>OV702294.1:156018527-166018527 GCA_916181665.1 Avena sativa | reverse complement strand
AAAATAAAACTTTGTTGAATTTCAGGGTGAGAAGAAACTTTTTGAATTCCAATAGGAACCTTCAAACCTAATTTTTGAACAAATAATCCTAAGGGGATTTATAAAGATAAACATTTAATAAAGAAAAATAAAAATATTTTAAATACTATTTTGGATCTTTTAAATAAAAAAAGATTTGGTTTCAAATGAAAAAGAAGAAATTAAATAAGGATTATTCTATAAGCCAAATTAAAACTTGGCCAAGCCTTTGAAATAAAATATTTCTATTTGGTGAAAATAGTAAAGGTTTATTTAAGTAAAATAGTAAGGATTCAATATCCAAGTTTATTAAAAAATAAAGGTTTTACTATTTTAATTAAACATCAAAACTTATTTATTTAATTCAAATAAGTTTTCCAAGTATTTTATATTCTCAAATAAAACCTACTGATTTGGTTTTGAAAATATTTGGATTTCAAATGGAATTTTAAATAAATCAAATCCTATTTTGATTTAATAAACAAGGTCTATTTATTTAATTAATAATGGACCCTAAAATAAAAATATTATTTTTGTTTTAGGACTTTGGTTTATGTTGTTAAACAGAACCAAATTCAATTGCAAAGTTTGGTGAAAGATTGATGTGAATTGAATGTTTGATTTGTTGTTTGAATTTCAAAACAAAAATTAGAATTGGAAAAAGGAAAAGCAATCAGGAAAAAAAATAGAATTGGACAGCAGCCCAACTCACCTGGCCCACTAAGCCCAGTATCAGCCCAGCTTCCCTCTCTCCCAAAGGAAACGTTTCACACCTGAACACATACCCGCACAGACACTGACCGGTGGCCCCTCTTTTCTCTCTCTCTCCCTCACTGCCAGGTAGACCCCACCGCCACGTATCCATCGTCTTCAACCAGCGCCGTTTACTCCCTGCCGTTGTGTTGGAGATATGCCCTAGAGGCAATAATAAATGTAGTTATTATTATATCTTTGTGTTTATGATAAATGTTTACATTCATGCTATAATAGTATTAACATGGAAACATTAATACTTGTGTGATTTGTAAACTTAAATTGAAGTCCCTAGTGTAGCCTCTATACATCACTAGCTTGTTGGTTAATAAGTGATTGTGGTTTCCCTATCATGAACATTGAGATGTTATTAACAACAATATCATGTCATTAGGAGAATGATATGGTGGACATACTCCTATAGATAAGCGTAGCATAAAGATCAAGTCATTTTAATAGTTCAATTGCTATATGCTTTCTGATACATAGTAACCTAATTCCTTCGACCATGAGATCATGCATATCACCTTTACCGGATGGATGCTTTGATGACATCAAACACCACACCGTAATTGGGTGGCTATAAAGGTGGCATTGAGTGTTCGGAAAGTATTGGTTGAGACACATGGATCAAGAGTGGGATTTGTCCATCCATATGACGGATAGATATACTCTGGGCCCTCTTGGTGAAATTTCATCCAATTAGCTTGCAAGCATGTGACTGGCTCACAAGGGATCACATATCACGGGAACGAGAAAAGAGTACTTATCAGTAACGAGGTTGAACTAGGTATGCAGAGATACCGACGATCATAACCTCGGATAAGTAAACTATCGTGAGACAAAGGGAAATTGGTATCGTATGTAAGTGGTTCATTCGATCGCAAAGTAATCGTAGAAATATGTGGGAGCCATATGAATTTCTAGATTCCTCTATTGGTTATTGATCGGAGAAGTGTCTCGATCATGTCCGCATAATTCACGAACCGTAGGGAGACACACTTAAGGATTCGACGTTGTTTTGAGTAGTTATGGAATGATGAGAAAGAGACCTAATGTTGTTCGGAGCCTCGGATGGGATCCGGGATATCACGAGGAGATCCGGAATGGTCCGGAGAATAAGATTCATATAAGGAAAGTCCCGTTTCGGAGTTTGGGAATGGTTCCGGTGTTTTCATTGGGAATGTTCTAGAAGGTTCTGGAATGTCCGGCACTCCGGAGGGGGAGGGTACATGAATGTGTTATATCAAGTTGGTATGATTGCATCATGTACTAAGTGTCATCGCTGAACAAAATAGAGGGTTTATTCAAATCCTAGTTTGAAAAGTCAAACGGCTAGTTTGAAAGTCAAACGGCTATTTTTGGGAAGTGGGAAAGGAGGAGGAAACCGAGTTGGGGAGGAGTCCCTCCTCCCCACTGCCGCCGGCCCTCCTTGGCCAAGTTGGGGAGGGACTCCCCTCCCCTGGCGCGCCCCCTCCACCTATATAAGGAGGGGCAGGGCTCCCCTCCTAGACACACAAGATCCTCTCCTCAAAAACCTAGTACCAAGCCGTCGCCGCCTCCATAGCCGCCGCCAGCCCTAGGGCAAACCCTAGCCACCGCCTAGCTAAACCCTAGCCGCCGGCTTGCCCCCTCCTTGGTGTGTCTAAACCCTAGAACACCGAGGACTCTCTCATACTCCACCATACTCGCTCCGGCTTAAGGAGAAGCCCTGCGAGATCTCCCCTCTACTTCCGGTACCACGCCGTTGTGCTGCCGGAATCGCGAGGAGAGTGCTACAACCTCCGCTGCCTGCTGGAACAAGGGAGAGGAAGGTCTTCGTCGAGTACCGAACGTGTGACCGACTGCGGGAGCGCTGTCGGAACGCAGCGCCGGAAGGATCGTCTACGCGATCTTGAGATCGGGAAGAGTACGACTACATCACCCACGAGAATCCGCTCTCGTTAAACGCTTTGGAATCTTCGAGGGTGAGTTATTCCATCGACTCGTTGCTACAATCTAGTAGATAGATCTTGGCTTGTTTGTTTGTATGCGATAGAAAAATTTTGTTTTCCATGCTACGAATCCCTACACGTTGCAGCCATTACTCCGGCGATCAATACACGTTGATTCCGCGACCGTTACTCGCCGTGACTGCGCCCTATTAACCGCCCTGGCCTCCTCTTTCTTTCCCCTCAGACCCCGCACCACCGGAGCCACCAGGCTGCACCAATTTCACCAGAAACCCCACCCTGCTCCGACGAGCTTTTCCCTCGATTCCGGCGAACCACTGCCACCCCTTGCCGCCCCAAAAACACGGGAACATTCCCCAGACCTAGGCGCTTCTCTCTGTTCCTTCCATTCACTCGTGGGCGCCCCAGAGCATCAGCTTCATCAACCTCTGAGCACCACCGTGTCAGCATCTTACTCCGGCAAAGATTCCTGGTAAGTCTAGACCGCCCCGAGCCCTCTCCTTCACGCTCGCAACTTTTCCTTGATCCTGCGCATCTAACCGCATCCTCGTTTTGCCTCGGAGTGAACCACAGCACCGCCCACAACGACCACCTGACGAACCCGACGCCGTCCTCCACTCCGGCGAGCAATTCTGCTAGAACCAGAGCGCCCCTGCCAGACCAACACCGCCTCGAGCTTCACCGTGACCTCCTGAACCCGGTGAGCACCTCCCCTTTCCCCCTTGCTTCCTAGAACCGCCGCTAGCCCACCGTCTGACCGCGCTGCCGCCAACCACCGTCACTGCGCCGCCAGCTTTTGGTCAAACACGCATGAGCCGTTAGATCCCCATCCTGTGGCGTAGACAGAACGACTTAAGCGAACAGGTATGGGAGCATCTGAGCCGTGCGATTTGCATTAGATCCAACGATCCTCAATGAGTGATCCTGACGAAACGTATCAGCAAATAGAAAGGCGCCACGTGGCCAGGCTTCGTTTTAAAACAGATTTGAATCTGTTAGAGATTCAATTTTTAAACCCTTGTAACTTTTGATCCACACGTCCAAAATTTACAAATTTGATATCAATGGAATCAGTGGAACAAGACCTAGCCAACCATGCCATTTTTTTAGTAAAAAGTTTCTGATAAAAGGTTTGTTTTTGCAGAAACATATGTATGCTTGTTTAGACCATAAAAATTGTCCAAAAATGATTTGGGGGATAAAATCTTTGGAAAATGGTGTGATTTGGACCTACTGACCATAGGAAACACTTTGTGGTTTCAAAAATGTATTTGGTGAAACAAAAGAATGATTCTTTGATTTAAAACCATTTCTAGTCAAATAAAAATAGTTTATTTATTAAAAATGGTTTTTGGAAGAAAACCTTTGGGAAATGTTTTGTTTCAAACTCTCTGACCCTAAACACCAAGTTTTATGGTTTGAAAACATATTTGGGGAACCCTATAGATTAATGCCTTAGTAAAAACATTTTTACACCACATAAAATGATACCTTGTTTTGAAAATGGTTTATGAAGTGAAATCTTTTGCAAATGACTTTGCCACTTTGGAAAATGACCACTTTAGACTTTACAAAGTTTAGAGCCTAGTAAGAACCATCTTTACAAATAAAACTATCTTTTGCATGCTTGTATGCATGACTTAGATCCCATTATTTTATGTGTGTTTGATTGTTTGAATATTGGTTGGACTGCTAGTTGATGTTGTGTTTGCTTGATTGATTTGTAGTGAAGTTAGAAAACTGTGAAACTAGCAAGATCAAGAAGTGAACCAACATTCCCTACCAAAAGGCAAGTTACACTATCATCTAAAGTCCTACTATTTTCATTATACTTAGTGGATTTTGAAACATGCATGAAAAGAATTTCTATACTTATGCTATGCCAAATCCTAATAGGATACCTTATATATTCCTTAGCAAAAACAATGTAGTTGTAAGATGCTTAGCCATGCTAAATATTTTGAGAAGAGATACATGTTGAGGTTTTATGAAATTAAGAAAAGACTTGTGTTTTATATAATAAAACAAGGAATCAATGAACCACCTGGGTGGACAAGGATACTTTGAGTTTTGGACAAGGTGGCAACAAAAGGAACCATGTCTATGGCAATCTCTTTGTGTTGTGCACCAAAAGAAAACCACCCAGGAAACTTAGAGATTGAACATGTTTCTCCAATTGTGGCTTTCGTGTACAACCACATGCTACTTATGGCTCTGGCTTAGTCAACTACATTGGGAAGACCCATACATTGTCTTCAGGTTACTGAAAATGAGGAACTCGGAATCCTTCATGGGTACTGAAGACAAGCTAGCAATGGTGTATGGGAGGACTCTCTGGAAAGACTTCGACACATTCTCAATCTGCCAGTACTCCATCTTGGTGAGTACCTATCCAGCGGCCACTGGTGGCAACAGGATGAGATTGTGTCATGTGGGTAAAGTGTACAACTTCTGCAGAAGATAATAAAACCTAAGTACTTAGCCGTGTCCCCGGTTATGGACAATACTGAGCAACTAAAGTTTGAAGCTATGGGAAATCTCGACATTCCAATTTCTAAAAGAAAAAGTTTTAAGTGATAACAAAAGACTTGCAGCACTTGGGGGTACCAAGGAGCTCAAGAGATTTGGATAAAAACTTGAAGCACTTGGGGGTTTACCAAGGAGCTCAAGAGACTTTGATAAAAACTTGAAGCACTTGGGGATTTACCAAGGAGCTCAAGAGATTTTGACAAAGACACTTGGTGGATTCCAAGGAGTTCAGAAAGATTTGACAAAAGATCAAAACCATTTTTGAAAGATAGGATAAAATTATTGCTTTCTGCAAATAAGCCTAAAACTCTACTTAGCCAAATATGCATGTAGTGATAGAACCCACTGATATTTTACATAGTAGTGAAACTTGCCAATACAATTCAAATGTATTGACCCTTGTGGCTGTAACTTGTAATGTTGCAGGTTTGATTGATTTTAGTGAAGATTTATTGATTAGGATTACAAGTCTACAACCAACATGAATGCCTGTGGCACTTTGAAGATGAAGGACCCCATGCTTATAGTTATTCCGCTGCAATGTAATGTAATAGCCAAATGAGCTATGTGAGATGTAATAAATTATTTTATTCCTGGTTATAAAGTTGTATTATGACCCTTGTTTCTTGATATTACATCTTAACTGTGGATGCTAGCTATTGATCCAGGGACTAGCATTGTAAACACAGGGGACTCTACCTTATAATATTTAAAGGTTGGGACACTCCCTCTACACTTCTATAGGACAACCGTGATGCGCGACGCCAAAGACATCGTTAAGAAGTGCAACACCTGTCAAAGGTTCACAGACAAGCCGCACGCGCCAGGCTCAGAGCTACGGACCATACCATTGGCCTGGCCCTTTGCCCAATAGGGACTTGACATGGTCGGCAAGCTCCAAAAGTCCTCACCCGGAGGGCATGTCTTCCTCCTGATGGCAGTCGACAAATTTACGAAGTGGATCGAGGCCATTCCCTTCACTAACCAAACCGGCGCTTCTTCCATTAAGTTCTTTCAATGCATCATCTACAGGTTCAGAGAGCCTCACAGCATCATAACTGACAACGACACAAACTTCACCTCAAAGGAGTTCTGAGACTTCTGCTAAGAGCTTGGCATCAACCTCAGATACGCCTCCATGGCGCATCCGCAGACCAACGAGCAGGTCGAAAAGGCCAACGACCTATCTGCAACGGCATCAAGAAGCGGCTGCTATGCCCACTCGAAAGGCTGGCGGGTGCCTCAGCAGAGGAGCTACCCTCCGTCCTCTGGAGCCTACGCACAACGCCAAACAGCGCTATCGGCTACACGCCTTCTTCATGGTGCACGGAGCCGAAGCAATGCTGCCCACCGAGGTACGCTACAAGGCCCCACGGGTCGTCGCCTATAGCAAAGCAGAATAATCGGTCGCACTCGAAGATGCCGTTGACACACTGGACGAAGCTCGCGACATTGCCGTAGCCCGTTTGACGGTGTACCAACAAAGTCTTCGCAACTACCACAGCCAATGGTTACGCCCAAGGTCCTTTGTCGAAGGAGACCTCGTCCTGCGACTCAAGCAGAAAGGGCACCTGAAGCTCGAATCTCACTGGGAAGGACCTTACGTGGTTACTGAAGTAATCCCAGGTGGCTCCTACCGCCTAAAGGACGTCAAGTCCAGAGTCGAATACTCCAACCCCTGGAACGTCGCACAACTGTGATGCTTCTACCCCTAGTTGTCTTTTACTTTCAATAAGGCTACTCAGCCCAACACTTATACCTCCTGCATTACGATGAATAAAAGCTAAGTTCCTTGGCCCAAATATTTTCCCTGATGTATAAATTTACATCCTTAAAACACGCTGGGAGGGCTGCGCCTCACCTTACAACTTCATCGATTGTCACAATAATGCATAAATCCTGAGTAGTTGACCACGTTAGGCTAACGAAAAGGACATGCGCAACTCATAATCAACAACGCACTATGTGCCAATACATACAACTTTACAAGGGCACAAAAGCCCACTCGACAATATACAGACTTTACATTGTTATATTTACTACTCGCAGGACTCAACTACGTTGGATCAGGACGTTCGTCTGCTCGTCAAAGACGTCAACGATGTCCTCAGCATGACGAGCCACCGTGATATAGTGTGGATGCATGTCCCAAGCCATACCATCCGGAGGAGCGGGTGGACCCGCTGCTATTTCGGCCAAGTCAACATCGTGACGATGCAACCGAAAAAGCGCTAGCGCCGCCTTCACACCTGCCACAAGATGATGACGCATAAGTTCCTTCACGACGTCCATGCTATGAAATTTGCCCAGCAACCCCAAGAGGCTGGAGGGAGCTGCATCCAGAGGAAACATCGCAGCCCAGCTAGCCGCGAGTGACGACCTTGCGCGCTTTAGCACCCGAAGCACTTGTTGGACACTGTCCTGAACTGTCGCGACAACAGTTGCTCGGTCGCGATCCATCCAAAAGAAGCCGTCGGCCTCCAACTCCTGTTGCGTAAGGAAATTCAGATGAATTGCAACTTGCTCATTCTCTTCCTTCGGAATAAGATTAACAATTGCAAGCAAAAGCAGCAGGTAAGAATCCATGAAGGTCGGGCCCACTCGAAAAGAAAACAAGCTCCCGGTGACTTACACTGGAGTTGCTCGCCGATTTGCCAAAATTCCTCAAGAAGAAATTCCTCTCTCGCTATAGCCCGTTCGGTCTTGGATTTCCAAACATTCACGTGACCATGGATCATGAGAATATCCTTCTCCAGGCTTCGGATGCGATCGTGTAGCAGAGGCAACTATGATGCCTCACTCATCGGCAGATGGGCACCAGTCAAGGCAGGAGGCGTGGTCACTGGCTTATCATTTGAAGGACCCTAAGAGACGCACAAGTGACATAGTATAAAAACCAAAGCAATTGACAACAGTCAAAGGAAGCACATATATTTACATCAAACAAACCACTACGTGGTAGAGTTAGATTTGTCCAACACGAAGCATTACATGCACGCTAGCAAGGAAAAATCAAAATACTATCAAATAAACTACACCACAAGAGACCTAGGCAGCCGCATCCAAAGCAGCTTCGGACTCCGAGGCCTTCGCCTTGGATGCCCGCTGCTGCTCCAGCGCATATGATGCCAGAAGATTAATGAGCTTCAGGCCAAAATGCTTGGAGCGGAAGGCGAAAGGATCAAAGGCTACCTCAGTGCCATCCGCTGCCACCGGCATCCTGGAGGTGATCTGGGGCAGATTCAGTTGTGCACCAGCCGCCGTCGCCATCGCCAGGCATAGGGTCGCACCCACACCCTCTTGGGCCTTCTTGTAGTCTGCAGGGGCATCGCTTGCCAAGGCCTTCGTCAGAGAGTCGACGTCGTCAAGGGTGACGCCCTTCGGAGCGATCTCCCGGTAGAAGCGAGCGAGGACCTCCTTTGCCTTTCCCAACGTCTCTATGGCAGAGCTACAGCAGTCTTCGACCGCCGCAACAACATCCGCCATGGGATCCGGACAGTGCTTTGGCAGCATCCATAAGCTGATCGGCCATTGCCTTCTCACGAGATGCCGCGACAAACGCAAGCTGCCGCTCGAAATCCTAGGCCTCCTGCTGCTAACGTTGAAGGGCCTCCATGACATCCTTCGCCTTGGTCTCCGCCTGGCTGTGACTCTTTTCGAGTGTGTTCAGCTTGCGGAGAGCCTCATTGTTCTCATCTATGACAATCAACAAGGAAAAGATCGGTAAAAAGGTACTCATCAGTACTCACAGACAAACAGAAGAAGTACGCGCACCTCGGAATTGCTGAAGGTCGTCCTCCAAGGCGAGGTATTGCTGTCCAAGGTGATTGATGTCACGGATGAAAGGCTACAAAGAATAAATAGGCAAATGTCAAGCAATCAAAAGGGCTCGAGGGCTCTCCCATGTCAAATGAAAAGGCACTTACGTGGCCACCCGAAGACTCCGAAGGAGTAGCTTGTGTCTTTCGGGTGAAGACCATTTGAGTCCTCAACTTCGAGGAGGTCGATGCAGCATCACTAGAGTTGGCCGGTATCTTCGGGGAGGCAGTTGCAGGTTCCGCCTGCAACATCTTCGACTCCACCACGGCTCCTTCAGTCCCATCCTTTACGGATTCGGCTGAGGAAGACTTCTTGGTACGATAGGGATGACCAAGTCAACCTAAACATCCACAACGTCAAGCACAATCAAACCATATAAGTCATCAGATACTTACGACGGGATGTCGAAGAGGTTGAAGATCGGCGTCTCTTTCTTCTTATTCTTGGCCGGCAGCAAAGGATCCACGCCCTAGAGGGGAACAATAGGAATGGGGAGGTAGCACCTTCATCCCCAACATGTCGCTCGAGGAAGGCGGGGCCCCTCGGTGTCGATGGTGTCGCCTGTAGGGGTTCGTAGCATGGAAAACAAAAAATTTCTACCGAATACAAACAAACAAGCCAAGATATATCTACTAGATTGTAGCAACGAGTCGATAGGGGAACTCACCCTCAAAGATTCCAAGGCGGTTAACGAGAGCAGATTCTCGTGGGTGATGTAGTCGTACTCTTGTCGATCTCAAGATCGCGTAGACGATCCTTCCGGCGCTGCGTTCCGGCAGCGCTTCCGCAGTCGGTCACACGTTCGGTACTCGATGAAGACCTTCCTCTCCCTTGTTCCAGCAGGCAGCGGAGGTTGTAGCACTCTCCTCGCGATTCCGACAGCACGACGGCGTGGTACCGGAAGTAGAGGGGAGATCTCGCAGGGCTTCGCCTTAAGACGGAGCGAGTATGGTGGACTATGAGAGAGCCTTGGTGATCTAGGTTTTAGACACACCAATTAGAAGGGGCTAAACCAGCGGCTAGGGCAATTAGAAGCTCTAACTCGGTGGCTTGGGAGAAATCCCTAGGCTATGGCTAGGGTTTAGGTTTAGAGGGAGGCAACTTGTGTCTAGGAGGGGAGCCCTGCCCCTCCTCTTATAGGTGGAGGGAGGCACGCCTGGGGAGGGGAGTCCCTCCCCAACTCGGACCCAAGGTGGGCCGGCGGTGGGAGGAGGAACTCCTCCCCCAAGTCGGTTTCAAACCTCCTTCTCCTCTTTCCAAAAACTAGCCGTTTGACTTTTCAAACTAGCCGTTTGACTTTTCAAACTAGGATTTGAATAAACCCTCTATTTGGTACAGCGATGACACCAAGTACATAATGCAATCATACCAACTTGATATAACACATTCATGTACCCTTCCCCTTCGGAGTGACGGACATTCCGGAACCTTCTAGAACATTCCCGATGAAAACACCGGAATCATTCCCCAACTCTGAAACAGGACTTTCCTTATATGAATCTTATTCTCCGGACCATTCTAGATCTCCTCGTGATATACCGGATCCCATCCGAGACTCCGAACAACATTCGGTCTCTTACTCATCATTCCATAACTACTCAATAACATCGAATCCTTAAGTGTGTCTCCCTACGGTTCGTGAATTATGCGGACATGACCGAGACACTTCTTCGATCAATAACCAATAGAGGAATCTGGAAATTCATATGGCTCCCACATATTTCTACGATTACTTTGCGATCGAATGAACCACTTACATAGGATACCAATTTCCCTTTGTCTCACGATAGTTTACTTATCCGAGGTTATGATCGTCGGTATCTCTGCATACCTAGTTCAACCTCGTTACTGATAAGTACTCTTTTCTCGTTCCCGTGGTATGTGATCCCTTGTGAGCCAGTCACATGCTTGCAAGCTAATTGGATGACATTCCACCCAGAGGGCCCAGAGTATATCTATCCGTCATATGGATGGACAAATCCCACTCTTGATCCATGTGTCTCAACCAATACTTTCCGAACACTCAATGCCACCTTTATAGCCACCCTGTTACGGTGTGGTGTTTGATGTAATCAAAGCATCCTTCCGGTAAAGGTGATATGCAAGATCTCATGGTCGAATGAATTAGGTTACTATGTATCAGAAAGCTTATAGCAAATGAACTATATTAAATGACTTGATCTTTATGCTATGCTTAACTATAGGAGTATGTCCATCATATCATTCTCCTAATGATATGACTGTTGGAATTATGCCCTAGAGGCAATAATAAAGATGTTATTATTATAATTCTTGTTCATGATAAAGTTTATATTCCATGCTAGAATTGTATTAAGCGGAAACATTAATACTTGTGTGGTTTGTGAACAACACCGTGTCCCTAGTACGCCTCTATGGACTAGCTCATTGATCAATGATGGTTAAGGTTTCCTAACCATAGACATGAGTTGTCAATTGATAATGAGATCATATCATTGGAGAATGATATGGTGGATAGACCCAAACTAAGCAAAGCTATTAGATCGTTTCATCGTGTTCGTCTTTGCGAAGCTTTTCCTATGTCAAATATTGTATTCCTTAGACCATGAGATAATGCAACTCCCTGGTATCGGAAGAAAGCTTTGATGTCATCAAACGTCATCCTATGAGAGGGTGATCATAAAGGTGTCTCTCAGGTGATCGGAAAGTATCTGTTGGGTTGTATGTATCGAGATGGGATTTGTCCCTCCCAAGTCGGAGAGATATACTTCGGGCCCACTCGGTAATCGATATCAACACCGCTTGCAAGCATGTGGTTAAGGAGTTAATCACAAAGTGATATCGGATTACAGAACGAGTAAAGTACTTGCTGTGAACGAGATTGAACTAGGTATGACGATACCGACGATCGAATCTCGGGCAAGTAAAATATCGCGAGACGAAGGGAATATATATATGGGATTGATTGAATCCTGGCATCGTGGTTCATCCGATATGATCATCGATGAATGTGTGGGAGTCAATATGGGTGCCCAAACCCCGCTGTTGATTATTGATAGAAGATCATTTCTGCATATTCTCGAACCCGCAGGGTCACACACTTAACGTGTCTCGACGTTAGGATAGATTGGATAATTGGTTTATGAATTTTTGTTCGGAGTCTCGGATGGGATCCGGGACATCACGAGAGGTTCTGGAATGGTCCGGAGAATAATATTCATATAAGGCAGTGCAGTTTTTGGAGTTCGGAATTGTTCCGGTTTAATCGGTATTGTACCGGAAGCTTCTAGAACATTCCGGAAAGGGGCCAACGTGGTCACACCTTCCGGGAGGGGGCATGGGCCTATGAGGGAGTGTCCTGGCCGCATTGGGCCAGGGGCACAAGGCCCCATAAGGCCCAGCCGATCCTAGATAAGTTTAAATCGTTTAAACTAGAGATAAGATAGGGTTTCTAGAAGGGAGAGTTTAAATCGTTTAAACTAGAGATAGGCTTGGAGGATGGGCAAGGGCTGGCCGCACCCCCCCTCTATATATAGAGGGCTGGTGCGCCCCCTTCCCCCTACACACACCTCCCTCCAAGCCCTAGTAGCCCTGCTGCCCTCCTCTCTCCCTCCCGACTGTTTGTAGGCGAAGCCCTGCTGCAGAAATTCTCCACCATATACACCACGCCGTCGTGTTGTAGATCCAACCTATCTCTCCACCCTACTTGCTGGTCCGAGGAAGGAGGAGACGTCGAGGTGCTGCACGTGTGCATCTCACGGAGGCATCGCCACTTGTGGTGCTAGATCGGATCGGATCGCGAGGAGGAGAAGCGAGTACGACTACATCACCCACGTTCCGACGAACGTTCCGCTGTGCGAATCTTCAAGGGTATGAAGATCTAATCCAATCTCTCTCGTTGTTTGCATCTCCTAGATTAGATCTTGGCTTTCCCTCTGTTTGCTTCCGTAGAAAATTTTGATTTACTATGCTGCGAATCCCTTCAATGACCCTGTTGTTAATAACATCTCTATGTTCATGATCAGGAAACTATGATCATATATTAACCAACAAGCTAGTTTAACAAGAGGCTTTACTAGGGACTCTTTTATGTTTACAAATCACACAAGTATTAATGTTTCCGGTTAATACAATTATAGCATGGTATGTAAACATTTATCATAAGTATGAAGATATGATAATAACCACTTTATTATTGCCTCTTGGGCATATCCCCAACATCGCCCCATCTGAACTTTCGCTTTGGGTCCTCTTGCGAGATATCCCTTCACTATGCTCAGGGGCTTCCGTCGTTGGCGACTGCGCAGGGGGAGCGTCGAATTAGACTTCGCGTCCCCGCCATCTGGCGCAACTGTATATTTTTCAGGAAGGGGAGGCATCATGCCCTCCACCTTAAGCTCCTGCGGAGCAACAAATACACATGACAAAGTTGAAAAGAAAGATGTTGGGGATATGCTATACGGGTATCCTCATAGCATGTCTCTTATCCGACTAACCCGGGTGGCCCATAGTCGGTAGCATGGCCTATAGCCTACTGGGCGGCCCAGTTAGGTGGATCCAGAAGGGAGGCCCATGCCCGATAAAGGAAGGCTACGGTGGAGTCACTAGTGTACCCGGAGCCTTGGAGTGCAAGATACACAAGACTAGTGATAGACGGTGTAGGACTCTGTAACCTGTCCGGCTAGGACTTTTTCCCTGTAACCCTAGGATCTGGCGATTATATAAGTCGGGCCTATGGGGGCCTTTAGGGCACAATCTCAGACGATAACTTAGACTCTCTAGTCACCTCGCACAGCGAACCTATCTCTGCAACTCGGCGTATCTGCCCTTATAGTGATTTATAGTAGGAGTAGGACTCCGCCACCGTCGTGGGATCTGAACCTGGGTAAGTTGTGTTACCTCGTACCCGTCAACCGTCCGCCTTACCCCACGTCTCTAAACACGCACTGTGAGGACCCCTCCATGGCGTACTCGTCGGCAATACCACGACAGTTGGCGCCCACCGTGGGGCAAGAGGCGCTTCAGGCTCTTCAGCGGGCGAGGACCAAGATCTTCGCGGGAATCGGCGAAACCGTAGCCATCGGCCGTGTTCTCTTCTCCGGCAACGTTCCGATCGTCCCCCCTGACGAGTTCTGGATCCCGGCGAAGACGAACCCTACGCGGTGTTCGATCGTTCCTACCGGAGACATTCACCTCTTCATCGGCGAAACCGACTCGGGCACTAGTTCCCTGGGAGTCGGAGGAGCATAAAGACCCGCATGAACCACCTATGGGGAGGATACGTTCGCGGAAGGATCGATGTCGGATCTCTCTTCGGAGTTTGCCGACAAAGATCGGAAAGCACCAAGACCCGTACGGACCGCCTACGGGCAGGATACGTTCGTGGAAGGATCGATGTCGGATCTCTCCTCGGAGTTTGCCGGCAAAGATCGGAAAAATTCAAGGCCCACCCAAACCGCCCCTGTGCAGGATATAAAGGTGGAAGATCATTTCAAATCCGCCGGCTTTGTCCGCGCGTCTGGACAGCAGAGATCCAAGTTCGTCGGCGTGGTTACCATCTTCGATCTAGCGCGCTGCATTTAGAGAGAGGGCGAAAACCCCCGCGACTACCACGCCAGGTGGCTCCGTATACGGGCCGACCTGGCCAACTACCCCAATGATGATGCCATCTATCACTTTGTGGAAGGACTGGACCATGGCACACTTCTCCGACATTCTCTAAGGCGGCAGGATGCCTTACCTTCAAAAGCATGGTGAACACCGTCAACAACTACGCGGAGGCCAAAGGGGCAGCTCAGACAGCGCTTCCGCTCATTGACGGAGCCCCTCCGATTCAGCCACCACCACCGCCTCCGGCCGCCATCGTCGTAGCAGCACCACCACCTCTAGTCATCGTCGAGGCCGTTGCACCTCCACCGCCCGTCATCGAGGAAGTCCTGGCACACTCCGACTCTGTCATTGACGCGCTTTATGCTGACTTCAGTGCAGATTCAGAGGAGATAGATTTCAATCCAGAAGAGCTAGACTCCGCTATGCAGGAGATGGAGGAGGAGTACTCGTGCGACGAGCAAGCTAACAACGCCGTCATGTCTCGAGGGGTGTTCGTCACCATTGGGACGGCAATGGATGAAGATCAACCCGAGCAAGCTCCGCCTACGACACTGGAAAAGGGGAAGGGGCCACTTATTGCTGCTGACGATGATCGCGCAAAGGTCATGCCTCCTCCGCCTAACCCAGCGCAGCAACCGCAGGAACTCGGCACTGGCCCAAGCAACAACAACACCGCAAACTTGCCGCCTCCGGCATCCACGTCGGCAGCAGCCCATGTTACTCCAGCTGATAGAGTGATGTACGTCAACCTCCTCGTTGAGCCACTAACCGTTGCTTATATCCAGAACGTGACCCAGCTTGATGAGAAACGCCAGCAACTACTGGAGGAGACACAAGCCATCGCGGAGCAAGGCGCTAAACTAGATCGAGATCTGGTCAACGCGCAGAAGTCCATAGAGAAAGCTAGAGCAATGGAGGCTGAGTACAAGACTCTGCTATAGCAGCAGAAGGCTAAGAAAGCTCCAGCTCGCGTCATCAACGATCCTGGTGTATGGCGCAACCTAGGATGGGCTCCCTCGAAGCCGGCAAGGCTAAGCCATACATTGATAGTGAAGGCAAGCAGGTGATGCCCACCCCACTCCTTAACCTCGTCGTCGCCAAGACCCTTCTGGAGCAGGATAAACCGCCTGAGGCAGTAGAACAGGTCTATGACCTAGTGGCCAAGGCGGTAAAGCAGCAGGAAAAGGCCACCTCTCAGAGGCTCGAGTCTAAACCAGCGCTCTGCCCATCTAGCCAGTACAAACCGCCAAGGGACATATCTCCTCAAGATGTCGGATCACAGACGGGTTCATCAGAACGAAGACGGAGGGATGCGCGCAACAGGAAGGATGCTATCCCCATATCCTCCGACCACGGATAAAAAGTCCGACCTCGTCGCCCATTGCCACCGCCTCGATCCCCCCGATGTCAGGAAGATTACAAGGCTCACCATCGTACGGATATGCCCCCACCAAAGCAGTACGGCATCGTCATCCGCGACAACGCGGCACAGACCCATCATGATGAAGAGCGCCACCAAGGACACAAGAGCAGGTCGCACCACGACCCTCCACGTCCGACAAGCAACCACGACAGGCGTGAGGCGTCGCAGGAGGGTAACAGCAAGAAGGCTAACCCACCGCCACCTCCTCCTCCGTCGCTGCCAAGCAGTCACCATGGCGGAAGAGGCCCGCGTCGTTCACGCAGCCCATCCCTTGTTGACAACAAGAAGAAGAACCCGGAGCCGAACGATGCACGCTCGCGGATCGATAAGATCCACGAGGCCCGGGAAGGACCATACCTGGGACCACGTTGCTTTGAACCTGCAATACGGTCCGCAACTTACCCCAAAGGTTTCCGGATTGACAAGACTATCAAGCCCTATGACGGAACCACTAAGCCTGCCACATGGTTGCAGGACTACGGCAACTCGGTGGAGATTTCCGGAGGCAACCCCAACGTCGCCGTCAAGTACCTCCCGTTAATGTTGGCGGGCACGGCCCATCAATGGATTGACGACTTGCCGGAAAGATCTATCTACAACTGGCTGGATATGCAAGAAGCATTCACCAAGAATTTTGAGGGTACATACAAGTGTCCCTGCACTGTGGGCGATCTACAACAGTGCATGCAAGAAAAAGACGAGACATCTCGCGCCTATCTCTCCCGCTGGCTGGATATGAAGAATTCCTGCACAGGAGTGCATGCTCAGACCGCCATGGCTGCCTTCATCGACGGGTTGGAAAGGGGCACGTTGCTCCGACATAAGCTGTAGCGCTTGCAGGACAATCATCAGCTTGACTTGAATCAGATGATTCAGTTAGCTAGTGAGTTCGCAGCTGCCGACGATGATGCTCGTGGCTCTTTGCCGGCAACGGCCGTTCCAACTCAAGCTCGGAGGAACAGCAGTACAAAGCGGAAAACCGCTCTAGAAGAAAAGCAATCTACCATCATGGTCGCTATGACTTTTGCAGGACGAGGAGAAGGTGGACAACGTGGCCGAGGAAGGGGAGCAGGCCGCAGGCAACAACGAGGAAGTGAAACCAACTCGGCGCCGCTCCGTGTTCCCCAAACCTACGAGGAGTACCGTGATATGTCATGCCTCGTACACCTCGACGCCAACGGCAAGGCCACCCATACCAATTGACACTGCAAGTTTGTCAACGACCTCAAGGAAGACCCGGAGTCCGGCTACAAGCAAAGTCGGAAGAACAGATCGCGAGGCAAGGTCAAGGGGAAGAAGAAGGAGGAGGAGTCCAAGGATTCAAGTGACATGGACGAGGACGTTGACCCCAAGCACGCCGCCAAGAGCAACGACAAGGGCAAGAACCCCTTCGCAAAGAAGGCCCCAGTCTACCACACTTTCCTTGGCACCCCCACCGTCCGACAACAGAAGACCTCTCTAAGGATCCTGATGGCCACTCTCCCCCTAGTTCCCCAGTACCTGCGCTGGTCGGAGGTTCCAATAACTTAGTACAGGACGGACCACCCAGACCTTGTACCCATGGAGAACCAATACGCCATGGTCATCAACCCATTGATTGACGGTGTGGAGTTCACCAAGTGCATGGTGGATAGTGGAAGCAGCATCAACATCATGTACCTGGATACACTGCAGAAAATGAACTTGACGGAGGCAAACCTAAGGCGGACCAACACCGTTTTCCATGGCATAGTTCCTGTTCGGGAGGCTTGGTCCCTTGGGTGCATTACGCTTCAGGTAGCCTTTGGCAACGTTAATAATTACCGCCAAGAGCGCATGACTTTCGAGGTGGTCCCCTTCAAGAGCGTGTACCACGTCATATTCGGCCGCGACATATTCCACACGTTCATGGCCAAGCCATGCTTCGTCTACAACAAGCTCAAGATACCTGGACCAAACGGTGTCATCACCATATCTGGAAGCTTTACCAAGGCAAGGGACTGCAAGATCAATGAAGCAGCCGTTGCAGAAGCTGTCCTCTACAGCGAAGAATTCAAGGAGATCCAGAGCAAGGTCAATGACTCAGAGATGCCCGCATCGAAGAAGCAGATCTCTGACTCTGCTCCTGTGTTCAAGGCCGCCATCGAAACCAAGCCGGTGGAACTTGTGGTAGGCGATGCCTCCAAGACCGTCGCCATTGGGACGAACCTGGATCCCAAATAGGAAAGCGCGCTCGTCGAGTTCCTCCATGAGAATAGGGACATCTTTGCCTGGCAACCTGCCGACATGAAAGGTGTACCTAGGGAACTTGTCGAGCCCAGCTTAAACATAGATCCAAAATGTAAACCAGTGAAACAACCTCTACGACACTTCGGAGATGAGAAGAGACGCGCCATTGGCAAAGAGATAGCTAGGTTACTTAAGGCTGGGTTTATCCGAGAAGTCCTTCACACCCGATGGGTGGCCAATCCTGTACTTTTCCCCCAAAAGGGAACCACTGAATTAAGAATGTGCGTTGATTACACCGGCTTGAACAAAGCATGTCCCAAAGATCCGTTTGCTTTGCCTCGCATTAACCAAGTCATTGACTCGACGGTTGGCTCGGAACTTTTGTGTTTTCTTGATGCATACTCAGGATACCACTAGATCAGATGAGGAAGTCGGACCAATTGGCCACTTTGTTCACTACCCCATACGGCATGTTTTTCTATGTCACGGTGCCCTTTGGGCTGAAAAACGCAGGCGCTACCTACCAGCGGACAATGCAACGTTGCCTTCACGACCAAATTGGTCGGAACGTTCACGCCTATGTGGACGATATCGCGGTGATGTCTAAAAAATCAAATGACTTAATCTCCGACATGAAAGAAACCTTTGATAATCTCCGGAAATACAACATGATGCTCAACCCTAAGAAGTGCGTCTTCGGGGTTCCAACCGGCAAATTGTTGGGCTTCATCGTTTCCCAGCGTGGAATCGAGGTCAACCCGAAGAAAATCAAGGCCATCTTAAACATAAACCGTCCGACATGCCTAAAGGACATTCAACGACTAAGAGGTTGTGTTGCAGCAGTTAGTCGGTTCGTCAGCCGGCTTGGAGAGAAGGCTTTGCCGCTGTACAAGTTGCTGAAGAAGGCGGACAAATTCACGTGGACGAACAAGGCAGATGCAGCATTGAAGCAGCTCAAGGAGATTCTTTCCTCAGCACCCGTCCTTGCAGCACCCGAGCCTGGTGAGCCCCTGTTAATTTACATGGCGGCAACCAACCGGGTTATCAGCATCGTCGTCGTGGTAGAGCGGAAGGAACCAGGCTACGAGCACGGAGTTCAACGACCAGTTTACTATGTGAGCGAGGTCTTGACGGAGTCCAAGCAGCGTTACCAAAGTTGCTCAATGGCTCGGGGGCTGGTGTACTGCTACAGTCACCAAAAGGAGACAAGCTACACTACGTTCTGCAGATCCACTTCGAGGCTACAAACAACATGGCGGAGTATGAAGCACTCATTCACGGACTGCGTGTAGCCAAGGATATTGGCATCAAACACATAGTTTGCTGTGGAGATTCCGACTTGGTTGACCAGCAGGTGGCTGGCACCTGGAATGCACGGAACCCTATGATGGCGGCATATCGCGACGAAGTGGACGAGATAGCCAAGAGCTTCTTGGGCTACGAAGTCAAGTATGTGCCTAGGGAGCAAAACGAGGCGGCTGATCTACTGTCTAAGCTTGGATCAGGACGCAAGCGAATTCCACCAGGAGTTTTCCTAGAGCATCTACGCACACCATCCGTGAAGGGCGCTGACATCGACAACACGGATAGAGCTGACTCTTTCATCAACATGGTGACAAAGATCCCTCCGGCTTGGACAAAACCGTTCATGGAGTATCTCGAGCACGGAACTTTGCCCGGCGACGAAGTCGAAAGACGGCAAATAGTACGACGAGCAAAGGGTTATACCATAATCAATGGGCAACTCTACAAGAGGAGCACTACTGGTGTATACCTAAAGTGCGTTTCCCAGCTAGAAGGTATGGAAATCCTACGCGAAATCCATCTCGGAGATTGCGAGCATCACGCCGCTCCTCGATCATTGGTCGCGAAAGCCTTCTGGCAAGGATTCTACTGGCTAACCGCGAAGGCGGACGCCGACAAGCTAGTTGAGACATGCACGGGATGCCAGTATTATGCCCGACAACCACATGTTCCTGCTGAAGAATTGCGAACAATACCAATAACTTGGCCGTTTGCAGTCTAGGGGCTAGACATGGTGGGGCCGTTGCAGACGGCACCGTGTGGATTTACGCATCTGCTTGTAGCAGTTGACAAATTCACCAAATGGATAGAAGCTAAACCCATTAGAAAGCTTGTTGGGGCAACTGCCCTCAGGTTTGTCCGAGATCTAGTGGTGAGATTTGGTCTCCCACATAGTATCATCACTGACAACGGAAGCAACTTGTCACTCGGAGAAGTGGAGGCCTATTGTTTGGACAAAGGCATCCGACTTGACCTTGCATCTGTGGCACACCCACAATCCAATGGTCAGGTTGAGCGAGCCAATGGATTAATTCTGCAGGGAATCAAGCCACGTCTTGAGGCACCGCTACATAGAGCAGCTGGAGTATGGGCAGAAGAATTGCCATCTGTGCTGTGGAGTTTACGAACCACACCCAACAGATCCACCGGCTACACCCCTTACTTCATGGTATATGGAGCAGAAGCCATCCTACCTTCCGACATCCTCCACGATGCACCAAGAGTTGCCGCCTACGATGAAGATGATGCTGATAAATCTAGACGCCTAGATGTGGACCTTCTCGAGGAGGAGCGCGTTTTGGCATGCCAAATATCTGCCATCTACCAGCAGAAGCTACGCAGCTACCATAGTCGCCGCGTTCGACATCGCTCGTTTAAAGAGGGGGATTTGGTGCTCCGACTTAAGCAGAAGAAGTGACACAAATTATCCCCGCCATGGGAAGGACCGTTTATCATAAGCAAGGCGCTTCTCAATGGGTATTACTACCTTGTTGACAATCGTGAACTCAAGGATAGACCCAACGAGGATCATAAGCGTAAGCGACGTGACCCAGATGACGACTACCCGGAGCTTGATCGGCCATGGAACATAGCACAGCTACGTCCTTTCTACACTTAGCATTTTTTATCTAATTGTGTACCTCTTATATGATCAATGAAATAAAGCTCTTTGGTTCACTCATATTGCTGAGTCTTTTACCTCCTTTAGTGTTCATTTTTGGATCATGTAAAACCTTTATGCACAAGTCTTGCGATTGCACTTGTGAAAATTCTGCCTACGGGCGTT
The DNA here is from genome assembly GCA_916181665.1 of Avena sativa. Classification (NCBI taxonomy): domain Eukaryota; kingdom Viridiplantae; phylum Streptophyta; class Magnoliopsida; order Poales; family Poaceae; genus Avena; species Avena sativa. The sequence continues at coordinate 165,997,145 of OV702294.1, read as the reverse complement.
AGCTTAAGTTTTCTGGTCTACACGTTCTTTGTTGTTTTTATGTGGATTCTGGAGTAGTGACTTTCGGCACTTATTGTCGGCGATTTTGTGCTCAGGTTATTGACGGTGCCATTGGACATCATCACCTAAGTGCATGGTTCCGACAACGAGTCTTCCGACTCACGAAAAGTCAAGCATAAGAACCAGAGTAATGGATAAGCCAACACTTGCTTAAAAAATATATACATACTAGGAATTAGTTCTTAAGTAGCAGGATATAACAACCATTGTTTTCCGCCTTAAGATTACATCACCAAGTTTTTTCCGTGCACACACCAAAGGAGAAACAAAAATTACAAAGTGTTTTTCATTCTTTCGGCGCAGGAGACTTGGAGGCCGCATCATCACCAGCCGGAGAATCACCCTCGATGTCGGCGCTGTGATGAGACTCGGAGGAATCTTGGTTGACATTATCGATGATGTTCCTGGGCACGAAGACGTCAACGTCCACCAACTCGGCAACTCTGGTGTCATAACCCGCGAGTGATGACACGATGGCTTCGTGATCAATCTCTTTGCCGTCATCATCAACGTCGGGGATGCCAGAGGTCACCGTGTCGATGTCGGCATCTTCATAGTGTGCCTTCACCATAGACAACGCCATCCTTGCGCCAGCCCGTGCACATGAAGCTTTCCAGCTCGTGACACGCTCGGGGGCTCGACGCAGAATCTTCGAGTACTTTGTCACGGAATCCGAGGCCTTGATATATATCTGGAGGGGCTTGGCAATCTCCGTGGCTTGGGTAATGGCGGTGTTGATGAAATTGTCGGCAAGAACAATGCATTCCTTGTTCGAAGGAGGCGAGCGGGTTAAACCCATAGGAGCTACAAATTCTCATAAGGAGCGCATGAGTTCAATAAACTCTAAGTATCCAGACTATAGAAATACAAGGCGAAGGAAACTTACTGAAGATGCTGGCCTTGGCCTGCCAAAGGGTGTCCTCCAAGGATTCCTTCTCTTGTTGGAGGAGCTTAAACGCCTCGCTATGGCGATGGTTTTGCTCATCAGCAGCTTGCTTCTGATCCTTTATGATTGCAAGCTCCTCCTTCAAGCGATTGATCTCCGCGGAGGCTGAATCCTGTAGGGCTTTCATGGAATCCTCGCGCATCTTCAACATCTCCTTCCTCTCCTCCTTCAAGATCTTGTTCTCGCTGTCCAGCTGCTAGATGTGCTTGGACTGCTCGACAATATCTTTGGCCTTGGCGACATGTTCTGCAAGTCGGAGAAAACAAAGTACACAGTGAGTACTCAGAGATTATGGGCACAAAAGTAAGACAGAAATGCGCAATAAGAAAACAGACTCTTGTTTTTGATGATTTGTTCCTTCAAGATGGCAGTTTTACCCTTTTCGGCTTCAAGATCTGCGCGCATCTTCTGGTACTTGTCGTTGGCCATGCCCCTCCGAGCATTCTTGTTCTGTGGAAACGAATACAAATTTAAATCGTTGTTTGGTCTGCTTGGAGCTTCTAGTCGGAGATTTTCCACCTAGATGCTCAGGGGCTACATCGAGAGTTTTTAACTTAGCAATATGCTTAGCTTTTCTTTAAGCATCTAGTCGGAGCTAATTCAGTTCTCGATTAGAAGCTTGGGCGCTATAGTATAAAGTTTTTAACTCAGAAACTGCTTAGCTTTTCTTTAAAGCATCTAGTCGGAACTAATTCAGTTATAACTAGAGGCTTGGGGGCTACATCATTGAAAATTATGAACACTGTGTATGCTACTCTTAAAGCATCTAGTTGGAATAGTATGTTCCATCTAAATGCCTGGGGGCTATAGTGAGAGTTTTTTTCTAACTTAGTCACTCTTAGAGCATATAGATACAAAACCTATGGTTTTCCATCTACATCCTTGGGGGCTACAGTGGGATACTCATGTAGGGGTTCGTAGCATGGAAAACAAAAAATTTCTACCGCATGCAAACAAACAAGCCAAGATCTATCTACTAGATTGTAGCAACGAGTCGATAGAAGAACTCACCCTCGAAGATTTCAAAGCGGTTAACGAGAGCGGATTCTCGTGGGTGATGTAGTCGTACTCTTTCCGATCTCAAGATCGTGTAGACGATCCTTCCGGCGCCGCGTTCTGGTAGAGCTCCCGCAGTCGGTCACACGTTCGGTACTCGATGAAGACCTTCCTCTCCCTTGTTCCAGCAGGCAACGGAGGTTGTAGCACTCTCCTCGCGATTATGGAAGCACGACGGCGTGGTACCGGAAGTAGAGGGGAGATATCACAGGGCTTCACCTTAAGCCGGAGCGAGTATGGTGGACTATGAGAGAGCCTTGGCAATCTAGGGTTTAGAGGCACCAAGGGAGGAGACTAGCCAGCGGCTAGGGTTAGGGTTTCACCCCAACTCGGCGAGTTGGTGGTGCCCAAGGTGGCGGCGGCGGCAGCAGGGGTGGTGGCGCCGGCGGCTTAGGGTTAGGGTTTCGGGTGTGAGAGGTGTAGGCAAGAGGGGGCACCCCTGCCCCTTCTTTTATAGGTAGGAGGGCGCTGGCCAGGGGAGGAGAGTCCTCACCCAAGTCGGCCTCCTTGGCCGGCGGTGGAGGGAGGAGGACTTCCTCCCCAAGTAGGTTTCCTACTCTCCCTCCACCAAGCAAACTTGTCGTTTGACTTTTCAAATTGGCGTTTGACTTTTTCAAACTAGGATTTGATTTATCCCTTTATTTTGCTCAGTGATGACACCTAGTACATGATGCAATCATTCCAACTTGTTATGACACATTCATGTACCCTTCCCCTCCGGAGTGCCGAACCTTCCGGAACCTTCTAGAACGTTTCCGATGAAAACACCGGAATCATTCTCCAACTCCGAAACAGGACTTTCCTTATATGAATCTTATTCTCCGGACCATTCCGGATCTCCTCGTGATATCCCGGACCCCATCCGAGACTCCAAACAACATTCAGTCTCTTACTCATCATTCCATAACTACTTAACAACATCGAATCCTTAAGTGTATCTCCCTACGGTTCGTGAATTATGCGGACATGATCGAGACACTTCTCCGAACAATAACCAATAGAGGAATCTGGAAATTCATATGGCTCCCACATATTTCTACGATTACTTTGCGATCTAATGAACCACTTACATACGATACCAATTTACCTTTGTCTCACGATAGTTTATTTATCCGAGGTTTTGATCGTCGGTATCTCTTCATACCTAGTTCAACCTCGTTACCGATAAGTACTCTTTTTCTCGTTCCCGTGGTATGTGATCCCTTGTGATCCAGTCACATGCTTGCAAGCTAATTGGATGACATTCCACCGAGAGGGCCCAGAGTATATCTATCTGTCATATGGATGGACAAATCCCACTCTTGATTCATGTGTCTCAACCCATACTTTCTGAACACTCAATGCCACCTTCATAGCCACCCAGTTACGGTGTGGTGTTTGATGTCATCAAAGCATCCTGCCGGTGATGGTGATAAGCATGATCTCATGGTCGAAGGAATTAGGTTACTATGTATCAGAAAGCATATAGCAATTGAACTAATAAAATGACTTGATCTTTATGCTACGCTTATCTATAGGAGTATGTCCATCATACCATTCTCCTAATGATATGATCTTGTTGTTAATAACATCTCAATGTTCATGATAGGGAAACCACAATCATCTATTAACCAACAAGCTAGTATTATGAAGAGGCTTTACTAGGGACTCTTATTTAGCTTACAAATCACACAAGTATTAATGTTTCCTGGTTAATACTGTTATAGCATGAATGTAAACATTTATCATAAACACAAAGATATAATAATAACTACATTTATTATTGCCTCTAGGGCATATCTCCAACAGTCTCCCACTTGCACTAGAGTCAACTAATGTAGATTACATGGTAATATACCGAACACCCATGGCAGTTTGGTGTTGGTCATGTTTTGCCCTCTCCCCTCGGGAGAGGTTTAGTCAACGGATCTGCCACATTCAGATCTGTGTGTACTTTGCAAATCTTTATGTCTCCATCTTGGACATGTTCTCGAATAGCGTGAAAACGTAGCTTGATGTGCTTCAGCTTCTTGTGTGACCTTGGTTCTTGCGCATTGGCTATGGCGCCCATGTTATCACAGTAGATAGACATTGGGTCCAGCGCACTTGGAACCACACCGAGCTCTGTAATGAACTCCTTCATCCATATCGCTTCTTGTGAAGCCTCCGAAGCAGCTATGTATTCCGATTCAGTTGAAGATCTCGCCACAATGCTTTGCTTTGCACTCCTCCAGCTAACTGCTGCACCATTCAAAATAAATACGTATCCAGATTATGATTTAGAATCATCCGGATCGGTGTTCCAACTAGCATCGGTGTAACCATTAACAACGAGCTATTCATCACCTCCATAAGAAAGAACCATATCCTTAGTTCTTCTTAAGTACTTAAGGATGTTTTTGACCGCTGTCCAATGATCCACTCCTGGATCACTTTGATATCTGCTAGTTAAACTAACAGCATATGCAATGTCGGGTCTAGTACATAGCATGACATACATTAGAGATCCTATGGCTGAGGCATAGGGAGTCTTACTCATCCTTTCTCTATCTTCTGCCATTGCTGGACTTTGAGTTTTACTCAAGGTCGTATTGGGCAACATGGGCAAGAACCCTTTCTTGCTATCTTCCATTCCAAACCTCTTTAGAACTTTGTCCAAATATGTACTTTGTGACAATGATATTAGGTGTCTCGATCTATCTCTATAAATCTTTATGCCTAATATGTAAGCTTCTTCGCCAAGATCTTTCATTGAAAAACTATTATTCCAATATTCCTTGACACTATTAAGAAGGTCTACATCATTCCCAATCAACAATATGTCATCTACATATATTATTAAGAATTCTACAGAGCTCCCACTCACTTTCTTGTAAATACAAGCTTCTCCATAAGTTTGTATAAAACCAAAGCTTTTGATTACCTTATCAAAACATTGATTCCAACTTTGGGATGCTTGCTTCAATCCATATATGGACCTTTGAAGTTTGCATACCTTGTTAGCATCTTTAGGATCGACAAAACCTTTGGGTTGCATCATATACAACTCTTCATCAATGTCTCCATTGAGGAACGCTGTTTTGACATCCATCTGCCATATTTCATAATCGTAATATGCAGCGATTGCTAACATAATCCTCAGAGACTTTAGCTTCGCTACTGGTGAGAAAGTCTCATCATAGTCAACTCCTTGAATTTGTCGAAACCCTTTTGTGACAAGTCGAGCTTTATAGACAGTAACATTACGATCAGCATCTGTTTTCTTCTTGAAAATCCATTTGTTCTCGACAACCTTCCGGCCATCTAGTAAGTCCACCAAAGTCCATACTTGGTTTTCGTACATGGATCCAATCTCGGATTGCATGGCTTATTGCCATTTATTGGAATCTGGGCTCATCATCGCTTCCTCATATGTCTCAGGGTCATCGGTGTTATCCACCAACATGACACTCATAACGGGATCATACCAATCAGGAGTGGTACGAGTTCTCGTTGACCTGCGAGGCTCTGTAGCAACTTCAACCGAAGTTTCATGATCATCATCATTAGCTTCCTATCTTATTGGTGTAGGCGCCACAGGAACTTCTTCCGGTGCTGCGCTACTCGCAAGTTCGAGAGAAGGTTCAACAACCTCGTCGAGTTCTACTTTCCTTCCAGTCACTTCTTTCGAGAGAAATTCCTTCTCTAGAAAGGATCCATCCTTGGCAACGAAGATTTTGCCCTCGGATCTATGATAGAAGGTATACCCGATAGTTTCCTTCGGGTATCCTATGAAGACGCATTTTTCCGCTTTGGGTTCAAGCTTGTCCGGCTATAACTTCTTTACATAGGCTTCGCAACCCCAAACGTTAAGGAACGATAATTTAGGTTTCTTCCCAAACCATAGTTCATATGGTGTCGTTTCAACAGATTTATATGGTGCCCTATTTAAAGTGAATGCGGCTATTTCTAATGCATAACCCCAAAACGATAGCGGTAAATCTGTAAGTGACATCATAGAACAAACCATATCTAAGAGAGTTCGATTACGACGTTCGGACACACCATTACGTTGTGGTGTTCCCGGCGGTGTCAATTGTGAAAGTATTCCGCATTTCTTCAAATGCTCGCCAAACTCGTAACTTAGATATTCACCTCCACGATCAGAACGTAGAAATTTAATCTTCTTGTTACGTTGATTCTCTACCTCACTTTGAAATTCCTTAAACTTCTCGAAAGTTTCGGACTTATTTTTCATGAAATAGATATACCCATATCTACTCAAGTCATCCGTGAAGGTAAGAACATAACGATAACCACCGCGCGATGCTACACTCATTGGTCCACACACATCGGTATGTATGATTTCCAATAAGTCTGTAGCTCGCTCCATCATACCAGAAAATGGAGTCTTAGTCATTTTACCCATCAGACATGCTTCGCATCTTTCAAGTGATTCGAAATCAAGTGATTCAAGAAGTCCATCGGAATGGAGTTTCTTCATACGCTTCACTCTGATATGACCAAGATGACAGTTCCACATATAGGTCGAGTTATCGCTCAATTTCAAACGTTTAGCCTCAATGTTATTTATGTGTGTATTACTACAATCGAGATTCAATAAGAATAGACCATCTATCAAAGGTGCATGTGCATAAAACATATTACTCATATAAATCGAACAACCATTATTCTCGGACTTAAACAAGTAACCGTCTCGCAATAAACAAGATCCCGATATAATGTTCATGCTCAACGCAGGCACTGAATAACAATTATTTAAGTATAAAACTAATCCCGATGGTAGATGAAGAGGTAGCATGCCGACCGCGATCACATCAACCTTTGATCCATTTCCAACGCGCATCGTCACCTCGTTCTTCGCTAGCTTCCGTTTATTCTGCAGCACCTGTTTCGAGTTACAAATATGAGCAACCGAACCAGTATCAAATACCCAGGCACTACTATGAGTACTAGTGAGATACACATCAATAACATGTATATTGGATATACCTTTCTTCTTGATGTTGCCGTTCTTCAAATCCGCCAAGTACTTTGGGAAATTGCGCTTCCAGTGACCCTCTTGCTTGCAGTAAAAGCACTCAGTATCAGGCTTAGGTCCAGCCCTGGTCTTCTTCGCCGGTGCGGCAACTTTCTTACCGCCCTTCTTGAAGTTTCCCTTTTGCTTAGACTTGCCTTTCTTGAATTTGGTGGTCTTATTGACCAACAACACTTGGTGCTCTTTCTTGATCTCCACTTCTGCAGATTTCAACATGGAGAAGAGTTCTGGCAACGTCTTGTCCATGTTTTGCATATTGTAGTTCATCACAAAGTTCTTGTAACTTGGTGGTAGTGATTGGAGGACACGGTGAATCCCCAAAGAATTAGGAATCACTATACCCAAACTTTGGAGTTTGTTTGCGTGCCCAGACATCTTAAGCACATGCCCACTGACGGAGTTGCCCTCTTCCATCTTATAGTTAAAGAACTTTTCAGAAGCCTCATAACTCTCAACTGTCGCGTGAGCCTCAAATATCATTTTGAGTTCATGGTCAATATCATGTGGGTCTGAGTTCTCAAACCTTTTCTGAAGCTCCGATTCCAAACCATACAAGATAGCACACTGAATTGTGGAGTACTGATTCTTCCGATCAAGGAAAACATTCTTTACCTCATCGGTAGCATCAGCTGCAGGCGGGTCACCCAGCGGTGCATCCAGCACATAGGTCAAATTACAAGCATTGAGGACAATCCTCAAATTGCGGAACCAATCCGCGAAGTTGCTTCCATTGTTTTTCAACTTTTCTTTCTCTAAGAATGCATTAAAATTGATGGTAGGGGACGCCATTGATCTACAACATATTTGCAATAGTTTAGACTAAGGTTATGACAAATTGAGTTCTAATTAATAGTTAAATTAATCTAGGTGAACTCCCACTCAAAACAATATCCCTCACATTGTTTTAGTGATCACACGAACCAAATCCACCACATCAAAACCGATCATCACGAGAGTTGATGTAGCTTCAATGGCGAACAATCGACATGTTCATCATATCTACTATATGATTCATGCTTTACCTTTCGGTGATCCGTGTTCCAAGACCATGTCTGTACATGCTAGGCTCGTCAAGATCAAACCTTAGCTTCCGCATGACCAAAACTGGCTTGCTCACATTGTATACACTTGCAGAATCTAACACACCCGATCATCATGTGGTGCTTCGAAACAACAAGCTTTAGCAACGGTGCTAACTAAGGATGAACACTTTAAAACTTGAAATTTGTGTGCTTGAGGGATCATCTTATAATGCTACAGTCGTTAACTAAGCAATACAAGATGCATAAAGGATTAACATCACATGCAATTCATAATATGTGATATGATATGGCCTTTCTTCTTTGTGCTTCTGATCTCCATCTTCAAGCACGAACATGATCTCCATCATCACCGGCATTGCATCAAGGTCAATGACGCCGCTCCATGGTTGTCGTCCACCAGCTTCAACTATTACAACTACTTTGAATAGACATGTGGGTCTTAACAGAAATTAAAGACAACCATATGGCTCCTGCCGGTTGCCAACTTACAATAAGGAACATTGCATACATCAAATATAATCACAATCATGGCCATATCACATCACAGCACACCCCTGCAAAACAAAGTTAGACGCCTCTAATTTTCTTTGCATATTTTACGTGGTTTGGGGCTTTCAATAAGTGTCGCTCTAAATTACGAACAAGAACCACAACGTTGATGCTAGAACTATCAAGTGCCCGTTGTAAATTGGATCTATACTATAATGGGAGAGACAGACACCCGCAAAGCCACTTATGCAATACAAGTTGCATGTTCAGCGTGGAGCAAGTCCATGAACGATGTCATGTAAGGTTAGCCCGGGCCGTTTCATCCCATCATACCGCAAGATGCAAAGTACACAAGAAGCAATTGATAATAAAAGCACCACCGCCCACAATGACCATTGTGTTCTACTCGTGCAACAGATCTACATATAGACACGGCTCTGATACCACTGTAGGGGTTCGTAGCATGGAAAACAAAAAAATTCCACCGCATGCAAACAAACAAGCCAAGATCTATCTACTAGATTGTAGCAACACCCTCGAAGATTCCAAAGCGGTTAACGAGAGCGGATTCTCGTGGGTGATGTAGTCGTACTCTTTCCGATCTCAAGATCGTGTAGATGATCCTTCCGGCGCCGCGTTCCGGCAGCGCTCCCGCAGTCGGTCACACGTTCGATACTTGATGAAGACCTTCCTCTCCCTTGTTCCAGCAGGCAGCAGAGGTTGTAGCACTCTCCTCGCGATTCCGGCAGCACGACGGCGTGGTACCGGAAGTAGAGGGGAGATCTCGCAGGGCTTCACCTTAAGCCGGAGCGAGTATGGTGGACTATGAGAGAGCCTTGGCGATCTAGGGTTTAGAGGCACCAAGGGAGGAGAATAGACGGCGTCTAGGGTTAGGGTTTCACCCCAACTCGACGAGTTGGTGGTGCCCTAGGTGGCGGCGACGGCAGCAGGGGTGGTGGCGCCGGCGGCTTAGTGTTAGGGTTTCGGGTGTGAGAGGTGTAGGCAAGAGGGGGCACCCCTGCCCCTTATTTTATAGGTGGGAGGGCGCTGGCCAGGGGAGGAGAGTCCTCACCCAAGTCGGCCTCCTTGGCCGGCGGTGGAGGGAGGAGGACTTCCTCCCCAAGTAGGTTTCCTACTCTCCCTCCACCAAGCAAACTTGCCGTTTGACTTTTCAAATTGGCGTTTGACTTTTTCGAACTAGGATTTGATTTATCCCTTTATTTTGCTTAGCGATGACACCTATTACATGATGCAATCATTCCAACTTGTTATGTCACATTCATGTACCCTTCCCCTCCGGAGTGCTGGACCTTCCGGAACCTTCTAGAACGTTTCTGGTGAAAACACCGGAATCATTCTCCAACTCCGAAACAGGACTTTCCTTATATGAATCTTATTCTCCGGACCATTCCGGATCTCCTCGTGATATCCTGGATCCCATCCGAGACTCCGAACAACATTCAGTATCTTACTCAACATTCCATAACTACTCAACAACATCGAATCCTTAAGTGTGTCTCCCTACGGTTCGTGAATTATGCGGACATGATCGAGACACTTCTCCGAACAATAACCAATAGAGGAATCTGGAAATTCATATGGCTCCCACATATTTCTATGATTACTTTGCGATCAAATGAAACACTTACATACGATACCAATTTCCCTTTGTCTCACAATAGTTTACTTATCCGAGGTTTTGATCGTCGGTATCTCTGCATACCTAGTTCAACCTTGTTACCGATAAGTACTCTTTTCTCGTTCCCGTGGTATGTGATCCCTTGTGATCCAGTCACATGCTTGCAAGCTAATTGGATGGCATTCCACCGAGAGGGCCCAGAGTATATCTATCCGTCATATGGATGGACAAATCCCACTCTTGATTCATGTGTCTCAACCCATACTTTCTGAACACTCAATGCCACCTTTATAGCCACCTAGTTACGGTGTGGTGTTTGATGTCATCAAAGCATCCTGCCGGTGATGGTGATAAGCATGATCTCATGGTCGAAGGAATTAGGTTACTATGTATCAGAAAGCATATAGCAATTGAACTAATAAAATGACTTGATCTTTATGCTACGCTTATCTATAGGAGTATGTCCATCATACCATTCTCCTAATGATATGATCTTGTTGTTAATAACATCTCAATGTTCATGATAGGGAAACCACAATCATCTATTAACCAACAAGCTAGTATTATGAAGAGGCTTTACTAGGGACTCTTATTTAGCTTACAAATCACACAAGTATTAATGTTTCCTGGTTAATACTGTTATAGCATGAATGTAAACATTTATCATAAACACAAAGATATAATAATAACTACATTTATTATTGCCTCTAGGACATATCTCCAACAACTCATATGAAATGCAAAAGGCAAAGTAAAAAACTTACAAGTGCAATAATCTTGAGGTTTGTAGCACTCTCGGCTAGCAGCTTGCCGAAGGAAATGCTATTTCCTCGCAAGATATCCGCTTGTAGGAGTAGCTCCTCAAGGACGCACGTTGGAGATGACGGCACTCCTCCAGCAACCATAGTAGTGTTACTCGGCAGAAGCACCGGGTAAACTATCTTTGGGAACTCGAAGGGTTTCTGGGGAGTAGAGGCGCCGCCTTCGGCAGAGGTACCAGCTCCCACCACTGCCTTGCCTCTAACGATGGCATCCTTAGCCGGAGCTTCAGCCATTTGAAGAGCAGTGCTTTCCTGTGTTGCCTGCTCGCCGACAACAGCGAGCTCGGTAGAGGCGCCAGAATTCACTTCCATGGCAGAAGAGCCTGGTGCCTCCTAGACTTGAGAGCTTGTCGGAGCAGTGGAGGGTTTGACGGCAGGAGTAGCAGGGGCGATGGCGGGGGAGGAGTCGCGATGCAGCATATCTTTGATATTTCTAGAAGCTCCAAGAGTCTTGGAGGACTTCTTGAGGCTGGTCGTGGCTTTCTTCCTGAAACGTGCAAAGTGCATAAGTACAGGAACAAGACAGATAAACAGACAATGTCGGAGAATGAGAGGCTTACACTAGGGGGGTGCTTTGGCAAAAATCCTGGTGGCTTTTATCTTTTCCGCCTCCAGGGCGGCGGTAGTCTTCTTGGAGGCTCCACCCTCCGTCTTCTTCTTCTTGCCTCCGTCGGCAGCGTCAGAGGTGGAGCTCTTCCGCTTTCGCGCCAACGGGACATCATCGTCGGACACGACCGTGACTTCCTTCATCTTTGGATCATAGATTTGGGCAGCCAAGTTGTCCTCATCTAGATCGCTAAGATGTTAAGTGAGAAATCACCGTGTTAGATAAGATGGTATTGGCAAGACGGAAAAACTGGAGCAATGTCATACACGGAAAATAAATACCTACCTTTGGGAACTTGCCGTCTATGTACATGTCGCAAGTGATGGTGAAGCCACGCTTCTTATCCTTCACCTTGATGATGTCCTTCAGGCGGAGCTTGACGGAGTCGCTCGAGAAGTTATCCACGGAGATCCGGAGGGTATCCCTTCGATCACTGGTGTACTCGTGCATGAACTTCGCGCGGTGCTGCAGAGGTTGGATTCGCCTGATGAACCAGCACATGGCTAGGTCCAAGCCGGTCAAACCCGCCTCTACGAACCACTCGATCCGCCTTATTGCGCGAGAAGCGTCGAGGTCGGAGGGGAGGGAGGCATGGGATCTCCATGTGGAAACTTCAGCGGCGGCTCCATCCACAAAGTCGGGGTACGTCACTTCTCGGCCCGCCAAAGGAATGTCGGGGCCATAGAAGTACGCCCGCTGCCAGTTTTTGCACGACTCGTGGCCGACGATGTCGGGGAACCGCCGGCCAGGTCGGATCTTGAAGCTTATGGTGTCGCAGTTCCTAATCCCCTCCCTACTGTGTCCGGCTTCACGTTTGACGGTGAAGAAGTACACAAACAAGTCTAACCTAGGCCTAATCCCTAGGTAACCCTCACAAAGTGCCGCGAAGTTGCTAAGCACTAAGATACTATTGGGGGAGAGGTTATGGGGTTGGACCTTATAGTGGTTCAAGACGGACAAAAAGAAGTGGGAGATGGGCAGAGAAACGCCACGTACCAGCTGAGCCTTGAGGTACACCTTTTCTCCGGCTTGGGGAGAAGGTGTCACCTCGCCGGCCGGCGCCGCCCGCCAGGCGAGCCCCTCCGTCGCGGGAAGGTAGCCTTCGGCGACCATCTCTTGGATGTCACGGCCGGTGATGTCCGAGCCGCGCCAGTCGCCCTTGTGCGAGTCTGGCTCTTCTTCCATAGGCTCTAGCGCCGCCAGATTGTGGTCACCTCAGGTGGTTTCAATCACCGCCGACGCGGGGATGACCAGGCCCTCTGGGGGCACGACGATGGAGCTCGCCGGCTTCGTCGTGGCTTCGCTCGACGCCGCCATCGACGGGGAAGAGCTGCTGCTAGCCATGGAGAGCTAGAAGGGTGCGACTGACGCCGAGGGAGGCTAGGGTTTTCGAGGTTTTCTGCGGAGAGCTCGAGGAGGCGTGCGGCTGGAGGAAGAAGACGATGACGCGAGAGACTGGGGTAAAAAGTGGCAAGTGTCCCACGGTTACTATTTATCTTGCTCTGCGTCAAGATTCGTGCAGCTAATCGGATGGTTGCCGCGTAGACGACGTGTTCGTGAACGTGCGCGGTAATTTCGCCACGTCTCCAACCGCCGCCGCCAATGATTCGTATAGCTCGCGCGGGGAAATCGGATATGATTGTGTTCTCTGCATGTGTGAGTTACGAGGCATCGCTGACCTAAGCCTACGTCGTCATAACTGACATGGTAGATGAGCCGTCCCATCGAAGATTCTGACTACGGAAGAGTACGATGGAAGATTCAACATTTCTCCGACTTACAAATCGAAGACGAAGAAAAACCTTGCAGGGTTCTTTGGGAGAACTACAAGATGTTGCTTGATGATTTGCCGACATCCATCTAGACGGAGCATTCCACGTGAAGAGGCAAGACGGCGCAAGATCTCGGAGTTCTCCGGGGGCTACTGTTGGGGATATGCTATACGGGTATCCTCATAGCATGTCTCTTATCCGACTAACCCGGGTGGCCCATAGTCGATAGCATGGCCTATAGCCTGCTGGGCGGCCTAGTTAGGTGGATCCAGAAGGGAGGCCCATGCCGGATAAAGGAAGGCTACGGTGGAGTCACCAGCGTACCCGGAGCCTTGGAGTGCAAGATACACAAGACTAGTGATAGACGGTGTAGGACTCTGTAACCTGTCCGGCTGGGACTTTTTCCCTGTAACCCTAGGATCTGACGATTATATAAGTCGGGCCTATGGGGGCCTTTAGGGCACAATCTCAGACGATAACTTAGACTCTCTAGTCACCTCGCATAGCGAACCTATCTCTATAACTCGGCGTATATGCCCTTATAGTGATTTATAGCAGGAGTAGGATTCCGCCACCGTCGTGGGATCTGAACTTGGGTAAGTTGTGTTACCTCGTACCCGTCAACCGTCCGCCTTACCCCACGTCTCTAAACACGCACTGTGAGGACCCCTCCATGGCGTACTCGTCGGCAATACCACGACAAAAGAAGACACAAACAACCAAAGACGCACTACGTGCAAGGAATAGACTCACCTGAGGAACTTCTTTCCTGCCAAAAAAAGGGGCAGTCAGAGATTTCCCCAGTAGCTCCACGTCAGCCTTGTGCTTCAGCAGGGGTCGAAGAACCCGGTCGAGGTCGGCTGAGGACATCTACTCCTCCAACACTCTCGTCGGGTCGGTGACGCCGGAGTATAGAAACATCAGGTACGCCCTCGCTTGGAGGGGCTACACCTGACGCTTGAGAAACGTCCAGATGATGTCGACACCACAGACCTCCTTTCCTCGCACCAGATGGAGATCCTTCACTCGCTGGTACAGCTTCTCCACCACCTCGGTCTCACCCTCCATGATGTCGTTCGACCAGGAGCGCTTTCGGGTGACCAGCTTGCTGCCATTGAATGGAGCTAGCCCATAATGCTCGCCAACGAGCTTGGTATCGCGAATGTAGAACCACTTGTTCCTCCATCCTTGGATGGATTCATAGAGGTGGAAGGAGAAAAAATGGAAAGTGGGGCGGATGGAGATCCTGCACCCACCCAGCGGGTAAACGCCGCCGGTACCAGATTGCCTCTTCAGGGAATAGAGCTTCCTGAAGAGGCTGAAGTGTGGCTCGATACCGAGCCAGCACTCGCAAAGCGTGATAAAACACGCTAGTGAAGAAGGGAATTGGGTGACAATTGGTGGAGTTGCATCCCACAGAGAAAGAGAAGCCCACAAAGAAATTCGTGGGCAGGAAGAGAAAGCCCCCGGACGACAAAAGCATAAAACATAACCCGAAAACCTTCGGGTGGGTCTGGGGTTATCTCCTCGCCGGGGCTGATGACGTCTCCCTTATCCTTCGTGATGAGGCCGGACTCGCGCAGGCGGCGCAGGTCCGCCTCCCTGATCGCAGACCGCCGCCAATCACCGTCGGTGACGTGGCTGGCGGTGGAGGTCTTCTTGGCAGCGTAGGTGGCGCTCGTCCCCACATCAACGGAAGTGGACTTCTTTGGCTTGCCCATCTTGGCGGTGCGGCGCGCGGTGCGATGGGCATGGAGGAAAGACGACAAAAAAACGCGAAGAGCGTCTAGTGCGCGGTATGAGCAAGCTCTAGAAATGGCGAAGGCAAAAAGATGAAAGAAAATGGCAAGGGTAAAATTACCCCGGTCCCTCCGCGGTATAAAAATACAAAGACGATGAAGCAGAAATGTCGATTCATATGCCCTAACGCGTTTCCTCCATCGCACCGTACACGTGGAGTGCATCTACCAAACCGTCGCGAGCATGCCGTCCACTACACATGGAAATCGAGGAGACGCAGTAATTATCACGTAAACTACGCATGACTAGTCAAATCTAAGTCAGAACATGGGACCCACGATCGTCTCGTCATGTTGCTTCTACTGCCATAGACGGTTGAGCTCATCAAGCGTCAGCAATGACGTCAGCAAAGAAAAGGCTAGTAACGGCTAAAAACTTTCGACTGCACATAAAAGTACTTAATCGAATCTACGACTCAACCAACTACTCGGGGGCTACTCCTATCAGGAGCGCTGGCCGCGCACCTGAGAAATTGACAAGGTTCCTGTGTCAGTTTGAACACTTCTTCAAAAGCTTTGAGTCCTTCGTTGAGTCTGCGACTCCACTATGGACACAGGGGCTACTCATATAGGGAGCGCTAATTGCGCATTCGAAAAGGCACTGGCGTTGATGGCATCTGCAAAATTAAAGTCTCCGCTCGAGACTATGACTCGAACAGACACTCGGGGGCTACTCCCATAGGGAGCGCTGGTCATGCACCCTATGAACCATTTAGATGAGATCCTTCAGATCACACATGACAATTTTTTTATTACCATTGCAACTTTTTCCAGATTAATGCTAAGTGAGATAGCATCTCCTTGGTCACCCGAAACACCTCCACTGTGATAAATTTTCGGATGTTGTGTCTACGATGCAAAGATAGGACCTACACATATCATTTGATGGTCTGGTATCGCACTCGACTGCGCTCGTGTCGGCGGGAACGATGAAAAATCCCAACGGACGCATTGGGTACCTAACTTAAAACGCTGGAATTTGACTCCTGTAAGACCTTAGCAGCCTGAGTTGAATTACGCCAGCAATTTTCCTAATTTGAGTCCGGGGACTCGAGTTTGAAGTAGATCATGTTGTTTTGTCTAAAGACATTAAATAACCCTGATCCGTCAGGTGAGTAAGGCACATGTATCAACAATCCCTATGAACCAACATATCTGACACGTCAGAAACGTATCTATAATTTTTGATGCTCCATGCTTGCTTTGTATCATTTGTCTTATGTTTTTTCTACACTTTGAGGTATTTTTATACACTTTCTGGAACTAACCTATTGACAACATGCCATAGTGTCAGTTGCCTGTTTTCTTCTGTTTTTGGTTCCAGAAAGGCAGAAAATCAATATTCTCGAAATTGGACGGGACAAAAGCCAAAGTCATTATTTTTCCCGGAGCAACACGGAACCACGAAGCAGAGCCGGAGGGGGTCCACAGGGTGGCCAAACCCCCTAGGCGCGGGCAAGCCCTAGAGGCGCCTAGAGGGGGTGTGGACCCCCTGGACCCCCACCGACCTTGATTCCTGCGCTTATAAGAGCCCCCCGATGAGAAAACCCTAGATTGTCCAGAAGAAATCCACGAAAACCTTTGTAGCACCGCCGCCACCGAAAGGGAGATTCGGGGGACAAAAAGTCTCTGTTCCGGCACCCTGTCAGGATGGGGAAGTGCCCCCGGAGCCATCTCCATCGATCTCCATCACCATCTTCATCACTGTTGCTGATTCTCATGGTGAGGAGGGAGTAGTTCTTCCTCGAGGCTAAGGGCTATACCGATAGCTATGTGTTCATCTCTCTCTCTCTATGCATGATCTTGTTGTGGTCATGAGCTTTGTAATCAAGTAGATCTACCTTGCTACTCAAGTGTTTCATTAGATCTCTGCTCTCCCCATGTGTGTGAAAGTGACAACGTGCATGCCATGATGGCACTTAGGCTTGAGTCTACATAAATACTCTTTGTGCTTTAATAGATCTATGCTTTTCCCCACATGTGTGAAATTTGACAGCGTGCATACCGTGTGTGGCACTTTGGCTAGATTGAATATTTGTTATGAGTTATATTTGGAGTTGGATGTCTCTATGAAATTGTGGTGTTTGTTGGAACCATCTAGTGCTAAAGGTGACAGTCTGGGGTTATCTAGATTGGGGAAGGCCCTATCGTGGATTAGAGTGTCCAACCGGAGAGTAGTTAAGAGTAGTATCATGAAGAGAGAATATTTATATGAGAGTGTTCACTGGTGAAAGTATGATCCCTAGGCTTTGTTTCTAAACATTGAAACACCGTTTGCTACTAGATCTGTTGCATGTTTGGTTGCTTCCTTCTTGTTGCCTTTAGTCTTTCCTCCACGCCATCAGCTCTTTTCTGGCACCGTTACCCCACGTCAACAACAACCTAGAAGCTATTTTCTGGCACCGTTACCACTTGTATTTCACTATCTCTTTGCCGAACTAGTGCACCTATATTGGGTGTGTTGGGGACACAAGAGACTTCTTGTATCTTGATTGCAGGGTTGCTTGAGAGGGAATACCTTTGACCACTTCCTCCCTGAGTTCGATAAACCTTGGGTAATCCACTTAAGGGAAACTTGCTGCTGTTCTACAAACCTCTTCACTTGGAGGCCCAACAACGGTCTACAAGAACAGAAGTGTGTAGACATCAAAGTATTTTCTGGCGTCGTTGCCGGGGAGGTAAGGTAAAAGGTACTCACATCCTTCGGTGTGAGTGCTCGAAGTTATTTCCTTTAGATTCTGCAATTTTGTCTTTTTATTTCTTGCTTTCACTAGTTAGGCTTAATGGAAAACAACAACAAAATTAGAGAGCTCTATAGCATTTATCTTGAGTTAGGACATGAAGTGTTTGAAGAGAAAATTAAAAAACCTATGGAACTTTATTTGCATCCTAATAGCAATGTTATTAGTATGAACTCTTTGGACACCATTATTGCTAATGCTATGGAAACGTCTAAGTTTGGGGAAGCTAGTTGTTATGAAAATGATCTTTTTAGTTCCCCAACTTTGGAAGATAGCTATTCTATTGCTTATGATGATACCAAACCTCCAATATATGATGATTACAATGATGAATATGATATTTTCAGTCCACCTACTATTGAGGAGAAAGTTAATTGTGATTACAATATGCCTCCTATATTTGATGATTATGGTGATGAGAATAATAATGATAGCTATTTTGTTGAATTTGCTCCCACTATAATTAATAAGAATGATTATGCTTATGTGGAGAGTAATAATCATTTTATGCATATGGATCATGATAAGAATGTTTTATGTGGTAGTTATATTGTTAATTTTATCCATGATGCTATTGAAAGTTATTATGAGAGAGGGAAACATGGTTTTATGCATCTTAAGAATATTAAGTTTCCCCTCTTTATATTGAAAATTTTGAAGTTGCATTTGTTTTGCTTTCCTATGCTTATTGCTTTGTGCTTTCATGACTTGTTTCTTTACAAGATTCCTATGCAGAAGTGGGTTAGACTTAAATGTTCTTTGAATTTGCTTCTTGATGATCTCTTTTAAATCAATTCATATTTCCTATGTGAGCATATTTGAAACTATCATGCCTAACTTAAAGGCATTAAAGAAAAGTACTTGTTGGGAGATAACCCAAGAGTTTTCTTCAGTCTTGGAAGTTATTACTTCTGTAATTACCTTTCCTTATCCTTTTTTGTTTGCTTTTTGTGCCAAGAATGACCTCTAATGAGAGGGAAGTAAGATTTGGGGAGTTGTTGTTCCGAAACAGATTTCTGTCCTCCACCATAAAAATTCGTGAGGAGTCTCTATAACTCGGGTTGATCTCAAAATTTACAAATAAATTACCCAGTATGTTAGGTAACTTTTGTTAGTTCAACACTTTTTTATTTGATCAACAGAAGATGTTCGAAAAAATCGGTTTCTACCTGCTGGTCTGTTTTGACAGATTTCTGCCATTATTGGCATTTGCTTCTTATTGATTCCTTTTTGAGTTCTCTTTAGGGGAATTGAGCTTTTTGAAGGACTTTCTACAGTAGCATTGTTTTTAGTGAAAAGTCTTGTTGTTCCAAAGCTTTACCCAAAGGTCTATTATCTTTTGAATACACTAATGTTGCTAATGAAGATTGTGTGAAGTTTTATATGGAGGAAAATTTGCAGGTGTAGAGAAAGAATGATGTAATGAGATGAATAATGGACAAAAGCTCAAGCTTGGGGATGCCACCCCGTGTCACCCCAAGAAATATTCAAGAGGTACAAGCGTCAAAGCTTGGTGATTCCCAAGGCATCCCCTTCTTCATCAACAAAAAGCTCAGGTCTTTCTAGACACTTCGTTTTTATTGTTTCATGCATTGTTGTGTTGTTCTTGGAGCGTCTTAGTTTTCGTTTTTCGTTTTAGTTTGCTTATTTTGCTTGAGTAAGTTGGTTGGTTACACCACACTTCTTTTGAAGAGAGACACACTCTGTTTTTATTGCCTAGAACACTCTAGTTTTCACTCTTATTGTTTTGTGAGTGTTCTCTTTTGCTAGCACTATGTTTTGCCTTAGTTTTCTTGTGCTTTCAGCTTAGAAATTTTTAGTTCTTCTTTGTGGATTTGTGAGACAATATCACTGGTCTTTATTGATTATTATCTTTGTGAGTTGTTTCAAATAAGTTGATTGGTGTTGGAAAAGAGTAGTAAGTTCTTGCTTGTAAGTGCAAGAGGAGCTTGCATTGACCGTGACTTAGACTTTAGCATGACATACTAGGTGTTGTTTCGACCTTATGCTTAGTGATTATTTCTGTAGCATGACTTGTTCCAAACAATTGGGATTGGTTAGTGTGCCTTGAAGAAATTATGCGTTGTTTTAGCATGCAAAAGCATAGTATTGTGGTATTCTCCTTTGATGCTTTTTTTGGGTTGACTTGGCACATGCTCACACCATGTTATGACTATGAACAAGTCACCATAGCCTCTATGATCATTTAGTCCTTGACTTGTAGTACCACTCTATGCTTTGATTAGTAATGCTTTGTTGCACTGCATGATTATGGCCATTATTGCTCTCTTAGTTGGTTGCTCCTAGTCTTTTTCTAGCCTCCACTTGTATGAGTAAGCCCTATTAATGCATCCAACTCCCAAGAAACCAAGTTATTCTAAAGTGTCCACTACAAACTCCTATGCATGGTGTGTTACACCATTCCAAGTATATTCTTGTTTTCAGCTATCTTCCAATTAAAAACTATTTTGTTATGTGAAAACAGAGTGATTAAAGCCCTCACAAACTTGATGGCACACTTTATATTCTTTGCCCCTAATAAACTTGAACCATTGTGTCATCTTTGTTGTATATGCTTGCACTTATACGTTGGAATTAGCAAAACCGTGCTGTCACGGGGAACGTTTTCAACATTGCACTTGTACTTTGTACTCAGTTGATATCATGCTCTTTTGTCTATGGATGTCACCGGTGTGAAATAAAGAGGGGACTTGTAAGTCCATGGAGTTTGTATCCTGTGTTAGAGAAACGTCTGGGCCGCTAGCCTAAGCCATGCCTAATCATGGTGGAAACTTGCAGCATCACCATAGTGACATCTATGAAGCATTCTTCTTATAAAAAAAGAGACACACTGAGAAAAGAGGAAAGAGAGAAAAAATCACCATATTCCCATGGTAAATAAGAAGATTGCTGAGATGCTCATTGTCTGCTTGCCTTGTCATTTTGGTTATGGGAAAGCTCCTATACCATGTGCAAGGGGTACCCTGTTGGCGGTTCTCTATGATATGCAAATACTTACAGTGACAAGAACTTACACGTGACTAAAGTTGAGTAGCATGAGGTGTGTCCCTCATATTCAAGGGACTTGATATTGCCAACTTATACTTCGTCAAGCATATACTCCATATTTGTCACTTTAACCTTAATCACTTCAAGATGCTTATGATAGGGGCAATGAGGGCTGAAAGCTAACAAGTACCATAATTTTTGGAAGCTCCTTTTGAAACTTGTAGTCACTTCTTACTTTACAAAAAAGGTCTTTCTTCCACCACTGTTGAGTCTCCACCTTCTACCTTTAGGCACCATTAAGAGAGCATAGTTTTCATTCTGTGTGCAGTGTTCCAAAGCTTATTGATTGATGCATATTGTGATATTACTTGTTCATGTGCTACTTGTTTCTAGTCACCCTTGTGAACTTTGAAGGTGTGCTATGCATCTATTTGCTACTCTATGAGGGACAAGCTGAATGCCACTATGCTATGTTTTCTCTATGTGAAACAAGAAAACGTTTTTCAATGCATGTTATTCATGATCTTTGTTTGTAGCTTGACATGTTGCATGCATAGTTATTATGTCCTATTGTTAGAACTGCATCTTTCATGCACATGTTTAGAGTTCTTTGATCATAGCTTTCAATGCTTGCAAATGGTTAGATCTTTATTGTGAGGGTGCATGTCACCTCAAAAATTATTCTTTTATCACTTTCCTACTCGAGGACAAGCAGGAGTTAAGCTTGGGGATGCTTGATACGTCGGAAACGTATCTATAATTTTTGATGCTCCATGCTTGTTTTGTATCATTTGTCTTATGTTTTGTCTACACTTTGAGGTATTTTTATACACTTTCTGGAACTAACCTATTGACAAGATGCCACAGTGTCAGTTGCCTATTTTCTTCTATTTTGGTTCCAGAAAGGCAGAAAATCAATATTATTGGAATTGGACGGGACAAAAGCCAAAGTCATTATTTTTCCCGGAGCAATACGGAACCACGAAGCAGAGCCGGAGGGGGGCCACAGGGTGGCCAACCCCCCTAGGCGCGGGCAAGCCCTAGAGGGGGTGTGGCCCCCTGGACCCCCACCGACCTTGATCCATGCGCATATAAGAGCCCCCCGATGAGAAAACCCGATATGATCCAGAAGAAATCCACGAAAACCTCTGTAGCGCCGCCACCACCGAAGGGGAGATTGGGGGACAGAAAGTCTCTGTTCCGGCACCCTGCCGGGACGGGGAAGTGCCCCCGGAGCCATCTCCATCGATCTCCATCGCCATCTTCATCACCGTTGTTGATTCTCATGATGAGGAGGGAGTAGTTCTTCCTCGAGGCTAAGGGCTCTACCGGTAGCTATGTGTTCATCTCTATCTATGCATGATCTTGTTGTGGTCATGAACTTTGTAATCAAGTAGATCTACCTTGCTACTCAAGTGCTTCATTAGATCTCTGCTCTCCCCATGTGTGTGAAAGTGACAACGTGCATGCCATGGTGGCACTTAGGTTTGAGTCTACATAAATACTCTATGTGCTTTAATAGATCTATGCTTTTCCCCACGTGTGTGAAAGTTGACAGCGTGCGTACCGTGTGTGGCACTTTGGCTAGATTGAATATTTGTTATGAGTTATATTTGGAGTTGGATGTCTCTATGAAATTGTGGTGTTTGTTGGAACCATCTAGCGCTCAAGGTGACAGTGTGGGGTTATCTATATTGGGTAAGGCCCTACCGTGGATTAGAGTGTCCAACCGGAGAGTAGTTAAGAGTAGTATCATGAAGAGAGAATATTTATATGAGAGAGTGTTCAATAGTGAAAGTATGATCCCTAGGCCTTGTTTCTAAACATTGAAACACCGTTTGCTACTAGATCTGTTGCATGTTTGGTTGCTCCCTTCTTGTTGCCTTTAGTCTTTCCTCCATGCCATCAGCTCTTTTCTGGTACCGTTACCCCACATCAACAACAAGCGAGAAGCTATTTTCTGGCACCGTTAACACTTGTATTTCACTATCTCTTCGCCGAACTAGTGCACCTATTTTGGGTGTGTTGGGGACACAAGAGACTTCTTGTATCTTGATTGCATGGTTGCTCGAGAGGGAATACCTTTAACCACTTTCTCCCTGAGTTCGATAAACCTTGGGTAATCCACTTAAGGGAAACTTGCTCCTGTTCTACAAACCTCTGCACTTGGAGGCCCAACAACTGTCTACAAGAATAGAAGTGCGCAGACATCAATATCCACCTGAAAACATGTTCGTATGAGAAGCACTCAAAAGACTATAGAGTCTCTAGTCGAATCTATGATTCGACTGAACACTCGGGGGCTACTGACATGGATATTCCCTACGGGTACCTAACATTGGCCTACCCGGTCCAGCCCAGTGGAGGACCACACGAAGACCTGCTGCTAGCGTAAAGCCCAAGGAGACTCCGGATGGTCTAAGCCCGACAAAAGTTCGACTCCTTGGAGAACACGACAAAGATGTAGATAGAATCTTAAAGGGTCAAAACCCTAATTTGTAACCGACTCGACCTACCCGAGACCTGGCCTACTCATATAAAGTCCAGGAGGGCACGACGAGGAGGATCTCTCCCAACTCTCATACACACACCTCACGCCAGATTGCATATGCGCACCCTTGTAACCTTCAGTTCCGCCATCAATCAAGAACAAACAAGCAGGAGTAGGGTTTTCCCTTCGGGGAAATAAACCTGGGTAAACACCATGTCCCCTTGCTGCGTGTCTGTTAACCGTCTCGTGATCTCCAGCATCCCCATATTATCCAAACCCAAGTCCATTACAGGGAATTGATGAGTCGAACCCTCATCACTGGGAAAAGACCACCGGCGGCCGGTGGCAGCGGGATCTACTCCCCACCACGTCCTCCTGAGGCCCTCCCCCGTGTCGCCGCCTCCTGGTCCCCCTCGCCGTCGGGGTCGCCGCTTCCCTGCCCGCCCGCGGGAGGGGGGAGGCGGCCCTCTTCCGATCGCCTCATCCCTTCGTCGGTCGCCCTACTACCCCGCCCCTTATGCTTCCCTTACCGCCTCGCGTCCTCTCGGCTGTGGGCCTCCGCGTCGGTGGTTTGCTCCCGACGGCGCCAGTTTCCCGTGGCGGCTGCTCGCGCCTGCGCCACCCTTCGCCTCGTGTCCCTGCTGGTTGGTACCGGAGGTGCTCCTCTGGTCCTCTGTCCCTGATGGATCTTGCTGTGGAGGCCGCGGGACTGGGCTAGGGCCTGTCGTCTGCCCTCCTATCCAGGTAGGGCCCTTGGATGCTCGGCCACTCCTAGATCCGGTGGCCCGTGTCCATCCTATGGTTGTGGTTCTCGCTGAGTGGGGGAGGTTGGCCTGCCCCATCGTTGTGGCCCAAGCTCGGTGAGCGGTTTCGCTTGCGCCGGGCGGTTGTGCCCCTTTTCCTCTTACCGGCCCTTGGCTAGCATCCTATCGCGGCTAGGCTGCTGTCAGGCCTTGTATTGAGAAAGTACCATAGACACCCGATGATGCCTCTATATTCTGTCGCATCGACCTTCCAAGCACCGTCCTCCTTCTGCAGCTTGAGCCGTGATTGGCGTGTGACAGGCGTTGCACCCGCCTATCTTTGCGCGCTCGAGGATCTTCTCGACGTAAGCACGCTGACATAGCGTGATTTCGCCATGTTCCTGGCTTACCTCGATTCCGAGGTAGTAGTACAATAAGCCAAGATCGCTCATCTTGAAGAGACGATGCATCTCAGACTTGAATGCCTTGATCTCCTCGACATGGGTGCCCGTGATGATCAGGTCATCCACGTACACCCCTACCAACAGATAGTTGATGCCCTTGTCCACGAATCCAGGAGGTTGCGGGACTACACCTCCTTGCTGGATATGAATGCCGGAGGACGGCCTAGGACGGGTGCGTCGCTTTCTTCCTCCCATGGTCGGCCATGTCGATGGGCAGAGGAATCCCAGAGTCAATAATTTGGGATGTGATTCTGTGGGAAGCGGCACTACTAGGGTTTAATGGCATTGCACTACTAGGGTTTAACTACTAACAGATAGTTGACGCCCTTGTCCACGAATCCAGGAAGTTGCGGGACGTACACCTCCTTGCTGGATATGAACGCTGGAGGACGGCCTGGGACGGGTGCGCCGCTTTCTTCCTCCCATGGTCGGCCATGTCGATGGGCAGAGGAATCCCAGAGTCAATAATTTGGGATGTGATTCTATGGGAAGCGGCACTACTAGGGTTTAATGGCATTGGCCTGGCGATTCGTGAGTGCGGGACGGAAGCACGAGGGCTTTAGCCGGAATAAATTTCCGCGCGCCGAACATAAGTTGAGCGAGACGGGGAAGACGGGCCGTTCGGCACAATGGATCACAAAACGCGAGATTTTCGTGTCAAGCAATGATCTCTTAGGCAAGCGAAGGCGGACCTCTTTTTTATATTTCTCTCTCTTTCATATCAGTAAAGATTCAGCGTGGCAATGGTACGATAAAACCATTGTACATGCCCTAGATTTGACTCCCCATTCCACTGCTAGCCCACAAGTTTGATTAGTCATGTGGGGATTCGAACCATTAACCTATCAGGCTTTAACAAAGGCCTCAACCAACTAAGCTAAAGTGATGTTCTGTCTGAAAAAGATAAAACACTTTATATAATATAAGTAGTGTAGCGCCTAATTAAAAGGAGCTACAACTTATACTATAGCGCTTAGCAAAAATTTGTGAAATAGAGAGTTGAACTCACGATCAATCTAGATGAACTGATGTCTTGGTTCCGATTATTTTCTTGACGATTTTGCCCCTCTACTTTGATGAAAACTACCCACCTCTACCACCGGCCGACATATCCGTATTTCGATTTGTTTTTTCATGGCCCTGGTGGTACCCGGGTCCGCCACTGCCCGAAAGCTACCTACACGCCATGCTCCTCCCTCCGCCTCCTCGACTCCGAGGAACGCCAAAACCGTTCCATCTCGGTTTCAGTAGGATTAGCCCGTTTGATAAAATAGATCTGAATCATGGGTGGTTTCTTCTTCCCCTTTTGGTGCGAGCCATGGGCCATGGCAGCTAAGCTCGAGACTTCAGGAGAAGGCCAAGCTCTCAGATTGGGTGCAGACCCCTAGCTCCTGCCCTCGTCCCCTGGAGATCGATGTGCCCGGCCAGCCTGCGCCCGCGTGCCCCGCACAGCTGCAAGTGGGGCGGTCAGACCATCGTCGTTCACCCTCGCGGCCGTGGTAGTATCCCTTGTCCGCAACATGATAGTTGGGCGGCTTTTCATCTTGTGGGTGTTGGAGTATGTATACGTGTATAAACTAGAGATAGACTAGGACTCTACATCTTGTACTCCAAGTCTCCGTCTATCCGTGTACGTCTATATATACTCTCCACGAGGGTCAAATCAATACACTGAAATATTAGGGATTCAATATTTTTCTACATGGTATCAGAGCGGTTTGCCTCACGGCGCCGATCCTAGGTTCTTCCATCACTTCCGCATCGCGCCGCCTCCGGGGAGATCAATCTCCTTGGGGGCGCGGCACCCGGTCTCGATCAAAGATCGAATCGGTTCTTTAGATTAGATTAGATCCGATTTCAATTCTAAATTAGATCCAATTTTCGAAATTCTCCACTTTCATAGATTAGATTCAATTAGCTAAATAGATCCCTTTATTTAGGACCCAAATCATCCGGCGAAATCGATGCTATTCACGGTGTCGGCCGGCTCCGATCCGCTGGGCTCCGCCTAGGGTCACACGGTGCGGTACATCTGTCCTGAGAGCCGCACGCGGGACAGCATACATGGCGGCCACGGGCAGTGGCCACGCACGCCGCAGACTGCACGCAACCATGCATGATCCACGGGACAGCAGCAGGCCAACGCCATCACGCGTGCATGCAACGAATTCTGCCAAGGAGTCCGTACATGAGAAAATATACTACATGGAGATAAGTATATGCATGCGTGTTATGTTTGCGTGTAGTGTCCTGCCGATCAGATTTGGATATGCCTCCGCTCCGAGATCAATCGCCGATGCGCGTGGACAGCCCGCTTCACGTTGGCGTTCAAGCACGCCAGGCTCCGGGGCGATCAATCTGGAGAGACGACACGCTCAAGTATCTACACCAAGCCGAATCTGTAATCGACGACTCTGTAAGGGCATGTACACCGCTTCGACACGCGACTACACCGACATCAAGATCTACTCTGTTTCAAAACATGACTACATCGACACCAAGATCTACACTGCATCAAGCCGGACTACATCAACCTAAACATCTACGTCAAGCTGTACGACTACGCCAGGTTACAAGCCAAGATCTTCGTCGAGCACAACCATGGAGAAGCGACATCGACATCATCCACACGTCAGGCCGGTGTGGAACACTACTACGCCGACTTCTCCGACATCAAGACTTCGACATCATCGCCGCCACAAGGGACGCCTTCGAGCGACGATCATTGCCGATACGCCCACTCCATCATCGCCAAGGTCTACATCAATGTGGTCTTCATCAACATCTTCGTCGACACATCGCCGCCGCCGCTATACCCGTCCACATAATGGACATACGACTACGACGCCCTCTGACAGTACACGTACTGCAAGGCACGACGACGGCATCGCCGCGTCCACGACCCCGACGACTGCAACAACAAACAGGCATCACAATTGTGACGCCCCTACGACCGCGCATATGGTTCTGGCAAAATCTTGTGTGCTTGGTGGGTTCCTCCGGTCCTGGCAAAACCGGTGGTCTCACTTATGACCGCGTCCATGAGACGCCCTTGACGGTACCTCTACAAGGTGCAAAACGTCCACAACTGCAGCTTCGTCAACAACAACAAAAACCACGCAATTTTTTGCGCCTCCGGCAATGGCGGCCACACCACTACGACGACTACGACATCGACCACACCTAAATCGACCACGGCTACATCACGATCGGCTATCTCGACATCGACATCAAGAACAACGTCTACAGCAACTCAAGAACTCCAGTCAACAGCGTCCGCGTCGTCACTTGCGTCCACGCCACTCCCGCTGTGACTGCGGGAGGGAAGAGAGGCACTAGAAGGGGACGCAGTCACCGCCCCTAGGTGTCAGTCATGATCATATTCACGCAGGTGATGATGACAAAGAGGTGAAGACGACGGAAGCGCAAGACTTCAAATCCAGTCGCAAGCGTCCGCTTCACTCCCGCTCCGACTGAGGGGGGATGTTGGAGTATGTATACGTGTATAAACTAGAGATAGACTAGGACTCTACATCTTGTACTCCAAGTCTCCGCCTACCCGTGTACGTCTATATATACTCCCCACGAGGGTCAAATCAATACACTGAAATATTAGGGATTCAATATTTTTATACAGTGGGTCCGCTGGTACGAAGGCAGCATCGTCGATGCGCAGCTGCGCCAGGTCAACAACGCAGGCGCGGGTGCTATTGACCTGCTCGGCCGACCCCTTGACTCTATGGATCGGGTGGAGACGTCCAGACGGGGCTGCTGCACTTCGGAAGCGTGCAAACCAAACAGCCCTGCCACTGTTATCTTCATCTGACTACTAAAAGCAGCAGCGGGCTCACCCTTCATCCCAAGGTTGCGTTGCGCCTGAGAGAAGTTAATTAATGCTCCTGCGTTGCAATGCTTCAATCTGACAGCATGACTGACAGGCAAGAGTGGAGCTTTATAAGACTAATTGATTTTGGACAAAGCACCAAGATGGCACTGAAGTCCGACGAACAAGGAAGAAGCGCCTGCAGAGGCTCATTTTTTAACTACATGAATATTTGTTAGAAATAAATTTCAACACGTCTGTAGCGTTGGTTTATACATTTTCGCAAAAAAAAAGCGTTGGTTTATACATATTCCCCGTCTATTCCTATTTTTGCAAATCTCTGAAAAGAGGAATAGTTGTGAAACTGCAAAGTTTCATTTTATGAACTTAATGAGTTGCCAGTTGTCTTTTTTTTTCCTCACTTGAATGAACGGTTTTTTTTAGCATATGTGCACACCCTGACGAATTTCAAAGGAGAGAGCTGATTGAGACAACGGGTCTTGGAGCACAACAAATTAAGTTCTGTTTTCAGAACAAGAGAACGCAGGTGAAGGTCCGGTCTAAAACACTTCAACTTGCATACTAAAATTGCACTGTCATGTCTTCACTTCTTCAGTTACACTTAGTGCTGTAGCATTAGCATTAGCATAAGAACTCTTCATTTCGAAATTAGTAATCATTCCATGTACTTGTTCCATGACATACAAAATGCAGAATCTAAGTGAAAAAGAAGAGATCTATAGGTTGAAAGTGCCAAATGTGATACTGAGGAATGAAAACCAGAAGCTTAAGAAGGCTCGGAGGACTATTGTCCAATCTGTGATTTATCACCACAGAATCAGCTCCCTCCAGATATGCAAAGGCTAAAAAAGGAAAATGACTGGATGAAGCAGGAGGTACACCATATAAACAACCCTATCTGGTATTTTCAACTAAATTTCAGTGATCTTAGAAACATTCGAACGATTATGTTCAAGTTCAGTAACTAAAAAGAAATGCCAGATCTACTATTTTGAAATTAACTTAGTACTAAGTTACAAAGCTTGTGAATATTGTATCTCAAGAGTTGATATTTAGTGCTCTTACTAATGTCATGTTTTTTCATTTGGCAGATTTCGCGGTTGCACGCTGAAACACTTGTAGAATCAGACCATCCTTTCCAACTTGACTTATCTACAGAAAGTGTCGCTGCGAGACAAAATGACACCCATATGATTGTTGAATTGAATTTCACAAAAAAAGTTTAGTGCTGAATTAGGTCAGAATGCAATGCATGCGTTTGTTACCTTGTCTGAGTCCCACGACCCACTATAGCTGCCACTCACTGGTAGTTTATTTGGAATACTGAATAAGATTGTTTATGTTCGGATATAATAGGACTCAAAACCAGGGCTACTCGTGCTGATGTCGTGGTCATGATGAAAGCTAAACAAAGCATAAAAATTGTATAGTAAGAAAAACTTAAGTGTTCATAGTAATGCACGGGCATTTGGCTAGTTTTATTTAAAACAAATAAAAAATAAATACCGTAGCACATTCATTAGGCGCTACACCATGTAATGTAACGCCCGCCGGATGCTATTGAAACGGTGTGTGGAACCGCTTTCCATGCTGGCAAGGTGTGTCACGTATCTACGAGAGTCACTACTCTATTGAGTATAGCGCTTTAGGTTAGACGCTACTCAATTTCGCCACGTGTTTATTTCATGAATTTCTTTCGTATCTGGGTTAATTTTGTGCATTCTGCCTATAGAGAGGGGCAGGTGCACCCCGCGCAGCTCATCCCAGCCCAGCCCAGCCGCCGCCCCACATAAGCGGAAAAAATGCTGCAGGTGGAGGAGGCGCTGACGGCCGTGCTGTCCGCAGCGGCGGCCCGCGCCACCGTGTTGGCCGTGCCGCTGCTCGATGCGCTCGGCCTCGTCCTCGCCGAGGACGCCCGTGCGCCCGACCCCCTCCCTCCCTTCCGCGCGTCCGTCAAGGTCTGTCTGTCCCTGTCAGTCAACCCCTCCCCTCCCCGCTGCTGCTCCGTGACCGGCTCTAAGGTGAATAACGGCCGACTCGGTCCATCTCTTGCAGGATGGGTACGCCGTGGTGGCCTCCGACGGGCCTGGGGAGTACTCGGTCATCGCGGAGGCGAGGGCCGGCGACGACGCGCTCGGCGTGGTCGTCGCCCCAGGCACCGTCGCGTACGTCACGACTGGAGGTGCGGTGATTCCTACGCCTACGCGCTCTATCTCTCTGCTCTCTGCCGCTTTCCGGTGTTGCGTTCCTGCGGCTGAGCTGATGCGACTGTGGTTGCTGTATTGGGCAGGGCCGATTCCGGACGGCGCGGACGCCGTCGTGCAGGTGGAGGACACCGAGGAGATCGCCGCCGGCCCCGATGGGTTCAAGAGAGTCAGGATCTCTGTGCGGGTAGCTGAGGGGCACGATATACGTGGCGTGGTATGCGAACTTTTCGATACTGTTGCTTGCCTTGCTAGTTTTATGTGCCCCCAAGTTCGCGTTGATGCCTTGATGGTTAGCACAGAGTTCTGTGGGAATAAGACTGTGGATCTGATGTGGTAGCTACAGTATACTATGGATTTTACATACTAGTTGTTGTTTTGAGTGAATTAACTGTTCTATCTCCATTTCTGGAAACTACAAGTAACGTTTGTTCTTGCTTATAATTTGTACCCGTCTAGGTTGGCATAAATGTATGTGGATTGCCACTACTTTTCTGCAGAACACTCTACTATGAAAAGATTAGTGAAACGTACTATGCACAATTGGGCATTGTCTATGTTGACTAATGTTTTTTTGTAAAAATGGATCACACTCATTTTGGTGAAGTAGTTTTTAGTAAGACCTGGTGTGTTAGGTTTCTAAATATATAATTTGCAGGGATGTGACATAGAGAAAGATTCTGTGGTGCTGAAGTCCGGTGAGATTATAGGTCCTGCCGAAGTTGGGCTACTTGCAACTGTCGGAATAACTACTGTCAAGGTGAATATCTTCTGATTAATGTTCCTGAGTGTGCTAGAGTAAAATGTATAATACAGCATTCTGAGTTTGCGTGTGCAGGCATACCGTCGACCAACCATTGCTGTATTTTCTACGGGGGATGAGTTGGTTGAGTCAGCCACTGCAACTCTCAATCGTGGTCAGGTTATTTCTAATATTCCACAACATTCGCATCTTTTACCCTTCTTTCATTCTTTGCACTCCATATTAACAAGATGTATGACCTCTCTTCTTGAAACTAAAATTTCAGATTCGTGACTCTAACCGGGCCATGCTACTTGCTGCTGCTATTCAGCACAAGTGTAAAGTAGTTGACCTGGGAATTGCCAAAGACACTGAAGAAAGTCTTATGAACCTTATGGATGCAGCTCTACATTCTGATGCTGATATAATCCTTACTTCTGGTGGTGTTTCCATGGGTGATAGAGATCTTGTCAAACCTTGCTTGGCAAGGATGGGTAAAATTCACTTTGAAAAGGTAACTTAGAAATTTCTTTCAGGGGTATTGTGTACCAAGATGCTGTTTAGCAGCATCAAGCCATCAGCCTTATGATTAC
Source organism: Avena sativa (assembly GCA_916181665.1). Lineage (NCBI taxonomy): Eukaryota > Viridiplantae > Streptophyta > Magnoliopsida > Poales > Poaceae > Avena > Avena sativa. Next base: position 165,965,065 of record OV702294.1, on the reverse strand, counting down.
ATTTTTCGTCTTTGCCTATTGGATAACCATTGAAAGCAGTTATATTTGCAAAATAAACCTTCTGAACTTGACACCAGTTCCTCAAGTAATTTTAATTATTTTCTGTATCTGAGCATACAGATTAGTATGAAACCAGGGAAGCCTTTGACATTTGCTGAGATCACATCGAATGACACATCAAAGCCATCCAAAACAGCTCTTGCTTTTGGCTTGCCTGGAAACCCTGTGAGCTGCATGGTTTGCTTCAATCTCTTTGCTGTTCCTGCAATACGCCTTGTCTCTGGTTGGTCAAATCCTCATCTGCAAAGGTAGTCATCCTCGTGCCCGTTATTAGTTTTTCTTTCATCATTTTGTTTTTCATATTTTCCACTGATCAGACTTGTTTATAGAGTGCATGCGCGGATATCACATCCTCTAAGAGCAGATCCACATCGTCCTGAGTTTCATCGTGCAGTGATCAGATGGGTGCTTGATGATGGATCTGGTAGGCCAGGGTAAGAGTTATATTTTAATATGGCAGCCCGATGTTCCACAACACCATATCTGATGAAGCATATGTAAAATCTCTGTTTATTTATTTCTGGCAGTTATGTTGCTGAGAGCACTGGCCAACAAGCTAGTAGCCGCCTCCTAAGTATGAAATCTGCAAATGCCTTGCTGGAAGTGCCATCATCAGGGAAGATATTGGCAGCTGGAGCATCTATCCAAGCTGTACTAATATCTGATATAACTATCCCTCCTCTGGATAAGCTGACTGCTGCTTCCAGCCCCATATCATCTCATTTTGTTTCTTCTGCAAAAAGTGCTTCGACAGTCGTCCCGCAGGTTGCAGGTTCTCAGAATGCTGAAGTCAAAGTAGCAATTCTGACTGTTAGTGACACTGTTTCTTCTGGAGCAGGCCCTGATAGGAGGTATTTCCTTTCAACGCCTTTTTCTTCAGTCTCGAGTTTTATTGCTTGTGATTTGGTTCCCATTCTATTAAGGAAATTGGGAAGAATAAATCTGCATGTTATGAGAACCAAGCGCTGGCTTGGTGGCAAGGCTAGCGAGTGCGCAGCCAGCCTACCCGGGTTCAAGTCCCCATGGGGACTGAATTAAACGGGGTTTTATCCGAGCGCGTATAATTCGCTGCTGGAGAGGTCTCATCTACAACGTATAGCCCGTGAGGGATCATTCCCCGGGGGTCAACGTTTTTTTAAATCTGCATGTTACTCCTTTCAAAGTACACGCATCCTGATACACCTCTTTGCCTCGAGCTGCAAATAGGTCACTCTTGATGCAAAAAGAACGAGCCAAGTTACTGTTTATTCTTCACATAAGATGGTGATGATTTTCAGTAAGGACTCCATATTTTCACAAATTTATGGTCGTCTCTAGGCCTAAAAATTTGCACTCTTTGCAAAGTACACGCATCCTGATACACCTCTTTGCCCCGAGTTGCAAATGGGTCACTCTTGATGCAAAATGAAAGAGTCAAATTACTGTTGAATCTTCACATAAGATGGTGATGTGTTTCAGTAAGACTCCACATTTCACAAAGTTATTATCATTTCTTGGCCTTAAAATAGTGGATTAAGTATATTTTTAATTTGTAGTTCTTTGTGATATGAATCGTGCTTCCATGAAAAGTAACTTATCTCACTGTTATTTCTTCTCTCTTATCATCACATCTGTAGTGGCCCGAGAGCTGTATCTGTAGTGAACTCGTCGTCAGAGAAATTAGGGGGAGCAACAGTTGTTGCCACTGCTGTAGTTCCAGATGAAGTGGACAAAATCAAGGAGATTCTGGTGAAGTGGAGCGACATTGACCGCGTCAACCTCGTCTTGACCTTAGGTGACGTTTTTGTTTTGAAGAAATTGCTTAAATGGCATGATGTCAAGTTTCAAGTTGTTGAGTTGCATGACCCTTGTTTCACATGAGCTTTGTACTTACTCGTCACGATGTTCATGCAGGTGGCACTGGCTTCACGCCTAGAGATGTTACGCCAGAAGCAACTAAAGGTGTCATAGAGAAAGAAGCACCTGGCCTTGCATTTGTCATGATTCAGGAGAGTTTGAAGGTAATGTCAACTTTTACTAGAGCCTCTTTAGGTTTAACATGTCAATTCACTCTTCCTGGCTATTTCTAGAGATGATAGCCAACAGTACAGCTGACCCAACAGACAGTTTTTCCTCAATAGCATTTAGTGTCTTAAACTTAGCAGAATTGAGGTTCTATTGAACTTTACTGACGGGTGCTTGGACTGTTCTGTTTGGTACAGGTGACACCATTTGCGATGCTATCCCGAGCAGCGTGTGGGATAAGAGGATCAACACTTGTACGCCCTGAAACCCAGAAATTCTTCTTCATTACAGACACGGTAGATTCTGAAACACTCACTGGAGCTCTCTTTTCAGATCATCAACATGCCAGGCAACCCTAATGCTGTGGCAGAGTGCATGGAGGCTCTTCTGCCGGCGTTGAAGCATGCTATGAAACAGCTGAAGGGCGACAAGAGGGAGAAGAACCCCAACCACGTACCTCATGCTGAAGCGGCACCTGTGGACCAGTGGGAGCGCAGTTTCAAGGCCGCATCGTCCGGTGGAGGCTGCTCATGCGAACCCTGACTGTGGTTCATCTCATCTACAGCCAGCAGCACGCGCTTTCTGGGAACTCTGCAAGATGAGAATTTCTTTTGTTGGGGATCAAACAGTTACTTTGTGGTCATGTCTGTGTCCAGGTCCAGGCTCAAGTCATGACGGTTTTTGGTTGTACTCTATGGCTGTTACAGACTCTTTTCAGGACTAGTGTGTGTGTTGTTGCAGTTTATATACAAATAAAGCAGTGAAGTGTTTTGGTTCTTGTATCATCGTTTTTCAGTTTGCCTCCTGTATTCAACTGTACCTCGTCAATGTGCTTCATTCTTTTCGTTGACAACGACACGTTCCTCTCTTGGGTTGCCTTAAAGAAACGCTGGCGCCTGAAATACATAAAAAGAATAAGCACTACTGGAGGATAGAAACAAGTGAAAGGATGTTCAGACACTGCATTTCAGGCTGCGAGCGACCCTTGTCTTCTTTGCCGCCCAGGTTTGCAAACAATGAAAAGTGAAAACAGCCCAGGAGGACAAGTTCTCGCTGTTTGCAGGTCTGAAACAGACCGCACATCCTCTTTTTCCAAATCGTCCTGATTGAAGAGGTAGCACACCCTAGCTCCGCAGGGTGAGGTGCTACATTGTTCTTTTCTTAAGTGTTATTATAAGTTGACTGTACTACATGAACAATGATCTAATCTGGACAACATACATGCATGCGCTGGCACAAGCTATTTGGTTGAAGTGTTGAACGAACGAAGCCAGCTTTTCATAGAACAGCCACAGGAAAGAGGACTTTACACAGAACAGAGGTTCTCCCCAAGTTGATACGATGTGATCGTAAGAATGCCCTTGTGATCTCAGCTGTGTAGGATTGTTTTAGTAGTAGTAGTTCTTTATGACTCGGTTGACCCAGAGAACGGATGCTCATCAGTCAATTTGTCTAGCAACAATTGATAATCGATGACCCGACGGCTGCTTACGGCCACCATGTGGTTGAGATGATTGGATAGCTCTTTACAAACTGCTAGTTTATCTAGTAATGATATGGATGTAATCAATTCTATCTGTAGGAAAAATCACGTCTGTACTAGTTATATCCAGACGTTATGTCTGATTCTGTAGAAAGAGCTTTGCTCGATGACTACGTCGCTAGACGTCCAACACTAACAAGTGTATTTATAAACAATAATAAAGTGATGCATCATATCCTCTCTATTCTGAATAGGTTCATGCTTACGATTTGTCAGTCTTTCTGCAGTCGAATCCAAATACATTTCCAACAGGAACTCACCTAATTATTATTCGTAAAACGATACAGATTACACTGCCTCATGTGGCCTAGATACCTAGCCCTGCCACTCTCCTTACCTAATACATGACCTCAAAAGGTAATACATGTTAATGGCACTACGAACTATGAAGTCCATTGCTTGTACAAGAAAAATTTACATATCCCTGCATTGGCACCCGGATGCCATGCATCAACCTTAGAACAACACAACCATCAGAGTGAATCTCATCTTCTTGGTTGAAAGCTACATCATCAGTATCTTCTCCAATGGCCATCTCAGTACCGTAGCAGTGCGAATGATGTTCTTCAACGGAAGGACAACAGGAACCCAGGCATCCCTACTTGGAGAAAAACCAAACCGCCTTAGTTTTCTTCTATCTCCTTTTGACTGGAGTTCTCGATCTGGAGCGCTTCTTCCTGTGATGATTAGAAACAGTTTAATAAATGGAATGATCTTACTGTGCAGGTGTTGTAGCACACACAGGGCTCCAGATTAACTGAATACGCATTCCCGACAAGGTCAGGATGAAGCAGATGGAGTGTCAACCTTGCCACTGGACTCCAGGACAAAATAAAATCCAAAAGGTCCCGGACTTGTAAACCTTAAAATGTAGTTTTGTGCTTAAGTGCTTGTTCTACTATATATTCTCTGAATTCCAAGTTGACGCAAAACACAGACATTACAGAAAAGCATGCAAATTTTACATTCTAATAAAAGGTATCTTATAAAATTCCAAACCCAATTTTTCATGAGAACCTATAGCTTAACCCTTAATATCCTGAAAATCTCTAGTGTCTCCTCTCTTTTATGGTACTGTTTGCATTAAATCATTTCCCAGAAATCAGCTAAAGCAAGTTTGAAAATACCACACTTTCATTCTATAAATTGCTGAAAATTGACATCACAATATCACCTGGAACAATGTAATGACAAAGAAAGAACCAATTAATCGCTTACCTCTCGGCAGATGAATAAGGTGAATGCCTGCGGTGAGAATGCTTGCTATGTGGAGACCGCGAAACTCGTCTAGAGATGAAACATAATACTAAATGGGTAAGTTTAAGGATCAATGATATATGAACCTGGTGCTTCTTCACTCAGAGGAGTCCTGCTTGCTTATTCATATCAAATTGACAAGGAATAGGAGTAAACAATTCCTACACTATTCAGCTTTTGAGGTACTGCTTACAGAGAACACGACTATGAAGAAACACAGAGTAACACAGTTCTAGTAAACATAACACCGAATTTCACTGATGTTTCAGAGCCTAGACCTTCATGGGAGAAATGGGATTGATGTATATAGCATAACTCTGGTTATTCGTGACTAAAAATGTCGATGTATCACATAACTTATTGTGTAAATATTGGCTAAGATCAGCAAAACTATCAGTGTTAACCTTACAATAGTTCTGTGAACTTGTTGGAGATAACTAGCAAATGTCTGCCATCATTAATATGTATTACAGAGAAGGGAGTATACTGATATACCTGTTCCTAGATTTTGGAGGTGAAGGGGACATGCTATTTTTACGTGAATGACTCTTTCTGCAGCAGAAAATAGAGTAATGGAGTAATCAATATACAAGAGCATGGGCAATTCATAAACTGATGCATGCTAAACATTATGTAAAGAGTAACATCATTACCTTTTCGCATTATCAGAAGGCTCGTCACTTGAAGCACTCCCTCGAACATGTGAACTCTCATTCCTAGTACGACTTCTCCCACTTGGTGATCGTGACCTTCTACTGCTGTGGCTAGCTGAGCTCCTCATAGTTTGCCTTGACCTATCGTCATTCCCATCTTTTCCTTTCTCTCCTCTTCTATCAGCAGCATCCCTCTTTCTCTCTCTTGCGTCTTTCCGATCTTCTTTGGAATCATCCCATCTGTCTGATCCATGTTTTGAATACCTGCCAGAGCCTTTTTCCTCTTTGAAGCTACTTTTTTTATCAATACTTCCACGCACATCATGTTTGTCACCATCACTGAACTTTTCAGGTCTAGAAGATTCAGAGTCTTTTCCATTGACAACCTTCGCCTCTTTTTTAAGATCTTCCTCATGGCTGTTCCTGTCTAAACGGCTTTGTGTGCTCTCCACATTATTGTTTTCAGTAGGATGGCCAGAAGAGGGCTTTCCATTTTCAAAATCTATCTCTGTATGTCCATGTGCCTTTTCATTTGTTTTACGAATAATCCCCATTGGCCGAGTGGAAGTTTTGGCATCTCCATTCTGGGTGTCATGAATACTTAGCTCCTTTTCAGATTCTCTGTTTGGCCTTCCTTGAGATCCCACTTCACTAGATCTATGATTTTCTCCAGATGAAACACTTTGGACTGAAGCAATACTTTCAGTATTATTCATGTGCCGTTCCCCATCAATGTTTTTCTCGGCTACAATGTGATTATTCATCAAAGTTAATAAATTCTTCCTTGTTTAGAATCTTAATAAATTTTGGGAAACCATGTGTTATGAATGTTTTTCAAGAACTTACTTTTTTCAGGATGAGCTGCACCAACTTTAATTTCAGATGATAAATTTGAAATTAAACTCTTACCATCACCGTCACCATCATCATCTGAATCATAACTAGCAAGACCAAGAAGAGCACCTTTAGGAGAACTTAACCCAGTACCATCAGAACGATCAATAGAGCTAACACTGGTTGGCTTAGCAGTGACAACAACTTTGGCAGTGGTCTTGACTTTTGATTCTCTCAGATCAGGCTCCTTTGAGCTAGAGACACCAGTGGTCTCATTTGCTGCAAACAGATGCAATTATCAGTAATGTGATATATATATTTCCTTTACATTTAGAATAGTTCACCCACGTTCATCTGATGAATCATCTTCATTCATAACTTTGGTCGCGATCTCATCAAAAAGATCATCAGTAACCTGGAAATAGCAAAAGTTAGAAGTAAGAAAATGGCAGTATGGTTGTGTTTCTTAGAACAGAAGTCCACGTAATGTTAAACCAAGTTAAATAACCTCCATGCAAAGAAATAACCTTTAGAAGAACTTCTGTCAACACACGCTTAATTTCAAGGTTGATTGCTGCCGTCCGGGCCATCGCGATTTCATCCTGCAAATGATTCAAGTCCAGTACATCGATTCCAAATGAGGGTCATGTTAATATCCAAATTGAGTATGAAAAGGAACAAAGGCCAGCTCATTGTTCAACTGCGTTTTTTGCTTATCCCCTCAAAAAAATACTACTCCCTCCGATCCATAATAAGTGTCGCTTGGTTAGTACAAAGTTTGTACTAGCATAGTACAAAATGAGTGACACTTATTATGAACCGGAGGGAGTAACAAAGTTAGATTTCCTTTAATTGATGTTGTTTCAAGCACAATAGCTTTCAGTAACTAGCACAGGGTCTGTTTCTCCCAGATCCAAAGAAGCGAACATGTGTACATACGAAAATAATACGCTGCTTTGGAAAATTAATTTTAAAAAATAGGAGAATTGACAGTACAGTAATACTCCCCCCGTCCCAAAATATAAGGCGCCTAAGGATTAGTTAAAAGTCAACGTTTTCCATGTTTGACCAAGATTATACACAAAAATATAAACATTTACAATACTGAATCAATATCAGTATATTCTCCATAAAGTATATTTTCTTAATGTGTCTATTCAATAACGCAGATGTAGATATTTTTTCTTAAATATTTGGTCAAAGTTGCTAAGATTTGACTTTTAACTAATCCTTAGGTGCCTTATATTTTGGGACGGAGGGAGTACAGTATGACAAGCAGCCATGAGTCTTGAAGACTAGTAAATACTACTTATCCAGGTTGATTCACTGGCAATACAAATCTGGAAATATTGCCACATAGACAGGCCATTTCTCCCACTATTGCGAAATCCAATTGTTCTTCACAAATCACTACATGACCAAATTGACAAAACTCATACTATAGAAGATTACAGTAAAAAAAATTTATTCTCAAAGCCATTAGGCACTAGCCTCCACTCATCTAACAGCCCAACCTTTAAACTAGGTCACTTTGATTTACAAAAGTTTTATCCAGAAATCATTCTGTATTTGTAGTCCTCGCGCTAGCGCTACTAATTTAGCTTTGAACTCATTAACTTGGAGATGGTACTAGTCGTACTGAAATAAATCATTAGGGCGGAATTTGCATGCAAATGAACCACAATAGGGAAAATTAGCTAACAGGTACTGCACTAGTGATACTAATAAAACAGTAAAGAGCACCTCATCATCTTCATCGTCTTCGGTTGATTTAGCTGAACCAATGCTTCTGCTATCAGTTTGGTCAGCTTTTTTTGGTGGTTCTTCAGCATCTTCAGATTCCATGTAATCGGAATTCGTCGAGTGTTGCACTGAAGCACTCACTGGAGTAGATTTTTTCTTTAGAAGTTCTTCTCGAAGCCAGTTAGGTACTGGAGGCTGGTACATAATCGAACATGAGAGTCAGTTGAAGTTTAAAGGCTATGATGATTAGGAAAGGATATGCATTGCCAGACACAACGAAAACCTACTTTCTTTGACCGTTCTGCAAAAAAGGGGTTTGAATCTGTAGGGAAAACTTCAGTTAGACTAGGAACACCAAATGCTGCAGGCGGAACATAGTTTGAACCAGAGAGTGCTCCAAAGAGTGGCCCAGTATGCAAAGAAGGATCCATCTGTAACAGAATAAAAATAAGTACCACTATATCAATGATGTGAAAGGTCATAACAGAGTAATAAACTACAGATATATAAACCTGCGATGCTTGTGGTGGTACTGGAGCTTGAGGAAAATATCCAACTGAAGCAGATGGGCCCCATGATTGAGTTGATGTTGAAACTGTACCATGTTCAGACACTGCTATTGGAACAGTAGAACTCATATTTATCGTTTGATGTATTGCCATATCAGGAGCTTTCATGCTATCAAATTCCAAAGGCTGGTCACTGGGATCAGCCACCATCCTGTAAGACTGTATACCATGCCCAGGCACACTAGGAGGTCCTCGAGGAAATCCATCTTGAACTGATGGGGCAGTTAGAGATGTCTGAGCTTGTGGGCTTGGATATTGATGCATAGCCTTCCCATTACCTGTTATTGGATGGCATAGTCAAAATCTACTAGTATCAAAGCCTCAGCAGAATACATATCAGTATTAACCAAATATAAAGCGAACCGCCTAGTAATTAAGGGTTTCAGCATGAATGTTTGCAGGAGACACAAACATTCCATCTCTTCAAAACAAAAAAGGATGATGGATCAAATACATTTGTTTATCATTCTGAGCTATACGGAATTATAAGAACCTAGAAAAGCTACACATGTTATACAATTGTATTCACCGAAAACTTGATATAATCAGAGTCATTGGAAAAAGAAACACAAGCACCATGGTGCATGCAAGCACTAATTTGGCTCGGCACCTGCCATTTCTTGCTCCGTTTGAGGCCAGCAAAAACAGATACATCCAACACACTGCCTCAAAGTACAACATGGATGATGTATAAACAGCTAATGTGGCTACAATATCACGAGATAGGAAGTGCCAAAGTGCAATATACCCCCTCTATTCTAAAACAAGTGACGCTTTAGATTTTTCAGTCTTTATGCAATTGAACTGAATGCATATCCAGCAGGGATACACCTAATTATGACTCAGGTCACACAAGCAAATTAAATTGCCAAGCAAGGCATACCTTGAGCAGAAGAATAATTATAAGATACCTCCTGCTCATAGATGGATGGAAATGGACCAAAACTCTTCTGTGGTGGCGCCATTGGACCTCTATCTGCAATTTCATCTTCAGATTCGTTCTGAAACTTACATATCCATCTGTAAAATATATTGAGCAAGAGCAACAAGACATGTTACCTTGCAAATAGTTCATTTCCGTCTGTTGACCTGTCATTTGAAATGACAACTGGTCGCTACTTGATTGTGGGACTGGTGGGTGACCAGCTGCTTGCTGATACTGATCATTGTGACCATAATGGTGAACTTCTGTTCTACCCGTGGGTATGCCATGCTGCTGAATCTGGTGGTTCTCTGAAACAACAGATTTAGCAGCAGCCCATTCCTTCGCCTTTGTGGCCCAATCGTCCTCATTGGCAAGCCCTTCGAGTTGATTTGTTTTTAGAAATTTAATCATCATAACAAACTAGCCAATTTATTATTTGCAAGTGATTTTTCTGCTCCAAGGAGCCTTTTTAAGTTGACTACCCTACTGTAGAGAACTAAAATTTCATTATAAGTCGACAAACTAACAAAGTACAAGCCAATTCATTTGCTACACCAAAAATCAATAAAAACGACAAAGCTTGGGATGAACTTATTGTGTACAGAAGTATGAGTCGAAGATCAGAAGCCAGGGTTATGTAGGAAAGGACGTGCATTAATGGTAATAGACAAAAAAGAAAGAGTGTAACTGACCACCCAAACAACAGTGACACACAGGATTTTTGAATAAATGTAGTAAATGCATAGATAGTTCACAGTATTTGTCAAATTGTTAAGCACACCTATTCATAGAGTAAGAATTTTTTTCTGACACAAACGTTGCATCAAAATACCCACACATAGCGTAAAAGATGTTCCACATCAGTATCAACACAAGCTACAGAAGCCTAGTTTGGATCACCTCACCATATTCTTTACCTGTAAATTATGTATTAAATAACATAGGCTTGAATGATATTGACAAACCTGCGTATCCATGGTTTTGAGCCCATGGCAGATTCGGCCATGCCTACAAAATAAGAAATGTCCAATTGCCAAGTCACAAGAAACTTCATGTGCAATGGAAGAATGTAACAAATAAGAAAATGAAACAAAAAGTCACATCTGTCTTAAAACTCAAAATCAGAAAAACATGCAGCCTTTTGGCTTAAAATTTGATGTCAACTGAATAATCCTCACTAAAATGCAGGATAAATGAATCATAAGATTGATGTGGTCGCTTAGTTGTACGGGTCGAAGGAAAAAAATATGTTTAGCTTAACGATTTTCCAAAAAATTACAAATCGAAGCCCATAGGCGACTCGGTGGTGAGGGACTTTGCCAAAACAATTTCTTGCCAATCGCCTATCAGGGATACAGCAACTAAGCCACAGACTGCACAATGTCACGAAACCACCCCCTTATTAACCCACCCTCCATCCAACCATGATACCGACATCGGGCCACACCACGCACAAGCCTCTATAAATCGAGCGGAATCACAAAACCACTATAAGTTTTTAACATGCTTCCCCCCTAAACCCTAGGACCAACAACGGACGTTCGCTCCGAATCCTAACACGAAATCAGCTACCAATGCTCCTTCCTGATTATTCACGTATCACCAATCTTAGGTTTCAGAAACAGAGAGTGGGTGACGCCAACATACCTGTCCCGGCGGTGGAGGCGGGTAGCTCGAAGGCGGGGGCTGGGCGGCAGCGTGATGAGGAGGCCAGGGGTTCCCGGGCAAGGGAGGCGGCGGCTGCATCTGCTTCATCGGTGGGGGAGGGTGCTGGTACGCGTACGGCGGAGGCGGAGGCTGGTGATGGTGGTCAGGGGGCGGGGGCCCCCACTGGTGGTGCTGGGGAGGGTAGGGGTGGTTGGGGTGGGGAGGGTGGTACGGCGGCGCAGGACCCGGGTGCCAGTGGGGGGTCGGGTGGGAGGAAGGAGGGGGCTGCGGCGGGGCGTCGCCGGAGGCGGCGAAGTGGCGCTGGTGGTGGTACGCGTCCATGGAGGCGGTCAGACGGAGAGGAAGGGAGACCGGACACGGGGGAACAAGGCTCAACGAGCTACGGGTTGGTCCAAGTCTGGTGGATTCGTCGGGTTTGCTTTGTCATGTGGAGCCCGGATTGGTGTCAGACCAGAAGAGCTACGGGCTGGACCCGCTTGTACAGGTAGGCAATGGACGCTGTTGGCCCAGATGTAAATGCGGAGTACAGGGCACGTCGTGTTTTCGGCGTGCATATTCGTGGCGCAGATTAGTAAATAATCCTAAACTCGATCCGTATTACAAAATCTAAATAAACATGGGAAGAACAGTATGGAATAATGTAAGTGTAATTAGATCAAAATACATGCCTAAATCTACCCCTAATGCTACCCCTAAGTCTACCCAGTGGCGACCGCCGGAGCTCTGGCGTCATGGAGCTCCCATCGTGGCCCTAAGCCCCTCCGCCAGCGCCGTCACCCATGGCGGGTGCGCTTCACAGTGTGCTGCTGCGCCTGCATGGCGGCGAAGGCCGCCATCGTCTCGGGGATCTCCGCGGCCTCGCGGGCGTTCATCTCCGTCGCCGCAGCCTCGGGTGCCGCGCAGGCCTCAGCGAGGGCGGCGGTCTTCTCGTCGTCGTCGCAGGCGAAGACGAGGCCCGCGTTGCGGCCCGTGTTGCGCACCGCTGGTGCGGAAGCAGGACCGTGCGGAGCCGGCACGTGGACGAGCTCCGAGAGCTCGCGGTAGTACCGCCCGCCGGGCGCGTACTCCGCAAGCGATGGCGGCGGGTGCACGCCGCGGTTGCTCCAGTTCTTCGCGACATGGCGGCGGGCACCGACCATGCGGACCCAGGACACCCACGCGGCCGGATCGTAGCCGTAGCCGCGCCCGCCATTGCCATGGCCGACGCGCCCGCCCGAGCCGGCGCATCCCCTGATCCGTCCCCACCAGCCGGCGCCGCCTCAATCTCCTCCGTCACCGTCGGGCGATACCGCACCCACACAGCCTCCCCCTTGACCTACGCGGACGCTCATCTCGCCCTAATCGCTCGCCGGAGTAACCAAAATGTGACGGCGGCACGAGGCCATAGGGCGGCGCAGAATAAGGGTTTCACCCCTTTTCCGCCGCCGCACCCGCATAAATAGGGGTTGGGGGAACCGATTAACGGCCCCACGTGAAAATGTATTACGACCCAGGCCTTTTACGGGCTCTGCTCGACGCTGTTTTCTGTTTCGGCCCGTAAATTCATCGGAATTATACGGATTTGGCCCCTTTTACGGGATGTGCTAGTCTTGCTCCAAAGGGCCTATGTGTGCAAGAAATATATATCCACTAAAAATGTGAGCAATTCTCACAAAGAAAGTGAGCACGGAAGTTTGCAACCACTAGCTAGAGTTTGTTAGACAATGTAATAGGTGTTATTTCATGTGTGTTTCTAGCTGTACGTTGAGTACGAGTTGGTCTTGAGTCGGTCTTGTATTGTATCCAAACTCTGTAATATGTTGCCCTTTGAGGCGCCTATATTAACACGCAATCCGTGCCAGATCAATGCACGGTTCACGCCCCAAACCATAGGTTCTGACATGGTATCAGAGCATTCCTCTTCCCTCTAGCCACCGACACAAAACCCTAAGAAAAACTCGCCGTCGCTACAGCCGCTCCCTGTCGTCGCCGCCATACACCCAAGCACGTCACCATCCAAAGCCTATACATGACCTAAGCCACGATCTGCCGCGCCCGCTCTCAGGTGTCGCCGCAATCAAGCCAAGATCTCCAAAACCAAAACCAAAACCAAGCCAAAACACACGATCCAAAAAAAACTCTCTGTCGTCGCGCCTGTTGCCGCCGCCGCATCGAACCAAGTAAAGTCGCCGCCGTCGTAGATCCTCTGCCACCGCCGCCTCCCAGATCTCCTTCAACATGTCATCGTCATCGTCCACGTCCACTACTGCTCTAGCTGCTGCGCTCGGATCCCCTCCGTCGCAGTTGCTCACGCGCGAGAACGCGCTGATCTGGAAAGCACTCGTCATCCCAGCTCTCTGTGGCGCCCGCGTCCTTGATCTTGTTGAGGGCTCTGAGGTGGTGCCGAAGAAGCTCCTGGAGAAGGAAGACATCAACAAAAAAAAGGTGACCATCGAGAATCCAGAGTACACCTCCTGGATTGCCGTGATCACCAAGTGCTCCGTTGGCTCCTCAACGATCTCTCCCCAGATGTGATTGCACATGTTGTCGGTCTTGAAACTAGCACCGAGGCTTGGGCTGCCATCAATGCCCACGTCTCCTCTACGTCCAAGACTCGTGTCCAGCAGCTCCGTTCTGTCCTCAATGACACCCGCAAGAACGATCTTTCCGCAGAAAAGTACTTCTCCAAGATGAAGTGTATTGCATCTGAGCTGACGGCTGTTGGTAAGCCACTTGATTCTGATGAGATGATTTGGTATGTTCTCAAAGGCCTCGGTAGTCACTACAACACTCTGCGTACTGCTATCAATGCTAACACTGCCACGACACTTGATGATTTGCTGAGCCCTGATCGCATGAACAAGTCAGAAGAGGGCAGCTTCTCCTCCTCGGTCAATGTTGTCCGCCGTGGTGGCGTCCCTGGCAATGCGCCTCTACCTCCACAGCGTGGTCGCCCTCAGGATGAACGCCCTCGCTATGATAAGAGGGACCGCGGCGATGACCGTCGCCGGCCTCAGGACTACCGTCAGCAAGACTACCGCCCTCGCTATGATGACCGCAATCTCCATGACTGGCACGATCGTCGTGATGACCAAGTACGTCGTGATGGAGGCGGATATCAGGGGCGCCGCTATGATGATGATCAGGGACGCCGTGATGAGCGCCCTCGTCGTCGTGATGATGGTGGTCGGCGTCGTGATCGCCAACCCACCAAGTATGTGGATACCACATGCCAAATTTGTTTTATTCATGGCCACCCCACTCGAGATTGTTGGTGCCATTATAGTGATGACCGTGGTAATGGGAAAGATTATGCCAACAATGCCAACAAGGGTGATAGTTTTGCTGGAGTTGACTCAAACTGGTACTATGACACTGGAGCTACTGATCATATCACTGGTGAACTGAGCAAGCTATCAACACATGATGCTTATCATGGGCAGGACCGTGTCCGCACTGCTGAAGGCACATGTATGCACATTAGTCATATTGGTCATTCAACTTTGCGCACCCTTTATAATGATTTTTAACTCAATTTCATATTACATGTCCCTAGTGCATCCAAGAATCTTCTATTTGTTCATAAATTTACTCTTGATAATCACGTTTATATTGAATTCCATCCTTTTTTTCTTTTTGATCAAGGACCAAGCAACACACAGAATTCTTTTTAGAGGCCCTTGCTATGGAGGCCTCTATCCCTTGATGCCCATCTCCAATGAATCCTCCAAGCACGCATTCATCACCATAAAGCTGTCATCCTCTACATGGCATCACCGTTTAGGACATCCTTCTTCATATGTGGTTCAACAAGTTTTTAGGAAAAATAAATTAGTTTACACCCCAGAGATTACTCCATATGTTTGTGACTCTTGTTAGTTGGCCAAGAGCCACGAGTTGCCATATCCCACCTCTACCAGTAGGTCTACTGTTCCTTTGGAATAGGTGTTTTCTGATGTATGGGGTCCTGCTCCCCTCTCTGCTAGGAAACATGCATATTATGTAAGCTTTATTGATGACTTTAACAAATTTACTTGGATTTTTTTGCTTAAAAATTGTTCTGATGTTTATCAAGCCTTCTTGAATTATCAGCAATATGTTGAGCGCAAGTTTGATAGGAAGATTATCACTATGCAAACTGATTGGGGGGTGAGTATGAGAAACTCAATGCCTTCTTTCAAAAAGTTGGCATCACCCACCATGTATATTGTCCTCATGCTCATTAGCAAAATGGTTCAGCTGAAAGAAAATCGTCACATAGTTGAAGTGGGTCTTGCCTTGCTTGCAAATACATCTATGCCTCTAAAATATTGGGATGAAGCCTTCCTTACAGCCACCTTTCTCATAAACTTGCTCCCTAGCAAAACTATAAACCTTGAAACTCCTACTGAACGTATTCTTCATATTGCTCCCAATTATGATGCGTTTAGAATCTTTGGTTGTACCTGTTGGACCAATTTTCATCCTTATAACACACGCAAACTTCCTTTCCGCTCTACACGTTGTGTTTTCATGGGTTATAGTCCTCGTCATAAAGGGGTGAAGTGCCTTGATTTGTCCACAGGACACATATACATATCTCATGATGTTGTTTTTGATGAGAATGTGTTCCCTTTCGCATCTCTTAATCCTAATGCTGGTCCTCTCCTTCGAAAAGAAATTCTATTACTTCCCACATTCTTACAAAAATCTTATGAAGGTGCACAAAATTTTAATGATCATATGCATCCTATTGTGCCTATTACTGATGTGCAGCATGTCCTTGAAGCTCCTAGCGAAAACCCGGGTGAAAACGGTGAAGAAAATGCTTCAGAAAATGATATTGAGCAATCTGCACAAAATGACGAAATTGGCACGGAATCTGGTACTGATTCAGAGGAACATCCCTCTGCTTCTACTGATCCCGAGGAAGATCTTGCGTCGCCATCGTCTTTCGCGCCGAGTACACGCACGTCTCGCCCCCTGATGTCTCGTTGTGTGGCGCCTCCGCAGCGACCCCGCCCAGCGGTTCCCCGAGCACGCGTGGAGGGCATGCGCCCCTGCCCAGTCCCGTTGCGCCATCTGGCGGGCGGTCGCTGTTGCTAGGACAGGACAGTGCGACGCGGTCGGCTGCACCGTTCAGCGCGTCGTCCGGATCCTCTGTGGACAACGCTGGTGTGGCACATTTTGATGCATCCGAGGAAAATTTAGCACATGAGCCAGAAAATTCTTCCGATTCTGAAAATTCTTCTGCGCCTAGTTCTCCTGTGATTCAACCTGTTGTGTCACCTCCTGGTGTACGCACTTGTTTGCAGAAAGGTATATGTCATCCTAAGAAACACACTGATGGTACTATGCGCTATGGCATGCTTTTTTCGACAGGTGAACCACTTACATTGACTGAGGCTCTAAATGACCCCAAATGGCATGAAGCAAATGAAGGAAGAATACAGTGCATTGATTCAGAACAATACTTGGCACCTTGTTCCCCCAAGCAGCAACAAGAATATTATTGACTGTAAGTGGGTATATTGTGTTAAGAAAAGAGAAGATGGTTCTATTGACAGATATAAATCCAGGTTGGTTGCAAAAGGGTTCAAGCAAAGGTATGGCATTGATTATGAGGATACTTTTAGTCCAGTGGTTAAAATTGCTACCATTAGGACTGTTTTGGCTCTATCTGTTTCTTGTGGTTGGAGTCTACGACAGCTAGATGTCAAGAACGCGTTTCTCCATGGTGTTCTGGAAGAGGAGGTCTATATGAAACAACCCCCAGGTTTTGAAAATCCACATACTCCACATCACATTTGCAGACTTGATAAAGCATATATGGTTTGAAGCAAGCCCCTAGAGCTTGGTTCTCCAAGCTCAGTTCTAAATTGCATGATCTTGGTTTTACATCCTTCAGGGATGACACTTCATTGTTCCTTTTTCACAAGCCAGATGTTACTATGTTTGTTCTAGTTTGTGTTGATGATATCATAGTTACAATCTCCTCAGATCATGTTATTAATGCTCTACTACGTGACTTGAACAAGAATTTTGCTATCAAAGACTTGGGTGATCTCCACTATTTCCTTGGTATTAAGGTGAAGAAGATAAACAATGGTATACTTCTGACACAGGAACAATATGCTACATATATACTTGATAAGGCTGGTATGCGTGACTACAAGGCTTCTCCTACTTGTCTTCCTCAGAACCACTGTCACTTTCGGCAGGTACACCACTTGGTGCCGATGATAGCACCAAGTTTCGAAGCATGGTTGGAGGTTTACAGTACCTAACTTTGTCTCGTCCAGATCTGTCCTTCTCAGTAAACAAGGTGTGTTAGTATCTTCATGCTCCAACTACGGAGCATTGGACAGCTGTCAAGAGAATTCTCAGATATATCAAGGACATAGTGAAGCTTGGAATCTCTATCATACAGTCTCCCTCCACATTGCTTATGCGTTTTCTGATGCATATTGGGCAGGTTATCTTGATGACAGACGCTCTACAGGTGGTTTTGCTATCTTTATTGGACCAAATTCGGTCTCTTGGAGTGCCAGGCTACAGTTTCTCGTTCAAGCACTGAAGCTGAGTACAAGTCTCTTGCAAATGCCACAAAAGAGCTAATTTGGGTTGAGGCCCTTCTTAAGGAACTTGGAGTAAAGTTAAAAGAAAAACCAAGTCTTTGGTGTGACAATTTGGGTGCCACCTATTTGTCTACCAATCTTGTGTTCCATGCTCGCACTAAACATATTGAGATTGATTTTCATTTTATCAGATAACAGAGTTGCAAATAATCAATTAGCCATTCGGTTTGTCTCAAGTGGTGATCAAGTTGCACATGGGTTCACAAAGGCACTTCCAGTAAAGAACCTAGATGAGTTCAAGCGTAATCTCAACCTTTTAACCGGCTGAGATTAAGGGAGGGTGTTAGACAATGTAATAGGTGTTATTTCATGTGTGTGTCCAGCTGTACATTGAGTACGAGTTGGTCTTGAGTCAGTCTTGTGTTGTACCCAAACTCTGTAATATGTTGCCCTTTGAGGCGCCTATATTAACACGCAACCCGTGCTAGATCAGTGCACGGTTCACGCCCCAAACCATAGGTTCTGACAGAGTTCACATTCGAACGAGTGTACAACCATTTATATGATGATGATTTTCCAATGTCAAATTTGTCCCTCTTGGAAAGTGAAAATAATGTTTTACTCATTATTTAAGTGTATAACCGTTACAGGCCATGGTTCTGACCATATAGTCACTAAAATGAATTCTCACAAAGAAATATATCCACTAAAACAAGTGCTGGAGTCCTCATTCGAACAAGTGTACAACCGTTGTCCCTGTGATAGGAGAGTACTTGGCTTGCCCCTTTATGTAACATGCATGCGTACATCCTATTTCTTTGGACGCATCGTATGTTGACACATTCATTTGATTTCCAAACATGTAAGCCGAGTGGGCCTAAGTGCTATTCTACTCGGTAAAAAGTACAAAGTGTACACATTCCGAGTGTTTTTATTTCATTTCTTCATTGTTAGTTTTCTATTTAACCGATGAATATGTTGTTTTTATTATATAATTTCTATTTGGTGCAGATTTATTGATAAATATTATTTCAAAATATGTCTAGACGTGTCAACGATTTGCGAAAATAAAAATACACAAGCCTAGACGTCATTATATCGAGACTTCTTGTGTCTATTTGATTCGTGGCAACGCGCGGATATTTAGCTAGTGTAAATAATATTTACTGGTAGCCAAATTTACAGGAAGTGTCGAGCGTAAACCTTTGCACCGATGTTAGAGTTGAGGCCGGGATTAAGGCTACCAACCCATCCTCAGGATTTTCATCCTAACTTCTAATTTTAAGAGTCACATTGTGGAAGCTCTAAGAGCATCTCTAGTAGACCCCTTATCTGTCCTAAAATATATAATAACCGTCATTTTATGGTTTAGATAGGAAAACGAGACTCATGTTAGGTGACCCAGTTAGATGGATCCAGAAGAGAGGCCCATGCCGGATAAAGGAAGGTCACGGTGGAGTCACCAGCGTACCCGGAGCCTTGGAGTGTAAGACACGCTAGACTAGTAATAGACGGTGTAGGACTCTGTAACCTGTCCGACTAGGACTTTTCCCTATAACCCTAGGACCTGGCGACTATATAAGTCGGGCCTATGGGAGCCTTTAGGGCACAAATTCACATAACCTCGCACAATGAACCAATCCCTATAACTCGGCGTATTGCCCTTATAGTGATTTATAGAAGGAGTAGGATTCCGCCACCGTTGTGGGATCTGAACCTGGGTAAGTTGTGTTACCTCGTACCTGTCAACCGTCCGCCTTCCCCCACGTCTCTAACACGCATTGTGAGGACCCCTCCATGGCGTACTCGTCGGCAATACCACGACAGTTGGCGCCCACCGTGGGGCAAGAGGCGCTTCAGGCTCTTCAGCGGGCGAGGACCAAGATCTTCGTGGGAATCGGTGAAACCGTAGCCATCGGTCGTGTTCTCTTCTCCGGCAACGTACCGATCGTCCCTCCCGATGAATTCTGGATCCCGGCGAAGACGAACCCTACGCGGTGTTCGATGTTCCTATCGGAGACATCCACCTCTTCATTGGCGAAACCGACTCGGGCACTAGTTCCCTGGGAGTCGGAGGAGCATCAAGACCCGCACAGACCGCCTACGGGCAGGATACGTTCGCGGAAGGATCGATGTCGGATCTCTCTTCGGAGTTTGCCGGCAAAGATCAGAAAAATTCAAAGCCCACCCAAACCGCCCCTGTGCACGATATAAAGGTGGAAGATCATTGCAAGTCCGCCGGCTTTGTCCGTGTGTCTGGACAGCAGAGATCCAAGTTCATCAGCGTGGTTACCATCTTAGATCTGGCGCGTTGCGTTCAGAGAGAGGGCGAAAACCCCTGCGATTACCTTGCCAGATGGCTCCGTATACGGGCCAACCTGGCACACTACCCCAATGATGATGCCATGTATCACTTTGTGGAAGGACTGGACCACGACATGCTTCTCCGACATTTTCTAAGGCGACGGCAGGCTTCAGGACGCCTTACCTTCGAAGGCATGGTAAACACCGTCAACAACTACGCGGAGGTCGAAGCGGCAGCTCAGACAGCGCTTGTGCTCATTGACGGAGCCCCTCCGATTCAGCCACCGCCACCATCGCCTCCGGCCGCCATCGCCGCAGTTACGCCACCACCTCCAGTCATTGTCGCCGCTATTGCAACTCCACCCCCCGTCATCGAGGAAGTCCTGGCACCCTCCGACTCTGTGATTGACGCGTTATACGCCGACTTCAGTGCAGATTCAGAGGAGATAGATTTCAGTCCAGAGGAACTAGACTCCGCCATGCAGGAGATGGAAGAGGAGTACACGCGCGACGAACAAGCCAACAATGTCGTCACGTCTCGAGAGGTGTTCGTCACCATTGGGATGGCGATGGATGAAGATAAACCCGGACGAGCTCCGCCTACAACTCTGGACAAAGGGAAGGGACCACCTGTCGATGCCAACATTGATCGCGCAAAGGTCATGCCCCCTCTGCCTAACCCAGTGCAACAGCCGCAGGAACTCGGCACCGGCCCGAGCAACAACAACACCGCAAACCTGCCACCTCCGGCATCTACGTCTGCTGCTGCCCAAGTTACTCCAGCTGATAGAGTTATGTACGGCAATCTCCTCGTCGAGCCACTGACCGTAGCTCATATCCGGAATGTGACTAAGCTTGATGAGAAGCGCCAGCAGCTGTTGGAGGAAGCGCAGGCCATCGCAGAGCAAGGCGCTAAGCTAGATCGAGATCTGGTCAACACGCAGAAATCCATAGAGAAGGCTAGAGCAATGGAGGCCGAGTACAAGACTCTGCTGCAGCAGCAGAAGGCCAAGAAAGCTCCAGCTCGCGTCATCAATGATCCTGGTGTACGGCGAAACCTAGGATGGGCTCACTCGAAGCCGGCACAAGCCAAGCCATACATTGACAGTGAAGGCAGGCAGGTGATGCCCACTCCTCTTCTCAACCTCGCTGTCGCCAAGACCCTTCTGGAGCAGGATAGGTCGCCAGAGGCGGTGGGCCAGGTCTATGACCTAGTGTCCAAGGCGGTGAAGCAGCAGGAAAAGGCCACCTCAGAGGCTTGAGTCTGACCCAGCGTTTTGCCAGTCTAGCCAGCATAAGCCGCCAAGGGACATATCTCCTCTTGATGTTGGGTCCCAGACAGGTTCATCAGAACAAAGACGGAGGCGCGCGCAATAGGAAGGATGTTATCCCCATATCCTCCGACCACGGAGAAAAGGCCCAACCTCGTCGCCCATCGCCACCGCCCCGCTCCCCCCGACATCGCGAAGACCCCAAGGCTCACCTTCGTACGGATATGCCCCCACCAAGACCATCAAGCCCTATGACGGCACCGCTAAGCCAGCTACATGGTTGCAGGATTACGACAACGCGATAGAGATTGCCGGCGGTAACCCCAACATTACCGTCAAGTACCTCCCATTGATGTTGGCGGGCACAGCCCGTCAATGGATTGATGACTTGCCGGAGAAATCCATCTGCAATTGGTTAGACATGCAAGAGGCATTCACCAAGAACTTCGAGGGTACGTACAAACGTCCCTGCACTGTTGGCGATCTACAGCGGTGCGTGTAAGAGAAAGACGAGACATCTCGCACCTACCTCTCCCGCTGGCTGGATATGAAAAATTCCTGCGCAGGAGTGCACGCTCAGACCGCCATGGCCGCCTTCATTGATGTGTTGGAAAGGGACACGTTGCTCCGACATAAGCTGAAGCGCTTGCAGGACAATCACCATCTTGACTTGAACCAAATGATTCAGTTGGCTAGTGAGTTCGCAGCTGCCAATGACGACGCTCACGGCTCTCTGCCAGCAACGGCCGTTCCAACTCAAGCCCGGAGGAACAGCAGCACAAAGCGGAAAACTGCTCCAGAAGAAAAGCAAACTCCCGACATGGTCGCCATGACCTTTGCAGGACGAGGTGATGGCAGACAGTGTGGCCGAGGACGGGGAGCTGGTCGTGGGCAGCAGCGAGGAAGTGAAACTACCTCGGCAGCGCTCTGTGTTCCCCAAACCTACGAAGAGTATCGCGATATGCCGTGCCTCATACACCTCGATGTCAACGGCAAAGCCACCCATACCAATCGACACTGCAAGTTCATCAACGACCTCAAAGAGGACCCGGAGTACGGCTATAAGCAAAGTCGGAAGAACAAACCGCGAGGCAAGGGCAAGGGGAAGAAGAAGGACGAGGAGTCCAAGGATTCAAGTGACATGGACGAGGATGTTGACCCCAAGCACGCCGCCAAGAGCGACAACAAAGCCAAGAACCCCTTCGAGAAGAAGGCGACAGTTTTCCACACTTTCCTTAGCACCCCCACCGTGCGACAACAGAAGACCTCTATGAGGATACTGATGGCTACTCTACCCCCAGTTCGCCAATACCTGCGCTGGTCGGAGGTTCCAATTACTTGGGACAGGAAGGATCACCCAGACCTTATCCCTACGGAGAACCAATACGCCATGGTCATCAACCCCTTGATTGACGGCATTGAGTTCACCAAATGTATGGTGGATAGTGGAAGAATCATCAACATCATGTACCTGGATACACTGCAGAAGATGAACTTGACGGAGGCAAACCTAAGGTGGACCAACACCATCTTCCATGGCGTAGTTCCTGGTCGGGAGGCTCGGTCCCTTGGGTGCATCACACTTCAGGTTGCCTTTGGCGATGTTAATAATTACCGCCAAGAGCGCATGACCTTTGAGGTGGTCCCCTTCAAGAGCATGTACCACGTCATATTCGGCCACGACATATTCCACACCTTCATGGCCAAGCCATGTTTCGTCTACAACAAACTCAAGATACCCGGACCAAACGGTGTCATCACCATATCTGGAAGCTTTACCAAAGCAAGGGACTGCGAGATTAATGAAGCAACCTACGCGGAAGCTGTCCTCTACAGCGAAGAATTTAAAGAGATCCAAAGCAAGGTCGATGCCTCAGAGATTCCCGCGTTGAAGAAACAGATCTCCGACTCCGCTCCAGCATTCAAGGCCGCCATCGAGACCAAGCCGGTGGAACTTGTGGTAGGCGATGCCTCCAAGACCACCGCCATTGGGATGAACCTGGATCCCAAATAGGAAAGCGCGCTTGTCGAGTTCCTCCGTGAGAACAGGGACATCTTTGCCTGGCAGCCTGGCGACATGAAAGGTGTACCTAGGGAACTTGCCGAGCATAGCTTAAACATTGATCCAAAATGCAAACCAGTGAAGCAACCTCTATGATGCCTTGGAGATGAGAAGAGATGCGTCATAGGCAAAGAGATAGCTAGGTTACTTAAGGCTAGTTTTATCCGAGAAGTCCTTCACACCCAATGGGTGGCCAATCCTGTACTTGTCCCCAAAAAGGGAACCAAAGAATTAAGAATGTGTGTTGATTACACCGGCTTGAACAAAGCATGCCCCAAAGATCTGTTTGCTTTGCCTCGCATTGACCAAGTCATTGACTCGACGTATGGCTCGGAACTTCTGTGTTTTCTCGATGCATACTCAGGATACCACCAGATCAAGATGAGGAAGTCGGACCAATTGGCCACTTCGTTCACTACTCCATACGACATGTTTTGCTATGTTACGATGCCCTTTGGGCTGAAAAACGCAGGTGCTACGTACCAGCGGACAATGCAACATTGCTTGCACGACCAAATTGGTCGGAACGTTCACGCCTATGTGGACG
The DNA here is from genome assembly GCA_916181665.1 of Avena sativa. Classification (NCBI taxonomy): domain Eukaryota; kingdom Viridiplantae; phylum Streptophyta; class Magnoliopsida; order Poales; family Poaceae; genus Avena; species Avena sativa. Next base: position 165,941,089 of record OV702294.1, on the reverse strand, counting down.
ATATAGCGGTGATGTCTAAAAAGTCAAATGACTTAATCTCCGATTTAAAAGAAACCTTTGATAATCTCCGGAAATACAACATGATGCTTAACCCCAAGAAGTGCGTCTTCGGGGTTCCAGCCGGCAAATTGTTGGGCTTCATCGTTTCCCAGCGTGGAATCGAGGTCAACCCGAAGAAAATCAAGGCCATCTTAAACATAAACCGTCCGACATTCCTAAAGGACATTCAACGACTAGCAGGTTGTGTTGCAACAGTTAGTCGATTCGTCAGCCGACTTGGAGAGAAGGCCCTGCCGCTGTATAAGTTGCTGAAGAAGGCGGACAAATTCACGTGGACAGACGAAGCAGATGCAGCATTGAAGCAACTCAAGGAGATTCTTTCCTCAGCGCCCATCCTTGCAGCACCCGAGCCTGGAGAGCCCATGTTAATTTACATGGCGGTCACCAACCGGGTAATCAACATCATCGTCGTGGTAGAGCGGAAGGAACCAGGCTATGAGCACGGAGTTCAATGACCAGTTTACTATGTAAGCAAGGTCTTGACGGATTCCAAGCAGCGTTACCCGCACTACCAGAAGATAGCTTATGGAGTATTCCTTGCTTCTCGAAAGCTGAGGCATTACTTTCAGGAGCACCCAATCACAGTGGTAAGCAAACTATTCGACATTATCAACAACAGCGATGCCACGGGAAGGGTCACGAAGTGGGGCATTGAACTTGCCGCCTTCGAGATCACCTACAAGAGACGCGACGCTATCAAGTCACAAGCCTTGGCGGATTTTATTGCAGATTGGACGGAGATGCCAGATGCTACTCTGTTGACGGAACCAGAATACTAGGTGATGCACTTTGACGGGTCAAAGTTGCTTAACGGCTTGGGGGCTAGTGTACTGCTACAGTCACCAACTGGGGACAAGCTACAGTATGTTCCGCAGATCCACTTAGAGGCTACAAACAACATGGCGGAGTATGAAGCACTCATTCACGGATTACGCGTAGCCAAGGATATTGGCATCAAGCGCATAGTTTGTTGTGGAGATTCCGACTTGGTTGCCCAGCAGGTGGCTGGCACCTGGAATGCACGGAACCCTATGATGGCGGCATATCGATACGAAGTGGACGAGATAGCCAAGAGATTCTTGGGCTACGAGGTCAAGTATGTACCTAGGGAGAAAAATGAGGCGGCTGATCTGCTGTCTAAGCTTGGATCAGGGCGCAAACGAATTCCTCTAGGAGTTTTCCTAGAGCATCTACGGACACCATTCGTGAAGGGAGCAGACATCGATAACCCAGATAGAGTTGACTCTTTCGTCCACATGGTGGCAAAGGTCCCTCCGGCTTGGACAAAACCGTTCATGGAATATCTCGAACACATAACTTTGCCCGACGACGAGGTCGAAAGACGGCAAATAGTACGTCGAGCAAAGGGCTATACCATAATCAATGGACAACTCTACAAAAGGAGCACTACTGGTGTATACCTTAAGTGTGTTTCCCAGCTAGAAGGTATTGAAATTCTACGCGAAATCCATCTTGGAGATTGCGGGCATCACGCTGCTCCTCGATCGTTGGTCGCAAAAGCCTTCCGGCAAGGATTCTACTGGCTGACAGCAAAGGTGGACGCCGACAAGCTGGTTGATACATGCATGGGATGCCAGTATTATGCCCGACAACCACATGTTCCTGCTGAAGAATTGCGAAAAAAACTAATAACTTGGCCGATTGCAGTCTGGGGGCTAGACATGGTGGGACCGTTATAGACGGCATCATGTGGGTTTACGCATCTGCTAGTAGCAGTTGATAAATTCACTAAATGGATAGAAGCTAAACCCATTAGAAAGCTTGATGGGGCAACTGCCCTCAGGTTTGTCCGGGATCTAGTGGTGAGATTTGGTCTCCCACATAGCATTATCACCAACAACGGTAGCAACTTGTCACTCAGAGAAGTGGAGGCATATGTCACATCCCAAGATTTTCCAAATCTTGTAATGTGAAAAATAAATGAATAAAATAAAACTTTGTTGATTTTCAGGGTGAGAAGAAACTTTTTGATTCCAATTGGAATCTTCAAACCTATGTTGATCAAATAAATCCTAAAGGGCTTTGAAAAGATAAACAATTAATAAAGAAAAATTTAAAGATATTTGGAATTACTATTTTGAATCTTTTAATAAAAAGATTTGGTTTTCAAAAGCAAAGGATAGAATTATAAATAAGGATTATTTTAAGCCAAATTAAAACTTGGCCAAGCCTTTGAAATAAAATATTTCTATTTGATAAAAAAATTAGTAAAGATCTATTTAAAATAAAATAATAAGGATTTAATATCCAAGTTTATTAAAAATAAAGGTTTTACTATTTTAATTAAACATCAAAGCTTGTTTATTTATTTTAAATAAGTTTTCCAAGTATTTTTATATTCTCAAATAAAACCTACTGAAGTGTTTTTGGTTTTATTCAGATTTCAAATGGAGATTTTAAATAAATCAAAATCCATTTGATTTAATAACTAATGTCCATTTTATGTAATTATAAATGGACCCAAAAATAAAAATATTATATTATTTTGGGACATGGAATATTGTTGTTAAACAGAACCAAAACTCAACACAAAGTTTGGAGGAGTTTTGAATTGATGTGAGTGTTTGAATTGTTGTTTGAATTTCAAAACAGAAAATAGAAATAGAAAAAGATAAAACAATAACAAGGAAAAAATAAGAACCAGACCTGACCCAACCCACCTGGCCCAGGAAGCCCAGTCGCAGCCCAGTTTCCCTCCCCCACTGCGAATCGTTTTCCACCTAAACACGCACCCGCAGAGCGACAGACAGGTGGACCCCATTTCCCTTTTCCCTCTCTCGCTGCCAGACGGCCCCACCGCCAGCTCACTCTCTTCTTCCTCGCGCAGACCCCGCCCTGCCGTTGCTGCCATTTACGCCGGCGATGAATACGCGTTGAATACGCCCTTGAATCCTCCCAGTAACCGCACACATTTAAACGCCTGCGTCTTTCCTCTCCTTCCCCTCAAACCCTGCTGCAAGTGAGCCACCAGGCTGCCTCTGATTCCATTTGCCTTGCCACTGCTCCGACGAACTCGCGAGCAAATTCCGGCGACCCCGCGCCACCCCTTGCCTCCCCAAGCACACGGGCACATTCCCCAGACCCAGGCGCACCTTCCCGTGTCGCCAGCTCAACCGCGCGTGCTCTGTAGGCTCGGCTTCGACAACCTCTGAGCGTCGCCGCCGTCTGTTCCCACTCCGGCGACATCCCCTGGTAATTCCTGACCGCCCCTTCCTCTCTGGTTGACACGAGCATACTCTCCTCTCTCGCGCGTGTCTAACGCACCCTCTGTTTTACACTGGCGTGACCTGTAGCCTCGTCCCCAACAACGGCCGAGCGTGCCCGACGGAAGCAAGGACTCCGGCGAGCAATTGTCGACACCCCCGGGCGCCCCTGACCCTGTGGAGACCACGTCGAGAATCAGCGCAGCCCCGCGATATCGGTGAGCACCTCCCCTCTCTCTTTGCTTCCTGCATCGCCAGTACCGCCACCGTCTGAGCGTCGCCGCCGCCAGCCGCCGCTAGCGCCGCCACTTACTGGTCGAGCTGCTGTGAGCCGTGCGATGCGAATCGTCCGGCTGTGATTAGAACTGAGCGAAGAGGTATGAGTCAACCCGCGCCGTGCGATCTATTTAAATCCAACGAACCGCAGAGCGCGATCCGTGCGAACCGGTACCGCCCAATAGTATTGCGCCGCGTGGCACTAGTTCTGTTTAAAACAAATTTTGAATCTGATCTAGATGCAAACTTGTAAACCTTGTAACTTTTGATCCACACGTCCAAAATTTGCAAATTTTATATCAATGGAACAAGCCCTAGCCAACCATGCAATTTGTTTAGTAAAAAGCTTCTGGTAAAATGTTTGTTTTTGCAGAAACATTTGTATGCTTGTTTAGGTTATAAAAATTATTCCAAAATGATTTTGGGGTTAAAATCTTTGCAAATTGGTTTGTTGTGAACCTACTGACCCTAGGAACCATCTTGTGGATTTAAAAATATTTTTGGTGAAGATTAGGGTTGATTAATTGAATTAGCCCATTTCTAGTCAAATAAAAATATTGATTTTGTTATAGAAATGATTTTTGAGAAAAACCTTTGGAAAAATATGTTGATTCAAACCTCCTGACCCTAAACACCAAGTTTTGTGAACTAACAACTTATTTGGTGAGCAATATAAAATTGTTGCTTTACTAAAAACATTTTCCATCACATGAAATAATGATTTCATTTAAAAATGGATTATAGGTAAAACCCTTTTGCAAATGACTTTGCCACTTTGGGAAATGACCACCTTGAACCATACAATGTATAGAGCCTAGTAGAAACCACCTTTGCAAATAAAACTATCTTTTGCATGCTTGCATGCATGACTTAGTTCCTATTATTATATGTGTGTTTGATTGTTTGAATATTGTTTGGAATGCTAGTTGAACCTATGTTGCTTGATTGATTTGTAGTGAAGTTAGAAGAGTGTGAGATTAGCAAGATTAAGAGTGAACCAACATTCCCTACCAAAAAGTCAAGTGACACTATCATCCAAATTCCTACTATTTTCATTATACTTAGTGGATTTTGAAACATGCATGAAAAGAATTTCTATACTCTATGCTATGCTAAATCCTAATAGGATACCCTTATATAAATTCCTTAGTGAAAACAATGTAGTTGTAAAATGCTTAGCCATGCTATATATTTTGAGAAGAGATACATGTGGAGATTTTATAAAGATGAGAAAAGACTTGTGTTATATATAATAAAACAAGTACTCAATGAACCACCTGGGTGGACAAGGATATTAAAGTTGTGGAAAAGGTGGCAACAAGAGGAACCATGTTTATATGGCAATCTCTTTTTGTTGTGCACTGGATGAGAACCACCCAGGGACTTAGAGATTGAACATGTTTCTCCAACAGTGGCTTCCGTGTACAGCCACATGCTAATATGGCTCTGGCTTAGTCAACTACATTGGGAAGACCCATGCATTGGTCTTCAGGTTAACTGGAAATGAGGGAACTAGGAACCCTACATTGGTGCCTGAAGACAAGCTAGCAATGGTGTATGGGAGGACCCTCTGGAAAGACTTCGTCACATTCTCAATCTGCCAGTACTCCATCTTGGTGAGTACTTATCCAGCGGCCACTGGTGGCAACAAGATGAGATTGTGTCATGTGGGTAAAGTGTACAACTTCTGCAGAAGATAAAAATTCTAAGTACTTAGCCGTGTCCCCGGTTATGGACAATACTGAGCAACTAAAGCTTGAAGCTATGGCAAATCTCGACATTCCAATTTCTAAAAGAAAAACTTTAAAGTGACAACAAAAGGCTTGAAGCACTTGGGGTGTACCAAGGAGCTCAAGAGATTTGGATAAAAACTTGAAGCACTTGGGGTGTACCAAGGAGCTCAAGAGATGTTGATAAAAACTTGAAGCACTTGGGGATTTACCAAGGAGCTCAAGAGATTTTGATAAAAACTTGAAGCACTTGGGGATTTACCAAGGAGCTCAAGAGATTTTGACAAAGACTTGAAACACTTGGGGATTTACCAAGGAGTTCAGAAAGATTTGACAAAAGATCAAAACTATTTTGAAAAGATAGGATAAATTATTGCTTTCTGCAAATGAGCCTAAAACCCTACTTAGCCAAATATGCATGTAATGATAGGATCCACTTATATTCAACATAGTAGTGAAACTTGCCAATACAATTCAAATGTATTGACCCTTGTGGCTGTAACTTGTTATGTTGCAGGTTTGTTTGATATTAGTGAAGTTGATTGATTAGGATTACAAGTCTACAACCAACATGTTTGCCTGTGGCACTTTAAAGATGAAGGACCCCATGCTTATAGATATTCTGCTGCAATGTAATGTAATAGCCAAAAGAGCTATGTAAGACGTAATAAAATTATGTTATTCCTGGTTATAAAGTTATATTATGACCTTTGTTTCTTGATATTACATCTTAACTGTGGATGCTAGCTATTGATCCAGGTACTAGCATTGTAAACACAGGGATCTCTACCTTATCCAAGGTTGGGAACTCTACAGCATATTGTTGGGAGAAGGGCATCCGACTTGACCTTGCATCTGTGGCACATCCACAATCCAACGGTCAGGTTGAGCGAGCCAATGGATTAATTCTGCAGGGAATAAAGCCACGTCTTGAGGCACCACTACATAGAGCAGCTGGAGCCTGGGCGGAAGAATTGCCATCTGTGTTGTGGAGTTTACGAACTACACACAATAGATCCACCGGCTACACCCCTTACTTCATGGTATATGGAGCAGAAGCCATCCTACCTTCCGACATACTTCACGATGCACCAAGGGTTGCCGCCTACGACGAAGATGATGCTGAAGAATCCAGACGCCTAGATGTGTACCTTCTCGAGGAGGAGCGCGTTTTGGCATGCCAAAGATCCGCCATCTACCAGCAGAAGCTACACACCTACCATAGTCGTCGCGTTCGGCATCGCTCGTTTAAAGAGGGGGATTTGGTGCTCCGACTTAAGCAGAAGAAGTCATACAAATTATCCCCGCCATGGGAAGGACCATTCATCATAAGCAAGGCGCTACTCAATGGGTCTTACTACCTCGTTGACAATCGTGAACTAAAGGATAGTCCCAACGAGGATCATAAGCGTAAGCGATGTGACCCGGATGATGACTACCAGGAGCTTGATCGGCCATGGAACATAGCACAGCTACGTCCTTTCTACACTTAGCATTTTTATCTAATTGTGTACCTCTTATATGATCAATGAAATAAATCTCTTTGGTTCACTCATATTTCTGAGTCTTTTACCTCCTTTAGTGTTCATTCTTGGATCCTATAAAACCTTTATGCACAAGCTTTGCAATTGCACTTGTGAAAATTCCACCTACGGGTGTTAGCTTAAGTTTTCTGGTCTACATGTTCTTTGTCGTTTTATGTGGATTCTGGAGTAGTGACTTTCGGCACTTATTGTCGGCGATTTTGTGCTTAGGTTATTGACTGTGCCATCGGGAATCATCACCTGAACGAATGGTTCCAACAACGAGTCTTCCGACTCACGAAAAGTCAAGCATAAAAACCAAAGTAGTGGATAAGCCAACACTTGCTTAAAAAATATATACATGCTAGAACTATTTCTTAAGTAGCAGGACATACACCATTGTTTTCCGCCTTAAGTTAACACATAGTTTTTTCCGCATACACATTACAGAGGAAACAAATATTACAAATTGTTTTTCATTCCTCTGGCGCATGCGACTTGGAAGCAACATCATCGGCATCAGGAGAGTCACCCTCGAAGTCGGGAGTGTCGAGGGACTCGGAGGAGGTTTGGTTGCCGCCATCGATGGTTTTCATTGGCACGAAGACGTTAACATCGACCAACTCGGCGACTCTGGTGTCATAACCCACGAGTGACGCCAAGATAAATTCGTGGTTTATCTTTTGGCCTTCGTCATCTACGTCGGGGATACGAGAGGTTACCATGTCGGCATTCTCGTAATGTGCCTTGACCATGGATAGCATAATCCTTGCACCGGCCCGTGCACATGAAGCTTTCCAGCTTGCGATACGCTCGGGGGCTCGGCACAGGATCTCCGAAAACTTCGCCATAGAGTCCGATGCCTTGATATTGATCTGGAGGGGCTTGGCAATCTCTTTGGCCTGCGCGATGGCGGTGTTGATGAAGTTGCCGGCAAGGACCATGCATTTCTTTGGCGGATGAGGCGACCGGGTTAAACCCATAGGAGCTGCGAATTCCCGACAAAGGAGCGCATGAGTTCAAAAATTCAGAGTATTTAGACTACAGAAATCCAAGACAGAGAATCACTTACTGAAGATGCTGGCCTTAGCTTGCTAGAGAGTATCCGCCATGGAGTCCCGTTCTTGTTGAAGGAGCTTGTACGCTTCATGATGGCGTTGATTTTGCTCATCAGCAACTTTCTTTTGCTCTTTCAAGATAGCGATTTCCTCCTTCAAGCGGTTTATATCCTCGGTGGCGGAGTCCTGCAGGACTTTCATGGATTCTTCATGCATCTTCAGCATATCCTTCCTCTCCTGCTTGAGGATCTTGTTCTCGCTATCCAGCTGCTGAATGTGCTTGGATTGCTAAACAATATCCTTAGCCTTGGAAATGGTTTCTGCAAGTCGGAGAAAAGACAGTACACGGTGAATACTCGGAGAATGCACAAGACCAAGCCGGAGTACGGAAAAGGAAAGGAAAAACAGACGCTTGCTCTTGATGATCTGTTCTTTCAAGAAGGCAGTTTAACCCTTTTCGACTTCCAAGTCTGCGCGCATCTTCTGGTACTTGTCGTTGTCCATGCCCCTCCGAGCATTCTCATTCTGTGGAAAAAAGAAATTTAAACGTTGTTTGGTCTACTTGGAGCATCTAGCCGGAAAATTTCCACCTAGACACTCGGGGGCTACAGCGAGAGTTTTTTGACTTAGCAATATGCTTAGTATTTCTTTAAGCATCTAGTCGGAACTAATTCAGTGTTCGATTAGAAGCTTGGGTGCTACAGTATAAAGTTTTTAACTCGGATGTATGCTTAGCTTCTCTTTAAGCATTTAGTCGGAACTAATCAGTTACAACTAGAAGCTTGGGGGCTACAGTATCGAAATTGATAAACACTGTGTATGCTACTCTTAAAGCATCTAGTTGGAATAATTCATTCCACCTATATGCTTGGGGCTACAGTGAGAAGTTTTCTAGCTTAGTCACTCTTAGAGCATTTAGACACAAAGACCTATGGTTTTCTGTCTAAATACTCGGGGGCTACAGTGGGATATTCATATGAAATGCAAAAAGGCAAATATAACTTACAAGTGCAATGATCTTGAGGTTGGTAGCACTCTCAGCCAGCAGCTTGCCGAAGGATACACTGTTTCCTTGTAGGATTTCTGCTTGCCAGAGAAGCTCCTCGAGACCACATGTTGGAGATGTCGGTGCCGCACCAGGAACCAGAGAGGTGCTACTCGGCGTAAGTGCCGGGTAGACTATCTTCGGGAACTCTATGGTCTTCCTGGGGGCGAGGGTGCCACCTTCGGTAGATGTACTACCTTCCACCACCGCCTTACCGCTACCCATGGCATCCTTAGCCGGAGCTTCAGCCATTTGGTGTGTGGCACTCTCCTGCATCGCCTATTCGCCGACAACAGTGAGCTTTGTAGAGGCGCCTCAGTCCACTTCCATGGCGGACGGGACAGATGCTTCCTTAGCTTGTGAGCTTGTCGGGGTGGACGAGGGCTGGACGATGGGAGTGACAGGGGCGATGGCGGGAGATACATCGCGATGCAGCATATCCTTGATGGTTCTAGAAGCCCCCGAAGTTTTGGAGGTCTTCTTCAAGCTGGTCGTGGCTTTCTTTCTGAAACGTGCAAAATGCATAAGTACAGGAATAAGACAGACAAATGGACAATGTTGGAGGGAAATAAGCTTACACAAGAGGGGGTGCTTTAGCAAAAAGGATCCCAGTAACCTTTCTTTTCTCCACCTCCAGGGCGACGGTAGTCTTTTTGGAGGCTCCACCCTCCGTCTTTTTCTTCTTGCATCCGTCGGCAGCGTCAGAGGTGGATCTCTTCCGCTTTCGCGCCAACAGAGCATCGTTGTCGGACACGATGGTGACTTCCTTCATCTTTGGATCATAGATTTGAGGAGCCATGCTGTCCTCGTCTATGTCGCTAAGCTGTTAAAGTGAAGAAACCACCGTGTTAGATGAGATGGTAATGGCTAGACAGAAGAACTAGAGTATTGAAGGGAATATGCCCTGAGAGGCAATAATAAAATGTTTATTATGTGTATTCCAAGTATATGATAGATGTTTATTTTGCATGCTATAATTGTATTAATACGGAAACATTAATACATGTGTGTTTAATAAACAAATAGAAAGTTCCTAGTTATGCCTCTCTCATAAACTAGCTCGTTGATTAAAAAGATGATCAAGGTTTCCTGATCATGGACATTGGATGTTGTTAATAACGGGATCACAACATTAGTGTAATGGTGTGATGAACATTCATCCGAAGTATAGCATTACGATCAAAGTCATTGAGTTTATATTGCTATAACAACTTACGAAGTGATCCTAATCCTTAGACCATGAGATCATGTCAATCACTAACACCGGAAGAGTTTCTTGATAACATCAAACATCACACCGTAACAGGGTGATTATAAAGATGGATTCAGAACTAATAAAGTGTTATGTTGAGGCTCATGGATCGAGAGTGGAATTTGTTCATCCCGATGACAGATAGATATACTCTAGGCCCTCTCGGTGATATCACATTGATTAGCTTGCAAGCAAGTGATTTAATCACTAGAATGTTATATCACGAGAACAAGAAAAGAGTGCATGTCAGTAACAAGATCAAACTAGGTATGGAGATATCGATAATCGAATCTCGGACATGTAATATATCGTGAAACAAAGGGATTAAGATACTAGCGTAAAAGGTTCCGACGATCACAAGAAATTCATCGTTGAATGTGTGGGAGTCAGTATGGGTCTCCAGATCCAGCTTCTGATTATTGATCCGAGAGGGGTCTCGATCATGTCCGCATTATTCACGAACCGTAGGGTGACACACTTAAGAGACACCGACATCCAATTGGAGCAAAAGTTTCATGCCGAAAGAATGAACAAGCGCAGGAATTTATTTCACTAGATACCGAAACAGGTTTTCGGGTGAAATTGCATAAAGTGGTTATGCATGTGAAATAGAATTCTAGCAAGGGGTTATTTGTGAATGTTTGTCCTTAAAGTAATTGACAAAATTCTGAATAAAATAAAAGAGTTTTATTTAATGAGAGTTTGCATTAAATTTGGTGGAAATTTAATGGCAAATTTGAGTGGGATTTTGAGTGGAGGGATATGAATGGATTTTTGTGAGTGGAGTGTCCACCCACATGAATGAAGGAGGGGAGGGGGCAGCCCCCATGGTCGGCGGACACCCCCTTGGGTGCCCCCCTCCTCCTATAAAAGGCACCCCTCTCCTCACTTCTCACTCACACCTCCTCGTGAAGGATCTCTCTCCCCCTCTAGAATTTATCCCCCATGGTCTCGGACTAGCGAGATACATGTTCCCGGTGGCTATTCGGCAAGAAAGAGTTGTGCTTCCGCTGCATCGCTGGAGCGAGGAGGCGGAGGTTGCTCGGTGCCTCAAACGTGTGTGCGAGCACGGATGCGCTGCTGATTTGCGGTGCTAGGACTTCCTCTCGATCTTGAGATCGGCAAGAGATCGTCTACATCAACCACGAGTTGAACTCGTTAAGCTTTGTAGGTCTTCAAGGGTATGTTCTCTACGGATATACATCCGCTCGTTGTTTGTATCTAATAGATAGATCTTGGTACATAGTTCACATCGTAGGAAATTTTTTGTTTTCTATGCTGCAAACCCTACAGTGGTATCAGAGCCGAATCTATGCGTAGATGCTTTACACGGTTAGTACACATATGAGTATGTGGGCGATGATGATCATGTTGTTGCTCCTTAGTTGTAATTTTGGATATTGGTGGCATAGTGGGATGAAGCGGCCCGGACAAACTTTACATGTCCTCGCACATGAGACATGTTCCACGCTTGACATGCAACTAGTTTGCATAAGTGGCTAGCAGGTGTCTGTCTCTCCTACTATAGTCAATATCTATTTTGCAACGAGATGTCAACAATTTGGTTATCCTCATTGTGGTTCATGTTCGTAGGTAAGAACGGTTCTATCTCGAAAGCCCTAAGCCACGTAAAACTTGCAATGGATAAATTGGAGGCGTCTAGTTTAGATTGTTGCTGGGCTAGTGTTATGATATGGTGATGTTGTAAGTAGAAGTATGAGATGATACTCTTACAACATACATAACGTGTAATCTCCATAGACCTTGGACTTACACATATAAGTATGATAGTGATCATACCACGATGCACATGATAGAGATCATATGCGGGAACCATATCATTTCACTAATAAACATATGATGTTTGATAGCATCTTATATTTCTTGTTTAGCGCTTTGTTAGCATAATAAGATGATCCCTCATTTAAATATCAAGATAAGAATGTGTTCTTCCTTTAGTATGCACCGATTATGTTTTCGTCGCTCCAAGACATCACGTGATGATCGGGTGTTCTTGGATCCACGACCATATTTCGGGTGTAAAACAGTTACACACGCGAATACTAAGGTTCTAACTTGGCGAGCCTAGCATGTATAGACATGGCCTCGGAACACGGACCGAAAGGTTAAGCATGAGTCATATAGTAGATATGATGCCCATTTGATGCTCGCCTTTGCATCTATACAGACTCACGTGATGATCGGACTTGGTATAGTGGATTTGGTTCATGTAATCACCAAAAGGCACGAGGGATGTCATTTTTGAGTGGGAGTTCATTCGTAATATGGATTAGTTGAACTCAATCTATCATACACTTAGTCTAAACTTTACAAATTCTGTTGTATATGGCACCACCTGGTTTTAATTTCAATGTGTTCATGGAGAAAGAGAAACTTGCAACGAACGGTAGAAACTTTACCGAATGGGCCATGAATTTGAGGATTCTCCTCTCTGCTGCACAAAAGCAATACGTGCTAGAAGCGCCACTAGGCCCCCACCTTTTGAGGATGCCCCTGACGAGGAGAAGAATGTCTATCAGACTCGTCAGGAGGACCACAACTTAGTTCATTGTGGCATATTGTATGGGCTAGAGCCGGAACTTCGAAAGCGTTTCGAAAACGGCAATGCATTTGATACAATGGGTGAGTTGAAAATGATTTTCGACACACATGCTGCTGTAGAGAGCTACAACGCTTCGGAAAAGTTCTTTAGCTGCATGATGGAAGAGCACAACTCCGTTAGTGAGCATGTACTCAAAATGTCGGGTTACGCCGATAAGCTTGTGTCCTTGGGAATAACAATTCCCATTGACTTAGGCATCCATCGTGTTCTGCAGTCTCTGCCACCTAGCTATAAGAGCTTTGTGATGAACTATAATATGCAAGGCATGAAGAAGTCTCTCCCCGAGCTTCTGTCAATGCTTAAAACTGCAGAAGTGGAGATCAAAAAGGAACATCAAGTGTTGATGATCAATAGGAACACTGGTTTCAAGAAAGACAAGAAGGGAAAACGGAAGGGAAGTAAGGGCGGCAAGCCTGTTGCCGTGCCTGAAAAGAAACCCCGAGTTGGACCTAAGTCTGATACCGAGTGCTACTATTGTAAGGGGACTGGCCACTGGAAGCGCAACTGTCCCAAGTATTTGGCAGACAAGAAGGCCGACAAGGCAAACAAAGGTATATATGATATACATGTTATTGATGTGTACTTGACTAGTGCTCGCAGTAGCACCTGGGTATTTGATACCGGTTCAGTTGCTAATATTTGTAACTCAAATCAGGGGCTGTGGAACAAGCAATCGCTAGCAAGGGGTGAGGTCAAGATGCGTGTCGGCAATGGATCAAGCGTTGATGTGATCGCCGTCGGAACGCTGCCTCTCCATTTGCCGTCGGGATTAGTTATAAACTTGAATAATTGTTATCTGGTGCCTGCACTGAGCATGAACATTGTATCTGGATCGTGTTTGATGCGAAGTGGTTATTCATTTAAATCCGAGAACAATGGTTGTTCCATTTATATGAATGAAATCTTTTATGGTCATGCACCGATGATGAATGGTTTATTTCTATTAGATCTCGATGATAATGTTACACATATTCATAATGTTGATGCTAAAAATATTAAACTTAATGATGATATATCCGCATATATGTGGCACTGCCGTCTAGGTCATATTGGCGTTAAACGCATGAAGAAGCTCCATTCATATGGACTTTTGGAATCACTTGATTTTGAATCGTTTGATACATGTGAGCCATGCCTTATGGGTAAGATGACTAGAACGCCGTTTTCCGGTTCAATGGAACGGGCGACAGATTTACTGGAAATCATACATTCTGATGTATGTGGTCCAATGAGTGTGTCGGCGCGAGGTGGATATCGTTATTTTGTTACTTTCACGGATGATTTGAGTAGATACGGTTATATCTACTTGATGAAACACAAGTCTGAAACCTTTGAAAAGTTCAAGGAATTTCAGAATGAAGTGGAAAATCATCGTAATAGAAAGATCAAATTTCTACTGTCCGACCGTGGAGGTGAGTATCTAAGTTACGAGTTTAGCACTCACATGAAAGAGTGTGGAATTGTTTCACAACTCACGCCTGCCGGAACACCATAGAGAAATGGTGTGTCGGAACGTCGTAATCGTACTTTATTAGATATGGTTCGATCTATGATGTCTCTGACGGACTTGCCGTTGTCATTTTGGGGTTATGCACTAGAAACTGCTGCATTCACTTTAAATCGGGCACCATCTAAATCCGTTGAAAAGACACCGTATGAATTGTGGTTTGGAAACAAACCTAAGCTGTCATTTCTTAAAGTTTGGGGATGCGATGTTTATGTGAAGAAACTTCAACCGGATAAACTCGAACCCAAAGCGGAAAAATGTGTCTTCATAGGATACCCTAAGGAAACTATTGGGTATTCCTTCTATCACAGATCCGAGGGCAAGGTTTTTGTTGCCAAGAATGGATCCTTTCTAGAGAAAGAGTTTCTCGCGAAAGGTGTGAGTAGTCGGAAGGTAGAACTCGAAGAGGTTATTGAACCTTCTCTTCAAATTATGGCGAGTAGCACAGCGCCGGAAGCTGTTCCGGAGTTGGATTCACCTATTGAAGAAGGAACTAATTATAATGATCATGAAACTCCAAAAGAGAGTACTACCGAAACTCGCAGGTCTAGCAGGACGCGTGCAGCTCCCGAGCTGTACGGAAATCCTGTCATGAATTTCATGGTTGATGAAAATGATGACCCTGCGACATATGAAGAAGCGATGATGAGCCCGGATTCCAACAAATGGTTAGAAGCCATGAAATCCGAGATGGAATCCATGTATGAAAATCAAGTTTGGAACTTGGTGGAATTACCTCACGACCGAAAGGCCGTGGAGAATAAATGGATTTTCAAAAGAAAAACTGATGCTGATGGTAATGTGACCGTCTATAAAGCTCGACTTGTCGCAAAAGGGTTTCGACAAATTCAAGGAGTTGACTACGATGAGACATTCTCTCCTGTAGTGATGCTAAAGTCAGTTAGGATTATGTTAGCAATTGTTACATATTTCGATTATGAGATATGGCAGATGGATGTCGAAACCGCGTTTCTCAATGGTAATATTGAAGAAGAGTTGTATATGATACAACCAAAGGGTTTTGTCGATCCTAAGGATGCTAACAAGGTGTGCAAGCTTCAGCGATCCATCTATGGATTGAAGCAAGCATCACGAAGTTGGAATCTCCGCTTTGATGAGGTGATCAAAGAGTTTGGATTTGTCAAAACTTATGGAGAAGCTTGTATTTACAAGAAAGTGAGTGGGAGCAATGTGGCATTTCTGATATTATATGTGGATGACATATTATTGATCGGAAATGATATAGATATTTTAAACAGTGTTAAAAGTTATCTAAACAGGAAATTTTCAATGAAGGACCTAGGTGAAGCGTCATACATATTAGGCATAAAGATCTATAGAGATAGATCTAGACGCCTAATAGGGCTATCGCAAAGTACATACCTTGATAAGATTTTAAAGAAGTTTAAAATGGACGAAAGTAAGAAGGGGTTCTTACCTATGTTGCAAGGCAAGACATTGATTAAGACTCAAAGTCCGGCTTCGGCGGAAGAAAGAGAGATAATGGACAAGGTCCCCTATGCTTCAGCCATAGGCTCTATAATGTACGCCATGGTATGTACAAGACCGGATGTGGCACATGCTATTAGTTTGACTAGTAGGTACCAATCGGATCCAGGTTCGGAACACTGGATAGCGGTCAAGAATATCCTTAAGTACTTACGAAGAACTAAGGATATGTTTCTTATATACGGAGGTGAAGAAGAGCTCGTCGCTAAGTGTTATGTTGACGCTAGCTTTGACACCAATCCGGATGACTCTAAGTCTCAATCCGGATACGTATTTCTCATGAATGGTGGAGCGGTTAGTTGGAGGATCTCCAAACAACCTGTGGTGGCGGGATCAACAACGGAGGTCGAATATGTTGCTGCTTCAAAAGCGGCTCAGGAAGCAGTTTGGATGAAGGAGTTCATATCCGAACTAGGAGTGGTTGCAAACGCGTTGGACCCAATGGTGATCTATTGCGACAACAATGGTGCCATTGCCAATGCCAAAGAGCCAAGGTCTCACAAGCATTCCAAGCATATTAAGCGTCGGTTTTACTCCATCCGCGAGCATGTCAAGGATGGAGATATAAAGATTTGTAAAGTACATACAGATCTCAATGTAGCAGATCCGTTGACTAAAACTCTCCCTAGAGCAAAACATGATCAACACCAGAACTCAATGGGTGTTAGATTTATCACTATGTAACTGGATTATTGTCTCTAGTGCAAGTGGGAGACTAAAGGGAATATGCCCTGAGAGGCAATAATAAAATGTTTATTATGTGTATTCCAAGTATATGATGGATGTTTATTTTGCATGATATAATTGTATTAATACGGAAACATTAATACATGTGTGTTTAATAAACAAACAGAAAGTTCCTAGTTATGCCTCTCTCATAAACTAGCTCGTTGATTAACAAGATGATCAAGGTTTCCTGATCATGGACATTGGATGTTGTTAATAACGGGATCACAACATTAGTGTAATGGTGTGATGAACATTCATTCGAAGTATAGCATTACGATCAAATTCATTGAGTTTATATTGCTATAACAACTTACGAAGTGATCCTAATCCTTAGACCATGAGATCATGTCAATCACTAACACCGGAAGAGTTTCTTGATAACATCAAACGTCACACCTTAACAGGGTGATTATAAAGATGGATTCAGAACTAATAAAGTGTTATGTTGAGGCTCATGAATCTAGAGTGGAATTTGTTCATCCCGATGACGGATAGATATACTCTGGGCCCTCTCGGTGATATCACATTGATTAGCTTGCAAGCAAGTGATTTGATCACTAGAATGTTATATCACGGGAACGAGAAAAGAGTGCATGTCAGTAACAAGATCAAACTAGGTATGGAGATACCGATGATCGAATCTCGGACATGTAATATATCGTGAAACAAAGGGATTAAGATACTAGCGTAAAAGGTTCCGACGATCACAAGAAAGTCATCGTTGAATGTGTGGGAGTCAGTATGGGTCTCCAGATCCCGCTTCTGATTATTGATCTGAGAGGGGTCTCGATCATGTCCGCATTATTCATGAACCGTAGAGTGACACACTTAAGAGATACTGACATCCAATTGGAGCAAAAGTTTCATGCCAAAAGAATGAACAAGCGCAGGAATTTATTTCACTAGATACCGAAACAGGTTTTCGGGTGAAATTGCATAAAGTGGTTATGCATGTGAAATAGAATTCTAGCAAGGGGTTATTTGTGAATGTTTGTCATTAAAGTAATTGACAAAATTCTGAATAAAATAAAAGAGTTTTATTTAATGAGAGTTTGCATTAAATTTGGTGGAAATTTAATGGCAAGTTTGAGTGGGATTTTGAGTGGAGGGATATGAATGGATTTTTGTGAGTGGAGTGTCCACCCACATGAATGAAGGAGGGGAGGGAGCATCCCCCATGGCCGGCGGCCACCCCCTTGGGTGCCCCCTCCTCCTATAAAAGGCACCCCTCTCCTCACTTCTCACTCACACCTCCTCGTGAAGGATCTCTCTCCCCCTCTAGAATTTATCCCCCATGGTCTCAGACTAGCGAGATACATGTTCCCGGTGGCTATTCGGCAAGAAAGAGTTGTGCTTCCACTACATTGCTGGAGCGATGAGGCGGAGGTTGCTCGGTGCCTCGAACGTGTGTGCGAGCACGGATGCGCTGCTGATTTGCGGCGCTAGGACTTCCTCTCGATCTTGAGATCGGCAAGAGATCGTCTACATCAACCACGAGTTGAACTCGTTAAGCTTTGTCGGTCTTGAAGGGTATGTTCTCTACGGATATACATCCGCTCGTTGTTTGTATGTAATAGATAGATCTTGGTACATAGTTCACATCGTAGGAAATTTTTTGTTTCTATGCTGCGAACCCTACAAGTATATGTCATGCATGGAAAATAAACAGTTACCTTTGGGCACTTGCTCTCTACGAACATGTCGTAGGTGATGGCGAAGCCACGCTTCTTGTCCTTCACCTTGACGATGTCCTTGAGGCGGAGCTTGACGGAGTCACTCGAGAAGTTGTCCTCGGAGATGCGGAGGCTATCCCTTCTATCGTTGGAATACTCGTGCATCAGCTTCAAGCGGTGCTGCAGAGGCTGGATCCGCCTGATGAACCAGCACATGGCTAGGTCCAAGCGATTCAAACCCGTCTCTACGAACCAATCTATCTGCCTTATAGTGCGGGAAGCATCGATGTCGGAGGGAAGGGAGGCCTGGGATCTCCATGTCGAGGCTTCAGCGGCTGCTCCATCGACAAAGTCCGGGTACGTGACTTCTCGGCCAGCCAGAGGGATATCTAGGCCGTAGAAGTACGTCCGCTGCCAATTCTTGCAGGATTCATGGCCGACGATGTCGGGGAAGCGCCGACCAGGCCGGATCTTAAAACTAATGGTTCCACAATTCCTAAGACCGTCCTTGCCGGCTCCGGCTTCGCGCTTGACGGTAAAGAAGTATATGAAGAGATCTAGCCTAGGCTTGATTCCTAAATAACCCTCACAGAGCGCCGCGTAATTGCTGAGCGCTAGGATGCTATTGGGGGATAGGTTCTGTGGCTATACTCGGTAATGATTCAGGACAGCAAGGAAGAAGTTGGAGATGGGCAGGGAGACGCCGCGTACCATCTGTGCTTTGAGGTACACCTTTTCTCCGGCTTGGGGAGAAGGTGTGACCTCGTCGGTCGGCGCCGCCCGCCAGGCGAGCCCCTCCATCGCAGGGAGGTAACCCTCGTTGATCAACTCTTTGATGTCGCGGTCCGTGATGTCCGAACCGCGCCAGTCGCCCTTGTGCGAGTCGTACTCCTCCTCCAGCAGCTGCAGCGCCGCTGGATTATGGTCGCCGCCGGTGGCCTCAACCACCGCAGACGTGGGGATGACCAAGCCCTCTGGAGGCATGACGACGGAGATCGCCGGCTTCGCCGCGGCTTCGCCCAACGCCGCAATCGAAGGGGAGGAGCTGCTACTGGCCATTGGGTGTGTTCGACGGTGGCTGGGAAAGATTGAAGAGTTAGGGTTTTTCGCAAGTTGCACGGAGAGCTCGAGGAGGCGCTCGCTGGAAGAAGAAGACGATGCAGGGAGAATGAGGTGAAAAAGTAAATTTTCCACCACAGTTACTATTTATGGTCTCCGACATCAAGATTCGTGCAGCTTGATCGAATGGTTGCCGCGTAGACGACGTGTGTGTAGACGTGCTCGGAAATTTCGCCACGTACCAACCGTCGCCGCCAACAGTTCGTATCGCTCGCGCGGGAAAAGTGGACATGATTGCGCTCTCTGCATGTGTGAGTTACGAGGCGTCGCTGACCTATGTCACTTCCTTGTTGAGTCACCACTTATTCTATGAGCACCTTCTTGAGAGCATAGTTGTCATTCTGGTGTTTGTTCCAAACCTTGGTTAATTATGTCATGACTTTGATGCTTATATCTCTGATATCTTTACTTCTAGTCTTCATTTGAACTTCAGAGGTGCCTTGGCATTTAAGTTGTGCTCTACAAATAAAGGCAAGCGAGATACCACTCTATCATACCCTATTATGAGCATTGCAATGTTGCTTATGTTTATGTTTCATGCTACTTATTATTATTGAGTTGGTTCCTCTTCATGGATTGCAATGACTATTGAGTAGACTTAGTTGCATACTTATTATTATGAATGGTTTAAGCATCTACTCCTGTGCTGAGAATATATACATCATATGAAGCAAATATGTTCGTGAAAGTTCTTTTATCCCACTCAGTTTTCAACTGATTGCTTGAGGACAAGCAATAAGCTAAGCTTGGGGGGAGTTGATACGTCCAAAACATATCTACTTTCCCAAACACTTTCGCTATTCTTTATCCTCTAAACTTGTGTGATCTGGATACAACTAACACAAACTGACGCTATTTTCAGCAGAATTAGCTTGGTGTCTAGTTTTTGTGCGGAAAATCGACTATCAGGAAAACCCCCGGAAAATATGCCAAAAAAATTATATTTAACCAGAAGATCCTTGGAGCCAAAAGACGAAACTGAGTGGAGGCCTGGGGGCCCACATCCCTGCCAGGCGCGGGTGGGCCCTGCCCCGCGCCTAGGGAGGGTGCGGCCACCCCATGCACCCCCTTGGGATCCCTCTGTGCCTATAAGTTTCCCCTTGACCTAAAAATCGAGGGGAGGGGTCGATGTTTTTCCAGAAAGAGTTCCGCTCCGCCGCCACCATCAGAAACCAAGATTCGGATCCAGAAAGTCCGTTTTGGCACCCTGCCGAGACGGGGAATTTAGAGAGGATCATCGCCATCGTCATCACCAATGCCTCTCCATCAACCATCGATGTTTCCATCATCCATGAGTGAGTAATCCCTAGATGTAGGCTATGGGGATGGTAGGGATTGGAGGAGTTCTATCTTGTAATCGAATAAGATTGTTAGGGCATAGTGCCTAGTATCTCTATTAGTTTTATTTGACTTTGTTGCAACTTGTTGTGCTTAATGCTTGTCACTAGGGCCCGAGTGCCATGATCTCAGATCTGAACTTATTATTGAATCATTATGATAGTATTGTTTGTGATCTTATCTGCAAGTTGTGTACACATATCATTGTCCGGATCCAAAGGCCCCGAAGTGACAATAATCGAGACAACCGGAGGGGGTGACTGTGGTGTGAGGATCACATGTGTTCATAGAGTGTTAATGCTTTGCTCCGGTGCTCTATTAAAATGAGCACCTTAATTGCCAGTAGTTCCCTAGAGGCCCCGCTGCCATGGGTTGGCTGGATAGAAGATGTTGTGCAAGTTCTTATTGCAAGCCCATATGACTACATATGGAGCACATGCCTAGGATTGTTTAGTACTTGGATGCTTGTTATTATTTATCTGCAATGCCCTAGATCTTGAAGTTACATGTTTAGACTCGTCCATGCAACGCCCGTCCATCCATCCCTATGCCTACCGCACTCGAACCCCACTATTTACTGTTACTGTTACTATTGCTCCCGTTTTACTGTTGTTGCTTTGTTGTTGCTACTACCAAACTGTTGCTACTGATAAATGATACGTCCAAAACGTATCTACTTTCTCGAACACTTTTCTATTGTTTATCCTCTAAACTTGTGTGATTTGGATACAACTAACATGGACTGACGCTGTTTTCAGCAGAATTACCTTGGTGTCTTGTTTTTGTGCAGAAAATGAACTGTCAGGAAAAATCCCGGAAAATATGCCAAAAATTATATTTCACCAGAAGATCCACGGAGCCAGAAGAAGAGACAGAGGGGAGGCCTGGGGGCCCCAGACCCACCCTAGGCGTGGGCCCACCTGACCCCGTGCCTGGAGGGGGTGCGGCCACCCCAGGCACCTCCTCGGCCTCCCTCTGCACCCATAAGTTGCCTTTTGACCTAAAAACCGGGGGGGGGGCGATAGTTTTCCAGAAAGAGTTCTGCTCCGCCGCCACCAGAAACCAAGATTCGGATCCAGAAACTCCATTCTGGCACCCTGTCGAGACGGGGAATTTGGAGAGGATCATCGCCATCGTCATCACCAATGCATCTCCATCAACCACCAATGTTTCCCTCATCCATGAGTGAGTAATCCCCCGCTGTAGGCTTGGGGATGGTAGGGATTGGATGAGTTCTATCATGTAATCGAATAAGATGTGTTAAGGCATAGTGCCTAGTATCTCTATTAGTGTTATTTGACTTTGTTGCAACTTGTTGTGCTTAATGCTTGTCACTAGGGCCCGAGTGCCATGATCTCAGATCTAAACTTATTATTGAATCATTATGATAGTATTGTTTGTGATCTTATCTACAAGTTGTCTACACATATCATTGTCCGGATCCAAAGTCCCCAAAGTGACAATAATTGGGACAACCGGAGGGGATGGTTGTGGTGTGAGGATCACATGTGTTCACGGAGTGTTAATGCTTTGCTCCGGTGCTCTATTAAAAGGAGAACCTTAATTGCCAGTAGTTACCTAGAGGCCCCGCTGCCACGAGTTGGCTGGACAGAAGATGTTGTGCAAGTTATCATTGCAAGCACATATGACTATATTTGGAGCATATGCCTAGGATTGTTTAGTACTTGGATGCTTATTATTATTTATATGCAATGCCCAAGACCTTGAAGTTACATGTTTAGACTCGTCCATGCAACACCCGTCCATCCATCCCTATGCCTACCGCACTCGAATCCTACTGTTACCGTTACTGTTACTGTTACTATTGCTCATGTTTCACTGTTGCTGTTGCTGTTGCTACTACAAACTGTTGCTACTGATAAACTTATATGATCAAGAACTATTTCCAGGTGCAGCTGAACTGACAACTCAATTGTTAAGGCTTGCAAGTATTCTTTGGCTCCCCTTGTGTCGAATCAATAAATTAGGTAATACTACCCACGAAGACTATTGCGATCCCCTATACTTGTGGGTCATCAAGACTATTTTCTGGCGCTGTTGCCGGGGAGCATAGCTCTATTTGTAAGTTCACTTGGATCTTTTATTGTTCAATGCTACTCCTTTCATCATTGGGAAGTCTCGTGATGGAAAGTTCTCTATTTTACCATCTACTACAAGAAGAGGTACAGTCCTAAACACCTCTGTTGCTCTTGATTCACCGTCTGTTATAAGTAAGCTTGTCACACCACCACCACATACTCATGCTACACACACTGCTACTACTGTTGAGTCTGAAACTGCTTTTGATACTCATGATGTTACTTCTACTGTGCTTGATGCGAGTGGTTCATTAGGTCCTTTTCTAGATGCTACTATGGCTAGTCTAGGAAATACCAAAACTCCTAGTGAAGACACGGTTACACTTGTTAGCTCACCTGAGGCTAGTGAGAGTTATGATATTAATGATGGTTACATTGAGTTCACTGATGATTTTGTTGAAGAGTGTTGAAACACACATGGTACTAGTGTTATTAAGAGTCTCCTTGCTAGACGTACTATTATGCCTAAGTTGTCCTCTGATCCTAAGTTTGCCACTTCTCCCATAGATATTAAAGATGAAGATTATGATTTCTCTCTTGATTTATATTATTTAGACATTGTTGAGAAAAAACCTTTTTGTGGGACTGAAAATGAGAGTGTTGTGGCTCATATGAATGAGCTTTCTACTATGAGTGCTTTGTTCTCTGATGATTTTAAGATGCGCAAGTACTTTGTTGCTAAGATCTTCTCTTTTTCACTAAAAGGAGAAGCTAGGGCCTGGTTTAATAGATTACCTCCTGGTTCCATTGATAGACCTGATTGCTTGATTGCTTCTTTCTTCCAGAAATATTTTCCTCCTAGTGCTAGACATGCTTCTTTGCAGAGACTTTTTGATTTTAAACATGGAGAAGAAGAGAAATTGCCTGAGTCATGGAAAAGGTTCTGTGCCTTGATTCATGCACATCCTGGATGTCCATTACCTAAGAATGAGCTTCTTGATATTTATTATAATGGACTAATTGATGATTCTAGGACCTACCTAGATAGCTTTGCTGATTGTGTTTTCATGAAAAAGACTCCTATAGATGCTGAAGAATTAATGACTAAGATAAGCAAGAATTGTGATGATTGGACTTCAACTGAGCTGAATACACCTGAGCCTATTACTCCTAAACCAGCTGTCCCTGAACCAATTCCAGCACCAACAACAGAGAAGAGGGGAGTTATTGCATTAAATGATGAATTGATGAAGGAAGCTAAGAAGTATCTAAAGGAGAAAGGTATTAGAGCTGAAGATGTGAAGAATCTACCTCCTATAGAAGAATTATGTAAGCCAATTCCCCACTCATTTACTATTGAGGTACAATCTCTCCAACACTTTGATGAAGGTGATATTCCTTATGGTAAGCCTCCTGATCAATGTTTAGAGGAACTTGACACTTTTATTGTTAAGCAAGGGTATTTTAATAAACAAGTTCAAAATCATTTATTGGAAAACTCTAGAGCTATCCATGAGTTGAAAGATATTGTGGAAAGAACTTCTAATGATATTAAAATGCTTTGTAAACACTTTCAAATGATTCAAACCCAACTTGATCAACTTGCTAAGGTACAAAAGGATATGCTAGTTAATGCTTCAGGAGATAAAAAATGCTTATGGAATTAGAACTAGGAGTGGTATAGCTACTCAATATCCTTTATATCCTGAAGGACACCCTAAAAGAATCGAGCAGGATTCTCAATAAGGTGGGAGTAGTGGTAGTCCTCGTAAGAGAAAGAAAAAGAAACATAAGGTAGTTAAGGAACCCCTTGAACCTGTTGTAGATCCTAATAGTATATTTGTCTCTGATGCTGAAACTGAGGGAGTGGTAATGATAAAAATGATGCTCCTGATAAGGAGGAAGGTGAGGAAGAACCTGAGAAGCACACTAAGAACACTAGGTACACAAAGGAAGATTTTATTGCTAAGAAGCATGGTAGTGAGAGAGAACCTTGGGTGCAGAAACCTATGCCTTTTCCAGGTAAGAAACACAAGTCAAAGGAGGAAGAACACTACAACAAGTTTTGTGAGTGGATGAAACCTTTATTCTTGCAAATTCCTTTGACAGATGCTATTAAGTTGCCTCCTTATTCAAAGTATATGAAGGATATTGTCTCTAATAAAAGGAAGATTCCTAATGAGGAGATTTCTACTCTACTTGCTAATTATTCCTTCAATGGTAAGGTTCCAAAGAAACTTGGTGATCCAGGTATACCAACTATTCCTTGCTCTATTAAGAATAATTATGTTAGAACTGCTTTATGTGATTTGGGAGCTAGAGTTAGTGTTATGCCTTTTTCTCTCTATATGAGACTCCAGCTAGAAAAGTTGATACCAACTGATATATCTTTGCAAATGGTTGATAAGTCAACTACTATCCCTGTTGGTATATGTGAGGATGTTCCTGTTCAAGTTGCTCATAATTGCATGGTCTTAACTGATTTTGTTGTGCTTGAAATGCCTAAAGATGATAAGATGTCTATTATTCTTGGGAGACCTTTTCTTAATACTGCAGGTGGTGTCATCAATTGCAATCAAGGAAAAGTAACATTCAATATTAATGACAAAGAGCACACTGTCTATTTCCCCAAGAAGGTTGTTAAGAGCTATTGCCTGAATTCCATTGAAAATATTGAGGGCATCAAGGTTGGAGAAATATATTGTCCCATTCCACAAGAAAATTTTGAAACTATTATGATTGGGACCATTGCTATCAAGTATGAGGTAACATAATCACCTTGTGGAATGCAAAGTTTTGTTTCATATAAGATTGTTTTGGTAACAGGACTTGATCAACCTTGTTAACAAAAGGATTTTTATGAACAAAATAATGTTTCCACTGTGGTTATACTTGCTTTCCTTTTCTTTTCTCCTTCCTAGTCTTTGCTTTAGCTTTAGTTTTGCTAGTTGTTTGCTTGTTTGGGTTTCTTAGAGCTCTTGTAGTTTGGCTTTTGATTTGCTTTTACTTCTTCTGAAAAAATTGTTTCTGCGAGAAAATCAATATTCATACCCTAA
Source organism: Avena sativa (assembly GCA_916181665.1). Classification (NCBI taxonomy): domain Eukaryota; kingdom Viridiplantae; phylum Streptophyta; class Magnoliopsida; order Poales; family Poaceae; genus Avena; species Avena sativa. The sequence continues at coordinate 165,915,328 of OV702294.1, read as the reverse complement.
AAATTGGCCAAAAATAAAGTTTCCCAAAAAATCCCAAAAAATTCAAAATAAATTTTTCCTCGAAAAAAGGGGCAGAGTGTGATGTCTACGCACTTCTATTCTTGTAGACAGTTGTTGGGCCTCCAAGTGCAGAGGTTTGTAGAACAGCAGCAAGTTTCCCTTAAGTGGATTACCCAAGGTTTATCGAACTCAGGGAGGAAGTGGTCAAAGGTATTCCCTCTCAAGCAACCCTGCAATCAAGATACAAGAAGTCTCTTGTGTCCCCAACACAACCAATACACTTGTCAGGTGTATAGGTGCACTAGTTCAGCAAAGAGATAGTGAAATACAAGTGGTAACGGTGCCTGGAAATAACTGATGGCGTGGAGGAACAGACTAAAGGAAAACTGAAGGAAGCAAGCAACATGCAACAGATCTAGTAGAAAACGGTGTTTCAATGCTTAGAAACAAGGCCTAGGGATCATACTTTCACTAGTGAACACTCTCTCATATAAATATCCTCTTGTCATGATACTACTCTTAACTACTCTCCAGTTGGACACTCTAATCATCGGTAGGGCTATAACAACACTCCTCAAAGTCTGCCTTCCCCAATCTAGATAACCCCACACTGTCACCTTGAGCGCTAGATGGTTCCAACAAACACCACAATTTCATAGAGACATCCAACTCTAAATATAACTCATAACAAATATTCAATCTAGCCAAAGTGCCACACACGGTATGCACGCTATCACTTTCACACACATGGGGAAAAGCATAGATCTATTAAAGCACAAAGAGTATTTATGTAGACTCAAACCTAAGTGCCACCATGGCGTGCACGCTGTCACTTTCACACACATGGGGAGAGCAGAGATCTAATGAAGCACTTGAGTAGCACGGTAGATCTACTTGATTACAAATCTCATGACCACAAGATCATGCATAGAGAGAGATGAACACATAGCTACCGGTAGAGCCCTTAGCCCTAAGGAAGAACTACTCCCTCCTCATCATGGGAATCAACAATGGCGATGGAGATCGATGGAGATGGCTCCGGGGGCACTTCCCCGTCCCGGCAGGGTGCCAGAATAGAGACTTTCTGTCCCCCGAATCTCGCTTTTGGTGGCGACGGCGCTACAGAGGTTTTCGTGGATTTCTTCTGGATGCCCTAGGGATTTTGGGTCGGAGGCTTCTTATAGGCACAGGAATCAAGGTCGGTGGGGGTCCAGGGGGCCACACCCCCTCCAGGCGCCTCCAGGGCTTGCCCGCGCCAAGGGGGTGCGGCCACCCTATGGCCCCCCTCCGGTTCTGCTTCATGGTTCCATGTTGCTCCGGGAAAACTAATAACTTTGGCTTTTGTCCCGTCCAATTCCGAGAATATTGATTTTCTGCCTTTCTGGAACCAAAAACAGAAGAAAACAGGCAACTGGCACTGTGGCAACTTGTTAATAGGTTAGTTCCAGAAAAGATATAAAAACACCTCAAAGTATAGACAAAGCAAGTCAAAGTAAATACAAAACAAGCATGGAGCATCAAAAAATTATAGATACGTTTCTGACGTATCAGAGTGGCACCTGAGGTGACCCAGGGGGCTACCTGCGGTGACCCAGCATACCACTCCATGTGCAGTACACTATAGTCGTTGACATGACACTCACAGAACACCGGGCGAAAATAGATAATGAGCATGAGGTAATAATTCCATGTTGATACGAATCAATCCATATGCTCCCATCTTTAATAAGATTCCCGCTAAAAGCAGTTCCGTAAATATCACATCCCTCAGAGTGGTACAACAGAAACATTGCAGGTCCATATTATAAACATTCACACATTATTATCATTACAATACCAGAAGTTCAAGACTTCAAAAGATTCAACTTACAAAGCAAAATATAAAGTGTTTCGGTGGAATTTAAAAGTAGCAACTCCGACTAGGAGTTGAGCTCAGCAGCTTATTCTATAGAGTTCATGCTGCTCGGCTCCGTTGGTTACTATTAACTAGAAATACTTAGTTGGACTCGTTATCATCGACACCATAGCGGATTTCGTAATCCACTCCTTCAACTCCTCCGGACAGATCCTCGTAGAACACATCTTCTTGGCATTCGGCTGCATACATCGGCACGTCTTTGGGATCCTTAGAGTCTAAGCAAGGGATCAAAGGAAAGAATGAGTAACATCGTTACCCAACAAGTTCATTATACGTAAGGTGGGACGTTTGATGCTCTAACTACCACCTCAGATTATAAATCCTTGGCATTATGCAATTTTGTAATTCTTTCTTCAAAGATTGATTTTATTATGAAAAACTATGACAATCAGCCTTCACAGGTTGACCAGAACTTTCATGGAGTTCCTTTCCTGCCGCGTTCTTAGCTCCTTCCCGGAACAGGGAGTAACAAGTTACAATTCTTACACTCTGCAGAGGTGCGTTACTTTACCCATGAGAGATCAACTCCTTGTTGCATAACCGGGCGTACTTTCCCATCCACAATTCCATGATGTGGGGCCCAGTAGTTGGTCCAAGCCAATCACTGCCCCCTTCGCGACCCCGCATTCCTCCTTGGTGTACACCATGCCCACATAATGAATTACGACAATGGTTTGTACAAACCGTTAGATGCCAGAACTATCGTGGGACGATGAGGGTTCCCACCCATATGCTGCATATCCTCTATGAATTACCAATTAATATGCACGCTACGAGTGATAACAGCCACGACCTGCACATCCGGATTCATGCGAGAGGAAGAAGATACAGCTGACTTCTCTGTCCCATTCCAAATCTCATGGCTAACACGTAATATACGGTGCTAGAATCACTGATGTCAGGGGTTATTAAGTCCCTACTTGATTATCATTGTTGCAATTAGAACACTAAGTTCTATTGCTCCATTATACAACCACTTAGGATGATATCTATAATTTATTTATTTGTGAAAATAATAGTTTCTTTCTTTTATAGCAGATATGATAACACACAATTTGCAAATACTTTGATAAAGACTCTTCAAAGGACATGAGCAAGTGATGAACTTGCCTTGTGATGGCAAGGTAGTGAAGTCTGATGCTTGCACTGGACCTTGAGCTTCTAGTTCTACAAAAACATCATTATTGCCTGGTAAGGACAATATTTAAAGAAGCAAAATGATTATGCAAGTAATGTAATGCATTATTTAATTTTTTTATGCACTTACCCCAAAAAGTTCCTTTTTTAGTAATAATGGATTTATAAATATTATCTTTTAATATTTATAACATATATTGAATTATTTTATTTTATTTTATTTCCCTTTTATTTGACTTTTATTGATTTAATAATTCTTTTAGGAATTATTAATTAATCATTAAAAATTGTGATTAAATATTTATTTAGTATTTTCAAAAATACTAGAATATTAATACATAATGAAAGTGAATTTTAATTAATTTTATCACCTTTCAATAATTTTGTAAAATTCCATAAGGAATATATAATTTATAAAAATCCTAATAAAATTTAAATGTCTAAAATTTTATATTTTAATTTATTTGTGTAGTTTGGATTTTTTTGAATCCAAAAATATTTTATTTATAATTTTTGGACTTTTATTTTATTTTCTAGAATTTTATTAATTCTAGGGTATTTTGGTCTTTTCCTTTTTATTTAAACATGCCTGAAAGAATTTCTGGGCTGGTTTAGATTATTGGGCCCTAGTGGCCCATTAGTCATTGACAAAAGAACTACCCCGAAGGGTCTGCCTCTCCCTCTCCCTCGAGCTTATCCTCTCCTCCTCTAACCCCGACCCCGTGGCCGGCGATGCCGCCACCATCGATTCCCGCCGCCGTGGTGCAATAGGGGGTTATGGGCGATGCCCGTTTGATCTATCCAATTGGATTCGAGCCTGGGGCTCCCTAGCAATGGATCGATGCCGTCCTGAACCCTAGGGTTTGGGGGTTGGCATGGATTCAGGTGCTGTCGTGGTCGTCGTGTGTCGAGATGATGCGTTGCACCTTCAGGCGTGATCAGGGTCGCTGCTGTGGCGCCGTGTGGGTTGCAGCGCCCCCTCTAGGGTGCTCCCCGTGTCTCCATGGTCGTCAGCCCCTCTGCTTCCTCTTCTAATCTTCAGCGAGGACTTACGGTGAGTTTGATTCCTCTCCCCTGGTGAGTTGCTGGCAGTGTTCTTTCTGGCTACTGTCTGATTCAGATTAGGATGATTATCCATTTAGGGTTCCTATCATGTGATTGCTCATGTACTGGATGAATTAGTTCATGTTTGGATGGTCTGTACACAGGCTAAATGATTATTGGCCTGAGGCTTGTTGCTTAAAATAATCTATGATGTCTCTGGTGGCTTATTAGATGATTTTATGATTGGACTGCATCTGATTCAGATGGTATAGTTGCTTGGGAATCATGCTTGATTAAGTTAGTGACTGGATAAGTTTTCACTATCATCTCTGGTTGTATGATTATGATTATGATATGATAAAATCACTGTCCTAGTGCTGTTAGCTTAGAACTAGTGTGTGGTGATCTCAAACAGTGAAGTTTAATATAGGAATATTCTAGTTATGATTCCTGTGTTAACAGGAAAATGATTAGTAAGTTGATTGTCTGAATTTATGATGATCAAATTCCTATTCTGATTCATATAAAACTGTTCTTGTGACACCATCATGTATGGCACACAAGTTTGATTTTAATCCACTGATTGGGTTGGTTTATGCTTCAGACAAACTTGGCTTTATAAAATAAATAGAGATGCTCTTATCTGAATTCCCTAAGACCAATGATGTTGGTCTGAGGCTTAGGGATTCAGATCTTATCTAGTTCATTCATATAGATAGTCCTGGTAGTGATACCAGCTATTGTTTTTGAATCAAAGTTTGGAAAAAATGATAGTGAGCTTGATCATGATCTGGATCCAAAGGCTTTGTTTCTAAGGTGCTACCCTGCTTTAGGGATGTGCCTAGAAATAGAGCATAGATATATGTATGCTTGAATTGTAAGATATAGTTTGACCACCAGAGCAATGATGTTGCTCTGAGCTCTGGCTGGATCCAGGTACTTTGTTGTTTGCTTTTAGAGTTTAAAACTCTATGATGGATTCACCTCACTTGGGTGATTTCTGAGGGTTTGTTTTATAAAACAACACATGCTTCTCTCTAAATGATATGATTAGATCATGTGAAGGTTTTATGAAACTCACCACAAAATCTTGCTATTTGTGGAGTGAAATGATGATGATCTTGATTTGGTTTTGCTGGATTCCTGTGCTGGCTCTTGAGCTAGCCTGCTCCTCCTAGCTCCTGGGCTTGATCTTGCTGTCCACCTGATCCATTCCCCTCCTTATGTCACCATCCTGGTAATGTTTGGTTGATCCTTGGTGGTTTGGTTTGGCTGATGTGCTTGGTAAGCTGCTGTCTAGTCTAGATGTTCTTGTGTGCAAACTATGGAGTGATGTACTAGTGGCTCTCCACGACTGTGTTTGTGGTTTTGTGAGCTTGGGCTGTGCTGTGAGGTTGACAACACACCACATGCATGTTGGTGTGTGTCCTGCCTGTGTGCTTGTTGTGCACTTGTGGATATGTTCAGAATTTTGAAACTTACGATTACCAGGTTACTTTCACCTGGCTGGTGAATTTGCCCTACTTGGCTATCATTTGACTTCTGGCTATAAATTTCTCAATTATGAATTTGTCTAGTGCACTTCACTGACATGTCTGAGAGAAAATAATACTAACACTAACCTTTTTATTTTTCTATTTAATTTTATGTTTGTTTTGCGGGTACAGATATAAAGATGAAGATTTAGTTTAGGTTTAGATATAGAATAGTTATAGAATAATCCAATGTAATTTTCTTATTCTTTTGTAATTTTCTTTTTATTATTTTGTAATCTTCATTTTATTCTTCTGTAATAAAGATTACATTGTTATTAATAAAGAATATTCTTATTCTTTACATATTTACTTTTTTAAGTTGTGTGGATGATTTCAATAGGTTATAATTTTGTAAGTTGATTATATATTGATGATATGAAATAAGTTTCATATTCATTATTGTTTTTCTTTGGATAGAATTTAAGTTGTATTATTTATTTCTTAATTAAATTAAGATTCAAAACTTATTCCTAATTTATTTGAATTATAATTCAAACACTCAAGTTTAAAATTCAAATTCATTTTAAAACACATAATTCCTTAAAGATCATATCAAAGTCTATAGCAATCACCCTTTAAGACTAAACCTAATCTCAAAGTATGAAAGAAACATTGATCACTTAAGGTTTTTATTTGGCGAAAATTTTACCCACATTTTCACAGATGAATGCATGCAATATTCCATATTCCTAAATCTACCATTCGTTAGCTGCTAAATGTTGTGATGTTACAGACTCCCCCCCTTCAATTAAACTTCGTCCCAAAGTTTGTGGAGATGTACCTGAATAGTTCTAGATAGGCTTTTCTTAAATCCTCTTCTTTCTCCCATGTGGCTTCCCTTTCAGAGTGATGTTCCCACTGTACCTTGCAATATTTGATTGCTTTGTTCTTTAATCTTTTCCAGTTTTCTTCTAGAATCTTACAGGGTTTTTCAATATAGGTCAGTGTCCACGTGCCTAATGAGAGACTCTAAGTCCTGGAGGTACAGGCGTATCGGCTCTGCTGCGTCCCTCGAGTCATCCTCGAAGTCGATGGACTCTCCATCCTCATCACGTCTTCCGAAGACGTGGAAGTGAGTGCCTCTAACCTGTCGGGAGTGTCGTCCTAGCAGACGTTCTATCAGGTCCTGCATAACTACCTCCATGCCTCTCTCCCTGTCATCGTGCATAAGCTTGAAGACGATGGCCTCCGTAGTAGGCTCGGTCTGGCGTCCTGGCTGGTTCACCTTGAAGTCCCAGAGGTCCTTCCTCTTGAACTTGGTGAGTGGGTGCACCATGATGGTGGGAAGAGGGAGACTGAGTAAAGTGGTAAGCTCAACGATACGAGGACCAAAGCGGGTAGCCTGGAACTCCTCAACAGTGCTGATGGTAATAGGCATCTATTTATAAGATAGAAAAGTTAGAACAACACAATTTAAGATAAACAAAAGACAAAACACCACATACATATCCTTGGGAAACAAAACACACAAGTCGTGCATACATGAAGTCATTACATCAATCAAGGTTCACTCTTATTTTAGGACAACATTTTGGAAAATAGGGTGATAGGTGGTGGTCCAACTAACGAAGTACGTTTACAATCCTATCTCACTGGATCTGTTGGCTAACACAATGTTCCTAGAAGCAATCAGCCTATCTTGCTCACATGACTCCATCACTAAGTCTATAATGTATCCTCTTAAGGTTTGGTTGGTATCTTCCAATTCTTGAGTATGTTTCTTCTCTTTCTTCAAGTCTTTTTGGAGATTGAGTATTCTGCATTTGATTCTAGCACTAAGTTCTTTGATAGTCCTCCAAGCTGCTTCTCTGGCTGACTCAAAGAATGTGGTGTGCACCACAGTGTTGGTGTACATGCAGAACCCTTTTTCTTTGTGGTTGTCTTCCTTGTTTTTGTACAAGTGAAGTTGCACCCACCAGTACTCAACTCCTTCATCCATCACTAGAAAGCCCTTGTACACAGCTGCACCATGTATTTCCATTGACACCATGAGGTCCTTGAGAATTTTTGGGAACTCTGTCTCACACTCTAAGGTCATGGTCATGAGTGGTCCTTTCCTTACGGCTTCGTTGATGGAGTTCATCTACAAATACAGATGAGAAAGAAGATTAGAAAGGTTTACGAGAAGAATAGACAAGTGTAGGAGTAGTTGAAAAATTTTCCTTAGTGGTTTCCAATCCTAGGGTCATAATCCTACAGGCAACACAGTGCTCTGATACCATCTGTAAGATCCCTCCTTTGTAAAGGAAAAGGATCCCTGTGATTGCAATGCTAGTCCCTGGATCATTGCTAGCATCCACAGTTTAAGATGAAGTACACAGATACAAAGGTCATTTATTACATCCATTCCAGAGATAAAACATAGTCTTTTACAACTCAAGGCCACAGGCCTAATACAAGAGTTTGGAAAGTAAATAAACATAAGTCTTCATCTTCATGTGCCACAGGCAAGCATGTTGAGTGTAGACTCATGACACCTAATCATCATCAGAATAACCTGCAACATCACAAGTTACAGCCACAGTGGGTCAATACTTTGGAATAGTATTGGCAAGTGATACCTTAGTAAATTTTAAGTAGACTATATTACTATATGCAATTTGGCTAAGTGTAGCTTGGCTTGCTTTGCTCAAAATAGGTTTTTCCTATTAGTTGAAATCACTAAGTTTTTCTTTGTCAAAAACTTTTCCCAAGAAACCATCAATAGACATTGAGGTCCTTCACCCTTGTTCACCCACAAGTTTTACTTAGAAGTTGGAGTGATGAGATTCTTGATAGCTTCCATGCCTTGATGCTCAAGTTGTCCATTGCCATGGACTTGGCTAAGTACTTAGATTTTTCCATCTGCAGAGGTTGTGCACTTTCCCCACCAGACTTGGTTTCCCAAGACAGGACCTTTCAGAAGCCTTTCCTTAGACCAAATGGACGCGCTCCAACCTATCTTTCCCACTACCACCAACTGTCCAAATGGCTAAGTTCTAGAAGCCTATGTGATCCAGGCAGAGCCCATATTGCCAAGTGGCTGCACTATAAGCTTCTCAACACTTGGCCTCTAAAATCCCTTTGTGCCTGGGTGGCATACCACAAGTGAGATACACAAGGTAAACCATGTCCATGGGCCTTGTGTAACCACTCAACCAAAAAACCACCATTCAAGTCCCAATCCACCCAGGAGATTCATTGACTTAGTTGTTTTATTAAGAAAAACATAAGTCCAAAGACTTAGAAATAATTTCATCATAGCATGTATATACTTTACCAACCCTTGTTTGCTACTAGCTAGGCTAAGCATGGCATAGTAATTTAACTTAGGAATTTCCTAGCAATTCTACACTACTTAGGATTTCCCAACACGGCATTTGGCAAAACTAGTAACACATGCAAGACTTAGCAAAATAATTCTAATGCTTGAATGAAATATTCATGAAGTACCACTTGCCTTGGTAGTTGGGAGAGTAGCACTCTTCACAATCACAATCACTAGCACCAAAGTCTACACAAAATTTGTAGAACAAAATTACACACTAAACAAAAGTACATGCATGCATGCAAAATGCTATATGATGATTTCTGAAACCCAACCAAGCAAGTGCATAGTACTGATCTATAAACAATTCAAAAACTTGATAAACCAAGTTTATTTTACCCTAAAACAAATTACTAAACAAATTCTATACTCAAACTAGTCCTAAACAAGTTTCTGCATAAAAACTCATTTTAACAGAAACTTTTCACTAAACACATTGCAGAAACAGAAAGAGCTTGTCTCCCTGATTCCAACGATATAGAATTTGCAAAAATCTAACGTGGGAAACAAAAGTTATAGCTATTTCAAAATTGAACCTAAATCTGATTTTAAATCTGTTTTTGATTCAAACTCTAGCCACGTGTCATGTTCTTACTGGCGCGTACCGCTTCGCTCTGGATCACGCTCGCTAGCCGTAGGATCTAACTAACGATGCACGGCTCAGATCTAGCATAACGATTCGATGAGTGGTTCTATCGCAAGCGTTGGATCTAGATCCAAGGGCTCTCAATCACGCGACCACGTTCTGGCGGCACGCGGCGACAGCGAGCGGCGGCGCTGGCGTTCTAGGTCGCCCTGGGAAGAAAGGGTGTACTCACCAGAACCGCAGTGGCGTGCTGAAGCTCAAGGTAGCGGTGGCTTGGAAAGGGGCGCACCGCAGGGACTGCTGGGGCTCGCCGGAGTTGTGCACGGCGTCAGGAGGTTGCTGTCGAGGTTGTTGTCGAGGGTTGGCGTCGCCCTAGCACGAACCAGAGGGGTCAGGAGATGCACAAGACGAAGGCGAACATTCTCGTATGAAAGAGGGGGCAAGGGGCGCTCGGGATTTACCGCGATTGGTCGCCGGAGTCGAGCGGCGGCGCAGGTGGTTACAAGCGTGAACGGAAACGACGATCTGGGTCACGAGCGAGCAAACCAGAGACGTTAACAGATGCACGGGATCATGCTGGTTGCAGTGGTTTGAACGAGAGGGAGGGGGGCGGTCGAGGCTCACCGGAATTAGTCGCCGGAGTCATCAGTACTGCGGGGTTTCGAGGTGGAATGCGCGCAGCCTGGTGGCGGAGTGAGCGAGGAGAGTGAGGGGAAATGGCCGCGGTGCAGAGGGGATTAAGTAGGCGAGAGGGGAGCTGCGATTAAGCGCGGAATCAAGGCCAATTACTCGAGAAATCAACGCGGCAGTGATGGGCGGAGGAAACGGCCGGCGACGGGGTTGGGCGTGATTTGGGGAAGACGAGGGTGAGTCTGTCGTGGTCCACCAGTCAGCGAGTGAGATGGAGAGGGGGTGGGGTCTGGGTGTCAGCGACCGCGTGGGTGCGGCTGCGCGTGCGAGCGAGCGAGAGAGTGGCCGGGTGGGCTAGCTGGGCCGGTTCTGCTGCTGGGCTAGAATAGGAGCGCCTGGCCCTTTTCTTTTCTTTTACCCTTTTCTTTTTCTGTTTCGAATTTATGAAATGGTTTTCAAATGAATTCAAGTTCCATTTGAATTCAAATAAATTTGGGGTTTTTTTGCAGGGTGCAATAGTCTCAAATATAGGCCTCAAACCATGTGGTTTCTTTGCAAAGGCTTGGTCAATCTTGGAGAAACAAAATAACAGGGACTTGCACTTGATTTGCAAATATTTGAAAAATGGTTTTTGAAACCATTCCCATTTTGAAGAGCTTGGTTCAAAATCTACACTCAATCCTTTCAACAAGGAAGAGAAACAATCTAGGTTCAAATCATTCAAACTCTCAAATGGGGATGGCCATTTGATTTAAGTTTGCTCACATAAAATGATAGCACTAAGTTCTTCTGTTTTTCTGAAATGAGTTTTGAATTTGATCTCAATTCTATATGCAAGCATGAATGAAATCATGATTTTAGGGATGTTACAAATCTAACCCCCTTAAGGTGAATCTCGCCCTCGAGATTCGGATTGGCTAGCAAATAGGTGAGGGTGGTCTTTTCGAAGATCATCTTCTCTTTCCCATGTTGCTTCCTCTTCGGAATGATGATTCCACTGTACCTTGCAAAACTTGATAGTCTTTGTCCTTGTGACTCTTTCTGCTGTCTCAAGAATTCTGATAGGTTTCTCTTCATAAGTGAGATCACTTTCTAGTTGTACTTCCTCCAAAGGTATAGTATCCTTCAAAGAAGTTTCTTCCATTTCTGGGTGACATTTCTTAAGCTGACTCACATGAAACACATTATGGACTGCTGACAAAGATTCTGGCAGTTCAATTTCATAAGCAACTTCTCCTTTGCGACTCAGAATTTTGAATGGCCCAACATATCTTGGTGCCAACTTTCCTTTGACTCCAAATCTTTTCACTCCACGAAGTGGTGATACTCTAAGATAGGCTCTATCACCAACCTCGTAGGTGACTTCTCTACGCTTAGGGTTTGCGTAGCTTTTCTGTCGGGACTGTGCTATCTTCAATCTGTCCTTAACCAATTTGACTTTCTCTTCGGCTTCTTTAATAAGATCTGGTCCAAATAAACTTCTTTCTCCCACACCATTCCATAGCAATGGGGTGGTACACTTTCTTCCGTAGAGAAACTCAAATGGTGCCATCTCAATACTAGCTTGGTAGCTATTGTTATAAGAAAATTCTGCGTAGGGCAGACTTTCATCCCAACTTGCTCCATAGTCTAGGGCACATGCCCTCAACATGTCTTCAAGAATTTGGTTAGTCCTTTCTGTTTGTCCATCGGTTTGAGGATGAAAAGCAGTGCTGAATTCCAACCTCGTTCCCAATGACTCATGTAGCTGTCTCCAAAAATGGGAAGTGAATTGGGTTCCCCTATCAGACACAATACTCTTGGGCACACCATGTAGACATACAATTCTACTCATGTAGATTTTGGCTAACTTGGCACTTGTATAAGTTGTCTTCACGGGTATGAATGAGCCACTTTGGTAAGGCGATCCACTACTACCCATATGGAATCATATCCTGATCGGGTCCGTGGTAATCCGGTAATGAAATCCATACCAATCTTGTCCCACTTCCAATCAGGAATAGGTAGTGGTTGAAGCAAACCTGCTGGTTTCTGATGCTCCGCTTTTACTCTACTACACACATCACACAAAGCAATATGTTCGGCAATGTCCCTTTTGAGATTGTTCCACCAAAATATTTCTTTCATGTCCATGTACATCTTGGTGTTACCCGGGTGAATGGAATATGGAGAGTTGTGGGCTTCTTGCAGAATCAGTTTCCGTAACTCCGGGTCTTGTGGAACACAGATACGTTTCCCATGCCATAAAGTACCTTGTTCATCTACCTAGAAATTTTTGGCTTTTCCTTGGCCAATCTTTTCCTTAATCTCTTCAATTTCCTTATCCGTCTTTTGGGCTTCCTTGATTTTGTCCAACAGAGTGGGTTGAACATCCAAAGACATGAGATGTCCTTCAGGCACAATCTCCAATCTGTGTTTTCTGAATTGGGCACACAAATCATCTGGCAATTCTCCTTTGGTAAGGCCATTCACAAATACCTTTCGACTTAGAGCATCTGCCACAACATTTGCTTTACCGGGATGGTATTGCAAACTTAAGTCATAGTCCTTGATAAGTTCTAACCATCTTCTTTGTCTCATATTGATTTCCTTCTGAGTGAAGATATACTTCAAACTTTTGTGATCCGTGAACACTTCACAACGCTTTCCCAAAAGATAGTGTCTCCATATTTTGAGTGCATGGACAACAGAGGCTAACTCTAAATCATGAGTAGGATAGTTTACTTCATGAGTTTTGAGTTGTCTCGAGGCATAAGCCACAACTTTACCGTCTTGCATAAGTACTGCACCTAATCCTTGATGATAAGCATCACAATATACTTGGAAATCCTTTTCCAAATCTGGCAGACACAAAACTGGTGCTGTCACAAGTCTCTTCTTTAACTCCTGAAAGCTGAGTTCACAACCTTCAGACCAAGCAAACTTCTTGTCTTTCTTTAACAATTCAGTCATTGGCTTAGCTACCTTAGAGAAATTCTCAATAAACCTTCTGTAATAACCTGCTAAGCCAAGGAAACTGCGAACTTCTTTCACGGACTTGGGAGATTCCCATTCAGTCACAGCTGAAACTTTAGCAGGATCAACTGCTACACCATCCTTTGTCATAACATGACCAAGAAAACCAACTTCTTCCAACCAGAACTCACACTTGCTGAATTATGCATAAAGTTTATCCTCCCTCAGTTTCTCAAGTATCAAACGTAAGTGTCCTTCATGTTCTTCTTTGCTCTTGGAGTAGACTAAGATGTCATCGATGAAAACAACAACAAACTTGTCAAGAAATTCCATGAACACCTTGTTCATCATATTCATGAAATATGCCGGAGCATTAGTCAAACCAAAAGGCATTACGGTATACTCATACAATCCATACATTGTGGTGAGCGCTGTTTTAGGTATGTCTTGTTCTCTTATCTTGAGTTGAAAATAGCCTGACCGGAGATCAATCTTCGAGAACACACATGCTCCTTCTAGCTGATCAAACAAGTCATTGATTCTTGGCAAAGGGTATTTGTTCTTGATAGTTACCTCGTTGAGTGAACGGTAATCTATGCATAACCTTTGACTTCTATCTTTCTTCTCTACAAACAAAACTGGGGCTCCCCAAGATGAAGAACTTGGTTGGATGAATCCTTTCTGCAACTGTTCTCCTAGCTATTTCTTGAGCTCCTTCAGTTCATCAACTGACATTTTATATGGTCTCTTTGCTATTGGTCCAGAACCTGGTACCAAATCTATCAGAAACTCCACATCTCTATCGGGTGGCATTCCTGGTAATTCTTCCGGAAACACATCAGGATACTCACTCACAATTGGCACACTGTCCATGCTAACCCCTTAAGAGAATTTAGCTTACTCCCTTTTGGTTCAAAATTGGACTTGAATTTAATCTGTTTTCCTTCCGGGGTTGTGAGCGCAACAGTACGATTGGCACAATCTAGTACTCCTTCATACTTATCCATCCAATCCATTCCCAAAATTACATCCAATCCTTGGGAATCTAGGATTATCAGACTCACTGGAAACTTATGCTTTCCAAGCTCTATTACTAGATCCCGGCATCCAAGACTTACTATCATATCTCCTCCCGGAGAACTAACTTTTATTGGGCACCCAATGTTTTCAGTTGGAAACCCATTTCTATCAACAAATGCTTTTGATATGAATGAATGCGATGCTCCAGTATAGAAAAGAACAAATGCTAGAATGGAATTGAGTCTGAACTTACCAGCAACAGCATCAGGCTCCTCATATACCTCCTCCACATTGATGTGGTTCACCTGTCCTTTCTGGAAAGGATTTGGCTTGTTAGGTCCTTCAACTTTCTTTTCAGGGCACTCATTTGCATAATGCCCCAGCTTCTTGCATTTGAAGCATTCAACCTGACTGATGTCTCTCTTAGCAGCTTGACTTCCACTTCCACTTCCATTGCCACTGTGGTGGCTCTTATGTCCACTCTTGTGGTTCTTATATTTATCATTGTCATGACTGCGATGATGCTTGTTGTCATGACGGTTGTGGTTGTGGTGCTTGTTGAATTTCCCATTCTTGTGGGATCCTGAGCTTCCACTGTCATCATAATGAGATCGTTTGTGAGACGATCCCGAGTTGTGCTTGTCGGAGTGCTTTCTCTTTCTACTCTCAACCTGCTTCATTTTGTTCTCCAAAATAGTAGCCTTGTCACACAAAGACTGATAAGTGGGAACATAGGCCACAGACAACTGCAGATTTAGCTCATCATTCAAGCCTTCAAGAAAAATTTCCTTTCTCTTGGCATCAGTGTCAACTTCATCCGGTGCATAACGCGCCAGATTGTTGAACTCCTCAATGTATTCAGCCACGCTACGGTGGCGCTGACTCAGATTATGGAACTCTTTCTTTTTCAGGCTCATTATTCCTGACGAGATGTGAGCAGTGCGAAAGCCATCTTCAAAAATAGCCCAAGTCACCTCATCTATAGGTGTAGTGATCTGGAAATTGTCCCACCAAGTGGCGGCTGGCCCTTCCAGCAGATGTGCTGCAAATCTGACTTTTTCAGCATCCGTGCAGCCCACGGTTACTAAGTCCTTGTTTACAGAACGTAACCAATCATTGGACACCATGGGATCAGTTGTCCCCGAGAACTTAGCTGGCCTCAACCTCAAGAATCTGGTGAGCATATCAAAGCCCGGAGGGTTGTTGTTGTTGTTGTTGTTGTTTTGGATGAACGTTGTCATCATCTGCATCAACTGAGTTTGGGCAGTCATCATTTGCTGCATTTCCGGAGTGATGTTGTTGGGGTTGGGGTTTGCACGATGGGGAGGCATCTGTGGTTTGTTCAAATAGAGATAAGAATGAGATACCCATAGATGTTTTTCATGCACATTACATCACATAAGCAATCACAAGCATGCAACAAGGTAAAAGATCAACAACAAGATAATAAGTTCACAAGGTAAAACACACAAGTAGCAAGCCATCCACATGTCGGATGGTCCAATAACAAGTTCTCAGCATAACAAGTCTGATAATAAAAGATAAACGAGTAGTCATGTCTACTCATCAGCATCAATCTCCTCCTCGACAAAGGTAAGACCTGCGTTCTCCATCGCGGTCTTGTTCTCCTCAATAGTAGTGGTCAAGGACTCTATCTTGGCCTTGAGAGCCCTCTTCTGGGAACGAAGCCTCTCAATCACCGTTTGCTGCTGCTCTAACTCGAAGTCCTTGGACTGTAGTTCCTCAGTCATATCCCGGATCTTCTTGTTCCTATCATGGACACGCTTCTCCTGACTCTTGAACTTTCTGTCCTGGGTCTCGAACTTCGCCTCCATTTCCTTGACTATCTCGTCCTGCTGCGCGAAGAGCTTGTCCTTCTCGCGAAGCTGCACCTGGAGCTCGTCATTACTGAGCATGACATTGGTCCTGTCAGTGTCCACGTGCCTAATGAGAGACTCTAAGTCCTGGAGGTACAGGCGTATCGGCTCTGCTGCGTCCCTCGAGTCATCCTCGAAGTCGATGGACTCTCCATCCTCATCACGTCTTCCGAAGACGTGGAAGTGAGTGCCTCTAACCTGTCGGGAGTGTCGTCCTAGCAAACGTTCTATCAGGTCCTGCATAACTACCTCCATGCCTCTCTCCCTGTCATCGTGCATAAGCTTGAAGACGATGGCCTCCGTAGTAGGCTCGGTCTGGCGTCCTGGCTGGTTCACCTTGAAGTCCCAGAGGTCCTTCCTCTTGAACTTGGTGAGTGGGTGCACCATGATGGTGGGAAGAGGGAGACTGAGTAAAGTGGTAAGCTCAACGATACGAGGACCAAAGCGGGTAGCCTGGAACTCCTCAACAGTGCTGATGGTAATAGGCATCTATTTATAAGATAGAAAAGTTAGAACAACACAATTTAAGATAAACAAAAGACAAAACACCACATACATATCCTTGGGAAACAAAACACACAAGTCGTGCATACATGAAGTCATTACATCAATCAAGGTTCACTCTTATTTTAGGACAACATTTTGGAAAATAGGGTGATAGGTGGTGGTCCAACTAATGAAGTACGTTTACAATCCTATCTCACTGGATCTGTTGGCTAACACAATGTTCCTAGAAGCAATCAGCCTATCTTGCTCACATGACTCCATCACTAAGTCTATAATGTCTCCTCTTAAGGTTTGGTTGGTATCTTCCAACTCTTGAGTATGTTTCTTCTCTTTCTTCAAGTCTTTTTGGAGATTGAGTATTCTGCATTTGATTCTAGCACTAAGTTCTTTGATAGTCCTCCAAGCTGCTTCTCTGGCTGACTCAAAGAATGTGGTGTGCACCACAGTGTTGGTGTACATGCAGAACCCTTTTTCTTTGTGGTTGTCTTCCTTGTTTTTGTACAAGTGAAGTTGCACCCACCAGTACTCAACTCCTTCATCCATCACTAGAAAGCCCTTGTACACAGCTGCACCATGTATTTCCATTGACACCATGAGGTCCTTGAGAATTTTTGGGAACTCTGTCTCACACTCTAAGGTCATGGTCATGAGTGGTCCTTTCCTTACGGCTTCGTTGATGGAGTTCATCTACAAATACAGATGAGAAAGAAGATTAGAAAGGTTTACGAGAAGAATAGACAAGTGTAGGAGTAGTTGAAAAATTTTCCTTAGTGGTTTCCAATCCTAGGGTCATAATCCTACAGGCAACACAGTGCTCTGATACCATCTGTAAGATCCCTCCTTTGTAAAGGAAAAGGATCCCTGTGATTGCAATGCTAGTCCCTGGATCATTGCTAGCATCCACAGTTTAAGATGAAGTACACAGATACAAAGGTCATTTATTACATCCATTCCAGAGATAAAACATAGTCTTTTACAACTCAAGGCCACAGGCCTAATACAAGAGTTTGGAAAGTAAATAAACATAAGTCTTCATCTTCATGTGCCACAGGCAAGCATGTTGAGTGTAGACTCATGACACCTAATCATCATCAGAATAACCTGCAACATCACAAGTTACAGCCACAGTGGGTCAATACTTTGGAATAGTATTGGCAAGTGATACCTTAGTAAATTTTAAGTAGACTATATTACTATATGCAATTTGGCTAAGTGTAGCTTGGCTTGCTTTGCTCAAAATAGGTTTTTCCTATTAGTTGAAATCACTAAGTTTTTCTTTGTCAAAAACTTTTCCCAAGAAACCATCAATAGACATTGAGGTCCTTCACCCTTGTTCACCCACAAGTTTTACTTAGAAGTTGGAGTGATGAGATTCTTGATAGCTTCCATGCCTTGATGCTCAAGTTGTCCATTGCCATGGACTTGGCTAAGTACTTAGATTTTTCCATCTGCAGAGGTTGTGCACTTTCCCCACCAGACTTGGTTTCCCAAGACAGGACCTTTCAGAAGCCTTTCCTTAGACCAAATGTACGCGCTCCAACCTATCTTTCCCACTACCACCAACTGTCCAAATGGCTAAGTTCTAGAAGCCTATGTGATCCAGGCAGAGCCCATATTGCCAAGTGGCTGCACTATAAGCTTCTCAACACTTGGCCTCTAAAATCCCTTTGTGCCTGGGTGGCATACCACAAGTGAGATACACAAGGTAAACCATGTCCATGGGCCTTGTGTAACCACTCAACCAAAAAACCACCATTCAAGTCCCAATCCACCCAGGAGATTCATTGACTTAGTTGTTTTATTAAGAAAAACATAAGTCCAAAGACTTAGAAATAATTTCATCATAGCATGTATATACTTTACCAACCCTTGTTTGCTACTAGCTAGGCTAAGCATGGCATAGTAATTTAACTTAGGAATTTCCTAGCAATTCTACACTACTTAGGATTTCCCAACACGGCATTTGGCAAAACTAGTAACACATGCAAGACTTAGCAAAATAATTCTAATGCTTGAATGAAATATTCATGAAGTACCACTTGCCTTGGTAGTTGGGAGAGTAGCACTCTTCACAATCACAATCACTAGCACCAAAGTCTACACAAAATTTGTAGAACAAAATTACACACTAAACAAAAGTACATGCATGCATGCAAAATGCTATATGATGATTTCTGAAACCCAACCAAGCAAGTGCATAGTACTGATCTATAAACAATTCAAAAACTTGATAAACCAAGTTTATTTTACCCTAAAACAAATTACTAAACAAATTCTATACTCAAACTAGTCCTAAACAAGTTTCTGCATAAAAACTCATTTTAACAGAAACTTTTCACTAAACACATTGCAGAAACAGAAAGAGCTTGTGTCCCTGATTCCAACGATATAGAATTTGCAAAAATCTAACGTGGGAAACAAAAGTTATAGCTATTTCAAAATTGAACCTAAATCTGATTTTAAATCTGTTTTTGTTTCAAACTCTAGCCACGCGTCATGTTCTTACTGGCGCGTACCGCTTCGCTCCGGATCACGCTCGCTAGCCGTAGGATCTAACTAACGATGCACGGCTCAGATCTAGCATAACGATTCGATGAGTGGTTCTATCGCAAGCGTTGGATCTAGATCCAAGGGCTCTCAATCACGCGACCACGTTCTGGCGGCACGCGGCGACAGCGAGCGGCGGCGCTGGCGTTCTAGATCGCCCCGGGAAGAAAGGGTGTACTCACCAGAACCGCAGTGGCGTGCTGAAGCTCAAGGTAGCGGTGGCTTGGAAAGGGGCGCACGGCAGGGACTGCCGGGGCTCGCCGGAGTTGTGCACGGCATCAGGAGGTTGCTGTCGAGGTTGTTGTCGAGGGTTGGCGTCGCCCTAGCACGAACCAGAGGGGTCAGGAGATGCACAAGACGAAGGCGAACATTCTCGTATGAAAGAGGGGGCAAGGGGCGCTCGGGATTTACCGCGATTGGTCGCCGGAGTCGAGTGGCGGCGCAGGTGGTTGCAGGCGTGAATGGAAACGACGACCTGGGTCACGAGCGAGCAAACCAGAGACGTTAACAGATGCACAGGATCATGCTGGTTGAAGTGGTTTGAACGAGAGGGAGGGGGGCGGTCGAGGCTCACCGGAATTAGTCGCCGGAGTCGTCAGTACTGCGGGGTTTCGAGGTGGAATGCGCGCAGCCTGGTGGCGGAGTGAGCGAGGAGAGTGAGGGGAAATGGCCGCGGTGCAGAGGGGATTAAGTAGGCGAGAGGGGAGCTGCGATTAAGCGCGGAATCAAGGCCAATTACTCAAGAAATCAACACGGCAGTGATGGGCGGAGGAAACGGCCGGCGACGGGGTCGGGCGTGATTTGGGGAAGACGAGGGTGAGTCTGTCGTGGTCCACCAGTCAGCGAGTGAAACGGAGAGGGGGTGGGGTCTGGGTGTCAGCGACCGCGTGGGTGCGTCTGCGCGTGCGAGCGAGCGAGAGAGTGGTCGGGTGGGCTAGCTGGGCCGGTTCTGCTGCTGGGCTAGAATAGGAGCGCCTGGCCTTTTTCTTTTCTTTTACCCTTTTCTTTTTCTGTTTCGAATTTCTGAAATGGTTTTCAAATGAATTCAAGTTCCATTTGAATTCAAATCAATTTGGGGTTTTTTTGCAGGGTGCAATAGTCTCAAATATAGGCCTCAAACCATGTGGTTTCTTTGCAAAGGCTTGGTCAATCTTGGAGAAACAAAATAACAGGGACTTGCACTTGATTTGCAAATATTTGAAAAATGGTTTTTGAAACCATTCCCATTTTGAAAAGCTTGGTTCAAAATCTACACTCAATCCTTTCAACAAGGAAGACAAACAATCTAGGTTCAAATCATTCAAACTCTCAAATGGGGATGGCCATTTGATTTAAGTTTGCTCACATAAAATGATAGCACTAAGTTCTTCTGTTTTTCTGAAATGAGTTTTGAATTTGATCTCAATTCTATATGCAAGCATGAATGATATGCAAACTTTGAAATCATGATTTTAGGGATGTTACACTCCTACTTCTGGATGCCATGATCTTCGACCTTGATCCGCATAACTTTTCTGTTTGCTCTGGGCTATTTTCAGTCTATCCTTGATCTTATCAATGATATCTTGTCTTTACTTGATATAATTTGGCGCAAATTCTTTGTTGCTTCCAGGTTCATACCAACATATTGGTGATCTACACTTTCTTCCATACAAAACTTGGTATGGGGCTGCCTTCAGACTACTCTGATAGCTATGATTATAAGAAAATTCTACCAATGGTAGGTGATCTTCCCATGTTCCTCCAAAATCTAATGCACAGGCCCTTAACATGTCTTCTAGTATTTGGTTTGTTCTTTCAATTTGACCTCCCGTCTCAGGATGATATGCCGTGCTAAAATCTAACTTTGAACCAAGTGCTTCATGCAATTGCTTCTAAAATGCTGAAGTAAACACTGATCCCCTATCAGTTACGATCTTTTTGGGCACTCCATGCTTACTTACTATCTCTTTGACATATACTTCAACTAACTTCTCGACATTATCCTTTTGATTCACCGGAATAAAGTGTGCACTCTTAGTGAGTCTGTCCACAATTACCCATATCATATCCTTCCTTTTTGGTGTCATGGGCAATCCTATGATGAAGTCCATACCTATTTCCTCCCACTTCCATTCAGGAATTTCCAAGGGTTGTAACGGTCCTGCTGGACTTTGATGTTCAGCCTTCACCCTTTGACAAGTATGGCATTCCGATACATATTTAGCAATATATCTTTTCATGTTATTCCACCAGAATAGTTCTTTCAAATCCATATACATCTTAGTACTCCCTGGATGTATAGAATATGGTGTTTCATGTGCTTCTCTGAGTATAACATCTCTAATCTCAGTCACATCTGGAACACAAAGACGATCTTGAAACCATAAAGACCCATAATCTCCAAGGCAAAGAACTGATTTTTGCCCTTGAGATATCCTCCGAATTTCCTCAGCAATAAATGGATCTTTTTCTTAATGTCTAAAAATTTCTTGCTTAAGATCACTGTCCTGCTCTGCAACTACCTGCATAGTAGTTAATCCTCCAAGAACCTCTGTTCTGATGAATTGAAGTTCTAATCTTTCCAAGTCCATTTGTAACTCTTTTGGTAGCTCCCTATTGCTAGGCTGAGTATCTGCACTCTTTCTGCTCAAAGCATCTGCCACAACATTTGTTTTCCCTGGAGTGTAGTTGATTGTTAAATCATAATCCTTGATTAGTTCCAACCAACGCTTCTGTCTCATATTCAATTCCTTTTGAGTGAAGAAATATTTGAGACTTTTATGGTCAGTGTATAACTCACATCTGGCTCCATAAAGAAAATGCCTCCATCCTTTCAGTGCAAAAACTACTGCTGCTAACTCTAAATCATGATTTGGATAGTTGACTTCATGTGGTTTCAGTTGTCTTGAACTATAAGCAATCACTTTCCGATCTTGCATTAATACACAACCCAAACCTTCTTTAGATGCACCACAGTATACTGTGAAGTCCTTCCCTGTTTCAGGAACTGCTAAGATTGGAGCTATGATTAATCTAGTCTTCAACTCTTGAAAACTTGCTTCACATCTCTCATCCCACTTGAATGGTGTATTCTTCCTTAATAACTTGGTCATTGGTCCGGCTATTTTGGAGAAACCTTCAATGAATCTCCGATAATAACCAGCCATTCCTAAGAAACCTCGAATTTGCTTCACATTGGTCGGTGCAGTCCACTCTAGTACTGACTGAACTTTAGATGGATTCACAGCAATTCCATCCTTACTGATCACATGACCGAGGAATTCTACCTCATCAAGCCAAAATTCACACTTGCTGAACTTAGCATAAAGTTTGTGTTCTCTTAAAGCCTGCAATGCTATTCTCAAATGATCAGCATGCTCTTCCTTATCCTTGGAATATATCAGAATATCATCAATAAAGACTATGACGAACTTGTCCAAATATGGCATGAAGATCTTGTTCATTAGATTCATGAATATTGCCGGTGCATTGGTCAAACCAAATGGTACTACCAAATACTCATGGTGTCCATATCTTGAGACAAATGCTATTTTTGGAACATCTTCCGGTTTGATTTTTATTTGATGGTATCCAGATCTGAAATCGATCTTTGAAAATACTCCAGCTCCTTTCACTTGATCAAACAAATCTTGAATTCTTGGTAAAGGATACTTATTCTTGATAGTAACGTTGTTTAGGTTTCTATAATCACCACACATTCTTCTTCCACCATCTCTCTTGTCCACAAAGATTACTGGTGTTCCCCATGGAGATACACTTTCCTGTATAAATCCTTTTTTAGCTAACTCATCAATTTGCTCTTTGAGTTCTTTTAACTCTTTGGGTCCCATCTTATATGGTGCTTGAGCTATTGGTGCTGTACCAGGAATTAGGTCAATAGTAAACTCTATCTCCCGGTCTGGTGGCATTCCTGGTAGCTCTGCTAGAAAAACATCTTGAAATTCATTTACTACAGGAATCTCCTCCAATTTGACCTCTTTCATTGAGTTCAACTGCAGATCCACCATGATATGACTATGCCTATCTGCTTGGTAAACTATCCTTGCTCCACTTGGAGTTTTGATTGAGACAGTTTTCTCCTCACAATTTATCTGAGCTCAGTGTTCCATCATCCAATCCATTCCCAGCACTACTGCAATTCCCTTCAAAGGAATCACATAAAGGTCTGCGAAATATGTACAACCACAGATCGAGATAACCTGATCTTGTTTTATGTGGCGTACAATCACATTCCCTCCTGCCGTAACTACGGTCATAGGACTTTCTAACGTTGCCCTTCTAATCCCGAACTTATCACGAAATTCTTCTGAAATGAATGAAGTAGTTGCACCAGTATCAAATAGAACTTTGCTGAGATTGGTAAGTATATTGAGCGTACCTATCACTGCATGCTCTGAATTATCCACCTCCTCGAGGGTTGCACAGTTCAGTTTTCCAGTACGTCGGTTCCTCTTGCCATTGTTGTTCTTGCCATTATTTCCTTCTTTATTGGGCTGTCCATTTCCTCCACTGGTTTGTCCTCCTCCCTTGTTAGGCCATCCTCCAGGTGGTTTGCTCGAACAATCTAGCTTAATATGCCCCTTCTGACCACAACCGTAATAGATCACTATAGGCTTTTTGCATTCCCTCTGAAAATGCCCTGGAATTCCACAATTGTTACAAATAACACTCCTTCTCGGATTGGACTGATTTCCACCACTGCCCTTGTTATTGTTATTGTTGCCATAATTCCTATTCTGAGGTTTGAACTTCGGGTTGGGTTTAGGTTTGCCTGCTTGAATTCTCTTGGTTTCCTTCTTGGCTCTCTTCCTCCGGTCCTCTTGGACATTCTTATAATCATCTTCAAAGGTAATGGTTGCATCCAACAACTACTGATAAGTTTGCTTATTGGCTAACCTTAGTTGCATCTTCACAAATGGATTTAATCCATGCAAGAAACGCTTCATCCGCTTCTCTTCAGTGTTGACATCCTCCTCAGCATAACGAGACAGTTGGCAAAACTCTCGGATGTACTTCATGACACTAGTATATCCTTGCTGAAGCTCCTCAAACTCTCTCCATTTCAATTCCATAACACTTTATGGAACATGATATTCACGAAATCTCTGCTTAAACTCTTCCCAGGTAAACTCCCTTCCTAGTGGTTGCATAGCTAACTGATTCTCCCACCATGATGCTGCAGGTCCAGTCAGAAGATGAGTTGCATACGTCAATTTCTCCTCATCATTGCAACCTACAGTTTTCGGCTTCCTTTCAGTATCTGCTAGCCAATCCTCTTCATCCATTGGTTCAGGAGCTGATGCAAAAGGTAACGGTCTTGCATTCTGAAAATCATATAGACTCACTCCTCCACCTTGAGGTGCCCTCTGATTTGCTCGTCCCAGCAGCTCTTCCATGAACTTGCTCTAGGTCTCTTGCATCATTTGCATGCATTGCATAAAATTCTGCTCCATTAACAACCTCTTTAGTGGTGGTGGTAATGCTTCTTGGTTTGCTGCATCTGCATCGGCCTTTTCCTTGGCCTCTCGCTCCATCCGCTGCTGCTCAGTTTCCATTCCTACACCCGTATCCATGACCCCCTAGTTCTGCAACATAAAGCAAATACTCCATCATGCACATGTGTTCTGAGCTGGACTTTACGCACAGAACTAGTCACACAATGAAGATCCAAAGAAAATCTAAATATGCATTTCACATATTTTACATAATATCATAATGATACAAAGTCATTACAACATATACCATATAGGTATAATCACCAAACTACCTTATTACTTGGGGGTACAACACACGATACTTGATACTACTAACTAATTGGCTCCTTCTAGTAGTAACTACGCTCATCGTACATGCCTGATGTCCAACCGTGATGACGTGTTGTTCGTGCACAGTTTGTGAAACATATGGCCTTCCGGAAGGAACATACTCTGTATCTGAAGTGTTAGGACTTGAGTCATTACTCAACCTGAGCGCATTGACTCCCTCCAGCTCAGCTGAAAAGTCTTTAGAAACATATTCAACATTATCTCTAGCCTGCATCTCCTGAGATTCATTTCTTAAGTTGTCAACAGGATACGCAGACCCTGCTGCTTCCCAGGTGTTCTCATGGGCAAGATAATTAAACAATGAATAATGTATATTCCCTGGGTTTTGAGAAGATGTTGATGATTCAAACACTCTCTCTTCAGGATCTTCTTCTTCTTCCTGATCATCTATTGACATGGTATTTCTACTACTATTATTAGGGTTCATTCTTGCACCCATCCAACTAGATTGTCCAACATTCCTGTCAGAACCATCTATGGACATTTGGTGTTCATGAGATCCTTCATATGATCCCATTCTCCAACCGTCCGAATTCTCAATAAGAAGTTTTGAGCCAGAACCATCCTCTGAGCCCTGTGGTACCACATACCATATATCCATAGTAGGATCATGTATAGGTTCAGGTCTTGGTGAATAAGGATATGGTATAAAAGATTCAGGATCTATAGGTATATCCTTAAAGATAGGTGTTGCACTACTACTTGCTTCTTTCTCTAGCTGGAATGCTAACTGCTTCCTTCTTTCCTGATCAGTTAGATCCTCTAACATGTCATTTTTGTCTTCAACAATCACTTGATGGGTCTTATAAAAAGATGCAACGAGTGTTCGGTATCTATCCATAAACTTGGAAGCTATCTTAGGATGCTTCTTAACCAAAGTAAGATGATCCGGTATAGGCTCCGAGTCTATAGAATCATGGGGTATCACAGAGAATGTGCTACCTTCTAGCTCCTTTGTTTTCTGCTCTCGGATATTAGCTATCGCCTCCACAACAGCAACATGATATGCTGCTAAATGACTCATACCTTCTCCTATAGGTAGATCATGATATAATCCGAGCTCCTCTAGGAGTTGGATACTCACACGATACTTGGATAACATCCGACCATCAAGGTAAGTGATAGTGTTCACTGGAATTCTAGTTGGACAACTAAATAGCTTTAAAAGTTGACGAAGTTGGTCTGTGAATGATCCTTGATAATCATCAAGAGTCTTCTCTTTCCTTACCAAAGTCTGTGTTGGAAAATTTGGTGCCATATCTCTGTATATCAAAAAAATAATTTTGATTAGTATCCAATGATATATTGCATCATAACAAAGAATTATCGCACTAAAATATATAACGGAATAATCTGATTTGAATACCCATTATATTACTTTTAGAGAATTCTTTATCGTTGCTAACTTTTCCTACAGGTATTACCCTTTACTAGGTTTCTAGCCTAAGGTCAAAGCAATTTGCTCTGATACCAACTGCGGTGACCTAGCATACCACTGCATGTGTACTACACTATAGTCATTGACATGACACTCACAAAACACCGTTCCATAAATATCACATCCCTCAAAGTGGTACAACAGAAACATTGCGGGTCCATATTACAAACATTCACACATTATTATCATTACAATACCAGAAGTTCAAGACTTCAAAAGATTCAACTTACAAAGCAAAATATAAAGTGTTTCAGCGGAATTTAAAAGTAGCAACTCCGACTAGGAGTTGAGCTCAGCAGCTTATTCTATAGAGTTCATGCTGCTCGGCTCCATTGGTTACTATTAACTAGAAATACTTAGTTGGACTCGTTATCATCGACATCATAGCGGATTTCGTAATCCACTCCTTCAACTCCTCCGGACAGATCCTCGTAGAACACATCTTCTTGGCATTCGGCTACATACATTGGCACGTCTTTGGGATCCTCAGAGTCTAAGCAAGGGATCAAAGGAAAGAATGAGTAACAGCGTTACCCAACAAGTTCATTATATGCAAGGTGGGAAGTTTGATGCTCTAACTACCACCTCAGATTATAAATCCTTGGAACTATGCAATTTTGTAAATATTTCTTGAAAGATTGATTTTATTATGAAAAACTATGACAATCAGCCTTCACAGGTTGACCAGAACTTTCATGGAGTTCCTTTCCTCCCGCGTTCGTAGCTCCTTCCCGGAACAGGGAGTAACAAGTTACAATTCTTACACTCTGCAAAGGTGCGTTACTTTACCCATGAGGGATCAACTCCTTGTTGCACAACCGGGCGTACTTTCCCGTCCACAATTCCATGATGTGGGGCCCAGTAGTTGGTCCAAGCCAATCACTGCCCCCTTCGCGACCCCGCATGCCTCCTTGGTGTACACCATGCCCACATAATGAATTACGGCATTGGTTTGTACAAACCGTTAGATGCGAGAACTATCGTGGGACGATGAGGGTTCCCACCCATATGCTGCATATCCTCTACGAATTACCAATTAATATGCATGCTACGAGTGATAACAGCCACGACCTGCACATCCGGCTTCATGCGAGAGGAAGAAGATACAGCTGACTTCTCTGTCCCATTCCAAATCTCATGGCTAACGCGTAATATACGGCGCTAGAATCACCGATGTCAAGGGTTATTAAGTCCCTACTTGATTATCATTGTTGCAATTAGAACACTAAGTTCTATTGCTCCATTATATCACCACTTAGGATGATATCTATAATTTCTTTATTTGTGAAAATAATAGTTTCTTTCTTTTATAGCAGATATGATATCACAAAATTTGCAAATACTTTGATAAAGACTCTTCAAAGGACATGAGCAAGTGATGAACTTGCCTTGTGATGGCAAGGTAGTGAAGTCTGATGCTTGCACTGGACCTTGAGCTTCTAGTTCTACAAAAACATCATTATCGCCCGGTAAGGACAATATTTAAAGAAGCAAAATGATTATGCAAGTAATGTAATGCATTATTTAATTTTTTTATGCATTTACCCCCAAAAGTTCCTTTTTAGTAATAAAGGATTTATAAATATTATCTTTTAATATTTATAACATATATTGAATTATTTTATTTTATTTCCCTTTTATTTGACTTTTATTGATTTAATAATTCTTTTAGGAATTATTAATTAATCATTAAAAATTGTGATTAAATATTTATTTAGTATTTTTCAAAAATACTACAATATTAATACATAATGAAAGTGAATTTTAATTAATTTATCACCTTTCAATAATTTTGTAAAATTCCATAAGGAATATATAATTTACAAAATTCCTAATAAAATTTAAATGTCTAAAATTTTATATTTTAATTTATTTGGGTAGTTTGGATTTTTGTGAATCCAAAAATATTTTATTTATAATTTTTGGAATTTTATTTTATTTTCTAGAATTTTATTAATTCTAGGGTATTTTGGTCTTTTCCTTTTTATTTTAACAGGCCTGAAAGAATTTCTGGGCTGGTTTAGATTATTGGGCCCTAGTGGCCCATTAGTCATTGACAAAAGAACCACCCCGAAGGGTCTGGCCCAACTCGGCCCACTCCTCACTGCCTCTCTCTCTCCCTCGAGCTTATCCTCTCCTCCTCTGACCCCGACCCCGTGGCCGGCAATGCCGCCACCGTCGATTCCCGCCGCCGTAGGCCGTTCTGGTCGCCGCCGTGTTGCAACAGGGGTTGTTGGCGATGCCCGTTCGATCTATCCAATTGGATTCGTGTCTGGGGATCCCCAGCAATGGATCGATGTCGTCCCGAACCCTAGGGTTTGGGGGTTGGCATGGATTCAGGTGCTGCCGTGGTCGTCGTGTGTCGAGGTGATGCATTGCACCTTCAGGCGTGATCAGTGTCACTGTCGTGGCGCTGTGCGGGTTACAGCGCCCCCTCTGGGGTGCTCCCCGTGCCGCCATGGTCGTCGGCCCCTCTGCTTCCTCTTCTAATCTTCAGCGAGGACTTACAGTGAGTTTGATTCCTCTCCCATGGTGTTCTCTGTGCTTGCTGATCCGATGCTAGTTGCTGGCAGTGTTCTTTCTGGATACTGTCTGATTCAGATTAGGATGATTGTCCATTTAGGGTTCCTATCATGTGATTGATCATGTACTGGATGAATTAGTTCATGTTTGGATGGTCTGTACACATGCTAAATGATTATTGGCCTGAGGCTTGTTGCTTAAAATAATCTATGATGTCTCTGGTGGCTTATTAGATAGTTTTATGATTGGATTGCATCTGATTCAGATGGTATAGTTGCTTGGGAATCATGCTTGATTAAGTCAGTGACTTGATAAGTTTTCACTGTCATCTCTGGTTGTATGATTATGATTATGATATGATAAAATCATTGTCCTAGTGTTGTTGGCTTAGAACTAGTGTGTGGTTTGAGATCATCAAACAGTGAAGTTTAATATAGGAATATTCTAGTTATGATTCCTGTGTTAACAGGAAAATGATTAGTAAGTTGATTGTCTGAATTTATGATGATCAAATGCCTATTCTGATTCATATAAAATTGTTCTTGTGACACCATCATGTATGGCACACAAGTTTCATTTTAATCCACTGATTGGGTTGGTTTATGCTTCAGACAAACTTGGATTTATAAAATAAATAGAGATGTTCTTATCTGAATTCCCTAAGACCAATGATGTTCGTCTGAGGCTTAGGGATTCAGATCTTATCTAGTTGATTCATATAGACAGTCCTGGTAGTGATACCAGCTATTGTTTTTGAATCAAAGTTTGGAAAAAATGATAGTGAGCTTGATCATGATCTGGATCCAAAGGCTTTGTTTCTAAGGTGCTACCCTGCTTTAGGGATGTGCCTATAAATAGATCATAGATATATGTATGCTTGAATTGTAAGATATAGTTTGACCACCAGAGCAATGATGTTGCTCTGAGCTCTGGCTGGATCCAGGTACTTTGTTGTTTGCTTTTAGAGTTTAAAACTCTATGATGGATTCACCTCACTTGGGTGATTTTTGAGGGTTTGTTTATAAAACAACACATGCTTCTCTCTAAATGATATGATTAGATCATGTGAAGGTTTTATGAAACTCACCACAAAATCTTGTTGTTTGTGGAGTAAAGTGATGATGATCTTGATTTGGTTTTGCTGGATTCCTGTGCTAGCTCTTGAGCTAGCTTGATCCTCCTAGCTCCTGGGCTTGATCTTGTTGTCCACCTGATCCATTCCCCTCCTTATGTCACCATCCTGGTAATGTTTGGTTGATCCTTGGTGGTTTGGTTGATGTGCTTGGTAAGCTGCTGTCCAGTCTGGCTGTTCTTGTGTGCAAACTATGGAGTGATGTACTAGTGGCTCTCCACGGCTGTGTTTGTGGTTTTGTGAGCTTGGGATGCGATGTGAGGTTGACAACACACCACATGCATGTTGGTGTGTGTCCTGCCTGTGTGCTTGTTGTGCACTTGTGGATATGTTCGGAATTTTGAAACTTACTATTACCAGGTTACTTTCACCCGCCTGGTGAATTTGACCTACTTGGCTCCCATTTGACTTCTGGCTTTAAATTTATGAAAGATGGATTCTTTCATATTGGTGAAACTTGCCCCTTTTTTATAAATTTATCAATGATGAATTTCTCTAGTGCACTTCACTGATTTTCTGAGATAAAATAATACTAACACTAACCTTTTTATTTTTCTATTTAATTTTCTGTTTGTTTTGCAGGTACAGATATAAAGATGAAGATTTAGTTTAGGTTTAGATATAGAATAGTTATAGAATAATCCAATGTAATTTTCTTTTTATTATTTTGTAATCTTCATTTTATTCTTCTGTAATAAAGATTACATTGTTATTAATAAAGAATATTCTTATTCTTTACATATTTACTTTTCTAAGTTGTGTGGATGATTTCAATAGGTTATAATTTTGTAACTTGATTATATATTGATGATATGAAATAAGTTTCATATTCATTATTGTTTTTCTTTGGATAGAATTTAAGTTGTATTATTTATTTCTTAATTAAATTAAGATACTTATTCCTAGTTTATTTGAATTATAATTCAAACACTCAAGTTTAAAATTCGAATTCATTTTAAAACACATAATTCCTTAAAGATCATATCAAAGTCTATAGCAATCACCCTTTAAGACTAAACCTAATCTCAAAGTATGAAAGAAACATTGAACACTTAAGGTTTTTATTTGGCGAAAATTTTACCCACATTTTCACAGATGAATGCATGCAACATTCCATATTCCTAAATGTACCCTTCGTTAGCTGCTAAATGCTGGGATGTTACACCACCCCAGGCCACCAGACCCCTGGTAGGCGCGACCTACCAGGTGGCGGCGCCTGGGGGGGTCTGGCCCCACCTGGGCCCCTCCAGGCTGCCTCCTCAAAGACACCTTCTTTCTCTCCCCCGAAAAACACCGGAAAACTTGCTCAAGCTTGAGTTCTTGCTGTTCTTGCTCGCGATTTTCGATCTCCTTGTTCCACCCATCTCAAGTGCTGATTTTTTTAGGGATTGCTCCTTGGTATGTGCCTCCTCCACTTGTCCAATTAGATTTGTGATTGGTAGATTGTATCTTGAGTATTTTGCTGCTATAGGTGACAGGTTGTTTGAGCTTGCATGCTTGTTCTTTGCTTAGAAACTTTGTTTTGATGTATGTGTAGTCCTCTAGCAAGTTCCTATAATAGTTGCTCATCATTTATCAACTTAGAAATCACTTGGTTTGATGGTTGTCTAAAAAATTTCAGCAAGCAAGATGAGTACTTATCCACTGAATCAATATGATTTGATGGTGCATGAGCCAACGAAGGTTTATCATGAGGAGGCAGTTTTTCCTTCCATATATCCATGCAATGAATTTATGAGAGCTACGGAGATCCTCTAAGATTTCCAAACTATGGTTACAAATGTAGGGTTGGAAAACTTTGTGGAAGGTGAACCATTCCAATATGTTAAGCTAACCATGGCTTTTGTGCAGGACTTCTGGTTAACTTGGTCTACTTCTAATCCCATGGTCCATTACAAAATATATAATATACCTATCGACCTGCCTTTTGCTGATTTCTGTGCAGCAATTAGAGTACCTTAGTGGGGATCTTGTGAGAAGATCAAGGAGAGGCCCAAGTCACTTGTGGATTTAAATGCTGAGATTTGCCAAGGTTTCGACTTCTCAAAGGAAAGTGGTAAAATTCGGAACATCCAGCTCCCAGCTACTAGATACTTTTCCTATTTCATTACCAAGTGTGTTCTTGCTAGAAAGATTGCAAGGAAGTTATCTTCTTTTGATCTAGCTTTTATCGCAGTTGCTCTGAATAGGAATAGTTCTTATAGTCTGGGTGCTTTGATAGCTCACCGTCTCACCACCAACCGTGAGAAGGGTGGAATTTGTGGAGGTCTCATTGCTTCTAGGTTGCTAGCTTTCCATGGTTTAGAGCCTCATTTTTCAAATTTTCGGTTCCCCATAGAGAGGCTTGATATTGAATCCATGATTCAGCATGGTTTTGTTTCCTTGGGGCTAATGTGAGAAGTTTACCATATGAAATATCTTTTGCCCAGCAAGGTCAGAGAAAGGGCAGGACTGAGAAAATAGTTTATTTGCCTGCACCTGCTTTGTTTAACTTTGATAACAGGCAAGGATGGTCACTTACGGAGGAGGAGATTGACACTTATGTGGGGGAACACTCCCAGCAAGAAGAGAATGTTGAAGAGGATGCCGAAGACAATTCGGTCAAGCCCTCCAACTTGGGAGAGTCTTCATACCAGCAGCCCTCATTTGATTGGGGCGCGTCTTCTTCATCATCGCAGGTGCCTGACTATGATCATTCCTATGATGACCCACCAACATGGGGGTACTATCCGCGCTATTGATCCCCACTTAGGCCAAAAGCCTAAGCTTGGGGGAGGTATGTCAACACCCGAATTTTTAATCCTAGATGCCTGTTATGCCATACCTCGCAATCCCAGGATTACCATTTTTGCGAGACATAACAGAATTACATACCATAGTACATCATCCATTACAAACAATACATAAGTTCTTACATGAATAGGGATCTCATGATCAAGTTCTTAATACATCATCAAGCAGCGGAATACGTAATAATAACGATAGCGTAGGCGAAGCTCCATCTTCGGGGTCACAGGCAATGCTGACGATGGGAGATGATCCTAGTTGTCGTAACCTTCCTGGGGTCCATCTTCCAGGTACTCCTCTTCATAGTATGGCCATGGGAATAGCCAGGGACAAAGCCATGAGTACTCTTTAAGTACTCGCAAACTAATACTAACAGGTAAAGGGGTTTTTGGATAATAGGACACTAGGCTCTAAGGTTGTTTTGCAAAAGCCAGATTTATCTCTACTAAGTTCCAAAGCTAGTCACAATTTTATAACTCCTAAGTGGGATCTTGTAACTCATGTCACAACTCTGTTGTGGTCAAGTCAAGGTCTCAATTCATTTCACAAGTCATTTTTGAAAAGTCTGACGGGGGAACAGTATGGCCACTCCAACTGTCCATAACCACGGACACGACTATTCGAATAGTTTGACACTCTGTAGAGATTGTACACTTTCACCACAACATTCGATACATCCGTCAGGAACAAATCATGAATTCACCATACTTAGTATGCGGATAATCAATCCTAACCTTTCAATTACACGCCCTAGTATAAGCACCTCTACTGTGAGTTTGGCCGCCCAACCATGACCAGCTGTCATCTTGGGTACTGCACAGGTGGACAATCTTCACAAGGTAGCCTCAGCTCAGACCTTGGCCGTGAGGGAGCTAATACTAAGGTACATAATTTTCCAGTCAAGCCCTACCCAATCTTCGGGTATTGTGGTTGTACGATAAAATTGGAATGGTATCGCATCCAGACAACCATCAGTTTTATAAAAGGGCTAAGGCTCATGCCTCAACATTTTCATCACCAAAATCATCAGGTGTTTTTGGAAACACATGTCCAAAACATTTCAATAGAATGATCCATCATTCTAAGGTTTTCATAACCATTTTCCCACCAAGTATTCCCATCTAAAGTTGATCAAGTTTTATGCTTAGCACTAGCATCTACAAGTGGGGGTAAGCAATAATGAGGGGTGGTAAACTAGGGGAGTTTCAACTATGTACAACCCTATATCTTAGGATGATATCAAGGTTTCTAACTTAGGCCAAATTTTATGCTCTTTATGCAACCTTTAGATAACTTTCTAGTATCTACTAAACTCTTAAGTAAGCTTTGATAAAGAAATAAAGTAAGAAGCTTGCAAATAAAACTAGGATTGGTTTATCAAGTGGGTATGATCATATATGCTTAAGGCATATAGTAGGCATAGTAACAAGTATTGGCTTGCATAGGTAAAGTATCTTGCAAGTGTTAGCTTGCATAAATGTCAAGCTTGCCTTGTGCAGAACAGTGGTTGAAGTTCTCCTCGGCTTCTTCGTAGTATCCTCCTTCCTCCTCGTATCCTTGGTCGGTACTAGCGTCTATGAATAAATACGAGGTACACAATCACCAAACAATACTTAACTACTTGCAATCATCACACACAAGGGTACTATAGATGACCTAGCATCATCTCTAACATTACAAGGTTAAGGCTTGGTTTAATTCCTTTTATTTGTAGAAAAGTAATTTCTACTCATTGAAAAACTACTTAAGATTTAATATTCTCCCAACCAAACATGGGATCATGTTGACACATGTCATCACCACATATTGTAGTCCAAGGGAATGTGATTTAAAGTGGTGTCACAATTTAATAAGGTTTTACCCTTTTATTTTATTTAAATATAATGACTAGAAATGCCTATGTAGCATTCTTTTATTACTTGAACATTATTTCTGCAAGTAAACCTATATATTTTTATATATTCTGAAAGGTATGGTTAAATGTGATTCTTGAGAGTTGGAATCAACTCAAAATCTAGTATGGTTTAAATTTGAAAAATGTTTGAATGCAGAAAAGCTTCTGCCTTGTTATTTTACTAAGGATGATCTACAGATCCAAATGACTTGAATCCAACGGGCTTGGATTCAGCATTCACAGATCTTTCCAA
This sequence comes from Avena sativa, assembly GCA_916181665.1. Lineage (NCBI taxonomy): Eukaryota > Viridiplantae > Streptophyta > Magnoliopsida > Poales > Poaceae > Avena > Avena sativa. The sequence goes on along the minus strand of OV702294.1, from coordinate 165,880,410 downwards.
CAAAATTGGTTTCATTCAAATTGGTGCACTGAATCGATCTGGATTGATTTTTGAAAATGGGTACAGAAGTGTGTTTGAATTAAAAAGAAAAAGATTTAATTCAAATCACTGGGTTGCGCGGGAAAATTTACTGGGTCGGCCTGCTAAGCGCAGTGCTACCACGGGCTGCTTAAGTGGGTGTCCCCACTCGTCAGTGACACGAGGAGGGGCGAAGCGGTACGGGGCAACGTGGGTCGTTCGATCTAATTCTAATCCAACGGCTATGAGTCATCATCGACAAGAGACAACGCCGACGAGAAAGAAACCTAGCACGGCCAGTGAGGGATGCTGGGGGCTCACCGGGGTGCTGGCGAGGGTCGGCGAGGCGGGCGAACGACAAAGTCGACGACGGCGAACTCAGGGGTGGTCGCGGCAGCTCCTGGGGTGGACGAAATCGATGGCTCCCTTCTTCTCCAGAGGCGGCGGGCTCCGGTGAAATTCTGGCGAGGTGGTGCTCGCCTTGCTCTGAGAACGGTGTGGCACGATCAGTGAGGAGAGGGGAGTGAGATGGTGTGAAGAAATCAAGCGGGGTGGCCTCTATTTATAGTCGAGCGAGGGGACCGATGGGGCGCAGGGTGAGCTCGTCGGGGGCGATGGTACAGGTGGATATTGGCATGGGCGACGATAGGGGACGGTGCGGTGTTCCCTGGCGATGCTCAACGACATGGTTTCGAGGCGTGGGGCGGTGCGGCTTGGTCTGGAACATGCGACGCTCTGCGCGGCAGAGGCGGCGTCTTTGACGGCGAGCGGTGGCTGTGCGTCACGGGGCGACGAACGGGGATGTCTGGCGGTCTCCTGGGTCAGTGGGGATTGTGTATGCACGCGGCGAGGGCGGCGCACGGTCTGTGGACTTCGGTCGAGGGTGGTGCTCTGGCGCACGCTCGGCATGGTCGCTGGCGGTCTGGGCGCGGTCCGTGCGTGTGGTCCAGTGGTTGGCAAGGTTCGAGCGGTGGACAGGGAGTGGCGATGGACGGTGGGCTTCCTCCCAGACATGCTGGCTAGGCTTGTGTCTCCTCCTAGCTTGCTGTCGACATGGGGGTGACATGGGTGTGCTCGGCTGTTCACCATTAATGGCAATGGCAAGCTCACAGTGGTGCTAGTGCTTGGTTAATCTTGCTAGATGATCTACTGAGCTGGTTGTGAGCTAAATAGGGAACAAGTTAGGCCAATTTTACTGCACACTATAGTGTTTGATGTTTGTTTGATTTGTATTTGCAACTTGTTTGATGAAATGGCCGCATGAATTCAAGTTTTGAATTTTAAAAAGATTTTTGGTGGGTTTGCTAGGTTGGTGCTGGTGAGTCTGCAGATGCTTGGGTTTTGAAAGTTGAGCTTGTTTGAGTGGTTTTTGAAAAAGTGGGATCTTCCCATATGATAAAGATTTAATTTTGAATTGTCATTTAAACTATGCATTTGAAAGTTTCTGGATGATCACAAAGTGGGCCTTGATACTTTGTTAGGAGTACATTCAAGGGGTGCAAAGATCCAGAAAAGTTTCTGCTAGGTTTTGAAAGTTTGAGACAGCCAAAGTAGGCATGGGAGTTAAATTGGTCAAAATGACCATTCCTTTAATATATTTGTTTTGATTTACTTGTCTTTAGGAAAAATGTGGGAAATGTTTTAGATGATGTTTATTTCACCTAAGAAACATTCTACAAGCAAAGAAACAATCAAACAAGGTGGTTCCAAAGAATTTCAAAATCCATGCATACACATATGCATGCATTCATAATTTTATTTAGAAAAGTTTTTGTTAACCCTAAATGTTGATGACTAGTGCTTGATGATTTAAGTTTAATATTTTTGGGATGTTACAAGGTACACCGACGTCACGCTCATCTATATATCATGTTCGGTCGGTTCTTTGTATATCCATTGTTTTTGCTTTCTTTTTGGTTTTTGTTGCTTCTTTCTAAAAACCCAAAAATACCAAAAATATTTTCGTTGTTTCTCTTTGTTTGTTTCTTTGATTTGTTTTGCCTTAAAAGAAAAATCCAAAAAGATTTTGCTTTGTTTGGTTTGCTTTGTTTTTGTTTGTTTTTTCTTTGTTTGCTTGTTTCTAAAAAACCAAAAACACCAAAAATATTTGTTCTTCTTCTTTGGTTTTGTGAGTTCTTTGCAGGGTTCAGCCGTCCTCAGTGGATTTTGGATTCATGTTAATTATTCAAGTCACACAAGTGAAGGGCAATAATGAAGATTAAGACAACTCGAGGTGTGGTAAGAGGTTGGTAATGAACTCTATTTGTTTCATTTTTGTACATATACTCATCATTGTGAGCATGCTTAGCCTATTTGTGTAAGGTTTATGTCATTATGGATGCTTAGTAGTTCTTGCTTGTCTATGATTAGCTCCAGCTTGCTAATAATTTGTAGCATGTCATATGAATGTTTGCTTGCATTGTTTTATTCATACTTTGGTATGACATTGTGGTATCCTCCTCTGACTGTTCATGTGAATCAACTTAGCACATGCTTATGCATGCATATGACTAACCAATAGTTAGTAAGCCTCGATGATTTATTTTGCCTCAGAGTTCTTGTATCACTTTCATGCCATAGTTAGTCCAGTTTTGTTGCAAGCATGATTATGACAGCTATTGCTCTCTCGTTTGTTGCTCCCTCTCTATTGCTAGCCTTCACTTGCACTGAGTACGTGCTCTACCTGTGCTTCCAACTCTCCCAAACCAATATTGCCAGCTGTGTCCACCATACCTACCTATTAGCATCATTTGCTATTTCAGTGCATATTCCATATGTCGTGTTTTCTTCCAAAATAAAATGTTTGTCTATTTTGAGAAAGTTAGTTAGTAAAGCTCTCACGAACTTGATGGCACACTGGAACATAAAAAATTATAGATACGTTTCCGACGTATCACTCCGCTAGATCTGGCTACAGCCGCCACCACCGGCCACTTGCTCTCGCGCCAGCGAATGGCTTTGGGGCCTCGATGTGAAAGAGGCAGGGTTTCGTCGTCATCCAGGGACCCGCTCACACCGCTCCCGCCGCCTCCCCTGCTCCTGCCGCCACCTCTGATCATGTTGCCAAATCCCAGAAGAAGTAGCCAGGAGTAAAAGCGGAACCCCTCGGAGACGCCCACCCAAAAGGCCAAAGCCGCCAAAGTATCCATGTACGTCGCTGCGAGGTATGGACGATTCCCCTTCCGAAGTTTTTCGATTCATCCATGTTTTACTAAAGTTGTTTGAACTGCACTGTGTAGCTCCGATTTGCACGACATTCCAACATCATTTGTGGATTTGTTAAATGAGAATGCGGTGGACATCGATCAAGCTCTGATCAACGACTTCGAATATTAGTTGGAACCGTCACAACTTTACAATGGGGTGGATGGTGGTGGTGACGATGATGTTGTGGAGGTGGATGGTTTGCAAGTTCCCGCCCAGTAGAGGACGATGAATTACAGCCATTTGGAAGACACTGATAGTAATCATTATTTGCAGGGGTTCACATGATACAGAACTTGTGTTATTTGCGGGGGTTGCTACTTGTATCAAGACACTGATAGTAATTATTGTCATCAGAATAAGTTTCAGACATATCCGCAAATATCCGAACCTACCATGTCACACACTTAAGACGTTTACAACATTTCAGAATGTGAGTGCGAATGAGATAGTTAGAAGAATTAATTCCAAAAGGATATTTCAGAGCGTCTCGAAATATTCCCGAGGAGTCTAGGATATCACCGAGAGTGGATGGAATGGTTCCAGACATTAAGAGGACGCTGAGAATATTTTAGAAAGGTTACAAATTAGTTCAGAGGTGTACGAAAGTTAATTCAGAAAGCTTCTGTATAAATATTCATATTAATAATAAATAAGAAATTATTATTTATTAATATCTCAATGGGTCCCATGGGACGGAGGGCCACATAGGCCCACTGTGCCACACACGCGTGGGAGGGAGGGAACCTGACCTATTCGGCTAGGGCCTCCCCTATGGTCGGTGGGTGGAGGAGGAAGGGAGGGGGCGAGGCCATGTGGAGGGAGGAGTCCTCCCTGGTCTCAAACTTGCCTCCCAAGCTGGTTTTGGAGAGAACTCCGTATTTGATGCGGACTTCGTATTGGATACAAACTTTCTCTCTCTCTCTCTCAAATTGGTGGAAGAAAGGAAAATGGAGTAGTCCTTGGAGGATACGGATCCTAGTCCTACTCTCCTCTATGGAGGAGGAAATCCGACTATATATTGAGGGGAGAGGGCCAAGGGCAAGACAGAACAATCCATGCCCTAGCCCAAGCCACCGCCACCACCGCCGCGCCGCCGCCGCCGTTACACCGCTGGCGGCCGCTGCTGCCTTGTCCCGGTCCCCTTCTTATTCCTCGCGTTGTCGTCTTTATCGCATGGAGGATAACTTCACCAACGCCCGCAGCTGCTCCTTCTTATACCCGTCTAGATCTAATCTTGACGGACGACGGAGTGCTGCCGGATCTTCATCGACATGTTCCCGCTTCGTCCACGAGTTCTTGATCTTGCCTCGACGCGGTGTCATCCTTGTTGCATGTGTGGATACCGGTGGAGGTGCGACAGTTGGAGCACTAGTTATTTGGAGCCGCCCGTGACGTGACTCTCTAAGACTTGTTGTGGGGATTGATGCACGATCAACCTCGTCATCAAAACTCCCGCTAGTTCGATCAACGAGGGTATGTTCCGTCATCTTGCCCTTGCATTGGATCTTGGTTATGCGTTAGAATTTTTTTGTTTTTCGTAGCGCGTTCCCCAACAGTCTCTACACCATATGTTGCAAGGCCACGAGGCACCGCCACTTATGGTGCTTTTACTTGGAGCTTGGAGCTTGGATGTCGGCACGACCATAAGGTTGGCTACGTCATACAAGGACTAGGGAGACTGCGAGGAGCTTCGTGACCTTGAGGTCGGGTGAGTACGACTACGTCATTCACGTTCTCCATGAAACGTTAAGCGAGTTCAATCTTCAAAGGTATGAACACCGAATCCCCGCTCATAACCTTACATCTGGATAGGTAGATCTTGGCTAGGAGTGTTCACCGTATGATTTTTTTTGTTTTCTTCCACGAAATCCCTTTAGTATTGGCAAAGATCAAGGCCAAATTCTTTTAATTCATGCCATCCCTTCCTAAGACGGTTCCACGCACCTATCGATCACTTCAAGGTTGTTGGGACTATATTAAAAACACTTGTAGTCGATGGGCCGGATGCTTGAGCAAGTTCATGCATCGCCGACAAGTAGTACAAATGAGGGTGACTATGTGAGTGTTCATTATTCATACGTGAGCATAAATATTCCAATTTGTTTGTGTCCATTTCAAAAATTCTTTGCATTTTGTAGGAAAAATTTGCAAGAGAAAAGTACTTGGAGATACAAGCTTTGAAGAGCAAGCCATTCAACCTTGACCATTGTTGGACTTTGCTCCAAAGAAGTGACAAATGGAAGTTGAGGGAGCAAGAAGCTCCACCAAAAAGAGGCTCACTCATCGAATTAGATGATGAAGATGATGATGCACCACCCGGAGGGAGAAACAATGGCAAGCCCGATGGGAACAAGATGGCCCAAGAGAAGCTAAGGAAGGAAGCCGAGAATTCAAGTTTGATAGAGAAGATTGATCACATGGTGAACTCAAATGAATTGATGGTGGCCAAGACATTCGAAGCAAAAATGGCCTTGGCCGAGAAGAGATCTCTTTAGAAGCAAGCAAGGTGGAAAGCACTCCGGGAAGATGGCTTACACAAGGTAGCCGCCTAGCCGAGAAGAACAAGATCATGGCGATGGACCGAAGCATCATGGGCGACATCACCAAGGAGTGGCATGATGATGCAAGGAGGGACATCATGGATAGAAGGAGGGAAGCGTCGAGAGCAAAATCCCTGGCATCCCAGGCTAGGGCAAGTGGTGGTGGCGGTGGTGATGGTCCGACAAGTGGTGGTGGCGGTGCCGATGCTTGATTATCATCATTTATATGATCATATGTGATATTTTGCATGTTCTTGTGCGATGTGCTTGCGAGAAACTTTGTTAAACTTGCGTAATTGTCGCGTTTAAATGTTTACAACGATCATATTTGCTTAATTTATGCCATTTGTGTTTTATTTATGAGGGGTCGCGTGATTTGTGTTCGTATAGACATTGTATATGTAAATCGGAAAAAGAGAACATTTTATTTTGTGGTTGCATAGAAAGAATCTATTCCGCCTGAGTCCACACGTACGAAAAAACACTTTTTAGCTTATACGTGTTTTTAAGGATCGGATGGAGAAGGAATCTGCTAGAGATGCTCCGTGAAGATGTGTGGGGGTGGATGATCACTTTCACAACACAATAACACATACACCACCACGATTGGAGGTTAACTCCCTGTATTAATTCACGTGTAATTTTCATGTGTAATTGCTCCCTCAAAAAATATCATGTGTAATTGCTACCATCGGCCCATGTGGCTGTTTCTGTAGAACAGAGCCAGCCCGGCCCAGCGGATCCGACAGAATATTTTGCATCGTATCCTTCTCCTCCTCCTTTTCATTGCGGAGAGAGCTCGTCGAACTCCTGACGAAATCTTGTTCCATCGGAGCCCAATCAGATCGCCGTCGTCGTCGCTGGTTCGCGTCCCGGCGCACCTGTACCATGGCCTTCTCCTCTTTCACGTGGCCGTTCCGCCGCCAAAGCAGCAGCGGCGGCGGAGGGGCCGGCACGAGCAAACCCTCCGCCGCGGAGGGGAAGGAGGAGGAGGAGCTTGGCGTGACCCCGCAGCTCCTCGACTTTCTCCGCACGCTCTCCCCCGACGCCTTCAAGTCGTCGGCCGTGCAGCTCAACCAAGGCAACTCCTCCGGTCCTCCTCCCTGCTCGATTCCGTTCCCCTGCTCGTTCTGACCCGATTGCTGACACTGCTGTACTGTGTTCGCAGGAGACTCAGCTGAGGCGGTGGGCGAGCTCTCGGACTGGCAGCAGCGGCACGCCGTCCTCGTGCTAGGCAGAGCCAAGGTAGGTTCTCCGCGGATCTCGTCTTCTTTGGCCACTACTCTTTGAAGAAATTGTTGTGAACTGTGGGGTGTGCTCCGTGCAGGAACTCGCCAAGATCCGGTATGATCTGTGCCCACGCCACATGAAGGATAAGCAGTTCTGGACAGTATATTTCCTGCTCTCCAGGAGCTACATCTTACCGTAAGCTCTTTACCTTGTTTTGCTTCCGTAAGTGCATGTTGTCCAAGAGCTCAGTTAGCTTCATCGTATTGTTCCCGTTCCGGTACTGGTCGATGTGTAGAAATCTAGCCCTCACCAGTCACGATTCAGCATCCGGCGCAAACTAACTTGATAATGGCTTTGATTTCGTTAATACTCGGTGAGGAATTGTAATGCACTTTGTGCGTAGCTATCCATCAATGTAAATCGGTGTTGAAACGTAGTTATTTCCGTGTAGTGACATTTGCTTTACTTGTACATCAACATTCTGCAAAAAAGGGTTCCAGATCTTTCTTGAGATCATCATGTGAAGTGCAATCCCTGTATGCCAGTCTTTTTTATATCTCAGCTTTGATTTGCCGTCCATGTATGTAACACCGAATTTCATCTAAAGAAATTGAAGTATGCCAAATGTGAGTATCTCTGTTTCAATACATTTAGCAAAAACAGATCTAGAAGTTTCAAGGTCAGCATGTAAACTGTCTCTGTTTGCTTAAGTCTTTGTTGAGGTGTAAGCGCACTAGATATAACTATAATACTAGTCCTGTTGGTTTCATAATTTTTCGAATAGCACCAATATTGCAGTAACGAAACTAGTATCATGGATTCTTGGAGCCATGGAGACTTTTCATTGCTGCAACTCACTAACTTTTACTGCCTGAAAGATTGCATTGAGTGGGTTGATTTATAGAGAACCTGAAAGAGGAATTTGTTATCCTTAGTTTGCCCTGAAGATGTATTCACTAAGTTGTTCGAGATTTAAGAATGAACTACTGAAGCTACCCTGTAGTGCTCTCTTTGCATGCAGCCATTTGTCCAACACAATGCAGGGCTTCCATAATTCAGGCCAAATAATTGGCAATCATGTACAATGGTAGACCAAAATTTATAGAGTGGTCAGATAGGCTTTAGCTTCAGCTACTTTATGATAGTCTCATTTTCTGTTACCATGGCTTATTGACAGCATCAACGTTTTAAAAACATGTTGCGTTCTTGCAGGTACGAGCTACAAGCCATACAAAAAGAAAAGATAAGAAGGATGGAGGCAGAAAACGGGAAGCCCATAGATGCAATTACTGTTGAGGTGGAGATGCAGGAATCGAAGTGCAGTAGAGGATCTCGAACGTTTCAAGATGATTCAGAACCTCAGGATTCTTAGCTAATGTTGCTGACGGAATATTAGGCAAGGCTTGTATAGTAGTATCAAATTGATGTCCAGTTTACTCCTGAGCTCATATTATCAGTTGAATGACACAGATCTCAAAACTATTCTACAGAAGTTCTAGATGAAGTGTTCACTGCAGTCACTGGCTGGATGGAGTAACCCGCACAGTGTGCCGTCGTAGTGCCTGTATATTTAGTAGACAAATTTGGAGTACAGGAATTTTCTGTCAGCACATAGCATCTGCCAGTATCTTAACATAGGAGATTTTTGTTGGTTGCGCACTGGCATGTAAGATATTGTGTAACTTGGCCGTGATCTTTATGTGAAATCCATGAATATTATGTGTTCTTGTGCAGGCTCTGCTCTCCATACTATTTGAGACATTCACAGCTTTCTGTTGCACAGCCAACATATGCTGGAAATTGAGTGGAGATCTAAAAATTGTTGTGCACCTTGAGTTGATCCTATAGAGATTTCTAGTTACAGTTAACCTCGTTTGAAGCAGACGGTTTACTACATAATTTAGTTACACATAAGCTATATCTCAGAGTAAATTGCATAAGTTGCATCTCAAATTGAGCTGCGTCAATTTCATCTCAAACTGAAATCAAGGCCCAGTACTCAGAAACATTTGCACACACGACCAGGTTCAACAAAATATTCATCCATAAAAAAAACAGAAATGTAAAGCAGTGTCAGGAAAATGCAGGGAATTACAAAAACAGACTGATAGTATCATGGAGGTCAAAAGCTTAGCAGCATGAACTTGCTGATATCTTACAAGCAATCCAATCAACTTGCAGAGGGTAGAGCACAAAGTGTACATATTACGCTTAGGCTCAACATCACAATTTATGTACGTATGATACTATATATATGCATGTCCAATGCCAAAAAAGTATTAACAAATTATTCGCACTTTATAGATGTTCAGCTTCATCACACAACACTGATAGGACAAGTAGCATTGCAACAGATACTAGCTCAACATATGTGGTAGCCTCAGATTTATGTCTCAAAAATCATGAGTAACTACACCGAATCACCAATGGTCCCAAAAATTCTACTCAACTACATCCTCAAATCCTGGCATCATAATCATCCAATGCACCATTATACTCCATGACCTTCTACTTGATCTTCGAGGTATCCACCCAGGTGATGAAGTCTTGCATGTTCCTGGTCACAAGAAAGGCTGGATCCATGACCGTCTCGGCGTCTACACGCACATGCCCTTGTTCAATGTAGGTGACGGCCTCTTTAAGGTGTTCCGCAAACTTGAGCTCCACCAAAACCGTTGCAAGTCTCTGTCTACAATAGTTCAGCAAACTATATGGTAAGCGGAATACAATATGTCACTTCTATGGTTATTAAGCGATTTTGGCAATAAAGATTTTAAAATAAAATGCACAATTTAATAAAGCTAAGAATGATTGAATGGTAAATCATTCTATAACTAAGAGAGGTAGAGACCTGCAGAAGGCGCTCCCTGATAGTTTCTCGCATTTGACCAAGCTTTTCTTTGTTGGAATTACACCCATATTATACCTGAAATTTGAGAAAAGTTCCTTAGACTGTACAAATGAGCAGGCCAGTAAAAGTATAAAAGGAAAACTGGAAACAGCAAACAAGAATTGCATGTTCGAACAGAAATAGCTCCAGACAACAAGATGGCACACGGAACCATCACAATATATAGACGGTATTTGTATCGCTTTCCTAATGCCTCGGATAGTATCAATAGTGGGGTATCCAAACAAAAGCAATTCATTTCCATGTTAAACAAACTAATTATTAGAGTGCACACTCAGACATTAGCAGAAGCAGAAGAATCTGATGAGATGCCAATGATCTTGGAGAGAGTTAGCAAGTCTTTGCTACCACTTCATTATTTTGTGTTACAATAAATGCAGGAGAACTTTTATAGTCATGCATTGATTTAGAGACAGTTCAAGTGGACCAAAGATCTGATGGGAAACAACAATAGCCTAAGAAACCTCATATTAGTTATCTGCCACTTAGCCTAGATCAAAAGGTGTACTGCTTGCATAACCAAAAATAAATCCTGAACAAGTAGTCAGGTACTAATAACACTAGTAAGTAGCACGTGCTTTTGCACGTCAGAAGGTAAAATAGAACTTAAAAAGAGGTTGTTTAGTATATTAAACCTCAATTTCCTATGTATTAACATTTGAAGACAAAACACACCAGCAAATAACATACTGGGAACATAATAAGTTACGATGTTGTATATTTAACTGAATTTACAGTCTACTTTATATTTCTAAAATGAAACATGTTACCATGTTTTTCACAAATTTTACATGTGACATATTCTCATGTATTTACTTACTACATGAGTTGTATTAAAAATATAATAAACAATTAAAAACACCTACTCCTTCCGTCTCAAAATAGATGTCGTAGGTTTGTCAAAATTTGGTGAATCTATATACTAAATAGTGTCTAGACTCATCCAAATTTTGACAAATCTAAGACATCTATTTTGAGACGGAGGGAGTAGAATACATTTAGACTATATAACAAAGGTAGTGACAATTTCTCGTTCGATTTAGAAAAAGGTGATGTACCAGTTAATTATCAATGTTTCTCCATAAATTTTACAAGTGACACACATGTATTTTATGTAAAAATATAATTGTTTTTTAGTAAATGGAATAAACAAATAAATACTCCTTCAATAACTTTACCATATAACCGAGGGAGTGACTATTTATCAGTCTACCTAAAAATGGTTATGTCTAAGTCACCAATTATAGCCGCCCGAGATCTTATCATCTCTTTGAATTTAAACAAGTCTCAGTATTTGGATCATATGGTCCTTAGCGAGTTAGCGTGGGTTTAAAAGTAGTTATTTCTCAATCATCCTAGGAACAACAAAACTTTTAAAAATCCTCCAAGGGTAGGGAAAATATATGTATTTCTGAAATCTAGCTAGGACTGTAATTGCCGAATCATGCACTACAAAATTTGCAAAAACGTGTTCTGGATGTAGCTAAACGGGAGTCTATAGAACTTAATTTCTTTATGGGCATCTTCTATGGTCACATTTAGAAATTAAAAAGTGTAGAATAGTTATAGACGTACAAACTGTTTATTGTTTTTTGGAGGGCTCAAAACTTGTAGCCTCAAGAAACATTCATCGTATAAGTTCTAAGATGATGAGCAGAAGAACGTGAAGCATCTCCTTTGATTTTTCCTAGTTGCTGCATGGATTATTTCCTACACAGAATCCTAGATCAACTACCCACGGGGAGATCCACTCACCACAGAACCAAACGTACATATTCTGGAGAAATCGTCTAGCTTCTAGGTGTATCACGGAACTGGACCAAGTCAGACTTGCTGTACACGGGAGGAGACGTGAATCCATTACATGCTAGCCGTTAGATTCTTTTTTTTAGGTAAAAGTATTATATTATAACAGGCAAGCAAGCCGTCTCATTAAAAACCTTCCAGGTAAGGAAAAGAGTGCGTAAACAAACTTGCTGTCCCGAGTTCAGAGAACGGTTACATCATTCACCATTGCTGGCATAATAAAAGTAGGAGGGTCATTATCCCAAAACTCATCAACATGATTGATAAAACTATGCCTAGCTAGCTCATGAGCAACCTGATTGGCCTCCCTCTTACAATGCTCAAACAAGATCTCTTTGTAGCCAGAAGATAAATTCCTACAATCCTCGAAGATGGCTGAAGAAGATGTGGCCGAGAAGCACCCATTCACTATAGATCTCGGACCACTATGGCAATCAACAGGCAGTTAGACTTGTTGTACGGATGTTTTGGCGGGAAAGTTGAGAGAGACCTAGCAAATCCAGTTCAAAACTGCTACATTATAGTACTTCCTCGGTCCCAAAATAGATGTCGAACTGTAGACCATAACATAGAGCCATAGAGCCATAACATAGAGTAGAATTAATTTGATAGACCATAACATAGAGCCATGACTCTTACATATCTCTAACTGTAAACAATCCAATTGGCAATATCGGATAAACATGGAGGACTGGTAAGGTTGAAGGATACGGTCCTCGTAGTACAGTTCAATAATTAACCAAACAAGTGGATATAGCATCACAAATGACATGTGCAAATGGAACGAAAAGGGGAAGAGGGACCTGGGGCGACTTAGAGCTTGTCGATCATCATGTCTGCCATCTAGATCCTGAAAGGGTCCCTCTGATCTGTTTGCTTTACAATGTTCAGGAGCTTCTGCCCCATGCAGCAGATCCCGTTGTACCTGCCGGGAGACAGCCATCACAGAGTTAACGACCAGCACTCACCAAATGCTCAAGCAGTAATCCAAGCAGGAACATGTCAATCTCATAAATTGCCGAATCGGAAGTAATCAGTATACTGCAAAATTCATCGATGTCTGATAGGTGGGGCAGTTATATAGGTATGCGTTATTGTACTTGTTGTAGTCGTCCCCCTCGACGAGGCTGTTGACGGCGGCCTCGCGCTGGCCGCACTCGACGAGGCTTCCACTCGACTAAGTTGACCTTCTTCAGCAGCTTCTTCTCGTGGAACTTGAGCTTCCTCATCTTCCTCCCTCACGCTGAGGTAGCAAGGCGCGTCTGTCGGTGCCGGTGGAAGACTCCGGGAGGAGCGATTCCGGCGGCCTGCGTACGTGCTGGCGCGAGATCGGCGGCCGTCAGGGTGCGGAGTGGAGTTGGGCCGCGAGCCAGCTAGGGTTCGTGGTGGTTTGAATGGGGATGGGGCTTCCGGCCTCCGGCATAAGTTGCGTGGGCTTAGCCCACGAAATATTAGCGGGTCGAGCCAGAGGACATTCGCCTCTGTTTCGATGTATCCTCGCCTCGCCGGAACAAAAAATAATAAAAATAGACAGAACAAAAAGAAATACTCCCGTGTTGGTAATAATAGAGTAAATAATAGGATCCCAAGGCTCATCAAAAGAAAAGGTGTGTGATTCAATCAAACAGTACCAGACGAAACCTCCCGTGTTGGTGGAGGTTATGCGCCGGGTAGGTAGGCGATATAAAAAAGAAAAACGAAGCGAACAGTGCGAACAAAAGAAAAAGACTGGACTTCGGGTAGTGCGTGCTACTCGGTTCGGTTTAATGAGAATCTGCTTGCACCATTTAAGCCAACGAGAGGACTTAGACAAGGTGATTCCTTATCATCGTACTTATTCTTATTTGTCGTTGTAAAAGGACTTGTCGCAGATCTACGTGCAGCGAATTCTGGTTTCTCTGGATGGTACGGACAACTTAGCATTCACACTTATTTATGGCTCGTTCGTGGCCTTTGCTCGGTAGTTCCGTTTTAGTTTGGTCCTTTACGTGTTTACTAGATCCAAGTATGCAGTGACCTTTAAACGGAGGTCGTCGGAATGTGTGTACCGGTGACTTATGTTATGTTAGACTTTGGCGCCTCACTAAGCACGGGTTTATTCGCCATTGCCGGAGGTCTATTCCCAATTTCCATAATGGTGCTCACATTACAGTATCCAAAGATACCAGATTCTGCCTTTAGCTTGTGTGTTGAAACAAATCAAACTTAAGCTTAAGATCGGGGGTAATAGGTCCCTCATCGTATGTAAGGGTGGAGCTGCTTATCCCAAATAAGGGTTGGACTATAAGTGAGTACTGCAGCGATCCATGGCACAGAGATGTATTGTTTGCTTGTCAATTCCAAAACAACCTTCCTTTGGGCCAGAAAAAGGAAATTCTACTTCAGATCTTTTATTTGCGTAAAGGATCAGGTCTAGTTTACCAATGTGGAAGTAGCCTTTTCGTCAAGCTAAAATGTGATTGAAGGCCCGCCCGCCGGTACAAAGACACCTAAAGGAGTGTGTCATGCTAATTGAGAATAGGGTTTGTGCGTTGCAGGTGTTGCTGGAGAAGTTTAGTCATTAATTCTCGTTCCTTGAACCAAGCTTGCAAGTCCTTCTTAAGCATGTGATGTAGACAATCTGAGCTGTCGAGGAGTGTAACCATAGAGAACTTCAAACGTAGACTTGCGAAGGAATGAATGTTTTTTTTGTTTGTTATACCATAATTATGACAAAGGCAGATATCGAGCGATGAATGGGAAAAACATCGAAGGAAAGCTTCGATGCACTGGTTGACCCTTTCGAATCGTCGGTCTGTGGGTGATGCTAAAACTCATGCGCATCTGAATGCCTGCTTCGGTCAGTAATTCTTTTCAAATGACTGGTGAAAACGATCAAAGACAATCGTGGTATTGATCCAATAAAACTGAAGCCACCTAAAGTATTTGACGGGCTGCGGTAAAAAGTCTACCTCGCACGCGGCCCTGTTCTAGGATCAGCAAGCAAGAAGGAGATTGTGAGTTGGCCAGATCGTAAGCCATTTGCATAGGCATAGGTTTGTTTTTCAATCAGTTTGATCGGACCAGTGGGAAAGTGAAGAGAAAGAGACAGAGTAGAAAGGAATCTCCTAGATGAAGCATGGATTCGGCTCTCAGGTGGTAGGCTAAGCACCCACTAATACGACTGGGCTTTCCCTTCCAACTTAGCAATATCAACATGATCGAAGGGATCTCGAATAGCTTTCATTTCATAAGTATGGGCACTGGCGCAACACCACATGCAAGTGCCGATCATCCTTCTATTCGACCTGTATCAAGTTCCGTTTTCCTTTGGTTTTATCAGAGAAAAACTTTAGTGCAACGGATGGATCTTATAGTCTGGCTTCGCAAGCTCTACTATACGTAAATGAAAGAAGAAATTGCTCGTGCCAATGACTCATTTCAAAGGTTTAGCTCAGTTAAGAGAGAATAGGACGCTACTAGAAACTAAATAAGACACATGGGAAACTAAGACACATGGGAAACTAATCGTGCCATGGAACAGGAATAATGATAGCTACCTTTATAACTACTAATGTACTGATACCCTTCTCAATTAAGGTACTTATTCCTCAGCTAACGCAGGATACATAAACTCAAGTGTTGAGAAGCCCAAGCTTGAAGTGGAATTTCATCCACTGGGCTTCGACATAAGATAGAGGGCATCAACATGATCTTTCTTTAGATAGTAGAAACCATCTCTCATTATCCCCACACCAAGTTTGATTCCAGTTTTTCATTGTCGAAACAAACACAACTTCGGGAAGCAGCAATTTCGCTGCTGCACTAACAGAGAGTGGATTCACAGGGCACATGCAAGACTGATGAGAAATTCATAGTAGGGCGCACTGTTCCAGTACCTGATATAGGTTTCGAAGAACCATCAGCTAACGAAACATTTTCTCCTCCACTGATAGGAGTGCAACAACTTGGACCATATGACGAGTGCACCTGAGTCTATCAACCACAAGTCACTTGTCGATGACAACCTCACTTAGTGACATGTGCTCCGCTTCACTGGTAGCATCCTTCACTCATTTCCATGGTTCATATTCAGCATGACTCATGAGAACAGGTAGCTGTAAGCCCTTGCTCACGAGCCACACCCTTCATCACTTTGCTGTTTCTTGCAACCTGGTCATACTCAAGATTTCTCTATCCCCCAGCAAAAAACTTTTACATGTCCTTTTCGTCCACTTCATATCATGTTTGTTTTGTGTAAACTCAAGTGGCATCATGCTCCCAGGCATTTCATCAAGCACCTCCTGTGCATAAGAAGGGATAAACAAACCAGCATACACCTCGTAGATTACTGAGGCAGCCAACCAAGATTCACACACAATAGCACGAAGAAGAAACCAGAATACCCATAAGCATCCAAACCAATAATTTATCAAGCACCTGAGATTACACGCTGTGGTACTGATGCTGCAGCGAGTGCCCTCGATTCACTGCACATATGGTCTAGTAAGAGATGAGTACAGAGGGATAGATGAAAAGATATGCCCGAAAGAAAGAAAACTCATTTCAATAGAAGCATAGATGGAATTCTTATGATAGTAAAATAGCTCCATCCCGACTAACTGTTCCGGTTTCGGCTTGAGGGAAGTGCTTCAAATCGATTCAATGTCATTCTTCTTTCCGGATCAACGATGAAATGGAATCAAAACAGGAGGGAGGTTGCTTTCGACTCTCCTCGTCTCGTGGTTACTGGTTTCCTTTTCTCAATGAGTCTAAACTCTACTTTTCATCTCGTATGTGATGTGCCAGTTGTTTTTCTCGCTAAACAAGACGCATTCTATCACAGGCCAAGAAAATAAGTCTAGCACCATGTGAGAATATTTATAACATAGCTCCATTGAGTCCAATGTTGGTTATGGAACCAATTTCTATAATTATGAAACCCATGTGAGGAAGAGGCTATTATTTTTTGGAATCCAAGAGAAGTTGAAGATGCATTCCCCAGGGAAAATCTATAATGAGCATGAGGTAACAATTCCATGTTGATCCGAATCAATCCATATGCTCCCATCTTTCAGAGGATTCCCGCTAAAAGCATACATGTACTGTAATGCGCTTCCCGAACTCCAATTAATAAATAAATGGAACCACCTAGACTTTGGATTGCAATGACTATATCTCTGATAGCCCTACTTGCATTGTTAAGTTCAATTAAAGACTCCCGCGAACTAAGTCCACAGAGTCCTACTCTTTTGAAGATCCACGCATTGAACTAAGGAAATACCCATTCCAATCATCATAGCAGTGGCGAGGTTAATTAGGAAACTAAGACAACTAAGATAGTGGTGGTGCGTGGGGTCTATGGCTTTACCTTCCTAGCCAAGTCTGGCGTACCTAGCCTTCCGCGGGTTCTTACGCATTCCATTCAGGATTTCACTAACCCGATGCTTCGGAGAGTCTAGAGCAGAAGGAAGATACTACACAGGTTTGAGTCTGAATTTGGAATAGAAAAGTTCCCGCGTCAACATCAAATTCAGTCTTTCGGCGTCCCCATTTCATCTTTGCATTCTTACGCTTCTCCCCTTGAAAAAAAAGGTTTAGAGCCCTTGGGATTTTGGAATATTTAATAAAAATATCAAATAATACGTATGTAGATATCCTGTTGTCCAACCATTTCCCTCTGTTAAAGACTACACTTTCTGAGTTAAGGATTTGGATCTGTTTCGTAACCGAGTTCTCGATCTTGATCCACAAAAGGCTTCATTTCATCTTTTTAGAAGAACATAGATCAAATTGTCCCTATATCTAGGAGTACGACCACGTGCCTTCTAAAATTGTTCATCGACAGAAGATTTGAAGCCCTCGGACACAGGCTCATTAGGAAAGAATTGACACTTTTGGCCTTCATCGTCAGGCCTAGGCCTTAGGTTTACCTTGCTCTAGCGCAGTCATATCCAAATTCAAGATCAATCGCCTCGAGGAAATCCCTCTGGAGATTCAACATACCCGGAACTGGCAGATACTAAAGACTAAAGTCAATGGCATTCGGTTGGATAATCTACTTCGACTTCGCTATGAGTCTTTTATGATGAGTATAGAAACGGCATCGGCATAGGAAATCGTACATCAACACCTTAAACGGAGGTTATAGAAGAGCTACCCACTGGCATACTCTCTTTTCGCCAAGGAGTTCAACTTGCACAGAGCTAGAGGAGAGAAAATACTGTCCAACGAAGTCAGAACTTTCGTCTTCTTTAGTGCGCTCTAGCCCAAAGACTTCTGCTTATCCATATTCATGGAATTGTTCTTCGGAGTTCAGAAATCTCAGGATACCGAGGGCTTCCTTCTCGGAGAGCTGTTTACCCATTTCAACCAAAATGAGACATAAAAAAAGGTATCCACGGTCTCCCGCCGCTTGCATATGCCCCTTCTTTGGAAGAAAAACCCTGGTCCAAAGGAGAAAGTGAAAGTGGAGGGTGAATCACCAGAAGCTAGATATAAGTTCCCCAACTGAGGCGCATTGACCACTACGTCTCCTATTCGAGATCTTTAGAACGTCGGTTGATCATCAACAACTTCAAAAGTACGAGATCTTTAGAACGTCGAGCTTCTCCCCCAGAGATCTATGGAGATATGATACCTCATGCCTTTCAACGGCTTCGTCATCTTCCCGAAAGGAAGGAAAAGAAAACTGCGGCTTAGGGTCTGCTTCCTCGGATCATTGAGCTTATCGGCATTGACCAAGTCACATCGAATTCAAAATGTTTCAGATTAGAGCTCCCTTCGGATTCGCCATAGCTTGCCTCGACCCAAGTAGGCCTCAGACCTTATACTCTCGGCAGACCCAGTTATTTCAAAAATGGTTATTGGAAATGCCCACCAAAGGGCGATTAGCTCCATTGCTCCCCGCATACATTGAAATGGTAAAGAATTCCATGTGAAAGACTGCCATTAAGGCGATTGAGGTACCGTCTACCACGAACCTGTCCGAGCTCGTGCTTACGAATTGAAAGCCGCAACTGACTGAAAATGTCAATCGTAAATGAAAACCTTTGATTTACCTTATCATCGTCATAACTTTCTTATCTATTTGTGTATGCTATTAGAAAGATACAACCTACGCGCAAAACCTTCCGTCTTTCGTCCGGAGTATCACCTTTGTCCGAGACCAGAGTGGCGGGATACGATACCTAGAATGGAATTGGAAATAGTACGTTTTGTTGCTCCCCGCGTAGGAGAGCTTGTTTCACAATTTTTGTATCCATCTTATCCAGCTAAAGTCTATTCGTTCGTTGCTCATTTCTATAAAGCATTATGTCTCTCCAGCATCGCATTGGGAATTCCGGAAGCCTTTGCAATGTTTCGCCATATAGTCAGACGGAAAAACTCTTTTTATTGAGCCTGTTTTTGGCGCTTTCCCAAGCGAAAAGATCAAAAGGCTGCTTTTGCTACTATGCTGGCATAACTTTGATCGCATTTTTTGGCCCAATTTAGACCTTCTTATTAGGGAAATGACCCATTTCGTACCGCTATAGGGTTGGATCCTGCCTTTTTCTGATCTTCCTCTGCCTGTTTTTGAGCTCAATAAAAGAGAAAGTTTCATGCGGCGAAAACCATCAATTTTCACATTCTCCTAATAAATGGGTGTTTTTGAGGTCCTTTTTCCGATCAGTTTCATGCCAGTATGGGGTCAAAGTATACAAAAATCACATTCTCCCCGTAGAACGCTCTTTTTAGAGCTCTCCTTTTTTGGAAACTTTCATTGCGCATAGTACGAAAACCAACAGAAATCCCACTGGCAAAGGTGTTGTGCCGGTTGCCGACCAGGCGATCGACCAGCTTCCGACCATAAGCGTTGGTCCAGTGAGGTTTTTTTTTCGACCAGAACAGGAACAGAGCTGTTACAAAGGAAGCCCACTCCCTTATGTTCTGATGGGAAATAGGACTAGGATCTGTAATAGTTGTATCTGCTTTCCTTTGGTTTGCATGGGCACGTGATACATTCCTAGCATGACGTTGGAACAAGCAAGGACCAAGCGTGATCCAGAGGGCAAGCCCATCCCGGGTAACTTTGTATCCTGACCCAAGTCGGAAGTTTGTCGAACTTGTAAGGACATTGGTAGGGATCCGCATGGGCACGCTGAACAATCCGATGGCCACCCACAACATCGGCCCCGCTCGTAGCGCTTGCCGATCATCCCTATCTCTACCGGTCCCGTATTCCCCGCCTCGCTGATACTTTTGAATTTCTTTGAATCGATAAAGATGGGTATCCATGCCTCTGAGTTCCGGGGAGATACTGGTTATGCCAGTGTGGACAAGTGAAAATGGAGCAAGAGCATGAATACTGGTTTAGGTATCCAATACAGTTTATTTTGTGCAGTATCATATAGACTATCATAATAATTTTTAATCCTAAATGATGGATTGATTTTCAAATGATTTCTTTAGTTCATCTGTGTTGATGAGCTAAAGAAAGAATTGTCAAATCGATATAGATGCACCATACGAAATCCCCCTAGTAGGTGAATCATCCGGCCTACCGCAGATGGTTGAAATGATAACGGCTTTGGCACACCGAATAAACGTCTCAAACGGCTGAGATCACCATATAAAAAAGATCATCGAGTCGACTGCTGGTTCGGCTCTAGTCACATAACATGACAGAGCAATGACATGGGATCACACATGTCAAAACGTAGAACCCAATTAGGGAGGGAGCAGAGCAAAGCTCACTCAATCCTGATAGAAATTGTGAAATCGAGAGACTCAAATCGCTACGGAATCAAAAAGTAGACCATGAAAAAGAATCAATTCAAGAAATCAGAAATGACGTTTACGCGTGTATGGATCATCACACCAGTATACAGAACTCTTTTCTTCAGTCAATATGGATTCCATTGAATATCGTGATGGTGGAAAGATCAAATTAGACAGTATTCTTCAAAAATCCGACCGTCATGCAGACATATTTGATTTACATGTGTTTCATGTTCCTTTTAGAAAAGTACGTTTATCCCAGGATTAATGGATGGACTGTTATAGTCCCGGTACTAGAGATGCTACGAGGTGATTCATTTAAGTCAGTAAAAAATAAAATCTTCACTGCTATTAGTAAATCCATCCCGCTCTTTTCAGTTGACGATCATAGGATCATTCCTATATCTGATATAGCACCGGACATCTTTCGGGATCTGTCTTGCCTTAAAGATCAATATAAGTCACATTTTTTATATGCTATCACTATAAATATCTATAGACAATCTAGAAAAGAGGAGATTATCTTAAAGAAGGATTCTGAAGTGATTTCAGAGCTTGCTCGGCTACAAATTATGGAAAGAACTACATCGTTTTCCATTTGGAAAAGGACAGACGAAGACACGAGCAGAGATATTCAGGTAGAAAATCGAATGGCAAATTCCATGAATATATAACCAAATTACGAAATAAAAATAAGGAGAAAATGGAGGAATTCCAAATCAATAAGTCAGATCCCAAATGGAAAGCCTAAACGTACCTTATTTATGGTGGCGGATATCGAAACTATCCCTTTGTTCTCGAGAGAGGCTGTTGAGACTTCTACGGATTCTAAAAAAGGATCAGAGGTTCCTAAACCACAACATTTTCCATATGCTGCATCGTTTATGACAGTACACCCTGAGAGGGAACTCCACAAGGCTAACATCAGACATTGTTTTAGCCATGAATTCATGTACACCCACCCGTGTTTTTATGATCAAAGTGAACAAGTGTTAAGATCATTCATTAAAGGAATCCTTAGTGAAGTACGGAAAACTCCTATTGTATACTTTCATAATATGTCTCAGTTTGGTGGCCCACCTCTTCTTTAGAGAGGAATGTTTATCAACCACAGTTTTCGAAAAGAAAAGTGCACACCGGCATTATGCCTCGGCCTGTTACACCCATTAATAGCTTTATTCACTGTCTGCTCTAATAAAAAATGTCAATGTCCCGCAAGGTCGTCTAAAAGAGCTGGAACCGAGATAGTTTCCATGTTCGAAATATGAACCACAATCACTTCATTCCCTTGGCTTCTATTTCTGAGCCGCCTACCTCTTCAGATCAAGGATCAAAGACTACAGGAGCTCAAAGTTATTGTCGCACACTTCCATCTATTCTAGGAGATGCATGTCTACGCTATCCCTTGGATTTCGATTATAGCCTAGGAGATCGATTGGCAGGCCTTGTTCTATGAAAAGAGTATCCTTATGGTTTAGGAACCCCAACATCTATTGAAAAGTCTTCTGCACCCCTCGGTTTACCAACATTTCCATTTGCATTCACCGAGTCAATCTCATTTAGATTCTATTAACTAACAAGCCGGGATCCAATTCCATTTCAACCGCTGAGGTCATTAACGAACTATAAAAGAGCTAAGGAACTATTTCCAGATACCTAATCGGGTGCTGAACGAACTACTACTCTCGATATGTCATTGCAATAGCTAATGGGTTTCGATGGCACTCAAGCAGCCTCACTACTTCGATCTCAGTAACCTAATGATCTCCCCAAACCAACTCATTCTTGGAAGGAGACATGGCCAAGGGTGAACAAGATATGATGGTTGAGAATCTCTATTCCTACAAAATAACATGATTCACATGCTCAATACCCAGGACGGTGGTTCCTCCCGCCTGGCAGGTCTAAGAATACAACCCCTACGACACAGTTGAAACCAATTGTCTCTCACTTTAAAGATGGGCCCTCTGTTCCTTTGAAATGCCTTTGATACATCAATTCTGCACTTTTGAAAGTGAAGATCTAGGTCTTGCTGACCAAGAGGAATGCCATTTTTTACCAGGAGTTGTCTCTTAACATGTCATATGAAGAATACTGATTTTCAGAGAGTGCCTCCAGGTTCTCTAGTAGCTATATCAAACCACAACTCTGTACAAAGAGGCTTCGGTACTAACCAACACACCAGGATTCAAAGATGCAAAAAGAAAAAGGAAGATAATACCACTGCTATATATGCACGCCCTTCTCTTAGTTGAGAAGAACACAGGTAAGAAAGTCTAGAAAGTTCTGAGACTGGGGTAGGTGAATCCATTGACCTTGACGTAGGGCTTTCCCCTCCACCCGATGGTGATTGACTTACTGAATACCAGCCCTAAGACATTAATGAATTGAGCTTGGTGAACCATTGATATAGCACTCTGCGGGGCGAAGGCTATGCTTATCACGATAGTTTACAGAAGCTCTTTCCTGACCTGGAATAGACGAATCCTAACAAGATTATAGACATACGCGGGATGAAACAACATCTACTCGAATTTCATTCAAAAAGCCATCAAGATATTTAGAGTAGAGGACTACTCTCTCTAGTAAAAGAAAGGAAGCACAATGGGTGTTGCTCTATTTAGTGAGGTATTCTTCTTCATTTCAGTATTATGGGTATTCTTCCATTCTAGTCTGGCACCAACAGTCAAACTAGGAGCTCAACGGCCATCTGTTACTACGAACTTGTTTTCATCTGGCAGATAAGCTTTTGAGAAGAGACCACTTTGATAACGAGCTTTCGGGTTGCCGTATTGATACCGCCCCGTCGAAGCTTAGAGACGTGAAAAATACAGGGTGCACTTGAGAAGTTTCAGGTAGCTCCAGGTGTTAATATGGAACAACTATGTACGTGCTAGAATCTTGTAAGGCCCAAAGTATCGGAAGGAAGGGTTGTGGTTAGCCCGCTGTGCCACCGAGCTTTGATAGCATATGGCTTTCACTTTAAGAAAACCATATCGCCGACATGGAAGGAGCGATCAGAAAGCCTTTGTCAGCTTGCGTTTTCATCTGTTGGTTAGCTTTGTTGAGGTGCAATTTCAGGTTATCAGTCATGGCACAGCGCTCCTGCAGCCAACTCTGAACGTCAGAAATAGATGGCTCCTCTGTATCCATAACTTCAATGACCCACAATCTTTGTTCATATCCATAAAGCATTTTGAGAATGGAGAAAATCCAACAAACGAAGGATAAGTAGTTAGAAATGCTCTGCCAAAGAAAGTCATTTAGACCATTTCTGCGGGCAAGAATGCACAAAACAACGCAAGTAAATATCAAGCAAGGCATTGATTCACTCCTTCGGTTTGACCTTCTGTTTGAGGGTTCTTGCCTTGTCCGGGTCTTTTGTTTGAGACGACTGATTTGGGTTGTTCTCGACCTGGAGGAGAAGACTAGCCTGCACTCAGGTACGCTGGATCGGAAAAAGAAGTTCTAAATGCAAGCTCGAGCTCAAGAAAAGATAGGTTTGGTGGACATCACAAGGTAAGGATTCTTCAAATTGCTAGGTTTGCTACATGGGAAGTAACCAAAAGAATGAAAAGAGAGCGGATTTCAGTTGATTGTATATTAAGATCTTCAAAAGTGTCAAATCCAATAGAACAGAGAACAAACAGAACAGCTTACTCTAACTATCTGAGTTGGCAATCAATATCAAGATCAGAGCGCAAGAGCAATGTTTTACAAGTCCACCTAGAATAAACCCGCCAAAGAAAGGAGAAGACTAAGCTGCTCAATTGGGTCTCGAGTACGACTATAGTACCAAAGCTTGGTGCTTCTACCAGTCAAGCAATTACCATGGGTGGATATTCAATAGAAAGCCTACTTGAGTAGGTCAAACAGCTGGGGATCTCTCTGTTCCAATGGCTGGATCTCACAATCGCATAGATGGTAGAAGTAATGTTAGAACGCACCTAAGTTCTAAGTTAGAGATTTCAACTACGTAGGTAGTGATGGGGTGCATGTTTACCTAACTAGGCCTAGTTCTTTCTATAATGAGCATTCGTGTCCGGGCACTTTGATCCAACTGAAGCCGATGGGGAAACTATAAGGGATGCACCGTCGGGATCTGATCGTATTTCAGCGGATCCCCGGCAAGTCATTTACCGGTACTTGAGATTTCCACTATTGCTTAAACGCCTCACATCCCGGAGTTGCCTGTCGGATCAATCTCTCGTAGACTAGGCCCCTATGGTTGTGGCTTTTATATGTTCATAAGTGTTAAGGATTTCGCTTCCTCCGTTCATAAGATGTGAGCTCCATTCCACCTACCAAATCGATTATGTCTCTCTTTCGCAACAAAGATTTCAAATATCGTACCCATGGGAAAGAAGTATTTCTCGGCCCAATAGATTACGCATATCTTACCCGCCTCATGCCCAAGGGTTGTTGCTCACTTCCTTCACATGTCGAAGTAGGTTTTGTCTAGTAGTATTCTATTCTGTCTTACGATGGAATGAATCTTGTTTATCTATCTTTCATGAAGAAAAGGCAGTCTTCAGCGTCTCTTCCTTTACATGTACAGTCTCAACCAGGAACGGACAAAAGGTGAAGACTACCATTGTACCGATCCACTACTTGAATCTACGAGGACTAGTTTAGTCGGATCTATTGGTTTACCACTCACTAACTGGACTTTCCTGCGATAAGATCGTTTTCTTTCTCTTGCTCTGTATAATAGAAATAGAGTACTAAGGTAAGTTCCATTAAGTTAGGGATGGTTAGTGAAGTTAAGTAAGAGGGAGTTCTAGTTAAGTATGCCCATAGCTCTTGCTTCTAATTGGTTAGTGCAGGATACTACTAAAACCGTCCAGTTCTAGAGAAGAGAAAGGTTGCGGTCCTTCTTTTCAGATAGTGGGATGCTGAATCAAGAAGATCAAGTCTGATGGTCCGTGAGGGAAATGCGAACCTAGTGGTTTCTAGTTCAGTGCTGCCTTTTCCTCAGAGCTATTTGACAATGGACCCAATGACCCCGAGGATAAGTCGATACTAGTTTCTGGTCTGCTTTGGAGAGAATCTCCCATCTGCTTCTGTCTCTAAAGATTAGAGTCATCGACGCGATTCAAGTCCAGTGCTGATAAAATCCTGCTGTCCAGTTCGGGAAAGCAAGTGATTGATTAGTTCCATTGGTCTATTGGCTTCAGCTTCCAGTCTACCTCATTTCTATCAAAATGATCTGGTGTCTTTAGCGCGTACTACCAGTTAAGGAGCCATATCCGAGGCTCTATCAGCTGTTATACCCTCCTGGACAAGCGTGTTATTGAGGGCTCTTTATCCCCTAAAAGAGTTTTTACACTAAAGGGATAGGGTGAAAAGCGAGAGATCCCTCGATAGGGAGCACGAGTGATGCAAGCAACAGGAGGACAAGACAAGCCAATGGGATGAAGCCCTTATCAGGTCCATCTTTGATGAGAGGGCAGTAAAGAAAAGAGGTTCTTGGGCTGTCTCACATAGCCTAGCTTTTGGTCGGGTAAGAAAAGGAAGTACTCCCTCCGTTTGGAAATATAAGATGTTTTAGGTTTATGAATGAGATGTATCTAGACATCTTTTAGTGTCTAGATTCATTTGAACCAATACACTAAAAAGTGTCTAGATACATCTCCTTCACAAACCTAAACCATCTTATATTTCTAAATGGAGGGAGTAGTAGTCTATCAGGCAGTCTAATTCGTCTTCTCTAAGGTCAGGCAGTGAGGCATTAAGAAAGAGCAGCAGCGGCTTTGTCAAGCGAATAGAAAGAGCTGCTCGTCAAGCAAGGGATGGTCGATCGAAGGGATTGCTTCGGGCAGGCTCTCGAGGAGTCTATCGAACCGTCTTTAGCATCTTACTCGTCAGGAAGGCAAGAGAAGGAGTAAGGAGCCTTTTTCGGGAACTTTGGAAGGTCTTGACTTTTCTTTTTCGTGAGGATAGCGATGCCAGTCATGATCGCGCTGTGAGAATCAGAATAGTAATTGGATGTCTTCCTACGAACCTCGTCCGAGATCCTTTCGATGAGTTTAGAAAGCACACGTCTTGAGGTATGCCGAAGCACAAGCAGTTAGTGAAGAAAGTTGGGAGAGATTCATACCGACTGTGAGAAAAAAGGGTTCTTCAATCTGGGTAACATTCAATCCACGCTTAGAGACTGACTTTGTATGGCAACGCTTCGTTAAACATCCCACATCAGACGCCTACATTGTTCAAGTCAACTTGCCAGATAATCCTTTTCTATCATTCTAATTAGATATGCGTAAGACTTTCAAGGGTGAACCCAAGACAAATAGTAAGATGATCTAATGATTGCTAGCAGTGAGAATCTCAAAATAGAAGATAGCGTTTTTTCCTCCAATAGAAAGAGGGCTAGCTGCGCTTATTCCGACAAGGCTGAACATGAGTTGCTCTCAAAGGACTTGACTTCTGAAATCTCTATTCTACGTTTTTCAACTAATCCACACAAAAAAATCCTATCTTTCAAGCTTTCTCTCACTAACTTCGCCAACTGTCCTTCGCTCCAGATGGTCAATGTCTTCAGACGAGCCATCTGTCCTTGGCTTCTGTACCCTTCTTTCGAATCAATTTAGACCTTAAATGAATAGAACTACCCATTTTTTGCGATCTATATTGCGATGTCTCACTTGGAATGGAATGCAGTACGTTGTTGATCCAGACTGAATGATGCACTTTGGGCCTTTGGGTCCTCGATCGAGAGAGAATCTTCAAATGATGCAAATGGTTCGGGAAATAGGTTCCTCGCTTCGCAGTTCGATACCCACTGAAACTATGGATACGATAGACTCGGGAGGGGGAAAGGGTTACTTTATTTGGGCTGCTAAGTCTTTCTTGTTGATTCCGGCAATAAAGAGGACCTTCTTAATCCTTCGTGCTCCACACCCGCCTCACTGGACCTATCCATTCGAGCTCTCTCCTCTAATCCCAACTCGACACGGCTGGACGACGACGCCTGTTCACTTATAATGAAATCACACATTAAGCCCGATGAATTCATCTACAATTTATTGATTTGTTTGGCAAGGTCCATTAAGGTTATATTCTAGTTTCGATAGGAGAGCAGACCAGATAGGAATGCAATAATACTTTATAAATTGTTTCTTAATTGGTTTAGTATGTGGAAGAGAAGTATCGATCTAGTGGATTGCCACCCAGACTGACCTAGTTGTCCTTGACTTGCTTCGGAAAGAAAAGACTCACCACTAATAAGACGACTCGATAGACGTGCACCCAAAAGGATTGAAAATTCTAATGGGAAGCTGACAAATACTCAACTTTTCACTAAAGACATAGATTCACCAATGATTGGTTGGACTAAATACAACATTTATTTGCTCAGAAGAAGGCTGTGAGAATGATTTCTCGTACGTAGTCTTTCCTAGGACCATTCCAACAGGATGCTCAGAGGTGGGTGGAGAAAAATCTCAAAAGGCATACTTCCTGCGCTTTCATAGGATCTAAATCAGTCTTCACCCTTTCGCTTTTCTCGCAATAAATATGTCAATTCGTTTCGGTGAGAGAAGACACGCTTAGCAGGTAAGGCAAAAGTTCGACTCAAGTTCCATAATCGAATAGAGAAGAAAAGCATTCATTGTGGCAGAAGTGATATACTTGGTTCAGCCAATCATGCATCGGTGGCTTAGTAGATGAGACCTGACTTCCCCTTCATATCCAAACGTCCCTCTTCCAGATCTTGATATCAGTGGAGGTCCATATCATTGTTCGCAGGAATAGGTAGCTTTTTGCTACTGTATGGACATTTCATTAATTAAGAAAGCTCTGTTTGCAAGGATTTATGTTCTCTGGATCTTGGTCGTATACAGCGGTGAACTAGCATAGCAGAGCTAGAGGAGTAATATAGCTATAGGGCATTTAAGGTGAAATTCTCTTAAAAAGCAGAACAAGAAGCTGCAGAAAGCAAAACCGCATCCATTCATCTTCCAAACAATTCAGTTTAGCTGGTTTAGTGGACATTAGCCTTGCAGATCTAGATAGAGTGTGATTCAGTACAATTGTTTTGTCCCACTTATACTGTTTAGCTTAAGCATGTTGCTAGCATTCAAAGTCTAGTTGCTTGTTCTTCACTGGGAAGTGATCTGCTGCATCCTCACATGTCATGGTTGTTGTTTTTCTAGATTTGGTCGACCTGTCGTTTATTACTCTAGTTGACACAAGTGATTATTTCCCTAGTTAGTGTAACAGCTAATATGCACTTAGATTATTCCCATCCCAAGGTTCTTATTGATGAATGCTCAATACCATGTAAGGGGTGTACGAGCCATCCATATGAGAGAAATACTCACAAGCCTATGACTCCTTCCCTATCATTCATTAAGGACAACTAGATAAAGGAAAACGGAATTCTATAGTCGTATTCCTCACGAGTTGGAACCACTAAAGGAAACATACAGATTCTCCGTAGGATTTAGATGGATTTCATTTCCAGTGAATCAATAAAGAGGATGGATGGGAGCGCAAGGGGGACATACCCGACACCTACCATAGGTAATATATATATTGTAAATACCGGTATCAAGGTTCGTAGCGTCTTCCTTTCTCTTTACACTGTGAATTCCTTTCATGCCCAGACAGAGACTCTTACCTAGAGTGAGTTTGTTCATTTGCTAGTATATTGCTGTAAATTGGAACAAATTCTCCCGTGTGCGTTCTATTTAGGACGACAGTTACTTGACTATCCACGGGGCGGGTATTATCCGCCAACCCCGATGATAATAAGTATCTTAGAAATTCATTGAGTCGATTAACTGATAACTTGTAAATATCATAACAAAGATCACGATCTTCTGAACTCCTCCATGATTCATGCAAAAATATTGGTTTAGCAACATGTAAATCATACAAATGAAGCATTCCTTTCACATATAACATATGTAATAAAAATTCTGGGTTTCGGTGGTAACCCGGATAAGACAATGGCGTTCCCATTACTTTAATTAAAGGTATATTCTTCTTGCTGATTCCTATATGTTCGTAAGAAAAACACCTGACCTTAGTAAATAATTCCAGTTTCTTGACTTTTAAGAATTCAATACATTTCTCTAAAGCTTTCTCTTTTGGTGTGATTTTGATTTGATTATAATGAGATAAAACAAGATTTCGGATGGTTAATGGCTCTTTTCTGATCGAATTGAGATCGTTTATTTGATTGTATGACTGAAGGAGATAATCACGTGATTTTGTCATGTCAAGATTATCTATGAAACATTTTCGAATCCTACTGTCGAATCCTAAAGCTCTATCGGCTAGTGGATGCGTACTCATCACTTTCATTTGTCATTTTTGCATATAATTTCGAATATAAGACTGATTTACACTAATTGCCAATATATTAGATAGGATCATCATTTCGTGTGTATTTTTATATTTCTGAATTGATCTTCCCAGCATCCGATTTTATGCATGTAATTGATATGACGAAATCAATTTCATTGATGTTCTTTGAATACCATGATTACACAGAGGTAGTACGGTTGTTGACACGATGTGATTGTGTCCTCGAGTATTTATTGCCTATTGTATGTGACTCGAGACTTACCCGCATGGGAAGACATCTGTTATGAAGCATGAAGTTCATTTTCTGACACTTAGAAATTCCGACTCTTGTGTCATTATCTCTTTGATTCGTTTAAAAGTCGGGTAAATTGGTGTGGTACAATCCCTTTAAAAGTCGGGTAAATTGGTGTGGTAGATTACTGACGTGAAGCCGTTAGTAATCTACCACACCCATGCTGGAATTCAGTAGAGTCCCACGAGTCAATCGACAAAAGCGAGAAACGAGGTTGTTCGACAAGGCTACGGTCTCACTTTTTCTTCCTAGCGGAGTTCAATACGGAAATAAAGGCGCTCCGCGTTGGGAATGGCGTACATAGTACGGGTGGTATTTCAGGTATAACTGATCAGGGTTGTTCTGAAAGCAAGTCAATTGGTGCTTTGGAAAGTGAGTGCCAGAGGCTAGTCACTGCTTGGTTTACAGAAGGGAAGGAAGAAAGAGATACCGAAGCAGATTCAGTATAGAAAAGAAGAAATTGATAGATCTGGATGATTCAAAGAATGATTCTTCCCTGGGTATTTCCCCGGTACCATTATGGAAATTGGAGCTTTTCAATTCCATTTTGGAGATTTAGGGTTTAAGACCGCTCGTAACGATTTTTTGCTTTTATGGCTGGGTGGGCAAGAAAAGGATTTGACTCTTGAAGATATCAACTCATACGCCTGCTCCATACATTCAAAAACATTTTTGGTACTTTCTATGAGAATGGATAAATAGAAATGGGTACATTCCTCTTTCTCTTTCCTGGCCAAACCACCCATAAAAAAGAAGAGAGCTGTAAGAGCGGTAAAAGCAAACTCGGTCTTAGGTTCACTACAGGTTGATATATCCTTTTCTTTTAAAAGAAAAGTCAATTCGCTATGCTATAAGGTACCAATTCAAAAAGGTATAAAACCAGATCTACAGTGGGAGTCCCTATCTACTTTCGATTCCCTTCTTACTGGCTTTGCCAATACATCATACTGATTTGACGCTTCCTTACGCTTTCTTTCAAGCATTGCTTCCAGGACAACGGAGAGTATTCCAAGATAAAGAACCAGAACTAAGGTTGACACTACTGAAAGATAAAAGAATGGTGGATAGATGGATTCGCAACATCCCAAAACCGAAATACAGACAGACCAAAAAGATGAAAATAAATACTCCACCACCAGCCTACCTACTAGCATGTATTAAGCAAATAGCTTGTATGGTAGTTGTTAAAGAAAAGATGTATGTAGTCCCGAAAGAGAAGCAATTGTAGTACGACCTGTAAGCGTCACTTTTGACTTCCTTGCCGTTTGTGAATTGAGTCAATGGAGTTAAGTTTGAAAATGAATGAAATTCTGGAGTGGACTGAATATCCATGGCAGAACCCCACACTGGTCAAAAAGAAAAGTCAATCTCTCTCAAAAATAAGCACTTCAACAAGTCAGGGCCCTTTATTATACAACTCCTATGCGTAATTGATAGCTTTTTGGTATTCTCCATATATATACTACTAGGTACGAAATAACAGGAAAGGTAGAAATAGTGACTTTGGCTTCAAATAGAGAGCAGCTTAAAGGGAACTCGCACTGGAGGACTGCTCTGAGAAAATAACTGAACACCGGCTAGGAACTTGGCTGCACTAAGCCCGGCACTTTTTGGGCTTCTTCATGAATCTAGTTTTCAGGTAAGGTCAGATCATCTTATTGAATAGATATCTAAAAGAAAGCAAAGGAATGAATCGTTTTTCCAATTACCTTCTCTCGAAAACCATAGATCTTCTGGTTACCATTGACTATCCGGCACTTTTGTCTGTAGAGTGAAGCAAGAAATTGCATGGAAGGGCTTGCCCTGCTAATATCAGCCTTGTTTGGAACGGAACAATAGATGCAATCCATTTCGGTGTATGTCACGGAGTTCACCATTGCAGTTGAGACGTCAGGCAATTGAGCGTTCCCTAGATTTTGGTTCAAAGGCTAAGGACTCCCCGCCGCCTTCATAATGGCACTAAGGTGGAGCACGGAAAATCAAATTGGGCACCCATGTTTTACCAGTCCCGGATCTCAGGGCCGTTTTGCCAACCGCCGACATGAACGAAATCGAATTTCATTGCGGGGAATTAGGATTTCATGAGGGAGGAAAAGGCGAGGCGGAGGGTGGAGAGTCGTACAATGCATTGGTGGGATGAAGGTGCTAGCTTGGCTGAGATAGGAAGTTTCTATGTGTATGTAGATTTGGTTCTAGTGCCCCCACCCTTTTCGAGATCTGTCAGGATTAGCAAGATGTTCTGGTGTAAACTATAGAGAAATGGAATGAATGAAATGTATCTAAGAAGAAAGGAAGCCATGCTCCATCCTGTTTATAAAAAGAACATCACCTCCCTTTTTGGTTAGATACTGCTCCGTTAGGTACTAATGCTTCTACCTATCACCCTCCGGGTGAGTTTGAGAGCTGTGTTTTTTTCCAACGTTAATAGCATTCCGCGAGAAAAGTCATCTACTGATGTTGTCAGCGGAGTCCCTCGTCCATCCATGTATGAATAGCGGTATCCCCCATTTTGGACAGTGATGAGTTAGTCGACGCAATTTGCATGTGTATTTGCATTCGGCTTTGCTACTTTCCTTCTAGACTATAAAAGAATGTCCGCGGAAGGGAATAGTCTACGTGGCCCGGGGTAGTCTTTCAATTCCTTTATAGGGTGGGAGAGTTTAGAACCAGTTAAGCCAATAGCTGCTGCTTTAGTCACACTAGCTACATCAGTTGATCATGGATTTAGCATACCACCTCAGAATAGTCTACGTGGCCCCTTGTTTTTACTACCATTTTGGATAGTGAATCCAGTAATGCAGACAACCCTTTTTAAAGCGCTAGGCCGGGCTTGCCCCTGACTCTCAAAAAGAGCAGGAGGTTTTGCCTCAACTCATTCCATGAATGTTGTTTCATTCCCCACGCGGCTGAATCCAACTCAGTCTTTATCTTGCCTTGGAGTTCTCTCTCATATTCCTTCCATGAATTCGATTTCTCGGATTTCGAGCTAGCTGCCCTTTTCTTGCTCCTTGCCATTAGCGCAGCCCTTTTCTTTTTCTTAGCTAGCGTAGTTTTTCACCTTAAAAAGAAGGCGCCAACGCTTTTGTAGTGACCCCTCCGGGGTCCCGGGTTGCTTTGGTGCACCCCACCCCGTCAGTCCTGTGTTGTACTTGACTTGACTCTCCCCCGCTTGCTGCTTGTTGATCGCTGTGTTCAAAAATGACACGAAGCTGGATATGAGTAGATGTTGTTGGTCGAAAACGTCTTTCATTCACAATGAAACAGAATGGTCTCGCTCGATGCGTCACTTTATGATGTGTATTTTCATATTAAGAGTTCTTAAAAGTTCTCAACTCAAAGCCCAACCGTCAAAAGGATGCTACAATGTTCGAAATTATCAACTTAACATGCCCCCTTACTTCCTTCGTGACCTCCCACTACTTCATCTACCGAAATGATTAGGCAAATCTCCTTTTTTCTAGCATTAAAACAACTCATGATCCTTAGGCTATAGAGCATGGAGCAGACAGAGAGATGAAAGGACCACCTTCTCCTGCTTGCTTGATCGGAATCTATTCAGCTGAAGTGATACTTAACTTCACTTAGTAGTGGAAACTTGGAGAGACAGAGAGAGTCCTCTCTCATACAAAAAATGCCAAGGCAAGGGAATCTTAAGGAACCAACCTTAGTTGCCCCTCGGTAGAGTGAGTCTACTTAGCGAACTGGCAGGACGCGGAGATCGATTGATCAATATGCATATCGAGAGTTGATGGTTGACCGCCGCCCCCCTTGTCCTGTCCTGGAGGCTCCCCAGCTGGGGAGGCAAAGGGGATTGCTATCGTCACCCTTTCTCCCGGTGTATGTCAAAGAGAAAAAGTGATGCACTTTTTTGATTTGCGGTCCAAAGAACGAGAGTCAGCTTCCTTAAGTCCGTTCTTCCTCAGTAGCTCAGTGGTAGAGCGGTCAGCTGTTAACTGACTGGTCGTAGGTTCGAATCCTACTTGGGGATATTTGATTCATTCAGAATTCGAATTGATAGTTATAGCTTTTCTTACTAGCGACCCCTGTCCTTTTCCTTTTTCTTTTTCTAAAGACGCAGCAGAATCGTCAAACGCGACATCAAAAGTGGGAAGTTGATTGTAGGATTTCTATTCCTCACTCTCGTATAGGTGAACTTGGTTCGTTCAATGAAAAGGGATAAGAAGGATCCACTGGGAATGAATGGGAAGACTGGGGTAGTAGCCGGAATGAATTAGTCTCCACTAGCGTAATTCGAAGAACGAACAAGAAAAGGCGTCACTGTTTAGGTAGGAGGATGGATGGATGTGGTCCAATGGCTAAAGCTCTGCCAGCTTCTTGTAGACTGGCAGTCTCCGAGAGGAACCTTCACCCCCCCCCCCCCGGGTTAGGCCGGGTGGGATGGTATACTTTTTTTTCGCCACAAGTAGGGACTCGGTCCTTGGTAAGTCACAAGGGGGGAAGGAAGATCTTCACTCATTCATTAAGTGCCTGCGGTGAGACGTGACCCACAACAAACGAAGGGGGTGGAGGGAGACCGAAGAAGGAACAATTGTCTTGAATGCTATGCTGGGATCAGCAGCTTCCAATGAAGACAAAATGAGTCGGGCAGGAAGAGGAAGATCGGGCGGGGAAAACGGGGTTCGAACCCGCGACTTCTGGCGTGATAGACCAGCACTCTAACCAACTGAGCTATTTCCCTCCTTTCGTAACTACTGTCGATTCAACTGTCACCTACCGGTTACCTTTATAACTATACCAAAGAAAACAACAGAATGCCCTTCGCCTTTAGTACTTTTCTTTTTCTTTTGACGACAGTAGAAAGAAATGGCTCTGCTCACTTAGACTCGGGGCTCCGCGCTCTATCATCTATCAGTTAGTAGGCGCTAGCGCGCGACTTCAGTTGACAAAAGCGAACAATATAGCGCTAGCGCCCACAGAGAACTTTCGTTTGTTCGCCTGGCCTACTGACCTGCTGGTGAAAAAAAAGAATAAGACGTAGTGAAAAAGTACCAAAACAACTGAAGCCTACATCCCACTACGCCTGGGTTCCCCCTCCTATGAACCTTGAGTCAATAGGTAGGGTCAACTATACCAAAGTGGAAGGGCCACTATCTAAGCTATTAGTGGGCTGGTTTGAACTATTGACTTACTGAATCGAGTGAAGCTGTGTTGCGTAACATATAGGTCGCTAAGGCCTAGAAGTACAAGTGGTCGCCCTAACGGTCACTCTCAAACTCACTACTTGAGTGACGAAAGTCACTTAGCTTCTTTAATAGGGCTTGCCAAAGAACCCCTCCGGGGCCCCGGGAAGAGGAAGAAGGAGATAGAGCAAAGGTATCCTCTTTCTGTCCGCTCTTCCTGGCATGTAGAGATTGGGCTTATAGTTTAATTGGTTGAAACATACCACTCATAACGGTGATATTGTAGGTTCGAGCCCTACTAAGCCCATCTGACCTGCTTAATCAATGACTCCGGTAGTCACCTGAACCACTCTCTCGGATAGCCCACAACCTCTCTTCTGGATGCGAAAGAA
This sequence comes from Avena sativa, assembly GCA_916181665.1. Classification (NCBI taxonomy): domain Eukaryota; kingdom Viridiplantae; phylum Streptophyta; class Magnoliopsida; order Poales; family Poaceae; genus Avena; species Avena sativa. The sequence goes on along the minus strand of OV702294.1, from coordinate 165,844,819 downwards.
GATTCTATCAACGTACAAGGTTTGCCTTCTTGTGAGAAGGAGGGTTCTTAATTGTGTTCTCAGTGCAAAGGGAGTCTTTGAGAAGGTTCAGTTAGTCTGAAGAGAGAGAAGATAAGTAGAGCAGTCCGGCAGCTGTTCGAGGGTCAGCTTTGGGATTTGCCTGATCGACCCCTACCAGTGTATTAATCTAAAAAATTGAAGATTGACATTCGTCAATTTACCGGATCTATCCTCTTCTACTAACTTTACAAAATGGAAGGGAAAATGTGAAGACCAAAGGTATCAACTACTAAGCATAGTCAATTGCAATTTTTTTTGTTGGGTTTGCTTCTCTCCAAGTATGGGAGATTTTCCAATCTTCGAAAGACGCTCGTACTTTCTTGATCTTATGAAGAAGGGGCTTTCCTTAGCTGCGGACTTTGGGATCTTGAGAGTAGACCATGTCTTACGTTAGGGAATCCGAATCAGAGAACTATTCCTCACTTTTCAGCTGCTATTTGAATACATGTTCAGATGCAAAAGAGCTCGACTTCGAGTATGGTCTTGTTCTTAACTGCTTGAGAGAACGCATATATCCTCTTTGTCTTGCTAAACCTCTTCAAGCCTTCCCATGCTCGCTAATTGCACCGTTCGTCTTCATCTTAATCCATTCGTTTCCCGGTGGTCAACACACAATAGAATATGTTTTGTTTTTGATCGGATTGAGACACAAATTTGGCTAGGATGTTCCGCCGATTCTTCCTCTTCTTTCTCTCATAAAACTGGAGATACTAGCTTCTCATTTTTTTAGAAAATCCTTTTCCATTTGGATTTTTGAAAACATTAACTTACCTCTAGAATTCCACTATATATAACGTTGACGTTCCGCCAAAATGTGCCAGAGCGAGTGAAAGGCAAGCCTACCCATGGTGTTAACTTGCCATCCCCAACAAATCTGCTACCAGCCCATTCGAGTTCCGCTTGGAAACAAGAAGCTCTTCTTTATTTTCGTTTTTTTTGCCAGCCAGAGCCAAGTATATTATAAGAGTTCAACTGCCATATTCGGATGGAGTCCAAATGCTTGCATCTTGGGCCGAAGAATGACCCAATTCCTTAGCTTCCATGCATTAATCATATCCGGGGATGTGGGAATAGGGAGATGCCATCCATCTACATGACACGATAGCTTAAGCAAAGAATAGAGAGAGCTAAGCTAGAATACAAACGCAAAATATATTCCACTAGCGCCATAGACTAGTCTAAAAAACCTTTTCTTTGTCTGTCAGCGGGAGAGAAAGCAAGCTTACGGTGCTTTGGATGTTAATGTTTTTGTAGGATACTAAGCACCTATATATATTATACATTGTTTTATACTCCTCTGTACAAGCGTATAAGAGATATTATGCTCGATAAAAGGAAGTTTATGAATAAGTAATTCTTTTTTGAATAGCCGGCGGGAGAACTTACTTTTCCGGCTATCATATGAACATTGTCGTCCGCTTTTCTTTTTTGAGTTTCCATGGATCTCTTCGACGAAGTAGCGGAAACATGAAATGCTATTCACGAATGAGCATTGCTATCTGATTCCTACAAAAGATATAGAGGAAGCTCACTTTTATCAAATGGGGCTAGAAAGCATAGAACCTCGTCTTAAATAAACCGGTGAATCCAGAATCAAAGTGAGGAGAACAGGATATGTTATGAAAAGAGTGACGTGGGAATAGATTGCATTTCAAAAAGAATCTATACACTCAATAAGCCAGAACGGGAAGATTCAACTGCAAAAAGAACTGGTACGGTGTGAGAAGAGGCCTATTCTCAATAATGAACAAGATGATGCAGCTCTAGTTGCTGGAGGCAGAGGACGTGGATGCGGCAGGAATAGATCCAGGGGGAGGACGCGAATCAAAAAGGCTATGAGGATCATCAAAATGGAGGTGGAGGAAGATTGTATAACTAAGGATCGAGTAGAGGAAGACGTCAGTCTTTCAGTTGTAGATGATCATTACCGAAAAATATGTACATTCGAATGAAAAAAGAGGGCCTGTCCGAGAGGAAATAAAGAATATTCATTTGCGGTCCGAACAAGAAACGGATTTTGGAGCGCGAAACTAAGGCGTTAGCGCATCCGTTTTCTTGCTCGGGAACGAGGGGACTCACAAAATTGTCAAAAGCCATCTTTATCTTAACTAACTAAATATTCTAAAAAATATGTCTATGAGGTATTTTGACTTAATGGGAAGTAGGCATCTCATTCATAGGCAAGAGCAGACCGGCCTGAAGGCATGAACTGAAGGCAGGCAAGAAGGCATTCAATTTGAAGGATGCGGTGTAGCCTGTGCGGAGTACAGTATCTTTCTTTCTCCAAAAATATATGGGCGATCCTATCCTATTTTTGAAGTCATTTTAGCATTCGAAATTCTTTTCTTTCGCAAGAGCACTCAAACATAGATTGAAGATCTTCAGTTCTTCGGTCGGCAGCCGCAGTCAGTAATAGCAAGATGCGGGCTGTCCCATACTATTTTTCCTTTGAATGTTCATTCTGGAATTGAATGTCACAAACAAGACTCATACTTTAGACTTTGAACTGCTTGAATCAGGAGCTGTAATCCGCAGCTTTAGAGATAGGGGCGGTGCTACGACGACACCCGGATCAAAACTTTGGATCCCCTTTTTCTTTTAAACCTCATTTTTACTATATTAAATCCCGTTTTTACTACATAATATCGATTTTGTTATACTATAAAAAATGGTTCACGTAAGAACAATATAAAAAGACACCCCTCGCCGATGATCTCACCGGAGAACTCGCTGGAGACTTTGTAGCAAACATAAGTACTAATGTAGCAAAACCGATTTCGCCGGAAAATATCACCGGAGCCTCTGTTTCGATGTTTCGCTGAAGGTAATGGTGGTTTGCAGCAAGTAAACAAGTAACAGTGGAAGATTTATCAATGGTAAAGATTGGACCGGGGTCCATAGTTCACTAGAGGTGCTCTCCTTAGATAAACAACATGGCATGAAGGGTAAACAAATTACAGCAGGGCAATTGACAGGAACTGAGCAAGGCATAACAATGCAATTACTAGTCAAAAAGATCCTATGAGATTCGATTGGGCAATACAAGAAGATACATAGACCGCCATCCAACTGCATCTATGACTAGAAGTCCACCTTCAGGTTATCATCCGAACCCCCTCCGGTATTAAGTTGCAAGCAACAGACAACTGCTTTAAGAAAAGTGTGTAAGGTAAACAGTCCACATGTTCCATGAACAAGAGATCGTTGTTTTCTCCCTAGTAGCAATAGCACATCTACAACCGAAGAGATTATTGTCACTTCCCTTGGAAACTAGAGGCATGAACCCACTATCGAGCATAAATACCCCCTCTTGGAGTCACTAGCAACTACTTGGCCAAGATAGCTACTAACAACGAAGAGCATGCAAGATCACAAACAACACAGACATGCTAGAATCATAAAGACAAAACCATTAATCAAACCAACATAATAATCTCAATATCCATCGGATCCCCGCAAACACAACATGCATGATTACAAATAGATTAGATCTTGATCATGAATGGAGCTCACAAGATCTATACATGAAAGCACAAAGGAGGAGATACAACCATCTAGCTACTACATGGACCCATAGTCCAAGGTGGAACTAGTCACGCATCATACCGGAGAGAAGGCCTCCAGGATGATCTCCCCTCCGCCAGGGTGCCGGGAAGAACTTCAGATCCCCTCGATCTAGGGACGATGGTGGCGGTGGCTACAGACGGTTTTGTGGAGATTTGATTGGGTGCTTAGGGTTTCTGCATCGGGGGCTTCTTATAGGCGAAAGGGGAGGCCGAGGGTGGGTCTGGCCGTGCCTAGGGTGGGTCTGGCCGCCCTGGCCGGCCTCTCCGGCTCCCCTCTGGACTTCTTGTTCCCCACGAAAAGTAATTGACTTTGACGTTTGTCCCATCCAATTCTGAGAATATTTCTTTACTAACTTTTCTAAAACCAAAAACAGCAGAAAACAGGCATCTGGCACTGTTGCAACTTGTTAGTAGGTTACTATCAGAAAACATGTGAAAAGCACCCCAAAGTGTAGACAAAGCAAAGCAAAGTAGATACTAAACAAGCATGGAGCATCAAAAATTATAGATACGTTTCCAACGTATCAGCATCCCCAAGCTTAACTCCTGCTCGTCCTCGAGTAGGTAAGTGATAAAAGAATAATTTTTGAGGTTACATGCACCCTCACAATAAAGATCCAACCATTTGCAAGCATTGAAAGCTGGGATCAAAGAACTCTAAACATGTGCATGAAAGATGGAGTTCTAACAATAGGACATACTAACTATGCATGCAACATGACAAGCTACAAACAAAGATCATGAATAATATGCAATGAAAAACGTTTGTTTGTTTCACATACAGAAAACATTGCATAGTGGCAATCAGCTTGTCCCTCATAGAGTAGCAAATAGATGCATAGGACACCTTCAAAGTTCAAAGGGTGACTAGAAACAAATAGTATAAGAACAAGTAATATCACAATATGCATCAATCAATAAGATTTGGAACACTGCACACAGAATGACAACTATGCTCTCTTAATGGTGCCTGAAGGTAGAAGGTGGAGACTCAATAGTGGTGGAAGAAAGGCCCTTTTTTTTAAAGGAAGTAGGGATTACAAGTTTCAAAAAGAGATTCCAAAAATTATGGTACTTGTTAGCTTTCAACCCTCATTGCCCCTATCATAAGCATCTTGAAGTGGTTAAGGTTAAAGTGGCAAAGATGGAGTATATGCTTGACGAAGTATAAGTTGGCAATCTCAAGTCCCTTGAATACGAGGGCCACACCTCATGCATACTCAACTTTGGGCCTAGGTAAGTTCTTGTCATTGTAAGTATTTGCATATCATTGAGAACCGCCAACGGGGTACCCCTTGCACATGGTACAGGAGCTTTCCCATAACCAAAATGACAAGGCAAGCAGACAATGAGCATCTCAGCAATCTTTTTATTTACCATATGCATAGCTTTTTTATTGAGGATGCTTCATAGATAGCTCATTATGGTGATGCTTCAAGTTTCCACCATGATTAGGCATGGCTTAGGCTAGCGGCCCAGGCATTTCTCTAACACATGATACAAACTCTATGGACTTACAAGTTCCCTCTTTATTTCACACGGTGACATCCATAGACAAAAGAGCATGATATCAACTGAGTACAAAGTACAAGTGCAATGTTGAAAATGTTCCCCGTGACAAAACGGTTCTATTAATTCCAACTTATAAGTGCAAGCATATACAACAAAGTTGTCACAATGGTTCAAGTTTATTAGGGGCAAAGAATATAAAGTGTGCCATCAAGTTCGTGAGGGCTTTAATAACTAAGTTTTAACATAACAAAATAGTTTTTAATTGGAAGATAGTTGAAAACAAGAATATACTTGGAATGGTGTATCACACCATGCATAGAAGTTTATAGTGGACACTTTGGAAAAACTTGGTTTCTTGGGAGTTGGAAGCATGAGTAGAGCTTACTCATACAAGTGGAGGCTAGCAAAAGACTGGGAGCAACCAACTAAGAGAGCATAATGGCCATAATCATGCAGAGCAACAAAGCATACTAATCAAAGCAAAGAGTGGTACTACAAGTCAAGGACTAAATGATCATAGAGGCTACTGGTGACTTGTCATAGTCATAACATGGTGTGAGCATGTTCCAAGTCAACCCAAGCAAAGCATCAAATGAGAATACCACAATACTATGCTTTTGCATGCTAAAACAACGCATAATTTCTTCAAGGCACACTAAGCAATCCCAATTGTTTGGAACAAGACATGCTACAGAAATAATCACTAAGCATAAGGTCAAAACAACACCTAGCATGTCATGCTAAAGTCTAAGTCACAGTCAATGCAAGCTCCTCTTGCACTTCAAGCAAGAACTTAATACTCCTTTCCAACACCAAGCAACTTATTTGCAAAACAACACAGTGAGAATAGGGGTCCAAACTTCTTTATTCAAGCAAACTAAACAACCTAAGCAAAGCAAACAAAAACTAAGACACTCCTAGAACAACACAACTGAGCATGAAACAATAAAAACGAAGTGTCTAGACAGATCTGAGCTTTTTATTGATGAAGAAGGGGATGCCTTAGGCATACCCAAGATTTGACGCTTGTAACTCTTGGACATTTCTTGGGGTGACACCATGGTGGCATCCCCAAGCTTGATCTTTTGTCTATTCTTCACCTCATTTCATCATTCTCTCTCTACACCTGAAATTTTTTCTTCATACAAAACTTCACACAATGTTCATTAGCAACACTAGTGTAGTCAAAAGATATTAGACCTCTGGCAAAGCTTTGGAACAGCAAGGATTTTCACTAAAAAAACAAGCTACTATAGTAACTCCTTAAAAAATCTCAATTCACCTAAAGAGAACTCAAAAAGGAATCAATAAGAAGCAAATGCAAATAATGGCAGAAATCTGTCAAAACAAACCAGCAGGTAGAAACCGATTTTTTCGAACATCTTCTGTTGCTCAAATCAAAAAGTGTTGAACTAACGAAAGTTATCTAACATACTGGGGGATTTATTCATAAATTTTGAGCTCAATACGAGTTACAGATACTCCTCACGAAGTTTTTTGGTGGAGGACAGAAATCTGTTTCGGGACAGCAACTTCCCAAATCTTACTTCCCTCTCACTAGAGGTCATTCTTGGCACAAAAAGAAAACAAAAAGGATAAAGAGAGGTAATTACTGAAGTAATAACTTCCACGACTCAAGGAAACTCTTGGGTTAACTCCCAACAAGTACTTTTCTTTAACGCCTTTAAGTTAGGCTTGATAGCTTGAGAAGATGCTCACATAAGAATTATGAATTGAAGTCAAAGAGAGCATCAAGAAGCAAATTCAAAACACATTTAAGTCTAACCCACTTCCTATGCATAGGAGTCTTGTACACAAATAAATTCACAAAGAACAAAGTGACAAGCATAGGAACATAGAACAAGAGTAACTTCAAAACTTTCAGCACAAAGAGAGGTGTTTCAGTACCATGAAAGATTCTACAACCATACTTTACTCTCTCATAATAATTTTCGGTAGCCTCATAAATAAACTCAACAATATAGATATCATATAAAGCATGCTTTTCATGATCTACAAACTCATAATTTCTATCAAGCTCAAAAATAGTGGGATTAAAACCTCCACAGGTTTTATCCAAAGTAGATATTTTAAAAGGATCCATAGGAACATAACATTCATCCTCCTTTGGTAAGCATGGGGGACAATCAAATAATGTAAGGGATAAAGAATTACTCTCATTAGAAGGTAGGCATGGGTAGATCCATTCTTCCTCCTCTTGACCATCACTCTCCCCCTCTTTTTCATCTAATGAGCTTCCAATTTCAACAATTCCTTCTTCCATAGGCACCTGCAAGGCATTAGTCTCTTCCATTTGTGGAAAACTCCTATTGAAATATTCAAGAATATAGATATTTTGTTCCCTATAATTATCAAAGCAAAATTTAAGTATCTCAAAAACCTCATGTTTATAAGGTGCATCATCAGTATTTTCAAGCGAACTGGCAAGTTCAAATGCACCCTTGAAGGCAATAAATTCTTCAATTTGTTCCACATCATCAAAATCATAATTTCCTTTAACATAAGAAGATATGGTAACATTATCATTATACTCACATTGAAAGGGTAGGTGTTTATACCTCCTGCAGCAACAAGCTTTATCAAAGCAATAAGTAACATTATAAGTAGAGCACACATCTCTAGCAATAGTATTCAAATTATCAATTTGTTCCCATAAGTGTTTCCCTTTTTGTGACAAACGGTGTTCCTTATAATAATACTTTTGTTCTTCCGTGAACTCACCTTGCCAATAAGCACTAGTTTCTAAGAAACCATCCATTGATAGAAAGCATGACCAAGCAAGGCAACAACAGACCAGCAACCAGAGTAGGAACTAATTTTTTCGTGTTTTTGAATAAAGAAAGCAAACCAAACTAGACTATTTTTTTGGTTTTTTTCAAAAGAGGCAAACAAAACCAAGCAAAATAAACAAAGCAAACTAAAAATAAAGTAAAGAGAAAGGAAGTGAAGAACTCCCCTTGTGAAGACGTCCTTAGCCTCCCCGGCAATGGCGCCATAAATCTTGATGCGTGCACCCAGTGTTGACGTGGGACACTTCGTTGGAACCCCAAGAGCAAGGTGTGATGAGCACATCAGCAAGTTTCCCTCAGTAGAGACCGAAGTTATCAAACCTGAAGGAGGAAGGAAACATCTCAAAGGTGTTGCAAGCAACGTGGAGACCTGCACAACACAAACTCAAGACTTTGTCCCAACGAATCAGTGAGGTTGTCAAGCTCACCTTTGCTGTACAAAGGATTAAAAGTATGGTGTGGAAAGTAATGGTGGTTCGCAGCAAGTAAACAAGTAATAGTGGAAGATGTATCAATGGTAAAGATTGTATCGGGGTCCATAGTTCACTGATACGCCCAATTTGCATCACCATTCTATATCATAATTTACCTCTATTCATTGATATTTGTCTTATTATGAGGTATTACTTATGGCTTTTCATTTGTTTATGCATGTTGGATGATTCTTGGAGGATGGACTGCGGGAGTCTGGATTCTGATGGAAAAGAAGGCGTGTCGGTACAATTTCGCGAAGATCATAAAAATACCATAAAAATATGGAAACATATTATTTTACCAGAAGACGAAGGATGCCAGAAGGAGGGACGAAGTGGGGCCTCAGGGGCCACACCCCCTAGGCATGGGCCCACCTGACCTCGCGCCAAGGACAGGTGTGGCCCACCTGCCCGGCCTCCGACTCCGCCCCTTCGCATATATCTTCCCTTTGAAACCCTAAGGCTCGGGGAGCAACCACAAGTAGATTTCCGCCGCCTCTGGGGGCAGAAAACACCGAGAGAGAAAGATCTCTCCGGCAGATAGATTTCTGCCGGGGGAATTCCTTCCCGGAGAGGGGAGACCGTCGCCATCAACACCGTCATCAAGCTAGGCTTCATCGGGATCATCATCATCATCCACACCATCATATCACCAGCACCATCATCACCACTCCGTCCCGCTGTAACAATTGTGTTGGATATTGCTTTAGTTCTTAGGGGAAACTTTCCCGGTGTTGATTACTATTGTAGTTGATGCTTGTGAGTGGAACCATTGGATTATTGTTTATGTTCAGATTGTTATCCATTACCATATCATCTTTGATCTTGATCCATATGATGTCTTGTGAGTAGTTCGTTTAGTTCTTGAGGACATGGGAGAAGTCATGTTGTTAGTAGTGAATCTGTGATGAGTTATTATTCAATGGTTTAGTATTTAAGTTGTGGTGCTATTCTTCTAGTGGTGTCATGTGAATGTTGACTACATGATACTTCACCATTTATGGTCCTAGGGGAATGCATTGTGTATTTGGCTATTAATCGTGGGGTTGCCGGAGTGACAAGTACCTGAACCACCGTTAGGACACCTTTGCACAAGGGAGCGTAGGATCTCAGAGTTTAAGGCTATGGTTAGATTTATATCTTAATTACTTTCATGTAGTTACGGATGTTTGCAGGGGGGTTAATCACAAGTATGTATTAGTCCTAGGAAGGGCGGTATGTTAGCACAGGTTCACCCACACAACACTTACAAACACCAGAGAAGAGTACTCAGCTATTTAAAGCGAAAGCACTTGACATAATTCCCATGTGTCCTCGAGAACGTTTGGTCCTTATAAGTACTTCCACCGGCTTGTCCTTTGCTAAGAAAGGATTGGGCCACTTGCTCTGTTTGTTCGATACTTCTGTTACTTGCTCCTTGTTTTGTTTCCTTGTCAGAAAACCACTAAAAACCCGTTTGCTAAGTATTCACAGTGATTTCCTGCTCCATACCACTGTTTAAAACCTTCTGCTCCTCGTGGGGATCGACACTCCTATTTATCAAAAGTACTACGATACACCCCCTATACTTGTGGGTCATCATTCACTAGAGTTGCTCTCCTTAGATAAACAACATGGTATGAAGGGTAAACAAATTACAGCAGGGCAATTGACAGGAACTGAGCAAAGCATAACAATGCAATTACTAGTCAGAAAGATCCTATGAGATTCGATTGGGCAATACAACAAGATACATAGACCGCCATCCAACTGCATCTATGACTAGAAGTCCACCTTCAGGTTATCATCCGAACCCCCTCCAGTATTAAGTTGCAAGCAATAGACAACTGCTTTAAGCAAAGTGTGTAAGGTAAACAGTCCACATGTTCCATGAACAAGAGACCGTTTTTTTCTCCCTAGTAGCAACAACACATCTACAACCAAAGAGATTATTGTCACTTCCCTTGGAAACTAGAGGCATGAACCCACTATCGAGCATAAATACCCCCTCTTGGAGTCACTAGCAACTACTTGGACAAGATAGCTATTAACAACGGAGAGCATGAAAGATCACAAACAACACAGACATGACAGAATCATAAAGACAAAACCATTAATCAAACCAACATAATAATCTCAATATCCATCGGATCCCCGCAAACACAACATGCATGATTACAAATAGATTAGATCTTGATCATGAATGGAGCTCACAAGATCTATACATGAAAGCACAAAGGAGGAGATACAACCATCTAGCTACTACATGGACCCATAGTCCAAGGTGGAACTACTCACGCATCATACCGGAGAGAAGGCCTCTGGGATGATCTCCCCCCTGGTAGGGTGCCGGGAAGAACTTCAGACCCCCCCCGATCTAGGGACGATGGTGGCGGTGGATACAGGCGGTTTCGTGGATATTTGATCGGGTGCTTAGGGTTTCTGCATTGGGGGCTTCTTATAGGTGAAGGGGAGGCCGAGGCTGCGGCCAGGGGCCCCACACCCCTCCCAGGAGCGGGGCAGGGCCCACCCGCACCTAGGGTGGGTCTGGCCGCCATGGCCGCCCTCTCCGGCTCCCCTCTGGACTTCTTGTTCCCCATGGAAAGTAATTGACTTTGATGTTTCTCCCGTCCAATTCCGAGAATATTTATTTACTAACTTTTCTCAAACCAAAAATAGCAGAAAACAGGCATCTAGCACTGTTTCAACTTGTTAGTAGGTTAGTACCAGAAAACATGTAAAAAGCACCCCAAAGTGTAGACAAATCAAAGCAAAGTAGATACTAATCAAGCATGGAGCATCAAAAATTATAGATATGTTTCCAACGTATCACTCCGACTCCGACGAGTAGTCTTAGCGGTAGACTATTTTGTACTCGCCATGTATCGTGTTTGGAATCGACCATCTGCAATGGAAGTCTTTATTCAAGTCTTGAAACATTTTTTACAAGAAAACCACACCTATAGCTATGCGCCGCCTACGGCGCTGGGGGCGGCGGCTACAACAGGTTTATAAAGACCATTCTTCTTTTCGCTTGGGGACAAGCAAAGTCTAAGCTTGGGGGAGTTGATACGCCCAATTTGCATCACCATTCTATATCATAATTTACCTCTATTCATTGATATTTGTCTTATTATGAATTATTACTTATGGCTTTTCATTTGTTTGTGCATGTTGGATGATTCTTGGAGGATGGACTACTGGAGTCTGGATTCTGATAGAAAAGAAGGCGTGTCGGTGCAATTTCGTGAAGATCATAAATATACCAGAAAAATATGAAAACATATTATTTTACCAGAAGACGAAGGATGCTAGAAGGAGGGACGAAGTGGGGCCTCAGGAGGCCCATACCCATAGGTGCGGGCCCACCTGACCCCACGCCTAGGGCAGGTGTGGCCCACCTGCCCTGCCTCCGACTCCGCCCCTTCGCCTATATCTTCCCTTCGAAACCCCAAGGCTCGGGGAGCGACCACAGATAGATTTCCGCCGCCTCTGGGGGCGGAAAACACCGAGAGAGGAAGATCTCTCCGGCAGACAGATTTCTGCCAGGGGAATTCCTTCCCGAAGAGGGGAGACCGTCGCCATCAACACCGTCATCAAGCTAGGCTTCATCGGGATCATCATCATCATCATCCACACCATCATCTCACCAGCACCATCATCACCACTCCGTCCCGCCATAACAATTGTGTTGGATATTGCTTTAGTTCTTAGGGGAAACTTTCCCGGTGTTGATTACTATTGTAATTGATGCTTGTGAGTGGAACCATTGGATTATTGTTTATATTCAGAATGTTATCCATTACCATATCATCTTTGATCTTGATCCATATGATGTCTTGTGAGTAGTTCATTTAGTTCCTGAGGACATGGGAGAATTCATGTTGTTAGTAGTGAATCTGTGATCAGTTATTATTCAATGGTTTAGTATTTAAGTTGTGGTGCTATTCTTCTAGTGGTGTCATGTGAATGTCGCCTACATGATACTTCACCATTTATGGGCCTAGGGGAATGCATTGTGTATTTGGATACTAATCGTGGGGTTGCCAGAGTGACAGAAACCTGAACCCCCGTTAGGACACCTTTGCACAAGGGAGCGTAGGATCTCAGAGTTTAAGGATATGGTTAGATTTATATCTTAATTACTTTCATGTAGTTACGGATGTTTGTAGGGGGGTTAATGTTGGGGATATGCTATATGGGTATCCTAATAGCATGTCTCCTATCCGGATAACCCGGGTGGCCCACATTTGGTAGCATGGCCCATGGCCTGCTGGGCGGCCCAGTTAGATGGATCCAGAAGGGAGGCCTATGCGGAATAAAGGAAGGCTACGGTGGAGTCACAGGCGTACCCGGAATCTTGGATTACAAGACACGCAAGACTAGTAGTAGACGGTGTAGGACTGTGTAACCTGTCCGGCTAGGACTTTCCCCTGTAACCCTAGGACCTGGCGACTATATAAGTCAGGCCTATGGGAGCCTTTAGGGCACAATCTCAGACGACCAAGTAGCGATTAGCATACACCTCGCACAACAAACCTATCTCCATAACTCGGCGTATTGCCATTATAGTGATGTATAGCAGGAGTAGGATTCCACCACTGTTGTGGGATCTGAACCTGGGTAAGCCGTGTTACCTCGTACCCGTCAACCATCCGCCTTCCCCCACGTCTCTAAACACGCACTGTGAGGACCCCTCCATGGCGTACTCGTCGGCAATACCACGATAGTTGGCACCCACCATGGGGCAAGAGGCGCTTCAGGCTCTTCAGCGGGCGAGGACCAAGATCTTCGCGGGAATCGGCAAAACCATAGCCATCGGTCGCGTTCTCTTCTTCGACAACATTCTGATCGTCCCTCCTGACGAGTTCTGGATCCCGACGAAGACGAACCCTACGCGGTGTTCGATCGTTCCTATCAGAGACATCCACCTCTTCATCGGCGAAACCGACTCGGGCACTAGTTCCCTGGGAGTTGGAGGAGAATCAAGGACCGCACGGACCGCCTACGGGCAGGATACGTTCGCGGAAGGATCGATGTCGGATCTCTCTTCGGAGTTTGCCGGCAAAGATCGGAAAAATTCAAGGCCCACCCAAACCGCCCTTGTGCAGGATATAATGGTGGAAGATCGTTGCAAGTCCGCCGGCTTCACCCGTGCGTCTGGACAACAGAGATCCAAGTTCGTCGGCGTGGTTACCATCTTCGATCTGGCGTGTTGCATTCAGAGAGAGGGCGAAAACCCCCGCGACTACCTTGCCAGGTGGCTCCGTATATGAGCCGATCTGGCCCAATACCCCAACGATGATGCTATGTATCACTTTGTGGAAGGACTGGACCAAGGAACGCTTCTCCGGCATTCTCAAAGGCGGCAGCAGGCTTCAGGGCGTCTCACCTTCGAAAGCATGGTGAACACCGTCAACAGCTACGCGGAGGCCGAAGTAGCAGCTCAGGCGGATCTCGTGCTCATTGGCGGAGCGCCGCCGCCTCAGCAGCCGCTTCCACTACCTCCAGCCGCCATCGCCGCAGCAGCACCACCACCTCCAGTCATCGTCTCACCTATCACACCTCCACCCCCCATCATCGAGGAAGTCCTGGCACCCTCTGACTCTATGATTGACGCGCTTTATGCCGACTTCAGTGCAGATTCAGAGGAGATAGATTTCAGTCCAGAAGAACTAGACTCTGCCATGCAGGAGATGGAGGAGGAGTACACGCGCGACGAGCAAGCCAACAATGTCGTCATGTCTCGAGAGGTGTTCATCACCATTGGGACATCGATGGATGAAGATCAACCCGGACGAGCTCCTGTGGTGCTGTTGTTGCTCGAGCCGGTGCCGAGTTCCTGCGACTGTTGCACTGGATTGGGCGGAGGAGGCATGACCTTTGCGCGATCATTGTCAGCAGCGATAAGTGGCCGGAGCCATACGACGCATGTTCGCGGATCGATAAGATCCACGAGGCCCGGGAAGGACCATACCTGGGACCATGTTGCTTTGGACCTGCGATACGGTCCGCAACTTACCCCAAAGGTTTCCGGATTGACAAGACCATCAAGCCCTATGATGGCACCGCCAAGCCTGCCACATAGTTGCAGGACTATGGCAACGCAGTGGAGATTGCCGGAGGTAACCCCAGCATCGCTGTCAAATACCTCCCTTTGATGTTGGCAGGCACGACCTATCAATGGATTGATGACTTGCCGGAGAAATCCATCTGCAATTGGTTGGACATGCAAGAAGAGGTCACCAAGAACTTCGAGGGTATGTACAAGCGTCCCTGCACCGTTGGCGATCTACAGTGGTGCGTGCAAGAGAAAGACGAGACATCTCGCACCTACCTCTCCTGCTGGCTGGACATGAAGAATTCCTGCGCAGGAGTGCACTCTCAGACCGCCATGGCCACCTTCATCGATGGGTTGGAAAGGGGCACATTGCTCCGACATAATCTGAAGCGCTTGCAGGACAATGACCAGCTCGACTTGAACCAGATGATTCAGTTGGCTAGTGAGTTCGCAGCTGCCGACGACGATGCTCGCGACTCTCTGCCGGCAACGGCCGTTCCAACTCAGGCTCGGAGGAACAACAACACAAAGCAGAAAACCGCTTCAGAAGAAAAGCAATCTCCCGACATGGTCGCCATGACCTTTGCAGGACGAGGTGATGGTGGACAACATGGCCGAGGACGGGGAGCTGGTCATGGGCAGCAAAGAGGAAGTGAAACCACCTCGGCACCGCTCCGCGTCGCCCAAACATACGAAGAGTACCACGATATGTCGTGCCTCGTACACCTCGATGCCAACGGCAAGGCCACCCATACCAATCGACACTGCAAATTCGTCAACGACCTTAAGGAAGACCCGGAGTCCGGCTACAAGCAAAGTCGGAAGAACAGACCGCGAGGCAAGGGCAAGAGGAAGAAGAAGGAGGAGGAGTCCAAGGATTCAAGCGACATGGACGAGGATGTTGACCCCAAGCATGCCGCCAAGAGCGATGACAAGGGCAAGAACCCCTTCGTAAAGAAGGCACCAGTCTACCACACTTTCCTTGGCACGCCCATCGTCCGACAACAGAAGACCTCTATGTGGATACTGATGGCCACTCTACCCCTAGTTCCCCAGTACCTGCGCTGGTCGGAGGTTCCAATTACTTGGGACAGGACGAATCACCCAGACCTTATTCCTACAAAGAACCAATACGCCATGGTCATCAACCCCTTGATTGACGGCGTGGAGTTCACCAAGTGTATGGTGGATAGTGGAAGCAACATCAACATCATGTACTTGGATACACTGCAGAATATGAACTTGACGGAGGCAAATCTAAGGCGGACCAACACCATCTTCCACGACGTAGTTCTTGGTCGGAAGGCTCGGTCCCTTGGGTGCATCACGCTTCAGGTTGCCTTTGGCGATGTTGATAATTACGCCAAGAGCGCATGACCTTTGAGGTGGTCCCCTTCAAGAGCGTGTACCACGTCATATTCGGCCGCGACATATTCCACACCTTCATGGCCAAGGCATGCTTTGTCTACAACAAACTCAAGATACCCGGACCAAACGGTGTCATCATCGTATCCGAAAGCTTTACCAAGGCAAGGGACTGCGAGATTAATGAAGCAGCCTTTGCAGAAGTTGTCCTCTACAGCGAAGAATTCAAAGAAATCTAGAGCAAGGTCGATGACTCAGAGATGCCCGCGTCGAAGAAGCAGATCTTCGACTCCGCTCCTGCATTCAAGGCCGCCATCGAGACCAAGCCGGTGGAACTTGTGGTAGGCGATGCCTCCAAGATCACCGCCATTGGGACGAACCTGGATCCCAAATAGGAAAGCAAGCTCGTTGAGTTCCACCGTGAGAACAGGGACATATTTGCCTGGCAACCTGCCGACATGAAAGGTGTACCTAGGGAACTTGCCGAGCACAACTTAAACATTGATCCAAAATGTAAACCAGTGAAACAACCTCTACGACGCTTCGGAGACGAGAAGAGACGCGCCATTGGCAAAGAGATAGCTAGGTTACTTAAGGCTAGATTTATCTGAGAAGTCCTTCACACCCAATGGGTGGCCAATCCTGTACTTGTCCCCAAAAAGGGAACCAAAGAATTAAGAATGTGCGTTGATTACACCGGCTTGAACAAAGCATGTCCCAAATATCCGTTTGCTTTGCCTCGCATTGACCAAGTCATTGAATCGACGACTGGCTCGGAACTTTTGTGTTTTCTCGATGCATACTCAGGATACCACCAGATCAAGATGAGGAAGTCGGACCAATTGGCCACTTTGTTCACTACCCCGTACGACATGTTTTGCTATGTCATGATGCACTTTGGGCTGAAAAACGCAGGTGCTAGTACCAGCGGACAATGCAACGTTGCCTTCATGACCAAATTGGTCAGAACGTTCGCGCTTACATGGACGATATTGCGGTGATTTCTAAAAAGTCAAATGACTTAATCTCCGACTTAAAAGAAACCTTTGATAATCTCCGGAAATACAACATGATGCTTAACCCTAAGAAGTGCGTCTTCGGGGTTCCAGCCGACAAATTGTTGGGCTTCATCGTTTCCCAGCGTGGAATCGAGGTCAACCCGGAGAAAATCAAAGCCATCTTAAACATAAACCGTCCGACATGCCTAAAGGACATTCAACTACTAACAGGTTGTGTTGCAGCAGTTACTCGATTCGTCAGCCGACTTGGAGAGAAGGCCCTGCCGCTGTACAAGTTGCTAAAGAAGGCGGACAAATTCACGTGGACGGACGAAGCAGATGCAGCATTGAAGCAACTCAAGGAGATTCTTTCCTCAGCGCCCATCCTTGCAGCACCCGAGCCTAGAGAACCCCTGTTAATCTACATGGCGGCAACCAACCGGGTAATCAGCACCATCATCGTGGTAGAGCGGAAGGAACAAGGCTATGAGCACGGAGTTCAATGACCAGTTTACTATGTAAGTGAGGTCTTGATGGAGTCCAAGCAGCGTTACCCGCACTACCAGAAGATAGCTTATGGAGTATTCCTTGCTTCTCGGAAGCTAAGGCACTACTTTCAGGAGCACCCAATCACAGTGGTGAGCAAAACTCCACTGTCTGACATTATCAACAACAGCGACGCTACGGGAAGGTTCGCAAAGTGGGGCATCGAACTTGCCGCCTTCGAGATCACCTACAAGAGACGCGACGCTATCAAGTCACAAGCCTTGGCGGATTTTATCGCGGATTGGACAGAGATGCCAGACGCTACTCCGTTGCCGGAACCAGAGTACTGGGTGATGCACTTTAATAGATCAAAGCTTCTCAATGGCTCGGGGGCTGGTGTATTGCTACAGTCACCAACTGGCGACAAGCTACACTATGTTCTGCAAATCCACTTTGAGGCTACGAATAACATGGCGGAGTATGAAGCACTCATTCATGGACTACGTGTAGCCAAGGATATTGGCATCAAGTGCATAGTTTGCTGTGGAGATTCTGACTTGGTTGCCCAGCAGGTGGCTGGCACCTGGAATGCGCGGAACCCTATGATGACGGCATATCGAGAAGAAGTGGACGAGATAGCCAAGTGCTTCTTGGGCTACGAAGTCAAGTATGTACCTAGGGAGCAAAACGAGGCGGCTGCTTTGCTATCTAAGCTTGGATCAAGGCACAAACAAATTCCACCAGGAGTTTTCCTAGAGCATCTGTGGACACCATCCGTGAAGGGGCCCGACATCAACAACCCGGATAGAGCTGACTCTTTCATCCACATGGTGGCAAAGGTCCCTCCGGCTTGGACAAAACCGTTCATGGAATATCTCGAACACGGAACTTTTCCCGACGACGAGGTTGAAAGACGGCAAATAGTACGACGAGCAAAGGGTTATACCATAATCAATGGACAACTATAAAACAGGATCACTACTGGTGTATACCTAAAGTGTATGGAAATCCTACGCGAAATCCATCTCGGAGATTGCGGGCATCACGCCGCTCCTCGACCGTTGGTCGTGAAAGCCTTTAGGCAAGGATTCTACTGGCTGACCGCAAAGGCGGGCGCCGAAAAGCTGGTTGGGGCATGCATAGGATGCCAGTATTATGCCCGACAACCACATGTTCCTGCTGAAGAATTGCGAACAATACCAATAACTTGGCCGTTTGCAGTCTGGGGGATAGACATGGTGGGACCGTTACAAACGACAACATGTGGATTTACGCATCTGCTAGTAGCAGTTGATAAATTCACTAAATGGATAGAAGCTAAACCCATTAGAAAGCTTGATGGGGCAACTGCCCTCAGGTTTGTCCGGGATCTCGTGGTGAGATTTGGTCTCCCACATAGCATTATCACTGACAACGGCAGCAACTTGTCACTCGGAGAAGTGGAGGCTTATTGTTAGGAGAAGGGCATCCGACTTGATCTTGCATCTGTGGCACATCCACAATCCAATGGTCAGGTTGAGTGAGCCAATGGATTAATTCTGCAGGGGATCAAGCCACGTCTTGAGGCACTGCTACATAGAGCAGCTGGAGCCTGGGCGGAAGAATTGCCATCTGTGCTGTGGAGTTTACGAACTACACCTAACAGATCCACCGGCTACACCCCTTACTTCATGGTATATGGAGCAGAAGACATCCTACCTTCCGACATACTTCACGATGCACCAAGAGTGTCCGCCTACGATGAAGATGGCGCTGAAGAATCCAGACGCCTAGATGTGGACCTTCTCGAGGAGGAGCGTGTTCTGGCATGCCAAAGATCCGCCATCTACCAGCAGAAGCTACGCAGCTATCATAGTCGCCGCGTTCGGCATCGCTCGTTTAAAGAGGGGGATTTGGTGCTCCGACTTAAGCAGAAGAAGTCACACAAATTATCCCCGCCATGGGAAGGACCGTTCATCATAAGCAAGGCGCTGCTCAATGGGTCTTACTACCTCGTTGGCAATCGTGAACTGAAGGATAGGCCCAACGAGGATCATAAGCGTAAGCGACGTGACCCGGATGATGACTACCCGGAGCTTGATCGGCCATGGAACATAGCACAACTACGTCCCTTTTACACTTAGCATTTTTTATCTAATTGTGTACCTCTTATATGATCAATGAAATAAAGCTCTCTGGTTCACTCATGTTTCTGAGTCTTTTACCTCCTTTAGTGTTCATTTTTGGATCATATAAAACCTTTATGCACAAGCTTTGCGATTGCACTTGTAAAAATTCTGCTTACGGGCATTAGCTTAAGTTTTCTGGTCTACACATTCTTTGTCGTTTTTGTGTGGATTCTGGAGTAGTGACTTTTGGCACTTATTGTCGGCAATTTTGTGCTTAGGTTATTGACGGTGCCATTGGGCATCATCACCTGAGCGCATGGTTCCGACAACGAGTCTTCCGACTCACGAAAAGTCAAGCATAAGAACCAAAGTAATGGATAAGCCAGCACTTGCTTAAAAAATATATACATGCTGGAACTAGTTCTTAAGTAGCAGGACATACATCATTGTTTTCCGCCTTAAGTTGATACATAGTTTTTCCGCATATGCATCACATAGGAAACAAATATTACAAATTGTTTTTCATTCCATTGGTGCAGGCGACTTGGAAGCAGCGTCATCGGCAGCAGGAGAATCACCCTCAAAGTCGGCAGTGTGAAGAGACTCGGAGGAGCTTTGGTTGCCGCCATCGATGGTATTCATCGGCACGAATACATTGACGTCGACTAACTTGGCAACTCTGGTGTCATAACCCGCGAGTGACGACAAGATAGATTCGTGATTAATCTCTTTGCCATCTTCATCCACGTCGGGAATGCCAGAGGTTACCGTGTCGATGTCGGCATCTTCGTAGTGTGCCTTTACCATGGACAGCGCCATCCTTGCACCGACCCGTGCACATGAAGCTTTCCAGCTTGTGATATGCTCGAGGGCTCGACACAGGATCTCTGAGAACTTTGCCACAGAGTCCGATGCCTTGATATTGATCTGGAGGGGCTTAGCAATCTCTTTGGCTTGCGCGATGGCGGTGTTGATGAAGTTGCCAGCAAGAACCATGCATTCCTTTGCTAGAGGGGGCGACCGGGTCAAACCCATATGAGCTGGAAATTCCGACAAAGGATCACATGAGTTCAAAAATTCAAATTATCCAGCTTATAGAAATCCAAGACGGAGAATCACTTACTGAAGATGCTGGCCTAAGCTTGCCAGAGGGTATCCGCCAAGGAGTCACGTTCTTGTTCGAGGAGCTTGTACGCTTCATGATGGCGTTGGTTTTGCTCATCAGCAGCTCTCTTTTGCTCTTTCAAGATAGCGATCTCCTCCTTCAAGAGGTTCATATCCTCGGTGGCGGAGTCCTGCAAGGCTTTCATTGATTCCTCATGCGTTTTCATCATGTCCTTCCCCTCCTGCTTAAGGATTTTGTTCTTGCTATCCAACTCTTGAATGTGCTTGGATTGCTCGACAATGTCCTTGGCCTTGGAAATGGTTTCTGCAAGTCGGAGAAAGCAAAGTACACAGTGAGTACTCGGAGTATACACAAGTTCAAGTCGGAATACGAAAAAGAAAGGAAAAATAGACGCTTGCTCTTGATGATTCGTTCCTTCAAGAAGGCAGTTTTACCCTTTTCGGCTTCCAGGTCCGCGCGCATCTTTTTGGTACTTGTCATTGGCCATGCCCCTCCGAGCATTCTCGTTCTATGGAAAAATTAAGAATTAATCGTTGTTTGGTCTACTTGGAGCATCTAGCCAGAAAATTTCCACCTAGACGCTCGGGGGCTACAGCGAGATTTTTTTAACTTAGCAATATGCTTAGTCTTTCTTTAAGCATCTAGTCGGAACTAATTCAGTTTTCGATTAGAAGCTTGGGGGCTACAGTATAAAGTTTTTAACTCAGATGTATGCTTAGATTTTCTTTAAGCATCTAGTCGGAACTAATTCAGTTACAACTAGAGGCTTCGGGGCTACAGTATTGAAATTAATAAACACTGTGTATGCTACTCTTAAAGCATCTAGTCGGAATATTTCATTCCACCTATATGCTTGAGGGCTACAGTGAGACGTTTTCTAGCTTAGTCACTCTTAGAGCATCTAGACGCAAAGACCTATGGTTTTCCGTCTAAATCCTCGGGGGCTACAGTAGGATACTCATATGAAATGCAAAAAGGCAAATAAAACTTACAAGTGCAATGATCTTGAGGTTTGTAGCACTCTCAGCCAGCAGCTTGCCGAAGGATACACCGTTTCCTTGCAAGATCTCTGCTTGCTGGAGAAGCTCCTCTAGACCGCACATCGGAGATGTCGGCGCCACACCAGGAACCAGAGCAGTGCTACCCGGTGTAAGCGCCGGATAGACTATCTTCGGATACTCTATGGTTTTCTTGGGCGCGGGGGCACCACCTTCGGCAGAAGTACCAGCTTCCACCACCGCCTTACCGCTATCGATGGCATCCTTAGCCGGAGCTTCAGCCATTTGGTATGCGGCACTTTCCTGCGTCGCCTGCTCGCCGACAACAGCAAGCTCGGTAGAGGCACCTGAGTCCACTTCCATGGCGGAAGGGCCAGATGCTTCCTTAGCTTGCGAGCTTGTTGGAGCAGAGGAAGGCTTGACGATAGGAGTGACAGGGGCGATGGCGGGAGATGCGTCGCGATGCAGCATGTCCTTGATGGTTCTAGAATCCCCCGATGTTTTGGAGGTCTTCTTCAAGCTGGTCGTGGCTTTCTTCCTGAAACATGCAAAATGCATAAGTACGGGAATAAGACAGATAAATAGACAATGTCGGAAAGAAAGAAGCTTACACAAGTGGGGGTGCTTTAGCAAAAGGGATCCTAGTAACTTTTCTCTTCTCCGCCTCCAGGGTGGCGGTTGTCTTTTTGGAGGCTCCACCCTCCGTCTTCTTCTTCTTGCCTCCTTCGGCAGCATCAGAGGTGGATCTCTTCCGCTTTCGCGCCAATGGAGCATCATCGTCGCACACGACCATGACTTCCTTCATCTTTTGATCATAGATTTGAGCAGCCATGCTATACTCATCTATGTCGCTAAGCTGTTAAGTGAGAAGTTACCGTGTTAGACAAGATGATAATGGCTAGATGAAAGAACTAGAGCATATGTCATACACGGAAGATATACAGTTACCTTTGGGCACTTGCTCTCTACGAACATGTCGTAGGTGATGGTGAAGCCACGATTCTTGTCCTTCACCTTGACGATGTCCTTGAGGCGAAGCTTGACGGAGTCGCTCGAGAAGTTTTCCACGGAGATGCGGAGGCTATCCCTTCTATCGTTGGTATACTTGTGCATCAGCTTTGCGCGGTGCTGCAGAGGCTGGATTCGCCTGATGAACCAGCACATGGCTAGGTCCAAGCCGGTCAAACCTGTCTCTACGAACCATTCTATCCGCCTTATGGCGCGAGAAGCTTCAATGTCGGAGGGAAGGGAGGCCTGGGATCTTCATGTCGAGGCTTTAGCGGTGGCTCCATCGACGAAGTCTGGGTACGTTACTTCTCGGTTGGCCAGAGGGATATCTGGGCCATAGAAGTAAGTACGCGGACAGTTCTTGCAGGACTCGTGGCCGACGATGTCGGGGAACCGCCGTCCAGGTCGGATCTTGAAGCTTATGGTGCCACAATTTCTGAGTTCATCCTTGCTGGCTCCAGCTTCGCGTTTGACGGTGAAGAAATACACAAAGAGATCTAGCCTAGGCCTAATACCTAGGTAACCCTCGCAAAGAGCCACGTAATTGATAAGCGCTAGGATACTGTTGGGAGAAAGGTTTTGGGGCTGTACTCGGTAGTGGTTTAAGACGGCAAGGAAGAAGTTAGAGATGGGCAGGGAGACGCCGCGAACCAATTATGCTTTGAGGTAGACCTTTTCTCCGGCTTGGGGAGAAGGTGTGACCTCGCCGGCCGGCGCCGCTCGCCAGGCGATCCCCTCCATCGCGGGGAGGTAGCCCTCGACGATCAGCTCCTTGATGTCGCGGTCTGTGATGTCCGAACCATGCCAATCACCTTTGTGGGAGTCGTTGTCCTCCTCCAGCAGCTCCAGCGCCGCTGGATTATGGTCGCCGCCGGTGGTCTCGACCACCGCAGAGACAGGGATGACCAGGCCCTCTGGGGGCACGACGACGGAGCTCGCCGGCTTCGCCACGGCTTCGCCCGACGCTGCCATCGAGGGAGAAGAGCTGCTGCTAGCCATTGTGTGTGTTTGGAGGTCACTGGCGAGATTGGGAGTTAGGGTTTTTCGCAAGATTGCGCGGAGAGCTCGAAGAGGCGCTCGTTGGAGGAAGAAGATGATGCAAGGAGAGAATAGGGTGAAAAGTAAATATTTTCACCGCGGTTACTATTTATAATCTCCAGCATCGAGATTCATGCAGCTTGATCGGGCGGTTGCCGCGTAGACAACGTGTGTGCGGTCGTGCGCGGAAACTTTGCCACGCCTCAATCGTCACCGCCAATAGTTCGTATCGCTAGCACGGGAAAAGTGGACATGATTGCGTTCTCTACATGTGTGAGTTACGAGGCATTGCTGACCTACATCTACATCGCCCTAGCTGACGTAGGCAGATGAACCATCACATCAGAAGATTCCGGCATGGACGGATCCAGTCCGGCTACGGAAGAGTACGATGAAAGATTCAGCAATCCTCCGACTTACAAATTGAATACGGAGAAAACCTTGCAGGGTTCTTTGGGAGGACTACAAGATATTGCTTGACGATTTTTCGACATCCATCTAGACGGAGCATTCCACACGAAGAGGCAAGACGGCGCAAGATCTCGGTGTTCTCCGGGGGGATACTGTTGGTGATATGCTATATGGGTATTCTCATAGCATGTCTCCTATCCGAATAACCCGGGTGGCCCACAGTTGGTAGCATGGCCCATGGCCTGCTGGGCGGCCCGGTTAGATGGATCCAGAAGGGAGGCCCATGCCAGATAAAGGAAGGCTACGGTGGAGTCACAAACATACCCGGAGCCTTGGATTACAAGACACGCAAGACTAGTAATAGACGGTGTAGGACTCTGTAACCTGTCTGGCTAGGACTTTCCCCTGTAACCCTAGGACCTGGCGACTATATAAGTCGGGACTATGGGAGCCTTTAGGGCACAATCTCAGACGACCAAGTAGCGATTAGCATACACCTCGCACAACGAACCTACCTCCGTAAATCGGCATATTGCCATTATAGTGATTTATAGCAGGAGTAGGATTCCGCCACCGTTGTGGGATCTGAACCTAGGTAAGCTGTGTTACCTCGTACCCGTCAACCGTCCGCCTTCCCCCACGTCTCTAAACACGCACTGTGAGGACCCCTCCATGGCGTACTCGTCGGCAATACCACGACAGTTAATCACAAGTGTGTATTAGTCCTAGAAAGAGCGGTATGTTAGCACAGGTTCACCCACACAACACTTACAAACACCAGAGAAGAGTACTCAGCTATTTAAAGCGAAATCACTTGACAGAATTCCCATGTGTCCTCGAGAACATTTGGTCCTTATAAGTATTTCCACCGGCTTGTCCTTTGCAAAGAAAGGATTGGGCCACTTGCTCCGTTTGTTCGTTGCTTCTATTACTTGCTCCTTGTTTTGTTTCCTTGTCAGAAAACCACTAAAAATCTGTTTGCTAAGTATTCACAGGGATTTCCTGCTCCATACCACTGTTCAGCACCTTCTGCTCCTCGTTGGGATCGACACTCCTATTTATCGAAAGTACTACGATACACCCCTATACTTGTGGGTCATCATTCACTAGAGGTGCTCTCCTTAGATAAACAACATGGTATGAAGGGTAACAAATTACAGCAGGGCAATTGACAGGAACTGAGCAAAGCATAACAATGCAATTACTAGTCAGAAAGATCCTATGAGATTCGATTGGGCAATACAACAAGATACATAGACCGCCATCCAACTGCATCTATGACTAGAAGTCCACCTTCAGGTTATCATCCGAACCCCCTCCAGTATTAAGTTGCAAGCAATAGACAACTGCTTTAAGCAAAGTGTGTAAGGTAAACAGTCCACATGTTCCATGAACAAGAGACCATTGTTTTCTCCCTAGTAGCAACAACACATCTACAACCGAAGAGATTATTGTCACTTCCCTTGGAAACTAGAGGCATGAACCCACTATCGAGCATAAATACCCCCTCTTGGAGTCACTAGCAACTACTTGGCCAAGTTAGCTACTAACAACAGAGAGCATGCAAGATCACAAACAACACAGACATGATAGAATCATAAAGAGGAAACCATTAATCAAACCAACATAATAATCTCAATATCCATCGGATCCCCGCAAACACAACATGCATGATTACAAATAGATTAGATCTTGATCATGAATGGAGCTCACAAGATCTATACATGAAAGCACAAAAGAGGAGATACAACCATCTAGCTACTACATGGACCCATAGTCCAAGGTGGAACTACTCACGCATCATACCGGAGAGAAGGCCTCTGGGATGATCTTCCCTCTGGTAGGGTGCTGGGAAGAACTTCAGACCCTCCCTCGATCTAGGGACGATGGTGGCGGCAGCTACAGACAGTTTCGTGGAGATTTGATCGGGTGCTTAGGGTTTCTGCATCAGGGGCTTCTTATAGGCGAAGGGGGAGGCCGAGGCGGCGGCCAGGGGCCCCACACCCCTCCCAGGCGCGGGGCAGGGCCCACTCGCGCTAGGGTGGGTCTGGCCGCCCTCTCCGGCTCCCCTCTGGAATTCTTGTTCCCCATGGAAAGTAATTGACTTTGACGTTTGTCCCGTCCAATTCCGAGAATATTTCTTTACTAACTTTTCTGAAACCAAAAATAGCAAAAAACGGGCATCTGGCACTGTTTCAACTTGTTAGTAGGTTAGTACCAGAAAACATGTAAAAATCACCCCAAAGTGTAGACAAATCAAAGCAAAGTAGATACTAAACAAGCATGGATCATCAAAAATTATAGATATGTTTCCAACGTATCACTCTGACTCCGATGAGTAGTCTTAGCAGTAGACTATTTTGTACTCGCCATGTATCGTGTTTGGAATCGACCATCTGCAATGGAAGTCTTTATTCAAGTCTTGAAACATTTTTTACAAGAAAACCACACCTATAGCTATGCGGTGCCTACGGCGCTGGGGGCGGCGGCTACAACAGGTTTATAAACACCATTCTTCTTTGAGATATCGGATGATTGCCTCCTGCGTCTGCACCTCCTCTTCAACTTGGGCAAGGCAGACACGCAAGGAAGCGTCGTAGGGGTTGGCTCGCACTGCTTCCCGGAGGTCGCCATACACCTCTACAAGCACGTCCCACCGCCGGTACTCCAGTAGAAAGACGTGTTCCGCCACCTCCCACGTGAAAGGCTCGCCGGTGGTCCTATGGCGGTTGTAGATAGGGCGTCGTGGCGCATACTGTAAATCTATGGGCGCCCCAGAATCGGAGGCGGCAGCACGCCCGGTAACTCCGACAGGTTCAACCACCACGACGGCAGCGGACGCTTGGGCTGCTCTTCTCTGTCAACGTCGGGATTGCCACAGAGGCCAGCGCATCGTTGAGGATGGCCAGGCATGGTGTTTTGTGGATGTGGTGGTGGGGGTCTGGTTGAACATATCTCGTTTGGCCTCCCCTTTTTAAGGTTACACCTGGACGTGACGAGAAACGCCTAGAACTGGCGGGGAGCGGCAGGAAAGAAAGAAGGGAGATGGCGAGGCGGCGGGAACACACTGAAAAAACGCTGGCATTGGTGATGGCTTGTTTGCCAAACGAGGACAGATGAGTCGCACCACTGAGCGCGGCTGACCGGACAGACCGGACCACAACCGAAAAACGACTACGACCCAACCCAAACGGACAGAAACAGACTGTTTCGACCGGCCATTTGGATTGCCCCGGTGGAGATGCCCTAAGGATCCGGTTGGTTCCGTCCATCAGCATTTTCCTTTATGTGAGTGTCTACGTGTGACTTCCCCCACCCTGCCGCACGAGGCATACTCTGCAGCGAGGAGCTAGATCGATGTTGGTGTCTGCGTTGGCGTCGGGGGAGCGCCTGACCACGATCCCCAAGGGAGAGAATTCAGAGGAATTTTTTCTTATCTATGAAAATTATTACACAGATTATTACAAAGTGCTTAGTGACTGAAAAATAGTATTGAACTGAAAGTTATTGTCATTTGTTTTTCCAAATGTATTGATTAGCTTCAAAACATCGGACCTATATAAACTCAAAATACGACTCCACCAGTACACTATGAACTAGATTTTGGCTTGTAGAGGAATGTTTGGGCGCATGATGAGATAATCCTCATGAATTTTATGGAGATTGTGACCGTCTCGCAATTGGTTGGTATGTTTCATGAAAGGATTAGTTGGGATCCAGACCAAAGACAAAAACTAGTGTGGATGAACAAGAATGAGGTGTACGGACAAGTTGAGCACTCTCATCAGCTTCTGCATATCTAGGAAAGTATCAATTAGCAGTCATGTGGGGATGTTTGTTATGGTGGATGATGCTGGTGCATCGGATTCAGGTCTTGCTGCCAGAGGTGCTGCTGCTCTTATTTATGAACCAACTTTTGTGACGAAACCATCAACCATGCCACCCAAATATGCTAAAATGTTCTACCAGCCAAAACAGAGCTAACCCTAACACAACAACCCTTTTGCGACGAATCTAGCAGGAAATCACCAAAAAACAAACAATTTGGGTCGATTTAGTGTAGTTTACCGTAGTCCAGAGGCCGAGCTCCTTCCGGTCGCCCCTCCCAGTGGAGAAGATCCGCGGTGGCTTCCCTACACCATGATGACGAACAAGCATGTTTTCAACCTTTTCTCGCCAAGGATCTTCGCCATCACTGAGCGTCGCTTCCTCTCACTCTCACCTCGGAACGATCGACAACCAATATAAGGAAAAAAGTGGCAGAGTCATCAGAGTGGACAACGAAGATAGTGAAATAAATGGGATTCAGGGGTTTATCTGTAAAAATGCCACCCGGTCGGAACGCCGCGCTCGCTGGTAAGTGGGTCCTGCACGCCGAAATACGTATGTGGCGCGTCACGCTTGTGTATGTGGTGACTGATGAGTCCATTTTTGAAGCATATTTATCTTATATTTTTTCATAAGTAGAGTTGGGATTTTGGTATTTTACGGTGCTCACACGCACCTTTTACCCTTGTTTTAACAGGTTTCCGAATTATTAAATCTTTTGTGAATATATCAATTGGGACTATCATATTATGTAATAATATGATATTTCTAAGTAATAAATGTTATTTAAATAATTTCGCATGTGCCTATGAGAAGAGAGGATGCGAGAAGAAGTTTTAGGAGGTTTAACAACCTACGGTTGAGGTAGAGATGCAAGAATCGAAGTGTAGTAGAGAATCCCAAACATTACCAGATGATTCCGAAACTCGGGATTCATAGTTAATGTTGCTGACAGTGAATTCACATCAAGATCAAGGCTGGAAGTAGTATCCAAATTGATGTCTAGTTTACTTTAGAGTTTAGATTTTCGGTGAATGACCCAGGCTTCAAAACCATTTTACACAAGGTCCAGATGCGTGGACTGAGTGTTCACGCGAACTTGGCCTTGGGGCCTTAATCTTGATGTGAATTCCATGCATATTGTGTATTCTTGTGTGGGCTCTGCTGTTCATACAAATTTAAGAAATTCACAGCTTTCTGTTTGCGCAGCCCAGAACCAGATATGCACTTCAGCTTTATAATGTGCTGTGTGTTGATCTTACAGAGCTTTCTAGTTACAGTTAGCCTCGTTTCAGGCAATACAATGTACCAATGAATGACCACGGTTTAATTATTCATTTGGCCCCTGTTATGTGTAAGTTATATCTCAATGTGAATTGCATAAGTTAGATCTCAAATTGAATCGCACAAGTCAAAGTGAACTGCATGAGTTTCATCTCAAACTGAAACCAAGACCCCAGTACTCGAAAACATCTGCACACACGACCATGTTCAGACAACATTCTTCCATATAATCAGGAACAGCATAGTAGCTTTGCAACAGATAGTACCTCAACGTATGTGGTACAATGGTAGGCTCAGATTCATGTTTCAAACATTTCACAAGAGTAGCTACACTGAATCGCCGATGGTCCCAAAATATCTACTAAACTACTACATCCTCAAATCATGGCATCATAATCATCCAATGCACCATTATACTCCATGACCTTCTTCTTGATCTTCGAGGTATCCACCCAGGTGATGAAGTCTTCCATGTTCCTGGTTACAAGAAAGGCTGGATCCGTTACCGTCTCAGGGCCTACACGCACATGCCCTTGTTCAATGTAGGTGACAGCCTCTTTAAGGTGTTCCGCAAACTTGAGCTTCACCAAAACTGTTGCAAGTCTCCGCCTACAATAGTTTAGAAAGCAAGTATGGTTAGTGGAATATGATATATCATGTTGCTTCCTACAACAAAGCTAGTATGGTTATTGAGTGATTCATGGCAATAAAAGCTTAAAAAAACAACTAACAAATAAAATGCAGCATTTGATGAAGCTAACAACGATTGAAGGGAAAATAGTTCCTATAAATCAGGGACATAGAGACCTGCAGAAGGCGCTCACTGAAAGATTCTCACATTTGACCAAGCTCTTCTTTGATGGAATTACACCCATATTATACCTGAAATTTGAGAAAAATTCCTTAGACCATATAAATGAGAAGGTCAGTAAAAGTATCAAGGAAAAACTGGAAGCAGCAAGCAAGAATTGCATGATGGAATCGAACGGAAACAAGTTCAGATGTTCATAATAAGATGGCGCACTGAAGCAGCATGATATATACAGTATTGTGTCGCTTTCCAATGCCCAGGAGAGTATCAGTATCCAAACATAACCAATCCATTGTCATGTTGAACAAACTAATTATTAGAGCACACACTCTGAAGAATAAGATGAGACGCCGATAATCATGTAGAGGGTTAGCAAGTCTTTGCTGCCACTTAATTTTTAACTACTGTTTTGGAAGAACTGCAGGAGAACTGCTCTATTCATTCATTGATTTAGGGACAGGCAGGCTAAGTGGACCAAAGATCTGAAGCAAACAATGATAGCCCAAGAAACCTCATATGAGTTACATTTTGCTTAGCCTGGATCGAAATTAATACTGTTTGCACAATCAAAAACAAATCCTGAATAAATAATTAAGTACTCCATACTACTGATTGTGTCAAACGGAAATAGGTGTTTCTTTTTCCTAATGCATGAGAGAGTATCAATAGTGGGGTATCCAAACGAAAGCAATCCATTGCTGTGTTGAACAAAATTATTATTAGAGTGCACACTCAGACATTAGCAGAAGCAGAAAATATGATGAGATGCCGATGATCATGTAGAAGGTTAGCAAGTCTCTGCTACCACTTCATTAATTAGTTATTATTTTAAAATAACTGCAGGAGAACTAATATATTTATTCATTGATTTAAAGACAGGTCAAGTGGACCAAAGATCTGAAGCAAACAATGATAGCCCAAGAAACCTCATATGAGATACATTTTGCTTAGCCTGGATCAAAATGAATACTGTTTGAACAATCAAAAATAAATAGTCAAGTACTAATAACGTACTTAGGTCAAAAGTAGAATTAATTTGATAGACCTTACATAGAGCCATGACTCGTATATTTTTAAGTATATAACAATCCAGTTGGCAATCATAGATAAACATCGGAGGACTCGTAATGTCGTGGTACATGATGGATACAGTGCTCATACTAGTACAGTTAAACGGTTAAACAAACAACAACAGATCCCTATCAGAACCGGGAAGAGAACATGCGGCAACTTACAGCTTGTCGATGAGCATGTCCGTCATCTCGATTCTGAAAGGGTCCCTCGCATCCATTTGCTTTATAATGTTCACCAGCTTCTGCGCCATACAGCAGATCCCATTGTACCTGCAGGGAGACGGGCATCGCAGAATTTACGACCAGCACTCAACATATGCTCAAGCAGTAATCCAAGCACAACCACATACTGAATCGAAACACGAACACGACAAGCTAATCAATTCCGGAAGCAATCGACCGATAGTTCGTAAAGCAGCGGATCAGGAGGGGGTTGATTAGGTGAGAGAGGGAGGCATACATACTTCTTGTAGTCGTCCCTCTCCACGAGGCTGTAACGCTGCGTGACGGCGGCATCGCGGTGGCCGCCCTCCCGCTTCCAATCGAGGAAGTTGACCTTCTTCAGCAGCTTCTTCTCGTGGAACTTGAGCTTCCTCATCCTCCTGCCTCACGTTTGATGTGAGGAAGGCGTCTGTCGAGCGGAGGCGGCGGCGGTGGCGGCGGTGGCGCCGGTGGATGATTCTTGGAGGAGCGCGGCGGTGGCGCCGGTGGATGATTCTTGGAGGAGCGCGGCGGTGGCGCCGGTGGATGATTCTTGGAGGAGCGCGGCGGTGGCGGCGGCGTGCGTACTTGTTTGCGCGTGACCGTCGGGACTAGGGTTCGTGGTGGCATTAAGGGGTTTGGGCTCCGTTTTGGGCTGACTGGGCTCGTTTGACTGTTTGGGCTGCGCCGACGAAATCTTCGCGGACCAAGCTAGAGGGGCGCCCGGGAAATCCTATACGCCGCCCGCCGGAAATCCTAGAAAAAGCGTTCCTCGTATCCCACCAAGCGTTGTCTTTTCTTTCGCGCAAGGAAAATGATACAACTTTCCTGGAATTGAACGCTGGGTCGCTTCCTGCCTCGGCTCAAGTGATTCACTGAAACGATAAAACCTTTAAAGTGTTAAGTGTCAATAGCGGAACGTTCTGTCAATCGGGAAAGGTTTTTGGTGACAAGACCCGGAGATATTAGAAGTGAGAACGCTGACATGAGTAACGAGAAATCTTTTTTTCCTGAAAGGAGCATATATTAATATCACGAAATACCAATTACATCCAGCATCTGCAACAACGTAATATCCTAATAGTATTACGGATGCATACAACCAACAAAAGAAAGAAGAATTATAAAAAGAAAAGTTTCGTTACAGTGATCAGATCCTTTAAACAGCGGACAAAACACCATCAGAACAGCACGAGAAATCCAACAAGTCCAAAACCGATGCCTTCAAGAAGGGATCAGTGCTCAAGCGTCATCATCGTCCTGATCAAAGACCATAGATTTTTACATTGGAGAAAGTCCGCACACACAAAACAATGACTTCAACAAAGTTATTATCAGGCACAACCAGTTAAGGCCAGACCTTGGGTTTTCACAACGCAGGATTAGACACTAAATTCCCCATGTACTATCGCTCCCGCTTGCCAATTCCGCTACTCCAAATCACAAAAAACCAAGCCAGAAACCCTACATCCCTAGGACTCAAACTTCCATTGCCCGTCTTTAGTTCCCGACTTTTGTGCCATTCTCCGCGTCTTAGTTCACCTTGGAACCAAGTTTGTGCCATTGCAGAGCTTCACAACGCCACCACTGAAACCAAATGGCCAGCAAAAAACATGGTTGCACGTGACAAAAACACCGTCCACAACGGCGAACTCCAGGCATGTCGTCCA
This sequence comes from Avena sativa, assembly GCA_916181665.1. Classification (NCBI taxonomy): domain Eukaryota; kingdom Viridiplantae; phylum Streptophyta; class Magnoliopsida; order Poales; family Poaceae; genus Avena; species Avena sativa. The sequence goes on along the minus strand of OV702294.1, from coordinate 165,811,953 downwards.
TTTGGAATTCACCGACACAGTCTTCCGGAACTCGGTAATCCACCTAAGATCAATGACGATCGGCAACATGTAGTTCTTCATCACAGAGAGAGGGAAATCCAAGGATGACCACCTTTATTCAGGCCAAACCAACACAACAATCCCCACACCGCCGGCTAGCTCTCGGCGATCGGAACGAGCCTAGATCTGATCCGCAAATCAGGCCAAGAGGGCAGCCGCCGCCCCCGACCATCTCTATATCCATCAAAGTAGTGAGCATATCAAATATTTGTACTTAAAAAAAGAAAGAAGAAAAGAATAAAATATATACGCATAGATAGACAAATTTCAAAAGAAGCAAAAAGAGAGAGCAGCTATCAAAAGAATGAAGAGTAGAAGAAAAGAAAAATTATCATAAATCTTCATTACTAAACCAAGTGTTCAATATTTCTAAACTCAATGATTATATGATATGTTAAATTACTAGGAGATTCTTATAATTTTATTAATACTAGAGAAGGTGTGAAAGCATCTAAGTCATGTAATGTGTAAGGGTATAATAATACCCCCGACGCTTCTTCACATCCGATGTTGTATTCATGTTTCAAATTTTTTGCCTCATTTATTGTAACGACCTGTGTCTCATGAACATGATGATCTTATTCATAAGCCACCATCTTGCTCGGGAACGAGCTAGATCCTAGCTTGGAGGAGTTGATGAGTCCAAAATTAAAGCATATTTACTCTCTGTTTTTGCATAAATAGAGTAGGGATCTTTGTATTTCATGGCGTTCGCGCGCACCTTTTTGTCTTTATTTTAACAGGATTCCAAATCATTAAGTCTATTATGAATATATCAATTAGAGCTGTTATAATATACTACAATATGATATTTTTAAGTGATAAACGTCATTTTGTGGATTTACCTTCGCTCATGGAAAAATACCAATCGAGGAGAGGCAACTAGTGCCGATAATGACATGCGGTATGGGCGGGGCGCTCCTGCACCGTCCGCCCGTACCAGATGCCATCTGGTTTGCCTCGTCAAATACTTTATCCTGGCAAAGGCGGCGGGAGGATCCGACATTCACAACCACTAGAAACCACGAAAAAACACATCTGAAAGGGATCCGAAGGAGGAACTTGGTTGGGGAGAAATCCCTGCTGATCCACGAATCATTGGAGGACAGCACATAACCCCCTTCATTATCAACCGCTGCATCTACATCACCACCACTACCCCCGTCCTTCATCCATTAGATCTTGTTGTAATTCCAGATCCAATTGTGGTTTGCACTAGATCTATTTTAATACTTTCATCCATCCATTTGATTATGATAATGTTGTTGATTGCTTTCATGCGTGAGTAGTTCCTTTGTTCTTGGGGAGATAGACAAATCCTAGCACTATTATGAATTTACAATAAAGATGATATATTCTTGTGTTCATATGACTTGCCGGTCTATGATTGATTTATGATTTGTGTTTGATCTATCTCTTTAGATGGTATGTAAAAGTCGACCACATACCATTTTCCCTCGAGACTAAAAGGAGGGACAAACCCTTTGGACGTGCTTTGGGATCGTACCTGGAATGGCCCCATGACAGATTGGCGTCGTCTCGTGAACTACACGGTCAAAGGGGGAATAAAGAGGGACTCCCTAAGCTAATTACGATATCCACGTGGAAACCCTTAATTGTGATGGTCTGTATGGGTGACTGCTATCAGGCATCATAGTGGTTATTTAGAGATGACCTCACTCTTGGCTCAACAAAATGGCTGCCTACAAGCCTTGTAGTAAACATATTATTATGGAGCTCTCTCCACACATTTTATGACGTAAGAAGTATGTTATCTTAAATTATTAATAATGACAACACCATGCTAGAGGAGTATCCTACATCCCGAGAATGTTTTAGCCCTATTGCATTCCAACTCGGTTTAATACAATCTTGTTACTTGCTTTCTTTTAATTGTTTTAATTACTTTTCTACACACAACCAAAAACCTTTTAAACACTTTTTACTTGAGATCAAATGCAACTTACAAGTATCCTTTGGTAGATAGTAACGAGGGGCATTAAGACCTTTACCAATAGCTCTTTGTGGGTTCGATATCTTTACTTCGAAACTAGCTACAATTGATCTATGTATTTGCAGTCATTAGCGACCGTGTAGCAAAAAAGTTATGCTATTGTAGCAAACCCGACCTCACCGGATACTCGCCAGAGACTTTCACTGGAGACCTAGCCGGAGACTTTTGCCGGAGACGTTGTAGCAAAAATATTACGCTATTGTAGCATAATCACTAAACGGTGGTAGCAAAAAATGTGCCGATGTAGAAAAAAACTGACTTCGCCGGAGACATCGTCGATGGCTTAGTAGCAAAAAAAGTTGGACCGATGTAGAAAAACCAACTTTACTGGGGACTTTCGTGAAAATGTTGTAGCAAATACTTTATACTATTGTAGCAAAAACATAGAATATAAATAGAAAAAATTCCTACTACCATAGCATCGCCCTATAGCAAAATCTCAAAACACAACCATTGATCGGTAGCATTGCGATCCTTCATTTGTAGCAACAGGCGACCACTTTTTGTAGCATCGTCGTCAAAGAAAAACAGTCGCGCACCACACACATAGGCCAAGGAGACCTGAACGTGCGAGAGAGGATGCCAATGGATACAACCAAAGGCGGAAGGAGGCACCGGTGATGAACTCAAAGGCGGCCCTGGGCGTCGGAGCTTGATCTGCAGCAGGACGACGCGAAGAAGCTTAGGGAGCAGCGCCAGGGGGGCGAGTTACGGGCCTCGGCCAGGAGGGGGCGAGGGCGGCGCTGGGCACGCGAGGCGGCGGCGTGGCAGAGGTGAGGTCTGAGAGGTGTGGCGGCACTGTACAGCGGCGAGCGCGCGGCCCTATGGAAGCGGCCGACAGCTAGAGGAGAGGAGGAGAACTCGCACAGCGGCAGGGTGTGCTTGGCGGCACCATGGCAGTTGGCGGCCGGAGAGGAAGACGAGGGAGGCGACGGAGTGCGCGGCTCGGTGGGGAATCGAAAAACAACTCGGGTAGGTGGGGATGCCTGCGTCGTGGTGGGACCCCTGGTTGTGTGTGCACGCACGTGTTGTTGTTTAAGTGACGGTCGGAACCAACAACCCGGGGATGAGATTGACCGATCCCGGGGAACAGTATCATTTTTCTTTAAAAATGCAAGATATTCTAAATAAAGTATCTTAAAATAATACAAACTATAGCTGCTTCAGTTGGACTTGCTATTAAGAGAGAATCCACTGGTTGTACTAATGTGAAAGGACAAACTAAAGTTAGGATTAGGTGAGCCAGTCGATTTTGAGTTTGAGTATTCCATGCGGCAACTGCTATAGGAGACCGAGTCGTGCTAAACTAAAAATCATCCCATGGTAAGGCACAGCACATTTTCTATACACGCAAAAAAAAACTTTAGAAAAAATTGTGAGTTCATTTTACTTCCTCATGTCTATATTAATGGCTTTAATTTTATCTAAATTTATATATATCTAGTTAAATATTTAATCTAAATGCATTCGTATATCTAGACAAAGTTAAAGCCTCACGACAGGGAGACGGCGACAGACTAAAACTAATCTAGGTTTTGTTCCCTTGCCGGTGACGTCGCCAGTCCGCTCCGCCTTCGGTGGTCTTAGGGCCTTGGAGGCATGGCGCACCATGACCTCTCGCCGGCGGGAGGTTTTCGATTCTTCGCTTATACCTTTTCAGTATCTTTTCCAGAATGTTGAGGCCGTGACTACGTCCTGAAATCAGAATAAGGCCCCCCTCCCTATCCTCGCTTCGGTGGTGCATCTAGCGTCGGCGGAGGACGCGTGGAGTCGTGTGTCCGGTGGATCTCTTTAGGTCCGTTCGTTTTCGTATTTGTGCATGTGGTTTCATATTAGTCTCTTCCGATCTACGGTTTCCATCTTCGGCGATGGTTGCTTCTCTGGTGCGCTAGCTCTTTTGTGCCTTAGCACGACGACTTTTCGTCTGTATACTACAACAATCTTTGTCCGGCTCCAGTGATAGAGGGGCGAGGACGACAGCGCGCCTTCGGTTCGTGCTAGTATTTATAGTCGTCTCTAAGTAGTTCAGTGATCTATTTATAATTTTTGTAACCTTTTATACTATACTGTTGATTGATTATCAATAGATAGGTGGAATTTCGTAGTAAGAAAAAATAAACCGCAGGGAGTATATTTGATTCTATTGTGCCTGCAAACGCGATTGCATACCAGCGGGGATGTAGCTCAGATGGTAGAGCGCTCGCTTAGCATGCGAGAGGTACGGGGATCGATACCCCGCATCTCCATTCCATTAGCTGTTTTTTTCGTTCAGTGTGCTGTCTTCTACCTCAAGTCTGTTACCCAACAGCCAACATGGATGCATCAGCGACTTCTCTCTTTGCCATTTCCCCCCTTGATAGTGTAAAACAGAACAAAGTTATTTGGACACGAAAGTAACATGTCGCAGCAAAAAATGCAGGATATATGGTTTCTTAGTGCTCTGCGCTTTTGAGAAATCAAAACCAGGAGTGCTGTAACCGCATCTCCATAACAAAGATCAAAGATTTGATATCAGCAACCACCGAGCCCATCAAAGAGCGGTCTTGCACTCATACATAAGAATGATCTTCAGGTAGTCTTCCTCTAGGGCAAGAGCGATGGCGTGTCTAATGGCCAACGCTTCAGCAAGCTCAGGTACAGTGGCCTCGTCAACAGATTTGTTGCAAGCAAACAAAACACACTCCCTTGTTGTCCCCGATCACCACACCGACACCCATCCGACAAGAGTTCAGAGATAGAGCAGCATCCACATTGACAGAGACCGACCCGGCCAGCGTTAGAGCCCATTGATGAACTGAAGTGAGGGAGACACATCTTGAAGCCCTCGTCAGCTTCAGTCCTGCATAGGCTCTAATTTCCTCAGCCACTGTCTGAGGATGCAGCTTTCCATTACCACTGTGTTCCTAGACATCTCCACATCTGTCAGCATAGAAAGATTCAGACCGAGCCAGGAAGTAGGCCGACTTGACTGTGTACGTGTACCTACTTTTTCATGTGGCCAGGACACGAAATCATCACCGCCATGCCATACACATCCTAACTGCACGTAGATAATGCAACCAACTAGCAAGTTCCCGTTTTGCAGGAAACAGGAGACGGCCTAGAAATCAGGTTAATACAATAAGAGATTTGTCCTAATAAAACCACAGGGTTTATAGCCAATTCCATGTACCTAGATAATGCAACCAACTAGCAAGTCCCATGTTTGCAGGAAACAGGAGACAGCCTAGAAATCAGGATAATACAATAAGAGATTTGTCCTAACAAAACCACAGGGTTAGATTGATCACCCTCATGGTGGCTCGTCCATGGTGACTATCTTCCTCCTGAAGCCCACAAACACTACCCACCTTATCAATCTCGAGCTCCCTTTTCGGAGAGTAGAGATTCCCTAGCCACTTTGCATGCAAAATGTTTCACCTGTTAATTGATGGAAAAGAAGAAACACAATGTCACGTATGAGAAACGACAGGTTCACTGCAGTTATGCATGAGAAGAAAATGATTAGAGTCATGAGAAATATAACTACCTCAAAATAATATTCTGATATCCATAGACAGAAATTGTTCCCAACGGGTTTTCAGCGAGCCTTGTGACCGGCAACTAAAAGTCGGCAAAGACATCTGAATGAAAAGGCTGCGTCGCAGCATCATCAGACTCCCTGAAAATTACTTTTCCATTCACACCAGCTTCTGCAAGAAATAAAAGGTCTGCGTTCTGGATGTCGGGCGCATTGGATGGAATCAAACTGGGAGTTACAAGTAGCAGTTTACGGAGAGATGTAGCCTTCCTCAACAAGAAACACACTAGCTGCAGCTCAATCCGGTTCCAATTGAAGTTCACAATCTTTACCACCTTAAGGTTTTCTAAACCATCCTCTGGCGGTTCTACCACCACATAGTCAAACGGGTCCACCAAGGCCTCGCTGGGAATGCTAGGGAGCTGCAAGAACAAACCACAATCGTTTAGAAGCATTATAATGAAAGAACGCACGAAAGATGCCCATGCAGTAAAAATGAAAGACTGGCTACCAAGCAGCTCAAATTGTAAAACATGCAGTGGGTGTAAAACCTGCACAAAAAGCCTCTCCAGATTGCGACATTGGCTGTTCTTGAGGAAAACGTAGATGTTCGCAAGGTCAGGGGCCTTCATTTCTAACATAAGCAACTGTAGTTCTGTCATGCTCTTAAAAAAGTCGCACATCTTGGCCGACTCGGCATGCCCAATTGCATTAGGCAAGGAAGACACGACCTAAGATGGCATCCAAGGTTAACAAACAATCCAGGCATCAACAGATAACATAACAGAATGAACCCAAATAGAGAAGAACATACAAAGAGGACATTGCTGCAGATAGTGAGCGCTGTGAGTTTGGAGCATACATGGCTTTCAAACCATTCACTGAACACCTGATATAGTCGCACAAAAAATCATATGAATATGATATTAATGCTGGTAAAGTCAGAAAAAAATCAAAGGAACTCCAATAAACCTTTTTGCAGATGAGGACATTGCGGCTTCTTTGCACGCCGAAACGGATGTAGAGGTCAGCAAAGCATGCGTCACTAGGAAGATAGAACGAAGAGAGGAAACCACCGCTGTAGCGAAACGAGCGGAGGCTAGATACCACCGCGACGTCCACCTCGACGACCCTACTACATCCTGCAATAGTGATGCTCCTCAGGTTCAGCTTTGTCCCCATCGCCGCCGTCACGGTGATTCGTCGGAGGCCATCGCAGGAGTGAAGGCCAAGGACACGGAGGCAGGGGCACAGTGCCAGCATTCTGGCCAAACCCCTGTCGTCGATGTGGACAGAGTGGAACCGGACGATCTCAAGAGCGGAGCACGGTCGCGCGGCCCGGGAGTTGAGGCCAGATACGTCAATGCCATGGAGCAAGAGGCGTGCGAGAGCAGGGCTGGCCGCGGCCACCGCTGGGAAGGGGAATCGTAGCGTGGCTGGGGAGGGTGGGCTCCGCAGCTCGACGCGGAGGTCCTCGATGCCACAGGCAGCGGAGGCGGCAAGGTAGCGGTTGAACCGTCGGGCGCTCATGGACGGTGTGTCAATGACGAGAGAGTAGCTGTCAAGGCGCCCCTGCCCCTGGGATTGGCGAAGCTCGAGGGAGTCAAGGAGCTTCTTTGGAGAGGGGGAGGAGTAGGGAAGGAGGTGGTGGTGGAGCGAGGAGGGGTTCTTGTCGTCCTGCCACCGGCGCTCCCAGAGGTGGCGCCATGAGCTGGTGAGGGACGAGGTGACGATGGCAGATTTGAGCGGGAGGAATGACAGGATGTGCAGCTGCAGCGCCTCTGGCAGCGCTGAAAGGTGGTCCAGTGCAGCCACCGCCACTGGCACAGCATCGTGTTGGTTGTGCTCATCGTCTGCCGGCAGACGCAGCCTCTTCACGCTGGTGCCGCTGCTGTATTCAAGCGCCATTGCTCGTGGATCAAATATTCATTTCATTTATCCTTGTATCTTCTCAAGCTGCATATTCAAACAGAAATTTCATCAAATTGCTAGAAGAGCACAAGAGAACATAAATAAGCATGTACTCAAAGGAAAGTACCTCCTGACCAGAGGTTCTGCTACCCACAGACACACAAGCTTTCATCAGAGCTTCTGTTTTGGAAGTAAAAAAAAAAGAGATCTTGAGATGAAAATTTTGTCGATGTGTAGCCCCCTAAAAAGAGGTATTATGGTGTAACACGGGGGCTGTATAAGTGTTCCGGGATCTCAAGTAAAGCCCGTATATTTTTGTGTGTCTTAATCCACTATATGTCTATATCATAACATCCTTCATGGATACTAAGGGACTAGAACAGAAATTAGTGACCATTACTAAGCTGGCATTTAGGAACAACATAGTTTGGTTGGGTTATCATGTCTCAACACTTGTTAGGTAAAAGTCGATCTAGTTGATGATAATGTCAGAATTAAGAGAGCCAAGCTTTGTATTTAGACCATTGTACATGTAAGAAAATGTTGTGCAGTGATGTGATGCTTAGCAACATAAAGAAAGGGACGATGTGAAAAATATATATTATCATTTGCGCTAATGACACCAGCAGGCAACCAAGGTATTGCAACTTGCAAGGAATGGCGAGCGACATGTAGAAAATGTGATAACAACAATCCACATCGGGAGGAGCAACCAGAATATATTTACTTCCCCCAACTTATCAATGTTAAATTCGTTTAATTTCTTTTTAGGTAAATAATCCATGTCCGTGAGCAATAATGGACTAAAAAACCTTCATAACCAGGACAATGCAGGGGCTATCGAAGAGTTGAAAATATGCAGAAGAAGCCCTGGAATTACTCACTTCGTGTTTGCCGACGATAGCCTTTTATTCTTTAATGGTACTGCTGAATAAGCTGGTAAAAAAATTATGTTCTCCGAGCCTATGAGAAAAGCACTGGTCAGCTGCTCAGCCTAGCTTAGTGTTGCATGATGCTGGGCAAAGATGTTTAGAGGAAGATGGAACTGCGGTTGCCTCTATTCTGAGAGTGGAATCCACAAGTTTTGATGAAAAAATTTGGGTTTGCCAGTTCCAGAAGGAATGATGAAGGATGATAAATTCCAATACAAAAGAAAAATTATTGAAGAGATGTTCTGACTGGTCTGAAAAATATATGTCAGGTGCTGCGAAGGAAGTGTTGGTGAAATCTGTGGCCCAAGCAATTCCAACATATGCAAGGAATGTGTTTAAATTTTCTGCCAGTTTATATGATGGTGACCTTTCACAAATCACTAGAAATTTTTGGTGGGGTGATGACGAGGATCATAGAAAAGTTCATTGGACAGAATTGACAAAATGACAAAACCAAAGGCAAAGGATCTGAGACTGTTTAACCAAGCTTGGAGACTAATTGAACGGAACTTCTGTGTGTACGACGTTCTGTATCCAATGCGTGTACGACGGATAATCCAGTGGTGTACAGCAGTTTTAGTTTACTACATGGACATCTTGATTGCATTGTCGTACAAAAATCATACACATAGCGTCGTACGTGTAGCAGCACTCCCAATTGAATACCCGGATAGTCTGTGTACTGTTAAAGGCTAAATACTTTCCCTCGGGTGAGTTAATTGATACTGCCTTCATAAAAAATATGTCTCCTTGTCAGCAAGGTATCATGCATGGTCTTGATCTCCTCAAATAAGGAGTCACTCGCCAAATTAGTTCTGGATCAAAGGTTCAAATTTGAAGAGGTAGCTGGTTGCCCAGGGGTAATTTAAAGATAATTGGTAAGGCTTTTTACTCTAGACTAAGATGGGTGTCTGACCTGATTGATTCTTTCACAAAAACATGGAAGGAAAGACTAGTAAGGAAAATTTTCCATGGTGCGGATGCTGACAATATCTTGCAGACAGATTACCTAGTTTCACAGGAGAGGTCTATTTAGCATGGCATCATAAGACGAATGAATTTTTTTTGGTGAAGAGTCTCTATAAGCTTGCTTCGGATACTCAATCAGAGGCTTGTGGTGCTGGTACTAGCTCTAATCCATCTGGCCAGAGAGAAATGTGGAGCCTCATCTGGAAGGCAAAGGTGACTGCCCATCATGACATGGTTTCATGTACTAAGGCAAAAGCCCTTCGGCAGAGAATGAGGAATGATTGGTCTCTACCTTCAGAGAGTGTGCTCCAGTACACCGGAAAAGACTGGGTGTTAGTCCTGCTTACTCAAATGGATGAAAACACTCGTGTCCTACTCCTGTGGTGGAAACCTTAGGATATGCGGAATCATGCATTGCTCGGCGATGGTAAAAGTGGAATTGAACAGTCCTCTTCCTTCTTTCAACCTTATCGTGCTTCAGTACAAGATTCTAGGGAGGTTGAGGTATTACTAGCTGACCGGAAAGGTAATCACTCTGTTTTAAATTTAGAGCCAGGAGTGAAGCAAGCTAAGAAAAGAACCTGAAAGTTTGAAACTATCTGGTTCGGTCAGGAGCATGGTTTGGCAAAGTTGAATTTTTCTAGTTGAAATCCATAGGGATGCGTAGGGAGCAGTGCTGAAGAATGATGCTGGTCATGTCCTGATGTCGGCCTGGGGTCTCATTGCATACTGCGCTCGAGTTCTGAGTCTGCAGAAGTTGTGGCAGGACTGCAAGCTCTCAGTCTCAGGACGATCCTTACTATGTATGCAGGCCCCCTTCATGTTGAAAATGTTTGTGCTGTCAGCTATTACGGATACTGCAAGGGAGATTAAGAGCCTGCTTAGCTCTTTGCCAGATGCAACCGTCTCAAAGGTCAATCCATCGGCAAACAAAATCGCGCATGGGTTGGCTAGGTTAGGGAGTTCTGTGGTGTGCGTGAGTTATCTGATTGGTTGGTCAATCGCGAAAGTAACCAAATTATTTCTCCCTGATTAATAAACCGAGGTCAAAACAAAAAAACTTCAGTGTATGCTCCTTACCCGAGTGGCGAGCGCCTCCTCCCGCTGCGCCGCGCGTCCCCCTTCCGCCATTGACAGATCCCCGCTGCCAAAGGGCACCGATGCGTACTCACCTCCTCTACAGCGGGCACATTACTCCTCTCTGCATCCGCCGCCCCGAACTCAGGCAAGAGAATGGCAGGAGAAAAAGAAGCTCGGTAGGTGGAGGAGGCCGCCGGGAGCGGCGGTTCCGGTGAGGGGTCGATCTACTGTATTCGTGACGGTGGGGGCTGGGACTGGGACTGGGAGCGCTGAGCGGGGAGTGTGCTGCGACTGCGAGCCTGTGCGTGTGCGTACTGGACAAGGGTCACGGGGGGACGACAGTCGACAGGCGAGGACACAAGAGAGACGACGCACGCGGACCAAATACAGCCCACGGACAGAGCCCGGCCCGGAGTATTTTCTTTCAAGAATTTGCGCTAAAAGAACTGTTGCAAGAATCAAATGCTTATATATTTAATGTGTAAAATTATTTGTTAATACAAACAGGGGATGTAGCTCAGATGGTAGAGCGCTCGCTTAGCATGCGAGAGGCACGGGGATCGATACCCCGCATCTACATTTTTGTTGACCAATTTATTTTTTGTAGAGTATAATTAGTTCTCATTTTTGTTGACCAATTTAGATGCTTGTTTGCATTGCAACGTACAGACAAGATGTGTATAGGCGTCCCCGGACAATGGGTACGTTCCCATCCACCTGCTTTCTACCACGTGTTCCTCTTTTTTCTCAAATTTTTGATTTTGCTATAGAATGTCCCGCTGTTCGCTAGAAAAAATAGAAAAAAAGTGTGTCCCGCAGGAGACTTTATTGGAGACCTCGGCGAAGACTTTGTAGCAAAACAATATGGTAATGTAGCAAAGTCGACCTTGACAGAGACTCGCCGAAGACTTACGCCAGGAGACCTCGCCGGAGAACACGTAGCAAAAACTTTGTGCTACTGTAGCAACACAAATTAAACTATTGGAGCAAAAACAAACCGCTACTGCGGCAAAAAAACCTGACTTCGCCGAATACATGGCTAGAGACTTTAGCCGGGAGACCTCGCCAGAGAACTTGTAGCAAAAACTATGTACTATTATAGCAAAATCAGAAAACAATTGTAGAAAACAATTGTAGCAAAAAAATCAGCAAGTGCGGCAAAAAAAAAAAGCAACTTCACCAACCTATATAATGGAAACTCTCATCGGAGAGATCTAATATTGTAGCGAACCTATATAACAATTGTAGCAAACATTTTTTGTGTGTAGCAAATTCAACCACCGTAGATAGTAAAAATTCCCGCCGCGGGGAGCAGAACCGCCGGTACCTTGCAGCAGCAGCCATGATGGCAGTGTTTGGCATAAGGAACCATGGACGTCGGCGAACTTCCCATATGGGGAGAGGCTGGCTGGCTCGAGGCAGAGAGTTGAGGGCTTTGAGATCCTAGTGGCAGAGCAATGCCCGCCACACGTGCGGGTGGCGACGACGCTACTAGGCGTGTGGCAGACCTGCGGTGGTACATGGCTAGTCGACGGTGACACGAGGTAGTAGGAGCTCCATGGCATTGGTGTCGCGGGGTAGCAAGAGCTCCATGGCAGAGGCGTGTGGCGGGCGGCGGCGGCGCGTAGCTAGTCGCCGGAGGCATTGCATCGGGGAGCAGCCTCCCGTGGTATCCGGGTTGTTGACAAATTGGAATAGATAAGGAGGAGAGAGAACATGTGGAGTTACCTCGTGGGCGCGCCCCCTTCGCACGAGCGCACAGGTGAGATGACCCAGAGATGGAATGATTCCATCATCCGAAGGATAGGGATCATTTTCCTAAAAATATCCAATGTTTAGACAAGGAGTTCATCGTCCACCTTCCCGCGTCCAATCATCCTAAAACGTGAAATCTCGTACAGGTCTCGCTTGTGCAGCATACCGTATTTGCATAGCGGAATTTTGTACTATTGTAGTATATTGCTTTGGGTAGGTTAAAACCACAAAGCTGCATGTCGATCTTCTATTGTAAGCTAGATGATAGCATTAATTTATCAACTCTTTTTCTCGAGGACGAGCAACGTTTAGCTTGGAGATGTTGATGAGTGCAAATATGATGCATATTTAAGGATATAGATTATTCATATTGTCACACGTCTCATGCTATATATAGCTACAACAATGCCTATTATGCATGATTAATAGTTCTCATTCATTTTCATATGAGTGTTGCATAACTATTAGTTTTTATTAGGATTTTATTATTTTTCCTTGTATTTGACTTGTGTGTAGGTGTTTTGACTCATTATGGATAAATCAAGGCAAGAGGATCCAAGAGGATGCAATATGGAGAAGCTCGGGCACTAGACTTAGCCATTTGAGGGGTGAAAAAAGTGATAGTTTTCCATCATCTCAAAATCAAGATCTAATATCACGGTGTTGTAGCCCTCGTCCATACGAATCCAACATGCCAAAGAACACCTAAATCGGAGTTCGTATAAAAAAATGACGGCCAAAATGCAAAAGAAGGTAGGAGAGATAACGGCCAACGGTACGGGCCAGTATGGTCATACCGTTCGCCCGTACCGCATGTCTAGACGCACAAAAAATGCCTTTATGGACACGTTTATTCACAAAATCTGTCCCTGATTGTTTCTAGACCTTTCTTAGATCATAGGCAACATGGAAGGGGCTATGAGAAACCCCCTACGACTATATAAAGAGGCAAAGGGCCAAGGGAAAGGGGATCCTCTCCATAGACATCCACGACGGAGCCCTGTCGTCGTGCCGCCTCCATAGCTGACATACCTCCAAGATCTAGATCAACACCTCCACACCATCAAAGCAAGAAGAGGAGGAGAAGGAAGCCATCACCATCATCACCACCACGGACCGGGAGCCGGCTTCATCACCATCTCCATCAACACCTCCATCTCTCTCTCTCCATTGCTTTAGATATTGTATTTGTAAGATTGAACATGATGATAATCTCAATGAATTCTTCTTTGTGTTATTTTCATCTATGTTTGAGTAATTGATCCGATTCTTGGTTTAGGTATGATCTAGTATGCAACTCTAGACTTTGTGGCTTTATCTACGACTCCCTATGTTTAGAAATATAGGACATTTTAGCTTTGTGAAATAAATGTATCTAGACGCATTTTAGTGTATAGGTTCAGTCCGAACCTCTACGAACCTATACACTAAAATATGTCTAGCTACATTTGATTCACAAAGCCCAAACGTCTTATATTTCTGAACGGAGGGAGTATATTACTCTCTCTTCTAGTGTCAAGGAGGAGATAGATGAGTTCATGTGATACTTTGGCCTGGAGTGTATTATTGACTCGCATGTGTGGCAGAAATGTGGGGCCTTATGTAGTACACACTAGTGACAACCTGAAATCATTAGGAATCATTTATTTATCTAAATATATATCTTGTGTAATTCCAATAGATGGCTACATAGTTGTCCCTCTAGTACCATTGAGACCGAATGCCTAGATACCACACTTTATTCTATTCAATCCTATAACTACAATCCTTTGTTTACTTTAAGTATTGCTTTACTTTGTTCTCACTTTGTTCTTTGTTATTAGTTACTTTAAACCTCTCTCAGTTGTCGCTATCCTAGTAACTTATATAATAGGATATTTACAACGGTTTGGATGCGAACGTGATTGCGACTGACAAAGAAGTTGCGGGGATGTGTTACCATTTTCAAAGCTCCCTTCGGACAAACTTGCTAATAAATATTTGCTGATACAAATACTGCAATAACTCTATTGTTGGTGCAGGAACCCAATCAGCATAGGTTCTGACGGTTGCAATCACTAGAGTTATGGAGGATAATCTGTTTCAGAATCTAGCCAAAATTGCACCCACACAATGTATTCTATATAAATATGATGTTATGGTCCTTGTCAGGACAGAGGTGCAAGAATTTCAAGCAATGAAAGAAATTTTAAACATAATTCGAAGAAACATCCGGTATGCATGTTAATTACAGAAAAACCATGAAAACACTTATCAGAGGACATGTTGAGGATGAGGTTAGAGTGAGATCTATCTTGGGATGCGATTTAGCCATATTTTTCTATCAAATATCTAAGATATCAATTGGCACTAAGGCCTCTAACGAAAGCAGGGTGACAACCTCTTCTCGAGAGAGCACTAAACTTCATCCCGACATGGCAGGTTGCAGCATGCATTAATTGCTAGAGTTGGTCGCTTAATCCTTATCAAGGAAATAATCCTGGCTAATACTGCACATCATCTTCTGGTGGCAAATGAATCATTTCGACTGATAGAAGAAATCATCAAGTTCCTTCGGGCATTCTTTTGGGTCGAGAAAATGAAGTAATGGTGGGGAATGCTTAGTTTACTAGGATGAAATCAGCAAGCCAATGTGCTATGTAGATTTGGAAGTCAGGGATTTAAAATTCTAGGGCTTGATCTTGGAGTGAGATGGTAGTGTATGGTTCGCACACATCCATCTAGGCCATGGAAAGGCCTACTGTGGTGACCCAGCATACCACTGCATGTGTAGTACACTATAGTCGTTGACATGACATCCACAGAATATCGTTCCGTAAATATCACATCCCTCAGAGTGGTACAACAGAAACATTGCGGGTCCATATTACAAACATACACACCTTATTATTATTACAATACCAGAAGTTCAAGACTTCAAAAGATTCAACTTACAAACCAAATATAAAGTGTTTTAGTGGAAGATTTAAAGTGATAACTTAAACTCCAAATTGAGCTCAACAACTTATTGTTATATATTATTCATGTTGCTCGACTCAATTGGTTCTTAGAACTACGGTAATTATTCTGACTCATGGTGCTCTTCTCCGTAGACGACATCGTAGTCTATCCCTTCCACGGCACCGTACATATTGGGTTCTTCATAGAAGACCTCCTCTTGACTTTCAGCTGTATACAATGGGGTATCTTCTAGATCCTCAGAGTCTAAGCAGGGGATCAAAGAAAAAGGTGAGTAACAGCGTTACCTAACAAGTTCATTATATGCAAGGTGGGAGGTTTGATGCGCTATCCACCACCTCGGACTATAAGTCCTTGGCACTATGCAGTTTTTTGCAAATCTTTCTTCAATGATTGATTTTATTGTGAAAATCTATGACCATCAGCCTTCACAAATTGACCAGAACTTTCATGGAGTTCCTTTCTTGTCGCGTTCGTATCTCCTTCCCGGGACAGGGAGTAACAAGTTACAATTCTTACACTCTGCAGATGTGCGCTACTTTACCCATGAGAGATCAACTCCTTGTTGCACAACCGGGCATACTTTCCCGTCTACAATTCCATGATGTGGGGCCTAGTAGTTGGTCCAAGCCAATCACTACCCTCTCTGTGACCCTATATGTCTGCACGACCCTTCAGGGCTGGCTCACCTCTGTTAAGCCCCCTTCCGGGCAGGCTAAAACCCTGATGAGTTCCCAAAGACTCTGTGAGCTGGTGGTGCCCCTGGTAAGTACCTTATAGGTTCGGATAAACATCCGGCAGCCACTCATAGATAATCTAGACAGCAAAAACATGGAGCCTAAGGGTGCCCACCCATATGTTGGATCCGCACAAGGAATCACAACGTCACGTTAAGGTAGTCTTGCCTCCATACGAAAGGAAAAGGATACAGCTGACTTCTCTGTCCCATTCCAAATCTCATGGCTAACGCGTTATATATGGCGCTAGAATCACTGATGTCATGGGTTGTTAAATTCCTAGATGATTATCATAGTTGCAAATAGAAACCTAAGTTCTATTGCTCCATTATATAATCACTTAGGATGATATCAACAATTTATTTATTGAGAAAATAATATTTTCTTTCCTCGAATCATAGATGATAACACACAATTTGCAAATACTTTGATAATACTCTTCAAATGACATGAGCAAGTGATGAACTTGCCTTGTGATTGCAAGGTAGTGAAGTCGGATGCTTGCGCTGGACCTTGAGCTTCTATGTCTACAAAACACCATTATTGCCTGGTAAGGACAATATTTAAAGAAGCAAAATGAATATGCATAGTAATGCAATGCATTATTTGTTATTTATCTTCTTTGTGTGTTTTACCCCAATGTTTTAGTTTTTGGAATTTCCTTAAATATTAAAGAAATTTATTTTAAAGAATAACTTTTTAATATTCTATAAATATTACATTCACTATTTATAATGTAATATATTATTAATAGAGTAAAATTCAAAGGTTTTATTTATTATTAGGAACTCTTGTATTTATTTGTTTAATAATTCTTTTTAAGAGTTATTTAGATAAAATAGTGAAGGGAATATGCCCGAGAGGCAATAATAAAGTGGTTATTATCGTATTCCTTATTTATGATAAATGTTTATTTTGCATGCTATAATTGTATTAATACGGAAACGTTAATACATGTGTGTTTAATAAATAAAAAGGAAGTTCCTAGTTATGCCTCTCTTATAAACTAGCTCGTTGATTAACAAGATGATCAAAGGTTTCCTGATCATGGACATTGGATGTTGTTAATAACGAGGTCACAATATTAGTGTAATGGTGTGATGAACATTCATCCGAAGTATAGCATTACGATCAAGGTCATTGTGTTTATATTGCTATAACATCATACGAAGTAATATTAGTCCTTAGACCATGAGATCATGTCAATCACTAACACTGGAAGAGTATCTTGATAACATCAAACGTCACACCATCTTAGAATAATTGGAATGGGACAAAATAATTGTTTGGCTTGGTTGTAGATTTTATTCTTGTGACACCATCTTAGAATGGTACACAAGTTGATTCTACCCCTGGCCTTACTATGGTCAGTACTTGAGATTGGATAGATGCCTAAAAATAATTTGAAAGCTTCTCTTAATATACATGCCTATGATGTTGGTCTGAGGCTATAGGAACTAGGTTCCTACTTTGTTGTCACTTTCAAAATATGCTAAGGCATCATAGTTGCTCACTGGATCTTGGATCCTAGTTGGTTAAGATGATTGGTTTGTTTGTAACTTATGAAATCTGAGGTGCTACTCTTTTAAGAGATGTGCCTAGATTTTCTATATGAACAAATGATGAAACATATATGTTGTTTTTTATATCACCGGATCTACGATGCTGGTCTGAGGTCTGGGTAGATTTGGTAGAGTTTGGTCTGGCCTTTATATTTGAAATCCTCTAGGATAGGTTCACCCCACTTGGGTGATCACTGAGAGGTTAACTCTGGAACATCACATGCTTTTCTGTCTGGATAAAATGAACAGAATATGTGGATGTTTTATGATGCTTACCACACAATTGATGATTTGTGATGGTTGTTGGTTGATCTGAGGCTTGATCTTGCAGATTAGGTTGCTGGCTTGATCTTGCCCTTCACCTCCTGTGTTTTTCCTGTTTCCCCTAGTTCCTGTGCTTGGCCTTGATCAGTCCTTCTCCTCCTAGCTCCTTCAGCTTGACCTTGCTATCCACCAGATCCTCCCCCTCCTTATGTCACCATCTAGTGATGCTAGGTTGATCTGGTGTGTGGTTTTGGCTGGTGGTTTGCTTAGCTTGGTGCAACTGGTGTTCTTGGTGTGGTGTGGAAAATACAGGGATGCACTAGTGGTTGTCCACGACTGTGCTTGGTCATTTTTACTTGGTTGAGTTGTTGTGGCTGTGTCGATAGCACACCCATGCAGTTTGGTGAATGATATGTCTGTGTGTCTGTTGCATGGTTGTGGATGAGATAGTGAGGTGTTTACCCTTTGATCCTTTTACTGTTATCTTGTCTGGTGAAACTTGCCCCTTTTACTTGCTATGATCATTTGATTTATGGCTTATTTATTATGAAAGATCAAATTCTTTCATATTGGTGAAACTTGCCCTTAACAGATTTACTCAATGATGTAAATTTGATCAGTGCAACTCACTGCTCTCTACCGAGAGTAAAATTAATAAGTTAACTTTTATTTTCCCTTTTTGTTTCTCCTTTATTTTGTAGGTACAAGATCTCAAGATTAAGGATTTAGTATAGGTATACTTTTAGACAGATAAATTCCTTTGTAAATTTTATTTTATTCTTTTGTAAGAAATGTGGAATAACTTATTAATATAAATATTTCTCTTTTTGTAATTTCCTGTATGTAAAGATTCTTAATTGTCTCAATGAGTTACTCTTTGTAAATTATTCATAGAATAAAGATAATAAAGTACTAATTTCTTAATTGGATTTATTATTTAGAGTTTCTATTTCTATATATTATTTCTTGATTGAATAATATTACTAAATCATTTTAGATTTTTTTTAAAATATCAATTCCCAACTTTAAAATACAAACTCAAATTTCAAGTTTGAATTCAAATTCCTTTTCCCCAAAACACACTAATTCATAAAGATCATGTCAAAATTTATAACGATCACTCTCTAAAGCTATTCCTACACTTAGAGAGTGAAAGAAACTCTGATCACTTTTGGTTTTTATTTGGCAGAAAATTTACCCACATTTTACAGATGAATGCATGCATATGCACAAATTCCTGAATCTACCCTTCGTTGATTCCTAAATGCTGGTATGTTACACCTACCAATGTTGCAACATGCAATGCTAAGGGCGGTGTTTGACAGCCTTGCCAGGATTCACATTGACAATGGAAAAGATGTCCTTTTCTGGAAGGATAGATGGATTGCACGTAAGATGGTGTCAGATATTACACCAGCTATTGTGGTTTGTGGAGGCAGTGCCCACAAGACGCAAGAATAAGAGGGTAGTTGCAGAGTCATTCCATGAGAACAAATGGGTGTTGTACTTTGTTGGAGCTCTCTCGGATGATGGGTGCAACCTGTGTGTTAAGCTTTTGTTGGAAATGTCAAACACCTAATGTGACAAGAAGTCAGGTAGATTCATATGGAAAGCACGACTTCTGGGAAGTACTCTTCTAGAGACATAAGCAACCCACAATGCTTGGCAACATCTGCTTGAACATCGCAATGCCAAGTTGGCGAACACAATGCAAGAACCTCTAGAGTGCAACAATTTAGGGTGGCTGGCTGGCGGATATCAGCTCTGGATGTCAAACGGGTGTATCTTCCATGGGTTATCGGATCAAATAGTAGTGTGATTCACCAGCTTGTAGGAGGAAGATAAATTCTCGACCATATCTCACTACAATGTGTGTACACGAGGCAAGTTTGGCACGAGTGTTTGCACACGGCTAGGCTTTAGATTGTAGAACCACATGTCACTAGCAATTTTGGGACGTGGTGGTTGGCAGCCAGAGAGCAAGTTCAAAAGTATGATAGGTGCATGCTTCATGCCCTAGCGATTCTTGCATCTTGGATGTTCACACGAGTTTTTAGGAATTTACGATATCAATGTGATGTTGTGCAATTGATTAGCCACATTAAGGATGAACTTTACCTTTGGGAGTTGTCATTTGCCAGAGGGAGTGCACCTACATAACGAGAGTAGGATTAGAAGGAGTGGTGGTGTGTGTGACGGTGTAAGATCATCTCCAAGGGGCCGGTCCGTTTGAGGCATCACATACAGGAGGATATCAAGAACTCGTCCAACAAAGCAACCCAAACGGATCTGAGGCCGTGGACCATTGCATTCCTGGCCTAAAATTGGGATGAACATGGTTTGACGTGTCCGCCTGTGTCCTTTTCTTGTTCATTGTAGTCCCTCTTGTTAGCGACACCTACCCGTCTGTTTCAATCTTTCCTCTCACACGTCGCCTCCGCCCATAGCTGCCCAATCCCAAGTGACCCCATGGAGGATGCGTCGCCGCCAACCGCCACCACCACCATGGCCCACCTCAAGCCAAAGTAAGAGATTGCGCTAAAGCAGAGGACCAAGAAGAGTAAACAAGCAGGCCGGTCGGAGAGACACCGCCATGGAACGAGCGAAAAAAGGCGAAGCCGCCAAGGCCGCCACATCCCTCGTGGTGAAACAACTCGCCACAATGCAAGCCATTGCCACCCAAGAAGCCATCACTGCCCAGGTCGCCGCCTTATCAACGCGGCCATGGCCCACATCGGCCTTGTCAACCTGGCCACAACGGCTGCGAGTTCGGGCTCGTCCTGCACCTGATCGCCACCTCTTCCCGCGTCGATCAGCCTTTCATTGGTGTCACCCTATACGGGTATCTATCTGCTCGAGCACACCCAACAAGTGAGCCTCGCGTGACACGTCATGAGAGGTCAGTGTGTCTGTGCAGTCCATCCCGGTGACACCTTGCATCAACCTCAATGATGTACTTGTGGCAAGTGCCTCCCATGTGTTGCGTAGCAAGGCCCTGCGGACCCTGTCCTCGGGCAACGTCCGAGTCTTCGCAACAAGTTTGGTCAAATGGTCGCCCCTAACGTCGGGTGACCATCTCAAACTCGTCCCTCCTCTCCATTCATTTTTACCAAATTGTGTAAAAATATATGCAATTGTGTATAGGCCTACTATAATGATTTGGTGATTAAGGACTTGATCTACGGGATCGGGACCCAACAAAAGACTCGACAAGAGGCTCACTCAACAAGAGACCAACAAGATCGAGTCTCAGTTGAAGACGGTTGCTCTCTCGATAAATCGGATGACAGGACATGAGCATACACAAACATGTTCTTGACTGGGTTTGGTGTTCTTGCAAATTCATTGCTCTCCTTCTATAAAAAAAATATGGCATGACATTGACATACTCTCGAAGAAAACCATAACGGAGAGTAAAACCGTGACAAAGTGACACCAGAGCACATGCGACGGCGTCTGTATTCTGTAGCTCCCATACAGCGTCGCGCAGGACTGTTGCAATCGTCATGCAGAAAACGCCATGGCCCTATCCTGCAGAGAGAAAACATGGTCGCCGAGTGAGTAGCTCTGGTCAGGTCAGACATAGCTTCACTCCCCTCTAGCAAGTGTTTACCCCCTTAGCATCAGACGGTGGTTCTCAGAACTGATTGCCGGTGCCGGTGTGGTGTGGTGGCTCCAGCTCCAGCTCCAGCTCCAGCCTTTCCCTGAATCCTGACAGCAACAATTTACTGCGCTCTGATGACACCAGAGCTGCCTACACCTACACGGTGATATCAAATGCCCAACAGTCATGCTAATTTTTTTAAAATAATACATTTTTTTATTCATTTTCACAAATAATACGCAAATTTAGCAATTTTCATTTTTGTCCATCCGTCGTCCGTTCAACGGACGACAGAGCTCCTTCGTTGGTTGCGCGGACGACAGACGGGTTCGTCCTTTGAGCAGACGATACAGGTCGGTCGTCCCTTGAAGAGACGACATGATCTGTCGTCCTTTGAGCAGCCGACGCCCCAGTGCTCCCGCCGCTAAATAATCTTCGCTAAATAATCGTCCGCTCCTCGGCAATCCTTCGCGCCGATTTTTCCCGCCGGTACTCCCCGCCATTTTTTCCCGCCGGTACTCCCCGCAAATTTTTCATGCTAGTAATCCCCGCCCTTTGTTCCCGCCACGACTTCCCGCCCTCTTTTTCCCGCCACGACTTCCCGCCCTTTTTTCCCGCCTATTCGGTTCGGTGCCTCTATAAATCCGGGCAACGGGATGTATCCTTTAACCCAGTTCATCTCTTCCTCCTCTTACTCTCTAATTTCCCTCTCTCCTTTTGCTCTCGCATTTTCCTCCACTCCTCTCCACTATGACCGACGCGTCTCCCTGGCCTGTAGATATGTCCATTGGGCTTTACTTCATAGCCAGAACTGTTGAGATAGGCGATAAACCAGCCGAATGGGATACGTTGGTATCGAACCATGATGCTCTCGTTATACTTGGTAAGTCACTTCATCGAAGAGGGTGGAAACTGAAGACCCCAAATCAGGTACGAGCAGAGCTTCTCAGGATCAAGGCAAGGTGGGACAAGCTCACCTTCAAGAGTGAAGCTCGCATGATGGAGGTGGATAATACACCTTGGTCCTAGATAGAAGATAGCGAAGATGAGGATGATATCTTCATGCCGCCACCGGTTGGAAGCAAGGCAAGAGCTGAGTGGGACAAGAGACAGGAGAAGAAGAAAGAGCAGGCCAAGAAGAGTCAAGCTGACATGACGGAGCAGGTTGTGGCACGTAGGGTCTGGATAGAAGAGAGCGAAGATGAGGATGATATCTTCATGCCGCCACCCGTTGGAAGCAAGGCAAGAGCTGAGTGGGACAAGAGGCAGGAGAAGAAGAAATCGCAGGCCAAGAAGAGCAAGTGCGAGGGATCGTCCAAGGGAAAGGGCGAGGCATCATCGAAGGGAAAGGCAAAGGCATCATGCTAGGGATAGATAGGACTCTTATTTATGGACCGCAAGTTATGTTGAACTATGTTGCAAGTTATGTTGAGTAGTTTGTCGAATAAAATCATAAAATAATAGAATGATGTCTCATACATAGATAGGTAAAAGACTGATACATAAGTAGATATCACTGGTGTCGACGACGAGGTGGCGGAGGCCTCGGTGTACTCCATCCATATCTGTGGGGTGGCATCACATCACGGCGAGGTGCAGTTGACCCTTCACCTTGATCCTGTGTATTCTGTGTGGGGATAGGTGGTGGAGTACCTGGCTGATACTGACTAAACCAGTCTACCTGCTCGTGCTGTGTCTGCTGATGACGGTCGTCAGTACTGTCCCATGTAACGAAGTCTCCTGCTAGTGTACAAAAAATTAAGTACTGAACAATGGCATACTACATCTAATAATAGTAGGAAGGGACACGCTTACCATGAGGATGAGATTGTGGTCGATAAGCAAAGTCCATGTAGGGGATCGGCTGCTGATGCTGCCATTGTTCGAAAGTAATCTGGTTCTGGTGCAACTGGTTGATATTGAACTGCGATTGCTGCCACGAGTCAGAAGTAAACTGTGATTGCTGCCACCCCGAGCCTCCAGCCTGGTCTGGAGGTGGTGCTCTCGGTGGCGCCTGCTGTGAGAGTCGTGGACGAGGCCGGTGGCGGAGTGGTGGAGAAATATGCTCCTCGTGCTGTCCCGAGCCTCCAGCATGGTCTGGAGAAGGTGGCTGCTCCATGGATCGACGTGGGGCGCGCTCCTCCACCGAGTGACGCGGTGGGCGCTGCTGCGTGGATCGACGTGGGGCGTGCTCCTCCACCGAGTGACGCGGTGGGCGTTGTGCTTCTCGGTGTTGAACGACGTCTAAGACGCTGGTGCACGTGATGGACGCGTAGATACGCCGCAGCTTCTCCTCGACCCGCCGGGCAAAGGACTGAGCCTGCTGACGGGGCACAAGAGGAACGTTCGAAAGCGATCGTCCGTACTGAGCCACCTCAGTCTGTAGCTCCCATGTCATATCAGCCTGCATTTGTCTCATAGTTAGGTATGCACAACATAGGCACTCATGTTGACTATGCTCTAAATAAAGTACTTACCGCTGACTGTCTGGACTCCAGTGTTGACTGGCTAGGGTATATCTCATCGTTATGTGCGTGTGGAATGGGACGTAGCCGTGTCATCGACATGTACCTCTGTAGGTATCCGTGGAATAGCTCCATATCAAACGGGCCAGCGTGCCACACTTGTGTTGGTGCATTCTGCCACTCGTTGACGTAAATCCCCACCCGTTGGAGCCATTGAGTGGCGGTCTTGCTACTTTTCCGAGAGTACCTGTCATTAGAATTTGTTAGACCATCATTAAAGAACATAGATGAAGTATAAGATGCATTCCTTATGTACATATATTTACTTACGCGTGCACGACATCTGGAAGGGGAACATCCGGACGCGGGGGATCTACCATCTGGCAAAGACCAAACTGTCGCATGACCCTCTGTTGAGACATCTCCTCAACTTGGCAATCAAAGATGATCTTCGATGTAGTCAGCCAGTACTCTCGATCTCTAGTGCACATAATAGATAACCCGCCGGGATATCGTGCGTGTCGTGTCTGCAGGGTGTACGGCTTCCAAATCACGACATCCTCTTTCAGTGTGTCGAACTGCTCGCTGAACGATGGATAGCATCTAACGACTTGCTCTCCCGCGAAACGACACTGCATGACAAAATAGTTGTTAGTAACTTTCATATTGTAGTACCAGAAGTGCAATTTATTAAGACATTACACTGACCTTGCGACGGGTCCAGTGAGTGCCAAATGTAGGCAAATCAATTTGCTCTTCGTCGAACAGCAGGTCAGAGTGGTAGACAATTGTTTCATGTTTCTGGTTGCCGACTATTTGGTTGACACTTACATCTGGACGGCCGATAGAGAACCTCTCCCACGACCACAGTTGCAGCAACAATGGGCATCCTAGCAAGGCAGAACTGTCCTTGGTTAACTGGCAAGCATTGTACATACCTCGGTACGTAGCTGCTAAGACAGCTGAACCCCAACTCCACTGTGTGCATTCTTCCTGGCACGTCGCCTCCGCGATCCCTCTAGCAAAATGGATGTATCGCGCACTAATGGTCGACACGTGGTTCTCAGTGAACATCACCTTCCCGAGCAGCCACATAAGGTATGCCTCCAGGCTGCGTGTAATCTGTGGGGCAGTCATCGGAGTGGCCGGGAACCCAAACCTCTGTATCTGCATTGGCAAATAGAACAATTTTTAATACATGATACTTCTCCAACAAAATAGAACAAATAAATGAAACACACCTGATACTGCTCCAACCATCCAAATTTTGGCCCATGATTGTCATGGCCAAAGGCCAGAGCTCCATCACGGATGCCAAAGAATCGTTGGGCCATGTCTTGGGCCCAATTTGCCGGTGGATCCACTGGGCCTATGGGCACGCCAGCCAACGGAAGTCCCAGCAAGTACGAGACGTCCTGAAGGGTAGGAGCCATCTCTCCCCATCGAAAATGGAAAGTGTGAGTCTCGGGCCTCCATCGATCCACCAAGCACGTGAGCAAAGACGAGTCATACTGTAAGCGACTAGTCTGGAACCCAAGTTGTCGCCCTTCTATCTCCTCCATACGAGTGGCCTCAACCAAACGAACGAATGGTAAGAGCCCAGCCCACTTCAATCTACATAAGAAGAAAGCAGAACAGTTTAGTCACATTGGCCCATAAATATCCCAACAGCAAGAGAAATAAATGTCACATGCCTCTGAAGCCAATCAGGATGTATGCACCAGTTCGAAATGGGAGTGCGAGTCACTAGGTGCTTTAAGGACCCCGGGTTAGCATCCAGTACCGTCGATCGGTGCTTTCTATCTATGTCAGCATTCAGCAAAGATCCCGCCATCTGCACATTAGTTTCACACATTTTGCAAATTTAAGACATAGTTCCACACATATTACAAATTTAAGACATAGTTCCACACATATTACAAATTTAAGACATAGTTCCACACATATTACAAATTTAAGACATAGTTCCACACATATTACAAATTTAAGACATAGTTCCACACATATTACAAATTTAAGACATAGTTCCACACATATTACAAATTTAAGACATAGTTCCACACGTCTAGTTTCTTCCTCTGCCTCTTCTTCCTCTGCCTCTTCTTCCTCGGCTTCCACGTCCACGAGGAGCAGCTCCACCAGTCCCGAAGATGTGGCAACTGGTGTCTATATGACCAAATTGATTACACAGAAAACATTGCCTAGTAGGGCCTCCGGCTTCAGATTCATCCATATCATTACAAATGCAGACACATTGTCGCCTTGATCTTCCTGTCCTCATCAGTACAGAATCTGGGATGTAAACCCTTTCACCTGGATTTACTTTATTGAAATTTCCCCATGCCCTATATCCCATCATCTCGCCTGTCCACGTATTGACCACCGCGTCCTTAAGGAAATAAGGAGACACAAACGAGATCGCATCCATACTCATCAGCCCGCATGCAGCTAGTACATGAGAGCAAGGCAGATGCAACAGCTTGGGTTTATTGCACGTGCACTCACACGTTGGCCAGGCTTCGTTGCCTATCCTCACCTCCTGTGTCTTTACCTCTTCTCCTGTTCCAATCCGGTTGGAAGGGAGGCGTACCTCAAACCTTCTTTCCTGATTACCGATGGCGATGACATGCATGGACCGAGCCTTCTCCATCTTGGCATCCATGTAATGCATGATCTTTGAACAATACCTCGTGTTTGGGTTGTTCATGATATGCATCTGAGCCATCTGGAGTCTGTCTCTGAAATACTTCAGAGTTCCGGTGAAAATACACTCCACAATGGCTGTTAATGGTAGAGCCCTACTTCCTCTCAAGACAAAGTTGTAAGTTTCAACCAGATTTGTAGTCATGACGCCAAACCTAGCACCATGAGTGTCATGCAGCAGAGACCACCTCTCTACAGGCTCGTGTTGTATCCATTCCTGAAAATTTTTAATCCTTCTGCCAGGCCTTCTCCTAGTACCGGGTTGGTCAAATCCTGGCAAGTCACAAAGGGCAATGGGTTCTTCCTCTGGTGGTGCTGCTCCTGTTGTTGCCTGTGCAGCTAACGCCGCTGCATGAGCCGCGACCGCTGCTGCTCTAGCTGCTCTCCTCTGAGTCACATGTTTTTTAGTGAAGTCATCAAGATAGCCACGACACTTTATATACTTCCACTCTTGGTTCTGCTTGCAAAGCTTCTTGAATAGGTTCATAAGAGCTTTGTTCCTGAACCGTGAGAAAAAATTGGCCCCTAGATGCCGCATGCACCAACGACTCTGCATGTCCAGCCATGGAGTTACTTCATCAGGAGTGGGCTGTGTGAGCTTCTTTATCGCGCTTAGTATACCTGGATGCCTATCATGAAGCACGCATACATTCGGTGTATCTCTCACAATTGCTATCTTCAGCTGCCTGAAAAAACATACCCAACTCTCGGTGTTCTCGCTCTCCACGAAAGCAAAAGCAAGTGGAACCACTTGATTGTTTCCATCTTGGCCTATGGCAGTCAATATCTGACCCCTATACTTGCCAGTGAGAAATGTACCATCCACACAGATGACTGGTCGACAGTGAGTGAAAGCTTCTATGCATATAGCAAATGAGAAGAACACTCGATGAAGTACCCTCAAATTAGGTTCATGTGGCAATGTAAAGTGTTGGATGTCCACGTAGGTGCCTGGATTCCTAGCCTGCAGTGTCTGGAGCATCCTAACAACACAGTCATACCCGTCTCGAAACGAACCAAACCTTGCCTCCAGTGCCCTTTGCTTAGTCCTCCAAGCCTTCCCGTATGAAATATTGTAGCGGAATCTGACAGAAACTTTGTTAATGATAGCTTTCACCCCCATGGCTTTGCCCTCCACTATCTCTGTGTATAACAGTCTAGCCAGGAGGGTTGATGTGAGGTTACGATGGTCCTGAAGGACACTTTCAAGTGTGCATGTGTGCATCACAACATCGGTGACCTTCCAGTTTGTGTCATACCTAGGGACATGGGCATGCACCCTTGCAGGACATCCAGCTTCCTCGCAAACCAATGTCAAATATTGTTGTGATGACATCTTCGTTTTCATGACCCGTTGCATGGACATTGACCACTCAACAATTGCTTCCTGCAGATGTCTCTTGCTAGGATATAATGCACCCAGAGAGATGTTGTTCGCGTGATAATGCCACGTCGAATCATGCCCATCGTTCACAGTCATTGCTGCTGTGTTGTCATTATTCCATGATGCCGGAATAGGTTGGCCGATCTCTTCTTGATCAGACTCGCCAGAATCATCAGCCGTATCACTGTTGCCTTCTGAGTCTTCGGCTTCCATTTGATGTTGCAACAAACCATCATATATCTCGTCCTCATCAGCTTCGCCACTGAATATGTCTTTCCCTAATCCTTCACCACCGTCCTCTGATACATAACCATCACCTCCGGTGTGTGCATAGCTACTGTGACCTGATTCATATCCGCCGCCACCCTCTTGGCCCTAACTACTCTGGCTATGATCATAACTACCTCCAGCATGACCGGTCTGACTACTCTGGCCATGATCATAACTACCTCCAGCATGACCGGTCTGACTACTCTGGCCATGATCATAACTACCTCCAGCATGACCGGTCTGACTACTATGGTCATGATCATACCCAGCCTCTTTCACCACAGGTAACACTAAGAGACTGGGGTTAACTTCTCTTTTCTGGCAAGCTTGCACAAATTTGACCCATTTCTGTTGCGCTTCTATTGGCCTTAAATAAAAATTAGGGGTTTGCCTTGACTTAGTCCATAAAGCATGCACATCGACAGTATGGGTAGGAGGGAGCCCTAAACGAACACATAACCAATCCTTCAACTGAGTAACGGGCACTGTTTCAGGATTCTGAAGCACTTCATCCATAAATCTAAACTCGCTCAAATCAACTCCGTGCTGGTTTATTCTGACGGAACCAGGACCATACAAGAACCTAAACACTACATTATTTGACATGATTTTCGACCTAAAAATACCAAAAATAGTCAAAAACAGGTACATTGACACATAATACTCTACAAATACCTATGAACATACACACATGACTGCAATAAGCAAGAAATTAGGGTTTACCCTTGAAGCGTGCGAAGTCCTGCCGTGCAGCTGCCTCAGGTCAACGGATGAGCACCTCCACCATGCACCTTCCTCAAGTCCCAGCACCAGCCTCCACCATGGCCATTGCTCAACAAGAACACCACCAGATCCCTCCACCAAAACGCCTCAAATCACTACACCAGGCTATTCCATTAGTAGATCGGGACTCTACTAGCTTGCTAATGTGTCAGAGCAGCGAGTTTGGATAGAAATCTAGGCTACAAATCGGTGCAACGGCTGAAAAAATGAGAGCAAGCGAGAGAGGAAGAAGAGCTAGAGAGGAGCTAGCAGACACGCGAGCTGGAAATGAGAGCAAGCAGACGACGGGCACGGGCGGGCGAGCTAATATAGCTGGGGCGCGTCGTCCCTTCAAAGGACGAAACGGGCGTCGTCCCTTGAACAGCCGACGCGGCTGACCCCTGTCACCCCGACAGCGCGCGTCGTCCGTTGAACCGCCGACGAGGCCGACCCCTGCCAAAAGAAGACAACTTGATCGTCTTTTCAACAAAAGACGACATGTTGGTCGTCTCCTCAAGCGACGAACGCGCTCTGTCGTCCGTTGAACGGACGACGGATCGACAGATTTGAAATTTGCCAAATTTGCGTATTATTTGTGAAAATCAATAAAAAAAATGTATTATTTAAAAAAAAATAGCCAACAGTCATTGCACGTTGCTCGTTTGTTCATGGTTGGCACGTGCTACTGGTTCAGGGATTCGTAGGTCAAGATCCGGCCCAACAGCTAGCCTAGGGTGCCATCTGGTTGACGAGACGCTCTAGGTTTGTTTGTTGCATTCACCCACCCCCCTCTGTTCACGGTCTCGCTCAGGTTCAGACTTCGAAAACAAGTAGCAGCAACAGCAGTAATAATGCTTAAAAAAATCCACGGTGTCTCGAGTTGCAGCCTTGCGCGCAGGTCGATCTACTGGCTCCAAGGTCAGAGCTCGAAATGTGAGGAATCCTGGCGCGTGCGAGTTTGTGCAACTCTTCCTTCCTTGACCGTGAACAGTGCCGCCAGTCTTGCATGGATGGTCATGGTGGTCTTCACTCAATGTGATGTAGATTCAGTCTGCAGAATGGCATTGCCAATTCAGTGCATCGATCTGTAATGGCAAAAAAAAATGCAGAATGTAGTAGTGTACAAGATTTACACTGCAGAGGAAAGTAACACCGTGGCTCAACTTATCACACCTCGATGGCACATTCACTCTTGCAAAACTGTCCGTCCTAGCCACAGATCCCTTTTACCCTTTCAATGCACATTTAGTTTCTCGCAATCCATTTAAAATAGTAACTAAATGGTCCTAAATGTGCAACAGTGCGCATCTGACCGTGCCCCTAACGGATCGCTGAGATTAGCTAATGCAAAGCCAAGTACACACACTGGTACCGTTGTACCAAGATCTCCCGCTAATTGCCAAAGGAAGGTACAGCGAGTGGTGGCCGTTCAGGCAGACTGTTCCAAACCATTTGTTCATCGGACGTGGCTCCCCTGACGTGGTCAATCCTGCCTTTGAGTCCCTGACATGCGGGTCCCACCGGTCGTGGGCCCCACTTGTCAGCGTCACAAAGTCAGGGGACTGCAGGGATGGGCACGTCAGAGGATCTCAGTCCAAGAAAATACAAAGTGCACACAACGGATAGTGTATCCATCCAGCGAGACAAAGGATAAGCAGGGTCCCCTACTCGTTATCCTGGGCAAAATTTAATAGTAACACTGATCGTTTTGTGCAGAGGAAGAGAACAAGTTAACGGTCATGAACCATCATCATCATTTCCACCAAATCGTCCTGAACCAGTCGAGATATAACAAAATGTACAGCGGGGCACACACAACATTACAAAGATCTAGTAGCAGGCATGGTTGGTTAAAAATGATATATATTGAAGACAGGATCCCAAGAAGCCAAGCAGGCCCCTACACGAATCAATTTCCTACGGAGTACACAAGAGAGAGTACAGAGTAGAAGGCCAGGGGGGGAGACACGACCGTATCCTGCATCAGTAGCCGTTGCCGACTTGCCGTGGGAACCCCACATGCGCGCCCACTAACCTCAGCAACATGCCATGGCAGGACTGAGCATCAAGCCGTGCCAAGCACCACATGGTCCCTTGGCTTCTCAGCACTGACAGTCTGACACCACCCTAACCACGAGATTAGAAACCCCAACGGCTACTTCCCCCACTTGCCCGGGCCAGCCTCATTCCTTGGCGGGCACATGCGGCTGATGAGGCGCCAAACACTAATCTGAACTAAGAAAAGAATTACAGACTGCAAAGCTACTACTACTACTACTGAACTGAATCGCACACAATGCCGGCTGAGGGATGCCGGAGACTACTACGCCGGTGATGCCTGGGTTGTTGGGTCGGCTGAAGAGGGGATATCCGGGCCGACGCGGCAGCCCTCGAGCATGAACACCACGTCGCCCATGGCCGGACGATCCAGAGGGTCGGAGGCGGTGCAGAGCAGGCCGACCTTGATGCCCAGCAGGAACTCCTCCCACTCTGACGACTCCGGGTCAAGCTCCAGGAGACCCGGCTCGAGCAGCTCGGCCACTGCCCCGCGCTGCAGCTGCCGCTTCACCCACTTCACAATGTCTTCGTCCTCGCCCGCGAACATGCCCGGGCGCCGGCCAGTGAGCAGTTCCAGCAACACGATGCCAAAGCTGTAGACATCACCTTCCCTTGTGGCCTGTCCTGCCGTTGCCGCATCCGGAGCGACATAGCCGAGCGACCCAACCGGTGTCGTAGCCGAAGTCGATGCAGCGGCAGCGGCTGCGGCGGCACCCGCAGTCACCACCATTGGCTCCAGCCCAAAATCAGACAAGTGTGGCTCGAAATCAGCATCGAAGAGGATGTTCTGTGGCTTCACGTCTCCATGGATGACACCGGACTGGTGGAGGAATGCAAGGCCGCGGGAGACGCCGAGGGCGATCAGGTGTCTCATTGGCCAGTTGAGGATGTGGCCGTCTTGGTGAGACGCTTCCTGGAGCAGTGTGGCGAGGTTGCCGTTGGGCATGTAGTCATATACCAGGAGACGAACATCCGGTGGCGGCCCGGCGTAGTAGCCGCGAAGCACTGTGAGATTTCTGTGCTTCACCCTGCCTAGAGACTCGGCCTCTTTCCTGAACGAGCCCTCCTCAACCACCACGGCACCATCGGCTGAGGTCGAAGGAAGCCGCAAGATGGCCAGCACGGTTCCTTCACTGTAACAAGCCTTGAACATGAGACCATGGCGGCCGCGGCTAAGCACATTCTCCTCATCAAACTGCCGTGTCGCCTCTACTGTGTCCGCATAGGTGATCCTGGAATTGAACATGACCAGCTTCGTCTGGCTCTCTGCGCTTGCGCCGCTCGACCCACTGCCCCGTCCAGGGCTGCGTCGCCTCTTCTTGACACCATCACGCCTCTCGACGAACCTGCGCCTCCACCGCAGCAAGCTGAACACACAGCAGCAGCACAACAACACAAGGAGCAGCGACGCAGCAGCCACCGCACCAATCACAAGAGCCAGACGCTGCAGCCTCTGTCGCTTCCGGTGCCGCCTGTATTCACCGCATTCGCTCTCCAATGGTGGACCGCACAGATCCGGGTTGGAAGCAAATGCTGAGGGGGTGCCAAAGCGGGAGCCAAGCACTGCCGGTATCTCTCCGGTAAGGTCATTGTGCGACACATTGAATGACAAAAGGCCTGGAATCTGAGCCAATGGAACAGGGATGCTGCCTGTAATGTTGTTAGATGACAGATCAAGTGTCTGCAGCTTCGAGAGGTTGGCAAGAGAGGCTGGTATCTCGCCGCCAAGATGGTTGTCATCAAGCTTGAGAGTGGCAAGTGACGAGCAGTTGGAAATCTCTGGCGGTATCTTGCTGGACAGCTGATTGTGGCTGAGGTCAAGCTCCTCCAATTCGCCGAGCCGTGAGAGATCACTTGGAATTGGGCCAGTCAGATGGTTGTCACTGAGGTCAAGCACTGTGAGGTTCGAACAATTGGCGAGCTCCGAGGGCACCTCCCCGGAGATACGGTTGTGGGAGGCCGAGAGCACCTGGAGTGATGCCATGTACCCATAGGTAGCCGGGATTGACCCTGAGAAAGAATTGACAGACATGTTGAGGTGCCGCAGACTCCACAGACTGCTGAACCCTTCTGGAACATCACCAAAGAACAAGTTATCGGCGAGAGATACATGCTGCAGCTGTGGCAAACCAAAAAGCTCTGCCGGGAGATTGCCCGAGAGGTTCTTCTGGCCAGAGAGGTCAAGGACTCGCAGATTCAGCAGGCCGCCAATGGTTGATGGAATTCGGCCTGAGAAAGCATTGCCGCTCAAATTCAAACTCTGGAGAGCAGGCAGATTGCCTATGGCAGGAGGAATGTCGCCGGCGAGCTTGTTATCAGAGAGGTCCAAGACTGTCAGGTTGCCCAGCAGCAAGAGCTCATTGGGCAAGCCACCGGTGAGCCGGTTCTTGGGTACTGACAAGGTTTCCAGCCACGAGAGATTCCCCAAAGCTGCCGGAATCTGGCCGGCAAAAGAGTTCCCACCAAGATAGACCTCTCTGAGCCGCCGGAGACCACCGAGAGCCGCGGGGACCTCGCCTGAGAAGCGGTTGTCCTCGAGAGCAAGCACCTGGAGAGCGCCGCATCTGCCAATCTCCGGAGGCACCGTTCCGGTGAGAGCATTGCCTCCAAGTCGCAGCTCCTGCAGCGCGGTGAGCTGCCCGACCGCCGCCGGCACATCGCCGGTGAAGGCATTGCCGGAAAGGTTGAGCACCGTGAGCCCCTGCGCCTCGACGAGCCACGTGGGGAAGGGGCCGGCCAGCTTGTTGCCCCCCAGGTCGACGACCTGGAGATCCTTGCCGAGCCCAGCCGGCACGTCCACCATGGAGAACTGGTTGCCGCCGAGCTGCAGGATGCGCAGCGAGGAGTTCCTCTCGCCGCCGAAGGCCGCGGCCGGGACGGCGCCGGACAGCAGGTTGCGCGACACGGAGAGGATCTGCAGCGACGGTATGGCGGCGACCGCGGCCGGCAGGATGCCGCGGAGCGCGTTCCCCTGGAGGCTGAGGTGGAGCAGCGTGGAGCAGTTGGCGAGCGCGGACGGGATGGTGCCCTCGAGGAGGTTCCCGTCGAGCCAGAGGTAATGCAGGTCCTGCAGGGCCCCCAGCGACGCCGGCACCGTGCCCCGGAGGCGGTTGTAGTTGAGGTTGAGGTGCTGGAGGTTGGGGGACGAGGCGGCGACGGTGAGCGGGATGGTGCCGGAGAATGCGTTGGAGGAGAGGTCGAGGTACTTGAGGCCGGGCGGGAGGGAGGACGGGACCGGGCCCGAGAGGAGGTTGGCGGAGACGTCGAAGGTCTCGAGGGCGGTGAGGTTGGCGAGGAAGAGCTGCGGGATGGGGCCGGAGATGGCGTTGTCCTGGAGGAAGACGGCGCGGAGGGCGGCGAGGCGGGCGAGGGACTGCGGGAGGGCGCCCGAGAGCGCGTTGGAGCGGAGGCTGAGCTTCTGGAGGTAGGGCAGCGAGGCGAGCGCCGGGGAGATGGGGCCCGCGAGGCGGAGGCGCGGGAGCTGCAGCTCGACGACGCGGCCTGCGGCGGCGCCGGGCGCGCAGGCGACGCCGCGCCAGGAGCAGGGCGCGGAGGGCGAGGCGGCGTCCCAGCCGGACATGGCGGCATAGGGGTCGCTGAGGGCGGCGCGGAAGGCGAGCAGCGCGTCGATCTCCGCCTGCACCTCCGCGGTGCGCGCCACCGGCGGCGGCGACGAGGCGGGGGCCGTGGCCGTGCGCGCGAAGGGCGTGGACGCCACCATGAAGAGCAGGAAGAGCAGCAGCCGTGGCGGCGGCATCGCGCGAGCGAGGGAGGAGCGGCGGCCCGCTTTGTGTCGCGGTCTCGTCATCATCGGCGTGACGGCTTTGGCATTTAGGCGTTCATGGGGGGAGAGTCAAGAGAGGGGGAGTGGGAGTGGGTTTGCGTTTGCAGGGGCGGGGGGAGAAGAAAAAGGAGCGGGTTTGGGGTGCGAGGTTTTGGACGGGTTTGGGTGGGTTTCGAGGCCGTTTTATTTACCCGTGTCTCCGCGCCTTTTCTGCTGCTCTCTCTCTCTCTCTCGTCGGACTGGAATGGGGTTAAAGCTGGGAGCAGCGCGCTTTATGAGGTGTTTTGTTAACGTTAAGCGCGCTTTTACGAGCGCCGCGACAGGCTGTCACCGCCAGTGAACGTCCTTTTCTAGTTTTTACTGCACTTACGTCGCCTGGCTGTGACTCTCCGAGCGGTGGGGCCGGAGGGTAAAATCCGGGCGCAGGATGTCAGTGGCACCATGAGACCTGTGGGTCCGCGCGGGTACGAGACGAGCGAGTTAGTGATGATAATAATACTGCAATGAGCAGGCGATTTGTACTCGCTGTGCTCCCTTGGCAAAGGCAGATCTGGGTCACCGTCTCATCGAGGATGCTTGTTTGCTTGCTTTCTTGCCTGCCCGCCTAATGGCTTCCGTGGAAATTCCATTATTGGTTCGTTTAGGGTGTGCAGTGTCATGTTGTTGGTTTGTGCCGCCGCTACACATGTGAAAAAACAGTGCAACGTGTTTAAGGCTAGCGAGATAGAGGATGGTCAATCTCCCGCACCATGGAGATGGCTGCTCTAAGTGGAGACCTAATTAAGGCTAGCGAGATACATGAATTAAATACTATTGTGTTAAGATATTTTGGGATTGCATGGTTTCTATATTATGTCCTTTAAACTGGGATGGAGGGAGTAATAAACTTAACTTTATCTATTTTACAATTAATTGTATTTATTTGTTTAAATACTTAACTAGATACGTACGAATCTAGATAAAATTGAGACCATAAATATGAACTAAAAGGATATTGTTGTTCAACTGAAATTCCACAAGAATATCGTTGGTCAAATACGAGATCAAGATAATAAGAAGAAAGGACATACTATTAAAAACACTAGTACTCCCTCTGTTTGGGATCATAGGTCCTACGCGTATATCTAGGTCGCTAATTTGACTAATAAAATATAAATTATATAGCATAAAAATTATACCATTAGAAAATACACCATCTAAAGTTTCTAATGATATAATTTTTGTGTTATTTTACTTATATTTTGTCGATCATGCATGCCAACTTGGCAAAAATCTAATGTGACGCCATAATTAATGAAGAGAGGTCTAGAGACATAGTATCATATGCATGATACTAGTAATATGATACTACCACTATGACCAGCCTAAGGCTAGCGAGATAGAGGATGGTCAATCTCCCGCACCATGGAGATGGCTGCTCTAAGTGGAGACCTAATTAAGGCTAGCGAGATACATGAATTAAATACTATTGTGTTAAGATATTTTGGAATTGCATGGTTTCTATATTGTGTCCTTTAAACTGGGATGGAGGGAGTAATAAACTTAACTTTATCTATTTTACAATTAATTGTATTTATTTGTTTAAATACTTAACTAGATACGTACGAATCTAGATAAAATTGAGACCATAAATATGAACTAAAAGGATATTGTTGTTCAACTGAAATTCCACAAGAATATCGTTGGTCAAATACGAGATCAAGATAATAAGAAGAAAGGACATACTATTAAAAACACTAGTACTCTCTCTGTTTGGGATCATAGGTCCTACGCGTATATCTAGGTCGCTAATTTGACTAATAAAATATAAATTATATAGCATAAAAATTATACTATTAGAAAATACACCATCTAAAGTTTCTAATGATATAATTTTTGTGTTATTTTACTTATATTTTGTTGATCATGCATGCCAACTTGGCAAAAATCTAATGTGGCGCCATAATTAATGAAGAGAGGTCTAGAGACATAGTATCATATGCATGATACTAGTAATATAATACTACCACTACGACCAGGCTAAGGCTAGCGAGATAGAGGATGATCAATCTCCCGCACCATGGAGATGGCTGCTCTAAGTGGAGACCTAATTAAGGCTAGCGAGATACATGAATTAAATACTATTGTGTTAAGATATTTTGGGATTGCATGGTTTTTATATTGTGTCCTTTAAACTGGGATGGAGGGAGTAATAAACTTAACTTTATCTATTTTATAATTAATTGTATTTATTTGTTTAAATACTTAACTAGATACGTACGAATCTAGATAAAATTGAGACCATAAATATGAACTAAAAGGATATTGTTGTTCAACTGAAATTCCACAAGAATATCGTTGGTCAAATACGAGATCAAGATAATAAGAAGAAAAATAGCCAATGTCCATGTAGCCAATTTAGTAAGGACATACTATTAAAAACACTAGTACTTCCTCTGTTTGGGATTATAGGTCCTACGCGTATACCTAGGCCGCTAATTTGACTAATAAAATATAAATTATATAGCATAAAAATTATACCATTAGAAAATACACCATCTAAAGTTTCTAATGATATAATTTTTGTGTTATTTTACTTATATTTTGTTGGTCAAATTGGTAACCTAGTTAACCGTACGTGACCAGAGGGAGTACGTAGGTTAGTACATGACGACAAATTTGAAGGACGTGAACATGGTAACGGGAATAATAAAAAGAGGAGCTGAAAATACAGGTGGTGGTAGAGTACTCTCCCGGTCTAACAATAAGTGATTTGAATTTGTCTATATTTAAAATATATTTAGACATGTTTTAGTGTATAAAAATATTTAAATTTAGAGTTAAATCACTTATTTCTAGACGGAGAGGGTAGTACAACATGCAGCATAAAGCAGCTAGGCAATGGTCTAAGGACGCCTTTGGTATCTTGTGGAAAGCCGAACTAACCCCGTGTGAAGATAAAATGAGTCGTTTGGTTTTCGGACGCTCGTAGCCAGATCAAATGACAACGCTTGATTCAAGCGTTTCAGTGGAGGCGAGCTCGTCGTGCGCCCAGTTGCTGCAAAAGTGCCCTTCTCCTCCCCCACCCGCAAGCACGACCGACGATGGCGATGAAAGGAGCTTTTCGGCTGCAGCGAAAAGTGGGGCGGGAGAGATTCGCTCACCTCTCACCGAAACCCCCGCTTATTTCTACCACGCCTCCATCTAGGGTTCGTCCATCTAGGGTTCTTAGATCTGCAATCCCTTTAAGATTCGTAGATCATTGCTTCAGTATTAGATTTGATCTATAGCCCTGGTGTGTTGTAGGATGTGCCTAGATTTCTAGCATTTGATCGCCTGTTCGTTGCCCTGATTTGCTGTACATTGTAGCAAGTTCATTTTACCTTTGCTTCGTAGCCTTCATCTATTGTAGAAACTAGATTATTACCTACTGATTGTCTGGTTGCACATTATAGCTTGATTCGTAGCTACGTCTACCATTCACCTATCTGTCTTGAATGATGAATGTAGGACTTGTTCTGCGATGAATTTAGCCATGTGATGATCCCTATTAGGGACTCCTAGATCCCTTTCTATGTCGATGACATTTAGCCCTTGACTCCCAATGTGGTGGATCCTAGAATGACAGACTATGGTAGTGCAATTGTTTCTCTTGACCCCAATGTGCAAAGTTTTATCACCATCG
Source organism: Avena sativa (assembly GCA_916181665.1). Taxonomy (NCBI): domain Eukaryota; kingdom Viridiplantae; phylum Streptophyta; class Magnoliopsida; order Poales; family Poaceae; genus Avena; species Avena sativa. Next base: position 165,773,497 of record OV702294.1, on the reverse strand, counting down.
TTGCTGCAAAAGTTGCAGCAAAGCTTATAAATGCGTAGAAGAAGGTGCGGTGTGTGGGATTGTCAAGAGCAGTTGTAGGATTGAAAGGGAGACAAGGAGATCCATCTGAATGCCAGCGCTAAGGCTTTGTTCAAGCAATGCGGCGCTGAGGTTTTAGGTTTATGTATGGCGGATCGTCTTGAGAAGAGAACAAATTATGGGCTATGCCTGCTTTGCAAGCAAAAGCAAGAGCTGCAACACACCTTTTCTCCTAATGCCTCTACACCAAGAGGCTTTGGGGATTGGTGAAAATTTGTCTTGGGCTTCCTAACATTAGAATCCAAGATTAGACGGCGAACCTCTCCATCAAGTCATTGTGAAAAAGTTTGGCATACAAGACAACCCCAAGCCGTCCTGCAATGGCTTCTCTCATCATGCTTGTAAGTTGGATGGTTTGAAAAGAGCGTAAGGAGAGGGTCTTCCGCAACAAACCCACACCGCCACCTATTCTTCTAGATGTGTCTTAAGGGCGAGGCTAGGTTTTGGACCACCGCCGGTGCCAAGCATTTGAGTTTCGTATTATTGGCATAGTAACCCGTCGAGAACCTTAAAAAATCTAACCTTCAACTAATGTGCAACGAAAAACTTCACTTGAGATCGGCTCTCTGCTTTTCTCCTCTCATTATCCACACATCACATACATACATACATACATACATACATACTGATAACTTATATAATATCAGTGATAAGTGATACTGATACTTGTTAGCGTAACATACAGCTAGCTAGATTCTGTTTGGTAAGATATGTACGTGGTGTTGTTAGCTGTAGATAGATTGATAAGATCAGAGTTGTTGTAACAGTTTGTACCTGTATCCTTGCCTGCCACGGCATGGCCATATATATATATGACACCGAGCGCCTGATGTGAATCATCACGGCCAAAACCAGTCTCTCTCCTCTCTAACGTTTTTACATGGTATCAGAGCTACCGTGACCCATGTTGAACTCTTCTTCCTTCTCGACCCTGGGCGCTCTGCCGCCGATCTCCTCGGTCGTCACCGTGCCCTTAACGCACGAGAACCATCTCATGTGGAAGGCCCAGATTCTCGCCTATCTCCGCACGCATCAGCTTCTCGGCATCGTCAATGGAAGCGAGGTGGCGCCGACCAAGACCGTCGCTTCTGAAAGCGGCACCGGCAACGCACGCACCACCGTCTAGCTCCCCAACGCCGCCTACACCACCTGGTACACCAAGGACCAAGCTATCCTGAGTGGCATCCTCGCCACCGTCTCGGAGGATGTCCTCGCCACCGTCATGGCCGCCACCTCGGCGGCAGAAGCTTGGGGCCAGCTGGAGCGGATGTTCGCGTCACGCTCCCGTGCACGCCTGAATCAGATCAGGGCACAACTCGCGATGCCGCGGCGCGCCAGCATGACCGGTACTGCCTACTTCAAGATGAAGAAAACCCTCGCCGACACTCTCGCGGCGATCGGCCACCCGCTCCATGCCGATGAAGTCGTGGCGTACATCCTCTCCGGCCTAGGCGCGGAATACGAGTCTCTCGTCTCCTCGCTCAACGTCAAGGCCGACCTCACCATCGACGACGTGTACTCCTACCTGCTGGGGTACGAGCACCGCCAGGAGGGGTACAACACCGACCTGCAGATCGGATCCAGTTCGTCCGCGAACTTTGTTGGGCCCGGTCGTCCTCAGTAGCAACAACACCGGGGCGGGCACGGCGGCGACAACCAGGGCCGCAATGGTGGCGGCGGCAACTGGAACCGCTCGCATCAGGGCGGTGGCGGCTACAACCAGCAGGGTGGTGGTGGCGGCCAGAACGGTGGAGGTCGCAACGGCGGTGGCGGCAACTGGCTTCGTGGCAACCAGGGCGGGGGCGGAGGTGCGCCGCGCCCTACATGCCAGCTGTGCGGCAAACAGGGCCATGTTGCCCTCAAGTGTTTCCGCCGCTTCGACAGCTCCTTCCACGGCGCGGACGAGCAGCCGTCCGCCAACGTCGCCGGCACCAACAATCCGGGGTACCAAGTGGATCTGAACTGGTACTCGGACTCCGGAGCTACAGACCACATCACGAGCGACCTAGATCGCCTCTCCGTTCGCGAGCGCTACAACGGCACCGACAACGTTCAAGTGGGCAACGGCGCAGGTTTGCACATTGCACACGTTGGTCACAGTTCCATTATTACTTCCGCTAATAGATCCCTTGCACTAAATAATATCCTTCATGTCCCGAATATCACAAAAAATCTTATCTCTATTCACAAATTAACTAAGGACAATGATGTGTCTGTTGAATTTCACTCCAATTTTTTTGTTATCAAGGATCTAGCAACGCGGAGGGTTCTTCTTCAAGGACCATGTAGAGACGGTCTCTACCCCATGCCATCCTCCACCCTCCATCACGTCCGTGCCGCCATGCTCGCCTCCGTCAATAAAAAGCAATGGCATCATCGCCTTGGCCACCCGTCTTCGCAAGTGGTTCAGTCCATCCTTAGTTTGAATAAACTTCATGTTAGTGAAACACATGATGCATCAATTTGTGATGCGTGTCAAATGGCCAAGAGTCATCAACTCCCTTATGGCCCTTCTAGTTTTGTTGCAAAATTTCCTTTAGAACTTATTTACTCCGATGTATGGGGACCAGCAACGGTATCAGTTGGTGGATATAAGTACTATGTTTCTTTTATTGATGCCTTTAGCAAGTTTACTTGGATCTATCTCTTGCATGCAAAATCTGATGTCGAGCAAATTTTTCTTCGTTTTCAAACTCATGTTGAACGCCTACTTGATCGCAAAGTTCTTTGTGTACAATCGGATTGGGGGGAGAATACCAACGTCTCCATAAATACTTACAAAACAATGGCATTGCCCATCATGTATCATGCCCCTACACTCACCAACAAAACGGGGCTGCCGAGCGCAAACATAGACATATTGTAGAAACCGGTCTTGCACTTCTTGCACACTCTTGTATGCCTGTTCGCTTTTGGGATGAAGCATTTTTAACGGCCACCTTCCTCATTAATCGTCTTCCCACTCGTGTCATCGATAATGCTTCTCCCATGGAACGCCTCTTTAATGCTAAACCGGACTACACCATGCTCAAATCCTTTGGCTGCGCCTGTTGGCCCCATCTTCACCCCCTTAACACTAAGAAACTTGCGTTCCGTTCCAAAGAATGTGTATTCGTAGGCTATAACTCACATCATAAGGGATATAAGTGCCTTGACATCTCTACTGGTCGTATTTACATCTCACGAGACGTCGTCTTTGATGAAGCTGTTTTTCCATTTTCGTGCAAGCTCCAAGTTAGTCTTGCTCCGATTGATTCAACTCCCCCGTCCTATGTTCAGCTTATACCTCCACCACCAGCCTCGCACCCACTAGTTAGCAGAAGTACTAATGATGCTGCTGATTTACTGTCCGATGTGCACACTCTGTCTTTTGATCCATCTGCAGGAACGTCTGGAGACACGGAGTCTGCTGCCCCTACATCACCCTGCATGCGCCATGCAGCTGGCAGCAATCCAGAGTCTGTGTCTCGTGCCTCCTCGCCAACTCCAGCATCACGGGACTCTTCTCCCGCTTCGGCCTCGCGGGCGCTGTCCCCGTCCCGCCCTGGTGCCTCGACGAGCGACCCGTTGGATTCCCCTGGTCCACGTGGTCCGCCGGCACCCTCTGGGCCGGCCTCGTCTAGCACGACTGAGGCGCTCGGGCGGCCGCACACACGCTCTCGCTCGGGAATTGTCAAGAAGCTGGAGCGTACTGATGGCACCGTTATGTACGCGTGCCAGACTGTAGCCACGGTGCCTGTTGAGCCGTCTAGTCATGTTGAAGCTGCCCAGCACCCACCGTGGAAGCTGGCCATGGATGCTGAAATTGATGCATTGCATCGGAATGAAACGTGGCGTCTTGTTCCGTTTCAACCTGGACTCAATATAATTGATAGCAAGTGGGTCTTCAAGTTGAAATATCAGGCTGATGGCTCTGTTGATCGCTATAAGGCGCGTCTTGTCGCTAAAGGATTCAAGCAGCGTGCAGGTATTGATTATGATGATACGTTCAGTCCAGTGGTCAAACATACTACCATTCGTGTTCTTCTATCCTTGGCTGTGTCCAACAATTGGAGTATGCGTCAACTGGATGTTCAGAACGCTTTCCTGCACGGAGTTCTTGATGAGGAGGTTTATATGTTCCAGCCACCTGGGTATGTTGATTCCCGGTATCCACGCCATATTTGCAAACTTCAGAAGTCTCTCCATGGTCTTAAGCAAGCACCGCGTGCATGGTTTTCTCGACTCAGCTCCCGTCTGCTTGCTCTTGGGTTTTCCTCCTCTGCAGCCGACGTGTCTCTCTTCATATTTCGGAAAGGGGGGCTATGCATGTATTTCCTCATATATGTGGACGACATTATTGGCATCATCTCATCCTCTGCAGCCATTGATCGTCTGCTCACTCAACTTCGCCGGGATTTTGCCATTAAGGATCTGGGTGCTCTTAGTTATTTTTTAGGTATTGAGGTCAATGCTGTTGATGAGGGACTTGCTTTATGTCAGCGAAAATATATCCTTGATCTTTTGAAGAAGGTCAACATGAGCTCAGCCAAAGCATGCACTACACCGATGGCTGTCACAGAGAGACTCTCCAAGGCTTCAGGAACTGTTCTTTCCTCAGTTGATGCTACACAATATCGGAGTGTGGTTGGGGCCCTGCAGTATGTCACTTTGACACGCCCTGATATCTCCTATAGTGTCAACAAAGTTTGCCAGTTTCTTCACTCACCCACAGATTTACACTGGACAGCTGTCAAGAGGATTCTTCGCTATCTTCAGGGTACTGCGACCCATGGGCTACTACTTCGCCGTACTCCCTTGATGATCCTTAGTGCCTTCTCTGATGCTGACTGGGCTGGTTGTCCTGATGATCGCCGCTCCACTGGAGGACATGTAGTGTTTCTTGGTGGGAACTTAGTTGCTTGGAATTCTCGAAAGCAACCTACAGTCTCACGTTCGAGTACAGAGGCTGAGTATAAATCTGTGGCTAATGCTACAGCCGAGATTATGTGGATACAGGCATTACTTGGTGAGCTCGGCCTTGCCCTGAGTCGCCCACCGTCATTATGGTGTGATAACATTGGTGCGACATATCTTTCTGTCAACCCAGTGTTCCATGCTCGCACGAAGCATATCGAGATTGACTACCACTTCGTGCGTGAGCAGGTTGCCAAGAAGGCGCTCATATTTCGACTCATGATCAGCTAGCAGATGTACTTACCAAACCTCTTATGGTTCAGCAGTTTGAGCGGTTTAGGAGCGATCTCAACGTGCTTCCCACGTTCAGATCGAGAGGGATGTTAGCGTAACATACAGCTAGCTAGATTCTGTTTGGTAAGATATGTACGTGGTGTTGTTAGCTGTAGATAGATTGATAAGATCAGAGTTATTGTAACAGTTTGTATCTGTATCCTTGCCTGCCACGGCATGGCCATATATATATATATGACACCGAGCGCCTGATGTGAATCATCACGGCCAAAACCAATCTCTCTCCTCTCTAACGTTTTTACAATACTTCCTCCGACCCATATTAGTTGACTCAATTTTGTCTAGATACGGATAAATCTAGACTAGTTACTTAACTAGATACGTATGAATCTAGAAAAAGTTAAGTCAACTAATATGGGTGGAGAAAGTATAATAAAGCACGAACGATTCCATGCAATGCACGCACGCTCCCATTCCGTGCCAGCGTCGCATCGAACGATCGCATCCGCGTTTCAGATCATCCAACCAACTTTTCAGGGCGCCTTTCGTAGCGAGCAGCAGATGTGATGGAGTGAGTACTCCTGAAACTCCCGTCTAGTCGCCGGTACGTGTACGTGTACCACCGCCATGTCAATGCCGTTGTACGCTATGCAAAATCCCCCGAAGACGCACGGTGGTTTCATCTTTACCAGCTTCCCGGTGTCAAACCCCAAAGTAAGTTCTCAGTGTGATGTGCGCACATGCACGCGCGCGTACTGACAGTGTGGTGGTGCAGTGAAGCACCGTACGCTAAGAGGAATATTAGAATCCTGTCCGGTTGATTCCTCACGCTGATCGTTATTTAACTCCTAATCCGAGCACGGAACATGTGCACAGAGCACCGTTAGGAGCGTCAGGCTGCAAATCTCTCTCTCCTTTCGCCCGAATCCTTGTAAAAAATAAAAAGCACCGTTGCTTTCGATGATTTAATCTCTCGAGTCTCAGTTAATCAACCAAGGTCCCTGTTAGGAGTAGTACGTGCTACTACTACTGTGCTAGCAATTGATTACCACTGGAGTACTAGCAGTAAAATTGACCCTGAAATTTTACTGTCAGTGAAAACCGCTCGAGTCTAGGGTCAAGACGCAGCGCCCGAGTGAGTGACCGCCGTTTGCCGAGGGCTGGACAGGTAGGGCCGGTCCCGCTGCCGCTGAAATCAGATCATCTGTCATTCTGGCAAGTACTAGTAGTAGGACAAGGAGGAGGGTGGTCCAATAATTCATCAAACGGCCATATGGGCGACCTGTTGCTGCGCTCGCTGACACGGGAGCACCAGAGCCAGCCAGCCGAGCAGGTGTCAGCTTTGCTCGGCCTCACTGTGCGTGCGTGGTGTGCTCCTCCCCTCCCGGCCTCCTCCCTCTGCGAACATCTCGGTACGGAAAAAACAGTTGCTCCAGTCGGATCTGGGAAGCTTTTAACGTGCCCCCGCTCCCGTCCACTACACCTTGTTCCGTGAAGAAGTAGTACTAGCGAAATGTTTACCGCGCTAGCGGCTAGTCTGCTAGACATGCAAAAAAAAAAAAGTACCACTAGCCAACTAGATCCATGTGTTTGTGTGTGTCTCTCTCTGCAGCCTAAAGCTATTTCTTTCTGAATGCTACTGTATGCAGGGCATTCCAAGGATTAAGATTAAGGGGATGTTTGTTTCCCGGCCATAATTTGCCAAGCCAAAGTTTGACAATTTAGCATGTGTTTAGTTTTTTCACACTTTGGCTTGACACACTTTATCTACCACATGACCCATCTGTCATAGAGTGAATTTATTGTCAAGTTTTGTCATATTTGTGGCTTTCATTTTCTCAGCCACACTTTATGGCTGCTACACTTGATAAAGTTAGGCTTGGCAAAGTGTGGTCGGGAACCAAACAGGCCCTAAGAATAAACACCAAACAAGTTTCATTTTGACAATAAACACCAAACAAGTTTCATTTTAAAACTTACTACCTCCATTTCATAATATAAGGGCATCCACAACGTGTAGCCAAAAGTGATTCCATATTTGCTTTTTGGCTTTTGGAACTAGTTTCCTACATTGTGAGGGTGGTTCCAAATTGAGCAAAAGAGGGGACCGAAGCAAGAGAATGCTCTGATGCCAAATGTGGTTCCAAATTGATTAGCCAACCTGCGTGTGACATGTGTCCTCTGTTGTCATATCTTAGACAAAAAAAATAAGGCTATTCTTATCAGAAGTGGAACCGCATGGTGCAGGAATTTAGAATAGCTACATTGTGGAGTTGTAGCCAAGTTGCATGGTGAAACCAAATTCAGCTTTTTGTCAGATTTAGCTATAGCAACATTGTGGCTGTCCTAAGCCTTTTTAGCAAACTAAAACAACTTACTAGAAAGACTTATATTGTGGAACGGAGGTAGTACTAACGATGGCAAATGGCGAGGCAATGATTGGCGAGTAATTAGAGCTTGTTTGGATCGGGAGGTCCAATTTTGGATAGTACCTTACTTGTAGCACGTCCAATAAATGTTGAGACGTGGACATACGTGGTTGCGTGAGCTGCATACAAACCGTAAAGAGAGCTCACGCCATTTTGCACGATCGAAAACCTTTTGTGCTCACTGCTCACACGCTCTAAGCGCAGGCCTCGCGTTGCCCATTAATGTACAGGTAGGAAGAGAAGAGTAGCGCGGCGGCTAGCTTCAAGCCTCTTCCCTTCCCGGCCGAAAAAACGCAGAACGAGCGGGAAAAGCAAGCGGTTTTCCGTCGCCATTTCGCTTGTCATTATCCGAAGCGAAGAACCAGTGTGCCCGTCCGTGCCACGACCGTCCAGAACGGCAGTTCCGGTGCTTTGGACCTTGCCCAGAACACACCTAACACGCATCGCTTTCAAATCATGCTCGTCAAGGAATTTTTTTTGAGTTCGTCCGGTTTTCGCGCCAGCTGTCTCTTTAAAAAGAGCTATTTAGGCGCGACGTGGGCGTGGTTGCATCGCTCCAAAATGTATCAATGGTGTTGGAAATGGAAGCCTTGATTATAGTCTTCGAGTTCGCCAAAAAAAAAAGATTATAGTCTCCGAACTGGACGGCCCATACGGACAGCCAACTTCGACTATCGTCCACGTCCACGCTCATAGAAGTGCTCACATTCCTTAGTTTTCTCTTGCCCACTCTACCTACCAGTAGTGTGCTAGTACTAGTAGCGATCTTGACTTGGATGGCACATCACGACAGTCCATCAGTCTCGGGTCTCCACTCTATCGAAATTTCGCGATCGTACGTTTGCAACTCCAGTGATTCCAGGCACCAACTCCTGGCGACGTCACCTCCACCTCTAATCAAGTAACGGGTACAGCACTTGGAACCAAAAAAGAAGCGTCGAATTCCTTATGGATCCCGACCACCTCAAGGCAAAAAAGAGTGCTAGGAAAGTTGAGCTACGCTCTCATGGTGTCTGCCGATCAGTGCGTCGAGCTGAGTGGCTTCATTATCTTCGCATATGCACACGCCATGATGCGCCGGCCCCCGGGAAAGAACAAGGCCAATAAGTTAACCAAGCGTACCACCACTGCTAATTAGGCAAGACCTGAGCAGGCGGTGCGCGGGAACAAATGTCCGGGAGGCGAGGATTAGCCGCGCAAAGACACGGAGCGTGTCCCCTCCTGGAGGATCCATGGATGATGGACGTGCTTTGCTTTGCTTTCTGACCCAACAACACCTCCCGTCTCGTCTCCCCGGCCAGGTGAGGAGCATGAGTGCTGTGGGTTGGTGGAGGCCTTTGCTCTCATGCACCTCCATCCCATCGGTCCGGCTTGGATCTTCTTTTGGGTTTCTTCTGACGGTGCACTTTGGTTCGTGTTTCAGATCAGATGGTGACTCGGCCTGGTTAGTGCTGCAATGAGTGTTTCTAAAAATGGGAAAAGGGCACCTGAGTGTAGCTTTACATCATAGGGTAGGACTTCGTGTAGCCTAGCGTGTTCTTCAGATATTCTCCCTGTAATGCGGCGGCACACTTTTGCAGGATCCCACATCCAAGGTCCAAATCAAACGAACGGCCGCAAAATATACAGCATTTTGTCAGTAGGGATTGGCTGGTGATGGTGGCCTCCACAGAGCATTTTTCGGCTGAAACGGCTCTCTGAAACACTGATAAGCTATGGCAATCATTGTTAACTCGCTAACAATAACGGCAAACTGTAGCCATTCGAGATGCAGAGAATCAGTCAGTAGAGAAGAAGGCGGGCCTGGCATTTGATGATCAAACATAAAGAAAAGGCATTCTCTACTTCCACTTCTCACGCATCAACATCCAACCTCCAGACACGCTTGGGCATGCAATGCATGAAACAGCAGAAACATGGTAAGACATTCGGCCTGAGAAATTCTGAGTTAACACTGATTGCGGTACTGAAACAGCAAAGAAAACACTGACCCGACCAGAACAGCTCCAGCTGGAGTTCCCACAGGATGAACTGCAGGGGGCCTTCTTAAGCAGAACCTACTGCAAGCTTAAAGAACCAAAAAAAAAAAAAAACTCGGAACACTTCCAAGCTGGAAACAAGTGGCCAATGGAAGGTCAAGGTTCACCGGAAGTTGCCTTTGTGGAACATCACTATATGACTTATAACAGCACGACGTGTCAGATTATGATACCAATACCGTGTATCAGCCTTGTTGCCACCGATTTGACACGTTTCCAGTTCTCCAAGGACCATATTTCCAATCTTTTAATATGTTCATAAAGGCTACTGTACATCCAAGGTCCAACTTATCAGTATGTATCATGATTCATAGTGAGAAATATTCAGAGGGGACATTTACATAGTTACACAACACAACATTTTAACTCTCATCCTGCTACGTTTACATGGATATCCTTTACATGCCAAGCATTCTTTCCAGAACACACAAATGGTTGGCGTTTGTACTGCTGCACACAAGGAACACTTGAGCAAAGTGGGGCAACTTTGCAGATGCTACAATACAAATGGAATAATGGCATAGCGGCAACGAGGGTAGTCTTCAAACTTCTGAAGATACCATTTATGAGTTTGTACTGCTGCAAACGACAGGTTTGTTATCTGCACAAAAAGGGGAGCTTAGCCTGCTGAAGTCAAAGAAAAACAAAGGATACAATGATAACAGGTTGGTCAGATTGTAGCTGAGATTGGTGCAAAAAGTCAGTGAGGCATACCACGAAAATAAATAGGAACCACACCGAAATGTCTGATCCACCACTAGCTATCAACATGCCCAAATATATGACCTGCATAACAAAACAGCCATAAATATTAATATACTAATTTAAAACCCACAAGTTTCGTTCACCAGTAGCCACACCCGTTTTGAGTCAATGCAGACACGTAGCTTATCATGTTAGACTTACTTAGTTTCTCGACAAAAATGGAACAATTTGAAAGTTCCAATGACATATTGTTTTCCTTCTACCATTTAAGCTACATACCTTAGGGCTAGAGCTGTGCTTCAATACACCCCCTAAAATATTTTAGAAAGGGTAAATTCATCCTTAAGATAGTTGTCAGCTGGTAATTAGGTGGCCATGTGTGTACACCGAGAGCATCGATCCACTCCTTCCAAGAAAATGGGTGCTCGAGTCGCTCAACTGTTGCTAGAAAAAAAGTTGGTTCGGCTGGCTAATTGCGCTCGCCCGCCCCAGAAGCACCTGTCCCAGACTCCGCCACTGCACATGCTTGGAAGCCGGCTGCCCTAGTCGTGCGCCATATGTTCTCCTGGAACCTGAACTGCCAGGAAGGCAAGAAGAATTCCCTCAGACCTCGGCGCCTTGGAAGCCGGTACATCTCTCGCAAGTCTGCTTCTCTCACTTCTCATGAACTTCTCATGGCTGTTGTCTTGTTTTGAACAAATGTCAGGGATGAGGATAAATTTTCACAAATGTGACCGTGTTCCAATAAATGTAAAAGTGGACGAGGCACAAAATTTATGCTCAAACCGTATGCTGTAAGCTGGGGGGTTTTCCTCTAAATTATCTGGGAGCCCCTCTGCATTACAAGAAACTTAGAAAAGAGGACCTCCAGCCTGTTGTTGATAAAGTTACCAAGAAGGCTAGAGGGTGGAGGGGCAAGCTGCTATCTTACATAGATAAGTTAATTCTTATTAAAGGTTATCTGGCTAATCAAAATGGGCTATAAATTTGATAAATTCCCAGATTGCACATTGCTTTTGGGATGATTATGAAGGACATCATAAGTATCATTTGGCTAATTGGGGATTCCTGACTCAAAAAATAGAGTCTGGAGACTTGGTATACCTAATTTAGCTGAAATGAATTTATGCTTGCTTCTTGGATCAAAAGATATCACCTAGATGGCCATAAGCTAAGGAAACAAATTATTGACCAAAAGTATAAAAATGATAAACCCAACCTTTTTGCTTGTCCTTATAATGGTATCTCTCCCTTCTGGAAAGGGGTTATGTGGGCTGCTAGGGTTGCAAAAATGGGGTATCAATGGAAAGTTGGCAATGGCCGGAAAACAAAATTCTGGGAGGACCATTTGTTTGGTACCTGTAGTCTAACTATTCAGGTTTGGGGTCTACACATCCTGGTGAATGAGCAAAATCAGCCTATCTCAGGTGTCTGGGATGAGACTAATCTTAAGTTCACCTTTAGGAGGTGTGTGGTGCATAGGTGGTATGATCTTGTTCATATAGCTGAGTCAATTCACCGTAGTGATGAAGAGGACTCTCTTATTTGGAAATTTGAGTCAGAAGGGACTTACTCTGTTAGCTCCTTATATGCTGTCATTAATTTTAGAGTAGTTCCCACTCATATTCCAGCTGTGTGGAAGATTAGTGTTCCCCCTAGGTTACATGTCTTCCTTTGGTTGCTTGCCAATAATAAGCTACTCATTAGAGATAACCTGAACAAAAGGCAAAAATTATCTAATTTATCTTGTGTCTTTTGCTCTGATGCAGAGTCTTGTGTTCATTTATTTTTCAAGTGTGCTGTTGCCAAGGATCTGTGGAGGAATGTATCCCCACTGACAGGCTCCCAAGAGCAGACAGATATGCTTTCAATTACAAGTAGATGGATCTGTGATAAAACACAAAAAACTGCTAACATAATTCACACGGCTGCCTTATGGTCTTCGTGGAAATGCAGAAACTATGTGTTTTAACAGATCATCCTGGTCTGGGATGCAGGTGTTGTTTCAGAAGATGACCAACACCCATGCTCGCTGAAAATTGCTGTGCTCAGAAGGGGAAATAAGAAAGCTAGAAAGTCTACTGTAATAGGCAATCTGGAACAACTTGCCTTCCAAGCTCCTCCGCTGATGTGGCTGAATCCTGGGCGAGGAAAGTGAGCAGGAAGGAGCAAACTATAGAGATCAAGAAGCTGGTGATTGGGAGGCCACCATGGAGTCTCTGGCCAGAAACCTGAAGCAAACTCACTGAAGCTGCTGGAGGACGGTGGGATGCTGGGTGTCGCCCAAGATTAGGGATCTCCTAGTGGCTGTTGGTGTTGCCTGGTTTGTTAGTAGGAACTATGGTGGTGTTGTGTAATAAAAAGACTGGGGTGGGTGTGTTCTGGGCGACATGGTTGTCTGCTTCCCCCGAGTACTGGAACGCTTATAAAAACATGTGGGGTTTCTTAAATGGAACCGGAGCTGAGCCCTCTTTTTCTAAAAAAAAATGAACCACCAACCAAACAACTTGCTACTGGCAGCTAATACATGCGCATACTAGATAAGTGTAATTATGTCCCAAAATCTCCAAGTTTCATTTGAATCACACATGCAGATACTAGCTAGTTTATTCATCTTCCGCAATCTCCAAAGTTCATTAGTTCAATGAAGTTGTTTTTAGGACATTGAAGTCACAGCCTACAGATTGCAAACGGGTTGTCCAAGTATTACGTTTGTTTGCGGTAATCCAAGTATTACGGGTTTATAGGGTTAGGTCTTTCCACCGGTCAAAATAGACTTCACTGCCCTTCTTAATGAAAGCTAAGTTTCAATCTACACTGTTGATTTGCATAAAAAAACAGTGAGCTTCTCTAGAAAAGGTGTACCAAATCAACCTGTCATGTCCATATCATGTTTTCATCCCAATGTAACTATGTAAGGCTGGCCGCTTCTATAGATAAATTTGTATAGTCAAGTTCCACTCCACGGATTAGGTTCGCAAAATGGTGAACCAGACAAAATCGATCATCCTCGATCATGTTATGCATGATGACACAAGCTGCCATGATGTACCAAAGGCATCCTTGGTCCAAAATCTAGCCGGTCCTCATAATAGCAAATTGGGCTTATCACGTTAGACTTATTTAGTTTCTCGACAAAAATGGAACAATTTGACAGATCCAATGACATATTGTTTTCCTTTTACCATTTAAGCTACGTACTTAGGGCTAGTGGTGTGCTTCAGTACACCCCCTAAAATATTTTACTCCCTCTGTCTCAAAATAGATGTCTTAGATTTGTTAAAATTTGGATCAACCTACATACTAAATAGTGTCTAGATTCACTCAAATTTTGACAAATCTGAGACATCTATTTTGGGACGGAGGGAGTAGAAAGGATATATTCATCTTTAAGATAGTTGTGTCAGCTGGTAATTAGGTGGCCATTTGTGTACATCGAGAGCATCGATCCACTCCTTCCAAAAAAAATGGGTGCTCAAGTCGCTCAACTGTTCCTAGAAAAAAAGTCGGTCCGGCTGGCCAGCTCCTCGCCCGCCCCAGAAGCACCTGTCCCAGACTCCGCCACTGCACATGCTTGGAAGCCGGCTACCCTAGTCATGCGCCATATGTTCTCCTGGAACCTGAATGCCCAGGAAGGCACGGAAGAATTCCCTCAGACCTTGGCATCTTGGAAGCCGGCACATCTCTCGCGAGTCTGCTGCTCTCACTTCTCATGAACTTCTCATGGTTGTTGTCTTGTTTTGAACAAATGTCAGGGATGAGGATAAATTTTCACAAATGTGACCTTGTTCCAATAAATGTAAAAGTGGATTGAGGCACAAATTTATGCTCAAACCCTTTTTTTTTGACAATCAATACCATATGTATTTATCGTAGCTGGGGGAGGGGGGGGGGGGCGTCTAAATTATCTGGGAGCCTCTGCATTACAAGAAACTTAGAAAAGTGGCCTCCAGCCTGTTGTTGATAAAGTTATCAAGAAGGCTGGAGGGTGGAGGGGCAAGCTGCTATCTTATAAAGCTAAATTAATTCTTATTAAAGGTTGTCTGGCTAGTATTCCCACTTACATTCTAAGTGTTATCAAGTTTCCAAAATGGGCTATAAATTTGATTAATTCCCAGATTGCACATTACTTTTGGGATAATTATGAAGGACACCATAAGTATCATTTGGCTAATTGGGGGCTCCTGACTCAAAAAATAGAGTTTGGAGGGCTTGGTATACTTAATTTAGCTGAAATGAATTTATGCTTGATTGCTTCTTGGATCAAAATATATCACTAGATGGTCATAAGCTATGGAAAGAAATTATTGACCACAAGTATAAAAATGATAAACCCAACCTTTTTGCTTGTCCTGATAACGGTATCTCTCCCTTTTGGAAAGGGGTTATGTGGGCTGCTAGGGCTGCTAGGGCTGCAAAAATGGGGTATCAATGGAAAGTTGGCAATGGCCGGAAAACAAAATTCCAGGAGGACCATTGGTTTGGTACCTATAGTCTAGCTATTCAGTTTTGCGATCTATACATCCTGGTGAATGAGCAAAATCAGCCTATCTCAGACGTCTGGGATGGGACTGATCTTAAGTTCACCTTTAGGAGATGTGTGGATCAAAACTTGATGCATAGGTGGTATGATTTTGTTCATATAGCTGAGTCAATTCACCTTAGTGATGAAGAGGGCTCTCTTATTTGGAAACTTGAGTCAAAAGGGACTTACTCTGTTAGCTCCTTATATGCTGTCATTAATTTTAGAGTAGTAGTTCCCACCCATATTCCAGCTGTGTGGAAGATTAGTGTCCCCCCTAGGTTACATGTGTTCCTTTGGTTGCTTGCCAATAATAAGCTACTCACTAGAGATAACCTGAACAAAAGGCAAAAATTGTCTAATTTATCTTGTGTATTTTGCTCTGATGCAGAGTCTTGTGTTCGTTTATTTTTTGAGTGTGCTGTTGCCAAGGAGCTCTGGAGGAATGTCCACTGACAGGCTCCCAAGGGCAGACAGATAAGCTTTCAATTACAAGTAGATGGATATGTGATAAAACACAAAAAATTGCTAACATAATTCACACGGCTGCCTTGTGGTGTTTGTGGAAATGCAGAAGCGATGTGTTTTAACAGATCATCTTGGCCTGGGATTCAGGTGTTGTTTCAGAAGATGGACTACACCCTTGCTCGCTGGAAACTGTTAAGCCCAGAAGGGGAAATAAGAAAGCTAGAAAGTCTAATAGGCAATCTGGAACAACTTGCCTTCCAAGCTCCTCCGTTGATGTGGCCGGATCCTGGGTGAGGAAAGTGAACGAGAAGGAGCAAACTGTAGAGATCAAGAAGCTGGATGATTTGTGGGATGGGCCATGGACATACTCTGAAGCTGATGATTGGGGGGGGCACCACGGAGTCTCTGGACAGAAACCTGAAGGCAAACTCACTGAAGCTGCTGGAGGACGGTGGGATGCTGCATGTCGCCAAGGATTAGGGATCTCCTAGAGGCTGTTGGTGTTGCCTGGTTTGTTAGTAGGAACTATGGTGGTGGTGTGTAATAAAAAAGACTGTGGGGTGGGTGCGTTCTGGGCGACATGGTTGTCTGCTACCCCCGAGTACTGGAATGCTTGTACAAAACCTGTTGGGTTTGTTAAATGGAACCAGGGCCGAGCCCTCTTTTTCTAAAAAAAATGAACCACCAACCAAACAACTTGCCACTGGCAGCTAATACATGTGCATACTAGATGAGCGTAATTATGTTGCAAAATCTCCAAGTTTCATTTGAATCACATGCAGATACTAGCTAGTTCAATGAAGCTGTTTTTAGGACATTGAAGTCACAACCTACAGATTGCAAACGGGTTATCCAAGTATTATGTTTGTTTGCGGTAATCCAAATATTACAGGTTTATAGGGTTAGGTCTTTCCACCGGTCAAAATAGACTTCACTGCCCTTAATGAAAGCTAAGTTTCAATCTACACTGTTGATTTGCATCAAAAAACGGTGAGCTTCTCTAGAAAGGTGTACCAAATCAACCTGCCATGTCCATATTATGTTTTCATCCCAATGTAAACTATGTAAGGCTGGCCACTTCTATAGATAAATTTGTAGAGTCAAGTTCCACTCCACGAATTAGGTTCGCAAAATGATGAACCAGAAAAAATTAGGTTCGCAGTAACATAAAACAGTATAAATCACATCCCAGCATAAGCAACAGTATAAGTTATCTGTTTTTCAACCACTGCCGCCAGGAATCGCACGAGACCACAAGTTGCGCACTGCTAAAATTCATGGGTTGAGCCTAAACTGTGAACGAAGATTGACTAGCCTACTGAGGTATTATTACTCCGGAAATGTAAAAAGACCAACTGCCCTATTTGTCAGAATCGTGTATGTGACGTAATGAATATGAGGAAAGAAAAGAGGCACTCACTAGTTCAGCAAGGTAATGAGGGCAAGACACACGACTAAACCAGTCCCCACAAGGAATAACATATTCATCAGAATCTTTGTTTTCTCGCAACGACCCCTGTCAAAATGATAAACAGAAAATGGTGAAATCTCAAATAATTTTGCTAAACTGTAGCTCAGAAGTTTGCAAGATGCATAAAAGCACGGTTTCTTGCATAAAGCAACAGAAAATATGCATACAGAATAACTTCATGCATATGGTTTGACAATCTATGGAACGTTCTGATGTTGATCATCGAACAAGTTACTGTATTTGTGACGTCTATTTTTCTACTGCCCTGATAAGGTCTCAGGTAGCAAATCAATCCAAACAAGCCATACCTTCAGGTTTTCACTTAGCAAATTTTGTTAGCAGTTTCAGCTTGCAAGTTTCAAGACATCAAGATGTTATCTTTTTAACATTTCTGCTGTTACATCTGAAGATCCTATTCACATTCACAGACAAGAAAGCAACCAACATATCACTTTATCTAGGGTTCCAGGCTCACTACAAAGAAGCTGATACTTACAAGAATTGCATGGCAGCGGATCTGATGGAGGGATCCCCAGATAAATATAACGGCACCTATCCATTGGCACCACCCCAACTTTAAAAGAGGCTTTATCAGAGATGAAGAATCAATGACTAGATCAGGCATTCTTCCACGACCCTTTACTATAAACTCAGCTATTTGACCTCGAAGAAAATCCACTGCTTCAGGAATAGAAGAGCTAGCAAGAGATAAAGGTGCGGCCGTGTAATAGCTGACAGAAAAAAACTATAAGTTAATCCAAAATGTTCCACGGAAAACGGGAATGGCGATAAAATGGTCTTTGTGCAAAGAAGTCCTTATGGAAATCTGTCACCGATAACATGAATGCATAATTCCCTACCTAATATCAGTATTATGATATAAAGGCATCAACTTCCAAGAATTTACACAAAACAGTCAACTGTTAATCTTGATTTTAAGTGAATAATTTAGAAGTAAAATCACTACTCCCTCCGATCCATATTACTTGTCACTAAAATGGATGTATCTAGACATGTTTTAGTGCTAGATACATCCATTTCAACGACAAGTAATATGGAATTATGGATCGGAGGGAGTAGTAATCAGTCAGACTATTTCTGCAGCAATTGGAATGTCGTTTGGTTGTGTGAGGTCAAGGTCAGAGCATCCAATAAACTAAAGTATGCATTAACTATGCCACCTTTTTTAATCAAAAAGAAAACTATGCCACCTTTTGCATATTTTGTTGATAAAGTATATGCACAGGATGCAGAACTACAAAGAGCTTCTATAACAGCAAAGACCTAATAGCAAAACCATGTGCAATTATAACAGAAAGAGCGAAAGGAATATTTAGTCAACCTGGCATAATTTACCAAGAATTATGCAACATTTTAGAACAGAGTGAAAGTTAAGCGATGTGGAGCTTACAATATACCCGTCAGATATCCTACAATGTGCATCCGAGCTGAAGGGCTGTAGTGGAACACGTGTTCGGTCTCATACAAGCGTCTCAGCACCTGAATTTCCATCAACAGAAGTACAAATACAGTGCGCCAGACACGATACTTGTGTTCCATGGTGAGTGAAAGGACACTGCCAAATGAGAAGGAATTTGACCCAACAAGATGGCTAGCAATTGTGGAGTATCTCGATGTCTCTGGCGACAGTGGTGTCATTTTCATGTATGCGTAGAACAATATTGCAATCAGCAAGCTCGTTGTTACCGCCACCCCCACGACATAGAAATGTAAGAAGTACTTTTGAGGCACGGTGAACTTCTGCGATTTTGGGAAAATCAATGTGAGTTTCTGATACCTATGTATATAGAAGTATAAAGGCAAATCCACCATACATTTGTTTCACTGTCATAACTATCTCTTGTGAACTAGCAAACTGTTGTAAAAATAATAGATGCAATGCAAAACAGGTTAACTTCATGATCATCCTAATACTCATAAGTTCCCCCAAGGATCAAATATTCTCTTGTTTGGAAGGTCGAATTAGTCTCATCCCTAATCACTAGTGAAGGAATCAATGAAACTGATAGATTTGGTTTCGCAGGTGGAGCAAGGGGACATCTTATTAACATTCGATTCCACCAATTCAGAGCAAGAGACAGGAGCTTATACACACTTGATACTCCTTCCATTAACTCCAACTAATCTCCCAAAAACACTGTGTTCCACGTCTCAAGAGAGAGAGAGAGAGAGAGAGGTTACCATGGTTATTCATATCTTCAATCATGGACTGGTAACACACTGTGATTTTGCTTTCTAACGAATTTGGCTTTAGAACGGCTTTTCAAACATATGTTCCGTTTAATCTATGCAGTGGGGGTAATTCTGCTGCCTTCCCTAGTGAAACGAACATTGTATCAAAAATTGTTACTGAGCCCAAATCCTATGTGCATTATTGTCAGAAACAACAGCAGCCGACATGAGGATAATAGCAAGCAGCTAGGACCCCGACGAGAAATAGCAGAGGGAACTAGATGGTCCGGGCCAGGCGAACAAACTGGACCTGGACGCAAGTTGCAGTCTACGCCTGTGCGGGAGAGGAGTGAGAGCATACAAGGGCAAAAGCAGGAATCAAAGGTGGCGATCTTACCGCCTTGGAGGAGGAGGTGGTGCTGGAGGAGGAGGACGGCCTGACGGTCTTGCCGCGGGCGGAGAAGGAGGAGAGGAGGCCGTGGAGGAGGCGGCCGCCGGCGGCGGCGGGGATCGGCAGCGCGGCGGCGACGATGGGAAGCGAGGCGGCCAGCCACGCCAGGCACAGCAGAGGCTGGATGGTGCGCCCGTCCCCCGTCTCCATGGGAGGGCGGCGCTGCTCTCCTGGGCTGGGACGCGGCGGTGATCTGGCGCTGCGCGGGTGGGGGCAGGCAGGGGGTTTGCGTTTGTTCGAGGAGTGCGAGGGAGGGAAGGCGAACTGAAGGCAGTGCACGCGAAACGCGATTCGTTTGCTTCCTTGGAACTGGAAGCGTGTCTTGCCTGGACGGGCCGCAAACCTTTTCGATCGATGGACAACATAGCGTTGGATAGTAGTGCTCGTGTGTATTATGAGGCGTCGCTATCTCCATGGATGGGAAGTGGCTGCATTAGGTGTGACGTGGACGGGCCACGGTGGACCGCTCAGGCACTGTGATCGCCTGCTAGCCGATTGCGCTACGTACGGCACGGCGTATCGTCAACGCTCAGGCACTGTGATCATGACTGTCCAGCGTGATCATGGCAGCAACAAGTCTACTGAAAACCATCGTACGATACGCATTACAGACAACTAGTGAGGAACAGAAAACCATCGCCCCAAGTCTACTACTCGTAGACGACAGGGCACGTGCAGTAGGCATATACACCTTGGTTGGTTCTGGTTCATATTGCGAGTGGCGCGACCAGGAAGCGTGTAGGCAATTGTTCTCTTTGCTCATGATAGCACGTCTCAATTCCGACGAATGTATGCTAGTTCAAAAACTGATCGGTACAGCGAACCCCTAATCTCCCTGCAAAGCGAAGATTATATTTTTTTTCGATAAAGGGCTCCTTTATTACTTAGCAAGCAAAGATATATGATTGGTGATTTCCTGAATACGTCCCGGACCTTTCCTCTCTTCCTCCTTCCTCGCTTTGAGAGTTGTGCAAAGAGCATCGGGTCCCTCCCGAGCTCTTCTCGTCGGAGTAGCCGGCGGGGGGTGGAGGAGGGACGCCGGAGTAGTTAGGAGCAGGGCCTTTGGAGGTTTGCCGGTAGTGGGCTTCATGCACGTAGGCGTTGGATATCCAGATCTAGATCTGGAGTCTAGGGTTCCTCTCTGCCCCTTTCTTGCGCCTATGGCTGGAGCTGGAGGTGTTGTCGGGAGCCACCACGCCTCCCAATAAACTGGTTGTTGTCTTCCCGCGGGTGTGGTTCTTCGTCGCGGAGCATCCCCCACTGGCCGGCTGTGGAGGGGGGGCGGTGCGGCGAGATTTGTTCTGGTGAGGGTGCTTCGAGCGGTGCTGCTTTCTCTAGCTGGCCATGGTGGCATAGGGAGATGTCGGCGCGGTTCCTGACGCCCTGTACCAGCATGGAAGCTTATCGCTGGTGCTGTGGATTGCGAACCGGATCTAATTCTTCCCCTTTCTCTGGACGGCCAAGGTGGTGAGGGGAGAAGGAGATGGATGCTGGTCTTGCTTGCGGTTCTGCGGCGCCAGAGGGATTGCGAGAAGCTCAAGCTGCGGCCGATTCCAAGCGTCGGTGAGGAGCACCGTCGCTATCCTTGGCCAAGGGGGCCTCGCCACACCTCGCGAGTCCTTGCTCCGAGGAGTCTATTCCTCCAGGCCGTCGAGCCGATGCGGAGGTTATTTGATCTTGTTGCGGCAATCCATCCTGGCGTCGATCCAAGTGGTGTCGTCCCCGGCGTCCCGTTGTTCGAGATCTGGGTGTGCTGCCGGTGGAGAAGAAGGGCCAGATTGTAGTTTCCTCCTGCCTAGGATCCTTCTTGTAAATTGTGAGGCATGTTTGGTTTTTTCTTGGAACCTTGGGTCCTCGTTGTAATTGTACCCACCGTTTAATGGAGCTTCTGGGGCCTTCGGGCCTATTCCCGTTCAAAAAAAATCATGAATGAGATGTGCCACTAGTGGGGGAGTGGGGAGTGGAGATTGTAGCAACGACTAGGTTACAACGACAATGCAATCACCACGTTGTTAATTTTCTTTATAGAAGCTCGCAGGAGGGGACATGTTTTGCGTAAGAGTAATTCCAATAGTCGCTGGAAAACGTTATGCGCTAAATGGCGTATGTAGCGGGCGATCCAGTTTTAGCACGCGCGATAATTCTTTTCCAACGAAAACACTAAAAGCGGCATGCAAAATAGAGCCAAAAAATATCTCCAGCAGGCGTGACAAAATGCAGCGCGTGGCGTCGGCACAAACATATTTCACAGTGAACTATATGATCAAGAAGATCAAACAAATCCAAATAAATTTAACAAAAAATATATATTTATTATTACAACACAACCAAATAATACATGAATAATACAACAGATATAGAAATTGTCCACCAACAAATACAACAAGTTTTTCATCAATACTATAACAAATTGTTTTCACAATACAACAAACAACAAATAAAAGGAGGGCTCAACGTTGTGCCCCAAACCATTTCCACCACTCCTCGATGAGATTTTTCGAAGATTATCATGAGTCCCATTGTCGCGAATGGCATGATATGAGGCAATAAAACACGCCACATATGCTCTCTCCTATGCACTTGCACGGAAATTCCCATCTAATCATAGTGATGGCTGCGATCTACATCTTTGCCACGATCATCCTTGATCATGTTATGCATGATGACACAAGCTATCATGATGTATCAAAGGCATTCTTGGTCCCAAAATCTAGTCGGTCCTCTTACAATAGCAAATTGGGCTTGCAAAATCCTGAAGGCTATCTTCACATCTTTCCTAGCCGACGCTTGGTTGCCGTGGAAATCCTTTTCTTTCTTACCTTTGGGTTTGTCAACCGGTTCACAAAAATTTGCCACCTTGGTTAGATGCCATCGGCAAGATAATAGCTATAGTTGTATTTGAGGACATTTCCTTCAAACTCCACTTGTGGACCTTCATGCAATGAAATCCTTGACATACGAGGAGACCGTTGAAGAACATTTTTGTCATTGTAGGACCCGGGCATTCAAAAAAATGCATGCTAAATCCAAATCACCTGTTCGCAAATGCGCCTCAACAAACTGATGCTCATCCTAAAACGCCGACGAAAATACTCCTCCAGAAAGGTGGCATTATCGTTGAAATACATCCGCATCAACCTCTAGTGCCCTTCGATCCTTTCTCTCCACAACTTGCGTCTACCAAAAACCGAGCCACCGCGCTTCAGTTCTTTCGTCACGCGCCAAGCTAATAGTATCGATATGTTCTCATCGTCCTCGAGCTCTAGTTCATCGTTAGATGAATCATACGAGATCCTCTACAAACACAAACATACACTCACTTCGTCTACCGAAACTAAAATATGGCGCGGCCGACGGAATGGGGTGTACCTTGCGGCGGCCATTTTGCCGAGCACGTAGCATGCGCCAAGTAGCGTCCCGGCTTGAGGAGGACATGGCGGTCGTCAAGGGCAGCGCAGCAGTTCCGAGTTGGTCGAGGCACGGTGGCGGCAGTTCGCTTGGCCGAGGCGCGGCACAGGCAGCTCACTTCGATTCCCGCCGCGACGAGCTCGGGGAAGGTGCGGGGAGGCGCGACGGCGGCAGATCTGCAGCTATTGTGCGCAGAGAAGCGTCGCCGGTGGTAAATCGAAGCGGCGGCGCCAGCGGAATGGGGCGTGGGAAATGGGGGCAGCGCGGGCACGGGTGAAATTTCAATGGCAGTTGGGCTTTGCACGCGTCGCTAAGTGATAGCACGCGCTGAACGGCACATGGCAAATTCGATGCGCCGTGGAGCGTAAATTGCGACGCGCAGATATTTCTTAGCACGTGCCCTGGAACAGAAGCTGCCGCGCGCTAAATTGGCGGCTATTTTTTGCGCGCCTATTTTTCAGTGAAGAAGTGGAATAGAAAGGCCAAGCAGGAAGCCAAACTACAGGAAATAACTTTGACTGGTTTTCTATCTGGAAGTTAGAATGCCCAGCAAAGATCAAAATATTTATATGGAGAATAGCTCATAATAGTCTATCTTTTCGACTCAACTTGATCAGAAGAGGTATGGATGTGAATCCAATATGCCCTGTATGTAACAGAAATAATAAAGATGGGGCTCACCTATTCCTCAAGTGCAAGATGACGAAGGAAGGATGGAGAGATCTCCAGTTGCATAAAGTCAGGGGAAAGCTTCTACAATACCAAAATGCTCAAGATTTCATAAAAGAAATTACTTTGCTGGAGCAAGGACAAAAACTAAAGACAATTAGTTTATTATGGTGGATATGGCAAGCAAGAAACAAAATAGTGGCGGGTGACAGCAAAAAACTACAAGGCTCAATTCCTGTCCTTGCTGACAGATCAGCAGCTGAATTTGAACAATTCTTCAAAAAAAATATAAAGAGTAAACAACATATAGTGCTTTCCTGGGTTCCTCCAGTACGGGATATACTTAAAATCAATATAGATGGCAGTTTTGCTGCTGATAAACATAATGGCGGATGGGGTTTTGTTATCAGGAACTCTAATGGAGAATTTCTGGGTGCAGGTGCAGGCTATATTCAATACGCATATGATGTGCTACAGACTGAAGGGTTTTCTTGTCTCTCCAGCCTCTAATATGCTCAGCAACAGGGCATGACAAAAATTCAAGTGGAAACTGACTCTCTAATGCTGGCCCAGGCGATCAAAAGAGAAAACCAAGACATGGCTATCAATGGTAGTCTATTTAGAGAAATTAAGCTCTTTGCTAGATTAAACTTTAGTCATTTTGAGATCAACTATTGTCCCCGGGTCTGTAACAAAGCAGCAGATGCTTTAGCGAATTACGGTGCAAATTTAGAGCAGAGTAGCTATGTAATATGGGATAAAAAAGCACCGGAGTTTGCAAATGTAATTTTATCCAGTGACTTTTTTTTTTTTTTTTGAACATATCCAGCGACTTTGTTGTGCTGTCTGGTTAATGGAATTTTCTGTTTCCAGCTAAAAAAAAAAACCGGACCCTGGATAAGCCCCCAAAACGCTATCTGCGGCGGATAGCCTCCTACTCTCTACAAACGCTGTGTAGTTTTTGTTTTTTCAGATAAAAACGCTGGGTAGTGGGTAGACTGTTTTCAGATAAAAACGCTCGGCCCGACCCAACCCCTTGTGCACAACTGAATTGCTCTCCCGTCGCTACCAGCGGGCCTTTGAACTGGAGAAAGTTTCCAAGCCCACAGTTTTGGCATGTCCTCCCGTAGATGCACCAACACGATTTTCCTTGCGCGGATCACACGCTTTTGGAACGCTTGACCACGTCGCCGATGGAAATTATCAAATTTTAATGCAAATAAGCGCGCGCGAGGTTTGTGGAGTGGAAGTGGAGCCAGGGGATTGGGAAGATGCGCCCGCCACACACTGCTCGCTCGGCCGTTGCCATCTGCACGTCGCCGGTGGAAAGTTGGTCAGCAGGCAGCCGCAACAGCCCGGCACAGCTCGAGCCGCAACGCCACCCCACCCGATCTGTCACGCGGCTAGTTCCAACTGGATCCCGTCGATTTAATAGCATCGACCGGAATTCCCAGGGAAACCCGTAGCGTATGCATCTTCAAGTTTCAGAGATAAAGTGCAACATCGGACAAGAGGAGAAAAATTGGGGTCACAGATTACATCGAAAAATGGAACGAGTCTGAAACAGAGGATTTCCCCAAGTGACTACCAAAAGAACATGCAGGTGATTTTAGAACTCAGCAGTCGCCGGACTCAGAAAACGGGCCATCAAAGGCATCAACGGAACGAGATGAAACATACCGTACAAAAATTGGGGGAATTGACAGAGAAACTGCAAGTTCATTTCATAAAGTTAGATCTGAAGCGAGCAAAATCGTCTCATGAAATTTAACCAATTCATATCTTAAGCAACACCGAGGTTACATAGAACTAGCAGAACCAAAGCCTAACACAGGGAGGATGAGAAATCCTTTTCTACAGACCCTGAACACCATGTCGACACACCAAGCACGAATACACCTATCAGATCGGCTCAAGCGGCGGCGACCTTGCGGGCCTTCTTCGCGGCCGGGGACTTCACGGTCTTCGGCTTCGCCTTGGCCTTGCCCGCGGGCGACTTCTTGGCCTTGG
Organism: Avena sativa; assembly: GCA_916181665.1. NCBI lineage: Eukaryota > Viridiplantae > Streptophyta > Magnoliopsida > Poales > Poaceae > Avena > Avena sativa. Next base: position 165,747,864 of record OV702294.1, on the reverse strand, counting down.
CAACCAGCTTCTTCTCGGGCGCCTTGCGCTTGGTGCCGGCGGCGGCAGGGGCCTTGGGCTTGGCAGCGGCGGCAGCCTTCTTGGGCTTGGCGGTGGCAGCCGCCTTCTTGGGCTTGGCGGCAGCGTCCTTCTTCTTGGGCTTGGCAGCGGCGTCCTTCTTCTTGGGCTTCGGCGCGGCCTTGGCCTTGGTCGAGTCCTTCTTGGCGGCGTCGGAGAGCTTGTAGGAGGCCTTGACCTTGACGAGCTTGCCCTTGGCGGCGGACCCGCGGAGCTGGACGGAGAGCATCTTCTTGAAGTTGGCCGGCAGGGACTTGCCGTGCTTCTCCTCGATGTACTTGGCGATGGCGACCGAGCTGGAGCCGGTCCTGTCCTTGAGCGCCGCAATCGCCTCCTTGATCATCTGCGAAGATCAAGATCAGATTGAGAAACCAATCAGCCACAGTTCCCATAAAAACCAATGAATAAACAGGAATACAGGGGAGATTCAGACGGTAACCTCGAAGTAGGAAGGATGGGAGGGGCCGGCAGCGGCGGCCTTCGGCTTCGCGGCGGTGGTCTTCGCGACGGCAGGCATGGTGGCTAACTAAAGAAGAGATCTGGAACTGGAACTGGAACTTGTGCTGTGTGCTCACTTTGGGAATTTGTTGGAGAAAGGGCTCGACTGTTGGGTGGATATAGGAGGGCGGGGTCGAGGGTTATTTATACCCGGGGAGGGGAGCGATCCGGGATGATGGAAACGCTGTGATCTCATTGGCTGGCGTGGGGGTGGTGCGGATCGCGATTCGCGATACGGCCATCCGGGGGTGCCGGGTGGAGCGGGAAACTCTGAAAACACAATGCCTGGCGCTCGATCGACCGAAAATATTTGAGCGCTCCATCGACCTATGACATCCACCATCGAGGAGATTTCCTTCACCGTTTCTTCTTTTGGGCTTTTTTCCCATACGTAATTAGAAGCCCAACGCTCTCAAAAAAAAACTAGAAGCCCAACAAAAAATAAAATAAAAATAAACAACTACAACACCAATTACAAGTCACCATGAAAAAATCAAATCTAAAATAGAGACACGTATAAAGTTTAAAAATTTGCACATACATACATATCCATGTGTCATTGCATACATATGTGTGCAATTGCATACATATGTTTTTGTTATAGATCTACCAAGAATTTTGCATCTATGAACAGAAATATGCATCTTCGACAGGAACTATCTAGAAGTCGTATGAAGGAAGTCAAGTCGACTTATGCTACTGGGAAGAAGCTCAAAGACTACATGAATTAGCCAATGCGGAACGAAAGACCACTCTCCAAAGGGTTCACTTGGGCGATTGGAGTTTGGGTCCAATACGAGGAGGCAGTAGTTTCACCCGGTTTAGAGTAATTTTTCCTACTATGAGTTTGCATTATACTCGTGTAATAGTCTACTAGGCTTGCATGAAAAGACCAGCTACACTATACATTGTGAGGGGTGATGGCCGGTTGAATTGGACAAACACAATCGACAAATTAATACAATCCAATTTTACCAACAAACCCTTATCATACTCTGGTTTCTTTGCTGACTCCACGTATTCAAAAGATGGTAACCAAGTTAGGGCAATTAGGTCGTATAGCTCGGTGAATAGTCCAAAAAATCTTACACGGTGTCCCTCCTGAGAAATCGAGGCTTCTTGTTCTAAAAGCATCACCTTACTATATTATGTATCATGCCGTCAATTCGGCCTCCTAGAGTCACATTGAGATACATCATCCTTTCTCATATAGGTAACCCGAGTAAATACCTTATACAATAGTACGTCACATGTATTGGTGACTTTTGTAAACAATCTTGCAAGTATCTAGTCCCGTTTAAAGCGAATAGTGTGATAATTGTACAGTTGTTGGTCTTTAGTTTTCAATGCAATGATGCTCCAAAAGAATCCCTAATATCTTATACTAATGTTGAACTAAACTCTATAGAATGTCACGAGAGCAGTAATAGTGAGTCCTTGCAAGAAATTATTAAAACGTTGCCACATATTATTAACTATTGCAAAAATCATCTTAGTAGGTATGCACTTGTGATAAGTCCTTGCAAGAATTTATTAAAACGTTGCCACATATTATTAACTATTGCAAAAATCATCTTAGTAGGTATGCACTTGTGATAAAGAGTAAGACGCGGTAGAAAGCCATAGTTCTAGAGAATAACCATTTAAAATAACAACAAGATAAATAGAAGGAGCACCAAAAAGATGAGGTTGATAAAGACGGGCACATTACAAACACACTCTCTATTAATGTTTTTTCTTATGTTAACTTGATGATAATTTCTTTGCGGAAGCCTTGTGCCTATATACTCATTTACATATCATTAATAATTATAAACTGGAGACAGAATCTTGTAGTACGAATATACAAGGGTCAAAACTGAAGGAAATATGTCTGAGGGGCAATAATAAAGTGATTATTATCTTATTCCATGTTTATAATAGATATTTATTTTTATTATATAATTGTGTTAATTGAAAACTTTAATGTTTAATAAACAAATATATATAGTTTTACTTATGTCTCTCTTATAAACTAGTTTGTTGATTAATAAGATGATCATGGTTTTTTGATCATAAACATTGGATGTTGTTAATAACGAGGTCATGACATTGGTGGAATTATGTGATAAACATTCACCCAAAGTATAGTAATATAATCAAAGTTATTCTGTTTACATTGCTATAACATCATATAAAGTAACCATGATCCTTAGACCACGAGATCATGTTAATTGCTAACACCGGAAGAATATTTTGATAACATCAAACGTCACATCATAACAGGGTGACTATAAAGGTTGGTTTGGGTACTCTGAAAGTGTTATGTTAAGGCACATGGATTAAGAGTGGGATCTGTCAATCCCGATGACAGAGATATATACTTCGTGCCCTCTTAATGATATCACATTGACAATAGCTTGCAAACAGGTGATTTGATTATAATGAATGTTATATCATAGAAAAAAGAAAATAGTACTTATCGGTAATGAGATCAAACTAGGTATGGCGATACCGATGGTCAAATCCTAGACATGTAATATTTCGCGAGATAAAGGGATTTAGTTACGACGTTAAAAGTTCCCACGATCATTAAGTCATTGTTGAATATGTGAGAGTCGGTACGGATCTTCAGGTCATGTTGCCGGTTATTAATCAAAAAGGGGTTTCGATCATGTCTGCTTCACGAACCATAGGTGACACCCTTAAGGTATACTGACACCAATTGGAGCAAATATATTACCAAGTAAAGATTTTAAATGCGTTGGAATCATTTCGATGAACACCGAAATTATTTCGGGTCAAATTGCTAAAAATGGTTTCAGATGTAATATCGAAATACTGCAAGGGGGTTTATGCAAATGTTTTGGGTCCTTAGGAAAAAAATCAAAGAGAATAAGCTATTTCGGAGCTGCATCTGAAGCTAACGACTAAATTGTATGGTCACTTCAAAAATTTGTCCGATGACCACCGTCGGTCACTCGGCACATGGATTTCTCTATGTGCGTGCACACGGTTGTGTGCAAGCTCGTTGGACACGGTTGGATTTCAACTTTCCCGAGGTGGAGAGCGGAGCATAGGCTGAGTTCCTCGAGTCGCCATTGCAGATGGTCACATACTAAGAATAGTGGCAGAATCAGGCCTTCTTGCAGCTTCGAAACAACGATCCCAACGAGATGGCCATGGCGAGGTTCCGTCGTGAGCACATGAAGCTCATGCAGACGAAGTTGGATTTCTATGCTGAGAAGAAGGCAGTGAAAAAAAACGTTGACCCACGGAAAATGATCCCTCGTGGGCTATACGTTGTTTGGCAGATGAGACCTCTCCAGCGAATTATACGCGCTCGGATAAAACCCTGTTTAATTCAGCCCCCATGTGCACTTGTACCCGGGTGGGCTGGTTGCACACTCGCTATCCTTGCCACCAAGGCAGCAAAGAAGAAGGCCGTTGTAAAGTAGGAGGTTAGCCTCTCCAACGTCGTCGTCATCTCGTCGAACTCTTCAAAGTTGGACCCTGATTTCTGGAATGAGCTCGGTGCCTCCAACGGCGATAATTTGGATGATGTGTCGTGTGTCAAAATCAAGGTAGTTTATGTAGTGAAGTACAAATGTCGAGTTTTATGTATGTGTGTGTGCGCGCGCCTGCGCGTGCGTGCGTGCGTGTGTGTGGGGGGGTGCGTGGGTGTGTTGAAGTGTCGAAATCAAATTTTAAAGTGTTGAATCAAAATTTAAAGTGTCAAACGGAATTTAAAGTGGTTAACATATCTTAGTTTACAACATCTTAAATCCCTATGTACTCTACTTTGCATCATCTAGTATGGTATGGCACAAAATTGTTATCTAAGTGTCAAAAACAGGTAGCGTATAACTTTTCTAGGTGTCCTATTTTGCATTAATGTACAGATGCTCTTAGCGAGAGTACACAAACCGTTAGGCGATTCCACAGTGACAGTTGCGGTTTATTACCGGCGACTGCTGCGATTCTTAGTTGAATTACTGAAGCCGACACACCTCGGGCCAAGATGGCATCATCATCATGGCACATTGGCAGTCGTCGCGGGCTTGGCACGCACGCCCCGTGTGTTCGGCCGATCAAATAGCTTCGCGCAATTCGCACACAAACAGCGGGGTCCGGCGTACCCAAAGATGATGCGGTTTCTCGGCCACATATACGATCAGTCCGAGAGGAACGGCAACCTCACAAATGAAGAAAGCGAAGGCAAACTGTCGACAAAATATAGTAACTGTTCAGGTTAACCGATGGCAGATCAGGGCTTGCCAAATTTAATAGTAACAGATTGAATTGAGTTACAACTGATAAGATCAACAGACTACCCTATTCCTGTCACATAACTGAGCGCCAATCGTTCAGAGGATTATGGTGGAGAAGCAGAAAACAACCAGTTCCTGCCACCTAACCATCTGCATACACTCACCACCCACGACACATATAGCAAAGAAAAATCTAGCAGAACCAAACCAATCCTGGCACAAACATCTCCAGATTTCCAGTTTCAGCCAAATAAAGGCCCCGGGTAGACGGGACAACTCGACAAGAGCAGCAAAAAAGTGATATTCAGAACAACAAAGATCACATCATAGGTGAACCTAACAAGTCGTGCCAGTGGGATGAAAAACTAGGGGAATATTGATCAGAAACCAAGTTCCTTTCACATAAATTGATTTCGAGACAGAGATTGCAACAATTAGAGAAAACTGCAAGTTCATTCCACGTAATTTAGCTGGACACTAGCATCTGAAACTGAACCCGTTCTTACACTAAAACACCACACACGATACATAGAACTTGTCTAGCAGAAATCAAAACATACACAGGGAGGATGAGATATCCTTTTTTACAGACCCTGAACACCAGGAACACCTACACCTATCAGATCATCTCAAGCGGCCTCAAGCAGCAGCGACCTTGCGGGCCTTCTTGGCAGCAGGGGACTTGACGGTCTTGGGCTTCGCCTTTGCCTTGGCAGCCGGCGACTTCTTGGCCTTGGCGATCAGCTTCTTCTCAGGCGCCTTGCGCTTGGCGCCAGCGGCCGCCTTCTTGGGCTTGGCGGCGTCCTTCTTGGGCTTGGCAGCGGTCTTGGCCGGCTTCGCCGCAGCCTTCGCAGCGACGGGCTTGGCAGCCTTCTTAGGAGAGCCCTTCTTGCCGGCGTCGGAGAGCTTGTAGGAGGCCTTGACCTTGACGAGCTTGCCCTTGGCGGCGGACGAACGGAGCTGGACGGAGAGCATCTTCTTGAAGTTGGCCGGGAGGGACTTGCCGTGCTTCTCCTCGATGTACTTGGCGATGGCCACCGAGCTGGAGCCGGTCCTGTCCTTGAGCGCCGCGATCGCCTCCTTGATCATCTGCCAAGGCAAAATTAAGAATCGAATCAGACCAAGATTCAGATCGAAACCAACGAATCAACGCGATCACAGGATTGGTTCGGACGCTCACCTCGAAGTACGTCGGGTGGGAAGCGGCGGCGGCCGCCGCCTTCGGCTTGGCAGCGGAGGGCTTGGGCTTCGGCGTCGCGGCGGCGGCCTTGGCGGGGCGGGCAGCGGGCTTGGCGAGGGCAGGCATGGTGGCTAACTGGAGGAGAGCTCGAAGAAGACTGAGACTTGCGCTTTGTGCTCGCTGAGGATTCTGGAGAGAGCTCGAGATTTGGATGGATTCGAGAGGACCGGGTCGAGGCGTATTTATATCCGCGGAGGGGAGCAATCCGGGGCGGTGGGAACGCTGCGACATCATTGGCTAGAGGGAGGATGATGCGGATCGCGATCCGCGGGATGGGGGTGGGAGGATCGTGGTCGTTAGATGGTGGGGAGGTGGGCTGCGCGAGGATCGGTGTGCACCGCCCAAAGCGGGAACTGGATTTCTACCTGCCAAGAAAAACTCTGGACCGCGGGTCAGTGGACTGTGTGCGTAGTGGACCGGTGGGGTGGCAACGCACGTTGTGCGCCGGGAGCTGAAATCATTCCACGGTGCTCTGTGGAACGGGTGTAGGGAAAACAGCGAGAAGCCCTTGATTCGCGCGCAGTTTCAGGCCATCGGTTTCCAATCTGGATATGGGTGGAGTACGTGTATTTATTCGAGAGCTTTCGAATTTTAAGTGAGCGGGTAACAAAAATATCGGATGGCGGGTTTTTTTTATCTGTTTGTCATTTATGTTGTGATTTTCATTATCATACATCATTATCTGTGTAGAGAAAAAATAGCAAAAAAGATTGATCATTAGCAATAGTGATGAGTTTAAAAAAATATTTCATTAAGTATATGAATAATATCTAATTTAAATGCAGACGTGGATGGCTATATTTCACAGCATCAGTTCCTCCCGAGGACAAAAAAATTCAGGTGAAGAGAACGAATGATGTAACAGTTTCGGATGAAATCCCACAAACAAACGTGGTTGATGTAGATGTACACGGCCGTTCTCAAGGACATACAGACGAGTTCTCGTCAGTAGCAACAATTTTTAAGGTTTGAAAAAGAAAAAGCTTACATGTATTTTGTATCATTTGTTTTCTTTCTTATTATTGGCTCATAAGCTTAGTATTCTCTATTTAAGTTTTTTTTTGTCTTCAAGGAAGATTGCATGTTTGGCTTTATTATTTGTATATTTGTTATTCCAAAAAAATTCTCAAGCTTCATCTATTTTTCAAATTAAAAAAGTATTTTGTTATGTAAAAACTAATTAGTAAAGCTCTCACGAACTTGATGGCACACTTTATTTTTTGTCCCTAATAGACTTGAACCATTGTGTCATCGAAGTTGTGTATGCTTGCATCTATATGTTGGAATTAGCAGAACCGTGTTGTCACGCGGAACGTTTTCAACATTGTATTTGTACTCTGTACACAGTTGACATCGTGCTCTTTTGTCTATAGATGTCAACGGTGTGAAATAAAGAGGAAACTTGTAACTCCATGAAGTCTGTATTATGTGTTAGAGAAACGTCTGGGCCGCTAGTCTAAGTCATGCCTAATCATGGTGAAAACTTGCAACATCACCATAGTGAGTTATCTATGAACGATCCTCAATAAAAAGCTATGCATATAGTAAAATAAAAAGATTGTTGAGATGCTCATTGTGTGCTTGCCTTGTCATTTTGGTTATGGAAAAGCTCCTATACCATATGCAAGGGGTACCCCGTTGGCGGTTCTCTATGACATGCAAATACTTACAATGACAAGAACTTACATGTGACCAAAGTTGAGTAGCATAAGGAGTGACACTCATATTCAAGGGACATGAGATTGCCAACTTATATTTCGTCAAACATATACTCCATCTTTGTGCACTTTAACCTTAATTATCCCAAGATGCCTATGATAGGGGCAATGAGGGCTCAAAGCTAGTAAGTATCATAATCTTTTGAAAGCTCTTTATGACTTGTAATCCCTGATTCCCTCTAAGAAGGGACCTTTCTCTCACTTCCAAGTTGAGTCAGTAAACCTACTTCCTCTCTATCTCCAGCAAGCATTTGAGTTGTTGTGTTTCAAGCATTCATATGGTGTTTTATTCAATCATGTTCTTATTCTTCCTTGTTTACACAAAGCTCTTATCTATTGAGTGTTACTTTGAAAGCCTTCACTTGTGAAAAAACTTTTTGAGCAAAGAGTGCTCCAGTTTTGAAACTTTTACAAAAAGCTTTTGTAAAACTGTTTGCCAGGTGTTCTCTGACCAAGAACAAGTTTGCCAATTCGGTATGTTACCACAGGTTCACCCACACAACACTTGCAACACCAAATAAGAGTACTCAGCTATTTGAAGCGAAAGCACTTGACAGAATTCCCATGTGTCATCGAGAACGTTTGGTCCTTATAAGTATTTCCACCGGCTTGTCCTTTTCTAAGAAAGGATTGGGACACTTGCTCCGTTTGTTCGTTACCTTTGTTACTTGCTCATTGTTTTGTTGCCTTGTCAGAGAAACACTAAAATCCGTTTGCTAAGTATTCATAGAGATTTCCTGCTCCATACCACTGTTCAGCACCTTCTGCTCCTCGTTGGGATCGACACTCCTATTTATCAAAAGTACTATGATACACCCCCTATACTTGTGGGTTATCAGTGCACCATCACCACTAAACCACAAGTAGTCCCTATTCCTCCTCCTACTATGCCTAAGCCTATTGAGCCTACTACTAGTGATGCTAAGTTTGACTTTGATATTGTTGGTTGCAATATTTCTGAAGTGATTATGTTCTTGCAAAATCTTGCTAGAAGTCCTGATGTTAGTGATATGCATGTTGCTTTCACTAAACACATTACAAATGCTCTTGTTAAGATTAAGGAAGAGAAGCTAAAACACAAAGCTTCTATTCCTAGGAAAGTAGAAGATAGTTGGGAACCCATTATTAATATGCAAGTGAATGACTTTGATCTCAAAGCTTCATGTGATCTTGGTTCTAGTGTCTCTATTATGCCTAGGAAGATTTATGAAATGCTTGATTTGCCACCATTAGAAGATTGTTATTTAGATGTCCCACTCAATGATAATGCTAAGAAGAAACTCATGTGGAGTATTAATGATGTTCTCAATATGGTTAACAATGCTTAAGTCCCTGTGGATTTCTATGTTTTGATGTTGAATACAATGCTTCTTGTCCTATTACTTTGGAAGACCTTTTCTTAGAACAGTTGGTGTCATCATTGATATGAAAGAAGGCACCATTAAATATCATTTTGCATTCAACAAAGGTATTGAACACTTCCCTATGAGGAGAGAGAAGTTGCTTTTTGCTCCTCCTTTGAAAGCAAGGTTTGATGTTAATGCTTATTCATTTGAAAATACTTGATTCTTCTTGCTTCTTGTGCCTAACTTAAAGGCGCTAAAGAAAAGTACTTGTTGGGAGATAACCCAAAAGTTTTCTCGAGTCTTGGAAGTTATTACTTCAGTAGTAACCTCTCATTATCCTTTTTGTTTGCTTTTTGTGCCAATAATGACCTCTAATGAGAGGGAAGTAAGATTTGGGGAGTTGTTGTCCCGAAATAGATTTCTGTTCTCCACCATAAACATTCGTGAGGAGTCTCTGTAACTCGGATTAAGCTCAAAATTTACGAATAAATCCCCTAGAATGTTAGATAACTTTCGTTAGTTCGACATTTTTTGAGTTGAGCAACGGAATATGTTCGAAAAAATCGGATTCTACCTGCTGGTCTGTTTTGACAGATTTCTGCCATTATTTGCATTTGCTTCTTATTGATTCCTTTTTGAGTTCTTTTTTGGGGAATTGAGCTTTTTGAAGGAGTTACTACAATATCTTGTGTTTTTAGTGAAAATCCTTGTTGTTCCAAAGCTTTGCCAGGGGTCTAATATCTTTTGAATACACTAATGTTGTTAATGAAGATTGTGTTAAGTTTTGTATGAAGGAAAAAAATTCAGGTGTAGAGAAAGAATGATGCAATGAGATGAAGAATGGACAAAAGCTCAAGCTTGGGGATGCCACCATGGTGTCACCCCAAGAAATATCCAAGAGGTACAAGCGTCAAAGTTTGAGGATGCCCAAAGCATCCCCTTCTTCATCAATAAAAATCTCAGGTCTGTCTAGACACTTTATTTTTATTGTTTGATGCACAATTATGTTGTTCTTGGAGCGTCTTAGTTTTTGTTTGTTTTGATTAGATTGTTTAGTTTGCTTGAATAAAGTAGTTTGGACCCCCGTTTTCGCTGTGTTGTTTTGCAAATAAGTTGCTTGGTGTTGAAAATGAGTAGTAAGTTCTTGCTTGTAGTGCAAGATGAGCTTGCATTGACCGTGACTTAGACTTTAGCATGACATGATAGGTGTTGTTTTGACCTTATGCTTAGTGATTATTGTTGTAGCATGTCTTGTTCCAAACAATTGGGATTGCTTAGTGTGCCTTAAAGAAATTATGTGTTGTTTTAGCATGCAAAAGCATAGTATTGTGATGTTCTCCTTTGATGTTTTGTTTGGATTGACATGGAACATGCTCACACCATGTTATGACCATGACAAATCACATTAGCCTCTATGATCATTTAGTCCTTGACTTGTAGTGTCACTCTATGCCTTGATTAGTAATGCTTTGTTGCTCTGCATGATTATGGCCATTATGCTCTCTTAGTTGGTTGCTCCTAGTCTTTTGCTAGCCTCCACTTGTATGATTAAGCTCTACTCATGCTTCCAACTCCCAAGAAACCAAGTTATTCCAAAGTGTCCACTATAAACTCCTATGCATGGTGTGTTACACAATTCCAAGAATATTCTTGTTTTCAGCTATCTTCCAATTAAAAGCTATTTTGTTATGTGAAAACTTAGTGATTAAAGCCCTCACGAACTTGATGGCACACTTTATATTCTTTGCCCCTAATAAACTTGAACCATTGTAACATCTATGTTGTAGATGCTTGCACTTATACATTGGAATTAGCAGAACCGTGCTGTCACGGGGAACGTTTTCAACATTGCACTTGTACTATGTACTCATTTGATATCATGCTCTTTTGCCTATGGATGTCATCAGTGTGAAATAAAAAGGAACTTGTAAGTCCATGGAGTTTGTATTCTGTGTTAGAGAAACGCCCGGACCGCTAGCCTAAGCCATGCATAATCATGGTGGAAACTTGCAGCATCACCATAGTGAGCTATCTATGAAGCATCCTCAATAAAAAGCTATGCATATAGTAAATAAAAAGATCGCTGAGATGCTCATTGTCTGCTTGCCTTGTCATTTTGGTCATGGGAAAGCTCCTGTACCATGTGCAAGGGGTACCCTGTTGGTGGTTCTCTATGATATGCAAATACTTACAATGACAATAACTTACTTATGACTGAAGTTGAGTAGCATGAGGTGTGGCCCTCGTATTCAAGGGACTTGAGATTTCCAACTTATACTTCGTCAAGCATATACTCCATCTTTGTCACTTTAACCTTAATCACTTCAAGATGCTTATCATAGGGGCAATGAGGGCTAAAAGCTAACAAGTACCATAATTTTTGGAAGCTCTTTTTAAACTTGAAATCCCTGCTTCCTTTACAAAAAGGCCTTTCTTCCACCACTATTGAGTCTCCACCTTCTACCTTTAGACACCATTAAGAGAGCATAGTTTTCATTTTGTGTGAAGTGTTCTAAAGCTTATTGATTGATGCATATTGTGATATTACTTGTTCTTGTGCTATTTGTTTCTAGTCACCCTTGTGGACTTTGAAGGTGTCCTGTGCATCTATATTACTACACAATGAGGGACAAGCTGATTGCCACTATGCTATGTTTTATGTATGTGAAACAAACAAATGCTTTTAATGCATGTTATTCATGATCTTTGTTTGTAGCCTTTCCTGTTGCATGCATAGTTACTATGTCCTATTGTTAGAACTTCATTTTCATGCACATGTTTAGAGTTCTTTGATCCGACTTTCAATGCTTGCAAATGGTTGGGTCTTTATTGTGAGGGTGCATGTCACCTCAAAAATTATTCTTTTCATCACTTACCCACTCGAGGACGAGCAAGAGTTAAGCTTGGGGATGCTTGATACGTCGGAAACGTATCTATATTTTTTGATGTTCCATGCTTGTTGGTATCTACTTTGCTTTAGTTTGTCTACACTTTGAGGTGCTTTTTACATGTTTTCTGGTACTAACCTATTAACAAGTTGCCACAGTGCCGGTTGCCTGTTTTCTCTTGTTTTTGGTTTCAGAAAAGCTAGTAAAGAAATATTCTCGGAATTGGATGGGACAAACGTCAAAGTCAATTACTTTCTGTGGGGAACAAGAAGTCCAAAGGGGAGACAGAGAGGGGTTCCAGGGCGCCCAGACCCCCCTAGGCGCATGTGGGCCCTGCCCCACGCCTAGGCAGAGCGTGGGGCCCCTGGCCACCGCCTCGGCCTCCCCCTTCGCCTATAAGAAGCCCCCAATGCAGAAACCCTAAGCACCCGATCAAATCTCCACAAAACCGTCTGTAGCCGCCGCCACCATCGCCCCTAGATCAGGGGGTCTGAAGTTCTTCCCGGCACCCTGCTGGAGGGGAGATCATCCTAGAGGCCTTCTCTTCGGTATGATGCGTCAATAGTTCCACCTTGGACTATGGGTCCATATAGTAGCTTGATGGTTGTATCTCCTCCTTTGTGATTTTATGTATAGGTCTTATGAGATCCGTTCATGATCAAGATCTAATCTATTTGTAATCATGCATGTTGTGTTTGTGGGGATCCGATGGATATTGAGATTATTATGTTGGTTTGATTAATGATTTTGTATTTATGATTCTATCATGTCTGTGTTGTTTGTGATCTTGCATGCTCTTCGTTGTTAGTAGCTATATTGGCCAAGTAGTTGCTAGTGACTCCAAGAGGGGGTATTTATGCTCGATAGTGGGTTCATGCCTCTAGTTTCCAAGGGAAGTGACAATAATCTCTTCGGTTGTAGATGTGTTGTTGCTACTAGGAAGAAAACAACGGTCTCTTGTTCATGGAACGTGTGGACTGTTTACCTTACACACTTTCCTTAAAGCAGTTGTCTGTTGCTTGCAACTTAATACTGGAGGGGGTTCGGATGTTAACCTTAAGGTGGACTTCTAGTCATAGATGCAGTTGGATGGCGGTCTATGTATCTTGTTGTATTGACCAATCGAATCTCATAGGATCTTTCTGACTAGTATTGCATTGTTATGCCTTGCTCAGTTCCTGTCAATTTCCCTTCTATAATTTGTTTACCCTTCATGCCATGTTGTTTATCTAAGGAGAGCACCTCTGGTGAACTATGGACCCTGGTCCAATATTTACCATTAATACATCTTCCACTGTTACTTGTTTACTTGCTGCAAACCATTACCTTCCACACCATACGTTTAATTCTTTGTTACAGCAAACCAGTGAGCTTGACAACCTCACTGATTCGTTGGGACAAAGTCTTGAGTTTGTGTTGTGCAGGTTTCCACGTTGCTTGCAACACCTTTGAGACGTTTCCTTCCTCCTTCTGGTTCGATAACCTCGGTCTCTACTGAGGGAAACTTGCTGCTGTGCTCATCACACCTTACTCTTGGGGTTCCAACGAAGTGTCCCACGTCAACACTGGGTGCACGCATCAATCTCCAGGGTCTTTGGGACCGTCATCTGGACGCCCCCCATGTCGATGTAGTAAAATCCCACGTTGACCCCGTGGTCGTAGTACTCGAGGCACCCATGACCATGCCTGGGCAAGAGGTGGCACCACACCCACGGGTGTCTCGAGCACTAAAAGGATAAAGATGTCGCCTAGAGGGGGGTGAATAGGCAATTTCAAAACTATTACGGTTTTGGCTTGGTAGAATGCGGAATTAAACTAACGTTTATTTTACAAGCACAAAACCTAAATACACTAGGCTCAACTAAGTGCACCAACAACAAATTAAGCTAAGCAAGATAGCACAAGATAAATATACCACAAGTGATAAGCAAGATATAAGTACTTCAAGCTCGATGGCTATCACAAGGAAAGTAAGCTCGAATATAGAGATAACCGAGGCACGCGGAGACGAAGATGTATTCCCGTGTTCATCACCTTTGGGAAGGGGGCTACGTCACGTTGGAGAGGTGTGAGGTTCCACGAAGGATTCCTCACACGCCACAAAGGCTCACCTTCTTCTCCGAGTCTAACCCACGAAGGAATAGGCCCTTTCCTTATGGCTAGCTTTTCCTCCACTCTGGATATGGCAAGCTCCACAGCCACTTCACAAGCTCCACGAAGGAGAAGCCCGGGTCTCTTCACAATCTTCCACGAATAGAACACCGTGGCACCAACCGCCAAGCCAACTAGGAGGTCGCCCTCCAAGAGTAACAAGCTCACGGTCTCTCACTCAAACAAATCGTAATGGAGAGCTCAACACTTATGCAAGAATGCAAAGCAAGAACACCAAGGGTGCTCAAATCCCACCAAAGCAACAGGTGCTAGGGAGGAATTAGAGAGGAAGAACAATGGTGGAAGTCAACAAATGACTCCAAGATCTAGATCCAATGGGTTCCCCTCGCTTAGAGGAGGAATTGTTTGGTGGGGATTGTAGATCTAGATCTCCTCTTCCAAAGCCCTCAAAAAGATGCAAGAATCATAGGAGGGAAGGGGGAGGAAGCAAGCTCAAGAGGTTCAACAATGGAGGTCAATTTTGTGGTCAAGAACACTCTAAAATGTTGGGGGAATAACACCCTTTTATAGTTGAAAGCAAATATGGCCGTTAGGAGAAAACTGTGTGAATCCGGTTGAAAGTTCGGTTGGACCGGCTCCAGAACCGGATGGTTCGGTTCGTGGACCGGAAAACTAGATCTCAACCGGGATAAGGGTCAGTACACAGTCTTGGATAGACTCAGTATAGCAAAACCAGAAATCTCGGTTTAATCTCGGTTGAAACCCGGTTGAATCTCGGTTTTCCGGTGCTGGCGCCGGACCACCCGGTCTGGGAGCCAGTTGAACCGGATCCACAACCGGGATGAAACTGACTTCACAAAAAACACAATAACTTTTGCATCCGGACTCTGATTTCGATGATCTTGGGATTGTTTTGACGAGGACAACAAGCTATATAAGATTGTATAGAGAAACATCATGGCCCAACAAAGTAGGATAGAACCAAATGAAGAAAGGTAAGAAGCCTCCCTAAATAAGAACCAATAAAACCTTCAAACTCGAAAACGCCATAGAAGATGCATACGAATTCTGTTTTCGATGAACTTGGGCTTGTTGAAGAGCTAGCAACAAGCTCAAGAACCTCACATGGAGAAACACCAAGAAGCAACAAAATAGGAAGATGCAAAGTATGCAAACGATTGAGCTCCCTATAACGATGTGATCAAGTTACACAACCGAGAGCCCCTCTTGATAGTGCGACTATCTATCCTATACCCCGGTCTCCCAACAACCACCTTGAGTCCGGTAAAAGGAAAACCTAGCAAGGCCATACCTTTGCCTTGCGCATACCGCTTGATCTTGATGACAACGCTTCAAGCTCCACCCAAGCTGGAATGCAACACTTGATCATTGTTGCTTTGTGAAGACTCCTAATTTGCTCCACATACACCACTATGGGATAGCTTCATTAATACATGTCTTCACATGTCCATTATCACCAATATGGACGGCAAGCTTCAAGCAAATGATCTTCTCGAGATGCTTATCTTGAACTTGCCCTTCTCAACCTTGATGACGATCACCACTTGATGCCATCCTCTCATGGGCTATATAATATCTTCATTTTTGAAGCATGCCCATGGAAAGATACCTGTACCATATAGAAAACGCAAAGGCAAATATATAATGGGTTAGTTCATGATGCATAATTGACAAGGCTTACCATACCACAATACCATGTGGTACATTCTTTATGCTTCATGGGTTGACCAACTTGAAATCACTCTTCACTCTTTGTATTGGTCAACCAAGTATCTTCTCGTGCTCCATCTTAATATCTTGAGGTACATAAGGAACTCTTTATTTGATTACATGCTCTAAATCTTAGTCAACCATAGCTCAACTAATGAGGCTATCATGACACCGACTTAGAGCCATATCTTGAATTCCTCTATTGAGATCACACTCTCAAGATCTTGACCGTATCATATTCTTCTCTTCAACTAGATGATTTTGATGCCAATACTCAAGGTCAAGGTATATCTTTATCTTCATGGCATCCATACTTGAATCCAACACATGGACTATAAGCATGACCTATGGAATATTCCTTCATATAAAACTCAATTAAAACATTAGTCCATAGGGATTGTCATTAATCACCAAAACCACACATAGGGTCAATTACCCTTTCAAACACCGAGCCACCAAGGCCCAACACGGTCGGCTACACGACAGGCTTCTTCTTCTTCTTCTTGGGTTTCTTCTTTTTCTTTTGTGCGCTTATGGGGCTCGCTCCGACCGTACTTGTAATGGTCGAGGAGGTCGGTGTTGGAGATATGACCAAGAGGCAATAATAAATCACTATAGATGCACTGAATAAATCACTGACAGTACTACTGTCAGTACTAAGATCTTGACAGTAGTGAATTCCCAAATTACCAGAACCCAAAAGTAAGAGTTCCACAATAGCACTATCATCTAGGCCATGTCCAATTACGAATAGGAATCATTCTAATAAGTCACTATCATCATCAAAAGCAACTATAGACAGTAATCAACATGATATAATCATTCACAATCCTCAATAACCACCACTACTAGTTCCAATCCATTGAATATAACCAAAACAGAGGGGTGAACTCTAATCAAAACATGAACCCTAATTAGGGATGGTCACTAAAATCACACAGAGGATACCAAGAGAGGCAGATGACAGAAAGCACGAGGGGAGAGCAAGATTAAACTCACCAGTGGTCCTCGCTGTCGATTAGAAGAGGAAGCAGAGGGGCCGACGAGCACACGAAGGCACAGGGAGCACCCAAAGGGAGCTGCAACCCGCATCGAGCCGAGGCGGCGGCCACAACAACGCACGAGGATGAACAACAACACCACATCACCATGAGCACCTCACATCACAATGGGAGAAGCGGAGAAGACATCACCGCCAGCACCCCAAACCCTAGGATTCGGGACGGAGCTTAGCCCGACCGAAGGAGAGCTCTAGAGCCAAATTGAATTAGACCAAACAAAGGAGCGGGGTCAGCAACCTTGCCATACACCACGGCGGTGGCCAGGGAGACCCAGGGCGACGTGAACCGCACGACGACGGTGTCAGCAACACCACGGGGTCGAGGAAGGAGAGGAACGAGCGAGCAAGAGAGAGAGAGTGTGGAGCGTACTGGGCCGATAGGGTCTAGTACCACTTCGGTGAGTTATTTTTGACCAGGCCAAGATGGGCCCAAATAGCCCAATGGGGTTGGCCCAAACATTAAAAGAAAGGAATCTAATGAATTAGCAAAAGACCAAAATACCCCTAGAATTTAATAAATTCTAGTAAATAAAAGAAACACCCTAAAATACAAATAATATATTTTTAGGTTTATAATAATACAATCTACCTAATTAAATTAAGAAATCTATTTTTAGTTGAATAACTTTAGGTTAAAGATTTTTATAATATACATTCCTTATGGAATTTTATAAAAATCAATAAAATACCTAAAAATAAATAAAAATAACTTTTATCATCCTTAATTATCATAGTATTTTATAAAATGCTAAATTGGTATTTAAGATATCAAAATAAAATTTTCTAAATTAAAATGCTTATTCTTAAAAAGAAATATTAAGAAAGTAATTATAGGAGTTAAAAGTAAATAAAAATTAGTTTTTAACTCTATTAATAACATATTACATTATAAAAATAGTGAATGTATTGGGTAAAACACACAAAGAAGATAAATAATAAATGATGCATTGCACTACTATGTATATTCATTTTTGCTTCTTTAAATATTGTCCTTACCGGGCTATAATGGTGTTTTGTAGATGAAAGAACGTGTGAGGCCCCCATGTGTGGTTTTGGTAATTAATGACAATCTTTATTGACTAATGTGTGTATTAAGTTGTACTTGTAGGATTTGTCCATTGGCGTTGCTTGGAGCTTGTGTTGGCTCCAAGGTCGATAATATGAAGAAGAAGATATGTTGTGCAAGCTCAAAATGCATCATCTATAGAATATCTCATGTTTGATGCTTTCCATCCTCGGTGATCATGGATCGATGATGAGGAATCAAGAAAGGTGTCCATCTTGAGAAGGACAAGATCGTCTGTATCGAGCTCAAGAGGATTGCTCAAGGCAAAGGTATAATATTGATATATTTTCCCTTTTGACGGTCCCATGTTTGTTGGGAGACCGGGTTTAGGATAGATAACTGTACTATCAAGAGAGGCTCTCGAATGAGTAACTCGATCATATCGTTCGAAGAGAGCTTAAACCTTTGTACACTTGCATCATCGTATTTGGTTGTTATTTGGTCTCATCAATGTGAGGATATAGAGCTTGTGGTAATCTCCATAACAAGCTCTTGTTCATCAAAATCAGATCTTCCGTTTGTATCTTGTTGCGATTTTAATCTTGCCGGCTTTTCGGTTTCTCACCAAGTGAGGTATCTCACATTATTATACTTGATACTTTCTCACTTGATATTTTTATAGGGTAGCTTTTTTCGTCTTCTTTTCAACGCAATTGGAATCGGGTCAATCGGAGCTACCAATCAAAAGTTACACTCGTTTGGATATTTGTCGGTCTTATTTAAAAAGAAAAAAGAAAAATCTGTTTACTGGGCCGAGCGGTAGTACCACCCGGGCGGGTCGGTACTACCGACCGCATCTGAGCGCCATGGATTATCTTCTGCTTGGCCCGGTACCATTTTCTGGTAGTACCGGTCGGCCTGGTAGTACCGCCCGGGTGGGCCGGTACTACCGTCCAGCCCAGCTGGCCTCCCTGCTTGCTCCCGCCACCGCTTGCCCAGCCTGGCAGGCCCCACTCCCGCCGCTTGCTGGCCCCCACCACGCTGCTGCTGCCCGCTAACCCCGCGCGGGACCCGCATGCTGGATCCGCGCGCGCCTGCCTCGCGCGATGTTGCGCTGCCTCGCTGTGTGCGCACGCCCGCTCTCTTGGCGCTTGGTGTTGGAATTATGCCCTAGAGGCAATAATAAAGATGTTATTATTATAATTCTTGTTCATGATAAAGTTTATATTCCATGCTAGAATTGTATTAAGCGGAAACTTTAATACTTGTGTGGTTTGTGAACAACACCGTGTCCCTAGTACGCCTCTATGGACTAGCTCATTGATCAATGATGGTTAAGGTTTCCTAACCATAGACATGAGTTGTCAATTGATAATGAGATCATATCATTGGGAGAATGATATGGTGGATAGACCCAAACTAAGCGAAGCAATTAGATCGTGTCATCGTGTTCGTCTTTGTGAAGTTTTTCTTATGTCAAATATTGTATTCCTTAGACCATGAGATAATACAACTCCCTGGTATCGGAAGATAGCTTTGAGGTCATCAAACGTCATCCTATGAGAGGGTGATCATAAAGGTGTCTCTCAGGTAATCGGAAAGTATCTGTTGGGTTATATGTATCGAGATGGGATTTGTCCCTCCCAAGTCGGAGAGATATACTTTGGGCCCACTCGGTAATCGATATCAACACCGCTTGCAAGCATGTGGTTAAGGAGTTAATCACAAAGTGATATCGGATTACGGAACGAGTAAAGTACTTGCTGTGAACGAGATTGAACTAGGTATGACGATACCGACGATCGAATCTCGGGCAAGTAAAATATCGCGAGACGAAGGGAATATATATATGGGATTGATTGAATCCTGGCATCGTGGTTCATCCGATATGATCATCGATGAATGTGTGGGAGTCAATATGGGTGCCCAGACCCCGCTGTTGATTATTGATAGAAGATCATGTTTGCATATTCTCGAACCCGCAGGGTCACACACTTAACGTGTCTCGACGCTAGGATAGATTGGATAATTGGTTTATGAATTTTTGTTCGGAGTCTCGGATGGGATCCGGGACATCACGAGAGGTTCCGGAATGGTCCGGAGAATAAGATTCATATAAGGCAGTGCAGTTTTTGGAGTTCGGAATTGTTCCGGATTAATCGGTATTGTACCGGAAGCTTCTAGAACCTTCCGGAAGGGGGCCAACGTGGTCCCACCTTCCGGGAGGGGGCATGGGCCTATGAGGGAGTGTCCTGGCCGCATTGGGCCAGGGGCACAAGGCCCCATAGGGCCCAACCGATCCTAGATAAGTTTAAACTCGTTTAAACTAGAGATAGGATTTCTAGATAAGGGAGAGTTTAAATTGTTTAAACTAGAGATAGGATTTCTAGATAAGGGAGAGTTTAAATTGTTTAAACTAGAGATAGGCTTGGAGGATGGGCAAGGGCTGGCCGCACCCCCCCTCTATATATAGAGGGCTGGTGCGCCCCCTCCCCCCTACCTACACATCTCCCTCCAAGCCCTAGTAGCCCTGCTGCCTTCCTCTCTCCCTCCCGACTGTTTGCAGGCGAAGCCCTGCTGCAGAAATTCTCCACCAAATACACCACGCCGTCGTGTTGTAGATCCAATCCATCTCTCCACCATACTTGCTGGTCCAAGGAAGGAGGAGACGTCGAGGTGCTGCACGTGTGCATCTCACGGAGGCACCGACACTTGGGGTGCTAGATCGGATCGGATCGCGAGGAGGAGAAGCGAGTACGACTACATCACCCACGTTCCGACGAACGTTCCGCTGTGCGAATCTTCAAGGGTATGAAGATATAATCCAATCTCTCTTGTTGTTTGCATCTCCTAGATTAGATCTTGGCTTTCCCTCTGTTCGCTTCCGTAGAAAATTTTGATTTACTATGCTGCGAAACCCTTCAGTGGTATTAGAGCTAGATCTATGCGTAGATGTGTTTCACGAGTAGAACGCAACATGGTTGTTGCGGGCGTTGATGTTTTCTGTTGCAAGCCTCTTGTTTGTGTTCTTCTTATGGCGCGGGATAGTGAGATTGAAGCGGTCCAGGCCAACCTTACGCGACGTCGTTCGCGAGACCGGCTCCGCACTTGACGTGTGGCTTGTACCATACATGCGGCTGGTGGATGTCAGTTTCTCTCACTATAGTTGTCATGGGATTAACACCGGAGTTTGGCAACCATAATATCACCGTTGTGGCTTTCCGTAGGTAAGAATCGTTCTTAGCATCTACTCCCATAAGCCACGTAAAACATGCAACAACAAAGTAGAGGCGTCTAACTTGTTTTTGCAGGGAGTGTTTTCTGTGATATGGTATGGCCCAAGATGTGATGTGTATATTGTATGCGATGATCATGTTTTGTAATGTTTCACGACTTGCATGTCGATGAGTACACAACCGGCAGGAGCCATATGGTTGTCTTTATAATTGTGTATGACCTGCGAGTCAACTTCTTATACGCCATGTAATAGCTTTACTTTATCGCTAAGTAGTTAGCAATAGTTGTAGTTGCTATTCGTGGTGGAGGCAATCATGGTGGAGTGATGGAGATCATGTCGGAACGCACAAGATGGAGATCATTGCGCGAAGATTGGCTATACCATGTCACATAAAGTTATATGCATGTGATGTTTATCCTTTTATGTATCTTATCATGCTTAGATCGCGACGGTAGCATTATAAGATGATTCCTCACTTAAAGATTAAGATAAAAACTGTGTTCTCCCCAAGTATGCACCGTTGCGAAAGTTCGTCGTGTCCAAGCATCACGTGATGATCGGGTGCTATAGACTCTACGCTCACATACAACGGGTGCAAGCCAGTTTTGCACACGCGGAAATACTTGGGTCTAACTTGACGAGCCTAGCATGTACAGACATGGCCTCGGAACACATGAACCGAAAGGTTAAGCATGAGTCATATGAATGATATGATCGACACTTCGTTGTCCACCATTGAAACCACATCTCTTCTCGTGAAGATCGGATTAGGTGTGGTGAATTTGGATCGTGTTCACTAAACAACTTGAGGGATGTTGAATTTAGTGGGAGTTCATCTAGTAATTTGATTAAGTTGAACTATTTATCATGAACATAGTCTAAATTGTACTTGCAAATACTGTAGATCACATGGCCAAGTCCAACTTCAACTTCAACGTTTTTGCTGAGAAAGAAAAGCTTAGAAACAATGGGTCTATCTTCACCAACTGGTTCCGCAATCTAAGAATCATTCTGTCTGGCGGACAAAAGGACTATGTCCTTGAGAAAGCGTTAGGTAACCCCCCTGCTGCAACTGCGCCGGCTGATGAGAAAGCTGTCTATCAGTCGCGCAAAGATGATTATGGTGTGATTAAGAGCACCATGTTGTTTGCTATGGAACCGGAACTTCAAAATCGTTTTGAAAACTATCCCGGGCCCTTTGAGATTCTCGAAGAGTTGAAAACCATGTTTCAGACTCAGACCCGTTCTGAGAGATATGAGATCTCCGAGAAGTTCTTTAACTGCAAGATGGAGGAAGGGAGTTCCGTTAGTGAGCACGCCATTAAGATGTCGGGCTACACTCAACGCCTTGAGCAACTGGACTACAAGATTCCAGAGGAGCTCAAGATTGACAGGGTTCTGCAATCACTCCCTCCCAGCTACAAAAGTTTTGTAGTGACTCATAATCAGATTGGTTCCACTGATACGGTCACCGAGCTCTTCGCAAAGCTCAAGGCTGCGGAGGTGGACATCAAGAAGGATAATCATGTGTTGATGGTCAACAAGCCCTCCTTTAAGAAAGGTAAAGGTGCAAAGAAGCCCTTCAAGAAGGGCGGCGGCAAGCGCAATGCCCCTGCTGAGAAGAAGCTCAGGTCTGGTCCCAAGCCGAAAACTGAGTGCTTCTATTGCAAGGACAAGGGTCACTGGAAGCACAACTGTCCGAAGTACTTAGCGGACAAGAAGGCTAGCACCATCAAAGGTATATTTGATATACATGTTATTGATGTTTTCCTTACTAGCCCTCGTTGTAGTGCCTAGGTATTTGATACCGGTTCAGTTGCTAATATTTGTAACTCGAAATAGGAGCTGCGGAATAGACGGTGGCTTGCGAGGGATGAGGTGACGATGCGCGTTGGCAACGGATCAAGAGTTGATGTGATGGCCGTCGGCACGCTCTCCTTAGTTTTACCTTCGGGATTAGTTTTAAACCTTAATAAATGTTGTTATGTGCCTGCGTTGAGCATGAACATTATTTCTGGATCGTGTTTATTGCAAGACGGTTATTCATTTAAATCGGAGAATAATGGTTGTTCTATTTATATGAGTAACATCTTTTATGGTCATGCACCTCTTGTGAGTGGTTTATTTCTTCTAAATCTCGAAAGGGATGAAACACACATCCATAACATTGAGGCTAAGAGATGCAAAGTAGATAGTGATAATACTACTTATTTGTGGCACTGTCGTCTAGGTCATATTGGTGTAAAGCGTATGAAGAAACTCCATTCTGATGGACTTTTGGAGTCTCTTGATTTTGAATCATTTGACACACGCGAACCATGCCTCATGGGCAAGATGATCAAAACCCCGTTCTCCGGTATGATGGAGCGAGCAACGGACTTGTTGGAAATCATACATACCGATGTATGCGGACCGATGAGTGTTTCGACGCGCGGTGGATATCGCTATTTTCTCACTTTTACCGATGACTTAAGTAGATATGGGTATATCTATTTAATGAAACATAAATCTGAAACGTTTGAAAAGTTCAAAGAATTTCAGAATGAAGTGGAGAACCATCGTAACAGAAAGATTAAGTTTCTACGATTCGATCGTGGGGGCGAATATTTGAGTTATGATTTTCTCACGCATCTCAAAGCAAGTGGAATCGTTTCACAACTCACGCCACCCGGAACACCACAGCGCAATGGTGTGTCTGAACGCCGGAATCGAACCCTATTAGATATGGTCCGATCGATGATGTCTCTTACTGATTTGCCGTTATCATTTTGGGGTTATGCATTAGAAACCGCTGCATTCACTTTAAATAGGGCTCCATCTAAATTCGTTGAGACGACACCGTATGAACTATGGTTTGGTGCTAAACCTAAGTTGTCGTTTCTTAAAGTTTGGGGATGCGAAGCTTACGTCAAGAAGTTGATGCCGGACAAGCTCGAACCCAAAGCGGAGAAATGCGTCTTCATAGGATACCCTAAGGAAACTATTGGGTATACCTTCTATCACAGAACCGAAGGCAAAGTGTTTGTCGCAAAGAACGGTTCCTTTCTTGAGAAGGAGTTTCTCTCGATAGAAGTGAGTGGGAGGAAAGTAGAGCTAGACGAGGTTATTGAACCTTCTCTTGAATTGGAGAGTAGCGCAGCACCTGAAATTGTTCCAGTGCCGCCTGCACCAACAATAGAGGAAGCTGATGACAAGGATCATGAAGCTTCGGACGATGCTGCTACTGAACGTTGCAGGTCGACAAGGTCGCGTGCCCCTCCTGAGTGGTACGGCAACCCTGTCTTGACTGTCTTGTTAGTAGAAGATAGTGAACCTACGAACTATGAGGAAGCGATGATGAGCCCAGACTCTGAGAAATGGCTAGAAGCCATGAAATCTGAATTGGGATCCATGAGCGAAAACCAAGTATGGACTTTGGTGGACCCTCCTAGCGACCGAAAGGCCGTTGAGTGCAAATGGATCTTCAAGAAGAAAACGGACGCAGATGGTAATGTTACCGTCTATAAAGCACGGCTTGTTGCGAAAGGTTTTCGACAAGTTCAAGGTGTTGACTACGATGAGACTTTCTCTCCCGTAGCGATGTTTAAGTACATTCGGATTTTATTAGCAATTGCTGCGTTTCATGATTATGAAATATGGCAAATGGATGTCAAGACTGCTTTCCTCAATGGCAACATTGATGAAGAGTTGTATATGATGCAACCCGAAGGTTTTGTCGATCCTAAGGACAGCGTTCCATTTATGGACTGAAGCAAGCATCTCGGAGTTGGAACCTTTGTTTTGATCAAGTGATCAAGAGCTTTGGATTTGTTCCAAATTGCTACGAAGCTTGCATCTACAAGAAAGTGAGTGGGAGCTCGGTGACGTTTCTGGTACTATATGTGGATGACATATTGATTATTGGAAATGACATCAACATGCTTAACGATGTGAAGAGTTATTTGAACAAGTGTTTTTCAATGAAAGACCTAGGTGAAGCTGCTTATATATTGGGCATCAAAATCTATAGAGATAGACAAAGACGCCTGATAGCTTTAAGCCAGAGTACATACCTAGACAAAGTTCTGAAAAGGTTCAGAATGGATAAGGCATTGAAAGGTTCAGTGCCTATGTTGTCAGGTAAGATATTGAGCAAAGCTCAGTGTCCAGCTACGGTAAATGATAGGGAAGCTATGAGCAAAGTGCCTTATGCCTCGACCATAGGTTCCATCATGTATGCCATGCTGTTTACTAGACCGGATGTGTCCAATGCTCTTAGTTTGACGAGCAGATATCAAAGTGATCCAGGAGTGGAACACTGGACAGCCGTGAAGAACATCCTAAGGTACCTAAATAGGACTAAAGAAATGTTCTTAGTCTATGGGGGTGATGAACAGCTCGTCGTAAAAGGTTACGTCGATGCTAGTTTCGACACCGACAAGGATGATGCTAAATCTCAGACAGGATACGTGTATATTTTGAATGGAGGAGCTGTGAGCTGGAGAAGCTGCAAGCAAAGCGTGGTCGCGGGATCTACAGTAGAAGCGGAATACATGGCTTCTGTAGAAGCGTCAAGTGAAGGAGTTTGGATCAGGAACTTCATCACTGAGCTTGGCGTGGTTCCAAGTGCATTGGACCCACTGGAGATATTGTGTGACAACACTGGCGCCATAGCACTCGCTAAGGAACCAAGATATCATCCAAAGACCAAGCATATCAACCGCAAGTTTCATATAATCCGAGATTATATAGCAGATGGAGATCTGAAGATTAGCAAAGTACATACAGATCTGAATGTCGCAGATCCATTGACTAAACCTCTTCCACGTGTAAAACATGATCAGCACCTCAGTGCCATGGGTGTGAGATTGTTGGCAAATGTAAACTAGATTATTGACTCTAGTGCAAGTGGGAGACTGTTGGAATTATTCCCTAGAGGCAATAATAAAGATGTTATTATTATAATTCTTGTTCATGATAAAGTTTATATTCCATGCTAGAATTGTATTAAGCGGAAACTTTAATACTTGTGTGGTTTGTGAACAACACCGTGTCCCTAGTACGCCTCTATGGACTAGCTCATTGATCAATGATGGTTAAGGTTTCCTAACCATAGACATGAGTTGTCAATTGATAATGAGATCATATCATTGGGAGAATGATATGGTGGATAGACCCAAACTAATCGAAGCAATTAGATCGTGTCATCGTGTTCGTCTTTGCGAAGTTTTTCTTATGTCAAATATTGTATTCCTTAGACCATGAGATAATACAACTCCCTGGTATCGGAAGATAGCTTTGAGGTCATCAAACGTCATCCTATGAGAGGGTGATCATAAAGGTGTCTCTCAGGTAATCGGAAAGTATCTGTTGGGTTGTATGTATCGAGATGGGATTTGTCCCTCCCAAGTCGGAGAGATATACTTCGGGCCCACTCGGTAATCGATATCAACACCGCTTGCAAGCATGTGGTTAAGGAGTTAATCACAAAGTGATATCGGATTACGGAACGAGTAAAGTACTTGCTGTGAACGAGATTGAACTAGGTATGACGATACCGACGATCGAATCTCGGGCAAGTAAAATATCGTGAGACGAAGGGAATATATATATGGGATTGATTGAATCCTGGCATCGTGGTTCATCCGATATGATCATCGATGAATGTGTGGGAGTCAATATGGGTGCCCAGACCCCGCTGTTGATTATTGATAGAAGATCATGTCTGCATATTCTCGAACCCGCAGGGTCACACACTTAACGTGTCTTGACGCTAGGATAGATTGGATAATTGGTTTATGAATTTTTGTTCGGAGTCTCGGATGGGATCCGGGACATCACGAGAGGTTCCGGAATGGTCCGGAGAATAAGATTCATATAAGGCAGTGCAGTTTTTGGAGTTCGGAATTGTTCCGGATTAATCGGTATTGTACCGGAAGCTTCTAGAACCTTCCGGAAGGGGGCCAACATGGTCCCACCTTCCGGGAGGGGGCATGGGCCTATGAGGGAGTGTCCTGGCCGCATTGGGCCAGGGGCACAAGGCCCCATAGGGCCCAACCGATCCTAGATAAGTTTAAACTCGTTTAAACTAGAGATAGGATTTCTAGATAAGGGAGAGTTTAAATTGTTTAAACTAGAGATAGGATTTCTAGATAAGGGAGAGTTTAAATTGTTTAAACTAGAGATAGGCTTGGAGGATGGGCAAGGGCTGGCCGCACCCCCCTCTATATATAGAGGGCTGGTGCGCCCCCTCCCCCTACCTACACATCTCCCTCCAAGCCCTAGTAGCCCTGCTGCCTTCCTCTCTCCCTCCCGACTGTTTGCAGGCGAAGCCCTGCTGCAGAAATTCTCCACCAAATACACCACGCCGTCGTGTTGTAGATCCAATCCATCTCTCCACCATACTTGCTGGTCCAAGGAAGGAGGAGACGTCGAGGTGCTGCACGTGTGCATCTCATGGAGGCACCGACACTTGGGGTGCTAGATCGGATCGGATCGCGAGGAGGAGAAGCGAGTACGACTACATCACCCACGTTCCGACGAACGTTCCGCTGTGCGAATCTTCAAGGGTATGAAGATCTAATCCAATCTCTCTCGTTGTTTGCATCTCCTAGATTAGATCTTGGCTTTCCCTCTGTTCGCTTCCGTAGAAAATTTTGATTTACTATGCTGCGAAACCCTTCACTTGGTTCGCAGCGCGCGCGTGTTGACTTGCTGCTAGCTGCTGCCGCTGCGTTGCTGCTGCTGCTTGGCCCCACCCCGCCTGCTGCTGCTTCTCGCATGCGTTGGCACGTGCGCGCCAGCTGCTGCAGCTGCTCGCTAGATGCTGACCACATGCGCATGTGTTACTGCCTCGATTTTTGCTGGAGCATGTGGTACTACCGGTTAATTCCGGTAGTACCGGACCGTTCTGAAAAACGCCAGAATCTGCCCGTTTCTTTAAATAGCTTTGCCTCTTTGTCTTTTAGGGTTGCTTCTTTCTCCTCCTTTTGTCTAAGCTTTGCCCTCATTTGCCTTACTCTTTGAGCTTGATTTATACTCACCCCTCCATTGATTCTTGCATATATTTGAGGGGTAGTTGGAGGTGATCTAGATCTATGTTCTGACCTAACTGATTCATCTCGTTGTGAGTGTATCTTTGGGGATCTAGATTTTGGGGGATTTTGTGTCTCTCTTTGATTCCTCCTCTCTTGTTCCCCCAATAGCTTTAGTAGCTTTGTTGGAACTTGAGAGTGAGGGATTTGAGCACCTTTGTGGTGTTCTTGCCATTTGCATTTGGTGCATCGGTTTGTGTTCCCCTCGGAGGATTTGGTTTGAGTTACTCATTGGAGCTTGTCCCTCTTGGGTTCTTGGAACCCTAGACGGTTTGTGGCCTTGGTGGCGTTTGTTGGGAGCCTCCAATTAAGTTGTGGAGAAGTGCCCCAACCTTGTGAGAGGTTCCGGTTGCCACCGACAAGTGCACCGATAGTGGAAGCGTGAATCGATCCCATTGGGGTGAGATTCACCGGAGAATAAGGGAGGCCTTTTGTGGCGTTGGTGGTTTGATACCACCCTCTCTCCAAACGAGACGTACTCCATGTTGGGAGGAACTCGGTAAAATATCATTGTCCCCGCGTGCCTCGGTTATCTCTGTACCCGAGCTCTTTTGCTTATGCACTTTACATTGTGATAGCCTTCGTGCTTGAAGTAATATATATCTTGCTATCACTTTGTTGCTTGTATTGTTTAGCATAAGTTGTTGGTGCACATAGGTGAACCGTAGTTGTTCTAGGTTGTGCTTAACAAAGTAAACACTAGTTTTATTACACCTTTGTTGAGCCACTCTAGGAAAAGTTTTAATCACCTATTCACCCCCCTCTAGGCGACATCCGTATCCTTTCAGTAGACATAGAAGCTCAAGGTCCAGTTCAAGCATCCGACTTCACTACCTTGCAATCACAAGGCAAGTTCATCACTTGCTCATGTCCTTTGAAGAGTCTTTATCAAAATATTTACAAACTGTGTGTTACCATCTATGTTCCAAAGAAAGAAAATATTATTTTCTCAAAACAAATAAATTGATGATATCATTCTAAGTGATGATATAGATAAGGTGAGCAATGGAACTTAGATTTCCCTTTGCAAAGAGATTAAACACCTAGGACTTAAACAACTCATGCCATCAGTGATTCTAGCACCGTATATCACACGTTAACCATAAGATTTAGAATGGGACAAAGATATCTTCTTCCTCTCGCATGTAGCCGGATGTGCAGGTCGTGGCCGTTATCCTCGTAGCGTACATTAATTGGTAATTCATAGAGGATATGCAACATATGGGTGGGAACCCTCAACGTCCCACGATAGTTCTGGCATCTGACGGTCTGTACTAACCATTGCCGTAATTCAATGGGTGGGCATGGCGTACACTGAGGAGACATGCGGGGTCGCGAAGGGGGCAGTGATTGGCTTGGATCACCTACTGGGCCCTACATCATGGAATTGTGATGGGAAAGTATGCCCGGTTGTGCAACAAAGAGTTGATCTCTCATGAGTAAAGTAACGCACCTCTGCAGAGTATAAGAATTATAACTTGTTACTCCATGTTCCGGGAAGGCGCTATAAACGCGGCAGGAAAGGAACTCCATGAAAGTTCTGGTCAACCTATGAAGGCTGTTGGGCATAGTTTTTTATAATAAAATCAATCTTTGAAGAAAGATTTACGGAAATTGCATAGTACCAAGGACTGATAGTCCGAGGTGGTAGAGCGTCAAACTTCCCGCCTTGCATATAATGAACTTGCTGGGTAACGTTGTTACTCACCCTTTCCTTTGATCCCCTGCTTAGACTATGAGGATCTAGAAGATACCCCGTTGTATGCAGTAGAAGGACAAAATGATGTCGATTACGAGGATCCTGATCTGTCTGGCGGTGTGGAAGGGGTTGACTACGAGATCAGATATGGATTGGATGGCAACGAGTTCGATTAGTTGCCTTAGTTATTAGTAGTCGATTGAGCTGAGCAACATGAACCTTATATAATAAGTTGTTGAGCTCAATTCGAGGTTTAAGTTGAAACTTTAAATCTTCCGCTGAAACAGTTTTAAGATGGTTTGTAATTTGAATCTTTGAAGTCTTGAACTTCTCGTATTGTAATAATAATAATATGTGTATGTTTGTAATATGGACCCGCAATGTTTCTGTTGTACCACTCTAAGGGATGTGATATTTACGGAGCGGTGTTCTGTGGATGTCATGTCAACGACTATAGTATACTACACATGCAGTGGTATGCTGGGTCACCGCATCTATCGACTCGTTGCTACAATCTAATAGATAGATTTTGGCTTGTATGTGTTCATGCAGTAGATTTGTTTGTCTTCCATGCTACGAACCCCTACAGTCGGGACTTGGCGGGGGCCATGTCCGTCACGCTAGTTGGCAACATCCGAGCGAGCCAGCTCCCCGTAGCACCCTGCACACCCCCGCCAGCGGCGAGCGCCTGCTACCGGAGGGCCGCCTCTTGTCAGCTTGCCTCGTGCCAAGGGCTATGCCAGGACACTGCTGGGCAGGGACAAGTTCCCACCGCTGTTGGCGAGGCGAGGAGTGGGAGGGGCGATGGTGGCTAGGAGCCCTGGGCGGAGGCGGAGGGCATCAGGATTAGAGGCGCTCCGACCCCACCTGTCCGAGAGTAGGGGCTTGCCGCCGAGGGGAGCGCTAGGGC
Organism: Avena sativa; assembly: GCA_916181665.1. Taxonomy (NCBI): domain Eukaryota; kingdom Viridiplantae; phylum Streptophyta; class Magnoliopsida; order Poales; family Poaceae; genus Avena; species Avena sativa. Next base: position 165,717,038 of record OV702294.1, on the reverse strand, counting down.
TGGCCATGGACGATGCGAGGAGGTGGGATCCGACGGGGCGGGGAATATCTACGACGGGGAGAGGCAGCCTGCCGGCTGTTGGAGATATGCCCTAGAGGCAATAATAAATGTAGTTATTATTAATCTTTGTGTTAATGATAAATGTTTACATTCATGCTATAATAGTATTAACAAGAAACATTAATACTTGTGTGATTTGTAAACTAAATTAGAGTCCCTAGTAAAGCCTCTTCATAATACTAGCTTGTTGATTAATAGATGATCATGGTTTCTTGATCATGAACATTTGAGATGTTGTTAATAACAAGATCATATCATTAGGAGAATGGTATGATGTACATACTCCTATAGATAAGCGTAGCATAAAGATCAAGTCATTTTAATAGTTCAATTGCTATAAGCTTTTTGATACATAGTAACCTAATTTCTTCGACCATGAGATCATGCTTATCACCATCACCGGAAGGATGCTTTGATGACATCAAACACCACATCGTAACTGGGTGTCTATAAAGGTGGCATTGAGTGTTTGGAAAGTATGGGTTGAGACACATGAATCAAGAGTGGGATTTGTCCATCCATATGACGGATAGATATACTCTAGGCCCTCTCGGTGGAATTTCATCCAATTAGCTTGCAAGCATGTGACTGGCTCACAAGGGATCACATATCACGGGAACAAGAAAAGAGTACTTATCAGTAACGAGGTTGAACTAGGTATGCAGAGATACCGACGATCAAAACCTTGGATAAGTAAACTATCATGAGACAAAGGGAAATTGGTATCGTATGTAAGTGGTTCATTCGATTGCAAAGTAATCGTAGAAATATGTGGGAGCCATATGAATTTCCAGATTCCTCTATTGGTTATTGTTCGGAGAAGTGTCTCGATCATGTCCGCATAATTCACGAACCGTAGGGAGACACACTTAAGGATTCGATGTTATTGAGTAGTTATGGAATGATGAGTAAGAGACTGAATGTTGTTCAGAGTCTCGGATGGGATCCGGGATATCACGAGGAGATCCGGAATGGTCTGGAGAATAAGATTCATATAAGGAAAGTCCTGTTTCGGAGTTGGGGAATGATTCCGGTGTTTTCATCGGGAATGTTCTAGAAGGTTCCGGAAGGTCCGGCACTCCGGAGGGGAAGGTTACATGAATGTGTCATGACAATGTGGAATGGTTGCATCATGTACTAGGTATCATGGCTGGGCAAAATAAAGGGAGAAATCAAATCCTAGTTTGAAAAGTCAAACACCAATTTGAAAAGTCAAACGGTAGTTTTGCTTGGTGGAGGGAGAGTAGGAAACCTACTTGGGGAGGAGTTCCTCTCCCTCCACCCGCCGGCCAAGGAGGCCGACTTGGGGGAGGACTACCTTCCCTTGGCCGGTGCCCTCCCACCTATAAAAGGAGGGGCAGGGGTGCCCCTCTTCCCTACACCTCTCACACCCAAAACCCTAACCCTAGCCGCCGGCCTCCTGCAAGTCGCCGCCGCCCTAGGGATTCTCCTAGCTGCCGAGTTGGGGCTTCTCCAAGCCCTAGACGCCAGCCAAGCTCTGCCCCTTGGTGCCTCTAAACCCTAGATCTCCAAGGCCTCTCTCATAGTCCACCATACTCGCACCGGCTTAAGGCGAAGCCCTGCGAGATCTCCCCTCTACTTCTGGTACCACACCGTCGTGCTGCCGGAATCGCGAGGAGAGTGCTACAACCTCCGCTGCCTGCTGGAACAAGGGAGAGGAAGGTCTTTATCGAGTACCGAACGTGTGACCGACCGCGTAAGCGCTGCCGGAACGCAGCGCCGGAAGGATCATCTACGCGATCTTGAGATCGGCAAGAGTACGACTACATCACCCACGAGAATCTGCTCTTGTTAACCGCTTTGGAATCTTCGAGGGTGAGTTCCTCTATCGACTCGTTGCTACAATCTAGTAGATAGATCTTGGCTTGTTTGTTTGCATGCGGTAATTTTTTTTGTTTTCCATGCTACGAACCCCTACAGTGGTATCAGAGCCGTGTCTATATGTAGATCTGTTGCACGAGTAGAACACAATGGTCATTGTGGGCGGTGGTGCTTTTATTATCAATTGCTTCTTGTGTACTTTGCATCTTGCGGTATGATGGGATGAAGCGTCCCGGGCTAACCTTACATGACATCGTTCATGAGACTTGCTCCACGCTCAACATGCAACTTGTATTGCATAAGTGGCTTTGCGGGTGCCTGTCTCTCCCATTATAGTATAGATCCAATTTACAACGGGTACTTGATAGTTCAAACATCAACGTTGTGGTTCTTGTTCGTAAGTTAGAACGACACTTATTGAAAGCCCAAAACCACGTAAAATATGCAAAGAAAATTAGAGGCGTCTAACTTTGTTTTGCAGGGGTGTGTTGTGATGTGATATGGCCATGTTTGTGATTATATTTGATGTATGCAATGTTCCTTATTGTAATTTGGCAACCGGCAGGAGCCATATGGTTTTCTTTAATTTCTATTAAGACTCGCGTGTCTATTCAAAGCAGTTGTAATAGTTGAAGCTGGTGGAAGACAACCATGAAGCGGCGCCATTGACCTTGACGCCATACCGGTGATGATGGAGATCATGTTCGTGCTTGAAGATGGAGATCGGAAGCACAAGAAGAAAGGCCATATCATATCACATATTATGAATTGCATGTGATGTTAATCCTTTATGCATCTTGTATTGCTTAGTTAACGACTGTAGCATTATAAGATAATCCCTCATGCACATAAATTTCAAGTTTTAAAGTGTTCATCCTTAGTAAGCACCGTTGCTAAAGCTTGTTGTTTCAAAGCACCACGTGATGATCGGGTGTGTTAGATTCTGCGAGTGTATACAACGTGAGCAAGCCAGATTTGCTCATGCGGAAGCTAAGGTTTGATCTTGACGAGCCTAGCATGTACAGACATGGTCTCGGAACACGGATCACCGAAAGGTAAAGCATGAATCATACAGTAGATATGACAAACATGTCGATTGTTCGCCATTGAAGCTACATCAACTCTCGTGATGATCGGTTTTGATGTGGTGGATTTGGTTCGTGTGATCACTAAAACAATGTGAGGGATGTTGTTTTGAGTGGGAGTTCACCTAGATTAATTTAACTATTAATTAGAACTCAATTTGTCATAAACTTAGTCTAAACTATTGCAAATATGTTGTAGATCAATGGCAGCCCCTACCATCAATTTTAATGCGTTCCTAGAGAAAGAAAAGTTGAAAAACAATGGAAGCAACTTCGCGGGTTGGTTCCGCAATTTGAGGATTGTCCTCAATGCTGGTAATTTGACCTATGTGCTGGATGCACCGCTGGGTGACCCGCCTGCAGCTGATGCTACCGATGAAGTAAAGAATGTTTAACTCGCTCGGAAGAATCAGTACTCCACAGTTCAGTGTGCTATCTTGTATGGTTTGGAATCAGAGCTTCAGAAAGGGTTTGAGAACCATGACCCACATGATATTGTCCGTGAACTCAAATTGATAATTGAGACTCACGCGGCAGTTGAGAGTTATGAGGCTTCTGAAAAGTTCTTTAACTGCAAGATGGAAGATGTCTGGGCACGCAAACAAACTCCAAAGCTTGGGTATAGTGATTCCTAATGCTTTGGGGATTTACCATGTCCTCCAATCACTGCCACCAAGTTACAAGAACTTTGTGATGAACTACAATATGCAAAGCATGAAAAAGACGTTGCCAGAACTCTTCTCCATGTTGAAATATGCAGAAGTGGAGATCAAGAAAGAGCATCAAGTGTTGTTGGTCAATAAGACCACCAAATTCAAGAAAGGCAAGTCTAAGCAAAAGGGAAGCTTCAAGAAGGGTGGTAAGAAAGTTGTCGCACCGACGAAGAAGACCAAAGCTGGACCTAAGCCTGATACTGAATGCTTTTACTGCAAGGGAGAGGGTCACTGGAAGCGGAATTGCCCAAAGTACTTGGCGGATTTGAAGAAGGACAACATCAAGAAGAAAGGTATATCTGATATACATGTTATTGATGTGTATCTCACTAGTACTCGTAGTAGTGCCTGGGTATTTGATACTGGTTCGGTTGCTCATATATGTAAATCGAAACAGGTGTTGCAGAATAAACGGAAGCTAGCGAAGAACAAGGTGACGATGCGCGTTGGAAATGGATCAAAGGTTGATGTGATCGCGGTCGGCACGCTACCTCTTCATCTACCATCGGGATTAGTTTTATACTTAAATAATTGTTATTTGGTGTCTGCGTTGAGCATGAACATTATATCCAGATCATGTTTGTTGCGAGACGGTTACTTGTTTAAGTCCGAGAATAATGGTTGTTCAATTTATATGAGTAATATGTTTTATGCACATGCACCTTTGATAGATGGTCTATTCTTATTGAATCTCGATAGTGGAAATACACATATTAATAACATTGAAGCTAAACGTTTGAAATTGAGCGATAACTCGACCTATATGTGGCACTGTCGTCTTGGTCATAGTGGAGTGAAGCGTATGAAGAAACTCCATTCTGATGGACTTCTTGAATCACTTGATTTCGAATCACTTGAAAGATGCGAAGCATGTCTGATGGGTAAAATGACTAAGACTCCATTTTCTGGTATGATGGAGCGAGCTACGGACTTATTGGAAATCATACATACCGATGTGTGTGGTCCAATGAGTGTAGCATCGCGCGGTGGTTATCGTTATGTTCTTACCTTCACGGCTGACTTGAGTAGATATAGGTATATCTATTTCATGAAACATAAGTCCGAAACTTTCGAGAAGTTTAAGGAATTTCAAAGTGAGGTAGAGAATCAACGTAACAAGAATATTAAATTTCTACATTCTGATCGTGGAGGTGAATATCTAAGTTACGAGTTTGGCGAGCATTTAAAGAAATGCGGAATACTTTCACAATTGACACCGCCGGGAACACCACAACGTAATGGTGTGTCCGAACGTCGTAATCAAACTCTCTTAGATATGGTTCGTTCTATGATGTCACTTACAAATTTATCGCTATCATTTTGGGTTATGCATTAGAAACAGCCGCATTCACTTTAAATAGGGCACCATCTAAATCCGTTGAAACAACACCGTATGAATTATGGTTTGGGAAGAAACCTAAATTGTCGTTCCTTAAAGTTTGGGGTTGCGAGGCCTATGTAAAGAAGTTACAACCGGACAGGCTTGAACCCAAAGCGGAAAAATGCGTCTTCATAGGATACCCGAAGGAAACTATTGGGTATACCTTCTATCATAGATCCGAAGGCAAAATCTTTGTTGCCAAGAATGGATCCTTTCTAGAGAAGGAATTTCTCTCGAAAGAAGTGACTAGAAGGAAAGTAGAACTCGACGAGGTTGTTGAACCTTCTCTCGAACTTGCGAGTAGCGCAACACCGGAAGTAGTTCCTGTGGCGCCTACACCAATAAGAGAGGAAGCTAATGATGATGATCATGAAACTTCGGTTGAAGTTGCTACAGAGCCTTGTAGGTCAACGAGAACTCGTACCACTCCTGATTGGTATGATCCCGTTATGAGTGTCATGTTGGTGGACATCATCGATGACCCTGCGACATATGAGGAAGCGATGATGAGCCCAGATTCCAATAAATGGAAAGATGCCATGAAATTCGAAATTGGATCCATGTACGAAAACCAAGTATGGACTTTGGTGGACTTACCGGATGGCCGGAAGGCTGTCGAGAACAAATGGATTTTCAAGAAGAAAACAGATGTTGATGGTAATGTTACTGTCTATAAAGCTCGACTTGTCGCAAAAGGGTTTCGACAAATTCAAGGAGTTGACTACGATGAGACTTTCTCACCAGTAGCAAAGCTAAAGTCTCTGAGGATTATGTTAGCAATCGCTGCATATTATGATTATGAGATATGGCAGATGGATGTCAAAACAGCGTTCCTCAATGGAGACATTGATGAAGAGTTGTATATGATGCAACCCAAAGGTTTTGTCGATCCTAAAGATGCTAACAAGGTATGCAAACTTCAACGGTCCATATATGGATTGAAGCAAGCATCCCGAAGTTGGAATCAACGTTTTGATAAGGTAATCAAAAGTTTTGGTTTTATACAAACTTATGGAGAAGCTTGTATTTACAAGAAAGTGAGTGGGAGCTCTGTAGCATTCTTAATACTATATGTAGATGACATATTGTTGATTGGGAATGATGTGGACCTTCTTAATAGTGTCAAAGAATATTTGAATAATAGTTTTTCAATGAAGGATCTTGGCGAAGCAGCTTACATATTAGGCATAAAGATTTATAGAGATAGATCGAGACGCCTAATATCATTGTCACAAAGTACATATTTGGACAAAGTTCTAAAAAGGTTTGGAATGGAAGATAGCAAGAAAGGGTTCTTGCCCATGTTGCCCAATACGACCTTGAGTAAAACTCAAAGTTCAGCAACGACAGAAGATAGAGAAAGGATGAGTAAAATTCCCTAAGCCTCAGCCATAGGATCTCTAATGTATGCCATGCTATGTACTAGACCCGACATTGCATATGTTGTTAGTCTGACTAGCAGATATCAAAGTGATTCAGGAGTGGATCATTGGACATCGGTCAAAAACATCCTTAAGTACTTGAGAAGAACTAAGGATATGGTTCTTTCTTATGGAAGTGATGAACAGCTCGTTGTTAATGGTTACACCGATGCTAGTTGGAACACCGATCCGGATGATTCTAAATCACAATCTGGATACGTATTTACTTTGAATGGTGCAGTAGTTAGCTGGAGGAGTGCAAAGCAAAGCGTTGTGGCGAGATCTTCAACTGAATCGGAATACATAGCTGCTTCGGAGGCTTAACAAGAAGCGATATGGATGAAGGAGTTCATTACAGAGCTCGGTGTGGTTCCAAGTGCGCTGGACCCAATGTCTATCTACTGTGATAACATGGGCGCCATAGCCAATGCGCAAGAACCAAGGTCACACAAGAAGCTGAAGCACATCAAGCTACGTTTTCACGCTATTTGAGAACATGTCCAAGATGGTGACATAAAGATTTGCAAAGTACATACAGATCTGAATGTGGCGGATCCGTTGACTAAACCTCTCCCGAGGGCAAAACATGACCAACACCAAACTGCCATGGGTGTTCGGTATATTACCATATAATCTAGATTAGTTGACTCTAGTGCAAGTGGGAGACTGTTGGAGATATGCCCTAGAGGCAATAACAAATGTAGTTATTATTATATCTTTGTGTTTATGATAAATGTTTACATTCATGCTATAATAGTATTAGCAAGAAACATTAATACTTGTGTGATTTGTAAACTAAATTAGAGTCCCTAGTAAAGCCTCTTCATAATACTAGCTTGTTAATTAATAGATGATCATGATTTCTTGATCATGAACATTTGAGATGTTGTTAATAACAAGATCATATCATTAGGAGAATGGTATGATGGACATACTCCTATAGATAAGCGTAGCATAAAGATCAAGTCATTTTAATAGTTCAATTGCTATAAGCTTTCTGATACATAGTAACCCAATTCCTTCGACCATGAGATCATGCTTATCACCATCACCAGAAGGATGCTTTGATGACATCAAACACCACACCATAACTGGATGGCTATAAAGGTGGCATTGAGTGTTCAGAAAGTATGGGTTGAGACACATGGATCAAGAGTGGGATTTGTCCATCCATATGACGGATAGATATACTCTGGGCCCTCTCGGTGGAATGTCATCCAATTAGCTTGCAAGCATGTGACTGGCTCACAAGGGATCACATATCACGGGAACGAGAAAAGAGTACTTATCAGTAACGAGGTTGAACTAGGTATGCAGAGATACCGACGATCAAAACCTTGGATAAGTAAACTATCGTGAGACAAAGGGAAATTGGTATCGTATGTAAGTGGTTCATTCGATCGCAAAGTAATCGTAGAAATATGTGGGAGCCATATGAATTTCCAGATTCCTCTATTGGTTATTGTTCAGAGAAGTGTCTCGATCATGTCCGCATAATTCACGAACCGTAGGGAGACACACTTAAGGATTCGATGTTGTTGAGTAGTTATGGAATGATGAGTAAGAGATTGAATGTTGTTCGGAGTCTCGGATGGGATCCGGGATATCATGAGGAGATCCGGAATGGTCCGGAGAATAAGATTCATATAAGGAAAGTCCTGTTTCGGAGTTGGGGAATGATTCCGGTGTTTTCATCGGGAATGTTCTAGAAGGTTCCGGAAGGTCCGACACTCTGGAGGGGAAGGGTACATGAACGTGTCATGACAATGTGGAATGGTTGCATCATGTACTAGGTATCATGGCTGGGCAAAATAAAGGGAGAAATAAAATCCTAGTTTGAAAAGTCAAACGCCAATTTGAAAAGTCAAACGGCAATTTTGCTTGGTGGAGGGAGAGTAGGAAACCTACTTGGGGAGGAGTTCCTCTCCCTCCACCCACCGGCCAAGGAGGCCGACTTGGGGGAGGACTCCCTCCCCTTGGCCGGCGCCCTCCCACCTATAAAAGGAGGGGCAGGGGTGCCCCTCTTCCCTACACCTCTCACACCCAAAACCCTAACCCTAGCCGCCGGCCTCCTGCAAGTCGCCGCCGCCCTAGGGTTTCTCCTAGCCGCCGAGTTGGGGCTTCTCCAAGCCCTAGCCGCCGGCCAAGCTCCGCCCCTTGGTGCCTCTAAACCCTAGATCGCCAAGGCCTCTCTCATAGTCCACCATACTCGCACCGGCTTAAGGCGAAGCCCTGCGAGATCTCCCCTCTACTTCCGGTACCACGCCGTCGTGCTGCCAGAATCGCGAGGAGAGTGCTACAACCTCCGCTGCCTGCTGGAACAAGGGAGAGGAAGGTCTTCATCGAGTACCGAATGTGTGACCGACTGTGGAAGCGCTGCCGGAACGCAGCGCCGGAAGGATCGTCTACGCGATCTTGAGATCGGCAAGAGTACGACTACGTCACCCACGAGAATCTGCTCTCGTTAACCGCTTTGGAATCTTCGAGGGTGAGTTCCTCTATCGACTCGTTGCTACAATCTAGTAGATAGATATTGGCTTGTTTGTTTGCATGCGGTAGAATTTTTTTGTTTTCCATGCTACGAACCCCTACACCGGCATGGCGACGTCTACGTGGGAGGGCTATGGGGCCGCTTGGGGTCCATCAGAACCTCCTTGAAGGAGCGCACCAGCGGGGAACGCGAAGGCGGCGATGGGCAGTGCGGCGGCGACGGACAAGGAGTGGGCGACATCAGGGCGTGTGGAGATATGCGCGAGGGGGCAGATATGGAACCTGGGTGCACGTCTGCGAGTCACGCCCTAGGGTTCCCCAAGACTAGGCAACCGTGGGCCAGGTCGTGGACCAGGAAGCAGGTTGCGGCCCAGCCGGCCAGGGGGCCGTCAAAAGCCCACCAGTCTCATGAAGGATGGCCCACATGGCAAGCATTGACACCCCTTTCCCCCGGCTCCGCCAGCAAGGACCGACGAGCGCCCTACGCGCGAGCTCCCCCGACCGCCAAGGGCAAGTTAGGCCGCCTCTCTCCCCGCACGGGCCACACCAAGGAGAGGTATTCCCCCAGCGACGCCCAGCGAAGGGCGGAGAGACAACACGGGGTCGCTATGCCACGTTCCGGCACGACCAGATCCTAGCACGCGGGCACCGGGGAGGATGGGGCCTGCGACGTTGTGGCCACCTCGCCCGTCCACGCCCTCCTCCTCTACGTCCGCCCACCGACAACCTAGCAAGTTCCCAGAGCCGCCACCTCTGCCGCGCGAGAGCAACGGAAGCTACGGTTGCAGCAGCGCCACCGAGGCGCCTTGGAAGGCTCTGGCCTACGAACATGAGAAACACGGTTAGCGCGTACCTGGTGGCCGACATGGACTCGGTGAGCAGGGAAGACGACGTTGATCCCCTCGCGGATGAACTCGCCGCGCACAAGGAGACGAGCGTCGATCACCACCTCCCGTCCGTTGAGGAAGATAAGCCTCCGGGCCTCGTGGTGGAGAAGAATGACCGCAGGCTCAGGGTCTTGCCAGTAGCACGGGAACGCCGAGATCGCCGAGGCCCGCCACCGAAGGGGAGGGGCACCGTCGCGGGGAGGCCATGACGCCATTGGGCGCGGGGACCGGGGAGGGGCTGGAGAGGCGGATCAACGGAGGGTGGGAGCGCCGCCGCCGACGGGGTGAGCAAGCTACCGGCTGCTGGCGAACCGAGCCGACGTGAGGGCCGCACCCACGCGTGCTCGCAGTTCAAAAACGCCATATAAACATTACTCTCTCTGATCCAAGATTCGTATCTAGACATGTTTTATGTTAGATATATCCAAATCTAAACAAATTTAGGCAATTAATTTGGATGCGGAGGGAGTACGGTTAATCTGCTATGTTTATTTTTGGAAGTAAGTCATACGTAATTTACCAATATTCTCGGATCAGCCCAGGCCAGTCTACCGTGCGTGGAGACTTCAACAGCCCAGCCCAGTCCAAAGCCTCCAGAGGGGCTCGAGCCGTTAAGTCCCCGTCTGTCTACGGCCGTCACGCACGCCCACCCCAAAACCCTCGCCTGGTTCACTGGTTGGCTAGTTTTCCTCTGACTGAAGAAACCAGGATGGCGGCGCAGCCGACGGCTAGCCCGGGCGTACGCCTCGGCTGGAAGGGCCCTGGCGCTCTAGCGTCCCCGTCGCGGCTGACTCTGTCTCGCTTCGCCGCGGCCGCGCTCCCGTCACACAGGTCGTCGCCAGTCTCTCTGACCGTTTCCTTCTAATTTTTAGTCTAAATCGATTTGTAGGATTCTGAAATGGGAACAGCCCGAGAGTAGTTCAGTGTGAATTTCGGCTGAGACTCCAGGAATCTTTGGTCATTCGATAGTAGCCGGTGAGATTGTGGGGATAGAGAATTTAAGATCAATGAGAACTGGATTAGTTCCAGTTCTTGACTTGGACCTCAGATTTATTTAATCACGAGTGTTAAATTAAGGATAATGAACGACGTGTTTGCTCTTGTTTTAGTTAGCAGCAAACATGTGGAGGGCCGTTTGGCTGTAAAACTATTTCTCTGTGAAGGTTGCCTTTTTGTTGGTTGTCAAGGAAGCATATTTTAGAGTTGCAACTTAGCAAGTAGTAAGACTAGGCAATGCTGTAGTGGTTGTTTGAGTCTGTATCTGAGCTGTCATTAGTCAGACTTTTGTGATTCACTGGTTTCTATTAATAGAAATCAGAAACCTTTGGAGCCTCTTGCTTGAGAAAAGAAGAAACAAGCAGTAGTAGGCAACGCCAACTTGTTTCCTGAGCCACATATGCATCTTGGTAGCCTGCTAGGTAACTCAGGGCTCCAGTAGTCTTGGCAGTTTGCAGTTGTTTTATTCAAAGAGGCTGTGTTTACAATGTTTCATATGTCATACAATGTTTTATTCAAGAAATTTATTTAATCATGAGTGTTTTATTCAAGAGGCTGTGTTATTGCTTACAACGTTTCACATGTACATTTTCCCATCTTGATTATTCAGGATTATGATCCTTTTGATATGTGTGATTATGCTTCCATCTAAGACAGGGCATGGATTTCAATCTCTTTTTCTCGCACTGGTTTAGCTCATTTTATTCTGCCTGTATTCTGTACTACTTCCAGAAGCAACACACTAATACCAGGAAGTGCTTGTACAGGGTTAGTAGAGGAAAGTTTGCAGTTGCAGCCGTCACGATAGATGATTATCTTCCGATGCGAAGTACTGAAGTGAAAAATCGGTGACTTGTTTTCTAAAACAAAGCCTTGTTTCTTGTTTTATTCATTTCATCATAGATTTTCTAGTACCTTTTGGTTCATGCCATTAAACTGCCTATGAGCATATACTGTAAAGCGAACAACAACGGACTCTCTTTTTGTACCCGAGATTATAATGACTCGATTAATTTGTTGTGTCTCACCTTCTACTCTCTATAGCCCCACTTTAAAATTTAAGATGCAGTGTGTACTTCTGTTGTAAATGGTCAAGGTCTGTTACTTTAAAATCGGCATTCATTGAGTTAGGTCAAAGAAGAAAGGTGTTCTTACTTGGACTGATGGAGATTATGTTAATTTGACCCTGAGAACAGAGTGTCACTCTGTTGGCAAGCCATGCGGGTGTGCAGGCAGCCCACCCGAGTTCGAATCCCGAACTCAGCTGGGTGCTCAGGGAGATTTCTTCTATGAAAGTATGCCAACCATGGGCTTGTCCTGGTTGGTCTCATTTTTTTTTTTAGTTTTACCACTTTTAGATGACATATAAAATTGCACATGTACGCATGTACCTCTCTCTAGTGAGCAATAACAAGTACAGGTCTAGCCCAGGAATAATTATATAGCTAATAGAGAAACATAGGATGTTCTTATTGTCTTCTTTTGTTAAGTCAATTCTGTAAAACTGTTGGGTGAATTATCTTGATAAAGTAGTCAATTGTTGTAGTTAGGAGAATGAACTAAACATACCTGTTTTTTTTTATTGAAAACCATGCTGGTACAGTCCTGGTAAAAGTAACCGAGCAATTTTGTTGCTTAGTAGTCATATGAAAAACATGGATTCTACTGTTAGCACACAAGTATACAACGGCTTTGATACGTGTGCTGCCTATGTCTGATCTTTCTCTGTTGGATTTGCAGGACATCAGCAGATGAAATAAAAAGCCTCAGACTAATCACAGCAGTCAAAACTCCTTATTTGCCAGATGGAAGGTTTGATCTTGAAGCATATGATTCTTTGATAAACACACAGATAAACGACGGTGCCGAAGGTGTAATCGTTGGAGGAACAACAGGAGAAGGTCACCTTATGAGCTGGGATGAACACATCATGCTCATCGGGCATACTGTTAACTGCTTCGGAAGTAACATTAAAGTGATAGGCAACACAGGGAGTAACTCAACCAGAGAAGCTGTTCACGCGACAGAGCAGGGATTTGCTGTTGGCATGCATGCAGCTCTCCATGTCAATCCTTACTACGGGAAGACCTCAACCGCTGGATTGATCGCTCATTTCGGTGAGGTCCTCCCGATGGGTCCAACCATCATTTACAATGTGCCAGGCAGGACCGGTCAGGATATTCCTCCTTCAGTCATTGAGGCGCTTTCAGGTGATTCAAACATGGCAGGAGTGAAAGAGTGTGTTGGACATGAGCGTGTCAAGTGCTATACTGACAAAGGTATAACAATATGGAGCGGCAATGATGACGAATGCCATGATTCTCGATGGAACCATGGTGCCACTGGAGTTATTTCTGTGGCTAGCAACCTTGTTCCTGGTCTCATGCACAGTCTCATGTTTGAAGGGGAGAATGCGGCTCTGAATGAGAAGCTACTGCCTCTGATGAAATGGTTATTCTGTGAGCCTAATCCGATTGGTCTCAACACTGCCCTGGCTCAGCTCGGTGTTGTGAGGCCTGTTTTCAGGTTACCATATGCTCCTCTTCCTCTTGAAAGGAGAATCGAGTTTGTCCGGATTGTGGAAGCTATTGGACGGGAGAACTTTGTGGGACAGAAAGAGGTGCGGGTTCTGGATGATGATGATTTTGTGTTGATTAGTAGGTATTGAATAAGTGAGTTCACTGTGTCCAATGTTTGTGTTACAAACAACTGTAGTGTTGCAGTGTCCTTCTTAGTTCTCCTTTTATGTGATATACTTCATTTGTTCACCAGCCATGTGTCGATCTTGTATGTGTCTGGAAGTTAATTTGGAATCCATTTGGTTTCTCTGCACCTTATAATGTCAGTTCTTGTGAGAAATAAGAATAAGCTGAGGGATGTACAGCTTTCTTGTGATCAAGTCATAACTATTACTGTATTGTTCCTTCTAGCTCTAGCAAACAAGATATACATATCGTAATTATTTACTAAACAAGCCATCCAGTCTTGGGTTTATGAAATGCTGTTTAATCGTATAATATATCTGTACTACTAGTCTGTTTTCTCCTCTTCTTCCTTGTCCGCAGAGTTGCTCTTGGTGATGGACGAGACGAGCGAGAGCGGGGCCTGCTTCGCCCACCGCTTGATGTCGTTAACCCTCTTGCTGGCCTTCCTCCCCTTGCCATGCGGCCTCGCCGCGCCGTTCTGCCGGTCCTTGGTAATGGCGATGGCCAGGTCGTTGGGGAACAGCGAGCGCCAGACGAACGCGTGCAACAGCGTGGACACGAGCAGCAGTGACACCATCGTCGTCGACATGAGGGAGAGGCTCAGCGCGAGCGCTCTGGTCATGAAGCACGGCACTGCCTCGGCGTACTTGACGGTGGCCAGCGACGCCGTCGTCATGGGGAACGTGTAGGACCACCACGCGATGGAGAACCTGTTATGTCCACGGCGAAACATCAGCGCCACCGCCGGAATTAATCGAACAACACAGGTACACGAGTGCAGGTAGTGCTAACCGGAAGCCGCGGAAGAAGTTGATGCGCACGACGAGCGACATGTAGAGGAAAAGCGCCATGAAGTAGAAGGTGCGCGCGACGGCGTCGAAGCTGCCGTAGATGGCCGCCCACGCGAGGCTGGCGGCGGAGGGCGTGGCGATGAACATGGAGTAGACCGGGTGCAGCTCCATGGGCAGCGCCTCGTTGGTGGGCAGCCTCTGGTAGAGCGTGACGAAGACGACGATGTAGTGCGAGACGCCGATCGCCCACAGGAACTTGCCGGCCTCCTCCCACCCGACCCTCGCCGCCAGGATGGCCCCGACGAAGTTGCCGACGACGGAGAGGTGGGAGGACGGGTTGGCCACCTTGCAGAGCCTCCGCTTGCCCCCCGACAGCCACTGCCCGTAGATCTTGAGCTCCAGCGCGAACAGCGGCGCCACGAAGGCGCACCACACGGCAGGGTGCAGCGTGGCGGGCGCGAAGGCGCGGGGCAGGCCGATGGCGAGGAACATGGCGGCGATGGACGGCGTGAAGAAGAAGTTGACGCGCACCGGGTGGAAGAACTCGCGCCGTATGGCCTCGAAGTAGAAGACGCACTTGAGCGCGTAGGTGACGGACGTGGCCACCAGCACGGCCACCGCGAGGAGCCACACGGCGACGTTGATCATGGGCGTCACGCGGAGGAACCGCATGGCGGGGCTCGCCGCCAGCGCGCCCCACAGGATGGCCTGGCTGCCGAGCCCCAGGCAGACGCCGAAGCAGCCGATCGGGAACCGCAGCAGGAACGGCCACACCTCGTCCTTGGGCAGCAGAATGTCCTCGGAGTCCTGCAGTTATTCAGCAAACTTTCGCCTATGATTAACTTGCAAGAATTGTACTACACAGTTGCTGTACGAAAGATCGATGGATGGATGGACTTACGCGGACTTCGTCGAGCTCGGGGCCGCGGAGCGCGGCGAAGTAGCGGCCGGCGGGGACGCTCTTGTTGAGAGGGTCCACGTCAGGTCGGCCGGCGGACTGGCCCTCGACGTGGGCGAGGTCGACGTCCTCGAGCTCCTCCCTGATCCTGGACGGCAGCATGGAGTTCTGCTTGCTCAGCGTCGACTTGGTCCGGAACATGCTGAAGTCACCGCCGCCCCTGCGCGCCGCGCCGTCCTGGACGAGGCCGCCGCTGTGGTTGTTGAGCACGCCGAGGCTCTTGCCGCTGCGCGGGAGCGCGCGCTGCCCGCCCCTCCTCCCGCCTCTGTCGATGCCCATCACCGCCACGCCGCTGCCCAGGGACACCTGCCGGCTGAATGCCCGCTGCGCCGGCGGCGGCCTCCGGTCGCTCCGGAGGCTGAGCGGCCCGCTCATCGCCGACGGCCTCGCCTCCTGATCGGTCTGCACCGCCGCGCGGATGTCCACCGCGTGATGGCCATGGCCCGTGGGCGGCGACGTTGGCTCGGTTCCTGCCATGCCGCAGCTACTACGCACGCACGCACGCACGAAATGTTGGCAGCGTTGCGTTCGGCGCCGATATAATAAGAGCTCCGGGCAACGAGGAGGAGGAGGATGTCAACGTGAGCCGTGAGCGGGTGCTTTCACGTGTGCCGTCACACGGAGAGGCCATTGCTGTCCAAGTGGTTGGTCGATGCCGAGGACATGGATCCCTAGCAGCCATGCCTTTGGCTCCAAAGGAGGGAAGCCCATGGCCAAGTCACGAGCACCGGAAGGAATCCATTCGCATTGGGAAATCTGTGACAAAGCTCGAGGTCTTCTAGCCACGACGAGAGAGGCCGGCGAGGCCTGCCTTACTGTTTCGAGGCTGGCATTTCGGCAAAAGCTCACGGGTATGTTACACGCAGCTCTCACGAAGCAAAGCGAGTCTCTGCTTCAGGAAGTAACCAGCAACTACACTACACACGAGCCCTCCCTCGGCATGTATTGGCAGAAGAGTTCAGATTCAGTAAAAACATACTATAGGCAAAAACTTCCGATGCAAGATTGCTTTAAAAACTGTAGGCGGAAAGTACCATAACATTCGCATGTTTTTCGAGATACAAAATTTGCTCAATCATCTTCCAGCATCTCTGTATGGAGATGCATACACGTAGTGCTGCAGTACTTGTAGCTGTATCTGTGGAACGGTACTTTGCCGGCCAAGGACGAGAAACAGCACGAACACGTAGCGTCGCTTGCCGCCGCTGTTGTCTGCGTGGAGCTGCTGCCCGCTGCTCCCGACGCCCCTGATGTGCTGCCTGACTGAACTGCTAGAGCTGCAAATCTTCTTTCTGCTGCCGCTGCTCTCTTCTCTCTTTCTTCGGCCATCTTCCGTTCTCGTTCCTCCTGATTTACAGTAAATAAAGGTATATAATAAGTACACATATGTGCTTTGAGAATACTACAAAAGATGTTACAAGCATAAGGTGACTGCTCTTCCGAACATACCTGCATTGAAAGAGCAACAGCCTGGGGATGCTTGAGTTTCAGGCCTGGAGCAGAAGCGGTAGCTTTGGCCATTTGCCCAGCTGAAGTGCCTTTAACATCAGGCTGTGATTGTGATGCTAGGGCCTACAATTTCAAGGGATGAAGTGACACAATAAGAAGCTAAATTAAAAATATGTATATGAGTGAATGTATTATTATGCCCACCAACCTACTATTAATGACACAAGATAAGCAAAACATTAACTAACTAAACACCAAGAAGCAAAGCCCCATATTTGGAGAAACCAGTGAATGGTACTTGCAACAGTAAACATCATCAAGTAGAGTATTGCATTCATGTGTAACCAAAGTATAAGATAAACGTGCATTCAGATTTACTCACAACAATCATGATTATTATGAAAGCATCACCAACCTTTTCTTTTTCCTTTTCCTTTTCTCTGGCTTTCTTTTGTTTCTTCAGTTCCTTCGCTCTGGCTTTCTTCTTGGCATCCTTCTCTGCCTAAAGTACAACTGGGGGTCAATTTACACAGCCATTTTTCACCCTATTCAATGAGAACAAGAAAACATTATTCAGAGGACACAACTCACCTGTTTTGCAGCTTGCGATTCTTCCATTTCCTTTGTTAATGCACTAGGCACATCAGCAGCATGCCAATCCCATTTGTCAAGATTGAGTGCCATAAATCTTCTGAATGTATTTCTAACTTCTTTGTCTGAAGCCAGCAGGTAAGGTGTCTTTCCTCTTTCATCTTTGATGCAAGGATCCAAACCCTGCTCGAGCAATTCCAGAGTTTGTTCAATATTGCCAGCCTTTGCAGCCTCATGGAGAGGTGTTGTTGCGGTATTTGACAGTGGTACGGTCATTGCTTCATGTGAGTTCAATGAGTCCAACATAGGTTCCTTGGGCGGCACGATTATTTCTTCCTTTGCTTCTGTACTTTGTTCAAAATTTGTCCCATTTTCCACATGGGGTAAGACTTCAGCCATGATAGAGCATTCAGTCTCATAATAGAGCTGTGTTAGGTTACTGTATACACGTTTTGCTTCTTTCAAGGTGGGCCGATGAACAGTCAAAGGGAGTGGACGAATGTCACATGCTTGCAATACCGATTGAGCCTTATCTCCATCAAAGAGCATCTGACGGTTCTTAGATGGAGCGTATATATAGGCGCAAACACAGACGTCAAAGTATGGCTTCCAGGAAACTATTAATTCTTGAACTTCCTGTATTTAGACCAACAACGAAAAAGTAAAAAAAAAAGAGAGGTCAAATTAACTTCTGATCAGGTTCTAACATCTACTATTCTAGATTTCGAGTGAAAAAACACCCAAATGAACTCTTGCTAAAAACTGCATATCACCTTTTTCAGCGCTGCTTCATTATAGCGGCGAAGAGAAGAACCCGCGGAGTGTGCAACCTTTCCAGTAGCATCTTTCCCAGACTGCCTCTTTCCAGCCTTTGCTCTTACAACATACCTAGCACATAAATAAGTAAGAATAAAAAGTTATTCATAACATTAAGTCAGAAACCGTATGGCCAATGAAAGGGAGTATTACTTAATAAAACAAATCCAACCATTTGCCAGTCACAGAGATACAACTATGTTGATTGAAAGAATAAAGTCCTTATGAAAGACGAGCTTGCGATGGTTATCAAAAGGGAAAGCAAAATGTTTCCTGACTATCTTGCTTAATTCATTAAAACTTGTACAATCCTTTCTTTGCCAATGTCTTGTAATTACTACCTCTCTTTATTTATATTTAGGAACCTCTCCTACTGTTCCATCAAGAAAAATAACTCTACCACGTCCCTCATAAATAATTTATTATGCATAGAAGAACAATGATGTAACACATGGACTGCCATCATATTACTGAATGTTGTTACTTATATACTAAGACCTCGATGTTCTTTATCAAGTCAGGGTGTACATAAAATTCATCGTGGTAATGTTCATAAAGAAAATATGGCTAACAAGCATGAACAAAATTTGGAACATGCAATCTTGTTACCTATGAAATGTTTTATTGGCTAATATTTTGTTTCCATCGAAAACACATCCAGCAAAATGTCCACCACTTGTTAGTATAATGATCCTTAAACGTGATGCATCGCGAGGTTCAGATGCCAAATGCTTCACTCTACTTATCATCTCATCTTCATGCACAAATGATGTAGATCCATGACTTTCCATTGTTCCAGATTTGCAGTCAAAAAACGGATCTTCATGTTCTTTGAACAGTAC
This sequence comes from Avena sativa, assembly GCA_916181665.1. NCBI lineage: Eukaryota > Viridiplantae > Streptophyta > Magnoliopsida > Poales > Poaceae > Avena > Avena sativa. The sequence continues at coordinate 165,698,011 of OV702294.1, read as the reverse complement.
GCATCTCCAGAAAGAAACTGTGTCACCAGAATGACCACGGAAAAAAAGTTTCTTCCTGAAATCTTCCTTGCCTTTAACTGAGAGCCTGTGATCTGATGCAGGTACATTATCCAGTTCGTCCTCTGAACCAGATACACTAGATACCTCCAAATCATCAAACAGAGAATCAGCATCAACTTTGTCTAAGTCTTCTTCCTTGATAATAGTTTTACCAGCAACACTCAGCTTAACCTAACAAGATTGCCAAAAAAACAGATTCAATAGTGCCAATAAAAGTGAGAAACATGTAGAATGTGCATGTTAATGTTTTCAGAATGATATGCTACACAAAGACCGACAGTAATCGGACTCAATATAACAACAGAAGGAGAAGTTTTATGACTTTGTATCCAAAGTCCCACTTCAGAATATAACCGCTTTGGTACATAGCAAGCAGAAAACTTTCTATAGAATCTTCAGGGTATCAGATAACTTTAAAAATAAAATTTCCCCTAAAGTATTTCCAGTTAGAGGACATCTCAGTAGTGTTGTTTTTAGTGCACAATTTGGTGTTAATACGAGTGATGCCATGTGGATGTAACTATGGTTCAGTGCAAGAGGAAGGGCGCCGAGAGTGACTTGATTTCCCTGAAATATCTGAATTTGGTGAAAATATCAACATGTAACAACCAAATTTTCCAAGTCAAGTTTGTGGAGGCAATATCAGTTATATTATGTGCTGGCTCCCAACTTTTGTAGTTACAGAAATGATACTATAATACTTGAGGCACAGACAGAAAATATGCCAGGATGAAGCTCAGTTGATTAGTATCTGTCCAACTTTCAGCTGCGGTCGTTCTCAGATTAGTTAACTCTACTGAACAGTTAGAATCGTAAATCCATCTACTGAACATTATGTCCTATGATCAGCACTAATATCTAAACAACATTTCAACTTTTTCTCCAGCCTTATTCCCTACAGTACGTCTTCCTATATTCAAAGGAAGATGCGATGCCAGGTTAAGAAGAAGGGGCAAGGATAGTTACGTTGAGGCGATGGAGATCGGACTTGAAGTGCTCCCGCTGCTCCTGAAGTGATTCGAACTCGGAGGCGCAGGTGTTGCACGTCCAACGGAACCCTGCAGCCTCCGACGGCTGCTGCTTCTGTGACGGCGCCGGCGCCGGACGGGAGGGTTCGGGCGGTTCCGCTGGGGAAGGAGCCAAGGCTGGGTGGGACCTGAGGAGTACGTACGAATCGAAGAAGTCCGAGGGGAGGTCGAAGAGCGAACGAGGAATCTTCTTCTCCGGCGGCGGCGACGCCGCCGCCATCTGGGAGGAGGAGGCCATGGCTGTGGATCGGAGGTTTCGTGTCCGTGCCGTGTCCTGCGGTATGTGAGGAGGCGGATCCGGTTCAGTCATCCAAAGGCTGTTGCGGGATAGTGATACCGTTAGATCAGAAATCCACGTCCGAGAATAACACTAGCCAGTATGCATGATTTTTCCTACTATAGATCGTCGGTCTTGCTCTTTGGGCCTTCTTTGGGCCTACTTCGATTCCTAGGGTAGGAAATACAAAAGAATAGGAAATATAAAGGATTGGGACGGAAATGCTAATAGCATCTCTAGATGCTAGACACCAAAATATCGTTGGACCCAAAAAATTCCGACGTTTTTTTGGCCGGATCGTGAAATCTGGCTTGAATGAACATCATAAACACGGCCTGATCGGGTGATTTTTTCCGGGCGCATGGGAATCGACCCCCTCAACCCATAAATCTCCGGTTTCAAGCTCGTTTTTCAGGTCATGATCCATTTCTTCGCCACCTCCCGCTCCACGCCTCCGCCGCGCACCATCGCTCAAATCGCCGAGCACCACCGAGCAATTTCTCGCCGGCCATAGCAGATCCGGCCGATCTAGGACACGATGGACCGTCGAGGAGCTTCCACGTCGCGCTTCCGTCGCCTGACGCCCGCGGAGGAGGAGGAGCGTTGCCGATGCGTGCGCTCAGACGGGGCACGCAAGCACGCCACCCTCCACTACAAGAAGTTCCGCTCGCCGGTGTCGGCCGCGCTCCTCCGCCGTGAGACGTAGGAGTTCGACGGCCCGTAACAGCGTGACGAGCTCATCGACAACATCTTTCACGAGCAAGGGCTCACCGGCGATTGCGATTCCCGCGGGAAGCAGGTCCAGGGCGAGCTCGAGCTGGCGGCGCACGAGGTGGAGGTCATCGACCTCGTCTCGGACAGCATCTCCGGGCTGTCGGACTTCGACTTCTCCGACGAGGAGTGAAGCCCGCCGTCGGAAGCGTCTTCGCTGCTTCCTGGGCTCCGGCGAGCCCGATTTTATGCCCATGCTAGGGTTTAGCGGCGGCGATGGCAGATCCCCGTAGTATTTAGATTTAATTCGCGTCTTGTACATATAATCGCGTCAGATAGAACTATGCTCGTGTTTTGAAATTTCCCGCGAATGTTCAAAAATCTCGTGTTTACGGTTTAAATTTCTGATTTCTGTTTTATTCATCGTGTTCTTCGAGCAAAAACTAGCTCGAACACGATTTGAAAATACGTTTTTCGGTATGCAATTTCTACGTGTCTGCTAGAGATGATCTAAATGCCGCCCGGTCGCGCGCTCGCGCCGCACACGAGTTGGGCCGGCCAAGTTTTACAACAGTTGTTTTTTTCGTTCTTTCTTCTATTGTTCTGTTTTTTCTTTTTGTTTTTTTTATTTTAACATTTTAAAATAAATCACGTTTTCAAATTTTGGTTCATGGTTTTGAAATTTGGTTTATGAATTCTGAAATTTGGTTCATGATTTTCAAAATTTGGTTCACGAATTATGAAAATTGTTTTCGGTTTATAATTTTTTTGTTCATGATTTGAAAAAATTTCTTCATAATTTTTGAAAATTTGTTCAGAAATGTTCAAAAAATGTTCATTTAAATCATTATTAATAAAACATTTAGAATTTAAAATAAGATATAAAAATAAATAAAAATAGAACTCACACTTAACTGGGTCGGCCTAATTCGTGCAGCCTTCAGGATAACAACTCCAGGATTGAAATGCCATGCGTAATTGGATCCTATGACACATAAAATCTCACACATGGTCGTTTAATTACAGCAAGGAATTTTTACCATGAGGTCTGACCTCATGCAAAATTTCATGTGAAAATAAACCACATAGTTCCAATCCTGAGAATCAAAGAAGACCTTGATGGAGATCATGTTTAGGCAAAGGTTGGGCCTTTAGGCCCGACTTACAAAAATCAAGCCTAAACCCAACCCGAAGTAAACCCCTATAACCAAACGCCTCCTCCATACAATCCGGTAAACCCCCGCCAACTATCACGGGGTCTTTGACCTTTTTCCTATTGTTTGGTTGTTGTATCCGGCCGGTTTGTCTTACTAGAACCAAGCTGTCATCGGTTATGAGAGTCGATTTATGCACCTTATGGTAGCTAGTGATTTTAACCAGGTGTCCCATGTGTTGGCATTACATGTACAAGCTCGTGTTATATTCTTATTTAGTACTCCACATCAGAAATTTTGTTTTGTGCACGTCATATGAGGATGTTTTAACATCACTAACCGAGTCCTCTAATTGTATGAGCTTAAAGTCATATAATAATTCTACAAGATTTTATAAAGATCCACATCATAAATTCAGTACAGTAAATATATATATACCATGCAGTAGCAAGCGTTAGCATTATATATTTTTTAGGATACTATAACTTCAGGAATTTGTTTGCCGCACATGCCATACATGGATGTCCTATAATTGTAAGAGCTTAAAATAATACTAGTATACAAGATTTTATAATGATACACACCATAAATTCTCAATACAATAAATATATATTACCAATTAAGAAGTATGAAATAAACAACCCAACAAATATTTTATTAATTTATTGGCACCATAGTACATAGGATTGGCAATCAAAGTCATTATCATTCTCGCATGATTTCTTTCGGTGCATGGAAATTTTTCGCATATGCTTTCTCTCAAAAAAATGGTGCACGCCGAGGAATCCCCTTTCGCCTGTGACGCTTTGCTGGTGGTGGTTTTTCCTTGCAAAGATCAGTGTCACTGCAACTTTCATTGTTGTTTCCGGTGTTTACACTTTCAGTACTTAAGTCAATATCGTCATCATTCTTGGTATATGCAGTTATGTTTCCCATCACAACAGTTGTCTCCATATCCTCTTTTATTCCTTTAAGCTGCAAAGTATGCCATGTCAAACCATGAATAGCGGTATAAAACAATACCAATGTGTCAATAGTTTAGTATTACTAACTTACGTTGCAACCTAGAGAGCAGAAGCGATATGCATCAAGAAGAGCACGATTGCAACTCTCACAATTATATGACGAAGATGATGCCTTGACCACGGAAACACCACAACTACGTAGTTGTTGTGGGCGCTCGTTAAGAAATACAACGGTTGCACTATTGATCACATAGGTTTGTACATCACTGATATCAAGGATGTCATGCAACTCAGCAACCCTGACCACATCGTGGTACGATGACCGCCTTACCTAAAAAAAATCCATAATTCAATTCATGTTGAGATAGTTACATAGAGATTGATTTTTTCCACTTTTAATGAACAATAATTGTGATTATTTTTAGTGGATTTTGAAATGTTTTAATATGAGGGCAAGAAGAGTTAATCCATAGTATATTTTTATATGAAGATCCACAAGTCATTTATATAACACAAAATTATGGGAAAATACCTCTGGCATACCTTCCTATTTACCAAATCACAATGTTGAATGTTTTACCTGGATGACACGATGAGTAGAATGATGGCACTGACGGCAATAATAGCAAAAGGCACTCTGTTGTGCCTCACAATCTATGCAAAATAGGTTACACTCATTGCGAGCAGAGGATAGATGGCTCATGCATATTGTAAAGAACTGTGTTGTGAGCAATAGCTCTAGCCAAGAAGGCACTGACTCCCCTTTCATTGTACAAACAATGATTCTTTGTGACTCAAGACTACAATGTATTATGCTTAGTAAGGCATGGTATATGGTATATTTATAGTGAGATCTAGCCAATACTGGTATTCTTATTTTGTAAAACCATTGGCGCACATAGTTTATTGTAGGATTTGTGTGGCTAAAAACTTACATGCATGCCATAAAGGTGGACCCACATATTATTTGTAGTTTTATGATCGCCCGTGGTAGGTGCAACCAACCATTTGGCAGTTTTCGACCTTAATGGATGGTTCTCGATTTTCTCATTGTTTAGCCAAAAAAAATCCATAGTTAATTAGGTTAATAAAATATATTTTCTCTATAAGCAATCTAATCACAATCTACATGCCACAAATATAATATTTTTATTGTTATTTACTATTTTTATTTAATATTTGCATTAAATTTCTATCAAAATGCAATGTAATCTTAGAAGGTAGAAAACCCTTTTGTATGTTTATTATTTTAGTAACTTTCAAGACATCATACAAAACTGAGAAAATGCACATATTTATATTTTTCATGGAACCAAAGCCCTCTACCATGAGCAAGGTTCAAAAAAGTGTAAAGTGTAAGCGTAACGACAAGCTTTGGCTTAGAGTTTTTTGTGCTTAAGCGTTTAAAAAAAATGGTATAACTTTGCTTGTTTCCCAACATTCAACATAGTTTGCATATAAAATATGAATGATATAGCAGGATATATGTGAATAAATTAATGATACAACAGAATTGCAAGCCATCAAACACATGAATTGATACCAGATTTCACACAACAAGCAAAGCTAGCAATAGCATAGTAGCAAACATCAAATAAATAAATCTGATAAGATGATCAACGATCACACACATAACAAGCAAACATCCACAATCACAATAGGTTGAAGTTCAAATTGGCATGCAAATAGGTAAACTTCAGTTCAAACAAGCAAACAACAGATATGTTGCTTCCATGTTGCCATGATGATCATGGCTCACTCGGTCACTCCTCATCCATGTAGATGTTGCCAGTTACCACATCCATATCGTTCTCATCATCCTCAAATGCTATCACCACAGTATATGAATCCGGGTCCTCTTGTTCATCCTCCTTATCAGACTCAAACTCTTCATCATGAAGATCTCATACCTTTTACTCCTATGAAGTTCTAGCTACTCACTTGCTCCCATGGCATATCCAACCACATCCCAATGTATGCCATAATTTGTCTTATCTCCATCCCTAAACACCAATAAAGCATGATCATTGCCTTCCTCATATAAGAAGCCTTGTGCTTCGGATGCATCAGAACTTAGCAAGACATCTATTTTCTTCCTATCCTTGGTCCTTCTCCTCTTGGACAACAACCTTGAGTTGAACTGGATCATCACAATATCATCAATGCGATCTATGGTAAGCCAGTATCTCCTTTTGGTGTGGATCTCCAAGTGACAAGATTAAGGATAGAACTATAGTACAAAAAAACAATATAGGTTCTTATCACAAATTCACAATGAACAAGAGAAGAAAATGAATTAGTAAGTGTATGAACTAACCGGCTCATAGCAGCTCTAGTTTCTCTCATAGCCAGAAGCATTAGAGGTCAAAGAAAGGGTCCTAATAGCCAACTTCTATAAATCAGGTGTCTCACCTCCATACATTCTCCACCAAGTCACTAGAAAAATGAAAGTCAGCTATCAAATCCATCAATAGATATGATCATATGAATTGAGAAATGCAAATTTTAAGTGGTACTAACCAGGATTGTAGTCAAAGTTTTGACACGTCCTTGCTTGCTTCTTTCCAAAGTTACCCACCCTCTTTTGGAACAAAGGAAAATCATAGTTGACAACTTGGTCTTGCAATATGTCATCTCCATGGAAGAAGGTCTCCACACACACCTTAAAACTTGTTGTGACCTTTGCTGACTCAAATATGCTCTCAGCTTAATAGCTATTATGTGGATTCAATAGGTATGCAGCTAAATGCAGCGGAGAATCAAGACTATCCTTCATCTTTTTTTCCATAATTGTCATCACATCTTTGTACTGAAGCTCAATATTGCCATATGCTTCTTTGATATCCTTCTTTTCCCTCGCAACCTCTCCATACAAAAACCCATTAATGGTTGCACATCACCATCAACCAAGCACAACACTCCCACCAAGGGTTCGAACACCTTAACGCAAAGGTGAACACCCTTCCAAAAGGCAATGCTCATAATTGTTGTTGTTGCATCCTTCCCTTTCTTCTTCTTCATAACCTTGATCTTCTCCCACTTCCTGGGCACCACCATCCTCCTTAGTGCACCAGCCTTTTCTGCCATGCTTTGCAAAGTGAGAAACTGAGAAGCAAATCTAGTTACTCCTAGCCTTATGACTCCATATTCTTGGTGAAGGATATCATGCATTCCAAAGTGTGGTCATGCCCATACACATAAATGGTTAAAGACTTAGCTTGGCCAAGTATCTTCTTGAACTTAGGCTAGCTGCCGATTCCTTGCAGAATCAAATTGATAGTGTGTGTTGCACAAGAGCTCCAAAAGATGTTTGGCCTCTTCACTTTAAAAAGACCCATGGCTCCCATGTTGTTCAACACACTGGTATTCACAACCTGCACCACATTTCAGCACCCAGTACATCAATTTCCTTGTCAACCAGATCAAAGATCATCTCACTTGTGTGTCACACTGAAGGGTTCGCGGCATAGAAAACAAAAAATTTCCTACGATGGGAACAACTAAGTACCAAGATCTATATACTAGATACAAGCAACGGGTGGAGATACATCCATAGAATACATACCCTCGAAGACCGAATAGCGTTAATGAGGTTGTACTCATGGATGATGTAGTCGAACGCTTGCCGATCTCAAGATCGTGATGAAGTCCATCTGGTCCAGCACCATCAAGTCCAACACCGCAAAGCAGTGGTGCATCCGTGATCGCACACATGTCCGGGTACCCCGACAACCTCCGCGCCCTCGCTCCAGCGATGCAGTGGAAGCAACAAATCCTTCCAAAAAAAGCCACCAGGAACATGTATCTCGCTGATCCGAGACCATGGGGAAATTCTAAAGGGGGAGAGAGAGATCCTTCACGAGGAGGTGTGTTTTGAGAGGAGGAGAGGGAGGCCTTTTATAGGGAGAGGAGGCACCCAAGGGGCATGGCGCCTAGCCATGGGGGCTGCCCCCACCTCTTCCACATTCATGTGGGTGGAGCTCCCATTCAAAATGAAAAGCCTCCACTCACATAAATATGCCTCCACTCAAAAATCCACTCACATGCATTAAATTTCTACCAAATTTAATGCAAGATCAAATTTAAATAAAACTCTTTTATTTATTTATTCAAAATTTTGTTAATTATTCTAATTAACAAACATTCACATAAAACCTCTTATAACATTTCAATTTCACATGCAAAACCAGTTTTAGCAATTTCAACCGAAACAGTTCCGGTGTCTAGTGGAATAAATTCCCGCGCTTTCTTTTTTCTTTCTTTCTCTGGCATATCATTTGCTCCAAATGGTATCGGCATCCCTTAATCGTGTCACCCTATGGTTCGCGAATAATGTATACATGATCGATACCCCTCCCCGATTAATAATCAACACCGGGACCTGGAGATCCGTACTGACTCCCACACATTCAACGATGACTTCTCTGATCGTGTGAACTACGCATGTATCTCAATCCCTTTGTCTCGCGATATGTTACATGTCTGAGATTCAATCATCGGTATCTCCATACCTAGTTTGATCTCGTTACTGACATGTACTCTTTTCTTGTTCTCCTAATATAACATTCTAGTGATCAAATCACTTGCTTGAAAGCTAACTAATGTGATATCACCGAGAGGGCCCAGAGTATATCTCTCCGTCATCGGGATGGACAAATTCCACTCTTGATCCATGAGCCTCAACATAACACCTTTGTAGCACTGAACCCGTCTTTATAATCATCCTGTTATGGTGTGACGTTTGATGTTATCAAGATACTCTTTCGGTGTTAGTGATTGACATGATATCATGGTCTAAGGACTAAGATTACTTTGTATGATGTTATAGCAATATAAACACAATGACCTTGATCATAATGCTATACTTTGGATGAATGTTCATCACATCATTACTACAATGTTGTGACCTTGTTATTAACAACATCCAATGTCCATGATCAGGAAACCTTTGATCATCTTGTTAATCAACGAGCTAGTTTATAAGAGAGGCATGACTAGGAACTTTCTTTTTGTTTATTAAACACACATGTATTAACGTTTCCGTATTAATACAATTATAGCATGCAAAATAAACATTTATCATAAATAAGGAATACGATAATAACCACTTTATTATTGTCTCTCGGGCATATTCCCTTCAGACACATCTGATGCCTCCTTGGACTTGAGGAAGGTAATACCTTCAGCATAATGGGTGACCAGATTCATGATGCTTCTCCTCTTCTGATCAGTCCAAGCATTAGTCATCAAAGAGCATACATTCTTCATCATCTCCTCCTCATGATCTTTTAGCAAACTCTTGGTTCTTGCATACTCAGCCTTCAGCAAGGGCTCACACAAATCATACTGACTAGGGGGCACTAGACTAGGGCCAAATTGACTAATAGCCTCACACATCTGCTTGAATTCATCATTTTAAATTGAGTTGAATGGTATAGATGCAAATTAAAATAGAGGGTAATATGTTAGGTTAGGCAGCAAACAAACAAACAAATAATTAATAATTAAAGATAACATACTTATTGTATCACGAAATGTGTGGAGAGAGCTCCGTAATAATATGTTCACTACAAGGCTCGTAGGAAGCCACTTTGTTGAGCCAAGAGTGAGGTCACCTCTAAATAATCACTGTGATTCCTGAGAGTAGTCATCCATACAGACCACCGCAATTAAGGGTTTCCCCATGGATATTGTAAATAGCTTAGGAAGTCCCTCTTTATTCCTCCTTTGACCGCGTAGTTCACGAGTCTGCGCCAATCTGTCACGGGGCCATTCCGGGTATGATCCCAAAACACATACAAAGGATTTATCCCTCCCTTTAGTCCCAAGGGAAATGGTACATGGTAGACTTCACATACCATCTAAAGAGAGAGAGATCAAACACAAATCATAAATCAATCATAGACCGACATGTCATATGGACACAAGAATAGATCATCTTTATTGCAAATTCATAATAGTGCTAGGGTTTCTCCATCTCCCTAAGAACAAAGGAACTACTCACACATGGAGGCAATCAACAACGTCATCATAATCAAATGGATGAATGAAAGTGCTAAAAAAGATCTAATGCAAACCATAATTGAATCTGGAATTACAACAATATCTAATGGATGAGAGATGGGGGTAATGGTGGTGATGTAGATGCAGCGGTTGATGATGAAGGGGATGATGCATTGTCCTCCAATGACCGTGAACCAGTAGGGATTTCACTCCGGCCAAGTTCCTCCTTCAGATCCCTTTAAGATGTGGTTTTTTGTGGTTTCTGGTGGTTGTGAATGTAGGATATCTCTGTCGTCTTCGCCAGGAGAGAGTATTTGACGAGGCAAACCCGATGGCACCTGGTACAAGGGGACGATACGGGCGGGCTCCGCCTGTACCACTGGTCGTTATAGGCACTGGATGCTTCCCCTTGTTTGGTATTCTCCCAGGTACGAAGGTAAATCCGTAAAATGACTTTTATCATTTAAAAATATCATATTATAGTATAATATGATAGCTTTAATTAATATGTTCATATAAGACTTAATGATTTGGAATCCTGTTGAGATAAAGACAAAAAGGTGCGCATAAACATAGTGAAATACAAAGATCCCTACTCTATTTATGCAAAAACAAAAGGTAAAAATGCTTCGATTTTGGACTCATCAACTCCCCCAAGCTAGGATCTTCCTCGTCCTCGAGCAAGATGGTGGCTTATGGACAAGATCATCATGTTCATGAGACAGTCATTATAATAAATGAGGTAGAAATTGAAATAGGAATACAACATCAGATGAAAAGAAACTTCGAGGGTATTACCATACCCTTACACATTACATGACTTAGAGGCTTCCACACCTTCTCTAGTAATAATGAATTTATAAGAAGCTTCTAGTGATTTAACATATCATATAATCATTGAGTTTAGGGGTATTGAGCACTAAGTTTAGTAATGAAGATTCATGATCATTCTTATGTCCTTTTATACTTGACTCTTTTGATAGTTGTTCTCTCTTTTTGCTTCTTTCGTATCTTGTCTATTTATTTATATATTTTATTCTTTTCTCCTTTTATTTTTGCCATTTTTAGTACAACTATTTGATCATGCTCACTACTTTGATGGCTGCAAAGAAAACTCTTAATTATAACATGCTACCAAAATTCTTCTTCTCGTAGCCTAATCAATATTTTTATTGGTGTGGAAGTCCCTAAAATCATGACAGTTGTACGAGTATCATAACACTCAACCTAGTTCAATCATCTAATATAATAATCATGAATCATAACACAACTTCAAATATCATAAAGTCTCGCAACCCAACATATATAAATCTTCTCTTCAACAAAGGAAACTCGAAGTTGATGCAACTAATGCAAACACTAGAATTAAAGTCTAACATGCATGCAGAAACGTAAACATGCTAAAAACTATAAGATAGATTATAAGGCTCTCACAGATCCCCCATGCTTGGAATCAAACCGGGTGGATCAAATAATTCCTTGAGTTTATTTGATACATGGCACGCCCTTTTAGTCTGGAGAGGGTTAACCCCTTGAACCACGAATGCTTGCTCGAAGCGTCTTGTTTGATGCTTCCAGGATCAAGATTCGAATCCGGAGCTGCTCGCTAAATTTCTCCAACTACTCTACAAGTTCTTTGTACATCTCTATTTTTTTCTTCTGAGTGTTGATAGATCGAAGGTTGATGTTGAGGTTTGCTTCGAGCCCTTTCATTATCTTTAGATCCATCTGGTCCAGATAACGATGCAACAGTTCAATATGTTTAGAAGATCTTAGAGACTTTACCTCAATCTTCTTGATGCGGCGGTTGAGGGCATCCAAGGAGGCTTGGATCTTCTCCCCTTGATCCTTTCCATTTTTTAAATAGATCTCTCCATCTTCTTGTAAATCAAGTTGAACCTCTTCGGAGTCTCCTTCTTTACCAACACCGATGCTGAACACCTTACGTCCATATTTTATTGTTTCTATTAGCTTGAATTCGTCCTCGACTTCCAACTCTTCGTGATCCTTGAGGAAGATCCATGAGGATCCTCCTTCCATTAAGCGAAGCTCCATGGATAGGACATCGTTCCAAGGTTCTTGGAAGGAAAAAGGTGATGTGGAGGAGATCTGTCTTGTCAATGGAAACAAGGAGGCCCTCTAAGAAGGCTTATAAGAGGTTAGAGAAAGGTAAAATTTCGTACTAGAAGTAAAAGGGTTGGCCAAGAAAAGAATTCCAACAAATATGAAAAAAATAAGCAAAAAGGAAGAAATCGCGATCGTAACGACCACCTGGTACGGGCGGACGCCTGTACAGCGCACACATACTGGACCGTTTCCAAGAAAACTCGCGTACCGAAGACGGTAACCGGTCAACCGACTAAACAGTACGGGCAAGTCCCACCCGTATTGCCCATTCGTACTAACTTTACCGACTTCATTTTTTAATGTCGAAACGAAAGTTAGATTATGCGATACCGTATTGGTAACGACCAGTGGTACGGGCGGGTGCGCCCGTACCGCCTGGTCATACCAAGATGTCAAAAATTGAGACCCAAGTACCGTATGTTTGACGATCAATGGTATGGGCGGGTGCAGCTGTACCGCCCGCCCATACCGACTTCGCAAACCTGGCAGTACATTCAGAAAAATAAGAGGAAAACAGAAATGCAAAAAGAAATAGTAGAAAATAATTCAGAACAAAGTTAAATTGAGATTTCACATACCCGGATCATTCTAGAGAGAACGAAATCGTTTAGGTACCTTCTCCCTTCTGGATCATCTTTTTGTTTTTCCCTTCGAACATAGTTGGTTGAAGAAAATCACCAAAACCATGGCAAGGAAAAATCAAGAACTTTATTTTCGGCAATGTAATTCCCACATGCATGTAGATGGATGACATTTCTTTAGGTGGAGTGGTTTCTTGCACGTCCACGGATATCCCCTCTATCTCCTCTTTTCTTTGTAGAATTTGCAAATCAAATTCTTGCAAAACTAGAGTCTAACGGATCATCCTTGGCTTAACGTCAGTCCTTTCTAGGACTTCCTTTAGGCCAATACGATCAGTATGTACCCTTACTTTTGAGTTATTGATATAATATCTAAATTTATCACAAGAGAAAACTACAGCAAAAAATTCCTTTACTACCATAGGGTATTTCTTTTGGGCCTCGTTTAGGGTGAAGCTAGCATGATGAATGATATTAAGATCATCACCATCATACTGATAAAGAATTTCTCCCACGGCTTCATGACTAGCCTCACAAAACAACTCAAATGGTTTCCTCCAATTAGGTGGTTTTATAATGGGAGCTTCAATGGGAGCTCATTTTAATATGTTGAAAGTGTTTATACATGTTTTATCAAAATTGAAAACAATCCCTTTTTGAAGAAGATTAGTGAGAGGCCGAGCAGTTTTTGAAAAGTTTTAATGAAGCTCCTATAAATCTAGCATGGCTTAGGAAACTCCTTATACCTTTCACCTCTCGAGGAAGGGTAAGTCTTTCTATAGCTTCAATCTTTGAGTTGTCAACTTCTATACCCTTACCTGAGATTTTGTGACCAAGCATTATACCGTATGGAGACAATGATTAAAGGAAGTTCCATAAAAAAAATTCATCCATGAAAACTTCCATAATACTTTCAACATAATCAGCAAATATATTGGTCATACATCTTTAGATAGTAGCAGGAGCATTGCAGAGACCAAAGGGCATACGGCTGACGAGGGTTCGACTCGTCAATGCCCATTGTTATGGACTTGGGCTTTAGAGAAGGAGGGGAAGCTGGAGATCGCGGTACGGCTAAAAAACTCGCAACATGGGGACACGAGGTTTACCCAGGTTTAGGCCCCCGAGGGAAAAACCCTACTCCTGCTTGTCTGTTCTTGATTGATGGTGATGCCGATGATTACAAGGGTGCACAGATGTAATCTGGCATGGGGCATGTTCTAGGATATGAGGTGAGATCACCTCCTCTTCGTGCCCTTCTGACCTTTATATGGGGAGTCCAGGTCTGGGGTAGGTCGAGTCGGTTATATATTAGGGTTAACCCCTTTGAATTTCTATCTATATTAGTCGTTTCCTCCAAGAAGTCGAGTACTCTCCGCGCTTGAGCCATCCGAAGTCTCCTTGGGCTTCACGATTTCAATAGGTTCTTCATGTGGGCCTCCGTTGTGTCGGACCAGGTAGGGTAACGTCAGGTACTCGTAGGGCATATTCATGTCAGTAGCCCATGAGTGTCCAATCGAATCATAGATTCGACTGGAGACTCTATAGTCTTTCGAGTGGTTCTCATCCAAACGTGTTTCGAGTGGATATGTTGATTCATAGGTATTGTCGATACGTGTGCTTGACTCTCCTGACGGATCAGGGCCAGTTAACTGTCATTGGACAAAACAACACGATCTACTTTAGACTCGAGTCCTCGGAATCGAATCCAGAAAATTGATGGCGTAATTTGACTCAGGACATGGAGGTCTTACAAGATTCGAATTCTAGTGTTTTAAGTTATGTACCCAACGCGTCCGTCGGGATTTTTCATCATGCCTGCTAACACAGAATATTTCTAGCAGAGCGCAGTCGGGTGCGTTGCCAGGCCATCATATGATATTTGTAGGTCTTGTCTTTATGTCGTAGACACAACATCCAAAAATTTATTGTCACGGAGGCATTTCAGGTGACCAAGGAGATGATATCTATCTTAGCATCAATTTGGGCAAAGTTGCTAATGCGATTTTATTGTTGTTATGAAGGATCCTAAGGATCTCATTCGAATAATTCATAGGGTGCGCCCAAGTGTCTGTTCGAGTCGCAAACTCAAACATAAACTTTAAGTTATCAGTTAAGCAAAACAATGACCTGAAAATTATTCACGTGAGCAAGCTCCCTATGGGAGTATCCCCGAGTCCGTAGTGGAGTCGCGGACTCGAAGAAGGACTCGAAGCAGTAGGAAGTGTTTCGACTGACATGGGAACGATATCAAATTCTCAGGTGTGCGGTCAGCGCTCCTGATAGGAGTAGCCCCCGAGTAGTTTGTGAGTCATAGACTCAAGTAAGTACATTTATTTGCAGCCGAAGGTTTGTAGACGTTGCTGGCCTTTACTTTGCTGGAGTCATTGCTGACGCTTGGTAATCTCAATCGTCTGCGGCGGCAGTGATGACAATACTAGATGCTCGTGGGTCCCACTTTATGACGGGGATTTGACTAGTCGCGCGTTGTTTACGCATAAAGTTACTGTGTCTCCTCGATTTCCGTGCGTAGTGGGTGGCGTTTTTGCGACGGTTCGGGCGATTCTTTCCAGTGTATGTCATGATGCAAGACACGTGTTAGGGTAATTGGATAAATGACCCTGCTTCATCGTCCTCGTCATTTTATACTGCGGGGAGCTGCGGTAATTCTCCCCCTCGCCATTTGCTTTCACTGTTCTCTGTTTTTCGCCTCCTCCGTTCTCAGAGCTCGCACACGTTGTGCACTGGATGTCCTTCGCGTCTTTCCCTCTTCTCTCCTTCGCGCCCATCGCACCGCGCGCCTCGTAGGTAAGATGGGCAAGTCCAAGAAATCTGCTTCTGCTGTTGCGGGGGCGAGCGCCGCCGGCGCCGCCAAGAAGGCCTCTGATGACTGTAAGTGCACAGATCGTTTGTAGATAGTTTCAAAATAAAGATATCGATCCCACAGGGAGCAGGAGTCTGAAGTCTAAGAATTCTTGAAATAAATACTGAAAATAGAAATGCTAAATAAAGTTCTAAATAACAAGATAAAATGCGAGTATTATGTAAAAAGGTGTTTTGGGGGGTTTTTGGTATAAGACAACAATGAGTAAAGTAAATAAAACTGAATACAGAAAATAAATATCGCGTATGTAAAAGAGATTTGAAACTTTAGTGGGAAAAGCATTCTCAGGGATTAGCGGATGCACCACGAGCATTCATAAAGGGTTAATGTAAAGATTATTATCCTGAAAATTCTCAACTATGTATGTGTGAGAGGAACTCTGTATTTGGACTAAGAGGCAACAATCACTACTCAAATCATCCTCATAACCACTGTAGACAACAATCAACATTAATTGAATTACTACGCTATTAAGGGATGTAAGCTTGCAGGACGTATTCCATGGCATGGATAGTGTTTTGTGAGTTTCCTCGATTCCCAAGTTCATACTGTTGGAATTATGCCCTAGAGGCAATAATAAAGATGTTATTATTATAATTCTTGTTCATGATAAAGTTTATATTCCATGCTAGAATTGTATTAAGCGGAAACTTTAATACTTGTGTGGTTTATGAACAACACCGTGTCCCTAGTACGCCTCTATGGACTAGCTCATTGATTAATGATGGTTAAGGTTTTCTAACCATGGACATAAGTTGTCGATTAATAATGAGATCATATCATTGGGAGAATGATGTGATGGACAGACCCAAACTAAGCGAAGCAATTAGATCATGTCATCGTGTTCATCTTTGCGAAGCTTTTCTTATGTCAAATATTGTATTCCTTAGACCATGAGATAATACAACTCCCTGGTATCGGAAGAAAGCTTTGAGGTCATCAAACGTCATCCTATGAGAGGGTGATCATAAAGGTGTCTCTCAGGTGATCGGAAAGTACCTGTTGGGTTGTATGTATCGAGATGGGATTTGTCCCTCCCAAGTCGGAGAGATATACTTCGGGCCCACTCGGTAATTGATATCAACACCGCTTGCAAGCATGTGGTTAAGGAGTTAATCACAAAGTGATATCGGATTACGAAACGAGTAAAGTACTTGCTGTGAATGAGATTGAACTAGGTATGACGGTACCGACGATCGAATCTCGGGCAAGTAAAATATCGCGAGACGAAGGGAATATATATATGGGATTGATTGAATCCTGGCATCGTGGTTCATCCGATATGATCATCGATGAATGTGTGGGAGTCAATATGGGTTTCCAGACCCCGCTATTGATTATTGATAGAAGATCATGTCTGCATGTTCTCGAACCCGAAGGGTCACACACTTAACGTGTCTCGACGCTAGGATAGATTGGATAATTGGTTTATGAGTTTTTGTTCGGAGTCTCGGATGGGATCCGCGACATCATGAGAGGTTCTGGAATGGTCCGGAGAATAAGATTCATATAAGGCACTACAGTTTTTGGAGTTCGGAATTGTTCCGGGTTAATCGGTATTGTACCGGAACCTTCTAGAACCTTCCGGAGGGGGACCAACGTGGTCCTACCTGTCGAGAGGGGGCATGGGCCTATGAGGGAGTGCCCTGGCCGCATTGGTCCAGGGGCACAAGGCCCCATAGGGCCCAGCCGGCCAAACAAGGGGAAACCCTAATTGGAGCTTCTAGAAGGGGGGGGGTTTACTTGCCCCCCACTCCTCCCTCCTTTGGCCGCCGGCCTAGGGCTTGGGGGAGGGTTTAGGGCAGGCGCCAACCCCTCTATATATAGAGGGCTGGGGCACACCACCCCCCTACACCTCCTCCTCCAACCCTAGCCGCCCTGCTGCCCTCCTCTCTCTCTCCCTCCCGACTGCGTGTAGGCGAAGCCCTGCTGCAGAAACTCTCCACCAATTGCACCGCGCCGTCGCGTTGTAGATCCAACCCATCTCTCCACCATACTTGCTGGACCAAGGAAGGAGGAGACGTCGAGGTGCTGCACGTGTGCATCTCACGGAGGCATCGCCACTTGTGGTGCTAGATCGGATCGGATCGCGAGGAGGAGAAGCGAGTACGACTACATCACCCACGTTCCGACGAACGTTCCGCTGTGCGAATCTTCAAGGGTATGGAGATCTAATCCAATCTCTCTTGTTGTTTGCATCTCCTAGATTATATCTTGGCTTCCCTCTGTTCGCATCCGTAGAAAATTTTGATTTACTATGCCGCAAAACCCTTCAGTGGTATCAGAGCTAGATCTATGCGTAGATGTGTTTCACGAGTAGAATGCAACATGGTTGTTGCGGGCGTTGATGTTTTCTGTTGCAAACCTCTTGTTTGTGTACTTCTTATGACGCAGGATAGTGAGATTGAAGCGGTCCAGGCCAACTTTACGCGACGTCGTTCGCGAGACCGGCTCTGCACTTGACGTGTGGCTTGTTCCACACATGCGGCTGGTGGATGCCTGTTTCTCTCACTATAGTTGTCATGGGATTTACACCGGAGTTTGGCAACCATAATATCACCGTTGTGGCTTTCCGTAGATAAGAATCGTTCTTAGCTTGCTACCCCCATAAGCCACGTAAAACATGCAACAACAAAGTAGAGGCGTCTAACTTGTTTTTGCAGGGAGTGTTTTCTGTGATATGGTATGGCCCAAGATGTGATATGTGTATTGTATGCGATGATCATGTTTTGTAATGTTTCACGACTTGCATGTCGATGAGTACACAACCGGCAGGAGCCATATGGTTATCTTTATAATTGTGCATGACCTATGTGTCAACTTCTTATACGCCATGTAATAGTTTCACTTTATCGCTAAGTAGTTAGCAATAGTTGTAGTTGCTATTCATGGTGGAGGCAATCATGGTGGAGTGATGGAGATCATGCTGGCACGCACAAGATGGAGATCATTGCGCGAAGATTGGCTATACCATGTCACATAAAGTTATATGCATGTGATGTTTATCCTTTTATGTATCTTATTATGCTTAGATCGCGACGGTAGCATTATAAGATGATTCCTCACTTAAAGATCAAGATAAAACTGTGTTCTCCCCATGTATGCACCGTTGCGAAAGTTCGTCGTGTCCAAGCATCACGTGATGATCGAGTGCTATAGAATCTACGCTCACATACAACGGGTGCAAGCCAGTTTTGCACACGCGGAAATACTTGGGTCTAACTTGACGAGCCTAGCATGTACAGACATGGCCTCGGAACACATGAACCGAAAGTTTAAGCATGAGTCATATGAATGATATGATCGACACTTCGTTGTCCACCCTTGAAGCCACATCTCTTCTCGTGAAGATCGGATTAGGTGTGGTGAACTTGGATCATGTTCACTAAACAACTTGAGGGATGTTGAATTTAGTGGGAGTTCATCTAGT
This sequence comes from Avena sativa, assembly GCA_916181665.1. Classification (NCBI taxonomy): domain Eukaryota; kingdom Viridiplantae; phylum Streptophyta; class Magnoliopsida; order Poales; family Poaceae; genus Avena; species Avena sativa. Next base: position 165,678,791 of record OV702294.1, on the reverse strand, counting down.
AATTTGATTAAGTTGAACTATTTATCATGAACATAGTCTAAATTGTACTTGCAAATATTGTAGATCAAATGGCTAAGTCCAACTTCAACTTCAACGTTTTTGCTGAGAAGGAAAAGCTTAGAAACAATGGGTCTAACTTCACCAATTGGTTTTGCAATATGAGAATCATTCTCTCTGGCGGTCAAAAGGACTATGTCCTTGAAAGTGCGCTAGGTGACGCCCCTGCTGTAAATGCGCCGGCTGATGAGAAAGTTGTTTATCAATCACGCAAAGATGATTATGGTGTGTTTAAGAGCACCATGTTGTTTGCTATGGAATCGGACCTTCAAAATCGTTTTGAAGACTATCCCGGGCCCTTTGAGATTCTTGAGGAGCTGAAAACCATGTTTCAGACTCAGGCCCGTTCTGAGAGATATGAGATCTCTGAGAGATTCTTTAACTGCAAGATGGAGGAAGGGAGTTCCGTTAGTGAGCACGCCATTAAGATGTCGGGCTACACTCAACGCCTTGAGCAACTGGACTCCAAGATTCCAGAGGAGCTCAAGATTGACAGGGTTCTGCAATCACTCCCTCCCAGCTACAAAAGTTTTGTAGTGACTCATAATCAGATTGGTTCCACTGATACGATCACCGAGCTCTTCGCAAAGCTGAAGGCTGCGGAGGTGGACATCAAAAAGGATAATCATGTGTTGATGGTCAACAAGCCCTCCTTTAAGAAAGGTAAGGGTGCAAAGAATCCCTTCAAGAAAGGCGGCGGCAAGCGCGTTGCCCCTATTGAGAAGAAGCTCAAGTCTGGTCCTAAGCCGGACACTGAGTGCTTCTATTGCAAGGACAAGGGTCACTGGAAGCGCAACTGTCTGAAGTACTTAGCGGACAAGAAGGTTGGCACCATCAAAGGTATATTTGATATACATGTTTTTGATGTTTTCCTTACTAGCCCTCGTTGTAGTGCCTGGGTATTTGATACTGGTTCAGTTGCTAATATTTGTAACTCGAAACAGGAGCTACGGAATAGATGGCGGCTTGCGAGGGATGAGGTGACGATGTGCGTTGGCAATGGATCAAGAGTTGATGTGATGGCCGTCGGCACGCTCTCCTTAGTTTTACCTTCAGGATTAGTTTTAAACCTTAATAAATATTATTATGTGCCTGCGTTGAGCATGAACATTATTTCTGGATCGTGTTTATTGCAAGACGGTTATTCATTTAAATCGGAGAATAATGGTTGTTCTATTTATACGAGTAACATCTTTTATGGTCATGCACCCCTTGTAAATGGTTTATTTCTTCTAAATCTCGAAAGGGATGAAACACACATCCATAACATTGAGGCTAAGAGATGCAAAGTAGATAGTGATAATACTACTTATTTGTGGCACTGTCGTCTAGGTCATATTGGTGTAAAGCGCATGAAGAAACTCCATTCTGATGGAGTTTTGGAGTCTCTTGATTTTGAATCATTTGACACATGCGAACCATGCCTCATGGGCAAGATGATCAAAACCCCGTTCTCCGGTATGATGGAGCGAGCAACGGACTTGTTGGAAATCATACATACCGATGTATGCGGACCGATGAGTGTTTCGACGCGCGGTGGATATCGCTACTTTCTCACTTTTACCGATGACTTAAGTAGATATGGGTATATCTATTTAATGAAACATAAATCTGAAACATTTGAAAAGTTCAAGGAATTTCAGAATGAAGTGGAGAACCATCGCAACAGAAAGATCAAGTTTCTATGATCCGATCGTGGGGGCGAGTATTTGAGTTATGATTTTCTCACGCATCTTAAAGCAAGCGGAATTGTTTCGCAACTCACGCCACCCGGAACACCACAGCGCAATGGTGTGTCTGAACGCCGGAATCGAACTCTATTAGATATGGTCCGATCGATGATGTTTCTTACTGATTTGCCGTTATCATTTTGGGGTTATGCATTAGAAACCGCTGCATTCACTTTAAATAGGGCACCATCTAAATCCGTTAAGACGACACCGTATGAACTGTGGTTTGGTGCTAAACCTAAGTTGTCGTTTCTTAAAGTTTGGGGATGCGAAGCTTACGTCAAGAAGTTGATGCCGGACAAGCTCGAACCCAAAGCGGAGAAATGCGTCTTCATAGGATACCCTAAGGAAACTATTGGGTATACCTTCTATCACAGAACCGAAGGCAAAGTGTTTGTCGCAAAGAACGGTTCCTTTCTTGAGAAGGAGTTTCTCTCGAAAGAAGTGAGTGGGAGGAAAGTAGAGCTAGACGAGGTTGTTGAACCTTCTCTTGAATTGGAGAGTAGCGCAGCACCTGAAATTGTTCCAGTGCCACCTGCACCAACAATAGAGGAAGCTAATGACAAGGATCATGAAGCTTCGGACGATGCTGCTACTGAACGTCGCAAGTCGACAAGGTCGCGTGCCCCTCCTGAGTGGTACGGCAACCCTGTCTTAACTGTCTTGTTAGTAGATGACAGTGAGCCTGCGAACTATGAGGAAGCGATGATGAGCCCAGACTCTGAGAAATGGCTAGAGGCCATGAAATCCGAATTGGGATCCATGAGCGAAAACCAAGTATGGACTTTGGTGGACCCTCCTAGCGACCGAAAGGCCGTTGAGTGCAAATGGATTTTCAAGAAGAAAACGGACGCGGATGGTAATGTTACCGTATATAAAGCACGACTTGTCGCGAAAGGTTTTCGACAAGTTCAAGGTGTTGACTACGATGAGACTTTCTCTCCCGTAGCGATGTTTAAGTCTATTCGGATTTTATTAGCAATTGCTGCGTTTCATGATTATAAAATATGGCAGATGGATGTCAAGACTGCATTCCTCAATGGCAACATTGATGAAGAGTTGTATATGATGCAACCCGAAGGTTTTGTCGATCCTAAGGATGCTGATAAAGTATGCAAACTTCAGCGTTCTATTTATGGACTGAAGCAAGCATCTCGGAGTTGGAACCTTCGTTTTGATCAAGTGATCAAGAGCTTTGGATTTGTTCCAAATTGCTACGAAGCTTGTATCTACAAGAAAGTGAGTGGGAGCTCGTTGACATTTCTGGTACTATATGTGGATGACATATTGATTATTGGAAATGACATTAACATGCTTAACGATGTGAAGAGTTATTTGAACAAGTGTTTTTAATGAAAGACCTAGGTGAAGCTGCTTATATATTGGGCATCAAAATCTATAGAGATAGACAAAGACGCCTGATAGCTTTAAGCCAAAGTACATACCTAGACAAAGTTCTGAAAAGGTTCAGAATGGATAAGGCAAAGAAAGGTTCAGTGCCTATGTTGTCAGGTAAGATATTGAGCAAGGCTCAGTGTCCAGCTACGGTAAATGATAGAGAAGCTATGAGCAAAGTGCCTTATGCCTCGTCCATAGGTTCTATCATGTATGCCATGCTGTGTACTAGACCGGATGTGTCCAATGCTCTTAGTTTAATGAGCAGATACCAAAGTGATCCAGGAGTGGAACACTGGACAGCCGTGAAGAACATCCTAAAGTACCTAAATAGGACTAAAGAAATGTTCTTAGTCTATGGAGGTGATGAACAACTCGTCGTAAAGGGTTACGTCGACGCTAGTTTTGACACCGACAAGGATGATTCTAAATCTCAAACAGGATACGTTTATATTTTGAATGGAGGAGCTGTGAGCTGGAGAAGCTACAAGCAAAGCGTGATCGCGGGATCTACAGTAGAAGCGGAATACATGGCTGCTGCAGAAGCGTCAAGTGAAGGAGTTTGGATCAGAAACTTCATCACTGAGCTTGGCGTGGTTCCAAGTGCATTGGACCCACTGGAGATATTGTGTGACAACACTGGCGCCATAGCACTCGCTAAGGAACCAAGATATCATCCAAAGACCAAGCATATCAACCGCAAGTTTCATATAATCCGAGATTATATAGCAGATGGAGATCTGAAGATTAGCAAAGTACATACAGATATGAATGTCGCAGATCCATTGACTAAACCTCTTCCACGTGTGAAACATGATCAGCACCTCAGTGCCATGGGTGTGAGATTGTTGGCAAATGTAAACTAGATTATTGACTCTAGTGCAAGTGGGAGACTGTTGGAATTATGCCCTAGAGGCAATAATAAAGATGTTATTATTATAATTCTTGTTCATGATAAAGTTTATATTCCATGCTAGAATTGTATTAAGCGGAAACTTTAATACTTGTGTGGTTTGTGAACAACACCGTGTCCCTAGTACGCCTCTATGGACTAGCTCATTGATTAATGATGGTTAAGGTTTCCTAACCATGGACATGAGTTGTCGATTAATAATGAGATCATATCATTGGGAGAATGATGTGATGGACAGACCCAAACTAAGCAAAGCAATTAGATCGTGTCATCATGTTCATCTTTGCGAAGCTTTTCTTATGTCAAATATTGTATTCCTTAGACCATGAGATAATACAACTCCCTGGTATCAGAAGAAAGCTTTGAGGTCATCAAACGTCATCCTATGAGAGGGTGATCATAAAGGTGTCTCTTAGGTGATCGGAAAGTACCTGTTGGGTTGTATGTATCGAGATGGGATTTGTCCCTCCCAAGTCGGAGAGATATACTTCGGGCCCACTCGGTAATCGATATCAACACCGCTTGCAAGCATATGGTTAAGGAGTTAATCACAAAGTGATATCAGATTACAGAACGAGTAAAGTACTTGCTGTGAACGAGATTGAACTAGGTATGACGGTACCGACGATCGAATCTCGGGCAAGTAAAATATCGCGAGACGAAGGGAATATATATATGGGATTGATTGAATCCTGGCATCGTGGTTCATCCGATATGATCATCGATGAATGTGTGGGAGTCAATATGGGTTTCCAGACCCCGCTATTGATTATTGATAGAAGATCATGTCTGCATGTTCTCGAACCCAAAGGGTCACACACTTAACGTGTCTTGACGCTAGGATAGATTGGATAATTGGTTTATGAGTTTTTGTTCAGAGTCTCGGATGGGATCCGGTACATCACGAGAGGTTCCGGAATGGTCCGGAGAATAAGATTCATATAAGGCAGTGCAGTTTTTGGAGTTCGGAATTGTTCCGGGTTAATCGGTATTGTACCGGAACCTTCTAGAACCTTCCGGAGGGGGACCAACGTGGTCCCACCTGTTGGGAGGGGGCATGGGCCTATGAGGGAGTGCCCTGGCCGCATTGGGCCAGGGGCACAAGGCCCCATAGGGCCCAGCCGACCAAACAAGGGGAAACCCAAATTGGAGCTTCTAGAAGGGGGGTTCCTTGCCCCCCACTCCTCCCTCCTTTGGCCGTCGGCCTAGGGCTTGGGGGAGGGGTTAGGGCAGGCGCCCACCCCTCTATATATAGAGGGCTGGGGCGCACCACCCCCCTACACCTCCTCCTCCAACCCTAGCCGCCCTGCTGCCCTCCTCTCTCTCTCCCTCCCGACTGCGTGTAGGCGAAGCCCTGCTGCAGAAACTCTCCACCAATTGCACCGCGCCGTCGTGTTGTAGATCCAACCCATCTCTCCACCATACTTGCTGGTCCAAGGAAGGAGGAGACGTCGAGGTGCTGCACGTGTGCATCTCACGGAGGCATCGCCACTTGTGGTGCTAGATCGGATCGGATCGCGAGGAGGAGAAGCGAGTACGACTACATCACCCACGTTCCGACGAACGTTCCGCTGTGCGAATCTTCAAGGGTATGAAGATCTAATCCAATCTCTCTCGTTGTTTGCATCTCCTAGATTAGATCTTGGCTTCCCTCTGTTCGCATCCGTAGAAAATTTTGATTTACTATGCCGCGAAACCCTTCAGATACGTAAGAGGCGCCAACAGCTTTATAGTCACTGTTCCCTCCATCAAGTAGTTCCCTCCATCAAGTCCCCTCAAGAGGCAAATATTTAGAGGTCGACTTCTTCCAACATCAAGATGAAGAAAATCAAACACATGGTCACAATGATGAATATCATAATAAACTTTATATTATTCCAATCTCATACTAGGGTTTCTCCATCTCCCCAAGAACTAATGATCTACTCAGACATAGAGGCAATCAACATTATGGCAAAAGTAATGGAATCTATCATAGATAAATAGTACTTATATAAATCCACAACAAGTACGGAAATTACAACAAGATCTAGACAAGATGTAGATGGGATGGATGGATATGATGGTGATGCAGCGCTTGATGATGAAGATCGATGCCTTAGCCTCCCGGATCTGCGTAGGGTAAAGATGGATCCCCGCTGGATGAGTTCCCCCTCTAGATGCCTTCTAGAGATTAGGTTTCGGGGATTTCTGGTTGTTCTGTATGTCGTCTCTCTGATCCAATTGCATGGGGTGAAACTATTTGAGGATGCGGTGTCAGCGCCAACTATACGACGGGAACTATACGGCTGGAAAAGTTCTCCCGCCGTATAGTTGGTCGTTAAACCTTCTGTATGCCTCAATTGCTTCGGGTTTTCTTCTGGTGTTATTAATATTTCCCAAATAAGCAATTTACGTAGTTTTTGACTCCTTTTCACTCCAATATAACTGGTCTAAGAATTGTGTCCATCGGATCCATCATCTGTCCTGATTCTGGTGAAAATAAACATAAAAAGTGTGTGTAAACGCCGTAAAATACCAAGATCCTACATCTACAATGCAAAATAGTAATCTAAAACATGATGCAAATATGCACTCATCAACTTCCCAAAACTTAGACTCTTGCTCGTCCCGAGCAAGTTTTAGCTTAATGGATGTGATCCTCATATTCATGAAGTTGAGTCGATAAAATAAGTGAGGCAGTTGCAGCATGTGTTTATCATAAAGGATACATATAAATAAGTTCATGAATAATACCTTACTCGAACCATCCGAATAATATTAGCAGACTTCCACATCTTAGCAATTAACAGTTCATAAAAGATTATTCTCATCATGATGAATAAGTATTCGGTTCAACCGAATGAGTTAGTGAGGTAGCCCCAAGTGTTTTTAGGATTAACATATTCACTTGGGATTCAAAATCTCAAACGTCTCTTTGTCCTACTACAATATAGTGGCATATGCCTATTTGCTCTTTGCACATTCACTCTTTTTCTTCATCTTTCTTTTTCTTCTTTTTCTATATATATTTACGCTCACACTTTTGTTTAAGTGTTGTGCAAAGGAGCTAGCCATATATTCCACTTCATGTAGGAATTTCAAAGTTTAACGATCTCAATTACCAAATTCCAAATATATATGAAGCATCTTTATAACTTGAGTATTCTACCTCAACTTGTTCTCACTCTATTTGACAGCACTTATAATTTCTTCTTTGTTCATGGTTTTTCTTTTTCATCTTAATTAATTATATAATTTCTCCTCTTTGTAAATCAAACATTTGACCTACAACATATTGATCAAATTATCCTTGTATGTTCCGTTAATACCAATGGTGTGGAAGACTCTTATTGCTATCATCAAGTGCAAGTAAAATCATACTCAAGTCATTCATATATCCAATAAGACAAACTCAAACTCAATAATGCTCCATATGTTATAATAAACTCAGAATCTCATAAGAGGGATTAACTATTCCTTAACGGATTTCTAATGGTGCATACTTTATTTATGAGATCGAACTAATGCAAAACTAGAATAAAAATAAAAACTTATAAGATAGATTACAAGGTCTTAAAGATCTCCCCAAGCTTGGAATGAAGCCAGGCGGGATCAAATAATTCCTCGCGATTATTTGATACCATGTTTTATTGAAGGTCACTATGGCGCCATGGCACATGGTATCTTCTCTTCATGGGCCAGCCTGAGACAGAGGGATTGATTGATGGCCTCCAATTCTTTAATGTGCAGCTTATAGAGAAGATTATTCTTCTCCATCACTTTCACTTGTTCTTTAATGATCTCATTGTTGCTTTGGAGGGTTTGTATCGCCTTGAGACTCATAGAAAAACCTGCTTCGGTGGTTTGCTTGATATCCTCATCAATTTTATCAAGATAAACTCGCAGCCACCAAAGATGCCTGGGCGTCCCTGGCGCCTCCTTGCTAATTTCTGCAATCTTCATCTCGAGGGCCTTCAACTCCCTCTTCCGGCGTTCCTTGTCATCGTCAAATAACTCCAAAGGGGTAATCTTGATCTCCTTGATTTGCTCGCTATTGATTCCGATCTCCATAGGAGCTCCTATCCTTGGGCTCTTGGATCTCGGTGGCTCTATGTGGTGTGTCCTCTTGTATGAACAAGAGGTAGATTTGTTCCTGATGATTATTATTAGAGAGAGACACAAGGGTAGTATATAAGAGGGGCCAGAGGTCGGTAAGACTCGTGAGAAACAACAAATTATCATCCAAGAAAACAATCCAAACCGACTAGGAAAAGAAATCATGGATTTGGAGGAGTCCTGCTCCGTAACGACCAACTATACGGGCATGTCCCATATAGTTCCGGCCGTATAGTTGGTTCTGGGTAGATAATTCCAGATATCTCAAGCCTAGGTCGGTTAGATGACTGACCAGGAACCGACAAAGCATTTTTTAATTATAAAAATAGAAAGAAAAAGGGACGAAAGTGTTGAAGCTTTAACGACCAACTATACGGCAGAAGAATTTTCTTCGGCCGTATAGTTGTGGCCGTATAGATACTGCACCTTGAAATTATTTTTGCGAAGGGGACACAGAACGATTAACGACCAACTATACGGCGAGAGATTTTTCTCCGGCCGTATAGTTGCACCCGTATAGTTGCATAAACCCCTCAAAAACTTCAGAAAAACAAGAGGAATTCAAAGGCAAAAAATTTAGAAGTAGAAACTGTGAAAACAAGGCACTTATTAGAGTAAGAAAACTTACATTCCACTTATTGTTTGTTTAATCAGGGGTGACAAGCTCCTCCGTCAACAAGGACTTCTTCTTCTTGGGAGGATTTGACCTTAGTTCATACAATAATTCTCGAAAGCAAAAATCACCAGGACTAAAGCTCCTCTCAATAAGATCAGTGTCTTGTTGGATAAGTATAGATGCTGCTTCCACTACCTTTGCTTATTGTCTCTGCATAATCTGCAACTCAAATTCTTGAAGTAAAAGGATCCAACAGATCAGTCTTGGCTTATGAATCTTCCTCTCGAGGAGTTCTTTTAAACCATCATGATCTATATGAACTCTTACTTTTGCATCAACAATATAAGAACAAAACTTATCACAAGAGAAAAATACAGCATAGAGTTCTCTTTCTTCCTTAGGATAATTCTTTTGAGCACTATTGAGAGTTCTACTAGCATGATGTATAATATTAAATCTGCGACCTATGTGTTGTCCCAAAGTTACTCCTACAACATCATCACTAGCTTCACATATTAAATCAAAAGACATATCCCATATAGGTGGTTTAATGATGGGAGCACGATATAAAGCATATTTAAGTTTATCGAAGGCAATAAGGCATTTATCATCAAAATTGAATCTTACTCCCTTTTGCAACAGAATAGTCAAAGGTTTAGAAATTCTAGAAAAATTCCTAATGAACCTTCTATAAAAGCCTACATAACCAAGAAAACTTCTCATACCTTTTATGTCCCTTGGTTGTGGCATTCTCTCTATTGCTTCAACTTTAGCCCTATCTACTTCAATACCCTTACCTGATAATTTATGTCCAAGTACTATGCCTTCTTTGACCATGAAATGGCACTTCTCCCAGTTTAGGACAAGATTGGTTTCTTTGCAACGCTGCAAAATTCTATTGAGATTATCCAAGCAACTAGTAAACGAAGTTCCATAGATAGAAAAATCATCCATAAATACTTCCATTATCAGTTCTATAAAATCTACAAAAATAGCAGTCATGCATCTTTGAAAAGTAGCTGGAGCATTACATAACCCAAAAGGCATGCGTCGGTAAGCATGTAAACCATAAGGACTAATGAAAGTTTTTTTAAGTTAGTCATGAGGATGGACAACTATTTGGGAAAAACCAGAGTATCCGTCCAAGTAGCAAAAAGGAGTGTGGTTTGCTAACCTCTCTAAAGTTTGATCTATGAACGGTAAAGGATAGGGATCTTTCCTTGTTTCCTTATTCAATTTCCTAAAATCTATGCACATCCTATGTCCAACAATAGTTCTAGTAGGTATCAATTCATTGTTTTCATTAGGAACAACAATAAAGCCGCCTTTCCTTGGAACACAATAAACATGACTTATCCATTCACTTTCTTTTACAGGATAAATTATACCTACATCAAGTAGGCGTACTATTTATTTTCTTACCACTTCCTTCATTTTAGGCTTTAGTCTGATATTAAATTCTGCAACTGGTTTAGCACCTTCCTCCATGAATATTTGATGGACGGCTATCATGGGACTAATACCCTTCAAGTCGTCCATTGAGTATCCAAAGGCCTTGCGGTGATCCTTTAGTACCTTCATGAGTTCTTCTTCTTCCCCTGAAAGTTTAGCACTAATAATAACAAGGAATTTATTAGTATAATCTAAGAATTTATACTTAAGATTATCTGGTAGAGTTTTTCATTTTTGGGGTGGTAATTCTTCATCCCCTCTATTTTTTGGCTCTTCAAAAGCTTCATCACTTGGAGGTTCTTCAATGGGAAATGAATCGAATTCACTTTCTAATTCTTCTAAAGTTCTGTCCTCCATAATTATTTCTTCACAATTTGGGTCTTCATTTATTTCTTCATCTTGATTATTTAAGAAAAGAGTTTCGATATCCTCAATAGTATTCTCTTTCTCTGCTCCTTATATATGTAGAGGTTTGTCTTTAAATTTGGAAAAGTGGAATTCTTTTTCCGCTTTCCCAAGCTTAAGGGATACAACCTCATTTTTGAAGTCGACTGTGGCACCTATATCACTCAAAAAGTTTCTTCCAAATATGATTGGGAAAAGAGTGTCAATTGGCATATCAACAACTACAAAATCAATAGGGAAATTTTTATTGCCAATTGTGACAGTTACATCTTCAACTACTCCCATTGGAATTCTAAGATTTGATTGGCTAACATAATTGTCATATCATTATTTTCTATTGTAGCCGGTGCTATCTCTTCTTTTATTTCTAAATAAAAGTCATAGGATATAACATTAATCCCGGTGCCAAGATCACATAAACCGCAATGCGAGGTTTCTTTAAATATGCAGGGAAGAATAGGCTTACCCACATATTTTACCTTAATTTTACCTTCAACCAATATAGAAGTCTCTTCATCAAGTTCAACTATGTTACAATGTGCATACATAGCCATGATTGATTCCTTGGTTACATTTTCATCTTGGTTTCATCGAGATGTTCTTCAACTATTGGCACACTTTCATCCTCTTTCTCCTCCTGTACTGTCTTGACCTGTTCATATTTCAAAATATGCTTCTATGCAGTGTTAGGGAAAGGTATCTCATACATTGGTTCTAGGGAGGCCAATGTTTCTTTAACTTCTCTTTTCTTCTCAGGCTCGGGTGGTGGATCATACTTGGACGAACTCTCTTTTGGAGCTTTCATGTGTTTTGCAAAAGCCTTAAAAACTTGCAACACAAGATCTGAATCTAAATAAAGCTCTTTAGATAATTCATTAACATGGCCTTTTTATTATAGTCGTGAATACAATCATGATCTATTTTTGTGCCTCCTTCACTTCCTAGACCAAAATTCCATGAAACTCTATGATCGCGAATCCTATTAAGTAAAGCCCAAGCTTTAGTTATAGGTAAATCCATAAAATCTCCTCTCACGCAAGAGTCTAGTTCAATTTTATTAGGTTCGATTAAACCGCCATAAAAGATATGCAATACATATCATTCAAGCAAATCATGGTGAGGACATTGACTAAGTAAATCTTTAAATCTTATATAAGCTCTTACTAGTCCTTCATTAGGACGGTTCCTCCTAGTCATTATAAGACGCCTGATTCCAAAGGATTTTGATAATGGGTAATATTTAGATAGGAATTCGCAAGCTAAATTATGCCAAGTAGTAGTAGCTTCTGAGGGTAGAGATCTATACCATGAGAGAGTTGTACTTGTCAAAGTTTGACTAAAATTTTTAACCCTTACCTCATCGGCGGTATACCCCGTTAATTGGAACGTGCCACATATATCGTTGAAACATGCAATATGCTCATATGGATCATGATCTTCTTCATCTCCAGTAAATTGCTTCTTGTGTAAATACCAAGTAGTAGAGGATTTATTTCAAACCCCCTTGTCTTCTCGTTGGAGTAGTCTCTTTTATAAATATCATAGGTCTTCCCAAAGTGGTTGAGTGGGTTAGCACTAGTCATATGATCAAACTCCATCATGTTGGTGGAAACTTGTAACTCAAAACAAAACTTAACAAATATAAAGTAAATAAGCAAAAACTAAAAGACCAACAGTGCTTAGCTCCCCGGCAACAGCGCCAGAAAATAGCTTGATGACTGCAAGTGTGATACGTCGTAAACGTATCTATAATTTTTGATGCTTCATGCTTGTTTTATATCATTTGTCTTAAGTTTTGTCTACACCTTGAGGTATTTTTATACACTTTCTGGAACTAACCTATTGACAAGATGCCGCAGTGGCAGTTCCTGTTTTCTGCTGTTTTTGGTTTCAAAAAAGCTAAAAAATAAATATTCTCGGAATTGGACGAGACAAAAGCCAATCTTCCTATTTTTTCTGGAGCAATACGGAAATGCAAAGCAGAGACGGAGTAGGGCACCAGGGTGGGCACACCCTAGGGTGGCGCGGGCCCACACTGGTGGCGCCACCAAGGGGTGTGAACCCCCCTGGCTGCCTGCTCGCCTTGCCCTTTCGCCTATAAGAAAACCCCGAGGAGAAAACCCTAGATGATCCATCATACATCCACAAAAAGTTCCACATTGCCACCGCCAGCGAAGGGGAGATTCGGGGGTCAGAAGTCTCTATTCCGGCACCCTGTCGGGACGGGGAAGTGCCCCCGGAGCCATCTCCTTCGATCTCCACCACCATCTCCATCGATCTCCACCACCATCTCCATCACCGTTGCTAATTCCCATGATGAGGAGGGAGTAGTTCTTCCTTGAGGCTAAGGGCTCTACCGATAGCTATGTGTTCATCTCTCTCTCTATGCGTGATCTTATTGTGATCATGAGCTTTGTAATCAAGTAGATCTACTTTGCTACTCAAGTGCTTTAATAGATCTCCGGCTCTCCCCACGTGTGTGAAAGTGACAGCATGCGCACTGTGTGGCACTTAGGATAGAGATACATAAATACTTATTATGAGTATATTTTGAGTTGGTTGTCTCTATGAAATTGTGGTGTTTGAAGGGACCATCTAGCGCTCAAGGTGACAGTGTGGGGTTATCTAGATGGGGATTGCAAACTTTAAGGAGTGCTTTTGTAGCCCTATGGTGGATTAGAGTATCCAACCAGAGAGTAGTTCAGAGTAGTATCACAAAGAGAATATATTAATATGAGAGTCTCCACTAGTGAAAGTATGATCCCTAGGCCTTGTTTCTAAGCATTGAAACACCGTTTACAACTAGATCTGTTGCATGTTTGTTCGCTGCCATCTTCTTTCCAGATTGCCTTTAGTCTCTTCCATGCCATCGGAGTCTTTTCTGGTGCCATCACGGGGAACTACAGGACAGCTTCAACCTTTTCCTCCCGTCAAAAGCTCTTTTCTGGCATCGTTTATCATCCATATCACTTGTATTTCACTATCTCTTCACCGAACTAGTGCACCTATACACCTGACAAGTGTATTGGGTGTGTTGGGGACACAAGAGACTTCTTGTATCTTGATTTTAGGGTTGCTTGAGAGGGATACCTTGACCACTTCCTCCCTGAGTTCGATAAACCTTGGGTAATCCACTTAAGGGAAACTTGTTGCCGTTCTACAAACCTCTGCACTTGGAGGCCCAACAACTATCTACAAGAATAGAAGTGCATAGACATCAAAGTGCACAGATCGGTTGTAGCTAGTTTCAAAATAAAGATGTCGATCCCACAGGGAGCAGGAGTCTGAAGTCTAAGTATTCTTGAAATAAATACTGAAAATAGAAATGCTAAATAAAGTTGTAAGTAACAAGATAAAATACGAGTATTATGTAAAAAGGTGTTTTTGGGTTTTTGGTATAAGACAACAATGAGTAAAGTAAATAAAACTAAATACAAAAAATAAGTATCGCGTATGTAAAATAGATTTGAAACTTCAGTGGGAAAAAGCGTTCTCAAGGATTAGCGGATACACCACTAGCATTCATAAAGGGTTAAGGTAAAGATTATTATCATGAACATTCTCAACTATGTATATGTGGGATAAACTCCGTATTTGTACAAAGAAGCAGCAACCACTGCTCAAATCATCCTCATAACCACAACAGACAACAATCAACATCAATTGAATGACTACGCTATTAAGGGACGTAATCCCGCGGGATGTATCCCATGGCATGGATAGTGTTTTGTGAGTTTCCTCGATTCCAAAGTTGATACGTAAGGGGTGCCAACATCTTTATAGTCACTATAAGTGCTAACATCCCTCCGTCTACCAAAAAGTAGTTCCCTCCATCAAGTCCCCACAAGAGGCAAATATTGAGAGGTCGACTTCTCCCAACATCAAGATGTAGACAATCTAACACATGGTCACAGCTTATCATAATAAACTTTATCTTATTCCAATCTCATACTAGGGTTTCTCTATCTCCCCAAGAACTAATGATCTACTCAGACATGGAGGCAATCAACATCATGGCAAAAGTAATGGAATCTATCATAGATGAATAGTACTTGTATAAATCCACAACGAGTATGGAAATTACAACAAGATCTAGACAAGATGTAGATGGGATGGATGGAGATGGTGGTGATGCAGCGGTTGATGATGAAGATCGATGCCTTAGCCTCCCGGATCTTCATAGGGCGAAGATGGATCCCCGGTGGATGAGTTCCCCCTCAAGATGCCTTCCGGAGGTTATGTTTTGGCGATTATGGAAATTACAACAAGGTCATAGTTTCCTTTAACATAAGAGGATATGGTAACATTATCATTATACTCACATTGAAAAGGTAGGTGTTTATACCTCCTATAGCAACAAGACTTATCAAATCAATAAGTGACATTATAAGTAGAGCACACCTCTCTATTAATAGTATTCAACTTATCAATTTGTTCCCATAAGTGTTTCCCTTTTTGTGACAAACGGTGTGCCTTATAATAATAATTTTGTTATTCCGTGAACCCACCTTGCCAATAAGAACCAGTTTCAAAGAAACCATCCATTGATAGAAAGCATGACCAAGCAAGGCACTAACAAACCAACAACTAGAGCATGAACTATTTTTTTTTGGTGTTTTTGAATAAAGAAAGCAAACCAAACTAGACTATTTTTTGGTTTTTTTTTGGAAAGAGGCAAACAAAACCAAGAAAAAAAACAAAGCAAACTAAAAACAAAGTAAAGAGAAAGGAAGTGGAAGACTCCCCTAGTGAAGACGTCCTTAGCTTCCCCGGCAACGAAGCCAGAAAACTTGATGGCTGGCTGTTGACGAGGGAGCTTATTCTTCTTTAAGTCCCTGGCGATGGCACCAGAAAACTTGTTGGTGACTCCTTGATGGCGCCAGAGAACTTGACGTGGAGCACTTCATTGGAAACCCCAAGAGCAAGGTGTGATGAGCACAACAACAAGTCTTCCCTCAGTAGATGTTGGGGATATGCTATATGGGTATCCTCATAGCATGTTTCTTATCCGACTAACCCGGGTGGCCCATAGTCGGTAGCATGGCCTATGGCCTGCTGGGCGGCCCAGTTAGGTGGATCCAGAAGGGAGGCCCATGCCGGATAAAGGAAGGCTACGGTGGAGTCACCAGCGTACCCGGAGCCTTGGAGTGCAATATACACAAGACTAGTGATAGACGGTGCAGGACTCTGTAACCTGTCCAGCTAGGAATTTTCCCTGTAACCCTAGGATCCGATGACTATATAAGTCGGACCTATGGGAGCCTTTAGGGCACAAGCATAGACGATCATAGACAATCTCATACAACCTCGCACAGCGAACCTATCTCTGTAACTCGGCGTATTGCCATTATAGTGATTTATAGCAGGAGTAGGATTCCGCCACCGTCGTGGGATATGAACCTGGGTAAGCTGTGATACCTCGTACCCGTCAACCATCCGCCTTACCCCACGTCTCTAAACACGCACTGTGAGGACCCCTCCATGGCGTACTCGTCGGCAATACCATGACAGTTGGCGCCCACCGTGGGGCAAGAGGCGCTTCAGGCTCTTCAGCGGGCGAGGACCAAGATCTTCGCGGGAATCGGCAAAACCGTAGCCATCGGCCGTGTTCTCTTCTCCGGCAACATTCTGATCGTCCCTCCAGATGAGTTCTGGATCCCGGCGAAGACGAACCCTACGCGGTGTTCGATCGTTCCTATCGGAGACATCCACCTCTTCATCGGCGAAACCGACTCGGGCACTAGTTCCCTGGGAGTCAGAGGAGCATCAAGACCCGCACGGACCGCCTACAGGCAGGATACGCTCGCAGAAGGATCGATGTCAGATCTCTCTTCGGAGTTTGCCGGCAAAGATCGGAAAGCATCAAGACCCGCACGGACCGCCTACGGGCAGGATACGTTCGCGGAAGGATCAATGTCGGACCTCTCCTCGGAGTTTGTCGGCAAAGATCGGAAAAATTCAAGGCCCACCCAAACCGCCCCTGTGCAGGATATAAAGGTGGAAGATCACTGCAATTCCGCCGGCTTCGTCCGCGTGTCTGGATAACAGAGATCCAAGTTCGTCGGCGTGGTTACCATCTTCGATCTGGTGCGATGCATTCAGAGAGAGGGCGAAAACCCCCGCGACTACCTCGCCAGATGGCTCCGTATACGGGCCGACCTGGCCAATTACCCAGATGATAACGCTTTGTATCACTTCGTGGAAGGACTGGACCGCGGCACGCTTCTCCGATATTCTTTAAGACGGCAGCAGGCAACAGAATGCCTTACCCTTGAAGAGATGGTGAGCACCGTCAACAGCTACGCGGCGGCTGACGCAGCAGCCCAGATGGAGCTTGCGCTCAGAGACGGAGAACCTCCGGTTCAGCAGCCGCCACCACCGCCTCCTGCCGTCATCGTCGCAGTAGCACCACCACTAGTCATCGTCGAGGCCGTTGCACCTCCACCGCCTGTCATCGAGGAAGTCCTGGCACCCTCCGACTCTGTCATTGACGCACTTTATGCTGATTTCAGTGCAGATTCAGAGGAGATAGACTTCATTCCAGAAGAGCTAGACTCCGCTATGCAGGAGATGGAGGAGGAGTACTCGCGCGACGAGCAAGCTAACAACACCGTCATGTCTCGAGGGGTGTTTGTCGCCATTGGGACAACGATGGATGAAGATCAACCCGGGCAAGCTCCGCCTACTACGCTGGAAAAGGGGAAGGGGCCACTCATTGCTGCTGACGATGATCGCGCAAAGGTCGTGCCTCCTCCGCCTAATCCAGTGCAGCAGCCGCAGGAACTCGGCACCGGCCCGAGCAATAACAACACCGCAAACTTTCCACCTCTAGCATCCATGTCGGCAACAGCCCATGTTACTCCTGCTAATAGAGTGATGTACGGCAATCTCCTAGTCGAGCCACTAACCGTCGCTCATATCCGGAACGTGACTCAGCTTGACGAGAAACGCCATCAGTTGCTGGAGGAGGCGCAAGCCATCGCGGAGCAAGGCGCTAAACTAGATCGAGATCTGGTCAATGCGCAGAAGTCCATAGAGAAAGCTAGAGCAATGGAGGCCGAGTACAAGACTCTGCTACAGCAGCAGAAGGCTAAGAAAGCTCCAGCTCGCGTCATCAACGATCCTGGTGTACGGCGCAACCTAGGATGGGCTCCCTCGAAGCCAGCACAGGCCAAGCCATGCATTGACAGTGAAGGCAAGCAGGTGATGCCCACCCCACTCCTTAACATCGCCGTCGCCAAGACCCTTCTGGAGCAGGATAGATCGCCTGAGGCAGTAGAACAGGTCTACGACCTAGTGGCCAAGGAGGTTAAGCAGCAGGAAAAGGCCACCTCCCAGAGGCTCGAGTCTGACCCAGCGCTTTGCCGATCTAGCTAGTACAAACCACCAAGGGACAGATCTCCTCAGGATGTCGGATCACAGACGAGTTCATCAGAACAAAGACGGAGGGATGCGCGCAACAAGAAGGATGCTATCCCCATATCCTCCGACCACGGAGAAAAAGTCCGAACTCGTCGCACATCGCCACCGCCCCGATCCCCCCGACGTCAGGAAGATTACAAGGCTCACCATCGTACGGATATGCCTCCACCAAAGCAGTGCCGCATCGTCATCCGAGACAACGCAGCACAAACCCGTCATGATGAAGAGTGCCACCAAGGACACAAGAGCAGGTCACACCATGACCCTCCGCGTCCGACAAGCAACCGCGACAGGCATGAGGCATCGCAGGAGGGTAACAGCAAGAAGGCTAACCCACCGCCACCTCCGCCTTCGTCACCGCCAAGCAGTCACCATGGCGGAAGAGGCCCGCGTCGTTCACGCAGCCCATCCCCTGTTGACAACAAGAAGAAGAACCCGGAGCCGTACGATGCACGTTCGTGGATCGATAAGATCCATGAGGCCCGGGAAGGACCATACCTGGGACCACGTTGTTTTGGACCTGCAATATGGTCTGCAACTTACCCCAAAGGTTTCCGGATTGACAAGACCATAAAGCCCTATGACGGCACCGCCAAGCCTGCCACATGGTTGCAGGACTACGGCAACGCGGTGGAGATTGCCGGAGGCAACCCCAACGTCGCCGTCAAGTACCTCCCGTTAATGTTGGCGGGCACGGCCCGCCAATGGATCGATGACTTGCCAGAGAGATCTATCTATAACTGGCTGGATATGCAAGAAGCATTCACCAAAAACTTTGAGGGTACATACAAGCGTCCCTGCACTGTGGGCGATTTACAGCGGTGCGTGCAAGAAAAAGACGAGACATCTCGCGCCTACCTCTCCCGTTGGCTAGATATGAAGAATTCCTGCGCAGGAGTGCATGCTCAGACCGCCATGGCCGCCTTCATCGATGGGTTGGAAAGGGGCACGCTGCTCCAACATAAGCTAAAGCGCTTGCAGGACAATCACCAGCTTGACTTGAATCAGATGATTCAGTTAGCTAGTGAGTTCGCAGCTGCCAACGACGATGCTCGTGGCTCTTTGCCGGCAACGGCTGTTCCAACTCAAGCTCGGAGGAACAGCAGTACAAAGCGGAAAACCGCCCCAGAAGAAAAGCAATCTACCGACATGGTCGCTATGACTTTTGCAGGACGAGGAGAAGGCGGACAATGTGGCCGAGGAAGGGGAGCAGGACGCGGGCAGCAGCGAGGAAGTGAAACCAACTCGGCGCCGCTCCGTGTTCCCCAAACCTACGAAGAGTACCGTGATATGCCGTGCCTCGTACACCTCGACGCCAACGGCAAGGCCACCCATACCAATCGACACTGCAAGTTCGTCAACGACCTCAAAGAAGACCCGGAGTCCGGCTATAAGCAAAGTCGGAAGAACAAACCACGAGGCAAGGGCAAGGGGAAGAAGAAGGAGGAGGAGTCCAAGGATTCAAGTGACATGGACAAGGACGTTGACCCCAAGCACGCCGCCAAGAGCGACAACAAGGGCAAGAACCCCTTCGCGAAGAAGGCCCTAGTCTACCACACTTTCCTTGGCACCCCCACCGTCCGACAACAGAAGACCTCTCTCAGGATCCTGATGGCCACTCTCCCCCCAGTTCCCCAGTACCTACGCTGGTCGGAGGTTCCAATAACTTGGGACAGGACGGACCACCCAGACCTTGTGCCCACGGAGAACCAGTACGCCATGGCCATCAACCCATTGATTGACGGCGTGGAGTTCACCAAGTGCATGGTGGATAGTGGAAGCAGCATCAACATCATGTACCTGGATACACTGCAGAAGATGAACTTGACGGAGGCAAACCTAAGTCGGACCAACACCATTTTCCATGGCGTAGTTCCTGGTCGGGAGGCTCGGTCCCTTGGGTGCATTACGCTTCAGGTAGCCTTTGGCGGCGTTAATAATTACCGCCAAGAGCGCATGACCTTCGAGGTGGTCCCCTTCAAGGGCGTGTACCACGTCATTTTCGGCCGCGACATATTCCACACATTCATGGCCAAGCCATGCTTCGTCTACAACAAGCTCAAGATACCCGGACCAAACGGTGTCATCACCGTATCCGGAAGCTTTACCAAGGCAAGGGACTGCGAGATCAATGAAGCAGCCATTGCATAAGCTGTCCTCTACAGCGAAGAATTCAAGGAGATCTAGAGCAAGGTCAATGACTCAGAGATGCCCGCGTCGAAGAATCTGACTCTGCTCCTACGTTCAAGGCCGCCATCGAGACCAAGCCAGTGGAACTTGTGGTAGGCGATGCCTCCAAGACCGTCGCCATTGGGAAGAACCTGGATCCCAAATAGGAAAGCGCGCTCGTCGAGTTCCTCCGTGAGAATAGGGATATCTTTGCCTGGCAACCTGCCGACATGAAAGGTGTACCTAGGGAACTTTCCGAGCACAGCTTAAACATAGATCCAAAATGTAAACCAGTGAAATAACCTCTACGACGCTTCGGAGATGAGAAGAGACGCGCCATTGGCAAAGAGATAGCTAGGTTACTTAAGGCTGGGTTTATCCGAGAAGTCCTTCACACCCGATGGGTGGCCAATCCTGTACTTGTCCCCAAAAAGGGAACCAATGAATTAAGAATGTGCGTTGATTACACCGGCTTGAACAAAGCATGTCCCAAAGATCCGTTTGCTTTGCCTCGCATTGACCAAGTCATTGACTCGACGGCTGGCTCAGAACTTTTGTGTTTTCTCGATGCATACTCAGGATACCACCAGATCAAGATGAGGAAGTCAGACCAATTGGCCACTTCATTCACTACCCCATACGACACGTTTTGCTATGTCACGATGCCCTTTGGGCTGAAAAACGCAGGTGCTACCTACCAGCGAACAATGCAACGTTGCCTTCACGACCAAATTGGTCGGAACGTTCACGCCTATGTGGATGATATCGTGGTGATGTCTAAAAAATCAAACGACTTAATCTCCGACTTGAAATAAACCTTTGATAATCTCCGGAAATACAACATGATGCTCAACCCTAAGAAGTGCGTCTTTGGGGTTCCAGCCGGCAAATTGTTGGGCTTCATTGTTTCCCAGCGCGGAATCGAGGTCAACCCGGAGAAAATCAAGGCCATCTTAAACATAAACCGTCCGACATGCCTAAAGGACATTCAACGACTAACAGGCTGTGTTGCAGTAGTTACTCGGTTCGTTAGCCGACTTGGAGAGAAGGTTTTGCCGCTATACAAGTTGCTGAAGAAGGCGGACAAATTCACGTGGACAGACGAAGCAGATGCATCATTGAAGAAGCTCAAGGAGATTCTTTCCTCAGCGCCCATCCTTGCAGCACCCGAGCCTGGTGAGCCCCTGTTAATTTACATGGCGGCAACCAACCGGGTTATCAGCATCGTCGTCGTGGTAGAGCGGAAGGAACCAGGCTATGAGCACGGAGTTCAACGACCAGTTTACTATTTGAGCTAGGTCTTGACGGAGTCCAAGCAGCGTTACCCGCCCTACCAAAAGATAGCTTATGGAGTATTCCTTGCTTCACGGAAGCTGAGGCATTACTTTCAGGAGCACCCAATCACAGTGGTGAGCAAGACCCCACTGTCCAACATTATCAATAACAGCGACGCTATAGGAAGGGTCGTGAAGTGGGGCATTGAACTTGCCGCCTTCGAGATCACCTACAAGAGACGCGACGCTATCAAGTCACAAGCCTTGGCGGATTTCATTGCAGATTGGACGGAGATGCCAGATGCTACTCCGTTGCCAGAACCAGAGTACTGGGTGATGCACTTTGATGGATCAAAGTTGCTCAACGGCTCGGGGGCTGGTGTACTGCTACAGTCACCAAAAGGAGACAAGCTACACTATGTTCTGTAGATCCACTTCGAGGCTACAAACAACATGGCGGAGTATGAAGCACTCATTCACGGACTACGTGTAGCCAAGGATATTGGCATCAAGCGCATAGATTGCTGTGGAGATTCCGACTTGGTTGCCCAGCAGGTGGCTGGCACCTGGAATGCGCGGAACCCTATGATGGCGGCATATCGAGACGAAGTGGACGAGATAGCCAAGAGCTTCTTGGGCTAAGAAGTCAAGTATGTGCCTAGGGAACAAAACTTGGCGGCTGATCTGTTGTCTAAACTGGGATCAGGGCGCAAGCGAATTCCCCCAGGAGTTTTCCTAGAGCATCTACGCACACCATCCATGAAGGGCGCCGACATCGACAACCCGGATAGAGCTGACTCTTTCGTCAACATGGTGACAAAGATCCCTCCGTCTTGGACAAAACCGTTCATGGAGTATCTCGAGCACGGAACTTTGCCCAGTGACGAAGTCGAAAGACGGCAAATAGTACGACGAGCAAAGGGTTATACCATAATCAATGGGCAACTCTACAAGAGGAGAACTACTGGTGTATACCTAAAGTGCATTTCCCAGCTAGAAGGTATGGAAATCCTACGTGAAATCCATCTCGGAGATTGCGGGCATCACGCTGCTCCTCGATCTTTGGTCGCGAAAGCCTTCCGGCAAGGATTCTACTGGCTGACCACGAAGGCGGACGCCGACAAGCTGGTTGAGACATGCATAGGATGCCAGTATTATGCCCGACAACCACATGTTCCTGCTGAAGAATTGCGAACAATACCAATAACTTGGCCGTTTGCAGTCTGGGGGCTAGACATGGTGGGGCCGTTACAGACAGCACCGTGTGGATTTATGCATCTGCTTGTAGCAGTTGACAAATTCACCAAATGGATAGAAGCTAAACCCATTAGAAAGCTTGATGGGGCAACTGCCCTCAGGTTTGTCCGGGATCTAGTGGTGAGATTTGGTCTCCCACATAGCATCATCACCGACAACGGAAGCAACTTATCACTCGGAGAAGTAGAGGCCTATTGTTGGGACAAAGGCATCCGACTTGACCTTGCATCTGTGGCACACTCACAATCCAATGGTCAGGTTGAGCAAGCCAATGGATTAATTCTGCAGGGGATCAAGCCACGTCTTGAGGCACCGCTGCATAGAGCAGCTGGAGCCTGGGCGGAAAAATTTCCATCTGTGCTGTGGAGTTTACGAACTACACCCAACAGATCCACCGGCTACACCCCTTAATTCATGGTATATGGAGCAGAAGCCATCCTACCTTCCGACATCCTCCACGATGCACCAAGAGTTGCCGCCTACGACGAAGATGACGCTGAAGAATCCAGACGCCTAGATGTGGACCTTCTCGAGGAGGAGCGCGTTTTGGCATGCCAAAGATCCGCCATCTACCAGCATAAGCTATGCAGCTACCATAGTTGCCGCGTCTGGCATCGCTCGTTTAAAGAGGGGGATTTGGTGCTCCGACTTAAGCAGAAGAAGTCGCACAAATTATCCCCGCCATGGGAAGGACCGTTCATCATAAGCAATGCGCTGCTCAATGGGTCTTACTACCTTGTCGACAATCGTGAACTCAAGGATAGACCCAACAAGGATCATAAGCGTAAGCGACGTGACCCGGATGATGACTACCCGGAGCTTGATCGGCCATGGAACATAGCACAGCTACGTCCTTTCTACACTTAGCTTTTTTTATCTAATTGTGTACCTCTTATATGATCAATGAAATAAAGCTCTTTGGTTCACTCATATTGTTGAGTCTTTTACCTCCTTTAGTGTTCATTTTTGGATCATGTAAAACTTTGATGCACAAGTCTTGCGATTGCACTTGTGAAAATTCCGCCTACGGGCGTTAGCTTAAGTTTTCTGGTCTACACGTTCTCTGTCGTTTTTATGTGGATTCTGGAGTAGTGACTTTCGGCACTTATTGTCGGCGATTTTGTGCTCAGGTTATTGACGGTGCCATTAGGCATCATCACCTAAGCGCATGGTTCCGACAACGAGTCTTCCGACTCACGAAAAGTCAAGCATAAGAACCAGAGTAATGGATAAGCCAGCACTTGCTTAAAAATATATACATATTGGGAATTAATTCTTAAGTAGCAGGATACGATAACCACTGGTTTTTCGCCTTAAGATTACATCACCGAGTTTTTTCCATACACACGACAAAGGTGAAACAAGAATTACAAAGTGTTTTTCACTCTTTGGGCGCAGGAGACTTGGAGGCCGCATCATCACCAGTCGGAGAATCACCCTCGGCATCGGCGCTGTGATGAGACTCGGAGGAATCCTGGTTGACGTTGTCGATGAGGTTCCTGGGCACGAAGACGTCAACGTCCACCAACTCGGCAACCGTGGTATCATACCCCACGAGTGATGACAGGATGGCTTCGTGATCGATCTCCTTGCCGTCATCATCCACGTCGGGGATACCTGAGGTTACCGTGTCGATGTCGGCATCTTCATAATGTGCCTTCACCATAGACAACGCCATCCTTGAGCCAGCCCGTGCACATGAAGCTTTCCAGCTCGTGACACGCTCGGGGGCTCGGCGCAGGATCTCCGAGTACTTCGTCACGGAGTCCGATGCCTTGATATATATTTGGAGGGGCTTGGAAATCTCCTTGGCTTGGGTAATGGCGGTGTTGATGAAGTTGCCGGCTAGAACCATACATTCCTTGTCCGAAGGAGGCAAGCGGGTTAAACCCATAGGAGCTGCAAATTCCGACAAGGAGCGTATGAGTTCAATAAACTCTAAGTATCCAGACATACAGAAGTTCAAGGCGGAGGAAACTTACTGAAGATGCTGGCCTTGGCCTTCCAAAGGATGTCCGCCAAGGATTCCTTCTCTTGTTGGAGGAGCTTAAACGCCTCGCTATGGCGAAGGTTTTGCTCATCAGCAGCTTGCTTCTGATCCTTTAGGATCGCAAGCTCCTCCTTCAAGTGATTGATCTCCGCGGAGGCGGAATCCTGCAGGGATTTCATAGAATCCTCGTGCATCTTCAGCATATCCTTCCTCTCCTCCTTCAGGATCTTGTTCTCGCTGTCCAGTTGCTGGATATGCTTGGACTGCTCGACAATATCCTTGGCCTTGGCGACATGTTCTGCAAGTTGGAGAAAACACAGTACATAGTGAGTACTCGGAGATTGTGGGCACAAAAGTAAGACGGAAATGCGTAATAAGAAAACAGACTCTTGTTTTTGATGATCTGTTCCTTCAAGATGGCGGTTTTACCCTTTTCGGCTTTGAGATCCGCGCGCATCTTCTAGTACTTGTCGTTGGCCATGCCCCTCCGAGCATTCTCGTTCTGTGGAAACAAATACAAAGTTAAATCATTGTTTGGTCTGCTTGGAGCTTCTAGTCGGAGATTTTCCACCTAGATGCTCCGGGGCTACAACGAGAGTTTTTAAACTTAGCAATATGCTTAGCTTTTCTTTAAAGAATCTAGTCGGAACTAATTCAGTTACAACTAGAGGCTTGGGGGCTACAACATTGAAAATCATGAACACTGCTTGTGCTACTCTTAAAGCATCTAGTCGAAATAATTCATTCCATCTAAATGCTTGGGGGCTACAGTGAGAGTTTTTTTCTAACTTAGTCACTCTTAGAGCATATAGATGTAAAACCTATGGTTTTCCGTCTACATCCTCGGGGGCTACAGTGAGATACTCGTATGAAATGCAAAAGGAAAAGTAAAAAACTTACAAGTGCAATGATCTTGAGGTTTGTAGCACTCTCGGCTAGCAGCTTGCCGAAGGAAATGCTATTTCCTTGCAAGATATCCGCTTGTCGGAGTAGCTCCTCGAGACCGCACGTCGGAGATGATGGCACTCCTCCAGCAACCATAGTAGTGTTACTCGGTAGAAGCGTCGGGTAAACTATCTTTGGGAACTCGAAGGGTTTCTGGGGAGCAAGGGCGCCGCCTTCGGCAGAAGTACCAGCTCCCACCACCGCCTTGCCGCTACCAATGGCATCCTTAGCCGGACCTTCAGCCATTTGAAGAGCAGCGTTCTCCTGCGTCGCCTGCTCGCCGACAACAGCGAGCTCGGTAGAGGCGCCAGAATCCACTTCCATGGCGGAAGGGCCTGGTGCCTCCTGGACTTGAGAGCTTGTTGGAGCGGAGGAGGGCTTGACGGCAGGAGTGGCAGGGGCGATGGCGGGGGAGGAGTCGTGATGCAGCATTTCTTTGATATTTCTAGAAGCCCCAAGAGTCTTGGAGGACTTCTTGAGGCTGGTTGTGGCTTTCTTCCTGAAACGTGCAGAACGCATAAGTACAGGAACAAGACAGATAAATAGACAATGTCGGAGAGCAAAAATCTTACACTAGGGGGGCGCTTTGGCAAACATCCCGGTGGCTTTTCTCTTTTCCGCCTCCATGGTGGCAGTAGTCTTCTTGGAGGCTCCACCCCCCGTCTTCTTTTTCTTGCCTCCGTCGGCAGCGTCAGAGGTGGATCTCTTCCGCTTTCGCGCCAACGGGACATCATCGTCGGACACGACCATGACGTCCTTCATCTTTGGATCGTAGATTTGGGCAGCCAGGTTGCCCTCATCTAGATCGCTAAGCTGTTAAGTGAGAAATCATCGTGTTAGACAAGATGGTATTGGCAAGACGGAAAAACTGGAGCAATGTCATACACGGAGAACAAAAAATCTACCTTTGGGCACTTGCCGTCTACGAACATGTCATAGGCGAGGGTGAAGCCACGCTTCTTATCCTTCACCTTGACGATGTCCTTAAGGCGGAACTTGACGGAGTCGCTCGAGAAGTTATCCTCAGAGATCCGGAGGGTATCCCTTCGGTCGCCGGTGTACTCGTGCATGAACTTCACGCGATGCTGCAGAGGTTGGATTCGCCTGATGAACCAGCACATGGCTAGGTCCAAGCCGGTCAAACCCGTCTCTACGAGCCACTCGATCCGCCTTATTGAGCGAGAAGCGTCGAGGTCGGAGGGAAGGGAGGCATGGGATCTCCATGTGGAAACTTCAGTGGTGGCTCCATCCACGAAGTCCGGGTACGTCACTTCTCGGCCCACCAAAGGAATGTCGGGGCCGTAGAAGTACGACCGCTGCCAATTTTTGCATGATTCGTGGACGATGATGTCGGGGAACCGCCGGCCAGGTCGGATCTTGAAGCTTATGGTGCCGCAGTTCCTAAGCTCCTCCCTACTTTGTCCGGCTTCACGTTTGACGGTGAAGAAGTACACGAACAAGTCTAACCTAGGTCTAATCCCTAGGTAACCCTCACAAAGTGCCGCGAAGTTGCTAAGGACTAAGATACTATTGGGGGAGAGGTTATGGGGTTGGACTTTAAAGTGGTTCAAGACGAACAGAAAGAAGTGGGAGATGGGCAGAGAAACGCCGCGTACCAGCTGAGCCTTGAGGTATACTTTCTCTCCGGCTTGGGGAGAAGGAGTCACCTCGCTGGCCGGCGCCGCCCGCCAGGCGAGCCCCTCCGTCGCGGGGAGGTAGCCTTCGGCGACCATCTCTTGGATGTCGCGGCCGGTGATGTCTGAGCCGCGCCAGTCGCCCTTGTGCGAGTCTGGCTCTTCTTCTAGAGGCTCTAGCGCCGCCAGATTGTGGTCACCGCTAGTGGTTTCAATCACCGCCGACACGGGGATGACCAGTCCCTCTAGGGGCACGACGAAGGAGCTCACCGACTTCGCCGTGGCTTCGCTCGACGCCGCCATCGACGGGGAGGAGCTGCTGCTGGCCATGAGGGACTGGAAGGGTGCGACTGATGCAAGGAGAGGCTAGGGTTTCTTCGAGGTTTTCCGTGGAGAGCTCGAGGAGGCGTGCGGCTGGAGGAAGAAGACGATGACGCGAGAGAATGGGGTGAAAAAGTGGCAAGTGTCCCACGGTTACTATTTGTCTTACTCTGCGTCAAGATTCGTGCAGCTAATTGGACGGTTGCCACGTAGACGACGTATTTGTGAACGTGCACGGTAATTTCGCCACGTCTCCAACCGCCGCTGCCAATGGTTCGTATCGCTCGCGCGGGAAAATCGGATATGATTGCGTTCTCTGCTTGTGTGAGTTACGAGGCATCGCTGACCTAAGCCTACGTCGTCATGACTGACACGGTAGATGAGCCGTCGCATCGAAGATTCTGGCATGGACGGATTTAATCCGACTAGCGGAAGAGTACGATGGAAGATTCAGCATTTCTCCGACTTACTAATAGAAGACGGAGAAAACTTTGCAGGGTTCTTTGGGAGGACTACAAGATGTTGCTTGACGATTTGCCGACATCCATCTAGACGGAGCATTCCATGTGAAGAGGCAAGATGGCGCAAGATCTCGGAGTTCTCCGGGGGCTACTGTTGGGGATATGCTATATGGGTATCCTCATAGCATGTTTCTTATCCGACTAACCCGGGTGGCCCATAGTCGGTAGCATGGCCTATGGCCTGCTAGGCGGCCCAGTTAGGTGGATCCAGAAGGGAGGCCCATGCCGGATAAAGGAAGGCTACGGTGGAGTCACCAGCGTACCCGGAGCCTTGGAGTGCAAGATACACAAGACTAGTGATAAACGGTGTGGGGCTATGTAACCTGTTCGGCTAGGACTTTTCCCTGTAACCCTAGGATCTGACGACTATATAAGTCGGACCTATGGGAGCCTTTAGGGCACAAGCATAGACGATCATAGACAATCTCATACAACCTCGCACAGCGAACCTATCTCTTTAACTCGGCGTATTGCCATTATAGTGATTTATAGCAGGAGTAGGATTCCGCCACCGTCGTGGGATCTGAACCTGGGTAAGCTGTGTTACCTCGTACCCGTCAACCGTCCGCCTTACCCCACGTCTCTAAACACGCACTGTGAGGACCCCTCCATGGCGTACTCGTCGGCAATACCACGACAGTAGAGACCGAGGTTATCGAACCAGAAGGAGGAAGGAAACGTCGCACAGGTGTTGCAAGCAATGCGGAGACCTGCACAACACAAACTCAATACTTTGCTCCAACGAATCAGTGAGGTTGTCAAGATCACCGGTTTGCTGTAACAAAGGATTAAACGTATGGTGTGGAAGGTAATGGTTTGAAGCAAGTAAACAAATAACAGTGGAAGATGTATTGATGGTAAAGATTGGACCAGGGTCCATAGTTCACTAGAGGTGCTCTCCTTAGATAAACAACATGGCATGAAGGGTAAATAAATTACAGCAGGGCAATTGATAGGAACTGAGCAAGGCATAACAATGTAATTACTAGTCAGAAAGATCCTATGAGATTCGTTTGGGCAATACAACAAGATACATAGACCGCCATCCAACTGCATCTATGACTAGAAGTACACCTTCAGGTTATCATCCAAACCCCCTCCAGTATTAAGTTGCAAGCAACAGACAACTGCTTTAAGCAAAGTGTGTAAGATAAACAGTCCACATGTTCCATGAACAAGAGATCGTTGTTTTCTCCCTAGTCGCAACAGCACATCTACAACCGAAGAGATTATTGTCACTTCCCTTGGAAACTAGAGGCATGAACCCACTATCGAGCATAAATACCCCCTCTTGGAGTCACTAGCAACTACTTGGCCAATATAGCTACTAACAACGGAGAGCATGCAAGATCACAAACAGCACAGACATGATAGAATCATAAAGACAAAACCATTAATCAAACCAACATAATAATCTCAATATCCATCGGATCCCCGCAAACACAACATGCATGATTACAAATAGATTAGATCTTGATCATAAACGGAGCTCACAAGATCTATACATGAAAGCACAAAGGAGGAGATACAACCATCTAGCTACTACATAGACCCATAGTCCAAGGTGGAACTACTCATGCATCATACCGGAGAGAAGGCCTCCGGAATGATCTCCCCTCCGGCAGGGTGCCAGGAAGAACTTTAGATCCCCCCGATCTAGGGAAGATGGTGGCGGAGGCTACAGACGGTTTTGTGGAGATTTGATCACGTGCTTAGGGTTTCTGCATTGGTGGCTTCTTATAGGCGAAGGGGGAGGCCAAGGTGGCGACCAGGGGCGCCAAACCCTAGTCAGGCACGGGGTGGGGCCCACCCGCGCCTGGGGTGGGTCTGGCCACCCTGGCCGGCCCCTCCGGTGCCCCTCTGGACTTCTTGTTCCCCACGGAAAGTAATTGACTTTGACGTTTGTCCCGTCCAATTCTGAGAATATTTCTTTACTAACTTTTATGAAACCAAAAACAGTAGAAAACATGCATCTGGCGCTGTTGCAACTTGTTAATTGGTTAGTACCAGGAAACATGTAAAAAGCACCTCAAAGTGTAGACAAGTAAAGCAAAGTAGATACTAAACAAGCATGGAGCATCAAAAATTATAGATTTATTTCCGACGTATCACTAATAGAGAGACAATCTGTCCCATTGGCATTGTAAGAGATGTGGAGGTTCTTTGTGGTAAGATTTTTTTTTGAGAGTAAAACAGTAGGGCAAAAAACCCCACTGCAATTTTTATATATTATAGAGAGTTACAAAAGAATATTTACAAAGCTCAATCCACCTCAAAGAAGAGGGATAATAATCTAATCAACTATCTCCTGTCTAATTTAATTTCAATCCAAACTTTAAGGCCCTGATGATACTTCTTCTTAATTCTATAAAGGACCCATCTTAATTCCTGGGCTACAATAGCCTTCCAGTTCTCCAACGACGCATGCTGATTATTGAAAATTTCATTATTTCTGCAAATCCAAATGCCCCAAGATCCAAGTATCAGAATTTCCATTGCAAAAGGGACATTAAGATCTTTTTTAATACTGGCTAAGGCTTCAAAGATATTTTGATCAGCCAAATTGACCTGTGAAATTTCAGCCCAGCAGGCTCTTGCAAAGGGGCATTCCCAAAACAAATGTAGGCTGGTTTCTTCACTATTACAACCCTGGAAAACACAGTCATAAGATGCCAGAGAAAAACATTTCCTTTTCAGAAGGTTTCTTGTGTTGAGCCTATCAAGCAGTAAGAGCCAGAAGAAGAATTTGTGCTTTTACTGACAAGAAGATTTCCATAACCAAGAGAAATGTGGCTGAACCGGTTGGCAACCAGCTAAGGAGCAGTAAGCCTTTTTGACTAAAAAATTACTGCCCCAGATGTAAGACCAAATATCCGATTCCCCTTGCCTGCCAGTATTGAGAATTTGTTCAAGACTTTGATATTCCTGATAAGCTTGTTGGGATAGAGGAAGGTAAAAAAGGTCCTGAGTATTTGCAGTATGCAGGAACTCACTGACAGAGATGTGAGGGTTTTTTGCATAAGAGAGGAGATGAGGAAGCTTATGTTGAAGGCAACTATCATTCCACATATCAGACCAGAATAGTGTGGATTTCCCATTTCCAACCAAGCACTTTGCAAGTCCTTTAAAAATGTCAATCAGTTTTAGATGAGCTTTCCACCAAAAGGATCCCTCAAGACTTCTTCCAGGCAGCTTATCATTACAGTAGTAAGTATTCCATACAAGGTGAACCCAAGGAATATCCTTGTGATTATAAAACTTATCCAAATTCTTCAAAAGAAGAGCAGAATTTTGAACATTAAGGTCTAGAACTCCCAAGCCTCCCTGGTTCTTGGGTCTACAAACTTTCTTCCATGCTACAAGAGCAGTACCTCTAGCTTGAACATCAGAAGTTTTCTTTCTCCACAAGCATTGCCTCATATATTTAATCAACTGCTCCTTGATAGTGACAGGAAGATCAAAACAGCTCATATAATATATGGGAAGGGAAGATAACACAGATTTGACTAACTGCAGTTTCCCCCCATAATTAAGAAAGTCTGCTATTCCACACAATCTTCTCTCAATTCTCTGAACAATAGGCAGGAAATGTTCCACAGCAGGTTTATTCAAGCTCAGAGGTAAACCAAGATAAGTAAAAGGCAAGGAACCAGTGAGGCAAGTAAGGGTATTAGCAAAATGCCCAAGCCTCTCAGAGTCCATCTTAATTGGCATCATTCTGGATTTGGAATAATTGACTTTGAGTCCAGTGGAGAGAGCAAAAGTATGTAGAATTGCCTTAAGGCACAAGAGTTGCTCAGAATCAGCCTTAAGGATTACTAAAGTGTCATCTGCATATTGAACCACAGGAAAGTCAGGACAGAACACATTTTCAGTGGGCAAAGAAAGAAGACCCAGGTTCATTGCCTTATTGAGGATACTTTGAAGGAGATCAGCAGCCAGAACAAACAATAAAGGAGATAAAGGATCTCCTTGCCTAACACCCCTTCTGCAGTAATTTTTTTCCCAGGCACACCATTTAAAAGCACAGAGGAAGAAGCTGATCCAAAGATCATCTGAATCCAAGAAATCCATTTATCTCCAAAACCTTTGGCTTTAAGGATATTGATGATTGCAGATTGCTCAATTTTGTCAAAAGCCTTCTCAAAATCCAGCTTAAGAATTAAAATTTCCTCCTTTGACTTGTGGCATTGATCAAGAAATTCAAATGCCCAACCTAAACAGTCTTGGATAGATCTTTGCTTGAGGAAACCATATTGATTCTTGTGAACAAGTTTAAGTATGACTTTTTGCAGTCCGTTAGCCAGAATCTTGGTGATAATCTTAAGGACACTATTTAGCAAAGAAATGGGCCTAAAATCAGCAGGAGTCAAAGGAGCAGCAATTTTTGGGATGAGGGTGATAAAAGAAGAATTAATGCTTTCCAAAGAGGCTTTCCCTTCATAGAACTCCACAAGTAGGAGCTTTACATCATCCTTAATAATAGGCCAGCAAATCTTCATGAATTCATTATTAAAACCATCAGGGCCAGGGGATTTATCATTAGGCAGATTTGTGATGACTTCATCAATCTCCTCATCAGAGAAAGGCTTTTCCAAAGTATCCCTTTCTTCCTGGCTTAAGCCATCACCAGCCAAGTCATTAAGGTTGAAATGCATTTCAGGCTTGTTAGAAGAGCCCATTCTATTTTTAAAGGAATTCCAAAGAAGATTTGCTTTGCCATCATGATCATATACCTCAAGATCAGAATCACCCTTGAGCATGGAAATGTAATTATGTCTAAAGCTTATGGTAGCTCTGGAGTGAAAGAACTTGGTGTTCTCATCCCCCAGCTTAACCCATTTAATTTTTCCCCTCTGTTTCCAATAAGTATTCTGGTCTTGTAAAAGAGAAATAATAAGATTTTTTAGGATATCTCTAAGATTCCACTCTTGAACAGTAAGAGTTCTCATTTCCTCCATGATATCAAGAAAGTCAATGGTGGCATTAACATTACAGATTCGTGTCTTTAGGCATGGTAGCTGTTTGGCCCAAAGCTTCAGCCCTCTTCTCACATTTTTGAGTTTAGCATTGATTTTTTTTGCAGAATCCATAAAACCCATAGGAATGTTCCAGGCATTTTGAACAATAGCTTTAAACTCCTTATGATGCAACCAATGGTTTTCAAATCTGAACACCCGAGCTTTGGGAATCATTGTGCCAATGGAAATGACACAAGGAAGATGATTAGAGGTAGGCTTTGCAAGAGGAGCAACAAAAGTTGAGGGAAAGCTCTGAGTCCAGGCAGCAGAAGTAAAAAACCAATCCAATCTTTCCAAGAGGGGATCTTTCTGCATGTTACTCCAAGTGAACTTTCTACCCTTAAGTGGTAACTCTATGAGACCCAAATTATTAATGGCTTCATTAAAGAGGAGCATACCATTCACATCTCCACCCAATTTATTTCTATCTGAAGGCTGTCTACAGAAGTTAAAATCTCCCACAATGAGCCAGTCCACATCATCAGGCATATCAATGTTGCCAAACCAATCTAAAAATTCTGACTTTTTTTCAGGTAAACATGGCCCATAAATGTTGGTGAGGATCCAGGATTCATTGGACAAGAGAGATGTCAAGGTGATGGAGATAGAAAACTCATTAAGAAAGGAAAGATGTCCAGAGAACAAGGAACCATTCCAAATGGTGATCAAGCCTCCAGATGCACCTCTGGAGGGAAGAAATTCAAAATTGGTAAATTTGGAGGGGCAGAATTTTTTAATGTAGGAGCTATCAAAGTCCTCACGCTTAGTTTCTTGGAGACAGATAATGTCACAGCCAGATTCCTCAATTTTGTTTCTGAGAGCAATCCATTTTTTTCAGAATTGATTCCCCTGATGTTCCAATTCAACATCTTCCAAGTTCTTTTGTTATTCATTAAGAAACCAGGAGCAAATGTAGATATGGGGTGATATAAATAGTGTAATCACCCAGGAGAGGAAACAGCAAATACAGAGACAAAAGGCCATCCAATTCATGGTACCACAGAGATAATCCACAACAAGTACCATCCACATTGCAATATCACAATCACAGAACACATAACAGGGAGTCAACAAGACTCCAGCAAAAGATTTAGTTTGATACATTAAAACACTTAAGAAGAGGGTTTCTTCTTGGCTTGCTGTCCACAGGTACCAGCAGCCCCAGGCTTCTTGTTGCCACCAATGCCCAAGCTGGAAGAGGGTCCTCCTTTAATGCTGCCTTTTGCAGGAGCCTTAACTGCCACTTCATTGACCTTCCCTTTCTTGAGCAACCTCTTCTCCAGGTCCCCATCTTTTACCTTGCAGAATGAAGCAGCAAGATTTTTAACCACTTTGGAATTCAGACAAGGAGGAGCAGCATTACAAACCAGGCAATCAACAATTAGACAATTTATGTGACTTTTAAAACCCCCATTTAGTTCAACAATTCTAGGGCTTCTTCTCACCTCAGACTCTACAAGAGGTTCCTTGCCCTTTCTCTTTCTAGCAGAGGTAGAGGGAGAGCATGGAGATTTATCGGGTTCAATACCCAGGCAAGAAGGGGCCATCTGGGAAAAGCTCACATTAGGAATGATGAAAGAAATTACACTTTCCTCAGCAATAGGCTCCTTAATAATTTCCCATAAAGGAGAGGTAAGAAATCCCTTGACCCAATTAAACTTCTCAGGAGTAGCAAGCATGAGAGTAATGAAGTTAAACCAACTTACAGGAATATCACATTTAAGAGAGCCCATTGAAGAAGATTCCTTCTGAATATGAGGGGAAAAATAATTCTCCCAGAGCTTCAAGCCTTGTTGGGAAAAACCTTGCTTGGCCACATGCACATCAGGAATGGAGACAAAAGTTCTCACCATCCCAACCTGAAGGTGAGCCTCATTTGGAGAAAGAAGGTGCTGGTCCTCCAACATCCAGTCATCATTCTCAGGGGCCACAGTACTTGAGTCCATAGGACTTCCTGCCCCCTCCTCAGCATCAGAATTGGCCTCCTCTTCATCAGCCAGATAGTTCTGAAAAATGTTTTGCAGGCCTTCACCAATGCCAACCCCTTGTGGTGCAACTGCCTCAGGCTCACTTTGCACCTCCACAGCCTCAGGCTCATTAACAGATTCATCATCATCAGACTCCCAGTCTTGAACAATGATAGCTCCTGTAACTCCACTGTTCACATCTTGAGGTGGCAGGTGTTGATTGTCAATAGGCATATCTTCTCCAGGAGCAATGACAGGGCCCTGAACAGGAGCAGCAGCAGCCTCCCAGGGACCCCAACCTTCAGCATTACCACCAGCAGGAGCAGGATCCTGCACAGGGGCCATCCACTGTCCCCAATCACCCCCAGGTGCAGGGGAGGGGAGGGGGGGAGGTGGAGCCTGAGGCCCAAAGACAGGGCCATGAGCAGGAACAGGGTGTGGGTCCACATTGTCATCTGGCAGTGGGTCCTCCTCAGGTGGGCCCCCTCCAAGCAAGTGACTCTGAAGAACTTCAACAGAAAAAGTCCATGACTCTGTCTCCACCAAGTCCCCGATGGTAAACCTCACGCTCTTGGGGATGTCAACCAAGTCAGTAACGCGAATCTTAGCAATAATCCGACCCTTATGGTCAGGGTCCCTCTCCCACAGAAGAACTTTTCCAATGTCTGCAAAGATAGCATTCAGATCCTCAGTATGCCAGTGGTCAAGGGGAGGCCCTACCAGCATCACCCAGCACTCATTGTTAAACTGGGTTCTACGCCAGTTATCACCCTCATTGTGCTTAACAAAAGAAACATGCACATCTTGAAACGGAATCGGGCTCTCCGCAATGAGTCTATCACGGTCACTGACATGATGGAACTGCACATACGCAGACCCAAAGGGACAATCCTGAATATCTCTGAAGTGCACTCCAACCTCATTGTTGAAGAAATCAACCAAGACACCATGAATATTCAAGAACGGAACAGGACCAGGGGGAAGGGGAAAAATGTTAGCAATGGCATACTGTTCATGCGCCCTTGACCTCCGAGGCACCACCACCCTTTTAACACGATTCCGCCCAGCCACCTGCATAATCTGGAAGCCATTCGGCAGGAAAGGCGCAGGATCAATTGGAATATTCGCCATTGTGACGCTCTTCGCCGGCGACGAGCAGGAGGGGAATGGGGTTTCAGCGGGCGGGGGAGTTGAGGAGAAAGGGGAAGAGGTAGTTGTTTTTTGCAACAAAGTGGCGAACTCGTGAAAACTGCCGTGAATAATGGGCCAGGAATGTGAAACTGCCTGGGCCTTGAACCAACCCTCATACGATTTGTCGGGCCAACTACATTTAGGGAAAGAGGGGGATTTCAGAAAAGGAAGGAGACCAAGCAATTTAAATGCCGCGCGATTGGCGCCTCCCCTAGCCCCGACCGGCGTTACCATCGACTTAAAACCACCATCAGTGATCACCTGAGCGTAAGATCTGCCATGAAGACCTGATTTGAATTCACCATTTATATGTTGCTCATTCACAAGCGAAGGACCCTCAGGAGACGCAGGAAATTTGAGTCTTTGAAAAACCGAGCCACCTTTACTGGACTGCTTAAAAGGAGGAGATTTTTTTGCACTTTCTTTCTTGTACGTGACAGCTTTCCATTCTTTAGCAGATTCCTTATAGAATTCCCTTTCTTCATGAATCCAGTTCGGACCCCCATTATCCCAGAGATTAACATGAATCACAAAAGAATTACATGAAAATTTTGAGATATTGTAGATCTCAAAACCCACTGCCCTTGAAGCAACCGAGAAACGAAAAGTTCTATCTTGCAGAAGCTTCACCTGGAATTTAGAAGCATTACCACCAAAACAGGCTTGGAGAGAAAGACTAACAGTATGAAAGTCCAACTTAAAATTTGCACGCCCAAAAGAACAGACCAGATAAAATGGTCTTTTCCTGAAACCACCAATGAAATTAACTTGATGCCTGAATTTATCAAAAATCCTCTTCTCAAAATCACGCCCTAAAGAAAAATCCAGGGCAGGTCGACACGAAGCAACATCTTTAGAAGCACACCCTGAGGGGAGATTTTCAGAGAAATCCAGAGATCTAGGCACCATCTTGTCAATATTGGTGGAAAATTTCTTGACCAAAGGGCTTGGTAAAATCTGAGTACCAACCACAACCCTCTTCACCTAGAGATCAATAGAGATACCAGAAGCCACCACCTCACCATGAACCAAGTATCTAGCATCAATCACAACCTCATTATGGTTGAGGAGAACAAGCCTTTTAGAACTAGGAAAAAGCATGAGAAAACCTTTAGAAGGCTCAAGATCATCAGTCGGCAAAGAGGAGCAAAGGGCATGCCATTTAAGGCCAGTGTCTTCATCTGATCCAGTGATGGTAGGAGATCTACCAAGAAATCCAGATGAGGGATCCAAAGAATCATTAACACGGGAGAGATGAGAGGGGAACCTCAAAACAGATCCAACAGAGATCTTCTCCCCATTTTCCAAACATCGCCCCTCAAGGGGAGAGCCTTTGGCATTGAGAAGAACCATCCAAGAATCCGCCGAGACAACGAGAGAACCTTCCAGAAACTTACCACCCATGGTCACACCAGAATAGGTGACCTTCCAGCAACCTCCAGAGGAATCCATGCAAGGCCAAAGCCGGCGAGGCGCCGGCGAGAGCCGGAGGCCGACCAACGGTCACCTCAGAGGAGCCTCATGCCTCGGAAATCGTGCGGGTATGCCTCCACCACATGCTACACACACTGCTACTATTGTTGAATCTGAAACTGCTTTTGATACTCATGATGTTACTTATCCTACTAATTTTCTAGTACTTGGTTCTGAAGCTAGTAAAACCTATCCTATTATCTTTGGTAGACCCTTCTTGAATACTTGTGGGGCTATCATAGATTGTAGGAAGGAAAAAGTTTTGACTAAGTTTGATGGAGAGTCTTATGAGTTTAATTTTTTCAAATTTGCTAAAACTCCTTATGAAACTGAACTGCCTAATGAGGATTTTAGGGTTGAACAACTTTCTGCTATTTCTCTTCTCCTAACAATGCCTTGCAGCAGTTTATGGAAGATCATGAAAGCGATGTCTTCATGAAGGAAAGAAATGAGATTGACGAGGTTTTCCTTCGTCAGCCTGAGTTACTTAAGCATAATCTACCTATGGAAGATTTGGGTACCACACTACCACCTAAAGGGGACCCTGTTTTCGAATTAAAACCTTTACCTGATGATCTTAAATATGTTTATCTTGATGATAAGAAAGTATATCCTGTTTTTATTAGTCCTAAACTTTTAGGAAATGAAGAAGAGAGGTTATTGGAAATACTGAAGAAACACCGAGCAGCTATGGGCTATATGAAGGGTTTCGCGGCATAGTAAATCAAAATTTTCTACGGATGCGAACAGAGGGAAGCCAAGATCTAATCTAGGAGATGCAAACAACGAGAGAGATGGGATTAGATCTTCATACCCTTGAAGATTCGCACAGCGGAACGTTCGTCGGAACGTGGGTGATGTAGTCGTACTTGCTTCTCCTCCTCGCGATCCGATCCGATCTAGCACCACAAGTGGCGATGCCTCCGTGAGATGCACACGTGCAACACCTCGACGTCTCCTCCTTCCTTGGTCCAGCAAGTATGGTGGAGAGATGGGTTGGATCTACAACGCGACGGCGCAGTGCAATTGGTGGAGAGTTTCTGCAGCAGGGCTTCGCCTACAAGCAGTCGGGAGGGAGAGAGAGAGGAGGGCAGCATGACGGCTAGGGTTGGAGGGGAAGGTGTGTGGGGGGGGTGCGCCCCCAGCCCTCTTTATATAGAGGGGTGGGGCGGCAACCCTAGCCCCTCCCTGAAGCCAAAACCGGCGGCCAAGGAGGAGTGGGGGGCAAGGAAACCCCCCCTTCTAGAAGCTCCAATTAGGGTTTTATCCCTTCTTGGCCGGCTGGGCCCTATGGGGCCTTGTGCCCCTGGCCCAATGAGGCCAGGGCACTCCCTCATAGGCCCATGCCCCCTCCCGACAGGTGGGACCACGTTGGCCCCCCTCCGGAAGGTTCTAGAAGCTTCCGGTACAATACCGATTTACCCGGAACAATTCCGAACTCCAAAAACTGCACTGCCTTATATGAATCTTATTCTCCGGACCATTCCGGAACCTCTCGTGATGTCCTGGATCCCATCCGAGACTCCGAACAAAAACTCATAAACCAATTATCCAATCTATCCTAGCGTCAAGACACGTTAAGTGTGTGACCCTTCGGGTTCAAGAATATGCGGACATGATCTTCTATCAATAATCAACAGCGGGTTCTGGAAACCCATATTGACTCCCACACATTCATCGATGATCATATCGGATGAACCACAATGCCAGGATTCAATCAATCCCATATTTATATTCCCTTCGTCTCGCGATATTTTACTTGCCCGAGATTCGATCGTCGGTACCGTCATACCTAGTTCAATCTCGTTCACAACAAGTACTTTACTCATTCCATAATCCGATATCACTTTGTGATTAACTCCTTAACCACATGCTTGCAAGAGGTGTTGATATCGATTACCGAGTGGGCCCGAAGTATATCTCTCCGACTTGGGAGGGACAAATCCCATCTCGATACATACAACCCAACAAGCACTTTCCGATCACCCGAGAGACACCTTTATGATCACCCTCTCATAGGATGACGTTTGATGACCTCAAAGCTTTCTTCCAATACCAGGGAGTTGTATTATCTCATGGTCTAAGGAATACAATATTTGACATAAGAAAAGCTTCGCAAAGATGAACACGATGACACGATCTAATTGCTCCGCTTAGTTTGGGTCTGTCCATCATATCATTCTCCCTATGATATGATCTCATTATCAATTGACAACTCATGTCTATGGTTAGGAAACCTTAACCATCATTAATCAATGAGCTAGTCCATAGAGGCGTACTAGGGACACGGGGTTGTTTACAAACCACACAAGTATTAAAGTTTCCGCTTAATACAATTCTAGCATGGAATATAAACATTATCATGAACAAGAATTATAATAATAACATCTTTATTATTGCCTCTAGGGCATAATTCCAACATTATACTCTTGACTATTTAAAAGGGATTTCTCCTACTATATGTCAGCATGCTATTAATATAGAACCTGATGCAAAACCAGTTGTTGAGCACCAACACCGTCTAAATCCTAAGATGAAGGATGTGGTAATAAATGAGGTATTAAAACTCCTTGATGCTGGTGTTATTTACCCTATTGATGATATTCAATGGGTTTGCCATGTTCATTGTGTCCCGAAGAAAGGGGGAATCACTATTGTGCCTAATGGAAATAATGAGCTTATACCCTAAAGAGTAGTGGTTGGGTATAGGATGTGCATTGATTTTAGAAATGTTAATAAAGTTACTAGGAAAGATCATTATCCTTTGCCCTTTATTGATCAAATGCTTGAGAGGTTGTCTAAAAAGACCCACTTTTGTTTCCTTGATGGTTATTCTGGGTTCTCTCAAAATGCTGTGAAAGCACAAGACCAAGAGAAAACCGCTTTCACTTGTCCTTATGGCACTTATGCTTATAGGCGTTTGCCTTTTGGTTTATGTAATGCTCCTGCTACCTTTCAGACATGTATGTCTGCTATCTTTCATGGTTTTTGTGAAGAAATTGTGGAGGTTTTCATGGACGATTTCTCTGTCTATGGAACTTCTTTTGATAACTGTTTGCACAACCTTGATAAAGTTTTGCAGAGATGTGAAGAAACCAATCTTGTTTTTAATTGGGAGAAATGCCATTTCATGGTTAATGAAGGGATTGTTCTTGGACACAAAATTTCTGAAAGAGGCATTGAAGTTGGCATAGCCAAAATTGAAGCAATTGAGAAGATGACTTGCCCTAGGGATATAAAAGGTATTCGTAGTATCCTAGGTCATGTTGGTTTCTATAGGAGGTTTATTAAAGATTTCTCCAAAATTTCAAAGCCCCTTACTAATCTTCTTCAAAAAGACGTACCATTTGTTTTTGATGATGATTATAAGGAAGCTTTTGAAACTTTGAAGAAAGCTTTGACTACTGCTCCTATTGTTCAACCACCTGATTGGAGTTTACCTTTTGAAATTATGTGTGATGCTAGTGATTTTGCTGTGGGCGCTGTTCTTGGGCAACATGTTGATAAGAAGTTGAATGTTATTCATTATGCTAGCAAGACTCTAGATGCAGATCACAAAATTATGCTACTACTAAAAATGAGTTCTTAGCTATAATCTTTGCTTGTGATAATTTTAGACCTTATATTATTGATTCAAAGGTTACTATTCATACTGATCATGCTGCTATTAAGTACCTTATGACAAAGAAAGACGCTAAGCCTTGGCTTATTAGATGGATGTTGCTTTTACAAGAGTTTGATCTGCATATTGTAGATAGGAAAGGTGTTGAAAACCCTGTTGTTGACAATTTATCTCGTTTGAAAAACATTTCTTTTGACCCTTTGCCTGTTAATGATAGTTTTCCAAATGAACAGTTGGCTGCAATAAGGGTAAGCCCGCATGAGAGTCCTTGGTATGATGATTACGTTAACTTTATTGTTTCCAAGTATTTGCCTCCAACCTTTACAGCTCAGCTGTAAAACCCCGGTTTTAGTTAATCAATATTTAGGGTTGATTGTGCATTCATGAGCATCATATAAAAATAATGTATGAAACAAGAAATAGAATAAAACCCTAAACCCTACGTTCTCCCTCTATTTGAAAACAATTCAAATGGTTTTGATTTTGAACTCCCAAAAATAAGGATCCCAAATGGACTAAAAAGGGTCCCTGCAGTATTTTATATATTTTATAAATCTTCTGGTATTTTTGAAATGATTCAAAACAGTTTGGAAATTCAAATTACAAAGAGAGAAATCAAAACAGAAATAGAAAACAGTTTTCTAGAAAAAAATCAGGAAACCTAGCTACCTGGGTCGAGCCCACCCTGTCCCTCTCTTCCCGTCGCCTATGCACAGCCCAGTCCGGCCCAACCTCAGCCCACTGGTAGCCCGTACCCCTTCACTCTTCTTTTCCTTTTCTTCTTCCCGGCGACAGAAGGAAGAGGCGAAGCAGGTGCGTGTCGCCAGTGCCGCCGTCATTGCTGCACTATGATTCGCGCTGCCCCGCCGCCCCCAGATGCGAGGATAAGACACCACGAGACTCCTCTCTCTCCCCCTGATCTTATCTCTTCCTCATGTGGCCTCTCTCTCTAGCTCTATGCAAGCACCCGAACCCTAGCTTCGGCTCGCCGTCGTTTCTCGCCTCTTCTCGTTATTCCGAGCTCACAGGCGTGACCGTCGTGGTCGACTTGGTCGATTGCCCTAGTCAACGCCAGCCGAAACACCCTCAATCAATGGAATCGTGACCTCCCTTCCCAACTCTGGCCGATGTCGATTCAATACCGTCGGACCACAGCTAGCTTCCCCGAGCCCTCATCTGCAACTACGGTGAGCTCTCGGTCCTCATGGACCTCTCCAACCTCTTCTTACCCCTCTGGTTCGACCCTACACCATAGTTTGCGAGCGCTGCCGCTCGCCATCATACGCCTTGCTCCGATGACCATCTTGAGGCGGCGCCGCCATATCTAGGTTCCCCATCGTGAGGCGCGTCGAACGCGACCACCCCACTCATGCTGGCTCGCCCTGTGTCCTTGCCTGCGACTACCGTCCGACGTGGATGCGGTGGTGACGTCACCACGACGTCATGCTGGCGTGGCCCGTGGGTCCGCTAACCGCCAATGTGGCTTGCTGATCTGGTCCTGGCCCACCGGTCAGCCACACAGGCTAGCACATGCCCCAGTGAGAAAAGTTTTAAGCCATGTGCTGATGTCATCCTGACGCATTAAATCAATTTAAATTGGTTTAATATTTTCAAAAAATGAATAAAACTTGTAAATTCAATAACTAATGATTTATAAGTCAGAAAAATATGAATAATATATCAAAATGTTCAAAAAATGAGATCTAACTATATAAGCTATAATCATGCATTATTAAGCAACTTAAATGACAAGTTTATTTAGAACAACATAGTAACCCCTCACAGGTGATTCCAGAGTTTCTTCGAGTTAGGGTTTATACCCCTCGGAACCCCGTTTAAACTACCAAGAATGCTATAGGGTTTCATTCCAATGCAATCTAACTTGTCATATCATCATCCTTGTTTGAGAATTGCATCAATGCCATGTGTTGATTGTTTCCCTCTCTTTCTGGTGTTTTGGTTCTTCCCGGTAGAATAGACGAGCTTCTCCTCTCTCTTGTTTTACAAACAAAGATGTCTTTATACAAAACAACTCCACCAGCCATAAGTCTTGCGGAGTATACCATGTACTCACCTTTGATTTGTTAATACTTTTGGTAGAGTAAGTGTTCCATGAAGACAAGTTTGGTATGACATCGACACCGACGAGTGGCTTGGGGTTCCCGACCGGCAGCCTGGAATCTATGGGCCAGGACGTCATCATTATGCTTAGGCCTCTTAGGCCATTTGTTAAGTTTGCTATACTTAATAGCATAATTTTCCTTCCGTTGTTTGATCTTTGTGGTCAGTGACCTCTCCTTGTAATAATTTGGTTCTCTGCTCAATAATGAGCTTGCTGTAATAATTTTTGTGTCGTAGGGTCACTGTTGTGTTATCGAATCTTCATTGGATATCCTCGAGCTCAAGGTTAAGCTTATGTCAGACAAAAGTCTGAAATTTGTTTAGCCCTGATCCCGGGGGTTTCACAGGTTTTGGTATCAGAGCAGTACCGGCCGTAGGAAAACTTTGCTATTGGTCGATGTTGAGTCTAGTACTTGTGAAAACTATTTTAAAAGCTGAAAATTATTTGCAAAAACTCTAGTATGCTTCTTTTACTTCTTATCCAGTTTCGCTCTAACTCTGGGTCTGCTTACCTTGTGTTGATTTGGACAAATTTTGCTATCTCTCCTCTATTCTTTCAAAGCTTAGGTGCCTTTTGGGCATGTCGTTTCTAAGCCAGTTGACCTATTGTTGATTTCTCTAGAGTTGTGTGTTGTGAATTCTTTGTTCCCCTTGCTCTTGTCCAGCTGAGAGATTCCTTTCTATCATGATCTCTCTGTTTTATGGATCCTATAATATAATGATCCACATTGTTCTGCTCTAGGCTCCGAGGTTTCCTTTCGCCTCGTGTGCCTCCTTTTTGTTTGTTTGGGTACTTCAGAAGTCGTTTCTTCTCTTGGAAGCTACCTCTTGATTATTATATTGTAGTGTACGCTATGTCACTCAAGTAGTAGTTACTTCTTTTCTCGGGTTTTAACCATTGGGATTGAACCGAAGATCCCTGATTGTGCTAGATTCTAGTGTTGTGAATCTCGTACATGAAGCCGATCTTTAAACCAAGGTCCATTCTTTGACCCCTGTCATTAATGTTCACACATTACCTCAGGATGGCTGGTATTACAATTATATCCTTCAAGCTTGTGGTCTTTGTTGCGATTGAGTTGTGACAACTAAGGACTTCCCCTACCACTA
Source organism: Avena sativa (assembly GCA_916181665.1). Classification (NCBI taxonomy): domain Eukaryota; kingdom Viridiplantae; phylum Streptophyta; class Magnoliopsida; order Poales; family Poaceae; genus Avena; species Avena sativa. The sequence goes on along the minus strand of OV702294.1, from coordinate 165,634,087 downwards.
GCTATGGCAGATGTTCTTTAATGGAACCAAATAGATCACGATAAGAGTACTCCTCGAGAGTCTCGCATCTATACTCGTGACTTTGCCACACCTTACCCCTTATCTACATTGGTTTTCGGAAGATTGTTAAACTATGCATTCACATCTCTGGATTCTACCTTGAGCATGTTCCTTTTCCCTCGTTATTTTCTGACCTTTGTCTATCAGTTGGTAGACAAGTAGTAAATATGCATCGGTGTCTTTCGATGCAATATACTCTTGTGGCCCGTCATGACAAACAATTTCGGAATGTCTAGGAGAAACAAACTCTAGTACCTCGTCATATCTAGGACTAGGTCAAAGCATTGTAATCCGCAGATTAAGAGGCATTGAGTGTCTTTCATCTATTCTACCTTAAAGTATCACACTCTTTTATACTAAGAGGTCGTGCCGAGTTCCATGACCCCTTAATGAAGTGATACTCTTACACATATTTACCCACCCTTTCTCGAGCTTTCGCGCTCATGAGTGATGCGTGTGCGTAATGATGTGGCTATCTGAGATTATTAACAATTATTATTGTTTTGATATCTAAGGATATTTGAGTTATTCTTAGCGTGATTGGTTAACCCCATCACTAATAAAAGGATGATTGTGCTACCAAGTCCGCTATTCTTGTGCACTCTCTTCGGCCAAAGAGTTAGGATCGTGCCGAAGCTCCGAGACTATGTCTGCTTGCCTTACCAAGCAAGTTTCCTCTCGAACTAAGTGACATATCAGTGGTTCATGATATTCTGGACGTATTTCCAGAAGTATCGCCATGTTGCCACATGACTGTGTTGCCAAGTTATTGAGCAAGCAAGTTCTCTGAACTGCTCTTTTATCCAAGGATCCGTACCAGATACCCTTGAACTAGTTGGTTGAGCTTAAACAACAACTTGGAGAGTTGTAAGACAATTTTTTATCCCACTTAGTTCCTCAAAGGGATGTCTAGTTTTGTTCGTGTTGAAAAAAATAGTATTTTCTTCGTGGATATGTTATCTTCCCCCACCTTTGATTTGATTTGGGTTATTGTCAAATCAAACTCGGTTCCAAGGACTATCTTGATGATGTTTCTACTTGTGATGTTTCACTTGAGTACATTTTCATGTCCTTTGGTCTGACCAATATTATTGCCTTGTTCACACAACATATGATTACATCTTCTTAGAGTGTTTTGATAAGTTTGTTGTTGAGCCCATCAATGACATCATTATCTTCTCCATGCTAGACAAGTTTCATATGGAACATTTGACATTAATGTTGGAAACTTTTGAGAACAATCCTTGAATCATCTCGAAGTTTGTGTTCTGGATGTTAGAAGTAACCTTCTCTGGTTCACGTGCAATTGTTGAAAGATGTCTCCATGGATTCGAGAAGAGTTATCTCCGTTCCTTAAGGATATATGTGTGTTTTATTGTTAGTACCTTATGTGTGTGCAGTTGTCTTTCAACAAGTTGCTACTACATGGGTATAGCAATATAGATCATCTTTTGGAGCTTTACACTGTAGTTCTTGTCTTGAGAACCTAGTGACTCTACCTTTGTGTAAATGTTGCACCCTTTCTATTCGGATATGCTGAGTCTGAAGTATCATACTGCCTAACCAAAGTTGAATCTCAAGCAGCAAAGATGGTTAGTGTTCCTCAAGGTTATGACATAGGTTTCTTTGTAAATGTGGCAAGATTGATGTAATGGTTGACACACTTAGCCGGAAAGACCTTTGTCATATCCTCTTGAATCAGCAATAACAACCACTCTTCATGAGGATTCTTATATGATTTATTATAGGAGTTATTCTTATGGTTTCCTTTTGTTAGACCCCTCCTTTGTAAAGGAAAAGGATCCCTGTGATTGCAATGCTAGTCCCTGGATCAATGCTAGCATCCACAGTTTAAGATGAAGTACATAGATACAAAGGTCATTTATTACATCCATTCCAGAGATAAAACATAGTCTTTTACAACTCAGGGCCATAGGCCTAATACAAGAGTTTTGGAATAAGTAAATAAACACAAGTCTTCATCTTCATGTGCCACAGGCAAGCATGTTGAGTGTAGACTCATGACACCTAATCATCATCTGAATAACCTGCAACATCACAAGTTACAGCCACAGTGGGTCAATACTTTGGAATAGTATTGGCAAGTGATACCTTAGTATAATTTTAAGTGGACTATTTTACTATATGCAATTTAGCTAAGTGTAGCTTGGCTTGCTTTGCTTCAAAATAGGTTTTTCCTATTAGTTGAAATCACTAAGTTTTTCTTTGACAAAACTTTTCCCAAGAAACCATCAATAGACATTGAGGTCCTTCACCCTTGTTCACCCACATGTTTTACTTAGAAGTTGGAGTGATGAGATTCTTGATAGCTTCCATGTCTTGATGCTCAATTTGTCCATTGCCATGGACTTGGCTAAGTACTTAGATTTTCCATCTGCAGAGGTTGTGCACTTTCCCCACCAGACTTGATTTCCCAAGACAGGACCTTTCAGAAGCCTTTCCTTAGTCAAATGGACGCGCTCCAACCTATCATTCCCACTACCACCAACTGTCCAAGTGACTAAGTTCTAGCAACCTATATGATCATGGCAGAGCCCATATTGCCAAGTGGTTGCACTGTAAGCTTTCTCAACACTTGGCCTCTAAAATCCTTTTGTGCCTGGGTGGCATACCACAAGTGAGATACACAAGCCAAATCCATGGCCTTGTGTAACCACTCAACACAAACCATTCCTTCCATTCCACCCAGGAGGTTCATTGACTTAGTTGTTTTATTAAGAAAGCATAAGTCTCATGACTTAGAAATATTCTCATCATAGCAAGTATAGATTATACCCACCCTTGGTTGCTACTAGCTAGGCTAAGCATGGTATAGTAACCTTAACTTAGGAATTTTCCTAGCAATTCTAGTAACCTACAACTACTTAGGATTTCCCAACATAGCATTTGGCAAAAGAAGCATGCAAGACTTAGCAAAATATCTAATGCTAGTACAAAATATAGGAATGAAATAATCATGAAATACCACTTGCCTTGGTAATGGGGAGAGTAGCACTCTTCACAATCACAGTCACTAGCAAAATCTACACAAACATTTGTAGCACAAAATTACATACAATTCATATACAAACAAAAATATGAATGCATGCATGCAAGAAAATGCTAAGTGTTGATTTTTTTGAAAACCTACCAAGCAAGTGCATGATACAGAAACATAACCAAGTCAAAAGTTTGCTAATTAAACTTATTTAGCCCTAAGACAATTTGCTAAACAAAATCTATACTCCAAATGGACCTAAATATGTTTCTGCATACAAAATCATTTTAACAGGAACTTTTTGTTAAACACATTGGAGATTCAGAAAGGGTTTGACTCACTGATTCCAACGGTATAAAGTTTGCAAAAATCCAACGTGGGAAACTCAAGTTATAGCCCTTTGAAAAAGTGATCTAAATCTGATCTGAATTTCTATTTTGAATCCAACCCTAGCCACGCGTCACGATATTACTAGCGCGTACCGGTTTGCACTGGATCGAGCTCTGCGGCCATAGGATCTAAACAGATCGCACGGTCCTGAACACGTACCTCTTCGCCGATAAGTGATTCTATCCTGTCGCTTGGATCTAGATCTAACGGCGCTCGAGCATGCGACCATGTCCTGGCGGCGCGCGGCGTCAGCGAGCGGCGGAGCGCTCAGTCTACGGCGGCGCTAGCGTTCCAGGTCATGCGCGAGATGGAGAAGGGTCATACCAGAACCGCAGGAGGCTGCTGATGCTCAAGGTGGTGTTGGTTTGCGAAGGGGCGCGCTGACACGGCGATGATTTCTCGTCGAAGTAGAGTCTGGCGACAGGTGGCTCTGTTCGAGGTCGAAGGCGATGTTGTCGATCACTAGGAGGCAAACAGAGGGTGTGGTCAGGTGCAGGAGATCACGGAGAAGACGCGTGTGTGAAGGAGAAAGCTTGGGGCGGTCTGGACTTACCACTGGAGGTCGTCGGAGTTGAAGCCGAAAACGGTGGCGCTCAGTCGCTTGCGTTGCCGACGTCCTGGGTCACGCGCGGGCGAACTAGTGGTACTGGGAGATGCGCGAGGTCAAGTAGAGTCTGCTCGTGTGAACCAGGAGCAGAGGGGTGGTCGGAGTTGGCCGGAATCGTGGCTGCAGCTCGTCGGAGACAGCGGGGTTGCGGTGAGCAATTCTTGCAGCCTGGGGGCGCTCTGGGCTCGGGGTTTGGGGGAGAAGGGAGAGGGGGCAGAGGGGGTTTTAGTAGCCAGGATACGAGCGAGATTTACTCGTGCATTTACGCGAATTGAAGTTGCGCAAATCAACAGGAAACGCCCGGCGTCAATTGGGGAAGAACCAGTCGCGGGGTGGAGACGATGATTCCTGGGTGGGCCGCGGTTGTCAGCGAGAGAGGAGGAGAGGGAGTGGGTCCTGCCTGTCAGCGAGCTGGCGGGTGCGGGATCGGGTGGAAGAAAACGTTTCGCGGGGTGGAGGCTGCTGGGCTAGCTGGGCCGAGTTGGGCTGGATCGGCCAGATGGGTTGGTTGCCTCTTTTTTTTCCTCTTACTCCTTTTTCTTTTTCTGATTGAATTTCTAGGAATGGTTTTCAAACTCTTTTTCAAATAAGGTTGAATTCAAACCTGCTCTAGCTTTTTGTACAGTGTTCCTTGCACCTAAATAAGTGTCAAAACACCTCTGTTCACTCAGACTCACTTGGGTATTTTGAAAATAATAAAATAAACCAAGCCTTTTAGGAGATAAAATATAAGGCATAGATTTGGTTTTATTTTATACCTTGCTTTGAAACTTTGCTCAAGCTTTTGAAATCACTTAAGTTTGAACTCAAAACATTCTGAGTGAATAATAGCACCTTTCTCATTAGCAAGTAGCACAAAGGCTAGGGTATTCATACATAAAATGATGAGCAACATATGCTCCTGTTTTTTATATGATTTTGAGATGAAACCCTAAATGATGATGGATGCATGGAGGATATGCATGAGTTTTGAAATATGAATTTAGGGATGTTACAAATCTAACCCCCTTAATATGAATCTCGCCCTCGAGATTCGGGTTGGCTAGCAAATAGGTGAGGGTGGTCTTTCCGAAGATCATCTTCTCTTTCCCATGTTGCTTCTTCTTCGGAATGATGATTCCATTGTACTTTGCAAAACTTGATAGTTTTTGTCCTTGTGACTCTTTCCGTAGTCTCAAGAATCTTGACAGGCTTTTCTTCATAGGTTAGATCACTTTCTAGTTGAACTTCTTCCAAAGGTATGGTATCCTTCAAAGAAGATTCTTCCATTTCCGGGTGACATTTCTTAAGTTGACTCACATGAAACACATTATGGACAGCTGACTGAGATTCTAGCAATTCGACTTCATATGCAACTTCTCCCTTGCGACTTAGAATTTTGAATGGCCCAACATATCTTGGTGCCAACTTTCCTTTGACTCCAAATCTTTTCACTCCACGAAGTGGTGATACTCTAAGATAAGCTCTATCCCCAACTCCGTAGGTGACTTCTCTATGCTTAGAATCCGCGTAGCTTTTCTGTCAGGACTGTGCTATCTTCAACCTATCCTTAACCAATTTGACTTTCTCTTCGGCGTCTTTGATAAGATCAGGTCCAAATAAACTCCTTTCTCCCACACCATTCCATAGCAATGGGGTGGTACACTTCCTTCCGTAGAGAAACTCAAATGGTGCCATCCCAATACTAGCTTGATAACTGTTATTGTAAGAGAACTCTGCGTAAGGCAGACTTTCATCCCAACTTGCTCCATAGTCTAGGGCACATGCCCTCAACATGTCTTCAAGAATTTGATTAGTCCTTTACGTTTGCCCATCAGTTTGAGGATGAAAAGCAGTGCTGAATTTCAACCTCGTTCCCAATGATTCATGAAGTTGTCTCCAAAAATGAGAAGTGAACTGAGTTCCTCTATCAGACACAATACTCTTAGGCACACCATGAAGGCATACAATTCTGCTCATGTAGATTTTGGCTAACTTGGCACTTGTATAAGTTGTCTTCACGGGTATAAAATGAGCCACTTTAGTTAGGCGATCCACTACTACCCATATGGAATCATATCCTGATCTGGTCCTTGGTAATCCGGTAATGAAATCCATACCGATATTTTCCCACTTCCATTCAGGAATAGGTAGTGGTTGAAGCAAACCTGCTGGTTTCTGATGCTCCGCTTTCACTCTACTACACACATCACACAAAGCAATATGTTCGGCGATGTCCCTTTTGAGATTGTTCCACCAAAATCTTTCTTTCATATCCATGTACATCTTGGTGTTTCCCGGGTGAATAGAATACGGAGAGTTGTGGGCTTCTTGCAGAATCAGTTTCCGCAACTCCGGATCTTGTGGAACACAAATACGTTTCCCATGCCATAAAGTACCCTGTTCGTCTACGTGGAAACTTTTGGCTTTTCCTTGGCTAATCCTTTCCTTAATCTCTTCGATTTCTTTATCAGTCTTCTGGGCTTCTTTAATCTTATCCAACAGAGTGGGTTGAACATCCAAAGACATGAGATGTCCTTCTGGCACAATCTCCAATCTGAGTTTTCTGAATTCGGCACACAAATCATCTGGTAGTTCTCCTTTGGTGAGGCCATTCACAAACACCTTACGACTTAGAGCATCTGCTACAACATTTGCTTTACCGGGGTGGTATTGCAAACTTAAGTCATAGTCCTTGATAAGTTCTAGCCATCTCCTTTGTCTCATATTGATTTCCTTCTGGGTGAAGATATACTTCAAACCCTTGTGATCTGTGAACACTTCACAACGCTTTCCCAAAAGGTAGTGTCTCCATGTTTTGAGTGCATGGACAACAGATGCTAACTCTAAATCATGAGTAGGATAGTTTACTTCATGAGTCTTGAGTTGTCTCGAGGCATAAGCCACAACTTTCCCGCCTTGCATAAGTACGGCACCTAATCCTTGATGAGAAGCATCACAATATACTTGGAAATCTTTTTCCAAATCTGGCAGACACAAAACTGGTGCTGACACAAGTCTCTTCTTCAATTCTTGAAAGCTGAGTTCACAACCTTCAGACCAAGCAAACTTCTTGTCTTTCTTTAACAATTCTGTCATTGGCTTAGCAACCTTTGAGAAATTTTCAATGAATCTTCTGTAGTAACCTGCTAAGCCAAGGAAACTACGAACCTCTTTCACGTTCTTAGGAGATTCCCATTCTGTCACTGCTGAAACTTTGGCAGGATCAACTGCTACACCATCCTTTGTCATAACATGACCAAAAAAACCAACTTCTTCTAACCAGAACTCGCACTTGCTGAATTTGGCGTATAGTTTATGCTCCCTCAGTTTCTCAAGTATCAAGCGTAAGTGTCCTTCATGTTCTTCCTTGCTCTTGGAGTAGACTAAGATGTCATCGATGAAAACGACAACAAATTTGTCAAGAAATTCCATGAACACCTTGTTCATCATATTCATGAAGTATGCCGGAGCGTTGGTTAAACCAAAAGTCATCACGGTGTATTCATACAATCCATACCTTGTGGTGAATGTTGTTTTAGGTATGTCTTGCTCTCTTATCTTGAGTTGAAAATAGCCTGATCGGAGATCAATCTTCGAGAACACACATGCTCCTTCTAGCTGATCAAACAAGTCGTTGATTCTAGGCAAAGGGTATTTGTTCTTGATAGTTACCTCGTTGAGTGATCGGTAATCTATGCATAGCCTTTGACTTCTATCCTTCTTTTCTACAAACAAAACTTGAGCTCCCCAAGATGAAGAACTTGGCTGGATGAATCCTTTCTGCAATTGTTCTCCAAGTTGTTTCTTGAGTTCCTTTAGTTCGTCAACTGACATTTTATAAGGTCTCTTTGCTCTTGGTCCAGAACCTGGTACCAGATCTATTATAAACTCCACGTCTCTATCTGGTGGCATTCCTGGCAATTCTTCCGGAAACACGTCCGGATACTCACACACAATTGGCACAGTGTCCATGCTAACCCCCTTAAGAGAATTTAGCTTACTTCCTTTAGTTTCAAAGTTGGACTTGAATTTTATCCGCTTTCCTTCCGGGGTTGTGAGTGTAACAGTACGATTGGCACAATCTAGTACTCCTTCATACTTAGCCATCCAATCCATTCCCAAAATACATCCAATCGTTGGGAATCTAGGATTATCAGGCTCACTGGAAACTTATGCTTTCCAAACTCTATGACTAGATCCCGGCATCCAAGACTTACTATCATATCTCCTCTCGGAGAACTAACTTTTATTGGGCACCCAATGTTTTCAGTTGCAAACCCATTTCTATCCACAAATGCTTTTGATATGAATGAATGAGATGCACCAGTATCAAAGAGTACGAATGCTGGAATTGAATTGAGTTTGAACTTACCAGCAACAGCGTCAGGCTCCTCATAGACCTCCTCCACATTGATGTGGTTAACCTATCCTTTCTGAAAAGGATTGGGCTTGTTAGGTCCTTCAACTTTCTTCTCTGGGCACTCATTAGCATAATGCCCCAGCTTCTTGCATTTGAAGCATTCAACTTGACTGATGTCTTTTTTAGCAGGCTGACTTCCACTTCCACTGTGGTGGCTCTTATGTCCACTCTTGTGGTTCTTGTACTTATTGTTGTCATGACTGCGATGATGCTTGTTGTCATGACGGTTGTGGTTGTGGTGCTTGTTGAATTTCCCATGCTTGTGGGATCCTGAGCTTCCACTGTCATCAATATGAGATCGTTTGTGAGACGATCTCGAGCTATGCTTATCGGAGTGCTTTCTCTTCCTACTCTCTACTTGCTTCATTTTGTTCTCCAAAATAGCAGCCTTGTCACACAGAGACTGATAAGTTGGAACATATGCCACAGACAACTGTAAGTTTAGTTCATCATTCAACCCTTCCAGAAATTTTTCCTTCCTCTTGGCATCTGTGTCAATCTCATCCGGTGCATAACGCGCCAGATTGTTGAACTCTTCTATGTATTCAGCCATGCTTCGGTGGCGCTTCCTCAGATTGTGGAACTCTTTCTTTTTTAGGCTCATCATTCCTGATGAGATATGAGCAGTGCAAAAACCATCTTCAAAGATAGCCCAAGTCACCTCATCAATAGGAGTGGTGATTTGGAAGTTGTCCCACCATGTGGCGGCTGGCCCTTCCAACAGATGCGCTGCGAACCTGACCTTTTCAGCATCCGTGCAGCCCACGGTCACTAAGTCCTTGTTTACAGAACATAGCCAATCATTGGCCACCATGGGATCAGTTGTCCCCGAGAACTTAGCTGGCCTCAAACGCAGAAATCTGGTGAGCATATCAAAGCCCGGAGGGTTGTTGTTATTGTTGTTGTTGTTGTTGTTGTTGTTGTTGGGGTTGTTGTTGTTATTCTGGTTTTGGATGAATGTCATCATCATTTGCATAAGTTGTGTTTGTGCATTCATCATTTGCTGCATTTTCGGGGTGATGTTGTTGGGGTTGGGGTTTGCGTGACGGGGAGGCATCTGTGGTTTGTTCAAATAGAGGTAAGAATGAGATACCCATAGATGTTTTATGCACATTACATCACATAAGCAAACACATAGCATGCAACACAGAGACAAAAATTCAACAACAAGATAACAAGTTCTCAAAGTAAAACACACAAGTGGCAAGCCATCCACATGTCGGATGGTCCAATAACAAGTTCACAATAACAAGTACGATAATAAAAGATAACCGAGTAGTCAAGTCTACTCGTCAGCATCAATCTCTTCCTCGACAAAGGTAAGACCTGCGTTCTCCATCGCGGTCTTGTTCTCCTCAATAGTAGTGGTCAAGGACTCAATCTTGGTCTTGAGAGCCCTCTTCTGGGAGCGAAGCCTCTCAATCACCATCTGCTGCTGCTCTAGCTCGAAATCCTTGGACTTCAGTTCCTCGGTCATGTCCCGGATCTTCTTGTTCCTATCCTAGACGCGTTTCTCCTGACTCTTAAACTTCCGGTCCTGGGTCTCGAACTTTGCCTCCATCTCTTTGACTATCTCGTCCTGCTGCGCGAAGAGCTTGTCCTTCTCGCGAAGCTGCACCTGGAGCTCGTCATTACTGAGCATGACATTGGTCCTGTCCGTGTCCACGTGCCTAATAAGAGACTCTAAGTCCTGGAGATAGAGACGTATCGGCTCTGCTGCGTTCCTCGAGTCGTCCTCGAAGTTGATGGACTCTCCGTCATCATCACGTCTTCCGAAGACGTGGAAGTGGGTGCCTCTAACCTGTCGGGAGTGATGGCCTAACAGACGTCCTATTAGGTCCTGCATGACGACCTCCATGCCTCTCTCCCTGTCATCGTGCATAAGCTTGAAGACGATGGCCTCCGTAGTAGGCTCTGTCTGGCGTCCGGGCTGGTTCACCTTGAAGCCCCAGAGGTCCTTCCTCTCGAACTTGGTGAGTGGATGCACCATGATGGTGGGAAGAGGGAGATTGAGCAAAGTGGTAAGCTCAACGATACGAGGACCAAAACGGGTAACCTAGAACTCCTCAACAGCGCTGATGGTAATAGGCATCTATTTATAAGATAGAAATGTTAGGATAACACAATTTAAGATATAACCAGACAAACATGTCATACATATCATTGGAGCACAAAATCACACAAGTCATGCATACATGAATCCATTACATCAATCAAGGTCCAAACTTATTTAAGGTATCATTTTGGAAAATAAGGTGATAGGTGGTGGTCCAACTAACGAAGTGCGTTCACAATCCTATCTCACTGGATCTGTTGGCTAACACAATGTTCCTAGAGGCAATCCACCTATCTTGTTCACATGATTCCATCACTAAGTCTATAATATCTCCCCTTAAGGTTTGGTTGGTGGCTTCCAACTCTTGGGTAAGTTCCTTCTCTTTCTCTAAGTCTTTCTGGAGGTTGAGCATTCTGCACTTGACTCTAGCACTAAGTTCTTTGATAGTCCTCCAAGCTGCTTCTCTTGCTGACTCAAAGAATGTGGTGTGCATCACAGTGTTGGTGTACATACAGAATCCTCTTTCTTTGTGGTTGTCTTCCTTGTTTTTGTACAAGTGAAGTTGCACCCACCAGTACTCCACTCCTTCATCCATCACTGGAAAGCCTTTGTACACAGCTGCTCCATGTGCTTCCATTGCCACCATGAGGTCCTTGAGAATTTTGGGAAACTCAGTTTCACACTCCAAGGTCATGGTCATGAGTGGTCCTTTCTTCACGGCTTCGTTGATGGAGTTCATCTACAAATAGAGAGGATAATGAGAAGATTAGAAAAGTTTACGAGAAGAATAGACAAGTGTAGAAGTAGTTGAAAATTTTTCCTTAGTGGTTTCCAATCCTAGGGTCATAATCCTACAGGCAACATAGTGCTCTGATACCATCTGTTAGACCCCTCCTTTGTAAAGGAAAAGGATCCCTGTGATTGCAATGCTAGTCCCTGGATCAATGCTAGCATCTACAGTTTAAGATGAAGTACACAGATACAAAGGTCATTTATTACATCCATTCCAGAGATAAAACATAGTCTTTTACAACTCAGGGCCATAGGCCTAATACAAGAGTTTTGGAATAAGTAAATAAACACAAGTCTTCATCTTCATGTGCCACAGGCAAGCATGTTGAGTGTAGACTCATGACACCTAATCATCATCTGAATAACCTGCAACATCACAAGTTACAGCCACAGTGGGTCAATACTTTGGAATAGTATTGGCAAGTGATACCTTAGTATAATTTTAAGTGGACTATTTTACTATATGCAATTTGGCTAAGTGTAGCTTGGCTTGCTTTGCTTCAAAATAGGTTTTTCCTATTAGTTGAAATCACTAAGTTTTTCTTTGACAAAACTTTTCCCAAGAAACCATCAATAGACATTGAGGTCCTTCACCCTTGTTCACCCACATGTTTTACTTAGAAGTTGGAGTGATGAGATTCTTGATAGCTTCCATGTCTTGATGCTCAATTTGTCCATTGCCATGGACTTGGCTAAGTACTTAGATTTTCCATCTGCAGAGGTTGTGCACTTTCCCCACCAGACTTGATTTCCCAAGACAGGACCTTTCAGAAGCCTTTCCTTAGTCAAATGGACGCGCTCCAACCTATCATTCCCACTACCACCAACTGTCCAAGTGACTAAGTTCTAGCAACCTATATGATCATGGCAGAGCCCATATTGCCAAGTGGTTGCACTGTAAGCTTTCTCAACACTTGGCCTCTAAAATCCTTTTGTGCCTGGGTGGCATACCACAAGTGAGATACACAAGCCAAATCCATGGCCTTGTGTAACCACTCAACACAAACCATTCCTTCCATTCCACCTAGGAGGTTCATTGACTTAGTTGTTTTATTAAGAAAGCATAAGTCTCATGACTTAGAAATATTCTCATCATAGCAAGTATAGATTATACCCACCCTTGGTTGCTACTAGCTAGGCTAAGCATGGTATAGTAACCTTAACTTAGGAATTTTCCTAGCAATTCTAGTAACCTACAACTACTTAGGATTTCCCAACATAGCATTTGGCAAAAGAAGCATGCAAGACTTAGCAAAATATCTAATGCTAGTACAAAATATAGGAATGAAATAATCATGAAATACCACTTGCCTTGGTAATGGGGAGAGTAGCACTCTTCACAATCACATTCACTAGCAAAATCTACACAAACATTTGTAGCACAAAATTACATACAATTCATATACAAACAAAAATATGAATGCATGCATGCAAGAAAATGCTAAGTGATGATTTTTTTGAAAACCTACCAAGCAAGTGCATGATACAGAAACATAACCAAGTCAAAAGTTTGCTAACTAAACTTATTTAGCCCTAAGACAATTTGCTAAACAAAATCTATACTCCAAATGGACCTAAATATGTTTCTGCATACAAAATCATTTTAACAGGAACTTTTTGTTAAACACATTGGAGATTCAGAAAGGGTTTGACTCACTGATTCCAACGGTATAAAGTTTGCAAAAATCCAACGTGGGAAACTCAAGTTATAGCCCTTTGAAAAATTGATCTAAATCTGATCTGAATTTCTATTTTGAATCCAACCCTAGCCACGCGTCACGATATTACTGGCGCGTACCGGTTCGCACTGGATCGAGCTCTGCGGCCATAGGATCTAAACAGATCGCACGGTCCTGAACGCGTACCTCTTCGCCGATAAGTGATTCTATCCTGTCGCTTGGATCTAGATCTAACGGTGCTCGAGCATGCGACCATGTCCTGGCGGCGCGCGGCGTCAGCGAGCGGCGGAGCGCTCAGTCTACGGCGGCGCTAGCGTTCCAGGTCATGCGCGAGAAGGAGAAGGGTCATACCAGAACCGCAGGAGGCTGCTGATGCTCAAGGTGGTGTTGGTTTGCGAAGGGGCGCGCTGACACGGCGATGATTTCTCGTCGGAGTAGAGTCTGGCGACAGGTGGCTCTGTTCGAGGTCGAAGGCGACGTTGTCGATCACTAGGAGGCAAACAGAGGGTGTGGTCAGGTACAGGAGATCACGGAGAAGACGCGTGTGTGAAGGAGAAAGCTTGGGGCGGTCTGGACTTACCACTGGAGGTCGTCGGAGTTGAAGCCGAAAACGGTGGCGCTCAGTCGCTTGCGTTGCCGACGTCCTGGGTCACGCGCGGGCGAACTAGTGGTACTGGGAGATGCGCGAGGTCAAGTGGAGTCTGCTCGTGTGAACCAGGAGCAGAGGGGTGGTTGGAGTTGGCCGGAATCGTGGCTGCAGCTTGTCGGAGACAACGGGGTTGCGGTGAGCAATTCTTGCAGCCTGGGGGCGCTCTGGGCTCGGGGTTTGGGGGGAGAAGGGAGAGGTGGCAGAGGGGGTTTTAGTAGCCAGGATACGAGCGAGATTTACTCATGCATTTACGCGAATTGAAGTTGCGCAAATCAACAGGAAACGCTCGGTGTTAATTGGGGAAGAACCAGTCGCGGGGTGGAGACGATGATTCCTGGGTGGGCCACGGTTGTCAGCGAGAGAGGAGGAGAGGGAGTGGGTCCTGCCTGTCAGCGAGCTGGCGGGTGCGGGAGCGGGTGGAAGAAAACGTTTCGCGGGGTGGAGGCTGCTGGGCTAGCTGGGCCGAGTTGGGCTGGATCGGCCAGATGGGTTGGTTGCCTCTTTTTTTTTCCTCTTACTCCTTTTTTCTTTTTCTGATTGAATTTCTAGGAATGGTTTTCAAACTCTTTTTCAAATAAGGTTGAATTCAAACATGCTCTAGCTTTTTGTACAATGTTCCTTGCACCTAAATAAGTGTCAAAACACCTCTGTTCACTCAGACTCACTTGGGTCTTTTGAAAATAATAAAATAAACCAAGCCTTTTAGGAGATAAAATATAAGGCATAGATTTGGTTTTATTTTATACCTTGCTTTGAAACTTTGCTCAAGCTTTTGAAATCACTTAAGTTTGAACTCAAAACATTCTGAGTGAATAATAGCACCTTTCTCATTAGCAAGTAGCACAAAGGCTAGGGTATTCATACATAAAATGATGAGCAACATAGCTCCTGTTTTTGATATGATTTTGAGATGAAACCCTAAATGATGATGGATGCATGGAGGATATGCATGAGTTTTGAAATATGAATTTAGGGATGTTACACCTTTGTATCCGAAGTCTGACCTTTACTTGATGCATCGTATCTCGAACATCAAGGAGAACATTTAAAGTAGTGTTGCTAAATGTCTCTTGGTCGATCCTCCAGACACTTTTATGTTGGCAATCATTTTGTTGTGCCAAGTAATTGAAGTCTGAGAATGAAGTTTCTTTCTTCTCGTGTCATCAAGAATCTTCTTACCTGTTCATCTAGTGGTGTATAGTGATATCATGATCTTTGGAAAAGATTTTGGTATACCTGGATGAATAAAGAGTTTCCTTCGTTTTCTTAACCATGTTCTAAGAGTGACTATGATTTTGATAATCAACAGTTTCTCTTATTACATGTTCTTTGTGACTCTTATGAGTCCTCACCACGAAAACACCTTTCTATCTTGACCTTCTGTTGGATGAAAGAGTGACCCTTTTGTGTCAAAAGTAGTTCAATAGTTTGGTTTTGTTGATCCATATCTCTCCAACCTGAAATCTCTACTTAAGCCGTTTAGTAGAGGTTCCCTATCGAAGTCTATGGTCATGTTCTTTCTGTTGGAAGATTTCTTCTTCAGAAGCTTCAAAACCTCCTGTAAGTTCCTGTAGGGGTTCGCAGCATAGAAAACAAAAAATTTCCTACGATGGGAACAACTAAGTACAAGGATCTATCTACTAGACACAAGCAACGGGTGGATATACATCCATAGAATACATACCCTCAAAGACCGAATAGCGTTAACGAGGTTGTACTCGTGGCTGATGTAGACGAACGCTTGCCGATCTCAAGATCGTGATGAAGTCCATCTGGTCCAGCCGGTCCAGCACGATCAAGTCTAGCACCTCAAAGCAGTGGTGCATCCGTGATCGCACACAAGTACGGGTACCCCAACAACCTCCGCGCCCTCGCTCCAGCGAAGCAACGGAAGCAACAAATCCTTCCAGAAAAAGCCACCAGGAACATGTATCTCGCTGATCCGAGACCATGGGGAAATTCTAAAGGGGGGAGAGAGATCCTTCGCGAGGAGGTGTGAGAGACAAGTGAGAGGAGAGGGTCCTTTTATAGGGGAGGGGGCAGCCCAAGGGGGCATGGCCGTCGGCCATGGAGGGTGCCCCCACCTCTCCCTCATTCATGTGGTGGAAGCTCCACTCACATAAAAACCTCTCCACTCACAATTCCACTCACATGCATTAATTTTCCACCAAAATTAATGCAAGCTCTCATTTAAATAAAACTCTTTTATTTATTTATTCAGAATTTTGTTAATTACTTTAATTAACAAACATTCACAAAAAAACCCTTGTTAGTATTCCATTTCACATGCAGAACCAGTTTCAGCAATTTCAACCGAAACAGTTCCGGTGTCTAGTGAAATAAATTCCTGCGCTTTCCTTTTCTTTTTCTGGCATATCATTTGCTCCGAATGGTGTCGGCATCCCTTAAGTGTGTCACCCTACGGTTCGCGAATAATGCGGACATGATCGAGACCCTTCTCCGATCAATAATCAGTAGCGGGACCTGGAGATCCATACTGACTCCCACACATTCAACGATGACTTCTGTGATCGTGTGAACCTTTTACGCTAGTATCTTAATCCCTTTGTTTCACGATATATTACATGTCCGAGATTCGATCATCGGTATCTCCATACCTAGTTTGATCTCGTTACCGACATGCACTCTTTTCTCGTTCCCGTGATATAACATTCTAGTGATCAAATCACTTGCTTGCAAGCTAATCAATGTGATATCACCGAGAGGGCCCAGAGCATATCTATCCGTCATCGGGATGAACAAATTCCACTCTTGATCCATGGACCTCAACATAACACTTTAGTAGTTCTAAAGCTATCTTTATAACCACCCAGTTACGGTGTGATGTTTGATGTCATCGAGAAACTCTTCCGGTGTTAGTGATTGACATGATCTCATGGTCTAAGAATTAGGATCACTTCGTAAGTTGTTATAGCAATATAAACTCAATGACTTTGATCGTAATGCTATACTTTGGATGAATGTTCATCACATCATTACACTAATGTTGTGACCTCGTTATTAACAACATCCAATGTCCATGATCAGGAAACTTTGATCATCTTGTTAATCAACGAGCTAGTTTATAAGAGAGGCATAACTAGGAACTTCCTTTTTGTTTATTAAACACACATGTATTAACGTTTCCGTATTAATACAATTATAGCATGTAAAATAAACATTTATCATAAATAAGGAATACGATAATAACCACTTTATTATTGCCTCTCGGACATATTCCCTTCAGTCTCCCACTTGCACTAGAGACAATAATCTAGTTTGAAAACTTTGCGTATTTAACACATATGGCTTTCCGGTGTTCCATATACGTAGCTGCAAGTGGTTAACATAATCTATGGATCTGACGCTTTCAGGTCCGTGTGTATATGCATGTCTTTGCGTCTTCACGCATCACTCATTCTCTAATAAGATGGCATTGTATAAATTTGGTCTTTTGGTGAGACCTTTAGTTCCTTGGGGTTTAAAACACGTCGATACTATTGTCATACAATATATCTTTAGTGTTAGCCCGTTGCGAACCACACCTTAGTTTGATAACAAACTACTTGACACAAATTCCCTCCTTTGCTGCTAATATAGGAGTCATATACTTAGCCCCTTTTGTTGTAGTATTCGTCACAATGTCTTAACTTTGGAATACATCCAAATCCATCATGAAAACTCCTTTCCATTTCATTGTGCCACTCATAGTTTAAATTGAGATAAACTTAATTTGTATCTTGTGACAAAACTAGTATCAATGTAATGCTTTACAATGAACTATTTGTAATTGTTTGTCACCTCTACACAAATATATTCTTAGTTCTTCCAAAAGATCATAAGAATATCCTTACTATAGTCCAGTGATCATTTTATGATTCATTCTGGTATTTGCTCATAATACTTAGAGCATAGGACATATCTGGATGTGTACATATCATGGTATGATTGATCAAAACATTCTCGTGATTTCACTCATCAAGTGTCAAAGCACTTGAATCTTGTTCCACTTATCAAGTGTCGATACACTTGAATCTTGATTCAATTCCTTTTCCATGCGACAAGAACCGTTTCTTGTTGTTTCTATATTGAACTCCTTCAATATCTCATATATGTACGTTTGGCACAACCATATTAGCGTCACAGTCTATCCACTATAGACAATCATGCTGAACATTTGGGTTTTGCCTAAGTATTTCATCGAAATGAAATTCTTAACCTTTGTCAATAAAAGATACATCATTTCTAATCAATAAGATGTCCTCCACATAATGTATTAGAAATATGTCTCAGCGCTCCCACTTAATTTCTTGCAAATGCAAGCATCTTCATCGTCTCCTGGTGAAGAACTCCTTTTTCATCATGGTGAAGATTCCAACTCCGCGATGCCTACTTCAACCATTGAAGTTTGCATGCCCTTTTTAGCATCCTTTGAATTAACAAAACCCTTTGGATCGTGTCATGTACACGTCCTAGGTAACCATTCTTTTAGAAGAACTTTGTTTTGTTTACTCATCTACCATATACCAAATTATATGTAGTGGTTGCTACTTTAATCTGTCCAGACTAAATATCGCTATGAAAGATCAAATCTTCTCATAGTCAACTCCTTGAACATTTTCATAAAATACTTTACGACATGTCGACTATTTCATAGATGTGAAACATCCATGTCTGTTTCTTTATAGATCCAAATACGACCGATAGGTTTTTACACCTTTCCGGAGGGTCTTCCAAGTTCAAAACTTGATTTATCGTGTATGGTCTTATCACGGATTTTATGGCTTCAAGCCATTTGAAGGAGTCAGGGCCCATCATCGCTTCTTTGCATGTAGTCGGTTCATCATTGTCAGACAATAATGATTTACTCTCAAATCTTAGCATTTGATTGTTTAACCGACCGACTTGGTTCAATAAGAACTTAGATCTCCGTGACCACAACCTTTGAGGCACATAAGCTATGTCACATCCCAAGATTTTCCAAATCTTGTAATGTGAAAAATAAATGAATAAAATAAAACTTTGTTGATTTTCAGGGCCATAAGAAACCTTTTGAAATCCAATGGGAATCTTCAAACCTATTTTGAACAATTAAAACCTAAAGGGATTTAAAAAGTTAAAACATTTATTAAAGGAAAATAAAATATTTTGGAAACACTATTTTGGATCTTTAAATAAAGAGTTTTGGTTTTCAAAAGAAAAGGTAGATTTATAAATAAAGATTTTTTATAAAGCCAAATTAAACCTTGGCCAAGATTTTGAAACAAAAGGGTTTGCTTTGATTAAAAGAGTAAAAGTTTATTTAAATAAAATAATAAGGATTTAATATCCAATTTTATTTAAGTAAAGGCTTTTTCCATTTTAAATAAACACTAAAACTTATTTAGTTATATTAAATAAGTTTTCTAAGTATTTTATTTTTCTTAAATAAAACCTACCGAAGTGTTTTGGTTTTATTTTAGATTTCAAAATAAATATTTTAATAAAACAAATCCTATTTGATTTAATAACTAAGGTCCATTTTATAATTATTAATGGAACCTAAAATTAAAATGTTATTTTGTTTTAAACAAGTTTCCAAGTATTCCCTATTTCCAAATAAAACCTACTGATTTGGTTTTGAAAATATTTGGATTTCAAATGGAGATTTTATTAAATAAATCAAACCCTATTTGATTAAATAACTATGATCTATTTTATTTAATTATTAAATAGATCCTAAAAAGAATAAAATTATTATTTTATTATGGAATTTTGGATTATGCTACTGAACAGAACCAAGTTCAAAAGTTGCAAGTATGGTGTTTGTTTGAATTGATTGAATTGATTGGATTGATTGGATTGTTTGTTTGAATTTCAAATCAGTAAATAGAAATAGAAAAGATAAAACAATCAGACAGAAAAAAAATAGGGAAACAGACCTGACCCAACTGAGCCAGCCCAATAAGCCCACTCGCAGCCCAGTCTCCCTTCCCCGAAGCGTTTTCTTCCACTCACGATGTAACCCGCACAGACGCTGACCAGAGGACCCCACTTGAAACGTTTTTCCCCACTGACGCCGGGCCCCACAGCCAGATCATCGTCGTCTTCACCCCGATGAACTCGCCCCTGACTGTTTCCTCCGTGTTTTTAAACCGAATCAATGCGAGTTATTCTGCAAATTGAAATCCCCCGCGATCACGCTCGTTTAACCACCTCCCTCTCCTCTTTCATTGCCCCCAAACCCCACGCCTTGAGAGCCACCAGGTTGTCGCAATTTTCTTCTGCACCGCCGCCGTCTCCGACGAGGTTCTCGGCCAAATTCCGGCGGCACCGCATCGCCCCTTGCCCCCCAACCAAGCTCACACCTTCCCCACTCCCAGGAGCATCTCCCTGCACCTTCCATTCGACCGTGGGCGCCCCAGAACCTCGACTCCAACAAACCACTGAGCGCCACCGTCTTCTGCCATTCTCCGACGACGTCTCCCCGGTAAAACCCGACCACCCCTCTCTTCCTCGTGGATGCTATAATTATTGCCATGCTCTTGCGAACCTAACGGTGCCTCCCGTTTGTCCTAGGGTGCCCCTTATCCTCGCCTGCGACGACCTCCAGGACCACCCGAGGCTCATCTCATCTCCGGCGAACAATCCCAACTGTCCCTGAGCGCCCCTCGACGGACAAGCCACACGTTGAGAATCAGCGCGACGCCACGAACACGGTGAGCTTACTCCCTCCCTTTCTCGCTTCCTGCCTCGCCAGCGCCGCCACCATCTGGCCGCTCCGCCGCTCGCCGTTGACCTAGCGCCGCCAGTTCTTGGCCAGGCAGTAGCAGCCGTCCGATACAGATCCGAGGCACACGATTGAATGACTTATCGAAAGGGTACGAGTGAACCTGTGCCGCACGATACGCTTCAGATCCTGCGGTCCACGTTGCCGATCCGGCCGAACCGGTACCGTCCAACCAGAACGCGCCGCGTGGCTAGGTTTCGTTTTAACAACAGATTTGAATCTGTTATAGATTCAATTTTCAAACCTCTGTAACTTTCAAACCACACGTCCAAAAATTACAAATTTTATATCAATGGATTCAGTGGAACAAGCCCTAGCCAACCATGCCCTTTGTTTAGCAAAAAGCTTCTGGAAAAATGGTTGTTTTTGCAGAAACATTTGTATGCTTGTTAAGGATGTAAAAATTGTTTAAAATTGATTTTGGGATTAAAATCTTTTGCAAATGGAGTATGTTGAACCTACTGACCCTAGGAAACACTTTGTGGAGTCAAAAATGAGTTTGGTGAAACAAAATAATGATTCTTTGATTTAAACTATTTCTAGTCAAATAGAAATGTGGGTTTATTTATTAAAAATGGTTTTGGAAGAAAACCTTTGGAAAATGTTTTGTTTTAAACTCACTGACCCCAAATACCAAGTTTTGTGATTTGAAAACATATTTGGTGAACCCTATAGGTTAATGCCTTAGTAAAAATATTTCTACACCACATAAAATGATACTTTGTTTTTAGAAATGGTTTATGAAGTGAAATCTTTTGAAAATGACTTTGCCACCTTACAAAATGACCGATAGGTGTTTTCAAAAGTTTATGACCCATTAGGAACCACTTTTTCAAATAAAACAAAGCTTGGCATGTTGCATGCATTACCTTGACTTTGTCATTTTATGTGTTGTTTTGCTTGAGTGGTAGATTAAGTTTGTGCCTTGCTTAATTGAATTGTAGTGACTTGAAGAGTGTGATTGTTGCAAGGACAAGGAGTGAGCTTATACCCTCTACCAAAAAGGCAAGTGATTCTTCATACTTTTTGTCCCATTACTTTCACTATGCATTAGTGATTTCTCTAAGTAAAACTTGCATGGATTTTATTGCTAAGTATAAACCTTGCTATAGGAAAACCTAGTAGATGGAACCTTAGAAGAAAATTCCTAAGTTAAGAATTCCTACTACTGTCAAGCTTAGCCTAGCTAATAGAAAACATGGGTGGACTATATATTCACACTATGGAAAAATTCCTAAGTCTGAGGACTTGTGTTTTGTTTAATAAAACAACTAAGTTAATGAATCACCGGGTGGAATGGAAGGAATGGTTTGTGTTGAGTGGTTACACAAGGCCAGAGGACTGGTGAACCTTGTGTATCTCACTTGTGGATGGCCACCCAGGAACAAAGAGATTTGAGATGTCAGATGTTGAGAAGCTTCAAGTGCAGCCACTTGGCAATATGGGCTCTGCCATGATCATATAGGTTGCAAGAACTTAGCCATATGGACAGTGGGTGGTAGTGTTTGATAGGTTGGAACGCGTCCATTTTGGTCTAAGGGAAGGCTTCTGAAAGATCTTGTCTTGGGAAACCAAGTCTTGTGGGGAAAGTGCACCACCTCTGCAGAGTGTAAAATCTAAGTACTTAGCCATGTCCCTGGTAAAGGACAATTTGAGCATCAAGACATGGAAGCAATCAAGAATCTCATCATTCAAATTTCTAAGTTAAAATCTTGTGGTTTGAACAAGGGTTGTTTGAAGTCTTCAATCTTTGATTGAGAGTTGTCTTGGAAAAGATGTTGTCAAAACAAAAACTTAGTATTTTCAAATGTTAAGGAAAATATATTTTGAGCAATGCAAGCCTCAACTCCACTTAGCCAAATGCATATAGAAGATAGACTCCACTATACTACCATAGTATCACTTGCCAATACAATTCAAATGTATTGACCCTTGTGGCTGTAACTTGTAATGTTGCAGGTTTGATTGATTTTAGTGAAGATTGATTGATTAGGATTACAAAGTCTACAACCAACATCTGCCTGTGGCACTTTGAAGATGAAGGACCCCATGCTTATAATTATTCCACTGCAATGTAATGTAATAGCCAAATGAGCTATGTAAGGATGTAATAAAATCTATGTTATTCCTGGTTATAAAGTTATAATATGACCTTTGTTTCTTGATATTACATCTAAACTGTGGATGCTAGCTATTGATCCAGGGACTAGCATTGTAAACACAGGGGACACCACCTTATGTTAATAAAGGTTGGGACACTCCCTCTACAGATGGTATCAGAGCATTGTGTTGCCTGTAGGATTTGTAAACCTAGGATTGGACAAAACCCCTTAGAAAAATAGGAGTTATACTTGTTCCAAAACTTATTTACAAAACAAACTTGTAAATCCTTTCCTCAACCATTTTGGTTTCAACTCTACATCTTTTCTACTTCAACTTGATGGAAGAACCTACCCCATGGCCCAAGACTACACCATGTGCAAAGGACTTCATCAACTCTAATGACTTCAACTTCTTCAACTCTAGTGACTTCAACATCTTCAGCATATTCACCAAGGACTTCCAA
This sequence comes from Avena sativa, assembly GCA_916181665.1. NCBI lineage: Eukaryota > Viridiplantae > Streptophyta > Magnoliopsida > Poales > Poaceae > Avena > Avena sativa. Next base: position 165,611,119 of record OV702294.1, on the reverse strand, counting down.
CTAGATACCACTAAGGACTACAAGTGAGACAAGGAAACCTTGCTCAAGATTTGGAGACTGAAGAAATGAAAAATTAGAAGGAGTTCACTTCACTTGAAGTATTGTGACCAAGGAGTTTTCTCAAAGAAACCATGATCTCATGTAAAGAAGAATCGACCAAAGAAGGATGGAAAGATCACAAGTGAACCATATAGATGGACCGCCATATTTTAGTTAAGTCAAACACACCAACTTATGTGGTGTAACAAAATTATTTTTGTTTGCCTAAAAATATGCTTGAAACTTGTTGTTTGAGTGGAATGTTTGTTTGTGATTGCTTGCACATTGCTTGAGTGAATTGTGATGTGTGTGATTAGAATTATTCCCTTAGAAATATTTTGTCTATTCTAATCTCCCTTCAACCCCAAACAGATGACTTCTCCAAGAGACTCCAACATCAAGGTTGATGATAACAATAACAACCAAGAGGACAACATGAGGGAACTGATAGCAAACCAAAACCAGTTGAACCAAATGACAACTCAGCTTTTAGCCAACAACAATGGACTAGACCCATCCATACAAAGGATTTTGAAACTTCAATCCCAAATGTTGCAAGGATTGGTTACTCAAATGATCAACATGAGAGAAAACTTTTCCCAAGGAGCTAATGACAGCAAGGATGACAAGGATATTATTCTAGAGAGAACCCAAGCTTGCATTATCTATTAAGTCAAGGATCATGCACCCAAGGAACATGAAGATCAATGCCCCAAGAAGAGAGAAAGATCTCCCACCTATGAAGAACAAGAACTAGAAGAACTCCTAGTTTTGGAGAGACCCAAAAAGAAGAAGAAGAAATGCCCCAACACTAGCAAGAAGGATATTACACAAGTGCAATGTTTCAACTGCAAAGAGATGGGACATTATGCCAATGAATGCCCAGAAAAGAAGAAGAATCAAGGAAACAAACAAGAGGCAATGATACCAAAGGAAAAGAAAGATATCAGCCAAGTGATGTGTTTCAAATGCAAGGAACTAGGCCACTATGTAAACAATTGTCCAGAAAAGATGAAGAACAAGTTAAACAAGTCTATGAAGGATCTCAACCTTGGCCCATGAGTCAAGTATGAAAACAAAGGACCCTATGAAGAAGGTTGCCCAGAGAAGTTTCTCCAGGATCCCAAGCAAGCCAAGATGTAATTTAGTTTGAAAATTTTTAAGGTTGGTAGTACCCTAGATGCCTTGAGCCAACTTGTAACCCTAGCCTCCCCAAATCTCGGGACGAGATTTATTTTAAGGGTGGTAGCCTGTCACATCCCAAGATTTTCCAAATCTTGTAATGTGAAAAATAAATGAATAAAATAAAACTTTGTTGATTTTTAGGGCCAGAAGAAACCTTTTGAAATCCAATGGGAATCTTCAAACCTATTTTGAACAATTAAAACCTAAAGGGATTTAAAAAGTTAAAACATTTATTAAAGGAAAATAAAATATTTTGGAAACACTATTTTGGATCTTTAAATAAAGAGTTTTGGTTTTCAAAAGAAAAGGTAGATTTATAAATAAAGATTATTTATAAAGCCAAATTAAACCTTGGCCAATATTTTGAAACAAAAGGGTTTGCTTTGATTAAAAGAGTAAAAGTTTATTTAAATAAAATAATAAGGATTTAATATCCAATTTTATTTAAGTAAAGGCTTTTTCCATTTTAAATAAACACTAAAACTTATTTAGTTATATTAAATAAGTTTTCTAAGTATTTTATTTTTCTTAAATAAAACCTACTGAAGTGTTTTGGTTTTATTTTAGATTTCAAAATAAATATTTTAATAAAACAAATCCTATTTGATTTAATAACTAAGGTCCATTTTATAATTATTAATGGAACCTAAAATTAAAATGTTATTTTGTTTTAAACAAGTTTCCAAGTATTCCCTATTTCCAAATAAAACCTACTGATTTGGTTTTGAAAATATTTGGATTTCAAATGGAGATTTTATTAAATAAATCAAACCCTATTTGATTAAATAACTATGGTCTATTTTATTTAATTATTAAATATATCCTAAAAAGAATAAAATTATTATTTTATTATGGAATTTTGGATTATGCTACTGAACAGAACCAAGTTCAAAAGTTACAAGTATGGTGTTTGTTTGAATTGATTGAATTGATTGGATTGATTGGATTATTTGTTTGAATTTCAAATTAGTAAATAGAAATAGAAAAGATAAAACAATCAGACAGAAAAAAAATAGGGAAACGGACCTGACCCAACTTAGCCAGCCCAATAAGCCCACTCGCAGCCTAGTCTCCCTTCCCCGAAGCGTTTTCTTCCACTCACGATGTAACCCGCACAGACGCTGACCAGAGGACCCCACTTGAAACGTTTTTCCCCACTGACGCCGGGCCCCACAGCCAGATCATCGTCGTCTTCACCCCGATGAACTCGCCCCTGACTGTTTCCTCCGTGTTTTTAAACCGAATCAATGCGAGTTATTCTGCAAATTGAAATCCCCCGCGATCACGCTCGTTTAACCACCTCCCTCTCCTCTTTCATTCCCCCCAAACCCCACGCCTCGAGAGCCACCAGGCTGTCGCAATTTTCTTCTGCACCGCCGCCGTCTCCGACGAGGTTCTCGACCAAATTCCGGCGGCACCGCATCGCCCCTTGCCCCCCAACCAAGCTCGCACCTTCCCCACTCCCAGGAGCATATCCCTGCACCTTCCATTCGACCGCGGGCGCCCCAGAACCTCGACTCCAACAAACCACTGAGCGCCACCGTCTTCTGCCGTTCTCCGACGACGTCTCCCCGGTAAAACCCGACCACCCCTCTCTTCCCCGTGGACGCTATAATGATTGCCATGCTCTTGCGAACCTAACGGTGCCTCCCGTTTGTCCTAGGGTGCCCCTTATCCTCGCCTGCGACGACCTCCAGGACCACCCGAGGCTCAGCTCATCTCCGGCGAACAATCCCAACTGTCCCTGAGCGCCCCTCGACGGACAAGCCACACGTTGAGAATCAGCGCGACGCCACGAACACGGTGAGCTTACTCCCTCCCTTTCTCGCTTCCTGCCTCACCAGCGCCGCCACCATCTGGCCGCTCCGCTGCTCGCCGTTGACCTAGCGCCGCCAGTTCTTAGCCAGGCAGTAGCAGCCATCCGATACAGATCCGAGGGACACGATTGAATGACTTATCGAAAGGGTACGAGTGAACCTGTGCCGCATGATACGCTTCAGATCCTGCGGTCCACGTTGCCGATCCGGCCGAACCGGTACCGTCCAACCAGAACGCGCCGCGTGGCTAGGTTTCGTTTTAAAAACAGATTTGAATCTGTTATAGATTCAATTTTCAAACCTCTATAACTTTCAAACCACACGTCCAAAAATTACAAATTTTATATCAATGGATTTAGTGGAACAAGCCCTAGCCAAGCATGCCCTTTGTTTAGCAAAAAGCTTCTGGAAAAATGGTTGTTTTTGTAAAAACATTTGTATGCTTGTTAAGGATGTAAAAATTGTTTAAAATTGATTTTGGGATTAAAATCTTTTGCAAATGGAGTATGTTGAACCTACTGACCCTAGGAAACACTTTGTGGAGTCAAAAATGAGTTTGGTGAAACAAAATAATGATTCTTTGATTTAAACTATTTCTAGTCAAATAGAAATGTGGGTTTATTTATTAAAAATGGTTTTGGAAGAAAACCTTTGGAAAATGTTTTCTTTTAAACTCACTGACCCCAAATACCAAGTTTTGTGATTTGAAAACATATTTGGTGAACCCTATAGGTTAATGCCTTAGTAAAAATATTTCTACACCATATAAAATGATACTTTGTTTTTAAAAATGGTTTATGAAGTGAAATCTTTTGAAAATGACTTTGCCACCTTACAAAATGACCAATAGGTGTTTTCAAAAGTTTATGACCCATTAGGAACCACTTTTTCAAATAAAACAAAGCTTGGCATGTTGCATGCATTACCTTGACTTTGTCATTTTATGTGTTGTTTTGCTTGAGTGGTAGATTAAGTTTGTGCCTTGCTTGATTGAATTGTAGTGACTTGAAGAGTGTGATTGTTGCAAGGACAAGGAGTGAGCTTATACCCTCTACCAAAAAGGCAAGTGATGCTTCATACTTTTTGTCCCATTACTTTCACTATGCATTAGTGATTTCTCTAAGTAAAACTTGCATGGATTTTATTGCTAAGTATAAACCTTGCTATAGGAAAACCTAGTAGATGGAACCTTAGAAGAAAATTCCTAAGTTAAGAATTCCTACTACTGTCAAGCTTAGCCTAGCTAATAGAAAACATGGGTGGACTATATATTCACACTATGGAAAAATTCCTAAGTCTGAGGACTTGTGTTTTATTTAATAAAACAACTAAGTTAATGAATCACCTGGGTGGAATGGAAGGAATGGTTTGTGTTGAGTGGTTACACAAGGCCAGAGGACTGGTGAACCTTGTGTATCTCACTTGTGGATGGCCACCCAGGAATAAAGAGATTTGAGATGTCAGATGTTGAGAAGCTTCAAGTGCAGCCACTTGGCAATATGGGCTCTGCCATGATCATATAGGTTGCAAGACTTAGCCATATGGATAGTGGGTGGTAGTGTTTGATAGGTTGGAACGCGTCCATTTTGGTCTAAGGGAAGGCTTCTGAAAGATCTTGTCTTGGGAAACCAAGTCTTGTGGGGAAAGTGCACCACCTCTGCAGAGTGTAAAATCTAAGTACTTAGCCATGTCCCTGGTAAAGGACAATTTGAGCATCAAGACATGGAAGCAATCAAGAATCTCATCATTCAAATTTCTAAGTTAAAATCTTGTGGTTTGAACAAGGGTTGTTTGAAGTCTTCAATCTTTGATTGAGAGTTGTCTTGGAAAAGATGTTGTCAAAACAAAAACTTAGTATTTTCAAATGTTAAGGAAAATATATTTTGAGCAATGCAAGCCTCAACTCCACTTAGCCAAATGCATATAGAAGATAGACTCCACTATACTACCATAGTATCACTTGCCAATACAATTCAAATGTATTGACCCTTGTGGCTGTAACTTGTAATGTTGCAGGTTTGATTGATTTTAGTGAAGATTGATTGATTAGGATTACAAAGTCTACAACCAACATCTGCCTGTGGCACTTTGAAGATGAAGGACCCCATGCTTATAATTATTCCGCTGCAATGTAATGTAATAGCCAAATGAGATATGTAAGGATGTAATAAAATCTATGTTATTCCTGGTTATAAAGTTATAATATGACCTTTGTTTCTTGATATTACATCTAAACTGTGGATGCTAGCTATTGATCCAGGGACTAGCATTGTAAACACAGGGGACACCACCTTATGTTAATAAAGGTTGGGACACTCCCTCTACAAGCTATGAGCATTATTGCAGCCTCCGGAACCATTTCCGGCGCTGTGCAACTCAGCACATTTAGCTAAGGTTTGTTAACCTTATCAAAGTTCTATTATCCTCCCACTTAACTTTTGCGAAAAATTCCTTCTTCAAGAAACTTCACGTTTCAAGCGACAAACCCTTTTGTCCTTGGTGTTATGGAGAAATAACCAATTGTTATTCAAAATAACCTACAAATACATGCCCATCCGACTTCGGTTGTAAACATCTTACTTATGTTTAGCATACCAAAATTTAAGAAATGACAACTTGGGTTTTACCCCAAACCATAACTTCCATGGTGTCATTTCAAAGGATCAAGATGAAGCTCTTTTCAATGTAAAAGCGGTAGTCTCTAAAGCTTTAATCTTTTTAAAATATAATGGCAGTTTTATAAATAACACCTTTGATCCAACCATGTCAAACAAGGTTTCATTACAAATCTCAAACATTCCATACTCCTATGGTGTTTCGGGAGATGTAAATCTAGCTGTTTTGCTAAACTTGCAACTCAAATAAATCCCTTTATGATAAATCATAATTCATTTATTTTTCTTGTTACACTTGTAACTCAAATAAATCCCTTATGATAAAATCATAAACCATTTATTTTCTTGTCACAATGATTGTCACTTCATCTTGAAAGTCTTTGAACATTTTCAAATATTTCACACTTCTTTCTCATTAAGTGAATATTCACTCAAATTCCCGGAGAAATAATATGAAGTTGAAATCCATCGCTTACGACTATACTTAATGGACTACATACATCGATATGTATAAATTCCAATAATTTAGTCGTTCGTTCTTCTTTGGCCTTTGAACGAAGTTTTAATTATCCCGAGGAAAGTCTCACAAGCGTCACTTGATCAAATCAAAGACTCGAAAAATCCATAAAAATGGAGATTCTTCATGTTTTTCTTTCCAATATAATTTAAACGGCGATGTCACTTTGTAAGTGATCTTTCAATCATTTGTCTTGCGACATTTTATCATTAGATTTTATGGATGTGATCTCTCCAATTAGATTTGTAAATCATCCATCTAATATGGAATATGGTAATTATTTAAACAACCTTTGTTCTCATAATACCTGATTTAAATAACAATTATTAAAACAAATCTTGAAGTCAAGCTTTGATGTCAACGAGAAATACAAACAACGGTTTGTTTGTTTCCGATGAACATCATCACATATTCTTTTGCTAGTTACTTAGGCCATTGTGGTTCATGAATTGCGTCGTTCCATATGAAATTTCATACCAACCAATTCGGTATCCAATACCCAAGAACCACATTGTTTAACAAGCAAAGAATACAACCATAACATGTATATCATCCATATACCTAAATTGGATATTTCCAATCTTTTCTTTTCTGCCAAATATATTTTATAGATTCTCTTTCAGCATTTCCTTTTTACTTTTTAAAAGAATCTATCAACACCAAAGTGGCGTCATATACATGACACATAGTCCAAAGCGTGTATATTCAAATAATAATACCTTTGGACTTGCACTTTGAAGTAGATCACCATCATCAAAATGATCGGTATTCTTTCAAAATCCATTCTTTAGTAATCTTTTAGTGTAGTAAACACTTTACATACATCTTCTATTCATCCTTATCATGACGACTTTCATGATCAAGCTACTGTAGCTTATAAAGGTGAATCATGAGTATAACATTACTTTCCAAAACCCTTTTGGATGATTAGGATGTCTAGCATCTCCAACCTTTGTAAATTCTCATCCAATATGAGATCATATATTATACTCTATCATATTGCAACCAAAACATTGTTTCAGATATCGTTATATCTGTCACACATGATGGTTTCCGAAATAATTCTTTCAGCTCCTAGACAACCTTGATATTTAAAAACAATCAAGAATCATGGAGGCAAACATGATACTTAAGATACTAACACTGGAATTGTTACTCTCGATTTAATACCAATTATTAAATTTCACGGAGTAAATAAAGTTTGCAATAGGACTTTAAACTTTAGATTGACACTCAACACAATACGATACCAGTTCGTAAAGTATATATCCAGAATTCTATAGTTCTATTATCTCAATTACAACTATGCATAAGGTGGTGAACGAATGCCAATGACTACAACAAATTATGCAAATTCACCTTGATTTAATTTATGATAAATTGAGTTCTACTAATCCAAATTAGAAATGAACTCCCACTCAAAAATGACATCCCTCGTGCCTTTTTGGTGATTACATGAACCAAATCCACTACACCAAGTCCGATCATCACGTGAGTCGGTATAGCTTCAAAGGCGAGCATCAAATGGTCATCATATCAAAACATATGACTCATGCTTAACCTTTCGGTCCGTGTTCCGAGGCCATGTCTGTACATGCTAGGCTCGCCAAGTAAGAACCTTAGTATTCGCGTGTGTAACTGTCTTACACCCGAGATATGCTCGTGGATTCAAGTACACCCGATCATCACGTGATGTCTTGAAGCGACGAAACATTGTCAGTGCATACTTAAGGAAGAACACATTCTTATCTTGATATATAAATGAGGGATCATCTTATTATGCTAATAAAACGCCAAACAAGCAATATAAGATGCTATCAAACATCACATGTTTATTAGTGGAATGATATGGTTCCCGCATATGATCTCTATCATGTGCATCGTGGTATGATCAATATCATACCTTTATGTGTAAGGCCAAGATCTATGGAACTTACACGCTATGTGTGTTGTAAGAGTATCATCTCATACTTCTACTTACAACATCACCATATCATAACACTAGCCCAGCAACAATCTAAACTAGACGCCTCTAATTTATCCATTGCAAGTTTTACGTGGCTTAGGGCTTTCGAAGATAGAACCGTTCTTACCTACGAACATGAACCACAACGAGGATAACCAAATTGTTGACAACTCATTGCAAATTAGATATTGAATATAATAGGAGAGACAGACACCCGCTAGCCACTTATGCAAAACTAATTGCATGTCAAGCGTGGAACAGGTCTCATGTGCGAGGACATGTAAAGTTTGTCCGGGCCGCTTCATCCCACTATGCCACCAATATCCAAAGTACAACTAAGAAGCAATAAAATGATCATCATCGCCCACATACTCATATGTGTACTACCCGTGCAAAGTATCTACGCATAGATCCGGCTCTGATACCACTGTAGGGGTTCGTAGCATAGAAAACAAAAAATTTCCTACGATGGGAACAACTAAGTACAAGGATCTATCTACTAGACACAAGCAACGGGTGGATATACATCCATAGAATACATACCCTCGAAGACCGAATAGCGTTAACGAGGTTGTACTCATGGATGATGTAGACGAACGCTTGCCGATCTCAAGATCGTGATGAAGTCCATCTGGTCCAGCCGGTCCAGCACGATCAAGTCCAGCACCTCAAAGCAGTGGTGCATCCGTGATCGCACACACGTACGGGTACCCCGACAACCTCCGCGCCCTCGCTCCAGCGAAGTAGCAGAAGCAACAAATCCTTCCAGAAAAAGCCACCGGGAACATGTATCTCGCTGATCCGAGACCATGGGGAAATTCTAAAGGGGGGAGAGAGATCCTTCGCGAGGAGGTATGAGAGACAAGTGAGAGGAGGGGGTCCTTTTATAGGGGAGGGGGGCATCCCAAGGGGGCATGGCCGCCGGCCATGGAGGGTGCCCCCACCTCTCCCTCATTCATGTGGTGGAAGCTTCACTCACATAAAAACCTCTCCACTCACAATTCCACTCACATGCATTAATTTTCCACCAAAATTAATGCAAGCTCTCATTTAAATAAAACTCTTTTATTTATTTATTCAGAATTTTGTTAATTACTTTAATTAACAAACATTCACATAAAACCCCTTGCTAGTATTCCATTTCACATGCAGAACCAGTTTTAGCAATTTCAACCGAAACAGTTCCGGTGTCTAGTGAAATAAATTCTTGCGCTTTCCTTTTCTTTTTCTGGCATATCATTTGCTCCGAATGGTGTCGGCATCCCTTAAGTGTGTCACCCTACGGTTCGCGAATAATGTGGACATGATCGAGACCCTTCTCCGATCAATAATCAGTAGCGGGACCTGGAGATCCATACTGACTCCCACACATTCAACGATGACTTCTGTGATCGTGTGAACCTTTTACGCTAGTATCTTAATCCCTTTGTTTCACGATATATTTGAAGGGTTTCGCAGCATAGTAAATCAAAATTTTCTATGGAAGCGAACAGAGGGAAAGCCAAGATCTAATCTAGGAGATGCAAACAACGAGAGAGATTGGATTAGATCTTCATACCCTTGAAGATTCGCACAGCGGAACGTTCGTCGGAACGTGGGTGATGTAGTCGTACTCGCTTCTCCTCCTCGCGATCCGATCCGATCCAGCACCACAAGTGGCGGTGCCTCCGTGAGATGCACACGTGCGGCACCTCGATGTCTCCTCCTTCCTCGGACCAGCAAGTATGGTGGAGAGATAGATTGGATCTACAACACGACGGCGTGGTGTATATGGTGGAGAATTTCTGCAGCAGGGCTTCGCCTACAAACAGTCGGGAGGGAGAGAGGAGGGCAGCAGGGCAACTAGGGTTTGGAGGAAGGTGTAGGTTCGGGGGGAGGGGGTGCACCAGCCCTCTATATATAGAGGGGGGTGCGGCCAGCCCTTGCCCATCCTCCAAGCCTATCTCTAGTTTAAACGATTTAAACTTTCCCTTATCTAGAAACCCTATCTTATCTCTAGTTTAAACGATTAAAACTTATCTAGGATCGGCTGGGCCCTATGGGGCCTTGTGCCCCTGGCCCAATGCGGCCAGGACACTCCCTCATAGGCCCATGCCCCCTCCCGGAAGGTGGGGCCACGTTGGTCCCCTTCCGGAAGGTTCTAGAAGCTTCCGGTACAATACTGATTAATCCGGAACAATTCCGAACTCCAAAAACTGCACTGCCTTATATGAATCTTATTCTCCGGACCACTCCGGAACCTCTCGTGATGTCCCGGATCCCATCCGAGACTCCGAAAAAAAATTCATAAACCAAGTATCCAATCTATCCTAGCGTCGAGACACGTTAAGTGTGTGACCCTGCGGGTTCGAGAATATGCAGACATGATCTTCTATCAATAATCAACAGCGGGGTCTGGGCACCCATATTGACTCCCACACATTCATCGATGATCATATCGGATGAACCACGATGCCAGGATTCAATCAATCCCATATATATATTCCCTTCGTCTCGCGATATTTTACTTGCCCGAGATTCGATCGTCGGTATCGTCATACCTATTTCAATCTCGTTTACAGCAAGTACTTTACTCGTTCCGTAATCCAATATCACTTTGTGATCAACTCCTTAACCACATGCTTGCAAGCGGTGTTGATATCGATTACCGAGTGGGCCCGAAGTATATCTCTCCGACTTGGGAGGGACAAATTCCATCTCGATACATACAACCCAACAGATACTTTCCGATCACCTGAGAGACACCTTTATGATCACCCTCTCATAGGATGACGTTTGATGACCTCAAAGCTTTCTTCCGATACCAGGGAGTTGTATTATCTCATGGTCTAAGGAATACAATATTTGACATAGGAAAAGCTTCGCAAAGAAGAACACAATGAAACGATCTAATAGCTTTGCTTAGTTTGGGTCTGTCCACCATATCATTCTCCCAATGATATGATCTCATTATCAATTGACAACTCATGTCTATGGTTAGGAAACCTTAACCATCAATGATCAATGAGCTAGTCCATAGAGGCGTACTAGGGACACGGTGTTGTTCACAAACCACACAAGTATTAATGTTTCCGCTTAATACAATTCTAGCATGGAATATAAACTTTATCATGAACAAGAATTATAATAATAACATCTTTATTATTGCCTCTAGGGCATAATTCCAACAGTCTCCCACTTGCACTAGAGTCAATAATCTAGTTTACATTTGGCAACAATCTTACACCCATGGCACTGAGGTGCTGATCATGTTTTACACGTGGAAGAGGTTTAGCGAGTGCTATGGCGCCAGTGTTGTCACACAATATCTCCAGTGGGTCCAATGCACTTGGAACCACGCCAAGCTCAGTGATGAAGTTTCTGATCCAAACTCCTTCACTTGACGCTTCTGCAGCAGCCATGTATTCCGCTTCTACTGTAGATCCCGCGATCACGCTTTGTTTGCAGCTTCTCCAGCTCATAGCTCCTGCATTCAAAATATACACGTATCCTGTCTGAGATTTAGAATCATCCTTGTCGGTGTCGAAACTAGCATCGACGTAACCTTTTACGACGAGCTGTTCATCACCCCCATAGACTAAGAACATTTCTTTAGTCCTATTTAGGTACCTTAGGATGTTCTTCACGGCTGTCTAGTGTTCCACTCCTGAATCACTTTGATATCTGCTCGTCAAACTAAGAGCATTGGACACATCCGGTCTAGTACACAGCATGGCATACATGATGGAACCTATGGCCGAGGCATAAGGCACTTTGCTCATAGCACCGTAGCTGGACACTGAGCCTTGCTCAATATCTTCCCTGACAACATAGGCACTGAACCTTTCAATGCCTTATCCATTCTGAACCTTTTCAGAACTTTGTCTAGGTATGTACTCTGGCTTAAAGCTATCAGGCGTCTTTGTCTATCTCTATAGATCTTGATGCCCAATATATAAGCAGCTTCACCTAGGTCTTTCATTGAAAAACACTTGTTCAAATAACTCTTCACATCGTTAAGCATGTTGATGTCATTTCCAATAATCAATATGTCATCCACATATAGTACCAGAAACGTCACCGAGCTCCCACTCACTTTCTTGTAGATGCAAGCTTCGTAGCAATTTGGAACAAATCCAAAGCTCTTGATCACTTGATCAAAACGAAGGTTCCAACTCCGAGATGCTTGCTTCAGTCCATAAATGGAACGCTGAAGTTTGCATACTTTATCAGCATCCTTAGGATCGACAAAACCTTCGGGTTGCATCATATACAACTCTTCATCAATGTTGCCATTGAGGAAAGCAGTCTTGACATCCATTTGCCATATTTCATAATCATGAAACGCAGCAATTGCTAATAAAATCCGAATAGACTTAAACATCGCTACGGGAGAGAAAGTCTCATCGTAGTCAACACCTTGAACTTGTCGAAAACCTTTCGCGACAAGCCGTGCTTTATAGATGGTAACATTACCATCCGCGTCCGTTTTCTTCTTGAAAATCCATTTGCACTCAACGGCCTTTCGGTCGCTAGGAGGGTCCACCAAAGTCCATACTTGGTTTTCGCTCATGGATCCCAATTCGGATTTCATGGCCTCTAGCCATTTCTCAGAGTCTGGGCTCATCATCGCTTCCTCATAGTTCGCAGGCTCACTATCATCTACTAACAAGACAGTTAAGACAGGGTTGCCGTACCACTCAGGAGGGGCACGCGACCTTGTCGACTTGCGACGTTCAGTAGCAGCATCGTCCGAAGCTTCATGATCCTTGTCATTAGCTTCCTCTATTGTTGGTGCAGGTGGCACTGGAACAATTTCAGGTGCTGCGCTACTCTCCAATTCAAGAGAAGGTTCAACAACCTCGTCTAGCTCTACTTTCCTCCCACTCACTTCTTTCGAGAGAAACTCCTTCTCAAGAAAGGAACCGTTCTTTGCGACAAACACTTTGCCTTCGGTTCTGTGATAGAAGGTATACCCAATAGTTTCCTTAGGGTATCCTATGAAGACGCATTTCTCCGCTTTGGGTTCGAGCTTGTCCGGCATCAACTTGTTGACGTAAGCTTCGCATCCCCAAACTTTAAGAAACGACAACTTAGGTTTAGCACCAAACCACAGTTCATACGGTGTCGTCTCAACGGATTTAGATGGTGCCCTATTTAAAGTGAATGCAGCGGTTTCTAATGCATAACCCCAAAATGATAATGGCAAATCAGTAAGAAACATCATCGATCGGACCATATCTAATAGAGTTCGATTCCGGCGTTCAGACACACCATTGCGCTGTGGTGTTCCGGGTGGCGTGAGTTGCGAAACAATTCCGCTTGCTTTAAGATGCGTGAGAAAATCATAACTCAAATACTCGCCCCCACGATCGGATCATAGAAACTTGATCTTTCTGTTGCAATGGTTCTCCACTTCATTCTGAAATTCCTTGAACTTTTCAAATGTTTCAGATTTATGTTTCATTAAATAGATATACCCATATCTACTTAAGTCATCGGTAAACGTGAGAAAGTAGCGATATCCACCGCGCGTCGAAACACTCATCGGTCCGCATACATCGGTATGTATGATTTCCAACAAGTCCGTTGCTCGCTCCATCATACCGGAGAACGGGGTTTTGATCATCTTGCCCATGAGGCATGGTTCGCATGTGTCAAATGATTCAAAATCAAGAGACTCCAAAAGTCCATCAGAATGGAGTTTCTTCATGCGCTTTACACCAATATGACCTAGACGACAGTGCCACAAATAAGTAGTATTATCACTATCTACTTTGCATCTCTTAGCCTCAATGTTATGGATGTGTGTTTCATCCCTTTCGAGATTTAGAAGAAATAAACCATTTACAAGGGGTGCATGACCATAAAAGATGTTACTCATATAAATAGAACAACCATTATTCTTCGATTTAAATGAATAACCGTCTTGCAATAAACACGATCTAGAAATAATGTTCATGCTCAACGCAGGCACATAATAACATTTATTAAGGTTTAAAACTAATCCCGAAGGTAAAACTAAGGAGAGCATGCCGACGGCCATCACATCAACTCTTGATCCGTTGCCAACGCGCATCGTCACCTCATCCCTCGCAAGCCGTCGTCTATTCCGTAGCTCCTGTTTCGAGTTACAAATATTAGCAACTGAACCAATATCAAATACCCAGGCACTACAACGAGGGCTAGTAAGGAAAACATCAATAACATGTATATCAAATATACCTTTGATGGTGCCAGCCTTCTTGTCCGCTAAGTACTTCGGACAGTTGCGCTTCTAGTGACCCTTGTCCTTGCAATAGAAGCACTCAGTGTCCGGCTTAGGACCAGACTTGAGCTTCTTCTTAGCAGGGGCAACGCACTTGCCGTCGCTTTTCTTGAAGGGCTTCTTTGCACCTTTACCTTTCTTAAAGGAGGGCTTGTTGACCATCAACACATGATTATCCTTTTTGATGTCCATCTCCGCAGCCTTCAGCTTTGCGAAGAGCTCGGTGATCGTATCAGTGGAACCAATCTGATTATGAGTCACTACAAAACTTTTGTAGCTGGGAGGGAGTGATTGCAGAACCCTGTCAATCTTGAGCTCCTCTGGAATCTTGCAGTCCAGTTGCTCAAGGCGTTGAGTGTAGCCCGACATCTTAATGGCGTGCTCACTAATGGAACTCCCTTCCTCCATCTTGCAGTTAAAGAACTTCTCAGAGATCTCATATCTCTCAGAACGGGCCTGAGTCTGAAACATGGTTTTCAGCTCCTCGAGAATCTCAAAGGGCCCGGGATAGTTTTCAAAACGATTTTGAAGTTCCGGTTCCATAGCAAACAACATGGTGCTCTTAATCACACCATAATCATCTTTGCACGACTGATAGACAGCTTTCTCATCAGCCGGCGCAGTTGCAGCAGGGGGGGTCACCTAACGCTTTCCCAAGGACATAGTCCTTTTGTCTGCCAGACAGAATGATTCTAAGATTGCGGAACCAGTTGGTGAAGTTAGACCCATTGTTTCTAAGCTTTTCTTTCTCAGCAAAAACGTTGAAGTTGAAGTTGGACTTGGCCATGTGATCTACAGTATTTGCAAGTACAATTTAGACTATGTTCATGATAAATAGTTCAACTTAATCAAATTACTAGATGAACTCCCACTAAATTCAACATCCCTCAAGTTGTTTAGTGAACACGATCCAAATTCACCACACCTAATCCGATCATCACGAGAAGAGATGTGGTTTCAATGGTGGACAACGAAGTGTCGATCATATCATTCATATGACTCATGCTTAACCTTTCGGTTCATGTGTTCCGAGGCCATGTCTGTACATGCTAGGATCGTCAAGTTAGACCCAAGTATTTCCGTGTGTGCAAAACTGGCTTGCACCCGTTGTATGTGAGCGTAGAGTCTATAGCACCCGATCATCACGTGATGCTTGGACACGACGAACTTTCGCAACGGTGCATACTCGGGGAGAACACAGTTTTTATCTTGATCTTTAAGTGAGGAATCATCTTATAATGCTACCGTCGCGATCTAAGCATAATAAGATACATAAAAGGATAAACATCACATGCATATAACTTTATGTGACATGGTATAGCCAATCTTCGCGCAATGATCTCCATCTTGTGCGTTCCGGCATGATCTCCATCACTCCACCATGATTGCCTCCACCACGAATAGCAACTACAACTATTGCTAACTACTTAGCGATAAAGTAAAGCTATTACATGGCGTATAAGAAGTTGACTCGCAGGTCATACACAATTATAAAGACAACCATATGGCTCCTGCCGGTTGTGAACTCATCGACATGCAAGTCGTGAAACATTACAAAACATGATCATCGCATACATTATACACATCACATCTTGGGCCATACCATATCACAGAAAACACTCCCTGCAAAAACAAGTTAGACGCCTCTACTTTGTTGTTGCATGTTTTACGTGGCTCATGGGAGTAGATGCTAAGAACGATTCTTACCTACGGAAAGCCACAACGGTGATATTATGGTTGCCAAACTCCGGTGTTAATCCCATGACAACTATAGTGAGAGAAACTGACATCCACCAGCCGCATGTGTGGTACAAGCCACACGTCAAGTGCGGAGCCGGTCTCGCGAACGACGTCGCGTAAGGTTGGCCTGGACCGCTTCAATCTCACTATCCCGTGTCATAAGAAGAACACAAACAAGAGGCTTGCAACAGAAAACATCAACGCCCGCAACAACCATGTTGCGTTCTACTCGTGAATCACATCTACGCATAGATCTAGCTCTGATACCACTGAAGGGTTTCGCAGCATAGTAAATCAAAATTTTCTACAGAAGCGAACAGAGGGAAAGCCAAGATCTAATCTAGGAGATGCAAACAACGAGAGAGATTGGATTAGATATTCATACCCTTGAAGATTCGCACAGCGGAATGTTCGTCGGAACGTGGGTGATGTAGTCGTACTCGCTTCTCCTCCTCGCGATCCGATCCGATCCAGCACCACAAGTGGCGGTGCCTCCGTGAGATGCACACGTGCGGCACCTTGACGTCTCCTCCTTCCTCGGACCAGCAAGTATGGTGGAGAGATAGATTGGATCTACAACACGACGGCGTGGTGTATATGGTGGAGAATTTCTGCAGCAGGGCTTCGCCTACAAACAGTCGGGAGGGAGAGAGGAGGGCAGTAGGGCAACTAGGGTTTGGAGGAAGGTGTAGGTTCAGGGGGAGGGGGCGCACCAGCCCTCTATATATAGAGGGGGGGTGCGGCCAGCCCTTGCCCATCCTCCAAGCCTATCTCTAGTTTAAACGATTTAAACTTTCCCTTATCTAGAAACCCTATCTTATCTCTAGTTTAAACGATTTAAACTTATCTAGGATCGGCTGGGCCCTATGGGGCCTTGTGCCCCTGGCCCAATGCGGACAGGACACTCCCTCATAGGCCCATGCCCCCTCCCGGAAGGTGGGGCCACGTTGGTCCCCTTCCGGAAGGTACTAGAAGCTTCCGGTACAATACCGATTAATCCGGAACAATTCCGAACTCCAAAAACTGCACTGCCTTATATGAATCTTATTCTCCGGACCACTCCGGAACCTCTCGTGATGTCCCGGATCCCATCCGAGACTCCGAACAAAAATTCATAAACCAAGTATCCAATCTATCCTAGCGTCGAGACACGTTAAGTGCGTGACCCTGCGGGTTCGAGAATATGCAGACATGATCTTCTATCAATAATCAACAGCGGGGTCTGGGCACCCATATTGACTCCCACACATTCATCGATGATCATATCGGATGAACCACGATGCCAGGATTCAATCAATCCCATATATATATTCCCTTCGTCTCGCGATATTTTACTTGCCCGAGATTCGATCGTCGGTATCGTCATACCTATTTCAATCTCGTTTACAGCAAGTACTTTACTCGTTCCGTAATCCAATATCACTTTGTGATCAACTCCTTAACCACATGCTTGCAAGCGGTGTTGATATCGATTACCGAGTGGGCCCGAAGTATATCTCTCCGACTTGGGAGGGACAAATTCCATCTCGATACATACAACCCAACAGATACTTTCCGATCACCTGAGAGACACCTTTATGATCACCCTCTCATAGGATGACGTTTGATGACCTCAAAGCTTTCTTCCGATACCAGGGAGTTGTATTATCTCATGGTCTAAGGAATACAATATTTGACATAGGAAAAGCTTCGCAAAGAAGAACATAATGAAACGATCTAATAGCTTTGCTTAGTTTGGGTCTGTCCACCATATCATTCTCCCAATGATATGATCTCATTATCAATTGACAACTCATGTCTATGGTTAGGAAACCTTAACCATCAATGATCAATGAGCTAGTCCATAGAGGCGTACTAGGGGCACGGTGTTGTTCACAAACCACACAAGTATTAATGTTTCCGCTTAATACAATTCTAGCATGGAATATAAACTTTATCATGAACAAGAATTATAATAATAACATCTTTATTATTGCCTCTAGGGCATAATTCCAACAGTCTCCCACTTGCACTAGAGTCAATAATCTAGTTTACATTTGGCAACAATCTTACACCCATGGCACTGAGGTGCTGATCATGTTTTACACGTGGAAGAGGTTTAGTCAATGGATCTGCGACATTCAGATTTGTATGTACTTTGCTGATCTTCAGATCTCCATATGCTATATAATCTCGGATTATATGAAACTTGCGGTTGATATGCTTGGTCTTTGGATGATATCTTGGTTCCTTAGCGAGTGCTATGGCGCCAGTGTTGTCACACAATATCTCCAGTGGGTCCAATGCACTTGGAACCACGCCAAGCTCAGTGATGAAGTTTCTGATCCAAACTCCTTCACTTGACGCTTCTGCAGCAGCCATGTATTCCGCTTCTACTGTAGATCCCGCGATCACGCTTTGTTTGCAGCTTCTCCAGCTCATAGCTCCTCCATTCAAAATATACACGTATCCTGTCTGAGATTTAGAATCATCCTTGTCGGTGTCGAAACTAGCATCGACGTAACCTTTTACGACGAGTTGTTCATCACCCCCATAGACTAAGAACATTTCTTTAGTCCTATTTAGGTACCTTAGGATGTTCTTCACGGCTGTCCAGTGTTCCACTCCTGGATCACTTTGATATCTGCTCGTCAAACTAAGAGCATTGGACACATCCGGTCTAGTACACAGCATGGCATACATGATGGAACCTATGGCCAAGGCATAAGGCACTTTGCTCATAGCTTCCCTATCATTTACCGTAGCTGGACACTGAGCCTTGCTCAATATCTTCCCTGACAACATAGGCACTGAACCTTTCAATGCCTTATCCATTCTGAACCTTTTTAGAACTTTGTCTAGGTATGTACTCTGGCTTAAAGCTATAAGGCGTCTTTGTCTATCTTTATAGTGCAAGTGGGAGACTGTTGGAATTATGCCCTAGAAATAGAAAATAGAAAATAGTTTGGAAAATCAAATTACAAAGAGAGAAATCAAAACAGAAATAGAAAATAGTTTTCCAAAAAAATTAGGAAACCTAGTTACCTGGGTCGAGCCCACCCTGTCCCTCTCTTCCCCATCGCCTGTGCGCAGCCCAGTCTGGCCCAACCTCAGCCCACTGGCAGCCCGTACCCCTTCACTCTTATTTTCCTTTTCTTCTTCCCGGCGACAGAAGGAAGAGGCGAAGAAGGTGCGTGTCGCCGGCGCCGCCATCATCACTGCACTATGATTCCCGCTGCCTCGCTGCCCCCAGATGCAAGGATAAGACACCCCGAGACTCCTCTCTCCCCCTGATCTTATCTCCTCATCATGTGACCTCTCTCTAGCTCTCTGCAAGCACCCGAACCCTAGCTCCGGCTCGCCGTCATTTCTCGTCTCCTCTCGTTACTCCGAGCTCACAGGCGTGACCACCATGGTCGACTTGGTCGATTGCCCTAGTCAGTGCCAGCCAAAACACCCTCAATCAATGGAATCGCGACCTCCCTCCCCAACTCCGGCGCCATTAATTCAACGCCATCGGACCACATCTAGCTTCCCCGAGCCCTCATATGCAACCATGGTGATCTCTCGGTCCTCATGGACCTCTCCAACCTCTTCTTCCCCCTCTGGTTCGACACCGCACCGTAGCTTGCCCACCGCCGCCACCGCTCGCCGTCGCACGCCTTGCTTCGATGACCATCTTGAGGCAGCGCCGCCATATCTATGTTCCCCATCGCGAGGCGTGTCAAACGCGACCACACACGTGTGCTGGCTCACCCTGTGTCCTCGCCTGCGACCACCGTCTGACATGGATGCGGTGGTGACGTCACCATGACGTCATGCTGGCGTGGCCCGTGGGTCCTTTAACCGCCAGCGTGGCTTGCTGATGTGGTCCTGGCCCACCGGTCAGCCACACAGGCTAGCACAGACCCCAGTGAGAAAAGTTTTAAGCCATGTGTTGATGTCATCCTGACGCTTAAATCAATTTAAATTGGTTTAATATTTTCAGAAAATGGATAAAACTTGTAAATTCAATAACTAATGATTTATAAGTCAGAAAAATATGAATAATATATCAAAATGTTCAGAAAAATGAGATCCAAATATCTAATCTATAATCATGCATTATTAAGCAACTTAAATGACAAGTTTAATTAGAACAGCATAGTAACCCCTCACAAGTGATTCCGGAGTTTCTCCGAGTTAGGGTTTATATCCCTCGGAACCCCGTTTAAACTACCAAGCATGCTATAGGGTATCATTCCAATGCAATCTAACTTGTCATATCATCATCCTTGTTTGAGCATTGCATCGATGCCATGTGTTGATTGTTTCCCTCTCTTTCCGGTGTTTTGGTTCTTCCTGGTAGAATACAAGATCAAGATCGAGATTCAAGACCGTGATCAACACCGTCGAAGATCGAGGATTGAAGAATAATACTTGACCAACTATAACCAAGTCAAGTAGAATATTAGCGAAGCTCTGCTTTCTGTTATCAACTGGCAAAGGAAAGCATAGCCCCACCATGATATAATCCTATGATTTTGAAAGCATTTCAATTCCTGCCATGATGCATACCATTCTACTATGGTCTTTTATTGATATATAGAGTATACTGTTTGTTGCATTACTCCCTTGAGCTTATATTACCTGATCCACTGCTCCTAGCATAACTAGGTTTTTCTTGTGTGCACTGCTAGAGCTTACATCTGTGTTCTGCTTAGCCATGCATAGCTGTCAGAACTGGTCCATCCAGATGATGTATCAGATGCAAAGAATCTAGTATGATAGGAGTTCGAGATATACTGATGAGGTGATATGAGATTAGACTTGCTAAGGCTTGTATGGGAGGCCATGGTGGGATGTGGTTTTTCTAGTCCCATGCTCGCCACCACTAGGACCTGAGTTCTTGCCTTTAGAACCGAGATGAGCGTACAGCCACACGGGGCTTGGGAACCTCTCGCCTGATTAACTTGCCTAGTCTGATCCATGAGCCCGTAGTTAGCTATTTGGCATCTGCATATTTGGATGGGTTGAAGGTGGTGCATCATATAGGGTGTGACCAAGGAGGAAGGAGGCTCCGGGAGTACTCCCAATCCTTGGACATAGAGATATGGGCTGATGGAACCCTTTCTTGGAGGCTCATGGGTTTAGACGAAAGCAAGGTAAAGGTCGTGGCCAACCACCCTCTGTCGGCCTTCCAAGGAAGAGGGCTAATGATCTGGCATTAAGAGTCGGTTGGTACGTGTGGGTAAAGTTGTACACCCCTGCAGGGTTAAATCTTTTCGAAAAGCCATGTTCATGGTTATGAACGCTTGGTGACCAGATTCTAAGATCATAGAGAACTATAACCTAATTGTAAAACTTGGCAGATCAACATGTGCTTAAGGATGCTTACTCATGGGTACGAGGGGGTGATCCTAGTTGGTTGATGATGATGATTTGGTGGATATCAAAAGATGATGATCAATATTTCAGAGACGTCGGTCTCTTATCCCCTTTTAAAATACTCTGAATAGACGAGCTTGTCCTCTCTCTTGTTTTACAAACAAAGATGGCTTTATGCAAAATAACTCCACCAGCCATAAGTCTTGCGGAGTACACCCTGTACTCACCCTTGCTTTGTTGATACTTTTGGCAGAGTAAGTGTTCCATGAAGACAAGTTTGGTACAACATCGACACCTACGAGTAGCTTGGGGTTCCCGGCCGGTAGCCTAGAATCTATGGGCTGGGACATCATCGTTATGCTTCAGGCCTCTTAGGACATCTATTAAGTTTGGTATACTTAATAGCATAATTTGCCTTCCGTTGTTTGATGTTTGTGGTCAGTGACCTCTCCTTGTAATAATTTGGTCCTCTGCTCAATTATGAGCTTGTTGTAATACTTTTTGTGTCGTAGGGTCACTGTTGTGTTATCGAATCTTCACTGGATATCCTCGAGCTCAAGGTTAAGATTATGTCAAACAAAAGTCTGGAATTTGTTTAGCCCTGATCCCGGGGGTGTCACATCAACAAAGAAGAAAATTCTTTTATGATTTGAGGCATTACTTTAGGGATGACCCACATTTATATAAAGAAGTAGTTGATGGTATTATGCGTAGATGTGTACCAGAATTTGAACAACAAGAGATATTGAGAAAATGTCATGCTAGTGCTTATGGAGGACATCATGCTGGTGATAGGACTGCACAAAAGGTTTTACAATATGGCTTTTGTTGGCCTACCCTTTTCAAAGATGCAAGGAAGTTTGTCTAATCATGGATGAATGTCAAAGAGTTGGTAACATTTCTAGACGCAATGAAATGCCTATGAATTATTCTCTTGTTATTACCTTTTGATTGTTGGGGATTTGACTTTATGGGTCATTTTCCTCCTTCAAAAGGGTATACTCATATTCTTGTTGTTGTTGACTATGTTACAAAGTGGGTAGAGGCCATACCTACAAACAGCGTTGATGGTAATACCTCTTTGAAAATGCTTAAGGATGTTATTTTTCCTAGGTTTGGTGTGCCTAGATATCTCATGACTGATGGAGGCTCTCATTTTATTCATGGTGGTTTTAGGAAAACTCTCGCTAAATATGATGTTAACCATAGAATTTCTTCAGCTTATCACCCCCAAACCAGTGGGCAAGTAGAACTTTCCAATAGGGAAAATAAATTTATCTTGCATAAAACTGTTAATAGATCTAGGAAAAATTGGCCTAAAAAGTTTAATGACGCTCTTTGGGCTTATAGAACTGTTTATAAAAATCCTATGGGGATGTCTCCTTACAAAATGGTCTATGGGAAAGCTTGTCACTTGCCTTTAGAATTAGAACACAAAGCTTATTGGGAAGTGAAAGAATTGAATAGAGATTTTAAACTTGCTGGTGAGAAAAGATTGCTTGACTTGAGTACTTTAGACGAGTGGAGAAGTGAAGCTTATGAAAATGCTAGACTCTTTAAGGAAAAGGTAAAAAGATGGCATGATAGGAGAATTTTAAAAATGGAGTTCCATGTTGGTGAGAAAGTTCTTTTTTATAGGTCTCGTCTCAGATTTTTTGCAGGGAAACTACTCTCAAAATGGGAAGGACCTTTTGTTATTGAGGAAGTATATCGTTCAGGTGCTATCAAAATATCTTCTTTGAAGGACGACACCACACAGGTGGTGAATGGTCAAAGACTAAAACATTATATTTCTAGAGATTCTTATAATGAAGATGTTGACATTATTCAAACGGTGACCCTGGAAGAATTTATTAGAAACCAAACACCGGAATCTATAGAGTTTGTCTTTGAGTAGGTAAAAGTGGTGAAAACTTAAGGTTCATAAAAGCCTAATATTTTATATTTTTGATGTTTTTATTACATACAGAAGGTTACGAAACGAAACAGAGGAGGAAACGGAGGCTAGGGTGGCCACACCCATCCCAGGCACGGGCCCCAGCTGGCCACGCCTGGAGGGGGTGTGAGCCCCTGAGCTCCGTATCCGCCTCAGTTTCGCACCAGTACCATCCTTATGCTTTCAAACTTCGTAATATATAACCCCCCGGACCCCCCAAGGTTGGTGTATCGTGTTCTCGTCGTGTTTTTATTTCGATCTGTTTCTGTCAGGAAATCTTCTCAAAGTTTAGAGCACCATGGTCTCCGCCAATGACAAAGGCAAGAAGCCCGTGGAAGAAGAAAGGGTCGCTGCTAGGCGTGAAGACATGGTTTGGAGCATCGAGGAGGAAGTAAAGATGGAGGAACAAACTGCCGCAGGGTCAAGGGAAAGGAAACCTACTTTTGTAGGAGCAATTAACACTGTACATGCTTTTTCTCGTAACATTCAATGGAATATAGCCTCCGTTCCAGACTTCAGATCCTACCCTGAGGCAGTGGAAGACCTTCGAACCACTGACGAGTTTTGTGATAAGTACCGTGCTTTGAGGATGAAGGTGGATATACTTCAAGCGGAGAATGACAGGCTTCGTAAGATGCTGGAGGGTTTCCTTACCCTTGACAAGACAACACCACCACCACCGAAGGAGTAATTCGTCATTAGGTTTGGCATCCCCTTGGCTTCTTACAAGCTTGGGGGAGTGCCGCGGTATCACATCATCATCTTTTATCTTTTACCTTTTTAATAGATTCATATCTTTGGTAGAGAAGTTATCTTATAGGTTGGTTTGCATTGTGGAAATATCTCTCCTTTAGTTTCTATCTATCCCTTGGTGTGAGTGCCTTTATGGAATATTAATGAGAAGTTTCATCTTTTTACATTTTGCACTTCTTATTTTAGTTTGCAATCTCTATTATATAATTGATCTTGTTGATTAGTATTGGTATCAACTTGGGAGCATCAAGTATATCTAAATTGGTTTTGGCAAACCGAGCTCTAGTCAGTAGCAACACTTTTTGAGGTTTGAAAGGAAAAGAGAAAAAGCTTATAGGTATTTTGTATCATTTATTTTCTTTCTTGATTGTCTCATAAGCTTATTATTCTTTATTTAAGATCTTTTGTGTCTCCAAGGAAGATTGCATGTTTGGCTTGATCACTTGTAGGTTTGCTTGTTTCCTTCAACTCTTTTGCTTGCTACCCATCCTTGCTAGCCAAAAACTTGTTTTGATAAGGCATACTTCTCATGCATACAACCCCTTTGAACCAAACCTGTGCCATTTGTGTCCACCATATCTACCTATTAGCATTATTGCTATTCCAAGCAAATTCTCATGCATCATCTATCTTTTGAATTAAAAACTTTTTTGTTATGTGAAAACTAGTTAGTAAAGCTCTCACGAACTTGATGGCACACCTTATTTTCTTGCCCCTAATAAACTTGAACCATTGTGTCATCGAAGTTGTATATGCTTGCATCTACATGTTGGGATTAGCAGGACTGTGTTGTCACGGGGAACGCTTTCAACACTTATGGATACATATCCAGTTGATATCATGCTCTTTTGTTTGCGGATGCCGTCGGTGTGAAATAAAAGGGGAGCTCGTAAGTCCATGGAGTTATGTATGTGTGTTAGAGAAACGCCTGGGCCGCTAGCCTAAGCCATGCCTAATCATGGTGGAAACTTGCAGCATAACCATAGTGAGCAATCTGTGAAGCATCCTCAATAAAAACCTATGTAAATAGAAAATAAAAAGATTGCTGATATGCTCACTGTCTGATTGCCTTGTCATTTTGATTATGGGATAGCTCCTGTATCATGTGCAAGGGGTACCCCGTTGGTGGTTCATTATGATACACATGTACTTACAATGATAAGAATTTACCAGTAACTAAAGTTGAGTAGCATGAGGAGTGGCCCTCGTACTCAAGGGACATGAGATTGCCAACTTATATTTCGTCAAGCATATACTCCACCTTTGTTCACTTTAACCTTAATCACCTCAAGATGCTTATGATAGGGGCAATGAGGGCTCAAAGCTAGTAAGTACCATCTTCTTGATTGACTAGATCTATACATAAAGTTAATTAGGTGTGCAAATGCATGATGTAACATCCAGTTATGACTTGATGTTATAGATCTAGATAGGAACGGGAATTCGTGTAAGGGAGTGACGAGTTTCAGAGATCAAAACGAAGACTTATTTGAAAAATAAAGCAAAAGATAAGGAGTATTAACATAATTTGGAGGATAGATCAAGCATAGCTCATTTCTAGCCAGCTTTAGAAGAAAGTATAGTGTAGAAGATGTATGGAACAACAAGAAGGGATGAACTTAAGGTTCAATCAAGTAGGTGATATTACTAAGGGAATAATAAAGTAGTAATCCCTAGTTCATGGAAGCATCATGAATTAGTGCAAAGATGAAGTTGTGGAGCAAAATAGTATGGAAGCTCTGACAATTCAGAGGGAATGCCAGTAGTAGGTCGGAAACCGTAAGGTAATACCTATCACCCAGGATGATCCGCAGTTGGTATTTGATCCATAGTCGATATTCCAATCCACAGTTGGTATTTTGTCCACAACTGGTATTTGGTTAACTTAGTTAACCAGATATTCTTAAAAGTTGCATAAAGAGCATAAAATTTGGCCTAAAATTAAATAAGACCTAAGGAAGTATAAACATTTAAGGCGATCGTGTTTCAATATGCTTCGCAAAGTCAGACTTATCCCAGCGAAAATGTCCAATAGTAAGTACGATATATAATTGTAACACCGCGGTTCTGAAAAGACTGTGGCTTCTATGTGACATGCCAATCCCTGGATCGGTTCATTGGCCCACAATAGAATGAGATGAATAACATAGCAAAATATCCGTGTATCATAGATAACGAAGATCCAGAGTACCATTATTACAATAAAAGCTTAGCTCAAGGCTAGATCAAATTATTCAGGTAGCAACATAAATAAAGCAAATCCTCCATTCTTCAAATTGCCCACAAGTGAACAAGTGCCGAGTGGAGTACCGTGGCCTATATCGATTACTCAGAATCGGAATATCCTGCAACATGAAACGTAGCAGCCCCGGAGGGTCAATACATGGAATGTATGGCAAGTAGAGCTAGTAATGGAGACAATAGTACTAACATCTACATGCATATTTGGCAAGTGGAGCTGTGTCTGGCTAGCATTTGCAAATACCTTTGTCCTACTTTCATAAACAGTTTTTGATTTTCTTTGAAAAGATCCCAATTAAGTTAACCCAACAACATTAAAACAATTGAGAAATTGGAATGAGCGAGAAACATGTCATGGAATCAATATCAAGCAACTCAGTTGTCCATAACCGGGGACACGGCTAATCGATTAGATTATACACCCTGTAGGGGTTAGTACACTTTACCCATGTGACTTGGCCAGCCCAGCTCGTACCATCACTCTCATTTTGGGTGATGATAGGGAGAAGTCCAAGAAGAGACCGTTCGGGAAGTAGCTCCCCAATCCCGACGCGCACCGGTCCAACCTACCAAAATTCTACATCTCCGGATACGTGGGTTCGGGTCACCACAACCTACTAAGTCCAACCAACCGCCCATTCCATTATTGGCACATGGTTGTACACGTAAGCTACAAAATAAAGAAGCCAATCATTCTCCCTTGATTCCTGGGTGCCTTTCCGCAATGAAACCACCAAAAATTATCAATCCCATCACACCCAGGAGATTCATTGATTAACTTGTTTTTAGTTTTTGCAAACCAACTCATTTAGAAACAACTTTCAGTGATGTAACCCAGCCCTCGTTCATCATAGCATGGCTAAGAACATCTACCAACGGTGGTTCATCTACAAGGAAAGCCCTACCACATAATAAGTTATAGCATAGCGATAGTATTATCCTACACATGCAACTACAAAATACACGACAATGCATTGAAAAATAGTAGGACGATATCATGAAAAAAGTAGCATCTACTTGTCTTGGTTGTAGCAGTCGGACGAACAATCCACGCACGAGCAAGCGTTGCACTCGTCATAATCTACACGATACAATTGCAATCATAAACAAACAATCCACAAACATATGCAACAAAGATGATGCATGAAGGTATGCAAGGCAAGTTAATTGGTGCTACATCTGCACCACATAATCCTATTCAATAGTACTACTGATTGCATGCATGAAAAATAGTTTTAGCGCAAGGAAAACTATTGCGCAAAAAGTAATGCTCAAAACTAGAGCTAGAACCCAAATAATTCACTACCGGTAGTATACTGTTTGTAAAATCTTGGGAAAATTCTACCGCATAGGCATCGCTGATTAGAAACAGTACCAACTAGAATTACTCAAAAAGGAATTATAAAACTTCTCGAGTAATTAAAACACTGCAGAAAGCCGCTAGACAGTTTCTGCAGAAGTTTTCACTGTAAGCCTATCCTTTTAATTCACGATGAGATTCCCCTCGTTCCACTGAATCCATGGACATATTATTTGCAATTTTTGGAGTTACAGATCTTTTTCTACGAATTAATTACTCCAAAAAGGCCATTAACTCATTTGATTAAACTGTACTAAACCTTGCTGCAAAAGTGTGAAACAATGGTACAGCAAGATTCTACACGACTCACTGAATCTACACATATTTTATTTGCAATTTTTGGCCCAGCGGTTTAATTTCTACGCAATTTACAAGTTTCTACCGAAATCTGCCAACTAAATCGATTAAAGAATGTACCCAGTCAACTGTGTCTGTTGACTGGTCAACGCGGCTGCTGACTGGGCGCTGACTGGGCGTCTGACTAGTCAACGACTGGGGACTGACCGTTCAACGGCCGATCTGGACCATTGATCTGAGATCCAATGGCGGCTGCGGACTCACCGGAGAGGAACGACTGCGAGTTCGGGACGGTGGCGGCGATCGGCTCCGGCGACGGTGGTTCCTGCGCGGAGGGGAAAACGGTCAGCGCGGAATGGTGGCGGTCAACGCGACGGCGGCGCGAGGCGGCGAGCGGCGCGGCTGGCGCGGGCGAGCGGCGTGCGGCGGCGGGCGTGCAGCGGCGGCGCGGCGCGGGTGCAGGAGCGGCGGGCGGCACGTGCGTGCGGGGGCGTGCTGGCGCGCGAGGCGGCTGCGGCGGCGGCGCGCGGCGCGGGCGCGGGCGGCGGCACGCGGGGCGGGCGGCGGCGTGCGGCGCAGGCGGCGGGCCGGCGGCTCACCTGGTGGCTGCGGCGGGCGCGGGTGCCGGGGAGGCGGCGGCGGCTGCGCGGGTGCGGATCCCGAGAGGCGGCGGCAGGCATGGGGATCGAGGCGCGGGGCTGGGGAGGCGGCGCACGCGGGCGGGGTCCGCCTATATGGGCCCCACGCTGTCCTAGTTGGATACGGGGCGCGGTTGGAGGCGGACACGGCGAAGTCGGAACGGCCGTAACTTTTCCGTACGAGCTCCGAATCGGGCGATTCTTGCTCCTAAGTTTTTGTAAAAACGAGGGGAACAACCTAGGGTCAAGGGTTGAGTGAAACCACTAGGCTACAAGGGTGGACAACACAAGTCCTAGTAAAGCCTCCCGCAGGAGCCTCGTAGTAAAATAGAGTAGGGTTTAGAAAATAGTGTTTCGCCGAACCTTTTCACTAGATGGTTTTGCATGGAAAAGTATGATGCAATGATATGAATGATATGCAGAACCAAATCTAAAATTTGGGATGTGACAAGACTAACCCCCTTAAGCTGAATCTCGTCCCCGAGATTCGGCGCGGCTAGCAAATAGGTGTGGGTAGTCCTCTCAGATGTCATCCTCACGCTTCCAAGTGGCTTCCTCTTCAGTGTGGTGGCTCCACTGTACCTTGCAAAACCTGATTGTCTTGGTACTGGTAGTCCTCTCCGCTGTTTCCAGAATCTTGACCGGCTTCTCCTCATAGGTCAAATCATTCTCAAGCTGAACCTCCTCTAGCGGTACAGTGTCTCTCAATGGTGTATCCACCATCTCCGGATGGCACTTCTTCAGCTGGGATACGTGGAACACATTGTGAACAGCGGATAGAGCCTCTGGCAACTCCAGCTGATAAGCAACTTCTCCTTTGCATGCTAAGACCCTGTATGGTCCAATAAATCGAGGTGCCAGCTTACCCTTAATTCCAAATCTCTTGATTCCACGAAGTGGCGACACTCTGAGGTACGCTCTATCACCTATCTCATACACCACTTCCTTGCGCTTAGCGTCAGCGTAGCTCTTCTGCCTTGATTGTGCTACCTTCAGCCTGTCCCTAATCAAGGCGACCTTCTCCTCAGCGTCCTTGATCAAATCAGGTCCAAACAACTGGCGTTCTCCTACTCCATCCCATAGCAATGGTGTCCGGCACCGTTTCCCATATAGCACATCGAACGGTGACGTCTTAATGCTGGTTTGATAGCTGTTGTTGTAGGAAAACTCAGCATATGGCAAATTCTCATCCCAACTAGAGCCATGAGCTAAGGCGCAAGCTCTCAGCATGTCCTCCAAAATCTGGTTCACCCTCTCGGTCTGTCCATCAGTCTGCGGGTGAAACGCTGTGCTAAACTCCAATCTCGTCCCAAGTGACTCGTGCAGCTGGCGCCAGAAGTGTGAGGTAAATTGGGTGCCTCTATCAGATACAATACTCTTGGGAACTCCATGTAGGCACACAATTTTGTCCATGTAGATCTTGGCCAACTTTGCACTCGTATAGGTCGTCTTCACCGGTATAAAGTGGGCTACCTTGGTCAAATGGTCGACCACTACCCAAATGGAGTCATATCCTGACCTTGTCCTGGGCAGTCCTGTGATAAAATCCATTCCCACTCTATCCCACTTCCAATCTGGCACGGGCAACGGCTGTAGCAGTCCTGCTGGCTTCTGGTGTTCCGCCTTCACTCGGCTGCACACATCACATAGGGCAATATGCTTGGCAATATCTCCCTTCATGTTGTTCCACCAAAATCTGCTCTTCAAATCCATATACATCTTTGTGTTGCCCGGATGTATGGAGTATGGCGAGTTATGAGCCTCCTGCAGAATCAACTCCCTTATCTCCGGGTCGCTGGGCACACACAAACGATCTCCATACCACAAGGTACCATGCTCATCCTCGCGAATATCCTTTTCCCGATTCTCCTTCATCTTTTCCTTTATCTCCTCTATTTCCTTGTCTCCTACCTGAGCCTTCGTGATCCTGTCCTGTAGCGTCGGTTGGACTTCCATTGTAGCCAAGTATCCTTCAGACACTACTTACAGTCTAAGGTTTTTGAATTGCCTGCACAAATCCTCGGGCAATTCCCCAATTGTCAGTCCATTGGCGTAAACCTTCCGGCTCAGAGCATCTGCTACTACATTGGCCTTTCCTGGGTGGTATTGCAGGTTCATATCATAGTCCTTGATAAGTTCCAACCATCTCCTTTGCCTCATTTTTAGTTCCTTCTGCGTGAATATGTACTTTAGGCTCTTGTGGTCGGTGTACACATCACAGTGTTTTCCCATTAAGTAGTGTCTCCATACCTTGAGCGCATGAACCACTGACGCTAACTCCAAGTCGTGTGTGGGGTAATTCCGCTCATGGTGCTTGAGTTGCCGCGAGGCATACGACACTACTCTCCCATCTTGCATTAGCACGCTCCCAAGTCCCTGTCGAGAAGCATCACAGTACACATGGAAATCCTTCTGAAGGTCCGGTAAGCACAGAACAGGTGCGGTTACTAGTCGACGCTTCAGTTCCTAAAAGCTAGCTTCACACACATCCGTCCATTCAAACTTTCTCTCCTTCTTCAGAAGTTCAGTCATCGGCTTAGCAATCTTGGAAAAGTTTTCAATGAACCTCCTGTAATATCCAGCAAGTCCCAAAAAGCTTCGAATCTCTCCTGCATTCTTGGGCGCTTCCCACTCAGTTACTGCAGTCACTTTGCTTGGATCAACAGCGACTCCTTCTCCTGACACCACGTGTCCAAGAAACCCAACGGTGTTAAGCCAGAATTCACACTTGCTGAATTTGGCATACAGCTGGTGTTCCCTCAGTTTCTCCATAATCAGCCGCAGATGTTTCTCATGCTCAGCATCATCCTTGGAATATATCAGTATGTCATCAATAAACACCACCACGAACTTGTACAAGTACTCCATAAATACCTTGTTCATCATGGTCATGAAATATGTCGGGGCATTCGTTAGTCCAAAAGACATAACCGTATACTCATATAAACCATACCTAGTGGTGAAGGCGGTTTTTGGTATGTCCTCCTCCCGGATCTTCAATTGGAAGTAGCCTGATCGCAGATCAATCTTGCTGAACACCTTCGCTCCTTCCAGTTGATCAAACAAATCATTTATGTTCGGCAGGGGGTATTTGTTCTTGATGGTTACTTCATTCAGCGAGCGATAGTCCACTACTAATCTCTTGCTGCTGTCTTTCTTCTCCACAAACAGAACAGGTGCACCCCATGACGACGAACTAGGCTGAATGAATCCCTTGTCCAACTGCTCTTTCAGTTGTTTCTTCAATTCCTTCAGCTCATCCACATCCATCTTATATGGTCTCTTTGCTATAGGTCATGTTCCCGGCATCAGGTTGATAAGAAACTCTACTTTCCTGTCAGGTGGCATCCCTGACAGCTCTTCCGGAAACACGTCGGGGTAATCCTTAATCACTGGCACAGTATCCATGCTAACCCCCTTAAGAGAATTCAACTTACAACTTCGCGGTCGCACAGCGGACTTGAACCTAATTCTCTTACCATCCGGGGTTTTGAGTGAAACAGCTCGCTGTGCACAATCTATGTGTCCCTCATGCATAGACATCCAATCCATACCCAGAATGACATATAACCCCTGTGATTCCAACACTACCAGATGTGCAATGAAATTGTGTGTTCCAATCCTCACAGTTAAGTTGCGGCATCCCGCGCTAGCTATCATATCTCCTCCAGGTGAACTCACTCTAATAGACCCTTTCATAGACTCAGTTGGTAGCTTATACTTATCCACAAAATCCCTTGATATGAACGAATGCGATGCACCAGTATCGAAAAGTATAAGTGCAGGGTGAGTGTTGATTGGAAACTTACCAATCACAAGGTCAGGCTCATCTGGGATCTCCTCCACATTCATGTGGTTCACTGTAGCCTTCTCGTTGTTGGTTGGCTTCGGTCCCTTCCTCTCCGGACAGTTGTCAGCATAGTGTCCCTTCTGTTTACACTTGAAGCACGTCACCTCACTCAGATCCTTCTTCACAAAGTTGCGATCACGGTTGCGGTCATGTCCACCGTGTCCTCCAGAGTGATGAGAGTGTCCGCCCTTGTGGCTGTGGTGGCTGCTCCTATGGTTGTCATGACGATGCCCATCGCCTCCATGGTGGTGGCGGTCATGGCTCCCATGGTCACTCCCTCCATGCTTGGAGTATCCATCATATGAAGTGCGAGGCTTGTGATGTGAACCAGAGTGATGATTGTTACTCTTTCTCTTGCGGCTTTCCACCTGCTTGTGCTTCCCTTCCAAGATCCTGGCCTTGTCCATAAGCTCCTGGAAAGTGGGGCAATAAACCACCAGTAGCTGCACTGAAAGCTCATCACTGAGGCCATCCAGAAATCTCTCCCTCCTTTTTGCATCAGTGTCAACATCCTCAGGTGCATAACGGGACAGGTTGTTGAACTCCTCAATGTACTCAGCCACAGTGCGATTGGTTTGGCGCAAGTTGCGGAACTCCTTCCTCTTCAGGCTCAGAACTCCTGAAGACACGTGGTTGGTCCTGAAACCTTCCTCGAACATTGCCCAAGTCACAGTGTCCAGCGGGTGGGTGATCTGAAAAGTGTCCCACCAAGAAGCGGCTAGTCCCTCCAGTAGGTGAGCGGCAAATCTCACCTTCTCAGCATCAGTGCATCCAACAGTTACCAGATCCTTGTTGACTGAACGTAACCAGTCGAGAGCAACCATTGGCTCCGTTGCAGTAGAGAACTTAGCTGGCCTTAGCCTCAGAAATCTGGTGAGAGCATCTCCCTGAGGCTGGTTGTTTCCATTGTTGTTGTTGTTCTGAGATGCCATGAACTGAGTCATAACTTGGGTCAGCTGTGCCTGAGCTGCCATGAGCTGCTCCAACTCAGTGGGTTGACGGCGGGGAGGCATCTGCAGTTCAGCACAGGTAAGTTTAGAAAGAATCAACTACGATAATAGGATTCTACCCATGCATATGATCAATCAACAACAAACAATAGCAGACAATCACAAGCAAGCAACACATCAACAAACAAGTGATTCGGCAACATCCCAAGGGTTATCCTAGCAGTATATACCTACTGAAATAGCTTTACAAGAGTTGGCAATGGTTAACTAAACAGTTGATCAACTAAACAACAAAACAACAATCTGCCAGAACAGTCCAGCAGCGTTCACGAATTTTTCCGCCTGACTTAAACTCGTCAGAAAAATATGCTGATTTTTGCACATACAGTACAGAGAGTTTCGCACAAGCCCTATTTTTTCAGATTTTTCCCAGATACCAGAAAAATATGAAAAAATCATACAGTACTGCTGCATCAGCAGAAAAACTGCAGCGAAAATAACACAGATAGTAACCAAACTTGCCATAACTCTTTCATAAAATTTGCACAGATAATTCCTGGGATATTGGAGTACATAAATAAGCAACTAAACACTCTTAAACTAACAGTAATTAAGTTTCACAACGATCGAGAATAATCCTAACGATTTTACCTAACGAGGACTAACTGGTGGACTTCTATCTATTTCTTGAAGAGGTTGCGGTAGGTCCTTGCTGTCATGCGTTGGCGCTTCGGTCCACGGTTCAACCATGGCGGCGGAGTGTACACCACTCCTGAATCATCACTTGAGATCTCAAACACCACCTCTTCTGGATCCTCCTCTTCTTCTTCACTCTCTACTGCAACTGCAACAGCTTCATCTCCTCCACCATCATCATTTCCATCATCATCATCCTCGTCCTCATCATCATCATAGTTCCCACTGTCATCATCATTGTTGCCACCATCTCCATTGTCATCATCAGAGGGTGGATTCAGCTGCGCTTGGAGAGCGGCAATCTGAACTGCCATAGCTTCAATAGTTTGATCCCTTTCCTGAACGGTCCCTTGCAGCTGTTGTATGTTCTGGGTGTTCTCCTGCACAGTGCCATGAAGGTGAGCTATAGTTGCATCTCTGGCTATCAGGGCATTCTCCATAACTCCCACAGCTTCATGCAAGGTGTCAATTTCCTGTCCTTGGGCAGCCATAGTATTGCTGGCAAAATCTGCAATCTCCTTCACCATCATCACCTTCTCAGCTAGAGCTCCATTCTCCCTTTCCATGTCCTCTATGTGCCTCCGACGGGGCGACATGTTGTTCCATCGCCCGGGGTAACCACAATGTGCCCGTCTTCATCACGCCTCCCATAGTCACGGTAGGGTGAATCTGTTGGCAGTAGGTGTCGGACTTGATGGCACTGGCGGGACAGAGCTTCATGCATGGCCAAGTTGATACCAAGTCCCCAGTTGCAGTATGCCTTGGTGTAGATCAAATGCACTGGATTTGAAAAGGCGGCATCCCTGAATATGAAGGTAGTGATCTCCCATGCATCCTCTCCATATCCATAGGTGTACAGCCTTCTTCCCTTGAACATGGGAAGTGGCAATCCCAATGACTGCGAGAGCTGTGCTAACTGCCTTGCAAAGGGCCTTGGTGACTCCATGGTTGCATACTCAGTCCTGACTTCTCCCATCTATCAAGTAAAATAGGAAAGTGTGAGAATAGCATATGATAAGAATTTACGAGGGTGAAAGGCATAAGATGAAAGACAGAGTTAATATAGGTTTTAATTAATCTATGGCTTCCTAATCCAATCCTAGGTCACGATCCTACAGTCGACACACGGGCTCTGATACCATCCTGTAACACCGCGGTTCTGAAAAGATCGTGGCTTCTATGTGACATGCCAATCCCTGAATCGGTTCATTGGCCCACAATAGAATGAGATGAATAACATAGCAAAATATCCGTGTATCATAGATAACGAAGATCCAGAGTACCATTATTACAATAAAAGCTTAGCTCAAGGCTAGCTCAAATTATTCAGGTAGCAACATAAATAAAGCAAATCCTCCATTCTTCAAATTGCCCACAAGTGAACAAGTGCCGAGTGGAGTACCGTGGCCTATATCGATTACCCAGAATCGGAATATCCTGCAACATGAAACGTAGCAGCCCCGGAGGGTCAATACATGGAATGTATGGCAAGTAGAGCTAGTAATGGAGACAATAGTACTAACATCTACATGCATATTTGGCAAGTGGAGCTGTGTCTGGCTAGCATTTGCAAATACCTTTGTCCTACTTTCATAAACAGTTTTTGATTTTCTTTGAAAAGATCCCAATTAAGTTAACCCAACAACATTAAAACAATTGAGAAATTGGAATGAGCGAGAAACATGTCATGGAATCAATATCAAGCAACTCAGTTGTCCATAATCGGGGACATGGCTAATCGATTAGATTATACACCCTGCAGGGGTTAGTACACTTTACCCATGTGACTTGGCCAGCCCAGCTCGTACCATCACTCTCATTTTGGGTGATGATAGGGAGAAGTCCAAGAAGAGACCGTTCGGGAAGTAGCTCCCCAATCCCGACGCGCACCGGTCCAACCTACCAAAATTCTACATCTCTGGATACGCGGGTTCGGGTCACCACAACCTACTAAGTCCAACCAACCGCCCATTCCATTATTGGCACATGGTTGTACACGTAAGCTACAAAATAAAGAAGCCAATCATTCTCCCTTGATTCCTGGGTGCCTTTCCGCAATGAAACCACCAAAAATTATCAATCCCATCACACCCAGGAGATTCATTGATTAAGTTGTTTTTAGTTTTTGCAAACCAACTCATTTAGAAACAACTTTCAGTGATGTAACCCAGCCCTCGTTCATCATAGCATGGCTAAGCACATCTACCAACGGTGGTTCATCTACAAGGAAAGCCCTACCACATAATAGGTCATAGCATAGCGATAATATCATCCTACACATGCAACTACAAAATACACGACAATGCATTGAAAAATAGTAGGACGATATCATGAACAAAGTAGCATCTAC
Organism: Avena sativa; assembly: GCA_916181665.1. Classification (NCBI taxonomy): domain Eukaryota; kingdom Viridiplantae; phylum Streptophyta; class Magnoliopsida; order Poales; family Poaceae; genus Avena; species Avena sativa. Next base: position 165,574,576 of record OV702294.1, on the reverse strand, counting down.
TTGCCTTGGTTGTAGCGGTCGGACGAACAATCCACACACGAGCAAGCGTTGCACTCGTCACAATCTACACGATACAATTGCAATCATAAACAAACAATCCACAAGCATATGCAACAAAGATGATGCATGAAGGTATGCAAGGCAAGTGAATTGGTTCTACAGCTGCACCACATAATCCTATTCAATAGTACTATTGATTGCATGCATGAAAAATAGTTTTAGCGCAAGGAAAACTATTGCGCAAAAAGTAATGCTCAAAACTAGAGCTAGAACCCAAATAATTCACTACCGGTAGTATACTGTTTGTAAAATCTTGGGAAAATTCTACCGTATAGGCATCGCTGATTAGAAACAGTACCAAATAGAATTACTCAAAAAGGAATTATAAAACTCCCCGAGTAATTAAAACACTGCAGAAAGCCACTAGACAGTTTCTGCAGAAGTTTTCACTATAAGCCTATCCTTTTAATTCACGATGAGATTCCCCTCGTTCCACTGAATCCAGGGACATATTATTTGCAATTTTTGGAGTTACAGATCTTTTTCTACGAATTAATTACTCCAAAAAGGCCATTAACTCATTTGATTAAACTGTACTAAACCTTGCTACAAAAGTGTGAAACAATGGTACAGCAATATTCTACACGACTCACTGAATCTACACATATTTTATTTGCAATTTTTGGCCCAAAGGTTTATTTCTACGCAATTTACAAGTTTCTACCGAAATCTGTCAACTAAATCGATTAAAGAATATACCCAGTCAACTGTATCTGTTGACTGGTCAACGCGGCTGCTGACTGGGCGCTGACTAGTCAACGCCTGGGGACTGACCGGTCAACGGCCGATCTGGACCGTTGATCTGAGATCCAATGGCGGCTGCGGACTCACCGGAGACGAACGACGGCGAGTTCGGGACGGTGGCGGCGATCGGCTCCGGCGACAGCGGTTCCTGCGCGGAGGGGAAAACGGTCAGCGCGGAACGGTGGCGGTCAACGCAACGGCGGCTCGAGGCGGCGGCACGGGCGGTGAGCAGCACGCGGCGAGCGGCGCGGCTGGCGCGGGCGTGCAGCGGCGGCGCGGCGCGGGTGCAGGAGCGGCGGCCGGCGCGCGCGTGCGGGGGTGTGCTGGCACGCGAGGCGGCTACGACGGCGGCGCGGCGCGGAGGCAGCGCGGGCAGGCGGCGCGCGGCGCGGGCGCGGTGGTGCAGGCGGCGACGGCGGCGTGCGGCGCAGGCGGCAGGGCGGCGGCTCACCTGGTGGCGGCGGCGGGCGCGGGTCCCGGGGAGGCGGCGGCGGCTGCGCGGGTGCGGATTCCGTGAGGCGGCGGCAGGCACGGGGATCGAGGCGCGGGGGTGGGGAGGCGGAGCGCGCGGGCGGGGTCCGCCTATATGGGCCCCACGCGGTCCTAGTCGGATACGGGGCGCGGTTGGAGGCAGACACGGCGAAGTCGGAACGGCCATAACTTTTCCGTACGAGCTCCGAATCGGGCGATTCTTGCTCCTAAGTTTTTGTAAAAACGAGGGGAACAACCTAGGGTCAAGGGTTGAGTGAAACTACTAGGCTACAAGGATGGACAACGCAAGTCCTAATAAAGCCTCCCGCAGGAGCCTCGTAGTAAAATAGAGTAGGGTTTAGAAAATAGTGTTTCGCCGAACCTTTTCACTAGATTGTTTTGCATGGAAAAGTATGATGCAATGATATGAATGATATGCAGAACCAAATCTAAAATTTGGGATGTGACAATAATGCTGAAAGATTTGCTTCGGAGATCCACCACTATGTGGATACACCGTACAATCTTTCATCAGACCCTAATTAGGTAAAATATAAACTAAACAGAAACCAACATTCTAGTTATAAAGCCAATAAATTCTATATATACAATTTAAAGACTATTAGTAAACCCTAAGGGGGAGAGTAGGCATTATAAATGAAAGTTGAAGAAGTAATATAGGTAATAATGAAAGATTAACTAAAAACTTAATAAATTAAAAGCTTGAAGGTGATAAAGGTTAATCCTAACCAACTAATTCTAGAAGAAACAACTCTTAAGTAACCCTTAAGAAGTAATAGAGAACACCCAATTGGTCAAGTATTGAGAATGAGAAATTCCAATGGGTATGGACAAATTGAGTTCAAATCCAATCTTGGAAGGAGTACCAGTATCAACCATACTATGACAAGAATAGAAATATAGTCTTCTAACCACAAACACGGGCATATAAAAACTTGTTTTAGTGAGACCCTCTAGATTGTATTTAACATAGTAATAAAGTTTGATGATTAAATAAAAAGAATTGGACTAGGATATCTAATCAAGTTATAGAATACTACAAATAATTACATTTAAGGTCATCATGGAGTGGAGAAATGTAGCAACCACTACAAGTCAACTCCTTAGTCCGAAATGTGAGAGTTTGCGAACTTCAAGGACGAAGTTTATTTTAAGGGGGAGAGTCTGTAACATCCCAGTATTAGAGCCTAGAAATAAGCTGAACCTAGATGTGTGCATTGCATTCATGCATAGAAAATTTGAATAATTTTCGCGTTTTTGAACAAAACTTGTCAAAGTGATTGAAGCTTCTCTTAACTTGATGGAATTGAAGTAGATCATCAAGTTGACTGCGATAAGTTTCAATATGACCTTTGTTAAAACCTTATTTTGGGTAAGGGAGATTTGATCTAAGGGTAGATCAAATGTAATAAAAGTTAAACCCTAATACATCATGATTTATATTTGATCCTTAGGTGATCATATCATAGTATTCATTATAGTCACTCATGAGTACCAAGTTAAGGATATAACACAAATAATAAGAATGTAACAACTATATCTTAATCTCATCTGCTTATAGCATGAGTATCATGGTAATACCTAACCCTATTTCTTAAGTAAGATTGAGTAGGAAAGAAACTAAGTTTAGATCATTCACCATATATCTTTCTTTCCATATCAATCCTTATCATCTCTATTGAGTTATATTCCAATATCTGTTGTTCATCAATGTTGAGAAATCAATTATTGATTCACCAATTCTCAATCTACCAACTCTTGACCAGAACATAGCTCACACTTAAGTGCCTATAAAGAAACAACTAAGTAGAGGTAAATAGTAATTCTAGTCTTAGATAATATATATAGGATGGGAGTGATTGAAGAGAATTAAATCAATGAGATAATTGATGGAGATAAACTCACTCCTGGTTGGATAGAAGAGTTATTTGAAATAATTTATAGGTGGTAGTAAAGAAGATAATTTAAATACAAATGTAAGGTTGTATTAATGAAGTCTTGATTAGCCAATTGGAAACCTAAGCTATAAATAATTAAGGATTATAATGATCATACTTGCTCACCAAGATTGGATACTTATATCTAGTATAAGTGAAATTGGTGGGTAGAACATGATTGAAACCTTAGTATAGGTAAGTTATCCTAGAGTAGTTATTATAGGTCACATTAATATAAAGTGAGGTTGGAGTATGTGTTGTTAGAGTAAAGTAAATGTAGGATAGTATGATTAAATTGAAGCTAGTATGACATAGAGTTATGGAAGTAATATTATTCATCTTAAAGGATAGTAAGCTTTAGAGAAAGGTAGCTGGATGTATACATCTAATGGAGAAATATTAGTGATGGATGATTAAGGAAGATTATGAGTGGAGTTTGAAGGAACTACTTGTTGGATTGAAGGTTATCAACAGTAGAGTAGTGGATATAACCACGTATGGATATGATAAAACTATAAAAGCCTTAGTTTCAAGCTCATTGTATTCATTCATGGATTTAGAAGAATAATAAGTGGATAAGAATATTTTTAAGAAAAGATCATCATGTTAACCATGATGATAGATAGGAAAAAGTAGTATATCTAGGAAAGGAAATCCTTAATTAGAAGTCCAGGATTGTGAATTATGGAAAATAGATATCTTTGGTAAACATTCAACTCAAATCTCAAACCAAACATAATATCCATTTCAGGTTATTGACCCATCATATTATGTCTATATCACTTTATAGGAATATTATCCTATAGCAAATCACATAAGCACATATTTATCAATTCCAACCATCATAATTATATGTGCTTAAGAGTATCTTTATCATTTCCTTTCTATAAAACATTCTATATATAGCTTTGTATTTTAAAAGGTGATGTCATCAAATATCACAAACAGAAGACAATATGCTTAGTTATTAAATCTCTACTTACATCAACAAAATAATCTAGGTATATTAAAAATCCTAAACCCTAGGGTAGATATTTACAATTCAAACCCTAAACCCCTATGTTTATCATAATAGAATATATACATTGTCATTTTATAAATTAATGAAAGTAGTATTAACCATATTAATTTCTTTTGTATTTCTTGCATCAAATAATGATTTAGGATCATTATACATATAAAATTTTCTATTCAAACTATGAGCCAACTAGAGTTAAGTTTTATAAACAAATAAGAAAATATCATATAATAAAGCCATGGTTTAATGTAGAAAGAAAAATGAATAATAACGACTTCTACATAGTATAAAAAGGGTTTTTGATAGAAAATAAATAAAGAAATAATACCACTATATGAAAAACTTATAAAAGAACCTTAATATACTTTATTAGTGCTGCAATCACTCAACAAATCAATTCTATAAAGAGAACTCAAATCAAATAAGTAATATTCAAATCTAAAAGTAAAACAGGAAATAAAAAAAAGAAAACAAATAAAAAACAAATCCTGGTCGTGGCCCAACTCCTCTATGCTTACCTATCGCCTAGGTCCAGCCCACAAGAGCCCAACAGCTAGCCCAGATTGTTCTCTTATGTTACTGACAGGTGGGACCAAAGGAGGATCGCGGGTTGAGAGAAAAGAAGTGTCAGGTTTTTTTTACAAAACCGACTTTGTCGTCTACCTCGCCTACTGGAAGCAGCTCGCTGGCCAGGAGCTCCGCCGTCGATGGACCGCCGCGCTGTGATGCATGCTACCGCTCCTGGATGGAAGGGATAAGAATGCCACGACGTTGTCTGCTCGTCCTCATCCCCATTTCCCCCTCTGCATCTCTCTCTCTCAATTTCTTCTTCTGAACCGAGAACCCTAGCTCAGATGTGAGCCGGTGCGGGCGATTCCATGCTCACCTCAACCAGTTAAAACCATGGTGGAGACCATCGTGCTCCTCTCGTTCGTTTGCCCCAACTCGCACTAGCGGAGGAGGCGTGAATCAACCCAATCGCACCATCGGTTCCCGGCGCTGTTTGTCGACCTCATCGTCATCTTTGACCTCGCCTCGCCCTATCGACCACACCATCATGTTCCTGGTGAGTCACTGAATCTCCTCGTACGTGTAGATGTTTCGTTTCCTTCCTAAATCCACGCCACCGTGATCACCCACAAGCACCGCCGCATGAGCTCGTCACCGATTGTCCTCCGGTGACCAAAATAGGGCGGCGCCACCACCAATAGGTTCCTCGAGATACCCTCTCTCCAACGAACCTAACCACAACCCCGCGCATGCACCAAATCATCTGATCCATCATCGATCTGAGAGGATCAAGCTAGAATGACGTCATGCCAACGTCACCCTCAGCCTAGTCAGCCAGTTTGACCCATAATTTGTCTCGCGTGGCAGATGACTTGGCCTTGGGCCCATATGTCATTGTTTGGAAGTAGAAATAGGGTCGGTAACAAAGACATTTAATAACCTCAAAGCTGAGGTGGCCTCTGGCCCACTGGTCAGTGACTAGGGCTAGGTGTGGGTGCGGTGTAAAAAGTTATTTCCTGTTTAAGAAAGAATAAAAGATATAAATCCAAATATACATATTATAAAAATGAAATAAAATGATTAAATCTTGTTAAATCAATAACTTTTGTTTTATAATTCAAAAAAATATGTATTATATATGAAAAAAATTAGAAAAATAAAATATATAACATTAAACTATTATCAAAGATTATTGTAATAGTTATCTAAATAATTATTATTTAATAAGAATTTTATAAGTAATGAAACTTTGGTAATTCATATTTTAATAATTGTAAATATTAAAAATATAAATAAAATACTAAAAAACTTAGAAACATAAGAACTCTAATTTAAAACTATAATCATGCATTATTATTTCACTTAATTAAATATTCATTATTTATTAAGTATTTATAAAGTAATAAATATTGCAAAATCATATCTTATTATTTATAAATTACAAAAATAAATGTAATATACCAAAATGATCACAAAAATAATATCTACTAGCTAAAAATATAATATTCCACTTTTAAAGTAAATAAAATCTTAATACTTTAGTAATTTGAATTTAAACCTATTCCTTTAGTTTAAAATTCATATAAGGGTAAATAAAATTTGTTAATATTTCTAAAATTAGTCAATCAAGTATAATAAATAAGTATTAGTCTTGAATATAACTAATATTAAGTCATAATGATTCAAAACATTATAAATACTATTTTATTGAATTATCCTTCTACTATATGGATAATTTATATTCTAAAAATATCTTTAATAATTCTAAAATCTTCAAGAATGATATATAAATTAAATACAACCTTATAATGGACTAAATCCAAAGATAATACATGAGTAGTCCCTAGTACTCTTTATTTATCCACAAACCACAATCACACCTTTATAAGGAAACAAGAAATCTTGCTCCACTACAAAATATAACCACTCATCCTTAAAAAGGTAAATGATACTATTCCATTATAAAATTAAGAAACCACTACAACATTAAAAATATAACCATTCTTAAGTAACCTTAAGGCAACATTCCCAAATACACAATGTACAAATGGTATAAGCATTATACTTTCAAACTATCTATATTTTAAGGTTAACTTTAGTCTACAAGAATCTAAATATAATACTATAAACATTGTTATATGTTTTATAGTTAACTTTGGTCTGATATAGTTAAGTCGTAAAGCATCTCAAACCCAAACTATTCAAGCAAGCACAAATAACATCGACCAGACGCAACTAACCACAAAACTTGTTTAGACCTTAGAAAAGAAACATTTTCTTCCAATGTTATTCTTTTTACCACTTCAAACAAAAAATCTTATATAAACAATCTTGAGTGGCATTTCACCTTTTGTGTGTGTCCCATTGTTTTATGATATTGTAATTTTATGATTGTCTCACACACACTCACAAGCCTTAATAAGAAGCACAAGTATGAAACTTATCTAAAAGGGACAACACATTCTAAAGTAACCATTTCCAGAATCCAAACCCTAGAACAATGTTATCCCCGAGATTCGCATTTATAAAGTGCATCACATTACTTATGCGTAAGAGCATATTGCCTCTTTAAACATTAGTCCTTACCGGACCAATAATGTTGATTTCAGATTTTGGATCTTATACTGACTCGAAGACCTTGAATGCATAATCTTGCAATCACAAAAGGCAAGTTCACTTGCTCACGTCCTCTGGTTATTTTCTGTAAAGTAGTTTAAAAATCCAATGTGTACATCACCTGCATTTGAAAAAGGTCCGAAAACACTATTTTCATAATAATGTGATTATAGGTTATTAACATGAGGTAATAACTTACTATAAAAGTTTCAGTGGTAAAGGAACATATTATCTAGGACTTAACAACCAATGTCGCCAGTGATTCTTGCATCGTATATTACGCGTTAGCCATGAGATTTGGAATGGGACAGAGAAGTCAGCTGTATCTTCTTCCTCTCGCATGAAGCCGGATGTGCAGGTCGTGGCTGTTATCCTCGTAGCGTGCATATTAATTGGTAGTTCGTAGAGGATATGCAGCATATGGGTGGGAACCCTCAACGTCCCACGATAGTTCTGGCATCTAACGGTTTGTACAAACCATTGCCGTAATCCAATATGTGGGCATGGTGTACACCAAGGAGGCTTGCGAGGTCGCGAAGGGGGCAGTGATTGGCTTGGATCATCTTCTGGACCCCACATCATGGAATTGTGGACGGGAATAAGCTGCTCGATTGTGCAACAAAGAGTTGATATCTCATGGGTAAAGTAACGCACCTCTGCAGAGTGTAAGAACTGTAACTTGTTACTCCCTGTTCCGGGAAGGAGCTACGAACGCGGCGGGAAAGGAACTCCATGAAAGTTCTGGTAAACCCGTGAAGGCTGACGGACATAGCTTTTCAGAATAAAAGCAACCTTTGAAGAAATGTTTATGAGAACTTGCATTGCCTACGACCTATGGTCTGTGGCTGTAGTTATAGTGTATTAAACACTCCTTTTCTAGTGAATTTGCTGAGTGCGCTCGTACTCAAAGTATCTTCTTAACCCTTGCTAGATTCTGAAGTCGGGATAGATAACATCTACATCAAGTTATGCTCCAGGACTCATCATCCAAAGCTAAAGCTCTTCAATGAAGTCAAGGAAGTTAACATATACATCAACTCAAGTGAAGACTAAGTTACCGATTAGATAGGAATATAATCTCTAGCCAAAGAACCTAATTCTGTAGTGTATTGCAATAGCAACAATGCCAATCTCTTAGTTAAAATACTAGTCTTAATAGTATAATAGTCTTGCGTTGTTTATCTTTGATTCTTCTCCATAAGAAGTTCTTTCTCTCTCTTTAACCTAGAGTGTTCTCTGGATCTTGTGTAAAGAGTGAGTTGTAAACTTTAGCCATGTATTGGACCCGATGTGTTTCTGTTGTGCCATTCTGAGGGATGTAATACTAGTGAACAGTGTTTCATTGGTGTTATGTCAACGACTATAGTATACTACATCATGCAGTGGTATGCTGGGTCACCGCACGGTGCTACGCTCGTAGATGATGTCCCGAGGGGACAACTTGATGCCCCATAAGGCTACCCGTTCTATAGCTTCGAGGTTGTTGAGGATGTGTGATAGTGGTGCGTCGTTGATGACCATGATCTGATGCTCCTAGAAGTAGTGGCGCAATCAACATGTAGTCATGAATACGTCGTAGGCGAGCTTTTGGTAGTGGGGATAACTTTGCTTTGTAGGCGTTAGTACCTCGCTCAAGTAGTATACTAGGCGTTGTACCCCATGGGTTTTGCCGTCTTCGGGTCATTCGACCACGAGGGTCATGCTGACCACTTGGTACGTGGGAGATGTAGAGAGTAAGCATGGGCTCTCTCTCCTTTGGCGTTACTAGTATGGGAGATGTAGAGAGTAAGCACTTGAGGTCCTCGAATGCCTCATCGGCTTTAGCCGTCCACTCGAACTTGTCAGCCTTGCGGAGCAGTTGGTAGAAGGGGAGAGCCTTTTCACCCATGCGGCTGATGAACCTGCTGAGTGCCGCGATTCGCCCAGCTAGCAGCTGGACTACCTTGACGTTCTTCATCTTCTCCATGTCTAGTATAGCCTTGATTTTCTTCGGGTTGGCCTTAATGCCTCTTTGGGAGATGAAGTACCTGAGTAATTTCCCGAATGGTACAACAAAGACGCACTTTTCCGGGTTTAGCTTGATCCTGTAGCGATCAAGGTTGTTCAACGTCTCGCGGAGATCGTCGATCGGTGTTCGACTTTCCTTGGTCTTGACTATTATGTCGTCGACATAGACTTGTATGTTGCGAATGATCTGTCTCTTTAGGCATGCATGCATTCACCGTTGGTAGGTTGCGCCTGCATTCTTTAGCCCGAAAGACATTGTGTTATAGCAGAACACCCCAAACGGTGTGATGAATGTTGTCTTCTCTTGATCTTCGACCTTTAGTCGAATCTGATGGTAACTTGAATAGGCACCAAGGAAGGAGTGTCTCTAACATCCTGTAGTGGAGTCGATGATTTGATCGATTCGAGGCAAGGGTAAGTGGTCCTTAGGGAAATGCTTGTTAAGCGTCGTGAAGTCCACACACATTCACAGGATGTCGTGTACTTCTTAGGGACCAGCACGGGGTTAGCTACCCAGGTGCTTTCCTTTATTTCCCTTATGAAGTCGGCGTCAAGGAGTCTGTTGACTTTGGCGCCAATTTCTTCAGCTCTACTCTTGGATAGTTGACGCATCGACTGCTTGATCAGCCTTACATCCGGAAACACGTTGAGTGCATGGTCGGTGAATTCCCTGGGAACTCCTGGCATGTCCGCAGGACACTAGAAGAAGATTTCCCAGCGATCACGGAGGAATTCGACGAGCGCGAGTTCCTATGCAGAACTCATGTTGTTGGCGATCAGGGTCGTCTTGGTGGGGTCCGTCGGGTGGACCGGCACCGCCTTGGTGTTGACTGTGGAGTCGAATGACATGTTAGGTGCGTTTTTCCTGGTGACATGGGGCAGGATGTTGTCTGTTGACTCCTTCAGCCTTGCGAGCTCCTCCTATATGCCGAATGACTAGGAGATTCTGTTGAATTCTCCATTGCAGTTATCGGACTTGGTAAAGCTACCTGGAACGGCGATGACACTGTTAGGTCCTATCATCTTCAGCAAAAGGTATGCGTAGTGTGGCACTGTCATGAATCTTGTGAATGCCACGCGCCCGAGGATGACGTGGTACTGTGAGGGCCAGTCCACTACCTCAAACTCGAGCCAGTCATGCCTGAAGTTATTGGGGGTCCTGAAGATGACGTCGGGCCATATTTTGCCTAGGGGATAGATTCCTTTACCTAGGATGATGTCGTGGAAGGTCGTGTCCGATGCCCCCACGCTTAGTGGGATCCGCATAGCCGCGAGTGTGCTGGCGAACATCAAATTGATGCCGCTAACACCATCCATGGAGACGCATCTCATTTTGAATCCTCCGATCTGCGCCTCAAGCACCAGGGAAGAGTGACCCAGGCGAGGTATTTGTTGTGGGTGATCCGAGCGATCGAAGGTGATGCACGACTCCGAGCCGCCGAGGTACTCAGGTATGGCATGCGGAGAGGTGACAGCCAGGTTTACCTATTGGTGATCATCTTCTGCACCCTGTTGGATGGACATCCTTTTTGTATCATCATAGCCCACAGCGATCGTGGTTACGTGATACGTCCAAAACGTATCTACTTTCTCGAATACTTTGCTATTTTTTCTTCTCTAAACTTGTGTGATTTGGATACAACTAACACGGACTGACGCTGTTTTCAGCAGAATTACCTTGGTGTCTTGTTTTTGTGCAGAAAATGAACTATCAGGAAAAATCCCGGAAAATATGCCAAAAACTATTTCTCACCAGAAGATCCACGGAGCCAGAAGGGGAGACAGAGGGGAGGCCTGTGGGCCCAGACCCACCGCAGGCACGAGCCCATTGACCCTACGCCTAGGGGAGGTCTGGCCACCCCAGGTAGCTCCTCGGCCTCCCTCCGCGCCTATAAGTTGCCTTCTGACCTAAAAACAGAGGGGGTTCAATAGTTTTCTAGAAAGAGTTCCGCTCCGCCACCGCCACCAGAAACCAAGTTTCGGATCCAAAAACTCCGTTCTGGCACCCTGCCGGGACAGGAATTTGGAGAGGATCATCGCCATCGTCATCACCAACGCATCTCCATCAACCACCGATGTTTACCTCATCCATGAGTGAGTAATCCCCCGTTGTAGGCTTGGGGATGGTAGGGATTGGATGAGTTCTATCATGTAATCAAATAAGATCTGTTAGGGCATAGTGCCTAGTATCTCTATTAGTGCTATTTGACTTTGTTGCAACTTGTTGTGCTTAATGCTTGTCACTAGGGCCCGAGTGCCATGATCTCAGATCTGAACTTATTATTGAATCATTATGATAGTATTGTTTGTGATCTTATCTGCAAGTTGTGTACACATATCATTGTCCGGATCCAAAGGCCCCAAAGTGACAATAATTGGGACAACCAGAGGGAGGGGATGGCTATGGTGTGAGGATCACATGTGTTCACGGAGTGTTAATGCTTTGCTCCGGTGCTCTATTAAAAGGAGCACCTTAATTGCCAGTAGTTCCCTAGAGGCCACACTGCCACGGGCTGGCTGGACAGAAGATGTTGTGCAAGTTCTCATTGCGAGCACATATGACTATATTTGGAGCACATGACTAGGATTGTTTAGTACTTGGATGCTTGTTATTATCTATCTGCAATGCCCTAGAATTTGAAGTTACATGTTTAGACTCGTCCATGCAATGCCCATCCATCCATCCCTATGCCTACCGCACTCGAATCCTACTGTTACCGTTACTGTTACTATTGCTACTGCTGCTGTTGCTTTGCTGTTGCTACTACAAATTGTTGTTACTGATAAACTTCTGTGAGCAAGAACTATTTCTAGGTGCAGCTAAACTAACAACTCAATTGTTAAGGCTTGCAAGTATTCTTTGGCTCCCCTTGTGTCGAATCAATAAATTGGGTAATAGTACCCGCAAAGACTATTGCGATCCCCTACACTTGTGGGTCATCATTACGGTTGTGCTCCATTATTCTGGGTCAGGGCAGCCGCAGGCTGTGCGGGTGCTCCCGGTGGCAGAGGTAGGGCTCCATGTGCGATGGCTCCTGAGGCGGGGGCGAATCCTAGATTCACCGCCTGACGACGCTTCTGGGTGTACCCTTCATGGAGATTTTGGAACTCCCTGCAATCTTTGAGCATGTGGCTGGCCTTCCTTTTGCCATCGTGCTTGTCGATGTAGAAGTGGATGGCATATGGACCCGAGAGTTTGTCGAGTGCGGATGGCTCATCATAGCGGTTGCGACACTGCCATGTTTGTGTTGGCTTTTCGCTGTCACGGTAGTTGTCGCTGCGATATCCGTTGTTGCGGTTTCCATCCTTGTGGCGATTGGCGTAGCCAGCCTCGACCATATCGACTTAGTCACGATCGTTGTAGATGCGCGCTCTTCTTTTCCCTCGGTGATCACGCTTATGGCCTAAGTCGTCTTCGTCGTCCGAATGTGTTCGGTTGACAGCATCCTCGCCATCAGCCCAGCGATTGGTGATGTCCATCAGATGATTGATGGTTTTAGGCTTGACGTGCCCTAGCTCTTCTTTGAATTCGCGGCACCTTAGCCACCGTTGAAGGCGTCGATTGCCCTTTCCTCCGAGATGTTCTTGGCAGAATTCTTGATGATGGACCAGCGTTGTATATACGAGCGGATGGACTCATTGGAGCATTGGCAACAGGTGCGTAGCTCCTCGATTGAAGCCGACCTCTTTCTGGTGCCTTTGAAGTTGCGGATGAAGCAGTACACCAGCTCTTCCTAGCCGCGGATGGATCCAGAAGGGAGGTTGTTAAGCCAGGCTCTGGCCGCGCCCGTCAGCTGCAGCTGAAGGCATTGCATGGCTGTGTTTTTCTCCCGCCATGAAGTTTTACCGAAGAGATATGATCGTCCAGCCAGTTCTTCGGCTCCTGGACGCCATAAAACTTCGGGTTATCCGAAGGAAGCTTGAAGCCTTTAGGCATCTGTGGTTATTGTATGGCCCTGCTGAAGCACCTAGCGCCACATAGCTCTATGTCTTCCTCTTCAGACTCTATGGAACACGCATGTTTTGCGCGTAATTTGTCGATCTTGCGCTGTGTGAGATCGTCACGGGCGTCGTAGTTGTGGCTCTTTCATCGTGGGTTGTGGCGACGCTGCGGCAGGTCATGCTCCTCCTCGTCGGATGAGGGTGTGCGGCTTCTAGTGAATTTTACCGTGGCCTTTTTCTTTGGCTCCGGGGTTGCTTCTCCGTGTATTGTGGCTCCGACAAGCCCGAGGCATGCAATCGTAGATTTGTGGATTGTGTACCGGGGATCCCCCACCGGTGGCGAGTTTGCTGCCAGGTAGGTGGTAGCCGCCATGACCGCGGCCTGCGGCATCTTGGGCATGATGTTGCCCTACGAGTCCATTGACATGAAGGATAAATCGAGTGCCTTGGTGGCCTCGTGTCGTGCAGTAGGGTCCATGCGCTCCATTTGGGAGCGGTGCTTGTGGCTTTCGTAGCCTTTCGAAGAGGATCCGCCGGCGGAGGAGAGCGTAGCTCGTCGCATGCTTGACTCGTCGGCTACCCTCATGTGTTGTTCGAGCTCCTTGTGCTACTCGACTGGTCGATTGTGATCCTTGATGAGGAGCCAGTGGTAGCCCATAAGCATGTCTCGAGAAGCGTCGAATGGCAGAGGATTGGTACCTCGTAAAGCTTCCCAGACTCTTTCCCACTGGGCATCGTTGAGATGGATCTCTTGACGATTGCGATTGCCGTCGTTGGCAGCTTCATGTGCCCCGTTCCCGTTGGGATTGGCCGGGGGTGGGCCGTTTCCTCCGTTTGTGGCGTTAGGAGCCTGCGGGTTGGGAGGGGGAGCTGTTCGTTCGGCTCTGTTGTCAACGTCGCCATAGATGATGACCGCGCACATGTAGCGATGGGAGAGATCATTGCTGCCACAACTTTCAGATCTAGAACCATAGGTTCCTTCCTCCATAGGAGGGTCATAGAGGTCGGAGTTACAACTACTGTTGTCATCTGAATCGCTTGTCAGTGATGGTGCACTCAGGACACTGATCGATGGCATCCATGGAGAGGGTACGATCATCGGGGGTACCACCCGCTCTAGGAGGCGGATGGTGCCAATCTTGCCTACATAGAAGCAGAGGCCTCCAAGCATCATGCCGACTCTGTCTCCTATGGAATCGAAGTCGTGATGGGTTGCAGGTGAGTGGACGGTGAAGTCGATGGTGCCGAAGAGGCGGTGGTTCTCCACGGCAGAGGAGTCGAAGATCGCGGTGGATGGGGTCGTCACGATCGCACGATCAACATCCCCAGTTTCCACAGACGGCACCAATTGACGAGTGTTCGAATCGTCAATGCCCAGGTTAACAGACTCACAACACGGGGACACGAGGTTTACCCAGGTTCAGGCCCCGGGAGGAAAACCCTACTCATGCTTGTATGTTCTTGATTGATGGCGATGTCGATGATTACAAGGGTGCGCAGATGCAATCTGGCGTGAGGCGTGTTCTAGGGTATGAGGTGAGATCGCCTCCTCGTCGTGCCCTCCTGGCCTTTATATGGGGAGACCAGGTCTCGGGGTAGGTCGAGTCGGTTACAAATTAGGGTCAACCCCTTTGAATTTCTATCTATATTAGTTGTGTCCTCCAAGAAGTCGAGTACTCTCCGGGCTTGAGCCATCCGAAGTCTCCTTGGGCTTCACGATTTCAACAGGTTCTTCCCGTGGGCCTCCGTTGGGCCGAACCAGGTAGGCTAACGTGAGGTACCCGTAGGGCATATCCATGTCAACGACGATAAGCGTAAAGACCGTAAGGACAGATAAAAGTGGTTTTAAGTTGATCATCAAGATGAACAAAAATTTGAGAAAAACCATGGTAGCTGTCTAAGTAACAAAAATGAGAATGCATAGCTAAACTCTCTAAAGTTTGGTCTATAAACGGTAGTGGATAGTGGTCATTCCTAGTTTCTTTATTAAGTTTTCTATAGTTAATGCACATCCTATGTCCAACAACAGTTCTCATAGGTACCATCTCATTATGTTCATTTTTATTACAATAAATCCACCTTTCTTAGGGATATAATGAACGAGGCTTACCCATTCACTTTCTTCTACATGAAAAATGATTCCTGCATCTAACAAACGTATTATTTCTTTCCTTACCTCCTCTTTCATATGAGGTTTGAGACATCGCTGAAATTCTGCGACTGGCTGACCTCCTTCCTCATAAATATCCTATGAGTGGCTATCGAAGGGCTGATCCCCTTCAAGTCACTCATTGAATACCCAAGAGCATTTCTATGCATCTACAGAACTTTCATTAAATTCTCCTCCTCTTTTTTTGCAAGGTTAGAAATTATAATAATAGGAAATCTATTTGTCTCATCAAGAAACCTATATTTTAATTATTTTGGTAATGTTTTGAGGGTAGGAGGGGAGGAGCCTCATCCCCCTTTCTTATAGGTTCTTCATACTCTTGATTAACCTTAGGATCCACCTTAGGTGTGGAATCAAGGTAATCATCCATTTCAGCTTTTCAATGTCATGGAGGATAATCATCATAAGGAGTCTCCATAACCAATGAAGCTAAATTGACAATACTACCTTCTTCCTCACATTCGTACTTGTCATCATCTAGTTCTTTAATAGTAGGCTTATGGTCAAATTTGGAGAAATGCAAATCCATTTTCTCATCACCAAACTTGAGAGACACATTTTGTCTCCTGCAATCTATATTTGCTCCTGTGGTATTTAGACAAGTTCTTACAAAAATGATAGGACAATAAACATCGATAGGCATATCAATAAGCACAAAATTAATGGGGTATTTATATGGTCCAACTTAAATTGGAACATCTCTAATTATTCCCATGGAGACTCTAAGTGTTTTATCCGCAAGCATTATAGTCATATTGGTATCCTCTAGTTCGCCTGGTGCTGGTTTGTTTTGAATTTTTAAATAAAAGTTCAAAGGAATCACGTTAACAGCTGTCCCTATGTCGGAGAGGCCATAATAGGAAGTTCCTCCGAAGGTACAAGGGAGAATAGCGTATCCTCTAATAAAAATTCAAAGGAATCACGTTAACAGCTGTCCCTATGTCGGAGAGGCCATAATAGGAAGTTCATCTGAAGGTATAAGGGAGAATAGGCTTACCAACTTCTTTAGCTTTTACCTTATCTTCGACGAATTGCGAAGCTTCAGTATCTAGCTCAATCATATTGCGGTGAGCGAACTTGGTTAAAATATATTCCTTTGCAAATCCTTCAGTCTTTTGTATTTCTCGGTTTTTTAGGATTTTTTTTGCAAAGTTTCCATGATAATCCTTTAGTTTTTTAGTTTCCACATGTGTATGTTCATGTAACTCGATCATGTAACTATCAATGAAATATATGTGGTTGCTCTAAAAAAAAGTATGTTATATTGAGAATAGATAGTTATCATTCGGCTCCTCGTGGGTTCGATACTCAAATAGTTATCGAATTTGTTACATGGATTCACTACTATTGGGGTTATCAAGTATTTTTCTAGCGTAGGGATCCACTACTATTGGAGATTATCAAGTAATTTTCTAACGTTGTTGCCAGGAAGCGTAGTGCTATGCTAATAAAACTCAAAAAGAAATATAAATTAGAAACTATCAAAAACACTCCCGTTATGAGCACAAAATAAAAACTATCAAAAATACTCCATTTATGAGCACATGTATGGATATAAATAACACTTTGTTTATATACTTGAGTGCTGCTGAGATTGCTAAGAGCAAGCACAACGTGTCCTTGTGTCTAAGTCCTTGTGTCTAAGGGAAAAGGTGGACTCGTGTCTAAAAGAATAAAAGAGCTCCACCGTTTAGGCCCAACCAGTGGGACCCAGTCCGATCCACTTTTCCCACCGAACTCGTCCTCCTCCCGCGAACGAAGCCATCCCCAAATCCCTATAGACCGGTTCCTTCCAATCCCACTCCCGTTCCATATCCGATTGCGGCGGCGAGAAGGGGAGAAGTTGCGGCGGCGGGAAGGGGAGAAGCTACAGCGCATTTGATGGACCAGAGAGGAGAAGGGGCGAATGGCTGTATGGGGGGAAGATGGGGCGTCGGGCGGTGGCCGGGGAGATGCGCATGGCGGCGGCGACAGAAAGGGGAGAAGGAGGGTGTGCCGACGGTGGACAGGGGAGAAGGAGCGGCCGGGGATGCTGCTGTCGTCCCCTTGACGGGATAGGGAGGAGCGTCACGGCGTCGTGCTAGATGGCATATTGCCGCTCCGGCCGGACGGCAAGGAGTGTATTTGTACGCTACTGTCATGGAGTGGATACAGATGTTGCTTTGATCTTGGGGAGGAACCGTGTGGCATCAGATTCAAGTACGAGTCAGCTCGCGTGCTTCTATGGTAAGTTAGGTTGTCTGAATTATTACTACTTAAATTAGTCAGCATGCTGGGTGTTGCTGCAATATGTTAGCTTGTTGGTTATTCAATTAAAGATCTTGTTGTATTAAAGATAGCTTGACATATTTTGTTAAATAAACCACGGTAGGTTGCAAATGTTCTAATAGAAGTATATGAATTTGAGATGCTCACATAGACTAAACACAAAAATTACAACATAATGCATACAAAATTAAAATAGTACAACATATTTCAGAAGATAAATAAATTCTAAGCATTATCATCTCCAAATTTTTCCCATATGTGTTGAACCAGGTCATCCTTCAGTCGACGATGCATTGTTCTATCACGAATTTCAGTGTCTGTTTGAAGTATCGTTGAAAATTCTGGAATTGGTACGTGATTGTATCCTACCAGTGGTACTTCATTGTCGCCTTGATGATAATCAATGTCATACCTAACACGATAGTTATCTCTTTCATCTTCAACTATCATGTTGTGGAGTATGATGCATGCATACATAATATCTGCTAGTGTAGCTCTATCCCACAACCGGGCTGGGCAAGGTATGATGCCAAATCTGCGTTGCAGAACTTTAAAAACCCTTTCTACATCTTTTCTTGCTCCTTCTTGACACCGTGCATATAGCTTCATTAATAAAAGATACATAGTACGTTCAGTATTATTACATAGCATGCTTACTACTAACAGATACATAGAAGTTTGACTACTAGCAGATACGTAGCAGTTTGAAACATTAACTCAATTCATTGCACAACTCCTCTATCATCTTCTCATGTCGCTGGAGTTGTACATCACTGAAACGCGAAGTATCAACATTCATCATCTGCATGTACATGTTGTATTTGTCAACCTTTGCCTGTTCCTTTCTTGCTTCTGCCATTTCCCTATTTGCGATAGCCTTAGCTCTTGTTGCTTCTGCCCATTTTTCAATCACAACAGCTTTGCGATCTTGCCCTTCACGCAATATTTATGAAGTCTCGTCTGATATATGAAATGGCATACAATTTGCAGGGATTTCTTTTCCTTTTCCTTTGCCTTTTTGTGTCTCCTTTGCAGCCTCCTTTGCAGCTCTTGTCCCTTGAGGACGTTTCTCACGAACTGAATCTGTTTCTTCACTATCCTGATTTGAGGATGAATTGTAAGCTCCTAGCGCATCCAACCTCTGTCTCTTCTCACCCTGATCCTCTTGTAGGTATGTATTGCGTCATTTGGGCTCTTTCCTCACTACTTCCCACCAATATTCCAGAGAAAATGGTTTCTTCACTTTTGCTTGATTTAAGTACAACGCATGCACTTTTTTTATAAGATCTACTTCTGATTGGACACTAGCATATATATCTGATGTCCTTATGTAGCATGCATGAAACTGTGTGACTAATGGGGTACATTTCCTCCAATGGCCCTTGCATTGGGAAGTAGATCTTCTTTCACTTGGTGGGTTGTTCTTGTTGTACTCCTCTACAACTTGGCTCCAATAAAAGTCACCCTTCTTTCCATTTCCTTGAATTGGATCAACAGAATGTTTAATCCAAGCATTGACCAATCTCTCATTCTCTTCTTTTGACCAATTATTGCGATTTCTTTTTACTTCATCATCTGCACTACTATCCCTGCTTTCCTCCACTTCCTTCTGATAATAACTATTTTGTGCAGCTGACATTGGAGAAGAAGAATCCTCACCGCGAGATCCTCCGACTCCGTAAGCTCCAAAGAAGGCAGCAGATTCAACCGGCGACGATGAAAGGCGACCTTGAACTCCTCCATAGAGCCGATTTGTGGGTGGCCTGATATTCATCTGTAGGTGAGATCCTCCATATGGCATATTCCCCAAGTTGTATGGATGTTGTTGGATCCCTGGGTGATGAGCAAAGGGGGGAATACTTGGATGCTGAGGATGCTGATTCGAAGGGTATTGGGAGGATGCATGGATATTCATGGCAAAGTGGGAAGCTTGAAGCCGCTGGTAGTATTGGGTATTTTGGTTCTCAGAGTCTTCTACAGAGGAGGTGAGCATGCTCGTGTAACTTGGTGGTCTTGATGGATCCATATTTGAATTTGTGTAAGATGTAAAGCTCTCTTGTGTGCATATATAGTTGAACGTGTGTGAGATACATGTAACGGCTAGCTAGTTTAAATGCACAACGATCATCTTTCAACTGCCATCCCAAACGGTTGGATAGATATATTTTTTTATTGAGCTGGACCTTGTGTCTAGTAATAGACTCGGTGTGTAGAATCTTTCCTTAGCCACTCCCTCTCCAGGGGTTAGGCATGGGTCTAAGATTTCTTAGGCTCACTATTTTCCTCACTGTGCTTGCTCTAAGAAACGTGGAGAATCAACAGAAAGAATAAAATCTGTTAAACTTTGGCAAAGGATCAATTTTGTCAAAATCGACCGCGGCTGACAATGCTCTATTCCTCGACGAGTGCACAGCAGCACCCAGCACTGTCCGTGTCGACGCCGGCGCGGATGGTCGCTCCGCTGCGGCGTTGGTCGTCGACCGGGCCACTCTGCACCGTGTGGATGGGTCGTCCAGCGTTCCAGTCCTCTGTCTCTGCGCCCCAGCATCTGACAGGTCGTGCAGCATGGCCCTCGGCCCCAGGAAGCACTAGCCGGGGCCCCTCCCGCCCACACCACCGCCCCGCACCGAGGCGCGCCTCCCGCCACAAAACCAAAAAAACAACCCAGACATGTCAGTGTATCACTGCGCGAGGCACAGACAGAGTGGCAGGAGTAGCAGTAAACAAGGCAGCCTACGCATGCCGTCGAGCTTTGACGAGCCGCGAGCACCGAGGCGTGGTCAAGGCCGGAAATAAGATTACAGACAGCATAATCCTCGGAGATCTTCAGTTCCAGTTACAGATTACAACTAACGGAACAGGCAAAAAGATGCCTAGCGAACTACAGGAAACGTGGACACCACCACCATCAGGTGGCACGCGCGGTGCCGTGGGCGAGGAAGACGCCGGTGGGGGAGGCGAAGCCGAGGCGTTGCTGCTGCTGCGGCTGCGCGTGCGCGTTGGTGTTGCTGGGCTGCGCGTCGGCGGCGTGGATTGCACGGATCGGGACGGCTGAGGTGGCCGCCGCTTCCACAAGCTTTCTTGAACGGCCGCGGCCCCGGTGGACGTGGCGCTCGCAGTACTTGCTTCCCGGCACCACGCCGTGCGAGCACCGCCACTTCTTCCCGTCCGTGCGCCGGCAGCGGTCCGGCTCCGGCTCCATGCTGCTCCTGTGGTCGAAGCACAGCCTCCCCAGACCCGCCACTGCACAGTACACGGATCATCAGACGATCAAGAACGTTGGCAGAAAACAAGGGGAAAATAATCCAAACAACTCGGACGAGCGAAACGCCGTGGCTAAGCGAAAAAAGAGATTAAGCTATACTATATGTAGAACAGGAGAAGAACGGGCGGGCGGCACGTACGGGATGGGAACCTCTGCGGGGCGGGGGAGGCGGCGGCGACGCTGTTCCAGATGGGGAGCACGAGGTTGACCGGCACGGGGGCGCTGGCGACGAAGTAACGGTAGATGAGCACCTGGTGCTCCAGCTCCTGCCGCTGCATGAACGTCAGCGGCGACGGCCGCGTCACAGCCGTCGTCGCGGACGCCTCCGACGCGTCGCTCCCGCTGCTGTCGCTGCGGCTGCCGCCGACGCCGAGGCCCAGCCCGAGACCCAGCTGCGCCGTGGCTGGCGCCGCCACGGTCACCGCCCCTAGGGATACACACGAGCAAGACGCATCAGTAACTAATCCTTGGCCCGAGGCAGAGTGAAGAAAAAACGGAGCTTTTAGAGGACGAGACACCCCCCTACCGTCATAGGCGTCGGCGCCGGAGAGGCGCGGAAGCTTGGACGGCGGCGAGTCGGCCTGCCTTCGTTCGGTCATCTCTGGACTCCTGACGCTTTGTCTTGGCGTGTAGGTGCGAGTGCGTGGCCTGGGCGTCCTTCACTTTGCTCGTGTTCTCGCTATGGAGGCAGGGTGGTATACTGGTGTAGCTTGCGCAGGTTAACTGAACAGACGCTACGCTGCCGTATGCCGTCGGTTGTCGGTGTCAGTATGGACTGGGATACTGGATACGTCTACGGGACGCTCCACCCCTGACAGCTTCACTGGTGCTCCGATTTCTGTCCGGATGCAATAACTGAAACTGTCAAACTGAGGCATCTCCACGAGTCGAGCCAAACGTCGATCCAAACAGTCCGTTGGTCGTCCTATATGTCTTTCGAGTGGTGTGGTGTGAAAGAAGATGACCGCGAGTGTTCAGTTAAAAATGTCTAATATTGGATGCCGACGTGTAGGCCGAAATAATGTCATTGAATTGTCGCGGTAGTAGGATAGGCGTCGCGCGGCGCCAGCGGTGGCGCGACCGGACTTTGGAACAGTCTTCCAGTGATGGCTAGTGGAAGAAAGCCATTGGGTCGCTGGTAAGCGGATTGTCCAGCCCGACGCAAATAGATCGAGTGTAACGTATCCTTTGGATGGATCGTGCTGCTATGCCGTCGCGTATGTCCCACACGTTCAGACGTGCTTAGATGGATTGGATCGACCCGGTGGACATGCCATGAAGTCTGGGCCAGACCGACGCTTCGGCCATGGGCTCGACAGGTGGACTTTGGAGGTGTCGCGCATCGACATTGTTCGGCTTCGTCCGGGCTTGCCACTCCGCGCCCATGGCGTTTTCAACGTTGCCACGACAATGACTCAACCGGCTTATGTACAGTAACCACGGCACGCCCGATACCCGGTGGAGTTGATGTTCGACCACCTCAGCCAGATGTTCCTCGCCGATGGCTGGGAGTGCTCGCCCGCGCGCACTAGATCGAATCGGGAAACATCGTCGTATTTAAGTACGATGGCGAAGCAATGCTCGCCGTCAGCGTCTTCAACGACACCATGTGTCGTCACTGCTACCACTCCGACTCCGACGAGTAGACTAGGACGTGCACTCGCCATCTACGATGTAGCAATGTGGGCATCAGCCATTTACAATGAAAAGTTTTATTCGAGTCTTTGAATATGTTACAAACAACACTACAACAGCATTCTAGCTATGCGCCGCCTACGGCGCTAGCACCGGCGACGCCGACGGGTCGATAAGATCTCATTCTTCGCTGAGAGAGCGGTAGATCGTTTTCTACTGCGTCTGCAGCTCGTCTTGAGGTTGGGCAAGGTGGAAACGCGTGTACGCGTCGTCGTGATTGGCCCGCACCACTTCCCGGAGGTCGTCACACACTTCTGTGAGCGCTAGGCGCCACCCGTGTTCTGGCTGAAACACGCGCTCAATAACCTCCCACGAGAAGCGCTCGCCGATGGTCCTGTTGTAGTCGTGTAGTGAGAGCGCCGCGACCACAGTGATATGAAATATATGCAGGCGCCCGAAATCGGAGGCGGCAACACGTCCAGTGCCAAAGGCTGGTTCGGCCACCACGACGGCAGCGGGTACTCAGGCAACTCTTCTCTACCGGCGTCGGGGTTGCCACGAAGCTCGTCAGGCTGACACCGACGGCCAGGCGTGGTGGTGTGCGTCTGGTCGAAGATATCTCGGGACCTCCCATTTTACGGATGCGCCCGGACGTGGCGGAGAAACATCCAAAACTGGCGATAACCGGCGGAAAAAAGGCAAAAGATGGCATGGACGGCGAAAAGACACTAAAAATGTACCGACGTTGACGATAGCTAAACACATACAGATAAATCGCACCGCTGAACGCGATCGGTCAGATAGGCTGGACCTCGACCTAAAAGCGATCGCGGCTCAACCAAACAAACAGAAATCGGACCATTTAGATCTGCCCAGGTGAAGATGGCGTTGAAACTGTCAAACTGAAGGCCGGGCCAGACCGACGCTTGAGCCATGGTAGCTCGACAGGTGGACTTTGGAGGTGTCGCGCGTCGACATTGTTCAGCTTCGTTTGCGAGCGAAATGATGCCCATGCCCGGGCTTGCCACTCCGCGCCCATGGCGTTTCAACGTTCCCACGGCAATGACTCAACCGGCTTCTGTACAGTAACCACGGCACGCCCGATACGCCAAAACGGCGTACTCATTCAGCCGGGCACGCTCTGACCGTACGTACAAGGAGGCCAGCCGAGCATGCCCGGATGGTGCTCGCGTATTTCTCCACCCGACCCGCGTTACCGCGTATGGATGTGTCACGTCCGTGAGACGCATGGGAGTGACTGTCGGAGTGGGACCCGTGCTTGGTCAACATGGCCCGGCTCTCTGCGCTTCCTGCCATGGACCCATGTCCCTGCTACCCAGCTAGCCTCCCTCAGCAGCGGTACGTACTTTGCCAGCAGCAACGCGTGAGCTTGCAGTCAAGCGATTCCTGTAGCGTTGATGGTGGATCCACTAGCCTTTGGTTTCCAATTCTTTTTGAAGTTAGCGCATCTCCATCAGGAAGACCCAAACAAACCATCTTAAACGGTTTGTTTTAGTCCGTGGCTAGAGTCAGCGCGAAGTAAACTGATAGGTCAGTCTAAAAGAAAGAAGGCTCACGTGTGTCTGTACCTGTTGCCAGTCTGTTTTCGCGTCTGTTCAAACAGACCCATCCATATATTAGATCTGGGTTACGAATGGTTCGATCCGACTTGATATGGGTCATGCCGCTGGACAGGACCGGCTCTATACTTTGCGGGGCCCTAGGTCAAAGTTGATGAGTGGGCCCTTAAGGGTAATGCGTGTCGCCAGGGGCGGAGCCAACAATTTTTAGCTCGTACTAACTATAATATATATTGTAGAAATTTTACTAAGTAAAAATGATAATTGGCAATTTATCATAATAATAAATCAAATTCTGATTACAAAAGCGGTCCATTACACCGTTAATTTAAATTGATAAAAATAGAAGTCCTTGCTCTAGGAAGCAAATGATGTACTCCCTCTGTTTGAAAATAGAAGTCGCGAGTTTGTCAAAATTTAAATGAATTTATATATTAAATAGTATCTAGATTTAACCAAATTTTAACAAATCTGCTACATATATTTTAAGACAGAGGGAGTAGTTATTCATGTTTTTTCGAATAGTTAGACATACTTTAGTATATAATGAGAATCTAGATAAACCTAAATCACTTATTTTGGTCAGAAGGAGATATTGTTACGTAGCACCGTGTTCACTATTTTCACTGTCGAAAAGCACATTTGCAAGAGGCAAAGCAGTTTGCCTTCGTCTAGTTCGTTTCAAACTAACGGGCGACGTGCTAATCACTGAATTCCGCGAGCGACCGAGACGGACGAGGCCTACATCAGGTTTACAAAAGTTGCTTACGAACAAATCAACTCGATTGCTCATGTTTCACAGGCCTAGCGTTTTAACAACATGTTTTATGCTCACGATTGCTGATCCTGTGCTAGTTTGTTGGCGTGTTTCTGGTTCTTTTCTTTTAGCCCAACATAAATACGTATGTGTACAGGGGAGGATGCAATTGTGGGCCCCTCAAAGGCGTGGGCCCTAGAGCGCTGCCCATGTTGGCCATGGGCCAGAGCCGGCCCTGCCGCTGGGCACCGCGTATGTCCCGTGGTCCGTGTGGACCCATTCGAACATGCTCGGACCGTTTGAGTAGCCCTGAGCCATCTCTAGACACGAAGGACGGTAGTCCGGGATATTTTCTGGGCCAGCACAGCAGGTGAGCCGAAATCAGTTTCCTGCCATATTCTTCAGCCCGTTTGATAGCATGTTGCTCATTTTTTGCATCTAGTTAAGACCTGATTTGTGATGTTTGGTAAGCTGCACCATGTCGCTAATACAGCTTGCAACGTGTTAACCTCTTCTTCGGAGAGGTGATGCTATCAATCTGAAACAATTGCAGTACATCGTACATTCACGACGGTGACGACAATGCTAAATTTCACGATTTAGCATTAGGACATAGTTCATAATAGGAATTGCAACTAAAGTTTAGGATTATGGCATAAGAACAAACAACATTTTAGCAAATAACACTCTCTCCTCATTGACGATCCTTCGACACGCTTTAGGGTGGCCAGGGCACACCTTGACCATCTCAACTTGACTGTAGTCGTACATGACCACCTTGTATACCTTTGGATGAATCTTCTTGAAGGTCAGCAGGTACCCATTCTTTAGGTTCCACCGTGAACTATTGTATAATTGTATTACTTCATTTTCCACCCGCACGCAAGTATTTTGTGGGCGTCATCGAATGGTTTCTATGCGGGTTTGCTGGAATCGCTAAATTATGCATAGGATATATTCAAGGGCATTACAATGATCGTCCTAAATCCCTTCTCCTCTCTTCCCCTTCTCGGCGAGCGGAGCTTTGTTCGAGGTCGCCGGAGCTCGCCTTTGTTCGAGTTCGCTTGCGATTTGTAACACCTCGGCCTCTCTGGACCGACGGCGGTCAACCATGGCAGCTTATTAGGATCTCTAGACTGGCCCCACAAACCAACACTTGTATTTTCTACGCACTTTATCCTTACTCGTGCGCACCTAGGAACAACTTCTCGGCCAGTCACCCATCTTCAATTTGCTCTAGGACAAGCATGCTTAACCTGTAGTTCCTTCAAACATGAGCCGCGAAAAAAAAGTTATAGCTTGTTGGTATGAGTATCTTATCAATCCTATTCAGACATGCGCCAAAATCTTACATACACCCACCCTTATAAGATCGACACCCTAGTCGGTCAACCACAAGCCAGGAACATTCCCTCTTGACACACGTCCGTGCGTCAAGTGTCGGCACATGTGTCATGTCCACTCTGGGCCACACACGACATGATCCACATGTCCGCGCCCCTGATCCGCACACGCCCATGTAACCGCGAGGATTGTCTATGATACCAATTGTAACACACTGGCCTCTCCGGACCGGCATTTTTAATTGGATCAATTGGGTGGTTTGATTAGACTAGATTTTTCGTGTGTTGTTGATATGTTTAGAGCATACGTAACTTCTAGCACTGGAAACGTGAGTATGTCTACCATCTATGTGACACCAATGTGCTGAGAGGTGATGTTGAACTGGAAGTAGTTGGGTGGGATAAAGAGAGGAGGGAAGATCTCGAGCGTGCATTGGCCTAGGAGAAGCTAGCAGAGGAGTGATGAAGAGGTTCTGGAGCCACTTGTAACAAGAATAGGGCTAATGAGATCTTGGGTATGGGGCTCGTTGTGCAAGGAAGGGAGATGTTTCTTGATGGGTTGGGAGACCCCAAGAGCAAGGTGTGATGAGCACAGCAGCAAGTCTTCCCTCGGTAAGAAACCGAGGTTATCGAACCAGTATGAGGAAGGAAACGACTCAAAGGTGTTGCTAGCAACTTGGAGACCTGCACAACACAAACTCAAGACTTTGTCCCAACGAACAGTGAGGTTGTCAATCTCACTGGTTGATGTAACAAAGGATTAACTATATGGTGTGAAAGGTAATAGTGGTTTGCAGAAAGTAAACAGTAATAGTGGAAGATGTATCAATGGTAAAGATTGGACCGGGGTCCATAGTTCACTAGAGGTGTTCTCTTTAAGATAAACAAACATGGCATGCTGAGTAAACAAATTACAGCAGGGCAATTGACAGGACTGGGTAAGGCATAACAATGCAATACTAGACATCCATGGTCCTATGAGATTCGATTGGGCAATACAACAAGATACATAGACCGCCATCCAACTACATCTATGACTAGAAATCCACCTTCAGGTTATCATCCGAACCCCCTCCAGTATTAAGTTGCAAGCAACAGATAACTGCTTTAAGCAAAGTGTGTAAAGTAAACAATCCACTTGTTCCATGAACAAGAGACCGTTGTTTTCTCCCTAGTGGCAACAACATATCTACAACCTTAGAGATTTTTGTCACTTCTCTTAGATTGAATAGAGGCATGAACCCACTATCTAGCATAAATACCCCCTCTTGGAGTCACTAGCATGTACTTGGCCCAAGATAGCTACTAGAAATGGAGAGCATGCAAGATCACAAACAACACAGACATGATAGAATCAATAAGACAAAACCATTAATCAATCTGACATAGTAATCTCAATATCCATCGAATCCCCGCAAACACAACATGCATGATTACAAAAAGATGATCTTGATCATGAACAGAGCTCAAAAGATCTAAACATGGTAGCACAAAGGAGGAGATACAACCATCTAGCTACTATATGGACCCGTAGTCCAAGGTGGAACTATTCACACTTCATATCGGAGGCTAGCATGATGAAGAAGAAGGCCTCCGGGATTATCTCCCCTATAACAGGGTGCCTAGAAGAGCTTCAGATCCCCCTGATCTAGGGACGATGGTGGTGGCGGCTACAGATGGTTTCGTGGAATATTGATCGGGTACTTACGGTTTCTGCATCGGGGGATCTTTATAGGCGAAGAGGCGAGGCAGGGGGCGGCCAGGGTGGTCACACCCCCTAGGCACGGCTAGCCCTAGCCCGTGCCGCCAGGGGGTGTGGCCCCCTGGTGCCTCCCCTCTGTCTCGTATTCAGTATCCCTCTTTGCCACGGTAAAATATTGACTTTGGCTTTTGTCCCGTCCAATTTCGAGAATATTGATTTTCTGCCTTTCTGAAACCAAAAAACAGAATAAAATAGGCAACTGGAACTGTGGCATCTTGTTAATAGGTAAAACAAGCATGGAACATAAAAAGTTATAGATACGTTTCCGACGTATCATTACTCCAACTAAAGATTGCAGTGGCAATGCTATCAACTGTAATGATGGTTGCAGTTTGTGTTTTTGTAAATAAGAGATCCTGGAGCCTATCTAGTTGCAATGCTACTATTGTATACTATCTACTATAGTTGTAGTGCTATTTTGGTTATAATACGTGTTAAACTACTTTGTGTTTAAGTATTGTGTGTTGTTGAACTACTGTCAGCACAATGTGTTTAAGTATTATCTACTCTAGTTGATGTGTTATGTGTTTAAGTACTATCTACTCTAGTTGATGTGCCATGTGTTTAAGATGTTCCATCTGAAGAGATTGCAAGCATGATTGGATAATTATTACCAAATTACAACAAACATGATGACCATATAACTATGAAATAGTAAAGCAACATCCCAGGTTTAACATGTGCATAACAGCAGCATAGTTTCATAGTTTGGTTGCAGCCCAGGTCCGAGGTGCTAACAAATGATCAAAACATGACCTAAATAGTACTTATTACATGCCATACTACATGATCATCTAAATTCATCGAACATATTCACTTTTTTCTTGGGCTACACATCAGCCAACCCTGCTTCTGGATCATATGACCTTGACCTTTTTGCTTGCAGTTACCTCTTCTTCTCAAGTGTTCATTTATGCTTATCTTCTGATTGTCTCTTCTTTTCTTATGCTAGCCACTTATTCTTTCATCTTTTCTTCTGTTTATTTCTTCTTCTTATCTTTTTATTCCTTCCTTTTATCTTTTGTTTCTAGCTTCTTCAGCTCACCTTCTTTCTTCTTCTTCTCTTGAGCTTCCTTTGTTTTGTTTTCTACTACTTCCTTTGTAACTTCTGAGATGATCCTTCTGGTCTCAACTTGGATTTTTTTCGAAGCTTGCTCTTCTCCCTTTTCTCTTGTGATGTTATTCTTTTTTGCTTTTCTTCTACTCCCTTCTTTGCCTCTTTCTTTTATTTTCTCAGTCCGGCTTCTTCAGCCCACTTTAATTTCTACTCATACCTAACTTCCATAATGGTTGTTCTTCTGTTTTATAAATCACGAGCCTTTGCTTGCTTCATAACTTCTAATTTTTGTGTTAACTCCCCTTGTCTCAGAGTAGAAGTGATAGGACTAGCCTGATTAACTAGCCTATGTGTTGCAGTGAGGAAATATGACTATGGTAGTGGCATTGGTGTCCTAAACCTTGGGTGTGGCCTCTATCAGAATTTGTCATGTATATAACATAGGTAAGAAATTGGTATGTATATTGCATAGGTCGGAAATTGGCATGTATGTAACATCGGTCAAAAATCATTTTACCTGGTGTACCAATTGCTCAATAACATAATGTCCATAGGTAGGTGCACTTGGTTGGACTATCTCAGGTGTAGCTGGTTAGCCCCCATTAGGTGCAGCTGGCAAGAAATAATGTGCTACCAGGGTTACTTCTCCTTATCTCACTTGTATAGTCCCACAATAGCTTATACTGGCCTACTTAATCACCATAAATATCCTTCATAGTAGGCCTCCTCGCCCTTTGCAACTTGCTTGTGCTTGGTCGCATGTTCCACTCTTTTTAAACAGTCCTCCGAAAATTCTTCATGTTAGTGTTATCATCACCTATGAACCTCTCTACATATTTTCTGCTAGAAACACTAATGTAACTGAATTGATCTTCCATCTCCTGCTACATGTGTGCTCTGGAGTGTGTGTATTGATCATCAAGGCCACAGATCTACTATCCTTGGATTCCCACATATACCATCCACAATCAGGCTTTCCATTGCACTTGGCACACAACCGTTCCTGGTCATTCACTCCAAATGTGATTGCCCTCCTTTCAATGCAATTGTATTCTGTAATGGATCTCCTCAGCAGTTCCACTAACTGAAACACTTGGCCTGTATGGAACCTAGGATTGTGCATATCATCATTCCAAAATGTCCTAAACCTGAGCATGACGTTGTCTTCATTTGACTCTACCTCCCAAATATCTTCATATTCAAAAAGATCATCCAGAACTTTTGCTTATTCATTTCCTTTCTTACTACAACTCATGTTTTTGCATGTGTCACTTCTATGTTGTCTCTTATCCTTATCTCCCATATTGTCCTCATCGTCACTATGGAGATCCTCATCATCAATGATTTTATACTCCTTGTCCAGAATGAATGATTCATTGTAATCAGAATCATCATCTGATTCTGAATCTGATATTGTTGCCGGCTATGCTTCCATTTCTTGGACTCTACTGGTCTTTCTCCTAGGTCTGCTAGCAACTGGCATTCCAAATTTCAATGGCTCATGATCATGCTCAGGTGCCACCATTTGAATAGGCTCAGCCTCATGCTCATGTGCCATTTCTTTGGCAACTGCTTCTAGTTCATCATCTCCCTGATTCCTTTGCTTCATAGGGTTAACCGCAAGTGGCAATTGAGTTACTAGAAACTCAACTACATCATACTAGTTGATGCTCCTCAGACACTCGTCATGATCAAGATTTACATGCAGAAATAGATTTCTGATTAAAACAAAAGGTGAGCATGAATTCAGTGTCATGCTTACTCCTTATTCCCCTCAATCCATTATTGTTCAATGCAAGTGTTGGGATGCAGTAGTGTAGCTTGATCCTCCCTGCAACCTAACAACCCATATCTTTAACAATATCCTCCACAACATATGGTGTCCAGTTCTTAACATGACCATCTCAAAAAAGTTTTTAACCTGACAATCATCGTACAAAATGACTGACTCATTCACATAGGACATATTGCTACTAGCTAGTTCCAAGAAAATATCCACCATGGTAAATGGCAATTGAAAACTATCTCTTTCAGTGTTTGCGATGCATGAGTGTAAAAAAGTTCAGGTTTTTGGCACCAAAATTCAGAGAATTCTATAAAAAATAGTTTTTTCCAAACAGAAACAAGAGATCCCCTACTCTCTGACTAGTCCATGCGCAAGCAAAAGCACTAGAACATGCATCCAAATGATCGAAATTTTCCTTGCATGAATACAAATTTCGATTTTCTAATTGTAAAACCCTACACAAACCCTAACCGAAACCATGCCAAGAAAATCTTCAAAATATTCCTAGCAACCTAAACAGTGCTAGCCCTAGTATAACAACCCTTTTGCAACTAATCTAGCTGTAGATGACGGAAAAATGTGATTTTGGGTCGATTGCTTTGACTTTACCGTAGTCCGGAGGTCGAGCTCCTTCCGGCCAACGAGTAGGCGTCATCTCTGCCACCTCCTCCTAGCTGAGAAGAGCCTCGGCGGCTTCCCTACACCTGGCCAACGAATAAGGACATAGTCAACCTTCTCTCGCCATATCGTTGCCGAAACGATCGACAACCAAAAATAAAAGAAAACAAAAAGACAGTTGCGGAGATGTTAGAGTGACCAAGAAAAGACAATGAAATAAGTGTAATTTAAGGGTTTCTCTAGAAAAACGCCGTTCGGTCCAAACATGAGCCACTGTCATGTGGATCCCGTAGGCAATACGTACGTAGCGTTGCGCTCGTGTCTACGGTGATCGTACGTGACTATGTGACTCGCTGTTGCTTCAGTGACCGTATTTGGTGATTTCCTAAGTATAAGGATGAGCTCGAGTTATAAGTTTCGTAAGGTCCGATGTATTTTACTCTTGGACAAACAAAGCCTGACTTGTTTTACCAAAAACATTCAATGTGCTTTCCAATAGAATAAATTAGATCTTTCCACTTCTTCAAACATAAACATAAAGAAGGACAACAAAGTACGACCTTTGGAGATTCAACCCTGTTTGTTCATTCTACTATATCACAGCAGCGGCCACACTAGGAATAGGAAGAAACTCCATCGGCGGGCACTACCCGGCGCTAGCGTTACGATAGTCGGGAGAAGAAACGGCGAGTGGTGGAATGTCAGTGCTTCAGGGGAGGGCACAGTATGTTTGGCGGCTATTTAGACAAAATTGACCTAAACTGAAAACAAATTCATAAAGTGATCTAGTGGCAAAAATATTTTACCAGATCTAACCTTTTTTGCGGCGCCGTATAGAGTGGCCATGATCTACGGCATTGCACTGTATTGTGCAACGCCATGACCGATGGCGCCACACTTTCTAAGTGCAACGCCATGTCCGACGGTGTTGCACTGTGTTATGCAACGCCACATGCGATGGTGTTGCACTGTAGAGTGCAACTCCACTCTATACGGCGCTGCAAAAAGGATTAGATCTAGTAAAATACTTTTGTCGCAATTTCGACTTTAGATCAATTTTGTCTAAATTTTCATGTTTGGCAGAGATCATGGATATACTGTACAACAAATGTCACGCTGTTGCAAACACTAGTGATGATCTACCATCGATAGACTAGTACGTTAACTATGTTATTATTAGTCTTACAATACAACTAGCTAAAATAATGGTAAGATCAACTTTGAAAATTTTCCCACGGCTCCTTAGCACTCTATCATTTATCTTGCCATCTTGATATTGTTGATGACTTGAGATCAGCCAACAATGCCAATGCCTCAACACGAGCCATCGTCTCGAGGGTAGGGTTGCAGGCATCATGTTACGCGGGGCGAACTCGCTCTCCGATTAGTACAAATCAAATAGAGATGGGATACGAAGCTGTAGTATAATTTGTATTGTTCATACTATTTTGCGGGCCAAAGCTAAACCCGCATGTGCAACCCTACTACAGGGCCACTGCGCCCTTGATCACGCAGGACGGAGCTCAAATGGTTGTTTCGTGATACAGCTTTCTTATATGGAGTACAAATTTATTTTGGACTAAACTTAAATATTGTTGTTGTTGTTATTTTTTTTTCATTTTGAGGAAAATAGTTTTTGCTGTTCCAGCCAAAAGTCCAAAGTCCGGTATGCATACACAAAGGACGGATAGGCCCATTTGTGAGAAACACATCTTCCCGGCCTAACATGTTGTGCAAGTTGCTACCCAGTAGCACAGGGAAAAACCTATATGCCGACAAGGTCAGTGCCTACCGCGTGTCGAACACCCCCGCGCGCGGTACGGAAGGCCCAGGTCTGCCACTTTTGCATTTTTCTTTCTTTCTGTTCTAATTTTTTTTTCATTCTGTTTTTTCCTTTTCCATTTGTTTTCTATTTTCTTTTTCTTTATCTGTTTTTGTTGTATCACATTTTTTAAAAAGATAATTGTTCAAATTTGAAAAAGGTTAAATTTTTAAAAATGCGTATTTTCAAATATTGTTCAAGTAGAAAAACTGTTCAAACACTAAAATTTACGAAAATGTTTAGATTAGAAATTATTTAAATTTTAAAATTGACCGTATTTCAAAAAATTCAAAATTCTAAAAATGTTCAGATAAAAAAACATATTTAAATGTTCAGATTAAAAAGATGTTCAGTTTTTAAAAAGTGTTCAACTTAAAAAAGAGAAATAACAATAGAAAAAAAAAGTGAAAAGCGGCACTGGGCTGCCCCCAACAGGCTCCGCCTGGGGTGGGCGGCGCCTGCTAATGGGTCGGAGCTCTAGGCGCCTGCTAATGCGCTGTCCGCAAATAATCAGCTATCCGACCAGGTCGGCATTATGAGCTAATGGCCAATCAGATACCCGGTGACCAGGTCCAGCTCACAAATTCCGACGGATATCTGATTGTTTGCTGACAGCCCACCGGCACCGGGTTCCGGGCTTCCTTCCTCTGAAGGGCTTCGTAATGTGTGGCCCTCTAGGAGGCTCGTATCAGCGATGCGTCCACCGACTTGCCATGTCCACCAATAGTGGTGGACCACCATTCACTCATGCACTCATCTAGTAACATTGAAAATAAAAGTAAGCCCACTGCTCGTTGCCTCTCATTTCTGTGCAGAAAAACTGTACAAAAACGCTGTTTGGCAATCACAGGAGCGGCTGAAAACCCACTCGTTGTTCTTGAATCCACTTCAGTAGGTTTATCGCCGGCCGGCAGATGATCGAGGATAGAGCACGCCTGCTGCCTGCATATCAATCATGGGCGCTTTTGAATGGTTCCTGGCTTTTTGCCTTGCTGCAATGCTGCTCATCACGCCTGCGAGGTCTGATCTGTATTTTAGCTCACTCGAGTTGTTGCCCACTCCAGCCTGCATTTTAACTCACGATTGATGAAACAAGTTTTTTTTTTGAGTCAATCTCGCTAGACGTTATTGTTCCATTTGAATGTTTACAGGAATATTGAGGGAATAAGAAATGCCCAACCACAAGTCTAGCTAGATTGTGTGTTTCAAAATTAGAAGCCCTTCCTTCAAAAGAAAACTTGCACTCCGCAAAATGCTTCCTTCTTGTATATCGGATACCGCATGTTTGCAATCGGAAGCAATATGAGAAAGGCCAAGGCCCATTGCTAGAGTTATTGCTGCTCGACATGCTAGAGCTTCCAAGCAGGGTTGGTAATTCCCTTGAAGACTACACCAGAAGAGCCACTATAAACTCTATTATGATCTCTACAAAAGGCCATTGCTGCACTTTGTGTTACTCGTTTTGGAAACGGACGCATCGACATTAAATTTGAAAAATAGGTGAGGAGGTGGTGTCCATCTGGATTAATTTTGCTCAACTAATACACGTGCCACGTTATTACGCACATAATGAACCTCTAAACCTTTTAACTCTTCCATAAACGAATTCACAAAACCATGAGTAAACAAGGGGGACTGAAAGATATCATCGTAGATGGCTTTTCTTCTGGTAGTCCAAATCGCCCACAATGTCACAACAATCCTTATAAATTGATCGTGTGGCATTGTTTCCATCAAACGATGAAGCAAGTGGTCAAGACACACCACATACACGGACCTCCAAACGGCCTATGGAGACGCCTAAGCTAAAGCCTAGCCGATCCCTATAGCCCAATTTCATCCAGCGCTCTCACATCGAACCAAACTCATGGGGCCAGCGGGCCAGCAGATGGAGCAAAAAGGCACGTGGTCTAGCTCTGTCGGCGAGGCTAACAAATTTTCCTTCCCAAATTTCATTTTCTCTTCCTTTTCCCCCATAGCCTCCCTCCATTTCCCCTGCCCCGACGCCACTCCCGCCATTTTACCTCCCACACCACGCCTTTCCATGCTGCCATTTTGCCGAACAAGTTCGTCGACCCTTGTTCGACGGACGACCCGACGCTGATGCCGACCTAGCCAAAGACGACAAGGAAGTCGAGGCAAGCTAAGAAGAAACCAATGAGACCCCACTCCTCTTCGAGAGAGCAGTAGATCACCCTGTGCATGTCAAGCTCCTTCCGACCTAAAAGGACAGAAGATCACTCTCTGTCCACGAACCAACCTAAACGGATGGAATCAAACCGTGGATATCCTAAATGGGAGATGTCCAAATATATTTGTATTAGAAAATAAAATGCTCAATGTATAACATGTCTGTTCGTGTCCGCCTTAGGATTAATGGACCAAACCGGACATTTCGATGTCCGAAATATGGTGGCCCGCTGGGTATGGCCTAATATATCTGTATTAGGGATAAAATGCTCAATGTATAATCTAGTTCACCAATAAAAACACGGGATAAAATGCTCAATGTATATATCTGTAATGGTCGTCGAGGGTTTCACGATTCCGGTTGTAGTTCCCTAGATAGGCAAGTTCGATAGTGACGTTATTAATTTAGCGTCAGCCCTTATGGCCTACTCTCTCCGTTTTAAAATATAAGATGTTTTAGCTTTGTGAAGCAAATGTATCTAAACTTCTTTTAGTATGTAGGTTTATTTCGGTTTAGAGTGAATCTAGACACTAGAAGAAGCCTAGATACATTTTATTTACAAACCTAAAACATCTTATATTTTAAAATAGAGGTAGTATTTTTTTAAAAATTAAACACGGGCTACCAATTTACATGCACTGTTTTCCTTTCTTTTTTTTCGATGTGAGGAGAGAGCGTCCTGGGTAGCACTTTTGGCAGGGCACAGCATCACCGTCACATGAGGGCGATTTTTTTAAAATAATACATATTTTTTAATTATTTCTAAAAGTATTATGTAAATTTTGCAATTTACTAATCTAGCATTTTGTCGATCTGTGTCTAGCCGAATGGACCACTCGGCCTGACCCTGACAGATTCAACTCCATTCGGCGAGGAGCGGGCCAATTGCATGTGGCCGCGGGGCCCACGCCAGCCGAATGCTTCATTCGGTGACGGCCTGGCCGAGTGGCCGAATCTTATTGGAAGAAAGACGATGAATATGCACGGTTGGTTTAACTCTTACCATTGCATACAGCATCTACCTACTCATGCTAGTACTACCTCAATGCGGCAGTTTGGTTTCGCTACGGCTGCTTTTTTTAATCGGTTTGGGTCTGGCAAATTACTTCTTCAATCGGTTTGTGCCTGGCTGATTACTTTTTCAATCGGCTTCACTGTTACTGATTGAAGTAATCGGTTTGCTCCTAGCCGATTGCATGTTGACGGCCCTCAAATGCGCAATCGGTGTAGTCCAGGCCGATTGAAACGCAGTCGGCTTGGCCCAGACCGACAATGTGCTAAATATCGAAATTTTAGATTTCGTGCAATACTTCTCGAATTAATTTAAAAAAGTGTATTATTAAAAATAAATTCGCCACATGAGGGCCATCTGTTCATACGAAGAGCACTATGATCTTCTGCAGAAGGCCGAGGAAATATCAGGTTACTCAGGTTTGGACTAAAGGAGTGTACACAGATGAAAATCACACCGAAATAAAATCTCGAAGAAATTATCTAGGCACGAATTCAATTACAAATCCTGAAATTCTAAGAATTAAGAAATGCACAGGCCGGTCTTTCTTTTCAGAGATGTAAGGGCATCTCCACGGGTCTATCAAAATGGTCCGAAACGTATGCGGCGTCTCAGCGGGACGATCTATCTGGACCGAGACATCCCGGACCGATCCATCCGGCAAATTTGGGTCACGAATACGTCTACTCGAACAGACTCGGATACAGTCTGGTCCAGATGCAGTCATACAATGAGCTTTCTTCTCTTAGCCTGGCCTATCCATTTCTGTTTATTTAGTTCGCGCTACTATGCGCGGCTAGCCACAGTGATCCAAAAGAACCGGTGACTCGACCCAAAGACTAAAATGGACTGTTTAGATTGTTTGTTCGGGTCTCCCGGTTGAAGATGCCGTGAACAGAAATTGCCAATCTTCACACAGAAGTAAAGGTCTCCGTGCACCGCTCACATCCCAGCTCTCAACGCACTGGAACACGCCCAGACATTACTGTCCCACACTCCATCCCAACCTAACCTAACCTAACCATGGTCAAACTAACTCAACCAGACCTCAACTCAACACCTCAACCAAATCCCCGAAAAGGCTAAACCCAGACGCAGAAGAGTCTATATAAACTCCATTATGATCTCGACAGAAAGCCACTATTGATCTTGTGTTACTCGTTTTGGAAATGGCCATACCGACATTAAATTTGAAAAATGGCTAAGGAGGTGGTGTTCATCTGGATTGATTGGCCGAACTGGTGCACGTACCACGTTATTACGCACAGAATTCACCTCTAAACCTTTCAACTCTTCCAAGGAAAGAGTTCACAAAACCATGAGTAGACAAGGGAGAGTAAAAGATATTCTCGTGGATGGCTTTTCTCCAGGTAGTTCAAATCGCCCACAATGTGACATCAACCCTAGTAAACTGATCATGTGGCATTATCTCCATCAAACGATGAAACAAGTGGTCAAGACACACCGCATACACGCCCCTTCAAACTACCTATGGAGAGCCTACGCTGAAAATAGCCTCCCTATAGCTCAATTTAATTCGACACTCCCACACAGAACCAAACTCATGGGGTCAACGGTCCGGCAGATGGAGAAAAAGGCACGTGGGCTAGCTTGGTCGGCGAGGCAAACAAAATTTTCTCCCCAATTTCCTTTTCCCTCCCCTTTCCCCATAGCCTCCCTCCATTCCCCCTGCCTCGACGCCACTCCCGCCATTTTACCTCCCACAACACGCCTTCTCCATGCTGCCATGCCTTCGAACAAGTTCGTCGACCCTCGTTGGATAAACGACTCAACGCTGACGCCGGTCAAGCCAAAGACAACAAGGAAGCCGAGGCAAGCTAAGTATAAACCGGTGGATATGACCAATGAGGCTCCACTCCCCTCTACGTGTTGACCTCCTTCCGACCTAAACAAACGGAAGATCACCCTGTGTCTGCGGACCAAGCGAAGCAGACGGAATCAAACTGTGGATATCATAAATGGGAGATGTCATATGTTCGTGTCCTCCATATGATTAACGGATCAAACTGGACATTTCGGTGTCCGAAATACGGTGGCCCGCTGGATAACGCCCTAATATATGTGTATTAGGGATAAAATGCTCAATGTACAATCTACTAGTTCACCGATAAACTGGGGCTGCTAAAATTTACTCCATGCTTTTTTTTTTTCCTTTTTCTTGTTTTTTTCGGTGTGACGAGAGCGCGTCCTGGGTAGCACTTTTGGCAGGGCACAGCCTCACCGTCAAAGGAGGGCCATCTGTTCATACGAAGAGCACTACTATGATCTTCTGCGGAAGGACGAGGAAATATCAGCTTAAGGTGTCAAAAGTGGGATCCCACCCAGATCTCATTTCTATTTCATTTTAAATTTTGTACTCCCTCTGGCTCATATTAATTGACTTGATTTGTTAAAATTTAGATGAATCTACATACTCCGTCTTAAATAGTATCTAGATTTATTCAAATCTAGATAAATTTAAGTCAACTAATATGGGTCGGAGAAAGTAGTATAAAAAGTTATCAAAATTTTACACTAGAAATCTTAAATGAATTAGAGGTGGGACTTAGGTGGATCTTACTTGACACCCTATATCAGCTTACTGAGATATAACTAAGGATTGTACAGAGATAAAAAATCACACAGAAATAAAATCTCGAAGAAATTACTATGCATGAATTCAAGGTGAATCTATCTATTATATACTAAAAGCAATATAAGGATGTTTTTCGAGGCACCAGGTTGATCCACATCATCTAAATTATATCAACCATTAGATTTGTTATTGACAGCTATGATTTTCTGAGATTTAATTGTACGCAATCTTTTAGTCTGACACGTAAAAGTCCAAACATGTACGTAAAAATGTCCAATGCCACGTCTCCCTAAAAAAAAAATCCAATACCACGTTCCCGTGTGTTACAATGAAACACCGATCTGAGCTTTATCTCACAGGAATTGTTTTGACCGGACCGCGTATAGATAGATTCCATGTAAACTCCGATTTGCATGAGCGGATTATTCCAACTAAACTTTTATTCAAACGATCGATCAGAATATACTTTGTTATACTATCAATGGTTTTTAGACGCTTAAAAATCCTGTGCATTTTATTTGCATAGAAATCTTGTGCAATTAGTAGTTACATGAATTGGTCTAACGCACACGTATATACGAGGGTACTACCAGCCTACATGCAGCGTGTTGTGGCCATACGCCACACCGCTAAGACTAGCCATGAAAATAGCAGTGAATTAATTATAGGCAATTCGAGCATGCCTCTGCGGAGCACGAAATAGCTCTGCGTTGTGGTTTTCAATATCATTTTTTTCTAGCTTTGATAAAATATATAGAAGAAAATACTAATGCACTATACTACAAAATCACTTAATACCATTACTATTCTCACAAAATATATATATCAACGAAAAAATAGCGCGCTATTTCGGCGCTATAGCGCCGCTATAGCATATCTAGGAGTCAGACGCTACGTTATGCATAAAATACTCGCTACGACGCTATTCACGTTTTAGCGGTGCTAAATGGCGCTAAACATCTCTATACGTTATACCGCTATAGTGTCGCTATAAAATCTTGAAATTACCAGCAGTCCATCCGGCCCATTCAGCCTGCACCACTCAACAAACCTAACTAAACCAACTCTCGGCCCCACGTCGCATCCCATTCCCCACCACCGACGGTGGTGGTGGATGCAGGCTCCTCCATCTCCTCCAGCTCCGGCCGGCCGACCGTCTCCATCCAACACATCCCTGGCCAAAAGGAGTACATCTAGCAACACTGCGACCAAGGATTTCTCGCGGCAGCTGAAATCCTTAGCAAAACAGACTATACCTATCAATTTTTTTATTGTTTTACAAAACGCTATTTTGAAAAATAGCACGCTATTAGCGTCTATAACTTGCGTAGCGTCTGGAGAGAGAGACGACGCTAAAATAAATAGCGCGCTATTTTTTCCTTGATATATATATATATATTGTATTATAGACGTCCATTTTTTGTATTTAACACATAACATAGAGCAATTTAAAACGGAGGCCACATGTAGGCTATTGTTGTCTATATTCCTCGATATTTGTAAAATTACTTAGACGCCCTCGGATATGGGTGTTCCATCAAGTTTTTCGTATTTTTTATATTTTATATTGATTATGTATTAAAATACAATAGATTAAAACAAATTGGATAGTATATGAAGCTCTATAATGGCCTTTAAAACTAAGGTCTCTCGGTTACCATCTGTATCTTGATGGTCATTTAAGGTTCTGATCACTATATAGAAGAAAACATAACTTAACTAACCCAATAGATTACAAAGAGAGTATGGGCCACCCATCGGAAAAAAGGAGAGATCCTAAGATCGGTGAACACCCTGCTAGATACACATAACTACCAAAAATTGGTCCATTCCTCGACAATGGATGAAGAAAATTAAGCATGAAAAGACGAGCCATGCAAACCACTAACTCCATAGTGTTGTAATGGCCATACGACAAAGGGGTGCCACACACTTATTTTTTACGACATCGTCAGCACAATCAGGATACCACCGCTAAGAACATGTAAGCCTAACAAAAAGACAAGCACACATGTTGAATGAAGTATTTTGACGGCCATGCGGATGTGAGATGAAGTCATGAGACCTTATTACTTGTGATGTCGTCTTACACGTTAGGTCGCATAACACAGAGCTACAACCTAATCACACTAGAGGTTGATCTCGGGCTCCCTAGCCCTCATATGTCTGATCATCTATTAAAGGTCAAGAGAGCTAGCGAGGATTGGGAAGACATGTCCATGTGTCTTGCTTTATCGTGGAATGGACTTAAACTTACACACCTATGCACCTATTATTATATACTAAAAGGAAGAGATCAGGCACAATACAAAGATGAAGTAAAACTTCCAAAAAAAAAAAAACACCAGTTGTCGATGCGGTGGTCATCTTTTTATCAGTATATCATAGTGGTTCCATCTACGTAGCTGCACCTAGCGAGATCATAAGTGTGAGATCTATATAGCCTTAATTGAACATATAACATTCGATTAGATTGGAAAAATTATGCATAAATAAATGGCATCCAGCAGAACTTCACAATTCAACCTAACCATGTCACGGCCATTGGGTCTACATAATTATAAATAAGCATATCTCATTTGGTAGATCTTTGGAACTTTATCTCAAACTTTCATGATCCGTTTGATCTATCCAAACATACCACTTTTGTTTCTAAATGAATCTCATATGTTTGATTTTATAAATTTACATAAACAACTCGTAAATGATGGATCTTTAACTAGAGTTATCTAACCACATCATAGCCAATAAGATTTATATAACCATTCCTCGACAAATCACATATGTTAAATATAAATAGCCATTTTCCTCAAAAATAAGTTTCGTGATGGTTATTTTAATATCTTAGAAATATGAGCATGTTTCAAAATGTTAAAGTTACACATTTATGAACATGTCCATGGCCAAGACATTGTGTATTTCACAACGAAGGAGCTAAACAAGATGAAAATATTTATAAAATAAAAATAATTCATATGATCCCCTCACAACTAAGATAAAAAATAATTGAGGTGATGCCCTCGCATTTGCGAGGGCCACCATGCTAGTTCAATTAAAAGTCCTAAATTCTAAGATTTGAGAAACGCACAGGCCGGTCTTTCTTTTCGTAGATATGAACAGAACATGCCAATCTTCACACAGAAGCAAAGGTCTCCGCGCACCGCTGAAGATCATCACAACACAGCTCTCAACGCACTGGAACACGCCCAGACATTGCTGTCCCACACTCCATCCCAACCTAACCTAACCATGGTCAAA
Organism: Avena sativa; assembly: GCA_916181665.1. NCBI lineage: Eukaryota > Viridiplantae > Streptophyta > Magnoliopsida > Poales > Poaceae > Avena > Avena sativa. The sequence continues at coordinate 165,532,130 of OV702294.1, read as the reverse complement.
CTAACTCAACCACACCTCAACTCAACCAAATCCCCAAAAAGGCTAAACCCAGACGCAGAAAACTAAACCCCCCACGCCACGCAGGCCGCACCACCCATCTCTCCCCTCTCCCCTCTCCCCATTCCCCAACGCCACCACCGCCAATCCGCAATGGCCGCCGCCGCCGCCCACCGCCTCCTCTTCCTCCTGGCCATATCCCTCGCCGCCGTCGCCTCCACCCGCGCCCACAACATCACGGCCATCCTCGACGGCTACTCGGAGTACTCGCTGTACAACAGCTACCTCTCCCAGACCAAGGTCTGCGACGAGATCAACAGCCGCAGCACCGTCACCTCCCTCGTCCTCACCAACGGCGCCATGTCCTCCCTCGTCTCCAACCTCTCCCTCGCCGACGTCAAGAACGCGCTCCGCCTCCTCACCCTCCTCGACTACTACGACCCCAAGAAGCTGCACTCCCTCCACGGCGGCTCCGAGCTCACCACCACGCTCTACCAGACCACGGGCGACGCCTCCGGGGACATGGGCCACGTCAACATCACCAACCTCCGCGGCGGCAAGGTCGGCTTCGCCTCCGCCCAGCCCGGCGCCAAGTTCCAGGCCACCTACACCAAGTCCGTCAAGGAGGAGCCCTACAACCTCTCCGTCCTCGAGGTCTCCGACCCCATCACCTTCCCCGGCCTCTTCAGCTCCCCGTCCGCCGCGTCCACCAACCTCACCGCGCTCCTCGAGAAGGCCGTCTGCAAGCGGTTCGCGGCGCTCATCGCGTCGTCCGGGGTGATCAAGACGTACCAGGCGGCCATGGACAAGGGGCTCACCCTCTTCGCGCCCAACGACGACGCGTTCCACGCCAAGGGCCTGCCGGATCTGAGCAAGCTCACGGCCGCCGACCTCGTCACGCTCCTGGAGTACCACGCCCTGCCGCAGTACGCGCCCAAGGCGTCGCTCAAGACCATGAAGGGCGGCATCCCGACCCTGGCCTCCACCGGCAACGGCAAGTACGACCTCTCCGTCGTTGCCAAGGGCGACGACGTGTCGATGGACACAGGCATGGACAAGTCCCGCGTCGCCTCCACACTGCTCGACGATACCCCGGTGGCCGTGCACACGGTGGACAGCGTGCTGCTGCCGCGGGAGCTCTTCGGCGGCGCCCCATCGCCCGCACCCGCAGGAGAGTCAGCCGCAGATACACCGACCTCCGCCCCTGCGCCAGAAGTCTCCTCCGCGCCCGCGCCCTCTCCCAAGCACGACAAGAAGAAGAAGAAACCGAAAGCCAAGTCGCATTCCCCGCCCGCGGCTGATTCGCCGGACATGGCCCCCGCCGACGCACCGGGGCCGGTGGGAGACGGCGAGCCGTCGGACAAGGACCAAGACAAGAACGGCGCCACCGCGGTGGGCATGAGCCTCGTGGCCATGGTGTTGGCCTCTGTCGCCGCTCTTGTCGGCGCGTCATTGTTGTGATCTGCTGCGCAGGTGTTCGACCCTCGTTTGTTCTCCTCTGGGCGCGCATGATGTGATGCATTCTTGTGAGTTCATCCGACGTTGTTTCTTGTTACTGATTTGCTAGTAGAAGGTAGTAGGGTTGGATCACTGGGTTGGATTTAGGCGATTGTGATGCCTGCTTTGGTAGTCTCCGACAAGTCTATTGAGTTCGATTGTGCTATGCCCGTTCGATCTGCATTACATCTATCATGATTCAATATCGCGTCCAGTGTCTTGCATTCTTGCTGAAATCAGATAGTGTTGTTCTTGAACTCGTAAAACTGTGGCCTGCTACATCGTAGATTGCAGTTGTGCTTTGCACATTCTAGATTTTACAGTGCATGTGCATATATCTACTTGCGCATTTTAGATTTACATCAGTGTTTCTGTGCATTCTTTGATTTTAGTACATACGTGCATCTTCCTTGCTGGGAATGGGTTCGATATGGCCAAAACGTACTGCTGGGATTCTAGATGCGTACTAGCACTTTATTATTAGTGCAGTACCGTGACAGGGGCCCCGTATTAAGGAGGAACCTTCACACCCTTGTAAACCGTGGGCCATTTAAAGCCCACACGACTACTCCAGGAGTCAGGACCAACACGAGGCATACAGACTGCGTATGATGCGCGTGCTGTGCACAGGTGAACAACAATGACACTTGATATAACTCCGTACCACCCTTGCACAGGAGCGCTCATCACAAGCAGGACAAAAGCGGAAAACTGCAGCAGGAGCGCCTTTTTTTCTTTTCTTTTTTGCCGCAACGTGGTTTTGAAATCGGTCAAAATTTCAAAACATTTCCTCCTCATCACGTTCATCGCCTGAATCTCTTTTCACCCATATCCCCTGCACAGACGACAGTAGTCCTGCTGCCGCCTCGTCTCTGGGGTCGCATTGCATATCATGTGACTCTGCCGTCTGCGCCGAGCCCGACACAGCCGGCCCCACGCCCGCCTTTAACTCGTTTACGTTTCTGCCATCTGTATCCTTGCCGATACGTGTGGCTCCCATGGCTTGGACCTCGGAGCTCCGATGGCTATATTGGGATGGAAAGCTGAGCAATGCTTTGGCGTGTTGTACCGTCTCGTTTCTTGGGAACTTTTGGGTGGATGCCTGCTGCCGTGTGCCGCCTACCGTGCCGTTTGTACACTTCTTGGCTGGATTGCGATTGAGATGGCCGCTTGCTGATTTTTGGACCTTCCCGGCCCAAATCTGCTCAATGCTAGGAAACCACACATCAACATCATCACCGACACCAGCCTACTGTACCACCGAGTATCCGAGGAGTGTGTCATAGGGAAACTCTTGCAACCATTTCTCGCTGCTGCCTTGCTATTAAATTCCCGTCTCCGTTGGGACCGGAAGACGAGGCAAACGGTCAATGAGCGAGTCGGCCTCGCTATCGGTCTCGGTCCGGCTCATGGCTCTCGTCTACTCGATTTCTTCGGGAAGTCAATACTCCTGCAGTTGTTTATTGCATTGCATTGCATGTGGGGGTTCTGTTGGCAAACAACGGGACCTTCCAATGTACCGTACGTGCAACGAAAATTTTATTGTGTTCCTACTATAATCTAGACTTCGTCAGTACTACTAGTAGAAAATTCAGAAAGAATATACATAATGGCATCTGGGCTTGTTCTTATTTGTCGGATGCACATGCATTACCCAAGGACCCAGTGGGAAGAAAATGGAAGGGGAATGGGTCCAGGGCAGCGAATTCGTAAGCTGGGCCGGAAATGCTCGGAAATAAGGGCCTCGCAACTCCAGGGATGGGATGTGACAGTCTGGAGTATGAACTTCCAGTGCGTCGGCAAAGTGAAGCCCAACGAACAGGCAAGCAAAACATGATGCAGAAGGCTGTCCGTGCCTACGTTTTTTTTTCCATTACGGCCGTCCGACTACATTTTCTTTTGAAATTCCACCGATATGTTTTGAACTGCAAAATATAGCCATCGCAAGGCTGCTATAGTCATCGCATACTGCTGTAGTTATCGCAAGGTGTCCCAACGGGCACGAGCCGACACGATTAAAATCGACCGGGCGTTTGTGGTAAAACTAGCTTTCGCAATGCCATTTAATTTATTTTAGAGGTCCCTCAACGACTTTGAACCGGCCGTTTGGCGGAGACGGGGAATAACCGACTCCTAGCCAGAAGCGAAGTTAGCAGGAAGTCCTAACTCCTAACGCACTCGGGGACCAATGATGGGAGGATGCCTATCCGGGTAAGCCCACGGAGCCGAGTCGGCACTACGGACCAGGGTGTTCCATGGTACTCTCGTGGTCGTTTCGTTGGTGGACTTGCACAGTAACTAGGTGGGCCTAGATTGAAAGGCCCAAGTGTGGGGATCAACTTGGAGCACAAGCTGAAGCCTTAGGCCTAGTCTATTCCTAAAGTGACTCGGTATCCATAACCGAGTCTGAACATATCCTGTAAAACCCTAGCGAAGTCGCATATATAAGGCCCGATAACAGAACCCTAGAGGGTATGATCTAATCTTGCCATAGCTCTGGTTGTAACTCCCTAGTGACGACGTGAAGACGTGCATAGTGCCCTTGAAGATCAACCCTAAACAACGGCAAGCACAAGAAGAGAGCAACGTAGGACCTCCCAAGTTGTGGCCCCCCAAATACAATACTCTCAACGGGGGAACGACCTTGAGGACGTCGCCATCGCGCCGATCCAACTCCGGATCTAGGCTTTCGCCTAGACAATCTACCAAACAGGAGGGACAACCAGTGAGGTGTTGACGCAACTTAGATATTGAAAGGGAGGTAATACGAGACAGGATTTGCGACACTCGGGCTCACTAGTGTCCTTTTTTTGAAAATTTTTGAAAATTGTACTTTTGAGTTCTAAAAATTAGAAATTTTATTTTGGGAGTACGTATACATTGTCTGTATAACCGCTCGGAATTTTGGTAAAAATGTCATTATTTTTAGGCTATAGAGAAAAAGTTATGACCGTATGTAGGAATGATTCACAATATTGCCTTCGTTCAGTACAAAATCGGGATAAGACCTAGATGTCCCTGGAGGCTAGAGTAAGTTTGTGATCCACGTAAGAATAGCTGTAAGTGGGTTTTGTTTTTATTTGTCGGGTGCACTCATCTACTCCCTCCGTTTCAGTTTACAAGGCCTACGCGTATATCTAGATTATTAATTTGACCTATATAATTTGAATTATATAATATAAAAATTATATCATTGAAAAATACAAAGTCTAAAGTTTTCGGTGATATATTTTTTATAATATATACATCATACTAAATTGCTTAATTTGACGACATAGAACTATGTGCATGACTTGTAAACCGAAACGGAGGAAGTATGACTAGTGGAAAGAAAGCATGTGCTGTCGGCCATGTGGAAAGGGAATAGAGTCAATGACAGGCAATTTGCAAAGCTGGGCGGAAATGCTCGGCAACAAGGAACTCCGGCGCAACCCGGATGCCCCTTCATCACTGCCCCGCCAGTGGGCTTCAGAAGGCACTGAAAATATTGTTAGAATAGATGTACGGCTGAGATTAGAATATTGGATTATAATTTTTTTTACTCCAAGTCTCTCCTCCTCCCGTATTTCTATAAACTTTATGAGGGTCAACAAAATAAAAACAACAGAATATTTAGGTATTCTACAATTTCCACAAATATCAGTAAATATGCAGTGCAAAGTGATATTAACTGATGCGAACCTATACAAACAATCAGTATCTACTCCGGCAAAAAAGAATTGTCAGTATGTACCTTATTTTTCCGCTTGTATAATATTTTCATTATTTTGAAAAAGGGTAATCTTATCTTTCTGAGCATTATTAGTTTATTATTACAATCCTTAAGCAGGTACTCCCTCCGTCCGCAAATAAGTGTACTTATAGCCTTGTCCTAAGTCAAACATAGTAAAATTTGACTAACTTTTTAGAACAACGTATCAATATTTATGACACTGAATTGTTACCATTAGATTTATTTTAAAATCTAGTTTCATAATATGTCAATTCGATATAATATATGTTTCTATATTTCTCTATAAAGTTGGTCAAATTTAGTTATGTTTGATTTAGGCAAAAGCTAGATATATACTTGTTTGCGGACGGAGGGAGTACAGTATACTTGTCGGACCGTTAGACAATGCACTAGACTAGGCAACTGCCTACTGATTAACCTACACAAAAGACGATTAACACTAGAGGCCTGCCTATAGCGCATATGTGGGCGGACATGTCGCAAGTGGTACATCGACAAGCTGCCACTGCTGCTACTAAACATTAATCATTGTTTGTTTATCTGATTTTCTTTTTCTGTATATTAACCTGACATGTTGAAGAACGAAGAGTCGTTTTCGACCCATTTCGTCGCCTAGCTTCATGAATCTCCAACTCCAGCTCCCGGCACCACAACTGGACATCGACGCCCTCGTGACGTTCTTCTGATGCACCGCGCAATGATGATGCGGAGGGAGAAAGGGTGGAAGAAAATCAAGGGCGCAACAACTTGCACAGCCCTTTCGTTCTGTACGTAGACTGCGCCATGATCTACCCCGTATGGCCGTATCTACGCACTCATCAGCCATGAGCCATCAGCAGCACTGAGTAACAATGGATTACCGAGGAGCTGTCTCCGGCGAACTTCGTACGGGGTACCGGGGGGACCGGCTACTTTCGACCGTGGGCGACGGTGGGGGGAATCATTGCCGGTTCCGGGAGGAGTTGGCGTGCGGCTCCCGCCGCGGCGGATACGGCTTTTCCCTTTTAGCAGACGAGATCCGCTCGTTTCCTCGGAGTTTACTCAAGCTTAAGATTCTCGGCGGAACAAAGACGAGAAAGGCTCTAGTGTCGGGCGGCCTGGCACCGGAGCTCTCGACGTGCGCGCCTGCGCTGCACATGGTGCGCTGGTGCTGCATTTCCTTTCGAACCAAATTGTTGGATGATGATGACTTCGCTGTTCACAGAATGATGAAACGGATTGCGAGTACTAAGAAGGATCGGTCTTTAAGCATGGGGCGTAGAAATGATGGTTTCGGCGCTAAGACACGGATTGCGAGTACTAAGACACGGTTGACCATAGCGAGAGCTTCACTACTGTATTCGTGATAAAAAATATTATATCGATAGTAATAGGCATGGGTAAATGTAAATGATTATAAAGTGCCATTTGTAACTATACTATCTCCGTTCCAAGGCTTAAGACATATAACTTTTTTAAAAAGTCAAACCAACTAAAGTTTTGATCAAGTTTTTAGAGAAAATATTAATATTTATAATACATAATCCATACCCTTTCATACATCATGAAATATATTTTTACATGGTATCTATATAATATAATCGTTCTTGATAGTTTTTTCTAAAAGTTTGGTCAAATTTTACATGGTTTAACTTTTCAAAAAAGTAATATGCCTTAAGCCTTGGGATGGAGGGAGTAGTTTTTCTTAAACACCGAGAAATTACCGTCGCACATAATCAACAAGACAATAACTACATTAGGTCGATCTTATTACATGTGGGTGGATTTATATGGGCCTTAAATATTGTAGTTATGTTTGTTAGCAATTTTTTATACAACATAATATTTGAATGCAAACTATTATCAGCTCAGTTACTCAATATAAAAAATCATAGTCATGAACGCTACAATGGTTATAATTATCAGAAGAATATCACTATAAGTTAGCCCAAAACACCACATAATACTAACACCCGACATGCAATCAATCAACTATATTCATATATATAATTTGAATTGTTATGAGTTGAATTGGTTAATTTAGCATAGAAGTGTTGCTGGAAAAGATGTAAGGTGGAATCATATGCCTAGTTTGAGACTTCAATATTGTTTATACTCTTGTTTTTTCTAGCTACCGGCTTGAACTAGGTCTAAGTGTATCTTCCATATATATAAATTTCTACAATTCCACATGTTACGTCTGCATGAGTTGATGACTTCTTATTAAGAACATCATCATCGGGAGGAGTCAATCAATGGTATTCCCTATGATTTCTAGAGGATGTTAATCCTAACTATTTTCTGATGCAGATCACCTGATTCATAGGATTTGAATATTTTCTCCAAAGGAACTTTGTACCTTATTTTGTAGGATAAAGTTCAGCCACTCAAACTATTTCTTCTGGATTCTTACTATTCTTTTGTTTTTCATGTGGTATCAAACACTTCTATAGTTATGTAATCCTATATGATCAAAGAGGACATGACACCTATTATGAGTCTTAATATTCATATGTTTTGAGTACCAGTCAAATCAAATAGGTATTAAGGGTTTCCATGGTTTCAAACTAATTAAATATAAATTTGAGAGGATTATATTTCTTATGATATTTTGTATAGAACTTGTTTGTTGCATATGTTTGAAATGAATATTTCTTGGAGTCTAACCTAATGGAGATTTGCCTTCGTTTTTGCGGCAGCTGGCATCTAAACTTTCAAGAAAGTAATATGTTTTTCTCATGGTATAACATCTATTGCATGTTTATATGTTCTTATTTCCGATTAAACTTGCCGTAACATCTGATTTCTATTTTGTTTATTTCTGCACTTTCAAATCCCACCAGCTAAAAAAGCTCTGAATATGGAATGGTTCTAAGTTTGTAACCAACCCATGGTCAAGCAACTCATATGTTGACTTAAGACTATTTGAATCCTTCACTCGTTTTTATGCGCGTTTAGTGCCAGCTAAGTGAAGTGCGGCAGACCAGAAACTGCCGTGCTTCCTGGTAACATGCTTACACTAGATTGAGGCGCTAACCATTTGATAGTACAGATTAAGAGTCAACTTTGCTAAGAATCTAATGGATGCAGCCTGTCAAACTGTACTACAAACTCCAATGTGCAGCGTGTCCCATGAAGGAACTAGTAGTATTCAGAATACACAATTTCATACACTTGCTTAGATTCTGTTCATTACCTATCTGGTGATGTAATTCACATCTACAACCACGGTCAAACGTAAGATTACAAGTATTTTTTGTTTAATATTTCACACAACGAATCTGGAAAAGGAAACAAAAAGAATGATCAGTATGAGAATTTGATCCTCTCCAAGCAACCAAATTACGTTCTCCTCCTCCAGCTCCGTCGCTGCTCAGCGACCCGCCGTAGCATGCCGTCGACCATGATGTCCAAGGCGTCCTTCATGCCACCGCCGAGCCCATCCTTGTCAGCGGCGGAGTAGACCAACCTCGGTATCATCTCTACCACGCGCTCCCTCATCTGCCGTACCCGCGCCTCGGGCATGGCTGCCAGCACGCCGCGCAAGGTCACATTGCCGGCGCGCAGCTCGTCGCGGTCAATGAAGACGGACCACTCCCCGTCTTGCCCGTGGTCTACTGGCAGGTACCAACTGTACTGAATGTACGCGCTCCGCCGCCAGAATAGCACCGGCACGGCCCCGGCCACCATGCAGTCGAAGAGCGAGCGGCGCGTGAAGCTGTCTCCGCGTGGCTGCAAGCAGTACCGTGCGCCCATGAACAGCTCCAGGACGAGCGCGTTGTTCTTGATGCACTTGCCGTTGGCGCAGTCCAGCGCGGCGCACGCGGGCCCGGCGGCCTGGCACTCCTCGAGCAGCAGCGCTCGGAAGTCGCCCTTGATGGCCGACCGCGGCGCGCCGGCGAAAGCGAAGAGCCTAGGGCGCGAGACGGACACGACGTGCTGCTGCCACGCCCGCGCGTCGGCGGCGGTGCGCGGGTGGAAGCCGGTGGGGTACGGTATGCCGACGTCCATGGCGTCCCAGGGCTCGCGCTCGATGACGAGGCGGGTGACGTTGGCGACTCCGGGCATGGCGAGGAAGCTGCCGCCCCACCCGCCGCTCGGGCCGCGGCGGAAGTCCCACGTGATGCGGCCCAGCGCGAGGAAGTGGTCCCAGCCATTGGACCGCCTGTAGTACGGCTGCGCGTGGAGCCACGAGAGCAGCGCGACGCAGTCGCTGTCCCGGTCGGCGTCGGTGGCGTTCGCCGCCCACAGGTGGCGCCCGACGGCCAGCCCCGCGTAGAAGGGCACGAAGAACGCCGCGGCGCGCGCCGGGTCAGCGGTGTGGCACCGGTGCGAGAGCAGGCGGCGGTGGACGATGAGCTCGAGCGCGAACTGGTCGGAGGAGTACCAGGACCCCAGCAGCTCTGCTGGCAGGATGGACGAGAGGCTGGTCCCTTCCGCCGGGAGCCCGCGCCCGTCGTTGGCGAGGTAGGGGCAGATCGAGTACATCGGCATGAGCGTTTCGCACATGGAGAGCAGATCCTCGTTGAAGACGGCGGGGAGGTCGTAGACGTACACGAGCCCTCCCCCGCAGCCGGAGTCGTCAGCGGAGGGGCGCGCCGGCCCCTGCACGGACACGGAAGAAGCGGCGCCGGGGCGCGGTGGCGCCTGCACGGACATGGAAGAAGCGGCGCCGGTCGGGGCGCTCGTGTAGGGGGGCGCGGAGCGGTAGGAGGCGAAGAGGACGAGCTGGAAGGCGAAGAAGGCGCCGAGGAGGATCACTGCGAGGCGCTGGCGGCGAGCGGCGGGGTTCGGCGGCTCAGGGCGGTGCATCGCGGCCATAGTGGGGTGGAGGAGCTCGGAGTCTGCTGTGGATCGCGTCAGCCGGGTGGGGATGATGTGAGAAGCGCGAGCTGGAGCCTGGAGGAGGACCACCCGCGCGGGGAGAGAACGTGGGCCGCGGTACCGCGAGAGGAATGGTAGATCGGGAGATGCAGAAGGATGGAGATGGCCGGAGCTGTGCTGGTTCGGGGAAGTACTCGGCAGTGTAGGAGTAGTGTACTGGAGTACTAGATTGGTATGGTAGTGGAAAAGGACCGCCCCTGCTTTCGGTGAACGGGTGTCCGGCTCGCTCAGCTCTACGCTGATTGGCGGCTACCGCGGCAGGGGACTTCAGGTAGACTCCTGCCAAGCTGCTAGGCCCGGTCCCCCGGCCACCAGGACGGTAAATCGGCCTGAGCCTAAAGTACAAAATAATTTGCGCTGAAATTGTACACAACGCTATAACACATGGTTGGCTTTATCTTTGTAGTCACTTCTTTCGGAAATAAGTCCTCAAGTCCATATGGGACAGGGACGGGCACACTTGTATTCATGGGTATGCAGCTGAATACCCAAATTTTTGTGAAACTTTATAGATCATATGATATATTGGACCATCAGTTCGTTTTTATTTCTATAGAAACTCACTCAAGTGTTGACGCAAGCACACCGTTGCTTAGATGGCTATGTGAAGCTAACAATCATCAGCAGATCGTGGGATCAAATACTGTACCTATCACTATTTTTGCACCTTTTCTTGGTAATTTTTTATTTTGAATACCCATTGGCAAAACTCTAGGCCCGCCACTGATATGGGACACCATGTGTCAGGACACTATACCTGAATTTTACTTAACTTTTTACATACCTGATGATGTACGTAAATTTCACATACCTAATATGTATATACCTAAGTTATATGTATCCTAGTTATATATACCCAATGTATCACATACCTAAAACATAAGTACCTAAGTTATATGGTACGTCCATCCTCCCTAGAGGAAGCATCTATCACCACACACGTGCTTTGAGATTGGTACCCAATGGCATCTCCTTTTCTTTTCTCATTTCCACTACCTATTTATGAAATGATTTTCTCTCACATACCACATGACATGCATAAGCAAATGAGGGAACTTGCCACAGTTTTGCAGGTCTATTTGTGTCTTGTTTGCAGCCTTCTTTTGAATCTGAGTTTGAACAACATGCAGAAAATGGCAATGCAAGACTGCAGCGGTAGTGGACTATCTGTCGCCCCTGCTAGCCCGCAGTCTAACCATGCATGTTGTTCAGAACAGGACCACAATTCAAATTTTGAACAATCAGTACCAATCTACTACCAGGTGGGCTGAGTTCGGTCGCTGGTACCTAACACCTAGCGTAGGCAAAATAAATTTAAAAATACCATTGGTCCAGAATTCAGACCCCCTGTTTAGTACCAACCATGTTTGGATTACGCACCCCTAGCCTCCAGAATCGCTCCAAAGTCTAGGATACCTCCTTTGCCGGGATATTCACCTTTTATTATTTGTTCACATCACACGAACAAAGTCTTGTAAATTGTTGAATATATGCACAAACACACACAACTGACATATACACACAAAAGGTACGATGCCAATTCACAGAAATCACCCCCACACATTTACATATGTACATGATAAAAAAATAATGCACAAGAACTAACACGCCGCCACACCAGTCGTCTCTCCAACCAAACTACATCAGGTCAAATCAAACAAACTCGAAGCGCATGAGGAGATTGACGTGGCGGTACTTGTTCCCCTTGCGATTGCAGAGCACCACCACGGGGATCCTGGGCTGCAGCTCCAACAGCAGCAACACGGTTTGCCCGGCAAAGTCGCTCTTCTCCAATAATATCATACTCATGCACCTTTACACGGAGAATGGCGAGCTCCAGGACCATCAGGTCAAAGCTGAACTCCTCCCCCGGACTGGGTTGTCCTCTATCGCCCTGGTCTTGTTCATCAAAAAATCCTCTAGAACACCGGCAATTCCAACCTGTTGATACAGACTCGGTTTAATGTTTCAGATGAGTGGTGCTATGGCATTTTGGTTTTGGTTATTCCAGTCTTATTGAGTTCTGCAATGATGTTGCTATTTTTTTTACAATGATGGAGTGTTGCTTGTAATATCCTCCTTTTTACTTTCTTACCCGTGTGAAAAACCTGGAGGACATTGAGGTTTCTTTGGATAAAAAAACTTCTGGTTCCGTTTGCATCAAGAAATATGGTTTCTTCATGTAAGCCACAGGCACCGTTGGCTTTATAAAATCCTTGCATTAACCAAAGTGCTCTTCCATATCCCTACAAAGAAATACCATGTAGTTGTGGAATGTCAGTACGAAAGGGACAGCATATGACCAACTAACATTAAATCTGAATGAGTAAACCCAGTTTCCCAAATTTAGGCAACTGTATGCCCAAACTGATGCAAACACTTCCGTGCCTTTTTGTGATCTACCATCTAAAGCATTCTCATTTTAAACAGTACACATAGATTGAACATATTAGTCACAACAATGTGTGTTATCCTTACTTTAGTTAGAGGGTGTTCAGGTACTGCTGAAAATTGTGCTGATCATCAGCCTTGCTAGGTGGGTTATCTCTGTGCAGCATACGACTCGGATTACATCTGACTTGAGTACAAGCTACCGTTTACTCAGTAACCTAGTATAATCATCTATATGTATTTCATATGATTCAGCACAATACCACTAATCATTAAGCACTAGTCGGCACAGAGGTTTGTAGTTCTATGATTCAGCACCATACAATCGGCATCTCACTAGGAATTGTTAAGTACCTTGGTGTAATTCAAGATGAAAGAGGAAATCAGTAGCAGGTTGGGGGGACAAGGTAAAAGGTCTTATGATTCAAACCAAGCAATCAGTATCACACCTCGTAAAACACATCCACCATTCCGGTTCAATTATAAAATACTCAAAAGATTAGCACCTTAGAGAAACTTGGTAAGCACCAGGTGATTCAGAACCTCACAGAAACTTGGACTTAAATCACCCTAGTGATCTAGCACCTTAGAACAAATTATCAAATTAAGCACCCATATAAGGTGTGCTCAGCACCAGCACGTGCTTGAGTACTAAACAGGCACAATGCATAGCTCACAGTGCAATGTGCTTAATCACAAATGAAACGGGTACTTGGTTATCTCGAGCTAGGTACTAAAAAATAACAGCTACTAGCCAAACAACTACGGAATAAGCAAGTGCTTAGCAAGTTAGCATCGAAGTTTTAGAACAAACACCTAGTACAAGACAACAGAACCATGCATCAAGAACAATCAGAAATTGCTTGAAAGAAACATCAGAGCCATGAATGGTACCCGAACTGACGTCTTGTGGGCACGCATATCCTCTGAGTAAGTACCATGTCTTCAGCGATCCAGAACCCGAACTGTTTGGCCGCAAGTACCCTGTCCAATGTATCGTCCAAGACCTTGATTTCATTCAGCACAGCACCGGCCCTCGTTAAGCACTTATCATAATCAAAATTTTGTACCAAGAGATCAAGCATTACATCGGCGCCTGCTGCATACAGAGAGGAGAATAGTGATTCGGCACCGTGGCATACCTTGTTAAGCACCTAAAATAAACTCACTATATAAGGCAAACAAAGAGAACGCCAAAATATTCTGCCCTTTTCAATTTATTCAGCACCATGTTTTAACTTGTCAAGCACCCTCGTCTTAACTTGTCAAGATCCCTGACCATTTTCTGACTAGCTAGATCTGATCTTTTTAGCGCCCCCTCCATCGTACTTCGGCACCATGCAGTAGGACGGCTAAACTAGAATAAACATGATTATCAAGCATTTTGCACAGCTATAGCATAAAGTAAACACTAGGAAGAGCGAGGCGGATAATTATGCATTAGTACCAAGTGTTTAGAAATTCAGTACCAAACATCCGGCTTGAACTAAATTCAGTACCAAGTGTTTAGAAATTCAGTACCACGCTATGTTAGATTAAGCACCTTAATAAAACCAATCCAGCACCAGATGTTCCTAATTTCGGAAACTTATTTTGGAGCGCATAAACAATTATTCAGGTGCAGACAAGAAAATATTCAGTAACCTACAATCAGTCATCAAGCACCATCAGAACTTAAATTCAGTATCCCAAGGATGCAAAAGGTTCCAGCACAAAGGAATGACACAAGAATCTGAATCTGAACTTTTGAGCATCACAAACTTGCACTGCAAAATTTCTCCATTGAAGGAGAAAATAAAAATCTGAACCGAGAGAAGCAATAATAATCTCTAAAGCTTTGTAGAAATAGAAGCAGAGTAATTGTGAACCATAGTAACTGAACAAGAGGATTTCTATAGCGCTGACCATCGTCGAGTCCGCGGTGGTGCTCTGCTCCGAGGATGCACCGTCCGCTCCAGTCGTCGTCGTTTCATCGCCCTTGTTACCTTGTATTGTGGACCAAGCTGCTCGCTCTTCCCTTCCCGGCAGCGAACGACGAGGGAGAGCGGCGGGCGAGGCATCCAAAGGCGGCTTCTCCAGGCCACGGGGATGCGGGGGTACACCAGCGCGGAGGCGCGGGACACAGTCGTCGGTCGGCTGCGCGGAGGAGATCTCGAAGGGCGGCGCACATCGGCATCGGCAGAGGATCAGGGGTAGGATCCGGGAGGTGGTGCTGGATGGTGTAAGGCCGGGAAGACCGGCGTCTAGACGCCGGCGGCGCCGGGAACTTGTATGCTGGTAGCCTGGATCAAGATACAGGGGTGGGAAATCGGCGTTGGGCAGCAGTGGTGGCCGGGGAAGGGCGCAGATGCTCGATGGTGTGCGGCGGGGAAGGGGGGGGGGGGGGGGGGGGGGAGACAGGCGTCGGTGGCCGGAGAGGCTCGCTAGTGTGGGACGGGGAGCGGCTGGGAATTGATTTTATTGCCTTCACGTTCTAGTGCCAGCTCTAGGCGCAGAGACCTGCGTGAGCCAAGACGCCACTGTCGCGCGTGCAGGAGGTCAGGTACAGAGCGGTGACAGTGCCTAGACAAAAGCTAATCCAAACCAATTCCTCTTTTAGGATTTACCGAATAGCAATGGAAAATACAGAAATATGATGTGTCTCTCCGAACTAACGAATCTCCAAACAGCCAACGGGCGTGAGATGCTTCCTCTGACGAGGATAGACACACAAGGAGTTTTGTCTATATATATATATATATATATATATATGTATATATATATATATATATATATATATATATATATATATATATATATATGAGAAATAACCTGCTAAACACGGGTATAGCTGCGCATAGCGTATCCACCGTTGATTCTATCCTCTTTTGATATAGGGAGCACATGTATCCAGACCCAGGATTTGTCTAAGAACTAACGCCGTTAGTGTTCCTTTGCCATGCATGCATGAAGCCTTACTAAAACAAAGCTTGTATAATTTCGTTTGCATGAGGCAAACCCTAACGAGCAACATGCAAAATAAAGCTTGTCTAATTTCGTTTGCATGAGGCAAACCCTAACGAGCAACATGCAAAACAAAGCTTGTGTAATTTCGTTTGCATGAGGCAAACCCTAACGAGGAACATGCAAAACAAAGCTTGTCTATTTTCATTTGCATGAGGCAAACCCTAACGAGCAACATGCAAAACAAAGCTTGTCTAATTTCGTTTGCATGAGGCAAACCCTAAGGAGCAACATGCAAAACAAAGCTTATCTAGTTTCGTTTAGGTGAGGCAAACCCTAACGAACAACATGCTAAAAACCCTAAGTTATTTAGTCTCTCTTCAACTTTCCTTGCTCATTTGAAAAACTAGGTGGAACCGGTTATTGCTTTCTTCCCTCTACCTCATCCCTCCTCGTGCACTTTTATTTATTGGTACGTACCATTGCTTTCTCAATCTCATCCAAAAAAACAATACACTAAACCAGTTAGATGATATTTTAGGGTTTGCATAGTACCACAAACCTTCACTAGGGTTTGCATACTATGTAGAACTTATTTTAAGCCTTATTGACTTATCTTTCCTTTTAGATGCTAAAAGTTTCTTTGCCAAACAGCGAGCTAAACTTTTTAGGGTTTTCACGAGCCCCTAGGCATCGCATGCAAGTACACACACGCTGCTTCAAACGCCGTTAGGCACCGTTACTACTTTCAAGATCCAGCCATTACCATCTAAGCTAGTAGTGTATGTGATCTCTTTATCCAACGGTCCTAAGCCTATGCGCAGCTATGTCCGTGTGTAGCAAATCCGCGTCGATATATATATATATATATATATATATATATATATATTCACGTATGTAGGGTACATATACATTAGGTATGTGATACCTTAGGTATCATATACCTAAGGTATGTGCATATCTACACATGTGATACCTAGATATGTGTAGTTTAAAGAAAATTTATGCGTATCACGCTTGATGCCTGGACACCAAGGTGCACCATATATATATAAAGATTCAAATGTATCTACTTCCTCCGTTTTAAACTATAAGATGTGTTTAGGACTGTCAAAAAAAATTCTATACATTTGCTTTATAAAGCTAAAACATCTTATATTTTAAAATAGAGGGAGTATATATTAAAATACATCTTAATTATATGGAAGCAAATGAGCCGGATTTTAAAATATAAGATGTTTTTATTCGATATTGGGCAGGTTTACATGGGGAGGAGGAACAAGAAATGCTGCGTGTTGGGGCTGATGTTTTGCAATAGAATGCGTTGTCTGATGCTGCGACAATGGATGTGGCTCCTGTTCCTTTCTTGGGACTTTCGACGATTTCTGAAGATCGTGCTCACGGTGCACCTGAATTGGAGAGGGGACATGAGAAAAGGAGAAGGATTTGATGCTGTTAGGAGGAAAAATCTTTGGGCCTTTCATGTCGTATTTTGCGTTGGTTTGCTTCATGCCTGAACAACTATCACTATCCTATGGGCGGTGCTCGTGCGTCTCCAGCTTTCCTTATACTTCTCTTCTCGTTTATGTGTGTTGGTTTGTAATAAGGTGTCGTACTCTGCTTGATCTTCTAGATGGATCAAAACTGTGAGACAACTTGTGTGGTTTGTTGTTCCGTTATTTGTTGATAGTGGAACCCGATCCCTTGTTTAGGGATTGTATGGAAAAATATATATTAAAATACATCTAATTACATGTGATCTAGACAAACCAAAGTTACTTAATTCCTGACAAAAGAAGTTCCTTTTTTCATTTTTTAAAAAACTTTCAAAATCAAAATTTTGAAGGTTAAAAACCGGGCTCCATGGAGTATAGCAAAGGATGGGTCTCAACATCACTCGACTTAGATTCTAAAAAAACATCATTGGGTTTATAATATCTTCTCACAAAAAAATAGAACAAAATACTACTACTCTCGGACGATCGATCTTCTGGGTCGCTAACCTCATGTGCCCATGTTGTGCGCTCTCACGCGTCCTATGGGCCCATGCCTATCGTGGCCCATCCTCCCTTAACGTCTATTGTCTACTTTTTTTCTCACGAATCATCTTCCTCATCGAGGATACCTCACAGCCCCTGCTCGCATGCATGCACTACCACCTTGAAAATTTGGCTCCCTTTTTTGATCGCCGCGGTCACCCTATTGCCTCCGTCTCTCTCTGGCGAGCTCCCAACACAATGATAGTTGGCATTTCTATGGAGCCTGGAACCTCCATGGAGACACTGCAGAGCGGCATCCGGTGCTTGCAACCAACATTTCTACTGAAGTTGCCTGGCGTTGCTCCCTGTGGCGCCCGACGTTGCTACCGACAGTGCCTGGTATTGATCCCAATAGCAGGCGGCGTTGCTCCCTGAAGCGCTCGGTGCAGGGATTTGCTACATACATGTATTATTTTGCTACATTTGATGTTATTGAAATGCTACAGTAGAACATATTTTTTGCAATGATGCCTTCGGCGAGATCTCCGGTGAAGTCGGTTTTGTTAAATTAAGTTAACATTTTTTGCTTGACAGTCTGCAATGAAGCCTCTGACAAGGTCCATCTTTTTTTACTTGTGTTTTGTGGGGCAAAACGTTTTTCTATATAGCAGCAAAGCGGATTTCATTTGCCACATAGCAGCAAAACTGGGATTTTGGTAGAAAAGGGACACATGTAACGAGGAGGACATGGGTGATCGAAGATTTCTATCGCCCGGAGGACGCTTAATACTCTCCAAAACTAAACCAACTTAGAACAAGTATAATAAGTATAAGTCAGCTCACTATAAAATTTAACCTAATTTATTCGTGAAATATGAAAAACACATGAACAAAAAAAATACAGGATTAGAGTGTCATGTTGATACTTGCATTCTGTATCATTATAATTGCCACATATATGATTAGTTTATATTGTTAATTGTATTGTTATATCACTGTTTATGCAATTTTTAGATGATTTATGGAACTTTCCCATAAATTATCTAAAAATTCAACACTCTGACAAGCAGATAAGTGATTCTCAAAAAATAAATACAAGCATATAAGTTCGCACAATAGGTTCACATAGATGGTAAGACACTCACTTGATTAATAACATGGGTTGGCTGCGTGTATCATGTAGACCTCCCCGATAAGAGCAAGATAAATCACCGACGCAAAGTACTATTTCGTACATGAGCCTGGTTGGTTATATTTTTGGAGAGTTTTCGTATTTGTTTTTTTGGAATTTTCTTTCCGTTTCCATTTCTGATGGAAATGGCTCATCCGTTTTATTTTCCGTTTCTGTTTGGAACATTCTGTTTCTGTTCCTTTTCCTTAAAATTTCACTTCCGTTTTAGCTCTTCGTTTATTTTTTTTGAAAATGAACGGAAAGTTTCCTTAACGTTTTCAACCCTAATCCCATGTGACTTTACTTGAGCCGACGTCGTGTTTGCACTCGCCTTAGGATGTTTCTTATGCAGTTGATCATACTACTTATCATACTTTATCTTGCTAGACTTTAGAATGCTTAACATGTTTAATTAATGTGCTACTTATATATCGTGCTATATCTTGCTAGAATTTAGAATGTTTAATGTTTATGCAACATGATGCTAAGGTAAGATGATCATATATGTAGCATATGAATTCGCCGTGCGTCATGTGTGATTACACCTTGTGTATGGACATGAAAACTTTGAAACTAGAACCGTATGTACTTTGAACTATATGTATATTTAATCTACCTTCTTGTTCATACTACATGTGCTATAATAGTTTGAAATGACGGTTGTTTTCTAATAATGCTACTCATAACATCATGCAAGTCAAGACCTGGCTTCTTGGAGCAGGTCTTCAGAAGACAAAAAGACTAAAACGTTTGAAGTTATCATTGAGTCACACAAAAAGTCCGGACCCAACTTTACGGTTCAAGTCACCAACGAGCCGACCATCACCTATTTCACTGGACCTACCTAGACACAATGTCTCAATCACTACCATATGAACGTCGGGAACATCAACATCTTCACCCTCCACTATGTGCATCGCAACATTTACTTTGATTGCATTAACCCAAACTGGTCACAAGATGAGGATGGGTACTATGACCATGAATATGCCGAGGAGTAGCTAGCTAACTACTACTATGTATACATGCTATCTCTCTAACTAGTTAAATGTAGTAATAATAACTTCTGGATGATATCAGTGGCGGAGGTAGGATTGCGGCTTAGAGGGGGCCAAACATGATAATTTTCAATTAGGGTAGGGGGCAACTAAGCTAATTCTCCAAAAAATATGTCTAAACAAGCCTTAGGTAAAATTCTCTTTCATGTTGAATAACGCAATAAGGGCCCCGGACACCCTGCTGGTCCCCTAGCTCCGCCACCGGATGATATTACTTTTCTTCTCTGCTACTGTATATGAATATCCAGTTCCTGATATATAATTATTGTAAAATTCAATAATATAAAACTAGTTTTTCTAATATTTGAATTTATACTAGCGACGTTTGATATACACTGAATGCCCCAGATGTATACTTCAGTGATGACGTTTGGGGAGCACACCGGTGATGAGACTTTACTGCATGGAACGCCACTGATATCATTTTTTATTGGTTGCGTCCAGCCACACAACCAGTAGTAGTTACAAATAACGTGAAATTAGCGACGTGTGGGTCGAACGTCACTAACCTTATTTTCCGAATGCTACCAATAAGTTTTTTACTACTAGTGTTAGCCTACCCGTGAATAACGTTTTCATCGAGTTAAAACCTTTTAACCGTTACTATACTAACACATAAGACCTGAATACTAAGAGTGATACTCTTGATTGGTCGGCCCAAAACCGATTGCAATCTCTGGGGAGTAACTTAGGGTAGTAACATGCATATGTTACTAGTCTAAGTTATTATCTCCATAATGAAAAATAACATATGTGTGGTGTCATGAAAAGACTTATTTATTGCAATGTAGACTCATTTATCTTGAAATGTGTGATGTTATGGTAACATAGCTAGTTACCACAAGCCTCTCTGTCATCATTTAATTGCATGTCATGTCATCTAAATGCTTAGTTGGCAATACATGTAGGACTATGTTACTACTCAAGTTACTCCCACTATGACTAGCCTAGGAAGTTGATAAACCTAAAAATGGAGCATATGCTCACACCATGCTCGATTATACCATCCTGGTCCAAGGTCAAGCTGGTATATCTGAGCTAGTTTTTTGATCTTTAAACAAAAAAAATACGCTAACATAAACCAACGTTGTAGGCTCTGACAATGTTGCGACGTGACAGGCAAATAAAAAGGGACTTACCATACACCATACACCGTAAAATCTAACAATCCCGGTTGAGTTCTCCCTAGGAGACTTAAACTCAACTTCAATTTAATTAAACTCTATTTTATAGGCTCCTTTTTAATTAGATTAATGTAACCCAACCCAACACACTAATGATCATCATCGCTTTTTACCGATGTTAAACAACACATTTATCGATGTTTTCTCATGTGTTGAATATGTTTACTAAGCTTGACTGCTCTTTTAGTTGCTTTTTATGCGTTGATGATGCATAGACTCATGGCGGCGGCCGTGGGATAAACCTCGTTGTGGAGGAAGCTGTGTGGCCTCGTGCGCGGCAACGGCATATACCTCGGCGTGATGGTTAATTTGTCGAACTAGGAGACTAAAATTCAATTTCTATTTAATTAAACTCTATTTAAACTTGAGCATTACTCGATTTCAACTTAATTAAATTCAATTTTGTACAAACTCCTTTTTAATTAGATTAACATAAACGAATCCAACACACTAAAATTAAGCACCACCTTTTCATTGATGTTAAACACCACTTTTTATCAATGTTTTCTCCCACATTGACTATTTTTACTAGGTTTGACTGCCCTTTTAGTTGTTTGTTATGCTTTGATAGCGCGTGGACTCATGACAGAGGAGACCGCATGGCCTCGTCCTCAGGGCAACGGCATATATCTTGTTGCGGCGCTGATTCTGTCCGACCCGAAGCTTCTTCCATGTCCAACACTTGTCACACCGCTCCCAAAATTATCAGAAAGGACAACAACAAGTAATGGCAAATGAAATAAGCTTCGGGACGGGAAGAGGTGATGGTCGTATCTTTGGACCTAGTATTTGGTAATCACCTCCTTTCCCACTGTCCCATTTTAATTGCCTCCTTATGCCTCCTCGTTCGCTCAGCCCTATCTACGTTCACGACTGCAAATACCGGAGACAGACAAATCGAAAGAGGTGGGGAAAGTGGTGACCATAGCATAGACAAAAGAGAGAGTCGAACCGAGACGATACAAATCAAATGGGAGGTAGTTGGAGAGGGTGGAGGCGCTGAGGCGGCTTATATAGGCCAGACACGTGGAAAACAACTATATTTTCTCTTCGAATGCATGAACATGAAAAAAAGTCAAGTTATTATTGAATTTCAAAAATAATTTCATAACTCACGTTTTTTTATCTTTCCTAGCAACTAGGTCAAAAAAGGACTTCTGTGTTGAATTTTTTGATTATTCTACATTTTCTTTGACTTCTCAGAATCGGGTCAAAGTTGGAAGCATAGATATTCATAGAAAATGGTAAAATAGTCAACTTTCTTTGTGGATACTCATACCTTAAAATTCTTTTGCCAATTTTATGGACAAAACTAGAGCACATTTCTAGTTCAAATATGAATTAGTTTTGGAAGACCAAAACTCATTTAAATGGGAAAGAGTAGTTAGAAATCAAAAAAATTCTTCACCTCTCGGTTTTTTCTATCACATGTCTTCTAATATTTTAAAAAATTGGAGTGGTGCTACTTTGCACCATATTCTATGTTGTTGCTTGACTAAATACACCCTATTTAGCATTAATAAAATGGAAAATCAAGCTTTTATGACAAAAAGTTGGATACTTCCATTGTCACTTTTGTTTTTCATGTCAAGATGTACCTATGTGCATAATTGATACATCGTAAACATATCAATAATTTTTTATGTTCCATGTTATGCTTTGTCTATACTTTGAGGTATTATTATACATTTTTTGGGACTAACCTATTAACAACATGCCGCAGTGTCAGTTGCCTGTTTTCTGCTATTTTTGGTTTCACAAAAGCTAGTAAGGAAATATTCTCGAAATTGGACGGGACAAAAACCAAATTCAATATTTCACCGAAGAGAACACAGAGACCGAAGGAGAGACGGAGGGGAGCCACATGATGGCCGCACCCCCCAGGCGCGGGCCCACCCTAGGCCGCGCCTGGGCAAGGTGTGGGCCCCTTGGTCTCCCTCCCGCCTTGCCTCTTCGCCTATATAATCCCCCTGATGCCAAAACCCTAAACATCCGATCAGATCTCCACGAAACAGTCCATAGCCGCCGCCACCATCGTCCCTAGATCGGGGGGATCTGAAGCTCTTCCTGGCATCCTGCCGGAGGGGAGAGATCATCCTGGAGGCATTCTTCTTCATCATGCCAGCCTTTGGTATGATGCGTGAGTAGTTCACTCTTGTTCTATGGGTCCATACAGTAGCTAGATGGTTGTTTCTCCTCCTTTATGCTATCATGTTTAGATCTTGTGAGCTCCGGTCAAGATCATCTATTTGTAATCATACATGTTGTGTTTGCGGGGATTCGATGGATATTGAGATTACTATGTCAGATTGATTATTTATTCTATCATGTCTTATTGATTATTGATTCTATCATGTCTATGTTGTTTGAAATCTTGCATGCTCTCCGTTTCTAGTAGCTATTTTGGCCAAGTAGATGCTAGTGACTCCAAGAGGGAGTATTTATGCTCGATAGTGGGTTCATGCCTCTATTGAATCTAGGGAAGTGACAGAAATCTCTAAGTTTGTAGATGTGTTGTTGCTACTAGGGAGAAAACAACAATCTCTTGTTCATGGAACAATTGTATTATTTACTTTACACACATTGCTTAATGCAGTTATCCGTTCCTTGCAACTTAATACTGGAGGGGGTTCAGATGATAACCTGAAGGTGGATTATGATACATCATAAATGTATCTATAATTTTTGATGTTCCATGCTTGTTTAGTTTCCCCTTTGCTTTGCTTTGTCTACACTTTGAGGTATTTTTATACGTTTTCTGGGACTAACCTATTAACAAGTTTCCACAGTGAGAGTTGCCTATTTTCTGTTGTTTTTGGTTCCAGAAAATCCAGAAAATGAATATTCTCGGAATTGGACGGGACAAAAGCCAAAGTCAATATTTTACCGAGAACACGGAGTGAGAAGACGAGACGGAGGAGGGCCACGAGGGTCCCACACCCCTGGTCGCGCGGCCAGGCTTGGTCTGCGCCTGGGGTAGGTGCGGCCACCTCAGGAACCCCCTCGGTCTCGCCCTTCGCCTATAAGAAGCCTCTGATGCCAAAACCCTAAGTACCCGATCAAATCTCCACAAAACAGTCTGTAGCCGCCGCCACCGTCCCTAGATCGAGGGGATCTGAAACTCTTCCCGGCACCCTGCCGGAGGGGAGAGATCATCCCGGAGGCCTTCATCACCATGCCAGCCTCCGGTATGATGTGTGAGTAGTTCCACCTTGGACTATGGGTCCATACAGTAGCTAGATGGTTGTTTCTCCTCCTTTGTGCTACCATGTTTAGATCTTGTGATCTCCGTTCATGATCAAGATCATCCATTTGTAATAATGCATGTTGTGTTTGCGGGGATCCGATGGATATTTAGATTACTATATCAGATTGATTAATGGTTTTATCTTATTGATTCTATCATGTATGTGTTGTTTGAGATCTTGCATGCACTCTGTTTCTAGTAGCTATCTTGGCCAAGTAGGTGCTAGTGACTCCAAGAGGGAGTATTTATGCTCGATAGTGGGTTCATGCCTCTATTGAATCTAGGTAGGTGACAGAAATCTCTAAGGTTGTAGATGTGTTGTTGCTACTAGGGAGAGAACAATGATTTTTTGTTCATGTAACAAATTGTATTGTTTACTTTACACACATTGCTTAAAGCAGTTATCCATTGCTTGCAACTTAATACTGAAGGGGGTTCGGATGATAACCTGAAGGTGGATTACTAGTCATAGATGCAGTTGGATGGCGGTCTATGTATATTGTTGTAATGCCCAATCGAATCTCATAGGATCATGAATGTCTAGTATTGCATTGTTATGCCGTGCTCAGTCCTGTCAATTGCCCCGATGTAATTTGTTTACCCAGCATGTTATGGTGTTTATCTTAAGGAGAACACCTCTAGTGAACTGTGGACCCCGGTCCAATCTTTACCATTGATACATCTTCCACTATTATTGTTTACTTTCTGCAAGCCACCGTTACCTTCCACACCATACATTTAATCCTTTGTTTTCATCAAACCGGTGAGATTGACAACCTCACTGTTCGTTGGGGCAAAGTCTTTAGTTTGTGTTGTGCAGGTTTCCAAGTTGCTAGCAACACCTTTGAGTCATTTCCTTCATCCTACTGGTATGATAATCTTGGTTTCTTACTGAGGGAAAACTTATTGTTGTACTCATCATACCTTCCTCTTGGGGTTTTCCAACAAATCTCTAAATTGATCTGAGCCGCATCAAGACGTTTTCTGGCGCCGTTGCCGGGGAGGCTAAGGACGACTTCACAAGGGGAGTCCTTCACAACCATTCTCTTTACTTTGTTTTTGTTTTGCTTAGTTTCTTTTGCTTTGTTTTGCTTGCTTCTTTTTATTGAAAATTCCAAAAAAATAAGTTTCATTTGGTTTGCCTTTTCTTATCAAAAACAAAAAAAAAAAATCTTACTCTAGTTGTTGTTGTTGTTGGTTTGCTCCACCTTTGCAAAAATGAACTCTGATGTGAACACCAAGTTTTGTGACTTCACTAGCACAAACAACAATGGTTTTCTAAGTACACCTATTGCTCCACCTAAACCTGATGCTACCTTTTATGAAATTAAGCCTGCTTTGTTGAATCTTGTGATAAAAGAGCAATTTTCTGGTGCTAGTTCTGATGATGAGGTTGCCCACATCGATAACTTTGTTGAACTTTGTGAGATGCAAAAATATAAGGATGTAGATGGAGATATTATTAAGATCAAATAGTTTCCTTTCTCCTTGAGAGGAAAAGCTAAAGAATGGTTGCTATCCTTGCCTAAAAATAGTATTAATTCTTGGATTAAGTGCAAAGATGCTTTATTCGAAAATACTATCCTCCTGCTAAGATTATATCTATGATAAGTGAAATAATAAAATTTAAACAACTTGATAATGAACATGTTGCTCAAGCTTGGGAAAGAATGAAATCTTTGGTAAAGAATTGTCCCACTCATGGACTGACTGCTTGGATGATTATCCAGACTTTTTATGCAAGACTAAACTTCTCTTCAAGAAACCTATTGGATTCTGCTGCTGGAGGTACCTTTATGACCATTACTTTGGGTGCTGCTGACGAGGTTTCGACTCGTCAATGCCCATTGTTATGGACTTGGGTTTTGAAGAAGATGGGGATGCTGGATATCGTGGAACGGTTAACAGACAAGCAACCAGGGGACACGAGATTTACCCAGGTTCAGGCCCCTAGAGGGAAAACCCTACTCCTGCTTGTCTACTCTTGATTACGGCGGAACCGAAGGTTATAGGTGCGCAGATTCGATCTGGCGTGGAGGTGCGTGTGCGAAAGTGTGAGTCGAGAGCTCTAGGACGTGCCCTCCTGGCCTTTATATAGACTTAGGCAGGTCCCGGGCATAGTCCTAGTCGGTTACAGGTTCTAGGGTTTTACCCCTTTGAATTTCCTATCTACGCTAGTCTTGTTCTCCAAGGATTCGAAGGCGTCATGGGCCTTGGCCACCCGAAAATCTTCATGGGCCGGTGTACATCTGCCGTGGGCCTTCCTTGGGCTGGACCAGGTAAGCTGAAGTCACGTACCCGTAGGGTATAACCATGTCAGTAGCCCCCGAGTTCTCAGTCGAATCATAGATTCGGCTGAGGACTCTTCAATCCTTCAGGTGCAACTAGGTTTTAACAGTATAAGTGTGTAGGGATTGTTGATACATGTGCCTGAGTCACCCGACGGATCAGGGTCAGTTAACTGTCTTAGGACGAAACAACATGATCTTCATCAGGTTCGAGTCCCTAAACTTGAACCCGGAACATATGCTGGCGTAATTTGACTCAGGCCGCGGAGGACTTACAAGAGTGGAATTCCAGTGTTTTTGATTGATGTACCCAACGCGTCCGTCGGGATTTTTCATCACACCTGTTGGCATGGATTTATACTAGCAGAGCGCAGTCAGGTGCGTTGCCAGGCCATCAGATGATATCTGCAGGTCTTATCTTTGCATCGCAGACGCAGCATCCGAACATTTGTCACCACGGAGGTGCTTCGGGTGGCCAAGGAGATTGTCGCTCACTCGGCGTTTTGTTGGGGCAGAGTTGCCAAAAAGTTTTTACGTGCTGATCCAAAAGATCGCAGTCGAAGATTTCATAGGGTGCGTGACCAGCGCTCCCTATGGGAGTAGCCCCCGAGTGTCTGTTCGAGTCGTAGACTCAAGCGGAGAATTTAGTTCAAGCATTGTTCAGTTGTTAAGTCCGTAGGACTCAAAAAAAATTCGGATGCTTAAATCCATCCTCCCTATGGGAGTAGCCCCCGAGTCCGTAGTGGAGTCGTAGACTCGATGTAGGACTCAGAGAAATACTTTGTCTTTATTCGTCTTTTGGGTGCGCGGCCAGCGCTCCTGATAGGAGTAGCCCCCGAGTATTTAGTCGAATCGAAGATTCGAGTGAGTACTCCCAGCTGTGGAGCCGAAGAATCGTAGTTGGTGCTAGTATAGCTTTTGATGACGTCAGTGCTGACGATCGATGACCTCAAGCGTCTGCTACGCCAGAGATGACTTGACTGGACGAACGTGGGTCCCACTTGATGACTTTGAATTGACCGGTCACGCGCGGCGTGGAGATAATTACGGCGTCTCCTCGATTTCCGCGCATAGTGGACGGCGTGGTAACGACGGTTCGTTGTGATGCTGACACGTGTACGGTCAGATCTGCCGTTGGCGTTAGGTCTTCTGGATGAACGGCTGCCGTGCGTCGTCTTCGCTGTTATAATCATTGGGGAAAGCCGCAGTTTGTTTTCATCGCATCAGTTCTTGTTTTCACTACCTCCTTGTGCTCTAGCGATTCTTGCTGCGCGCTAGGATTTCCTTCCACATTTCCATCGTCGTCTCTGTGTTTTCACCGCCGGTGCCGTCGTAGCACAATGGGGAAATCCAAGAAGTCCTCGTCCGCCGTTGGGACCAGCGCCACCGGAGGACAGAAAGGCGCCACCGCTACTCGTGTCACCGATGGTGGCTGGCGGTGATCAGAGATGCGGGAGAGCGATCTCCGCAAGCTTCGCGAGCGGGGCCTGATCCCGCAAGATAGGGAGGCCGTCAAACTCCCTGGCAATGAGGCAATCCCCCGTCCCCCATCTGGGTATCGGGTTATGTTTCTCGCCTTCGTTATGCGCGGGTTTTCTTTTCCAGTCCACAACTTCATCCGTGGACTGCTCTTCTTCTATGGGATTCAGCTTCATCATCTGTCTCCCAATTCTCTTCTCCACATTGCTTGTTTTATCACTTTTTGCGAGTGCTGGCTTGGCATTGAACCGCACTTTGGCCTCTTCCGGAAGCTCTATTCCGTGAAGAGGTTATCTGGTTCGGATGGTGTGTATCCCATTGGGGGTTGCATCATCTCTCTTAGTCCCAATCTTCTCTTCTTTTCTTTTTCCATGTCCGAATCTGTCCAGTACTGGCGGAGGCGATGGTTTTATATCCGCGACTCTGTAGTGCCTGGGCAAGATTTTGGTCTTGTTCCCTTTGACCCCTCCCAAATGATTGAGCCGAAAAGGTCTTGGAAAAACCAAATCTTGGACGGTGAGAAGGCGGAGATAGAGGCCCTTTACCGTCGGGTGGAGGATCTCCAGTTGATTCCGGAGAAGGAGGTGAACGACGTGGATATCATCAGGACGTTTCTTGAGCGTCGGGTGCAGCCTCTCCAAGCGAGGGTGCACCCGATGTTTCTTTATTCTAGGCGCCGTGATCCTACGAGGGTTTCGGCTGAGAAAATCTCCGAGGGGGATCTTGACAAGGCCCTTCGCGCGCTGCTGAAGTTCAAGGCCGGAGAAGAAATCGCGGGGAAGTCGCTAACTCCTCCATTTTCTTCGATGTTGGTCGTACCGCAGGTGTAGATTTGTGCACGTAGTGCTTTTTGTCGGCTGCGTATTTATTTCCTTTGTTTGCTAACAAAGTTCCTTCTGATTTTGCAGAGCTTCAAAGTGCCAGGAATGGTACCTCCATTGCCCGAATTGTTTCCGGCTGCCCCGGATAATGAAGTGGTTGAGTCCGTGTCCGAGCTGCCGTCGGCGCGATCTCCGGCGGAGGATGCCGACGAGTCGAGTGAGGACCATACGCGCAAGCGAGCATGGAGCTCCAGCGAGTCTTCAGATGCCTCGACTCCTCCGACTCCCAGGAACCCTCTGGGCCTTGAGCGTCATAGTGACGGTCATGGAGGTTCTTCCTCTCCCATTCCTGCCACTCCTGTGCGGGTTGTAGCGCCGCACCCGCCAGCGAAGCGGAAGAAGGAAGAAAAGAAAGAGGAGAAGAAGGAAGAGAAAAAGGAGGAGAAGAGAGCCCGAAAGGCTCCTCCTGTCTTCGACCTGAGCTTGCTCGGCTCGTAAGTTTCTTGTTGTGCTATTGTCCTTTTTCCTTTATGATTTTTGCACTTGTGCTGATTGGTTCGTATGCAGGCACTCCTCCCACGATTCCTCTAGTGATGGTGCGCGGGAGATGATGGGGGAGTCGAAGGTTGCATCTCCTCCTCCTCAGACGGTGGCGACTTCGGGAGGCGCCGCTCCGGACCCCCCTGTGCAGGAGGTGCAGGTGGTTGCGCCTCAGAATTTCGCAGGCGGGCCTTCGGAGTCATCATCAGAGCATGTAAGTTTTTCTGCTTCATGTCACGGGGGGAGCCCCCGAGTGTCTTCGTGTGCGGATATTGTTTTTACTCCTTTGTGTTGGGCGTAGCCCCCAAGTCCCTTTCTTACTGCTATTTCCTTTTTCTGTAGCCTTTTGTGCAGGAGGCCAAACGGTTGGTGCAGGAGCGTCTGGTGCTGGAGGCGAACCTTCGGCAGCTTCAAGGTACCTATCTGTCTTTTAGTGTCTCTCTTATTTATTCTGGTTCTGCTCTTTAACATTTGCTTGTCTTGAACACAGAGAAGCATAACACTTCTCTCCGTGAGGTCGACGCTCTCAAGAAGAGACTTGGTCAATCGGAGCAGAAAGTCGAGGCTGCCGTTGGTGCGAAGGAACGCCTTGAGCTGGAGCTGACTAAGGCAGCCGAAGCGAAAGAGCGTTTGCAGCAGGAGGCCACAGATCGTGAGGAGCAGCTGGCCACTGTTGCGGCTGCACGCGAGAGGGAGGTGGCGGCGAAGCTCATGGATGCTGCCAAGGCTATTTCGGGTAAGTACTATATTTCTGCCTGTTTCTTCGTGCTTCCTTTGCTCTTCTGTGCTGCCTTTCTTCATGTCTTCTCTTTTTTTATATCTCAGATGCTGCAGGCATCGAGTTTGACCGCGGTGCTCTAGAGCACGGGAGTGCTCTAGATGATGCTACTGTGGCGGTCGAAGACCGCTGCAGCACCGTCGTCAGCTCCCTTGCCAAGGCGAAGAAGGTCCTTGGCCGCTTCTACAGGGAGCTTTTCCCTAAGGGCGTGGCCCTCGATGATGTGGATGCCCTGGCGGAGGCTTTATCAGCCGAAGCGCCTGCGGAGTACAAGCGCAAGCAGAAGGGCATCGGCGCATCCGTCGGGCTGGCGATGGCCTTGGCGACTGGAGCGGAGCTGGACCTGCCCTAGATCACCTCTCGGATGCCGACGACTGCAGATGGATCCGAGGTAGCCTTCGCTGCCTACTCCGCTCGCTGCAAACGATATGGGCCCAAGCTCATTGATTTGCTGTCTGAGTATGCACTGCGACAGCAGGGCGGGGCCAAAGCTAGGCAGTCTGGCTCCGAGGCGACTTAGGGTGTCGCGTCTTAGGCTTTGTAGACGTAGGATAGTTTGTAGTTTTGCTTTTGCTGTAAATATTTTGAAGAACACCATCCTTGTGCCACGTAGTGGCCTTATATGTTAATGAATTCTTCTGAGTTGTGCTCTGCCATTGTCTAAATGTTTGTGTCCCTTTCTTTTTCTGCTGCTCTAGGTTCCTTCGGATGCTGACCCTGTTGACACCCCGTCCGTAATGCCGCCGCGATCATCTTTGGATGATTCCTCGTAGCTCGCTTTTCTTCGAGATCGTGTGCGTAGTCTGGAGAGGGAGTTACTTGGGTTGCGCGGTCATGCCGACGTTTGGAAGTCCAAGGCGGATCGTGGTGCAGCCAGAGAGGAGTACTTGATGGCGGAACTGGTTCGGTTGTCCGAGCAGCTGCAATGTAAGTTGTTCTTTGGTTCGAGCTGTACTCAATTTTTCGGATGAGCCTGCTGGCCTTTTGCTTATTTGTTGCAATTGTTGCAGGTGCGAACCTTGCTCCGAGGGAAGAGAAGGAGCGTGTCGCTGTTCGGGTCAATTGCTGACTCAACAGGACATGGAGGCCGGTGGCTTCTTCTTGATGGATCGTGACCGTGCCGTGGCTCTGGCTACGGTGCAGGATCGTGTGCATCAGGTTTCTCGAGTGCTTCGCCAAGTGCAGATGTCGCTTGCCTCGGTGCTGCACGTCATGTTCCCTTTGGATGCCGTACCGACAAGCCTTGTAGGTCTGCTGTCGAAGTTTCGGAACGTAAACAATGTGAAGGAGTTGGTGCGGCAACAGCTCGTCGCAGGAGTGAAGGCTGCTTTGTCCCTTGTGAGGTTGCACCGACCTGACGTAGATTTGGCTGCTGTGGCCGCTGGGCCACCTCTTCGGCCGGATGGCGGTGAGTGGGACATGCGTACACATTACGCAGCTGTAAGGCAGTATGCCGAACAGGTCGTAGATTTGTTTGAGCAGCGTGCTCAGGTTATTCTTCAGAATAGGTAGTAACTGAAAAGGAGATAGATGTAAACTTTGTATATTTCGGCTGGGCGTGTTGTGCCCTTTGTTGTAAAGGTTTGTGAGCACGCAGTGCTTTGATTGAGTACGTGTCTTTTTCGTTTGCCTGACGTTGTCAGCTACTCAGGTGTACACGCTTGATCCTCAGTCGATGGAATCGTGAGGTGGGGGGAGCCCCCGAGTGCGTTTGTAGCATGAAGTAAAGTTGTAAAATAGAGAATTTGAAGTTTTGGGGCGAGACACTTAGCTTTATTTATATCATAATGGAGGAAGTACATTGTTCGGCTGAATAGCCTTGGCTGAAAGCCTTATTGAAAGTAAAGGGGTAGGTTGCTACAGATAGAATCGTCACAGGTGCGCGATGTTCCATGGGTTGGAGTGTGCGACTCCAGACTCCACGTGCTTGAGGCGATAGGCGCCACCTGGGATGACTTCGGTGATGACGTAGGGTCCTTCCCATGGTGACTCGAATTTATTCGGTCGTTTTTGCTTGAGTCGTAAGACGAGGTCTCCTTCGACGAAGGACCTTGGGCGCAGCCGGCGGCTGTGGTAGTTGCGGAGACTCTGCTGGTACACCGCTGATCGAGCTGCTGCTATGTCTCTTGCTTTGTCGAGTGTATCGACGGCATCTTCGAGTGCAGCCGTGGATTCGGCTTCACTGTATGCGATGACCCGAGGGGCCTGGTGGCGTACTTCGGCGGGCAGCACGGCTTCGGTGCCGTGTACCATGAAGAACGGTGTGTAGCCGGTGGAGATGTTTGGCGTAGTCCGTAAGCTCCACAGGACGGATGGCAGCTCTTTCGTCCAGGCTCTGTCGAGATATGCGCCGGGCATATGTCGGGTTGTCAGACAGTTCTCCATTTAGCAGGAA
Organism: Avena sativa; assembly: GCA_916181665.1. Taxonomy (NCBI): domain Eukaryota; kingdom Viridiplantae; phylum Streptophyta; class Magnoliopsida; order Poales; family Poaceae; genus Avena; species Avena sativa. The sequence goes on along the minus strand of OV702294.1, from coordinate 165,499,766 downwards.
CTGGAGGTATGGGTGCGTCCAGGTTTCTTCGACTGCCATGACCTGCATTAGGTTGACCATGGCGACCTCGGTGTCCAACTTTTCGGGTCCCTCATGACCTTCGGGTAGCGTAGCCCCCGAGTGTTCTGCTTCTTCGGGTGATCCCTTGGGGAATTTCCGCTTGATGGATGGCACGCAGATCTGTTCGAGGAACACACCTGGTGGCACCTTTGCACAAGTGGAGCCGATGTTGGCGAGTCTATCGGCTTCCTCGTTGCTTTCTCTTCCAACGTGTCGAAGCTCGCAGCCGTCGAATTCTCCTTCGAGTGCGTTGTAGAGCGTGCGGTACGCGATCATGTTTTCGGCGTGTGCGTCACACTCGTTCATCGTCTACTGGACGACGAGGTTGGAGTCACCATAGATGACCAGGCGCGTTGCGCCGCATATCTTTGCCAACCTCATGCCATGGATGAGGGCTTCGTATTCGGCCTCGTTGTTGGAGGCTCGGAATTTCATCCGGAGGACGTACTTCATCTTGTCGCCTTGCGGGAAGGTTAGTATGACCCCTGCTCCTGCTCCGGCTTCTCTCTTGGAGCCGTCGAAGTGCATCGTCCATGACTACGACATGTCTGGGGTGTCTGGCAGCTGCAGCTCCATCCAATGTACCAGGAAGTCCGGAAGGACTTGAGATTTGATTGCGAGTCGCTTCTCATGGACGATGTCCAGAGGTGACAGTTCGATGCCCCACAGGGCCACGCGTCCTATGGCCTCCGGGTTATTCAGGATGCTGTTCAGGGGTGCCTCATTGACGACCATCACCTGATGCTCCTGGAAGTAGTGGCTCAATCGTCGAGCCGTCATGAACATGCCGTAGGCTAGCTTCTGGTAGTGAGGGTACCTCTGCTTTGTTGGTGTCAGTACCTCGCTGAGGTAGTAAATTGGGCGCTGAACCCCGTGGGTCTTGCCTTCTTTGGGTCGTTCAACAACGAGTACGGTGCTGACCACCTGGTGTGTGGCTGCTATGTACAGCAACAGGGGCTCGCGCTCCTTTGGCGTGACCAAAACAGGCGAGGTGGAGAGGAGCCGTTTGAGGCTTTCGAATGCATCGTTGGCTTCTAGTGTCCACTCGAACTTGTCTGCCTTGCGCAGCAGTTGGTAGAATGGCAGGGCCTTCTCGCCCATGCGGCTGATGAATCTGCTTAGTGCCGCTATTCGCCCTGCGAGCTGTTGGACGCCTTTGAGGTTTTTTGGCTTCTCCATTGCCATGATGGCTCTGATTTTCTTTGGGTTCGCCTCGATCCCTCGCTGAGAGATGAAGTACCCAAGTAGCTGACCCGATGGGACGCCGAAGGCGCACTTTTCCGGGTTGAGCTTGATCCTGTAGCGATCAAGATTGTCGAACGTCTCGCAGAGATCGTCTATAAGTGTCCTTGCCTCCTTGGTTTTTATTACTATGTCGTCGACATAGACTTGGACGTTGCGGCCGATCTGGTCCTTGAGGCAGGCCTGCATGCATCGCTGGTACGTGGCACCCGCGTTCTTTAGCCCGAAAGGCATTGTGTTGTAGTAGAATACTCCGAACGGTGTGATAAATGCCGTTTTCTCCTGATCTTCGACCTTGAGTCGAATCTGGTTATAGCCTGAGTAGGCATCAAGGAAGGAGAGTTTCTTGCAACATGCAGTCGAATCGATAATCTGGTCGATCCGAGGAAGAGGGAAGTGGTCCTTTGGGCAATGCTTGTTTAGTGACGTGAAATCCACGCACATCCGCAGGATGTCCGTGTCCTTTTTTGGGACCATGACTGTGTTTGACAGCCACTCGCTTTCCTTGATTTCCCTGATGAAGTCTGCAACGAGTAATCTGTTGATTACCTTGCCGATGGCTTCGACTCGTGGTTCGGACAGTCTCCGGATGGACTGTTTGACTGGCTTGGTGTCTGGAAAGACATTGAGTGCGTGCTCGGCGAATTCCCTGGGAACTCCTGGCATGTCCGCAGGACACCAGGCGAAGATTTCCCAGCGCTCACGGAGGAATTCGACGAGCGCGCCTTCCTATGCGGGGCTGAGGTCATTGGCGATCAGTGTCATCTTGGAGGTATCCGTCGGATGGACCTGCACTTTCTTGGTGTTGACGGTGGAGTCGAAGGACATGTCAGGTGCGTTCTGCCTTGTGACTGGGGGTGCCCCGTTGTCCGTCACCTCGCGGAGCCTTACAAGCTCGTCCTGCATGCCGAAAGACTGGGAGATTTTGTTGAAATCCCTGTCGCATTGGTCCGATCGGGTGAAGCTCCCGTGGACCGTGATGACGCCCCTCGGTCCTGGCATCTTGAGTAGTAGGTATGCGTAGTGTGGGACGGCCAGGAACCTTGCGAATGCTACACGCCCCAGGATGGCGTGGTATTGCGACGGCCAGTCCACCACTTCGAATTCGAGTCGCTCTTGTCAAAAGTTGTCCGGCTTCCCGAAGATGACGTCGAGCCCTATTTTGCCCAGGGGAAATATACCCTTCCCTGGGACGATGTCATGGAACGTTGTGTCTGACTGTTCCAGGCTGCATTGTGGGATTCGCATTGCTGCTAGAGTGCTTGCGAACATTAGGTTGATGCCGCTGCCGCCGTCCATGAAGACGCGACTCATATCGAAGCCTCCGATCTGCGCCTCCAGCACCAGGGCAGCATGACCTGGGCGAGGGATCTGGCAAGGGTGATCCGCACGAGTGAATGTGATGCAGGACTCCGATCCGCTGAGGTACTCAGGGATTGCAGGCGGAGTTGCCACAGCCAAGTTGATTTGCCGGGTGATTTTCTTCTGCACCCTATTCGTGGGGCGTCCCTTCTGGATCATATTTAGTGCTCTTTCGGTGGGGGGTACCCGATCCCGGCGTTGTTCTACGCTGGTGCGACTGGTTGGTTTGGGCCTCCGATAGGGGGCGGTGGAGGAGCTCCATGTGCTATTTCGCCTTGCGTAGGTGTGCTTCCGAACGCAGGGATTGGGGCTTGTTGCCTCATTTGCACCATGCTTTCGCTGAGTTTCTGGAACTCGCGACAGTCCTTGAGCATGTGGCTGGCTTTCTTTTTGCCATCCTGTTTGTCGATGTAGAAGTGGATGGTGCATGGACCCGAAAGTTTGTCGTATGCTGAGGGTCCGTTGTCGCGGTCGCGGCGTTGCCACGACTGCGCTGGGCGTTCGTTGTCGCGGGTGCTTCCACCGCGGTATCCTCCACTGTTGCGGCTGTTGTCGTTGTGGCGGTCGGCGTAGCCGGCCGCGACCATGTCGGGTCCGTCACGGTCCTCGTAGACGCGCGATCCCTCTTACTGCAGCGTTCCCGTCTTCGGCCGTAGTCGTCCTCTTCATCCGATTGTGCTTGGTGAATGCAATCTTCGCCGTCCGCCCACCTGTTGGCGATGTCCATGAGGTGGTCGAGTGTCTTGGGCTTGACGCGCCCAAGTTCCTCCTTGAAATCTTGGCGTTTGACGCCGTCCCTAAAGGCGTCGATGGCCCTCTATTCGGAGATGTGTGCTGCGGAGTTCTTGGTGGTAGACCAGCGTAGTATGTACGAGCAAATAGATTCACCCCTTCTATGAGTGCAGGCTCGCAACTCTTCGATTGAGGCGGGTCTCTTGCTAGTTCCCTTGAAATTTCGGATGAAGCTGTAAGCGAGCTCCTCCCAGCTTCGGATGGATCCTGATGATAGGCTGCTGAGCCAGACCCGCGCCGCGCCTGTCAGCTGCAGCTGAAGGCATTGCATGGCGGTTTCTTTGTTACCTCTGTGAAGCTTGACGGATGACAGATGGTCGCTGAGCCAGGATTTTGGATCTTGCGTGCCGTTGAACTTCGGAGTATCCGAAGGAAGCTTGAAATTGCGTGGCATCTGTGTTCGCCGAACAGATCTACTGAAACATCGAGCTCCGCAGAGTTCTCCTTTGTCTTCGTCCATCTCGGATTCAGACGAGCATGCACGTTTGGCTCGTGCTTTGTCGATTTTGCGCTGTGTAAGCGCGTCTCTGGCGTCGTAGTCGCGTTTACGGTGACGCGAGCTCTTCTTCCTTCGAGGAAGGTCGTGTTCCTCCTCTTCTTCGGATGAAGGGGTGGGACTCCGGTCGCGCCTGGCCGGAGCTTTATTCTTTGGCTCCGCAGGAGCGTCTTCGTGGAGCGCAGCTCCGACTAGTCCTAGTCCGGTGAGTGCGGACTTATGCATGGCTCTTTTCGGGTCCCCCTTCGGAGGTGGGTGGGCTGCAAGGTACGTAGTGGCTGCCATGATCGCAGCTTGCGGTGTCTTCGGGATGATGTTGCCGTCGGCATCCATATCCATGAACGATGTGTGGAGAGTTCGGGTCACGTCACGACACTCCTTAGGATCCATGTTCTCCACCCGAGAGCGATGCTTGTTTCCGTGGTTTCCGTTTGTGCTAGAGCCGGGTGCCATGGCGGAGAGCGCAGCTCGTCGCGCGCTGGACTCGGAGGCTGCTTGCTTGCGTTTGTCGAGTGTCTCCTGCATCTTGACTTGCTTCTTGTGCTCCTCGATGAGGAGGTAGTGGTATGCCATCAGTAGTTCACGTGAGGCGTCCGCAGGTAGGACTATGTCGCCTGCGACGGCACGGCGTGCTTGGACCCATCCTTGTTTGCTAAGTTGGATGACGTGGCCGTTGTTTTCCCCGTTGGGTGGGGGGACTGGCTTCTTCTGTTTTCGCCGTTTCCGCCGTTTCGGTTGGGCGGCGGGTTAGGTGTTTCCTCGTCGCCCTGGATGACTGCGGCGCATAGATAGCGCTCGAAGATTGGTCGGCTGCTGCCGCGGCTTTCGGATCCGGAACCGTAGGTCCCCTCATCCGAAGGTGGATCACACAGATCGGAGTTACAGCTGCTGCTGTCGTAAAACTCATCTGTTGATGGTGATGTGCGTAGCACAGGGTGTGGAGCCCATGAGGCGGGCCTGATTGATGGCACGGGCACCCGCTCAGGGAGGCGGAGGGTGCCAGTTTGACCCACCTGGAAGCAGAAGCTCCCTAATAGGATCTCGAGTCCGTCGCCTACGGGCTCGAAATCTTTCATGGTGGCCGACGAGTGGGCGGTGAAGTCGAAAGCGCCGAAGAGGAGGTAATTCTCCGTCGCCGCAGAGTTGTAGATCGATCGGGTCGGAACCGTCACGATCGCACAATCAGCAGCCCCGATTCCCACAGACGGCGCCAATTGACGAGGTTTCGACTCGTCAATGCCCATTGTTATGGACTTGGGTTTTGGAGAAGATGGGGATGCTAGAGATCGTGGAACGGTTAACAGACAAGCAACCAGGGGACACGAGATTTACCCAGGTTCAGGCCCCCGGAGGGAAAACCCTACTCCTGCTTGTCTGCTCTTGATTACGGCGGTACCGAAGGTTACAGGTGCGCAGATTCGATCTGGCGTGGAGGTGCGTGTGCGAAAGTGTGAGTCGAGAGCTCTAGGACGTGCCCTCCTGTCCTTTATATAGACTTAGGCAGGTCCCGGGCATAGTCCTAGTCGGTTACAGGTTCTAGGGTTTTACCCCTTTGAATTTCCTATCTACGTTAGTCTTGTTCTCCAAGGATTCGAAGTCGTCATGGGCCTTGGCCACCCGAAAATCTTCATGGGCCGGCGTACATCTGCCGTGGGCCTTCCTTGGGCTGGACCAGGTATGCTGAAGTCACGTACCCGTAGGGTATAACCATGTCAGCTGCAACAAAGCTCCTTGATAATATGATGGTCAACTATTCTGAATGGCACACTGAGAGAGCTCCACATGGTAAGAAGGTAAATTCTGTTGAAGAAACCCCCTCTTTAAGTGATAAAATTGATGTTATGATGGCTATGCTTGTTAATGGAAAATCTCATATTGATCCAAATAATGTTCCCTTAACTTCTTTGGTTGCTCAACAAGAGCAAGTTGATGTGAACTTTATTAGAAATGACAATTTCAACAACAATGCCTATAGGAATAATTTTGGTAATAATAATAATTATAGGCCTTATCCTACTAATAATGGTAATACTTATGGAAATTCCTACAACAATACTAGAAGTGCCCCATCTGAAGTTGAAGTCATGCTTAAAGAATTTATTAGTAAACAAACCAATTTCAACAAGATTGTGGAGGAAAAGCTTTTGAATGTTGAGAAAAATATTTCCTCTTTATCTGAAGCACAGTCCTCTTTGATTAATAAAATGGCTGCTAAACCTGAAACCTTGGAAAGTACCTTTGCTGCTACTCATGCCATACAAGTTACTATTGATAAAAATGTTAGACTGTTAGCCAAATTACATGCTAAGTGGGAAAGAGAAGCTGAAATTGCTAGAAACAATAGTGTTTGCACTATTACCACCACCAATGATAATTCTAGCAAACCACAAGAAGTCCCCATTCCTCCTACAACAATGCCTAAACCAAATAAGTCTACTACCTATGATGCTAAGTTTGATTTTTATCTTGATGGATGCAATATTTCTGAAGTGATTATGTTCGTACAAAAGCTTGCTAGAAGTCCTAATGCCAGTGCTATGAATATGGCTTTCACCAAACACATTACAGATGCTCTCATTAAAATTAAGGAAGAAAAATTAAAACACAAAGCTTCTATTCCTAGGAAAGTAGATGATAGTTGGGAACCCATCATTAATATGCAAGTGAATGACTGATGACCCACAAGTGTAGGGGATCGCAACAGTCTTCGCGGATATCATTGCCCAATTTGTTGATTCGACACAAGGGGAACCAAAGAATACTTGCAAGCCTTAACAACTGAGTTGTCAATTCAGCTGCACCTGGAAATAGTTCTTGCTCACAAAAGTTTATCAGTAGCAATAGTTTGTAGTAGCAACAACAAAGCAACAACAATAGCAAAACAAGAGCAACAGTAACAGTAACAGTAAACAGTAGGATACGAGCGCAGTAGGCATAGGGATGGATGGACGGGCGTTGCATGGACGAGTCTAAACATGTAACTTCAAGATCTAGGGAATTGCAGATAAATAAGAATAAGCATCCAAGTACTAAAAAATCCTAGGCATGTGCTCCATATATAGTCATACGTGCTCGCAATGAGAACTTGCACAACATCTTATATCCAGCCAACCTGTGGCAACGGGGCCTCTAGGGAACTACTAGCCATTAAGGTGCTCCTTTTAATAGAGCACCGGAGCAAAGCATTAATACTCCGTGAACACATGTGATCCTCACACCATATCCATCCCCTCCGGTTGTCCTAATTTCTGTCACTTCAGAGCCTTTGGATCCGGACAATGATATGTGTACACAACTTGCAGATAAGATCACAAACAATACTATCATAATTATTCAATAATAAGTTCAGATATGAGAACATGGCACTCGGGCCCTAGTGACAAGCATTAAGCACAACAAGTTGCAACAAAGTCAAGTAGCACTAATAGAGATACTAGGCACTATGCCCTAACAATCTTATTCGATTACAAGATATAACTCATCTAATCCCTACCATCCCCATAGCCTACAGCGGGGGATTACTCACTCATGGATGAGGGAAACATCGATGGTTGATGGAGAGGCGTTGGTGATGATCCTCTCCAAATTCCCCGTCCCGGCTGGGTGCTAGAATGAAGTTTCTGGATCCGAATCTTGGTTTCTGATGGTGGCAGCGGAGCGGAACTCTTTCTGGAAAAACGTCAAACCCCCCTTGGTTTTTAGGTCAAGGGGTAACTTATAGGCGCAGAGGGAGCCCAAGGGGGTGCCTGGGGTGGCCGCACCCCCTAGGCGCAGGCAGGGCCCACCCGTGCCTGACAGGGGTGTGGGCCCCCCAGGACTCCACTCCGTTTCGTCTTCTGGCTCCGTGGATCTTATGGCGAAATATAATTTTTGGCATATTTTCCGGGATTTTTCCTGATAGTTGATTTTCTGCACAAACACTAGACACCAAGGTAATTCTGCTGAAAACAACGTCAGTCCGTGTTAGTTGTATCCAAATCACACAAGTTTAGAGGAGAAACAATAGCAAAAGTGTTCGGGAAAGTAGATACGTTTTGGATGTATCAATGACTTTGATCTCAAAACTTCATGTGACCTTGGTTTTAGTGTCGCTATTATGCCTAGAAAGATTTATGAAATGCTTGATTTGCCACCTTTGGAAGATTGCTATTTAGATGTCCCACTTGATGGTAATGCTAAGAAGAAACTTATGCAGAGTGTTAATGATGTTATTATTATGGTTAACAATGCTTATGTCCCTGTTGATTTCTATGTTTTGGATGTTGAATGCAATGCTTCTTGTCCTATTACTTTGGTAAGACCTTTTCTTAGAACTGTTGGTGCCATCATTGATATGAAAGAAGGCACCATTAAATATCAAAACCCATTCAAGAAAGGTATTGAACACTTCTCTATGAGGAGAGAGAAGTTACCTTTTGCTCCTCCTTTTAAAGCAAAATTTGATGCTAATGCTTCTTCATTTGAAAATACTTGATTCTTGCTTCTTGTGTCTAACTTAAAGGCGTTAAATAAAAGTACTTCTTGGGAGATAAACCAATATTTTTCTTGAGTCTTGGAAGTTATTACTTTTGTAATAACCTCTCCTTATCCTTTTTATTTGATTTTTGTGCCAAGAATAACCTCTAATGAGAGAGAAGTAAGATTTGGGGAAGTTGTTGTCCCGAAACAGAATTTTGTGCTTCACTATACAAATTCGTGAAAAATCTATGTATGTCGGATTGAGCTGTAATTTTCTGAATAAGTCCCCAAGGTTGTTATCTAACTTTCGTTAGTTCAACAGTTTTTGATTTGAGCAATAAAAGGTCTTTGAAAAAATCGGTTTTACCTGCTGGTCTATTTTGACAGATTTCTGCCATTATTTGTATTTGCCTCTTTATTGATTTCTTTTTGAGTTCTCTTTGGTAAATTGAGATTTTTAAAGGGAATTTCTACAGTAGCTTGTGCTTTTAATGAAAGTTTTGCTATTTTGAAACTAAACCCAAAGGTTAATTACTTTTGAATGTACTAATGTTGGTAATGAAGATTGTGTGAAGTTTTGTATGAAGGAAATTTTCAAGTGTAGGGGAAGAATGATGTAATGAGATGAAGAATGGACAAAAACTCAAGCTTGGGGATGCCACCCCATGTAACCCCAAGAAATATTCAAGAGGTACAAGCGTCAAAGCTTGGGGATGCTCAAGGCATCCCCTTCTTCATCAATAAAAATCTCAGGTCTCTTTTTAGACACTTCGTTTTTATTGTTTCATGCATAGTTGTGTTGTTCTTGGAGCGTCTTAGTTTTTGTTTTTGGTTTTTGTTTGCTTATTTTGCTTGAATAAAGTAGTTGGACCCCCGCTTTCGCTGTGATGTTTCAAATAAGTTGATTGGTGTTGAAAAAGAGTAGAAAGCTTCATGCTTTAGTGATACAAAAGGGAGCTTGTTTTGACTGTGGCTTAGACTTTATCATGTCATGCTAGATGTTGTTTTGACCTTATTCTTAGTTATTATTGCCGTAGCATGAATTGTTCCAAACAATTGAGATTGCTTATTGTGCCTTGTAAGAATCATGCGTTGTTTTAGCATACAAAAGCATAGTATTATGGTATTCTCCTTTGATGCTTTGTTTGGGTTGACTTGGCACATGCTCACACTATGTTATGACTATGAACCAGTCACCTTAGCCTCTATGATCATTTAGTTTTTGACTTTTGATACCACTTTATGCTTTGATTGATAATGTTTTGTCGCTCTGCATGATTATGGCCATTATTGCTCTCTTAGTTGGTCGCTCCCAGTCTTTTGCTAGCCTCCACTTGTATTGAGTAAACTCTACTCATGCATCCAACTCCCAAGAAACCAATTTATTCCAAAGAGTCCACTATAAATTCCTATGCATGGTGTGTTACACCATTCCAAGTATATTCTTGTTTTATCTATCTTCCAAATTAAACTTGTTATGTGAAAATTAGTGATTAAAGCTCTCACAAACTTGATGTCACACTTTATTTTTCTTGCCCCTAATAAACTTGAACCATTGTGTCATCTATCTTATATATGCTTGCACTTATAAGTTGGCAATTAGCAGAACCGTGTTGTCATGGGGAACACTTTCAACACCTGTAAATATCTACCCAGTTGATATCATGCTCTTTTGTTTATGGATGCTGGCGGTGTGAAATAAAAGGGGAGCTTTTAAGTCCATGGAGTTATGTATATGTGTTAGAGAAACGCCTGGGCCGCTAGCCTAAGCCATGCCTAATCATGGTGGAAACTTGCAGCATCACCATAGTGAGAAATCTATGAAGCATTCTTCTTATAAAAAAAGAGAGATAGAAAAAAGAGAAGAGAAAAAAGCGGAAAGAAGAGAAAAAAGCACCATTTTCCCATGGTAAATAAGAAGGTTTTTGAGATGCTCATTGTTTGTTGCCTTGTCATTTTGATATGGGATAGCTCCTGTGTCATGGGGAAAGGGGTACCCCGTTGGCGGTTCTCTATGATAGACATGTACTTACAATGACAAGAACTTACCGGTAACTAAAGTTGAGTAGCATGAGGAACGCCCCTCGTACTCAAGGGACATGAGATTGCCAACTTATACTTTGTCAAGCATATAATCCATACTTTGTTCACTTTAACCTTAATCACTTCAAGATGCTTATGATAGGGGCAATGAGAGCTAAAAGCTAACAAGTACCATAATTTTTGGAATCTCTTTATGAAACTTGAAATTCCTGCTTCCCTTTGAAGGGCCTTTCTTCCACTATTATATTGAGTCTCCACCTTCTATCTTTATGCACCAATTAAGAGAGCATAGTTGTCATTCTTAGTTCTATGTGAATTATCCCAAAACTTATTGATTGATTCATAATGTTGATATTGATTGTTCTTGAACTATTTGTATCTAGTCACCCTTATGAACTTTGAACGTGTCCTATGCATTTATGTTTTGCTACTCCATGAGAGACAAGCTGAATGCCACTATGCTATGTTTTCTATATGTGAAACAAACAAATTTCTTTCAATGCATTGTTATTCATGATCTTTGTTTGTATCCTTTCATGTTGCAACATAGTTGCTATTTCTTATTATTAGAACTTCATCTTTCATGCTCATGTTTAGAGTACTTTGATCCCAGCTTTTAATGCTTGCAAATGGTTTGATCAAGATTGTGATGGTGCATAACACCTCAAAAATTATTATTTTTATCACTTACCTACTCGAGGACGAGCATGAGTTAATCTTGGGGATGCTTGATACGTCGTAAATGTATCTATAATTTTTGATGTTCCATGCTTGTTTAGTATCCACTTTGATATGCTTTGTCTACACTTTGAGGTATTTTTATACATTTTCTGGGACTAACCTATTAACAAGATGCCACAATGCCAGTTGCCTGTTTTCTGTTGTTTTTGGTTTCAGAAAAGCTAGTAAGGAAATATTCTCGGAATTGGACGGGACAAAAGCCAAAGTCAATATTTCACCGAGGAGAACACAGAGACCGAAGGAGAGACGGAGAGGAGCCACAGGGTGACCGCACCCCCAGGCGCGGGCCCACCCTAGGTCGCGCCTGGGCAGGGTGTGGGCCCCCTGGCCGCCCTCCTGCCTCGCATCTTTGCCTATATAAGCCCCCCGATACCAAAATCCTAAACACCCAATCAGATATCCACGAAACAGTCTGTAGCCGCCATCACCATCGTCCCTAGATCGGGGGGATCTGAAGCTCTTCCCGGCACCCTGCCGGAGGGGAGAGATCATCCTGGAGGCCTTCTTCTTCACCATGCCAGCCTCCGGTATGATGCATGAGTAGTTCACTCTTGGACTATGGGTCCATACAGTAGCTAGATGGTTGTTTATCCTCCTTTGTGTTATCATGTTTAGATCTTGGGATCTCCGTTCATGATCAAGATCATCTATTTGTAATCATACATGTTGTGTTTGCGGGGATCCGATGGATATTGAGATTACTATGTCAGATTGATTATTGATTCTATCATGTCTTATTGATTATTGATTCTATCATGTCTGCATTGGACGGGGAATTTGGAGAGGATCATCGCCATCATCATCACCAACGCATCTCCATCAACCACCGATGTTTCCCTCATCCATGAGTGAGTAATCCCCCGCTGTAGGCTTGGGGATGGTAGGGATTGGATGAGTGCTATCATGTAATCGAATAAGATCTGTTAGGGGCATAGTGCCTAGTATCTCTATTAGTGCTATTTGACTTTGTTGCAACTTGTTGTGCTTAATGCTTGTCACTAGGGCCCGAGTGCCATGATCTCAGATCTGAACTTATTATTGAATCATTATGATATTATTGTTTGTGATCTTATCTGCAAGTTGTGTACACATATTAATTTCCGGATCCAAAGGCCCCAAAGTGACAATAATTGGGACAACCGGAGGGGATGGCTGTGGTATGAGGATCACATGTGTTCATGGAGTGTTAACGCTTTGCTCCGGTGCTCTATTAAAAGGAGCACCTTGATTGCCTGTAGTTCCCTAGAGGACCCGCTGGCACGGGCTGGCTGGATAGAAGATGTTGTGCAAGTTCTCATTGCGAGCACATATGACTATATTTGGAGCACATGCCTAGGATTGTTTAGTACTTGGATGCTTGTTATTATTTATCTGCAATGCCCTAGACTTTTAAGTTACATGTTTAGACTCGTCCAGGCAACACCCATCCATCCATCCCTATGCCTACCGCACTCGAATCCTACTGCTACCGTTACTGTTACTATTGCTATTGTTTCACTGCTGCTGTTGCTTTGCTGTTGCTACTACAAACTGTTGCTACTGATAAACTTATGTGAGCAAGAACTATTTGCAGGTGCAGCTGAACTGACAACTCAGTTGTTAAGGCTTGCAAGTATTCTTTGGCTCCCCTTGTGTCGAATCAATAAATTGGGTAATACTACCCGCGAAGACTGTTGCGACCCCCTACACTTGTGGGTCATCAAGACTATTTTCTGGCGTCGTTGCCAGGGAGCATAGATTTATTTGTAAGTTCACTTGGATCTATTATTGTTCACTTCTACTCCTTTCATCATGGGGAAGTCTCGTGATGGAAAGTTCCATATTTTACCATCCACTACAAGAAGAGGTACAGTCCTAAACACCTTTGTTGCTCTTGATTCACCGTCAGTTATAAGTAAGCTTGTCACACCACCACCATACACTCATGCTACACACACTACTACTACTGCTGAATCTGAAACTGCTTTTAATACTCATGATGTTACTTCTACTATGCTTGATCCGAGTGGTTCACTAGGTCCTTTTCTAGATGCTACTATGGCTAGTCTAGGAAACGCCGAAACTCCTAGTGAAGACACTGTTACACCTGTTAGCTCACCTGCTAGTGAGAGTTATGATATTAATGATGGTTACATTGAGCTCACTGATGAATTTGTTGAAGAGTGACAAAACACACATGGTACTAGTGCTATGAAGAGTCTCCTTGCTAGACGTACTATTATGCCTAAGTTGTCCTATGATCCTAAGTTTGCCACTTCTCCCATAGATATTAAAGATGAATATTATGACTTCTCTATTGATTTGTCTTATTTAGATATTGTTGAGAAAGAACCTTTTTGTGGGACTGAAAATGAGAGTGTTGTATCTCATATGAATGAGCTTTCTACTATGAGTGCTTTGTTCTCTGATGATTTTAAAATGCGCAAGTACTTTGTTGCTAAGATCTTCCCCTTTTCACTAAAAGGAGAAGCTAGGGCTTCGTTTAATAGATTACCTCCTGGTTCCATTGATAGCCCTGATTGCTTGATTGCTTCTTTCTTTCATAAATATTTTCCTCTCGGTGCTAGACATGCTGCTTTGCAGATACCTTTTGATTTTAATCAGGGAGAAGAAGATAAATTGCCTGAGTCATGGAAAAGATTTTGTTCCTTAATTCATGCACATCATGGATGTCCATTGCCTAAGAATGAGCTTCTTGATATTTATTATAATGGACTAACTAATGATTCTAGGACCTACCTAGATAGCTTTGCTGATTGTGTTTTCAGGAAAAGGACTCCTACAGATGCCGAAGAATTAATGACCAAGATAAGCAAGAATTATGATGATTGGACTTCAACTGAGCTGAATACACCTGAGCCTATTACTCCTGAACCAGTTGTTCCTGAACTAGATCCAGCACCAACAACAAAGAAGAGGGGAGTTATTACATTAAATGATGAAGTGATGAAGGAAGCTAAGAAGTGTCTAAAGGATAAAGGTATTAGAGCTAAAGATGTGAAGAATCTGCCTCCTATAGAAGAATTATGTAAGCCAATTCCCCACTCATCTACTATCGAGGTACACTCTCTCCAATTTAATGAAGGTGATATTCCTTATGGTGAGCCTCCTGATCAGTGCTTAGAGGACCTTGACACATTTATTGTTAAACAAGGTAATTTTAATAAACAAGTTCAGAATCATTTATTGGAAAACTCTAGAGCTATCTATGAGTTGAAAGATATTGTGGAAAGAACTTCTAATGATATTAAAATGCTTTGTAAACACTTTCAAATGGTTCAAACTCAACTTGATCAACTTGCTAAAGTACAAAAGGATATGCTAGTTAATGCTTCAGGAAATAAACATGCTTATGGAATTAGAACTAGGAGTGGTGTAGCTACTTAAGATCCTTTATATCCTGAAGGACACCCTAAAAGAATAGAGCAGGATTCCCAACAAAGTGAAGATAGTGGTAGTCCTCGTAAGAGAAAGAAAACGAACACAAGATAGTTGAGAAACCACTTGAATCTGCTGTAGATCCTAATAGTATATCTGTCTCTGATGCTGAAACTGAGAGTGGTAATAATAATGAGTCTCCTGATAAGGAGGAAGGTGAGGAAGAACTTGAGAAACACACTAAGAACACTAGGTACACAAAGGAGGATTTTATTGCTAATAAACATGGTAAAGAGAGAGAACCTTGGGTGAAGAAACCTATGCCTTTTCAAGGTAAGAAACACAAGTAAAAGGAGGAAGAACACTACAACAAGTTTTGTGAGTGGATGAAGCCTTTATTTTTACAAATTCCTTTGACTGATGCTATTAAGTTGCCTCCTTATTCAAAGTATATGAAGGATATTGTCTCTAATAAAAGGAAGATTCCTAGTGAGGAGATTTCTACTCTACTTGCTAATTATTTCTTTAATGGTAAGGTTCCAAAGAAACTTGGTGATCCAGGTATACCAACTATACCTTGCTCCATTAAGAATAATTATGTTAGAAATGCTTTATGTGATTTGGGAGCTGGAGTTAGTGTTATGCCTTTTTCTTTCTATAAGAGGCTCTAGCTAGAAAAGTTGATACCAACTGATATATCTTTGCAAATGGCTGATAAGTCAACTACTATTCTTGTTGGTATATGTGAGGATGTTCCTGTTCAAGTTGCTCATAATTGCATGGTTTTATTTGATTTTGTTGTGCTTGAAATGCCTGAAGATGATAATATGTCTATTATTCTTGGGAGACCTTTTCTTAATACTGCAGGTGCTGCCATCAATTGCAATCAAGGAAAAGTAATATTTAATATTAATGACAAAGAACACACTATCTATTTCCCCAAGAAGGTTGTTAGAAGCTATTGCCTGAATTCCATTGAAAATATTGAGAGCATCAAGGTTGGAGAAATATATTGTCCCATTCCACAAGAAAATTTTGAAACTATTATGATTGAGACCATTGCTATCAAGTATGAGGTAACATAATCACCTTGTGGAATGCAAAGTTTTGTTTCATATAAGATTGTTTTGGTAACAAGACTAGATCAGCCTTGTTAACAAAAGATTTTAATGAACAAAATAATGTTTCCACTATGGTTATATTTGCTTTCTTTTTTCCTTTATCCTTCCTAGTCTTTGCTTTAGCTTTGTTTTGCTAGTTGTTTGCTTGTTTGAGTTTCTTAGAGCTCCTCAGTTTGGATTTTGGTTTGCTTTTGTTTCTTCTGAAAAACTGTTTTTGCGAGAAAATCAATTTTCATACCCTGAAAATTGGCCAAAAATAAAGTTTCCCGAAAAATCCTAGAAAATTCAAAATAATTTTTTCCTCAAAAAAAGGGGCAGAGAGGTACCATAGGTGACCCAGGGGGCCACCCTAGGCCACCACACCTGTGGTAGGCGCGGGCCCACCACTAGTGGCGCCTGGGGAAGGGGGTATGGGCCCCTCCAGGCTGCCTCCTCAAAGCCACCTTCTTTCTCTGTCCCGAAAAACACCAGAAAACTTGCTCAAGCTCGAGTTCTTGCTGTTCTGGCCCGCGATTTTCGATCTCCATGTTCAGCCCATCTCAAGTGCTGATTTTTGGAGGGTTTGCTCCTTGGTATGGGCCTCCTCCACTTGTCAAATTAGATTTGTGATTGGTAGATTGTATCTTGAGTATTTTGCTGCTGTAGGTGACAGGTTATTTGATCTTGCATGCTTTTTCTATGCTTAGAAACTTTGTTTTGATGCATGTGTAGTCCTCTAGCAAGTTCCTATAGCAGTTACTCATCATTTATCAACTTAGAAATCACTTGGTTTGATGGTTGTCTAAAAATTTCAGCAAGGAAGATGAGTGCTTATCCACTGAACCAATATGACTTGATGGTGCATGAGCCAATGAAGGTTTATCGTGAGGAGACAGTTTTTCCTTCCATTTATCCATGCCATGAATTTATGAGAGCTGCGGGGATCCTCCAAGATTTCCAAACTTTGGTTACAAATACAGGGTTGGAGCACTTTGTTGAAGGTGAACCAATCTAATATGTTAAGCTAACCATGGCTTTTGTGCAGGACTTCCGGTTCACTTGGTCTACTTCTAATCCCATGGTCCATTACAAAATATATAATATACCTGTCGACTTGCCTTTTGCTAATTTCTGTGCAGCAATTAGAGTACCTCGGTGGGGATCTTGTGAGAAGATCAAGGAGAGGCCCAAGTCACTTGTTGATTTGTATGCTGAGATTTGCCAAGGTTTTGACTTCTCAAAGGAAAGTGGTAAAATTCAGAACATTCAGCTCCCAGCTATTAGATACTTTGCCTATTTCATTACCAAGTGTGTTCTTCCTAGAAAGACTGCTAGAAAGTTGTCTTCTTTTGATCTAGCTTTTATTGCAGCTACTTTGAATAGGAATAGTTCTTATAGTTTGGGTGCTTTGATAGCTCACCGTCTCACCACCAACCGTGAGAAGGGTGGAATTTGTGGAGGTCTCATTGCTTCTAGGTTGCTAGCTTTCCATGGTTTAGAGCCTCATTATTCATATTTTCAGTTCCCCATAGAGAGGCTTGATATTGAATCTATGATTCAACATGGTTTTGTTTCCTTGGGGGCTAATGTGAGAAGTTTGCCATATGAATTATCTTTTTCCCAACAAGGTCAGAGAAAGGGTAGGACTGAGAAAATAGTTTATTTGCCTGCACCTGCTTTGTTTAACTTTGATAACACGCAAGGATGGTCACTTACGGAGGAGGAGGTTGACGCTTATGTGGGGGAACTCTCCCAACAAGAGGAGAATGTTGAAGAGGATGCCGAAAACTACTCGGTTCATCCCTCCAACTTGGGAGAGTCTTCATACCAGCAGCCCTCATTTGATTGGGACGCGTCTTCTTCTTCATCGCAGGTGCCTGACTATGATCATTCCTATGATGACCCACCAGCATGGGGGTACTATCCGCGCTATTGAGCCCCGCTTAGGCCAAAAGCCTAAGCTTGGGGGGAGGTATAGCGACGTCACACTCATATATATATATATCATGTTTGGTCGGTTCTTTGTATATTCATTATTTCACTTTCTTTTTGGTTTTTGTTGCTTCTTTCTAAAAAACACAAAAATACCAAAAATATTTTCGTTGTTTCTCTTGGTTTGTTTCTTTGTTTCTTTGCTTTGGTTTGCCTTAAAATAAAACCCAAAATGATTTTGCTTTGTTTGGTTTGCTTTGTTTTTGTTTGGTTTTTCTTTGTTTGCTTGTTTCTAAAAAATCGAAAACACCAAAAATATTTGTTGTTCTTCTTTGGTTTTGTGAGTTCTTTGCAGGGTTCAGCCGTCCTCAGTGGTTTTGGTTTCATGATAATTATTCAAGTCACACAAGTGAAGGGCAATAATGAAGATTAAGACAACTCGAGGTGTGGTAAGAGGCTGGTAACAAACTCTATTTGTTTTATTTTTGTACATATACTCATGACTGTGAGCATGTTTATCCTGTTTGTGTAAGGTGTATGTCGTTATGGATGCTTAGTAGTTCTTGCTTGTCTATGATTAGCTCTAGCTTGCTAATAGTTTGTAGCATGTCATATGAATGTTTGCTTGCATTGTTTTATTCATACTTTGGTATGACATTGTGGTATCATCCTCTGACTGTTCATGTGAATCGACTTGGCACATGCTCACGCATGCATATGACTAATCAATAGTCAGTAAGCCTTGATGATTTATTTTGACTCAGAGTTCTTGTATCACTTTCATGCCATAATTAGTCATGTTTTGTTGCAAGCATGATTGTGACAGTTATTGCTCTCTCGTTTGTCACTCCCTCTCTATTGCTAGCCTTCACTTGCACTGAGTATGTGCTCTACCTGTGCTTCCAACTCCTCAAAACCAATATTGCCAGCTATGTCCACCATACCTACCTATTAGCATCATTTGCTACTTCAGTGCATATTTTATATATGCCGTGTTTTCTTTCAAAACAAAATGTTTGTCTGTTTTGAGAAAGTTAGTTAGTAAAGCTCTCACGAAACTTGATGGCACACTTTATTCCTTGCGCTTAATAATCTTGAACCATTGTGACTAGTCCATGAAAGTTATATGCTGGGAGTCAGCAGAACCGTGCTGTACGGGGAACGCTTTCAACACCTGTTGGATATCTCATCTAGTTGATACTTTGCTCTTTTGTTTACGGATGTCAATGATGTGAAATAAAAGGGGAAGTTGTTAGTTCATGGAGTTTATACATTGTGTTAGAGAAACGTCTGGGCCGCTAGCCTAAGCCGTGCTTAATCATGGTGGAAACTTGCAGCAACACCATAATGAGCATCTATGAAGCGTCCTCAATAAAAAGCTATGCATATGGTAAATAAAAAGATTGCTAAGATGCTCATTGTCTGCTTGCCTTGTCATTTTGGTTATGGGAAAGCTCCTGTACCATGTGCAAGGGGTACCTCGTTGGCGGTTCTCGATGATATGCATGTATTTACAATGACAAGAACTTTCAGGTGACCAAAGTTGAGTAGCATGCGGAGCGACCCTCGTACTCAAGGGACTTGGGATTTCCAGTCTATGGTCTATCAAGCATATGATTCAGAGTGGACCTCACTTTCACCTTAACCACATGAAGATGCCTATGATAGGGGCAATGAGAGCTCAAAGCTAATGAGTACCTCCCTTTTAGCATTAGGAAGCCTTTCAAACATTCACAAAACCGTTTTCACAACTTTGTTGAGTCACCACTTATTCTATGAGCACCTTCTTGAGAGCATAGTTGTCATTCTTGTGTTTGTTCCAAAACTTGGTTAATTATGTCATGACTTTGATACTTGTATCTCTGATATCTTTACTTCTAGTCTTCATGTGAACTTCAGAGGTGCCTTGGCATTTATATTGTGCTCTTCAAACAAAGGCAAGCGAGATACCACTCTATCATACCTTATTATGAGCATTGCAATGTTGCTTATGTTTATGTTTTATGCTACTTATTATTATTGAGTTGATTTCTGTTCATAGCTTGCAATGACTATTGAGTAGACTTAGTTGCATACTTATTATTATGAATTGTCTAAGCATCTATTCCTGTGCTGAGAATATATACATCATATGAAGCAAAGTGTTCGTGAAAGTTCTTTGATCGCACTCAGTTTTCAACTGAATTGCTTGAGGACAAGCAATAAGCTAAGCTTGGGGGGAGTTGATACGTCCAAAACGTATCTACTTTATCGAACACTTTGCTATTGTTTTTCCTCTAAACTTGTGTGATTTGGATACAACTAACACGGACTGACGTTGTTTTCAGCAGAATTACCTTGATGTCTTGTTTTTGTGCAGAAAATGAACTATCGGGAAAAATCCCGAAAAATATGCCAAAAACTATTTCTCACCAGAAGATCCACAGAGCCAGAAGGGGAGACAGAGGGGAGGCCTGGGGGTCCCAGACCCACCCCAAGCGCGGGGCCGCTGACCCCGCGCCTGGGGGAGGTTTGGCCACCCTAGGCAGCTCCTCGGCCTCCCTCCGCGCCTATAAGTTGCGTTCTGACCTAAAAACTCAGGGGGGTTGGATAGTTTTCCAGAAAGAGTTCCGCTCCGCCGCCTCCACGAGAAACCAAGATTCGGATCCAGAAACTCCGCTCTGGCACCCTGCCGGGACGGGGAATTTGGAGAGGATCATCGCCATCGTCATCACCAACGCATCTCCATCAACCACCGATATTTCCCTCATCCATGAGTGAGTAATCCCCCGCTGTAGGCTTGGGGATGGTAGGGATTGGATGAGTTCTATCATGTCATCGAATAAGATCTGTTAGGGGCATAGTGCCTAGTATCTCTATTAGTGCTATTTGACTTTGTTGCAACTTGTTGTGCTTAATGCTTGTCACTAGGGCCCGAGTGCCATGATCTCAGATCTGAACTTATTATTGAATCATTATGATATTATTGTTTGTGATCTTATCTGCAAGTTGTGTACACATATTAATTTCCGGATCCAAAGGCCCCAAAGTGACAATAATTGGGACAACCGGAGGGGATGGCTGTGGTGTGAGGATCACATGTGTTCATGGAGTGTTAACGCTTTGCTCCGGTGCTCTATTAAAAGGAGCACCTTGATTGCCAGTAGTTCCCTAGAGGCCCCGCTGCCACTGGCTGGCTGGACAGAAGATGTTGTGCAAATCCTCATTGCGAGCACGTATGACTATATTTGGAGCACATGCCTAGGATTGTTTAGTACTTGGATGCTTGTTTTTATTTTTCTGTAATGCCCTAGACTTTGAAGTTACATGTTTAGACTCGTCCATGCAACGCCCGTCCATCCATCCCTATGCCTACCGCACTCGAATCCTACTGCTACTGTTACTATTACTATTGCTACTGTTTCACTGCTGCTGTTGCTTTGCTGTTGCTACTACAAACTGTTGCTACTAATAAACTTCTGTGAGCAAGAACTATTTGCAGGTGCAGCTGAACTGACAACTCAGTTGTTAAGGCTTGCAAGTATTCTTTGGCTCCCCTTGTGTCGAATCAATAAATTGGGTAATACTACCCACGAAGACTGTTGCGATCCCCTACACTTGTGGATCATCAGTGACTCCAAGAGAGAGTATTTCTGCTCGATAGTGGGTTCATGCCTCTATTGAATCTGGGGAAGTGACAGAAATCTATAAGGTTGTAGATGTGATGTTGCTACTAGGGAGAAAATAACGATCTCTTGTTCATGAAACAATTGTATTGTTTACTTAACACACATTGCTTAATGCAGTTATACGTTGCTTGCAATTTAATACTAGAGGGGGTTCGGATGATAACCTGAAGGTGGATTACTAGTCATAGATGCAGTTGGATGGTGGTCTATGTATATTGTTATAATGCCCAATCAAATCTAATAGGATCATGAATGTCTAGTATTTGCATTGTTATGCATTGCTCAGTTCGTGTCAATTGCCCCGCTGTAATTTGTTTATCCAGCATGTTGTGTTATTTATCTTAAGGAGAACACCTCTAGTGAACTGTGGACCCAGTCCATTCTTTACCATTGTTACATCATCTACTTTTACTGTTTACTCTCTGCAAGCAACCATTACCTTCCACACTATACGTTTAATCATTTGTTTTCAACAAACCAGTGAGATTGATAGTCTCACTGTAAGTTGGGGGCAAAGTCTTAAGTTTGTGTTGTGCAGGATTCCAAGTTATTAGCAACACCTTGGGGTTATTTCTTTGCTCCGACTGGTTCGATAACCTTGGTTTCATAACTGAGGAAAAACTGCTGCCGTGCTGATCGTACCTTTCTTTTGGGGTCTCCCAACGAAGCTCTACTATTGAGCCACGTCAATAATTATGGTGCATTATCATGAGGGAGCCATGGAATTGACGACCCCCTTGGTGATTTTGCTTGAAAGTCAAGATAACTCATACACGGTAGAAATTTTTGAAAAGCTATTTAAGAATAATTAGATGACTCGTGCTTTGTATTATCCTGAAAAAGCAGGTCACATAAAAGGAATCTTTGCGTTGGTTTTCTTTTTTGATTATTTGACATTTTCTTCGAATTTTTTTACAATTGGGTCAGTCGTCGTAGCAAATGGTTGAATCTTTCAAATTCGTTTGTGTATACTACATAGCACCTTACTTGGATACCTTAACGTTACCTTTTCCAAATTTCTAAACCAAACTAGATAGAGCATATTTGTAGTTCAAATTTGAATTAATTTCAAACAGTTGCCCATAAGATATTTAAATTGGAAAAGGTAGGTAGAAATCGAGAAAAAACAAGATATCCAGGATTCTTCCATCCTATGAGTTCTAATATTGTTAAAAATTTGGTTGGTACTACTTTGCTCCTATTTAGTTCTAATAAAAGAGAAAATCAACTTTGTGTGACAAAAAGTTGGCAACGACCTTTATCACCTTTGTTTTCCATGCCAAGATGCACCTATGTGCAAATTTGAGGTGCATTATCATGAAGGAGCCATGCAATTGACCATCCCCTTTGCGATTTAGCGTCCGAGAGCATGTTCCGTGCATGCGCTATGTGACAGTTTTCATCCAGAGCGCACTCTATTAATACACATAGACTGTTCCACAAAACAACAACACGCTATCCTACGCAATTAATGGTTTGAATGTCTGCTACATCCGACATCTCAACGCTATCTGCTTATGATCCATAGTTAATGGTTTATTGATGAATAGATTAACCACAAAATCAAACGAGTGGCACCTCAAGGCTAATTACCCCCGTCGAAGCATGTTTTCCACTCTGAAACACTGACCTATCATTTCATCTGGCATTCTTTGTCCTCAAAACGCAGTGTGCGGCAGAGGTAGAGAGAGGGTGTTAAATTTGGTTCTACTTGTGTGAAGCACACTTTCAATGTTAAATTTTTTCATAAACATAAAACCCATTCGAAATCTCTACAATGTTTTTCTAACATAATTAAACATAAAACCAACTGCTACTATTTCTCACTGACTTCTCTAACATAATTTATAGATATCAACTACAACTATTTCTTACTCAACAGCTTCGCCCAGTTAATGTCATTGTTGTCACTATCATCGTCGGCATCTTCGTCTGGTCCATCGGGTCCTTGCCCTTGCTCTCCACTTCCATTGGGCCTTGTCCTTTCCCTGCACATTTTGGTGTGCCAACGTCTCGGTCTGAGTCGTTTGCATGTCCTCCTCATACTTTGCGACTATGGCCTGCTATGTTTCTGGGTCGCGGCCACAGAAGCGATCATAGTTCCCGCGAGCTGCTCCTACTCCATGGCATATCTGGCTGCTCTTTGGTGAGAAACTCGACCTTGGACCAAGCCAAAGTCTCCTGCATCGTATACTGCTCCTCGTCAATGTCACTTTACTCCTCATCAGATTCAAGATTGATGAAGGAACGAGATCGACATTGAATTTTAACTGGAAACCGACATTGTCGAGCTCTGAGAAGGCGATGCTGTCCAAAGGATCCAAGGACGATGCACCCTCGATCGGCTGAAGAAACCATGGACATGTGATGTGGCGGCGGCAGTTGGAGCTGCTGTCGCGAGCCGGGTGGAGCCACCGTGAGCCATGGAAAGGACAGAGGAGTGGGTGTGGGTGCCAAGGGGAGAAAGAGGGGGTTGTAGTAATAGCGACCGATGAGCAATCACGTGCCAAGGGGGGAATTGATTAGGCTCGCTATACTAAAGGCATGGTGGGACATACTAAGCAAGAGATGAGAAGACGATCAGCCAGGCCGTCAACGTAGGCAGCAAGACATATTTTTACCTGCCAGGACAACGAGATTGAAGGTGCGGTAATTAGGAGAAGACTAGCTGTATAGAGCTATTAACACTTTTGGTACCACAACTTGCATCCAGATTGTGTTTTAGTCCCATTTCTTATAAATTGGACACCCTAGACCCACAACTTGTTTAGCGTTGATAGTTTTGGTCCTAACCAGTATTCTGTTGACACGTATCAGCCAACGTGGACAAATACGTTTGCACGTAATAGAACGCTCCACATAATAACCCCTTAACATGTGTAATTTTCGCAAAGCCCCCCAGGTCCACCGTAGCTTTGCTCCTCTCACGTACGTGCCCAACTGAAGTCAACCGCACCTCTTCTTAACTTACCTGTTCATGCAAAACAAAACCAGCGTGAGTCACGGCGCCGCAGCAGGAGTTGGCGACGGAGATATCGACCTAGCTTGTGCGCGTTTCCTGGTCCAAGTCCTTAGATCTCCGCCGCCATGCATTACTGGGAGCATGGAGAAGATCCGCCGCCCTACGGTACAGCCTTTCTCCCCACCCTTCTAATCCCCATCCTTCTTCTCTCGCGGGGGTTCTTGTGGTAGGGGCTGAAATCATCCGCACATACGATCTTGATTGACGTAGCATCGTTTAGTATGGTAAACATTGTAGATTCCATGACATTTGTCGGGCGTGCGATCGCTGGTACGAATAGCTCGCCGCAATCTCTGTTTGTCACATGATTTCATCGAAAAGGTTGTTGTTTTTGGTGATTAATGTGACTTGTATTCTTGTTCGGGTGAATGGGTTGTTCGTAAGCGCTGAAAGTTTGAAATTTCGATCGTGTACATAAGTTTTGTGTAGGTGCTATGAATTTGAGGTATATGTGCACTTATTGTTAACTGAAGTAGATTAATGAACACTTGTTTTGTAGTAGCTTGTTCATGTACTAGTTGCTCGTGGAAGAAAAATAGAGCAAAATCTTGTTCTGTATAGAATTTTTGAGTAGTTCTTCTGAATCTGTAGTGTAGATGCTAAATTATGAAAGTTTCTGTTTACTTTAATTGGGTTGTTTTATTCTTAGCATAGATGTTGTTTCAGTTTACTTTCCTTGGCCTGTTCTGAACTTGTCAAACTCTGATTGTCAATCTTTCAATGTATTTTGCAGTACTGTTCCCAAGTGAAGATAATGAAGGAATGTTCACTGTTAAAGTTGTGCACAATGGATTTTTCTGTGGTTTAAGAGAGAATTTGGAATATGTTAGATGTACTACTTCCAGCTTTGACAATTGTATTGCCGACACTTGGTCAACAAGATGGGTTGATGAAATTTTGAGGATCTTGGGATATAGGAGAGATGGTAGGTTGGCTGTGTATTGGTCCATGCCAGGCAAGGTCTTGAGTGAAGGGTTGGTGCTTGTTGAGAGTGAATCAGACATTAGGCTCATGATCAATGTTAGTAAGAGAAACAAAAATCTTGTTTTGTACATTGATCACACCAATTTTTTGAAGGGTCTTAGAGAAAGTGCTATTTTAAATAGACCAGCTACAGGTAATCATGCTACAACTCCTGCAGCTCATGGTCCAAGTGCAACAACTACTCATGCTACAACTCCTGCTGCTCATGGTCCAAGTTCAGCAGCTACTCATGCTGCAACTACTGCTGCTCATGCTCGAAGTGCAGTACCTTCTCATGCTCCAAGTGCCGCTGCTCATGCTCCAACTGCAGCAACTACTCATGCTGCAACTACTGCTGCTCATGCTCCAACTGCAGTAACTCATGCTCAGGCAGCAACTCCAACAGCTCATGCTTCATCTTGGTGAAGGTTCTAGTTCTTCCAGGATACTGCAAACCGAAGACATAGAATTTCATAAAGAAGTTGCAGAACTAGATAGTGACAGTGGTGATAGTCATGACAGCTCTTTCTTTGACAGTGACTACAATGCTGAATCAGGGGATGATGATCTATTTGCTGATAATATTGAAAAATCAGTGAATGATCACAATGAAAAGGAACTATGTGATGAAAGAGAAGATGAGGGTGCCTTGGAAGATGATGATCTTAACATTGGTGAAGGTGATAGGCAACAATTGAGCAAGGCTATAAAGCCATTTAATCCAGAAATTGACATGGATAATCCTTCTTTCCTACTAGGGATGAAGTTCAGTGGTGTTGAGGAACTAAGAAAGGCACTTACCACATATGGCATCAAAAACATGAAGCAAATAAAGAAAACAAAGAATGATAGGAGGAGGTTAGAAGCTCATTGTGCTCCTGGCTGCACTTGGTTTCTAAAATCAGCTAATGATGCAAAAAGAACAGGTGGTTTTGTTATCACTTCGTATGAGGGAAAGCACACATGTGAGGGAAGCTGGCCTATCAAAGCAGTAACTTCTAGAATTCTATAGGACAAATTCATGCATGAGTTTAGAGATAACGAGAAGTTGGGTCTTCAAAGCTTGGCAGCAAAGGTTACAAGAGAATTCAAAATGTGCCCTCCTAGATGGAAACTAAGCCGAGCAAGAAAAGCAGCATTGGAACATATCCAGGGTTATGAGGTTCAACAGTTCAACCAACTTCTTGATTATGGGTAGGAGCTGAGGAGAAGCAACCCTGGATCACAATTTTTTCTTACAACAAATTCAGTCAATGATCCAGATAGCCCTAAGCACAAGGAACACTTGGCCACAGTGTACTGGAGTTATGATGCTTGCAAGAGGGGTTTCCTAGCTGGATCTAGGCCTTTTATTTTATTATATGGTGCCACATAAAAACTAAATACAAGGGTGTGGTTTTGACAGCTGTAGGAATAGACCCAAATGATTGCATATTTACTATTGCATTTGGTCTAGCTGAAGTTGAGTGCACTAGTTCATGGGAGTGGTTCCTTAACAATCTGAAAGATGACCTCAACATAACCAACACTGCCCCGTGCACAATTATGAGCGACAGACAAAAGGTATGCACGAACTAACAAATAATTGGTCGCATATTTAAAAAAACAGTATTGTACCTACCGTTGTTAGATTTATGCACCAACTAACAAATAATTACATCCATAATTTTAGGGTCTAATAAATGCAGTGGAAAAGGTATTTCCAGATGCAGAACACAGATTTTGTGTTAGACACTTGATTCAGAATTTCCAGAGAGCAGGAAATAGAGGAGAGATACTGAAGAATGCCATCTGGGAAATTGCAAGATCAACTTTTGTTCCAAAGTGGCAAAGAAGCATGGACAAGCTTAAGTTGGACATCACTGCAGCATTTTCATGGATTGAACAGCTCGTGCCAAACACATGGATAAAAGCATTTTTCAGTGAATTTCCTAAGTGTGACATGTTGTTGAACAACCACTCAGAGGTTTTCAATAGCTACATATTAAATGCTAGATAAATGACTTTCTTATCAATGCTGGAAACTATCTTCTACAAGATCTCCAAAGAACTGAGAGCAAGCAGAGAGAAGGTTTGCAGATGTCGGGAAGGATTTGTCCAAAGATTAGGAAGAAGTTGGAGAATTTCATAGAGTGGAGCAATGAGTGCCGTGACACACCAGCTGGTAACTACAAGTACTCTGTCAGTAGCCATGAGTTTGAGAAGGACTACACTGTGGATTTCAAAGAAAGAACATGTGATTGCAAGAGGTGGCAACTTAGTGGAGTGTCATCATGTAGTAGCTTGTTGCAGGAAAGACAACATCAATCTAGAAAATCTTGTGCATAATTGCTACACTGTTGACACATTTAACAAAGCATATGCATTCAACTTGACACCACTGAGGGGAAGACCATTTTGGGAAAAATTAAATGGTCCAACCATCCACCCACCTCTCTACACAAAAGTAATGGGAAGGCCTAAGAAAAATAGGAGGAAAGCACCCGAGGAGATAATAAAGAAGGGGTGAAAATCTTTACAAAGGCAGGGGTCACAATTCACTGTTCCATATGTGGAAAAGCAAATCACAACAAGAAGGGCCACCAAAAATATCTTGATAATCTAGAAGAACAAAGGCAGAATAATATTGTTGAGGAAGATGAAGAAATTGACATCCCTTCTATTATTGAGGTACATTTTCCATTTCTTGTTCATATGTTTAATTGTTTATGCTAAAATGTCCTTCCTTAATTAATTTTTGCAGCATATTATCCCACACACTCCCAATCCAACACTGGACCCTACAAACCAGCAAGATAGCATGGTGTTCATGATGCAAGCAGAGGTTTGAATTATCTAAATATTTGCATTTCAAACTAAAGATTCAATTTCTGTAGTGTTTTCATGATTTCCATCTTGGCAGGAGCAAGAACATGTGCCAATCCAGAGGTTAATTGGCCCACAGCCCGAGAATGCTTTTGTCGTTTCTGCCAGAGAAAGTATTCCATCATCAAGAGGAAGGGTGACAACTTCATCCACTAGAGGAATGTTGAGGGGAAGAGGTAGTAGAGGAAGGAGCAATGCACCTAGGACAGTGGCTAGAGGAACTACAGATCAAGGCAGTAGCAGCATAAGAGAAAAAGGGAAAGGGAAAAAGAGGCCTGCAAGTTCTATTCCTGATCTCAATGAAGAAGTATTTGATCTCAATGCAGAAGAGTTTCATGTCAGTCAAAATGCACCAGCTATTGATGACATTTGATATGTGTTGAGAGTACGTGAGTGAGGTTGACTTCAAATAATAACTGTGATGCTGCATTTATATAGCTTTTGATGGAATTATATGTAGTCATATGAATTTATATCATTTATGTGAATTTATATCATTCATATGGATTTTCATGCTAATATATGGATTTAAACGGTTTACATTCATTTCTGTGAATTTATATGGATTTAGGTGGTTTCCATCCATTTCTATGGATTTATATGGATTACATCCATTTATATGAATTTATGTGGTCTCCATCCATTTCCGTGAATTTATATGGTTTCCATCCATTTGTATGGATTTATGTGGTTTCCATCCATTTCTATGGATTTATGTGGTTTCCATCTTTTTCTATGGATATATGTGGCCATGTGGTTTTTTTTCATATCTTGTATGGAATTATGGTCACCTTATATATGTGTGGTTAAAGTGGGCTCTAAACAATCAGGAAATGGCCACATCTGTTGTTGTCGTAACAAAATCATTTATTGAATTTTGGATTATATAGAAGAGAATTAGCAATGCCATATGTATAGGATTATAGATTTTATATGTTCTACACCACTCTAGAAATTCCCTTTTGTTAAAACAAGTGAAGATAGGACCATTCTCCATTCTGACATTCACTTAGTTAAAATTTTAGTAATATTGCTACACCTTCACAATAATAAATAGCTACATCTTGATACATATACAATAGTAGATATAACCAAATATATTCCTACACCTTGACAGTACAAGATATATCCAAATATATTGCTCAGATCATATATGCCAAAACACTCATATATTGCTTACATAAAACATCTGATACATTGACAGTACAGCCGTGATCATAGCCCACACAACTCTTACATATCTAGTCTAAACAATTCTTACATTAGCAATACATCCACACAGCTGTGATCACAGCCCAACACACACGCATATACACATATCTTACATATGTAGCCTGAAACCTACAACCTACAACATGCACTTCTCCTCCTTCTGCATTTTCCAAATCATTCAGACTATGACCTTTCTCTTCTCCTCCTTCTGTATTTTCTAAATCATTCAGACTATGACCTTTCTCTTCTCCTCTTTCTTCTCCATCTTATTCTTGATGTCATTCTTTTTTCTCGCAATTGAGCAAATTACGTAGCAAGCTCAGCAAATTGAAGTAATTTCATCAAATTGATACACACAGGTACTATTGCTCCTGGACATAGCAAGTTGAAGTAAATTGAAGTAAATTCACGTACTGCTACTCCTGGACACACAGGTATTGTTCCTGTACAGCTCAGCAAATTGAAGTAAATTCAACAAATTACATAGCAAGCTCTGATGTCACCCATGCACACAGCCTAGGACCCCCAAGCTCATCACCAATTAAAATGCGGGGCAGAACCAAAACCAAGATACACCCAAACGATGTTGCAAAGAAGACTGGAAGGGAAAAGACCAGCAGCATTGTCTGATGTACAGCGATTCCTGGTAGACAAAGTAATAGTACACCGTAATGATCAACCACGAAACACCAATGCCAACGTATATGTTCACCGAATTGCTGTACAAAAAGAAATTTATCAGTTTACTCAGCTCTACTGTGACAAATTAACAACAATATGTGGAAGACGAAGAACTGGTTCAGGAGGACATGTGTAGCATGTAGACATAAACCTGCAAGTGATGTTAGCTATTGCGGAGTCTGCGATAACTTGCCTCTCCCCTCCGCCAAATCGGCGAATACCGGCCCTCCACTACGAGCTACTGACCTCTCCTGTCGCACCTCTTCTTCCCCCGTCGCACCTCCGCCTCCTCCGTGCTCAGGTTCAGATGAAGGCGCCGCCCCATCCGCGTCAAGGTGCTGGTGCTCGGCCGCCCCCCTCGGCGAACATGCGCACGAGACCTGGCCGTGTTGTCGACGCTCCATTCCGCCGTCGAGATGGCCGCCATCCTCCATCGAGCCGGCCGCCGCCGTACAGGAGCGGGATTTCAGGGGATCGGGTGCGGTTGACTTCAGTTGAGCACATACGGGAGAGGAGCAAAGCTAAGGTGGACTTGGGGTCTTTGCAAAAATTACACATGTTAAGGGGTTATTATGTAGAGCGCTCTATTACGTGCAAACGTGTTTACGTGCAAACGTGTTTGTCCACGTTGGCTGATACGTGTCAGCAGAATACTGGTTAGGACTAAAACTATCAACGCTAAGCAAGTTATGGGGTTTCGGGTGTCCAGTTTACAAGAAGTGGGACTAAAATGCAACCCAGACGCAGTTTACGTAGGTTATATCCAGTCTCACTTGTAAGCTTTAAGTGGGTTTCAGCACATGGCAGATCTTAGTCCACAAATAGTCAAAGGGGCATGGACCGACGAAAATACACTATCTCGTTATTGTTTTCGAGGGTGGTTTTGAAGACAGGGAGCAAAAATAGAAAACTTGGCACCCATGAAAAAAATCGAGCAGTAAAAGCCAAATTTAAGGTTTCAACCAGCTCTCTTTGAACATCAGAAGAGGTCGCCCCCGCGTCGTCCCACCCGGGCGACACGGGCGGCCGCCCAAACCTTCCTCTTCCAAGTCCCTCTCCTCCTTTGTTCACCCCTGCCGCCGCCGGTCTGTGCTGTCGGGCAAAGCCCGTGTGGCTTCCGGCGGTGGTGGGACCTCTTCGGCTGTGTGCTGCGGGCGTGTGCGCGACGAATCTGGCGGTTGGGCACCGGAGCGGAGGCTCCGGGTTGTGGGGATGGCGACAGGCTGGCATGGACGGCAATGACTCTGGCGGCGAACGTGCTGCCTTGTGGTGGCGCCTAGCTGCGCGGGCCCGTCCAGGCCTGATCTAGGCTGGCGGGCCGCATCCTATGCATGGGCGTGCAGCTGTCCAGGTCCGGTGCTGCTTCAGCCATGGTCCGGGCGGCGGCCAAGCGGCATCTCGAGCGGTTGACGGCCAAGCGGCATATCCGGCGGATGGCGGCCAAGCAGTTTCTCGGGTGGACGGCGGCCAAGCGGCAACTCCCTCCCAATCAAAAACTTGAGCAGATGCGTCCAGTGTAACATCCCAGCATTTAGGAACTAACGAAGGATAGACTTAGGAATTTGAAATATTGCATGCATTCATCTGCAAAAATATGGGTAAATTTTTCGTCAAATAAAAACCTAAAGTGATTAAGGTTTCTTTCATACTTTGAGATTATGTATAGTCATGAAGGATGATTGTTATAGACTTTGATATGATCTTTGTGGATTTATTTGTTTTGGGAAATGAAAATTGAGTTTAAAACTTGAGTGTTTGAATTATAATTCAAAAGGATTTTGAATAATGTTTGAATCTTTGATTTAATTAAGAGTTAACTAATAATAATTCAAACTTCATATAAAGAAAGCAATTAAGAATATGAATATCCATTTCATAATTTTATTCAATAAATAAGTTACAAAAATGTAACTTATGAGAATCATCCATAACAAATCTTTACGATAGTAAATAATAAAGAATAATATTTCTTTATTAATAATAGTACAATCTCTATTACAAAAGAATAAAAAATAATAATAAAGAGTGCAAACAAATAAATTGAAGATTACAATTGAATATGATAATCATTACAAGTGACTAATCTATCAAGAAAAACAAAACCTAAAATAAAGTCTTGATCTTCAAATCTGGTACCTGCAAAATAAAAATAAACTTCAAAGAAAAAGAAGGTTAGGATTAGAATTATTTTTACTCTCAGACTTGACATTGAAGTGAACTGATCAAGGTTCATCATTGAGTTTTTAAGGGGCAAGTTTCACCAATATGAAAGAATGAATATTTCATAAATTCAAGCCATAAGGCAGATAATAGTAAAGAGGGGCAAGTTTCACCAATATGAAAGAATGAATATTTCATAAATTCAAGCCATAAGGCAGATAATAGTAAAGAGGGGCAAGTTTCACCAGCCAGGTAGAAGTAACAATATAAAGTAACTTTCAAAAATTCTGAACATATCCACATCTGTGCAGCAAGCACACAAGCAGCACACACACCAAACTGCATGGTGTGTGATGTCAACACCACAACAGCAGCACAACCAAACAAAACTATCAACACAGCCGTGGAAAAACCAATTCCCACACCATTCCATTACTCTTACACACCAAGCACAGCAGCCACAATCCAAACCCAACCAAAGCCAAGCTAGATCAAACCAACCAAAACCCAGAAGCACATGACCAAGATGGTGACATAAGGAGGGGGAAGATCAGGTGGATAGCAAGACCAAGGTCAAACCATCAGGATCAGGAGATGATGGGATAGATCAAGGACAAGCCAGGAGCTGGATATACCAGGGGAGCACAAGATCAACCACAAGATCAAGCTACCACAAGATCCACCACTAGCAACCACACCATCAAGTGACAGTGGTGAGTAAATAGACCCTCAAATGATCTATCTGTCTAAGATTAGACAAGCATACATGATCTGTATCTCCTTCAAACTCTCAGAAAGCACCCAAGTGGGGTGAATCCATCACTGAGGTTTTAAACTCTGAAAGCAAACAGAAAAGCATAAGGATCCAACTAAATCTTAGAACAACATCATTGATTTAGCTATCAAGCTATATTTTCACTCAAGAATGACTATAGCTAAGATTTAACTTCTAGGCACACCTCTAAGACAAGAGTAGCACCTTAGAATCTAATCTTATGGACCTATCAAAGTTATTAAGCTTACAAGCATCTTTTCCCAACTTTGATTCAAGCAATAGTAGCTGGTATCACTACCAGAATTAGACCATGTGAATCAACAAGATAGAGGTCTTAATCCCTAAACCTCAGACCAACATCACTGGTTCTAGGGATATAAGGAAAGAGGATTTCACTTATCTATCATGCCAAGCCAAATCTTAATCTTGAATGAAACCACACCAAGTAAAAGAATCTAGACTTGTGTGCCATACAAGGATGGTGTCACAAGAACAGTGCTAAACTAAGCAAGTTCAACATCCAATCTTCACAGATACAATCAACCAGTTATAAATCATTTTCCTGTTCTTAAACCTAGGAATCATAAACAGGATATTCATATATATATATGCCTTCATTGTAAGAGACCATTGTGATCTCAAACCACACATGAATTCTCAAGCCAACAGTACTAAGACAGTAACTTCATCACACCATACCCACTGTCATTAACCAAGTAATGACAGTGGTAAGTTATCCAAACCACTAGCTTTACCAAGTAGTGTTTCTAGTATAATTTTACCCTCTAAATCATATGAGATTTAACCATGGAATCATCAGCAGTAAACCACTAGCATCACCACAGCTAATCATCAGCCATAAGCCACAGCCAATCACCACTTAACAGATTTAGAGATCATCAACACATGATCTAATTCATCAGTATCTAATCAACAGCAGGGTATGAACCCTAAACAGAACCAAGAACCCTAATCAGAACAAGACAGTGACCAGAAAGATCACCACCAAACATCTAGCAGATGATGACTTAACATAGAGCAGCACGAGAGGAGAGGGAGCACTTACCAAAGGTCCTCGCTGAAGAATAGAAGAGGAAGCAGAAGGGCCGCTAACCATGGCGGCGCGAGGAGCACCCCATGGGGGGCGCTGCAACCCATACAGCACCACGGCGACGACCATAGTCACGCCTAGGGGCGAGGTGAATCACCACAGAGCACGACAGCAATGGTGGCGCCAGGATCAACGCCAATCCCAAACCCTAGGGTTCGAGATGGCATCGATCTGTCGCAGGAGAGCTCCATGTCCAAATACAGTTGGACAAGAGGGAAGAGCAGAATCGACAATCCCTTCCTGCACCATGGCGGCGGCCATGGAGGTCCACGACGACGGGAATCGCCGACGGCGACATCACCGACCACGGGGTCGGGGATAGAGGAGGAGAGGAGTGAGCTCGAGGGTGAGAGACAACGAGTGAGTGGGCTGAGTTGGGCCAGAACTCTTCAGGGTGGCTGTTTTGACTATGCCTAATGGGCCACAAGGGCCCAATAAGAATAAGCCAACCCAAAAACCTTTAAGGCCTGTTTTAATAAATAGAAAAAGACCAAAATGCCTTGAACTTAATTAAATTCTAGAAAATAAAATAAAAGTCCAAAAATTATAAATAAAATATTTTTGGATTCACAATAATCTAAACTGTCCAAATAAATTAAGAAATAAAATTTTAAACATATAAATTTTATTAAGAATTTTGTAATTTATATATTCCTTATGGAATTTGACAAAATTATTGAAAGATGATAAAAATAAATAAAAATCACTTTCATTATATATTAATATTCTAGTATTTTAGAAAATTACTAAATAAATATTTAATAACAATTTTTAATATTTAAGGGATAATTCTTAAAAGAATTATTAAATCAATAAAAGGAAAATAAAATAAAAGAATACAATATTCTATTATAAATATTAAAAATTAATATTTATAAATCCTTTATTATTAAAAAGAATTTTTATAATAATTGGGAGAATACATATCAAATTAAATGATGCATTACATTACTTTGCATAATCATTTTGCTTCTTTAAATATTGTCCTTACCGAGCAATAATGATGTTTTTTAGACATAGAAGCTCAAGGTCCAGTGCAAGCATCAGACTTCACTACCTTGCAATCACAAGGCAAGTTCATCACTTGCTCATATCCTTTGAAGAGTCTTTACCAAAGTATTTGCAAAGTGTGTGTTATCATATATACTCTAAGGAAAGAAAATATTATTTTCACAAATAAATAAATCTTAGATATCATCCTAAGTGATGATATTTTGAAGCAATAGAACTTAGGGTTCTATTTGCAATAATAATGATCAACTAGGGACTTAATAACCCCTGACATTAGTGATTCTAGCGCCGTATATTACGCGTTAGCCATGAGATTTGGAATGGGACAGAGAAGTCAGCTGTATCTTCTTCCTCTCGCATGAAGCCGGATGTGCAGGTCGTGGCTGTTATCCTCTTAGCGTGCATATTAATTGGTAATTTGTAGAGGATATGCAGCATATGGGTGGGAACCCTCATCGTCTCACGATAGTTCTGGCATCTAACGGTGTGTACAAACCATTGCCGTAATTCAATATGTGGGCATGGTGTACACCAAGGAGGCATGCGAGGTCGCGAAGGGGGCAGTAATTGGCTTGGACCAACTACTGGGCCCCACATCATGGAATTGTGGACGAGAAAGTATGTCCGGTTGTGTAACAAGGAGTTGATCTCTCATGGGTAAAGTAACGCACCTCTGTAGAGTGTAAGAATTGTAACTTGTTACTCCCTATTCCGGGAAGGAGCTACGCACGCGGCAGGAAAGGAACTCCATGAAAGTTCTGTCAACCTGTGAAGGCTGATGGTCATAGATTTTTATAATAAAATCAATCTTTAAAGAAAGATTTATAAAAACGGCATAGTACCAAGGACTTATAGTCCGAGGTGGTAGTAAGAGCATCAAACTTCCCACCTTGCATATAATAAACTTGTTGGATAACGCTGTTACTCATCCTTTCCTTTGATCCCTTGCTTAGACTCTGAGGATCCCGAAGACGTGCCAATGTATGCAGCTGAATGTCAAGAAGATGTGTTCTACGAGGAGCCTGGCCTGTCAGGGGGTGTTGAAGGAGTGGATTACGAAATCCGCTATGGTGTTGATGATAACGAGTCTAACTAAGTATCCTAGCTAGTAGTAACCAACTGAGCTGAGCAGCATGAACTCTATAGAATAAGTTGCTGAGCTCAACTCCTAGTCGGAGTTGCTACTTTTAAATTCCACTGAAACACTTTATAGTTTGGTTTGTAAGTTGAAACCTTTTAAAGTATTGAACTTCTGGTATTGTAATAAAAATAATAAGTGAATGTTTGTAATATGGACCCGCAATGTTTCTGTTGTACCACTCTGAGGGATGTGATATTTACGGAACAGTGTTCTGTGGATGTCATGTCAACGACTATAGTGTACTACACATGCAGTGGTATGCTGGGTCACCGCACCAGTGGTAACCCAGACGGAGGGAAATCAAGCGATAACCCGGGCAGAAGGCGGCAAAACGACAACCAGGGTGGACGGCGGCCAAACAACAATTCGGGCGGGCGGCGGCCAAGCGACCGGTTGCTCTTACGTTATTGATGGTGCTCAACGATCTGGTATGACTATGGTGTGCTGGGGACTTTGTTTCCAGCGAGGTGTCAAACTCTCCGGATGAAAATCCTGCTCAACTTCGTTGGTGCCGGTGACGATAACACCTGTGGGTATTGTTTGCCTTGTTGAAGGCGTCATCGAGGAGCTCTGACATCTTTCCCATTCTCGGATCTTGTCTTCCGGTGAAAACCAAGATCTGTTTGTCAGACGGGTGATGGCGGCGTTCTCCACACTGCTACTTCGATGGAAGCATCACCTTGAAAATAAGATCCTTTGGTGGGAGCGCTTGGTTTGCGGATGAGCGCTTGGTAGGACATCATCAATGACATGGTGCTGGTGAAGTTGCGCTATTGGTGTCTTGTCGGCGGTGGCAGGAGCACTCTTGACATACAGGTGGCGACATACGAGTCTTGTTGGTTGTCCTCTTGACACCGGAGAGGCACATGCCCGCTCCCCTTCGGATATGTCTTCTCTCTCCGGTGGCATTGAAGTCGACGAACAAGCTCGTGGCGGCTGTGTCAATGTGACAGGTTTGGAGTGACCTTGGAGCTGTCGTGACGAAATCGAGGTCATCGGATCGTAAACACGGTGGATGATGTGAGATGATGTTGCTTGCTCTGGTGGTTTGCTTTTCTGTGTCAC
Organism: Avena sativa; assembly: GCA_916181665.1. Lineage (NCBI taxonomy): Eukaryota > Viridiplantae > Streptophyta > Magnoliopsida > Poales > Poaceae > Avena > Avena sativa. The sequence goes on along the minus strand of OV702294.1, from coordinate 165,462,488 downwards.
TTTGCGCCTCATTGGCGCTCCGCATGCCTAGTGGTGCTCTTGTGGATGTAAAGGTTTTCGTCCGGTTTTTCTCAAATTAACCAAGCAGTCCGGGTCTCTGTACCTTTTTTTCCTCTAATGCAATGAATATAGCAGTTCTTCTGTTGTGATTCAAAAAAAAAATCGAGTAGTACTACTAGAATCTTTAGATGGCACAGAAATAAAACCCCTAATAAAACTAGCTAAGGATCCGGCAGGACGGAGAAGTCAATAATACATCCAATCCACACTAGCAGGCGCTGCTTGTCAGGCATTAGCTTAGCGTGCCGATGGTGTCGTCATCGTCAATGCCGTTGAAGAAAGGGTCCTGCAAGAGCTCGGTTGCCGAGGGACGGTTCCGGGGCTGGCCGATGCAACGCTCGATGAATCCCCGCAGCTCCGGGTTCTTGAGTTGACTGAGCGCGGCGGGCAGCACCCCGCCAGTGACGTTGTTGAAGATCTGAATGACGCTCTCGCACTCGGCGTAGGGCATCTCCCGCGTCACCATCTCCAGCACGCACATCCCATACGAGTAGATGTCCACCGACTCCGTGTATGTCTCCGTGTACAGCTCCGGCGCCATGAACTCCGGCGTGCCCAGGATCGTGTGCGCCACGTGGGTCTTGTCCACGATCGCCGCCAGCCCAAGGTCCCCGATCTTGATCTGCGCCCGAGAGAGCCGTTAGCCTCACGCAAATTGACCAAGATACAAACTCCATTCGGACGGGAGCACGAAGGCAATGGCTAACAGCTAGTAGATGCAGCAGGCAAGCACTGCGTGTGAAATGTCGCAAAAAGACACGCAAATTGAAGGAAATAAATTAGCGCAACAAATTAAAGTGAGTGTCAACGTGAATCACTTGTGTTTCGATCTCCTTTATATTCGAAAGCAACGTGCACCTTACATCACACGCGCATAAATCTTGGGTTACAGTTCCTGAGATACTTTTAGATATTTCTCTCACACAAAAACACGGAGCAAGAGAGGTCTACTGCTAGGTCTTTTTCGCAGAAAAGAAGCATAAAAGGTAGGAAAACACCCGTCACTCCGCTAATTTCCGGCCATAATGCACGGGTTGGTACTAAAGTAATGACATTCTGCTGCGTAAATAAAGTAAATCCTGTGACTATTATCCCCAATTCAGAATCTAATTAAAACGGAAAACGTGTGTAACTAAAAGTGCTAAATTACTGGCAAAATACAATTAAGGATCCCTAAATTACTGGCACAATGCAATTAAGGATCCCTAAAATTAAATGATGGGGAACAGCATCGTGCGAAGGAGTTTAGCACAAGGCCTAATCATCGTATTTTGGGGAGAATTGATCGAGCCCGTGGTTCATGGAGAGGGCAATTAGGCGACCAAGAGATCGATACCTGTCCGGTGTTGCCGTTGATGAATATGTTGCTGCAGTTGAGGTCGCGGTGAATGATGCAGGGGTCGTGGGTGTGGAGGTGTTCGAGGCCCTCGAGGATCTGCCGCGCCCACTTCTTGAGCGCCTTGACGGAGACGTGCTTGTGGCGGTAGCGGTAGTCGCGCAGGCTGCCGGAGTTGCAGACCTCGGTGATGAAGTTGAGGATGCCGTTGTCGCGGTCGAGCCAGACCTTGTGGAAGCCGATGATGTGGTTGTGGTGGAGGGAGCGGAGGAGGCGCACCTCGGCGTGGAGGCGGTCGACCATGGCGGGGTCCCGGTCCGCCAGGGCGCGCACGCGCACCCGGTTCCAGGCCACCTCGATCCCTTCCTCCTGGTCGAACCCGCGGTACACCTTCTTGACGGACCCGTGGCCCAGCACGGCCGCGTACCGACCGAACCGACCCGTCGGGTCAACCTCCTCGAACGCCTCCTCGTCGGACGACGCCCTCGCCATGTCCTCCTCCTCCTCCTGGCTGCTCCTCCTGCCGCTGCTGCTGCTGCGCGAGGCGCGGCGGCGTCGGGCTTGGGGGCATGCGAAGCGGACGGGAGGCAGCAGGAACAGCGGCCAATCGGGGCTGCCGCTATTTATAGGTAGGACGGTTGTGCGAGCGCCCTGGCTGGGTAGAATATACTGTGTAGGGTTGCGACCGGGCGTACGCGCCTCGTTGGGGCCGCATGGCTGTGGGACGGGCCTCGTTGCCCGCCCGCGCCGTGTGATCGATCGGACGGTGCCGCGTCCATTGGCTTGCTGGCAGTTCGTCCGGTTCACGTCGTCGCGTGAACTGTACAACAAACTCGCTTCGTCGTTTATGTACCGGGAGACTGAACCGCTGCCGTCGATTCCCGTATTCAATCGCATAGACGACAGACTTCACTAATTCCCGTTCCAAGCGCACGTTATTCACGCACAGAAACTACGCCCACTACTCTCCTCCCAGCGTCCTTGACCGTTGGGCCCTGTGCAAAAGTTCTTTTTTTTCCTGGGTGTGTTCATGGTTTTTATGTGATCCATTCCTGGGAGGCATAAACCCAAAGTATCTGTAGCTAAAGGAAGCCATATTTTCTTCTTCGGTCCATCTATAATGTTAGATTTATATATATGACCATGTAGCCTAATAAATTCTAAAATCTAAAGATCCATCCACTATGGCAGCTTGAGAGAAGAGACAAAGTTTAATTTCAGATGGCTAGTTGGAAGAGTCGGAGCAGCGTATATGGTAAGTTGTTCCACTTTCACTAAGTGAGTGAAAAAAAGAGTCCACACGCACTCCTCCGTTGTTGGCCGCCTCGGTCGCATGAACTACACGTTTTGTGAACCGAGCTCGAAACTCGTTTTGTAAAAGCCTAAATTTTTGCACGGTGCACCGATTATTTGGATAAGTGATTGTTTGAAGCATGTCCTCGTCTGCCACCACTAAGTAAAGCAATATTTTCTTCTTAGGTCCGCCTATGAGCCATGATTTATACACCTAGTTGTAGATTTATATAGATTCATATATGATTTTAGTGTAATAGTAAGCGCACACGTGCAACAAACGAAACCTATTATATACAGTAGTAAAATATTACAATTATTTTCGATTCAACACCAGTGGTATTTGGTTGTCCGTGTACATATTAGCTGCACATATCGAGGCATGTTCTACATTCGTAACAGAAACATGCCATCAAATTTGGAGCTACTGCATAAGAGCACAATCAAGAAGAGATTTCAAGAAAAAAAAATTGAAGAATAATTAGGAGATATACTGTAAGCCGAAAGATGCAAATGGCTCAAACATGCAACTGCTAGTAACATAAAATTAAATCTTAGCAAATTAATCCATACAAAAAGATTGATCCATGTAATACATGAAAAGAGGGATGTCAGTTCTTGTTTCTACGCTTGAAAAGATTTATGGGTGTGCTAACGACATCAAATTAAGCCACACGGAAAGATTGATGCAAGTAATAATATATGAAAAGAAAGATGTAGTATGTTCTTGTTGCTACACTCGAGATGTTTCATCGAATGTTTCTTAGCTGGTAATCAAACGAAATAATAATTGAGTGCCAAAGAAATAAAGCGCAGTAAATTTCATGGTCGCTCAATCACGTTCACTTAGCTTTTAGGTGCCGACGATCTCTGTTGTGATTGCTCCCAAAACACAATATTTCTCACAACACCAACCTGTGAAAGGTATTAATGTAAGCACACATAGCAGGACGGGTAAGCTAACATTAATTAGTTTAAGCTCAGGCCTATGGCCAGTACACACGTAGGTACATTTATATACATCCATGCATCCTGTGAAGCAACACCGATAAATCATGATGCCAGGTACCTAACCATAAGGAGTGGTAATCTGCAACACAACGTAGCTATACAAGCACGATTAAGGTTGAGATGTCTAAAATCCATGTATTCAGTGACGGGCATGAAATGGACTTTAAAGTGCACTGAGAGAATGCGCGCACAAAACAAACTTCAAAGGACTCTCTCTGATCCATATTAACATCCTTAACTCCCTGTAGATTCGTATAAATCTAGTTAAGAATTTAGACTATAGATAATATGAATTTAGATAAAGATGAAGCCATTAATAATATAGACCAGAGGAAGTAATATTTTTCCGATGCGTGCCTGAGTTGTTATATAGATCTCAACGTGACAGAGCCCAACGGCCTGTCACGCCCCTAATCGCGCCCTAATCGGGTGTAATGCCCGAAAATATTAAAAATTAGAAATTGATTGTTATTTTATTTTGTGCATCATCATGACATCATCATGCATATTTTTTCTCTAAAATATTTTAACCAAAAGCTTATTTTGTTTTCTAATTATTCCCTCCTTTAATTTTAAATCGAAACCCCGGTCTTTTCCGGATCTTTTATTTGTCTAAAAGACTATTTACAAAAGTCCTTTAAAAATAAAACAAATAAAAATAAAAATGTTTTTAGGGGAGGCAGCCAGCGAGGCCCAAAAGCCCAGCCGGCCACCCACTACCCCAAATCCTATTCTGAACCCTAATTCTACCCCAACCCATTCCACACCACACCTCGCCGTTGCCCTCGAGGACCCCTGCGCCTCCCGCTTACCTTCCCCGTCTCGCAGCGCCGCTGCCAGGAGCTCTACTCGTCACCCAACGCCGTCGCTTGCGCTCGCAACCCGCTGCCGGTTGCAGCACGCCCGCGGAGGACCTCCCTCGAGTAACCTCCTCTCCACCTCGCCGACCAACGCTCGACTGAGGCCAGCGCCCGACGCCGCCTCCTCCCTGGTCATCTTCGGCCGCCCCGCGTCTCCTCCCCGTATTCCTCTCCTGGTCGCCATCGACCATGCGCTCTCCTCGCCTCCCTCCACGAACTCGCCGCCAGGACCCGTCCCCGACGGCCACGGACGTGCCCTATTGCCTCAAGCCCTGTGTCGTTGGGCCGCCTCCTCGACGCCCCGCAACACCACCACACTGGTTCCACTAATTCCTATCGTGTGTGGGTGTCCTGTCTTCAGCGCCCCAAGCACCAGCAGCCCCCACCATCTTGTTCCTGTCATTTTTGTCTTGGTACGATGTGGTACTGACACTTGATGTAGTCCAAGGTCTCAAGTTGAAGTGTTTTGTGTTCATGCGAATGTTTTGGTTCTGCTCCTGACCGTGTAAGTCTGCAGTTGTGCCGGGATGGAGTGGCTACTGTCACCGAAAGCCAAGATCTCCTTCACAGGCACGAAGACCCTGACCTCGGAATCCGATGTCCGTTCTCGATCCCGTCGAACCCGATTCCGAACCTCAACGTGTGACCTCTATCCGAGCCCCTACTTTATAAATTGTCATATTAAACTTGTTGCATGTTAAATCATTCATGCTTGCATACATATTTATTTGTTTGGGGGTATTTTGTTGATTCACCTCATAATTAAATATGGAGACCATATGAGGGCGAATCTAGTCTAATATTGATCCCATTTAAAATTGTGTAGCTAACCGGTGCTATATTTTGCCATGTTAAGACAATATTTAATTTGTGGGGTAGCTAAATAACTTGAACCTAATAATAAATGCCGGGATCCCGATTCCGCTTAATATTGCTAAGATAGACCCCATATTACCATGTCATGCATCATATCATATCATGCCAGATCTTTTGCCTAGTATTAAATATTGTATCGGGTGTTCTTTCTAGTGTTTGCTTGTTCCCCGGATAGTACGATGAGTGGATGCGAGTTGCAAAAAGCCTCCGGTTTTCCGACTTTGTCTCACAGGCGAGCATTTCTCCCCCTTCTACCTATTTTGCATTTATAGTCTTTACTTCCTCCCTTTGATCTATTGTTATCCTTATTGTTGATGCTATAGTACCGTTCCTTTATTTACCTGCTTCACTATATTGCCTTGGTTATCCTATTGCCTTGCTTGATTAGCTAGCTTTTGTCCTTGCGAGTCGTAGGCATGCTTAGTAGCGCTCTCATACAGGTGGAACATGATACTCAGATATTGATGGTGATAAGATAATTAAATTGGTGATGTTGGTTATGGTTATGGTTTCACCTAATGATAAGGTCCCGGCATGGACCATCTTTGGGAACTGTTTGAGCCGACCTAGGACCCGTTCGTTCTATGATACCAGTTCTGAGTTGATCGCGCTAACCAAACATGCTGGCCTCTGGGATCCCCCCCTCAACTACCGGCGCTATTCGTATATCCAGAGGGTTACAAAATTGGTTTTCCATTTGGTGCATACGCATAATATGTCCTCGAACATGGGTTGAGTTGTGATATGATTTTGGTGGACTGCCATGGCTTGCACTGCATAAAATCGGGATATCGTGCCGGAGGTGGGATGGAGCTCTACAAGTTATCTTCCGATCATCGTCCGGCCGTAGACTCAAACGCTGTGCCACCTAGAGAATCAGCTGTATATCTTGTGTGGGTAAAACACAGTAGGTGATGCCTCTGGATATGCGCGTAGTTATGGGACAGTTCTTGTTGTGAGATTCAGATGACACGCGTAATATGTTGCCTGAAGCGTTGAGCATGCGTTTGGGTACAGTAGTGCACCCCTGCAGGGTAAATCTTTTCGAGAAGCCGTGTGTCCACGGTTATGGACGCCTCAGGAGTACAGTGTCATGATCATAGACAACGCCACTAATATTTTGCCTCTTTAATAATATAAATAGTAATTAGCCTTATCAACTAAACACATGCTTAACTAAAATTGCCACTGCGTGTGTTCCGCAAGAGGACTTCCTCGACTGGTCTTCGAGGGGGAAATCTTCGGATGGGTTATGTTTGGTGTTATATTATTCTTATCGTGTAGTGCTCTCTTATCTCTCTCTAATAGCCGAAGTTGTAGTGTGTCTCTATAAGTTAGATAGTGCAAGCTTTGCTGCCGCTGAGCCCCACCATACCTATGTAGGCGAGGACCGCCAAATTCTAGTCTCTCCGTGTACTGGCCTCAGTACTGACCGCTCTCTTTCTGTTTTCCTTTGCCCTTTGTCGGCACACTTTTGGCTTGACAGGTATGTGATTGACGACGTTAGCAAGGTTACCCTGCCGGTTTGGCCTGGGCAGGGTTGGACACCGCTTGGTTATTCTTCAGAACTCTTAGTCCCATTTGGATCTTGTCCGTACTTGGATACTATCTTGCTTTCTTCTTGAGTTGTATCTTCGTATTGTACCTTTTGTATTCTTGACTCATTGAGTCGTTGTTGTATATATAAGTTCTTGTGGACTCTGTTGTAAACTACTGTGATGTAACTACTTGTAATCGAATCCCACCCACACGAAAGTGTCTGGTGGGCGTCTTTGAATCGCTTCTATGCGGGTTTTGGCGGGAAATGCTGAGATCCGCATAGACCCGATTCGGGGGCGTTACAAGTGGTACCAGAGCAAAGGTTTACGATACCCCACTGGTCCAGCCTGTAGGTTAACCTTGCCAATGGTAGAAGTCTACTGTCAAAATTATTTTACTACAAATGCGTTGGATAGGTCTAATTAGCTCTGATTTTATTCCTTACCTCATTTCTTTCTCTTCTTATCTTTGCGTGTTTTAATCTTCTCCCTTACCTTGTTCAAGTATAGGATTCTCGTGGTTGGGTCTTCCGTCGTACCTTTAGGGTTCCACTTTTTCTCCTTTTGTAACGGTGGATTTACATCTGGATTTCATTCTACTTGACCCCCTTCCAATGATTCCCGGTGTTCTGCAATTTTTGCGATGACATCATCTTTTTGATTCTTTGTTAATACCGATTGTCAAGTTTTTCAGTATGGATTCCGAGGGTTTAGTTGCATGATCCTTCTATTCATGTATAGAGTAATGCTTTGAGTGCGGGATGGAGTAGCTACCATACCACTACTCTTATCATTCACCCTTGTATATTGATTGGTGGAACCATGCAATTTTACTCCTTCCATAGAAGTTAAAGGTGGCCTTATCTTTGATACCTCTACTTTCGCCTTTGCCTCTCCGGAGTGTTCTCCCGAAGAACGAGGGCAAGAACCCCTTGTTGGTGGTGTCGACAATTTCAAGATGGAATAAGAACTCTTATTAGTGGTGTCGCGACTATCAACCAGACGCAAGAAGATCTGATCATCAACCCCTTCCCCCTGGTGTCCTTGCTTGGATCTCGGGACGCGATCCTTGTTAGTGGTGTCGAGTTGTAATGCCTGGAAATATTAAAAATTAGAAATTAATTGTTATTTTATTTTGTGCATCATCATGACATCATCATGCATATTTTAACCAAAAGCTTATTTTATTTTCTAATTATTCCCTCCTTTAATTTTAAATCGAAACCCCGGTCTTTTCCGGATCTTTTATTTGTCTAAAAAAGTATTTACAAAAGTCCTTTAAAAATAAAACAAATAAAAATAAAAATGTTTTTAGGGGAGGCAGCCAGCCAGGCCCAAAAGCCCAGCCGGCCACCCACTACCCCAAATCCTATTCTGAACCCTAATTCTACACCAACCCATTCCACACCACACCTCGCCGTTGCCCTCGAGGACCCCTGCGCCTCCCGCTTACCTTCCCCGTCTCGCAGCGCCGCTGCCAGGAGCTCTACTCGTCGCCCAACGCCGTCGCTTGCGCTCGCAACCCGCTGCCGGTTGCAGCGCGCCCGCGGAGGACCTCCCTCAAGTAACCTCCTCTCCACCTCGCCGACCAACGCTCGACTGAGGCCAGCGCCCGACGCCGCCTCCTCCCTGGTCATCTTCGGCCGCCCCGCGTCTCCTCCCCGTATTCCTCTCCTGGTCGCCATCGACCATGCGCTCTCCTCGCCTCCCTCCACGAACTCGCCGCCAGGACCCGTCCCCGACGGCCACGGACGTGCCCTATTGCCTCAAGCCCTGTGTCATCGGGCCGCCTCCTCGACGCCCCGCAGCACCACCACACTGGTTCCACTAATTCCTGTCGTTTGTGGGTGCCCTGTCTTCAGCGCCCCAAGCACCAGCAGCCCCCACCATCTTGTTCCTATCATTTTTGTCTTGGTACGATGTGGTATTGACACTTGATGTAGTCCAAGGTCTCAAGTTGAAGTGTTTTGTGTTCATGCGAATGTTTTGGTTCTGCTCCTAACCGTGTAAGTCTGCAGTTGTGCCGGGATGGAGTGGCTACTGTCACCGAAAGCCAAGATCTCCTTCACAGGCACGAAGACCCTGACCTCGGAATCCGATGTCTGTTCTCGATCCCGTCAAACCCGATTCCGAACCTCAACGTGCGACCTCTATCCGAGCCCCTATTTTATAAATTGTCATATTAAACTTGTTGCATGTTAAATCATTCATGCTTGCATACATATTTTTTTGTTTGGGGGTATTTTGTTGATTCACCTCATAATTAAATATGGAGACCATATGAGGGCGAATCTAGTCTAATATTGATCCCATTTAAAATTGTGTAGCTAACCGGTGCTATATTTTGCCATGTTAAGACAACATTTAATTTGTGGGGTAGCTAAATAACTTGAACCTAATAATAAATACCGGGATCCCGATTCCGCTTAATATTGCTAAGATAGACCGCATATTACCATGTCATGCATCATATCATATCATGCCAGATCTTTTGCCTACTATTAAATATTGTATCGGGTGTTCTTTCTAGTGTTTGCTTGTTCCCCGGATAGTACGATGAGTGGATGCGAGTTGCGACAAGCCTCCGGTTTCCCGACTTTGTCTCATAGGCGAGCATTTCTCCCCCTTCTACCTATTTTGCATTTATAGTCTTTACTTCCTCCCTTTGATCTATTGCTATCCTTATTGTCGATGCTATATTATCGTTTCTTTATTTACCTGCTTCACTATATTGCCTTGGTTATCCTATTGCCTTGCTTGATTAGCTAGCTTTTGTCCTTGCGAGTCGTAGGCATGCTTAGTAGCGCTCTCATACAGGTGGAACATGATACTCAGTTATTTATGGTGATAAGATAATTAAATTGGTGATGTTGGTTACGGTTATGGTTTCACCTAATGATAAGGCTCCGACAGGGACCACCTTTGGGAACTGTTTGAGCCGACCTAGGACCCGTTCGTTCTACGATACCAGTTCTGAGTTGATCGCGCTAACCAAACGTGGGGGCCTCTAGGATCCCCCCCCTCAACTACCAGCGCTATTCGTATATCCAGAGGGTTACAAAATTGGTTTTCCATTTGGTGCATACGCATAATATGTCCTCGGACATGGGTTGAGTTGTGATATGATTTTGGTGGACTGCCATGGCTTGCGCTGCATAAAATCGAGATATCATGTCGGAGGTGGGATGGAGCTCTACAAGTTATCTTCCGATCATCGCCCGGTCGTAGACTCAAACGCTGTGCCACCTGGAGAATCAGTTGTATCTCTTGTGTGGTTAAAACACAGTAGGTGATGCCTCTGGATATGCGCGTAGTTATGGGACAGTTCTTATTGTGAGATTCGGATGGCACACGTAATATGTTGCCTGAAGGGTTGAGCATGCGTTTGGGTACAGTAGTGCACCCCTGCAGGGTAAATCTTTTCGAGAAGCCGTGTGTCCACGGTTATGGACGCCTCAGGAGTACAGTGTCATGATCATAGACAATGCTACTAATATTTTCCCTCTTTAATAATATGAATAGTAATTAGCCTTATCAACTAAACACATGCTTAACTAAAATTGCCACTGCGTGTGTTCTGCAAGAGGATTTCCTTGACTGGTCTTCGAGGGGGAAATCTTCGGATGGGTTATGTTTGGTGTTATATTATTGTTATAGTGTAGTGCTCTCTTATCTCGCTCTAATAGCCGAAGTTGTAGTGTGTCTCTATAAGTTGGATAGTGCAAGCTTTGCTGCCGCTGAGCCCCACCATACCTATGTAGGCGAGGACCGCCGAATTCTAGTCTCGCCGTGTACTGGCCTCAGTACTGACCGCTCTCTTTCTGTTTTCCTTTGCCCTTTGTCGGCACACTTTTGGCTTGACAGGTATGTGATTGACGACGTTAGCAAGGTTACCCTTCCGGCTTGGCCTGGGAAGGGTTGGACACCGCTTGGTTATTCTTCAGGACTCTTAGTCCCATTTGGATCTTGTCCGTACTCGGATACTATCTTGCTTTCTTCTTGAGTTGTATCTTCGTATTGTACCTTTTGTATTCTTGACTCATTGAGTTGTTGTTGTATATATAAGTTCTTGTGGACTCTGTTGTAAACTACTGTGATGTAACTACTTGTAATCGAATCCCACCCACACGAAAGTGTCTGGTGGGCGTCTTTGAATCGCTTCTATGCGGGTTTTGGCGAGAAATGCTGAGATCTGCATACACCCGATTTGGGGGCGTTACACCGGGGGCGCCCAACCTTATCCATGGTTGGTGGGCCCCTGTCGCCAGCGCGTATATAAAGAGGTGGGGGGAGCGGACGCACACGGTACGAGGTTCACCGTGCGCCGCAGCCCCCCACCAACACACCCACCGATTAGGGTTCGCGTTAGGCCGACGGGAAGCTCCGCCACCACCACTCTCTATCACCCACGCCCATGCCGTCGCCCCCCTTTTTTCCATGGCTAACGAAGGCGGCTCCAGCTCCGACACAAGTTCCGGCATTCCCTCTGGCTCGTGTCTGTTGAGCCAGGGAGCAGGTAGTTTCCCCTCTCGGATCCCTCTCTGTCTGTTTCTATCTAGATAGGCAAGGTACAGTGCTACTGATAAATCTAGACTAGTTTCATTATAAAGTTGATTTAAAATTGGTATCAGAGCCACTAGTCGCTAGATTTTTCGGTGCAAAAAGAGAAAGCAAAAGTCCAAGAAAAAAAACCCTAGATCCAAAGAGCGCCTGCCCTATGGCCGCGCCTTTCCTCTAGATGGGCATCCCTTTTGGGAGACATCTAGAAGAATAAACTGAAGGAAATATGCCCTAGAGGCAATTATAGAGATGATTATATTTCATATGTATCCATGAGTTATTGTAATGTTCCTTGAATATCCATATCAGGCAACTTGTATTGATTGGCAATTATGTGAATTGTTTGTGAAACTCTTTACTTGTATGGTTATTTGAGAGTTGTCCCTAGTCGGAGTTCATGTGAGGACACACGTGAATATTAGACTAGCACATCGATTGGTTGATGACTATGTTTCGTAAGTCATAGACATGGAGATGTTAAACCAATGATGTGGACACATGTTATGAACATGGGGTTGGACTGACCCAACTTGAGACTGGCAATTAGTTGCAGCTCTCTCTCTGCACATCGTGTACGTTTTGTCCTTAGACCTGAGATTGTCGCATGTACTTGAGATGAGGATCGACCTACTTTGAGGCTATCAAACGCTGCACCGTAACTGGGTAGTTATAAAGGTAGCTTTCGGGTTTGTCCTGAAGCATGCTGCAATGCATGGTCAATCAAGATGGGATTTGCCTCTCTCTACTTGAGAGAGATATCTCTGGGCCCCTCGAGTGATCGGATCCAGAAATGCATGGTCGTGCTACATAAGGTTAAGAGTTAACCTAATAAAGGGATTCCGAATTGCAGTATCGAGAAAGGGAGGTCAGCTTGGAGCTAGACCAAATATCGTGAGGCAAAGGGAAAGACATGTACTAAACCTTGTGATGGTTCGTCCGATATGGTCTTTGTATACGTTTAGGAGTTGACACGTCTTGCTAGAGGCCGCTACCAACTATTGACAGAATAAGTGTATTCATGTCATGTCTATACGCATATGAACCTATAGGGTCACACGCTTAAGGGGCTGGAAGCCTAATGAGGATTGGATCCGAATTAGACCAGGCTTAGGCTACTAATGGGCTACTAATGTAGAAGCCCACTAGGGACGCCTATATAAGAGAGGGTGGGGCGAGCTGACCAGGGTTAGACCTCAGATTATTCCCAGCCGCCACTCCTCACACCTGTGTTGCACGCGCGGACCTAGCAGTCCGGCGTCTGATGCTTCCACCCTGTACGTGTGGATACCTCGGAGGCGCTGCATCTGTAGCGCTTGGACAAGCCGTGCAAGAGGAGCTGCTCGTGGGACAAGGACAAGGAGGAGACGTGGAACATCTGCACTGCCTCGACGCGCTTCATCAATTCCGCAACTACGCGTCTAGTGGTAATCCCGTGATCTATGACAACAGTTATCCTGGTATACGCGGTAGAAATTTTTTATTTGCGCTAGTGTAGCCTACCCGTATCCCTACAGTGGTATCAGAGCCGATGTTGTTTAGTTATAGGATCGGGATGTTTGCATATGGTGATATGCAGATTGATATTAATGATGTGATCGTTTATATGGCGGTGGTTCAGGATTGATCTATGGTCTTGCTTTCCGTGATCGTGATTCTGAGGTTGTCGAACGACTTACCCCTACTGGTCGGTTTCCGCCATCGGGGTAAACAGTGACACATAAATCCTGTTGAATCACGTGAAGATCAATATGATTGATCGAATCGGAACCTAGATCTAAAATCGATGTACCGTGATCAAAGGAGTTTGATTGAATCGGGATAGGAGTCGGTTTATGGTAAATTTGATTTGCCGATCAAAATCCTTAAAGAAAATTGTGAAGATTCGATCTCTCATTTTTCAGGCGCTGCCCCTTCGAACCCCGCAGGGGGAGACCCCCTAGACCCCCCGTAATCGTAGCCCCTTTTGTATCTCGTTTAGGTAACTAGGTGGTGCGATGTCACATGATCCGGTAGAATGCGATTCTAGGTTCTCAGGTCTGATAAAAAGGAAACGGTTCTAGATACCCCAATCCCCGATGAACCTGCTGATAATGCATCTGCTGCCCTAAAGAACGCCTACAAGAGAGCATGTGATGATTCTCTTGAGGTTAGCTGTCTTATGCTTGCATGCATGGAACCTGAACTCCAAAAGAAGTTTGAGAATCAGGAAGCGTACGATATGATCGTAGCGCTTAAGGACATGTTCCAGGATCAGGCAAGGACTGAGAGGTACAATGTTGCCAAGTCCTTTGTCGAATGCAAGCTGGCAGAGGGAGCAGCTGTAGGCCCCCATCTGATCAAAATGGTTGGTTACAGTCAGACTTTGGAAAAGCTTGGTTTTCCTCTAGGCCAAGAGTTGGCCACTGACTTCATTTTGGCGTCTCTTCCATCCAGCTATGGGCAGTTCATTTCGAACTACCATATGCATGGGGTGGAGAAGGGCCTTAATGAATTATGTGGGATGTTTAAAACAACAGAAAGTGACATGAAGAAGTGTGCAGGGCATAGCCATGTGATGGCTGTGCAGAACAAGCCTAGCTTCAAGAAAAAGGGTACTTCTTGGAAGAAGAAGGGCAAGGCTAAGGATACGATCCCTAAGTCTGCACCCAAGCAAAAGGCTGGACCTGTAGAAGACACTGAGTGCTTCTTTTGTCATGAACATGGCCATTGGAAGAGAAACTGCAGCAAGTACCAGGCTTCTTTGAAGAAGAGTGGAAGTAAGAGTACTTCCAACTCGGGTACGCTTGTTGTAAATGTTGTGGACATTCTTCTCGCTGATTCCTATGTTAACTCTTGGGTATTTGATACCGGATCGGTTGCTCATATTTGCAATTCGATGCAGGGGCTAATAAGGACTAGAGAAGTGCAGAAGGGCGAAGTGGATTTTCGCGTCGGAAATAAAGCAAGGGTTGCTGCATTGTTCGTCGGCGTCATGCAACTTCACCTTCCGTCAGGATTTATCATGGAGTTGAATAATTGTTATTACATTCATAGTATGGGTCTAAACATTTTATCACCTTCATGTTTGATGAGGGATGGATATTCATTTGCGAGTATGAACAATGGTTGTGTAATCTCTAAGAATGATATGTTTATGGCTAATGCTCCCATTGTGAATGGGTTATTTATTTTAAATCTTGATGATGCATCTGTTTACAATGTTAGTGCTAAAAGGCTTCAGCCTAATGATTTGAGTCCTACCTATTTATGGCATTTTCGTTTGGGGCATATAAGTGAAAAGCGCATGAAGAAGCTCCATGGTGATGGTCTTCTAACTTCGTTTGATTCTTAATCATACGAGACATGTCAAGCTTGTTTACTTGGAAAGATGACCAAGTCGCCTTTTTCGGGTTTACCCGAGAGAGCGACAGACTTGTTGGAACTCATACATACTGATGTATGTGGGCCAATGAGCACGACAGCCAGAGGAGGATATCACTACTTCATTACTTTCACTGATGATTTCAGTAGTTATGGTTATGTCTACTTGATGAGGCATAAGTCTGAAACTTTTGAAAAGTTCAAGGAGTTTCAGAGTGAAGTAGAGAATCAACGTGGCAAGAAAATAAAGTCCTTGCGATCTAATCGTGGAGGTGAATATTTGAGTCACGAATCTAGCGATCATCTTAAGAGTTGCGGAATTGTTCCACAACTTACACCGCCCGGAACGCCTCAAAGAAACGGGGTCTCCAAACGGCGTAATCGAACTTTGTTGGACATGGTTCGATCTATGATGAGCCAGTCGGATTTGCCATTGTCATTTTGGGGTTACGCTCTAGAAACGGCAGCTTTCACACTTAATAGGGTACCATCTAAATCCGTAGTTAAGACACCATATGAGATGTGGACTGGAAAGAATCCCAGTTTGTCTTTTCTAAAGATTTGGGGTTGTGATGCATTTGTCAAGCGACTTCAGTCGGACAAGCTAACACCCAAATCGGATAAGTGCATTTTCGTGGGATATCCGAGGGAAACCTTAGGGTATTACTTCTACAACTGAGAGGAGGGCAAAGTGTTTGTCACTCGTAACGGTGTTTTCCTAGAGAAAGAGTTTCTCACAAAGGGAACAAGTGGAAGGTCGGTGCAACTTGAAGAAGTTCAAGATGAGCTAGTTGGGGATGCTTCTACGAGTGATGCTATTGTAGCAGAACAAGTTGAGGAACCCGTGGCAACAGAAGCACCACAACCACGAAGGTCGGCGAGGCTCCGCGAAGCACGGGAATTATTATTGTTAGACAATGATGAGCCTGCGACCTATGCAGAAGCGATGGTGGACCCAGACTCTGAGAAATGGCTGATCGCCATGAGATCCGAGGTAGAGTCCATGGGAGACAATCAAGTTTGGAACTTGGTTGACCTGCCTGATGGTTTTAAAGCCATCGAGTGCAAATGGATCTATAAGAAGAAGATTGATATGGATGGAAATGTTCACATCCATAATGCTCGACTTGGTGCAAAAGGTTTTCGACAAGTTCAAGGAGTTGACTACGACGAGACTTTCTCGCCCGTAGCGATGCTTAAATCTATACGGATAATTCTAGCCATTGCTGCACATTTCGACTATGAAATATGGCAGATGGATGTCAAGACGGCTTTCCTAAATGGAATCCTAACTGAGGACGTGTATATGATGCATCCCAAAGGTTTTGTCGATCCAAACAATGCTGGAAAGGTATGCAAACTTCTGAAGTCCATTTATGGGCTGAAGCAAGCATCTCGGAGTTGGAATATTCGATTTGATGAAGTTGTAAAGGAGTTTGGCTTCATCAAAAACGAACAAGAACCTTGTGTTTACAATAAGGAAAGTGGGAGAGCGCTGGTATTTCTAATCTTATATGTAGATGACATATTGCTGATTGGAAATGACATTCCTATGCTCGAGTCTGTTAAGACCTCATTGAAAATAGTTTTTCGATGAAGGACTTGGGAGAAGCGGCATATGTTCTGGGCATCAAGATATATAGAGATAGATCAAGGAGGCTAATTGGATTAAGCCAGAGTACATACATTGACAAAGTATTGAAATGGTTCAGCATGGAAGAGGCTAAGAAGGGGTTCTTGCCCATGTCTCATGGCATAAAACTCAACAAGACTCAGTGTCCTTCGACTACTGATGAGCGTGAGCGCATGAGCAGGGTTTCATATGCTTCGGCTATTGGATCCATCATGTATGCAATGATATGTACTCGCCCAGATGTTTCCTATGATCTAAGTGTTACGAGCAGATACCAGGCTGGTCCAGGTGAAGGTCACTGGACAGCAGTAAAGAACATCCTTAAGTACTTGAAAAGGACTAAGGATGTGTTCCTAGTTTATGGAGGTGAGGATGAACTCAGTGTGAGGGGTTACACAGATGCGAGTTACCTTAACGACTCAGATGATTCGAAATCGCAATCAGGTTATGTGTTTGTCATGAATGGTGGTGCTGTGAGCTAGAAAAGTTCTAAGCAAGATACGGTGACCTCCTCTTCAATAGAAGCAGAATATATTGCTGTCTCGGAGGCCGTAAAGGAAGCTGTTTGGATTAGGAATTTCCTGATCGCTCTCAGTGTGGTTCAGGGCGCGTCCAATCCCTTGGACGTTTATTGTGACAACAATGGTGCTATTGCACAGGCCAAGGAACCTAGACAGCACCAGAAGAACAAACATATTCGCATGCGTTACCATCAGATTCGAGAGTTCGTTGAGGATGGTAGTGTCATGATATGCAAAATACATACGGACTCAAATGTTGCTGATCCCTTGACTAAGGCTCTCCCGCAGCCTACGCATGAAGCTCACACAAGAGCAATTGGTATTAGATACATTTTAGATTGACTCTAGTGCAAGTGGGAGACTGAAGGAAATATGCCCTAGAGGCAATCATAGAGATGATTATATTTCATATGTATCCATGAGTTATTGTAATGTTCCTTGAATATCCATATCAGGCAACTTGTATTGATTGGCAATTATGTGAATTGTTTGTGAAACTCTTTACTTGTATGGTTATTTGGGAGTTGTCCCTAGTCGGAGTTCATGTGAGGACACACGTGAATATTAGACTAGCACATCGATTGGTTGATGACTATGTTTCACAAGTCATAGACATGGAGATGTCAAACCAATGATGTGGACACATGTTATGAACAGTTGGACTGACCCAACTTGAGACTGGCAATTAGTTGCAGCTCTCTCTCTACACATTGTGTATGTTTTGTCCTTAGACCTGAGATTGTCACATGTACTTGAGATGTGGATCGACCTACTTTGGGGCTATCAAACGCTGCACCATAATTGGGTAGTTATTAAGGTAGCTTTCGGGTTTGTCCTGAAGCATGCTGCAAGGCATGGTCAATCAAGATGGGATTTGCCCCTCTCTACTTGAGAGAGATATCTCTAGGCCCCTCAAGTGATCGGATCCAGAAATGCATGACCGTGCTACATAAGGTTAAGAGTTAACCTAGTAAAGGGATTCCGAATTGCAGTATCGAGAAAGGGAGGTCAGGTTGGAGCTAGACCAAATATCGTGAGGCAAAGGGAAAGACATGTACTAAACCTTGTGATGGTTCGTCTGATATGGTCTTTGTATACGTTTAGGAGTTGGCACGTCTTGCTAGAAGCCGCTACCAACTATTGACTGAATAAGTGTATTTATGTCATGTCTATACGCATATGAACCTATAGGGTCACACACTTAAGGGGCTGGAAGCCTAATGGGGATTGGATCCGAATTAGACCAGGCTTAGGCTACTAATGGGCTACTAATGTAGAAGCCCACTAGGGACGCCTATATAAGAGAGGGTGCGGAGAGCTGACCAGGGTTAGACCTCAGATTATTCCGAGCCGCCACTCCTCACGCCTGTGTTGCACGCGCGGACCTAGCAGTCCGGCGTCTGACGCTTCCACCATGTACGTGTGGATACCTCGAAGGTGCTGCATCTGTAGCGCTTGGACGAGCCGTGCAAGGGGAGCTGCTCGTGGGACGAGGACAAGGAGGATACGTGGAACGCCTGCACTGCCTCGACGCGCTTCATCAATTCCGCAACTGCGCGTCTAGTGGTAATCCCGTGATCTATGACAACAGTTATCCTGGTATACGCGGTAGAATTTTTTTATTTGCGCTAGTGTAGCCTACCCGTATCCCTACAGAAACACCCCTTCGGGGGAAAAGAAAACCAAATCTAACCCCATCTCGTCCCCATATCCCACCCCAAATAAAGAAAAACAAGATGAAAAGCTCATTTTTTCTCCCAGATCCCGCATGCAAAACCCCAAGTCAAAAGAAAAGTCACCCCGGCATCGTCGGGAAAAGGATCTGCCCCACCTCGGCCACTTGACAGCGGTGCACCCACCCTCGGGTGGATGCACGCGTCGGCAAGGAGCCAAGGGGAGGCACCACCGCCATCTTCTTCTCTGTTTTGGGGGGAGGTGGGAGGTGGAAGAAATCGATGAGAGGGGGGGACCCACCGGGCCGCCGCCGTGCGCCGGCAAAGGGCGCTGCCACTGCGCCGCTTGACGGCGGTGCGCCCACCCTCGGGTGGACGCATAGCCAGCAAGGAGGGCAGGGAGGCGCTAATGCTCGATGGGAGAGGGAGGGGGTCGCCGGCTGCGCCGGGCGGCGCCGCCTCGCCTCAGTCCCCGCTGGGGCTTGGGAGCCAGAGAATGGGAGAGAGGGAGGGGTGCGCCGCCGTCGGCACCATCGCCGCGCGGGGCGGCCACCTCGCCTCGACCTCCACTGACGAGCTCCCATACCGCCGCCAGAGGGAGCAAGGTGGGAGAGGGGCTCGCGAAGCCGAGAGGGAGGGGCCGCTGGACGGCGCCGCCTCACCTCGGGCCGTGCTACGCGCGCCGCCAGAGAGCCGCCGGGTGGGGGGAAGCGCGGGGTGGGCGGGGGGAAGTGGGAGCTAGGGTTCCCAGGGGTGCGGTCTGGCCGTTTTGTCCCCGTGAGGAGCGCGGGGGGCTGTCCGATCTAGGGCGAAGCTGATGGGTGGCTAGGATCGCGCGGCGCAGGGGCTGTGGGCGGTAGCGGGCCAGGCGAGCTGGGCTGCGTTGCTGGGCTGCCGTGGGCCGCTCTGGGCAGCAAGCGGGCGGGCGATGGATGGCTTAAGGACCGCGCGGGCAGCAGCCAGAGAGGCAGTGTGGGTCGTCGCGCTGGGCCGCTGCTAGGCAAGCGGCTGTGCGCTGTTTCCGGCGCGCGCGCGGCAGATAGTCGTGGGCCACCCTCTGTGCTGGCCCAGTAGTGTTTCCAGTGCTGTTTTCTGTTTTTTAATTTTACAGAGTTGTTTTAAATTGTTTTTTGCTTAGTTTTTAAGCGAATTTCAAACATGGTTTTCTCTATTCATTTTATTCCAAGAATATTTGTTTAGAGAATGCAAAAGTGACAGATTTTTTTCTGTAAAGGTTAAAGTTTATGACGGTTGTAATATTGTTTCCGCTGCAAATAGTTGTTTTAAATTTCTAAAATGCAATAAAAGTGTGTTAATTTTTGTTATAAAAGTGTGAGATAAAGTAATTTAAAGTTGATTATGCTCCATGTTATTAATTGACCAATGTTCTTAATAAACATGATCATGATCCCTTTCATTATGTATTAAAGGTGCATTTAATTTTATTTTTACCCAACGGTGATGTAATTTTAAATGGCACAAACAATTGCATGCTTAATTTATACCAACGTTGGATTAATGCATACAGTTGTTTTTGGTTATCTCACACCTTTTGTGGTTTTCAGGAGGTCTCAACCTCATAAGCTGCCTGAAGGACATCCCACTGCTCAGGGGGGATAACTACTCCGAATGGAGGAAAAAGGTTGATCTGGCGTTTGTCTGCGCCGAGGTGGACTGGGTGGTTGACACTAAACAACCAGTCAAGCCTGACGAACCAGTGAGGGGCGATGCTGAGGAAAGTGCTGCATTTGAAAAGAGAAAGAGAGACCATGCTCCTTTGGAGCTGGCCTACTCAATAAACAATCAAAAGTGGGTGAACGCAAATAAGAAATGCTTGGCTTTTGTCAAGAACACAATTGAGAACGCAATAGTGGGCTCAATTGAAGAGTGTGTCTCTGTTGGCGAGTACCTTGGAAAGATAAAGAGCCAGTTTACTGGCTCTTCAAAGCTGTATGCAACCCAGCTGCTCAAACAGCTGGTGACAGAAAAATATACGGGAGGGCCACATGGCATTAGAGAGCACATCTTGAGGATGTCCAACATGGCGGCTAAGTTGAAGCCCATGGATGCGGACCTCGAGCTCAAGCCTGCTCTTCTGGTGCATCTTGTCATGGCCTCTCTTCCCCAACAGTTCGAGAACTTCGTCATCAACTATAACATGTCCCCTGAAAAGTGGGACATTGAAAATACCATAGGGATGTGTTCTCAAGAGGAAGAAAGGCTAAAGTCCATTCACGGTGGTTCCTTGAACTACGTGAAGGACAATAGGAAGAGGAACTTCACCAACAGTAACCATGGTGGCTCACCTTCCAAGCCACATGGCAAGGGCCCACAACAGCACCAGCATCAGTACCAGTAGTCTACCCCTGGGGACAAAGACCAGTGCCACCATTGTAAGAAGGTTGGCCACTACAAAAAGGATTGCCCAATATGGCTAAAGTCCATAATGGCCAAAAATGGTAAAGATATAGTCTCTTTTGTTAATGAATCTCTGTATGAAAAGTTTTCTAAATCTACTTGGTGGATTGACTCTGGTGCAACTGTTCATGTTGCAAACTCTTTACAGGGGTTCCATTCGACAAGGATTTTGCCAAAAAGAGAAAGACTCATTGAAGTGGCGAATGAGATTGAAGCAGAAGTGGAGGCTGTTGGTGACATTCCTCTGGAGCTTGCTGATGGCTTTTCTCTTTTGCTTAAGGATGTTCTTTTTGTTCCTTCCATTCATAGAAATTTAATAAGTGTGTCATGCTTGGACAAAGATTTGTATGAGTGCTATTTTGGACATGGCAAATGTGCCATTTGGTTGAAAGATACTTGTGTGGGTGTTGCTACCCTACATGACAAGCTATATTTATTATCTTTGCATGAGAAAGTATTTTCTGTGTGTGATGTGAATGAACAAGTTCCCTTGTCGAACAAAGATCAAAAGAAAAGCAAGCGAACTCTTGACTCATCGAAGTTATGGCACTGTAGATTAGGCCATATTTCGAGGGGAAGAATAGAAAGCCTCGTTAAAAATGACATTCTTCCTCCATTAGAGTTCTCAGACATAGAATAATGCATAGCTTGCATTAAAGGAAAGTATGTCAAACAAATTAAAAAGGGTGCAAACCGAAGTATAGCTACACTAGAAATAATCCACACTGATATATGTGGACCGTTTCCGGTGAAAAGTGTGGATGGCTATGATTCATTCATAACATTCACGGATGATCACTCCCGGTATGGTTATATTTATCCAATTAAAGAAAGATCTGAAGCATTGGATAAATTTAAAATTTTCAAAGCCGAAGTAGAAAATCAGCATGATAAAAGAATTAAGATAGTCCGGTCTGACCGTGGGGGGGAGTACTATGGTCGGCATACTCCATATGGTCAAGTACCAGGACCCTTCGCAAGGTTCCTACAGGAAAATGGAATAGTCGCCCAGTATTCTATGCCGGGCGAACCTCAGCAAAACGAAGTAGCTGAAAGGCGTAACCATACCCTTATGGATATGGTGCGCAGCATGATGAGCTATTCCACCCTCCCATTGGGATTGTGGATGGAGGCGCTTAAAACCGCCATTCACATTCTCAACATAGTACCAAGTAAGTCGGTGCCCAAAACGCCGTATGAATTGTGGACAGGCAGAGTCCCCTCTCTGCACCACTTGAGGGTCTGGGGGAGCCTAGCTGAGGCAAAAGTTTTCAATCCAAACATTGCAAAGTTAGACCCCAAAACAGTATCTTGCCACTTCATTGGCTATCTAGATAAGTCAAAAGGCTATCGTTTCTACTGTCCTGACAAATACACAAAGTTTGTAGAAACAAGACATGCAGTCTTCTTGGAGGATGAATTGATGAGGGGGAGCACGGTAGCTCGGGAAATTGATCTTGAGGATAAGAGGGTGCATGCACCTAATCCGATGACCCAGGAGCCATTTTTCTCGCTACCTGTTGTGCCACCATCTACAACCCCTGAGGTTGTAGTGCCGGCACCTGTTGTGACTCCACACGTGACAACAATGGGCGAAAGTTCGGAACCTATCCATCAGGAGCCACCTGAACCCACTGTTGAGCACGAAAGGGAGCCAGAATAGCCACATACTGTAAATGTGCCTAAACCCGAGGCAAGAAATGAGCAAGAGTCTGATGAACCCAGAAGGTCTAATAGATAACAAAGACCAGCCATTTCCAAAGAAATCTACAAAGTCTACAACATAGTTCATATGGAGGGTGATCCTACCTCATATGAAGAAGCCATGAGTAGCCCTCACTCAACCAAGTAGGTGGAGGCAATGGAAGATGAAATGAAATCAATGAGTTCCAACAATGTTTGGGACTTAGAGGAAATTCCTAAAGGATCCAAAACAGTAGGATGCAAATGGGTCTACAAAACAAAGTATGACTCCAATGGGAATGTAGAAAAGTACAAAGCTAGACTTGTGGCAAAAGGCTTTACGCAAAGAGAAGGCGTAGATTACAATGAGACTTTTTCTCCGGTCTCATGTAAGGACTCCTTCAGAATCATCATGGCACTAGTTGCACATTTTGATTTAGAGTTACATCAAATGGATGTTAAGACGACATTTATAAATGGAGATTTAGAAGAAAATGTTTACATGAAACAACCCAAGGGTTTTTTCATGGAGGGGAAAGAACATATGGGATGCGGCCTAAAGAAATCCATTTATGGGTTAAAGCAAGCCTCTAGGCAGTGGTATTTAAAATTCAATGATACAATTAAAAGATTTGGATTCAAAGAGAATGTAGAGGACAACTGCATTTATGCAAAGTTCAAAAGTGGGAAATATATTTTCCTAATTCTGTATGTGGATGACATCTTGCTTGCTAGAAGTGATGTTAGTCTACTACTAGAGACAAAGAAGTTCTTGTCATCAAATTTTGACACGAAAGACCTTGGTGAAGCTTCTTATGTTTTGGGCATAGAAATTCACCGAGATAGAAAGAATGGAGTGTTAGGACTATCGCAGAAAGTGTATTGTGAAAGGATTCTAAAGAAATACAATATGCATACGAGTAATGCAACACCTGCTCCCATAGTCAAGGGCAACGGTTTTGGGAAATCCCAATGTCCAAAGAACCAATATGAGATCGATCAAATGAAGTCAGTACCATATGCTTCGGCTGTTGGAAGCTTACAGTATGCACAAGTGTGCACTCGCCCTGACTTATCTTTTATCACCGGGGTACTCGGTAGATATCAAGAGAATCCAGTCATAGAGCAATGGAAGATGGTAAAGAAAGCTTTGCGTTATGTGCAAGGCACAAAAGGCCTCATGCTAACATACAAAAGATCTGATTCCCTAGAGATAAAAGGGTATTCAGATGCGGATTTTGCGGGAGATAAAGACGACAGAAAGTCCACGACAGGATATGTCTTTACTCTCGCAGGAGGTGCTATTTCGTGGAGAAGCGCCAAACATTCGATAGTTGCATCATCTACGATGTATGCAGAATTTATAGCATGTTATGAGGCCATGGGACAGGCGTTATGGTTAAAGAAATTTTTACCTGACTTGAAAGTGGTTGACTGCATCAGCAGACCACTAAAGATGTACTGTGACAACGAGCCCGCAGTATTCTATGCTCACAACAACAAGTCGAGTAATGTTACAAAGTCTATAGATATAAAGTATTATGTTGTGAAGGAAAAAGTCCAGGATCAAACTATAAGACTCGAGCATATAAAGACAAAGGATATGCTTGCAGATCCGCTAACGACAGGTTTACCACCCAATGTGTTCAAGGAACACATAGCCGGCATGGGTTTAATGGAAAGCCTATGACTCCTGGACTACAGAGGCCCAAAAGTAACAGGATTTGTTTCAAAACAGAAAGGTATATAGTGGCTGTCTGATTCTATCGGCAATTGAGCTGAGACGACGAAACATTCTCTATGTATCGATATGTGATGAAATGAGTAAAGTACAAAGTTAAAAGTAAAGTCGAGATCTAGGGGGAGAATGTTAGATAGATCTCAACGTGACAGAGCCCAACGGCCTGTCACGCCCCTAATCACGCCCTAATCGGGGGCGCCCAACCTTATCCATGGTTGGTGGGCCCCTGTCGCCAGCGCGTATATAAAGAGGTGGGGGGCGGACGCACACGGTACGAGGTACACCGTGCGCCACAGCCCCCCACCAACACACCCACCGATTAGGGTTCGCGCTAGGCCGACGGGAAGCTCCGCCGCCACCACTCTCTATCACCCACGCCCACGCCGTCGCCCCCCTTTTTCCATGGCTAACGACGGCGGCTCCAGCTCCGGCACAAGTTCCGGCATTCCCTCTGGCTCGTGTCTGTCGAGCCAGTGAGCAGGTAGTTTTCCCTCTCGGATCTCTCTCTCTCTCTCTGTTTCGATCTAGATAGGCAAGGTACAGTGCTATGGCCATACTGGCACGCCATGGTAAAACAAATTATGTAAAATAGAACTTGTGTGTATTTGCTATGGTATGTCATCGGTCGACATCAAACATTGGGCGAATCTAGATCGCCAACCAAAAATTGAGAGAAATGTAATTGTAACTGTCCACGTCCACTGCCCTCCATCATCTCGGCGCGTCAACAACTTTGGTAACCAACAATTAAGGAGGTATTACAAAACCAACAATCAACGTTAGAATCACTCTCTACCATTAATTAAGGAGGTATTACATTCGGGTCCGCTAATCAGCCATTATATCTGGTTTAATCATATACGTTAATTCCACCGCTCGACTTTCGGCTATGCGCTCCTTCTAATTAAGCCGCTCATAGTGAGAGTAACATAAGTGGTAACAAAGATATTACCTAGACTAAAAAGATGATGGCCAAACAATTAATAAAGAAAGAGACAAATGAGTAACATTATATGTTATTATCACATTACACTTTTCAATACTACAAAATAATACTCTAAGCTACTATCACTATAAAGATAGTAACTTAGACTAGTAACATGCATATGTTACTAGTCTAAGTTACTACCCACTATGACTAGCCTTACCAACACATGGCATTTGTATACTCTCGAAACACTTAGTTCCTATCAAAACCTTCCCCGTTTAGCATGCGCGCTATCAAATCATTTCATCCTTAGTCTCAGCCGAGTAAAGACTACACCATCGCCCAGGGCTAACGCTTCCGTGACAATCCGATTCGTGACACCATCGTAGGGTTTGCTCCAAGCTTCAAGGAAAGTCGTGTATGATCTGGCCACAGCCCCGCCACCACCGATCTTGAACATAAGCAACTCCATCATTATTGATTTTCATCCAACATGGGTCAGGTTGTCGCCAGCCGCCAGCACTAACCATCCTTGATAGTCTTCTGAGCACCTGGTATTTCCATCGGCACCATCTTCTCTTCCGCAGTCTCTTGCTGTCGGTTTGTCTGGTTCACAACATTGTGTGCACTGTAGAAGAAACTTATTTCGTTGTGTATGTACCAGGAGACTGAACCACTACCGTCGATTCCCGTATTCAATCACATAGATGAGGCATTAGACAGGGCATCCTTTATCGCCGTATTTGTTTCTGCTATGTGGGGAGGGTTTTAGCAGCATGATGAAAAATAGTGGACAAATTATTTGTCGAGAGGTATCAGGGTGGGAATTCATGCACCAGGGTTCTCTCATCTACTCTTCGCAGATGTTTGCAATGGAAACAGAGGCACGGGAGAGAAGGCTTAATTCCCTACTCGACATTTATCACCGGGGGTCGGGATAGATGGTGAATCGGTCTAAATCGGCAGTATTCTTCAGCAAAAATTGTACCCAAGAGATGAAGCAGGAAGTACATACTGAAGTTGGAACAGAAAAGGAGGCCCTAGTGGAGAAATATCTAGGACTCCCTACGGCTTTGGGTAGGTCCACTGATGAACAATTTGAGCATATTTTCACAAGGGCCAGGAAACTAGTGAATGGATACCTGCCAAAAAAATTGAGCTCACCGGGTCGTGAAGTGTTGATTAAAGCGGCGTGCCAAGCTATACCAATCTACTCGATGAGTTGCTTTAGGCTGTCAAAGAAGATGTGCAAGATACTCACAAGTATGGTGGCAAGGTTTGGGTGGGGAGGTAATGAGAATAAGAGAAGAATACATTGGAGGAAGTGGAGAGACATTGCTATTCCTAAAGATAAAGGAGGAATGGGTTTTTGGGACTTCAAGATTTTTAATAAATCCATGTTGGCGAAGCAAGGCTGGAGATTGATTATGAAACCATATTCTCTATGTGCCAAAGTCCTCAAGGGGAAGTATTATAACAATTTTGATTTCGTGGAGGCTAGGAAGAAAAGAAATGCCTCTCATACATGGAATTATATATTGCATGGAAGAGAAGCGTTGAGGAAGGGCCTACTTAAGCGTGTTTGGGATGGAAATTCGATCAGGGTGTGGGAATACCCATGGATACCTTCCAATATGACAGGGCTCCCATTGGTAAGGAATCCTAGTGTGCAGGTAAATAGGGTGAATGAGTTGGTCAATGTGGATCTCATGTGTTGGAATCAGGACAAGATCCATGAGAACTTCGTACCAGCTGATGAGGCGACGATATGCTCTATCCCTATTGGGAGATTCTCGGAGGACATGTGGGCATGGACGCATGAGAAGAGTGGGAACTTTTCTGTTTGATCGTCTTACCGTTTTCTTGTCAATGATCGAAACCAGAACGATAGTCCTTCCTCTTCTGGAACGACTATGACGACCTGCTAGTAGAGGTTGTGGAAGACCAATGTTCCGTCTAAAGTCAGGGCATTCTGGTGGAAGGTTATTAACAATTTTATGCCATGTAGACAGGACCTTAAAGTGAGGCATATGGAGCAGATTGGACATTGCAAAACCTATGGCATGGAGGAGGAAACAACGTATCATTCTCTCTTCAAGTTCTCATGGGCAAAGTTGTTCTGGCAGGAGCTGAAGAAGGTAGCAAATGTCAAGCTCCTTAATCTGCATCCCATCTCTTGGACCGTGGATTTGATAGAGGATAAGCTAGTGAATAAAAAGGATAGGGACATGATTTTATGTGGCACTTATGTTGTGTGGTCTAAGAGGAACGTGCTCTGGCATTGCGAGGGAGGAAGATCAGTTCAACAATCTTTGAACTGGGCTATGGAAACAACTATTGACCTGCAACAATCTTCGGTCAAGAAGGCGATAGTCTCTCCATCCCAAATTAATTGGAAACTACCAGATCAAGGTGATGTCAAGATCAATGTTGATGAGGGATTTATTCCAGGAGGCAGTGGTGGTATGACGGGCGTGGTGATCCGGGATCATGAGGGCTCCCTGATGAAGGCGCATGCATTGTGGTATGCGGATGTTGCGAGCGCACTTGTCTTGGAGGCGAAAGCTGCCAGAGACGGTGTTAAGATGGCTATCAATATGGGGCTCCAAAGACTCATTGTCGAGACGGATGCCTTGGATGTTGTGAAGATATGGAAAGAACCTGGCTTAGAAAGATCTATCATTGCTTCTATTTGTCGGTTGATTAGAGATCTCAATGGATTTTTACTAGCTTTGAGTTGAACTATGTCAAAAGATGTTCCAATGAGGCAGCTCATTGTTGTGCACATAGAGATAGTGATGATAGGAAGCGGTGCCTCTAGGTGAAATACACGCCAGATTTCCTCACTTCTATTCTTCTAAAGGATTGCAATGTTGATGATTTATTAATACAAGCTCTGTTTCGCAAAAAAATCACATAGATGAGCACTAATTCCCGTTCTAGTCGCATGTAATTCATGCACAAAAAGCTCACTTCTCACTTGAATCAATCCAGGGATCCTCGCCTCCCACCGTTCTTATCCATTGGGCCCTAGGCAAAAGTTTTTTCCATGGCTATGTTCATGGTTTTTATGTGATCCATTCACGGGAGGGGTAAACCCAACAGTATCTTTAGCTAAGTGAAGCCATATTTTATTCTTGGGTCCATCTATAAGCCATGATTTATTATTTATATGCCTAATTGCAGTGTAACTTTAATGTGGAGTACTAGTTATCACGAATCACAACAAAAGTCCAACGTTTAGTAATATTTTTTCTCAGTTGTGATCCAAATTGCTGTTGAAAAAATTCAGTTACATGCTCACTTGCAATTGAAAAAATTAGTTGCAAGCTGCTTGTAACTAAAGAAGAACTTAGTTACAAACTCAACTACAACACGGAGGGTTGCATTGTCCACCATTTTCCATAATATGGATCTGCAGTGCGCTTGTACAACCGTCTTTCACTCAATGTATCTTCACGACGTTGGCCTCCATCTTCTGTGCAGTGGATATGTACGACGGTGTCCACCATCTTCCGTGCAGTGGATTTGCACGGTGCTGGCGACCTCGCCACGATTCTGAGAGGGATAGAGACGCGACTAAAGAAGAGAAGAAGAACGACACAAAATGTGATATGTAGTTGGCTGAAAGCCTTACCCTTTGGTGTGGGGAGAAAGTTCAAGCCTTATTGATTGAGTGAGAAAATTTCAGATCGACATAATAGGTTTGCCATGGAGATTCGGGAGTATGACGGCTGGATAGTAGGGTGAGTGGAAAGTTGGGAGTGGGGGTTAACGGTTTGTTGTATTGTATAGGAACCAGGATTGGGGTATGTGGATTAGGGTTTCTAACGGCCCTTTAGTACTTGCGGTATAACATTATGGGCCACTTTTGATCCTAGGGCCTATAGTAGGTTAATTTATTGGTGAATCGATTATGATTAAAGGAACAGCGGTGACTAAATTATTCTTGCCGGAAATACATATATGTGGTGTACATGCTAGTGCCTAAATTTAAAAGCCCTTATTACTCATAAGTAAGATAATCTAGAATTTTCGCTAGTGGCTCCAGCGTGTTGGCATAGCCACGCACGGCAATTTAATCGTGCTTATCACAGGAGCCACCTTTCTTATGATTTCTTCTTTCCTTGTTTCACTATTTTCTTGTAGTTGGATTCGAACAATTTTTAAAAGTCATCGACATTATCCTTTCACATGGCCGCCAGCACACATTGCAACTATGACGAGTGCTCTTTATAAATATAAAATAAGAAGTCGTACTTCTTTCGCTCAGAGTGACACCCGAGAAACTTGCGGTTGGTGTTCATGTCCTCGTATGCGATGAGGCAACGCAGTTGTAGGCCACATTTGCAAAGTAGATCGGAGTTTGATTTGAAGATGTTGATCTACCCATGTACTTTCAAATCGATCCACCTCGGTATGATGCCCTGATCGATAAAAGGAAAACCTCAAAGTAGTTAGGAGATAAAGGAAATACGAAATTACATAACGATGTACTTTTATGCCGCCCCTCGCAACATGTCCACGACCCAACATCTCTCTTTCATGCTCAGCACCTTGAGAATTCTACATATTGATGTCACTATCGACTGTTGCCTCTATAGTATCCTCCATTGTTGAGAGTTGTTGGGAGAGTGTGTGGAAAAGATAAGTATAGTAATGCAGGAGAGAGATATAAATAATAGAGAAAAATGGCTCGGTGATGTGGATCACACCAGTTAGTGAGATGAACATGACCAGTCAACGGGTTTTGTTGACCATTCAACAACGTGGAACACACTGTAAGCATCATGTACAATGCACGCACACTTATATATATATGCATCAGGCCATGTACTACGAAATTGCAATGCATTGGCTTACCTGGTATCTATCACGGGACAACTATATGTCAGTATCGTTTCTGTCATAGCATATATATGGCCGTTGAAAGGGCATGCATGCTCTCATGTGTGGTTTTGGTAATTAATAACAATCTTTATGGACTAATGTATAAATTGAGTTTCACTTGTAGGTTTGTCATTGGCATCACTTGGGCCATGTGTTGGTCTCAAGGTTGAAAGATGAAGAAATGTCCAAGGGCTTTGTGCCATTGGAATCATGAAGAAAGAATGAGCTTGAAGGTTGATCAAGACAAGTGCAAAGAGTTGCATCAAGATGGATCAACCTCAAGAAGGGATGAAGAAGGGCAAGCTCAAGATGTGCCATCTCTAGAAGATCTCATGCTTGAAGATTGCCATCCTCGTGATCATGGGGTGATGAAGACAAGTTCAAAAAAGAGGTTTCCCCATAGAGTATGGGGGAGAAATTTGCAAGTCGTCATCAAGCAAGAGCGAGCAAGAGAAATCAAGAAGGGTGTTCCATCTTGAGAAGAACAAGACGGTCTACATCAAGTTCAAGTGGAATGCTCAAGGCAAAGGTATGATCTTGATAGAGCTTCTCTTTTGCCGGTCTCGTGTTGTTAGTTAGGAGACCGGGTTTAGGATAGATAGCCGTACTATCAAGAGGGGCTCTCAAGTGGGTGTCTCGATCGCATTGTTTGGATAGAGCTCAAACATTTGCATGCATAGCATCATATTTCATGGTTGTTATTTGGTTCTTGTCCATGATAGGATCTAGAGCTTGTGGTCATCATCATAACAAGCTCTAGTTCATCAAATAAGCATTTCACTTGCATATCTCATTGCGGTTTTTTATCTCGTGAGTTTTCTGGCTCCACACCTTGCGGTTTTTGTTGGATTCTATTCGTCGTTATCTTTCCAATAAAATTGGTTTAATCTCGTTTGGAGTTCGGATGCGAAAGTTATTGCAGTTTCGATTTCTGGAATTTCCCTGACCGGAAGTTCCGGCCAGCCACCGGTAGTACCGGTAGGGCAATTTGCCGCTGGTAGTACCGGTGGAAGTTCCGGTTCTTCTTCCGCATATGTTTTGTATCCTCTCTATCTGGTTTGGTGTTTTGGCGGATTTTAGATCGGAAGTTTCGGCAGTAATACCGCCCCCGCCGGAAGTTCCGTCCATGGACCGGAAGTACCCCTCGGGCATAAATGTCGCTGGTAGTACCGAGTGAAATTCCGGCTCTTGTTCCGCCCTCGTACTGTAATCTCAGTATTTTGTATACTCTATTTGACGGAACTTCAGTCGGAATTTTGACCTGTAGTTCTGCTCCCACCGGAAGTTCCGGTGGACCGGCGGAAGTTCCAGCCAGGATCGTGTTTTCACTCTTTCGCATTATAGTTTTTTACTGTTGGCTTAGTGCCACCGGAATTCCTGGACTCCCACCGGAAGTTCCGGACAAGGTCTTGAATGACCACAATGGGCGGATCTGGGAACCCTTTAAAAGGGGATCCTCTTCCCCTTCGTGGGTACTAGCTATTTTCTTGGTTCTTGGCTTTCTCTCTCTCCTCCATTGTTGACTTTGAAGAGCTTTCCCTCTCCCCTTTCCCTTCCTACGATTCTTGCATATTTTTGACGGATTTGAGAGAGGAGATCGAGATCTACAATCCCCCAAGACAAATCCCTTCTTTGTGAAGGAATCATTGGGATCTAGATCTTGGAGAGTTTTGTGTTCTCCTCTTGTGTTCTTCCTTCCTTATTCCCCAATAGCTTTTGTAGCTTTGTTGGAATTTGGGAGAGAAGGACTTGCCCTTGCATTTGTTGCATAGGTTTGAGTTCTCCTCGAAGATTCGGCGAGTTCAAGCTTGTAGTCTTGTTATTCTTGGGTTCTTGGAACCCTAGTCGGTTGTGTGGTTGAGTTGTTGACTTCTTGTGACCTTTTGTGGTCTTGTAGCCTTTTGTGGCTTTGTTGGCCTTTTGTGGCGTTGTAGCCTTTTATGGCTTTGTTGTTGGGAGCCTCCAATTGAGTTGTGGAGATAGCCCCAACTTGTACGGGTTTTGGTGACCGCCCTCAAGTGTCCCTTAGTGGATCGTGAGTAGGCCTCTGTGGCGAGCTCACAGGAGAATAGGGTGAGCCTTTTGTGGCGTCGGTGAGTTGCATGCCTTCGCATCCGGGGTGAGGCCTTGTGTGGCGTTGGGTGAGCATCGAGCCACCACACCTCGAGGTGAGCCATTTATGGCGTCCGGAGAGCATTGCGCCATCGCACCTCTCCAACAAAGACGTAGCTTCTTTGGAAGTGAACTTCGGGATAAAAATCTTCGTCTCCGCGTCCATCGGTTATCTCTCAACCGAGCCCTTTACTTATGCACTTTACTTTGTGATAGCCATCGTGCTTGAAGTATTTATATCTTGCTATCACCTTGTTGCTTGTATTGCTTAGCATAGGTTGTTGGTGCACTTAGGTGAACCTAGTGGTTAGGTTTTGTGCTCAATAAATTAAATGTTAGTTTTATTTCGCATTTATTTGAGCCTAAACCGTAATAATTTTAAAAATCCTATTCACCCCTCCCTCTAGGCGACGTCCATTGCACTTTCAACCATCGCAAATCAAAAAATGGTGTTATGATTGCTCATCCACCGGGTAAACAAATTTTGCACGTATTCTTTGCTTTTTCTGCCCAGAAAAATGCCATGTACGGGATATTTTTGTAGCACAACTTGTAACCAATAAATATTAGTTATGATATTTTAGTTGCAACTGGAAAATCTTAGTTGCAACTTCTCTTGCAATCAGAAAACCTCGATTGCAACCCACCAACAAACTAGAAAATCTCTGTTTGACCCATTTACGACTAGAAATCTCAGTTACTTGCAACTTCTATAGTATAATAAAACACGATGTTGTCTAACGGTTCAGGAGTAGCCTAACCATGTGACCAAAGACAGGTAGCTCACTAAACAAGCCCAAGATATATAGAGAGAACCGATAACATGAAAAATTCACCTTTACAAAAATTTATGAAGAGAAAAAATCTAGAAAAATAATAAATACAAATATGAAATAAAGTTAGCATCCCATAAAAACAAAGAATCATACATGAATCAGAACTACAATGTGAATTGATAATGTGAGAGTATATTGACACTCCTGTTGATCCGGATCGTTGGACTGAGGGGCCAATCGACCTTGGTACTCTAAAGTGGACGATGCAGATTGTGATCAAGGACCCGATCATCAACCTCGAACTTGGTGGCTTTGAGCGTTTTTGTCCGCCACCTACAAGCCGAATGAGGTAATTCCGTCTTTCTTTAGTTTTCTTCATCGATTCAATTTGTTTTACAAGTTTAATTACTCTGTTGTAATTTCCACAATTATCACTTCACAACAGAACCTCCGGGACACTCATTGCCCATTGTCGAGAACTTTGACCTGCCCCACAACGTCTCCCTGGAGGAGTGGGAGGAGCTTGATTCTACAGCTCCCTTCGCGAAAGCCTCCAACAACTCCTCTAGTGAGTAACCTCAAGATGTGGCTCCGGCTAATGAAATAAGCCATCGATCGGATAGGAGGGCAACCCACAAGGTCCAAGTTTCTCAGACAGCAAAGGACAACACTTCCGAGCTGTCGAAGAAACGCCAGCAGATTGTGACATCCCATATGGAAGACATCGTGGATGATAGTGAGTCATCGAAAAACTCCATGGATGATGACATATCCTCTTCTCCCAAAGATGCTCCTGAACATCCAGGTCCAGCCTTTGGAGCATCAATTGAGGTGTCCTTTGACTCCAGCGATCATGCACCTTCCTCCTATAGTTGAGGGGTAAGTTCTCGATAACTCAACCCATTTTATTGAACTTTTCTAAGCAGTATCTCCAGCTTATTGACAGAAACATTTTGATTGTCTCAGAACTACTTCAGGACGTTGTTCTTGCTGCCAAGTCCCATGTCGCCAAGCCGGCCACCTCCAAAGTCGTAGAAGCTGAGGTGCTTCCTTTAGGGTCTTCTCCTACTCCAGATACATAACCCATCAAGGACATCTCTCATGCCCAGGTCCATCACACCATCATGACTGTCGTTGGGTCGAAGGCAACTCAACGCTATGCATTATTTGAAGAGGTGGAGAATGACTACTAGGCTAAGTTGGGGAGCTAGAGGAAAACCCAAGAGGACTTTGTAAATAGGATGGAAAACACCAAACATGATTTTATCCAATTATCACATTAGCCCCAAGTTTAAGGTATTTGCACAAATACCTTGAATCTTATCTTTACCATGAACTTAATAACTGTTAAGCTCTAGATTAGTACTTAAACCAGCTTATGTTAACAAGTTTTCTATTCCTGTAGCCCCCAAGTATTGTGTCGTTTCATCTAGTTGACGGCTTGAGACTTTATGAAATTGATTACATGTAGCCCCCGAGTGTCGTGGTTCTTTAAGTTTCTTTATCATCTTGTGGACTCATATCGTGAAAATCAAATAGCTATAGCCCCCAGTACCAAACTATTTTATTTTGTAACCCGATTTTGCTACTCCCTCGTCTCACAACTCTGCTTTATTCTATAGAGATATTTGTAGAAGTAACCACAAAGTTGAACAAGGCCAAGGAAACTGTGACATCACAAGCTCTTCAAATTGTAGATCTCACCAAGGATATAGACGCATCTCGGTCTAAAGCCGAATTCGCTGATAAGAGAGATTCACTTCTTTCTCTCAACAACAGAGCTCTCTTTAAATTTTAGCACTTTACCTTCTAGTTCTTTAATTTCTTGCATTTCACTTTCAATTTTAAATCTCTACAAAGAAACTGCTTGCATTATTTTATTTAGTTTGTTTAGTGCATAGATAATTAGAATAGTGCTATTCTAATTTGAAAGAATAAGTAACTTAACCTTCTTGCTCCTACGGATTGTTACTCATACTTCTACATTGAACATTTCAGTGATTCCCTACAGTTATGGGTATTAATGGTATACTCCAGGTAATGGTAAACCTCATTCAGGTGTTGTTCGAGGAGTTCCTTACAAGGTGAAGTAGTAAATGGGAGTCCATTCCTCCAAGCATTGAGAGACGATGCTCCATCGTCCTTATAGACAACGACACGATGAAGTGTGGTACCTAGCTTGCTCTACTTGTTTATGGTGGAATGGAATGAGAGTCCTTGTCCCTCCAGAGGAGAGAAGATTTTATATTTATACATGGGAGTTGTCCCCATTGGCCACATAGACATGACCGATGGAGCTATAATTTTCGGGTACTACTATGAGGTGACTTGGCATGGCCAAAGTCACTTTTGTGGATGTTGTCAAGGCACCCTGAAGTCCGAGTGTCGTGTCTTGGCATTGTTGTGGGAGTCATGATGGTGCCAAGACATGTGATTCACCGCTTGTGGATACGCCACAATATCATTGTGCTCCTGATTATTCGTGATAGGAATTGTGTTGTGCAAGGTCAGCGCCCATCCCCACGGCATGGATGGCTTCAGTCTTGTCGGCGTGTTGGGGCTGCCAACTCATATCCAAGTCATATTAGACATATTAGAATAGGCTAGTAGACTTTAGCCACTATCCAACCCTTGGCGTGATCCGGCTTGCAGGGCTCCTCCACATAGGAGCCAAATCCTAGTTCTTTTTCAGGACTTCTCCGAGAAGATACCCTTTCCTAGCTTTTTGGTGAAACGGGTTTTCAAATTTGGTTAGGCTTTCAAACTAATCTAGCTAGCTTAGAAGCCTAGCAAAATTTGAAGCAGAGCTTATCGAGAAAGCTAGGGGAAGACAGCTTCTCGGAGAAGCCCCTAATACATGGGCTTGGCTTGAGGAGCTTGTGCTTGCATGGCGGCTGAGCCGATTGACTCGGTGTAAGCCGTCGACTGGTACATAGTATTCCCTACGTTCATAAATAAGTGTAATTCTAAATTTGTCTTAAGTCAATGTTTTAAAGTTTGATCCAGAAACATAGCATTTATGACACTAAATTAGTATCACTACATCAGTGCTTTAAAATGGAGTTCCATAATATATCGATTTGATTTTATATATGTTACTATTTTTAAAATAAAGTTGATCAAATCTATTTATTTTTTTGAAATTAAATCTAAAAATATTTAACTTAGGACAACCTAGAAGTACATGAGGGGTGAGTATTGCATATCTCGTCCCCGTCAGAATGTGTTCTCAAATACATCAGAGTATGCACTAGCTAGCTATCAGATTTTTAAAGATCTTCCAAACTTCCAAGTCAACGAAGCAAAGCTTGGTGGAATGGTGGTACGAGTATATAATCGTCGTCTTGCCGGCTTGCTCTCTTCCTTCTTCGTATCAGTTGCAGAACCTGATCTGATAGGTTGCTTTGGATCTACGGGAATGCACGTAGCAGCTCACCCTGCATCCACCGCTCCACGTGCCAACCAAACTTTTTCCTCGGGAGAGAACCCTATACCTTAAATCTCGTAAGCACAGTCCACTTCTGGCATGAACCAGTGGCCATTCCCATTTCCTCGGCGTGCTCCCAATGCCGGAGTCACCGACATCCCCGGCCAAGCCCCACTCGCAGCCCGGATCTCCGGTCAACGCCACCGCGCCGTCCACGGCGTCGGTGTTGCTCGGAGCCGCCGTGCTGGTCCTTGCTTTCCTAGCACTCCAGCTCGTGCTCTTCAAGTCCCTGCTCAAATTCCCCAGCACGCGGTTCCTCCCGGCCCCGGGACGCCGCAACAGCACCTGGGCCAACGGCGAGGCCGATGCCGGCGCGTGCAAGGCCGGGCTCATCTACGTATACGACCTACCGCCGGAGTTCAACCACGACCTCGTCGCCCGCTGCGACGGCCTCTGGCACTGGTACTCCTTCTGCCCTTACCTATCCAACGGCGGCCTGGGCCGTCCTTCCTCCACGGTGCCGGCCTTCTCCGGCGTCGTGCCCAACGCGTCGGTGCCCAACTGGTACAACACCGACCAGTTCCCACTCGAGATCATCATCCACCGCCGCCTTCTGTCCCACCGGTGCCGCACCACCGACCCGTCTCTCGCCACCGCGTTCTACGTGCCGTTCTACGTCGGCCTCGACGTGGGCAGCCACCTGTGGGGCCTCAATGCCACCGTTGCCGACCGGGACCGCGCCGGCATACGGCTCCTCCGGTGGCTCGCAAACCAGACCTCCTTCAAGAGATCCGGCGGGTGGGATCACTTCATCACACTCGGGCGCATCACCTGGGATTTCCGCCGGAACAGCGATGACGGGTGGGGCACCAGCTTCGTGCTCATGCCCGGGATGAGCAACGTCACCCGTCTCGCCATCGAGGGCGACTGGGATGATCCCATGGACGTGGGCGTCCCGTACCCAACCGGCTTCCACCCGCGCGCGGCCGCCGACGTGCGCGCGTGGCAGCGGCACGTGCTGTCCCGCAACCGCACCAAGCTCTTCGGGTTCGCCGGCGCGCCGCGGACGGGGTTCAGGGACGACTTCCGGGACGTGCTGCTGGAGGAGTGCGAGGACGCCGGGCGCGCGCTCTGCCGCGCCGTGGATTGCCGCGGCATCAGGTGCAACGAGCACAGCGCGGCGGTGACGAGGCTGTTCCTGGACTCCAGGTTCTGCCTGCAGCCGCGTGGTGACAGCTACACGCGGCGGTCGATGTTCGACTGCATGGTGGCCGGGGCTGTGCCCGTGCTGTTCTGGCGGAAGACCGCGTACGACCAGTACCGGTGGTTCGTGCCGGCGGGGCAGCGAGGCAAGGAGAGGGAGTGGTCGGTGTTCATGGACCAACGGGCGTTGCGCGAGGGAAACGTGAGCGTGGTGGAGGTTCTGCAGGGGCTCAGCGAGCAGCGGGTGCGGCGGATGCAGGAGCGCGTCGTGGAGATGATCCCGAGGCTGGTGTACGGTTCGTCGTCCGACGGCCTCGGCGACGGCATGGCCGACGCGTTCGAGGTGGCGCTGGATGGCGTGCTCAGGCGGTTCCGCCGGCGCCGGTGGAGCGTTGCGCATGAAGGTGCGTGCTTTCCACTTCTCACAGTCTTCAACGTAGTACTACTTGTTTTCTTCTGCAGCATTTTCTTACCTGTCAATTCTTGATCAATGTACTACTACTGCATTTTCTAATTCTTTTACGGCCAACTACATTCATGCTCCATAGTCAAAACATTGACATTGCACCTAGTCACTTGCCATGAGATCTGCACTCACCATTAGCTTTTCCAAACGTTCAACAGGCCGCCCACCTGGCCCTTCCGACGCGGTGCGTGTCAACGGCACATCGCTGGCGCCTCCAGCTTCTAACGGCAGAAACAGGTCGGTGATCCGTCGCAGGCGCCGCCAGCGCTTCAAGCGGGATCGATCAAGGCGAGTGGCTTCGTCGCACATAAGAACCGTTATTACCCAAGCACCGGCATCAGGACGCCAAAGTCTGCAGACATCTTGACCAGGTGAAGAAGACCTGTCCTAGAAGCATTTCTCCCTGAGACATCACTGCTAGATCTCGGATCATGGAGAATTCGCGAGAGGTGATCCAGCAGAGGGGCGATCTGGTGGCTGTTGATACTGGGGAAGCATGCGAGATGTACTGCTCTGCTGCTAGCCCCAGGGTTTAAGAAATGGTTAGCACGCGGATTAGTTTACTGTCAAGGGTGCTACGGACGATGCATCCGTGTTTATTGCAGTTGACCAAGAGGTGGATTCGTTTGCAGGCTCTAGATGGTGGCCGTCATCACCTGACTGACAGCGGTGTAATTGTATACCGTACTTGGCACAAGTTTTGAGGAATAGTATACTAGTAATAGTACAATTTGATTGAATGTATACAAGTTATGTGGGAATATAGGCTTTCTAAGCAGTTGTTGTGTGTGTGACTACGCTTCATTGCATGGAAAGTGGCGGAAATTCGTTTTTGGAGCACGGGCACTAGTAGTCCTTTGCTACATCTTTGCTTTTATTTCAAAACTTTGGTTTTAAATGTTCAAAAACATTCGAAAAAATATATCTGAATGTAGTCAATGTTGTATTCTATAAGTGTGCAAATTTTCAAAACAAAATACATTATATTTTGGGTTCAACAAAAGATGAAAAATCTCACAAAACGCCAAAATCTCCACTTCAGTGCGCCGTTCACCGATGATAAAATCTCAATTTTGTCATTTTTTGATTAGCCAAAATATAAAGTATTTTGTAATGAAAATTTGCACACTCTTAGAATACAACATTGACTACATCATGGTACTTTTTACTTCTTTTGAAACATTTGAATTCGGAACCTCAAAGGTTCAAAAATCGGCCTACATGGACGTTGTGCTCCAAAACGTTCTCTCCCGGATAGTGTGTGGTGCCTCTCGAAATAGTCTTTCGCCATGTTTTATAAATAAAACCACACAACCGACCAGATACAAAGAAGTTGGTCAAAGAAAAAAGAGAGAAAGTACAAGTGTCCACCCCACCTCGACTCCACAAAGCATCTAGGACTACCGACTCAAGGTGACATAGTGTCTCTTTGGGAAACCGTCAAACATTGTCGCAACTCACACACCATGTTGTTCTCAAAGAGGTTCCGCCTGTCCTCTCGCTTAGGACCATGGATGGTTGATCCTTCTAGCAACCAACGAGGGTCTTGAATGGGTGACAACAAGTCATATGTAAAAGATAGGAGGTTGCCAAGACCGCCCTATGCCAGAGCCGAACGTACTTCAAGGCAGGATATCAATCTGTCCATCGATAAACCGAAAAATGAGTGAAATGTAATGGAGTTCCACGATAATGCCCTCAAGGAGGTGATGGCGCAATGCACCATCTTCGTCGAGACCGAGATGGTCAAGGTTTTTTACATAGAACCCTCGCACGAGGGAGGTGACCACAATGATGCCCCCAAGAAGGCCATGACTCCCACAGGCACCGTTGGAGCGCCGAAATCACCTTCGTGTCACACAACGATACCACAAACCACTCGCCGCCACCAAAATAGATCTCCAAGATGCAATGTGGATTCCGCCACTATTGAGACACCACCACCACCAGGATCTCCGTTGCCCGTTCTTCACCATCCACATGTCCAAAGAGACAAGCCACCACCACAACGTTGCTCGCCAGAGATACGACCATGCAGTCCACCTTTCAGGGCCGCTGCCCCACATCTAGGCTCTCACAGTTGCAGTAAATCAGGCACAATCACCATGTGCCTATCCACACAAATGAGGGAGCTAGCCCAAGATCTAGGCCCACCTGGCCTAGATTCCGCAAGTGCGTGGGTAGCATGAGTACAATGAGCAGGAAGGACACGACACCTTTGTGCCGCCTGCAAATCGCATCTTGCAGAATCCCAATGTGTCTATTGCTAGATCTAGGTCTGCATGGCCCAAATTTGGTGCCCCAACCACACCGTAGCTAGAGAGGAGCTCCCAGTCGAATGCCACCAACAAACCTCATGCGAACGCATGCACCGGCCAGGGCACACCCGAGCTAGATCAGGCCCAGATATACCCATATTCGACATGCATATAATGCTGCCATGAAAGACCACACCCCCGATGCCACCCTCCAGTCGAGGCACGTCGTCCCGATGACATTCACCGACGTCGCCAAGCCAACACCAACGCTCCACAAACGCACCGCCGCCAGTCGACCCCCCCCCTCATGGCTCTCCTTGTGTGCAGGTAAGAGAGGATCCGTTAACAGGGTACTGCTTAGGATATCCCCAACAATGTTTGTTCAGCGTCCGTGGGAAGGAGAGGAGGGGTGATAGGCTGGTGTAGGGGTGGGCATCTCGGTCGCCCACGTGAGGGAGGTATTCGAGATACGAAGGTGTTTTCTACGGCTGGAACTATCCATAGGTCATGGGTTTTCATGATTGTCCCTCCTTGTCTGGTGTCATATGATACAATTAAGCATTTTGCTTCTTTTCTTATGGAAAGACGCCTTTTGGTAATTTATTAATTTGTATGAGACATACTTCCTCCGTCTGCAAAACAGTGAATGTCTGGGTTTTCTACGACAGATTAAGCATTCTGCAACAAAAAACCCCTCCTTCTCTCGATTACACTGCATGTAACATCCCAGCATTTAGGAACCAACGAAGGGTAGATTTAGGAATTTGTGATATTACATGCATTCATCTGTGAAAATGTGGCTAAATTTTTCGCCAAATAAAAACCTAAAGTGATCAAAGTTTCTTTCATGCTTTGAGATTAGGTATAGTCTTGAAGGGTGATTGTTATAGACTTTGATATGATCTTTATGGATTTGAGTGTTTTGGGAAATGAAATTTGAATTTTAAACTTGAGTGTTTGAATTATAATTCAAAAGGATTAAAAATTAGGTTCGAGTGATTTGATTTAATCTAGAGTTAACAATTAATGACTCAAACTTTAAATGAAATAAATTAAACAATAGAATGAATATTTATTCCAAAACTTTATTCATTAAATGAGTTACAAAATGTAACTTATTAGGAATATTTACAATAGAAAATAAAACAAAAGAAGGATCTTTATTTATTGAATAGTAGTATAATCTTTATTACAAAAGAATAAAAAATAAAATTACAAAAGAATAAAAATACTACAAGTGACTATTCTATAAAGAAAAGGAAACCTAAACTAAAGTCTTGATCTCCAAGTCTGGTACCTACAAAATAAACAGAAACTAAAAAAAGTTAAGGATTAGAATTATTTTACTCTCAGATTTGACAGTGAAGTGCACTGTTCAAAGATCATCACTGAGTAAATCTAAGGGGCAAGTTTCACCATTATGAAAGAATATATCTTTCAAAATTTCAAGCCATAAGTCAATAAACAGCAAGGAGGGGCAAGTTTCACCAGCCAAGTAAAATGTAACTTGATAAAAGTATCTTTCAAATTCAGAGCATATCCACAAGGTGTGCAGCAGGCACACAGGCAGCACACACACCAAACTGCATGGTGTGTGCTGTCAGCACCACAACAACAACTACATACACACAAAACTATCAGCACATCCGTGGACAAGCACCACAACCTCATCTTCTTGTTCATACACATCAAACATCAGCAGCATAGCCACAGCCAAACCTGCCAAACTAAACCACAAACCAGATCCTCTCAGAACTCACCAAGATGGTGACATAAGGAGGGGGTGGATCAGGTGGACATCAAGGTCAAGACCAAGCTACCAGGAACCATAAGGTGGATAGCAAGATCAAGGACAAGTTCCAGGAGCTGTAAGCAGTAGGGGCAGCAATAAGAGGAGGACAAGATCAAGCCAGCAAGATCAGGCTACCAGATCAACAAGTTGCAACCACAACAGCAACCATAGTTGTGGTGAGTTATATAAAATCATCACATGATCTGTTTATCATATCAAAGAATCATGTGTTGTTTTATATCTAACCTCTCAATATTCATCCAAGTGGGATGAATCCATCCTATAAGGTTTTAAAATAATTAAAGTCATAATCAAAAGATCAACATACCAGTATAACCAGGATCTCAGACCCACGTCATTGATCCTGGTTACAAAGGCCAAATCCTATATTTCAATATAGCCAAAGGCAAGATTATGAAATCTAGGCACATCTCTTAAAAGAGTAGCACCTCAGTATCCATAAATCCTATGGATCCATGCAAAACCCTTAGCACACCCATTGTTTTCCAATTAAGCTTCAAGAATTAGCAGCTGGTAATTCTACCAGAATATTTCTATCAGGGACAGCCATTAGGAAACTAGTTCCTATGCCTCATACCAACATCATAGGCAGGAGGATTAACAGAAGCTTTCATTTTATCTTTGCCAGTATTAATCACAAGCACTGTCAGAGCTAAGCTCAGGAATATGACCCAATCACTTGTGTGCCAGTTTATAATGGTATCACAAGGACAAGTTCTAATAAGCTAATCCCAATATTTACTTATATTTCACAAATAAAAAGGGGCAAGCCACTAAATATCAT
Source organism: Avena sativa (assembly GCA_916181665.1). Lineage (NCBI taxonomy): Eukaryota > Viridiplantae > Streptophyta > Magnoliopsida > Poales > Poaceae > Avena > Avena sativa. Next base: position 165,419,268 of record OV702294.1, on the reverse strand, counting down.
CTTCCTGAAACAAAATGCCAGGAATCATCATCAAACTCATCCATACATCTACATAAAATCATTAACATGTAATGATTATATTCAGTATGTATATTCTCATACAAGCCAACCATTATAAATGCAGTAAGCAATTACTGATAGAACTACTATCAGTATAAACATCCTGACAGTAGAAAGTTCTCAGATCAACAACATTTGCAAGTAGGGATTTCGTAGAAACACTAACATTGGATCATAGTAAATTACCACTGGAATAAGTCTGACAAGCCACTAGCATCACCAAAGCCAACTACAAATAATAATCCACAGCAAACAGTCATTCATCATGCTCAAGGATTATCACCACTAGATCCAAATCATCATAGATATTATCAACAGAGGGATATGAACCCTAATCAGAACAAGAACCCTAATTAGGATATGAACCCTAATCATAACACACGCACTAGGCAAGGGTAGACACTAGATACACACACAGAGATTCATGGTGATAGGATGAACTAAGATCCACAGAGGCAACTTACCCGGGGTCCTCACTAACGAATTGAAGAGGAAGCAGAAGGGCCAACGTGCTCGCGGCGGCACGGGGAGCACCCAGAGGGCGCTGCAACCCACACCAGCCACGATGGCGGCCACAGTAGCACACGAACACCGTACACCACCACAGGAGGGTCCATAGCGACGGTGGCAGCACCCAACCCAAAACCTAGGGTTCGGGAACAGGGTGAACCTGGCCACAAGGGAGATCCGGAATCAAATCAAATTGGACCAGATGGACGAGCGTAGTCGCCAACCTTGCCCTGCACCACAGCAGTGGCCAGGGAGGGCCACGGCGGCGGGCATCGCCAGCGGCAACGCCAGAACCCCACGGGGTCGAGGGAGAGGGGAGATGAGAACGAAGAAGAGACAGAGAGAATGGGCTGGTTGGGCCAAGACCCCTTCAGGGTGTTGTTTTGAATTTGCCCTACTGGGCCACAAGGGCCCAATAAACCCAAACAGTCAGCCCAAATCACTTAAATCCTATCTTAATAAATGGAAAAGACCAAAATGCCCCTGAACTTAAATAAATTCTAGTAAATAAAATAAAAATCCAACAAAAATTATAAATAAAATATTTTTGGATTCACAATAATCCAAACTATCCAAATAAATTAATAAATAAAATTTTAGACATATAAATTTTATTAAGAATTTTGTAATATATATATTCCTTATGGAATTTTACAAAATTATTGAAAGATGATAAAAATAAATAAAAATCACTTTCATTATATATTAATATTGTAGTATTTTAAAAAATACTAAACAAATATTTAATATCAATTTTTGGTATTTAAGGATAATTCTTAAAGGAATTATTAAATAAATAAATTTAAATAAAATAAAAGAATACAATATTCAATAAATATTAAAAAATAATATTTATAAATTCTTTATTATTAAAAGAATTTTTATAATTTAAATAAATGGGGGAGAATATATATAAAGCTAAATGATGCATTGCATTACTTTGCATAATCATTTTGCTTCTTTAAATATTGTCCTTATTGGGCAATAATGATGTTTTTGTAGACATAGAAGCTCAAGGTCCAGTGCAAGCATCAGACTTCACTACCTTGCAATCACAAGGCAAGTTCATCACTTGCTCATGTCCTTTGAAGAGTCTTTATCAAAGTATTTGCGAATTGTGTGTTATCATCTATATTATAGAAAAAAAACATTAGTTTCTCAAGATACTAAATCTTAGATATCATCCTAAGTGATGATATGAAGGAGCAATAGAACTTAGGGTTCGAATTGCAATAATGATGAACAATTAGGGAATAATAACCCATGACATTAGTGATTCTAGCGCCGTATATTACGCGTTAACCATGAAATTTGGAATGGGACGGAGAAGTCAGTTGTATCCTTTTCCTCTCATATGGAGGCAAGATGACCTTAACGTGACATTGTGATTCCTTGTGCGGATCCAACATATGGGTGGGCACCCTTACGCCCCACACTTTTGGTGTCTAGATTATCTATGAATGGTGTAAGTCCATGTAAATGGTACTATTCCGGGCATCACTAGGTCATAGAATCTTCGGGAACTCATCAGGGTTTTAGCCTGCTCGAAAGGGGCTTAACGAAGGTGAGATAACCCCAAAGGATCGTGCAGACATATGAGGTCGCGGAGAGGGCAGTGATTGGCTTGGACCAACTACTCGGCCCCACATCATGGAATTGTGGACGGGAAAGTACGCCCGGTTGTGCAACAAGGAGTTGATCTCTCATGGGAAAAGTAACACGCCTCTGCAGAGTGTAAGAATTGTAACTTGTTACTCCCTGTTCCGGGAAGGAGCTACGAACGCGGCAGGAAAGGAACTCCATGAAAGTTTTGGTCAACCTGTGAAGGCTGATGGTCAGAGATTTTCATAATAAAATCAACCTTTGAAGAAAGATTTACGAAAATTGCATAGTGCCAAAGACTGATAGTCCGAGGTGGTAGATAGAGCATCAAACTTCCTACCTTTCATATAATGAATTTGCTGGGTAACGCTGTTACTCATCCTTTCCTTTGAATCCTTGCTTAGACTCTGAGAATCCCGAAGATACTCCAATGTATGCATCTGAGAGTCAAGAGGAGGTCTTCTATGAAGAGCCCAACCTGTATGGAGCCGTAGAAGGGGAGGACTACGACACCGTCTACGGAGGAGAGTTCCAAGAGTCCGAATAATTACTATAGTTCTAGTAGCCACTTGAGTCGAGCAACATGAACAATATATAGCAATAAGTTGCTGAGCTCAATTTGGAGTTTAAGTTTTAAATTTGAAACTTCCACTGAAACCCTTATATTTTGGTTTGTAAGTTGAATCTTTTGGAAGCCTTAAACTTCCGGTATTGTAATAATAATAACGTGAGTATGTTTGTAATATGGACCCGCAATGTTTCTATTGTACCACTCTGAGGGATGTGATATTTACGGAACGGTGTTCTGTGGATGTCATGTCAATGACTATAGTGTACTACACATGCAGTGGTATGCTGGGTCACCGCACTTCACCACCAACCAAGACAATTATTCGAATCACACTAAAAAAGTTATTTTGCATGCCACAAAAATTATTTTAAGAATAAGTATTCATGTTTATAGTAAAATCATTTCCCGCTAGAAGCACCATATCTCACTCTTCCCACTAGCTACAATTAGTAGCACATCTTACACATACCGCTAGCTAAATTAATTAGCATCACAGTCAGAGTAGAAGGCTCACATAAATTCGAATATGTGTTAGCTTATAGAAAATCGATGGGTGCTAGATTTCAGTTTTGGCATTCCAAATGATTTCGCCCAGATATAAAGCTGTCCATACCCATTGACTTGAACATAACATCGGGTGAGGGAGAAGATGAACTAGAGACTCCCTTGAATGATGAAGAACTCCATGATATCCATCAATTTGATCTCGACATAAACCCAAGTACAAACTGATCATATGGTCATGTGTTCTCCTTGATCATTTACACATGCTCATGGTGTATTCTTCTTCGTAGAATATTAACACGAGTCTCCCTTGCATGAAGAACTCTAGGCCGGTCATCAATTTGATTTGATCATGAACCTAGGTACCCATTTATTATCTACTCACTTCTTCTCCTTGATCTTATACACATGATAATGGTGCCTTTTTCTCCATAGAATATGATCACAAGGACAATGTTGTGCATAGAGAAGATTACATGCATAAATCAGAGGAATCAAGTTAGTGAAACATTTTAGTTGGCGTATTTGGATGTTTCATGCAATCTTATTCAACTACTCACATAACCTCACCTTGTAGATGATGTGCTTGAAGACCAAGATGGTGTTTTACATACCATGGAAGAGGAACTACAAGTAATGGATAATGATCTAGAAGACCTTCAAGTTGATTAAGGGACTATGGTGTGTATGCAGGTTATGTAGTTCACTTTGAGGAAGAAGAGCTTGATGACTCGAAACCAAATTAAGCCATGGATGCGACGCATGAGCAAAAAAGATAATGAGAAATTTCTTGATGAGGAAAAATACAAAAAATTGACAGTGAGCAAAGGGATAGTATTTATGAAGAAATGCTAGCAAGAAGTGTTGACTGGAGATTGAAGAAGAACACGACCCATAGAAGATGATATGTTCCATGTTTTAGTCTACAAGGTAAAACATTGTTTGGAGGAGAGTGAAAGAGTGTCTTTGACAAGGCATACCCATTAGGGTAAGATCAATCAAGCCAAAAACAATTGTGAGTGAAAAAGGATATAGTTGAACTCAATAGTGTTCCTAGCATTTTTTAGAGTCAGAGGAGAATTATACGCAGTATTGCAAGAGCTTTGGTTCTGGAGAGAAGGACATTTCATAAGATTTTTGTGAAATGCTTGCTTGATAGGCATTCAAACTCACGGGGCCATATTTTTAAAAAGAAAACTTGAAGGCTAGGATTTTGTTTTGTATCTCTATGTTTGGTCAATAAAGCACCCAAAATTGAACCACATGCAAAGACATGCGTAAAATAATCCATTTAGATGAAAAGTGGTTTAACACCACTAACAAGACCATGAAATTCTACAAGATGTCATACGAACACGCTCCAAATAGGACTATGCAAAATAAAAACTCCATTGGAAAGTAATATTTTTGGTTTTAATAACTAGACTCAGATATATTGCATGATGTATTTATATGTTTTATGGGAAGATATGCATTTGGACCTTTATCAAAAGGAGAATTTCAACCTTTACATTTTGTAGTTATTGTGCACATGAGTAGTTAATCTAACTTAACTTAGTTTCTTAGTTTTAGGAGCTAGCACCAAGTAGAAGTGACAACCGTCCAAGAGGGACACTAATCACCAAAACAAAACTTAGTAGGGATACATCAAGGGAGTATTTGATTTGATAGTTACTACCATCTATTCAAGTATTCTAGCCTCAACAACTTGAAGGTGAGACTATATGAAACAATGAGACAATGCAACCTCACATGTCCAAGGTAATGATCGAGCTTTAGTTAATGTTGTTCCCAAACATGGCTTGGTATTCGCATCACACAACATCCTGCAAACTCAGTAGATATGAATATACTAGACCTTGGACTGTTTGCGTCATTACAATCCATGTGATATAGTATAGTCTCTAGCAATTTAGATGAGAAAATCAACTCTATGAATCAGGAATATGATGTCTATGATGCCAATAAGATCAAAGGGGCTTTCCTTACAGTATAAAAAATGCTTAATTGAGATCATGAAGATAGGGGAGGCAATCGAGTACAAGATCCCTCACATGTACAAGGATGGCCTAAAGTGTGCATGAAGTTTGCCTAATGTTCTATGGTGTGATCCTGAACTCTATGAGAGCGTGGTTCAAACCTTAGCTTCCTCGAAGTTTTAACAATAGTAGATGTGCAAAAGTTCAGCATTAGAAAATGTTAGTGCATCTACTATTACAACTTTTAGGCTGCTAAAGTCTACACCACGCTCTCAAAGAGTTCACGTTCACACCTTAGAACAGTAGAAAGACTTCTTGTACACTCTAGGCATATGTGAGAGATCTTGTACCCATTTCCCTCACCTATCTTCATGAAGTAGCTTTGTATTGTAAGGAAAACCCTATTGACCTTATTGGCGCCACATGAATCATATTCTTGCTTCACACTGATTATCTCATCTAAATTTTTTGAGACTCGACTATCTGAGATGGATAGTAATGATGCAAATAGGCCAAAGTCTACTATATTTATATCTGGTGAGTTCGCATGCTTTTGAATGATGCAAATATGAAGCCATTATTGGGGAAACATTAATGAAAGTTGGGTCATTATCTAGGACATATGATCGCGTGTTATCTTGTTGGATCCATATAGTCTCACCTAAGAGCTCTTGAGGCCAAATTACTTGAATAGATGGTAGTAACTTTTGAATAAAATGCTCCCTCGGTGTATCCATATTAAGTTTGATTGTTTTAGTGATTAGTGTCCCTATTGGACGATTGTCACTTCTCCTTGGTGTTGGCTTCTAAAACCAATGGACAATTCAAGTTAGATTAACTACTAATGTGCATAATAACTACAAAAAGTAAAGGTTTAATTCACCTTTTCAAAGTATCAAACGCATATCTCATCATAAAAAATGCAAATACATTTGCATATGTTTAGATATGGTTATTTAAATACCACAAATATTACTTTGGCAATAGAGTTTTTATTTTGCATAGTCCTATTTTGGGTGTACTTGTGATGGTAGCTTGTTGAATTCCATGGTCTTCTGAGTGGTGTTAAACTACTTTTCATCTAAATGGATTATGTTACACATGTCTTTCGGTGTGAGGCTATTTTGCAAATTTTTCTAATCAAACATAAATATAAAAATGGAAGCCTAACCTTATTGTTTGCTTCCTTCAAACATGGCTTGATTGAATTTGATCGAACAAGCCTTGCATAAAAATCTTATGAAGTGTTCTTTTATTCACATCCAAATCTCTTGCAAGGATGTGTGTAGTACTCCTTTGACTCCGAGGAATTTTAGTAATACTATTTATGTCAATGATAATCCTTTTGCGCTCACAGGTTTTTGGCTTCCTTGATCTTATATCAACAGGTATGCCTTGTCAAAGACACTCCCTTCACTCTCCTCGAAACGCGGCTAACCTTGTACACTGATGTGCTTATGTTATTTTTTAATCCCCAATCGTCACTTCTTGCTAACAATTCTTCATAAATAGCGTACTTTGCAAATATGTGGAATTCTCGTATTTTTATTCATCATTAAATTTCTCATTATATTCTTGCCCTTGCTCCACATCCATGTCTTAATCTAGTATGGAATCATACATGGATTCATCTGTTCTGAATCATCAAGCTCTTCTTACTGAAATCAAACATCTACATCACTATAGTCCCGCTAATAAACTCGAAGTTCTTCTAGAGCATCATCAATTGATTGCAGTTCCTCTTCCATGGTCTGGAAAACACCAGTTTGGTCCTCAAGATCATCGTCTACAAGTTGACGTTATGTAAGTAGGTTAACAAGATTGTAATGAAACATTCAAATATGCCGACTAAAATGCTTTACTATCCTTATTCATCCGATACATGTAGGTCCTCTTCTCTATGGACAATATCGGCGTCATGCTCAACTTCTACGCCGAAGAGGATCCATGTAGATGATCAAGAATAATTAAAAATATTTAATTTAATTCTCATTCGACCGATAATTTATCCTAATTCTCATTCGAGTGATTTCATCTCCATTTTTTTACTACATGAGTATTTTTTTTACATGTGAATACTTTCACTGTCTGAACCACTCTTTTCAATTATAACCCACTTGCAACTGAACAAGTCTAGGTTGCAACCAACTTGCAAATAAACAATTTTTAGCTGCAACCTCACTTGGTTTGAAAAAAACTCTTAGTTGCGATCCTACTTGTAACTCATAAAAAGAAAAAATCACGATGCAAATTTGCTGGTTCTAGAGTTGAATCGTCACTAAGTTATTTCTCATTCTAGAAATTGGATTTCATGTTAGAAACAAGGAAATTAACAATGAGCAGCAGGCGAGAAACCGACCAGTTGGAGAGGAAGACGATGAGCCGAGGAAGAAATGCAGGTGTTTAGCGTTGGTGAGGCGACACGTGGGCAACGGCAACAACAACACTTCTTCATTTTTCTGGTCTACATGTCGAGATCTCGGATGAACGGCGCGGCGACGGCGTTTTGGCATGGTCGAGACGAGTGTGTTCAATTTGATGGGGCGACGCTGGGTACAATTTGACCGAAAGAGTTTATATTAAAGTTTGATCTAAATTCATAAAAGAGGCTAACTTCTGACGAGCCAAGCGAAGCTCGTCGCCGTAAACTTGGGCCAAGTGGAGCGGAGTTTGAAGTGATACTATAACATGCTCAATAGGGATGTCTGGGGTTGTGAGCCCCCCATCGCCCTAACGAATCATTGAAGACCTAGATTTTCACTATTATATATATCGCTTGTAAGACACCGACTAGAAAAAATTCGTATCTAAGATAATCCCCTAAGTTGTGTAAACACTTGTCATACGGTGAAGATTTGATTGCTGGCGCCTATAATTTTTTCTCTATTTGTTAGAGAGATTTTTTCACGTTAAATCTTGTGTTTTTTGCTATATAATTTATTTTGGTTCTTCATTATTTGGTCATCGGGTTTATAACAGTTTTGGTCTAGGATTGGTGGGGCGATCGTTGGCTAGCGGTCAACTGCTGCCGTGGGCTCTCGACGGTAGCCCTGGTTATTCTGGCCATACGACACGGGCGGGCTGTTGCTTGAGGTCTAGTATTTTTGCAAAATACAAATATGGGAGGTACAGGTACCTGCACTACGTGGGCTAAGACCTAGGCTGTAGTCCCCTAGATGCTTTGAGTACACAGATTAAAACGGTCCATGTAAGGCCCATTGGACGAGAAAACATGATGCTTGGTTAGTCCAAACTGCAAAATGACTTGATTTTAGGGGCATACTAGGGAATTAGGCGTGGCGATACACCGCGCCCATGTTGTTAAATCAGCTGTGCCGATGACATGGCCTGTAAATCAGCGTTTTCTTATATTAAAACCCATTAGATGGTCGTCCAAATCATACACAATTTTATTAGTTCCGTGTGTACGAATCTCTCACTTCAAAGTATCCGCGTCAGACAAAACAGAATCAGAATCAGAAACACCTGAAACAAAATGCGAAGAGCTAAACAAAGAAGAACCGACAACATAACCAACAGCAGGCACCAAACAATGATCCGGCACAAGCGAACCTGCAGGACTCATCGCACAAGTACGCAACGTGAAGCGGTACCGCGTGTTGACAACAGAGAGAAACAACACCTCAGACAGACCTATGCGACTTCATCGGCCATGAACCAGACCTACCATGTCTTCCAGGCGCAACACCCGAAGGCCTGTCATGTCTGCGATGAACAGGATGCACCATCCATGTAAGCTTAGTTGAAGAATTAATATCAAGCATAGGCCGAATGTACAGACTTGCAACAAAGAAGCTCATATTTAAGGAACATAAGCACTAAATATGTTCCATAATCTAGAAGGCTGTATGCATCAATTGATGCAGAGGCCGGGGTAAATACCCCATTTCAAAAAAAAAGTTCCATAATCTAGAATGTTTTAGCAAACTAATTTAATTTGCCAAAACATTGTACATTGTGAAACGGAGGTAATAAGAAGCTACTAAAATTTGAAAAGAAACGACATATACAAACTACTTTCTATTGAACCTGAACCTAAAGAAGAAGAATCTGGAAAAGTATAATAAGAAGAGCCGGCTAGCACAACTAAAGATGATCTAGTATAATTACCGCCAGAAAAGAGCAAAGGAATCAAGTGGAGCTTAGCTAAGAGGAATAAAAACATAACGATAGAGAAAAAGAGAAAAGAAGAGACATACCATCCGCATCATCAGTTCCAACTGGGTGCTTGCCAAGATGAATCAGACATGTGGTGTGTAAGGTATACCACGCAGTCAGGGACCTTTTGAAGCAATAAAAAAAGCGATAGTGTCATGAAGATGCACACGGGGCTGATCAGGTATGATTTCCTGTTCTCAGGGAACAAATCACCATACAGTAAATAATGGATGGAGCTTTGAAGGGTTTCGCGGCATAGTAAATTAAAATTTTCTACGGATGCGAACAGAGGGAAAGCCAAGATCTAATCTAGGAGATGCAAACAACGAGAGAGATTGGATTAGATCTTCATACCTTTGAAGATTCACACAGTGGAACGTTCGTCGGAACGTGGGTGATGTAGTCGTACTCGCTTCTCCTCCTCGCGATCCGATCCGATCTAGCACCACAAGTGGCGGTGCCTCCGTGAGATGCACACGTGCAGCACCTCGACGTCTCCTCCTTCCTTGGTACAACAAGTATGGTGGATTTATGGGTTGGATCTACAACGCGACGGCGCGGTGCAATTGGTGGAGAATTTCTGCAGCAGGGCTTCGCCTACAAGCAATCGGGAGGGAGAGAGGAGGGCAGCAGGGCGGCTAGGGTTGGAGGGGAAGGTGTGGGGAGGGGGGGTGGTGCGCCCCCAGCCCTCTATATATAGAGGGGTGAGCGCAGCCCTAGCCCCTCCCCCAAGCCAAACCGGCGGCCCCAAAGGAGGAAGAGTGGGGGGCAAGGAAACCCCCCCTTCTAGAAGCTCTATCTAGAGTTTAAACCTCTCTTGGCCGGCTGGGCCCTATGGGGCCTTGTGCCCCTGGCCCAATGCGGCCAGGGCACTCCCTCATAGGCCCATGCCCCCTCCCGGAAGGTGGGGCCACGTTGGTCCCCTTCCGTAAGGTTCTAGAAGCTTCCGGTACAATACCGATTAACCCGGAACAATTCCGAACTCCAAAAACTGCACTGCCTTATATGAATCTTATTCTCCGGACCACTCCGGAACCTCTCGTGATGTCCCGGATCCCATCCGAGACTCCGAACAAAAACTCATAAACCAATTATCCAATCTATCCTAGCGTCGAGATACGTTAAGTGTGTGACCCTGCGGGTTCGAGAATATGCAGACATGATCTTTTATCAATAATCAACAGCGGGGTCTGGAAACCCATATTGACTCCCACACATTTATCGATGATCATATCAGATGAACCATGATGCCAGGATTCAATCAATCCCATATATATATTCCCTTCGTCTCGCGATATTTTACTTGCCCGAGATTCGATCGTCGGTACCGTCATACCTAGTTCAATCTCGTTCATAGCAAGTACTTTACTCGTTCCGTAATCCGATATCACTTTGTGATTAACTCCTTAACCACATGCTTGCAAGCGGTGTTGATATCGATTACCGAGTGGGCCCGAAGTATATCTCTCCGACTTGGGAGGGACAAATCCCAGCTCGATACATACAACCTAACAGATACTTTCCGATCACCTGAGAGACACCTTTATGATCACCCTCTCATAGGATGACATTTGATGACCTCAAAGCTTTCTTCCGATACCAGGGAGTTGTATTATCTCATGGTCTAAGGAATACAATATTTGACATAAGAAAAGCTTCGCAAAGACGAACACGATGACACGATCTAATTGCTTCACTTAGTTTGGGTCTGTCCATCATATCATTCTCCCAATGATATGATCTCATTATCAATTGACAACTCATGTCTATGGTTAGGAAACCTTAACCATCATTGATCAATGAGCTAGTCCATAGAGGCGTACTAGGGACATGGTGTTGTTCACAAACCACACAAGTATTAAAGTTTCCGCTTAATACAATTCTAGCATGGAATATAAACATTATCATGAACAAGAATTATAATAATAACAGCTTTATTATTGCCTCTAGGGCATAATTCCAACAGTCTCCCACTTGCACTAGAGTCAATAATCTAGTTTACATCTGGCAACAATCTCACACCCATGGCACTGAGGTGCTGATCATGTTTTACACGTGGAAGAGGTTTAGTCAATGGATCTTCGACATTCAGATCTGTATGTACTTTGCTAATCTTCAGATCTCCATCTGCTATATAATCTCGGATTATATGAAACTTGTGGTTGATATGCTTGGTCTTTGGATGATATCTTGGTTCCTTAGCGAGTGCTATGGTGCCAGTGTTGTCACACAATATCTCCAGTGGGTCCAATGCACTTGGAACCACACCAAGCTCAGTGATGAAGTTCCTGATCCAAACTCCTTCACTTGACGCTTCTGCAGCAGCCATGTATTCCGCTTCTACTGTAGATCCCGCGATCACGTTTGCTTGCAGCTTCTCCAGCTCACAGCTCCTCCATTCAAAATATACACGTATCCTGTCCGAGATTTAGAATCATCCTTGTCGGTGTCGAAACTAGCGTCGACGTAACCTTTTACGACGAGCTGTTCATCACCCCCATAGACTAAGAACATTTCTTTAGTCCTATTTAGGTACTTTAGGATGTTCTTCACGGCTGTCCAGTGTTCCACTCCTGGATCACTTTGATATCTGCTCGTCAAACTAAGAGCATTGGACACATCCGGTCTAGTACACAGCATGGCATACATGATAGAACCTATGGCCGAGGCATAAGGCACTTTGCACATAGCTTCCCTATCATTTACCGTAGCTGGACACTAAGCCTTGCTCAATATCTTACCTGACAACATAGGCACTGAACCTTTCTTTGCCTTATCCATTCTGAACCTTTTCAGAACTTTGTCTAGGTATGTACTCTGGCTTAAAGCTATCAGGCGTCTTTGTCTATCTCTATAGATTTTGATGCCCAATATATAAGCAGCTTCACCTAGGTCTGAAGGGTTTCGCAGCATAGTAAATCAAAATTTTCTACGGAAGCAAACAGAGAGAAAGCCAAGATCTAATCTAGGAGATGCAAACAATGAGAGAGATTGGATTAGATCTTCATACCCTTGAAGATTCCCACAGCGGAACGTTCGTCGGAACGTGGGTGATGTAGTCGTACTCGCTTCTCCTCCTCGCGATCCGATCCGATCTAGCACCACAAGTGGCGGTGCCTCCGTGAGATGCACACGTGCGGCACCTCGACGTCTCCTCCTTCCTCGGACCAGCAAGTATGGTGGAGAGATGGATTGGATCTACAACACGACGGCGTGGTGTATATGGTGGAGAATTTCTGCAGCAGGGCTTCGCCTACAAACAGTCGGGAGGGAGAGAGGAGGGCAGCAGGGCTACTAGGGCTTGGAGGGAGATGTGTGTAGGGGGGGAGGGGGCGCACCAGCCCTCTATATATAGAGGGGGGGTGCGGCCAGCCCTTGCCCATCCTCCAAGCCTATCTCTAGTTTAAACGATTTAAACTCTCCCTTATCTAGAAATCCTATCTTATCTCTAGTTTAAACGATTTAAACTCTCTAGGATCGGCTGGGCCCTATGGGGCCTTGTGCCCCTGGCCCAATGCGGCCAGGACACTCCCTCATAGGCCCATGCCCCCTCCCGGAAGGTGGGACCACGTTGGCCCCCTTCCGGAAGGTTCTAGAAGCTTCCGGTACAATACCGATTAACCCGGAACAATTCCGAACTCCAAAAACTGCATTGCCTTATATGAATCTTATTCTCCGGACCATTCCGGAACCTCTCGTGATATCCCGGATCCCATCCGAGACTCCGAACAAAAATTCATAAACCAATTATCCAATCTATCCTAGCGTCGAGACACGTTAAGTGTGTGACCCTGCGGGTTCGAGAATATGCAGACATGATCTTCTATCAATAATCAACAGCGGGGTCTGGGCACCCATATTGACTCCCACACATTCATCGATGATCATATCGGATGAACCACGATGCCAGGATTCAATCAATCCCATATATATATTCCCTTCGTCTCGCGATATTTTACTTGCCCGAGATTCGATCGTCGGTATAGTCATACCTAGTTCAATCTCGTTCACAGCAAGTACTTTACTCGTTCCGTAATCCGATATCACTTTGTGATTAACTACTTAACCACATGCTTGCAAGCGGTGTTGATATCGATTACCGAGTGGGCCCGAAGTATATCTCTCCGACTTGGGAGGGACAAATCCCATCTCGATACATACAACCCAACAGATACTTTCTGATCACCTGAGAGACACCTTTATGATCACCCTCTCATAGGATGACGTTTGATGACCTCAAAGCTTTCTTCCGATACCAGGGAGTTGTATTATCTCATGGTCTAAGGAATACAATATTTGACATAGGAAAAACTTCGCAAAGACGAACACGATGACACGATCTAATTGCTTCGCTTAGTTTGGGTCTGTCCACCATATCATTCTCCCAATGATATGATCCCATTATCAATTGACAACTCATGTCTATGGTTAGGAAACCTTAACCATCATTGATCAATGAGCTAGTCCATAGAGGCGTACTAGGGACACGGTGTTGTTCACAAACCACACAAGTATTAAAGTTTCCGCTTAATACAATTCTAGCATGGAATATAAACTTTATCATGAACAAGAATTATAATAATAACATCTTTATTATTGCCTCTAGGGCATAATTCCAACAGTCTCCCACTTGCACTAGAGTCAATAATCTAGTTTACATTTGGCAACAATCTCACACCCATGGCACTGAGGTGTTGATCATGTTTTACATGTGGAAGAGGTTTAGTCAATGGATATGCGACATTCAGATCTGTATGTACTTTGCTGATCTTCAGATCTCCATCTGCTATATAATCTCGAATTATATGAAACTTGCGGTTGATATGCTTGGTCTTTGGATGATATCTTGGTTCCTTAGCGAGTGCTATGGCGCCAGTGTTGTCACACAATATCTCTAGTGGGTCCAATGCACTTGGAACCACGCCAACCTCAGTGATGAAGTTTCTGATCCAAACTCCTTCACTTGACGCTTCTGCAGCAGCCATGTATTCCGCTTCTACTGTAGATCCCGCGACCACGCTTTGCTTGCAGCTTCTCCAGCTCACAGCTCCTCCATTCAAAATATACACGTATCCTGTCTGAGATTTAGCATCATCCTTGTCGGTGTCGAAACTAGCATCGACGTAACCTTTTACGACGAGCTGTTCATCACCCCCATAGACTAAGAACATTTCTTTAGTCCTATTTAGGTACCTTAGGATGTTCTTCACGGCTGTCCAGTGTTCCACTCCTGGATCACTTTGATATCTGCTCGTCAAACTAAGAGCATTGGACACATCCGGTCTAGTACACAGCATGACATACATGATGGAACCTATGGCCGAGGCATAAGGCACTTTGCTCATAGCTTCCCTATCATTTACCGTAGCTGGACACTGAGCCTTGCTCAATATCTTACCTGACAACATAGGCACTGAACCTTTCAATGCCTTATCCATTCTGAACCTTTTCAGAACTTTGTCTAGGTATGTACTCTGGCTTAAAGCTATCAGGCGTCTTTGTCTATCTCTATAGATTTTGATGCCCAATATATAAGCAGCTTCACCTAGGTCTTTCATTGAAAAACACTTGTTCAAATAACTCTTCACATCGTTAAGCATGTTGATGTCATTTCCAATAATCAATATGTCATCCACATATAGTACCAGAAACGTCACCGAGCTCCCACTCACTTTCATGTAGATGCAAGCTTCATAGCAATTTGGAACAAATCCAAAGCTCTTGATCACTTGATCAAAACGAAGGTTCCAACTCCGAGATGCTTGCTTCAGTCCATAAATGGAACGCTGAAGTTTGCATACTTTATCAGCATCCTTAGGATCAACAAAACCTTCGGGTTGCATCATATACAACTCTTCATCAATGTTGCCATTGAGGAAAGCAGTCTTGACATCCATTTGCCATATTTCATAATCATGAAACGCAGAAATTGCTAATAAAATCCGAATGGACTTGAACATCGCTACGGGAGAGAAAGTCTCATCGTAGTCAACACCTTGAACTTGTCGAAAACCTTTCGCAACAAGCCGTGCTTTATAGACGGTAACATTACCATCCGCGTCCGTTTTCTTCTTGAAAATCCATTTGCACTCAACGGCCTTTCGGTCGCTAGGAGGGTCCACCAAAGTCCGTACTTGGTTTTCGCTCATGGATCCCAATTCGGATTTCATGGCTTCTAGCCATTTCTCAGAGTCTGGGCTCATCATCGCTTCCTCATAGTTCGTAGGTTCACTGTCTTCTACTAACAAGACAGTCAAGACAGGGTTGCCGTACCACTCAGGAGGGGCACGCGACCTTGTCGACCTGTGACGTTCAGTAGCAGCATCGTCCGAAGCTTCATGATCCTTGTCATTAGCTTCCTCTATTGTTGGTGCAGGCGGCACTGGAACAATTTTAGGTGCTGCGCTACTCTCCAATTCAAGAGAAGGTTCAATAACCTCGTCTAGCTCTACTTTCCTCCCACTCACTTCTTTCGAGAGAAACTCCTTCTCAAGAAAGGAACTGTTCTTTGCGACAAACACTTTGCCTTCGGTTCTGTGATAGAAGGTATACCCAATAGTTTCCTTAGGGTATCCTATGAAGACGCATTTCTCCGCTTTGGGTTCGAGCTTGTCCGGCATCAACTTCTTGACGTAAGCTTCGCATCCCCAAATTTTAAGAAAGGACAACTTAGGTTTAGCATCAAACCACAGTTCATACGGTGTCGTCTCAACGGATTTAGATGGAGCCCTATTTAAAGTGAATGCAGCGGTTTCTAATGCATAACCCCAAAATGATAACGGCAAATCAGTAAGAGACATCATCGATCGGACCATATCTAATAGGGTTCGATTCCGGCGTTCAGACACACCATTGCGCTGTGGTGTTCCGGGTGGCGTGAGTTGTGAAACGATTCCACTTGCTTGGAGATGCGTGAGAAAATCATAACTCAAATATTCGCCCCCACGATCGGATCGTAGAAACTTAATCTTTCTGTTACGATAGTTCTCCACTTCATTCTGAAATTCTTTGAACTTTTCAGACGTTTCAGATTTATGTTTCATTAAATAGATATACCCATATCTACTTAAGTCATCGGTAAAAGTGAGAAAATAGCGATATCCACCGCGCGTCGAAACACTCATCGGTCCGCATACATCGGTATGTATGATTTCCAACAAGTCCGTTGCTCGCTCCATCATACCGGAGAACGGGGTTTTGGTCATCTTGCCCATGAGGCATGGTTCGCATGTGTCAAATGATTCAAAATCAAGAGACTCCAAAAGTCCATCAGAATGGAGTTTCTTCATGCGCTTTACACCAATATGACCTAGACGACAGTGCCACAAATAAGTAGTATTATCACTATCTACTTTGCATCTCTTAGCCTCAATGTTATGGATGTGTGTTTCATCCCTTTCGAGATTTAGAAGAAATAAACCATTCACAAGAGGTGCATGACCATAAAAGATGTTACTCATATAAATAGAACAACCATTATTCTCCGATTTAAATGAATAACCGTCTTGCAATAAACACGATCCAGAAATAATGTTCATGCTCAACGCAGGCACATAATAACATTTATTAAGGTTTAAAACTAATCCCGAAGGTAAAACTAAGGAGAGCGTGCCGACGGCCATCACATCAACTCTTGATCCGTTGCCAATGTGCATCGTCACCTCATCCCTCGCAAGCCGCCGTCTATTCCGTAGCTCCTGTTTCGAGTTACAAATATTAGCAACTGAACCGGTATCAAATACCCAGGCACTACAACGTGGGCTAGTAAGGAAAACATCAATAACATGTATATCAAATATACCTTTGATGGTGCCGGCCTTCTTGTCCTCTAAGTACTTTGGACAGTTGCGCTTCCAGTGACCCTTGTCCTTGCAATAGAAGCACTCAGTGTCCGGCTTAGGACCAGACTTGAGCTTCTTCTCAGCAGGGGCAACGCGCTTGCCGCCGCCTTTCTTGAAGGGCTTCCTTGCACCTTTACCTTTCTTAAAGGAGGGCTTGTTGACCATCAACACATGATTATCCTTCTTGATGTCCACCTCCGTAGCCTTCAGCTTTGCGAAGAGCTCGGTGATCGTATCAGTGGAACCAATCTGATTATGAGTCACTACAAAACTTTTGTAGCTGGGAGGGAGTGATTGCAGAACCCTGTCAATCTTGAGCTCTTCTGGAATCTTGCAGTCCAGTTGCTCAAGGCGTTGAGTGTAGCCCGACATCTTAATGGCGTGCTCACTAACGGAACTCCCTTCCTCCATCTTGCAGTTAAAGAACTTCTCAGAGATCTCATATCTCTCAGAACGGGCCTGAGTCTGAAACATGGTTTTCAACTCTTCGAGAATCTCAAAGGGCCCGGGATAGTTTTCAAAACGATTTTGAAGTTCCGGTTCCATTGCAAACAACATGGTGCTCTTAATCACACCATAATCATCTTTGCACGACTGATAGACAGCTTTCTCATCAGCTGGCGCAGTTGCAGCAGGGGGGTTACCTAACGCTTTCTCAAGGACATAGTCCTTTTGTCCGCCAGACAGAATGATTCTTAGATTGCGGAACCAGTTGGTGAAGTTAGACCCATTGTTTCTAAGCTTTTCTTTCTCAGCAAAAACGTTGAAGTTGAAGTTGGACATGGCCATGTGCTCTACAGTATTTGCAAGTACAATTTAGACTATGTTCATGATAAATAGTTCAACTTAATCAAATTACTAGATGAACTCCCACTAAATTCAACATCCCTCAAGTTGTTTAGTGAACACGATCCAAATTCACCACACCTAATCCGATCATCACGAGAAGAGATGTGGTTTCAATGGTGGACAACGAAGTGTCGATCATATCATTCATATGACTCATGCTTAACCTTTCGGTTCTTGTGTTCCGAGGCCATGTCTGTACATGCTAGGCTCGTCAAGCTAGACCCAAGTATTTCCGCGTGTGCAAAACTGGCTTGCACCCGTTGTATGTGAGCGTAGAGTCTATAGCACCCGATCATCACGTGATGCTTGGACACGACGAACTTTCGCAACGGTGCATACTTGGGGAGAACACAGTTTTTATCTTGATCTTTAAGTGAGGAATCATCTTATAATGCTACCGTCGCGATCTAAGCATAATAAGATACATAAAAGGATAAACATCACATGCATATAACTTTATGTGACATGGTATAGCCAATCTTCGCGCAATGATCTCCATCTTGTGCGTTCCGGCATGATCTCCATCACTCCACCATGATTGCCTCCACCACTAATAGCAACTACAACTATTGCTAACTACTTAGCGATAAAGTAAAGCTATTACATGGCGTAAAAGAAGTTGACTCGCAGGTCATACACAATTATAAAGACAACCATATGGCTCCTGCCGGTTGTGTACTCATCGACATGCAAGTCGTGAAACATTACAAAACATGATCATCGCATACATTATACACATCACATCTTGGGCCATACCATATCACAGAAAACACTCCCTGCAAAAACAAGTTAGACGCCTCTACTTTGTTGTTGCATGTTTTACGTGGCTTATGGGAGTAGATGCTAAGAACGATTCTTACCTACGGAAAGCCACAACGGTGATATTATGGTTGCCAAACTCCGGTATTAATCCCATGACAACTATAGTGAGAGAAACTGACATCCACCAGCCGCATGTGTGGTACAAGCCACACGTCAAGTGCGGAGCCGGTCTCGCGAACGACGTCGCGTAAGGTTGGCCTGGACCGCTTCAATCTCACTATCCCGCGTCATAAGAAGAACACAAACAAGAGGCTTGCAACAGAAAGCATCAACGCCCGCAACAACCATGTTGCGTTCTACTCGTGAATCACATCTACGCATAGATCTAGCTCTGATACCACTTAAGGGTTTCGCAGCATAGTAAATCAAAATTTTCTACGGAAGCGAACAGAGGGAAAGCCAAGATCTAATCTAGGAGATGCAAACAATGAGAGAGATTGGATTAGATCTTCATACCCTTGAAGATTCGCACAGCGAAACGTTCGTCGGAACGTGGGTGATGTAGTCGTACTCGCTTCTCCTCCTCGCGATCCGATCCGATCTAGGCGGTGCCTCCGTGAGATGCACACGTGCAGCACCTCGACGTCTCCTCCTTCCTTGATCTAGCAAGTATGGTGGAGAGATGGGTTGGATCTACAACGCGACGGCGCGGTGCAATTGGTGGAGAATTTCTGCAGCAGGGCTTCGCCTACAAGCAATCGGGAGGGAGAGAGGAGGGCAGCAGGGCGGCTAGGGTTGGAGGGGAAGGTGTGGGGGGGGGTGCGCCCCCAGCCCTCTATATATAGAGGGGTGGGCGCAGCCCTAGCCCCTCCCCCAAGCCAAACCGGCGGCCCCAAAGGAGGAAGAGTGGGGGGCAAGGAAACCCCCCCTTCTAGAAGCTCTATCTAGAGTTTAAACCTCTCTTGGCCGGCTGGGCCCTATGGGGCCTTGTGCCCCTGGCCCAATGCGGCCAGGGCACTCCCTCATAGGCCCATGCCCCCTCTCGGAAGGTGGGGCCACGTTGGTCCCCTTCCGGAAGGTTCTCGAAGCTTCCGGTACAATACCGATTAACCCGGAATAATTCTGAACTCCAAAAACTGCACTGCCTTATATGAATCTTATTCTCCGGACCACTCCGGAACCTCTCGTGATGTCCCGGATCCCATCCGAGACTCCGAACAAAAACTCATAAACCAATTATCCAATCTATCCTAGCATCGAGACATGTTAAGTGTGTGACCCTGCGGGTTCGAGAATATGCAGACATGATCTTTTATCAATAACCAACAGCGGGGTCTGGAAACCCATATTGACTCCCACACATTCATCGATGATCATATCGGATGAACCACGATGCCAGGATTCAATCAATCCCATATATATATTCCCTTCGTCTCGCGATATTTTACTTGCCCGAGATTCGATCGTCGGTACCGTCATACCTAGTTCAATCTCGTTCATAGCAAGTACTTTACTCGTTCCGTAATCCGATATCACTTTGTGATTAACTCCTTAACCACATGCTTGCAAGCGGTGTTGATATCGATTATCGAGTGGGCCCGAAGTATATCTCTCCGACTTGGGAGGGACAAATTCCATCTCGATACATACAACCTAACAGATACTTTCCGATCACCTGAGAGACACCTTTATGATCACCCTCTCATAGGATGACATTTGATGACCTCAAAGCTTTCTTCCGATACCAGGGAGTTGTATTATCTCATGGTCTAAGGAATACAATATTTGATATAAGAAAACCTTCGCAAAGACGAACACGATGACACGATCTAATTGCTTCGCTTAGTTTGGGTCTGTCCATCATATCATTCTCCCAATGATATGATCTCATTATCAATTGACAACTCATGTCTATGGTTAGGAAACCTTAACCATCATTGATCAATGAGCTAGTCCATAGAGGCGTACTACGGACACGGTGTTGTTCACAAAGCACACAAGTATTAAAGTTTTCGCTTAATACAATTCTAGCATGGAATATAAACATTATCATGAACAAGAATTATAATAATAACAGCTTTATTATTGCCTCTAGGGCATAATTCCAACAAGCTTCCTATCCAGCTTCCTCTGAAAAAATAAAGAGAGAAGATTTTGGCTACTCAATGGAAATCAAATAGTTCTGAAGAATGGTCACCAGCATCCAACGCTGAAAATAATGTTCATATTGGATGCTGACATGATTTCAGTACAAAACATGGCCAATTCAATTGCAGTCCAAGAGGAAAGCCTCCATACCCAACAATAAATAGGTAAAATTTGAGAATATAGTTGCAGCAGAAACTCCACAAGAATATGTACTATGAACATCTAATTGCAATTCACGAAGCTAAAACTACTTTATGTATCTCTATCAGACAAAGGTGAACCATCCAGCACACTTACCTTGCTCCGGGAGAGTGCACATTTGAAGTAGATCTTCACCATTATAAATGGTAATTTATCTGAGCATTCGAAGCAGAGGGAAGTTCCATGCTTATTAATTTAATTAACTAATAATTTCTCAATTACCAACTTCAAACAGCAAAAGCATACCATTCCTCCTTTTACATATTTTTTCCTCTTGAGCACGGACACAAAAGATAGAGGTCTAACGTCCAGGTTAATAATTATTACCTCTATTTCTAGGTGATTAATCGTCTGGCCAAGTATATGCATCATCAAACTGATCATCTTACACGTTTGTCCGACACACGCAGAACTCCAGTACAACAAAAGCCCACCTTATAATAGTGTAGCATGTTCATGTGAAATCGCACCAATCCAGAATAGTGGGCTAATTTATTCAAACAACATCGGTCAACAATAATGTAGAGCCCCTAAATAAAACATGCCCCTTTTTGGCAGGTCACTTGTTCCTTTATCCATCCATAACAAAATTTATTTAACCGAACAACAAACGCATAGGAATAGGATGGTACAGAAAACTAAAAGTTGCAAGGAAACAGTTCTTATTCTTACCCCAAAGCCAACAAATATAATGAGTTATATAATATTAGAAAATAAGAACACATTAACATCACAAACAATCAGTAGGCCCCTGAAAGCAAATTTCTTTCCTTTGAGCGTGGGTATCAAATGTAAATCTTAGATAGTGTAGTGCACAAATATATATATTAATGAAAGAGAGTATGTACATATGCAAAAATAAAGAGGCAAAAAGAAATAGAAAGCCCAAGAGCTACCAAATATTTTGCTATCCAAGCCTGTAGGTCACTGCATAGTCTACTTTTCGCTCTGTAGAAGAGCCTATGGATCACCTCCTCAAGGATTTTCCTGCATATGTGAAGACTTGGCCGGGTTCCTTTGTATAAACAGTCATTTCTGCAGCATCAGACAGTCCACCATGATGCAATCATTTCAATAGGAAAGGGACAGCCAGCAAACTTTTAATGTTACCGTGAACTGAACATGTAGCTGTGAAATCTGAACACAGATATTCCCAGCATGTCACGTGAAACTAATATACAAAGAATGATCCCCGTTTTTATCTTGATTGTATTGCACCGGACACATGCATAATCTTCCAAAAAGAAAAACCATGCGCTGCAACATGTGTCTCTTATATCAAGTATATCCATATCTAAAATTGAAGAATATGTGTTTGAGTTGACTGCATGATTTACATAACCGGTGAAACTCATAGGGAAAATAGTATGCAACTTAGGAAGTGTTAAAACCACTTACCATTTATAAGACCAAGTGTCTTTCCCATCACCGAGAGTTAGGCTTTCCTGGCAGGAGAATGAAATACCGAAAGTAATCGAAGGCCTCATGTAAACGGAAGAAGAAGAAATACTACTTGGTTTACCATATTTGGAGACCTGCTGAACAAAGAAACTTTGATCTTTCACAAACAAAAAGAGATGAGGCCAATGTTGCTGTAAAATTCGTCCATTCCAAAGAGAGATTGGACAATTCCCATAGTGCAGATAGCTCATTTCGTTGTATCTCCCAAGGTGCTTAACTGAATCATTCCACCAGAAGGAAGCTTTTGATCGTAATGCAGCTCCCAAATTAGATGCACGCGAGAATTGGAAGAACAAATGTGTCCAACATAAAATTTCCCAATAACTATTCCATTATAAGTACCAGCGAGAAACAACTACCACATGGCAAGATCAGATGAACTGCAGTCGGTTGTACTGGCATATAAATAACAATGTTTCCAACAAAAATTTGCCTGATAACTAATCCATCAGAAGTACCAGCGGAAACAACAACTCCCACAAGGCAATATCAAAAGAACATTAGTCAGTTGTAGTGTCGCACGAATGAGAGAAGCACCAACACCACCATTCATCTGAGTACCGCTACGAAGTGGAGATGGACCACACAAACCAGAGTAATCGCAACCTGCTGACAACCATAGGAATGCCAATTAGGCCTGGTATCAATCGGAAGCAGAACATACCTGCCAAGAACTGCAGCGCTAGAAAAAATTGATGCATCTTGACTTCAACAGAGAAGCACCACTCTCTAACACAAAAAAAAGGAGACCTACCATGGCCAACGTGAATAGGAAGAGGATGGCCGTCAACAACTCCAAGGGACGGTGGTGGCGCGCCCACGGAGAAGGCATGACATAAGGGAATTCGGGGATCAGCAACACTGAACAATAAATCAATAGAAGTTGTACATGTACAACTCTCCCATCTCCGCCGCCGGCACACCACGGCAGCACATAGACGAATCCCCAAGCCGAAGACGTCCAGGAGTCCCGTCGCGCCGCGAGGAGCTCGTCGTGGATCGCCATCGCGCAGCCCGCCGTCGCCGCCACGAACGGCTCTCCGTCGTCGATGCACGCGATGTCGAGGACGTCCTCCCTGGCGGCGAGGCGGACAGCAAGGCGTAGTGGACCGGCACAAGTTGAGGCCCTTCCAGCCTCGTTGGGCTTGCTGACCGGGACATCGAGGAGCGGCACCGCTCGCTGCCAAGAGGAAGGGTAGAGGCGTGGGGGATTGGATGGCCCCGGCCGTGGAAGGCGATGAGGAAACAAATGGGGAGAAATATAGGGCAAGCGGCGACCTTCTCCTCCATACCGGTAGGAACGGGAAAAGCAATCGAAGAGGTGGAGGCGTGGAGCTGCTGGATTGTTCGACTGTGGGGGCAGCCGAATTGTCGAGAGGATACCTAAGTGGACACTGTAGATGTTCGGGTACTGTAGATGCGATCTACAGTACCAAAGATGATTTGGCGTAGCTAAACGATCGGCGAAACGCTTAACTTTCATATATGTAGTAATAAAGGATGACTTGCTGGTTTAGTCGTCTAAAATAACTTGCTGGGCACCGGTCTGGGGACGGAGAGCTGTGGCAGCGTCTGTCGAGATGGTGCAGGTCAGTTCATTGAGGTCTCGTCTGTTGTCTATGCACGACTAATTGATTCCTCACAGCATACCAACGGTGTCCCCAAATGTCATTTTGCTGTGCTAAACGCTATTCGTGGACAGCAAGCTCCAAAACAAGCTCCCAGGGCGCAAAGTAGGGTGTCAGGACTCATGTGGGATTTAGGCGGGATCCCACTTGACACCCTAGCGCAAAGCTCCGGATGACGCATTCGTGGTCTAAATGTGCAGCGTTCGTGCTAGAGCGTGTCCACAAGAACAGCGCAAACATCCTCCCTATGTCCGTGCCTGGCCCACATGACAGGGACCCCATATCAGCCTCATGTGCTTCCCAATAACGGTGGCCGCTTAAATGCTTGCATCGGACGCCTGCCTGCTTCCTCGCTGACCCTGTTGTGGCCGCTTCTCCTTGTAGGCCGCACCCGAACACGGGAAGGACACTGCGTAGCCGTCAATGCCATACCGGCCTCCTGCGCTTTCCATTACTGGCCAACCTTTATAAGAGGGCACTCATCTCACATCTCTCCCCCACAATCCACCCATCCCCCGCTCCGCGCCCACCCACCACACGCCCACCGTCATCTACACCGGTCGTCGCTGGCTTCACGCTTGGGAGACATGTGCCTTGTACGAGGCAAACTATCTGACACCTCGGACTCCTTCTGCCTAGCAGGTGGGCGCTGAGCACCGTCGGCGTCTCGATCCCACCAGTGCCGCGTGGTGCGAAGCTGCAGACAGCCATCCGACACGAGTGGGCAATACGGTTCACGGCGGAGCAACAGTCGGATCTGGACTGGGTCCAGACAACCTAGCCACATGGATCGAGTTCTTTCGCAAGCACAAGAGAGGAGGAAGTTCGCTGTGTACTACGGCAACGGCCATTCGGCGATGGACAGCAATGTTGTTAGGCGTAGGTTCTAGTGGAGCATGTCAGACCACACACTTGCCTTTATTATGGACTACATCGCCGCGGGAAACTACCCGCACCTCCAACAGCCTCCGCAGTCGCCTTTTTCCCCTAGCACGTCTCCACCGCCACCATTCATCGACCCCATGAAGGACGTGATGAGTAGGTGCCGCTGGAGTTTCTTCGTAGTTTAAGTTTAACGTGTTAATGATACATTAGTTCAAGTAGTTTACTTTCATTTTATGACCTACGTAAATTAATTGATTTCAATGCATTTTACACCAAAAAAACTTGAGCGCACCTACGTACAGTGAAGGTCAATGCGTCCCTGGCATGCTCCAAACGAATAAAATAGGGACAGTGCTACGCATCTCCCGGGATAAAAACTTCTGATCTCTCGGGTCCTCGTGCTGATATGTGTCCATCCAAATCCTGTTTTTGCTACACTTAGACCCGCTTTTGCTATATATGACCCGCTTTTGCTACACTGTAGCAAAAAATGTTCAACACAAAAATAAAAAAACATACTAGATCTCGCCGGAGAGTTCGCCGGAGACCTCGCCGGCGACCGTGTAGCAAAAAAAAAGTACTTGCGTAGCAAAAAAATTGTGCTTTTGTAGCAAAATCAAAAAACGGATGTAGCAAGATGATTATGCTGATGTAGCAAAAGCCTAACTTCGTTGGAGACATCGTAAAAGCAAAAATTGTAGCAAAAAATATGCCATAGAGCTGCGTCGCTCGCGCATGTAGCAATGCCACAAGTCATATGCAGCAGGTCAGGTCGCCGTGTGTAGCAGGACTGCTCGCTGCAGGTATCAGCACCGCTCACCGCAGGTAGCAAGTCTGACGAGGTTTAATCTCGTCAATGCCCATTGTTATGGACTTGGGTTTTGGAGAAGATGGGGATGCTGGAGATCGTGGCACGGTTAACAGACAAGCAACCAGGGGACACGAGATTTATCCAGGTTCAGGCCCCCGGAGGGAAAACCCTACTCCTGCTTGTCTGCTCTTGATTACGGCGGAACCGAAGGTTACAGGGTGCGCAGATTCGATCTGGCGTGGATGCGTGCGCGAAAGTATAAGTTGAGAGATTTAGGACGTGCCCTCCTGGCCTTTATATAGACTTAGGCAGGTCCCGGGCATAGTCCTAGTCGGTTACAAGTTCTAGGGTTTTACCCCTTTGAATTTCCTATCTCCGCTAGTCTTGCTCTCCAAGGATCTGAAGGCGTCATGGGCCTTGGCCACCCGAAAATCTTCATGGGTCAGCGTATATCTGCTGTGGGCCTTTCTTGGGCTGGACCAGGTATGCTGAAGTCACGTACCCGTAGGGTATAACCATGTCAGTAGCCCCCGAGTGATCAGTCGAATAGTAGATTCGGCTGAGGACTCTTCCATTCTTCAGGTGCAACTATGTTTTAATAGTATATGAGCGTAGGGATTGTTGATGCGTGTGCCTGACTCACCCGACGGATCAGGGTCAGTTAACTGTCTTAGGACGAAACGACACGATCTTCTTCAGGTTCGGGTCCCTCAACCCGGACCTGGAACATATGCTGGCGTAATTCGACTCAGGCCGCGGAGGACTTACAGGAGTGGAATTCCAGTGGTTTTAATTGGTGTACCCAATGCGTCCGTCGGGATTTTTCATCGTATCTGCTGATACGGCTTCATACTAGCAGAGCGCAGTCAGCTGCGTTGCCAGGCCATCAGATGATATCATTAGGTCTTATCTTTGTGTCGCAGACACAGCATCCGAATGTTTGTCACCACGGAGGTGCTTCGGGTGGCCAAGGAGATTTGTTGCTCACTTAGCGTTTTTGTTGGGGCAGAGTTGCCAAAAAGTTTTTGCGTGCTGATCCGGAAGATCGCAGTCGAAGATTTCATAGGGTGCGCGACCAGCGCTCCCTATGGGAGTAGCCCCCAAGTGTCTGTTCGAGTCGTAGACTCGAACGGAGACTTTAGTTCAAGCGTTGTTTCAGTCGTTAAGTCCGAAGGACTCGAAAATTTTCGGATGCTTAAATCCATCCTCCCTATGGGAGTAGCCCCCGAGTCCGTAGTGGAGTCGTAGACTCGACGTAGGACTCAGAGAAGTAATTTTGTCCTCATTTGTCTGTCGGGTGCGCGGCCAGCGCTCCTGATAGGAGTAGCCCCCAAGTATTTAGTCGAATCGTAGATTCGAGTGAGTACTCTTAGCTGTGGAGCCGAAGTGGTGCTAGTATAGCTTTTGATGACGTCAGTGCTTATGACCGATGACCTCAAGCGTCTGCTGCACCAGAGATGACTTGACTGGACGAAGCGTGGGTCCTACTTGCTGACTTTGAATTGACTGGTCACGCGCGGTGTGGAGATGATTACGGCGTCTCCTTGATTTCCGCGCGTAGTGGACGGCGTGGTAACGACGGTTCGTTTTGGTGCTAACACGTGTACGGCCAGATCTACCGTTGGCGTTAGGTCTTCTCGATGGACGGCCAGGGTGCGTCGTCTTCGCCGTTATAATCCTTGGTGAAATCGTAGTTTGTCTTTCACCGCACCAGTTCATCTATTCACTGCTTCCTCGTTCTTGAGCTATTCTTGCTGCGCGCTGCGACTTTCTTCCACATTTCCTCTGTTCTTTCTGCTTTGGCATCACCACCACCGCCATAGCGCCATGGGGAAAACAAAGAAGTCCTCATCTGTGGTTGGGACCAGCGCCGCCGGAGGCAAGAAGGGCACCGCCGCTGCTCGCGTCACCGATGGTGGCTGGCGGCGATCAGAAACGCGAGAGAGCGATCTCCGCAAACTGCGCGAGCGGGGCCTGATCCCGCAAGACACGACGGCCGTGAGACTCCCCGGCAATGAGGTAATCCCCCGTCCCCCATCTGGGTTTCGGGTTATGTTTGTTGCCTTCGTGATTCGCGGGTTTTTTTTTCCGGTCCACGACTTCCTCCGTGGACTGCTCTTCTTCTATGGGGTTCAGCTCCATCATCTGTCTCCCAACTCTCTGCTCCATATTGCGTGTTTTATCACACTTTGCGAGTGTTGGCTTGGCATTGAGCCGCACTTTGGCCTCTTCCGGAAGCTTTATTCCGTGAAGAGGCAGTCTGGTTCGGATGGTGTGTATCCCATTGGGGGTTTCATCATCTCTCTTAGTCCCAATGTGCAATTCTTTTCCTTTTCCATGTCCGAGTCTGTCCAGTACTGGCGGAGGCGATGGTTTTACATCCGCGACTCCGTTTTGCCTGGGCAAGATTTTGGTCTTGTTCCCTTTGACCCCTCCCAAAATATTGCGAAGAAAAGGTCTTGGAAAAACCAAATCTTAGACGGTGAGGTGGAGGAGATAGAGGCCCTTTACCGTCGGGTGGAGGATCTCCAACTGATTCCTGAGAAGGAGGTGAACGGCGTGGACATCATCCGGACGTTTCTTGAGTGTCGGGTGCAGCCTCTCCAAGCGAGGGCGCACCCGATGTTTCTTTATTCCGGGCGCCGGGATCCGACGAGGGTTTTGAGTGAGAAAATATCCGAGGGGAATCTTGACAAGGATCTTCGCGTGCTGCTGAAGTTCAAGGCCGGAGAAGAAATCCTGGGGAAGTCGCTGACTCCTCCCTTTTCTTCGACGTTGGTCGTGCCGAAGGTGTAGATTTGTACACGTAGTGCTTCCCTTTTATTTTTGTTGAGTGTGCTTTTGTTTCCTTTGTTTGCTAACAAAGTTGCTTCTCATCTTGTAGAGCTTCAAAGTACCGGGCATGGTACCACCATTGCCTGAAAGGTATCCGAATGCCCCGGATAATGAAGTGGTGGATTCCGTGTCCGAGCTTCCGTCGGCGCGATCTCCGGCGGAGGATGCCGACGAGTCGAGTGAGGACCATACGCGCAAGCGATCACGGAGCTCGAGCGAGTCTTCGGATGCCTCAACTCCTCCGACTCCCAGAAATCCTCTGGGCCTTGAGCGTCATGATGAAGGTCATGGAGGTTCTTCCTCTCCCCTTCCTGTCATTCCTGTGCGGGCTGTTGCGCTGCACCCGCCAGCAAAGCGGAAGAAGGAAGAAAAGAAGGAGGAGAAGAAGGAAGAGAAGAAAGAGGATAAGAGGGCCCGAAGGGCTTCTCCTATCTTCGACCTGAGCGCATTGGGCTCGTAAGTTTTCTTGTTATACTGTTGTCCTTTTCCCTTCATGTTTTTTTTGTACTTGTGCTGATTGGTTTGTATGCAGGCAATCCTCCGACGGCTCTAGTGATGGCGCGGGGGAGATGATGGGGGAGTCGAACATTGCGTCGCCTCCTCCTCAGACGGTGGCGACTTCGGGTGGCGCCGCTCCAGATCCTCCTGTGCGGGAGAGGCTGGTGGTTGCGCCTTAGAATTTCACAGGCGGGCCTTCGGGCTCGCCTTCGGAGCACGTAAGTTTTCTGCTTCCTGTCGCGGGGGGAGCCCCCGAGTGTCTTCGTGTGCTGATGTTGTTTTTGCTTCTTTGTTTTGGGCGTAGCCCCCAAGTCCTGTTCTTACTGCTATTGCCTTTTTCTGCAGCCTTTTGTCCAAGAGGCCAAGCGACTGGTGGAAGAACGCCTGACGTTGGAGGCGAAACTGCGGCAGCTTCAAGGTATTCGTCTGCCTTTTAGTACTTCTCATGTTTATCTTGTCCTGTTCTTTGACACTTGCTTGTCTTAAATGCAGAGGAGCATAACGACTCTCTCCGTGAGGTCGACGCTCTTAAAAAGAGCCTTGGCCAATCGGAGCAGAAGGCCGAAGCCGCCGTTGGCGCAAAAGAGCGCCTTGAGCTGGAGCTGACGAAGGCAGCCGAAGCGAAGGAGCGTCTGCAGCAGGAGGCCACAGATCGTGAGGAGCAGCTGGCCACCGTTGCGGCTGCTCGTGAAAGAGGGGTGGTGGAGAAGCTCATGGCTGCTGCCAAGGCTATTTCGGGTGAGTGCTAGCTTTTGTACTTGCTTCTTTTTCTACGGATCTCCTTCTATGCTGCCTTTCTTCATGTTTTTCTTCGTTTTTGTCTCAGATGCCGTAGGCATCGAGTTCGACCGCGGTGCTCTGGAGCACGGGTGCTCTAGATGATGCCACTGTGGCGGTCGAAGACCGCTGCAGCACCGTCGTCAACTCCCTTGCCAAGGCGAAAGAGGTCCTTGGTCGCTTCTACCAGGAGCTCTTCCCGAAGGACGCAGCCCTTGAAGATGTGGATGCCCTGGCAGAGGCTCTGTCAACCGAAGCGCCTGTGGCGTACAAGCGTAAGCAGAAGGGCATCGACGTGTCTGTCGGGCTGGCGATGGCCATGGCGGCTGGGGCGGAGCTGGACTTGCCCCAGATCACTTCTCGATGCCGACAGCTGCGGATGGATCCGAGGTAGCCTTCGCTGCCTACTCCGCTCGCTGCAGACGATATGGGCCCAAGCTCATTGACTTGCTGTCTGAGTACGCGCTGCGGCAGCAGGGCGAGGCTAAAGCTAGGCAGTCTGGCTCTAAGGCGACTCAGTGTCCTGCGCCTTAAGCATAGTAGATGTAGGGTAGTATGTAGTTTACTTTTGTTGTAAATATCTTTTGTAGTACCATCCTTGTGCCACGCAGTGGCCTTATATATTTAATAAATTTCTCCGAGTTGGACTCCATCCTTGGCTGAATGTCTGTGTTTCTTTCTTTTTTTCTGCTGCTATAGGTTCCTTCGGGTGCTGACCCAGTTGACACTTCATCCGAAAGGCCCTTGCGACCATCATTGGATGATTCCTCGTAGCTCGCTTTTCTTCGAGATCGCGTGCGCAACTTGGAGAGGGATTTGCTCGGGTTACGCGGTCGCGCCGACGTTTGGAAATCCAAGGCAGATCGTGGTGCAGCCAGAGAGGAGTATTTGATGGCGGAGCTGGGTCGGCTGTCCGAGCAACTGCAATGTAAGTTGATCCTTCTTTCGGGCTGTAGCTCAGTTCTTCGGGTGAGCCTGCTGGCCTTAGTCTTTGTTTTGTGCGATTGTCGCAGGTGCCAATCTTGCTCCGAGGGAAGAAAAAGAGCGTGTCGCTGTTCGAGTCAATTGCTTGACTCAACAGGACATGGAGGCCAGCGGCTTCTTCTGGATGGATCGCGACCGCGCCATGGTTCTGGCGACGGTGCAGGATCGTGTCTATCAGGTTTCGCGGGTGCTCCGCCAGGTGCAGACATCACTGTCCTCGGTGCTGCACGTCATGTTTCCTTTGGATGCTGTGCCGACGACCCTCGCAGGTCTTCTGTCGAGGTTCCGGAGTGCCAGCAATGTCAAGGAGCTGGTGCGGCAGCAGCTCGTCGCAGGAGTGAAGGCTGCCTTGTCTCTTGTGAGGGTGCACCGCCCTGACGTAGATTTGGCTGCTGTGGCAGCTGGGCCACCTTTTCGACCTGATTGTGGCGAGTGGAACATGCGTCCGCATTACGCGGCTGTAAGGCAGTATGCCGAACAGATTGTAGATTTGTTTGAACAGCGTGCTCAGGTTATTCTTCAGAATAGGTAGGACCTGAAAATAGACAGATAGATGTAAAATTTGTATATTTCGGCTGGGCGTGTTTGTGCCCTTTGTTGTAAAGGTTTTCTTGTTTGTGAGCACGTAGTGCTTTGATTGAGTACGTGTCCTTTTCGTTTGCCTGACGTGGTCAGCTACTCAGGTGTACACGTTTGGTCCTTAGTCGATGAAATCGTGAGGTGGGGGGAGCCCTCGAGTGCGTTTGTAGCATGTAATAAAGTTGCAGAAAAATAGTCAACCAAAGGTTGGGGGCGAGACACTTAGCTTTTATTTAAATCGTAATGGAGGAGGTACATGGTTCGGCTGAGTAGCCTTGGCTAAACGCCTTATTGAAAGTAAAAGGGGGGTAGATTGCTACGGGTAGAATCGTCGCAGGTGCGAGATATTCCATGGGTTGGAGTATGCGACTCCAGACTCCACGTGCTTGAGGCGATAGGCGCCACCTGGGATGACTTCGGTGATGACGTAGGGTCCTTACCATGGTGACTCGAGTTTGTTCGGTCGCTTTTGCTTGAGTCGCAAGACGAGGTCTCCTTCGACGAAGGACCTTGGGCGCAGCCGGCGGCTGTGATAGTTGCGGAGACTCTGCTGGTACACCGCTGATCGAGCTGCTGCTATATCCCGCGCTTCGTCGAGTGTGTCGACGGCGTCTTCGAGTGCAGTCGTGGACTCGGCTTCGCTGTAAACGACGACTCGTGGATCCTGGTGGCGTACTTCGGCTGGGAGCACGGCCTCAGCTCCGTGCACCATGAAGAACGGTGTGTAGCCGGTGGAGCTGTTTGGCGTAGTACGTAAGCTCCACAGGACAGACGGTAGCTCTTTCGTCCAGTTTCCAGCTTTGTGCTCGAGTGAGCTCATGAGGCGCTTCTTGATGCCGGCGCCAATTAGGCCGTTGGCCTTTTCCACTTGCCTGTTTGTTTGCGGGTGTGCCACTGAGGCATACGTGATGTTGATCCCGAGGCCTTCGCAGAAGTCCTGGAATTCTTCGGAGGTTCGATCCGTTGTCGGTGATGATGCTGTGTGGTACGCCGAACTTGTAGAGAATGGATTCGAAGAACTTGACGGCGGTTTTGCCCTTCTGGTTGGTGACTGGCATGGCCTCGATCCACTTGGTGAATTTGTCGACTGCGACCAGGAGGAAGACGTGTCCTCCTTTCGAGGACTTTGGCAGTTTGCCGATCATGTCGAGGCCCCATTGGGCAAAAGGCCAGGCTATGGGTATGGGTCGAAGTTCGGACCCAGGTGCGTGCGGTTTGTCGGCGAACCGTTGGCACCCGTTGCATCTTCAGACGATGTCCTTCGCGTCGCTCATGGCCGTTGGCCAGTAGAATCCTGCTCGCAGAGCTTTCGCGACAAGGGAGCGGCTACCTGCGTGGTGGTCGCAGATGCCCTCATGGATGTCTTGGAGTATGGCCTTGCCATTGTCAAGGGTGACGCACCGTTGTAGCACACCCGTAATGCTGCGTTTGTACAGTTCACCGTTGATGATGGTGAAGGCTTTTGACCGACGAGATATGCGTCGGGCGTCTGTTGGGCTGTCAGGTAGTTCTCCGTTTATCAGAAACTGGAGGTATGGTCGCGTCCAAGTTTCTTCGACTGCCATGACCTGCATCAGGTTGACCATGGCCACTTCGGTGTCCAATTTTTCGGGTCCTTCATGACCTTCGGGTAGCGTAGCCCCCGAGTGTTCTGCTTCTTCGGGTGATCCCTTGGGGAATTTTCGCTTGATGGATGGCACGCAGATTTGTTCGAGGAACACACCTGGTGGCACCTTTGCGCAAGTGGAGCCGATGTTGGCGAGTCTATCGGCTTCCTCGTTGCTTTCTCTTCCGACGTGCCGAAGCTCGTAGCCGTCGAATTCTCCTTCGAGTGCGTTGTAGAGCGCGCGGTACGCGATCATGTTTTCGGCGTGTGCGTCACACTCATTCATCGTCTGCTGGACGACGAGGTTGGAGTCACCGTAGATGACCAGGCGCGTTGCGCCGCATATCTTTGCCATCCTCATACCATGGATGAGGGCTTCGTATTCGGCTTCGTTGTTGGAGGCTCTGAACTTCATCCGAAGAACGTACTTCATCTTGTCACCTTGCGGCGAGGTCAGTATGACTCCTGCCCCTGCTCCGGCTTCGCGCTTGGAGCCGTTGAAATGCATTGTCCAGGACTGCGACATATCTGGGGTGTCTGGCAGCTGCAGCTCCATCCAGTGCACCAGGAAGTCCGGAAGGACTTGGGATTTGATTGCGTGTCGCTTCTCGTAGACGATGTCCAAGGGTGATAGTTCGATGCCCCACAGGGCCACGCGTCCTGTGGCCTCTGGGTTATTCAGGATGCTGTTCAGGGGTGCCTCGTTGACGACCATCATCTGATGCTCCTGGAAGTAGTGGCTCAGCCGTCGAGCTGTCATGAACACGCTGTAGGCTAGCTTCTGGTAGTGCGGGTACCGCTGTTTTGTTGGAGTGAGAACCTCGCTGAGGTAGTAAATTGGGCGCTGGACTCCGTGAGTCTTGCCTTCTTTGGGTCGTTCGACCATGAGTACGGTGCTGACCACTTGGTGTGTGGCTGCTATGTACAGCAGCAGGGGTTCGCGCTCCTTTGGCGTGACCAAAACTGGCGAGGTGGAGAGTAGCCGTTTGAGGCTTTCGAATGCGTCATCGGCTTCTGGTGTCCACTCGAACTTGTCTGCCTTGCGCAGTAGCTGGTAGAATGGTAGGGCCTTCTCGCCCATACGGCTGATGAACCTGCTTAGTGCCGCTACTCGACCTGCGAGCTGCTGGACGCCCTTGAGGTTTTTCGGCTTCTCCATTGTCATGATGGCTCTGATTTTCTTCGGGTTCGCCTTAATCCCTCGTTGGGAGATGAAATACCCGAGCAGCTGACCCGAGGGGACGCCGAAGGCGCACTTTTCTGGATTGAGCTTGATCCTGTAGCGATCGAGGTTGTCGAACGTCTCGCGGAGATCGTCGATAAGTGTCGTTGCCTCCTTGGTTTTTATTACTATGTCGTCGACATAGACTTGGACGTTGCGACCGATCTGGTCCTTGAGGCAGGCCTGCATGCATCACTTGTACGTGGCACCCGCGTTCTTTAGCCCGAAGGGCATTGTGTTGTAGCAGAATACTCCGAACGGTGTGATGAATGCCGTTTTCTCCTGATCTTCGACCTTGAGTCGAATCTGGTTATAGCCTGAGTAGGCGTCGAGGAAGGAGAGTTTCTCACAACCTGCAGTCGAATCGATGATCTGATCGATCCGAGGAAGAGGGAAGTGGTCCTTTGGGCAGTGTTTGTTAAGTGACGTGAAGTCTACGCACATCCGCAGGATGTCCGTGTCCTTCTTCGGGACCATCACCGTGTTTGCCAGCCACTCGCTTTCCTTGATTTCTCGGATGAAGTCTGCTGCGAGTAATCTGTTGATCTCCTTGCCGATAGCTTCGGCTCTGGCTCTGACAGTCTTCGGATGGACTGCTTGACTAGTTTGGTGTCTGGAAAGACATTGAGTGCGTGCTCGGCGAATTCCCTGGGAACTCCTGGCATGTCCGCAGGACACCAGGCGAAGATTTCCCAGTGCTCACGGAGGAATTCGACGAGCGCGCCTTCCTATGCGGTGCTGAGGTCATTGGCGATCAGCGCCGTCTTGGAGGCGTCCGTCGGATGTACCTGCACTTTCTTGGTGTTGACGTTGGGGTCGAAGGACATGTCGGGTGCGTTCTGCCTTGTGACTGGGGGTAGCCCATTGTCTGTCACCTCGCGGAGCCTTACAAGCTCGTCTTGCATGCCGAAAGACTGGGAGATTTTGTTGAAATCCCTGTCGCATTGGTCCGATCGGGTGAAGCTCCTGTGGACTGTGATGACGCCCCTTGGTCCTGGCATCTTGAGTAGAAGGTATGCGTAGTGTGGGACGGCCAGGAACCTTGCAAATGCTACGCGCCCCAAGATGGCGTGGTATTGCGACGGCCAGTCCACCACTTCGAATTCTAGGCGCTCCTGCCGAAAGTTGTCCGGCTTCCCGAAGATGACGTCGAGCCCTATTTTGCCTAGGGGGAATATGCCCTTTCCTGGGACAATGCCGTGGAACGTTGTGTCTGATTGTTCCAGGCTGCATTGCAGGATCCGCATAGCTGCTAAAGTGCTTGCGAACATTAGGTTGATGCCGCTGCCGCCGTCCATGAAGACGCGACTCATCTCGAAGCCTCCGATCTGCGCCTCCAGCACCAGGGCAGCATGACCTGGGCGAGGGATCTGGCAAGGGTGATCCGCGCGAGTGAATGTGATGTAGGACTCCGATCCGCTGAGGTACTCAGGGATTGCAGGCGGAGTTGCCACGGCCAAGTTGATTTGTCGGGTGATTTTCTTCTGCACCCTGTTGGTGGGGCGTCCCTTCTGGATCATATTTAGTGCTCCCTTTGGTGGGGGGTATGGGACCCCGGCATTGTTTTGCGCTGGTGCGACTGGTTGAATAGGCGGCGGTGGAGGAGCTCCGTGTGCTATTTCACCTGGCGCAGGTGCGTTTCCAAACGCAGGGATTGGAGCTTGTTGCCTCATCTGCACCATGCCTTCGCTGAGCTTCTGGAACTCGCAGCAGTCCTTGAGCATGTGGCTGGCTTTCTTTTTGCCGTCCTGTTTGTCGATGTAGAAGTGGATGGTGCATGGAACCGAAAGTTTGTCGAATGCTGAGGGTCCGTTGTCGCGGTCGCGGCGTTGCCACGACTGTGTTGGTCATCCGTTGTCGTGGAAGTTTCCGCTGCGGTATCCTCCGCTATTGCGGCTGTTGTCATTACGGCGGTCGGCGTAGCCGGCCGCGACCATGTCGGGTTCGTCGTGGTCCTCGTAGACGCGCGATCTCCTCTTGCTGCAATGTTCACGTCTTCGGCCGTAGTCGTCCTCTTCATCTGATTGCGCTCGTTGGATGCAATCTTCGCCGTCTGCCCAACTGTTGGCGATTTCCATGAGGTGGTCGAGTGTCTTGGGCTTTACACGCCCAAGTTCCTCCTTGAAGTCTGGGCGCTTGACGCCGTCCCTGAAGGCGTCGATGGCCCGCTCTTCGGAGATGTGTGCTGCGGAGTTCTTGGTTGTAGACCAGCGTAGTATGTACGAGCGAATAGATTCACCCGTTCTCTGAGTACAGGCTCGCAATTCTTCGATTGAGGCGGGCCTCTTGCTGGTGCCTTTGAAATTTCGGATGAAGCTATAAGTGAGCTCCTCCCAGTTTCGGATGGATCCTGATGATAGGCTGCTGAGCCAGACCCGCACCGCGCCTGTCAGCTGCAGCTGCAGGCATTGCATGGCGATTTCTTTGTTGCCTCCGTGAAGCTTGAAGGATGACAGATGGTCCCTGAGCCAGGACTTTGGATCTTGCGTGCCGTTGAACTTCGGAGTATCCGAAGGAAGCTTGAAGTTGCGTGGCATCTGTGTTCGCCGAACGGATCTGCTAAAGCATCGAGCTCCACAGAGTTCTCCTTCGTCTTCATCCATCTCAGATTCAGACGAGCATGCGCGTTTGGCGCGTGCTTTGTCGATCTTGCGCTGTGTAAGCTTGTCTCTGGCGTCGTAGTCGCGTTTATGGCAGTGCGAGCTCTTCTTCCTTCGAGCAAGATCGTGCTCCTCTTCCTCTTCGGATGAGGTGGTGGGGCTCCGGTCGCGCCTGGCCGGAGCTTTCTTTTTCGGCTCCGCAGGAGCGTCCTCGTGGAGCGCAGCTCCGATTAGTCCTAGTCCGGTAAGTGCGGACCTATGCATGGCCCTTTTCAAGTCACCCTCCGGAGGTGGGTGAGCCGCGAGATACGCAGTGGCTGCCATGATCGCAGCTTGTGGCGTCTTCGGGATGATGTTGCCGTCGGCATCCATATCCATGAACGATGTGTGGAGAGTTCGGGTCACGTCACGCCGCTCCTTGGGATCCATGTTTTCCACCCGAGAGCGGTGCTTGTTTCCCTGGTTTCCGTTTGTGCTAGAGCCGGGTGCTGTGGCGGAGAGCGCAGCTCGTCGCGCGTTGGACTCGGAGGCTGCTTGCTTGCGTTTGTCGAGTGTCTCCTGCATCTTGACTTGTTTCTTGTGCTCCTCGATGAGGAGGTAGTGGTATTCCATCAGTAGGTCACGTGAGGCGTCTG
This sequence comes from Avena sativa, assembly GCA_916181665.1. Classification (NCBI taxonomy): domain Eukaryota; kingdom Viridiplantae; phylum Streptophyta; class Magnoliopsida; order Poales; family Poaceae; genus Avena; species Avena sativa. Next base: position 165,381,541 of record OV702294.1, on the reverse strand, counting down.
CAGGTAGGACGGCGTCGCCTGCGACGGCACGGCGCGCCTGCACCCATCCTTCTTTGCTAAGTTGGATGACGTGGCCGTTGCTTTCCCTGTTGGGTGGGGGGACTGGCTTCTTCTGTTTTCGCCGTTTTCGCCGTTTCGGTTGGGCGGCGGGTTAGGCGTTTCCTCGCCGGTTTGGATGACTGTGGCGCACAGATAGCACTTGCAGATTGGCTGGCTGTTGCCGCAGCTTTCGGATCCGGAACCGTAGGTCCCTTCATCCGAAGGTGGATCGCACAGATCAAAGTTGCAGCTGCTGCTGCTGTAGAACTCATCTGTCGATGGTGACGTGCGTAGCACGGGGTGTGGGGCCCACGAGGCGGGCCTGATTGACGGCACGGGCACCCGCTCAGGGAGGCGGAGGGTGCCAGTTTGTCCTACCTGGAAGCAGAAGCTCCCGAACAAAATTTCGAGTCCGTCGCCTACGGGCTCGAAATCCTTCATGGTGGCCGGCGAGTGGGCGGTGAAGTAGAAGGCGCCGAAGAGGAGGTGACTCTCCGTTGCCGCGGAGTTGTAGATCGATCGGGTCGGAACCGTCACGACCGCACAATCAGCAGCCCCAATTCCCACAGACGACGCCAATTGACGAGGTTTAATCTCGTCAATGCCCATTGTTATGGACTTGGGTTTTGGAGAAGATGGGGATGCTGGAGATCATGGCACGGTTAACAGACAAGCAACCAGGGGACATGAGATTTACCCAGGTTCAGGCCCCCGGAGGGAAAACCCTACTCCTGCTTGTCTGCTCTTGATTACGGCGGAACCGAAGGTTACAGGGTGCGCAGATTCGATCTGGCGTGGATGCGTGTGTGAAAGTATGAGTTGAGAGATCTAGGACGTGCCCTCCTGGCCTTTATATAGACTTAGGCAGGTCCCGGGCATAGTCCTAGTCGGTTACAAGTTCTAGGGTTTTACCCCTTTGAATTTCCTATCTCCGCTAGTCTTGCTCTCCAAGGATCCGAAGGCGTCATGGGCCTCGGCCACCCGAAAATCTTCATGGGCCAGCGTATATCTGCTGTGGGCCTTCCTTGGGCTGGACCAGGTATGCTGAAGTCACGTACCCGTAGGGTATAACCATGTCAAAGTCCCGATGCCGGAGATAGCAACTACTATAGTCGTAGGTAGCAACATGAGAAGCCGTATGTAGCAGATTCGGTCGCCGTGTGTAGCATCACCGCCGGCTGTCTGCACATGTCCACGGCAGGCCACGACTTGCAGCAAACGGATGGTGTGCGAACAGAGCGACCGTGGAGCAGAGGTGCGCATGGGGAGGGAGATGCAGGGAGAGGGCTGGCGGTGACAACATCGGGCGGGAAGAGGTGCGGCGAAGCGAGCTCCCCGCGTCCAGATGCCATGGAGCGCCGGCAGCTAGAGCTCCCCGCGTCCAGATGCCATGGAGTGGGCGGCGGTAGAGATCCCGGCGGCGGCGCGGCGGCAGAAGCTACAGGGGAGGGTGGTGGCGTGGTGGCCAGATCTACAGGGTGGTGCGGCGGCCGGAGCTGCACGCGGGCGGATGGACACGACGGCGGCTGCAGGTTTCGTGAGGGAGAAAACGAGGAAGAAGAAAGGAGATACGAACGTGGTGGGCCCTCCCACATACAGCTGCTAGCAACGACCCGGGGGATTCGATCCCCCGGGGAAGTAGTATCATTTTTCATAAAATACAACATATTTGGTGTCCGATTTGCTCACCACCGTTGGGATGCTCTCGTAAGCCGTGGCGTGCAATGAAGCTTTGTCCTTTGCTCTTGATCTGAATCTGTCAAGAATTTTGATGTGGCCTCGGATTTTCAAAACAGGCATACGCCGCTATAGCCACCATTTGATATCGCTGCTGGGCCAGACAACACAACACCCAAAATAGAAAAACAGAGTACTAAAAAAGAAAAAGAAAAGAAAGCAAAGCCGATAACAGCGGCTTGACGAAAACGGGGAGGACCCGCGACCGTTGCATCCTCCAGCTAAGTTCCACCACAAGTCTAGCACTCCGAAGCGTCGCGCACCAAGCAGCACCTCTAGGAAGGACGACGACGATGACGCCGCTACTGCCCAGACAGGTCCTAGGGTTTCCCCCGATACGCTTTGGGAGGTGGGAAAGAGGTACACCCGGCGCCCTTCAATAAGGACGGTGGCACCCGCAGGCGTCACCACGTTGGTGTCAAGAAGACAAGGATTTCTCCCGACCCCTCAGAAAAACCACACCCCCAGACACTTTCACAGTGCTCCACCATGCTCACCGCCCGCCAGCATACGCCACACCGGTCTTGCATCCGCCACCGCTGTCTCACCGTGACACACGAAGTAGGGTCGATACACCAGCAAAGAGGAAGCAACGGTAGGGATTACCGAAACAACAGTGTGCGGGAGGGAACAACCTCCACCACCGGACGGTGGTAGCCGACCGGGTACAGCCGCAGGGCAAACTAGGCCCACCTACCCTGGCCGAGCCCCCAGGGCTCGTGAAGCCCCGCCGCCGCACTGCAGCAGGGGAACTGTCATCCCGTCCATCCTCACGCAAGCCCCTACTTCTCCGGTCCTCGAGGGATCAACTGCCACCGTCGATCCTGCCGCCAAGTAGCAGCACCACCACCACCGCGCTCACCCGGGAAAACCGGACCACCATCGGTCTGAGAAACACCCCGGCCTCCACGAGCTCAACCCCTCAGGGCGACAAGTACGGCCATGGTGAAGTCCTCGGTGCCGACATGGGGGCTGAAGCAAGATCCGGGCCCACCTGACCTAGATCCGTCGACACGGAGGGAGCAGCGCTGCGGGACATGCCGCGCAGCCCGCTGTCCGAGGACCAACCGGTGCTCAGACCATGCGCCAGAGATGGGGTTCGGGCCGCCACAACGGCAGCCCCTGGAACCACGCGCAAGGCCTGGCCCGGGCCAGATCAAGCCCAACCTGGCCCAGATCTGGGCCAAGCCCCCACGCCACCACGACACAGCTTCGGCCGCCACCTCCTGTCCAGCTCCGCCCCCCATCGCCGGCTCTAGAGTACCCCGCCACCGTCGCGCACCGCCACCGTCCTCAGGGCCGAGCCCGCGCCGAGAACCGGGCCAAGCCCCGCGTGTCTGCAACCAAAGGACGAGGGCGCCCGAGGCCACCCCTGCCTCCGCCACGAACCCGCCGCCCCGCCACGAGGCCTCCTCGCCATTGCCGCACCAGCACCCTGAGATTACTTGTATTCCTAGGAACATTTCAAATGAAAAAAAAACCCTATTCACCCAAAAAAAAATTAAAACCCGTAACTGATGAACCATATTCTATAACTGATTATACAAAGCGACACAAGAATCTTATATACAAATCATATTATCGGCGAATTTTTTTTAATAATACGAATTAATTATTTAATTTGAGTTCTATTATGCGTTTTTTCGAAATTCCAGATCTAGCACTTTGTCGGCCAGGGGCAAGCCGACTGGGCCAATCGGCCAGGCCCTGGCCGACAGGAGCGCAATCGTCCAGCAGACAGCCGACAGTAGGTCGGCCAGTGGGGCCGCGGGACCCACAACGGTCGACAGGTCCAGTCGGCCAGGCGCATGCCGACTGCCCAATCGGCCAGGCCCAGGCCGACTGGGGCCAGATAAGGGCGACGCCGCCGCGCCTGGCCCTTCTTCTCCACGCGACGCGCCTGGCCAGCTGCTGCCTCTCTCTCCCCTTCATGTTCTTCATTTCTAGCCACCTTTTTTCTCAGATTTTGCTCGATTTGACCACAAAAACTTCAATCCAAAACCATTAGAGAGGGAGTGGAAGCCCGATCTACGGATGGGTTAGCTCATGTCTTGATTTGGTGTTGGTTTGTTGGAGGAACGGTGGTGGAGCTGTGGTGGAGCAATGGCAATGGTGGTGGAGCTGTGGTGGAGGAGCTGAGGCTGTGGTGGTGGAGCAGTGTTCGAGCTGTGTTGGTGGTAGCTTCTCTCGCTTCAAGGGTAAACTCTAATCCCTCGATAATCAATGGATATTGTATATGGTTACGTACGTTCGTCGTATGGTTAGTCTATTAGAATATTTGGCTAGTTGATTAGTAAAAATTTGGCCGGTGGATTAGTAGCAATATTTGACCGATGGGTTAGGCACAAAAATTTGGCCGGTGGATTAGTAGCAATATTTGACCGGTAGCAGTAATATCATATTTTTTAAAATATTTGCAAGCATTGCCCAAAGTTATACGCGTTGTCAATAATTAATTGATTAGGTTGTTTATTTTATGTCAGCAGAGATGAACAATTTAGTGAAGTTCGTGTTTTATTACGGTCCTGTAAATGTTCGAATAAATGACTTTGGAGCAGATCTGGGAGAGTTTATATGTACACAGTTAGATTTGGCTGCCCCTCAAACCTGGAGTGTTAGTCAGTTGAAGGAATGGTTGACAGGATGTTTAGGCTATAACATCGAGACGTACACCGTAAGCGTGCAAGCATTATGGACAAAGTCAAGAAAAAATATTTTCTAGACTTTAAGACATGTAGATACAGACAGAGACTGGTTTAAGTGGTTAAAAGGCTGCGAAGATAGGCATGTAAACCCTCGCGCATTAGTGTTTCCTGTCTTGAAGGAGATCGATGGTGGACATGTTTCGCGCCATAGTGCTGATTCAAGTTACGGGATGTACTCTATGTCCAGTGCTGGAGGCGATGGTTATGAATCGGGGCAGAGCAGTCAGATAGGAGGAGGAGGAGGCGGTGGTTATGAATCGGGGCAGAGCAGTCAGGCCGGAGGTGGAGAAGACTATAGTGGAGAGACAGATGCGGACGAGGAAGATGGAGGCATGCAGAACATGATGGAAGAGGAGGATTACATGGATGGCGAGAGTGGTGATTCTGATGACCCTGATGATTCTGATGGAGAAGGCAATGGTGGAGAGGACATGCCGATTCCTGCTTCATGGAATCAAAACATGTCAACCGAAATGACCGTTGATGATGGTCATGATTCTGCGTGGGAATATCACAGCAACAGAATTGCCCAGGGTGCCAGATATCAAGACAAGCAACATTTGCAAGATGCAGTCGTTGCTTGGGCAATGTCAACACACAGGGTTTTGAAAACAACGGTGTCCTCTAAGAAATACTTGACAATGGAATGCGTGGATATAAATTGTCCAGGCAGGGTGCATGCCTATGTCCCTACGTATGACACAACTTGGTTGGTGAGCGACTATGTGCAGCACACATGTGAGCTACACAATGTTCCTGAAGATCATCTTAACCTCTCCTCCACACTTCTACCTCGGCTGCTTTACACGGACTTAGTAGAGTGCAAAGCGATGACAGTACCCAGTATACAGAAGAAAGTAAAGACCCGGTTTAAGTACTCCATTTCATATGGCAAGGCTTGGAGGGCAAAGCAAAGGGCTCTTGAGAAGAGGTTTGGTTCGTTTAGAGACAGGTATGACTCTCTGGACTGATCAGGACGTTGATCATAGCACTCAGGATTTCATGACGCAGAGCAGTTGGCTGAACATTTTTCAGACTCCTGCACCTGACCCCACATAGGAGACTCAGTACAATGAGCACGGGTCGGTGATTCCTCCCCGACAGGTTCGGCCGCCCCACAGGTTCGGTTGGACGACGCCTCCTAACCCACCACCCGAGCGTCGCGGCAGATGACGTCGATGAGACATATATTTATCTATGTATGAGACATATATTTATCTATGCATGAGACATATATTTATCTATGTATGAGACATGTCTATCTATGCATGAGACATCTACTTATGTATGAGACATATATCTACCTATATATGAGACATCATTCTATCATTTCACGATTTTTATTGCAACACGGTTCAACATAACTTGCAACACAGTTCAACATAACTTGCGGTACATAAATAAGAGTCCTATCAATTCCTACCATGATGCCTTTCCCTTTCCCTTCGATGATGCCTCGCCCTTTCCCTTGGACGATCCCTCGCACTTGCTCTTCTTGGCCCGCGCTTTCTTCTTCTCCTGCCTCTTGTCCCACTCAGCTCTCGCCTTGCTTCCAACGGGTGGCGGCATGAAGATATCATCCTCATATTCGCTCTCTTCTATCCAGGCCCTAGGTGCCACAACCTGCTCCGTCATGTCAGCTTGACTCTTCTTGGCCTGCGCTTTCTTCTTCTCCTGCCTCTTGTCCCACTCAGCTCTTGCCTTGCTTCCAACGGGTGGCGGCATGAAGATATCATCCTCATCTTCGCTCTCTTCTATCCAGGACCAAGGTGCATTAGCCTGCTCCATCATGCGAGCTTCACTCTTGAAGGTGAGCTTGTCCCACCTTGCATTGATCCTGAGAAGCTCTGCTCGTACCTGATTTGGGGTCTTCAGTTTCCACCCTCTTAGATAAAGTGACTTACCAAGTATAACGAGAGCATCATGGTTCGATACCAACGTATCCCAGTCGGCTGGTTTATCGCCTATCTCAACAGTTCTGGCTATGAAGAAAAGCCCAATGGACATATCTACAGGCCAAGGAGACGCGTCGGTCATAGTGGAGAGGAGTGGAGGGAAATGCGAGAGCAAGAGGAGAGGAGGGAAATGAGAGAGTAAGAGGAGGAAGAGATGAACTGGTAAAGGATACATCTCGTTGCCCGGATTTATAGAGGCACCGAAGCGAATAGGCGGGAAAAAAGGCGGGAAGTAGTGGCGGGAAAAAAAGGGCGGGAAAAAAAAGGGCGGAAAGTAGTGGCGGGAACAAAGGGCGGGAAGTACTGGCGGGAAAAATCGGCGCGATGGCGGGAAAAATCGGCGCGAAGGATTGGCGAGGAAAACAACGGCGGATGATTAAGGCTGCATTGATCATGCAGGATTTTGTTAGGGGCGGAACGATTAGGCAATCGGTCTAGGTCTGGCCGATTGCACTAATCGGCCTGGGCCAGACCGACTGAGCCAATCGGCTTGCTCCTGGCCGACTGCATGTGTGGGGCAGGGTCGACTGCATGGTGCCACATGCAGTCGGCCAGGGCCAGGCCGATTGGCCCAGTCGGCTTGCCCCTGGCCGACAAAGTGCTAGATTTGGAATTTTGAAAAAACGCATAATAGAACTCAAATTAAATAATTAATTCGTATTATTAAAAAAAAATTCGCATATTATCGAAGCTAAACAGAACGAAGCACCGGAATATGTGTAGAAGTATTAACATTCAGCTAGTTTTTGTATATCAGACACGCTGCGCACTTGATCGCCGGGGAAGCGCACGAACATACAGCGGGCCATCCATTTTGAGCGTGAGCATGGGCCTGTACCCCACGGTGGAGCCGCGCTCCCACATCTCAAACCTGAACATGTAGAGAAGAACGGCCGCAAATATCTTCATCTGCCTGTACGCAAACTCCTTTCCCAGGCAGATTCGAGGACCCGCCTGCATATTGAACAAGAAGCCAAACTCGTGCGTCACTTGACATGGACACTTCGATCTTGTTCAGATTGGTGATATGATTCTACTGGAATAGATATTTTTTCACCTGGAAAGCCGTGAACTTGAAGGGGCTCTCGGGGACGAAGACGCCGCCGCCGTCGAGCCACCTCTCCGGCCTGAACTCCTCGGCGTCGTCCCCCCACAGGAACTTCATCCTGCCCATCGGGTACGGCTGGTAGTTCACCATGTCCCCTTTCTTCACCGCGTGCCCGGACGGCAACGTGTCATCCGAGAAGCAGTACTTGACATCCTACCATCGACGAAGCAAAACCAAAAAGGTGTACTAAATCATCTCCATTATCGTGACGTACGGTGCACGAAGTGCCAAGGAGAATGCTCCGATCAACTCACGATAGGCACCGCAGGGTAGAGACGAAGCGTCTCTGTCAGCGCGGCGTGGAGGTACTGCATGCTGTTGATGGCGCCTTCGGTCAGGCACGCCGCGAACTCCTGGACGCCGACGTCCCGGTCGCCGCCGGTGGCGGTGGCCTCGCGCACTTCCCGGGCGATCTTGTCCTGGACGCGCTGGTTGCGGCACAGCACGTAGAGGAACCACGACAGCGTCCCCGCCGAGGTGTCGCGGCCGGCGATCACGAAGTTCAGTATGATGTCCCGCAGGTACTTGTTGTCGAAGCAGCCGGGGTCTTTCTCCCTCTCCAGCAGGAACCTCGACAGTATGTCCTCTTTCTTGGCCTGCCAAATCAAGACATGTCGTATATGATGTCCACTACCGTGCTAGTGTGCTCGTGATTCTGGGTAGGTGACAAAATGTCAAAAGAGGGGGGAAAGCTTACGAATTCGTGTTGGTCTCTGCCCATCTGCTCGATCTTCCTGTCGATGACCGCGTACACGAAGCCGTTGATGGTGCGCACCGACCGCTTCATCGCCGCCTCCGACGAGACGTTGAGGAGCTTCTTGGCTTTCCAGAGCGGGTCGAAGAACCGGTACAGAACCTGCTCGCTGGCGTCGTCGAACGCCCTGGCGAACGCCGCGCCCTCCGGGCTGGACCCGGACAGGCCGCCCAGGTTGGCACCGAACCCAATTTTGAAGATCGAGTCCAGCGTCGACCGCATGAACAGATCCTGCATGTCCACCGCCCTCTCCCCCTCCCCGGCGGCGGCGGCCACGATGCCCGCCAGCTCCGCGGCCGTGTCGCGGAACACGCCGGTGCTGTACTCGCGCAGCGCCCGGGTGGAGAACTCGAAGCTCGCGACCTTCCGTTGGTGCCGCCACTTGGCGCCGTCCACGTTGAAGATCCCGTCGCCGAGGAGGTCCTCCAGCACGTCGTGGGTCATCGTCCCCTTGCCGTAGTTGGCGAAGTTGGTGCGGAGGATGTACTCCACGTTCGCCGGGTCCACGGTGTAGACGTAGTTGCAGGTCGGGGTGAGCATGCGGAAGGTGCGGTACCTGTGGGAGAGCTCCGTCTGGTACTCGGCCAGGCGGCCGAAGTTGAGCAGCTGGTGGATCATGGTGCCGGCCACGGGCGGGTAGTTCCGCCGCCCCTTGCCGAGCAGGGCGCGGCGGGCGAGGTAGAGAGCTAGGAGGAGAAGCGACAGCGCGAGCAGCGTGGGCTGGCTCAGCGGTGAATCCATGGCCGTGAACTCACGAAAGGACCTTGTATTCTATAGCGAACAATTCTCTTTTGTCTGTTTTCTACTTGATTTCAGGAAAGAACCTTGATTTCAGTAGAGTAGTTTTTTATGCATGTGAAGAAGAAGAAAACCATACCCACGAGTAGGTGGATGAGTTATGTTTGAGCGTCTTTCACAACAACGACACTCTTTTTTTTAAACAAGAAGGGGCCTCGAAGGACTCTGACGCTGCCATTAATAAATTTTCTGTCGGTTACACTTACAAACAGGACCTAGAAAGAAAATTAAAGTGAAAGCAGTCCTGAATATTTGCACAAAAGACCATAACTTTTGCATGACCAAAGCAATCAGGTCCTTTGATCAAACCACGGACGCTGGAGCCTCACTACCGGCCATCTTGCCCCCGTTGGAACGCACCACTTGGCGAGAAGAAGGCGTGGAGCACCGACTCGCAGGGCTCTCAGAGAGCCTCCATCCTGGAGGTTGCAGGCATGCCACAGAGGCGCGCAAACTCGCTGCTCTTCAGCCGAAGATGCCGGTGGAAGACATGGCCACCCACTACAAGATATCCCGTTTTAACCGAGGGTCAATTTACCGTCGGGTATTTTGGTTCACCGTCGGTTACACTTATACTTGACGGTACACCGTCGAGTATCTCCCGTAACATATGCTTGGTCGGCCATTACTCTAATAGTTGACAGTACGGTCGGCTAATATCATTGCCCACGGTAAGAAGCCGGCGGTGAGCCATCGGACAAATTTTGATCACCATCCACCTGGTAGTAACTCGGCATGCTTATAACCGAGTGTTCCCTGTCGAGTGTTCATTTTCCAAGAGTTACTGGTTTTTGTCTGTTTTGTAATAGCTGATGGTACATTTAGCCGATGTTGATTTAAAATTTCTCCGTGCTCTATTTGAGTATCATAGTGATTATGGGTTCGTAATTTTCTTTAGAAGAGATAAAATGCATTTTTTAGATGATACTCAAAGGCTCCTTGGCCATATGGCTTCCCAACCAAATTTTATCGGCATTTTTTGCCATTTTTCGTGAAGATTTATTTATTCTTCTTCTATTATCATGGTAGATTAAACCTGCCTATTCAACTATGGAGTGTTGACATTGTTACCTACATGTGTGGGATAAGATATGATTAAATCAACGACATATGCTAATTTGTTTGTTTAATGTGTTACTTAACATACTTAATAAAATAGTGAATGATAGAGCCATTTGTGTAGCTCGAAAACTGTTAAATCATGTTCAATCTTGTTCTATAAATAGGAAGTTTGTCCCTGTAGGTGTGGTGATTTTTACATGATATTCTATGTGAGGTGCACAAGTATAAGCTAATTGTTTTTTTAAGTTAATTCTGGAAAAGCATATGCTAAAATACTACTCACTCCGACCCATATTAGTTGACTCAAATTTATCTAGATACGAATATATCTAGCACTAAAACTTGATTGGATACATTCGTATCTAGATGAATCTAATTCAACTGTGGGTTGGAGAGAGTAGCATTTTTAAAAAAAAGAGCGGTTACAAAATGGGGCTCCCTACTAGAGTTGTAGGTTTGGTTATGAAATCTATATAGCCAGAGAAAGCGGTAGTTGTGGTAGGTTGATCCATTTTTTTTAATTAAGAAAGGGTTGACACGAGGGGTCCCCTATTGCCCATTTTGAACAATATTGCAGCAACCAGTTGATACTTTCACTTCAATGATTCAACAAGCTTAATGTCAAGGAATTATTTCTAGTAACTTACTTTAATATGTTGATGATACCATTCTCATTTTCCAACATAGCTTAGAGAAGTGCAAGGAATCTAAGTTTTAGAAATGTAATTTTTTCAAAAGCGACATGTTTTGCTTTGTTCATGCTAGAAGTAGAAGTCATTATTGTTCTCCAATGACTACATATGTTAAGGACATACTGAATTTTAAATACATTGTCAAATTGGACAACAAAGACCTGTCGGACGAGTAGGACATACGTTTTAAGAAATAACTCACACCTAGAAAGATGAACTAATGTTACGTGTTCTACGTTTGAAACCCCCTAAATGTTTGGTAAAAGAGTACGTCTCTGAAATGGATCTAAATGCATGGTTCTTTTTTTTTTTTGAGAATCCCATGGTAATTTTATTCTGGCAGAGAGCTTATGGATGTTTTGCTTTGTTCAACTCATTATTGTTCAGAGTAATTTAATTAAATCGGGCCGTTCTAGTTAGTCGGCCTGGAATAAGTCCACCAAGCTGGACAATTCAGGCTGGAAATGGGCTAACTGTTCGTAGATTGTGGGCCTTTTGGCAATTGGCGCTTTCCGCCACCTCTGTAAACACCTCACCGATGCGAGCTGCCATGCACACACGGCTTGATTTTCACACATTTTATTTCCCGAAACATGCTACTCCCTCAGACCTATATTACTTGACTTAAGATTTAAATAAATTTAGACACTATTTAATATATAGATTTATTTAAATTTTAAAAAATTCAAATCAACTAATATAGGTCGAAAGAAGTAGTAGTAATCTAGCGGCGGAGCGCATTCAAGCGATCGACGGCGGTGAGCGGTGATTTAAGTCCTGCTCTACTAGAATCGAAGACTGAGGGGTGATGCATGCATGCACCGGTGTACAACCCTGTCAGTCTGCCAGAGACGCACGCGGGGGAGACAGCGGGGTGGTGGACTGGTCTATGTACACCGGCCGGCCTGCCGGCCACGCTGGGTGTGAGCACGATAGCCCCTGCCGCTGCACAGTCAATGGAGTACTACATACCCAACACGCATTTATGCAGCGATCCGTTGCCATCTCCCGGCGTCGTGTCGATTTATGGCATGGCATGGCCGCGCCCGCGTGGGTATCCCGTATATATCCATCATTAGGTTGAGATCGAGAGTGTCACGGCAAGCGAGGGAAACGAAATGGCCATAGCGATGGAACTTGGCTTTCTTCACCGACACCACTTCTTACGATTTTTTTATCTGGTTGGACGAATTTCGACCGCTCGTGTTTTTAGGACACTGATATCATCAAAATTTGAGCGTGTTTTTATCCAGCGATCTCAGGCCGAACCCAACGCGATGGAATCGTCTGAGAACGCTGGATGTAAATTTCGCATGCAACATGTCCACTGTCTGTCACTCCCCCACTCCGTGCTACTCTTCTCCCCCACCAGTGGCGGATCTAAGACAAACTCGACGGGGGTGCCAAGCTTGAAAAGCTCTCTATTAGGCTCTGATTTGAGCAAGAATTAGTCCAAAAACTACAAGCTACAAGAGTTTTTATATTTTTAGAGGGTGTGCCATGGCACCTATGGCACCCCCACTAGATCCGCCACTGTCCCCCACCCACCGACCTTTCTCTCTCTCCTTTCTCCCACCAAGCGCCCATCTCTCTCCTCTTCTTCATGCATGCGTGGGAGACGGCGAGTTGGGGCCATGCAGAGAACAGCGAGCTCGGCTATGCGGCGGCCGACGCTGAGCTCGCGACCTGGGTGAAGCTCGCGGGCGGCCGGCGCCGAGACAGCGTCAGAGGCGGATCCAAGAGCGGGTGGCGAACGGTGGCCAAGCCCCCCCCTATCGATCGGCCTCCCCCATGAAATTGTAGAGGGGGCTAGTGCTAATCTTCACTTTTCTACCGGTAATCTTTAGTTAGTGGTCCTTTGGATAATTAGCAAGAGGCCTCAATGAGCAAAAGATATGTGTCTAACCTCTAAGTGCTCAACATGCACACGTCCCAAGCCTACTAATTAGTCAACAATATATATATGTCTGGCATATGGCCGGTGAGAGACTATCTGGTGCGATAAATCCATCGGGTGTTAGTGGATCAATACACACATTGACGGCTCGATGCTATCTCGTTCGATATGATCATTGCCGCAGCAGTGGTGCTAGGGTATGGGGCCGCTGACGCCTCGAGCATGTGAGACTTCCTCAAGCTTGGGTTATCATCAATCTACGTCACACGCTCTCCTAGCACCACGGCCAGTCGATCCGCCTTAACGCCTCAGAGGTCGAGACCTCACCTCATGGCTTACAGCTAATCTAAGCCATAGGTATGCCGTATTAGTATTAAATTTAATTTTAGGTTATGCAAACTACATACTAATTGGTATGAGATCATACAAACTACTTAGTAGAATTCTTGTTTGATCATTACAATTAGATACTCCAAGTGTAAAACCACGGTCGAGTTTTATAGGCCGATAGATTATTTAAGAGTCTAACTTATTTGTTATTAGTTTTTGTGCATGAATAACAAAAATAAAGATAGGATCATTAAATAAAATGGGTTATCCACGGCTTGTGCTCACTGAAGTTTTGAAATTTTTCTATGTAAAAATTGACTACAATTTGTTATGTTTGTATAAACTAGATCTACGCCAATATTTTTTCAATGTATAGTTCTTTGCACGGATACGGTGACCAGTAGAAACGGACTATGGGTCGATGACCCCCCCCCCCCCTCTCATGCTCAAATCCTAAATCTGCTCATGGACAGCGTACTCCAGCATCGGCAAGCACGAGGAGGCAGCGAGCTCCGCTCGGGCCTGGCCGGCGCGGGCGCGTCGTCGCCAAACTCGCCATTGTAGAGTCTCGTGGTGCCGCCAGACGTCCCCTGCTAGGGTGGAAACACGGCTGGGAAAAAGTTTATTCCTAGACTAAAATATATACATTCATCCGACAATTTTTAGCTCGGCATTTTGGCTTAGGAACGGCGAACGAGTCGGACTGTCGGAGGTGCTCTAAACTGAAGCTTTGGTTTTCCGTGGCTGCCAAGCTGTTCTCAAGCTACAAACGGAAAGGCTGTGAGGCGCACATCCCTCCCGCATTTGCACTACTAGTAATCAAGCACGTGCACATGCACGTTGAATGTAGTTAGAAATATGTGGAAGTATAATTTGATAAATTACATCAAACCTTATGCACAACAGAGGTTTTGGATATTTCTAAAATGTGCTCAAGTGACAAAATAGAATTATTCTCAAACTTACCGGTGCTAAACAATTTGTCAAAGTGTAGCATATGAGAGAAAAAACCAGCTGCATGTGGTTTATAACAATAAAAATAATGTATTCTTTCCAACGGGGAAGAGGGGGTATCACCAAGTCTTATCTGGTACAGAAGTTATAGTTGTAGTAAATCTTCGAAGCACTATATCGTACATATAATTGGTTAATAAGGTTTGGTGTACAATCTCATTCCAGGTTAACCACCTCCTTAAGTTTTTTTCATATTCAGAAATATAGATTTGTCCCATGTCCTCACAGTGCTGCAGTAAATCATCACGAGATGATGTATTGCACAACACAAAATTTAAAAATGTTAGACCATAGTTTCAGTGAAACTATTCCCAATCATTATGATGCAACGGTAGTTTGTTCCATGCAAACAAATAATTCACCAGCATAATTGGTGGCTGAACTGGACTTTCTGAGCAGGTGCTCAGTGCACACCTCTACCAGGGTTGGTAGTAGATGCATCAAGATCCTTGCTAGCCTTATTTTTTTCACAATTTTCCCTTGGTGCCTCAACATTGATTTTTCTTTCTAAGAAGTCGTTCTCAAATTACATGAAATGGATCAAACAACAAGAGGTTGCCGACATATATATTACTTAAAGGGAGCAAATGCCTAATCCATGTGGCATACACTTTAAAATATCCATGGCCATGAGAAATAGCAGATTCGTTTTTCTTTTCTATCACTTGGTTTCACATGAACATAATCAAGAATTTAAGGACACGTGGGTTCCAAAATTTCAATCATATTGGCAAATCATACATTTAGGGCCAGACTAAATACCTGTCGGGTGAATGCATTGTTTGCACTGCCAATCTGCTTGAGGAGCACCCAAAAGACTGCAAACATGTGAAATCAACAATCGACAACCAAAAAGAATCAAAGATACATGTTGGATAGCAATTAATCCTAAAATAGCATGTGTGGCTTCTGCTGGCCTCGTGGTGAAGGATGGACTTGTTAACTGCATTTTATGCAACCGGCCACAAGCACCATCTCCTGGGGTTGAAGAATCATCTCTTGTGCAGAGCCATCAATGTAAAAATGTGTTGTATTATACTCCCTCGTGCAACAGAACCCCATGCCGTTTTTTCTTCATGGTTTTCAAGTCCCTGCAATGAAGAATCGTCAATATTTCCATGAGCCCTTTCTTGACACCAATCAGAAATCAAGAATATGATAAAACTGTTCAAACATCGGTGGTCTTATTAGGCGCTGGTGGTACTGCTTGGTGGGGGCAGGTGAGTACGGCGACGGTGGGGGCGTCGGTGCAGAGGGCTCCGAAGATGAAATCCATTGGGTGATTGACAATATCATGTAATCAAGCAACTGACAATAGATACGCTTTGACTGCCAAATAAATAAATTTGCAGAAACAAAATGAAGTTGCAGACCGTTAATTTCCATATATAACTTTCATATAAAAAAGGGGTGCTCGAGTGGACTTCTCTGTAAGTACGTACACATATCTGGTGAATTAAATCCCCTAGCTTGATCAGTATAAGAAAGAAAAAGAATCTCACTACCCGCTTCAAGAAAGCCGAACAGTTTTACCAAGACATATAGGCGACTTACGGAAATAGCACCAGCTACCGATAGAGCACACACCCTTAAACTGTGTCTGGTTGATACCCCAGCCAAGATTTTATATCTTCTTACCTCAATTTCAGAATAGCTTCAGCAAAAGGACAAATTCAAGATCAGCAGGACCACTTTGTAAAAAAACACTTGTGATGCAACTCGATACATTACACTAAGGAATATGTACACGCTACAAGTCTGTATGTCAACCAAAGTCATTCATCTAAGGAGCAATTCAGAAATTGTGTGGGACGCGCATTAAGTAGAATTGCAGTCAGAGAGCAGATGTAGGAACAAGATTAGCACTGAAAGATGAAATCAAACCTAAAGGAGCTATAAATAATTAGAATTAATCATTCCTATTGGTAAACACTTGAATTTGGACAGTGAAGCGAAGCCTTACAATGATCTTGGAGGGGAATGGAGATTCTGAACTACGTGGGGGTACTACTATTGAGATTTGAGAGGTTCATGCTATTTTGTAATTTCTCATGCTTCTCAGAGATGTCATGTTTTACAGTACCATTTGTATAGCAGGTGGCAACATGCAATGAATAAGATCGACAGGGAAATGCATTTTCTTAATGCACTTTTCTAAATATGCTGCCGTTACTTTGGGGGGCCATGTTTTCTAGGGAAATTCGCCAGGGAGAGTAAGAAAAGAAGAGGGACAGAATCCATTGGAGGTAGAATCAGTAGTTTAGTACTGCTCAATTATACACAGATGTGAGGCTCCTTGCTGTTTTTTCTGCTATTAATGTCACTACAACCTGATCTCTGTATTCGGGAAAGAAATTTTGCCGAATGTTTGCTGCTACTAATGAGCACGATGCAGGTCAATAATGAGCACAAGAAGAAATAGAACCTGAAGAAATTGTTGGCGCACCGGCGTTAGGGCGGCCTCGCGTGCTGGCAGGGGAGGAGGCGGTCGCCTGCGCGACAGGGAGCCTCGCGTGCATGCGGTGGCTTGTGCGGCCGGGGCGGCATGGCTGGGGCGATGCAGGCGGGGCGGCGTCATACATGGCCGGGGAGGCACAGGCGGGGGCAGGGCCGTGCACGACACGGGAGGCGCAGGCGGGTGCAGGGTCGTGCGCGGCTAGGACGGCGCATGCGGGGGCTGGAGCGGCACAGGCGGGGGCTGGGTCGTGCGCGGCTGAGCGGCGCATGCGGGGGCGGGGGCTTGCACGAACTTGGAGGTTTCCAACTCTAGAACGGTTTGTGCTGAAAGAAAAAAAAAAGCAGTCGCGGGATTGTCCGCTTAGACTGATGAGCCGATAAAGACGGGATAACTTTTGGCCGTTGGATTTTTGCATTGTACGGTTCCAATTTGTGGGATTTGACCCTCTGGGTCTTTTAATATTAGTCTTTGCACTATTAGGAGCACAGCGGTCACTCGGCGGCGGCAGTAACTCCGGTTTTCTCTAGTCTCCCAGAGAATGACAAGACAGCGGGAGCATCCAAGGGGCTGAATACTCCGATTTTTTTACAAATGTATCCCTCTGCACATTGTAATGGCTAGAAATACCCCTCACTGAACGCAATTGACAAATCTACCCTGGCGGAAAGCAAGAAAAGTGACACGTGTCACTTTCCGCCGCAGCAGCTGGCGGAGCGTACATTCCGCCACCCAAACAGTTGGAAGGTGCCATCCGCCATTGCCACAGGCGGAAACTAGCAGCCCAGTCAAGACGTGCAATTAACTCCCTGCTATTAACGCGTGCATGATATTTGCGATTTTAAGTCATTAACTTTCTCCTGTAATCGTGCGTGTGATAATTATCCCGTCAAATGATAATAACTATAAAGAGATTAACGTCCTCTTCTCTTCATTCATGTTATGCATGCTAGATAGGACTGCTACGTTTTCTTTCATCCCAACTACTATTGCTAGATAGGAGTAACTGATAATAACCATCGAAGGAGAGAGTCAAAAGTCAAATGCATGCAGTAGGACAGATAAACATGGCACTAAACACATGATCGGTCTGCTTTCACCTTTAAACCAGATGGTCCCACCACATTCCGCCACCAAACCGGGCGGGACGTGTGCTCCGCCAATCCGTGTGGCGGGACGAGCCACGTATCACTTAGTTAACACTCCGCCAGGGTACATTTGCCAATTTTATTCGGATGGGGGTATTTCTAGCCATTGCAATGTGCAGAGGGCTACATTTGTAAAAAAAATCCACAGGCCCTTACCATTTTGGCGTTTCTTCCCTCCCTGCCCTTTTTCACTCAGGATATTCGGCGTTCACCTTGTTCGTCGTACCACGGTACCGAGCGGCGGACCTACAGGGTATGCCGCATATGCCATGGCATACCCTGCGGCCCAGCCATGCAAGCCTATGCCCCTTTTATTCAGCTGGACATAATCAAAACGAGCTAATGCATGGAGCCTCTAGCCATGCATGCATGTCTTGCTTGGGGACAACCTTCGATTTGGCTTTGGCCACTAATCTAGTTGGATGTTTATTAAGATGGGCTTTAGTCTTAAACGTGTAAAGCCTGCAGGCCAGCTATGGCATGCACATGCGTATGTAGCTATTTTGGTATTCTCTTCGATTCATATTAGTCGACTAAAATTTGTTTAAATACGGATGTATTTATCATTTAAAATTTAACTAGATACGATGAATCTAAGTTAACATATAGATCGGAGGGAGTAATGGATTTGACCCTATTAGCTAAGATGACTAATCAACAGAAATATTTACCTAGTGTACAATACGATTGGAGCGACTCTACAATGTGTTTTAGTAGTATATATGGGCTAGCTAGCATCAGTAGATAATTTGATCAACTGAAAATTAGTCTTAGTATATTTTGTATATGTTCCCTTGCTGCTTTTTGTAACATCCATTATATATATTATTTTTTATTTTAATACAGTATTGTATCTTATAGTGTTGCCGAAATGATTATCCCACGGTCGGATAATTTGGAAATTTAATGTTTTACACAATGATAAGAATTTAGTTCAATATTAGAATGCCCCGTGACGGTGCATATGTGTCCAATAATTTATATTTTTTATTAAAATATAAAGACTATTTTTCTTTAAATATTTTGATATATTTGGTAATGGTCTTTTTTATATTCTAAGATAAAATTGTTTGTCAATAGACACGTCAATTTCTTTTACTAAAATCCTAGATCCGCCACTGACGGTACGTGGTGGTACACTGGTACTACTGGAAATCTTAACGCGACACCGTGACGTGCCCTGAGCCGGCCGGAGAAGAGCCACACGTACGAGCCCGCGTGCGCCGAAGCGCGTGCATGCATGTCCCGACGTCCAGCCACCGGGAAGAAATTGATTTACTCAGACGTTACCGCGAGGTAACAAACACCCGACTCGGTCCAGCAACAAAAAGGGAGAGGGCCAGAAGCCTAGCGCGCACGAATCCCGAGCAACCACGTTGGCTGTCTGTACCTCTGCGGGAGCCCTACCTGATCGCGACGCTGCCGTTGACGACCTGCTCCAGAATACAGATAGGCTCGCGTGTCTTCTTCGGATGCTCTTCTTATCCAGTGGCGGTGGCCACTTGGTGACGTCGCGCGGTGGGAACCGGCAGGCGGCAACGCTTCGTCCCTGCATCCGTGATTTGCTCGAGGGATCCATGGCATCTCACGTTACACACGCGCATCACAAACTTTGTATTTTTTGACAAATCTGACGAATTTGAACAACTTCAACCGCGCGTGCCCCCGGACGAAACTAATTTGGAATCTGACCCCTCACGTCGGCGCCACTTCAAACGGCGCCGACCTAACACATGTCGGTGATGGCGCCGAACTTGCCACTGGGGTGCGTGTCTGGCTGACGTGGCCGCTAGGGTTATAGCCAATCGTGCCCTCTAGGTTTCGTTTTTCCCTCATTCAACACACCCGGCCGCCGCGCCGGTTTGCTCCTCCGCCCATAGCCGGCAGGCCGCGCCTCCACCGTCTTCCCCTCCTCCACCCCCGCTGCCTCCGCCTCCGCCGCACCACCCCCTCCTCCACCCCCACTGTCTCTTCGCCGGACGGCCGCTCCTCCTCCGCCGGACGCACGCGAGTGGACGGCCGCTCCTCCTCCACCCGCACGCCGGTGGAGGTGGGCAGCTCCTCCTCCGGCCGTCTCCCCGGCAGCTCCTCCTCCGGCCGAGACTCCTCTGCAATCTGCAGGTACCTCTCCCCTCCCCTTCCCCTCTCTCAAAATCAGCTTGTAGGATTTGGGCTTGAGCTTGTAGGATTTGGTAAATGTCACTTGTAGGAGTTTGTAGGATTTGGTTGTAGGATTCACTTAGATGATATTGGTAAATGTAGTATAGGAGTTGCTTGTAGGATTCACTTAGATGATCTTTGTAAAATCATGTAAAATTAGAAACCCAATCAAGTACTTGATCTATTAGCATTCACTTAGATGATATTGGTAAATGTCACATGTGCTTGAGCTTGTAGGATTTGGTTGTAGGAGTTGTTTGTAGGGAACATGTGTTTGATATTGTAGGAGTTGTTTGTAGGAAACATGTGTTTGATCTTGTAGGAGTTGTTTGTAGGAAACATTTGTAGGATTTCACTTTCGAGCTTGTAGGAGTTGCTACATTGATTGGTGTTTGTATTTTCGATTGGTAGTAATGTGTTGTAAGCATGTGCAACATATATGAATGATATTGGCTAGTGCAAAATGAGTAGGTTAGAGCAATGGTATTTTAGGGTGATTGTAGATGGCATGGTATTATTGGTTGAACATTGTCGCATTTTGTTGGGTATTGCATTCTCTAATGGATGCTTTGGTATTTGTTTTGGCTATTAATATAGATGGCTTATGCAAAAGTCCTTCATGTGCATCACGGTGGGCGTGTTGTGCAATCGGACTGTGGTGTTGAGTTTGTGGATATGGCAAAGACTGTGATATTTTTTCCGACTAGTCCTAGTCTTAGTGATGTTGTTGTCAAGGTTAGAGCTGCCCTTGGATGGAGTGACAAAGGCGATGAAGTTGTTTTGGAAGGAAGATATGATGCGGGTGGCTCTAGATCTTATACTGAGATGATCCCGATCAACGGTGACAACGAGTGGGATCTATACAAAGAGTTAGTGAAGAACTCGCAAATAAAATCTTTGGTCGTGTTTGCCGTCAAGGTCACCGGGCATGCCCATCTTCTCATCGACTTGAACAAGCGGCCCTCGATTATCGAAAGAAGCAACGATGACCGTCCTGAGGATGTGTATGATGCGGGTCCAAGCCAACCGCCTGTGTGGGACACAGAAAATCAACAAGAGGAAGATTACTTGGAGGAGATTGTGGAGGAACCCATTTATGTTGAAAGAGAACGAGTAGAGATCATCAAGGAGAAAATGAATGTTGAAACCTTAGAGCCGATCGAGGAAGAGTTTGTAGCTGTCTCGCCAATCAACATTCCATCATCGCCTTGTGTACCTTTGGTGGCATCCTCGATGCTTGAGGGAGATCCATATACCTATGAAGATGACAATGAAGAGGACGAGGGGTATGAACATGCTTACGCTACGGACTCGGACGATGATCGTTCGGTTCCCAAGTTTTCGGAGAAGGAGACCGATGCATTTGTCAAGGTGTGGGGCAGAGATCCTAATGTTCATGAGTTCAAGGATGTTAGGCAGGCTCACCTAGCCGTGGCAGACTCGAACCTACGGGAGTATGGGCCGGAGCGGCCTAGACCCCTCACCGAAGACGAGGCACAGAGTCTACCCATGGCACGGCCTTTGATATACCCGGGGCTAAAATTCAAGGCTATGTTGGACATCCAAGTATGGTTCCAAAAGTACGTCGTAAGTCATCATCGACCCTACATAGTGTTCAAGTCCGACCAAAATGAAAGATATGTTTTGATATGCGAGAATGAAGATTGTCCATGGAAGGTATGGGCAAGGAAGAAGAAACCTGAAGGGTGGTGGAAGATAAGTAAGTATGAAGGCCCGCACACATGTGGCAATGTCGTCCTGGAGGGCAACAAGCACCGGTAACTGATATCTACTTTTATTGCACACCGGTGTGCCAATGCCATCAAAGCTACCCCTACCCTTCAAGCGGCCTCTTTGGTCCAATTTGTGAAACTCATATTTGACTATCATATCAAGTATGGAAAGGCTTGGAGGGCTAAGAAAATGGCTATGAAGATGGTTTATGGTGATTGGGAGGAAGCATATGGGAGGCTCCCTAGGTTGTTGGCGGCGATGGCACATCGAAACCCTGGTATGACGCACATTGTCCAGCCCCATCCAATCGAGACTTGTACTGTCGAAGGTGTCAAGTACCAAGTGTTTCGTCGAGCATTTTGGTGCTTCCGCCCTTGTGTTGAAGCATTCAAGCATTGTCGTACATTTCTTTGTGTGGATGGAACGTTCCTTACAAGGAAGTTTAGGGGCACCCTTCTTGTTGCTATCTCTTGCGACGCGGACAACCGATTGGTCCCGCTTGCCTTTGCTCTTGTGGAAAAGGAGGACAACGTCAGCTGGAACTGGTTCATGCACTTGGTGAGGTCTACGATTGTTGGCCCCGGAAGAGAAGTCTGTGTCATTTTTTATCGCAATCCGACCATATTGAATGCCATGAGGGCAGAAATACCTGAGCATCCCCTTGTTAATCACCGTTGGTGCATAAGGCATTTCGCGGGTAATTTCTACCGTGCTTGTCATAATAGAGAAATGACTGAGTATCTCCGTAGGCTTACCTTGGTGTTCGAGCCGGCTGTATTTGAAGAGATGTTCAATGAGTTGTATGGCTTGACAAATGAGAAGGGGAAGGGTTTTCTTAGGGAGAATTTGCCGAAGAAACACCTACGGGCTCAAGCTTTCGATCAGGACGGGGTTCGGTATGGTCACATGAAAAGTAACATGGCCGAGATATTCAATAAGGTGCTAAAGGGTATCCGCACGCTACCGGTAACTGCCATCGCATCCTTTACTTTTGACAAGTGCAATGAGTATTGGGTCACGAGGAGCGACAAAGTGAAGGTGCTAATTAATGCCGATAAAAGATGGCCAAAGACTGTTGAAGAAGAACTTGGATACCAAGCCACGAAATCTCATGACTAAACACTACTAGGAAAATGGCCTTTAGTGGCGCACCTGGAAACATCATCCGTGGCGCACTAGCAGTGCGCCACGGGCCTTGCGCTACGGCTATCTCTCAGCCGTGGCGCACTGCCTAGTGCGCCACGGTTGTGTAGAGACAGGCGTAGCGCACCTGCCAGTGCGCCACAGAAGTTTGGGCTGGTGCGCTACCCCTGGGATCTTCTGTGGTGTACTACCTAGTGCGCCACTAAGCTTCCATAGTGCGCTTTAGGTGTAGTGCGCCACAGAAGGTAGACCATGTGCGCCACAGATGTATTTTTTGTTTTTTTTTAATTTCCGAGCCAGATTATATGCAATACAGATTATATACAATATTACAGCAGATATACACACACAGATACAAGATATACAATTGTATATATAAATACTCAATATGAAAAACAAGATTGAAACAAATACATATAGATAAGTCTCATACATGAATACATAGTCTAAGTTATATTGTTTCGATCATGTTACAAAGTAGTAGTTGGTGACATGTGAATACATGTGTCGATCGAACGAGTTAGAGCTCGGAAGCTCGCCTAGACATCTAAACTAGCTAGCTAGACACAAACACGGAATAAATAACCAAAGAAGATAAGCATGATCACCGCCGCGACGAAGGTGTAGGTCTTCATTCGGTTCCTTGTCCTAACTCCCGCTAGATAGCGCGTGTATCTAGCTTCCGCCTCCGCCATAGTGTTGTACCCTTTGTAGCTATTGCCGCTGAAACGGTGCACCTGTCTCCGGCAGTCTTCCCAATCATCGTAGACTCCGGGAACCCGTCCCTTGTACACGACGTACCACGTCATCTATAAGTTGACAATAATAATTAACCGATTATTGAAAAAAAACATATATAATTAAAGTCGCATATGAAGATACACTTATAGAAAGTACTCCTAAATCAAAAAGACCAAACTCAGAAAGCATGCCTCATATATAACTAGGTTGTTCGACATAGGAATATGCTACGATGGAACTGTTCGCCAAGTAGGATGCACAACACCTGGACCTGTGCATAGCACAAGGCGAACAATCCCATCGCAGCACATTCACATATAGTGTGCCACGACATTTCAATCATCGGCATTATTCTCGAAAAAGACCAAAGTAACTCAAAAAGCATGCCTCATATATATACATAGGTCGTTGGACACAGGAATATGCTACGATGGAACCGTTCGCCAAGTAGGATGCACAACACCTGGACCTGTGCATAGCACAAGGCGAACAATCCCATCGTAGCACATTCACATATATAGTATGCCACTACATTTCAATCATCGGCACTATTCTCGAAGAAGACCAAAGTAGCTCGAAAAGAATGCCTCATATATAACTAGCTAGGTCGTTGGACACAGGAATATGCTACGATGGAACTGTACGCCAAGTAGGATGCACAACACCTGGACTTGTGCATAGCACAAGGCGTACAATCCCATCGTAGCACATTCACATATATAGTGTGCCACGACATTTCAATCATCGGCATTATTCTCGAAAAAGACCAAAGTAGCTCGAAAAGAATGCCTCATATATAACTAGCTAGGTCGTTGGACACAGGAATATGCTATGATGGAACTGTGAGCCAAGTAGGATGCATAAGACCTGGACTTGTGCATATCACAAGGCTCACAATCCCATCATAGCACATTCACATATACATTGTGCCACGACATTTCAATCATTGGCATTATTCTTGAAAAAGACAAAAATAACTCGAAAAGAATGCCTCATATATATACATAGGTCATTGGACACAGGAATATGCTACGATGGAACGGTGAGCCAAGTAGGATGCACAAGACCTGGACTTGTGCATATCACAAGGCTCACAGTCCCATCGTAGCACATTCACATATATAGTGTGCCACGACATTTCAATCATCGGCATTATTCTCGAAAAAAGAGTAAGGAAAAAAAGAAGGACCAAATTGAGCAAAGGACCAAAGAGTAAGCAAAAAAACCAAGCATTGATTGATATATAATAATAATAATAAGCAAAATAAGTAAGCGATGATTCATAAACCTAATAAGATAAGTACACTTGTCCACACACACACACAAAGGTCATCTATAGTTTGTAACTACAACTAGGCCAACATCAAGCCTTCTGGCTCGGCTTAGGGAACGGGAGGACGCCCTATCTCGTCATGAACTTCCTATAGTCACCCTGCATCTCTAGGCGATCTTCTATGTCATGGTTATTTGGGATATTTCCTCCGTAGAAGATCCCCCCCGAAGTCATGACATCACGAAAGATGATTGCCCCAAACTGCTGCTGGATGCGATACATCTCTTGTCTAATATCCGAATCATTGATCTTGGCCTTTGCTTCGGCCCACTGTTTGAGATGATCTGGCAGCGTAGAATTTTGCTGGTCAAGTAGGAACGCCCTCATGTGATGGAGTGCGTAGTAGGCTTCCTTCTTACTGTTTTCCGGCTGCTTCACGCAGGGGAACTCCGTTACGTGGTTGAAGACGTGCCTGCCGAACTTGACCTTCGTACGCACGAAGGTGGTGCCTTCCGTCGAGGCAAAGCCAGTGAGAGCATCATCCAGAACTTCCTTGATCTTGTCGTAGTTTTTCTTCTTTTCTAGACTCCCCGAGTCGAAATACGTGGCGTGGGAATGCTTCGGCGATAAGGAGATGAGCGTGCAGTGTTCATCTCTGTGCAAAAAATTCAAATGGAATGTGTTGGAAAAAGAATGATGATGATCTAATAAAGCCAATCGACGGTGGCGAGTGAATAACGACTTACTCGGGAAAGTAAGGCACGAGAATGTATTCCTTTGTCTTGTTCGCCACGAGGATTCTTTATAGGTACGAGGCCACGATACGTCGTTCAGCGGGGGAACCTAAGCAGCCGTCATGCATGTAGTAGGGGTCCACTATAGCGATGCCCGGTGTGTTCTCTCTAATGATCTGCATGGCCAGGCTGAGAGAAAACAGACGGACCATGGTATAGTGCAGCGGGTATAGGTGGAACATATTGAAGATGTCGTCGAACCGCAGGAAGAACATATCCGCAGGGGCATTGTCGACGAAGCCCAAGCCTGGTGGCACCTTAACCACGAATACCGGGTGCGAGGGATCTTTCTCCGATAGAAGGCATCTCTCTATCGTCAGCACGCCGTCATGCACACTCTGCAGTTCCGAACTGGCGAGCTTCCGCAAATTCTTAGGTAGCATGGGCTCACCCGCCACATGAATCCTCCACATAATACCCTCGGGTCTTGGTGGCCCGTCCCGAAACCTGATCGGATTCACAGTTGTTGACGCCACCGGCTGGCTCGAGCTGCTAGATTTTCTTTTCCTGCCCTTTTTCCTTTTGGAGAGCGGGCAGGCACCACAATCTGAGCACCGGCCGCCCTATGTAGTGTGTCAGGGCTTAGAATAAAGGGCCGGTTGGTTGTATCAGCTGGCTCTGTAAAGGCGCAAGCTGGAGGCGTCTCCTGAGAACCACACAGACGCTTGGTGATAGTGGCTTTCTCTGTGGGGCCACCAGCTAGGTCTTCTTCGTTGCCAAACTGAGTGCTGAAGAAGTGATCATTCCAGTCTTCGTCGTCCTCGGCCGGATCCTGCGCCA
Source organism: Avena sativa (assembly GCA_916181665.1). Lineage (NCBI taxonomy): Eukaryota > Viridiplantae > Streptophyta > Magnoliopsida > Poales > Poaceae > Avena > Avena sativa. Next base: position 165,355,222 of record OV702294.1, on the reverse strand, counting down.
TGTGCATATCATCAACATGATCATCCGACCCACCACGTGGAGGTGACGGCGAGGGCCGTAAGGGGGCCTTGCCACCGCTTGTCGCTGGCATGACAGGCGGTGCTGTTTTCTGTGGCGTGATGGCCCCCGCCGTCCCCAAACGGATCATGCTCTTTGGCCATAGCAAGAATAAGCCGAAGCAACTTCTGAGGACAGACGACTCTTCTTCATCCACTCCTGGGGGTTGAATGGGAGGTTCCAGGTTGTCGCAGCCCCTTATCACCCGACTAATTTTAACCCTGTGCACGCTATCTGGCATCGGCTTTGAGTGGAACGTGCGCTGCAAGGGTTGAACGATGGTACCCTTGGCAACATCCCTCAGCTCGTTGTTCACGTAGCATAAGAGAGTGCAAGGAACATCCGTCTGCGGAAAACATGTACGGCATCGTCAGAGCGAGATGCCATAAGAGTAATAGATGGCATGAAAGGTGGTAATTAAAGCAATTTGTTTACCGTGATGGCGTCGAGATCGGCTAATGTCGACGCACCGCATACGGCGACGGGCGTGCAAGAGACGGAAGGGCTGCTTGATGGCGCGGTGCTGGCCGCCGGTGTATTCTCCCTACCGACGGGTGCTTGGAGCTCCGGTGCCGCCGCGACGATGGCAGGGGGGCACCAACATGTACTCCGGCGCCGCGGTGATGGCAGGGGGAGTCACCAACACTTGCGGCGCCGCGGTGCTAGCGGGCGGAGTCACGAACACGTAGTTCGCCTGATTCGTCGGCGCCGCGTTGTTCGAGTGGCTGCTGACCATGCTTGGAATCAGGCACGGCCCTACTCGACCACCCGCACTCCAGTTCGCTATTGACTCCACCAAGGTAGGCAGGAAGGATGTGGGGGTGATTGCCAGGTTGTCTTGGACGATCTGCGGGATCCGCGCCACTTGTGCCTTAAGTTCTTGAACCTCGCGGTTTTCCTCCTCGCTCCTTCCCGACGGCGCCACATGCGTCCTCGGCGGTGGACCAAAATGATCCACCCAATTCTTACCCCCGAGGCCGGCCAAACGGCCAGCCGACGACGACTTCTTCATAACCGGCTCTATTTTCTTGGCCCGGTTCATCGCCCTGTTAAAAGGGTTATCCCACCGGGTGGCCGCCGTCGACCCCTGGGATGAGGAACCCTGGGATCCATGACTAGCAACAATTTCCTCCTCCTGCAGAAGAAGTAACAGTGAATCATTTAGATCATCGATTAGATTGCAATCGTGTTGATCCGCGGTAATTAGATTATACTTACCACAATTTCCTCAAATTCCTTCACCGCAGGATCCGCGGTGAGTTGTTTGGTTTTTGGGTCCACATGGTAACGGGCCCTGATGCAGTTTCGAACCTGCCCGGGTTCGAATTTAGCAAAGGGGTTTTCTATCCCCTTGGATCTATATTCTTCGTCCTCCTTATTCCATTTGGCCTCCGCGGTTCTGTATCCACCAGATCTGAGATGGTGATGACCTATATTCATCGCCTGCAGCACCTTTCCCCGATTACTATTGGCCAGGGCTCTTTCGGATTCACACCTCTCCTTGAACTCCCGGAACTGATCTTCGGTGATCTGCGGGTCAATCTTCTGGATCTCCTCGAGACTTTTGCCTTCTTTATAGATCTTCTTTATCCGGGTTCTCCAGCTGGCCAGGGCGATGCTCATCTTTGTGAGGGCGGATTTGTTTACTTCGTTCCCATGATAATTTGTGTTCTGATACTTAGCGGGGAACTTGTATCTTGCGTGCAGCTTCTCGAAGAGGAGTGTGCGCAAGTGGCCATTATCTTTATGCCGGAGATTCTCGGTGTTGATCGAGATGGTTGTCCGGGTGATCGCCGCCACTTGCCCACCGTACCCTTTGACGACAAGGTCGGGCTCCAAAGGAACACCAGTTGGGCTCACTTCGGTAATTTCCTCCCTGACCGTGCCGACCGTGTTCGGGCGCCGGTCCTTCCGCTTCTTCTTCTTCTTCTTCTTCTTGTTAGGAGGGTTGCTACCACTCCCTGTGCCCTCGCCGCCATTAGTGGTTTCATCGTCCACCGTTCTTTCGGCTTCTTCCTCCGTGTCTTCCATCTCATCATTCTCGCTCTCCTGGGGATGGTATTCTTCATCGTCTTCTAGCCGCTGGGCCGCCTCCCAGAATGTCAATTGTTTATTCGGAGGTCTGAGTTCTCCTTCAGCGCTGATGCGCTTAGAACATCCAGCCTCGTCGTTGTCACACATCTTTGCACTAATAAAAAACAAATAATTGGTTAAATGCACGGAAAAATCCGACATGACCTTTGCTAATTTTCTTAAACTAGGAGTGCCCGATTTCTGCCGAAACGGAAGTTAATCAACATTCCGGCAAAAATCGGGACTCATTTCATTCAAGAACCTGCATACACGACATAATAAAGTGCTTCATATACAAGCACAAACCATTTCACAACCACATCCATCCAGTCCCAGCACAGTGCCACAACCATATATACTTTTGTTATCAATTTAAGCAAGTGACAGCAAGCAAATGAGAATACAACAAATGACCAAGTTCTATACTAGAAGATCATTACAGCAAGTGACAGCAAGCGAATGACCAAGTGATGACAGCATTCCTGTGAGGTGTAACTAAAAACCATTCCTTGCATGATCATTATTGCATTTGAAATAACCAAGTGATGACAGCAAGATCATTACTGCATTTGAAATGACCAAGTGATGACAGTAAGATCATTACTGCATTTGAAATAACCACACCTGTAACTAAAAACCATTCCTTGCATGATCATATGTTCCTTTTTACTGTTCTGAATTTATGATGTTGATCAAGTTCCTGTGAGGTGTAACTACTTTTGCATATTTTCTTACTACTAGCTAAACCAGAGCACATGGTTCAGCACTAATCCAGAGCACATGGTTCACCAGCACATGGTCCTTGCATCTGTTCTTACTATTGCATCTTAAAGAAAATAGAGGGGGCAATAGAAAATCCTCAGCTCTGTACTCACATGGAGTACTAGATCATCATTGGATAGTTTCATAAGCAAGCAATAGCTTTTGTATACAAACATGATCAAAGCCTCAGCCTTTGCATCCTAGGCAAAGCTAAGTAATGAAGGGATTGTTCTTTGCAATGCTCTAAAGAAAATTCAGAGCTATAGAAAACCTCTATAGCTCTCTGTTCTTTGCAATGCTCTAAAGAAAATTCAGAGCTATAGAAAACCTCTATAGCTCTCTGTTCTTTGGTTTGGTTGTCCTGTTCCACTCTCTCTGCTCCTCCTCCCCCTCCTCCTCTCTATCTACCATTACCCCTCCCCCAACTTCTATATAAACCAGCAGTAGGGACAATACTATAAGCAGAAACAGAGAGCAAACACACAAGAACTACAAGCTACATGCTAATAGAACTACAAGCTACATGCTAACAGAGAGCAGACCCAGCCTTTTGTGTTGCTGCTGCCATCCATCTTTTAGTTGTGCCTAAACCTAGGGTTCACAGCAAAGAGGGGGGACAGAGGGAGTTCACAGCATCATCTGCATCTTTCAGTTGCTGCTGCCATCCATCTTTCAGTTGTGCCTAAACCTAGACTACAAGCTACATTTATCGTCGCAGTTCATAGCATCATCTGCATCAAAGGAACAAATGGTTCTTGTGCCTTGGTAATTTAACTTAACATGACTCTGAACAAATGGTTCCGGTGATGTGCTCTTGGTAATTTAACTGAACATGACTCTACAGCCACTGGGTAAATGGATTTACAGATCCATCAGAGAATGCACTAATTAAAAGTCACCTGAATTTTGTCACTGACAAAGGAAAACAACCAATGAATATCAAATTCCCTCTGAACAAGAACTAAGCAAAACCCACTGCACTGCTCGCCACAGACCATCTGAACAAGAACTCCTCTGAACCCTAACTCTAATCCTCTGAACCCTAACCTAATCCTCTGAACCCTAACCTCGAGCAGCAGCGGCGAGGCTCTAAGATGGAATGGATGCAGAGAGAGGCGAGAGAGGGAGATAGGGGAGGGGCGAGGCTCACCTCTAAGATGAGGACGACGGCGGGATCCTCCATGGCCTCCTCCTCCTCGAGCAGCAGCGGCATCCTCCTCCTCGAGCGACGGGCGCGCGGGATCCTCCTCCTCGAGCGCACGGCCTCCTCCTCGAGCGCACGGGCAAGGTGGCCTCCTCCTCCTCCTCCTGGCGTGGCTGGGATGCGGCGGCGGTGGCGTCGTTAGAGATGCGGCGGTGGCGTCGTCAGAGTTGCGGTGTCGGAGGACGATGGGGATGGGATATGCGGCTAAGGACAATGGAGTTGTGTTGACTGCTAGTCATACTCACTTAGGCGTAGCGCACCCTGGGCAAGTGCACGGATAACCGTAGCGCACTTGCCCAGGGTGCGCTACGCCTAAGTGGGTACGACTACTTAGATAAGAGGGCTGCCACCCCCTTTGCTAACACTAGCACTGCCTTACCCCACTGGTTCCGCCCAAAAGTGATAATATATGTCATAAAAGTGGTACAAATTAAATATGCTTCAAATATGTCATAATAATTTGTGCATAAATATTACAATCTTTTTCGACTACGCGTTTTACAATATTTTTTGAGCTAGCGTTTTACAATCTTTTTTCCCTTCTTTGTCGCGGTTGAATAATTTAGCCCTGACACTTTAATGTTTCTTCTTTCAAACGGGCTACCTTTTTTGGGTAGGGTTGTACTTTTTCTTCTTGTGATGTATGTTGCTGCATCGTAGTCGTCGTCATCTTCAATCTTTGGATCGCCGTACTGGTCGAAGTCTTGCTCGTTGGCGACTCCATCCATTCCGATGATGTTTCTTTTTCCTCTCCTCACGACAACACAGCTAGGCTTTGTCGGGTCGGTAATGAAAAAACATTGGTCCACTTTGGTAGCCAGTACCCACGGTTCATTTTTCGCGGCCACGTTTGCACCGGCGGCCTTGGATTTGGCTGCTTCGGGTATAACCATGGTTGTGAAATACCGATCTTCTCTTTCGACGCTCTTTGCCCATCTGACACGGAACATCGGCACCTTTTCTCCACAGTAGTCGAGCTCCCAGATCTCCTTGATTCTTCCGTAGAATCTTTCCTTCACGTTGTCATCTGTGTAGAATTCCGACGTTACGCCTGAGTTCTGATAATCACACTTGTTGTCCTTTTCCTCCGTGTAGAATGTGTAGCCGTTGATATCATACGCCTGATAGGTCACCAGGTTTTGCATCGGTCCCTGCGACAAGGTGAATATGATCTTTTCCGTGTCAGAAGAATGCGAGCGCGGGGGATTATCAAGGAGCGTCTGCCTAAACCAACGCGTGAAATCTGAGTTGTGCTCTTTGATTATTTCTCCCTGCGTCCTCTGTATGCCCCGGTCACTATACTTCTTCTCGATTAACCTTTTGTGCTTCTGTACCCAAGGATCGACCAGTTCTAAATGCTGTAGCGCGACGAGGCTTGCTCGATCAAAGTCTGCGCGTCGAAAATCGAAGTCTGCATGCAGTATACGACGACCCTCTCGGTGACCAGATCCGTCGAGCTTGCCAAGGTGTCTGTGACGGGAAGACCGACAGGGTTCTCGATGTCTAGATAATTCGTGCAGAAAGAGATGCACTCTTCGGCCAGAAAGCCCTTGGCTATGATTCCATCTAGAAGGGACCTGTTGCGAACGTATCCTTTGATGTGTCCGTTCATCCTTTCGAACGCCATCATGCTACGGAGGAACATCGGCCCGAGTTGTATGATGTCCTCCACGACATGGACCAGCAGATGCACCATAATGTCGAAGAATGCGGGTGGGAAGTAGATCTCAAGCTCACATAGTATCACCACGATCTCCTCCTGTAGCCTTCCGAGCTGATTCACGCCAGTCGACTTCCTAGAGATGACGTCGAAAAACTTGCATAGGCCAAATAACGTTTCACGGACGTGCTCGTCCATTATCCCTCTTAGTGCGACCGGAAGTACCTGCGTCATTAGCACGGCACAGTCGTGAGACTTCATGCCACTGAACCTCTGCTTCGCCTCGTCTAGGTATCTGCTTATCTTGCCCACGTAGCCGTAAGGAAATTTGACTCCTAGAAGGCACTTGAAAAACTGTTTGATCTCATCCTGGCTTAGAGTGAAGCAAGAAGGAGGGCAGTAATATTCGTTCTTCTTGAACTTTTTACCCTTCTGACGACCCTGTGTCGTCTCCGACTCATGATCATCGTCATCTTCCTGATCATCAGGAGTAGTGCGTCCTCTATGAAGCTCCTTCCGGATACCCAAGCATATCAGGTCGTGCCTTGCTTTCGGACCATCTTTTGTCCTATCTGGCATGTTGATTATGGTGGCGACCAGACTCTCGCACACGTTTTTCGTGATATGCATGATGTCGAGGCTATGAGGCGTGCGGAGAAACTTCCAGTATGGCAACTCCCAGAAAACAGACCTTGTTTTCCATACCGTCATCAGCGGCTTGTCTTGTTGCTGCCTCTTTCGCTTCTTTCCAGGCTTAGGACAATCTTTCCAGTTTTTCAGCAACTCTTCCACTTCTTCGCTGCTCCTACGCTCTGGGATTCCTCGGGTCTCTGATTTGCCATCGAACAGGTCTCCACGTTTTCTCCATGGATCATTCTTGCCGAGCCACCTCCGGTGCGCCATGAACACGGTTTTCGATGACCCTGGATCTTTCTCTAGTTGGAGATAGCTTGTGTTATCCATGCACCTAACGCATGCGCAGAATCCTTGGATAACCTGCCCCGAGATATACCCGCAACCTGGATAGTCTTGCACCGTAGTGACCAACGCGGCTCTCATAGTGAAATAATCTTGTGCGACGGCGTCGTAAGTATTGGCTCCAGATTCCCATAACGTGGCTAGCTCCTCTTTCAATAGCCCGAGATACAGATTGATGTCGGTACCAGGTTGTTTCGGCCCTTGAATTAGCATACTCATTTGTATGTACTTCTTCTTCATGCACAACCATGGAGGGAGGTTGTACATCCATACAAACACGGGCCAAGTGCTGTGCGTGCTGCTCTGGATACCGAACGGATTGAGGCCATCGGTGATCGCACCAATCCTGATGTTCCTCGAATCTCCACCGAATTCTGGGAATTCGAGGTCCAATGCTTTCCACTGGCTAGCATCTGAAGGGTGCGTCAGCAGCTCATCCTTTTCGGGGTCATCATCATCTCCTGGCTTCTTCCTTTCTGCATGCCATCGCATGAGCTTCGCTTCCTTAGGGTCCACGAAATAGCGCTGCAGACGAGGAGTGATAGGAAAGTACCATACCACTTTTCGAGGTGCTTTCTTCCCTTTCTTGTATCGACTCACGCCGCACATCGGACATGTGGTTTTCTTCGTGTCCTCGCCCCGATAAATGATGCAATCGTTGATGCATACGTGATATCTAACGTGCGGTAGATCGAGAGGACAGACGATTTTCTTGGCATCCTCGATACTAGTTGGACATGTGTTCCCCTCCGGGAGACGATCGTGCCAGAATGCCATCATATCGTCGAAGCTTGCGTCGCTCAATTTGTGTTTTGCCTTCATCTCCATAGCCTTGAGCGTTACATTCAACCGGGTATCATCGGGCCTGCATCCTTCATACAATGGAGTAACCGCGTCTTTCTCAAGTTGCGCAAGCTTGGATTTCTCTCTAGCGGCAGCCCTGGCGTTACTCGTCTGCTTGAGAAGCAGCTCTTACACATAAGGGTCCCGCACCCAGCCTGACGTTGTTCCATCATCGTCTGCTCCTCCGGCATCTAGATCATCATCATCCCGGTCTGCTTCCGCACCTTCACCATCTCCAGGAGACTCTTCATCATCTCGCCCGTTCTCGCCGTGATGATGATCATCGTCATGTTGGCCACCTTCACCGTCTCCATCATCTACGTCATCGCTTATCCAATGAGTGTATCCATCCATGAAACCATGGCGGAGCAGGTGCGCCTGCAGATTCCCGGAATCTGGGTCGATCACCCAGTTGAGTTTGCATCTTCTGCACGAACATCTTATATCTGTCTTATTATTTCGTATCATGTCGGCCGTCGCACATTTCAAAAATCTAGCCACAATGCCTTCGCTCATTATGCGGACCATTTTTGCCTGCACGGTGTACACGGTACAATTTTGAAGTCTATTAGAACCACATAATGAATGCATGCATGCAATGGTCGATAGAAAATTTCGGCATGACCTATCCTAAAATTAGGACCTTTGCGAAATGCCAAAGTCTTGCCAAAATGGAAATGAATCAACATTTTGGCAAAACAAATGGCAACTTGTTCACATACAAACACAAGAGAGAGAGAGAGAGAGACCGATCCATACACACATGAACATATCATTATCCTCTCCATACACACATGCATGAGCATCATCGATACTCTCCATATACACACACATATGACCATCCTATCCACATACACACATCATGAGCATCGATCATCTACATACATATGATCGAGCACATCATCCATATACACATGAACACATCCTTACATGGACAACTTACCGAGATGAGAGACCGATCGCGAGAAAGATGGAATGGAGAGGTGCGCGCGTCGACCGAAGAAGGAGATGAGAGACCGGAGACCTCCTCTATTACTTATGTAACATCCAAAGCAAGTTTTACATGCTAAAAATGGTGAATGGGTGGAGAAATTGAGGTGGGAAGGAAAAGACCCCGACTAGATCTAAGGAGGAAGAAGAAGGGGAAAGTGAAGTGTGTGGGGTGGTGGATGTGTGATCACACATGTGCACATAAAGTGCTGTCCTAAAAAAATCGACACATCCGTGGCGCACACGGCCCTAGTGCGCCACAGGGAGTAGAAACAACCGTGGCGCACTAGGCCATGTGCGCCACAGATGTTCCTACTCCCTGTGGCGCACTAGGCCGAGTGCGCCACAGAAGTTTGTGGCCGTTTCACAGCAGAGGGGGGCGTGCGCTTAGGCGTAGCGCACCCCCCCATGTGCGCCATAGATGACACTAACAACCGTGGCGCACATGACTATAGTGCGCTACAGATGTTTGGCGTGCGGCCAACAGGCCCCTGGCCCACACACATCTGTGGCGCACTACTGTCATGTGCGCCACGGTTGTTCTAGTTACTAGTAGGGCACTGCCCACAGGTGAGCCACGTCTGTTTTAGCCGTGGGGCACTTCAACCATGTGAGCCACGGATGTGCTGATTACCTATAGCCGTTTTCCTAGTAGTGAAACATGGACTTGTTTTGATAAGGAGGTCTGGTAGTATGAGGTTTCGGAGGTAGGAGGTACCAACTCAGGTGGTGAGCAGTATGGTGGTCGCAAATATGTTGTTGTGCTTGCCCAGTACTCTTGCACGTGCTAGATGCCTTTACAGATCCATCTACCATGCTCTCATATAATAACCGCGTGTCGTGCTCGGGCCGTGGACCCATACAACTCCGTCTCACGGTTCTACAATCTTGAAGAGCTATATCGCACATGGGCTGGTAGATTCGAGCCTTACCTAGACATGGCCCAATGGCATAAGTATACCGGGCCGGTGTACTTACCAGATAGCAAGCTAATGATCGACACAAAAGGGCGAAGAGCGACTAAGCGGTTCAAGATGGACATGGACCAAGCCGATGGAGGGACAACCTTCAAGCGACCCCGTCTGAATGATGATTTTGTGGAGAACTCCGTGAAGAACCGTTGTTCGGTATGCGGCGAAGAAGGTCACAAGAACACAAAAAAACTAAGTTGTGAGGATCGGAAGAAGAAACTAGCCGCGGAAAAAGCAGCGGCAGAAGCTGCTGCCGCCGTGGCCGCTAGTAACCCTTCATCAAGCGGGCGTGGTAGAGGCCCTAAGAGGCCTCGAGGGACTAGACATATGAAAGGTTATCGCCGTCGTCCAAAGGTGATAGGGAAATTATCCGAGGCGTTACAACGGGCTAGAAAGGTTATATTTTGTCCTATGCATGACCTTCTGTTTTTAACACATTATTCTTGTTAGGTGTCTTTATTTTGTCCTATGCTATAAATTATCTTTCAATTATAACTGCATGTTTCTGAAACTCACAAAAAAACCTTGTCTTTGCAGGATGGCGGCTCGGGAACGGTACCATCTTCTTGAGGCGGAGTACGAGGAGAGCCACCAAGGTCGAAACCCAGGTATGCACGTATTGTCTAACATGATCATCACTAAATTAATTATTGTTCTCTATTATTGTTTATTACTTGCTTAACTAATGCTAATCTCTATATTGGCAGGCTCTACTACCCCTTCGCATACGTGGACACAAGGTCAATACAGAGCAGATGGTTTTTGATGAGAGGTACACACCGTACTTACGGAGAGCGAATATGATTGGCTTTGTGACCATGATTGAGCGCATGCTGCCGACCTACAATAGTGTCGCCCTTACAGTGCTAGTCGATAGATGGCACGTGGAGACACACATGTTCCACCTTCCATGTGGCGAGATGACTATAACTTTGCAAGACATGGCGATGTTGACCGCCTTGCCTATCTCAGGATGGGCTGTGACTGGAAAGATACAGGCAGACAGATTCAGGGACATGGTTGAAGAGCTTCTAGGAGTAAGGCCACCGAAGAAAATTGCTGGGACGAAGGGGAGCAAGACAGGTGGGCTGAGATTGACTTGGATAGAACACCACTTTGGGCATCTTCCCCTCGATGCCAACAAGGAGATAGTATCACGATATGCTCGAGCGTATGTGATGTATGTGTTTGGGAAGGTGCTTTTTTCAGACTCCGGGGGTAGCGACGTCTCATGGATGTATTTGCCTCTACTACGTGACTGGGACGATGCTGGGAGATACAGCTGGGGTTCGGCTGGGTTGGCTTACTTGTATCGACAACTTGATGAGGCTTGTAGGAGGAGCAATGGTACATCAAACATGGGTGGTTGTGTTCTGGTCTTACAGGTTGGTTTACTTTGACCAACATAATTATTTGCATTAACATTTAGCTTTGCATAACCATCTAGCTTTGCATAACCTATTTGCTTATTTTCAGGTTTGGAGCTGGCTTAGATTTCCCATAGGTCGACCCACCACCTACGCACCCAGGGATTGGGAACACCCGGAAGAAGACCGTGCACCCACCGTTGTGTACTTTTATGAGGATGTATCTACCAAGTGGGGGCCCTCTGATAATCTGTGTCGATCATACACCGAGGATTTTGACTCCTTGCGTCGGGGGCAGGTGAGTGTCATATCGATTTTGACTCCTTGCGTCGGGGGCAGGTGAGTGTCATATCGATTTTGACTCCTTGTGTACTTTTATGAGGATGTATCTACCAAGTGGGGGCCCTCCGATATGTTGTCATTGTTGCCTAACATCTTCTTTTTTCACTCATAGGTTACATGGCAGCCGTACACTGTGAGTGAGCTAGGCGAGGACTTTAACTTAAACCCGATGTGCACTCAAGACATGGATATGTGGACGAAGAGGTGCCCACTCATTTGCTTCTATGCGGTCGAGTACCACCTTCCACACCGAGTCGGGATGCAGTTTGGTAAGCTCCAGGAATTGCCCCTGGAGCACTTCTCCACCTCGTCTGATCTGCACAAGTAAGATTCCTTCAGCGCCAACCCATTTATCCTGTCGCATATATGTTTCTCCTTTGTTCTTCATTGTCTCCTCTATGTGCTTTTTGATAGGCTTGATAGAAGGAAAAACAAGTCAATTACTGATTGGGAACATCATCACCGGGAGTATATCCAGGAATGGAATGACAAGGCATCTCATAAGGATATCCTCTAGCAGAGTTGGACTTATAACAACAGCCGAGACTACGAGACATGGCTGCAGAAAGCTACTCGGGTTCATCTCAAGCCCAGCTGGACCAACATCGATTACTTAGAAGAGGGATCCGATGAGCCAAATGAGTTTGATGAAGAGGTCCGGATGGACAAGCGTGTCGACCATGGCCCCGTGCGAAACCATGTGGTAAGAACATAGTAATATCAAGCACTGAATTATTTGCTAGTTCTCGTTGATGATGTTCATATGTGTCATGCTTTGTAGGCCGGTGAGCTTGTACGAGGTATCAAAGAAGCTGAAGTGGCGCTGAGGGTTACTCCAGGAAGTCCAGCTGCCGAGTCTACCCTATGCAAGTGTCTCGAGGTAACGACTAGCAAAGTTCACAAGTTTGGCAAATGTACATATGTTTCCCGCTCATGTCTACAAGTCTAGCCAACACTTACATTGTTCTTTTATGCAGAAATTGGTCAAACGTTCCCGCTCGTTGGTGTCTAGACTTGGATGCCGGGATCCTACCGCTGACATGACGAGTCTCCAATCGAGCCCTCCAACTTCTGGTGGCAGCGGATCCATGTACAATTCAGGTGACGGGACCTCCATCGCCTCTGACACTCCGTTGTCCATGTTCCGTGGAGCTTCGTCCTCCCAAACTGTCCATGATGGTCCGGAGCCAAGCCAATCACAATGTATGCCTCGTAGGGGTTCTCGTGCACGCCGTGCACCGGATATTACAACCCCCGGCACTGATGCTCTCAAACCACGCCGTAAGAAGGGTGTCGTCAAGAAAAGGAAGGCGCAGAAGTGAGATTTTTTTGTGTTAATTGTGCAGACAAGTTATTAAACTTGACTTTGTATGACTTGAACTATGTATGTGCGGATGAACTATGTTTGTCTCACCACCTGATGTGCTATATGTAATGTTGTGAATCTTGATGTGCTATATGTAATGTTATGAAACTGTCATCTGTGAGATATAATCTGTAAATTTTAATTGTCATCTGTGAATTTGCAATATGTAAATCTGTGAATTTGAAGTGTGCAGAGATGTCGGCGCCATTTCAACCGGCGCCGAACTGTGCAACTTCGGCGCCTTTTCAAGTGGCGCCGAAGTTCGGCACCTATATTCATCTTCGGCGCCACACCAGACACAGAAGGTGTGTCTGGGGGAACAAATCTAGCCCCAGCGTTCGGCGCCATTTCACCCGGCGCCGAACTGTGCAACTTCGGTGCTGCTTCAAGTGGAGCCGAAGTTTGGCGCCTATATTCATCTTCGGCGCCAAACCAGACATAGAAGGTGTGTCTGGGGACAAACCCAGCCCCAGCATTCGGCGCCATTTCAACCTGCGCCGAACTGTGCAACTTCGGCGCCTTTTCAAGTGGCGCCGAAGTTCGGCGCCTATATTCATCTTCGGCGCCACACCAGACACAGAAGGTGTGTCTGGGGGAACAAATCTAGCCCCAGCGTTCGGCGCCATTTCACCCGGCGCCGAACTGTGCAACTTCGGTGCCGCTTCAAGTGGAGCCGAAGTTTGGCGCCTATATTCATCTTCGGCGCCACATCAGACACAGAAGGTGTGTCTGGGGGAACAAATCCAGCCCTAGCGTTCGGCGCCATTTCACCCGGCGCCGAACTGTGCAACTTCGGCGCCGCTTCAAGTGGCGCCGAAGTTTGGCGCCTATATTCGTCTTCGGCGCCACACCAGACACAGAAGGTGTGTCTGGGGGAACAAATCCAGCCCAGTGTGCGGCGCCATTTCACCTGGCACCAAAGCGTGCAACTTCGGCGCCATTTCAGGTGGCGCTGACCAAAGTGTTTATTTAATTTAGTAATTTTTCACTACAAGACATGGAGTTATCTTACAAAATATTTAATTATTGGACAAATTGAGAATTACAAAACATACATGGTTCCCAACCTTGTTCTTTCAGGAACATACACATAAATCTATGGTTCGCCACCTAAATTGCGAAGGTGTGTCTTCAGCCTTTCAATCTCCATATGATTGTTGTAAATTAGTACCCTAGCTTCCGGAGAGAACTCCTCGTCTTCGTACTGATAGTGGCCGCATCGGTACCCCTACGAATGAAAGTTCGTGATATAAATAGTGAATATTGAGGCCTAACAATTGGCTGTGTTCATTGCGCGTACCTCTGGTTTGGCACATATTGAGAATTTTCTTCCTGCATTCTCAAACGACCAATCATATTCGACACTAACAATTGGTCGTGTTGGACAACGGCAGCGTATACCTGGAATACTTGGGTAACAATCAGGATCATATGGATTGACCGAGCTACCCGGAAGAGCACGGTTTCTAGACATGGTGCTAGTAATTGCTAGTTGAAAGAAAGAGTGCATGGACATTTATAGTTAAAGGGAAGCAATGAATCAGTGTTGTGATGAATTATTTCTCCTGCAACACTCATATGGCTACGAATCATTGAATCATTGATCACTGAGTGAATCATTGGACCATTGAAATACATGTGCACTGAGTCACCGAGTCAGTGAATCATTGAATATTGAAATTATTATAACTGAGTGGAGGGAGTCAGCGATTCACTGAACCATTCTAATAATTGAGCACTGAAACACTGAGCAATGGAAATCATTGATCATTGAAACACTGAGCATTGAGCACTGAAACACTAAGCACATGTGATTTGGATAGCACACTACTGCTAGTAGTAATACACACTGTTGATGGTGACTACACACTGCTGCTAGTAGCACTGAAACACTGAAACACTAAGCACATGTAATTTGGATAGCACACTGCTACTAGTAGCACTACACACTGTTGGTGGTGACTACACACTGCTGCTAGTAGCACTGAAACACTGAGCACATTTGATTTGGATAACACACTGCTGCTAGTAGTACTACACACTGTTGATGGTGACTACACACTGCTGCTATTAGTACTACACATTAGTGATAATGCAGTGTATAGTTGATGGTGACTACACACTGTTTAAACAGTGGCACTCAACGAAAAGCAAACATACCCCATACAATACTTTAGAAATGTCTAGCTATATATATATCACTCGTACACAATGTTTTCCGTCTCACCTACAACAACACAACAATGGCAGACCTTCGATGATTTTGGTGTGACTGCAACTTTGAAGCTAGGCTATGCTATGGCTGGAGGTTCCGAAATGCTGGGCGAAGGTATTGGGATTGTCCTGGGGCAGACGGCCAGGTATGTACTTAAAACCATCATATTTATAAATATATAGCCTATGTGTGTTATATTTAATAATTGTAGAACATTTTAATAGGGTAATGGCCAATGTGGATTCTTCTAGTGGTGCGACGACCCGTTTCCTGTTGAAGCATGGGTCCTCATCATGGACCAACGTGTCGAGATAGAAAATTTGAAGGCACGTATTCGGGCACTCGGTGGGGAGCCGTAGTATTGTTTTAGCCCGTGTGTAATATTTACTTATGTGCCATACCGTTATGTTCCACAGAATTATGTTTCTCACTTTGTTTGCCGAAACACTTGTAACTTATTTATGAATTCTATGATCAATAAATTAGCGGGCTAATCTTTCTCTATATATCCCTATATTACTTTTAACTCTCGGCTGGTGTGTCTGTCTTCGTCATTCCTCCATAAATAGCACCCGGGTGGTTGTCTGTGAGTCTTCGTATTCACT
Organism: Avena sativa; assembly: GCA_916181665.1. Taxonomy (NCBI): domain Eukaryota; kingdom Viridiplantae; phylum Streptophyta; class Magnoliopsida; order Poales; family Poaceae; genus Avena; species Avena sativa. The sequence goes on along the minus strand of OV702294.1, from coordinate 165,339,789 downwards.
CCAATCAACCTCTCTCTATCTCTCTCAGCCAACTCCTCTCACTCTCTATCTCTCTCAGCCAACACCACTCATGGCCGGTGTAGGATCCTCTTCAAGGAAAGGGAAGGAGATAGCCTATGAACTCGTAGGGCCTCGTAGTGGTACATTCCTCCCACCAGACATGCCACCGATGAATGAACTAGACGGCCATGTTCCGTGGATCATATAGTGTGATTGCATGGTGGGATGCTGCTACACAGCTGATGAAGCCAAGATGAAGAGCGGTGGGCTTGGCGGAAAATGGGGATTTGTGTGCGGGCACGCCCGGGGTCCTGCACCCTATTTCGTAAGAACTCTCTCCTTGCTCAATTTTTTTACTAGGGTAGAACTCTCTTATCGCTCAATGTTTAAGCTAAAAATCTATATTATTCTATAGGCGGGATCGCGATGCGACAAGGATTTCTGGTTTGAAGACCAAAGACAGCACGAAGTTTACTGGTATGGAGAAAAATATGTGCAGAAAAAAGAGGCCAAGGAACTAGAGGAGAAAAGAAATAGAGAGCACAGAGAGCACAACTAGAAAGCGTTCGAGGAATGGTGTGCTAAAAAGATGGCCAACAAATGAAACAATTAGGATGATTACGAAAATTGCTAGACACTCGTATTTCCTTTTAATTTAGTTTCCATTTCAAAATGGTGCTCTTGTATCTTTGATTTAGAGGGGTCAATGGTTTCCATTCCCCGAGCACCAGCAGTAGCAACAAATAAATTGTACCGTCTAGCAATTTATCATCATTTCGTGCTATGCAATGTACTTATCATCTAAGTAGAAAACAATTTGAGTTGCAAATATTTCATCTCAAGTACTCATTACAAACATAATGAAAACGGTGCCAAATTAGTTCCACAACTTACAACCAAGCCTGATACATGATGATATCAGAATGTGCCAAATTAGTTCCACAGCTTCCACTTTGTGTTTTCCTTATTCAACCAAGCCTTGCTATCTTCCCACTCTTTCCTTCTCTTCTCTTCCCTTTGTTCTTCTTTAATCCTTGCCTCTTCTTCTTTCTTCCTTTTATCTTCTAACTGGTACTTTCTTGAGCGCTCCTTCTGTGCTTTTTCAATCTCTTGCAACTCCAAGTTTATTTCATCCCCATGCTTCTTTTTCTCCTCATCAAAAACCTTCCAAGACTCATCTAAAGTGTCGGGGCCGTAAAGGGGACACCACCGTGTCATATCTTGACAGTGCTCACACCAAACAAGTGGAGGAGCCTTGGGTGTGGTCTCGTGTAATTTCCAATACTTAGGTGGAGATGGAGGAGGACGCATAATGTGTTTCCACCTCTCAGCTGGTTTTGGGCCCAAAAGAATGCTAATATCCCATGAAAGAAGATAGTTATCATAACACTCGGGGCCATCGATCCACTGGAAGAAATAGCATGTGCAATGTTCCTGTCAAATAAAATTTACCATATCAACAAACAACGATCAATCAAGTATGATAGATACCATGTCAGAAGACACCAAAACTCACGCGTGTATCGGGGCAACGATAGAATGCACGGCCAGCAGTAGTGTGGTAGTTAGATTGTTGTATATGACAAGTTTTACCACAACAACAATTTGGTACCGGATATCTTGGTAGCACCAGAGCATCTTTCGATGACATATTGGGATACTTGCCTTTGGTACTTTCTGCAAACTTCATCTGACGTGCAATCTCCGTCCACATGTCCAGAGAATCTACAAACATTGGGATAATTAACATAGCAAACACTATCACTTATAATGTCCTAAGCTATATTATCATACAACCGGCTAATTTTCCATTGAAGTGCTTCCCAACTTAGTAAACACTATAGCAAACACTAAGACAAGCTCATATCCAATGCATACATACCCTAACAAACTCTATGGAAATGAATCCCTACAAATATATTTCCACATGTGCATATTTTTGTTTTGTCATATGTAAACTAAATTAGCAAACACTAAGACAAAGCTCCTATCAAATGCATGCATACACTAGCTACAATCTATTCAAACAAATATTATTTTCAAAGATATCTAAATAACATATCTATGATCTTCTAGGGTTTCAACAAAAAAGAGATAAATGAGATCAAATTAGACATTCTAATAGGTGGAATCAAAGGGGATTTGAGAGAGATTACCTCTAAGAAGACTTGCCATGGTCCCAATCCAAGAAATCTTGGATTTTCAACAAGATTTGAAGATAGGGGCGAAAAACAGGAGAGCGAGAGCTTGTGGCGGCTGGGAGGAGGAAATGGGAGGGATGGGAAAGGAAATCTGCTCGATTGGCTATAACCCTATGGTCGGCGCCATTTGAAATGGCGCCGACATAACGGCCACGTCAGCCAGGCGCCCACCCCAGTGGCAAGTTCGGCGCCATCGCCGACCTGTGCTAGGTCGGCGCCGTCTGAAATGGCGCCGACGTGAGGGGTCAGATTCCAAATTAGTTTCGCCCAGAGGGCAGACGCGGTTGAAGTTGTTCAAATTGGTCAGTTTTGTCAAAAAATACACAAACTTCACAACGACACCGGCAACGTGGTCCATCAAGACGATCACCCAAAAACATTTTTAGCAAATTCCCATCTAGATACGAATTCATCTACTAGAAGTATATAAATACTTAATTAGATGGAGAACTCCGGAAACCTCCCGACCCTTCCAGAGCCTTTGAGAGTCGCCTCTTTCTCTTTGCCACCGCCCCTCCCCCTCTCCTTCTTCCTCTCCGGTGGCTCAGGTGACCGACGAGGGGATGGATCTGGTGGTTGGCTTCTACTATACATACTAGCTGTAGGATTAGTTATTGTGTTTGCCGCGATGGCGTTTTCCTATATGGAGACTGAGGGTAGGTCGGTGGATCTCAGTGCCCAGATCCTCCACGCCTCGAACTCTCTCCTCCTCGCTGGTGGCAGGCGGCGATGCTTGGGAGGCGGTGGGATTCTTTCATCCCTCTCAATAAGGTGCGCATCTGGGAGTGGATTGGGCCTACTGACCAGGCTTGGTCCAGTACGGAGTTGTTCTTCTCCAAGCCAGAGATTCCATGGAGGAACCCAGCGCTGGCGATGAGCTCTCTCACAACTCCTCTGATGAATAAGGTCAGTGTCTTGGTATTCGGCGACTGCTATTCCTCTCTTGGTCTGCCTCCTCCAGCTCGTGGCGGGGGCTTGGAGTTCGATGGCGGGCTCGCAATCAAGGTGTAGTGGCCGCAGGCTCATGTCCGTCGCCGGTGGTGGTCTTTTGCCATGCTCTCCTCTTCTTCTCTCCTCGGTGGAGGTGGCGATAGTAGGAGGGTTGCTGAGCGCCGCCGGCAAGGGAGAAGTGAAGCCTCTAATTTCTCGAGCACCCTTTTGGTCCATGGTGACCTGAATATGCTGGTAAGCTCCAGCCTTTGTTCAACCTCCATTGGGAGACCCTCCCTAAAGCCTGCTGTTGTTGTGGTTCTTGTCGGCATCGGTGCAAGTGGCGAAGTCCCTGCAACGATGTACGGCGACGGCAAGTTTGGCTTCTAGCTCGACAGTGGGGAGAGAGAAGGACTTGACTGTAATTGATCTTTCTTTTGTAAGGTCCTTTCTACATTTGCCAGGGACCCATGTATTATTTTCTGTTCTTATGGGGCTCCGTGTAAAACAACTGTACACCCACTGATGAAATAATATGGCTTCCAGCCCCTTCGGGGGCTCCCTGTGCTTCAAGAAAAAACTTAATTAGATACATACGAATTTGTATAAATATGTGGCCATTAATATAAACCAGAGGGAGTATGATCTAAATATAGGGACACAAAAGATGACTCAGGCTGAGTAATCAATCTCCATGATTGTTTGGCCAACATAGTAAAATTAAGAGAACATGAATGGTGGTACCGAAATCCCATCATCTTCCTTTTTCCCATGGGCATGCCACTCTAAAATTCATCTATTCATAGGGATCTACTCCCACTACAATTTCTAAGAACTTTGTTTTGTTTGTTCAACTACCATATACCAAGTTATATGTAGTGCTTGCTATATTAATCCGCCAAGACTAAATATCGCTATGAAAGATCAAATCTTGTCATAGTCAACTCCTTAAACATCGTCGTAAAATAATTTACGACATGTCGAATATTTCATAGATGTGAAACATCCATGTCTGTTTCTTTATAGATCCAAATACGACCGATAGGTTTTTACACCTTTCTGGAGGGTATTCCAAGTTCAAAAAACATGATTTCTCGTGTATGGAACTATCACGGATTTTATGGCTTCAAGCCATTTGACGGAGTCATGACCCATCATTGCTTATTTGCATGTAGTCGGTTCATCATTGTCAACAACAATAGTTTACTCTCAAATCTCAGCATTTGATTGTTTATCCGACCTACTTGGTTCAATAGGAACTTAGATCTCCGTGGCCGCAACCTTTGAGGCACGTGATCCATGAACATTGTAGTTTCCTTCAGAACATTTTTCGGTGTTGCGCAACTCAACACATATAGCTAAGGTTCGTTAACCTTATTAAAGTTCTATTGTCCTCCCACTTAACTTTTGCGAAAAATTCCTTTTTCAAGAAACTTGACAGTCTAAGCGACAAACGCTTTTGTCTTTGGTGTTATGGAGGAATACCCAATGGTTATTCAAAATAACCTACAATGACATGCTCATCCGACTTTGGTTGTAAACATCTTACTTATGCTTAGCATACAAAAATTTAAGAAAGGACAACTTGGGTTTTACCCCAAACCATAACTTACATGCTGTCATTTCAACGGATCAAGATGGATCTCTTTTCAGTGTAAAAGCGGTAGTCTCTAAAGCTTTAATCTTTTAAAACATAATGGCAGTTTTATAAATAACACCTTTGATCCAAACATGTCAAACAAGGTTTCATTACAAATCTCAAACACTCCATATTCCTATGGTGTTTCGGGAGATGCAAATCTAGGTGTTTCGCTAAACTTGCAACTCAAATAAATCCCTTTATGATAAAATCATAAATTATTTATTTTCTTGTTACAATGATTTTCCACTTCACCTTGAAAGTCTTTGAACGTTTTCAAATATTTCATACTTCTTTCTCATTAATTGAATATTTACTCAAATTTTTGGAGAAAACATATGAAGTTGAAGTCCATCGCTTACGACTATACATAATTGACTACATACATCGATATGTATAAATTCTAATATTTTAGTCGTTCATTCTTGTTTGGCCTTTGAACGAAGTTTTAATTATCCCGAGGAAAGTCTCACAAGGGTCATTTGATCAAATCAAAGACTCCAAAAATCCATGAAAATGGAGTTTCTTCATGTTTTCTTTCCAAAATAATTTAAACGGCGATGTCACTTCGTAAGTGATCTTCCAATCATTCGTCTTGCGATATTTTAGCATTAGTTTTATGGATGTGATTTCTCCAACTAGATTTGTAAATCATCCATCTTATATGGAATATGGTAATTATTTGAACAATCTTTGTTCTCATAATACCTGATTTAAATAACTATTATTAAAACAAATCTTGAAGGCAAGCTTTGATGTCAACAAGAAATACAAACAACGGTTTGTTTGTTTTCAATGAACATCATCATAGATTCTCTTGCTAGTTACTTAGGCCATTGTGGTTCACGAATTGTGTCGTTCTGTATGAAATTTCATACCAACCAATTCGGTATTAAATACCCAAGAACCACATTGTTTAACAAGCAAAGAATACAACCATAACATGTATATCATCTATATACCTAAACTGGATATTTCCGATCTTTTCTTTTCTGCCAAATATATTTTATAGAATCTCTTTCAGTATTTCCTTTTCCTTTTAAAAGAATCTATCAACATAAAAAATGGCGCCATATACATGACACATAGTCCAAAGCGTGTATATTCAAATACTAAAACCTTTGGACTTGCACTTTGAAGTAGATCACCATCATGAAATGATTGACGTTCTTTCAAAATCTATTCTTTAGTAATCTTTTAGTGTAGTAAACACTTTACATACATCTTCTATTCATCCTTATCATGACGACTTTCATGATCAAGCTAATCTAGCTTATAAAGGCGAATCGTGAGTATAATGTTACTTTCCAAAACCCTTTTAAATGATTAGGATGTCTAGCATCTCCAACCTTTGCAAATTCTCATCCAATATGAGAACATATATTTATACTCTATCATATTGCAACCAAAACATTGTTTTAGATATCGTTATATCTGCCACACATGATGGTTTCTGAAACAATTCTTTCAGCTCCTAGATAATCTCGATATTTAAATCAATAATCATGGAGGCAAACATGATACTTTAGATACTAACACTGGAATTGGCACTCTCAATTTAATACTAATTATTAAACTTTCATGGAGTAAACAGAGTTTGCTGAAAGTTTGCAATACGACTTTAAACTTCAGATTGACACTCAACACAATATGATACCGGTTCGTAAAGTAAATATCCAGAATTCTATAGTTCTATTGTCTCAATTACAACTAAGCATAAGGTGATGAATGAATGCCAATGACTACAACAAATTATGCAAATTCACTTTGGTTTAAGTTATGATAAATTGAGTTCTACTAATCCAAATTAGAAATGAACTCCCACTCAAAAACGACATCCCTCGTGTATTTTTGGTGATTACATGAACCAAATCCACTACACCAAGTCTGATCATCACGTGAGTCGGTGTGGCTTCAAAGGCGAGCATCTACATGGTCATCATATCAAGCATATGACTCATGCTTAACCTTTCGGTATGTGTTCCGAGGTCATGTCTGCACATGCTAGGCTCGCTAAGTAAGAACCTTAGTATTCGCGTGTGTAAAACTGTCTTACACCCAAGATATGCTCGTGGATTCAAGTACACCTGATCATCACGTGATGTTTTGAAGCGGCGAAACATTGTCGGTGCATACTTAAGGAAGAACACATTTTTTATCTTGATATCTAAATAAGGGATCATCTTATTATGCTAATAAAATGCCAAACTAGCAATATAAGATGCAACAAAACTTATGTGAAAAGTGAAATGATATGGTCCTTGCACTTGATCGTTATCATGTGCATCGTGGTATGTGATGGCGCTGCGTCAACATGGGAGCGCTTTGTCGGCAAACCCCAAGAGCAAGGTGTGATGCAGCACAGCAGCAAGTCTTCCCTCAGTAAGAAACCGAGGTTATCGAACCAGTAAGAGGAAGGAAACGTCTCAAAGGTGTTGCAAACAACGTGGAAACCTGCACAACACAAACTCAAGACTTTGCCCCAACAAACAGTGAGGTTGTCAATCTCACCGGTTGCTGTAACAAAGGATTAGCTGTATGGTGTGGAAGGTGATAGTGATTTGCAGAAAGTAAACAGTAACAGTGGAAGATGTATCAATAGTAAAGATTGGACCGGGGTCCATAGTTCACTAGAGGTGCTCTCCTTAGATAATCAAACATGGCATGCAGGGTAAAAAAATTACAGCAGGGCAATTGATAGGACTGAGCAAAGCATAACAATGCAATACTAGACATCATGATCCTATGAGATTCGATTGGGCAATACAACAAGATACATAGACCGCCATCCAACTGCATCTATATCTAGAAGTCCACCTTTGGGTTATCATCCGAACCCCCTCTAGTATTAAGTTGCAAGCAACAGACAACTGCTTTAAGCAAAGTGTGTAAGGTAAACAATCCACTTGTTCCATGAATAAGAGACCGTTGTTTTCTCCCTACTGGCAACAACACATCTACAACCTTAGATATTTCTATCACTTCCCTTGATTAAATAGAGGCATGCACCCACTATCGAGCATAAATACCCACTCTTGGAGTCACTAGCAACCACTTGGCCAACATAGCTACTAACAACGGAGAGCATGCAAGATCACAAACAACAGAGACATGATAGAATCAATAAGACAAAACCATTAATCAATCTGACATAGTAATCTCAATATCCATCGGACACCCGCAAACACAACATGCATGATTACAAATAGATGAGATCTTGATCATGAACGGAGCTCACAAGATCTAGACATGAAAGCACAAAGGAGGAGATACAACCATCTAGCTACTACATGGACCCATAGTCCAAGGTGGAACTACTCACGCTTCATATCGGAGGCTGGCATGATGAAGAAGAAGGCCTCCGGGATGATCTCCCCTCTGGCAGGGTGCCGGGAAGAGCTTCAGACCCCCCGATCTAGGGAAGATGGTGGTGGCGGATACATACGGTTTCGTGGAATATTGATTGGGTACTTAGGGTTTAGGCATCAGGGGCTTCTTATAGGCGAAGGGGCGAGGCAGGAGGACGGCCAGGGGGCCACACCCTGCCCAGGCGTCACCTAGGGTGGGCCCGCGCTTGGGGGTGCAGCTGCCCTGTGGCTCCCCTCCGTCAATCCTCTGGACTCCGTGTTCTTCTCGGTGAAATATTGACTTTGGCTTTTGTCCCGTCCAATCCCGAGAATATTTCCTTACTAGCTTTTCTGAAACCAAAAACAGCAGAAAACAGGCAACTGGCACTGTGGCAACTTGTTAATAGGTTAGTACCAAAAAACATATAAAAAGCACCTCAAAGTGTGGACAAATCAAAGCAAAGTAGATACTAAACAAGCATGGAACATCAAAAAATATAGATACGTTTTCGACATATCAAGCATCCCCAAGCTTAACTCCTGCTCGTCCTCGAGTAGGTAAGTGATAAAAGAATAATTTTTGAGGTGACATGCACCATCAAACCATTTGCAAGCATTGAAAGTTGGGATCAAAGAACTCTAAACATGAGCATGAAAGATGGAGTTCCAACAGTAAGACAAAGTAACTATGCATGCAACATGAAAGGCTACAAACAAAGATCATGAATAACATGCATTGATAAACGTTTGTTTGTTTCACATACAAAAAACATGGCATAGTGGCATTCAGCTTGTCCCTCATGGAGTAGCAAATAGATGCATAGGACACCTTCAAAGTTCATAAGAGTGACTAGATACAAATATCACAAGAACAAGCAATATCAACAATATGCATCAATCAATAAGTTTTGGGACAATGCACATAGAACTAAGAATGGCAACTATGCTCTCTTAACTGGTGCCTAAAGGTAGAAGGTGGAGACTTTATATAATAGTGGAAGAAAGACCCTTCATAAAGGTAAGCAGGGATTTCAAGCTTCAAAAAGAGCTTCCAAAAATTATGGTACTTGTTAGCTTTCAGCCCTCATTGCCCCTATCATAAGCATCTTGAAGTGATTAAGGTTAGAGTGAACAAACTATGGAGTATATGCTTGACAAAGTATAAGTTGGCTGTCTCATGTCCCTTGAATATGAGAGCCGCACCGCATGCTACTCAACTTTAGTCGCATGTAAGTTCTTGTCATAGTAAGTATATGTGTATCATAGAGAACCGCCAACGGGTACCCCTTGCACATGGTACAGGAGCTATCCCATAACCAAAATGAGAAGGCAAGCAGACAATGAGCATCTCAGCGATCTTTTTATTTGCTATCTGCATAAGTTTTTATTGAGGATGCTTCACAGATTGCTCATTATGGTGATGCTGCAAGTTTCCACCATGATTAGGCATGGCTTAGGCTAGCGGCCCAGGCGTTTCTCTAATAGAAAATACATAACTCCATGGACTTACAAACTCCCTTTTTATTTCACACTGGTGACATCCATAGAAAAAAGAGCATGATATCAACTGTGTACAAAGTACAAGTGCAATGTTGAAAACGTTCCACATGATAGCATGGTTCTGCTAATTCCAATGTATAAGTGCAAGCATATACAACATAGATGACACAATGGTTCAAGTTTATTAGGGGCAAGAAATATAAAGTGTGCTATCAAGTTCGTGAGAACTTTAATCACTAAGTTTTCACATAACAAAATACTTTTTAATTGGAAGATAGCTGAAAACAAGAATATACTTGGAATGGTGTAACACACCATGCAAAGGAATTTATAGTGGACACTTTGGAATAACTTGGTTTCTTGGGAGTTGGAAGCATGAGTAGAGTTTACTAATACAAGTGGAGGCTAGCAAAAGACTGGGAGCAACCAACTAAGAGAGCAATAATGGCCATAATCATGTAGAGTGACAAAACATTACTAATCAAAGCATAGAGTGGCACTACAAGTCAAGTACTAAATGATCATATAGGCTATGGTGAATTCTTCATAGTCATAACATGGTGTGATCATGTGCCAAGTCAACCCAAACAAAACATCAAAGGAGAACACCACAATACAATGCTTTTGTATGCTAAAACAACGCATGATTTTTTCAAGGCACACTAAGCAATCCCAATTGTTTGAAACAATTCATGCTACAACAATAATCACTAAGCATCAGGTCAAACAACACCGAACATGACATGCTAAAGTCTAAGTCACAGTCAAAGCAAGCTCCTCTTGCACTATTCAAGCAAGAACTTTCTACTCCTTTCCAACACAAATCAACTTATTTGAAACAACACAACGAGAGCAGGGGTCCAAATTAATTTATTCAAGCAAACTAAACAAACTAAGCAAGGCAAACAAAAACTAAGACGCTCCAAGAACAACACAACAGTGCATGAAACAATAAAAACAAAGTGTCTAGAAAGACCTGAGCTTTTTATTAATGAAGAAGGGGATGCCTTGGGCATCCCCAAGCTTTGATGCTTGTACCTCTTGGATATTTCTTGGGGTTACACCGGGGTAGAATCCCCAAATTTGAGATTTTGTCCATTCTTCATCTCATTACATCATTCTCTCTCTACACCTAATTTTTTTCCTTCATACAAAACTTCACACAATCTTCATTAGCAACATTAGTGTATTCAAAAGATAATAGACCCTTAAGGCTTAGCTTTGGAACATCAAAACTTTCACTAAAAACACAAGCTACTGTAGCAACTCCTTCAAAAAGCTCAATTTCCCAAAAAGAACCCAAAAAGGAATCAATAAGAAGCAAATGCAAATAATGGCAGAAATCTGTAAAAATCGACCAGCAGGTAGAAACCGATTTTTTCAAAGACCTTATGTTGCTCAAATCAAAAAGTGTTGAACTAACGAAAGTTATCTAACATACTGAGGGATTTAGTCGTAAATGTTCATCTCAATTAGACTTACAGAGACTCCTCGCGAATTTTTATGGTGGAGGACAGAAATCTGTTTCGGACAGCAACTCCCCAAAACTTACTTGCCTCACATTAGAGGTCATTCTTGACATAAAAAGCAAACAAAAAGGATAAGTAGAGGTCATTAGAGAAGTAATAACTTCCAAGACTCAAGAAAACTCTTGGTTTATCTCCCAACAAGTACTTTTCTTGAACGCCTTTAAGTTAGGCACGTGGCAAGAAATCAAGTATTTTCAAATGAAGAAGCATTAACATCAAACCTTGCTTTCAAAGGAGGAGCAAAAATCAACTTATATCTCCTCATAGGGAAGTGTTCAATACCTTTCTTGAATGGAAATTGATATTTAATGGTGCCTTCTTTCATATCAATGATGGCACCAACAGTTCTAAGAAAAGGTCTTCCCAAAGTAATAGGACAAGAAGCATTGTATTCAACATCCAAAACATAGAAATGAACAGGGACATAAGCATTGTTAACCATAATGAGAACATCATTAATACTACCCATGACTTTCTTCTTAGCATTATCGTTAAGTGGGACATCCAAATAACAATCTTCCAAAGGTGGCAAATCAAGCATTTCATAAATCTTCCTAGGCATAATAGAGACACTAGAACCAAGATCACATGAAGCTTTGAGATCAAAGTCATTCACTTGCATATTAATAATGGGTTCCCAACTATCTTCTACTTTCCTAGGAATAGAAGCTTTGTGTTTTAACTTCTCTTCCTTAATTTTAACAAGATCATTTGTAATGTGTTTGGTGAAAGCAACATGCATATCACTAGCATTAGGACTTCTAGCAAGTTTTTGCAGGAACATAATTACTTCAGAAATATTGCAACCATCAAGATCAAGATCAAACTTAGCATCAATAGTAGTAGACTCATTGGTCCTAGGCATTATAGGAGGAGGAATAGGTACTTCTTGTGGTTTAGTTGTATCCATATTGGTGGTGGTGATGGTGCACACACTATTGTTTCTAGCAATTTCATCTTCTCTTTCCCACTTAGCATGAAGTTGGGCTAACAGTCTAACATTTTCATCAATAGTAACTTGTATGGCATGAGTAGCAGCAAAGGTACTTTCCATGGTTTCAGTTTTAGCAGCCATTTTATTAATCAAAGAGGACTGTGCTTCAGACAAAGAGGAATTTTTTCTCAACCTTCAAAAGCTTTTCCTCGATAGTCTTGTTGAAAGTGGTTTGTTTACTAATAAATTCTTTGAGCATGACTTCACGTTCAGAGGGAGCACTTCTAGTATTGTTTTAGGAGATTCCATAGGTATTGCCATTATTATGAGGATAAGGCCTATAGTTGTTGTTACTACCAAAATTATTCCTATAGGCATTATTGTTGAAATTGTTGTTTCTAATGAAGTTCAGATCAACTTGCTCTTCTTGAGAAACCAAAGAGGCTAAGGTAACATTATTTGGATCTAAAGGAGCTTTCCCATTAACAATCATAGCCATGATAACATCTATCTTATCACTCAAAGAGGAGGTTTCTTCAACAGAATTTACCTTCTTACCATGTAGAGATCTATTAGTGTGCCATTCAGAATAATTAACCATCATATTATCAAGGAGTTTTATTGCAGCACCCAAGGTGATGATCATAAAGGTACCTCCAGCAGCTGAATCCAACAGGTTTCTTGAAGAAAAGTTCAAACCTGCATAAAAAGTCTGGATAATCATCCAAGCACTAAGTCCATGAGTGGGATAATTCTTAACCAAAGATTTCATTCTTTCCCAAGCTTGAGCAACATGTTCAATATCAAGTTGTTTAAATTTCATAATATCACTTCTCATAAATATATCTTAGCAGGAGGGCAGTACTTTCCAATAAAAGCATCTTTGCACTTAATCCAAGAATTAATACTATTTCTAGGCAAGGATAGCAACCATTCTTTAGCTTTTCTTCTCAAGAAGAAAGGAAACAACTTGAGCTTAATAATATCTCCATCTACATCCTTATACTTTTGCATCTCACAAATTTCAATAAAGTTATTGAGATGGGCAGCAGCAACATCAGAACTAGCACCAGAAAATTGCTCTCTCATCACAAGATTCAACAAAGCAGGCTTAATTTCATTAAAGGTAGCATCAGGAGCAGGTGGAGCAATAGGAGTGCTAAGGAAATCATTGTTGTTTATTCTAGTGAAGTCACACAACTTGGTGTTCTCAGCAGAGTTCATTTTGGCAAAAGTGGAGCAAGCCAACAACAACGGCAACTAGAGCAGGGAGTATTTTTTGTGTGTTTTTGATAAGAGAAAGCAAACCAAACTAAACTCATTTTTTGGGGGTTTTTATAAAAAGAGGCAAACAAAACCAAGCAAAAGAAACTAAGAAAACCAAAAACAACGTAAAGAGAAAGGTTGAGGAGGACTCCCCTTGTGAAGACATCCTTGGCCTCCCCGGCAACGGCGCCAGAAAATCTTGATGGCGCTGCGTCAACGTGGGAGTGCTTTGTCGTGAAACCCCAAGAGCAAGGTGTGATGCAGCACAGCAGCAAGTCTTCCCTCAGTAATAAACCAAGGTTATCGTTCCAGTAGTAGGTAGGAAACATCTCAAAGGTGTTGCAAGCAACGTGGAAACCTGCACTGTTGGGGATATGCTATATGGGTATCCTCATAGCATGTCTCTTATCCGACTAACCCGGGTGGCCCATAGTCGGTAGCATGGCCTATGGCCTGCTGGGCGGCCCAGTTAGGTGGATACAAAAGGGAGGCCCATGCCGGATAAAGGAAGGCTACGGTGGAGTCACCGGCGTACCCAGAGCCTTGGAGGACAAGATACACAAGACTAGTGATAGACGGTGTAGGACTCTGTAACCTGTCCGGCTAGGACTTTTCCCTGTAACCCTGGGATCTGACGACTATATAAGTCGGACCTATGGGATCCTTTAGGGCACAAGCATAGACAACCTCGCACAGCGAACCTATCTCTGTAACTCGGCGTATTGCCATTATAGTGATTTATAGCAGGAGTAGGATTCCGCCACCGTCGTGGGATCTGAACCTGGGTAAGCTGTGTTACCTCGTACCCGTCAACCTTCCGCCTTACCCCACGTCTCTAAACACGCATTGTGAGGACCCCTCCATGGCGTACTCGCCGGCAATACCACGACAGTTGGCGCCCACCGTGGGGCAAGAGGCGCTTCAGGCTCTTTAGCGGGCGAGTTCCAAGATCTTCGCGGGAATCGGCGAGACCGTAGCCATCGGCCACGTTCTCTTCTCCAGCAACATTCCGATCGTCCCTCCTGACGAATTCTGGATCCCGGGGAAGACGAACCCTACGCGGTGCTCGATCGTTCCTATCGGAGACATCCACCTCTTCATCGGTGAAACCGACTCGGGCACTAGTTCCCTGGGAGTCGGAGGAGCATAAAGACCCGCACGGACCGCCTACGGGCAGGATACGTTCACGGAAGGATCGATGTCGGATCTCTCTTCGGAGTTTGCCGGCAAAGATCGGAAAGCATCAGGACCCGCACGGACCGCCTACGGGCAGGATACGTTCGCGGAAGGATCAATGTCGAATCTCTCTTTGGAGTTTGTCGGCAAAGATCGGAAAAATCCAAGGCCCACCCAAACCGCCCTTGTGCAGGATATAAAGGTGGAAGATCACTGCAAGTCCGCCAGCTTCGTCTGTGCGTCTGGACAACAGAGATCCAAGTTCGTCGGCGTGGTTACCATCTTTGATCTAGCGTGCTGCATTCAGAGAGAGGGCGAAAACCCCCGCGACTACCTCGCCAGATGGCTCCGTATACAGAGCGACCTGACCAACTACCCCAATGATGATGCCATCTATCACTTTGTGGAAGGACTGGACCATGGCATGCTTCTCCGACATTCTCCAAGGCGGCAGCAGGCGGCAGGCCGACTTACCTTCGAAGGCATGGTGAACACCGTCAACAACTACGCGGAGGCTGAAGCGGCAGCTCAGACAGCGCTTGCGCTCATCGACGGAGCCCCTCCAATTCAGCCACCACCACCGCCTCCGGCCGCCATTGTCGTAGCAGCACCACCACCTCCAGTCATTGTCGAGGCCGTTGCACCTCCACCGCCCATCATCGAGGAAATCCTGGCACCCTCCGACTCTGTCATTGACGCGCTTTATGCTGATTTCAGTGCAGATTCAGAGGAAATAGACTTCAGTCCAGAAGAGCTAGACTCCGCTATGCAGGAGATGGAGGAGGAGTACTCGCGCGACGAACAAGCTAATAACACCGTCATGTCTCGAGGGGTGTTCGTCACCATTGGGACAGCGATGGATGAAGACCAACCCGGGGAAGCTCCGCCTACCGCGCTGGAAAAAGGGAAGGGGCCACTTATTGCTGCTGACGATGATCGCGCAAGAGTCATGCCTCCTCCGCCTAATCCAGTGCAGCAGCCGTAGGAACTAGGCACCGGTCCGAGCAACAACAACACCGCAAACTTGCCGCCTCCAGCATCTACGTCGGCAGCAGCCTAGGTTACTCCGTCTGATAGAGTGATGTACGGCAACCTCCTCGTCGAGCCACTAACTGTTGATCATATCCGGAACGTGACTCAGCTTGACGAGAAGCGTCGATAGCAACTGTAGGAAGCGCAAGCCATCGCGGAGCAAGGCGCTAAACTAGATCGAGATCTGGTCAACGCGCGGAAGTCCATAGAGAAAGCTAGAGCAATGGAGGCCGAGTACAAGACCCTGCTATAGCAGCAGAAGGCTAAGAAAGCTCCGGCTCGCGTCATCAACGATCCTGGTGTATGGCGCAACCTAGGATAGGCTCCCTCGAAGCCGGCGCAGGCCAAGCCATACATTGAGAGCGAAGGCAAGCAGGTGATGCCCACCCCACTCCTTAACCTCGGCGTCGCCAAGACCCTTCTAGAGCAGGATAGATCGCCTAAGGCAGTGGAACAGGTCTATGATGTAGTGGCCAAGGCGGTGAAGCAGCAGGAAAAGGCCACCTCTCAGAGGCTCGAGTCTGACCCAGTGCTCTGCGGATCTAGCCAGTACAAACCGCCAAGGGACGGATCTCCTATGGATGTCGGATCACAAACGGGTTCATCAGAACAAAGATGGAGGGATGCACGCAGCAGGAAGGACGCTATCCCCATATCCTCCGATCACGGAGAAAGAGCCCAACCTCATCGCCCATCGCCACCGTCCCGATCCCCCCGACGTCAAAAAGACTACAAGGCTCGCCATCGCACGGATATGCCTCCACCAAAACAATGCGGCATCGTCATCCGCGACAACGCGGAGCATACCCATCATGATGGAGAGCGCAACCAGGGACACAGGAGCAGATCACATCATGACCCTCCGCGTCCGGCAAGCAACCGCGACAGGCGCGAAGCGTCGCAGGAGGGTAATAGCAAGAAAGCTAACCCACCGCCACCTCCGCCTCCATCGCCGCCAAGCAGTCACCATGGCGGAAGAGGCCCACGTCATTCACGCAGCCCGTCCCCTGTTGACAACAAGAAGAAGAACCCAGAGCCATACGACGCACGTTCACGGATCGATAAGATCCACGAGGCTCGGGAAGGACCATACCTGGGACCACGTTGCTTTGGACCTGGAATACGGTCCTCAACTTACCCCAAAGGTTTCCTGATTGACAAGACCATCAAGCCCTATGACGGCACAGCCAAACCTGCCACATGGTTGCAGGACTACAGCAACGCGGTGGAGATTGCCGGAGGCAACCCCAACGTCGCTGTCAAGTACCTCCCGTTAATGTTGGCGGGTACGGCCTGTCAATGGATCGACGACTTGCCGGAGAAATCTATCTACAATTGGCTGGACATGCAAGAAGCGTTCACCAAGAACTTTGAGGGTACATACAAACGTCCCTGCACTGTGGGCGATCTATAGCGGTGCGTGCAGGAGAAAGACGAGACATCTCGCGCCTACCTCTCCTGTTGGCTGGATATGAAGAATTCCTGCGCAGGAGTGCACGCTTAGACCGCCATGGCCGCCTTCATCGATGGGTTGGAAAGGGGCAAGTTGCTCCGACATAAGCTAAAGCGCTTGCAGGACAATCACCAGCTTGACTTGAATCAGATGATCTAGTTAGCTAGTGAGTTCGCAGCTGCCGCCGCCGACGCTCGTGGCTCCTTGCCGGCAACAGCCGTTCCATCTCAAGCTCGGAGGAACAGCAGTACAAAGTGGAAAACCGCTCCAGAAGAAAAGCAACCTACCGAGATGGTCGCTATGACTTTTGCAGGACGAGGAGAAGGCGGACAACGTGGCCGAGGAAGGGGAGTAGGCCGCGGGCAGCAGCGAGGAAGTGAAACCAACTCGGCGCCCCTCCGCGTTCCCTAAACCTACGAAGAGTACCACGATATGCCATGCCTCGTACACCTCGATGCCAACGGCAAGGCCACCCATACCAATCGACACTGCAAGTTCGTCAACGACCTCAAGGAAGACCCGGAGTCCGGCTACAAGCAAAGTCGGAAGAACAGACCGCACAGCAAGGGCAAGGGGAAGAAGAAGGAGGAGGAGTCCAAGGATTCAAGTGACATGGACGAGGACGTTGACCCAAAGCACGCCGCCAAGAGCGATGACAAGGGCAAGAACCCCTTCGCAAAGAAGGCCCCAGTCTACCACACTTTCCTTGGTACCCCCACCGTCCGACAACAGAAGACTTCTCTGAGGATCCTGATGGCAACGCTCCCCCAGTCCCTCAGTACCTGCGCTGGTCGGAGGTTCCAATAACTTGGGACAGGACGGACCACCCAGACCTTGTGCCCACGGAGAACCAGTACGCCATGGTCATCAACCCATTGATTGACGGCGTGGAGTTCACCAAGTGCATGGTGGACAGTGGAAGCAACATCAACATCATGTACCTGGATACACTGCAAAAGATGAACTTGACGGAGGCAAACCTAAGGCGGACCAACACCATGTTCCATGGCGTAGTGCCTGGTCGGGAGGCTCGGTCCCTTGGGTGCATCACACTTCAGGTAGCCTTTGGCGACGTTAATAATTAAGGCCAAGAGCGCATGACCTTTGAAGTAGTCCCCTTCAAGAGTGTGTACCACATCATATTCGGCCGCGACATATTCCACACGTTCATGGCCAAGCCATGCTTCGTCTACAACTAGCTCAAGATACCCGGACCAAACGGCGTCATCACCGTATCCGGAAGCTTTACCAAGGCAAGGGACTGCGAGATCAACGAAGCAGCCGTTGTAGAAGCTGTCCTCTACAACGAAGAATTCAAGGAGATCCAGAGCAAGGTCGATGACTCAGAGATGCCCGCGTCGAAGAAGCAAATCTCTGACTCCGCTCCTGCGTTCAAGGCCGCCATCGAGACCAAGCTAGTGGAACTTGTGGTAGGCGATGCCTCCAAGACCGTCGCCATTGGGACGAACCTGGATCCCAAATAGGAAAGCGCGCTCGTCAAGTTCCTCCGTGAGAATAGGGACATCTTTGCCTGGCAACCTGCCGACATGAAAGGTGTGCCTAGGGAACTTGCCGAGCACAGCTTAAACATAGATCCAAAATGTAAACCAGTGAAACAACATGTACGACGCTTCGGGGATGAGAAGAGACACGCCATTGGCAGAGAGATAGCTAGGTTACTTAAGGCTGGTTTTATCCGAGAAGTCCTTCACACCCGATGGGTGGCAAATCCTGTACTTGTCCCCAAAATGGGAACCAATGAATTAAGAATGTGCGTTGATTACACCGGCTTGAACAAAGCGTGTCCCAAAGATCCGTTTGCTTTGCCTCGCATTGACCAAGTCATTGACTCAACGGCTGGCTCGGAACTTTTGTGTTTTCTCTATGCATACTCAGGATACCACCAGATCAAGATGAGGAAGTCAGACCAATTGGCCACTTCGTTCACTACCCCATACGGCACGTTTTGCTATGTCACAATGCCCTTTGGGCTAAAAAATGCAGGTGCTACCTACCAGCGGACAATGCAACGCTGCCTTCACGACCAAATTGGTCGGAATGTTCACGCCTATGTGGACGATATCACGGTGATGCCAAAAAAATCAAATGACTTAATCTCCGACTTAAAAGAAACCTTTGATAATCTCCAGAAATACAACATGATGCTCAACCCTAGGAAGCGCGTCTTCGGGGTTCCAGCCGGCAAATTGTTGGGTTTCATCGTTTCCCAGCGCGGAATCGAGGTCAACCCGGAGAAAATCAAGGCCATCTTAAACATAAACCGTCCGACATGCCTCAAGGACATTCAACGACTAACAGGTTGTATTGCAGCAGTTAGTCGGTTCGTCAGCCGACTTGGAGAGAAGGCCCTGCCGCTGTACAAGTTGCTGAAGAAGGCGGACAAATTTACATGGAAAGACAAGGCAGACGCAACATTGAAGCAGCTCAAGGAGATTCTTTCCTCAGCGCCCATCCTTGTAGCACCCGAGCCTGGAGAGCCCCTATTAATTTTCATGGCGGCAACCAACCGGGTTATCAGCATCGTCGTCGTGGTAGAGCGGAGGGAGCCAGGCTATGAGTACGGAGTTCAACGACCAGTTTACTACGTAAGCGAGGTCTTGACGGAGTCCAAGCAGCGTTACCCGCACTACCAAAAGATAGCTTATGGAGTATTCCTTGCTTCTCGGAAGTTAAGGCATTACTTTCAGGAGCACCCAATCACAGTAGTGAGCAAGACTCCACTGTCCGACATTATCAACAACAGCGACGCTACGGGAAGGGTCGCGAAGTGGGGCATTGAACTTGCCGCCTTCGAGATCACCTACAAGAGACGCGACGCTATCAAGTCACAAGCCTTGGCGGATTTTATTGCAGATTGGACGGAGATGCCAGATGCTACTCCGTTGCCAGAACCAGAGTATTGGGTGATGCACTTTGACAGATCAAAGTTGCTCAACGGCTCGGGGGCTGGTGTATTGCTATAGTCACCAAAAGGAGACAAGCTACACTACATTCTGCAGATCCACTTCGAGGCTACAAACAACATGGCGGAGTATGAAGCACTCATTCACGGACTACGTGTAGCCAAGGATATTGGCATCAAGCGCATAGTTTGCTGTGGAGATTCCGACTTGGTTGCCCAGCAGGTGGCTGGCACCTGGAATGCGCGGAACCCTATGATGGCGGCATATCGAGACGAAGTGGACAAGATAGCCAAGAGCTTCTTGGGCTACGAAGTCAAGTATGTGCCTAGGGAGCAAAACAAGGCGGCTGATCTACTGTCTAAACTTGGATCAGGGCGAAAGCAAATTCTGCCAGGAGTTTTCCTAGAGCATCTACGCACACCATCCGTGAAGGGAGCCGACATCGACAACCCGGACAGAGCTGACTCTTTCGTCAATATGGTGACAAAAGTCCCTCCAGCTTGGACAAAACCGTTCATGGAATATCTCGAACACGGAACTTTGCCCGACGATAAAGTCGAAAGACGGCAAATAGTACGACGAGCAAAGGGTTATACCATAATCAATGGACAACTCTACAAGAGGAGCACTACTGGTGTATACCTAAAGTGCGTTTCCCAGCTAGAAGGTATGGAAATCCTACGCGAAATCCATCTCGAAGATTGCGGGCATCACGCCGCTCCTCGATCTTTGGTCGCGAAAGCCTTCCGACAAGGATTCTACTGGCTGACCGCAAAGGCGGACACCGACAAGCTGGTTGAGACATGCACATGATGCCAGTATTATGCCCGACAACCACATGTTCCTGCTGAAGAATTGTGAACAATACCAATAACTTGGCCATTTGCAGTCTGGGGGCTGGACATGGTGGGACCGTTGCAAACGGCACCATGTGGATTTACGCATCTGCTTGTAGCAGTTGACAAATTCACCAAGTGGATAGAAGCTAAACCCATTAGAAAGCTTGATGGGGCAACTGCCCTCAGGTTTGTCCGGGATCTAGTGGTGAGATTTGGTCTCCCACATAGCATCATCACCGACAACGGAAGCAACTTGTCACTCGGAGAAGTGGAGGCCTACTGCTGGGACAAAGGCATCCGACTTGACCTTGCATCTGTGGCACATCCGCAATCCAATGGTCAAGTTGAGCGAGCCAATGGATTAATTCTGCAAGGGATAAAGCCACGTCTTGAGGAACCACTACATAGAGCAGCTGGAGCCTGGGCGGAAGAATTACCATCTGTACTATGGAGTTTGCGAACTACACCCAACAGATCTACCGGCTACACCCCCTATTTCATGGTATATGGAGCAGAAGCCATCCTACCGTCCGACATCCTCCACGACGCACCAAGAGTTGCCGCCTACGACGAAGATGATGCTGAAGAATCCAGACGCCTAGATGTGGACCTTCTCGAGGAGGAGCGCGTTCTGGCATGCCAAAGATCCTCCATCTACCAGCAGAAGCTACGCAGCTACCATAGTCGCCGCGTTCGGCATCGTTCGTTTAAAGAGGGGGATTTGGTGCTCCGACTTAAGCAGAAGAAGTCACACAAATTATCCCCGCCATGGGAAGGACCGTTCATCATAAGCAAGGCGCTGCTCAATGGGTCTTATTACCTTGTCGACAATCGTGAGCTCAAGGATATACCTAGCGAGGATCATAAGCGTAAGCGACGTGACCCGAATGATGACTACCCGGAGCTTGATCGGCCATGGAACATAGCACAGCTATGTCCTTTCTACACATAGTATTTTTTATCTAATCGTGTACCTCTTATATGATCAATGAAATAAAGCTCTTTGGTTCACTCATTTTACTGAGTCTTTTACCTCCTTTAGTGTTCATTTTTGGATCATATAAAACTTTTTATGCACAAGTATTGCAATTGCGCTTGTGAAAATTCTGCCTACGGGCGTTAGCTTAAGTTTTTCGGTCTACACGTTCTTTGTCGTTTTTATGTGGATTCTGGAGTAGTGACTTTCGGCACTTGTTGTTGGCGATTTTGTGCTCAGGTTATTGATGGTGCCATTGGGCATCATCACCTAAGCACATGGTTCCGACAACGAGTCTTCTGACTCACGAAAAGTCAAGCATAAAAACCAGAGTAATGGATAAGCCAGCACTTGCTTAAAAATATGTACATACTAGCAATAAATTCTTAAGTAGCAGGATACGATAACCATTGTTTTCCGCCTTAAGGATTACTTCGGAAAAGTTTTTCTGCACACATTCCAGAGGTGAAACAGAAATTACAAAGTATTGTTCATTCTTTGGGTGCAGGAGACTTGGAAGCCGCATCATCGCCAGCAGGAGCGTCACCCTCAGCATCGGTGCTATGGTGAGACTCGGAGGATTCTGGGTTGGCATTGTCGATAAAGTTCCTGGGCACGAAGGCATCAACATCCACCAACTCGGCAACCCTGGTGTCATACCCCGCAAGTGCTGACAGGATGGCATCGTGATCGATCGCCTTGCCGTCATCATCCGCGTCGGGAATGCCTGAGGTTACCGTGTCGATGTCGGCATCGTCATAGTGCGCCTTCACCATCGACAGCGCCATCCTTGCGCTAGCCCGTGCACAAGAAGCTTTCCAGCTCATTACACGCTCGGGGGCTCGGCGCAGAATCTCCAAGTACTTCGCCATGGAGTCCGAGGCCTTGATATAAATCTGCAGGGGCTTGGCGATCTCCTTGGCTTGGGAGATGGCGGTGTTGATGAAGTTGCTGGCAAGAACCATGCATTCTTTGTCAGAAGGAGGCGAGCGGGTTAAACCCATGGGCGCTGAAAATTCCGACAACGATTGCATGAGTTCAAAAATCCTAAGTATCCAGACTACATAACTACAAGACGGAGGACACTTACTGAAGATGTTGGCCTTAGCCTGCCAGACGACGTCCGCCAAGGATTCATTCTCTTGTTGGAGGAGCTTAAACGCCTCACTATGGCGAAGGTTTTTCTCATCGGCAGCTTGCTTCTGATCCTTTAGGATCGCAAGCTCCTCCTTCAAGCGATTGATCTCAGCGGAGGCGGAGTCCTGCAGGACTTTCATGGAGTCCTCGTGCATCTTCAGCATTTCTTCCCTCTCTTTCTTAAGGATCATGTTCTCGCTGTCCAGCTGTTGGATGTGCTTGGGCTGCTCGACAATGTCCTTAGCCTTGGCAACATGCTCTGCAAGTCGGAGAAAACACAGTACTTAGTAAGTACTCGGAGATTGAGGATACAACATGAAGACGGAAATGCGTAATAAGAAAACAGACTCTTATTTTTGATGATTTGTTCCTTCAAGAAGGCGGTTTTACCCTTTTCGGCTTCAAGATCCGCTCGCATCTTCTGGTATTTATCATTGGCCATACCTCTCCGAGCATTCTCGTTCTGTGGAAACTAAATACAAGGTAAAGTCGTTGTTTAGTCTGCTTGGAGCTTCTAGTCAGAGATATTCCATCTAGACGCTCGGGGGCTACAGCGAGAGTTTTTAACTTAGCAATATGCTTAGCTTTTACTAGAGGCTTGGGGCTACAGTATAAAGTTTTAACTCGGAAAAAAGCTTAGGTTTTCTTTGAGCATCTAGTCGGAACTAATTCAGTTACAACTAGAGGCTTGGGGGCTACAGCATTGAAAATTATGAAGACTGTTAGGCTACTCTTAAAGCATCTAGTCGGAATATTTCATTTCATCTCAAGGCTTGGGGGCTGCAGTGAGAGTTTTTTCTCACTTAGTCACTCTTAGAGCATATAGGTGCAAAACCTATGGTTTTCCGTCTACATCCTCGGGGGCTACAGTGGGATACTCATATGAAATATATAAAGCAAAGTAAAACTTACAAGTGCGATGATCTTCAGGTTTGTAGCACTCTCGGCTAGTAGCTTGCCAAAGGAAATATTGTTTCCTTGCAAGATATCTGCTTGTCGGAGTAGCTCCTCCAGACCGCACGTCGGAGATGACGACACTCCTCCTGCAACCATAACAGTGTTACTCGGCAGTAGCGCCAGGTAAACTATCTTGGGGTACTCAATTGAGTTTTGGGGAGTAGAGGCGCCGCCTTCGACAGAGGTACTAGTTCCCACCACCGCCTTGCCGCTACCGATGGCATCCTTAGCCGGAGCTTCAGCCATTTGAAGAGCAGTGCTCTCCTGCGTTGCCTGCTCGCCGACAACAGCAAGCTCAGTTGAAGCACCAGAGTCCACTTCCATAACGGAAGGGCATGGTGCCTCCTGGACTTGGGAGCTTGTCGGAGCGGAGGAGGGCTTAACGACAGGAGTGGCAGGGGCGATGACGGGGGAAGGGTCACGATGCAGCATCTCTTTGATATTTCTAGAAGCCCCAAGAGTCTTGGGGGACTTCTTGAGGCTGGTTGTGGCTTTCTTCCTGAAACGTGCAAAATGCATAAGTACAGGAATAAGGCAGATAAATGAGACAATGTCGGAGAAATAAAGACTTACACTAGGGGTGGCGCTTTGGCAAACAACCCAGTAGCATTTCTCTTTTCCGCCTCCAGGGCGGCAGTACTCTTTTTGGAGGCTCCACCCTCCGTCTTCTTTTTCTTGCTTCCGTTAGCAGTGTCAGAGGTGGATCCCTTCCGCTTACGTGCTAACGGAGCATCATCGTCGGACACGACCGTGACTTCCTTCATCTTTGGATCATAGATTTGGGCAGCCAGGTTGCCCTCCTCTAGATCGCTAAGTTGTTAAGTAAGAAGTCATTGTGTTAGGCAAGATGGTATTAGCAAGACGAAAAAAATGGAGTAATATCATACACGGAAAATAAATGTCTACCTTTGGGCACTTCCCCTTTACGAACATGTCGTAGGTGAGGGTGAAGCCGCACTTCTTATCCTTCACCTTGACGATGTCCTTGAGGCGGAACATGACGCAGTCGCTCGAGAAGTTGTCCTCGGAGATCCGGAGGGTATCCCTTCGGTCGCCGGTATACTCGTGCATGAGCTTCGCGCAGTGCTGCAGAGGTTGGATCCGCCTGATGAACCAGCACATGGCTAGGTCCAAGCCGGTCAGACCTGTCTCTACAAACCACTCAATCCGCCTTATTGCGAGGGAAGCGTCGAGGTCGGAGGGAAGGGAGGCATGGGACCGCCATGTGGAGACTTCGGCGGTAGCTCCATCCACGAAATCCGGGTACGTTACTTCTCGGCCCGACAAAGGAATGTCGGGGCCGTAGAAGTACGTCTGTTGCCAGTTCTTGCACGATTCGTGGCCGACGATGTCGGGGAACCGCCGGCCAGGACGGATCTTGAAGCTTATGGTGCCATAGTTTCTAAGCTCTTCCCTACTGTGTCCGGCTTCGCGCTTGACGGTAAAGAAGTATACAAACAAATCTAACCTAGGTCTAATCCCTAGGTAACCCTCACAAAGTGCCGCGTAGTTGCTAAGCACTAAATATGCTATTTGGTGAGAGGTTGTGGGGTTGGACAAGGAAGTGATTCAAGACGGACAGGAAGAAGTGGGAGATGGGCAGAGAAACGCCGCGTACCAATTGCGCCTTGAGGTACACCTTCTCTCCGGCTTGGGGAGAAGGAGTCACCTCGCCGGCCGGCGTCGCCCGCTAGACGAGTCCCTCCGTCGCAGGGAGATAACCCTCAGCAACCATCTCCTGGATGTCGCGGCCGGTGATGTCCGAGCCGCGCCAATCGCCTTTGTGCGAGTCAGTTTCCTCTTCCAGGGGCTTCAGCACCGCCAAGTTATGGTCGCCGCCGGTGGTTTCTATCACCGCCGATGCGGGGATAACCAAGCCCTCTGGGGGCACGACGATGGAGCTCGCCGGCTTCACCGCCGCTTCGCTCGACGCCGCCATTGAAGGGGAGGAGCTGCTGCTAGCCATGGAGGAGAGGGAAAGTGAGACTGGTGCAGAGAATTGGGCTAGGGTTTCTCGAGGTTTTCGCGGAGAGCTCGAGGAGACGCGCGGCTGGAGGAAGAAGACGATGACGCGAGAGAATGAGGTGAAAAAGTAACAAGTGTCCCACGGTTACTATTTATCCTGCTTTGCGTCAAGATTCGTGCAGCTAATCGGACGGTAGCACGGCATGTCTCTTATTCGTAGCATGGGGATATGCTATATGGGTATCCTCATAGCATGTCTCTTATCCGACTAACCCGGGTGGCCCATAGTCGGTAGCATGGCCTATGGCCTGCTGGGCGGCCCAGTTAGGTGGATCCAGAAGGGAGGCCCATGCCGGATAAAGGAAGGCTACGGTGGAGTCACCAGCGTACCCGGAGCCTTGGAGGACAAGATACATAAGACTAGTGATAGACGATGTAGGACTCTGTAACCTGTCCGGCTAGGACTTTTCCCTGTAACCCTGGGATCTGACGACTATATAAGTCGGACCTATGGGATCCTTTAGGGCACAAGCATAGACAACCTCGCACAGCGAACCTATCTCTGTAACTCGGCGTATTGCCATTATAGTGATTTATAGCAGGAGTAGGATTCCGCCACCGTCGTGGGATCTGAACCTGGGTAAGCTGTGTTACCTCGTACCCGTCAACCGTCCACCCTACCCCACGTCTCTAAACACGCATTGTGAGGACCCCTCCATGGCGTACTCGTCGGCAATACCACGACATGCACAACACAAACTCAAGACTTTGCCCCAACGAATAGTGAGGTCGTCAATCTCACCGGTTGCTGTAACAAAGGATTAACTGTATGGTGTGGAAGGTGATAGTGGTTCGCAGAAACTAAACAGTAACAGTGGAAGACGTATCAATGGTAAAGATTGGACTGGGGTCCATATTTCACTAGAGGTGCTCTCCTTAGATAAACAAACATGGCATGCAGGGTAAACAAATTACAGTAGGACAATTGACAGGACTGAGCAAGGCATAACAATGCAATACTAGACATCATGATCCTATGAGATTCGATTGGGCAATACAAAAACATACATAAACCGCCATCAACTGCATCAATGACTAGAAGTCCACCTTTGGGTTATCATCTGAACCCCCTCTAGTATTAAGTTGCAAGCAACAAACAACTGCTTTAATCAAAGTGTGTAAGGTAAACAATCCACTTGTTCCATGAACAAGAGACCGCTGTTTTCTCCCTAGTGGCAGCATCACATCTACAACCTTAGAGATTTTTGTCACTTCCCTTGATTAAATATAGGCATGAACCCACTATCAAGCATAAATACCCCCTCTTGGAGTCACTAGCAACTAATTGGCCAAGATAGCTACTAACAACGGAGAGCATGCAAGATCACAAACAACACAGAGATGATAGAATCAATAAGACAAAACCATTAATCAATCTGACATATTAATCTCAATATCCATTGGATCCCCGCAAACACAACATGCATGATTACAAATAGATGAGATCTTGATCATGAACGGAGCTCACAAGATCTAGACATGAAAGCAAAAAGGAGGAGATACAACCATCTAGCTACTACATGGACCCGTAGTCCAAGATGGAACTACTCACGCTTCATACCGGAGGCTGGCATGATGAAGAAGAAGGCCTCCGGGATGATCTCCCCTCCGGCAGGGTGCCGGGAAGAGCTTCAGATCCCCCCGATCTAGGGACGATGGTGGCAGAGGCTACAGACGGTTTCGTGGAATACTGATCGGGTACTTAGGGTTTAGGCATCAGGGGCTTCTTATAGGCGAATATGCGAGGCAGGAGGGCGGCCAGGGGGGCCACACCCTGCCCAGGCGCGGCCTAGGGTGGGACCATGCCTGGGGGTGCAGCTGCCATGTGGCTCCCCTCCGTCTCTCCTCTGGACTCCGAGTTCTCCTCGGTGAAATATTGACTTTGGCTTTTGTCCCGTCCAATTCCGAGAATATTTCCTTACTAGCTTTTCTGGAACCAAAAACAGCAGAAAATAGACAACTGGCACTGTGTCAACTTGTTAATAGGTTAGTACCATAAAACATATAAAAAGCACCTCAAAGTATGGACAAAGCAAAGCAAAGTAGATACTAAACAAGCATGGAACATCAAAAATTATAGATACGTTTCCGACGTATCAGTATGATCTTCATCATTCCTTTATGTGTAAGGCCAAGGTCTATGGAACTTACACGTTATGTGTGTTATGAGAGTATCAACTTATACTTTTACTTACAACATCACCATATCATGACACTAGCCCAGCAACAATCTAAACTAGACGCTTCTAATTTATCAATTGCAAGCTTTACGTGGCTTAGGGCTTTCGAAGATAGAACTGTTCTTACCTATGAACATAGAATCACAACGAGGATAACCAAATTATCAAAAACTCGTTGTAAATTAGATATTGACTATAGTAGGAGACACATACACCCGCTAGTCACTTATGCAAAACTAGTTGCATGTCAAGCGTGGAACATGTATCATGTACGAGGACATGTAAAGTTTGTCGGGGCCGCTTCATCCCACTATGCCACCAATATCCAAAATACAAATAAGAAGTAATAACATGATCATCATCTCCCATATACTCATATGTGTATTACCCGTTCAAAGCATCTACACATAGATCCGGCTTTGATACCACTAAAGGGTTCACAGCATAGAAAACAAAAAAATTCCTATGACGGGAACAACTAAGTAACAAGATCTGTCTACTAGATACAAGCAAATTTGTGGATATACATCCATAAAATACATACCCCCAAAGACCGAATAGCGTTAACAAGGTTGTACTCGTGGATGATGCAGTCAAACGCTTGCCGATCTCAAGATCGTGATGAAGTTCATCTGGTCTAGCCGGTCCAGCACCATCAAGTCCAGCACCACAAAGCAGTGGTGCATCCGTGATCGCACACATGTCCGGGTACCCCGAAAACCTCCACGCCCTCGCTCCAGCGAAGCAGCGGAAGCAAAAAATCCTTCCAGAAAAAGCCATCGGGAACATGTATCTCGCTGATCCGAGACCATGGGGAAATTCTAAAGGAGGGAGAGAGATCCTTCGCGAGGAGGTGTGTGATGAGAGGAGAGAATGGGGTTCCTTTTGTAGGGAGAGGAAGGCAGCCCCTTCCCATGGCGTGGCAGCCATGGAGGTGCCCCCACCTATTCCACATTCATGTGGGTGGAGCTCCCACTCAAATAAATAGCAACCCACTCAAAATTCCACTCACCTCCATTAAATTTCGACCAAATTTAATGCAATCTCTCATTAAATAAAACTCTTTTATTTATTTATTAAGAATTTAGTTAATTACTTTAATTAACAAACATTCACATAAAACCTCTTGCTAGTATTTAATTTCACATGCAGAACCAGTTTCAGTAATTTTAACCGAAACGATTCTGGTGTCTAGTGAAATAAATTCATGCGCTTTCTTTTTCTTTCTCTAGCATCTTATTTTCTCCAATGGTGTCGGTATCCCTTAAGTGTGTCACCCTATGGTTCACGAATAATGTAGACATGATCGAGAACCCTCTCCGATCAATAATCAGCAGCGGGACCTGCAGATCCATACTGACTCCCACACATTCAACGATGACTTCTGTGATCGTGTGAACCTTATACGCATGTAACTCAATCCCCTTGTCTCATGATATATTACATGTACGAGATCCGATCATCGGTATCTTCATACCTAGTTTGATCTCGTTACCAACATGTACTATTTTCTCGTTCTCGTGATATAACATTCTAGTGATCAAATCACTTGCTTGCAAGCTAACTAATATGATATCACCGAGAGGGCCCAGAGTATATCTATCAGTCATCGGGATGGACAAATTCCACTTTTGATCCATGAGCCTCAACATAACACCTTCGTAGCACTGAGCCCATCTTTATAGTCACCCTGTTACGGTGTTACGTTTGATGTTATCAAGATAATCTTCTGGTGTTAGTGATTGATATGATCTCATGGTATAAGGACTAAGATTACTTTGTATGATGTTATAGCAATATAAACACAATGATCTTGATCGTAATGCTATACTTCGGATGAATGTTCATGACATCATTCCAACAATGTTGTGACCTCGTTATTAACACATCCAAT
The DNA here is from genome assembly GCA_916181665.1 of Avena sativa. Classification (NCBI taxonomy): domain Eukaryota; kingdom Viridiplantae; phylum Streptophyta; class Magnoliopsida; order Poales; family Poaceae; genus Avena; species Avena sativa. The sequence goes on along the minus strand of OV702294.1, from coordinate 165,309,850 downwards.
GTCCATGATAATAAAACCTTTGATCATCTTGTTAATCAACAAGCTAGTTTATAAGAGAGGCACAACTAGGAAGTTTTTTTTTGAGGGTAAAACAGTAGGGTAAAGAACCCCACTGCAATTTTTATAAATCATATAGAGTTACAAAGATGTATTTACAAGTTTGAGTCCACCTCAAAAGAGGGATAACATTCAGAGCAGCTATCTCCTGTCTAAATTATTTCTAATCCAATCTTTGAGGCCCTGATAATTCTTTTTCTTAATTCTATACAGGACCCATCTTAACTCTTGAGCGACAATAGCCCTCCATTCCTCAAGAGAAGCATGCTTGTTGTTGAAATTTTCATTGTTTCTGCACATCCATATGCCCCAAGCTCCTAGGATAATAATTTCCATTGCAAAAGGGACTTTAAGATCTTTTTTAATACTGGCTAAAGCTTCAAAAAGATTGTGATCAGCCACTGAGACATGGGAAATTTCAGCCCAGCAAGCTTTTGCAAAAGGACATCCCCAAAATAAGTGTAGAATATAACTAGGAAGTTTCTTTTTGTTTATTAAACACACATGTATTAATGTTTCCGTATTAATACAATTATAGCATGGAAAATAAACATTTATCATAAATAAGGAATACGATAATAACCACTTTTATTATTGCCTCTCGGGCATATTACCTTCACTGAGCGCATCACCTCTCTCCTGTGAATAGTACACCGAAAGGAGCCCGGTGGTTCCGGGCCGATCCAGAGCCCCTACAGCGGCGATGTCGTCTGGAGGTGGTAGAGGAGAGGCTCCGGCGTAGTTAGGGTTAGGTTGTAGGGTGTCTACAGCGGCCTCGTTGCTTGTTTGGGCGCGTCTGCCCGGAGTTGTCTCTAGTTCGTCGGCCAGATCTGGAGCGGGCCGAGGTGGATCTCTCTTCTTCTAGTGCTCCGATGGCCGGAGTCTATTGAGGTGAGTGGATCCTCCGTTGGAGACTCTAAATAAGGCCTAGGACCTGGCACCAGATGTGGGAGTTGGTGTTGTAGCCCTTTCTTGGCCGACCGTGGTGGCGGGGGAGGAAGGTGCAGTGGTGACAGTTGACGCGGATGCTTGTTCTTCCCGGCCGGCCGTGGAGGCGAGGGGGATCTACAACGCTGCTTCGTCGTCTTCTTCCTTGTTTGGATGCTGGGGCGGTACTTCTCGCGGCGGTGTCTCCCCTCCTTCCTATTCAAGCTGACATGTTGGTGGCTCTGTTGGTGGAAGGTTTGGGTGCCTGAGGCGGCGGTTCGGTCTGGGAGCTTCTCTCCGACGTCTTCTGGCAGCAGTTTTTTTGTCAGCACATCGGACCCAATGGCAATAGGGTTGCCGCTCCTTTGCTGCTCAACACTGTGCGTTGTCCCCGGTGGATCGCTGGATCTCGACGGAGTTCACTGTCGATCTGGAGGTGGAAGAGGATGAGGAACTTGATTGCTTTTTCAAGTTTTGTCCAGGGTCCTCAGTGCTTATTTCTGGGCCTCGATGTAATTTTATTTTTATTGGGCCTTATTGTACTCCACTGTATCAAAGCAGCAATATATTTCGGTTGCTTTTGCACCCTTTCCCTATTAAAAAAAACACTCAAATTCTACAATAATTGGACACGGTAGAAACAACATACTTGTGTTCAATCTCTGAAGTAATTGCAAAATGGGGACAAAATTTGCAGATAATTTTCTAAGGTTTCTGATTCAATAGACCCCCAAAAGGAATGAAAATAAGGAGACAAATTAGATCGATGGCTTGGATCGACTGGTACCTCTTCGCTCGTGGGGTTAGGATCAGGATTCATAAAATTTAGACCATGTATGTAATGCCCACTAAAGCCCGTCAGGGCCTGAAGCGTGTCAGTTATTGGGTATTTTGCACATGTAACGTGGAAACGTAAGTGTCCAACTCGAATACAATACTTGCACATGTGTGTTGGCATTGAAACACCGCGTACGTGGTTTAGGGTGAGTTATTTTGGACCCGTCGGTGGGCTACCCTCACAAGCCCTCCTATAATACGCACTGGGGAAATTCTACCCTTTGGGACATTTACAACTTTTCAGAGTACGGGGTCTATGGAATCATACCTCATTTTCTAAAGTTTTCATTTGAGTTTCTTTTATATATTTGGGAATCCGCTATGGATAATGAGTTTGCGACAAAATGGATCATATAGGATCCTACATCGATGGCCGTCGAATTGCGGGATGTTATTTTTGCAAAACAGGCACAAAATCTACCGCCCATTTCCTCAAATCTACGAGAAAATGTCTATTTTTTTGTCATGTGTCAACATCACGTTCCTTGTTTGGCCTGTTTGGCATGAGGGAGTGTGCAAATCTCTCGTATACAGAAAAATCAGTGGCGGAGCTGTGAAAAGGTATGGGAGAACATACGGCACCAATAGGGCCGGCTGCTCATATATATATTGACAATATTACAAGTACAATCCTAGAAATACACGAGGACCTATAACTAATACAACACATATCCCAACACCCCCCGCAGTCGAAGGCTCGGCACCGACACATAGACTGGAGCGAAAGTCAGAAAAAGTCGTCGACAGTCATCCCTTCGTCATGATGTCTGCAAATTGCTGAGAGGTCGGCACGTGAAGAACTCGAACGTGACCGAGGGCAACTTGCTCACGGACAAAGTGAATATCTAGCTCAATGTGCTTGGTTCGCCGATGATGAACGGGGTTGGCGGAGAGGTAGACAACCGAGACGTTATCACAAAATACCACCATGGCCTTGTCGACAGGACAAGAGAGCTCGAAGAGAAGCTGGCGAAGCCACGTGCACTTAGCCACGGCGCGGTACTCGGCCTCGGCGCTGGAGCGGGACACAGTGGGCTACCTCTTGGAGGACCAAGAGACGAGCGACGAGCCGAGGTAGACACAATAGCCCAAGGTGGAGCGCCGCGTGTCGGGGCAGCCAGTCCAGTTCGCATCCGTGTAGGCGATGATGTCGGTCGAGGGCGAGGCATGCAGCGAGAGGCCGACGTCCAAGGTGCCGTGGATATAGCGGAGTATACACTTCACCGCGGACCAGTGAGCGTCCCGGGGAGCATGCATGTGCAAGCACACCTGCTGCACGACATACTGCAACTCCGAACGTGTCAGCGTCAAATACTGCAGGGCACCGACGATGGAGCAGTAGAACGGCACGTCGGAGGCTAGCGACCCATCGCTGGCTGAGAGCTTGGCCTTCGTGTCGACAGGTGTGGGCGCGGGGTGGCAGTTAAGCATCCCTACGCGCTCGAGAAGCTCATGGGCGTACTTGCACTGATGAAGAAAGAACCCATCCGCGCGTCGGACAACCTCGATGCCGAGAAAGTAGTGGAGCGGGTCGAGGTCCTTCAGGGCGAACTCAGCGCGAAGGCGGTCGGTGAGCTATCGAAGGAGACCATCAGTGCATGTCGTAAGGATGATGTCGTTGACATATAGCAGCAGGTAGGCAGTGTCGGTGCCTTGTCGATAGACAAATAGCAACGCATCAGAACGCGTGGAGCGGAAGCCGAGCTGATGTAGGAGCGCGGCGATGCGCTGGTACCAGGCACGGGGCGCCTGCTTCAGTCCGTACAAGGACCAAGAGAGCAAGCACACATGATCCAGATGGTCGGCATCAACATATCCGATAGGCTACTAGCAGCACACCTCGGAGAGATGACCGTGGAGAAAGGCTCCCAGGTCTGATTGCGAGGAGGACGGGGGACCAGCTCCCAGGTAAGATTGCGCTGCATCGCGTCGTACTCCTCCTGCATGGCGGCATGCCACCGCGGGTCGCGCAAGGCGGCTGATACGTCCAAAACGTATCTACTTTCTCGAACACTTTGCTTTTTTTTCTTCTCTAAACTTGTGTGATTTTGATACAACTAACACGGACTGACGTTGTTTTCAGCAGAATTACCTTGGTGTCTTGTTTTTGTGCAGAAAATTAACTACCAAGAAAAATCCCGGAAAATATGTCAAAAACTATTTCTCACCAGAAGATCCACGGAACCAGAAGGGGAGACAGAGGGGAGGCCTGGGGGGCCCAGACCCACCCTAGGCACGGGCCCACTAACCTCGCGCCTGGGGAGGTTTGGCCACCCCAGGCATCTCCTCGGCCTCCCTCCGCGCCTATAAGTTGCCTTCTGACCTAAAAACAAAGGGGGGTTCGATAGTTTTCCAGAAAGAGTTCTGCTCCGTCGTCGCCACGAGAAACCAAGATTCGTATCCAGAAACTCCGTTCTGGCACCCTGCCGGGACGGGGAATTTGGAGAGGATCATCGCCATCGTCATACCAACGAATCTCCTGTTGGAGATATGCCCTAGAGGCAATAATAAATATAGTTATTATTATATCTTTGTGTTTATGATAAATGTTTACATTCATGCTATAACAGTATTAACCAGGAAACATTAATACTTGTGTGATTTGTAAACTAAATTAGAGTCCCTAGTAAAGCCTCTTCATAAAACTAGCTTGTTGGTTAATAGATGATTGTGGTTTCCCTATCATGAACATTGAGATGTTATTAACAACAAGATCATATCATTAGGAGAATGGTATGATGGACATACTCCTATAGATAAGCGTAGCATAAAGATCAAGTCATTTTAATAGGTCACTTGCTATATGCTTTCTGATACATAGTAACCTAATTCCTTCGACCATGAGATCATGCTTATCACCATCACCGGAAGGATGCTTTGATGACATCAAACACCACACCGTAACTGGGTGGCTATAAAGGTGGCATTGAGTGTTTGGAAAGTATGGGTTGAGACACATGAATCAAGAGTGGGATTTGTCCATCCATATGACGGATAGATATACTATGGGCCCTCTCGGTGGAATGTCATCCAATTAGCTTGCAAGCATGTGACTGGCTCACAAGGGATCACATGTCACGGGAACGAGAAAAGAGTACTTATCGGTAACGAGATTGAACTAGGTATGCAGAGATACCGACGATCAAAACCTCGGATAAGTAAACTATCGTGAGACAAAGGGAAATTGGTATCGTATGTAAGTGGTTCATTCGATCGCAAAGTAATCGTAGAAATATGTGGGAGCCATATGAATTTTCAGATTCCTCTATTCGTTATTGTTCGGAGAAGTGTCTCGATCATGTCCGCATAATTCACGAACCGTAGGGAGACACACTTAAGGATTCGATGTTGTTGAGTAGTTATGGAATGATGAGTAAGAGACTGAATGTTGTTCGGAGTCTCGGATAGGATCCGGGATATCACGAGGAGATCCGGAATGGTTTGGAGAATAAGATTCATATAAGGAAAGTCCTGTTTCGGAGTTGGAGAATGATTCCGGTGTTTTCATCGGGAATGTTCTAGAAGGTTCCAGAAGGTCCGGCACTCCGGAGGGGAAGGGTACATGAATGTGTCATAACAAGTTGGAATGATTGCATCATGTACTAGGTGTCATCGCTGAGCAAAAAAAGGGATAAATCAAATCCTAGTTTGAAAAAGTCAAACGCCAATTTGAAAAGTCAAACGACAGTTTTGTTTGGTGGAGGGGGAGTAGGAAACCTACTTGGGGAGGAGTTCCTCTCCCTCCACCCGCCGGCCAAGGAGGCCGACTTGGGGGAGGACTCTCCTCCCCTGGCCGGCGCCCTCCCACCTATAAAAGGAGGGGCAGGGGTGCCCCTCTAGCTACACCTTGCCCCACCAAACCCTAACCCTAGCCGACGGCCACCACCATAGCCGCCGCCCTAGGGTTTCCTCCTAGCCTCCGACTTGGGTCTCTCCCCTTGCCCTAGCCGCCGGCCTAGCCCTCTCTCCTTGGCGCCTTTAAACCCTAGATCGCCAAGGCCTCTCTCATAGTCCACCATACTCGCTCCGGCTTAAGGCGAAGCCCTGCGAGATCTCCCCTCTATTTCCGGTATCACGCCGTCGGGTTGCCGGAATCGCGAGGAGAGTGCTGCAACCTCTGCTGCCTGCTAGAACAAGGGAGAGGAAGGTCTTCATCGAGTACCGAACGTGTGACCGACTACGGGAGCGCTGCCGGAACGTGGCGCCAGAAGGATCGTCTACACGATCTTGAGATCGGCAAGACTACGACTACATCACCCACGAGAATCCGCTCTCGTTAACCGCTTTGGAATCTTCGAGGGTGAGTTCCTCTATCGACTCATTGCTACAATCTAGTAGATAGATCTTGGCTTGTTTGTTTGCATGCGGTAGAATTTTTTTGTTTTCCATGCTACGAACCCCTACAGTGGTATCAGAGTCGTGTCTATATGTAGATCTGTTGCACGAGTAGAACACAATGGTCATTGTGGGCGGTGGTGCTTTTATTATCAATTGCTTCTTGTGTACTTTGCATCTTGCGGTATGATGGGATGAAGCGGCTCGGGCTAACCTTACATGACATCGTTCATGAGACTTGCTCCACGCTGAACATGCAACTTGTATTGCATAAGTGGTTTGCGGGTGTCTGTCTCTCCCATTATAGTATAGATCCAATTTACAACGGGCACTTGATAGTTCTAGCATCAACGTTGTGGTTCTTGTTCATAAGTTAGAGCGACACTTATTGAAAGCCCCAAACCACGTAAAATATGCAAAGAAAATTAGAGGCGTCTAACTTTGTTTGCAGGGGTGTGCTGTGATGTGATATGGCTATGATTGTGATTATATTTGATGTATGCAATGTTCCTTATTGTAAGTTGGCAACCGGCAGGATCCATAAGGTTGTCTTTAATTTCTGTTAAGACCTGTGTGTCTATTCAAAGTAGTTGTAATAGTTGAAGCTGGTGGACGACAACCATGGAGCGGCGTCATTGACCTTGATGCAATGACGGTGATGATGGAGATCATGTTCGTGCTTGAAGATGGAGATCGGAAGCACAAAGAAGAAAGGCCATATCATATCACATATTATGAATTGCATGTGATGTTAATCCTTTATGCATCTTGTGCTGCTTAGTTAATGACGGTAGCATTATAAGATGATCCCTCAAGCACACAAATTTCAAGTTTTAAAGTGTTCATCCTTAGTTAGCACCATTGCTAAAGCTTGTTGTTTCGAAGCACCACGTGATGATCGGGTGTGTTAGATTCTACAAGTGTATACAACGTGAGCAAGCCAGTTTTTGCTCATGCAGAAGCTAAGGTTTGATCTTGACGAGCCTAGCATGTATAGACATGGTCTCGGAACACGGATCACCAAAAGGTAAAGCATGAATCATATAGTAGATATGATGAACATGTCGATTGTTCGCCATTGAAGCTACATCAACTCTCGTGATGATCGGTTTTGATGTGGTGGATTTGGTTCGTGTGATCACTAAAACAATGTGAGGGATATTTTTTGAGTGGGAGTTCACCTAGATTAATTTAACTATTAATTAGAACTCAATTTGTCATAAACTTAGTCTAAACTATTGCAAATATGGTGTAGATCAATGGCGGCCCCTACCATCAATTTTAATGCGTTCCTAGAGAAAGAAAAGTTGAAAAACAATGGAAGCAACTTCGTGGATTGGTTCCGCAATTTGAGGATTGTCCTCAATGCTGGTAAATTGACCTATGTGCTGGATGCACCGCTGGGTGACCCGCCTGCAGCTGATGCTACCGATGAGGTAAAGAATGTTTTCCTCGCTTGGAAGAATCAGTACTCCACAGTTCAGTGTGCTATCTTGTATGGTTTGGAATCGGAGCTTCAGAAAAGGTTTGAGAACTTAGACCCACATGATATTGTCCGTGAAATCAAAATGATATTTGAGGCTCACGCGACAGTTGAGAGTTATGAGGCTTCTGAAAAGTTCTTTAACTGCAAGATGGAAGAGGGTAACTCCGTCAGTGAGCATGTGCTTAAGATGTCTGGGCACGCAAACAAACTCCAAAGTTTAGGTATAGTGATTCCTAATTCTTTGGGGATACATCGTGTCCTCCAATCACTACCACCAATTTACAAGAACTTTGTGATGAACTACAATATGCAAAACATGGACAAGACGTTGCCAGAACTCTTCTCCATGTTGAAATCTGCAGAAGTGGAGATCAAGAAAGAGCACCAAGTGTTGTTGGTCAATAAGACCACCAAATTCAATAAAGGCAAGTCTAAGCAAAAGGGAAACTTCAAGAAGGGCGGTAAGAAAGTTGCCGCACCGGCGAAGAAGACCAGAGCTGGACCTAAGCCTGATACTGAGTGCTTTTACTGCAAGCAAGAGGGTCACTGGAAGCGGAATTGCCCAAAGTACTTGGCGGATTTGAAGAACGGCAACATCAAGAAGAAAGTTATATCTGATATACATGTTATTGATGTGTATCTCACTAGTACTCGTAGTAGTGCCTGGGTATTTGATACTGGTTCGTTTGCTCATATCTGTAACTCGAAACAGGTGCTACAGAATAAACGGAAGCTAGCGAAGAACGAGGTGACGATGCGCGTTGGAAATGGATCAAAGGTTGATGTGATCGCGGTCGGCACACTACCTCTTCATCTACCATCGGGATTAGTTTTATACTTAAATAATTGTTATTTGGTGCCTGCGTTGAGCATGAACATTATATCGGGATCTTGTTTATTGGGAGACGGTTACTTGTTTAAGTCCGAGAATAATGGTTGTTTGATTTATATGAGTAATATGTTTTATGCACATGCACCTTTGATAGATGGTCTATTCTTATTGAATCTCGATTGTAGTAATACAGACATAAATAACATTGAGGCTAAACGTTTGAAATTGAGCGATAACTTGACCTATATGTGGCACTGTCGTCTTGGTCATATTGGAGTGAAGCGTATGAAGAAACTCCATTCCGATGGACTTCTTGAATCACTTGATTTTGAATCACTTGAAAGATGTGAAGCATGTCTGATGGGTAAAATGACTAAGACTCCATTTTCTGGTATGATGGAGCGAACTACAGACTTATTGGAAATCATACATACCGATGTGTGTGGACCAATGAGTAGCATCGCGCGGTGGTTATCGTTATGTTCTTACCTTCACGGATGACTTGAGTAGATATGGGTATATCTATTTCATGAAACATAAGTCCGAAACTTTCGAGAAGTTTAAGGAATTTCAAAGTGAGGTAGAGAATCAACGTAACAAGAAGATTAAATTTCTACGTTCTGATCGTGGAGGTGAATATCTAAGTTACAAGTTTGGCGAGCATTTGAAGAAATGCGGAATACTTTCACAATTGACACCGCCGGGAACACCACAGCGTAATGGTGTGTCCGAACATCGTAATCGAACTCTCTTAGATATGGTTCGTTCTATGATGTCACTTACAGATTTACCGCTATTGTTTTGGGGTTATGCATTAGAAACAGACGCATTCACTTTAAATAGGGCACCATCTAAATCCGTTGAAACGACACCATATGAACTATGGTTTGGTAAGAAACCTAAATTGTCGTTCCTTAAAGTTTGGGGTTGCGAAGCCTATGTAAATAAGTTATAGCCGGACAAGCTTGAACCCAAAGCGGAAAAATGCGTCTTCATAGGATACACAAAGGAAACTATTGGGTAATACCTTCTATCATAGATCCGAGGGCAAAATCTTCGTTGCCAAGAATGGATCCTTTCTGGAGAAGGAATTTCTCTCGAAAGAAGTGACTAGAAGGAAAGTAAAACTCGACGAGGTTATTGAACCTTCTCTCGAACTTGCGAGTAGCGCAGCACCGGAAGAAGTTCTTGTGGTGCCTACACCAATAAGAGAGGAAGCTAATGATGATGATCATGAAACTTCGGTTGAAGTTGCTACAGAGCCTCGCAGGTCAACGAGAACTCGTACCACTCCTGATTGGTATGATACCGTTATGAGTGTCATGTTGGTGGACAACACCAATGACCCTGAGACATATGAGGAAGCGATGATGAGCCCAGATTCCAATAAATGGCAATAAGCCATGAAATCCGAGATTGGATCCATGTACGAAAACCAAGTATGGACTTTGGTGGACTTACCAGATGGCCGGAAGGCTGTCGAGAACAAATGGATTTTCAAGAAGAAAACAGATGTTGATGGTAAAGTTACTGTCTATAAAGCTCGACTTGTCGCAAAAGGGTTTCGACAAATTCAAGGAGTTGAATACGATGAGACTTTCTCACCAGTAGCGAAGCTAAAGTCTATGAGGATTATGTTAGCAATCGCTGCATATTACGATTATGAAATATGGCAGATGGATGTCAAAACAACGTTCCTCAATGGAGACATTGATGAAGAGTTGTATATGATGCAACCCAAAGGTTTTGTCGATCCTAAAGATGCTGACAAGGTATGCAAACTTCAAAGGTCCATATATGGATTGAAGCAAGCATCCCGAAGTTGGAATCAACGTTTTGATAAGGTAATCAAAAGCTTTGGTTTTATACAAACTTATGGAGAAGCTTGTATTTACAAGAAAGTGAGTGGGAGCTCTGTAGCATTCTTAATACTATATGTAGATGACATATTGTTGATTGGGAATGATGTAGACCTTCTTAATAGTGTCAAGGAATATTTGAATAATAGTTTTTCAATGAAAGATCTTGGCGAAGCAGCTTACATATTAGGCATAAAGATTTATAGAGATAGATTAAGACGCCTAATATCATTGTCACAAAGTACATATTTGGACAAAGTTCTAAAGAGGTTTGGAATGGAAGATAGCTAGAAAGGGTTCTTGCCCATGTTGCCCAATACGACCTTGAGTAAAACTCAAAGTCCAGCAACGGCAGAAGATAGATAAAGGATGAGTAAGACTCCCTATGCCTTAGCCATAGGATCTCTAATGTATGCTATCCTATGTACTAGACCAGACATTGCATATGCTGTTAGTTTAACTAGCAGATATCAAAGTGATCCAGGAGTGGATCATTGGACAGCGGTCAAAAACATCCTTAAGTACTTGAGAAGAACTAAGGATATAGTTCTTTCTTATGGAGGTGATGAACAACTCGTTGTTAATGGTTACACCGATGCTAGTTGGAACGCCGATCCGGATGATTCTAAATTACAATCTAGATACGTATTTATTTTGAATGGTGCAGCAGTTAGCTGGAGGAGTGCAAAGCAAAGCGTTGTGGCAAGATCTTCAACTGAATCAGAATACATAGCTGCTTCGGAGGCTTCACAAGAAGCGATATGGATGAAGGAGTTCATTACAGAGCTCGGTGTGGTTCCAAGTGCGCTGGACCCAATGTCTATCTACTGTGATAACATGGGCGCCATAGCCAATGCGCAAGAACCAAGGTCACACAGGAAGCTGAAGCACATCAAGCTACGTTTTCATGCTATTCGAGAACATGTCCAAGATGGAGACATAAAGATTTGCAAAGTACACACATATCTGAATGTGGCGGATCCGTTGACTAAACCTCTCCCGAGGGCAAAACATGACCAACGCCAAACTGCCATGGGTGTTCGGTATATTACCATGTAATCTAGATTAGTTGACTCTAGTGCAAGTGGGAGACTGTTGGAGATATGCCCTAGAGGCAATAATAAATATAGTTATTATTATATCTTTGTGTTTATGATAAATGTTTACATTCATGCTATAACAGTATTAACCAGGAAACATTAATAGTTGTGTGATTTGTAAACTAAATTAGAGTCCCTAGTAAAGCCTCTTCATAAAACTAGCTTGTTGGTTAATAGATGATTGTGGTTTCCCTATCATGAATATTGAGATGTTATTAACAACAAGATCATATCATTAGGAGAATGGTATGATGAACATACTCCTATAGATAAGCGTAGCATAAAGATCAAGTCATTTTAATAGTTCAGTTGCTATATGCTTTCTGATACATAGTAACCTAATTCCTTTGACCATGAGATCATGCTTATCACCATCACCGGAAGGATGCTTTGATGACATCAAACACCACACCGTAACTGGGTGGCTATAAAGGTGGCATTTAGTGTTTGGAAAGTATGGGTTGAGACACATGAATCAAGAGTGGGATTTGTCCATCCATATGACAGATAGATATACTCTGGGCCCTCTCGGCGGAATGTCATCCAATTAGCTTGCAAGCATGTGACTGGCTCACAAGGGATCACATATCACGGGAACGAGAAAAGAGTACTTATTGGTAACGAGGTTGAACTAGGTATGCAGAGATACCGACGATCAAAACCTCGGATAAGTAAACTATCGTGAGACAAAGGGAAATTGGTATCGTATGTAAGTGGTTCATTCGATCGCAAAGTAATCGTAGAAATATGTGGGAGCCATATGAATTTCCAGATTCCTCTATTGGTTATTGTTCGGAGAAGTGTCTTGATCATGTCCGCATAATTCACGAACCGTAGGGAGACACACTTAAGGATTCGATGTTGTTTAGTAGTTATGGAATGATGAGTAAGAGACCGGATGTTGTTCAGAGTCTCGGATAGGATCCGGGATATCACGAGGAGATCCGAAATGGTCCGGAGAATAAGATTCATATAAGGAAAGTCCTATTTCGGAGTTGGAGAATGATTCCGGTGTTTTCATCGGGAATGTTCTAGAAGGTTCCGGAAGGTCTGGCACTAAGGAGGGGAAGGGTACATGAATGTGTCATAACAAGTTGGAATGATTGCATCATGTACTAGGTGTCATCGCTGAGCAAAATAAAAGGATAAATCAAATCCTAGTTTGAAAAAGTCAAACGCCAATTTGAAAAGTCAAACGACAGTTTTGCTTGGTGGAGGGAGAGTAGGAAACCTACTTGGGGAGGAGTTCCTCTCCATCCACCCGCCGGCCAAGGAGGCCGACTTGGGGGAGGACTCTCCTTCCCTGGCCGACGCCCTCCCACCTATAAAAGGAGGGGCAGGGGTGCCCCTCTAGCTACACCTTGCCCCACCAAACCCTAACCCTAGCCACCGTCCACCACCATAGCCACCGCCGCCCTAGGGTTTCCTCCTAGCCGCCGACTTGGGGCTCTCCCCTTTCCCTAGCCGCCGGCCTAGCCCTCTCTCCTTGGTGCCTCTAAACCCTAGATCGCCAAGGCCTCTCTCATAGTCCACCATACTCGCTCCGGCTTAAGGCGAAGCCCTGCGAGATCTCCCCTCTACTTCTGGTATCACGCCGTCGTGCTGTCGGAATCACGAGGAGAGTGCTACAACCTCCGCTGCCTGCTGGAACAAGAGAGAGGAAGATCTTCATCGAGTACCGAACGTGTGACCGACTGCGGGACGCTGCCGGAACGCGGCGCCGGAAGGATCGTCTACACGATCTTGAGATCGGCAAGAGTATGACTACATCACCTACGAGAATCCGCTCTCGTTAACCGCTTTGGAATCTTCGAGGGTGAGTTCCTCTATCGACTCGTTGCTACAATCTAGTAGATAGATCTTAGCTTGTTTGTTTGCATGCGGTAGAAATTTTTTGTTTTCCATGCTACGAACCCCTACATCTCCATCAACCACCGACATTTCCCTCATCCATGAGTGAGTAATCCCCCGCTGTAGGCTTGGGGATGGTAGGGATTGGATGAGTTCTATCATGTAATCGAATAAGATCTGTTAGGGGCATAGTGCCTAGTATCTCTATTAGTGCTATTTGACTTTGTTGCAACTAGGGCCCGAGTTCCATGATCTCAGATCTGAACTTATTATTGAATCATTATGATAGTATTGTTTGTGATCTTATCTGCAAGTTGTGTACACATATCATTGTCCGGATCCAAAGGCCCCAAAGTGACAATAATTGGGACAACTGGAGGGGATGACTGTGGCGTGAGGATCACATGTGTTCACGGAGTGTTAATTCTTTGCTCCGGTGCTCTATTAAAAGGAGCACCTTAATTGCCAGTAGTTCCCTAGAGGCCCCGCTGCCACGGGCTGGCTGGACAGAAGATGTTGTGCAACTTCTCATTGCGAGCTTGTATGACTATATTTGGAGCACATGCCTAGGATTATTTAGTACTTGGATGCTTGTTATTATTTATCTGCAATTCCCTAGATCTTGAAGTTATATGTTTAGACTCGTCCATGCAATGCCCGTCCATCCATCCCTATGCCTATCGCACTCGAATCTTACTGCTACCGTTACTGTTACTATTGCTACTGTTCCACTGTTGTTGTTACTGCTGTTGTTGCTTTGCTGTTGCTACTACAAACTGTTACTACTGATAAACTTCTATGAGCAAGAACTATTTCCAGGTGCAGCTGAACTGACAACTCAGTTGTTAAGGCTTGCAAGTATTCTTTGGCTTCCCTTGTGTCGAATCAATAAATTGGGTAATACTACCCGCGAAGACTGTTGCGATCCCCTACACTTGTGGGTCATCAAGACTATTTTCTGGCGCCATTGTCGGGGAGCATAGATTTATTTATAATCCACTTGGATCTACTATTGTTCACTGCTACCCTTTTCATCATGGGGAAGTCTCGTGATGTAAAGTTCCCTATTTTACCATTCACTACAAGAAGAGGTACAACCCTAAACACCTCTGTTGGTCTTGATTCACCGTCTGTTATAAGTAAGCATGTCACACCACCACCACATGCTCATGCTACACACACTGCTACTACTACTGAATCTGAAACTGTTTTTGATACTCATGATGTTACTTCTACTGTGCTTGATGCGAGTGGTTCATTAGGTCCTTTTCTAGATGCTACTATGGCTAGTCTAGGAAATACCAAAACTCCTAGTGAATGCACTGTTACACCTATTAGATCACCTGCTAGTGAGAGTTATGATATTAATGATGGTTACATAGAGCTCACTGATGAATTTGTTGAAGAGTGCCGAAACACACATGATGCTAGTGCTATTAAGAGTCTCCTTGCTAGACGTACTATTATGCCTAAGAAGTCCTATGATCCTAAGTTTGCCACCTCTCCCATAGATATTAAAGATAAAGATTATGATTTCTCTCTTGATTTAACTTATTTAGATATTGTTGAGAAAGAACCTTTTGTGGTACTGAAAATGGGAGTGTTGTGTCTCATATGAATGAGCTTTCTACTATGAGTGATTTGTTCTCTGATGATTTTAAGATGCGCAAGTACTTTGTTGCTAAGATCTTCCCTTTTTCACTAAAAGGAGAAGCTATGGCTTGGTTTAATAGATTACCTCCTGGTTCCATTGATAGCCCTGATTGCTTGATTGGTTCTTTCTTCCATAAATATTTTCCTCCCAGTGCTAGACATGCTGCTTTGCAGAGACTTTTTGATTTTAAACGGGGAGAACAAGAGAAATTGCATGAGTCATGGAAAAGATTTTGTTCCTTGATTCATGCATATCCTGGATTTCCATTACCTCAGAATGAGCTTCTTGATATTTATTATAATGGACTAACTGATGATTCTAGGACCTACCTAGATAGCTTTGCTGATTGTGTTTTCAGGAAAAGGACTCCTACAGATGCTGAAGAATTAATGAACAAGATAAGCAAGAATTATGATGATTGGACTTCAACTAAGCTGAATACACCTGAGCCTATTACTCTTGAACCATTTGTTCTTGAACCAGTTCCAACACCAACAACAAAGAAGAGGGGAGTTATTGCATTAAATGATGAAGTGATGAAGGAAGCTAAAAAGTGTCTAAAGGAGAAAGGTATTAGAGCTGAAGATGTGAAGAATCTACCTCCTATAGAAGAATTATGTAAGCCAATTCCCCACTCATATACTATTGAGGTACACTCTCTCCAATTTAATGAAGGTTATATTCCTTATGGTAAGCCTCCTGATCAATGCTTAGAGGAACTTGGCACATTTATTGTTAAACAAGGTAATTTTAATAAACAAGTTCAGAATCATTTATTGGAAAACTCTAGAGCTATCCATGAGTTGAAAGATATTGTGGAAAGAACTTCTAATGATATTAAAATGCTTTGTAAACACTTTCAAATGGTTCAAAACCAACTTGATCAAACTTGCTAAGGTGCAAAAGGATATGCTAGTTAATGCTTTAGGAAATAAACATGCTTATGGAATTAGAACTAGGAGTGGTGCAGCTACTCAAGATCCTTTATATCCTGAAGGACACCCTAAAAGAATAGAGCAGGATTCCCAACAAGGTGAGGATAGTGGTAGTCCTTGTAAGAGGAAGAGAAAGAAACATAAGAAAGTTGAGGAACCATTTGAACCTGCTATAGATCCTAATAGTATATCTGTCTCTGATGCTGAAACAGAGAGTGGTAATAATAATGAGTCTCCTGATAAGGGAAGGTGAGGAAGAACCTGAGAAACACACTAAGAACACTAGTTACACAAAGGAAGATTTTATTGCTAATAAACATGGTAAAGAGAGAGAACCTTGGGTGAAGAAACCTATGCCTTTTCCAGGTAAGAAACACAAGTCAAAGGAAGAAGAACACTACAACAAGTTTTGTGAGTGGATGAAGCCTTTATTTTTGCAAATTCCTTTGACTGATGCTATTAAGTTGCCTCCATATTCAAAGTATATGAAGGATATTGTCTCTAATAAAAGGAAAATTCCTAATGACGAGATTTCTACTTTGCTTGCTAATTACTCCTTCAATGGTAAGGTTCCAAATAAACTTGGTGATCCAGGTATACCAACTATTCCTTGCTCTATTAAGAATAATTATGTTAGAACCGCTTTATGTGATTTGGGAGCTGGAGTTAGTGTTATGCTTTTTCTCTCTATAAGAGACTCTAGTTAGAAAAGTTGATACCAACTGATATATCTTTGCAAATGGCTGATAAGTCAACTACTATTACTGTTGGTATTTGTGAGGATGTTCCTGTTCAAGTTGCTCATAATTGCATGGTTTTAACTGATTTTGTTGTGCTTGAAATGGCTGAAAATGATAATATGTCCATTATTCTTGAGAGACCTTTTCTTAATACTGCAGGTACTGTCATCAATTGCAATCAAGGAAAAGTAACATTCAATATTAATGACAAAGAGCACAATGTCTATTTCCCCAAGAAGGTTGTTAGAAGCTATTGCCTGAATTTCGTTGAAAATATTGAGAACATCAAGGTTGGAGAAATATATTGTCCCATTCCACAAGAAAATTTTGAAACTATTATGATTGGGACCATTGCTATCAAGTATGAGGTAACATAATCACCTTGTGTAATGCAAAGTTTTGTTTCATATAAGATTGTTTTGGTAACAAGACTTGATCAACCTTGTTAAGAAAAGATTTTAATGAACAAAATAATGTTCCCACTGTGGTTATACTTGCTTTCTTTTACTTTTCTCCTTTCCAATCTTTGCTCTTCGCCGTGCCTAACTTAAAGGCGTTAAAGAAAAGTACTTGTTGGGAGATAACCCAAGAGTTTCCTTGAGTCTTGGAAGTTATTACTTCACTAATGACCTCTCCTTATCCTTTTTGTTTGATTTTTGTGCCAAGAATGACCTCTAATGAGAGGGAGGTAAGATTTGGGGAGTTGCTGTCCCAAAACAGATTTCTGTCCTCCACCATAAAATTTCGTGAGGAGTATCTGTACGTCGGATTGAGCTGAAAATTTATGAATAAATCCCCCAGTATGTTATATAACTTTCATTAGTTCAACACTTTTTTATTTGAGCAACATAAGGTCTTAGGAAAAATCGGTTTCTACCTGCTGGTCTGTTTTGACAGATTTCTGCCATTATTTGCATTTGCTTCTTATTGATTCTTTTTCGGGTTCTTTTTGGGAAATTGAGTTTTTTTTAAGGATTTGCTACAGTATCTTGTGTTTTTAATGAAAAGTCTTGCTGTTCCAAAGCTTTGCCAGAGGTCTAATATCTTTTGAATAAACTAATGTTGCTAATGAAGATTGTGTGAAGTTCTGTATGAATGAAAAGTCTCAAGTATAGAGAGAGGATGATATAATGAGATGAAGAATGGACAAAAGCTCAAGCTTGGGGGAAGCCACTCTGTGTCACCCCAAGAATTAATCAAGAGGTACAAGCGTTAAAGCTTGGGGGTGCCCAAGGCATCCCCTTCTTCATCAATAAAAATCTCAGGTCTTTCTAGACACTTCATTTTTATTGTTTCATGCACAGTTGTGTTGTTCTTGGAGCGTCTTAGTTTTTGGTTTTAGTTTTATTTTGCTTCGTTTGGTTTTGTGTTGGTTGACTTCTAAAAAAAATCGAAAACACCAAAAATATTTGTTGTTCCTCTTTGGTTTTGTGAGTTCTTTGCAGGGTTCAGTTGTCCTCAGTGGATTTTGGATTCATGTTAATATTCAAGTCACACAAGTGAAGGGCTAATGAAGATTAAGACAACTCGAGGTATGGTAAGAGGCTGGTAACAAACTCTATTTGTTTCATTTTTGTACATATACTCATCACTGTGAGCATGCTTAGCCTATTTGTGTAAGGTGTATGTCATTATGGAAGCTTAGTAGTTCTTGCTTGTCTATGATTAGCTCCAGCTTGCTAATACTTTATAGCATGTCATATGAATATTTGCTTGCATTGTTTTATTCATACTTTGGTATGTTATTGTGGTATCCTCCTCTGACCGTTCATGTGAATCGACTTGGCACATGCTCACGCATGCATATGACTAAATCAATAGTCAGTAAGCCTCGATGATTTATTCACTTTCATGCCATAATTAGTCATTTTTTTGTAAGCATGATTATGACAGCTATTGCTCTCTCGTTTGTCGCTCCCTCTCTATTGATAGCCTTCACTTGTACTGAGTATGTGCTCTACATGTGCTTCCAACTCCTCAAAATCTATATTGCTAGTTGTGTCCACCATACCTACCTATTAGCATCATTTGCTATTTTAGTGCATATTTTATATATGTTGTGTTTTCTTCCAAAATAAAATGTTTGTCTGTTTTGAGAAAGTTAGTTAGTAAAGCTCTCACGAACTTGATGGCACACTTTATTCCTTGCGCTTAATAATCCTGAACCATTGTGACTAGTGCATGAAAGTTATATGCTTGCTTATTATATGTTGGGAGTCAGCAGAACCGCGCTATCACGAGGAACGCTTTCAACACATGTTGGATATCTCATCCAGTTTATTCCTTGCTCTTTTGTTTATGGATGTTGACGATGTGAAATAAAAGGGGAAGTTGTTAGTTCATGGAGTTTATACATTGTGTTAGAGAAACGCCTAGGCTGCTAGCCTAAGCCATGCTTAATCATGGTGGAAGTTTGTAGCAACACCATAATGAGCATCTATGAAGCATCCTAAATAAAAAACTATGCATATGGTAAATAAAAAGATTGTTGAGATTCTCATTGTCTGCTTGCCTTGTCATTTTGGTTATGGGAAAGCTCCTGTGCCATATGCAAGGGGTACCCCGTTGGCGGTTCTCGATGATATGCATGTATTTACAATGAAAAGAACTTTCAGGTGACCAAAGTTGAGTAGCATGTGGAGCGACCCTCGTACTCAAGGGACTTGGGATTTTCAGTATATGGTCTGTTAAGCATATGATTCAGAGTGGACCTCACTTTCACCTTAACCACATGAAGATGCCTACGATAGGGCTATTTGACTTTGTTGCAACTTGTTGTGCTTAATGCTTGTCACTAGGGCCCGAGTTCCATGATCTCAGGTCTGAACTTATTATTGAATCATTATGATAGTATTGTTTATGATCTTATCTGCAAGTTGTGTACACATATCATTGTCCGGATCCAAAGGCCCCAAAGTGACAATAATTGGGACAACCGGAGGGGATGACTGTGGTATGAGGATCACATGTGTTCACTGAGTGTTAATTCTTTGCTCCGGTGCTCTATTAAAAGGAGCACCTTAATTGCTAGTAGTTCCCTAGAGGCCCCGCTGCCACGGGCTGGCTGGACAGAAGATGTTGTGCAAGTTCTCATTGCGAGCACGTATGACTATATTTGGAGCACATGCCTAGGATTGTTTAGTACTTTTATGATTGTTATTATTTATCTGCAATGCCCTAGATCTTGAAGTTACATGTTTAGACTCCTTCATGCAACGCCCGTCCATCCATCCCTATGCCTACCGCACTCGAATCCTACTGCTACCGTTACTGTTACTACTGCTACTGTTCCACTATTGTTGTTACTGCTGCTGTTGCTTTGTTGTTGCTACTACAAACTGTTACTACTGATAAACTTCTGTGAGCAAGAACTATTTCCAGATGCAGCTGAACTGACAACTCAGTTGTTAAGTCTTGCAAGTATTCTTTGGCTCCCCTTGTGTAATCAATAAATTGGGTAATACTACTCGCAAAGACTGTTGCAATCCCCTACACTTGTGGGTCATCAGCGGCCCTAGAAGAGGTGGGCACCGATGAGAGCTTGGACATAGACGCCGTGCAGACGTACTGATCGGCGGGGTAGTGGGTGGACGACCGATGAACGCCCGCACGCGCGCGGGTGAGCACACCCGCAGGGGCAGCAGCGTCCGAGGCGGGCGATGATGCAGACGACGAGGCGGGAGAAGGCGACGATGCAGACGACGAGGCGGGCAACGACGGAGCCAGCGAGGAGGAGGCCGTGCTGGTCGGGGGCGATGCAGACCGTGGCGTCGCGGGTGTCGGCGGAGTCGCGGGCGCAGGCGGCGTTGCAGTCTCGGGCGAAGGTGGAGCCGCGACGGCCGGCGAGCCAGAAGACGACGCGGGCGCGGGCGCCGAGGGACCAGGCGGGGCGGGCACGGAAGGGGCCGCCGTGGTAACTCGTCGGCGCGGAGGGCCGGTCGCAGGAGGGCCAGCGGGCGACGAGGTCGTCTTCAAAGTAAACATGCTGAGAGGTGAAGACGCGATGCGAAACCAGGTCGTAGCAGCGGTAGCCCTTGGTGTTGGCTAGGTAGCCGAGAAACACACAAGGAAGAGAGTGTTGCGCGAGCTTATGCGCGGCGGTGGCGGTAGTGCTAGGATAGCAGCGGCAACCGAAGATGCGAAGATCATCGTAGGCGGGTGGCACACCAAAGAGAAGATGGTGTGGCGTGTATTGCCAATGCACGCGGCAGGGGCAGATATTTATGAGAAGGGCCGCCGTGGTGAGGGCATCCGGCCAAAACCTTGGGGCATGTTGTTGGAGATATTGTTGGAGATATGCCCAAGAGGCAATAATAAAGTGGTTATTATCATATCTTCATACTTATGATAAATGTTTACATACCATGCTATAATTGTATTAACCGGAAACATTAATACTTGTGTGATTTGTAAACATAAAAGAGTCCCTAGTAAAGCCTCTTGTTAAACTAGCTTGTTGGTTAATATATGATCATGGTTTCCTGATCATGAGCATAGAGATGTTATTAACAACAGGGTCATATCATTAGGAGAATGATGTGATGGACATACTCCTATAGTTAAGCGTAGCATAAAGATCAAGTCATTTAATATAGTTCATTTGCTATAAGCTTTCTGATACATAGTAACCTAATTCCTTCGACCATGAGATCATGCATATCACCTTTACCGGAAGGATGCTTTGATGACATCAAACACCACACCGTAACAGGGTGGCTATAAAGGTGGCATTGAGTGTTCGGAAAGTATTGGTTGAGACACATGGATCAAGAGTGGGATTTGTCCATCCATATGACGGATAGATATACTCTGGGCCCTCTCGGTGGAATGTCATCCAATTAGATTGCAAGCATGTGACTGGCTCACAAGGGATCACATACCACGGGAACGAGAAAAGAGTACTTATCAGTAACGAGGTTGAACTAGGTATGCAGAGATACCGACGATCAAAACCTCGGATAAGTAAAATATCGTGAGACAAAAGGAAATTGGTATCGTATGTAAGTGGTTCATTCGATCGCAAAGTAATCGTAGAAATATGTGGGAGCCATATGAATTTCCAGATTCCTCTATTGGTTATTGATCGGAGAAGTGTCTCGATCATGTCCGCATAATTCACGAACCGTAGGGAGACACACTTAAGGATTCGATGTTGTTGAGTAGTTATGGAATGATGAGTAAGAGACCGAATGTTGTTCGGAGTCTCGGATGGGATCCGGGATATCACGAGGAGATTCGGAATGGTCCGGAGAATAAGATTCATATAAGGAAAGTCCTGTTTCGGGGTTGGAGAATGGTTCCGGTGTTTTCAGCAGGAATGTTCTAGAAGGTTCAGGAATGTCCGACACTCCGGAGGGGAAGGGTACATGAATGTGTCATTGCAAGTTGGAATGATTGCATCATGTACTAGGTGTCATCGCTGTACAAAATAAAGGGTTTAATCAAATCCTAGTTTGAAAAGTCAAACGCCAATTTGAAAAGTCAAACGGCTATTTTGGAAAGTGGAGAAGAAGTGGGAAACCGAGTTGGGGAGGAGTTCCTCCTCCACCGCCGGCCCACTAGGGATCCGAGTTGGGGAGGGACTCCCTCCCCTTGGCCGACGCCTCCCTCCACCTATATAAGGAGGGGCAGGGCTCCCCTCCTAGACACACAAGTTGCCTCCCTCTAAACCTAAACCCTAGCCACAGCCTAGGGATTTCTCCCAAGCCGCCGAGTTAGAGCTTCTAATTTCCCTAGCCGCTGGTTTAGCCCCTTCTAATTGGTGTGTCTAAACCCTAGATCACCAAGGCTCTCTCATAGTCCACCATACTCGCTCCGGCTTAAGGCGAAGCCCTGCGAGATCTCCCCTCTACTTCCGGTACCACGCCGTCGTGCTGCCAGAATCGCGAGGAGAGTGCTACAACCTCCGCTGCCTGCTGGAACAAGGGAGAGGAAGGTCTTCATCAAGTACCGAATGTGTGACCGACTGCGGAAGCGCTACCGGAACGCAGCGCCGGAAGGATCGTCTACGCGATCTTGAGATCGGCAAGAGTACGACTACATCACCCACGAGAATCTGCTCTCGTTAAACGCTTTGGAATCTTCGAGGGTGAGTTCCCCTATCGACTCGTTGCTACAATCTAGTAGATAGATCTTGGCTTGTTTGTTTGCATGCGGTAGAAATTTTTTGTTTTCCATGCTACGAACCCCAACAGTGGTATCAGAGGCGTGTCTATATGTAGATCTGTTGCACGAGTAGAACACAATGGTCATTGTGGGCGTTGGTGCTTTTGTTGTCGATTGCTTCTTGTGTACTTTGCATCTTGCGGGATGGTGGGATGAAGCGGCCCGGGCTAACCTTACATGACATCGTTCATGAGACTTGCTCCACGCTTGACATGCAACTTGTATTGCATAAGTGGCTTTGCGGGTGCCTGTTTCTCCCAACATAGTTAAGATTCAATTTACAACGGGTGATTGACAATACTAGTATCAATGTTGTGGTTCTTGTTCGTAAGTTAGAACGACACTTATTGAAAGCCCCAAACCACGTAAAACATGCAAAGAAAATTAGAGGCGTCTAACTTTGTTTTGCAGGGGTGTGATGTGATGTGATATGGCCATGATTGTGATTATATATGATGTATGCAATGTTCCTTATTGTAAGTTGGCAACCGGCAGGAGCCATATGGTTGTCTTTAAATTCTGTTAAGACCCGCTTGTCTATTCAAAGTAGTTGTAATAGTTGAAGCTGGTGGACGACAACCATGGAGCAACGTCATTGACCTTGATGCAATGCTGGTGATGATGGAGATCATGTTCGTGCTTGAAGATGGAGATCGGAAGCACAAGAAGAAAGGCCATATCATATCACATATTATGAATTGCATGTGATGTTAATCCTTTTATGCATCTTGTATTGCTTAGTTAACAACGGTAGCATTATAAGATGATCCCTCAAGCACACAATTTCAAGTTTTAAAGTGTTCATCCTTAGTAAGCACCGTTGCTAAAGCTCGTTGTTTCGAAGCACCATGTGATGATCGGGTGTGTTAGATTCTGCGAGTGTATACAACGTGAGCAAGCCAGATTTGCTCATGCGGAAGCTAAGGTTGATCTTAACGAGCCTAGCATGTACAGACATGGTCTCGGAACACGGATCACCGAAAGGTAAAGCATGAGTCATATAGTAGATATGATGAACATGTTGATTGTTCGCCATTGAAGCTACATCAACTCTTGTGATGATCGTTTTTGATGTGGTGGATTTGGTTCGTGTGATCACTAAAACAATGTGAGGGATATTGTTTTGAGTGGGAGTTCAACGGCAATATGATTAAAAGTTGAACACTATTTATCATAAATTAAATCAAAGTGAATTTGCATAGTTGTTATAGTCATTGGCATCCGTTTACCACCTTGCGCTTAGTTTTAATTGAGATGATAGAACTACAGAATTCTGGTTAGATACTTTACGAACTGGTATCGTATTGTTTTGAAGTGTTAATCTAAAGTTTAAAAGTCCTATTGCAAACTTTCAGTAAGTTCCGGTTACTCCATGAAGTTTAATAATTAGTATTAAATCAAGAGTGACAATTCCAAGTGTTAGTGTATGAGTATCATGTTTGTCTCCATGATTCTTGATATTCAAAGGATTGTCTTAATATCAAGGTTATCTAGGATCTGAAAGAGTTGTTTCAGAAACCATGATGTGTGAAAGATATTGTGATATCTGAAACAAAGTTTTGGTTGCAACATGATAGAGTATAATATGGCAAAAGTCATGTTCTCGTATTTGATGAGAATTTGCAAAAGGTTGAAGACACTAGTTGTCCTAATCCTCCAAAATGTTTTGGAGAGCAACATTATACTCGCAGTTCACCGTTATAAGCTAAAAGTAGCTTGATCATGGATAATTCCATGATAAGGGTGAATATTTGATGTAGGTAAAGTGTTTACTACACCAATAGATTACTAAAGAAAGGAATTTGAAAGAACACCAAACATTTGATGATGGTGATCTACTTCAAAGTGCAAGTCCAAAGACATTGGTATTTAATTATACACGCTTTGGACTATGTGTCATATGTATGACTCCACTGTTGATGTTGATAGATTCTTTCAAACAGAAAATAAATACTGAAAGAGAATCTCATAAATATATGGCAGAAAAGAAAAGACTAGAATTGTTCAGTTTAAGTATATAGATGATATACATGTTATGGCTATATTCTTTGCTTATTAAACAATGTGGTTCTTAAGTATTTGATACTGAATTTGTTGGTGTGAATCGTCATACGAAACAACACAATTCATGAACTACAATGGCCTAAGTAACTAGCAAAAGAATATGTGATGATGTTCATCGAGAACAAATAAAGGGTTATTGTGTTGCTCGTTAAACATCAAAGCTTGCCTTCAAAATTTGTTTTATCAGGTATTATGAGAACAAAAGGGTTGTTCAAATAATTGCCGTAATCCATAAAAGATGGATGATTCACAAATCTCGTTGGAGAAATCACATCCATAAAACTAGTGCTAAAAATGTCGAAAGACAAAATTGATTGAAAGATCACTTAGGAAGTGACATCGCCGTTTAAATTATATTGGAAAGAAAACATGAAGAAACTCCATGTGGATGGAATTTTGGAGTCTTTTGATTTTTGATCACATGACGCTTGTGAAACTTTCCTAGAGATAATTAAAACTTCGTTCATAGGCCAAAAGGGAACGAATGACTAGCTTATTGGAACTTGTACATATTGTTGTATGAAATCCATTATATGTAGTCAAGAGCGATGGATTTCAACTTCATATGCTTTCTCCGAAAATTTGAGTGAATATATGAGTATTTACTTAATAAGGATGAAGTATGAAACATTTGAAAAAGTTCAAAGTCTTTCAAGATGAAGTGCAAAATCATTGTAATAAGAATATAAATAGTTTATGATAAAGATCATAAAGGAAGATATTTGAGTTACAAGTTTAGCATAATACCTAAGATTTAAGGAATCGTTCTGTGGATTTGCATTTCCCGAAACACCATAAGAGTATGGAGCGTTCGAGATATGTAATTAAAACCTTGTTTGACATGGTAAGATCAAAGGTGTAATTCATAGAACTGCCATTATATTTTAAAGATTAAAAGTTTTAGAGACTACCGTTTTCCACTAAAAAGAGCTCCATCATAATCCGCTGAAATGACACCATATAAAGTTATGGTTTGGGATAAAACCCAAGTATTCTTTTCTTAAACATTGTATGCTATGCATAAGAAAGATGTTTGCAACCAAAGTCAGATAAACCTGTCTTTGTATTACTGTTAAGTATTCCTCCATAAACACCGGAGACAAAAGTGTTTGTCGCTTAGAACGTCAAGTTTCTTTGAGAAGGAATTTTTCGTGAAAAGATAAGTGGGAGGACAATAGAACTTTGATAAGGTTAAAGGAACCTTAGCTATATGTGCAGAGTTGCGCAGCGCCGAAAAGTGTTCCGGAGGCAGCAATAATGCTCATGGCTCACGTGCCTCAAAGGTTGTGGTCACGGAGATCTAAGTTCCTATTAAAACAAGTAGGTCGGGTAAACAATCAAACACCAAGATTTGAGAGTCAAATCATTATTTGACAATAATGATCTGACTACATGCAAAGAAGCGATGATGGGCTCTGACTCCGTCAAGTGGCTTGAAGCCATAAAATCCGTGATAGTTCCATACACGAGAAATCAAGTTTTGAACTTGAAGGACCCTCGAGAAAGGTGTAAGACCTTACAGTTGTGTTTGGATCTATAAAGAAGTAGACATGGATGTTTCACATCTATGAAATAGTCGACATGTTGGGAAAGAGTTCACAAAAATGTTCAAAGGTTGACTATGACAAGATTTTGATCTTTCATAGCGATATTTAGTCTAGACGGATTAATGTAGCAACCACTACATATAATTTTGTTATGTGGTAGTTGAATAAACAAAACAAGTTCTTCTAATAGAAGGGTTACCTAGGACATGTGCATGACACGGTCCAAAGGGTTTTGTTAATTCAAAGGATGCTAAATGCATATGCAAACTTCAATGGTTGAAGTAAGCATAGCGGAGTTGGAATCTTCACTATGATGAAACTGTTAAAAGAGTTTAATTTCATCGGAGACAATGAAGATGCTTGCATTTGCAAGAAATTAAGTGGGAGCGCTAAGACATATTTCTAATACATTATGTGGAGGACATATTGTTGATTAGAAATGATGTATCTTTTATTAACACATATTAAGAATTTCATCCTGATGAAAGACTTAGGCAAAACCCAAAAATTTGGCATCAATAGACGCTAATATGGTTGTGCCGAAAGTACATAGATGATGTATTGAATGAGTTCAATATAGAAACTACAAGAAAGGTTCTTGTCACACAGAAAGGATTGAATGAGTTCAATATTGATGATATATTCAAGTGTATTGACACTTGGTAAGTGAAACAAAGATTCAAGTATAGATTGATACTTGATGTATGAAATCAAAAAGAGTATTTATATCAATCATACTGTGATATGTACAAATCCAGATATGTCCTATGCTCTAAATGTTATGAGCATATACCAGAATGATTCATAAGATGATCATTGGACGATAGTAAGGATATTCTTATGATCTTTTGGAAGAACTAAGAGTATATTATTTGTAGAAGTGACAAATAGATGGTTAGTTCATTGTAAAAGTACTACATTGATACTAGTTTTGTCACAGAGTACAAATTAAGTTTATCTCAATCTAAACTAAGGGTGGCACAATATAATGGAAAGTAAGTTCCATAATGGATTTGGATGAGTTCCAAAGTTAAGACATTGTGACAGATACTACAACAAAAGGCTAAGTATATGACTGCTATAATAGCAGCTAAAGAGGGCATTTGTGTCAAGTAGTTTGTTGTCAAACTAGGTGTAGTTCACAGCGGGATAATACTATGAAGATATATTGTACGACAATATTATCAACATGTTTTAACCCCAAAGAACTAAAGGTCTCACCAAAGGACCAAAATTATACAAAGCCATCTCATTAGAGAATGAGTGATGCGTAGAGACGCAAAGACATGCAATTACACACGGACCTAGAAGTGTCAGATCCGGAGATCAGTTGACCACTAGCAATCGTGTACATACAACACCAGAAAGCCATAGGTGTTGAATACACAAAGGTTTGAAACTAGATTATTGACTCTAGTGCAAGTGGGAGACTGTTGGAGATATGCCCAAGAGGCAATAATAAAGTGGTTATTATCATATCTTCATACTTATGATAAATGTTTACATACCATGCTATAATTGTATTAACAGGAAACATTAATACTTGTGTGATTTGTAAACATAAAAGAGTCCCTAGTAAAGCCTCTTGTTAAACTAGCTTGTTGGTTAATATATGATCATGGTTTCCTGATCATGAGCATAGAGATGTTATTAACAACAGGGTCATATCATTAGGAGAATGATGTGATGGACATACTCCTATAGTTAAGCGTAGCATAAAGATCAAGTCATTTAATATACTTCATTTGCTATAAGCTTTCTGATACATAGTAACCTAATTCCTTCGACCATGAGATCATGCATATCACCTTTACCGGAAGGATGCTTTGATGACATCAAACACCACACCGTAACAAGGTGGCTATAAAGGTGGCATTGAGTGTTCGGAAAGTATTGGTTGAGACACATGGATCAAGAGTGGGATTTGTCCATCCATATGACGGATAGATATACTCTGGGCCCTCTTGGTGGAATGTCATCCAATTAGCTTGCAAGCATGTGACTGGCTCACAAGGGATCACATACCACGGGAACGAGAAAAGAGTACTTATCAGTAACGAGGTTGAACTAGGTATGCAGAGATACCGACGATCATAACCTCGGATAAGTAAAATATCGTGAGACAAAAGGAAATTGGTATCGTATGTAAGTGGTTCATTCGATCGCAAAGTAATCGTAGAAATATGTGGGAGCCATATGAATTTCCAGATTCCTCTATTGGTTATTGATCGGAGAAGTGTCTCGATCATGTCCGCATAATTCACGAACCGTAGGGAGACACACTTAAGGATTCGATGTTGTTGAGTAGTTATGGAATGATGAGTAAGAGACCGAATGTTGTTCGGAGTCTCAGATGGGATCCGGGATATCACGAGGAGATTCGGAATGGTCCGGAGAATAAGATTCATATAAGAAAAGTCCTGATTCGGGGTTGGAGAATGGTTCCGGTGTTTTCAGTAGGAATGTTCTAGAAGGTTCCGGAATGTCCGACACTCTGGAGGGGAAGGGTACATGAATGTGTCATTGCAAGTTGGAATGATTGCATCATGTACTAGGTGTCATCGCTGTACAAAATAAAGGGTTTAATCAAATCCTAGTTTGAAAAGTCAAACGCCAATTTGAAAAGTCAAACGGCTATTTTGGAAAGTGGAGAAGAAGCGGGAAACCGAGTTGGGGAGGAGTTCCTCCTCCACCGCCGGCCCACTAGGGATCCGAGTTGGGGAGGGACTCCCTCCCCTTGGCCCGCGCCTCCCTCCACCTATATAAGGAGGGGCAGGGATCCCCTCCTAGACACACAAGTTGCCTCCCTCTAAACCTAAACCCTAGCCACAGCCTAGGGATTTCTCCCAAGCCGCCGAGTTAGAGCTTCGAATTGCCCTAGCCGCTGGTTTAGCCCCTTCTAATTGGTGTTTCTAAACCCTAGATCACCAAGGCTCTCTCATAGTCCACCATACTCGCTCCGGCTTAAGGCGAAGCCCTGCGAGATCTCCCCTCTACTTCTGGTACCACGCTGTCGTGCTGCCAGAATCGCGAGGAGAGTGCTACAACCTCCGCTGCCTGCTGGAACAAGGGAGAGGAAGGTCTTCATCGAGTACCGAACGTGTGACCGACTGCGGAAGCGCTGCCGGAACGCAGCGCCGGAAGGATCGTCTACGCGATCTTGAGATCGGCAAGAGTACGACTACATCACCCACGAGAATCTGTTCTCATTAAACGCTTTGGAATCTTCGAGGGTGAGTTCCCCTATCGACTCGTTGCTACAATCTAGTAGATAGATCTTGGCTTGTTTGTTTGCATGCGGTAGAAATTTTTTGTTTTCCATGCTACGAACCCCAACAGATATGCCCTACAGGCAATAGTAAATTTACTTTATTGTTATATCTTTGTGTTTATGATAAATGTTTACATTCATGCTATAATAGTATTAACAAGGAAACATTGATACTTGTGTGATTTGTAAACTAAAATAGAGTCCCTAGTAAAGCCTCTTTATAATACTAGCTTATTGGTTAATAAATGATTGTGGTTTCCCTATCATGAACATTGAGATGTTATTAACAACAAGATCATATCGTTAGGAGAATGATATGGTGGACATACTCCTATAGATAAGCGTAGCATAAAGATCAAGTCATTTTAATAGTTCAATTGCTATATGCTTTCTGATACATAGTAACCTAATTCCTTCGACCATGAGATCATGCATATCACCTTCACCGGAAGGATGCTTTGATGACATCAAACACCACACCATAACTGGGTGGCTATAAAGGTGGCATTGAGTGTTCGGAAAGTATTGGTTGAGACACATGGATCAAGAGTGGGATTTGTCCATCCATATGACGGATAGATATACTCTGGGCCCTCTCGGTGGAATGTCATCCAATTAGCTTGCAAGCATGTGACTGGCTCACAAGGGATCACATATCACGGGAACGAGAAAAGAGTACTTATCAGTAACGAGGTTGAACTAGGTATGCAGAGATACCGACGATCATAACCTCGGATAAGTAAACTATCGTGATACAAAGGAAAATTGGTATCGTATGTAAGTGGTTCATTCGATCGCAAAGTAATCGTAGAAATATGTGGGAGCCATATGAATTTCCAGATTCCTCTATTGGTTATTGTTCGGAGAAGTGTCTCGATCATGTCCGCATAATTCACGAACCGTAGGGAGTCACACTTAAGCATTCGACGTTGTTTGAGTAGTTATGGAATGATGAGTAAGAGACCAAATGTTGTTCGGAGTCTCGGATGGGATCCGGGATATCACGAGGAGATCCGGAATGGTTCGGAGAATAAGATTCATATAAGGAAAGTCCTGTTTCGGAGTTGGAGAATGGTTCCGGTGTTCTCATCGGGAATGTTCTAGAAGGTTCCGGAATGTCCGGCACTCCGGAGGGGAAGGGTACATGAATGTGTCATACCAAGTTGGAATGATTGCATCATGTACTAAGTTTCATCGCTGAACAAAATAAAGGGTTTAATCAAATCCTAGTTTGAAAAGTCAAACGCCAATTTGAAAAGTCAAACGGCTGTTTTGGAAAGTGGAAGGGAAGTGGGAAACCGAGTTGGGGAGGAGTTCCTCCTCCACCGCCGTCCCACTAGGGATCCGAGTTGGGGAGGGACTCCCTCCCCTTGGCCGGCGCCTTCCACCTATAAAGGGAGGGGCAGGGCTGCCCCTCCTAGCACACAAGTTCCCTACCCCAAAACCCTAGCCCGGCGCCGCCACCTCCTGTTGCCGCCGTCGCCTAGGGCTCCCCTAGCCGCCGACCCTAGCACCTCCTCCTTGGTGTGTCTAAACTCTAGATCACCGAGGAGCTCTCTCATACTCCACCATACTCGCTCCGGCTTAAGGAGAAGCCCTGCGAGATCTCCCCTCTACTTTCGGTACCACGCCGTTGTGCTGCCGGAATCGCGAGGAGAGTGCTACAACCTCCGCTGCCTGCTGGAACAAGGGAGAGGAAGGTCTTCGTCGAGTACCGAACGTGTGACCGACTGCGGGAGCGCTGCCGGAACGCAGCGCCGGAAGGATCGTCTACACGATCTTGAGATCGGGAAGAGTACGACTACATCACCCACGAGAATCCGCTCTCGTTAAACACTTTGGAATCTTCGAGGGTGAGTTATTCCATCGACTCGTTGCTACAATCTAGTAGATAGATCTTGGCTTGTTTGTTTGTATGCGGTAGAAATTTTTTGTTTTCCATGCTACGAAACCCTACAGTGGTATCAGAGCCGTGTCTATATGTAGATCTGTTGCACGAGTAGAACACAATGGTCATTGTGGGCATTGATGCTTTTATTGTCGATTGCTTCTTGTGTACTTTGCATCTTGCGGGATGTTGGGATGAAGCGGCCCAGGCTAACCTTACATGACATCGTTCATGAGACTTGCTCCACGCTTGACATACAACTTGTATTGCATAAGTGGCTTTGCGGGTGCCTGTTTCTCCCAGCATAGTTAAGATTCAATTTACAACGGGTGATTGTCAATACTAGTATCAATGTTGTGGTTCTTGTTCGTAAGTTAGAACGACACTTATTGAAAGCCCCAAACCACGTAAAACATGCAAAGAGAGGCGTCTAACTTTGTTTTGTAGGGGTGTGCTGTGATGTGATATGGCCATGATTGTGATTATATTTGATGTATGCAATGTTCCTTATTGTAAGTTGGCAACCAGCAGGAGCCATATGGTTGTCTTTAAATTCTGTTAAGACCCGCGTGTCTATTCAAAGTAGTTGTAATAGTTGAAGCCGGTGGACGACAACCATGGAGCAGCATCATGGACCTTGATGCAATGTCGGTGATGATGGAGATCATGTTCGTGCTTGAAGATGGAGATCGGAAGCACAAAGAAGAAAGGCCATATCATATCACATATTATGAATTGCATGTGATGTTAATCCTTTTTGCATCTTGTATTGCTTAGTTAACGACGGTAGCATTATAAGATGATCCCTCATGCACATAAATTTCAAATCATAAGTGTTCACCCTTAGTTAGCACCGTTGCTAAAGCTTGTTGTTTCGAAGCACCACGTGATGATCGGGTGTGTTAGATTCCGCAAGTGTATACAACGTGAGCAAGCCAGATTTGCTCATGCGGAAGCTAAGGTTTGATCTTGACGAGCCTAGTATGTACAGACATGGTCTCGGAACACGGATCACCGAAAGGTAAAGCATGAATCATATAGTAGATATGATGAACATGTCGATTGTTCGCCATTGAAACTACATCAACTCTCGTGCTGATCGGTTTTGATGTGGTGGATTTGGTTCGTGTGATAACTAAAACAATGTGAGGGGTGTTGTTTTGAGTGGGAGTTCACCTAGATTAATTTTACTATTAATTAGAACTCAATTTGTCATAAACTTAGTCTAAACTATTGCAAATATGTTGTAGATCAATGGCAGCCCCTACCATCAATTTTAATGCGTTTCTAGAGAAAGAAAAGTTGAAAAACAATGGAAGCAACTTCGCGGATTGGTTCCGCAATTTGAGGATTGTCCTCACAGCTGGTAATTTGACCTATGTGCTGGATGCACCGCTAGGTGACCCACCTGCAGCTACCGCTACCGATGAAGTAAAGAATGTTTACCTCACTCGGAAGACTCAGTACTCCACAGTTCAGTGTGCTATCTTGTATGGTTTAGAATCGGAGCTTCAGAAAAGGTTTGAGAATTCAGACCCACATGATATTGTCCGTGATCTCAAATTGATCTTTGAGACTCACACGGCAATTGGGAGCTATGAGGCTTCTGAAAAGTTCTTTAACTTCAAGATGGAAGAAGGCAGCTCCGTCAGTGAGCATGTGCTTAAGATGTCTGGGCACGCAAACAAACTTCAAAGCTTGGGTATAGTGAAATGCTTTGGGGATTTACCGTGTCCTTCAATCACTACCACCAAGTTACAAGAACTTTGTGATGAACTACAACATGCAGAACATGAACAAGACGTTGCCAGAACTCTTCGCCATGTTAAAATCTGCAGAAGTGGAGATCAAGAAAGAGAACCAAGTGTTGTTGGTCAATAAGACCACCAAATTCAAGAAAGGCAAGTCTAAGAAAAAGGGACACTTCAAGAAGGGTGGTAAGAAAGTTACCGCGCCAACGAAGAAGACCAAGGCTGGACCTAAGCCTGATACTGAGTGTTTTTACTGCAAGGGAGAAGGTCACTGGAAGCGGAATTGCCCAAAGTACTTGGCGGATTTGAAGAACGGCAACATCAAGAAGAAAGGTATATCCGATATACATGTTATTGATGTGTATCTCACTAGTACTCGTAGTAGTGCCTGGGTATTTGATACTGGTTCGGTTGCTCATATTTGTAACTCGAAACAGGTGCTGCAGAATAAACGGAAGCTAGCGAAGAACGAGGTGACGATGCGCGTGGGAAACGGATCAAAGGTTGATGTGATCGCGGTCGGCACGCTACCCCTTCATCTACCATCGGGATTAGTTTTATACTTAAATAATTGTTATTTGGTGCCTGTGTTAAGCATGAACATTATATCGGGATCTTGTTTATTGCGAGACGGTTACTTGTTTAAGTCCGAGAATAATGGTTGTTCGATTTATATGAGTAATATGTTTTATGCACATGCACCTTTGATAGATGGTCTATTCTTATTAAATCTCGATAGTGGAAATACACATATTAATAACATTGAGGCTAAACGTTTGAAATCGAGCGATAACTCGACCTATATGTGGCACTGTCGTCTTGGTCACATTGGAGTGAAGCGTATGAAGAAACTCCATTCCGATGGACTTCTTGAATCACTTGATTTCGAATCACTTGAAAGATGCGAAGCATGTCTGATGGGAAAAATGACTAAGACTCCATTTTCTGGTATGATGGAGCAAGCTACGGACTTATTGGAAATCATACATACCGATGTGTGTGGTCCAATGAGTGTAGCATCGTGCGGTGGTTATCGTTATGTTCTCACCTTCACGGATGACTTGAGTAGATATGGGTATATCTATTTCATGAAACATAAGTCCGAAACTTTCGAGAAGTTTAAGGAATTTCAAAGTGAGGTTGAGAATCAACGTAACAAGAAGATTAAATTTCTATGTTCTGATCGTGGAGGTGAATATCTGAGTTACGAGTTTGGCGAGCATTTGAAGAAATGCGTAATACTTTCACAATTGACACCGCCGGGAACACCACAGCGTAATGGTGTGTCCGAACATTGTAATCGAACTCTCTTAGATATGGTTCGTTCTATGATGTCACTTACAGATTTACCGCTATCATTTTGGGCTTATGCATTAGAAACAGCCGCATTCACTTTAAATAGGGCACCATCTAAATCCGCTGAAACGACACCGTATGAATTATGGTTTAGGAAGAAACCTAAATTGTCGTTCCTTAAAGTTTGGGGTTGTGAAGCCTATGTAAAGAAGTTACAGCCAGACAAGCTTGAACCCAAAGCGGAAAAATGCGTCTTCATAGGATACCCGAAGGAAACTATTGGGTATACCTTCTATCATAGATCCGAAGGCAAAATCTTCGTTGCCAAGAATGGATCCTTTCTAGAGAAGGAATTTCTCTCGAAAGAAGTGACTGGAAGGAAAGTAGAACTCGACGAGGTTGTCGAACCTTCTCTCGAACTTGCGAGTAGCGCAGCATCGGAAGAAGTTCCTGTGGTGCCTGCACCAGTAAGAGAGGAAGCTAATGATGATGATCATGAAACTTCGGTTGAAGTTACTACAGAGCCTCGCAGGTCAACGAGAACTCGTACCACTCCTGATTGGTATGATTCTGTTATGAGTATCATGTTGGTGGATAACACCGATGACCCTGAGACATATGAGGAAGCGATGATGAGCCCAGATTCCAATAAATGGCAAGAAGCCATGAAATCCGAGATTGGATCCATGTACGGAAACCAAGTATGGACTTTGGTGGACTTACCGGATGGCCGGAAGGCCGTCGAGAACAAATGGATTTTCAAGAAGAAAACAGATGATGATGGTAATATTACTGTCTATAAAGCTCGACTTGTCGCAAAAGGGTTTCGACAAATTCAAGGAGTTGACTACGATGAGACTTTCTCACCGGTAGCAAAGCTAAAGTCTGTGAGGATTATGTTAGCAATCGCTGCATATTATGATTATGAGATATGGCAGATGGATGTCAAAACAGCATTCCTCAATGGAGACATTGATGAAGAGTTGTATATGATGCAACCCAAAGGTTTTGTCGATCCTAAAGATGCTAACAAGGTATGCAAACTTCAACGGTCCATCTATGGATTGAAGCAAGCATCCCGAAGTTGGAATCAACGTTTTGATAAGGTAATCAAAAGTTTTGGTTTTATACAAACTTATGGAGAAGCTTGTATTTACAAAAAAGTGAGTGGGAGCTCTGTAGCATTCTTAATACTATATGTAGATGACATATTGTTGATTGGGAATGATGTAGACCTTCTTAATAGTGTCAAGGAATATTTGAATAATAGTTTTTCAATGAAGGATCTTGGCGAAGCAGCTTACATATTAGGCATAAAGATTTATAGAGATAGATCAAGACGCCTAATATCATTGTCACAAAGTACATATTTGGACAAATTTCTAAAGAGGTTTGGAATGGAAGACAGCAAGAAAGGGTTCTTGCCCATGTTGCCCAATACGACGTTGAGTAAAACTCAAAGTCCGACAACGGCTGAAGATAGAGAAAGGATGAGTAAGACTCCCTATGCCTCAGCCATAGGATCTCTAATGTATGCCATGCTATGTACTAGACCCGACATTGCATATGCTGTTAGTTTAACTAGCAGATATCAAAGTGATCCAGGAGTGGATCATTGGACAGCGGTCAAAAACATCCTTAAGTACTTGAGAAGAACTAAGGATATGGTTCTTTCTTATGGAGGTGATGAACAACTCGTTGTTAATGGTTACACCGATGCTAGTTGGAACACCGATCCGGATGATTCTAAATCACAATCTGGATACGTATTTATTTTGAATGGTGCAGCAGTTAGCTGGAGGAGTGCAAAGCAAAGCGTTGTGGCGAGATCTTCAACTGAATCGGAATACATGGCTGCTTCGGAGGCTTCACAAGAAGCGATATGGATGAAAGAGTTTATTATAGAGCTGGGTGTGGTTCCTAGTGCGCTGGACCCAATGTCTATCTACTGTGATAACATGGGCGCCATAGCCAATGCGCAAGAACCAAGGTCACACAAGAAGCTGAAGCACATCAAGCTACGTTTTCACGTTATTCGAGAACATGTCCAAGATGGGGACATAAAGATTTGCAAAGTACACACAGATCTGAATGTGGCGGATCCATTGACTAAACCTCTCCCGAGGGCAAAACATGACCAACACCAAACTGCCATGGGTGTTCGGTATATTACCATGTAATCTAGATTAGATGACTCTAGTGCAAGTGGGAGACTGTTGGAGATATGCCCTAGAGGCAATAATAAATGTAGTTATTATTATATCTTTGTGTTTATGATAAATGTTTACATTCATGCTATAATAGTATTAACAAGGAAACATTGATACTTGTGTGATTTCTAAACTAAAATAGAGTCCCTAGTAAAGCCTCTTTATAATACTAGCTTGTTGGTTAATAAATGATTGTGGTTTCCCTATCATGAACATTGAGATGTTATTAACAACAAGATCATATCGTTAGGAGAATGATATGGTGGACATACTCCTATAGATAAGCGTAGCATAAAGATCAAGTCATTTTAATAGTTCAATTGCTATATGCTTTCTGATACATAGTAACCTAATTCCTTCGACCATGAGATCATGCATATCACCTTCACCGGAAGGATGCTTTGATGACATCAAACACCACACCGTAACTGGGTGGCTATAAAGGTGGCATTGAGTGTTCGAAAAGTATTGGTTGAGACACATGGATCAAGAGTGGGATTTGTTCATCCATATGACGGATAGATATACTCTAGGCCCTCTTGGTGGAATGTCATCCAATTAGCTTGCAAGCATGTGACTGGCTCACAAGGGATCACATATCACGGGAACGAGAAAAGAGTACTTATCAGTAACGAGGTTGAACTAGGTATGCAGAGATACCGACGATCATAACCTCGGATAAGTAAACTATCATGAGACAAAGGGAAATTGGTATCGTATGTAAGTGGTTCATTCGATCGCAAAGTAATCGTAGAAATATGTGGGAGCCATATGAATTTCCAGATTCCTCTATTGGTTATTGTTCGGAGAAGTGTCTCGATCATGTCCGCATAATTCACGAACCGTAGGGAGACACACTTAAGGATTCGACGTTGTTTGAGTAGTTATGGAATGATGAGTAAGAGACCGAATGTTGTTCGGAGTCTCGGATGGGATCTTGGATATCACGAGGAGATCCGGAATGGTTCAGAGAATAAGATTCATATAAGGAAAGACCTGTTTCGGAGTTGGAGAATGGTTCCGGTGTTTTCATCGGGAATGTTCTAGAAGGTTCCGGAATGTTCGGCACTCCGGAGGGGATGGGTACATGAATGTGTCATACCAAGTTGGAATGATTGCATCATGTACTAAGTGTCATCGCTGAACAAAATAAAGGGTTTAATCAAATCCTAGTTTGAAAAGTCAAACGCCAATTTGAAAAGTCAAACGGCTGTTTTGGAAAGTGGAAGGGAAGTGGGAAACCGAGTTGGGGAGGAGTTCCTCCTCCACCGCCGGCCCACTAGGGATCCGAGTTGGGGAGGGACTCCCTCCCCTTGGACAGCGCCTCCCACCTATAAAGGGAGGGGCAGGGCTGCCCCTCCTAGCACACAAGTTTCCTACCCCAAAACCCTAGCCCGGCGCCGCCACCTCCTGTTGCCGCCGCCGCCTAGGGCTCCCCTAGCCGCCGACTTGGGCAAGCCCCAAACCCTAGCCTCCGGCCCTAGCACCTCCTCCTTGGTGTGTCTAAACTCTAGATCGCCGAGGAGCTCTCTCATACTCCACCATACTCGCTCCGGCTTAAGGCGAAGCCCTGCAAGATCTCCCCTCTACTTGCGGTACCACGCCGTTGTGCTGCCGGAATCGCGAGGAGAGTGCTAAAACCTCCGCTGCCTGCTGGAACAAGGGAGAGGAAGGTCTTCGTCGAGTACCGAACGTGTGACCGACTGCGGGAGCGCTGCCGGAACGCAGCGCCGAAAGGATCGTCTACACGATCTTGAGATCGGGAAGAGTACGACTACATCACCCACGAGAATCCGGTCTCTTTAAACACTTTGGAATCTTTGAGGGTGAGTTATTCCATCGACTCGTTGCTACAATCTAGTAGATAGATCTTGGCTTGTTTGTTTGTATGCGGTAGAAAATTTTTGTTTTCCATGCTACGAAACCCTACACATGTAAGCATGGAACAAAAGGGTGGGCACACAGTCAGTGAGAGTACGAAGGATGCGTTCAGCACGACCGTTTTGTTGGGAAGTGTAAGGGCACGTGAGACGAAAGATGGCGCCATGGAAGGCAAGAAGTGTGCGAATGGTGATGTTGTCAAACTCTTTGCCGTTATCGGTTTGCAAGGCATGGATGGGGCGACCGAATTAGGTGGAGACGTATGTGAAAAAGGCGATGAGAGTGGCAGGGACGTCGGATTTACGGCATAGGGGAAAAGTCCACACAAAATGCGAGTAATCGTCCAAGATCACAAGATAATAGGTATAACCAGAATTACTCGGAACCGACGAGGTCCAAACATCACTATGAATAAGTTCAAAGGGAAAAGACGCGACTATGGAGGAAGAATTAAACGGAAGACGAACATGTTTGCCTAGACGACATGCTTCACAAGAATGAGCATCCGTTTTATTACAAGTAAAATCAAATCCTTATAGTATTTGACAAAGAGTGGTGGAGCTAGGATGGCCGAGGCGGGCGTGCCGTAGGTCGACACCGACGAAGAGGGCGAGTGGGATGCTGGCGGTGGTGGAGGACGACCAAACAGGGTACAAGTCGCCGGGTCTATCACTGCGGTGGAGAAGCATCCAAGCACGACCATCCTTAACAAAAAAACCAGAAGCATCAAATTCCACAGTCACAGAGTTATCACGAGCAAGAGAACGAAAGAAAACGAGGTTTTGGATAAAATGAGGAGAAACAATGACATTATTGAGAGAAAGAGGGGTGGAGGTGGAGGGAAAAGTGGCAGAGCCAGTGTGAGTGATAGGAAGAGCATGACCGTTGCCGACGATTATGCGGGAGGAAGAGGATGCGGGAATAGAATTAGAGAGATTACCGGGGTGAGCAGCCATGTGCACGAAGGCACTGGTGTCCATGAACCAATCGCCGCCACCGCCGTACGCGCCCGCCGTACGGGAGGTCTGTAGAGCGGTCAGCAAGGCGGGGTCCCACTGGGCCGTGCTCGGGGGCGCGGCGTAGTAGGCGGGAGGAGCTAGGGGCGCAGCATAGCCGGTCGCAACGGTGGGCTGGGGTGCCGCGAAGAGGGCCTGGTGCAAGGCCGGACGCGGCCCCATGGTGCTCGGGTATGGGGCGCGCGACTCGGGCATGGTGTAGGCGTGGACGACCCCGGTCCAGGGGTTATGGATGGTGATCCATGGCGGGGTGGGAGAGATCTGCTGCGGTGGACGGGGCTGGGGGCGGTGGTTGTGTCACCGGTGTTACCACCGTCGTTGCCACCACCATTGCGACGACGACAACGGCGCTCTCCGTTTCCACCACCATTGCCGCCGCCGTTGGCGGGAGGTAGGGGCGCGAGTGGCGGGGGCGAGTAGAAGCCCAGAGGCGGGCCGGGGCGCGAGGCGCGGGGGCAGGGCCGCCCCGAGAGAAGCCGACGATGAAGGCGGTGTGGGCCGCCCGAGCCCGGAGGTGCTTGATCCGACGCTCCTCGAGACGGAGATATGCCACGGCCTGCTCGAAAGTCGGCGTGGTGAGGAGCGCGAGGTTGGAGGCGGTGTTGCTAAGATCCTTGCCGAGGCCGGCCGATAGCGTGGAGAGCATGATCTTGTCATCGATCGGGAACTCCAAGTCACGAAGCTCGTCGAAGAGGCTCTTGAGACGGAGGCAGTAGTCGTCGAGGGAGAGGTCGTTTTGGTGGGTGCCGAAGAACTCCTGTTGGAGGAACGTGACACGCTGGATCTTGTTGTCGGTGAAGAGGCCGGTGATCTTGGTCCAGACGGTGTGCGCGGAGTCGCCGTCGCGGACGACGGTGCAGAAGATCTCGTTGGAGACGGTCTGAAAAACCAGCGAATGATGGTCGCGTCGATGGCCAACCAATCGGGGTCGTGCGGCATGGCGAGGAGGTCAATGGTGTCGTCGACATGATCAAGGAGATCATATTCGTGGAAGAGAAGGTCGAAGTACGTCTTCCACGGGAAGAAATTGGCAACGGTGTGAGAGAGCTTCACCGGCACGCGCTCGAGGATAGTAACATCGCGGATGACGGCGACGGAGGGGCCGGCGAAGGGGTTGCTGCTCCCGGAGACGGAGGAGTTGAAGGGGTTCTCGGAGGAGGAGGAGTTGAAGTCGGCCATGACGGAGGGAGGTGTAGGGCGGAAGCGGTGGAGTTGGGGAAGGAGGAGGGCCGACGGCGCCTTGGAGGAAAGGGAGGCAGCGGCTAGGGTTTGGAGGAAGGAGGTCGGCGGCGCCTAGGGAGAGGAGGGGCGGCGCCTAGGGTAGGGATATCGTAGTTAGACTGATA
This sequence comes from Avena sativa, assembly GCA_916181665.1. NCBI lineage: Eukaryota > Viridiplantae > Streptophyta > Magnoliopsida > Poales > Poaceae > Avena > Avena sativa. Next base: position 165,268,802 of record OV702294.1, on the reverse strand, counting down.
CAATGTAAAAAGGTATAGGAGAACGCACGGTACCAATAGGACCAGCTGCTCGTATATATATTAACAATATTAGAGGTACAATCCTAAAAATATGTAACTAATACCACACATATCTCAATAGGAGCAGCTGGGATACGATTGCCTCGTACAAACATGTGCTCTCATGAAAAGTGAACAGTAGACGGGGACTGTTGATGATCGCCTCCAGCTTTAGAGATTTAGGTGTGAAAGGATTCTGAACTCCAAACCAGATTCATAATTGCGGCATTAGGGACCATCAGTACGACGCTGACTATGGGTTGTGGTTACGATCAGAGCGTGACGTCACCCTGTCTCCATGTCTCAGGAACAAGAACACTTCAACACACTCAACATCGGCGCCATAGATAATTAAACTTGTTGTGACGTGTTCAATCATAGGCACACCACCATCCTGTTACGTAGTCGCTGACGGTACGATCCAGCAGTTCATCCGATGCTCCCTCCCCCATGAAACTTTTAGAAACACAATTTTAGAGTGACGATAATGTGGCCACGACTTGTCTTGTCTCTCGCTTGTACGTGGCCGCGGGCACTTTTCAGTCTCTCGCGTACTCCTCGTCGTCTCAGATTACCCTAATCATCGTACAGTCCAATTCCATTCCATCTAAAGCCGTACAGCCCTTTCCTTTGAAGGAGGTGATGTCACCGTCATTACCAATTTGACACCTCTCAGTACAAAAGCACGCGGTGGCACTGCCATTAACAGTATCACCATAAAGACGCAGCACATGAATTGCTCCCGAGAACCCGATCGAGCAACCGTCCGCAGGGATGAATCAATGCGCTAACCCTACTACCAGCGCGTGCCGTTGCGGCTGGTGTAGGTAGTAGATCCACGGCACAGCATTAAATGTTTTTTCCTTCCAAGCACAGATGCCCCATGGCTTGCGGTGCAGCTGGAGTAGATCAGGAAAGAAAGAAGACACAGACAGGGGTCTCAAGGGCCCCTCGTCCCGAAATATCTCCGAGAAATGGGAGAATTCGTGCGACAGACAAACCCACCAGCGGGCACGATCAATCACGCAGCCAAATGAATTCATTCATTCACTTCAATGCGGGCACAAGCAAAGCAACCACCTCAACCTCACATTATTACTGCTCTCCACAGTTCACCCCACCACGGCTCACTCCAAGCAAGCATCAAAGCTGGACCGTTGGAGTGTTTCTTCATAAGCAGCAGCGGAGCTCTCCACCACCTTCGCTCGCTATCCTCTCCCCTCGTCCTCCCGCCATGGATTTTCGAAGCGCGGCTCCGTCGCTGTGCCTGCTGCTGCTGCTGCTCGTGCTTCTTCAGGCGAGCGTTCCTGCCTGCGCGGGAGGCCCCAAGACTTACATTGTTCACATGGCCGCGTCGGAGATTCCAACCTCCTTCGACTATCACCACGAGTGGTACGCTTCCACGGTCAAGTCCGTCAGCACCTCCGCGCAGGCGCAGCTGGAAGATGAGGAGGAGGAGGAGGGTGGCGCTTACGCGAAGATCGTGTACAACTACGAGACGGCCTTCCACGGCTTCGCGGCCCGCCTCGACGACGACGAGGCCGAGCGGATGGCCGAGGCGGCCGGCGTGCTGGCCGTGCTCCCGGAGACGGTCCTGCAGCTGCACACCACCCGGAGCCCCGACTTCCTGGGCATCGGCCCGGAGATCAGCAGCCGCGTGTGGGCGGCCGGCCTCGCGGACCACGACGTCGTCGTCGGCGTCCTCGACACCGGCATCTGGCCCGAGAGTCCCAGCTTCAGCGACAAGGGCCTCGGCCCCGTCCCGCCCAACTGGAAGGGCCTCTGCCAGGCCGGCCGCGGCTTCGCGCCCACGGACTGCACCCGCAAGATCGTCGGCGCCCGCATCTTCTACAGCGGCTACGAGGCCTCGTCGGGGCCCATCAACGAGACCGCCGAGCTCAAGTCCCCGCGCGACCAGGACGGCCACGGCACGCACACCGCCGCCACCGCCGCCGGCTCGCCCGTGCCGGACGCGGGGCTCTTCGGCTACGCGCGCGGCGTCGCCCGCGGCATGGCGCCCCGCGCGCGCGTCGCGGCCTACAAGGTCTGCTGGGCCGGCGGATGCTTCAGCTCCGACATCCTGGCGGCCGTCGACCGCGCCGTGGCCGACGGCGTCGACGTGCTCTCCATCTCCCTCGGCGGTGGCGCATCCCCTTACTACCGCGACAGCCTGGCCATCGCGTCCTTCGGGGCCATGCAGATGGGCGTGTTCGTCGCCTGCTCGGCCGGCAACGCCGGCCCGGACCCGCTCAGCCTCACCAACCTTTCTCCCTGGATAACCACGGTCGGCGCCAGCACCATGGACCGGGACTTCCCGGCCACGGTCACGCTCGGGAACGGCGCCAACGTCACCGGCGTCTCGCTCTACAAAGGCAGGCAGAATCTTTCGCCTCGGCAGCAGTATCCCGTGGTGTACATGGGCGGCAACTCCACCATGCCCAATCCAAGGTCTATGTGCCTCGAGGGCACGCTGGAGCCCAAGGCCGTCGCCGGAAAGATCGTGATATGCGACCGCGGCATCAGTCCACGGGTGCAGAAGGGTCAGGTTGTCAAGGAAGCCGGTGGCATCGGCATGATACTCACCAACACCATGGCGAACGGCGAGGAGCTTGTCGCCGACAGCCACCTCCTGCCAGCCGTGGCTGTTGGGGAAACTGAAGGCATCGCGGCGAAGAAGTACACCAAGACCGCCGCGAAACCGACGGCGACGCTCAGCTTCTCCGGAACCAAGCTCGGGATCCGGCCGTCGCCGGTGGTGGCGGCGTTCTCGTCCAGGGGCCCCAACTACCTGACTCTGGAGATCCTCAAGCCGGACCTCATCGCGCCCGGCGTGAACATCTTGGCCGCCTGGAGCGGCGACGCCAGCCCGTCGAGCCTGGCCAGCGACCGGCGCCGCGTCGGGTTCAACATCCTGTCGGGGACGTCCATGTCGTGCCCGCACGTCGCCGGCGTGGCCGCGCTGCTCAAGGCGAGCCACCCGGACTGGAGCCCGGCGCAGATCAAGTCGGCGCTGATGACCACCGCGTACGTCCACGACAACACCTACCGGGTGCTCAAGGACGCGGCGACCGGCGAGGCGTCCACGCCGTTCCAGCACGGAGCGGGCCACATACACCCGGTGCGGGCTCTCAGCCCTGGCCTGGTCTACGACATTGGCCAGAGCGACTACCTGGAGTTCCTGTGCACGCAGAACCTGACGCCCACGCAGCTCAAGGCCTTCACCAAGACCTCCAACATGACGTGCAAGAACACCTTCAGCTCGCCCGGCGACCTCAACTATCCGGCCATCTCCGCCGTGTTCACCGATGAGTCGTCGACTCCGCTGACGGTGCACCGCACCGTGACGAACGTTGGCCCTGCATCCTCGACGTACCATGTCAAGGTGTCACAGTTCAAAGGCGCGGTCGTCGTCGTCGAGCCCAGCACCCTGCGTTTCAGCAGCGCGAACCAGAAGCTTACCTACAAGGTTACCCTGAAAACCAAGGCCGCCCAGAAGACGCCTGAGTTCGGAGCTCTGTCATGGAGCGACGGCGTTCACATCGTCCGGAGCCCCCTGATCCTCACATGGTTGCCACCAATGTGAGCTTTGCTCCTAGTACACTGCTGTTGTTCTACATTAGTCTGGTCTGGGAGCAGATACAGCTGTGCGATTTTTTTACAAATATGCCCCATTGCAATTTCGCATCGCCAAATCTACCCTGCCACTGAAACTATTGTCAAATCTACCCTGGCGGGAGGTGAAAATAGTGCCACGTAGAACATCCCGCCGGTGCTACAGGCGGTTTACTCATCCCGCCATGGAGGAAGACTAAATGTACTTCCCGCCACAGGGACCGGCGCTTAGTTGTTGTTCCCACGTCGACGCTGGCGGGAGGTTCTCCCATACGATCGATTCCTGTATATCGGCATCTTCCATCCTGATTGCGTCACTGACATGCATGCGGTCGCTGTTTTTCTTTTGTCTTGAGCTGGACTTAATTAGCCAGTAATAATCTAGTGTAGTATTTAGTACGGCCATAGTTTTTTTTAAAGAAGTACGGCCATAGTTACGGAGGGAGCTAAGTTTAGTTTATACATGCATGGTTAGCTAATTATACATGGGTTGTAAAGTATTTAATTATTATACTCGCTTGGTCTCAAAATACTCCCTCCATCCCATATTATATTGCGCATAATTTTATATGCAAGTTAAATTTTGCAAAGTTTGATCATAAATATACAAAATAATATAAACATGTGTGATAATATATATATTATAAAAATATATTTTAAGACAATTCTAATAATATTAGTTTAGCACGTATAAGTTTATAATTGTATCAAACTACTTGGTCAAACATTGTATAGTTTGATTCTGATAAAATCTTATATGCAACATGATTTCTCTCTCGAAATAGGCTATTCGCCCTGCTTTATAAATAAAGCCCCAACGGCCGAACTGATACAAGGTGGTGAGGAGAACCTCTTACAAAGCAGATCAAAATAAAGAAAAGAGAAACACGGAAAAAACCAAAACTTGCCACTGAAGACAGAGAAACAAAACCGAGAGGTATCTAGGCTCCACGACGACGCCCCTAAGAGGGTAACGCCGCACAACGCCGCCGCCGTCGAGACCGTGAGGTCAAGGGTTTTCACCCGGAGCCGCCGCGCCGGGGAGGATAGCCACAACGACGCCCCCAAGAGGGTAACGACGCACAACGCCGCCGCCGTCGAGACCGTGAGGTCAAGGGTTTTCACCCGGAGCCGCCGCGCCGGGGAGGATAGCCACAACGACGCCCCCAAGAGGGTTACGATACCCGCAGGCACCGCCGCCATTGGCGCAGAAGCGCTGAGCTTTCGCCCGGAAAAATCCTCACCCCGCGCCCGAGAACTCAGCGGCCCGCTGTCCCCGAGTTAGGTCTCCGAACCGCGATCTGGGAGCTGGCAGAGCCGGAGCACCGCCAACACCAGGATCCCCCACCGTCCGCTCCACGACATCCACATGACCGAAGAGAGAAACCACCACCGCAACGTTGCTCGCCATAGAGCCGATCGCGTAGTCCACCTTTCGGGGCCGCCGCCCCGGCATCCACGGACTTGAGCCCATATCCCGGCAAACATCACTCGGCAAGACTGGCGGATTGGACAAGGTAGGGAAGCACCATAGCCAACAGCCATCGGGCTGTACAGCTGCCCAAGGGAGGGGATCCGCCCTCCACCACCTGAGGTGTTCGCTGTCCGGACGCAATAGCAAGGTCGAGTAGGACCGGCTCCGGCCCGGCCGCCTGCCAGGCCATGAAGAGGTCCTATCGGCCCCGCCGCCGCGCTGCTGCGCTCAAGCCGCTGTCGCCGTCCACCTGCCGCTCTGTGTCGAACCGTCCCTCGCCAGCACCGACCGAGTCCGCCATGTTCGGCTGCCAGCAGCCATGAGCGGCAGTTCGTAGGCTGGGCCATGCCACAACGCAAGTGGCGCGTGAACAAGAGGCAGACGATGCATTAGGGGTAGAACACATCGCTCAGGCGACAGTCGTGGCGATGGCGATGGACGTGGAGGAGGCGGTTGACAATGACTACTTCCTCGACGACTTCGACGATGATCCTGAGGAGTGCAGGAGAGGAGAGATGAGCAATAGGCTATTGTCGAATCCTACAACACCGCACATCACGACATCGGTTGTGGCGCGTTCATGGCGGCCAAGAGGTCGGCGCATGTCGACCGGATGGACCGCGTGGGGTCCGAGGAGAGGACACGGAGGTGAAAAGCTGCGGCCACTGACGACGCTATGATAGCGCATGCTGAGGCGTGGGGTGCAGGACATCAAGGAGCAAAAGCCGTCGTACTTTAGTTTAATTAGAAATAGTTCTTTCTATAACCAGGTGTGTACGCAAATTTCAAATATGAACCCCAAGAATTGTCGCCTTTAAAAGTGTTCAAGCAAATTATTTAATATTTAACTACTCTCGTCCCAAAATACGTGTCTCATATTAGTCTACATTCGAATATATCTATATATACTAAATAGTGAATACGTTTAAATAGATAAATTTTGGACATCTATTTTAAGACTAGACGTAATTAAGTACTTTCCTACCAGCTAATCATGCAGGTATAAACGAAACTTAGCTCCACATGCAATCACAACCTCTATAACTATGACCATACTAAATAAACGGCCCCAATACTACACTAGATTATTACTAGCTAATTAAATTCCAGCTCAAGACAAAAGAAAAACAGCGACCGCATGCAAATCAGTGATGCAATTAGAATGGCAGGTGCCGATATATAGAGATCAACCGTATGGAAACCTTCCGCCAGCGTCAAGGTGTGAACAGCAACCAACCGCCGGTCCCTGTGGCGGTAAGTACATTTGGCCTTCCTCTATGGCGGGATGAGTAAACCGCCTTTAGCCCTGGCGGAATGTGCTACGTGGCACTTTTTTAACCTTCCGCCAGCAGGGTAGTTTTGGCAATGGTAAATTGCAGTGGGGCATATTTGTAAAAAAATCCTGCTGTGCCCTGGCCCTTTGGCAAGCCAGGATGATAAATCAGTTGCAGTAGCAGAGGAGTTGCACTGACCGAAGAAAAATCGTTGGCAAGCTCCACAGCAAAACAAGCTTTTATTCCTCAAATGTATTCACGCTCATTCCAAATGTTCAGTAGCTGGTTGATTGTTTCTACTACTCCGTACATTACTTCTGTGTACAACATATTATCTGAAATAGCGGTACAATGCAAAACTCCATTGAAGCAGATTTAGTTCTCCCAGATGGTGACACCATCGCAGGTGCAGAGCTTCTTGTAGTTCTCCCCAACGCCAGCGCTTCTAGCCACCACTGCGGCAATGCCCGGGTCTGATCTGTCCTCGGTTGCATACAGCGCGATAGAGCGACCAATCAAGTCCACAACTCTCAGTTTCTCTTTGGGTCCTGAGAATTGGGCTTCTCCGTTCTCTCTAGCTTCAAGTGTTCCCAGGTCACCAAGGGGCTGTTTCACAGAAAGAACATTAACTCTCGAAACCAATATTAAGTGAAACCGGTCTTTCAGTCCTAACAAATTCAAACAATTTAAAGGACTGAATACTCAGAACAAAATACAACTGTGGAAATGAAAACAGTTTAATTGCTGGCCTTTTACTTTTAAGTCAATTGTCATTTTCCCCCAAATACTCCAGTGAGCAGCAGTAGAATAATAGAAATTAAGAGCAGACCCACCAGTGTGGTGAGGTGAGCTGCACTTGTTCAATCCCAATCTGCTATGTTCTGACAGCACATGTGCTACAGCATATGCAAAAGAAGGCAGATCACCAGTATGTCAATATTTGCCGCTATTTTGTTTGGTGAATTTGGTCATTGTATTTAAGAGGCAATGAATGCTTTCTGCATTGTAGATCGGAAGGACCTGTAAAAGGAAACAGAGCAACAGATCTAGTCTACCGTCTAGCGACAGGTGATGTTGGCTCTGGAGCCAAGAGATTTCGTTATTAGAACAAAGTGCAACCACAACTTTCAAAAGAATTTTTTAAATATTATTTGCATATGTGGGAATACACTACAAATGTGCAAACTTTCATGGGAAAATGCTTTCATTTGCAAGCTGCACAAAAATAAAATGTGGTGATCTATAAAATCAAATAGTGCTGCTGCTGCTTGCTGTTTCAGATCAAAATTAAAGAGATTTTTCAATGATATATTTCCAGACAAATAGTATATTCTAACATGTACATGTGGCACTTTTTTGAAACTTACTGATGCACGTTTTGAATTTCTGAAAAAGAGGGACCAGGGATATGAAAGGAACCACATACAAGTGCAGAAGTAATATGCCTTAAAATGATAAGCTAGTTCAGTTAATACAATTTTTCTGGTGTATTTCTGAACGTTTTAAACAATAGGCACCAGGGACCGTAAGGAATACAGAGATAACCAATGGAGTGTGAGAAATAGCAGGGTGCCCAACTATGAACTACAAGACTTTCATTTTTTTTAAGCAGCTGCATGAGGTTTGGGATATACTGTTAGAAAGACCGTAATGTGGATGCAAAAAGGTCTGAACATGACTATATGCTTTCAGAACACATGGATTTCAAAATTGTAGTAGTACTATATTTATGATAAGATCAATCCCAAGGGTTAGTTTTCTCTTAAAATCTTTTTCTTCAGAAGTCAAAATAACAGGTCACCATCCCTAGGCATATCCAATTTATCCCATGTTACAAACATGATTTATCAACCCCTTCAGTGACCGAGAGTTGGAACATTACCTTATCTGATAGATAATCCGGTGGATTATATACTTTGCCAGTACTTTCTGCACCTCTTGTCAAATCACCAAATTCATTTATTGACCATCCATATTTACCAGGTGATAGACCACTAAAAGTGGCTTCAACTCTAGCCAATTCCATGTTAACTTGAGCTAGACGAACAACACCAAATATAACCGGCCCTTTGAACTCAGCCACAGCAGCAGAAACTAAGAAATCTGAAAATGTTAAGGCATACAATTAGTTGATAGAAGACATGTGCAGAACACAAACTAAATAAACATGCCAGCGACCAGAAGATTGTTTTAAGATAGCAATTTTCAGTGGAAAACACGAATTAGCGCTATGACAGATAACTGAATTAATTTAGCAGGGCATGGTGCAGCTTAAAAGCATTTTCAAGATGTATCTATAGTAGCATCACACTAAAAGCAAAGACCTTCACAATCAGATTCTCTATACATCTGTTAATTATGGGAGAAAGGACATACATGGAAGATATTTAAGGATCAATGGTACAAATGGTTACACTAGTCATAGGAGTGAAAGCCGAGTATCCAAAATTCAAGATCACTGATTATTAAGCTTTCCACAAAAGAGCATTAGGGATTTTATAATAACATCAGAAGTAATTAGGCTCGCATGGAAGACTTTAGAGGGGAAAACATGCTAAAAATAAAGAAATTAACACACATACCGTCTGGGTTCCCTTGTCCAATCAGACGTGCATCTCGGCCTGTTTGATGCAGAGCATCTAACATTGTCTTCACTGGGAGTGACCCAAGAACTCTAACAACCTGGTTATTCAAATCCACTTCAAGGTTTTTTATTCCTGTAGTAGGATGCAGTACTTAAAACCAAACCAACAGGAAATGGTTGAAATAAAAAGCATACACGCGATTTTTATATACAATAGACCATTGCAACTTTTGTACCTTCAAGTGTTTGAAGCCTGTTTTTCACTGCTGTGACACAGCCCTCACATTTCATGTCCACCATGAATTCGGTCTTCAGCCATACAAAAAACTAGATTGGTAAATAATTCGTTGCACTGAGAAAATCATACGGCATCTCACAGAAATGTGTAGGTCTCCTTGATTTTCCCTTAGTAATGTACAAGGAAGCATGAGCCAAAGTAAATTATAGTTTCCAGGAGACCATTTTTCAATATTAGTTCCAATAGGTTCAGTTGTAGTTTTATCTGGAGTTGATTTTCGAACAGTACGCCTTATTTCGTGAGTCAACCTCAAACTTAAAACAAAATAACCCTACTTTTTTTGTGAGAATAAACAATCCACATGACCGCGGATTTTCAAACAGTGCAACTTAGTTCCTGAATTACACAAATCTTCCTTTATGTACAGAACTCACACTGGCAAATAAAATTTAGCTCGGGTGAAATTACATTATGTTCTAAAGTCATATGTGCTATAAACATCGATCTTCATAAAACATGGCATAGCGCCTTAGCTCAAGAAGTTCAAAACAGAAACCTTGGAGATGGGCTTCTGAATCATATTAGCACTTGCTGCAACAATTTATTCTATCCAATCTTCACAAAGCATGTAGAGTTAAGGAAATATTTATCGCTTTAAAATGCTCCATCATTCTCGCCGACTTTCTGCACTGAAAATCGTGATAATGTCCTCAGGACCGAAATGATAGTCTTTCTCAAAGTATTAGTCTGAGATCAGATGGTTGGTGTGAGTTTATGATAATAGCTCAATTGGGCATTTTGGGATCTCATCCTGGTCCTTCATGTATATGAATTATCTAGCTAGAGTAAGATTTTGCAGATCACTTGAAGCAACAGGCAAACAGTGACACAATAACCCTTTTGATTACCTAATGTTTTTTTTAGAGAAGGGGTTCCCCCTATCTAAATCTGATTACCTAATACAGTAACATATCAAACCTCCACCACAAAGAAAATCGTTACCTTCAGCTCAATATGTATGTACACACATAATTGTCATGTGAAACTCATCTACTAACATGCTATAATAGCTATGTATGATGCAACCATAGTATACATCCGTATCTAGACAAATCTAAAACAACTAATTTGAGACGGTTGGAGTAATAGCTAAATCAGAATGCTTAATTGCCACAATTCCCACTTCAGTACAAACCAACGACAGAAAACAATCAAACTAGCCAATAAAGCTAACTACAGAAAACCATAGAACCAAACCTAAGATTGAATGTCTAGAAGCGTCCTAACCAATTGACTGACTAATCTAAACCTGGAGTGAGAATCTTTTAACTGGATTTGCCCACATCTCAATCACCAATTATGTAATCTCTCAACAATCAATAAGGCTCTCCCAGTTACTAGTAGCATCGCAGTCAGACTATAATAAGGAAAACAAACTGACGCTTTAAGCTTGGGGAGCTTACCGTGAGGTCCGGAAGCTCGGTAACCTGCAACACAGGACGAGCCAAACATAAGACCAAAAAGCTAAGTCCCTGTGAGAGAGAAGCATGGAAGGAAATTAGATTAAGGTGCGGCCGAACCTTATCCGGAGCAGAGAGATCGGCTGTGGCGGCGGCAGCCATCGGAGGCACGGCGTTCGGTGTGCGCACGGCGGAGGAGGAGGCGAAGGAGGCGAACGCGGAAAAGGAGGTAGGCAAGGGGAAGCGGAGTCTGGAAGAGGGGTAGGGGGAGTAGGAGGAGGAGAGGGCGACTGCGGCGACGGCTGCTGCTGGCACGGCGGATGCGGCGGTGAAGGCCCGGAGGAAGCCCACCATTTGTGCCCCTCTGCCTTTTGTATCCTCCAACCAAGTCTTCGATTCTACAGCTCGGCGGTGGGCAGAGAAAGTACCAGTTGGATTGAGAACTTTCTTTTCGCAAGTTTTTCTGAACTTTCGGCTGTTCCGATTATCAATTCAGAATTCGGAGCCGCAGGTTGCGTTTCGTTTTGTTCTGTCCGGCGGCCTCGAGAAACGTCTGGGGCTGGAGTGCTGGGCCTGAAATCTATAATAATGCAGCCCAGTTTCGACTTTTTTTTAGCAATGTATATATATTTTTTGCTACAAAGCGACGATGATAAGGTGCACACATTTAGAGACAAATTAATTCTCACTCCAATTCAATTCCAAACCTAAATTCCTATATCCAAATACAGTAATCGTGAACAGATTGAGATCTGGAAGGATCCCTGCTAGTAAGATTGTTATGCCAAGAGGAGGTTGCATCTTAACAAGGGTAAGTTAATTGATCGATCCCATCATAGGTCATTGGGATGAGGATATTATAAGGACAAACTTTCATCCAATTGATGTTACAAGAATTCTTCAAATACCTCTAAATCTAAATGGTTTTGAAGATTTTATTGCTTGGCATGGAACCAGATCAGGAGCTTTCATGGTACGATCGACGTATCATATGAGTGGCGCCACCAATTTAATGGAGTGACCTGCAGATCTTTCATCAGAGGTACTCCCTTGAATAATCCCACTTGGAAATATTGTAACATCACAACATTAGAGTTTAGAAATAAGCTGAATTCAGATATGTGCATTGCATTCATGTATAGAAAATCTCGATAATTTTCGCGCTTTTGAATAAAAACTTGTCAAAATGATTAAAGCTTCTCTCAACTTGATGGAATTGAAGTAGATCATCAAGTTGATTGCAATAAGTTTCAATATGACCTTTGCTAAAATCTTATTTTGGGTAAAGATGATTTGATCTCAGGGTAGATCAAGTATAATAAAACGAAACCATAAACACATTACTTAATGATTAATACCGGATCTTTAAGAGATCATAACATGGTATGCATTACACCAACTCTTAGATACCAAGTTAAGTATATAACTTAAGTAACAAGAATCTTGATCTATCTTATTCTTATCCATTTCTACCATGAGCATCGTGGTAATACTTAACCTTAATTCTTTAGTTGTATTGAGTAGGAATGAAATTAAGTTAAGACCATTCACCACATATCTTTCTTTCCATATCAATTCCTATCATCTCTATTGAACCTTATTCTAATATCTGTTGATCATCAATCTAGATTGATCTATCAATTCTTAACCTATCAATTCCTGATCTATCAACTCTTATCCTTGTCATAGCATTCACTTTGAAGGTTTAATAGAAAGAACTAAGATGTGGTAAGTATGAATGCTAGTTTTAGATATCATCTATAGGATGAGAGTGTTTAAAGAGAATCAAATCAATATGATAATTGATGGAGTTAACTTATTCATGAATGGATAGGAGAGTTATCTGAAATAAAGATATATGTGGTAACCAAAGTGGATTATAAGGGTGAATTTTGAAGATAGGAACCAATGAGTAATCTTATTAGACCAAGTAGGCATAGACAATGAATAATATATTCTAGCCAAATAGAGATACTAAGAATATAATTATAATACAACTATAATATTGTATTAATGAAAACCTTGATTAGCCAACTGGAAAACTAAACCATAAATGATCAAAGGATTATAATGATTATGCTTAAGTCACTAAGAGAAAATGATTATATGATGCATAAGTGACATTGGTGGATAGAACACGATTGAACCTAGTATAAATATATCATCTTAATATTAGTCATGACAAGTAACAATGATATAATGTAAAGTTGGAATATGAGTTACTGGAGGTAAGTAGAGATAAGATAGTATGACTAAGCTGATACTAGAGCGATATTGAGTTATAGAAGTATTATTATTCCTATTAAAAGAATAGTAAACACTTGAGGTGAAGTAGTAATTGATATATACACCTATTAGAGTAATATTAGTGATGGATGATAAAGGGAGAGTATGAATGGAGTTAGAAGTGACTACTTGTTGGATTGGAGGTTATCATTAGTAGAGTAGTTGATATAACCAAATGTAGATATGCGAATATTATGAAAAGCTTCAGTAACAAGCTTTTGAGATTTATAAGTGAGATTACAAAGTAATTGTGAAGTAAGAGAAAAATCATTCAAGTGGACTTGGATTCATAAGAAGAATTCTAGAGATGAGCGTTATATCTATGAGGAGATCATATGGAGATTTAGTGTCAAGCTCATTGGAATTATAGATGGATTTAGAAGGAAATTATTAATCAGAGTATAATTATGAAGTAGAGATCATCATGTTAACACATTATAATAGATGTGATACAGTAGTATATCTAGGAAAGGAATTCCTTGAGTAATAATCAAGAATTATAAAGCAGGGAAGGTAGGAATTATTATCTATATCACCCTTTAAAACTTAAACAATTACCACAAGGTAAATGAATTACCTTTATCAATATGAGTAATGATCATTATCAACCATTATATGGTAACTTGTCACTAAGAGTCAACCACACTAACTAAGGAAGAAACTATTTAGAATAAGAGGTAATCCTTGGTTGTTTGAATAGATCAAATAGATTTGCTCCTACTTAGTATCATTGCAGAAAGGTATATAGATAAAACCAATACTTATGAAGTAAGAAAGGTAAGAATTTTCGGTAAACATTCCACCATAGTTCTATAGCAAACCACTTAAGCATATCTTTTCCACTCCCAAACATCTAAATCATATGTGCCACATAAATGGAAATTGCTATTAACCATTATACCCTAATATTCTATAAATTAACCACACTTAAGAAAGTAGTGAATAACTAGTTCAAGAAATTATCTATGCCTATTTTAAAAATAAGTAGGATGATTAGGATTCACAAATTAGTAGATTTTGAATAAAAGGAATTACAATTTTAAGAACCTTAATAATTAAGCCATCTTGAAGAATGATTGTTATATGATAATAAGTATGGATATATTCTATGAATATTATTAACCATACTAAGTCCTTAGGATTTTATGTAGCAAATAATAATGTAGGATCACAATTAGAAAGTTCCCCTAAAGATATAAGTAAATGAGAACCAGGTTTCATGAATCAATAGTATTATATCCTATAATAAATTCATGGTTTATTATGTAAAGAAAGTTTATAACAAAGGTATCTACAAAATATTAAAAAAAATGAAGTATTTATAAAAAGAAAATAAAGAAAATTAGATTATTATATTAGGGCTCATGAAAGGACCCTACATACATTTCATTATGTTTGCAACTATTTAGCAAATAAATTCTATAAAGAAATATCCAAACAAATGTGTAAATTCAAAATTAGAAATGAAAACAGAAATAGAAAAAGATAAAGAACCGGAAAAAAACAGGAGAAACCAGTTTCTGGCCACGGCCCATTTTCTCTTCGCGCTAACCGTCACCCGCGTGCAGCCCTGTAGATTCTTCGCTCACTCGGCCATGGCCCAACAGTAGCCCGCGCGCGGCCAACTTCCGGCCCATACTGATTCGACCTCCTGTTCGTCGTCTTCCTCATCGCCGTTAAGCAGCTTCGTGCAGACGCTGTCGCCGTCGATCTTCGTCGCGCTACGATATGTACTGCCATCATTGGAGGCGAGGATAAGAACGCCCGTGCTCTACTCTATCCTCTCGTACCCGTAACACTCGCTCTCGTGCTCTCTCCTAATTTTCCTCAAAACCGAAACCCTAGCCATGCAAAAACTGTGGAGCCCGTTTGTCACCGACCTTGTCGAGCTCCGCTGTGACAACTGGAGCTTCCCCTCACCATCCAGGGTCATATGGTAGAAGGAATCAATTCCCATTGCTTGCTATCGTCGCCACCGTATTCGGTCTTCCGCCGCTCGCCGTCGATGATTGTCATGCTGTCAGGCAGCTTGGCTTTGTCGAGCCCTTCGTCGTGCTCCTGGTGATCTCCTGAGTATCTTGGTACCTGATGAGTGCACCAACACTTTGTTGGGAGACCATAAGCGGAAGGTATGATGCAGTTCAGCAGGCAAGTTTCCCTCAGTAAGAAACCAAGGTTATCGAACCAATAGGAGAAAGGAAACATCCCAAAGGTGTTGCAAGTAACGTGGAGACCTGCACAACACAAACTCAAGACTTTGCCCTAACTAACATTGAGGTTGTCAATCTCACCGGTTGCTGTAACAAAATATTAAACGTATGGTGTGGAAGGTAATGGTTTGCAGCAAGTAAACAAGTAACAGTGGAAGATGTATCAATGGTAAAGACTGGACCGGGGTCCATAGTTCACTAAAGATGCTCTCCATTGATAAACAACATGGCATGAAGGGTAAACAAATTACAGCAGGGCAATTGACAGAAACTGAGCAAGGCATAACAATGCAATACCAGACAAAAAGATCCTATGAGATTCGATTGGGCAATACAACAATATACATAGACCACCATCCAACTGCATTTATGACTAGAAGTTCACCTTCAGGTTATCATCCGAAGCCCCTCTAGTATTAAGTTGCAAGCAACAGACAACTGCTTTAAGCAAAGTGTGTAAGGTAAACAATCCACTTGTTTCATGAACAAGAGACCGTTGTTTTCTCCCTAGTAGCAACAACACATCTACAACCGAAGAGATTTCTGTCACTTTCCTTAGAAACTAGAGGCATGAACCCACTATCGAGCATAAATACCCCCTCTTGAAGTCACTGGTAACTACTTGGCCAAGATAAATACTAACAACGGAGAACATGCAAGATCACAAACAACACAGACATGATAGTATCAAATAGACAAAACCATTAATCAATCTAACATAGTAATCTCAATATCCATCAGATCCCCGCAAATACAACATGCATGATTACAAATAGATTAGATCTTGATCATGAACGGAGCTCACAAGATCTATACATGAAAGCATAAGAAGGAGATACAACCATCTAGCTACTACATGGACCCATAGTCCAAGGTGGAACTACTCACGCATCATACCGGAGAAAAAGGCCTCCAGGATGATCTCCCCTCCGGCAGGGTGCCGGAAAGAACTTCAGATCCCCCCGATCTAGGGACGATGGTGACAGAGGCTACATAAGGTTTCGTGGAGTTTTGATCGGGTACCTAGGGTTTCTGCATCAGGGGCTTCTTATAGGCGAAGAGGCGAGGCTGGGAGGCGGCCAAGGACCCCACACCCTACCTAGGCGCGGGGTGGGCCCACCCATTCCTAGGGGGGTCTGGACACCCTGGTTCACTTCTCCGTCTCTTCTCTGGACTTCGTGTCCCCCACGGTAAAATATTGACTTCGGCTTTTGTCCCGTACAATTCCAAGAATATTGATTTTCTGCCTTTTTGGAACAAAAAACAGAAAAAAACATGCAACTGGCACTATGACAACTTGTTAATAGGTTAGTTCCAGAAAAGATATAAAAACACCTCAAAGTATAGACAAAGAGAAGCAAGGTAAATACTAAACAAGCATGGAGCATAAAAAATTATAGATACGTTTCCGACGTATCAGTACCCTCCGATTCGTTGCTCGCACGCCATAGCCATCTACCCACAAGGGTTTCAACCGTATCGCCACGAAAGCTCGCCGCCGGCCATCCTTTGGTGACCATTCCTGGGCGGCGCCGCCACTATTAGGTCCCCGTCGCGTCCTCTTTCCAACAAAACCAACCACAGCCGTGCGCGCACACCAAATCATCGGATTGATCTAAGATGATCATCTTCGGATGACATCAGCATGATGTCATGCTGACGTCGCCCCAACCCAGTCAACGATTTTGACCTGGTCCACTACACGTGTGGTAGCTGACGTGGCCACTGGCCCACTTGTCCATGACCTAGGGTAGGTTTTGAATCGGTATAAAAAGTATTGCTCTATTTAAAATCTGATTAGAAAATGAATAAATCTTATTAATTCAATATCTTTTGCTTTATAATTCAGAAAAATATGTTTAATATATGAAAATGTTTAGAAAAATAAAATCTACAATTTAAATTTATTATCAAAGATTATTATATTAACTATTTAAATAATTTATAAGTAATAAAATTATAAAAATTCATATTTTAAAATTGAGAAAATATAAATAATATACTAAAATTCTTAGAAACATAAGAACTACAATGTAAAACTATAAACATAAAACATTATATCATTTAACTAAATATTTATTATTTATTAAGTGTTTATAAAGTAATAACACTTATAAAAATCATATCTTAATATTTAAAATTCATAAAAATACATATAATATACGAAAATGATCACAAAAATAATATTTACATGATAAAAATATAATAATCCACTTTTGAAGTTAATAAAAATTTTAATACTCTAATAACTTAAATTCAAACCTATTTCCTTAGTTGGTAATTCATAAAAGTATGCATAAAATTGTTAATACATCTAATATTGTCCACTAAAGGTCTAAAAATAGTATTAGTATTAAGTCTTAATAATATGAAGTAAAAATAGTTCAAAACATTTTAGATACAATTTTATTGGATTATCATTCATCAATAAGTATATATTATTTTCCAAAAGGATTCTTATGAAATATAAAATCCTCAAGAATGTTATTTTTTACTTAATAAAACTTTCTACAATTTCTTCACTCACAAGTTTATAAATGGATTAAAATCCAAAAATAATTCATAAGTAGTTAAATAATGTTATTTCCATGTTATAAATTATAACCACTCATTTGTAAGCAGGTAAGTGATTCTATTCAATCATAATGTTAAGAAACCATTACCCAAATAGAGGTGTTACCACTCTTAATTAACCTTAAAGAAAAATTATGACGTGAAAAATTATAATATACCATCTAATGACCAAGATAGATAAGTCTCAACTACTAGTGTGGTCATTATTCAAATGAAGTAAATCTTTCTTCCTTGATAACTATAGTTAGGTAAAAACCCTAAGAATATCAACTAAAGGTTTAAATGCTTTTATTTAGTTAAGTAAACTTTTCTTCAAAAGTTATTCTTTTAAGATACATTATAAAGCAAGACATAAGAAATTCCATAATAGCCCCAATTAGTTAACAATCTCCATATAAGAAGTCTTTGGATAACATTCCACACTTGTGTGATTTATTATTGTATACTACTTATTATACTCAAATGTTGCTTCACACACACTCAAAATCCTTAATAAGAAGCACAAGTGTGAAACTTAATCTAAAAGGGCAACACATTTCAAAGAAACCATTTCTAGTTTCCAAACCTTAGACCATCAACGTTATTCCGGGGATTCAACTTTATCAAATTGCATTACATTACTTATGCATAATGGCATCTTGCTTCTTTAAACATTAGTCCTTACCGGATAAGTGATGCTGTTTTCAGATATTGGATCTTCTATTGTCTCGAAGACCATGATTGCATAATCTTGCAATCACAAAAGTCAAGTTCACACTTGTTCTTGTCTTTGGTTATTTTCTACCGAGAATTTTACAAATCCGGTGTTGTCATCACCTGCATTTTAAAAAGGTCAGAAAACCCTATTTTTGATAATAATGTGAACTATTGGTTACTGATCCAGGGTGATCAGCTAATCTATTAAGTCTGGCACTTGGAATACCAATGCATAGGAATATATCATGTAGGACTTAACAACCAATGTCGCCAGTGATTCTTGTGCCGTACATTACGCTTTAACCTTGAGATTTGAAATGGGACGGAGAAGTCGGCTGATATTCTTCCTTTCGCATGTAGCCGGATGCGCAGGTCGTGGCTGCGTAGCGTGCCTTAATTGGTAATTCATAGAGGATATGCAGCATATGAATTGGAACCCTCAACGTCCCACGGTAGTTCTGGCATCTGAATGGTCTGTACTAACCATTGCCGTAATTCAATATGTGGGCATGGAATTCACCAAGGAGACATGCGGGGGCGTGGAGAAGGGAAGTGATTGGCTTGTAATAGTCCGGACTCATACCAAAGAAGTGTGAATGCGCCTATAAGTCGGATATGCAACAAAGCTAAGATCTCTCATGAGTAAAGTAACGCACCTCTACAGAGTATAAGAACTGTAACTTGTTACTCCTTGTTCGGGGAAGGATCTACGAACGCGGCAGAAAAGGCGTTGCTCAACAAGTTTGTGAAACTTTTTGAATACTTGAAAGACACAAGAACAGTGTTTAAGAAAATAGATCCAAGTGAAGTTTCTATAGTCATCAATGAAGCTTACATAATACTCATGGCGTCCAACAGATTTAGGGCTAGACCCTAAACATCAAAAAATATTAATTGCAAGGGAGCAGTGGAAACACTTATAGAAATAGGATATGATAATTGATGACTTTTGGATAATTGACATGGATCCCAAATAGTTTCAGGATTCAAATACTTTTCATAAGAAAATTTATTTTGGCTAAGCACTTCTCTAACAATGACCGATGAAAGATGGCCGAGACGGCTATGCAACCATGCTTGTGAGGTCTTAGAGGAGAAAATGACTTGTTTCTTAGAAGTGGATGATGACGATGATGGGTTATAGTTTTCCAATGCAACATACACTATGCGGAGTTTTTCGGGTGTCCCGATCCTTAATAAGAAAATAGAAAGGATGAAATTTTAGGAAGACATTATTGTCTAGGGCTAGATGATGAACAAATAACAAATTTTTAGATGTGCTAGAGACATGGGGAATTTCTCGAAGATGCAAAATTTTATGGGGTTACTGTATGACCAACATGTATAATCACCATACCTGAATTGTCAGCGCTATGAACACTGTCCTTCCAGCGGTACAGTTCACGAATTGCCATCTTGTCGATCTCCCCCGTGATGTGATGCGTCTCGCCAGTGTCGGGATACCAGTTGGTATCGATACTGTATGAGGCCACATGAGCCTACTTGTCGTCGTACTCGTCATCGTCATCGTCGAAGTGATACCAGCAGGCACGTGCATCATGCCCCTCCTTGTTGCAGATTTTGCACGGCGTGTCCACCCAAGGATTGGTCTATGCGCGGCCACAGCGACGACCACGACCTCCATAAGGTGCGGTATGACCGCCTTTGGTGTTGGTGCGATATCCCTAGCCATGTTCGCCACACGACCGCACATAGAAGGTTGCCGTAGTATGCTTGCCCTCAATGTGCGGCGTTGGCGGACGATATGAACCCGCTGGTATTGCCGACGCTGATCATACTGAACGACATGTGTATACATATCGGTTATAGTTACCTTGAGGGATTTTGGAAGCACATTGATGGCGGCAACCACAAAGTCGTATCAATTGCCGAGGCTAGCGTCGTTGTAGGACACCATCTGGGCATCCGCGATGTGTTCGCCGACAGCAGCGAGTATTAGCGTAGCCCTTCATCTTGTTGAAGAAGGCGTCGGTAGTCAGCTCGTGCTTGTTGGTGCTGCCAAGAGCGATGTGCAGATTCATGATCCGCGATTGAGATTGCGAGGCGAACATGTCGGCGAGTGTTGTCCAGACTTCGGCGGCGTGCTCTTTGTCATGGACATGCAATAGAATACTTGACATCAGCGTGTTGATGATGTAACTGAGCACATGCTGATCCGTGGCGACTCAGAGGTCGTACGCCGGGTTCGGAGTCTCGGGTGCCTTCACCGCCAGCACCACCGTTTTTGACGATGCGACCTCCATGCATGCCGTCTAGGAGCCCCATCATGCGCGCACCGCGAATTTCCGTGAAGACAGTGGCCTTCCAGAGGGTGTAGTTCTCACACATTAGCTTCTCCAAGGGCGGGTTACCCAGGTTGTGCCCACGACGAAGAAGAATCCATGGGAGGAGGGTGGGAAGAACCGATCTAGGGTTTTAGATGTATTGGAAGAGACCCGGTCATGATACCTAAGCCTGTGCAAAACCGGTTTGACCAGTTTAGCCGATTTGGGCTTCTGAGTTTAGATTTTATTTGTGAACAAAAATAAACTAGAGTGCAACTAGCCGGTTTGGCTGGTTTGGCCGGGTTTTATTTTTTGCACACCCTTAATGATACCATATGAGAAGCGTTTTTACTCGATGAAATACATCGAGCCACGTGTGTTTATATATTGGGGTGTCTCTACCATAGGTTGAGTCCTTTTCTTGAATTGAAGGGCTTTCTCGCCCCCGATTTCATTTCAAAATGACACCAGAAGCCCCAAACATCCCAGAGCTTATCATCTTCTCACACACCCACCATTCCTCTTTCTCTTCAGCAAACGACTACTCCACCCTGGAGGGTAAGATAAAACTACCATCACATACCTCTTAACATTACAACCAGCAGAAACCTACTAAAGCAAAACCAAACTTCAAACAGAGCTCATTCATCAGCAAAAACTTCCATCTTTTCCATTTCCTTCCTTCAAGCTTCAATTCTCCCAATCATAGGCGCCCATCCAGTCCTTCTACTGAAAACTTCCGACGCCACCTTTAGCAGCATGTGTGCCGCTCTGCGATGCTCTTGCTGCTCGTTTGTTCTCTGCATTCCAGCCCAATAGTCGATCCAACGAGAAACTTGATACACAACATCAGTAGAATCCCGCGGACGAACATGATAAAAAAAAACCATTGTGTTTCTGTTCTAGAATACCGAACTGGTTTATATCTCACCATATTCGGTCTACACAAGATCTTATCTCTAACATGCAGACCTAGGGGTTTCTGCAAGTGAAGGAGACACAATGGAAAAGCTTAGGCTGGTCATAGTGGGAAGTAACTTAGGGTAGTAACATGGGTATGTTACTAGTTTAAGTTACTATCTCCATAGTGTAAAATAATATATGTGTGATGTTATGCAAAGGCTTATTTATTACAATATAGACTCATTTTATCTTGAAATGTGTGATTTTATGGTAACATAGTTAGTTACCCCAAACCTCTCTCTCATCATTTAATTGCATGTCATGCCATCTAAATGCTTAGTTGGTAATACATGTAGGATTATGTTACTACTCAAGTTACTCCCACTATGACTAGCCTGTTGCCACATCAGCGTCCTGATCAAAGCTTTGGTCAGCACCTAATTACCAGCTGTCCCGACAAAACCGCCTTCGATGTGACAGCTAGTCTGGTTTTGAGAATTCAGGCCAGTGGGGTATAGCTCCTCCCAGGTGGATTTGGGGTTGAAACATTGGAGCACTTTTTTTTTCGTATGGCTCTCATCATCACACGTCGTTGTGCCCTCAGGTCACGCATACATACGATTCGATTATCAGCACCAGATGTGTCCACTGGCTCGGCATTGCACGGTCCGAATATGGTTTAGTTGGGTAGACAGGGTTCTAGAATCAGTGAATGGTGGTCAATCTGTCTCTGTTGTGTGCTTTATTATTTGCATTGTTGATTGTTAAGAGATGATCAGGCTAATCCAACAAGCATAAACTCTTATGTTGATTGTTCAGAACTGGAACGAATCATGTGAGACTACTATGTTCTTCCGTGTACATAAACTCTTTCTACATTCAGGAAAACACAAACTGCAAATACGGAGTGGCTGAATGCTGAAAGAAAGAAACGACTCACCCAGTGTAGCTGAAAGCCTGCACGCAACTGTCAAAACGAATCCTCACAATCTGTGAACCTGCTTAAGCTAGGTCCAGTTACAGGGCAACTCTCCTTTGGCAGAGTGCTGGATGGAGCTACAAGGCCTCAACTGCTCCCTGCCAATAGAGAGGAGCCCTGAAACTGGACTGCTCAGATGTCTCTCGCTCTTGATCGTGTCGCTTGCTTCCTTCTTCTTCGTCTTCCTTACCTTTGCTGCTCTCCATCCCTCTGCCGCATCACGGGATTTATAGGGAACATAAAATCCAGCCGGGGAGAGAGAGCCAGGACCAGGAGGCATATACTTGCCCAATTTCATTTTCAAAAGGGTTTTAAACCATGGATATCCTCTTGGCATCCAACATCTCCCTTTCCCTTTTGCGTTCAGCGTTGTGCCCTCTAAAAAGTCCAGTCCCCACTAGCTATGGGATTCTTCTTTCGTTTTCCAGACCCTTCTTTGGCAACTAGAGCTGACACCTTGCGCGGCGAAATTTACTGGCCATTTTTGTTCTTTGCTCACAGACTCACAGTGGAGATGGACGAGCAGATTACCCCTGGTATATTGAACGTCAGAACAGTAGTCTACAATTGTTTTCTTGATAAAACTTCTTGTTAAATACAAATTTAATCTGTCTTACAATACAAACAAATTCCATCTTGTACATACCAACACACACTTCCAACAATGACGGGCAGGTTCAGGTTCAGTACCAGGTTCAGGTTCAAACTACCAATACCGAAACAAGTACCAGATCCTCCAGTACTAAATGCTTAGCGTGCCTGGTAACTTTGACTGAACTAATTACACTTTTCGCTTCTTCAATCTTCTAGCGTGCAACCTCTCGTTTTGGATTTTGACCCCCATATACCTGTCAAAGTTACACACAATCAGACAAGATCATTATCTTTTCAAGACAAAAAGATTGATAAGATCAGACCTAAAACAGCAACCATGGAGACAGAATCAGTACCACTAGGACCCAGCTAAAAAGCGCTGAACATTTAGGGATTACCAAATGATATCTGTACTAGAAAGATGTCAACCAAAAGATCAAAAGCAAAGGACTACCTGCCGAGCATCATGACGGTGGCCTGCGGGTTGGTTCCCGGCGAGGCGTTGAGCGTGGAGCCGTCGATGACGCGCAGCGCGTCGACGCCGAGCACCCGGTACTCGGCGTCGACGACCCTGCCGACCTGGCAGCCGCCGTGGTAGTGCCAGATGGTCATGACGGTGTCCTTGCAGAACTGCTCCAGGGACCTGGAGTCGTTGTCGTGGCGGGGCAGCATGTTGACGGGGAACTCCGCCGTCATGTTGAGCAGCACCTCGATGGAGAAGTCGGGGTACGTGAATCTCTGGAAGGACTTGGACCTGATGACGCGCTCGATGAGCGTCAGCCCGTCCACGCAGCGCCGGAGGTCCTCCGGGTGCGAGAAGTAGTTGAAGGTCACCGCCGGGTTGTCGTCCGGGTTGAGGTTCCGCAGCTCGAGGTGGCCCGTGGACGCCGGGCCCATCACCTTCTCCAGGATGAAGCCGCCGCGGAACGCCGCGTCGTCCAGCCGGCTCATCGCGTCCGCCGCGCGCGCGATCGCCTCCGGCGTCCGCTGCTTCGGGGGCACAGTCGCCAGCTGCCCTATCTGCAGGAACGAGAGATCTGTGTCACCTGTTCCTTCGGCTCAAGCTGTCACTTCCTGCAATGTACGTACCTGTGGAGAGAACATGCCGAAGTTGCGGGGCAGCCGGTGCTGGCCGCCGCCGGAGCCGGAGCTGGAGGCCCGGTGGCGCGGGTTGGCCCAGTTGGAGCCGCTTGCGCCCTCGATGTAGCTCCCGAGCTGGGTGATGCCGACGACCTGGATGAGGGAAACCTCGACCTGGGAAGGCGACGGCACGAAGATGGCGTTCATGGGGTTGTCTGCCATGCCCTGGCCGACCGCGGGCTGGTTGAGTACGAGGGTGATGTTGAAGGAGCGCAGGTGATCCGCGGGACCGACGCCGCTGAGCATGAGCAGCTGCGGGCTGCCCATGGCGCCGGCGGAGAGGATGATCTCGTTGCGGCGCCCGGCGTTGAGGTACGCCTTGTGCATCTGCCCCTCCGAGTCGTGGAACACCACCCCATGCGCCACCGGCCGGCGCCCCCCTGACACGACAAGGCGCGGGTCATCACGAAATGTTTATTACATAATACATGGAAGAAATACATATGCTAGTGCATTGTTTAATGGAGTACCTCCGACGTTGAAGAGGATCTTGGCGACTCTGGCCCGGAGCAGCACGTCGACGCCGTCCGGTCGCGCGTACCGCAGCAGGTCGGCGGCGGTGTGGCGCCGGCCCTCGTCGTCAAATATGGAGCCGCCGATCTTGGTCCCGTCGATGTGGTCGAAGGTGAACCCGTTGTCGGGCGCGACGCCGGCCTCCAAGAGGCCCCTCTGCAGCGCGGCCTGCCAAGGCCCCAGCTCCGGGTGGAACGCCACGACGTCCTCCACCCACCGGTACGCGTCCCTGGTGGCCGCGAGGTCCCAGCCGACGTCCAGCACGTAGTCGTCTCTGGCGCGCGTGTAGAAGCCGGCGTTGATGCAGCTGCCGCCGCCCAGCACCCTGGGGCGCGAGTTGATGACGCCGTCCTCGGAGACGAACCGCTGCGCGGGGGACCCCGGGGACGTGTCGGCCAGCGTGGACATGAAGTGGGTCATGTTCTCCACGCGCTGGTCGTCGTACGGCGAGCCGCCGCGCTCCAGCAGGAGCACGCGGGAGCGCTGCGAGAGGGTGGCCGCCAGCGGGCACCCCGCCGTGCCGCCGCCCACGATGATGTAGTCGTAGTAGGACACCGCCGGCGCCCCCGTCGCGTCCCTCGCGAACGTGTAGTTCACGCCGCGCGCTGTTTCATTCAAGCATGATCAGTAACATAACGAGACATGATCTATGGCAGCAGAGAGCGCGAGAATTAGCAGTAGTCACCTTGTGGCGAGCAGCACAGGAGCGTGGCGACGCCTGCGCAGATGATGGCCAGCGCTCGTGCGAAGGGCCGGCCGCCGGTAGTCATTGTTGGGAGTACGACGTACGTGCAGATGTAAGTCGTGACGACGTTGGACTAGCTGGGATTGTTGGAGCTTCGTTGATAGCATGCGGTTTTATATGGCGAAACTGGCAGAGCAGAGCACCGGCGCCATTGCTCCGGTAAAATCGCCCGACGACCAGGCACGCACGCACGCACGCTCTTGTTGTACACATGCGACCACCACACACCATGCCACAGGCGTGGTAAAGAAGCGGTAGGAAAAAGGACTTAACCACCAAAACAACCTCTGAGCTCATGCGTGTGACCGGCCATTCTGAGCGAAGCTCGTCCCCGTGACCGTGCGGAGCGGCCGTGTCAAACCTGGCGACCTACCACTACCACCGAGCGCCGAGCGGGTCAGCGGGCGTCCGATCAGGCACGGCCCAGCTAAAAGGTTGACGCACGTCCATCTTGCCTTTCCCCAAACGGCCCGGTTCAGTCGGGTTTATTTAACACGATCGAGCCACCCGCATTTGGCACCTCGGAGTTATACGCCTCTCGCCCGAGCCAGCCGTTGGTTGGGAGCTCCAGAATTAATGACTCAGCAATGCTTCTTCAGTACTCCATGTCACTGGACAAATACAATGCCAGTGTAGTACAACATTGTCCAGCTCATGTGGACTGACATGACTACTTCGACTTGACCTGTCAGTGCACGCCAGGAACCATATCCGTGTGTTGCATTTCCAACACGAAACAAAGCTGTCTGCAATGCATCGGAATACGCAAGTTCAGTTCAGTGATACAAATAAGTATCTTTTTTTTTTCGTTTCTTTCTGTGAGTTCAGGGATACACAAACTCTAAACAAATTTACATCCGCCCACATTGCTACGACAATTTTTTTCTTACATCGACGTATGTGGGAGCGGAACGGACCAACATTTTTACACCGATTTATTGAAGCCACAAAACCAATTCTGCCGCTACTTCAAACCAAAACCAAATACAGCCCAATGTGGGCGGCAGGAACCATTTTAACAGTCTGTACATTGCCCAGGAAAAAGGCTGATGATCTGCCTCCTCAAAAGAGAGTGTTGTATGTGCAGAACGTTGCGACGATGGAGACGATGGAGATCACGAGGGGCGGGAGCAGGGTGACGTTGAGGAGCATGTCCGTGCCCAGGTACCCCGCCCCGGTGATCGTCGCGTCGGCAACCACACGGGCCAGCGTTCCCGCCTCCGTCGAGAGGAGGCCGCCGTTGTAGGTCCCTCGCGAGAGCCTCGACGACATCACTCGTGACAGCAGGGATAGGTTTACTCCTGCATTGTTGAGAGGTTGGTTTGTGGTTTTTATTTTCCAGATATAATGTTGGCTGCGCTGAATGATCTGGTTAAAGAGTTCACATACCTTCGAGCACTTCTGCGAACACGAACGTGATGAGAGCCGAAGAGACGTATTGCGGAATCGAGTAGTGAGATGTGTAACGGAAGCTCATGATTATGCCAATCAGAACCATGATTTCAGAAGCCAACAGAATTTGCCTGTCGAGAAAATTGTATTTTTCAGGAATAATTGCAATTATGGTACTTGAAGAGGTAAAGGAATACAGCTTCACTTAATTTTCTTTCAATGAAATTGTGATTTAAAGCGTCTGGATACTGAATTTCTGACATGTTAGAAAAGCAGTATGGCAATTACAATACTTGTAGGAAAAATTAAGTCTATTTGTAGGAAAAATTAAGCAATATGACAATTATAATATTGAATCTCTTGTTTTTTTGGAGCTTGCAGTATCATCATTATTTAAAACACCAAAACATAAAATCACTATTTAAAACCGGGCTAGGGTTGAAGTTAACTGCTTTAGAAAGGAACGGTTTCGTGTAATTCAGGGTTCTGGAAAATGGAAGTTACCTGTCCTCAAACCAATTGGTAACATAGCTCCCAACGACGGCGTTGACTGGAAGAACAGTCAACCCAAGAATTGCTAAAAAGATAGCCACTGCACTTGTATCCCAGTTAAAATAGTATGTGGTGATGACACTTGATTCGGAGAGCAAAATTTCCATCGCATACTTGAGCATAAAGTATATCAATAGTTGGACCTGAGAAATGAGCGCCCATGTGATATTATTAAAGGAAAGTAGAAACGATGGTAGTTTTAATGCATAAACTAAACCTGGACATTAACATGCAATGGCCCAAAGAGAAAAGGGTTCAACACCTCTAAGATTTTCTCTGGGCTCCTCAAGTTTATTTGACTTGGTGTGTAAGTGTGGTGTCTGTTTATATGTGTGAATGCAAGTATCCTTTCTAGTAACTGTATTACATTTATTTTCTGATTATTTAATTATTAACATCAAGACTCCATCTCTCAGGTAATGGAATTCCTACCTTATTTGTATAAAAAATATTGAGGTAGTGTGCTTTATGTTGGTATGCTTTGGTTCAGGAAAAAACAAAGAAGTAGTTGATGACCGGAAAAAACGAACCTTCACAGACGGTGTCAGCAATTTATAAGCTGAAACAAATGATGTTGCTGGTTCATGGGATTTTTTGGAGCTTGCAGTCTCATCGTTATCCTCCGAATTCTCATCCAGTCTGTCTTCTGAACCTATAAGCAAAGGTTGTGCTAGACCTTCCTCCAAATTAGCACTTTCTTGTTGACCTGCTTTTAAAACAAGTTAACTTCATACTCCCTCCGTTCCTTGATATAAGGTGTATAGTTTTCTATAAAAAATTCCAGAATATAAGGTATATGGTGGGATTGTGGGATTTTTTTACATAATTTACGAGTCAAACTGATTTGGAGAGATGAGATACCGAGATTTCCATATTTTCCTCTATTCTCACATCGGTCACCTACATGTATTAACATCTAAAAGTATCGATTTTTTTCCTTTTAGCCTATGCGCTAATATTCGTGCAAAAAAACTATACACCTTATATCAAGGAACGGAGGGAGTATAAGAATAACTCCTGACGATGCTAAAATAATGTCAGTAGCATAGTATAACAGCCTTATTAGGCAAGAATAAACTCTAATGTACTTAACTAGTTTAGTCTCCGTTTGAAACACACGATTGGAAAAAAACATGAATAGGAAAGACAGACAGGAAAGGAATGCAGGTGCAACAACTGTGGTCTACTAGTTGAAACTTACTAGATTCAGAAGGCGGTGCACTAGCTGCAGCCTTAGCAAAGTGTTCTGGCTCTTTGAATGAAAACCATAGCCACACCAAGTAAAGAAGCCAAGAGATGGACATGAGCCATCCTGGCAATGTGCTCTGGTTAAATGTGAGCGAGTATATCGTAAATTTTGTCTGAAGAAAACCAGCAAGACCAGGGCCACATGCCATTCCAAGAGCACTAGCACTGACAAATCCTGCCGAAGCTTGTAGCCTGGTCTTGAGAGGTACACAGTCGCTGATATACCGACGGTTCACAGCTCTTGCAGAACCCAACCTGTTGTCAGTATGCCCAAAGAAGTAACTTCAGAAAATTTCAAGACACGTTGGAATTACATGCCATTGCAAAAAACACAGTAAAAAGGTAAGCTTATCGAAGGGAGAAAAGGTATGCGTACGTACCCGCATAGTATTCGGCCAATCAGGAGAACTGTCAGCGAATTCAGGTCATATGCCAATGCATACAGCAGATTCCCAGAGAACAGCATAATGCTACTAAACACTAGAGGCCTGAAGTATGATTTGTTCGACCATGCACTGAAATAAACCGAGGAAAACACTTGCGCAACTGCCATCGATCCAATAATTATGCCACAAACTGTCGGGGCAGCTCCAAGGCTCACTGAGTAGTCGTCTGCAGTCGGCACAATGATATATGTATTCACCATGTAAAGAAATGTGTTCACTAGGTTAAGCATCAGAGACATGAAATGGTAGCTCTCATCTTTGACAGTATCCTCTGATCCACTTTGGGAATCGTCTTGGACAATGAGTGCGTGTTGCCCCAAGTATTGCATAAAGTTAGTTGCATGTGTGAGTTTCTGTACTGCATTATTTACTTGGTCTATGATAGGGTCCTGAATATTAGAGAAAATAGTCAGATCACACTGTTAAACCATACAGCAAATAGGCTATCCAATCGGGAGGACAGAAAAAAAAATACTGAACTGAAAGAGAGTCGAGCCGTGGAAACATATTACCTTCAGTACAACTGATGGATTATCATAGATGGATAAAAAGCTTCCACGATGCTCATCCTCCAGATATGCAAGGTTACGTGATAACGCACCTGCAACAGCTACAATTCCCTGTATTGGTAGAGGTGCATGATAAGTAGCAGCGGTGCTGATTAGCTGTAGGGAAGAAAATAACAAAAGCAGTTGCCAATATAAAATGCCAGCAAATTACCACTTGCTTAAAGACTTGCTGCAGCTGAGAATAAGGATGGTTTGCGCGAGTGGTGACATAATAATCAGTGAACTTGTAGCCAAAGCGCTTATCAAATTTCTTCAGTATCTTCCTCAGACCGGTGGCATTCATGTCAACAAAGCGGAGAAGCTTTACAAGATCTCTTCCAACCTCTCTGTAAGCCTCACGGAGTTCAAAAACCCTTGACGTATCAACCTGTCGTGCAATAGCAGCGCGCTGTGCTCCCAAGTCGTCAATCCTGCTAGCAAGGTGGCCTTGTTGTTGTAGCATAAAGAGCACAATCCTTTCAATCTGATTTGGAGGAACACATACGAATTTTAGCTAACCAAAACGATCTACCACATTGAAGAGACCAAGTTCATGATGCGAGGGACGAGAGACTGAATGGATAAGTAGATCAAGAAGATCAATATATGAGCATTTCAAGTGAAATCACTCTCTGCATACCTGATCATCAAGAATCCTTGAGAACTCTTTAAGTATTTGCTCACAATCTTTGCCACCAATTTGGGTCTGCTGAACGTATTGCTTTAACATTTTCTTCATCAATTTGTAATTAATGTAGTACCTAGCAATAGAAGGCCAGAAAAAACTTGTAAGATTTCTGTAGGAACTTATTAGCATTGTGAAATGTGTACCGAGTTCATCACCATAGAACTACAACAGTTAGATGGCTCCTCGTTTTTCATTTCGTTTACAAGATTAAGGGAAATGATGTAGGATGGGAACAAACCAGATATTTTACATGGGAGTAATATCTATAGCATTTAATAAGAATAAGAAAAACAAAATCTTCTGACACAAAAAAGATTAAAGCAAAAACTTTCCAGAAACACTTCAAGAAAAGCAATACCCTTTCCATTCTTCTACTTGATCTGCCGCCAACTTCTTTCCGAAGTTAACCATCTTGCTGTTTTAGTATCTGAATGTACAACTGAGAAGAAAAATGATTAGATGACATCTAAGAAAACAAAACTGCAGTATTAATTAGAGCGCATTACCACAATGCTACTCCGTATTACATAAGCAGGAACAGGAAACTGTTTTCTGTAACAAAAGGATGTTGGCTTTTGCGGTCTAACGTAGGAAAGAGGGAAAGACAGCGATGCTACAATAGCGCCACCTACAAAAAAGAATAGTAAGATTTGGCCAATCATTCAGTACGTGTTCACACGATTCAGCGTCAAGCCGTCAACCAGACCCACGCCCTGAGGATGCCCGTCATCAAATGAGTGGCTTCTAGCAGTGGATCTCAAAGAGAACAAAGAGCTAAACGAAAAAGTCTGCATAAGTCACTGGAAGGTAATTTATAATAGTCTGCTGCCATATTCAGCTACAAACGTGCTAAATATCTGCCGCAAGACTTATCGTTGATTGCAGCTACATTAAGCTATTAACAGAAGACAATTGGACAAAACCTAGTAGGGTCGGATCAATCAGAGATAACATTAACCTCGTGGAAGCAGCTAAACTATGCAGATGGCTCAACATCGGCAGCAATCGATTGGTTGCCGGATGAATATCCGAGCCAGGTAGCAACACAACCTAGAACCTGGATGTTGACGTGGCAACAGAGTGACGCCTCCTTTTTGTCAGAGGAGGACATTTATTTGTATACGGACTCAATCATGTGTCCCCATAGTAGTACTTCAACAACTTCTCTTTCACTTTGCTTTGGTAAAAAACTGAATGAGAACCAGTCCTTTCGCTTCTGCATTTGTCTTGCAGTGGTTGCTCTTGAGGTGAAAATGTAAAAAAAAATGTTGGCTTGCTGACCTATCACATGTTTGTTAGTAGTGGTTGAAGTAGTATACTCTGTGGAGCAGGATGAGTTACTACTAGTTGGCTAGTTATCCACCCCTGTTCCTTGCTTCACAGAAAGAAGACCGGATCCTGGTATGAGTCCAGAAAGTAACCAGTACCAACCAAAAGGACGAATAATAATTGAAGAAGCAAACATGTGCCTAGGGACAAACACGCGCCTAGCCATTGGAACGATCTACTCTCACCGGATATTTTTTCTGTAGATTTCCTAACGAACTCGCATATTGAATGAGGCGGCCGGAGAGTGCGCAATGAGATCTAAACACGGAGCAGCAGAGGCACAAGAGAGCTAGCAAGAAAATGAAGCATTATTGCAATGCCAAATTCTGTAACCACGCGACCGCGCAGTGCACTAGAGCAGGGCAATCAGTAGACGAATCGGGGTTTCAAATCCACAAAGCATAACACAGGAAAAAGCCCAGAGTCAGAGAAGGAACTCACCGTCACCAATGGCCAAGCGACCTCTGTTTCTTTTTTTTCCTTCTCCGCAGACAAATTCTGAATTGTCACCGGTGGATTAGATGAACATCAGCAAACTTGCACGAACTGCAGCCCAGCAGCACGTTTCTGCAGCGCACCAAGCAATCAGTTTCCTAAGCATCAATCAACAAATCAATCAGGATGCGCAGAGATGGATGGGTGGATTACTCACACATGTGTACCACGCCACTCAGCCCCGGGACAGAGAGACCAGAGATGTGGGGGTATATATAGCAGTGGCACGCAGCGTGGCAGAGGAGGAAGAAGAAGGCAGATTGGATTGGAGAAGGAAGGGAGAGGACTAGAGGAGGAGGAGGGAGGTGTCTCCTCCGGGTTGTGGCGGAGACGGCGCTGCCACTTTGGCCGCTGGGGAGGTTGTGTTCCGCGTGTTGCGGACGCGGACGTCGAGGATTCCATCTGGACCTCTCCGGGCTCGGCCTTTTCCAGCCCTGTCAGCGTCAGACTACGGGGCCCGTGTGGGCCATGATTTACACGCTGTCGCCCTCGCCTGCTCTCGCTATTTTCATGCCGCGATGACTTCTTCCTCTTGTTCTTTTTTCGTTTTCTTTTCCCAAAATCAAATGTGCTTTTCCTAGTTCTTCGGAGCATACACAAACATAAGTTGCCAGTGTACTTTTTATTTTATTATCCCTGGCAAATTTCATTCTTTTGGATTTTTTTCCGGGTTTTTCTCCCTCCCTAGGATCTTCATCCTGTGGCCAGGCAGTACGTGGCGCGCGCTCAGGTCCGCGCGCTAGCACAGCTCTTTCTTTTGTTCTCCAAAATCCTTTTCCATAAAGTGCAATGTATGTATTAATATGTAGGGCAAAATATTGTCAAAAAAGAGTAGGGCAATATCCAAAATATTAATGTCAGGTACACCCAGAATCCACAACAACCCGACATAAAGAGCTGAGTCTAGATACCCAAGATATACACAACCAATTTATTAAGAAAATATGTGTGTGTAAAAGTTATGCCAAATCAATCAATCGCCACGCGACATAATTTCCTTTTACAAAGTTGACTATTTAACAGAACTAATGCCTCATGTGATGTCTAAGCGAACTATTCCAGAATCTAACCCCTGAGTTCGACGCCAAGTTTTTCATGACCTATCTTCGGCATCGTATGGCATGGCACTCACCTGCTTCCGTGATAAATAAACTTGGTGTCGACATGCACAACTTCTATTGTATCTTTGTCTCATACCTCGATCCGAGGACATGCAAGGTACCCAAGATCCCGCGGATTGGATCAAGACTTGAGGTGAGATGAGTGGTGAACGGCGTCTACGTGCGAAACCCGGTGATAGGAAAGGGAATACAATATTCGTTTAGTGATCTATTTAGAAAAAACAACAACAACAACAACAACAACAACAACAACAACAATAATAATAATAACAATAACATAATAGATCTTAATCATTTAATCATTTGGTATGTATTTAATTAATATAGTCATTCATAGACCAGTGCTTCGTGGTATTAACGGTTGGACTAAGAGACTTTTTTATGACCGTGGCTCGCATGTGCTCTAGTAAATATGGATGTCATGCCTACCAATCCTATCTATATTAAATCATTTACACATGAATGTTCTTCATAATATCTTTATTCAATATGTATGCATAGCCACAGGTGAATCTTTAACCTAACATATCTCCATCCATCCACACAACTCTAGATACAAAGTAGACTGAAAAGGTCCGGTAAACATAAGATTAAACGAACTAGCAAGTCTTGTATACGTTACTTAACCATCAGCAAGTGTTTCCCAAGGTTTAATAAATCTAGGTCTTTTAGGAAAAAAACTATTATACTGCATCCATAATCGGATCGAAGATATCACCCATATGGTCTACCCTAGCCAGTTTGGCCCAGATTTCACCCAATTTGACATATATGGATGCAAATAGAATAACAAACTAGATTTTCTACCAAATATAGCACCACAAAATTAGGCAATAACGGGGACCAAGTACCAATGCACAAGCAATGATGGTCGTGTTGTTCGGCTAAGAGGCCAGAAGGACACCAAGCCAAGGAAGTCGAGGCCAAAGTGATGGCCGAGGAGAACCAGATTATGATGATATCGTTGAGCATCATGGACTCTCCTCAAACGACTTGGTTTGAGAAGAAGAAAACATAAATCCAAGAATGCCATGCATGATCTATTTGGCCTATCTTATTTTGTGTATTACTTGTGAAACTTGTGTCATTTTGCACTTTGGTTTACTCTTCAAGATCAACAACCAACGATTCATTGACACACTTCTTTGAGCTTTATAGACCCTTCTAGTATAGGGAAAAGCTCAATTCCCATTTGGGAGACTTCTTGAGGTCAAGGTGAACGCTTATTGTCAAATTTTACCTTGAAGTAGTCCAAATCTTGGAGCACCTACACATATGGATGAGAGTTCATTGGATATAATTCCATATGCAAGGTGCATTGAAATATGTAAAATGGAGAAAGTTTTACCATGTATGTAACGCTGACGCTGCTCATGGGCCTTGCTAGCGCAAGCTCATATGCATCACAAAGTTTGCAACACTTCGCTTGGATGAATAACCATCTCTTTTGAATAGAGGTGTCATTTCGATCACTATGGATAAAGTAGCGTTCGCACATGAACACGTCAACTTGCACCCTCGAGGCTATGCGCGATGCACGACAGCACACGTCGAGGAAGCCTGCCGGAAGCGCGGTGCGCAAGACAGTCTAGCAGACGCTTTTGTAGACCCGAAACCCCGCTCACCCGGGAGGGACCCCATCAGGGCAGCGCGACGACTATGGGCTGCCCTAGGTCGGCCTGAGCACCCCTAGGACCCCGTGTTTTTGTAGCCTCCAACCTTGAAGAACGATGAAGGTCAAGAAAAAAATTCAAAAAAAAGGAATAAAAAGTAGATGAACACGAAAAAATAGTAGATGTGTTTGTTAAAGTGATGATGGTTCATTCGGCTTTCACCCCTCACGTATATAAGGAGCTACTGAACTTTACATATAAAAAAAGATTGAATTCACATCCAAAACCTTAATTAGGGTCTACTTCGTACATGTAAACCCAGAGGTTGGATTCACGAGCAATTTTGAGGCAGTAAACGGCCTTTGATCAAAATCTTGTATAAAGCAAAGTTGTTTATCTAAAAAAAAGAACACTGATGTTACGAACATTTTCATAAGAGTTGATATTCATAGCTCTTTTACCTTGTTTTTTTATCAAACTTGGTTTTTGGCCGAACGAATTTAACTTTATTCAACCGCATTTTAAATCTGGAGGTCGTATACTTGCTTAGCTGAAGATGGCTCCAAAAGCAAAATTGTTCGTATAAAAAAACAAAGATTTATTATGTTTTACACTTTTTCATCCATGTTAATCTTGATTGATTAATTTAGGTCGTAAGCATATAGATAAATTTAGCAGTTTCCAGATCACCTTTGCGTTTTGCTCTCACCCAGGCCAGACATTGTCTCAGGTCCAGCGACCATATCATGTGGTAATTCGGCATATGGTAGTATGCTCTCAAATTTGCATACTAATTTGGATCGCGATAACTCAAACAGTAAAGTTGCTTGTTTTGATGAGGCGCACAACTTTTACGTCAAACACTTTTTTATTT
The DNA here is from genome assembly GCA_916181665.1 of Avena sativa. Lineage (NCBI taxonomy): Eukaryota > Viridiplantae > Streptophyta > Magnoliopsida > Poales > Poaceae > Avena > Avena sativa. The sequence goes on along the minus strand of OV702294.1, from coordinate 165,232,890 downwards.
AAGGTCATCTTAAAGAAGTTATAGTGGAAGCCTTCATATATCAGTCGCCAAGTCTTCTCTAAATATTAGCATAATCGGCTATCAAGTCTGATAATGGCTTGACTAGATACGGTGGGCATGATGTCTCTTTAATGATGATTAATAACCCTCTGAGTTCACTTTTTCGAGTGTCTCACCATTTGTCTTGGTCAGCTACGAGCCCAAAACGAGTGCCAACAAGTAGGGCTTGAACTTCCTATACTAATGGAAGAACCAAACCTTCATAAATGTGTCCTTCCTTTTTATTCGAAATCGCAAAAATTGGATGTCCAATCTAATCCAAACCTCACAAAGCACCTTGTCCTCCTTGATTGTGTATCCTCATGTCCTTTGACTTTTATTCTTTTGTGTAGTGGCGTCCAAAGGGTCGGCATCATCAGGATTATAAAACAAAGAGTTTTGGGGGAACTGACTCAACCCTCTATGGGGTGGCCTATCTCATATATATAATGATGTACAATGGTACAATACAAGTATATACAGTTGGACTACAATACAAAGTCTAACAAGGATCATCGGGCATCAAGGGCGTCCAAAGGTTCTTTTGTGCAGGGGGCATCTCATACCTGATCCGCCTGCCCTCTCCACCTTCATTAGAGCATATCAAAAAGTGTCCCCAAACTCTGTCCGGAATCAACATCGGATCGAGCGATTGGGGGGCACCGGCGCGTGGTGCCACGTTTGGAGAATGGACATTCCCAACCACGTTTGGGCATCGGTGGAATGTCGATGCCGTTCGTGGCCATCTGCCATGTGCCAGGGAGGTGGAGATCCGGCGAGACTAGTACCCCGTGTGGTACAGAGCCCACGCCTCCTCCATGGTGAGGTTGTGCGGCCCTAATCCATTCTCGACGGTTAGACATGATGACTTTGGTTTGAGGGAGCGCATTAGGGTTTTAGATGGGCGGACGTGGAAGAGTACTACGACCCAAATCCATTCTCAACGGTTAGACATGATGACTTTGGTTTGAGGGAGCGCGTTAGGGTTTCATATGGGCGGACATGGAAGAGTACTACGACAGACAGTGCGGGCGCGTCTACTTAACATCGGTGGGGCAGTGACGCGCATTTAAGCAGGCACTTTGCATCCACGCCACGCCGCTACTCGCCGCTTTGCCGACGTGATATCTCCCCACTCTTGCCTTGGGAACCGAAGCCGCCGTTAAGCGGTCTTATGGAGGTTGGCGACGACGTAAATAACGTTGGCCATCCGCTTGTATCACTGACAAGATTGGCCCACCATACACCACGTCGTCACGTCGTTTGGGGACATGGCTGCTGGAGACACTCTTAATCGCGATAGTCCACGGTGACTACTCGTGAGCACTACAGGAATGGGAAGCTACGCCGACGGTCGGTTGCTACGCCGACGGCCAAACGTTGGGGCCATCGGCGTAGCCATCGTCCAGGCCAACCCCGCCAAGCAGCCGTCGGCGTAGAATTGCCCTCGGCATATACGCCGACGGCTGCCCTCGGCGTAGCTATTTTTTTATTTTATCTCATTAAACTTTGAAAAATCATAACTAAATCATTCTAATTCGTAAAAATATAAATAATATATCAAAATTTGCAGAAAAATAAGACCTATCTATCTACACTCAAATATTACACATTTGTAAATAAAAATTAAGTAAAACATAAAAAATTATATATAGTTTAAAACGGGCATAAAAAATTCAAAAACAATCGAAACAATGCGAAAGCTTCGCGTGGTGTTATTATGTGACATAGTTAGAAGTAAAAATATCAAACTTGGTATATTGATTATGTCTCAAAGAAACCTTCACAAAATGACCTATCTCATTCGAGGTTTCTTGGCTTTCGGGTCAAATGACCAATGTTATGGCTAGAATCAAGTCATAGTTTGTGATAATGTGTCCATATTGTGCATAGACATGCATCATGGGATGTCGAACAATGTTGCAGGAGGAAGTTTTTCTTTTCATCGCACCAAAAATCCATTTCCCATTTTCCGAGCACAAAAAACGGACGGTTTTGTGAAGCAACCACCAAATGGCTAATTCAAAATGCTACCACCATATTTTACAAAAATACTATACCACCTTATATGGATAATTTCCTAACAGGGGGATCCGAAACCTTTATGTCCACCTCTGGTGAAAAAGACAAATTCCTGCCGAATCGGCAGGAAGTGAGTCAGATATGAACTACAGGTACATGATCCGATGCTCATGTTTTTTTACAAAAATCATTTTTAGGTTCACAATATGCTATTTTATCAAATATCCAATGCAAGTTTAGCGAGGCTTATCCCCGAGCTAAGAATCTTCATGGCCGTCGTTTGATAAAATTTGACGATAGTTTAAAACGGGCATAAAAAATTCAAAAACGATCGAAACAATGCGACACCTTCACGTGGTGTCATATTATGTGACATAGTTATAAGGAAAAATATCAAACTTGATATATTGAATATGTCCCAAAAAAACCTTCACAAAATGACCTATCTCATTCGAAGTTTCTTAGCTTTCGGGTCAAATGACCAATGTTATGGCTAGAATCAAGTCATAGTTTGTGATAATATTCCCATATTGTGCATACACATGCATCATGAGATGGCGAACAATATTGCAGGAGGAAGTTTTCCTTTTCATCGCACCAAAAAGCCATTTCCTATTTTCCAAGCACAAAAAACGGACGGTTTTGTGAAGCAACCACCAAATGGCTAATTCAAAATGCTACCACCACATTTTACAAAAATACTATACCACCTTATATGGACAATGTCCCAACAAGGGGATCCGAAACCTTTCCGTCCACCTCTGGTGAAAAAGACAAATTCCTGCCGAATCGGCACAAAGTGAGTCAGATATAAACTACAGGTACATGATCCGATGCTCATGTTTTTTTACAAAAATCATTTTTAGGTTCACAATATGCTATTTTATCAAAGATCCAATGCAAGTTTTCCTTTTTATCGCACCAAAAAGCCATTTTTCATTATCCGAGCGCAAAAAAGGGATTTTCTAAAGCAACCACAAAATAGCTAATTCAAAAACAGAGGGTTTGTGATTAGTTGATATTGATATCATATTTGGATTCCTCTTTTTTTTTATCAATTTAGACATATTATTTGTTGAATTCCGATTTACATATTTAAAGATATTAATTATTCCATATTAAATAGAAAAATACAAAAAAGTAAAATTATTATATTTTTATTTGAATTCAATAATATTTTTACTTATTCATTAATGTTTACTTAAATAATTGTTTGTAATTTCAAAAAATGCAAACATGTGACATGATGATATAAGAGTTAATAGGATTGATATCGTAGTATTGACAACAATGTATAAATTACTTTGCGAAAACGGATTCTAAAGGAACGAGAAAATTAAGTGTGCTAGAGTTGGAGTAGTACTAGGATGGGTGACCAGCCAGAAAGTTTGAGTAAGACTGAAATTTAATCAAATATTAAATGTAATTAGTGTTAAAAATATTCAATGTGAGAGATTAACGAGTCAAACAATAAAAAAATTAAGAAAAAAATAATAAAAAAATATTTTTGCAACCGGTCGATAGGCTATGCCAAAGGTACGCCGACGGCTTTTTGCCCTTAGACATGGCACGAGGCACACGGGGTAGCGGCCTAGGGTCAGACCTAGTGGTGCACAGTGAGCCCATGTCGTACTGTACGTGATACATTGACGACACATCTGATAGGCATGTGCTGCGCTCTGCTCACATCACGTGCGTCGGCGCGTGCAGCTTTGGAGTCTCACGACGACAGGTCTGGCCTAGCCACCGCAACAATCAATAATCAAGACCCAAGCCTCGCACAGATCAACCGGCAGGTTTAATCTGTCGGGTTAATTATGCCTCGCTTGATATGCAACAAGGTCTACTGTTGCTAGTACAGAAACTTCTTCTCTAGCTTTTGGTGGCCGGTCTAATCCGACATGGAATGGGAAGATGAGATTCTTCTTCCTCTTTCCTAATCCGTCGTGTCGTGAAGTGGAATGGTTCTTCGCCTACTCTTGCTTAGCTAAGCTTCGATGAAGTTCACGCTAGCGATGTACTATCACCTATTGCACGGATCGTGTACTTTCTAAAGGGAGAAAATGACGTTTATCAAGGCTGCGTTCGTTTGGCATGCAGGGACGGGTCATGGGGGTGTGGCTAGACCGGCGGCGGTCCGGTTGGCCCGGGAGAGCACGCTGGTGGTGGCGCTACTACTTGGCAGCGGGGATTTGCAGTACGGTGGGTCCTCTGGTGGGCCGAGGAGTAAGGGTCTCACGCTTGGGTTGGCGGAGACGGTGGCACCCCTGCTGCAGTGAAGCGGTGGGGCTTCACGAGTCTGTTTGGGCTCGGCTGGGCCAGTGAGGGCCCGGTTTGCCCTGCTGCCTCATCCGGTCGGCTATAGCCTTCGGCGGTGGAGGTAGTTCCCTTCCGCGTGCTACTGTACCGCCGACCCTCGCCGAAGCCTCTTCTCTTCGGTCGGACCAGCCTCGCAGCGTGGGTCTCGGTGAAACGACGGGGATGACTTCAAGACCGCGGTGGCGTATGTTGGTGGGAGTCGAGATTGGTGGAGCAATCCGAAGCGTCCGTGAGTGTGGTTTTTTGAGGGGTCGGAAGAAATCCTTGTCGTCTAGACACCGACGCTGTGACGCCTGCGGGTGTCGCTGTCCTTCTTGAAGGGCATCAGGTGTATCTCTTCCCCACCTCCCGTTGCGTATCGGGGGAAACCCTAGGACCAGTCCGGGCAGCAACGGCGTTGTCGTCGTTTCCCTTCTTGGAGGTGTTGTTTGATAAGCGACGCTTCGGAGCGCTAGGATCGTGGTGAAAATTCTCCGGAGGGCGCAGCGGTTGTGGGTCATTCTCGGTTTCGTTGAGCCACTATCGTCGGCTTTGTTTTCTCTTATTTTTCTTTTCTGTTTCTTTTGTCTTTCTTTATTTTTCTTTTGGGCGTTATGCTGTCTGGCCCAGCAGCGGTCTTAATGTTGTTGGCTATATTTATATAGCTGGACGTATGCCTGTTTCGGAAAAGTTTATCAAGGCTATATGTCTGCCCGAGCTCCCCGACATGTTATTGTCGTTTTGACGGCGGATTAATCTGTCCGCGATGATCAGGTCTATGTTGCAACATCACCATACGTCGATACCTTTTGCTTGTACTCAATGTATTGCCTAAAACCACCATATTTATATTTCGGCATGTTAAAACATTGACCGTGGTGCTTGTCATCAGCGATGTAAACAAATTGATTATCGAAAGAACAGTTATACTAATTGTTTTCTGATGTTTGCTAATTCTCGTTCAGCATATTATATATGATTGACTATTAGAGCCTTATATATTTTAGCATATTGCAGAAAGGTGTGTTATCATAGGACGTTATTGAGTGTCACCGATATTAGAAGATGGCTTGCTCCGTTGGATGATTTTTCGATATCGTAATATCAAACCTGAACACCTTCAATTTGTAGGATGGAAAAAAACCCATGGTTTGGTACACACTAACAGATGAAGCTCAACCCTCCCCCGAGAGCTGTTTAAGAATTTTAGAAAAAAAAAGTTCGGGTAGTTCACTGACGGTCTAGCCTTCTTCCATCTTTCCTAGCTCCTCGACCTTGCACCCGACTTGCGCATCACTCGTCCACCCCTTAGATGTGTGGGGTGCTTGGGGAGGGAGAGATAGAAGAGGAATGGGCACACACGCACATCGGCTCAAGGCCGTGCCCGACTGCCCATAGCCTCCATTCTAGGAACTGGAGACACGCACGACGAACAAATGTTCTTCGTGCAATCCAAGGTTTTTTTTGAACAAAATGGGCAGTTTGCCTTATTTTATTTAAAACGAGCAGAAGAGAATTAACCGGTTCATTAACGAGAACCATCCGAAAACCACTAAAGACTACCAATATGTCGCCATGGAACACAACCACACTGTACACCCCAGCCAACCTGGCCAACCACACAGAGCACACACACACGACATCGAGAAGAGACGCCACCGTTGAGGTCGTTATCGAGCGTCAACGTCATCACTCCATGAGCCATCAACCCCGCCTTCATCTTCGGTGACCACCAACGAGACTCTCATCGCAAACGACTCTGGAACCCTGTCAGCCCATGCCAAATGGTCGACCCCAAGCGGTTCGAGGAGGAAGCAACTCTAACTTCAATAGTAAACTTTAGAGGAGAACGTTGCATACCTTGCACTGACTAAATCCACGCAGTAGATGGAGATCCATGCACCGGTAAAGCCAATCAAGTGGCATCGTTGCCACATGTCACCTTGCAACCGCAGCCCTGACTTCACCATCATGGCAGAACACCGCACATGAACCCAAAAACACACATACTGCCGGTGACAAAGGAGATTTCGTGAGACTCAGATCCACTCACAGTTGTCATCATTGCCACACAACTCGCAAAGCCAACACCATCGTCGTTTGCTGGCCCCTTTGGCCTAAGGAGATCCAAATCGATGCCCTATGAGGGAAGACAACACAAGAGCGCCTCCATCGGCCAATCATGAAGGATCTAGGGATTTCCCCGAGCTTCCCCAGATAGGGATGGCAGGACATCACGTCGGCGATGTCTTCAAGGAGGCAGCGGAGCCCGTAGCCATCGCCATCGCCGGCCTCAGCCAGTTGCCGAGGACAAGGCTTTTGCCCGGATCTGACTCGCCATCCTGCATCCTGCTCAAGGCCGGACCACCTGCAACCCTCAAGCCCCAAATCCATCCAGATTTTTCCTCCTCGCTCACACCATTCCAGTTTCCGCCTCCTCTGAAGCACGCTCTCGAGGCTACAAACCCGGCAACCTCGGCGGAAGCCACCACCAGCTAGGGAAGCAACACGACCCAAGCCCCGCCGGTCCTCCATTAGATCCTAGCATTCTGATCAATTATTATTATAGGTACATGATGTGACAATTTATATCATGTCATCACAACCTATAGTATGTTTACTTGAAATTGTTTTGCTTATGTATGGCGCCAAATCAATGCGAACTGCATGTGGAAATCCGAGTAGTCCTGAGCGTGTCTAGGTACATGATGTGACAATTTAGCATGTCATCACAACCTATAGAATGTTTTGATTATGTATGGCGCCAAATTAATCGAACTGAATGTGGAAATCTCAGTAGTCGTACGCACTGAATACACGTACGCACTGAATACACGGAAGAAACAACAACTTGGCATCTTGTTTCCCTATGTTGCTTGATTGTCTTGTCGACCAAGTCTAGTCTAATAATGTTTACCGGTAGAAATGCATGTATACACATAGTGGCATCTATCTAATCTGAGCAGGTGCCCAGGTTCCGTTGGTCCACGTCTCTTCTTCTCATTTCACCCCCTGCTACGCTAATCTAATAAGCACATGACAGAAGTGTACATCTTCGTGTCTAGCACTGTTATTAAGCATGTGGATATGGTGTATTACCCTGATTCAGATTGGTCTTCCCTTCTCTATCCAGACACGTGTGGTTGCGATTCCTTTTCTATCCCTGTCTTTAATTAAAGTAAGTTCAATAATATAGTCAACTGGAAATAATATAGTCAACTAGAGACTATAAGCAAGTGTTAGGTCTCTATAAGGGGGATATAAAGCCAACATGTATAATAGTTAGTCATAGAAATGTAATATTTTATTAATACATGGTCCACATTTCACTTTCTCAGAGTGTCTAAGAGCACGTGCTACAGCTAGCTCTTAGTTAACAGACCGCTTAGAGCAAGTACAATAAGACCTAGCAGCTGGTATAAGGATTAGAATACTATTGTTTTGTTTAGTTGCATGAGTGAGAAGATGAGAGAGGAGCAGCGGGCTCTAAACTAAAAGCTAGTTGCAGCACGTGCTTCTAGGCACTTTGGGTGAGTATGTGAGGTGGACCATGTATTAATAAAGTATTTTTTTATAGTATGTGTTGGCTATTAAGTTGGCTCTAAGTGATGTGGCAACGGCTTATAGCCAGCAGTGGGATTTATTATTAAACTTGCTCTTACCTTCTCTTTTCTTTTCTTTTCTTTCTTCCAACTCAGCATAATACAATATTTAAACTCCTATAGTCAGCTTACTTACCTCTATTGTACTTTTTTTGCATGATAATTGATGATGCTCGACGTGGCACTTTGTTGGTAACCCTAAGCGTAGGGTGTGAAGAGCAAGCAACAAGTTTTCCCTCAGTTGAGACCAAGGTTATCGAACAAAAAGGAGGAAGAAAACGTTACACAGATGTTGCAAGCAACGCGGAGACCTGCACAACACAAACTCAAGACTTTGTCTCAACGAAACAATGGGGTTGTCAAGCTTACCGGTTTGCTGTAACAAAGGATTAAACGTATGGTGTGGAAGGTAATGGTTTGTAACAAGTAAATACGTAAAAGTGGAAGATGTATCAATGTTAAATATTGGACCGGGGTCCATAGTTTACTAGAGGTTCTCTCCTTAGATAAACAACATGGCATGAAGGGTAAACAAATTACTGCGGGGCAATTTACAGGAACTGAGCAAGGCATAACAATGCAATTACTAGTTAGAAAGATCCTATGAGATTCGATTGGGCAATACAACAAGATACATAGACCGTCATCCAACTGCATCTATGACTATAAGTCCACCTTCAGGTTATCATTCGAACCCCCTCCAGTATTAAGTTGCAAGCAACAAACAACTGCTTTAAGCAAAGTGTGTAAGGTAAACAGTCCACATGTTCCATGAACAAGAGACCGTTGTTTTCTCCCTAGTAGCAACAACACATCTACAACCGAAGAGATTATTGTCACTTCCCTTGGAAACTAGAGGCATGAACCCACTATCGAGCATAAATACCCCCTCTTGGAGTCACTAGCAACTACTTGGCCAAGATAGCTACTAACAACGGAGAGCATGCAAGATCACAAACAACACAGACATGATAGAATCATAAATACAAAACCATTAATCAAACCAACATAATAATCTCAATATCTATCGGATCCCTGCAAACACAACATGCATGATTAAAAATAGATTAGATCTTGATCATGAACGGGGCTCACAAGATCTATACATGAAAGCACAAAGGAGGAGATACAACCATCTAGCTACTACATGGACCCATAGTCCAAGGTGGAACTACTCACACATCATACCGGAGAGAAGGCCTCCGGGATGATCTCCCCTCTAGCAGGGTGCCGGGAAGAACTTCAGATCCCCCGATCTAGGGACGATGGTGGCAGCGGCTACAGACGGTTTCATGGAGATTTCATCGGGTGCTTAGGGTTTCTGCATCGGGGCTTATTATAGGCGAAGGGGGAGGCCGAGGAGGCGACTAGGGGCCCCACACCCCTCCCAGGCGTGGGGCAGGGCCCACCCGCGCCTAGGGTGGGTCTGGACACCCTGGCTTGCCTCTCCGGCTCCCCTATGGACTTCTTGTTCCCCACGAAAAGTAATTTACTTTGGCGTTTGTTCCGTCCAATTCCGAGAATATTTATTTACTAGCTTTTCTGAAACCAAGAACAACAGAAAACAGGCAACTGGCACTGTGGCAACTTGTTAATAGGTTAGTACCAGAAAACATGTAAAAAGCACATCAAAGTGTAGACAAGCAAAGCAAAGTAGATACTAAACAAGCATGGCGCATCAAAAATTATAGATACGTTTCCGACGTATCAACATCCCCAAGCTTAACTCCTGCTCGTCCTCGAGTAGGTAAGTGATAAAAAGAATAATTTTTGAGTTGACATGCACCCTCACAATAATTTAACTCCTGCTCGTCCTCGTGCAAGCATTAAAAGCTGGGATCAAAAAACTCTAAACATGTGCATGAAAGATGGAGTTCTAACAATAAGACATAGTAACTACGCATGCAACATGACAAGCTACAACCAAAGATCATGAATAACATGCATTGAAAAATGTTTGTTTGTTTCACATACATAAAACATTGCATAGTGGCAATCAGCTTGTCCCTCATAGATTAGCAATATAGATGCATATGACACCTTCAAAGTTCACAAGGGTGACTAGAAACAAATAGTACAAGAACAAGTAATATCACAATATGCATCAATCAATAAGCTTTGGAACACTGCACACAGAATGACAACTATGCTCTCTTAATGGTGCCTAAAGGTAGAAGGTGGAGACTCAATAGTGGTGGAAGAAAGGCCTTTTTGTAAAGGAAGCAGGGATTACAAGTTTCAAAAAGAGCTTCCAAAAATTATGGTACTTGTTAGCTTTCAGCCCTCATTGCTCCTATCATAAGCATCTTGAAGTGGTTAAGGTTAAAGTGGAAAAGCTGGAGTATATGCTTGACAATCTCATGCATACTCAACTTTGGGCTCAGGTAAGTTCTTGTCATTGTAAGTATTTGCATATCATTGAAAACCGCCAACGGGGTACCCCTTGTACATGGTACAGGAGCTATCCCATAACCAAAATGACAAGGCAAGCAGACAATGAGCATCTCAGCAATCTTCTTATTAACCATGGGAATATGGTGCTTTTTTCTCTCTTTCCTCTTTTCTCAATGTGTCTCTTTTTTTATAAGAAGAATGCTTCATAGATGTCACTATGGTGATGCTGCAAGTTTCCACCATGATTAGGCATGGCTTAGGCTAGCGGCCCAGGCGTTTCTCTAACACAGGATACAAACTCCATGGACTTACAAGTTTCCTCTTTATTTCACACCGGTGACATCCATAGACAAAAGAACATGATATCAACTGAGTACAAAGCACAAGTGCAATGTTGAAAACGTTGTAGGGGTTCGTAGCATGGAAAACAAAAAAATTCTACCGCATGAACACACAATCAAGATCTAATCTATGATCAAGCCAAGATCTATCTACTAGATTGTAGCAACGAGTCGACGGAATACTAACCCTCAAAGATCCAAAGTGGTTAACGAGAGCAGATTCTCGTGGGTGATATAGTCATACACTTGCCGATCTCAAGATCGCGTAGACGATCCTTCCGGCGCTGCGTTTCGGCAGCGCTCCCGCAGTCGGTCACACGTTCGGTACTCGATGAAGACCTTCCTCTTCCTTGTTCCAGCAGGCAGCGGAGGTTGTAGCACTCTCCTCGTGATTCCGGCAGCACGACGGCGTGGTACCGGAAGTAGAGGGGAGATCTCGCAGGGCTTCGCCTTAAGCCGGAGCGAGTATGGTGGACTATGAGAGAGGCTTGGCGATCTAGGGTTTAGACACACCAAGTAGAGGGAGCTAGGCCAGCGGCTAGGACAAGGGGATGCCCCAAGTCAACGGCTAGGGTTTAGCCCTAGGCGGCGGCAGCAGGAGGTGGCGGCGCCGGCGGCTTGGAGCTAGGGTTTGCGGGGTGCAAGTTGTGTGCTTGGAGGGGCAGCCCTGCCCCTCCTTATATAGGTGGAGGGGGCACGCCAAGGAGAGGGGAGTCCCTCCCCAACTCGGTCTCCAAGGGCCGGCGGTGGAGAGAGAGGGACTTCCTCCCCAAGTAGGTTTCCTACTCTCCCTCCACCAAACAAAATAGCCGTTTGACTTTTTCAAATTGGCGTTTTGACTTTTCAAACTAGGATTTGATTTATCCCTTTATTTTGTTCAGCGATGACACCTAGTACATGATGCAACCATTCCAACTTGTAATGACACATTCGTGTACCCTTCCCCTCCGGAGTGCCGGACATTCCGGAACCTTCTAGAACATTCCTGATGAAAACACCGGAACCATTCTCCAACCCCGAAACAGGACTTTCCTTATATGAATCTCATTCTCCAGACCATTCCGGATCTCCTCGTGATATCCCGGATCCCATCCGAGACTCCGAACAACATTCGGTCTCTTACTCATCATTCCATAACTACTCAACAACATCGAATCCTTAAGTGTGTCTCCCTACGGTTCGTGAATTATGCGGACATGATCGAGACACTTCTCCGATCAATAACCAATAGAGGAATCTAGAAATTCATATGGCTCCCACATATTTCTACGATTACTTTGCGATCGAATGAACCACTTACATACGGTACCAATTTCCCTTTATCTCATGATAGTTTACTTATCCGAGGTTTTGATCGTGGGTATCTCTGCATACCTAGTTCAACCTCGTTACCGATAAGTACTCTTTTCTCGTTCCCGTGGTATGTGATCCCTTGTGAGCCAGTCACATGCTTGCAAGCTAATTGTATGACATTCCACCGAGAGGGCCCAGAGTATATCTATCCGTCATATGGATGGACAAATCCCACTCTTGATCCATGTGTCTCAGCCCATACTTTCCGAACACTCAATGCCACCTTTATAGCCACCCAGTTACGGTGTGGTGTTTGATGTCATCAAAGCATCCTTCCGGTGATGGTGATAAGCATGATCTCATGGTCGAAGGAATTAGGTTACTATGTATCAGAAAGCTTATAGCAAATGAACTATATTAAATGACTTGATCTTTATGCTACGCTTAACTATAGGAGTATGTCCATCACATCATTCCCCTAATGATATGACCATGTTGTTAATAACATCTCTATGTTCATGATCAGGAAACCATGATCATATATTAACCAACAAGCTAGTTTAACAAGAGGCTTTACTAGGGACTCCTTTATGTTTACAAATCACACAAGTATTAATGTTTCCGGTTAATACAATTATAGCATGGTATGTAAACATTTATCATAAGTATGAAGATATGATAATAACCACTTTATTATTGCCACTTGGGCATATCTCCAACAGTCTCCCACTTGCACTAGAGTCAATAATCTAGTTTCAAACCTTTGTGTATTCAACACCTATGGCTTTCTGGTGTCGTATGTACACGATTGCTAGTGGTCAACTAATCTCCGGATCTGACACTTCCAGGTCCGTGTGTAATTGCATGTCTTTGCGTCTCTACGCATCACTCATTTTCTAATGAGATGGCTTTGTACAAATTTGGTCCTTTGGTGTGACCTTTAGTTCTTTGGGGTTAAAACATGTTGATAATATTGTCGTACAATATATCTCCATAGCATTATCCCAGCTGTGAACTACACCTAGTTTGATAACAAACTACTTGACACAAATGCCCTCTTTTGCTGCTATAATAGCAGTTCTATACTTAGCCCTTTTGTTGTAGTATCTGTCACAATATCTTAACTTTGGAACTCATCCAAATTCATTATGGAACTCTCATTCCATCATATTGTGCCACCCTTAGTTTAGATTGAGATAAACTTAATTTGTACTTTGTGACAAAACTAGTATCAATGTAATTCATTTACAATGAACTAAGCATCTATTTGTCACTTCTACAAAATAATATATTCTTAGTTCTTTTACAAGATCATAAGAATATCTTTACTATCGTCCAATGATCATCTTATGAATCATTCTGGTATATGCTCACATCATTTAGAGCATAGGATATATCTGGATTTGTACATATCACAGCATGATTGATATAAATACTCTTTGTGATTTCATACATCAAGTATCAATCTATACTTGAATCTTTGTTTCACTTATCAAGTGTCAATACACTAGAATATATCATCAATATTGAACTCATTCAATCCTTTCTGTGCGACAAGAACCTTTCTTGTAGTTTCTATATTGAACTCATTCAATATATCATCTATGTACTTTCGACACAACCATATTAGCGTCTATTGATGCCAAATATTTGGGTTTTGCCTAAGTCTTTCATCGAGATGAAATTCTTATCATGTGTTAATAAAAGATACATTATTTCTAATCAACAATATGTCTTCCACATAATGTATTAGAAACATGTCTTAGCGCTCCCACTTAATTTCTTGCAAATGCAAGCATCTTCATCATCTTCGATGAAATTAAACTCTTTTAACAGTTTCATCATGGTGAAGATTCCAACTCCGCGATGCTCACTTAAACTATTGAAGTTTGCATATGCTTTTAGCATCCTTTGAATTAACAAAACCCTTTGGACCGTGTCATGCACACGTTCTTGGTAACCATTCTATTAGAAGAACTTGTTTTGTTTATTCAACACATAACAAAATTATATGTCGTAGTTGCTACATTAATCCGTATAGACTAAATATCGCTTAATGAAAGATCAGATCTTGTCATAGTCAAATCTTTGAACATTGTCGTGAATTCTTTCCCGACATGTCGATAATTTCATAGATGTGAAACATCCATGTCTATTTCTTTATAGATCCAAATACGACTGTAAGGTCTTGTACCTTTCCAGAGGGTCTTTCAAGTTCAAAGCTTGATCTCTCATATATGGAACTATCACGTATTTTATGGCTTCAAGCCATTGGAATATTTTATCATTTGCCACACTTTACTTCCGAAATTTATTATTTGCCACACTGACCACCACATGTCAGTGACACATGTTGTGGCAAATAATAAAACTGAAAAGTACAGTGTGGCAAATTATAAAATCCTCCCAAGCCATTTGACGGAGTCAGGGCCCATCATCGCTTCTTTGTATGTAGTCGGATCATTATTGTCAAATAATGATTTAACTCTCAAATCTTGGTATTTGATTGTTTACCCGACCTACTTGTTTTAATAGGAACTTAGATCTCTGTAACCATAACCTTTGAGGCACGTGAGCCATGAGCATTGTTGCTGCCTCCGGAACACTTTTCGGCGCTGCGCAACTCTGCACATATAGCTAAGGTTCTTTTAACCTTATCAAAGTTCTATTGTCCCCTCACTTAACTTTTCACGAAAAATTCCTTCTTAAAGAAACTTGACATTCTAAGCGACAAACATTTTTGTCTCTGATGTTATGGAGGAACAGTTATTCGAAATAACATACAAAGATAGGTTCATCTGACTTTGGTTGCAAACATCTTTCTTATGCATAGCATACCACTGTTTAAGAAAGGACAACTTGGGTTTTATCCCAAACCATAACTTTATATGGTGTCAATTCAACGGATTATGATGGAGCTCTTTTCAGTGGAAAAACGGTAGTCTTTAAAGCTTTTAATCTTTAAAAAATAATGACAGTTTTATGAATTACACCTTTGATCTTACCATGTCAAACAAGGTTTAATTACATATCTCGAACGCTCCATACTCTTATGGTGTTTCGGGAAATGCAAATCCACGGAACGATTCCTTAAATCTTAGGTATTATGCTAAACTCGTAACTCAAATATCTTCCTTTATGATCTTATCATAAACTATTTATATTCTTGTTACAATGATTTTGCACTTCATCTTGAAAATCTTTGAACTTTTCAATTGTTTCATACTTCATCCTTATTAAGTAAATATTCATATATTCACTCAAATTTTCAGAGGAAGCATATGAAGTTGAAATCCATCGCTCTTGACTACACATAATGGACTTCATACAACAATATGTACAAGTTCCAATAAGCTAGTCATTCGTTCCCTTTTGGCCTATGAACAAAGTTTTAATTATCTCTAGGAAAGTTTCACAAGCGTTATTTGATCAAAAATCAAAATGACTCCAAAATTCCATCCACATGGAGTTTCTTCATGTTTTCTTTCCAATATAATTTAAACGGCGATGTCACTTCCTAAGTGATCTTTCAATCAATCTGTCTTTCGACACTTTTAGCACTAGTTTTGTGGATGTGATTTCTCCAACGAGATTTGTGAATCATCCATATTTTATGGATTACGACAATTATTTGAACAACCCTTTTGTTCTCATAATACCTGATAAAACAAATCTTGAAGGCAAGCTTTTAACGAGCAACACAATAACCCTTTATTTGTTCTCGATGAACATCATCACATATTCTTTTGCTAGTTACTTAGGCCATTGTAGTTCATGAATTCTGTTGTTTCGTATGATGATTCATACCAACAAATTCAGTATCAAATACTTAAGAACCACATTGTTTAACAAGTAAAGAATATAGCCATAACACGTATATCCTTTATATACCTAAACTGAACAATTCTAGTCTTTTCTTTTCTGCCATATATTTATGAGATTCTCTTTAAGTATTTCTTTTTCTGTTTGAAACAATCTATCAACATCAATAGTGGAGCCATACACATGACACATAGTCTAAAGCGTGTATAGTTAAATACCAATGTTTTTGGACTTGCACTTTTGAAGTAGATTACCATCATCAAATGTTTGGTGTTCTTTCAAATTCCTTTCTTTAGTAATCTCTTGATGTAGTAAACATTTTACCTACATCAAATATTCATCCTTCTCATGGAATTATTCATGATCAAGCTACTTTAGCTTATAACGGTGAATCGCGAGTATAATGTTGCTCTCCAAAACTTTTTGGAGGATTAGGACAACTAGTGTCTCCAATCTTTTGCAAATTATCATCAAATATGGGAACATGACTTTTTGCCATATTATACTCTATCATGTTGCAACCAAAACTTCGTTTCAGATATCACAATATCTTCCACACATCATAGTTTCTGAAACAACTCTTTCAGATCCTAGATAACCTTGATATTAAGACAATTCTTTGAATATCAAGAATCATGGAGACAAACATGATACTCATACACTAACTCTTGGAATTGTCGCTCTTGATTTAATACCCATTATTAAACTTCATGGAGTAACCGGAACTTACTGAAAGTTTGCAATAGGACTTTTAAACTTTAGATTAACACCTCAAAACAATATGATACCAGTTCGTAAAGTAACTAACCAGAATTCTATAGTTCTATCATCTCAATTATAACTAAGTGTGGTAAACGGATGCCAATGACTACAACAACTATGCAAATTCACTTTGATTTAATTTATGATAAATAGTGTTCAACTTTTAATCATATTTTCTTTGAACTCCCACTCAAAACAATATCCCTCACATTGTTTTAGTGATCACACGAACCAAATTCACCACATCAAAACCGATCATCACGAGAGTTGATGTAGCTTTAATGGCGAACAATCAGCATGTTCATCATATCTACTATATGACTCATGCTTTACCTTTCGGTGATCCGTGTTCCGAGACCATGTCTGTACATGCTAGGCTCGTCAAGATCAAACCTTAGCTTCCGCATGAGCAAATCTGGCTTGCTCACGTTGTATACACTCGCATAATCTAACACACCCGATCATCACGTGGTGCTTCGAAACAACGAGCTTTCGCAACGGTGCTTACTAAGGATGAACACTTTATAACTTGAAATTGTGTGCTTGGGGGATCATCTTATAATGCTACGGTCGTGAACTAAGCAATACAAGATGCATAAAAGGATTAACATCACATGCAATTCATAATATGTGATATGATATGGCCTTTCTTCTTTGTGCTTCCGATCTCCATCTTCAAGCACGAACACGATCTCCATCATCACCGGTATTGCATCAAGGTCAATGACGCCGCTCCATGGTTGTCTTCCACCAGCTTCAACTATTACAACTACTTTGAATAGACACGCGGGTCTTAACATAATTTAAAGACAACAATATGGCTCCTGCCGGTTGCCAACTTACAATAAGGAACATTGCATACATCAAATATAATCACAAACATGGCCATATCACATCACAGCACACCCCTGCAAAACAAAGTTAGACGCGTCTAATTTTCTTTGCATGTTTTACGTGGTTTGGGGCTTTCAATAAGTGTCGTTCTAACTTACGAACAAGAACCACAACATTGATACTAGTATTGTCAATCACCCGTTGTAAATTGAATCTTAACTATGTTGGGAGAAACGGGCACCCGCAAAGCCACTTATGCAATACAAGTTGCATGTCAAGCGTGGAGCAAGTCTCATGAACGATGTCATGTAAGGTTAGCCCGGGCCGCTTCATCCCACCATCCCGCAAGATTCAAAGTACACAAGAAGCAATCGACAACAAAAAGCATCAACGTCCACAATGACCATTGTGTTCTACTCGTGCAATAGATCTACATATAGACACGGCTCTGATACCACTGTAGGGGTTCGTAGCATGGAAAACAAAAAATTTCTACCGCATGAACACACAATCAAGATCTAATCTATGATCAAGCCAAGATCTATCTACTAGATTGTAGCAACGAGTCGATGGAATACTAACCCTCGAAGATCCAAAGCGGTTAACGAGAGCAGATTCTCGTGGGTGATGTAGTCGTACACTTGCCGATCTCAAGATCGCGTAGACGATCCTTCCAGCGCTGCATTCCGGCAGCGCTCCCGCAGTCGGTCACACGTTCGGTACTCGATGAATACCTTCCTCTCCCTTGTTCCAGCAGGCAGCGGAGGTTGTAGCACTCTCCTCTTGATTCCGGCAGCACGGTGGCGTGGTACCGGAAGTAGAAGGGAGATCTCGCAGGGCTTCGCCTTAAGCCGGAGCGAGTATGGTGGACTATGAGAGAGGCTTGGCGATCTAGGGTTTAGACACACCAAGTAGAGGGATCTAGGCCGACGGCTAGGGCAAGGGGATGCCCCAAGTCCGCGGCTAGGGTTTAGCCCTAGGCGGCGGCAGCAGGAGGTGGCGGCGCCGACGGCTTGGAGCTAGGGTTTGCGGGGTGCAAGTTGTGTGCTTGGAGGGGCAACCCTGCCCCTCCTTATATAGGTGGAGGGGGCACGCCAAGGGGAGGGGAGTCCCTCCCCAACTCGGTCTCCAAGGGCCGGCGGTGGAGGGAGAGGGACTTCCTCCCCAAGTAGGTTTCCTACTCTCCCTCCACCAAACAAAATAGCCGTTTGACTTTTTCAAATTGGCGTTTTGACTTTTCAAACTAGGATTTGATTTATCCCTTTATTTTGTTCAGCAATGACACCTAGTACATGATGCAACCATTCCAACTTGTAATGACACATTCATGTACCCTTCCCCTCCGGAGTGCCGGACATTTCGAAACCTTCTAGAACATTCCCAATGAAAACACCGGAACCATTCTCCAACCCTGAAACAGGACTTTCCTTATATGAATCTTATTCTCCGGACCATTCCGGATCTCCTCGTGATATCCCGGATCCCATCCGAGACTCTGAACAACATTCGGTCTCTTACTCATCATTCCATAACTACTCAACAACATTGAATCCTTAAGTGTGTCTCCCTACGGTTCGTGAATTATGCGGACATGATCGAGACACTTCTCCGATCAATAACCAATAGAGGAATCTGGAAATTCATATGGCTCCCACATATTTCTACGATTACTTTGCGATCGAATGAACCACTTACATACGATACCAATTTCCCTTTGTCTCACGATAGTTTACTTATCCGAGGTTTCGATCGTCGGTATCTCTGCATACCTAGTTCAACCTCGTTACTGATAAGTACTCTTTTCTCGTTCCCGTGGTATGTGATCCCTTGTGATCCAGTCACATGCTTGCAAGCTAATTGGATGACATTCCACCGAGAGGGCCTAGAGTATATCTATCCATCATATGGATGGACAAATCCCACTCTTGATCCATGTGTCTCAACCCATACTTTCCGAACACTCAATGCCACCTTTATAGCCACCCAGTTACGGTGTGGTGTTTGATGTCATCAAAGCATCCTTCCGGTGATGGTGATAAGCATGATCTCATGGTCGAAGGAATTAGGTTACTATGTATCAGAAAGCTTATAGCAAATGAACTATATTAAATGACTTGATCTTTATGCTACGCTTAACTATAGGAGTATGTCCATCAAATCATTCCCCTAATGGTATGACCTTGTTGTTAATAACATCTCTATGTTCATGATCAGGAAACCATGATCATATATTAACCAACAAGCTAGTTTAACAAGAGGCTTTACTAGGGACTTTTATGTTTACAAATCACACAAGTATTAATGTTTTCGGTTAATACAATTTTAGCATGGTATGTAAACATTTATCATAAGTATGAAGATATGATAATAACCACTTTATTATTGCCTCTTGGGCATATCTCCAACAAATGTTCCCCATGACAGCACGGTTCTGCTAATTCCAATGTATAAGTGCAAGCATATACAAAAAATTTGTCACAATGGTTCAAGTTTATTAGGGGCAAAGAATATAAAGTGTGCCATCAAGTTCTTGAGGGCTTTAATCACTAAGTTTTCACATAACAAAATAGTTTTTAATTGGAAGATAGTTGAAAACAATAAAATAATTGGAATGGTGTAACACACCATGCATAGGAGTTTATAGTGGACAATTTGGAATAACTTGGTTTCTTGGGAGTTTGAGGCATGAGTAGGACTTACTCATACAAGTGGAGGCTAGTAAAAAGACTGGGAGCAACCAACTAAGAGAGCATAATGGCCATAATCATGCAGAGCAACAAAGCATACTAATCAAAGCAAAGAGTGGTACTACAAGTCAAGGAATAAATGATCATAGATGATAATGGTGACTTGTCATAGTCATAACATGGTGTGAGCATGTGCCAAGTCAACCCAAGCAAAGCATCAAAGGAGAATACCACAATACTATGCTTTTGCATGCTAAAAAACCGCATAATTTTTTCAAGGAACACTAAGCAATCCCAATTGTTTGAAACAAGACATGATACAGCAATAATCACTAAGCATAATTCTAAAACAACACCTAGAATGTCATACTAAAGTCTAAGTCACAGTCAATGCAAGCTCCTCTTGCACTTCAAGCAAGAACTTACTACTCCTTTCCAACACCAAGCAACTTATTTGCAAAACAACACAGCGAGAACGGGGGTCCAAACTACTATATTCAAGCAATCTAAACAAACTAAGCAAAGCAAACGAAAACTAAGACGCTCCAAGAACAACACAATTGTGCATGAAACAATAAAAGCAAAGTGTCTAGACAGACCTAAGCTTTTTATTGATGAAGAAGGGGATGACTTGGGCATCCCCAAGCTTTGACGCTTATACCTCTTGGATATTTCTTGGGGTGAAACTATGGTGGCATCCCCAAGCTTGATCTTTTCTCCATTCTTCATCTCATTGCATCATCCTCTCTCTACACCTGAAATTTTTCTTTCATACAAAACTTCACACAATCTTCATTAGCAACATTAGTGTATTCAAAAGATATTAGACCTGTGGAAAAGCTTTGAAACAGCAAGGATTTTCACTAAAAACTCAAGCTACTGTAGTAACTCCTTCAAAAATCTCAATTCACCTAAAGAGAACTCAAAAAGGAATCAATAAGAAGCAAATGCAAGTAATGATAGAAATCTGTCAAAACAGACCAACAGGTAGAAATCGATTTTTTCGAACATCTTCTGTTGCTCAAATCAAAAAGTGTTGAACTAATGAAAGTTATCTAACATACTGGGGGATTTATTCGTAAATTTTGAGTTCAATACGAGTTACAGAGACTCCTCACAATTGTTTTTGGTGGAGGACAGAAATCTGTTTCGGGACAGCAACTCCCCAAATCTTACTTCCCTCTCATTAGAGGTCATTCTTGGCACAAAAAGCAAACAAAAAGGTCATTACTGAAGTAATAACTTCCAATACTCAAGAAAACTCTTGGGTTATCTCTCAACAAGTACTTTTCTTTAACGCCTTTAAGTTAGGCACAAGAAGCAAGAAGAATCAAGTATTTTCAAATGAAGAAGCATTAACATCAAACCTTGCTTTCAAAGGGGGAGCAAAGAGCAACTTCTCTCTCCTCATAGGAAAGTGTTCAATACCTTTCTTGAATGGAAAATGATATTTGATGGTGCCTTATTTCATATCAATGATAGCACCAACTATTCTAAGAAATGGTCTTCCCAAAGTAATAGGACAAGAAGCATTGTATTCAACATCCAAAACATAGAAATCCACGGGGACATAAGCATTATTAACCATAATGAGAACATCATTAATACTCCCCATGAGTTTCTTCTTAGCATTATCATTGAGTGGTACATCTAAATAACAATCATCTAATGGTGGCAAATCAAGCATTTCATAAATATTCCTAGGCATAATAAAGACACTAGAACCAAGATCACATGAAGCTTTGAGGTCAAAGTCATTCACTTGCACATTAAAAAAGGTTCCCAACTATCTTCTACTTTCCTAGGAATAGAAGCTTTGTGTTTTAGCTTCTCTTCTTTAATCTTAACAAGAGCATCTGTAATGTGTTTAGTGAAAGCAACATGCATATCACTAGCATCAGGACTTCTAGCAAGCTTGTGCAAGAACATAATCACTTCAGAAATATTGCAACCATCAATATCAAAGTCAAACTTAACATCACTAGTAGTAGGCTCAATAGGCTTAGGCATAGTAGGAGGAGGAATAGGGACTACTTGTGGTTTAGTGGTGATGGTGCACACACTATTGTTTCTATCAATTTCAGCTTCCCTTTCCCACTTAGCATGAAGTTGACCTAACAGCCTAACATTTTCATCAATAGTAACTTGTATGGCATGAGCAGTAGCAAAGGTGTTTTCCATGGTTTCAGGTTTAGCAGCCATTTTATTAATTAAAGAGGATTGAGCTTCAGATAAAGAGGATATATTTTTCTCAACAATTAACAACTTTTCCTTTATAGTCTTATTGAAAGTGGTTTGTTTACTAATAAAGTCTTTGAGCATGACTTCAAGTTCGGAGGGGCACTTCTAGCATTATTGTAAGAGCTTCTATAGGAATTGCCATTATTAGGAGGATAAGGCCTATAATTGTTGTTGCCACCAAAATTATTCCTATAGGCATTGTTGTTGAAATTGTTGTTTTTAATAAAGTTCACATCAACTTGCTCTTCTTGAGCAACCAAAGAGGCTAAGGGAACACTATTAGGATCTAGAGGAGCTTTCCCATTAACATGTAGGGTTTCGTAGCATGGAAAACAAAATTTTCTATCGCATACAAACAAACAAGCCAAGATCTATCTACTAGATTGTAGCAACGAGTCGATGGAATAACTCACCCTCGAAGATTCCAAAGTGTTTAACGAGAGCGGATTCTCGTGGGTGATGTAGTCGTACTCTTTCCGATCTCAAGATCGCGTAGACGATCCTTCCGGCGCTGTGTTCCGGCAGCGCTCCCGCAGTCGGTCACACGTTCGGTACTCGACGAAGACCTTCCTCTCCCTTGCAGCAGGCATCGGAGGTTGTAGCACTCTCCTCGCGATTCCGGCAGCACAACGGCGTGGTACCGGAAGTAGAGGGGAGATCTCGCAGGGCTTCGCCTTAAGCCGGAGCGAGTATGGTGGAGTATGAGAGAGACCCTCGATGATCTAGGGTTTAGACACGCCAAGGAGGAGGCTTGGCCGGCGGCTAGGGTTTGCCTAGGCGGCGACGAGTACCCTAGGCGGCCGCTATGGAGGGCGGTGGCGGCTAGGGTTTGGGTTTAGAGGGGGGCAACTTGTGTGTCTAGGAGGGGAGCCCTGCCCCTCCTTATATAGGTGGAGGGGGCGCGCCAGGGGAGGGGAGTCCCTCCCCAAGTCGGCCTCCAAGGTGGGCCGGCGGTGGAGGGGAGGAACTCCTCCCCAACTCGGTTTCCACCTCCCTCTCCACTTCCCAAAACAGTCGTTTGACTTTTCAAATTGACGTTTGACTTTTCAAACTAGGATTTGATTAAACCCTTTATTTTGTTCAGCGATGACACTTAGCACATGATGCAATCATACCAACTTGATATAACACATTCATGTACCCTTCCCCTCCGGAGTGCCGGACATTCCGGAACCTTCTAGATCATTCCCGATGAAAACACCGGAACCATTCTCCAACCCCGAAACAGGACTTTCCTTATATGAATCTTATTCTCCGGACCATTCCGGATCTCCTCGTGATATCCCGGATCCCATCTGTGACTCCTAACAACATTCAGTCTCTTACTCATCATTCCATAACTACTCAAACAACGTCGAATCCTTAAGTGTGTCTCCCTACGGTTCGTGAATTATGCGGACATGATCGAGACACTTCTCCGAACAATAACCAATAGAGGAATCTGGAAATTCATATGGCTCCCACATATTTCTACGATTACTTTGCGATCGAATGAACCACTTACATACGATACCAATTTCCCTTTGTCTCACGATAGTTTACTTATCCGAGGTTATGATCGTCGGTATCTCTGCATACCTAGTTCAACCTCGTTACTGATAAGTACTCTTTTCTCGTTCCCATGATATGTGATCCCTTGTGAGCCAGTCACATGCTTGCAAGCTAATTGGATGACATTCCACCGAGAGGGCCCAATATATATCTATTCGTCATATGGATGGACAAATCCCACTCTTGATCCATGTGTCTCAACCAATACTTTCTGAACACTCAATGCCACCTTTATAGCCACCCAGTTACGGTGTGGTGTTTGATGTCATCAAAGCATCCTTCCGGTGAAGGTGATATGCATGATCTCATGGTCGAAGGAATTAGGTTACTATGTATCAGAAAGCATATAGCAATTGAACTATTAAAATGACTTGATCTTTATGCTAGTCTTATCTATAGGATTATGTCCACCATATCATTCTCCTAACGATATGATCTTGTTGTTAATAACATCTCAATGTTCATGATAGGGAAACCATAATCATTTATTAACCAACAAGCTAGTATTATAAAGAGGCTTTACTAGGGACTCTCTTTTAGTTTACAAATCACACAAGTATTAATGTTTCCTTGTTAATACTATTATAGCATGAATGCAAACATTTATCATAAACACAAAGATATAATAATAACTACATTTATTATTGCCTCTAGGGAATATCTCCAACAGTCTCCCACTTGCACTAGAGTCATCTAATCTAGATTACACGGTAATATACCGAACACCCATGGCAGTTTGGTGTTGGTCATGTTTTGCCCTCGGGAGAGGTTTAGTCAACGGATCCGCCACATTCAGATCTGTGTGTACTTTGCAAATCTTTATGTCCCCATCTTGGACATGTTCTCGAATAGCGTGAAAACGTAGCTTGATGTGCTTCAGCTTCTTGTGTGACCTTGGTTCTTGCGCATTGGCTATGGCGCCCATGTTATCACAGTAGATAGACATTGGGTCCAGCGCACTAGGAACCACACCCAGCTCTGTAATGAACTCTTTCATCCATATCGCTTCTTGTGAAGCCTCCGAAGCAGCCATGTATTCCGATTCAGTTGAAGATCTCGCCACAACGCTTTGCTTTGCACTCCTCCAGCTAACTGCTGCACCATTCAAAATAAATACATATCCAGATTGTGATTTAGAATCATCCGGATCGGTGTTCCAACTAGCATCGGTGTAACCATTAACAACGAGTTGTTCATCACCTCCATAAGAAAGAACCATATCCTTAGTTCTTCTCAAGTACTTAAGGATGTTTTTGACCGCTATCCAATGATCCACTCCTGGATCACTTTGATATCTGCTAGTTAAACTAACAGCATATGCAATGTCGGGTCTAGTACATAGCATGGCATACATTAGAGATCCTATGGCTGAGGCATAGGGAGTCTTACTCATCCTTTCTCTATCTTCTGCCGTTGTCGGACTTTGAGTTTTACTCAACGTCGTATTGGGCAACATGGGCAAGAACCCTTTCTTGCTATCTTCCATTCCAAACCTCTTTAGAACTTTGTCCAAATATGTACTTTGTGACAATGATATTAGGCGTCTTGATCTATCTCTATAAATCTTTATCCCTAATATGTAAGCTGCTTCGCCAAGATCCTTCATTGAAAAATTATTATTCAAATATTCCTTGACACTATTAAGAAGGTCTACATCATTCCCAATCAACAATATGTCATCTACATATAGTATTAAGAATGCTACAGAGCTCCCACTCACTTTCTTGTAAATACAAGCTTCTCCATAAGTTTCTATAAAACCAAAACTTTTGATTACCTTATCAAAACGTTGATTCCAACTTCGGGATGCTTGCTTCAATCCATAGATGGACCGTTGAAGTTTGCATACCTTGTTAGCATCTTTAGGATCGACAAAACCTTTGGGTTGCATCATATACAACTCTTCATCAATGCCTCCATTGAGGAACGCTGTTTTGACATCCATCTGCCATATCTCATAATCATAATATGCAGCGATTGCTAACATAATCCTCACAGACTTTAGCTTCGCTACTGGTGAGAAAGTCTCATCGTAGTCAACTCCTTGAATTTGTCGAAACCCTTTTGCGACAAGTCGAGCTTTATAGACAGTAACATTACCATCAGCATATGTTTTCTTCTTGAAAATCCATTTGTTCTCGACAGCCTTTCGGCCATCTGGTAAGTCCACCAAAGTCCATACTTGGTTTTCGTACATGGATCCAATCTCGGATTTCATGGCTTCTTGCCATTTATTGGAATCTGGGCTCATCATCGCTTCCTCATATGTCTCAGGATCATCGGTGTTATCCACCAACATGACACTCATAACGGGATCATACCAATCAGGAGTGGTACGATTTCTCGTTGACCTGCGAGGCTCTGTAGCAACTACAACCGAAGTTTCATGATCATCATCATTAGCTTCCTCTCTTATTGGTGCAGGCACCACAGGAACTTCTTCCGGTGCTGCGCTACTCGCAAGTTCGAGAGAAGGTTCGACAACCTCATCGAGTTCTACTTTCCTTCCAGTCACTTCTTTCGAGAGAAATTCCTTCTCTAGAAAGGATCCATTCTTGGCAACGAAGATTTTGCCTTCGGATCTATGATAGAAGGTATACCCTATAGTTTCCTTCGGGTATCCTATGAAGACGCATTTTTCCGCTTTGGGTTCAAGCTTGTCCGGCTGTAACTTCTTTACATAGGCTTCGCAACCCCAAACTTTAAGGAACGACAATTTAGGTTTCTTCCCAAACCATAATTCATATGGTGTCGTTTCCACGGATTTAGATGGTGCCCTATTTAAAGTGAATGCGGCTGTTTCTAATGCATAACCCCAAAATGATAGCGGTAAATCTGTAAGTGACATCATAGAACGAACCATATCTAAGAGAGTTCGATTACGACGTTCGGACACACCATTACGCTGTGGTGTTCCCGGCGGTGTCAATTGTGAAAGTATTCCGCATTTCTTCAAATGCTCGCCAAACTCGTAACTTAGATATTCACCTCCACGATCAGAACGTAGAAATTTAATCTTCTTGTTACGTTGATTCTCTACCTCACTTTGAAATTCCTTAAACTTCTCGAAAGTTTTGGACTTATGTTTCATGAAATAGATATACCCATATCTACTCAAGTCATCCGTGAAGGTAAGAACATAACGATAACCACCGCGCGATGCTACACTCATTGGTCCACACACATCGGTATGTATGATTTCCAACAAGTCCGTAGCTTGCTCCATCATACCAGAAAATGGAGTCTTAGTCATTTTACCCATCAGACATGCTTCACATCTTTCAAGTGATTCAAGAAGTCCATCGGAATGGAGTTTCTTCATACGCTTTACTCCAATGTGACCAAGACGACAGTGCCACATGTAGGTCGAGTTATCGCTTGATTTCAAATGTTTAGCCTCAATGTTATTAATATGTGTATTTCCACTATCGAGATTCAACAAGAATAGACCGTCTATCAAAGGTGCATGTGCATAAAACATATTACTCATATAAATCGAACAACCATTATTCTCGGACTTAAACAAGTAATCGTCTCGCAATAAACAAGATCCCGATATAATGTTCATGCTCAACGCAGGCACCAAATAACAATTATTTAAGTATAAAACTAATCCCGATGGTAGATGAAGGGGTAGCGTGCCGACCGCGATCACATCAACCTTTGATCCGTTTCCAACGCGCATCGTCACCTCGTTCTTCGCTAGCTTCCGTTTATTCTGCAGCACCTGTTTCGAGTTACAAATATGAGCAACTGAACTAGTATCAAATACCCAGGCACTACTACGAGTACTAGTGAGATACACATCAATAACATGTATATCGGATATACCTTTCTTCTTGATGTTGCCGTTCTTCAAATCCGCCAAGTACTTTGGGCAATTCCGCTTCCAGTGACCTTCTCCCTTGCAGTAAAAGCACTCAGTATCAGGCTTGGGTCCAGCCTTGGTCTTCTTCGTCGGTGCGGTAACTTTCTGACCACCCTTCTTGAAGTGTCCCTTTTGCTTAGACTTGTCTTTCTTGAATTTGGTGGTCTTATTGACCAACAACACTTGGTGCTCTTTCTTGATCTCCACTTCTGCAGATTTTAACATGGCGAAGAGTTCTGGCAACGTCTTGTTCATGTTCTGCATGTTGTAGTTCATCACAAAGTTCTTGTAACTTGGTGATAGTGATTGGAGGACACGGTAAATCCCTAAAGCATTAGGAATCACTATACCCAAGCTTTGAAGTTTGTTTGCGTGCCCAAACATCTTAAGCACATGCTCACTGACGGAGCTGCCCTCTTCCATCTTGCAGTTAAAGAACTTTTCAGAAGCCTCATAGCTCTCAATTGCCGCATGAGTCTCAAAGATCAATTTGAGATCACGGACAATATCATGTGGGTCTGAATTCTCAAACCTTTTCTGAAGCTCCGATTCTAAACCATACAAGATAGCACACTAAACTGTGGAGTACTGAGTCTTCCGAGTGAGGTAAACATTCTTTACTTCATCGGTAGCAGTAGCTGCAGGTGGGTCACCTAGCGGTGCATCCAGCACATAGGTCAAATTACCAGCTGTGAGGACAATTCTCAAATTGCGGAACCAATCCGTGAAGTTGCTTCCATTGTTTTTCAACTTTTCTTTCTCTAGGAACGCATTAAAATTGATGGTAGGGGATGCCATTGATCTACAACATATTTGCAATAGTTTAGACTAAGTTTATGCCAAATTGAGTTCTAATTAATAGTAAAATTAATCTAGATGAACTCCCACTCAAAACAACATCCCTCACATTGTTTTAGTGATCACACGAACCAAATCCACTACATCAAAACCGATCATCACGAGAGTTGATGTAGCTTCAATGGCGAACAATCGTCATGTTCATCATATCTACTATATGACTCATGCTTTACCTTTCGGTGATCCGTGTTCCGAGACCATGTCTGTACATGCTAGGCTCGTCAAGATCAAACATTAGCTTCCGCATGAGCAAATCTGGCTTGCTCACGTTGTATGCACTTGCGGAATCTAACACACCCGATCATCACGTGGTGCTTCAAAATAACAAGCTTTAGCAACGGTGCTAACTAAGGGTGAACACTTTATGACTTGAAATTTATGTGCATGAGGGATCATCTTATAATGCTACCGTTGTTAACTAAGCAATACAAGATGCATAAAGGATTAACATCACATGCAATTCATAATATGTGATATGATATGGCCTTTCTTCTTTGTGCTTCCGATCTCCATCTTCAAGCACGAACATGATCTCCATCATCACCGACATTGCATCAAGGTCCATGACGCTGCTCCATGGTTGTCGTCCACCGGCTTCAACTATTACAACTACTTTGAATAGACACGCGGGTCTTAACATAATTTAAAGAGAACCATATGGCTCCTGCCGGTTGCCAACTTACAATAAGGAACATTGCATACATCAAATATAATCACAATCATGGCCATATCACATCACAGCACACCCCTGCAAAACAAAGTTAGACGCCTCTACTTTCTTTGCATGTTTTACGTGGTTTGGGGATTTCAATAAGTGTCGTTCTAACTTATGAACAAGAACCACAACATTGATACTAGTATTGACAATCACCCGTTGTAAATTGAATCTTAACTATGCTGGGAGAAACAGGCACCCGCAAAGCCACTTATGCAATACAAGTTGCATGTCAAGCGTGGATCAAGTCTCATGAACGATGTCATGTAAGGTTAGCCCGGGCCGCTTCATCCCAACATCCCGCAAGATGCAAAGTACACAAGAAGCAATCGACAATAAAAGCATCAACGCCCACAATGACCATTGTGTTCTACTCGTGCAACAGATCTACATATAGACACGGCTCTGATACCACTGTAGGGTTTCGCAGCATGGAAAACAAAATTTTCTATCGCATACAAAAAAAACAAGCCAAGATCTATCTACTAGATTGTAGCAACGAGTCGATGGAATAACTCACCCTCGAAGATTCCAAAGTGTTTAACGAGAGAGGATTCTCGTGGGTGATGTAGTCGTACTCTTCCCGATCTCAAGATCGCGTAGACGATCCTTCCGGCGCTGCGTTTCGGCAGCGCTCCCGCAGTCGGTCACACGTTCGGTACTCGACAAAGACCTTCCTCTCCCTTATTCTAGCAGGCAGCAGAGGTTGTAGCACTCTCCTCGCGATTCTGGCAGCACAACGGCGTGGTACCGGAAGTAGAGGGGAGATCTCACAGGGCTTCGCCTTAAGCTGGAGCGAGTATGGTGGAGAATGAGAGAGACCCTCGATGATCTAGGGTTTAGACACGCCGAGGAGGAGGCTTGGCCGGCGCCTAGGGTTTGCCTAGGCGGCGGCGGCTATGAAGGGCGGCGGCTAGGGTTTGGGTTTAGAGGGGGACAACTTGTGTGTCTAGGAGGGGAGCCCTGCCCCTCCTTATATAGGTGGAGGGGGCGCGCCAGGGGAGGGGAGTCCTTCCCCAAGTCGGCCTCCAAGGTGGGCTGGCAGTGGAGGGGAGGAACTCCTCCCCAACTCGGTTTCCACCTCCCTCTCCACTTCCCAAAACAGCCGTTTGACTTTTCAAACTAGGATTTGATTAAACCCTTTATTTTGTTCAGCGATGACACTTAGCACATGATGCAATCATACCAACTTGATATAACACATTCATGTAACCTTCCCCTCCGGAGTGCCGGACATTCCGGAACCTTCTAGATCATTCCCGATGAAAACACCGGAACCATTCTCCAACCCCGAAACAGGACTTTCCTTATATGAATCTTATTCTCCAGACCATTCCGGATCTCCTCGTGATATCCCGGATCCCATCCGTGACTCCGAACAACATTCGGTCTCTTACTCATCATTCCATAACTACTCAAACAACGTCGAATCCTTAAGTGTGTCTCCCTATGGTTCGTGAATTATGCGGACATGATCGATACACTTCTCCGAACAATAACCAATAGAGGAATCTGGAAATTCATATGGCTCCCACATATTTCTACGATCACTTTGCGATCGAATGAACCACTTACATACGATACCAATTTCCCTTTGTCTCATGATAGTTTACTTATCCGAGGTTATGATCGTCGGTATCTCTGCATACCTAGTTCAACCTCGTTACTGATAAGTACTCTTTTCTCGTTCCCGTGATATGTGATCCCTTGTGAGCCAGTCACATGCTTGCAAGCTAATTGGATGACATTCCACCGAGAGGGCCCAGAGTATATCTATCCGTCATATGGATGGACAAATCCCACTCTTGATCCATGTGTCTCAACCAATACTTTCCGAACACTCAATGCCACCTTTATAGCCACCCAGTTACAGTGTGGTGTTTGATGTCATCAAAGCATCCTTCCGGTGAAGGTGATATGCATGATCTCATGGTCGAAGGAATTAGGTTACTATGTATCAGAAAGCATATAGCAATTGAACTATTAAAATGACTTGATCTTTATGCTACGCTTATCTATAGGAGTATGTCCACCATATCATTCTCCTAACGATATGATCTTGTTGTTAATAACATCTCAATGTTCATGATAGGGAAACCACATTCATTTATTAACCAACAAGCTAGTATTATAAAGAGGCTTTACTAGGGACTCTATTTTAGTTTACAAATCACACAAGTATTAATGTTTCCTTGTTAATACTATTATAGCATGAATGCAAACATTTATCATAAACACAAAGATATAATAATAACTACATTTATTATTGCCTCTAGGGCATATCTCCAACATAACAAGCATAGCCATAATAATATCAATCTTTTCACTCAAAGAGGAAGTTTCCTCAACAGAATTTACCTTCTTACCAAGTGGATCTCTCTCAACATGCCATTCAGAGTAGTTAACCATCATATTGTCAAGGAGCCTTGTTGCAGCACCCAAAGTGAGGCCCATAAAAGTACCTCCAGCAGCTGAATCCAACAGATTTCTTGAGGAGAAGTTCAAACCTGCATACAAAGTCTGGATAATCATCCAAGCAGTGAGTCCATGAGTGGGACAATTCTTAACCAAATACTTCATTCTTTCCCAAGTTGGAGCAACATGTTCACTATCAAGTTGTTTAAATTTCATAATTTCACTTCTCATAGAAATAATCTTAGCAGGAGGATAGTACTTTCCAATGAAAGCATCTTTGCACTTAGTCCAAGAATCAATACTATTTTTAGGCAAAGAAAGCAACCATTCTTTGGATTTTCCTCTCAAGGAGAAAGGAAAAGGCTTGAGCTTAATAATATCTCCATCTATGTCCTTATACTTTTACATCTCACAAAGTTCAACAAAGCTATTGAGATGGGCAGCAGGATCATCAGAACCAGCACCAGAAAATTGCTCTCTCATCACAAGATTCAATAAAGCAGGCTAATTTCGTTAAAGGTAGCATCAGGAGCAGGTAGAGCAATAGGAGTGCTTAGGAAATCACTGTTGTTGGTGCTAGTGAAGTCACACAACTTGGTGTTCTCAGCAGAGCTCATTTTGGCAAAGGTGCGCAAGCCAAAAACAGCAGCAGCTAGAGCAGGAACTAATCTTTTTGGGTTTTTTGAAAAGAGGCAAACAAAACCAAGCAAAAGAAACAAGACAAGCTAAAAACAAAGTAAAGAGAAAGGAAGTGGAGGACTCCCCTAGTGAAGACGTCCTTAGCCTCCCCGGTAACGGCGCCAGAAAATCCTTGATGATGCTCGACGTGGTACTTCGTTGGTAACCCCAAGCGTAGGGTGTGAAGAGCAAGAAGCAAGTTTTCCCTCAGTTGAGACCGAGGTTATCGAACCAGAAGGAGGAAGGAAACGTCACACAGGTGTTGCAAGCAACATAGAGACCTGCACAACACAAACTCAAGACTTTGTCCCAACGTATCAGTGAGGTTGTCAAGCTCACCAGTTTGCTGTAACAAAAGACTAAATGTATGGTGTGGAAGGTAATGGTTTGCAGCAAGTAAACAAGTAACAGTGAAAGATGTATCAATGGTAAAGATTGGACCGGGGTCCATAGTTCACTATAGGTGCTCTCCTTAGATAAACAACATGACATGAAGGGTAAACAAATTACAGCAGTGCAATTGACAGGAACTGAGCAAGGCATAACAATGCAATTACTAGTCAGAAAGATCCTATGAGATTCGATTGGGCAATACAACAAGATACATAGACCGACATCCAACTGCATCTATGACTAGAAGTCCACCTCCAGGTTATCATCTGAACCCCCTCCAGTATTAAGTTGCAAGCAACAGACAACTTCTTTAAGCAAAGTGTGTAAGATAAACAATCCACTTATTCCATAAACAAGAGACCGTTATTTTCTCCCTAGTAGAACCAACACATCTACAACCGAAGAGATTATTATCACTTCCCTTGGAAACTAGAGGCATGAAACCACTATCGAGCATAAATACCCCCTCTTGGAGTCATTAGCAACTACTTGGCCAAGATAGCTACTAACAACGGAGAGCATGCAAGATCACAAACAACATAGACATGATAGAATCATAAAGACAAAACCATTAATCAAACCAACATAATAATCGTAATATCCATCGGATCCCCACAAACACAACATGCATAATTACAAATAGATTAGATATTGATCATGAACGGAGCTTACAAGATCTATACATGAAAGCACGAAGGAGGAGATACAACCATCTAGCTACTATATGGACCCATAGTACAAGGTGGAACTACTCACGCATCATACCGGAGAGAAGGCCTCCGGGATGATCTCCCCTCCGGCAGGGTGCCGGGAAGAACTTCAGATCCTCCCGATCTAGGGACAATGGTGGTGGCGGCTACAGACGGTTTCGTGGAGATTTGATCAGGTGCTTAGGGTTTCTGCATCGGAGGCTTCTTATAGGCGAAGGGGGAGGCCGAGGAGGCGACTAGGGGCCCCACACCCCTCCCAGGCGCGGGGCAGGGCCCACCCACTCCTAGGGTGGGTCTGGCCGCCCTGGCTTGCCTCTCCGGCTCCCCTCTGGACTTTCTTATTTCCCACAGAAAGTAATTAATTTTGGTGTTTGTCCCGTCCAATTCCGAGAATATTTCTTTACTAGCTTTTCTAAAACCAAAACAGCAGAAAACAGGCAACTGGCACTGTGACAACTTGTTAATAGGTTAGTACCAAAAAACATGTAAAAAGCACCTCAAAGTATAGACAATCAAAGCAAACTAGATACTAAATAAGCATGGAGCATCAAAAATTATAGATACGTTTCCGACGTATCAATAATACGTGTCTCATTTATATCATAAATTGAAGGGTTTCGCAGCATAGTAAATCAAAATTTTCTACGGAAGCGAACAGAGGGAAAGCAAAGATCTAATCTAGGAGATGCAAACAACGAGAGAGATTGGATTAGATCTTCATACCCTTGAAGATTCGCACAGCGGAACGTTCGTCGGAACGTGGGTGATGTAGTCGTACTCGCTTCTCCTCCTCGCGATCCGATCCGATCTAGCACCACAAGTGGCGGTGCCTCCGTGAGATGCACACGTGCAGCACCTCGACGTCTCCTCCTTCCTTGGACCAGCAAGTATGGTGGAGAGATGGATTGGATCTACAACACGACGGCGTGGTGTATTTGGTGGAGAATTTCTGCAGCAGGGCTTCGCCTGCAAACAGTCGGGAGGGAGAGAGGAAGGCAGCAGGGCTACTAGGGCTTGGAGGGAGATGTGTAGGGGGAGGGGGCACACCAGCCCTTGCCTCTCCTCCAAGCCTATCTCTAGTTTAAACGATTTAAACTCTCCCTTATCTAGAAATTCTATCTCTAGTTTAAACGAGTTTAAACTTATCTAGAATCGGCTGGGCCCTATGGGGCCTTGTGCCCCTGGCCCAATGCGGCCAGGACACTCCTTCATAGGCCCATGCCCCCTCCCGGAAGGTGGGACCACGTTGGTCCCCTTCCGGAAGGTTCTAGAAGCTTCCGGTACAATACCGATTAATCCGGAACAATTCCGAACTCCAAAAACTGCACTGCCTTATATGAATCTTATTCTCCGGACCATTCCGGAACCTCTCGTGATGTCCCGGATCCCATCCGAGACTCCGAACAAAAATTCATAAACCAATTATCCAATCTATCCTAGCGTCGAGACACGTTAAGTGTGTGACCCTGCGGGTTCGAGAATATGCAGACATGATCTTCTATCAATAATCAACAGCGGGGTCTGGGCACCCATATTGACTCCCACACATTCATAGATGATCATATCGGATGAACCACGATGCCAGGATTCAATCAATCCCATATACATATTCCCTTCGTCTCGCGATATTTTACTTGCCCGAGATTCGATCGTCGGTATCGTCATACCTAGTTCAATCTCGTTCACAGCAAGTACTTTACTCGTTCCGTAATCCGATATCACTTTGTGATTAACTCCTTAACCACATGCTTGCAAGCGGTGTTGATATCGATTACCGAGTGGGCCCGAAGTATATCTCTCCGACTTGGGAGGGACAAATCCCATCTCGATACATACAACCCAACAGATACTTTCCGATTACCTGAGAGACACCTTTATGATCACCCTCTCATAGGATGACGTTTGATGACCTCAAAGCTTTCTTCCGATACCAGGGAGTTGTATTATCTCATGGTCTAAGGAATACAATATTTGACATAAGAAAAAACTTCGCAAAGACGAACACGATGACACGATCTAATTGCTTCGCTTAGTTTGGGTCTATCCACCATATCATTCTCCAATGATATGATCTCATTATCAATTGACAACTCATGTCTATGGTTAGGAAACCTTAACCATCATTGATCAATGAGCTAGTCCATAGAGGCGTACTAGGGACACAGTGTTGTTCACAAACCACACAAGTATTAAAGTTTCCGCTTAATACAATTCTAGCATGGAATATAAACTTTATCATGAACAAGAATTATAATAATAACATCTTTATTATTGCCTCTAGGGCATAATTCCAACAGTCTCCCACTTGCACTAGAGTCAATAATCTAGTTTACATCTGGCAACAATCTCACACCCATGGCACTGAGGTGCTGATCATGTTTTACACGTGGAAGAGGTTTAGTCAATGGATCTGCGACATTCAGATCTGTATGTACTTTGCTAATCTTCAGATCTCTATCTGCTATATAATCTCGGATTATATGAAACTTGCGGTTGATATGCTTGGTCTTTGGATGATATCTTGGTTCCTTAGCGAGTGCTATGGCGCAGTGTTGTCACACAATATCTCCAGTGGGTCCAATGCACTTGGAACCATGCCAAGCTCAGTGATGAAGTTTCTGATCCAAACTCCTTCACTTGACGCTTCTGCAGCAGCCATGTATTCCGCTTCTACTGTAGATCCCGCGATCACGCTTTGCTTGCAGCTTCTCTAGCTCACAGCTCCTCCATTCAAAATATACACGTATCCTGTCTGAGATTTACAATCATCCTTGTCGGTGTCGAAACTAGCATCGACGTAACCTTTTACGACGAGCTGTTCATCACCCCCATAGACTAAGAACATTTCTTTAGTCCTATTTAGGTACCTTAGGATGTTCTTCACGGCTGTCCAGTGTTCCACTCCTGGATCACTTTGATATCTGCTCGTCAAACTAAGAGCATTGGACACATCCGGTCTAGTACACAGCATGGCATACATGATGGAACCTATGGCCGAGGCATAAGGCACTTTGCTCATAGCTTCTCTATCATTTACCGTAGCTGTACACTGAGCCTTGCTCAATATCTTACCTGACAACATAGGCACTGAACCTTTCAATGCGTTATCCATTCTGAACCTTTTCAGAACTTTGTCTAGGTATGTACTTTGGCTTAAAGCTATCAGGCGTCTTTGTCTATCTCTATAGATTTTGATGCCCAATATATAAGCAGCTTCACCTAGGTCTTTCATTGAAAAACACTTGTTCAAATAACTCTTCACATCGTTAAGCATGTTGATGTCATTTCCAATAATCAATATGTCATCCACATATAGTACCAGAAACGTCACCGAGCTCCCACTCACTTTCTTGTAGATGCAAGCTTCGTAGCAATTTGGAACAAATCCAAAGCTCTTGATCACTTGATCAAAACGAAGGTTCCAACTCCGAGATGCTTGCTTCAGTCCATAAATGGAACGCTGAAGTTTGCATACTTTATCAGCATCCTTAGGATCGACAAAACCTTCGGGTTGCATCATATACAACTCTTCATCAATGTTGCCATTGAGGAAAGCAGTCTTGACATCCATTTGCCATATTTCATAATCATGAAACGCAGCAATTGCTAATAAAATCCGAATGGATTTAAACATCGCTACGGGAGAGAAAGTCTCATCGTAGTCAACACCTTGAACTTGTCGAAAACCTTTCGCAACAAGCCGTGCTTTATAGATGGTAACATTACCATCCGCGTCTGTTTTCTTCTTGAAGATCCATTTGCACTCAACGGCCTTTCGGTCGCTAGGAGGGTCCACCAAAGTCCATACTTGGTTTTCGCTCATGGATCCCAATTCGGATTTCATGGCTTCTAGCCATTTCTCAGAGTCTGGGCTCATCATCGCTTCCTCATAGTTCGTAGGTTCACTGTCTTCTACTAACAAGACAGTCAAGACAGGGTTGCCGTACCACTCAGGAGGGGCACGCGACCTTGTCGACCTGCGACGTTCAGTAGCAGCATCGTCCGAAGCTTCATGATCCTTGTCATTAGCTTCCTCTATTGTTGGTGCAGGCGGCACTGGAACAATTTCAGGTGTTGCGCTACTCTCCAATTCAAGAGAAGGTTCAATAACCTTGTCTAGCTCTACTTTCCTCCCACTCACTTCTTTCGAGAGAAACTCCTTCTCAAGAAAGGAACCGTTCTTTGCGACAAACACCTTGCCTTCGGTTCTGTGATAGAAGGTATACCCAATAGTTTCCTTAGGGTATCCTATGAAGACGCATTTCTCCGCTTTGGGTTCGAGCTTGTCCGGCATCAACTTCTTGACGTAAGCTTCGCATCCCCAAACTTTAAGAAACGACAACTTAGGTTTAGCACCAAACCATAGTTCATACGGTGTCGTCTCAACGGATTTAGATGGAGCCCTATTTAAAGTGAATGCAGCGGTTTCAAATGCATAACCCCAAAATGATAACGGCAAATCAGTAAGAGACATCATCGATCGGACCATATCTAATAGGGTTCGATTCCGGCGTTCAGACACACCATTGCGCTGTGGTGTTCCGGGTGGCGTGAGTTGTGAAACGATTCCACTTGCTTTGAGATGCGTGACAAAATCATAACTCAAATATTCGCCCCCACGATCGGATCGTAGAAACTTAATCTTTCTGTTATGATGGTTCTCCACTTCATTCTGAAATTCTTTGAACTTTTCAAACGTTTCAGATTTATGTTTCATTAAATAGATATACCCATATCTACTTAAGTCATCGGTAAAAGTGAGAAAATAGCGATATCCACCGCGCGTCGAAACACTCATCGGTCCGCATACATCGGTATGTATGATTTCCAACAAGTCCGTTGCTCGCTCCATCATACCGGAGAACGGGGTTTTGATCATCTTGCCCATGAGGCATGGTTCGCATGTGTCAAATGATTCAAAATCAAGAGACCCCAAAAGTCCATCAGAATGGAGTTTCTTCATGCGCTTTACACCAATATGACCTAGACGACAGTGCCACAAATAAGTAGTATTATCACTATCTACTTTGCATCTCTTAGCCTCAATGTTATGGATGTGTGTTTCATCCCTTTCGAGATTTAGAAGAAATAAACCACTCACAAGAGGTGCATGACCATAAAAGATGTTACTCATATAAATAGAACAACCATTATTCTCCGATTTAAATGAATAACCGTCTTGCAATAAACACGATCCAGAAATAATGTTCATGCTCAACGCAGGCACATAATAACATTTATTAAGGTTTAAAACTAATCCCGAAGGTAAAACTAAGGAGAGCGTGCCGACGGCCATCACATCAACTCTTGATCCGTTGCCAACGCGCATCGTCACCTCATCCCTCGCAAGCCGCCGTCTATTTCGTAGCTCCTGTTTCGAGTTACAAATATTAGCAACCGAACCAGTATCAAATACCCAGGCACTACAACGAGGGCTAGTAAGGAAAACATCAATAACATGTATATCAAATATACCTTTGATGGTGCCAGCCTTCTTGTCCGCTAAGTACTTCGGACAGTTGCGCTTCCAGTGACCCTTGTCCTTGCAATAGAAGCACTCAGTTTCTGGCTTGGGTCCAGACTTGAGCTTCTTCTCAGCAGGGGCAACGCGCTTGCCGCCGCTTTTCTTGAAGGGCTTCTTTGCACCTTTACCTTTCTTAAAGGAGGGCTTGTTGACCATCAACACATGATTATCCTTCTTAATGTCCACCTCCGCAGCCTTCAGCTTTGCGAAGAGCTCGGTGATCGTATCAGTGGAACCAATCTGATTATGAGTCACTACAAAACTTTTGTAGCTGGGAGGGAGTGATTGCAGAACCCTGTCAATCTTGAGCTCCTCTGGAATCTTGCAGTCCAGTTGCTCAAGGCGTTGAGTGTAGCCCGACATCTTAATGGCGTGCTCACTAACGGAACTCCCTTCCTCCATCTTGCAGTTAAAGAACTTCTCAGAGATCTCATATCTCTCAGAACGGGCCTGAGTCTGAAACATGGTTTTCAGCTCCTCGAGAATCTCAAAGGGCCCGGGATAGTTTTCAAAACGATTTTGAAGTTCCGGTTCCATAGCAAACAACATGGTGCTCTTAATCACACCATAATCATCTTTGCGCGATTGATAGACAGCTTTCTCATCAGCCGGCGCAGTTGCAGCAGGGGGGTTACCTAACGCTTTCTCAAGGACATAGTCCTTTTGTCCGCCAGACAGAATGATTCTTAGATTGCGGAACCAGTTGGTGAAGTTAGACCCATTGTTTCTAAGCTTTTCTTTCTCAGCAAAAACGTTGAAGTTGAAGTTGGACTTGGCCATTGGATCTACAGTATTTGCAAGTACAATTTAGACTATGTTCATGATAAATAGTTCAACTTAATCAAATTACTAGATGAACTCCCACTAAATTCAACATCCCTCAAGTTGTTTAGTGAACACGGTCCAAATTCACCACACCTAATCCGATCATCACGAGAAGAGATGTGGTTTCAATGGTGGACAACGAAGTGTCGATCATATCATTCATATGACTCATGCTTAACCTTTCGGTTCTTGCGTTCCGAGGCCATGTCTGTACATGCTAGGCTCGTCAAGTTAGACCCAAGTATTTCCGCGTGTGCAAAACTGGCTTGCACCCGCTGTATGTGAGCGTAGAGTCTATAGCACCCGATCATCACGTGATGCTTGGACACGACGAACTTTCGCAACGGTGCATACTTTGGGGAGAACACAGTTTTTATCTTGATCTTTAAGTGAGGAATCATCTTATAATGCTATCGTCGCGATCTAAGCATAATAAGATACATAAAAGGATAAACATCACATGCATATAACTTTATATGACATGGTATAGCCAATCTTCGCGCAATGATCTCCATCTTGTACGTTCCGGCATGATCTCCATCACTCCACCATGATTGCCTCCACCACGAATAGCAACTACAACTATTGCTAACTACTTAGCGATAAAGTAAAGCTATTACGTGGCGTATAAGAAGTTGACTCGCAGGTCATACACAATTATAAAGACAACCATATGGCTCCTGCCGGTTGTGTACTCATCAACATGCAAGTCGTAAAACATTACAAAACATGATCATCGCATACATTATACACATCACATCTTGGGCCATACCATATCACAGAAAACACTCCCTGCAAAAACAAGTTAGACGCCTCTACTTTGTTGTTGCATGTTTTACGTGGCTTATGGGAGTAGATGCTAAGAACGATTCTTACCTACGGAAAGCCACAACGGTGATATTATGGTTGCCAAACTCCGGTGTTAATCCCATGACAACTATAGTGAGAGAAACTGACATCCACCAGCCGCATGTATGGTACAAGCCACACGTCAAGTGCGGAGCCGGTCTCGCGAACGACGTCACGTAAGGTTGGCCTGGACCGCTTCAATCTCACTATCCCGCGTCATAAGAAGGACACAAACAAGAGGCTTGCAACAGAAAACATCAACGCCCGCAACAACCATGTTGCGTTCTACTCGTGAATCACATCTACGCATAGATCTAGCTCTGATACCACTGAAGGGTTTCGCAGCATAGTAAATCAAAATTTTCTATGGAAGCGAACAGAGGGAAAGCCAAGATCTAATCTAGGAGATGCAAACAATGAGAGAGATTGGATTAGATCTTCATACCCTTGAAGATTCGCACAGCGGAACGTTCGTCGGAACGTGGGTGATGTAGTCGTACTCGCTTCTCCTCCTCGCGATCCGATCCGATC
Source organism: Avena sativa (assembly GCA_916181665.1). Classification (NCBI taxonomy): domain Eukaryota; kingdom Viridiplantae; phylum Streptophyta; class Magnoliopsida; order Poales; family Poaceae; genus Avena; species Avena sativa. Next base: position 165,191,638 of record OV702294.1, on the reverse strand, counting down.
TAGCACCACAAGTGGCGGTGCCTCCGTGAGATGCACACGTGCAGCACCTCGACGTATCCTCCTTCCTTGGACCAGCAAGTATGGTGGAGAGATGGATTGGATCTACAACACGACGGCGTGGTGTATTTGGTGGAGATTTTCTGCAGCAGGGCTTCGCCTGCAAACAGTCGGGAGGGAGAGAGGAAGGCAGCAGGGCTACTAGGGCTTGGAGGGAGATGTGTAGGGGGAGGGGGCGCACCAGCCCTCTATATATAGAGGGGGTTGCGCCCATCCCTTGCCTCTCCTCCAAGCCTATCTCTAGTTTAAACGATTTAAACTCTCCCTTATCTAGAAATTCTATCTCTAGTTTAAACGAGTTTAAACTTATCTAGAATCGGCTGGGCCCTATGGGGCCTTGTGCCCCTGGCCCAATGCGGCCAGGACACTCCCTCATAGGCCCATGCCCCCTCCCGGAAGGTGGGACCACGTTGGCCCCCCTCCGGAAGGTTCTAGAAGCTTCCGGTACAATACCAATTAATCCGGAACAATTCCGAACTCCAAAAACTGCACTGCCTTATATGAATCTTATTCTCTGGACCATTCCGGAACCTCTCGTGATGTCCCGGATACCATCCGAGACTCCGAACAAAAATTCATAAACCAATTATCCAATCTATCCTAGCGTCAAGACACGTTAAGTGTGTGACCCTGCGGGTTCGAGAATATGCAGACATGATCTTCTATCAATAATCAACAGCGGGGTCTGGGCACCCATATTGACTCCCACACATTCATCGATGATCATATCGGATGAACCACGATGCCAGGATTCAATCAATCCCATATATATATTCCCTTCGTCTAGCGATATTTTACTTGCCCGAGATTCGATCGTCGGTATCGTCATACCTAGTTCAATCTCGTTCACAGCAAGTACTTTACTCGTTCCGTAATCCGATATCACTTTGTGATTAACTCCTTAACCACATGCTTGCAAGCGGTGTTGATATCGATTACCGAGTGGGCCCAAAGTATATCTCTCCGACTTGGGAGGGACAAATCCCATCTCGATACATACAACCCAACAGATACTTTCCGATTACCTGAGAGACACCTTTATGATCACCCTCTCATAGGATGACGTTTGATGACCTCAAAGCTTTCTTTCGATACCAGGGAGTTGTATTATCTCATGGTCTAAGGAATACAATATTTGACATAAGAAAAAACTTCGCAAAGACGAACACGATGACACGATCTAATTGCTTCGCTTAGTTTGGGTCTATCCACCATATCATTCTCCAATGATATGATCTCATTATCAATTGACAACTCATGTCTATGGTTAGGAAACCTTAACCATCATTGATCAATGAGCTAGTCCATAGATGCGTACTAGGGACACGGTGTTGTTCACAAACCACACAAGTATTAAAGTTTCCGCTTAATACAATTCTAGCATGGAATATAAACTTTATCATGAACAAGAATTATAATAATAACATCTTTATTATTGCCTCTAGGGCATAATTCCAACATAAATATCATAGTACAAGCCACGTAGATACCGACCTGATAAAACTAAAAAAATAGCAGAACGCAAGCCTTTGCGCAAAAGACCTCCAGCTAAAAAATAAAATTACAATTCATACCAAAAAATTCTCTGAGCTTGACGTCAACACCCGTCACCCGCCTCTGGCACCACAACAGCAGCCACCAAAGAAAATAACGGATCACCTCCTCACCCGAGTTTGAAGCGGCTCCATCGCTGATATGCAGCTTTGCGGACCTCCAAGGTGGCTCACCCAAGGTGAAACCATTATCGTTAAATGAATCAAACCGAGGCAACACCTCGGACATGCCATCAAACTCCAGATCTAGCACCCCTGCACAACTAAGACGTCGGAGAAGGAAACCATACCTGCCATCCACGAACCATAGACCCAGTACATGATCCACCATCTTCCAGATGCCGTCGATACAGATCACAATCTGCATCCGCTCCTTGACTACCTCCCAGGTTCCACATCGGCATTGGAGCAAACGCATCCGCAGCGGTGGATCCTGAGGACACACATCCACCACAAGGATGCCCCCACCGTCGCACCATACTTGCTTGAATAGACTGGTCTTCAAATTCATTGGGGAATAATCTGAAGAAAACTTATTCAGCACCGCCATCGCCGACCCTGAACCAAGACGATGGACAACCTAAAAACGAATCTAACTTTAGCTAAAAACTATCCATACGCGTGGATTCGGCGACCTCCCTCACCACCGATGACCTAGGTCGTCGTCGTGGGGAGCCGCTGGAGGCCGGCGTCGAAAGGCTTGTGCCCTAGGGCAAGGTCTCTTTCTCCCGGCGGCGTCGCCTGGGGAGAAAAAACATCTCTATTGTATTTGCTCTTAACCAGTGGAAGAACCCTTGGACAGGCTAGTCGGCTATCGTATTTATAAGCTCAACAATTTTCCCTGTTCCGTACGTAACGGTGTAAGAAGCAATCGCATGCACAAGCTTCGGTGGCTATGGACTCACAAGTCCACACACATTCAATTTCATCCAAGTTATCACCAGCCTTGTCTAACATTATTGTGGACATCAAAATCAAATACTCCTAAACACTACAGGAATGGGAAGCTACGCCGACGGCCAAACGTCGGGGCCGTCGGTGTAGCCATCGTCCAGACCAGCCCCGCCAAGCAGCCGTCGGCGTAAAATTGCCCTCGGCATATTCTATGCTACGCCGACGGCTGCCCTCGGCGTAGCTATTTTTTATTTTATCTCATTAAACTTTGAAAATTCATAACTAAATCATTCTAATTCGGAAAAATACAAATAATATATCAAAATTTGCAGAAAAATAATATCTATCTATCTACACTCAAATATTACACATTTATAAATAAAAATTAAGTAAAACATAAAACATTATATATAGTTTAAAACAGGCATAAAAAATTCAAAAACGATCGAAACAATGTGAAACCTTCGCGTGGTGTTATATTATGTGACATAGTTATAAGGAAAAATATCAAACTTGGTGTATTGATTATGTCTCAAAGAAACCTTTACAAAATGACCTATCTCATTCGAGGTTTCTTGGCTTTCGGGTCAAATGACCAATGTTATGGCTAGAATCAAGGCATAGTTTGTGATAATATGCCCATATTGTGCATACACATGCATCATGGGATGGCAAACAATGTTGCAGGAGGACGTTTTCCTTTTCGTCGCACCAAAAAGCCAGTTCCCATTTTCTGAGCATAAAAAACGGACGGTTTTGTGAAGCAACCACCAAATGGCTAATTCAAAATACTACCACCACATTTAAAAAAAATACTATACCACCTTATATGGACAATGTCCCAACAAGAGGATCCAAAACCTTTCCGTCCACCTTTGGTGAAAAAGACAAATTCCTGCCGAATCGGTAGGAAGTGGGTCAGATATGAACTACAAGTACATGATCCGATGCTCATGTTTTTTTACAAAAAATATTTTTAGGTTCACAATATGCTATTTTATCAAAGATCCAATACAAGTTTAGCGAGGCTCGGCCCCGAGCTAAGAATCTTTATGTCCGCCGTTCGACAAAGTTTGACGATAGTTTAAAACGGGCATAAAAAATTCAAAAACGATCGAAACAATGCGAAACCTTCGTGTGGTGTCATATTATGTGACATATTTATAAGGAAAAATATCAAACTTGATATATTGATTATGTTTAAAAAAAACCTTCACAAAATGACCTATCTCATTCGAGGTTTCTTGGCTTCCGGGTTAAATGACCAATGTTACGGCTAGAATCAAGGCATAGTTTGTGATAATGTGCCTATATCATGCATACACATGCATCATGGGATGGCGAACAATGTTGCAGGAGGAAGTTTTCCTTTTCGTCGTACCAAAAAGCCATTTTCTATTTTTCGAGCATAAAAAACGAACGGTTTTGTGAAGCAACCACCAAATGGCTAATTCAAAATACTACCACCACATTTTACAAAAATACTATACCACCTTATATGGACAATGTCCCAACAGGGGATCCGAAACCTTTCCGTCCACCTTTGGTGAAAAAGACAGATTCCTACCGAATCGGTAGGAAGTGGGTCAGATATGAACTATAAGTACATGATCCGATGCTCATGTTTTAAAAAAAAAATTATTTTTAGGTTCACAATATGCTATTTTATCAAAGATCCAATGCAAGTTTAGCGAGGCTCGGCCCCGAGCTAAGAATCTTTATGTCCATCGTTCGACAAAGTTTGACGATAGTTTAAAACGGGCATAAAAAATTCAAAAACGATCGAAACAATACGAAACCTTCGCGTGGTGTCATATTGTGTGACATATTTATAAGGAAAAATAGCAAACTTGATATATTGATTATGTCTCGAAAAAACCTTCACAAAATGACCTATCTCATTCGAGGTTTCTTGGCTTCCGGATCAAATGACCAATGTTACGGCTAGAATCAAGGCATAGTTTGTAATAATGTGCCTATATCATGCATACATATGCATCATGGGATGGCGAACAATGTTGCAGGAGGAAGTTTTCCTTTTCGTCGTACCAAAAAGCCATTTTCTATTTTCCGAGCATAAAAAATGAACGGTGTTGTGAAGCAACCACCAAATGGCTAATTCAAAATACTACCACCACATTTTACAAAAATACTATACCACCTTATATGGACAATGTCCCAACAGGGGATCCGAAACCTTTCCGTCCACCTTTGGTGAAAAAGACAGATTCCTACCGAATCGGTAGGAAGTGGGTCAGATATAAACTATAAGTACATGATCCGATGCTCATGTTTTTTTACAAAAATCATTTTTAGGTTCACAATATGCTATTTTATCAAATATCTAATGAAAGTTTAGCGAGGCTCTGCCCCGAGCTAAGAATCTTTATGCCCGCCGTTCGACAAAGTTTGACGATAGTTTAAAACGGGTATAAAAAATTCAAAAACGATCGAAACAATGCGAAACCTTCGCGTGGTGTCATATTATGTGATATATTTATAAGGAAAAATAGCAAACTTGATATATTGATTATGTCTCAAAAAAGCCTTCACAAAATGACCTATCTCATTCGAGGTTTCTTGGCTTTCGGGTCAAATGACCAATGTTATGGCTAGAATCAAGGCATAGTTTGTGATAATGTGCCTATATTATGTATACACATGCATCATGGGATGGCGAACAATGTTGCAGGAGGAAGTTTTCCTTTCGTCGCACCAAAAAGCCATTTTCTATTTTCCGAGCATAAAAAACGGACGGTTTTGTGAAGCAACCACCAAATGGCTAATTCAAAATACTACCACCACATTTAACAAAAATACTATACCTCCTTATATGGACAATGTCCCAACAGGGGGATCCGAAACCTTTCCGTCCAAATCGGGAGGAAGTGGGTCAGATATGAACTACAGGTACATGATCCGATGCTCATGTTTTTTAAAAAAATCATTTTTAGGTTCACAATATGCTATTTTATCAAAGATCCAATGCAAGTTTTCCTTTTCATCGCACCAAAAAGGCATTTTTCATTATCCGAGCGCAAAAATGCATTTTCTAAAGCAACCACCAAATAGCTAATTCAAAAACGGAGGGTTTGTGATTAGTTGATATGGATATCATATTTGGATTCCTCTCATTTTTCTGATCAATTTAAACATATCATTTGTTGAATTTCGATTTACAGATTTAAAGATATTAATTATTCTATATTAAATAGAAAAATACAAAAAATAAAATTATTATATTTTTATTTGAATTCAATAATATTTTTACTTATTCATTAATATTTACTTAAATAATTGTTTGTAATTTCAAAAAATACAAACATGTGACATGATGATATAAGAGTTAATAGGATTGATATCATAGTATTGACACCAATGTATGAATTACTTTGCGGAAACGGATTTTAAAGGAACGAGGAAGTTAAGCGTGCTGAAGCTGGAGTAGTATTAGGATGGGTGACCTGCTGAGAAGTTTGACTAAGACTGAAATTTAATCAAATAGTAAGTATAATTCGTGTTAAAAATGTTCAAACTAGGAGATTAACAAGTGAAACAATTCAAAGAATAAAAAATTGAGAAAAAAAATAAAAAAATAATTATTTTTCAAAAAAAATATTTTTGCAACCGGTCGACAGGCTATGCCGACGGCCGCTACGCCGACGGCAAAGCCCTCGGCGTAGCATACGCCGACGGCTTGAGTGTGCTCCGCCGAGGGAGATCTTTGCCGAGGAGGCTACGCCGATGGCAGCCCTCGGCGTACCATACGCCGAGGGCATTTTGGCATACGTCGACGACCTTTTGCCCTCGGCGTAGCACGCGCGTCCCGTAGTGAAACTATCTGGTCCATGAGTATGTCGATCGCTGCACGGAACCCCTGGGTTATGATAACGTGTGTGTAGAGTCGAACACACAAATGATTCCAACTAGTCTCGTATTCCATCGATGATCAAGTTTATATACAAGGGAAAGGAGATACACGAGGAGTCACGTCCGATTGTGAAGGGATGAGAGCAAGGGAATCGCCGTGCAGTTGTTATATGATCTACTCCTTCAGTTCTAAAATTAAGATGAATGTATATATTAAATAGTATATAGATTCATTTAAATTTTAAAAAAATTAAGACATACTTATTTATGAATTAAATAAATCCTAACAGTATTTAAGCTTAACAATTTTGCCTATTCGGTACGTTTAACGGTGTAAGAAGCAATCGCACAAGCTTCCATGGCGGCTATATGGACTCACAAGTCTACACACATCAATTTCATCCAAGTTATCACCAGCCTTGTCTAACATGAACGTGGACAGCAAATACTACTATACAATCTGGTCCACGCGCGAGTACGTCGATCGCTGTACGCAAGCCCTGGTTATGAAGCTAGTAAAGGCTGCACAGGGATCTCTCGCTCTCCGGATCTCGTCTTCCATGCATGATTGTCGATCCATCCCTGTCATTTAATTTCATATCTACTCTCTCCGTATTAAAATACAAAATGTTTTAGCATTATAAAACATATGTTCATTTAGATTTAGAGTGAATCTATACATTAAAAAAGTCTAGATATTTTTTTTTCACAAACCTAAAACATCTTATATTTTAAAACAAAGGGAGTACTCCACTACTACTAGGAGCACTATTAACAAGAAGTAGTAACGGGCATGATGTTAATTTCCATGGCTATGGACATGATCACTTGACATATAGTAACACATGTGCTCCACATGAAAACAAAAACATAAACTTGGCTTGTACACATACGATTACGATACAAGCCGCCCTAAACTATGCGCTACTCCCTCCGTCCGCAAATAAGTATACTTCTAGATTCGACTTAAGTCATTTTTTTTAAAGTTTGACCAATTATATATAAAAATGTACCCACATTTATGAAACCAAAATGAAAGTAGATTCATTTTTAAGTGAAATTTCATAATACATGTATGTTGCTACTATATACAATAAAATTGATCAAATCTTAAAATCTTTAACTTAAGACAATCTTAGAAGTATTTGCGGACGAAGAGAGTACATCACTATCACGCGCCGTGTAACTACATGTGGCTAGCTCCGGTACACCACACACGTAAAACCCGACGTCTCAAAGTGAAATTCCGTTGATGTATCGCTCGTTGGTTCGTTCGTCCTCCAGCTAGCGACTCGTGCACGCACGTGCAAAGGCACGAGCGACGATCGAAGAGAATCTTAATAACAAGGCAAAAAATACCTCTCGAGCGAGCGAATGCGACGGCGGGCGATTAATCGCACGGTGACCGTCGTCCGTCGCCCACCTGTCACTCTCCGTTCTTCGTACTGTACGTACCCGCCTTCTTCCACAGCCAAGCGCACTGTTCTCGGACAGGTTACAGCATGCATCTGTCGTCGGGTGAGGAGTGAGGGCGACGGCTGCTCGATCACAATAATCAAGCCCTGGTTTTGGACAAGGAGATACGCACGCACTGGCTACTAGTGCGCAGCTAGCCCGCCACGAGATCTCATGCATGGACAGCATGGTCTCCTCGATCTGAAATTCGTCTTTCTTTTTCTCCAGGGGAGGGAGGGTGGCGTTTGGGCAATTGGCCTACCGGATGGAGACGTTTCTACCGTGCATATATGCGTCGTGTAACACGAACCGGGCATCACCGTCGGGGATCGTTCGCTCCGCAGTTGCCTCTTGCCACGCTGCACTCCCGTGCCCGTCTATGGCCGATTACAAATAAAATACTATCGCTACATTTTTTTCCCCGACAAATCTGATCCATGGATAAAAGTAATGGCTCATCTGACCCCTGAAGAAACTGTTTCAGAATTAGACTCCCCGGGTTCGACGCCAACAAGGATGAAGCTAAAGCTGTACAGGCCGGCATCACAGAAATTTGACCTGAAATTGCTCCAGTAGTGGTTCGACGCTAGACTCCCATTTCGCGTCAACCTATCTTCGGCGCCAGAGATATCTGGCGGCTTCCTCCCCGGACTGCGCTCGCGATTGCCAAACGCACGTGCGCCTGCCGCGCATAATCAACTTTCTGTCTGCTCTGGGCGGCGGCCTCTCTCCGTTCCGGGCCACAGGTTTTGGACTGCTCCCTATATTCCCCAATCATCTGTTAGGCCGGGCGCGATGAAGTTGCCCAGCTACCTCTTCACCGTCTGGGCTGCATTTTGCTCTTAATAAACCCATAAATAATCCTTCAACGGACCCAAACCACTTCTCTTCCTAGTTTGCACTCTGCCCATGCTGCTGCTTCTAGCCCACTTTCTCCAGGCCTCTTTGGTTGTCAGAATTTTCAAAACGCAAAAAATACAAAGAAAATAACACAGGATCGTAATGGCATATCGCCACATTTAACAACTGTAGGATTTAGAAATCAAAGGACGACTTAACAACTCTAGCCACCGTCAAAAAAATCTACGTTCCAATCCGCCAGCACCCCCTCGTCTTTGACAGTCATTTGGGGGAGGGGAAATGAAGGAAAACACAGTGCACCTTAGTCATGTTGATTAAGTCTTTTCTTTGTACTGATTTATGTCTTTGGCAATAGCATATTACCGGCAGAGTCCATTTTTAATTCAAGAGTATATTTAATTTTTTTTATCTTCTAGTTATGCATTTTTGATATTAATTATTTCATTGAGTGAAAATTAGAACCTTTGTACCTTAGTTTTCTGATGTGTATCCGTTGGGTTAGGTGTCAGGGGATGGTCGGGTTCACAAATATCAAGACGACGGCAAGGAATGGAACATATGAATATGAGAAGTCTGGGCATGATCATGCTCTCTGATCTTTACACATTTTGCCACGACACATTGGCATAACATGCCGGCCCTATCTAATAGAAACAAAAAAAAATGCTAAATTCAAGTAATGCTATATTTGAAGTCTCCTTGATAGGATATTCATGTGGAAGTTCCACTAAATGGGTAATATGCATCACAAATGCACAACTTTAGGGTAAAAGGTGGAATTTGTTGGAATTATGCCCTAGAGGCAATAATAAAGATGTTATTATTATAATTCTTGTTCATGATAAAGTTTATATTCCATACTAGAATTGTATTAAGCGGAAACTTTAATACTTGTGTGGTTTGTGAACAACACCGTGTCCCTAGTACGCCTCTATGGACTAGCTCATTGATTAATGATGGTTAAGGTTTCCTAACCATAGACATGAGTTGTCGATTAATAATGAGATCATATCATTGAGAGAATGATATGATGGATAGACCCAAACTAAGCGGAGCAATTAGATCGTGTCATCGTTTTCATCTTTGCGAAGCTTTTCTTATGTCAAATATTGTATTCCTTAGACCATGAGATAATGCAACTCCCTGGTATCGGAAGAAAGCTTTGAGGTCATCAAACGTCATCCTATGAGAGGGTGATCATAAAGGTGTCTCTTAGGTGATCGAAAAATACCTGTTGGGTTGTATGTATCGAGATGGGATTTGTCCCTCCCAAGTCGGAGAGATATACTTCGGGCCCACTCGGTAATCGATATCAACACCGCTTGCAAGCACGTGGTTAAGGAGTTAATCACAAAGTGATATCGGATTACGGAACGAGTAAAGTACTTGCTGTGAACGAGATTGAACTAGGTATACCGGTACCGACGATCGAATCTCGGGCAAGTAAAATATCGCGAGACGAAGGGAATATATATGGGATTGATTGAATCCTGGCATCGTGGTTCATCTGATATGATCATTGATGAATGTGTGGGAGTCAATATGGGTTTCCAGACCCCGCTGTTGATTATTGATAGAAGATCATGTCTGCATATTCTCGAACCCAAAGGGTCACACACTTAACGTGTGTGGACGCTAGGATAGATTGGATAATTGGTTTATGAGTTTTTGTTCGGAGTCTCAGATGAGATCCAGGACATCACGAGAGGTTCCAGAATGGTTCGGAGAATAAGATTCATATAAGGCAAAGCAGATTTTGGAGTTCGGAATTGTTTCGGGTTAATCGGTATTGTACCGGAAGCTTCTAGAACCTTCCGGAGTGGGACCAACGTGGCCCCACTTGGCGGGAGGGGGCATGGGCCTATGAGGGAGTGCCCTGGCCGCATTGGGCCAGGGGCACAAGGCCCCATAGGGCCCAGCCGGCCAAACCCTAGGGAAACCCTAGGGGAGCTTCTAGAAGTTGCCCCCCACTCCTACCTCCTTTGGCCGCCGGCCTAGGGCTTGGGGGAGGGGCAAGGGCAAGCCGCCCACCCCTCTAGATAAAGAGGGATGGGGCACACCCCTCCCACACCTCCTCCACAACCCTAGCCGCCCTGCTGCCCCTCCTCTCTCTCTTCCTCCCGACTGCGCGTAGGCGAAGCCCTGCCGCAGAAACTCTCCACCACTTGCACCGCGTTGTCGCATTGTAGATCCAATCCTTCTATCCACCCCACTTGCTGGACCAAGGAAGGAGGAGACGTCGAGGTGCCGCACGTGTGCATCTCTCGGAGGCATCGCCACTTGTGGTGTTAGATCAGATCGGATCGCGAGGAGGAGAAGCGAGTACGACTACATCACCCATGTTCCGTCGAACGTTCCGCTGTGCGAATCTTCATGGGTATGAAGATCTCATCTATCCCCCCTTGTTGTTTGCATCTTCTAGATTAGATCTTGGCTTTCCCCGTTCGCATCCGTAGAAAAAATTGATTTACTATGCTGCGAAACCCTTCAGTGGTATCAGAGCTAGATCTATGCGTAGATGTGTTTCACGAGTAGAATGTAACATGGTTGTTGCGGGCGTTGATGTTTTCTGTTGCAAGCCTCTTGTTTGTGTACTTCTTATGACGCGGGATAGTGAGATCGAAGCGGTCCAGGCCAACCTTACGTGACCTCGTTCGCGAGACCGGCTCCGCACTTGTCGTGTGGCTTGTTCCACACATGCGGCTGGTGGATGCCAGTTTCTCTCACTATAGTTGTCATGGGATTTACACCGGAGTTTGGCAACCATAATATCACCGTTGTGGCTTTCCGTAGGTAAGAATCGTTCTTAGCTTGCTACTCCCATAAGCCACGTAAAACATGCAACAACAAAGTAGAGGCGTCTAAATTGTTTTTGCAGGGAGTGTTTTCTGTGATATGGTATGGCCCAAGATGTGATGTGTATGTTGTATGTGATGATCATGTTTTGTAATGTTTCACGACGTGCATGTCGATGAGTACAGAACCGGCAGGAGCCATATGGTTGTCTTTATAATTGTGTATGACCTGTGTGTCAACTTCTTATACGCCATGTAATAGCTTTACTTTATCGCTAATTAGTTAGCAATAGTTGTAGTTGCTATTCGTGGTGGAGGCAATCATGGTGGAGTGATGAAGATCATGACGACATGCACAAGATGGAGATTATTGCGCGAAGATTGGCTATACCATGTCACATAAAGTTATATGCATGTGATGTTTATCTTTTTATGTATCTTATTATGCTTAGATCGCGACGGTAGCATTATAAGATGATTCCTCACTTAAAGATCAAGATAAAACTGTGTTCTCGCCATGTATGCACCGTTGCGAAAGTTTGTCGTGTTCAAGCATCACGTTATGATCGGGTGCTATAAACTCTACGTTCACATACAACGGGTGCAAGCCAGTTTTTGCACACGCGGAAATACTTGGGTTTGACTTGACGATCCTAGCATGTACAGACATGGCCTCGGAACACATGAACCAAAAGGTTAAGCATGAGTCATATGAATGATATGATCGACACTTCGTTGTCCACCATTGAAACCACATCTCTTCTCGTGAAGATCGGATTAGGTGTGGTGAATTTGGATCATGTTCACTAAAAAACTTGAGGGATGTTGAATTTAGTGGGAGTTCATCTAGTAATTTGATTAAGTTAAACTAGTTATCATGAACATAGTCTAAATTGTACTTGCAAATTTTGTAGATCAAATGGCTAAGTCCAACTTCAACTTCAACGTTTTTGTTGAGAAAGAAAAGCTTAGAAACAATGGGTCTAACTTCACCAACTGGTTCCACAATCTGAGAATCATTCTTGTTGGCGGACAAAAGGACTATGTCCTTGAGAATGCGCTAGGTGATGCCCCTGCTGTAGATGCGCCGGCTGATGAGAAAGCTGTTTATCAGTCGCGCAAAGATGATTATGGTGTGATTAAGAGCACCATATTGTTTGCTATGGAATCGGACCTTCAAAATTGTTTTGAAGATTACCCCGGGCCGTTTGAGATTCTTGAGAAACTGAAAACTATGTTCCAGACTCAGACCCGTTCTGAGAGATATGAGATCTCTGAGAAATTCTTTAACTGCAAGATGGAGAAAGGGAGTTCCGTTAGTGAGCACGCCATAAAGATGTCGGGCTACACTCAACGCCTTGAGCAACTGGACTGCAAGATTCCAGAGGAGTTCAATATTGACAGGGTTCTGCAATCACTCCCTCCTAGCTACAAAAGTTTTGTAGTGACTCATAATCAGATTGGTTCCACTGATACGATCACCGAGCTCTTCGCTAAGCTGAAAGCTGCGGAGGTGGACATCAAAAAGGATAATCATGTTTTGATGGTCAACAAGCCCCTAGCTTTAAGAAAGGTAAGGGTGCAAAGAATCCCTTCAAGAAAGGCGGCAGCAAGCGCGTTGCCCCTGCTGAGAAGAATCTCAAGTCTGGACCTAAACCAGACACTGAGTGCTTCTATTGCAAGGACAAGGGTCACTGGAAGCGCAACTGTCTGAAGTACTTAGCGAACAAGAAGGCTGGCACCATCAAAGGTATATTTTATATAAATGTTATTGATGTTTTCCTTACTATCCCTCGTTGTAGTGCCTGGGTATTTGATACTGGTTCAGTTGCTAATATTTGTAACTCGAAACAGGAGCTACGGAATAGACGGCGGCTGGCGAGGGATGAGGTGACGATGCGCGTTGGCAACAGATCAAGAGTTGATGTGATGGCCGTCGGCACGCTCTCCTTAGTTTTACCTTCGGGATTAGTTTTAAACCTCAATAAGTGTTATTATGTGTCTGCGTTGAGCATGAACATCATATCTGGATCGTGTTTATTGCAAGACGGTTATTCATTTAAATCTGAGAATAATGGTTGTTCTATTTATATGAGTAACATTATTTATGGTCATGCACCTGCTGTGAATGGTTTATTTCTTCTGATTCTCTAAAGGGATGAAACACACATCCATAACATTGAGGCTAAGAGATGCAAAGTAGATAGTGATAATACTACTTATTTGTGGCACTGTCGTCTAGGTCATATTGGTGTAAAACGCATTAAGAAACTCCATTCTGATGGACTTTTAGAGTCTCTTGATTTTGAATCATTTGACACATGCGAACCATGCCTCATGGGCAAGATGATCAAAACCCCGTTCTTCGGTATGATGGAGCGAGCAACGGACTTGTTGGAAATCATACATACCGATGTATGCGGACCGATGAGTGTTTTGACGCGCGGTGGATATCGCTATTTTCTCACTTTTATCGATGACTTAAGTAGATATGGGTATATATATTTGATGAAACATAAATCTGAAACATTTGAAAAGTTTAAGGAATTTCAGAATGAAGTGGAAAATCATCGTAACAGAAAAATTAAATTTCTACGATCCGATCGTGGAGGTGAATATTTGAGTTATGATTTTCTCACGCATCTTAAAGCAAGCGGAATTGTTTCGCAACTCACGCCACCCGGAACACCACAGCGCAATGGTGTGTCTGAACGCCGGAATCGAACTCTATTAGATATGGTCCGATCAATGATGTCTCTTACTGATTTGCCGTTATCATTTTGGGGTTATGCATTAGAAACCGCTGCATTCACTTTAAATAGGGCACCATCTAAATCCGTTGAGACGACACCGTATGAACTGTGGTTTGGTGCTAAACCTAAGTTGTCATTTCTTAAAGTTTGGGGATGCGAAGCTTACGTCAAGAAGTTGATGCCGGACAAGCTCGAACCCAAAGCGGAGAAATGCGTCTTCATAGGATACCCTAAGGAAACTATTGGGTATACCTTCTATCACAAAACCGAAGGCAAAGTGTTTCTTGAGAAGGAGTTTCTCTCGAAAGAAGTGAATGGGAGGAAAGTAGAGCTAGACGAGGTTGTTGAACCTTCTCTTGAATTAGAGAGTAGCGCAGCACCTGAAATTGTTCCAGTGCCACCTGCACCAACAATAGAGGAAGCTAATGACAAGGATCATGAAGCTTTGGACGATGCTACTACTGAACGTCGCAGGTCGACAAGGTCGCGTGCCCCTCCTGAGTGGTACGACAACCCTGTCTTAACTGTCTTGTTAGTAGACGACAGTGAACCTGTGAATTATGAGGAATCGATGATGAGCCCAGACTCTGAGAAATGGCTAGAGGCCATGAAATCCGAATTGGGATCCATGAGCGAAAACCAAGTATGGACTTTGGTGGACCCTCCTAGCGACCATAAGGCCGTTGAGTGCAAATGGATTTTCAAGAAGAAAACAGACGCGGATGGTAATGTTACCGTCTATAAAGCACGACTTGTCGCGAAAGGTTTTCGACAAGTTCAAGGTGTTGACTACGATGAGACTTTCTCTCCCGCAGTGATGTTTAAGTCCATTCGGATTTTATTAGCAATTGCTGCGTTTCATGATTATGAAATATGGCAGATGGATGTCAAGACTGCGTTCCTAAATGGCATCATTGATGAAGAGTTGTATATGATGCAACCCGAAGGTTTTGTCGATCCTAAGGATGCTGATAAAGTGTGCAAACTTCAGCGTTCCATTTATGGACTGAAGCAAGCATCTCGGAGTTGGAACCTTCGTTTTGATCAAGTGATCAAGAGCTTTGGATTTGTTCCAAATTGCTACGAAGCTTGTATCTACAAGAAAGTGAGTGGGAGCTCAGTGACATTTCTGGTACTATATGTGGATGACATATTGATTATTGGAAATGACATTGACATGCTTAAAGATGTGAAGAGTTATTTGAACAAATGTTTTTCACTGAAAGACCTAGGGGAAGCTGCTTATATATTGGGCATCAAAATCTATAGAGATAGACAAAGACGCCTGATAGCTTTAAGCCAAAGTACATACCTAGACAAAGTTCTAAAAAGGTTCAGAATGGATAAGGCAAAGAAAGGTTTAGTGCCTATGTTGTCAGGTAAGATATTGAGCAAGGCTCAGTGTCTAGCTACGGTAAATGATAGAGAAGCTATGAGCAAAGTGCCTTATGCCTCGGCCATAGGTTCTATCATGTATGCCATGCTGTGTACTAGACCGGATGTGTCCAATGCTCTTAGTTTGACGAGCAGATATCAAAGTGATCCAGGAGTGGAACACTGGACAGCCGTGAAGAACATCCTAAAGTATTTAAATAGGACTAAAGAAATGTTCTTAGTCTATGGAGGTGATGAACAGCTCGTCGTAAAGGGTTACGTCGATGCTAGTTTCGACACCGACAAGGATGATTCTAAATCTCAGACAGGATACGTTTATATTTTGAATGGAGGAGCTGTGAGCTGGAGAAGCTGCAAGCAAAGCGTGATCGCGGGATGTACAGTAGAAGCGGAATACATGGCTGCTGCAGAAGCGTCAAGTGAAGGAGTTTGGATCAGGAACTTCATCACTGAGCTTGGTGTGGTTCCAAGTGCCTTGGACCCATTGGATATATTGTGTGACAACACTGGCGCCATAGCACTGGCTAAGGAACCAAGATATCATCCAAAGACCAAGCATATCAACCACAAGTTTCATATAATCCGAGATTATATAGCAGATGGAGATCTAAAGATTAGCAAAGTACATACATATCTGAATGTCGCAGATCCATTGACTAAACCTCTTCCACGTGCAAAACATGATAAGCACCTTCGTGCCATGGGTGTTAGATTGTTGCCAGATGTAAAGTAGATTATTGACTCTAGTGCAAGTGGGAGACTGTTGGAATTATGCCCTTGAGGCAATAATAAAGATGTTATTATTATAATTCTTGTTCATGATAAAGTTTATATTCCATGCTAGAATTGTATTAAGCGGAAACTTTAATACTTGTGTGGTTTGTGAACAACACCGTGTCCCTAGTACGCCTCTATGGACTAGCTCATTGATTAATGATGGTTAAGGTTTCCTAACCATAGACATGAGTTGTCGATTAATAATGAGATCATATCATTGAGAGAATGATATGATGGACATACCCAAACTAAGCGGAGCAATTAGATCGTGTCATCGTGTTCATCTTTGCGAAGCTTTTCTTATGTTAAATATTGTATTCCTTAGACCATGAGATAATGCAACTCCCTAGTATCGGAAGAAAGCTTTGAGGTCATCAAATGTCATCCTATGAGAGGGTGATCATAAAGGTGTCTCTCAGGTGATCGGAAAATACCTGTTGGGTTGTATGTATCGAGATGGGATTTGTCCCTCCCAAGTCGGAGAGATATACTCCGGGCCCACTCAGTAATCGATATCAACACCGCTTGCAAGCACGTGGTTAAGGAGTTAATCACAAAGTGATATCGGATTACAGAACGAGTAAAGTACTTGCTGAACGAGATTGAACTAGGTATACCGGTACCGACGATCGAATCTCGGGCAAGTAAAATATCGTGAGACGAAGGGAATATATATATGGGACTGATTGAATCCTGGCATCGTGGTTCATCCGATATGATCATCGATGAATCTGTGGGAGTCAATATGGGTTTCCAGACCCCGCTGTTGATTATTGATAGAAGATCATGTCTGCATATTCTCGAACCCGAAGGGTCACACACTTAATGTGTCTCGACGCTAGGATAGATTGGATAATTGGTTTATGAGTTTTTGTTCAGAGTCTCAGATGAGATCCAGGACATCACGAGAGCTTCCGGAATGGTTCAGAGAATAAGATTCATATAAGGCAAAGCAGATTTTGGAGCTCGGAATTGTTTCGGGTTAATCGGTATTGCACTGGAAGCTTCTAGAACCTTCCGGAGTGGGACCAACGTGGCCCCACTTGTCGGGAGGGGGCATGGGCCTATGAGGGAGTGCCCTGGCCGCATTGGACCAGGGGCACAAGGCCCCATAGGGCCCAGCCGGCCAAACCCTAGGGAAACCCTAGGGGAGCTTCTAGAAGGGAGGGGGAACTTGCCCCCTACTCCTCCCTCCTTTGGCCGTCGGCCTAGGGCTTGGGGGAGGGGCAAGGGCCAGCCACCCACCCCTCTATATAAAGAGGGCTGGGGGCGCACCCCTCCCACACCTCCTCCATAACCCTAGCCGCCCTGCTGCCCCTCCTCTCTCTCCCTCCCGACTGCGCGTAGGCGAAGCCCTGCCGCAGAAACTCTCCACCGCTTGCACCGCGCCGTCGCGTTGTAGATCCAATCCATCTCTCCACCCCACTTTCTGGACCGAGGAAGGAGGAGACATCGAGGCGCCGCACGTGTGCATCTCTCGGAGGCATCGCCACTTGCGGTGTTAGATCGGATCGGATCGCGAGGAGGAGAAGCGAGTACGACTACATCACCCATGTTCTGTCGAACGTTCCGTTGTGCGAATCTGCAAGGGTATGAAGATCTCATCTATCCCCTCTCGTTGTTTGCATCTTCTAGATTAGATCTTGGCTTTCCCCGTTCGCATCCGTAGAAAATTTTGATTTACTATGCTGCGAAACCCTTCAGAATTCACTCTTTATCTAATAAATGTTTCTTCAACACCATGAACTAATAGCGAAATCAGCAACACATATGCTGTTGGAGATATGCCCTAGAGGCAATAATAAATGTAGTTATTATTATATCTTTGTGTTTATGATAAATGTTTACATTCATGCTATAACAGTATTAACCAGGAAACATTAATACTTGTGTGATTTGTAAACTAAATTTGAGTCCCTAGTAAAGCCTCTTCATAATACTAGCTTGTTGGTTAATAGATGATTGTGGTTTCCCTATCATGAACATTGAGATGTTATTAACAACAAGATCATATCATTAGGAGAATGGTGTGATGGACATACTCCTATAGATAAGCGTAGCATAAATATCAAGTCATTTTAATAGTTCAATTGCTATATGCTTTCTGATACATAGTAACCTAATTCCTTCGACCATGAGATCATGCTTATCACCATCACCGGAAGGATGCTTTGATGACATCAAACACCACACCGTAACTAGGTGGCTATAAAGGTGGCATTGAGTGTTCGGAAAGTATGGGTTGAGACACATGAATCAAGAGTGGGATTTGTCCATCCATATGACGGATAGATAAACTCTGGGACCTCTCGGTGGAATGTCATATAATTAGCTTGCAAGCGTATGACTGGCTCACAACGGATCACATATCACGGGAACGAGAAAATAGTACTTATCGGTAACGAGGTTGAACTAGGTATACAGAGATACCGACGATCAAAACCTCGGATAAGTAAACTATCATGAGACAAAGGGAAATTGGTATCGTATGTAAGTGGTTCATTCGACCGCAAAGTAATCGTAGAAATATGTGGGAGCCATATGAATTTCGAGATTCCTCTATTGGTTATTGTTCGGAGAAGTGTCTCGATCATGTCCGCATAATTCACGAGCCGTAGGGAGACACACTTAAGGATTCGATGTTGTTGAGTAGTTATGGAATGATGAGTAAGAGACCGAATGTTGTTTGGAGTCTCGGATGGGATCCAGGATATCACGAGGAGATCTGGAATGGTCCGGAGAATAAGATTCATATAAGGAAAGTCCTGTTTCGGAGTTGGAGAATGATTCCGGTGTTTTCATCGGGAATGTTCTAGAAGGGTCCGGAAGGTCCGACACTCCGGAGGGGAAGGGTACATGAATGTGTCATAACAATGTGGAATGTTTGCATCATATACTAGGTATCATGGCTGAGCAAAATAAAGGGATAAATCAAATCCTAGTTTGAAAAGTCAAACGCCAAGTTTGCTTGGTGGAGGGAGAGTAGGAAACCTACTTGGGGAGGAAGTCCTTCTCCCTCCACCGCCGGCCAAGGAGGCCAACTTGTGGGAGGACTCCCTTACCCTGGCCGGCGCCCTCCCACCTATAAAAGGAGGGGCAGGGCTGCCCCTCTAGCCTACACCTCTCACACCCCGAAACCCTAACCCTAAGCCGTCGGCGCCACCACCCCTGCTGACGCCGCCTAGGGCACCACCAACTCGTCGAGTTGGGGTGAAACCCTAACCCTAGCCACCGGCTAGCCTCCTCCCTTGGTGCCTCTAAACCCTAGATCGCCAAGGCCTCTCTCATAGTCCACCATACTCGCTCCGGCTTAAGGCGAAGCCCTGCGAGATCTCCCCTCTACTTCCGGTACCACGCCGTCGTGCTGTCGGAATCGCGAGGAGAGTGCTACTACCTCTGCTGCCTGCTGGAATAAGGGAGAGGAAGGTCTTCATCGAGTACCGAACGAGTGACCGACTGCGGAAGCGCTGCCGGAACGCAGCGCCGGAAGGATCGTCTACACGATCTTGAGATCGGCAAGAGTATGACTACATCACCCACGAGAATCCGATCTCGTTAACCGCTTTGGAATCTTTGAGGGTGAGTTTCTCTATCGACTCGTTGCTACAATCTAGTAGATAGATCTTGGCTTGTTTGTTTGCATGCGGTAGAATTTTTTTGTTTTCCATGCTACGAACCCCTACAGTGGTATCAGAGTCGTGTCTATATGTAGATCTGTTGCACGAGTAGAACACAATGGTCATTATGGGCGGTGGTGCTTTTATTATCAATTGCTTCTTGTGTACTTTGCATCTTGCGGTATGATGAGATGAAGCGGCCCGGGCTAACCTTACATGACATCGTTCATGAGACTTGCTCCACGCTGAACATGCAACTTGTATTGCATAAGTGGCTTTGCGGGTGTCTGTCTCTCCCATTATAGTATAGATCCAATTTACAACGGGCACTTGATAGTTCAAGAATCAACGTTGTGGTTCTTGTTCGTAAGTTAGAGCGGCACTTATTGAAAGCCCCAAACCACGTAAAATATGCAAAGAAAATTAGAGGCGTCTAACTTTGTTTTGCAGGGGTGTGCTGTGATGTGATATGGTCATGATTGTGATTGTATTTGATGTATGCAATGTTCCTTATTGTAAGTTGGCAACCGGCAGGAGCCATATGGTTGTCTTTAAATTCTGTTAAGACCCGTGTGTCTATTCAAAGTAGTTGTAATAGTTGAAGCTGGTGGAGGACAATCATGGAACGGCGTCATTAACCTTGATGCAATGCCGGTGATGATGGAGATCTTGTTCGTGCTTGAAGATGGACATCAGAAGCACAAAGAAGAAAGACCATATCATATCACATATTATGAATTGCATGTGATGTTAATCCTTTATGCATCTTGTATTGCTTAGTTAACGACGGTAGCATTATAAGATGATCCCTCAAGCACACAAATTTCAAGTTTTAAAGTGTTCATCCTTAGTTAGCACCGTTGCTAAAGCTTGTTGTTTCGAAGCATCACGTGATGATCAGGTGTGTTAGATTATGCAAGTGTATACGACGTGAGCAAGCCAGATTTGCTCATGCAGAAACTAAGGTTTGATCTTGACGAGCCTAGAATGTACAGACATGGTCTCGAAACACGGATCACCAAAAGGTAAAGCATGAGTCATATAGTAGATATGATGAACATGTTGATTGTTCACCATTAAAGCTACATCAAATCTCGTGATGATCGGTTTTGATGTGGTGGATTTGGTTCGTGTGATCACTAAAACAATGTGAGGGATATTGTTTTGAGTGGGAGTTCACCTAGATTAATTTAATTATTAATTAGAACTCAATTTGTCATAAACTTAGTCTAAACTATTGCAAACATGTTGTAGATCAATGGCAGCCCCTACCATCAATTTTAATGCGTTCCTAGAGAAAGAAAAGTTGAAAAACAATGGAAGCAACTTCGCGGATTGGTTCCACAATTTGAGGATTGTCCTCAATGCTGGTAATTTAACCTATGTGCTGGATGCACCGCTGGGTGACCCTCCTGTAGCTGATGCTACCGATGAGGTAAAGAATGTTTTCCTCACTAGGAAGAATCAGTACTCCACAGTTCAGTGTGCTATCTTGTATGGTTTGGAATCGGAGCTTCAGAAAATGTTTGAGAACCTTGACCCACATGATATTGTCCATGAACTCAAAATGATATTTGAGGCTCACGTGACAGTTGAGAGTTATGAGGCTTCTGAAAAGTTCTTTAACTGCAAGATGGAAGAGGGCAGCTCCGTTAGTGAGCATGTGCTTAAGATGTCTGGGCACACAAACAAACTCCAAAGTTTGGGTATAGTGATTCCTAATTCTTTGGGGATACATCGTGTCCTCCAATCACTACCACCAAGTTACAAGAACTTTGTGATGAACTACAATATGCAAAACATGGACAAGACGTTGCCAAAACTCTTGTCCATGTTGAAATATGCAGAAGTGGAGATCAAGAAAGAGCACCAAGTGTTGTTGGTCAATAAGACCACCAAATTCAAGAAAGGCAAGTCTAAGCAAAAGGGAAACTTCAAGAAGGGCGGTAAGAAAGTTGCCGCACCGGCGAAGAAGACCAGGGCTGGACCTAAGCCTGATACTGAGTGCTTTTACTGCAAGCAAGAGGGTCACTGGAAGCGGAATTGCCCAAAGTACTTGGCGGATTTGAAGAACGACAACATCAAGAAGAAAGGTATATCTGATATACATGTTATTGATGTGTATCTCACTAGTAATCGTAGTAGTGCCTGGGTATTTGATATTGGTTCGGTTGCTCATATTTGTAACTCGAAAAAGGTGCTGCAGAATAAACGGAAGCTAGCGAAGAACGAGGTGACGATGCACGTTGGAAATGGATCAAAGGTTGATGTGATCGCGGTCGGCACGCTACCTCTTCATCTACCATCGGGATTAGTTTTATACTTAAATAATTGTTATTTGGTGCCTGCGTTGAGCATGAACATTATATCAGGATCTTCTTTATTGCGAGACGGTTACTTGTTTAAGTCCAAGAATAATGGTTGTTCGATTTATATGAGTAATATGTTTTATGCACATGCACCTTTGATAGATGGTCTATTCTTATTGAATCTCGATTGTAGTAATACACACATAAATAACATTGAGGCTAAACGTTTGAAATTGAGCGATAACTCGACCTATATGTGGCACTGTCGTCTTGGTCATATCGGAGTGAAGCGTATGAAGAAACTTCATTCCGATGGACTTCTTGAATCACTTTATTTCGAATCACTTGAAAGATGCGAAGCATGTCTGATGGGTAAAATGACTAAGACTCCATTTTCTGGTATGATGGAGCGAGCTACAAACTTATTGGAAATCATACATACCGATGTGTGTGGACCAATGAGTGTAGCATCGCGCGGTGGTTATCGTTATGTTCTTACCTTCACGGATGACTTGAGTAGACATGGGTATATCTATTTCATGAAACATAAGTCCGAAACTTTCGATAAGTTTAAGGAATTTCAAAGTGAGGTAGAGAATCAACGTAACAAGAAGATTAAATTTCTACGTTCTGATCGTGGAGGTGAATATCTAAGTTACGAGTTTGGCGAGCATTTGAAGAAATGCAGAATACTTTCACAATTGACACCGCCGGGAACGCCACAGCGTAATGGTGTGTCCGAACATCGTAATCGAACTCTCTTAGATATGGTTCGTTCTATGATGTCACTTACAGATTTACCGCTATCGTTTTGGGGTTATGCATTAGAAACAGCCGCATTCACTTTAAATACGGCACCATCTAAATCCGTTGAAACGACACCATATGAACTATGGTTTGGGAAGAAACCTAAATTGTCGTTCCTTAAAGTTTGGGGTTGCGAAGCCTATGTAAAGAAGTTACAGCCAGACAAGCTTGAACTCAAAGCGGAAAAATGCATCTTCATAGGATACCCGAAGGAAACTATTGGGTATACCTTCTATCATAGATCCGAGGGCAAAATCTTCGTTGCCAAGAATGGATCCTTTCTAGAGAAAGAATTTCTCTCGAAAGAAGTGACTGGAAGGAAAGTAGAACTCGACGAGGTTGTTGAACCTTCTCTCGAACTTGCGAGTAGCGCAGCACCGGAAGTGGTTCCTGTGGTGCCTACACCCATAAGAGAGGAAGCTAATGATGATGATCATGAAACTTCGGTTGAAGTTACTACAGAGCCTCGCAGGTCAACGAGAAATCGTACCAATCCTGATTGGTATGATCCCGTTATGAGTGTCATGTTGGTGGACAACACCGATGACCCTAAGACATATGAGGAAGCAATGATGAGCCCAGATTCCAATAAATGGCAAGAAGCCATGAAATCCGAGATTGGATCCATGTACGAAAACCAAGTATGGACTTTGGTGGACTTACCGGATGGCCGAAAGGCTGTCGAGAACAAATGGATTTTCAAGAAGAAAACAGATGCTGATGGTAACGTTACTGTCAATAAAGCTCGATTTGTCGCAAAAGGGTTTCGACAAATTCAAGGAGTTGACTACGATGAGACTTTCTCACCAGTAGCGAAGCTAAAGTCTGTGAGGATTATGTTAGCAATCGCTGCATATTACAATTATGAAATATGGCAGATGGATGTCAAAACAACGTTCCTCAATGGAGACATTGATGAAGAGTTGTATATGATGCAACCCAAAGGTTTTGTCGATCCTAAAGATGCTAACAAGGTATGCAAACTTCAACGGTTCATATATGGATTGAAGCAAGCATCCCGAAGTTGGAATCAACATTTTGATAAGGTAATCAAAAGCTTTGGTTTTATACAAACTTATGGAGAAGCTTGTATTTACAAGAAAGTGAGTGGGAGCTCTGTAGCATTCTTAATACTATATGTAGATAGCATATTTTTGATTGGGAATGATGTAGACCTTCTTAATAGTGTCAAGGAATATTTGAATCATAGTTTTTCAATGAAAGATCTTGGCGAAGCAGCTTACATATTAGGCATAAAGATTTATAGAGATAGATCGATACGCCTAATATCATTGTCACAAAGTACATATTTGGACAAAGTTCTAAAGAGGTTTGGAATGGAAGATAGCAAGAAAGGGTTCTTGCCCATGTTGCCCAATACGACCTTGAGTAAAACTCAAAGTCCAGCAACGGCAGAAGATAGAGAAAGGATGAGTAAGACTCCCTATGCCTCAGCCATAGGATCTCTAATGTATGCCATGCTATGTACTAGACTCGACATTGCATATGCTGTTAGTTTAACTAGCAGATATCAAAGTGATCCAGGAGTGGATCATTGGATAGTGGTCAAAAAAATCCTTAAGTACTTGAGAAGAACTAAGGATATGGTTCTTTCTTATGGAGGTGATGAACAGCTCGTTGTTAATGGTTACACCGATGCTAGTTGGAACACCGATCCAGACGATTCTAAATCTCAATATGTATACGTATTTATTTTGAATGGTGCAGCAGTTAGCTGGAGGAGTGCAAAGCAAAGCATTGTGGCAAGATCTTCAACTAAATCGGAATACATAGCTGCTTCGGAGGCTTCACAAGAAGCGATATGGATGAAGGAGTTCATTACAGAGCTCGGTGTGGTTCCAAGTGCGCTGGACCCAATGTCTATCTACTGTGATAACATGGGCGCCATAGCCAATGCGCAAGAACCAAGGTCACACAAGAAGCTGAAGCACATCAAGCTACGTTTTCATGCTATTCGATAACATGTCCAAGATGGTGACATAAAGATTTGCAAAGTACACACAGATCTGAATGTGTCGGATCCGTTGACTAAACCTCTCCAGAGGGCAAAACATGACCAACACCAAACTGCCATGAGTGTTCGGTATATTACCATGTAATCTAGATTAGTTGACTCTAGTGTAAGTGGGATACTGTTGGAGATATGCCCTAGAGGCAATAATAAATGTAATTATTATTATATCTTTGTGTTTATGATAAATGTTTACATTCATGCTATAACAATATTAACCAGGAAACATTAATACTTGTGTGATTTGTAAACTAAATTAGAGTCCCTAGTAAGCCTCTTCATAATACTAGCTTGTTGGTTAATAGATGATTGTGGTTTCCCTATCATGGAGATGTTATTAACAACAAGATCATATCATTAGGAGAATGGTGTGATGGACATACTCCTATAGATAAGCGTAGCATAAAGATCAAGTCATTTTAATATTTCCATTGCTATATGCTTTCTGATACATAGTAACCTAATTCCTTCGACCATGAGATCATGCTTATCACCATCATCGGAAGGATGCTTTGATGACATCAAACACCACATCGTAACTGGGTGACTATAAAGGTGGCATTGAGTGTTCGGAAAGTATGGGTTGAGACACATGAATCAAGAGTAGGATTTGTCCATCCATATGACGGATAGATAAACTCTGGGACCTCTCGGTGGAATGTCATCCAATTAGCTTGCAAGCGTGTGACTGGCTCACAAGGGATCACATATCATGGGAACGAGAAAAGAGTACTTATCGGTAACGAGGTTGAACTAGGTATGCAGAGATACCGACGATCAAAAACTCGGATAAGTAAACTATCGTGAGACAAAGGGAAATTGGTATCGTATGTAAGTGGTTCATTCGATCGCAAAGTAATCGTAGAAATATGTGGGAGCCATATGAATTTCCAGATTCCTCTATTGGTTATTGTACGGAGAAGTGTCTCGATCATGTCCGCATAATTCACGAACCGTAGGGAGACACACTTAAGGATTTGATGTTGTTGAGTAGTTATGGAATGATGAGTAAGAGACCGAATGTTATTCGGAGTCTCGGATGGGATCCGGGATATCACGAGGAGATCCGGAATGGTCCGGAGAATAAGATTCATATAAGGAAAGTCCTGTTTCGGAGTTGGAGAATGATTCCGGTGTTTTCATCGGGAATGTTCTAGAAGGGTCCGGAAGGTCCGGCACTCCGGAGGGGAAGGGTACATGAATGTTTCATAACAATGTGGAATGGTTGCGTCATGTACTAGGTATCATGGCTGAGCAAAATAAAGGGATAAATCAAATCCTAGTTTGAAAAGTCAAACACCGATTTGAAAAGTCAAACGACAAGTTTGCTTGGTAGAGGGAGAGTAGGAAACCTACTTGGGGAGGAAGTCCTTCTCCCTCCACCGCCGGCCAAGGAGACCGACTTGGGGGAGGACTCCCTCCCCCTGGCCGACGCCCTCCCACCTATAAAAGGAGGGGCAGGGCTTCCCCTCTAGCCTACACCTCTCACACCCCGAAACCCTAACCCTAAGCCGCCGGCGCCACCATCCCCTGCTGCCGCCGCCTAGGGCACCACCAACTCGCCGAGTTGGGGTGAAACCCTAACCCTAGCCGCCGGATAGCATCCTCCCTTGGTGCCTCTAAACCCTAGATCGCCAAGGCCTCTCTCATAGTCCACCATACTCGCTCCGGCTTAAGGCGAAGCCCTGCGAGATCTCCCCTCTACTTCCGATACCACGCTGTCGTGCTGCCGGAATTGCGAGGAGAGTGCTACTGCCTCCGCTGTCTGCTGGAACAAGAGAGAGGAAGGTCTTCATCAAGTACCGAACGTGTGACTGACTGCGGAAGCACTGCCGGAACGCAGCGCCGGAAGGATCGTCTACACGATCTTGAGATCGGCAAGAGTACGACTACATCACCCACGAGAATCCGATCTCGTTAACCGCTTTGAAACCTTCGAGGGTGAGTTTCTCTATCGACTTGTTGCTATAATCTAGTAGATAGATCTTGGCTTGTTTGTTTGCATGCGGTAGAATTTTTTTGTTTTCCATGCTACGAACCCCTACATATGCACCAGTAGATTTGATCACGTACGACAGAGCAAACACATCTAGCATATTTTCTTATGGGGCCAATTACTAGTGCAAACAAGGAAATGGGAATGACACCCATACATCGCGACCGGGAAGGTCAACACCGCAACAACATCATGCTCGTTGTTAAAGACCCTTACTTGCCCATGCTGCTTCTTCTAGGGTTCTAGCCCACTTTCTTAAGGCCTCTTTTGTTGCACAAATTTTGAAACATAGAAAAAGAAAGAAAAACACACAAGTTCATAGTGGCCTATCAAAAGGCTATAGGATTTGGAAACCAAGGGTGGGTGCACAACTCTAGCCACCGGCAAAAAGTTCAGGTTTCTCGGTTTCCCTGGTCTTTGATAATCATTTCGACGGCAGAAATGAAGGAAAAAAAAACAGATGCGTGTTGGTATTAAGGCTCTTCTCTCTAACGTTTGTGTATCATTTGCAAAAGCATATTGTTGGTGGAATCGGCGTCTTACAAAGTAAAGTTCCTTTAGCACCATGTGCTCGTGGTTCTCAGGTTTTGTACTTCCATGACTGTTTGTTTTCTTCATCGTTGGTTCGACTCCATAGCAGCAAATTGTTAACTAAACCTTGTGTCCCGTGACATAATGCATGAAAACGAAATCCGCTTATCTTATCTTTAGGTGAACGATTCATTTGGCTATGTAAAACCTATGAGATTAGTCCACCTTCTGAAAGTCTGCTCATGTGCAGCTTTGTCACGAGAAGAATGAAGAACTATCAAAATATGAACAACAAACTAGAGATGTTGACTTAAAAAAAATGATGTATTTTAAAAAATTCAAGGTCTCGGTTCTAATATGTCTGTTGTCATCCAGCGGCCTGCCCCTTCTGTGACCAATGTGGAGAAACTATCAACCATATCTTCATGGGTTGCGTCCTAGCCCGCGAGTTTTGGGTAGCCTGCCTGGGCTGGTGGAACAAGAGGCATTGGATGCCAGAGCATGACTCCAAGTTCGTTACGTGGTTCCAAAATACGTGAGGTGGCAAAGGCCGCGAGCTCGACCTCTGGACAGGGATCTCCTTGGTTTGTTGGACGATATGGCGCCACCAGAACGACGTAGTCTTCGAAGGAGCCGCTCCTTCTTCCGGAGAGGTCATTCAGAAAATCGCCATGGAGTCAGACCTCTGGAGGGCTGCAGGGCTTTTCCGTGACTATCTAGGACAGGTAGATAAGTGAAGATGCCGCGAGTAGTTGCTTAGGTTGTGTTTGTTGTCCATGAGGCGACATGAAGTTGCACCTTTGACGCCTGTGCCACGGTACGTTATAAAATTAGCCTCTTGGCTCTCCTTTTATGTAAACGATACGTCTCTCGGGACGTATCCTTGAAAAAAAATGTTTGTTGTGATTCCTATTTTCCACTATTTTTTTTCTTTACAAATAAACAGGTTATTCGTTGCTAGTACTGAAAACATTAGTTGGTACAACGAGGGCAGAGATTCTAAAGGCACCCGTATATACCGGAGTGGTGGCGTCAGCATTAAGTCACCCATGTGCTGACCTAAACTATGCAATTTTGAAACTTGTGAAAATTTTCTGAAACTTGTGAAATATTGTACACAGTTCTACAAATGTTTCAATCTTGTTTTGTAAAGGTTCAATTATGTTTCAATTAGTAGGTTTGTGTAAAGAAAAAAGGCATATTGTCTCACCAATCTCAGAACAATATGGGTGGTAGATGTCATACCGGTACATACCGTTTTTCTAAAAAAGAGTTTTCATTGGTACAACGTTACACTTGATGCGGCTCTTGCTTTGGAGTTTGGCTTTCTTGTCGTGAGCTAGTAACCTAACATGAGACTCTTGGTTACGCAAAAATCACTTGTACTCCAACCAGAATTGAAGGAGTTTTAAAATGATGGACACAAATATCGCCGTCCCCACCTCTGAGACTGTCTGAAGAACTGGACGACAGACCTACTTTGCCACTGCTCTTGGTCTTTATTAGACGGTGCCAAACGATCCCTGCTTGGGTTAAGTTCAACTTTTCCTATTGGCTGATGTGGCTTTCTGTTGGCCAGGGATATTGCCTCGTTCCTTTTTATTCTTTCTTATTTCTGTTTTTGTTCTCTATTTTGATAAGCATATTATGTAGTCATCAATAATGCAACCGGAGCATTAGTTCTTCGCATGAAAAGGAAAAAAAAAACATACGATTTCGCAACAAACAATTAAACTATCTCGTGTGGATCCATTTTTTTTTGACAACCTAAGCACACGGAAGGTATCCTGAGAAACGAACAGAAATGTCACGTCCTAGCAAGAAAGTGATAATACGAAAAGAAAGAAGGAATGCTAAAAAAAAAAGAGAGGAATGATTTGCGATCAGCAAAGCAATATGAAACGAACTAGAGCCGGCCCGTTCAACTATGATTTGATCAGTTCATTTACGATATATATACAACTTACTATTTCTGATTTCTTCTCCTCTCACAAAGGAAAATCATCAAGATGAGCAGTTGACAAGGAGCACAGAAGAACTCTTCGAGTTCTTGCTCGCCCACACGGCCACGCCAGACGGCTAAAAGCTAGCTAGGTGTTCTTGGTCGGCCTGAGCGCGAGGGCGAGGCCCGGGAAGACGTCGTCGGGGTCGTGCACGTGCGGGTTCCTCTCCACGATGAAGGGGTCGCCGCACTTGTCGCTGATGCTGTGCAGCGTCTCGCCTTCCCCGACCACGTACACCTCCTCGCACGGCCGCGCCGCGCCGCCGCCGAGCCTCGGGCCGCGGAACACCGCGCCGCCCTCGTCCGCGGTCTCCGCGCTGAGCGCGCCCAGGAGCACGAGCGCGACGAGCGCCACCGCGCACCACCACGACGCCGCGTCCGCCGCCGACACCGCCGCCGCGCAGAGCTCCGCGCGCCGGACGTTCGCCCCGGGAGCGGCCATGCGAGCGCGCACGGCACAGCACGGCACGGACCTCGTGAACGTGACCGTTTCCGTCCGGGACAGAGGTTGCCTGGGAGGTTACCTGGTTTCGGGAGTTTTTTGTGGGGGCGGGAGGGAGGAGGGGTTTATAACGTGGAACGGCACGGCGCACACGGCCGTGGTGGTTTTGGGCTGGCGGACTTTTGTGGCGGTTTGGTGAACGTGGGGCGACCGTGCGAGAGCGCGCGGGGCCGGGTAATGCTGATTAGTGCAGTGGTAGTTCGCTTCTAAGTACGGCATGCCAGTTGTGGCAGAGATTTAATGCTCACTGACCATTTTTAAAAACTGCTAGGAAACCCATAAGTTACTGCTAATAAAACCCAATTAATGCTCTGTTCTTTTATTGCGTGGGTTCTCTTCCAAGTACTCCCTCCATCCCGGATTATTGGGTTAATAAAGATTTTAAAAAGATATCGATTAATTAGGGTAATTTATGCATTAAATGATTGATTTACTTCCTTAAATTCAGTCCAATGGCAGTAGTAGTACATAAAAAAACTTGCCTATGCATGATTAATATTTCAGGGAAAAGGGAGGAGAGAAGTGGCATGCATGGCTCTGGCATTTTTCACAGCCAATCTATAGTCATCTAGGTCCCAGAGTTTTGTTAACTAAGCCCAACAATCGGGTATGGAGAGAGTATTTTGTGTGATAGTACTCCCTCCATCCCTGTTTAAAGCCACATATTAAAAATTATGCAATTCCAAAACGCAGTAAACTCCTAGACACATACTATAGGACCAAATAAGCCATAATCAGAGAAAGCATAGGGCCCTGAGATTTGCTATTGGTGTTCTTTAAACCGGGACGGATGGAGTAGTACATGTACTAGAGAAGTACATGTTTTCCCGTTGTTAGTTAGGAGTGACAATGATTCGCAGAGCAAGTATGTCCTTTGCTTCGTTCCAAAGTATAAGCAGATGCCAACCACTCGTGTCTCCGGCCGTAAGCAGTGCCACCACTAGATTC
Organism: Avena sativa; assembly: GCA_916181665.1. Taxonomy (NCBI): domain Eukaryota; kingdom Viridiplantae; phylum Streptophyta; class Magnoliopsida; order Poales; family Poaceae; genus Avena; species Avena sativa. Next base: position 165,160,484 of record OV702294.1, on the reverse strand, counting down.
TTCCCGTCTCCTACGGGCGAATCCCAGTGTGCGCGCGACGGTCTCGCCAAAAACGTCGTAACATAGCGCCACCACTACAGCAACTGTTCACCTAAATGATGCCGTTTGCTCCCTCGTTCCAGCGCCTCTCCCCGGCCCGTATCCATTTCGGCAAGGGTGATCGAGTCCGTACTGGACACAGACTTCCCATGAATGAAGGTACAATGGCACGAGGCATACGTGGACAGTGACCGACGCCGTGTCTTCTTCGGCGAGGCAGGCTTACTATACCCGCTGCCGAGGGTTTCTCGAGAGGGACGTGTGAGGCGAAGTGCTGCCCTGGGGCAAGTCGGATGGATCAGATCATATCCAAATCCAGCAGCCTACACGTACGTACCGGATAGATCATACTGTAGATAAGACATGCCCACGCTGTGGCACGTAATCCTCCCGCATATCCCAGTCCATTCTCTACTTAATTCCAGAACCAAAAACTGAGCAAAACCCCAGCACAATCAGCCTGCCCTGCCCGGACATCATTCCAAAAACAAGAAACGCCCCCGATGCTCCCCGGTAAATACACTACGGAAATAATTAAATAGGCCGACGGTCTTTTTATACGCTGACGACAAAATATCGGGACTGTCGGTCCAGTTTTGCCGTCGGCGTAGATAAATATGCCGACGGCCGCTATCGGCGGCTGTCGGCGTAGCCCATTGAACTAACGGTAGAGTAACAGCGTCAAGTCTACGCCAACGGCAAACGCTTTGGGTTTCAGACCTATGCCGACGGTTTTGCCGTCGGCGTAGCTATTTTTCTTTTTTTGCCACATTAATCTTAGAAAAATCATAACTAAATCATTTAAATTCAGAAAAATACATATAATATATCAAAATTTGCAAAAAAATAAGATTTATCTATATAACCTCAAATATTATATATTTTATTAAAAAATAAAAATACTTTCGTATAACATATTTTTCATTTTCTGAGTGCAAAAAACGGGGTGTTTTGTGAAGCAACCACCAAAAGAAAGTTTCAAAATGATAATAGTACATTTTTCAAAAATACTAGACCATATTGAATGGACAATTTCCCAACCTATGAATCTCAAACCTTTCCGTTCACCTCTCGTGAAAAAGACAAATTCCTGCCGAATCGATAGGAAATGAGTTAGATTTGAACTACAAGTACATGATATGTTGCTCATGATTTTTTGCAAAAATCATTTTTAGGTTCACAATATGCTATTTCATCAGAGATCTAATGCAAGTTTAGTGAGGCTCAACCCCGATCTAAGAATCTTCATGCCCCTCGATTTAGAAAGTTTAACGATAGTTTGAAATGGGCATAAAAAATTCAAAAACGATCGAAACAATGCAAAACCTTCGCGTGATGTCATATTATATGACATAGTTGCATGGAAAAATACTAGACTTGGTAAATTCATTGAGTCTCAAAAAAATCTTCACAAAATGACCTATCTCAATCAATATTTTCTGGATTTCAGGTCAAATGACCAATGTTATTGCTAGAATCGCGGTATAGTTTGCAATAATGTGTCCATATTGTGTACGCATGTGTATCATGGGATGGTGAACAATGTTGTAGGAGGAAGTTGAAAGGATACATATGTCGCCTAGAGGGGGGTGAATAGGCGATTAAAACTTTTTCTAGAGTGGCTCAACAAAGGCGGAATAAAACTAACGTTTACTTTGTTAAGCACAAAACCTAGAACAATATAGGGTTCACCTATGTGCACCAACAACTTATGCTAAGCAAGACAAACAACTATGTGATGGAAAGATATATACTTCAAGCACGAAGGCTCTCACAAAGTAAAATGCATAAGTAAGAGCTGGGGTATAGAGATAACCGAGGCACGCGGAGACGACGATATTTTACCGAGTTCCTCCCAACATGGAGTACGTCTCGTCTGGAGAGGGGGTGGTATCTAACCACCTACGCCACAAAAAGCCTCCCTTATTCTCCGGTGAATCTCACCCCAACGGGATCGATCCACGCTTCCACTATCGGTGCTCTTGTCAGTGGCAACCGGAACCTCTCACAAGGTTGGGGCACTTCTTCATAACTTAATTGGAGGCTCCCAACAAATGCCACAAAGGCCACAACCTGCAACACAACAAACCGTCTAGGGTTCCAAGAACCCAAGAGTAAAAAGCTTCTCAACTTTCACTCACCAAATCCTCCGGAGGGAACTCAACCCGATGCACTGAATGTAAATGGCAAGAACACCACAAAGGTGTTCAAATCCTTTTCTTCCAAATTCCACCAAAGCTACAAAATCTTATGGGGGAATACGAGAGGAAGAACAATAGAGGAAATCCATAAAAGACTCCAAGATCTAGATCCCAATATGTTCCCCTCACTTAGAGGAGAGATTGATTGGTGGGATTGTAGATCTAGATCTCCTCTTTCAAATCCCTCAAGAATATGCAAGAATCATAGGAGGGATTGAGAGGAAGCAAGCTCAAGAAGGTCAACAATGGAGGGGAAAACTTGCAAGAATGGTTGGAGAACCATTGGGGAAGAAGGCCCCATAAATAGCCCCCCCCCCCCAAAAATCCAACCGTTGAAGCCCAAAAACGCGAATCCCGGTACTACCGGACATTTCCGGTACTACCGAACATTCCCTGGGGATCCCAGGTCGCCAAACGCACCTTATTCTATACCAACCGCTACTAAGGGGCGGTACTACCGGACCCTGGTCCGGTACTACTGGTCATCCCTGAACGAAAACGGACATAACTTTTGCATCCGGACTCCAATTTTGAAGATCTTGGGCTCGTTTCGAAGAGGACAACAAGATCTAAAAGATCATGCAAAGAAACATTATAGTCCACCAAGGTAGGATATATCCAAATGACGAAAGGTTTAACCTCTCTCAAAAAGACGAACCGATAAAACCTCCAACATAAAAAACGTAATAGAAAATGCATATGAAATCCGTTTTGGATGAACTAGAGCTTGTCATGGATATTAACACAAGCTCTAAATCCTCACATGAGTAAGAACCAAATAATGGAAGGTTTTACCTATCTCTAAAATACAAACCGGTAAAACCTCCAAGATCAAAACGCAATAAGATATAAAAGGGAAATCCGTTTTTGATGAACTAGAGCTTGTTATGGAGATTACCACAAGCTCTATATACTCACATGGATAAGACCAAATAACAACCAAATATGATGATGCAAGTATGCAAAGGTTTGAGCTCTATCCGAACAATGTGACCGAGTTACTCATTCGAGAGCCCCTCTTGATAGTACGGTTATCTATCCTAAACCCAGTCTCCCAACAAACATGAGACCGGCAAAAGGGAAAACCTATAAATACTATACCTTTGCCTTGAGCAATCCACTTGAGCTCGATGTAGACGATCTTGTCCTTCTCAAGATAGACACCTTTCTTGATTCCTCATCATCGATCCATGATCACCGAGGATGGCAAGCATCAAACATGAGATCTTCTATAGATGGCGCATTCTGAGCTTGCACAACACATCTTCTTCTCATTTCATCTATCTTGAAGTCAACACATGCTCCAAGCAATGCCAATGGACAATTCCTACAAGTACAACTTAATACCTACATTAGTCCATAAAGATTGTTATTACCAAAACCACACATGGGGCCCACATGTTCTTTCAATATCCCCCATTTTGGTAATTGATGACAATCCCTTTAAGAGGGTTTACATGAGGAATATTAATGAATAAAATGGTAATACCAATATCAAATACTACGTAAGTATGTGATATTGGTACCACCACCATATATATAGCAAACTCCCCCACAATACTATGCATGTGTGATGAACTTGAATTTCATTGCATATATTGCCAATCATTATCATTGGTGAAGTTTCCTCTATATACCACATGCAAAGCAACAACAAAGATGCAAGAGCATGGAAGGAAAATGCTTAAGAATAAACTCAAAGCATAAACCATTTCCCTTAAACCCTCTAAAACTTCTCCCCCATTGGCATCGATTGCCGAAATGGGTGACAAGTTCTAGAAGGACAATATAGTGATAAATCCTCCAAAGGTGTGCATTCGCACATATCCAATGATGAATACTTGGGAGTAAGTAGAACTATATCGAGGACCCAAAGATTGCCAAACGAAATAAAAAGAAGAGGCATCAACGAATGATGCAAGCAATTACAAGGTCCGACAAACCAAATGAAAACAACAAATGGGTCCAAATAGAAATAACAAGATATTATGAAATGAGCAAAAGAGTGCTTTAAACAAATAGAGAAGCTACCCAAGATTTGTGCATAATTCAAAATAAATGCATTAGGATACATATTGCACAAATATGGAATCCTCGCTCCCCCATAAGCATTTAAAACACAATAAATGAAAGATCAAATAAATGCTTAAATAAAATAGAGAAGCTCTCCAAGATTTGTGCACACTTTAGAATCGTTGTATTTCGATACAAAAATGCACAAATATGGAATCCTCACTCCTCCATAAACATTTAGGGCACAATAAATGAGAAAGAACACAAATGAGCATTATTAAATGAATTAGATGAGCTCCCCAAAGATAATGCACCAATTATGATAATTGCATTTGGGAACAAGGTGCATAATCATGGAATCCTCACTCATCCAAGTTCATTTAACAATACAAGGCATGAGGGAATAAATATGAGTGCCCAAAGATGCAAACAAGAGGAACAAGCACTCATAGTCAATTAAATTTGGAAGCCACCAAAGAATCAAAAGTAATAGAAAGGTGGTCTCCAAGAATTAAAAATCAACTAAAATTATCTTCTCATATGTGTATATGTCTCTAAGTGGAAAACATCACAAAGACATATGCCAACAAAGAAATATGCACACATAAATAAGATATACAAGAAGGCATATGAAAAGTATAATGAAGTCATAACATATATCAATTATATTTTTGCTTCAAAGCATGGCCAATGGCTCAAATATATCTTATTGTACATTAATGAACTTCAAACACCAACACACTACATATATTACAACTATCACCAAGAGAAAAGGAGAAAGTTGGCATATATGAAGAAAGGCAACAAGTATCACGAGAAAGAATATACTAGCAAAATATCACTATTGCACATGAGAGAAGTTGAGGAAAGGATAGGCAATAAAATTGCTAGATTGACATATTTGGGATTGGAGGATCATATGCATGATTTTTTATAGTCCCAATTATATGCATTCAACTCAACTTACACCTATACAATAGAGAGTTCTCTTAATACCATGGCTAGAGATACAACAATAAATATAATAACAAAAATTCATGCCAAGATGCAACCTACAAAAGGTTGGAAGCAAGATAAATATGCATGAGCAAGAGATACTTGTTACCGAGATATAATTGGTAGGATGTAGATGATATGAATTCATTGATCATCCTATAGCTTGCCTCCAATTTTCATTAATGCACCACTTCTTCAAGATTTGAGAGACATGCATCCAATATATCTCCAATGTACCTAAAACACATTTAAGTACAAAATGGTCCCCAAACTTATTTGGTCCAAAGGAGTTAGTGCAACTACAATACATAGGAGAGACTTCAAATAAATATGTGCATATTGATATGGAATTGAATTTCATGCACAACTTAGCCGATGGGATTTGGTGGAGTTTCCCCTATATATTGGATCAAAGAAAGCAAGCATGCCATAATATAAACATATAGTAAATATGCATGCATAAAGCTTTCAAGAACCAAAAAGAAGATACAATTTGAACAAAAACACCAAGTAAATCGAGATTGCACACACAAGAGTGTGACACGACAAACGATGTCCAAATTATATCAAAGAACCAATTCAACACATGAAAGATCATAAATTCAACAAATGAACTAGGCAAAAGCCAAAGAGAAAAATATATATAAAAACACAAATGCTCAAGGATTTATCTCATTCTAAAATTGGACAAAACATGAAACAAGGAATGAGACAAAACCAACTCCCAAAAAGAGCAAGGTTCCAACAAGAAACCAAACTCCCCAAACTTTTCATGATGGCCCAAAATACCAAAACGAAAAGATTGAGCATCCAAGCACATAAAACTCGATATGGATCAAACAAAGAAGCATAAAAGGATTGTTCTAGTAATATCGAAGAGCTCACCCATAAGTAGTAATTATATAGAATTTTTGCTTTTGAATACAAAAATGCACACAAATGAGATCATCACTACTACCTACATTGAATAAAACACAAGAGGATACCAATAAAAATAAAAGGATCCAAAAGTAGCAAGGAATACATGGGAGCACACAATACATTTACTTGGCCAAAGATAGGACAAGATTTAAGCAAGGGCCAAAGTGAATATGATCAATAAATTCTACCATAATTTAGTACTCATTGTCCAAGGACAAGAAATATTTGGAATAATTTTCCCAAGGTAGCTTGCATGGATATCCAAGTTCATAGTCACAACAAGAAGCATATAACTAAATATAAGAATTAAGCATGATACTTCGAACAAGATTCTTGGTAGCTTTCAATAGTCACACAATCACTAGTGATTAGAGTAACTTGAAGCAAATGGTTTCCATGAGGATATATATATCTAAATATGAGGAAACACATACCAAGAAACACTGAAAGAACATGTTGAGCCCCCATGTGTGGTTTTGGTAATTAATGACAATCTTTATGGACTAATGTGTGTATTAAGTTGCACTTGTAGGATTTGTCCATTGGCGTCGCTTGGAGCATGTGTTGGCTTCAAGGTCGATGAAATGCGAAGAAGATGTGTTGTGCAAGCTCAAAATACGTCATCTATAGAAGATCTCATGTTTGATGCTTGCCATCCTCGGTGATCATGGATCGATGATGAGGAATCAAGTAAGGCGTTCCATCTTGAGAAGGTCAAGTTCGTCTACATCGAGCTCAAGTGGAATGCTCAAGGCAAAGGTATAATCTTGATAGGTTTTCCCTTTTGCCGGTCTCATGTTGTGTGTGGGAGACCGGGTTTAGGTTAGATAACCATATTATCAAGAGGGGCTCTCGAATGAGTAATTCGGTCACATCGTTCGGAGAGAGCTCAAACCTTTGCATACTTGCATCATCGTATTTGGTTGTTATTTGGTATTATCCATGTGAGGATATAGAGCTTGTGGTAATCTCCATAGTTCATCAAAATCGGATCTTCCGTTTGTATCTTGTTACAATTTTGATCTTGGTGGCTTTTCAGTTTTTCACCAAGTGAGGTATCTCACATTATAATACATGATACATTCTCATTTTATAGGGTATCCATTATCGTCCTCTTTCCAACGCAATTGGAATCGGGTCAATCGGAGCTACCAATCAAAAGTTATTGACGTTTGAATATTTGCTATTATTCAGTTTGAAAAAGAAAAGGGAAATGATATTTTCTGGGCCGTCCGGTACTACCGGGCCCAGTACCGGACGAGCCTGATTCAGCCCACTCGCCTACTGCCTGGCCCGGTACCCGCGGCCGGCACTACCAGACCGGCCCGGTAGTATCGCCCGGGTGGGCCGGTACTACCGGCCGGCCCAGGTTGGGCAAAATCATCTACCCAACACCACTTGACTGCATGCCGCATCGCGGCCTCGATCTCTCGCCCAGCCGCCCCGCTCCCCTGCTGCGCGCCGCCTGGATCCCGCACGGGCCTGCGTTGACCCTGCCGTTGCGCCAGGCCCCGCGTCGCGCGCTGCCTCCCCCGGCGCCCGCTCGTCCTGCGTCTGGCCCCACGCGCGCCGCCGCGCTCGCTTGGCCGCGCGCGCTCGCGTCGCTCCCGCGTGCTGGCCCTGCCTGGTGGCCCAACCACCGCGCACGCGCCTGCTTCGCTCGCTGCGCTGTCGTTGCTTGCATGCCGCCGTGTGGGCCCGCGGTGTTGGCCCCTCTCCCGCGCGCTGCTGCGTTCGACCGTCGGCGCCCCGCGTTGACCTGCCTGCCTCTTGCACTGCTGCTGCTTCCTGTGCAGTACCAGTTCTGAAAAACGCCCCAACGAGCAGATTTTGGCTAGCCCTATTCATAGCTTTGCCCGTTTTGTAAGGTACTTCCTCATGTATTAGGCTAAGCTTTGTCCACACTTGCTCTAGATTTTGAATCTTGCCTAATCTCTTTCCCTCCGATGATTCTTGCCCATATTCGAGTGGAAGAGAGAGGAGATCTAGATCCACGTTTTGACCTAACCGATTCATCTCTTTGTGAGTGTATCTTTGGGGATCTAGACTTTGGGGGATTTTGTGTCCCTCTTTGATTCCTCCTCTCTTGTTCCCCCAATAGCTTTAGTAGCTTTGTTGGAACTTGAGAGTGAGGGATTGGAGCACCTTTGTGGTGTTCTTGCCATTTGCATTTGGTGCATCGGTTTGTGTTCTCCTCGGAGGATTTGGTTTGAGTTACTCATTGGAGCTTGTCCCTCTTGGGTTCTTTGAACCCTAGACGGTTTGTGGCCTTGGTGTCATTGTGGCCTTGGTGGCATTTTGTGGGAGCCTCCAATTAAGTTGTGGAGAAGTGGCCCAACCTTGTGAGAGGCTCCGGTTGCCACCGACAAGTGCACCGATAGTGGAAGCGTGGATGGATCCCGTTGGGGTGAGATTCACCGGAGAATAAGGGAGGCCTTTTGTGGCATTGGTGGTTCGATACCACCCTCTCTCCAAACGAGACGTACTCCATGTTGGGAGGAACTCGATAAAATATTGTTGTCCTCGCGTGCCTCGGTTATCTCTATACCCGAGCTCTTTACTTGTGCACTTTACATTGTGATAGACTTCATGCTTGAAGTAATATATATCTTGCTATCACTTTGTTGCTTGTATTGCTTAGCATAAGTTGTTGGTGCATATTGGTGAACCTTAGTTGTTCTAGGTTGTGCTTAACAAAGTAAACACTAGTTTTATTCCGCCTTTGTTGAGCCACTCTAGAAAAAGTTTTAATCGCCTATTCACCCCCCTCTAGGCGACATCCATATCCTTTCAAACACTCTCATATACAAGATCCAAAATAAGATCAATAAAGGCATTCAAGCAAATTGGAACTTGTATGAGCAAATGTGTCACATAGGTGCTAGATAATTATCAATATCAATTCTAAGTGACACAACCTCGAATATTCACATTTTCTAGGATTGTAATATGCACTAAGCATATGACTCCCCCATAATGTGATACTACCATAAAACCAACACGAGGCAAAAGGATACAAATAGAGATAATTAATGGACATTTTAAAACTTAAATTTCTCATGAGAATTATACCACATAGAGACTAGACAATAATCCAAAACAAATACTAGGCGGTATTCCTCATGTACACACAATTTTAGGATTGTGGAATGCCCAAGCATAACACTCCACCAAAATGGTATAATCCATTAATTTCTCATAAGATCCAAATAAGATATCAAATATAATCAAGAAAGGCTCAAACACAAGAAACACACATACATGGTGTGTCACCTAATCATACACAAATTTGCTTGATACCTCAAGATAATTAAGTGGAAATCACAACATGCACAAAAGCATGGAAGATACAAAACCAACACATGCACAAGGGGGTGAGTAACTTTCAATGTAAAGAGTTTAGCATATGTTACCGCAAGGAGGAACATTGGATATATAATATGAGCATGATAGTCCAACAAGGCTTGGCTTAACACAAATAATTGATGAAGATCCCTCAATTCTTCATAATGTAACCAAGTCTCCAATGCCCTCCAACAAACACCTATTGATCAAGTTTTGACTTGTTGGTCCCCAACCAAGTTGGGTCCTAAGAAGTTAGTCACAATAGGCTTGGCAACCCAGATGGATCTTTTCTTGACACCACATTGGGCACCAACAAACTTGGCAAACACATTGCCAACCTCATCCTTATAAAGTGAATAAGCATCATCAATTAAGTTAGGATTGGATGAGGAGATACCAATAGTGCATGCCGAAGAAATGTGCCCCTTCTCACGGCATATGTAGAAAGTTCTACTCTCGCCATCTTTCTTCTTAGGTGAAGCCACAACTCGAGGAAGAGCTCGAGTAGTCCTCTTATGAAGAGGACCATTAATGACTTGAGGTGGAGCTTGAGGCTGCTTCCCTTGTTGCTTCACACTAGGAGACTTCTTCTTCAATGGGCAAGATCTAACATGATGCCCTTCTTCCTTGCACTTGAAGCAAACAATGTTGGCCGGATTCTTGACTTGATCTTGGGCATTCTTCTTGTTGTCCTTGTGCTTCCACTTGATAGTGGACTTGTTCTTGACATTGGAGTTGAATCCAAGCCCACTCTTGTCATTGGGGGATTTTTGCACACTCAAGATTTTGTTTAGTGTGGCCTTCCCTTGATGACCCTTTTTCAAGTCATTCTTCAAAGAAGTGACTTGAGCCTTTAGCTCTTTGATTTCCTCTACATGGTTAGTTTCAACAAAAGTACTAGAGGAAGTAAATGCTACATTGTTAGAGCAACAAGGCACGAAATGTAATTCATCACGAGATATATCATGGTTATGAGAGGATGAATTACAAGGACTAGCACATGGCAATATAACATTTGGAGTAGATATAGTGCTAATGTCCACATGAGGCCCACTAGATGTTACCTTTGACACTATGGCCTCATGAGCTAACTTTAGCCTAGGATGGGAGACGAAGATCCTCATGCAAGCTCGAGAGCTTAACATGACTTTCTTCTAATTTCCCATAGTTGCTAGTTAGTAACGCAAGTTGAGCCTTTAGCTCAACATTCTCCTTCAAAATAGATGCTTCACAAGAAATAGAGTTAGTAGTACAAGCATCATCCGAAACCTTGTCTTGGTCCATAGAATCTTCGGTTTCCTCTACATGGTTAGCAACACAAGCACTAGAGGAAATAGAAGCATTTTTATCAAGGCAACAAGACAACACAAGCATATCATGAGATTTATTCAAGCCATTACTACATGATATGCAAGGACTATCAACACTAGCATGTAAGGAGGTGTGAGTGCCAGAAGTGTTAAGGTCCAAAGATAGATCATTGCAACTAGATAGGGATGAAGGATTACAAATAGTAAGCACACTATCCACATTGCAATTTCTATCACCACTCACCGTATCATTACCTTGTGAAAAATCACATGTTGGTGAAGTGGTAGACGATGAGAACTCATCTCGACCGGAAGTGGAAGCAACACAATCATCCTCAATAATATTGGACTTGTTATATTTATCTTGAAGCTTGGTCCATATTTCATGAACACTCGAATACGGCATGATAGGAGAAAGAACTGCATTGCTCACAACTTGTAAAAGAGTTTTAGTAGCTAGAGCATCTATACCAGAGTTTAACTTCTCTAAAGATTCGTTTTGGGGATCCATAGAAGAAGAGAAACCCATACATAGATATTCAATGATAATTGGGTGAGCTTTCCAAAATAAATCAAGCATGCGAGATTTCCATATATCATAATTTGTGCCATCGAATATGAATATATAATTGTGCACTAATCCCCTAGCCGACATCTTTACTCTCAAGGAGGTGAAGCCTAAAATGAGAGACCGGGCTCTCATACCAATTGAAAGGATACAAATGTCGCCTAGAGGGGGGTGAATAGGCGATTAAAACTTTTCCTAGAGTGGCTCAACAAAGGCGAAATAAAACTAACGTTTACTTTGTTAAGCACAAAACCTAGAACAATCTAGGGTTCACCTATGTGCACCAACAACTTATGCTAAGCAAGATAAACAACTATGTGATGGAAAGATATATACTTCAAGCACGAAGGCTATCACAAAGTAAAGTGCATAAGTAAGAGCTCGGGTATAGAGATAACCGAGGCACGCGGGGACGACGATATTTTACCGAGTTCCTCCCAACATGGAGTATGTCTCGTCTGGAGAGGGGGTGGTATCTAACCACCTACGCCACAAAAGGCCTAACTTATTCTCCGGTGAATCTCACCCCAACGGGATCGATCCACGCTTCCACTATCGGTGCACTTGTCAGTGGCAACCGGAACCTCTCACAAGGTTGGGGCACTTCTCCACAACTTAATTGGAGGCTCCCAACAAACACCACAAAGGCCACAACCTGCAACACAACAAACCGTCTAGGGTTCCAAGAACCCAAGAGTAAAAAGCTTCTCAACTTTCACTCACCAAATCCTCCGGAGGGAACTCAAACCGATGCACCGAATGCAAATGGCAAGAACACCACAAAGGTGTTCAAATCCTTCTCTCCCAAATTCCACCAAAGCTACAAAAGCTTATGGGGGAATAAGAGAGAAAGAACAATGGAGGAAATCCACAAAAGACTCCAAGATCTAGATCCCAATATGTTCCCCTCACTTAGAGGAGAGATTGATTGGTGGGATTGTAGATCTAGATCTCCTCTTTCAAATCCCTCAAGAATATGCAAGAATCATAGGATGGATTGAGAGGAAGCAAGCTCAAGAAGGTCAACAATGGAAGGGAAAACTTTCAAGAATGGTTGGGGAACCATTGGGGAAGAAGTCCCCTTAAATAGGCCCCCCCAAAATCCAACCGTTAAAGCCTAAAAACGCGAATCCCGGTACTACCGGACATTCCCGGGAATCCCAGGTTGCCAAACGCACCTTATTCTGTACCAACCGGTACTAAGGGGCGGTACTACCGGACCTTCGGTACTACCGGACCCTGGTCCGGTACTACCGGTCATTCCTGAACGAAAACAGCCACAACTTTTGCATCCGGACTCCGATTTTGATGATCTTGGGCTCGTTTCGAAGAGGACAACAAGCTCTAAAAGATCATGCGAAGAAACATTATAGTCCACCACGATAGGATAGATCCAAATGACGAAAGGTTTAACCTCTCTCAAAAAGATGAACCGATAAAACCTCCAACATAAAAACGTAATAGAAAATGCATATGAAATCCGTTTTCTATGAACTATAGCTTGTCATGGAGATTAAAACAAGCTCTAAATCCTCACATGAGTAAGAACCAAATAATGGAAGGTTTTACCTATCTCTAAAATACAAACCGGTAAAACCTCCAAGATCAAAACGCAATAAGATATAAAAGGGAAATCCGTTTTTGATGAACTAGAGCTTGTTATGGAGATTACCACAAGCTCTATATCCTCACATGGATAAGACCAAATAACAACCAAATATGATGATGCAAGTATGCAAAGGTTTGAGCTCTCTCCGAACGATGTGACAGAGTTACTCATTCCAGAGCCCCTCTTGATAGTACGGTTATCTATCCTAAACCCGGTCTCCCAACAAACATGAGACCGGCAAAATGGAAAACCTATAAATATTATACCTTTGCCTTGAGCAATCCACTTGAGCTCTATGTAGACGATCTTGTCCTTCTCAAGATGGACACCTTTCTTGATTCCTCATCATAGATCCATGATCACCAAGGATGGCAAGCATCAAACATGAGATCTTCTATAGATGGCGCATTCTGAGCTTGCACAACACATCTTATTCTCATTTCATCTATCTTGAAGTCAACACATGCTCCAAGCAATGCCAATGGACAATTCCTACAACTACAACTTAATACATACATTATTCCATAAAGATTGTTATTAATTACCAAAACCACACATGGGGCCCACATGTTCTTTCAGAAGTTTTCCTTTTCGTCGCACCGAAAAGCCATTTTTTTATTTTCCGAGTGCAAAAAAGGGGTGTTTTTGTGAAGCAACCATCAAATGAAAGTTTCAAAATGATAATACCACATTTTTAGAAAATACTAGCTAGACCATATTGAATGGACAATTTCCCAACCTGGGTATCTCAAACCTTTCCGTTCACCTCTCGTGAAAAAGACAAATTCCTGCCGAATCGATAGGAAATGAGTTAGATTTGAACTACAGGTACATGATATATTGCTCATGATTTTTTTGCAAAAATCATTTTTAGGTTCACAATATGCTATTTTATCAGAGATATAATGCAATTTTAGTGAGGATCAGCCCTAAGCTAAGAATCATCATGCCCCTCGATTTAGGAAGTTTGACGATAGTTTGAAATGGGCATAAAAAATTCAAAAACGATCGAAACAATGCAAAACTTTCGCGTGGTGTCATATTATATGACGTAGTTGCATGGAAAAATACCAAACTTGGTATATTCATTGAGTCTCAAAAAAACCTTCACAAAATGACCTATCTTAATCGAGGTTTTCTGGATTTCAGGTCAAATGACCAATGTTATTGCTAGAATCGCAGTATAGTTTGCGATAATGTATCCATATTGTGCACACATGTGTACATGGGATGGTGAACAATGTTGTAGAAGGAAGTTTTCCTTTTCGTCCAACCGAAAAGCTATTTTCTATTTTCCGAGCGTCAAAAACGGGGCGTTTTGTGAAGCAACCACCAAATGGCTAATTCAAAATGCTATCACCCTATTTTTCAAAAATACTAGACCACCTTATATGGACAATGTTTCAACCGGGGGAGATTGAACCTTTTCGTCCATCCCTAGTGAAAAAGACAAATTTCTACCGAATCGGTAGGGAGTGGGTCTGATTTGAACTATATGTACATTATCTGATGCTCATGATTTTTTACAAAAATCATTTTTAGACTCACAATATTATATTTCATTAGAGATTCACTTTAACTTTTCTTTTTCGTCGCACCAATAAGCCATTTTCCTTTTTTTGAGTGCGAAAAAGGGTGTTTCATGAATCCTAACATAGTTTCGGTTGTTCTAGTGTTAAAAGGATACGATACATAATTAAATATATTATAGGGATGTCATATTTGGATTCCTCTTATTTTTCTGATCGATTTGGATATATTATTTGTCCAATTACGATTTACGGATTTGTAGTTGTGAATTATTCAATATTAAATGGAAAAAAGCAAAATAAATAAAATTTGTTTTATTTTAATTTGAATTCAAGATTATTATTACTTATTCATTGTTGTTTTCTTAAATAAATATTTGAAAATTTAAAAATAAAGGCGCATGATACCATCCTCCAAGGGTTAATAGGATTGATATGGTAATATTATTAGCAAGGTCTAGTTTCCTGATTGGAAGCTTATCTGAAAGGAACAGAGAAGTTAAGCGTGTTTGGGCTGGAGTAGTGTTAGGATGGGTTACCGATAGAAAAGTTTAACCATTAGTATAATTTAACTAGAAATTAATTATACTTAGAGTTAAAAAAATACTTGTGAGATTAATGAGTCAAATAATTAAAAAAATGCTTGTGAGATTAATAATTCAAAACAAAAACAAAAAAAATTGGAATTTTTTAAACTTTTTTTTTGAAAAAGATAGGCCGACGGCATTGCCGTCGGCGTAGCTCCAGCCAAATCCTCTAGGCCGACAACAATGCCGTCGGCGTAGCTGCCGCCAGGGCAAACAGCCGTCAACCATGTGCTGTGGGTCCCACATCCATTACGCCGACGGTATACTCTACGCCTATGGGGTCGTACGCCGACAGCAATCAGGGGCTACGCCGACGGGGTCTGGCCGTCGGCGCCTGGCCTGTTTCCTTGATGATCAGCTGAACCAAACCTTGAAAACGCCGCAAGGTCACGTACGCCTTCTTGATTGCCGTTCGTTCAACTGCTTCTTTCTTCCAAACCGAGCGCGTACATTTCCCACCGAACAAAGCTAGCTGCCCAGGACCCGGCCCCTATGTATGGTATGGTTTAAAGACGGGAGGAAAAAGGAGCTCCAGGGAGCCTGGATTTCCTGAAGACGGATGAGCGAACATTTGTTTTTCTATTCAGAGAATTCGGATCCACGAGATGATAACGATGCACCACCAACTTGACTCGGCTCGGCTCAATACAAAAACGGTACGTAGCGATTTCGTTCTATCAGATTTTGGAGCGACGAGAAGCCATACACCGACTGTCCTCTACAGCTTAATTTGGTTGATGTTAGCAAAAACCCTGGCGTTGTATTGCTTCCACGGATACCAGCAGGCAGAAATGGAAGCCCACTCTCCTATCAGGCAGCAAGCGAGATCGGGAGGAGCGACACCAGGCTGACGGCGTATCAGAAGATGTAGTGAGAGTAGGCAGGTTGAGACACCGGAAGTTGCCAGCCTCTGAGTGAGCGCATTGAGCTTCTTTGTGGAAAAAATGAACAAGCATATATAGGGGAAGGGACTGCAACAAATTTTCGACTGTATATGAATTGCACGATAACTTGTGAATCTTTCTTTTGGATTGATAACTTGCGACTCTAATGTAGAAATAAGACCTTCCTTGCCCTATTCTTCAGTATGCGGACGATACTCTCATTATTATCCGCGCAATCCCTGAGCACGTCGCTAACCTAAAAAATCTTCTTGATAAATTCTCAGATGCCACTGGGTTGGACATAAACTTCCACAAAAGCACCTTTGTCCCAATTAAAATGGACATTGAGACTGCTTCCTCCATGGCTGCTTCCTTCGGATGTACCGTATCCTCCTTTCCTCAAACCTATCTTGGTCTCCCCTTGTTCACCCATAAGCTCCGCTTCTCCGATTTTGCTCCCATCATCGCCAAGAGCGACATGCGCCTTTCTGGATGGCGTGGCCGCTCCCTTCCCATTGGTGGACGGCTTCTCCTGGTCAATTCTGTTCTTACTGCCTTACTTGCGCATGCTATGAGTGCGGGTCTGCTGTCGACCGGGGTTATCGGGGCCATTGATAAGCGCCGTCGTGCCTTCCTTTGGACCGGTAAGGAAGCATGCTCAGGCGGGCAGTGCAAGGTTGCCTGGGCCGACGTGTGCGCTCCTAAAGAAAATGGCGGGCTTGGGGTCCTCTCCCTCCCTCTTCAAAATGCGGCCCTTCTCTCTAACTTTCTCTCCAAACTTCACTCTGACTGTTTTGCTCCTTGGGTGAGCTGGTTCCGACGTCAGTACGGTTGGACTCCTGGCAAAGACCTTGGGGATAGACATTCTCTAGACTCCCCGGTCTGGAACAAAATTTCGGTTGGCCTTTCCGCTTTTCGCTCTCTCACCATTGTCCAAGTTGGCAATGGTGTTTCCACCTCCTTCTGGACGGACAGTTGGCTTAACGCCACCCCTCTTATGAGCCAGTTCCCGACCCTCTTCTCTCACTCGCTCAGACCGAATGCCAGGGTAGTAGACACCTTTCAACTCGGCATGTCAAGCCAACTAACCACTCGGCTCTCTTCCATCGCTTCCTCCGAATTTACCTCCCTCAATGATGCTCTTGCTAGCTTCACTCTTAGGGGAGACGTCGCTGATAAACGTGTTTGCGTCACCACTAACCGTAGCCTTTCGAACAAAGATTTCTATATCAATTCTTTCAGGCACCTGGAAAAGGATGTGCAAGCAACCGGAATTTGGAAGTGTGTTGCTCCCCTCAAGAGCAAAATCTTCCTCTGGCCGGCCTGGCGTCGTCGTCTCCCCACCATTGAACGCCGCTTCCGCCACCAGTTGACGAACGCTGCAACTTGCCCTTCGTGTCCCATGGCTGAAGACACTGATCACCTGCTTGGAGGTTGTCACCGGGCGCGTGAAGTTTGGGAGTTCTTCCTCGATCCCCCCCTGAAAGACTTGACTCAATTCTTTCACCGAGCTCCTGCACCTTCAAGAAAAGAACCATCTACACCGCCATTGCTTGGAACATTTGGAAGTGTAGGAACGCCCTGATTTTCAGTATCAGAGATGACAATCTTCAGGTCACTATTCGCAATTGTCTTGAAGACATTAGACTGTGGGCTTTCAGATGTAACTCCTCCTCCTCCTCTAAAATAAATTCGTGGTGTAATAGGTACGATCCGCCTTGAGAGGTTTCGTTGTATCTTCTCTGTTTTCTTGGTTCCTCTTCCTGTAATAGCTCTGTAAACAAACCAGTTGGATTTTATGGAAAGTTCAGGCCGGCGTAAGCCCGCCGTAGTCAGGCTAAAAAAAAAAGAAATAAGGCCTAACCATAAGCCTCTAAGATTAACCACGATTTTAAACATTGTGGAACTGGGTCGTAAACCAAAAATGCTTAAGGTCGACCGTATCTGTAGAATTGTGGAATATTATCTGTATTGATATTGCTTGTGGTGATTACAACGTGAGCCCTTGGGCTGTTTATATAGATTACAAGACTTGGGGGCCAAGAAGACTACTAGAGATATAATTGGATTACAAACTTAAAATACCAAATATAGTCCAAACCGTCATATCTCTAACACTCCCTCGCAGTCGGATCGGTAGTGACGCGAACGGTCTGACTGAAGCATAATCCGAAGGCGGAGATGAGAGAGGATGTCGATGTCGATGTAGCCGGAAGTAGGGCGTTGGAGTCATGGTCGATGATGCCATTGGTGATGTAGTCGCTGTTGATGAAGTCGATGACATTGATGATGTTGTTTTGTGGTCGATATCGTCATTGAGCTTGGAGAATTCACCGTAGTAGTTGAGGTAGATGTAGTTTGAGTTGAAGTAGATCGACCCGCAATCCCGAGCTTGCTAGACTCGGGAGTGTGTCAGGGACGAAGGCACGCGTCGGTGTTGCTGATACCAGGCATGCGAAGACAGGGACCATCACGAGCCATGCGAGCCAGATCCGGAAGGAGCAGCAGAGAAATTCTCCGTGAACGGTCGGTGCATAGAAGTTGTATGCCGATTTATTGGAGTAGATGAAGTAGTTGCAAGAAGAAAATAAATTTAGTGCAAAATAAAAATTAGACTGCGACTCTGGCGGCGAGGTCGTGGTGGACGAAGACGACGAGGTAGATGTTGATGACGATTGAATTGTTGCGGTAGTTGATTTTGGGGATTAGCCCGTATTTTCCGCTTGTATGAGCACGGCGTCGCTCGTGTAGATGAACTTGTTGGTGTTGACGATGACCACGATTGGTGGTGGCGGCGACGATGTGACGATGTTGTTGGTGTAGATGGTTGTCGGCGATGATGACCACAGGTGATGAAGGTGCAGCTCTTTGTTGACGGCGAGACGTGTACTCGGGGACGTGCGTCCCGGTCGATGTTGGCAAAGATGGGCCGACGTGATGACGACATGAGGACGGTGAAGCCGACGCAGCGCGTGAAGGCGTCCCTTGGGGCGCCGCGCGGAGCCTCCTTGGCACGATCGTTGACGATGATTTGCCGGAGATGAGTCGACACCGAGGTTGAAGTAGAGGCGCGTGATGACGACATGTGGTTGTGGACGACGCAATCCGATCTATGATCGGGGAAAGAAGAAGAAGCGTCGGTCAAGCGGCCGGTGAGAAAAATTTGACGAAGTAAGATCTAATCTACTATTGCGCGGCCCCCGGCGGAGAAGGATCTCCCCGGGGGCGGCGCGGCGGAAGCGGTGGCTAAACCCTAGGCGGAACGAACCGCTCTGATACCATGTGGAATTGCGGAATATTATCTGTAATGATATTGCTTGTGGTGATTACAACATGAGCCCTTGGGCTGTTTATATAAATTACAAGACTTGAAGGCCAAGAAGATTACTAGAGATATAATTAGATTATAAACTTAAACTACCAAATATAGTCCAAACCGTGATATAATCTAACAGTCTAACAGTATCAGTAAGACCCATCCACAAGAAATAGAAAACTATTTTTTATTGCTTTTTCCTGACACAGCTCATCGATGTTTCACCCGAAGGGCCGAAGGGTTGGGAAAAAATAATAAATAATTTCTTAATAGGCTCCACCTTAAAACCAGGGTTTGCCATAAACATTGAAGCTCTTTTGATCTGTTACAACACTGACAACCGGTCATAGCTTATGGTCTTCCTGGGAGTTAAACATTGGTGACGGGTTTTCATGCTCGAAATTGTCAATGACTATGTTGCTGACTATGTCATGTGACAACACGATGGCCTTCACGTGTTCAATAGCCCACTACCGCCAAGTGTCAACTGATGGACAGGGATGAAACTAGGAAAAAGGATCGCTGGCGTCAATATGAACAAGTCCGAAGAATGTGTGTCTAGAAAATATACCATTAATATATATATGCATATACGAGTCGACTGAATGCAAAGCTAATATTAATTAACAATCGTATAATAAATATTTTAGCAAACTCACATAAATAAGAAACGGCAGAAGCCAGAAGGAATCGATCATCCAAAGAGGAGTGGAGACGAGGGGATGGCCGGCGACCGAAACGAGGAGAAGCTTGCTGACCGCGGACGAGCGACTTTGCAACAAGAAAAAAGAGGGATAGGAGAGACGACGGTCCGATAAGCGATCCTAAATTTGGAGTTATTCCTTTCTTTGCGAATTGAGCAGTCCAGCACTGCGAGTATTGCATTTTCCGGCCATGTCTAGTGGACTTCCACACGCAGACGTGATGGGGTCAAACTCTATTTTCGGTGGGATCATTTTGCTCGTACGAGTGCTTGGGCCAAAGCCGTCAGGGTCAATTGACCACAGTCGGACACTATAGCTCCGTCCCTAATGATGGATACAATCACGGAATAAAAATGCAACATATGACAAGCTAGACTTACAAGCAATACAATTTTTTCCCCAAAATCTACCGAGCGAATGTGAGGAATCCTGTCTTGATGCGCGATGCCATATCGCCTGCAATCGCGATGCTGTCTCGTAGGCTTGTCCGACCCCGCACATGCCACATAGGATCCTAGGTGGCATTCATAAGAAGATGCATCTTACGTCACGACGTGGGCTGACTCTTTTGGACACAAACCGTTCGCTCATTAATCATCGTGCCAAATGGTTTTTTTCCTTCTCCTCCAAATCCTCGCTTGCGCTCTCTCTCCCGCTTTCTCTGGGCTCCTTCGTGTCCTCCTATTTCGGTGGTCGCCGGCGTAATTCCGGCCACCGTTTTCTCGCGCAAAGACCCGCCGCTTGTCGCAGTTGAGGTACTTCGACTCCCCCCTCTTTCTACCGCGCATTTCCGCTCGCGCGTGGTTACTGTTCTGCACGGAATTGGCATAGAAATCCGTCCATTCCTCCAAAATATCAGAGCATTTCGTGCTTCTAGCGATCGCACACTGCGATTCAAACTCCATGTTGTGATTCCAAGGCTGGATTTCGCAAGGTTGTTGTCGGCTTTTGCGAGTAACGATTCCGTCTCTGTTTTTAGTATCTATTCGCGCGTGCCCTCCCCGAATTCGTTGATCTGTGGATTTGAGTTCCTTGTAGTAGCTGTATCATTTGGTTTCCAACCGCCAGGTGATTGTGTAATTAGATTTCTCACTAGATTTTATTTTCTATCGTTTTCTCGAAATGTATGATCATCGTCAGATGCTTCCCTGTGGTTCACACTACTAGAAAAACGTCTGTTCGTGGCGCACCTGAAAAGGCCTTCTGTGGCGCACTAGCAGTGCGCCACGGGCCTCACGCTACGGCTATCTCGTAGCCATGGCGCACTGCATGGTGCGCCACGGTTGTGTCGAGATAGGCGTGGCGCACCTGGTAGTGCGCCACAGAAGGCCTTTTCAGGTGCGCCACGGATGTGTTTTTCAAAAAACAAAAAAAATGCAAAAAACACCCTCGTTTTGAATTGCAAAAGCAATCGGGTCCGTGCATCACCGCCGCAGTCATGTCACCTCGCCGGAGCATGGCCGTGGCAGGGAGGTGCGGGAGGGGTCGTGGTTGGAGGAAGGAAGAGATGGAGGAAGAGAGGGAGGAAGGAAGAGATGGAGGAAGAGAGGGAGGAAGGAAGAGATGGAGGAAGAGAGGAAGGTAGGAAGAGATGGAGGAAGAGAGGGAGGAAGGGAGGTCGGTGAGGAGAAGGATGCCGCCGTCGCCCGTTGTCACTGCGAGGAGGAGGAGAAGGAGGCCACCGTTGCACCGCCGTCGCCCGTTGTCACTGCGAGGAGGAGGAGAAGGAGGTCGACGTCGCGCCGTCACTGCAAGGAGAGGAGAAGGGGAAGGAGGAGAAGGAAGAAGGGAGAAGGAAGAAGGAAGAAGGAAGAAGGAGAAGGGAAAGGAAGAGGAAGAGGGAAAAGGGGAAGGAAAAAGGGGAAAGGAAAAGGGAGGAGGGCGGGGTGGGGATTCAAATTTGAATCCCGCCCAAGCTTATCCGTGGCGCACTAGGTGGTGGTGCGCTACGGGTAAGTTGCCCTCTATTTTTTTTCTGCGGGAAAAAACGGTCTTTTGACCATAACTTTTTACTCTTTTTGAATTTTAAAAATCTAAAAAATTGCTAAACGACCGAGGTGGTTGTGAGCGGATGCGAAATCTCGTTCTCGTCATTTTGGTATATTATACGATTTTTTTCGACATCGTATGCAAAAGTTACGGCCGTTTTACCGTGGCATAAACTTTTTTGGTATAAAAAGTCAAAACTCATGTTTGTTAATTTTACTAGAAGCTATACCACATTACCTACCTAAATATGAAAGGATTTAATTTTTTGAAGTGTTTATCATTTTCTTTTATTTTTTGCAAAGCCTAAAAAGGCGATCCACGGGGGAGGGGGGGGGGGTGTGGAGTTGGTGCAGGATAGTTAGGCGTAGGGCACTAGGGCAAGGTGTCCTACTACTAAATTTATACATCCGTGACGCACATGGCATAGTGCGCCACAGAACTTGCCACAACCGTGGCGCACATGGCATAGTGCGCCACAGAACTTGCCACAACCGTAGCGCACCTACCCTATGTGCGCTACGGGTACGTGGCATGCGACTGGCAGGCCCCTGGCCCATACATATCTGTGGCGCACATACCCCATGTGCGCCACGGTTGTTCTAGTTACTAGTAGGGCACTACCCACAGGTGAGCCACGCCTATTTTACCCGTGGGGCACTTCAACCATGTGAGCCACGGATGTGCGGATTACCTATAGCCCTTTTCCTAGTAGTGTCACTCTCTGTTTTTCTATTGGATGAAGATCTTGCTGCATAGGATTCATATAGCCAGTGTGTTAACTCACATATCTGTATGCATATAGTGCTACATCCCGTGGGATTTTTTATTCCCCAACTGTTATAGGTGGGGGTGACGTTTGATTCTATTTTCTGTTGGCATTTTTAGCCCACACACCCTGAATTTTTACGATCATCATTGTTGTAGTCTTAAGTATCTGCATTATGTAATGATTGACTTAAGTAATGCTCATCTAGATGGCTTCTTATTGTTGACATGCATTTTTTTTGGCTAATTGTTATTGTGGACTCATGAGTGCGACTTTTTGTATAATTTAATATGGCCTACTCGGATTCGTTGATATGTGTATTTTAGTGCCTCTATGTAGTTGTATGATGACAACATCCAGGAGGTTGAGTAAGTGGATTTTTGACTAGGGTTTAGTTTATATCAATCTATGGAAATCATGCTCATCATCATATATGATTTTCCTGTGGTTCATACTCTGTTTCTATCAGATTACTATCTTATTGCAGAGAATTCGTGTTGCCAGTATGTTCAATCACATTTCTGTATGCATGCAGTGCTACTTCGTGCTATGATTTTGCCATTCCAGATATGTTATAGGTGTTATGTTGGCGGTTGATTAGATTGATATGTTCTTTTTCTGTTCTCATTGTTAGCCCACACAACATGCATTTTCTTGTATTTTTTGTTTTCCGGTCCCATGGATTATGTAGTGTATTATTGATGGCACTTTACAGTACATGGTTAGTATAACATATTATGGTTGGCACTTTTTCTTGTTTGCTTACTGCAATTTTGAAATGTGGTTTTCCATGGCTAGTTTAGAATAAAATAGTTGGCATTTATATGGCTTTTTGGTTGTCATTTTTATTACTCCCTCCGACCCATATTAGTTGACTCAAATTTATTTAAATTTGAATGAGTCTAGACACTATTTAGTATATAGGTTCATCCAAATTTTGACAACTCGAAGTCAACTAATATGGGTTGGAGGGAGTATTGCATTTTATCACTTTTCATTTCGTGTAGGTTTTCGAACGATGCCTCCGAAGAAGCGCAAAGGAGATGATGTATCCCTCGATGCGGAACAAGGGGTAATGTTTTTTCATTTTTTGCCTCACTCATGTTTTCTACACATTTTTTGTGTAGTTTGTTCATTGTTGTTTTCCACTCATGTTTTCTACACATTTTTTCCAGGATATGAAGCGTAATAGGGCATCACCGGAGACTCTGGTCTCGCTGTATGCAAATTTCACCGATGACCAGAAGAATGCAATTGCCCATATGGGTTTCAGATCGATGAATCACATATCATGTGCCAATCTGGATAACAACCTATGTCTCTGGCTTGGTCATTTTTACGACCTTGGTAGTTGATCTTTGGTGATTCCAGACAGGGGTAGGATTAAGCTTGACAAGGCATCAGCGTTATGTACCTTGGGTGTCCCGAAAGGCTCCATTCCTGTACCGTTCGGCAAGCTTGAGGTATATGTTGTTTTACGTGTTTTTTAATTTTATTTGTATATTTTTGCCTGTCCTTTTATGATTTTATTTCTTGGTTTTTTCTCTTTATTGTAGTTGGTTTTTTATTTTAAATTGGTTGGCATCTTACTGTTTTATCTATATGAGTATGCTTTTGGCAAATATGTATGGTAGTTTATTATTTATCATCCGTGCAAACTTAATATATTCATGGTGGAAACTTTTATTGTTACACTGTCTGATGGCATTTTACACATGCCAATATGCTTTTATTTTAAATATGTGTGTTCAATTTAAATGTTATGTCTACCTGGCTATAACCACAGTGGCAATTTTACTATGTTGCTATGGTTTGATGTTGCTTATCTGTCAATATTTCATGGCTAATCATGTTGCTAGAGAAGGCTGCGGCGGAGGCGGTTGGGACTGGAGGCAGCCGATGCCCGTGACGGGGATCTTCCTTAACGCTCCTTCCCAACCCCCAATTTTCCGATATGTGTTCATGTTGATGACTTTGATGTGGTTGTGGGCTAGATGAACATGGACAATATGTGTCAGATATTGATTATATGTCTGTGTTGTTTCGATCTTTGTGTGGACAGAATGCATGAAATGTGTATTTTTTGGTGTGATATTTAGATCTTTATATGGAGTATGGACAGATCTGCGTTTTGGATTGTCATTTCGAATAACCTCATATAATAGTCATGATAACTTCGGTTGTAATTGATTTGTATATCTTTGTATTCCGTTAAAAATGTGTTCACAATTATATAAGCAAAAAAAGACAGTTTGAGGTAATTTAATCTGTAAACATAGTATTTAAGTAAAAATGGGTAGAAACAAATAATTTATTTCAAATTAATACTTATATAACATCTTCTGCACTCGGTGTGATTTCAAAAATTTCAGTTCCAAAAACAGCCACGGTAGCCATCAAGAACATTCTTGCCAAACACTAAATCTCTGATTCCAACGGCTGCTTCGTATAGCTAATTTTTTAAGCTGATTTTCAAAAGCTGCAACCCTTACAAACACACCCTGGTACTAAAACGATTGGCCATGGCAGCCGCCTTGTAATCCAGGCCAGCAGGCGTGTGGTGTTCACTGTTTGGCCGTTTACTGCCATGTCGGCGAGACGATGTTTTCGTGATCTAAGCAGTGGGCAAAGGAGACCGATCAGTTCGATTGGGCCTTTTTTTTAACGCAGATTGCGCTCTCTTGATTTGAGTACAGGACGAGAGATCGACCGATGCCTACTCCCTCCATTCATAAATAAGTGAATTTCTAGTTTTTGCCGAAGTCAAACATTATTAAATTTGATCAATTTTATAAATAAATATAGCAACATATATTATATCAAATTGACATATTATGAAACTAAATTTAAAAATATATCTACTAGTATCAATTTAGATTTATAAATATTGCTATGTTTTTCTCTAAAATTAGATAAACTTACTAACTTTAACTTAAGATAATGTTAGAAGTATACTTATTTATGGACGAAGGGAGTATACAAATAGTACGACTATACAAACATGTTAGGTTATGATGTACTCTGAGCCCAGGCATAAAACGCTAGGAGACGCTCACCCTAGGACGTGGTAGTATACTATTTCAGCCAGCTCAAAAAAAG
The DNA here is from genome assembly GCA_916181665.1 of Avena sativa. Taxonomy (NCBI): domain Eukaryota; kingdom Viridiplantae; phylum Streptophyta; class Magnoliopsida; order Poales; family Poaceae; genus Avena; species Avena sativa. Next base: position 165,134,608 of record OV702294.1, on the reverse strand, counting down.
TATACTATTTCAGCGGGAGGTGCCTTCTTTTAGCGGAATTTAGGCGGGTCCTAGTGCTACTATCATAATATTTATACTAGTGTATAATACTATGTCTCTAATGCATTGTATCATAGTAGTGGTATATTTATTGATTTATAGAATCTCTATGTAAATCTGTGTACTAGATTTACTTGTCATTATGATTTTTAGTTTTACGTGCTACGATACGGTATCTACCTATGATACTTTAATCACCTCTCTCTTTATTAATTGTCATGCCACATCAGATTTTTGCCAAGTTGGCATGCATTATATATCTTATAATACTCCCTCTGTCTCAAATTACTCTGCGTTTTAGGTTTAGTCAAAGTCAAACTTTATAAACTTTGACTACGAATATAAGAAAAAATATCAATATCTAAAATATGTAATAAATATAAGTTAGACTCGCCATAAAACATACTTTTATATTGTATACAATTTATATTATAAATATTATTATTTTGTCGAAAATGTTTAGTCAAGTTTTAATATGTTTGACTTTGAACAAATCTAAAACGCAGAGTAATTTGAGACAGATAAAGTATTAGCACTAGGACCAGCATCAGCGGGAGGTGCTATGCGCGGCTCTCAGCGTCGCATCACACTAGCGCCGCCTGAAGTGGAGTTCGATGTGGCCGGCCCATTGTAGGATTTTGTCGCTGATCGGTGCACCCACTGTTTCGATACAGGTAATTACTAATTAGGCTGTGTCAACTCAACGTGTTAGGAATCGTATCGGCGTGACCATTAGGACGTGCACGCATTATAGGCAGCCAAAAGACAAAAAATCACGGCTCGTACTGGTTGCACTGTTTCCCACTAGACAATCTTCCATGTGTTTTTCTCTTTTCCCTTTTATAAGCGACCTTTTCTGTTAAGTACCTCCGATCACACCTCCCAAAAAATAATGAATGCTTTCTTCATCTACGATGAACGATTTCATAAAAAAATTAAAATTTCAAAAATCGTCAACAAAGTTATAAAAATTAATGAATCAATTTCGAAAAAACATGAACCAGTTTCATAAAAATCATGAACCAATATTTAAAACCATGAACACAATTACAAAATTATGAACCCAATTCGAAAAAACATGAACCAATTAAAAGAAACCATGAACCAAAATTTGGGAAGCATAATATTATTTCAAAAAATTAATGAACATTTTTTAAAAATAGTAAACTTTCTAAAAATATAAAATGAAAAAAGAAAATAAAAACCAGAAAAGAGAAAACAAAAAAATCAGATAAAAGGGAAAAGAAAAATAGAAGGAAAAAGTGACGTGAACTGGGCCGGCCAACAGTGGTGTGCCCTGTGCGGCGCTAGCACCGAGCGGCATATAGCATTTCTGATTTCAGTTGGGCGAAAAAATCAGTTTTATGGTGTGCTTTCGCTAGGATACTGGGCCCTCGAATTTTTGGGTCCCTGTGCAGTCGTCCAGTTCGTACGGGACTGGTTTTACACTCAACCTGAAAGCTTAACACATCCTGCAAATCCAAATGTAAATAAAGGCATATAGATTTCGGTAGTACAAGGTCCATTTGCACATAGTTGTCTGGTTGTGAATGTTGTTGATATGTATTTATTTGAGAATTCTTAATAAAACCAATCCTAGCTACTCGGGAAATAAATTATATCTTGTTACATGAATCCTAATGTCCACAATTCCGCAAAACATGCACAAAATAAATTTGATGTGATAGTGATACATTTTACCAGTGATGACAAGATATTAGACCTCTAGTTATGCAATGTTAAAAATACCTAGCATGCTTGTGAAGCTTATCATGATTCCAGAAGCACGGGATTTGTCATATCTGATGCCGTCCTCCCAAAGTTCGGCTAGATTATTTTGCAACTGTAATTGTACCCAGCTGCTCAAAATAAACATGCACTAGATGATTTTTTTTATCACGTCTCACTAGAGAGAATATGCAGCATGGGTGTTTAAAAACGCAACTTCTAAAATTTATGTTCAAGGATCTTGAAAATATAGTAATCACTAAATATTTGAAACCTTTATGGGATGACTAAAGACTAGAAATTTAGAATAACCTTTAACTAGGGAAGAAGTAATAAATATGACAGCACAATGTTTATGCAACAACACCAGATTTTAGATTGTGTGATTGATATGACACAAGACAACCTAGCAGAAATATCCAACCTTGCAAACTGGGTATTGAGTGTGCTCACATGCGTGCTGATGGCCTCAGCCCTTGGAAGCTATAAAGCAGCGATTCCTGCCATCAAATGTTGATGGGGAACAGGCCCGGTCTTGAGAGGGACTAGAGGGGCAGCCGCCCCGGGCCCAAAATAATTAGGGGCCCAAAAAATTATAAGCCTAGTATATATTGTAAAAAAAGAAATTTTGTTATGGACTGGTGACCAACCGAAGGATAGGCGTATCCCTCCCAGGCATGAGGCATCGATCTCTTCCAGTCATCGATCGCTCACCTGGCGCCTGCCAGCCTCAACGATTGACTTCTCGACTCACGCAAAGGACTCCCAGGCTAGGGATTGAGGGATCGCTCGACCTCGACTCACGCGACAACTCCTAGGCATCGGCGTATCGCTCGACGCCTCGACCACGACCATGTCCTGCGCTCGATGCCTCGACTCGATGACTCCCAGCCAAGCATCGCTTATTCGCTTCGGCTTCCCAGGTATCGGTCGTCCGTCCCTACTTCCCAAGCCGTCCCATCGCCCGATCGCCTCCCCTGGACCGGATCGCCCTCTATGATCATACACCAGGCACGTCGCACGCAGGAAGGCCTGCTGATCTTCCCCCGATGCCCTGCCCAGCCCTAATTCTTACTTTTTAATTCTAGTTAGTAATTGACTAATTGTTGTTCTTGATTTCTTGTTTATCAGCTGAAAGAACCTTTTCAGAGTTGAAATTATTGAAAAACTATTTGAGATCTTCAATGTGTCAGGAGAGGTTAAATGGTTTGGCAAATCTATGCATCGAGAAGAGTTAGTGGACGAAATTGATATTGATTCCATCGTCACGGACTTTGCTTTTATGAATTTTCGAAGGAAATTTTAAGGTATCATGTAAACATTATTATTTTATATAAATATTATAGTTGGAAGTATACTTAAAATATTTATTTTTCATTATCTCATATATGCATAAAAAATTTATATTAAGAGGCCCAAAATTTTAGTTTCGTCCCGGGCCCCAAAATCTCAGGACCGGCCCTGATGGGGAAATCCTGCCCTGTGAAACGTTCATTACTCTCTTACTTGATAGTTGCGGCATTATAATAATAACAAAGTGTGTAACGAATGAATAGGGGAAGATTATTTTAGTTCTTGAGCAATAGGGGCAGATTCTACAGTAAGATAAAACAACTGAAATACCTAAAATCATGTCACAAGGCTCACACGAAAACAATCATAAAGGAAAATTGTATAGTTCAGCGGCACTGGTATGTGATTGTGAATAAGCAGTAGTGTATCTCTTTTATCATGATCCAAGGATAATACGATGTTTAGAACTTTAGATACCAATATTTGAATCTGGTAACCTGGACTTGGTTCATCGCTCGAAGGCTAGGAATAACTGCATTACCGAACAAACAACGCTGCAGCTTTCTCATCCAGGTTAAAAGTTTAATTTTGACAAGATATAATCATTCGAACGAATCAGTGATTTCAGCTCTACCTCTCCACTAGATAGGGTTCAGTTGGAACCCTTAACAAAACTGACAATGGTGTAATATTCTACTTAGTAGTATTCCTTCACGGCAATAGACACCGATAATACATGGGGATGCTCCGGCACCTTGATAACTCCAGTATCAATGGGATGTGGTCAGCTCAGACTAAACTTGAAGAGAACGTACACGGTTGCATTCGACTCATCACAGAGAAAGGAATAACAGAGCAGAAACGAAGAGCAATCAAGGTAGTGGGCGCGACACTACTAGAAAAACGGCTATAGTTAATCAGCACATCCGTGGCTCACATGGTTGATGTGCCCCACGGCTAAAACAGGCGTGGCTCACCTGTGGGCAGTGCCCTACTAGTAACTAGAACAACCGTGGCGCACATGACTATAGTGCGCCACAGATGTGTGTGGGCCAGGGGCCTGTTGGCCGCACGCCAAACATCTGTAGCGCACTACGGTCATGTGCGCCACGGTTGTTAGTCTCATCTGTGGCGCACATGTGTGGGGTGCGCTACGCCTAAGCGCACGCCCCCCTCTGCTGTGAAACGGCCACAAACTTCTGTGGCGCACTCGGCCTAGTGCGCCACTGGGAGTAGGAACATCTGTGGCGCACATGGCCTAGTGCGCCACAGTTGTGTCTACTCCCTGTGGCGCACTAGGGCCGTGTGCGCCACGGATGTGTCGATTTTTTTAGGGCAGCACTTTATGTGCACATGTGTGACCACACATCCACCACCCCACACTTCACTTTCCCCTTCTTCTTCCTGGTCTTCTCCTTCCCACCTCAATTTCTCCACCCATTCACCATTTTTAGCATGTAAAACTTGCTTTGGATGTTACATAAGTAATAGAGGAGGTCTCCGGTCTCTCATCTCCTTCTCCGGTCGACGCGCGCACCTCTCCTCTCCATCTTTTCTCGCGATCGGTCTCTCATCTCGGTAAGTTGTCCATGTAAGGATGTGTTCATGTGTATATGGATGATGTGCTCATATGTATGTAGATGATCGATGCTCATGATGTGTGTATGTGGAGAGGATGGTCATATGTGTGTGTGTATATGGAGAGTATCGATGATGCTCATGCATGTGTGTATGGAGAGGATAATGATATGTTCATGTGTGTATGGATCGGTCTCGATCTCTCTCTGTTGTGTTTGTATGTGAACAAGTTGCCATTTGTTTTGCCAAAATGTTGATTCATTTCCATTTTGGCAAGATTTTGGCATTTCGCAAAGGTCCTAATTTTAGGATAGGTCATGCCGAAATTTTCTATCGACCATTGCATGCATGCATTCATTATGTGGTTCTAATAGACTTCAAAATTGTACCGTGTACACCGTGCAGGCAAAAATGGTCCGCATAATGAGCGAAGGCATTGTGGCTAGATTTTTGAAATGTGCGACGGCCGACATGATACGAAATAACAAGACGGATATAAGATGTCCGTGCAGAAGATGCAAACTCAACTGGGTGATCGACCCAGATTCCGGGAATCTGCAGGCGCACCTGCTCCGCCATGGTTTCATGGATGGATACACTCGTTGGATAAGCGATGACGTAGATGATGGAGACGGTGAAGGTGGCCAACATGACGATGATCATCATCACGGCGAGAACGGGCGAGATGATGAAGAGTCTCCTGGAGATGGTGAAGGTGCGGAAGCAGACCGGGATGATGATGATGATCTAGATGCCGGAGGAGCAGACGACGATGGAACAACGTCAGGCTGGGTACGGGACCCTTATGTGCAAGAGCTGCTTCTCAAGCAGACGAGTAACGCCAGGGCTGCCGCTAGAGAGAAAGCCAAGCTTGCGCAACTTGAGAAAGACGCGGTTACTCCATTGTATGAAGGATGTAGGCCCGATGATACCCGGTTGAATGTAACGCTCAAGGCTATGGAGATGAAGGCAAAGCACAAATTGAGCGACACAAGCTTCAACGATATGATGGCATTCTGGCAGGATCGTCTCCCGGAGGGGAACACATGTCCAACTAGTATCGAGGATGCCAAGAAAATCGTCTGTCCTCTCGATCTACCGCACGTTAGATATCACGTATGCATCAACGATTGCATCATTTATCGGGGCGAGGACGCGGAGAAAACCACATGTCCGGTGTGCGACGTGAGTCGATACAAGAAAGGGAAGAAAGCACCTCGAAAAGTGGTATGGTACTTTCCTATCACTCCTCGTCTGCAGCGCTATTTCGCGGACCCTAAGGAAGCGAAGCTCATGCGATGGCATACGGAAAGGAAGAAGCCAGGAGATGATGATGACCCCGAAAAGGATGAGCTGCTGACGCACCCTTCAGATGCTAGCCAGTGGAAAGCATTGGACCTCGAATTCCCAGAATTTGGTGGAGATTCGAAGAACATCAGGCTTGGTGCGAGCACCGATGGACTCAATCCGTTCGGTAGCCAGAGCAGCACGCACAGCACTTGGCCCGTGTTTGTATGGATGTACAACCTACCTCCATGGTTGTGCATGAAGAAGAAGTACATACAAATGAGTATGCTAATTCAAGGGCCGAAACAACCTGGTACCGACATCAATCTGTATCTCGGGCTGTTGAAAGAGGAGCTAGCCACGTTATGGGAATCTGGAGCCAATACTTACGACGCCGTCGCACAAGATTATTTCACTATGAGAGCCGCGTTGGTCACTACGGTGCAAGACTATCCAGGTTGCGGGTATATCTCGGGGCAGGTTATCCAAGGATTCTGCGCATGCGTTAGGTGCATGGATAACACAAGCTATCTCCAACTAGAGAAAGATCCATGGTCATCGAAAACCGTGTTCATGGCGCACCGGAGGTGGCTCGGCAAGAATGATCCATGGAGAAAACGTGGAGACCTGTTCGATGGAAAATCAGAGACCCGAGGAATCCCAGAGCGTAGGAGCAGCGAAGAAGTGGAAGAGTTGCTAAAAAACTGGAAAGATTGTCCTAAGCCAGGAAAGAAGCGAAAGAGGCAGCAACAAGACAAGCCGCTGATGAAGGTATGGAAAACAAGGTCTGTTTTCTGGGAGTTGCCATACTGGAAGTTTCTCCGCACGCCTCATAGCCTCGACATCATGCATATCACGAAAAACGTGTGTGAGAGTCTGGTCGCCACCATAATCAACATGCCAGATAGGACGAAAGATGGTCCGAAAGCAAGGCACGACCTGATATGCTTGGGTATCCGGAAGGAGCTTCACGGAGGACACACTACTCCTGATGATCAGGAAGATGACGATGATCATGAGTCGGAGACGACACAAGGTCGTCGGAAGGGTAAAAAGTTCAAGAAGAACGAATATTACTGCCCTCCTTCTTGCTTCACTCTAAGCCAGGACGAGATCAAACAGTTTTTCAAGTGCCTTCTAGGAGTCAAATTTCCTTACGACTACGCGGGCAAGATAATCAGATACCTAGACGAGGCAAAGCAGAGGTTCAGTGGCATGAAGTCTCACGACTGTGCTGTGCTAATGACGCAGGTACTTCCGGTCGCACTAAGAGGGATAATGGACGAGCACGTCTGTGAAACGTTATTTGGCCTATCCAAATTTTTCGACGTCATCTCTAGGAAGTTGATTGGCTTGAATCAGCTCGGAAGGCTACAGGAGGAGATCGTGGTGATACTATGTGGTTGAGGTCTACTTCCCACCCGCATTCTTCGACATTATGGTGCATCTGCTGGTCCATGTCGTGGAGGACATCGTACAACTCGGGCCGATGTTCCTCCGCAGCATGATGGCGTTCGAAAGGATGAACTGACACACCAAAGGATACGTTCGCAACAGGTCCCGTCCAGATGGAAGCATAGCCAAGGGCTTTCTGGCCGAAGAGTGCATCTCTTTCTGCATGAATTATCTAGACATCGAGAACCCTGTCGGTCTTCCCGTCAACAGACACCTTGGCAAGCTCGACGGATCTGGTCACCGAGAGGGTCGTCGCATACTGCATGAAGACTTCGATTTTCGACGCGCAGACTTTGATCGAGCAAACCTCGTCGCGCTACAGCATTTAGAACTGGTCGATCCTTGGGTACAGAAGCACAAAAGGTTAATCGAGAAGAAGTACAGTGACCGGGGCATACAGAGGACGCAGGGAGAAATAATCAAAGACCACAACTCAGATTTCACGCGTTGGTTTAGGCAAACGCTCCTTGATAATCCCCCGCGCTCGCATTCTTCTGACACGGAAAAGATCATATTCACCTTGTTGCAGGGACCGATACAAAACCTGGTGACCTATCAGGCGTATGATATCAACGGCTACACATTCTACACGGAGGAAAAGGACAACAAGTGTGATTATCAGAACTCAGGCGTAACGTCGGAATTCTACACCGATGACAACGTGAAGGAAAGATTCTACGGAAGAATCGAGGAGATCTGGGAGCTCGACTACTGTGGAGAAAAGGTGCCGATGTTCCGTGTCAGATGGGCAAAGAGCGTCGAAAGAGAAGACCGGTATTTCACAACCATGGTTATACCCGAAGCAGCCAAATCCAAGGCCACCGGTGCAAACGTGGCCGCGAAAAATGAACCGTGGGTACGGGCTACCAAAGTGGACCAATGTTTTTTCATTACCGACCCGACAAAGCCTAGCCGTGTTGTCGTGAGGAGAGGAAAAAGAAACATCATCGGAATGGATGGAGTCGCCAACGAGCAAGACTTCGACCAGTACGGCGATCCAAAGATTGAAGATGACGACGACTACGATGCAGCAACATACATCACAAGAAGAAAAAGGACAACCCTACCCAAAAAAGGTAGCCCGTTCGAAAGAAGAAACATTAAAGTGCCGGGGCTAAATTATTCAACCGCGACAAAGAAGGAAAAAAAGATTGTAAAACGCTAGCTCAAAAAATATTGTAAAACGCGTGGTCGAAAAAGATTGTAATATTTATGGACAAATTATTATGACATATTTGAAGCATATTTAATTTGTACCACTTTTATGACATATATTATCACTTTTGGGCATTTTTGGAATATATAAAAGTATTTTAAAAACAAAACAAAACTTTTGTAGCATATATCACCACTTTTGGGCATTTTTTGAAACATTAAAAAAAAAAAAAAAAAAATGTGGGCACCAGGATTCGAACCTGGGTGCTAACATGTTTAGAATAGACCAGTGGGAGGAACCAGTGGGGTAAGGTAGTGCTAGTGTTAGCAAAGGGGGTGGCAGCCCTCTTATCTAAGTAGTCGTACCCACTTAGGCGTAGCGCACCCTGGGCAAGTGCGCTACGGATAACCGTAGCGCACTTGCCCAGGGTGCGCTACGCCTAAGTGAGTATGACTAGTCAACAACTCCATAGTCCTTAGCCGCATATCCCATCCCCATCGTCCTCCGACACCGCATCCGCATCGACGCCACCGCCGCATCTCTGACGACGCCACCGCCGCCGCATCCCAGCCACGCCAGGAGGAGGAGGAGGAGGCCACCTTGCTCGTGCGCTCGAGGAGGAGGCTGTGCGCTCGAGGAGGAGGCCGTGCGCTTGAGGAGGAGGATCCCGCGCGCCCGTCGCTCGAGGAGGAGGAGGCCGCTGCTGCTCGAGGAGGAGGAGGCCGTGGAGGAGCCCGCCGTCGTCCTCATCTTAGAGGTGAGCCTCGCCCCTCCCCTCTCTCCCTCTCTCGCCTCTCTCTGCATCCATTCCATCTTAGAGGTAACCGCCGCTGCTGCTCGAGGTTAGGGTTCAGAGGATTAGGTTAGGGTTCAGAGGATTAGAGGTTAGGGTTCAGAGGAGTTCTTGTTCAGATGGTCTGTGGCAACCAAGCAGTGCAGTGCAGTGGATTAGAGGTTCTTGTTCAGAGGATTAGGTTAGAGTTCCATCTTAGAGGTAACCAAGCAGTGCAATGGGTTCAGAGGATTCAGAGTAGGAAATGTTCAGATTTTCTTAGGATTCAGAGTAGGGTTCAGTTAGGAAATGCTCAGAGTAGGAAATGTTCTTAGGAAATTCAGTTAGGAAATGTTCAGATTAGGAAATTCAGATTAGGAAATGTTAATCAGTTAGGAAATTCAGATTAGGAAATTTAGAGTAGGAAATTCAAATTTGGAAATTCAGTTAGGAAATGGTTGCATGGTGTTACTACTGGTGTAGATAGTTTCGGCTTGCTGTACAAGTACAACCTATGCCAGTGCTCACCTCAGTTACCTGCATCACTTCTGACTCTTCTCATGCAATGCAGCAGTAGCACTGATGCAGTTAGAAGTAATTATCAGGCTACTGTCCCCTATTTAAATTATGACCCCTATTTAAATTATGGTGATGATGTTCATCTGGTCACCTAGTTCCTAAGTTCTGTTTCTAAGAATTTGACATCTGGTCTCCTAGATTTCTATATTCCATTAGCTGTACTTGTGTCTTAATTGTCATGATGAATCTGTTATCGCTGCTTCCTTGTGCACAAGAAAGTGTAATTTTGGCCATGCTAAATCATACCCTACCTCATGTTTGTCAATTGCAATCTGATGCATAAGTTATTTTTTCACGCATGGTTTGAAGTCACTCAAGTGATTTGCTACGGGCTACTTGGTATTCTTCTATTGTATATCTGCTTGATAAAATAATTAGGCCCAGTGTATGTGGTCTGGAATAGCCTGGTTCAGCTGCATTGATTGGGCAGTGGTGACAAGTTTTAGGTGATGCCGGTTTATGGTTTGGAAGCATGGTGTGTGAATTGGTGCACTAAACTTGTTTTCCTGGGATATTAGCTCGTTTGCCACCACTATAATTGGGTCATCATGAAATAGAGGAACTTAGGAAATAGGGGTCATCACCATAATGCAGTTAGAAGTACAGCAGTAGCACTGATGCAGTTAGAAGTAATTTGACATATATAAAATTGACACTGGGGCCACATGATGCTTCACCATAAATACACTCTGTGATGTCTGATTAAGCCCAGCCCCAAGTACAAAGATGGCTGTTCAGGAGGAAACTCCTCTATAGTTGGGCAGTCAATAAAATCATGAGTATTTTACTTACATGAGTGATCATGCAAATTATGAATAGTATGGTTTTAGTACTGATCCTGGTGATGGTCTAGTAGTGCTGAAAAGGCACTACTGCAAACAATATGTTGCAGTGAATATATAAAATGAATATGTGCTGAACCAAATGTGTGAATATAAACTTGTATTTGCTTCTTTGTCGCGGTTGTGTATTTGCTTGCTGTCATATTTATTATCATATAAACTTGTATTTGCTTGATGTCATATAATGACAGGTGCTATAATCTGCATGTATTTGCTTGATGTCATCAATGACAGGTGATATAATATGTGGTGATATAATTTTAGCACTTGAAATTGTGCTTGTGCTTGTATGAAACACTTTATTATGTGTGTATGCAGGTTCTTGTATGAAACGAGTCCCGATTTTTGCCGGAATGTTGATTAACTTCCGTTTCGGCAGAAATCGGGCACTCCTAGTTTAAGAAAATTAGCAAAGGTCATGCCGGATTTTTCCGTGCATTTAACCAATTATTTGTTTTTTATTAGTGCAAAGATGTGTAACAACGACGAGGCTGGATGTTCTAAGCGCATCAGCGCTGAAGGAGAACTCAGACCTCCGAATAAACAATTGACATTCTGGGAGGCGGCCCAGCGGCTAGAAGACGATGAAGAATACCATCCTTCGGAGAGCGAGGATGATGAGATGGAAGACGCAGAGGAAGAAGCCGAAGGAACGGCAGACGATGAAACCACTGATGGCAGCGAGGGCACAGGGAGTGGTAGCAACCCTCCTAAGAAGAAGAAGAAGAAGAAGAAGCCGAAGGACCGGCGCCCGAACACGGTCGGCACGGTCAGGGAGGAAATTACCGAAGTGAGCCTATCAGGGGTTCCTTTGGAGCCCGCCCTTGTCGTCAAAGGGTACGGTGGGCAAGTGGCGGCGATCACCCAGACAACCATCTTGATCAACACCGAGAATCTCCGGCATAAAGATAATGGCCACTTGCGCACACTCCTCTTCGAGAAGCTGCACGCAAGATACAAGTTCCCCGCACAGTATCAGAACACAAATTATCATGGGAACGAAGTAAACAAATCCGCCCTCACAAAGATGAGCACTGCCCTGGCCAGCTGGAGAACCCGGATAAAGAAGAAGATCTATAAAGAAGGCAAAAGTCTCGAGGAGATCCAGAAGATTGACCCGCAGATCACCGAAGATCAGTTGCAGGAGTTCAATGAGAGGTGTGAATCCGAAAGAGCCCTGGCCAGTAGTAATCGGGGAAAGGTGCTGCAGGCGATGAATATAGGTCATCACCATCTCGGATCTAGTGGATACAGAACCGCGGAGGCCAAATGGAATAAGGAGGACGAAGAGTATATATCCAAGGGGATAGAAAACCCCTTTGCTAAATTCGAACCCGGGCAGGTTCGAAACTTTATCAGGGCCCGTTACCATGTGGACCCAAAAACCAAACAACTCACCACGGATCCTGCGGTGAAGGAATTCGAGGAAATTGTGGTAAGTATAATCTAATTACCGCGGATCAACTCGATTGCAATCTAATCGATGATCTAAATGATTCACTGTTACTTCTTCTGCAGGAGGAGGAAATTGTTGCTAGTCATGGATCCCAGGGTTCCTCATCCCAGGGGTCGATGGCGGCCACCCGGTGGGATAACCCTTTTAACAGGGCGATGAACCGGGCCAAGAAAATAGAGCCGGTTACGAAGAATCCGTCGTCGGCTGGCCGTCTGGCCGGCCTCGGGGGTAAGAATTGGGTGGATCATTTTGGTCCACCGCCGAGGACGCATGTGGCGCCGTCGGGAAGGAGCGAGGAGGAAAACCGCGAGGTTCAAGAACTTAAGGCACAAGTGGCGCAGATCCCGCAGATCGTCCAAGACAACCTGGCAATCACCCTCACGTCCTTCCTGCCTACCTTGGTGGAGTCAATAGCGAACTGGAGTGCGGGTGGTCGAGTAGGGCCGTGCCCGATTCCAAGCATGGTCAGCAGCCACTCGAACAACGCGGCGCCGACGAATCAGGCGAACTACGTGTTCGTGACTCCGCCCGCTAGCACCGCGGCGCCGCAAGTGTTGGTGACTCCCCCTGCCATCACCGCGGCGCCGGAGTACATGTTGGTGCCCCCCTGCCATCGTCGCGGCGGCACCGGAGCTCCAAGCACCCGTCGATAGGGAGAATACACCGGCGGCCAGCACCGCGCCATCAAGCAGCCCTTCCGTCTCTTGCACGCCCGTCGCCGTATGCGGTGCGTCGACATTAGCCGATCTCGACGCCATCACGGTAAACAAATTGCTTTAATTACCGCCTTTCATGCCATCTATTACTCTTATGGCATCTCGCTCTGACGACGCCGTACATGTTTTCCGCAGACGGATGTTCCTTGCACTCTCTTATGCTACATGAACAACGAGCCGAGGGATGTTGCCAAGGGTACCATCGTTCAACCCTTGCAGCGCACGTTCCACTCAAAGCCGATGCCAGATAGCGTGCATAGGGTTAAATTAGTCGAGTGCTAAGGGGCTGCGACGACCTGGAACCTCCCATTCAACCCCCAGGAGCGGATGAAGAAGAGTCGTCTGTCCTCAGAACTTGCTTCGGTTTATTCTTGCTATGGCCAAAGAGCATGATCCGTTTAGGGACGACGGGGGCCATCACGCCACAGACAACAGCACCGCCTGTCGTGCCAGCGACAAGCGGTGGCAAGGCCTTACCGCCCTCGCCGTCACCTCCACGCGGTGGGTCGGATGATATGCACATGGCGCAGGATCCGGCCGAGGACGACGAAGACTGGAATGATCACTTCTTCAGCACTCAGTTTGGCAACGAAGAAGACCTAGTTGGTGGCCCCACAGAGAAAGCCACTATCACCAAGCGTCTGTTTGGTTCTCAGGAGACGCCTCCAGCTTGCGCCTTTACAGAGCCAGCTGATACAACCAACCGACCCTTTATTCTAAGCCCTGACACACTACATAGGGCGGCCGGTGCTCAGATTGCGGTGCCTGCCCGCTCTCCAAAAGGAAAAAAGGGCAGGAAAAGAAAATCTAGCAGCTAAAGAGCCAGCCGGTGGCGTCAACAACTGCGAATCTGATCAGGTTTCGGGACGGGCCACCAAGACCCGAGGGAATTATGTGGAGGATTCATGTGGCGGGTGAGCCCATGCTACCTAAGAATTTGCGGAAGCTCGCCAGTTCGGAACTGCAGAGTGTGCATGACGGCGTGCTGACGATAGAGAGACGCCTTCTACCGGAGAAAGATCCCTCGCACCCGGTATTCGTGGTTAAGGTGCCACCAGGCTTGGGCTTCGTCGACAATGCCCCTGCGGATCTGTTCTTCCTGCGGTTCGACGACATCTTCAATATGTTCCACCTATACCCGCTACACTATACCATGGTCCGTCTGTTTTCTCTCAGCCTGGCCATGCAGATCATTAGAGAGAACACACCAGGCATCGCTATAGTGGACCCCTACTACATGCGTGACGGCTGCTTGGGTTCCCCCGCCGAACGACGTATCGTGGCCTCGTACCTAAAAAGAATCCTCGTGGCGAACAAGACAAAGGAATACATTCTCGTGCCTTACTTTCCCGAGTAAGTCGTTATTCACTCGCCACCGTCGATTGGCTTTATTAGATCATCATCATTCTTTTTCCAACACATTCCATTTGAATTTTTTGCGCAGAGATAAACACTGCACGCTCATCTCCTTATCGCCGAAGCATTCCCACGCCACGTATTTCGACTCGGGGAGTCTAGAAAAGAAGAAAAAGTACGACAAGATCAAGGAAGTTCTGGATGATGCTCTCACTGGCTTTGCCTCGACGGAAGGCACCAGCTTCGTGCGTAAGAAGGTCAAGTTCGGTAGGCACGTCTTCAACCACGTAACGGAGTTCCCCTGCGTGAAGCAGCCGGAAAACAGTAAGAAGGAAGCCTACTACGCACTCCATCACATGAGGACGTTCCTACTTGACCAGCAGAATTCTACGCTGCCAGATCATCTCAAACAGTGGGCCGAAGCAAAGGCCAAGATCAATGATTCGGATATTAGACAAGAGATGTATCGCATCCAGCAGCAGTTTGGGGCAATCATCTTTCGTGATGTCATGACTTCAGGGGGATCTTCTACGGAGGAAATATTCCGAATAACCGTGACATAGAAGATCGCCTAGAGATGCAGGGTGACTATAGGAAGTTCATGACGAGACAAGGCGTCCTCCCGTTCCCTAAACCGAGCCAGAAGGCTTGATGTTGGCCTAGTTGTAGTTACAAACTATAGATGACCTTTGTATGTGTGTGGACGACAAGTGAACTTATTTTGCTTATTATTATTATATATCAATCAATGCTTGGTTTTTTTGCTTAATCTTTGGTCCTTTGCTCAATTTAGTCCTTCTTTTTTTCTTACTCTTTTTTCGAGAATAATGCCGATGATTGAAAGTCGTGGCACACTATATATGTGAATGTGCTACGATGGGACTGTGAGCCTTGTGATATGCACAAGTCCAGGTCTTGTGCATCCTACTTAGCTCACCGTTCCATCATAGCATATTCCTGTGTCCAACGACCTATGTATATATATGAGGCATTCTTTTTGAGTTATTTTTGTCTTTTTTGAGAATATGCCGATCATTGAAATGTCGTGGCACAATATATATGTGAATGTGCTATGACGGGATAGTTAGCCTTGTGATATGCACAAGTCCAGGAATTGTGCATCCTACTTGGCTAACCGTTCCGTCATAGCATATTCCTGTGTCCAACGACCTAGCTAGTTATATATGAGGCATTCTTTTCGATCTACTTTGGTCTTTTTCGAGAATAATGCCGATGATTGAAATGTCGTGGCACACTATATATGTGAATGTGCTACGATGAGATTGTACGCCTTGTGCTATGCACAAGTCTAGGTGTTGTGCATCCTACTTGGCGTACGGTTCTATCGTAGCATATTCCTGTGTCCAACGACCTATGTATATATATGAGGCATGCTTTTTGAGTTACTTTGGTCTTTTTCGAGAATAATGCCGATGATTGAAATGTCGTGGCACACTATATGTGAATGTGCTGCGATGGGATTGTTCGCCTTGTGCTATGCACAGGTCCAGGTGTTGTGCATCCTACTTGGCGAACAGTTCCATCGTAGCATATTCCTGTGTCGAACAACCTAGTTATATATGAGGCATGCTTTCTGAGTTACTTTGGTCTTTTTCGAGAATAATGCCGATGATTGAAATGTCGTGACACACTATATGTGAATGTGCTGCGATGGGATTGTACGCCTTGTGCTATGCATAGGTCCAGGTGTTGTGCATCCTACTTGGCGGACAGTTCCATCGTATCATATTCCTGTGTCGAACAACCTAGTTATATATGAGGCATGCTTTTTGAGTTTGGTCTTTTTGATTTAGGAGTACTTTCTATAAGTGTATCTTCATATGCGACTTTAATTATATATGTTTTTTTCAATAGTCGGTTAATTATTATTGTCAACTTATAGATGACGTGGTACGTCGTATACAAGAGACGGGTTCCCGGAGTCTACGATGATTGGGAAGACTGTCGGAGACAGGTGCACCGTTTCAGCGGCAATAGCTACAAAGGGTACAACACTATGGCGGAGGCGGAAGCTAGATACACGCGCTATCTAGCGGGAGTTAGGACAAGGAACCGGATGAAGACCTACACCTTCGTCGCGGCGGTGATCATGCTTATTTTCTTTGGTTATTTATCCTGCGTTTGTGTCTAGCTAGCTAGTTTAGATGTCTAGGCGAGCTTCCGAGCTCTAACTTGTTCGATCGACACATGTATTAGCATGTCACCAACTACTACTTTGTAACATGATCGAAACAATGTAACTTAGACTATGTATTCATGTATGAGACTTATCTATATGTATTTGTTTCAATCTTGTTTTTCATATTGAGTATTTATATATATAATTGTATATCTTGTATCTGTGTGTGTATATCTGCTGTAATATTGTATATAATCTGTATTGCATATAATCTGGCTCGGAAATTAAAAAAAAACAAAAAATACATCTGTGGCGCACATGGTCTACCTTCTGTGACGCACTACACCTAAAGCGCACTATGGAAGTTTAGTGGCGCACTAGGTAGTGCGCCACAGAAGATCCCAGGGGTAGCGCACCATCCCAAACTTCTGTGGCGCACTAGGAGGTGCGCTATGCTTATCTCTACACAACCGTGGCGCACTAGCCAGTGCGCCACGGCTGAGAGATAGCCGTAGCGCAAGGCCCGTGGCGCACTGCTAGTGCGCCACGGATGGGCATTTCGGGTGCGCCACTAACAGCCTGTTTCCTAGTAGTGCGATTCTGTGAGAGGAGGACTAGCTGGCGGCCTCGGCGGCGCAGAGCAAAAGGAGTTTCGACGACGAGAAGCTTCGGGATGGGGCGAACAGGGGGAGCCAACGACACGTGAAGCGAATTGGGGAAGAGGGGCTACTGCTGTTCAGCTAGATACTACAAAACCCGCAAGAGTCGTTTGTGGTGTACCGCAAAACCTGTTTTGCGGTGGGATTTGTGTCCCGGCAGAACATATCCCATATATTGAGAAAACCCAGGGAATATTCGATCGTCTTCTTCGTAGGGTAATCTTCCTCATAGACCCCTGATGTGCTCCCCGTTCCTATTTCGAGCGCTGCCGCTCGCCGCTGATGTGCTATGCGCCGCTGGCGCCGGCTAGAAAGAAGAAATCAAGCTCTTCTAGGTGGTGGTGGATTGGCTAGTGGTCTTGGTGAGTCTTCGATGAGTGGTGGAGGTCCCTTTGATGACCACAGTCTTGCTTGATCTTTTGGGTAAGCTTGGTTTGATGCGGTGATGGTGTAACTTTTTGTGTCACTCGATGCGTTAAACTATGTCCATGTGATCAGATCTCGTTGATTGAAACAATTGGGTGTAAAAAGTATTGATTATTGCATCTATTTGTCTGTCTATTGCACATCCATGTCAAAATTGATGAAAGTCGATCAATTTATGGTCCCGCGCTGTGGGCTTATGTTGAACAGACCCCCGTTTGCTAGATCTGTTCGGCGCAAGCCCACACGGCACCACAAAAGTGTTTTACAATATCCTTTATATGTGTTTTTAAGGGCCATCTTTTATGAAAATGTTAGAGTTACCCTCAGATTATAAGTGAAGAGCTTGAAGCGTGCAACATGTGAGAGATTTCTGTACATACGTTAAAGCTACTCACATAAGAAAAAAAAGCTACTCACTGTCCCATCTATTTCCCCTAGTGTTTATTCGGTGAACCTAGGTTCGCATAGTTTTGTCCATATTATATTATTGTATAGTAATGTTAACTATGTTAATAAAAAGTTGTATATCGTGACCATGTTATGTAAAATAAGAGAGAGCAATTTTTTCAATGTATGTGGGTTTCACAGATTTTATAGAAAAGCACACATTGTTGCAATTTTCTGCGTTCAAAACATGATTTCTCAAACTTCACAAGAACCTATTCTGCCACAAGATATATATCAATATTTACTTTCTAATGGATAAATTCGCAAATGTACAAAAACATGAAAGTCATGAATATCAGTGATACTGCACAATTGTTGTATCGGCACATTATGTTGTGATATTCTTGGACATATCTACAACGGGCTATGGCCTCCGGCTTCACCGATACAAGCTTAAACAAAGTGTAAGTCCAAGTTGCTCGGTCCAATTATTTACGTGTTTCAATAAGCTCCAATGTCAGTGGTGATGTAGCTCGACAATCAATTCTCCAACCAGGGATGATAGAATATCACCCTCCAAATCAACGGCTAGTAGCTTCTGTTCATGTTCACTTAAGCATCTCCATCGTTCAAGCGGCTCAATCTCTGTCTTCACCACTGTCCAAATTGGTCTTAGCGAATAATCTTGCCCGTCTAACCAGGCCCGAGCTGTCTCCAACGCCGACTTTCCTCGTATTTCACCCTTCTGTACTTTTTCATTACGAAAGAAATCTGTAAGAAGCTTCTGGAAGCAATGGGTAGACGTAGAGGAGCTTTGCTCTAGGAGGTCTAGTAGACCCTGCACGGGTGTGCCTTCAGAGTCTTCTATGGAGTCTGTTTCCACCATGTGGCAGCTTATGTCCTCCGTGACAGTGGTAGCATCATCCACGTCGGATATGTCCAGCTCGGCTAGCTGTTCAAACTGCCGTATTTTCTGAAGCAGCTGATCACTTGCTCCTGCACAACATGAGTATATAATCAGCAAAGGGGAACGAGTTAAGAAAATAATTTGCAACAGAAAGGAGGCACTAGTATTAGAAAGAACTTTTAGAGCTATGGTCATATGATTCTTATAGCAAATTTTAGCTAGACTCAATCATTTTAAGTTTGAAAATTATGAAAAAAATCAATCATGTAGATAATGGGCACACAAGTATGTGATGTTGGAAACTTAAACATGATCGTTTGTGAACCATGCAAAAATTAAAAAAGATCAAGCTATATTTTAAGTTATGCAACTTGCCGTGGAAACAAAAGTTATTATTATTGGACGGTTCAAAGGTAGTCATGTTTAAGTTTCAAATTTCACATACACATACTTGTATCCATTATCTACATGAATGATTTTTTCCCATAATTGCTCAAAATTTAAATTACTGTTTTTGCTAATTTTTTCGTCGATCATGTAGCACTAGGTCAATACGGTGACATTCGCAGTACTTCCACACTACATCCGATATGTTTGGTACAACTAACGATAACTATAAATGTGCTCAATCTGCAGTTAACCTCAAACTTCAAATCCATGAATACTTGAACAATCCTAAACACTAGCTCAATCATCGTTGGTTCATCTTAAAAAAACACAGAGAGAGAATATTAGATGGTTAATGGTAAAACCCAGGGGGAAGGGGCGAATATGAAATCATTCGCATAACAACTCGAAACAAAACCCAAGATATCGTGGTAGCCAGAAAACAAAACAAGGTATTCGGAGGCCATCATATTTTTTGGTCCTTGTTTGGTTAATTATTGCATTTTAGGGTTTGCTCTCCATCTAGAAATCCATGTCATATGAATTTAATCAAATGTAAAAAAAAATCTGAGTTTGACCAAGTATACAAAAATCTGAAGATTTATAAAATACTATATCAACATCATAGATCCACCATAAATCATATCCATACAATATATTTATTCAATATTGTAGTTGTCCATATTTCCTTGTGTATATTTGGTCAAACTTACTAGTGAGCTTTGAGTTTTGACTGGATTCATATGCCACGTATTTACGCACTGAGCAAGCATCTAGGTATCATGCAAGTACTCATATTACGACATAATCAACATGTAGAACATAAGAGGTCGATCATAAATTCATAATACAATAAAGTTCTAATCATAGCAAAACTTTATTCGTTCACATAGTGAATTACTCATTCCGAAATGATTGAAACTGATACATGCCCATCTTCATAGAGTACATATGACAGTTAACTAGGTATAGCGTATTTTAAATTGTTAACTCCAAGAATACTCAGTCAATCATCGTATGCCTGACAGCATTATAAACCGCATCATTTTCAGCTTTAGAAGTCCTCCTCTAATGCTACTGAACTAGTACATGCATGTGCATTTCGAGTTATAAGGAATACGACTAAAATATACGTATGCAAAGCTAAAGCAAGATTGCTCTGGATGAGCTAGCTAGCACCAGATAGATGGTACACCTTACATGATTACACCCACTGGCCAGGCCCTATTCAATTGCTAAGGCGATCATTATGTACTCCATCTCTTTTCTTTCCTCGCTTTTCAAATTGCGTTAGAATACGGCACGCTTTGTACTTTCTGGTAGTGCATGCTTGCGGCCGAGAACATCAACTTGGCCCCAAGCTATACTAGCACTTGTTTAATGTGCTCCTATACAATTATGCGTTTGCCGCTTGGCCGTCGACGTCGCGTACGTCGTCCCCCTAGCTCCTCCGTCCCCTTGTACACTTACACTAGCATCCAATGATTTGCGCAGGCAGGCGCAGTGTCCAGATAAGGTACGAGACAGGAATGGGTTACCGACAATATATTCCTAGCTTGTGGCTAATACGGGAAACGCCAATAAACCGTGTGCATACGCGATCGACCAGGTCATCAAACTGTACTGTACTTGCTATGCTATGTTAGTACTGCACATTATCATTTTGTGGCCCTAAAAATGCTTTAACTAACACGGGTGATTATAGACTTTAGTGGTAAGTACGGACTAAAAGTGAGTAGAGTGATGGGTGCAGCTCGTACGATCACACGCACGAGGAAATTAAAGGCCCTGCTTACTAATTAACGTGACAGACCGATCGAGCGGGCCTTCTTGCGTTGTGCCTGTCGGGAGGCAGCATCTAAAACTATGTATTACAAGTGGCAGTAGTGCGCGATTGAGTCATCAAGCAGCTAATTAACCTGACTTTAACCGTGTTAATCAATTGAACAATCATCATGAGCTAGGGTGCTTTGCGATTTGCAGGCAGGCAACGTAGCATGCACTAGCTTTGGGTTCAGGTCAGAAGAGAATTCACTTGAGAACGAAGCGAAACGGAGTGCGAAAAGCCTTACTTCGAATGTTGGCTATGCTCCGCTGGAACGTCGGCGACGCGGTCTCGTCGTTGTCCCCACCGCCGCCGTTGCCGTTCTGGTCCTCGTCGCCGTCGTCGTCTTCGTCTTCGTCCTGGCTGAGGAAATCCATCACGGAAACCGGGCTCAGGTTCTGCTTCCGTTCTCGCTCCTGGTCCAAGTGGCGCGTAGCCTCTTGCTGTCGATCGCAGATCAGTTCAGAACAAAATTAGTTGAGGCCAGGCAGAACGAAAAGCAATGTTTCTGAGGAAGCGATCGAGACGTGGCGTGAATTCTCGAGAGAAAAGGGTGCAATCCTACCTCTGTTTCATGGCTACGACGGCCGGCGGCACCTGCACCAACGCCACCCGACGCGGCACGTCCCCAACCCCGTCGCCGCGGTGGCTTCGCCGGCGAGGGTCCATCCCTCCTCCCGCACGAGGCGGTAGTCGACGACGCAGAGCAGCTGGGCACCCGCCTGTCCACCGCCTCGTCTCCCCTCAGCTTCTTCCAAAAGCCCATTCGCAGTCTCTTCGGGGAGTTGTTCCCGGAGAGCGCTACCTCCTCCCCCGCCCTACCCGCGGGCCGGAACAGCGCGTCCCTAACCGCGGCGGATACCCTCGCGATGACGTCGCCGCTCCGCCGTGTGCCGCGGAGCTCGGCCACCAGGTACCGCGGGTAGCACCCGAAGCCGCCGCGGGAGAGCTCCGCGACGAACTCCAGCTCCAGCCACTCCTTCAGCATCAGCGCCGGCCTCGGCTTCCCCTCCAGCTCCATGGCTGGCACACCCGCGCGCGCTTTCTTGCACGCCTGCCTAACTGAGTTGCGATCGCGATAAGCCCTGGGGATATTCAGAGTGTTCTCTGCTAGCCTGGCCTGCGCCCCGGTGGAGCAGAGGAGGCGGGAACTGTGCGAGCTTTCGCGCGAGGACGGTGAACAGAGGCGCAGAAGCAGACGCTACTAGGAGTACTACAAGTAATCTTGTATAAATCTGTGGGATTGTGACACGCACGATGTAGTCAGAGTGGGGTGCTCTGGGTGGTGGTACCGTCCGTGGTTACGTACTCGTAAATTTTTGTTTGGGAGCTGGAGCTAAGACACGTCAGAGTTGCAGAGGATGTTTTGTTCTAGTACTTGTAAATTTTTGTTTGGAAGCTGAGCTGAACCAGTGCCCACGTACGTCGGATGCTTTTGCCGTTTTCACGCACTGTTTGTCGTGATGTCGTCTTTGACTGACTGGGTTTAAGAAGCAGTGAATTAGAACGGCCTTGTACTACTACATGTAGTTTGTCCGTAGTAGTAGGTCACTGTCGTCTGACTGTCACTGAACAACAATGTTGGCATTTTGTGTGTGGATACTAAACTGGGTACTTGTTACTCCTGCTTAACTAGCGCTTTAAGCAGTTTTACAGGAACACGAGCCGTATGAGCTTACCATTGCGGAACTGGAATGCAACATATAATCAGGGCAACAAAATTGAGCCACGGAATTCCAAAATCTTAATCATACTATCTGAATGGAGTACTTGAGAGTTGAGACGGGACGGGACCACCGGCCTGTGTCCACTGAACTTTGAAATGAGATTCGAACTCGCCATGGCAGGCTGGCGTCTCCTTCCGCACGCAAAGCGCAGAGCGCGCGCGAGAGTGGAGCTCCGTGCCGGGGCCGAGCTGGCTTCATGTGGCGGCCGAATAGTTTTAGGCCTCGTCGCGCCCATCGGGACGATCGTCGAGTTCAAAAAAATCTCCGCCTCGTCCGGTCCGATCGCTCCGCCGCTCCACGTGGCCGGCCGGCCGCGGTTGGGTAAACAGGGCGCTCGCGTGCCGCCGAAGCGGCGAGCGGGGCGTGGGGATCCGCGGCTCTCGCGAAGCCAGAGGGGAAAGAAACATAGGAAGCGGTAGGTGCGGGTGGTGGCCGGGATGGGTGGGCGCGCACCGCGCGTGGCGATGGTGGCCCGGACCGGCGTCCCACGGCCTCGCCCCGAGGATCCCCTCTTGGCTCGGTTCGGGTTCGGCAATGAAACAGTATCCGAAGCCTAACCCGTGCTTTATTGGATTCCAGCGGTAGCAGTCTAGCCTAGCCGCTTCGGTCTCAGAGTGGATTTTGTGGTCTTTGGAGCTTCTCCTTTTTTTTTTCAAGAAAATACTCCATAAGTATAAAGATATGGCATGTGTCTATTACCACAGGTCATTTGCTAATACGTTTTCTGAGATTGGTTTTTGCTCTATAGGTGAAAATAACAAAAATGGAGAGCTAAAGGTGGCTGCGCGTGTTTGAATTGAGGTTTTTTTTTCCGGGTAAAACCAGATCATATTAAGCAGGGGGTATTACAAGTTGTTCAAGTTCGCGTTCCCGGAGAGCAACCTCCGAAGCCGACCCAAACCAGACCAAAGTACGATATGTTGTCCTTGCCCAATTGGCAAGGTTGTGGCTAACCCTAACCTGCCCTTGATCCACTTTCACAAAATTACATAATCTATCATTATTGGCTAAACTCTTAACCTGGGTAATTAAATGAGAAAACTGTGAATGGTCTTATGAGTCCTCCATAACTGCTGAGATCAGCAGTGAACAGTCCGTGTCAATGATGATCGGCAGTAGACTATGACGAATAGAAAGCTCTAGGCCCTCAAGAAATCTAGAAAGTAACTTGAGTACGTTTACATCAGAGAATTTTCGTAGATCTTTTGAATGGGTGAAAAATTAATATTTGAAAAGTCGGTGGGTGCTCTTGTGTGCGACTCAAAGTTTTACGTTAGGTTTATCTCTTTTTGTGGCAAAAATAATGTCATAGTTATGCCAGAAGTTTTAAAAAATGTCATGTTCTGTGTTTTCTCTTCAAAAATTATAAGGAGGCAGCGTGTTCGGTCCCCTGCCCGACGCCATCGTTGGGCATGGATTTGGTGCTGTCATTCTGAGAGAACTTAATATGCAGGAAAACACATGAATGAAATACGCATTTTTTTTGTTTAAAAATGAGCTCATTTTCCGCCTTTTTTTTGGAAAGAAGCATATATTAATATGAGAGGATATCAATTATACCCAGCCTCTGCAATAACGCATTGTTCAAGCGGCCACACGGATGCACACAGCTAAAAAAAAAAAGAAGAATTACAAAAAAGAAAAATCCTGCTACAGTGACTTATTCATCGAGACGGCAGTACTATCACCAACAAGACAGCACCAGAAGTCCAACTTCTCCAAAAATGACGCCTCCAAGAAGGGAATAGTGCACAAACACCGTCATCGCCCGATCAAATATCTAGGTTTTCATCCTAAAGAAAGTTCACGCTCTCAAAACAATACCTTCAACAAGGCCATTGCCAGACACAACCGATTAAGGCCAGACCCTGGGTTTTCACCCTAAGAGGTAGGACCATGAACCTCTCCTGTGCACTCGCCCCCACTTACATGCCACTCCTCCAATTCACAAGTCACCTAACCAATTTCTCATTACCATTCAGACTCGAACCACCATTATGTGTCCTCAGATCTCGGTCTCCATGACTTTCTCCATCAGCACCATGGAACGAGAACATGCCCCATGATAATCACAGCCAACAAAGCTTCGAAGCACACCCTCTGAAACCAAACGGTCAGGGTAAAATATGGGTGCGTACGACCGAATTCAATCCTTTCAGCAAACTCACGACATGATAGCATTTATGGAGTTTGCCGGCAGAGCCTTACGAAACGCGACATAAAAACCAAATCAATGGAGACCAACATCCGGCAGATCATCGTCTTGGCTTGAGAGGGATCCAGGACCACCTCCTTTATTGAAACCGAGCCAGCAGCCCCCACGCCACCCGCCGAAAACTAGCAGGATCCGTCGCAAGACGGCAATACCACCCAGCCGACCATTCCGACGGAGAAGGAGGCCACCACCCACATGCCGAGGCAGATGCCCCAAGCGCCCTAGTGTCACGGACAAGGCTCGGGTCGCCTGGGCGCCGGCGTCGAGGCCAACGGACGGGACAGATCACGGTTAGTCCCAGATCCCCGCCGCCGCCTGCCACCATCTGGACCGAGGATCACCGGCCGCCGCTCGCCGCAACACCACCGCCAAACCAGCCGGGACGGATGCTGCCGCCTTCCCGCCAGATCGCGATCAGGGACGCTGCCGCCGCCGCCATCACGCTCCCAGGTCTTTGCCTGGCGATGATCCGGGCAGCGGCGGCAGGGAGGAGAGACCACGGGAGGGAGGGCTCGGCAGGGGGAGGAGGCCGACCGGCGCGGCGTGGCGCCGTCGCGCGGGTGCGGGAGGAGGAGGAGGAGGGGTGCGCCCATGTGTGTTAGCACTCCCTCCCAGGGGTGCGGGTGGATGTCGTCTCATTTTCCGTCTAGAATAAACTCTTTTTGGGACACAATTGGAAGTGCTTTAAATCTAGACAAACCTTTGATATACCATGGAAAGTGTCTTAGATGTATGACTAAATTCTAGTTTTTACCCTCTAATTTTAATTTTTTGACACTATTTACCCTGTTAAGCAATTTTTTATCCTAATTACCTCATTTAGAAAAACTTGTGCCATGTTTTACTCCCTCTAAAATTTGGGAGTCGTTTTGGCAGTTGGATCGCTGTCAGGTACAACAATAGGGCTCCACTGCCCTTCCTTGTAGCTGTCATTTGTAGGTATTTATTCGTCTTGCTACATAGCACAGTGCACACGTTGCAAATGGCCAGAAAATGTAAATGTGAAATTTTGTGTTGGTGTAGGTTGCTGGTAGCTCCTCTAGTGTTTTGTTTGTCGTGCAATGCCTTGAGGTTGCTTGTTACGTGGAGGCACTAGGAAAGCAATTATTGGACTGAATGAAAAGCACAAAGCAATTGATAAGGAGCTGGGCAAGTTTAAGATGGAGCTCAGTAAGGTGAAAAGGAGAAGAAGACTAGATTATGTTTGCTCGTCTCCGTTGCTATGTATTACGGCAACAGTTTACCGATGGTAACATGTGGTGTAATGATGTAATGAAGTTGGATGTTAGGTTTTTTTGTGGTATTTTGGTTGTAAAGATCCAGTGTTAGTTTAGCCAGGTTGGCTGTGTCGGGCTTGACATCCGCCGAGGTGCGACAACACAAATAAACCGCTAGGACAAAACTGCAAAAAAAATTGCCACGAGAAAACTGCCTAGACGGCACACCATCTATACCTAGTGATCAGTATTCACCTATCAAAACACTCACAAATGTTAGACGGGGTAAAAATTGGCACAAGGTTTGCTAAATGAGGTAATTAGGATGAAAATTTACTAAATAGGATAATAATTATCAAAAAAGTGAAACTAGAGGGTAAAAACTGGAATTTACTCTAGATGTATATACACTAGTTGGGAGACACTACTATCAGCAATATGAAATGTGAAATTTGATGCCCTTTCTATGACCCTAAATCAATTGCTATGAAACATCTTGTGGTGTTATTTCTCAAGACACTCCATGAACCAATCTTACGTTAGCTATAGACATGTTTCAGACGCTATTTCAATTTGGTAGAGACATTTTCGCAGCGAGTGAGGTAGTAGGGACAATGTATGTAGTGACACTTATGTAGTGTTCGACAAAGTTTTTGTTGAAATAATTAGCAGTTTTCGCATGAATTTAATCCAAGTGTAAATCATGACAGAACAATTTCCAAGACTAACTAGCATACGCATAGTAGACATGCACCGTACAGGCAAGTGAAAACCTAGCACATCTACGCATACTGCAATACTAGTAATCATCATAGGAAATAGCAGGAAGGCAAAGAACACGTACGAGTTCGTCGATGGTATGACCAACGGCGCAACAAAAGTGGAGCCACCACCGGCGGCAGCATGCTTTGAAGCGTCGTCAGACATGGCGATGAAGTCGAGGAAGCCGGACGAAGAAGAGCTTGAGCAGTCGCGCCTAGACGCTCCCCAAAAACCTTATCGCCTCTCTCCCGGTGCAGGATCAGAGAGACGGGGTTCCGGAGGCCTGCTCTTCTGGACGACCGTGCACGCAGCCGACGGGATGGAGTAACAGAGGGCAGCACAGAGAGGTGGGACGGCGATGTGCAGGTAGCGCGACGTGACGAGGCGAGGCGAGGCGGGCGGCGTCGGAGGAGGAGTGCGCGAGGGCTTCTCTTCTTCTCACACCTTAGTGAGGGGTGCAACACTCTACTATATTTTTTTTCGAAATGGGGAGTGAAAACCCCGGCCTCTGCATCAATTGATGCACACAGCCATATTTATTGCAGTGGTCCGAACAAAAAATTTAAAAAATTACAAAATAAGGCTAAGAGAGGGTTGAAACATATATCAACCATCTAACTATCCATTTTGGAGTCTACTAGTGTGACGCCACCCAGTGGCCAGGAAATAGAAGTCCTGTGCAACCATTAGCAGCCGGTTGCATCCAAAATCCATCGGCTCCCGCTGATCCGCCGGGAGTAAGTAAGACCATAGTTGTATCCAATGCACCGCCAATCGAATAACCTGCAAAAAATTAATACCCGTTTGTTTATTAAAAACAATGTTATTTCTGGACGTCCATATGGACCAACATAAAGCAGATACTCCAATGCGCAGTCTAGCTTTGTTCTTTTTGTCAACCCCATTTAGCCAATTTCCAAACATGTTCGTAATATTGGATGGTGGAGGTATATTATAAGTGAAGTAAACAATTTTCCAAATAATACTTGCAAAAGTCCATGAAAGAAACAAATATTCTATAGATTCCATAGAATTACAAAAACAACATTTTTGACTTCCCATCCATTTGCGCTTAGCCAAGTTATCTTTAGTCAGAATAACTTTATTTTTAAGGAACCACATGAATATCTTAATTATTAGGGGGATTTTTAATTTCCACAGGTACTTATGCAAATATCTTGTATGACCATTCATCTGATCTAAATACAAAGACTTAACAGAGAAAGTACCCGTGGTGGTTAGCTTCCACACAAATTTATCAGGAATATCAGTTAGTTGAACCCTCATTAGCCGCTGACATAAGTGTAGCCATTGTGTCCAATTATCACTAGTCAAACCCCTTCTAAAATCAATATTAAGAGGTGTTTGAGCAAGTACATTTGCCACCCGAACATTTTTTTGTTGAACAATGTTGTATAAGGACAGATATTGTTGTGCAAGTGATGTATCCCCTAACCAAACATCTTCCCAAAAGTAAACATTTTCACCATTGCCGATCTTAAAAAAACCATGAGTAAAAAACATTTCTTTCACTCGCATTAGGCCTTTCCAAAATGGGGAATCTGTCGGTTTCGCTTGTACTTGAGACAAAGTTTTACCATTAAGGTACTTATTATGAAGGAGTTGTTGCCATAGTAACACTCTACTATATAAGGTGGTTCAACTCCCCTTCCACTAGCAATGTGGGACTAAACTTTGGCACCACTAGCACACACATGAGCTGCCATAGTAATGGGCCAAAGAGAATTTCAGAATTTGTATTTGTTATGGGCCAAAAGCCCAACATCAAATATGCCTCAAATTCCAACAATCCCCCACAAAGTCTCATTGGCACATCACATCATTCTGTTCCAAATCACTGTTTTGATATACCAGCGTTTTTCAGTGGAGACTGTTAAGTTGAACTTCCACCTAGAGCATTAGACTACACTCATCAACAACTGTCAATGGACTAAGCCTTGAATTGCCAGTTTTGTGTAAATGAGTTTCACCTAATGTCATACTGATACTAGGCTGCCGAAGGCTACCCCTCGGGTGGAGCATATAAGTCACACTCCTGGCCTTTTTCATGAGCTTCCTAGAGATTACCCTATCTCATAGACTGTGACCAGCAGTCGGGCTCACATAGGTGCGTTCTTTCAAGACTGCTCTGTAGGATAGCATCTTGGCTTATACAAGCCTATGAACACATTAAGACTAAGTCAACCTGCCATACAGATCGTGAGAGTAATGCATCTTCATCGGAGTGGATTAATAAAAGTTACCCTCCTCTAGTTAGCCACTGGCTTGTTTCCCCAGGTCCTGATTCACGGGATCTCCGATCACATAGGTTGGGTTACTACCACGGTAACTCATGTGGGTCTCAAACCCATCTCCTTTGATGCAATATCTATCACATTTCTTGATAGACCTTTTGTGAAAGGATCTGCTAGATTCTTAGCTGTTTGGACATAATCCAATGATATTACTCCGGAGTTTCTCATTTTCCTAACAGATGCCAATCTTCTCTTTATATGTCTTGATGACTTCATATTATCCTTTGAACTACTCACTTTGACGATCACAGTTTGATTGTCGCAGTTCATAAGAATAGCCGGCACAGGTTTATCAACGACCGGCAAGTCAATCAAGAGTTCACGAAGCCAATCTGCTTCGACAGTAGCTGTATCTAGTGCTGTGAGTTCTGCTTCCATTGTTGACCTCGTTAAGATGGTCTTCTTGCAAGACTTCCATGAAACAGCGCCACCACCATGAGTGAATACATATCCACTTGTAGCTTTCAACGCATCAGCATCAGAAATCCAATTTGAGTCACTATACCCTTCAAGTACCGCAGGGTCTCCGGTATAGTGAATACCATAACTCGATGTACCCTTTAGATAGCGCATTACTCTCTCAAGAGCATGCCAATGATCATCTCCCGGATTGGAAACAAACCGGCTAAGTTTGCTCACAGCAAATGCGATGTTAGGCCTTGTTGCGCTAGCTAAATACATTAACAAGCCAATTACCTGAGAGTATCTCAGCTGATCTCTAGTTGTTCTTTTGTTCTTTTGAAGCATCTTACTAGGATCATATGGTGTCGGCGAAGGAGTACAATCTGAGTAGCCAAAGCGACTCAACACCTTCTCCACATAGTGAGATTGCAGAAGTGTAATTCCACCATTCTCATCTCTCAGCAGCTTAATGTTTAGAATAACATCAGCTTCTCCAAGGTCTTTCATGTCAAAACTTTAAGACAAGAAACTCTTGACCTGTTCGATGACAATCATATTTGTCCCAAAAATCAGTATGTCATCAACATACAAACAAAGTATAACTCCTTCGCCCCCACCATGGCGATAGTATACACATTTGTCGGCTTCATTTACAACAAAGCCAGCAGATGTTAAAGTTTGATCAAACTTCTCATGCCATTGCTTAGGTGTTTGTTTCAGTCCATACAAAGACTTCAATAGCTTGCACACCTCTTCTTGACCATCTACTACAAAACCATCTGGCTGATCCATATAAATTTCCTCATCCAACTCTCCATTAAGGAAAGCTGTCTTGACGTCCATTTGATGAACGATAAGACCATGTGAGGCAGCCAATGAGAGTAGAACTCTAATATTGGTCAATCTAGCCATAGGCGAATAAGTATCAAAGAAGTCTTCGCCTTCTTTTTGGTTATAACCCTTGGCAACAAGTCGAGCCTTGTACTTTTTAATCGTACCATCAGGCCTAAGCTTCTTTTTGAACACCCACTTATATCCTACAGGTTTGCACCCATAAGGACGATCAGTGATCTCCCAAGTTTCGTTTGCCATGATGGAATCCATCTCGCTATGAACAACCTCTTTCCAGTAGTCTGCATCAGGGGATGCATAAGCCTCTGAAATAGAGGTGGGAGTATCATCCACGAGATAGATGAAATCATCACCAAAGGACTTTGCAATCCTCTATCTCTTGTTCCTTACAGGAACTTCATTGTCTACCTCCTCAGGAATTTCATCATGTGCTCGTTCATAATATTCCATGGGAATAGTAGGTTCAGGAGTTTCAACAGATTCCTGTCTAGATGTACTAGGCATATCTTTTATCAGAAAAATATCCTCAAAGAATGTAGCATCCTTAGACTCCATAATTGTACCGACCTTCATGTCAGGTACCTCAGATTTCACCACTAGAAATTTTTATCCAACGCTATGATGAGCATAGCCAAGAAAGACATAGTCTACGATCTTTGGTCCAAGTTTACGCTTTTTGGGAATTGGCAAATTCACCTTTGCCAAACAGCCCCGAGTACGTAAGTACGAGAGTGTTAGTTTTCTCTTCTCCCATAATTCATAGGGAGCAGTTTCATTGTCTTTTGTGGGAACTTTATTCAGGACATGACATGATGTCAATATCGCCTCCCCCACCATGCCTTGGATAAACCCGAAATACTTAACATGGCGTTAACCAAGTCTGTTAGAGTATGGTTTTTCCTTTTGGCAACCCCGTTAGATTGGGGAGAATGGGGAGGCGTCCTCTCATGAATAATGCCATGTTTCGCGCAAAACAAATCAAACTCATTAGAGAAATACTCTCCACCACGATCTGACCGGACTCTCTTAATCTTTCTCTCAAGTTGATTTTCAACTTCTGCCTTATAGTTTTTAAAGTGGTGTAGAGCCTCATCTTTAGTTTTCAAAAGATACACATAGCAAAATCTAGTAGAATCATCAATCAACGTCATGAAGAATTTTTTCCACCTTTAGTCAACACACCATTCATCTCACATAGATCTGAATGTATAAGCTCCAGTGGTGTCAAGTTTCTTGCTTCCTGCACAGGCTTGTGAGGCTTGCGCGGTAGCTTAGCTTGAACACACTCTTGACATTTAGAGCCTTTTGCTAAAGTGAAACTCGGAATTAAATTCATCTTAGCTAGCCACGTCATACAACCAAAATTAATGTGACAAAGTCGTGAATGCCAAATATCAGTATCATTGCCAGGGGCACAAATATGGTTCACAACCTTATTACAAAAATCTGATAGGGAAAGACGGAACAAACCGCCGCACTCATAACCTTTACCAATAAATTGTCCATACTTAGAGATGACTACTTTATTGGACTCAAATACCAACTTAAAACCTTCTTTGCAAAGAAGGGAACCACTAACGAGATTCTTATTTATTAAGGGCACATGCTGCACGTTCTTCAGCTATACGATCTTTCCCAAAGTAAACTTCAGATCCACCGTGCCAACACCACGAACAGAAGCATGCGATTCGTTTCCCATTAAGACGGAGAGATCTCTTGTGACCTGATAAGAAGAAAACAAAGAGAGATCAGCACACACATGAATATTAGCACCGGTGTCGATCCACCAATCTGTAGATTGACAAATTGACAAAACAGTAGGTAAATTACCATACCCGGATGCACCCTTATCATTGTTGCTCATAGTCACGTTGACAGACTTAGTGTTATGTCCATTTGGATTCTTTCTTCCTTTGCGCTGCTTGCAGTTTGGAGCCCAATGTCCAACCTCGCTGCACACAAAGCAAGGATCCTGTGACTTGTCCTTCTTATTCTTTTTGAAGTTGGTAGTACAAACGGCCTTGGTCTTCCCCTTGAACTTGTTGTGGAAGTTCTTCTGCACCACATTGGCGCTTGACTGGGGTGCCTCGGCTCCCTTTGGGTGTGCGTCTTTTGCCTTTGCCTTTTCCTCAAGGTCCAGAAACCCAATGAGATTCTCAACAGACATATCTTGCCTCTGGTGTTTGAGGTTAGTGGCAACACTCTTCCAGGATTGAGGAAGCTTTGCAATAATGCATCCCCCAACAAATTTGCCGGGCAACGCACACTTCAGGAGCTCAAATTCTTTTGCAATGCACTGAATCTCATGAGCCTGTTCAACGACAGAACGGTTTTCAACCATCCTATAGTCATGAAACTGCTCCATGGCATACAGTTCACTGCCATCATTAGTAGCACCGAATTTTGCTTCGAGTGCATCCCACAGTTCTTTGGCATTGCGCATGTAAATATGCATCCACCAACTTGTCCCCAATGACGCTTATGACACAGCTCGCAAAGAATATGGTGGTCTCCTTGAACGTCTTCTCCTATTCAGGAGTGATCGTTCCTTCAGGATTACCAGCCGATACCCAGACGGCGTCCATAGCCATCAGCCAGAGGGTACACTTGGTTTGCCAGCGCTTAAAGTGCGGACCCGTAAACGGGTTCGATTTCAGACAAACGGCAAAGCCTTGACGCGAAAACAACCTAAAATAAGGTTTTTGGATTGTTGAAATAATTAGCAGTTTTCGCATGAATTTAATCCAAGTGTAAATCATGACAGAATAATTTTCAAGACTAACTAGTATACGCATAGTAGACATGCACCATACAGGCAAGTGAAAACCTAGCACATCTACGCATACTGCAATACTAGTAATCATCATAGGAAATAGCAGGAGGGCAAAGAACACGTACGAGTTCGTCGATGGTATGACCAACGACGCAACAGAAGTGGAGCCACCACCAGCGGCAGCCTGCTTTGAAGCGTCGTCAAACATGGCGATGAAGTCGAGGAAGCCGGACGAAGAAGAGCTTGAGCAGTCGCGCCTAGACGCTCCCCAAAACCTTATCGCCTCTCTCCCGGTGCAAGATCGGAGAGACGGGGTTCCGGAGGCCTGCTCTCCCGGACGACCGTGCACGCAGCCGGCGGGATGGAGTAGCAGAGGACAGCACAGAGAGGTGGAACGGCGATGCGCAGGTAGGCAGATGCAATCTAATTGCTGGTGACGGCTAGGGTTCGCGTCTGCCTGCTTATATAGTGCGGGTCGGGACTCATAACAGCAAAATAAAGCTCGGCTCGGCGAGATTCCCGCACCCCGCACCCCGCAACCCGCGGCGCGCACGCGTCGTGACGAAGCGTGGCGGCGTCGGAGGAGGAGTGCACGAGGGCTTCTCTTCTTCTCATACCTTAGTGAGTGATGCAATACTCTAGTATATAAGATGGTCCAACTCCCCTTCCACTAGCAATGTGGGACTAAACTTTGGCACCACTAGCACACACATGAGCTGCCATAGTAATGGGCCAAAGAGAATTTCAGAATTTGTATTTGTTATGGGCCAAAAGCCCAACATCAAATATGCCTCAAATTCCAACAGTTTTAACTTACAGTTATGTAGGGATAAATATAGTGTCTCTAGCAACTCAAAATAATGTCTATAGGTTATTTTCTTATACTAATATTCTGTAACCAGATAGTAGTATATAAGTTGTCAATCTATTCTGTAGTAAGTTATCCCTTAGTGACTATGGACCAATACAATGAAAACTTTGAAGGTGACAAAAGCCATCGAAACATAACAAGTCATGTAGGTCTAGCCTCGAAAATCTCGTCGAGATATAGCCGACTAAAAACAAACGTTTAAGAGTTAAAATAATGTTGAATCTATAGTGAATTTCGGTGATGCCGTCGTTTTATTTGATGGATTTTGCTTCGATGTCCCCCTCTCCACTAAACTTATGAAACTTAAACAACTAGGATTGACCGATACTCCCTCCGTTAGGGATTACAAGGCCCAAGAGTTTTTTTAAAATGTTAGAAATTGTAAGTCTTTTTTCATTTATTAGCCTCTCTCCTCTAATGCATGTTCTTCTTTTTCTCTATCTTTTTCCATACATATATAACTATTGGTGTATAAAGTAATTATGAGAGCTAGTTATTAACTTTCTTAATCCTAACAAAGTGTCCCATAGGCCTTGCAATCCCTAAGAGAGGGAGTACCTCTTATTTGCTTGCGCCATGCGTGCAATGGTCAGGAAGAGCATCTCCGAGGCGTTGAGCTGAAGTCTTTAGCTTACACGGTGCTTGGCTACTTTTTTCTTTCTGAAAATCGTCAACAATTGTTGTGCGTTGTTGATATCTGCAATGAGGTATTCCCTCGAATACAGCGAACTGAATCCTGATAGCCAGAAGACGGAGTTAACTACTCCCTTCGTCTTAAAATATAAAATGTTTTAGGTTTGTAAAAAAATAAATCTAGATTTCTTTTAGTATATAGATTCATTCTAAAGTTGAGTGAACCTACATACTAAAACAAGTCTAGATTTATTTTTTTCACAAACCTAAAACATCTTATATTTTGAAACAGAGGGAGTATATGTCATCCCCATTGGATTTGAACGGCTAACAAATTACTAGCAGGTAAGACCAGCCATACCGTGGTGTAAAAGCGGTTCTTAGATGAGTTGGAATCGGTTCCATACAGTGTAGAGTATTCATTGGAATCGGTTAAATTGAGCTGACAAAATAAAGCGATTCAAGTTCAAGGTTCGCTTCTTGCATGTATTTGTGGGTCCTTGTGACAGATCTGTGAGAGAGAAGTCTAGAGAGAGAAGAAAAGGGACAAGAAATAGTGGGACCTAGTGAGACCAGTAGCATTCACAAGTATTCACAAGCGATTCTATACACTACAGCGTACATGCATCGGTTCATAGAATTTTGCCTTTTTTCTTGAAACCGGCGACACAGCGTGGCTGGTCTAACCGTGATACTGGCATGCTTCCCTTATACCGAAATTAGGCAAACGGAAGCTTGTTGCTGCTGGGTGACACTGACTGAGGCTAAGCAGGAACCTGCATTTTCCACGGATAGAACATCAGAGTCGACGGACCAGGTAAACACTCTCCAGTGTGCAGACCCCTTCAACCATCCACTTTTGGTCCGAAAACGTTTTTTTGAATCACGGCAGGCGAGCTGCTGTATTTCATTGCAATAGTAGGCAACAGTACAAGAGTAACGGTAAAGGGCGGTCGAGCTTAGAGAGAAAGCTGATCAAGAAAAGAAAGAGAAAAAAAACAGGAAACAATATAAAAAGGATATATAGAGGGATTTCAGCCTGGGTCAAAAGGAGCTCCTCCATATTGATCGACTAACGGTAGCGGTGCTCCAACGAGTCTCCAGGCGTTGGCTTCCTCTTTTATTTTATTAATAAGGGTATTTGGCTCCATTTCCTTTTTTTCGAAGACTCTTCGGTTCTTTTGGTCCGAAAACGTCATTCTCAAGTTGAAAGCCATGTGGAGAGTGGACAGCTGACGTCTCTTTCCGCTGGTTGATCTGCCATTGATGATGAAACCTGAAAAGCTCGCCCAGAAACTTCGTCCACAGTGCAAAAGCCTATTAGTCCGACCAAGTCATGTCAGAGCAAGATTTTTTCCTTGAACAGGTGCCAAATGTTAAGTGTTTCTTCACCCACGTTGGCATTCTAACAGGCAGAGACGCGCCATTCTCGTCAGAATTAATAGCAGGTACACACTTCACACGTCCACACATCACTAAGTACAGGTCCGTCCTGGATGACCATAGGGTGTTGTATCCATGTACATGCGCGCCGGAGCCAGGACTGCTCAGACGCGCGCGGTCAGTAGCTCCACAGGCTGACCTCGCAGTCGTAGTCCTCTTCGATCCACGCCGACGGCCCAGCCATTGGCGGCGGCTCGATGAGCATGCCCTGCGCCATGTCAAGATACCCATGCATTTCGAATTCCAGTCCGTCCATGAGGCAGGCGGCGACGGTCTCCTCGCTCCACGAGGCTACCGGAGAAACAGAAACAGCCGCCGCCTCGGTGGCCGCATTGGCATTGCACTGCCCTGGCGCCGGACGGAACAGCTCGGCCGCCTCCACGGCGGCGCGGCGTATCTCGTCGTGGCAGGCCCCCCGCGGCGGCACCCTGAGCCTGCGCGGGGAGTCGGAGAAGTTGAGGCAGGCGTCGCGGCCGCGCAGCGCCAGGGCGGCGACATCGTGCGCGCGCGCCGCCATCTCGGCGGTGTCGAAGGTGCCGAGCCATATCCTCTGCTTGCCCTGCGGCTCGCGCAGCTCGCAGACCCACCGCCCGGGGTTCCTGCTGCACACCCCCTTGTACACCGGGTGCCTCGTCTCCTTGAACTTGGTCCTCCCGGCCCGCCGCTTGGGCGGCGCCGACGACACCGTCATGTACGAGCAGCAGTCCTGCTCTTCTTCCCCTTCGCAGGCCACTACCGGGCATTGCGTTCCCGATGCCGACGGGGAGTAGCCACTACCGCAGCACGCCCACTCCATCTGTATGTATGGATTTGGATACTGTGATATTATCTGAGTTGGTTTGAGCTTGGGAGGGAAAGATCCGTTCCGGCGGCGGTTTATATAGCTATGCATTACGGGGTCTTGACGAGAAAGAACGCGTGCGCTGCGCTGCTGCAAACGCGGGGTGACACGAGGAGCCAGCCAGGCCAAGGGTGAAGTGAAGGGCGACGTACGACGGTACGAGCCGGGTCCGTCCATAGGCTCGCGAGGCGGTGTTTGGTTAGGTGGGGTGTTTCGGTTGGCTGTCAGTCAGACCAGCTGGAGGCTGCACGGACGGAACGAAAGGAAACGATGGCGACGCGCAGGCGTACGGGGCCTTCTACGGCGCGCAGTGGACTCGGCGTGGTGAATGGGATGACTTTGGGCTGGGCTTCGTCTTCTGTTGCTCCTCAGGGTGGAGTTATTTGAGATTTTGAGGGGCTGTGAAAAGGACGTGTAACGTGCTGAAAGAAGCCATGGCTAGAGGGGTTGTGAAGAGGACGTCGAGCAGCTCTAAAGATGACTAAAAACACGAACTGTAAACACACAACAATACATACGATTATACTCGCAATTTACAGGTTCAGAATCGGTCGCAGAGAACACGGTGCCTGTAAAACGAAACTGATAATTTTAAATTTTGCACTCGCGGTAAAATTCGATGACGAACACGGTTCAGATCATTACATATTCAGCAAAATTAGGATTAAAAACAACGATTCTATAGCTACGCGTTACATAGAGGAGGAGCGCAGGCGAGTTCCATACAATTAGAGCTCCGGTGCGGGGGCAGGAGCTCCAAGACGTGGTGGCGCAGCGGCGGGAGCTTCACTCCGCAGATACGTAGTCCGCCGCTCCTATGATGGTCATCGAAGGAGGGGACGGCGAGCTGAAGCCGTCGGAGGAGGGAGGGAGGAGCTGGGCTGCGCGAGGATCCCTCCCCGACGTGCGCGTACCACCACCTCGGTCGTCCCTCGCCGCCAGCCACCACGCCAGTGCGTAGGCGCGGAGAGACGTCGGCGGGGACACGTCGCGGTTGACCCACTTGAGGGTGGCGCGCTTCTTCGAGCCCTTTGACCGGACGAACTTGGTGTGCGCGGCGTCGGGGACGCGGCGAGGAGGACGGTCGCTGTCGTCCCCTCCTCCGGATCTACCTCCGCCTACCCCGCAGCTACCTCTACACGAAGACATGGCCTCGATCTCGCTCGGGTGTGGGCGCAATTTTTCACTGGAGTTGGAGTTGGCAACGACGGCGCTAGGGTTGGGAGGCGCGTAAAGAACGGGTTTGGACCCTACTCGCCGATGCGGCCTCTATTTATACAGGTCGACACGGGCGGTTGACGGGTCATTGTAAAAAAAATTACGGGCGGGCTGATTTACGAGCTCCGTTAATGCGACCGATTTCGTCTGTACCTATAAATCCGCCGGAATTTTATAGTTCTAACGGTTTTACGGGTTCCGTTAGAGCTGGTTGGGTTCCGTTAGAGCTGCTCCAACCGTGTTGAAAGAAGCCATGGCTAGAGCGTCAATTTAGAGCTCATCCTCACCCGAGGACTTTATTTTCTTTTTCGAATTTTTCAAATTTAAAGACTTAGAAAATTCTAAAACAAATGCTGGGATATAGATAATGATTTATAATACAAGGGTGCTGAAAATCATCTGAAAACATTTTGTATTCTCGCCTCGGCAAAAAAGAGCAATTTGTGAATTTGGACATGAACACTGCAATTCTGAGTGAGCCTCCCTTTCCAAATTTATCATATTTGTCATTTAGCTACGCCTGAAATATAAGGTATTTTACATTGATATTTTGCAGACTTTTATTTTGTAATTTGTACCATTGGCTACACAAAGATAAATTTTTTCAAAAATGTTTGATGGTTTTTGAAAAATTCAAAAAAAATCCTCCAGTAAGGATGTTCACCAAAGCGATTATTTACCGGTACCCAAACAAGGCAGCATATGCGTTGATGTGTTACAATCTCTTAACACATGCATAACACGAGCCTCGATGAAGCGAGTAGTCGCATAAAACTTGGGTTCACTAAATAGGGTACGCAAAAAAGGGTTACTCTCCCAACTCCAAGATGGCCTACAATGTTGGCGGCCTTCATCATCGGTTTTAGCATGCAGAGCACCAACAACATCATTCAAGGGACTAGCTGCCTTTCAATATGAACGTGTCACCATAGTTTAGCTTTTGATCTAACTCGCCCTATTACGGGTCTCAGATCCTCGATAAGGATCATGGCATTGCCGATTGGCATGCCTTGGTAAGTAATGAAAAAAGAGGGCCTACAATGAAGGTTGTCGGATATCCCCTGCTGATCCTCTAGGGACAACCCCAACACGACCACCTCGTTCTTCTCAAAGTTTATCCTAAGCCTAGACATCTCCTGGAAGCAGAGGATGAGGAACTTAATATTGGCAATATCCAGTTTTGATCCTTCCACCATGATAATGGTGCTATCCGTAGAATGAGTTACCCCTTCTCGAGGAATAAGATTCCCTACCACACCAGAGGTGTGGCGAGCAATCTTAGGTTTCTCTAAGATCTCTACAAGGGCATCCACTGAAAATTTTAAGAGTAAGGGGGGATGGGATTCCCTGCCTTACTCCACACGATGGTCTAAATTAGTGGCACACCTCCCCATTGATGTTGATGGTGTTACTATGACTCATGATGAATTGCATGATCC
Source organism: Avena sativa (assembly GCA_916181665.1). Taxonomy (NCBI): domain Eukaryota; kingdom Viridiplantae; phylum Streptophyta; class Magnoliopsida; order Poales; family Poaceae; genus Avena; species Avena sativa. Next base: position 165,094,912 of record OV702294.1, on the reverse strand, counting down.
ATGTGATCAGTCGATCATCAAAACCTCTCAGTTAAAGTACCGGACGTACGTAGTGACAGTTCAAATGGTCACAGGTCTTATGAAAGTATAACTTCATAAAAAAAACTTTCATCCTCCTGTGCTTGACTTCATGGACGATTTCATGGAGAGCCAACACCTCGTCATGGATAAACCAGCCTCCGTGGAAGGCAAGCTAGTAGGGGTGGATCACTCTCTCCATAACTAGGAAAATCCACGATATGCATACTTGAGCAAAAAAAATGTTGGTTGAAATTGATCTCTTGATCAGTCTAAATTGGTGGATGTTCGTGGCCCCAATTGAGGTGGGGCCTCTACGGCAAAGCCCATACTTGATGGACTTAGGTTTTAAGGAAGGAGGTATGTGCTGCAGATTTCGTCGACTAACAGACAAACAATGGGGCTGCGAGTTTACTCAGGTTCAGGTCCCTGGAAGGAAAACCCTACTCCTACTCGTGTGTTCTTGATTGATAGATAAGACGAAGGTAACAATGTTGCTGAGATGGCATGTGGATACATATTAGATCTGGCGTGTTTGCGATGAGAGCTAATGTATATATTGTGGTGGTGCCCACCTCATTGGACCCTCCTAGCCTTTATATATAGGGAGGCTAGGTATCAGGTACCAATCCGAGTCGGTTATAGCTTAGTGTCCGTGTAGAGTCTAATCTTGGGCTTTCCTTGTCTGGCGCCTTTGGAGTCGGTGTCCTTGTGGGCTTTGTACCAGTCAAACTATCTTGCACTTCAGGATCCTTAGCAGGTCATCGTGTGGGCCTTCCGTTGAGCCAAGCCAGATAGGCTAGAGTCGAGTGCCCGTTGGGCATACCTATGTCACTTACTACTTCAGGGATCAAGGTGATCACGCTAAAATTCAGGTGGGACATGACCAATGTTCCAGTGTAGATCTTTTGGAACATTGGCATGACCACCGCCTGAATGTTATCCCAAAAAGTCTAGAAGAAGGAGATCGGAAGGTCATTCGGCCCAGGGACTAATTGGTATTCATAGCTCTAACCGCCCACTCTACCTATGCTAATAGGAATGGGAGGGTGAGCTCCACATCTTGTCAGCGGTGACCTTAGCCCTTGTTGGCCAAAAGTCCTTTACTAACGTGATCCCTATGTAGGGACCTACTAAGAAGAGCTCCTTATGAAAGGCGTATACATGGGAAGAGATTTCCTGGGCCTCCTCAAGTAACCGCTTGTTATCCCATAAAATGCAATGATGTTGAAGTATGTTGTATTAGCATCTCCCTCAAGAGAAAATTCTAATGGCTCATTTGGCACCAAAAGGTATCCTTGCCCATATAGATCTCCGCAAGGGAGGTCTCAAGGGCATAACGTCGATACCATTTGTTCATGGAGATCATGATCGAGTATGCTATCAGGTACTGGTCCTATATATCCCCAAGTATAGTTCCCTTTTGGATGCGAAGGGCAGCATCGAGATTATTCCCCATCCCCGCATGATTGTCGATACATCTTGAAATGATGGTGCTAAACATTCGCCGCATTGAACATGCAAGGCAGGGATGCTGCTACTGTAGTGCACTTTGATTGGACTGCTCGACAAACCCTGGCTATGCGAGACATAATTTCTCAAAATGGAAGTGGTTTAGTCATGGTGGAGATCCCCTTCATAGGAGAGCGGGATGGGAGCATGATCCGAGCCTATCCCGGTGAGCACCCTCAATAAGAACAAGGGGAAGGCTATCCCCCACTCAACTAACACAAAGACTCGGTTAGAAACACTTCGGATTAGGTCTAGTTGTTTATTAATCCAACTGTACCTAGCGCCCACTTGTGTGATCTCTCTAAGAGCAAGATCAATAATGCAGTTATCTAACATCCACATCCTAGGGATGTCCCTGATCGCCAAGCTCTTGTCATCAGACGAGAGAATCAAGATGAAGTCGCCCACCACTACAACCGTAATGTGCTACGCTCCAAATTTTGTTGTCAATTGCACAAGGAACGCTAGATACCTCCTATGATCCGTACACTATTGCAGATAAACCCTACGGAAACCTCACTAGCAACAAAAGTGATACAACCGGTGGTTAGATAAATTCATGTGTGGCTATAGGGGCTAACAGTACTAGATCGTTGGCGTCCCATAGTCATTGGCAATAGTGAAATAAGGGTCGCATAGACAACTAGTTTAGCAATGAGTGTTATGGTGCGTCCATGGACGTATCCACAATGGGGCATGGGTGTACAAATGTACACCCAAAAGTTTTCAGTAAAAAACTCTTATATAGTTGTAGAGTGGGTATATACAACACTAATAGCATGTTTTCTTTAACATATGTACTCCTTCCTTTATATAAAAAATAAAAAATAAATGACTTAAGTTGTCTAGATTTACATGTATCTATATACTAATATCTAAAATACGTCTAAATATATGCGAATCTAGGCAAACTCCAGTCACTTATTTTGAGATGGAGGAAGTAGTATTTTTCTCCAATCACAAACTAAGTGAAAATCCTATATAGTTTACTACTCATGCCGTTCAGTGTCATAGATTTATCAAATCTACAGACGCTTATATTTAGACGTGTTTTAGTTCGTAGTTATATATACATCTCAACAAATCTGGACACTTATTTCTGAACAAAGAAAGTACAACCTAAGTAGCAAGTGGCCCATTAGGCAGTAGCCATTTTACATCTTTTTTAAGAAACATTTCTACTATTAACAAATTTGTGTGATGATCTTGTGATATTTACTCCTTATACGTTCAAAAGAAAAATCCTTATAGGCTCAATCATTACATTGTTACATTCGAAAAAAGATGATCCACACACTGGACTAATAAAATCACACGGGACGGGGTGGCATCGAAGTGGAGAAATTGATAGAACTCTATTTTACTTCTTATTTTATGTAATCCCTGTCACCTTTTAAGACATTTTCTATAAAAAAAATCCTAATATATTTTCCTGCAATACATAAATTATACTTTTAACTATGTAGTTAAAATTTGTACACCCAAACCTAAAATCCTGGATCCGTCCTTGGGTGCGTCTATTGCCGATATACCCTCATCACACATCTTGAAATAGGCTTTCGCCCCGCTTTATAAATAAAGCACACAGGTGAGACCGCTGCTGGGCCAGACAGCACATCGTCCAAAGGAACAAACAGCACAGGATACAAGGCGCCGGGAAGAACCCAAGCCCTACACGAAACGCAAGAAGAAAGAAAAGAAAAAGAAAGCCGAGAACGGCGGTGTGCCGAAAACGGAAGCAACTCGCAACCGGTGCGCCCCCCCAAAGACGTACCACCACACATCCCACAGTCCAAAGCGCCTGCGAACCAAGACAGCACCTCCAAGAAGGGGAGTGACGATGACGACACTGCTGTCCGGCCGGGGCCTAGGGTTTCCCCTGGTCCGCAGCGGGGGGTGGGGGAGGGAGGCCACCGACACCCTTCAAGAAGGAAGGTGATACCCGCGGGCGTCACCGTGCCAGTGTCAACAGACAAGGATTTCTCCCGACCCCGCCGGAGCCACCCACCCGAGCGCTTTGAACAACTCCACCAAACCCGTCACCCACGAGCACGCGCCACCCTGGTCTTGAAGTCGCCACCGCCGTCACACCGGGAACCACGGAGCGAAGCCGGTAGGCCGAGGGAGCGGAGACTTCGGCAATGGACGACATGTCAATAGTACGCGGGAGGGAACTACCTCCACCACCAGAAGGTGGTAGCCGACCGGGTGCAGCAGCAAGACAAACCAGGCCCTCAGGCCCGGCCGAACCCGCGGAGGCTCGTGAAGTCCCGCCGCCGCACTGCAGCAAGGGTGCCACCGAACACGCCAACCACCGCCTCAGACCCCACTCCTCCTCCCACCAGGGGATCCGCCGCACCGGCAAATCCTGGCTGCCAGGTAGCAGCAACATCGCCCCCCGAGCTCCCCCGGGCCAACCGGACCGCCACCGGTCTAGGGGTCTCACGTCACCTCCCGAAGCCACCTCCGCCGGAGGGAAGTCGAAGCCGTCCACCTTCCGAGGCCGCCGCCCCGGCGTCCACGAGCTCGAGTCCATACCACCGTCAGCCTCACACTCAAAGAGTCCGCCGGGATGGGTGAGGTGATCGAGAGCTACCTCACAAGGCTGAAGGTCCGTGCCGCCACCAGGGTGCGGGGTACAACCCGCCACCAACCGAAGCGGCCGCTGTCCGACACAGTGGCAGGGCCGACCAACCGCGACCAGGCCCAGATCAGCCCGCAGGCCCGCAGGCCTAGATCAGGCCCAGATCTGGCCAAGATCAGCCCGCTGCCGCGTTGCTGCGCCGTGGTGACACCGCCGACCGCGCCCCGGGGAACTCCCTCCTAGCCCACCACCACCGAGCTGACCCCCATCGTGATCCGCCGCCGCCGGAGGGGACAACGTCGTCGCCGCAGGGCCTCCCCGAGCCGGCCCTAGGGAACCAGCAGGGGAGGAGGACCCGTGCAGCCCAGGGGCAGCAGCAGCTGAGCTCGCCGCCACCCCGCCACCGCCGGCCGAGCTCCACCGCCCTGCGCCGCCGCCACCAGGGCTGTCGGCCCGCCGCCGTCAGATCTGGGGCGGGCAGCACCGGCCGCCGCCACCAGGGGAAGCCCCACACCGCGCAGCCCTCCTCGCCGCGAACCCGCCCGACGCAGCCGCCGGAGCTCGCCGCCGCGACGCAGCACCCTGCGCCAGCGCCACGCCCCGCTCGATGTCGCCGGCCCGCGACGCCGCCACCGCGCGAGGGGGAGAAGACGCCCCGCCGCCGCCGCCGACGCTATCAGAGCTTTGCCCGGTAGCAGGCCTTGGCGGCGGCGAGGGGGAGGAAGGGGGCGGGGGGGCGACGCGGGGGATTACTGGGGATTCGTCCTCCCTCTTAAGCATGAAGTACTCATGGTGAAGAATGCACTCCACCCTCATCACACATGGGTGTATGGATTTGTCCATTTCCAAGGTTAGCAACCCACCAGGCATCACTTATAAATCCCCCACTCTGGCTGCAATTAGTCTCACTCTCTTCAAACCTAGCCGCAAACTACCAAGCTTTTCCTTCACGCTCACGTGCTCCCTAATTACGAACCCCTCCCCTTTTGCAAACTACGACCACATGCACGTAGTCGGTAGTCCCCGTCTCCAACCGCGGTGGTGCACGACAGGGGCGGCTTTAGCTGCTCCACAACAGGCCGTCAAAGCTTCCCAGGCAGGGAGTATATCTTGAAACATTGGAGCACCCTTACGGACCCCGCTAATGACCAACCCGATCTTCTCATCTTGTCCTCATCGGAGGGTCAAACTTCAGATCTGGACAGTGGCGGACCCACCATAGGGGCGAGCAGGGGCGGCCACCCCGGTTCATCCATGGTGGAGCTGGGTACCTTGCTCCCGATCTAGCCATCAGCCACCAAGCGGAGGAGCGCCATGGCTGGATCGATGGAAGTTTTCTTTCCTCGAATGAAGGAAGAAGATAGCAGAAGAGCGCCTAGGCTGGGCTTAAGTGAAAAAGGCCCATGAATCTTTCCTGGGGTGGCATATTCTAGACGGACCCAACAAAAAAACACAGCCCGCACGGCCATAGTCGATCCCATCAGGGAAAATCACCATTTCATTGTTCAGGTTTTTATTTAGAGTAAAGGGGCAGTACATTAATCACCTTTTCTTGATGCTTTGCTGTATTGATCAGCAGATATTTGCTAAATTTAATGGACACAGAGTATGCTTGTATTCATGCCTTGGAAAGTATTGTCTAATGCTATCTTGTAAAAATCTATAATTATTTCCTAAAAAATCAATTACCACGCTTGTGGTAAGATTTAGTTTCATAAAAATTGTTGGGTCATATTGTGGCAGTCTGTGACCGTTTCAAGCGACTGAATTTATGTTAGTAATTTGCAAGTACTTTATGTTTTTTCATGCTCTTGGCACTTGTAATTCATGGATCGCTAAAAATGAATACAATTTATTTTGTGAATATACTTGTATCATGTCTAAAAAAAATTATACCATAGATATTCGCCCCGGCTAACCTAAATTCCTGGGTCCGCCACTGGATCTGGAGGTGGTGTGCCTCGCACCAACTTCGAGCGCGAGCGCGTTGACGGCCAGATCTAGGATGCGGCACTGGAGAAGGCCCTCCCTGTTACCTCCTTTGATCACCAGTTGAAGCAGGCCGAAGAGGCGTTGTTCCATACGTATCTCTAGGACGCCAGAACCAGTTCTCTGCTCCCCGACAATTTCCTAGTGCCAGAGGCTGCATCTGCAGCTGCGGAGGATGATGAGCAGAAGTCAGAGAAGGGAGTGGAAGAGGAGGAAGAGGACAAGGACGAGGATGTCTCGGAGGAGGAGCATGAAAATGCATCAAAGGAGGATGACGAGTCAACGGAGGAGGGAGATGACTCCGACTCCTATGACGGCGGTTGCGGCGCCGCTATGTGGTCGACGGTGCTAAGCAAGCCCCACTCGCCTAAGGTAAGAAAATAACCCTATATTTGTACTAAAAATATCTTAATTAGATTAGCTAAGTAATTTATTTAATTAGATTACATATAAAATTATATTAAGTTCTTCACAACACTGAATGACTCTGTTTTGCATCCTAGTTGTGATGTTAGTTAAAAACGTTAAGTTCTTCACGGCTGTCGGCTTTACAATATTATACTGTCTTTTCCATCTTTTTAATTGATAATGTTTTGGCTAAATTTAGTTGCAACTGATTGTATCTCTCTTTTGCATCATTCAGTTGCAATGTTATCTAAATTTTTAGTTGAATGTACTAAATATATCCATGTTTTGTATCGTTGAGGGCGTGGAGAAAGCATGAAAAAGACGTGGAAACCGTGAAGATGTTGGACCAAGGATCCATTAACGGTGTTGTGAAACCGATGTCTCTGGGAATAGCAAGAGTTTTGTGAAGTAACGTAGGAGCTGAAGTAGCACTACAAGAAATGTATCAACTTATGACATTTTGGTAGTGACCATCTACAAAATCGTCTTAGATTTATGAAGATTCCACACCGGATGGTCTCAAGCTGCTTGGGAGGGCTAAAGCCTTAGTGAACTATGACGATTTTTCTCAAAAATGTCGTAATTTCTTTAAATGAAATCATCATAATAAGTAGGCAGATCTAAATATAGAGGATAGCAACATGGACCGTTGGATGCGAACAAGATGGACGGATAGGATGCTAATATGAGGGAACTTGACATGGATCGATGACGTGGCATGCTACCATCCCGCGCGCAGACACCAAATATTTTCATAGGACATATATACCGCGTGTGTGCCCTCCCAGCGAAACCTACCCCAACCCTAATCCTATCGCCGCCCCTCCTCCTTCTCCAGCGAGATCTGCACGCTGCCACCGCCCTCCTCCCTAACTCGTCGATTGCGCCACTGTTGTCCTCTGTTCGAGAGCCTCTTCCACAAGGCCACCGACGACAACTCGCCGAGGCGGACGACGACGGTGATGGTTTGACCCCCTAACAAAACCCTAGCCCTCTCCACGATCCCACTATTGACGCCTCTCGCCCTGTCCTCGGTGCAGATCTCTGCCTCCTAGTGCTTCCTCCTCTACCTGAGTGGCCCTCGTGCCCCTGCCCTCCTCTCGCTCCGCTCTGGTACCCCCAGCACCCGCCTCCTCGCGGCAGTAGCAGCCAAGGAGATCGAGCTCGGCGATGGTGGATTGGACGACAACAACATGGGATCTGGGAGCGGTGGTTCCGACGGAGGAAGAAGGGTAGGAAATATGGGGAGGGGCTCTCCATGTCGCAGAAGCTCACCCTGCTGTCGGGCGACGGTGGGCCCGAGGATGGGGTTGGGTGGACAGTGCCAGCAAGCTGCTGATCCAGCAAGCTGCGGAGGTAAACCCCATCTCCTCTCCCCTCGTTTTGTTCTCCCCGCCCAGTATCCACACCACGCTGCTCCTAGGAAGGACGACAAGGGCAAGGGGCATCAGATCCGCTTCCCAGGAGTCCATAGCCTTCCAGACCAAACAAGCATGGTCGTCTCACCGGAAATTTGAGGCCCTGTCTATTTTACTAGTATGTTTATGCTCTAGGTTATTAGATTAGTTCTTGCTGAATGTTTGGGAATGGGGTATCCGTGATGAAACAGGTAGAAAGGGAATACAAGCAATCATGTTCTTGTTATTACTTATTGTGGATCTGTGATTTCCAAAAAAAAACTCATATGATTTGATACTACTGTTAATCATTGTTTGCTAAATGTGTGTAGATAAGGAATTCTTCTCTGATCTTAATGTGTGCAGCTATTGCCTTCAGTTTTTATCTGTTCTATAAACACTATGGAGTAACCTATTATTTCTTTGGTTTAGGCAATCACTCAAGACAGACCATGCATGTGTTGTAAATTGCAATATCTGCCCCCTTCGAGGGGCTAGATGATCATGAACCTGAGTTGTGCAACAATGGACTCTACTTGGGAGCTCCACTTCTTATATAGCAAGAATGTGAGAAATTTCATGCACTTTGTTGCTTATCCTTTTTTCTGATACCTTTCTTTCTAGATTACTGTAAGATAATGCACGCCTTCATTATTTGTTTGCATCTTTGCAAATGATGGATCCCACTAATTCGGACAGTGCATTAGTCTTGACAGCTCAATTTTGTATAGTAAATAATGTGATGGTAATCTGGAATAGTAATCATTATAATGCTGCAATATAAAATTTATCCTAGATATTGCATAGAGTTACATCAAATGATATATCTCATAATATGTTAGGCACTGTATAATATGGAACAATAAAGTGATGCTTGTATTTTGGTTATGCTAGAGTAATGCATCAACTTATATTTTTGAAAACCTTGAGAGTCAATATGTATACAAATCCTACTAAGTTTCATTTTTAAGAGCTTTGGGAAATGGCTTATTTTATATTACCAAAAGAATTTTTCCACCTTTGTTGTATCCAATACACAGTTGTATTTTATTAAATTATCTTGCTTACAAGTTATTATTTATTCACAGACCCAAATGTGTGGTGATGTGCCTTCCTGAACCAGGGGAGTCACCTAGAGCGCACCAACCCTGACCATGGTACCGCGTTCATATCGTCGAGTTCACCACGCTACAACTGAAGAGGTGCTTCCTTCTCTGGATTAGATAAGTCTTTGATTTAACCTCTTCTTGTCCTTTGTTACTTGGTTGATAGGCCACTTCTGTACTTGTTCCTTTGTATTTGGGCTCTGATGCGAGTGACAATAATCTCGGTGTACTGGAATTGGACAAACATTGGGTTATGGATCATATGCTAAATTAATAGGTGTATTCATGTGTTATAAATTTGAGTTGAATTCATGTATGTATCATTGTCTGATATGATACCTAAATTAGGACTGTTAGCTCCTAGATGCTAGCTGCTCATAGGCTATACAGGTAAATCTGAGAATGGTTTGAGTTTATCTGGGTTGGATGGTTTAGTTTCTCATCATGGGTGATAATAGCATAATGGTTTACCCTGTCGTTTCTGCCATCATTTTTTTTGCATTCTATGTAGAATATTTTCATGAAGGCAATATCACATGCTTTTTCCTGGGTTGTTAATTCATCTGGACATTAGCTCTTGCTTGTATGCCTGATACAAGCTTGAAAGTCTAATCAGTTTTAGATGTAGTTTGTTTGTCCTAGTATAGTTTCATCTGCAAGAACTTGTTTCAGGCGTGCTATTTGTTTAATAAAGGCTTAACTTATAAACTTTACCGTTTGTGAGATCTCAAAATCAGAACTCGAGCTATGAAGAACATCAGTTTACCTGTAAGATAAGATATCACTATATTTGTGGAGGGACATGGCATGGAATATTGTTGGATACAAGGAGAATAGTCAGAGAAGATCTGTAAATTAATGTGTGTAGAGGATCTTTTTAGTCAATTCATATGATTTTGTTTCGAGAAAAAAATATTATGTTTAAAGGCATGTGTTTTCATTGCTCATTGCTACTGTACTGCTACCGCTCCTTGGGTTGAGAATACTCATCAGCGGAGATGCTTCTGATACTTGTGTGCACTGTTATACTTATATGTGTGTTGTTGCTGATGTGTGCTTCATTACCCTATAAATCTGAATTTGTGTTAGCATGCTTTACTTGTTGCTGCTGATGTATGCTTTAGGTGTGTCGTATCATATTTTGTTGAATTGTGTTAGGTACATGCCTTTGGTAGCATTTTTTGTATGCAAGATAGTTATATCTTTGTTTGGTTAGGATATGTGGAATACAAGTTCTTCCCTGTTGCACATAGTTTTGATCTGATCCACCACTTTCATATAAACAAAGGACTATGAAATATTGCACTTGAATACAATAGTATATCGTTTATGATGTTGATTTTCATACCTGGGAATTCTGGATTGTTGTGAGGTAGTACTTGCCATCTTAATAAGTTTGTTGCTAAAGAAGTTCCAGTTTTGAATATACTAGCACCTTTACCATGAATAATGTTCTGATGATTTTCTATAGATTGATCTTGTGTGCTGAACCGTGTCGTATTGTACTACTGCAGTTTTGGTGCTGAACCTTTGCTCATTAGTTTTGCAGATTTAGCTTGGAAGATGGAAAGGGTTGGAGTACTCTACACATTATACGTGTGCGACTGGTCCTGGAGCGGCATATGCAAGTCTGTCGACAGGATGAGGGCCATCCACAGCGCCTGCCTGAGGGCGACGGAGCAGTCTGGAACTTTGCCCCGGCCTGACCAGCTGAACATGACAGCCAGGTATGCGCAGATCAGCCACTGGTGCTACCCAAATGGGAGCTATATTTAATTATATGTTTTGTTCTTTCTGCTAGAACAATTAATTGACAATTCTACTTTATCTATTGCATTTGTCGTAATTCTTGATAGTATTTGCCTCCTTAGCATAAATTGAAGTCAGTTACGTCTACTGATCTGTGCCTTCATTCTAGATAGTAAATTGCCAATTTATACTGAATATAAATTGATATTAGTTTTTTTCCAAATGTGTTCTTACTCCTTTTTATAATGATTTTATAGGAGGATGATAGGAGGTCTTCAATGAGACGCCAAACACAAGATACAAATTATGTCATCGAAGCTTGGATGGAATAAGGTTGTGTACTCTGCTTGTGTATAACTGTATTGTGTCCCTTGGATGGATAGGAGGATGATTTAGTAGGAAGTGTACTATGTTCCTTGTGTATAACTTGTATTTTGCTATGATGTAATTAGCCGTGTTATAATTCTGTATTGTAATTCGAATTCTGGTTCATATATGTTGTGATAAAAATAAGCGTGATGACTCGTTGTTTGGTTGCATGAGTGGATCAAGTAAAAGTTGGAATATCAAAAATAAAAATTGTAATATGGTATATGCTCAGAATTAAATCGGTATGTAAAAGGCCGAGGCCCATATTTGAAATGGACTATAAAAAGGTCAAGGCCCAAAAGGAAATCGACTATAGCAAGGTGAATAAACAAATTGAAATGCCCTGTAAATGTGCTTGGCCCAGAAAAGAAAATGCTGGAATTATTGGGCTTAGCCCATTTAGAGCATAAAATGGACTGGGCTGATTTTGATTTAAGACGATTTCATTTCATCACAATTTTGCCACGTAGGATGGCCATGTAGGATCTGAGCTGGCCTGGCCAGATTGTCCGTGATGATACGAGATCGTCATAACTCTTATGACGATCCAATATCGTCATAAACGGTTATGACGATTTCACACAAAACGTCGTTATAGTTCATTTGCGATGCCCAGCTTTCGACGATCTCAAAATCGTCATAAACGGACTACTATGACGATTCTGTGACGAAAATGGAGGGTCATAGAAGCCTAGATTCCTTGTAGTGTAGAAGAGGACGACATGATGTTGGTGACAAACCGACGGCCGTCGCAGTTGCGGGGCTTCGTGCATGATGCAGTAGGCATCACCAAGTCTTTCGTATTTTCTATAATCCTCATTAGAAAGGGTTATTAACAATCCCTGTAACTGATGTACGTATATTAGGAAATGGTTATATATAATCATGCCAATATATGATGGCCAATGGCAACAATCTCCTTCGCAATTGGGTCTCACATCAGTGACTAGTATTTGTCAATGTAGCACTTTTCCATTGCCGATTGGGGGGGGGGAGGGGGGGAGGGTTCGACTCCTATTCATAGAGTTCATGCTAGTTATGAAGCCATAGACAATAATAACCTCCCACCAAAGGCTATAACATCTATGGGTGAATGACATGCTCATAAAAAAGTCCCCATGGTCCACATCCTCTATCTCAAAAATATCTTCCTTAACTCCTAGGAGGATACCGCCCGAGTGGCCCGAAGCTGGAAGCCAGTTCTAAGAAAACTTGTGTTGGCTAAGGTCATGAAGCTCAGAGAGGAGGAAGTCTTATTTGATTGTTTCTTAGAGACCCACAATTTCAACTTCCTATTTTCTCACTCTTGTAATTGTTGGCCTGCTTAACAATTAAACAAGTGATGCCTTTAGGGATAGGACCAAAAAGGAGTTTGATGAGTGCAAGTTGCACAACGATGAGTATGCCACAATGCAAATGAAGAGGAGACCTAATACAATTTCATGGCTACCTTACAAACATTGAAGCTTGACCGGATAGTGGTATGAGAGCGACCAATATGGTAAGTTGTGCGCCCTTCCTATTACGCGTTCGTAGTCTTGAACAGAAATGCTTAGTTGTACAAGGCACTAGACATGTAACGGTCAAAAAATGATGGCAAAGGGCTCGACTTCACGCATTGCTACACGAAGCTCAAAGAATGTGAGAAATGGAGGCAAACACGTGTCCATTTGGCGAAGGCAGGTGGCGACGTTATTGATCTGGACGCGCCGCTGGCAACCTTGGCAGGGCGCCCAATCAACAACAAGGAGGACAAGGCAGCCACAGCTCAAGCGACATCATCCAACAAGGTGCAGGCGTCGATTGACAAGTGCATCGCCGATGTCTCGTCGAACTTGCTCATTCAGGGGGAAAGAGTGATGAAAGGTGGAAGTCTTTATTGTTGAAGCAAGAAGGGAAGATCGTGCTCGAGAAGAAGAGGGTCGTGACCGAGAAGGAGAGGGTCGCCATGAAGAAAATGAATGACGACTTAATGATCTTGACCCCCGACACTTTGAGGATGGACCCGAGGTGAAGGCGGCGCACATCTACTATCGCGATTTGATCGTGCCAGAAATTGCCGATTGAAGGGCGATGCCAGAGGCAGTGGCGGCAGCAGCAACATCGGCAGCATTACCACAGCGCATCGACATCAGCGACGACAATCGACAACCAGGTCACACTGCATGAGGACAAGACTGTTGTTCTAGACGAGCGGCCGGTTGTGTTATTTGTGCCTAGGTTCTGCAATATTTTGGTCGCGATCGTCGGGCGCGAGGTGGTGGCAAGAACTTCTTTCTATTCTGAATTTCTGATTAAATTTAGTTGCAAAAATGTGTTTGACAGAAAAACACGTCTGGAACAGTTTCAGGTTCCCGGTGCCAGGAACGCAGCCGAGAGATCCCAGATCCGCAGTGTGCACAGACAGATAGATGCTCGGCGGGGTCCGTCCACATGCGTCCGCGACGCCATGATTTCCGCCGGATCCGCGCGCGTCCCACCCAGCGCCGCCGTGCGGTGTCGCTGTCGCGCCCGCGTCGCCTTGTGGCTTGCACAGAGTCTCAGGGACGATCCAATCGGATTCCGACGCGCCAGGCGATCCGTACGAGTCCATGTGTCCAGGCGTCCCGCCGGTAGGCCCCTGCCTCGGATGCGCCGCGAACTGATCGTCGCTTTTGCTCGTTTCGGCCGGCGTGCGCGCGCAGGAGCTCGGACAGGCCTTGGCTTGGAGAGCCTTGGACCACCGGCGAGTGGCTGTACCTGCCGATGAACCCATGCTGCTGCGGGGCCGCAGCGTAGAGGTGGGGCACGCCGGAGCGTTGATTTGTCGTCTCGCCAGAGGAGGCGGCTACGGGCTGGGGGTGGACACGTGTTGCCCGAGGAGGGGGGGATACTAGGTGTTTGGTGTGATATATATACTGTACTTCCTACTACTACAGCGGTAATTTATCCGTTTTCTTCATTTCTAGAGCTGGACATGCAGTACGTAGAATCATACTGCACTCTGCAGAAACTAGGCTGCATGTGCCCTATTTTTTTTTCCTTCTAGAGAACCTTAGTGTTTAGTTTTATTTTCCGAGAGAACCGTAGGTGTTTACTTGAATATATATCCATCGTTTTTTTCTTAAACTCCACTCACTTTTCTAAGAATTTGAGTAAACACAAACGGCTCTTTGTTTCACATGATTTCCAGACGAAAATCACAGGATGAAATAATGCCGTGCACTCCTGAATCCTACCAGATAGGAAAAATCAATTGTTTAGATTGAGAAACACGGGAATAACATGATTGAGAAATGCTCTTTGGATCTTTGCTTCACATGATTTTCCTATCTAATAGTAGGAGTAGGTCTTATATGTGGACCCTTTCTAGGCCTCTTTGGATCGCATGATTGAGAAACACGGGAATAAGAAAACACAAGAATTTGGTAGGTTTAACAACGAGAAAAAGATGACTGCAAAGCACACAAAAGCTGCAGGAATAACCGTTTGGATGGAATAACACAAGAGATGCTCACAAAAAATGTATTGATCCTATGTGACCAAGTCTTAAAAAGAGGTTGTAGTGATCTGAAGACAATCCACACACACAAAGAATCTAAGGATTAGAGTCCCTATGAAATTCCGATAGACCAAAGAGGCTAAGAACAGTAAAGCAAATGATTTGCTGGTTATATACACATGAAGTTTATTGCAAAAGGTGTGGATGCCGGCTTCTTTTTCTTGCTGAAGAGTGTTGATCTTGCAGGGTTTTTTTAACCTCTACATTTTTTTGATAGTTACTTACTACTCCCTTCGTTTTAAAATATAAGATGTTTTGAAGCGGAGGGAGTACTTATTATGTAGAAAAGATAGGTGTGAATTCGTGTACATGGAGTTTCGAAGGATCACCTTGTGCACGATGGTGAGTTTATGATTCTAGCTACGACCTAAGTCTCTGTTACATATATTATGGTGAGTTTATTGCAACCTATGCATATCGTGAGAGTGAAGATAATATTGTTAGATTCAGTGTAATAATTTTAGCATGTGGTTTTTATAAGTTCTTTAACCGTCGAGATTGCATATAGTAGCCCTCGCGAAAAAGGGCATACAGTAGTAGTACTGTGTGCTGGTTATCAGACCATCTCAAAACATGCGCCTGTCCAAGTCGTTGTTGTTTTCATCCTTTTCATTGACAAACCACCCAAAGTGGAAAGCTCAGACATATTACACACACTTCACTAACATATACTGCAAGAGTAAATTAGACACCAATAGTGTTTATTAGAAAAGGGGAAAGGTGGAGCGATGCACCGTGCGCACATCTTATAGCCAAATCCACCCAGAATATATATATATATTATCTCCGTCTAGTAATAACTGACCTGTATTTGTCTAAATTCGAATGTATCTATACACTAAAATACGGCTAGCTATATTCGAATCTAGACAAATTCAAGTCAGTTATTTCTGGACGGAGGGAATACTAGTTTGAGTATCCACATGCAGTACAAACTTACACAAGTACGCACTATATACACACACAAACAGTGTCATGTACATGCCTCCTCGTGACCTACTTGGCATTTAAGCAAGTATCCCCCAGCAGCTTTATATATATACTGCCATGGACTGATACTTCAAACAGAACCCAAGCTAGTGACAAAGGAGAGACCTCCCCTTCTGGCTCTCTTCAAACCAGAAGGTCCAAAAACACTTCATTCAGAAGGGGAAAAAATTAGACAGACAGAGGAGAGGAGAGATAGAGGTAAGAACATCTGCCATGCGTTACCGGGGAGAAAGGGACGAGGTTCCACGCACCGGTATGCGCCTCCTCCTCCTTACCGATCTCCTCATTATTCCAGGTTCCAAGTTCAGTAGTAGTACTGTAGCAGCAATAGTAGTTACAATGGCAGCAGGATGATCGATGGTGGATCTATGGGTCACGGTAGCTCCAGAGGTTGTCCCCGACCCCTGAATGCTCGGGCGATTCGTCGGAGGAGTCGGGGCTGAGCCTCGGCGGGCTCATCATCATCCCGGCAGCCATGTTGCGAAGGAACTGCGGCGTCTCGAATAGCGCCTCCTCGTCCAGGAAGTACTGGTCGAACCCAATGCCCGCCTGGTCCTGCTGCGCCCCGCCGCCTGCTGCCGATGCGGCCGCGATGCTGCCCCCGCCGAAGTGCTGCTGCACGGGAGCAACGATGATGCCGGAGGCGCGATCCTGCTGCAGAGAGGCGGCGGCGGCCGCTGCCGCCTCGCGGATGTCGTCGGCGGAGGTGGAAGCCGGCGCGGGGCGCGTGGCGGCGATGGCGGGGAAGTTGAGCGATGCGTCTGGCCCGCGGAGCGCGCGGGCGGCCACGTCGTAGGCCACGGCAGCCATCTCGGCGGTCGGGAAGGTCCCGAGCCAGATGCGGCGCGCCTTGCGAGGCTCGCGGATCTCCGAGACCCACTTGCCGCACCGGCTCCGGATGCCGTGGTAGAAGGGGTGCTTCCCCGTCGACATTGTTGGATCAGGGAGCTAGCTAGGGCAATGGCAGCACTGCACTACCTAGCTAGCTAGCTAGCTTATATAGTTAATGGCTATGAGGCATAAACAGCTATGGATCGAATGAAGAATGTGTGGGTGGGGATCAGTGGGGGACTCTGGGAGTGTCCGGCGGCGTGCATGCAGTTGGGGGATAAATATGCACGAGGAGCAAGTCGGCTATATAGGGCGCGACCAGGAGAAGAATCGGGCGGATATGGCGCGTGAGGGACGCCATGGCGTTCGCTCTCGATGAGCTGGTGCCCGGGAAGCAGACAACCAAGGTAAATTTGGGAAGAATCATGTCGCTTTCGGGCTTTCAAATCATGGCATGTGTACCTTTCATTTTCTTTTTGCCCTTTCTGTTTTTCTTCGGGCCTTGTTTACTTCCCCGGTATCCCCAAAAGACGTGGGGATATGCGGGGATTTGGTGTTTACCCAATACTCTCAAATTCTCTCAAATACCTTTCTCCAAAAATACTTTACCATAATGGAGAGTTTTTAATCTAGTCAAACATACACTACTGTGGAGAGGATTTGTGGAGATATTCCGAAATTATCCCCTCAAAACCCGGCCTAGTAAACGACCTATCGGGGAAATTTCGGGATACAAAATAATCCCCTCCCATCCCTTGAAATACCCTAGAAGTAAACAAAGCCTCGGGCGTGGAATGAGAGTTTTTTTTTTTGGGCAGTAATGTTTGTTAACTCCGTGGCCCTACGCCGTTAGATATATTTCTTGCCCAGATGCACATGTGCGCCATGGCAGCGGCTTTCTTTGATTTTTATGGAGTACTAGGATTTTTGGAGGAATTGAATCCTAAGAATTTTTTCATAAATATAGTAGTAATATTTAATCTCTAGATTTGAACCAACATGCTTTGTTTTCAAAAGAATTATTTGAAATACATTTCATACGCAATCCACTAAAACATTTGGAAATAATGTTTTGCTTTCTTGTGGTGAAAACCTATGAATGAGAAATCATATATACTGCAATGAGCAATTATGTGTTTTCTTGTCCCTGGAATCATGTAATCATGTCAATCAAAAAGACCCTCAATATGCATGGACGGAAAATACTTTTGGAAACAAAAATAAAAAATGTGCTCTGAATTTTATGAATTTGTTGTTCAAAAATCTAGGATTTAGGAGTTAGGGGAATGAACTTTTCTAAATTGGGTTACTTTTTTAAGCCAATGATCTCAATTGTTGATTTCGTATTATTTTCATATTGTACAAAATAAATTGGCAGCGATTTTTAAAATAATGAGCAACTTTGTTTTATAAAATAGCCAGGCAAATCTACATCTAAATTTGTACACCTTATTTTCTGAAATGGAGGTAGTATGTCTATATGTGTATGTATTATTAAGTGAATACCACAGGTTACATACCCATCCACTTAGATGCCATTGGATGCCCACTTGCAAAATGGACGGCTCAAAACTAAGTGGCATACTGAAGTGGTGGGGGTTTTGCTATACGTGTAGAGCCGATAAGGTACTCTTTTGCAACGGCCATGACGGAACGAGCAGCGAAGCACAGGGCTACTCAGGGTACGTGTAGCAATTAAAATTCAAATCGCACTTATGACACAGCAGTGAGGGTAAGTGTACGAATGATTATTCAATCATATTAGTTATTACTATTGGTTTAGGGAAAACGAGTTTTGCAAAAAACAACTATTAGTCTATTTCTCCAAAACACAAAATTCCGAATGTAGGCAACTAATCTATATACCTAATATATCTAATAATAAAGCACGAAGTGTTTCTCCCGATCCAACACTTTTTTGGACCGTTTTGTCCTCACACTAAAATACATATATCTAGCAAGCCACCGGTAAAAAAAGATTCGATGGGTCAGAAGATTCATTTACACGCCGGCGACCACAAAAAAAAATCTAATGAAAACGGACAAGAGAGCAAGCACGCATGACAACAATCACAGGAATAACTTGATTCATTACATGGGCCAGACTACGCATGCGTTCAGGGCCTGCCCGCCTAGTACACCAACATCAAAGGAGGCCCTGTTTATTTACGTTATTTCTGAAAATTAGCAGCGGCAGTTTTACATGCAGCTTGATTTTTAGTCCCACATCGAAAACTTAGTAAGAAATCTAGCACCTTAAATAGAACCATTATCTCACAGTAGACAAGCTAAGTTGCCAATGGCGGAGGGCAGTATACGGATGATGACAAAAAAAAAGTATAGCAAAACTGAGCATGCTTGAATGACTCGGGAATCAGTTAAGCCTGTGAGCTAATTATAAATGTGAGGAAGGAGGGATTGATGGGAGCATGATGCCATGATTGAAGGATTAAAGGAGGATTATGAGCTATAATTATAAATGGGAGGAAGGAGGGATCGATGGGCGCTGCCTGTGAGCTAATTATAAATGAGAGGAAGATTGAAGGAGGGATCGATGGTGGGCCGTGAAGATTGATAAAACAAGCCAAGTGGAAAAGCAAGAAAATATCAGATCCATTATCTCGGCAGAAGTTACTCTGATTCTTTTAGAAAATGTAAGCAAATTTAAATCAGAAATTCAATACTAGCTTTTCGCGACATGGCTTTTTTACTCGATGCAACGTACAATATTTTTTCTGTAATTTACAAGGTCAAAAAGGTATCCATCGCAGCAACGCGCGGGCATTGTGCTAGTTTTGCTAATCCTTGAATTAGTTTGGAGTATCCAAACAGTGTTTTCCCTAAACTCAGGGCAAAACAAGTTTGACTTAAATGGTTTCCTTAAAACATGGTAACCAAACAAGGCCTTACTGTGCGTGAAACAGACAGACTGTTTTTCCGTGTTTGATACAATTTTCAATGTCAAAAACGTTAATTATAGTTAGGACAAATTTAATCATTTAGACGTGTTGACTTGAATCATATGTTACTCCTTTCTTCACGGTTTGCAGGGCGCTCTACAAAAATCTTACGGACCTAGGCGTGAACGTAATGGCTAAAAATTAGGCCTATTAGTGAGCGGTTAAGGCGCATGCACTGGTGGGAGACTGTTGCATGCATAGAAAGTCGGGAGAAAAGCTACCACATTAATTAATAATTAATGCTTATGCGTCTATAAACGTTGTAGTTTTGGAAAAATCCAAATTTAATTAGGCGCCCTGCAAACCGTGAAGGAGGAAGTACATTATATTAAAATATAAAATTTTATTGATAAAACAATATCACATTAATTAAAATACATCATATTTTTCTAATGTAATGATACAAGAAATCCTAAATCTAATTATAAGATTTTGGGATCTCTTTCCTACAAATTCGCTTCCTCTGTATGTCATTATCCTCGCGGCATCAACTCATACCTCGTCGACGACCCTACAACCATTATCGTGGCGACATGCCTCGATGACCCTCGTCGACGATCTAGACACTGCCCTTGGTGATTATGTTCTGGCAGGCCACCTGATCCCAAAATCAGAATTCCCCTACCCACTAGCAACAAGATCACCCGACATTAGCGATTAGAATTTTTCACATTCGCTCTCGTTGTTAACAGTAAACACTAGTACTCTGTTTTGTTCGGAAATAAGTGACTTGAAATTATCTAAATTCATATATAAATAGATACATGTGAATCTAAACAATTCAAAATCACTTTGATTAGTTTCAATTTGATGATGCTTGGTAGCACCAAGTCGATAGCACATACTACTAGTGAAGTGTCACGTGTGAAGCTAGAGAGAGCTCGTGTACATAGGGTCCCAGTAATATCTATCGTCGTTCACGACCATGTAGACACGCAGAAACGTATACTCCACATATAACAGGATCGTCTTTGATAATTATCCCATCCAAGGAATAGCCTAAGAGCCCTAGATGATGCGGTCAATTGACAACGGCACGTGCCTCCACATCGGGACCAGCTCGCCCTGGACGAGAGTCCGGAGGACGACGCATCCGCGGAGGCGACACCCTCATATCACTGCTGTACTTTACTGCGTCCTCCTCGTGCTGGTCCCCATTGATATCTAGCTAGAGACGGCTTTCGACGTTGAGCGCTCCGAATAGACTTGGCCACTTCTCGTTTCTCGACGTCGACGGTCCGTACCTAAGAGCATCTCAGCCGGTGTCCTCAAAATGTGTAGCCGGCAACAGCGCGGGCAAGCCCTTGGGGGGCACGAGATTCGAACTCCTGGTAATTTGAACGAGGCTATCTCACCCGAACACACGTTCTCCTTCCATTTTCCCCTCCTCTCCGCTACAGTCACTAGTAGAAAAAAAGTCATTCGTCCATCCCAGTTCAGAGCATTACTCCCGGTTATAGCATTAGTCCCGGTTTCAACGGCTAAAACGCCAGCAATCTTTAGTCTCGGGTCAAACGGGACTTTTAGTCCCGGTTCGTATCACCAACCGAAACTAAAAGGGGTGTCACGGTGCCAATCCCTTTAGTCCCGGTTCGTATTACCAATCCGGACTAAAAAAAGTGGGCAAATTTTTTTTTTAAGTTTTGCCGTGATAGTAAAACGGACAGAAATCCTTCTGGAGATCGTCTTTTGTAGATTCAAAATCATGCCAAAAAGTTATAAAAAATTCTAAAAATAAAATCCTTCAAACTGTAGTTATATTAAGTGATTTAGTTGTTACAAAAATTAGCAAATATAAATTTCGACATAATTTACAAAAAAATGTTATAAAAATTCAAATGGCCATAACTTTTGTATACCATCTAAAAAAAATACAACCTATCAAAACGTGCAGAAAAAATTAGCTCTTTGATTTCAACATGCTTAGGCCGTTTTGGATTCTTAAAATTCAAAAAGAAAAAAAATTATTTCAAAAGTTAAATTATTTTAGTATTTTTTATGTCATATTTGAATTTCTCGCATTTTTCTGATAATAATGGATATATTATTTGTTAAATGAATAAATGGCAAAAATGAATAAAATATTAATTTAATTAGTTTTTACTTTCATTAGAATAAAATGTTAGTATTAATTATTTATTGTTGTTTACTAAAAATAGTTGTTCTTAATTTCAAAAACTAAAAACGTGTCACATATCGATATGAATTAATAGGATTGATATACTAGTCTTGACAACAAGATATAAGGGTCTTCTGTGCGGGTGGAAGAGATGGAATGAAAAAGTTAAGTGTGCTGGGGGTGAAGTAGTGTTAGGATGGGTGACCGGATGGGAAGTTTGTCCGTAAGTACGATTTGAACTAAGATTAAGTATAATTAGTGTTAAAATTGAGAGATGTGGGAGATTAACGAGTCAAACAATTCAAAGGTTGAAGAAAAATTTGGAAAAAAAATCAATTTTTTTTTTTGGAAAAACATTTTAAAAAAACCTTTACTCCCGGTTCGTATTACAAACCGGGACTAAATGGTCCCGCACACTCGACGTGGCCCCGTGAGTGCCTTTAGTCCCGGTTTGTGACCGAACCGGTTAGGAAACCGGGACTAAAGGCCTTTACAAACCGGGACCGATGGCACGTTTTCCACTAGTGAGTAGAGAGAACCGAAAAGGAAGGAGCCCCGTTCCCTTTTGTCTGCCGCCGCCGAAGGCGTGGGCTTCCTCTCCCTCCTCTTGCCATTCCGGCGACGGTGGGATGGGGGATAGGGAGGGGGGATCCCCGCTGCTTTCTGGCCGGTGTGTAGTTAGGTGTAGGTTAGGCTTTGCGGGTGGCGCTCGATCGGTGTCGACGTTGTTGCTGCGAATAAGTACTTCCGGGCCAGCACCTTGAGGTCGCCGTGGTGTGACTCCGAGGAGCCGTGGATCTAGGGTTCCTAGGCGAGATTAAGGATGCCAATGGGTAGGGTATGGGCAGGGTAGACCAATACCATACCCATACCCGTGTAGCCAATGGGTACAAAAAATTACCCATACCCGTACCCGCAGGTATAAAACTTTACCCATACCCATACTCGGCGGGTACCCGTACCCAATGGGTACCCAACGGGTATATCCAATAGTATACAAGTTATTCAAAATTTTACTTTCATCAATAGCATATTTGAAAAAAGACAATAATCTCTACTTACTAATAGTAGACGAGTACATGAAAATATCAAATTAAAGTTTAGAAGTCGCAATCTCATACTTGTCCCTAGGCTTCTCGGCCGCATGGGTTCAAACTCTATAGATAAGTTTGACATGTCAGTTTAAACGGGCAGGGTATGGGTATACCCATGGGTACAAGTCTATACTCATGTCCGTATCCATGACTTAACGGGTAGGGTATGGGTATTACCCATGGGTATAAAAATGTGTCCATACCCTACCCATGCGGGTACGGTACCCGCGGGTACCCGTACCCATGGGTAAAATTGCCATCCTTAGGCGAGATCGTCGCGACGGCGGCAGGGATCTTGGTGGAGATTTTTGTTCCTCTTTTCATTCGCGTCACGCCGGCGTCTCCTCCAACGCTGTCGGGAAGACAGAGGAAGGTGTAGTGGAGCGGTTGCTACTGCTCGGGTGTGACTGGTGGTGGTATGGTTGATGCGGAGAACCGTGGAGGGCTTGTGGTTTGCAGCAGGCGGATCTGGCTTTGTCCTCGACGGGGTGGGCCGGATCTGGAGATCGACGGCGATCTTGGGGATGGACCCCGACCGACGAGCCCCAACGACAAGGTGAGCACTTCGGGTGCTCCACTTTTGAGGTTGACAAAGCCGTGTGGTGATGGAGCTGCGTCGATCTTGGGCATGATGACTTCCATCTCTTCTTCTCTCGGTGCTCGCCCCGGCAACCCCGGAATTGAGCAGCGGATTGGAGGGGATCCTTTGTCATTTTTTGCTTCTCAGGGTTCTTTCTACAAAATGTATGGATCTTCATGTCCTTCTGGACCGTTCCGTCTTGCGTGTATGTATTGTTGTACTCAACTTTGATCTAATAAAATACGTATACAACATAAAAAAAGAAGTTATCCACATCGGCGTCCTCCCAAAATGCCTTCCCAAATTATTTTTGAATCCAAAATAAATTGAAATTTCATTCATACTAGAGTCCTAACCTAGTTTGATGGAAAAAAACATGGGCTTTCTGTCCATGTAGTCGTCTTCCTCTTGTACCCGCCCCATTGCCTCAGTGCATATCATGGCCTAGCGGTGCCTCTCCGCCTTGACAAAATGCCCCGTGAGCCCTTCGAGACTCATATGTCTCTGTCGACGCTGCATTACGGCGATTCCTCTCCACCCTGGCCTTGCGAGCTGTCGCTCACGAGGCCTCGCCTGCTACATGTCCCTCCACGTCGCAGCCTCTCGTGCCATGATTGCGTTGGAGAGCCCAATGATGTCTCCCTTGATGGTTGCGTTCGTTTAGCGGATGACGGTGTGCGCCTCCTCCGCACGCGGTGTTACGATGGAAACGAGGAGGGCCATATGGTTGTTCGGCTCCTCGCCCACATCGAGGTCGTTGAAGTCGTACAACTCCTCATCGTCACCCTCAATGTACACATCTTCCTCTAACCCCTCCACCTCCGCCTCCTCCTTGTTGTTGTCCAACGTCGGGTCAGGTGGTTCATCGTCGTCCTCCGAGGGTTGGCAGCGAGCGCAAGCCGTCTGGGAGAGCTAAGCCCATGTGATGGGTATGCGTTGAGGCATGGTATGTGTGTGGTTGTTTCCACCCCGCGGCTCGGCCCTTCTTATAGCCGACGGGAGAATGGGCGGGAAACGACGGGAAACTACTGGAAAATGAGCTGAGGGCGGAAAGCGACTAGGCTTTTGCGCCACGGGCAAGCCTACCTCGCGCGGCCGAACCGACGTCACCGGCAAGCCTACTCCGCGCGACCGAACCGACGTAGCAGGAAGAGGCTGAGGGGGAGGGGATTTGATTTTGTGTGCGCCGGTGGAGATGCTATAAGAGACTTCTTTTCTCTTCTCCAATAGCATGGAAATACTCCATATCCTTCTTTACCTTGTGTCTATGCATGCGATAGAAATGAATTAAGAAATGGCGTCATGCCATCACTGTGCATGGTTCATCTGCCCACAGTCCACAGATCCGGTGGTTCTTGTGCAGAATTAGAAATAGTTTCCACTTATTATCTGAGGAATAGCAAAACCATTTAAGTTGCACCACTTCTCACAATTTGTCATGGGATTACTAGCGAGTAATACAGAGCCGTAGATAACTGGACCAAATTTGAGTATACTTAACTCACATCTCTCTAACTTTTTCACAAAGTATATGATAATAATTCTTGAAACAGTGACTGGATAAAGCTCAAAAAATTGCATGGCGTGTAGTAGCGGTGGCAGAAGGGAATCCTGGCCAAAAATGATGGCTACGTACATAGGAATAGAATCACCGCAAAGCGGGGATTGTGACGCCTGTTAGAAAGCGTGGTGGCTAGAGGGTCTCGCGTGTTTTCCCTTGTCCTCATGTTTCGTCGGAGGTACCTGCAGTTTATCAATTGCCAGTCGGCTCACGCACAAGTCGGCGCTCCAAAAAAATCGCACGTCCGATCATGCGATGCGACTGCTTTGTGAAAAAAAAATCTAGACTTATTTTGGTATATAGATTCACTACAAACCCGACTAAACCTACTTACTCCGTTTTAAAATATAAGATATTTTAGGTAAATTATCTAGACTTGTTTTAGTGTCTAGATTCACTTTAAACCTTAGTAAACTTACATACTAAAAGTAGCCTAGATATATTTACTTCATAAATCTAAAATATCTTATATTTTAAAACGGAGGAAGTATAATCTAAAACAAGTCTAGATACATTTGTTTCACAAACTAAAATATTTTATATTTTGAAACGGAGGGAATAGTACTGTATGTCAGACGCGACGGCTGCAGCGGTGCAGAGCTGGCCGCCAAATGGAGATCCGCGACGCTCAGATGATTTCTGATGGAAGGCGACGGCGGCGCCATGACTGCCCCCGCGTTCTTGGTGTCTCATCCCACGATTTGACGGACGACCTCGACCCCGCCGTCCGGCTCAAGAGTGTTGCATACGGACTTTCAGTGAATCGGCAGTTAACACGCTTACACCTGGCTTTGAATTGTTGCCAACTGCCAAGCTGCTAATGTAACCGCCGCGAACAGTGAAGCTTAACTCACCTCACCCCTGAGCGCGACCGCTCCATACATAACATCACATTGAATAAATCAGAACAAAAGAGACCAACAAATCGTGTATTTTTTTTGTCAAATCTGCCCAATTCAGCAAAGTTCGACCGAATCTGACTCCGGGACAAAACTAATTCAAAATCTGACCTCTCACGTCGGCGTCATTTGAAATGGCGTAGACTTAACGCGGGTTGGCGATGGCGCCAAGCTAGAGACGCAAGTGAAGGGGGAGCTGACGTGGCCGCTATGTTGGCGTCATTTCAAATGGCACCGATCCTAGGGTTATATCCAATCGACCACTTCTCTTCTCCCAGCCCACCCATTTCTTCCTCCTAGCCGTCACGAGCTCTCTCTCTCTCTCTCTCTCTCTCTCTCTCTCTCTCTCTCTCTCTCTCTCTCTCTCTCTCTCTCTCTCTCTCTCTCTCTCTCTCTCTCTCTCTCTCTCTCTTTCCCCCTTTTCTTCAAATCTTGTTAAAACTCAAAGATTTCTTCAATTGGGACCATGGCAAGTCTTCTTAGAGGTAATCTCTCTCGAATCCCCTTTGATTCCACCAATTAGAATGTCAAATTTCATCTCATTCATCTCTTTTTTGTTGAATCTCTAGAAGATCATAGATATGTTATCTAGATTTCTTTATAACTAATATTTGTTTGAACAAAGTGTAGCTAGTGTATGTATGCATTGGATATGAGCTTTGTCTTAGTGTTTGCTATTTTAGTTTACATATGCCAAAACCAAAATATGCACATGTGGGAATATATTTGTAGGGATTCATTTCTATAGTGTTTGCTAGTATATGTATGCATTGGATATGAGCTTGTCTTAGTGTTTTCTATAGTGTTTGCTATGTTGGGGAGCACTTCAATAAAAAATTAGCCAGTTGTATAATAATATAGCTTAGGACATTATAAATGATAGTGTCAATCCCTTCTATGTTAATTATCACAATGTTTGTAAATTCTCTAGACATGTGGACGGAGATTGAACGTCAGATGAAGTTTGCGGAAAGTACCAAAGGCCAGTATCCCAATATGTCATGGAAAGATGCTCCGGTGCTACCAAGATATCCGGTACCAAATTGTTGTTGTGGTAAACCTTGTCATATCCAACAATCTAACTACCACACTACTGCTGGCCGTGTATTCTACCGTTGCCCCGATACACGTGTGAGTTTTGTTGGCTTGTGACATGGTATCTATCATACTTGATTCATCATTGATTATTGATATGGTAAAGTTTATTTGACAGAAACATTGTACATTCTATTTCTTCCAGAGGATCAATGGCCCCGAGTGTTATGATGGCTATCTTCTTTCATAGGATATTAGCATTCTTTTGGGCCTGAAACCAGCCGAGAGGTGGAAACGCGTTGTGCGTCCTCCTCCATCTCCACCTAAGTATTGGAAATTACACAAGACCACACCCAAGGCTCCTCCACTTGTTTGGTGTGAGCATTTTTAAGATATGACACGGTGGTGTCCCCTTTACGGGCCCGACACTTTGGAGGAGTCTTGGAAGGTTTTCGATGAGCGGAAAAAGAAGCATAATGATGAAAAAACTTAGAGTTGCAAGGGATTGCAGAAGCACGGAAGGAGCGCTCAAGGAAGTACGAATTAGAAGCTAAAAGGAAGAAAGAAGAAGAGGCAAGGAAAAAAGAAGAACAAAGGGAAGAGAAGAGAAGGAAAGAGTGGGATGATAGCAAGGCTTGGTTGGATAAGGAAAACACAAAGTGGAAGCTATGGAACTATCGAGCATATTCTGATATCATCATGTATTAGACTTGGTTGTAAGCCGTAGAACTATTTTGGCACCATTTTTATTATGTTTGTAATGAGTACCAATGTTGAGGATATCGTTTATCGTTAACTTCTCGGTCAGCCCGAAATTAGTGATTTTTGGGTGTATCGGCCGATTTATTGGGCGATAAATCAATTTATCGAGCGATAAATTGATTAGTCGGCTTATCGGTCACACAGTGATAAGCGATAAATCAAACGATAAATCGGCATATCGGACAATTTTTTGAACAGTGATGAGTACTTGATATGATGAAATCGATGAAATATTTGCAGCTCATATTATTTTCTACTTAGATGATAAGTACATGGCATAGCACAAAATGATGATAAATTGCTAGACGGCACAATTTATTTCTTGCTACTGCTGGTGCTCGGGGAATGGAAACCATTGAACCCTCTAAATCAAAGATAAAAGAGCACCTTTTTAAATGGAAACTAAATTAGAAGGAAATAAGAGTGTCTAGCAATTTTTCATACTCATCCTAATTGTTTTGTTTGTTGGCCATCTTTTAGCACGCCATTCCTCGAACGCTTTCTGGTTATGCTGTCTGTGCTCTCTCTTTCTTTTCTCCTCTAGCTCTTTGGCCTCTTTTTCCTACACATATTTTCCCCTATACCAGTAAACTTCGTACTGTCTTTGGTCTTCAAACCAGAAATCCTTGTTACATCAGGATCCCGCCTATTGAATAATATAAATTTTTAGCGTAAACATGTAATTCAACCGAAAGTAAAAATAATTTAAGCGAGGAGAGAGTTCTTACGAAATAGGGTGCAGGACCCCAAGCGTGGCCGAACATAAATCCCCATTTTCTGCCAAGACCATCGCTCTTGATCTTGGCTTCATCAGCTGTGTAGCAGCATACCACCATGCAATCACACTAGATGATCCACAGAATTAGTTCATTCATCGGCGACATGTCTGGTGGGAGGAATGTACCACAATGAGGCCCTACGAGTCCATTAGCTATCTCCTTCCCTTTCCTTGAAGAGGATCCTACACCGGCCATGAGTGGTGTGTTTGTGTGTGTGAGAGTGAGAGGAGTTGGCTGAGAGAGATAGAGAGAGGTTGATTGGAGTGAATACGAAGACATACAGCAACCCGGATGCTATTTATGGAGGAATGACAAACACAATGGCCAAGAGTTAAAAGTAATACATGGATATGTATAGAGAAAGATTAGACCGCTAATTTATTGATCATAGGATTCATAAATAATTTACAAGTGTATCGGCAAACAAACGGAGAAACATAATTCTGCGGAACATAATGGTACGGCACATAAGTAAATTTTACATGGGGGATAAATTAAAACAATACTACGGCTCTCCACCGAGTGCCTGAATATGTGCCTTCAAATTTTCTATCTCGACATGTTGGTCCATGATGAGGACCCGTGCTTCAACAGGAAATGGGTCGTCGCACCACTGGAAGAATCCACACTGGCCATTACCCTATCAAAATTTTGTACAATGATTAAATATAGCACGCATAGGCTATATATTTGTAAATATGATGGTTGTAAGTACATATCTGACCGTCTGCCCCAGGACAATCCCAATACCTTTGGCCAGCATTTCGAAACCTCCAGTCATAGCAAAGCCTAGCTTCAAAGTTGCAGTCGCACCAAAATCGTCGAAGGTCTGCCATTGTTGTGTTGTTGTAGGTGAGACGGAAAACATTGTGTACGAGTGGTATATATAGCTACATATTTCTAAATTATTGTATAGGGTGTGTGTTTTTCGTTGAGTGCAACCGATAAACTTGTAAACAATGTGTAGTCACCATCAACTATACACTGGATTATCACTCTTGTCATGTGTAATAGTACTAGTAGCAGTGTGCTATCCAGATCACCTGCTAAGTGAGATGTGTGTAGTACAATGATTTGCTCTGTGACACAATGCTCAGTATTTCAGTGCACTGTTTCAGTGCTCAATGTCCAGTGTTCCAATGCTCAATAATTTCCATTACTCAGTGTTTCAGAGCTCAATTATTACAATGGTTCAATGAATGACTAACTCGTTGCTCAAAAATTTAAATGGTTCAATGATTCACGGACTCAGTGCACAATAATTTTAATGGTTCAATGATTCACTGATTTATTGACTTAGTGCTCTAATTTAGTGACTCAGTGGTCAATGATTCAATGATTCGTAGCCATGTGAGTGTTGTAGGAGCAGTAATTCATCACAACACTAATTCATTGCTTTCCTTCAACTATAAATGGCCATGCACTCTTGCGTTTAACTCACAATTACTAGCACCATGTCCAGAAACCATGATCTTTCAGGTAGCTCGGTCGATCCATATGATCCTGATCGTTACCCAAGTATTCTAGGTATACATTGTCGTTGTCCAAGACAACCAATTATTAGGGTTGAATATGATTGATTGTTTGAGGATGCAGGGAGAAGATTCTCAATATGTTCCAAACTAGAAGTACGCGCAATTAACACGGCCAATTGTTAGGGTTGAATATTCACTATTAATATCATGATATTTCATTGTTGGGGTACCAATGCGGCCACTTTCAGTACGAAGACGAGGAGTTGTCTCCAGAAGCTAGAGTTCTAATTTACAACAATTATATGGAGATTGAAAGGCTGAAGACCAGCTTCGAAATTTAGGTGGCGAACCATAGATTTTTAAGAAAATCATCTTCATATGTATGTTTCTGTAATTCTCAATTTGTCCAATAATTAAAGATTCTCTAAGAATAAGGTTGTGTGTTGTTATATTGAATTGGCAAGGCGACAGTGTCGGTACCACTTTAAATGGCGCCGAGGTTGCACAATTTGGTGTCGGTGGAAATGGCGTCGACCTCTGGGCAGGATTTGGGGCTTTGACACCCCTTCTATGTATGGTCTGGCACCGATGATCTAGATAGGCGCCAAAGGTTCGGCGCCACTTGAGATGGCGTTGTGGTTGCCATGTTTAGCATCGGTTGACATCTGGGCACATTTTTGGGGCTTCAACACCCCTTCTGTGTATGGTCTGGCGCAGACGATCGAACTTTGGCGCCACTTTAAATGGCGCCGAGGTTGCACTATTCATGTCCATGTTTGGTCATGAGACTTCGTAGCTTGGTATCCAAGTTCTTCTTCAACGATCTTTGGCCACCTTTTGTCAGCATTAATTAGCACCTTGACTTCGTCGCTCCTCGTGACCCAATACTCGTTGTACTTTGTCAAAAGTAAAGGATGCGATGGCAGTTACCTATAGCGTGTGGATACCCTTTAGCACCTTATTGAATATCTCGGCCATGTTACTTGTCATGTGACCATACTGAACCCCATACTCATCGAAAGCTTGAGCCCATAGGTGTTTCTTCGACAAATTGTCCCTAAGAAAACCCTTTCCCTTCTCATTTGTCAAGCTATACAACTCATTGAACATATCTTCAAATACCGCCTGCTCGAACACCATGGTAAGCCTATGGAGATACTCGATCATTTCTCTATTATGACAAGCACGATAGAAATTACCCGCGAAATGCCTTATGCACCAACGGTGCCTAACAAGGGGATGCCTAGGTATTTCTGCCCTCATGACATTCAATATGGTCGGATTCTGGTCAGAAATGACACAGACTTCTCTTCCGAGGATAATGACTGCAAGTGCATAGATCATTTGTAGCTAGTTTCAAAATAAAGATATCGATCCCACAGGGAGGAATAGGCGAAAGACGAAAATGCTTTTAATTAAAACTAAACGCAGTACTTAAGGAATAATTCTAATATGTAAGAAAAGTAGAATTGTTTTTGGGTTTTTGGTTGAGTGAAAAAGTAAAGTAACATGAAGTAAAACTTAATGCAGAAAGTAGTAACCGTGTGTGTAAAAAAGATTGAAACTGCAATAGGGGAAAGGCGTTTTCAGGGAGTGGTGGATACACCGCTAGCAATTTAGATTAAGTGATCAAGATTATTATAATGAATATTCTCATGATATGCATGTATATGGGAGGAGCTCCATATATGGATGATTAGGCAGCAACCATTGCTCACACCATCCTTTATAACCACAACAGACAGATAAACGACATCAATTGTATTATCCTGCTATTAAGGGATTTCTCCTGTGGCATGGACATGGTTTAATGAGTTCTCCTTACTTCCCCAAATTAGTACGTAAAGGATGACAACGACTTTATAGTCACAGTAAGTGCTACCATCCCTCCGTCTACCAACAGGTAATCCCCTCTATCAAGTCCCCGTAAGAGGCAAATATTAAGGAGGTGCACAACTCCCAACATCAAGATGAAGACAATTTACACATACATATAATGATGTATAACATAATAATACCTACTTCATCTCAATCATATACTAGGGTTTCTCCATCTTCCCAAGAACTAATGATCTACTCACACATGGAGGCAAACAACTGCGGTGACCCAGCATACCACTGCATGTGTAGTACACTATAGTCATTGACATGACATCCACAGAACACCGTTCCGTAAATATCACATCCCTCAGAGTGGTACAACAGAAACATTGCGGGTCCATATTACAAAGGTACACACATTATTATTACAATACGGAAGTTCAAGACTTCCAAAAGATCCAACTTACAAACCAAAATATAAGATGTTCAACGGAAATTTAAAACTAACAACTCCGACTAGGAGTGGGGCTCAACAGCTTATTCTATAGATTTCATGCTGCTCGGCTCCGTTAGTTACTACTAAATAGACCCTTAAGTGGACTCGTTTTCATCGACACCATAACGGATCTCGTAGTCCACGCCTTCAACTCCTCCGGATAGATCAGGTTCCTCGTAGAAAACGTCTTCTTGGCATTCGGCTGCATACATTGGCACGTCTTCGGAATCCTCAGAGTCTAAGCAATGGATCAAAGGAAAGAATGAGTAACAACGTTACCCAACAAGTTCATTATATGCAAGGTGGGAAGTTTGATGCTCTAACTACCACCTCGGATTATAAATCCTTGGCACTATGCAGTTTTTGTAAATCTTTCTTCAAAGATTGATTTTATTCTAAAAAAACTATGACAATCAGCCTTCACAGGTTGACTAGAACTTTCATGGAGTTCCTTTCCTGCTGCGTTCATAGCTCCTTCCCGGAACAGGGAGTAACAAGTTACACTTCTTACACTCTGAAAAGGTGCGTTACTTTACCCATGAGAGATCAACTCCTTGTTGCACAACCGGGCGTACTTTCCCGTCCACAATTCCATGATGTGGGGCCCAGTAGTTGGTCCAAGCCAATCACTGCCCCCTTCGCGACCCCGCATGTTGGAGATATGCCCTAGAGGCAATAATAAAAGTAGTTATTATTATATCTTTGTGTTTATGATAAATGTTTACATTCATGCTATAATAGTATTAACTAGGAAACATTAATACTTGTGTGATTTGTAAACTTAATTTGAAGTCCCTAGTAAAGCCTCTATATAATACTAGCTTGTTGGTTAATATATGATTGTGGTTTCCCTATCATGAACATTGAGCTGTTATTAACAACAAGATCATATTGTTAGGAGAATGATATGATGGACATACTCCTATAGATAAGCGTAGCATAAAGATCAAGTCATTTTAATAGTTCAATTGCTATATGCTTTCTGATACATAGTAATCTAATTCCTTCGACCATGAGATCATGCATATCACCTTTACCGGATGGATTCTTTGATGACATCAAACACCACACCGTAACTGGGTGGCTATAAAGGTGGCATTGAGTGTTCGGAAAGTATTGGTTGAAACACATGGATCAAGAGTGGGATTTGTCCATCCATATGACGGATAGATATACTCTGGGCCCTCTCGGTGAAATGTCATCCAATTAGCTTGCAAGCATGTGACTGGCTCACAAGGGATCACATATCACGGGAACGAGAAAAGAGTACTTATCGGTAACGAGGTTGAACTAGGTATGCAGAGATACCGACGATCATAACCTCGGATAAGTAAACTATCGTGAGACAAAGGGAAATTGGTATCGTATGTAAGTGGTTCATTCGATCGCAAAGTAATCGTAGAAATATGTGGGAGCCATATCAATTTCCAGATTCCTCTATTGGTTATTGTTCGGAGAAGTGTCTCGATCATGTCCGCATAATTCACGAACCGTAGGGAGACACACTTAAGGATTCGACGTTGTTTTGAGTAGTTATGGAATGATGAGAAAGAGACCAAATGTTGTTCGGAGTCCCGGATGGGATCCGAGATATCACGAGGAGATCCGGAATGGTCCGGAGAATAAGATTCATATAAGGAAAGTCCCGTTTCGGAGTTGGGGAATGGTTCCGGTGTTTTCATCGGGAATGTTCTAGAATGTTCCGGAATGTCCAGCACTCCGGAGGGGAAGGGTACATGAATGTGTTGTATCAAGTTGGTATGATTGCATCATGTACTGTCATCGCTGAACCAAATAAAGGATTAATTCAAATCCTAGTTTGAAAAGTCAAACAGCTAGTTTGAAAAGTCAAACGGCTAAATTTGGAAAGAGGAAAAGAGGAGGAGTGGGAAACCGAGTTGGGGAGGAGTTCGCTCCTCCAACCGGCGGCGCCCACCCAAGCCGAGTTGGGGAGGGACTCCTCTCCCTCCCCTTGGCCGGCCGGCCCCTCCACCTATATAAGGAGGGGCAGGGCTCCCTCCTAGACACACACAAGATCCTCTCCTCCAAACCCTAGCCCCAAGCCGCCGTCGCCTCCATAGCCGCCGCTGGCCCTAGGGCAAACCCTAGCCGCCGTCTAGCTAATCCCTAGCCGCCGGCTTGCCCCCTCCTTGGTGTGTCTAAACCCTAGAACACCGAGGGACTCTCTCATACTCCACCATACTCGCTCCGGCTTTAGGCGAAGCCCTGCGAGATCTCCCCTCTACTTCCGGTACCACGCCGTTGTGCTGCCGGAATCGCGAGGAGAGTGCTACAACCTCCGCTGCCTGCTAGAACAAGGGAGAGGAAGGTCTTCGTCGAATACCGAACGTGTGACCGACTGCGGGAGCACTGTCGAAACGCAGCGCCGGAAGGATCGTCTACGCGATCTTGAGATCGGGAAGAGTATGACTACATCACCCACGAGAATCTGCTCTCGTTAAACACTTTGGAATCTTCGAGGGTGAGTTATTCCATCGACTCGTTGCTACAATCTAGTAGATAGATCTTGGCTTGTTTGTTTGTATGCGGTAGAAATTTTTTGTTTTCCATGCTACGAAACCCTACAGTGGTATCAGAGCCGTGTCTATATGTAGATCTGTTGCACGAGTAGAACACAATGGTCATTGTGGGCGTTGATGCTTTTATTGTCGATTGCTTCTTGTGTACTTTGCATCTTGCGGTATGTTGGGATGAAGCGGCCCGGGCTAACCTTACATGACATCGTTCATGAGACTTGCTCCACGCTTGACATGCAACTTGTATTGCATAAGTGGCTTTGCGGGTGCCTGTTTCTCCTAGCATAGTTAAGATCCAATTTACAACGGGTGATTAACAATACTAGTATCAATGTTGTGGTTCTTGTTCGTAAGTTAGAACGACACTTATTGAAAGCCCCAAACCACGTAAAACATGCAAAGAAAGTAGAGGCGTCTAACTTTGTTTTGCAGGGGTGTGCTGTGATGTGATATGGCCATGATTGTGATTATATTTGATGTATGCAATGTTCCTTATTGTAAGTTGGCAACCGACAGGAGCCATATGGTTGTCTTTAATTTATGTTAAGACCCGCGTGTCTATTCAAAGTAGTTGTAATAGTTGAAGCCGGTGGACGACAACCATGGAGAAGCGTCATTGACCTTGATGCAATGTCGATGATGATGGAGATCATGTTCATGCTAGAAGATGGAGATCGGAAGCACAAAGAAGAAAGGCCATATCATATCACATATTATGAATTGCATGTGATGTTAATCCTTTATGCATCTTGTATTGCTTAG
Organism: Avena sativa; assembly: GCA_916181665.1. Taxonomy (NCBI): domain Eukaryota; kingdom Viridiplantae; phylum Streptophyta; class Magnoliopsida; order Poales; family Poaceae; genus Avena; species Avena sativa. The sequence goes on along the minus strand of OV702294.1, from coordinate 165,059,538 downwards.
TAGACAACGGTAGCATTATAAGATGATCCCTCATGCACATGAATTTCAAGTCATAAAGTGTTCACCCTTAGTTGGCACCGTTGCTAAAGCTTGTTGTTTCGAAGCACCACGTGATGATCGGGTGTGTTAGATTCTGCAAGTGCATACAACGTGAGCAAGCCAGATTTGCTCATGCGGAAACTAAGGTTTGATCTTGACGAGCCTAGCATGTACAGACATGGTCTCGGAACACGGATCACCGAAAGGTAAAGCATGAATCATATAGTAGATATGATGAACATGTCGATTGTTCGCCATTGAAACTATATCAACTCTCGTGATGATCGGTGTTGATGTGGTGGATTTGGTTCGTGTGATCACTAAAACAATGTGAGGGATATTGTTTTGAGTGGGAGTTCACCTAGATTAAATTTATTAATTTGAACTCAATTTGTCATAAACTTGGTCTAAACTATTGCAAATATGTTGTAGATCAATGGCAGCCCCTACCATCAATTTTAATGCATTCCTAGAGAAAGAAAAGTTGAAAAACAATGGAAGCAACTTCACGGATTGGTTCCGCAATTTGAGGATTGTCCTCACAGCTGGTAATTTGACCTATGTGCTGGATGCACCGCTGGGTCACCCACCTGCAGCTGATGCTGCCGATGAAGTAAAGAATGTTTACCTCACTCGGAAGACTCAGTACTCCAAAGTTCAGTGTGCTATCTTGTATGGTTTAGAATCGGAGCTTCAGAAAAGGTTTGAGAATTCAGACCCATATGATATTGTCGAGGATCTCAAATTGATCTTTGAGACTCATGCGGCAATTGAAAGCTATGAGGCTTCTGAAAAGTTCTTTAACTGCAAGATGGAAGAGGGCAGCTCCGTCAGCGAGCATGTGCTTAAGATGTCTGGGCACGCAAACAAACTTCAAAGCTTGGGTATTGTGATTCCTAATGCTTTGGGGATTTACCGTGTCCTCCAATCACTACCACCAAGTTACAAGAACTTTGTGATGAACTACAACATGCAAAACATGAACAAGACGTTGCCAGAACTCTTTGCCATGTTGAAATCTGCAGAAGTGGAGATCAAGAAAGAGCACCAAGTGTTGTTGGTCAATAAGACCACCAAATTCAAGAAAGGCAAGTCTAAGCAGAAGGGACACTTCAAGAAGGGTGGTAAGAAAGTTACCACACCGACGAAGAAAACCAAGGCTAGACCTAAGCCTGATACTGAGTGCTTTTACTGCAAGGGAGAAGGTCACTGGAAGCGGAATTGCCCAAAGTACTTGGCGGATTTGAAGAACGGTAACATCAAGAAGAAAGGTATGTCTGATATACATGTTATTGATGTGTATCTCACTAGTACTCGTAGTAGTACCTGGGTATTTGATACTGGTTCAGTTGCTCATATTTGTAACTCGAAACAGGTGTTGCAGAATAAACGGAAGCTAGCGAAGAACGAGGTGACGATGCGCGTGGGAAACGGATCAAATGTTGATGTGATCGCGGTCGGCACGCTACCCCTTCATCTACCATCGGGATTAGTTTTATACTTAAATAATTGTTATTTGGTGCCTGCGTTAAGCATGAACATTATATCGGGATCTTGTTTATTGCGAGACGGTTACTTGTTTAAATCCGAGAATAATGGTTGTTCGATTTATATGAGTAATATGTTTTATGCACATGCAACTTTTATAGATGGTCTATTCTTATTGAATCTCGATAGTGGAAATACACATATTAATAACATTGAGGCTAAACGTTTGAATTCGAGCGATAACTCGACCTATATGTGGCACTGTCGTCTTGGTCACATTGGAGTGAAGCGTATGAAGAAAGTCCATTCCGATGGACTTCTTGAATCACTTGATTTCGAATCACTTGATAGATGCGAAGCATGTCTGATGGGTAAAATGACTAAGACTCCATTTTCTGGTATGATGGAGCGAGCTACGGACTTGTTGGAAATCATACATACCGATGTGTGTGGTCCAATGAGTGTAGCATCGCGCGGTGGTTATCGTTATGTTCTTACCTTCACGGATGACTTGAGTAGATATGGGTATATCTATTTCATGAAACATAAGTCCGAAACTTTCGAGAAGTTTAAGGAATTTCAAAGTGAGGTAGAGAATCAACGTAACAAGAAGATTAAATTTCTACGTTCTGACCGTGGAGGTGAATATCTAAGTTACGAGTTTGGCGAGCATTTGAAGAAATGCGGAATACTTTCGCAGTTGACACCGTCGGGAACACCACAGCGTAATGGTGTGTCCGAACATCGTAATCGAACTCTCTTAGATATGGTTCGTTCTATGATGTCACTTACAGATTTACCGCTATCATTTTGGGGTTATGCATTAGAAACAGCCGCATTCACTTTAAATAGGGCACCGTCTAAATCCGTTGAAACGACACCGTATGAATTATAGTTTGGGAAGAAACCTAGATTGTTGTTCCTTAAAGTTTGGGGGTGCGAAGCCTATGTAAAGAAGTTACAGCCGGACAAGCTTGAACCCAAAGCGGAAAAATGCGTCTTCATAGGATACCCGAAGGAAACTATTGGGTATACCTTCTATCATAGATCCGAAGGCAAAATCTTCGTTGCCAAGAATGGATCCTTTCTAGAGAAGGAATTTCTCTCGAAAGAAGTGACTAGAAGGAAAGTAGAACTTGACGAGGTTGTTGAACCTTCTCTCGAAATTGCGAGTAGCGCAGCACCGAAAGAAGTTCCTGTGGTGCCTGCACCAATAAGAGAGGAAGCTAATGATGATGATCATGAAACTTCGGTTGAAGTTGCTACAGAGCCTCGTAGGTCAACGAGAACTCGTACCACTCCAGATTGGTATGATCCCGTTATGAGTGTCATGTTGGTGGACAACACCGATGACCCTGAGACATATGAGGAAGCGATGATGAGCCCAGATTCCAATAAATGGCAAGAAGCCATGAAATCCGAGATTGGATCCATGTACGAAAACCAAGTGTGGACTTTGGTGGACTTACCAGATGGCCGGAAGGCTGTCGAGAACAAATGGATCTTCAAGAAGAAAACAGATGCTGATGGTAATGTTACTGTCTATAAAGCTCGACTTGTCGCAAAAGGGTTTCGACAAATTCAAGGAGTTGACTACGATGAGACTTTCTCACCAGCAGCGAAGCTAAAGTCTGTGAGGATTATGTTAGCAATCGCTGCATATTACGATTATGAGACATGGCAGATGGATGTCAAAACAGCATTCCTCAATGGAGACATTGATGAAGAGTTGTATATGATGCAACCCAAAGGTTTTGTTGATCCTAAAGATGCTAACAAGGTATGCAAACTTCAACGGTCCATCTATGGATTGAAGCAAGCATCCCGAAGTTGGAATCAACGTTTTGATAAGGTGATCAAAAGGTTTGGTTTTATACAAACTTATGGAGAAGCTTGTATTTAAAGAAAGTGAGTGGGAGCTCTGTAGCATTCTTAATATTATATGTGGATGACATATTATTGATTGGGAATGATGTAGACCTTCTTAATAGTGTCAAGGAATATTTGAATAGTAGTTTTTCAATGAAGGATCTTGGCGAAGCAACTTACATATTAGGCATAAAGATTTATAGAGATAGATCGAAACGCCAAATATCATTGTCACAGAGTACATATTTGCACAAAGTTCTAAAGAGGTTTGGAATGGAAGATAGCAAGAAAGGGTTCTTGCCCATGTTGCCCAATACGACCTTGAGTAAAACTCAAAGTCCGACATCGGCAGAAGATAGAGAAAGGATGAGTAAGACTCCCTATGCCTCAGCCATAGGATCTCTAATGTATGCCATGCTATGTACTAGACCCGACATTGCATATGCTGTTAGTTTAACTAGCAGATATCAAAGTGATCCAGGAGTGGATCATTAGACAGCGGTCAAAAACATCCTTAAGTACTTGAGAAGAACTAAGGATATGGTTTTTCTTATGGAGGTGATGAACAGCTCGTTGTTAATGGTTACACCGATGCTAGTTGGAACACCGATCCGGATGATTCTAAATCACAATCTGGATACGTATTTATTTTGAATGGTGCAGCAGTTAGCTGGAGGAGTGCGAAGCAAAGCGTTGTGGCGAGATCTTCAACTGAATCGGAATACATGGCTGCTTCGGAGGCTTCACAAGAAGCGATATGGATGAAAGAGTTCATTACAGAGCTAGGTGTGGTTCCTAGTGCGCTGGACCCAATGTCTATCTACTGTGATAACATGGGCGCCATAGCCAATGCGCAAGAACCAAGGTCACACAAGAAGCTGAAGCATATCAAGCTACGTTTTCACGCTATTCGAGAACATATCCAAGATGGGGATATAAAGATTTGCAAAGTACACACAGATCTGAATGTGGCGGATCCGTTGACTAAACCTCTCCCGAGGGCAAAACATGACCAGCACCAAACTGCCATGGGTGTTCGGTATATTACCATGTAATCTCGATTAGATGACTCTAGTGCAAGTGGGAGACTGTTGGAGATATGCCCTAGAGGCAATAATAAAAGTAGTTATTATTATATCTTTGTGTTTATGATAAATGTTTACATTCATGCTATAATAGTATTAACTAGGAAACATTAATACTTGTGTGATTTGTAAACTTAATTTGAAGTCCCTAGTAAAGCCTCTATATAATACTAGCTTGTTGGTTAATAGATGATTGTGGTTTCCCTATCATGAACATTGAGATGTTATTAACAACAAGATCATATTGTTAGGAGAATGATATGATGGACATACTCCTATAGATAAGCGTAGCATAAAGATCAAGTCATTTTAATAGTTCAATTGCTATATGCTTTCTGATACATAGTAATCTAATTCCTTCGACCATGAGATCATGCATATCACCTTTACCGGATGGATGCTTTGATGACATCAAACACCACACCGTAACTGGGTGGCTATAAAGGTGGCATTGAGTGTTCGGAAAGTATTGGTTGAAACACATGGATCAAGAGTGGGATTTGTCCATCCATATGACGGATAGATATACTCTGGGCCCTCTCGGTGAAATGTCATCCAATTAGCTTGCAAGCATGTGACTGGCTCACAAGGGATCACATATCACGGGAACGAGAAAAGAGTACTTATCGGTAACGAGGTTGAACTAGGTATGCAGAGATACCGATGATCATAACCTCGGATAAGTAAACTATCGTGAGACAAAGGGAAATTGATATCGTATGTAAGTGGTTCATTCGATCGCAAAGTAATCGTAGAAATATGTGGGAGCCATATGAATTTCCAGATTCCTCTATTGGTTATTGTTCGGAGAAGTGTCTCGATCATGTCCGCATAATTCACGAACCGTAGGGAGACACACTTAAGGATTCGACGTTGTTTTGAGTAGTTATGGAATGATGAGAAAGAGACCGAATGTTGTTCGGAGTCCCGGATGGGATCCGGGATATCACGAGGAGATCCGGAATGGTCCGGAGAATAAGATTCATATAAGGAAAGTCCCGTTTCAGAGTTGGGGAATGGTTCCGGTGTTTTCATTGGGAATGTTCTAGAATGTTCCGGAATGTCCGGCACTCCGGAGGGGAAGGGTACATGAATGTGTTGTATCAAGTTGGTATGATTGCATCATGTACTAAGTGTCATTGCTGAACCAAATAAAGGATTAATTCAAATCCTAGTTTGAAAAGTCAAACAGCTAGTTTGAAAAGTCAAACGGCTAAATTTGGAAAGAGGAAAAGAGGAGGAGTGGGAAACCGAGTTGGGGAGGAGTTTGCTCCTCCAACCGGCGGCGCCCACCCAAGCCGAGTTGGGGAGGGACTCCTCGCCCTCCCCTTGGCCGGCCGTCCCCTCCACCTATATAAGGAGGGGCAGGGCTCCCTCCTAGACACACACAAGATCCTCTCCTCCAAACCCTAGCCCCAAGCCGCCGCCGCCGCCTCCATAGCCGCCGCCGGCCCTAGGGCAAACCCTAGCCACCGTCTAGCTAATCCCTAGCCGCCGGCTTGCCCCCTCCTTGGTGTGTCTAAACCCTAGAACACCGAGGGACTCTCTCATACTCCACCATACTCGCTCCGGCTTAAGGCGAAGCCCTGCGAGATCTCCCCTCTACTTCCGGTACCACGCCGTTGTGCTACCGGAATCGTGAGGAGAGTGCTACAACCTCCGCTGCTTGCTGGAACAAGGGAGAGGAAGGTCTTCGTCGAATACCGAACGTGTGACCGACTGCGGGAGCGCTGCCGGAACGCAGCGCCGGAAGGATCGTCTACGCGATCTTGAGATCGGGAAGAGTGCGACTACATCACCCACGAGAATCCGCTCTCGTTAAACACTTTGGAATCTTCGAGGGTGAGTTATTCCATCGACTCGTTGCTACAATCTAGTAGGTAGATCTTGGCTTGTTTGTTTGTATGCGGTAGAAATTTTTTGTTTTCCATGCTACGAAACCCTACACCGCATGCCTCCTTGGTGTACACCATGCCCACATAATGAATTATGGCAATGGTTTGTATAAACCGTTAGATGCCAGAACTATCGTGGGACGTTGAGGGTTCCCACCCATATGCTGCATATCCTCTAGGAATTACCAATTAATATGCATGCTACAAGGATAACAGCCACGACCTGCACATCCGGCTTCAAGCGAGAGGAAGAAGATACAGCTGACTTCTCTATCCCATTCCAAATGTCATGGCTAACGCTAATATAAGGCACTAGAATCACTGATGTCAGGGGTTATTAAGTCCCTACTTGATCATCATTGTTGCAATTAGAACTCTAAGTTCTATTGCTCCATCATATCACCACTTAGGATGATATCTATAATTTCTTTATTTGTGAAAATAATATTTTCTTTCTTTTATAGCATATATGATAACACACAATTAGCAATTACTTTGATAAAGACTCTTCAAAGGACATGAGCAAGTGATGAACTTGTCTTGTGATGGCAAGGTAGTGAAGTCTGATGCTTGCACTGGACCTTGAGCTTCCAGTTCTACAAAAACATCATTATTGCCCGGTATGGACAATATTTAAAGAAGCAAAATGATTATGCAAGTAATGTAATGCATTATTTAATTTTATATGCATTTACCCCAAAAAGTCCTTTTTTAGTAATAAAGGATTTATAAATATATATATATTTTTTAATATTTTAATATATATTGAATTATTTTGTTTTATTTCCCTTTTATTTGATTTTTATAGATTTAATAATCCTTTTAGGAATTATCAATTATACATTAAAAATTGTGATTAAATATTTATTTAGTATTTTTCTAAAATACTACCATATTAATAAATAATGAAAGTGAATTTTAATTAATTTTATCACCTTTCAATAATTTTGTAAAATTCCATAAGGAATATATAATTTACAAAATTTCTAATAAAATTCAAATGTCTAAAATTTTATATGTTTAATTTATTTGGGTAGTTTGGATTGTTGTAAATCCAAAAATATTTTATTTATAATTTTTGGACTTTTATTTTATTTTCTAGAATTTTATTAAGTCTAGGGGTATTTTGGTCTTTTTCTTTTTATTAAAACAGGCCTGAAATTGTTTCTGGGCTGGTTATTCTTATTGGGCCCTGTTGGCCCACTAGTACTAGACAAAAGAGCCACCCCGAAGGGTCTGGCCCAGCTCGGCCCACTCCTCACTCTCTCTCTCTCTCTCTCTCTCTCTCTCTCTCTCTCTCTCTCTCTCTCTCTCTCTCTCTCTCTCGTTCATCTTCTCCTCCCCTGACTCCGACCCTGTGGCCGGCGATGCCACCACCGTCGATTCCTGCCGCCGTCGGCCATTCTGGCCGCCGCCGTGGTGCAATTGGGGGTTGTCGACGACGCCCGTTTGTTCTATCCAATTGGATTCGAGCCTAGGGCTCTCCTGCGATGGATCGATGCCGTCCCGAACCCTAGGGTTTGGGGGTTGGCATGGATTCAAGTGCGGCTGTGGTTGTCATATGTTGAGGTGATGCTCTGCACCTCCAGGCGTGATCAGGGTCGTTTTCGTGGCGCCGTGCGGGTTGCAGTGCCCCCTCTGGGGTGCTCCCGTGCCGCCATGGCCGTCGGCCCCTCTACTTCCTCTTCTATCCTTCAGCGAGGACCTACAGTGAGTTTGATTCCCCTCTCCTGGTGCTCTCTGTGCTTGCTGATTCGATGCTAGATGTTAGTAGTGTCCTCTCTGGCTACTGTCTGATTCAAATTAGGATGATTATCCCTTTTGGGTTCCTGTGATGTTCTTGCTCATGTACTGGAGGAATTGATTCATGTTTGGATGGTCTGTACACATGCTAAATGCTTATTGGCCTGAAGCTTATTACTTAAAATGATATATGATGTTTCTGGTGGCTTACTAGATGATTTGATGCTTGGATTGCATCTGATTCAGATGATGTGGTTGTATAGGAAACATGCTTGGTAAAGCCAATGATTTGCTAGCTTTCCACTATTTATTTGATTCATGGTCATGATTATGATAGGATACAGCTAATGTCTTAGTGCTGTTAGCTTGGGAATTAACATGTGCTCTAAGATCATCATGATCTTAAACAGTGAAGTGTAACATAGAAATATCCTAGTTATGATTCATGTGTTAACAGGAAAATGATTAGTTAGTTGATTGTTTGAATCTATGATGATTTACTGTCTTTCCTGATTCATAAAGGATTGTTCTTGTGATACCATCATGTATGGCACACAAGTTTAATTCTAAACCATGGATTTGGTTAGTTTATGCTTAAGACAATCTTGGCTTTGAAAGATAAATAGAGATGCTCTTCTCTGAATTCCCTAAGACCAATGATGTTGGTCTGAGGCTTAGGGATTCAAATCTTATCTAATTGGTTCATTTAGATAGTCCTGGTAGTGGTACCAGCTATTCTTTATTGAATCATAGCTTGGAAAAAATGATAGTGAGCTTGATTAATCTGTGGATCCCAAAGATTTGTTTCTAAGGTGTTACCCTTCCTTTAGGGATGTGCCTAGAAATAGATCATAGGTATATGTATGTTTGAATTGAAGAATATAGTTTGACAACCAGAGCAAGGATGTTGCTCTGAGCTCTGATTGGATCTTGGTATATTGTGGTTTGCCTTTAGAGCTTAAAAGAAATCCCTATGATGGATTCACCCCCACTTGGGTGTCTTCTGAGGGTTTGTTTTGGAAAACAACACATGCCTTTCTCTAGATAAGATGATTAGATCATGTGAAGGTTTTATGAAACTCACCACAAAAGCTGATATTTGTGGAGTAAGTTGGTGATGATCTTGATCTCATTTTGCTGGACTCCTGTGCTTGATCTGGAGCTAGCCTGCTCCTCCTAGCTCCTGGGCTTGGCCTTGCTGTCCACCTGATTCATCCCCCTCCTTATGCCACCATCCTGGTGATGTTTGGGTTAATCTAGGTGGTTGATTTGGCTGTTGTTCTTGGTTTACTAGCTGTTCACCCTGGCTGTGTTGTGGTTTGGTGTGGTGTAGTGATGCACTAAGGTGCTTCCCCCAAGGTTGTGTTCTGGTTTTGTTTGATTTGGCTGTGCTTGTGAAGTCGACAACACACCCTTTGCATGCTTGTGTGTGTGCAGCCTATGTGCCTGCTATGCACATATGGATAGGTTTAGAAAATTTGAACTTACTATTACCAATCTACTTTTACCTTGGGTGGTAAATTGGTCCCTGTTTGGCTGTCATTTGCATTCTGGATGGGAATTTATGAAAGATGAAATCTTTCATATTGGTGAAACTTGCCCCTCCTTAACATTTCTCAATGATGAGATTGTCAAGTGCATCTCACTAACATATCTGAGGGAAATATACTAACACTAATCCTATTTTATTTTCTGTTTGTTCTTTGTTTTGCAGGTACAAAGATAAAGATGAAGATTTAGTATTGTTTTAGATATAGGATAGTTAGTAGAGATTTAAATGTATTTTTCTTAATCTTTTGTAATTTGTCTTTTATAATTCTTGTAATCTTTATTTGGTTCATTTGTAATAAAGATTATATATTTATTAATAAAGAATATTTTATTCTTTATTCTTGTGTGAATTGTAAAGTTTGGAATAACTTTAGTAAGTTATTCTTTGTAATTTGTTTGTGAATAAGAATGAACTTCATATACCATATTACTTTTAAATAAGATTTAAGTTCTAATGCTTTTCTCTTAATTAATTTAAGATTCAAATCTTATATCAAAATTATTTAAATTATCAAACACTTAAGTTTTTAAAAATACAAACTCATTTCCAAAACACACAAAATTCCTTTAAGATCATATCAAAGTTTATAGCAATCCTCCTTTAAGACTAAACCTACTCTCAAAGTAAGAAAGAAACTTTGATCCCTCAAGGTTTTTATTTGGCGAAAATTTTACTCACATTTTCTCAAATAAAAACATGCAACAATACATATTCCTAAATCTACCCTTCGTTAGGTCCTATATGCTGGGATGTTACAGACTTCCCCCCTTAAATTAAACTTCGTCCCGAAGTTTGTGGAGATGTACCTGAATAGTTCTGGATAAGCTTTTCTTAAATCCTCTTCCTTCTCCCATGTGTCTTCCCTTTCAGGGTGATGTTCCCATTGTACCTTGCAATATTTGATTGCTCCATTCCTCAATCTTTTCCAATTTTCTTCCAGAATTTTGCAGGGCTTTTCAATATAAGTCAGGTCTGCTTGTAGTTCTATCTCTTGATGTGTTATTGCATCCTCTGGAACTTTCAAACATCTGCGAAGTTGTGACACATGGAAAACATTATGCACTTGAGCCAATCTTGATGGTAACTCTAAAGCATAAGCTATAGTTCTGTTTTGACTCAGTATCTTGAATGGTCCGATATATCTTGGACTCAATTTCCTCTTAACTCCGAACCTTTTTACTCCTTTCATTGGACTTACTTTCAAATAGACCATATCTCCCACTTCTGGATGCCATGATCTTTGGCTTTGATCCGCATAACTTTTCTGCCTGCTCTGGGCTATTTTCAGTCTATCCCTGATCTTATCAATGATGTCTTTTCTCTCCTTGATATAATCTGGCGCAAATTCTTTGCTGCTTCCATGTTCATACCAACATATTGGTGATCTACACTTCCTTCCATACAGAACCTCATATGGAGCTGCCTTCAGACTACTCTGATAGCTATTGTTATAAGAAAATTCTGCCAATGGTAGGTGATCCTCCCAAGTTCCTCCAAAATCTAATGCACAAGCCCTCAACATGTCTTCTAGTATTTGATTTGTTCTTTCAGTTTGACCTCCTGTCTCAGGATGATATGCCGTGCTGAAATCTAACTTTGAACCAAGTGCCTCATGCAATTGCTTCCAAAATGCTGAAGTAAACACTGATCCTCTATCAGTTACGATCTTCTTGGGTACTCCATGCTTACTTACTATCTCTTTGACATATACTTCAACTAACTTCTCGGCATTATCTTTTTGATTCACTGGAATAAAATGTGCACTCTTAGTGAGTCTGTCCACTATTACCCATATCATATCCTTCTTTTTTGGTGTCATAGGTAATCCTGTGATAAAATCCATGCCTATTTCCTCCCATTTCCATTCAGGAATTTCTAAGGGTTGTAATGGTCCTGCTGGATTTTGATGTTCAGCTTTCACCCTTTGATAAGTATGGCACTCAGCTACATATTTAGCAATATCTCTTTTCATGCTATTCCACCAGAATAGTTCCTTTAAATCCATATACATCTTAGTATTCCCTGGATGTATAGAATATGGGGTAGCATGTGCTTCTTTGAGTATGACATTTCTGATCTCAGTCACATCTGGAACACATAAACGATCTTGGAACCATAAAGATCCATAATCTCCAAGGCGAAAAACTAATTTTTTCCCTTGAGATATCCTCCGAATTTCCTCAACAATAAAAGGGTCTTCTTCTTGACGTCTAAAAATTTCTTGCTTGAGATCACTGTCATGTTCTGCAGCTACCTGCATAGTCGCTAATCCTCCAAGAACCTCTGTCCTGATGAATTGAAGTTCTAACCTTTCCAAGTCCATTTGTAACTCTTTTGGTAATTCTCTGTTGCTAGGCTGAATATCTGCACTCTTTCTGCTTAAAGCATCTGCTACAACATTTGCTTTTCCTGGGGTGTAATTGATTGTTAGATCATAATCCTTGATTAATTCCAACCAACGCTTCTGTCTCATGTTCAATTCCTTTTGAGTGAAGAAATATTTGAGACTTTTATGGTCAGTGTATAGTTCACATCTGGCTCCATAAATAAAATGCCTCCATCCTTTCAGTGCAAAAACTACTGCTGCTAACTCTAAATCATGAGTTGGATAGTTGACTTCATCTGGTTTCAATTGTCTTGAACCATAAGCAATTACTTTCTGATCTTGCATTAATACACAACCCAAACCTTTAGATGCATCACAGTATACGGTGAAATCCTTTCTTGTTTCAGGAACTGCTAAGATTGGAGTTGTGGTTAATCTTGTTTTCAACTCTTGGAAACTTACTTCACACTTCTCATCCCACTTAAATGGTGTATTCTTCCTTAATAATTTGGTCATTGGTCCGGCTATTTTGGAGAAACCTTCAATGAATCTCTGATAATAACCAGCCATTTCTAAGAAACCTTGAATTTGTTTCACATTGGTTGGTGCAGTCCACTCTAGTACCGACTAAACTTTAGATGGATTCACAGCAATCCCATCTTTACTGATCACATGACCGAGGAATTCTACCTCATCTAACCAGAACTCACATTTACTGAACTTAGCATAAAGCTTATGTTCTCTTAAAGTGCAATGCTATTCTCAAATGGTCAGCATGCTCTTCCTTATCCTTGGAATATATTAGAATATCATCAATAAAGACGATGACAAACTTATCCAAATATAGCATGAAGATCTTGTTCATCAGATTCATGAATATTGCCGGTGCATTGGTCAAACCAAATGGTACCACCAGATACTCATGGTGTCCATATCTTGAGACAAATGCTGTTTTTGGAACATCTTCCGGCTTGATTTTTATTTGATGGTATCCAGATCTTAAATTGATCTTTGAAAATACTCCAGATCCTTTCACTTGATCAAACAAATCTTGAATTCTTGGTAAAGGATACTTGTTCTTGACCGTCACGTTGTTCAGATTTCTATAATCACCACACATCCGTCTTCCACCATCTCTCTTATCCACAAAAATTACTGGTGTTCCCCATTGAGATACACTTTCCTGAATAAATCCTTTTCTTACTAACTCATCAATTTGCTCCTTGAGTTCTTTGAACTCCCTGGGTCCCATTTTATATGGTGCCTGAGCTATTGGTGTTGTACCAGGTATTAGATCAATGGTGAACTCTATCTCCCGGTCTGGTGGCATTCCTGGTAATTCTGTTGGGAAAACATCTTGGAATTCATTAACTATAGGAATTTCTTCTAATTTAACTTCCTTCATTGAATTCAACTGCAGATCCACCATGATATGACTGTGTTTATCTGCCTAGTAAACTATCCTTGCTCCACTTGGAGTTTTGATTGAGACAGTTTTCTCCTCACAATTAATATGAGCTCCGTGTTCCATCATCCAATCCATCCCCAGCACTACTGCAATTCCCTTCAAAGGAATCACATAAAGGTCTGCGAAATATGTACAACCACAGATCGAGATAACATGATCTTGTTTTATGTGGCGTACAATCACATTCCCTCCTACCGTAACTACGGTCATAGGACGTTCTAATGTTGCCCTTCTAATCCCGAACTTATCACAGAATTCTTTAGAAATGAATGAAGTAGTTGCACCAGTATCAAATAGAACTTTGCCGGGATTGCTAAGGATATTGAGCGTACCTATTACTGCATGCTCCAAATTATCCACCTCCTAGAGGGTTGCACAGTTCAGTTTTCCGGTAGGTCGGTTTCTCTTGCTGTTATTGTTCTTGCCATTGTTTCCTCCTTTATTGGGTTGTCCATTTCCTCCACTGGCTTGTCCTCCTCCCTTGGTAGGCCATCCTCCCAGTGGTTTGCTCGGACAATCCGGCTTGATATGCCCCTTCTGATCACAACCGTAACAGATCACTATAGGCTTTTTGCACTCCCTCTAGAAATGCCCTGGAATCCCACAGTTGTTGCAGATAACATTCCTTCTCGGATTAGATTGATTTCCACCACTGCCCTTGTTATTGTTATTGTTGTTGTTGCCATAATTCCTATTTCGGGGTTTGAACTCCAGGTTAGGTTTAGGATTGCTTGCCTGAATTCTCTTGGTTTCCTTTTTGGCTCTCTTCCTCCGGTCCTCTTGGACATTCTTGTAATCATCTTCAAAAGTAATGGCTGCATCCAACAACTGCTGATAAGTTTGCTTATTGGCTAACCTTAGCTGCATCCTTACAAACGGATTTAATCCATGCAAGAAACGTTTCTTTCTCTTCTCTTCAGTGTTAACATCCTCCTCAGCATAACGAGACAGTTGGCTAAACTCCCGGATGTACTTCATGACACTAGTATATCCTTGTTGAAGCTCCTCAAATTCTATCCACTTCAACTCCATGACACTTTCCGGAACATGATATTCACGGAACCTCTGCTTGAACTCCTCCCAGGTAAACTCCCTTCCTGGTTGTTGCATAGCTAACTGATTTTCCCACCAAGATGCTGCAGATCCAGTCACCAGATGAGTTGCATACCTCAATTTTTCCTCATCATTGCAACCTAAAGTTTTAAGCTTCCTTTCCGTATCTGCTAACCAGTCTTCTGCATCCATGTGTTCAGGAGCTGATGCAAAATGTAATGGCCTTGCATTCTGGAAATCAGATAAACTTACTCCTCCCCCTTCAGGTGCCCTCTGATTTGCTCATCCCAGCAGCTCTTCCATGAACTTGTTCTGGGTCTCTTGCATCATTTGCATACATTGCATAAAATTCTGTTCCATTAACAGCCTCATTGGTGGTGGTGGTGGTAATGCTTCTTGGTTTGCTGCATCTGCATCGGCCTTTTCCTTGGCCTCTCGCTCCATCCGCTGCTGTTCAGTTTCTATTCCTACACCCGAATCCATGACCCGCTAGTCCTGCAACATAAAGCGAATACTCATAATTACATCATCCACATGTGTTCTGAGCTCGACTTTACGCACAGAACTAGTCACACAATGAAAATCCAAAGAAAATCCAAATATGCATTTTACATATTTACATAATATCATAATGATACAAAGTCATTACATCATATACCATATTGGTGTAATCACACAACTATCTTATTACTTGGGGTACAAAACACGGTACTTGATACTAAAAACTAATTGTCTTCTTCTAGTAGTAACTACGCTCATCGTACATGCCTGATGTCCAACCGTGATGACGTGTTGTTCGTCGCACAGTTTGTGGAACAAATGGCCTTCCAGAAGAAACATACTCTGTATCTGAAGTGTCAGGACTTGAGTCATTACTCAACCTGAGCGCATTGACTCCCTCCAGCTCAGCTGAAAAGTCTTCAGAAACATATTCAACATTATCTCCAGCCTGCATCTCCTGAGCTTCATCTCTAGAGTTGTCAACAAGATACGCAGATCCTGCTGCTCCCCAGGTGCTCTCATGGACAAGATAATTGAATGCTGGATAATGTATATTCCCTGGGCTTTGAGAAGATGTTGATGATTCAAACACTCTTTCCTCAGGATCTTCTTCTTCACCCTGATCATCTATTGACATGGTATTTCTACTGTTGTTATTATGATTCATCCTTGCACCCATCCAACTAGATTGTCCAACATTTCTGTCAGAACCATCTGTGGACATCTGGTGCTCATGAGGTCCATTATATGATCCCATTCTCCATCCATCCGAGTTCTCAATAGGAAGTTCTGAGTCAGAACCCTCCTCTAAGCCCTGTGGTATTGCATACCGCATATCTATAGTAGGATCATGTGTAGGTTCAGGTCTTGGTGAGTAAGGATATGATGTAAAAGATTCCGGATCTATAGGTATATCCTTAAAGATAGGTGTTTCACTACTACTTGCTTCTTTCTCTAACTGGGATGCTAACTGCTTCCTCCTTTCCGGATCAGTTAGGTCCTCTAACATGTCATTTTTGTCTTCCACAATCACTTGATGAGTCCTATAAAATACGCAACGAGTGTCCGGTATCTGTCCATGAACTTGGAAGCTAACTTAGGATGCTTCTTAACCAACTTAAGATGATCTGGTATAGGCTCTGAGTCTATAGAATCATGAGGTATCATGGTTTTCTGCTCCCGGATATTAGCTATTGCCTCCACAACAGCAACATGATAGGCTGTTAAATGACTCCTACCTTCTCCTATGGGTAGATCGTGGTACAGTCCAAGCTTCTCTGGAAGTTGGATACTCACACGATACTTGGATAATATCCGACCATCAAGATAAGTGATAGTGTTCACTGGGATTCTAGTTGGACAATTAAAAAGCTTTAAAATCTGACGAAGTTGGTCTGTAAATGATCCTTGATAATCATCAAGAGTCTCCTCTTTCCTTACCAAAGTCTGTTTTGGAAACTTTGGTGCCATATTACAAAGGTACACACATTATTATTATTACAATACCGGAAGTTCAAGACTTCCAAAAGATCCAACTTACAAACCAAAATATAAGATGTTCAACGGAAATTTAAAACTAACAACTCCGACTAGGAGTGGGGCTCAACAGCTTATTCTATAGATTTCATGCTGCTCGGCTCCGTTAGTTACTACTAAATAGACCCTTAAGTGGACTCGTTTTCATCGACACCGTAACGGATCTCGTAGTCCACGCCTTCAACTCCTCCGGATAGATCAGGTTCCTCGTAGAAAACGTCTTCTTGGCATTCGGCTGCATACATTGGCACGTCTTCAGAATCCTCAGAGTCTAAGCAATGGATCAAAGGAAAGAATGAGTAACAACGTTACCCAACAAGTTCATTATATGCAAGGTGGGAAGTTTGATGCTCTAACTACCACCTCGGATTATAAATCCTTGGCACTATGCAGTTTTTGTAAATCTTTCTTCAAAGATTGATTTTATTCTAAAAAAAACTATGACAATCAGCCTTCGCATGTTGACTAGAACTTTCATGAAGTTCCTTTCCTACTGCGTTCGTAGCTCCTTCCCGGAACAGGGAGTAACAAGTTACAGTTCTTACACTCTGCAAAGGTGCGTTACTTTACCCATCAGAGATCAACTCCTTGTTGCACAATCGGACGTACTTTCCCGTCCACAATTCCATGATGTGGGGCCCAGTAGTTGGTCCAAGCCAATCACTACCCCCTTGGTGTACACCATGCCCACATAATGAATTACGGCAATGGTTTGTACAAACTGTTAGATGCCAGAACTATCATGGGACGTTGAGGGTTCCCACCCATATGCTGCATATCCTCTACGAATTACCAATTAATATGCACGCTACGAGGATAACAGCCACGACCTGCACATCCGGCTTCATGCGAGAGGAAGAAGATACAGCTGACTTCTCTGTCCCATTCCAAATCTCATGGCTAACGCGTAATATACGGCGCTAGAATCACTGATGTCAGGGGTTATTAAGTCCCTACATGATCATCATTGTTTCAATTAGAACTCTAAGTTATATTGCTCCATCATATCACCACTTAGGATGATATCTATAATTTCTTTATTTGTGAAAATAATATTTTCTTTCTTTTATAGCATATATGATAACACACAATTTGCAATTACTTTGATAAAGACTCTTTAAAGGACATGAGCAAGTGATGAACTTGCCTTGTGATGGCAAGGTAGTGAAGTCTGATGCTTGCACTGGACCTTGAGCTTCTAGTTCTACAAAAACATCATTATTGCCCGGTAAGGACAATATTTAAAGAAGCAAAATGATTATGCAAGTAATATAATGCATTATTTAATTTTATATGCATTTACCCCCAAAAGTCCTTTTTTAGTAATAAAGGATTTATAAATATATATATTTTAATATATATTGAATTATTTTATTTTATTTCCCTTTTATTTGATTTTTATAGATTTAATAATCCTTTTAGGAATTATCAATTATACATTAAAAATGGTGATTAAATATTTATTTAGTATTTTTCTAAAATACTACCATATTAATAAATAATGAAAGTGAATTTTAATTGATTTTCTCACCTTTCAATAATTTTGTAAAATTCCATAAGGAATATATAATTTACAAAATTTCTAATACAAATTTAAATGTCTAAAATTTTATATTTTTACTTTATTTGGGTAGTTTGGATTGTTGTGAATCCAAAAATATTTTATTTATAATTTTGGAAATTTTATTTTATTTTCTAGAATTTTATTAAGTCGAGGGGTATTTTGGTCTTTTTCTTTTTATTAAAATAGGCCTGAAATTGTTTCTGGGCTGGTTATTCTTATTGGGCCCTGTTGGCCCACTAGTACTAGACAAAAGAGCCACCCGAAGGGTCTGGCCCAGCTCGGCCCACTCCTCACCGTCTCTCTCTCGAGTTCATCTTCTCCTCCTCTGACCCCGACCCTATGGCCGGCGATGCCGCCACCGTCGATTCCCACTGCCGTCAGCCATTATGGCCGCCGCCGTGGTGCAAGGGGTTGTCGATGACGCCCGTTCGTTCTATCCAATTGGATTCGAGCCTAGGGCTCTCCTGCGATGGATTGATGCCGTCCCAAACCCTAGGGTTTGGGGGTTGGTATGGATTCAAGTGCGGTTGTGGTCGTCATACGTTGAGGTGATGCTCTGCACCTCCAGGCATGATCAGGGTCATTGTCGTGGCGTCGTGCGGGTTGCAGCGCCCCCTCTGGGGTGCTCCCCGTGCCGCCATCGCCGTCGGCCCCTCTGCTTCCTCTTCTATCCTTCAGCGAGGACCTATAGTGAGTTTGATTCCCCTCTCCTGGTGCTCTCTGTGCTTGCTGATTCGATGCTAGATGTTAGTAGTGTCCTCTCTGGCTATTGTCTGATTCAGATTAGGATGGTTATCCCTTTTGGGTTCCTGTGATGTGCTTGCTCATGTACTGGAGGAATTGATTCATGTTTGGATGGTTTGTACACATGCTAAATGCTTATTGGCCCGAAGCTTGTTGCTTAAAATGATATATGATGTTTCTGGTGGCTTACTAGGTGATTTGATGCTTGGATTGCATCTGATTCAGATGATGTGGTTGTATGGGAAACATGCTTGGTAAAGCCAATGATTTGCTAGCTTTCCACTATTTATTTGATTCATGGTCATGATTATGATAGGATACAGCTACTGTTTTAGTGTTTTTTAGCTTGGGAATTAACATGTGGTCTAAGATCATCATGATCTTAAACAATGAAGTGTAACATAGAAATATCCTAGTTATGATTCATGTGTTAACAGGAAAATGATTAGTTAGTTGATTGTCTGAATCTATGATGATTTACTGCCTTTCCTGATTCATAAAGGATTGTTCTTGTGATACCATCATGTATGGCACACAAGTTTAATTCTAAACCATGGATTTGGTTAGTTTATGCTTAAGACAATCTTGGCTTTGAAAGATAAATAGAGATGCTCTTCTCTGAATTCCCTAAGACCAATGATGTTGGTCTGAGGCTTAGGGATTCAAATCTTATCTAATTGGTTCATTTAGATAGTCCTGGTAGTGGTACCAGCTATTCTTTATTGAATCATAGCTCGGAAAAAATGATAGTGAGCTTGATCAATCTATGGATCCCAAAGATTTGTTTCTAAGGTGCTACCCTTCCTTTAGGGATGTGCCTAGAAATAGATCATAGGTATATGTATGTTTGAATTGAAGAATATAGTTTGACAACCAGAGAAAGGATGTTGCCCTGAGCTCTGATTGGATCTTGGTACATTGTGGTTTGCCTTTAGAGCTTAAAAGAAATCCCTATGATGGATTCACCCCCACTTGGGTGTCTTCTGAGGGTTTGTTTTTTAAAACAACACATGCCTTTCTCTAGATAAGATGATTAGATCATGTGGAGGTTTTATGAAACTCACCACAAAAGCTGATATTTGTGGAGTAAGTTGGTGATGATCTTGATCTCGTTTTGCTGGACTCCTGTGCTTGATCTGGATCTAGCCTGCTCCTCCTAGCTCCTGGGCTTGGCCTTGCTGTCCACCTGATTCATCCCCCTCCTTATGCCACCATCCTGGTGATGTTTGGGTTAATCTGGGTGGTTGATTTGGCTGTTGTTCTTGGTTTACTAGCTGTTCACCCTGGCCGCTGTGGTTTGGTGTGGTGTAGTGATGCACTGAGGTGCTTCCCCCACGGTTGTGTTCTGGTTTTGTTTGATCTAGATGTGCTTGTGAAGTCGACAACACACCCTTTGCATGCTTGTGTGTGTGCAGCCTATGTGCCTGCTATGCACATATGGATAGGTTCAGAAAATTTGAACTTACTATTACCAATCTACTTTTACCTTGGGTGTTAAATTGGTCCGTGTTTGGCTGTCATTTGCATTCTGGCTGGGAATTTATGAAAGATGAAATCTTTCATATTGGTGAAATTTGCCCCTCCTTAACATTTCTCAATTATGAGATTGTCAAGTGCATCTCACTAACATATCTGAGAGAAATATACTAACACTAATCCTATTTTATTTTCTGTTTGTTCTTTGTTTTGTAGGTACAAAGATAAAGATGAAGATTTAGTATTGTTTTAGATATAGGATAGTTAGTAGAGATTTAAATGTAATTTTCTTAATCTTTTGTAATTTGTCTTTTATAATTCTTGTAATCTTTATTTGGTTCATTTGTAATAAAGATTATATATTTATTAATAAAGAATATTTTATTATTTATTCTTGTGTGAATTGTAAAGTTTGGAATAACTTCAGTAAGTTATTCTTTGTAATTTGTTTGTGAATAAGAATGAACTTCATATACCATATTACTTTTAAATAAGATTTAAGTTCTAATACTTTTCTCTTAATTAATTTAAGATTCAAATCTTATATCAAAATTATTTAAATTATCAAACACTTAAGTTTTTAAAAATTCAAACTCATTTCCAAAACACACAAAATTCCTTTAAGATCATATCAAAGTTTATATCAATCCTCCTTTAAGACTAAACCTACTCTCAAAGTAAGAAAGAAACTTTGATCCCTCAAGGTTTTTATTTGGCGAAAATTTTACTCACATTTTTTCAAAGGAATGCATGCAACAATACATATTCCTAAATCTACCCTTCGTTAGGTCCTATATGCTGGGATGTTACAACAACATCATGACAATGGTAATGGTAATGATTATCGATGAATAGTACTTGTATAAATCCACAACTTAGTATAAGAATTACAACAAGATCTAGATGGGATGGATGGAGATGATGGTGGTGATGGAGGTGCAGCGGTTGATGAAGATGGAGAACGATGCCTTGGCCACCCAGATCTTCTTAGGGCGAAGATGGATCCCTAGGGCAAGTTCCCCCTCTAGATCCCTTCCGGAGGTGAGGTTTTTGGCGATTTCTAGGTGTTCTGTCTGTCGTCTCTCCGATCCAGTTGCACGGGGTAAAACTATTTGAGGAGGCGGAGGAGGTACCAACTATACGGCCAAAAAAGTTCTCCCGCCGTATAGTTGGTCGTTAAACCTTCTGTATGCCTCAATTGCTTCGGGTTTTCTTCTGGTGTTATTAATATTTTCCAAATAAGGAATTTACGTAGTTTTTGGCTCCTTTTCACTCCAATATAACTGGTCCAAAAATTGTGTCCATCGGATCCATCATCTGTCCCGATCCTACTGAAAATAAACATAAAAGGTGCATGCAAACGCCGTAAAATACCAAGATCCTACATCTATAATGCAAAATAATAATCTAAAACATGATGCATGCACTCATCAGGGGCCAACAATCGTAGTCCTCACAAAGTGCATGAACCAGTTCCAGCTGACGTTGTCCTCCTTTTCCACAAGAGCAATGGCAAGCGGGACCAATCGGTTGTCCGCGTCACAAGAGATCGCAACAAGAAAGGTGCCCCTAAACTTCCCTATAAGGAACGTGCCATCCACACAAAGAAATGGACGACAACGCTTGAATGCTTAACACAAGGGCGGAAGCACCAAAATGCTCGGCTAAACACTCGGTACTTCACCTTCGACCGTGCGAGTCTCTATTGGATGCGTCTACACAATGTGCGTCATACCAGGGTTTTGATGTGCCATCGCCGCCAACAACCTGGGGAGCCTTCCATATGCTTCCTCCCAATCACCATAAACCATCTTCATAGCCATTTCCTTAGCCCTCCAAGCTTTTCCATACTTGATATGATCAAATATGAGTTTCACAAATTGGACCAAAGAGGCCGCTTGCAGGGTAGGCGTAGCTTTGATGGCATTGGCACACTGGTATGCAATAAAGGTAGATATCAGTTGCCTATGCTTATTTCCCTCCAGACGGTATTGCCACATGTGTGTAGGCCTTCATACTTACTTATCTTCCACCAACCTTCAGGTTTCTTATTCCTTGCCCATACCTTCCAAGGACAATCTTCATTCTCGCATATCAAACCATATCTTTCATTTTTGTTGAACTTGAACACTATCTAGGGTCTATGATGACTTACAGTATACTCCTGGAACCATACTTGCATGTCCAACATAGCCTTGAATTTTAGCCCCGGGTATATCAAAGGTCGTGCCCTAGGTTGACTCTTTGCCTCGTCTTCGGTGAGGGGTCTATGCCGCTCGGCCCATACTCCTGCAGGTTCGAGTCTTCCACGGCTAGGTGAGCGTCCCAAACATCCTTGAACTTGTGAACATTAGGTTCTCTTCCCCACACCTTGAAAAATGCATCGGTCTCCTTCTCCAAAAACTCGGGAACTGAACGATCATCGTCCAAGTCCGCATTGTAAGCATGTTCATACCCCTCGTCCTCTTCATTGTGATCTTCATAGGTATATGGATTTCCCTCAAGCACCGAGGATGACACCAAAGGTACACAAGGCGATGATGGAATGTTGATTAGTGAGACAACTACAGACTCTTCCTCGATCGACTCTAAGCTTTCAACATTCATTTTCTCCTCAATGATCTCTACTCGTTCTCTTTTAACATAACTTGGTTGTCCACTCTGTAGGGTTGCAGCCATTTCTTTCTCCTCCATAATCTCCTCCAAGTAATCTTCATCTTGTTGATTTTCTGTGTCCCACATTGGCGGTTGTCTTGGACCCGCATCATACACATCCTCAGGACGGTCATCGTTGCTTCTTTCGATAACCAACGACCGCTTGTTCAAGTTGATGAGAAGATGGGCATGCCCGGTGACCTTGACGGCAACCACAACCAAAGATTTTATTTGCGAGCTCTCCACAAGCTCTTTGTATAGATCCCACTCGTTTTCACTGTTGATCAGTATCATCTCAGTATAAGATCTAGAGCCACCCGCATCGTATCTTCCTTCCAACACAACTTCATCGCCTTTGTCACTCCATCCAAGCGCGGCTCTAACCTTGACAACAACCTCACTAAGACTAGGACTAGTCAGAAAAAATATCACAGTCTTTGCCATATCCACAAACAACACCACGGTCCGATTGCACAACACGCCCATCGTGATGCACATGAAGGACTTTTGCATAAGCCATCTATATTAATAGCCAAAACAAATACCAAAGCATCCATTAGAGAATGCATTATCCGAAAAATTGCGACAATGTGCAACCAATAATACCAAGCCATCTACAATCACCCTAAAATACCATTTCTCTAACCTACTCATTTTGCACTATCATAGCAATTCATACACACAAACTAGCCAATATCACTCATATATGTTGCACATGCTTTCAACACAATACTACCAATCAAAAATAAAAACACCAATAAATGTAGCAACTTCTATAAGCTCGAAAATATTCACAATGTATCCTACAAGCTCAAGCAATGTATCCTTCAAACAACTCCTACAAGCAACTCCTACAAGCTCAAGCACATGTGACATTTACCAATATCATCTAAGTGAAATATCTACATTACTAACACTTGTATACCAAGTACAATTTCACAATCATATGTTGAAATGCTTCATCTAAGTGAAATAATTACATCAATTAACTAGAACCTTTTCACAATGGACAAATTATTTTGGAATTGGGGGGAGGGGATTTGAGAGAGGGGAAGGGGAGGGGAGAGTTACTTGCAGAGAAGGTGCAGCCGTAGGGGAGAGGGAGGGGGCAGGGAGACGACCGAAGGAGGAGCATCCCACCCTCCATCGACATGCGGGTGGAGGAGGAGCGGCCGTACACCAGCGTGCGGGTGGCGGCCGGAGGAGGAGGAGGTGCGACGGAGGCGGCCAGAGGCGGAGGAGTGGCCGACCGGCATGCGGGCGAAGGAGGCAGTTGCCGGCTAGGAGGAGGAAATGGGTGGGGGTGAGTGACTGGATCGGGGAGAAGAGAAGTGGTGATTGGGTATAAGCCTAGGGTCGGCGCCATTTGAAATGGCGCCGACATAGCGGCCACATCATCCCTCCCGTCCACCTGCGTCTAGGGATGGCAATGGGGACCCGATACCCGCTAACTCGACGGGGCCCCGCTCTAAATGGGGCGGGTCTGGTAAAGAATTAGACCCGCGGGTGTGATTATTGGTAAGAAGCTACACCCCACGGGTCTAGCGGAGGCGGGTATGGAGGTTTCCGACCCGAACCCGCATACCCGCAGACCCGTGTATGATATCTGCAGCCCCACATGTAAGCGTCAGGGAACCCACCCAAAGGACCACGTCTACGGTCCACTCCCTGTCTCCCTCCCTCCCGCACTGCACGCCGCATGCCAGCCCTGAAATCCCTCCCCCACACCGCACGCCACACGCGAGTCTCTGCTCTCTCCCGAATTCTTGATTGCATGTCCCTCCCGCACCGCACCTCTCATGCCGCCGCCAGATCTCGACCGCATCTCGCGCCGCCTCCACCGCCGCCAGATCCCACCTCTCGCGCCGCCATCACCGCCGCCAGATCCCACCTCTCGCGCCGCCCTGCCACAACACCTCCATGCGCCGTGTTGGAGGTACAGGACCACGGGGAGGGGAGCTCCAACGACCATTGCTGACTTGCAGACCGCCTACCAGCGCTGACGCCACCTTGCAGACCGCCAGCACCGCCGCCTCGCTGACCTCAGCGGGTACCCGTCGGGTCCCCGTTTACCCGGCGGGTGGCAGGTCTGGTGGGGATCTGTACCCACCAATTGATTCGCGGCGGGTCGCGGGGACGGGGAAATGGGGCGGGGGCGGGTATGGGGGGCCTTGACCTGGACCCGAACCCGGCGGGTGCCATCCCTACCTGCGTCGCTAGCTCGGCGCCATCGCCGACCTGTGTTAGGTCGGGGCCGTTTTAAATGGCGTCGACGTGAGGGGTCAGATTCCAAATTAGTTTTGCCCGGGGTCAGATTCGGTTGAGCTTTGCTGAATTGGACAGATTTGGCAAAAAATACACAAATCGTCGAGTTACATCAAATCACTCTGAAGACGCCATCTCTAGCTTTATAAATTGTGCATGTTTCAATATTCTTCCGCGCATATGGCAAAGAAGTCGCAAAAGACCATATCTCTAGAAGCCTGACTAATCTCATATGTTTTAAATAAGTGTACAAACAACCACAACAAGATCTGAGAAATTTAGAGCATTGAACACACCGTATGTGAGGTAAAAAGAGTATTTCTACTTCTACCCTTACAATGGGTACTCAGGGGTTGAGTTGTATACAATGCAAAGATACTCACTGGTAAAAAAGTCTACACCATCCTCGATGCACCCTTACCCAATGGGTACTCATGGGGTAGATCAACATTGCACAATACCATTACAATAATGGTTGAGTTGTATACAATGCAAAGATATTCACACATAAGAACAAGACCAAGAAGTTTACTTTAATTGTTGGATGATTCTCATTGGAGGACCGTGGGGGGGGGGGGGGGGGGTGCGAGTTTGGTTTGCACTCAGACATATATACATTGTACAATAAAGTCCCGCATATCAGTTTATTGAGTAGGGTTCATAATATAGACGCAGATACATAACGTACCAATAGCCTATCACAATCAGTTGTGTAAGGCCTAGGCTCTACCATGAGTACAAAGGGAATTTTGTTTTTGACACACTAGTTTTTGCCCATTTTTCTTTTGCCACTCTAAATCTTGCCATTTTGCTTTTTCTACTACAGTTCTCAGTTATATATCATTTCTGCCCCCTTGGTTACACTACTGTTAAATTGATCGAGATAACGTCGCCATCATAAGACAATTTTGCCCTTGGCTGACAATTTTGTTTTAGACTTTGTAGCTTTTATCATGTCTCTTTTGCCACTGGTATATAGTAGTTTTTGAAGAAACAAAGGACTGTTGCATGTATGTCCATGATGCAATCCGTAGCATCAAAAAATTGTTTTTTTGCATGATTTCATCAGAACAATTCAAAAAAAATTACGAGGCGTGGGACGAGCTTCAAGTGTACGATTCCTCCATCTGTGCGCAACCTCCTCCCTCCTCCATCTGCAGTCACTCCATGGGGCCGACGACGAAGCTGCAGGGGGGTTGAGCTCCGGAGCGGGCGGAGCAGAGGCTGGCGGGAGGTTGGAGCTCCGAGGCAAGTGGGTAGAGACTGGTGACAGCGTAGGGGACTGGGTGGAGCTGCGGCTGCAGGCCAGCGAGGGTTCGGCGTGCGAGTTGAGCTCGTGCGCCTGTACAAGACGATGTGCTGTTGGGGTAGGTCGAGGTGGGATTTTGGTGTTTGCTTTAGCTGTTCCTGTATACTGACAGTCAATTAGTTTAGTATACTGACATTGTCAATTGGTTCAGCTGAACGATCAACTCACAGAAGACTCACGGAAGCGGCAAAAGAAAAATGGCAAGATTTAGAGTGGCAAAAGCAAAAATAGGAAAAAACTAGTATGACAAAAACATTTTTTTCCCGAGTACAAAAACGTACCCATGCCCTTCCAATTCGGGTCGGGTACCCAGCCCTTTGGCTAAATTATTAACCTTAGTCACTTGAGCGCTGAAGGAGAAGACAAGACGACGAGCTGCCCAACATCAACGACATAGCCATGGCAAAACGAAAATGGAGATACATACCGTTATTCCACACAAGACGCCACCTCTAGTGTCAAAACGACACAAAAAGATCTATATAATACACATCATTTGTAAGGGTAAATCAGGGTTCCTCTACCTTTTCTCTTTTTGAAATGGGGGCTTACCCCGTCCTCCTCTACATTGATTAATGCATGTGGCCTCTTATTTCATTATTAAAGTGTCATTCAAGTGCTAACAAAATTATCATACTAGTATCAAGGATCATAAAGAGTCAACACGTGAGTCAAGCATCTAAAAGGAAAGACAACATCGAGCGATTTTTCGTGTTAACATGTTTATTACCCTCGGCTCAGAATGCAAGCTACACTAGTATTATTAGTTTCATTTGGACGATGCATGGTAGCACCAAGTCAATAGCACCGACTGGTGACTACTAGTGACGTGTCACGTGTGAAGCTAGAGAACTCGTGTACAAAGGGTCCCAGCAATATCTATCGTCGTTGACGACCTTGTAGACACGCAGAAACGTATACACATAGCCGGATCGGCTTTGATAACTATCCCACGCCCAAGGAATCGCCTAGAGCCCTAGACCATGCGATCGATTGACATCGGGACAGAAGGGAATCCATGCAAAAAAAATAGTTTGATGGTCACACAGATATAGAATCTCCACAAGGTGGCGATTGTGACTCCTGTTACAATGCGCGGTGTAGAGGCCTCTAGTTTTTTTTTTGGACAGGAGAGCCCCGGAAGGGGCAGGAAGCCTTATATTAAAATACGACGGTGGAGCTACACATATTCACGCAGGACCCTGAGAAATATGAAAAGAAAGACAGGTCCAGACGCTTTACAAAGAGCACCCTAAAAGATAAACAAGAAACGCAATTGGGTCCTCCTTCCAACACGCCTCTGCTTCTGACTGGCCTCACGATGGAGGTTGAAGGAGCGCCGGGTCTTGCCGGCGAGCTAACTAGGCTCGATGCGGCTTGGATAATCGGCTGGCTGCATGCCTCCGATTTGGATCTGCAGAAAAAGATAGCTTCACTTCTCCAGGAGAGTTCATCACCGCCATCGCTCAGATCAACATCCATGGCAGACGCGACCTCCGCGTCCAGATCAGGAGAAGACACCGAGAAAAAGCAACGATGAGCTTCCAGGATCTGCCGCCGATGCGCCCAGAAACCGAGCTCCTCCCTCAGAGCTCCTGCCCGAGATGAGGGAGGGAAGCCGTAGAAGATGCATCTGCAGCAAATTCACAGATAGGGTCGCCCAAGGAGAGACCAGGCCGCAGTGCCGCCAGTGTGCTCCCCCTCGCCACCAAGGCCGGCCAGGAGCCACTTCAGCTCACCACGCACTGTCGGATGGCAACCTTCCCCCTCGCCACCACGGCCGGCCGAGAAGAATCGCTTCCCGCAAAACCAGGTCTTCACCAGATAACCAGCGTTGAATTTATTCCAGGAGGCGGTGATTCTCCACTCCACTTCCCCCTCCAGCCATTGGAGTTGAAGGAGAAGAAGGAGGAACCGTAGGGCTGGCTAGATCCCAACGCCAAGATCTGTCCATCCGCTCCATCTACCGGGCACAACGCCCACAACCGGCATATCGCCAAACCTACCCCTAAACCTATCTACTCCGGTGCTCCCCCTTCTCCAACTCCGGCCGGCAGAGCCGGTGGAGAGGAGTCGGGGGAGGCCCAGCACGAGGGCGGCGACTCTCAACGGGAGGAGGGGTGGAGGGAGGGAGAGGGAGAGGGAGAGGTTGTCCCAGAGAGTTGTTTCGTGTGAGTGACCTGCAGTTTATCAACTGCCACACCAGCAACAAGTCCGCTACTTCCTGCTTCGTCTAAGTGACCAGCAATTTATCAACGCACCGACAAGTCCGCTCATAGCAATTAGGGTGGTGGCAAGCGGGGTCTGTTTTTTCACTAATCTTTCTTTAATTTTGCTAGCGAGCTAATAACACTAATAGTCTCACAACTTGTCTAAGAGGTGCAAATTAGTCCCATAACTTGCAAAACGTGAATACACGGTACACAAACTTGCATCCGTAGAGCAAATTGGTCCACTACCATTACAGAGCTGACACGTGGCGTCGTTATATTTGCGAAAAAACTCTATACATTTTTCTATGTGACATTTGACCTTAGGTGCTGCCTGATAGGCCGGTCCCATTTGTCAGTTTCAAAGAGATGATTAAAAGTTTAAAACGGAGGACTAGGAATCGAACTCATTATCACAACATGCGAAACTCACAAGAGCTAACCAGTACACCAACATTATTATACTTGTATTTACGACAGTGCTCTATTATATCAACGTCAGCGCGCATGCATGTATAGACATCTGAGCATCAATTGCACCTAGTGCAACGACGATGACACGGCATGGAGCGGAGCTTGAGAAGAGCGCATGGCAAGCGATCTTGTTCCCGGAGAAGTCCACATTGGTGAGCCGCTTTGAGGTTGCCAAGTTCGTCGGGAATATCGCCTGAGAGATCATTGTAGTATAGCTCAAGGAACTCGAGGTTGTCCATTGGCAAGGAGGCCCAACAACGGCGACATGAGGTCGATAATTAAGTTGCCGCTGAGCTCATGGTCGGTGAGCGATGTCATGTAGTCGATCCACGTGGGCACTAACAACACACCACCGTGCATGGTCGTCATGGACATGATGAAACATTTGGAGGCACCGGAGTCCGGAGCCGCGAGCGTCTTTGTTGGCCGCCATGCGTCGAAGTCAGGATCGCTTCGTTAACGCGCCACAAGGTGAGGTCGATGCCTGCATCTCCCTCGTCACATATCACACCCTTAACCTGCAGCTGGTGCGCCGCCTCCGGACCTAACGCCACCGCTACCACACCTTTATTACCATGGTAGGCTTTCACTATATACAATGGGATCGGGCGACAACAATAGTGACTGCACCGAGCAGTGGCC
Organism: Avena sativa; assembly: GCA_916181665.1. Lineage (NCBI taxonomy): Eukaryota > Viridiplantae > Streptophyta > Magnoliopsida > Poales > Poaceae > Avena > Avena sativa. The sequence goes on along the minus strand of OV702294.1, from coordinate 165,029,644 downwards.
CGACGGGCGGGCAGCAATGAACGACGTTAGAGATAGATACGGAAATCCTATCTCTAGCAGATCAATATTGAACTTTGTCAGCTAGAGGATCGAGGACATAGTCGAGAAAAAACCGGATAGGTAGTCATGTATGCAATATAAATAGAGGCATCTTCTTTTGTATCAGGAAGACTGTTAGGGTGTATTGGCTAGTACACAGCTGTGGTAGAAGCTTTTCTTGAGTTCGAATCCCCACTAGCGTTTGCTATTTTATTTATTTATTTCTTTGTCCACTGACATATGGAACCTGTCTTTCAAGGAAACCCACGTAACATGGGGCACACATAAATATATAAGGCTCTTTTCGCAAAATAACGATGCCACATGTCACCTCTAGAATGATTGTGGACCAATTTGCTCCCCGAATACAAGTTTGTGTACCACAAGTTCACGTTTTGCAAGTTGTGGGACTATAGGTGTTATTAGCTCTTTGCTAGCTCCTTTTTTATCTACTCTCTCAGTCCTAAAAAGGATGTCTTAAGTTTGTATAAACTTGAATGTATCTAGACATTATTTAGTATATAGATACATTCAAATTTAAACAAACTTAAGACATTTTTTTTAGATGGAGGGAGTATATTTTTCTTTTGCGGGACGTTACCCGGGTGCTAATTCCCACCCCTAGCCACAGTTCGGCGCTCCAAAAAGATCGCACGTCGGATCATGCGATGCGACTGCTGCAGCCATGCAGAGCTGGCTGCCAAACGGAGATCCGCCACTCAGCTCGCGCGCGGCCGCTCAGAATCAGATGATTTCTGATGGAAGGCGACGGCGGCGCCATGACTCCGCCCGCGTTCTTGCTGTCTCATCCCACGATTTGACGGGCGACCTCGACCCCGCCGTCCGGCTCAGGAGTGTTGCATACGGACTGTCAGTGCATCGGCAGTTAACACGCTTACACCTGGCTTTGCATTGTTGCCAACTGCCAAGCTGCTAATGTAACCGCCGCGAACAGTGAAGCTCAACTCACCTCACCTCTGAGCGCGACCGCTCCAGACGTTGTGCGTGTGATTGCACAACGCGGAAAAGCCAAGCAGGAGTGAGATGGCAGGTGAGACCGACATTTTAATGAGCCATTAGTGGGTAAAAAAATGATCCTTATTGTGTCTGCATCGGGAGAACGGCAAAATACACATGTCAATTGTCTTTTCCCAATAAAAAATCTGGACTATGTCAATTGTCTGAGGGAGGTTCAAACAATACTGAGAATTTTCTTGGCCACATTGATATGGCTCTCCCGCCTAATAATCTCACACAGAGAGAGTATATAGTAATAGTCACAATGAAAAAGACTCTACGGAATACCGGCTCTCTGCTCAGAGTGTAAGTATATATTTGTGAAAATTTATCCTTTTTTAATTAAAGTTCCACTTTTGATACCGGTTCGTTTCGAAGACCGTATGGACCACACGAAGCATGTATGATCCGCTTATCTGTACACATATACTCACGTGCCCGCGAGAAACAAAAATCAGGAGATATATAGTACCAACAATAAGATTTTAAAACATCGCATGCAAAGACGCATATCACGATAACGGGAGGTGGGATCAGTCACGGAGAACGTGGAGTATACCCAGCTCGACCAAGTACACATATACGGAGGTATATATATAGCCTGGAGATGGATTTCGACGGGTCACAAAAAACTAACCCATGAAAATTTGAGTTTGAGGGGGACACCGAAACACACCTCTTAAAGTTCACATATAAATAGGAACATCTACAATATAAAATCTACAGCAATACATCCACCACAAAAAAATATTGTATTTGTTCATTATTTTAGATTTGACCACATGGTAGATGTGGTAAGTTACGAACATGTTCCTAGTTCGTACAAAGGCCGCAGAAGTAAAATTCTACACTCATTTAAATAGCCCTTTGTCGACATATCCCTAGTTCATTTATATTACATTAAATTACCGCGAAACTCACAGCAAAATTAAATTGCTAGATTGCCATTGACATAGGTATGCCCTAGCGGGCCTCTAGCCTACCTTGCTCGGCCGCTAAGGTCCACGAAGCCCGGATAATTCGATTGTTGCGAGGCCCACAAGGATGCCGACACCTGGCATGTCGTACAAGAAAAAGATTCTTATTAGGAAACTCTAGAGATAGCAATCAACTTGTAACTGACTCGAACGGTACCTGATATCCAGCATCCCCATATATAGAGGCTAGGAGGGGGCGCCGAGGAGGAGAGATCGATAGTGACAATACACACTCCAACACCCATAGTTTACGCCAGATCTAATATGCGCACGCATTGCCATCTCGGCGATATTATAATCTTCATCATCATTAATTAAGAGCAGACAAGCAGGAAGTAGGGTATTATCCTCCAGGGGCCTGAACCTAGATAAAATGTGTCCCTTTATTGTTTGCTAGCCGACCAACTCACCAGCAAACTCCTTCTTCCTGAAAACCCAAGTCCATCAATCATGGACATTGTCGTGGCTACACCACATCAATTGGCGCCGTCCGTGGGGATCCCGTGTGCTGACGTTACAACTTTGGTGGTTCCATCATCGGTGATCTACGATTCGTCTGCTTTTGAGGAGAGGATCCACCTAGGTTCCCTCAACTTCACCCTGCACTCGCCGGCCACACGCCCGACCCTTGACTCCCACGATTCTAGGATGGAACTGATGTTCGGCAACCTGTGTTTCCACGTTGGCAAGGTGGGCACTCTTCGTCTCCCGGATTCGATCTTCCCGATTCCGGTGGACTGTTGGATGAGTCCCAAATGGGTGGCCATGGCCTTGTCGTTGTGCTCCATGTGAATCACATTGAAGTAAGGATCGCAAAGTATCAGACGCAATATTGATCCTCTTACAATAGGTATCAGAGTTTGTTTCGCCTCGGTGATCAGGTCGATGGACATGGTCTTCCAAGATTTGGCGAGGCACTCGTCCTCCCTCATCGTCCACTTGATGCGTCGATGGGTATTTCCTCTCCTTTTTCTTCTTCCCGTTCCCCTTGTAGCTCGCCGAATCCTACTTCAGATCACCCTCAACTTCTTCTTCGTCTGTGTCAGCCTCACCTTTTTATTTGTCCTAGTCGTCGTCGAACCCTTGCGTGTACAGGCCGTGCCCGGCGACGGTATGGGCTTCTTCTTGAGTGAAGTACCCTGGAGCCGAAGCAGCGGCCATGGAGACGGACTTACGTCGAACGAACTGTCGGCATGGGTGGTGGTGGCGCCGAACTGGTGCGTCCAGTAAGAACCACGGCCTGGGGAACAGGCAGAGGACCGTGGCGAAGAGTCGGCGACATCCTAGGGAAGACGACGTTGGGGTTGAAGCTGCTAGTTGGTCGCTGTCGGACTCTGACAAAGGAGAGAACCTCGTGCGCGGTGTGGCGTGGGTGTTTCTCTCCTGGAATAGCGCCGACGAGTATGGCGAGAAGGTCGACGGGGAGATGCTCGACTGGCTACCCCACACAATGCCGGGGAAGTACCGACGCTGTGGTGTGGCGGGAACATGCACGCCATGCTGTCACCTGAGCCTGGGATTCCTCCTCCGCAGCGCTAGGGCCTCCTACTTCGCCTTGAGCTTCTTTGCCCTCTCCTAGTGTCCGTCTGTTTTGGCACCTCTGTGCTTTACATCCTTCAACCACTCGACATTGGTCATGCCCGGGGGATTTTTTCGCCTTCCTCTACTTTGGCGGCGGCCGCCGCTCGTCGGCGAGCCTTGGACTATTGAATTTATTTGGCGGCATGGTGGAGCATATCTGGGGGAAATGGCGGGAGCTCGCGACTGTGGTGGGGTAATATGCGGGTAAGGGGGAGGAGAGAAAACAAAAGGAAATGGAGGGAAACCAGCTTTTGTCACCGACAACCCGGGCTCGCTTGCCTTTTCGCTTAATCCGGCGCCCCTACAAGAACCCCGAGGCGCTGGGTTTGGTCTATGTTCGTCGGATGGATTTTAGGCTAAATCCGGACTGGGGACGTGACTGTGCCGTTTTTCACCGTCTGAATGAAAAAAAAAACTCATGCGAAGGTTGTCAAGGCGTGAGTGGATATGCTCTAAATAAAATAATGGCTATTTTGGTGTTGGTATATTCTCTTTATATTAAAATATATTCTGCTATAATAAAAAGAATGTTGTAGAAAAGGTGGGGCCAGCACTATTATCGTTGTTAAGAGTAATTATCCCAGATAATTAGGGGATAAAATCCCCGCTTAATTAGGAGGTGCGGTTCCAACCTGGGAACCGGCATCCCGCTCCTCGACGGTTTCTTCCTGGAGATACTCTGCGAGCCATCGATCGTGGAACTGCCTGATCAACGCCATCCTTCAGGAAACCGACGAATCTCATGCCTGATTGTATAAAAGCTTGTATCAATCATCAATAAATGACACAGATTTCATTCTTGTCTCTCGCTGTCTATCCTTCTAGTTTTAACACGTTATCAGCACCTGCTCCCGCGAGAGTCCTTCGAGGATTCCGGCGATCAACGGAATTAGAGAAAAGAGATCTCTACGGGGACAATCCGATGGAAGAGAAATTATGCCTTGTGGATAGTGCTATCACAAAGTCCATACTAAGGGAGTTGAAATATTTTCAATCTCTGAAAAAGATGAATGGAGATATTTTGACTATCGCTGGACGCGATACGGTAATTGTTGGCACTAGGCGTGCCATATTTACCCTCCCAAACGGTACATAAGTAACAATTGAGGATGCCTTGTTGTATCCTGATTTGTCACGTACCTTAATCAGTTATCGAGATATCCGTAAGAATGATTTTCATATTGAAACCCATGAAGACAACAAAGAAGAGTATCTGCTCTTCACAAAAGACAACGGATATGGTAAGCAAGTACTTGAAAAAATTCCTTCTCTGTCGTCCGGACTGTACTATACGTACATCAAGCCCGTAGAACATGTTGCTTACAAGGTAATCTTCCAGAATGTTGACGCATTTCAAACTTGGCATGATCGCCTAGGCCATCCCGGCATCAGGATGATGAGGAAGATTACTAGCAATTCCATGTTGGAGATATGCCCTAGAGGCAATAATAAATGTAGTTATTATTATATCTTTGTGTTTATGATAAATGTTTACATTCATGCTATAATAATATTAACAAGGAAACATTAATACTTGTGTGATTTGTAAACTTAAATTGAAGTCCCTAGTGTAGCCTCTATAAATCATTAGCTTGTTGGTTAATAAATGATTGTGGTTTCCCTATCATGAACATTGAGATGTTATTAACAACAAGATCATGTCATTAGGAAAATGATATGGTGGACATACTCCTATAGATAAGCGTAGCATAAAGATCAAGTCATTTTAATAGTTCAATTGCTATATGCTTTCTGATACATAGTAACCTAATTCCTTCGACCATGAGATCATGCATATCACCTTTACCGGATGGATGCTTTGATGACATCAAACACCACACCGTAACTGGGTGGCTATAAAGGTGGCATTGAGTGTTCGGAAAGTATTGGTTGAGACACATGGATCAAGAGTGGGATTTGTCCATCCATATGACGGATAGATATAATCTGGGACCTCTTGGTGAAATGTCATCCAATTAGCTTGCAAGCATGTGACTGGCTCACAAGGGATCACATATCACGGCAACGAGAAAAGAGTACTTATCAGTAACGAGGTTGAACTAGGTATGCAGAGATACCGACGATCATAACCTCGGATAAGTAAACTATCGTGAGATAAAGGGAAATTGTTATCGTATGTAAGTGGTTCATTCGATTGCAAAGTAATCGTAGAAATATGTGGGAGCCATATGAATTTCCAGATTTCTCTATTGGTTATTGATTGGAGAAGTGTCTCGATCATGTCCGCATAATTCACGAACCGTAGGGAGACACACTTAAGGATTCGACGTTGTTTGAGTAGTTATGGAATGATGAGAAAGAGACCGAATGTTGTTCGGAGTCTCGGATGGGATCCAGGATATCACGAGGAGATCCGAAATGGTCCGGAGAATAAGATTCATATAAGGAAAGTCCCGTTTCGGAGTTGGGGAATGGTTCCGGTGTTTTCATCGGGAATGTTCTAGAAGGTTCCGGGATGTCCGGCACTCCGGAGGGGAAGGGTACATGAATGTGTTATATCAAGTTGGTATGATTGCATCATGTACTCGGTGTCATCTCTGAACAAAATAGAGGGTTTATTCAAATCCTAGTTTGAAAAGTCAAACGGCTATTTTTGGGAAGTGGAGAGGGAGGTGGAAACCGACTTGGGGGAGGAGTTCCTCCTCCCACCGCCGGCGCAACACCAAGCCGAGTTGGGGAGGGACTCCCCTCCCCTTGGCCGGCCCCCTCCACCTATATAAGGAGGGGCAAGGCTCCCCTCCTAGACACAAGTCCCTACACCTCTAAACCCTAGCCCCAAGCCACCGCCGCCTCCATAGCCGCCGCCGGCCCTAGGGCAATCGCCGCCGCCTAGGTGAAACCCTAGCCGCCGGCCTAGCCCCCTCCTCGGCGTGCCTAAACCCTAGATCGTCGAGGGCTCTCTCATAGTCCACCATACTCGCTCCGGCTTAAGGCGAAGCCCTGCGAGATCTCCCCTCTACTTCCGGTACCACGCCGTTGTGCTGCCGGAATCGCGAGGAGAGTGCTACAACCTCTGATGCTTGCTAGAACAAGGGAGAGGAAGGTCTTCGTCGAGTACCGAACGTGTGACCGACTGCGGGAGCGCTGCCGGAACGCAGCGCCGGAAGGATCGTCTACGCGATCTTGAGATCGGGAAGAGTACGACTACATCATCCACAAGAATCCGCTCTCGTTAAACACTTTGGAATCTTCGAGGGTGAGTTATTCCATCGACTCGTTGCTACAATCTAGTAGATAGATCTTGGCTTGTTTGTTTGTATGCGATAGAAATTTTTTGTTTTCCTTGCTACGAAACCCTACAGTGGTATCAGAGCCGTGTCTATATGTAGATCTGTTGCCCGAGTAGAACACAATGGTCATTGTGGGCGTTGATGCTTTTATTGTCGATTGCTTCTTGTGTACTTTGCATCTTGCGGGATGTTGGGATGAAGTGGCCCGGGCTAACCTTACATGACATCGTTCATGAGACTTGATCCACGCTTGACATGCAACTTGTATTGCATAAGTGGCTTTGCGGGTGCCTGTTTCTCCTAGCATAGTTAAGATCCAATTTACAACGGGTGATTAACAATACTAGTATCAATATTGTGGTTCATGTTCGTAAGTTAGAACGACACTTATTGAAAGCCCCAAACCACGTAAAACATGCAAAGAAAGTAGAGGCGTCTAACTTTGTTTTGCAGGGGTGTGCAGTGATGTGATATGGCCGTGATTGTGATTATATTTGATGTATGCAATGATCCTTATTGTAAGTTGGCAACCGACAGGAGCCATATGGTTGTCTTTAATTTATGTTAAGACCCGCGTGTCTATTCAAAGTAGTTGTAATAGTTGAAGCCGGTGGACGACAACCATGGAGAAGCGTCATTGACCTTGATGCAATGCCGGTGATGATGGAGATCATGTTCGTGCTTGAAGATGGAGATCGGAAGCACAACGAAGAAAGGCCATATCATATCACATATTATGAATTGCATGTGATGTTAATCCTTTATGCATCTTGTATTGCTTAGTAGACGACGGTAGCATTATAAGATGATCCCTCATGCACATGAATTTCAAATCATAAAGTGTTCACCCTTAGTTAGCACCGTTGCTAAAGCTTGTTGTTTCGAAGCACCACATGATGATCGGGTGTGTTAGATTCCGCAAGTGTATACAACGTGAGCAAGCCAGATTTTCTCATGCGGAAACTAAGGTTTGATCTTGACGAGCCTAGCATGTACAGACATGGTCTCGGAACACGGATCACCGAAAGGTAAAGCATGAATCATATAGTAGATATGATGAACATGTCGATTGTTCGCCATTGAAACTATATCAGCTCTCGTGATGATCGGTGTTGATGTGGTGGATTTGGTTTGTGTGATCACTAAAACAATGTGAGGGATGTTGTTTTGAGTGGGAGTTCACCTAGATTAATTTTATTATTAATTTGAACTCAATTTGTCATAAACTTAGTCTAAACTATTGCAAATATGTTGTAGATCAATGGCAGCCCCTACCATCAATTTTAATGCGTTCCTAGAGAAAGAAAAGTTGAAAAACAATGGAAGCAACTTCGCGGATTGGTTCCGCAATTTGAGGATTGTCCTCACAGCTGGTAATTTGACCTATGTGCTGGATGCACCGCTGGGTGACCCACCTGCAGCTACTGCTACCGATGAAGTAAAGAATGTTTACCTCACTCGGAAGACTCAGTACTCCACAGTTCAGTGTGCTAGCTTGTATGGTTTAGAATCGGAGCTTCAGAAAAGGTTTGAGAATTCAGACCCACATGATATTGTCCGTGATCTCAAATTGATTTTTGAGACTCATGCGGCAATTGAGAGCTATGAGGCTTCTGAAAAGTTCTTTAACTGCAAGATGGAAGAGGGCAGCTCCGTCAGTGAGCATGTGCTTAAGATGTCTGGGCACGCAAACAAACTTCAAAGCTTGGGTATAGTGATTCCTAATGCTTTGGGGATTTACCATGTCCTCCAATCACTACCACCAAGTTACAAGAACTTTGTGATGAACTACAACATGCAGAACATGAACAAGACGTTGCCAGAACTCTTTGCCATGTTGAAATCTGCAGAAGTGGAGATCAAGAAAGAGCACCAAGTGTTGTTGGTCAATAAGACCACCAAATTCAAGAAAGGCAAGTCTAAGCAAAAGGGACACTTCAAGAAGGGTGGTAAGAAAGTTACCACGCCGACGAAGAAGACCAAGGCTGGACCTAAGCCTGATACTAAGTGCTGTTACTTCAAGGGAGAAGGTCACTGGAAGCGGAATTGCCCAAAGTACTTGGCGGATTTGAAGAACGGCAACATCAAGAAGAAAGGTATATCTGATATACATGTTATTGATGTGTATCTCACTAGTACTCGTAGTAGTGCCTGGGTATTTGATACTGTTTCGGTTGCTCATATTTGTAACTCGAAATAGGTGCTGCAGAATAAACGGAAGCTAGCGAAGAACGAGGTGACGATGCGCGTTGGAAACGGATCAAAGGTTGATGTGATCGCGGTCGGCACGCTACCCCTTCATCTACCATCGGGATTAGTTTTATACTTAAATAATTGTTATTTGGTGCCTGCGTTAAGCATGAACATTATATCGGGATCTTGTTTATTGCGAGACGGTTACTTGTTTAAATCCGAGAATAATGGTTGTTCGATTTATATGAGTAATATGTTTTATGCACATGCACCTTTGATAGATGGTCTATTCTTGTTGAATCTCGATAGTGGAAATACACATATTAATAACATTGAGGCTAAACATTTGAAATCAAGCGATAACTCGACCTATATGTGGCACTGTCGTCTTGGTCACATTGGAGTGAAGCGTATGAAGAAACTTCATTCCGATGGACTTCTTGAATCACTTGATTTCGAATCACTTGAAAGATGCGAAGCATGTCTGATGGGTAAAATGACTAAGACTCCATTTTCAGGTATGATGGAGCGAGCTACGGACTTATTGGAAATCATACATACCGATGTGTGTGGTCCAATGAGTGTAGCATCGCGCGGTGGTTATCGTTATGTTCTTACCTTCACGGATGACTTGAGTAGATATGGGTATATCTATTTCATGAAACATAAGTCCGAAACTTTCGAGAAGTTTAAGGAATTTCAAAGTGAGGTAGAGAATCAACGTAACAAGAAGATTAAATTTCTACGTTCTGATCGTGGAGGTGAATATCTAAGTTACGAGTTTGGCGAGCATTTGAAGAAATGCGGAATACTTTCACAATTGACACCGCCGGGAACACCATAACGTAATGGTGTGCCTGAACGTCGTAATCGAACTCTCTTAGATATGGTTCGTTCTATGATGTCACTTACAGATTTACCGCTATCATTTTGGGGTTATGCATTAGAAACAGCCGCATTCACTTTAAATAGGGCACCATCTAAATCCGTTGAAACGACACTGATGAATTATGGTTTGGGAAGAAACCTAAATTGTCGTTCCTTAAAGTTTGGGGTTGCGAAGCCTATGTAAAGAAGTTACAACCGGACAAGCTAGAACCCAAAGCGGAAAAATGCGTCTTCATAGGATACCCGAAGGAAACTATTGGGTATACCTTCTATCATAGATCCGAAGGCAAAATCTTCGTTGCGAAGAATGGATCCTTTCTAGAGAAGGAATTTCTCTCGAAAGAAGTGACTGGAAGGAAAGTAGAACTCGACGAGGTTGTCGAACCTTCTCTCGAACTTGCGAGTAGCGCAGCACCGGAAGTAGTTCCTGTGACGCCTGCACCAGTAAGAGAGGAAGCTAATGATGATGATCATGAAACTTAGGTTGTAGTTGCTACAGAGCCTCGCAGGTCAACGAGAACTCGTACCACTCCAGATTGGTATGATCCCGTTATGAATGTCATGTTGGTAGATAACACCGATGACCCTGAGACATATGAGGAAGCGATGATGCCCCCAGATTCCAATAAATGGCAAGAAGCCATGAAATCCGAGATTGGATCCATATACGAAAACCAAGTATCGACTTTGGTGGACTTATCGGATGGCCGGAAGGCCGTCGAGAATAAATGGATTTTCAAGAAGAAAACAGATGCTGATGGTAATGTTACTGTCTATAAAGCTCGACTTGTCGCAAAAGGGTTTCGACAAATTCAAGGAGTTGACTACGATGAGACTTTCTCACCTGTAGCGAAGCTAAAGTCTGTGAGGATTATGTTAGCAATCGCTGCATATTATGATTATGAGATATGGCAGATGGATGTCAAAACAACATTCCTCAATGGAGACATTGATGAAGAGTTGTATATGATGCAACCCAAAGGTTTTGTCGATCCTAAAGATGCTAACAAGGTATGCAAACTTCAACGGTCCATCTATGGATTGAAGCAAGCATCCCGAAGTTGGAATCAACGTTTTGATAAGGTAATCAAAAGTTTTGGTTTTATACAAACTTATGGAGAAGCTTGTATTTACAAGAAAGTGAGTGGGAGCTCTGTAGCATTCTTTATACTATATGTAGATGACATATTTTTGATTGGGAATGATGTAGACCTTCTTAATAGTGTCAAGGAATATTTGAATAATAGTTTTTCAATGAAGGATCTTGGCGAAGTAGCTTACATATTAGGCATAAAGATTTATAGAGATAGATCGAGACGCCTAATATCATTGTCACAAAGTACATATTTGGACAAAGTTCTAAAGAGGTTTGGAATGGAAGATAGCAAGAAAGGGTTCTTGCCCATGTTGCCCAATACGACCTTGAGTAAAACTCAAAGTCCGACAACGGCAGAAGATAGAGAAAGGATGAGTAGGACTCCCTATGCCTCAGCCATACGATCTCTAATGTATGCCATGCTATGTACTAGACCCGACATTGCATATGCTGTTAGTTTAACTAGCAGATATCAAAGTGATCCAGGAGTGGATCATTGGACAGCGGTCAAAAACATCCTTAAGTACTTGAGAAGAACTAAGGATATGGTTCTTTCTTATGGAGGTGATGAACATCTCGTTGTTAATGGTTACACCGATGCTAGTTGGAACACCGATCCGGATGATTCTAAATCGCAATCTGGATACGTATTTACTTTGAATGGTGTAGCAGTTAGCTGGAGGAGTGCAAAGCAAAGCGTTGTGGCGAGATCTTCAACTGAATCGGAATACATGGCTGCTTCGGAGGCTTCACAAGAAGCGATATGGATGAAAGAGTTCATTACAGAGCTGGGTGTGGTTCCTAGTGCGCTGGACCCAATGTCTATCTACTGTGATAACATGGGCGCCATAGCCAATGCGCAAGAACCAAGGTCACACAAGAAGTTGAAGCATATCAAGCTACGTTTTCACGCTATTCGAGAACATGTCCAAGATGGGGACATAAAGATTTGCAAAGTACACACAGATCTGAATGTGGCGGATCCATTGACTAAACCTCTCCCGAGGGCAACACATGACCAACACCAAACTGCCATGGGTGTTCGGTATATTACCATGTAATCTAGATTAGATGACTCTAGTGCAAGTGGGAGACTGTTGGAGATATGCCCTAGAGGCAATAATAAATGTAGTTATTATTATATCTTTGTGTTTATGATAAATGTTTACATTCATGCTATAATAGTATTAACAAGGAAACATTAATACTTGTGTGATTTGTAAACTTAAATTGAAGTCCCTAGTGTAGCCTCTATACATCATTAGCTTGTTGGTTAATAAATGATTGTGGTTTCCCTATCATGAACATTGAGATGTTATTAACAACAAGATCATGTCATTAGGAAAATGATATGGTGGACATACTCCTATAGATAAGCGTAGCATAAAGATCAAGTCATTTTAATAGTTCAATTGCTATATGCTTTCTGATACATAGTAACCTAATTCCTTCGACCATGAGATCATGCATATCACCTTTACCGGATGGATGCTTTGATGACATCAAACACCACACCGTAACTGGGTGGCTATAAAGGTGGCATTGAGTGTTCGGAAAGTAGTGGTTGAGACACATGGATCAAGAGTGGGATTTGTCCATCCATATGACGGATAGATATACTCTGGGCCCTCTCGGTGAAATGTCATCCAATTAGCTTGCAAGCATGTGACTGGCTCACAAGGGATCACATATCACGGGAACGAGAAAAGAGTACTTATCAGTAACAAGGTTGAACTAGGTATGCAGAGATACCGACGATCATAACCTCGGATAAGTAAACTATCGTGAGACAAAGGGAAATTGTTATCGTATGTAAGTGGTTCATTCGATCGCAAAGTAATCGTAGAAATATGTGGGAGCCATATGAATTTCCAGATTCCTCTATTGGTTATTGATTGGAGAAGTGTCTCGATCATGTCCGCATAATTCACGAACCGTAGGGAGACACACTTAAGGATTCGACGTTGTTTGAGTAGTTATGGAATGATGAGAAAGAGACCGAATGTTTTTCGGAGTCTCGGATGGGATCCGGGATATCACGAGGAGATCCGGAATGGTCCGGAGAATAAGATTCATATAAGAAAAGTCCCGTTTCGGAGTTGGGGAATGGTTCCGGTGTTTTCATCGGGAATGTTCTAGAAGGTTCCGGAATGTCCGGCACTCCGGAGGGGAAGGGTACATGAATGTGTTATATCAAGTTGGTATGATTGCATCATGTACTCGGTGTCATCGCTGAACAAAATAGAGGGTTTATTCAAATCCTAGTTTGAAAAGTCAAATGGCTATTTTTGGGAAGTGGAGAGGGAGGTGGAAACCGACTTGGGGGAGGAGTTCCTCCTCCCACCGCCGGCGCACCACCAAGCCGAGTTGGGTAGGGACTCCCCTCCCCTTGGCCGCCCCCCTCCACCTATATAATGAGGGGCAAGGCTCCCCTCCTAGACACAAGTTCCTACACCTCTAAACCCTAGCCCCAAGCCGCCGTCGCCTCCATAGCCGCCGCCGGCCCTAGGGCAATCGCCGCCGCCGCCTAGGTGAAACCCTAGCCGCCAGCCTAGCCCCCTCCTCGGCATGTCTAAACCCTAGATCGTCGAGGGCTCTCTCATAGTCCACCATACTCGCTCCGGCTTAAGGCGAAGCCCTGCGAGATCTCCCCTCTACTTCCGGTACCACGCCGTTGTGCTGCCGGAATCGCGAGGAGAGTGCTACAACCTCCGCTGCCTACTGGAACAAGGGAGAGGAAGGTCTTCGTCGAGTACCGAACGTGTGACCGACTGCGGGAGCGCTGCCGGAACGCAGCGCCGGAAGGATCGTCTACGCGATCTTGAGATCGGGAAGAGTACGACTACATCATCCACGAGAACCCGCTCTCGTTAAACACTTTGGAATCTTCGAGGGTGAGTTATTCCATCGACTCGTTGCTACAATCTAGTAGATAGATCTTGGCTTGTTTGTTTGTATGCGATAGAAAATTTTTGTTTTCCTTGCTACGAAACCCTACATTCCATTGGTCACAATTTGCATGAGTCAAAATTCCCTCGGTCTTCAGACTTTGTGTGTACATCATGTGCCACAAGGAAGCTAATTTTGAGGCCTTCGCACCTCAAAATACAAGTTGAACAACTTCAGTTCCTTGACCGAATTCAAGGTGATATTTGTGGTCCTATCCAACCATTATTTGGACCATTCAGGTATTTCATGGTTTTGATTGACGCATCTACACGATGGTCACATGTTGTGTCTTCTTTTCACATGAAACCATGCATTTGGCAAGATAATGAGGGCAGTAATTAAGTTACAGGACCATTATCTAGAAAGTCGAATTAAATCAATTCGCATGAACAATGCTGTAGAATTCTCTACACGCGCCTTCAATGACTATTGCATGGCCTTGGGGATTGATGTTCATCACTCTGTTCCATATGTCCATACTCAAAATGGTTTGGCTGAGTCCCTAATAAAGAGGATCAAACTCATTGCAAGACCTTTGTTAATGAATTGCAGCTTGCCAACTTCGTGTTGGCGTCACGCGGTTTTACACGCTGCTGACCTAATCCAATTGCGACCTACTGCATATCTCAGTACTTTCCCTCTACAATTGGTACGTGGAAATCCTCCCAGCATTTTCCATCTGCGTAAGTTTGGATGTGCTACATACATCCCGATCTCACCACCACAGCGGACATTCATGGGCCCACACAGAAAACTAGGGATCTATGTGGGGTACAAATCACCGTCGATTATTAAGTACCTGGAACCCCTTATTGGGGATCTATTTGAAGGGGTTCGCGTCATAGTAAATCAAAATTTTCTACGGATGCGAACATATGAAAGCCAAGATCTAATCTAGGAGATGCAAACAACGAGAGGGATTAGATGATATCTTCATACCCTTGAAGATTCGCACAGCGGAACGTTCGTCGGAACGTGGGTGATGTAGTCGTACTCGCTTCTCCTCCTCGCGATCCGATCTGATCTAACATCGCAACTGGCGATGCCTCCGAGAGATGCACACGTGCGGCACCTTGACGTCTCCTCCTTCCTTGGTCCAGCAAGTATGGTGGAGATACGGATTGGATCTACAACGCGACGGCGCGGTGCAAGTGGTGGAGAGTTTCTGCAGCAGGGCTTCGCCTACACGCAGTCGGGAGGGAGAGAGAGAGGAGGGCAGCAGGGCGGCTAGGGTTGAGGAGGAGGTGTAGGGGGTGGTGCGCCCTAGCCCTCTATATATAGAGGGGTGGGCGCCTGCCCTAACCCCTCCCCCAAGCCCTAGGCCGGCGGCCAAGGAGGGAGGAGTGGGGGGCAAGTAATCCCCCCCTCTAGAAGCTCCAAACTAGGGTTTCCCCTTGTTTGGCCGGCTGGGCCCTATAGGGCCTTGTGCCCCTGGCCCAATGCGGCCAGGGTACTCCCTCATAGTCCCATGCCCCCTCCCGACAGGTGGGACCACGTTGGTCCCCCTCCGGAAGGTTCTAGAAGCTTCGGGTACAATACCGATTAACCCGGAACAATTCCGAACTCCAAAAACTGCACTGCCTTATATGAATCTTATTCTCCGGACCATTCCGGAACCTCTCGTGATGTCCCGGATCCCAACCGAGACTCCGAACAAAAACTCATAAACCAATTATCCAATCTATCCTAGCGTCGAGACACGTTAAGTGTGTGACCCTTCGGGTTCGAAAACATGCAGACATGATCTTATATCAATAATCAACAGCGGGGTTTGGAAACCCATATTGACTCCCACACATTCATCGATGATCATATCGGATGAACCACGATGCCAGGATTCAATCAATCCCATATTTATATTCCCTTCGTCTCGCGATATTTTACTTGCCCGAGATTTGATCGTCGGTACCGTCATACCTAGTTCAATCTCGTTCACAGCAAGTACTTTACTCGTTCCGTAATCCGATATCACTTTGTGATTAACTCCTTAACAACATGCTTGCAAGCGGTGTTGATATCGATTACCGAGTGGGCCCGAAGTATATCTCTCCGACTTGGGAGGGACAAATCCCATCTCGATACATACAACCCAACAGGTACTTTCCGATCACCTGAGAGACACCTTTATGATCACCCTCTCATAGGATGACGTTTGATGACCTCAAAGCTCTCTTCCGATACCAGGGAGTTGTATTATCTCATGGTCTAAGGAATACAATATTTGACATAAGAAAAGCTTCGCAAAGATGAACACGATGACACGATCTAATTGCTTCGCTTAATTTGGGTCTCTCCATCATATCATTCTCCCAATGATATGATCTCATTATTAATCGACAACTCATGTCTATGATTAGGAAACCTTAACCATCATTAATCAATGAGCTAGTCCATAGAGGCATACTAGGGACACGGTATTGTTCACAAACCACACAAGTATTAAAGTTTCCGCTTAATACAATTCTAGCATGGAATATAAACTTTATCATGAACAAGAATTATAATAATAACATCTTTATTATTGCATCTAGGGCATAATTCCAACAGTCTCCCACTTGCACTAGAGTCAATAATCTAGTTTACATTTGGCAACAATCTCACACCCATGTCACTAAGGTGCTGATCATGTTTTGCACGTGGAAGAGGTTTAGTCAATGGATCTGCGACATTCAGATATGTATGTACTTTGCTAATCTTCAAATCTCCATCTACTATATAATCTCGGATTATATGAAACTTGCGGTTGATATGCTTGGTCTTTGGATGATATCTTGGTTCCTTAGCGAGTGCTATGGCGCCAGTGTTGTCACACAATATATCTAGTGGGTCCAATGCACTTGGAACCACGCCAAGCTCAGCGATGAAGTTTCTGATCCAAACTCCTTCACTTGACGCTTCTGCAGCAGCCATGTATTCCGCTTCCACTGTAGATCCCGCGATCAAGCTTTGCTTGCAGCTTCTCT
Source organism: Avena sativa (assembly GCA_916181665.1). NCBI lineage: Eukaryota > Viridiplantae > Streptophyta > Magnoliopsida > Poales > Poaceae > Avena > Avena sativa. The sequence goes on along the minus strand of OV702294.1, from coordinate 165,012,690 downwards.
AGCTCACAGCTCCTCCATTCAAAATATAAACATATCCTGTCTAAGATTTAGAATCATCCTTATCGGTGTCGAAACTAGCGTCGACGTAACCTTTTACGACAAGCTGTTCATCACCTCCATAGACTAAGAACATTTCTTTAGTCCTATTTAGGTACTTTAGGATGTTCTTCACGGTTGTCCAGTGTTCCACTCCTGGATCACTTTGATATCTGCTCGTCAAACTAAGAGCATTGGACACATCCGGTCTAGTACACAGCATGGCATACATGATAGAACCTATGGCCGAGGCATAAGGCACTTTACTCATAGCTTCTCTATCATTTACCGTAGCTGGACACTGAGCCCTGCTCAATATCTTACCTGACAACATAGGAACTGAACCTTTCTTTGCCTTATCCATTCTGAACCTTTTCAGAACTTTGTCTAGGTATGTACTCTGGCTTAAAGCTATCAGGCGTCTTTGTCTATCTCTATAGATTTTGATGCCCAATATATAAGCAGCTTCACCCAGGTCTTTCATTGAAAAACACTTGTTCAAATAACTCTTCACATCGTTAAGCATGTTAATGTCATTTCCAATAATCAATATATCATCCACATATAGTACCAGAAATGTCACCGAGCTCCCACTCACTTTCTTGTAGATACAAGCTTCGTAGCAATTTGGAACAAATCCAAAGCTCTTGATCACTTGATCAAAACGAAGGTTCCAACTCCGAGATGCTTGCTTCAGTCCATAAATGGAACGCTCAAGGTTGCATACTTTATCAGCATCCTTAGGATCGACAAAACCTTCGGGTTGCATCATATACAACTCTTCATCAATGTTGCCATTGAGGAACGCAGTCTTGACATCCATCTGCCATATTTCATAATCATGAAACGCAGCAATTGCTAATAAAATCCGAATGGACTTAAACATCGCTACGGGAGAGAAAGTCTCATCGTAGTCAACACCTTGAACTTGTCGAAAACCTTTTGCGACAAGCCGTGCTTTATAGACGGTAACATTACCATCCGCGTCCGTTTTCTTCTTGAAAATCCATTTGCACTCAACGGCCTTTCGGTCGCTAGGAGGGTCCACCAAAGTCCATACTTGGTTTTCGCTCATGGATCCCAATTCGGATTTCATGGCCTCTAGCCATTTCTCAGAGTCTAGGCTCATCATCGCTTCCTCATAATTCGCAGGCTCACTGTCATCTACTAACAAGACAGTTAAGACAGGGTTGCCATACCACTCAGGAGGGGCACGCGACCTTATCGACCTGCGATGTTCAGTAGCAGCATCGTCCGAAGCTTCATGATCCTTATCATTAGCTTCCTCTATTATTGGTGCAGGCGGCACTGGAACAATTTCAGGTGCTACGCTACTCTCAAATTCAAGAGAAGGTTCAACAACCTCGTCTAGCTCTACTTTCCTCCCACTCACTTCTTTCGAGAGAAACTCCTTCTCAAGAAAGGAACCGTTCTTTGCGACAAACACTTTGCCTTCGGTTCTGTGATAGAAGTTATACCCAATAGTTTCCTTAGGGTATCCTATGAAGACGCATTTCTCCGCTTTGGGTTCGAGCTTGTCCGGCATCAACTTCTTGACGTAAGCTTCGCATCCCCAAACTTTAAGAAACGACAACTTAGGTTTAGCACCAAACCACAATTCATACGGTGTCGTCTCAACGGATTTAGATGGTGCCCTATTTAAAGTGAATGTAGCGGTTTCTAATGCATAACCCCAAAATGATAACGGTAAATCAGTAAGAGACATCATCGATCGGACCATATCTAATAGGGTTCGATTCCGGCGTTCAGATACACCATTGCGCTGTGGTGTTCCGGGTGGCGTGAGTTGCGAAACGATTCCACTTGCTTTAAGATGCGTGAGAAAATCATAACTCAAATATTCACCTCCACGATCGGATCGTAGAAACTTAATTTTTCTGTTATGATGGTTCTCCACTTCATTCTGAAATTCCTTGAACTTTTCAAATGTTTCAGATTTATGCTTCATCAAATAGATATACCCATATCTACTTAAGTCATCGGTAAAAGTGAGAAAATAGCGATATCCACCGCGCGTCGAAACACTCATCGGTCCGCATACATCGGTATGTATGATTTCCAACAAGTCCGTTGCTCGCTCCATCATACCGGAGAACGGGGTTTTGATCATCTTGCCCATGAGGCATGGTTCGCATGTGTCAAATGATTCAAAATCAAGAGACTCCAAAAGTCCATCAGAATGGAGTTTCTTCATGCGCTTTACACCAATATGACCTAGACGAGAGTGCCACAAATAAGTAGTATTATCACTATCTACTTTGCATCTCTTAGCCTCAATGTTATGGATGTGTGTTTCATCCCTTTCGAGATTTAGAAGAAATAAACCATTCATAGCAGGTGCATGACCATAAAAGATGTTACTCATATAAATAGAACAACCATTATTCTCCGATTTAAATGAATAACCGTCTTGCAATAAACACGATCCATAAATAATGTTCATGCTCAACGCAAGCACATAATAACATTTATTAAGGTTTAAAACTAATCCCGAAGGTAAAACTAAGGAGAGCGTGCCGACGGCCATCACATCAACTCTTGATCCGTTGCCAACGCGCATCGTCACCTCATCCCTCGCAAGCCGCCGTCTATTCCGTAGTTCCTGTTTCGAGTTACAAATATTAGCAACTGAACCAGTATCAAATACCCAGGCACTACAACGAGGGCTAGTAAGGAAAACATCAATAACATGTATATCAAATATACCTTTGATGGTGCCAGCCTTCTTGTCTGCTAAGTACTTCGGACAGTTGCGCTTCCAGTGACCCTTGTCCTTGCAATAGAAGCACTCAGTGTTCGGCTTGGGTCCAGACTTGAGCTTCTTCTCAACAGGGGCAACGCGCTTGCCGCCGCCTTTCTTGAAAGGCTTCTTTGCACCCTTACCTTTCTTGAAGGTGGGCTTGTTGACCATCAACACATGATTATCCTTTTTGATGTCCACCTCCGCAGCCTTCAGCTTTGCGAAGAGTCGGTGATCGTATCAGTGGAACCAATCTGATTATGAGTCACTACAAAACTTTTGTAGCTGGGAGGGAGTGATTGCAGAACCCTGTCAATCTTGAGCTCCTCTGGAATCTTGCAGTCCAGTTGCTCAAGGCGTTGAGTGTAGACCGACATCTTTATGGCGTGCTCACTAACGGAACTCCCTTCCTCCATCTTGCAGTTAAAGAACTTCTCAGAGATCTCATATCTCTTAGAACGGGCCTGAGTCTGAAACATGGTTTTCAGCTCCTCAAGAATCTCAAAGGGCCCGGGATAGTCTTCAAAACAATTTTGAAGGTCCGATTCCATAGCAAACAACATGGTGCTCTTAATCACACCATAATCATCTTTGCGCGACTGATAAACAACTTCCTCATCAGCCGACGCATTTACAACAGGGGCGTCACCTAGTGCACTTTCAAGGACATAGTCCTTTTGACTGCCAGAGAGAATGATTCTCAGATTGCGGAACCAATTGGTGAAGTTAGACCCATTGTTTCTAAGCTTTTCCTTCTCAGCAAAAACGTTGAAGTTGAAGTCGTACTTAGCCATTTGATCTACAATATTTGCAAGTACAAATTAGACTATGTTCATGATAACTAGTTCAACTTTTAATCAAATTACTAGATGAACTCCCACTAAATTCAACATCCCTCAAGTTGTTTAGTGACCACGATCCACACCACACCTAATCCGATCTTCATGAGAAGAGATGTGGCTTCAATAGTGGACAACGAAGTGTCGATCATATCATTCATATGACTCATGCTTAACCTTTCGGTTCATGTGTTCCGAGGCCATGTCTGTACATGCTAGGCTCGTCAAGTCAAACCCAAGTATTTCCGCGTGTGCAAAACTGGCTTGCACCCGTTGTATGTGAGCGTAGAGTCTATAGCACCCGATCATCACGTGATGCTTGGACACGACGAACTTTCGCAATAGTGCATACATGGGGAGAACACAGTTTTATCTTGATCTTTAAGTGAGGAATCATCTTATAATGCTACCGTCGCGATCTAAGCATAATAAGATACATAAAAGGATAAACATCACATGCATATAACTTTATGTGACATGGTATAGCCATTATTCGTGCAATGATCTCCATCTTGTGTGTGCCGGCATGATCTCCATCACTCCACCATGATTGCCTCCACCACGAATAGCAACTACAACTATTGCTAACTACTTAGCGATAAAGTGAAACTATTACATTGTAACTACCTCGGTGAATTAAGCTCCTAGTTACAAGCCTGGATGAGCAGAAATGGTTGAAATAGTACGGTAGGGCCCAAATGCCACTCACAGGTAGACCTTTCGGCCGTCCCAACCATTTCCACACATCAGGACAAGAACGGCGGCGTAATCGGCAAGCGAAGGGATCAACTACATACACAAATGAGTATGTATGCAAGCCACCATACAACAGTACATCAGAGCCATTCCATCTAAAAAGAAAGGAAATATAGCAACGCCATACGGCAAGATCCAAATATCCTAGATAGATATAATAGTTTAGGATATCTCCTCATACATCAAACATCAGAGTATCAGGCGGAAGCGGAAGACAAAATCCGAGTACGGATAAGAAGCAAATCGGCATAAGATGCCCCATAAATAAGCAGATCCCGCCCACAGATTTCACGGATCCCCGTTCCCGGAATCTCTACACCGAATGATCGTTGCCCACATCATCCGTCTCTTCCACCCAGTATCCGTCTTGCGAATGTACCTGTTCATCTGAACCAATAATTTATCCTGTGAGACCCTAGGGGTACTCAGCAAGTCTTTATGCCTCTAAAGGGGACACAACCTGGGGTGACGCAATTGCAGCAAAAGATAAACCCTAGCAATTCTATAGATACTCGCTAACCATCCGCCTAACCAGAGATAGACGGATGTCCGTGAATTAATAACAACAGTTATAACAGTAATAATGGTAATATCCACAGATCCATCCTCCTCCTCGCTTACCGACGAGGAAGCGGACGAACAACCCCCATCCGTTGGCAGTTTTATTATCCATTCCGTGAGTGTTGCACTATTTACTAGTCAGGTACCTAGTCTAGTCAAATTAAAAGCGGTACTTTAGTTATGCTTGTCTATGATCGAGAAACTGTGCTCCAAGTCGTCCATAACCGCGGACACGGCTTTCAGAAAGTTTTACCCTGCAGGGGTGCACAAATAGCAACACACACTCGATATGCCTCGGAAAAACCAAATCAAAACCCAACGAGACAGTCACGACAAAGCAATTACAGGATTCAGAAATATTTCAGGGGGCCACCCCATTAAGCTACCCGCAACGAAGCTGGCCGGCTACGAGACGGACTCAAGGTTTGTGTGGCCGGCTGTAAACGACTGGGAACCCGAAAGTGTGACTGGGCTTGTCGATACAGCGAAAACGGGTCACGGACCTAAACAGTACAGTGTGCAGTACCTCGCACAATTTAAATAAAGCAGTAAAGCATGGCATAAGTACAGGATAGTAAATAAAACCTCAAACTAGTTTGTGGCCCCAAGAAATAAGAATGAATCAAGCTCTGGCTCAGGGGGGTTCATAAGCCTCCCGGATGTGGATAGCGCGAATATTCAAGGAACAGGAATCAAGTACTCGGGGTCCTACGGGACACAAGTGAGCCTGAAAAACCAAATAGTGAATATGGCTCACCGATGCCACTTTCATTAGTTATCCCATTACTACTCAGGTTAAGTTGTTTAGGTACCTCGTTATTCATCAGACACTCACAAACCCTACACATGCTGTTCTACGACTCGCATGGCTCAAACAACTCCTGTAGTAATGGCTCATGGGATGGAGGAACAAGCTTCGGTGGGGTTTAAAAGTAAAGGCTATGCAATACTTGGGATTCAGATTAATGCAATCGCGACTCAATGATGCAAGAATAAGATAGAGGCAATAGGTACTATATGTATGCAAGCATGTGGTAGTGCTTGCCTGGCAGCTCAGTTGAAGCGAGAGAAGGATCTGGGTAGTGCTCCTGGTTCTCTTGATATATCCCCTGCTCAGCGTCTATTCGAAGAAGAACCAAACAAACAAGGGCTAACATAAATAAAGTGCACAAGCATATGAATAAAATGCATCAAGCAAACAATCATGCCATGATGAATGATGCACAATTTGCATGGCAATCAAGTAGCATGGCATGGATGAGGTGTGGGATACAAGAATAAATCAATTTATTGAGTTTTGGCCCCATTTTATCCTCATATTAGTTGCTGTATACTTTATGTTTATATGATGCATGCTTCAAATCAACACATGGAATGCATAAACAGAAAGGTCTCGTCGAGCTAATCATTTTAGACATATCATTTGTCAAATTTGGAGTTATAAAACAAAAGTTATTAATTAATTATGGTGGAAGGGCAATTTATTGTAATTTTAATCAACTTGCAATTTTAAATGTTCAAAATATATTTTGGATGAAAGATTTGTATTCCTCATATTTTTGATTTGAAAACATATATTATTTGTATTATTTGGATTTATAAATTAAAAGTTATTTAAAAACAGAATTAAATTTGAATTTGAATTAATTTGAAAAAGATTTGAATTAAACCAGATACAGGAAAACATTTTGTTACTCAGCTCTAGGCTAGCCACAGACGCAGACAGGTGGGTCCAACGCTGACTCAGCAAAACAGCGCACAGAAATCCTTCTGCCACCGCGAGCCAGTCCAGCCTAAGCGAATGACAGGTGGGGCCACAGCATCCGCGGGTCCACACGCCAGCGGACGGGTGCGGGGCTGCCACGCGGCACAGCGGGGGAGCGCGGGTTGAGGAGTACGAAACCCCGGGAGCCTTTTTGCATAAACGCCACGAAGGCTGACCAGTGGGCCTAGCGGAGCGCGGGTTGATGCAACAAAAGTGCCGGGGGGGTATTTGCAAAAACCGCGGCGGCTACTGTGGATCTTCCTCTGAGCGCGGTGGACCGATCGGTGCGCGTCAAAAAGGACAGGGCGCCGCGGCGGGGCTCGAACTCGCGAGCTGGGGCGCGTGCGCAGAGGCGGCACCACTGCGGTAGGCTTGGCGTTGGTGTCAGGGGTGTGGGTGTGGCCTAGGTAGGGTTTCTGCGACGCTACGGTGAGGCGAATCGAACGCGACGCCGGCGCACAGAGGATGTTCGACGGAACGATCGGTGCGATCAGAGGGTAAGAGCGAGGGTGGGCATGTCAGGGGGGCTCAGCAGCTCACCGGGAGGTTGTTGGTGTGGTTGGATGGGGCAGAGGAGCCGGCGATCAGCGACGTAGCAGGCGCCGGGCGGAGCTAGGGTTTCGTCGGTGCGGCGTCGGGTCCAGCGCTCCTGGGGCTCCTCCTGCTCGGCTACGGGTACGGGGGTGGTGCAGGTGCTCGTCTTGGTCTTCCCCAACGTCCAGACTCCTCGCCCGCCTTCTGCTACGGTGGTGATGGTTGATGCCGACAGTGGCCGGCGATGGGGGTAGCTGGCGGCGGTGGAGAAGAAGGGAGGAAGGCCAGGGCGCCTCGGCCAGATCTGGAGAGGCAGAGGAGATCCGGGTGGTTAAAGAGAAAGGAGGGAGGGAAGGAACGTGTGGCCGCGGGGTAGATGGGAAAAGGTGGCCTCGGGTGCCACCTTTCCTCCTCCTTGCTCACGTGCTCGGCAGGGCAGGACCAGGGCAGGTAGGGGGCTTCCAGGTGGGGCCAGGGTGAGGCCAAGGAGGCAGGGGCAGGCTCGGGTTTGAGGGGCCCCTAGGGCAGAGAGAGAGCAAGAGAGGGAGAGGGGGTAGCCTCGGGTAGAGCTAGGTTTGGAGCTAGGGTAGTGGCTCGGGTAGGGTCTGGGGTAGCTAGGGTTGGGGCTTGAGGAGAGAGGGAGAGGGTAGCCAGGTGGGTCCCGTAGGGAGAGGCTTGGCATAGATGGAAAAGAGGGGGTGGGGTAGGTTTAGGGTTTAGCTAGGATGGGGTAAGGTTTAGGGTTAGAGTTAGATGGGGGTATGGTAGATTAGGGAAGATGGAGAGGTCCTTTTTTACAAGATCAAGCATGCTCAAAACAAGCTCAAACAAGATAGCCAAAAGAGAGAGAAAAAGAGAAAGTGGGGATGGCAAGGATGGATATGGTGATGGGGTTTAAGCAAGATCAACATAGATCAAGCCAAAAGAAAGGATAGAGATAGAGATGATCCACTCCAACATCAAATAAAATCCAAATGACAAGCAAAAGGTGGTACTTGCATGGCCCATGCAAAATATTTATTGCCATGTGGATTCTTGTGAAAACAATATTATTACATGGCACTATTATTATGCATTCCCAAATTGGAAATAAAACCAAGCAAAAAGGATTAAAAGGATGCCACATGTGGAGTAGATGGAGATGACCATATTTGAAATACAATGGGACTTGCTAGTGTGTATATGCCACTAGGTATTTAATAAGCCCACAAAATATCCCAACATGATGATAACCCAAAACAACACATATGGAAGCTAGAAATAGGGTTCCACTCACAAGGCATGCAAAGGTGGCCATGTGGCTCTCATATATCAATATTGTGAAAACAACATGATGCTAAGATGAGAGCATGTGGAAAAAGAATTGGATCCATCCCAACCCACATGAGCTAGAGATAAAACCCAATTAAAGTGCAAAGCTCACATCTAGTTGGATGGTGGAATTATAAGGTAGTGAAAGAAAGGTGGTGGAGTTAATAAAAGATATGCCCCCAACTCAACTTGGGCATCAAACAATATATCAAGAACCAAATACAATATCAAGAGGCAAATACAATTAACAATGCATATGAGAGAAGAACCAAAACAAAAAGGGTTTTATATGATGCTCAAATGCAAGGTGGCATGATGACATGAGCATGATATAAGGATGATGCAACAATTATATAGTTGAAGTAGCCATTATATACTAGACCAAGTAGCATTACAATTGTTAGACAATTGGGATGCTACAACTCTCCCCCACTAAACAGGAATCTCGCCCCGAGATTCTAGGATGAAGAAGAAGACACAAAGAGGGTAGGGTACTTGAGACGGAGCTCATCTTCACGTTCCCAAGTGGCTTCATCAACGGAATGGTGCGACCACTGCACCTTGCAGAACTTGATGGACTTGTTGCGAGTCCTTCTTTCTGCGACTTCGAGGATTTTTGTGGGGTGTTCTTGATAAGACAGGTCTTCTTGGAGATTGATAAGCTCATGATCCACGGTCCTGCCGGGATCCTTGAAGCACTTCTTGAGCTGAGAGATGTGGAAAACATCATGAACCTTGAGTTTTTCCGGTAGCTCAAGAGCATAAGCAACTTCTCCTCTTCTTCCATGAATTTTGAAAGGACCGATGTATCTAGGAGCCAGCTTTCCTTTGATACCAAAGCGGTGCGTGCCTCTCATGGGAGTGACACGAAGGTAAACGAGATCACCAGGGACATACTCCATGTCCGTGTGCTTCCTGTCATAATTGCTCTTCTGGCGACTTTGAGCAATCCTCAGATTTTCAAGAATGATGCGAACCTTCTCCTCCGCTTGAGTCACAATGTCAGGGCCAAACAAGATCCTTTCTCCTGCACCCGACCAACCAATCGGAGTTCTGCATTTGCGACCATAGAGAGCCTCAAATGGTGCCATCTTTAGACTTTTCTGGAAGCTATTGTTGTAAGAGAACTCAGCATAAGGAAGACATTCTTCCCACTTCATGCCAAAAGAGATGACGCAAGCACGAAGCATATCCTCCAGAATCTGATTGATCCTTTCAACTTGTCCTTGCGACTGAGGGTGGTAAGCTGTGCTGAAGTTCAACTTTGTTCCCAAAGCATTTTGGAAACTCTCCCAGAACTTGGAAGTGAAGATGCTTCCACGGTCTGAACTGATCTCAAGCGGAACCCCATACAGAGAGACAATTCTGTTGATATAGAGCTCAGCCAACTGAATTGCAGAAATGGTTTCCTTGACGGGGAAGAAGTGAGCCACTTTAGAAAGCCTGTCAATGACAACAAAGATTGCATTGTTGCCCTTCTGCGACCTTGGAAAACCAGTGATGAAGTCCATCTCTACTTTCTCCCATTTCCATTCCGGGGGTTTCAATGGCTGTAGAAGACCGGAAGGTTTCTGATGGACAGCTTTAACTCTGCGGCAGACATCACACTCCGAGACATACTTGGCACAATACCGTTTCAAACCAGGCCACCAATATTGTGTTTTCAAGTCCATGTACATCTTTGTGCTGCCAGGGTGGATAGAAAGAACAGAATCATGCGCCTCCTTGAGAACTTGCTCTCTCAAACCCGGGTAGTTCGGAACAAACATCCGGTGTTCAAAGAAAAGCGTGCCTTGATCATCGACGTGGAAGGACTCATACTTCGGAAGCGGAATCCTGGAGATGATCTTTCTTGTGTACGGATCACCAAGCTGAGAAGAGCGAACCTTTTCTTCCAAGAGAGGTGTTGCTAGAAGGTTCAGGAGATACCCTTGTTCCACAATTTCCAGGTTGAGCTGACGGAATTCCTCGCACAAGAGAGGCTGTTGTTCTTCCATCATGAGGTTGTTGACATAAGCTTTGCGGCTGAGAGCATCTGCCATGACATTAGCTTTGCCCGGAGTGTAGTTGATGGTCAAATCAAAATCATTGATTGCTTCAATCCATCTCCTCTGCCGAAGGTTGAGATCAGGCTGAGTGAAGATATACTTCAGACTCTTGTGATTAGAAAAGATCTCACAACGGTTGCCAAGCAAGTAGTGCCTCCATACTTTCAAAGCAAAGACAACTGCTGCAAGCTCGAGGTCATGTGTAGGATAGTTGATCTCATGCGTCTTCAACTGTCGAGAGGCATAAGCAACAACTTGTTTTTCTTGCATAAGGACCGCACCCAATCCTTGCAAAGAGGCGTCACAGAAGATCTGGAATGGCTTGGATGTATCCGGAGGAACCAAGACTGGTGTGGAAGTAAGCTTCTCTTTGAGTGTCTCAAAGCTTGCTTGACATGCAGGAGTCCAAAGGTATTTCTTGCCTTTCTTAAGGAGATCGGTAAGAGGCTTTTCTATCTTCGAAAAGTTCTGAACGAAGCGACGGCAATAACTAGCCAAACCAAGGAAACTCCGCACTTCTTTGACATTAACAGGAGGAAGCCATTCAACAATTGTCTTCACAGTTTCCGGATTGACTGCAATGCCCTTGGCAGAGATGACGTGACCAAGATAGGTTACTTGAGGCAGCCAAAACTCACACTTGGAGAACTTTGCATACAAGCGATTCTCACGAAGCTTGTTTAGGACACACCAAAGGTGTTCTTCATGCTCTTCCTGTGACTTAGAATAGACTAGGATGTCATCCAGGTAGACCACAACGAACTTATCAAGATACTCCATGAAAACCGAGTTCATGAGCCTCGAGAAGGTGGCAGGTGCGTTGGTGAGACCGAAAGACATGACCGTGTACTCATACAGGCCATAGCGGGTGGTGAAAGTTGTCTTAGGAACATCTTCCTTGCGAATCTTGATTTGGTGATAACCACTTCTCAAGTCAAGCTTAGAGAAAACCACAGCTCCAGCTAGCTGATCGAAGAGATCATTAATCCGCGGAAGGGGATATTTATTCTTGATGGTTTTAGCATTGAGAGCCCGATAGTCAACACAAAGTCTATCAGTCTGGTCTCGCTTCTTCACAAAGAGGGTTGGGCTACCCCAAGAAGAAGTACTGTGTTGAATGAAACCCAACTTCTCTTGTTCATCAAGCTGACGTTTGAGTTCAGCCAACTCAGCAGGACCCATTTTATAAGGCCGCTTGGAGATAGGAGCGGTACCAGGTTCAAGCTCAATTACAAACTCAACCTCACGATCTGGAGGCATACCTGGCAACTCTTCAGGAAAGACATCTGGGAACTCACAGACCACCGGAACACTCTGAATAGGTTCCATAGTATCAACATTCAGAGCCGCCAAAGAGAAAAGCTGGATAGCAGGAGTCAGACTTGGAGAATAGACTATATGGACTCCAGGAATCTTCAGAGAAACCGAGCGTTCAGCACAATCAATCACAGCTGCATTTACTGTCAACCAATCCATGCCCAAGATGACATCAATGTCAGAATTGCCCAGAACAATTAAGGACGCCGAGAACGAAGAGCCACCAATCTCAATTTGATTGCCATGGCTGATATGAGCAGCCCTCATGTTTGAACCAGGAGATAGAACCACCAGACGATGTGATAAAGGAACCATATCCAGATCCTGCTCATGCGCAAACTTATGCGAAACAAAAGAATGCGAAGCACCAGAATCAAACAAAACTCTTGCAAGGACTGAGTTAACGGGAAGCATACCCATCACAACTCCAGGTGCATGCTCAGCTTGAGCGGCGTTGACACAGTTGGCACGAGCAACAGTAGACCCGGGCTTGGTGTTGATGTTGAGAGCCCGAGGTGGTGGTGCACGAACCATAGGAGAGCTTGCCGCAGATCTTGGAGGTGGTGGAGGAAGAGCCTTGTTCTTCATCGGACAGTTCCAGTTTTGATGCCCAGAGTTTCCACAAGTGTAACAAGCACCCGGTGGACGTGGAGCAACGTAGCCAGGGACTCCGCCAGGCGTTCCAGGGTAGTGGTGGTTGTAGCCCCTGGGGGCAGCAGTGAGGAAGTTTGGTGGCCTTGCCGCGTAGCTTGAAGGTCTTGGTGGAGCCGGGAGCGACGGTGGGGTGTTAGGAACCCAGACACGACGCTTAGAAGGAGCTGGCAGAGCTGAAGAGCTTGCTGCATCACGGTTGTGTTTCTTTGACTCCTCAAACACTTGCCTACTTGCCTCTTCCTGCAGAGCTGTATGCTGAAGTTCCAGAAAAGACGCCGGCCTTGCATGTGTGATTGCATACTTAATCGATGCATTGAGCCCTTGCCTGAACCTCTTTTGCTTCTTCTTGTCATCAGAGATCTCATCACCACCGTAACAAGAAAGGTTCATGAAGTTCCTGATGTAGGTGTTGACATTATCATTGCCCTGCTTGAGGTTGAGAAACACTTCCTTCATCCTCTCCATGACAATTTCTGACAGATACTGCTCTTTGAAAGCTCCGGTGAACTGTCCCCAAGTAGGCTGAAAACCAGTGCAGTTTGCCTTCAGGTAATTCTCCCACCAGAGAGCTGCATCTCCCTTCAGAAGGTGAGTAGCACACTTTACCCATTCTTGCTCAGGAACATCAGCAGTCATCAGCAACCTTGACATCTCACGCAACCAATCATCAGCATCAAGTGGTTGATCAGAAACATCAAACTAGCGAGGGTTGAACTTCAGGAAGCTTTTGATGTCTCCTCGCTTGGGAGGTGGAGGTAGCGGAACAAACTCATTCCTCCTGACACTTTCCTCAAAACGCTGCTGGTTCTGCTGCATTGCTGCCAAGGCATTGGCGATGCTTGACAACGCTGCCCCCAGTTCAGGTTGTATGTCCTCCTCAGAACGGCGTGGTGGTGCCATCCTGTTATTGATATAAAACACAAGTCAGTACTATGATGGAGAATAATAATAATCCAAAATAGTACCAAGATGGAATTAACCAAGATTAAAGGATACAATTTACTAAGATGATATTAAAATATCAACGAAGTTCAAAGCACCTAGGAGATATTAAGCATATCGCACACGACTGAAAAGGGGTGTGGTACACAAATATATCAAAGAAAAATTTTCCACAAATTTCGGCATTAAAATACCAATAGATGCGCAAAATCCCTTAACGAATCAAGATTAGTGACTCTACCAATTCAATATACAAGAGCGAATGATAAGGGTAGTGGTATGGTCGCGACTCCATCCCACACTCAAATCATTACTCCGCACATGAATAAGTAAAACACATATCCCAACACCTTCTTCTCACGATGAACCTAAAGATTAGTAACTACGGAAACGAACACCCCAAACAAGATAACGTCGGATAACAAAGAGTAAGACGGATCGCGGCGGTATACAACGAATCAGATAGATCGCGTCGGTTTGCAAAAGCCTGTCGGTATGGAATGTACCAACAGTTGATAACCAAAGGCAGATGGTGATAACAACTTGGATGCAACAGATAGACAAAGAATTACACACACGCACTCACACACACACAGATACACAACCTATGGTACTACGGAAACCCAGAACACGTGAATCCTAGTTTGAATTTTGAGAAGAGGATTGAAAACGTTACACTTCCTTACCAGAAAAGGGTGGTGGTTGGGTAAGAAGAAAAATGGAAGCAGTCCTACTCTCGCGTTTTGTTTTTCCCTAGTATACATAACTACCAAAATATTTGCTAGACAGACAACGACCATTTGGCTGAGACCCTGAAGGGCGGGATGGCTCTGATACCAATTGTAACTACCTCGGTGAATTACGCTCCTAGTTACAAGCCTGGATGAGCAGAAATGGTTGAAATAGTACAGTGGGGCCCAAATGCCACTCACAGGTAGACCTTTCGGCCGTCCCAACCATTTCCACACATCGGGACAAGAACGGGCGGCGTAATCGGCAGGCGAAGGGATCAACTACATACACAAATGAGTATGTATGCAAGCCACCATACAACAGTACATCAGAGCCATTCCATCTAAAAAGAAAGGAAATATAGCAACGCCATACGGCAATATCCAAATATCCTAGATAGATATAATAGTTTAGGATATCTCCTCATACATCAAACATCAGAGTATCAGGCGGAAGCGGAAGACAAAATCCGAGTACGGATAAGAAGCAAATCGGCATAAGATGCCCCATAAATAAGCAGATCCCGCCCACAGATCTCACAGATCCCCGTTCCCGGAATCTCTACACCGAATGATCGTTGCCCACATCGTCCGTCTCTTCCACCCAGTATCCGTCTTGCGAGTGTACCTGTTCATCTGAACCAATAATTTATCGTGTGAGACCCTAGGGGTACTCAGCAAGTCTTTATGCCTCTAAAGGGGACACAACCTGGGGTGACGCAATTGCAGCAAAAGATAAACCCTAGCAATTCTATAGATACTCGCTAACCATCCGCCTAACCAGAGATAGACGGATGTCCGTGAATTAATAACAACAGTTATAACAGTAATAATGGTAATATCCACAGATCCATCCTCCTCCTCGCTTACCGACGAGGAAGCGGACGAACAACCCCCATCCGTTGGCAGTTTTATTATCCATTCCGTGAGTGTTGCACTATTTACTAGTCAGGTACCTAGTCTAGTCAAATTAAAAGCGGTACTTTAGTTATGCTTGTCTATGATCGAGAAACTGTGCCCAAGTCGTCCATAACCGCGGACACGGCTTTCAGAAAGTTTTACCCTGCAGGGGTGCACAAATAGCAACACACACTCGATATTCCTCGAAAAAACCAAATCAAAACCCAACGAGACAGTCACGACAAAGCAATTACAGGATTCAGAAATATTTCAGGGGGCCACCCCATTAAGCTACCCGCAACGAAGCTGGCCGGCTACGAGACGGACTCAAGGTTTGTGTGGCCGGCTGTAAACGACTGGGAACCCGAAAGTGTGACTAGGCTTGTCGATACAGCGAAAACGGGTCACGGACCTAAACAGTACAGTGTGCAGTACCTCGCACAATTTAAATAAAGCAGTAAAGCATGGCATAAGTACAGGATAGTAAATAAAACCTCAAACTAGTTTGTGGCCCCAAGAAATAAGAATGAATCAAGCTCTGGCTCAGGGGGGTTCATAAGCCTCCCGGATGTGGATAGCGCGAATATTCAAGGAACAGGAATCAAGTACTCGGGGTCCTACGGGACACAAGTGAGCCTGAAAAACCAAATAGCGAATATGGCTCACTGATGCCACTTTCATTAGTTATCCCATTACTACTCAGGTTAAGTTGTTTAGGTACCTCGTTATTCATCAGACACTCACAAACCCTACACATGCTGTTCTACGACTCGCATGGCTCAAACAACTCCTGTAGTAATGGCTCATGGGATGGAGGAACAAGCTTCGGTGGGGTTTAAAAGTAAAGGCTATGCAATACTTGGGATTCAGATTAATGCAATCGCGACTCAATGATGCAAGAATAAGATAGAGGCAATAGGTACTATATGTATGCAAGCATGTGGTAGTGCTTGCCTGGCAGCTCAGTTGAAGCGAGAGAAGGATCTGGGTAGTGCTCCTGGTTCTCTTGATATATCCCCTGCTCAGCGTCTATTCGAAGAAGAACCAAACAAACAAGGGCTAACATAAATAAAGTGCACAAGCATATGAATAAAATGCATCAAGCAAACAATCATGCCATGATGAATGATGCACAATTTGCATGGCAATCAAGTAGCATGGCATGGATGAGGTGTGGGATACAAGAATAAATCAATTTATTGAGTTTTGGCCCCATTTTATCCTCATATTAGTTGTTGTATACTTTATGTTTATATGATGCATGCTTCAAATCAACACATGGAATGCATAAACAGAAAGGTCTCGTCGAGCTAATCATTTTAGACATATCATTTGTCAAATTTGGAGTTATAAAACAAAAGTTATTAATTAATTAAGGTGGAAGGGCAATTTATTGTAATTTTAATCAACTTGCAATTTTAAATGTTCAAAATATATTTTGGATGAAAGATTTGTATTCCTCATATTTTTGATTTGAAAACATATATTATTTGTATTATTTGCATTTATAAATTAAAAGTTATTTAAAAACAGAATTAAATTTGAATTTGAATTAATTTGAAAAAGATTTGAATTAAACCAGATACAGGAAAACATTTTGTTACTCAGCTCTAGGCTAGCCACAGACGCAGACAGGTGGGTCCAACGCTGACTCAGCAAAACAGCGCACAGAAATCCTTCTGCCACCGCGAGCCAGTCCAGCCTAAGCGAATGACAGGTGGGGCCACAGCATCCGCGGGTCCACACGCCAGCGGACGGGTGCGGGGCTGCCACGCGGCACAGCGGGGGAGCGCGGGTTGAGGAGTACGAAACCCCGGGAGCCTTTTTGCATAAATGCCATGAAGGCTGACCAGTGGGCCTAGCGGAGCGCGGGTTGATGCAACAAAAGTGCCGGGGGGGTATTTGCAAAAACCGCGGCGGCTACTGTGGATCTTCCTCTGAGCGCGATGGACCGATCGGTGCGCGTCAAAAAGGACAGGGCGCCGCGGCGGGGCTCGAACTTGCGAGCTGGGGCGCGCGCGCAGAGGCGGCACCACTGCGGTAGGCTTGGCGTTGGTGTCAGGGGTGTGGGCGTGGCCTAGGTAGGGTTTCTGCGACGCTACGGTGAGGCGAATCGAACGCGACGCCGGCGCACAGAGGACGTTCGACGGAACGATCGGTGTGATCAGAGGGTAAGAGCGAGGGTGGGCATGTCAGGGGGGCTCAGTAGCTCACCGGGAGGTTGTTGGTGTGGTTGGATGGGGCAGAGGAGCCGGCGATCAGCGACGTAGCAGGCGCCGGGCGGAGCTAGGGTTTCGTCGGTGCGGCGTCGGGTCCAGCGCTCCTGGGGCTCCTCCTGCTCGGCTACGGGTACGGGGGTGGTGCAGGTGCTCGTCTTGGTCTTCCCCAACGTCCAGACTCCTCGCCCGCCTTCTGCTACGGTGGTGATGGTTGATGCCGACGGTGGCCGGCGATGGGGGTAGCTGGCGGCGGTGGAGAAGAAGGGAGGAAGGCCAGGGCGCCTCGGCCAGATCTGGAGAGGCAGAGGAGAGCCGGGTGGTTAAAGAGAAAGGAGGGAGGGAAGGAACGTGTGGCCGCGGGGTAGATGGGAAAAGGTGGCCTCGGGTGCCACCTTTCCTCCTCCTTGCTCACGTGCTCGGCAGGGCAGGACCAGGGCAGGTAGGGGGCTTCCAGGTGGGGCCAGGGTGAGGCCAAGGAGGCAGGGGCAGGCTCGGGTTTGAGGGGCCCCTAGGGCAGAGAGAGAGCAAGAGAGGGAGAGGGGGTAGCCTCGGGTAGAGCTAGGTTTGGAGCTAGGGTAGTGGCTCGGGTAGGGTCTGGGGTAGCTAGGGTTGGGGCTTGAGGAGAGAGGGAGAGGGTAGCCAGGTGGGTCCCGCAGGGAGAGGCTCGGCATAGATGGAAAAGAGGGGGTGGGGTAGGTTTAGGGTTTAGCTAGGATGGGGTATGGGTATGGTGATGATGGGGTAAGGTTTAGGGTTAGAGTTAGATGGGGGTATGGTAGATTAGGGAAGATGGAGAGGTCCTTTTTGACAAGATCAAGCATGCTCAAAACAAGCTCAAACAAGATAGCCAAAAGAGAGAGAAAAAGAGAAAGTGGGGATGGCAAGGATGGATATGGTGATGGGGTTTAAGCAAGATCAACATAGATCAAGCCAAAAGAAAGGATAGAGATAGAGATGATCCACTCCAACATCAAATAAAATCCAAATGACAAGCAAAAGGTGGTACTTGCATGGCCCATGCAAAATATTTATTGCCATGTGGATTCTTGTGAAAACAATATTATTACATGGCACTATTATTATGCATTCCCAAATTGGAAATAAAACCAAGCAAAAAGGATTAAAAGGATGCCACATGTGGAGTAGATGGAGATGACCATATTTGAAATACAATGGGACTTGCTAGTGTGTATATGCCACTAGGTATTTAATAAGCCCACAAAATATCCCAACATGATGATAACCCAAAACAACACATATGGAAGCTAGAAATACGGTTCCACTCACAAGGCATGCAAAGGTGGCCATGTGGCTCTCATATATCAATATTGTGAAAACAACATGATGCTAAGATGAGAGCATGTGGAAAAAGAATTGGATCCATCCCAACCCACATGAGCTAGAGATAAAACCCAATTAAAGTGCAAAGCTCACATCTAGTTGGATGGTGGAATTATAAGGTGGTGAAAGAAAGGTGGTGGAGTTAATAAAAGATATGCCCCCAACTCAACTTGGGCATCAAACAATATATCAAGAACCAAATACAATATCAAGAGGCAAATACAATTAACAATGCATATGAGAGAAGAACCAAAACAAAAAGGGTTTTATATGATGCTCAAATGCAAGGTGGCATGATGACATGAGCATGATATAAGGATGATGCAACAATTATATAGTTGAAGTAGCCATTATATTACTAGAACAAGTAGCATTACAATTGTTAGACAATTGGGATGCTACATACATGGCGTATAAGAAGTTGACACACAGGTCATACACAATTATAAAGACAACCATATGGCTCCTGCCGGTTGTGTACTCATCGACATGCAAGTCGTGAAACATTACAAAACATGATCATTGCATACAACATACACATCACATCTTGGGCCATACCATATCACAGAAAACACTCCCTGCAAAAACAAGTTAGACGCCTCTACTTTGTTGTTGCATGTTTTACGTGGCTTATGGGAGTAGCAAGCTAAGAACGATTCTTACCTACGGAAAGCCACAACGGTGATATTATGGTTGCCAAACTCCGGTGTAAATCTCATGACAACTATAGTGAGAGAAACAGGCATCCACCAGCCGCATGTGTGGAACAAGCCACACGTCAAGTGCGGAGCCGGTCTCGCGAACGACGTCGCGTAAGGTTGGCCTGGACCGCTTCAATCTCACTATCTCGCGTCCTAAGAAGAACACAAACAAGAGGCTTGCAACAGAAAACATCAACGCCCGCAACAACCATGTTGCGTTCTACTCGTGAAACACATCTATGCATAGATCTAGCTCTGATACCACTGAAGGGATTCGCGGCATAGTAAATCAAAATTTTCTACGGATGCGAACAGAGGAAAGCCAAGATATAATCTAGGAGATGCAAACAACGAGAGGGATTAGATGAGATCTTCATACCCTTGAAGATTCGCACAGCGGAACGTTCGTCGGAACGTGGGTGATGTAGTCGTACTCGCTTCTCCTCCTCGTGATCCGATCGATCTAACACCGCAAGTGGCGATGCCTCCGAGAGATGCACACGTGCGGCACCTCGAAGTATCCTCCTTCCTCGGTCCAGCAAGTATGGTGGAGAGACAGATTGGATCTACAACGCGACGGCGCGGTGCAAGTGGTGGAGAGTTTCTGCAGCAGGGCTTCGCCTACACGCAGTCGGGAGGGAGAGAGAGAGGAGGGCAGCAGGGCGGCTAGGGTTGAGGAGGAGGTGTAGGGGGTGGTGCGCCCTAGCCCTCTATATATAGAGGGGTGGGCGCCTTCCCTAACCCCTCCCCCAAGCCCTAGGCCGGCGGCCAAGGAGGGAGGAGTGGGGGGGCAAGTAATCCCCCCTTCTAGAAGCTCCAAACTAGGGTTTCCCCTTGTTTGGCCGGCTGGGTCCTATGGGGCCTTGTGCCCCTGGCCCAATGCGTCCAGGTCACTCCCTCATAGGCCCATGCCCCCTCCCGACAGGTGGGACCACGTTGGTCCCCCTCCGGAAGGTTCTAGAAGCTTCCGGTACAATACCGATTAACCCGGAACAATTCCGAACTCCAAAAACTGCACTGCCTTATATGAATCTTATTCTCCGGACCATTCCGGAACCTCTCGTGATGTCCCGGATCCCATCTAAGACTCCGAACAAAAACTCATAAACCAATTATCCAATCTATCCTAGCATCGAGACACGTTAAGTGTGTGACCCTTCGGGTTCGAGAACATGCAGACATGATCTTATATCAACAATCAACAGCGGGGTCTGGAAACCCATATTGACTCCCACACATTCATCGATGATCATATCGGATGAACCACGATGCCAGGATTCAATCAATCCCATATTTATATTCCCTTCGTCTCGCGATATTTTACTTGCCCAAGATTTGATCGTTGGTACCGTCATACCTAGTTCAATCTCGTTCACAGCAAGTACTTTACTCGTTCCGTAATCCGATATCACTTCGTGATTAACTCCTTAACCACATGCTTGCAAGCGGTGTTGATATCGATTACCGAGTGGGCCCGAAGTATATCTCTCCGACTTGGGAGGAACAAATCCCATCTCGATACATACAACCCAACAGGTACTTTCCGATCACCTGAGAGACACCTTTATGATCACCCTCTCATAGGATGACGTTTGATGACCTCAAAGCTCTCTTCCGATACCAGGGAGTTGTATTATCTCATGGTCTAAGGAATACAATATTTGACATAAGAAAAGCTTCGCAAAGATGAACACGATGACACGATCTAATTACTTCGCTTAATTTGGGTCTGTCCATCATATCATTCTCCCAATGATATGATCTCATTATTAATCGACAACTCATGTCTATGGTTAGAAAACCTTAACCATCATTAATCAATGAGCTAGTCCATAGAGGCATACTAGAGACACGGTGTTTTGCACAAACCACACAAGTATTAAAGTTTCCGCTTAATACAATTCTAGCATGGAATATAAACTTTATCATGAACAAGAATTATAATAATAACATCTTTATTATTGCCTCTAGGGCATAATTCCAACACTATTCACAGCCCATCATGCTGATTGCATATTTGATGAGGAACATTTTCCGATATTAGGGGAGATTTCAAGTACCAGAAAGAATGCCAAGAAATTGATTGGAATGCTATCGCCATTTCAACCTTTGATCCACGTACCCAAGAGACCGAACTGCAAGTTTGGAAAATCATCAATTTGCAACATCTTGCAAATAATCTGCCAGATTCATTTACTGATCTAAAAGGTGTTACTAAATCCTGGAAACCGGTCAGAAATGCGCCCGAAAGAGTGGAGGTACCAACAAAAAACCACTCAACTCCCTGATCCTAAAAAGAGGGGGAGTAGTACGGCCTCTGGTCTGGAACCTGCTTCTCGCAAGCAACATAGGAGAGAGGGGAGAAAATCCTCCAAATCAGTAAATGCAAGTCAACACAACATTGGCGAACACCTAGTGGAAGGGAAACCTTCACAACCCAGCTCCAGCTTGCACACACTAGCTGGGACATCGGAACACCTAGACTCACGCGTATTGGGAAATCACGAAGAGTCACCAAGGGTGCATGATATATCCACCAACTATATCGATTTTGGAGAATCATTCAACCGTAAGTCTACAATTGTCGACACTTAATTTTTCTGCTACAATTGCCGATACCCTTATCAATGATCATGATCCAAGGACTATCGTTGAGTGTGAGAAACGCTCCGACTGGCCTAAATGGAAGGAAGCAATACAAGCAGAACTAGCTTCGCTCAATAAAAGGAAGGTATTCATAGAAGCAATACCAACACCTTCCAATGTTTTCCCTATGGGATTCAAATGGGTTTTCCTCCGGAAACGGAATGAGAACAATGAGGTGGTGAGATACAAAGCGAGGCTCGTAGCACAGGGTTTCACGCAGAGACCCGGCATTGATTTCAATGAGACATATTCTCCTGTAATGAGTGGTATCACTTTCCGATATCTTATATCTTTGGCAGTGCAAAATCGTCTATCTATGCAGTTGATGGATGTCATGACTGCATATCTTTACGGGTCACTAGATTCGGACATATACATGAAGGTTCCTGATGGAGTCTCTGTCCCGAATGCAAGCGCTAAACACAACATGTACTGTGTAAAACTGAACAAGTCTTTATACGACTTGAAACAGTCAGGACGGATGTGGTACAACCGACTTAGTGAGTTATTTCTTCAAAAGGGTTACTCCATCAATGATGACTGTCCATGTGTCTTCATCAAGAAGTCCTCTTCAGGATTTTGCATCATTTCATTGTATGTCGATGATCTCAACATTATTGGCAACACACAAGATATTGATGAAGCACGCAATCATCTAAAGACAGAATTTGAGATGAAGGATTTGGGTCAAACCAAATTTTGCTTGGGTCTACAATTCGAGCACCTTCCCTCAGGAATAATGGTACACCAAGCTGCCTATATCCAGAAAATATTGGAGAAATTCAATATGGATAAATCCTATCCATCTAAAACTCCCATGGTGGTTCGTTCTCTAGACGTAAGGAAAGATCCGTTCATGCCAAGGGATGATGGAGAAGAGATGTTGGAACCCGAGGTTCCATATCTTAGTGCCATTGGAGCGCTCATGTATCTTGCAAATTGTACGAGACCTGACCTCGTATTTGTAGTGAATCTACTTGCTAGACACATCGCAGCTCCCACCAAACGCCATTGGTCGGGAGTCAAGAATGTCTTTCGATATCTCCAAGGCACAAAGGATCTTGGCCTATACTTTCAGTTTCAGAGAAATCTGGACTCCAGTATGATCGGATGCACTGATGCTGGCTACTTATCGGATCCCCATAATGCCAGATCACAGACCGGCTTTGTGTTCCTACATGGTGGAACCGCTATATCATGGAAGTCTTCGAAACAGACTCTGGTTGCCACTTCTACCAATCATTCTGAAATAATTTCATTATATGAGGCATCACGCGAATGTGTGTGGCTTCGCAGAATGATAAACAACATACAATAGTCATGTGGAATCGGTTCTATCGAATCACCTACCATTATCTATGAGGATAATGCGGCTTGTGTTGCACAGATGCAAACAGGATATATCAAAAGCAATATCACTAAGCATATTGCCCTAAAGTTGTTTTATCCTCATGAACTCCAAAAGAGTGGGAAAATAAACATCTTGCAAGTCAAATAATGCGATAATCTCGCCAACTTGTTTACGAAGTCTCTACCAACTTCAACATTTCAGAAATATATTCATGGAATCGGTATGCGATGGCTTCGAGATTTGCAAGAATCAGGTGGAGTATCTTTCTGAACTATTCCTGTTCAAAGCATCATATTACACTCCTTTTCCGTTAAATGAGTTTACTTTACAGATTCTCATTAAGGTTTTTAATAAGGTAATATCAACATAAGATCATATGTCATACTATCCGTTTTCCCCATCGGGGTTTTTAAGATGGTATAAACGACATATTTATTGATATCTAGATTCTATGGATTTATTTCATATTGAGTTAATAGAGACGATAATCATTATATGCTGTGTCATTTTTTCCTTATTTTCTCACAGGGTTTTTGAAGGAGTTTTAACAGCATGTCCTACCATACTCCTCATATTTTTCCCACTGGGTTTTTGGAGGAGATTTAATCAAGATGATGAGCTGTGATACAGTCAAGCGGTGATTAGGAGGAGTGTTAAGAGTAATTATCCCAGATAATTAGAGGATAAAATCCCCGCTTAATTAGGAGGTGCGGTTCCAGCCTAGGAACCGACATCCCCGCTCCTCGACGGTTTCTTCCTGGAGATACTCTGCGAGCCATCGATCGTGGAACTGCCTGATCAACGACATCCTTTAGGGAACTGACGAATCTCATGGCTGATTGTATAAAAGCTTGTATCAATCATCAATAAATGACACAGATTTCATTCTTGTCTCTCGTTGTCTATCCTTCTAGTTCTAACAATCGTTAATCCTGGGCATTTCGGTTTCTGTTCCCCAAACCAGCCCGTTGGCACAGGTTTAACTGGGTTGTTAAAATAGGACGTGGCATAATGGCTGGTTCCCGGTTTGTCCTGGTTTGACACCGGCTCAAAACAATCGACGAGTTAATGTTACAGGCTTACAGCAGGATATGTTTCACCGCAGCCTCGCTCGCTTTCCCCGACGATCGACGCAAAGCTCCCGTTCATGCGTAGTACCTGCAACTACGATAAGTTATCGTAGCTCACAGCCTTGTAGACGCGCAGGAACACACGTGGCCGAAGTCCACGTCTCCAGGATGCGAACGATTTGCACGCACGGGGGCGCCTCCACACCACACCACCGGGTCCGGCTCGACCTAGACGCGAGTTGTTGTCAGGGCATGTCGCCCGTCCGCGGCCAGACGACTACTCTTCCGCGGAGGCGACGCCCTATACCACCAGTCCTTTTTTTTGAGATCCTATACCACCAGTCCTGCTTGATCCACTTGTTATCCAGATTCCAGAGAGAGCTGCTCATGGGTTGCGACATGCATCCACACACCGTCGTCCGTATATTCCTCTGTCATTTTTAATAGTGATGCGGAGGTACAAGACAAGAGTAGGGGCGGCGTTTGTATCGTTCATGCTCATGATCATGAGGTTCTAACCTAAAAATGAGCCCATCTAAAGCAACTCGGCGGTAGACCGGACTTTTTCCGATAAAAGATATGTATCCCTTTAGTCTTGAAAAGGTTGTCATAAATTTGTTTAGATACACATTATAATACATAGATACACGTGAATTTAGACAAATATGAGACATATTTTTTCGGAGGCGGAAGAAGTACTAATAATATTAACGAGATACCGTTACATTGGAATAGGCCACTTAGTGCCTATTTGGTTCAAAGTTATTTCCTTGTAAACTTTTTGATAAATAACTTGTTTGATTAATGATTAATATGATTTGCAACTATATAATCATTTTCTATGATCTATTTGTACGCAACATTTTGAATAACAGTTCATCGACTTCGACCCAACTTAAAAAAATTATGTGTATGACACCTATGTATGTACCTAATCTATTGGACACGTTCATGTTTTTTCGGGTTGAACCCAAATGGTAATTATCACATTCATGCATGCCAACTCATGTACGATTTTAATGTGGCATGTTATGCATTTTTTTGTCTATTGTAGCGGTTTTGAATCAACCGATGAAAAGATGACGCCCTTGATATATATCCAGAATCCAGTTCGAAATAGGAAGCACGGCACTCCCCTTCATGGTGTGGGGTGCGGAGCTAGCATAAAATAGCATAGTTTCACGAAAATGCTATTATGACTAGAAAGTGTGGCCCTCTTCCGACCTCAGGTTTTATTTTTTTGAAATGGGGGTGTTCTCCGGCCTCTGCATCCTCGGATGCACACAGGTGAGTCTCTAAGCTGTAGCATACCCCTAGGTCGCAAACGTACCTCGCGCCATCTAAGCTTGAAGCTATATCGTTGCAGACCTGACATATCATTACATAAATATGACAAACAAGAGGAAAGGAGGAAGTGTGAAGCTTGGTGGATGGGGTTATATCGAGTGCTAGGCATGAGAGAGGTTTAGTGTTCTCCACTGCTTCCTCTTTATCTTTCAATACTCAATTCTTTTATAAGGACTGGTTCATTCATCCTTTAGACCTATATATGTCATCAGTTCCATTCGATATTATTGGAAGAGAACTTCTCATGGTCTCTACACCGAGGACATACAAAATAAATTATTAAGAAGTTTAAGATTAACAGTTTAAAAATAAAATAAAAATTAAAAGCAAGAGGGCATCAACGCGCTAAAATGTGTACCGAGATAAAGCTTGAGTGCGGCGATATGGCTCTCAGGGTGCCAGGTGGTCCTTTTATAGAAACAATAAAATGGGATTTGTAAGTTTCAAAAAATCTAAAATAATTGTATATACATATGTATGAATGTACTCTATATATCTATAAAGCCGCATTCAAATAAAGGGCTACGTGACACTGGGGTTTCAAAAGAATTATTTGTTGAAAGTTCCGTTATTCATAAAGTTGCGGTTCCTCTCAGGTAACTAATATGTGCACTTAACTCGCGTAGGGATGCAGGCGGACTCCTGCTGTTTGACCCGTAAAATTCTGTAATTAGTTCATAAGAGCATGTACAATGAGTTAACTTATGTCTTCACTTAGCGATGTCACATTAGATTTTTGTTGTTGTTGTTGTTGTTGTTGTTGGCAGATGGAGGGAGACAATGTTGCACTAGTGGGATACGCCCCATTGGTCCCGGTTGATAAGGGGCATTAGTCCCGATTAGCCAACCAGGACTGGGCAATCGGGACTAAAGTCTCAACCTTTAGTCCCGGTTGCCCCACCAACCGGGACAAATGGGGCGTACACGTGGCCGCGGCAGAGGGCGAGGGGGATGAAGCAACCGTCCTGGTTCGTAACACGAACCGGGACAAATAACCTTCTGCCGTGGCAGAGATTTGGCATATTTCTCTGCCGCGGCAGAGAATTTATTTTGGCATGTTTTGTTGCCGCGGCAGCATTTTGGCCACTTTTTGTGCCGCGGCAGAGAATTCATTTAGCTTGTTTTATTGTTTATTTAGTGTTTTGTACTCATCAATGAAGGAACCATTATATTACACAAGATCATCATGACAATATTACATTCGATACACGGATCGAGTTCATGCACTACATACAAAAGTTGCTCTTTTTACAATCCCTATTGTCTATACACAGTCGAATAGTATTCCTCTTTTGGGTCTAAGACTTCTGCGTCCAAGAATCCCGTCAATTCCTCCTGAATTGCTCGTACGCGATCCTTTGACAGAAGACCGTCCCGTAGACGTTCGATCTGATTTAAAAAAGGAGTCAGCCTATATGAATGAAACTAAACATAATTTGATTATAATTAAAAACTATAGAAATTGTTTACGTACGTGGAGTTGCTCTAAATTTCTGCCCTTCTCATCGCACGTCTGCCGGATGAACTCGCAGACATAGTATCCACATAGATTGTTACCTGGTCCCTGCGTCAGGCACTTTACGAGAACATAGTTCAATCAAAATAATAATCAAGCATGATAATAACTGTATCAAAACTAGAATCAAAGAGATGCGCAGATATAGCTAGTGTTGCTTACATCTAGTGCTTCAAATGTAAGCTCCGCTTTCCAAAAACCCCTAGCCTTGTTGATGAACCGTTTCCAAGCGCTGCCCGGCGAAGAAAACGAATAAAATAAGTTATTAATTACTTGATATCATAAAATTCACGAACGTTGCTGATATAGTGTCGTAATGATTAGAATTACCGCTGGAGAAGCATCTGCATGTCCTTCCACTGCTCAAGGGGTTTATGTTTCGAGTCCATGACTAGTATACGCCCTTTGTCAAGTTGAATGATTAACAGAATATAGTGGAAGCTGCGAATGCATAACTAATCAATTATATACTTAACATTGAGTAGCGAAATAGAAAATGTATACAAGACAATAACACTCACTCGAAGTTGTAAGGAAAAAGTATTTTCCTTCTGGTTTCTTGAAACCTTAACGCGTGTACTATATTATCCTCCGTATCCTGGGGGCTTGTTTTGAGATTAGCTTGATGAACCCAATATGGGTCAATGAAGCCAATGTCATAGATTTGTCCTCTGCTGCATTCGAGAATCTTCATTCTGCATATTACAGTATGATTATATACATGCAATAAACAAGGTGAGATAGCTGGAGACTAAATTAATTACAGAATTAGTACTTACAGACAATAGGCACTGATGATCGATTTGTCCAAGGCGTCTTGATTAAATAATTGAAATAGTTCATCAAATTCAATGGATATCATGTCATCTATTTCTTTCCCATAATGCTTTTTTGTAACCTTCAACACTATCCAGTTAGCCCCGGCCTTTGTGATATGCAGGTACCAGTTATGCAATCTTCGCATTTTTGTTGGAAGATTATTTACCTCCTCAGGTTTGACGAGAGGTTTGCCGTACTGGTATTTGTATGCTACTTCACACACGGGGAGATACTCTAACTGGGATAAGTACTGGGCAATACTCATACCTTGAGCAGCGGCAGCTTCTCCGTATTGTGCAACTACCTCTGGATCATACTGCTCTTCGGCCGCATATTTGCTCGACCCCACATTGGTATGAGAAATCACCTTGAGAGGGGCGCAAGACTGTTTTGCTTGTTCTCCGAGCTGGGCAACATATTTCTCGCTTGCATCAGTACTGCTCTTCGAGGCTTGTTGTGCCGCGTGTGACTTGAGAATAGAACGCTCATAGTCTGATGATAGCTTTGGCTCGGGTTGATGAAGAGTCTTTAGCATTTTCAACACTCTGGCTTTTTCTTCTTTGGTGCTGGAGAACTCTGGCTCTTTCGGCTGCCTCAGCTTAGCGAAAAACGCTATCGTTTCCGCATCAACGATCGCCGCAGTCTCCTCTTCAGTACAGTCATAAGCTCTCTCGGGAGGAACCTTTGGTACTTTTGGAAGAGGCTCTTGTTTACGTTTCGGTGATCGCTTACCACGACGCAGATTAGCGGTACGCTTACGCTTTTTATCCTAAGGCGCCAGCGATGGCTCCCGCGGCGATGGCTGCGCCGGGGATTGGTGAGGCGACGGAGCCGGGTGAGGTGACGAAGACGGCTACCGCGGCGACGACGACCTCGCTGGAGACGGGTGAGACGGCGGCGAAGATGGCCTTAGCGTGTGATTTCGAAGCACGATACATTCCTTTGGCCATAGAATGGTGACGTTTGTTGCGTCTCCCAGTACAGTCACATCCCCTTCAGCTGCAGGGTAGTGAAGATCCAAAACTTCAAAGGTGGGCATAATTTCATCCACCCCGACAACAGCATAGCCCTCTGGAACCGGACGACAGTGGTAAGTTGGTGTGGGTCCAATTGGTAAGGCATAGCCGACCGCCACCTTCATTGATATGTTCACAACTTTGACATGTAGCTCGCAGTGTGTCATCTCTGTGATATCATCCACTGGGTAGCCAACAGGAGCCGTCGTCGGTGCACCATCGTCATCGCCATTGTCATCACCCGGGACCTCGGTGGAAGCCACACTGCTTTTTTGATTATTCGATAGGCCGGTAGCATCGAATGCAGTGTGCTGCTGAGATGGGCCGGTAGTACTTTGCTCTTTAAGTGCGTTAATTTCATCTTGTTGTTGCTTTATTCGTTCTTCAGTTATATGCATTCGCTCTTTCTGAATATCTGCTTCAACTTTCACCCTGTCCTTTCTCCTCTGACGGCTTCTATCAGGATATTTCTTCCTCTCTTCGGGAAACCCAGTCCTCCATGGTTTGGAGCCGCTTGTGCCTCGTGTTCGTCCATCATGTTCCTTATTTCCAAGGGCGAGTGTGAGCTCATCATTCTCTCTATCGGGAATGAAGTTCCCATCTTTAATAGCCTTTACTGCTTTTCTCATATTCTCGATTGGCAAGGGGTCTTCTTTATGTCGCATGTTATAGATACACTTCCCTTCCGAGTCCAACGTGCCCCCATGCCCGTAAAACCAATTCCTTGCACGTTCTACCCAATCGTTTGTCTCTAGGGTGATCTTTTTAGCACGCAGTTCATTCTCAAGTTTCTCCCACTTAGGAATGCTAGCCCTATAGCCACCTTGCCCCATAGTATGGTGATACTTCTTGTTAACAGCATTCAGCTTATTCGTTGCAGACATTTTCTTAGCTTTTTCTGATGTCTTGTATTTCATAAACTCAGCCTAGAATGGTTTTATCTTCTCAAACTGAATATTCTTGAAATTGGGAGTCTTCTCTTTCACTACATAGTCAAGGTGTAATCTTTTCTTCCAGTTGGTGAAACACTTGGCCATCTTCTTCAAAGCCCACTCCCTGACCTTAGCCTCCACGGCTCTCCCATGTTCTAAGGCGTCCTCAACTGGATCCTCCGCATTTTGATCCAGCTCTATCTTCGGTAGTTTGAAATTAACCATGAGCCTCTTCCATAGTAAATCTTTGGCGTGGTTAGGGACAAATAAACATGTTCCCTCTTCTTCCGCATCAGCAGGCCTATTCCAATTTCGAATGGTGATCGGGACAAAGTCCTTAACGATTACTCCGCATTGTGCCACAAATTTGTTTGCGACAACTTCGGTAGCCATCGGTTTGCCGTCTTCAGCGACATCTTCGATCCTGAACCTCTCATGGTCTCCCAACTTTTTGGTTGGGCCTCGGCTGCTCTTTTCAGTAGATTTCTTCGATCCGGGGGGCTAAAAGAAGAAAGATCGTCGTTACTATTTCTATATAGATAGCAGATGATTAATTAATGAATTAATTATATTACATGCACCTCGCCAGAGCGGTCGTCTTCTCGATTACGCAAGGCATCGCCTTGTCCCTCGCGGAAGGCAACACCTTCAACCTCAAACAAGTCGTCTATTCTGGCAAAAAGAGGATCACCCTCACCGGAGTTGTTTAGAAACATCGATACATCTAAATTTTCTTCCCCGCGGATCACACCTTGGATCAACTCTTCCTTTTCTTCGTCTCTGATGTGTGGGTCCATATTTTCTACATAGGTGGAAAAACGGATAAGTCAAATCGGCTAAGGGAGAATGTTAGGTACGGTGTTGAGAGATATAAACCCTAATTCAGAGAAACCCTAATATATACATACACAATAATAAAAATGAATTTACAATATCAGAAACCCTAATTCGAAGAAACCATCGGGCTCGGATCCTATCGCGAAGAACCAATACCGGAAAGAAAGGCGGCAATCAATCAACCCTCGGGTTCGGGATGCACTGGCGAGGACACACCGGCTAACCCTAGGTGCAACATCGATTCAACTGGGGTCTATGACAACTAATATCATGGCTAAGCATCTACAATGCGATGGATAACAAGAAATCTTCGATCTTCGATGGTGTTGACCTCGGTCTTTGATCTCGATCTCGTATTCTACCGTGAAGAACCGAACGCCTAGCTTGTTCAACACATGGCATCGATGCAATGCTCAAGCAAGTATGATGATATGACAAGTTAATTTGCATTGGAATGTAACCCTAAGACATGCTCGACGATTGATTCGGGGTTCCCAGGGGTGAAAACCCTAACTCAGGGAAACTCCGGAACATATGAGAGGGGTGCATTTGTTCTTCTAATTATACTTGTCATTTAAGTTGTTGAACAATGCATGATTATAGGTTAAATAGATAGGTTTCATTTTTCTGAACAATTTGATATATTATTTGTATTTTTCTGACTTATAAACAATAAGTTATTGATTTTACAATATTAAATCATTTTCTGGAATTAAAAACAAAAAGGGAAATAGTTTTTACACCGGGGCGATCCCTAGCCAGTGAGACTGACAGAAGGGCCCCAGTGCCAACTCAGATACTTTTTATACCATAGCGGAGCCTACCCACTGAGGCTGACTGATGGGCCCTAGGCCACATCAGCTGCCACGCGAGCAAGGTGACGCACGAGTGACGTCAGCACGACGTCACGCTGGCGGTGAGCTCCCAGGCAGCGGCAGCGACGGCGATAGCGGGCACACCTGGACGCGCTGATGGGCGCGTTAGAGAGAGGGCGATGCAGGGAGCAAGAGAGTGGTGGCGCCGCTCCTTCTTGGTCACCGGAGCGTCGCCTCCGTCGAGCTCGGGCGGCGGCGGCGTCGGGCACACGCGGGGAGAATAGTACAGGAGGAGAGGGAGAGAAAGAAGAGCAACTTGAGGATCAGCAGCTCACCAGGAACACGACAGAGGTGGTGGCGAGGCCGGGCGATCTCGGGAGACACCGGAAACGACGAAGACAGACGGCAAACGGAGCTTCCAATCCAGGCGATTGAGGTCACGCGCGAGGGGGGAAAGTAGCAGGGTGCGCGCGAATGGAGGCAGCGGTGGTGGCGGACGGAACGCGCGGGTCGCGGCGAGCTCGGGCAGCCTGCTGGTGTCGGGGGCGGTTCCTGTGTGCGCGTCGGTGAGAAACAGCGAAGTGAGATGGGGAATAAGAAGAGGAGGCGCGTCAGTTATAACCAAAAGACCTTTTGTCTCGGTTGGTGGCTCCAACCAGGACTAAAGGGTTATACGTCCCGGTTGGAGCCACCAATCGGGACGTATACTCCACCTTTTTTTCATCAGCCCAAGGGGCGCGCGCAGGGGTCTTTAGTCCCGGTTGGTGGCTCCAACCGGGACATATGACCCTGTTTTCAAAAAAATTCAGCAATTTTCTCTCTGTTCCCGCCTTATTTTTTATTTTGGGGTTTAAATTTGTAATTTTTTAAAATGATTATTACTTTAGAATTTAGAAAAACTTTAAACATAAAAAGTGTTTGAATTTGAATAACTAATTAAAATCTATTTTCTGTTTTTAAAAATAATTTAATTAATGTAACCATTTAAAATATGAACCATTTAAAATTAAAAATGAATTAACTTATATTTTTTGAATATTAATTTGGAATTTAGAAAAACTTTAAACATAAAAAGTGTTTGAATTTGAATAACTAATTCAAAACCATTTTCTATTTTTAAAAAATAAATAATGCAACCATTTAAACTATGAACCATTAAAAATTAAAAATGAATTAACTTATATTTTTTGAATATTAGTTTGGAATTTAGAAAAACTTCAAACATAAAAAGTGTCTGGATTTGAATAACTAATTCAAAACCATTTTCTGTTTTTAAAAATAATTAATGTAACCATTTAAAATTAATAATGAATTAACTTATATTTTTTGAATATTAATTTGGAATTTAGAAAAACTTTAAACATAAAAAGTGTCTGGATTTGAATAACTAATTCAAAACCATTTTCTATTTTTAAAAAATAATTAATGTAACCATTTAAGCTATGAACCATTTAAAATTAATAATGAATTAACTTATATTTTTTGAATATTAATTTGGAATTTAGAAAAACTTTAAACATAAAAAGTGTCTAGATTTGAATAACTAATTCAAAACCATTTTCTGTTTTTAAAAAATAATTAATGTAACCATTTAAAATCAATAATGAATTAACTTATATTTTTTGAATATTAATTTGGAATTTAGAAAAAAATTAAACATAAAAAGTGTCTGGATTTGAATAAATAATTCAAAACCATTTTCTATTTTTAAAAAATAATTAATGTAACCATTTAAACTATGAACCATTTAAAATTAAAAATGAATTAACTTATATTAAAAAATAATGGGCGAAAAGAAAATTTTATTAGGATAGAACTGGAATTAGAGTACATAACGCAACTATAACAAAGTTACATAGAAGAACTGAAAATTAAGATACATGGCCAGATTAAGCCACAATCGGCCGAACTTGTTTTGCAATGTTGGAGTGATTCAGTCATGCTCCTGCCTACACTTGTAATGCTCGCCACTGTAGTCGTCGTACTCGCCACGGTCGTCGTCGCTGTCGTTGTCGGGGTCGCCGTAGTTGAACCTTAAAGGCTGAGTACGAGTCGGCTGGACTTGATGGTAGCGCAGGCGGGGGCTAGAGTCGGCGGCTGTGTTGTAGGCCATGACGCTCTCGAGAGTCCGACCGCGCCACCACAACCGACGGCCGGCCTTGTTGAAGTTCGGAGGAGGTGGGCCATCCTCCTCGTGCCTAGCGAGCGCCCTCTCACGCCGATCCACGAAGAAGGCTTCCCAAGTCGGGAAATAGTCAGGATGCCATCTGGGATTCCTCCGCTGCTCCGGCGTGAGCTCAAAGTAGTAGTGGTTCGTGATGGCCATCCGACGTGCCACACCTAGAGGGACAGGAGGAACCGGCATGCCTCCGGCGCTCATCATCTAGACGACGGGGACACAGTAGCTCGGCGGGCAGGGGTAGTTCGAGGCGCAAAGCGCCTCCGCCTCCCTGGGAGTTAGTGCTATGGTGGAAGTCATGGGAAAGAGTGATGAGGTTGCAGATATAAGTCTAGAGATGTGCAATGACAATGGAGGCCAACCCTACATATATATAGTGAGAAATGGCATGAAGATAACTGGAGGGAAGAACTGGCGGAAAAAACTGACGGGAGAAATGGCGGGAAGAAGAATGGCGGGAAGAAATAGCGGCAAGAAAAATGGCTCATTTAGAATTTGCATTGGATCTCTGAAGAAACCACATATTGCATTGGATCATGTACCTGCAGTACAAACCGGACCCACTTCCTACCGATTCGGCAAACATTTGTCCTTTTTATCCGGGATGGACGAAAAAGTTTGAGATGTCCCGGTTGGCAAATAGTCCATGTAAGGTGGTCTAGTACTTTAGGAAAATGGTACTTTAGCATTCTGAAACGGCATTTTGGTGGTTACTTCACAAAACGACCCCTTTTTGCGCTTGGAAAATGGAAAAGGGCTTTTCCGTGCGACAAAAAGGAAAACTTCCTCCTGCAACATTGTTCTCCATACCAATGTCCACACGCATGCATAATATGGGCATAGCATCACAAACTATGCCGTGATTCAGCATATAACATCGGTCATTTGGACCGAAAGCCATGAAACCTCGAACATGATAGGTCATTTTGTGAAGGTTTTTTCGAGACATGATCAATATACCAAGTCTGGTATTTTTCCTTTCAACTATGTCACATAATATAATACCACGCGAAGGATTTTTCATTGTTTGGATTTTTTTTGAATTTATTATGCCCGTTTTGAATTATCTGAATTTCTAACTATGGTCGAACCGGCGTGCATGAAGATAGGGGACGAGCATCGTTAGAACTTGCATTGGATCTCTGAAGAAAGCACATATTGCGAGTCTAAAAATGATTTTTTCAAAAAATCACGGGCGATAGATCATGTACCTATAGTACAAACCGGACCCACTTCCTACCGATTCGGCAGACATTTGTCCTTTTTACCCGGGATGGACGAAAAGGTTTGAGATGTCCCGGTTGGGAGATAGTCCATGTAAGGTGGTCTAGTATTTTAGGAAAATGGGACGGTAGCATTCTGAAACGCCATTTTGGTGGTTACTTCACAAAACGACCCGTTTTTTACGCTCGGAAAATGGAAAAGGGCTTTTTCGTGCGACAAAAAGGAAAACTTCCTCCTGTAACATTGTTCTCCATACCAATGTTCGCACGCATGCATAATATGGGCACAACATCACAAACTATGCCGTGATTCAGCACATAACATCGATCATTTGGACCGAAAGCCATGAAACCTCGAACATGATAGGTCATTTTGTGAAAGTTTTTTGAGACATGATCAATATACCAAGTATGGTATTTTTCCTTTCAACTATCTCACATAATATGACACCACGTGAAGGATTTTCATTGTTCGGATTTTTTTGAATTTATTATGCCCGTTTTGAATTATCTGAATTTCTAACTATGGTCGAACCGGCGTGCATGAAGATAGGGGACGAGCATCGTTAGAACTTGCATTGGATCTCTGAAGAAACCACATATTGCGAGTCTAAAAATAATTTTTTCAAAAAATCACGGGCGATAGATCATGTACCTGTAGTACAAACCGGATCCACTTCCTACCGATTCGGCAGACATTTGTCCTTTTTACCCGGGATGGAAGAAAAGGTTTGAGATGTCCCGGTTGAGAGATAGTCCATGTAAGGTGGTCTAGTATTTTAGGAAAATGGTACTTTAGCATTCTGAAACGGTATTTTGGTGGTTACTTCACAAAACGACCCCTTTTTGCGCTTGGAAAATGGAAAAGGGCTTTTCCGTGCGACAAAAAGGAAAACTTCCTCCTGCAACATTGTTCTCCATACCAATGTCCACACGCATGCATAATATGGGCACAGCATCACAAACTATGCCGTGATTCAGCACATAACATCGGTCATTTGGACCGAAAGCCATGAAACCTCGAACATGATAGGTCATTTTGTGAAGGTTTTTTCGAGACATGATCAATATACCAAGTCTGGTATTTTTCTTTTCAACTATGTCACATAATATGACACCACGCGAAGGATTTTCATTGTTCGGATTTGTTTTAAATTTATTATGCCCGTTTTGAATTATCTGAATTTCTAACTATGGTCGAACCGGCGTGCATGAAGATAGGGGACGAGCATCGTTAGAACTTGCATTGGATCTCTGAAGAAACCACATATTGTGAGTCTAAAAATGATTTTTTCAAAAAATCACGGGCGATATATCATGTACCTATAGTACAAACCGGACCCACTTCCTACCGATTCGGCAGACATTTGTCCTTTTTACCCGGGATGGACGAAAAGGTTTGATATGTCCCGGTTGGGAGATAGTCCATGTAAGGTGGTCTAGTATTTTAGGAAAATGGGACGGTAGCATTCTGAAACGGCATTTTGGTGGTTACTTCACAAAACGACCCGTTTTTTGCGCTCGGAAAATGGAAAAGGGCTTTTCCGTGCGACAAAAAGGAAAACTTCCTCCTGCAACATTGTTCTCCATACCAATGTACACACGCATGCATAATATCGGCACAGCATCACAAACTATGCCGTGATTCAGCACATGACATCGATCATTTGGACCGAAAGCCATGAAACCTCGAACATGAGGTTTTTTCGAGACATGATCAATATACCAAGTCTGGTATTTTTCCTTTCAACTATGTCACATAATATGACACCACGCGAAGGATTTTCATTGTTCGGATTTTCAATATACTAAAGGTTCATCTTTAGTCCCGGTTGGAGGGATTTCGGCAGGCTGGGCCAGGCAGCACTAATGATAGGGGTAAGTGTCGACATTATGTCGTGCGGCGTGTACCTTGTCCCGGATGGTGTCACCAACCGGGACTAAAGATGAACCTTTAGTCCCGGTTGGAGACACCAACCAGGACAAAACACGAGTCATCACTAATAATAGGGGTGAGTGTCGACATTATTTCGTAAGTGTCGACACTATGCCGAGCTGCTTGTACTATAAATAGGCATCCTTGTGAGTCCAGTCCTCCAGCCAGTTTGAGGCATCTCCAAGATGGTTTTCGAGAGCAGGGACACCACTACGGCCAGTTTCAGGGAGATGCCGACGGAGCCCAGTCCTCCGGCATCTCCAAGAAACTGGTCATAGAGGCACTCCCTAATATGTGAAATTAGTTAGCTCCGAGGCGTATTGATCTAGTTAGAGAAGTTACAAGCTGCAAGATGGTTTTCGAGAGCAGGGACACCACTACGGCCAGTTTCAGGGAGATGCCTCCGGATCCCAGTCCTCCGGCATCTCTGAGAAACTGGTCATAGAGGCACTCCCTAATATGTGAAATTAGTTAGCTCCCAGGCGTATTGATCTAGTTAGAGAAGTTACAAGCTACAAGATGGTTTTCGAGAGCAGGGACACCACTACAGCCAGTTTCAGGGAGATGCCGCCGGATCCTAGTCCTCCGACATCTCCGAGAAACTGGTCATAGAGGCACTCCCTAATATGTGAAATTAGTTAGCTCCCAGGTGTATTGATCTTGTTAGAGAAGTTACAAGCTGCAAGATGGTTTTTGAGAGCAGGGACACCACTACAACTAGTTTCAGGGAGATGCCGCCGGATCCCAGTCCTCCGGCATCTCCAAGAAACTGGTCATAGAGGCACTCCCTAATATGTGACTGCACGCGTTTGGAGATCAGATCTTAATGGTAAGTACGAATCGGGACAACTTCTTCATAGTCCCGGTCCAGCCACAACGCCTTGGATGAGCATTGGCATCATAATGAACTTACGCTTCATGCACAAACAAGGAGGCAGGTTGTAGATACATAGAGTCACGGGCCAGGTGCTGTGACTGCAGCTCTGCTTCCCAAAAGGATGCATGCCATCCGTACTTAGACCAAACCATAAGTTCCTTGCGTCACCTGCAAAGTCTGGGAAGTCTCTCTCGATTTTTCTCCACTGTGACCCATCAGCAGGGTGTCTCAACTTCCCGTCTTTCTTACGGTCTTCTTTGTGCCATCGCAACAACCGGGCATGCTTTTTGTTTCTGAACATGCGTTTCAACCTTGGTATTATAGGAGCATACCACATAACCTTAGCAGGAACCCTCTTCCGGAGGGGCTCTCCCTCAACATCACCAGGGTCATCTCGTCTGATTTTATACCGCAATGCATTGCATACCGGGCATTTATCTAAATTCTCATACTCCTTACCGCGGTAGAGGATGTAGTCATTAATGCATGCATGTATCTTTTGCACATCTAATCCTAGAGGACAAAGAGTCTTCTTTGCTTCGTAGGTACTCTCAGGAAGTTCGTTATGTTTTGGAAACTTCGGCTTCATTATTTTCAGCATCTTTTCAAATGAGGAGTCAGTTAGACCACACTCTGCCTTCCATCGCAACAATTCCAGTGTGGTACCGAGCTTTGTGCTGCCATCTTCACAATTTGGGTACAACAATTTCTTGTGATCTTCTAACATGCCCTCTAACTTCAACACCTCATTTTCTGTTTCACAGTCTCGCTTTGCATCAGAAATGACCCTACCAAGTTCATCAGCCGGCTCATCTGATGCCCGTTCTTCACCTCCTTCCTCTCCATTGTCTTCCATTGCAGTATCACTGTATTCAGGAAACATATGATGATAGTTGTTATCATCATCTTCTTCTTCACCATCTTCCATCATAACCCCTCTTTCCCCGTGCTTGGTC
Source organism: Avena sativa (assembly GCA_916181665.1). Lineage (NCBI taxonomy): Eukaryota > Viridiplantae > Streptophyta > Magnoliopsida > Poales > Poaceae > Avena > Avena sativa. The sequence continues at coordinate 164,973,754 of OV702294.1, read as the reverse complement.
CAGCAATTATAGTTGGGCATGAAACCTTTCATAATCAGGTGGCCACGAATGATTTTCGAGGAAGAGTACTCCTTGTTGTTCCGACATTGAACACATGGACAACGTATAAAACCATTATCTTTGTTTGTCGTAGCCACATCGATAAATTTATCCACGCCTTTCATATACCCGGGTACACGCCGGTCACCGTACATCCATTCTCGACCGTTCATCTGCATCATATAAGTAAGTTTATCAAAAACAGGACATCATAAATAGTGAAATGACCAATTCACATCGACACATGCATTGTATCAATGACAGAGAAAAGATAAGATTGCTAACCTCGATCGAGGGAAATAAAGAGGAGAAAGCTCAAGTGCGTCTCGGACACCTTCTATATTTCTGTTCTATGAGAAATTGAACGGGATCATTCACTCAAACATTTCATCAAACACCTTGAATGCATGCATAGGGGAAAAAAACTAGCACACCTCTCACACCTTCCACCAAGAAAAAACAGAGTGAAGGCAGAGGGCTGGGGTGTTGCATTTATAGAGGGCGAGAGCATACGTCCTGGTTTGTAACACAAACCGGGACTAAAGGTGTGTGCCATGCCACTTCACTGACGCCCAACCTTTAGTCCCGGTTTGTATTACAAACCGGGACGTATGCCACTTTACCAACCGGGATGCATGCCACCGGGCCCCGTGCCCGCTCGAACCGGGACGCGTGCCAGTATTAATCCCGGTTCGTGGCGCAACCGGGACTAATGCTCTGAGGGGGCGCGAACGGATGGCCTGTTTTCTACTAGTGTTGTACTCCCTTAGCAAAGGTTGATCTTATCTTAAAAAATAAAATAAGACTATTTTCTTTATTGTATTACCACGTGTCTTTTCTTAGTAATATGATTTCTTACTACTAAAAACTGATTAATTCTCGCTAATTGGAAGGGTGGCAGCAAGAGTAATGCATTACACAACTTATATCTACTGCTTTATGTGGACGGCTAAGAAAGATATGTCTTTTCTATTATTGTACATGAAAACATATACTCCGTACATGCGCTAATTAACTTATCACCGCAACTATAAAAACTATTAAATTAACACCACGCAATGACTACAAGAGTAGCAGTAGTGTATGAGGAAAAAGAATCACTGGAAAGTGGGGACTGTGACACCTGTTACACCAAAACAAGTGAGCAGCTCGACCGTGCACAGTGCACGTCGGTGTCCTGCCTCCAGAGTTCCCACGTCTCTAGGCGCTCGTAAGCAAGTACGTACTGTGGTGGCAGCTTGTGCGCCAACAAAAGTCGGCGCTCCAAAAATATCCGCATGTCAAATGACTGATGCCCGTGCAGAAGAGCTGGCTGCCAAACGGAGATCCACGACGCGAGAGGCTCTCTCTCCATCGCACTCAGCTCCCGGCTCTTTCGCTAGGTCCATCAAGATGCTTTCAGATGGAAAGCGAGCGGCGAAAACGACGGCTGGCGCCATGACCGCCGCGTTCTCGCCGTCTCGTCTCGTCCCACCTAAAGCTAGCTCGCCAGTGTATCGCGGCAGTTTACACGGTTTACACCTGGATTTGCATCGTCGCCAAGTGTAAGCTGCCACTGTAGTAACCGCTGTGAACGGCGAAGCTCGCGTCACCTCAGGACGATCGCGCTGCACAGTGCGGGGGGAAAAGGGCAGGGACGAGGACGACGGCTGATGTGGATGGCGGCAGGTCAGAGTAGTAGTTGGTGCAGCGTCGTGCGACTCATGAGAGAGTGTGCAGTGTGAGTAAAATACTGTGTCTAAGAAATCTTAGACATAGGTCTAAACTCTAAACAGTGGAGTAGGTGGTGCTAACAAAAAGATTTCCCAAGGTGAGTCTAGTGCCAGGGCCGGTCCTGAGGGGGGACTAGCGGCGCAGTCGCTCCGGGCCCGAAAAAAGTAGGGGCCCAAAAATTTATAGGCCTACTATATATCTAAAAAATATATATTTTTATGGCCTATACATCGACTCCCTCGCTACCAGGAAATATGCATCGATTGCTCGCAGGGCCTGATCTCTCGCCTGCCTCGACAATCGACTCCCAGACCAAGGAAGCGATCGCTGGACTCGACAACTTCCAGGTATCGGTGCATCGCTTGACCACGACCAAGGCATGTGCTCGACTCGAGTACTCGACGACTCTAGGAATTCGTCTAGACTCGCTTATTCGCTTCGGCTTCCCACATACCGCTCATGCCCTGCTTCCCGAGTCATGTCGCCTATTCACCTTCCCTGGATCGTATCGCCTCCCGTTGCCTGATCGCCTATCGACTGCCCTGCCTCAAGCCCTTTACGATCGACCGCCAGGCACACCGCACGCAGGAAGGCCATCGGCGATCTTCAAATCTGCCTGCTGGTCCGCCCCGCCCAGCCCTAATTCTTATTTTTTTTACTTCTTAATTCTAGTTAGTAATTGTTTTTCTTGATTTCTTGTTTGTAGAGAGCGAGGTTAACTGATTATGGCACCTAAATCCGGTGCTTAGAAAAGAAAAAAAGAGAGAACAAGAGAAGATATTAATAGAATCATAGAGAGAATTTTTTTCATAATTTTTTTAAGAACAACACGAGCACTGCGAGCAATCCAGATGAGTTGGCATGAGTTCTTGTGGGGAACACACTAATGTTGATTCAGAAGATAATACCGGTACAGAGGATGATGTTCATATCAACGCAGATGATGGCAATGTGAGTAATCATGATGATGAATTTGCTAATATTGTTATCCTAATATTTCTATCGCTTATCGGATCTTATTTACTAGGTCGGTGATTGTTGCATATGCTGAAAGAAGCTTTTCAAAGTTGAAATTATTGAAGAACTATTTGAGATCTGCAATTTCTCAGGAGATGTTAAATGGTTTGGCAACTCTATTCATAAAGAAGAAGTTAGTGGACGAGATTGATATTGATTGCATCGTTACGGACTTTGCTTCTAGGAATTTTCTAAGAAATTTTTAAGATACCATACAAACATTGTTATTTTTATATGAATATTATAGTTGAAAGTATACTTAAAATTTTATTTTTCATCATCTCATATATGCATAATTTTTTTATAATAAAGGGTCCAGAATTTTAGTTTCACCCCGGGCCCCCGAAATCTCAGGACCGGCCTGTCTAGTGCTAGACTCATGTCTAAGAGAATCATTTGGCAGGAGGACCCACTAGTCAGTGTGTAAGGGTTTGTTTTTCTTTTTTCATTTAAGCATGGCTACTTCAATCCACTTCAGTTCTAAACGCTGGAGCAAAAGTAGATTTTTTAGACTCATGTCTTAAGTTTTCTTAGCTACTTCTATACACTGTACATGCCCTTAGTGGCCTGTGGGCAGGGAAAACGACTACTACCTCCATTTCGCTTTTTAAGACAATTACGTATTTCAATAAAATAATTTGATCGTAAATTTTGTTAATAATATATAAATCATATATCATAAAAATTATACCATTGAAAAGTTGTTTTGAATATAAATCTAATAATATCTTTTTTTATTAAATGTAGTTTGTATTTTATTGATTAAATTTACGGTTAAACTATTTGCTCGAAGTATGTATTTATCTTATAAACCGGAACGAAGGTATTTAAGCTGACCAGAGGTTACAGTAGAATTATGAACGGTGCTTTTAAGCTGATCAAATTTAAGGTCACAGTAGAATTATGAACGGTGCTTTTAAGCTGACCAGAGGTTACACACATGCAATTCTACTGTACTAGTATTTATTGCCACAAAGGGTGCTTCCGAAGTACATTGAAAACCAGAGTACATTGAAAACCAGAGCACACCTATTTCTAGGCCAGTTTAATGAAGGTGAATCAATCTTTTCTTAGGTTTGGTACCTCCACCATTATCGATAGCTCTTAAGTACTATTCTAGGATACCTGGAAGGAGGTTATATGCATCTGGTGTCCCCTTTAGCAGGTGTGACTTGATCGGAAATGGTCGATAGCCTGGAATGAGTTATTAAAACATCTTGGTGAGGGTGGTTCTGAAACGCATGAACATGACTTGTTCTGATGGAATTTGAATGACAGTGACATTTTTTTTTATCAAATCAATGTAGCAGGCCCCAGGCGGGTTGTTTGGGTAGAATCACGAACCAATAATAGTAAATCTTCAAAAAAATAAGGTTCTGTAATATTAGGATTTTCCTTTGGTATCTAAAATGGTAAGTTTATTACTACCTCCGATCCTAAATAAGTGTCGCCATTTTGAACTAGAGTTAGTTCAAAACCGTGACACTTATTTAGAATCGGAGGGAGTATAAAAAGTGGATAATCTTGCAGAAGTGATTGGCGTTCTAGTAAACAATGTAATTTTGTCATAAGACGAAACAATCTAATATTTGTTTTTGAATGCAAATTCGCTCATGTAGCATTGGTCCATTATTCACAATACATCAATATGTCCTCCCAAATTTGATCGGTTACAAATATATCCGTCAACTGGCTAAGGGATTGGCGTCGAAATTTAAACAGCACATCCTTGTTCGAGCGGCCCATTGTTTGGTCTTGCGGCTTTGCGAATGGTGTCATTTTAACAAAACGAAATTCCTTTCTCCATTACAGGTTATCTTCTAGCTTCAAACTACCTAGCAGCAGCAAAACCAGGAGGTGGAAACGGAATACGGCGACATGGCTGGTAGAAACCGTCGAAAGGAGTAATCAAGCAAAATGCAAGTAAAATGTTGATGCAGCCTTTGATGAACGAACAAAAACTGGTGACTCAAACGGAGCTTTCTTAGCATGTAATAACCAGCTGAGTATTCATACGGAAGAAGTAGAAGATGCAGAAGCACTAGCACTGCAACATGGCCTGGAGCTAGCAACGCACTGGGGCTGTGAGCCAATCGTCGTCAACTCAGACAGTTCAATAATCATGGATGCCATGAATATTGATGATCCATTCCGAGGCTCTGCAGCAATCATCCATGAATGCAAGAAATTAGCTAAAGAGTTTGTAAATGTAACCTTTCAACACTGCCCCATAGAATCCAGTGGGGCAGCAGATGAACTAGCTAGGCAGCCAACTGCTCCACTCTGGGGCATTGGTATGATGAACCTCCTTTTTTTCTTAAGCCTCAGCTTGTAATTGATCTGACTATTGTTGAGTAATAAAGGTTACTTTCCCGTCAAAAAAAAAACGTACAGAACACAAGGAGCTCTTCAAGACGGCATATACACAGCGTACAGAAAGGAGGTATTTACACATCACATGGTATCGTAATCTAGGGCCCTCACCGTATAGCCTGCTTTCTTCTTCAATCACATGTCTTGACACATCACATGGTATCGTAATCTCCTACAATTCTGGTTTTATTTTGATGCTTCAACGGGGAAGCCGTTATGGGCATGTTGTAGGGAATTCCATTGCATATTCTTCCTCATTTTCTCCCGTAGCAGTCTCATGATAGATTTACTCCCGGATCTCAATAACCATTTCTTGCCTGCCTGAACTGTTCTGTTGGTTTCTATGAACTTGATGAGTAGGGAGGAACCATTCGGGTGTCGGATTAACAGTACTCTCTGGGAGGGCAGGAGGTTGAGGGATGCCATGTGCAGGTATTATCTCAGATTTTCTACCAGGCAGCTCTTTCAATGAGACACGGCACATTGGGCAAGTCATCTGCTTCTGCAACCATACATCTAAGCAGGTACGGTGGAAGTTATGACGACATGTCGGTATGATTCGTAGAATCTCTTTCTCTGTGTATTCACCTAAACATATAGAGCACCTGCCAAAGGAAAACAACCATTAAAATACTTGATCTAAGAAAGTTATATAATGTCTAGAGGCATGACTACAACCAAGGTTGGACAATTACTTGATAAGATGAACAGAACAGACCGAACCACAAAAAAGACGAGAAAAGATGCAGGAGGAAATCAAGTTTCAGTAAAAACTCTGGCAACACATTAAAAGTTTTTGATTTTTTAATTAAATATATTATTGTAGGAAGGTGATGTTATATCAAATGAAAAAATTCAAACTTAAAAGCCATTCATTTGGGGTCTATGCTCCCAAATGAACATCACCTACTCAAATAACTGGCCATATTTGAGTTTTTTCTAACTTGCAAACATGGTTTCCACCAGGTAACTTCCAAAACAAGTGCCAGGATGTTCTGATGTTAAATCTGATTTTTAGAGTTATAAAATTTACAAAAAAAACACGGATGGAAATTGAGCTATACAAAAAAGACTAGTGTCTGTCTTGTAAGCTTGAGATTAGGCGAGCTCAGTTGATTATGTCCAATCAAAGTTTGATTCAAATTTGAGTGTTTAAGGGTTGAAGACTTGTTGAGTAAAGGCTTGTTAAGGCTTAAACATATTCATTGCTGAACAAGGATTGCTACACACTTGTCCGGTGCACCCCACCCAAGTTGAGAAGCGCCTTCTAAAAGTCGTATAAAAATGGAAATAATTGAATACATAAACACAAACTGATCTACCATATCACAAAATTCAATCTAAAATGTGACGCATAGCTTGAGAAACAAACAAGAAATGTTACGAATAGTAGATAATTCAATTTGGCTGTGAATTGAGCCCACTAACACCAACATAGCTGAATTTCTCAAGCTGTCCTTTAAATTTGGACTTGAAATCTTGTGACATGATGAATGCATGACATGATCTTTCAGGTTGTTTTTATAAGTTGTAATGGGTTCACCACAAGGTTGGGTGCACTAGTATGTTCTCATGCACACCTAGCAAAAAGTGCGTTTCACTGTCCCAAAATAACCCCAAGGAATATGGATGTACTCCCTCCGTTCCGAAATATAAGATGATTTAGCTTTTTTCTGAGACGCATGTACCTAGACGTCTTTTAGAGTGTAAGTTCGGAACAAAATGGGTGAACCTACACACAATAAAGCATCTAGATACATGTGTTTCACAAAAAGGCTAAAACGTCTTATATTTTGGAACGGAGGAAGTAGTATATAGAAACTTATGTAGACGTCTAAAATTTCAATAGAAAATTCAAATTTATCCTTGAATCGGGAACCAAAAAGACAAGCAACACTTCACTCATAGGGCATATGGCAGTGTGTGGTTGACTACTTTGGTACTGCACAGCATGGAAAAAAATTCATAATCAAATCCTGCAGCTTTACAAACTTAAAAACACCTATTTTGTAGTGTGTTATTTCACCTATCAATAAATACTTCCAATCATTTCTCACCATAGTGCATGTACTGCACCAAACTATGCTTCCATATTAACACATGTTAACCAGCAACGCCCCAAGGCGTAGACATTTACAGTTTTACATACACAAGTGGGTTTCTTATGTTCTGTCTAATGAAACTTCCAGCTGAGCTTTCAAATGCTTGAGGGGTATATGACTGTACATATCGGATTGATAATCATCAGGGCCAGTGACTAAGAGATGAATGCATCCCGGTGGCAGAAGTTCTTAAACATTGGAGTTGGAAATCAGGTCCATTATAGCAGAAAACAATTTAGCCAGGAAATCTTTACTTCATACAGAGATAGTTGCACTTACTGAGCATCATCTTTTGAATGAAAAGCCTCGAAGTTATACTTCACGGTTGGAATGGCAGCAATAACCCAAGGTTCCAATCCGCAACGAGCATGCACCATCTGAAAAAAGGGGTAGTATTATTTTAAAGTACAAAAGATACTGATACAATATTGGACATTGATTTTGACATTCTGTTGTCCTTATTTGTCAAACTCTTTCTACTAGCACAACTAGAAATAAAAAGGAAAACCCATCAACACAAATTCAAACTTCTGTTCTATATATTTGGTATCTTTGCCATGATGGTTTTATATAATGTTATTTAAACAGGTAGTTCAATTATTGCGGATATGATTGTAAACATAACAGTTACAACTTATCACAAGAAAAACTTCGAAAAGAAATGCCTTGTACAATTTATAACAGTAACTTTGTAAGAACTATGATTTGTTCATTTGACATTTCAAAACATAACTAACATAAGTCTGAAGCACACAAAATGGAGAATGCTTCATTTGCACTCAATCATCAAATTTACTCAAAAGAAACAGATATAAAATTTTATTTTATATTCTTGAGGGAAACAAAACAATGAGTGAGGTGACAACTGACATATATCAGCAAAGAACGGTGTCCTCTAACACACCATGTATAGTCTACGGTTTATGCAAAAAAAACCTTCTAGAGCTTGAGGTACATGGAGCTCGGTTGGAATCAAATTCAAATAATGGGCCTGAATGGCTTTTGAACTTGCTTAGTAATTTACCATCACATGGAACCAACATAGTTCTTCTTACCCTGTGGAGATCATGGTATGTATGTAATGATATGGTACATGAGAAGCCAGCGCCTCCTGCTGATGTGTCCAGCAGGTTTTTGATGAGTTACTTTGTGAAGGGTAAGCTCATTCTGAATACTGAAGAGAAGTTGTTTCATGCCACTGGGTACCAGCCAGATCGTGAGCTGCAGTGGGAACTACCTCCTGTAGGATGGTCCAAACTGAATATTGATGGGTCATTTGGAGCTGCAGGCGATGCAGGGGACAGGATGTTGGTTCGAGATCATAGTGGAAACATTTTGCTGTCCTCATGCCGTCAACTCTTGTCATGTAGAGATGCCCTTGAAGCAGAATTATGTGCACTTCAGGAAGGTTTGGAATTGGCGCTGCATTGGTGTACTGGACCTTTGGTTGTTGAGACAGATTGCTTGGAGATTATCAAGTTGGTCAATAATGATGAGGTGGATTGATCGGTCTACATGACGATGATAGAGGAGATTAAGACCTTGCTGAAGGTTAGACAGTCTTGTATTACTCACGTCAAAAGATGTCAGAATATTAGTAGCCATTTTGTGGCAAACTATGCTAGGAAGAACACTCGTACGGCGGTGTGGTAATATTAGTAGTAGCCATTTTATCATCTGCCATGGAGGGTTTAGCTGACACATGCCAACTCCTATATAATATCTGATGTTTTGAGTAATATAAGTCAATCGCCAAAAAAAAAGTTCCAAAAAAATCTGAAAACAAAATTCTAGATGTGGATAATGATGTACTCTACCAACGTGAAAACTCACAAGCCGAAATACCTTATATTCTGGGCCTAACAAAAATGACAAAATCTGACAGATTTTGGAGGATTGAAGTTGTGCACCGTTCACTACTTTAGATGTCAGATTTTTTCATTTTTCTGTAGCCCAAAATACTGGGTATTTCGGGTTGTGAGTTGTTCAGGTTGGTAGAGTACATTATTTTCTACATCTAGAATTAGAATTTTTTGAAACTTTGAACTGGTGTTTTCGAATCGTTCAAGAAAGGGCTACATGTATCCCAAGCTCCAAACATCCGCACTCATGGTTTATGTAGCTTTTGAGTTCTTCCAGGAACTATAGCTTACGATTTTCCTGTGAGGCTGCAAAGTTCATTTGTTGTTAGACCATAAATTAGTATGTGATAGCCTTCTTTTTGTAAATCGTCAGGATCACACCACTAATAATTGCTATTTGTGTTTAGACTAAGGAATAATGATATGTTGCAAATACTAGGCACTGAATCAACTAAACTATCACCCCCTTTGTAGCGAAAAAACACAAACTACTGCTTATATAAATCCTATCTGGACCCTAGAACCTTTTGCTCAATCATTAGAACAGATGAATACAACTAGCAGTCCAAAATCGGAAAAAAATAACTAGAGAAATAAATATAAGTGTCCCTATATCGGCCCTGGGACTAGGAGGCTAATTCTTCCGAATCTGTGTTATCTACGCCCTCCGTCCCAAAATAGATGTCTCACATTTGTCAAAATTTGGATGAATCTAGACACTATTTAGTATATAGATTCATCCAAATTTTAACAAATCTAAGACATCTATTTTGGGACGGAGGGAGTACTAATAAAGTTTCAAAGTGGTCAAACGCTAACAAAACGTTACCATGAGTGTAATAGCTAGAAACAGAATATATGGTATATACAGCCCCGTCGATGAAGGCGTTCGAACAGATCGATGGCACAGGACCCCCGAACTCTAGGGGTCCCCAAATATATGCAGCCCAGTCAAGGTATGTGATAACATGAATTTCAATAGCTGGTCCAGTTCCGCTCCGTACGGCGAGGTTCCAGTGGTTCGTGATCGACGCAAATCACGCCTCACCTGGCGCGCGCCTTCAGTTCCAGTTCCGCCCAGGTCAATCTAGGCTTCTCGCTCGCGTCGCACCAGCTGGCCGGCGTGCCCTCCCTAACTTTCTCTAATCCTCTAAATGTTGAATGTTGATCAGATCGATCACCGACTTGGAGCGGTGGAGCTTGTAATTGTAAAGTGTGGAGATCGATCCAATCCAAGTCTTGCAGTTGCAAGAGATCAATGTGATATTCCGATTGATTCCATTGACACCAAGGGCAGCTATTATATTCCCAGTCCCGATCCTTCCTCTCAAGTCCCACGTTTGAAACTAAATTATCTCGCTAATTTACTCATCTTTATAATTAATCTTCTTGAATAATTTTTCATAAGAACATGAGGTTTGCTTACTACTTTAGTGCAATATTTACCCTTTTAGAATGACTACTTGATATATTTCAGAACATTATAGTACTCCCTCCGATCCATATTAATTGACTTTGATTTGTCAAAATTTGAATGAACCTATATACTAAATAGTGTCTAGATTCATTCAAATCTAGACAAATTTGAGTCAATTAATATGTGCCGGAGGGAGTACAAAATAACACATTCTAAAATTATATAATTAGTAAACATGATTTAGTTTTGCAAAAATCAGGGCACCAATCTGTAAGTCACACGGGGGCCCCAAATCCTGAAGACGGGGCTGGGCATATAAAAATCATTTTCACGGGGGAAAAGCATACATGAACAGAGAAGTTCAGTAATCGAATCTTCAGCAACTATAGCAAGCAGAACATGGACACTTCATCTTAGACACACCATGGTAATACCACCACAGAAACATGAGCAATTAATTGCTTGTTCCCCTTTTGGAAACTGCTGCGCAGTAGAGTCACGGGAGCAGAAGAAAAGGTGTGGAACGCACCGAGCGGCCGAGATCCGCGGGGAATTCAGCGTCGAAGTCCAGCGGCGGCTGCGCGCCGCCGTCGTCCGCGCCACGGGCGCGGCAGCAGAGGAACCGAGCGCAGACGAACGCGACGAAGACGGCGGTCATGCCGAAGCCGAGCGCGGCGCTCAGTAGATTCAGCTCCGACCCGAACATCCTCCAACCACCCCTCGCGGCCCCGCCTCGCGCCGGCGCTCCGCCGAGACCTCCTCCCGCACCCACGACGGCGAGCGGAAACCCTACCGCTCGAACAGGCGCCCGCCGCTGGAGCGAATCGCGAGAGCTGTGAGATTGGGGCCGGGGATGCCCATTGGTTGGGAGGGCCCGAGGAGGCCGGAGAGGGGGCGGTGATCGGTAAGCACGGTTTGTGATTGGCGAGGTCGCTTGACGCGACGAGGACGCGAACGATGGAAGGACACTGCGAGGAGAGGAGCGGAGCTGAAGAGGAGCAGAGCGGTGGCCTGCGGAGCCTGCAAGAGCTTGGTTGGTGGGAGAGGTCGGGTCGGGGACTGCGACGTGGCTGGCGTATCTGCGTGCTACTGCTGGCAGCAGCGCGTGGGCCCGCGAGCGAGCAGCTTGCTGTCATGCTATATTCTTGAAGAGAAAAAACTCTATTTTTTCCTTTTTGGAATTTATAAAAGGAAGCTAAACATTTGAATTTTAGAATATGGAGCAAACAAGACAACCGCCAGATCTCATGTTCTCACATGGCAACTACTGACTGTTCGCTCTGGCCGAACGTTTTATCAATATTGGAGTCTTTTTTTGCAAGAATGTGTGCTGGGAGACATACCTGACACATAGAAGGAGAAGCTGACGGCTGATACAACATCAACTAGTGACAACGTGTATGTCACAACGAACATCACTCTATGCTAACCAAAAAACTTGCAACCATTCTTATTTGCTTTATTTAATATTAAGGCAACTAATTATTGTGTGTATGTTATTGGTGATGGTTAGATTTTTTTTAGATGAAATGGTTAGATTTATTTTAATGTTTCTGCTCACCGCTTCGGTCTCTAAAGCAATGTAATTGTAGTTTAATAGCATGTAATTGTAGTTTAATTCTAAGAGATAACCCTATTTATTATTCAATTCTCTTCTCAACATTGTCAAGAGTCCAAATATTGTGGTGTAATAACAAAAGGGTTAACATAGACTTCGAGATACATTGAGCATATTGGCATAGACGGCAAGTGAGGCTACAAACTTGGACTGTCATACCCGAGAAGACCTTTAGCTTGAATTTTTTAGTTTTTTAGTTTTCTATGGAAGCTTTAATTTTTTATTTTCTTTACCTTCAAAAGGAGTTTTTTATTTCTTAGTTCTTGATTTCTTTTAGTGGAACGTAGGATCTATTCACTCGTAATATTTAAAGGCGAATAATTTGGATTGTTCTAGAGAGCATCTCAGTTGCTTGGTACTGAAAGGGTTCAACTTTGCTGGTTTGATGACACATTTTCATCCTTCGAGACGTTGTTGTGTCAAAACAATTCGGAGAGTGATACCTTTAATCCGGATTACGAGCTTGTTTTTCTTAGAAGAACTAGGTTTGCTGAATCCTTAAAAAGAATCCACATGGTGCAAGATTAATTTGAACAAGACCTTGGAACTTTTGTTTACCGGACCAAAATGTTAACTTTTCGTGCGTTTTGTCGATACATAAAAACAGGCTAGGGCCAAGTTTTCACCTGATAAACAGACGTTGAGGATATACCAAAGAGACAACTGAAGGGGTTCACATTAGAAAACAAAAAAAATCCTAGATAGCGTAACACCACTACCAAGATCTATCTATGAGTTAATGCAGTAACGAGAAGGAAGTATCGGAAACATAACCCTTATAGATTGAAAAGCGTTAACGTTTGTGGGAACATTGACGATGTAGTCGTACTCGTAGTCGACCTCAAGATCGTGTTGCTCCTCGCACGTCACCTCCTGACTCTTGCACGACAATTTCGGTGCCATGAGCGGCAGCACCTCTGTGGTTTCGCACACATCTGGTGTCAAACGATGACTCCCGTTCTTCCTGGTCCAGTCGGGATGCGGAAGTAGACCTTTTGGAATTGGGATCCAGTAGCGCGACAGTTTGCCGGGTGGTGTCGTCTCTCACACGCGCAGTTTTTCTTGGAACCACGCACACGAGATTCAACGGAGAGAGAGGAAAAAAATCCCAAGGCAAAATGCCTTATAAATTTCCCAATTTGTTTGTTGTATTTTCGTTCTCATATTTCCCTCTATAAAGGGGAAAAAGAGGCACCTTGCATTTCCAGCTAAAGGAGGTGGCGGTGCTGGCCGACTAGGCGGGCCCCACCCATTGTACGTGCATGGCCCAAGATAGCTACGACGGCTGGCTAGGATGGGCCCCACCGGCCCCGCCCGCCCATCCCATGCGGTGGCCCAAGGCCGGGTTAGTAGGAGCCTTAGGCGGCGGCTACCCATTGAATGGCCTCCCTATGGGTCATTTTCCCTTCGAGGATTTGGCCCATTGGTAGAAGCTGCCCAAAAAATATTTTTAAATATTATTTTTATTACTCCCTTGATTCAAATTAATTGACACGGATGTCTAGATTTGAATATAACTAGACTTGTTTTAGTGCTAGATACATCTGAATCTAGACAAAACCAAATCAACTAATTTAGATCGGAGGGAGTATTAATTCTAGTAATTAATATTAAAAATATATCAAACATTTTCTCATGATCAAAAACTCTTTTTTGATCACTCCGAACACCTTCGGACTTTACCCGAAACAGTTTTGGTTTTCTCTCTTATTTCCGACTATGGTCCTAACGATTACATAATGATATCAAGTGTCGTAAGACCCTTAAGGGCTTTATTGATTCAAGAGATTTCCAACGGAATTTTATAGGATTCTAATCCATATGATTTGTTCCAATAGGATGTGTTCGTTTCAAATGAACGAATCCTACAAAATTCATATGCACTGCTTTACTACACTATAATCCCATACAATTTCTAACAAGAGATGAGACCTCTTAGAAAAAATTCTATGTGTCTATGAAAACTATGACATGTACCTAAGTCCTATAAAATTTTCTGAGTTTTTCATGTTATGCAATCAAACAGTTTATCTTATCGATTTCTGCATTTTTCATTTCTATAGGATTGTAAGTGCCATGTCATTCTATTCCTGCACTTCTATTCCTATGTTTTATAAATCCTTTGAATCATACGAGCCCTAAGTGTGTTACCCTATGACTCGGGAATGTCACAGACATGATCATATCAATGATCATTAGCGGGATCGGGATGCCCATAATGACCCCCATGCATTCCACGGTGTTATGTCTTTTGAACCACAAACTTCGAGTATAATTTATTTTGTTTCTTCGATACATAACTTGTCTGAGATTTGATCATTGGCATAAACATACCAATCTCGTTACCGACAAGCTTACTTAACTCGTAGCTGTGATATCACATCCTCATGACCTAGTCATCCGCTGCATCTTATTGTATGCAATGTCACCGAGTGGGCCCAATGTATGATCCTGTCACTCGGGAGAACAAATCCCGATCTTGATACATAATTCTCAACATGTCCCTCTGAAATACAACATACACCTTTATGATCACTGATACGTCGGAAACATATCTATAATTTTTGATGTTTCATGCTTGTTTAGTATCTACTTTGCTTTGCTTTGTCTACACTTTGAGGTGTTTTTATATGTTTTTCTGGACTAACCTATTAACAAGATGCTACAGTGCCAGTTGCCTGTTTTTTCTGTTTTTGGTCCAGAAAGGCAGAAAATCAATATTCTCGAAATTGGACGGGACAAAAGCCAAAGTCAATATTTTACCGTGGGGAACACAAAGCCAGAGTACGAGACGGAGGAGAGCCACCAGGGGGCCACACCCCCTGGCCGCACGGCTAGGCCCAGCCCGCTCCTGGGGGGAGGGTGTGGCTGCCCTGACTGCCCCTGGCTCGCCTCTTCGCCTATAAATACCCCCTGATACAGCAACCCTAAGAACCCGATCAACATTCCACGAAACCGTCTATAGCCTCCACCACCATCGTTCCTAGATCGGGGGGATCTGAAGCTCTTCCCGACACCCTGCCGGAGGGGAGATCATCCCGGAGGCCTTCTTCTTCATCATGCCAGCCTCCGGTTTGAAGTGTGAGTAGTTCCACCTTGGACTACGGTTCCATGTAGTAGCTAGATGATTGTATCTCCTCCTTTGTGCTACCATGTTTAGATCTTGTGAGCTTTGTTCATGATCAAGATCATCTATTTGTAATCATGCATGTTGTGTTTGCGGGGATCCGATGGATATTGAGATTACTATGTCAGATTTATTAATGGTTTTGTCTTATTGATTCTATCATGTATGTGTTGTTTGAGATCTTGCATGCTCTCCGTTTTTAGTAGTTATCTTGGCCAAGTAGATGCTAGTGACTCCAAGAGGGGGTATTTATGCTCGATAGTGGGTTCATGCCTCTATTTAATCTAAGGGAAGTGACAGAAATCTCTAAGGTTGTAGATGTGTTGTTGCCACTAGGGAGAAAACAACAGTCTCTTGTTCATGGAACAAGTGGATTGTTTACCGTAGACACTTTGCTTGAAGCAGTTATCCGTTGCTTGCAACTTAATACTGGAGGGGGGTCGGATGATAACCTGAAGGTGGATTACTAGTCATAGATGCATTTGGATGGCGGTCTATGTATCTTGTTGTATTGCCCAATCGAATCTCATAGTATCATGAATATCTAGTATTGCATTATTATGCCTTGCTCAGTCCTGTCAATTGCCCCGCTGTAATTTGTTTACCCAGCATGCCATGTTTTTTTTATCTTAAGGAGAACACCTCTAGTAAACTATGGACCCCGGTCCAATCTTTACCATTGATATATCTTCCACTGTTACTGTCTAATTTCTGCAAACCACTATTACCTTCCACACCATACAGTTAACCCTTTGTTTTAAGCAAACTGGTGAGATTGACAACCTCACTGTTCGTTGGGGCAAAGTCTTGAGTTTGTGTTGTGCAGGTTTCCAAGTTGCTAGCAACACCTTTGAGTCGTTTTCTTCCTCCTACTAGTTCAATAAACTTGGTTTCTTACTGAGGGGAAACTTGATGTTGTGCTCATCACACCTTGCTCTTGGGGTCTCCCAACGAAGCTTCTATGCACCACCAAGACTTTCTGGCTCCGTTGCCGGGGAGGCTAAGGACGTCTTCACAAGGGGAGTCCTTCACAACCTTTCTCTTTACTTTGTTTTTGTTTTTCTTAGTTTCTTTTGCTTGGTTTTGTTTGACTCTTTTTATCAAAAACTCCGAAAAAAAGTTTGGTTTGCTTTCTCTTATAAAAAACACACAAAATTTAGCTCCTACTCTAGTTGTCACCTTGCTCTAGCTCTTCATGTTGATTCCCAAGTTCACCCTGAAAGACCTTTCAATAGGTAGTGGCTCTATAATTGGGAAAGAAAATATTGAAGAATTCTTTAATCATGTTAGAAAACACGAGGATATTGAGGATAGATCTATAGAAGAACTTACTTCTAATTATGAAATTGTTGTAGCTTTTTTAGTTTATATGTTGGAGGCTAGGTTTGTTAACCTTAACCCCATGATGCAAATTTTGTTTCTTAAACTAAAAGAAGAGGATCCTGAAAAGAGAGATTTTATCCTAAAAACTTTAATAAAAGAGTTCAATGATGTTGCTAAGGAAGCCAAAAAGTTCTTTGAATGTTTTAATATGCTAGGCTCATGTGTAGATATTATGGGTACTTTAGATAAAACCAAACCCAGGGAGGAAATTAAGATACCCATACCTTTTAAACTTGTAGGAATGCATGAAGCCTTAGAAAAGAATTTTGATTAGATTGTTCCTGAAAATCCATTTGATGAAAGTAGTGAACCTAAGAGAGATAAGAAAGGATCCTCTAAAACTCATTTGGATGAGATACCTTTCCTAGTTGAAGAGATTTCGAGTATTGATGTTAATGCTTTTTCGTTTGAAAATACTTGCTTCTTGCTTCTTGTGCCTAACTTAAAGGCGTTAAAGAAAAGTACTTATTGGGAGATAACCCAAAAGTTTTCTTGAGTCTTAGAAGTTATTACTTCAGTAATGACCTCTCCTTATCCTTTTTGTTTGCTTTTTGTGCCAAAATGACCTCTAATGAGAGGGAAGTAAGATTTGGGGAGTTGCTGTCCCGAAATAGATTTTTTTGCTCCACCGTAAAAATTCGTGTAAAATATCTGTAAGTCGGATTGAGCTGATATTTTCTGAATAAATCCCCCAGTATGTTAGCTAACTTTCGTTAGTTCGACACTTTTTTATTTGAGTAACAAAAGGTCTTCGAAAAAATCGGTTTCTACCTACTGGTCTATTTTGACATATTTCTGTCATTATTTGCATTTGCTTCTTATTGATTACTTTTGGGTTCTTCTTGGGAAATTGAGCTTTTTGAGGGAATTGCGACAGTAGATTGTGTTTTTAGTGAAAGTTTTGCTGTTCTAAATCTAAACCCAAAGGTCTATTATCTTTTGAATACACTAATGTTGCTAATGAAGATTGTGTGAAGTTTTATGAAGGAAAAATTTTAGGTGTAGAGAAAGAATGATGTAATGAGATGAAGAAAGGACAAAATCTCAAGCTTGGGGATGCCACCCCGTGTCACCCCAAGAAATATTCAAGAGGTACAAGCGTCAAAGCTTGGGGACACCTTGGGCATCTCCTTCTTCATCAATAAAAATCTCAGGTCTTTCTAGACACTTCGTTTTTATTGTTTCATGCACAGTTGTGTTGTTCTTGGAGCGTCTTAGTTTTCGTTTGGTTTGCTTAGTTTGCTTGAATAAAGTAGTTTGTACCCCTGTTCTCGTTGTGTTGTTTCAAATAAGTTGATTGGTGTTGGAGAGGAGAAGAAAGTTCTTGCTTAACTAGTACAAGAGGAGCTTGCTTTGACTATGACTTAGACTTTAGCATGCCATGCTAGGTGTTGTTTTGACTTTATACTTAGTGATTATTGTTGTAGAATGACTTGTTCCAAACAATTAGGATTGCTTAATATGCCTTGAAGGAATCATGCGTTGTTTTAGCATACAAATTTTAGCATACAAAAGCATAGTATTGTGGTATTCTCCTTTGATGCTTTGTTTGGGTTTACTTGGCACATGCTCACACCATGTTATGACTATGAACAAGTCACCATAGCCTCTATGATCATTTATTCCTTGACTTGTAGTACCACTTTATGCTTTGATTAGTAATGTGTTGTCGCTCTGCATGATTATGTCCATTATTGCTCTCTTAGTTGGTCGCTCCGAGTCTTTTGCTAGCCTCCACTTGTATGAGTAAGTTCTACTCATGCATCCAACTCCCAAGAAACCAAGTTATTCCAAAGTGTCTACTATAAATTCCTATGCGTGGTGGGTTACACCATTCTGAAGGGAATATGCCCTGAGAGGCAATAATAAAATGTTTATTATGTGTATTCCAAGTATATGATAGATGTTTATTTTGCATGCTATAATTGTATTGATACGGAAACGTTAATACATGTGTGTTTAATAAACAAACAGAAAGTTCCTAGTTATGCCTCTCTCATAAACTAGTTCGTTGATTAACAAGATGATCAAGGTTTCCTGATCATAGACATTGGATGTTGTTAATAACGAGATCACAACATTAGTGTAATGGTGTGATTTACATTCATCCGAAGTATAGCATTATGATCAAAGTCATTGAGTTTATATTGCTATAAACAAACTACGAAGTAATCCTAATCCTTAGACCATGAGATCATGCCAATCACTAACACCAGAAGAGTTTCTTGTTGACATCAAACGTCACTCCGTAACTGGGTGATTATAAAGATGGCTCCAAAGCTACTAAAGTGTTATGTTGAGAATCATGGATCAAGAGTGGAATTTGTTCATCCCGATGACGGATAGATATGCTCTGGGCCCTCTCGGTGATATCACATTGGTTAGCTTGCAAGCAAGTGATTTGATCACTAGAATGTCATATCATGGGAACGAGAAAAGAGTGCATGTTAGTAACGAGATCAAACTAGGTATGGAGATACCGATGATCGAATCTCGGACATGTAATATATCGTGAAACAAAGGGATTAAGATACAAGCGTAAAAGGTTCCGACGATCACAGGAAAAGTCATCGTTGAATGTGTGGGAGTCAGTATGGATCTCCAGGTCCCGCTACTGATTATTGATCGGAGAAGGGTATCGATCATGTCCGCATTATTCACGAACCGTAGGGTGACACACTTAAGGGACACTGGCATCCATTTGGAGCAAATGTTTCATGCCGAAAGAATAAACAAGCGCAGGAATTTATTTCACTAGATACCGAAACAGGTTTTCGGGTGAAATTGCATAAAGAGGTTATGCATGTGAAATGGAATTCTAGCAAGGGGTTATTTGTGAATGTTTGTCATTAAAGTAATTGACAAAATTCTGAATAAAATAAAAGAGTTTTATTTAATGAGAGTTTGCATTAAATTTGGTGGAAATTTAATGGGAATTTGAGTGGATTTTTTAGTGGAGAAAATTGAAGGGCCATTTTGTGAGTGGAGTGTCCACCCACATGAATGAAGGAGGGGAGGGGGCAGCCCCCATGGCCGGCGGCCATCCCTTTGGGTGCCCCCCTCCTCCTATAAAAGGAGCCCCTCCTCTCACTTGTCTCTCACACCTCCTCGTGAAGGATCTCTCTCCCCCTCTAGAATTTATCCCCCATGGTCTCGGACTAGCGAGATACATGTTCCCGGTGGCTATTCGACAAGAAAGGGTTGTGCTTCCGCTGCATCGCTGGAGCGAGGAGGCGGAGGTTTCCCGGTGTCTTGTACGTGTGTGCGAGCACAGATGCGCTGCTGCTTTGCGGCGCTAGGACTTCCTCTCGATCTTGAGATCGGCAAGAGATCGTCTATATCAACCACGAGTTGAACTCGTTAAGCTTTGTCGGTCTTCAAGGGTATGTTATCTACGGATATACATCCGCCCGTTGTTTGTATCTAGTAGATAGATCTTGGTACATAGTTCCCATCGTACGGATTTTTTTGTTTTCTATGCTGCGAACCCTACAGTGGTATCAGAGCCGGATCTATGCGTAGATGCTTTACACGGGTAGTACACATATGAGTATGTGGGCGATGATGATCATGTTGTTGCTCCTTAGTTGTAATTTTGGATATTGGTGGCATAGTGGGATGAAGCGGCCCGGACAAACTTTACATGTCCTCGCACATGAGATCTGTTCCACACTTGACATGCAACTAGTTTGCATAAGTGGCTAGCGGGTGTCTGTCTCTCCTACTATAGTCAATATCTATTTTGCAACGAGTTTTCAACAATTTGGTTATCCTCGTTGTGGTTCATGTTCGTAGGTAAGAACGGTTCTATCTTGAAAGCCCTAAGCCACGTAAAACTTGCAATGGATAAATTAGAGATGTCTAGTTTAGATTGTTTTTGGGCTAGTGTTATGATATGGTGATGTTGTAAGTAGAAGTATGAGATGATACTCTTACAACATACATAACGTGTAATCTCCATAGACCTTGGATTTACACATATAGGTATGATAGTGATCATACCACGATGCACATGATAGAGATCCTATGCGGGAACCATATTATTTCACTAATAAACATGTGATGTTTGATAACATCTTATATTGCTTGTTTAGCACTTTGTTAGCATAATAAGATGATCCCTCATTTAAATATCAAGATTTAAATGTGTTCTTCCTTTAGTATGCACCGATTATGTTTTCGTCGCTCCAAGACATCACGTTATGATCGGGTGTTCTTGGATCCACGACCATATTTCGGGTGTAAAACAGTTACACACGCGAATACTAAGGTTCTAACTTGGCGAGCCTAGCATGTACAGACATGGCCTCGGAACACGGACCAAAAGGTTAAGCATGAGTCATATAGTCGATATGATGCCCATTTGATGCTCGCCTTTGAAGCTACACCAACTCATGTGATGATCGGACTTGGTGTAGTGGATTTGGTTCATGTAATCACCAAAAAGGCACGAGGGATGTCGTTTTTGAGTGGGAGTTCATTTGTAATATGGATTAGTTGAACTCAATCTATCATATACTTAGTCTAAACTTTACAAATTCTGTTGTAGATGGCACCACCTGCTTTTAATTTCAATGTGTTCATGGAGAAAGAGAAACTTGCAACGAACGGTAGCAACTTTACCGAATGGGCCATGAATTTGAGGATTCTCCTCTCTGCTGCACAAAAGCAATATGTGCTAGCAGCGCCGTTAGGCCCCCCACCTTTTGAGGATACCCCTGACAAGGAGAAGAATGTCTATCAGACTCGTCAGGAGGACCACAACTTAGTTCATTGCGGCATATTGTATGGGCTAGAGCCGGAACTTCGAAAGCGTTTCGAAAATGGCAATGCATTTGATACAATGGGTGAGTTGAAAAATGATTTTTGACACACATGCTGCTGTAGAGAGCTACAACGCTTCAGAAAATTTCTTTAGCTGCATGATGGAAGAGCACAGCTCCGTTAGTGAGGATGTACTCAAGATGTCGGGTTATGCCGATAAGCTTCTGTCCTTGGGAATATTGATTCCCATTGACTTAGGCATCCATCGTGTTCTGCAGTCTCTGCCACCTAGCTATAAGAGCTTCGTGATGAACTATAATATGCAAGGCATGAAGAAGTCTCTCCTCGAGCTTCTGTCAATGCTTAAAACTGCAGAAGTGGAGATCAAAAAGGAACATCAAGTGTTGATGATCAGTAGGAACACTGGTTTCAAGAAAGACAAGAAGGTAAAACGGAAGGGAAGTAAGGGCGGCAAGCCTGTTGCCGTGCCTGAAAAGAAACCCCGAGTTGGACCTAAGTCTGATACCGAGTGCTACTATTGTAAGGGGACTGGCCACTGGAAGCGCAACTGCCCCAAGTATCTGGCAGACAAGAAAGCTGGCAAGGCAAACAAAGGTATATATGATATACATGTTATTGATGTATACTTGACTAGTGCTCGCAGTAGCACCTGGGTATTTGATACCGGTTCAGTTGCTAATATTTGTAACTCGAATCAGGGGCTGCGGAACAAGCGACCGCTAGCAAGGGGTGAGGTCAAGATGCGTGTCGGCAATGGATCAAGCGTTGATGTGATCGCCGTCGGAACGCTGCCTCTCCACTTGCCGTCGGGATTAGTTATAAACTTGAATAATTGTTATCTGGTGCCTGCACTGAGCATGAACATTGTATCTGGATCGTGTTTGATGCGAAGTGGTTATTCATTTAAATCTAAGAACAATGGTTGTTCCATTTATATGAATGAAATCTTTTATGGTCATGCACTGATGATGAATGGTTTATTTATTTTGGATTTCGATAATAATGTTACACATATTCATAATGTTGATGCTAAAAGGATTAAACTAAATGATGATATATCCGCATATATGTGGCACTGCCGTCTAGGTCATATTGGCGTTAAACGCATGAAGAAGCTCCATTCGGATGGACTTTTGGAATCACTTGATTATGAATCATTTGATACATGTGAGCCATGCCTTATGGGCAAGATGACTAGAACGCCGTTTTCCGGTTCAATGGAATGGGCGACAGATTTATTGGAAATCATACATTCTGATGTATGCGGTCCAATGAGTGTGTCAGCGCGAGGTGGATATCGTTATTTTGTTACTTTCACGGATGATTTGAGTAGATACGGTTATATCTACTTGATGAAACACAAGTCTGAAACCTTTGAAAAGTTTAAGGAATTTCAGAATGAAGTGGAAAATCATCGTAATAGAAATATCAAATTTCTACGGTCAGACTGTGGAGGTGAGTATCTAAATTACGAGTTTAGCACTCACATGAAAGAGTGTGGAATTGTTTCACAACTCACACCTGCCGGAACACCACAGAGAAATGGTGTGTCGGAACGTCGTAATCGTACTTTATTAGATATGGTTCGATCTATGATGTCTCTGACGGACTTGCCGTTGTCATTTTGGGGTTATGCACTAGAAACTGCTGCATTTACTTTAAATCGGGCACCATCTAAATCCGTTGAAAAGACACCGTATGAATTGTGGTTTGGAAACAAACCTAAGCTGTCATTTCTTAAAGTTTGGGGATGCGATGTTTATGTGAAGAAACTTCAACCGGATAAACTCGAACCCAAAGCGGAAAAATGCATCTTCATAGGATACCCTAAGGAAACTATTGGGTATTCCTTCTATCACAGATCCGAGGGCAAGGTTTTTGTTGCCAAGAATGGATCCTTTCTAGAGAAAGAGTTTCTCGCGAAAGGTGTGAGTAGTCGGAAGGTAGAACTCGAAGAGGTTATTGAACCTTCTCTTCAAAGTATGGCGAGTAGCGCAGCGCCGGAAGTTGTTCCGGAGTTGGCTTCACCTGTTGAAGAGGGAACTAATGATAATGATCATGAAACTCCGAAAGAGAGTACTACCGAACCTCGCAGGTCAAGCAGGACGCGTGCAGCTCCCGAGCTGTACGGAAATCCTGTCATGAATTTCATGGTTGATGAAAATGATGACCCTGCGACGTATGAAGAAGCGATGATGAGCCCGGATTCCAACAAATGGTTAGAAGCCATGAAATCCGAGATGGAATCCATGTATGAAAATCAAGTTTGGAACTTGGTGGACTTACCTCACGACCGAAAGGCCGTGGAGAACAAATGGATTTTCAAAAGGAAAACTGATGCTGATGGTAATATAACCGTCTATAAAGCTCGACTTGTCGCAAAGGGGTTTCGACAAATTCAAGGAGTTGACTACGATGAGACATTCTCTCCCATAGCGATGCTAAAGTCAGTTAGGATTATGTTAGCAATTGCTACATATTTCGATTATGAGATATGGCAGATGGATGTTAAAACCGCGTTTCTCAATGGTAATATTGAGGAAGAGTTGTATATGATACAACCAAAGGGTTTTGTCGATCCTAAGGATGCTAACAAGGTGTGCAAGCTTCAGCGATCCATCTATGGATTGAAGCAAGCATCACGAAGTTGGAATCTCCGCTTTGATGAGGTGATCAAAGAGTTTGGATTTGTCCAAACTTATGGATAAGCTTGTATTTACAAGAAAGTGAGTGGGAGCAATGTGGCATTTCTGATATTATATGTGGATGACATATTATTGATCGGAAATGATATAGATCTTTTAAACAGTGTTAAAAGTTATCTAAACAGCAAATTTTCAATGAAGGACCTAGGTGAAGCGTCATACATATTAGGCATAAAGATCTATAGAGATAGATCTAGGCGCCTAATAGGGCTATCGCAAAGTACATACCTTGATAAGATTTTAAAGAAGTTTAAAATGGAGGATAGTAACAAGGGGTTCTTACCTATGACACAAGGCACGACATTGAGTAAGACTCAAAGTCCGGCTTCGGCGGAAGAAAGAGAGATAATGGACAAGGTCCCCTATGCTTCAGCCATAGGCTCTATAATGTACGCCATGCTATGTACAAGACCGGATGTGGCACATGCTATTAGTTTGACTAGTAGGTACCAATCGGATCCAGGTTCAGAACACTGGAAAGCGGTCAAGAATATCCTTAAGTACTTGCGAAGAACTAAGGATATGTTTCTTGTATACGGAGGTGAAGAAGAGCTCGTCTCTAAGTGTTATGTCGACGCTAGCTTTGACACCGATCCGGATGACTAAGTCTCAATCCGGATACGTATTTCTCATGAATGGCGGAGCGGTTAGTTGGAGGAGCTCCAAGCAACATGTGGTGGCAGGATCAACAACGGAGGCCGAATATGTTGCTGCTTCAGAAGCGGCTCAGGAAGCAGTTTGGATGAATGAGTTCATATCCGAACTAGGTGTGGTTGCAAACGCGTTGGACCCAATGGTGATCTATTGTGACAACAATGGTGCCATTGCCAATGCCAAAGAGCAAGGTCTCACAAGCATTCCAAGCATATTAAGCGCCGGTTTCACTCCATCCGCGAGCATGTCAAGGATGGAGATATAAAGATTTGTAAAGTACATACGGATCTCAATGTAGCAGATCCGTTGACTAAAACTCTCCCTAGAGGCAAACCTGATCTACACCAGAACTCCATGGGTGTTAGATACATCACTATGTAACTAGATTATTGTCTCTAGTGCAAGTGGGAGACTGAAGGTAATATGCCCTGAGAGGCAATAATAAAATGTTTATTATGTGTATTCCAAGTATATGATAGATGTTTATTTTGCATGCTATAATTGTATTGATACGGAAACGTTAATACATGTGTGTTTAATAAACAAATAGAAAGTTCCTAGTTATGCCTCTCTCATAAACTAGTTCGTTGATTAACAACATGATCAAGGTTTCCTGATCATAGACATTGGATGTTGTTAATAACGAGATCACAACATTAGTGTAATGGTGTGATGAACATTCATCCAAAGTATAGCATTACGATCAAAGTCATTGAGTTTATATTGCTATAAATAAACTACGAAGTAATCCTAATCCTTAGACCATGAGATCATGCCAATCACTAACACTGGAAGAGTTTCTTGTTGACATCAAACGTCACTCCGTAACTGGGTGATTATAAAGATGGCTCCAAAGCTACTAAAGTGTTATGTTGAGAATCATGGATCAAGAGTGGAATTTTTTCATCCCGATGACGGATAGATATGCTCTGGGCCCTCTCGGTGATATCACATTGGTTAGATTGCAAGCAAGTGATTTGATCACTAGAATGTTATATCACGGGAACGAGAAAAGAGTGCATGTTAGTAACGAGATCAAACTAGGTATGGAGATACCGATGATCGAATCTCGGACATGTAATATATCGTGAAACAAAGGGATTAAGATACAAGCGTAAAAGGTTCCGACGATCACAGGAAAAGTCATCGTTGAATGTGTGGGAGTCAGTATGGATCTCCAGGTCCTGCTACTGATTATTGATCGGAGAAGGGTATCGATCATGTCCGCATTATTCGCGAACCGTAGGGTGACACACTTAAGGGACACTGGCATCCAGTTGGAGCAAATGTTTCATGCCGAAAGAATAAACAAGCGCAGGAATTTATTTCACTAGATACCGAAACAGGTTTTCGGGTGAAATTGCATAAAGAGGTTATGCATGTGAAATGGAATTCTAGCAAGGGGTTATTTGTGAATGTTTGTCATTAAAGTAATTGACAAAATTCTGAATAAAATAAAAGAGTTTTATTTAATGAGAGTTTGCATTAAATTTGGTGGAAATTTAATGGGAATTTGAGTGGATTTTTGAGTGGAGAAAATTGAAGGGCCATTTTGTGAGTGGAGTGTCCACCCACATGAATGAAGGAGGGGAGGGGGCAGCCCCCATGGCCGGCGGCCATCCCTTTGGGTGCCCCCCTCCTCTTATAAAAGGAGCCCCTCCTCTCACTTGTCTCTCACACCTCCTCGTGAAGGATCTCTCTCCCCCTCTAGAATTTATCCCCCATGGTCTCGGACTAGCGAGATACATGTTCCAGGTGGCTATTCGGCAAGAAAGGGTTGTGCTTCCGCTGCATCGCTGGAGCGAGGAGGCGGAGGTTGCCCGGTGTCTTGTACGTGTGTGCGAGCACGGATGCGCTGCTGCTTTGCGGCGCTAGGACTTCCTCTCGATCTTGAGATCGGCAAGAGATCGTCTACATCAACCACGAGTTGAACTCGTTAAGCTTTGTCGGTCTTTAAGGGTATGTTATCTACGGATATACATCCGCCCGTTGTTTGTATCTAGTAGATAGATCTTGGTACATAGTTCCCATTGTAGGAAAGTTTTTGTTTTCTATGTTGCGAACCCTACACATTCCAAGTATATTCTTGTTTTTATCTATCTTCCAATTAAAAAGTCTATTTGTTATGTGAAAACTTAGTGATTAAAACTCTCACGAACTTTATGGCACACTTTATTTTTATTGCCCCTAATAAATTTGAACTATTGTGTCATCTATGTTGTATATGCTTGCACTTATACGTTGGAATTAACAGAACCGTGCTGTCACGGGGAACACTTTCAACATTGCACTTGTACTTTGTACACAGTTGATATCATGCTCTTTTGTCTATGGATGTCGTCGGTGTGAAATGAAAGGGGAGCTTATAAGTCCATAGAGTTATGTATGTGTGTTAGAGAAATGCCCGGGCCGCTAGACTAAGCCATGCCTAATCATGGTGAAAACTTGCAGCATCACCATAATGACATCTATGAAGGTTTCTTCTTATAAAAAAATAGACATATTGAGAAGAGGAAAGAGAGAAAAAAGCATCATATTCCCATGGTAAATAAGAAGATTGCTGAGATGCTCATTGTCTGCTTTCCTTGTCATTTTGATTATGAGATAGCTTATGTATCATGTGCAAGGGGTACCCCGTTGGCGGTTCTCTATGATACACATGTACTGTAACATCCCACCATTTAGGAACCAACAAAGGGTAGATTTAGGAATCTGTGAATTTGCATGCATTCATCTGTAAAATGTGGGTAAATTTTATCGCCAAATAAAAACCTAAAGTGATCAAAGTTTCTTTCATGCTTTGAGATCAGATATAGTCTTGAAGGATGATTGTTATAAACTTTGATATGATCTTTGTGGATTAGTGTGTTTTGGGAAAACTTGAGTATTGGATTTATAATTCAAAAGGATTTAGAATTATGTTGAGTATTAAGATTTAGTCAAGAGTTGATAAATAGTAGCCAAAATTACAAGTAAATAACATAATTGAGAAAAGGAGTATTTATTTTATAATTTTATTCAATGAATAAGTTACAAAATGTAACTTATAAACATGATCAAGAAACTTTACAATAGATAATGAAATAAAAGAACCTTTATATATATTGAGTAATATTACAATCTTTATTACAAAAGAATAAATAAAGATTAGAAAAGAATAAAAGAAAGATTACAAGTAACTATCTATAAAGAAAAGGAAAACCTAATCTAAGTCTTGAATCTTCAAGTCTGGTACCTACAAAACAAACACAAACAAAAATAAAGAAAGTTAAGAATTAAAAATGTTTTACTCTCAGAATTGATAGTGAGTTGCACTGTTCAAATTTTATTCATTGAGTAATTTAAGGGGAAAGTTTCACCAATATGAAAGAACCGAATCTTTCATAATTTATGCCAGAAGTCAAATAACTCCTAACAGCAAGGAGGGGTAAGTTTCACCAGACAAGTAAATGTAACCAGATGAAAGTAACTTTCATATCCAGAGCATATCCACAAGGTACAGCAGGCACACAAGCAGCACACACACCAAACTCCATGGTGTGTGCTATCAGCACAGCATCAACATGCCACACACAAAACTACTCAACACAGCCGTGGGAAGCATTGCCAACACCATTCTCTGGTGCATACACACCAAGCACAGTAGCCCAGCTAAACCAAACCAAAGCCAAACCAAAACCAAACTCTTGATCATTTCACCAAGATGGTGACATAAGGAGGGGGTAGATCAGGTGGATAGCAAGGACAAGATCAAGCCACCAGGACCAGGAGGTGGAGAGCTAGATCAAGGCCAAGTCTAGGAGCTAGAAGGATCAGGAAAAGCATCAGATCAAGCTAGTCATACAACCAGCAAGATCAAGCTAGCCACAAGATCAACCACTTGCAACCCCAACAACACCCAAGTGTGGCGAGTACCATAAAACATCCACATATCCTGGTCATCTTAATCAAATAGAAAAGCATGTGATGTTTTACAAGTTTAACCTCCAACTGATTACCCAAGTGGGGTAAACCTATCATAGAGGAATTTGAAAAAATAAAGGCTACTAGTAAACTCTACCAAATCCACCAGAATCTCAGACCAACATCCTAGATTCTTGTGATCATAAACAACTCATATATTCCAATATGTTCTCAAGTAGTTTATAAAATTTGGGCACATATCCTAATGGAGTAGCACCTCAAATTTCATAAACTATATGCACCAACATTAAGCTTTAAGCAAACAAATCATTTTTCCCAAACTTTGACTCAAGAATCAGTAGCTGGTATCACTACCAGAATCAATCTATGAGTAACAAAAAGAGAAGGGTCTAGTCCCTAAACCTCAGACCAACATCATGGGCTCTAGGGATTTAAGAAAAGAAGTTTCCATTTATTTCTGATACCAATCTAATTTTAAGCTTGAACTAAATCAATCCAAGTAATAGAACCTAATCTTGTGTGCCATACAAGGATGGTGTCACAAGAACAGTTCTAAACTAAGCAAGTTAAGCATCCAATCTTCACAGATACAACCACAGCCAACTATAAATCATTTTCCTGATATTAATCACAGGAATCATAACCAGGAATATTCATATATATATATCATCACTGTAAGGGACCATTGGATCTCAAACTGTATATGAATCTACAAGCCAACATTTACTGATGCAGTGCATTAACACTGACAGTGCTACTATCAGTACTAGAGTACTAACAGTAGAGAGACACACTAAGCATCAACCTAACCAACCAGGTTTCATAGCTACACCATCAGCTTAACCAAGCTTTATCACCAATTAGAGGCAACACTACTGAACCACTAGCATCAGATTAACAATAGCATCAAATAATCACAACATGACAGAAAGCACTGTGGTATAGTAAGCACAACCTTCATTAGACCTCATCACCAGATCAAATCATCATCTTACAAACGCAAAGAGGAATTAATCCAGGAACCAGGGAAGAACCCTAGAACCAGTATGAACCCTAATGAGGGATGGCCACTAGCTATACACATATGAAATTAGAGAAGGTGTAGGCACGAGTGATAACCAAGGACCAACTCACCTGTGGTCCTCGCTATAGATTAGAAGAGGAAGCAGAGGGTCGTCGACGCACATAGCGACACGGTGAGCACCCCAAGGGGGAGCTGCGACCCACACCATGCCGAGGCAGCGACAATAGCCATGCCTGAGGCGAGGAACATCACCACAGCACACGGTAGTAGCGGCGGCGACAACACCATCGCCCATCCCAAACCCTAGGGTTCGGGACGGAGCTAGTCTGGCCACGGGGAAGCTCCAAATCCAAATCGAATTGGACAGGAAGGTAGATCATGGTCAACAACCTTGCCCTGCATCACGGCAGCGGCCGAGGAGGACCACAACAACGAGCAGCGCACGGCGGCGGCGCCGTCGACCACGGGGTCGAAGAGGAGAAGGGAGGTGAGAACGAAGAGGGTGACAGGGGAGTGTGGGATGGACTGGGCCAAAACCCCTTTGGGGTGTGGTTTTGGTTTTGTCCTATTGGTCCACAGGGGCCCAATAAACCAATGCAGACAGCCCATTTACCTAAAGGCCATTTTTAATAAATAAGAAAATACCAAAATGCCCCTGAACTTAAATAATTTTTAGAAAATAAAATAAAAATCCAAAAATTATAAATAAAATATTTTTGGATTCACAATAATCCAAACTATCTAAATAAATTAAGAAATAAAATTTTATACATACAAATCTTATTAAGAATTTTGTAATATATATATTCCTTATGAAATTTTACAAAATTATTGAAAGATGATAAAAATAAATAAAAATTACTTTCATTATATATTAATATTGTAGTATTTTATAAAAATACGAAACAAATATTTAATATTAATTTTTTGTATTTAAATGATAATTCTTAAAGGAATTATTAAATAAAAAATACAAATAAAATGAAACAAAATAAAAGAATACAATATTCAATAAATATTAAAAATTAATATTTATAAATTCTTTATTATTAAAAGAATTTTTATAATTAAATAATGGGGAAGAATACACACAAAGCTAAATAATGCATTACATTACTTTGCATAAGCATTTTGCTTCTTTAAATATTGTCCTTACTGGGCAATAATGATGTTTTGTAGTCATAGAAGCTCAAGGTCCAGTGCAAGCATCCGACTTCACTAACTTGCAATCACAAGGCAAGTTCATCACTTGCTCATGTCCTTTGAAGAGTCTTTATCAAGTATTTGAAAATTGTGTGTTATCATCTATATCATAGAAAAAAATGTTATTTTCTTAAGATAATAAATCTTAGATATCATCCTAAGTGATGATATGATGGAGCAATAGAACTTAGGTTTCTAATTGCATTAATGATGAACAATTAGGGATTAATAACCCATGACATCAGTGATTCTAGCGCCGTATATTATGCGTTAACCATGAGATTTGGAATGGGACACGTTAACCATGATTCTAGGCACGGCATATCGCGATACTCCTCGTAGGTTTGGGGAATGCGAAGCGGCGCCGAGGTGGTTTCACTTCCTCGTTGCTGCCCACGACCAGCTCCTCTTCCTCAGCCACGTTGTCCGCCTTTGCCTCGTCCTGCAAAAGTCATAGCGACCATGTCGGTAGATTGCTTTTCTTCTGGAGCGGTTTTCCGCTTTGTACTGCTATTCCTCCGAGCTTGAGTTGGAACAGCTATTGCTGGCAAGGAGCCACGAGCATCATCGTCGGCAGCTGCGAACTCACTAGCCAACTGAATCATCTGGTTCAAGTCCAGCTGGTGATTGTCCTACAAGCGCTTCAGCTTATGCCGGAGTAACGTGCCTCTTTCCAATCCGTCAATGAAGGCGGCCATGGCGGTATGAGCGTGCACTCCTACGCAGGAATTCTTCATGTCCAGCTAGCGAGAGAGGTAGGCATGAGATGTCTCATCTTTCTCTTGCACGCACCGATGTAGATCGCCCACGGTGCAGGGACGCTTGTATGTACCCTCAAAGTTCTTGGTGAACGCCTCTTGCATGTCCAACCAGTTGTAGATAGATTTCTCCGGCAAGTCGTCGATCCATTGACGGGCTGTGCCCGCCAGCATTAACGGGAGTTACTTGACATCGACGTTGGGGTTGCCACCAGCAATCTCCACCGTGTTGCCGTAGTCCTGCAACCATGTGGCTGGCTTGGCGGTGCCGTCATAGGGCTTGATGGTCTTGTCAATCCGGAAACCTTTGGGGTAAGTTGCAGACCATATTACAGGTCCAAAGCAACGTGGTCCCAGGTATGGTCCTTCCCGGGCCTCGTGGATCTTGTCGATCCGCGAACGTGCATCGTATGGCTCCGGGTTCTTATTTTTCTTGTCGACAGGGGATGGGCTACATGAACGACGCGGGCCTCTTCCGCCATGGTGACTGCTTGGTGGCGACGGAGGCGGAGGTGGCGGTGGGTTAGCCTTCTTGCTGTTACCCTCCTGCGACTCCTCACGCCTGTCACGGTTGCTTGTCGGACGCGGAGGGTCATGGTGTGACCTGCTCCTGTGTCCTTGGTTACGCTCTCCGTCATGACGGGTCTGCTCCGTGTTTTCGCGGATAACGATTCCACACTGCTTTGGTGGGGGCATATCCGTTCGATGGTGAGCCTTATAATCTTCGCGATGTCGGGGAGATCGGGGCGGTGGCGACAGGCGGCAAGGTCGGGCCTTTTCTCCGTGGTCGGAGGATATGGGGATGGCATCCTTCCTGTTGCACGCGTCCCTCCGTCTTTGTTCTAATGAACCCGTCTGGGACCCGACATCAAGAGGAGATCTGTCCCTTGGCGGTTTGTACTGACTAGACCGGCAAAGCGCTGGATCGGACTCGAGCCTCTGAGAGGTGGCCTTTTCCTGCTGCTTCACCGCCTTGGCCACTAGGTCATAGACCTGTTCCACTGCCTCGGGCGATCTATCCTGCTCCAGAAGGGTCTTGGAGACGGCGAGGTTAAGGAGTGGGGTGGGCATAACCTGCTTGCCTTCATTGTCAATGTATGGCTTGGCTTGTGCCGGATTCGAGGGAGCCCATCCTAGGTTGCGCTGTACACCAGGATCGTTGATGACGCGAGCCGAAGCTTTCTTAGCCTTTTGCTGCTGCAGCAAAATATTGTACTCGGCCTCCATTGCTCTAGACTTTATAGATTTCTGCGATTGACCAGATCTCGATCTAGCTTGGCGCCTTGCTCCGCGATGGCCTACACTTCCTCCAGCAGCTGTTGGCGTTTCTCGTCAAGCTGGGTCACGTTCCGGATATGAGCAATGGTCAGTGGCTCGACGAGGAGATTGTCGTACATCACTCTATCAGCTGGAGTAACCTGGGCTGCTGCAGACGTGGATGCTGGGGGCGGCAGGTTTGCGGTGTTGATGTTGCTCGGGCCGGTACCGAGTTCCTGCGGCTGCTGCACTGGGTTAGGCGGAGGAGGCATGACCTTTGCGCGATCATCGTCAGTAGCAATAAGTGGGCCCTTCCCCTTTTCTAGTGCTATAGGCGGAGCTTGTCTGGGTTGATCTTCATCTATCGCCGTCCCAATGGTGACGAACACCCCTCGAGACGTGACGGCATTGTTGATTTGCTCGTCGCGCGAGTACTCCTCCTCCATCTCCTGCATAGCGGAGTCTAGCTCTTCTGGACTGAAGTCTATCTCCTCGGAATCTGCACTAAAGTCAGCACAAAGTGCGTCAATGACAAAGTCGGAGGGTGCCAGGACTTCCTCGATGACGGGCGGTGGAGGTGCAATGGTAGTGACGATGACTGGAGGTGGTGGTGCCGCTACGGCGATGGTTGCCAGAGGCGATGGTAGCGGTGGCTGTATCAGAGGTTCTCCGTCGATGAGTGCGAGTGCTCTCTAGGCTTCCGCGTCAGCCTCCGCGTAGTTGTTGACGGTGCTCACCATCTGTTCGAGGGTAAGGCGTCATGTTGCCTGCTGCCGTCTTAGAGAATGTCGGAGGAGCGTGCCACGGTACAGTCCTTCCACGAAGTGATACAGAGCGTTATCATCGGGGTAGTGGGCCAGATCGGCTCGTATACGGAGCCACCTGGCAGGTAATCGCGGGGAGTTTCGCCTTCTCTCTGAACACAGCATGCCAGATCGAAGATGGTGACCACACCGACGAATTTGGATCTCTGCTTTCCAGATGCACGGGCGAAGCCGGCGGATTTGCAGTGATCTTCCACCTTTATATCCTGCACAGGGGGGGTTTGGGTGGGCCTTGAATTTTTCCGATCTTTGCCGGTAAACTCCAAAGAGAGATCTGACATTGATCCTTCCATGAACGTATCCTGCCGTAGGCGGTCCGTGCGGGCCTTGATGCTCCTCCGACTCCCAGGGAACTAGTGCCCGAGTCGGTTTCGCCGATGAAGAGGTGGTTGTCTCCGATAGGAACGATCGAACACCACATAGGGTTCATCTTCGCCGGGATCCAGAACTCTTCGGGAGGGACGATCGGAATGTTGCCAGAGAAGAGAACGCGATCGATGGCTACGGTTTCGCCGATTCCCGCGAAGATCTTTGTCCTCGCTCGCTAAAGAGCCTGAAGCGCCTCTTGCCCCACGATGGGCACCAACTATTGTGGTATTGCCGACGAGTACGCCATGGAGGGGTCCTCACAGTGCGTGTTTAGAGACGTGGGGGAAGGCGGACGGTTGACGGGTACGAGGTAACACAGCTTACCCAGGTTCAGATCCCACGACGATGGTGGAATCCTACTCCTGCTATAAATCACTATAAGGGCAATACACCGAGTTACAGGGATTGGTTCGCTGTGCGAGGTTGTGCGTAAAACGATCTCACTTGTGCCCTAAAGGCTCCCATAGGCCTGACTTATATAGTCGTCAGGTCCTAGGGTTACAGGGAAAAGTCCTAGCCGGACAGGTTACAGAGTCCTACACCGTCTATTACTAGTCTTGTGTATCTTGCACTCCAAGGCTCCGGGTACGCTGGTGACTCCACCGTAGCCTTCCTTTATCCGGCATGGGCCTCCCTTCTGGATCCATCTAACTGGGCCACCCAGCAGGCCATAGGCCATGCTACCAACTGTGGGCCACCCGGGTTAGCCGGATAAGAGACATGCTATAGGGATACCCATATAGCATATCCCCAACAAGTTGTATCCTTTTCCTCATGTATGGAGGCAAGACGACCTTAACGTGGCGTTGTGATTCCTTGTGCGGATCCAACATATGGGTGGGCACCCTTACGCCCCACACTTTTGGTGTCTAGATTATCTATGAATGGTGTTTAGGGATATAGTCCATTTAAATGGTACTCGTCCGGACATCACCAGGTCATAGAGTCTTCGGGAACTCATCAGAGTTTTAGCCTGCCCGAAAGGGGGCTTAATGGAGATGAGCCGGCCACGAAGGATCATGCAGACATATGAGGTTGTGGAGAGGGCGGTGATTGGCTTGGACCAACTACTAGGCCCCACATCTTGGAATTGTGGACGAGAAAGTACGCCCGGTTGTGCAACAAGGAAGTTGATCTCTCATGGGAAAAGTAACGCACCTCTGCAGAGTGTTAGAATTGTAACCTGTTACTCCCAATTCTGGGAAGGAGCTACGAACGCGACAGGAAAGGAACTCCATGAAAGTTCTGGTTAACCTGTGAAGGCTGATGGTCATAGATTTTTATAATAAAATCAATCTTTGAAGAAAGATTTACAAAAACTGCATAGTGCCAAGGACTTATAGTCCGAGGTGGTAGATAGAGCATCAAACTACCTACCTTGCATATAATGAACTTGCTGGGTAATACTGTTACTCACCCTTTCCTTTGAATCCTTGCTTAGACTCTGAGAATCCCAAAGATACTCCAATGTATGCAGCTGAGTGCCAAGAGGAGGTATTCTATGAAGATCCCAACCTGTATGGAGCCGTAGAAGGGGAGGACTACGATATCGTCTACAGAGGAGAGTTCCAGGAGTCCGAATAATTACCATAGTTCTAGTAGCCACTTGATTCGAGCGGCATGAACCATATAGAATAAGCTGCTGAGCTCAACTCCTAGTTGGAGTTGCTAAGTTTGAATTCCGCTGAAAGACTTTATATTTTGGTTTGTAAGTTGAATCTTTTGGAAGTCTTGAACTTCCGGTATTGTAATAATAATAATGTGTGTATATTTGTAATATGGACCCGCAATGTTTCTGTTGTACCACTCTGAAGGATGTGATATTTACGGAACGGTGTTCTGTGGATGTCATGTCAACGACTATAGTGTACTACACATGCAGTGGTATGCTGGGTCACCGCATGTACTTACTATGACAAAAACTTACAGGTGACTAAAGTTGAGTAGCATGAGGAGAAGCCCTCGTATTCAAGAGACATGAGATTGCCAACTTATACTTTGTCAAACATATACTCCATAGTTTGTTCACTTTAACCTTAATCACTTTTGGATGCTTATGATAGGGTCAATGAGAGCTGAAAGCTAACAAGTACCATAATTTTTGAAAGCTCTTTTTAAAACTTAAAATCTCTGTTTCCCTTTATGAAGGGTCTTTATTCCACTATTATATTGAGTCTTCGCCTTCTATCCTTAGGCACTAGTTAAGAGAGCATAGTTGCCATTCTTAGTTAAGAGAGCATGGTTTTGTCTTATTGATTCTATCATGTATGTGTTGTTTGAGATCTTGCATGCTCTCCGTTTCTAGTAGCTATCTTGGCCAAGTAGATACTAGTGACTCCAAGAGGGGTATTTATGCTCGATAGTGGGTTCATGCCTCTATTTAATCTAAGAGAAGTGACAGAAATCTCTAAGGTTGTAGATGTGTTGTTCCCACTAGGGAGAAAACAACGGTCTCTTATTTATGGAACAAGTGGATTGTTTACCTTACACACTTTTCTTAAAGCAGTTATCCGTTGCTTGCAACTTAATACTGGACGGGGTTCGGATGATAACCTGAAGGTGGATTACTAGTCATAGATGCAGTTGGATGGCGGTCTATGTATCTTGTTGTATTGCCCAATCGAATCTCATAGGATCATGAATGTCTAGTATTGCATTGTTATGCCTTGCTCTCCTGTCAATTGCCCTGTTGTAATTTGTTTACCCAGCATGTCATGTTTGTTTATCTTAAGGAGAACGCCTCAAGTGAACTATGGACCCTGGTCTAATCTTTAACATTGATATATCTTCCACTGTTACTGTTTACTTTCTGCAAACTACTATTACCTTCCACACCATACAGTTAACCCTTTGTTTTCAGCAAACCGGTGAGATTGACAACCTTACTGTTCGTTGGGTCAAAGTCTTGAGTTTGTGTTGTGCAGGTTTCCAAGTTGCTAGCAACACCTTTGAATCGTTTACTTCCTCCTATTGGTTCGATAACCTTGGTTTCTTACTGAGGGAAAAATTGTTGTTGTGCTCATCACACCTTCCTCTTGGGGTCTCCCAACAAAGCTTCTACGCACCATCAATCACCCTGTTGCGGTGTGACGGTTGATGCAATCTAAGTAATCTCAGGTGACAGTGAATAAGCATGATCTCGCGGTATAAGGAGAAGGTCTCTTAGTTTCTAAATATTGCAATGGTAAACCTTGTGACTTGATCATATTGCAATACTTATATGGGCAATGTCTATCATGCCATTCTCCAATGTCATGATCTCATTTTCAACTGGCATAAATGCTCCATGATCAGGAAACCTTGATCATCGGTTGCTAAATGTACTAGTATAAATAGAGGCTACTAAGTACTTGGTTTGTTACATACCACACATGTATCAATCTTTTCGCTTGATATAGTTATAGCATAGTATAAAATAATTATGAACTAATTGGAGATATGATAATAAACTCATTTTTTATCCGCCTCTAGCTCCTTCAGCAACTACTAAAGATAAAGATGGAAGCCTAGTCAAATAATGGAAGGTGGCGGTGGATGGACTTATACTGGAAGTCAGAGTCTTGGTGAACAAGACAAGTAGTCTTCGTATTAGTCTAGAACTCTGTAAACAGTTTGGCTAGCACTTTCTTTGTAACCCTCAGTCTGGCTGCCTATATAAGCCGGCATACATAAGCCCTTAGAGAGGAGAAATACGCTCTATGTAACCCTTGTAATATGTACACTTGTTGTCTTAGTGAATTATAATAGAAGTAGGATCCCAGGCATGTTTGATGTGAATGCACCCGTCTGTTTATTCTTGGGTATCATCAGGTAGTCCTGTCCCCGGAGAAATACAGTGTGCATCACGCTGAGTAAATTTTTGTCTATACTACAATCCATTCGTCTGTGCAATCAATAAGTCTCATTAAAAGTTTTGCCGGACAATTGTGCTTTAGGGGTGCAAAGAGGAGCCTAGTAATTATTCAACTTGCTAATATATTGTCCTCTTGGTATGATTAGAAATATAAAAGTTCTCGTGTGAAAGATTAAGTATCCTACGGATTTTATGACAATTGCTTGTCCTATCATAATTGATAGACCTTTCTTACATATAGTAGATGTTGAACTTACTTTATCCGATGAAAATGTGTTTATTAAATGCCCCTAGTGAGAGGTTCGAATTTAATGTCTCTAAGTTTACTGATAAACATATGATTAAAGAGCAGTTGTAAATGATCAAGTGGCGGCTCTTACTTATATACTTGGGGACTTATAACATATGAATATGTTTTATGTCTCTAACTTTTTTTGAATTAATGAATGTTTTTAAATTTTCAAGTTCATAAAAATTGAACCTGTGAACGTTTCTTGATTGATGCGAACATTAAACCCGTGAACTTTTAAACCGTATGAACTTTTTTTCAAACATTTACACACATGTTTCACCGTACTTTTTATTGTACAAAATTATCTTGTAAAATATAAAAAATCACGGGGAAGGATGCACGAATCGAGACCGTGGAAGAAATGTTTGGAACCAACAGAAACAATCAAATACCTACAACAGCCGCCGGGAGAGGCGACCCTAAGGAGAAAAACCCATCTAGGGTTCCGCACCCCTCACCGGCGATGTTGCCGATCCACTTCCCCTCCGGTGGCCCTAGGACCTTGGAGGTATGGTAGACCACGACCTCTTGCCGGCGGGAGGTTTTTTATTTTTTGTTTCGCCTTCTTTTTAGTGTCTTCTTTGGGATGTTGAGACGATGTCTACGTTCTCAAGTTAGAATAAATTCCTCCCCACTCTATCCTCATTTCGGTTGTGCATCTAGCGCTAATGGAGGGCGCGTAGAGTCATTTATCCGGCGGATCTCTAGGAATTCTGTCTATTTTTCTGTTCGTCGGTTTATTTTCAGGACAGTCTCTTCCGTTATACAGATGTCATTATTGGTGATGGTTGCCGCTCTAGTGCGCTGGTCCATTGTGACCTTAGCACGACGACTTTTCGTCTATCTACCATAACAAGCTCTGTTTCGACAAGTTTTGCCCTGCTCCGGTGATGGAGGGACGAGGACGACGACGCGTCTTCGACTCGCGCTAGTGTTTGTAGTCGTCGTTAGGTTTTTACGCTATTGGCGTCACCAGAGCAACACACGGCATTAGGATTTCCGTTATTGGCGTCAAATTGCACCACTCGAACGACCTGGTTAGTCTACAAATCGATGGCCATGCCACGAGGGGGATGCTATTTATTGCCTGACGCGCGCGCTATGCTCGCTTCGCACGCAGCTTCCTCCTCGTGGGCCGCCGTAAACCAGCCTAAACTAACAAGTCCACTGCTTTTAGTTTTTTTCGAATTTGAATAGTTTTCAAATTTAAACAGTTTTAAAATTTAAACATTTTTCATAGATGTTTAAAATATTCAAATTCTAAAACTGTTCATATTCTAAAAACTGTGCAAATTCGAGAATTGTTCATATTTAAAATTTGTTCAAATTCAAAAACTATTCAAATTTAAAAACTATTCAAATTAAAAAACTATTGAAATTCAAAAAATATTTGAATTCAAAAAATGTTCATGTCTAAAAATTATTCATCTTTTAAAAATTGTTCGAAAATCACAGAAAAACAAAAAAAATAGAAAAGAAAAGAAAAAAAACACAAAAAAATTAGAACATTAAGTGGGCCGGTCCGACGCGCGCGCCCGCATGAGTGTGCCCTATAAACGCGCGCGCTATAAATAGCATTTGCCTGCCGCGAGTTAGGGCCTACTTGAGGCCGACGGTGATATTTGACCTCAAAAATATCTATTGCCATGTCAGCTTTGAAGTTTGGAGAGTAGCGGCCTGCTAGACTCTCTAAATGAAGGAAGAAAACTTATATGGTCTGGGCCATAACCATTAAAAGTTCTTGCCGATCTGGTCTGCAAATTTGTTGCTGGGCATCCCTAAAAAAGAGTGTTGTTGGCCTAAAGCTATGGGCTTTTAGTTGGACTTTTAGCATAATGTTTGTGGTGTTATATAGTAAAAGGACCCTTTTGATTTTTTTGGCGGAACCCATTTGACTTTGCAAATATTATTTATTGAATCCAATAGTATGTAGTTTGTCAGCTCTGAAATGTACATCGGACTCGTTGGTGATTTGGTTCCGCATTGACTTCGTTTGTGTATTGTAATTGTTGTTGCAGCATCAGCACATCTTAAGGCAGCTCGTCTTAATACACATTGCAGCAAAGTCAAACTCTAACAGAACTCAACCATGAACTAAGCAAAGACTCTTATTACTTGTATTTCTGACCTACTGGCTTCTTGATCATCTAGGGAAGTGGGAAGAAACAAGATTTATTTACAAGACTTTAGTTCATCTACCGGGGCACTGCTAAAATTTCAGTTCCCATTTTAATATATATGTGCAGTTTTTTACACTTCTGTGTTGAATATCTTTCCTTTTTCTTTCTTTCTTGATCATTTGTATACTTATTATGCATCTTTATAGTTTTTTTTAATTAAGTGTAGTCCTAAGTGTGCACTGTGCAGTCAAACCTAGTAGCTTCTTCACTGTTACCACATGTTTTCATATTTGTGGCTTGTCTTTTAGTAGAGTCCACCCCTGCAAGAGTGAGAAGCGCTTGCATAAAGTTCTTTACGTGTGAAATTGATTTTTTTGATACGATTCTTCTCGTGTATGATTTGGTTTTCTTAACAATTTTATAGGAAATTGGCATCTTGTTAGCTTAACCAAAGTTAGAGTAGCTTTCCGTCAAAAAGAGATTCTTTACCGAACTTGGTACTTGGGATATGTTTTGGTGCTCGACAAGTGCGGCGTGCTACTTTGCTCTGAACACTGTGAGTGCTGATAGATTGCACTTGGCCTTTGTCCATTCTGAAAGAGGTTCCTTCCCTGCAACAGATTCTCCGGCGATGGTTGACAGTACATAGTAGGAACAAGTACTACATAGTACACAAATAATAGCAATGCGCACTGACAAAGATGTATACATATATATATCTGCTATCCGCTATAGCGCCGCCCACCACCACCAACAGAGCCTCCATCCATCGACGAGCAGCAAGAATCGGCGCCAGTTCCAATCATTTTGAATCCTGCAGTGCTGAACTATACAGATGGATAATCAAATAGTCAACCCACCAGCTCCTATCATCTCCCTCCCTGATCGCGCCTTTCCCTCGCTCTCGCTGCCTGCCTCTATTATCGTTCTTCGAGATTCCGATTTCGCGATTGATTGCACTGGCTAGCTAGTGGCTGACTCAGTTAACTCAGTTGTGTCCTAGGATCGAAGTCATAGACAATGTGATCCCCCAAAAGACGTTGCGTTTACTAGCTTATCTGAGCTGATCGATATGCTAAAGAAACCAATCCTGACTAGTAATACCCCTCTCTAAGAAAAGCATATCTCCAGGCCCCCAATACATTACAAGTTTAAGGCGGCTGACCGGTGTACAGCGGAGTAGCTGCCTGTAGTACCTACATTATAGGTAGCTAGCCATATTATGAAACCTTATCTCTGCATGTTATCTCACTTTGTGCATGCACTTCTTTTAGTGGTAGGGCTTGACATTCTGAAACCAAGCAAACGTGCGTGCGCCTTCAGAGAGACGTCGACGAGGAACGGTGGGGAAAGATAAGCTATGAGCATATCGCCCCACCTCTTTGCTCGTGCTGTACCCGTACGTCCAAGGTTGACGCGCCGGGCGTGGCTAATCAGGCAAAGGGGGGCCTGGATTCAAACCTGAAATCATGGCCTAAATTCGGCAATGTAAGCTAGCACTCTCTGTTTAATAATATAAGTCATTTTAGTTTTATGAATTAAATATATCTAGACATCTTTTATTACTCCCTCCGTCCCAGAATAGATGTCTCAAATTTATCAAAATTAGATGAATCTAGACACTATTTCATATATAGATTCATCCAAAATTTAAAAAATCCAAGACATCTATTCTTGGACGGAAGAAGTACAATAAAAGAAGATACATTCGATTTACAAATCTAAAACATCTAATATTTTTGAATCGGATGGGGTAGTATTTGCAACGGCAGCCTGATTTGACACAACTAAAACTAGTATAGGGACGGTGATTAAACCCTGCACCCGCAGCATCTTGAAGAAATCAGAAGGAGAGCGAGAGTAGATGAGCAAGACTGAAAAGCGGGCGGAAAGCAACATGACATGGTACGGTCAGAGACGTGCACCGGCCGACCGAGTCGTCATGCAGTAGTAGTACAGGGAAGTTTTGCATCTGGCCGTACCGCACAAGGTTTCAGTAGTACTAAATTTTCTTCATTTAATTTCGGCAGAAGAAAAAAATTTTGGTCTGAATTGGAAAAGACCGGCCCCGTGCCGACACGGGCAGGCGGCGGCGCTGAATGTTTCCTGGGAAGCAACCAATACAGCGGTCCAGCTTGGGCGCGCGGAGTACGACCGCCGCAGCGGCGGCAAGCGCGGCCGCGTCGTCGGGGCGGCCCGGCCGTCTAATGACCGCCCGCCCGCCCAGCCTACCCCGATGGCGTGCGTACGTAACGTACGTTCGTACCAGCCGGGCGGCGACTCGCTGTCACGGCTTCCCACCGGTGCAGGTGCAACGACGCGGCCCGGACGAGAACCAGCCATCCCCTTCGACTTCGATTCGCAGCTGGCGGGCAGCTATCGATGGATGGACGGATGGATCCGCACCGCCCACACTGGACTAGTAGATCGCCCCCGTGCTCCCCGCCACCAGACACGGACATCACCCTCGCCTCCCGCCGAAAATCACGAGACCCTCGCCCGGTGCGGAAAAGCAAAAACCAGCAGCAGCTTACGAGTCACGAGGGCCGTCACCCTCACCACCCGAACAAGTACTCCGATCTATATTATTTAACTCCAATTTAAATGTATCTATTATAAAAATATGTTTAGATATATACAAATTGAAGTCAACTAATATGGATAGGAGAGAGTACGTGCGTGCGAGGTTTCTCTTTCACCACCCCTGGCTCTGGCTGGCCCGTGTTGAAAACGCGGCGGAGGCGTTGCGGCCGCGACAAGGCAATATGCCTAGCCTAGCCGCTCTTCTTTTCCGCCAGCTAGCTGCCCTATTTGTTTGTTTGGTTGCCGTGGCGGAATTGACCACGCTAGCTAAATTACAGTTG
Organism: Avena sativa; assembly: GCA_916181665.1. Taxonomy (NCBI): domain Eukaryota; kingdom Viridiplantae; phylum Streptophyta; class Magnoliopsida; order Poales; family Poaceae; genus Avena; species Avena sativa. The sequence continues at coordinate 164,930,471 of OV702294.1, read as the reverse complement.
GTGTTTTAGGCATCAGTCCATCTTATTCTTTTAGGCGCACGAACATGTCGTGCCTCTGCTCCGTCGTCGTCGTCGTCGTCGTGGTGGTGTTGTCACGGTCTCCGGATACGTCCCGGAAGCTGAAACCGGTCGCCCGAAGCGACGGATCCTACTACTGCCCACCACCAACGCCACCAAGGTCTAGTCACTAGCTACTACACCACCAGGCTGTTTCGTCAAGAGTTCTCTTCTCCCGTCGCCGTACGTGCGTGCACAAGCTTCGGCATGCGATTAGTAGTAGCTAGAGTAGTAATTCAGCTACTGATCGATCCGAATGCATGCATCATACGCATGGTCAATTGCGATCGATCGGCGCGCGTCGCTGTAGTAGATGTATCTGGCATGCATCATCCCTGATTTCGACAGGAATCGCGCGCGCGGCCGTTCTCGGGCAGGCGCCGTACTTGCGCCGCTGACTAGACCTTATATTATATTTTATAATAATCCAAGGCACGCATACGTACAATACAGGAGATACTAATTTAAGGACGTACGTGACCTTTGATAAGGTCGCAACGGAAGAAGTAGTATACAAGAGAGATGGCAGGAGATAAGATCGCACGTACTGTACGTTCCTACGAGGTGCCGTCATGCTAAAATAGATCGGCATATATACGACCGAGAAAGCAAAATATAGATCGCCTTCTTAAAAATAAAATAATTAATGGATGATGATCTACCAATCGTCATGAGGCCGCCGGTTAACAACGTCGAGTTGCCTTGGAGATGCACACACACACATATACTACAGCTGTATGATAGCGGCAACGACGTACGTACGGACGAGGCAGGTTTTTGTATCCGTCTTCTTCCCTTGATGTGATCCGGACGGGACGATCGAGATGTCGACCTCATCGAATCGAATGGCTCCATCCATAGGTGGGGATACGCCGCAACTCGAAGGTGGCGGTGAAGTAGATGCGAGAACTAGTTTTCATTTACGTACAGATAAACACCATGTGTGAAACGCCGTGATTCGTCTGTGCCTCCGACTTGCCTATCTATGACAGCAAGGTTCTCACTATCTTAGTATTCTTCCGAGACGTACAGGGCGGATAATCTAATAAAAACAGTTTGGCACCAGACGTGATTCAGGACGTATGCATGCACGTACGGGAGTAATAAGTACAAGTCTACAAGAGCTACGTGTTACATAAATTATATTTGATAAAAGAAGCTTATATACTGAGACGTAGATAAATCTAGCATTCCTTCTTCTTCTTTTTTTCAGAAAATCCTTCTTTCTTTTTTAACAGGTCCAATGCATATTGTAGTACTACTACTAACTGATTTTAATGAGCACTGCCAAAAGAATTCTTATTTCTAATTTCACAATCCCGACTGTTAATCCTTTGTCAAAATGAGAATTGAGTATGTGCAATGTTAATTCTTAATAAATTTGCAATTCCTTAGTTGCACGCTTCAAGAACTTAATGGGAACACATACTCCTCCATTCCAATGACTAAGACTTATAAATTTAGTTAATAGTCAACGGACTCTAAGTTTGACCACCGTTTTTTTTTGATTAATTACAATACTAAATCAATGCCAATAGATTCATTATGAAACTTATTTTCACAATATATTTAATTTATATCGTAGATTATGTTTTCTAAAAGTATTTGGTCAAACTTATTAAGGTTTGACTTTTGACCAATTTTATACTCCCTCTGTCCCAAAGCTTAAGGCTTATTTTTTTTTTTAAAGTCAACCTACGAAAAGTTTGACCAAACATTTAGAAAAAACTATCAAGAACTAATGATAATATATAGATACCATGTGAATATATGTTTCATGATGTATCAAAGGGTATTATTTCATATTTTAAATATTAATACTTTTTTTATAAACTTGGTCAAACTTTGCATAGTTTGACTTTTCAAAAAAATATAAGCATTAAGCTTTGGGACGGAGGTAGTAAAACTTATTTATTGGAATAGATGTAGTATATATCTTGCAACTTTAGACTTTCACAGTACGCAATTGTTCGACTTAGAAATGGATATTCTTGATGACAAATACAAACACTATGGTATAAGCTTGCTATAATCTAGTTATGTTCTTGATCGTTTTTTGTGAAAAATATGACTAAATATTCTACTTTATTATCATGATCGATCATTGTAAATGTAAGATTAAAAAATATAGAACCCATATAAGTACCTCCTTAATTAATAGGACATTCGGATACTACCCATTATATGATGTATTCAATATGTGGTTTGCTTTGTTGGAACCACTAAAAAGTTTCCATATGAAGAGTAAATATATCCTTATTTTGTGTAGTTTATAATATACTCCCTCAGTTCTATATTAGTTGTTGCCGATTTAGTAAAACTTTATACTAAATCAGCGACAACTAATATGAACGGAGGGGACGAAGGGAGTAGAAAAGGTGTCGTAGGGGCAACTCCCCTACTCTTTCACGGTAAAAAAAAGATTCCATGAGAAAAAGTACCATTTTTATGAGATAAAAGAAGATGATATAAATACCTAATAAAAATCTAATACAATCACTCCTTTTATAGAATCCTACTAATATAGAGCACATGAGTTGAATTCATGTGGGTCTAATTTCCAGTCCTTTTTGATTTTTCATTCCTATAATTTTTTTTTCATTATTTCCCTTTATTAGGGTTTAGGACCATGTGAATCAAAGATAGGCTCTAAAACTTCTTAGCATTCTCTTACTTCATCTGTGGAACAATAAAATATGTAAAAATTATATTCTAACATGTACGTATTGTGCACATGCAAAAGAATTTCTCGGGGTATATGATAACCTTCTACATATGTTACATTTCCTGTGCAAACCATGACAAGATGTGAAACCACATTAACCTATTCTAGACCAAACAATTTGACTTTATTAATTAGACGAGACTTTACGCCAAACCGAAGAAACCAACACAAAAGAGAACAAGAAAAGAACATTGAATGACTATGTTACATCAAATCACTCGACATCTCTAGCTCCATCAACTGGATATTAATTTTGATCCATGTGCACCCAACAAGGAATTCACAGAAGACCATGCACGCACAAGCTTGACTAACCTCAAAGGTTTCTAATAGCATCACGAACCTCCGACCGCAAGGGGTACACTGTGTTGGACTTACCATTGCCATGATACACCCTTCACAAGGCAGTCTGTTGGATTATTACTTCATCACCATACCACCAAAGAAGACGATGATGACAATAGAACGAAACTAGAGGAACCGCACCTGTAGCTTCTCAACCTCAGCCTCACAGGCCACACGAGAACATAGATGGAGCCAATCGACCTTTATTCCACATGACATCGCCTCCATCTTGAGATGTGGCAGGTAAGGACACAAAACTAACACAAATTGGCCAAATTACACACAATGCAATGGTTCGAGGTCTACACTAACTCCTAGTGACTAGAAGGCCACTAGAGATGAGAGGAACTGGAGTATAAGGAGTTAGAAGATGATATCGCATGTGGCTAGGGTTTTCTCGTGGTTGATAGGCATAGATGGCCTTGTTTTATTACTTTATATGAACTAAAACGGCAGGCTCATGTGTTAGCGTCACATGTTAGTTGACTCGAAAGGTAACTCGAACCTATATTAGTTAGTTGTGTATCCAACATGAAGGATGAGTAGCTTAGTGGTGGAACTCATAAGAATTTGTTGTCTTACACATTTTTTGTGTAATTTATACAAAATCATTGAAACTAATAAAGTTTGACATGATTTACAATCTTTTGAAATTAATCTATATAAAAATGTGTATGGGTGTTCCGCTTAGACAATTATCATGTCATCCTAACATGTGTATTTGGGGTAAAATTCGGTAAGAGATATCACAATGAAACAACCAAGGGCTCCTTTGATTCATAGGATAGGAAAAGTGTAGAAATAGAAAATCCATAGGATTGGCATGTCATGTCCACTTGTATCTATGGGAAGAGCAATCCCCTTTGATTGTGGTGAAGGTATTTTCCTTGAAGTCCAACCTAATGCATTTTTCTGATGAACTTTATATTACAAGATTCCTGTAGGATTTTTTTTGGCGAAAATTCCTGTAGGATTATTCCCTATAGGATACGATCCTTTGAATAAAATGGTCGTGGCAGGAATTGTTTCACAAGATTTGAAACCTACATTTTTTGGACAATCCTGTGAATCAAAGGAGCCCTAAAGTGTAAAAAGTACAGCCAGATTTTCAAGCCGTTCTTACAATGTCACACAAATACTCCCTCCGTTTTAAAATATAAGATGTTTTAGATTTGTGATAGTAATATATCTAGACACCTTTTTAATGTGTAGATTCGGAGTGAACCTCTACGAACCTACACACTAAAAAGTATCAAGATACATTATCTTCATAAAGCTAAAACATCTTACATTATAAAACGGAGGGAGTAGAGAAAGCAAAATATGGATGGCCTCGATTTTTATTAGCATTGCCCTCTACACTTAGTAGTGGCTCTTGTTTTGTAGTGACAAACATAATACTCTAGTGGTCAGTACATGCATGGAAGTAGCATAATTTTGTCTGAATTGTCACAACGAGCATCTCTTTATATTTTTTATGCGGGTGGCATCTCTTGATCGCATAATATATATACTGCGTAGTAGTTGCAATATTTAACTTAGGTCATGTGTAGGAGCTCCTTGCCTAGATCTACTAGTAGGGGCAAGGAAACAATGTACTGACGCATGATTAAGTATTGAGCCTACTACTACTAATCTGGCAAACAGTGCAAGATGTAGTTAAAGAGCAATACCAATCAAGATCTCTGCCGAATGGGACGAGTGATGGTTTATGCATTCCGATGACGGAAGAGCCATGATTCCCCGTATATAATCGCATTTCCGTTTCGTAGGAGACACCTCTCGCGCCTGGCCAAGAAGCAGGGGACATGCATGGCCGTGGAGAAACGGGATCAAGCCGGCCGGGATCGGGAACAATCATTGGCACCGCCCAGTGGACTTGAGCCGATGAGAGACTGCCAATTGAATTGGGAGACGAGCGCCACGGGCGGCGCTAGCGAGAACAGTTGGGGTCGAGAGACCACGAGAGAGGATTCCTTCCACGCCAGCGGTCACGGCGTACCGGTGTGATTGGTGGCAAGTACTACAACATACACCAACCATGTCGTTGGTAATCCGCTCGACATGTTACGAATCGGGCCGGAGCTGCAATTTTTTTTCTAGCCTAGCTTGTACTGCCTGCGGCAGCTAAGCTGGCTAAGCTGCCGATGCTGGCCTTTGGGGTCCTCCAAACAGTAACCCATCTTCTCGGGGCGCCAAGGAGCGGAGTTGAGCGGGCGATCGGGTCCTTTTTTATGTCGCGGTGCCGTTCCATGCCGACGCCAGCAGCCATACTTGAACTGAGCCGCAGCCGCAGGTATATAATCGTTGTAGTACGCTTCAGGCCGGCGGATGGCGGGTGCGGAGGTGGATCCACGTGGACCAGGTGCGTCGCTAGTCGCCGTGCCCAGCCGCCGCGTCGATCGAGCCGGCCAGCCAGCCAGCCCCGGCCTTTGGAACGTAACGACGGGAGCAGAGGAATCCGAATCTTTCTCCTTCCTTGCGGCCTGCGGGCGGGCGGGCGGGCGGTAGTAATTCAGGTTCTCGTTTTCAATTTCAAGTGTCCAACTCGGATATTTAAGTGGTTGACGTTTGAATCAAGCTTCGTAGGAAATGAATTAACTGAGGATGGATACTCAGGCAAATAAACGGAAAAATAATATAGGTGTGGTCCTAGTAGTTCATAAACTAAGAGTGGCAAATACAGAGTTCTATACTTAACCCAAATAAAGAACGAAAAATATAGAGTATAGGCAATACCACTTCTATGCCTACGGGGTTTATCCGCACATACTTAGGATATGTTTGATTCAAAGGATTTTAAAAGCAGAGGAATAGAAAAATCATAGGAATGGTATGTCATGACATGTGAAATCCTATAGGAATAAAAAACGCAGGAATTAGCTACCAAAGTCGTTTGATTGCATCACAGGAAAAGCGCAGGAAATTTATATATAGATTGAGTTGTCATAGACACATAGGAAATTTTTCAAGAGGTCTAACCTCTTGTTAGAATTCCTATGGGATTGTACTATAGGAAAGGAATCCATAGAAATTTTGAAAGGTTCAATCCTTTAAATCAAATGGCCTCTATAGGAAAAAATCCTATAGGTAAGAATCCTACAAAATTCCTTTGTAAATCCTTTGAATCAAACATGGCCTTAGATCTCTACACGTATTTTAACGACATAATGATGTCTAAAACCACCTCAGCAAACTAAATGGAAAATATATATATAAGTGTGGTCCTAGTCTCCTAGTAGTTCATAAATTAAAAGTGGGCAAATACAAAGTTCTATACTTGACCCAAATAGAGAAAGAAAAACATAAAGTACACGCAATAGCACTTTCGTACCAACTTTTAGGGCAACTCCAACGCCTCTGCAAACCGAGAAGACCGTTTGATTCTGTCTGATAGGATAAGAGCAAGATCAACGGTGCCCCGTAAATAGACCATACCTCGCGGATCAGTTTGTTTATGTTCCTTGCCTAAATTTGATTTGGTTTGCGGTGACGCAAATAGGCCATGGACGGCGCATGTCCTCCCCTCGTCCGCAGTTTAGTGAAAGTATATTTTTTATTTCATTGGATATGAAAGATTTTACAGCTAAAAGAAAATAAAAATATAACTAAAAATTAACCTAATCTAATCTACCCTCGGGCCGTCGACATCGTCATAGCTAGCTAGCTTGCCTTGCCTCCTTCGGTGTAGCTGACTTGGGCCTCGCCACCCGCCATGCCACGGGAGCTTTCTTGGGCCTCGTCGGCCGCGCTGGCGTACCCATGACCCGCCATGTCGGCGTGGCTTTCTTGGCTTGATGATGCCTCTCCACGGCCAACTTGCGCATACTGAGTCGGGTGAGGCTCATGGCTCTCGCGGTGCCGCGTCATAGTCCTTTGCCTCCCTACGCGGCCGTGGCAACTTTCGCTTCACACTTCATGGCAGCCGCGGTTGCCTCCGCTTCCGCCTCGACAGCGTCGCCACCACCTGGCGCAACCAGTCGATTGCCTCCCACACGGCAATGAGGGCACCCTCCTGGCTGGCATCCTCGTCTGTCTCCCAATGGGCATTCAGTTTCGTCCAGGCTCGTCGTTTGTCTGCCATGAAACAGCGGCCACACTCCTCCAGCTCAGCCGTCGCATGCGATAGCTTGATGTCGCTATTCTCGATATGCGCGTTCGAAGGCTCTAGATTCCCCTGGCACGCGGTCTAGAAGGATTGGTGGAGCGCAGTCTGCTCCTCGCTCATCGGAACGGGAAGGGTATCCTCCTCCACTTCTTCGTGCCGGTCCTCCATGTCCTCCTCTTTGGCGCTTGCTGTCGGGCTAGGAGGGTAGCGCTCAATTGCGGCATGTCTAAGTTGCGCCTAGGTAGTGGGAAGACGGTGAGGCATGGCTATGGCTTGGGTGCCATCAAACTCCCCGTGGCCCGTACTTATAGGCGCGACAACCCTTGGGGAAACGGAGGCAGGAAAATGCGCAACCGAGCGGGAGTGGCGGGCTGACGGGAACTAGGGCACAAGCGGCAGAGACCGGGCGGGACACGGTAGCGGGCGGCGTGAAGTGCGTCGACCGCCATTCATGGGTAGCTCGAATGGCGGCTGACGGACCACATGACCCACAAATGGGTGAACCCGCTGGGTGCCTCGCACGGTCTGCCTTTCCTACTCGACCTGACACGAACAGATTCAAACACTTTAGACGTTCGAAATACAGGTCATCGTTGGAGTTGTCCTTATACGCACATACCTAGATCCGTACACATAATAATTTGATAACATACGTGATGTCTAAACCACCTTAGATAATAGTATTCCTTCAATATTAATTTAGTACCTTCTTCGTCCCAAAATAGATGTCTTAAATTTGTCAAAATTTGAATAAACCTATATACTAAAGTGTCTAGATTCATTTAAATTTTGAGAAATCTGAAACATCTATTTTCAATGCATTAGAGGGAGTAGTATTTTATAAAATAATTTTAAAAATTACAGCAGGTAGATTCCCACCCTTGTTTTTTTTTGCAGGCAAGGTTTTTACCCTTGTTGTCAGAGCAATGTATCTTTTTTCATGAACAGCCAAGGCAAGCACATCATAATTTATTAATGTCAGAGAAAATCGTGCAATCGAATGGTATATATATTTTTTGAATTTGTCGTAATGTTTGCATGATGCAGGATAAGAATAAATAAGAGATGGCTACTTACAAGTCAGAGCGCAGTCACAGGTCACGTGCTACAACAAGTCGATTCCTTTTTCTCCGTGGGCATCTGAAGAATTTGATGGCCGACGGCTGCGGTGCGCAATAAGATGGAGATGGCGGGTCCCTGGCGGTAGGATGGTCTAGCGAAGGCACGCGACTTTGGACCTGGCATGCAATTGCTGGTCCGTGCGGCTACCGTTTGGCCCATGCCGCGCGCGCCACGGTGACCGGGTCGTCACGCGGCCGGCCGGCCGGCCTCCCTGGACCAGACACCGACCCGGAAGCGAAAGGGAAACAGTGAACGGATTGTTCCTCGATCTGTCTGACAACTTCCATCCATCCAACCAACTAGTAGTAGTAGAGGAGAAGATTAGATATTTTCCGTCTCCGTTAACAATGATGATGAATCAGTAAAATCTTTACATGGCTCGCTACATTAGCAAATGTTTTTGCGAACAAAATTGGCACCCTGTCAGCCCCTCCTTCCTTCCTTCCTTCCTCGAGAGAGAGAGAGAGAGAGAGAGAGAAAAAGAGGGTAGAATACAATACACGCATGCGCGGCTCGATCGATCGCGCTGTAGCTATCAGCACTGATCTTCTGCTGCAGAGTGATCCTGCTTCGATTGCTCCATGTCTGCGTCCGTAAGTAGGCGCGACTTCTCGTCTCCGCCGGCCAGTGCGCCAACTTTCTCCTCGGCACCACCGGCTGCTGCTGCTGCTGCTGCTGCTGGTCCGGTTCCGGTGAGCTGCCTCGAGCGCTTGGCCTCGGAGGCCCAGTCCGTGCGGCCGATGACCAGGAGCATGCGCACCATGCACGTGGCCTGCGCCGCCAGGAGGCCGAACCACAGCCCCTTGAACTCGTAGTGGAACCAGAATGCCAGCACCAGCGCCACGGGCGTCCCCACCAGGTAGAAGGACCGGAGGTTGATGCTGGCGGCGTCCTTGGGCCGCGCGCTGCCGCGCAGCACGCCGCACCCCGTCGTCTGCGGGCAGTTGCCCAGCTCGCACAGCCCCAGGATCGGCAGCACCGACGCCGTGAGCGCGATGATCGCCGGGTCCGCCGTGAACATGCTCGCCCACACGTTCCGCACGAGGAATGCGAACGCCGAGGCGAAGGCGCCGAACGCGAACCCCAGCATGATCCCCGACGTGGCGGCGCGGCTCGCCTCCTCGGGCCGGCCCGCGCCCAGCTCGTTGCTGACGCGGGTGGACACGCCGAAGCTGAGCGAGGAAGGGAAGATGTAGATGAGCGACGTGGTCTGGATGAGGATGCCCATGGACGCCACCGTGGCCTGCGGGTTCAGGAGCAGCCCGCACAGCAGGATCATGATCTCGTACCACCACCACTCGAGGCACACGCTGACGCAGCTCGGCAGCGCCAGGCTGATGAGCTCGCCCCAGCCACGGAAGCTGTCCGCGGAGAGCGCGAAGCCGCCGGTGCGCCTGTGTACGCCCTTGAAGAAGATGTAGGCGAGGAGCAGGAGGAGCAGGTTGAGGTTGGCCAGCACGGACGCCATTGCCACCCCCTTGATGCCGAGGCCCAGGACGGTGACGAGCACGTAGTTGATGGGCAGGTGGATGGCAATGGCGAGCGTGGCGCAGACGGTGAGAGGCAGGTTTATGGACTGCATCCGGAGATATATCCGCACCGGGTGGAGGAATGCCTGGAGGAGGAGGTCGGGAAGGGACGCGAGAATGTACGTCTCGGCGACCGCGGCGATGGCGGCGTCCTGGCCGCAGAGGAGGAGGAGGGGCCGCATGTGCATCCACAGGCCGCCGATGGGCACGGCGGCCGCGGTGAGCAGGAGCACCGTCCGCTGCACGGTGACGCCAATGAGCGAGTAGTTGCCGGCGCCGAACGCCTGGCCGCAGATGGGCTCCATGCCCATGGCGAGGCCGGATAGGACGGAGTATCCCGTGATGTTGGCGAAGCCGATGGCGAGGGAGCCACCGGCGAGGGCGAGGCCGCCGAGCCGGCCGAGGAAGAGCATGGAAATCATGGAGCGGAGGTAGAGCAGCAGCCCCGTGAGGATCATCGGGAATGCGAGGGCGAGGATGGAGCGCGCCTCGTCCTTGGCCGCGGTGGCCGACAGGGGCGGCATCATCGGCATCGCTATCCTCAACGAAACGGACCAGGCTTCCTTCACCGCCTTGGCGAGCCGGCCCGGCGGCTTGCACGTGAGCACCGGCGCCGCATCGTCCGCGGCCACCGGGATGACGACCTCTCCGGCCGCCTTGGCGAGCAAGGGGGCGATGATGACGCAGCAGCCATGCGACTGCGAGTCATCTCGGCATGCCGCCGTGGCAGCGCCTGAGCAGGACGTCGTCATAGTAGCTGGAAAACAGAGGAGTGCTCTGCTCGTCGCCCGCTCGTGCGGTTTTTGTAAGGAGATTTACGGCGTCGCGCGGTAACTCCCGGGCAATTTAACGGCGTACTACTACAACAACAACTCCAGTACGGAGTTTAATTTGGGGGGGAGAGAGAAGAAGGCGAGCGAGCGAGCGTTATCGATCTCGCGGGCGTGTTGTCTCCTCTTCGGAGGCGGGGAAGTGTTTGTTTGGTTGGTGGAGGTGGAGCTCTCTGCCTCTGCACCGCGCGGGGGAATGGGAAGCTCGGCCGAGCACTTTATATAGGGGGAGAGGGAAGGGGGAGGAGAAGCCTCACCGCTATCTCGTCGTGCTCCTGGGTGCTGCCTTCCTTTTTCCCTCGCTCTTTTTTGACGCTTCTTGGTTTTTTGGGTGGTCTTTGTTGCTGTATCCATCAACTCCAGGCCGCCCGTGCGAATTTCTTTCTTTCGTGTATACTACTTGTTCCTGCGCGTTCAACACCGGCATTAACTTAGAAGACACCAAATTCTGCTACTACTACATGATGTACTTATTACTCCTTTCGTTCAGTTACACACTCCTGCCTTAACGGCTTCAGTAACAGTGACTAGCATTTTTAGCATAGCAGCGACACTGCTCTGAGGTAATAAACCATCCTACTAGTAGTTGACTCCACTATTAATTTCATTAATTAAACCTTGTCTTTGTCGGTTAATCTAATCCTATAAAGCTTGGGTATGGCCCTGGTCTTCTGAACATGCAGGCCGTATCATGATGAAAAAATAAAAACTGATTCTTTCAACTTAAAAGAAAAAAAACCACTACCATGAACATGTCGTCCAAAGAGCTGTGTCACTCACGAATCGGCATCTTTGCCTCCGCCGTGCACCTTATTTTACTAGACTAGACATTGTTATGGTTTTTGCTTTGAGTTTGGAACATTGAGCTCCTATGTACTTCCTTCGATCTAAATTAGTGGACTCGTTAAGATGTATTTAGATAAATCCAAGTCAATTAATTTAGATGAAAAAAAGTAGAGATGACTACAAAGCCATGTTACAATGGGATTTAACTTTCGCTCTTCCGAACCCTCTGGTCAACCCATACCGTAATGATTTCTTTTTACATATAAATTAAAAAATCTGAATGGTGCGTTGACAACGACAATGGTTGCAGGCCTGAAATGAGAAGATACAAATAAAGTCCGCTGCAGGCTGTTGTACGTATTAACAATGCGCTACCAACAGCGTACATTTTGAAGTCAACTAACATATCTTATTAATTCAACTTATTATTTCTAAGAAAAGTCTCCGTGAATTCAAAATTTGGCACAACGGCATCGCAACAATATCTCAGCCGTCCTGCAGGCTGGAGCTAACAGAACCGAACTAAAATATGAAGTATTACTATGATAATGCCGTCTTCGTTTTTATTATATACCCATCTGTTGTTCTGTCACCTTGTACTTCTTAATCACAGATACGTACAGCTTTAATATATGTGGAAAAAGGATATTCTAAAATACGGTTGGCAAATAGAAAAGTACAATTTTGCTACGGCCCAGTTGAGTGAATAGAGAGTCTGATGCCCCCTCGACCAATGCTTGAATTTCGATGAGAGACAGAGTTGGCTCTATCTTATGTTCTGAAAGGGAGACAGAGCATCCATGCAAACGGCAAGTACCAACAATTTCATATGTCCAAGATGTGAAAACACCGATTAGTCTCTTTCGATCTACCGTTGACATCAGTAACAATGGTTGTTGCTCTAGTGCGCTGATCATTTGTGACCTTAGCTCGACGACTTTTCGCGTGTCTGTTCAAACAAGTTCTTACTACGGCAAGCTCTGCCCGACTCGTGTGTTGGAGAGACGAGGACGGCGACGTGACTTCGGCTCGCATTAGGGATTGTAGTAGTCGGTAGGTGGTCCAAAGACATATTTGTATTTTTTTTACCTTTAGGCCTCTTTGTACTACTCTTGATAATTTTTAATAGATCGGTGGAATTTCGTAAAAAAGTCAAAACTATGAAATATAAATTTTAATTTGGGATGAAAACGTAGCCCGATCAGATGACGAAAAATCATCCGGCCCATATTTTTTTACTAGGGCTCGGAAAAATCCGCTGAAAGACCATATGGGCCCCATGTGCAGTTTTGGTAATTAATAATAATCTCCATGGACTAATGTTTGCATTGAGTTGCACTTGTAGAAATTTTCTATTGGCATCGCTTGAAGCATGTGTTGGCTTCAAGGCAGAAGAAATGAAGAAGAAGAAGAAGAAGCACTGTCCAAGAGCTTTGGGCCTATTGGAATCTTGTAGAAGAAGAAGAATAAAGAAAAAAAGATCAAGAATGTCTTGAAGAAGAAGATAGAGTTCCTCCTGTGTATCTTCAAGACATCATCCAAATGAAGTTAGAAGAAATAAAGTACAAGCTTAAGATGCGCCATCTCTAGATAATCTCATGCTTATAGCTTGTCATCCTCAGTGATCGTGGATCGATGAAGACAAGTTCAAAGAAGAGGTTTTCCCATGGTGTATGGGGGAGCAAGTTCTTCATCAAGTGAGCAAGAGCAATCAAGAAAGGTGTTCCATCTTAAGAAGGACAAGAACGTCTACATCTAGCTCAACTGGAATGCTCAAGGCAAAGGTATAATCTTGATAGGTTTTTCCTTTTAGCGGTCTCATGTTGTTAGTTGGGAGACCAAGTTTAGGATAGATAGCCGTACTATCAAGAGGGACTGCCGAGTGAGTAACTCGATCGTATCTTTTGGAGAGAGCTTAAACCTTTGCATACTTAGCATCATCTTTCTTGGTTGTTATTTGGATCTTATCCAAATGAGGTTCTAGAGCTTGTGGTAATCCTCATAACAAGCTCTAGTTCATCAAAACGGATTTATCTTGTATATCTTATTGTGTTTTTGATCTTGGAGATTTTTTTGGCTCCACACCAAGGGAGGTATATCACATAATAATACTTGATATTTTCTCCCTTGGTGGTATCCAATATTTCCATTTTTGTTGGATTCTACACGTTGTTATGTTTTCAACAAAATTGGTTTCATGGCCATTTTTGCCGGGGTCCTCCTATGGAGCGTCCTGTACCCCCACCCAGTACTACCGGGGCAGCGGTAGTACAACTCCATGGCCCGGAACTACCAGTAAGCGGTAGTACCGCCCTTGGGTCCGGTACTACCGGTGGCTTCTGAGCTGGTTCAACTCCTTGGTATTCCTCGTAGTCTCACCCGAATGCTCACACTGATACCTTACTGGTAGTACCGGTATTCTCCGGTACTACCGCTACCAAGTCCGGTACTACTTGTTGTCACAGCAGCCCAACGGGCAGATTTTGGGGGCCACTATAAAAGGGGCCCTTCTTCTCCATTGGACTTATCCCTTTGAGCTCTTTGCCCCTCCATTGTTGATTTCCTTGAGCTTGCTTTCTCCCCCTCCCTATCTGTCCCATGATTCTTGCATTCTTTTGAGGGAAAAGAGAGATGAGATCTAGATCTACGATCCCACCAATCCATCTCTCTACTAAGTGAGGGGAATATCTTGGGATCTAGATCTTGGAGACTTGTGTGGTTTTCCTCTTGTGTTCTTCCTCTCTTATCCCCCCAATAGCTTTTGTATCTTTGGTGGAATTTGGGAGTGAAGGACTTCCATTGCATTAGGTGCATCAGTTTGAGTTCTCCTCAGAGGATTTCGTTGGTGAAATCAAGAAGCTTGTTTCTCTTGTGTTCTTGGAATCCTAGACGGTTGTGTGGCTTTTTTAGTGAGTTCTTGGGGCCTCCAATTAAGTTGTGGATCTCTCCCCAAATTAGTGGCCTTGGTGGTGATTATTGGGAGCCTCCAATTAAGTTATGGAGATTGCCCCAATCTTGTACAGGTTTGGTGATCGCCCTCAAGTGTCCCATAGTGGATCGGGTGCTTGCCGTGTAGCGGGTGCTCGGGAGAATAGGGTGAGGCCTCTTCTGGCGTTGGTGGTCTTAGTACTGCCCACCCCTCCAACAAGACGTACTCCCTTGTAGGGAGGAACTCGGTAAAACATTGTCGTCTCCGGGTGCCTTGATAGCGCTTGAAGAGGTTGAAGTAGATTCCCTAGTAATGGCACCAGAAAGCTTGATGGCGCCTACTGTTTGATGTGGAAGCGCTTCGTTGGAAACCCCAAGAGCAAGGTGTGAAGCAGCAAGCAGCAAGTCTTCCCTCAGTTGAGACCGAGGTTATCGAACCAGAAGGAGGAAGGAAACGTCACACAGGTGTTGGAAGCAACGCGGAGACCTGCACAACACAAACTCAAGACTTTGCTCCAACGAATCAGTGAGGTTGTCAAGCTCACCGGTTTGCTGTAACAAAGGATTTAACGTATGGTGTGGAAGGTAATGGTTTGCAGCAAGTAAACAAGTAACAGTGGAAAATGTATCAATGGTAAAGATTGGACCGGGGTCCATAGTTCACTAGAGGTGCTCTCCTTAGATAAACAACATGGCATGAAGGATAAACAAATTACAGCGGGGCAATTGATAGGAACTGAGCAAGGCATAACAATGCAATTACTAGCTAGAAATATCCTATGAAGCTGATTGGGCAATACAACAATATACATAGACCGTAATCCAACTGCATCTATGCCTAGAAGTCCACCTTCAGGTTATCATGCGAACCCCCTCCAGTATTAAGTTGCAAGCAACAGACAACTGCTTTAAGAAAAGTTTGTAAGGTAAGTAGTCCACATGTTCCATGAACAAGAGACCGTTGTTTTCTCCCTAGTAGCAACAGTACATCTACAACGGAAGAGATTTATGTCACTTCCCTTGGAAACTAGAGGCATGAACCCACTATCGAGCATAAATACTCCCTCTTGGAGTCACTAGCAACTACTTGGCCAAGATAACCACTAGCAACGGAGAGCATGCAAGATCACAAACAACACAGACATGATAGAATCATAAAGATAGAACCATTAATCAAACCAACATAATAATCTCAATATCCATCGGATCCCCGCAAACACAACATGCATGATTACAAATAGATTAGATCTTGATCATGAACGGAGCTCACAAGATCTATACATGAAAGCACAAAGGAGGAGATACAACCATCTAGCTACTACATGGACCCATAGTCCAAGGTGGAACTACTCACAAATCATACCGGAGATAAGGCCTCCGGGATGATCTCCCCTCCGGCAGGGTGCCGGGAAGAGCTTTAGATCCCCTGATCTAGGGACGATGGTGGCGGCGGCTACCGACGGTTTCGTGGATTTCTGATCGGGTACCGAGAGTTTCTGCATCGGGGGCTTCTTATAGGCGAAGGGGGACACCGAGGCGGCTGCCCTAGCCAGGTGTGGGGTAGGGCCCACTCGCGCCTAGGAGGGGGGGGGTCTAGCCCCTCTGGCCGGCCCCTCGTTCTCTCCTCTGGACTTCTTGTTCCCCACAGAAAGTTTGTCCTTCGTCCCGTCCAATTCCGAGAATATTTCTTTACTAACTTTTCTGAAACCAAAAACAGCAGAAAACAGGCATCTGACACTATTGCAACTTGTTAATAGGTTAGTACCAGAAAACATGTAAAAAGCACCTCAAAGTTTGGACAAGTAAAGTAAAGTAGATACAAAACAAGCATGGAGCATCAAAAATTATAGATACATTTCCAACGTATCAGCATCCCCAAGCTTAACTCCTGCTCGTCCTAGAGTAGGTAAGTGATAAAAGAATAATTTTTGAGGTGACATGCACCCTCACAATAAAGATCCAACCATTTGCAAACATTGAAAGATGGGATCAAAGAACTCTAAACATGTGCATGAAAGATGGAGTTCTAACAATAGGACATAGTAGCTATGTGCGGTAACCCAGCATACCACTGCATGTGTAGTACACTATAGTCGTTGACATGACATCCACATAACATCGTTCCGTAAATATCACATCCCTCGGAGTGGTACAGCAGAAACATTGCGGGTCCATATTACAAACATACACACATTATTATTATTACAATACCAGAAGTTCAAGACTTCCAAAAGATTCAACTTACAAACCAAAATATAAGTGTTTCAGTGGAAGTTTCAAATTTAAAACTTAAACTCCAAATTGGGCTCAACAACTTATTGCTATATATTGTTCATGTTGCTCGGCTCAAGTGGCTACTAGAACTATAGTAATTGTTCGGACTCTTGGAACTCTCCTCATTAGATGATGTCGTAGTCCTCCCCTTCTACGGCTCCATACAGGTTGGGCTCTTCATAGAAGACCTCCTCTTGTCTCTCAGATGCATACATTGGGGTATCTTCGGGATTCTCACAGTCTAAGCAAGGATTCAAAGGAAAGGATGAGTAACAGCGTTACCCAGCAAATTCATTATATGCAAGGTGGGAATTTTGATGCTCTAACTACCACCTCAGATTATAAATCCTTGGCACTATGCAATTTTTGTAAATATTTCTTCAAAGATTGATTTTATTATAAAAATCTATGACCATCAGCCTTCACAGGTTGACCAGAACTTTCATGGAGTTCCTTTCCTGCCGTGTTCATAGCTCCTTCCCAGAACAGGGAGTAACAAGTTACAATTCTTACACTCTGTAGAGGTGCGTTACTTTTCCCGTGAGAGATCAACTCCTTGTTGCACAACCGGGCGTACTTTCCCGTCCACAATTCCATGATGTGGGGCACAGTAGTTGGTCCAAGCCAATCACTGCCCTCTCCGCGACCTCATATGTCTGCACGATCCTTCGGGGCTAGCTCACCTTTGTTAAGTCCCCTTTCGGGTAGGCTAAAACCCTGATGAGTTCCCGAAGACTCTATAACCTAGTGTTGTCCGGAGTAGTACCATTTACATGGACTATATCCCTAAACACCATTCATAGATAAACTAGACACCAAAAGTGTGGGGTGTAAGGGTGCCCACCCATATGTTGGATCCGCACAAGGAATCACAACGTCACGTTAAGGTCGTCTTGCCTCCATACAAGAGGAAAAGGATACAGCTGACTTCTCCGTTCTATTCCAAATCTCATGGTTAACGTGTAATATACGGCGCTAGAATCACTGATGTCAGGGTTATTAGTCCCTAATTGTCCATCATTATTGCAATTAGAACCCTAAGTTCTATTGCTCCATCATATCATCACTTAGGATGATATCTAAGATTTAGTATCTTGAGAAAATAATGTTTTCTTTTTTTATATGATAGATGATAACACACAATTCACAAATACTTTGACAAAGACTCTTCAAAGGACATGAGCAAGTGATGAACTTGCCTTGTGATGGCAAGGTAGTGAAGTCTGATGCTTGCACTAGACCTTGAGCTTCTATGTCTACAAAAACATCATTATTGCCCGGTAAGGACAATATTTAAAGAAGCAAAATGATTATGCAAAGTAATGTAATGCATCATTTAACTTTATATGTATTCTCCCCATTATTATAAAATTATTTTTAATAATAAAGGATTTATAAATATTAATTTTTAATATTTATAATAGAATATTGTATTCTTTTATTTTATTTCCCTTTTATTTGAATTTTATTGATATAATAATTCCATTAAGAATTATCATTTCATTACCAAAAATTGTTATTAAATATTTGTTTAGTATTTTTATAAAATACTACAATATTAATATATAATGAAAGTGATTTTTATTTATTTTTATCATCTTTCAATAATTTTGTGAAATTCCATAAGGAATATTTAAATTACAAAATTCTTAATAAAATTTATATGTCTAAAATTTTATTTCTTAATTGATTTGGATAGTTTAGATTTTTGTGAATCCAAAAATATTTTATTTATAATTTTTGGAGTTTTATTTTATTTTCTAGAATTTATTTAAATTCAAGGGCATTTTGGTCTTTTCCCATTTATTAAAACAGGCTCTAAATGATTTGGGCTGACTGTTTGGGTTTATTGGGACCTTGTGGCCCAGTAGGGCAAAGTCAAAACAACACCCCGAAGGGTTTTGGGCCCAGTCCAGCCCACACTCTCTGTCACTCGTTCGACCTTATCCTTCTCTCCTCCTCCTCGACCCCGTGGTCGATGGCGCCGCCGCCGTGGTTCTCCCTGGCCGCTGCCGTGCTGCCGGACGAGGTTGTCAACCACGCGCTACCCTTCTATCCAATTCAATTTGGCATAGGAGCTTCCCCGTGGCCAGTCTAGCCTCATCCTGAACCCTGGGGTTTGGGGTGATACGGTGGCTATCGCCGCTGTTGCTGCCGTGTGCTGTGGTGGTGCTCCTCGCCTCCAGGCGAGACTATGGTCGCCGTTGTGGTGTTGTGTGGGTCGCAGCGCCCCCTTGGGGGTGCACCCCATGCCGCCATGTTCGTCGGCCTTCTCTGCTTCCTCTTCTACTCTACAGCGAGGACCTTCGGTAAGTTGTTCCTCTTCCCTTTGTGCTCTCTATGCTAGGCCATTCCATGCTAATTGTTGGTAGTGGACATTCCTGTCTAGTGGATATTTGATGAGTTGGATCAAGTTTTGATGGTCTCTAAGCATGATTAGTGGTTGTTAGCTGTGGCTTGCTGCTTATGATTAGCTGTGGTGATGCTAGTGGTTTATTAGCTCACCACTGTCATTACTTGATTAATGACAGAGAGTGTTGTGTGGTGAAGTCACTGTATTGGTACTGTTGGCTTAAGAATCCATATAGCTTGAGATCAAATGGTATCTTATAGTGAAGATATGTATATGGATTTTCCTAATTATGATTCCTGTGATGTCAGGAAAATGATTTATAGTTGGTTGGTTGTATCTGTGAAGTTTGGATGCTTAATCTGCTTAGTTTAGATCTGTTCTTGTGACACCATTCTAATATGGCACACATGATTAGATTCTATTACTTAGCTTGGTTTTGTTCAAGCTTAAGATAAGTTTGGCATTAAAGATAAGTAGAAACTTATTTTCTTAAATCCCTAAGATCCATGATGTTGGTCTGAGGTTTAGGGATTAAGACTTTATCTTGTTGATTCTCATGGATTGGTTCTAGTAGTGATACCAGCTACTATTTCTTGAGGGAAAAATTGATTGTAGGCTTGATAACTTATATAGATCCATAAGATTAAATTCTAAGGTGCTACTCTGATTTAAGAGATGTGCCTAGAATTGTAGATGTTGGCTATATTCATTCTTGAATTGAAATATAGCTTGATAGCTTAGATCAATGATGTTGTCATGAGATCTTAGTTGGATCTTTATAATTTTCTGATTGCTTTTAGTGTTTAAACTTCGGTGATGGATTCACCCCACTTGGGTGTTTTCTGAGAATTTGAGTAAGAGACAAATCATGAATACTTGTCTAATCTTAGACAGATAGATCATGTGATGGTCTATTTTACTCACCACACTCATTTGATGTTGGGGTTGCCAGTGGTTGATCTTGTGGTAACTTGATCTGGTGCTCTCCTGGTATTCCCAACTTCTGGCTTGTCCTTGATCTAGCCCTTCACCTCCTGGTCCTGGTGGCTTGATCTTGGTCTTGCTATCCACCTGATTCATCCCCTCCTTATGTCACCATTTTGGTGATGTGATCCAGGGTTTTGATTGGTGTGATCTTGCTTGGCTTTGGCTTGGTTTAGATGGTGGGCTGCGGTGCTTGGTGTGTAAGAACAAGAAGCTGGTGTGGGGTTTGCTTCCCACGGCTGTGTTGAGCAGTTTTGTGTGATTGAGCTGTTGCTGTGGTGCTGACAGCACACACCATGCAGTTTGGTGTGTGTGCTGCCTGTGTGCCTGCTCACACCTTGTGGATATGTTCTGAATTTGAAAGTTACTTTTTACCAGATTACCTTTTACTTGGCTGGTGAAACTTGCCCCTCCTTGCTGTTTATTTGACTTATGGCTTAAAATTATGAAAGATATATTCTTTCATATTGGTGAAACTTGCCCCTTTAAAAGATTACTCAATGATGAAATCTTGAACGGTGCACTTCACTATCAATTTTGAGAGTAATATAATTTTAACCTTAACTTTCTTTCTTTTTTGTTTGTGTTTATTTTGCAGGTACCAGACTTGGAAATTCAAGACTTTAGTATAGCTTTCCTTTTTCTTTGTAGAATAGTCACATGTAATATTTCTTTATTCTTTTGTAATAGAGATTGTACTATTATTCAATAAAGAAATATTATTCTGCTATTAAATTACTATTGTAAAGATTGTTGCTCATTTACATAAGTTACATTTTTGTAACTTATTTGTTTATGGAATAAATATTCATTTTATTGATTATGTTATTTTTTTAAAGTTTGAGCTATTAATCATCATCTCTTGAATAATTCAAAATTCTTTTGAATTATAATTCCAACATTCAAATTAAAATTAAAATTTCATTTCCCAAAACACATTAATCCACAAAGATCATATCAAAGTCTATAACAATCATCCTCCAAGACTATACCTAATCTCAAAGCATGAAAGAAACTTTGATCACTTTAGAGTTTTTATTTGGTGAAAAATTTACCCACATTTTTACAGATGAATGCATGCAATAGCATAAATTCCTAAATCTAACCTTCGTTAGTTCCTAAATGCTAGGATGTTACAGACTTCTCCCCTTAAATTAAACTTCATCCCGAAGTTTTTGAGATGTACCTGAATAGTTCTGGATAGGCTTTTCTTAAATCCTCTTCTTTCTCCCAAGTGGCTTCTCTTTCAGGGTGATGTTCCCATTGTATCTTGCAATACTTGATTGCTCTATTCCTCAATCTTTTCCAGTTTTCTTCCAAAATTTTACAAGGCTTTTGAACATAAGTCAAGTCTGCTTGTAGTTCTATTTCTTGATGTGTGATTACATCATCTGGAACTTTCAAACATTTACAAAGTTGTGACACATGGAAAACATTATGCACTTGAGCCAATCTTGATGGTAACTCTAAAGCATAAGCTATAGTTCTGTTCTGACTCGGTATCTTGAATGGTCCGATGTACCTT
The DNA here is from genome assembly GCA_916181665.1 of Avena sativa. NCBI lineage: Eukaryota > Viridiplantae > Streptophyta > Magnoliopsida > Poales > Poaceae > Avena > Avena sativa. Next base: position 164,908,905 of record OV702294.1, on the reverse strand, counting down.
GGACTCAATTTTCCTTTAACTCTGAACCTTTTCACCCCTTTCATTGGACTTACTTTCAAATATACCATGTCTCCCACTTCTGGATGCCAAGATCTTCGACTTTGATCAGCATAACTTTTCTGCCTACTCTGAGCTATTTTCAATCTATCCTTGATTTTGTCAATGATATCTTGTTTTTCCTTGATATAGTCTGGCGCAAATTCCTTGCTGCTTCCAGGCTCATACCAACATATTGGTGATCTACACTTCCTTCCATACAAAACCTGATATGGAGTTGCCTTTAGACTACTCTGATAGCTATTATTGTAGATGATATTCCCATGTACCTCCAAAACCTAATGCATAAGCTTTTAACATGTCTTCTAGTATCTGATTTGTTCTTTCTTTTTGACCTCCTGTCTCTGGATGATAGGTTGTGCTAAAACCTAACTTTGAACCAAGTGCTTCATGCAATTGCTTCCAAAATGCTGAAGTAAACACGGATCCCCTATCAGTTACGATCTTTTTGGGCACTCCATGCTTACTTAATATCTCTTTGATGTAAACTTCTACTAACTTCTCAGCATTATCTTTATGATTTACCGGAATAAAATGTGCACTTTTAGTGAGTCTGTCCACAATTACCCATATCATATCCTTCTGTTTAGGTGTCATGGGCAATCCTGTGATGAAGTCCATACCTATTTCCTCCCACTTCCATTCGGGAATTTCCAAAGGTTGTAATGGTCATGCTAGACTTTGATGTTCAGCCTTCACCCTTTGGCAAGTATGGCATTCTGATACATATTTAGCAATATCCCTTTTCATGTTATTCCACCAGAATAGTTCTTTCAAGTCCATATACATCTTAGTACTTCCTGGATGTATAGAATATGGTGTTTCATGTGCTTCTTTGAGTATGACATCTCGAATCTCAGTCACATCTGGAACACAAAGACGGTCTTGGAACCATAAAGACTCATAATCTCCGAGGCGAAAAACTGATTTTTGCCCTTGAGATATCCTCCGAATTTCTTCAGCAATGAAAGGATCTTCTGCTTGATGTCTACAAATTTCGTGCTTAAGATCACTGTCCTTCTCTGTAGCTACTTGCATAGTAGCTAATCCTCCAAGAACCTCTGTTCTAATGAATGGAAGTTCTATTCTTTCTAAGTACATTTGTAACTCTTTTGGTAGCACTCGATTGCTCGGCTGAATGTCTGCACTCTTTCTGCTTAAAGCATCAACTACAACATTTGCTTTCCCTGGATTATAGTTGATTGTTAAATCATAATCTTTGATCAGTTCCAACCAACGCTTCTGTCTCATATTCAACTCCTTCTAAGTGAAGAAATATTTAAGACTTTTATGGTCAGTGTATAACTCAAATCTGGCTCCATAAAGAAAATGCCCCCATCCTTTCAGCGCAAAGACTACTGCTGCTAACTCTAAATCATGAGTTGGATAGTTGACTTCATGTGGTTTCAGTTTTCTTACCATAAGCAATTACTTTCCGATCTTGCATTAACACACAACCCAAACCTTCTTTAGATGCATCACAGTATACTGTAAAGTCCTTTCCTGTTTCTGGAACTGCTAAGATTGGAGGTGTGGTTAACCTGGTCTTCAACTCCTGAAAACTCGCTTCACATTTCTCATCCCAATTGAATGGTGTATTCTTTCTTAACAACTTGGTCATTGGTCCAGCTATTTTGTAGAAACCTTCAATGAATCTTCGATAATAACCAGCCATCCCTAAGAAACCTCGAATTTGCTTCACATTGGTTGGGGCAGTCCACTCTAGTACTGACTGAACTTTAGATGGGTTTACAGCAATTCCATCTTTACTGATCACATGGCCGAGGAATTCTACCTCATCTAGCAAAAATTCACACTTACTGAACTTAGCATAAAGTTTATGTTCCCTTAGAGTCTGCAATGCTATTCTCAAATGATCAGCATGCTCTTCCTTATCCTTGGAATATATCAGAATATCATCAATAAAGACTATGAAGAACTTATCCAAATATGGCATAAAGATTTTGTTCATCAGATTCATGAATATTGCATGTGCATTGGTCAAACCAAATGGTACTACCAGGTATTCATGGTGTCCATATCTTGAGACAAATGCTGTCTTGGGAACATCCTCAGGCTTGATTTTTATTTGATGGTATCCAGATCTTAGGTCGATCTTTGAAAATACTCCGGCTTCTTTCACTTGATCAAACAAATCTTGAATTCTTGGTAAAGGTTACTTATTCTTTATAGTAACGTTGTTCAGATTTCTGTAATCTCCACACATCCTTCTTCCACCATCCCTCTTATCCACAAAGATTACTAGTGTTCCCCATGGGGATACACTTTCCTGGATAAACCCTTTTCTGGCTAACTCATCAATTTTCTCTTTGAGTTCTTTTAATTCTTTGGGTACCATCTTATATGGTGCTTGAGCTATTGGTGTTGTACCGGGAATTAGATCAATAGTGAATTCTATCTCCCGATCTGGTGGCATTCCAGGTAGCTCTGCTAGAAAAACATCTTGAAATTCATTTACTACATGAATATATTCCAATTTGACCTCTTTCATTGAGTTCAACTGCAGATCTACCATGATATGACTGTGCTTATCTGCTTGGTAAACTATCCTTGCTCCACTTGGAGTTTTGATTGAGACAGTTTTCTCCTCACAATTTATCTGAGCTCCATGTTCCATGTTCCATCATCCAGTTCATCCCCAACACTACTGCAATTCCCTTCAAAGGAATCACATAAAGGGTCTTCAAAGTATGTACAACCACAGATCGAGATAACCTAATCTTGTTTAATGTGGCGTACAATCACATTCCCCCTACCGTAACTACGGTCATAGGGTTTTCTAACATTGCCCTTCTAATCCCGAACTTATCATAGAATTCTTCAAAAATGAATGAGGTAGTTGCACCAGTATCAAGTAGAACTTTGTCGAGATTGGTAAGGAAATTGAGCGTACCTATCACTGCATGCTTCGAATTATCCACCTCCTCGAGGGTTGCACAGTTCAGCTCCCCGGTAGGTCTGTTCCTCTTGCCATTGTTGTTCTTGCCATTATTTCCTCCTTTATTGGGCTATCCATTTCCTCCATTGGCTTGCCTCCCATCTCGAACTGGCCAACCTCCTTGTGGTTTGCTTGGACAATTGGGCTTGATGTGACCTCTCTGACCACAAGCATGGCATACAATTACTAGTTTTGGGCAATCCCTGCTCATATGCCCTAGAAGTTTGCAATTGTGGCATATAATATTCTTTACATTTGGATTTGCACTCCGATTGGAATTGTTGTTGTTGTAGGGCCTATTACTTGGTTTGAATTCCAGATTGGGATTGGGCTTGCTTTCTTGTATCCTCTTTGTTTCCTTCTTAGCTCTCTTCCTTCTATCCTCTTGGACATTCTTGTAGTCATCTTCAAAGGTAATAGCTGCATCTAGCAACTGCTGATAAGTTTACTTATTAGCCAACCTCAACTGCATCCTCACAAATGGATTTAATCCACGTAGGAAACGCTTCTTCCTATTTTCCTCCGTATTAAGTTCTTCCTCAGCATAACAAGACAGTTGACTAAACTCCCGGATATACTTAATAACACTAGTATATCCCTGCTGCAGCTCCTCAAATTCTCTTCGCTTCAACTCGATAACACTTTACGAAACATGATATTCACGGAATATCTGTTTAAACTCTTCCCAAGTGTACTCCCTTCCTGGTTGTTGCATGGCCAACTGATTCTCCCACCATGATGCTGCAGGTCCAGTCAAAAGATGAGTTGCATACCTCAATTTATCCTCATCATTGCAACCTACAGTCTTTAGCTTTCTTTCTGTATCTGCTAGCCAATCTTCTGCATCCATTGGTTTAGGAGATGATGCAAAAGGTAACCGCCTTGCATTCTTTAAATCAGATAGACTCACTCCTCCACCTTCAGGTGCCCTCTGATTTGCTCGTCCTAGCAACTCCTCCATGAACTTGTTCTGAGTCTCTTGCATCATTTGCATACACTACATAAAGTTCTGCTCCATTAACGGCCTCATTGGTGGTGGTGGTGGTAATGCTCCCTGACTTGCTGCATCTGCATCGGACTTCTCCTTAGCCTCACGTTCCATCCGCTGCTGCTCAAATTTGGTTTCTACACCCGTATCCATGACCCTCTAGTCCTGCAACATAAATCGAATACTCATAATTACATCATGCACATGTGTTCTAAGCTCGACTTTATGCACAGAACTAGTCACGCAATGAAGATCCAAAGAAAATCCAAATATGCATTTCACATATTATACATAATATCATAATAATACAAAATCATTACAACATATACCATATAGGTATAATCAGAACACTACCTTATTTATCAAACTATCTTATTTCTTGGGGGTACTATACATGGTACTTGACACCTCTACATAGTTGCCTACTTCTAGTAGTAACTACGCTCATCATACATGTCTGATGTCCAACCGTGATGACGTGTCGTTCGTCGCACAGTTTGTGGAACAAATGGCCTTCCATAAGGAACATACTTAGTATATGAAGTGTCAGGACTTGAGTCATTACTCAACCTAAGTGCATTGACTCCCTCCAGCTCAGCTGAAAAGTCTTCAGAAACATATTCAACATTATCTCCTGCCTGCATATCCTGAGCTTCATTTCTTGAGTTGTCAACAGGATACGCAGATCCTGCTGATCCCCAGGTGCTCCTTTGGGCAAGATAGTTAAACACTGGATAATGTATATTCCCTGGGTTTTGAGAAGATGTTGATGATTCAAACACTCTCTCCTCAGGATCTTCTTCTTCATCCTGATTATCTATCGACATGGCATTTCTACTACTATTATTAGGGTTAATTCTTGCACCCATCCAGCTAGATTGTCCAACATTTCTGTCAGAACCATCTGTAGACATCTGGTGTTCATGAGATCCTTCATATGATCCCCTTCTCCAACCATCAGAATTCTCAATAGGAAGTTCTGAATCAGAACCATCCTCTGAACCCTGTGGTACTGCATACCTCGTATCCATAGTAGGATCATGTATAGGTCCAGGACTTGGTGAATAAGGATATGGTATAAAAGATTCAGGATCTATTGGTATATCCTTAAAGATAGGTGTTGCACTACTACTTGCTTCCTTTTCCAACTAGATTGCTAACTGCTTCCTCCTTTCCGGATCAGTTAGATCCTCTAACATGTCATTTTTATCTTTGACAATCACTTGATGTGTCTTATAAAAAGATGCAACAAGTGTTCGGTATCTATCCATAAACTTGGAAGCTAACTTAGGATGCTTCTTAACCAAAGTAAGATGATCCGGTACGGGCTCCGAGTCTATAGAATCATGAGGTATCACAGAAAATGTTCTACCTTCTAACTCCTTGGCTTTATGCTCCCGGATATTAGCTATTGCCTCCATAATGGCAACATGATATGCTGCTAAGTGACTCCTGCCTTCACCTATAGGTAGATCGTGATATAATCCAAGCTTCTCGGGAAGTTGGATACTCACACGATACTTGGATAACATTCGACCATCATGGTAAGTAAGTTATAATGTTCATTGGAATTCTAGTTGGACAACTAAAAATCTTTAAAAGTTGGCGAAAGTTGGTCTGTGAATGATCCTTGATAATCATCAAGAGTCTCCTCTTTCCTTACTAAAGTATGTTTTGGAAGCTTTGGTGCCATAGCTCTATATATCAAGAAAATAATTTTTTATTAGTAACCAATAGTATATTGCATCATAACAAAGAATTATCGCACTAAAACATATAACGGAATATTCTCATTTGAATACCCATTATATTTCTTTTAGAGAATTCTTTATCGTTGCTACACTCTCCTACAGGTAATACCCTTACTAGGTTTCCAACCTAAGTTCAAAGCAATTTGCTCTGATACCAACTACGGTGACCCAGCATACCACTGCATGTGTAGTACACTATAGTCGTTGACATGACATCCACAGAACATCGTTCCGTAAATATCACATCCCTCGGAGTGGTACAACAAAAACATTGCGGGTCCATATTACAAACATACACACGTAATTATTATTACAATACCAGAAGTTCAAGACTTCCAAAAGATTCAACTTACAAACCAAAATATAAGTGTTTCAGCGGAAGTTTCAAATTTAAAACTTAAACTCCAAATTGAGCTCAACAACTTATTGCTATATATTGTTCATGTTGCTCGACTAAGGTGGCTACTAGAACTATAGTAATTATTCGTACTCTTGGAACTCTCCTCCATAGACGATGTCGTAGTCCTCCCCTTCTACAACTCCATACAAGTTGGGCTCTTCATAGAAGACCTCCTCTTGGCTCTCAGATGCATACATTGGGGTATCTTCGGGATTCTCAAAGTCTAAGCAAGGATTCAAAGGAAAGGATGAGTAACAGCATTACCCAGCAAATTCATTATATGCAAGGTGGGAAGTTTGATGCTCTAACTACCACCTCAGATTATAAATCCTTGGCACTATGTAATTTTTGTAAATCTTTCTTCAAAGATTGATTTTATTATAAAAATCTATGACCATCAGCCTTCACAGGTTGACCAGAACTTTCATGGAGTTCCTTTCCTGCCGCGTTCGTAGCTCCTTCCCGGAACAGGGAGTAACAAGTTACAATTCTTACACTCTGTAGAGGTGCGTTACTATTCCCATGAGAGATCAACTCCTTGTTGCACAACCAGGCGTACTTTCCCGTCCACAATTCCATGGTGTGGGGCCTAGTAGTTGGTCCAAGCCAATCACTGCCCTCTCCGCGACCTCATATGTCTGCACGATCCTTCGGGGCCGGCTTACCTTTGTTAAGCCCCCTTTCGGGCAGGCTAAAACCCTGATGAGTTCCCGAAGACTCTATAACCTAGTGTTGTCCGGAGTAGTACCATTTACATGGACTATATCCCTAAACACCATTCATAGATAATCTAGACACCAAAAGTGTGGGGTGTAAGGGTGCCCACCCATATGTTGGATCCGCACAAGGAATCACAACGTCACGTTAAGGTCGTCTTGCCTCCATACAAGAGGAAAAGGATACAGCTGACTTCTCCGTCCTATTCCAAATCTCATGGTTAACGCGTAATATACGGCGCTAGAATCACTGATGTCATGGGTTATTAATCCCTAATTGTCCATCATTATTGCAATTAGAACCCTAAGTTCTATTGCTCCATCATATCATCACTTAGGATGATATCTAAGCTTTAGTATCTTGAGAAAATAATGTTTTCTTTTTCTATATTATAGATGATAACACACAATTAACAAATACTTTGATAAAGAATCTTCAAAGGACATGAGCAAGTGATGAACTTGCCTTGTGATGGCAAGGTAGTGAATTCTGATGCTTGCGCTGGACCTTGAGCTTCTGTGTCTACAAAAACATCATTATTGCCCGGTAAGGACAATATTTAAAGAAGCAAAATGATTATGCAAAGTAATGTAATGCATCATTTAACTTTATATGTATTCTCCCCATTATTATAAAATTATTTTTAATAATAAAGGATTTATAAATATTAATTTTTAATATTTATAATAGAATATTGTATTCTTTTATTTTATTTCCCTTTTATTTGAATTTTATTGATTTAATAATTCCTTTAAGAATTATCATTTCATTACCAAAAATTGTTATTAAATATTTGTTTAGTATTTTTCTAACATACTACAATATTAATATATAATGAAAGTGATTTTTATTTATTTTTATCATCTTTAATAATTTTGTAAAATTCCATAAGAAATATTTAAATTACAAAATTCTTAATAAAATTTATATGTCTAAAATTTTATTTATTAATTGATTTGGATAGTTTAGATTTTTGTGAATCCAAAAATATTTTATTTATATTTTTTGGAGTTTTATTTTATTTTCTAGAATTTATTTAAATTCAGGGGCATTTTGGTCTTTTCCCATTGATTAAAAGAGGCTCTAAATGATTTTGGCTGACTGTTTGGGTTTATTGGGCCCTTGTGGCCCAGTAGGGAAAAGTAAAAACAACACCCCAAAGGGTTTTGGGCCCAATCCAGACCACACTCTCTGTCACTCGTTCGACCTTATCCTTCTCTTCTCCTCCTCGACCCCGTGGTCGATGGCGCCGCCGCCATGCTCTGCTCGCCGACGTGGTTCTCCCTGGCCGCTGCCGTGCTACCGGGCAAGGTTGTCGACCATGCGCTACCCTTCTATCGAATTCGATTTGGCATAGGAGCTTCCCTATGGCCAGTCTAGCCTCATCCCGAACCCTAGGGTTTGGGGTGATACGGTGGCTGTCGCCTCCGTTGCTGCCGTGTGCTGTGGTGGTGCTCCTCACCCCCAGGCGAGACTATGGTCGCCGCCGTGGTGTTGTGTGGGTCGCAGCGCCCCCTTGGGGGTGCTCCCCATGTCGCCATGTTTGTCGGCCTTCTCTGCTTCCTCTTCTACTCTATAGAGAGGACCTTTGGTAAGTTGTTCCTCTTCCCTCTGTGCTCTCTGTGCTAGGCCATTCCATGCTAATTATTGGTAGTGGCCATTCCTGGCTAGTGTCATGTCCTGATTAAGATGGTTTGTTCTGCTTAGGGTTCATACCCCTTTGTGGATTGGATATTTGATGAGTTGGATCAAGTTTTGATGGTCTCTAAGCATGATTAGTGGTTATTAGCTGTGGCTTGCTACTTATGATTAGCTGTGGTGATGCTAGTGGTTTATTAGCTCACCACTGTCATTACTTGATTAATGACAGTGAGTGTTGTGTGGTGAAGTCACTGTATTGGTACTGTTGGCTTAAGAATCCATATAGCTTGAGATCAAATGGTCTCTTATAGTGAAGATATGTATATGGATTTTCCTGATTATGATTCCCGTGATGTCAGGAAAATGATTTATAGTTGGTTGGTTGTATCCGTGAAGTTTGGATGCTTAATCTGCTTAGTTTAGATCTGTTCTTGTGACACCATTCTAATATGGCACACATGATTAGATTCTATTACTTAGCTTGGTTTTGTTCAAGGTTAAGATAAGTTTGGCATTAAAGATAAGTAGAAACTTATTTTCTTAAATCCCTAAGACCCATGATGTTGGTCTGAGGTTTAGGGATTAAGCCTTTACCTTGTTGATTCTCATGGATGGGTTCTGGTAGTGATACCATCTATTGTTTCTTGAATCAAAGTTGGAAAAAATTGATTGTAGGCTTGATAACTTATATAGATCCATAAGATTAAATTCTAAGGTGCTACTCCTATTTAAGAGATGTGCCTAGAATTGTAGATGTTGGCTATATTCATTCTTGAATTGAAATATAGCTTGATAGATTAGATCAATGATGTTGTCCTGAGATCTTAGTTGGATCTTTATAATTTTCTGATTGCTTTTAGTGTTTAAACTTCAGTGATGGATTCACCCCACTTGGGTGTTTTCTGAGAATTTGAGTAAGAGACAAATCATGAATACTTGTCTAATCTTAGACAGATAGATCATGTGATGGTCTATTTTACTCACCACACTCACTTGATGTTGGGGTTTCCAGTGGTTGATCTTGTGGTAACTTGATCTGGTGTTCTCCTAGTATTCCCAGCTTCTGGCTTGTCCTTGATCTAGCCCTTCACCTCCTAGTCCTGGTGGCTTGATCTTGGTCTTGCTATCCACCTGATTCACCCCTCCTTATGTCACCATTTTGGTGATGTGATCCAGGGTTTTGATTGGTGTGATCTTTCTTGGCTTTGGCTTGGTTTAGCTGGTGGGATGCGGTGCTTGGTGTGTAAGAACAAGAAGCTGGTGTGGAGTTTGCTTCCCACGGCTGTGTTGAGCAGTTTTGTGTGATTGAGCTGTTGCTATGGTGCTGACAGCACACACACCATGCAGTTTGGTGTGTGTGCTTCCTGTGTGCCTGCTCACACCTTGTGGATATGTTCTGAATTTGAAAGTTATTTTTTACCAGATTAACTTTTACTTGGCTGGTGAAACTTGCCCCTCCTTGCTGTTTATTTGACGTATGGCTTAAAATTATGAAAGATATATTCTTTCATATTGGTGAAACTTGCCCTTTAAAAGATTACTCAATGACGAAATCTTTAACAGTGCACTTCACTGTCAGTTCTGAGAGTAATATAATTTTAACCTTAACTTTCTTTCTTTTTTGTTTGTGTTTATTTTGCAGGTACCAGACTTGAAATTCAACACTTTAGTATAGCTTTTCTTTTTCTTTGTAGAATATTCATATGTAATATTTCTTTATTCTTTTGTAATAGAGATTATACTATTATTCAATAAAGAAATATTATTCTGCTATTTAATTACTATTGTAAAGATTGTTGCTCATTTACATAAGTTACATTTTTGTAACTTATTTGTTTATGGAATAAATATTCATTTTATTGATTATGTTATTTATTTAAAGTTTGAGCTATTAATCATCATCTCTTGACTAATTCAAAATACTCAAACATAATTCTAAATTCTTTTCAATTATAATTCCAACATTCAAATTTAAATTCAAATTTCATTTCCCAAAACACACTAATCCACAAAGATCATATCAAAGTCTATAACAATCATCCTCCAAGACTATACCTAATCTCAAAGCATGAAAGAAACTTTGATCACTTTAGAGTTTTTATTTGGCAAAAAATTTACCCACATTTTTATAGATGAATTCATGCAATAGCATAAATTCCTAAATCTACCCTTCGTTAGTTCCTAAATGTTGGGATGTTACACTATGCATGCAACATGACAAGCTACAAACAAAGATCATGAATAATATGCATTGAAAAACGTTTGTTTGTTTCACATGCAGAAAACATAGCATAGTGGTAATCAGCTTGTCCCTCATAGAGTAGAAATATAATGCATAGGAAACCTACAAACTTCACAAGGGTGACTAGAACAAATAGCACAAGAGCAAGTAATAACACAATATGCATTAATTAATAAGCTTTGGAACATTGCACATAGAATGACAACTATGCTCTCTTAATGGTGCCTAAAGGTAGAAGGTGGAGACTCAAATAATGGTGGAAGAAAGGCCTTTTTGTAAAGGAAGTAGGGATTACAAGTTTCAAAAAGAGCTTCCAAAAAATTATGGTACTTATTAGCTTTCAGCCCTCATTGCCCCTATCATAAGCATCTTGAAGTGGTTAAGGTTAAAGTGGCAAAGCTGGAGTATATGCTTGACAAAGTATAAGTTGGCAATCTCATGCCCCTTGAATACGAGGGCCACACCTCATGCATACTCAACTTTGGGTCCAGGTAAGTTTTTGTCACTGTAAGTATTTGCATATCATTGAGAATCGCCAACGGGGTACCCCTTTCAGATGGTACAGGAGCTTTCCCATAACCAAAATGACAAGGCAAGCAGACAATGAGCATCTCAACAATTCTTCTTATGTACCATGGGAATATGGTGCTTTTTTCTCTCTTTCCTCTTTTCTCAATGTTTCTCTTTTTTATAAGAAGAATGCTACATAGATGTCACTATGGCGATGCTGCAAGTTTCCACCATGATTAGGCATGGCTTAGGCTAGCGGCTCAGGCATTTCTCTAACACATGATACAAACTCCATGGACTTACAAGTTCCCTCTTTATTTCACACCAGTGACATCCATAGACAAAAGAACATGATATCAACTGAGTACAACAAGGTACAAGTGCAATGTTGAAAACGTTCCCCGTGACAGCACGGTTCTGCTAATTCCAACTTATAAGTGCAAGCATATACAACAAAGTTCCTCAATGGTTCAAGTTTATTAGGGGCAAAGAATAAAGTGTGCCATCAAGTTCATGAGGGCTTTAATCGCTAAGTTTTCACATAACAAAATAGTTTTTAATTGGAAGATAGATGAAAACAAGAATATACTTGGAATGGTGTAACACACCATGCATAGGAGTTTATAGTGGACACTTTGGAATAACTTGGTGTCTTGGGAGTTGGAAGCATGAGTAGAACTTACTCATACAAGTGGAGGCTAGCAAAAGACTGGGAGCAACCAACTAAGAGAGCAATAATGGCCATAATTATGCAATGCAACAAAGCGAACTAATCAAAGCAAAGATTGGTACTACAAGCCAAGGACTAAATGATCATCGAGGCTAATGGTGACTTCTCATAGTCATAACATGGTGTGAGCATGTGCCAAGTTAATCCAAGCAAAACATCAAAGGAGAATACCACAATACTATGCTTTTGCATGCTAAAACAACGCATAATTTCTTCAAGGCACACTAAGTAATCCCACTTGTGTGGAACAAGACATGCTACAGCAATAATCACTAAGCATAATGCTAAAACAACACCTAGCATGTCATGCTAAAGTCTTAGTCACAGTCAATGCAAGCTCCTCTTGCACTTCAAGCAAGAACTTACTACTCCTTTCCAAACACCAAGCAAACTTATTTGCAAAACAACACAACGAGAGCGGGGGTCCACACTATTAAAGCAAACTAAACAAACTAAGCAAAGCAAACGAAAACTAAGGTGCTCCAAGAACAACACAACTATGCATGAAACAATAAAAGTGAAGTGTCTAGACAGATCTGAGATTTTTATTGATGAAGAAGGGGATGCCTTTGGCATCCCCAAGCTTTGATGCTTGTACCTCTTGGATATGTCTTGGGGTGACACCATGGTGGCATCCCCAAGCTTGAGCTTTTGTCCATTCTTCATCTCATTGCATCATTCTCTCTCTACACCTGAAATTTTTCCTTCATACAAAACTTCACACAATCTTCATTAGCAACATTAGCTTATTCAAAAGATATTAGACCCCTGGTAAAGCTTTGGAACAGCAAGGCTTTTCACTAAAAACACAAGATACTGTAATAACTCCTTCAAAGAAACTCAATTTAACTGAAGAGAGCTCAAAAAGAAATCAATAAGAAGCAAATGCAAATAATGGCATAAATATGTCAAAACAGACCAGCAGGTATAAACGAATTTTTCAAACATCTTATGTTGATCAAATAAAAAAGAGATGAACTACCGAAAGTTAGCCAACATACTGAGGGATTTATTCCTAAATTTTTAGCTCAATCCAAGTTACAGAGCCTCCTCACGAAATTGTTTGGTGGATGACAGAAATCTGTTTCGGGACATCAACTCCCCAAATCTTAGTTCCCTCTCATTAGAGGTCATTCTTGGCACAAAAAGCAAACAAAAAGGATAAGGAGAGGTTATTACAGTAGTAATGACTTCCAAGACTCAAGGAAACTCTTGGGTTATATCCCAACAAGTACTTTTCTTTAACGCATTTAAGTTAGGCACAAGAAGCAAGAAGAATCAAGTATTTTCAAATGAAGAAGCATTAACATCAAATCTTGCTTTCAAAGGAGGAGAAAAAAGCAACTTCTCTCTCCTCATAGGGAAGTGTTCAATACCTTTCTTGAATGAAAAATGATATTTAATGGTGCCTTCTTTTATATCAATGATGGCGCCAACTGTTCTAAGAAAAGGTCTTCCCAAAGTAATAGGACAAGAAGCATTGTATTTAACATCCAAAACATAGAAATCAATAGGGACATTAGCATTGTTAACCATCATGAGAACATCATTAATACTCCCCATGAGTTTCTTCTTAGCATTATCATTGAGTGGGACATTTAAATAACAATCTTCCAATGGTGGCAAATCAAGCATTTCATAAATCTTCCTAGGCATAATAGAGACACTAGAACCAAGATCACATGAAGCTTTGAAATCAAAGTCATTTACTTGCATATTAATAATGGGTTCCCAACTATCTTCTACTTTCCTAGGAATAGAAGCTTTGTGTTTTAGCTTCTCTTCCTTAATCTTAACAAGAGCATCTGTAATGTGTTTGGTAAAGGCAACGTGCATATCAGTAGCATCAGGACTTCTAGCAAGCTTTTGTAGGAACATAATCACTTTAGAAATATTGCAACCATCAATATCAAAATCAAACTTAGCATCAGTAGTAGTAGGATCGATAGGCTTAGGCATAGTAGGAGGAGGAATAGGGGCTACATGTGGTTTAGTGGTGATAGTGCACACACTATTGTTTCTATCAATTTCAGCTTCCCTTTCCCACCTAGCATGAAGTTGAGCTAACAGCCTAACATTTTCATCAATAGTAACTTGTATGGCATGAGCAGTAGCAAAGGTATTTTCCATAGTTTCAGGTTTAGCAGCCATTTTATTAACCAAGGAAGTTGGAGCTTCAGACAAAGAGGATATATTTTTCTCAACAGTTAAAAGCTTTTCCTCCATAGTCTTACTGAAAGTGGTTTGTCTACTAATAAAGTCCTTGAGCATTACTTCAAGTTCAGAGGGGGCACTTCTAGCATTATTGTAAGAGCTTCCATAGGAGTTGCCATTATTAGGAGGATAAGGCCTATAATTGTTGTTGCTACCAAAATTATTCCTATAGGCATTGCTGTTGAAATTGTTGTTTCTAATGAAGTTCACATCAACTTGATCTTCTTGAGCAACCAAAGAGTCTAAGGGAACACTATTAGGATCTAGAGGTGCTTTCCCATTAACAAGCATAGCCATAATAACATCAATCTTTTCACTCAAATAGGAAGTTTCCTCAACAGAATTGACATTCTTACCATGTGGAGCTCTCTCAACATGCCATTCAGAGTAGTTAACCATCATATTATCAAGGAGCCTTGTTTCAGCACCCAAGGTGAGTCCCATAAAAGTACCTCCAACAGCAGAATCCAATAGGTTTCTTGAGGAGAAGTTCAAACCTGCATAAAAAGTTTGGATAATCATCCAAGCAGTGATTCCATGAGTAGGGCAATTTTTAACCAAAGATTTCATTCTTTCCCAAGAAGGAGCAACATGTTCACTATCAAGCTGTTTAAATTTAATTATGTCACTTCTCATAGATATAATCTTAGCAGCAGGATAACACATTCCAATAAAAGAATCTTTGCACTTAGTCCAAGAAGCAATATATTTTTAGGCAAAGAAAGCAACCATTCTTTAGCTTTTCCCCTCAAGGAGAAAGGAAAAAGCTTGAGCTTAATAATATCTCCATCTACATACTTATACTTTTACATCTCACAAAGTTCAACAAAGCTATTGAGGTGGGCAGCAGGATCATCAGAACCAACACCAAAAAATTGCTCTCTCATCACAAGATTCAACAAAGCAGGCTTAATTTCATAAAAGGTAACATCAGGAGCAGGTGGAGCAATATGAGTGCTTAGGAAATTATTGTTGTTGGTGCTAGTGAAGTCACACAACTTGGTGTTCTCAGCCGAGTTCATTTTGGCAAAGGTGGGCAAGCAAAAAACAGCAGCAGCAGCTAGAGCATGGACTATTTTTGTGTGTTTTTGCATAAGGCAAGCAAACCAAACTAGACTAATTTTTTGGGGTTTTTTGAAAAGAGGCAAACAAAACCAAGCAAAAGAAACAAAGAAAACTAAAAACAAAGTAAAGAGAAAGGAAGTGAAGGACTCCCCTAGTGAAGACGTCCGTGGCCTCCCCGACAACGGCGCCAGAAAACTTGTTGATAGCGCTTGACGAGGTGGAAGAGGTTGAAGTAGATTCCCCAGTAATGGCACCAGAAAGCTTGAATGAGCCTAGTGTTTGATGTGGAAGCGCTTCGTTGGAAACCCCAAGAGCAAGGTGTGAAGCAGCAAGCAGCAAGTCTTCCCTCAGTTGAGACCGAGGTTATCGAACCAGAAGGAGGAAGGAAACGTC
The DNA here is from genome assembly GCA_916181665.1 of Avena sativa. Taxonomy (NCBI): domain Eukaryota; kingdom Viridiplantae; phylum Streptophyta; class Magnoliopsida; order Poales; family Poaceae; genus Avena; species Avena sativa. The sequence goes on along the minus strand of OV702294.1, from coordinate 164,893,238 downwards.
ACACTGGTGTTGGAAGCAACGCGCATACCTGCACAACACAAAATCAAGACTTTGATCCAACAAATCAGTGAGGTTGTCAAGCTCACCGGTTTGCTGTAGCAAAGGATTAGACGTATGGTGTGGAAGGTAATGGTTTGCAGCAAGTAAACAAGTAATAGTGGAAGATGTATCAATGGTAAAGATTGGACCGGGGTCCATAGTTCAGTAGAGGTGCTCTCCTTAGATAAACAACATGGCATGAAGGATAAACAAATTACAGCGGGGCAATTGACAAGAACTGAGCAAGGCATAAAAATGCAATTACTAGCCAGAAAGATCCTATGAAGCTGATTGGGCAATAAAACAATATACATAGACCGTAATCCAACTGCATCTATGACTAGAAGTCCACCTTTAGGTTATCATCTGAACCCCCTCCAGTATTAAGTTTCAAGCAACAGACAACTGCTTTAAGCAAAGTGTGTAAGGTAAACAGTCCACATGTTCCATGAATAAGAGACCATTGTTTTCTCCCTAGTAGCAACAACACATCTACAACCGAAGAGATTTCTGTCACTTCCCTTGGAAACTAGAGGCATGAACCCACTATCGAGCATACATACTCCCTCTCGGAGTCACTAGCAACTACTTGGCCAAGATAACCACTAGCAAAAGAGAGCATGCAAGATCACAAACAACACAGACATGATAGAATCATAAAGATAGAACCATTAATCAAACCAACATAATAATCTCAATATCCATCGGATCCCCGCAAACACAACATGCATGATTACAAATAGATTAGTTCTTGATCATAAACGGAGCTCACAAGATCTATACATGAAAGCACAAAGGAGGAGATATAACCATCTAGCTACTACATGGACCCATAGTCCAAGGTGGAACTACTCACAAATCATACCGGAGAGAAGGCCTCCGAGATGATCTCCCCTCCGGCAGGGTGCCGGGAAGAGCTTCAGATCCCCTCGATCTTGGACGATGGTGGCGGCGGCTACAGACAGTTTCGTGGATTTCTGATCGGGTACTGAGAGTTTCTGCATCAGGGGCTTCTTATAGGCGAAGGGGGAGTCCGAGGCGTCCACCAGGGCGGCCAAACCCTAGCTAGGCGTAGGGTAGGGCCCACCCGCGCCTGGGGGGGGGGGGGTCTGGCCCCTCTGGCCGGCCCCTCGTGCTCTCCTCTGGACTTCTTGTTCCCCATGGAAAGTTATTGACTTTGTCCTTCGTCCCGTCCAATTCCGAGAATATTTCTTTACTAACTTTTCTAAATCCAAAAACAGCAAAAAACAGGCATCTGGCACTGTTGCAACTTGTTAATAGGTTAGTACCAGAAAACATGTAAAAAGCACCTCAAAGTGTGGACAAGTAAAGTAAAGTAGATACAAAATAAGCATGGAGCATCAAAAATTATAGATACGTTTCCAACGTATCATGCCTCACCTGTCTCTATACCTGAGCCCTTTACTTATGCACTTTACATTGTGATAGCCTTCATGCTTGAAGTAATTTATCTTGCTATCACCTTGTTTCTTGTCTTGTTTAGCATAAGTTGTTGATGCACATAGGTGAACCATAGTATATATAGGATATATGCTTGACAAAACAAAATGCTGGTTTTATTCCGCCTTTGTTAAACCCATCTCATAAAAGTTTTAAATCTCCTATTCACCCCCTCTAGGCGACATCTGTGATCTTCCACCCGTCCTGTAACCTATAGAATCGCAGGCTTCATGGACAAACCCTTGGTGTCCTATAATCTATTCGATTGTTTGATAGGAGATCTGTTTCACCTCCGTTGTTGCCCGCTTCACCGCTTCTGCTAATGCCGATCTACGGACCCACTCAACTTCCGGTCTCGCCCTGTCCATGAATCACTGACACGGACTCCTCCGAGGTCCATCCAATCACTAGCCAAGACACGCGGCCCCAATTGATGCCTATCGTGGCTCCTCCACATGGAGCGGTTCCCCAACCCGTCGGTGCCATTGTGCATCCCTATCAACCATCGTCGGCTCAAAGCATAATCACACGGGCCAGCAAGTCATGAAGGGAGGCGCCTCCATGTCTGCCGGGCTCGGAATGGAAGCGACAACCACTGGCCATGCCCGCCCATAGATGTGGAAGGTAGAGAGTGTCGGCCCGAAGGAGAGTCCACCCAGCTAAAGAAGATGCCTTTGAGCCATAGTGGCTTGCCTCCCCATGGTCTGGCCACAACCGCCTCCTCCCATGCCCCACACGGCAAATCATCCATCGCCTGTAATGTGTTCGTCAAAACGCCCGCAAGGTATGAATATTTCTTTGACACGGCTCCAACCTTGTTTTCTATATGTAATTGTAACATTAGTATTCGGTGATGTAGTTACAATTTTTATGGTGTTCTAACCTCATTCACCAATTTGTTGTAAGAGAACACAATTGATATTTTCGATACACCAAGGCATTCAATGGTGAGATTTATGGCAAGGGTGGTGCGGAGTTTGACGGTGAGAATGGTGTCGAGGGCGAGAAGAGTGATGATGGTGATATGGTGGAGGAGATTTAGGAGGGGGTGTTTGATTCCTCTCAAGGGAATAGAAGAACAAGAGCGGTGAATTACAATGAAATTCAAGATGTTAGGTTGCTGAAGGCATGGGACGAAGTGTCACTCGATGTGGTGTCCAACAATTATCAAACCAGGAATAGGTATTAGCAAAGGATCAAGGATAAGTTTTTCCAACTCGTGCCTCGGATTTACAATCACACACCTCGCATGTATCGATCACACCTAGGCCATTGGGATGTCATCAAAGCTTGTTGTGTTCGTTGGAGTGGATGTTTGGAGCAAGTGTGAAATGCACCTCTAATTGGTGTCACCATTGATGGATATGTGAGTACTTTGAAATTTGTGCATCTCACATACTTGTGAGTAGATGATCATATTGTTCACATATGCATTGACTTGTGATTGTAGGATAAAATAGCAATGGCAATTGATGCATGTAAAATACATACATGAACTTTGTAATTTATTGACACATATTCCCACGTATTTACATCATATTAGTAGTCATTATCAATGTTCTTATTGATTTTGGAGATTTTCTAAACAATCCTCTATCATCTGGGTCTAACTCTGTCTGGTAGAATATACCTTTTTAGTAGTTTTGACATTACAAGTCCTAATGGACTCCAAAAACGACAAGGTTAGAGGACAGAGTTCACAATTTTTGAGACGAACAAAATGAGATGAAGTGGGCCACCAGGAGATGAAGGAGCTGAAAATGGGGGCCCATGGCGCGTGGTGCCTTCAAAGGCGCGCCACCTATACTCTTTCCCACCTCGCCCGTCCGATTCGCTTCAATCTTGCGCCCATCTATTTTTTTGACCTAAAAACCTCTATATATGCCCCCTCTCGGTCGTCCTTGACATGCACAGAGGCAGAGATCGAAAACACCAAAATAGAGACTTTGTAGGCCGCCACCGAAGGAAGATTGGAGGGGGAACCACTGTTGGGATCGCCTCCGGCCACCTCCCCTCCTTCACCAACGCCTCCACATCACTCTCCATGATGAGAGGGGAATATTCCACCCTATAGACTCTGGGTTTGTGATGGTAACTTGATCTGATCTCTCTAGGTATGGTCATTGTTGAAGTCCATATGATGTGCCTTGCACGACTATGGATCTATCTATGTAATTCCCATACTGGATATTGTGGTAAGAGATAACTCTATGTATGCATTTACCGTTATGTTGGATATTTTATGGCTTGTCATACTTTTGTAAATATTCTATCGCATGTAATGGTTTGATCTATGCAAAATGCCTTGTTTACCAATTCCATGAGCGAGGTGTTTGACACCACCAAGTGGAGGTAAATGAGAGAGATGCGGTAATACACACATCAAATAAATCATTGCATTAGTGTTTCGAGTGTTTTTCATTAATAAGTATGATGTATATAGGTAATGGTGGCCGAGTGACAACATCATATTTATTGAGTGACACAATCCAACCAAACATCCTTTATCTAGGGTAAAAAGGGAGAAGTATAATGTGTGGCGTGACAATAACCAACACTAGCCTTACGAGGGTGACCTAGCAGCACAAATGAGTATTTCTTTCAACTATGTGTTTTAAGACATGTAGGCGTCATAAAATTTACCACTAAAACATGAAAATTGTGTGTACTTTTATCTATAACATGATCATCACCCTAGATGGAGAGAGAGGATTGTGTGCACCCATGAACCCATGTCCATTGTTCCCATAGGAGAAAACCTTTGTCTTGGCCTCTTGCATTGAAGAGGATTGGGATACTTTACATTACTATTTTGTTGCACCTTACTTCCTTGTATTAAATCAACCTTTATTGTTTCTTTAAATTGTTTAGTACATAAACAATTAAAACTTGTTACACTTTAGTTGTAGATAATAAATAGCTATTACTTCTTTCTCCTGTGTATCGATACCCTACTTCCACATTGAGAGGTGATACAGTGATCCCCTGCTCTAGGGGTTATCAGGTACTTTTATGGCGCCGTTGTCGGGGAGCATAGTGCCTAGGCTTTTATTCTTGTCTGCACTAGACAATATATTTACTTTCAGTTCACCTTATAGTTTTACTTTTACTTTTTTATATCTTGCAATCATCTAATCTTGGGGAGGTTTACTTCGTTGTTTGGTTGTGAGTTTTAATTTGGTTTAGTTTCAGTTTTGTACTTACTTTCGTTATATAAAAAACACATAAAAATTAGTATAACTTTTACCATGGAAGAAATCAATAGAATTTTGGAAGCTTACTATGAATACCAAGAAACCAATGAAGGAAAAAGATTGGATGAATTACTTCAACATATCAATAGTGTGGATATGGATTTTTTTGAACTACATGATATAACTTGTTGCACTAGAGAAGGCTATAAACACTCTCATTATCAATGTAAGCATAATAGTGATCCTATAATTGCTTCTTCTCAAAAGTGTAGACTTTCATGCCATGATTTAGAACAATTTGAGAAATATATTGCCTATATTGTAGCCAATGAAATAGACTCTCTTATTAATGAAAAACTTGGAACTAGTCAAATCATTCCTATGTTTAAATGGCACATGGCTCTTACCCTCCAAATTTTCATAAAACAATTTAGTGATAATGATTATTTTATTAAATATAAAGAAAGAACTCTTTCTTCCATGGAAAGTACTAATATTTTGCAGGAAGAAGATGATGAAAATATAAGCTTGACAGAGGAAGTATGTGAAGAATAAAATGGAGAGGATATAGTCCAACCTAAGCTTGTGGATGTATTATAACCTCTAAAATATGATAGTAACACTCAAACTCAAAACTCATTTGTCGTTTATGAGAACCCATGCTATGATAATTGTCCAACTAAAAAACCCTATGGTAATTTATGAAAACTCATGCTATTGTGATGAAACTAATAATTATTGATGCTAGTAATGCTACTAGTAAAAATATTGATAATAATGAGGAGTATTGTTTATATATGCTATATTATAGTGCTTTAGATGATGGTCCTATGCTTCTTGATAACCCTCCATGTATAATACATGAGGATAAAAATGATATACTTGTTGTCCATGACGATGTTCATATTAGTAAGAGTATAATATTATTTTTGAATTATCCTATCTTAACCATAGAGGAGAAATATGAACTTGCTAAGAACTATATGTATAGTTTGCATTTATCTTTAGTTAAAAACTCTTATTGCATCCATGATAATGAGATTGAAATTAGTGTTATCAACTATTTTGAAAGAGGAAAGCATGCTAATGAATACCATGATAATTATAATGATCTTATTTATATAGCAAACTTTCCAAACTTGCATGCTTTAAATGGCTACAATGTTACATTTTTTAGTGCTTGCAACTACTATGAAAGAGGAGATGATAAGTTCCCTCTTTATGCTACTAATAATTATAAGTTGCATTCACCTACTGATAATATGCAATGGCATCCCTCCATTTGTTGTGATTTAGTTATATATAAAATGCCAATGCATAGGATACTTTGTTGTTATTGTTTCCACACCTTGTGTTGCTTTCTACCATGTTTTAACTTGATTTTTCTTATGGTTAGTATGAGCACACCATGGGACCCTGGTATTTTTTATGGAACACTTCCCAAGGAAGGATGAGATAGCACCAAGGTACAACCTACAACATGATCTCCATATCACATAAATAAGTAAATCCTAGCTATATGGCTATAAAGAAAGCGCTTTTTGGGAGGCAACCCGGTTATTTATTTTTATTTACTCTTGATGTAGTTTAAAATAGTCCTTTTAAGTTTTTCTCTGAAGTTTTTAATAAAGTACCAAGTTGAACCCATTTGGATGACATCAAGCTGATAAACATATGGAGTAGAAAATTCTATGCCAACATTTTTTAGTAAAAGAATTCTCCACAGAGTCATGTAACTCTTATTGAGCTCATATTTAAACTGAAGTTACAAATTTTCATCCTATATATGCAAAAAAAATAAAATTCCTGACATGTCTAAGTGGTCAAAATAAATACGTTTTCCTACTGCTAAAAATCCAGAAAATTCCACCTTGTTTTGTTTAAGCCACTATTTTGAGTCTCAAATGATTTATCATGAGTCTTTTGATAATCTAACAATGTATACAACATAATATACTTGATGGGCACCTAAAAATAAAATTCGATTTAATTATTATATGGAAGTTTGCAACATATCTTTGTACCACTATTGTTACCCCATAGAAAAGAAATGGGAGAAAGTTTTGTGTTGAAGTTTTTTGACAGGGAATGGAGGAACACCACACTAAGAGCTATCCAAGAATGGTGAAAACCATAAGCTTAGGTATTCCCAAGGCACCCCCACTTGACGAGGTTTAATATCGTCAATGCCCATTGTTATGAGCTTGGGTTTTGGAGAAGATGGGGATGCTGGAGATCGTGGAACGGTTAACAGACAAGCAACCAGGGGACACGAGATTTACCCAGGTTTAGGCCCCCGGAGGGAATACCCTACTCTTTCTTGTCTGCTCTTGATTACGGTGGAACCGACAGTTATAGGGTGCGCAGATGCAATCTGGCGTGAAGGTGTGTATGCGGTGGTATGAAAGGTGTCCGAGAGCCTCCTCGTCGTGCCCTCCTAGCCTTTATATAGAGATAGGCAGGTCCCGGGCACAGATCGAGTCGGTTACAGGTTTTAGGGTTTACCCCCTTTGAATATTCTATCTGTTCTAGTCTTGCTCTCCAAGGATCTGAAGACGTCATGGGCTTGGGCACCCGAAAATCTTCATGGGCCGCGTATATTATCGTGGGCCTTCCTTGGGCTGGACCAGGTATGCTGAAGTCATGTACCCGTAGGGTATAACCATGTCAGTAGCCCCCGAGTGTTAAGTCGAATCGTAGATTCGGCTGAGGACTCTTCAATCTTTCGGGTGCACCTATCTCTATTTATCAGAGAGTGATTCTAGTGTGTAGGGATTGTTGATGCGTGTGCCTGACTCTCCCGATGGATCAGGGTCAGTTAACTGTCTTAGGACAAAACAACACGATCTTCTTCAGATTCGAGACCCTCGACTTGAACCCGGAACATATGCTGGCGTAATTCGACTCAGGCCATTGAGGACTTACAGGAGTGGAATTCTAGTAAATTTCGAATGATGTACCCAACACGTCCGTCGGGATTTTCATCTACCTGTTGGCACGGTTTTTTACTAGCAGAGCACAGTCGTGTGTGTTACCAGGCCATCAGATGGTATTTGTAGGTCTTATCTTTGTGTCGTAGACACAACATCCGAAATTTTATCACCACAGAGGTGTTTCGGGTTGCCAAGGAGTATGTTTCTCACTTAGCGTTAATTGGGGCAAAGTTGCCAAAAAGTTTTTTGTATTCTGATTTGAAGGATCGCAATCGAAGAGTTCATAGGGTGCACGACCAGCACTCCTTATGGGAGTAGCCCCCGAGTGTCTGTTCGAGTCGTAGACTCGAGCAGAGACTTTAATTCAGCCGTTGTTTTCTTCAGGTCCGTAGGACACAATTTTTTTCGAATGCTTGAATCAATCCTCCCTATGGGAGTAGCCTCCGAGTCCGTAGTGGAGTCGTGGACTCGACGTAGGACTCGAAGAATAGTTCAGCGGTGTAGTACCTAAGTCATGCTTTGGGTGCGCGGCCAGCGCTCCAGATAGGAGTAGCCCCCGAGTAGTTGCTCGAATCATAGATTCAAGTGAGTACTTTAGCTATTGAGCCGAAGATTTGTAACCATTGCTAGTATAGCTTTGATGACGTCAGTGCTGACGATCGGTGACCTCAAGCGTCTGCGGCGCCAGAGGTGACGTGACTGGACGAACGTGGGTCCCACTTTCTGACTTGGAATTGACTGGTCACGTGCGACGTGGCGATAATTACGGCGTCTCCTCGGTTTCCATGCGCAGTGGACGGCGTGCGAGCGACGGTTCGCTGCTGTGCTGTCATGTGGACGGTTGGATTTTGATGCTGGCTCTAGGGCTTCCCAATGAACGGTCCCTGTTCATCGTCTTTTTCCTTATAATCTTTGGGGGGGGGATTTGTTTGTTTTCACCGCAACCATTTGCTTTTCACTGCTTCCACTCTCTTGAGCTTTTCTCGCTACGCGCTGGAAATTCTCCGTCATTTCCTTCGTCCTTTTTGCGCTCACACCACCGCCGTCGCCGTACTGCAATGGGGAAGTCTAAGAAGGCCTCCACCGTGGCAGGCACCAGCGCTGCTACCGGCGGCAAGAAAAGCACCACCACCACTTGTGTCACCGATGGTGGGTGGCGGCGCTCGGAGACACGCGCGGGCGACCTGCGCAAGTTGCGCGAGGCGGGTTTGATCTTGCAGGACAGGGACGCTACCCAAGTTACCGACGATGAGGTAATTTCCCGTCCACCTGCTGGTTTTTGGGTGATGTTCATTGCTTTTGTTCTTCGCGGCCTTTCTCTCTCAGTCCACGATTTTCTTCGTGGGCTGTTGTTTTTCTATGGCAACCAACTCCACCATCTTTCCCCAAATTCTCTTGTCCACATCGCCCATTTCATCACTTTCTGCGAGTGCTGGCTCGGTATCGAGCCACACTTTGGTCTCTTTCGGAAGCTCTATTCCGTGAAGAGGCAATCCGGCTCCAATGGAGTTTATCCGATTGGTGGCTGTATTATTTCCCTTTGATCCAACTTTCTTTTCTTCTCTTTTTCTATGTCCGAGTCTGTCCAATACTGGGGGAAGATGTGGTTTTATATCCGCGATTCCACAGTGGACGGGCAAGACTCTGGCCTTGCCCCTTTCGACTCCACCCAAAAAATCCAGCCGAAGAGGTCCTGGAAGAACCACATCTTGAAGGGTGAGGTGGAGGAGATAGAGGAGCTCTACCGTCGGGTGGAGGACCTCTAGGTGATTCCGTAGAAGGAGGTGAACGGTGTGGATATCATCCGCACCTTCCTCAAACATCGGGTGCAACCACTCCAGACTAGGGCGCACCCGATATTCCTTTATTCTGGTCGCCACGACCCGACGAGAGTTGCGGCTGAGGAGCTCTCCAAGGGGGACCTCGACAGAGTCCTTCGGCCGCTGCTGAAGTTCAAGGCTGACGAGGATCTTCCGGGGAAGTCACGGACCCCTCCGTTCACTGCCTCTCGACCGGTTCCGCAGGTGTAGATCTGGGACGTGCGCGTAGAGCTTTTTCCGAATGCGTTTTCTTGTACTTCCTTGTTATGAAAATTTGTTGTCATTGTGCAAGGGTTGAAGGTACCTGGCATGGTGCCTCCACTACCCGAACGATTTCCAGATGCGCCGGACAATGAGGTAGTGGACTCCATGTTTGAGCTTCCCTCGGCACAATCACCGGTTGAGGATTCTCCCGAGGCGAGCGAGGAGTGGACCCGAAAGCGAGCACGAAGCTCGAGCGAATCTTCGGATTCCTCGACTCTGCCGATACCTAGGAACCCGCCATGCCTTGTTCGCCATTATGGAGGTGATGGTGGCTCTTTCTCCCCCATTCTGTCTGTTCCGGTGCAGGCTATAGCACCGCAGCCGCCGGCGAAGCGGAAGCAGGAAGAGAAGAAAGGCAAGAGGGCCTTGCCTGTCTTTGATTTGAGTGGCATGGACTCGTAAGTATCTTCGGATGCAGTTCTTTATTTCCTTTGTCTTCTTTTGTTTGAATGGTGCTTTCTTGTGCAGCCACTCCTCCGATGGCTCTTCTAGTGATGCTGCTCAGGAGGCCATGGGGGATTCGAGGGTGACACCTCCTCCCTCTCAGACGGTGGCCACCTCTGGGGGCGTTGCTCCGAACCCCTCCCCACAGGAGGTTCGGGTGATCGTCTCCGAGAATATGACAGCCGGACCTTCAGAGTCTCTGTCTGGTCATGTAAGTATCTCTGTTATTGTTGTGGGGGGAGACCTCGAGCGTTTTTCATATGATCTACTGATCTTTGCTTCTGTTTTGTGCGTGTCTCGGGGGGGAGCCCCCGAGCATTTTTCGTGTGTTTGACTTATTTTTGCCTGTTTCTTGGGCACAGCCCCCGAGCCTTTTTCCTAACAAGTTGTTTCTTCTCGCAGCATTTTGTGCAAGGTGCCAATCAGCTGGTGAAGCAGCATCTGGCGTTGGAGGCCAGCCTGCAGCGACTTCTATAGGGGTTCATAGCATGGAAAACAAAAAATTTCTATCGCATGCAAACAAACAAGCCAAGATCTATCTACTAGATTGTAGCAACGACTCGATAGTGAAACTCACCTCGAAGATTCCAAAGTGGTTAACGAGATCAGATTCTCGTGGGTGATGTAGTCGTACTCTTCCCGATCTCAAGATCGTGTAGACGATCCTTCCGGCGCCACGTTCCGGCAGCGCTCTCGCAGTCGATCACACGTTCGATACTCGATGAAGACCTTCCTCTCCCTTGTTCCCGCAGGCAGCGGAGGATGTAGCACTCTCCTCGCGATTCCGGCAGCATGACGGCGTGGTACCGGAAGTAGAGGGGAGATCCCGCAGGGCTTCGCCTTAAGCAGGAGCGAGTATGGTGGACTATGAGAGAGCCTCGGTGATCTAGGATTTAGACACACCAAGTAGAAGGGGCTAGGCCGGCAGATAGGGCAACTAGAAGCCCCAACTCGGCGGCTTGGGAGAAACCTTAGGCGGCGGCTATGGTGGGCGGCAGCTAGGGTTAGGGTTTGCGGGGTATGAGAGGTGTGTTTGGAGGGGCAGCCTTGCCCCTCCTTATATAGGTGGAGGGGGCGCGCCAAGGGGAGGGGAGTCCCTCCCCAACTCGGTCTCCAAGTGGGCCGGCGGTGGAGGGAGGTAACTCCTCCCCAAGTAGGTTTACTACTCTCCCTCCACCAAACAAAATAGCGTTTGACTTTTTCAAATTGGCGTTTGACTTTTTCAAACTAGGATTTGTTTTATCCCTTTATTTTGTTCAGCGATGACACCTAGTACATGATGCAATCATTCTAACTTATAATGACACATTCATGTACCCTTCCCCTCCAGAATGCCGGACATTTCGGAACCTTCTAGAACATTCCTGATGAAAACACCGGAACCATTCTCCAACCCCGAAACAGGACTTTCCTTATATGAATCTTATTCTCCGGACCATTCCGGATCTCCTCGTGATATACCGGATCCCATCTGAGACTCCGAACATCATTCGGTCTCTTACTCATCATTCCATAACTACTCAAACAACATCGAATCCTTAAGTGTGTCTCCCTACGGTTCGTGAATTATGCGGACATGATTGAGACACTTCTCCAATCAATAACCAATAGAGGAATCTGGAAATTCATATGGCTCCCACATATTTCTACGATTACTTTGCAATCGAATGAACCACTTACATACGATACCAATTTCCCTTTGTCTCACGATAGTTTACTTATCCGAGGTTTTGATCGTCGGTATCTCTGCATACCTACTTCAACCTCATTACTGATAAGTACTCTTTTCTCGTTCCCGTGGTATGTGATCCCTTGTGAGCCAGTCACATGCTTGCAAGCTAATTGGATGACATTGCACCGAGAGGGCCCAGATTATATCTATCCGTCATATGGATGGACAAATCCCACTCTTGATTCATGTGTCTCAACCCATACTTTCCAAACACTCAATGCCATCTTTATAACCACCCAGTTATGGTGTGGTGTTTGATGTCATCAAAGCATCCTTCTGGTGATGGTGATAAACATGATCTCATGGTCGAAGGAATTAGGTTACTATGTATCAGAAAGCATATAGCAATTGAACTATTTAAAATGACTTGATCTTTATGCTACGCTTATCTATAGGAGTATGTCCATCATACCATTCTCCTAATGATATGACCTTGTTGTTAATAACATCTCAATGTTCATGATAGGGAAACCACAATCATATATTAACCAACAAGCTAGTATTATGAAGAGGCTTTACTAGGGACTCTAATTTAGTTTACAAATCACACAAGTATTAATGTTTCCTTGTTAATACTATTATAGCATGAATGTAAACATTTATCATAAACACAAAGATATAATAATAACTATATTTATTATTGCCTCTAGGGCATATCTCCAACAGTCTCCCACTTGCACTAGAGTCAACTAATCTAGATTACATGGTAATATACCGAACACCCATGGCAGTTTGGTGTTGGTCATGTTTTGCCCTCGGGAGAGGTTTAGTCAACGGATCCGCCACATTCAGATCTGTGTGTACTTTGCAAATATTTATGTCTCCATCTTGGACATGTTATCGAATAGTGTGAAAACGTAGCTTGATGTGCTTCAGCTTCTTGTGTGACCTTAGTTCTTGCGCATTGGCTATGGCGCCCATGTTATCACAGTAGATAGACATTGGGTCCAGCGCACTTGGAACCACACCGAGCTCTGTAATGAACTCCTTCATCCATATCGCTTCTTGTGAAGCCTCCGAAGCAGCTATGTATTCCGATTCAGTTGAAGATCTCGCCACAACACTTTGCTTTGCACTCCTCCAGCTAACTGCCACACCATTCAAAATAAATACGTATCCAGATTGTGATTTAGAATCATCCGGATCGGTGTTCCAACTAGCATCGGTGTAACCATTTACAACAAGCTGTTCATCACCTCCATAAGAAAGAACCATATCCTTAGTTCTTCTCAAGTACTTAAGGATGTTTTTGACCGCTGTCCAATGATCCACTCCTGGATCACTTTGATATCTGCTAGTTAAACTAACAGCATATGCAATGTCGTGTCTAGTACATAGCATGGCATACATTAGAGATCCTATGGCTGAGGCATAGGGAGTCTTACTCATCCTTTCTCTATCTTCTGCCATTGCTGGACTTTGAGTTTTACTCAAGGTCGTATTGGGCAACATGGGCAAGAACCCTTTCTTGCTATCTTCCATTCCAAACCTCTTTAGAACTTTGTCCAAATATGTACTTTGTGACAATGATATTAGGCGTCTTGATCTATCTCTATAAATCTTTATGCCTAATATGTAAGCTGCTTCGCCAAGATCTTTCATTGAAAAACTATTATTCAAATATTCCTTGACACTATTAAGAAGGTCTACATCATTCCCAATCAACAATATGTCATCTACATATAGTATTAAGAATGCTACAGATCTCCCACTCACTTTCTTGTAAATACAAGCTTCTCCATAAGTTTGTATAAAACCAAAACTTTTGATAACCTTATCAAAACGTTGATTCCAACTTCGGGATGCTTGCTTCAATCCATATATGGACCTTTGAAGTTTGCATACCTTGTTAGCATCTTTAGGATTGACAAAACCTTTGGGTTGCATCATATACAACTCTTCATCAATGTCTCCATTGACGAATGCTGTTTTGACATCCATCTGCCATATTTCATAATCGTAATATGCAGCGATTGCTAGCATAATCCTCACAGATTTTAGCTTCGCTACTGGTGAGAAAGTCTCATCGTAGTCAACTCCTTGAATTTGTCGAAACCCTTTTGCGACAAGTCGAGCTTTATAGACAGTAACATTACCATCAGCATCTGTTTTCTTCTTGAAAATCCATTTGTTCTCGACAGCCTTTCGGCCATCCGGTAAGTCCACCAAAGTCCATACTTGGTTTTCGTACATGGATCCAATCTCGGATTTCATGGCTTCTTGCCATTTATTGGAATCTGGGCTCATCATCGCTTCTTCATATGTCTCAGGGTCATCGGTGTTGTCCACCAACATGACACTCATAACGGGATCATACCAATCAGGAGTGGTACGAGTTCTCGTTGACCTGCGAGGCTCTGTAGCAACTTCAACCGAAGTTTCATGATCATCATCATTAGCTTCCTCTCTTACTGGTGCAGGCGCCACAGGAACTTCTTCCGGTGCTGTGCTACTCGCAAGTTCGAGAGAAGGTTCAACAACCTCGTCGAGTTCTACTTTCCTTCCAGTCACTTCTTTCGAGAGAAATTCCTTCTCTAGAAAGGATCCATTCTTGGCAACGAAGATTTTTCCTTCGGATCTATGATAGAAGGTATACCCAATAGTTTCCTTTGGGTATCCTATGAAGACGCATTTTTCCGCTTTGGGTTCAAGCTTGTCCGGTTGTAACTTCTTTACATAGGCTTCGCAACCCCAAACTTTAAGGAACGACAACTTAGGTTTCTTCCCAAACCATAGTTCATATGGTGTCGTTTCAACGGATTTAGATGGTGCCCTATTTAAAGTGAATGCGGCTGTTTCTAATGCATAACCCCAAAATGATAGCGGTAAATCTGTAAGTGACATCATAGAACGAACCATATCTAAGAGAGTTCGATTACGACGTTCAGACACATCATTACGCTGTGGTGTTCCCGGCGGTGTCAATTGTGAAAGTATTCCGCATTTCTTCAAATGCTCGCCAAACTCGTAACTTAGATATTCACCTCCATGATCAGAACGTAGAAATTTAATCTTCTTGTTACGTTGGTTCTCAACCTCACTTTGAAATTCCTTAAACTTCTCGAAAGTTTTGGACTTATGTTTCATGAAATAGATATACCCATATCTACTCAAGTCATCCGTGAAGGTAAGAACATAACGATAACCACCGCGCGATGCTACACTCATTGGTCCACACACATCGGTATGTATGATTTCCAATAAGTCTGTAGCTCGCTCCATCATACTAGAAAATGGAGTCTTAGTCATTTTACCCATCAGACATGCTTCGCATCTTTCAAGTGATTCAAAATCAAGTGATTCAAGAAGTCCATCAGAATGGAGTTTCTTCATACGCTTCACTCCGATATGACCAAGACGATAGTGCCACATATAGGTCGAGTTATCGCTCAATTTCAAACGTTTAGCCTCAATGTTATTAATATGTGTATTTCCACTATCGAGATTCAATAAGAATAGACCATCTATCAAAGGTGCATGTGCATAAAACATATTACTCATATAAATCGAACATCCATTATTCTCGGACTTAAACAAGTAACCGTCTCGCAATAAACAAGATCCCGATATAATGTTCATGCTTAACATAGGCACCAAATAACAATTATTTAAGTATAAAACTAATCCCGATGGTAGATGAAGAGGTAGCGTGCCGACCGCGATCACATCAACCTTTGATCCGTTTCCAACGCGCATCGTCACCTTGTTCTTCGCTAGCTTCCGTTTATTCTGCAGCACCTGTTTCGAGTTACAAATATGAGCAACCGAACCAGTATCAAATACCCAGGCACTACTACGAGTACTAGTGAGATACACATCAATAACATGTATATCGGATATACCTTTCTTCTTGATGTTGTCGTTCTTCAAATCCGCCAAGTACTTTGGGAAATTCCGCTTCCAGTGACCCTCTTGCTTGCAGTAAAAGCACTAAGTATCAGGCTTAGGTCCAGCCTTGGTCTTCTTCGTCGGTGCAGTAACTTTCTTACCACCCTTCTTGAAGTGTCCCTTTTGCTTAGACTTGCCTTTCTTGAATTTGGTAGTCTTATTGACCAACAACACTTGATGCTCTTTCTTGATCTCCACTTCT
The DNA here is from genome assembly GCA_916181665.1 of Avena sativa. Taxonomy (NCBI): domain Eukaryota; kingdom Viridiplantae; phylum Streptophyta; class Magnoliopsida; order Poales; family Poaceae; genus Avena; species Avena sativa. The sequence continues at coordinate 164,877,261 of OV702294.1, read as the reverse complement.
GCAGATTTCAACATGGAGAAGAGTTCTGGCAACGTCTTGTACATGTTTTGCATATTGTAGTTCATCACAAAGTTCTTGTAACTTGGTGGTAGTGATTGGAGGACACGATGTATCTCCAAAGAATTAGGAATCACTATACCCAAACTTTGGAGTTTGTTTGCGTGCCCAGACATCTTAAGCACATGCTCACTGATGGAGCTGCCCTCTTCCATCTTGCAGTTAAAGAACTTTTCAGAAGCCTCATAACTCTCAACTGCCGCGTGAGCCTCAAATATCATTTTGAGTTCACGGACAATATCATGTGGGTCTGAATTCTCAAACCTTTTCTGAAGCTCCGATTCCAGACCATACAAGATAGCACACTGAACTGTGGAGTACTGATTCTTCCGAGAGAGGAAAACATTCTTTACCTCATCGGTAGCATCATCTGCAGGCGGGTCACCCAGCGGTGCATCCAGCACATAGGTCAAATTACCAGCATTGAGGACAATCCTCAAATTGCGGAACCAATCCACGAAGTTGCTTCCATTGTTTTTCAACTTTTCTTTCTCTAGGAACGCATTAAAATTGATGGTAGGGGCCGCCATTGATCTACAACATATTTGCAATAGTTTAGACTAAGTTTATGACAAATTGAGTTCTAATTAATAGTTAAATTAATCTAGGTGAACTCCCACTCAAAACAATATCCCTCACATTGTTTTAGTGATCACACGAACCAAATCCACTACATCAAAACCGATCATCACGAGAGTTGATGTAGCTTCAATGGCGAACAATCGACATGTTCATCATATCTACTATATGATTCATGCTTTACCTTTCGGTGATCCGTGTTCCGAGACCATGTCTGTACATGCTAGGATCGTCAAGATCAAACCTTAGCTTCCACATGAACAAAACTGGCTTGCTCACGTTGTATACACTTGCAGAATCTAACACACCCGATCATCACGTGGTGCTTCGAAACAACAAGCTTTAGCAACGGTGCTTACTAAGGATGAACACTTTAAAACTTGAAATTTGTGTGCTTGAGGGATCATCTTATAATGCTACCGTCGTTAACTAAGCAATACAAGATGCATAAAGGATTAACATCACATGAAATTCATAATATGTGATATGATATGGCCTTTCTTCTTTGTGCTTCCGATCTCCATCTTCAAGCACTAACATGATCTCCATCATCACCGGCATTGCATCAAGGTCAATGACACCGCTCCATGGTTGTCGTCCACCAGCTTCAACTATTACAACTACTTTGAATAGACACGCGGGTCTTAATAGAATTTAAAGACAACCATATGGCTCCTGTCGGTTGCCAACTTACAATAAGGAACATTGCATACATCAAATATAATCACAATCATGGCCATATCACATCACAGCACACCCCTGCAAAACAAAGTTAGACGCCTCTAATTTTCTTTGCATATTTTACGTGGTTTGGGGCTTTCAATAAGTGTCGCTCTAACTTACGAACAAGAACCACAACATTGATGCTAGAACTATCAAGTGCCCGTTGTAAATTGGATCTTACTATAATGGGAGAGACAAACACCCGCAAAGCTTCTTTTGCAATACAAGTTGCATGTTTAGCGTGGAGCAAGTCTCATGAACGATGTCATGTAAGGTTAGCCCGGGCCACTTCATCCCATCATACCGCAAGATGCAAAGTACACAAGAAGCAATTGATAATAAAAGCACCACCGCCCATAATGACCATTGTGTTCTACTCGTGCAACAGATCTACATATAGACATGGCTCTGATACCACTGTTGGGGTTCGTAGCATGGAAAACAAAAAATTTCTATCGCATGCAAACACACAAGCCAAGATCTATCTACTAGATTGTAGCAACGAGTCGATAGTGAAACTCACCCTCGAAGATTCCAAAGCGGTTAACGATATCGGATTCTCGTGGGTGATGTAGTCGTACTGTTCCCGGTCTCAAGATCGTGTAGACGATCCTTCCGGCGCCACGTTCCGGCAGCGCTCCCGCAGTCGGTCACACGTTCGGTACTCGATGAAGACCTTCCTCTCCCTTGTTCCAGTAGGCAGCGGAGGTTGTAGCACTCTCCTCGCGATTCCGGCAGCACGACGGCGTGGTACCGGAAGTAGAGGGGAGATCTCGCAGGGCTTCGCCTTAAGACGGAGCGAGTATGGTGGACTATGAGAGAGCCTCGGTTATCTAGGGTTTAGACACACCAAGTATAAGGGGCTAGGCCGGTGGCTAGGGCAACTAGAAGCCCCAACTCCGCGGCTTGGGAGAAACCCTAGGCGGCGGCTATGGTGGGTGGCGGCGGCTAGGGTTAGGGTTTGCGGGGTGTGAGAGGTGTGTTTGGAGGGGCAGCCCCGCCCCTCCTTATATAGGTGGAGGGGCGCGCCAAGGGGAGGGGAATCCCTCCCCAACTCGGTCTCCAAGTGGGCCGGCGGTGGAGGGAGGGAACTCCTCCCCAAGTAGGTTTCCTACTCTCCCTCCACCAAACAAAATAGCCGTTTGACTTTTTCAAATTGGCGTTTGACTTTTTCAAACTAGGATTTGTTTTATCCCTTTATTTTTTTCAGCGATGACACCTAGTACATGATGCAATCATTCTAACTTGTAATGACACATTCATGTACCCTTCCCCTCCGGAGTGCCGGACATTCCGGAACCTTCTAGAACATTCCCGATGAAAACACCGGAACCATTCTCCAACCCCGAAACAGGACTTTCCTTATATGAATCTTATTCTCCGGACCATTCCGGATCTCCTCGTGATATCCCGGATCGCATCCGAGACTCCAAACATCATTCGGTCTCTTACTCATCATTCCATAACTACTCAAACAACATCGAATCCTTAAGTGTGTCTCCCTACGGTTCGTGAATTATGCGGACATGATCGAGACACTTCTCCAATCAATAACCAATAGAGGAATCTGGAAATTCATATGGCTCCCACATATTTCTACGATTACTTTGCAATCGAATGAACCACTTACATACGATACCAATTTCCCTTTGTCTCACGATAGTTTACTTATCCGAGGTTTTGATCGTCGGTATCTCTGCATACCTACTTCAACCTCATTACTGATAAGTACTCTTTTCTCGTTCCCGTGGTATGTGATCCCTTGTGAGCCAGTCACATGCTTGCAAGCTAATTGGATGACATTCCACCGAGAGGGCCCAGAGTATATCTATCCGTCATATGGATGGACAAATCCCACTCTTGATTCATGTGTCTCAGCCCATACTTTCCAAACACTCAATGCCATATTTATAACCACCCAGTTACGGTGTGGTGTTTGATGTCATCAAAGCATCCTTCAGGTGATGGTGATAAACATGATCTCATGGTCGAAGGAATTAGGTTACTATGTATCAGAAAGCATATAGCAATTGAACTATTTAAAATGACTTGATCTTTATGCTACGCTTATCTATAGGAGTATGTCCATCATACAATTCTCCTAATGATATGACCTTTGTTGTTAATAACATCTCAATGTTCATGATAGGGAAACCATAATCATATATTAACCAACAAGCTAGTATTATGAAGAGGCTTTACTAGGGACTCTAATTTAGTTTACAAATCACACAAGTATTAATGTTTCCTTGTTAATACTATTATAGCATGAATGTAAACATTTATCATAAACACAAAGATATAATAATAACTATATTTATTATTGCCTCTAGGGCATATCTCCAACAGCTTCAAGGTACATCCTTAGCTAGATCTTCCGCTTCTTCGTCTGCTTGCTGGCTTGTGAAGCTCATGCATGTTCTTGTTACTTCCTACAGATGAAAATAACACTGCCCTCCGCGAGATTGATGCTCTCAAAAAGAGCCTCGGGCGGGCGGAGAAAAAGACCGAGGACGCCGTTGGTGTGAAGGAGCGCCTCGAGCGAGAGCTAGACGACGCAGCTGTGGCCAAGGAGTGCCTGCAGCAGGAGGAGACGGACCGCGAGGAGCAGCTCGCCACCACCGCAGCTACGCACGAGAGGGAGGTAGCGAAAAAGCTGATGGCTGCTGCCAAGTCTATTTCGGGTGAGTAATTTCGCCTGTATGTTTCTTGTCTCTCTTGCTTTGTTTGATTCTTACTGTACTTTTTTCGTTTTTCAGATGCCGTAGGCATTGAGTTCGACCGCAGAGCTCTGGAGCACGACAGTGATCTGGATGATGCTGCTGCGGCGGTCGAAGACCGCTACAGTACTATGGTTGGCTCTCTTGCCAAAGCCAAGGAGGTTCTTGGGCGCTTCTACAAGGATCTCGTCCCCAAGGGCGTTGCCCTTGAGGATGTCGACTTGTTGGCAGATGCGCTGTCAGCCGATGTGCCTGCGGCCTACAAGCGCAAACAGAAGGGCATCGGCGCATCCATGGGGCTGGCGATGGCCATGGCATCCGGGGCGGAGATGGATCTTCATTAGGTCACCTCCTAGATGCCAACGGCTCCCAACGGATCCCGAGGTAGCTCTTGCTCTATACACTGCCCATTGTAAAAGCTATGGGCTGAAGCTGATTGACGTGCTGGCGGAGTACGCGGCGAGGCAGCAAGGAGAGGTCAAGAGAAGGCAATCTGGCTCCGAGGCCACTCAGGATGCAGCTGCTTAGGCCTTGTAGTTGTAGGATAGTTGTCGTCTACTTTTGTTGTAATATATTCATGAACACTTCTTGTGCCACGCAGTGGCTTTTGTTGCATATAATGAACTTTCGAGTTGTTGCCCCTTTGTGTGTTGTTCATATCCTTGACTATTTTCCTCTAGGGACCTTCGAGTGATGACCCTGTCGATACTTCGTCTGCTCCGCAACAGCGACCATCCTTGGATGATGCGTCGCAGCTTGTATTTCTTCGTGACCACGTCCGCAGTCTGGAGAAGGAGGTGCTTGGCATCCAAGGCCATGCATATGTTTGGAAGTCGAAGGCGTAGCGAGGCGCCGCCAGATAGGATTATTTGAATGGGAGCTGCGGCTTTTGGCCAAACAGCTGCAGTGTGAGTTTCTTCGAGCTACTGCTCATTTTCGGATGCGCCTGTTGTCTTGTCATCTTACTTTGTAGGTGTTGCAGGTGCTAACCTTGTTCCTAGGGAGGATAAGGAGCGCGTTGCAGTTCAGATCAATTGCTTGACCCAGCAAGATATGGAAACCGGTGGCTTTTTCTGGATAGATCGCGACCGTGCCATGGTTCTTGCGACTGTGCAAGATCGTGTTCACCAGGTATCGCGAGTGCTGCGACAGGTGAAGACTTCTCTGGCGTCGATGCTGCAAGTCATGTTTCCCATGGATGAAGCGCCATCGACTCTCTGGGGCTTGCTGGTGAAGTTTTGAGACGTGCATCACGTCAGGGAGCTGGTGCAGCACCAGTTGGTTGCCGGGGTGAAGGCCGCGCTTTCCCTCGTGCGGCTACATCACCCTGATGTGAATCTTGCTGCTATTGCGGCTGGGCCGCCCCTTCGGCCAGATGATGACATGTGGGACATGCGCCCGCACTATGCGGCTGTGAGGCAGTATGACGAACAAATTGTAGATCTCTTTGAGCATCGCGCGCAGGTCATTCTTCGGAATAGGTAGGACCTGTAAAAAGATAGATGTAAAAACTTGTATGTATTCGACTGGGCGTGTTATGCCCTTTGTTGTAAAGGTTGATTGTATTAGCACGTGGTGCTTGTTTATATGCATGTCCTTTTCGTTAGCCTGACGTGATCAGCTACTCAGGTGCACATGCATTATCCTCAGTCGAAGAAGTCGTGAGGTTAGGGGGAGCCCCCGAGTATGTTGTAGCACAAAGAAATGCAAGTGAGAGATAAATTTTGGGGCGAGACACTTAGATTTATTCATATCGTAATGAGGAGGTACATTGTTCGGCTGAGTAGCCTTGGCTGAATAGCCTTATTGAAAGTAAAGGGGGATAGCTAGGGGTAGAAGCGTCGCAGTTATGCGACGTTCCATGGGTTGGAGTATGTGACTCCAGACTCCACGTGCTTGAGGCGATATGCGCCACCTGAGATGACTTCACTGACGACGTAGGGTCCTTCCCAGGGTGACTCGAGCTTCTTCGGGCGCTCTTGCTTGAGTCGCAAGACTAGGTCTCCTTCGACGAAGGACCTTGGGCGCAGTCGACGACTGTGATAGTTGCGGAGGCTCTGTTGGTAGACCGTCGATCATGCTGCAATGATGTCGCGTGCCTCGTCGAGTGTGTCGACGGCATCTTCGAGTGCGGCCATCGATTCGGCTTCGCTGTAGGCGACGACTCGTGGGGCCTTATGGCGTACTTCTGTGGGCAACATGGCTTCGGCTCCGTGCACCATGAAGAAAGGCGTGTAGCCAGTTGAGCTGTTTGGTGTTGTGCGCAGGCTCCAAAGGACGGAGGGTAGCTCTTATGTCCAGGCTCCCGCAAGTCGCTCGAGCGGGCTCATTAGGCGTTTCTTGATGCCGCCGCCGATGAGGCCGTTGGCCTTTTCGACCTGCCCGTTTGTTTGCGGGTGTGCCACGGAGGCATATGTTATGTTGATCCCGAGGCCTTCGCAGAAGTCCTGGAATTCTTTGTAGATGAAGTTCGACGCATTGTCGATGATGATGCTATGTGGCATGCCGAACCTGTAGATTATGGATTCGAAGAACTTCACGGCCATTTTACCCTTTTGATTGGTAACGGGCATGGCTTCGATCCACTTGGTGAACTTGTCGACTGCGACCAGGAGGTAGACGTGGCCTCCTTTCGAAGACTTGGGCAGTTTGCCGATCATGTCGAGGCCCCATTGGGCGAAGGGCCAGGCCACGGGTATGGGCCTGAGCTCCGATCCAGGTGCGTGCGGTTTGTCTGCGAACCTCTGGCACCCGTTACACCTTCGGACGATGTCCTTGGCGTCATTCATGGCCGTTGGCCAGTAGAACCCGGCTCGCAGAGCTTTGGCGACGAGGGCGCGGCTGCCCGCGTGATGGCCGCAGATGCCCTCATGGATGTCTTGGAGGATGGTTTTGCTGTCACCGATGGTGACGAACCTTTGGAGTACACCCAAAATGCTGCGTTTGTACAGCTCGACATTGATGATGGTGAAGGCCTTGGACCGGCGAGATATGCGTCGGGCATCTGTCGGGTCATCAGGTAGTTCCATGTTTATCAGGTACCATAGGTACGGCTGTGTCCATGTTTCTTCGACTTCCATGACCTGCATCAGGTTGACCACTGCGACCTCTGTGTCGAGCTTTTCGGGTCCTTCATGTACTTCGGGTAGCGCAGCCCCCGAGTGCTCCGCCTCTTCGGGTGATCCCTTGAGGAATTTTCTTTTAATGGATGGCACGCAGATCTGTTCGAGGAACACACCTGGTGGCACCCGTGCACAGGTGGAGCCGATATTGGCGAGCCTATCGGCTTCTTCGTTGCTTTCTCTTCCAACGTGCCGAAGCTCGCAGCCGTCAAAGTCTCCTTCGAGCTTGTTGTAGAGTGCACGGTACACGATCATGTTTGTGGCGTGTGCGTCACACTCGTTCATCGTCTGCTGGACGACGAGGTTCGAGTCACCGTAGATGACTAGGCGCGTTGCGCCGCAAATCTTGGCCATCCTCATGCCGTGGATGAGGGCCTCGTATTCGGCTTCGTTGTTGGAAGCTCGAAATTTCATCCGGAGGATGTACTTCATCTTGTCGCCCTGCGGGGATGTCAGTATGACCCGGGCTCCTGCTCCAGCCTCACGCTTGGAGCCATCGAAGTGCATCGTCCATGACTGTGTCATGTCTGGAGTGTCGGGCAGCTGTAACTCCATCCAGTGGACGAGGAAATCCGGTAGGACCCGAGACTTGATCGCATGATGCTTCTCGTAAATTATGCCTAGAGGAGACAGTTCGATGCCCCACAGGGCCACGCATCCTGTGGCTTCTAGGTTGTTTAGGATGCTGTTCAGAGGAGCTTCATTGACGACTATCACCTGATGCTCCTGGAAGTAGTGGCTCAGTCGACAAGCCGTCATGAACACGTCGTAGGTGAGTTTCTGGTAGTGAGGGTACCTCTGCTTTGTCTGCGTCAATACCTAGCTGAGGTAGTAGATTGGGCGTTGTACCCCATGGGTCTTGCCATCTTCGGGTCGCTCGACCACAAGCACAGTGCTCACCACCTGGTGCGTGGATGATATGTATAGGAGGGGCTCGCATTCCTTTGGTGTGACCAGAACGAGCGAGGTGGAGAGCAGTCGCTTCAAATCTTCGAATGCGTCGTCCACTTCAGGTGTCCACTCGAATTTGTCTGATTTGAGTAGCAGCTGGTAAAAGGGCATGGGCCTTCTCACCCATGAGGCTGATGAATCTGCTTAGTGCCGCGATGCGCCCAGCGAGTTGTTGGATACCTTTGAGGTTCTTTGGTTTCTCCATGGCCAGTATGGCCCGGATTTTCTTCGAGTTCACCTCAATTCCTCTCTGGGAGATAAAGTAGCCGAGCAGTTGGCCAGATGGGACGCCGAAGGCGCACTTTTCTGGGTTCAGCTTGATCTTGTAGCGATCAAGGTTGTTGAACGTCTCGCGGAGATCGTCGATCAGTGTCTTGGCCTCCCTTGTCTTGATTACTATGTCGTCGACATAGACTTGTACATTGCGGCCGATCTGGATCTTTAGGCATGCCTACATGCATCGCTGGTACGTAGTACCTGCGTTCTTCAGCCTGAAGGGCATTGTGTTGTAGCAGAACACTCCGAACGGCATGATGAACGTTGTTTTGTCCTAATCAATAATATGATAGATCCGAGGGAGAGGGAAGTGATCCTTCGGGCGGTGCTTGTTCAGTGATGTGAAGTCCACGCAATCCACAGGATGTCCATGTCCTTTTTAGGGACCATCATAGTGTTGTCTAGCCACTCTCTTTCCTTGATATCCCTGATGAAATCAGCGGCGGGCAGTCTGTTGACCTCAACTCTGATGGCTTCGGCCCGTGGCTTGGACAATTGTCGGATGGAATGTTTGACGGGCTTGGTATCTGGGAACACATTGAGTGCATGCTCGGCGAATTCCCTGGGAACTCCTGGCATGTCCGTAGGACACCAGGTGAAGATTTCCCAGCGCTCACAGAGGAATTCGACGAGCGCGCTTTCCTATGCGAGACTGAGGTCGTTGGCGATCAGCGCCGTCTTGGAGGCGTCCATTGGGTGGACCTGCACCTTCTTCATGTTGACCGTTGAGTCGAACGACATGTCGGGTTCGTTCTGCCTTGAGACTGGGTGTCACATCCCAAAATTTTCCAAATTTTGAAATGTGAAAAATAAATAAACAAAATAAACAATTGTTGATTTTTAGGGTGAGAAGAAACTTTTTGATTCCAATTGGAAACATCAAAACCTATCTTGATCGAATAGAATCCTAAGGTGATTTAAAAGGATAAATAATTAATAAGGTTATAATAGTTGGAATCACTATTTTTGGATCTTTTAATAAAAAGATTTGGTTTTCAAAAGAAAAGGTAGAATTATAAATAATGATGATTTTAAAGAGCCAAATTAATCTTGGCCAAGCTTTTAAAATAAAATATTTTGTTTGCTAAAAATAGTAAAGGTTTATTTAAATAAAATAATAAGGATTTATTAATATCCAATTTTGTTTAAGTAAAGGCTTTTCCATTTTAAATAAACATTGAAACTTGGTAAAGTATTTTAATTAAGATTTCCAAGTGTTTTGTTTTTCAAATGAAACCTACTGAAAAGGTTTGGTTATTATTTTGATTTCAAATAGAGTTTTTAAAATAAATTAAAACCTATTTGAATTAAAGACTAAGGTCTATTTATTTAATTATTAATAGGTCCCAAAAGAATAAAAGAATATTATTTTATTTTGGACTTTGGAATATGTTGTTAAACAAAATTAAAATCAACACAACGTTTGGTGGTGGTTTGAATTGATTTGGAGTTTGAATTGTTTGAATGAAAATCAAAACAGGAAATTCAAAATAGAAAAAGGAAAAACTTTCTGTATAAAAAAAATGAAGCAAAGCAACCCACTGCCAAGGCCCAGCAAGCCCAACTCGCAGCCCACTCCCCCTCTACCTCTGTTCTTTTTCACCCACGCGCGCACCCACTAAGTCGCTGACGCAGGGACCCCACCTCCTCTCTCTTTCTTTCGCTGACCGTTGGACCCCACTGCCCCGTCATCATCGTCTTCACCGCGTCGACCGTTCCCCTCGCCATTTCTGCCGGCGATGAATGCCATTGAATTGGCATAACACCGCGAGTAATTCCCAAGTGACCATGCTCCTTTAAACGACACGCCCTCCTCTCTCTTTCCCCTCTCACGCCATACCCAGTGAGCCACCAGGCTATGCTAATTTTCACTCGTGCCACCACTGGCTCCGACGACCTTTTCGGTCGATTCCGACGAGCACGAACCTCCCCACTGTCCCTGCTTCACCCGATCTAGTTCGCCAGAACCAGGCGCACCTGCCAGTGCCTCGCACTCGCCCGCACGTGCCCCGCAACCTCGGCTCTGTCCATGTCTGAGCGCCACCGATGATAAGCTCGACTCCGGCGAGCCATAGCCGACGACCTCGTGCACCCCTTGCTCACTGGTGAGTGTTCTCGCGATCCTTGAACCCGTGTGCATCTTCCTGACGCGTTGTTTTGCTCGCTTGCGTTCCAGAGACTCGCCTCCGACGACAAACAGAGCCGTCCGACGCCGCAGCAACTCCGGCGAGCAATTACTTTCGTCCCCGTGCGCCCCTGCCTCCTCTTGAACACGTCGAGCATCAATGACACCACGCGAACCTGGTAAAGCCCTTCCCCATCGCCTTTGCTTCGTAAATCGCCGGCTCCGCCGTAACCAGAGCGCGCGCCGCCGCCAGCCGCCGCTAGCGCCGCCCAGATAAGGTCTGGCCGCTGTGACCTGTAGGATGCAGATCGTATGGCTGAGATTAGATTTAATCGAAGGGGTATCATGTGCTCTGTGCCACACGATTTCATTAAGATCCAACGCTCCACAGAGCTCAATCCACACGAATCGTTTTTAGCCAATCAGAGCCCTCCATGTGGACAAGGTTTGATTTAAAACAGAAATTAGAATCTATTAGATATGCAAACTTGAAAAATTCATAACTTTAGTTCTACAGGTCCAAATTTTGCAAATTTTATATCAATGGAATCAGAAGAACAATTACTTTGCAACCATGCACTTTGTTTAGTAAAATGCTTCTGTTAAATTGATTGTTTTTGCAGAAACTTGTGTAGGCATATTTAGAATATAAAATTTGTTCTAAAATGATTTTTGAGATGAAACATTTTGCAAATGGTTTTACCACTTTAGTAAATGACCACTTTGAAATTTAAAATGTTTAGAGCCTAGTAGAAACCACTTTTGCAAATAAAACCATCTTTTGCATGCATTGCCTTGTTTCTATTATTTTATGTGTGATAAATTGTTTGAATGCTAGTTGAATTTGTGTTTGCTTGATTGAATTGTAGTGAAGTTAGAAGAGTGTGATATTTGCAAGATCAAGAAAGTGAACCAACATTCTCTACTAAAAAGGCAAGTGACACTATCATCCATGTCCTACTATTTTCATTACACTTAGTGGATTTTTGTAACATGCATGATAAGGATTACTATATTTTATGCTATGCTAAATCCTAATAGGATACCCTCATATCTTCCTTAGTGAAAACATTGTAGTTGTAGAAAGCTTAGCCCTTCTATATATTTGGGATGGTATACATGATATGATTATATGAAGTGTTGGAAAGATATATGTTTTATATAATAAAACAAGTACTCAATGAACCACCTGGGTGGAAAAGGATACTCAAGATTTGGACAAGGTGGCAACAAAGGTAACCATGTTTATATGGCTATCTTTTTGTGTGTGCACTAGAAGAAAACCACCCAGGGACTTAGAGATTGAACATGTTTCTCGTACAGTGGCCTCCGTGTACAGCCACATGCTAAATGGGCTCTGGCTTAGTCAACTACATAGTGGAAGACCCATGCATTGGCATCTTTAGGTTAACTAGAATTGTGTAAGGGAAATATATCCCTACATTGGTGCCTGGTTGACAAGCTAGCATTGTGTATTGGGAGGACTCCTATGGAAAGACTTTGTCACATTCTCGATCTGCCAGTACTCCATTTTGGTGAGTACTTATCCAGCGGCCACTGGTGGCATCAAGACGAGATTGTGTCATGTGGGTAAAGTGTACAACTTCTGCAGAAGATCAAAATTCTAAGTACTTAGCCGTGTCCCCGGTTATGGACAATTCTGAGCAACTAAGGCCTGAAGCTATGAAAGATCTCGACATTCCAATTTCTCAAAGTAAAACTTGATGGTGACAACAAGGGATTAGAAGCACTTGGAGTTTTCCAAGGAGTTCAGAAAGATTTGACAAAAGATCAAAACTATTTTGAAAAGATAGGACAAAACTATATTGCTTTCTACAAATGAGCCTAAACCCTACCTAGCCAAATATGCATGTATTGATAGGATCCTCTTATTTCTACATAGTAGTGAAACTTGCCAATACAATTCAAATGTATTGACCCTTGTGGCTGCAACTTTATATGTTGCAGGTTTGTTTGATGTTAGTGAAGTGTGTTGAATAGGATTACAAGTCTACAACCAACATGATTGCCTGTGGCACTTTGAAGATGAAGGACTCCATGCTATATAGATATTCTGCTGCATTGTAATGTGATAGCCAAATGAGCTATGTAAGATGTAATGAATTATTTTATTCCTGGTTATAAAGTTGTATTATGACCTTTGTTTCTTGATATTACATCTTAACTGTGGATGCTATCTATTGATCCAGGGACTAGGATTATAAACACAGGGATCTCTACCTTATTAAAGGTTGGGAACCTTACAGATGGTATCAGAGCACTATGTTGCCTGTAGGATTGTAACCCTAGGATTGGACAAAATCCCTTAGAAAAATAGGAGTTGTATTGGTTCCAAAACTTATTTACAAACAATCTTGTAAACCCTTTCCTCAACCTTTTGGTTTTTGAATTCTACATCTCTTCCTTTTCAACTTGATGGACAAAGCCTCCACCATGACCAATGACTTCCACTTTAATTCCACCAAAGATTTCAACTTAGACATCACTAAGGACTACAAGTGAAAACCAAGACACATTAGATTGCCTACCAAAGACATTGATATCAAGTTAGAGTATGGATCATATTATACTATGAGGTATGACTATACTAGGTTGATTATTTCAAGAAAACTTGTTGTTTTCTTCAACTCATGAGTTAAGCTCATAATTTGTTAAGTAAATAGTTGCTTGTTGATTGCTTGATTATGTGATTGAACTTGATTGTTTTGGGTGGTGTGTTAGAACCTCTTTAGACCTATCCATCATTACTTATTCCTATCAAACCAACAGATGCCTCCCCGTCGTGCCAACCCCAACCAAAACAACAACAATAATGTCACTCCTGAGATGTAGCAGATAATGACATCTCAAGCTCAACTGATGCAGATGATGACACAGTTTCTGCAAAATCAGAATCAGAACAACAACAACAACAACAATAATAATAACAACAACAATCAGAATAATCCTCCAGCTCATGATATGCTCACCAGGTTTATGAAACTAAGGCCTGCAAGGTTCTCTGGAACAACTGACCCAATGTTAGCCAATGATTGGTTACATTCGGTGAATAAGGACTTAGTGACTGTTGGCTGCACCGATGAAGAAAAAGTTAGGTTTGCAGCATTTTTGCTTGAAGGGCCAGCAGCAACATGGTGGGACAACTTTCAGATCACCACTCCCCTTGAAGATGTAACTTGGGCTATTTTTGAGGATGGTTTTCGTACAGCTCACATCTCATCTGGAGTGATGCACTTGAAGAGAAAGGAATTCCACAATCTGAAACAGCGTCACCTCAGTGTGGCTGAGTACATTGAAGAATTCAACAATCTGGCATGCTATGCACCAGATGAAGTTGATACAGATGCTAAGAGAAAGGAGAAATTTCTTGAAGGACTTAATGATGAGTTGAACCTGCAGCTATCTGTTGCCTATGTCCCAACTTATCAATCACTCTGTGACAAAGCCACCATTTTGGAAAACAAGATGAATCAAGTTGAGAATAGAAAGAGGAAGCATAAACTCAAGTATCACTCAGGATCATCACAAAAGAAGCGTTCATTCAAAAAGAGCAATGAAGATTCTAAACCACATCAGTATCACCACAACAACAATGGAAGTGATAATAATGGAAATGATACTGACAATGGAGATGACCTTGGTCAGAACCAACATGACACTATCAGGAAGAAAGATATTAGTGCTATAATTGTAAGGAACTTGGACATTATGCATCAGACTGTCCTGAGAAGAAAAAGAAAAGGATGCTAGAAGAGCCAATGGAAATGACTCCAATGTGACCCAGAAACGACATGTGAACCACATTGATATGGATGGGAAGTTTGAAGAGATAGAAGAAGTGGATGTCAGGATTTAGATAACTCAGTTGAGTCAAATAAGGATTCCTTGTCTGGATATCAAGTGTTGAACCCATAGTCAAGTGAACCATCAATGTAACCCTATGAGACTTTCTTTTAAGGGTGGTAGTACCCTAGTTGCCTTGAAGCCAACTTGTAACCCCTAGCCTTCCCAAATCTCGGGACGAGATTTCTTTTAAGGGTGGTAGCCTGTCACATCCCAAAATTTTCCAAATTTTGAAATGTGAAAAATAAATAAACAAAATAAACAATTGTTGATTTTTAGGGTGAGAAGAAACTTTTTGATTCCAATTGGAAACATCAAAACCTATTTTGATCCAATAGAATCCTAAGGTGATTTAAAAGGATAAATAATTAATAAGGTTATAATAGTTGGAATCACTATTTTTGGATCTTTTAATAAAAAGATTTGGTTTTCAAAAGAAAAGGTAGAATTATAAATAAAGATTATTTTAAAGAGCCAAATTAATCTTGGCCAAGCTTTTAAAATAAAATATTTTGTTTGATAAAAATAGTAAAGGTTTATTTAAATAAAATAATAAGGATTTATTAATATCCAATTTTGTTTAAGTAAAGGCTTTTCCATTTTAAATAAACATTGAAACTTGGTAAAGTATTTTAATTAAGATTTCCAAGTGTTTTTTTTAAATGAAACCTACTGAAAAGGTTTGGTTATTATTTTGATTTCAAATAGAGTTTTTAAAATAAATTAAAACCTATTTGAATTAAAGACTAAGTTCTATTTATTTAATTATTAATAGGTCCCAAAAGAATAAAAGAATTATTTTATTTTGGACTTTGGAATATGTTGTTAAACAGAATTAAAATCAACACAAAGTTTGGTGGTGGTTTGAATTGATTTGGAGTTTGAATTGTTTGAATGAAAATAAAAACAGGAAATTCAAAATAGAAAAAGGAAAAACTTTCTGTATAAAAAAAGTGAAGCAAAGCATCCCACTGCCAAGGCCCAGCAAGCCCAACTCGTAGCCCACCTACTCCCCCTCTTCCTCTGTTCTTTTTCACCCACGCGCGCACCCACTAAGTCGCTGACGCAGGGACCCCACCTCCTCTCTCTTTCTTTCGCTGACTGTTGGACCCCACTGCCCTGTCATCATCGTCTTCACCGCGTCGACCGTTCCCCTTGCCGTTTCTGCCGGCGATGAATGCCATTGAATTGGCATAACACCGCGAGTAATTATCGCCAGTGACCATGCTCCTTTAAACGACACGCCCTCCTCTCTCTTTCCCCTCTCACGCCATACCCAGTGAGCCACCAGGCTGTGCTAATTTTCACTCGCGCCACCACTGGCTCTGACGACCTTTCCGGTCGATTCCGACGAGCACGAACCTCCCCACTGTCCCTGCTTCACACGATCTAGTTCGCCAGCACCAGGCGCACCTGCCAGTGCCTCGCACTCGCCCGCGCGTGCCCCGCAGCCTCGGCTCTGTCCATGTCCGAGCGCCACCGATGATAAGCTCGACTCCGGCGAGCCATAGCCGACGACCTTGTGCGCCCCTTTATCACTGGTGAGTGTTCCCGCGATCCTTGAACCCGTGTGCATCTTCCTGACGCGTTTTTTTGCTCGCTTGCATTGCAGAGACTCGCCTCCGACGACAAACAGAGCCGTCCGACGCCGCAGCAACTCCGACGAGCAATTACTTTCGTCCCCATGCGCCCCTGCCTCCTCTTGAACACGTCGAGCATCAGTGACACCACGCGAACCTAGTAAAGCCCTTCCCCATCGCCTTTGCTTCCTAAATCGCCGGCTCTGCCGTAACCAGAGCGCGCGCCGCCGCCAGCCACTGCTAGCGCCGCCCAGATAAGGTTTGGCTGCTGTGACCCATAGGATGCAGATCGTATGGCTGAGATTAGATTTAATCGAAGGGGTATCGTGTGCTCTGTGCCACACAATTTCATTAAGATCCAACGCTCCACAGAGCTCAATTCACACGAATCGTTTTTAGCCAATCAGAGCCCTCCACGTGGACAAGGTTTGATTTAAAACAGAAATTAGAATCTATTAGATATGCAAACTTGAAAAATTCATAACTTTAGTTCTACACGTCCAAATTTTGCAAATTTTATATCAATCGAATCAGAAGAACAAGTAATTTGCAACCATGCACTTTTTTTAGTAAAATGCTTCTGTTAAATTGATTGTTTTTGCAGAAACTTGTGTAGGCATATTTAGAATATAAAATTTGTTCTAAAATGATTTTTGAGATGAAACCTTTTGCAAATGGTTTTAACACTTTAGTAAATGACCACTTTGAACTTTAAAATGTTTATAGCCTAGTAGAAACCACTTTTGCAAATAAAACCATCTTTTGCATGCTTGCATGCATTGCCTTGTTTCTATTATTTTATGTGTGATAAATTGTTTGAATGCTAGTTGAATTTGTGTTTGCTTGATTGAATTGTAGTGAAGTTAGAAGAGTGTGATATTTGCAAGATCAAGAAAGTGAACCAACATTCTCTACTAAAAAGGCAAGTGACACTATCATCCATGTCCTACTATTTTCATTACACTTGGTGGATTTTTGTAACATGCATGATAAGGATTACTATATTTTATGCTATGCTAAATCCTAATAGGATTATCATCCTTAGTGAAAACATTGTAGCTGTAGCAATCTTAGCCCTGCTATATATTTGGGATGGGATACATGATATGATTATATGAAGTGTTGGAAAGATATATGTTTTATATAATAAAATAAGTACTCAATGAACCACCTGGGTGGAAAAGGATACTCAAGATTTGGACAAGTGGCAACAAAGGGAACCATGTTTATATGGCTATGTTTTTTTGTGTGCACTAGAAGAAAACCACCCAGGGACTTAGAGATTGAACATGTTTCTCGTACAGTGGCCTTCGTGTACAGCCACATGCTAAATGGGCTCTGGCTTAGTCAACTACATAGTGGAAGACCCATGCATTGGCATCTTCAGGTTAACTAGAATTGTGTAAGGGAAATATATCCCTACATTGGTGCCTGGTTGACAAGCTATCATTGTGTATTGGGAGGACTCCTGTGGAAAGACTTTGTCACATTCTCGATCTGCCAGTACTCCATTTTGGTGAGTACTGATCCATCGGCCACTGGTGGCATCAAGACGAGATTGTGTCATGTGGGTAAAGTGTACAACTTCTGCAGAAGATCAAAATTCTAAGTACTTAGCCGTGTCCCCGGTTATGGACAATTCTGAGCAACTAAGGCATGAAGCTATGAAAGATCTCGACATTCCAATTTCTCAAAGTAAAACTTGATAGTGACAACATGGGATTAGAAGCACTTGGAGTTTTCCAAGGAGTTCAGAAAGATTTGACAAAAGATCAAAACTATTTTGAAAAGATAGAACAAAACTATATTGCTTTCTACAAATGAGCGTAAACCCTACCTAGCCAAATATGCATGTATTGATAGGATCCTCTTATTTCTACATAGTAGTGAAACTTGCCAATACAATTCAAATGTATTGACCCTTGTGGCTGCAACTTTATATGTTGCACGTTTGTTTGATGTTAGTGAAATGTGTTGAATAGGATTACAAGTCTACAACCAACATGATTGCCTGTGGCACTTTGAAGATGAAGGACTCCATGCTATATAGATATTCTGCTGCATTGTAATGTGATAGCCAAATGAGCTATGTAAGATGTAATGAATTATTTTATTCCTAGTTATAAAGTTGTATTATGACCTTTGTTTCTTGATATTACATATTAACTGTGGATGCTAGCTATTGATCCAGGGACTAGCATTGTAAACACAGGGATCTCTACCTTATTAAAGGTTGGGAACCTTACACTGGGGGTGCCCCGTTGTCTGTCACCTCTCGGAGCTTTATGAAATCCTCCTGCATGCCGAATGACTGGGAGATTCTGTTGAAGTCCCTGTCGTAGTGGTCCGATCAGGTGAAGCTCCCCTGGACTGTGATGATGCCCCTAGGTCCTGGCATCTTCAGTAACAGGTACGCATAGTGCGGTACTTCCAGGAACCTTGCGAATGCCACGGGCCCGAGGATGGCATGGTATTGTGATGGCCAGTCCACCACTTCGAACTCGAGTCGCTCGCACCAAAAGTTGTCGGGCTTACCGAAGATGACGTCGAGCCATATCTTTCCCAGGGGAAATATGTCCTTCCCTAGGACAATGCCGTGGAACGTTGTGTCAGATTGTTCCAGGCTACACAGCGGAATCCGCATCGCTGCTAGGGTGCTAGCAAACATCAGGTTGATGCCACTGCCGCCGTCCATGAAGAAGCGGCTCATATCGAACCCTCCGATCTGCGCCTCGAGCACCAGGGCAGCATGACCTGGGCGAGGGATCTGGCGGGGGTGATCCGATCGGCTGAATGTGATGCAGGACTCCGAACCGCTGAGGTACTCAGGGATGGCGGGTGGAGCGGTCACAGCCAAACTGACCTGGCGGGTGATTTTCTTTTGCACCCTGTTTGTTGGGCGCCCCTTTTGGATCATCAATGACACTTCTGGCGCGGGGTACCCGTTTCCACCGTTGTTCTGCGCGGGTGCGATTGGGTGATTCGAGGGTCCCACGGGTGATGGTGGAGGAGCTCCATGGGCAATGTCACCTGGTGCGGGTGTGTGTCCGTACCCAGGGTTCGGGGCTTGCTGCCTCATCTGGGACATGCTCTCGCTGAGTTTCTAGAACCCGTGACAGTCTTTGAGCATGTGGCTTGCCTTCTTTTTGCCATCCTGCTTGTCGATGTAGAAGTGGATGGTGCATGGTCCCGACAACTTGTCCTATGCCGAGGGCTCGTCGTCGCGGTTGCGGTGTTGCCACGATTGCGCTGGGCGTCCTCCGTCACGGAAGTTGTTTCCACGGTATCCGCCGCTGCTACGGTTGCCTTCGTTGCGGCGGTCGGCGTAGCCAGCCGCGATCATGTCGGGTCTATCGCGATCATCGTAGATGCGCGATCTTTGTTTGCTACGGCGCTCATGCCGGCGGCCGTAGTCATCTTCTTCCTCCGAATGTGCTCGGTGGACGGAGTCCTCACCATCTGCCCACCTGTTGGCAATGTCCATTAGGTGGTCGAGTGTCTTGGGATTGACGCACCCAAGTTCTTCCTTGAAGTCCTGGCGTTTGACGCCATCCTTGAAGGCGTCGATTGTTCTCTCCTCAGAGATGTGTGTCGCGGAGTTCTTGATGTTGGACCAGCGTAGTATATACGAGCGAATGGATTCGCCCGTTCGTTGGGTGCAGGCCCTCAGCTCTTCGATTGAGGCTAGCCTCTTGCTGGTGCCCTTGAAGTTTCAGATGAAACTGTACGCCAGTTCCTCCCAGCTTCGGATGGATCCCGAGGATAGACTGCTGAGCCAGATCCGGGTTGCGCTTGTCAGCTGCAGCTGAAGGCATTGCAGAGCGGTGTTTTTGTTTCCGCCGTGTAGTTTGATGGACGACAGGTGGTCGCTGAGCCACGCCTTAGGGTCCTGCGTGCCGTCAAACTTCGGAGTGTCCAAAGGAAGCTTGAAGTTCCACGGCATCCGCGTCTGCCGAACGGATCTGCTGAAGCATCAAGCTCCGCAGAGTTCTCCTTCATTATCATATTCTTCAGATTCTGATGAGCACACGCGCTTGGCATGTGCCTTGTCGATCTTGCGTTGGGTGAGCTCGTTTCGAGCGTCATAGTCTCGGCTGCGGCGTCGCGAGCTCTTGTGCCGTCGAGGTAGGTCGTGTTCTTCCTCGTCGGATGAGGGTGTGGGACTGTGGTTGAATCTGACCACAACCTTCTTCTTCGGCTCTTCAGGAGTTTCCCATGGCGCGCAGTCCGAGTCCGGCTAATGTGGAATTGTGCATGGCCCTTTCGGGTCCCCCATCGGAGGTGGATGGGACGCGAGGTATGTGGTGGCTGCCATGATCACAGCTTGCGGCGTCTTCGGGATGATGTTGTTGTTGGCATCCATCTCCATGAAGGATGTGCTGAGAGTTCGGGTCACCTCACGTCTTGCGGGGGGTCCATGTTTTCTACGCGAGAACGGTGCTTGTTGGCGTTGACGCCGTGCGAGTGGAGCCACCAATGACGGAGAGTGCAGCTCTCCGCGCGCTGGACTCTGAGGCCGCTTGCTTGCGTTTGTCAAGAACCTCTTGCATCTTCACCTGCTTTTTGTGCTCTTCAATGAGGAGCAGGTGGTATGCTATCAGTAGGTCCTGTGAGGCACCCATGGGCAGGATCTTGTTGCCCGCCACGGCTTCGCGTGCCTGATTCCATCCTTCCTTGCTGAGGTGGATTACTCGATTGGCGTCAGTGTCATCCTCGTTGGGCGTGGGGGATTGGTTTCTCCTGTTTTCGCCGTTCCTACCCTGCGGGTTGTGTGGCGGGTTGGGTGCTTGCTGATCCACGTCGCTCAGGATGACCACGGCGCATTGGTAGCGTCCATAGGTCGGATCGCTGCTGCTGCAGCTTTCGGATCGGGAACCGTAGGTCCCTTCATCCGATGGTGGGTCGCACAGATCTGAGTTGCAGTTGCTGCTGTCATATGACTCATCTGTCGATGGTGATGTGCGTAGCACGGGATACGGGGCCCATGAGGCGGGCGTGATCGATGGCAGGGGCACT
This sequence comes from Avena sativa, assembly GCA_916181665.1. NCBI lineage: Eukaryota > Viridiplantae > Streptophyta > Magnoliopsida > Poales > Poaceae > Avena > Avena sativa. Next base: position 164,856,248 of record OV702294.1, on the reverse strand, counting down.
CGCTCTAGGAGGCGAAGAGTGTCGGTCTGCCCCACCTAGAGTCAGAAGCTCCCGAACAAGATCTCGAGCCCGTCGCCAATGGGCTCGAAGTCCTTCAGGGTGGCTAGCGAGTGGGCGCTGAAGTCGAAAGCGCCGAAGAGCAGATGGCTCTCCGTCGCTGAGGAGTTGTAGATCGCTTTGGTTGGGACCGTCACGATCACACAATCAGCGCCCCCAGTCCCCACAGATGGCGCCAATTGACGAGGTTTAATCTCGTCAATGCCCATTGTTATGAGCTTGGGTTTTGGAGAAGATGGGGATGCTGGAGATCGCGAAACGATTAATAGACAAGCAACCAGGGGACACGAGATTTACCAAGTTCAGGACCTCGGAGGGAAAACCCTACTCCTGCTTGTCTGCTCTTGATTACGGTGGAACCGAAAGTTACAGGGGTGCGCAAATACAATCTGGCGTGAAGGTTTGTATGCGGTGGTATGAAAGGTGTCCGAGAGCCTCCTCATCGTGCCCTCCTAGCCTTTATATAGAGATAGGCAGGTCCCGGACACAGCTCGAGTCGGTTACAGGTTTTAGGGTTTACCCCCTTTGAATATTCTATCTACTCTAGTCTTGCTCTCCAAGGATCCGAAGACGTCATGAGCTTGGACCACCCGAAAATCTTCATGGGCCGCGTATATTCTCATGGGCCTTCCTTGAGCAACATAAGATGATCATAGAAACTTGGAACGTCTTTATCTAGTTTTATATTTAGTTTTGCATTTTACCTTTGGAATAAATGAGACCACAATGATAAATATTTTGCATGCCCAAGAAGGAGCTACTGGAATTTAAGACAATTTGAGTTGTATGCTATTAAAATAAAAAGGGAATGAAAACAAAAGGTGGAATGCAAGATATGCTAATTATTAGAGGTATATACATTTTTAGACTCACAACTTGTACCGTGAAGGCGTTTTAGTCCCACATCTTGCAAAGTGAGCAAAATTAGTCCCGCAACTTGCAACACAAGAGCATTTTAGTCCATTTTAATCAAATTTCTATAATTTTGACCGAATTCGTCCAACTGAGTTGACATGTGGCATCACAGTTTTTGCAAATGACCCCTGTATATTTTTCTCTCCAATTGCGGGCCTCACAGGAAGGCTCAACCTGTCAGTGGTTATACAAACAAGAAAACAAATAAGAATTTTTTTATGTGAAATCGAGGGAATTAAACTCACGACCTACCCTTCTAAAGAAATAAGCATGCGCCACCAGAGCACACAATAGATTTTGGTAAATTGAAGAGCGGACATCTACTATACATTATTTTGAGGCTGCTGAGCCCTAATTTTCCTATTCACACAGACGTGAAACACATGAAGAAAAAGTTAGCTTTCAATCATGCTAAATGACTCTAGATGGCTCACACGGCATGAAACACAAAAAGAATATCACACACACGTAGAGAAGTGAAGCTCGATTGAGTTTGTATTCACCTAGGCTACATGTAAGCTTTTATTTTCGAAATTCAAAAATACGTGTTCTACAATTGTGATTTTTTTTAAAAATATTGTAAATTTTCAATCCTCTAGGCTACATAGAAAAAGTTTACATCATTGCCCATATGTACATATTTTTTAAGGTATTTTTGATACTTTGAATTTTATTTTTTAAATGTTTAAAATAAATAACCGCACATGACAAGATGATTGGATATAGATGACGTGCAAAATTATGTTGCGGTGGACGTGACCATTTTTTGCGTATCGTGTATGCCTTTGTACTGTATATTGTATTGTATAAATAAACTAACGTTCTCAGATATATCACATAGTATTAGATGGCATAGTGGCGTGTGCGGTTGTCTGCCCATAAGAAGATACCGGGTCGAATCCCACCATTGTGGGACTAGTGTTGCTCACTTTGCAAGATATGAGACTAAAATTGCCTATTCTTTTAACTATTTTATTGATAGTCTTGGCACCATGGAAATAAATTAAATTGGACTAAAATTGCTCTAGGATGCAAGTTGTGGGACTAGTGTTGCTCACTTTACAAGATGTGGGACTAAAATTGCCTATTGTTTTAACTATTTTATTTATAGTCTTGGCACCATGGAAAGAAATGCCATAGAAAAATGTAGAGGGGTTATTTTAAAAAAATGCAACGCCATAGCTTGACAAATTTAGTCAAACTTGCTGAAATTTAATTAAATTGGACTAAAATTGCTCTAGGATGCAAGTTATGGGACTAGTGTTCCTCACTTTGCAAGATGTGGGACTAAAATGTTCCGACGAGACAAGATGTGGGACTAAAAGTGTATATACCTCTAATTATTACTTGTTTCAAATACTTTGATGAATGCTAATTTACAAGTGCCTTATTTAGTTCTATATTTTATTCACATGCATAGATGGTTAAGTTTAAGGTGCTTTGTTTTCTAAGAAATGATTAGCACTATGGACACTTGAGCATGCTTGTAGACATCTTTTTTATAAGCCCAAAATTCTCAAACAAGCAAAGGCTTGTATATCCAAATACTGAAACTCCAACAGCATACACCATACCTACCTATGTGGCACTTGCTACTCCAAGTATAATATATGTGTTATGATTTTAAGTACTTCAAAATAATCTCTCTGTTTTTGTTCAAAGCTCATGGGAAAGTAAGATGTGGGGTTAAAACCACAATGCATGCAACCGTTTAAAACCTATAGAAGGGAAAACATGAATTTGACCATGGGTAATTGAAAGTTATGTGCTTGATAATTTGCAAGTTATTTTTATCAAAAACCATGATGACATGGGTAAAGCTTTCAAACATTGCACTAATCTATTTTGTTGATGTCATGTAACTTTTGTCCATGGATACCTATAAAAAATAAGATGAGCTAAAAGCGATCAAGTTATTCTAGTATGCCTATGTGTTAGAAGGGGTATTGGGGACACCAACCTAAGCCATGCAAACGCATCATGGTGGAAGTTTACAGCATGAATATTCCATGAAGCATCTTCAATAAAATCTATTAAATATTAAATACAATAAAGTGCTGAAAATGGCCATTTGTCTGTTTGTCTTATCATCTGAGTATGGATGGCCCCTCACGAAGGGACTCCTCGTACAAGGGAGAAAGTGGTATCTCGGTGTCAACTTGTTGAGCACATAAAAAGAGTACAATTACGAATGTCTTGGGATTTGAAGAAACTAATACTTGTGGTCAAGGTGCATGAAACAATTAACTTGTAAAAGGTCAAACACATAAACCGTACCCACTTCTGCCAAAAAATATGCTTGGAACCCCACTCTTATGTATACCGTTGACTTGAGCTACATTTCTTAAAACTTTATTTTTCCTTATCTATTATTGAAATACTAGCACATATGTTCCCTGCTTACTTTCTGTCACATAAATGTCAAAATATTAAAAGGATAAAAAGAGTCTTTCATAGGTTCATCTAATCATGCTTAATTGTTTATGGTACTTTCATTTGTTTTCATTACAAAGCAACTCATTGTTAATCATGTTTGTAGTGTATAAGAGATATCAATTTATAGATAACTTGCTTATTACTATTCATTAAAGATTGAACCTTGTGAACTTAGTGTAACAATGTATGACATGAAACATAGCAACAAACTTCAAAGTCCATGTTTGGTTTTATCACATTCACGCCTGAGGTCGAGCATATGTTAAGCTTGGGGATGTTGATGCATGTAAAATGCATATGTGAACTTTGTAGTTTATTGACACATATTCCCACATATTTGCATCATATTAAAAGTTATTATCAATGTTGTTTTTTATTTCGGGGATTTTTAAACAATCCCCTCTCCTCTCATGCTAACTCTATCTGGCAGAATATACCTTCTATTAGTATTTTTGACACTATAGGAGCGACGGGACTCCAAAACGGGCAAGGTCGAAGGCCACATATCAAAAAAATTGAGATGAACAAAATGAGATGAAGTGGGGCATCAGGAGATGAAGGAGCTGCAAAAAAAGGGGCCCATGGCGTGTGGTACCTTGTAGGACATGCCACCTATACTCTTTCCTACCTTGACTGTCTGATTCACTTCAATCTTGCACCCACCAAATTGTTTTGAAACCTCTATATATACCTCCTCTTGGCCGTCCTCGACACACAGAGGTGAAGATCGAAAATACCAAAACAATGAGTCTGTAGGTCGCCGCTGAAGGAAGATTGGAGGGGAACTGCTACCGGAATTGCCTCCGGCCGCCTCTTCTCCTTCACCAATGCCTCCTCGTCACTCTCCATCATGAGAGGGGATTAGTCCACCCCCTGCACTATGGATTTTTGGTGGTAATTTGATCTAATATCTCTATGTATGATTATTGTTGAAGTCCATATGATGTGCCTTGCATGACAATGGATCTATCTATGCAATTCCTATGTAAGATATTGTGGTATTAATAATTTGTATGCATTTACCATTGTGTTAGATCTTGTATGGCTTGTCATACTTTGGGAATATTCTATCTCATGTAATGGTTTGATCTATGCAAAATTCCTTGTTTACCAATGCCATGAGGTGTTTGACACCACCAAGTGGAGGTAGGTGAGAGAGATGTGGTAATACACACAACAAATAAATCGTTACATTAGTGTTTGGAGTGTTTTCCATTAAGAAGTATGATGTATGTAGGTAATGGGTGGCCGAGTGACAGTGGCATATATATTGAGTGGCACAATGCAACCAAACATCCTTTATCTAGGGGTAAAAAGAGAGACGTATGATGTGTGGTGTGACAATAACCAACGCTAGCCTTACGAGGGTGACCTAGTAGTAGAAACGAGTATTTATTTCAACTATGTGTTTTAGGACATGTAGCCGGCATAAAAGTTACCATTAAAACAAGACAATTGTGTGTACTTTTATCTATAACATGATCAACACCATAGCTGGAGATAGGGGATTAAGTGAACCTATGAACCCATGTCCACTGTTCCCATAAGAGAAAACCTTTGTCTTGTCCTCTTGTGTTGAAGAGGATTGGGACACTTTACATTACAATTTTGTTGCACTTTACTTCCTTGTATTAAATCAATCTACATTGTTTCTTTAAAAAATTTAGTGCATAAACAAATAAAACTTGTGACACTTTAGTTGTAGAGAATAAATAGATTTTCCTTCTTGCTCCTGTGGATCGATACCCTAATTCCACGTTGATAGGTGCTATAGTGATCCCCTGCTCTTGGCGGTTATCAGCAATGTACAAGGACATGGCAGTGGCGGCCTCAAAAAAATAAACCATTTGTGCTTCAGCATTGTTGGAAGTTGCTTGAGAAGAGTGACAAGTGGAAGTTGAAGGAGCAGGAAGCACTGCTTAATAAAGGGTCCACGATCCAATCGAATGATGATGATATCGACAAGGTTTTAACAAACAAGGGAAAGCCCGATGGAAACAGAGCAAAGGAGAATTTAAGTAAGGCGCCCAAAGCATCAAGTTTGAGGGAATTTTTTGATGAAATGGTGAAGTCAAAGGAAATGTTGACGACCAAGGTTTTGCAGGCAAAGATGATCATGATAGAGAAGAAGAATGAAATGAAATTTGTAAAGTTCCAAGCACTTCAAGAATATGTGTAGCACATGGCTGAGTTAGATGATAGGAGAATCCAAATAAAGGACAAGAAGGCAATGAAGGAGCTCATTACCTAGGAGAACAATACTATGATGATGGATCCAAGCAAATGGATTAGCACCAATTAAAGTGGTCTAAACTAGCAAGAATGGAGATCTTGGAAAGGAGAAGGCAATCTCTTCAAGGTGGTGGTGCTCAGGAAAGTGGTGGTGGATCGAAAAGTGGCCTTGGTAAGTCTCTGATGAGTGGTGGTGGCTGCAGTGAGCTCGGCGATAATGGAATTGCTTAACACCATCTTCTTCGGCTTGAGCTAATGATTGTGCACCTTTTTGGTTACTTTGTTTGAACATTTCCCATGATTTGGATCACTAGGACCATAAATATTTGATGTAAAACTATGAAGTACTAGACTTCTCTCTGTACCCCCCCCGGGGGGGCACGGCGGACAAACAATTTGTTTCATGAGAAAATTGGTCCACACCTCGGCGAGTCCATCCTCCATCCTGGATGATACATATACAATGGTCTCACGGTCTAAGAAATAAGTCATTATGTTTTCTAATTATCACAACTTGAACTTTGTGACATGATCGTGTTGCAACAATCATTGGTGGAAAATGTCCATCACATCATCCTCTATGATATGACCTCATTGTCAGTTGGCTTGATAGCACCGTGATCAGGAAACCTTGATCATCAGCTGCCTAATGAACTAGTTGAATAGAGGCTGATACAGTTATAGCATGACATAAAACTATTATGAACTAATGAGATATGATAATAAAATCCTTTATTATTTTCCACTTGGGCATATTTACTTTAGTATCCCACTTTCACTAGAGTACAAATAATCTACTACATTGCTACTAATCATAAACCATATCTTAGATGCGTTTATTGATCATGCTTGCTCATGGAGGACTGCATGTCCTAAATTTGTTTTACTAGATTCATAAGGTCCTATTTTGCAAATCATTAATGTCACCTATTTGACATTCACACCATTATCATATAATGTGTTGTAGCATTTTGGTGACAAAGTGAGATTTCTATTTTAGTATATACAATGACGAATTTTCAAGATGTGATGTGTATCCATAAAACACACTTAGTCGAAAGTCAAACTTTATTTAAACCAAAATCATACTTGCTAATACTGAAGTATCCTAACACTTCTATATCTATATAGTTTAATCAGTGTAAAATTTGCAACTTTGATCCCTGACCATGCTTCCTTTGTGCTAAACTTAACTCTGATTCAGTGATTAACTTAGAAATCACCCTAGAATCTTGTTCTTTACAACTAAGAACATGGGTCACATTATGTATAATTCAATCTAATGATCTAATAATTTATAATACCCAACACATTGCTCACCAATATGTCAAGTATATATTCAAGAACATTGTTACGCTCCCACTCAAATATTTTATCAATATTAGATATTCTCATATGTAACTCATCTCCCACTCAAATATGTCATCCACATATTCTATTTGGAAAACTTCTTAGCTCTCACTCAATTTACAGATTTTCTTTGATCTTGCAAATCCAAAATTCTTTGATCTTGCATCAAATCAAGAATTTTCTGCTAAAAGACTTCATCAATTGTTGATTGGTCAAAAACTGCATGTTGTACTAGTTAATTTTTTTATTCAAACTCTTGAAGACTTTCCAAATTGGACTTATCTGCTAATTAAATCCAACATACATTAAGCATTTGTCAAATAATCCTTTGTGACAAATTGAGATTTTATGTCTTTCTTTTAAGTTTTATTTCCATCCTTTCAACTTTGCATTTTACTAGGAAGGATTAAGTAAATTTCATTAGTTAATGATATCAAGTAACTTTTACTTCATAATCTCAAATGTAACTTAATTTGGGATTTCATGACTCTAAGTCATTTCTTGTACTTAGATCCATCAAACTTTCTTTGTAGTTCATAGGTATGTCTTATTTCAATAATAAGTCAAGTAAATAAAGAATGAATATTCTGCAAGTGGCAGAACAAAATCTTGAATCCTACTTTTATAGAGTATTAGCTCAAACATTTATGATCATGTATCATTACAGTTTCCCTCTAATTTAAAGTTTGTATCCTAGAACATGTTCCGTTCTACATACTTAACAGTCCAGAGGTTAGGTCAAACCTTTACTTACACTTATACCCTTCCACTAATACTTCTAAATAAGATACTTTCTCAAAGAAGTACCACTCTGAGACAATACAAACTTTGTCTTCTTCGGGTATTAGTTTTGTATTCATCGTCTCACTAAGAATGCACCACAAATACTTACTATTCGCAATGATCTCAAACTATCGAGATCTCTAGAAACTAGATCTTTCCATATATCATATGTTGTTGTTTCCATGAATCTTTAGATGTTCCTTATGTTATATTGAGTGTTTACTATTACAATCTATAACCCTAATATCTAATGTTAATCCTAGTGGAATTTATTTAAAACCATTTGTATCTTATACGCTATGATTATGATGTATTAGACATATCAATGCTATTTGATTAGTCCAATCACCATAATTTGTGAAACTGTTTTCCATAAGTCCTTATATGACAAATTGCTATTAACTTGAATTTGAATTCATTTGGATCAAATTGCAAAGACTTTGATATTCTTGTTAATTTTATATCTTCCTTGATTCTGGAAATCTTTGAATGATTCAAATAGTTTTAGATTCATGTTTGGATACCTTTTGGCATTTTTCATATTTCATAAATGCTTTATTATCATATAGATTAAGGACTAGAATAACTTGTTTGTAATTACAATGTGAATCATAAAATAAATTATTCATAGAAAAGGAACAACTGATAGTTTCTCATTAATATGAATTACCGTCTTGTTACAAGATAGACACACTAATACGTTTCATAGACTCGACTACACAGCTTTTATGCAAATCTTCTAATCCTAACGATAAACTTCGAGGGAAGGAGTGTTGTCGGCCTTCAACTAGATTGTTTGCCATTATCACGCCATCAGTGCCTCATTCCATCTGCAAATCTCACGCAAATGGTCTTGTTTTCAAATAAAACAGGGGTAAGTATCCAATACTTGAAACTACATAAGTGTTTCATGGAAACATTTATTACTCGTATACCAATCATATACCTTCTACGTTGACATTGATCCTAGCCTTAGGTTCGACCTTGGTAGTCCTTAGCTTGGCTATGACATCACAAAAGGTATATGGTATCCCTGTCACAACATAGTAGGTGACAATATCTTTGCAACTAGAGGGAAGTGAACATAACACCTCAAATATTGCAAAGTCTTTAGTCAGCCATATACCCATGGCATCCTTAAGATGTTCATGGAGCTCTTCCATGGTGTCTAGGTGGCTTTCCAAGCTTGAGTTTCTTTCATCTTGATGGAAACAAACTCCTTCATGTACTCATATCGCATGTGTTTAACCTTAGATGGAAACATGCTCTTCAATCCATCAAGCATATCATATGTGTCGATTTCATGGAAGGGTATTGTCAAGCCAGGTTCCATGGCATGGATAATGGTGTACTTAACAACCATAAATGTGTCACGGAAGTCGTGAAGAATCGCATCTTTATTTCCGTCGGAATCATCGGGGAAATCTCCCACGGGTTCACGAAGGACATGGAGAAGATGGTTTTCTGTGAGGATCCTTCTGAGGCGTTGGTACCAGTCGATGAAATTTGACCTATCTAGCTTAAGTTTCTCCTAGTTCATAAATGACCAAAGGTGTCCTAAACCAAGAGTATGACCATAATCTACAAGACATTTGCAAATGGACTTAGACTAAGTTCATAATTAGAGTTTAAATTTGTAATCATATTAATAAACGAGCTCCCACGTAAACTATCATCCCTAAAGATAGTTTAGTGCTTACACGACCCCTTTACGCCACATCATCCCCCAATCATCATGGCCTTTGATGCGGCTTCCAGGGTGGACTATATCCATCGATCACATCATCCATGTGACTCGTGCTTGATCTTTTGATCTCTGTGTTCCGAGGCCATGTATGTACATGCTAGGCTCGCCAACTCAACCATAGTGTATTCGCTGTGCATACATGGTTTGCACCCATCGTATGTGAACGCAGATATGTTTGACACCCGATCTTCACAGCATGTCTCATAATAGAGAACTTTCTTAGTGGTGCACACTAATGGGAGAACACTATGTTGGTATTAATTAGGGATCATCCAATTTAAATGCTATCATTGTGTATCTAATACTAGCACTCAAACAAGATGCACACAACGATTAAATCATATCTAATCAAAATGTGACGTGACATGGTTGTCTTCACACTCCATGATCTCCATCAGGTGCTCTGGCATGATCTCCATCAGGCCACCAGTTTTACGCCAAGTCCACGATGCCACCGGTATTGTCATTCATCTTCACGATGACTATTACTATACTACTTAGTAATCGGAAAAGTAAATTATGTTACCTCATTCATGACTACAACCATATCACATCAAAGAGTCTTCCCTATAATGTAAAGTTAGACGCTTCTACTTTATCTATTGCATATTTTACGTGGTAGTTTAGGCTTTTGCAATAGAACATTTCTATGTATGAACTTCCAACAACAACATGGATACAATAGTTATTTATACTATACCCCTTTCAGGGTATTCCATTGTAGATGCTATATCAACTACTATGAGAGAGACATACACCCGCTATCCACTTATACGGTACGAGATGTATGTCGAGCGTGGAACTAGTCTTGCATAAGATTATGCGCAAGATCAGTCCTGGCCGCTTCATCTCAGAGTACCGTGATATAGACAAATACACGTGGGAATGTAACAACTAGGGTATCAATGACCACACTCTACATGTGTCTATCCGCACTAGCATACTACGCATTGATCAGGCTCTAATACCAATGGAGGGGTTCCATTGTAGAAAACAATTTTTTTACTATGCAGGACACCCTAATTGCCCAAGCATCTATCTATTACTAATGCAGTAACGGAGGAAGACATCAATAACGTACCCTTAAATATCGAGAGAGCGTTACACTCATGCAATAGCGTGGATGATATAGTCATACCTGTACAACGTCAAGGTCGTGAATATCCTCGCACGTCACCCCTTGTCCAGGTGCACGATGGCCAGGTCGCTACAAGTGAAGCTCCCCTCGAGTTATCACACACATATAATTCAAGACAACGACTCCCGGGCTCAAATCCCTCCCGAGGTTGTGGAAGTAGAACTCCTAGCTGTAATCCCTGCAACACAATAGCATGCTACAGTGGTGTTGACTTTGCATGAATAGTCCTTTCTTGGGACCATGCAACCGCAAAGGCAACTAAGACAGAGAGGGATTTTATCTATGGGAAAGTTCCTTAGAGAATATCTTAATTGGTGTGTTTTATCTCTCCCATGGGAAACCCTTTATATAGGCGGAGGGAGGTGTTCCCTCCCCTTTGGGTTAGCCATGTGGGACTAAAAGATACAAAGGAAATAGAAAAAACTGGGTGCATCCGGGTGGGCTGAGCTAGGGCAGCAGGGTGGGACGACCCTACTAGATACCCAGTAAGCAGTAGATTTTAGCGGCAGTAGCTAGCGACGTCCTGGCTATCGTCGCCCGGGTGGGTTGTCCAGGACCGTGGCCTAGCGCCAAGTGGCGGCAAGGCATGGCGAGCCACATGGGATGGTGGGGAGCTGCAGTCGGGTGGGCCCTTGTGCGGCCCACCGCCTGCCCGCTTTCCCGCGCACCAGCGCATGACCCTACTACCGTGTTGGGCTAGAGTGAGGCTATGACCCGGCGACAAAGCCTGGCAGTTTGCTTCCTATGATTCGCCTAGCACCATCTTGCCCGCATGTGCCGGTCAAGCGGCCTAGTGGCGGTAGCTCTACTGTTTTCTAATGGAAATATTCCCTAGAGATAAATAATAATAATGATTATTAGCATATTTCATAAAATTTATGATTAAGTTTTATATCATGCTATAACTATACTGATTGGAAACGTCAATGCACGTGTGATATACAAACAACCAAGAGTTCTCAATGAAACCCTAGTCGTTGGTTCATTGGTCAACGGATGATCAAGGTTTCCTGATCATGTTGGTGCATCGGCAACAATTGACAATGGAGTCATCTCATTGGATAATGAGATGGTGAACATACCCTATCTATAGCATCTTATCACGATCATGTCAAAGAGTTCAATTTACGATGATTAGGAAACGTAGTGACTCGTTCCTTAGACCATGAGACCATATCTAATCACTGTCTCCCGAGAATACTTTAATGACACCTAACGTCACTCGGTGGAATGGCTATCATAAGGGTGACAATGGGTATTTGGTGTAACAGGTTTGAGGCGTATGCATCAAGAGAGATATTTGTCCATCGGTGTGACGGAAGATACTCGGGACCCACTCGGATAAGTTATATCATTAAGTTGCACAGCGTGTGACTAGGTCACGGGGGATATCACTTATTGGATCGAGTAAAGTAGCTATTGTCAGTAACGAGGTTGAACCTGACATGGTGATGTCACTGTTCAAGCCTCGGACAATAGAAGTATCACAGAGACAAAAGGAATAAGACACAATGTTTATGGTTCAATGACAAGTTTCGTGGAATGCACATGTGGTCATCATGGGTATCCAGGTCTTGTTGTTGATCATTGGTCAGAGAGGAGTCTTGACCATGTCTGGAGTGTTCCTAAACTATTGGGTAGCACGCTTAAGGGCTTGACGAAGCTTAGAGATCATTATAGGCATATTCGGAATCACTGAAGAAATGAGAAGAGAGAAACCAGAAATGTTCTGGAGAGATCCGAAGGTGTTCAGAGAGAGAATAGAGGAAACGGTACCGAAAGGAGTTTCGAATAAATAGTGATTTAAATATAATTTTATTTATGTTAATTGTTAATTAATATATTATAAATAAATATTTATAATGACATCTTTATTATTAGGAAAAAAACCTAGAGGGATTTTACCTAAAAAGAAATGGCTAGAAAAAGGCAAAAGGAAAAATTTGCAGCGCACATAAGCGGCAGATTGCTGTTGAAGGGTTCACATCATAGAAAACAAAAAAATTCCTACGATCGGAACAACTAAGTACCAAGATCTATCTACTAAATACAAGCAATGGGTGGATATACATCCATAGAATACATACCCTCGAAGACCGAATAGTGTTAACGAGGTTGTACTCGTGGATGATGTAGTCGAACGCTTGCCGATCTCAAGATCGTGATGAAGTCCATCTGGTCCAGCCGGTCCAGCACCATCAAGTCCAGCACCGCAAAGCAGTGGTGCATCCGTGATCGCACACATGTCCAGGTACCTAGACAACCTCCACGCCCTCATTCCAGCGAAGCAGCGGAAGCAACAAATTCTTCCATAAAAATCCACCGGGAACATGTATCTCGTTGATCCGAGACCAAGGGGAAAATCTAAAGGGGGGAGAGAGACCCTTCACGAGGAGGTGTGAGTGAGAAGTGAGAGGAGGGGCTCCTTATATGGGGGAGGGGGAAGCCCAAGGGGGCATGTCCGCCGGCCATAGAGGGCGCACCCACCTCTCCCTCATTCATGTGGTGGAAGCTCCACTCACATAAATATGACCCTCCATTTTCTCCACTCAAATTCGCACTCAAATCCCATTAAATTTCCACCAAATTTAATGCAATATCTCATTAAATAAAACTCTTTTATTTATTCAAAAAAATTTATTTTCTTTAATTAACAAACATTCACATAAAACCCCTTGCTAGTATTCAATTTCACATGCAGAACCAGTTTCAGCAATTTCAACCGAAACGATTCCGGTGTCTAGTGAAATAATTCATGCGTTTTGTTTTTCTTTCTCTGGCATCTTATTTGCTCCAAATGGTGTCGGTATCCCTTAAGCGTGTCACCCTACGGTTCGCTACTAATGTAGACATGATCAAGACCCCTCTCCGATCAATAATCAGCAGCGGGACCTGGAGATCCGTACTGATTCCCACACATTCAATAATGACTTCTGTGATCATGTGAATCTTATATGCATGTAACCCAATCCCTTTGTCTTGCGATATATTACATGTTCGAGATTCGATCATCGGTATCTCCATACCTAGTTTGATCTTGTTACCGACATGTACTCTTTTCTTGTTCCCGTGATATAACATTCTAGTGATCAAATCACTTGCTTGCAAGCTAACTAATGTGATATCACCGAGATGGCCCAGAGTATATTTCTCCGTCATCGGGATGGACAAATTCCACTCTTGATCCATGAGCCTCAACATAACACCTTCGTAGCACCCGAAAGACAATAGAGTCTCCAATCGAATCTACAATTCGATTGGACACCCGGGGGCTACTAACATGGATATGCCCTATGGGTACCTCACATTGGTATACCTGGTCCGGTGCAGTGAAGGCCCATGTGAAGACTTTCTGCCCAAGGAGACTCCGGATGGCCCAAGCCCGGTAGAAGTTCGACTCCTTGGAGAATACAGCCTAGCTGTAGATAGAATTTTGAAGGGTGAAACCCTAACTTGTAACCGACTTGACCTACCCGGAGACATGGCCTCCTCATATAAAGTCCATGAGGGCGTGCCGAGGAGGATCTCTCCTACTCATACACACAACTCACGCCAGATTGCATTTGCGCACTCCCTGTAACCTTCGGTTCCGCAATCAATCAGGAACAGATAAGGAGGAGTAGGGTTTTCCCTCCGGGGGCCTAAACCTAGGTAAACATCATGTCCCCTTGCTGCGTGTCTATTAACCGTCTCACGATCTCCAGCATCCCCATCTTCTCCAAACCCAAGTCCATAACAATGTGCATTGACGATTCGAACTCTCGTTAATAACCAAAATAAAGGGATCATCAGTAAATCCCTAAAAATCAATGTAAAACATGGATATAAGATCATATATGTTGCAAATAAGTGTAAATTCATATCAACAAACTACAAAGTTCATGCATGCATTTTACATGCATCACATGCTTGCTTGTCATATAGGTTCTATCACCTAGTTCCGTATCTAGAGAACTTGCTTTGTGTCAAGCATTTATTTGAAAATAAGCTAAAATTGAGTAGCGCCTATTCACCCCCTTCAAGTCGCTTATACCGATCTTCCAATAGGTGATGTGAGTTCTTCCTAATTTTAGTCTAAGATTTAGGTTGAGGATTCTGATTTATGATTATTTATATTGTGCCTACATTAAGTATATACTTGGTTCTATTTGGCCAATTTATACTACCCTGAGATGGACTATGCTCATGAATCGATCGATGACCGAATTTTGTGGGGTTGCTACTGATTTGTCTAAGCTTTGCAGATCCACCAGTGTATGCTGGATTTTTTTTCTTTGGTGGAACGAACGCAATAGTTTCTATGCATGTTCACAACATAATCTAAGTAGTGGGATACAAACCTATTAACTTATCTAAGAATTTAAATATAATATGCTATGCATTGGTAGTGTGATTTGCTCAAATTTGTTCATATTTTATATTTTGGGCTGCTATAAACCATGAATTTGTATATTGGCTTGATCCTGAGCGGTCTTTAACTCTTTTCAGTGGCCTTTACCATGCAAAATGCACTATCTAGTTTGTGGGACATGTATGAGACGAGCAATAGTGCTAAAATGGAATAGAAAATTTAAAAATATTGAGTTGATTAAGAATTTATTCGAAGATAATAACAAGTTAGATAAGAAATACACCAATTTATTAGGAGATGTGAAGAAGTTGCTCACTAAGAATAGTGTGTTAGAGCAAAACATGGAAAAATCAAGAAAAAACAAAGAGAATTAAGATCAATTGAGTTGGACAAGGCAGAAAAGCAAGAAACCTATTGCTAAAGGAGGAAAAAAACTAGATGGGAGAATAAGAGTTGATCTTTGGAAAGTAAGTGATACAAACAAGGTAAAAATGAAGACAATCAAGAAAATTTTGGACTGGGATGTTTTCGGTTATAACAGTTGAGCATGTGTGGCCCAAAAAACCAATAATTTGTCTAAATCTTGATGTATTGATACGCCCAAAACGTATCTACTTTCTCGAACACTTTTGCTATTGTTTCTCCTCTAAAATTGTGTGATTTTGATACAACTAACACGGACTGCGTTGTTTTCAGCAGAATTACCTTGGTGTCTTGTTTTTATGCATAAAATCAACTATCAGAAAAATCCCGGAAAATATGCCAAAAATTATATTTCACCAGAAGACCCACGGAGCCAGAAGACAAGACGGAGAAGGGGCCTGGGGGGCACACCCCTGCCAGGTGCAGGCCCACCTATGGCCGCGCCTACGGGGGTGCAGCCATCCTAGGCACCCTCTCGGCCTCCCTCTGTGCCTATAAGTTGCCTCTCGACCTAAAAACTGAGGGGGGTTAGGTAGTTTTCCAGAAAGAGTTCCGCTCCGCCGCCGCCACCAGAAACCAAGATTCGGATCCAGAAACTTCGTTCTGGCACCCTGCCGGGACGGAGAATTTGGAGAGGATCATCGCCATCGTCATCACCAACGCATCTCCATCAACCACCGATGTTTCCCTCATCCATGAGTGAGTAGTCCCCCACTGTAGGCTTGGGGATGGTAGGGATTGGATGAGTTCTATCATGTAATCGAATAAGATCTGTTAGGGCATAGTGCCTAGTATCTCTATTAGTGCTATTCGACTTTGTTGCAACTTGTTGTGCTTAATGCTTGTCACTAGGGCCCGAGTGCCATGATCTCAGATCTGAACTTATTATTGAATCATTATGATAGTATTGTTTGTGATCTTATCTGCAAGTTGTGTACACATGTCATTGTCCGGATCCAAAGGACCCAAAGTGACAATAATTGGGACAATCGGAGAGGATGGTTGTGGTGTGAAGATCACATGTGTTCATGGAGAATTAATGCTTTGCTCCGGTGCTCTATTAAAAGGAGCACTTTAATTGCCAGTAGTTCCCTAGAGGCCCCGCTGCCACGGGCTGGCTGGACAGAAGATGTTGTGCAAGTTCTCATTGCGAGCACGTATGACTATATATGGAGCACATGCCTAGGATTGTTTAGTACTTGGATGCTTGTTATTATTTATCTGCAATTCCCTAGATCTTGAAGTTACATGTTTAGACTCGTCCATGCAACGCCCGTCCATCTATCCCTATGCCTACCGCACTCGAATCCCACTGTTTACTGTTGCTATTACTATTGCTCATGTTTCACTGTTGCTTTGCTGTTGCTACTACAAACTGTTGCTACTGATAAACTTCTATGAGCAAGAACTATTTCCAGGTGCAGCTGAATTGACAACTCAGTTGTTAAGGCTTGCAAGTATTCTTTGGCTCCCCTTGTGTCAAATCTATAAATTGGGTAATACTACCCACGAAGACTATTGCGATCCCCTACACTTGTGGGTCATCAAGACTATTTTCTAGCGCCGTTGTCGGGGAGCATAGCTTTATTTGTAAGTTCACTTGGATCTATTATTGTTCACCGCTACTCCGTTCATCATGGGTAAGTCTCGTGATGGAAAGTTCCCTATTTTACCATCCACTACAAGAAGAGGTACAATCCTAAACACCTATGTTGCTCTTGATTCACCGTCTGTTATAAGTAAGCTTGTCACACCACCACCACATACTCATGCTACACACACTTCTACTACTGCTGAATCTGAAACTACTTTTGATGCTCATGATGTTACTTCTACTGTGCTTGATGCGAGTGGTTCATTAGGTCCTTTCCTAGATGCTACTATGGCTAGTCTAGGAAACACTGGAACTCCTACTAAAGACACTGTTACACATGTTAGCTCACCCGAGTCTAGAGAGAGTTATGATATTAATGATGGTTACATTGAGTTCACTGATGAATTTGTTGAAGAGTGCCGAAACACACATGGTACTAGTGCTATTAAGAGTCTCCTTGCTAGACACACCATTATGCCTAAACTGTCCTCTAATCCTAAGTTTGCCACCTCTCCCATAGATATTAAAGATAAAGATTATGATTTCTCTCTTGATTTATCCTATTTGGACATTGTTGAGAAAGAACCTTTTTGTGGGACTAAAAAAGAGAGTGTTATGGCTCATATGAATGAGCTTTCTACTGTGAGTGCTTTGTTCTCTGATGATTTTCAGATGCGCAAGTATTTTGTTACTAAGATCTTCCCCTTTTCACTAAAAGGAGAAGCTAGGGCTTGGTGTAATAGATTACCTCCTGGTTCCATTGATAGACCTGATTGCTTGATTGCTTATTTCTTCTAGAAATATTTTCCTCCCAGTGCTAGACATGCTGCTTTGCAGAGACTTTTTGATTTTAAACAGTGAGAAGAAGAGAAATTGCCTGAGTCATGGACAAGGTTTTGTGCCTTGATTCATGCACATCCTGGATGTCCATTGCCTAAGAATGAGCTCCTTGATATTTATTATAATGGACTAACTGATGATTCTAGGACATACTTAGATAGCTTTGCTGATTGTGTTTTCAGGAAAAGAACTCCTACAGATGCTAAAGAATTAATGGCTAAGATAAGCAAGAATTATGATGATTGGACTTCAACTGAGCTAAATACACCTGAGCCTATTACTCCTGAACCAGTTGTGCCTGAACCAGTTCCAACACCAACACCAAATAAGAGGGGAGTTATTGCAATAAATAATGAAGTGATGAAAGAAGCTAAGAAATGTCTAAAGGAGAAAGGTATTAGAGTTGAAGATGTGAAGAATCTACCTCCTATAGAAGAACTATGTAAGCCAATTCCCCACTCATTTACTATTGAGGTACACTCTCTCCACTTTAATGAAAGTGATATTCCTTATGGTAAGCCTCTTGATCAATGCTTATAGGAACTTGACACATTTATTGTTAAACAAGGTAATTTTAATAAACAAATTCAGAATCATTTATTGGAAAACTCTAGATCTATCAATGAGTTGAAAGATATTGTGGAAAGAACTTCTAATGGTATTAAAATGCTTTGTAAACACTTTCAAATGGTTCAAACCCAACTTGATCAACTTGCTAATGTATAAAAGGATATGCTAGTTAATGCCTTATGAGATAAACATGCTTATGAAATTAAAACTAGGAGTTGTACAGCTACTCAAGATCCTTTATATCCTGAAGGACACCCTAAAAGAATTGAGCAGGATTCTCAACAAGTTGATAGTGGTAGTCCTCGTAAGAGAAATAAAAAGAAACATAAGATAATTGAGAAACCACTTGAACCTGTTGTAGATCCTAATAGTATATCTATCTCTGATGCTGAAACTGAGAATGGTAATGATAAAAAATGATGCTCCTGATAAGGAGGAAGTGGAGGAAGAACCTGAGAAGCACACTAAAAACACTAGGTACACTAATGAAGATTTTATTGCTAATAAACATGGTAAAAAGAGAGAACCTTGGGTGCAGAAACCTATGCCTTTTCCAGGTAAGAAACACAATTCAAAGGAGGAAGAACACTACAACAAGTTTTGTGAGTGGATGAAACCTTTATTTTTGCAAATTCCTTTGACTGATTGCGGTGACCCAGCATACCACTGCATGTGTAGTACACTATAGTCGTTGACATGACATCCACAGAACACCGTTCTGCAAATATCACATCCCTCAGAGTGGTACAACAAAAACATTGCGGGTCCATATTACAAACATTCACACATTATTATTATTACAATACCAGAGGTTCAAGACTTAGAAAAGATTCAACTTACAAACCAAAATAATAAAGTGTTTCAGCGGAATTTAAAAGTAGCAACTCCAACTAAGAGTCGAGCTCAGCAGCTTATTCTATATGGTTCATCCTGCTCGGCTCCGTCGGTTACTACTAACTGGGGTACTTAGTTTGACTCGTTGTCATCGACACCATAGCGGATTTCGTAATCCACTCCTTCAACACCTCCTGACAGGTCAGGCTCCTCGTAGAACACATCTTCTTGGCATTCGGCTGCATACATCGGCGTGTCTTTGGGTTCCTCAGAGTCTAAGCAAGGGATCAAAGGAAAGGGTGAGTAAAAGCGTTACCTAGCAAGTCCATTATATGCAAGGTGGGAAGTTTGATGCTCTAACTACCACCTCAAACTATAAGTCCTTGGCACTATGCAGTTTTTGTAAATATTTCTTCAAAGATTGAGTTTATTATGAAAATCTATGACCATCGGCCTTCACAGGTTGACCAGAACTTTCATGGAGTTCCTTTCCTGCCGCGTTCGTAGCTCCTTCCCGGAACAGGGAGTAACAAGTTATAGTTCTAACACTCTGCAGAGGTGCGTTACTTTACCCATGAGAGATCAACTCCTTGTTGCAAAACCGAGCGTACTTTCCCATCCACGATTCCTTGATGTGGGACCCACTAGGTGATCCAAGCCAATCACTGCCCCCTTCGTGACCTCGCATGCCTCCTTGGTGTACACCATGCCCACATATTGAATTACGACAATGGTTTGTACAGACCGTTAGATGCTAGAACTATCGTGGGATGTTGAGGGTTCCCACCCATATGCTGCATATCCTCTATGAACTACCAATTAATATGCACGCTACGAGTGATAACAGCCATGACCTGCACATCCGGCTACATGCGAGAGGAAGAAGATACAGCTGACTTCTCTGTCCCATTCCATATTAATTTCCTAAATGATCATTATTGTTGCAAATAGAACCCTAAGTTCCATTGCTCCATTATATCATCACTTAGGATGATACCTAAGATTTCTTTATTTTATAAAATAATATTTTCTTTCTTTGGAGTATAGATGATAACACACAATCTTGCAAATACTTTGATAAAGACTCTTCAAAGGACATGAGCAAGTGATGAACTTGCCTTGTGATTGCAAGGTAGTGAAGTCGGATGCTTGCACTGGACCTTGAGCTTCTATGTCTACAAAACATCATTATTGTCCGGTAAGGACAATATTTAAAGAAGCAAAATGATTATGCAAAGTAATGCAATGCATTATTTATCTTTGTACATCCTTCCCCATTATTTAAATTACAAAAGTTATTTTTAGTAATAAATAATTTATAAATATTAATTTTTAATATTTATTGAATATTGTATTCTTTTATTTTATTTCATTTTATTTGAATTTTATTTATTTAATAATTCCTTTAAGAATTATTATTTAAATACCAAAAATTGATATTAAATATTTATTTAGTATTTTTCTAAAATACTACAATATTATTATATAATGAAAGTGATTTTTATTTATTTTTATCATCTTTCAATAATTTTATAAAATTCCATAAGGAATATATATATTACAAAATTCTTAATAAAAATTATATGCCTAAAATTTTATTTCTTAATTTATTTAGATATATTGAATTAGTGTGAATCCAAAAATATTTTATTTATAATTTTTGGATTTTTTTTTCTAGAATTTATTTAAATTCAGGGGCATTTTGGTCTTTTCTTAATTATTAAAATTTCCTTTAGGTTGCTGGGCTGGCTTTGTCAAGCTTATTTGGCTTATTAGGCCGTTCTGGCCCAAGTGGCTATGATCAAAAGGGCTCCCCGAAGGGGTACTGGCCCTATCGGCCCACTCACTCTATCTCTCTCTCTCTCTCGACCTCTCTTCTTCTCCTCCTCGACCCCGTGGTCGATGGCACCACCGTCGTGTGTTGCTTGCTGCCGTGGTCCTCCCTGGCCGCTGTCGTGGTGCAGGGCGAGGTTGTCGACCATGCTCGTTTATATGGTCCAGGTGGATTTGATCCTGGGGCCCTTCTATGGCCAGTCTAGCCCCCTTCCCGAACCCTAGGGTTTGGGGATGGTGCTGTTACCGCCACAGTAGATCCTCCCGTGGTGATGTGCGGTGCTCATGCGCTGCTATGGCCGCCGCCGTGGCTGGTGCGGGTTGCATCCCTTTCTGGGTCCTCCCCGTGCCGCCGCGAGCACATCGGCCCTTCTGCTTCCTCTTCAATTCGTCAACGAGGACCCCGGGTAAGTTGCGCCTCTATGGATCCTAGTTCATCCTATCACCATGAATCCCTCTATGTGTATCTAGTGGCTACCCTTGCCTAGTGCATGTGTTCTGATTAGGGTTCATATCCTAATTAGGGTTGTTGTTCTGATTAGGGTTCATATCCCTCTGTTGATCATATATATGATGATTTGGATCTAGTGGTGATAATCTTTGAGCATGATGAATAGCTATTTGATGTGGATTATTGCTTATAGTTGGTTTTGGTAATGCTAGTGGCTTGTCAGACTTATTCCAGTGGTAATTTTCTATGATCCAAATGTTAGTGCTTCTTTGGAATCACTACTTGGAAATGTTGTTGATCTGAGAACTTTCTACTATGAATATGTTTATACTGACAGTAGTTCTGTCAGTAATTGCTCATTGCATTTATAATGGTTGGCTTGTATGATGATATGCAGACTGAATTTAATCAATACATATTAATGACTTTTTGTAGATGTATAGATGGGTTTGATGCTGATTCCTGGCATTTGGTTTCAGGAAAATGATATTTAGTGGCTTGCCCTCTTTTAACTTGTGAAAGCTAAGTAATGATTTGGATTGGCTTATTAGAACTTGTCCTTGTGATACCATCATAGAATGTCACACAAGTAGTTGGGTCCTTACTACTGAGCTTAGCTCTGTCAGTGCTTGAAATTAGTACTGGCAAAGATAAAATGGAAGCTTCTTTTTAATCACTCTTCCTATGATGTTGGTCTGAGGCACAGGAACTAGTTTCCTAATGGTTGTCCCTGATAGAAATGTTCTGGTAGAATTACCAGCTTTTAATTTTTGAGGCATAGTTGGGAAAACAATGGGTGTGATAATGGTTTTGTATGGATCCATAAGGTTTATGGATACTGAGGTGCTACTCTTTTAAGAGATGTGCCCAGATTTCATAATCTTGCCTTTGTCTATATTGAAATATAAGATTTGGCTTTTGTAGCCAGGATCAATGATGTTGGTCTGAGATCCTGGTTATGCTGGTGTGGTTATCTTGTGGTTATGACTTTAATTTTCAAAATCTTCTAGGATGGATTCATCCCACTTGGATGAATACTGAGAAGTGAGATATAGAACAACACATGAATCTACTATATTGGTATGATAAACAGATCATGTGATGGTTTTATATAACTCACCACCACAGTGGGTTGTTGTTGTGGTTGTAACTTGTTGATCTAGTGGCCTGATCTTGCTGGCTTGATCTGGTCCTTCTCCTGTTGATGTTCCTACTGCTTACAGCTCCTGGAACTTGTCTGTAACATCCCAAAAATATTAAACATTGATCATCAAACTCTAATCACTAAAATTAGGGTTAACAAAAACTTTGATTAATTTAAATCATATGAAGTCATGTGTGAATGTGATGATTTGATAAATGAATGAATGGAATCTTGTGATTAACCTAAATAGCAAGAAATTGTTTAAAGATGAATATAACATCATATAAAACAATTCCATGCAGAAACAAATCAAGAGAAAATAAAAAACAAAACAAATAAAGCAAATGGTCATTTATGCCATTCTTGCTCACTAGGTCACTTTGAGTGTTTCTAGTCCAAGATTTCAAACATAAACTTTCCCAATTCTTTTCACCCCTTGCTAGAACAAGTAAAAGTGAATCAAAGCCCACCTTTCAAACTTACAGAAACATTTGGCAATCTCATTCAAAACACAATCCAAAATTGAATCTTTATCATATGTGAAGATCACCCATTTTCAAAACCCAACCAAACCAGTGCCCCTTGACTAATCCAACTAACCAGACACTCCCTAGTATGTGCCTAGCAAACCCACCAAGTTTGAATCCAAAATTCAAATTTGAATTTCTTTCGGCCATTTCATCAAACACCTTGCAAACACAAATCAAACAAACATCTAACACTATTGTGAGCAGTGAATTGGCCTAACTTGTTCCCTCTCTAGCTCACAGCAAACATTTAGTAGATCATCTAGCTTAGTTGGTAACCTCTATCCCTACTGTGAGCATGCCATTGCCATCAATGGTGAGCAGGCCGAGCCTCACCTTGCCACCCCAATGTGGACAACCAACTAGAGGAAGAACTAGCTGCGCCAACCTTGTCTGGCATACTGCCCATACCTCACCGCCCCTTCTAGACCAGCCCTAGCTCGAAGACAGAGACAGGAACCACCGGAAACGCCATGCCCGTGCCGCTGTCGACCATGCCGACGCGCACCACCGTGCACACGCCGTTCCCACTCAACCCGACCACCTCGAGCCCTTGCCGCCCGCCAGCATGAACCCCACCATCCCAGGAGACCACTAGACATGCTCGTTTCATCGACCATACCCCGTAGCCGCCGCACGCCGTGAAGTTCGCCGTCGGTACCGCACAGAGCACCGCACGTTCCATACCAAAACCCACCGCCCTACGCCTCGCCTTTAAACCAGAAACACTTGCTAGGAGACCGCGCACCGTCCCCTACCCTCAGCCACGCCGATAGCCTCCTGTACAATCGCCTCCGACGAGCTCATCCCACGCCGTGTTGGCCCTCTTGCTCGCCTATAGAAGGAGCCCTCCCCAGCTCGATTCCTCCACACCATTTCACTCCCCACCTCCCACTGATCCTTCCCACTTAATCCCGGAGCAAGGCGAGCAGCACATCGCCGGAATTTGGCCGGAGCCTGCCGCTGCTGGAGAAGAAGGTAGCCGTTGATTGGAGCCGCCCCAGGAGGAGCTGCTGGTACCAGGAGACTCGCCGTCATCGACTACGTCATTCGCCCCCGTCGCTGACCCTCGCCTGAGCCCCGGTGAGCCTCCCACGACCCCCACTTGCCGCACTAGGGTTCTGTCTCGCCGGCGCTGCCCGACGTGGACGATGAACCAGAGTTGTTCGATTAGAACTAGATCCCACGGTCCACATCACCCCGTACCGCTTCACCCCTCACTGTCTCACTGACGCGTGGGGATAGCCACTTAACCAGCCTGCGTACGTGTTGTGCGTATTGGGCCGGCCCAATTACACATCCCACGCGACCCAACAATTCAAATTTAGTTTTATTCATTTAATTTCAAACATAGTTCTATACCTAGATTCAAAAATCAACCTAGCTCGATTCACTAAACCAAAATGCATGAAACTAATTTTGTTGGATAGGTACTGAAATGATTAATCCAAGCACATTGGATTCAAACCATTTGAAGTTATAGATCAACCATGGTAAAAATAACAAGACAGAAGATTTTCTGCATTCAAACATTTTTCAAAATTCAACCATAATAGCTTTTGAGTTGATTCCAACTCTCAAAAATCACAATTGATCATACCTTTCAGAATATATAAAAATATATGGGTTTACTTGCAGAAATAATGTTCAAGTAATAAAATAATGCCACCTAGGCATTTCTAGTCACTTTATTTAATTAAAATAAAAAGGTTAAACCTTATTAAATTGTGACACCACTTTAAATCACATTCTCATGTACTGAAATATGTGGTGATGACATGTGTCAACATGATCCCATGTTTGAGTTGGAGAATATTAAATCTTAAGTAGTTTTTCAATGAGTAGAAATTACTTTTCTCAAAATAAAATAAATAAGACAAGTGCTTTAATCTTGTAATGCTAGTGATGATGCTAGATCCTCAAGTATGAACCTTTGTGTGATGGTTGGAAATAGTTAAGTATTGTTTGGTGATTGTGTACCTCGTATTCATTTATAGACGCTAGTACCGACCAAGGATACGAGGAGGAAGGAGGATACTACGAGGAAGAAGCTGAGGAGAACTTCAACCACTCCTCTGCACAAGGCAAGCTAACACTTGCAACTTAGCAAGTTTATAATGATCTCTTAGCAAGCCAATACTTGCAAGCTACTACTTGCTTGTTACTATGCCAACTATATGCCTTAAGCATATGTGATCACACCCACTTGATACCCAATCCTAGCTTTACTTGCAAGCTTAATACTTTATTTTTTATTTATCAAAGCGTTTTCTTAAAGTTTACTTAAGTGAATTGTAGATTCTAGAAAGATAATTGAAGGTAGCATAAAGAGCATAAAATTTGGCCTAAGTTAGATAATCTTGATGTCATCCTAAGGCATGAGATTGTACTTAGCTAATCCCCACTTGTTTACCACCCCTCATGAGTCTTTACCCCCTCTTGTAGATGCTAGTGCTAAGCATAAAACTTGATCAACTTTAGATGGGAATACTTGGTGAAAATGATTATGAAAACCGTAGAATGATGAGTCATTCTACTGAAATGTTTTGACATGTGTTCTTGAACACCAGATGATTTTGATGATGAAAATGTTGAGGCATGAGCCTTAGACCTTTATAAAACTGATGGTTGTCTGGATGCGATACCATTCCAATTTTACTGTACAACCACAATACCCGAAAATTGGGTAGGGCTTGACTGGAAATTTATGTACCTTAGTATGGGTTCCCTCGTGGCCAAGGTCTGAGCTGAGTCTACCTTGTGAAGATTGTCCACCTATGCAGTACCCAAGATGACAGTTGGTCATGGTTGGGAGGCCAAACTCACAGGAGAGGTGCCTATACTAGGGCGTGTAATTGAAAGGTTAGGATTGATTATCCGCATACTGAGTATGGTGAATTCAGGATTGTTCCTGATGGATGTATCGAATGTTGTGGTGAAAGTGTACAATCTCTGCAGAGTGTCAAACTATTCGAATAGCCGTGTCCGTGGCTATGGACAGTTGGAGTGGCCATACTGTTCCCCCGTCAGATGTTTTCAAAATAACTTATGAAATGATTTATGATTTTGACTTGACCACAACAGAGTTGTGATATGAAATTCAATTTCCCAATTAGGTGTATAAAACTTTCAACTAGTTTTCTTTGCTTCCGAACTTAGTAGAGGTAAATCTAGTTTTTTGCAAAACAACCCTAGAGCTTAGTGTCCCACTACAAAACCCCCTTTAACTTGTTAGTATTAGTTTGCGAGTACTTCAAGAGTACTCATGGCTTTGTCCCTGTCTATTCCCGTGGCCAGACTATGAAGAGGAGTATCAGGATGACGGACCGCAGGAAGGTTACGACAACTAGGATCATCTCTCATCGTCAGCATTGCCTGTGACCGTGAAGATGGAGCTTCGCCCATGCTACCTTTATTATTACGTATTTCCGTTGCTTGAGTTGTATTAAGAACTGGATCATGAGATCCTTATTTGTGTAAGACCTTATGTATGGTTTGTAATGGATGATGTACTATGATATACAAATATGTTATGTATCGCAAAAATGGTTATCCTAGGATTGTGATGTATGGCGTAACAGGCATCTAGGATTAAAAATCCGGGTGTTAACATTGTCCTTGATCTTGATATGCACCTTCTGGTTCCTGGTAGCTTAGCCTTGACCTTGCTATCCACCTGATCCACCCCCTCCTTAAGTCACCATCTTGATGAGTTCTAAGAGGATCTGGTTGGTGGTTTAGTTTGGCTGGTTTGGTTGTGGCTAGGCTGTTGGTACTTGATGTGTATGAACAAGAAAATGATGTTGTGGTGCTTGCCCACGGCTGTGCTGAGCAGTTTTGCTTGTGTGGGCAGCTCTAGATGTGTTGACAGCACACACCATGCATTTAGGTGTGTGTGCTGCTTGTGTGCCTGTTGCACCCTTGTGGATATGCTTAGGGAATGAAAGTTACCTTTTTATCTGTTTACCACTTAACTGCTTGGTGAAACTTGCTCCTCTCTCTGATTAAAATTATTTGACTTGTGGCTTATGGATTATGAAAGATTTATTTCTTTCATATTGGTGAAACTTACCCCTAAGATTTACTCAGTGATGTAAAGTTGAATAGTGCATCTCACTGTCACTACTGAGAGTAAAAATATCTTAATATTTTATTTTCTTTCTTTTAGTTTGTGATTTGTTTTGCAGGTACAAGACTTGAAGATTCAAGATTTAGAATAGGTCTTCTAGATTCAAGATTTAGAACAGGTCTTCCTTTTGATAGAATAATTCCCTTGTAATATTTATTTTATTCTTTTGTAATCTTTATTTTATCCTTTTGTAATAAAGATTATAATATTTCTCAATATATAAATGTTCTTCTTTTATTTCCTTTACTACTGTAAAGATCCTTGATTACTTTTATAAGTTACATTTTGTAACTTATTTATTAAATAAATATATGGAATGAATATTCATTTTCTTGATTATGTTATTTTATTTAAAGTTTGAGTTACTAATTGTTAACTCTTGATCAAATCAAATTACTCAAACATAATTCTAATTTCTTTTAAATTATAAATCCAACACTCAAGTTTAAATTCAATTTTCATTTCCCAAAACACACTAATCCACAAATATCATATCAAAGTTTATAACGATCATTCTCCGAGGCTATTCCTAATCTTAAAGAGTGAAAGAAACTTTGATCACTTTAGGTTTTTATTTGGCGAAAAAATTTACCCACATTTTTATAGATGAATGCATGCAATTGCACATATTCCTAAATCTACCCTTCATTGGTTCCTAAATGCTGGGATGTTACACTGATGCTGTTAAGTTGCCTCCTTATTCAAAGTATATGAAGGATATTGTCTCTAATAAAAGGAAGATCCCTAATGAGGAGATTTCTACTTTGCTTGCTAACTATTCCTTCAATGGTAAGGTTCCAAAGAAACTTGGTGATCCAGGTATACCAACTATTCCTTGCTGTATTAAGAATAATTATGTTAGAACTCCTTTATGTGATTTGGGAGATGGAGTTAGTGTTATTCCTTTTTCTCTCTACAAGAGGCTCCAGCTAGAAAAGTTGATACCAACTGATATATCTTTGCAAATGGCTGATGAGTCAACTACTATTCTTGTTGGTATATGTGAGGATGTTCCTGTTCAAGTGGCTCATAATTGTTTGGTTTTGAATGATTTTGTTGTGCTTGAAATGCCTAAAGATGATAATATGTCCATTATTCTTGGGAGACCTTTTCTTAATACTGCAGGTGCTGCCATTAATTGTAATCAAGGAAAAGTAACATTCAATATTGATGACAAAGAGCATACTGTTTATTTCCCCAAGAAGGTTGCTAAAAGCTATTGCCTGAATTCCATTGAAAATATTGAGAGCATCAAGGTTGGAGAAATATATTGTCCCATTCCACAAGAAAATTTTGAAACTATTATGATTGGGACCATTGCTATCAAGTATGAGGTAACATAATCACCTTGTGGAATGCAAAGTTTTGCTTCATATATGATTGTTTTGGTAACAAGACTTGATCAACCTTGTTAACAAAAGGATTTTAATGAACAAAATAATGTTTTCACTATGGTTATACTTGATTTCTTTTACTTTTCTCCTTCCTAGTCTTTGCCTTTCTTTTGCTAGCTTTGGTTTTGTTAGTTGTTTATTTGTTAGTTTGTCTTAGAGCTTCTGTAGTTTGGCTTTTGGTTTGCTTTTGCTTCTTCTGAAAAAACTATTTCTGCGAGAAAATCAATTTTCATACCCTGAAAATTGGTCAAAAATAAAGTTTCCCGAAAAATCCCAGAAAATTCAAAATAAATTTTTCCTCGAAAAAAGGGGCAAAGGAACACCTGAAGTGACCCAGGGAGCCACCCCAGGCCACCACACCCATGGTAGGCTTGGCCTACCTGTGGGTGGCGCCTAGGGGGGTCTGGCCCACCCAAGGCCCTTCAAGGTGCCCCTTCACAGCCATCTTCTTTGTCTCTCCCGAAAAACACCGGAAAACTTGATCAAGCTCGAGTTCTTGCTGTTCTTTCTCGCGATTTTCGATCTCCTTGCTCGGCCCATCTTTGCTGCTGATTTTTGGAGGGATTGCTCCTTGGTATCTGCCTCCTCCACTTGTCCAATTAGATTTGTGATTGGTAGATTGTATCTTGAGTATTTTGCTGCTATAGGTGACAGGTTGTGTGAGCATGCATGCTTTTTCTATGCTTAGAGATTTCATTTTGATGCACGTGTAGCCCTCCAGCAAGTTCCTATAGTAGTTTCTCATCATTTATCAACTTGGAAATCACTTGGTTTGATGTTTGTCTAAAAGTTTCAGAATAGAGTGGTTATGGATAACCACACATTTGGAGAGATATTTGAGAGTGATGCACCTAGAAGGACAAGACCTTCAAGATCATGCTCGCGTGCTAGGCCCTCATACAATGAGGATCTCATCACTCCACGATTCGGCGACGAGGGAGATGAGGGGGATGCGCACCCCTCCGCTTTTCCTTGCCAAACCTTCTTGCGGGTTGTTGGGATTCTTGATGATTTTATGACCTTGGTTCAGAGGGCTGGTCTAACAAGTCTTATGCAGGCTAAGAGCGTGCAATATGCTATGCTCACTAAAAAATTTGCAGAGAGATTCTCCTTTACTAACAGCATGTTTAGTCGGGATGTTTCTTTCAAAGTTTATGGCAGGTCTTACCATATGACATTGAAGAAATTTTGTGAGGCTCTGGGACTTGGTACAGCTGGGTCAGCAAAGAAGATTCCATCTCAACCCGCTGATTTGTTGGAGCTTTACCGTGGGATAACCAATGATGATAATTGTAGGGATCAACGGGGAAAGATAAGAAACATTCATCTTCCAGCCATCAGGTACTTCACTTACTATCTTTCCACTAGTGTTCTTGGTAGGGAGAACACTAGTAATATTTCCAGCTATCATTTGACCTTTTTAGCTGTTGCGCTCAACAATGATACCAAGTACAATCTTGGTTCTCTCATTGCTCGTCATTTAACTACTAAGGGACCCATTTATGGGGGAATTATTGCTATGTGTGTTGCTACTGCCTTGGACATTGTTGTTGATCCAAATGATACAGTTTTGGATCCTTAGAGGCTTGATCTTGCTGCCATGAAGGCGCACCACTTTGTCACTAATGACTCTACCCTTGAGAACTTGGTCTATAAAATGTTGTTTATTGACGGGGAAGAGAGAGAGATCCCTCTCCCCCAAACCACTTTGTTCAGTATTTCTCAGTGACCTTTGTCACACTCCAAGGAGGAGATGGATGACAAGCTGTGCTCTCTTAGATTCTATGGACACTTTCAGGAGGAAGCACCCTCGTATGACCCTGCTATACACTACACTGGAGAGTCCTCGAGCTCGCACCAGGACGAGGGAGCTTCCTCGTCGTACTATGGAGGTGCATCTACTTGGGCACCATGGGATTGAGCCCCACTTAGGCCAAAAGCCTAATCTTGGGGGGAGGTATACCGACATCACACTCATCTATATACCATGTTCGGTCGGTTCTTTGTATATCCATTGTTTCGCTTTCTTTTTGGTTCTTGTTGCTTCTTTCTCAAAAACACAAAAAATACCAAAAATATTTTCGTTGTTTCTCTTGGTTTGTTTCTTTGTTTCTTTGCTTTGGTTTGCCTTAAAAGAAAATTCCAAAAAGATTTTGCTTTGCTTGGTTTTTTTTTGCTTTGCTTGTTTTTGATTTGTTGGCTTCTTAAAAAATCGAAAACACCAAAAATATTTGTTGTTCTTCTTTGGTTTTGTGAGTTCTTTGCAGGGATCGGACGTCCTCAGTGGATTTTGGTTTTCATGTTATTATTCAAGTCACACAAGTGAAGGGCAATAATTAAGATTAAGACAACTTGAGGAGTGGTAAGAGGCTGGTAACAAACTCTATTTGTTTCGTTTTTGTACATATACTCATCATTGTGAGCATGCTTAGTTTGTTCATGGTAAGGATTGTGTTACTGATGGATGCTTAGTAGTTCTTGCTTGTCTATGATTAGCTCCAGCTTGCTAATAGTTTGTAGCATGTCATATGAATGTTTGCTTGCATTGTTTTATTCATATTTTGGTATGATATTGTGGTATTCTCCTCTAGAAGTTTCATGTGAATCGACTTGGCACATGCTCACGCATGCATATGACTAAACAATAGTCAGTAAGACTCGATGGTTTATTTTGCCTCAGAGTTCTTGTATCACTTTCATGCCATAATTATTCCTGTTTTGTTGCAAGCATGATTATGACAGTTATTGCTCTCTCGTTTGTCGCTCCATCTCTATTGCTAGCCTTCACTTGCACTGAGTATGAGCTCTACCTGTCCTTCCAACTCCCCGAAACCATTATTGCCAACTGTGTCCACCATACCTACCTAGTAGCATCGTTTGCTATTTCAGTGCATATTCTTTATGCCTTGTTTTCTTCCAAATAAAATGTTTGTCTGTTTTGAGAAAGTTAGTTAGTAAAGATCTCATGAACTTGATGGAACACTTTATTCCTTGCACTTAATAATCTTGAACCATTGTGACCTGTCCATGAAAGTTATATGCTTGCAAATTATATGCTGGGAGTCAGCAGAACCGTGCTGCCACGGGGAACACTGTTTGCGGATGCCGACGGTGTGAAATAAAAGGGGAGCTTGTGAGTTCATGGAGTATATATTGTGTTAGAGAAACGCCTGGGCCGCTAGCCTAAGCCATGCCTAATCATGGTGGAAACTTGCAGCAGCACCATAATGAGCATTTGGTGAAGCATCCTCAATAAAAAGCTATGCACATAGTAAATAAAAAGATCAATGAGATGCTCATTGTCTGCTTGCCTTGTCATTTTGATCACGTGATATCTCATGTATCATGTGCAAGGGATACCCCGTTGGCGGTTCTCTATGATACGCATGTATGTACAATGACAAGAACTTGCAGGTGACCAAAGTTGAGTAGCATGCGGAGCGACCCTCGTACTCAAGGGACATTAGATTTCCAGTTTATGGTCTGTCAAGCATATAACCCTGATTGGACCTCACTTTCACCTTAACCACATGAAGATGCCTATGATAGGGGCAATGAGAGCTCAAAGCTAATGAGTACCTTCCTTTCAGCATTAGGAAGCCTTTCAAACTTTTCAAAACCGTTTTCACAACCTTGTTGAGTCAACACTTATTCTATGAGCAACTTCTTGAGAGCATAGTTGTCATTCTTGTGTTTGTTCCAAAACTTGGTTAATTATGTCATGACTTTGATGCTTGTATCTCTGATATTTTTACCTCTGTTCTTCACTTGAACTTCAGAGGTGCCTTGGCATTTATATTGTGCTCTACAAACAAAGGAAAGCGAGATACCACTCTATCATACCTTACTATGAGCATTGCAATGTTGCTTATGTTTATGTTCCATGCTACTTATTATTATTGAGTTGGTTTCTCTTCATAGCTTGCAATGATTATTGAGTAGACTTGGTTGCATACTTCTTATTATGAATGGTTTAAGAATCTACTCCTGTGCTGAGAATATATACATCATATGAAGCAAATGTGTTCGTGAAAGTTTTTTTATCGCACTCAGTTTTCAACTGAATTGCTTGAGGACAAGCAATAAGCTAAGCTTGGTGGGAGTTGATACGTCCAAAACATATCAACTTTCTCGAACACTTTTGCTATTGTTTCTTCTCTAAACTTGTGTGATTTGGATACAACTAACACAGACTGACGTTGTTTTTAGCAGAATTACCTTGGTGTCTTGTTTTTGTGCAGAAAATCAACTATCAGGAAAAATCCCGAAAAATATGCTAAAAATTATATTTCACGGGAAGACCCATGGAGCCAGAAGACGAGACAGAGAAGGGGCTTGGGGGCCCACACCCCTGCTAGGCGCGGTCCCACCTCTGGCCGCGCCTAGGGGGGTGCAGCCACCCCAGGCACCCCCTCGGCCTCCCTCTACGCCTATAAGTTGCCTCTCTACTTAAAAACCGAGGGAAGTTCGATAGTTTTCCAGAAAGAGTTCCGCTCCACCGCCGCCATCAGAAACCAAGATTCGGATCCAGAAACTCCGTTCTGGCACCCTGCTGGGACGGGGAATTTGGAGAGGATCATCGCCATCGTCATCACCAACGCATCTCCATCAACCACCAATGTTTCCCTCATCCATGAGTGAGTAATCCCCCGTTGTAGGCTTGGGGATGGTAGGGATTGGATGGGTTCTATCATGTAATCGAATAAGATCTGTTAGGGCATAGTGCCTAGTATCTTTATTAGTGCTATTCGACTTTGTTGCAACTTGTTGTGATTAATGCTTATCACTAGGGACCGAGTGCCATGATCTCAGATCTGAACTTATTATTGAATCATTATGATAGTATTGTTTGTGATCTTATCTGCAAGTTGTGTACACATATCATTGTCCGGATCCAAAGGCCCCAAAGTGACAATAATTGGGACAACCGGAGGGGATGGCTGTGGTGTGAGGATCACATGTGTCCACAGAGTGTTAATGCTTTACTCCGGTGCTCTATTAAAAGGAGCACCTTAATTGCCAATAGTTCCCTAGAGGCCCGGCTGCCACGGGCTGGCTGAACAGAAGATGTTGTGCAAGTTCTCATTGCGAGCACGTATGACTATATATGGAACACATGTCTAGGATTGTTTATTACTTGGATGCTTGTTATTATTTATCTGCAATGCCCTAGATCTTGAAGTTACATGTTTAGACTCGCACATGCAACGCCCGTCCATCCATCCCTATGCCTACCGCACTCGAATCCCATTATTTACTATTACTGTTACTATTGCTCATGTTTCACTATTGCTGTTGCTACTACAAATTGTTGCTACTGATAAACTTCTGTGAGCAAGAACTATTTCCATGTGCAGCTGAATTGACAACTCAGTTGTTAAGGCTTGCAAGTATTCTTTGGCTCCCTTTGTGTCGAATCAATAAATTGGGTAATACTACACGCGAAGACTATTGTGATCCTCTACACTTGTGGGTCATCAGTAATTTACTTGAATTGTTGTATGAAACTAGTTAATGGTAAAAATATGGTTCCATTTGTAGGTAGAAGTATGATTTCCTTTGGAAAATAGACTAAAAAGTATTAGAATGTGCTACCGGGTTCCCGATGTGGATAATTGGCTTCAATAGCATGACAACGTGTGTGTGTAGGCACCCCAATAGCACAATTTGGGCGATGTTGTCGGGCAGGTTATTGGGGCCACCTAGTGAAGATGCTCTAAATAACCTATAGCACTTGAGAAAAGGAAACACGACTTACGGTGCCTCCTGGGTCGACTCCGGGGGGCAGCCCTGCCACCAAGAAACTCTCGTTTCATCCGTCCCTTCGCCCTTCTGTTGGAGGAGGAGTCCTCCGGCGGATGACAGCGGTGGGATGCCCCCATTAATCTGATATCTAGGTGGCCCTAGCATTATCTCCTGCCCACGCCATGTCCCTCTACCGGTGGATTTGGATTAGATCGATAGGTAGGGGATCTTAGCATGGTTGTACTCCTCTTGACGAAGGCTTCTTGTGCCGGTTGGGCGTCGCCGAGATCCCTTGTGGGCTGCTCCGGTCAAGTCAAGAGCACGACAAGTCGCCCTATATGGTGCGTGTGTGTACTCAAATCTTCATCGCCGGATCGATATCCATGGTAGGCAGCGCCATAGGATCTTCGCCTGCTCTGCCCCCGCCTCTTGGGAGTACGACCTGGCGTGAAAATTCTTCCCCCTGGCTAATGGTGACCTCCTTCCACCTTGGGTTAGCCTTCGCATCTTCATTGCCACGATTACCAAGGCGTTAAAGGAGGGGGGGGGTCATATCCATCGCATTTGAAGAATATCATATATGATCTGTTGTTTCCATCTCACATGCTCATGTCAAGTCGAGCACATCTGAGGGAGTACTTACATCGGACAGGGAGAAGTATGTGTGTGAGACGATCGATGTTTTCAGCATTGTTCTAAACAGTTGTAGCGGTGGCACTAGCGGACTTTTTTTTGGCGGTGTTCTTTCAGCTCCTTGTCTCAGTTTCCAAAAGAATTGTATTGTATTGAGCTACACCTACCTAATTGGTGTTAAATCCAGGGTAGCTAGCGCTGGAATCTCTAGGGTTTCTTGCTCGTCAACTGTTTTGAGTGTCCAAGGTAAGGTGCTCTGCATCTTTGCCGGCCTTGTTTCGTTTGGTCGATAAAAAACCGGCAGAGTGCCCGCGCTTGTAGGCCGTGAGAAGCGGCAAGAAGCTTGCTTAGAAGGAGCACTAGTTTGGCCTGATCCATCTCCATATATATGTTGGTAATAAGAAAGATGCAAGTGTGTGTTTACTTGCCCGATCCAGCAAGGAGCCAATCATTTACGCTAGCTTGGGTGCTATCCATATCAAGCATGGCTAGCCTCACCCAACCTAGCTAGAAGACTCTTTTTTGGAGCAGATCGCACGCTAAGAATAGTAATATGGACCTGCGTATAGGGATTGCATCATTATCCTGGTGGATAGGTGCGTGCGGGTGCAACATGCCATGTTACGCGTGAGCAAATCTAGGCAGGCCTCCTCCGCCCTGCAACTTGCATTGGGGTCCGTCCGATCGATCCGCCGTAGCCAACATCCAGTAGTCTGTGCGCCTTTTGCTTGCATGAGCATGACCCATGGGGATCGACTAGTGCATGCATGCACCTCGCTCCGCCAACACAAGTGGCCGTACAATAAGCGATCACCGAAAACTTTCAGGGCCCATGACTAGTGTAGTAGCAATAGCGCCGGCCTTGTCCTGACTCTCGAGCGGCGAGACGGCCATGAAAAGAACCGGCCGGAATGGTCCAGGGTCCGTGGTACGTCAGGTTTTTTTGCTAGTAATATAAACCGTGGACAAGAGATTGAGTCATCCAATAATATTATTTTTGCATTGTTGCGCCTCGCCCTCGGTGGTGTGGTGGTTGCATGTGTCGGGCGATGGTCCACGCCCTACACGGCTACTGGCTACTACACCCTTGTCTTGTTGTAAATTTTTACGAGTTGGCCGGCGTGAAGGTGCCATTGGCGAAGTGTGTAGTACTTAGTAGTAAACAAGTGTGGTGCAAACCCTCCGCCTGCCCCGGCCTCCGTTTGTCGCGAGAGGACTCCACTCTTGTTGCTTTGCGCTCCCTCCTGGCCGAAGCTAATACTCACACACGGAGTGCGCTATTTTTTTGGTATTTTCTGGAGCAGCACTTGGGTTTTGGCTACTGGGTGCCAGTGCTATCAGCCACTAGCGCTTTGGTTCCTGGGTTAAGGTTAAGACGAGGCGAACGAAAACCCGTGTGCTGCATGCGTGTGTGCTATTTCCGCATATGTTTTGTCGACGCCTACGCGGCACGGCGAAAAGCTGTGTTTAGCCTGCTGTGGCGACGTGGACGCACGAAGAGGCCGAGAGATCGAGAGCGTCGTCTTCGTCGTCGTCGTCGTCGTGTTCCGCCTCTTTTTGGCGCGTTCGTCTGCGCCACACACGGGGGAGGGGCCGCGGCCACTACTCGTTGTCGCCGTGTTACAGGCGCCAAAACATGTTACAGACCCTACGGCGTTTTCTAGCACTCTGCTTACTATTTATTTTAGAGAGAAGTTTACCAAGCGCCTAATCTGGGAGACGTCCCGTCCTCAGCGTCCGTGACAAAAAACTCTTTGGATTCAGAGCTAGCTGCGCCGTCCACATGGGGTACTTCACCCGATGCTGCTGCTGCCTCAGGAATTCTGGTCCAGGTGCTGACAATAGGCTCCACGGGTCCATGCTCTACTGGATAGATAGGCGTTGCCATGCCATGCTTGGAACGGCGACAGGTTTTTTTTATCTAATCGGGTGTGTCTTGGTGTAAGGTTACACTAGTGACAGTTGGTTTTAATTAGACTTGTCTTTCTGTTTGATTTTAGCCTTGACAATGATGAAAGTCCACTGGAGATATTGTCGATGTCGTTGGGTCGATAATCATAAGGCAAGTCTTAGCTAGGATGATTGTATCAAACGAGTGCGACTAAATACATGCATGTAAAA
Organism: Avena sativa; assembly: GCA_916181665.1. NCBI lineage: Eukaryota > Viridiplantae > Streptophyta > Magnoliopsida > Poales > Poaceae > Avena > Avena sativa. Next base: position 164,819,001 of record OV702294.1, on the reverse strand, counting down.
AAATATGGATATGTACTCCATGCATCACAAATACTATAAAACACTTTGGACGGCAAAACGGCCGCTTCAAGCGGCGCCCATCCACCGTATTTCCATCCATCACCATCGCACGCAAGACCGGTCTGAACCACTGTTAGGCCGTTGTTGACCGGTGAGGCTACGCGAAGTTTAGTTCCACCTCGCTTACGGGAGGAGGCCACACCTAGCTTATAAGGGAGAGATTCATTTCTCCTTTCAGTCCAGGCTTTTGGGATAGAGTGGACTCTCTTCTTATTGTTAGGCTGTGAGTGCATGAACGTCCAGAACGTGGCCTGAGTACTGGGCTTAGCCAAGTGGACGCTAACATCAAGTATCAGAGCCAGCATCGCCATGCCTTCCTGAGGGGCTTCTCAGGGGGATGGGATGTGAGGACCCCTCTGTTGACCGGTGGAGGGTGCTTGGTTTAGTCCCACCTCGCTTACGGGAGGAGGCCATACCCAACTTATAAGGGAGAGATTCCTTCCTCCCTTCAGTCCGGGCTTTTGGGATGGAGTGGACTTTCTTATTATTGTTGGGCTATGAGCGCATGAACGTCCAGAACGTAGGCTGAGTGCTGGGTTGTCCAAGTGGACGCTAACATCTGGTATCAGAGCTACCGATCGCCATGCCTTCCTGAGGGGCCTCTCAGGGGGATGGGATGTTAGGTTGATGTTGACCGGTGAGGCTACACGAAGTTTTGTCCCACCTCGCCTATGGGAGGAGGCCACACCCAGCTTATAAGAGAGAGATTCCTTCCTCCCTTCAGTCCGGGATTTTGGGATGGAGTGAGATCTCTTCTTATTGTTGGGTTGTGAGCGCATGAACGTCCAGAACGTGGGCTGAGTGCTGGGCTGGCCAAGTGGACGCTAACATCTGGTATCAGAGCTAGCGATCGCCATGCCTTCCTGAGGGGCTTCTCAGGGGGGATGGGATGTTAGGCTGCTGTTGACAGGTGAGGCTACACGAAGTTTAGTCCCACCTCGCTTACAGGAGGAGGCCACACCCAGCTTAAAAGGGAGAGATTCGTTCCTCCCTTCTGTCCGGGCTTTTGGGATGGAGTGGGCTTTCTTCTTATTGTTGGGCTGTGAGCGCATGAACGTCCAGAACGTGGGCTGAGTGCTGGGCTGCCCAAGTGGACGCTAACATCTGGTATCAGAGCTAGCGATCGTCATGCCTTCCTGAGGGGCTTCTCAGGGGGATGGGATGTTAGGCTGCTGTTGACCGGTGAGGCTACACGAAGTTTTGTCCCACCTCGCCTACGGGAGGAGGCCACACCCAGCTTATAAGGGAGAGATTTCTTCCTCCTTTCAGTCCGGGCTTTTGGGATGGAGTGGAATCTCTTCTTATTGTTGGGCTGTGAGCGCATGAACGTCCAGAACGTGGGCCGAGTACTGGGCTTAGACAAGTGTACGCTAACAACCGCAAGGCCATGGCGAGGATTAGTTGGAGATATATGGAAGAAAAGAAATATTAGGGTCTTCAACAACAAAATCCACCCTGTTGCCTATCCTATTTAAGATGTTTAAGAGAAAGGCAAAACTTTCGATCACCGCGTGGGTGCCAAGCAGTTGAGTTTTGTAGTATTGGGAGAGTAGTACCGCTTCGTTACTTTCTTTTATTTTGTTTTGTCATGACTCTTCTCCTTAATTTATGGATAGAGGCAAGTCTTTTGTCTTCATTTTATAAAAAACTATTGCTAGGCAAAAACACTGGTTGACGGTGTGAAGGTAAGTGTTGGCGTGCTATATGTGGCCGCTCCGTCAAGCACTAGACATGTCCCCGGCTAGAAGGGGTGACCACGTATTCATGGTAGCATTCGCCACAATGGTAGGTCAATCAAACCTAGATAGCGCGTGCTGCACCACCCAAACTTGGCTTGTAGCTTAGGAGCAATGTCTCTAGGTCCACAACTTATTTGACATCACCTAAGACGAATGAAAATAGTTTAGTGTGAGCAACCCCTCCTTTCGGATTAAACCTGGGCATAACTCAGACTAGGTCGGGCTTTGGGATGGGCCACAGAATCCCAACCCTGAAAACTCATGCCCAATCCCAACCCGAATAGGAAAAAAACACCAATCCATCGGGCTAAGCCTCATTGTAATCTTCCAAGCCTGACCCTGGCCTGATCTAGCATCGAGAAAATCCCAATGTTGAAAACTCCTGTCCGAGCCTGACCTAAACAAGAGAAAAGGCACCAGGTCATCGGGTCAAACCTTAGTGTAATCTTCCAAGCATGATCCTAGCCTTATTTGGCGTCAGGATAAAAATACTAGGCCCGATCCTGGCTTGATGGTGCAGTTTGGCCTTGTCGGACCCAGAATTTTCAGGCTAGGCTAGGTCGCGCGGCCCTTTCCTAGGTTTGTTCTGGTTGATGTTATCGATGGTGGCGAAGCTATCCTCTTACAGTGGCAATCGGACCAATTGCTCCCCTGAGTGCTCCCAATAGAGCAGTGGATCCAGGGGTTGCGTGAGGAGTTCAGGTGCCGGCCTTCTTTTTGCCTTAAGTGTTGACAAGAGCCCCAATCAATAATCCTGAATGTCCAACCATTGCTTAAAGTTCTCAGGTCCCCAATCAAGAACCCCCTAATGTAACTCAAAGTCTCATGACACAATTTCTTTCATTACGTCCCCCCTCCCCTGACTCCCTTCATCACGCTAAGGTCTAGCCCTATGAGCCCATAAAGGTGAAGTAACATGGAGTCAACATTCATAGATTACCATCATATAACCACATAAAAGATTAAAACTTGACCAAATACTCATTGCATACTCTTGATGCATGTAAAATGCATGCATGAACTTTGTAGTTTATTGTCACATATTCCGACATATTTGCATCATATACAATGTTATATTCATGTTTTACATATGGGGGTTTAACAATGATCCCCTTTATTTGGTTTATAACTCTACAACATGCGAAAACCCTGTTCTATCCATTTTTAACTTTTAGGGACCTAAACATAGTCAAATGGACCTGAAATTTTTTGAGGATTATTTTTTCATGAAGAAAAGAATTTGGAGCACTAGAACCTCATGAGAGGAGCCCGGAGGACCAAAAGAGACCAGGCGGCATGACCCAAGGTGGTTGTGCCACCCATTCTCCTTCCCTCCTCATGTGTCCTCGGTCGTCCATCTTCATCCCTAACTTTGAGTCTTGACCTAAAAATGCCTAATAAAAAGTTCCCCGTCATGATCTTAGAGGAGGCGGAGCGGAAACATAGAAACCACGAAACAAAGCTAGAACCAATGCAAATTGGAGGGGGAACTACCGTCGGAGCCATCCCCGGTTGGATCTCTAGCATCTCCAAAATTATCAACACCATCTCCATGATGAACAGGGAGTAGTCAACCTCTGTACTATGGTTTTGTCGTAGTATCTTGATCTCTCTCTCTCTTGTGTTATCAATGTTTACAACCATATGAGCTGCTTTACATGATTATGGTCATATATGTAATTCCTATCGGTGGATCTTTGCTTCGTGACATGATATTTGAGATTGGAATTCTATTACGTGTAAGATGTATTGATAGATGCATATTATATGTACCTGGTTCTTAAGTGCTTATTCATATCAAACTTGTATGCAAGGGAGTGTGTGGGGGATCATGTGCATTAGATGGTGTAACATGGTGGTGATTGGATAGTGACAAAAAATTTAAGATCCACTATGGTTTTTACCTTTCTCTTGTTATCTCACAAGGGATAAAGTGAATGCATGTGTTATAATCATCAAATGACAACAAAGATGGTCTTGTTTGCTCAAGATATCACATTTGATATTCAAACATCATGTCAAAGTACCTATGGCTATACTCCATTTGTTCTTAATGCTAATCGAACACATAATGAAGTTTCAGCGATATTATATCATTTGTGAGCAGTTTAATCATCGTCACACTTTATGGGAGAGTAGAAAATTGAACTCATGAACCCCGGTCCACATCTTTTTATAAGAAACCACTTTTATTGCCTTTTACATTTTCCTACAAGAATTAAATTTGAAAATAAAAAATACTTTTACTTTCTTCATTCAAGCATAAACAAAAACTCCAAAAGAACTTTTACTACAAGAATTAATTTTGAAGATAAAAAATAAAAAACATTTTTACATTTTCCTACAAGAATTAAATTTGAAAATAAAAAATACTTTTACTTTTACTTTCTTGTTTTAGTTATAGTTTACTCTAGTACTATTTTACTTTACTATATTATTTAAGTTTATTAGTACGATAACTTGTGCATCACAACCACACGGTGGAGTTGGTGGCACAAGACAAAAACTTTGTTTTGCATGTTGCTGGAAGAGGCTAGAAAAGGTCGTAGCCTTAGATCCCGAAGAGTTTTATATAAACCCTCAAGTCACCCTTGTGGAGAAAGATGCTTGCTACGTCACTCTACACTTAGAGTCCCAAAGAGTTGGCACACATAGAGCTGGTGTCATCAATTATTTAAAATTCATAGCCAATTCATCGTATGCCCTTAGGAACATGATAAACTACTCACAACGGTGAAACATGGCATGAATCAGTGGCATATGGATTAAAACACAATCTAAAAGTATAACTTTACCACAAAATAATGAAAATTTATCAAACATAAAAATACAACACTTAAACAATATTCTAGGGTCTGATCTACCACATACTATGAGGGGGTAATGTCAATCTCGAGATGGAGAAAGTGTTTATGATGGTGTTGGTGGAGATGGTATTGTAGACACCCCCCCTATGCCATGAGTTGGTGATGATGACAGTGGCAATTTCCCCTTGATGGCAGTCACGGGACAATAAGATCTTCCCTCTCCCGGGGTGGAAGAAGACTTTTGCCTCCATCGCCGCCTTAGAAAAAATTCTCAGAAGAATATGGCGTTATTTGCTGGCAAGACGGAGGTGTACATAAAAGGGAGGGGCCGAGGCGACACCCGAGGTGCAAATGGGCCCAAGTGGCATGGTCGCCTCCTTGGGCCGCACCACCTATCCTTTCTCGGGCCTAGTGCCTTCTCTCATGTGTTTCGGGTGCCATAGTCGTCGGGATACATGGCGTTCCTTGCATGATTTTAACACAATTAACTTAGAGGTGAATACACATGAGACATCATTTAGATATAGGAAGGGGTTCTTGATAGAGAAGTTAACTGGGGTTGTGAGGCAGAGCCGTCGAAGATGTTTAAGTTATAGCGAAATTAAGGGTGGAGACCACGTCTATGTGTTTGGGCTTGGTAGGCAAAGTTGACAACAAAGTTAGTGTGGATAAGATTAGTTAAGAGCATATCCAATGGGCTCCCTGATACGTCCATTTTGCATCACTATTTTATATCATAATTTACTGTTATTCATTGATATATTTCATATTAAGAGATGATACTTATGTTATTTCATCTATTTTGCATGTTTGATGACTTTTGGATGATGAACCGTCAGAGTCAGGATTCTGATGAAAAAACACTGTCCAGATGCAATATTCGTGAAGATCAGAAAATCCTAGAAAATATACGAAAGTTCCTATTTTTTCAGAAGACGAAGGAAGCCAGAAGGAGAAGGAGAGATGGGCCACAGGGGGCCCACACCACCCCCTGGCGCGAGCCCCCTGGGCCACGCCACTAGGTGGTGTGGCCACCCCTGGCCCACCTATGGCATCACCTTTTTCCATATTTAATCCCCTCGAATCCCTAAGACTCGCGGAGCGACCACAGAAAAATTATGCCGCCTCTGCAGGGCAAAAACTACAAAGAGAGAAAGAGCTCTCCGGCATGCAGAAATCTGCCAGGGAAATTCCTTCCCAGAGAGGGAAGATCATCACCATCAACATCGTCATCAATCTAGACTTCATCGGGATCATCCTCATCCTCATCATCATCTCCACCAGCACCATAACCACCACGCCATCCCGCTGTAACAATTGGGTTGAATCTTGCATAGTTCTTAGGGGAACTTTCCCGGTGTTGATTACTCGTTGTAGTTGATGCTATTGAGTGGAAACATTGAATTATTGTTCATGTTAATATTGTTACTTATCATTATATCATCTCTGATCTTGATCCATATGACGTCTCATGAATAGTTCATTTAGTTCTTGAGGACATGGGAGGAGTCATGTTGTCAGTAGTGGAATTATGTTGAAGTAATATTCAATGGTTTGATATTTAAGTTGTGGTGCTATTCTTCTAGTGGTGTCATGTGAATGTCGACTACATGATACTTCACCTTTATGGGCCTAGGGGAATGCATTGTGTATTGCTACTAATTGTGGGGTTGCCGGAGGGACAGAAACCTAAACCCCCGTTAGGAAACCTTTGCACAAGGGAGTGTAGGATCTCAGAGTTTAATGTTGTGGTTAGGTTTCTATCTTAATTACTTTCTTCTAGTTGCAGATGCTTTCAAGGGGTATAATCACAATTATGTATTAGTCCAAGTAAGGTCGGTACATTAGCATAGGTTCACCCACACAACACTTATCCAACCAAAGAAGATTAATCAACTATATGAAGCGAAAGCACTTGACAGTATTTCCATGTGTCCTCGAGAACGTTTGGTCATCTTAAGTAATATAACCGACTTGTCCTTTGCTGAAGAAAGGATTGGGCCACTTGCTGCAGTTATTATTATTGTCTTTTATTTACTCGCACTTTATTTATCTGCATTGTCAAAAAGCCCTAAAAATCCGTTTGCTAGTATTTACAGTGAATTCCTGATCCAAACCACTTGTCAACACCTTCTGCTCCTCGTTGGGTTCGACGCTCTTATTATCGAAAGTACTACGATACACCCCTATACTTGTGGGTCATCACTCCCCCTAAACTCTCTCTGTTGATCTGATTTGGTCTATTCAGACACAGTTGGCCCAAAAGTGAACCCAACGATGCTGAAAGGGCATGTATGCCCCATGTGTGATTTTGGTAATTAATGACAATCTCTATATATGAGTGGTTTAATTGAGTTTCACTTGAAGTGTTTGTCCATTTGCATCGCTTGGACCATGTGTTGGTTTCAAGGTAGAAGAAATGAAGAATAAGAAGATTAAGAGTGTCTTGAAGAAGAAGATGGAGTTCCTCATGTGTATCTTCAAGAAATGAAGTGCAAGCTCAAGATGCACCATCTCTAAAAGATAACATGCTTGAAGCTTTCCATCCTTGGCGATCAAAGATTGATGAAGACAAGTTCAAGGAAGGGGTCTGCCTATGGTGTATGGGGTGATACGTCGAAAATGTATCTATAATTTTTGATGCTCCATGCTTGTTTTATATCAGTTGTCTTATGTTTTGTCTACACTTTGAGGTATTTTTATACACTTTCTGGTACTAAACTATTAACAAGATGCCATAGTGCCAGTTGCCTGTTTTCTTCTGTTTTTGGTTCCAGAAAGGCAGAAAATCAATATTCTCGGAATTGGACGGCACAAAAGCCAAAGTCATTATTTTTCCCAGAGTAACACGGAACCACGAAGCAGAGGTGGAGGCGAACCAGGTCCACCACACACCCCTAGGCGCGGGTGGGCCCTGCCCCGCGCCTGGGTAGGGTGTTGGCCCCCTGGCCGCCTCCCAGCCTCGCCTCTTCGCTATAAGAAGCCTCTCGGGAGAAAACCCTAAATAATCCATCATACTTCTAGAAAAAGTTCCGCACGCTGTCGCCACCGAAGGGGAGATTCGGGGTACGGAAAGTCTCTGTTCTGGCACCCTGCCAGGACGGGGAAGTGCCCCCGAAGCCATCTCCATCGATCGCCACCACCATCTTCATCACAGTTGCAGATTCCCATGATGAGGAGGGAGTAGTTCTTCCTCGAGGCTAAGGGCTCTACCAGTAGCTATGTGTTCATCTCTCTCTCTATGCATGATCTTATTGTGGTCATGAGCTTTGTAATCAAGTAGATGTACCTTGCTACTCAAGTTCTTTAATAGATCTCTACTCTACCCATGTGTGTGGAAGTGACAACATGCACGCCATGGTGTCACTTAGGTTTGAGTCTACATAAATACTCTTTGTGCTTTAATAGATCTATGCTTTTCCCCACGTGTGTGAAAGTGACAACGTGCATACCGTGTGTGGCACTTTGGCTAGATTGAATATTTGTTATGAGTTATATTTGGAGTTGGATGTCTCTATGAAATTGTGGTGTTTGTTGGAACCATCTAGCGCTCAAGGTGATAGTGTGGGGTTATCTAGATTGGGAAAAAAGACTTTGAGGAGTGCTGTTATAGCCCTACCGATGATTAGAGTGTCCAACCGGAGAGTAGTTAAGAGTAGTCCATGGAGTATGTATTTTGTGTTAGAGAAAAGCCTGGGCCACTAGCCTAAGCCATGCCTAATCATGGTGGAAACTTGCATCATCACCATAGTGAGATATCTATGAAGCATCCTCAATAAAAAGTTATGCATATAGTAAATAAAAAGATCGCTGAGATGCTCATTGTCTGCTTGCCTTGTCATTTTGGTTATGGGATAGCTCATGTATCATGTGCAAGGGGTACCCGTAGGAGGTTCTTTATGATACGCATGTACTTACAATGACAAGAACTTACAGGTGACTGAAGTTGAGTAGAATGAGGTGCGGCCCTCGTATTCAAGGGACTTGAGATTGCCAACTTATACTTTGTTAAGCATATACTCCATAGTTTGTTCACTTTAACCTTAACCACTTCAAGATGCGTATGATAGGGGCAATGAAGGCTGAAAGCTAACAAGTACCATAATTTTTGGAAGCTCTTTTTGAAACTTGAAATCCTTGCTTTGCTTTATGAAGGGCATTCCTTCCACTATTATATTGAGTCTCCACATTCTACCTTTTAGGCACCATTAAGAGAGCATAGTTATCATTCTTTGTGCAGTGTCCCAAAACTTATTGATTGATGCATATTGTGATATTACTTGTTCTTGTGCTATTTGTTTCTAGTCACCCTTGTGAACTTTGAAGGTGTCCTATGCATCTATTTGCTACTTTATGAGGGACAAGCTGAATGTCACTATGCCATGTTTTCTATATGTGAAACAAACAAACGTTTTTCAATGCATGTTATTCATGATCTTTGTTTGTAGCCTTTCATATTGCATGCATAGTTACTTTGTCTTATTGATAGATCTCCACCTTTCATGCACATGTTTAGAGTTCTTTGATCCCAGCTTTCAATGCTTGCAAATGGATTGATCTTGGTTTTGATGGTGCATGTCACCTCAAAAATTATTCTTTTATCACTTACCTACTAGAGGAAGAGCAGGATTTAAGCTTGGGGATGCTTGATACGTCGGAAACGTATCTATAATTTTTAATGCTCCATGCTTGTTTTATATTAATTGTCTTATGTTTTGTCTACACTTTGAGCTATTTTTATACACTTTCTGGTACTAACCTATTAACAAGATACCACAGTGCTAGTTGCCTGTTTTCTTCTGTTTTTGGTTCCAGAAAGGCAGAAAATCAATATTCTCGGAATTGGACGGGACAAAAGCCAAAGTCATTATTTTCCCGGAGTAACACGGAACCACGAAGCAGAGGTGGAGGCGAACCAGGGCCACCACACCCCCTAGGCGCGAGTGGGCCCTACCCCGTGCCTAGGTAGGGTGTGGGCCTCCTGGCCGCCTCCCAACCTCGCCTCTTCGCCTATAAGAATCCCCCAGGGAGAAAACCCTAAATAATCCATCATACTTCCAGAAAAAGTTCCGCACGCCGCCGTCACCGAAGGGGAGATTGGGGGACAGAAAGTCTCTGTTCTGGCACCATGCAGGGATGGGGAAGTGCCCCTGGAGCCATCTCCATAAATCTCCACAACCATCTTCATCACCGTTGCTCATTCCCATGATGAGGAGGGAGTAGTTCTTCCTCAAGGCTAAGGGCTCTACCGGTAGCTATGTGTTCATCTCTCTCTCTATGCATGATCTTGTTGTGGTCATGAGCTTTTTAATCAAGTAGATCTACCTTGCTACTCAAGTGTTGTAATAGATCTCTGCTCTCCTCATGTGTGTGAAAGTGACAGCGTGCACGCCATGGTGGCACTTAGGTTTGAGTCTACATAAATACTCTTTGTGCTTTAATAGATCTATGTTTTTCCCCACGTGTGTGAAAGTGACAACGTGCATACCGTGTGTGGCACTTTGGCTAGATTGAATATTTGTTATGAGTTTTATTTGGATTTGGATGTCTCTATGAAATCGTGGTGTTTGTTGGAACCATCTAGCGCTCAAGGTGACAGTGTGGGGTTATCTAGATTGGGGAAGGCGGACTTTGAGGAGTGTTGTTATAGCCCTACCGATGATTAGAGTGTCCAAGCGGAGAGTAGTTAAGAGTAGTATCATGAAGAGAGGATATTTATATGAGAGAGAGTTCACTAGTGAAAGTATGATCCCTAGGCCTTGTTTCTAAACATTGAAACACCATTTGCATCTAGATCTGTTGCATGTTTGCTTGCTTTAGTCTTTACCTCACCGTCAAGCTCTTTTATGGCACTCACACACGTTCTCCCACGTCAACAACAAGTCAGAAGCTATTTTCTGGCAGCGTCACCACTTGTATTTCACTATCTCTTCGCCGAACTAGTGCACCTATACACCTGACAAGTGTATTGGGTGTGTTGGGGACACAAGAGACTTTTTGTATCTTGATTGCAGGATTGCTTGAGAGGGAATACCTTTGACCACTTCCTCCCTGAGTTCGATAAATCTTGGGTAATCCACTTAAGGGAAACTTGCTGCTGTTCTACAAACCTCTGCACTTGGAGGCCCAACAACAGTCTACAAGAATAGAAGTGCGTAGACATCAAGCTATTTTCTGGTGCCGTTGCCGGGGAGGTTTTGGGCTTTTACCTTTCCTCCACGTCAAGCTCTATCAAAGTATTTTCTGGTGCCGCTGCCGGGGAGGTAAGGTAAAAGGTACTCACATCCTCCGGTGTGAGTGCTCGAAGTTATTTCCTTTAGATTCTGCAATTTTGTCTTTTTGTTTCTTGTTTTCACTAGTTAGGCTTAATGGAAAACAACAACAAAATTAGAGAGCTTTTTAGTATTTTTCCTAAGTTAGAATTTGAGTGGTTTGAAAAGAAAATTAAAAAACCTATGGAAATTTCTTTGCATGCTAATAGCAATGTTATTAGTATGAATTTTTTGAACACCATTTTTACTAATGGTATGGAAACGTCTAAGCTTGGGGAAGCTAGTTTTTATGAGAAAGATCTTTTTAGTTCCCCAGCTTTAGGGAAGAAAATTTGCTCTGATGATACTTTATCTCCCATATGTGGTAATTCTAATGATACTTATGATATTTTAAATCCACATACTGAAAGTGTCCCTTTTAAAATACCTATTGAAATTGTTGAACGTGTTATGAATAACTGCTCTTTTGGAGATGGAACTGCCCATCCTAGTGATCATTTACTCTTTATACATGAATTATGCGGGTTGTTCAAGTGTGTAGGTATTTCAATGGACCAAGTTAAGAGGAAGCTATTCCCTTTCTCACTTAGGAACAAAGCAAGGGAGTGGTATGAGCTACTATATGATCCTCATCATTTGGAGTGGAAGGAACTTGAATCTCTCTTTTATTCTAAATTTTATCCTCCTCATGAAATTCATAAATATAGGAATTATATTTATAATTTTCATCCTCGTGAGGGAGAAAGTATTACCCAAGCTTGGGGGAGATTGAAGTCACTAATTCTCAAATATCCCATTCATGAGCTCCCAGTAATGTTGTTATCAATAATTTTTATGCAAGGCTTTCAGGACATTAGAAGGACTATCTAGATACTTGTTTAGAGGGATCCTTCACAAGTAAGGAGGTCAAATATAAGTGGGATATTCTTGAAACAATTCAAGGCAATACTGAAGATTGGGATAACGACAAAGGTAAAGAACCAGGTATAAACTATGAGTATGATTGCATTAAGTCTTTCGCTGAAACTGCTCATTTTCAAGAGCTTAGTGCTAGATATGGTATTGATCCTCAAATTCTTGTTAAATATTATAGAGCCTTTGCTTCCCATATTAATGCTCCAAAAGAAAAGTGGGACATGTATCATGAACCTTTTAAAGACACTTGCATGGAAAATGAAAATGTTATTAATGATTGCAATAAACATGCTCAAACTTCTAAAAGTACTATTTCTTATAAGCATGTTAATTTTTGTGGTATGCACAAACCTTGTGAGAAGAATCAAATAGAAAAAGAATATTGTATCACACACTGGAATGAAAAAAACAGAACGTGGTATAAGGCTCTAAATGATCTTGGTAAAAAAATTGTGCCCTCTAACCTTTTATTTGTGAACTCTGCTATGAAGTGGGTCATTTCAATTTTCAATGCTCAGGCCATACTAATGACCTTTCTAATCCAATGAGTACTACAAGCTTGTATTGTGATAACGCAATCACTAATAATCAACATGATGAACTTACATTGTTTTTGGGGTGTGAAGAGTTATCAAGAAAAACTTCTTTGGTAGACATGAATGCTTTTGGTATGAACTGCGTCCTGCATGGGTGTTATCTTTATTGTGTTGATAATTTCCACGCGAATACTTACATACAAAATCTTAAAAAATATGATATTTTACCAAAATATGACATGACTGATATGAGTTTTGTTCTTATTAATGAAAAGGAGGAATCCTCCAAAGTTCCTTCTATTGTCTCTAACAATAAAACAGGGTATGTGGAGAAGCTTCATTTCAAGCCTCTCCCTCCTAAAGAGGAAAATAAGAAGAGGAGTAAAAGGAGAGAGGAAACGGTATCTTCCTCTAAGAATTTTGCTCCTATCATAGTTTTTGTTGATGAGTCTGAACTAGATGATGTTCCTATGCCTGTTACCTATAGTAGTAATCATGATTGGGAAAAGCACACCACTTTTGATATTGAAAATCTCTTTGGTACCAATTTTGAAAATGATGATATTAATAGTTGTTGTGCTATTAGTGCTATCCATGTTCCTTCCAATGATGATATGTTTAGAAATGAACACACTTGGGAAGATAGCTATTCTATTGCTTATGATGATACTATACCTCCAATGTATGATGATTGCAATGATGAGTATGATATTTTTAGTCCACCTACTATTGAGGAGAAAATTAATTATGATTACGATATACCTCCTATATTTGATGACTATGGTGATGAGAATAATAGTGATAGCTATTTTGTTGAATTTTCTCCCACTACAATTAATAAGAATGTCTATTCTTATGAGGAGAGTAATAATCATTTTATGCATGTGTTTCATGATAAGAATGTTTTATGTGATAGTTATATTTTTAATTTTGTTCATGTTGCTACTGAAAGTTATTATCAGAGAGGGAAACATGGTTTTATGCATCTCAATAATATTAAGTTTCCCCTGTTTATGTTGAAAGTCTTAAAGTTGCACTTGTTTTGCTTTCCTATGCTTGGTGCTTTGTGCTTTCATGAATTGTTTATTTACAAGATTCCTATGCATAGTAAGTGGATTAGACTTAAATGTGTTTTGAATTTGGTTCTTGATGCTCTCTTTTACTTTAATTCATATTTCTTATGTGAGCATCTTCTCAAACTATCAAGCCTAACTTAAAGGCGTTAAAGAAAAGTACTTGTTGGGAGATAACCCAAAAGTTTTCTTGAGTCTTGAAAGTTATTACTTCTGTAATTACCTCTCCTTATCCTTTTTGTTTTTTGTGCCAAGAATGACCTCTAATGAGAAGGAAGTAAGATTTGGGGAGTTGCTGTCCCGAAACAGATTTCTATCCTCCACCATAAAAATTCGTAAGGAGTCTCTGTAAGTCGTATTGAGCTGAAAATTTACTAATAAATCCCCATGTATGTTAGATAACTTTATTTAGTTCAACACTTTTTTATTTGAGCAACAGAAGGTCTTCGAAAAAATAGGTTTCTACCTGCTGGTCTGTTTTGACAGATTTCTGCCATTATTTGCATTTGCTTCTTATTGATTCCTTTTTGGGTTCTTTTTGGGAAATTGAGCTTTTTGAAGAAGTTGCTACAGTATCTTGTGTCTTTAGTGAAAGTTTTGCTATTTTTAAACTAAACCCAAAGGTCTATTATCTTTTGAATACACTAATGTTGCTAATGAAGATTGTGTGAAGTTTTGTATGAAGGAAAATTTGCAGGTGTAGAGAAAGAATGATGTAATGAGATGAAGAATGGACAAAAGCTCAAGCTTGGGTATGACACCCCGTGTCACCCCAAGAAATATTCAAGAGGTACAAGCGTCAAAGCTTGGGGATGCCCAAGACATCCCCTTCTTTATCAATAAAAATCTCAGGTTTTTCTAGACACTTCGTTTTTATTGTTTCATGCATTGTTGTGTTGTTCTTGGAGCGTCTTAGTTTTTGTTTTTTGTTTTCATTTGCTTAGTTTGCTCGAGTAAGTTGGTTGGTTACACCACACTTCTTTTGGAGAGAGACACACTCTGTTTCCATTGCCTAGAACACTCTAGTTTTCACTCTTATTGTTTTGTGAGTGTTCACTTTTGCTAGCACTGCGTTCAGCCTTAGTTTTCTTGTGCTTTCAGCTTAGAACTTTTTAGTTCTTGTTTGTGGATTTGTGAGACAAACTCACTGATCTTTATTGATTATTATCCTTGTGAGTTGTTTCAAATAAGTTGTTTGGTGTTGGAAAAGAGTAGAAAGTTTCATGCTTATAGTGGTGCAAAAGGGAGCTTGTTTTGACTGTGGCTTAGACTTTATCATGTCATGCTAGATCTTGTTTTGAAATTATGCTTAGTGATTATTGCTGTAGCATGACTTGTTCCAAATAATTAGTATCGCTTAATGTGCCTTGAAGGAATCATGCGTTGTTTTAGCATACAATAGCATAGTATTGCGGTATTCTCCTTTGATGTTTTGTTTGGGTTGACTTGGCACATGCTCACACCATGTTATGACTATGAAGAAGTCACCATAGCATCTATGATCATTTAGTCCTTGACCTGTAGTACCACTGTATGCTTTGATTAGTAATGTTTTGTCGCTCTGCATGATTATGGCCATTATTGCTCTCTTAGTTGGTTTCTCCTAGTCTTTTGCTAGCCTCCACTTGTAGAGAAACGCCTGGGCCGCTAGCCTAAGCCATGCCTAATCATGGTGGAAACTTGCATCATCACCATAGTGAGCTATCTATGAAGCATCCTCAATAAAAAGCTATGCATATAGTAAATAAAAAGATCGCTGAGATGCTCACTGTCTGCTTTTCTTGTCATTTTGGTTATGGGATAGCTCCTGTATCATGTGCAAGGGGTACTGTAACATCCCTAAAATCATGTTTCAAACTCATGCATATCATCCATGATCATATAGAGTTTATCTCAAACAAATCATTCAAAAATAGGAGCATATGAGCTCATTATTTTATGTGATCTACATTTGAAACAAATGCTACTCTCTAATGAGAGATTGTTGTTCATGAAACCAAACTTTGTTGTCTTATTGCTCTCAGGTTGTTTTGCTAGATTGCTAAGGTTTAAACCAAAATTTCAAAGCAAATACAATTTGAAAACCAATTTCAAAACCAATATAAAACAAGTGCTATGTCACTGTTTATTCTATTTTAGTCCAAATGACCAAGCCAATTCAAAGTGACCACTTGGTTTTATGCCCAGATTTGTGACTATTGCACACTCCAAAAATCCTAAAAAGATTTGAATTCAAATAGGGTTTGAAATCATTTGAAAATCATTCCAGAAAATCAAAACAGAAAAAGAAAAAGAGAAAGGAAATAGAAAAGGGTCGTCGCCAGACTTCTAGCCCAACAACAAATCCAGCCCAGTTAGACCACCTGGGTTCCCCCTCTCTCTCTTTCACTCGCAGACGCACCCACAGAGTTGCTGACACCAGGACCCCACCCCCTCTCTGTTTTATTCGCTAACAAGTGGACCCGTGACCACGTCGTCGTCTTTGTCAATCACGCGCGCCTGCGACGCTCACTCCGCCGTTACTCGCCGCAGTCACTGCCGCGTTGATTCCCATTGATTCCGCGAGTAACTCCACGCCTAGCTCCGGCTACATAAACCTCTCCCCCTCACGGCCATTTCCCCCAACAAAGCCAGACAGAAGCGCCACCAGGCTGCCAGTATTCGCCCTTGCACCGCCGCAGACAGAACCTACTCCGGCGACCAATCCTGGTAAATTTCGTGCGCCCCTTCCTCTCTGGTTCATACGAACAGCTTCACAACCTCCTTGCGCTCCTACTGACACCTCTAGTTCGTCCTGTACTGACCCAGGTCTTCGACTTCATCCAACGCTGCAAGCTCCTGACGACAACCTCAACTCTGGCGACCAAATTCGGTGAGTCCCTTGTTCCCCTTCACCTCTGACTCACACGAGGTTGTTCGCCACTGTCTTGTGCATCATCTGAAGCCATTGGTTTGTGCTAGGGAGACCAGGAACGTCGCCAACGTCGCCGTCCACTCAAACCCGAGGTCGCCCGCAACTCCGACGAGCTCCCTCGGCCACTCTAGAGCGCCCCATGCCGAACCACCGCCACCTTGAGCATCAGCAGCTCTCTGCGATTCCGGTAAACCCCCCTCTCTCGCGCGACCTAGAACGCCGGTAGCACCTCTGACAGAGGCGCCGCCGCCAGTCGCCGCCGCTAGCGCCGCTCGACTTTGGTCAAAGCAACAGCCACCGTTAGATCTGCATCATAGGGATTAGATCAGAACGGGGACGAACCATTTTCTTTAGATCTGGCGCGTTGGATCTAAGTTGATCCTACGGCGCGGAAGCACGATCCGACGCGAAGCGGTACCGGCCAGTAGAATAACGCCGCGTGGCAGTGAATTAGATTTAAAAACTGGATTTGAATCTGATTGTTATTCAAATTTGATTTGGCTATAACTTTTGATCCCATGTTAGAATTTGACAAATTTTATACCGTTGGAATCAGGAGAGAAAGCTCTTTCTGAATATGCAATGTGTTTAATGTTTTGCTACTGTTAAAAAGGTTTTATTTGTAGAAACTTGTGTAGGACTAATTAGAGTTTATGAAATGTTTGGGAAATGATTTAGGGTTTAAATAATTGTTGTTTGGCAAGTTTTTGACTTATTATTGAATCAGTACTGTAATCTTGCTTTGTTGAGTTTTAAAAATCATCACATTCCATCTTGCATGCATGCATATATTTTTGATTGTATTTGTTTAGTGTGTAATTGTTGCTACAAACCTTTGTGTAGATTTTGGTGCTAGTGATTGTGATTGTGAGGAGTGTAGCTACTCTCCAAACTACCAAGGCAAGTGGTACTTCATGAATATTTCTATCCCTATGTTTTATACCAAGCATTATAAATATTTTGCTAAGTCTTGCATGTTAATATTTTGCTTATGCCATGAAGGGAAATCCTAGTAGTTGTAGAATTGCTAGGAAATTTCTAAGTTAAGTTACTATCTATGCCATGCTTAGCCTAGCTAGTAGCAAACAAGGGTTGGTGAAATATACATGCTATGTTGAAAATATTTCTAAGTCTTTGGACTTGAGTTTTGTCTAATAAAAACAACTAAGTTAATGAATCACCTGGGTGGAATGGAAGGAATGTTTTGTGTTGAGTGGTTACACAAGGCCAGGGGACTGGTGAACCTTGTGTATCTCACTTGTGGAAAGCCACCCAGGAATAAAGAGATTTTAGAGGTCAAGTGTTGAGAAGCATATAGTGCAACCACTTGGCAATATGGGCTCTGCCTGGATCACATAGGTTGCTAGAACTTAGCCATTTGGACAGTTGGTGGTAGTGGGATGATAGGTTGGAACGCGTCCATTTGGTCTAAGGAAAGGCTTCTGAAAGGTCCTGTCTTGGTGAAACCAAGTCTGGTGGGGAAAGTGCACAACCTCTGCAGATGGAAAAATCTAAGTACTTAGCCATGTCCATGGTAATGGACAACTTGATCATCAAGACATGGAAGCTATCAAGAATCTCCTGATCCCAATTTCTAAGTAAAAACTTGTGGGTGAACAAGGGTGAAGGACCTCAATGTCTATTGGTGGCTCCTTGGGAAAAGTTTTGACAAAGAAAAACTTAGTGATTTCAACTAATAGGCAAAACCTATTTTGAGCAAAGCAAGCCAAGCTACACTTAGCCAAATTTGCATATAGTATCTAGTCCACCTAAATTATACTAAGGTATCACTTGCCAATACTATTCCAAAGTATTGACCCACTGTGGCTGTAACTTGTGATGTTGCAGGTTATTCTGATGAGGATTAGGTGTCATGAGTCTACACTCAACATGTTTGCATGTGGCACATGAAGATGAAGACTTTTATTTATTTACTTATTCAAACTCTTGTATCAGGCCTATGGCCTTGGAGTTGTAAAGACTATGTTTTATCTCTGGAATGGTTGTAATAATGACCTTTGTATCTGTGTACTTCATCTTAAACTGTGGATGCTAGCATTGATCCAGGGACTAGCATTGCAATCACAGGGATCCTTTTCCTTTATGAAGGAGGGATCTTACAGATGGTATCAGAGCCAGGTTGCCTGTAGGATTATGACCCTAGGATTGGAAACCACTAAGGAAAAAATTTCAACAACTTCTACACTTGTCTATTCTTCTCGTAAACTTTTCTAATCTTCTTTCTCATCTCTATTTGTAGATGAACTCCATCAACGAAGCCGTAAGGAAAGGACCACTCATGACAATGACTTTGGAGTGTGAGACAGAGTTTCCCAAGGCTCTCAAGGACCTCATTTTGGCAATGGAAATACATATTGCAGTTGTGTACAAAGGCTTTCCTGTGATGGATGAAGGAGTTGAGTACTGGTGGGTGCAACTTCACTTGTACAAAAACAAGGAAGACAACCACAAGGGAACAGGATTCTGCATGTACACCAACACTGTGGTGCACACCACATTCTTTGAGTCAGCAAGGGATGCAGCTTGGAGGACTATCAAAGAACTTAGTGCTCGAGTCAAGTGCAGATTGCTCAACCTCCAAAATGACCTAAAGGAAGAGAAGAAACATACCCAAGAGTTGGAGGCTACCAACCAAACCTTAAGAGGAGACATTATAGACTTAGTGATGGAGTCATGTGAACAAGACAGGCTAATTGCTTCTAGAAATATTGTGTTAGCCAACAAATCCAGTGAGATAGGATTGTAAACGTACTTCGTTAGTTGGACTACCACTTATCACCCTATTTTCCAAACGTTGCTTTAAAAATAAGTTGAACCTTGATTGTTATAATGGATCCATGTATGCCTTGACTTGTGTGTTTTGATTTCCAAATGATATGTATGTGATGCTTTGCCTTGTGTTTCATTTGGATTGTGTTGTTCTAACTTTTTCTATCTTATAAATAGATGCCTAATGTTACCATCAGCACTGTTGAGGAGTTCCAGGGAACTCGCTTTGGTCCTCGTATTGTTGAGCTTACCACTTTGCTCAATCTCCCTCTTCCTACCATCATGGTGCTTCCCCTCACCAAGTTTGAGAGGAAAGACCTTTGGGGCTTCAAGGTCAATCAGCCCGGACGTCAGACAGAGCCTACCACGGAGGCCATCATCTTCAAGCTCATGCACGATGACAAGGAGAGAGGCCTTGAGGTAGTCATGCAGGATCTGATAGGACGTCTGTTAGGGAGACACTCTCGACAGGTTAGAGGTACTCACTTCCACGTCTTTGGTAGACATGATGAGGATGGAGAGGCCATCGACTTCGAGGACGATTCGAGGGACACAGCAGAGCCTATTCGTCTATACCTCCAGGACTTAGAGGTTCTTCTTAGGCATGTAGACACTGATAGGACCAACGTCATGCTCAGCAATGACGAACTCCAGGTGCAGCTTCGTGAGAAGGACAAGCTCTTCGCAGATCAAGATGAGATAGTCAAGGAGATGGAGACGAAGTTCGAGAGTCAGGACAGAAAGTTCAAGAGTCAGGAAAAGCGAGTCCAAGATAGGAACAAGAGGATTCGAGACATGACCGCAGAACTGGAGGCCAAGGACTTCGAGATCGAGCATCAGCGACGGTGATTGAGAGGCTTCGTTCCCAGAAGAGGGCTCTCAAAGCCAAGATAGAGACCTTGACCACCAATGTCGAGGAATACAAGACCGCAATGGAGAATGCAGGTCTTACCCTTGTCGAGGAGGAGGTTGATGCCGAGGAGTAGATTTGACTACTCATTTACCATTTATTATCATACTTGTTGTTGGGAACTTGTTATTTGACCATCCGACATGTGGATGGCTTGTTATCTGTGTGTGTTTTACTTTGCGAACTTGTTATCTTGTTGTTGAACCTTTATCCTTTTTGTTGCATGCTTTGAGATTGTTAAGTGATGTATTGTGCATAAAAGCATCTATGGGTATCTCATTCTTATCTCTATTGAACAAACCACAGATGCCTCCCCGTCGTGCAAACCCCAACCCCAACAACAACAACATCACTCCAGAAATGCAACAAATGATGACCGCTCAAACTCAGCTGATGCAGATGATGACGACGTTCATCCAGAACCAAAACAACAACAACAACAACAACAATAACAACAACAACAACAACAACAACAATAACAACAACAACAACCCACCGGGCTTTGACATGATTACCAGATTCTTGAGATTGAGGCCAGCAAAGTTCTCAGGAACAACTGATCCCATGGTGGCCAATGACTGGCTACGCTCAGTAAACAAGGACTTGGTAACTATGGGCTGTACTGATGCTGAAAAGGTCAGATTTGCAACACATTTGCTGGAAGGACCAGCCGCCACTTGGTGGGATAACTTCCAGATCACCACTCCCATAGAAGATGTGACTTGGGCTATCTTTGAGGATGGCTTTCGTACTGCTCATATCTCATCCGGAGTGATGAGTCTGAAAAAGAAGGAGTTTCATAACTTGAAGCAACGCCACCGTAGCGTGGCAGAGTATATTGAGGAGTTCAACAATCTCGCGCGTTATGCACCGGATGAAGTGGACACCGATGCTAAGAGAAGGGAGAAATTCCTTGAAGGCCTGAATGATGAACTGAATCTGCAGCTATAGTGGCCTATGTTCCCACATACCAGTCCTTGTGTGATAAGGCTGCTATTTTGGAGAACAAAATGAAGCAAGTTGAAAGTAGAAAGAGAAAGCACTCTGACAAGCACAGCTCGGGATCGTCTCACAAACGATCTCATTATGATGACAGCGGAAGCTCAGGATCCCACAAGCATGGGAAATTCAACAAGCACCACAACCACAACCGTCATGACAAACATCACCGTAGTCATGACAATGACAAGTACAAGAACCACAAAGGTGGATATAAGAGCCACCACAGTGGTAATGGAAGTGGAAGTGGAAGCCAGCCTGTCAAGAAGGACATTAGTCAGGTTGAATGCTTCAAGTGCAAGAAGATGGGGCATTATGCAAATGAGTGCCCCGAAAAGAAAGTTGAAGGACCAAACAAGCCCAACCCTTTCCAGAAAGGGCAAGTTAACCACATCAATGTGGAGGAAATTTATGAGGAGCCTAATGCTGTTGCTAGTAAGTTCAAACTCAATTCTGTTCCAGCATTTGTACTCTTTGATACTGGTGCATCTCATTCATTCATATCAAGAGCATTTGTTCAAAGAAATGAACTACCGGTAGAAACTATTGGGTGTCCTATAAAAGTAAGTTCTCCAGGTGGAGAAATGATAGTGAATTCAGGATGTCATGATCTAGTCATAGAGTTTGGGAAGTATAAGTTTTCCGTTAACTTGATAATTCTAAACTCCCAAGGATTGGATGTCATTTTGGGAATGGACTGGATGACTAAGTACAAAGGAGTGATAGATTGTGCCAACCATACTGTCTCACTCACAACTCCAAAAAATAAAAGGATCAGATTCAAGACCAACTTTGAAGCAAAAAGGAGTATGCTTAATTCTCTTAAGGGGGTTAGCATAGACAGTGTGCCAATTGTGAGAGAATATCCGGATGTGTTTCCGGAAGAATTGCCGGGAATTCCACCAGATAGATATGTGGAATTTCTTATAGATTTGGTACCAGGATCTGGACCAATAGCAAAGAGACCATATAAGATGTCAGTTGATGAACTGAAAGAGCTCAAGAAACAACTTGGAGAACAGTTGCAGAAAGGATTTATTCAACCAAGTTCTTCATCTTGGGGAGCCCCAGTTTTGTTTGTGGAGAAGACAGATAGAAGTCAAAGGCTATGCATAGATTACCGTTCACTCAATGAAGTGACAACTACCTCCGTCTCAGTTTATAAGACTTACGTGTATTTCTAGGTTGACAAATTAACCAACTTAGCATGAGGAACATAAGATAAAAATTATATTATTAGAAACTTTAAATGTTGTATTTTCTAATGATATAATTTTTATATTATATAATTCATATTATATAGCTCATGCGGACGACCTAGATATACGTGTAAGTCTTATAAACTGGGATAGAGGGAGTATTAAGAACAAATACCCTTTTCCTAGAATCAATGACTTGTTTGATCAGCTTGAAGGATCTTGTGTGTTCTCAAAGATTGATCTCCGGTCAGGATATTTTCAACTCAAGATAAGAGAACAAGACATACCTAAAACAACTTTCACTACAAGGTATGGATTGTATGAGTATACCGTGATGCCATTTGGTCTGACCAATGCTCCAGCATACTTTATGAATATGATGAACAAAGTGTTCATGGAATTCCTTGATAAGTTTGTTGTCGTTTTCATTGACGACATTTTGATCTACTCCAAGAGCAAAGAACAACATGAAGGACATTTGCGTCTGATACTTGAGAAGTTAAGAGAGCATAAACTTTATGCCAAATTCAGCAAGTGTGAATTCTGCTTGAATGAAGTTGGTTTTCTTGGTCATGTTATGACAAAGGATGGTGTAGCAGTTGATCCTGCTAAAGTTTCAGATGTAACTGAATGGGAATCTCCCAAGTCAGTGAAAGAAGTTCGTAGTTTCCTTGGCTTAGCAGGTTATTACAGAAGGTTCATTGAGAATTTCTCCAAGGTAGCTAAGCCTATGACAGAATTGCTAAAGAAAGACAAGAAGTTTGCCTGGTCTGAAGGTTGTGAACTTAGATTTCAGGAGTTGAAGAAAATACTTGTGATAGCACCAGTCTTGTGTCTGCCAGATTTGGAGAAAGATTTCCAAGTATATTGTGATGCATCTCATCAGGGTTTGGGTGCAGTACTTATGCAAGATGGTAAAGTTGTGGCTTATGCCTCGAGACAACTCAAAACTCATGAAGTGAACTATCCTACTCATGATTTAGAGTTAGCCTCTGTTGTCCATGCACTAAAAACATGGAGACACTATCTTTTGGAAAAATGTTGTGAAGTGTTCACAGATCACAAGAGTTTGAAGTATATCTTCACCCAGAAGGAGATTAATATGAGACAAAGAATATGGCTTGAACTCATCAAGGATTATGACTTAAGTTTGCAATACCATCCCGGTAAAGCGAATGTTGTAGCGGATGCTATAAGTCGTAAGGTTTTTGTGAATGGTCTCACTAAGGGAGAATTGCCAGACGATTTGTGTGCCCAATTTAGAGATCTCAGATTGGAGATTGTACCTGAAGGACATCTCATGTCTTTGGATGTTCAACCCACTTTGTTGGACAAGATCAAAGAAGCCCATAAGATTGATAAGGAAATTGAAGAAATTAAAGAAAAGATTGGCAAAGGAAAAGCCAAAGGATTCCATGAAGATGAACAGGGTGCTTTATGGCATGGAAAACGTATTTGTGTTCCACAAGATCTAGAGCTTCGGAAATTGATTTTACAAGAAGCACACAACTCACCATATTCCATTCATCCAGGTAACACCAAAATGTATATGGATATGAAGGGAAGATTTTGGTGGAATAATCTCAAGAAGGACATCGCCGAACATATTGCTTTGTGTGATGTGTGTAGTAGAGTGAAAGCGGAACACCAGAAACCAGCAGGTTTGCTTCAACCACTACCTATTCCTGATTGGAAGTGGGACAAGATTGGTATGGATTTCATTACCGGACTACCAAGGACCAGGTCAGGATATGATTCTATCTCGGTAGTAGTGGATCGCTTAACTAAAGTGGCTATTTTCATACCCGTGAAGACAACCTATACAAGTGCTAAGTTGGCCAAGATCTATATGAGTAGAATTGTATGTCTACATGGAGTACCCAAGAGTATTGTGTCTGATAGGGGAACTCAATTCACTTCCCATTTTTGGAGACAGCTACACGAGTCATTGGGAACGAGGTTGGAATTCAGCACTGCTTTTCATCCTCAAACTGATGGACAGACAGAAAGAACTAACCAGATTCTTGAAGACATGTTGAGGGCATGTGCTCTAGACTACGGAGCTAGTTGGGATGAAAGTCTGCCTTACGCAGAGTTTTCTTATAACAACAGCTATCAAGCCAGCATTGAGATGTCGCCATTTGAGTTTCTCTACGGAAGAAAGTGTACCACCCCATTGTTATGGAATGGTGTGGGAGAAAGAAGTTTATTCGGACCAGACCTTATCAAAGAAGCCGAGGAGAAGGTCAAGTTGGTTAAGGACAGATTGAAGATAGCACAATCCCGACAGAAAAGCTATGCAGATCCTAAGCGTAGAGAAGTCACCTACGAAGTTGGTGATAGAGCTTATCTTAGAGTGTCACCACTTCGTGGAGTGAAGAGGTTTGTAGTCAAAGGAAAGTTGGCCCCAAGATATGTTGGACCATTCAAGATTCTGAGTCGTAAAGGAGAAGTCGCTTATGAAATTGAATTGCCAGAATCTTTGTCGGCAGTTCATAACGTGTTTCATGTGAGTCAGCTTAAGAAATGTCATCCAGAAATGGAGGAAACCTCTTTGAAAGATACAATACCTTTGGAAGAGGTTCAGTTGGAAAGTGATCTCACTTATGAAGAGAAGCCTATCAAGATTCTTGAGACTGCAGAAAGAGTCACATGGACTAAGACTATCAAGTTTTGCAAAGTTCAGTGGAACCATCATTCCGAAGAGGAAGCAACATGGGAAAGAGAAGATGATCTTCGGAAAGACCACCCTCACCTATTTGCTATCCAATCCGAATCTCGAGGGCGAGATTCACCTTAAGGGGGTTAGATTTGTAACATCCCTAAAATCATGTTTCAAACTCATGCATAACATCCATGCATCCATGATCATATAGAGTTCATCTCAAACAAATCATTCAAAAACAGGAGCATATGAGCTCATTATTTTATGTGATCTACATTTGAAACAAATGCTACTCTCTAATGAGAGATTGTTGTTCATGAAACCAAACTTTGTTGTCTTATTGCTCTCAGGTTGTTTTGCTAGATTGCTAAGGTTTAAACCAAAATTTCAAAGCAAATACAATTTGAAAACCAATTTCAAAACCAATATAAAACAAGTGCTATGTCACTGTTTATTCTATTTTAGTCCAAATGACCAAGCCAATTCAAAGTGACCACTTGGTTTTATGCCCAGATTTGTGACTATTGCACACTGCAAAAATCCTAAAAAGATTTGAATTCAAATAGGGTTTGAAATCATTTGAAAATCATTCCAGAAAATCAAAACAGAAAAAGAAAAAGAGAAAGGAAATAGAAAAGGGTCGTCGCCAGACTTCTAGCCCAACAACAAATCCAGCCCAGTTAGCCCACCCGGGTTCCCCCTCTCTCTCTTTCACTCGCAGACGCACCCACAGAGTCGCTGACGCCAGGACCCTACCCCCTCTCTGTTTTATTCGCTGACAAGTGGACCCGTGACCACGTCGTCGTCTTCGTCAATCACGCGCGCCTGCGACGCTCACTCCGCCGTTACTCGCCGCAGTCACCGCCGCGTTGATTCCCATTGATTCCGCGAGTAACTCCACGCCCAGCTCTGGCTACATAAACCTCTCCCCCTCGCGGCCATTTCCCCCAACAAAGCCAGACAGAAGCGCCACCAGGCTGCCAGTATTCGCCCTTGCACCGCCGCAGACAGAACCTACTCCGGCGACCAATCCTGGTAAATTTCGTGCGCCCCTTCCTCTCTGGTTCATACGAACAGCTTCACAACCTCCTTGCGCTCCTACTGACACCTCTAGTTCGTCCTGTACTGGCCCAGGTCGTCGACTTCATCCAACGCTGCAAGCTCCTGACGACAACCTCAACTCCGGTGACCAAATTCGGTGAGTCCCTTGTTCCCCTTCACCTCTGACTCACACGAGGTTGTTCGCCACTGTCTTGTGCATCATCTGAAGCCATTGTTTTGTGCTAGGGAGACCAGGAACGTCGCCAACATCACCGTCCACTCAAACCCGAGGCCGCCCGCAACTCCGACGAGCTCCCTCGGCCACTCTAGAGCGCCCCTTGCCGAACCACCGCCACATTGAGCATCAACAGCTCTCTGCGATTCCGGTAAACCCCTTCGCCCTCTCCCGCGCGACCTAGAACGCCGGTAGCACCTCTGACAGAGGCGCCTCCGCCTGTCGCCGCCGCTAGCGCCGCTCGACTTTGGTCAAAGCAACAACCGCCGTTAGATCTGCATCGTAGGGATTAGATTAGAATAGGGACGAACCATTTTCTTTAGATCTGGCGTGTTGGATCTAAGTTGATCCTACGGCGCGGAAGCACGATCCGACGCGAAGTGGTACAGGCCAGTAGAATAACGCCGCGTGGTAGTGAATTAGATTTAAAAACTGGATTTGAATCTGATTGTTATTCAAATTTGATTTGGCTATAACTTTTGATACCCACGTTAGAATTTGACAAATTTTATACCGTTGGAATCAGGAGAGCAAGCTCTTTCTGAATATGCAATGTGTTTAATGTTTTGCTACTGTTAAAAAGGTTTTATTTGCAGAAACTTGTGTAGGACTAATTAGAGTTTATGAAATGTTTGGGAAATGATTTAGGGTTTAAATAATTGTTGTTTGGCAAGTTTTTGACTTATTATTGAATCAGTACTGTAATCTTGCTTTGTTGAGTCTTAAAAATCATCACATTCCATCTTGCATGCATGCATATATTTTTGATTGTATTTGTTTAGTGTGTAATTGTTGCTACAAACCTTTGTGTAGATTTTGGTGCTAGTGATTGTGATTGTGAGGAGTGTAGCTACTCTCCAAACTACCAAGGCAAGTGGTACTTCATGAATATTTCTATCCCTATGTTTTATACCAAGCATTAGAAATATTTTGCTAAGTCTTGCATGTTAATATTTTGCTTATGCCATGAAGGGAAATCCTAGTAGTTGTAGAATTGCTAGGAAATTTCTAAGTTAAGTTACTATCTATGCCATGCTTAGCCTAGCTAGTAGCAAACAAGGGTTGGTGAAATATACATGCTATGTTGAAAATATTTCTAAGTCTTTGGACTTGAGTTTTGTCTAATAAAAACAACTAAGTTAATGAATCACCTGGGTGGAATGGAAGGAATGGTTTGTGTTGAGTGGTTACACAAGGCCAGGGGACTGGTGAACCTTGTGTATCTCACTTGTGGAAAGCCACCCAGGAACAAAGAGATTTTAGAGGTCAAGTGTTGAGAAGCTTATAGTGCAACCACTTGGCAATATGGGCTCTCCCTGGATCACATAGGTTGCTAGAACTTAGCCATTTGGACAGTTGGTGGTAGTGGGATGATAGGTTGGAACGCGTCCATTTGGTCTAAGGAAAGGCTTCTGAAAGGTCCTGTCTTGGTGAAACCAAGTCTGGTGGGGAAAGTGCACAACCTCTGCAGATGGAAAAATCTAAGTACTTAGCCAAGTCCATGGCAATGGACAACTTGAGCATCAAGACATGGAAGCTATCAAGAATCTCCTCATCCCAATTTCTAAGTAAAAACTTGTGGGTGAACAAGGGTGAAGGACCTCAATGTCTATTGGTGGCTCCTTGGGAAAAGTTTTGACAAAGAAAACTTAGTGATTTCAACTAATAGGCAAAACCTATTTTGAGCAAAGCAAGCCAAGCTACACTTAGCCAAATTTGCATATAGTATCTAGTCCACCTAAATTATACTAAGGTATCACTTTCCAATACTATTCCAAAGTATTGACCCACTGTGGCTGTAACTTGTGATGTTGCAGGTTATTCTGATGAGGATTAGGTGTCATGAGTCTACACTCAACATGTTTGCCTATGGCACATGAAGATGAAGGCTTTTATTTATTTACTTATTCAAACTCTTGTATCAGGCCTATGGCCTTGGAGTTGTAAATACTATGTTTTATCTTTGGAATGGCTGTAATAATGACCTTTGTATCTGTGTACTTCATCCTAAACTGTGGATGCTAGCATTGATCCAGGGACTAGCATTGCAATCACAGGGATCCTTTTCCTTTATGAAGGAGGGATCTTACAGGTACCCCATAGGAGGTTCTTTATGATACGCATGTACTTACAATGACAAGAACTTACAGGTGACTAAAGTTGAGTAGAATGAGGTGCGGCCCTCGTATTCAAGGGACTTGAGATTGCCAACTTATACTTTGTTAAGCATATACTCCATAGTTTGTTCACTTTAACCTTAACCACTTCAAGATGCTTATGATAGGGGCAATGAAGGCTAAAAGCTAACAAGTACCATAATTTTTGGAAGCTCTTTTTGAAACTTGAAATCCCTGCTTCGCTTTATGAAGGGCATTCCTTCCACTATTATATTGAGTCTCCACCTTCTACCTTTTAGGCACCATTAAGAGAGCATAGTTATCATTCTTTAGTGTCCCAAAACTTATTGATTGATGCATTTTGTGATATTACTTGTTCTTGTGCTATTTGTTTCTAGTCACCCTTGTGAACTTTGAAGGTGTCCTATGCATCTATTTGCTACTCTATGAGGGACAAGTTGAATGCCACTATGCCATGTTTTCTATATGTGAAACAAACAAACATTTTTCAATGCATGTTATTCATGTTCTTTGTTTGTAGCCTTTCATATTGCATGCATAGTTACTTTGTCTTATTGATAGATCTCCACCTTTCATGCACATGTTTAGAGTTCTTTGATCCCAGCTTTCAATGCTTGCAAATGGATTGATCTTGGTTTTGATGGTGCATGTCACCTCAAAAATTATTCTTTTATCACTTACCTACTCGAGGACGAGCAGGATGTAAGCTTGGGGATGCTTGATACGTCGGAAACGTATCTATAATTTTCAATGCTCCATGCTTGTTTTATATTAGTTGTCTTATGTTTTGTCTACACTTTGAGGTATTTTTATACACTTTCTAGTACTAACCTATTAACAAGATGTCACAGTGCTAGTTGCCTGTTTTCTTCTGTTTTTGGTTCCAGAAAGGCAGAAAATCAATATTCTCGGAATTGGACGGGACAAAAGCCAAAGTCATTATTTTCCTGGAGTAACACGGAACCACGAAGCAGAGGTGGAGGCGAACTAGGGCCACCACACCCCCTAGGCACGAGTAGGCCCTACCCCGCGCCTAGGTAGGGTGTGGGCCTCCTGGCCGCCTCCCAGCCTCGCCTCTTCGCCTATAAGAATCCCCCAGGGAGAAAACCCTAAATAATCCATCATACTTCCAGAAAAAGTTCCGCACGCCGCCGCCACCGAAAAGGAGATTCGAGGGACAGAAAGTCTCTGTTCTGGCACCATGCAGGGACGGGAAAGTGCCCCCGGAGCCATCTCCATAAATCTCCACAACCATCTTCATCACCGTTGCTCATTCCCATGATGAGGATGGAGTAGTTCTTCCTCAAGGCTAAGGGCTCTACCGGTAGCTATGTGTTCATCTCTCTCTCTATGCATGATCTTGTTGTGGTCATGAGGTTTTTAATCAAGTAGATCTACCTTGCTACTCAAGTGTTGTAATAGATCTCTGCTCTCCTCATGTGTGTGAAAGTGACAGCGTGCACGCCATGGTGGCACTTAGGTTTGAGTCTACATAAATACTCTTTGTGCTTTAATAGATCTATGTTTTTCCCCACGTGTGTGAAAGTGACAACGTGCATACCGTGTGTGGCACTTTGGCTAGATTGAATATTTGTTATGAGTTTTATTTGGATTTGGATGTCTCTATGAAATCGTGGTGTTTGTTGGAACCATCTAGCGCTCAAGGTGACAGTGTGGGGTTATCTAGATTGGGGAAGGCGGACTTTGAGGAGTGTTGTTATAGCCCTACCGATGATTAGAGTGTCCAACCAGAGAGTAGTTAAGATTAGTATCATGAAGAGAGGATATTTATATGAGAGAGAGTTCACTAGTGAAAGTATGATCCCTAGGCCTTGTTTCTAAACATTGAAACACCGTTTGCATCTCGATCTGTTGCATGTTTGCTTGCTTTAGTCTTTACCTCAGCGTCAAGCTCTTTTCTGGCACTCACACACGTTCTCCCACATCAACAACAAGTCAGAATCTATTTTCCGTCACCGTCACCACTTGTATTTCACTATCTCTTCGCCGAACTAGTGCACCTATACACCTGACAAGTGTATTGGGTGTGTTGGGGACACAAGAGACTTTTTGTATCTTGATTGCAGGATTGCTTGAGAGGGAATACCTTTGACCACTTCCTCCCTGAGTTCGAGAAACCTTGGGTAATCCACTTAAGGGAAACTTGTTGTTGTTCTACAAACCTCTGCACTTGGAGGCCCAACAACTGTCTACAAGTATAGAAGTGCGTAGACATCATGGGGGAGCAAATCGAAAGTCTTTATCAATAAAGAGTGAGCAAGAGCAATCAATAAAGGTGTTCTATATTGAGGAGGACAAGACGGTCTACATCAAGCTCAAGTGGAATTATCAAGGAAAAGGATAGATAGTTGTACTATCAAGAGGGGCTCTCGAGTGAGTGACTCAATCGCTTCTTTCGGAGAGAGCTCAAAACTTTGAATCCTTCATCATCTTTCTTTGTTGTTGCTTGATATTTTCCATTCATGTGAGGATCTATAGCTTGTGGTTATATTCATAACAAGCTCATCAAAAACGGATTTTCCTTGCATATCCTATTTGTTTTTGATGTTACTGGTTTTCCGGCTCCACACATGGGAGGTATCTCACATATATATACATGATTTTTTCTCCCTTGGTGGTATCCAATATTTCCACGTTGTTATGTTTCCAACAAAATTGGTTTCATCTCGTTTGGAGTTTGGATGCAAAAGTTATTACAGTTTTTGGTTTCAGCTGTTTCCTTGACCGGTAGTACCGCAACTCCACTAGAAGCACCACTAGGAAATTTTTGGCATCGGTACTTCTGGTTTGGCAGCGCTGACCAACGCCTTCTCGCATTTTTCTAGTAGTAGTATTTGCAGTTTTTTCATGGGCGGTAGTTCCGGCGCACCACCGGTAGTACTTCCGCTCAACCATGTCACCTTCCAGTAACATTAGGTTTGGACGTGTTGTTTATCGGAATTTGACCGAAAGTTTGGCAGCAGTACCGGACCCGACTCAGCGGAAGTACCGCTGCACCGGCGGTAGTACCATACATGTATTATTTTCTCTCTTCCACGTCGTTGTTTTTTACCATTGGAAGGGTGGCAACGGTAGTTGACATGTGAATGAATCCATGACTTATCAGTTTCCCATGATTAGTATATCTGGTATGAATCTGAACTAAGTCCCATTAGGACCAAGGAGCATAAAGAGTCCTGAAGCAAGGTAGTATCCCAAACCGACATAGTGATTGAGTTGTATTTCCTATTTGTAACCGATTTGTACTTGACTCTGAGACCTAGCCTCTCATATAAAGGCTGGGAGGATCCGATAGAGAGGGCATCATAGTTTTGACTCACCACAAGCTAGATCATATCTAGCAACCCGACGGTTTTTAATCTCAATTTATAATAATCAAATAGGTAGGAGTAGGGTTTCCTCTACGAGGGCCTGAACCTGGGTAAATTGCCTCCCTTGTTTGTTTGATAAGCCGACAAAATCACCAACGCTCCCATTTCCCCCGAAACCCAACTCCATAACAATGGGCATTGCCGAGGTTACCCCTCGTTAGTAGTACCGCCAACCTAGCGTTACTACCGGCTGTGCGGTCTGTGTGTAATGGGAAGATTTGGGAGGACCTATTTAAGAGGTCCCTCCTTCCCCTTTGTGGGGTTAGCTTTTCGGTTGGATCTTCTCTTGTTCTTCCACTCTCTCTCCTACATTGTTGACCATCGAAAGCTTTTCCTCTCCTCTTCCACCTTCCATGATTCTTGCATCTTTTTTGAGGGATTTGAGAGAGGATATCTGGATCTACAAGCCCCACCTAACCAAATCCCTTCTTTGTGAAGGAATCCTTGAGATCTAGATCTTGGAGAGTTTTGTGTTCTCCTCTTTTGTTCTTCCTCTCTTATTCCCCCAATAGTTTTTGTAGCTTTGGTGGAATTTGGGAGTGAAGGACTTGCCCTTGTATTTGGTGCATAGATTAGAGTTCTCCAAGGAGATTCGGCGAGTGCAAGCTTGTGGGATTTTTACTCTTGGGTTCTTGGAATCCCTAGACGGATGTGTGGTTGTGGTGTGATTCCCTTGGGGTCTTCAATTGAGTTGTGGAGCTTCATCAAGCTAGAGGCCTTTATGGTGATTCTTGTGAGCCTCGAATTGAATTGTTGCGATTTCCCCAAGCTTATACGGGTTTGGTGACCGTCCTCAAGTGTTCCATAGTGGATCGAGTGACCGCCTTTTGTGGCGCACACTCCGAGAATAAGATGAGCCATTTGTGGCATCAGTGAGTAGTGTGCCTTCGCATCTTGAGGTGAGGCCTTGTGTGGCGTTGCGTGAGTATCGAGCCACCACACCTCATGCTTATCCATTTGTGGCGTTTGGAGAGCATTACTCCATCGCACCTCTCCAACGGAGATGTAGCTTATTTGTAAATGAAATTCGGGATAAAATCTTTGTATCTGCATCCATCGGTAATTCCTATACCCGAGCCCTTTACTTTATGCACTTTACATTGTGATAGCCATCATGTTTGAAGTATTCTATCTTGCTATCACCATGTTGCTTGTCTTGCTTAGCATAGGTTGTTGGTGTACTTCATTGAACCTAGTGGTTTTAGATTTTGTGCTTTGATTAATTAAATGTTAGTTTATTCCGTATTTATTGGAGCCTAATTCATAATTGTTTTAAAGGCCTATTCACCCCCTCTAGGTGACGTCCTTTGTCCTTTCAGGTGCCCCTATACCATGTAGACTGTTCGCGGACACCCTATTTGGACCCAAGCAAGCCCCAAACTTGGGGTTATTTGGGGCTAAGTGGACACTATCCGCAGTCCATACCTATCTCTGCCCCTTGCCTGCATGTCGGCCACCTACCAGTGTGTTGGGTCTTTATTTATTGCGATCGCCTGCTGCACTACCGCTCAAAGCCCTAGCTGCCTAACTAGCGCATTGCTCTGGTCCATTTCCTAGCCATATCTATCCTCCAACACCCGCATCGTCGCTAGACTCTGGTAAATCCACGTCGTCCGGCTATGCAGAGCTAGTTTTGGTCATCTTTGTCCCGCTGCAATGACACTCGTCGTTGTCCTGACGCACCAACCTGCATGGTGACTTATCCTCGTACTGACGCACCAAACCACACAACAGAATCTGCCCACATAGTACTCGTCGACGGGTGCCCGCAAGGACAAGGTGCGGGAGTGCTTCCCCATCACCCGGTGCACAAGCGGCGTGGATGGTACGCACGTATGCGCACGCGTCGAGGGTGGCACTTGAACCCAAATCGGGTTCCTATGCTGCCGCCCTCACATTTGTGCCATCGCCTTCCACCGAATCTCGTCACCCATCCATCTACGATTGGGGCTCACCGGAGTGGAAACACATATTTGAGCATGAGCAAGAGATATGTCGACTGAGCTTCTTCGCGCCCGTGCCACCAACATGGTTCCTTCGGGAAAGCATTAGCCAACCCCGCTAACAGCATGTAGTCTCTGCCTTGCATCTGCATCCCCTTGCGCCCTCAAAGCTCGTTGGCATCGAAGTCGTTGATCGTCTATGCCGATGACTACATGTTCATCAAAAAACCTAGGGTAGTTTAGTTTTGGAATTGTGTTAACTCAGAGCGTCTTCCTCTTCTCATCCCTAGGCCACACCTATGGCAGTCAATACAATTCCAACAAGGTGAATTTTCCCTCTTTGTTTGTGTGAATGAGGTAGAAGAACATATACAAATGTGTTGTTTATTCAATTTTGATTTGAAACGTAGCTCTATGAGGAACAAAAGGAGATAATCTAAATGGAATGATGACGAGTACAATATTTGTACTTTGCATGACATCACCAAGGACTTTTTTATGTAGCATTGTACAAAGAGAGTGGAGATCCCAAACCATTCCAACTATTTTTGGAACAAATCCATGAGCGTTTTAATATAAATACAAGAGGCGAAGCTAGATCCATCTGATCAATCATGAATAGGTAGCACATTCATGTTATGTGTTCTAATGAATAAGTACACCATTACTTATCATGTACGACTAGGTGGTATTTATCATGTATGACTAGTGGTATCTCACTAGCTATGGTTTTGTATGCCTATCCTATCAGCTTATTTGCACTATGAATTTTATATTATGTATTCTTACGTACTTATGTATTGAATTGCAATAATTGTTTGGAATACTATTGTTTAGGGAGTTAAGTTTAGTGGATCGGCTAGAAACCACTTTTTTAGGTGAGAAAATACGAGGAGTTAAACGATAGTGAGTCATTTACTACTCTAAAATATATGGGATCGGCTATAGATGCTCTAAGCAGCGGTAGTTGCATAAAAATACTCCGCGGATAAAAATGAAGAAGAATGAGGAGTTGAACATAGTGTTTTTTATATAAACAAAATTGACTATATTTACAAAGAGAATTCGTTTGCGTGGAGAAAAATGGCTTTTATTGTGTACACAAACCCTTACAACTAAAGCATTCGGGTTTCATAATTTTAAGTTGGGAGGCAAAGTTCTTCTTTTTCTACGCGCTGGCGTATCAAGAACGTGATGGGTGCAATAGCGTGGCAAAGTCAATGCCTTCATCCTTTTCCAGATGTGGATCATATTGTTCCCCCAGAAAGTGTTTCTTTTTATTTTGAAACGGGAGAACAACCTCTTTTTCAGATATGGAGTTAATGCTTTGCCCAAAAAGAAGGTGAAGATTCAGCACTGCAGTAGGCATGTGGCATTGTCGCTGCATGCTTGTGGACAATATGTTTCCTTATTAATAGACTTGTTGCTAAGAACGGCGGAAGCTGTTAGTGTTGCCCGGGAATCACAGGAATTAGACATCCGTGTCTGCAAATATGGACGCAAGACAAGAGACACCACACGAGCTGATGCCCCTCGACCTTTTTATCCTGCTGATGATCCAAGCGAATTCGACAAATGGATGGTTGCCAATAATGGAATCCAATACCGTCGTGTAATTAATTATCCGCGTTTGATCTAAGCAAAGATATCGCAGTAAAAAAAAGTTGTAGCCGAAAGCAAACCACGTTGGAGACACGCATGTTCTCAACTTTTTGTTTTGTATGGAGGTTTAACTTTTCGGCTACCCCGTACGTTTAAAACATGGCGCGCGCGCGTGAGTTCTTTCTTGCTGCTGTTACTTTAACAAAAAAAAAGGTTGATGTAGTTAAGTTAACTACTTTATTACTTTACTGTAGCCAACCCTGCCATGGTAACCGGGGCTTCGAAGCTTGAGTTTCAGTTTAAGGTAGCGTGATGAATTCCACGTCGAAGCGTCATGCCCGTGAAGTAGACACCGTGTCAGAAAAAGTTAGGACATATGTTTAGGTATAGAATTAA
Source organism: Avena sativa (assembly GCA_916181665.1). NCBI lineage: Eukaryota > Viridiplantae > Streptophyta > Magnoliopsida > Poales > Poaceae > Avena > Avena sativa. The sequence continues at coordinate 164,783,375 of OV702294.1, read as the reverse complement.
TTTTGTTGTCCTTACATGGTTCGTTAGTCTTTGAATATCATGAAAGGAGTTTAAAGATGGGCGAAACGTGTGCAAGGAAAGCAAACAGATTTGAAATTGACCACATCTGCTCTTCGACTAAATCACAAGTGCAATAAATAGTAAGTACACATATTTAATGAAGAATAAACATACAAGTCAACACCCGGGATCTTTCTTTTGTGTGAACAGAGCCTGTAATGTTTGACATCGAAAAGGTCAAGGATGTACACAGCGAAGCCAAAATAGTTTCTCTTCTGGAAACACGGTCATTTACGTAGAGTGAAAACTCGGAAGAGAGGATAGCTACTCCTTCGAAAAAAGCAAAGGATAGCAACATGCTAGGGCACAGCAAGAGCTAGCTGCCTGCCTCTTACGCATCACGAAACTGCAGTCGTACAAGCTTCACTCACTCTCTCTCTCTCTCTCTCTCTCTCTCTCTCTCTCTCTCTCTCTCTCTCTCCCTCCCGAGGATGTGTCGATGCAGCGGATGCTGTATTCTCTGTGCTTTCATACATGCAAGTCAAGCTATTCTGCAACGTGACATTGCTGAAAGGTTGCGAGTGCGACTATCTACCATACTCTACAGTCTACACTCGCTACTGCCCATCAACACGTACGCTTGCACGACAGACGTGGACATGGAACCACCGTATTTTAAGTCGGTAGAATTAATGTTTGGCTGTATGGCCATCCTGGAAGAAGTAGAAACGTAACAAGTAACCAACAGCATGACAGTCGAGTTCCCATGCTATATACGTACTACTATCCTGGAGTACTGTGTAACCATCCTCGAAGAAGTTGAAGCGTAACAGGTAACCACAACATGCCAAATCGGGTTCACTTTGTGGTCAATCGGATTAGGCGGAAGCTAGGTGAGGAGCGTGAAAAAAGGGAGCAACGGAGATCGATATATCTGTATGGCGCCGGAGATTCTGGACACTGAGTGCGCTCGGCTCCGTGGGAGGCACGGCGGCCACGGTTACGGTCGCGGCGGGGCAAGCGACGACCGGCCGGGGAACAAGTTGCTTCTCAGGTGACTCCAACGCACCACCGCCACCACGCGACATCTCACCTCTCTGTCCGATCGACTGTACGCCCCTGTGTCCACCACCGCCTAGCTTGAACCGTTCCCGAACTACAGTACCAAATGGTGAACATCGGGGTGTCATGTCGCCCACTACGGTCGTTTTTACCGTTTCAAAGTCTGGCTTGTGCCAAGGACAAGTGATGGTCGCCTCTAGTCGCTGACTCGAGCCTCGTTACGTTCAGATCCTCCCATTGCTGTCCACATGAGGGAAAAAGGGGCATAAATGAAGGATTCGTGTGATAACCAACAACTCGTTTGGCGCCCAAAAAAATTACTATACAACTCTGCTATTCTGCATATGTATGCATGTATTTTCTTTTGTTTATATTTAAAAGGAGAAAATTGCAGCTAACACCAACATTTATGTCATTTGTTGTACAAAACATGAAAAAAAATCATTTTTTGCAGAATAATTTGGGAAAATGATACGCTCCCTCTGGGGGATATCATGTTCGTATCCTCCTAGTCCGTCACGTGACGCGTGTCTTCATATTGGAAAAAACCGAACCCATCTCCATCCCGGTTTCACCATGCGTTCTCAACCTTATCCCTTCTTCTTTCATCGCTGCTTTATTTCCCAGGCTCAGTGGCGGACGCCAGCGCCACGCCGCTTCCTAGATAAAGCTCGCCGGCTGACACCTGCGCCGCCCTCTGCCAACATAAAGCTCGCGCCGGCCGACGCCGCCCTGCTGCCTATCTCGCCGGCGCCTGTCCCTGCCAAAGTGCTCCAACGAACTAGGCCATGATGCTCGCTCCACCAGCGTGCTTGTCGACCGTGCTTCCCCGCCGTAGCGCTGCACGGCATCGGCCATGCTCCTATCCCACTAGCGTGCGGCGAACACCCGGTGCGCCCTCGCCCTCCCCTACGGCTCGCACCGCCTGCACCCGGTGCGCCGCCGCCCTTTCCTGTAGCTCGCCAGAAGCCGCCGCCGACCTCCAACCCGCTACACCTGTTTTGTGGGTTTGCTACCACAACGGCTCCCTGTAGCTCGTGCTCCTCTTCCAACGGCTCATGGTGCTCCCGCCACCGTGTTCCTACCCCACTGCCTCATCATCCCTCCTCCCGACGATGGAGATGATGCTATATAATGGTGATGGCAGTAGCGCTTGCTATAACCCGTCAGGGATTTGCTACATCGGCGTTTAGGATTTGCTACCATAGGAAGGCGACGGTGCTCCGTGCAGCCAGTGGTGGTGCTACATGTTGGTCGGCGACAGCGCTTGCTACTATGGCGACGTCGCTTTTGCTACACATGGCGGCGGCGCTTGCTACAATGGCGAATTCGCGTTGCTACAAGAGGCAACAACATTTGCTACCATGGGTGTGGGACCTTGCTACAAGGTGTCCGGCGAGGTCTCCCGGCGGAAGTCTCCGGCGATGTCTTCTGTTTTGCTACATTATCATATTTTTTTTTTGCTAAAACCGTTTAGTGGTTTTGCTACAATGGCTCAAAGTTTTTGCTACAATGTCTCCGGCGAGGTCTCTTGGCAAAAGTCTCCGGCGAGGTCTGGTTTGCTACATTAGCTCAAATTTTTTGCTACATATTCTCCGGCGAGATCTCCGGCGAGATTTGTCTTTTTATTTTTCGTCTCGCGGGTGAACCATTTTTGCTACATGTAGCAAAAGCGGGATATTTTATAGCAAAACTAATTAATTTGTAGCAAAAACGGGATTGATGGTGTTTTTTAGGGACACGTGGCGGGCAGAGGACCCGGGAGATCGGGGGAAGTTATCCCCCGGAAGACGCGTAGCGCTCCCCAATAATTTGGTGTTAGCTGCAATTTTCCATGGTATAGCTCACTAGTATATGAAGGACGGTTTTTAGTGCTAAGGATTTCAGTTTTCAGAATTATTTTAAATGACGTTAGACCAAGAAGATATATCTATATATACGTCCTCTATGTATATAGGCCTCTAGCGTACGGTGTTTAGAGACCGCTAGAGGACCATGTATCTCGCTCAGAGATGACAAATGGAGCAACATTTATTAGTCTTGCACACCTAGCTTGTTTTCACGTGAAAATGAAGTATCTCCGCATGCAAGAGGTAAAAAAGAGAGGAAGCAATCAGTGTCAACGTGTTGCCAAGAGCTTCTAGAGAAAAAAAAAAGAGTCGCTGTCTTTGATTTACTTAGCGGAAGCGATATAGAGTAGTAGTACTTATATTGGTCAGTTCAGATCAGGACAGCCGAGGATGGGCTAGAATAATGTTGACTTGTGATGATGATCAAACGAATAGCATTAATTAAGAGATCGAAGAAGCTACTAGAATAATGTTGACTTGTGATGATGATCAAGCGAATAGCATTAATTTTGCCTGCATAAAGCAAGACAACAACAATAATACCTGACTATTAAACATTTTCATTCATCGTACCCTCTTGCGTCGCTTTCGAGGGGCGGCCAGGGAAACCGTAAAAATCATCGCTGCCATCACCACACCCCTCACTCTACTACCATGTCGTCTCTAGTGGGCGGTCGGGCGAAGCCTGGCCGGCGCCCGTGGATGCGAGGCCTCCACTCATCTCCTGGCCCAATGGTATCAGCCCGTGACGACTCCCTAGGGCCTTGGCGTGACACGACCGCTGGTGTCACGATGTTGTTTGCTTCTATGGTGGCGCGGAGAATGAGGTTGGGGCCCTTCTCTGAGCATATCGATGGTGGACGGCATGGACATGGCCTCCCTCTCTTGCGGATTGGCTCTAGGGCTGTAGTCGGCGAGCTAGAGGCGAGGCGGTCTGTCTTGAGAGATGGGCTCTGGCGTGATCACGGACGATGATGGCGGCATCCTCGGCCGACGTTACCTTCTTGAAGATGTCGTTCATGTGAATCTCCTACCTCATGTCTAGAGGTTTTAGGGGAAACCCTATATTTGAGTCTCCCGTATCTAACGAATAGCAACACTTTTTGGTGTCGTTCTCTCTCTTGAGGGCATTGTTTTGAAGCACGAGATGTCTATATGGGTCTGCTGGTGGAGCGTGTTTTATTTACCGCGTCAATGACAGCGTGTATCGGTGGTGGGCCGTGTGATGTGGTGCGTGCTAAGCACCAACTGTCATTAGTGAAGTGGTTTTATGTCGATCTTTATATTTTCTCTATAAAGTCACATTGAGTAATAAATAAATAAATAAAAAGGCTGTACCCGTCATTCTATGGAGAGCTTTTTTTTGTTTTTTCAAAAAAGAAAATTCCATCCGTCGCATAAAGCATGGGCACTAGTCATACTATGATGCATCACCATCGAGCGGGCAGCGACCAGTAGAACTCTACTTCAGGTACAAAGTACAAGACGCTGTTATGGGGAAGTACAATGTAGGGGGCCGGCAGCCCCAGGTTGATTTCCCAGTTACCAACGTGATTTCTCTTCTTCCTTTTTGCATCGTGCTGCTAGCCAGTAGAACGGCGACAGGACTTCCACGCGGCCAGTCCTGGGACTCCTGGCGGTGCATGGCATCACGTACCTGACGGCAATGGCAGGTCGACACGCACGGTACCGGTAGAATACTGTGTAGGCAGTGCTGATGGGTGACCGCCCCTGGTCGATCGATTGATCCATCGCTGAGACTAGCCCCAATGGGGGTATCATAGGTAGTATCATGCATGCCATGTTGGCAAAATTCTGACGTGGCATCCTAATTAATGATGAAAGAGGTTGTGTTGGTATCATAGGTAGATACCGTATCATAGCACGTAGTACTAGAAAAACTAATCTCAAATGAATCTTGTACACAATTTTGCATTGAGATTCTACAAAACAATAAATACACTAAGACTATGGTACTACTACATGATACTATGCATTGTGGAGGTGGTATCATATACTAGTATCATATGCATGATACTACTATATGATACTTCCCATTGTGACTAGTCTGATGAAGCCTGAATCCTAATACCCGGCAGGGCAGACCTGGACGTCTCTGAGTCTGAGCCATAAAAGTGCGAGCGCGCAGGCCAGAGACGTACGTGGAAAAAGTATCGAGGACCGACCGTCTTGGCAACATCATCACCGGACACTGCGCGCGGAGGACTGCACTGCATGCATGCATGAAGGCGAGCGGGCAGAGAGACCCCCGCTGCGCTGTCGTCGCGTCGCGGCCAGCCACTCACTACTCGCTCGCCGGTGACGCACCAAGTGACGGTATACCGTATACGCCTAGATATACATATACCAGCAGTGAGCTGTATTCTGTTTTGGGCGCGCGCTGGGACCAGCTGCCTGTACGTGTATACGTCAGTACGTGTACGAGTGGGATACGATAGCAACGCTGCGCGTGAGCGCCTTTATGGCACCGGCTGAAAAGCATTTTGGTCACATGAATTCCTCGTCAGACAGGACATTGTTGGTTCAATACATTGAGATTACAGGAAACAACATACTACCTCTGTCCTGAATCCAGTCGTCGCAGATATATTTATATCCATATATATATAGCGCGTCGATAATTTTATTTGCTTCTTTATCTTTTCTAAACCATTTTTTTTTCATTTTTACCTCTTATTGGTTCTTCCCTGAGTTTTATATATGGCGTCCAGATATTTTTCCAATTTCTTATATTTTTTGTGGTATACGTGTGAAATCAGAGGCGCCATACTGCAAGGAATTTTTTTTGTATGGTATAGATAGTCAAAGCTCCAAAACTTGTATAGTTTTAAGTCCATGGAGAAATTTTAAGGTAGACTAATAAGTTAGGGGCCAAACTACAATTGATCATGTGAGGTGCATGGACACATATCATGCCAGCCCGAATGAAAGAACTTCACATACAAAGTAGAGACCACAAAATGTTACTCAATATTGCAATTGCATATAAATATATTGTCTAGTTTCTTTTTATTAGATCAGTCTTATGCTAAAGTTGGCTACTGCAAACCCTTTATGGTATCAAAGCAAAAGAGGTCTCAAGTTTAAGACCTGCTCATGCAATATTAAGAAAAAGAGTTTGTGATCTACACCGAACTCAGCTAAGGACTAAAATATCTTGAACATGAAAGCGTATCTTATATAAATATACTGTCTATTTTTTTTCCATCAGATTGATCTTATGATAAAATTAGCTAGTGCATAAATTGTTTATACAAAAGTTGCGCTAGCATAAAGGTTATTTAGAATCAGAGGGAATAAAAGTTTCACATAGGCATTTCTGGACTAAAATAGCCTAAACATGAAGGTATTGTATATAAATATATTGTCTAGTTTTCTTATCAGATCGTTCTAACGTTAAAGTTAGCCAGTGCATAAATGGTTTATACAGAAGTTGTGCTAGCATAAAGGTTATTTAGAATCGGAGTAGAATGGAAGTTTCGCATAGGCATTTTTGGTCCAGTACAGTAGTCCTCGGCCAGATCTATCAGGAACTTTTTATACATATTTTCATTTTCACAGATTTTGTTCCATAATTCTTTTACTCCAAGTAATATTTGATACATGTATAAATAAACATCTCCATTTGGGACCTTTTTTGGGAGAAGGGGATGCTACGGACCTTTTCTTTCGCTGAACCTGAAGATAGAATCCAATGCATGTTTGCAAGAGGTAATTATCCGACAAAGTATTGATGTCAAAGCTGTGGTTCTCTAGCTGGAGAGGGGAGGGGGGAATGGAGGATGACAAAACTAAATTACTAGTGTGAAAGGAAGTGATGCATAAATCAACATCTCAATTTGAGTGCCTTTTTTTCGAGAAGGAGATGCTACGGGCACGCAACTACTACCTTCAATACGGAGTGACGTCTTCTTCGAGGAGCTATGGGCACGCAACTACTATCTTAAATACGAAGTAGTATCATCTTCATTCATGATCTAAATTGAACCGATATTTAACCCGAAAGGAAAAAATATCATAAAATGAGCTACCGAAGGCTTTTCTGCGTACGCAAAAAGAAGTTACCGTCAGATTTGAAAAATAAGAAGAAAAAAACTAGAGTATAGGTTCCCTACCCTAACGGAACAAACGGTCTGGTGCATCTTCCCCTGTTGTTGCGTCCGTGGGAAGCAAGGGGCGGGGGTGGTGTCATTCATGCACGGGCCTGGGCTCAGGAGGTGCGCAGCTGCTGGCAGTTGGGCAACAACAGATCCCTCTTTCTTTCTCTCTCTCTCTCTCCACACCACTCCCTTTGCCCATCTCCCCGGTGATGATGCCCAGGAGGGTCGAGGCAGGGATTCTCTGCAGCACCAACCCTGGCTAGAGCAGAAAGCAGATGTCTGCTCCCGAGCTGGAATCATAATAAATCCTCGAGCTTATCCAGCTGCTGCTCCATAATCCTACAAGCCGGGACCCCTCGAGCTGGATTTGGTCCTCACCTCACTCGCGCACACTTGCTCTTCTAGATTAGACACGCGACAAGTTGGTGCACGAAACGACAGCCCCGCGCGCGCGGCCGGTGCAGTGCAGTGGTGAGCCCGTTCCGATCGCTGTCCGTCCGGCCACTTTACGTGACTGACTGTGGCCTGGAGTAGGCTGTAATCCGTAACAGTCCCGTTCCCCCGGGCTCCGGCTGGCGGCTGCTAGCTAGCTAACGAAACCGTCGATCGGCTTTACAGCCGGAAAGATCGCAATGGGAAATATAATTGTGGCCAGGCCAGGCCAGGCCAGGCCAGTGGGCGGGCTGCTGCTGCTGTACCGATCGATCGGATCCCCCCTCGGGATGCCTGCGTGCCCTACCTCTGCTGCTGTGCTCCATAACCCAGGGAAGCCTCTCGAGTCGCTGCAGAGCGGGGTTTTGGTTTCTTCTTGACCACCGCCCCCGCGCGCGGAGTGACGACGTGCCCACGATATGGGCGCGGTGATGCGCATGTCGGCACGCCGCCGGCTAGCTGCGTTCCGATCGACCGCGTAACTTCGTACGTCCCGTCGAACCCCATGCTACGCTACGCTAGAAATGGACCGATCGATGGTCAGGTGCGTAGACGCCGGTAGACGGAGTCGTCGTTCGCCGGAGAGAGAGAGAGAGAGAGAGAGAGAGAGAGAGAGAGAGAGAGAGAGAGAGAGAGAGAGAGAGAGAGAGAGAGATCTGTTATGTTCGGTCTCGTCACCTACGTACATACGTACCAGACACGCGCGGCGCTGGCACAGGTGACGGTGCAACTAGTTGCGCGAATCGAGGGTCGCGAAAGCAACGTCGTTTGACATACTATGCCAGCAGATGTGTGCCGAGCGAGGGCGGTGCCTGCTCCGTTTTCCTGGTCAATCAAGATGAGTTGTGTTGTGCTCTAGTAGCTAGCCAGACTTCCAGACCTTGACTCCACTCCAGCGATGAACATTGACGTGCTATCTAGCTGTCCGAGCAATTGATTCTGCAGCCCGCCCATGATCGTTCTAGAGAAAGCAGAAACGGAAATCTGAGCGTTGGTCGTGCGTGCAATGAGGCTATTACGCTCGCTGCCGCTGGCGCTGAACGCCACACAGTGCCTGCCCACACACACTCACACACAAACACGACCCTGCAGCGCACAGCAGGGCCACATAGCGAGGCCAGCCCGGCCGGTCCGGCCATGTTTGCATCGACGAGATGGACGCCAGCGGATGCTGCGTCGCATCATTCACTTCACTTCTGGCCCCCCTCCCTCCCCCCTTTACCACCTGCATACCACTGTTGCAGAGTGCAATCCCTGCGCTGCATGGCTCGCTCGCTCGCTCGTCCGATCAGGCCATCCGCATTGCACTGCGAGGCGAGGCGAGGCGAACGACGGGTCGACACGTACCTGTACTTGGCCCAGCTAGCGCACAAGCACAGCAAGGCCAAAGGCAAAAGCCCTGCCGCTGCAACAACCAGCACAACGGATCAGACTGGACCACCGGTACAGAGGCAGCCAGGGCCGGCGAGTGTATGCACCACTCGTCTCGTCTCGTGAGGAGGAGGCGCCCGCCCGCCCGCCCGGGAGCGTCAGATTACGGTATCCCGTCCCGTCCCGTCCTAGGGCCGGCATGGCTGATCAGGGCAGCACTGCACACCCCTCATCAATCATCATCATCTCCAACGACTTGAGCAACTAGCCAGTGCCATCATTGCCGCCAAAAATGCATTCAAGGCGCATTACCAGTTCGGTCAAAACACGGGTTGCGCACATCAGGGAGGGACGTGCTTCCCTTCAGTGGGCAACAACTAATGCATGCGCCCAGCCCAGGCCCCATCCACCCTCACGTTTAATCCTCACTGTCAGTCTCTCTCTCTCTCTCTCTCTCTCTCTCTCTCTCTCTCTCTCTCTCTCTCGCAGCTAGTGTAAACGCGTCGAATTTGAACTTGACGAAAGGCGGATGATCCGATGCCCTGATGCGACGGCAGAGCAAGTGACCTGGGAAAATCATGGGCGACTGTCACGCTCTTGACCGGGAAACTTGGCTGCTTTTCCATTTCCCAGATACTACTACTGCGCACGAGTAAAATTTTGGGGCGCGACCGCGTCAAAAACATTGCGCTGCTTTCAGGTGCTAACGCACACGTACTGCTGCTGCTTCTGTGAGACTAGTATTTATTACTCTATATATGCAGGGTTGAAAAACACACAAAGTCGTCTAAATTAGGCTACTACTGTTGGCCACTCATTCAAACGTGCTGCTGTTGTTACCGAAGCTTCTCTTTTTTTCTTCCGTGCGCGCCGACACGAAATTAGTAATGACGTGAAAACGACACGGAAAAAGGGTTTTTCTTTCGACCTCGGTCCTTGTTAACCTGGTGCTAATATTACCTACCCATAATAATATTAATACCCCAAGTTGTTTCAAAATTATACGTAGTATATACCCAAGATTAGAAGTACAGAGCAAAATTGGACACACTCTGGTAAGACGAGTCGAAGACAATTGACACGGGTTCCTGTCTCAGGCGTAATACTCCAGTAAGGACATAGTGCAATGAACGGTAGTCCAAAAAAAAGAGAGGCAAAATGACTGATCATAGAATCACGTCTAGAAAACAGTAGCACTCGACCCGTTACGTTTCCAACACAATTTGGTTCCCGCGCAAGATTTCCCGGCCCGAGCCCATCTCAGCTGAACCTTGCTAGCACTAGCAGTTCACGCCAGAATGGGCCGGCATGAGGACCCGAGCCCATCTCAGCTTAGACCGGCCGAACCTGCGTTAATGGATCAAATCCAGCAAACATTTATTTTAGCTAAAAAAAAAGCAAAAAATAAAATCCTGAGTTCTCTTATATCAGCTACATATTCAAGAAATGAGCTTCGGACTGAAAATACGAAGGAATAGGTTTATGGCTGGGAGCATCCTGAACTGCTTTACTTTCAGGAACCTTTCCTAGAAAAAATAACCTTTGCTACCTTTGAAAAACATGTCATGAAATCCCCTATGTCTCTTGTCTTTACGACTGGATCTTTTCTGACGTACTGGCAGGTTTACACGAGGAAGACAAATGTGCAATTTTTTTTGGAGCAAACCACTTGGAACGTGTTTGGTTCACTACTTTGTAACGTAACATGTTTACGGTGTAATCAGATAGCATTAAATCCTGTTTGGTTTGTTTTGTCCGTAATCACGTACCTCGTAAACAAATCCCACCCCAGTTTTAACGCGATACCGGCCACCCCCGGCGGAAACGGGTTCCGTTACCAGAGGGATAGGCCTCTTTCGCTCGCTACACTCCCATCGTCTCGTCCAAATCCTCCACGTCGGTCGCCCCTCCGCCGTCTCCATGTCGGTCGCCTCCCCGCCGTCTCCATGCCGGTCGCCCCTCCGCCGTCTCCACACCGGCACTGGCACGGTTGTCAGATCCCACTAGACGGAGACCGGATCAACTCCCGAATTGGAAACCCTCTGATCTGAGGGATTTCTACTGCTAAGAACCCTAAAACAGATAAAGGGAATAAGCTAGGTTTTGGTAGTTTTCTTCGATAGCTCGGTCGTCCCTGATGGGAGGCTATAAGTAGCCCAGTTCAATTATTACAGCGATTTGGAGTAAATAAATGACAAAGGAAATTAATTACAACGGTCATTACGGTAAATAATGGCAGATGGGATGCTAGTCCATCGTGACCATTGATCCTCCAGGTCGTTGTGAGCCGTTGATCCAACATAACATCATCGAAGCGGTATCTTGTTCTAACTGAAGAAACAGAGTATCTGACAATGTCGCCGTCTTCGGAACACACTTGTCCTCAAGTGTTAGTAGCATGCCATGATTGGAGGGTGTTGGTGTAGAATTCAGGGAAGACCTTTTTGATGAAGTTTGCATCCTCCCAGGATGTATCTTCAGGGGCTAGATTTGCCCATTCCACGAGCCACTGTGTGACCAATGTTTTGTTTCTTGGGAGTGATCTTGTTTGTAGCACTTGAATGGGTTCTATTTTGACCTTGCCATCAGGAGCTACTAGTGGTAAACCTTGCTATGGCAGTGCATGACTTTCCAGATGTTTCTTGAGCTGGATGACATGGAAAACTGGGTGTATGTTCACCCCTTTAGGTAGTAGTAGCTTGTAAGCCAGTTTGCCAAACTTGTCAATTACTTTGTATGGTCCATAGAATTTGCTTATCAACTTGATAGCTTGTCTGATTCCAAAGGCAAACATTCTATAAGGTTGCATTTTTAAATAGACCATATCTCCAATTTCCAGTGTCCTCTCTGTCCGTTTCTTGCCAGCATGCTTCTTCATTCTTGTTTGTGCTTGTGAGAAGTTCTCCTTCAGTCTAGTGGGATGTGTTGTTTTTCTGCTAGAAAGTCCCTTGCTTCATTGTCTTCCTCAGGACCAGGTAGGGCAATTTCATTCACCATGGGTGGTGCATAGCCATAGAGAGCCTGGAATGGTGACATTTTGAGTGCAGTGTGGTAGTTAGAGTTGTACCACCATTCTGCCAAAGACAGTCAGGAAGCCCATTTTTTTGGTTCTTGAAAAACCATGCACCTTAGATAGGATTCCAGGCATTGGTTGACTCTTTCAGATTGTCCATCTATCTATGGGTGGTAAGCAGTGCTAAATTTCAGCTTAACATTGAGGGATTTGAATACTTTTTGCCAGAGGTTGCTAGTGAATATTCTGTCTGTCAGTCACAATGCTAACAGGGGGTCCATGCAGCTTAAACACATTATCTGTGAATGCTTGTGCCACTGACTGCACTTAATATGGGTGTGACAGGGGAATGAAATGAGCAAGTTTGGTCATCATGTCTACTACTACTAGGATTACATCCTTTCCATTGGATTTAGGTAGCCCCTTAATGAAATCCATTGTAATGTGTTGCCATGCCATGTCAGGCCTGTCAAGAGGTTCGAGGAGCCCAGGGTAGGGACAATGCTCATCTTTGGCTCTTTGGCAAGTGGGGCATTCAGAGATGTACTTGTGAGTGTCTTGCTTCATTCCTGGCCAATAAAACAGTCTCTTGATTCTTTGATAGGTAGCAACCATGACAGAGTGTCCTCCAAGTGAAGAAGAGTGAAATGATTCCAGCAGGTGTGTTTTCAACTCTTGGTCAGCCCCTGCATGGAGTGTGTATAAGTTATCAGTATCACCAGTTATGGCCAACCTCTGTAGCAGTGCTTTGCACTTTTCATCAGATAGATAGCTTTGTTCAACAGATTCAATCCATGTTGGTTGAATAACAGTCAAAGCTTGGACTGAACAATCCCTTCTACTGAGAGCATCAGCAGCCTTGTTTTCTTTTCCTTTCTTATAGCAGATTGTGTAATTGAATTCCAATAATTTCATCAACAATTTGTGTTGAATTCCTTCTGCCACTTTTTGTTCTGTGATGAACTTGAGACTCTTCTGGTTTGTTTTGATGTGGAGCTCACCCCCAAGGAAATAATGCCTCCATTTATTGAGAGCCTCTAAGATGGCTAGTGCTTCTTTGTCATATGTGGACATAGCACTAGATCTTGGTCCAAGAGCTCTGTTGAAGTATGCAATTGGTCTACCAGACTGCATAAGGACAGCTCCTACACCAGATCCACAAGCATCTGTCTCCAGTTAGAAGGGGAGGGAGAAGTCAGGTAAGGCCATGACAGGGGCTATGATTAAGTTGTGCTTTAGGTTATTGAATGCAGAGGTTTTCTCTTCTATCCATTTGAAGGATTCTTTCTTCAGCATGTTGTGTAAAGGTCTGCAGATCAGACCAAAAATTTTGACAAACCTTCTATAATAACCAGCCAAGCCAAGGAACCCTCTTAGTTGTGTTATGTTAGTTGGTAGAGGCCAATCTTTGACAACAACTATTTTCTGAGGATATGTAGCCACTCCCTTGTCTAAAATGACATGACCCAAGTACTCCACTTGTCTTGTAGCAAAGACACACTTGCTTCTTTTAGCAAAAAGCTTATTTTTCCTCAGAACCTCAAGGACAATCTTTATGTGTTGGAGATGATCTTATTTTGTCTTGCTGTAGATGAGGATGTCATCAAAGAAGACAAGCGAGATTTTTCTCAAAAGATGGGAAAAACCTTGTTCATCAAGGACTAGAAGGAGGCAGTGATACGTCCAAAACATATCTACTTTTTCGAACACTTTGCTATTGTTTCTTCTCTAAACTTGTGTGATTTGGATACAACTAACACGGACTGGCGCTGTTTTCAGCAGAATTACCTTGGTGTCTTGTTTTTGTGCAGAAAATGAACTATCAGTAAAAATCCTAGAAAATACGCCAAAAACTATTTCTCACCAGAAGATCCACGGAGCCAGAAGGGGAGACAGAGGGGAGGCCTGGGGAGCCCAGACCCACCCCAGGCGTGGGCTCACTGACCCCGTGCCTAAGGGAGGTTTGGCCACCCCAGGCAGCTCCTCGGCCTCCCTCCGCGCCTATAAGTTGCCTTCTGACCTAAAAATAGGGGGGTTCGATAGTTTTCTAGAAAGAGTTCCGCTTCGCCGCCGCCACCAGAAACCAAGATTCGGATCCAGAAACTTCGTTCTGGCACCATGCCGGGATGGGGAATTTGGAGAGGATCATTGTCATCATCATCATCAACGCATCTCCATCAACCACCGATGTTTCCCTCATCCATGAGTGAGTAATCCCCCGTTGTAGGCTTGAGGAAGGTAGGGATTGGATGAGTTCTATCATGTAATCGAATAAGATTGTTAGGGCCTAGTGCCTAGTATCTCTTGTACTATTTGACTTTGTTGCAACTTGTTGTGCTTAATGCTTGTCACTAGGGCCCGAGTGCCATGATCTCAGATCTAAACTTATTACTGAATCATTATGATAGTATTGTTTGTGATCTTATCTGCAAGTTTTGTACACATATCATTGTCCGGATCCAAAGGCCCCAAAGTGACAATAATTGGGACAACCGGGGGGGTGGTTGTGGTGTGAGGATCACATGTGTTCACGGAGTGTTAATGCTTTGCTCCGGTGCTCTATTAAAAGGAGCACCTTAATTGCCAGTAGTTCCCTAGAGGCCCCGCTGCCACGGTCTGGCTGGACAGAAGATGTTGTGCAAGTTCTCATTGCGAGAACGTATGACTATATTTGGAGCACATGCCTAGGATTTTTTAGAACTTGGATGCTTGTTATTATTTATCTGCAATGCCCTAGTTCTTTGAAGTTACATGTTTAGACTCGTCCATGCAACTCCCGTCCATCCATCCCTATGCCTACCGCACTCGAATCCTACTGCTACTGTTACTGTTACTATTGCTCATGTTTCACTGTTGCTGTTACTGCTGTTGTTGCTTTGCTGTTACTACTACAAATTGTTGCTACTAATAAACTTCTGTGAGCAAGAACTATTTCTAGGTGCAGCTGAACTGACAACTCAGTTGTTAAGGCTTGCAAGTATTCTTTGGCTCCCCTTGTGTCGAATCAATAAATTGGGTAATACTATCCGTGAAGACTGTTGCGATCCCCTACACTTGTGGGTCATCAAGACTATTTTCTGGTGCCGTTGCCGGGGAGCATAGCTTTATTTGTAAGTTCACTTGGATCTATTATTGTTCACTGCTACTCCTTTCGTCATGGGGAAGTCTCGTGATGGAAAGTTCCCTATTTTACCATCCACTACAAGAAGAGGTACAGTCCTAAACACCTCTGTTGCTCTTGATTCACCATCTGGTATAAGTAAGTTTGTCACACCACCACCACATGCTCATGCTACACACACTACTACTACTACTGCTGAATCTGAAACTGCTTTTGATACTCATGATATTACTTCTACTGTGCTTGATGTGAGTGGTTAATTAGGTCCTTTTCTAGATGCTACTATGGCTAGTCTAGGAAATACTGAAACTCCTAGTGAATACACTGTTACACCTGTTAGCTCACCTGAGTCTAGTGAGAGTTATGATATTAATGATGGTTACATAGAGCTCACTAATGAATTTGTTAAGAGTACCGAAACACACATGGTGCTAGTTCTATTAAGAGTCTCCTTGCTAGACGTACTATTATGCCTAAGAAGTCCTATGATCCTAAGTTTGCCACCTCTCCCATAGATATTAAAGATAAAGATTATGATTTCTCTCTTGATTTATCTTATTTAGATATTGTTGAGAAAGAACCTTTTTGTGGTACTGAAAATGAGAGTGTTGTGGCTCATATGAATGAGCTTTCTACTATGAGTGCTTTGTTCTCTGATGATTTTAAAATGCGCAAGTACTTTGTTGCTAAGATCTTCCATTTTTCACTAAAAGGACAAGCTAGGGCTTGGTTTAATAGATTACTTCATGGTTCCATTGATAGCCCTGATTGCTTGATTGCTTATTTTTTCCATAAATATTTTCCTCCCGGTGCTAGACATGCTGCTTTGCAGAGACTTTTTGATTTTATACAGGTAGAAGAAGAGAAATTGCCCGAGTCATGGAAAAGATTCTATTCCTTGATTCATGCATATCCTAGATGTCCATTACCTCAGAATGAGCTTCTTGATATTTATTATAATGTACTAACTGATAATTCTAGGACCTACCTAGATAGCTTTGCTGATTGTGTTTTTAGGAAAAGGACTCCTACAGATCCTGAAGAATTAATGAACAAGATAAGCAAGAATTATGATGATTGGACTTCAACTGAGCTGAATACACCTGAGCCTATTACTCCTGAACCAGTTGTTTCTGAACCAGTTCCACCACCAACAACAACGAAGAGGGGAGTTATTGCATTAAATGATGAAGTGATGAAGGAAGCTAAAAAGTGTTTAAAGGAGAAAGGTATTAGATCTGAAGATGTGAAGAATCTACCTCATATAGAAGAATTATGTAAGTCAATTACCCACTCATCTACTATTGAGGTACACTCTCTCTAATTTAATGAAGGTGATATTCCTTATGGTAAGCCTCCTGATCAATGCTTAGAGGAACTTGACACATTTATTGTTAAACAAGGTAATTTTAATAAACAAGTTCAGAATTATTTATTGGAAAACTCTAGAGCTATCCATGAGTTGAAAGATATTATGGAAAGAACTTCTAGTGATATTAAAATTCTTTGTAAACACTTTCAAATGGTTCAAACCCAACTTGATCAACTTGCTAAAGTACAAAAGGATATGCTAGTTAATGCTTCAAGAAATAAACATGCTTATGGAATTAGAACTAAGAGTGGTGCAGCTACTCAAGATCCTTTATATCTTGAAGGACACCCTAAAAGAATAGAGCAGAATTCCCAACAAGGTGAGGATAGTGGTAGTCCTCGTAAGAGGAAGAAAAAGAAACATAAGAAAGTTGAGGAACCACTTGAACCTGTTGTAGATCCTAATAGTATATTTGTCTCTGATGCTGAAACTAAGAGTGGTAATATTGATGAGTCTCCTGATAAGGAGGAAGTTGAGGAAGAACCTAAGAAGCACACTAAGAACATTAGGTACACAAAGGAAGATTCTATTGCAAATAAACATGGTAAAGAGAGAGAACCTTGGGTGCAGAACCCTATGCCTTTTCTAGGTAAGAAACACAAGTCAAATGACGAAGAACACTACCACAAGTTTTGTGAGTGGATGAAACCTTTATTCTTGCAAATTCCTTTGACTGGTGCTATTAAGTTGCCTCCTTATTCAAAGTACATGAAGGATATTGTCTCTAATAAAAGGAAGATTCCTAATGAGGAGATTTCTACTTTGCTTGCTAATTACTCCTTCAATGGTAAGGTTCCAAAGAAACTTGATGATCTAGGTATACCAACTATTCCTTGCTCCATTAAGAATAATTATGTTAGAACGGGTTTTATGTGATTTGGGAGCTGGAGTTAGTGTATGCCTTTTTCTCTCTATAAGAGACTCCACTCCAGCTAGAAATGTTGATACCAACTGATATTTCTTTGCAAATGGCTGATAAGTTAACTACTATTCCTATTGGTATATGTGAGGATGTTCCTGTTCAAGTTGCTCATAATTGCATGGTTCTAACTAATTTTGTTGTGCTTGAAATGCCTAAAGATGATAATATGTCTATTATTCTTTGGAGACCTTTTCTTAATACTGCAGGTGCTGTCATCAATTGTAATCAGGGAAAAGTAACATTCAATATTAATGACAAAGAGCACACTGTCTATTTCCCCAAGAAGGTTGTCAGAAGCTATTGCCTGAATTCTATTTAAAATATTGAAGACATCAAGGTTGGAGAAATATATTGTCCCATTCCACAAGAAAATATTGAAACTATTATGATTGGGACCATTGCTATCAAGTATGAGGTAACATAATCATCTTGTGTAATGCAAATTTTTGTTTCATATAAGATTGTTTTGGTAACAAGACTTGATCAACCTTGTTAACAAAAGGATTTTAATGAACAAAATAATGTTTCCACTATGGTTATACTTGTTTTCTTTTTCC
Organism: Avena sativa; assembly: GCA_916181665.1. NCBI lineage: Eukaryota > Viridiplantae > Streptophyta > Magnoliopsida > Poales > Poaceae > Avena > Avena sativa. The sequence continues at coordinate 164,765,554 of OV702294.1, read as the reverse complement.
CTTCTCCTTCCTAGTCTTTGCTTTAGCTTTAGTTTTGCTAGTTGTTTGCTTGTTTAAGTTTCTTAGAGCTCTTGTAGTTTGGATTTTGGTTTGCTTTTGCTTCTTCTGAAAAAACTATTTCTGCGAGAAAATCAATTTTCATACCCTGAAAATTGGCCAAAAATAAAGTTTCCCGAAAAATCCAAAAAAAATATAATAAAATTTTCCTCGAAAAAAGGGTAGAGTGGCACCTGAGATGACCCAGGGGCCACCCCTAGGCCCATGGTAGGAGCGGCCTACCTAGTGGTGGCGCCTAGGGGGGTCTAGCCCACCTGGGGCCCTCCAGGCTGCCTCCTCAAAGCCACATTCTTTCTCTCTCCCGAAAAACACCGGAAAACTTGCTCAAGCTCGAGTTCTTGTTGTTCTTGCTCACGGTTTTCTATCTCCTTATTCAGCCCATCTCAAGTGCTGATTTTTGGAGGTTTTGCTCCTTGGTATGTGCCTCCTCTACTTGTCTAATTAGATTTGTGGTTGGTAGATTGTATCTTGAGTATTTTGCTGCTATAGGTGACAGGTTGTTTGATCTTGCATGCTTGTTCTATGCTTAGAAACTTTTTTTTGATGCATGTGTAGTCCTCTAGCAAGTTCCTATAGTAGTTGCTCATCATTTATCAATTTAGAAATCACTTGGTTTGATGGTTGTTTAAAATTTCAGCAAAGGGAAGGCATGGACCACCACACCTTTGGTGACATATTTGAGAGTGATGCACCTAGAAGGGCAAGGCTCCCAAGGTCATCTACCAGCTCCAGACCCTCATACAATGAGGATCTCATCACTCCACGGTTTGGTGACGAGGGAGATGAAGGGGATGCTCACCCCTCCACCTTTCCTTGTCAAACTTTCTTGCGAGTTGCTGGGATTCTTAATGATTTCATGGCTTTGATTGAGAGGGATGGTATAACAAGTTTCATGCACAATGAGAGTGCACAATATGCTTCACTTACTAAAACATTTGTGGAGAGTTTCTCCTTCACCAATAGTTTGTTCAATCCTTTTGTGTCTTTCAGACTTTATGGCAGGGCTCATTCTATGTCTTTGAAGAAATTTTGCAAGGCCCTGGTACTTGGTACAAATGGGTCATCAAAGAATATTGCAGCTATTCCCGCTAATTTGTTGGAACTATACCGAGGAATAACCAATGATGATGACCGCAGAGCTCAACGAGGGAAGATAAAGAACATTCAACTTCCAGCCATCAGGCACTTCACCTACTATCTTACCACCAGTGTTCTTGGTAGGGAGAACACTAGTAATATCTCCAACTACCAATTGGCCTTCTTAGCTGTTGCGCTCTACGGTGAGGATAAGTATAATCTTGGTTCCCTCATTGCTCGTCGTTTAGCTGCTAAGGGACCCATTTATGGGGGAATTATTGCTACTCGTATCGCTGCTGCCTTGGGCATTACTATTGATCCACATGATACAGTTTTGGCTCCTCTAAGGCTTGATCTTGCTGCCATGAAGGCGCACCACTTTGTCACCTCTAGATCTACTCTTGAGAACTTGGTTTATAGAATGTTGTTTACTGACAGGGAAGAGAGAGAGATCCCTCTACCCCAAACCACTTTGCTCAGTATTTCTCAGGGACCTTGGTCATGCACGAAGGGGGAGATGGATGAAAAGTTGTGCTCTCTCAACTTCACGGGCACTGTCAGGAGGAAGCGCCCGCATATGACCCCGCGTTACACTATACAGGGGAGGCCTCGAGCTCGTACCAGGACGAGGGAGTTTTCTCGAGATACTACGGAGGTGCATCTACTTGGGCACCATGGGATTGAACCCCACTTAGGCCAAAAGCCTAAGCTTGGGGGAGGTACACCGACGTCACACTCATCTATATATCATGTTCGGTCGGTTCTTTGTATATCCATTGTTTTCGCTTTCTTTTTGGTTTTTGTTGCTTCTTTCTAAAAACCCAAAAATACCAACAAAAAAATTCGTTGTTTCTCTTGGTTTGTTTGTCTGTTTCTTTGCTTTGATTTGCCTTAAAAGAAAAATCCAAAAAGATTTTGCTTTGTTTTTGTTTGGTTTTTCTTTGTTTGCTTGTTTCTAAAAAAATCAAAAACACCAAAAATACTTGTTGTTCTTCTTTGGTTTTGTGAGTTCTTTGCAGGGTTCAGCCGTCCTCAGTGGATTTTGGTTTTCATTTTAATTATTCAAGTCACACAAGTGAAGGGCAATAATGAAGATTAAGACAACTCGAGGTGTGGCAAGAGGATGGTAACAAACTCTATTTGTTTCATTTTTGTACATATACTCTTCATTGTGAGCATGCTTAGCCTGTTTGTGTAAAGTGTATGTCATTATGGGTGCTTAATAGTTCTTTCTTGTCTATGATTAGCTCCAACTTGCTAATAGTTTGTAGCATGTCACATGAATGTTGCTTGCAGTGTTTTATTCATACTTTGGTATGACATTGTGGTATCCTCCTCTGACTGTTCATATGAATCGACTTAGCACATGCTCACGCATGCATATGACTAATCAATAGTCAGTAAGCCTCGATGATTTATTTTGCCTCAGAGTTCTTATATCGCTTTCATGCCATAGTTAGTCCTGTTTTGTTGCAAGCATGATTATGATAGTTATTGCTCTCTCATTTGTCGCTCCCTCTCTATTGCTAGCCTTCACTTGCACTGAGTATGTGCTCTACCTGTGATTCCAACTCCTCAAAACCAATATTTCCAGCTGTGTCCACCATACCTACCTATTAGCATCATTTGCTACTTCAGTGCATATTCCATATGCCGTGTTTTCTTCCAAAATAAAATATTTGTCTGTTTTGAGAAAGTTAGTTAGTAAAGCTCTCATGAACTTGATGGCACACTTTATTCCTTGCGCTTAATAATCCTAAACCAGTTATATGCTTGCTAATTATATACTGGGAGTCAGTAGAACCGTGTTGTCACGGGGAACGCTTTCAACACTTTTTGGATAATTCTATCCAGTTGATACTTTGCTCTTTTGTTTATGGATGTCGACGATGTGAAATAAAAGGGGAAGTTGTTAGTTCATGGAGTTTATACATTGTGTTAGAGAAACACCTGGGCCGCTAGCCTAATCCACGCTTAATCATGGTGGAAACTTGCAGCATCACTATAATGAGCATCTATGAAGAATCCTCGATAAAAAGCTATGCATATGGTAAATAAAAAGATTGCTGAGATGCTCATTGTCTGCTTGCCTTGTCATTTTGGTTATGGGAAAGCTCATGTACCATATGCAAGGGGTACCCCGTTGGCGGTTCTCGATATGCCCATGATATGCATGTATTTACAATGACAAGAAATTTCAGGTGACCAAAGTTGAGTAGCATGCGGAGCGGCCCTCGTACTCAAGGGACTTGGGATTTCCAGTCTATGGCCTGTCAAGCATATAATTAAGAGTGGACCTCACTTTCACCTTAACCACATGAAGATGCCCATGATAGGGGCAATGAGAGCTCAAAGCTAATGAGTACCTTCCTTTCAGCATTAGGAAGCCTTTCAAACCTTCACAAAACCGTTCTCACAATTTTGTTGAGTCGCCACTTATTCTATGAGCACTTTCTTGAGAGCATAGTTGTCATTCTTGTGTTTGTTCCAAAACTTGGTTAATTATGTCATGACTTTGATGCTTGTATCTCTGGTATCTTTATCTCTAGTCTTCATGTGAACTTCAGAGGTGCCTTGGCATTTATATTGTGCTCTTCAAACAAAGGCAAGCGAGATACCACTCTATCATACCTTATTATGAGCATTGCAATGTTGCTTATGTTTATGTTTCATGCTACTTATTATTATTGGGTTGGTTTCTCTTCATAGCTTGCAATGATTATCGAGTAGACTTAGTTGCATACTCCTTATTATGAATTGTCTAAGCATATACTCATGTGCTGAGAATATTTACATCATATGAAGCAAAGTATTCGTGAAAGTTCTTGTATCACACTCAGTTTTCAACTGAATTGCTTGAGGACAAGCAATAAGATAAGCTTGGGGGAGTTGATACGTCCAAAATGTATCTACTTTCTCGAACACTTTGCTATTGTTTCTTCTCTAAACTTGTGTGATTTGGATACAACTAACACGGACTGATGATGTTTTCAGCAGAATTACCTTGGTGTCTTGTTTTTGTGCAAAAAATAAACTATCAGGAAAAATCCCGGAAAATATGCCAAAAACAATTTCTCACCAGAAGATCCACGGAGCCAGAAGGAGAGGCAGAGGGGAGGCCTGGGGGGCCCAGACCCACCCCAGGCGCGGGCCCACTGACCCCGCGCCTGGGGGAGGTTTGTCCACCCCAGGCAGCTCCTTGGCCTCCCTCCGCGCCTATAAGTTGCCTTCTGACCTAAAAAGGGGGGTTCGATAGTTTTCCAGAAAGAGTTCCGCTCCGCCGCCGCCACCAGAAACCAAGATTCGGATCCAGAAACTCCGTTCTAGCACCCTGCCAGGACGGGGAATTGGAGAGGATCATCGCCATCGTCATCACGAACGCATCTCCATCAACCACCGATGTTTCCCTCATCCATGAGTGAGTAATCCCCCGCTGTAGGCTTGGGGATTGTAGGGATTGGATGAGTTCTATCATGTAATCGAATAAGATTGTTAGGGCATAGTGCCTAGTATCTCTTGTGCTATTTGACTTTGTTGCAACTTGTTGTGCTTAATGCTTGTCACTAGGCCCGAGTGCCATGATCTCAGATCTGAACTTATTATTGAATCATTATGATAGTATTGTTTGTGATCTTATCTGCAAATTGTGTACACATATCATTGTCCAGATCCAAAGGCCCCAAAGTGACAATAATTGGGACAACCGGAGGGGATGGTTGTAGTGTGAGGATCACATGTGTTCACGGAGTGTTAATGCTTTGCTCCTGTGCTTTATTAAAAGGAGCACCTTAATTGCCAGTAGTTCCCTAAAGGCCCCGCTGCCACGGGCTGGCTGGACAGAAGATGTTGTGCAAGTTCTCATTGCGAGCACGTATGACTATATTTGGAGCACATGCCTAGGATTGTTTAGTACTTGGATGCTTGTTATTATTTATCTGCAATGCCCTAGTTCTTTGAAGTTACATGTTTAGACTTGTTCATGCAACGCCCGTCCATCCATCCCTATGCCTACCGCACTTGAATCCTACTGCTACCGTTACTGTTACTATTGCTCCTGTTTCACTATTGTTGTTACTGCTGTTGTTGCTTTGCTGTTACTACTAAAAACTATTGCTACTGATAAACTTTTGTGAGCAAGAACTATTTCCAGGTGCAGCTAAACTGACAACTCAGTTGTTATTGCTTGCAAGTATTTTTTGGCTCCCCTTGTGTCGAATCAATAAATTGGGTAATACTACCCGCGAAGACCGTTACGATCCCCTACACTTGTGGGTCATCAGGCAGGAGCATTGGTTAGCCTGAATGGCATAACCAAGTATTCAAAATGTCCAAAATATGTCCTAAATGTTGTTTTGTGCACATCTTCTTGTTTCATTCTGATTTGATGGTAGCCAGATCTGAGATCTATTTTTGTGAAGTATTTGGATCCATTCAATTCATCCAAAAGATCCTCTATTACTGGAATGGGAAACTTATATTTGATAGTTTGCATATTCAATCTCCTGTAATCAATGTAGAGCCTCCAAGATCCATCCTTTTTCCTCACTAGTATTGCTGGTGAGGCATATGGGCTTTGGCTTGGTCTGATTACTGAGTTTTGTAGGAGATGTTTAATTTGCTCTTCCATTTCTGAATTTTGTTTGTGGGGAAACCTGTATGGTCTGACATCTGGGGGTTCAGCACCTTGTTTGAGTGGAATGGAGTGGTCACACTCTCTTGTTGGTGGGAGTTCAGTTGGTTCCTCAAAAACATCCAAGAAATCAGCTAATAACTCCTACAAATCTTTGTCTTCCTGTTCTGAACCTAGAGGAGCAGAACTCATGGGGAAAAGGCAGTAGCCAGTGTCTCCTTTGGAGAGTGCTTTTTGATTTTTTTTTCTATAGACATCAACTGGACACCTTTCTTTAATGATTCATCCTGGAGAGTCACTTTATATTTTCCATGTAATTTGATTTTCAATTGTTTGGATTTGTAATCAAACTTTACAGGACTATGTTGTGCTAACCAGTCTCCTCCTAGGACAATATCATAACCTTTCAAGGGAAGAATCTTGAAGGAATTCTGGAATTTATGTCCTTGGATGGTGTATGGTAAGTCTGCAACATGTGCTCATGTATGCAATTCTCTTCCACCTGCAACTAGTACTTTTTCTAAGTTGTTGCTTATAGTGTTGCAGTTTATCTTGGTAGAGAACTTGAGATCAATGAATGTATGTGTACTCCCCATGTCAACCAAAGCAACAACTTGTTTTCCCCCTATTAGTGTTGACAGGGTGAATGTATGTCCACAGGTCTTTCCTTTAACAGCTTGTACTGAGATTTGCATGAGCTATTCTATTGTATTTGGGCTAGTGACAGGAGTGTCAGGCTCATCAGAAGTGTTGCTTGCCAGACAGTCCTCCTCTGAAGGTTGTTCTGCATTTTCTTCAGTTGTCATGACCAAAGAACCATTTCACACCACAATATCTGCACACGTTCCTTAATTTTTTTTCAGGTTGGGTAACGGGTTTGTCTCCCTCTTTCTTTGTTGGTGGTTCACTGCTTGTTCTTGGCCTATATGAGGTCTGGCTGCTGAAGTTTCCTTTCTGGAAAGAAGAGGAGCTGCTAAACTTCTTGGTTTGTTGAGCATTTGCATTGACTGCTTTTTCCATGTCTCTAGCATGATCCACTGCATCATATAGGTTCCATGGTTTCAAGGGTTTCATGTAATGTTTGATCTCTGCTCTTAAGCCATTAATGTAACACTTGATGTAATAAGATTCTTTGACATGTGGGTTTTCTTTCTTGTAGTTAGACATCTTGTCCTCAAATATGTCTGTATATTCAAACACAGTGTTGGTTCCTTGTTTGATGGTGTTGAATTCATCCACCACATAATAGGAGTTGATTTCAGTGAACCTCTTTATCAGGACCTCACAGAATTGTTCCCAGTTTAGGTGTTCATCTAGTACTCCTGAGTTCCTGAGCCAAGTGTCAGCCCTCCCTATAATATACATCTGAGCATAGTCAAATTTGGCTTCTTCAGGAACATATACCATGGTGAAGTATTTCTCAGTGGTTCTCAGCCATTCATGAGGATTTGTGCCATCAAATTTGGGAAAGTCCATTTTAGGAGCCTTGGCAATTGATCTGTAAAATTGAGCATCTTTATCCTATTCATAGGGTTTGTGCCCTCTTTGATTGTTTCGGTCATGGATTTCAGGAGGTCTGCCATGGTGGTGATCATTAGGAGCTTGCTGATGTTGGTTGTGTGGTTGTGGTGGAGGGATGGGAGGGTTTTGGTTGTAATAGGTGTGTCCTGGGGGTATTTGTGGTGGGTAGTTGTAGGGTTCAGGGTGGGGGGAAGGATTGTATTTTTGGTTTGGTGTTGGGTTCCACTTGGAAAGGGTTCAGGTTGTGGGATAAAATTGTATGGATATGGGTGGGCTGGTGGAAAATTGTAGTAACAAGGTTATGGGGAGGGTGGAAGTGGGGTGGGTATTGTGGCTGCTCCTGATAATAGTGTGGCTGCTCCTGATAGTAGTGTGGCTTCTCTTGATAGTAGTACTGGGAGTCATCCATTAGAACTTGCTCGGTCTCATAGTTCTTAGTGAAAGTGTAGTCATACCTAGGCTGGTCAGCCGCTTCACTTTGTCTCCTCCAGTGGGGAGGTTGAGAATGGCCACGAGGTTGGTCTGTTGTTGTGGTGTTTTTGAAGGATCCTTCTGTGTGAATTGGAGTCCTTTCAGCAGCGCGTCCTCTGTCGGCTGTCAGCAGTGTTTCCAGGCGAGACAATTGTTCCCTCAAGGTGGTGATTTTACCTTCAACACCGTCGACTTTAGTTCCAATATCCTCAGTCCGTGTGTTGACATGCTCCATATCAAGCCTCAGTGCGGCTAGTTCGGCCGCGTCCGCACTCTCAGTGGTCTTGGACTTGGGCATGGTTGGAGCTCTCCGGTCTACCGCCGCTGAGCTTGCTGCCGCCTCCACGAAGCACACGAATTGGCCCTGTCACCAGAATTTTGCGCCCAGGAGAATTGTTCCCTGGTAACCGAGACAAGTCGTCCAGTTTGTGCCCGAGCAGTGCCGCCGCCGCCACCGTCGACTACGCCAGTACGGGCGTCACCGTTATGTCTACGCATTTCTATTCTTGTAGACAGTTGTTGGGCCTCCAAGTGCAGAGGTTTGTAGAACAGCAACAAGTTTCCCTTAAGTGGATCACCCAAGGTTTATCGAACTCAGGGAGAAAGTGGTCAAAGGTATTCCCTCTCAAGCAACCCTGCAATCAAGATACAGGAAGTCTCTTGTGTCCCCAACACACCCAATACACTTGTCAGGTGTATAGGTGCACTAGTTCGGCGAAGAGATAGTGAAATGCAAGTGGTAACGGTGCCAGAAAAGAGCTTGACGGTGGGGTAAAGACTAAAGCAAGCAAACATGCAACAGATATAGATGCAAACGGTGTTTCAATGTTTAGAAACAAGGACTAGGGATCATACTTTCACTAGTGAACACTCTCTCATGTAAATATCCTCTCTTCATGATACTACTCTTAACTACTCTCCGGTTGGACACTCTAATCCATGGTAGGGCTATAACAGCGCACCTCAAAGTCCGCCTTCCCCAATCTAGATAACCCCACACTGTCACCTTGAGCACTAGATGGTTCCAACAAACACCACATAGAGACATCCAACTCCAAATAAAAATCATAACAAATATTCAATCTAGCCAAAGTGCCACACACAGTATGCATGCTGTCACTTTCACACACGTGGGGAAAAGCATAGATCTATTAAAGCACAAAGAGTATTTATGTAGACTCAAACCTAAGTGCCACCATGGCGTGCACGCTGTCACTTTCACACACATGGGGAGAGCAGAGATCTATTGAAGCACTTGAGTAGCAAGATAGATCTACTTGATTACAAAGCTCATGATCACAACAAGATCATGCATAGAGAGAGATGAACACATAGCTATCGGTAGAGCCCTTAGCCCTGAGGAAGAACTACTCCCTCCTCATCATGGGAATCAGCAATGGTGATCAAGATGGTGGTGGAGATCGATGGAGATGGCTTCGGGGGCACTTCCCCGTCCCGGCAGGGTGCCGAAATAGAGACTTTCTGTCCCCTGAATCTCCCCTTCGATGGCAGCGACGCTACAGAGGTTTTTGTAGATTTCTTATGGATGTCCTAGGGTTTTGGGTCGGAGGCTTCTTATAGGAGAAGGGGGAGGCTGAGTAGACGGCCAGAGGGCCCACACCCTTCCTAGGCGCGGGCCAGGCTTGGCCGTGCCCAGGGGGTCTGGACACTCTCTGGTGCCTCTTCGTCCCTCCTTCTGGGTTCGTGTCCCTCACGGAAAGTTATTGACTTTGGCTTTTGTCCCATCCAATTTCGAGGATATTGATTTTCTGCCTTTCTGGAACCAAAAACAGAAGAAAACAGGCAACTGGCACTGTGGCAACTTGTTAATAGGTCAGTTCTAGAAAGTGTATAAAAATACCTCAAAGTGTAGACAAAACATAAAACAAATGATACAAAACAAGCATGGAGCATCAAAAATTATAGATACGTTTCCGACGTATCAAGCATCCCCAAGCTTAACTCCTGCTCGTCCTCCAGTAGGTAAGTGATAAAAAGAATAATTTTTGAGGTGACATGCACCATCAAAACCAAGATCAAACCATTTGCAAGCATTGAAAACTAGGATCAAAAAACTCTAAACATGTGCATGAAAGATGGAGTTCTAACAATAGGACAAAGTAACTATGCATGCAACACGAAAGGCTACAAACAAAGATCATGAATAACATACATTGAAAAACGTTTGTTTGTTTCACATACAGAAAACATGGCAAAGTGGCAATCAGCTTGTCTCTCATAGAGTAGGAAATAGATGCATATGACACCTTCAAAGTTCACAAGGGTGACTAGAAACAAATAGCACAAGAACAAGTAATATCACAATATGCATCAATCAATAAGTTTTGGGACACTACACACAGAATGGAAACTATGCTCTCTTAATGGTGCCTAAAGGTAGAAGGTGGAGACTCAATAATAGTGGAAGAAGAGCCCTTCATAAGGGAAGCAGGGATTTCAAGTTTCAAAAATAGCTTCCAAAAATTATGGTACTTGTTAGCTTTCAGCCCTCATTGCCCCTATCATAAGCATCTTGAAGTGATTAAGGTTAAAGTGAACAAACTATGAAGTATATGCTTGACAAAGTATAAGTTGGCAATCTCAAGTCCCTTGAATACGAGGGCCACACCTCATGCTACTCAACTTCAGTCACCTGTAAGTTCTTGTCATTGTAAGTACATGCGTATCATAGAGAACCGCCAATGGGGTACCCCTTGCACATGGTACAAGAGCTATCCCATAACCAAAATGACAAGGCAAGCAGACAATGAGCATCTCAACGATCTTTTTATTTACTATATGCATAGCTTTTTATTGAGGATGCTTCATAGATAGCTCACTAAGGTGATGCTGCAAGTTTCCCCCATGATTGGGCATGGCTTAGGCTAGCGGCCCAGGCGTTTCTCTAACACAAAATACAAACTCCATGGACTTACAAGTTCCCTCTTTATTTCACACCGGTGACATCCATAGACAAAAGATCATGATATCAAATGAGTATAAAGTACAAGTGCAATGTTGAAAACGTTCCCCGTGACAGCATGGTTCTGCTAATTCCAACGTATAAGTGCAAGCATATACAACATAGACGACACAATGGTTCAAGTTTATTAGGGGCAAAGAATATAAAGTGTGCCATCAAGTTTGTGAGAGCTTTAATCACTAAGTTTTCACATAACAAAGAGAATTTTTAATTGGAAGATAGCTGAAAACAAGAATATACTTGGAATGGTGTAACACACCATGCATAGGAATTTATAGTGGACACTTTGGAATAACTTGGTTTCTTGGGAGTTGGAAGCATGAGTAGAGCTTACTCATACAAGTGGAGGCTAGCAAAAGACTGGGAGCAACCAACTAAGAGAGCAATAATGTCCATAATCATGAAGAGCAACAAAGCATTACTAATCAAAGCATAGAGTGGTACTACAAGTCAAGGACTAAATGATCATAGAGGCTATGGTGACTTGTTCATAGTCATAACATGGTGTGAGCATGTGCCAAGTCAACCCAAACAAAGCATCAAAGGAGAATACCACAATACTATGCTTTTGTATGCTAAAACAACACATGATTCTTTCAAGGCACAATAAGAAATCCCAATTTTTTGGAACAAGACATGCTACAACAATAATCACTAAGCATAAGGTCAAAACAACACCTAGCATGTCATGCTAAAGTCTAAGTCATAGTCAATGCAAGCTCCTCTTGCACTTTCAAGCAGGAACTTCCTACTCCTTTCCAACACCAAGCAACTTATTTGAAACAACTCACAAAGATAATAATCAATAAAGATCAGTTATATTGTCTCAGAAATCCACAAAGAATAACTAAAAATTTCTAAGCAAAAAGCATAAGAAAACTAAGGCTAAACACAGTGCTAGCAAAAGTGAACACTCACACAACAATAAGAATGAAAACTAGAGTGTTCTAGGCAATGAAAACAGAGTGTGTCCCTCTCCAAAAGAAGTGTGGTGTAACCAACCAACTTACTCAAGAAAACTGAGCAAACGAAAACCAAAAACGAAAACTAAGACGCTCCAAGAACAACACAACAATGCATGAAACAATAAAAACGAAGTGTCTAGAAAGACCTGAGATTTTTATTGATGAAGAAGGGGATGCCTTGGGCATCCCCAAGCTTTGACGCTTGTACCTCTTGGATATTTCTTGGGGTGATGCCGGGGTGGCATCCCCAGGCTTGAGCTTTTGTCCATTCTTCATCCCATTACATCATTCTCTCTCTACACCTGAATTTTTTTCCTTCATACAAAACTTCACACAATCTTCATTAGCAACATTAGTGTATTCAAAAGATATTAGACCCTTAGGTAAAGCTTTGGAACAGCAAGACTTTTCACTAAAAACACATGCTACTGTAGCAACTCCTTCAAAAATCTCAATTCCCCAAAAGATAACTCAAAAAGGAATCAATAAGAAGCAAATGCAAATAATGGCAGAAATCTGTCAAAACAGACCAGCAGGTAGAAACCGATTTTTTCAAAAATCTTATGTTTCTCAAATAAAAAAGTGTTGATATAACAAAAGTTAGATAACATACTGGGGGGTTTATTCGTAAATTATGAGCTCAATCCGAGTTACATAGACTCCTCACGAATTTTTATGGTGGAGGACAGAAATCTGTTTCGGGACAGCAACTCCCCAAATCTTAATTCCCTCTCATTAGAGGTCATTCTTGGCACAAAAAGCAAACAAAAAAGGATAAGGAGAGGTCATTACTGAAGTAATAACTTCCAAGACTCAAGGAAACTCTTGGGTTATCTCCCAACAAGTACTTTTCTTTAATGCCTTTAAGTTAGGCATGATAGTTTCGAAGATGCTCACATAGGAAATATGAATTGATTTAAAAGAGAGTATCAAGAAGCAAATTCAAAGAACATTTAAGTCTAACCCACTTCCTATGCATAGTAATCTTGTAACGAAACAAGGCATGAAAGCACAAAGCAACAAGCATAGGAAAGCAAAACAAATGCAACTTCAAAATTTTCAACATAAAGAGGGGAACTTAATATTATTGAGATACATAAAACCATGTTTCCCTCTCTCATAATAAATTTCAGTGGAAACATGAATAAAAAATTAACAATATATCTATCACATATAACATTCTTATCATGAGCCACATGCATAAAATGATTATTACTCTCCACATAAGAATAGCCATTCTTATTAATTATAGTGGGAGCAAATTCAACAAAATAGCTATCATTGTTATTCTCATCACCATAATGATCAAATATAGGAGGCATATTGTAATCACAATAAATTTTCTCCTCAATAGTAGGTGGACTGAAAATATCACATTCATCATTGTAATCATCATATATTGGAGGTATAGTATCATCATAAGCAATAGAATAGCTATCTTCCCAAGTATGTTCATTTGTAAACATATCATCATTGGAAGGAATATGGATAGTACTAATAGCACAACAACTATTAATATCATCATTTTCAGAATTGGTACCAAAGAGATTTTCAATATCAAAAGTGGTGTGCTTTTCCCAATCATGATCACTACTATATGTAACAGGCATAGGAACATCATCTAGTTCAGACTCATCAGCAAAAACTATGATAGGAGCAACATGATTAGAGGAAGATACAGTTTCCTCTCTCCTTTTACTCCTCCTCTTCTTCTTCTTCTTCTTCTTCTCCTCTTTAGGATGGAGAGGCTTGAAAGGAAGCTTCTCCACATACCCTGGCTTATTGTTAGAGACAATAGAAGAAACTTTGTAGGATTCCTCCTTTTCATTAATAAGATCAAAACACATATATCAGTCCTGTCATAATTTGGTAAAATATCATCTTTTATAAGATTTTTTATGTAAGTATTTGCGTGGCAGTTTTCAACACAATAAAGATGACAACCATGCAGGACGTTATTCATATCAAAATTACTCATGTCTATCAAAGAAGTTTTTCTTGATAACTCTTCACACCCCAAAAATAATGTAAGTTCATCATGTTGATTATTAGTGATCATGTTATAACAATAAAAACTTGCAGGATTATTATGGCATGAGCATTGAAAATTGAAATGACCCACTTCAAAGCAGAGTTCACAAATAAAAGGATAGAGGGCACAAACTTTTTTACCAAGATCATCTAGAGCCTTATACCACTTTCTAGTTTTTTCATTCCAGTGGGTGATACAATATTATTCTTCCGTTTGATTCCTCTCACAAGGTCTATGCATACCACAAAAATTAACACGCTTATAAGAATTAGTACTTTCAGAAGTTTGAGCATGTTTATTGCAATCATTAATAACATTTTCATTTTCCATGCAAGTGTCTTTAAAAGGTTCATGATACATGTCCCATTTTTCTTTAGGAGCATTGATATGGGAAGCAAAGGCTCTATAATATTTAACAAGAATTTGAGGATCAATGCCATATCTAGCACTAAGCTCTTGAAAATTAGCAGTTTTAGCGAAAGACTTAATGCAATCATACTCATAGTTTATACCTATTTTTTTACCTTTGTTGTTATCCCAACCTTCAGTATTGCTTTGAATTGTTTCAAGAAGATCCCACTTAGCCTTGACCTCCTTACTTGTGAAGGATCCCTCCAAACAGGTATCCATATAGTCCTTGTAATGTCCTGAAAGCCTTGCATAAAAAATATTGATAACAACATTACTGGGGAGCTCATGAATGGGACATTTGAGCATTAGTGACTTCAATCTCCCCCAAGCTTGGGAAATACTTTCTCCCTCATGAGGATGAAAATTATAAATATAATTCCTATTTTTATGAATTTCATGAGGAGGATAAAATTTAGAGTAAAAGAGAGATTCAAGTTCCTTCCACTCCAAATGATGAGGATCATCTAGTAGCTCATACCACTCCCTTGCTTTGTCCCTAAGTGAGAAGGGGAATAGCTTCCTCTGAACTTGGTCCATTGAAATACCTGCACACTTGAACAACTCGCATAATTCATGTATAAAGAGTAAATGATCACTAGGATGGACAGTTCCATCTCCAAAATAGCAGTTATTTATAACACGTTCAACAATTTCAATAGGTATTTTAAAAGGGGCACTTTCAGTATATGGATTAAAAATATCACAAGTATCATTAGAATTACCACATATGGGAGATAAAGTATCATAAGAGCAATTTTTCTTCCCTAAAGCTGGGGAACTAAAAAGATTTTTTTCATAAAAACTAGCTTCCCCAAGCTTAGACGTTTCCATACCATTAGTAACAATGGTGTTCAAAAAATTCACACTAATAGCATTGCTATTAGCATGCAAATAAAGCTCCATAGGTTTTTAATTTTCTTTTCAAACACTTCATGTCCTAACTCAAGATACACACTATAAAGCTCTCTAATTTTGTTGTTGTTTTCCATTAAGCCTAACTAGTGAAACAAGAAACAAAAAGACACAATTGCAGAATCTAAAGGAAATAACTTCGAGCACTCACACCGGAGGATGTGAGTACCTTTTACCTTACCTCCCCGGCAACAGCGCCAAAAAAGAGCTTGATGTCTACACACTTCTATTCTTGTAGACAGTTGTTGGGCCTCCAAGTGCAGAGGTTTGTAGAACAGCAGCAAGTTTCCCTTAAGTGGATCACCCAAGGTTTATCGAACTCAGGGATGGAGTGGTCAAAGGTATTCCCTCTCAAGCAACCCTACAATCAAGATACAAGAAGTCTCTTGTGTCTCCAACACACCCAATACACTTGTCAGGTGTATATGTGCACTAGTTCGGTGAAGAGATAGTGAAATGCAAATGGCAACGGTGCCAGAAAAGAGCTTGACGTTGGGGTAAATACTAAAGCAAGCAAACATGCAACAGATCTAGATGCAAACGGTGTTTCAATGTTTAGAAACAAGGACTAGGGATCATACTTTTACTAGTGAACACTCTCTCATGTAAATATCCTCTCTTCATGATACTACTCTTAACTACTCTCCAGTTGGACACTCTAATCCATGGTAGGGCTATAACAGCACACATCAAAGTCCGCCTTCCCCAATCTATATAACCCCACACTGTCACCTTGAGCACTAGATGGTTCAAACAAACACCACAATTTCATAGAGACATCCAACTCTAAATATAACTCATAACAAATATTCAATCTAGCCAAAGTGCCACACACAGTATGCACGCTGTCACTTTCACACACGTGGGGAAAAGCATAAATCTATTAAAGCACAAAGAGTATTTATGTAGAATCAAACCTAAGTGCCACCATGGTGTGCACGCTGTCACTTTCACACACATGGGTAGAGCAGAGATCTATTGAAGCACTTGAGTAGCAAGGTAGATCTACTTGATTACAAAGCTCATGATCACAACAAGATCACACATAGAGAGAGAGATGAACACATAGCTACCGGTAGATCCCTTAGCCCTGAGGAAGAACTACTCCCTCCTCATCATGGGAATTAGCAATGGTGATGAATATGGTGGTGGATATCGATGGAGATGGATCCGGGGGCACTTCCCCGTCCTAGCAGGGTGCTAGAACAAAGACTTTTTGTCCCCCAAATCTCTCCTTCGGTGGCAGCGGCGCTACAGAGGTTTTCGTGGATTTCTTCTGGATGCCCTAGGGTTTTTGGGTCGGATGCTTCTTATATGCGAAGGGGGAGGCCAAGGAGGCGGCTAGAGGGCCCACACCCTCCCCAGGCGCGGGCCAGGCGCGGGCCACGCCCAGGGGGGTTCTGGCCACCCTCTGGTGCCTCTCCGTCCCTCCTTTTGGATTCGTGTCCCTCACGGAAAGTTATTGACTTTGGCTTTTGTCCCGTCCAATTCCGAGAATATTGATTTTCTGCCTTTCTGGAACCAAAAACAGAAGAAAACAAGCAACTGGCACTGTGGCAACTTGTTAATAGGTCAGTCCAGAAAGTGTATAAAAATACCTCAAAGTGTAGACAAAACATAAGACAAATGATACAAAACAAGCATGAAGCATCAAAAATTATAGATACGTTTCCGACGTATCACACCGCCTCCAGCGCCTCCGTCGACCGGAACCCCGTCGCCGCAATTAGGGTGAGGAGGGTGGGATTTTACGAGAGATCCCAACCACCCCCGTCATGCCTGATCGATTCGCCGCGGTGTTACGAGCTTGAATCAGGTTCGATTTGGTGGTAGAAAAAAAATTGGGCCGAGGAATCAGCTACTCTGATACCAGTTTGTCAGATCCCGCTAGACGGAGACCGGACCAACTGCCGAATTGGAGACCCTCTGATCTGAGGGATTTCTACTACTAAGAACCCTAAAACAGATAAAGGAAATAATCTAGGTTTTGGTAGTTTTCGTCGATAGCTCGGTCGTCCCCGATGGGAGGCTATAAGTAGCTCAGTTCAATTATTACAGCGATTTGGAGTAAGTAAATGACAAAGGAAATTAATTACAATGGTCGTTACGGTAAATAATGACAGATGGGATGCTAGTCCATCGTGATTGTTGATCCTCCACGTCACTGTGAGTCGTTGATCCAACATAACATCATCGAAGCGGTATCTTGTTCTAACTGAAGAAACAGAGTATCTGACAACGGTGCAGTACAATGCCTCCCCCTCGACAACCTCTTACTCACCTGCAGTAACACCAGGCGAGGAGAAGCAGAGGCGGCGCCAAGCAAGGAGTAGCGGCGGTCGCCGACCCGGTTCCCTGTTTGAGGTAGGGCTCTTCTCTCGATACCCACACTGGCCTCCCCTCGCCATTGTTCACCTCCTGGCCGGAACACCTTCTCCTCCATGTCGAAAACCACATCTCCAGATCTGTTGGGTAGGTTAGGTTTCTTTACTTGTTCATCATGCTACCCATAAATTTGGCCTTTTCTTTCTGGTATGTGTAGAATCTCCTTATTGACCAACATCAGTCTTACAATCAGGATTCTGAAAACACTGAAATTTGTAAATAGGAGTTTTATCAACACTGGCAAATTTCTTGGCTTTGATTTGTTTATGTAGAAAGAGTAATGTAGGGAAAAAAAAACCTCCACAGTGCAGTTCATTACTCATTTATGGGTGTTTAGATAGGGATTGTGTAAATCTTGCTTAGTAAAGAGGATGCCTATTGGTATTTTGCTTATGTGCCGAGCTTGTTGAGTTGTACCTTCAATATAGTGAAGTTTATTAGTAGGCCACTTAGTGTTCAGAATTCAGTGTCAGTTCTTTCTGGAAATGGTGCTTGCTTAAATAAGAACTGTAGTTTCACGGTTGTCTTCTAGACCATAAAATTAGTAATGCTTGTTAAGCGCCTCTGCTAAGCTGGTATCTTTTATTTTCTTTTTCAATGAATAGGCATCCTCTTTGTCTAGGGAAGAGAACTGGCAAGAGAAATTCCCACTATCCAACGACATTCCTGTGCTCTTGCAAGTGGAAAATCAGGTATAACCGATGATATTGTTTTAGAAAGAGTGTGTTGTTTATGATTAAGAACACCATTGGTTTGTTCTCTCTCTTTCTTGATTGCCTCTATTTTTAGCAACGGAAGATTCGTGTGATGTTCATAGATTGACACCATCTATGTATAAGTTCAAGCATTCATGATGCTTATATTTTCTATTTCAGTTTTCATTTTCAGTGTTATGGCCCATCTTCCTTTAAATTGGAGATATCGACGAAGGAATGTAGCAACTAGGAATCTCATGACTAGCATCATGCTTTTGTATTATCACGTGTGGTTACTTTTTGCATTAGCTTATAGAAGAAAGTGTTTGAGAATAGAATGGAGGATTAAAATTAGAGAGCTAAGTGTCTAGATGCATCTAGATTTAGATAAATTTACGACATCTATTTCGAGACGGAGGGAGTAGATATAGGGCTGCTAGGAATCATTGAGGTACAATGCTTATGCTGGTTTTATTTAGTAGACGAGGCTGGTGGATGAGGCGAAGGAAACATGAGAGATTGACAAGGAAGCTTGATTAGGTATACATGTCCTGCTATTATCTTTATGCGTAGATGTTCTTATAATTTGGACAGTGACTTGTCTCTGCCGCCATTTTCTAGATAAGCTTAGATAGGTATGGTACGCTTTGTTGGTAACTTGTATTGTTCATGTACACGTAGTCAAGGAATTAATTCTTCATGATCATGAATTTCGAATTTGTTGTGCTAAAGCTTATACATGTGCTTCTATTTGTTGCTAGAGATGAGGAGAGGTTGATAAAGAATGTTGATTTGGAAGACTATGGATCAAGACTATAAAATAACTATGACCTGGGATTTGAATTAGTATCAAACTTGTTTTGGCTCGTGAAGTGGTTTCAAGTACACCATGCCATTTGTAGTGCCATGGAATTCTGAACTTGTATTTATGGCTCTGCTCTTCTAATCTATAAAGTGCTTTTAAATTATTAGTATCTTGTTTATTATCCAGTGACAAAATTTGGTAATCTGTAGAGATTTCTTAGCATTTGATGGTTCAATGTTGGGAGGTGTTGAATCGGTATATATAGTATGTTTTAGTTCGAAGATACACATCTAAATGTGCAGTCTTTTCTGGGGAAATTGGTAGTTTTAAAACTGTTTTTTTCTGTGGTTAATTGTGCCTTGTGTGTAACCTGTTACCAACTTGCGCAACCAAACAGTGGTAAGGGAACTGTTTACTTTACACAACCGAACCAAACAAAAATGAAGTTTGTCCATTCCACCCGTGATGCTCCCTGTTATCTGATACCATTTACGTTACCGTTACTGTTATTGAACCAAACGCGTTCTTGATGCAAGTAAAGTGGTGGCTGAGTTGTTGTCAAGGACTGATGGATCAAGGAGACCTGAGGCGGAGAAGATGTTTAAGGATTATTACTGGAAGTTAAAGCTGATGCTAGTTGTGATCTACAGGACCTGCGGGTGTTGTTTTGTTTGTGCTGTATGTTTAGACTTATGATTCTCTATGTGGTTGTGGTGGCAATGGGTTCAATGTCGAGCATTCTCAGTGTGTCTCCCATTGGTGCTCCAACTCAACTTTCTCCATTTCTTTCCTTTCTTCTTTAATTGTTGTGTAACGAACAACGAACAATGTCTTTCCGTTGATCGGTTGATGGAAAGGGGGTTGGCCCGGTTTGAACTTTTCGAGGCAGAGTTGCTTTCCAGTCCCTAGTATGTATGTCTCTATTTGCAGGAAAAGAAAAACATACTCGATGGTTTCCAATAATAGATATTGGCCTTATCAAAATAAGGCAGAATGTAGTATGTGCTTCTCTCTTCTTTTTTTTTAACGGAAGTATGTGCTTATTGAGGACCAGATTAAAACCCAGGGAAGGGGCTTGTAGAGGGTACCCAAAAGTTTGACCCACCTGTATCTCTAGTTTCATATGAAACCACTGCAAATGTTTCATGTGAGTAACAAAGACACCATAATTATTCTCCATTTTATTATTGAGTGGGAGACGCGATAATTTGAGTAAATTCAACATATAGATGGCGAGAGCTGTACTGATCGTGCGACCAGTCAGTATTGAAGAGTGGCATATGGAAAATGCCGTAGTTTCGGCAACATCAGCACTGGCATTACGCAACAGAAGCGTCAGTGCGACATTCCACAGCATAACTGTCAGCACTTATGGTTAAGTTAACAGTCTTAGCTCTGGCTGCGTGTAAACAAAAAAAATCAAGTCCAAGCAAGGCCAATGATATAAGTCCAAGCTAGTACTAGCTCAGATTTTTTGTACTTCGTCGCCACCAATTACTGACTTCAGAAACTTTGTACTTCTCGCACCAATTACTGACTTTACTGCCTAGTGTTTTTGTTGCGTGCATGGAGTCTTAAGCCTGTTGTTGTTCCCAGACCAGATACAGATAGGTCTGATTCCATCAAAACACAATTTATCAAGGCCATGGAACAAGATAATACCGTGGAAGTTCCAGCCCAGAGGAAGCATGGCGAATCTAATAGTCACTAGCAGTGAACAAACTACAATATGGCAATGTGGCGAGGCACCAAGTCTGAAACTTGTTGGAAGTTCTAATGACTAAGAAGTCGTAGAACAGCTAAAATATCAGAACCTTGTTTGTTTTTTCTGACAACACAGCAGAAACTTTTGCTAGTCTTATGAAAATTAGAGAATATGTCGGTCTTGCCTTTTCTGCACCAGGCAGCATGATGATGAAGTGATGCACAATGTTGGTAATCACAACACTTCTTAAACCATGTTGACATTGATCATGAGTTGAATCTGCAATCTTCACTTTTATGAGCCAAATACCTCCTTGTTGCAAACAGGGCATACCTGGCATCGCGGCACAGTGAATTGCAATGGGCTGATCAGTGGCCAGACATCTCAAGAGAAAAACAGAGAAAAAAATGATCACACTGACAACAGAAAAGCATTACAGGACATCCCCTCATAACTATCCATTTATGCGGGCTGTTTCTTCCAGCAACATCCTTTGTTCTAATTGTAGATTTCTAGGCATAATCTGCATTCATATCTTGATGAAGACAAAAACTGCACTCGGCAAGCGTATATGATATGATTTACGAAAATGATTATGCGCCAATGTATTAACATATGATTGAGTTCAACAATGAGTTTAGATGCAAGATTTGATTTATGGCAAGTAGCTATCAGGTTACACTTATAGAAACTACAGCAATCCGTAGAAAAATGTAAAAGACCAGGATGCCCGCAGAAGGCAAGGTAATTTACCTTGTTGATTTTCAACCATTTAGCGACACAAGTTTGATGGTACTGATGCTCACAGGGCAATGTTGTTAGCTTATCTCGGCTCTTGTACGCCATACAACATATCACACATCTGTTTGCTCAAACATTAACAAGAGAGTTAAAATCACAAAAATGCTACTCAATAGATTAATCCGTAAAGCAGAATTTGGGGTAAAATGATGTGTCACTTGTGCATAGCTGCCTGTCACAATTGCAAACAAAATATGTACCACGTGTTGAACACAAAATGATAAAGAAACCGACTGATCATATGGGATTGAGGACATACTCATCGTGCTTTTCCTTTCTTGAGAATATCCTAATTTTGTAAGTAGAAGACTTAAGGAGTGCTATCATATCTTCTGGCAAACCTTTGCTCTCTGTCCCAATAGTTTCCCCTAATTGCTGCAGTTCCTGTAATATGGAAGTGGTACAGAAAATGAATAGGTAGCATGTAGGATCCCATTTCGGTGTATAGCCGTGGTTTAAGAAATGTCAAAACAAATGGAGCCATCTATGTTTGTTGCGTTGATGGAACATGAGGGAATATGGTGGCCAAACAGAGCATTTGATGATACACACCTCATAAGTCATATTGTCAGGATCAACGCTATCTTCCATTACTACCTGTACGTTGGCAAGATAGATGAAAGTACATATTATATAAAACAATAATTGTCCGAAGTAAATCTGTAGAATCAAAGCTGCTGAAGGGAATACCTGAGGAGATCTGCTTGCAGAAGTATTGCCAGTGTTGGGTGTTGAAGAGCTTGTTGGCTTTCTTCCTGAACAGGTGTTTTAACAACATTTACAAGAGGAATCATATTGGCATGTGCTACATAGTACATAGAAGAGTATAAATAGATGATTAATAACCTTCTTTTATGATATTGTCATCAATTGATGTATTAGCAATTTGGTCCTCTATCTCTTGCAACTCTCTAGCAAAAGCTTCATCTACAGCTAGCTGTGACTCATAATTTGCATCTCCTCTTAATTTTCGTTCACCCAATGTCCGTTGATGGCCGCAGCTAGAACTAGGATAAGAATGAATCCTAGATGAACCACTACCATCATTTCCTTGGAGTAATTGATATACTATTTCCTGAACAGAGTGCAAGAATAGGCAAGTTAATGAGAAGCTTTTGTCATATCTTGTACTACGTTGTTGGGCTACAAATGAGAAAACATATCAATCCAAACTAAAAATATGGAAATGAAGTAGTATCAAAATATTTGGTGACTTACAATGGTTATTTGCACCTAGAAACAAGTGATCAGTTCGTAACTTTGTAAGCTAAATTTCATGAAAATGGTATTCAGCAGGCCAAGAATGTGTTAATAAAAGTAAATATTAAAAATGAATCACTTTTCTTGATGTGTGGTTTAACATACGTACAGATATGATCAAAGGGGAAGCTCTATATTGTATTATTAGACCTAGTCAAGCTCCACATAAGAAATTAACAGCCTTGGCCTTGGGTAAAAGATCTGGTTAATATTTCTATGCACAACACAACAGAAAACTACAGTACAATATTCTGCCCAACAGACAAACGCGTAGGAATGTGACTGAGATTTCTAATGCCTACGAACAGCAACAATAACGACAAAGTACACTGAAAACAAGGAATAGACACAACCAAGTACGTCATGGATAGGTAATGGAAATAAAAACCTGATCTTGAAGAACTAGTGCAAGATCAACATCATCTTCAAAGAAGCATCCCCCATAATTCTCTTCAATTGCATATGGTACAGGGGTATCCATATAGCACACAACCACTTCCTTCTTTCCTGTTGTATCATGTAGCACCTCCATGCTCATGAGTCATGAGCACCTAACAAAGGAACAGGCAGAACATTACCGGATCATGCTGGATTTGCACAAACACGCGATCCTTACTACCATACTATCAAATTATACAAGACAAAGACTCGCTAATTGCAACTTACATATATTCAAGCGTTGCATAATCTCAGCTATCAACTATAAGAGCGCAATTGCAACCCCCTGCAGAGCTAGAAATGAAAATCGAAAACCTTCTTTTGGGAGCAAATCTGGAGTAAGTAAAATGCCGCCGACAGACACAATGGCGGAGCTCTAGGTAGGGCGAGCTCGGGCGCCCGCCCTACCTCGATTCTGGGCAAAATGTTGTGTACACATCGTTCGTTTCAGATTGTTTGGGGAATAAAGAAATACGAGGAAGAGCGTTCCTGAGAAAGGATGGATGTTGGCCTTTGTGCTCTCAGCCTCGTGGACCTGGCCTGGACCTGGCCGACTCGTTGAGATGACTAGATGCTGCTCGCGGCTCGCTACAGAACCGCTCACGACCAAGAGAGAACGAACGATGACCAGGTGTGGAGGCGGCATGATCTGCACGGGAGATCGGAGGCAGAGGGTGGCGCCGGTGGGACTTGGCACTCCAGCGGCAAGCCGGCAGGGTGACATCACGACGGTAAGGGCGCTGCTGAACGGTGGAAGGTCAGCGACTGGTGTGGCCGTGTGGGCGTGCGACACTTCTCCAGCTGATCTTTTCTTCTTTTCTGAATTTGGGTGTACTTAGCACTGAACTGTTGTTACAGGGATCAACCAGGATCGTTTCCTCGATGCAGGGAGGAACCTTTCCTAGTAAAAAACCCTCACGCGACGCAGTACCACAATATTTACCGAACGAAAAGACTGAAATATTGGAAGATTGCTGAACGGAAAGGGGCGGCAAAGTGGTGAAAAGGTACTTTTTTTCTGCAATTTGAGTAGATTGCTTGTGTCTTACTGGATGAATCTGTGAATTTACATATTTGATGGGATAATTTTTGGCACTAGGACTTCACATTACTTGTGTCTGATTTCATGAGTTTGTGAATTTACATACTTCATGTGATAATTTTTGTCACTAAGACTCCCCATTACTCATGTCCAGACTACATAAAATTTGATCTAGGACTTCGCATTACTCTGGTTTTTGGATCAATTTTATTTTATGCTTCAGAGTTTGCCCTGCCTCAAATTCTGTTCTTCCTCCGCCACTGCACCGACACTAGTACTTAACTGCAGGAAATCAGTATACCTGATTCTACGGTAAGAAACAGAAAATCTCGGTTACAGAAAACACAGAGAGACAAGCGATCGGCGGAATGCAGAAGGGATCCCACCAATTCGTGCCCACAGCGCATCGGATCTAACACTACGCTCTCTCCCACCTGACAGCCATGTTTTTTTGCAGAAAGTGGAGGCGAAAATAAATAGCAGGCGAATCTAGAGAACACAGGAACTGGAAGTGGAAACTTACCGACGAACGAACTGGGACGGGAGATTTGGAAGACCGCGACTTGAGAGACCGAGCGGGGAAGGGGCTACCGAGTGAGAGAGGATCAGAGGAGCCTGTTTGCTCGGCCGCCTTTTCGCCTCCAATGTCCCCGTGGCCTATGCGCAGCGCGCAGCGGTCCGCTGATATCATGGCCTCCGTAGACCGGCTCCACCGTGCCGGCCGTCGGAGGGGGACGCGTGTGCGCGTGGGCCTGCAGTTAATGAGTGGTTCCCGGTCCCACTTGTCTGCCGGTGACGGCGGCTGAATCTTTATTATAGGCCGTACCCTCGGAATGCCCGGAAAGGACGCTCCGCCCATTGTGCAATGCGTAGCTCCTATCGGGCCGGCAAAATACAGCTTTTTTTCCTTTTCCATTTCTATTCCTGTTTCGTTGTTTCCTTCTTATTTCCTTTTTTGTATTTCACAATTTTGTGATTAACCTTTTTTTCGTTATCTTCATAATTTCAAGTTATTAAATTTTATTTTGACATTTGCTTGATCTATTTTTTATTGTTTTCTTTTATATTTTTTTTTCTTTTGCAACAAGTATATGAGCATTCACTCACAAAAAAAGTATATGAGCATTTTTCTGAGATACATTTTCATGTACTAGATAAAATAGTAATCCATGGTAATTTTGGAGTATGTGGACATTTTTTTCTAAAGTACATGGAGAACTATTTTGAAATATGTATATTTTTCTATAGCTATGGACAAGTATTATGATAGACATGCAAAATTAAAATAAATGTCAAAACCAGAAGATACTTTTTGATGGCACAAAAATATAGTTTGATGATTTCCACCATAATATTCCTTCAATTTGTATAAAAAAGAAATTGAAACTAGATAATTTTTCTTCATAATAATACATTCGCAAAAAGAATGTGTAAATGACCATTTTCCGTGATTCTTCACCCATTTTAACTCTCTCTAGGCGGTGAGATTAATATGTAAGGACCAAAATATAATTTTCCATATTTAAGGTTTTATCCTCTTCCTAACACGGTTGCTGAACATGTTGGTTCAACTCTTGACAAGACGACTTATATGACCTTTCTTATAATTATGTCTCCAAATTTTGGACCTCATCGCATATCATCACCTTATCGAAAGAGAGGGAGGCTGGCCCACATATCGACGTAGGTGGCATCCAAGATTATGTTGGTGGGCTTGATATATGGCCATGATCTCTCATTACGCTTGACATTTTAAACCTAGTTTTAATTGCAATAATAGTATTTCGTATTGGTTCAATGTGTCTACCATATAAAACCTTGTTGAAATTAACAGAATACGACAATAGGCGTGGCATGAGCAGAAGAACATTTTCTTCAATGTACATTGTTGACATCTTGGAGAAGAGGTTTGTTTTTTCATTGGAACCAAAAAAATGAAATGTAATGATTTTCGAATGGTCATCTAAAATACGAACCGTGTTCACCATCATATTTTCTCGAGGCACGTTCTCAAAACAGTAATCCCAATTTTATAGTAGTATTATTTTTGTAATGTTTTGTTTGTTTCCCGCCTATATTCCACTTGTATTATGTATAGTTCCAAAATTGTGACTTGAGCTTGTAGGAGATGAAGCGTGAAATGTCAGTTCAACACATTGTATGGCAAAACCTGAAGAATTTGCTTACATACAAATAGTGAGAAACAAAGAAAACACCTAAATAATTCGCAAAAAAAAAACCTAAATCCAGAAAGAAAAAAAGATCTGCGGTCCAAAATAAATATCATTGATTTAGTATAAAATTATATAAAATAAGAGACTTATTTTAAATCGGAGGGAGTACTATTTTAATCTGATATGTAAACAGACCATATTAGGGAAATTGAACCTCTTATGGGCCTAGATAAAGACATGACCTTGTTACGTTGGGCTTATACGTAATGTTTAGGCCCAGTACATTTGTTTTGCGCGATCAAACCAAACTAAGGCCTAACAAACCCTGAAGATACCGACATAAACCCTGAAGATACTAGCTGTGGAAACCACTAAAAACACTAAGATAGTGCAGTGCATAATTACATCGATCCATCCGTTCGGCTCATGCGTCGGGCAGATGCCTGAGCCAACAGCCGAGTAATTTGTGAGCACGAACCGGGTAGTACTGCCTATCTGCCATCACTTGTGCTCGCAAAGCATTATCCCGTTGATCTTATGCCAATGCCAATGCCAATGCCAACGCCAACGCCAACGTCCACCGCCTGTACGACTTCGGCCCGGCCGGCCCTGTCTGCATCGGTACCTGGTGGCGAAATATAAACGTCGCCAGAGCTCTCTCGTGAGCTCGGAACTTGCAGCTGTTCGCATCTTCCGCCGTACCGGTGCGCAGGCAGCGTCCGATTGCCGGGTGCGGCACTCGCTCTGGCCTCTTCCTACTCGCTCTTCCGACACACTGATTCTTCCTACAGGTCAGTACGTTTCTTATACCGCTTTTAAAAATCCAAAATTAAAAAAAAAACATATTTTAATTTGAAAATTCAAAATCTGAAAGAAATATAAAATCTTAACAAATTCAAAATCTAAATAAATTTAAAATTTGAACGACTTTGAAACCTGAACAAATTTTAATTTGAACAAATTCGAATTATAAACGTTTTCAGACATTTTTTAAAAAAGAATCTAAACTTTCTTAAAAAATAAAAAACTAGAGTAAAATAAAAAACAAAAAGAAAACAGTTCACAAAAATCAAAAAAGGGAAAAATGAAAAAAAAAGTAAAGGAAAAAAGAGAAGAAGAAGAAGAAAAAGAAACAGAAACACGCGAATTGGGCCGGCCTATTTGCACGCGGGGTATGCTGCACACGGTAATGGTCGACCTGGTCTCCATATAAGGTTTCCCCTACATTTGGCCGCTCTACCCAGCGTCGTCTCCCGGCCACGTGAAGTCACGGTCTTATCAAGCATGGGCCTCCAGGCCCTTCTGGGCTTATCCGTTAAAAAAAAATACAGTATGAAAATTTCAGACCTTGTACACGTATTCTCGGTTCGGGGCAACTCCTGTCTCCTGCCAGGAAAGTCCAGTAGTGGAAACTCTCCAAGTCCATGGCCATTGACTATATTTCTCGAATACAGTTTCCGTTTGAGCTTCAGTTTTCATACATATTGTCTCATGCATGGAACTTGCGTGCTGTTTCTGTCTGGTCACTGGACTGGAGCAGCTTCGAGATCGCTGTAAAATATGGCTCTGCTGCTAAATCACATTAAGGGGAATATATTAGAGAAGCAAGTAGTAGACCGTCGCTATGTTCGAAAGAAAATGAGCCACTGGGACCAAACTCGGGATTCCTTAATCTGTCTTGGAGCTCTGCGATGAGCACGCCTCCCCTTTAGCCGAGCATTTTTCTCTAGTGGAAAGGTGGCGTGGCAGTTGGTACGTCCTTGCCGCTCTTGTGTCCAGCGAGAGCCCCACTGCGCTGCATTCCGGCCACACTACGCCACGCGCTAGATGGTGGAGTTCTCAAGTCACGGTGTTTCCCTGCAAGAAAATAGTTACTCGGAATCCGACACCAGAATACTAGTACTGATTTCGGCCGGTGGGTGCGTGTCGCAGACTAGCCATGTGCCCGAACGCTCGGGTTACCGATCAGAAGGCAGAATACTTAATCAATTAATTAGCACTAGTACTCGATTCGAAATACTCGTACAACTCCGTTATGTGTGCCTGATTTCGGCCGGAGTACGAACGTTTCTTCGAACTGTGCGGTCTCTCACCTGCTAAACTTGGTTGATCGGAGAGAACGTTGCTTCGCCATTGATACGTCGAGTACTGTGGGCTAGTAGCTCGCTTTCGTCAATCACACACAAACATGATAGGGATGCTAGCATGGCATAGGAGCGCGTGGACTACGTGCATTGTTAAAACAGGGGACACCCAACTAGTAGGCTAGTTAGCCTGTACTACTTAATGACACAAAGAATGCCAGCCTACAAAAAAAAAACCAACTCGCAATGATTAACCAGAAACAGTTTAGAGTTTTTTTTTTTGAAGTAACCATATATTTCATTAGACAATCTAAAGATTACATATATGGTCAACACCCAAGACAAACATGCTTGGGTAAGAGAGATTTGATCTTGGGTAAGAGAGATTTGAAGTTGACTGCGATAAGTTTCAATAAGACCTTTGTTAAGATTACTGCAAAAAAAAAATTTGAACGGCGGAGCGCCCCAGAAGGGGCTAGAACCATGCATTAATATAACAATGGAGGGGTACAATGATTACAAAGGACCTCATGAAATAAGAAAATAATACATATGTCCTTAGCATATGTAGAAAGGACCCTGCTGAGAGATTGGAAATTACAATCAAGTCCCTCCTCTTCTCCATTGTGGAGCAAGGAGCTCAGCACGTTGCAGCCATGGACAGAGGCGGGGACGCAACCACTTGCCCCTGGCCCGGCGAAGCCCTCAACGTCTAAGCTCGAACAGGGCCTCCCGACGGAGGTAGAAGACTTGACGGAGCTCACCAGCGCGAAGAAAGCCATCTTGGCAAGAAATTTCAGCATCTTGTCAGTAGATGCCGAGAAGGTGCTCCCAGAAAAGTTGGTTCTTGTACTCCGGCGCCACTCCAGCCCAGCGTCAACTTCGCCTTTCTCTTCCCCCTTCACCACCTTGGTGCTCGAGAAGAAGAAGAGAGGCAGAGCCAGCAGTAGAGTAGGAATAGCAGGGGCACGCCAACACCAAAGCAGATAACTCGACTCACCGTGACCCGAGCGCCTGCCACAGACTCGGGGAGGCAAGCATAGATGATAGAGGTGATGACGTACCGGCACATGGACCTTATTACAAGGGTGAGTGGTGGTCTTCACATCCGCCGCCTTCGGCTCTCCCCATGAGAGCACTGCAGAGGAGAGAAGAGGAACCACATCGGGAGAGGGGAGATCCGAGCCCATCTGCCCGAAGCACCCAAAGGAGGCCTTATTCAGAGGGATGCACTCGCTCGAACCGCTCCTCTGGACCACCGCTTGCCACCGACGGGGAACATCGAGGCGGAGGAGCGATGAGGCGTGGTGGATCTGGCCACCGGAGTCCACCAACCGACCCTCAGACGCCACCAGGGACAAGTCAACTACAACAAAACTGTACAGGGGTGGGTCCCTCACCCAGTCTCGACGCCGGCCATCGCCGGAGAGGAGAGGGGGAGGGGCCGAATAGCCCCGGGGAGGAAGGAAGCTAGGTGGAGAGATGGGGAGAGGAGAGCGGTGGGAGGAAGGAGAAAGGGGAGGTTCGGATCAGTGACGCAGATTACTGCAAATGTCCAGCAAATAAATCATACAAAGAAAGGTTCAAAATCTAATTCAAATTCAAATCTGAAAAGGAAAACAGAAAATATAAAAGAATAAAGCAAATAAAAAAAATAAACCTGGCCGCAGCCCAATACCACTATATCTATCTGACGCCTAGGTGCAGCCCATAACGGCCCAGTAACCAGCCCTGTCCTTTTCCCTCTGAGACTGACAAGTGGGGTCAGGTGAGGACCGCAGGTTGAGCTAAAGAAAACGCCAGGGGGTTATCCACAAAACGACCATCGTCGTCATCGTCACACACACAGACAGCTCGCTGGCGGAGCTCGCCGCCGCCCGATGCCGTCATCGCCGTCATTGCGCCAAGATACTCGCCGTCAATGCCAGGAGGGGATAAGAAGGCCACCGCGACGCATTGCTTCCATCCCTATCCACAATCCCTCCTTATCCTCTCAGATACGAGCGAGACTGAACCCTAGCTCGCCGGAGCCACTCCTCGCCGTTGAACCACGTCTCCCCACACCATTCTGAGCCGTCATGGAGAAGCGCCATCCTCCGTAGATCCTCTGGGTAGAAGCTTGCATCAAGGGGAGCACTAGAGTGGGTGAATTTGGTCGTTTTCCTCCGCGGCAGTTCGTCGGAATCCTCGTCGAGAAGCTCGATTCCGGCCGCGCCTGTCCTCGCCAACCACTCAATCATCATCAGGGTGAGTTTCTGAATCTCCTAGCATCCTCGAATCATTTGATCTCGTTGTAAATCGCCGTTTCACTGTAAGCCACCGTCGGCCACCGTCGGAGCTGAGGCTCCGATGACCATTTCCGAGCGGCGCTGCCACTCGTAGGTTAAGTAGCTTGCGCTGATTTGAACTAGACTGATTTCGCTTGCTGGGGTACAATAGATCGTCGCCGGTGACCACTCACCGACGGCGGTGGTGGTGCTGATGTCATGCTCACCTCATGATCGAGCCACGTCAGCCGTTTGACTAGTCTTTGCCTCGTGTGGTGGATGACATGGCCTAGGGCCCGCATGTCATCGACATTGAGTAGAGAGGGAGTCAGTAGCAAAAACATTTCTTTTAATCTGAGAGCTGAGCTGGACACTGGCCCACTAGTCAGTGAATGGGGCTAGCTCTGGTCGTGGCATAAAAAGTATTTTCTGTTCAGAAATAAACAAAACATTATAATTCAATTAATATTATTCCAGAAAATTTAATAAATGATTAAATCTTGTTTAATTAATAACTCCTGATTTACAATTCAGAAAAATATGTATAATATATGAAAATTTTCAAAAAAATAAAATCTACAACTTAAAACTATTACCAAATATTACTATGATGATTATTAAATAAATATTATTTAATAAAAGTCTTATAAGTAATAAAACTTTGATAATTCATATTTTTATAAGAACAAATATTAACAATACTCCCTCCGTTCCTTGATATAAGGTGTATAATTTTCTGTAAAAAATTCCAGAATATAAGGTGTATGATGGGATTGTGGAATTTTTTAACACAATTTAGGAGTCAATTTGATTAGGAAAGATAAGATACAGAGATTTCCCTATTTTTGCTCTATTCTCACATCGATCA
Source organism: Avena sativa (assembly GCA_916181665.1). Classification (NCBI taxonomy): domain Eukaryota; kingdom Viridiplantae; phylum Streptophyta; class Magnoliopsida; order Poales; family Poaceae; genus Avena; species Avena sativa. Next base: position 164,733,971 of record OV702294.1, on the reverse strand, counting down.
CCTACCTATATTAACGTCTACAAGTATCAAAATTTTCCATTTTAGCCTATGCGCTAATATTCGTGCAAAAAAACTATACACCTTATATTAAGGAACGGAGGGAGTAGTAATAAAATACCAAAAATTTAAGAAAAATAAGAATTCTAATTTAAAACTATAATCATGTATTGTTATATCACTTAATTAAATATTTATCATTTATTAAGTAATTATAAAAATAATAAGAATTATAAAAATCATATCTTATTGTTCATAAATCACAAAAATAAATATGATATACCAAAATAATCACAAAAAAATTATTTACATGTTAAAAATATAATAATCTCCTTTTAAGGTAAATAAGAAAATTAAATATTTTAATAACTCAAATTTAAACTTATTTACTTCATTAGTAATTCATATAAAAATAAATAAAATTTATTAATATTCCTAAAATAAGTTAGATAAGTCTAATAAATATTATTAGTATTATATATTAATAATCTAATGCCATAATGGTTTAAAACATTATAAATATTCTTATTTTAGAAGAATCTACAACCTTAAATGAAGATTAGCTCTAAGAAGAATTCCACTATTAATAAATCCTTCAAGAACAACTTGTGAACAATCAAAATCTTTTCTAAACCATAGTAATCACCAAATTACAAAAACTACTACAGCACTATATAAATCCATAAGTAGTTAAGTAACATTGTGATGGGTTCATAAACTATACTCACTTATCTATAAAAGATAAATGATATTACTCCATACTCACATCAAGAAACCCATACTCAAGTAACAGAATAAACATTCTTAAGTAACTTAAAGAACACATTTCAGATATACAAGATACCAAGGTATAAGTACAATACTTTCAAAACTATCTATACTTTAAAGTTAACTTTAGTTTACAGAATCTTAATATAACACTATAAACATTATTATATGTTTTATAGTTAACTTTAGTCTGAAGTAGTTAAACTATAAAGCAACTCAAGACAAACCATTTGAGCAAACAAATGACATCAACCACCACTAACTAATCACACGGTTTGTTTAGACCTTAGAAGAGAAACCTTTTCTTCGAAGGTTATCCTTTTTGCCACTTTAAATAAGAAACCTTGTATAAGTAATCCTATTTAGTATGTCATAATTATATATGCTTTACTCCTACATATGTGTTGTTTACAACCACTCATAAACTCTAATAAAAGTACAACTATGAAACTTATCTAAAAGGACCACACATTCCAAAGTAACCATTTTCGGAATCCAAACCCTAGGACAACGTTATTTCCGGGATTTGCGCTTAAAACGTGCATTACATTACTTATGCATAAAAGCATATTGCTTCTTTAAACATTAGTCCTTACCGGACCAATGATGCTGATTTCAGATTTTGGATCTTATACATTGACTCGAAGACCGTGAGTGCATAATCTTGCAATCACAAAAGGCAAGTTCACACTTGCTCATGTCCTTTGATTATTTTCTGTAAAGTATTTTACAAATCCAGTGTTGTCTTCACCTGCATTTGAAAAAGGTCCGAAAATACTATTTTCAATAATAATGAGGACTATTGATTACTGATCCGGGGTGATCAGCTAATCTATTAAACCTGACAGTTGGAATACCACTATTCAGAACTATATCACCTAGGACTTAAAAACCAATGTCTCCAGTGATTCTTGCGCCATATATTACGCGTTGACCATGAGATTTGGAATGGTATGGAGAAGTCAGCTGTATCTTCTTCCTCTCGCATGAAGCCGGATGTGCAGGTCGTGGCTGTTATCCTCGTAGCGTGCATATTGATTGGTAATTCGTAGAGGATATGCAGCATATGGGTGGGAACCCTCATCGTCTCACGATAGTTCTGGCATCTAACGGTTTGTACAAACCATTGCCGTAATTCTTTATGTGGGCATGGTGTACACGAAGGAGGCATGCGAGGTCGCGAAGGGGGCAGTGATTGGCTTGGATCATCTTCTGGGCCCCACATCATGGAATTGTGGACGGGAATAAGCTGCCCGGTTGTGCAACAAAGAGTTGATCTCTCATGGGTAAAGTAACGCACCTCTGCAAAGTGTAAGAACTGTAACTTGTTACTCCCTGTTCCGGGAAGGAGCTGCGAACACGGCGGGAAAGGAACCCCCTGAAGGTTCTAGTAAACCCGTGAAGGCTGATGGACATAGATTTTCAGAATAAAAGCAACCTTTGAAGAAATGTTTATGAAAACTTGCATTGCCTACGACCTACGGTCTGTGGCTATAGATATAGTGCATCAAACACTCCTTTTCTAGTGAATTTGCTGAGTACGCTCGTACTCAAAGTACCTTCTTAACCCTTGCTAGATGCTGAAGCCATTAAAATGATGTCTACACCAAGATATGCTCTAGGACTTATCAAGACCAGCTAAAGCTCTTCAATGAAGACAAGAAATTCAACATATACCTCAAACCAAGTGAAGACGAAAGTTACTGATTAGATAGGAATATTATCTCTAGCCAAAGAACCTATTTTTGTAGTGCGTTGCAATAGCAGCAATGCCAACCTCTTAGTCTGAATATTAGACTTAATAGTATAATTGTTCTTCCATTGTTTATCTTTGATTCTTCTCCGTACGAAGTTCTTTCTCTCTCTTTAACCTAGAGTGTTCTCTGCATCTTATGTAAAAGAGTGAGTTGTAACCTTAAACCGTGTATTGGACCCGCTGTGTTTCTGTTGTGCCATTCTGAGGGATGTAATACTAGTGAACGGTGTTTCATTGGTGTTATGTCAACGACTATAGTATACTACATCATGCAGTGGTATGCTGGGTCACCGCAGTTGGTATCAGAGCATATGCTTTGACCTTAGGTTGGAAACCTAGTAAATGGGTAGAACCTGTAGGACACATCCTAGCAATAATAAAGAGTTCTCTAGTAATATGAGGGATATTCACTTGAGAATAATCCTAATATGTTACTAGTGCGATGACTCTTTTATATGATTGCAATTACCAATCATTACCCAAGAGTTTTAACTCTATGTGACTGATGATAATTTCTTATCCACAGTTCCACATGGCACCTCGATATCCACCCCGGAATGTTCAAGTGATGAACAGGACATTGGATGACTACGGAGGGGATTGGACAGACAATCTCCAACAACTTCTATGGAGTTTGGAGTGTGAATCAAGACTCCTGGTCAAGATTTACAGTTACTATGATGTGCAGGTATTAGCTAAATACCGTGTCATGATCATGTTACCCAAGAAGTTAGGACTGAAGGGAGAAATGCCAGCAGGAGAGGCAAGGTGCATGGCATCTGCATATCAGATTGCCGTAGCAGCCGCCATAACCATGATCCGAGCGCATAAATCCCAAGCTCTAGAAGGTAGTACTCACACCATTATACCATATGAAACCTCAAACTCAGAGCATGAGTTAGATCACTCTACCTTAGTCCAAGCTGAAACTACTCTAGTTATAGAGTATATGGATCGTTATCGGTCTTTGGTAAACACTTATCATAACACTCACCAAGTCTTAGTTCAGGAGCTGGATACGGTCATTGAGGATTTTACTGATCCTGATAAAGCAATGGCTCGTAGGAAGAAATTAGATAAAGAAGCTAGGCATCCCAAATACATACCTTCAGGAGAGGTGTTTGAGGAAACTGAGTTCGATGACCCAAACTCAGAAAATTATGCCTATTACCAGAATGACTTCAAGCCACCTGAAGACCTATGGACCAAGTATAATGCCGAACAACAAGAATGGAATAAAGTTATTCCAAATAAACCTGAGCCTAACAAATATGGATGGGAAATAGCATCTCAAGGTAAAACCATAGGGAATCCTATACCTTGTGATACAGGCATTGAAGAAGAGACCAACTATAACCATAGAGAGCCTTATGGGTCATATGGGGGTGATACTAATCCAATCAACTTAGAAGAGTATCCCAATAGCTACTACACCAATTTGTATGACTGGATCCAAGAAAAAGCTAAGGAACCAACTTACTATGAGGAAGCGTTGCCAGAAAACCCGAACTATTCGGTGGAAGATTATGCCAACTCTAGTCATTTTTCAATGACTAATCTCAGTCTCGGTACTTCTAATCAAGATTACGCACCTCCTGGATGCTCCTATGCTCTAGAAGGCAGTCGTAGGACTTCACGTCATCATGGACGGAACTCCAGGAAGCACTAGAGGAAGATGCAAGTAAGAAAGAAACGACATCCCAAGGGATGAGGGCTTGAATAATGTATATAGAGGGTAATGTGTATTATAGTTTGAAAGGTTTGTCGGAATAAGTGAGGATATATCCACAGGAACAAGAAGTTCTTGTAAGATAGTGGTGCAAATAGGTATGGAGCAAACCGTTGGAATATCTAGTACAATTGTAAATTATCTAAAAACCTATGTATAATAGATGGTATCTGTTTGGTTGTTTATCGACTTTTGGATCTTATTGATTTTTCTTGATTGACTAGATCTATACATGAAGTTTAATTAGGTGTGCAAATGCATGATGTAACACCCAGTTATTACTTGATGTTATAGACCTAGATAGGAATGGGAATCCGTGTAAGGGAGCGACGAATTTTAAAGATCAAAAAGGAAGACTTACGGGAATGAAGAAGCAAGATATAAGGAGTGTTAACACCACTTAGAGGATAGATAAAGCATAAATTATTTATAGCCAGACCCAAGAAAGAAGTTTGGTATAGAAGATGTATGGAACCACAAGATATAATAAACTTAAAGCTCAATCAAAGTGGGTAATATTACTAAGAAGTAAAGGAATAGTTGTGCCAAGTTCATGGAAGTATCATGAATAAGTACAAATAGTTAGCTTTGGAACCAAAATTATATTCAAACTCTGAAAATTCCGAGAGAATGTGAGAGGTATGTGAGAAACCATAGGGTAATACACACACCCTTGGACGGTTCGTAGCTGGTAATAATCCGCAACTGATATTTGATCCGTAGCTAGTAACTAATCCCCAGTTGGTATTTTATCCACAGCTGGTATTTGGTTGAAATAGTGAACCAAATCTTATTAAAAGTTGCATAAAGAGCATTAAGTTTGGCCTAAGTTAAGTAAGACCTAAGAAAGTTTAACATATTTGAAGATGATCGCTTGGCAAGATGCTTTGCAAGGTCCAGTTTATTCAGCAAGAATGCCCCAATAGTAAGTACAATATTTAGTGCTGAAAGATTTGCTTCGGAGATCCACAACTATGTGGATGCACCGTATAATATTTCATTGGACTTTAAACCAGTAAAATATAAACCGAACATGAACCAACATTTTAGTTCAAGAATCAATAGCTTCTATGTATGGAGTTCCAAAACTATTAGTAAAACTTAAGGGGGAGAGTAAACATTAGGAATGAAAGTTGAAGAAAATACTATAGGAAATAGATAAAAGTTATTTAAAAGAAAATCTTAAGGAGGTATAAACTTGAGGATGATAAAGGATACATTTAACAATCAAATTTAAAAAGAAACAACTTTTAAGTAACCCTTAAGAAGTAATATAAAACCCTAATTAAACAAGGGCCAAGAATGAAAAATTCCCATGGGTATGGACAAATTGAGTTCAAATCCAATCTTGGAAGGAATACCAATATCAACGGTATAATGACAGGAATAGTAAGATTGTCTATTGACTATTAAAATGCGTATACCGAAACTTAAGAACTCATGGTAGTGAGAACCTCCAAACTATACTTAATATAGTAATGAAGTTTGATGATTCAAGAAAAGAATTTAATGAGGATATCTGATCAGGTTATGGAATACTCCAATTAATTCCATTAAAGATCATCATGGAATTAAGAGTGTAGCAACCACTACAAAACAATTTCTTACTCCAAAACATGTGAGTTTGCGAACTTCGAGGACGAAGTTTATTTAAGGGGGAGAGACTGTAACATCCCAGCATTAGAGCCTAGAAATAAGTTGAACCCAGATGTGTGCATTGCATTCATGCATAGAAAATCTGAATAATTGCCGCGCTTTTAAACAAAACTTGTCAAAGTGATTGAAGCTTCTCTTAGCTTGATGGAATTGAAGTAGATCATCAAGTTGACTGCGATAAGTTTCAATAAGACCTTTGTTAAAACCTCATCTTGGGTAAGAGAGATTTGATCTAAGGGTATATCAAAATATACCATAAGTTAAATCTTAATATAATGTGAATTATATCTGATCAATTAGGTGGTTATCTTATAGTATTCATTATAATCATTCATAAGAATCAAGTTAAGGATATAAAACAAATAATAAGAATGTAACCACTATGTCTTAAATCCCATCTGCATACATTCTGAGAATCATAATAACACCTAAATCCTAAAAACTCATTTGATGAGTTGGAATTGGAAAGAGATTAAGTTAAGTTCATCCACTATATATATATATATATTTCTATACAATCTTTATGGGATTTATCACAATATCCGCTATTCATCAATGTTGGATAACTTCCCATTGATTCACAACTTCTTTAACTATTAGTATTTGATCTATTATTTGATCTTATCGGAACATCTACTCAAATCTGCTAATGAGTGCATAGTCCATCAATAACCTTAATCTAATATAAGATACTAAGAAGATAATTTCCAGGCAATAAAAGGTAGGATTGATAAAGCCCTGTTTAGCCAACTAAGAACTTCAGTAATAAATGATTAAAGTATTATAATGGTAATGCTTTGGCCACCAACATGGAATGCTTATATTTAGTATAGGTAATACTGATGGGTAGAACATGATTGGAACCGTAGTAAAGATAGGTGATCCTAGAGAAGTCTTTGCAAACCCCATAAATATTAATTCAGGGATTGAAGTGTAAGTCATGAGGGTTAAGTAATTAAGATGGTGTTATTCATCTTCAATAATAATCAACTTTAGAGAAAGATTAGTGATGAAAGATAATCAATAGTATAATAGTAAATACAACCAACCAAGGATCTGAACAGATTATAAAATGCCTTTATATCAAACTCATTGGATTCATCCATAAGTTTAGAAAAATGATGTATTGAATAAATCTTAATAAGTAAGTCCATCAAACTAACCATGATGATGGAAAGAAAGAGGTATTATATCTAGGAAAGGAATTCCTTAATTAGAGATTCAAGATTGTGAAATAAAATTATATGTTATAGATCATTTTCCTATATAATCTTGGTAAACAATCAACTCTAAATCTTAAATCAAAACATAATATCCATCTCATAATGTTAAACCATCATCTGATGCTCATAACACTTTATAGAAATATTTCCTAATAACAAATTACATAAGCATATCTCTATTCATTTCAACCATCATCACTATATGTGCCTAAGTATATCTTTATAAGTTCACTTCTATAAAACACTCTAAATTCAAACTTCCTATTAAAAGTAAGATTTTATCAAAGACTATATACACAAGGCAATATACTGAATTATTAAATCTTAACTCTTAAAAGGAATCAATGCTTATACAAACCCTAAAGCCAAGGGTAGTACTCATAATTTAAAAACTCTAAACCTCTTTGTTTATCACAATAGAATATATACAGTTCATTTTCTAATAAATGGGAATGGTAATAACCATATCCTTGTCCTTCATGTTCTCATACAACAAATAATGATCCAAGATCATGATACATATAAAATTTATATTCAAACTATGAGCCAATCAGAGTTAAATCTATAAACAAATAAGAATATATCATCTAAGAAATTCCTAATTAAAATTAAAAGAGAAAAATAATAAGAAGAAGTTTCTTCCAATTATGAAAAAAAAGAGTTCTTATTAAGTAAATAAAAGAAATATAAAAAGAAGGCATAATAAAAGTTCACAAAGGTTACCAAATATATTTTAAGATTACTACAAATGTCCAGCAAATAAATCATACAAAGAAAGGTTCAAAATCTAATTCAAATTCAAATCTGAAAAGGAAAACAGAAAATAGAAAAGAATAAAGCAAATAATAAAATAAACATGGCCGCAGCCCAATACCACTATATCTATCTGACGCCTAGGTGCAGCCCATAACGGCCCAGTAACCAGTCCTGTCCTTTTCCCTCTGAGACTGACAAGTGGGGTCAGGTGAGGACCGCGGGTTGAGCTAAAGAAAACGCCATGGGGTTATCCACAAAACGACCATCGTCGTCATCGTCACACACACAGACAACTCGCTGGCGGAGCTCGCCAGCGCCCGATGCCGTCATCGCTGTCATTGCGCCAAGATACTCGCCGTCGATGCCAGGAGGGGATAAGAAGGCCACCGCGATGCATTGCTTCCATCCCTATCCCCAATCCCTCCTTATCCTCTCAGATACGGGCGAGACCGAACCCTAGCTCGCCGGAGCCACTCCTCGCTGTCGAACCACGTGTCCCACACCATTCTGAGCCGTCATGGAGAAGCGCCATCCTCCGTAGATCCTCTGGGTAGAAGCTTGCATCAAGGGGAGCACTGGAGCAGGTGAATTTGGTCGTTTTCCTCCGTGGCAGTTCGTCGGAATCATCGTCGGGAAGCTCGATTCCGCCGCGCCTGTCCTCGCTAACCACTCAATCATCATCAGGGTGAGTTCCTGAATCTCCTAGCATCCTCGAATCATTTGATCTCGTTGTAAATTGCCGTTTCACTGTAAGCCACCGTCGGCCACCGTCGGAGCTCGTCGGAGCTGAGGCTTCGATGACCATTTCCAAGCGGCGCTGCCACTCCTAGGTTCAGTAGCTTGCGCTGATTCGAACTAGACCGATTTCACTTGCTGGGGTGCAATAGATCGTCGACGGTGACCACTCACCGACAGCGGTGGTGGTGCTGATGTCATGCTGACATCATGATCGAGCCACGTCAGCCGTTTGACTAGTCTTTGCCTCGTGTGGTGGATGACATGGCCCAGGGCCCGCATGTCATCGATAGTGAGTAGAGAGGGAGTCAGTAGCAAAAACATTTCTTTTAATCCGAGAGCTGAGCTGGACATTGGCCCACTAGTCAGTGACTGGGGTAGCTCTGGTCCTGGTATAAAAAGTATTTTCTATTCAGAAATAAACAAAATGTTATAATTCAATTAATATTATTCCAGAAAATTTAATAAATGATTAAATCTTGTTAATTAATAACTTCTGATTTACAATTCAGAAAAATATGTATAATATATGAAAAATTTCAGAAAAATAAAATCTACAACTTAAAACTATTACCAAATATTACTATGATGATTATTAAATAAATATTATTTAATAAAAGTCTTATAAGTAATAAAACTTTGATAATTCATATTTTTTATAAGAACAAATATTAATAATATTAATAAAATACCAAAAAATTAAGAAAAAAAGAATTCTAATTTAAAACTATAATCATGTATTGTTATTTCACTTAATTAAATATTTATTATTTATTAAGTAATTATAAAAATAATAAGAATTATAAAAATCATATCTTATTGTTCATAAATCACAAAAATAAATATGATATACCAAAATAATCACAAAAATATTATTTACATGGTAAAAATCTAATAATCTCCTTTTGAGGTAAATAAGAAAATTAAATATTTTAATAACTCAAATTTAAACTTATTTACTTCATTAGTAATTCATATAAAAATAAATAAAATTTATTAATATTCCTAAAATAAGTTAGATAAGTCTAATAAATATTATTAGTATTAAATATTAATAATCTAATGCCATAATGGTTTAAAACATTATAAATATTCTTATTTTAGAAGAATCTACAACCTTAAATGAAGATTAGCTCTAAGAAGAATTCCACTATTAATAAATCCTTCAAGAACAACTTGTGAACAATCAAAATCTTTTCTAAACCATAGTAATCACCAAATTACAAAAACTACTACAACACTATATAAATCCATAAGTAGTTAAGTAACATTGTGATGGGTTCATAAACTATACTCACTTATCTATAAAAGATAAATGATATTACTCCATACTCCCATCAAGAAAACCATACTCAAGTAACAGAATAAACATTCTTAAGTAACTTAAAGAACACATTTCAGATATACAAGATACCAAGGTATCAGTACAATACTTTCAAAACTATCTATACTTTAAAGTTAGCTTTAGTTTACAGAATCTTAATATAACACTATAAACATTATTATATGTTTTATAGTTAACTTTAGTCTGAAATAGTTAAACTATAAAGCAACTCAAGACAAACCATTTGAGCAAACAAATGACATCAACCACCACTAACTAATCACACGGTTTGTTTAGACCTTAGAAGAGAAACCTTTTCTTCGAAGGTTATCCTTTTTGCCACTTTAAATAAGAAACCTTGTATAAGTAATCCTATTTAGTATGTCATAATTATATATGCTTTACTCCTACATATGTGTTGTTTACAACCACTCATAAACTCTAATAAAAGTACAACTATGAAACTTATCTAAAAGGACCACACATTCCAAAGTAACCATTTTCGGAATCCAAACCCTAGGACAACGTTATTTCCGGGATTTGCGCTTAGAACATGCATTACATTACTTATGCATAAAAGCATATTGCTTCTTTAAACATTAGTCCTTACCGGACCAATGATGCTGATTTCAGATTTTGGATCTTATACATTGACTCGAAGACCGTGAGTGCATAATCTTGCAATCACAAAAGGCAAGTTCACACTTGCTCATGTCCTTTGATTATTTTCTGTAAAGTATTTTACAAATCCAGTGTTGTCTTCACCTGCATTTGAAAAAGGTCCGAAAACACTATTTTTAATAATAATGAGGACTATTGATTACTGATCCGGGGTGATCAGCTAATCTATTAAACCTGACAGTTGGAATACCACTGTTCAGAACTATATCAACTAGGACTTAACAAACAATGTCGCCAGTGATTCTTGCGCCGTATATTACGCGTTGACCATGAGATTTGGAATGGTACGGAGAAGTCAGTTGTATCTTCTTCCTCTCGCATGAAGCCGGATGTGCAGGTCGTGGCTGTTATCCTCGTAGCGTGCATATTGATTGGTAATTCGTAGACGATATGTAGCATATGGGTGGGAACCCTCATCGTCCCATGATAGTTCTGGCATCTAACGGTTTGTACAAACCATTGCCATAATTCTTTATGTGGGCATGGTGTACACGAAGGAGGCATGCGAGGTCGCGAAGGGGGCAGTGATTGGCTTGGATCATCTTCTGGGCCCCACATCATGGAATTGTGGACGGGAATAAGCTGCCCGGTTGTGCAACAAAGAGTTGATCTCTCATGGGTAAAGTAACGCACCTCTGCAAAGTGTAAGAACTGTAACTTGTTACTCCCTGTTCCGGGAAGGAGCTGCGAACACGGCGGGAAAGGAACCCCCTGAAGTTTCTAGTAAACCCGTGAAGGCTGATGGACATAGATTTTCAGAATAAAAGCAACCTTTGAAAAAATGTTTATGAAAACTTGCATTGCCTACGACCTACGGTCTGTGGCTGTAGATATAGTGCATCAAACACTCTTTTTCTAGTGAATTTGCTGAGTACGCTCGTACTCAAAGTATTTTCTTAACCCTTGCTAGATGCTGAAGCCATTAAAACGATGTCTACACCAAGATATGCTCCAGGACTTATCAAGACCAGCTAAAGCTCTTCAATGAAGACAAGAAAGTCAACATATACCTCAAACCAAGTGAAGACGAAAGTTACTGATTAGATAGGAATATTATCTCTAGCCAAAGAACCTATTTTTGTAGTGCGTTGCAATAGCAGCAATGCCAACCTCTTAGTCTGAATATTAGACTTAATAGTATAATTGTTCTTCCGTTGTTTATCTTTGATTCTTCTCCATAAGAAGTTATTTCTCTCTCTTTAACCTAGAGTGTTCTCTGCATCTTATGTAAAAGAATGAGTTGTAACCTTTAAGCCATGTATTGGACCCGTTGTGTTTCTGTTGTGCCATTCTGAGGGATGTAATACTAGTGAACGGTGTTTCATTGGTGTTATGTCAACGACTATAGTATACTACATCATGCAGTGGTATGCTGGGTCACCGCAGTTGGTATCAGAGCATATGCTTTGACCTTAGGTTGGAAACCTAGTAAATGGGTAGAACCTGTAGGACACATCCTAGCAATAATAAAGAGTTCTCTAGTAATATGAGGGATATTCACTTGAGAATAATCCTAATATGTTACTAGTGCGATGACTCTTTTATATGATTGCAATTACCAATCATTACCCAAGAGTTTTAACTCTATGTGACTGATGATAATTTCTTATCCACAGTTCCACATGGCACCTCGATATCCACCCGGGAATGTTCAAGTGATGAACAGGACATTGGATGACTACGGAGGGGATTGGACAGACAATCTCCAACAACTTCTATGGAGTTTGGAGTGTGAATTAAGACTCCTAGTCAAGATTTACAGTTACTATGATGTGCATGTATTAGCTAAATACCGTGTCATGATCATGTTACCCAAGAAGTTAGGACTGAAGGGAGAAATGCCAGCAAGAGAGGCAAGGTGCATGGCATCTGCATATCAGATTGTCGTAGCAGCAGCCATAACCATGATCCGAGGGCATAAATCCCAAGCTCTAGAAGGTAGTACTCACACCATTATACCATATGAAACCTCAAACTGAGAGCATGAGTTAGATCACTCTACCTTAGTCCAAGCTGAACCTACTCTAGCTATAGAATATATGGATCGTTATCGGTCTTTGGTAAACACTTATCATAACACTCACCGAGTCTTAGTTCAGGAGCTGGATACGGTCATTGAGGATTTTACTGATCCTGATAAAGCAATGGCTCGTAGGAAGAAATTAGATAAAGAAGCTAGGCATCCCAAATACATACCTTCAGGAGAGGTGTTTGAGGAAACTGAGTTCGATGACCCAAACTCAGAAAATTATGCCTATTACCAGAATGACTTCAAGCCACCTGAAGACCTATGGACCAAGTACAATGCCGAACAACAAGAATGGAATAAAGTTATTTCAAATAAACCTGAGCCTAACAAATATGGATGAGAAATAGCATCTCTAGGTAAAACCATAGGGAATCCTATACCTTGTGATACAGGCATTGAAGAGAAGACCAACTATAACCATAGAGAGCCTTATGGGCCATATGGGGGTGATACTAATCCAATCAACTTAGAAGAGTATCCCAATAGCTACTACACCAATTTGTATGACTGGATCCAAGAAAAAGCTAAGGAACCAACTTACTATGAGGAAGTGTTGCCAGAAAACCCGAACTATTCGGTGGAAGATTACGCCAACTCTAGTCATTTTTTAATGACTAATCTTAGTCTCGATACTTCTAATCAAGATTACGCACCTCCTGGATGCTCCTATGCTCTAGAAGACAGTCGGGTTCTGCAGCATTTGTTTTTTTTTCTGTAGGACGGATGCTGCTACTTTTCATCCGGGGTCGAGTACACCCAAGGGGATCGGATGTACAGTACATGACGTACTGTGATCGCGAGCAAGTCTCCATGCATCCTACGCCGGCCGTATTCTCGAGGTGCCTAGCGCCGCTGCCGCTGGTCTACGGTCGATCCGCCTTCTACTGGGCAGCACGGCTGCACCAGTGCGCTGCTAGTCCGTACAAGTGGCGCAAATAATGTGCACGCGTCGCCTGACACGGCGACTCACTGCAACGCGTGGGGTGGCATTGGCCCGGGTGTTTGTCTTCTTTTAGGAGTGAATAAGCCCTCGTGCCTCGACATACATCATGATCGTTGACTCGTATGAGTTGCGAAGGATTTCAATCCATGAATGTTTTCTTGACCATGCTATATTTAATTTAACATGAAAATATGCCATAGAACTAATTCTAGTTCTATAGAAATCTTTTTTTTTGCGGGTAGTTTCTAGAGACATCTTGTGGTGTAAATTTGATAAAAGAACATTAGGTCATACTCCCTCAGTTTCACAACATACGCCTTGGGTAAGAAAATTTTGGTCTTTTCGTGGTAGATGGCAACGCATTTTTGTTTTGTTTTCGCAGTTCAATTTTTGCTACGGATTTGAAAAAAAACATGGTAGATAATGGACCGACACATGGTTAGATATTGAATTTTTGGTAGCGCGTGCGATTTTGAGTCCGATCGATGCACGTCGGACCGCCATGTGAATATCTTCAGTGGACCAAGAAACATCCCCAGATGACCGAACCGGTACGGGAACTAGATAGCTCTCCCAAGAGGCGGCGGCAAAACCTATTTAGGGTTCCTTTCCTCTGCCGGCGACGCCATTGGTCCATCCCGTCTTTGATGACCGTAGGGTCTTGGAGGCGTGGCGGACCACGACCCCTCGCCGGCGGGAGGTCTTAGTGTTTTGTTTAGGCTATTTTTAATGTCTTTTTTAGGATGTTGAGGCGGTGGCTACGTCCTGAAGTCAGAATAAGATACTTCCCGTCCTATCATCGCTCTGGTGGTGCGTGTGGAGTCGCGTGTCCGACAGATCCCTTGGGATCTGGTCTTTTTCGTTGGTGTGTTTTAAGGTCAGTCTCTTTCGATTTACGTTGATCATCTTCGATGATGGTTGCTGCTCTGGTGCGTTGGTCCTTTGGGGCCTTAGCACGACGACTTCCCGTCTGTCTACTACAACAAGCTCTACTACTGCAAGCTTTGCCCGGCTTCGGTGATGGAGGGGCGAGGACGGCGGCGCGCCTTCGGCTTGTGCCAGTGTTTGTAGTCGTCGCTAGGTGGTTCATTGACCTATTTGTATTTTTTATTACTTTTAGTACTCTTTGTACTATTGTTGATGATTATTAATAGATCGGTGAAATTTCACAAAAAACATATCTTTAGTGGACCTTTGTTCGGTAACATTGTTTGATGCAGTGGGCGTATAGTCTGGTTGTTGGGTCCCGATATCAGTCACTCTGTACAAGAAATGTATTTATGATGGACTCTTTTTTTGATCGCATCTACTGTTTCGATCCTGATGGTAATGCTGCTCAATGCAGATGTGTATGGTATAACTGTTGGCTTCCCAATGTTTGTCTCTCGGTACAAAGACGTGTGTGTTAGATTTTTTTTTGGCCATGCCTATTGTTTTGATGTTGAAGATAATGTTGCTCGATGCATTCGAGTATGGTCCAGTTGTTCGGTCTCAAATATCACCCTCTTTATAAAAAACACGTATATGTGGACTGTTTTACCGGTCGCCCATAATTTTGACCTTGCATGTAACATCGCTTGATGCAATTGTCTATGGTCTGCCTACTGGATCTCCGATATAAGCATTTCATACAAAATGTTTAATATATTGGATAGTTTGTTACCCATAATTGTTAGATAATTGGCTTTTATTTTTGAACCAACAAGTTTAACTTGACCTGGTTAAGGTTTAATGGAAGCTGCGCGCGGCTGGATCCAATGACAACCTCTCCATACAACATTGTTGGTACATGAGAAAAATATTACACGATCAGCATTCGAACCCGAGACCTCTATTTACAGCATAGTGTGTTGTGTTGGATAATTCATTACCCGTGATTATTGGTCAATTGACTTAGTTTTGAACTAGCATGTTAAATTTAACCTTGTTAAGGTTTGATGGATGATGCTGATGGGTGGTTCTCGATGTCATTCTCTATGTACAATAAAGTTGCTACATGAAAACATATATCACAATTCTAAGATACGAGCGAGAGACCTCAAGCACATGTGAACCTTGGGCCTTGTTTGTTGAGTTAAATCTTGAGTTGCCCCTTGACCTTGACTTCATGTCCAGCTTGTTTCAAAAGGCCCTTGAGGCAAGTGCAAGATGCTCATTGGAGGCATA
This sequence comes from Avena sativa, assembly GCA_916181665.1. Classification (NCBI taxonomy): domain Eukaryota; kingdom Viridiplantae; phylum Streptophyta; class Magnoliopsida; order Poales; family Poaceae; genus Avena; species Avena sativa. Next base: position 164,718,208 of record OV702294.1, on the reverse strand, counting down.
CTTGATGTCCTCTTTAAACCACTCACTAGTGTCTTCTTCATCATCAAATTTCATAACCTTGAATTTCAAGGCAAGATTCACCCTTGAGGATCCAAACGCATGAGCACGTGTGAATTCTGCATTCTTCTTGGTAATCGTCATGGCAATCATTTCACTCAAGCCTTATTGGCAAGTCATCGAGTGAAAGTTGCTTCTTCCCTTGATGGAGTTGAGCTTTTGTTCTACAAAAGGAAGAATAGCTTGGACAAACTTTCTCTTCATGAACTTGTAATCAACATATCTAGCTCCAAGTTCCTCATGGTGCAACATAGAACCTTGAACCGCCTATACATGTCTTTGGGAGTCTCATCATCTTGCATAGCAAATCCATCATAGTCATTGTTGACCTCATCAAACTTGGAGCTTCAGATGCTTGCATTTCCCACAAATAGCTCTGTGAGATGATCCCACGCTTCCTTGGCGGTGGAGAATTGGAGAATGTGAGCTAAGTCTTTGGGAGTCAATGCCATTTGAATCATGCCCAAGGCGGTGGCATTGAGTTGCTTGTCCACCACCTTAGCTCGAGTCAACTTCTTTCAATCATATGGATAGAAACCTTCTTACACAGTCCTCATTAACTCAATAGAAGAGCTGGAAATATGAGATTGCATTAGATATTGCCAATAGGCGAAATTTGAAGTATCTAACATGTGTGGTACTCCTTGAAGAATTATATGAGGCATGGGAATCAGTGGGTCCGAAGTATACTTCGGAGGTGGGGGCACCACCGAGTAATCCTTTCCATCACCTCTCTCTTTGGAGGACGAGTCACCTAGCCCCTAGGTGCTCTCGCTTGGGCGCTTGGAAGTTTGAGAAACAAAACCTAAGCCCGAGTGAGTAGAGACCACCACGAGAGTCACCTCGGGGGCGGTCACGGGAACATTCTCAAGAGGAGGCTCAGTGGTTTGGGGAGCAACATGAGGAGTGGAATTTATGGAGTTAGGCTTGAAGGACTGAAAAAGAGTCATCATTTCCTTGAATTTCGTCATCATGGAAGTCTCTAATTTCTTGAGGTCTTCCATGGAGGCCAAATTCTTGGTGGGTTCACTACCACTACCCTCATCGTCGGCCATCCTCTCTTAGGCGGTAAAGACCGAAGTAAGAGCCCTGGCTCTGATAAAAATTGAAAGGAAGGACTTTGGTCGACTAGAGGGGGTGATTAGGTGACTACGAATTTTTATCTTTTTATTCAAGTTTAGGCTTTGCAAGAGATAAGGTTCTATAGATATGCATGAAGGGAATATGCCTGAGAGCCAATAATAATATGGTTATTATTGTATTCCTTGTTTATGATAAATGTTTATTTCTCATGCTATAATTGTATTAATTAGAAACGTTAATACATGTGTGTTTAATAAATAGATAAGAATTCCTAGTTATGCCTCTCATATAAACTAGCTCGTTGATTAACATGATGATCAAGGTTTCCTGATCATACACATTGGATGTTGTTAATAACGAGGTCACAACATTAGTGGAATGATGTGATGAACATTCATTCGAAGTATAGTAATACGATCAAAGTCATTATGTTTAAATTGCTATAACATCATTACAAGTGACTTTAGTCCTTAGACCATGAGATCATGTCAATCACTAACATATGAAGAGTAGCTTGATAACATCAAACGTCACACTATAACAGGATGACTATAAAGGTGGGTTCAGATACTCCGATAATGTTTTGTAAAGGCTCATAGATCAAGAGTGAGATTTCCATCCAAATGATGGAGAGATATACTCCAGGCCCTCTCGGTAATATCACATTGATATAGCTTGCAAGCAAGTGATGGAGATCACTAGAATGTTATATCACAGGAACAAGAAAAGAGTACATGTCGATAACGAGATCAAACTAGGTATGGGGATACCAATGATCAAATCTCGAACATGTAAAATATCACGATACAAAAGGATTTATTTGCAATATAAAAGGTTCACATGATCACAAGAAGTCATCGTTGAATGTGCGGGAGTCGGTATGGATCTCTAGGTCCTCCTGCTGATTATTGATCGAAGAGGGCTCTCGATCATGTATACATTATTCGCAAACCGTAGGGTGACACACTTAAGGAATACTGACACTATTTGGAGCAAATAAGATGCGAGAAAAAGAATATGAAAGCGCTAGAATTATTTCAATGGTTATGCATGTGAAATTGAAATGTAGCAAGGGTTTTATGTGAATGATTGTTAATTTATGTAATTAACAAAATTCTGAATAAAATAAATAAAAGAATTTTATTAAATGAAAGCTTGCATTAAATTTGGTGGAAATTTAATGGATGTGAGTGGATTTTTAAGTGAAGGCATGTTTATGTGAGTGGAGGCTTTTTATTTTGAGTGGGAGCTCCACCCACATGAATGTGGAAGAGGTTGGGGAAGCCACCATGGCCACCACGCCATGCCCCTTGGCTGCCTCCCCTCTCCTCCTCTCATATCACACCTCCTCACGAAGGATCTCTCTCCCCCTCTAAAATTTCGCCATGGTCTCGGATCAGCGAGATACATGTTGCAGGTGGCTTTTTCTGGAGTAAGGATTTGTTGCTTCCGCTGCTTTTCTAGAGGGAGGGAGCGGAGGTTTTTGGGGTTCTGGACGTGTGTGCGATCACGGATGCTCCGCTAAGTTGCGGAGCTGTCGGACTTATACACGATCTTGAGATTGGCAAGAGATCGACTACATCACCAACGAGTCCATACTCGTAAATATTTGTCGGTCTTCAAGGGTATGTATTCTGGATGTATATCCACCTGTTGATTGTATCTAGATATATGGATCGTGGCGTATACAGTTCCCATCATAGGAAATTTTTTGTTTTCTATGTTGCGAACCCGACAGTGGTATCAGAGCCGGATTGCGTAGATGCTTTGCATGGGTAGTACACATATGAGTATGTGGGCGCTGATGGTCACGTTATTGCTTCTTATGTGTATTTCGGATTTTGGTGGCATAGTGGGATAAAGCGGCCCGGACAAACCTTCCATGTCCTCGCACATGAGACATGTTCCACGCTTGACATGCAACTAGTTTTGCATAACTGGCTTGTGGGTGTCTGTCTCTCCTACTATAGTCAATATCTGATTTACAACGAGTTGCCGGTAATTTGATTATCATAGTTGTGGTTCCATGTTCGTAGATAAGAATGGTTCTATCTCCGAAAGCCCTATCCATGCTTTATTTTTAGAATTCCATGGTTAAAACTCTCACATTGAGCTAGTTGATGAACTCAAGTTTTCTTGATTTCCCCTTTTGATTTCTCATATTAGGATTAAATTTTTTCACGTAGAATCGCTCGTATATCATGTAGAAACTATATGCCTAAGGTTTTATGTTGAAAGTTTTTAGTACATCAAGATGAACAAGCTTGGTAGCCTTTTTTGCAAGAATAAGCGCCAACGCGGTGAGGGCTTGGGACTCCGGATTGAGCTCGACAACAAGTACGCCATGGTTTCATCAAGGCGGGTGATGCCCACGTGTTGGGACGATGATGCATTTCTCACCACTTTAGGGTTGAGAGCGGATTTCGACCACATGTGTGCGACTGCAGAGTTATCACTACTCGCCTACGCAAGCCACTACACCTACACTGAGATCACCTTTGAGTTCCTCGCCTCCTTCTATGATGACTATAGGGAGACAGGTAATGCGTGCATGGTGAACTTCACCATAAACCAACAGCCATATCAAATTTCTTTCCAACAATTTTGTGATGCTTTTGGATTCCCTCGTGATGGGTAACCAACTGTTACAAATTTATATGGCGTCTCTGATGACCCACAACTATAGGGGGTGTATCGTAGTAGTTTTGATAAATAGGAGTGTCGATCCCAACGAGGAGCAGAAGGTGCTGAATAGTGGTATGGAGCAGGAAATCCCTGTGAATACTTAGCAAACGGATTTTTAGTGGTTTTCTGAGAAGGCAACAAAACAAAGAGCAAGTAACATAAGTAACGAACAAACGGAGCAAGTGGCCCAATCCTTTCTTAGCAAAGGACAAGCCGGTGGAAATACTTATAAGGACCAAATGTTCTCGAGGACACATGGGAATTCTGTCAAGTGCTTTCGCTTCAAATAGCTAAGTACTCTTCGCTGGTGTTTGTAAGTATTGTGTGGGTGAACCTGTGCTAACATGCTGCCCTTCCTAGGACTAATACATACTTGTGATTAAACCCCCTGCAAACATCCGTAACTATTGTAAAGTAATTAAGATATAAATCTAACCACAACCTTAAACTCTGAGATCCTACACTCCCTTGTGCAAAGGTGTCCTAACGGGGGTTCAGGTTTCTATCACTCCGGCAACCCCACAATTAGTATCCAATTACACAATGCATTCCCCTAGGCCCATAAATGGTGAAGTGTCATGTAGTCGACGTTCACATGACACCACTAGAATAATAGCACCACAACTTAAATACTAAACCATTGAATAATAACTCATCACAGATTCACTACTAACAACATGACTTCTCCCATGTCCACAAGAACTAAACGAACTACTCACAAGACATCATATGGATCAAGATCAAAGATGATATGATAATGGATAACAATTTGAACATAAACAATAATCCAGTGGTTCCACTCACAAGCATCAACTACAATAGTAGTCAACACTTCGGGAAGGAATTCCCCCGACAGAAATCTGTCAGCCGGAGAGATCTTTATCTCTCGGTGTTTTCCGCCCCCCAAAGGCGGCGGAAATCTATCTGTGGTCGCTCCCTGAGCCATAGGGTTTTGAAGGGAAGATATAGGCGAAGGGGCGGAGTCGGAGGCCAGGCAGGTGGGCCACACCTGCCCTAGGCGCGAGGTCAGGTAGGCCCGCGCCTAGGGGGGTGGGCCCCCTGAGGCCCATCTCCATCCCTCCTTATGGCTTCCTTCGTCTTCTGGTAAAATAATATGTTTCCATATTTTTCTGGTATTTTTCTGATCTTCGCGAAATTGCACCGAAACACCTTCTTTTCCATCAGAATCCAGACTCCAGCAATCCATCCTCCAGGAATCATCCAACATGCATAAACAGATGAAAAGCCATAAGTAATACCTCATAATAATACAAATATAAATGAATAGAGGTCAATTATGATATAGAAATGTGATGCAAATTGGGCGTATCAACTCCCCCCAAGCTTAGACTTCGCTTGTCCCCAAGCGAAAACTGAGCTCAGTAAACGTGTCCACGGGTTTATGGAGTGAAGTGTTGATAAAATAATACGAACAAGAAGCATCACACTTACCATTGCACAACTCATTGAAGAGAGCAACTCACCATTATATAACTTAACTTGCAACCAAGTACATCAGTCACATAGAGATGTATAAAGATAAATCATAATTGGAATTGGCAAACTTGTTCTTGGTTAGAGAACACCTGGCAAACAGTGTCACAAAATCTTTTTGTAGAAGTTTCAAAACAGGAACACTCTTTGCTCAAAAAGGTTTTTCACAAGTGAAGGCTTTCAAAGTAATACCCAATAGATAAAAGTTGTGTGCAAACAAGGAAAATGAAGAACATGATTGAATAAATCACCATATGAATGCTTGAAACATAACAACTCAAAATCTTGCTGGAGGTAGAGAGGGAGTAGGTTTACTGACTCAAATGGTAACTGGTAGAAAGGTCCCTTCTTAGAGGGTAGCAGGGATTACAAGTCATCAAGATCTTCCAAAAGATTATGGTACTTACTAGCTTTGAGCCCTCATTGCCCCTATCATAAGCATCTTTAGATGATTAAGGTTAAAGTGAACAAAGATGGAGTATATGCTTGACGAAATATAAGTTGGAAACCTCATGTCCCTTGAATATGAGGGCCACTCCTCATGCATACTCAACTTTGGGTCCAGGTAAGTTCTTATCATTGTAAGTATTTGCATATCATTGAGAACCGCCAACGGGGAACCCCTTGCACATGGTACATGAGCTTTCCCATAACCAAAATGACAAGGCAAGCAGACAATGAGCACCTCAGCAATCTTTTTATTTACTATGCATATAGCTTTTTATTGAGGATGCTTCATAGATGACTCACTATGGTGATGCTGCAAGTTTCCACCATGATTATGTAGGGGTTCGTAGCATGGAAAACAAAAAAATTCTACCGCATGCACAAAAACAAGCCAAGATCTATCTACTAGATTGTAGCAACGAGTCGATAGAGGAACTCACCCTCGAAGATTCCAAAGCGGTTAACGAGAGCAGATTCTCGTGGGTGATGTAGTCGTACTCTTGCCGATCTCAAGATTGCGTAGACGATCCTTCTGGCGCTGCGTTTCGGCAGCGCTTCCACAGTCGGTCACACGTTCGGTACTCGATGAAGACCTTCCTCTCCCTTGTTCCAGCAGGCAGTGGAGGTTGTAGCACTCTCCTCGTGATTTCGGTAGCACGACGGCGTGGTGTCGGAAGTAGAGGGGAGATCTCGCAGGGCTTCGCCTTAAGCCGGAGCGAGTATGGTGGAGTATGAGAGAGGCCTTGGCGATATACGGTTTAGAGGACACCAAGGGGAGGGTGTGGCCGGCGGATAGGGTTTGGGGACACCCTAACTCAGCGACTTAGAGGAGGCCCTAGGCGGCGGCGACGCTGGAGGTGGCCGACGACTTGGGGCTAGGGTTTGAGGTGTGTGGGAGAGGGGCAGCCCTACCCCTCCTTATATAGGTGGGAGGGTGCGGCTTGGGAGGAGGGAGTCCTCCTCCAACTCCTCCTTGGCCGGCGGGTGGAGGGAGGGGAATTCCTCCCCAAGTAGGTTTCCTACTCTCCCTCCACCAAGCAAACTTGAGATTTGACTTTTTCAAATTGGCGTTTGACTTTCAAACTTCGATTTGATTTCTCTCTTTATTTTGCCCAGCCAAGTGACCTAGTACATGATGCAACCATTCCACATTGTCATGAAACATTCATGTACCCTTCCCTCCCGGAGTGCCGGACCTTCCGGACCCTTCTAGAACATTCTTGGTGAAAACACCGGAATCATTCCTGAACTCTAAAACAGGACTTTCCTTATATGAATCTTATTCTCCGGACCATTCCTGATCTCCTCGTGATATCTCGGATCCCATCCGAGACTTCGAACAACATTCGGTCTCTTACTCATCATTCCATAACTACTCAACAACATCGAATCCTTAAGTGTGTCTCCCTACGGTTCGTGAATTATGTGGACATGACCGAGACACTTCTCCGATCAATAACCAATAGAGGAATCTGGAAATTCATATGGCTCCCACATATTTCTATGATTACTTTGCGATCGAATGAACCACTTACATGCGATACCAATTTCCCTTTGTCTCGCGATAGTTTACTTATCCGAGGTTTTGATCATCGGTTACCGATAAGTACTCTTTTCTCGTTTCCGTGATATGTGATCCCTTGTGAGCCAGTCACATGCTTGCAAGCTAATTGGATGACATTCCACTGAGAGGGACCAAAGTATATCTATCCGTCATATGGATGGACAAATCCCACTCTTGATCCATGTGTCTCAACCCATACTTTCCAAACACTCAATGTCATCTTTATAGCCACCCAGTTACGGTGTGGTGTTTGATGTCATCAAAGCATCCTTCCGGTGATGGTGATTAACATGATCTTATGGTCGAAAGAATTAGGTTACTATGTATTAGAAAGCTTATAGCAAATGAACTATATCAAATGACTTGACCTTTATGCTATGCTTAACTATAGGAGTATGTCCATCACATCATTCTCCTAATGATATGACCCTGTTGTTAATAACATCTCTATGTTCATGATCAGGAAACCATGATCATATATTAACCAACAAGCTAGTTTAACAAGAGGCTTTACTAGGGACTCTTTTTATGTTTACAAATCACACAAGTATTAATGTTTCCGATTAATACAATTATAGCATGGTATGTAAACATTTATCATAAGTATGAAGATATGATAATAACCACTTTATTATTGCCTCTTGGGCATATCTCCAACAGTCTCCCACTTGCACTAGAGTCAATAATCTAGTTTCAAACCTTTGTGTATTCAACACCTATGGCTTTCCGGTGTTTTATATACACAATTGCTAGTGGTCAACTAATCTCCGGATCTTGACACTTCCAGGTCCGTGTGTAATTGCATGTCTTTGCGTCTCTACGCATCACTCATTCTCTAATGAGATGGCTTTGTACAAATTTGGTCCTTTGGTGAGACCTTTAGTTCCTTGGGGTTTAAAACGTGTTGATAATATTGTCATACAATATATCTTCGTAGTAATATCCCGCTGTGAACTACACCTAGTTTGATAACAAACTACTTGACACAAATGCCCTCTTTTGCTGCTATAATAGCAGTCATATACTTAGCCTTTTGTTGTAGTATCTGTCACAATGTATTAACTTTGGAATTCATCCAAATTCATTATGGAACTTACTTTCCATCATATTGTGCCACCCTTAGTTTAGATTGAGATAAACTTAATTTGTACTTTGTGACAAAACTAGTATCAATGTAATACTTTTACAATGAACTAACCATCTATTTGTCACTTCTACAAAATAATATATTCTTAGTTCTTTTTAAAAGATCATAAGAATATCTTTACTATCGTCCAATAATCATCTTATGAATCATTCTGGTAAACGCTCATAATATTTAGAGCATAGGACATATCTGGATCTGTACACATCACAGCATGATTGATAAAATACTTTTTGTGATTTTATCTATTAAGTATCAAAATACTTAAATATTTATTCAATCTTTCCTGTGCAACAAGAACCTTTCTTATAGTTTCTATATTGAACTTATTCAATATCTCATCTATGTACTTCTGGCACAACCATATTGGCGTCACAACTTTGATGCCAAATATTCGGGTTCTGCCTAAGCCTTTCATCGAGATGAAATTATTATCCCGTGTTAATAAAAAGATACATCATTTCCAATCAACAATATGTCTTCCACATAATGTATTAGAAACATGTCTTACTGCTCCCACTTAATTTCTTGCAAATGCAATCATCTTCATCGTCTCCGATGAAATTAAACTATTTTAACAGTTTCATCATAGTGAAGATTCCAACTCCGCGATGCTTACTTCAACCATTGAAGTTTGCATATGCTTTTTAGCATCCTTTGAATTAACAAAACCCTTTGGACCGTGTCATGCACACGTCTTAGGTAACCATTCTCTTAGAAGAACTTGTTTTGTTTATTCAACTATCACATAACAAAATTATATGTGGTGGTTGCTACATTAATCTGTCTAGACTAAATATCGCTTAATGAAAGATCAGATCTTGTCATAGTCAACTCTTTGAAGATTGTCGTGAACTCTTTCCCGACATGTAGATAATTTCATAGATGTGAAACATCCATGTCTATTTCTTTATAGATACAAATACTACTGTAAGGTCTTGTACCTTTCTAGAGGGTCTTTCAAGCTCAAAGCTTGATTTCTTGTATATGGAACTATCACGGATTTTATGGCTTCAAGCCATTTGACGGAGTCAGGGCCCATCATCGCTTCTTTGCATGTAGTCAAATAATTATTGTCAAATAATGATTTAACTCTCAAATCTTGGTATTTGATCGTTTACCCGACCTACTTGTTTCAATAGGAACTTAGACCTCCGTGACCACAACCTTTGAGGCACGTCAGCCATGAGCATTGTTGCTGCCTTCGGAACACTTTTCGGTGCTACGCAAATTTGCACATATAGCTAAGGTTCTTTTAACCTTATCAAAGTTCTATTGTCCTCCCACTTAACTTTTCACGGAAAGTTCCTTCTCAAAGAAACTTGACGTTCTAAGCGACAAACACTTTTGCCTTCGGTGTTATGGAGGAATACTCAACTATTATTCAAAATAACATACAAAGATATGTTCATCCGATTTTGGTTGCAAACATCTTTCTTATGCATAGCATACCAATTTTTAAGAAAGGACAACTTGGGTTTTATCCCAAACCATAACTTTATATGGTGTCAATTCAACGGATTATGATGGAGCTCTTTTCAGTGGAAAAACGGTAGTCTCTAAAGTTTTTAATCTTTTAAAATATAATGACAGTTTTATGAATTACACCTTTGATCTTACCATGTCATACAAGGTTTAATGACATATCTCGAACGCTACATACTCTTATGGTGTTTCGGGAAATGCAAATCCACGGAACAATTCCTTAAATCTTAGGTGTTTTATGCTAAACTTGTAACTCAAATATCTTCCTTTATGATCTTATCATAAACTATTTATATTCTTGTTATAATGATTTTGCACTTCATCTTGAAAGTCTTTGAACTTTTCTAACGTTTCATACTTTATCCTTATTAAGTAAATATTCATATATTCACTCAAAATTTTCGGAGAAAGCATATGAAATTGAAATTCATCGCTCTTGACTATACATAATGGACTTCATACAACATTATGTACAAGTTTCAATAAGCTAGTCATCCGTTCCCTTTGGCCTATGAACGGAGTTTTAATTATCTTTAGGAAAGTTTCACAAGCGTCATTTGATCAAAATCAAAAGACTCCAAAATTCCATCCACATGGAGTTTCTTCATGTTTTCTTTCCAATATAATTTAAACGGCGACGTCACTTCCTAAGTGATCTTTCAATCAATTGTCTTTCGACATTTTTAGCACTTATTTTATGGATGTGATTTATCCAACGAGATTTGTAAATCATCCATCTTTTATGGATTGCAGCAATTAATTGAACAACCCTTTTGTTCTCATAATACCTGATAAAACAAATCTTGAAGGCAAGCTTTGATGTTAACGAGAAACACATCAACACTTTATTTGTTCTCGATGAACATCATCACATATTCTCTTGCTAGTTACTTAGGACATTGTAGTTCATGAATTGTGTTGTTTCGTATGACGATTCACACCAACAAATTCAGTATCAAATACTTAAGAACCACATTGTTTAATAAACAAAGAATATATCCATAACATGTATATCATCTATATACCTAAGCTGAACAATTTTAGTCTTTTCTTTTTTGCCATATATTTCTGAGATTCTCTTTCAGTATTTCCTTTTCTGTTTGAAAGAATCTATCAACATCAATAGTGGAGTCATACATATGACACATAGTCCAAAACGTGTATAATTAAATACCAATGTCTTTGGACTTGCACTTTGAAGTAGATCACCATCATCAAATGTTTGGTGTGCTTTCAAATTCCATTCTTTAGTAATCTCTTGGTGTAGTAAATATTTTACCTACATCAAATATTCACCCTTCTCATGGAATTATTCATGATCAAGCTACTTTAGCTTATAACGGTGAATCGCGAGTATAATGTTGCTCTCCAAAACCTTTTGGAGGATTAGGATAACTAGTGTCTCCAATCTTTTGTAAATTCTCATCAAATATGAGAACATAAACTTTGCCATATTATACTCTATCATGTTGTAACCAAAACATCATTTCAGATATCGCAATATCTTCCATGCATGATGGTTTCTGAAACAACTCTTTCAACTCCTAGATTACCTTGATATTGAAACTATCTTTCGAATATCAAGAATCATGGAGATAAACATGATACTCATATACTAACACTGGAATTATTACTCTTGATTTAATACCAACTATTAAATTTCACGGAGTAATCGAAACTTACTGAAAGTTTGAAATGGGACTTTTAAACTTTAGATTAACACTTCAAAACAATACGATACCAGTTCGTAAAGTAACTAACCAGAATTTTATAGTTCTATCATCTCAATTATAACTAAGCGCAAGGTGGTAAACGGATGCCAATGACTACAACAACTATGCAAATTCACTTTGATTTAATTTATGATAAATAGTGTTCAACTTTTAATCAAATTGTTGTTGAACTCCCACTCAAAACAATATCCCTCACATTGTTTTAGTGATCACACGAACCAAATCCACCACATCAAAACCGATCATCACGAGAGTTGATGTAGCTTCAATGGCAAATAATCAACATGTTCATCATATCTACTATATGACTCATGCTTTACCTTTCGGTGATCCGTGTTTCGAGACCATGTCTATACATGCTAGGCTCGTCAAGATCAAACCTTAGCTTTCGCATGAGCAAATCTGGCTTGCTCACGTTGTATACACTCACAGAATCTAGCACACCCGATCATCACGTGATGCTTAGAAACAACGAGCTTTAGCAATGGTGCTTACTAAGGATGAACACTTTAAAACTTGAAATTGTGTGCTTGAGGGATCATATTATAATGCTACCATCGTTAACTAAGCAATACAAGATGCATAAAAGGATTAACATCACATGCAATTCATAATATGTGATATGATATGGCCTTTCTTCTTGTGCTTCCGATCTCCATCTTCAAGCACGAACATGATCTCCATCATCACCAGCATGGCGTCAAGGTCAATGGCGCCGCTTCATGGTTGTCATCCACCAGCATCAACTATTACAACTACTTTGAATAATACACACGCGGGTCTTTAACGTAATTTAAAAGACAACCATATGGCTCTTGCCGGTTGCCAACTTACAATAAGGAACATTGCATACATCATATATAATCACAATCATGTCCATATCACATCACAGCACACCCCTGCAAAACAAAGTTAGACGCCTCTAATTTTCTTTGCATGTTTTATGTGGTTTGGGGCTTTCAATAAGTGTTGTTCTAACTTACGAACAAGAACCACAACGTTGATACTAGTATTGTCAATCACCCGTTGTAAATTGAATCTTAACTATGTTGGGAGAAACAGGCACCCGCAAAGCCACTTATGCAATACAAGTTGCATGTCAAGAGTGGAGCAAGTCTCATGAACGATGGCATGTAAGGTTAGCCCGGGCTGCTTCATCCCACCATCCCGCAAGATGCAAAGTACACAAGAAGCAATCGACAACAAAAGCATCAACGCCCACAATGACCATTGTGTTCTACTCGTGCAACAGATCTACATATAGACATGGCTTTGATACCACTGTACAGGTTCGTAGCATGGGAAACAAAAAATTTCTACCGCATGCACACAAACAAGACAGGATCTATCTACTAGATTGTATCAACGAGTCGATAGAGGAACTCACCCTCGAAGATTCCAAAGCGGTTAACGAGAGCAGATTCTCGTGGGTGATGTAGTCGTACTCTTGCCGATCTCAAGATCGCGTAGACGATCCTTCCGGCGCTGCGTTCCGGCAGCGCTTCCGCAGTCGGTCACACGTTCGGTACTCGATGAAGACCTTCCTCTCCCTTGTTCCAACAGGCAGTGGAGGTTGTAGCACTCTCCTCGTGATTCCGGCAGCACGACGGCGTGGTGTCGGAAGTAGAGGGGAGATCTCGCAGGGCTTCGCCTTAAGCCGGAGCGAGTATGGTGGAGTATGAGAGGGGCCTTAGCGATCTACGGTTTAGAGGACACCAAGGGGAGGGTGTGGCCGGCGGCTAGGGTTTGGGGAAACCCTAACTCGGAGACTTAGAGGAGGCCCTAGGTGGCGGCGCTAGAGGTGGCCGGCGACTTGGGGCTAGGGTTTGAGGTGTGTGGGAGAGGGGCAGCCCTACCCCTCCTTATATAGGTGGGAGGGTGAGGCTTGGGAGGAGGGAGTCCTCCTCCAACTCCTCCTCCTTGGCCGGCGGGTGGAGGGAGGGGACTTCCTCCCCAAGTAGGTTTCCTACTCTCCCTCCACCAAGCAAACTTGAGATTTGACTTTTTCAAATTGGCGTTTGACTTTCAAACTTCGATTTGATTTATCTCTTTATTTTGCATAGCCAAATGACCTAGTACATGATGCAACCATTCCACATTGTCATGACACATTCATGTACCCTTCCCTCCCGAAGTGCCGGACCTTCTGGACCCTTCTAGAACATTCCTGGTGAAAACACCAGAATCATTCCCGAACTCCGAAACGAGACTTTCCTTATATGAATCTTATTCTCCGGACCATTCCGGATCTCCTCATGATATCCCGGATCCCATCCGAGACTTCGAACAACATTCGGTCTCTTACTCATCATTCCATAACTACTCAACAACATCGAATCCTTAAGTGTGTCTCCCTACGGTTCGTGAATTATGCGGACATGACCGAGACACTTCTCCGATCAATAACCAATAGAGGAATCTGGAAATTCATATGGCTCCCACATATTTCTACGATTACTTTGCGATCGAATGAACCACTTACATGCGATACCAATTTCCCTTTGTCTCGTGATAGTTTACTTATCCGAGGTTTTGATCATCGGTATCTCTGCATACCTAGTTCAACCTCGTTACCGATAAGTACTCTTTTCTCGTTCCCGTGATATGTGATCCCTTGTGATCCAGTCACATGCTTGCAAGCTAATTGAATGAAATTCCACCGATAGGGCCCAGAGTATATCTATCTGTCATATGGATGGACAAATCCCACTCTTTATCCATGTGTCTCAACCCATACTTTCCGAACACTCAATGCCATCTTTATAGCCACCCAGTTACGGTGTGGTGTTTGATGTCATCAAAGCATCCTTCCGGTGATGGTGATTAATATGATATCATGGTCGAAGGAATTAGGTTACTATGTATCAGAAAGCTTATAGCAAATGAACTATATTAAATGACTTGATCTTTATGCTATGCTTAACTATAGGAGTATGTCCATCACATCATTCTCCTAATGATATGACCCTGTTGTTAATAACATCTCTATGTTCATGATCAGGAAACCATGATCATATATTAACCAACAAGCTAGTTTAACAAGAGGCTTTACTAGGGACTCTTTTATGTTTACAAGTCACACAAGTATTAATGTTTCCGGTTAATAAAATTATAGCATGGTATGTAAACATTTATCATAAGTATGAAGACATGATAATAACCACTTTATTATTGCCTCTTGGGCATATCTCCAACAGATTAAGCATGGCTTAGGCTAGCGGCCCAGGCGTTTCCCTAACACAGAATACAAACACCATGGACTTACAAGTTCCCTCTTTATTTTACACCGCTGACATCCATAGACAAAAGAGCACGATATCAACTATGTATAGAGTACAAGTGCAATGTTGAAAACGTTCCCCATGACAGCACGGTTCTGCTAATCCCAACGTATAGATGCAAGCATATACAACTTCGATGTCCATAATGGTTCAAGTTTATTAGGGGCAAGTAAATAAAGTATGCCATCAAGTTCGTGAGAGCTTTACTAACTAGTTTTCACATAACAAAATACTTTTTAATTTGAAAGGTAGATGAATCTTGATAATTTTCTAGGAATAGCAACAGCTACTAGGTAGATATGGTGGACACAAGTGGCAAAAGTTTTGGGTTCAAAGGGTTTTTGGGAACATGAGAAGCATGCCTTCTCAAAACAGGTTTTTTGCTAGCAAGGCTGGGTAGCAAGCAAGAGAGTTGAAAGAAACAAGCGAACATACAAGTAATAAAGCCAAACATGCAATCTTCCTTGAAGACACAAAAGAATCTTAAATAAAGAATACCAATCTTATGAGCCAACAAGGAAGAAAACAAATGATACCAAATACCTGTAAGCATTTTATTTCTTTCTTTTTCTTTCAAACTAATGCCACCGACCAGAACTCGGTTTGCCAAACCAATTTAGATCCACTTGATGATCCCAGAGTGGTGCCAATACTAAACAACAAGATCCATCATATAATAGAGATTGCAAACTAAAAATAAGAAGTGCAAAAAGTAAAGATGAGACTTCTCATTAATATTCCAATAAAGGCACTCACACCAAAGGATATATAGATAATCAACTAAAGGAGAGATACTTCCACATGCAAACCAAACTATAAGATAACCTCTCTACCATAGATATGAATCCACTAAAAAGGTAAAAGATAAAAGATAATGGTGGTGGTATGTGGCACTCCCCCAAGCTTGGAACAAGCCAAGGGGATGCCAAACCTGATGACGAATCACTCCTTTGGTGGTGGTGTTCTTCCAACTCTATCTCCAAGGGCTTCTTGCCTTTGTTTGGCGGAGGCCATGGTGCTCTAAACTTGAAAAGATTTCCTGACAAAAACAGATTGAAATGAAAACACGACGAGAACACGATGCAAGAACCTCGGGGAACCCGGAGGGTTATATATTACGAAGATTCAATGCATAAGGAAAGTTTTGACATGGAAACAAAGTGGAGGCGGAGTTCGGGGGAGTCAAACCCCCTCCAGGCGCGGCCAGGCTGGGTCCGCGCCTGGGGTGGGTTTGTCCACCCCAGGCTTCGTTTCCTCTTCAGTTTCATCCTGTAGCTTCCCTTATGTATTAAAAACATCAAAAATATAAAAAGACTGGAGTTTCACGAACCTTCTATTTTCACCACTTTTACCTATTCAAAGACGAAATCTGTAGTTTCTGGTGTTTGGTTATTCATAAACTCTTATGGAGTCATCATTTGAATGACATCCACTTCTTCATTGTAAGAATCTCTAGAAATATAATGTTTTAGTCTTTGACCATTAACCACATGTGTTGTGTCATCCTTCAGAGAAGAGATTTTTATGGCACCTGAACGGTACACTTCCTTGATAACAAAAGGTCCTTCCCATTTGGAGAGTAGTTTCCGTGCAAAAAATCTGAGACGAGACCTATACAAAAGAACTTTCTCACCAACATGGAACTCCCTTTTGAGAATTCTCCTATCATGCCATCTTTTTACTTTTTCCTTAAAGAGCCTAGCATTTTCGTAAGCTTCCCCTCTCCACTCATCTAGATTACTTAAATCGAGCAGTCTCTTCTCACCAGCAAGTCTAAAATCTCTATTCAACTCTTTCACTGCCCAATAAGCTTTGTGTTCTAATTCTAAAGGCAAGTGACAAGCTTTCCCATAGACCATTTTGTAAGGAGACATCCCCACAGGATTTTTATAAGCAGTTCTATAAGCCCACAAAGCGTCATTCAACTTTTTAGCCCAATTTTTTCTAGACCTATTGACAGTCTTCTGCAAGATAGATTTAATTTTCCTATTGGAGTTCTACGTGCCCACTAGTTTGGGGGTGATAGGCTGAAGCTATTATGTGGTTTACATCATACTTAGCGAGAGTTTTTCTAAAAACCCCATGAGTAAAATGGGAGCCTCCATCAGTCATGATATATCTAGGTACACCGAACCTAGGTAAAATAACATATTTGAGCATTTTCAAAGAAGTCTTACCATTAGCATTACTCGTAGGTATGGCTTCTACCCACTTTGTAACATAGTCAACAACAACAAGAATATGAGTATACCCTTTTGAAGGAGGAAAAGGCCCCATAAAGTCGAATCCCCAACAATAAAAAGGTTTAATAACAAGAGAATAATTCATAGGCATTTCATTGCGTCTAGAGATGTTACCTACTCGTTGGCATTCATCACAGGATAATATAAACTTCCTTGCATCTTTAAAAAGAGTAGGCCAATAATATCCAGATTGTAAAACCTTCTATGAAGTCCTATCCCCAGCATGATGTCCTCCATAAGCACTGCCATGACATTTTCTCAATATCTCTTGTTGTTCAAATTCTAGAACACATCTTCTCATAATGCCATCTACTCATTCTTTATATAGGTGTGGGTCATCCCAAAAGTAATGCCTTAGATCATAGAAGAATTTCCTTCTTTGCTGGGTTGTAAAGGTTGGAGGCAAATACTTGGAAGCAATAAAGTTATCATAATCAGCATACCAAGGATTTTCATGTGGACTTACCCTTATTGCAACTAACTATTCATTTGGAAAATTATCATTAACAGGTAAAGGGTCAAAAGAAATGTTTTCCAAACGAGATAAATTATCAGCAACAGGATTATCAACACCTTTCCTATCCATAATATGCAGATCAAACTCTTGTAAAAGCAACACCCACCTTATAAGCCTAGGCTTAGCGTCCTTCTTTGTCATAAGGTACTTAATACCTGCATGGTCAGTATGAATAGTAAGCTTGGAATCAACAATATAAGGTCTAAACTTATCACAAGCAAAGATTACAGCTAAGAACTCTTTTTCAGTAGTAGCATAATTCTTTTGAGCAACATCTAGAGTCTTGCTAGCATAATGAATAGCATTCATCTTCTTGTCAACACGTTGTCCAAGGACAGCACCCACAGCAAAGTCACTAGCATCACACATGATTTCAAAAGGTAAACTCCAATCAGGTGGTTGGACTATAGGAGCATTTGTTAAAGCTTTCTTCAAAGTTTCAAAAGCTTACTTACAATTATCATCAAAAACAAAAGGTACATCTTTTTGAAGAAGATTAGTAAGGAGCTTTGAATATTTGGAAAAATCTTTAATAAATCTCCTATAGAAACCAACATGACCAAGGATACTACGAATACCTTTGATATCCCTAGGACAAGGCATCTTCTCAATTGCTTCAATTTTAGCTCTGTCAACTTTAATACCTCTTTCAGAGATCTTATGTCCAAGAACAATTCCTTCATTAACCATGAAATGACATTTCTCCCAGTTAAGAACAAGGTTGGTTTCTTCACATCTCTGCAAAACTTTATCAAGGTTGTGCAAACAGTTATCAAAAGAAGTTCCATAGACGGAAAAATCGTCCATGAAAACCTCCACAATTTCTTCACAAAAACCCTGAAAGATAGCAGACATACATCTCTGAAATGTAGCAGGAGCATTACATAAACCAAAAGGCATATGCCTATAAGCATAAGTACCATAAGAAAAAGTGAAAGTGGTTTTATCCTGGTCCTGTGCTTTCATAGCGATTTGAGAAAACCCAGAATAACCATCAAGAAAGCAAAAGTGAGTCTTTTTGGATAGCCTCTCAAGCATTTGATCAATAAAGGGCAAAGGATAATGATCTTTCTTAGTAACTTTAATAATCTTTCTAAAATCAATGCACATTCTATACCCAACCACTACTCTCTAGGGTATAAGCTCATTATCCTCATTAGGCACAACATTAATCCCCCTTTCTTGGGAACAACATGAACAGGACTAACCCATTGACTATCAGCAATAGGATAAATAATACCACCATCAAGGAGTTTTAATACCTCATTTCTTACCACTTCCTTCATTTTAGGATTTAGGCGGCACTGGTGCTCAACAACTAGTTTTGCATCAGGCTCAATATTAATAGCATGCTGACATATAGTGGGAGAAATTTCTTTTAAATCATCAAGAGTATAACCCATAGATCCTCGGTGCTTATTCAATACCTCCAATAGCCTTTCTTCTTCCTTACCTAAAAGTTTATAACTAATAATAACAGGATATCTCTTCTTATCATCAAGATAAACATATTTAATATCATCAGGTAAAGGTTTGAATTCAAAAACAGGATCCCCTTTGGGTGGTAGTGTGGTACCCAAATCTTCCACGGGTAAATTATGCTTAAGTAACTCAGGCTGACGAAGGAAAACCTCATCAATCTCATCTCTTTCCTTCATAAAGGCATCACTTTCATGATCTTCCATGAACTGCTGCAAAGCATTGTTAGGAGCAAGAGAAATAGCAGACAGTTGTTCAACCTTGAAATCCTCATCAGGTAATTCATTTTCATAAGGTTTTTTGGCAAATTTGGAAAAATTAAACTCATAAGATTCTCCAGCAAACTTAGTCAAAACTTTTTCCTTCCTACAATCTATGATAGCCCCACAAGTATTAAGGAAGGATCTACCAAAGATGATAGGATAGGTTTTACTAGCTTCTTTACCAAGTACTAGGAAATTAGCAGGATATTTAATCTTACCACAAAAGACCTCCACATCTCTTACAATACCAATGGGGCAAACTTGTTCTCTATTGGTAAGGTGAATAACCACATCAATGTCTTCAAGCTCACAAGGACCAATCTCATGCATAATTTCCCTATAAATCTCATAAGGAATAGCACTAGAACTAGCACCAATATCGCATAAACCATAGTAGCAATGATCACCAATTTTAACAGAGAGCACAGGAACACTAGCTTTTCTAGCCTTACTAGGATGAGAGATAATATTAGAAGCGTCTTCACAGAAGACAATATACTCATCCTCTATATTTATAGTAACAAGATCTTTCACAATAGCTACCACATGCTCGATATCAATAAGCTCATCGAAACCTTTGGTTTTCTTTGCGCTTTTACTAGCCACATTAGCCAAAATAGAGTGCTCCCTTACCTTGGAGGGAAAAGGGATCTTCTCAACATAAGGTTCAGGCAAAATAGGATCAACAGCACAAACCTCTACACTGGCAGGAACGTGGGTAACAATGTCTTTATAAGGAGCATGGTACTTGTCCCACTCTTTCTTGGGAATCTCAATATAAGAGGCAAAAGCATTAAAACATTCCGGAAGAACTTGAGGATCAAGGCCAAACTTATTGCTAATATCATGGACGTTATTAGTTCCCATAAAAGATTTAATGCACTCATAATCATAGTTTATACCTGACTTTCTTCCTTTGTCATTCTCCCAAGCCTCGGTATTATATTGAATACGGTATAAAATATCCCATTTAGATTCTTCCTTCATACTTGTGAATGATCCAGCGCACGAAGCATCCAATAAACCTTTATCAAGAAGAGAAAGCCTAGCATAAAAGTTATTGAGAATAATATTGTTAGGGAGTTCATGAATAGGACATTTAAGCATTAGTAGCTTCAATCTCCCCCAAGCTTGAGTTGTACTTTCTCCATCAAGAGGCCAAAAGTTATATATAAGACTTCTATCCTATTCGATTTCACTGGGAGGATAAAATTTAGAGTAAAAGAGAGATGTCATCTCCTCCCATTCCATGGATTGTCCATTCTTTAACAGCTTATACCATACCTCAGCTCTCCCTTTCAAGGATATGGAGAGTAACTTCTTCTTCACCTGTTCAGTTGTGATACTTGCACACTTAAACAACCCGCATAATTCATGGATATAAAGCAAGTGATCACCATGATGGACAGTTCCATCCCCAAAATAATAATTATCCATGACACGATTAACAATACTCGTAGGTATCTTAAAAGGATCTATCTCAACAGGTGGTGGTTCATCTACTACCCTAGCAGCGGTAGTAGTTTTCCCAAACAAAAAACCAAGTGGGTTATTCATATTGGAAACAAAGTAACAAACAATAACAAAAACAATGCTCAAAGTAAAAGTTTCCCTTACCAGTTCTACTCTTCAATAGCGCTTCACTCCCGAGCAACGGCGCCACAAAATAGTCTTGATGACCCACAAGTTTAGGGGGTGTATCGTAGTACTTTCGATAAATAGGAGTGTCGATCCAAACGAGGAGCAGAAGGTGCTGAAGAGTGGTATGGAGCAGGAAATCCCTGTGTATAGTTAGCAAACGGATTTTTAGTGGTTTTATGACAAGGCAACAAAACAAAGAGCAAGTAACAGAAGTAACGAACAAACGGAGCAAGTGGCCCAATCCTTTCTTAGCAAAGGACAAGCCGGTGGAAATACTTATAAGGACCAAACGTTCTCGAGGACACATGGAATTCTGTCAAGTGCTTTTGCTTCAAATAGTTGAGTACTCTTCTTTGGTGTTTGTAAGTGTTGTGTGGGTGAACCTGTGCTAACATACTGCCCTTCCTAGGACTAATACATACTTGTGATTAAACCCCCTTCAAACATCCGTAACTATAGGAAAGTAATTAAGATATAAATCTAACCACAACCTTAAACTATGATATCCTACAGTCCCTTGTGCAAAGGTGTCCTAACAGGGGTTCAGGTTTCGGTCACTCCGACAACCCCACCATTAGTAGCCAAATACACAATGCATTCCCCTAGGCCCATAAATGGTGACGTATCATGTAGTCGACGTTCACATGACACCACTAGAAGAATAGCACCA
The DNA here is from genome assembly GCA_916181665.1 of Avena sativa. Lineage (NCBI taxonomy): Eukaryota > Viridiplantae > Streptophyta > Magnoliopsida > Poales > Poaceae > Avena > Avena sativa. The sequence continues at coordinate 164,696,422 of OV702294.1, read as the reverse complement.
CAACTTAAATACTAAACCATTGAATAATAACTCATCACAGATTCACTACTAACAACATGACTTCTCCCATGTTCTCAAGAACTAAACGAACTACTCACAAGACATCATATGGATCAAGATCAAAGATGATATGGTAATGGATAACAATCTGAACATAAACAATAATCCAATGGTTCCACTCACAAGCATCAACTACAATAGTAATCAACACCGGGAAAGTTTCCCCTAACGAACTAAAGCAATATCCAACACAATTGTTACAGCGGGACGGAGTGGTGGTGATGGTGTGGATGATGATGATCCCGATGAAGCCTAGCTTGATGATGGTGTTGATGGCGATGGTCTTCCCCTCTCCGGGAAGGAATTCCCCCGACAGAAATCTGTCTGCCGGAGAGATCTTTCTCTCTCGGTGTTTTCCGCCTCCTAGAGGCGGCGAAAGTCTATCTGTGGTCCCCTCTGGTGTTAGGGTTCCGTAGGGAAGATATAGGCGAAGGGGCGGAGTCGGAGGCCGAACAAGTGGGCCAAACCCACCCTACGCTCGGGGTCAGGTGGGCCCGTGCCTAGGGGGGTATGGGCCCCCTGAGCCCCCCTCGCTCCTCCTTCGTCTTCCGGTAAAATAATATGTTTCCATATTTTTTTGGTATCTTTCTGATCTTCGCGAAATTGCACCGAAACACCGCCTTTTCCATCATAATCCAGACTCCGGCAGTCCATCCTCCAGGAATCATCCAACATGCATAAACAAATGAAAAGCCATAAGTAATACCTCATAATAAGACAAATATCAATGAATAGAGGTAAATTATGATATAGAATGGTGATGAAAATTGTGCGTATCAGGCCACTACCCTAAGCCATGCCTAATTATGGTGGAAACTTGCAGCATCACCATAGTGAGCTATCTATGAAGCACCCTCAATAAAAAGCTACGCATATGGTAAATAAAAAGATTGCTGAGATGCTCATTGTGTGCTTGCCTTGTCATTTTGGTTATGGGAAAGCTCCTGTACCATGTGCAAGGGGTACCCCGTTGGTGGTTCTCAATGATATGCAAATATTAACAGTGACAAGAACTTACCTGGACCCAAAGTTGAGTATGCATGAGGTGTGGCCCTCGTATTCAAGGGGCATGAGATTGCCAACTTATACTTCGTCAAGCATATACTCCAGCTTTGCCACTTTAACCTTAACCACTTCAAGATGCTTATGATAGGGGCAATGAGGGATGAAAGCTAACAAGTACCATAATTTTTGGAAGCTCTTTTTGAAACTTGTAATCCCTGCTTCCTTTACAAAAAGGCCTTTCTTCCACCACTATTGAGTCTCCACCTTCTACCTTTAGGCACCATTAAGAGAGCATAGTTGTCATTATGTGTGCAATGTTCCAAAGCTTATTAATTGATGCATATTGTGTTATTACTTGCTATTGTGCTATTTGTTTCTAGTCACCCTTGTGAACTTTGTAGGTGTCCTATGCATTATATTGCTACTCTATGAGGGACAAGCTCATTACCACTATGCTATGTTTTCTGCATGTGAAACAAACAAACGTTTTTCAATGCATGTTATTCATGATCTTTGTTTGTAGCTTGCCATGTTGCATGCATAGTTACTATGTCCTATTGTTAGAACCCCATCTTTCATGCACATGTTTAGAGTTCTTTGATCCCAGCTTTCAATGCTTGCAAATGGTTGGATCTTTATTGTTAGGGTGCATGTCACCTCAAAAATTATTCTGTTTATCACTTACCTACTCGAGGACGAGCATGAGTTAAGCTTGGGGATGTTGATACGTTGGAAACATATCTATAATTTTTTATGCTCCATGCTTGTTTTGTATCTACTTTGCTTTACTTGTCTACACTTTGAGGTGCTTTTTACATGTTTTCTGGTACTAACCTATTAACAAGTTGCAACAGTGTCAGATGCTTGTTTTCTGCTATTTTTGGTTTCAAAAAAGTTAGTAAAGAAATATTCTCGGAATTGGACGGGACAAAGCACAAAGTCAATTACTTTCCGTGGGGAACAAGAAGTCCAGAGGAGAGCCCGGGAGGCAAGCCAAGGGGGCCAGACCCACCCTAGGCACGGGTGGGCCCAGCCCCGCGCCTAGCTAGGGTTTGGTGTCCCTGGCCGCCTCCTCGGTCTCCCCCTTCGCCTATAAGAAGCCCCCGATGCAGAAACCCTGAGGACCCGATCAGAAATCCACGAAACCGTTTGTATATTGTTGTATTTCCCAATCAACCTCATAGGATCTTTTTGACTAGTAATTGCATTGTTATGCCTTGCTCAGTTCCTGTCAATTGCCCCGTTGTAATTTTCTTACCCTTCATGCCATGTTTTTTATCTAAGGAGAGCACCTCTAGTGAACTATGGACCCCGGTCCAATCTTTACCATTGATACATCTTCCTCTGTTACTGTTTACTTGCTGCAAACCACCATTACCTTCCACACCATACGTTTAATCCTTTGTTATAGAAAACCGGTGAGCTTGACAACCTCACTGATTCGTTGGGGCAAAGTCTTCAGTTTGTGTTGTGCAGGTCTCCGTGTTGCTTGCAACACCTGTGTGGCGTTTCCTTCCTCCTACTGGTTCAATAACCTCGGTTTCTTACTGAGGAAAAAATTGTTGTCGTGCTACTTCACACCTTGCTCTTGGGGTTCCCAACGAAGCGCTCCTTCATCAACTCAGCGCAACCAACACGGCCCAGGTGTTTCTCTAATACAATATACAAACTCCATGGACTTACAACTTCCCTCTTTATTTCACACCGTTGACATGCATAGACAAAAGAGCACGATATCAACTATGTACAGAGTACAAGTGCAATGTTGAAAACGTTCCCCGTGACAGCACGGTTCTACTAATTCCAACGTATAAATGCAAGCATACACAACTTCGATGTTCACAATGGTTCAAGTCTATTATGGGCAAGTAATAAAGTGTGCCATCAAGTTCGTGAGAGATTTACTAACTAGTTTTCACATAACAAAATACTTTTTAATTCGAAAGGTAGATGAAGCTTGAGAATTTTCTTGGAATAGCAAAAGCTACTAGGTAGATATGGTGGACACAAATGGCAACAGTTTTGGGTTCAAAGGATTTTGGAAACATGAGAAGTATGCCTTCTCAAAACAGGTTTTTGGCTAGCAAGGCTGGGTAGCAAGCAAGAGAGTTGAAAGAAACAAGCAAACATACAAGTAATAAAGCCAAACATGCAATCTTCCTTGAAGACACAAAAGAATCTTAAATAAAGAATACTAAGCTTATGAGCCAACAGGAAAGAAAACAAATGATACCAAATACCTGTAAGCTTTTTCTTTCTTTCTTTTTGTTTCAAACTAAAGCCACTAACCAGAACTTGATTTGCCAAAAACAATTTAGATCCACTTGATGATCCTAAAGTGGTGCCAGTACTGATCAACAAGATCCATCATATAATAGAGATTACAAACTAAAATAAGAAGTGCACAAAGTAAAAGATGAGACTTCTCATTAATATTCCAATAAAGGCACTCACACCAAGGGATACATAGATAATCAACTAAAGGAGAGATACTTCCACATGCAAACCAAACTATAAAATAACCTCTCTACCATAGATATGAATCCACTAAAAAAGTAAAAGATAAAAGATAATGGTGGTGATACCGCGGCACTCCCCCAAGCTTGGAACAAGCCAAGGGGATGCCAAACCTGATGACGAATTACTCCTTCGGTGGTGGTGGTATTCTCTTGATAAGATCCTCAATAAGTTTCTTCAACTCCTCGAACTCAAAAGTAAGAGTATGGATTAGCTCCGAGTTTTGCTCTATACGGTTCATGATCATGTCAGTCCGAGAATCCCAGTTCTTGTTATCCTTTCCCCACTCTTCATCCTTTCCCCACTCTTCATCCTTAGCATGATCCTTCTCTGCATTGTTAGAACGAGGCATATCCCAAACCGAGGGAAAATTCCCTTTGGCCACATGTTGATATTTATATTCATGTATAAGTATATGGAAAGGTCTCTTGTTACGTGGAGGAGATGATCGTGGAGAGAGAGTATGACGTCGATATTTCCCTCCTGTAGACATTTGTGCTGTCCACTTAAGCTTGGTAGGTCGTGCCACCAAACAAATACTTGCGACGGTAGCGCGAGTGTCCGGTTGCTTGTCCTCCTCCATGTCTCCTTCATAACCTACCGGAATCTCCTCTTCCTTGGGGACTTGAGGTTCTTCTTCCTCGGTCTTCTTGCCTTTGTCGCTGGCGGAGGACATGGTGCTCTAAACTTGAGTAGATTTCCTGACAGAAACAGATTGAAATGAAAACAAGATGAGAACACGATGCACGAACCTTGGGGGATCCGGGGGTTATATATTACGAAGTTTCAATGCATAAGGAAGGTTTTGACACGGAAACAAGGCGGAGACGGAGTTCGAGGATGGCACACCCCCTCCAGGCGCGGCCAGGCTAGGCCCGCGCCTGGGTGGGTTTGTCCACCCCGGACTCTGTTTCTTCTTTAGTTTTGTCTTGTAGCTTTTCTTATGTATTAAAAACATCAAAAATATAAAAATATTGGAGTTTCACGAACCTTCTGTTTTCACCACTTTTACCTATTCAAAGACGAACTCTGCAGATTCCTTTTTTCTTTCTCCTAAGAATTTCCTTTTTACAAAACCCTTGCACAAAATCAAAGACAACATTAGTGTAAGCAAAAACAATAAACCTTTGGTGCACACTTCAACTAAAAACCCATCAAAACAAAAGCTTCTGCAAGAGGCAAATGCAAATGATGACAGAAATCTGTCAAAACATACTAGCAGGTAAAGATTGATTTTTTCGAAGACCTTCTGTTGCTCAAATCAAAAAGTGCAGAACTGATGAAAGTTGGGTAACCACTTGGAGAACAAGCACAGAAAAATGCAGCTCCATCCGAAGTACTTAGCTTCCTCACGAATTTTTACAATGCAGCACAAAAATCTGTCCCACGACAGCCACTTTTCACAACTCCTCTACTTCACAAAAGTAGTTGAACTTGACACAAAAACCAAAACAAAAAGTATAAGGAGCGGTTATTACAGAGGTAATAACTTCCAAGACTCGACAAAACTCTTGGGTTATCTCCCAACAAGTACTTTTATTTAATGCCTTTAAGTTAGGCTTGAAACTTTCAAAGATGCTTACATAGGGTATATATATCTGGAGTGAACGAGAGCATCAAGAAGCAAATAACCAACACACTTGAGTCTAACCCACTTCCTATGCATGGGGGTATCATGAGAAAATGAATTGTTGAAACAAAAATCCACAAGCATAGGAAGACAAAACAGATGCAACTTTAAAGCTTTCAACATAAAACGGGGAAACTTAACATCATTGAGATGCATAAAACCATGTTTCCCTCTTTCATAATAACTTTCAGTAGCACTTTGAATAAAGTTGACAATATAACTGTCACTGGGAACAACTTTATTATCAGAATAAGCATACTTACAGTCACCAAAAAGAGGTCCAAGGTCATAGACTGGATCAATAGCAAGTTGTTCCATCCTGAAATATTAGGCAAGCTATTTTCACAAGGAGCTCTAGCAAATTTGGAAAATTAAACTCATAAGAATCTCCATCAAACTTAGTTAAAACTTTTTCCTTCCTGCAATCTATAATAGCTCTACAAGTGTTCAAGAAAGGTCTACCAAAAATGATAGGACAAGTTCTGCTGGATGCTGAATTAAGCACTAAAAAATCAGCAGTATACTTAATCTTACCACAAAGAACCTCCACATCTCTTACAATACCTATGGGGCAAATGGTATCCTTATTAGTAAGGTGAATAACCACATCAATGTCCTCAAGCTCACAAGGACCAATCTCATGCATAATTTCCCTATAAAGCTCATAAGGAATAGCACTAGAACTAGCACCAATATCACATAAACCATAGTAGCAATGATCACCAATTTTATCAGAAAGCACAGGAACACTAGCTTTTCTAGCCTAACTAGGATGAGAGATAATATTAGAAGCATCTTTATATAAGACAATGTGATCATCCTCTATATTTCTAGTGTCAGTGTCTTTCACAGTGGCTACCACAGGTTCATCATTCAAATGCTTACCAGGCTCCACAGTTTTCATTGTACCTTTGCTATTTGCACTAATAATCATAGAATACTCCTTTACCTCAGCTGGGAAAGGCATTTTCTCAACACGAGGTTCAGGCACAATATGATTAGTAGTACAAACTTGAGTACTTCTAACTGGAACATGACTAACAACATCTTTATAAGGAGCATGGTACTTATTCCACTTCTTCTTGAGAATTTCAATGTAAGAGGCAAAGGCCTTAAAATAGTTGGCAATACTTTGGGAATCAAGACCAAACTCATTGCTAATATCACAGAAGCTATCAGTTCCCATAAAATATTTAATGCATTCATAATCATAGTTTATACATGACTTTCTTCCTTTGTCCTTCTCCCAAGCTTCAGTGTTCTCTTGAATACGGTCTAGAAGATCCCATTTAGCTTCTTACTTCATACGTGTGAATGATCCAACACAAGAAGCATCTAGTAAATCTTTATCATGAAGAGAAAGCCTAGCATAAAAGTTATTGAGAATAATATTGTTAGGGAGTTCATGAATAGGACATTTAAGCATTAGTAACTTCAATCTCCCCCAAGCTTGAGCTGTACTCTCTCCATCAAGAGGCTAAAAGTTATATATAAGATTTCTATCCTTATGAATCTCACTGGGAGGATAACATTTAGAGTAAAAGAGAGATGACATCTCCTCCCATTCCATGGATTGTCCCTTCTTCAGCAGCTTATACCATTCTTCAGCTGTCCATTTCAAGGATATGGAGAGTAACTTCTTCTTCACCTGTTTAGTTGTGATACCTGCACACTTAAACAACCCGCATAATTCATGGATAAAAAGCAAGTGATCACCAGGATGGACAGTTCCATCCCCAAAATAATAATTATCCATAAAACGATTAACAATACTTGTGGGTATCTTAAAAGGATCTCTCTCAACAGGAGGTGGTTCATCTACTACCCTAGCAGTGGTAGTAGTTTTCCCAAACAGAAAACCAAGTGGGTTATCCATATTGGAAACAAAGTAACAAGCAGTAACAAGAGCAATACTCACAGTGAAAGTTTCCCTTACCAGTTCCACTCTTCAATAGCGCTTCACTCCCCAGCAACGGCGCCGGAAAATAGTCTTGATGACCCACAAGTATAGGGTGTGTATCGTAGTACTTTTGATAAATAGGAGTGTAGATCCCAACGAGAAGCAGAAGGTGCCGAACAGTGGTATGGAGCAGGAAATCCCTATGAATACTTAGCAAATGGATTTTTAGTGGTTTTCTGACAAGGCAACAAAACAAAGAGAAAGTAACAGAAGTAACGAACAAACGGAGCAAGTGGCCCAATCCTTTCTTAGCAAAGGACAAGCCGGTGGAAATACTTATAAGGACCAAACGTTCTCGAGGACACATGGGAATTCTGTCAAGTGCTTTCGCTTCAAATAGCCGAGTACTCTTCGTTGGTGTTTGTAAGTGTTGTGTGGGTGAACCTATGCTAACATACTGCCCTTCCTAGGACTAATACATACCTGTGATTAAACCCCCTACAAACATCCGTAACTACAAGAAAGTAATTAAGATATAAATCTAACCATATCCTTAAACTCTGAGATCCTACGCTCCCTTGTGAAAAGGTGTCCTAACGGGGTTTCAGGTTTCTGTCACTCCGGCAACCCCACAATTAGTAGCCAAATACACAATGCATTCCCCTAGGCCCATAAATGGTGAAGTGTCATGTAGTCGACGTTCACATGACACCACTAGAAGAATAGCACCACAACTTAAATACTAAACCATTGAATAATAACTCATCACAGATTCACTACTAACAACATGACTTCTCCCATGTCCTCAAGAACTAAACGAACTACTCACAAGATATCATATGGATCAAGATCAAAGATGATATGGTAATGGATAACAATCTGAACATAAACAATAATCCAATGGCTCCACTCACAAGCATCAACTATAATAGTAATCAACACCGGGAAAGTTTCCCCTAAAAACTAAAACAATATCCAACACAATTGTTACAACGGGACGAAGTGGTGGTGATGGTGCTGGTGGAGATGATGATGACCCCGATGAAGCCTAGCTTGATGAAAGTGTTGATGGCGATGGTCTCCCCTCTTCGAGAAGGAATTCCCCTGGCAGAAATCTGTCTGCCGGAGAGATCTTTCTCTCTCGGTGTTTTCCGCCCCTAGAGGCGGCGGAAATCTATTTGTGGTCGCTCCATGAGCCTTAGGGTTTCGAAGGGAAGATATAGGCAAAGAGGCGGAGTCGGAGGCCAGGCAGGTGGGCCAGACCTGCCCTAGGCGCGGGGTCAGGTGGGCCTGCACCTAGGGGGTGGGGCCCCTGAGGCCCATCTCCGTCCCTCCTTCTGGCTTCTTCGTCTTCTGGTAAAATAATATGTTCCCATATTTTTCTGGTATTTTTCTGATTTTCGCGAAATTGCACCGAAACGCCTTCTTTTCCATAAGAATCTAGACTCCAGCAGTACATCCTCCAGGAATCATCCAACATGCATAAATAGATGAAAAACCATAAGTAATACCTCATAATAAGACAAATATCAATGAATAGAGGTAAATTATGATATAGAAAGGTGATGCAAATTGGGCGTATCAGTCTCAAGCGGAGAAACTTGGGAGGTTATTTCTGTTGATGGTGGTAGGGACTTCTACCAGAAGAATATGTACACCATTCAGAACCCGACAATCCACTACTTCGCCTTGTTCCTCGCCAACACTCTGTTGGGAAGATGAGATACCGGTTCCATGGCCCATCCAGATATGGCCATGATCACCAAGACACTCTTTCCCAATGCACCACATAGTCCCAATCTTGCAGCTCTACTCCTCCAGCACCTCTGCCACTATAGCAACAAAAGAAAAGGTGACATTCACATTGGTGGATTGGTGACCCACCTTGTCCAAGTCTATGAAATTCCATTATCTGTTATGCAACCTGTTGACGGCTCCATACTTATGGACGTCAAATATATAACTGTTTGTGGCTTCCTCGGTGTCTACCGAGCTAACAAAAGACTCCGAGCATATCAGTTTGGTTATCTTGATGCCTCACAGGATGAGCAAGTGTCGCTACCTTGTCCATAAGCTTTCTCGATTATGGGGAAGGACAACTGGATCCTCACCCGAGACCAAGTGAGGGAAATCATGGTTGAGCTCCAGCCTGACGCCAAAGAGGATGGAGGAGAGAATCAGGGAGAGCAGGAGCAACACGATCCTGCTTGGGAAAGATAACAACAACAACAGGAAGGACCCTGGGACCCATGGCCCAATCAGCAGAATAGCAGGGGTTCAACGACATCCCCTATCAAGAATTTATGCAACTCAACAAACGGGTTGGGGATACCAACCATACTCTTCAGGGAGTGAATGAGGATGTTAGTTCCCTCACTAACAACTTCAGTCACTTTATGACCAACTTCCCCAACTACTACCAGCAGTACCCGTACCAGCCACTAAATGACGGCAACAACTAAGTCTGGCAACAGCGTAAGCTTGGGGGAGGTTTGAAAACCTCCAAACTCTGCATTCATATTTTTATTTCTTTTTTTGATTTATTTTTCTTCTTTAAAAATTGCATGTTTACTTTCAGTTTTGCATTCCTAAATCAAAAAAACAAAAAATTTAGTTGTAACTTCTATTGCAAATTTGTTTCTTTGTCTTTCGCGTAGATTTTTCAATTTCAGGTGACTTGACAATAGATAAGTATAGTGGGGTTCAACTCAAGTACAAGAACGAAGCAAGTAAGAGGAGGTATCACATTCCTTTTATCACCTCTTCTGCAATTTTAAATTGACCCTACAACTATTTGCTCGTTTGCACTTGAGTCACTCCCCACTTAGCTTGTGATCCTATAAATTTTATTTCTTTGCTAGTGTCTCCTTTTTAGCTTTGAAATAATGAGCAATGAACTTGGTTAAAATATTTCCAACATTTTTACAACAAGAAAAATCATCCAAAAGATGACTTGAGTCCATGTTTAACCCAAAGGATTTGATTTTAGAAACTACTTAACCCCATTAAGCTTAATGTAATAGACTTGATAGCACTTTTGAATGGAATTATTTGATAAAATTGATGCTTTGAAGTAGTAGAGATTATGCCACTGTTTTTCTAGTAATTAAAGTAAGATATTGCTTTACGCGTGTCATTACAAAACTGTCGTGCTCCATGGAGAGCTAATAACTCTGCTGGCCAACGAACGATCTAAACGTGGGAAACCACTTGATTTCGGCTATTGAGTTATTTAAGTGTCTGTAGCTGCAATGCTATGACGAGTAAAAGTTTTAGTTTCCTCGTGGTCTCACGTTCCAAGTGAAGTTGTAGTACTCCCCTGACCCATTATTACTCAATAGTTATATATTGGCATGGTCACGAGTATGCAACAAAGTCCCAATTAATAATAAACATTGGCGTAATTTCTCTATGGAAGAACTGAGATTTTTGAAAAGCAATGAAAGGAAAAAAATGTTTTGAGAGTCTTGAAATTTTGACGTGGGAGTAGATGAGTTATTCTTAAATTCAATATTTTTGGTGCTAACTTGAGTACTCTTAACTGATTAAAGAAACAAGAGCAAAAAGTCTTTCACCTCTCAACAAAGAGAGAAACCAAAAGAATTTGTTTCACTTTCCTAGCTAAACTATTGACACTTGCTCGGGCATATAATTTATTTGCTAGCAAGATATACGTGGTTAGGAAGTGGACTCAGTGCAATCTTATGAATACTTATATGATCATGCTTAAGATTGCAGAAATTATGAACAAAGGAATTTGGCACCAATTCGAGCTTGTAGATCCTTTTATTTCAGTTTTGAATCTCCGCTATTCTTCTCTATTTTCTTGTCACTCGAGGCCGAAAAACATCTAAGCTTGGGGAAGTTGATAGATGTGAGATTTAATATATTTTTAATGGTTTTTCTTGATGGTTTTCGTATTGATTTGATGGTTTTCTAGCTTTACCTAACGCTAATACTTCGGTAGCAAAGAAAACTTAGTTTTCAGTGTATGTTTCAGGTTTTGAACATCAACAAAAGGTTTCAACAGCAAAAATACAATATTCAGGCGAAAACAAGCAAGTCTCTTTTTGGAAAAAATCGAGAAAGGCAACTAGTAGGTTTACCGACCAACTATACGACGGGAATATTTTCTCCGGCGGTATAGTTTTGGCCATATAGTTGTCGTCGCCTTCGTCCTGTCCAAAGGAACAACTTTCGTGAAGGAGGCAGAGGAAAAAATAGATCACAACAGCCACCGTTCCATACAGAAGGGAGAAAGAAGAGATCCAGAGAAGAAGGGGAAGACGTTCTCCATATCGCTTCACGCTCTTCAACCGCCTAGCCACAACACCTCCATAGCCATTACTTGTACTTGAGAGAGAGATCTTCACCTTGAAAGATTAAGAGATTGTTTCTTCCTATCTCGAATTACGTTGGATTTATTTTCTATTCTTATTGTGGATCTTCACGGTAATATTGAGAAGAACTCCTTTTATTCAATTATATCGATGATGATTTCTTCTCTCATGTGTGAGTAAGTTCCTTTGGGCGTGGGAGACGTAGGGGATTGGAGAGATTTGATGTGCCTATATATATCTTCCATTAATCTGTGATTAATTTTAATTACTATATTGTGTGTTTGACTATCTATGGGATGCCTAATGCTTGATGTCCAATTAAGGGCCCACACAACATGATACTTTGTTCTACATAGATAAGATCTTGTTTGCTAGAGGACCGGCGACCCCCCGAGTGATACGGGATATCAATGGAAAACTAGTTTGACTCGAGGAGCACGAGGAACCACTGTGCCTATTGCATTAGTCCGATCCAAGGAGCTTAATTGCTAAGCAGCCTAAAGGATCTTAATTGCCTAGTAACCGACCTTGGTTTTGGTAACAGACTAGTGGGATTATTAACGTTGGGATAGAATCTATCAAGAGGAGTTCCATCTAATTATGGGTTGCTCGCCTACACACACATATAATATTATATAGTTACACTTATCACTCATCCACTTGGCACAATCACTATCACTATGAACTGTATCTTCCCGCGCATGCTTTATCATCTGCGGAAAACAACAAACAATCGAATTGTTCTTTACTTTTATGCTTTTTATTTCTAAAATTTATATTTTAGTTTATTTAAATACATTTAGTTTAATCCAAACTTTGTTCTTATTTCAACACTTGCAGTCAATTCACTCGAAGACCCGTGACAACTTTGAGTGTGATAGAGACTTCATTCATGAACACTTTCCTTTGAGATCCATGTGGGATCGATATCTTAACTTCAAAACTAGCTACAAACGATCTGTGCACTTGCAAACATCACTCATCTACTAAGAATTATGGCAGAGGTCCTAGGATGCCTCTTGCGCCAAGATGAGGATCAACTTTTTGCGTGTACTATTTGATCTGGTCAGAGTGGCGAGTTCCAAAAGGCTTCGACGACGAACTCCCATGAGTGAATAATGCCTGAAGATTGCCGGATTGGAGGGATTCGATCGTGCACACCCATGTTTTACTCTGACCGTTTGGATTTAGAGGAAGCGCTTCGAAGCTCTCTTGGCTGTTAATATCATGGGGAACGTTCTCGTTCTATGGTGCTAAGGAAGAATGTCATGGAGAGCGTGATCTAAGGACCGATAATGGTGGTTCGAGTCTGGATGGTGACGAGGAATTGGTTTGGTGACTCGTGACTTGGAGCAGTGGCATGCAAGTGGGGCGACTGCACAAGAGAGATTCACATTTCTATCTTTCAGGGTGAAAACCCAGGGTCTGGCATTAATTGGTTGTGTCCGGCAATGGTATTTTGAACGTATTATTTTGAGATCGTGGACTTTCTTTAGGGTGGAAACCTGAGATCTATGATTGGGCGATGATGATGTTGGTGCATTGTTCCTTATTAGAGGTGTCGTTTTTTAAAAAGCCGAACTTCTGGTGCTGTCCTGGTGGTGGTTGTACCGCTGTTTCAACGAATGAGTCACTGTAGCGGGACTTTTTTTTAATTCTTCTATTCTTTTTTTGGCGTATGTCCGCTAGGGCAATGCGTTATTACAGAGGCTGGGTGTAATTGATACTCCCTCTGGTCTAGTTTATTAGGCACGCACGTAGTTTAAAAAATATCTTTGACCATCAATTTTGATCAATAAAATATGCAAAATATGTCTCAAATAATATACCAATATACCATTGGAAACTACTTTTAAAGATGAATCCAATTGTATAATTTTCATGATATATTGTATAAAATTTATTGACTAAAATTAATGGTCAAAATTATCCTTTGTTTGCCTAATAAACCGGACCCGAGGGTGTATCTTAGAGTATCTTATGATATTAATATATAATATGCTTTTTTCCAAAAAATAATGATTTCCTTTCCCCTTGATCTCCGGTGATGTCCAAACTCAGGTTGGCGACCGTGAATTGGAGTTTCCGGATCAAAAAAAAGACTCCACAGGCGTGCCCCTGGGGCAATGCTTCACGAAAACCGCACCTTCCTAATGGCAGACCTACGGCCAGCCAAAGTACAGTTGCAAAAACTTCCAAATGAAGAAGACCCGAGCAAGCTGGGATTCCGACGCGCAATCGTCTGCATGCTAAATTTAACCAGCCGCCGCTCTTCCCTACCAAATCAAGCGCCTATACGGCCTCCTTTTTCACGGCTCCTCGGCCTCTTTCCCCCTCCCCCCGTCTCCACCTCCACCTAATTAATAATCAGGCCCCCACCCCACGCTCCCAATCCGAGGTCAAAACTTTAGCCACGCAGTCTCGAGGCAGGGAGGGAGGGGAACTGTGCGAAAAGCGAAACGCCCTCCTCAGTCCAGCGGGGGCCAGAGCAGCCAGCCGCGATGGCGAAGCTGCACCTCTCCTCCTTCTCCCGCCGCCCCACCCTGCACCAGCTCGCGGCCGTCGCCCTGCTCTGCGCGCTGTCCTACTTCGCCGGCGTATGGCACCACGGCGGCCTCACCTCTGCCCCCGCGGGTGGCGCCGCCTCCTCCTCCTCCGTCTCCATCGCCACCACCGCCTCCGTCTCCTGCGTCTCCCCATCCCCGACCGTCCTCAAGCGCGGCGGCGGCGGAGGCGGCTCCTCTCCTCCCCTCGACTTCGCCGCGCACCACGCCGCGGAGGGGACGGAGCTGGAGTCCGCGCCGGCGCAGCGCGTCTACGAGGCGTGCCCGGCCAAGTACTCCGAGTACACGCCGTGCGAGGACGTGGAGCGGTCGCTGCGGTTCCCGAGGGACCGGCTGATGTACCGGGAGCGGCACTGCCCGTCCGACGGCGAGCGCCTGCGCTGCCTCGTGCCGGCGCCCAAGGGGTACCGCAACCCGTTCCCGTGGCCGGCCAGCCGGGACGTCGCGTGGTTCGCCAACGTGCCGCACAAGGAGCTCACCGTCGAGAAGGCGGTGCAGAACTGGATCCGCGTCGACGGCGACAAGTTCCGCTTCCCCGGCGGCGGAACCATGTTCCCCCACGGCGCCAGCGCATACATCGACGACATCGGAAAGCTTATCCCGCTCCACGACGGATCCATCCGCACCGCCATCGACACCGGATGCGGGGTAAACTATTCCCTTCCACAAAACACATAATCGCTTACCTTATTCTGAATCACTTAGTAGTACCTTATTTGAATCCTCCGATAATCACGCAGCCGAAAAGAAGCATCTTATATGGTAAAAAATCGGGGGTTAATTGAGGTTTAAGAACAGGGAGCGGAGATCTCGGGAATGAGATTTGCTTTACGGGTGTCCGAAGTTTCCAGACCTGCATGATCCTCGTCTGGGCCTGCGCATATGGGTCTGGCCCGGGAAGGAGCCGCTGCTCCGACCCGATCACCGATCGCTCGATCACAGACCCCTTTCTTTCTTTAGAAGAAGATTTGGTAGTAGCACTTATTAACCTTTCGCGTTTGTAACGTAGCTAGTAGTATACAGGCTGTAGTGAACTGTCGCGCAGTGTTTCTTTGAGAAAGGCTGAACTGGGCACACTAGATCTGTCATCTTTTCTGTAACGCCACTGCTTACTTGGTACTAGTACTTCGTTACGTGCATACACACGCCACTTCGTTTATAAAGCTGTCCCACGTGCACAGCATTACAACCGGAGCCTGCCTGTTGCGATTGCTTTCCATGGATCGAACTCTCTCTGAGTGCACTGTAGGAATCTGAATCTGCTGTGTGCAGTGATTTCGTTAAAATGCATTGCCTTCACATTGTCACTGCCCTCTCGCTCTCATTCCCTGTGGCATCTTAAAAATTGAGACAATTTTGGCCTGGAAAATTCGAACTGTTTGTTTCGGAGAGTCCACCATTCTAGTGTGCAGTGTAGGAATCCACCATTCTAGTGTGCAGTGTAGGAATTGGGTTTTCGGCTGCCTAACTTGCTAAATTTCTCTGCTCAGGTGGCAAGCTGGGGAGCCTATTTGTTGTCGCGCAACATCCTGGCCATGTCCTTCGCGCCGCGGGACTCTCACGAGGCGCAGGTGCAGTTTGCGCTGGAACGTGGCGTGCCTGCGATGATCGGTGTGCTCGCCTCCAATCGGCTCACCTATCCTGCCCGCGCCTTCGACATGGCGCACTGCTCCCGCTGCCTAATCCCGTGGCAGCTCTACGGTATGTACCTTAATGATTGCACCCAAAAACCACAAGTGATTGCGAGTTTTCAGTGTATTATTCGTTACTTAATAATGTGCACATGGACACGCAGACGGTCTGTACTTGATCGAGGTCGACCGCATTCTGCGTCCTGGGGGCTACTGGATCTTGTCAGGACCACCGATCAACTGGAAGAAGCACTCGAAGGGGTGGCAGAGGACCAGGGAGGACCTGAATTCAGAACAGCAAGCCATCGAGGCAGTTGCCAAGAGCCTCTGCTGGAAGAAGATCAAGGAAGTTGGCGACATTGCAATCTGGCAAAAGCCTACTAACCACATGCACTGCAAGGCCTCCCGCAAAGTCATCAAATCCCCGCCGTTCTGCTCGAATAAAAATCCAGATGCTGCCTGGTAAAACTTGCAGTACCACATTCTCTCCATTTTGAAGTGCAACCCACGATTATGATGCATGTGATAAGATATATTCTTGTGATTGATTGTATTTTAGGTACGACAAGATGGAGGCCTGTATATCTCCACTCCCGGAGGTTAGTGACATCAAGGAGGTTGCCGGTGGTGAGTTAATGAAGTGGCCACAGAGGCTCACTGCCGTACCACCTAGAATCGCCAGTGGTAGTATTGAGGGAGTCACCGATGAAATGTTTAAGGAAGATACCAAGTTATGGAAGAAGAGAGTTGGGCACTACAAGTCCGTGATAACTCAGTTTGGGCAGAAGGGCCGGTACCGCAACTTGCTGGATATGAATGCCCGCTTTGGTGGCTTTGCTGCGGCATTGGTGGGTGACCCTATGTGGGTAATGAACATGGTCCCAACTATTGGGAACTCGACAACCCTTGGGGTGATATTTGAGCGTGGCCTCATTGGAAACTACCAAGACTGGTAAGTTATTGCACTGCAAACATTGCTCCTCTATAACAGTGATAAACATCATCTATTTTGTCGGGGTGTGTGACCTCTCTCTGTATCACTGCAGGTGTGAGGGCATGTCCACCTATCCCCGGACCTACGACCTTATTCACGCAGATTCAGTTTTCACTCTTTACAAGGACAGGTAAACATAAGTTGCTGATGAAATTGAAATTCTAGATCGCCCTTTTGATGTCCTACGAGTATTTGATGTGATTGTTGTTCTTCTCTAATTTGAATTGTAAACTGGTTCCACCCAGTCAAAATCTGATAAAATCAACTTGTGCTTGCAAGATGTGAGATGGACACCATTCTGCTGGAGATGGACAGGATCCTGAGGCCGGAGGGCACGGTGATCATCCGAGATGATGTCGACTTGCTAGTGAAGATAAAGAGCATCACGGACGGGATGAGATGGAATAGCCAGATCGTGGACCACGAAGATGGTCCGCTCGTCCGGGAGAAGCTCCTCCTTGTCGTGAAGACATACTGGACACTCGGGGACGAAAAACAATAGCGATAGCGTGAAATAATAAAGCATAAAAAGTTGATTAGTTGGCATATACTGGGCAGATCTCACAATTGTGTCTTGCTTCCCCTGTTTCGCCTTTTTGATTTTGATGAAGCTTAGTTTCTTGAGTATTATTCTTTGGCGAAATAGTACTGTAACATGATTCAGATCTGCCCAGTCTGTTATGGTGTAGAAGAGAAAGGGAAGGTAGCAAAGATTTTGATATGAAAGGACAGCCAAATAGGGCAAAGAGAGATTGATGTATAGAGTTAATTATAAGTTCCCCATGGCTGTTCTGTGGTTACTGAATCTGCCCATAGATGGTTACAACCCTTGGAAATAGTAGTTCTTCGGTAATTTGGTTCTAATGCATACTTTGACCGAGATGTTGAAACCAGCATAACCTAACTTCTAACAGTACATAATCCGGTGATGAAATGCCAGCCACGCTAAATACATGAACGACATTTTTGCTCATGCGTATGCGGTTGTCACTCTCAACTAAGGCTTGACCTTTGCCTTTGACCCTCCCATCTTGTTGTAAGTTCGGTGTACCACACCGAACGCGATTGTAGATCGGGATGCAGCGTTTGGGTTCCTGGCCACGCTTCCTTGTCGCACAACATAGAACTACTTACCGAGCTGCTCTTCAGAGGAAAAATGACGATTTAGTAGTACAGTAAAACAAATACTCCCTCCGATCCATATTAATTGACTTTCATTTATCAAAATTTAGATAAAACTATATACTAAATAGTGTCTAGATTTATTCAAATCTAGACAAATTTGAGTCAATTAATATGGGCTGGAGGGAGTACATAGATAGGTCACATGTCATATTCAGAGCTACCATCTCCTCGTTATTTTGTGCAGACGTCATGGTCGGTGCCGAAAGCTGGACAGGCAGACAAACCAAGCAAATTTTCCCAAAAATCTGCCAGAAAAATCGCAGCTAAGCTGACCATCCAATGCGATATTGGCAGAGATGTATAACACAATTTTGTCGTTGTCAGGCCATACGGTTTTGTCCCTACCGTACTGGACCACATATTTATTTTGATGAAAGTTTTCAGGCAAAATAAGAACTTTGTACTTCCTCTGTCCCAAAGGAGGCAGTGGCACACACATTTTAGTGTTAAACTTTGACCATCAATTTGACTAACTACGTACTACCTCCGTCCCAAGGCTTAGCGTATATAATTTTTTTAAGAGTCAAACTATCTAAAATTTGACTAAGTTTTTTTAATAAAATATTAATATTATAATACGTAATTCATACCCTTTCATACATCACGAAACATAGTTTCACATGGTATCTATATAATATAATATTTTTTGATAGTTTTTCTCAAAGTTTGGTCAAACTTTACATGGCTTGATTTAAAAAATATATATGCCTTAAGCCTTAGGACGGAGGGAGTATTTGTTACATACTATAAAAATAAATTACCTCACTGAATTTATTCGATAAGAGGTTTGAATGGTATGATCTTTACAACAAATATCTTATGTTTGTAGTTAATTTTAAAAATTATGGAAAACATGGATGCCACCTAAATTGGAAAGGGCGAAAGAACACGAATGTCGCCCCCCCCTCCCCACCCAGATTTGAACTGGGGATAAAGGATTTGCAGTCCCCTGCCTTACCGCTTGGCCATGCCGCCAAAAAATCCCTAACATTTAATTTAATCTAAATATGCTAGGTTCGCCTATGTGCACCAATAATTTATGCTAAGAAAGACAAGCAACTATGTAATAGCAAGATAGATAACATCAAGCACCAAATGCTATCACAAAGTAAAGTGCATAAGTAAAATAGCTTGGGTATAGCAATAACTGAGACACACGTAGTGCTCCCCGAACGCCACAAAAGGCTCACCTTGAGGCGTGGTTGCATAATACTCACCAAACGCCACATAAGGCCTCCCCAAAGATGCGGAGGCACATCACTCACGGATGCTACAAAATCTTACCTTATTCTCCTGAATGTGCATCACCAAGGCGATCACCCGATCCACTGTGGGACACTTGAGGGCGGTAACCAAACCCGTAGAAGTTTGGGGAAATCTTCACACCTCAATTGGAGGCTCTTAAGTAATCACCACCAAGGAAAAAACCTTAGAGTTCCAAGAACCCATGAAGAACAAGCTTCGGGTTCCAATAACCCAAGAGTGATAAGCTTCTCACTTTCAACAACCGATTTTTTTGTAGAGAATTCAACCGATGCACCAACTGCATGGCAAGAACAAAAGTTATCAAGTCCCTTTCTCCCAAATTCCACCAAAAGTACAAAAGTTATTAGGGGAATAAAAGAGGAAATCCACAAGAGGCTTCAAGATCTGGATCCAATATGTTCACCTCATTTAGATAAGAGATTGATTGGTAAAAATATAGATCTAAATCTCCTTTTTTTTCTTAAAAAGATGCAAGAATCTTGGGAGGGAGAGAGAGAGTATGCAAGCTCAAGAGGGTCAACAATGGGGTGCAAAATATGCTCAAGTCGTTGGGAACCTTTGGAGAATTGCCCCACAGATCTAATCGTTATGCACGCGAGCCTGCAGCGTCGGACTTTCCGGTCTCGGTCGGACCCCTCTGGCCATACAGAGAACTCCAAGAAGTGGTCCGACTAAGGACACTGCAATAAATAGACGAATACCCAAAAAATCCTGGACTAGGGCCAGACCACTCCAGGCGGTCGGACCACTCTGGCCCGACAGAAGACAGAAACTGAAAACACGATAACGCATCCTGACTCCGAATTCGATGAACTTGGGCTCATTGGAATCACAACAACAACATCTACAAATTCATGCAGAGGAATATCATAGTCCAATAAAGTAAGATAAAACCAAATGGTGAAAGGTTTGGCCTCTCTAAAAGCGATGAACGGGTACAACCTATAAAAAAAGAAAGAAGTTTTCCATACGAATTCCGTTTTTATGGGTTTGAGATTGTCTTGAAGATAGCCATAATCTTTAGAGCCTCACATGGATAAAATACAAGTAACAACCAAGAAAGATGATGCCAATAATTCAAACATTTGAGCTCTCTACGAGCGATATAGTCAAGTTACTCACTCGAGAGCCTTTCTTGATAGTACGGCTATCTATCATATAACCTGGTCTCCTAACCAACAACATGGGACTGGTAAAAGATAAAACCTATCACAATCATATCTTTGTCTTGTGCACTTGAACTTGATAACGATCTGGTCCTTCTCAAATCCAAATTTCTCGCACCCATGTGTTTTCTTAACACGAAGATATCAATGACTGGGAACATTGGTCACACCTAAGGAAATCCCGGACTACCTAAATTTAATAAAAACAAAATAAAAGTTTATGTATCTAGTCCCAAAATAGTACCCTATAAACATTAGGGAGATAAAAAGGTGGATCTTGCAACAATAATGACCAGTTTAGTGAGTCCATCTCCACTAGCTACTCCCTTAGTCCAGAAAGAAGTATGTTTCTAGCTTTTGTTCCAAGTTAAACTTTTTCTAATTTGATCAACTTTATAAAAAATGGTACTCTCTTTGATCCGTAATAAGTGTCGCCGATTTAGTACAAAGTTACACTAAATCATCGACACTTATTATGGATCAGAGAGAGTAGCGAAATATATGACATCTAATCCATATGTTATAAAGTTTTGCTACATTTTTCTATAAATGGTTAAATTTTAAAAAGTTTGATTTAGAACAAAAGCTGAAACCAGACCTTTTTATGGAGGGAGGGAGTCGGTACTAGCATACGTAGAAAGTAATGAAACGGCCCTAGAAGGCTAGAATGGACTGGTCCTGGACAGGAGGAGCGAAAGAACAAACACCTATGGGGTGATTGGGGGCACGTACCGAATTGAATCGATATTATTATGGACTTTTGGACAGAACCGGATGTCCCTCTCATCTGAGATTCTTCTTGGCGGCTTGCAGCTAGGTAAAGTGTCAATCTCACCTAACACTGCATAATAGAGCCTGTACCTCTCCAGGCTATGCATGTAAACAGTCGGGTGGTTAGTGGTCGAGGAATGGCAATGAGCCAATGATATCCCAAGATCTATACATAGGGATGCCTGTAGGCTGTAGTGGTTAAGCATCTCTGTCGTCACTGACGTGACATGAAATATAATTGAGTGTTACGAGATCAATTATCATGCATGCATGCATGCAAGACCGCGGCACCGGTTACTGCATTGTAGAGCTCACTCTGTTGGCCTGTGAGAAAACCGTTGTTTGAAATGGAACGAAAAGGTACTGAGCTTTTTGGAAACAACCTTATTTCTTTGTGGCGGTGACATCCAGCTGTGCAGTGCTCTATATATCTGGCCAAAGAAAGGCTGCTAGGACAACGGGAAAGCATGCAGGGACATGGCTGGTTGGAGGCAGGCAGGACCGCAGGCGCAGGAGATTCCGAGGAGCATTTGATCTGTTCCAAGGAAACCTGACATTTGGATCAAGACGCGCTGATGTACGAAAGAAGAAAATTCTCTGCTCCCACTGGTGCCCACTGCCCAAGAGCAAGAACGAAGCAACCAGCTGGGGAAGAGAGCGCTGAGAGAGATATGAGCAAAGCCCCACTGAGCTGGCGTGCCACCGGTGCCAGTGGCCCAGTGCTATTGTCCAGCGGCAGAGGTTCCAGCACGGCCCTGATGAAGCGCCATACCTCGTTTCCTGCAATGGAGAAATTGTGGAATGAGGCCGGGGTACCCATGGTAGCACTGGGCCTCTCCAGTGGAAGCTCGGGTGACGGCTGAACTTGTTTTAACATGCCTCGCATCTGCCACAGCCCATTAAATATTTTTCTTATAAATCTTGAATTCAATATACTTCCTCCGTCATAAAAATGATGTCTTAGATTTGTTGAAATTTAAATGTATCTACACACTAAAACATGTCTAGATTCATTTAAGTTTAGCCAAATTTGCGACATATTTATTAGGACGGAGAGAGTATTTCAAAGACGTCTTCGTGGGAGCCCATTAACAGGTAAATTTCTTATTTATTTCATTTTTTATAAATCTCAAATATATATATATATATTTATTTATAAAACATTTTCATGGGAAATGATTGGTCATATAGTTCAAAATGATTGTTCATGAGATTCATAATAAATGTTTAGTGAAATGCAAGATAATTGTTCATCTGGCTCAAAATAGATGCTAAGTACTACCAAAAAACCTTTTTGTACACTCATAATAAGGTAAAAGATAAGAAAAATTTATATACTCCCTCCGTTTCAAAGTATAAAATGTTTTAGATTTTGTGAAATGAATGTATTTAGACATCTTTTAATGTTTAGATTCGGAATGAACTTACACACTAAAAGGCGTGTAGATACATTCGTTTCAAAAAATCTAAAATATCTTATATTATACAACGGAGGGAGTATTTACGAATAAAATACAAAAGATATGATAAAATGGAAAGAAAACAAGTTAAAAGAGAAATATAAAAAATATAATAGAAGAATGAATGTAAATTATGATAACAAAGGAAAAATGGAAATAAAAAATAACAAATAAATAAGAAAAACAAACAAAAAGGAGGACCTCACCTTAATGAGACAGTCCATTATGTGTCGTATGGGTGTTATGTTTGTGCGCGATGTAGGGGCGTCAAATAGATTTCCCGTATTCCACTCTATCGGTGGACTGACTCATCGTCATCATGACAAACACATAGTTTCTACATTCGGGACTCTTGGGCCTTGTCATGAGATCTTCCACCCAGAGTAAAGCAAAAATCATCCGATATAGCTCGGTCCGACCTAACATATTAGGTTAAGTTCATGTATTATTGATACATTTCAAAATAAAATGTTTATTTATCAATATAATATTCAAAAATATTGAAAAAGTGATATCTAGAATATATAATATAATATTACTTAATAAAAGTATAGAATAAAATGTTCGTATATAGAAAAATAATGTTCATGTATACAAAAATAAATAATTATGTGTTTTGAAAAATAGTCATGTATTTGTGTTAAGAAATAAAAAGAAGAAAACTAAAAGAAGATGAAAAGGGGAAATAAAGATGAATAAAAATCTAATACAAAGAATCTAGAAAAGAAAATAAAAGATATAAATGTAACTAGGAAAAATTAGAAGGCAAAAGAAACAACAAAGAAAAAAAAGAACTCACGGATTCTTGTCCTACCAACCTAGAAAAGGGGAGGAGCTGTAACAGATAGCTTGCTATTTATGTTCAATCAATGAGCAGGAAAATCCTATTTATCCTAGTGCTGCAACAATTCTTGGCATCTACTGCAAATCTTGTTAAAATGCTGCAGATATTTTCGCGGGCAGGTGCAAATGTTATCCACCCATGGTGCATACATGCTTTGACCTTTTTGGATGTTACTGGCTTACTGCGATGGTTGGGGATTTGTTGTGGTCGGTGTGGATTTTCTGCATACTCATATTTTTTGATGCATTGGTGTTTCGGAATGTTGCCATGGTTCTTGAACGTTTTTAACCTACCACGGGCCAAAATGATGCGAGGACCGCTACTATAGTATAAATCTTTTGTTGCTTCAAGGATCGGATGGCCGAGATTTCGTGTTTTATGACGATCAGAGTATCTGACGGCTGTCGGAGGAGAGGATGGGGAGTTCTCGTACCCAGAGGACGCCTAGTCGTTCGCCGGCTCCCTGTAATTCAGAGCGACCGCCGAACCGAACATACGAGCCTTGCCACCAACTGCAACGAGTTCAGCAACCACTGTACTTCCCACAACCTTTGCGTTTGAATGGCCCCCATACACGACGCCCGAAATCGCGCCACCTGCTCTTTACATACCGATTGACCGTGCTCGCTAATCTAGCTAGTGTCTGTCCGTTACCCAATGCGGTAGGTTTTTGGTCGATCGATCACACGAGACATGTAGAAACTATATACAACTTTGAGGCATGCTTATAGATAGATCGTCCTCGTTAGCACCTGCGTCTCCATCCTAGACTAGAAGATGATCGACTACGCGGCGGCTGCCGTTGCCGCGGTGGCGCTGCTGCTGCTGTACGCGGTGCACCGGTGGAGGAACCCTCGGTGCAACGGCCGCCTCCCGCCGGGCTCCATGGGCCTCCCGCTCGTCGGCGAGACCTTCCAGTTCTTCTCCCCCGACGCCTCCTTCGACATCCCTCCTTTCATCCGCCACAGGCTCGCGAGGTACCACCTGCACGTTCCCTTTTAGGGCGAGGCCCATGAGGATTTTGTGGGCCAATCTGTTTCTTACGGCAGGTACGGGCCGGTGTTCAAGACGAGCCTGGTGGGGCACCCGGTGGTGGTGTCGGCGGACGAGGAGCTGAACCACATGGTGTTCCAGCAGGAAGGGGAGCTGTTCCAGAGCTGGTACCCGGACTCGTTCGTGGAGATCCTCGGCCGCGACAACGTCGGGGAGCAGCAGGGCACCATGTTCAAGTACCTCAAGAACATGGTGCTCAGGTTCTTCGGCCCGGAGAGCCTCAGGGAGTCCATCCTCCGCGACGTCGAGCACGCCGTCTGCAGCTCACTCTGCACCTGGTCCACCCTGCCGGCCATCGAGCTCAAAGAAGCCGTCTCCACCGTGAGTAAAATCCTCTGGGTAGTAACACGCAATCATGTTCAGGTTTTGTTGGTTCCTTACTGTGTATCATTTGGGTGCAGATGGTGTTTGAGCTTTTGGCGAACAAGCTGATCGGCTTGGAGCCGTCGAGGTCCAAGGTCTTACGGAAGAGCTTCTTCGACTTCGTTCGGGGGCTCATCTCGTTCCCGCTGTACTTTCCGGGGACAGCTTACTACGCGTCCATGCAGGTGATCAACCAAAATTTTACCTGCCTATCATCACGAAATAAATATATGTGCACAAGTTGTGGATTAAGGAAAAAATGGGATCACTTTCAGGGACGGATGACTGCAATAGAGGTGCTACAGCAAGTTCTGGAGGAGAGGAAGCAATCGGCACAGGCGCTCGGAGCAGCGGAATCTGCACGGCGCCACGGCGACTTCCTGGACTACATTGTCCAGGAGATCACAAAGGAGAAGCCGGTCCTGACGGAGGGAATGGCGCTGGACCTGATATTCGTCCTCCTCTTCGCCAGCTTCCACACCACGTCGCTGGCGCTCACACTGGCCGTCAAACTCCTCGCCGAACATCCAACAGTGCTTGAGGATCTCACGGTGAGTACGTACGCGTGGCTTGAGCGTCTCGCCGCAGCAGAGCAGAGTGTCCTAAATATTCTGTGATTTCCCTTGCCTGTAGGTGGAGCATGAAACGATTCTGAACCAGCGTCAGGCAGGCAGTGAGTCTGATGGTGATACGGTGACATGGAAAGAGTACAAATCCATGACGTTCACATCCCAGGTATTGGGATTTAGTCGTACTAATGGTCAAGTTAAGATGGTGCCCAAATACACCTGTGCTAGATGATCACAGGCACATGCATTTCTGGTTTACAGGTCATAAACGAGACGGTCCGATTGGCCAACATTGCTCCTGGCATTTTCAGGAAGACGCTGAAAGATGTACACTTCAAAGGTGATCATGCATACAAAACCAAACACTGTATATCCCGATGTTAAGATCTCAATCATGCTTCGTGCCTAAATAAACAGAGTACTTCTCAAATGACATCTTTTGGCGACAGGATACACAATTCCAGCTGGATGGGGAGTGATGGTCTGCCCTCTAGCAGTGCACTTGAATCCAGACATTTACCCAGATCCACTCGCCTTCAACCCTTCAAGGTTTAAGGTTTGTGGACATTACTGCTCAACTCATGCGAGATCAAACAGCCACACACATGATGCATATACAGGGTATTGTACCACTTCATCTAGTACAACTTAATGGCACTTCAGTTAACAAGGGTTCCACATGCACACAGGATAAAATGGATATAAACCGTGGGTCAAGACACTTCATGGCCTTCGGAGGAGGTCTCCGGTTCTGTGTTGGAGCAGACTTCAGCAAGCTACAAATGGCCATCTTCCTCCATTTTCTTGTCACCAAATATAGGTGCTCATATTGTTTCTCTGATGGCCTGACTTGGAGTTTAAAGTTCTGTACATGTTCATGTCTCTTCCATTTCCTGTTCACCATTTTCTTCAAAATATTTCAGGTGGATACAATTAGGTGGAGGCAAGATAGTCCGGAGTCCTGGGTTAGAATTTCCTGATGGTTACCACATCCAAATCAGACAGAGAGACTAATCAGCGCTGGCTTGAAGTCCTGGCAGTAGTAGAAAGGCATAGAAATATACTCTTTACATTAGATGCTTTTACCATAGGTTCACGATTCTAGTGTACTGTTTGATGAAATGACGGTTGCGCAGAATTATGTATGTTTGGTTAGTTCTGCAGTGAAGTTTTTTTTTTAGATAAAAGCGCATGGGAAAAATCCACATGGGACAGCCCTCTTGCTCGTAGAATTGGACAGTTTCCATCAAGGAGATAAGATCTAATCAATGTTTAAAGAGAGTTTAATTAACATGTGTTCTGAAAGTAAAACGAAGAATATATCCATCCCAAGCATCAACGACAGAGTAACAGCGCTCTTTAAAAATGGCATACAGATCGCAAAACAGGGTAGCCAAAGAATAGTGCCATATCCACACATCTTCCTAAAACATAATCTTCATGCCATTGCCGAAATTCCATCTATATCCTATTTTAGCAGTATAAGCAGCCCAAATCACCCCTTTCTAAAAGGGAGGGCAATGTAGAGTAGATCTCAACATGTTTGGAGTTAAGTTATATATTTTTTAATCAACAATCATTTTCCAAATTTTATTATTGTCCAAATGGTACCTTTTAATCCAGGAAGAGAGTAAGCATAAACTATATTTTCTAAAATTTTGAATACCAAGCCCCCATTTACGTTTTTCTGGTAAATCAAACTTCATTTAGCTAAATTATATTTGTGTGAATCCAGAGTGTCATTCCAAAATAAATGTGTCATCTGAGTATTAATAGCAATAATTTCCATTGGAAATATCAAAAAGGACAGGGGATACATTGGGATACTAGCAACAGAAAATCTCAGTTTAGAATAGTGAGATAAAAAAAGGAAATTGGCCAAGTTTAGAACCAAAATCCGTGGCAAACAAATTCCCTCATCCTCTTGCATATTTATAGTGATCAAGTCACTTTTTTGGAAATTAACTCTCACACTAGACATCAATCAAAACATGTTAAACGCCATTTAAAATTTTCCAGCAAGAAATGACTCAGTAACCACAATCGTACAATTTGTCCTAAATTTGGCGACTTGTAATCCTTTCCATTTTAAACAGAAAGAGAAGGTATCTAAGCAGTGTGTGTTTTGAGATACAATCAATCGAAGAGAATAAAGCATGGTACAATAAGAAAACATGAAAAAATTATCTCAAAAGGATTGGAAAGGTAATTTAGGACTTTCGAAGACCTTCCGCTTGCTTTTTGGGTCCAGCCTGATTGGCCATAACTTCCACCACGATTTACTTTAGAGCGGTCTTGCTCTTATTGTTCCATTGTTGTGCGTCCTATTTTGATATCTAGGACCAAGAGGTACTAAATTACTAGGGATTTCCTTCTTGATGCAGGTGAGTTGCAGACCTGCAATCCAAACAAAGGACATGTCTAGCTCACCCTCGCGAGATCACCACCCTTTGTCCCGCCCATGTAGCATGTGTGTCGCCCAAGGCACAAGGGTAGTTTTCGATGGGAAATAAATCATATAGATGAAAAAACACCAAGGAGCATGAAACACAATACACAATTTGTGTATCATCGTACTTAGAGTCAACAAATCACCAAAAAACCTCTGTCTCAACTAATTTTATTTCTATTTTTAATTCAAAGATTCTTCGGCAAAGCTGCTGTGGTGTAGTGGTTATCACGTCAGTCTTACACACTGAAGGTCTCCAGTTCGATCCTGGGCAGCAGCATGTGTTTTTTCTTTTTTTATTTAACGCTGCGTCAGTTAAACAGTCTTTGCCAGGCCCAATGGACCCTATCTTTTAGTCGAGTTGCGTCCCCCTGGTCAGGCCCGGTAGCACACTCCCACCGGCACAGATGAGTTCCATTCATCTGTTTACGAGGAACCTTGCCACGGACCCAAGAAGTACCCAAAGTAAAGCACTCCTTCGTGCAATCTATATTTAGAAAAAAACGAGTTTCACTATCCTTGTCGAACCCCCACCTCCTTTCTCCTTGAGCGGCGCCCCTCAGCAGCCGGGCCGCCCCGAGCTTTCTCCGCCGGCGTTGTCGGTCGGAGATGGCGAAGGGGAGGCGCCGGAGTAGATAGGTTAGGTTGTAGTTTCGGCAGTTTGTCGGGTTTGGGCGTTTTGCCCGTAGTTAGGAGAGGAGCTCGAGATCTGAGCAACCAGGGGCTTAGGGTTCCTCGCCGACGCGCTTTGGATTCATGGCGGCCGGAAGGCGGCGGCGTGGAGAACCTCTTCTTCAAATAAAGCTGTCTGCGTTGGTCTGTCTGGTGAGCCCCTGCTCGATTTGTTTCCTACTCTGGCCGGCCGTGGTGGCGGGGGGAGTACGAAGATTTCTTGTTGGTGGCGAAGCGGTGGAGCATCTTCGAGCTACTTCTGGTGGCTGTCGAGCGGCAACAGAAGGTCGCCCGGTTCCCTCCCCATCTCTGCTCCTATGGTAGGAGCGGCGAAGGCTTGCGGGAGTTGCGGCGGTTCAGACATAAAGCTCGTTGGTTCCTCGGCGGCGTACAAGACGTCGAGCTTTCTCTCCTTCTCTCGGCCTGCCGTGGTGGCGAGGGATAGAAGGGAGGGCGCGTCGATGTGGAAGACGAAGCCGAAGCCTGGTGAAGCTGCGCCCTCTGGTTCTTCCTCGCAGTGGTCCATTGGCGGTGTTGCCGCGGGACTGCTGCCCGTTCTGGCCGAATGGCGGCTTAGGGTTTCAACCTCCATCGGAGGCCCTCTGAAGCTCTGCACCGGTGCTCGACAGATAGTTTGGCTTTTACAGCCACCTGAATTTGTATGTATCCCTATGAACATTTTAGCCGAATAAACAAAGCTGGTGGTCGATGTTCTAAAAGAAAATCCATTGAAGAGAAACCTTGTCACGGACCCAACAAGTTAAACACTCCCGAACCCATCAATATTAGTCAAATGAAGCATACGTATCATGGCAGTATCACTTGTCTCCTCCTGTCATGCGAGCGTCGCAAGGTAACTCGTCCGAATTTTATACGGTCAAGGGCTTAATCTCCACT
Source organism: Avena sativa (assembly GCA_916181665.1). Classification (NCBI taxonomy): domain Eukaryota; kingdom Viridiplantae; phylum Streptophyta; class Magnoliopsida; order Poales; family Poaceae; genus Avena; species Avena sativa. Next base: position 164,667,086 of record OV702294.1, on the reverse strand, counting down.
CGAGGAATCCGGTCAAAAAAGATGAAACCCAAGAACTCCATCGATCGACATGTTCGTGGAGACACGTCCGATGTAACGCCCGCGAAGCAACTTGGAGTCCAAGAGAAGAGACTCCGCCGGGAGAAAGGTGCAGGCTTGCGACACAATTCCGGCCGCTCCATGAACTCTTTGCCCGTACGTTCTCGTCGGCGCACATGAATGTGTCGAGCGCGACGCAGAGTGCCTGCGGAGATGTAGGAGTATGTACGTTGAGTAGTAGGAGTATGTTGACCAGCCTCGCTAGCTGCACGCATACACAGAGGAGCTGACCTTTCAGTTTGACCGGAGACCATCGCCTGGACCTTGCGTTACTCCTGCGCCAGGACGTACTCCACCAGGTATACCATGCTGGCCGTGTTTTGCTGAGACTGCACATGCGTTTCAATCTACTTAAGATGTCAAACAGGTTTTCTTAAGTTCAGACTTCCAGCTCGTTGCTTTTGCTCTGGATCTCCAGCAAGTTTGGGACTTGGGAACTGTAATCTATCTTATAAATAACTGTGGTATATGTTCCTCTACGGCTTCAAGGGCTACGAACGGGAAGCAAGATGGAGGATTGGCAACAAAAGAAAAGTGCAAGATGGAGTACTTGCTACTTTCCTGTAACACAATGCATGTGGTCTGAATACGGCGATCTCAGAAGCAATCTCACAAAAGCTCTGAACAACTCTGAAACTTAACAAATCAGCTGTGCTGCAACACGCCGAGACTCTGAAACTCACGCGGCGTGAGCAGAACGGGAGCTCCGAGACGCGGGGTGCCGTTTCGTTGAGCCATCTTAGTCAGACTGCTGTGCTACAGCTTGGAGCCTGGATCTGCAGATTTGTCTCAAGATTTGGGTCAGAGCCGGAACGATTCCCCCGCCAAGTAAACTATCCAAGCACACAGCCTTTCTGAATTCTGATGTCTAGCGGTGAGATCCTCCTGCTGTTGATTAAAGGAACCGCGGGGGCAACTGGCAAGGGATATGGGGAAAAATGGCAGACGACGAGTTCATTTTCTTCTTCTTCTTTTGCTTATCATAATCACTGTGTCATGCAAATGCAATCGCACCAAGATCACGGCAAGTACGCGTTGATCACTTTGTTTATCGGCATGAACCTATGTAGTGCCACTAGATTAATTAACAATCTAGTACTACCTCCGTAGTTCAATTTGAACTGTTAGAATGACTTATATAGAAAAAATATAAGACCTATATACCTATATAGAAAAAATATTACTCCATCCGATTTATAATAAGTGTCGTTGATTTTATGGAAAATAAGAGTAGTCCCAAATCTCTGCATGTATCGATGCACTGCCATTTTGCAAACAAATTATAGTCTTTGCATAAAATGAATTCTAAAAACCAATTATAGTCTCATTGGGTGCAGACATGGTCCTATCTACCGTTGAAAATATGAGCAATCTACCACATGATTTAATCGATATAAACAGTACATAAAACATGACTAAGATAATCGAAATTAAACTAGCCATGAAATCTAGCAAAGAGTAGGTAAAAACCAAGTCTATACAGATTGCTAATAGGATGATCTAAAACAGGATCTCAACCAGTTGAAGGAAGATATCATACGGTGCAGAAGAGGAACCGCTCGTGTTGACGTCAGTGTTAGCATTGGAGTTGGTGTTGGCGTCGGCCAAAGAGATCGTCGGTGTCGAGAAAAAAAGTCGTTGTTGAGAAATAAGTCATTGGCGTCCATGTAGGTGTCCATGATGAAGCCAGTAGTCGCACAACAACGCTCTCCAAAAACCTTATTGCCATTTTCCCGCCCAGGGACTTAAAGCAGCTAGGTTTCAGAGGCCTATGTTCCGACTCGCGGTGCACACCCCAAGATAGGATGGAGAGGACCTGATGAATGCTCAGTGCTCTCACACTAGAGGCAATGGTTTGACACTAGAGGCGATGGTTGTAGTGGTGTGTATCTCTGGAGAGGCGTGACCTCTCTCTTATAGGCATGACATGGAGAGCAGATCATGCAGCTATGGGAGATGAAAGGAATAGCGAGGAGGCAAACCGAACAGGTAGCGGTCAAAGCCGAACAACTCATATTCACCTTCCACTAGTGCAGAACACTTCAGCTTTATACAACTATTCATATTTCAGTCATGTGTGACAAAAAGGAGGGAAGTCCCACATGTGGCATAGGTTGGTCCTTGGCTCGGCTTATTCCCGCAACCCGCGTGTGCGTCGTGATGAGGCGAAGCGAATAGAGGAGGAGGAGCGCGCGTGTAAATCTCTTTCCTTCTCATACTTGTACAAATGGTGGAGCAGTCTCCCTTATAAGGAGGACCAACTCTCACTCAAATAGCAATATGTGACTGAACTTTAGTTCCATCTCTTGCCATGCATGAATGGAACAAGTGGGCCTCTAGCATTTTAAAAATTATTATCATATTATAAATGGGTTGGGCCATTATAGGCAAAATTTCCAACAGTCCCCGCTAGGTCCCATAGGCACACAAGATTTGCATGTAGTTCCAAAATAAAAAAATTATATATCGATACTATAAGTGAAGACAGTTAAGTTGAACTTCCACCTAAAACTATGTTCTACACTAGTAAGCAACTTGAACAGTGAATTGTGCCCGCAACTGTAAGTTTACTACAAATCTAGCTTCGCACAAAGCCTTGACCGATACTAGGCTTTCACTGAGCTTATGCGTCATATTTCATGACCTTTCATGAGTTTATTAGTGAGCAACCAACTTTCATAGACTATGACTTTTGACAGTCAGAATCATATAGGTGTGTTCTTCAAAAGATGTTATCGGGATAATATATATGCTTAAAATAAGCTACTTAGAACACATTATGATAAAAATCAACCTCATGCAGAATAGGAGAATATTGCATATTCATGGAGTAGTATTATTTAGAAGTAAGATATGTTGGAATTATGCCCTAGAGGCAATAATAAAGGTGTTATTTTATAATTCTTGTTCATGATAATGTTTATATTCCATGCTAGAATTGTATTAAGCGGAAACTTTAATACTTGCGTGGTTTGTGAACAACACCGTGTCCCTAGTACGCCTCTAAGGACTAGCTCATTGATTAATGATGGTTAAGGTTTCCTAACCATGGGCATGAGTTGTCAATTAATAATGAGATCATATCATTGGGAGAATGATATGGTGGACAGACCCAAACTAAGTGAAGCAATTAGGTCGTGTCATCGTGTTCGTCTTTGCGAAGCTTTTCTTATGTCAAATATTGTATTCCTTAGACCATGAGATAATACAACTCCCTGGTATTGGAAGAAAGCTTTGAGGTCATCAAACGTCATCCTATGAGAGGGTGATCATAAAGGTGTCTCTCAGGTAATCGGAAAGTACCTGTTGGGTTGTATGTATCGAGATGGGATTTGTCCCTCCCAAGTCGGAGAGATATACTTCGGGCCCACTCGGTAATCGATATCAACACCGCTTGCAAGCATGTGGTTAAGGAGTTAATCACAAAGTGATATCGGATTACGAAACGAGTAAAGTACTTGCTGTGAACGAGATTGAACTAGGTATGACGGTACCGACGATCGAATCTCGGGCAAGTAAAATATCGCGAGACGAAGGGAATATATATATGGGATTGATTGAATCCTGGCATCGTGGTTCATCCGATATGATCATCGATGAATGTGTGGGAGTCAATATGGGTTTCCAGACCCCGCTGTTGATTATTGATAGAAGATCATGTCTGCATATTCTCGAACCCGCAAGGTCACACACTTAACGTGTCTCGACGCTAGGATAGATTGGATAATTGGTTTATGAGTTTTTGTTCGGAGTCTCGGATGGGATCCGGGACATCACGAGAGGTTCCGGAGTGGTCCGGAGAATAAGATTCATATAAGGCAGTGCAGTTTTTGGAGTTCGGAATTGTTCCGGGTTAATCGGTATTATACCAGAAGCTTCTAGAACCTTCCGGAAGGGGACCAACGTGGCCCCACCTTCCGGGAGGGGGCATGGGCCTATGAGGGAGTGCCCTGGACGCATTGGGCTAGGGGCACAAGGCCCCATAGGGCCCAGCCGGCCAAGAGGGTTTTAAACTCGAGATAGAGCTTCTAGAAGGGGGGGGGGGGTTTCCTTGCCCCCCACTCCTCCTCCTTTGGGGCCGCTGGCCTTGGCTTGGGGGAGGGGCTAGGGATGCTCCCACCCCTCTATATATAGAGGGCTGGGGGCGCACCACCCCCCTACACCTTCCCCTCCAACCCTAGCCGCCCTGCTGCCCTCCTCTCTCCCTCCCGACTGCTTGTAGGCGAAGCCCTGCTGCAGAAATTCTCCACCAATTGCACCGCGCCGTCGCGTTGTAGATCCAACCCATCTCTCCACCATACTTGCTGGACCAAGGAAGGAGGAGACGTCGAGGTGTTGCACGTGTGCATCTCACGGAGGCACCGCCACTTGTGGTGCTAGATCGGATCGGATCGCGAGGAGGAGAAGCGAGTACGACTACATCACCCACGTTCCGACGAACGTTCCGCTGTGCGAATCTTCAAGGGTATGAAGATCTAATCCAATCTCTCTCTTTGTTTGCATCTCCTAGATTAGATCTTGGCTTTCCCTCTGTTCGCATCCGTAGAAAATTTCGATTTACTATGCCGCGAAACCCTTCAGTGGTATCAGAGCTAGATCTATGCGTAGATGTGTTTCACGAGTAGAACGCAACATGGTTGTTGCGGGCGTTGATGTTTTCTGTTGCAAGCCTCTTGTTTGTGTTCTTCTTATGACGCGGGATAGTGAGATTGAAGCGGTCCAGGCCAACCTTACGCGACGTCGTTCGCGAGACCGGCTCCGCACTTGACGTGTGGCTTGTTCCACACATGCGGCTGGTGGATGCCAGTTTCTCTCACTATAGTTGTCATGGGATTAACACCGGAGTTTGGCAACCATAATATCACCGTTGTGGCTTTCCGTAGGTAAGAATCGTTCTTAGCATCTACTCCCATAAGCCACGTAAAACATGTAACAACAAAGTAGAGGCGTCTAACTTGTTTTTGCAGGGAGTGTTTTCTGTGATATGGTATGGCCCAAGATGTGATGTGTATAATGCATGCGATGATCATGTTTTGTAATGTTTCATGACTTGCATGTCGATGAGTACACAACCGGCAGGAGCCATATGGTTGTCTTTATAATTGTGTATGACCTGTGTGTCAACTTCTTATACGCCATGTAATAGTTTCACTTTATCGCTAAGTAGTTAGCAATAGTTGTAGTTGCTGTTCGTGGTGGAGTCAATCATGGTGGAGTGATGGAGATCATGCCGGCACGCACAAGATGGAGATCATTGCGCGAAGATTGGCTATACCATGTCACATAAAGTTATATGCATGTGATGTTTATCCTTTTATGTATCTTATTATGCTTAGATCGCGACGATAGCATTATAAGATGATTCCTCAATTAAAGATCAAAATAAAAACTGTGTTCTCCCCAAGTATGCACCGTTGTGAAAGTTCGTCGTGTCCAAGCATCACGTGATGATCGGATGCTATAGACTCTACGCTCACATACAACGGGTGCAAGCCAGTTTTGCACACGCGGAAATACTTGGGTTTTACTTGACGAGCCTAGCATGTACATACATGGCCTCGGAACACATGAACCGAAAGGTTAAGCATGAGTCATATGAATGATATGATCGACACTTCGTTGTCCACCATTGAAACCACATCTCTTCTCGTGAAGATCGGATTAGGTGTGGTGAATTTGGATCGTGTTCACTAAACAACTTGAGGAATGTTGAATTTAGTGGGAGTTCATCTAGTAATTTGATTAAAAGCTGAACTAGTTATCATGAACATAGTCTAATTTGTACTTGCAAATATTGTAGATCACATGGCTAAGTCCAACTTCAACTTCAACGTTTTTGCTGAGAAAGTAAAGCTTAAGAACAATGGGTCTAACTTCACCAATTGGTTCCGCAATCTAAGAATCATTCTCTCTGGCGGTCAAAAGGACTATGTCCTTGGGAAAGCGTTAGGTGACCCCCCTGCTGCAACTGCGCCGGCTGATGAGAAAGCTGTCTATCAGTCGTGCAAAGATGATTATGGTGTGATTAAGAGCACCATGTTTTTTGCTATGGAACCGGAACTTCAAAATCGTTTTGAAGACTATACCGGGCCCTTTGAGATTCTCGAAGAGCTGAAAACCATGTTTCAGACTCAGGCCCGTTCTGAGAGATATGAGATCTCTGAGAAGTTCTTTAACTGCAAGATGGAGGAAGGGAGTTCCGTTAGTGAGCACGCCATTAAGATGACGGGCTACACTCAACGCCTTGAGCAACTGGAATGCACGATTCCAGAGGAGCTCAAGATTGACAGGGTTCTGCAATCACTCCCTCCCGGCTACAAAAGTTTTGTAGTGACTCATAATCAGATTGGTTCCACTGATACGATCACCGAGCTCTTCGCAAAGCTGAAGGCTGCGGAGGTGGACATCAAGAAGGATAATCATGTGTTGATGGTCAACAAGCCCTCCTTTAAGAAATGTAAGGGTGCAAAGAAGCCCTTCAAGAAAGGCGGCGGCAAGCGCGTTGCCCCTGCTGAGAAGAAGCTCAAGTCCGGTTCTAAGCCAGACACTGAGTGCTTCTATTGCAAGGACAAGGGTCACTGGAAGCGCAACTGTCCGAAGTACTTAGCGGACAAGAAGGCTGGCACCATCAAAGGTATATTTGATATACATGTTATTGATGTTTTCCTTACTAGCCCTCGTTGTAGTGCCTGGGTATTTGATACTGGTTCAGTTGCTAATATTTGTAACTCGAAACAGGAGCTACGGAATAGACGGCGGCTTGCGAGGGCCAGGATCAAGAGTTGATGTGATGGCCGTCGGCACGCTCTCCTTAGTTTTACCTTCGGGATTAGTTTTAAACCTTAATAAATGTTATTATGTGCCTGCGTTGAGCATGAACATTATTTCTAGATCGTGTTTATTGCAAGACGGTTATTCATTTAAATCGGAGAATAATGGTTGTTCTATTTATATGAGTAACATATTTTATGGTCATGCATCTGCTATGAATGGTTTATTTCTTCTAAATCTCGAAAGGGATGAAACACACATCCATAACATTGAGGCTAAGAGATGCAAAGTAGATAGTGATAATACTACTTATTTGTGGCACTGTCGTCTAGGTCATATTGGTGTAAAGCGCATGAAGAAACTCCATTCTAATGGACTTTTGGAGTCTCTTGATTTTGAACCATTTGGTGTAAAGCGCATGAAGAAACTCCATTCTATATATAGAGGGCTGGGGCGCACCACCCCCTACACCTCCTCCTCAACCCTAGCCGCCCTGCTGCCCTCCTCTCTCTCCCTCCTGACTGCGTGTAGGCGAAGCCCTGCTGCAGAAACTCTCCACCACTTGCACCGCGCCGTCGCGTTGTAGATCCAATCCGTCTCTCCACCATACTTGCTGGACCGAGGAAGGAGGAGACATCGAGGTGCCGCACGTGTGCATCTCTCGGAGGCATCGCCACTTGCGGTGTTAGATCGAATCGGATCGTGAGGAGGAGAAGCGAGTATGATTACATCACCCATGTTCCGACGAACGTTCCGCTGTGCGAATATTCAAGGGTATGAAGATCTCATATAATCCCTCTCGTTGTTTGCATCTCCTAGATTAGATCTTGGCTTTCCTCTGTTCGCATCCGTAGAAACTTTGATTTACTATGCTGTGAAACCCTTCAGTGGTATCAGAGCTAGATCTATGCGTAGATGTGTTTCACGAGTAGAACGCAACATGGTTGTTGCGGGCGTTGATGTTTTCTGTTGCAAGCCTCTTGTTTGTGTTCTTATTATGACGCGGGATAGTGAGATTGAAGCGGTCCAGGACAACCTTACGCGACGTCGTTCGCGAGACCGGCTCCGCACTTGACGTGTGGATTGTTCCACACATGCGGCTGGTGGATGCCTGTTTCTCTCACTATAGTTGTCATGGGATTTACACCGGAGTTTGGAAACCATGATATCATTGTTGTGGCTTTCCGTAGGTAAGAATCGTTCTTAGCTTGCTACTCCCATAAGCCACGTAAAACATGCAACAACAAAGTAGAGGCGTCTAACTTGTTTTTGCAGGGAGTGTTTTCTGTGATATGGTATGGCCCAAGATGTGATATGTGTATTGTATGCGATGATCATGTTTTGTAATGTTTCACGACTTGCATGTCAATGAGTACACAACCGGCAGGAGCCATATGGTTGTCTTTATAATTGTGTATGACCTGTGTGTCAACTTCTTATACGCCATGTAATAGTTTCACTTTATCGCTAAGTAGTTAGCAATAGTTGTAGTTGCTATTCGTGGTGAAGGAAATCATGGTGGAGTGATGGAGATCATGCCGGCACGCACAAGATGGAGATCATTGCGCGAAGAATGGCTATACCATGTCACATAAAGTTATATGCATGTGATGTTTATCCTTTTATGTATCTTATTATGCTTAGATCGCGACGGTAGCATTATAAGATGATTCCTCACTTAAAGATCAAGATAAAACTATGTTCTCCCCATGTATGCACCGTTGTGAAAGTTCGTCGTGTCCAAGCATCACGTGATGATCGGGTGCTATAGACTCTACGCTCACATACAACGGGTGCAAGCCAGTTTTGCACACGCGGAAATACTTGGGTTATACTTGACGAGCCTAGCATGTACAGACATGGCCTCGGAACACATGAACCGAAAGGTTAAGCATGAGTCATATGAATGATATGATCGACACTTTGTTGTCCACCATTCAAGCCACATCTCTTCTCGTGAAGATCGGATTAGGTGTGGTGAATTTGGATCGTGGTCACTAAACAACTTGAGGGATGTTGAATTTAGTGGGAGTTCATCTAGTAATTTGATTAAAAGTTGAACTAGTTATCATGAACATAGTCTAATTTGTACTTGCAAATATTGTAGATCAAATGGCTAAGTCCAACTTCAACTTCAACGTTTTTGCTAAGAAGGAAAAGCTTAGAAACAATGGGTCTAACTTCACCAATTGGTTCCGCAATCTGAGAATCATTCTCTCTGGCGGTCAAAAGGACTATGTCCTTGAAAGTGCGCTAGGTGACGCCCCTGCTGTAAATGCGCCGGCTGATGAGAAAGTTGTTTATCAGTCGCGCAAAGATGATTATGGTGTGACTAAGAGCACCATGTTGTTTGCTATGGAATCGGACCTTCAAAATCGTTTTGAAGACTATCCCGGTCCCTTTGAGATTCTTGAGGAGCTGAAAACCATGTTTCAGACTCAGACCCGTTCTGAGAGATATGAGATCTCTGAGAAGTTCTTTAACTACAAGATGGAGGAAGGGAGTTCCGTTAGTGAGAACGCCATAAAGATGTCGGGCTACACTCAACGCCTTGAGCAACTGGACTACAAGATTCCAGAGGAGCTCAAGATTGACAGGGTTCTGCAATCACTCCCTCCTAGCTACAAAAGTTTTGTAGTGACTCATAATCAGATTGGTTCCACTGATACGATCACCGAGCTCTTCGCAAAGCTGAAGGCTGCGGAGGTGGACATCAAAAAGGATAATCATGTGTTGATGGTCAACAAGCCCACCTTCAAGAAAGGTAAGGGTGCAAAGAAGCCCTTCAATAAAGGCGGCGGCAAGCGCGTTGCCCCTGCTGAGAAGAAGCTCAAGTTTGAACCCAAGCCGGACACTGAGTGCTTCTATTGCAAGGACAAGGGTCACTGGAAGCGCAACTGTCCGAAGTACTTAGCGGACAAGAAGGCTGGCAACATCAAAGGTATATTTGATATACATGTTATTGATGTTTTTCTTACTAGCCCTCGTTGTAGTGCCTGGGTATTTGATACTGGTTCAGTTGCTAATATTTGTAACTCGAAACAGGAGCTACGGAATAGACGGCGGCTTGCGAGGGATGAGGTGACGATGCGCGTTGGCAATGGATCAAGAGTTGATGTGATGGTCGTCGGCACGCTCTCCTTAGTTTTACCTTCGGGATTAGTTTTAAACCTTAATAAATGTTATTATGTGCATGCGTTGAGCATGAACATTATTTCTGGATCGTGTTTATTGCAAGACGGTTATTCATTTAAATCGGAGAATAATGGTTGTTCTATTTATATGAGTAACATCTTTTATGGTCATGCACCTCTTGTGAATGGTTTATTTCTTCTAAATCTCGAAAGGGATGAAACACACATCCATAACATTGAGGCTAAGAGATGCAAAGTAGATAGTGATAATACTACTTATTTGTGGCACTGTCGTCTAGGTCATATTGGTGTAAAGCGCATGAAGAAACTCCATTCTGATGGACTTTTGGAGTCTCTTGATTTTGAATCATTTGACACATGCGAACCATGCCTCATGGGCAAGATGATCAAAACACCGTTCTCCGGTATGATGGAGCGAGCAACGGACTTGTTGGAAATCATACATACTGATGTATGCGGACCGATGAGTGTTTCGACGCGCGGTGGATATCGCTATTTTCTCACTTTTACCGATGACTTAAGTAGATATGGGTATATCTATTTAATAAAACATAAATCTGAAACATTTGAAAAGTTCAAGGAATTTCAGAATGAAGTGGAGAACCATCGTAACAGAAAGATCAAGTTTCTACGATCCGATCATGGGGGCGAGTATTTAAGTTATGATTTTCTCACGCATCTTAAAGCAAGCGAAATTGTTTCGCAACTCACGCCACCCGGAACACCACAGCGCAATGGTGTGTCTGAACGCCGGAATCGAACTCTATTAGATATGGTCCGATCGATGATGTCTCTTACTGATTTGCCGTTATTTTTTTGGGGTTATGCATTAGAAACCGCTGCATTCACTTTAAATAGGGCACCATCTAAATCCGTAGAGACGACACCGTATGAACTGTGGTTTGGTGCTAAACCTAAGTTGTCATTTCTTAAAGTTTGGGGATGCGAAGCCTACGTCAAGAAGTTGATGCCGGACAAGCTCGAACCCAAAGCGGAGAAATGCGTCTTCATAGGATACCCTAAGGAAACTATTGGGTATACCTTCTATCACAGAACCGAAGGCAAAGTGTTTATCGCAAAGAACGGTTCCTTTCTTGAGAAGGAGTTTCTCTCGAAAGAAGTGAGTGGGAGGAAAGTAGAGCTAGACGAGGTTATTGAACCTTCTCTTGAGTTGGAGAGTAGCGCAGCACCTGAAATTGTTCTAGTGCCGCCTGCACCAACAATAGAGGAAGCTAATGACAAGGATCATGAAGCTTCGGACGATGCTGCTACTGAACGTCGCAGGTCGACAAGGTCGCGTGCCCCTCCTGAGTGGTACGGCAACCCTGTCTTGACTGTCTTGTTAGTAGAAGACAGTGAACCTACGAACTATGAGGAAGCGATGATGAGCCCAGACTCTGAGAAATGGCTAGAAGCCATGAAATCCGAATTGGAATCCATGAGTGAAAACCAAGTATGAACTTTGGTGGACCCTCCTAGCGACCGAAAGGCCGTTGAGTGCAAATGGATCTTCAAGAAGAAAACGACACGGATGGTAATGTTACCGTCTATAAAGCACGACTTGTCGCAAAAGGTTTTCGACAAGTTCAAGGTGTTGACTACGATGAGACTTTCTCTCCCGTAGCGATGTTTAAGTCCATTCGGATTTTATTAGCAATTGCTGCGTTTCATGATTATGAAATATGGCAGATGGATGTCAAGACTGCTTTCCTCAATGGCAACATTGATGAAGAGTTGTATATGATGCAACCCAAAGGTTTTGTCGATCCTAAGGATGCTGATAAAGTATGCAAACTTCAGTGTTCCATTTATGGACTGGAGCAAGCATCTCGGAGTTGGAACCTTCGTTTTGATCAAGTGATCAAGAGCTTTGGATTTGTTCCAAATAGCTACGAAGCTTGTATCTACAAGAAAGTGAGTGGGAGCTCGGTGACATTTCTGGTACTATATGTGGATGACATATTAATTATTGGAAATGACATTAACATGCTTAACGATGTGAAGAGTTATTTGAACAAGTGTTTTTCAATGAAAGACCTAGGTGAAGCTGCTTATATATTGAGCATCAAAATCTATAGAGATAGACAAAGACGCCTGATAGCTTTAAGCCAGAGTACATACCTAGACAAGGTTCTGAAAAGGTTTAGAATGGATAAGGCAAAGAAAGGTTCAGTGCCTATGTTGTCAGGTAAGATATTGAGCAAGGCTCAGTGTCCAGCTACGGTAAATGATAGGGAAGCTATGAGCAAAGTGCCTTATGCCTCGGCCATAGGTTCCATCATGTATGCCATGCTGTGTACTAGACCGGATGTGTACAATGCTCTTAGTTTGACGAGCAGATATCAAAGTGACCCAGGAGTGGAACACTGGACAGCCGTGAAGAACATCCTAAAGTACCTAAATAGGACTAAAGAAATGTTCTTAGTCTATGGGGGTGATGAACAGCTCGTTGTAAAAGGTTACGTCGACGCTAGTTTTGACACCGACAAGGATGATTCTAAATCTCAGACAGGATACGTTTATATTTTGAATGGAGGAGCTGTGAGCTAGAGAAGCTGCAAGCAAAGCGTGATCGCGGGATCTACAGTAGAAGCGAAATACATGGCTGCTGCAGAAGCGTCAAGTGAAGGAGTTTGGATCAGGAACTTCATCACTGAGCTTGGCGTGGTTCCAAGTGCATTGGACCCACTGGAGATATTGTGTGACAACACTGGCGCCATAGCACTCGCTAAGGAACCAAGATATCATCCAAAGACCAAGCATATCAACCGCAAGTTTCATATAATCCGAGATTATATAGCAGATGGAGATCTGAAGATCAGCAAAGTACATACAGATCTGAATGTCGCAGATCCATTGACTAAACCTCTTCCACGTGTAAAACATGATCAACACCTCAGTGCCATGGGTGTGAGATTGTTGCCAAATGTAAACTAGATTATTGACTCTAGTGCAAGTGGGAGACTGTTGGAATTATGCCCTAGAGGCAATAATAAAGGTGTTATTATTATAATTCTTGTTCATGATAATGTTTATATTCCATGCTAGAATTGTATTAAGCGGAAACTTTAATACTTGTGTGGTTTGTGAACAACACCGTGTCCCTAGTACGCCTCTAAGGATTCGCTCATTGATTAATGATGGTTAAGGTTTCCTAACCATGGACATGAGTTGTCAATTAATAATGAGATCACATCATTGGGAGAATGATATGGTGGACAGACCCAAACTAAGCGAAGCAATTAGATCGTGTCATCGTGTTCGTCTTTGCGAAGCTTTTCTTATGTCAAATATTGTATTCCTTAGACCATGAGATAATACAACTCCCTAGTATTTGAAGAAAGCTTTGAGGTCATCAAACGTCATCCTATGAGAGGGTGATCATAAAGGTGTCTCTCAGGTAATCGGAAAGTACCTGTTGGGTTGTATGTATCAAGATGGGATTTGTCCCTCCCAAGTCGGAGAGATATACTTCGGGCCCACTCGGTAATCGATATCAACACCGCTTGCAAACATGTGGTTAAGGAGTTAATCACAAAGTGATATCGGATTACGGAACGAGTAAAGTACTTGCTGTGAACGAGATTGAACTAGGTATGACGGTACCGACGATTAAATCTCGGGCAAGTAAAATATCGCGAGACGAAGGGAATATATATATGGGATTGATTGAATCCTGGCATCGTGGTTCATCCGATATGATCATCGATGAATGTGTGGGAGTCAATATAGGTTTCCAGACCCCGCTGTTGATTATTGATAGAAGATCATGTCTGCATATTCTCGAACCCGCAGGGTCACACACTTAACGTGTCTCGACGCTAGGATAGATTGGATAATTGGTTTATGAGTTTTTGTTCGGAGTCTCGGATGGGATCCGGGACATCACGAGAGGTTCCGGAGAATAAGATTCATATAAGGCAGTGCAGTTTTTGGAGTTCGGAATTGTTCCGGGTTAATCGGTATTGTACCGGAAGCTTCTAGAACCTTCCGGAAGGGGACCAACGTGGCCCCACCTTCCGGGAGGGGGCATGGGCCTATGAGGGAGTTCCCTAGATGCATTGGGCCAGGGGAACAAGGCCCCATAGGGCCCAGCCGGCCAAGAGGGTTTTAAACTCGAGATAGAGCTTCTAGAAGGGGGGGGGTTCCTTGCCCCCCACTCCTCCTCCTTTGGGGCCGCCGGCCTTGGCTTGGGGGAGGGGCTAGGGCTGCGCCCACCCCTCTATATATAGAGGGCTGGGGGCGCACCACCCCCTACACCTTCCCCTCCAACCCTAGCCGCCCTGCTGCCCTCCTCTCTCCCTCCCGACTGCTTGTAGGCGAAGCCCTGCTACAGAAATTCTCCACCAATTGCACCGTGCCGTCGCGTTGTAGATCCAACCCATCTCTCCACCATACTTGCTGGACCAAGGAAGGAGGAGATGTCGAGGTGCTGCACGTGTGCATCTCACGGAGGCACCGCCACTTGTGGTGCTAGATCGGATCGGATCGCGAGGAGGAGAAGCGAGTACGACTACATCAGCCACGTTCCGACGAAAGTTCCGCTGTGCGAATCTTCAAGGGTATGAAGATCTAATCCAATCTCTCTCGTTGTTTGCATCTCCTAGATTAGATCTTGGCTTTCCCTCTGTTTGCATCCGTAGAAAATTTTGATTTACTATGCCGCGAAACCCTTCAAGATATTCTCCTCTTAGTTGAACAACATCTTGTCTCTCAATTCTAATTCATGGGATCTTCGATCACAAAGAGTGGTTTACCACTTTGGGCAAATAAGTTGTGGGTCTAATACCCATCTCATTCAATGCGTTTTCTACCAAATTATGTGATAGATCCTTCATGAAGGGATCTTACGGATTCTTAGATGTATGAATATAATCCAAGGCAATAACTTTAGAGTTTTTCATTTTCCTAACAAATTTCTATCTTTTTTTAATGTGCCTCGATGACTTCATATTATACTTAGAACTATTTATCTCAATAATCACATTTTTATTATCACGGTTCATCAAGATAACGAGTATTGGTTTTTCAACCAGAATTAAGTTCATCAAGTGTTGACGAAGCTACTCTGCTTCAACAGTTGTCATGTCTAATGTTGTGAGTTCAGATTCCATAGTTAACCTTATTAAGATGGTCTGGCTGAAAGACTTCCAAGAAACATCACCACCACCAAGTGCAAATACATATCCACTTGTGTTCTTTATATCAATAACATCAGATATCCAATTTGAATCACTATAACCCTCCAGTACCCTTGGATACCCAGTATAGTGTTACTAAAAGGAGAAAGAGACAGATGACTGCAAAGTCTTTTGATGGTGATTTCATTGTATAACTCGTGTATGATACCCCACTACCATTTCAAAAGTCTATGCATCTCTGACTACTAGAAAGAAGCCGTCCGTACTAAGATGGATTCCATCTTAGCTAATGGAACATGAGAGCTCATTGACTGTCCCTATGGGTGTAAACATGTAGAATGTAAGTGAGTGTTTAAGAGGATACTTAGACCTGATGTTACTATTGAGAAGTACAAGGCAATGATTGTGTCCAAGGGTTATACTCAAAATAAGGTGAATATTTCTTTGATCCCATTGCCATATTGACCACGATTCGAGCACTACTTTCATTGGCTGCCGCATAGGGTCTTCTTGTTCACCAAATGAACGTTAAGATGACTTTCCTAAATGGAGAGTTGGACGAGGAAATTTACATGGATCACGCAGATGGTTTTGTAGTATGTGGTTAAAAGTAAAGGTGAGTAAGTTATTGAAGTATTTATATGGTGTAAAACAAGCCCCTGAGAAGTGGCACGATAAGTTTGAAACAACCTTAACTGATGCAGACACAGTTGTGAGCGAAGCTGATATGTGTGTATACTATCATCATGATGGGGGCGAAGGATTTATTATGTGGTCGTATGTTGATGACATTGATCTTCGGAACCACTCTTAATGTGATTAAAGAGGCCAATAATTCTTAGCACATTCTTTTCAGATGAAGGATCTAGGAGCAGTTGATGTTATCCTGAACATCAAGATACTGAGGGATGATGATATTGGGATTACACTGCTTCAATCTCACTATGTGGAAAATATCCTGAGTACCTTTGGATATAGCGCCAACAAGTCTTCTCCAACACCATATGATGATAGTGTGTTGCTTCGAAAGAATTGCAAAAATGATAGAGATCAACTAAGATACTCTCAAATTATTGGCTTGCTTATGTACTTAGCCAGCACCACAAGGCCTGGCATCGCCTTTGCTATAAGCAAACTCATTCGATTTGTTACAAATCCAGGAGATGATCATTGGCATGCTCTCTCGAGAGTTATGCGCTATCTAAAAGGCACTATGACCTATGGTATTTCATTATCATCATCCTTTGAATTTTCAAAGTGTTCCATTGGAATGATGGGTAAATTTTGAGTAGATGAACTAGGCTCCTGATTCGATGAGCTAGGCATATCCTTCGTAGGAAATATATCCTCAAATAAAGTCGTATTGGTCGACTCCATGATTGTACCAATATGCATCTCAGGTACCTTAGATTTTACTATCAAGAATCTATAAACAATACTATAAAAATCTAGCCTAGAAAAACATAATCAACAGTTTTGGGTTCAAGCTTGCGCTACTTGATCATGGGTTATTTCTTTCCACCTTTTGTCAACAAACCATTCATCTCACAAAGATCTGAATATAGTGGTGCCAAATCTCTCACCTCTGCAACCGTATGTGTCTTGTGAGGTTTCTTTGCTTGCATGAAAACTTGCCACTTAGATGCTTTGACAGTGGTGAAATTATGGATTAAATTCATTTTAGATAGTTGTGTCATGCAACTAAAGTTAATATGTCAGCGATGTGAATGCCGGGCATTTCACTTGAGATTTGTGCAAACTTGATTAATAATTTTCTAATAAAGATAGATGGAACAAGCCTCCGCACTCATAGCCTTTACCAACAAAATTTTCAAACTTGCACACAATAAATTTATTGGTCTCAGAGACAATGTTATAGCCAACTCGACACAGAAAAGAATCGCTAACGAATTTTTTATTAATGGAGGGCACATGATTCACATTCTTTAGGTGCATAGTCTTTCTCGAAGTGAACTTCAGATCGACCATACTAACACAACAAACATAAGCATGTGAGTTTTTGCCCATCAGCACGAAGGAAGTCCCTATGACCTGATATGAAGAAAACATGGAAATATCAGAACAAACGTGTACACTGGAGACTGGAGGGGGCTATCATTTCCCTTCCTCGCTTATCTCTCATCACCTTCTTTGAGAGTCTCTAGTGTCTTCCTGGCGCCTGGCCCCTCTTCCCCCGCCGGCCTTGATATCCAGAGTTGGGATAGGGGAGGTTGCCAGGTCCATGTATATAGGCTAGGTCTGGTGTATATCGTCTTAGTTCTAGGGTTAGGTGTTGTTTTGTCCTTCGTGGCGACTAGCGAGATGCCGTCGGGCTGATCTCCTCCGGAGCTACCATATGGCACCAGACGGCCTTCCTAGAAGTTCTTTGGTGATGTCCTGAGATTGGGGATCACTAGAGTTGTTGTGGAGAATGGGATCCCCCTAAATAAGTGCAGGTGCTATCTCTCCGGGATCTGGCAGTTGCGTGTCCTGCTGCTCTCTCTCGCCAGCCATGGCGGCGAGGGGAGAGAGGAGTTTTATGCGATCTGCGGATCTAAGAGCTGGCAGGTTTTCTTTGCATGTACTAGTTGCGGTAGAGTGGCAGCTATGACTCCAAGAAGCTTTTCCTCTGTGAGATGCCATGGGGGATTCAAAGGGAAGGCGAATCAGGAGGGGATGTCAATAAGCTCAATCTAGAGCCATATCTTCTTGATCTAGTTGCTCCTCCCCATGACTCTACAGGTCTTCGTGCTAGAGAATTCAGAGTTGCTGAGGGGGTGTTCTACATTGCAGCCTGGAGAAAATCATCGATGGTGCATCGTCGGCTAGACGCCTCTATTATGCCGATTCATATAGTCAAAATAAAATTGTGCCGAGCTCTAGCGTCGGCTTGCCGGTGTCATCTCATCGGCAATCTCCTTCCCGGTGTGCCAAATCGGAGGCCCCCCTCTAGCTTCATCACGTCTTGCAGTGTCAGCTCTGCGCCAAGTGGCCTAGTCCCCGATGGCAGAGAAGTCGGTCGTGCTTCGAGGCTTTGTTCTGAGTTCGGTGGAGAAGTGTCGTTGTATTTCTCTTTCTAGATATGTGGTTCTTTATGTATTTTTAGAGGACTTGTTTGTATTTCCCTTTTTATCTAGGGTCCTCTATGTAACTTGTGAACCCACCAACGATATTTAATGCAGTGTATCAGTCCTTTAGGACCGCTCCTTGTTCAAAAATAAGTGTACACTGGCACCCACAACAAACCACCAATCAGAAGAATCACATACCGAAAGGATAGTAGGAAATATATCGTATCCAACATCCTTTTTCCAGTATCACCAATGACAACATTAACGGTCTTGCTGCTCTTCCCATGTCGATGTTTGTCAAAGCGGTTAGGGCAACTAGGAGCCTAGTGATCAGTACATTGTACTATTTTTGCCAAATAAATGAAAAACACAATGTTTTCATGTATATGATATAGTTAATTTTTTCCAATGAAGAGATTATATTAATATAAAAACCATATATCAAGTACACCTAACCTCCACAACAACTCAATATCACGAGCAATTTGAGCCAGCAACGATGCATACAACAATATTTTAAAAAGAAAAAGAAAACAGACCTAAGGCACACATTCACTAACATTGACATCCACAACAAGTCAATATCAAAAGCAATTTGAGCCAGCAACAATGCATACAACAATATTTTAAAAAGAAAAAGAAAACAGACCTAAGGCACACATTCACTAACAAATCCATTAAATCACATGTATTGTACTATATACTCTGGGAAAGTTTCATTTTATTTAAACATATTGTTTAGAAATAAATCGAATTTTAAGATTGTGACTCAGAATGTCCACTCATTTCTGTCCGTTGGATCAGCTTTGTATGGCTCATAGGGGAGCGAAATCACGGCTAGACTTTATAACTCAAAGTCACTGAAGCTGCGTCCTTCCAACACTGCCCCTCCGAGGCTCCAATAGTCGTGAAATGGAAAAGGGAAACGATGCCACGTTCTCCTGGTTGGCAGTACCAGACATCCCTCTCATCACCCCCATCATGCCCCACTGGACAGCTTGCTTGGCGCGGTTGCGTCATCCCTTCACTCGTTTTCGTGGATTGTGTGGAATGGCACACCGTAGTCCGTGGGCTAGCAAGATCCTGATCATCCTGCCACCATGTAATCCAACATGGCTGCTTGGCAATATTTATGCCAACTGGCTGCGAGCGATCCAGCTGCTGCATATTCTGTCCCCCCTTTGCGTACGTATCTGTATATATACATTATAGAAGCATTCATCTGTGGCAGTGATCTGCCCCGAATTAACATTCTTCCACTAGATATACTGTGCATACATACAGTACATCCCTTTTGCTTCGGAAGAAACCGGCGCATTATCATTCGATTGCGGTTGGGATCGTGGAGCAGATCGACCGGGCCCCGAATCCGCACGTATCTAGAGTTCTAGACTCGATTTTTCAACCCTTTTGCAGCTGTGTGGTTAACTAACAGGACACGCCATGGAGTTAGCGCACGTAGTGTTATCTTAAGCGCACCACGCCTAGCTCATGCCTGCTGTGCACAGTTAAGTAATCTATCTTCCCCTCTTTGTTGGACTTCCGAGACGAGAAAGTCTACTTGCAGATGGAGTTGTTCCAGTTGAGAGCCATCACTCTGCTTCGATACGCGCTGTCTCGGTGGTGTCCTTGACGAGCGAAATGAACTGGCAATATTCTCGAGTAGCTAGGGGCAGCACCACATCAGCATGGCATGGGACGATAGGTGCAGCATGCCGCCTCCACGCTTCTGGCTGGCTCCACGTTTCTTGGTTAGGTTGCTGAAAGACCAGTGAAAGAATGAAGGCTATCTTTGGGCTTTGGACGTGTTTGATAGCGTGCAGTTCCTTCGGACATGTTAAGTTGGGTAAAAATTGGCGTTGGTTGGCTGCAGCATCCCACGTTGTGGCCACGCAGGTTTTAAAGCAGGCCGGAGCCAGACCTAGGGACAATGGTCGATTCGGACATTTTTAGCGGGTCTGACTCGGACGAGCGCATGAGTGCCCTAGAGCGTGCAACGTTTTCTTCCTTCTCCTCTTTTTCTCCCCTCTCTAAACATGCTTACTCTTTATATCTCGGGATTAGCACATACAATCTTCAAATCGAGTCGAGCTATACATGAAAAAGATGCGCATCGACGATGGGATTCCATTCTGACCATCGGCTTCGAGATTGGTGAACTGTATCTTCTCAGATTCATGGTCAAAGTTAGAGCTTTTTTATGCTTGTTTCCTCACATTTGTTGCACACAAGCAACCGCTCGAAGTGTCCTTCGAAGAGTAGCTTGATCTTGTTGTTTCTCACAATTTTTGTGTTACAAATTTTATATTTTGATGCATGTATAAAGATCTCTCTATAGATAATAGTGTTCACTGTATAGGTACATGAGGAAGATGAGCTCCTTCTCTCTCCTTACTCAAATATGCTTCCGGTATCCTCTTTTAATCAACAGAAATATGCCCCGTATCGAGTCGAGCTGCACATAAAAAAGATACGCATCGACGATGGGGTTTCATTCTGACCATCGACTTTGAGGTTGGTGAACTGTTTCTTCTTAGATTCATGGTCAAAGTTGGGGCTTTTTTATACTTGTTTCTTTATATTTATCGCACACGAGCAACCGCTCAAAGTGTCCTTTGAGAAGTAGTTTTATCTTGTTGTTCTTCACAATTTTTGTGTTGCAAGTTTTGCATTTTAATGCAGATATAGAGATCTCTCTACAGATGGTAGTGTTCATGTACCCGAGGAAGATGGTGTTGAAAATGAGGTTCAGGGACAAGTCGTCATCGTCCATCGTCGTCGCTGATAGTTGCCAGTAAGTGCAGGTGCTCGCTGCACTCCATCGCCGACAGTTGCCAGTAAGTGCAGGTGCCTGCCGTACTCCATCGTCGTTGCATCCCTCCAGCAAGAAGAATAAGATCGCTGCTAATGACTGTCTTAGTGTGTGTGTCTCAATGTGACAATGAAACAGGTGCAGACAACCAAACACCTAAGTTTCGTATCTGTCCTCATTCAAAAAAATCTTCATATAGTCTATCAAACAGAATGCAAAAGGTGGCTCAACGCCTGTATGTGTGTGGCAATGTTGGCCCTGGACATATCCCGGTGATCCCCAAAATCCATGCAGGCTACCAAACACCCCCATGGTGTTTTGGCTCAATGATACAAATAAACCTATTATACAAAATAGATTAAAAAATAAATGTAGAAATGTCAAAAAAAAGTTTGGATGAAAATTCCAGTCTGCGTGTACATCTAGACATTCTATGTTCATACATAAGTTTTCGTGAAAAAAGAACATCTTATGTGATTTGTGTAAAAAGGACAAAAAATGTTCAAAAATATTCATGTTGGAGCATCCAAATTTGTCTTTTTATACGGAACACAAAAAATGTTTCTTTTTCTTGAAAATTTATGTGTCAACATAGAATATCCCGATATACATATGGATATATTTTTATATTTTTTTGACATTTTAAAATATGTTTTTAAACAATAGGTTAATATACACCTCTGAGTTGAATTGAATATCCAGCTAACTATGGCTTGTTTTTAGTGAATAATTGGGGCTAGCTATGATTTTGTGTAACTTGCTCGTACTTCTTGGCGACACGTTCATGTCGTTGAACTTCTTATTAGGTACACACTCCATTTCGAAATTATAAAAAGTTCTATCATCTTTTGGAATGGCATAAATATATACTCTTTTTAGTGTGTGCTTTATAAAGAACGTTTTATTATTTAAAGGGTTTAAACATTAGAGCCGGTCTTTCCATATCTAGGATATACGTAGTCCGTAAGATGTCCAAAGCTCACAATAGAAAAAAAATGACGAAATGCAATTTATCTTGAAGAAACTATAAGAGGCCTAAGCTGATGAAGGTCCAATCCATAGACAACGCTGTCATCCATGATAAATAAAAATATTATTTGTCATATCCTCCAAGCGTATATAGACCTCTATAAATAAGTCGCGAAACTTAAGAGGATATAGAGTATACCATAAACGGAGCATACTGGTACACATGTAGATAAGAGATGATTTTTTATAGTTAAAATCTTATCATTTCTATATAGCCAAATCCACCAAATAATGGCTAGTGATCCCAACCTAATAAGAATTCTAAACATGTGATCAATCTCATGCAGCTAGTTGCCAAATATATTAGCAACGTTACACGGATGATACAAGCCAGAATCTACTTGAATGACTGACCATATAGAACAAATAAATTTATATTAAAAGAATAAATGTTTAATTATCTCACCATGATGAAAAAACACATCTCGTACTTCCCTGCCAATTTCTCTTAACAAGGTTATCTTTTGTAAGAATGACACCTCGACGAATATACCATGGAAAAAATATATTCTTGAGTGATATCTTTATCTTCCAGATCTTCTTCTTATTATCAATATGCACGACCGAATGGACAAACGCTCTATACAAGGAATTCACAGAGAATTTTCCACTCTCATGTAGATTCTAACGAAACTCATCAGCACACTATGACAATTGTACTGACAAACGCTGCAGTAAAGCGTGCCATGATGCAAGTATGGAGCCAATTAAATCTCTCATGAATGTCACATTTGGTGGGAAAGATTCCAACACCATGGCAATAGTATCGCCCTTATGACGCACAATGTTGTATAAAGCTAGATATTGTTTTCATGGAGTAGCATTTCCCAACGACTTATCCTCCCAGAATTGAATTTCCAAGCCATCCTTGAAAGGATCGTATGGGCACCTAGAGGGGGGGGTGAATAGGTGCTACTTCAAATTTTACTCTTTTTCAAATTAGGGTTTGACAAAAAAGGTAAATTCTCTAAAATATGCAACTATGGCGAATTTACCTATATGTCAATCAAGCACAAACTAACACGACACTAAGCAAGAACAAGTAAGTAAAGTGCGGTAAAGGATAGAAGTAACCAAGGGAGTGGACGCAGAGACACAAGGATTTGTTTCCCGTAGTTCCTTCCTTTTGAGGGGAAGTACGTCTACGTTTGGAGAGGGGGTGGTTTCAAACCACCAACGCCACGAGAGGCCTCCCTTGTTCTCCGATGAACCTCACCCCAACGGGCTCGATTCACCTTCCACTATATCGGCAACCTTCGAGGTGGAAGCCGGCACCTTTACAACAAGTTTGGGGCACACATCCACAACTGAATTGGAGGCTCCCAAATACAAGCAAGCTGTCAAGACAAATCAAAGACAACCTTGTAAGAACCAAATCAAAGTTAGGGTTTCCAAAGAAACACTAGAGCTTGGGGGCCCTCAAGTGAATGAGGGGGAAATAAAGATCTCTCTTGGTGAAGATGTAAATCAAGGCCTCCTCCTTCGATTCTCCAAAGATCAATGACTTTGGATGGTTGGATGAAGAGATCTTGTAGATTTGGTGGCTCTAATGGGGTTGGTGTTCTTGAGCAGCTCGAGCAGCTGGAGGAAGAAGATAAGAGTCCCTTTTTATAGGCAGCCCCCTCCACGAACCGTTTTCTGACCGTTGTAGAAAAGTCAGACTGGAGACTCCGGCCTGAAGACCGGAGACTCTGGTCTATACCGGAGACTCCGGCCAATCTCCGGACCAGTCTCTGGACTGCCCTTCTAACTGACCCGGACCAATTCTGCACCAGCAACACCGGATACTCCGGCCTCCAACACCGGAGACTCCGGACTGACCAAAGTCTGGAGACTCCGGAGTAACCTCCGGTGCAGCCTCCGGACCCCTAGTCAGAATGTTCCAGCCAGGTCCTGGGAAGCACCACCGGAGCCAAAACCGGAAACTCCGGACCACACCGGAGACTCCGGTCTTGGCAGACCGGAGACTCCGGTCTGGAGTTTCCAGATCAGTGACAAATGAATGTGGTCTTTTCCCAAGAGTGTGTGTGCAGTTTATCAATGATAATACCAACCTGTGGACAATAACAAATAGTAAAATGATCTACTTGTTGTTAACGAACACCAAAAGTGATTATGACAATAAATGCCCTTTCAATCTCCCCCTTTTTGGTGTTCGATGACAACAAGTGATTTGCATGGAATAACATATAAATGTGGCTCCCCCTGACTATGTGCAGCAAGATAATGAAGTAAATCATGTAAGGGAAATAATATCAACGATAGCACACATAGATCTCACATGAGTTACAATAGATGTTGCACACAAGCACATAGTCATAGACACACATAAGAACAGCAGATAACACACATAAAGTTCAAGTTCGAATATCCAAATAAAAGGCAAATAAAGGCAGATAGTCGCAAATCTCAAATCCCATGCAAAGCAATGATAATGTCTTCTCCCCCTTTGGCATCGAAACGCCGAAAAAGGGAAAAGACCTATACTAGCGCCCCAATAACTCAGTAGTCATCGCCTTCCTCGTCATCCTCGGCATCCTCATCCTCCTCCTGGTCACCCTCATCCTGGTCATAGTCATCATCATCATCATCATCATCATCATCATCATCAGGGATAGCAGGCCCTTTGCCGTGAGGGCGAGAAGAAGAAGTACCCTGGTACCCAAACCCTGAGGTGACATCAGCAAACGTCTTCCAATCCACCAGACTATCCTGTTGAGCATTCCATGCCCCAAATGAGAGTGTATGATCAGACTCTGTGGACTGCTGAGCCCCATGCTCATCATTGTATTCATCTTCACCTTCCTCATTATCCTCAGCACCCTGTTCCTTGATCTCTTTGAGAAGCTTCTCAATGCGGCGGTTGCTTTGGTAGGATGCATGTTGCTGCTTGCGAATGTCGACGTTCATCCAACAAAGGGTCCTTTCCCAAAAGCTGGCCTTCTTGACCCTCTCATGCACATAGTCTCGAGTCATAGTAGGCATAGGGGCATTGGAGGCATTCTTCCTCCAAACTCTAGGTGGAGAGAGAGCCCTCTCCGTCTCAATCTTCTTATCATCATCATTCCCATAGCGACGCCTTGGAGCAGGCCCCATGTGCCCCTTCTGCTGCAGAGAGACCAGAGTGTGCACAGTGAGGTGAGGTGGTATGCCATGTGGAGAATCATGCTCCTGGGAGTTGATGAGCCTCATAACCAAGGGTGCATATGGAGGAGATTTCTTGTAAAGAATGGCATGGAACATCTCCTCGAAAATGAAGTCCATCACATCAATGGGTGCAGCATCAGCCTCAGGTCCAGCATTGAAGGTCCGGTGAGTATGGTACAGGAGGTTGACAAGCCCACCCCTGATAGCATCATCATTTCCAGCACTTGGAGCAATAGTGTGACGGAAAATCCTCAGCATAAGGTTGTAGAGGGTCTTGAGTCCCTTGAAACCCCCCACAACACCATCATCATACAGAGGTGCCAGCTTCAACTTGTTCTCACCCAAAGCTGTCGAGTGCATGCGCAGCCCCACAGGAGTGGATACACCATGGAAGGTCTCAAAGATGACATTGGCAAAGTCATGAAATGTAGCCGTGCAGCGGGTGGTGCCAGTCATCCACACCATGGTCCTGTCAAGGTCAGTCCCAAACACAACTGTGGCATAGAACTGCTGGACAAGATGGACACTGTAGTCTTCACGTAGCTCCATCAAGTTGTATAGACCCAGCTTCTCACAAATCCACGGGGCATCATTGAAGTAAGGGCTCTGGCGCATTTGCTCAACACTCATGAACTTCTGAGGGCAGACAGGTGATCTGGTGAGTACACCATACACATCCTTCATGAACACAGCATGTTCTTTCCTCCAGAAACGAGGGTCCTCACTGGTACGAGGCAGCGCATAGAAATCTGTCTTTCTCAGCTCACGGTACTCCTCTTTAGACATCTTGGCTAGGGACTGGAGGTTGTCATACTTGGCTCTCTTTGCACGTTCCTCCCGTTCAGCCCTCTCCTGATCCCTCTTCATGTAAGCTGCATCACGTGCCCGCTGTTTTCGGTTGGACGGAGGCACGATAAACTCACCTTGATCTTCATCATAGCGAGGATTGCCCCTTTGGGACTTGGCCTTGGTACGACGAGGACGACTAGAACCATCACCTGTGAACAGCAGTGAGGAAGATAGCATGGATATGAGTATATATGTCCCAAAGATATAGTACAAGAACTTTGATGCATTTCTGGACTAATTTGATTCACCCAACACCGGAGTCTCCGCACCTGATACCGAAGTCTCCGGCTCAGACCGGAGTCTCTGGACCTAAGTCCGGAGTCTCCGGTCAGGAGGCTCGGGTATGAGATGGGAAGACGCTGGTGAGGGTGAATCTAGTAGATCGAGCAATGCAACAAGGCTAAAGTACAAGAGTGCACGCAAACAAGTGATTCCAATGGACAAATTAGCAACAATCCTCAAAAACACATCTAGAGATGAACCCTAGGAGAAAAATAGAGGAGAGGTACCAGATCTGTCCATGGGATCAATTCATTCGGTGGGAATGACCCAATGGAGGAGAGGGGAAGGTTGGCCGGCGGCACGGCGGATCCCGGGGGCTTCTTGACCTCCGGGGAGGATTTTTGGAAGAGGGGGCAACGGGGTTGGAGGTAGGGGACGGGGTGAAGAATGGTGAACTGTTTTCCCAGTTCACCCTGACCCCCCACTTTAAGTCATAGAAACCGTCTGGACCGGAGACTCCGGTCTACACCGGAGACTCTGGCCTACACCAGAGACTCCGGTGTTTGTACACCGGAGACTCCGGTCCTCCTCGACCAAAAGTTCCAGGAAAGGTGTTTGGGGACATATATGAGAGATAGATGGTTTTTAAGATAGGGAAAGGGCTTGGGTTGAGACATCAAACTGTGAAGAACCAACAAGAGCCATAGGGATTCAAAAAATGTTCAGAAAAGCTCCAAGAGACTAGAATCAAGCAAATGACAAACATGAGTAAATGCCAACCTCTCAAATGAGAGAGGGCGGTGGCCTAGGCCACCATATTTGAGTATACTTGGCTTGGCACCACGAAGATATATCTTGGGTCCATTACCAAAACTCATCATTAAGCTCACATATCACTAAATGATATTAAGAGGAATGATTTTGACTACTTTGGGCATAATGGGGGGGAGGGATGGTCCAATCAATTAGGACTGCACTCCCCCTATATCCATTCCTACATCTAAACCAAATATGAGATGAAACATAGGTGAGGGTGCAAGAATATCAAGTCAAGCTCCTTGAATCTACGATATTTAGTTCATTCCTCAAGTAGCAAAACCTTGCTTCATCAAGTGGCTTCGTGAAGATATCGGCAAGTTGATCCTTGGTTGATACATATGATAGATCAATATTACCTCGAGCAACATGATCTCTAATAAAGTCATGGAGAATCTCAATATGCTTTGTCCTTGTGTGATCCACCGGGTTGTAGGCAATCTTGATGGCACTTTCATTGTCACATAAAAGAGGCACTTTGTCACAATGGACACCGTATTCCTTCAAAGTTTGCCTCATCCATAGCAATTGAGTGCAAGCACTAACAGCTGCCACATACTCGGCTTCGGCGGTGGAGAGAGATATACAATTTTGCTTCTTGGAAGACCAACATACCAAGGACCTGCCAAGGAATTGTCAAGCCCCGGATGTTGATTTTCGATCATCCTTGTCACCCGCCCAATCCGAATCCGTGTATCCACAAAGAGCAAATGTTGAGCCTTGAGGATACCAAAGACCATAAAATGGGGTATGACCAAATATCAAAAGATTCTCTTGACCGCCATTAAATGGCTTTCTTTAGGAGTCGCTTGATATCTTGCACACACACCTACACTCAACACAATATCAGGTCTAGATGCACAAAGGTAAAGCAAAGAACCAATCATAGACCGGTATACCTTTTGATCCACATCTTTACCATTTGGATTTTGTTCTAGATGAGTCTTTGTAGCCATGCGAGTAGGAGCTCCATTTAAATCTTGCATTTTGAATCTCTTGAGCATATCTTGAGTATACTTGGCTTGATTGAAGAATGTCCCTCCTCTAGCTTGCTTGATCTCAAAGCCAAGAAATACTCTCAACTCCCCCATCAAGGACATCCGGAACCTACTAGTCATAAGCTTTGAGAATTCATCATTAAAAGCTTTGTTAGATGAGCCAAAGATAATATCATCAACATATATTTGGCATACAAAAAGCTCCCCATTGACCCTCTTAGTAAAAAGAGTGGGATCGATTTTCCCAACCTCAAAGCCACGGTCAAACAATAACTCTCTAAGGTGCTCATACCACGTGCGTGGGGCTTGCTTGAGCCCATAGAGCGCCTTATTAAGTTTGTAGACATGGTTAGGGAAGTTGGGGTCCTCAAATCCCGGGGGTTGCTTAACATATACCAATTCATTTAATGGACCATAAAGAAATGCACTTTCTACATCCATTTGTTGCAACTTAAAGTTATGATGTGCCGCATAAGCAAGAAGGATACGGATGGACTCAAGGCGAGCCACGGGCGCATAAGTCTCTCCATAATCAATGCCTTCAATTTGAGAATACCCTTGTGCAACCAATCTAGACTTGTTCCTTACAATAATTCCATGCTCATCTTGCTTGTTCTTGAATATCCACTTTGTTCCAATAACATTGCGGCAATCCTTTCGTTTCTCAACTAACTTCCATACTTTGTTTCTCTCAAAGTTGTTGAGATCTTTATGCATAGCCTCTAACCAATCCGAATCTTCAAGAGCTTCCCACACTTTCTTTGGTTCAATCATGGAGATGTGAGCTTGGTGTTCACTAAACCTCTTCAATTGTGCTCTTGTGGAAATACATTTCCTTAGATCACCAACTACATTTTGTAGAGTGTGATCTCTTATTTCCAACATTCTTTCCTTTCTAGCCTCGCGACGAGCGTGGATCTCAGTGTTGTTTCTTGGAGGACCCTCTTCATCATTCTGATCCTCGTCTTGACCATCAACTTGACCTTGATCATGATTGGAGTCATCCTCTACATTGGGAGGCAAAGATTGACCTTGGTCATGATCAAGTGCACTTCTAGCGTCAATTGAGCTTGTCTCAAAGCAGCTTGTACGGATCTTCCTTGACAAATTGACTTGGCACCACTTGATAATCCGTCGAATGGACCAAGCCCCCCTTGACTGGAGTTGACACTTTGATCACCATGTTGAGGGTCCACATCTTGTCTTTGGCTTGAGTCAATGTCCTCTTTGGTGGATGGAGCATGTTGAGGTTGTGAAGATGAGGGCTCCACTTGAGTGGAGCATAGTTCTTCTCGATCCGCCATAAGGGGTTCCTCAACGGGGCGGATATATCCCACACCCATTCTTCCTATGGCATCCTGAGGCATTTCATCATCTGCATCACAAGCATCAACACGCCCCCCTTCGGGACCATCATATTCTTCGAAGGTCACACTACAAGATTCTATGACGGCTCCGGAGAGCTTATCATAGATTCTATAAGTGTGAGATTCAAGACCATAGCCAACAAAAATACCCTCTGATGCTTTAGACTCGAATTTAGACAAATGAACACCTTTTATGAGATAGAAACACTTACAACCGAACACCCGGAAGTAAGATATGTTGGGTTTGTTACCGGTAAGAATTTCATATGGAGTCTTGTTGATTTCTTTGCGGAGGTAGAGCCGGTTTGAAGCATGGCAAGCAGTGGAAATGGCTTCGGCCCAAAAGTTGTATGGAGATTTAAACTCCGCCAACATGGTCCTAGCTTTGCGGGGGTGGCTTGCCCCGAAAATTCCACCACATACAAGTCATGTTCGACATACCCAACGAAAGCGACCTTGAGAGACTTGCTCCACATGAGGACCACAATATCATTATGTATAAAGACGGAAAAACCCATCTTTCCAAGAGCACAAACTGAAAGTAAATTGTACCCAAGGGTCTCAACAAGCATGACGTTCACGAGTGTAATGTCGTGAGCAACCACAACTTTGCCAAAACCCATTACCTTAGACTTTGACTTGTCGGCATATGTCACGGTGATTTGATCATCATTTGGCTTTAAGTCCTTGACAATAGACGAGCTTCCGGTCATATGACTTGTGCAACCACTATCAAGCACCCACTTTGACCCTCCGGAAGCATAAGTCTACAAAAGATCAAGCTAATTTTTAGGTACCCATTTTTCAATGGGTCCTCTTTTGTTAGCAACAAGGGTCTTGGGAACCCAAATAGACCAAGAAATATAACCATCATAAGGGCCAACATATTGTGCATACACATCACCATAATAAGCACGCATTAGAACATAGTGAGGGTTAGCACTTCCCGCAAAATCATCATGAGACATAGTTTTACCACTTGTGGTCTTACTCTCCACAATGGTCTTGTTGGTCTCTTGTGCGGGCTTGTCCTTCTTCTTCTTATTGTTCTTCTTCTTGGTTTTGGAAACAAAACCAATGCCCCCTTTATCACCACTACGCCTTTGCTTTCTCAAAAGATCATCAATGGACTTGTTGCCTTGTGGAAATGTGGCCTTAGCAAGCTCCCCCTTCAACCTAGCATTCTCTTCAAGAATAGTTGTGCTACTAGATGGAATGAAGTTACTAGGTGAAGGAATATTGGACAATTGAGTTTGAAGCGTTTCATGGGACTTTGTGAGTGACAAGAGTTCACTCTCCAAGACCCTATGAGCCTTGTTAAGCAAACTAAAGTCCTCGGCAAGTTTTTCATGAACCACACCAAACTCAATCTTGTACTTTTTAGCCCTTTTGTATTTAGCAATAGCATGATCATGCTCTTTGATGAGTTTGTTAACAATAATGTCATTGGCCTCATCAAGCCCTTCAAGTTTTAATTCAAGTGACAACCTAGTTTCTTGTTATTCTTCTAGAGCATTGTTTAAAGCCTCTAGCTCAATCATATGTTCATGCCCAAGTTTACATCTTACATCTAGAAGCTCTTGAGTATGTGAGAGTTGATCTAAGATGTTCCCAAAATGTAGCTTAGCATCACCTTCTAGGTTAGTCATAAACTCATCAAAAGCAATTAATTCCTTTTTAACATCAAGAGACATCTCATCATCAATTTCATCATTATCTAAGTGAGTAGAGCGGGATGATGAGGATACCTCCGTTCCTCTTGCCATAAGGCAAGTGACGTTCTTGGTGGAAGAGTTCTCATTTGGAGAAACGAAGAGTGAGAATGTCGGAGTAGAGGTGGTGGCTAGAGCAGCCACACCATGAGAAGTTTCCTCTTCCTCATCTTCATCATCTTCATTGTCGGAGGAGTAATCTTCATGAGTGATCAAGACAATTTCTCCTGACTTCTTGTTGATGGGATTCTTTTTGATGAAGGGTTTCTTGTAAGGTGCCTTGAGAGTCTTCTTCAACACAAGCTTACCACCATGATCTTCTCTCTTCTCATAAGGGCAACTTGCCACAAAGTGATAGCGGTCACCACAATTGAAGCAAGTTCTCAACCTAGTGGTATTCTCTCTTTTCCCATTTGGATTGCTTCTCTGTTGCATTTCCATCTTGGCCTTGGCGGGGTTCTTCCAGAAGTTCTTTGCATAGAAAGCCATATATTGACCATGAGCAGTCTTGACTTCATCGGGATGGTCCATGGAAAGCCCTTCATCACTATCATCTTCATCCCCATGTTCCACAACTTTGGCCTTCAAAGCAACATTGAAAACATTGCTCATACCAAGGGCACGAGCACGGGCATCTTTGGCATTCTTGGCGGCAACCTTGAAAGCGGCCATCTCTTGCATAACTTCATTTGAGGTCATGAGATGGTAGTTGTGTCTTCCTTGTAGGTTTTTCAAGTCGGTGGGCTCAAAAGGCATGAGTGCACTCACATATTTCCTTTTTATCCATGCATCATCCACATGTGAGGCACCCACATTCCTAAAAGCAGTGGCGGTGGTCTTGAGCCTTCGGTACATGTCTTTGTGATCTTCACCTTCTTTCATGTAGAAGCCTTCGGCTTCATTGCTTAAAGCATCATATCGGTTCCTCCTCATACTCTCATTTCCAACAAACAACACAGTGAGAGCATCCCAAGCTTCCTTGGCAATGCTAAAGTGCTCAATGTGTGGATAATCCTTTGTCTCCAAACCTTGTTGAATCATATGCAAAGCAGTGGCATTGAGTTTAACAATCTCTCTTCTTGTCAAGTTGTTTGGATCCCCAATAAAGAGTCCATGCTCGATGATGTTCCATAGTTTAATGCAAGAGCTGCGCATATGAGTCCTCATTAGTGATTGCCATTGAGCAAAAGTAGCATATTCTTCAAGCTTAGGTTGGTCACCTCTATTGTATACATGAGGGTGAGGGATTGTAGGGTCGGGAGAGTACCATGAATCACGGTGCTCACCCTTCCCACCATCATTCTGTGTGGAGGAATTAACGTTGTCTAGCTTACCCCCCACCACCATACCCTCGGGGGATACTGACGTATTCCCCTTAGGTAAAATGGATGGTTGATCCTCTTGAGGAGATGTGGGTGATGAGCCTTCTTTGTCTTTAAGAAGTTGCTCAAGCATCTTCTTGACTTCGTTGACCAAGGAAGAGCTCAATCTTGTTTCCAAGTTTTTGAGATCTTCCATGGTCACCGGGGTCTGCTCACTATCACCATCCCCATCATTGCTACCCATATTCTCTTAGGCGGTAAAGTTCGAATAAAGAGCCGAGGCTCTGATATCAATTGAAAGGATCGTATGGGCACCTAGAGGGGGGGGTGAATAGGTGCTACTTCAAATTTTACTCTTTTTCAAATTAGGGTTTGACAAGAAAGGTAAATTCTCTAGAATATGCAACTATGGTGAATTTACCTATATGTCAATCAAGCACAAACTAACACGACACTAAGCAAGAACAAGTAAGTAAAGTGCGGTAAAGGATAGAAGTAACCAAGGGAGTGGACGCGGAGACACAAGGATTTGTTTCCCGTAGTTCCTTCCTTTTGAGGGGAAGTACGTCTACGTTTGGAGAGGGGGTGGTTTCAAACCACCAACGCCACGAGAGGCCTCCCTTGTTCTTCGATGAACCTCACCCCAATGGGCTCGATTCACCTTCCACTATATCGGCAACCTTCGAGGTGGAAGCCGGCACCTTTACAACAAGTTCGGGGCACACATCCACAACTGAATTGGAGGCTCCCAAATACAAGCAAGTTGTCAAGACAAATCAAAGACAAGCTTGTAAGAACCAAATCAAAGTTAGGGTTTCCAAAGAAACACTAGAGCTTGGGGGGCCTCAAGTGAATGAGGGGGAAATTAAGATCTCTCTTGGTGAAGATGTAAATCAAGGCCTCCTCCTTCGATTCTCCAAAGATCAATGACTTTGGATGGTTGGATGAAGAGATCTTGTAGATTTGGTGGCTCTAATGGGGTTGGTGTTCTTGAGCAGCTCGAGCAGCTGGAGGAAGAAGATAAGGGTCCCTTTTTATAGGCAGCCCCCCTCCACGAACCGTTTTCTAACCGTTGTAGAAAAGTCAGACCGGAGACTCCGGTCTGAAGACCAGAGACTCCGGTCTACACCGGAGACTCCGGCCAATCTCCGGACCAGTCTCCGGACTGCCCTTCTGACTGACCCAGACCAATTCTGCACCAGCAACACCGGAGACTCCGGCCTTCCAACACCGGAGACTCCGGACTGACCAAAGTCCGGAGACTCCGGAGTAACCTCCGGTGCAGCCTCCGGACCCCTAGTCAGAATGTCCCAGCCAGGTCCTGGGAAGCACCACCGGAGCCAGAACCGGAAACTCCAGACCACACCGGAGACTCCGGTCTTGGCAGACCGGAGACTCCGGTCTGGAGTTTCCAGATCAGTGACAAATGAATGTGGTCTTTTCCCAAGAGTGTGTGTGCAGTTTATCAATGATAATACCAACCTGTGGACAATAACAAACAGTAAAATGATCTACTTGTTGTTAACGAACACCAAAAGTGATTATGACAATAAATGCCCTTTCAATCCTCAATAGAAAAATGATCTAAAATGTAAGAAATATTTCTTCGTGGCCATAAGACCGACCCAAAAGTGTCGGTCCCTAGGCTTTCAGCCAACTTGGGAAGATAAATTTGAGCCTACATATTTCCTTTTCAGGAGGATTTGTCATACATCATCTTTGGTAAGTAGGTTAAAAATCCATTTACCTAGAAGGATTGTATTCTTCACCTCAAGGTCAGAAATACCCAGCCCATTTTTATATGTGTTTGTTCACTTATTTTTATGTACTCCATGTTAATATATCTAAAACATCTTATAATCCGGAACATATGGTATCTATATGCATGCACATGACAGTCGCCGTAATTAGGTGTATATGTTGCATCGGAGGTTGGCCATATAGTAGTAGGTTATCATGTGCCAGCTACTTCTATGGGCGTATATATGCTCAATTCTACTACTTAGATCATGAATATATATGCTATAATGTATTGATAATAAGGGATTCTATGTCACAAGCTTAAAAAAGAACAATGTTTATATATTTCTTAGATTTGTAGTAGATTATGAATTTTCTTAAACAGCTTTCACGTAATGTATTGTTTGGCT
Organism: Avena sativa; assembly: GCA_916181665.1. NCBI lineage: Eukaryota > Viridiplantae > Streptophyta > Magnoliopsida > Poales > Poaceae > Avena > Avena sativa. The sequence goes on along the minus strand of OV702294.1, from coordinate 164,632,446 downwards.
AACCATTTTTTCTCTATTTTGTGATACTTTCTGCACAGTTATAACATAAGTTTAACTAGACATTGTTCAGCAACCGCAACCGAGTTGTAATCATAAATGTACGTAAGTACTCATGCAAATATGATCAGAATAGTGGCACCAAAACAACTTTAAGGAGGGGGGAAGAGTTTAAGGAGTCAATAGCAAATAATATTAAACACGTAAAAGAGGATAAGAAATATAAATTACTCAAAGAGATGGTGTGATGCAACTTGTTTTAGTTGGACCGGATTTTCCCACGGTGCAGGTTAATAAACATTATAGTTAAATTATTATGGTCGTATGGCAAGAAAGCTTTCACCTTTTTACCTTTTTTGCATTTTGTTTTTATCTAAATATCAAAATGACTATGTATAATCATTTATCATAAAAGGCATGTAGGTGTGTTTGGCAAGTCTACATAGTCCATTAATGGAATGATGTGCCCGAGACAAAATATATAATTGAAATTGTTTCAAACTAAGAACAAGGAATCCAACAAATTATACAATTCAAATTTCCTACTCCCTCTATTCATATTACGTGTAACGGAAATAGATGTATGTAGACATGTTAGTGCTAGATACATCTAATTCAGTTACAATTAATATAGATAGGGAGTACTATATTCATGAGTGCTTCCCATAATTTTATAAGAATAAATATCTAAAATTAAATTAATCATTATTTTGAACAAAGCAATTAAGTTCAATTTGAATCACCATTTATAATTAGAAGTATGTATACTATAATGTAGAATGTGTTTAGAGGTATCTTACCGAGGTTAAAGAATTACAATTCAACCTAACTTAAAATTATTAAACTATTTAAAAACTTCAAATGGAATTAAATTCAAACTCAAAATTCAAGATACATACAAGATTAGGAACTTCTTTAGTGTATCTTTGATTAAATCAAACATTTGTGTAGAAATAAGTGTTACCAAAATGTGTCAAGCATTTCTAATATTTTTTCTCTGATGTGCCATCCGAATCATCTGGCATGTACACCCGACAAGCACTTAGTCTTGTGAGAAGGGAGAAAATGTTTTAAGAGGTCATTTTTCTCATTTAGCTTTAAACCCTCAAAGAATATGAAAATAAAATCTTCAAACGGGACCTTGTCACGGTTGAAGTTGCATGTTCAAGCCCATCGGTCCCAAAATAGGGTTCAACGAATAGGGAAGCAAACACTCTTGCTATCTGACTTATCCTTGTGGAGCGGAAAACGAGTTCGTTTAGACAATATCCATATTCGGCTTGTTTTTGGAAATCGACCAATAAGTGGATGGTAAAAGTGGAATCGCCCATAAAAATGTCTATATCTCAATTGTGTGCGGTCGTATTCTGATACATAAACGATTTGATTGCTACATCTTGTTTCGCAGTTGGTCCTAAATATTGGTAAGAAAATTGTCAAAAGGTAGGAGTCGATGAATGGTGAAATAACCACTCTTGCCACCTGGCTATCTTTGGGGGACGGGGTTGTTGTGGGCAGTTTTATAATTAATTGTGGGTACATAAATATTTTGTTATTATATCTCCCTGGTTGATTTGTTATTGTTCAGCCACTAGCCTTGCCTTTCATAGTTGCATCCCTTTGCTGTTGTAGAAGAGCACAATGACGCTGCAGTTGCAGCTTGAGAAGGCGCAAGAGACATGCACGAGTTGCCTCTAGTCCAGTCTACTCTAGCTCGGGTTCACTCCATGATTTGGATCTAATTCTACACGAACGATTTAATAAACAAACCAGTGGAGCGGAAGCCCATTTCTGGTGTTTCGCTGTTTATCATGTTACTCACGGTACGGCACTGGGGCCACTTGTGTGTACGTGCGCGTCCCCCGCTGTTTCGTACTCACACGGACGGAGGAATGAACTGTACCCACATAAGCGCCCAGGAACACGTACGCATGTTGCAAGGTGCATGCATGGGTCGGTGGTGGCATCTAGTGCCCGGCCGCATAAAATAAAATAAAGATAAACAAGAATGGCTGGAAAAACAGACGAAAATCAGCATTTCCCTCTGCCTGCTCCAGCAAGAATGCCAGGAAAGGGCATAAAGAAACTGTCTGGATTCTGGCTGTTCTCCTTCCTGAACTTGAACACCCTGCCGCTAAAAGTTCAGACAGTAATCGTGGCGTTTTCCCCTTTCCTGTAGGGTGCTTTGGTTAGCAAGGCATCAAATGGGGAACTCGTGTATAAAAATCCTGGGAACGGATGGACAACCACAGAACACCACCAGCCATGTCGAATCTATTTGGCACATCAGACGAATTTACGCGTGGAATGCAGCGTTCGGGACCGCTTCCAGGAAGATTCAGAGATAGGATTGGTTCTGTTTTTCTGGGCTGGATTCAGGCTAGCAATTTTGGATATATCATACTCCCTCCGTCCCATAATAGATGTCTCAGATTTGTCAAAATTTAAATGAATCTAGACTATTTAGCATATAGATTCATTCAAATTTTGAGAAACTTGAGACATCTATTTCGAGACGGAGTGAGTATAATAGCAGAGGTAATCCACACACTGTATGCCCTGCTAGCTGGTCGAGTAGTATACTTTCACTAATGAGGCCTAAAGTAAGAGCTTATTAGATCGGGACACATATTTGTACAGCCAAGAAAGGAAAGAGACATTCTGTTCAGGCTCAGAAAGTAGGTTTAAGTGGTGACTCGCACCAAGTACCCTTCCCATCACAGCTTGGCGTGCCGGTGAATATTCAACCATTTGTCTTGTGGTAAGCACGTAGGCCACGAACCACAATGTACTTGCGTTCATTTATACTCACTCCGTTTTAAAATATAAGACGTTTTAGGTTTATAAAGAAAATGAATCTAGACTTGTTTTAGTATATATGTTCACTCAATTTTTGGATAAATCTACACACTAAAAAAAGTCTAGATTCATTTTCTTCATAAACCTAAAACATCTTATATTTTAAAACGGAGGGAGTATATGTTATATTTCTGTTTGTTTGTTTTTTGCTAGGGTATTTCTGTTGATATCTAAATATTTCCCTTTTCCTCCTTTTTTTTTTGAGGGTATCCCTTTTCCTCCTTCGGGGATGTTAGTTGAGCCTGCAAGTAAATGAGATCTCACCTCGAGGGAGTAGGCTGAAATAATGTGATCTCACTCTCGATGGAGCAAGGTAAGGTGCACTGCTACACACGACCTGGGTAAAGAAATCAACAAACGCATTGTCTGACACGTATACCGGGCAATACTTGGCAGTTTTTTCCTCCATGAATTCTTAACCAATTCGAGCCAGCTCTCAACAGCCATTGCGGAACAGATCAGAACAGAGCTCCTCCGCCAGAAACCCGTACGTGTACCCAAGAGAAAGGGATGTTGCACCGCTAGTCGTCTCCTCACACAATTAATTGTGGATTTGCATCTCTTGCGGTGGGACATACGAATTTAGTAATTGGTTCCATTTACACATTAATAAACACAATAAAATCTTGTTCTCCCAAGGACATTGATGTTGGATTTCATAGATTGAGTTTTGTAACTACAAATACAAGAGAAAAAGGTGACAACGGACATCTACAACACATAGAAACACGCAAGTCACCATCACTCTCTCTACTCTCTAAACCCTAGAAAAATCATTTTCTGGGCGCACCGTGCCACCACCCCACTCCACCGGCAGACCCCCCTCCCCCCCACCCCGTCCTTCACCGGCTCAGTGCTTTGGGTTTGTGGGGAGGCCTCGATCTATCGGATGGAGCTCCAATTATTCCCGCCTTGTGGATTTCACAGGCCAACACAACGGTGCTTTCAGTGGTTGTGGCGACGGTGCAGATCAGGCGAATAAATTTTGGTCGAGCCTCTCCATCTTGATGGCGTCAGTTGTGGTAACATCGATTCTTTGTTGGCCTAGATTCCCACTAGTCTCTCTGGCCAGTGAACATAAATTCCTATTGGAGGGTCTATAGGGTTTGTTGGCGTTTTAGCATGTATCTCAAATATTATCCTTCTCAAGCTACTTTAGTGCATATCTCAAAGACGCATGTTGGGGGGCTCAAAGACGCATGTTGGGGGGGGGGGGGGGCAATTATCTCCCTAGGCAATGGACTATTTACCTTAAATATACTACCTCAATAGATATGAGATCACCATTGTTGGTCACAACGCAATGTAGTACGTGCATTCATTTATCCCTAGTGAGTTAACAACTGAAACTCGAGTTTCATACTACCATGTTACCCCACTTAATACACATGTTCCTTATCTCATGCCATATCATACTAGTTGTACTTGAACAAGTAATCAAGAATGGGGTACATAATATACATCTATCAATAGATCAAACATAATCTGAAAGTTGCAATCTCAAATACCCATCTTATAAAAACCAAGATCCACCACAAAATATTACAAATATATGGCCATAGTCATGTTAGGCAGATCATATGGCACTAGATCGATGATAGCAAGAGATACAAAGGTAGAACAAGCTACTTCCACAAACACATAGCCCGGGACTGGACTACTCCTCCTCACATATTCATAGGATCTCCTCTATTTCGTGTTTCGGTCTACGTGGTCCCCATGTTTAGATATCACGATCGGGACAATATATATAGGGTTTTTAGGTAAAAACAAATCTAGTAGCATATAGATCGATGACAACATAGCTTCGAGGGAGAAGTTGGGCCCCACCACGCGACAAAGGTCTCAGGCCACGTGGTGGAACCTAACTTGGCCCCCCTATGGTTGCAATTAGGTCTAGGTGCTCCAGGCCTTCTTCTTCCATAAAAACTTGTGTGCAAAAAATCCTAGGTCCATTTGAATTCACAAATGTCCCTAAAACTCAAAAAATGCAAAACACATTTTCTATCTATAGAGTTATAATAAAAATAAAATGAATATTTTAGGAAAATATCACAAAATCATTCTAAAACATGACTATAACCACTTATATGAATCAAATATGATGGAATGTGGCACAATAAACTACAAAGATCATAGATGCATTTTACATGCATCAGCAACACACTAGACATGAGCTCCAAAAACAATGTCTTCGGGAAAGGAACAACACATATGTGTTTTCATCGTTGGATCGAGCCAATAAACACCAGATCATGGATTTTCACCCTAGAAAGTAGGTTTGAGAAATCTCTATGAAATTCCTTCATCAAGGTAATAATGCCTAAGCACCACCATTGCTAAAGGAAATAATGAATCGGGTCAAAGTATTTTCACCTAAAGATCAAGACCGATACTCAAGGAGCACACCAAACCTTACCCAACCAGTAATGTCGCCTCCACTTGCCAAACTGCCACCTCTATACCTTGCGTCCTTGATGAAGACAAACTCAAACAAAACACATATGCTTGTATATACCACCATGTTTCCTAATGTTAGATCTAAAAAATTAAGATCTGATTTGGTTCATTGAATCATAACACCCATGCATCCACTGATACCTCCACATTTCTATCTTATCCTGGCTAACCACCTTAGGGTCCAATGGTGTTGCAACATGCTCCTCTACTAGGTGTTGCAGCACAATTGAACCTTCATCAGAGAGAGAGAGAGAGAGGGAGAGAGAGAGAGAGAGAGAGAGAGGAAACACCCCGACTGTTGGGAGCAAATTGGGCGTAGAGATATGGTTGATTAAAGTGTCTAAAGATCCTCCAAAGCCACCTAGGTGACAACGGCTTAAGAGTAAACCGCAGTTTTTATCCCCAGGTATAAAGATAGCACTCATGAGATGAATATTCAAATAAAAATGACAGAGAGACCACAAAAATGGCATAACATATTTGAATGTTGATTGTTTGTTGTTAATGAATAAGCCTATGCGATTCTTCCACATATTTTTTCGAAAAAGGGTAACATATTACTATGAAGATGATGCATGTTAAACTCGATCTCAATAACAACATGGTATTAAGAGCTAGGCAAGACATCGAGGGTGCACACACCCAAATTATTCCTAAAGGAGAAAAGAAAGGAGCAATGATGATCCACGTCCAGCAGCAACACCGTCCATCCATTGCCGACAGATGGATTGCGAAAATGGATCTCCAAAAGAAACACCACAAGGAAGGGAATGGCCTACACTAAATAGAATCTCTTAAGACCAGATTATGGATTTTTACACTAAACATCAAGTCTAAGAAAACTTGAAACTATACTTTTCACAGGGGAGCAATGTGAATACATTGCCAAAGGCAGGTACAAGTGACATGGTTATACCCTACGGGTGCGTGACTTCAGCATACCTGGTCCAGCCCAAGGAAGGCCCACAGCAGATATACACTGGCCCATGAAGATTTTCGGGTGGCCAAGGCCCATGACGCCTTCGGATCCTTGGAGAGCAAGACTAGCGGAGATAGGAAATTCAAAGGGATAAAACCCTAGAACTTGTAACCGACTAGGACTATGCCCGGGACCTGCCTAAGTCTATATAAAGGCCAGGAGGGCATGCCCTAGATCTCTCGACTCATACTCTCGCACACGCATCCACGCCAGATCGAATCTGCGCACCCTGTAACCTTCGGTTCCGCCGTAATCAAGAGCAGACAAGCAGGAGTAGGGTTTTCCCTCCGGGGGCCTGAACCTGGGTAAATCTCGTGTCCCCTGGTTGCTTGTCTGTTAAACGTGCCATGATCTCCAGCATCCCCATCTTCTCCAAAACCCAAGTCCATAACAATGGGCATTGACGAGATTAAACCTCGTCAATTGGCGCCATCTGTGGGAACTGGGGCTGCTGATTGTGCGATCGTGACGGACCCGACCCGATCGATCTACATCTCCGCGGCGACGGAGAATCACCTCCTCTTTGGCGCTTTCGACTTCACCACCCACTCGCCGGCCACCATGAAGGATTTCGAGCCCGTAGGCGACGGACTCGAAGTTTTGTTCGGGAGCTTCTGCTTCCAGGTGGGTCAAACTGGCACCCTCCGCCTCCCTGAGCAGGTGCCCGTGCCGTCAATCAGGCCCGCCTCGTGGGCTCCACACCCCGTGCTACGCACGTCACCATCGATAGATGAGTTCTAGAGCAGCAGCAGCTGCAACTCCGATCTGTGCGATCCACCTTCGGATGAAGGAACCTACGGTTTCGGATCCGAAAGCTGCGGCAGCAGCCGACCAATCTGCGAGCGCTATCTATGCGCCGCAGTCATCCAAACCGACAAGGAAACACCTAACCCTCCGCCCAACCGAAACGGCGAAAACGGCGAAATCAGAAGAAGCCAGTCCCCCCACCCAACAGGGAAAACAACGGCCACGTCATCCAACTTAGCAAAGAAGGATGGGCCCAGGCGCGCCGTGCCGTCGCAGGCGACATCGTCTTACCTGCAGACGCCTCACGTGACCTACTGATGGCGTACCACTACCTCCTCATCGAGGAGCACAAGAAACAAGTCAAGATGCAGGAGACGCTCGACAAATGCAAGCAAGCAGCCTCTGAGTCCAGCGCGCGACGAGCTGCGCTCTCCGCCATGGCACCCGGCTCTAGCACAAACGGAAACCAGGGAAACAAGCACCGCTCGCGGGTGGAAAACATGGATCCCAAGGAGCGGCGTGACGTGACCCGAACTCTCCACACATCGTTCATGGATATGGATGCCGACGGCAACATCATCCCGAAGACGCCACAGGCTGCGATCATGGCAGCCACTGCGCGCGGCTCACCCACCTCCGGAGGGGGACCCAAAAAGGGACATGCATAGGTCCGCACTCACCGGACTAGGACTAATCGGAGCTGCGCTCCACGAGGACGCTCCTGCGGAGCCGAAGAAGAAAGCTCCGGCCAGGCGCGACCGGAGCCCCACCCCCTCATCCGAAGAGGAAGAGGAGCACGATCTTCCTCGAAGGAAGAAGAGCTCGCACCGCCATAAACGCGACTACGACGCCAGAGACAAGCTTACACAGCGCAAGATCGACAAAGCACGTGCCAAACGCGCATGCTCGTCTGAATCTGAGATGGATGAAGACGAAGGAGAACTCTGCGGGGCCCGATGCTTCAGCAGATCTGTTCGGCGAACACAGATGCCACACAACTTCAAGCTTCCTTCGGATACTCCGAAGTTCAACGGCACGCAAGATCCAAAATCCTGGCTCAGTGACCATCTGTCATCCGTCAAGCTTCACGGAGGCAACAAAGAAACCGCCATGCAATGCCTTCAGCTGCAGCTGACAGGCGCGACGCGAGTCTAGCTCAGCAGCCTATCATCAGGATCCATCCGAAGCTGGGAGGAGCTTGCTTACAGCTTCATCCGAAATTTTAAAGGCACCAGCAAGAGGCCCGCCTCAATCGAAGAGTTGCGAGCCTGCACTCAGAGAACGGGTGAATCTATTCGCTCGTACATACTACGCTGGTCTACAACCAAGAACTCCGCAGCACACATCTCCGAAGAGAGGGCCATCGACGCCTTCAGGGACGGCGTCAAGCGCCAAGACTTCAAGGAGGAACTTAGGCGTGTAAAGCCCAAGACACTCGACCACCTCATGGAAATCGCCAACAGTTGGGCAGACGGCGAAGATTGCATCCAGCGAGCCGCAATCAGATGAAGAGGACGACTACGGCCGAAGACGTGAACGCCGCAACAAGAGGAGATCGCGCGTCTACGAGGACCGCGACGGACCCGACATGGTCGCGGCCGGCTACGCCGACTGCCGTAACGACAACAGCCGCAACAGCGGAGGATACCGCGGCGGAAACTTCCACGACAACGGACGACCAACGCAGTCGTGGCAACGCCGTGACTGCGACAACGGACCCTCAGCATTCGACAAACTTTCGGGTCCATGCACCATCCACTTCTACATGGACAAACAGGATGGCAAAAAGAAAGCCAGCCACATGCTCAAGGACTGCCGCGAGTTCCAAAAACTCAGCGAAGGCATGGTGCAGATGAGGCAACAAGCCCCAATCCCTGCATTCAGAAACGCACCTGCGCCAGGTGAAATAGCACACGGAGCTCCTCCACCGCTGCCTATTGGAGGCCCAAATCAACCAGTCGCACCAGCGCAAAACAATGCAGGGATCGGATACCCCCCACCAAAGGGAGCACTAAATATGATCCAGAAGGGACGCCCCACAAACAGGGTGCAGAAGAAAATCACCCGACAAATCAACTTGGCCGTGGCAACTCCGCCTGCAATCCCTGAGTACCTCAGCGGATCGGAGTCTGTTGGAGATATGCCCTAGAGGCAATAATAAAAGTAGTTATTATTATATCTTTGTGTTTATGATAAATGTTTACATTCATGCTATAATAGTATTAACTAGGAAACATTAATACTTGTGTGTTAATTTGAAGTCCCTAGTAAAGCCTCTATATAATACTAGCTTGTTGGTTAATAGATAAATGTGGTTTCCCTATCATGAACATTGAGATGTTATTAACAACAAGATCATATTGTTAGGAGAATGATATGATGGACATACTCCTATAGATAAGCGTAGCATAAAGATCAAGTCATTTTAATAGTTCAATTGCTATATGCTTTCTGATACATAGTAATCTAATTCCTTCGACCATGAGATCATGCATATCACCTTTACCGGATGGATGCTTTGATGACATCAAACACCACACCGTAACTGGGTGGCTATAAAGGTGGCATTGAGTGTTCAGAAAGTATTGGTTGAAACACATGGATCAAGAGTGGGATTTGTCCATCCATATGACGGATAGATATACTCTGGGCCCTCTCGGTGAAATGTCATCCAATTAGCTTGCAAGCATGTGACTGGCTCACAAGGGATCACATATCACGGGAACGAGAAAAGAGTACTTATCGGTAACGAGGTTGAACTAGGTATGCAGAGATACCGACGATCATAACCTCGGATAAGTAAACTATCGTGAGACAAAGGGAAATTGATATCGTATGTAAGTGGTTCATTCGATCGCAAAGTAATCGTAGAAATATGTGGGAGCCATATGAATTTCCAGATTCCTCTATTGGTTATTGTTCGGAGAAGTGTCTCGATCATGTCCGCATAATTCACGAACCGTAGGGAGACACACTTAAGGATTCGACGTTGTTTTGAGTAGTTATGGAATGATGAGAAAGAGACCGAATGTTGTTCGGAGTCCCGGATGGGATCCGGGATATCACGAGGAGATCCGGAATGGTCCGGAGAATAAGATTCATATAAGGAAAGTCCCGTTTCGGAGTTGGGGAATGGTTCCGGTGTTTTCATCGGGAATGTTCTAAAAGGTTCCGGAATGTCCGGCACTCCGGAGGGGAAGGGTACATGAATGTGTTGTATCAAGTTGGTATGATTGCATCATGTACTAAGTGTCATCGCTGAACCAAATAAAGGATTAATTCAAATCCTAGTTTGAAAAGTCAAACAGCTAGTTTGAAAAGTCAAACGGCTAAATTTGGAAAGAGGAAAAGAGGAGTGGGAAACCGAGTTGGGGAGGAGTTCCCTCCTCCAACCGCCGGCCCACCTCCAAGCCGAGTTAGGTAGGGACTCCCCTCCCCTAGGACGTGCCTCCCACCTATAAAGGGAGGGGCAGGGCTGCCCCTCCTAGCACACAAGATCCTCTCCTCCAAACCCTAGCCGCCGGCGCCGCCACCTCCACTGCCGCCGCCGCCGACCTAGGTCAAGCCGCCGCCTAGCAACCCTAGCCACCGGCCAAGCTTCCTCCTCGGCGTGTCTAAACCCTAGATCGTCGAGGGACTCTCTCATACTCCACCATACTCGCTCCGGCTTAAGGCGAAGCCTTGCGAGATCTCCCCTCTACTTCCGGTACCACGCCGTTGTGCTGCCGGAATCGCGAGGAGAGTGCTACAACCTCCGCTGCCTGCTGGAACAAGGGAGAGGAAGGTCTTCGTCGAGTACCGAACGTGTGACCGACTGCGGGAGCGCTGCCGGAACGCAGCGCCGGAAGGATCGTCTACGCGATCTTGAGATCGGGAAGAGTACGACTACATCACCCACGAGAATCCGCTCTCGTTAAACACTTTGGAATCTTCGAGGGTGAGTTATTCCATCGACTCGTTGCTACAATCTAGTAGATAGATCTTGGCTTGTTTGTTTGTATGCCGTAGAAAATTTTTGTTTTCCATGCTACGAAACCCTACAGAGTCCTGCATCACATTCACCCGCGCGGATCACCCTTGCCAGATCCCTCGCCCAGGTCATGCTGCCCTGGTGCTGGAGGCGCAGATCGGAGGCTTCGAGATGAGTCACGTTTTCATGGACGGCGGCAGCGACATCAACCTAATGTTCGCAAGCACTCTAGCAGCTATGCGGATCCCGCAATGCAGCCTGGAACAATCAGACACAACGTTCCACGGCATTGTCCCAGGAAAGGGCATATTCCCCCTGGGCAAAATAGGGCTCGACGTCATCTTCGGAAAGCCGGACAACTTTCGGCAGGAGCGCCTAGAATTCGAAGTGGTGGACTGGACGTCGCAATACCACGCCATCCTGGGGCGTGTAGCATTCGCAAGGTTCCTGGCCGTCCCACACTACGCATACCTACTACTCAAGATGCCAGGACCAAGGGGCATCATCACAGTCCACGGGAGCTTCACCCGATCGGATCAATGCGACAGGGATTTCAACAAAATCTCCCAGTCTTTCGGCATGCAAGACGAGCTCGTAAGGCTCCGCGAGGTGACGGACAATGGGCTACCCCCAGTCACAAGGCAGAACGCACCTGACATGTCCTTCGACTCCACCGTCAACACCAAGAAAGTACAGGTCCATCCGACGGATGCCTCCAAGACGGCGCTGATCGCCAATGATCTCAGCACCGCATAGGAAGGCGCGCTCATCGAATTCCTCCGTGAGTGCTGGGAAATCTTCGCCTGGTGTCCTGCGGACATGCCAGGAGTTCCCAGGGAATTCGCCGAGCACGCACTCAACGTCTTTCCAGACACCAAGCCAGTCAAGCAGTCCATCCGAAGACTGTCGGAGCCACGAGCCGAAGCTATCGGCAAGGAAATCAACAGATTACTCGCAGCAGACTTCATTCGGGAAATCAAGGAAAGCGAGTGGCTGGCAAACACGGTGATGGTCCCGAAGAAGGACACGGACATCCTGCGGATGTGCGTGGACTTCACGTCACTAAATAAGCATTGCCCAAAGGACCACTTCCCTCTTCCACGGATCGACCAGATCATCGATTCGACTGCAGGTTGCGAGAAACTCTCCTTCCTCGACGCCTACTCAGGCTATAACCAGATTCGACTCAAGGTCGAAGATCAAGAGAAAACGGCGTTTATCACACCGTTCGGAGTATTCTGTTACAACACAATGCCCTTCGGGCTAAAGAACGCGGGTGCCACGTACCAGCGATGCATGTAGGCCTGCCTCAAAGACCATATCGGTCGCAACGTCCAAGTCTATGTCGACGACATAGTAATAAAAACCAAGGAGGCAAGGACACTTATCGACGATCTCCGCGAGACGTTCGACAACCTTGATCGCTACAGGATCAAGCTCAATCCAGAAAAGTGCGCCTTTGGCGTCCCCTCGGGTCAGCTGCTCGGGTACTTCATCTCTCAACAAGGGATCGAGGCGAACCCGAAGAAAATCAGAGCCATTATGACAATGGAGAAGCCGAAAAACCTCAAGGGCGTTCAGCAGCTCGCAGGACAAGTAGCGGCACTAAGCAGGTTCATCAGCCGCATGGGCGAGAAGGCCCTACCATTCTACCAGCTGCTGCGCAAGGCAGACAAGTTCGAGTGGACACCAGAAGCCAATGACGCATTCGAAAGCCTCAAGTGGCTCCTCTCCACCTCGCCAGTTTTGGTTACGCCAATGGAGCGCGAACCCCTGCTGCTGTACATAGCAGCCACACACCAGGTGGTCAGCACAGTACTCGTGGTCGAACGACCCGAAGAAGGCAAGACCCACGGCGTCCAGCACCCAATTTACTACCTCAGCGAGGTTCTCACTCCAACAAAGCAGAGGTACCCTCACTACCAGAAGCTAGCCTACGACGTGTTCATGACGGCTCGACGGTTGAGCCATTACTTCCAGGAGCACCAAGTGATGGTCGTCAACGAGGCACCCCTGAGCAGCATCCTGAATAATCCAGAGGCAACAGGACGGGTTGCCCTGTGGGGCATCGAACTATCACCCTTGGACATCGTCTACGAGAAGCGACACGCAATCAAATCTCAAGTCCTTCCGGACTTCCCGGTGCACTGGATGGAGCTGCAGCTGCCAGACACCCCAGACATGTCGCAGTCCTGGACAATGCATTTCGATGGCTCCAAGCGCGAAGCCGGAGCAGGGGCAGGAGTCATACTGACCTCCCCGCAAGGTGATAAGATGAAGTACGTTCTTCGGATGAAATTCAGAGCCTCCAACAACGAAGCCGAATACGAAGCCCTCATCCATGGCATGAGGATGGCAAAAATATGCGGCGCAACGCGCCTGGTCATCTATGGTGACTCCAACCTCGTCGTCCAGCAGACGATGAATGAGTGTGACGCACACACCGAAAACATGATCGCGTACCGCGTGCTCTACAATGCACTCGAAGGAGAATTCGACAGCTGCGAGCTTCGACACGTCGGAAGAGAAAGCAACGAGGAAGCCGACAGACTCGCCAACATCGGCTCCACTTGTGCAAAGGTGCCACCAGGTGTGTTCCTCGAACAGATCTGCGTGCCATCCATCAAGCGGAAATTCCCCAAGGGATCACCCGAAGAAGCAGAACACTCGGGGGCTACGCTACCCGAAGGTCATGAAGGACCCGAAAAGTTAGACACCAAAGTTGCCATGGTCAACCTAATGCAGGTCATGGCAGTCGAAGAAACCTGGACACGCCCAAACCTCCAGTTCCTGATAAACGGAGAATTGCCTGACAGCCCGACAGATGCCCGGCGCATATCTCGTCGGTCAAAAGCCTTCACCATCATCAACGACGAACTGTACAAACGCAGCATCACGGGTGTACTACAACGGTGCGTCACCATCGACGACGGCAAAGCCATACTCCAAGACATCCATGAGGCCATCTGCGGCCACCACGCAGGCAGCCGCTCCCTTGTCGCCAAAGCTCTACGAGCAGGATTCTACTGGCCAACGGCCATGAGCGACGCGAAGGACATCGTCCGAAGATACAACGGCTGCCAATGGTTCGCCGACAAACTGCACGCACCTGGGTCCGAACTTCGACCCATACCCATAGCTTGGCCTTTTGCCCAATGGGGCCTCGACATGATCGGCAAACTGCCAAAGTCCTCGAAAGGGGGACACGTCTTCCTCCTAGTCGCAGTCGACAAATTCACCAAGTGGATCGAGGCCATGCCAGTCACCAACCAGAAGGGCAAAACCGCCATCAAATTCTTCGAATCCATTGTCTACAGGTTCGGCGTACCGCACAGCATCATCACCGACAACGGATCGAACTTCATCTCCGAAGAATTCCAGGACTTCTGCGAAGGCCTCGGGATCAACATCACGTATGCCTCAGTGGCACACCCGCAAACAAACGGGCAAGTGGAAAAGGCCAACGACCTAATTGGCACCGGCATCAAGAAGCGCCTCATGAGCTCACTCGAGCAAAAAGCTGGAAACTGGACGAAAGAGCTACCGTCCGTCCTGTGGAGCTTACGGACTACGCCAAACAGCTCCACCGGCTACACACCGTTCTTCATGGTGCACAGAGCTGAGGCCGTGCTACCAGCCAAAGTGCGCCACCAGGCTCCACGAGTCGTCGCTTACAGCGAAGCCGAATCCACGGCTGCACTCGAAGATGCCGTCGACACATTCGACAAAGCACGGGATATAGCAGCAGCTCGATCAGCGGTGTACCAGCAAAGTCTCCGCAACTATCACAGCCGCCGGCTGTGCCCAAGGTCCTTTGTCGAAGGAGACCTCGTCTTGCGACTCAAGCAAAAGCGACCGAATAAATTCGAGTCACCATGGGAAGGACCCTACGTCATCACCGAAGTCATCCCAGGTGGCGCCTATCGCCTCAAGCATGTGGAGTCTGGAGTCGCATACTCCAACCCATGGAATATCTCGCACCTGGGACGATTCTACCCGTAGCAACCTACCCCCTTTTACTTTCAATAAGGCTTTCAACCAAGGCTACTCAGCCAAACCATGTACCTCCTCCATTACGATATAAATAAAGCTAAGTGTCTCGCCCCCAAACTTCGGTTGACTATTTTTCTGCAACTTTATTACATGCTACAAACGCACTCGGGGGCTCCCCCCCACCTCACGATTTCATCGACTGAGGACCAAACGTGTACACCTAAGTAGCTGACAACGTCAGGCAAACGAAAAGGACACGTACTCAATCAAAGCACTGCGTGCTCACAAACAAGCAAACCTTTACAACAAAGGGCACAAAAACGCCCAGCCGAAATATACAAATTTTACATCTATCTGTTTATTTTCAGGTCCTACCTATTCTAAAGAATAACCTAAGCACGCTGCTCAAACAAATCTACAATTTGTTCGGCATACTGCCTTACAGCCGCGTAATGTGGACGCATGTTCCACTCGCCACCGTCCGGTCGAAGAGGTGGCCCAGCTGCCACAACAGCCAAATCTACGTCAGGGCGGTGCACCCTAACAAGAGACAAATCAGCCTTCACTCCTGCGACGAGCTGCTGCCGCACCAGCTCCTTGACATTGCTGGCACTCCGAAACTTCGACAGAAGACCTGCAAGGGTCGTCGGCACGGCATCCAAAGGAAACATGACGTACAACACCGAGGAAAGTGATGTCTGCACCTGGCGGAGCACCCACGAAACTTGATAAACACGATCCTGCACCGTCGCCAGAACCATGGCGCGATCGCGATCCATCCAGAAGAAGCCGCCAGCCTCCATGTCCTGTTGAGTCAAGCAATTGACCCAAACAGCGACACACTCTTTTTCTTCCCTCGGAGCAAGATTCGCACCTGCGAAAACAGCACAAAACAAGAATAAGGCCAGCAGGCTCACCCGAAGAACTGAGCTACAGCCCGAAACAAGGATCAACCTACATTGCAGCTGCTCGGACAGCCGACCCAGCTCCGCCATCAAGTACTCCTCTCTGGCTGCACCACGATCCGCCTTGGATTTCCAAACGTCAGCGCGACCACGTAACCCGAGCAATTCCCTCTCCAAGCTGCGCACGCGATCTCGAAGGAAAGCGAGCTGCGAGGAATCATCCAACGATGGTCGCAAGGGCTTTGCGGATGAAGTGTCAACTGGGTCAGCACCCGAAGGAACCTATAGCAGCAGAAAAAAGAAGGCGCACAGACATTCAGCCAAGGATAGAGCACAACTCGGAGGAATTCATTAAATATATAAGGCCACTACGTGGCACAAGGATGGTATCCCTCAAGATATTTACAACAAAAGTAGACTACAAACTACCCTACGCCTACTATGCCTAAGGTGCAGGACACTGAGTCGCCTCGGAGCCAGACTGCCTAGCTTTGGCCTCGCCCTGCTGCCGCAGTGCATACTCAGACAGTAAGTCAATGAGCTTGGGCCCATATCGCCTGCAGCGAGCGGAGTAGGCAGCGAAGGCTACCTCAGATCCATCCGCAGTTGTCGGCATCCGAGAAGTGATCTGGGGCAAGTCCAGCTCTGCTCCAGCCGCCAAGGCCATCGCCAGCCCGATGGACGCACCGATGCCCTTCTACTTGCGCTTGTACGCCGCAGGCGCTTCGGCTGACAGAGCCTCTGCCAGGGCATCCACATCTTCAAGGGATGCGCCCTTCGGGAAGAGCTCCTGGTAGAAGCGACCAAGGACCTCTTTCGCCTTGGCAAGGGAGTTGACGACGGTGCCGCAGCGGTCTTCGACCGCCACAGTGGCATCATCTAGAGCGCTACCGTGCTCCAGAGCACCGCGGTCGAACTCGATGCCTGCGGCATCTGAGACAAAAACAAAGAAAAGCATGAAGAAAGGCAGCATAGAAGAAGACCCGTAGAAAAAGAAACAAGTACAAAAACTAGCACTCACCCGAAATAGCCTTGGCAGCAGCCATGAGCTTCGCCGCCACCCCTCTTTCACGAGCAGCCGCAACGGTGGCCAGCTGCTCCTCATGATCTGCGGCCTCCTGCTGCAGACGCTCCTTCGCTTCGGCTGCCTTCGACAGCTCTAGCTCAAGGCGCTCTTTCGCGCCGACGGCGGCTTCGGCTTTCTGCTCCGATTGGCTAAGGCTCTTTTTAAGAGCGTCGACCTAACGGAGAGAGTTGTTATGCTCCTCTGCATTTAAGACAAGCAAGTGTCAAAGAACAGGACCAGGATAAACAAGAGAGGTATTAAAAGGCAGACAGATACCTTGAAGCTGCCGAAGTTTCGCCTCCAGCGCCAGGCGCTCCCCCACCAGCCGCTTGGCCTCCTGTACAAAAGGCTGCAGAAAAAGGAAATAGCAGTAAGAAAAGGACTTGGGGGCTACGCCCAACACAAAGGAGTAAAAACAACATTAGCACACGAAGACACTCGGGGGCTTCCCCCGTGACATGAGGCAGAAAACTTACATGCTCCGATGGCGACCCCGAAGCACCGCCTGTGAAATTCTGAGGCGCAACCACCAGCACCTCCTGCACAGGAGGATCTGGAGCGGCGCCACCCGAAGTCGCCACCGTCTGAGGAGGAGGCGACGCAATGTTCGACTCCCCCATCATCTCCCGCGCACCATCACTAGAGTCGTGGGAGGATTGCCTGCATACGAACCAATCAACACAGGTGCAAAAATCATGAAGGGAAAAGGACAGCAGTACAACAAGAAAACTTACGAGCCCAATACGCTCAGGTCGAAGATAGGAGAAGCCCTTCGGGCCCTCTTCTCCTCTTTCTTCTCTTCCTTCTTCTCCTCCTTCTTTTCTTCCTTCTTCCGCTTTGCTGGCGGGTGCGGCGCAATAGCCCGCACAGGAATGGCAGGAAGGGGAGAGGAAGAACCTCCATGACCATCACTAAGACGCTCAAGGCCCAGAGGATTTCTGGGAGTCGGAGGAGTCGAGGCATCCGAAGACACGCTGGAGCTCCGTGATCGCTTGCGCGTATGGTCCTCACTCGACTCGTCGACATCCTCCACCGGAGATCGCGCCGACGGAAGCTCGGACACGGAATCAACCACTTCATTATCCGGGGCATTCGGATACCTTTCGGGCAATGGTGGTACCATGCCCGGCACTTTGAAGCTCTACAAGATGAGAAGGAACTTTGTTAGCAAACAAAGGAAACAAATACACACCCAACAAAAAAAAAGAGGAGCACTAACTGCACAAATCTACACCTTCGGCACGACCAACGTCGAAGAAAAGGGAGGAGTCAGCGACTTCCCCGGGATTTCTTCTCCGGCCTTGAACTTCAGCAGCGCGCGAAGATCCTTGTCAAGATTCCCCTCGGAGATTTTCTCACTCGAAACCCTTGTCGGATCATGGCGCCCAGAATAAAGAAACATCGGGTGCGCCCTCGCTTGAAGAGGCTGCACCCGACGCTCAAGAAACGTCCGGATGATGTCCACGCCGTTCACCTCTTTCTCCGGAATCAATTGGAGATCCTCCACCCGACGATAAAGGGCCTCTATCTCCGCCACTTCACCGTCAAAGATTTGGTTTTTCCAGGATCTTTTCTTCTCAATCAATTGGGAGGGGTCAAAGGGAACAAGACCAAAATCTTGCCCGGGCAATACGGAGTCACGGATGTAAAACCATCGGCTCCGCCAGTACTGGACAGATTCGGACATGGAAAAGGAAAAGAATTGCAGATTGGGACTGAGGGAGATGATGAAACCCCCAATGGGATACACACCATCCAAACCAGATTGCCTCTTCACGGAATAAAGCTTCCGGAAGAGGCCAAAGTGCGGCTCAATGCCAAGCCAACACTCGCAAAATGTGATAAAACACGCAATGTGGAGAAGAGAATTGGGAGACAGATGATGAAGCTGAACCCCATAGAAGAAGAGCAGTCCACGGAGGAAGTCGTGGACCGGAAAAGAAAACCCGCGCATCACGAAGGCCAGAAACATAACCCGGTACCCAGATGGGGGACGGGGGATTACCTCATTGCCAGGAAGTTTGACGGCCGTCGTATCTTGCGGGATCAGGCCCCGCTCGCGCAGTTTGCGGAGATCGCTCTCCCGCGTCTATGATCGCCGCCAGCCACCATCGGTGACGCGAGCAGCGGCGGTGCCCTTCTTGCCTCCGGCGGTGCTGGTCCCAACCGCATATGAAGACTTCTTTGTTTTCCCCATTGCGCTACGGCGGTGGTGGCGATGTCAACGCAGAAAGAACGAAGGAAATGTGGAAGGAAATCTCAGCGCGCAGCAAGAATCGCTCAAGAACAAGGAGGCAGTGAACAGATGAACTGGTGCGGTGAAAACAAACCACGGTCTCCCCCAATGATTATAACAGCGAAGACGACGCACGGCAGCCGTCCATCCAGAAGACCTAACGCCAACGGCAGATCTGGCCGTACACGTGTCAACATCACAACGAACCGTCATTACCACGCCGTCCACTACGCGCAGAAATCGAGGAGACGCCGTAATTATCTCCACGCCGCGCGTGACCGGTCAATTCAAAGTCAGCAAGTGGGACCCACGCTTCGTCCAGTCAAGTCATCTCTGGCGTAGCAGACCCTTGAGGTCATCGATCGTCAGCACTGACGTCATCAAAAGCTATACTAGCACCAACTTCGGCTCCACAGCTAAGAGTACTCACTCGAATCTTCGATTCGACTAAATACTCGGGGGCTACTCCTATCCGGAGCGCTGGTCGCGCACCCGACAGACAAATGAGGACAAATTACTTCTCTGAGTCCTACGTCGAGTCTACGACTCCACTACGGACTCGGGGGCTACTCCCATAGGGAGGATGGATTTAAGCATCCGAAAATTTTCGAGTCATGCGGACTTAACGACTGAAACAATGCTTGAAGTAAAGTCTTCGTTCGAGTCTACGACTCGAACAGACACTTGGGGGCTACTCCCATAGGGAGAGCTGGTCGCGCACCCTATGAAATCTTCAACTGCGATCTTTCGGATCAGCACGCAAAAACTTTTTGGCAACTTTGCCCCAGCAAAACGACCGAGTGAGCGACAACCTCCTAGGCCACCCGAAGCACCTCCAAGGTGATAAATGTTCGGATGCTGCGTCTGCGACGCAAAGATAAGACCTGCAGATATCATCTGATGGACTGGCAACGCACCTGACTGCGCTCTGCTAGTATAAATCCATGCCAACAGGCGTGATGAAAAATCCCGACGGACGCGTTGGGTACACCAATTAAAATCACTGGAATTCCACTCCTGTAAGTCCTCCGCGGCCTGAGTCGAATTACGCCAGCATATGTTCCAGGTCCGGGTTGAGGGACTCGAACCTAAAGAAGATCGTGTCATTTTGTCCTAGGACAGTTAACTGACCCTGATCCGTCGGGTGAGTCAGGCACACGCATCAACAATCCCTACACACATATACTATTAAAATATAGTTGCACCCGAAGGATGGAAGAGTCCTCAGCCGAATCTACGATTCGACTGATCACTCGGGGGCTACTGACATGGTTATACCCTACGGGTACGTGACTTCAGCATACCTGGTCCAGCCCAAGGAAGGCCCACAGCAGATATACGCTGGCCCATGAAGATTTTCGGGTGGCCAAGGCCCATGACGCCTTCGGATCCTTGGAGAGGAAGACTAGCGGAGATAGGAAATTCAAAGGGGTAAAACCCTAGAACTTGTAACCGACTAGGACTATGCCCGGGACCTGCCTAAGTCTATATAAAGGCCAGGAGGGCACGCCCTAGATCTCTCGACTCATACTCTCGCACACGCATCCACGCCAGATCGAATCTGCGCACCCTGTAACCTTCGGTTCCGCCGTAATCAAGAGCAGACAAGCAGGAGTAGGGTTTTCCCTCCGGGGGCCTGAACCTGGGTAAATCTCGTGTCCCCTGGTTGCTTGTCTGTTAACCGTGCCACGATCTCCAGCATCCCTATCTTCTCCAAAACCCAAGTCCATAACAATGGGCATTGACGAGATTAAACCTCGTCAACAAGTAATTAAGGAATGTTCTAGGTTTTCATCTCGAAGCTCAGGACTAGGTACTCAAGAAAGCACCACCAAAACCAAGTCACATATGTTGTCGCTACCGGTTGCTGACACAACAAAGACGACGCTGACACATACAATCCTAACGTGGACATTGCCACGTGATTGGTGAACATGTGTGCAACAACATGTAACCCATGTAACCACCTATTGCACTTGCGACGCAGATGTGGGACAGTTGATAAGAGAGGAAGATCACTAACATCACCAAAATCTCAGATTAGGGACATTTTAGAAGACCCACACCTCTGTCGCAAGTATAGCTGATGGTAGAACTAGGCATGGTGACCGAGCCCTAGACGAATCCTCCACACCGTGCCACTTGCGTCGCAATAGATCCTCATGCTACCATGGTCTGATGCTACTAGCTAGTCGTAGTCGGTGCACTAAATAAATAAGTCGATGTACTCTAGTCAAGAGGTCAAGTAAGTCCCACATTACCACGGGGAACCTCGATCCATGGCCCTCGTAGCCACGTGGCCGACTTATGTCACCAAAATGATGTCACATATCGTACCGCCGCAATTGGTGTCTGCTACCCATTGTCGTTGCTCGTCATGCTCTAGCATATCCTTGCGCCATCGTAACAATGGGCCATTGCTCCCCCCAAAGCGTTCCTCTGTTGCCTCCACCACGAGGAGTCTCGTCGCCCCTTCACTCGCAGCTCTATGGCTCCACCCCGCAGCTGCTCGAGGCGAAGAGAGATAGGAGGTGAGGAGAGGACCGGTGATGGGGAACTAGGGTTCGTCCCCCAAGTCACCATGCATTGAATGAATAATTTCAGTAAGGCGAGAGGGGCTGATTTGTAAATAGCAAAGACTTGAGGGGACAAATGCAAATGATTGTTCCCTCCTAAAAGGCCGTGTCTTTTTTTTTTTTTGGGGTACCTTCAAGGATGGTGATTAAAATGCCTTTACAAGCTTATATAAGGCAATCCCCAACTCATACTGCCCACAAACCCACACATAACCCCTTTCCTCCTTCGCTAGCCTCCTGCTCCCTTGGGTTCGCACATGCAGCCATATCTTGAGCTAGCTTCTCTCGGCCTGATCACCACCGCCACCATCCCGCTGTCCCCGAGAATCTATAGCGCGATCTTTCTTGAGGCCATGGCTGCCATGGCCTATATAGCTGTGTGGGGTGCAGTATTGGCTGCCGTCCTGGCCCTTGTCCACTGGGTGTACAGGTGGCGCCACCCCAAATCGAACGGCACGCTCCCGCCGGGATCCATGGGCATCCCCCTCATCGGCGAGACGCTGCAGTTCTTCGCGCCGAACCGGACCTGCGGCCTGTCCCCCTTCGTGAGCGAGAGGGTGAAGAGGTACGGGAGCATGTTCAAGACGAGTATCGTGGGGCGGCCGGTGGTGGTGTCGGCGGACCCGGACGTGAACCACTACGTGTTCCAGAACGAAGGGAAGCTGTTCGAGAGCTGGTACCCGGACACCTTCACCGAGATCTTCGGCCGCGACAACGTCGGCTCCCTCCACGGCTTCATCTACAAGTACCTCAAGACCCTCGTGCTCAGGCTCTACGGCCAGGAGAACCTCAAGGCCGTGCTCCTCGCCGAGACCGACCACGCCTGCCGCGGCAGCCTCGCCTCCTGGGCGGCGCAGCCCAGCGTCGACATCAAAGACGGGCTCTCCACTGTAAGTTCGAATTACCCGCACACGCGGCAGACGATGGATGCCAAGTAAATTTGATATAGATTACTAATGCAGGTTCGTAATTCCCTTTGTTTTCAGATGATATTTAATCTCACGGCGAAGAAGCTGATCGGCTACGAGCCTTCCAATTCGTCGGAGAGCCTGATGAAGAACTTCACGGCGTTCATCCGCGGCTTGATATCGTTCCCCCTCAACATTCCCGGCACCGCCTATCACGAATGCATGGAGGTACGCCCAATTGCCCAAAGGCATAACTTCAAATTGCTCACATGCCATGCCAACTTGCCAAGCCACTAAACTAACGAGCACGCGTAAATGTGTACTTGTTGTCTCGACTGCGCACATGCATCCCATAGACCTGACGGAGCAATGTCAATTTGCAGGGGAGGAAGAACGCGATGAAGGTTCTCAAGGGCATGATGAAGGAGCGGATGGCCGATCCTGACAGGAAGAGCGAGGACTTCTTCGACCACGTGATCCAGGAACTCAGGAGGGAGAAGCCGCTGCTGACGGAGACCATCGCGCTGGACCTCATGTTCGTGCTCCTCTTCGCCAGCTTCGAGACTACGGCGCTGGCACTCACGCTCGGCGTCAAGATGCTCGAGGAGAACCCCAAGGTCGTCGACGCGCTAACGGTTAGTACCGTCACACGGAGTTCACTTCGCTGACAGTAACTTGAGAGTTAGAAAAGGGCAAAACTGACAGGACAAATTGACCTTGTTACGTGAGCAGGAGGAGCACGAAGCCATCATCCGGAACAGGGAGGACCCAGACTCCACCGTCACGTGGGCCGAGTACAAATCCATGAAGTTCACGTCTCAGGTGAGCCTAGCTTGGATTCCTGCTCACCCTAGCTTAATTAGCTGGTGCAAGTTGCCTTGTTAAGATAGTACTACAAATTGCTATTTTGAGAAATATAATGGGATTGAACGAGCGAGTGGCCAAATTGCGAGTTACAGGCGCCCAACGAAGCCAGGCTGCGCAGCTCTGCAACTGCAGAGTCTGTGTCCCCTGATTCTTTAACCAAGGCCCAATGTTCGATGCTGACAGATAATCTTAGTTAGTACAAGTACTTTCTATAACAAGCCTGCTTAATGTCACCGAATAAGTAAATGAGGAACAATAGTAGTAAATAAAATCCTTACCACAGATAACCTGTGTTGTTTCTGAACTCTGAATTTCTGAAACTGACACCCCTGCCCCTCAATTTCCTCTCTGAAGGTCATCATGGAGATTGTGAGGCTCGCCAACATCGTGCCGGCGATTTTCCGGAGGACCTTACAAGACGTTGAGATCAAAGGTAGGATGCCGATCACGAATTCCACGGTGCACATGCATGGCATCTCTTGTGAGACCCGGTCCAAGTTAGCAAGTTGCGCCGAATTTTAACTCTGTTTTTCTGTCTGCCTACTTCGGCGCAGGCTACACGGTTCCAGCAGGATGGGGCGTCATGGTGTGTCCACCAGCAGTGCACTTGAACCCTGAGATATACGAAGACCCACTGGCGTTCAACCCATGGAGGTGGCAGGTTCGTCTTCTCGATTTAACATCTTAGCAACTAGTACAGTATTAATTTTGTTTCTTTCATGCCGAACGCAGTATCTCGTCGACGATCTGTAGGTTAGAGTTCTAATATATGCCTACAAGGTGAATGTCCTTTCAAGACATGGCCTATTGTCTGAAGCTACCTAGGAAGTAGGAAGGGCCATGATCTGATCTGCCCAATGAACTCACGTATATTCTCCTCTCTGAGTCTCAACTCTCACCACTAAAACAGAAATCGCAAGAAAAAAATGAGTAGTTTAATCAACTGCAGAGTTCCAATAATTTGGAGGAGTACTAGTATAAGATATCAAGGTTCTGATCCCAAGTACCAACTTGTCTACGGAGATCAACAACGAATTTGGTTGGTGCCCATGCAAAGATGTGAAACCGAACCATCGCCGAAACTTCCTTGCCTACTAGTTTAACAAGGAGGTCAAAATGGCAACAGATGCATATGTCTGTAGTGCAACTAAACATAGCAACCTCACCTGTTACATAGAGAAAATATGCACCGTGTGTGTGTCTGGTTAATTGCAGACTTGCAGTAAGCCAAATTGATTTTTTTGTTGGCCATTGTTTACTTTCATGTATGGGGGTTCAGGGTTCTAGCCTGACACTATCTCAATCTGGTAGGTGATTAGGTGAACCTCATGTGCAATTTCACAATTTCCCAGTAGAGAAGAAACAGAATGAAATATAGGGCAAAGTGCATTGGAATCTTTAGGCAAATATCAAGTTGCCTTGCCTATCTAGGACATGTCTGTACGGATCGTTGTGCTAATTACTAGTAGTATGTGCCGCACTGCCAAAAAAAATGAAAAACAATTGCAAGATTAGTAAGGAAAATCCACATTGAAACAAGGGTACTGATCTGGCTGTCGTTCAACAGGGAAAGCCTGAGATCACCGGTGGAACCAAGCATTTCATGGCATTCGGAGGCGGGCTTCGGTTCTGTGTTGGAACTGATCTCACCAAGGTCTTGATGGCAACATTCATCCACAATCTGGTTACCAAATACAGGTATGGTTTTTCACCTAATGTACAGATTTCCCTCCTACATTATGCTGTGAACAGACAGAACCTGAACAATTGTATCTTTCTAATGGCAGATGGAGGACGGTGAAAGGAGGAAACATAGTCCGGACCCCGGGCCTGGGCTTCCCGGATGGCTTTGACATCCAGCTCTTCCCTAAGAACTGAATCTCTTTTGACATGGGGACAGTTTGGTCATTGCAGCTGAACACAAGATTGTGTCTGCAAAAATTCACATTTTTTAGTTCTTTTAGGGACAACAGAGAAGGATGGAAAACCGTATACTTAGTCTAGTGATAGGATACACAACTCTAGTTAGAACTACTACAGTCATAATCACCGAGTACCACCTAACATGGATCCAGAATGGGTTTTTGTACTTTGGTTGTTCGTTTTCCATGTGGTTAGTCATCTACCCATGTGTTGCATGTAAATCAGTCTATACACCTCGAATGAAAAATACGAGAGATATAGTAACAGCTAAGAACTGTACAGAAAATTGTTTTGTGGAGCCATGCCTGAAAGTTCCACTTGTTCTCTCTCAGCTTGTTCAGAGTTCAGACTGAGGAGCTAATAATGATCCAAAACAGCCTAGCCTTCAGGCTTCAGGGCAGAAGCAGCATTAACCGTGACAATGCCTATGTGTCGCATGGCAGGTTAACATCGACACATAAATAATGCAGATCCAGAAATTATCTGTGCATTTTAAAATTAGTGTGCCGTGGACACACAGCGAGAATCGCACTGGACTGAATAACGCGGCGGTCCTAGCTGTTATCTGACAGAACAGCCTCGAGCCTCCGTTTTATGCGAGCAGACCAAGACCCACAAACCAACTCGATCTCTGAACGAGATCTTTTCCAACGCAAAACGTTGAAGCATGTTGGTGTCCATCTGCCTCTTTTAACTTCGGCCAAATCTGTTTGCGTATCGAAACTCAAAAGGTGTAGATAGCACAGGACGATTTAATAATACTGATAAGATCCAGAGACTTAGTAAACAATGATGAGCACGCAAGTTGGGGTTTATTAGGGATGCGATCGAGAGAAACTTTCTGCAGACATGCCGTCGACAGGATCTCACCCGCAGGAACAAAATCCCAGGATTGAGACTTTGCTGCTCAGCAGCTCAGCTCACGCGTATGAATCACACATTACTATGACTGAGTAATGAGTGAGCCCTCAGTCAATGTGTATCTCGACGCGTCACTGAACTTTCTGTTGGCATATGCCCATTTTTCTTCCAAAAGGACTGTCTGAATCGTGCGGGCATGTGATCAAGCCGCGGCTAGAAATAACACGACAGATAAAATGCAGTTTGACTGATCTAGTAAGAGTTTCCTGGTAGAAGTGGAATTTTCTGAGTTTCTAAATCATTCCGAGACCTTTTTTTTTTACGATTTAAGCAGGGTTCTGCAGATTTTTTTAGAGCAACCACATATTTCATTAATCGGAAATCAAGTTACATAGATCAACACACATGAAAACTAAAAGAAAGAATGGAATAAAATAATTATCCTGAAAATAATGCAGATAAAATCCTAAATAGACCGAGAAATACAAAAAGATCCCTAGGTTTTCCCCGCAACCACCGAAGCCAGCGGCCACCGCCCAACTCCAGCGTCGTCGAAACGGGAATAGACGTCGAACCTCCAACACTGCAAGATCCAAAAAAGCACAATCGCCAACGAGGCTTTGTGAGTCGATGAATAGGCCTGCTGCACGCAGCGAGTCACGTGTCGCTGTGGCACGTCACCCGGGGAACGTCCCCGTGTTGTCTTGAACCAAGATCCGCTGCCTCTCATCAACAAAGCCAGAGAAGAACGATAGATCCACCACCTCCGGACCAACATTCTCGCTTCAGAGAAACCACCTCGTCCGTCCACCAGCACCGTCGCTGAGAACGACGAACGCCGACGACACACCGAGAAACTGATCTCGCCAGAGCTGGAGAACGGCGAGAAGACCAAGCTGTCGACCTGAAGGAATGACTAGCACACCTTGCCATCAACTCCGAGGCGTCGCCATAAAGGTCGTTGCCGGTGTGGAAGTAGAGTTGAGACAGATTTATTGCCCGAACGCCGCTCTTATCACCCCAACGACGGTCCATGGCAGACATTACCCTAACCCTAACTACTAGGCGAAGAAACAAGGTTCCCTCTCCCTTCTACCGCCAGAACGGCAAGCGGAGGGAGAGGGAACCAGCGCTCTCGCCGGTTAATATCTAAAGGGAGGGAGCCACCGCAGCCTCCTATTTCCATGAGGAGGAGAGGCGAGATCGATCTGCTGATTCATTTCAGACGAGGGAAACTGTACAAAGCAGTTGAAACTGCTAGAGGAAATTTGAAGAAAACAACAAGGCCTAAGCCTTGCTCGCTAACGAGAACAGGTTGAAATCCTTATGGGCTAGAGCAGCTGCAACTCTAACCAGGGGCCACTTTGGATTGAAAAACTCCCCTGTTACGTTCCTTCGATACAGATCGATGATGCATGGTCAGAACATGAACATCAAAACATCAGAACTACATGTAGGTCTGTACTATTCGAACGACATACCATAACACCAGCAGGGGATCAGGAAGGGGTCTCGAAGTATCTGAATTCTTTTTTAGGAAGTCTTTGATCACTCAGATTTCGTAAGCCGTAAGCCGGTTTTATCAATCTTCGGGCCTTTTATCCTCAACAAGACGGAGCTATGATAAGTCCAAGCCAACCATTTACGTCAGCCCGTCTAGCAGACAAGCCCATTTATTATGCCTAGATCCTCTGGAATAGTATTTCTAATTTGTTTATGGGAAAATAAACGAGATAAATAAAATATATGATTTATAAATGACGTTTCGCAGAAAATGTATAAAGACACTTTCAAAAAAAATGAAAAATTTAGTTCATAAAACTTATTTAGGTTAGCAGAGAAAATATTTATATATATCATATAACATGTCCACATGATATGTGAAAATTGTTTTGAAGGTGAAAAACGTTTGTCATGTGTGAACACAATATTTTGAACTACGTTTCAGCATCCTTGGAAAACACTACAGTATTAAAAACAATATTCTAGATGTCTTCAAAAAATGACCAAGTACATACTATAGCATGGTCATACTTGTGTTAACAAATTTTATTTGTATATAAAATATAAATGGTCCATGTTTTAACATGCCATATTATTTGGTGCTCAAAATTATCGCATGGACTTGAATATTTTGAAATAATAATGAATGATATCGATTTAGAACATGTGCACAACTAGAAAGATATATGTAAAAAGAAGTATTTAATAAGAGGAACAACAATGTATGACGAGCAACAAGGTGGTAAAAGGAAACATAATGGAGGGCATGTGAAAATTACAACAGCTAAATAAAATGGAAGGTCTTGGATTCCGGGATTTTAGAAAGATTAATCAGACACTATTAGCAAAGCAAGCTTGGAGATTACTCGTTAAACCTGTGCAAGGGTGCTTAAGGTAAAGTACTACCCCAATGGCAATTTAGAGGACACTGTATTTTTTGGTAATGGCTCTTCCACTTGGACCGCAATTTCATATGGTCTCGAGTTATTGAAGAAGGGCTTGGCGTGGCATATTGGTAATGGCCAAAGCATCCGAATTTGGAGAGACGTCTCGAGACCAGATTCTTATAGCCTGTCTCACCCAAAGGAAAATGTAGGTTGCGTTTTTGTCTCTGAGTTGATTGGTCAATTCGGTGCTCGGAGGGTTGTTTTGTTGAACCAATATTTCTTGTTAATGGATGTTAGAGAGATTCTGAAAATTAAACCTTCGCCAAGGTTGCTGTCAGATCATTTAGCATGGGCACACGAGAAGCATGGTCTGTTCATAGTGCATAGTGCATATGCCTTTGTCATGGACGAGACTTGGCGGATGTCGACACGGTCCTCTAGTTCAGCTCCTGATTGAAGAAGAAAGGACTAAGATCTTATTGAAAATGCGACATTCCGCCAAAGGTCTAGCATTTTGCTTGGCGCTTTATTACGGGACTCGTTACCTACTTTGTAAAATAAATGCAAACGGACCCTACAATTAACACTAATCAATATACTATTTGTGGAATAGAAACAGAAGGTAGTAATTTTCACCCATTTTTTAGATGCCCTCTTGCAGTACAGCTTTGGGTCTTCATGTCTGAAATATGGCGTCTGCCTGACTATAAAATCATGGGTAGATTGGATGTTCAATCTGGATTATCAAAAATCAGAAAATGTGTGGTTCTTATGACTTTGTGGACAATTTCACACGTTCGAAACGAAGTGACTCATGCTAAACAGCATCTGCCTTTAGAAGCGTCCATGTGTTTTCTCGAGAGTTAATTGGAGTTTGGCTTGTCTTTGGGCCAGTCGATCTAGTTAGCATTGGCCTTACCGTTGTAATCCCTGGGTTATGATTAATAGAAGTGTTTTAAAAAAAAGTATGGTGAGGATAGTAATGAGAAACAAAAAGATGTAACAAGTTTGTCCTTGGTGCGTGTGGCATGGGTTCTAGCGCCGTCTGACGAGGTTTAATCTCGTCAATGTCCATTGTTATGGACTTGGGTTTTGGAGAAGATGGGGATGCTGGAGATCGTGGAACGGTTAACAGACAAGCAACCAGGGGACACGAGATTTACCCAGGTTCAGGTCCCCGGAGGGAAAACCCTACTCCTGCTTGCCTGCTCTTGATTACGGCGGAACCGAAGGTTACAGGTGCGCAGATTCGATCTGGCGTGGAGGTGTGTATGCGAAAGTATGAGTTGAGAGATCTAGGACGTGCCCTCCTGGCCTTTATATAGACTTAGGCAGGTCCCGGGCATAGTCCTAGTCGGTTACAGGTTCTAGGGTTTTACCCCTTTGAATTTTCTATCTGCGCTAGTCTTGTTCTCCAAGGACTCGAAGGCGTCATAGGCCTTGGCCACCCGAAAATCTTCATGGGCCGGCGTACATCTGCCGTGGGCCTTCCTTGGGCTGGACCAGGTATGTTGAAGTCACGTACCCGCAGGGTATAACCATGTCAGTAGCCCCCGAGTGATCAGTCGAATCGTAGATTCGGCTGAGGACTCTTCAATCCTTCGGGTGCAACTGGATAGTAACAGTATATGTGCATAGGGATTGTTGATACATGTGCCTGACTCACCCGACGGATCAGGATCAGTTAACTGTCTTAGGACGAAACAACATGATCTTCATCAGGTTCGAGTTCCTAGACTTGAACCTGGAACATATGCTGGCGTAATTCGACTCAGGCCGCGGAGGACTTACAGGAGTGGAATTTCAGTGCTTTTAATTGATGTACCTAACGCGTTCGTCGGGATTTTTCATCACGCCTGTTGGCATGGATTTATACTAGCAGAGCGCAGTCAGGTGCGTTGTGAGGCCATCAGATGATATCTGCAGGTCTTATCTTTGCGTTGTAGACGCAGCATCCGAACATTTGTCACCACGGAGGTGCTTCGGGTAGCCAAGGAGATTGTTGCTCACTCAGCATTTTGTTGGGGCAGAGTTGCCAAAAAGTTTTTGCGTGCTGATCCGAAAGATCGCAGTCGAAGATTTCATAGGGTGCGCGACCAGCGCTCCCTATGGGAGTAGCCCCCGAGTGTCTGTTCGAGTCGTAGACTCGAGCGGAGACTTTAGTTCAAGCATTGTTCAGTTGTTAAGTCCGTAGGACTCGAAAAAATTTCGGATGCTTAAATACATCCTCCCTATGGGAGGAGCCCCCGAGTCCGTAGTGGAGTCGTAGACTCGACGTAGGACTCAGAGAAGTACTTTATCTTTATTCGTCTTTCGGGTGCGCGGCCAGCGCTCCTGATAGGAGTAGCCCCCGAGTATTTAGTCGAATCGAAGATTCGAGTGAGTACTCTTAGCTGTGGAGCCGAAGAATTGTCGGTTGTGCTAGTATAGCTTTTGGTGACGTCAGTGCTGACGATCGATGACCTCAAGCGTCTGTTGCGCCAGAGATGACTTGACTGGACGAACGTGGGTCCCACTTGCTGACTTTGAATTGACCGGTCACGCGCGGCGTGGAGATAATTATGGCGTCTCCTTGATTTCCGCGCGTAGTGGACGGCGTGGTAACGACGGTTCGTTGTGATGTTGACACGTGTACGGTCAGATCTGCTGTTGGCGTTAGGTCTTCTGGATGGACGGCTGTCGTGCGTCGTCTTCGCTGTTATAATCATTGGGGAAAGCTGCGGTTTGTTTTCACCGCATCAGTTCTTGTTTTCACTGCTTCCTTGTGCTCTAGCGATTCTTGCTGCGCGCTAGGATTTCCTTCACATTTTCATCATCGTCTTCTGTGTTTTCACCACCGGTGCCGTCGTAGTACAATGGGGAAATCCAAGAAGTCCTCGTCTGCCGTTGGGACCAGCGCCGCCGGAGGACAGAAAGGCGCCACCGCTACTCGTGTCACCGATAGTGGCTGGCGGCGATTAGAGACGCGGGAGAGCGATCTCCGCAAACTTCGCGAGCGGGGCCTCATCCCGCAGGATAGGGAGGCCGTCAAACTCCCCGGCAATGAGGTAATCCCCCGTCCCCCATCTGGGTATCGGGTTATGTTTCTCGCCTTCGTTATGCGCGGGTTTTCTTTTCCAGTCCACAACTTCCTTCGTGGACTGCTCTTCTTCTACAGGATTCAGCTTCATCATCTGTCTCCCAATTCTCTTCTCCACATTGCTTGTTTTATCACTTTTTGCGAGTGCTGGCTTGGCATTGAGCCGCATTTTGGCCTCTTCCGGAAGCTCTATTCTGTGAAGAGGTTATCTGGTTCGGATGGTGTGTATCCCATTGGGGGTTGCATCATCTCTCTTAGTCCCAATCTTCTCTTCTTTTCTTTTTCCATGTCCGAATCTGTCCAGTACTGGCGGAGGCGATGGTTTTATATCCGCGACTCTGTAGTGCCCGGGCAAGATTTTGGTCTTGTTCCCTTTGACCCCTCCCAAATGATTGAGCCTAAAAGGTCTTGGAAAAACCAAATCTTGGACGGTGAGAAGGCGGAGATAGAGGCCCTTTACCGTCGGGTGGAGGTGTAGGGGTTCGTAGCATGGAAAACAAACAAAAAATCTACCGCATGCACACAAACAAGCCAAGATCTATCTACTAGATTGTAGCAACGAGTCGATAGAGGAACTCACCCTCGAAGATTCCAAAGCGGTTAACGAGAGCAGATTCTCGTGGGTGATGTAGTCGTACACTTGCCGATCTCAAGATCGCGTAGACGATCCTTCCGGCGCTGCGTTCCGGCAGCGCTTCCGCAGTTGGTCACACGTTCGGTACTCGATGAAGACCTTCCTCTCCCTTGTTCCAGCAGGCAGTGGAGGTTGTAGCACTCTCCTCGCGATTCCGGCAGCACGACGTCGTGGTACCGGAAGTAGAGGGGAGATCTTGCAGGGCTTCGCCTTAAGCCGGAGCGAGTATGGTGGACTATGAGAGAGGACTCGGTGATCTAGGGTTTAGACACACCAAGGAGGGGGTGCTAGAGCCGGCGGCTAGGGCTTGGAGGTGCCCAAGTCGGCGGCTAGGGGAGAAACCCTAGGCGGCGGCTATGGTGGGCGGCGGCGGCTAGGGTTAGGTTTAGAGGGGGCAATCTTGTGTGCTAGGAGGGGAGCCCTGCCCCTCCTCTTATAGGAGGGAGGCGCCGGCCAAGGGGAGGGGAATCCCTCCCCAACTCGGATCCCAAGTGGGTCGGCGGTGGAGGAGGGACTCCTCCCCAACTCGGTTTCCACCTCCCTCTCCACTTCCCAAAAATAGCCGTTTGACTTTCAAACTTGGCGTTTGACTTTTCAAACTAGGATTTGAATAAACCCTCTATTTTGTTCAGCGATAACACCGAGTACATGATGCAATCATACCAACTTGATATAACACATTCATGTACCCTTCCCCTCCGAAGTGCCGGACATTCCGGAACCTTCTAGAACATTCCCGATGAAAACACCGGAACCATTCTCCAACTCCGAAACAGGACTTTCCTTATATGAATCTTATTCTCCGGACCATTCCGGATCTCCTCGTGATATCCCGAATCCCATTCAAGACTCCGAACAACATTCGGTCTCTTTCTCATCATTCCATAACTACTCAATAACATCGAATCCTTAAGTGTGTCTCCCTACGGTTCGTGAATTATGCGGACATGATCGAGACACTTCTCCGAACAATAACCAATAGAGGAATCTGGAAATTCATATGGCTCCCACATATTTCTACGATTACTTTGCGATCGAATGAACTACTTACATACGATACCAATTTCCCTTTGTCTCACGATAGTTTACTTATCCGAGGTTTTGATCGTCGGTATCTCTGCATACCTAGTTCAACCTCGTTACCGATAAGTACTCTTTTCTCGTTCCTGTGGTATGTGATCCCTTGTGAGCCAGTCACATGCTTGCAAGCTAATTGGATGACATTCCACCGAGAGGGCCCAGAGTATATCTATCCGTCATATGGATGGACAAATCCCACTCTTGATCCATGTGTCTCAACCCATACTTTCCGAACACTTAATGCCATCTTTATAGCCACCCAGTTACGGTGTGGTGTTTGATGTCATCAAAGCATCCTTCCGGTGATGGTGATAAGCATGATCTCATGGTCGAAGGAATTAGGTTACTATGTATCAGAAAGCTTATAGCAAATGAACTATATTAAATGACTTGATCTTTATGCTACGTTTTAACTATAGGAGTATGTCCATCACATCATTCTCTAATGATATGACCCTGTTGTTAATAACATCTCTATGTTCATGATCAGGAAACCATGATCATATATTAACCAAGAAGCTAGTTTAGTAAGAGGCTTTACTAGGGACTCTTTTATGTTTACAAATCACACAAGTATTAATGTTTCCTATTAATACAATTATAGCATGGTATGTAAACATTTATCATAAGTATGAAGATATAATAATAACCACTTTATTATTGCCTCTTGGGCATATCTCCAACAGTCTCCCACTTGCACTAGAGTCAATAATCTAGTTTCAAACCTTTGTGTATTCAACACCTATGGCTTTCCGGTGTTGTATGTACACGATTGCTAGTGGTCAACTGATCTCCGGATCTGACACTTCCAGGTCCGTGTGTAATTGCATGTCTTTGCGTCTCTATGCATCACTCATTCTCTAATGAGATGGCTTTGTATAAATTTGGTCCTTTGGTGAGACCTTTAGTTCTTTGGGGTTAAAACATGTTGATAATATTGTCGTACAATATATCTTCATAGTATTATCCCGCTGTGAACTACACCTAGTTTGATAACAAACTACTTGACACAAATGCCCTCTTTAGCTGCTATAATAGCAGTCATATACTCAGCCTTTTGTTGTAGTATCTGTCACAATGTCTTAACTTTGGAACTCATCCAAATCCATTATGGAACTTACTTTCCATTACATTGTGCCACCCTTAGTTCAGATTGAGATAAACTTAATTTGTACTTTGTGACAAAACTAGTATCAATGTAGTACTTTTACAATGAACTAACCATCTATTTGTCACTTCTACAAATAATATACTCTTAGTTCTTCCAAAAGATCATAAGAATATCCTTACTATTGTCCAATGATCATCTTATGAATCATTCTGGTATATGCTCATAACATTTAGAGCATAGGACATATCTGGATTTGTACACATCACAGCATGATTGATAAAATACTCTATGTGATTTTATACATCAAGTATCAATCTATACTTGAATCTTTGTTTCACTTACCAAGTGTCAATACACTTGAATATATTATCAATATTGAACTCATTCAATCCTTTCTGTGCGACAAGAACCTTTCTTGTAGTTTCTATATTGAACTCATTCAATATATCATCTATGTACTTTCGGCACAACCATATTAGCATCTATTGATGCAAATATTTGGGTTTTGCCTAAGTCTTTCATCGGGATGAAATTCTTAATATGTGTTAATAAAAGATACATCATTTCCAATCAACAATATGTCTTCCACATAATGTATTAGAAACATGTCTTAGCGCTCCCACTTAATTTCTTGCAAATGCAAGCATCTTCATCATCTCCGATGAATTTAAACTCCTTTAACAGTTTCATCATAGTGAAGATTCCAACTCCGCAATGCTTACTTCAAACATTGAAGTTTGCATATGCATTTAGCATCCTTTTAATTAACAAAACCCTTTGGACCATGTCATGCACACGTCCTAGGTAACCCTTCTATTAGAAGAACTTGTTTTGTTTATCCAACACATAACAAAATTATATGTCGTGGTTGCTACATTAATCCGTCTAGACTAAATATCGCTATGAAAGATCATATCTTGTCATAGTCAACCTTTGAACATTGTTGTGAACTCTTTCCCAACATGTTGACCATTTCATAGATGCGAAACATCCATGTCTATTTCTTTATAGATCCAAACACAACTATAAGGTCTTGTACCTTTCCAGAGGGTCTTTCAAGTTCAAAGCTTGATCTCTCGTATATGGAACTATCACGGATTTTATGGCTTCAAGCCATTTGACGGAGTCAGGGCCCATCATCGCTTCTTTGCATGTAGTCGGATCGTTATTGTCACATAATGATTTAACTCTCAAATCTTGGTATTTGATTGTTTACCCGACTTACTTGTTTCAATAGGAACTTAGATCTCCGTGACCACAACCTTTGAGGCATGTGATCCATGAGCATTGTTGCTGCCTCCGGAACACTTTTCGGCGCTGCGCAACTTTGCACATATAGCTAAGGTTCTTTTAACTTTATCAAAGTTCTATTGTCCTCCCACTTATCTTTTCACGAAAAATTCCTTCTCAAAGAAACTTGACGTTCTAAGTGACAAACACTTTTGTCTCCGATGTTATGGAGGATTACTTAACAGTTATTCGAAATAACATACAAAGACAGGTTCATCCGACTTTGGTTGCAAACATCTTTATTATGCATAGCATACCAATGTTTAAGAAAGGACAACTTTGGGTTTTATCCCAAGCCATAACTTTATATGGTGTCATTTCAACGGATTATGATGGAGCTCTTTTCAGTGGAAAAACGGTAGTCTCTAAAGCTTTTTAATCTTTAAAATATAATGGCAGTTTTATGAATTACACCTGTGATCTTACCATGTCAAACAAGGTTTAATTACATATCTCGAACGCTCCATACTCTTATGGTGTTTCGGGAAATGCAAATCCACGGAACGATTCCTTAAATCTTAGGTATTATGCTAAACTTGTAACTCAAATATCTTCTTTTATGATCTTATCATAAACTATTTATATTCTTGTTACAATGATTTTGCACTTCATCTTGAAAAACTTTGAACTTTT
Source organism: Avena sativa (assembly GCA_916181665.1). Taxonomy (NCBI): domain Eukaryota; kingdom Viridiplantae; phylum Streptophyta; class Magnoliopsida; order Poales; family Poaceae; genus Avena; species Avena sativa. The sequence goes on along the minus strand of OV702294.1, from coordinate 164,595,882 downwards.
CAAATGTTTCATACTTCATCCTTATTAAGTAAATATTCATATATTCACTCAAATTTTCGGAGAAAGCATATGAAGTTGAAATCCATCGCTCTTGACATAATGGACTTCATACAACAATATGTACAAGTTCCAATAAGCTAGTCATTCGTTCCCTTTTGGCCTATGAACGAAGTTTTAATTATCTCTAGGAAAATTTCACAAGTGTCATTTGATAGACTCCAAAATTCCATCCACATGGAGTTTCTTCATGTTTTCTTTCCAATATAATTTAAATGGCGATGTCATTTCCTAAGTGATCTTTCAATCAATTTGTCTTTCGACATTTTAGCACTAGTTTTATGGATGTGATTTCTCCAACGAGATTTGTGAATCATCCATCTTTTATGGATTACGGCAATTATTTGAACAACCCTTTTGTTCTCATAATACTTGATAAAACAAATCTTGAAGGCAAGCTTTGATGTTTAACGAGCAACACAATAACCCTTTATTTGTTCTCGATGAACATCATCACATATTCTTTTGCTAGTTGCTTAGGCCATTGCAGTTCATGAATTGTGTTGTTTCGTATGACGATTCACACCAACAAATTCAGTATCAAATACTTAAGAACCACATTGTTTAATAAGCAAAGAATATAGCCATAACATGCATATCATCTATATACTTAAACTGAACAATTCTAGTCTTTTCTTTTCTGCCATATATTTATGAGATTCTCTTTCAGTATTTATTTTCTGTTTGAAAGAATCTATTAACATCAATAGTGGAGTCATATATATGACACATAGTCCAAAGCATGTATAGTAAAATACCAATGTCTTTGGACTTGCACTTTGAAGTAGATTACCATCATCAAATGTTTGGTGTTCTTTCAAATTCCTTTCTTTAGTAATATCTTGGTGTAGTAAACATTTTACCTACATCAAATATTCACCCTTCTCATGGAATTATTCATGATCAAGCTACTTTAGCTTATAACGGTGAATCGCGAGTATAATGTTGCTCTCCAAAACCTTTTGGTGGATTAGGACAACTAGTGTCTCCAACCTTTTGCAAGTTCTCATCAAATATGAGAACATGTCTTTTGCCATATTATACTCTATCATGTTGCAACCAAAATTTCGTTTCAGATATCACAATATCTTCCACACATCATGGTTTCTGAAACAACTCTTTCAGATCCTAGATAACCTTGATATTAAGACAATCCTTTGAATATCAAGAATCATGGAGACAAACATGATACTTATACACTAACTCTTGGAATTGTCACTCTTGTTTTAATACCAATTATTAAACTTCATGGAGTAACCAGAACTTACTGAAAGTTTGCAATAGGACTTTTAAACTTTAGATTAACACTTCAAAACAATACGATACCAGTTCGTAAAGTAACTAACCAGAATTCTATAGTTCTATCATCTCAATTAAAACTAAGCGCAAGGTGGTAAACGGATGCCAATGACTACAACAATTATGCAAATTCACTTTGATTTAATTTATGATAAATAGTGTTCAACTTTTAATCATATTGCCGTTGAACTCCCACTTAAAACAATATCCCTCACATTGTTTTAGTGATCACACGAACCAAATCCACCACATCAAAACCGATCATCACGAGAGTTGATGTAGCTTCAATGGCGAACAATCATCATGTTCATCATATCTACTATATGACTCATGCTTTACCTTTCGGTGATCCGTGTTCCGAGACCATGTCTGTACATGCTAGGCTCGTCAAGATTAAACCTTAGCTTCTGCATGAGAAAATCTGGCTTGCTCACGTTGTATACACTCGCAGAATCTAACACACCCGATCATCACGTGGTGCTTCGAAACAACGAGCTTTAGCAACGGTGCTTACTAAGGATGAACACTTTAAAACTTGAAATTGTGTGCTTGAGGGATCATCTTATAATGCTACCGTCGTAAACTAAGCAATACAAGATGCATAAAAGGATTAACATCACATGCAATTCATAATATGTGATATGATATGGCCTTTCTTCTTTGTGCTTCTGATCTCCATCTTCAAGCACGAACATGATCTCCATCATCACCGACATTGCATCAAGGTCAATGATGCTGCTCCATGGTTGTCTTCCACCAGCTTCAACTATTACAACTACTTTGAATAGACACGCGGGTATTAACAGAATTTAAAAACAACCATATGGCTCCTGCTGGTTGCCAACTTACAATAAGGAACATTGCATACATCATATATAATCACAATCATGGCCATATCACATCACAGCACACCCTGCAAAACAAAGTTAGAAGCCTCTAATTTTCTTTGCATGTTTTACGTGGTTTGGGGCTTTCAATAAGTGTCGTTCTAACTTACGAACAAGAACCACAACATTGATACTAGTATTGGCAATCACCCGTTGTAAATTGAATCTTAACTATGTTGGGAGAAACAGGCACCCGCAAAGCCACTTATGCAATACAAGTTGCATGTCAAGCGTGGAGCAAGTCTCATGAACGATGTCATGTAAGGTTAGCCCGGGCCGCTTCATCCCACCATCCCGCAAGATGCAAAGTACACAAAAAGCAATCGACAACAAAAGCATCAACGCCCACAATGACCATTGTGTTCTACTCGTGCAACAGATCTACATATAGACACGGCTCTGATACCACTGTAGGGGTTCGTAGCATGGAAAACAAAAAAAAATCTACCGCATGCACACAAACAAGCCAAGATCTATCTACTAGATTGTAGCAACGAGTCGATAGAGGAACTCACCCTCGAAGATTCCAAAGCGGTTAACGAGAGCAGATTCTCGTGGGTGATGTAGTCGTACACTTGCCGATCTCAAGATCACGTAGACGATCCTTCCGACGCTGCGTTCCGGCAGCGCTTCCGCAGTCGGTCACACGTTCGGTACTCGATGAAGACCTTCCTCTCCCTTGTTCCAGCAGGCAGCGGAGGTTGTAGCACTCTCCTCGCGATTCCGGCAGCACGACGGCGTGGTACCGGAAGTAGAGGAGAGATCTCGCAGGGCTTCGCCTTAAGCCGGAGCGAGTATGGTGGACTATGAGAGAGCCCTCGGTGTTCTAGGGTTTAGACACACCAAGGAGGGGGTGCTAGAGCTGGCGGCTAGGGCTTGGAGGTGCCCAAGTCGGCGGCTAGGGGAGAAACCCTAGGCGGCGGCTATGGTGGGCGGCGGCTAGGGTTAGGTTTAGAGGGGGCAATCTTGTGTGCTAGGAGGGGAGCCCTGCCCCTCCTCTTATAGGAGGGAGGCGCCGGCCAAGGGGAGGGGAATCCCTCCCCAACTCGGATCCCAAGTGGGCCGGCGGTGGAGGAGGGACTCCTCCCCAACTCGGTTTCCACCTCCCTCTCCACTTCCCAAAAATAGCCGTTTGACTTTCAAACTTGGCGTTTGACTTTTCAAACTAGGATTTGAATAAACCCTCTATTTTGTTCAGCGATAACACCGAGTACATGATGCAATCATACCAACTTGATATAACACATTCATGTACCCTTCCCCTCCGAAGTGCCGGACATACCGGAACCTTCTAGAACATTCCCGATGAAAACACCGGAACCATTCTCCAACTCCGAAACGGGACTTTCCTTATATGAATCTTATTCTCCGGACCATTCCGGATCTCCTCGTGATATCCCGAATCCCATTCGAGACTCCGAACAACATTCGGTCTCTTTCTCATCATTCCATAACTACTCAACAACATCGAATCCTTAAGTGTGTCTCCCTACGGTTCGTGAATTATGCGGACATGATCGAGACACTTCTCCGAACAATAACCAATAGAGGAATCTGGAAATTCATATGGCTCCCACATATTTCTACGATTACTTTGCGATCGAATGAACTACTTACATACGATACCAATTTCCCTTTGTCTCACGATAGTTTACTTATCCGAGGTTTTGATCGTCGGTATCTCTGCATACCTAGTTCAACCTCGTTACCGATAAGTACTCTTTTCTCGTTCCTGTGGTATGTGATCCCTTGTGATCCAGTCACATGCTTGCAAGCTAATTGGATGACATTCCACCGAGAGGGCCCAGAGTATATCTATCCGTCATATGGATGGACAAATCCCACTCTTGATCCATGTGTCTCAACCCATACTTTCCGAACACTCAATGCCATCTTTATAGCCACCCAGTTACAGTGTGGTGTTTGATTTCATCAAAGCATCCTTCTGGTGATGGTGATAAGCATGATCTCATGGTCGAAGGAATTAGGTTACTATGTATCAGAAAGCTTATAGCAAATGAACTATATTAAATGACTTGATCTTTATGCTACGCTTTAACTATAGGAGTATGTCCATCACATCATTATCTAATGATATGACCCTGTTGTTAATAACATCTCTATGTTCATGATCAGGAAACCATGATCATATATTAACCAACAAGCTAGTTTAACAAGAGGCTTTACTAGGGACTCTTTTATGTTTACAAATCACACAAGTATTAATGTTTCCTATTAATACAATTATAGCATGGTATGTAAACATTTATCATAAGTATGAAGATATAATAATAACCACTTTATTATTGCCTCTTGGGCATATCTCCAACAGGAGGATCTCCAGCTGATTCCGGAAAAGGAGGTGAACGGCGTGGACATCATCCGGACGTTTCTTGAGCGTCGGGTGCAGCCTCTCCAAGCGAGGGCGCACCCAATGTTTCTTTATTCTGGGCGCCGTGATCCGACGAGGGTTTCGGCTGAGAAAATCTCCGAGGGGGATCTTGACAAGACCCTTCGTGCGCTGCTAAAGTTCAAGGCCGGAGAAGAAATCGCGGGGAAGTCGCTAACGCCTCCATTTTCTTCGACGTTGGCCGTACCGCAGGTGTAGATTTGTGCACGTAGTGCTTTTTGTCAGCTGGTATTTACTTCCTTTGTTTGCTAACAAAGTTCCTTCTGATTTTGCAGAGCTTCAAAGTGCCGGGCGTGGTACCTCCATTGCCCGAATTATTTCCGGCTGCCCCGGATAATGAAGTGGTTGAGTCCGTGTCCGAGCTGCCGTCGGCGCGATCTCCAGCGGAGGATGCCGACGAGTCGAGTGAGGATCATACGCGCAAGCGAGCACGGAGCTCCAGCGAGTCTTTGGATGCCTCGGCTCCTCCAACTCCCAGGAACCCTCTGGGCCTTGAGCGTCATAGTGACGGTCATGGGGATTCTTCCTCTCCCATTCCTGCCATTCCTATGCGGGCTGTAGCGCCGCACCCGCCAGCGAAGCGGAAGAAGGAAGAAAAGAAAGAGGAGAAGAAGGAAGAGAAAAGGAGGAGAAGAGAGCCCGAAAGGCTCCTCCTGTCTTTGACCTGAGCTCGCTCGGCTCGTAAGTTTCTTGTTGTGCTACTGTCCTTTTTCCTTTATGATTTTTGCACTTGTGCTGATTGGTTCGTATGCAGGCACTCCTCCCATGATTCCTCCAGTGATGGTGCGCGGGAGATGATGGGGGAGTTGAAGGTTGCATCTCCTCCTCCTCAGACGGTGGCGACTTCGGGAGGCGCCGCCCCGGACCCTCCTGTGTAGGAGGTGCAGGTGGTTGCACCTCAGAATTTCGCACGCGGGCCTTCGGAGTCGCCATCAGAGCATGTAAGTTCCTCTGCTTCACGTCACGGGGGGATCTCGCGAGTGTCTTCGTGTGCTGATATTGTTTTTACTCCTTTGTGTTGGGAGTAGCCCCCAAGTCCCTTTCTTACTGCTATTTCCTTTTTCTGCAGCCTTTTGTGCTGCAGGCCAAGCGGCTGGTGCAGTAGCGTCTGGCATTGGAGGCTAACCTTCAGCAGCTTCAAGGTATCTATTCTCCTTTGGGTGCCTTTTTCATTTAGTACAGTCCTGCTTCCTGACGTTTCTTGTTTTGAATGCAGAGGAGCATAATAGTTCTCTCCGTGAGGTCGATGCTCTCAAGAAGAAGGCCGAGGCTGCCGTTGGTGCGAAAGAACGCCTCGAGCTAGAGCTGACTAAGGCAGCCGAAGCGAAAGAGCGTCTGCAGCAGGAGGTCGCGGACCGTGAGGAGCAGCTGGCCACTGTTGCGGCTGCACGCGAGAGGGAGGTGGCGTCGAAGCTCATGGCTGCTGCCAAGGCTATTTCGGGTAAGTACTATATTTCTGCATGTTTCTTCGTGCTTCCTTTGCTCTTCTGTGCTGCCTTTCTTCATGTCTTCTCTCTTTTTTATATCTTAGATGTCGCAGGCATCGAGTTTGACCGCGGTGCTCTAGAGCACGGGAGTGCTCTAGATGATGCTACTGTGGCGGTCGAAGACCGCTGCAGCACCGTCGTCAGCTCCCTTGCCAAGGCAAAGGAGGTCCTTGGCCGCTTCTACAGGGAGCTTTTCCCTAAGGACGTGGCCCTTGATGATGTGGATGCCCTGGCGGAGGCTTTATCAGCCGAAGCGCCTGCGGAGTACAAGTGCAAGCAGAAGGGCATCGGCGCGTCCGTCGGGCTGGCGATGGCCTTGGCGGCTGGAGCGGAGCTGGACCTGCCCCAGATCACCTCTCGGATGCCGACGACTGCAGATGGATCCGAGGTAGCCTTCGCTGCCTACTCCGCTCGCTGCAAACGATATGGGCCCAAGCTCATTGATTTGCTGTCTGAGTATGCACTGTGGTAGCAGGGCGGGGCCAAAGCTAGGCAGTCTGGCTCCAAGGCGACTCAGGGTGCCGCGTCTTAGGCTTTGTAGACGTAGGATAGTTTGTAGTTTGCTTTTGCTGTAAATATTTTGAAGAATACCATCCTTGTGCCACATAGTGGCCTTATATGTTAATGAATTCTTCTGAGTTGTGCTCTGCCATTGTCTGAATGTTTGTGTCCCTTTCTTTTTCTGCTGCTCTAGGTTCCTTTGGGTGTTGACCCTGTTGACACCTCGTCCGCAATGCCGCCGCGACCATCTTTGGATGATTCCTCGCAGCTCGCTTTTCTTCGAGATCGTGTGCGTAGTATGGAGAGGGAGTTGCTCGGGTTGCGCGGTCATGCCGATGTTTGGAAGTCCAAGGCAGATCGTGGTGCAGCCAGAGAGGAATACTTGATGGCGGAACTGGTTCGGCTATCCGAGCAGCTGCAATGTAAGTTGTTCTTTGGTTCGAGCTGTAGCTCAGTTTTGCGGATGAGCCTGCTGGCCTTTCGCTTATTTGCAATTGTCACAGGTGCGAACCTTGCTCCGAGGGAAGAGAAGGAGCGTGTCGCTGTTCGAGTCAATTGCTTGACTCAACAGGACATGGAGGCCGGCGGCTTCTTCTGGATGGATCGTGATCGCGCCATAGCCCTGGCGACGGTGCAGGATCGTGTTCATCAAGTTTTGCGGGTGCTCCGCCAAGTGCAGACATCACTTGCCTCGGTGCTGCACGTCATGTTCCCTTTGGATGCCGTACCGACAAGCCTTGCGGGTCTTCTGTCGACATTTCGGAACGTAAGCAATGTCAAGGAGTTGGTGCGGCAGCAACTTGTCGCAGGAGTGAAGGCTGCGTTGTCTCTTGTGAGGCTACACCGGCCTGACGTGGATTTGGCTGCTGTGGCCGCTGGGCCACCTCTTCGACCGGATGGTGGCTAGTGGGACATGCGTCCGCATTACGCGGCTGTAAGGCAGTATGCCGAACAGATTGTAGATTTGTTTGAGCAGTGTGCCCAGGTTATTCTTCAACATAGGTAGTACCTGTAAAAAGAGAGAGATGTAAAATTTGTATATTTTGGTTGGGCGTGTTGTGCCCTTTGTTGTAAAGGTTTGTTTGTTTGTGAGCACGCAGTGCTTTGATTGAGTGCGTGTCCTTTTCGTTTGCCTGACGTTGTCAGCTACTCAGGTGTACACGTCTGGTCCTCAGTCGATGAAATCATGAGGTGGGGGGAGCCCCCGAGTGCGTTTGTAGCATATAGTAAAGTTGCAGAAAATAGTGAACCAAAGTTTTGGGGCGAGACACTTAGCTTTATTTATATCGTAATGGAGGAGGTACATTGTTCGGCTGAGTAGCCTTGGCTGAAAGCCTTATTGAAATTAAAAGGGGGTAGGTCGCTACGGATAGAATCGTCGCAGGTGCGCGATGTTCCATGGGTTGGAGTATGCGACTCCAGACTCCACGTGCTTGAGGCGATAGGCGCCACCTGGGATGACTTCGGTGATGACATAGGGTCCTTCCCATGGTGACTCGAATTTATTCGGTCGCTTTTGCTTGAGTCGTAAGACGAGGTCTCCTTCGACGAAGGACCTTGGGCACAGCCGACGGCTGTGGTAGTTGCGGAGACTCTGCTGGTACACCGCTGATCGAGCTGCTGCTATGTCTCTTGCTTCGTCGAGTGTATCGACGGCATCTTCGAGTGCATTCGTTGATTCGGCTTCGCTGTAAGCGATGACCCGTGGGGCCTGGTGGCGTACTTCGGCTGGTAGCACGGCCTCGGCTCCGTGTACCATGAAGAATGGTGTGTAGCCGGTGGCGCTCTTTGGCGTAGTCCGTAAGCTCCACAGGACGGATGGTAGCTCTTTCGTCCAGGCTCCAGCTTTTTGTTCGAGTGAACTCATGAGGCGCTTCTTGATGCCAGTGCCGATTAGGCCGTTGGCCTTTTCCACTTGCCCATTTGTTTGCGGCTGTGCCACTGAGGCGTACGTGATGTTGATCCCAAGGCCTTCGCATAAGTCCTGGAATTCCTCGGAGATGAAGTTCGATCCGTTGTCGGTGATGATGCTGTGCGGTACGCCGAACCTATAGACAATGGACTCGAAGAACTTGACGGCAGTTTTGCCTTTCTGGTTGGTGACCGGCATGGCTTCGATACACTTGGTGAATTTGTCGACTGCAACCAGGAGGAAGACGTGTCCCCCTTTCGAGGATTTTGGCAGTTTGCCGATCATGTCGAGGCCCCATTGAGCAAAAGGCCAAGCTATGGGTATGGGTCTGAGCTCGGACCCGGGTGCGTGCGGTTTGTTGGCAAACCGTTGGCACCCGTTGCATCTTCGGACGATGTCCTTTGCGTTGCTTATGGCCGTTGGCCAGTAGAATCCTGCTCGTAGAGCTTTGGCGACAAGGGAGCAACTGCCTGCGTGGTGGCCGCAGATGCCCTCGTGGATGTCTTGGAGGATGGTTTTGCCGTCGTCGATGGTGACGCACCGTTGTAGTACACCCGTGATACTGCGCTTGTACAGCTCGCCATTGATGGTGGCGAAGGCCTTTGACCGGCGAGATATGCGCCGGGCATCTGTCGGGTTGTCGCGACGTGTCGAAGCTCGCAGCCGTCGAATTCTCCTTCGAGTGCGTTGTAGAGCGCGCGGTACGCTATCATGTTTTCAGCGTGTGCATCGCACTCGTTCATCGTCTGCTGGACGACGAGGTTGGAGTCACCATAGATGACCAGGCGCGTTGCGCCGCATATCTTTGCCATCCTCATGCCATGGATGAGGGCTTCATATTCGGCCTCGTTGTTGGAGGCTCGGAATTTCATCTGGAGGACGTACTTCATCTTGTCGCCTTGCGGGGAGGTCAGTATGACCCCTGCTCCTGCTCCGGCTTCTCTCTTGGAACCGTCGAAGTGCATCGTCCATGACTGCGACATGTCTAGGGTGTCTGGCAGCTGCAGCTCCATCCAATGTACCAGGAAGTCCGGGAGGACTTGAGATTTGATTACGAGTCGCTTCTCATAGACGATGTCCAGAGGTGACAGTTCGATGCCCCACAGGGCCACGCGTCCTGTGGCCTCCGGGTTATTCAGGATGCTGTTCAGGGGTGCTTCATTGACGACCATCACCTGATGCTCCTAGAAGTAATGGCTCAACCATCGAGCCGTCATGAACACGCCGTAGGCTAGCTTCTGGTAGTGAGGGTACCTCTGCTTTGTTGGTGTCAGTACCTCGCTGAGGTAGTAAATTGGGCGCTGGACCCCGTGGGTCTTGCCTTCTTCGGGTCGTTCGACCATGAGTACGGTGCTGACCACCTGGTGTGTGGCTGCTATGTACAGCAGCAGGGGCTCGCGCTCCTTTGGCGTGACCAAAACGGGCGAGGTGGAGAGGAGCCGCTTGAGGCTTTCGAATGCCTCGTTGGCTTCTGGTGTCCACTCGAACTTGTCTGCCTTGCGCAGCAGCTGGTAGAATGGTAGGGCCTTCTCGCCCATGCGGCTGATGAACCTGCTTAGCGCCGCTACTCGTCCTGCGAGCTGCTGGACGCCTTTGAGGTTTTTCGGTTTCTCCATTGCCATGATGGCTCTGATTTTCTTCGGGTTCGCCTCGATCCCTCGCTGAGAGATGAAGTACCCAAGCAGCTGACCCGATGGGACGCCAAAGGCGCACTTTTCGGGGTTGAGCTTGATCCTGTAGCGATCAAGATTGTCGAACGTCTCGCGGAGATCGTCGATAAGTGTCCTTGCCTCCTTGGTTTTTATTACTATGTCGTCGACATAGACTTGGACGTTGCGACCAATCTGGTCCTTGAGGCAGGCCTGCATGCATCGCTGGTACGTGGCACCTACGTTCTTTAGCCCGAAGGGCATTGTATTGTAGCAGAATACTCCGAACGGTGTGATAAACGCCGTTTTCTCTTGATCTTCGACCTTGAGTCGAATCTGGTTATAGCCTGAGTAGGCGTCGAGGAAGGAGAGTTTCTCACAACCTGCAGTCGAATCGATGATCTGATCGATCCGAGGAAGAGGGAAGTGGTCCTTTGGGCAATGCTTGTTTAGTGACGTGAAATCCACGCACATCCGCAGGATGTCCGTGTCCTTCTTTGGGACCATGACTGTGTTTGCCAGCCACTCGCTTTCCTTGATTTCCCGGATGAAGTCTGCTGCGAGTAATCTGTTGATTTCCTTGCCGATGGCTTCGGCTCGTGGTTCGGACAGTCTCCGGATGGACTGTTTGACTGGCTTGGTGTCTGGAAAGACATTGAGTGCATGCTCGGCGAATTCTCTGGGAACTCCTGGCATGTCCGCAGGACACCAGGCGAAGATTTCCCAGCGCTCACGGGGGAATTCGACGAGCGCGCCTTCCTATGCGGGACTGAGGTCGTTGGCGATCAGTGCCGTCTTGGAGGCATCCGTCGGATGGACCTGCACTTTCTTGGTGTTGACGGTGGAGTCGAAGGACATGTCAGGTGCGTTCTGCCTTGTGACTGGGGGTGCCCCATTGTCCGTCACCTCGCGGAGGCTTATAAGCTCGTCCTGCATGCCGAAAGACTGGGAGATTTTGTTGAAATCCCTGTCGCATTGGTCGGATCGGGTGAAGCTCCCGTGGATCGTGATGACGCCTCTCGGTCCTGGCATCTTGAGTAGTAGGTATGCGTAGTATGGGACGGCCAGGAACCTTGCGAATGCTACACGCCCCAGAATGGCATGGTATTGCGACGGCTAGTCCACCACTTCAAATTCGAGTCGTTCCTGCCGAAAGTTGTCTGGCTTCCCGAAGATGACATCGAGCCCTATTTTGCCCAGAGGAAATATGCCCTTCCCTCGGACGATGCCGTGGAACGTTGTGTGCGACTGTTCCAGGCTGCATTGTGGGATCCGCATTGCTGCTAGGGTGCTTGCGAACATTAAATTGATGCCGCTGCCGCCGTCCATGAAGACGCGACTCATCTCGAAGCCTCCGATCTGCGCCTCCAGCACCAGGGCAGCATGACCTGGGCGAGGGATCTGGCAAGGGTGATCCACGCGAGTGAATGTGATGCAGGACTCCGATCCACTGAGGTACTCAAGGATTGCAGGCGGAGTTGCCACAGCCAAGTTGATTTGTCGGGTGATTTTCTTCTGCACCCTATTCGTGGGGTGTCCCTTCTGGATCATGTTTAATGCTCCTTTTGGTGGGGGGTACCCGTTCCCAGCGTTGTTCTGTGCCGGTGCGACTGGATGGTTTGGGCCTCCAATAGGCGGCGGTGGAGGAGCTCCGAGTGCTATTTCTCCTTGCACGGGTGCGTTTTCAAACGCAGGGATTGGGGCTTGTTGCCTCATCTGCACCATGCTTTCACTAAGTTTCTGGAACTCGCGGCAGTCCTTGAGCATGTGGCTGGCTTTCTTTTTGCCATCCTGTTTGTCGATGTAGAAGTGGATGGTGCATGGACCCGAAAGTTTGTCGTATGCTGAGGGTCCGTTGTCGCGGTCGCGGCGTTGCCACGACTGCGCTGGGCGTCCGTTGTCGCGGGTGTTTCCGCCACGGTATCCTCCGCTGTTGCGGCTGTTGTCGTTACGGCGGTCGGCGTAGCCGGCCGCGACCATGTCAGGTCCGTCGCGGTCCTCGTAGACGCGCGATCTCCTCTTGCTGCGACGTTCCCGTCTTCGGCCGTAGTCGTCCTCTTCATCCGATTGTGCTCGGTGAATACAATCTTCGCTGTCCGCCCACCTGTTGGCGATGTCCATGAGGTGATCGAGTGTCTTGGGCTTGACGCGCCCAAGTTCCTCCTTGAAATCTTGTCGTTTGACGCCATCCCTGAAGGCGTCGATGGCCCTCTGTTCGGAGATGTGTGCTGCGGAGTTCTTGGTTGTAGACCAGCGTAGTATGTACGAGCGAATAGATTCACCCGTTCTCTAAGTGCAGGCTCGCAACTCTTCGATTGAGGCGGGCCTCTTGCTAGTGCCCTTGAAATTTCGGATGAAGCTGTAAGCGAGCTCCTCCCAGCTTCGGATGGATCCTGATGATAGGCTGCTCAGCCAGACCCGCGCTACGCCTGTCAGCTGCAGCTGAAGGCATTGCATGGCGGTTTCTTTGTTGCCTCCGTGAAGCTTGACGGATGACAGATGGTCGCGGAGCCATGATTTTGGATCTTGCGTGTCGTTGAATTTCGGAGTATCCGAAGGAAGCTTGAAATTGCATGGCATCTCTGTTCGTCGAACAGATCTGCTGAAACATCGGGCTCCGCAGAGTTCTCCTTCATCTTCGTCCATCTCGGATTCAGATGAGCATGCACGTTTGGCTCGTGCTTTCTCGATTTTGCGCTGTGTAAGCTTGTCTCTGGCGTCGTAGTCGTGTTTATGGTGACGCGAACTCTTCTTCCTCCGAGGAAGGTCGTGTTCCTCCTCTTCTTCGGATGAAGGGGTGGGACTCCGGTCGCGCCTGGCCGGAGCTTTCTTCTTCGGCTCCGCAGGAGCATCTTCATGGAGCGCAGCTCCGACGAGTCCGAGTCCGGTGAGTGCGGACTTATGCATGGCTCTTTTCGGGTCCCCCTCCGGAGGTGGGTGGGCCGCTAGATATGCAGTGGCTGCCATGATCGCAGCTTGCGGTGTCTTCGGGATGATGTTGTCGTCGGCATCCATATCCATGAACGATGTGTGGAGAGTTCGGGTCATGTCATGCCGCTCCTTGGGATCCATGTTCTCCACCCGAGAGCGATGCTTGTTTCCCTGGTTTCCGTTTGTGCTAGAGCCAGGTGCCATGGCGGAGAGCGCAGCTCATCGCGCGCTGGACTCAAAGGCTGCTTGCTTGCGTTTGTCGAGCGTCTCCTGCATCTTGACTTGCTTCTTGTGCTCCTCGATGAGGAGGTAGTGGTATGCCATCAGTAGTTCACGTGAGGCGTCGGCAGGCAGGACTATGTCGCCTGCGACGGCACGGCGTGCTTGGACCCATCCTTCTTTGCTAAGTTGGATGACGTGGCCGTTGTTTTCCCCGTTGGGTGGGGGGACTGGCTTCTTTTGTTTTCGCCGTTTCCGCCGTTTCGGTTGGGCGGCGGGTTAGGTGTTTCCTCGTCGCCCTGGATGACTGCGGCGCATAGATAGCGCTCGCAGATTGGTTGGCTGCTGCCGCAGCTTTCGGATCCGGAACTGTAGGTCCCCTCATCCGAAGGTGGATCACACAGATCGGAGTTACAGCTGCTGCTGTCGTAAAACTCATCTGTTGATGGTGATGTGCGTAGCACAGGGTGTGGAGCCCACGAGGCGGGCCTGATTGATGGCACGGGCACCCGCTCAGGGAGGCGGAGGGTGCCAGTTTGACCCACCTGGAAGCAGAAGCTCCCGAATAGGATCTCGAGTCCGTCGCCTACGGGCTCAAAATCTTTCATGGTGGCCGGCGAGTGGGCGGTGAAGTCGAAAGCGCCAAAGAGGAGGTGATTCTCCGTCGCCGCAGAGTTGTAGATCGATCGGGTCGGAACCGTCACGATCGCACAATCAGCAGCCCCGATTCCCACAGACGGCGCCAATTGACGAGGTTTAATCTCGTCAATGCCCATTGTTATGGACTTGGGTTTTGGAGAAGATAGGGATGCTGGAGATCGTGGAACGCTTAACAGACAAGCAACCAGGGGACACGACATTTACCCAGGTTCAGGCCCCCCGAGGGAAAACTCTACTCCTGCTTGTCTGCTCTTGATTACGGCGGAACCGAAGGTTACAGGTGCGCAGATTCGATCTGGCGTGGAGATGCGTATGCGAAAGTATGAGTTGAGAGATCTAGGACGTGCCCTCCTGGCCTTTATATAGACTTAGGCAGGTCCCGGGCATAGTCCTAGTCGGTTACAGGTTCTAGGGTTTTACCCCTTTGAATTTCCTATCTGCGTTAGTCTTGTTCTCGAAGGACTCGAAGGCGTCATGGGCCTTGGCCACCCGAAAATCTTCATGGGCCGGCGTACATCTGTCGTGGGCCTTCCTTGGACTAGACCAGGTATGCTGAAGTCACGTACCCGCAGAGTATAACCATGTCACCGTCTGCAGTGAAGGTTTGTTTGGGTCACCTTCGATGGTGAAGCCGGAGTCGCGGGCTCGTGGAGGAGTGATGACGATGACGCTTCTTGACAACCTCGACGATCTTTCTCGCGGTGTGTGCTTCATGTGGGTAGCCAGGTTGATGTGATGGTCTGTCCAATGTAGTCGTGTTCCACGACGACATCAGTGCGTTGTACGGATTTTCGACCAGTCCCACTGATTAATTCTCTTACTCCCTTCGACCCATATTATTTGACTTGGATTTGTTTAGATTTGAATCTAGACACTATTTAGTATAAATGTTCATCCAAATTTTGACAAATCCAAATCAACTAATATGGGTCGATAGGAAGTAGTGTTTTTTAAATAAGATAGGCAAAGTTTAAAAAAGAACTCCCTACACGTCGCTATTGACATGGTTTGGCTCGAAGCGAAACGGCCGGACCCCCGGGGGTAGTTGACGGGTGGGTGCAACGGCAGGTAGTCGTCGCGGGTTGGAAAACGACCGTTCAGAGTCTTCTTTGCGGCGAATTCCTCATCATCATCGCAAGGCGCATCGTGTACACATCTCTATAGTCTGGCCACTGCAGCAGGCTTGTGCAAAGTCAGCTATGCATATCACTAACGAGATCCGAGATGAGAGGCGCGTGGTGTCCTGACTTTGACCGACGAGTCAAAACGAGATGGAACCGTGCGTGCCGTTAGCCATATATATATATATATATATATATATATATATATATATATATATATATATATATATATATATATATATATATATATATATATATATATATATATATATATATATATATATGCATATGCCTCGTTCCACCCGGCAGCAGCATGTGCCATGTGGACGTACGGCAGGGCGATGCTGCTATCGGCGGCCGGAATCCTAACTCAACCGATTTTCCTGTGCTGCAACGATGTTGCTCTCGTGTATCTCTGGTAAATAATTAGTGACTGATGATCCTGAACTGCTGGTGCTGCTACTCGACAGCTTGCACACCTACGGCGGCACGAAAGGACCAAATGAAGTGGTGACGCACCGCACGTCCCGTACGAGCGTCCTGTTGCGAACAGAATAGCACACTACTCGCGGTGCAACGCTACTCATTACCTGCGGCTGCTCGAGTTGCCTTCGATTCCGCTGTCGCTTGAGTTGGCTGCGAGAACTTTGGGGATTAACGAGGAGGAAGGATAACGCTCAGAGTTAGACGGGCCATTCCCTAATGATGCCCGACACGATCCACGTAAGTAGCAGAGCAATCATTAACCGTAAACCACGCTGTTTGCCACGATAGGTTAGGAGCCCAGGAATCCATGGCCGCAGTTCAACTCTGTACCTCATGGGTTACTTCAGTGACTTGCTTGTACTTATAGCCAAACGAAGCTTTTGGGCAGGGAGTAGTTGGCTGTCTCATTTGTGGCCCGTTTCTGTCGACGTCTCCTCTACGTGATGGACGGGCTGCTTCCGACGGCCCAGAAACTCCATTCTCTTCCTCGAGTCCACCAACTCTTCGCTAAAAAAAAAGTCACCGCTGCAAAAATCTTGCTCGTCTATTGGCAACCCCTCTCGGGCCCCGCATCCCGTCGCAGAGCGAGCACGAATCCGGCGGTTCGATCGGGGCACGTGACCCGTGACCGTCCTGCCTAGCCTTTCCTGTGATCACGCCACCCTTCTTGTCAGGCTAGGAAAAAAAATTGCGATAGGGCAGCGGAAGTTGTGCGCTTTTGGCCGGTAAAGGCTGGCACTGGCGCGGCCATTGCCTCGTCACGTCCTAGGCTGCTGGTACTACGACTCCTTGCGTCAGTCAGGTTACACAGTTCTGCAAACAGCGGCAGAGCGGAGGAGAGGGGCACAGCTGCGCACCACAGCCGGCCTCGGCGCACCTACGTACGCGTAGCCACGCACCTAAAAAGACACGGGCCACGGCCTCGGGATAGATAACGAAGAATCGTCGAGCGCCGGGTAGAGGCGTCACGAGCTCGCGGAGGAGAGGAATTTCGGTTGCTGTTGTGACGTAATGTCTGGCCGCCGATCTGAGTTCTGAGAGGAAGAACGTGGTGATGCGGAGTCGACTGGAGAAAATATGAGAGGAACAAACGTACTATTGGTGCGGGATCTGGTGGAGCAGCGGACTCGAGCAATGGCGAGTAGTAAAACAAATTTACAAACGAATACAATAGTAACACTATTACTGTAAACAGTATGACAGTGTCAACAGACGAATGTGAACTTACGGTTCCTTGAAATACAGTGCCGTGCTAGTTTGCTTCAAGTTGGATCTGTTCACCTCAGTCGTGCAAGATATTACGACTGGTGCGAGATCTACTGGAGCAGCGGACTCAGGCAATAGCGAGTAGTAAAACAAAATTTCAAACCAGACAACAGAACAACACTATAATGTCAATAGTATGGCAGTGTCAGCAGACGAATATGAACATACGGTTTGAAATACAGTGCTGTGCTCGTTTACTTGAAGTTGGATCTGTTCACCTCAGTTCCTGCAAGAAGTAGTACTTGCTACGAGTGAGTAGACTAAACAAAAGAACTAATTGTCGTAACATATTGGGTGGCACTTAGGGCAACTCCAACAGCACCGCAAACATATCAGACCAGGATAAAGCCCAACAATGTCCCGTAAATGGACTATCATAATTTATGTAGCAAAAATGATCATTTGTTTTATATTGTGTCGTACCTATTGACAATAAACTCTGGAACTCATTTAGTATTCACATTTATGCATGTCTAGGGACGAGTATATGTTAAGCTTGGAGATGATGATGAAAGTAAAAGACATCTATGATATCTATAATTTATTGTGCTATATATCTTTATAAAGAAAATATTTTACGGGAGGCAGACTGATTGTTTTTGCTTTGATTTTTCTTTTGTGTTCTTATTGTAGCAAGAGAGTCATTATATTTGTTTAGCTAATGGAGCTTCTAATAAAATGTCAATTTTTACCCATTTTGCATATTGAGTTTACAAGACATATGCGGAGTTGCAGATTCTCACAAGTTACTGTTTATGTCTAAGAAATTCCCACGCCAATTAGTAGCTCTATTTAGGCTCAAATGTCCACTGTAGTTATCACTATTCATCCTATGTATGTACAAAAATTGGCAAAAAAATCTGATACTTTTAAGTGGTCAAACCTGTCACATTTTTGAGCGGTTGTTTATCTGGACAGATTCTGTCTTTTGATGCAAGATTGGCTTCTTTCAGGGTTTTTTATATATTTTTTAGTCTTTTAAAATATTTTGAATATTGCGCACTTAGGAACCTCTTTGGACATTTGATATTTCAATTTATTTGAGATTTTGGGAGCATCTTGAAATTTATCTTTGTACTACTAATGTCGATCCACAAAAAAGAAAATGCTGAAAATCTTGTTTTCAAGTTTTTTGCGGGCAATAGAGGAACATCATGCCATGAGCTATTCAAAAATGGTGAAAAACCATAATCCAGGGATGCCCAAGGCGCCCCCACTAGACCTATCACATTCATAGTTTGCAAACCTCTAAATTTTATTTTTCGAGCAACATATTACTATCACTTGAAGTGTATGTATCTAGTT
Source organism: Avena sativa (assembly GCA_916181665.1). NCBI lineage: Eukaryota > Viridiplantae > Streptophyta > Magnoliopsida > Poales > Poaceae > Avena > Avena sativa. Next base: position 164,577,692 of record OV702294.1, on the reverse strand, counting down.
TTAGTTTTTGAATTTCATTTGGTAATCTTGGATCTAAATAAAATATCATCACATGTAGATGTATTTATTTAATATCATTTAGCTACTGGAATTAAATTAAGTTCAAGGTCAAAGGTCATTAAAGAAAGATGACGGGATAAATATTCACATGAACATAATGCATGACTATTTCTATTCTTTGTGTGGTGTTTTATTCTTGAGTTTATTACATCTTGCAAGTGTCACATGTCGTACTAGTATCAATTTACCTCATGTATGTTTAAGTTTACGTTTATCTTTCATATTAACAAATGAGTAGTACCATGGACACTTTTGCATGCTTATTCCTAGTGGTCAAAATTCTCCCTATTGCTAGCCTTTCTATAGAAGTTCAAGAAAAGCTTGTACATCCATAAACCATTAAAACAAGTTATTTTTAGTAGTGTCCACTATATCTACCTATATATCACTCATGTTATTCCAAGTATATTTATCATATGCTACTATATTTAGAATCCAAACAATGTTGCTTTTGTGTGTGCTTGTCAAGGAGAATGTAATTATGGGGTGACCACGATCTTGACATGAAAACCTTCCTTAAAGTCTGGTAAAAGTGAGAGATGAAAAACAACGAAAGAAAGAAAAGAGAGAAAGAAAAAACTATATATTTTATGCATGCTTTATGATGCCATATGTTTGGATATTTGTTTGGTCGAGTTTGACATGGTTTTTGGACCGTTAATCTTAGCCACACTGACGTGGTGGACATTCTTTTGACTAAAATATTTAGTTGAACATATTGCCATTTGAGTATGGATGGTCATCAAGAAAAGCACGATAGTGTAAGCATGGTGTGATCACTTATATAATGGTCAATAGACACTCTAAAAACTCATGTCAAGCTCAACTCCACGAAGTAGGGGTATTTTAGGGAAAACAACGGGTTGTAGGTGGTGACACGGGATGTGACCCAATGATGAGTGCATATTTGTATCATGTTTTATATTATTATTTTGCACTGTAGTGGTAGGATCTTGATATTTTACGGCGTTCGCGCGCATCTTTTATGTCTATTTTCACTAGGATCAGAACATATGATGGATACGATGGACACAATTCTTGGACCAGTTGTATTGGAGCGAAAAGGAGTCAAAAATAGCGTAAACCGCTAATTTGGGAAAATCAATAACACCAGAAGAAAACCCGAGGTGATCGCAGGAAGCGGGGGCTTTAACAACCAACTATATGACGGAAATATTTTTCTGGCCATATAGTTCCCGCTGTATAGTTGCTGCCGCCACCGTCTCTTTGAATAGTTTCGCCCCATGCAATCGGGTCGGGGAGATGACATACAGAACGACCAGAAATCGCAGAAACCTCACCTCCGGAAAGGATCTAGAGGGGGAACTCATCCACCGAGGATCCATCTTCGCCCTACGCAGATCCGGGAGGCTAAGGCATCGATCTTTATCATCAACCGTTGCATCACCACCATCTCCATCCATCTCATCTACATCTTGTCTAGATCTTATTGTAATTTCTGTACTTGTTGTAGATTTATACAAATACTATTCATCTATGATAGATTCCACTGTCCTTGCCATGATGTTGATTGCCTACATGTCTGAGTAGATCATTAGTTTTTGGGAAGATGAAGAAACCATAGCATGAGATTGAAATAAGATAAAGTTTATTATGATATTCATTGTTGTGACCATGTGTTAGATTGTCTTCATCTTGATGTTGAGAGAAGTCGACCTCTCAATATTTGCCTGTTCTGGGGATTTGATGGAGGGAACTACTTGTTGGTAGACAGAGGTGTGCTAACACTTACAGTGACTATGAAGCTGTTAGCACCCCTTAAGTATCAATTTGGGAACCGAGGAAACTCACGGAACATTGTCCATGCCACGGGATACATCATATGGGATAAAATCCCTTAATAGCGCAGTAATTTGATTGATGTCGATTACTTGTCTGTTGTGGTTATGAGGATGATGTGAGCAGTGGTTGTTGCATATTCGTCCAATTACGGAGTTCCTCCCATACATATATAGTTGATAATGTTCATGATAATAATCTTTACCTTAAATCCTTTATAATTCTAGAGGTGTATCCTCTATACCTGAGAACACTTTTTCCTATTGCAGTTTCATATATCTTTTACATACGCGATACTTACTTTCTGTATTCGGTTTGCTTTACTTTACTTATTGTTCTCTTATACAAAAACCCAAAAATACCTTTTTACACAAAACTCGCATTTTATCTTGTTACTAACGTTATTTAGATTTACTATTTCAATATTTAATTAAAGAGTTATTAGAGTTCAGAACTCCCGCTCGTCGTGGGATCGATATCTTTATTTCGAAACTAGCTACAAACGATTTGTGCACTTGCAGTCATCAAGATATTTTCTGGCGTTGTTGCCGGGGAGCTAAGCGATGTAGGTCTTTTAGTTTTTGCTTATTTATTTTAATCTTGCTAAGTTTGTTTTGAGTTACGGGGTCCCGCCAACATGATGGAGTTTGAGCATTTGACTAGTGCTAACCCACTCAGCCACTTTGGGAAGCCCTATGATATTAATAAAAGAGACAACTCCAACGAGAAGACAAGGGGGTTTGAAATAAATCCTCTACTACTTGATATTTTACACAAGAAGCAATTTACCGGAGATGAAGAAAATCCTGATCCATATGAGCATATTGCAAGCTTTAAAGACATATGTGGCACTTTCCAATTACCGGGGTATACTGCTAATGAGGTAAGGCTAAAACTCTCTTGTCAGACTTTGACTAGCACAACTCTCTCATTGTATAGATCTTTACCCTAGAAGCGGCTACTACCTGGGATAATTTAGCTTGTGAGTTTCTAGCTAAGTATTATCATTTATCAAAATCTTTTGGAATCAGGCATCTTATAATGACTTGGAGGAACCGTCCTAATGAAGGACTGGTAAGAGCTTATATAAGATTTAAAGATTTACTTAATCAATGTCCTTATCACGATTTGCCTGAATGATATTTATTGCATATCTTTTATGGAGGTTTAATTGGACCTAATAAATTGGAACTAGACTCATGCGCGATATAAGATTTTATGAATCTTTCCATAACTAAATCTTGGGGTTTACTTAATAGAATTCGCGATCATAGAATTGCTTGGAATTTTGGTCTAGGAAGCGAAGGAGGCATAGAAATAGATTATGATTGTATTCATGACTATGATAAAAAGGGAAATGTTAACTGAATTATCTAAAGAACTTTATTTAGATTCAGATCTGGTGTTGCATGTTGTTAAAGCTTTTACAGAACATATCAAAGCACCAAAAGAGGGCTGCGTCAAGTATGATCCACCACCCGAACCTGAGAAGAAAAGAGAAATTAAAGCAACACTGGCCTCCCTAGAACCAACATATGAAATACCTTTCCCTAACACTGCATAGAAACATATTTTTGAATATGAATAGGTTAAAGCAATACAGCAGAAGAAAGAAGAGGAAAGTGTGTCAGAAGGTGAAGAACATTTGGATGAAACCAAAGATGAAGAGGTAACCAAGGAAGCAATTATGGCTATGTATGCACATTGCAACATAGTTGAACTTGATAAAGAGACTTTTGTACTGGTTGAAGGTAAACTTAAGGTAAAAGATGTGAATAAGCCTATTCTTTCCTGCATATTTAAAAAAACCTCACATTATGGTTTGTGTGATCTTGGCACCGCAGTTAATGTTATATCTTATGATTTTTATTTAGAAATAAAAGATGATATAGTACCGGCTACAATAGAGAATACTGATATGACAATTATGTTAGCCAGTAAATCTCTTAGAGTTCCAATGGGAGTAGTTGAAGATGCAACTGTCACAATTGGCAATGAAAATTTTCATATCAATTTTGTAGTTGTTGAGAATCCATTTGACACTCTTTGCCCAATTATATTTGGAAGAATTTTTTTGCATGATTTAGGTGCCAAAGTTGATTTCAAAAAGGAGATTGTGTCTCTTAAGCTTGGGGAAGCGGAAAAAGAATTACACTTTTACAAATTTAAAGACAGACCTCTACAAATACAAGAAGAAGAGAAAGGAAAAACTATTGAGGAGATGGCAACTATCTTCTTTAGTAACAAGTAGAAGAAGCAAATGAAGACTCAAATTATGAAGAAATGATTATGGAGGACAAGTCCCTAGAAGAATTAGAAAGTGAATTCGATTCGCTTCCCATTTTAGGGCCTCCAACTTATGAGGCTTTTGAAGAGCCAAAAAAGAGAGGGGACGAGGAGTTACCGCCCCCAGAATTGAAGACTTTTCCACATAATCTTAAATATAGATTTTTGGACAATACAAATAAATTCCCTGTGATTATTAGTGCTAAACTTTCAGGGTATGAAGAAGAATAACTCATGAAAGTACTTAAGGATCATTGCAAGGCCTTTGGTTACTAAATGGATGATTTGAAGGGCATTAGTCCCATGATAGTCGTCCATCGAATATTCATGGAGGAAGGTGCTAAACCACTTGAGGAATTTAATAGACGGCTGAAGCCCGAAATGAAGGAAGTGGTAAGAAAATAAATAGTACGCCTACTCAATGCAGGTATAATCTATCCTGTAAAAGAAAGTGAATGGGTAAGTCCTGTTCATTGTGTTCCTAAGAAGGGCGGTTATACTGTTGTTCCTAATGAAAACAATGAATTGATACCTACTATAACTATTGTTGGATATAGGATGTGTATAGATTTCAGGAAATTGAATAAAGAAACTAGGAAAGATCACTATCCTTTACCGTTCACATACCAAACTTTAGAGAGGTTGGCAAACCATACTCATTTTTGCTACTTGGACGGATACTCTGGTTTTTCCCAAATAGATGTTCATCCTGATGAGCAACTTAAAACAACTTTCATTAGTCCTTATGGTTTACATGCTTACAGACGCATGCCTTTTGGTTTATGTAATGCTTTAGCTACTTTTCAAAGATGCATGACTGCTATTTTGCAGATTTTATAGAATTGATAATGGAAGTATTTATGGATGACTTTCCTGTCTATGGAACTTTTTTTACTAGTTGCTTGGATAATCTCAAAAGGGTTTTGCAGCGTTGTGAAGAAACCAATCTTGTTCTAAACTGGGATAAGTGCCATTTCATGGTCAAATAAGGTATAATCCTTGGACATAAGGTATCAGGTAAGGGTATTGAAGTAGACAGAGCTAAGGTCAAAGAAATAGAGAGAATGCCACAACCTAGGGATATAAAAGGTATAAGAAGTTTTCTTGGTCATGTGGGTTTTTATAGAAGGTTCATTAGGAATTTATCTGAAAGTTCTAAACCTTTAACTAACCATTTGCAAAAGGGGGTAAGATTTAATTTTGATGATAAATGCCTTGTTGCCATTGATAAACTTAAATATGCTTTATCCCATGCTCCTATCATTAAACCACCTATATGGGATATGACTTTTGATTTAATATGTGAAGCTAGTGATGATGTTGTAGGAGTAACTCTGGGACAACATATATGCGGTGACCCAGCATACCACTGCATGTGTAGTACCCTATAGTCGTTGACATGACATCCACAGAACACCGTTCCGTACATATCACATCCTTCAGAGTGGTACAACAGAAACATTGTGGGTCCATATTACAAAAGTACACACATTATTATTATTACAATATCAGAAGTTCAAGACTTCCAAAAGATCCAACTTACAAACCAAAATATAAAGTGTTCGGCGGAATTTAAAAGTAACAGCTTCGTCTAGGAGTTGAGCTCAACGGCTTATTCTATAGAGTTCATGCTGCTCGGCTCCGCTGGTTACTACTAACTAGGGATACTTAGTTGGACTCGTTATCATCGACACCGTAGCGGATTTCGTAATCCACTCCTTCAACGCCTCCGGATAGATCAGGTTCCTCGTAGAACACGTCTTCTTGACACTCGACTGCATACATTGGCACGTCTTTGGAATCCTCAGAGTCTAAGTAAGGGATCAAAGGAAAGAATGAGTAACAGCGTTACCCAACAAGTTCATTATATGCAAGGTGGGAGGTTTGATGCTCTAACTACCACCTCGGATTATAAATCCTTGGCACTATGCAGTTTTTTGTAAATCTTTCTTCAAAGATTGATTTTATTCTGATAAAAACTATGACCATCAGCCTTCACAGGTTGACCAGAACTTTCATGGAGTTCCTTTCCTGCCACGTTCGTAGCTCCTTCCCAAAACAGGGAGTAACAAGTTACAATTCTTACACTCTGCAGAGGTGCGTTACTTTACCCATGAGAGATCAACTCCTTGTTGCACAACCGGGCGTACTTTCCCATCCACAATTCCATGATGTGGGGCCCAGTAGTTGGTCCAAGCCAATCACTGCCCCCTTCGTGACCCCGCATGCCTCCTTGGTGTACACCATGCCCACATAATGAATTACGGCGATGGTTTGTACAAACTGTTAGATGCCAGAACTATCGTGAGACGATGAGGGTTCCCACCCATATGTTGCATATCCTCTACGAATTACCAATTAATATGCATGCTACGAGGATAACAACCACGACCTGCACATCCGGTTTCATGCGAGAGGAAGAAGATATAGCTGACTTCTCTGTCCCATTCCAAATCTCATGGCTAACACGTAATATACGGCGCTAGAATCACTGATGTCAGGGGTTATTAAGTCCCTAGTTGATCATCATTGTTTGCAATTAGAACCCTAAGTTCTATTGCTTCATTATATCATCACTTAGGATGATATCTATGATTTTTTTATTTGTGAAAATAATATTTTCTTTCATTTATAGCATATATGATAACACACAATTTGCAAATACTTTGATAAAGACTCTTCAAAGGACATGAGCAAGTGATGAACTTGCCTTGTGATGGCAAGGTAGTGAAGTCTGATGCTTGCACTGGACCTTGAGCTTCTAAGTCTACAAAAACATCATTATTGCCCGGTAAGGACAATATTGAAAGAAGCAAAATGATTATGCAAGTAATGTAATGCATTTTTTTAATTCTATATGCATTTACCCTAAATAAGGTGTCCCTAAATGATGATTAAGCATTTATAAATATTACTTTTTTAATATTTATAGCATATATTATTTTATTTTCTTTTCTTTTATCTGACTTTTATTGATTTAATAATTCTTTTAGGAATTATCAATTATACATTAAAAATTCTTATTAAATATTTATTTAGTACTTTTCGAAAATACTATAATATTAATATATAATGAAAGTGATTTTTATTTATTTTTATCATCTTTCCATAATTTTGTAAAATTCCATAAGGAATATATAAATTACAAAATTCTTATAAAAAATTAAATGTCTAAAATTTTATATCTTATTTTATTTGGATAGAGTGGATTATTACGAATCCAAAAATATTTTATTTATAATTTTTGGACTTTTATTTTATTTTCTAGAATTTAATTAATTCCAGGGGTATTTTGGTCTTTTCTTTTTTATTCAAACAGGCCTGGAAATGTTTCTGGGCTGGTTGTACTTATTGGGCCCTGGTGGCCCAATAGTCCTAGACAAAAGAGCCACCCCGAAGGGTTTGGCCCAGCTCGGCCCACTTCTCACTGCCTCTCTCTCCCTCGAGCTTATCCTCTCCTCCTCTGACCCCGACCCTATGGCCGGCGATGCCGTCACCGGCGATTCCCGCCGCCGTAGGACATTCTGGTCGCCACCATGGTGCAACAGGGGTTGTCTGCGACGCCCGTTCGTTCTATCCAATTGGATTTGAGCCTGGAGCTCTCCTTCAATGGATCGATGTCGTCCCGAACCCTAGGGTTTGGGGGTTGGCATGGATTCAAGTGTTGTCGTGGTCGTCGTGCGTCGAGGTGATGTTTTGTACCTCCAGTCGTGATCAGGGTCGCTGCCGTGGCGCCTTGCGGGTTGCAGCGCCCCCTCTGGGGTGCTTCCCGTGACGCCATGGTCGTCGGCCCCTCTGCTTCCTCTTTGATTTCTTCAGCGAGGACCTGCGGTGAGTTTGATTCCTTTCCCCGGTGCTCTTTGTGTTTGCTGATTCGATGCGAGATTCTAGCAGTGTTCTCTCTTGCTACTGTCTGATTCAGATTAGGATGATTATCCATTTAGGGTTCCTGTTATGTGATTGATCATGTACTGGGTGCATTGAATCATGTTTGGATGGTTTGTACACATGCTAAATGCTTATTGTCCCGAGGCTTGTTGCTTAAGATGATCTATGGTGTTTCTGGTGGCTTACTAGATGATTTGATGCTTGGATTGCATCAGATTCAGATGATATAGTTGCTTGGGAATCATGCTTGATTAAGTCAGTGACTTGATAAGTTTGCACTGTCATCTCTGGGTTTATGATCATGATTATGACATGATGAAATCATGGTCCTGGTGCTGTTGGCTTAGAACTAGTGTATGGTTTGAGATTATCATGATCTCAAACAGTGAAATTTAATATAGGAATTTCCTAGTTGATTGTTTGAATTTGGGATGATTAAATGTCTATCCTGATTCATAATGGATTGTTCTTGTGACACCATCCTGGTATGGGACACAAGTTTGATTCTAACCCACTGATTGGGTTGTTTTAGGCTTAAGACAAACTTGGCTTTATAAGATAAATAGAGATGCTCTTCTCTAAATTCCCTAAGACCAATGATGTTGGTGTGAGGCTTAGGGATTCAGATCTTATCTAGTTGATTCATCTAGATAGTCCTGGTAGTGGTACCAGCTATTCTTTATTGAATCAAAGCTTGGAAAAAATGATAGTGAGTTTGATCATTTTATGGATCCTAAAGATTTGTTTCTAAGGTGCTACCCTTCCTTTAGGGATGTGCCTAGAAATAGATCATAGGTATATGTATCATTGAATTGTAAAATATAGTTTGACAACCAGAGCAAGGATGTTGCTCTGAGCTCTGGTTGGATCCTGGTACTTTGTTGTTTGCTTTTAGAGTTTAAAAAAAAATCCCTATGATGGATTCACCCCACTTGGGTGCTTTCTGAGGGTTTGTTTTATAAAACAACACATGCTTTTCTCTAAATAAGATGATTAGATCATGTGAAGGTTTTATGAAACTCACCACAGACTGATGTTTGTGGACTAAGTTGGTGATGATCTTGATCTGGCTTTGCTGGACTCTTGTGCTTGATCTTGAGCTAATCTTCTCCTCCTAGCTCCTGGGCTTAATCTTGATGTCCACCTGATCTATCCCCCTCCTTATGTCACCATCCTGGTGATGTGATCTTGCTTTGGTTGGTTTGGTTGCTGGCTGTGGTGCTTGGTTTAGCTGCTGTCTACACTGGCTGTTCTTGTGTGTTGTGAAGTGGAGAGATGCACTAGTGCCTCTCCACGGCTGTGCTTGTGGTTTTGTGAGTTTGGGCTGTTCTGTGAGGTTGACAACACACCACATGCATGTTGGTGTGTGTCCTGCATGTGTTCCTGCTATGCACTTGTGGATATGTTCAGAATCTGGAAACTTACTATTACCTGGTTACTTTTATCTGGCTGGTGGATTTGTCCCTCTTTACTGTTGTTTGACTTCTGGCTTTAAATTTATGAAAGATGGATTCTTTCATATTGGTGAAACTTGCCCCTTTTATAAAATTCTCAATGATGAATTTGTCAAGTGCATTTCACTGACATATCTGAGAGAAATAATACTAACACTAACCTTCTTTTGTTTTTATTTAATCTTTGTTTTGCAGGTATAAATATATGGATGAAGATTTAGTTTAGGTTTAGTTATAGAATAGTTAGTAATTATTCCAATGTAATCTTCATACTTTTGTAATTTTCTTTTATTATTTTTGTAATCTTTATTTTATTCAATTGTAATAAAGATTATATTATTCTTAATAAAGAATATTCTTATTCTTTATTTTTTGTAAATTGTGAAGTTTGAAAATAATTTCAGTAAGTTACATTCTTTGTAACTTGTTTATATATTGATAATATGAAATAAGTTTTCATATTCATAATTGTTTTCTTTTAAATAATGCTTGGAGTTAAAAATAATTAACTCATAATTAATTCAAGATTCAAACACCTTTTCTAATTCATTTGTGTTATAATTCAAACACTCGAGTTTAAAAATTCAAATCCATTTTAAAACACATAATTCCTTAAAGATCATATCAAAGTCTATAGCAATCACCCTTTAAGACTAAACCTAATCGCAAAGTATGAAAGAAACATTGATCACTTAAGGTTTTTATTTGGCAAAAAATTTACTCACATTTTCACAAATGAATGCATGCAACAATCCATATTCCTAAATCTAACCTTCGTTAGTTCCTAAATGCTGGGATGTTACAATATAAGTTGCAGATTTAATATTATACATCATGCTAGTAGAACTCTTAATAGTGCTCAAAAGAATTATCCTAAGGAAGAAAGAGAACTTTTTGTTATATTTTTCTCTTGCGATAAATTTCGTTCTTATATAGTGGATTTACAATTAAGAGTTCATATAGATCGTGATTGTTTAAAAGAACTCCTTGAGAGGAAAAATCATAAGCCAAGACTAATCTGTTGGATCATTTTACTTCAAGAATTTGAGTTGTAGATTATGCAGAGGGAAGAAATAAATATATTTGATGCAGTATCCATATTTGCCCAGCAAGGCACCAATCTTATTGAGAGGAACTTTAGTCCTGGTGATTTTCGTTTACAAGAATTATTAGATGAGCTAAGGTCAATTCCTCCAAAAGAGAAGAAGTCCTTGTTGTTGGAGGATCTTGTCACCCCCGATTAAATAAATGAGAAGTACAAGGTAAGTTTTCTTTATCTAAATAAGTGATTTATTTTCACAATTTATACTCCTAAATTTTTTACCTTTGAATTCCTCACATTTTTCTGAAGTTTCTGAGGGTTTTACCAACTATACGAAAGCAACTATACGGCCGAAGAAAATCCTCCCGCCATATAGTTGGTCATTAAGTTAACGTAGTTCCTTCGCGAAATTTTTCGATGTTTGGAAACTATACGACCACAACTATACGGCCGGAAAATTTGCTCCCGCCGTATAGCTGGTAGTTAATTTTTTTGGCATTTCCGTTCTTTTTCGTTTTATTCATCTAAAAAAATGTGTCGGTTCCAAGTAGTAACCTAACCGACCTGGACTCGAGATATTTTGGAAATATCTGCCCGGAAACAACTATACGACCGGAACTATACGGGTTGCGCTCGTATAGTTGGTCGTTACACAGCTGCACTTTTCCAAATCCGTGATTTCTTTCCCTATTTCGTTAATATTCTTTTCTTGGGCGTAACTTTGGTGTTTCTCGCAAGTTTTATCGACCTCTGACCCCCTTATATACTTCCATTGTGTTTCTCTCTAATCATAATCATCAGGAACCAATCTAGCCATGCTCTATCCCGTCCCAGGCCATGGAAAACTCATGGGTCTCATTGCTCCTTCTAGGGACCGCTCTCGTAGCCCATCCATGGAGGGCGGCAACGAGGAGGTGGAGAGGTTTAGCCCGAGGTACAAGGAGTACGTCGAGACAATCTTCTACAACAGCGATCCCGATGAAGATTGGAGTGACATCTACATCATCCGTGATGTCTATGATCCCCTGGATATCAACTGGGAGGCAATGAAGAGAGCTCAACAAGAGAGAGAAGATCACATGCCGCATGGAAAAGGGCGTGTGGAGACGTTCAAGTTCATCACCACGGACCCCAGGCCGCTCAAGCGTAAGGAATTACCTAATATTGATGCAGGTGCTAGCAAGGAAGCGACGATGCCACTCTTGAAGCCTACCATTGGTGCTCGTATAAGGGTGAAGTCTCAAGAAGAGTGGAGGGACGGTTTCTACTTCCCCGACCCATCAATTATGGATGAGGAATAAGAAGTTGTTCCCAGGACCAAAGACCGCGTGCGAGCACTGGAGATATATCAGAAGAAGGAGCTACTCCATCGCGTTGAAGTCCGTCACCGTCTCAAGGAGATAGAGAAGAAGGATGATCTTCTCTCATTGGTGACTAAACTCGCAGATAAAGTGGACACTTTGCAATCTAATTTGCACAGTTGCTACAGCCGCATCACTACCCTAGAGGATACCAACAAGAAGCTGCACACCGTGGTATTACATGCCATGGCGCCACCGTGATCTACAATAATCATGGTATCAAATAATCGTGAGGGATTATTTGATCCTGCCTGGCTTGATTCCAAGCTTGGGGAGATCTTTAAGACCTTGTAATCTATATTATAAGTTTTATATTACTATTTTAGCTTTGCATTAGTTTGATCTTAGAAATAAAGTTTGCATCATTAGAATTCCCTTCAGGAATAGTCGATCCCTTTTATAAAATTCCGAGTTTATTATCATATATGGAGCATTATTAAGTGTGTGCTTGTCTTATTAGATACATGAATGGCTTGAGTATAATTTTACTTACACTTGATGATAGCAATAGGAGTATTCCACGCCATTGGTATTAATGGAACATACAAAGATAATTTGGTCAATATGTTGTAAGTTCATGGTTTGATTTACAAAGGCAAAAATTATATAATCAGTTAAGTTGAGAAAGAAACCTTGAACAAAGTAAAATTAAAAGTGCTATCAAATTAGAGTGAGAAGAAAACGAGGTAGAGTATTCAAGATATAAAGATGCTTCATATACAAGTGGAATTTGGTAATTGAGATCGTTAAACTTTGAATTCCTACATGAAGTGGAATGTATGGCTAGCTCCTTTGCATAGCACTTAAACAAAAGTGTGAGCATAAACAAAAGAAAATAGAAAATAAAATGTGTAAAGAGCAAATAGACATACACCACTATCTTGTGGTGAGATAAAGGAACGTTTGAGATTTTAAATCTCAAGTGAATATGTTAATCCTAAAACGCTTGGGACTACCTCGCTAACTCATTCGGTTGAACTAAAACACTTCTACATCATATTGAGGGTAATATTTTGTGAACTATTAAATGCTAAGGTGTGGAAGCCTTCTAATATTATTCGGATGGTTCGAGTAAGGTACTATTCATGAACTTCTTCCTATGTATCATGTATGATAAACACATGCTGCAACTGCCTCATTTATTTTATCGACTCACCTTCATGAATATGAGGATCACATCCATTAAGCTAACCTTGCTCGGGACGAGCAAGAGTCTAAGCTTGGGGACATTGATGAGTGCATATTTGCATCATGTTTTATATTATTATTTTTCACTATAGTGGTAGGATCTTGATATTTTATGGCGTTCGCGCGCATCTTTTATGTCTATTTTCACCAGGATCAGGACAGATGATGGATACGATGGACACAATTCTTAAACCAATTGTATTGGCATGAAAAGGAGTTAAAAACAACATAAATCGCTAATTCGGGAAATATCAATAACACCAGAAGAAAACCTGGAGGGATCACAGGAAGCAGTGGCTTTAACGACCATTTATACGGCGGGAATATTTTTCTGGCTGTATAGTTGCCGACGTCACCGCCTCTTCAAATAGTTTCTCCCCGTACAATTGGATCGGGGAGACGACATACAGAATGACCAGAAATCATAGAAACCTCACCTCCGGAAGGGATCTGGAGGGGGAACTCATTCATCGAGGATCCATCTTCACCCTATGCAGATCCGGGAGGCTAAGGCATCGATCTTCATCATCAACCACTGCAGCACCACCATCTCCATCTCATCTACATCTTGTCTAGATCTTGTTGTAATTTTCGTACTTGTTGTGGATTTATACAAGTACTATTCATCTTGATAGACTCCATTGTCTTTGCCATTATGTTGATTGCCTCCATGTCTGAGTAGATCATTAGTTCTTGGGGAGATGGAGAAACCCTAGCATGAGAATGAAATAAGATAAAGTTTATTATGATATTCATCGATGTGACCATGTGTTAGATTGTCTATATCTTGATGTTGAGAGAAGTCGCCCCTCTCAATATTTGCCTCTTGTGGGGACTTGATGGAGGGAACTACTTGTTGGTAGACGGAGGTGTGCTAGCACTTACGATGACTATAAAGCTGTTAGCCCCCCTTATGTATCTATTTTGGAACCGAGGAAACTCACGGAACATTTTCCATGCCACGGGATACATCCTATGGGATAAAATCCCTTAATAGCGCAGTAGTTTGATTGATGTCGATTTCTTTTCTGCTGTAGTTATGAGGATGATGTGAGTAGTTGTTGCATCCTATTCGTCCAATTACGGATTTCCTCCCACACATACATAGTTGAGAATATTCATGATAATAATCTTTACCTTAAACCCTTTATATTGCTAGAGGTGTATCCGCTACCCTTGAGAACACTTTTTCCCATAGCAGTTTCATATCTCTTTTACATACATGATACTTACTTTTTGTATTTAGTTTGCTTTACTTTACTTATTGTTCTCTTATACAAAAACCCAAAAATACCTTTTTACACAAAACTCGCATTTTATCTTGTTACTTAGAATGTTATTTAGCATTACTATTTTAGTATTTAATTCAAGAGTTATTAGACTTCAGAACTCACAGTCGTCACCCAACTCCTTTATTTCGAAACTAGCTATAAACGATCTGTGCACTTGCATTCATCACCCAACTCCTTTGTGTAGAGGCAGCTCTAGGTCCGGCAGTACCGGTGATCACTAATTTTTGCACCATGTTTATTTAACCTTTCTTCATTAGCAGTGTTAGAATTTTAGTTTCTTATCACATTCGCGTCCACCTTTTATGCTTGTTTCACTAGAACTCCAATTTTAATGAGGTTGGTAGAAAAAATAATTAAAGTTATCATTTTTTGGCACAAATACATTCATTGGAAGCCCTAAATTCCTTTCACAAGTTACAAGACCTGGCACAATCGGGGATGACCATATCATATGACTTAGTATTAAGCACATCTCCACGAGACCGCTTCGTCAAAGACTTTCACCATATACGACTGGATCAGAGATTGGACCTACAATAGAATCCAGAAAACACTGAAACCTTGCCTCTAAAGGGGAAGCTCGTAGAAGGGCATCCATCTCTGCCGTTGCTTAGATCTTGGAGGATTGTACATCTGTTTTTTTCCATCAACCACTTTATCTCCATCACCATCATAATCAACATGTATATCACCAATTCTCCCATTCATTTCGTTTTAATTCCAAACCCTATTGTGGATTTTCACGTGTATTCATTCATACCTCCATTTTCCATTTATATTATCACGATGATGTTGATTGCCTCCATGAGGGAGTAGTTCCCTTGTTATTGGGGAGATGGAGAAACTCTAACACCATTATGAAGTGAATAAAATTGTTTGTACCTTTACATGTATTAGTGTGTGTTTAATCTTATCTCTTCATATTACGCGAATCTTGACTTCATAGAATTTTCCACTTGGGGGACTTGAAAGGAGGTTGTCGTAGGTGTATGGTTCATGTTGGTGGCGTAAAATGAGATATCACGATGCTCTTAGATGCCATGCATCAACATGGGATAACAAAGATCCAATATCTTTTATTCATTACCATGGGGTAACCCTTAAATGCTAATGAAATCACGTCAAACTTGTTGTTCATGACTAGTTGTGGTTATGAAGGGTGAGGTTACATAGAATTTTGGTCTCACCTTTACCTTGGTCTCCGCCCATACTCACAAATACAAATAAGACATATATCCTAATCATGTCCTACTAAAATGCTAGTGGATCCGAAACTCCCAAAAACGGTTTAGCCATATTGCAGTTTGATCATACTTCCATCGCTTTGCGACCTTAACTTGTTTTCTCTTTTAATATTGCTTCGGTCGCATTTTCAAACCCTTCTGATACACTGATGTTTAGAATCAAATATAACTTGCATGTACAATTTGGTAAGTCCATAATGAGGGCCATAAAAACATTACCCACAGCTCTTTGTGATTCGATACTCTTGTAGGGGTTCGCAGCATCGAAAACAAAAAAAATTATACGATGGGAACAACTATGTACCAAGATCTATCTGCTAGATACAAGCAACGGGCGGATATATATCCATAGAGAACATACCCTTGAAGACCGACAAAGCTTAAAGAGGTTGTACTCGTGGATGATGTAGATGAACGCTTGCCAATCTCAAGATCGAGAGGAAGTCCTAGCGACGCAAATCAGCGGCGCATCCGTGCTCGCACACACGTCCAAGCCACCGAGCAACCTCCGCCTCCTCGCTCCAGCGATGCAGTGGAAGTGATATCTACGCACTTCTATTCTTGTAGACAGTTGTTGGGCCTCCAAGTGCAGAGGTTTGTAGAACAGCAACAAGTTTCCCTTAAGTGGATTGCCCAATGTTTATCGAACTCAGGGAGGAAGTGGTCAAAGGTATTCCCTCTCAAGCAACCATGCAATCAAGATACAAGAAGTCTCTTGTGTCCCCAACACACCTAATACACTTGTCAGGTGTATAGGTGCACTAGTTCGGCGAAGAGATAGTGAAATACAAGTGGTAACGGTGCCAGAAAATAGCTTCTGACTTGTTGTTAACATGGGAGAACGTGTGTGAGTGGCAGAAAAGAGCTTGACGGTGAGGTAAAGACTAAAGCAAGGAAACATGCAACAGATCTAGTAGCAAATGGTGTTTCAATGTTTAGAAACAAGGCCTAGGGATCATACTTTCACTAGTGAACACACTGTCATATAAATATCCTCTCTTCATGATACTACTCTTAACTACTCTCCGGTTGGACACTCTAATCCATGGTAGCGCTATAACTGCACACCTCAAAGTCCGCCTTTCCCAATCTAGATAACCCCACACTGTCACCTTGAGCACTAGATGGTTCCAACAAACACCACAATTTCATAAAGACATCCAACTCCAAATATAACTCATAACAAATATATATGTAGTCTAGCTTAAGTGCCACACACGACGTGCACGTTGTCACTTTCACACACATGGGGAAAAGCATAGATCTATTAAAGCAGAATGAGTATTTATGTAGACTCAAGCCTAAGTGCCACCATGGCGTGCATGCTGTCACTTTCACACACATGGGGAGAGAAGAGATCTATTGAAGCACTTGAGTAGCAAGGTAGATCTACTTGATTACACAGCTCATGACCACAACAAGATCATGCATAGAGAGAGAGATGAACACATAGCTACCGGTAGAGCCCTTAGCCTCGAGGAAGAACTACTCCCTCCTCATCATGGGAATCAACAACGGTGATGAAGATGGTGGTGGAGATAGATGGAGATGGCTCCGGGGACACTTCTCCGTCCTGGCAGGGTGCCGAAACATAGACTTTCTGTCCCCCGAATCTCCCCTTCGGTGGCGGCGGTGCTGTGGAACTTTTTCTGGAAGTATGATGGATTATTTACGGTTTTCTCCCCGGGGGCTTCTTATAGGCACAGGAGGCTGATACGTCGTAAATGTATCTATAATTTTTGATGTGCCATGCTTGTTTAGAATCTACTTTGCTTTGCTTTGTCTACACTTTGAGGTGTTTTTATATGTTTTCTAGTACTAACCTATTAATAAGATGCCATAGTGCCAGTTGCCTGTTTTCTTCTGTTTTTTGTTCCAGAAAGGCAGAAAATCAATATTCTCGGAATTGGACGGGACAAAAGACAAAGTCATTATTTTTCCCGGACCAACACGGAACCACGAAGCAGAGACGGAGTAGGGCACTAGGATGGCCGCACCCCCCAGGCGCGGGCAAGTCCTGGTGGCGCCTACAGGGGGTGTGGGCCCCCTGGCCCTCCATCGACCTTGCCTCCTTCGCCTATAAGAAGCCTCCCGGGGAGAAAACCCTAAATCATCCATCATACTTCCAGAAAAAGTTCCGTTGCGCCACCGCCACCGAAGGGGAGATTCGAGGGACATAAAGTCTCTGTTCCGGCACCCTGCTGGGACAGGGAAGTGCCCCAGAGCCATCTCCATCGATCTCCACTACCATCTCCATCGCCATTGTTGATTCCCATGATGAGGAGGGAGTAGTTCTTCCTCAAGGCTAAGGGCTCTACCGATAGCTATGTGTTCATCTCTCTCTATGCATGATCTTGTTGTGGTCATGAGCTTTGTAATCAAGTAGATCTACCTTGCTACTCAAGTCCTTCAATGGATCTCTGCTCTCCCCATGTGTGTGAAAGTGACAGTGTGCACTCCATGGTGGCACTTAGGCTAGAGTCTACATAAATACTCATCGTGCTTTAATAGATCTATGCTTTTCCCCATGTGTGTGAAAGTGACAGCGTGCACATCATGTGTGGCACTTAAGCTAGGTTACATTTATATTTATCACGAGTATATTTTGAGTTGGTTTTCTCTATGAAATTGTGGTGTTTGTTGGAACCATCTAGCGCTCAAGGTGACGGTGTGGGGTTATCTAGATTGGAAAAGGACTGAATGAAATATGCCCTAGAGGCAATCATAGAGATGATTATATTTTTTATGTATCCATGAGTTATTGTAATGTTCCTTGAATATCCATATCAGGCAACTTGTATTGATTGGCAATTATGTGAATTGTTTGTGAAACTCTTTACTTGTATGGTTATTTAATAGTTGTCCCTAGTCGGAGTTCATGTGAGGACACATGTGAATATTAGACTAGCACATCGATTGGTTGATGACTATGTTTCGCAAGTCATAGACATGGAGATGTCAAACCAATGATGTGGACACATGTTATGAACATGGGGTTGGACTGACCCAACTTGAGACTAGCAATTAGTTGCAGCTCTCTCTCTACACATCGTGTACGTTTTGTCCTTAGACCTGAGATTGTCGCATGTACTTGAGATGTGGATCGACCTACTTTGGGGATATCAAACGCTACACCGTAACAGGGTAGTTATAAAGGTAGCTTTCGGGTTTATCCTGAAGCATGCTGCAAGGCATGGTCAATTATGATGGGAATTGCCCCTCTCTACTTGAGAGAGATATCTCTGGGCCCCTCGAGTGATCGGATTTAGAAATGCATGGCCGTGCTACATATGGTTAAGAGTTAACCTAGTAAAGGGATTTCGAATCACGGTATCGATAAAGGAAGGTCAGCTTGGAGCTAGACCAAATATCATGAGGCAAAGGGAAAGACATGTACTAAACCTTGTGATGGTTCGTCCGATATGATCTTTGTATGCGTTTAGGAGTTGTCACGTCTTGCTAGAGGCCGCTACCAACTATTGACAGAATAAGTGTATTCGTGTCATGTCTATACGTATATAAACCTATAGGGTCACACACTTAAGGGGCTGGAAGCCTAATGAGGATTGGATCTGAATTAGACCAGGCTTAGGCTACTAATGGGCTGCTAATGTCGAAGCCCACTAGGGACGCCTATATAAGAGAGGGTGGGGCGAGCTGGCCAGGGTTAGACATGAGATCATTCCACCCAGCCGCCACTCCTCATGCCCGTGTCACGCGCGCGGACCTAGCAGTCCAACGTCTGACGCTTCCACCATGTACGTGTGGATACCTCGGAGGCGCTGCATCTGTAGCGCTTGGACGAGCCGCGCAAGGGGAGCTTCTCGTGGGACGAGGACAAGGAGGAGACGTGGAACGTCTGCACTGCCTCGACGCGCTTCATCAATTCTGCAACTGCGTGTCTAGTGGTAATCCCGTGATCTATGACAACAGTAATCCTGGTATACGCGGTAGAATTTTTTTGATTTGCGCTAGTGTGGCCTACCCGTATCCCTTCAAGGCGGACTTTTAGGAGTGCTGTTATAGCCCTACCATGGAATAGAGTTCACCAGCCGGAGAGTAGTTAAGAGTAGTATCATTAAGAGAAGATATTTATATGACAGAGTGTTCACTAGTGAAAGTATGATCCATAGGCCTTGTTTCTAAGCATTGAAACACCGTTTGCATCTAGATCTGTTGCATGTTTGCTTGCTTTCATCTTTATTTCAGTTTCACACACATTACCCCACGTCAACAACAAGTCAGAAGCTATTTTCTGGCACCGTTACCAATTGTATTTCACTATCTCTTTTCCGAACTAGTGCACCTATACACCTGACAAGTGTATTGGGTGTGTTGGGGACACAAGAGACTTCTTGTATCTTGATTGCAGGGTTGCTTGAGAGGGAATACCTTTGACCACTTCCTCCCTGAGTTCGATAAACCTTGGGTAATCCACTTAAGGAAAACTTGCTCCTGTTCTACAAACCTCTGCACTTGGAGGCCCAACAACTGTATACAAGAATAGAAGTGCGTAGACATCAGAGGCAAGGTCGGTGGAGGTCCAGGGGGCCCACACCCCCTATAGGCGCCACCAGGGCTTGACCGCGCCTGGGAGGGTGAGGCCACCCTGGTGTCCTCCTCCAACTCTGCTTCATGGTTCCGTGTTTCTCTAGGAAAAATAATGACTTTGGCTTTTGTCCCGTCCAATTCCGAGAATATTGATTTTCTTCCTTTCTAGAACCAAAAAAAGAATAAAACAGGCAACTGGCACTGTGGCATCTTGTTAATAGGTTAGTACCATAAAACATATAAAAACACCTCAAAGTGTGGACAAAGCAAAACAAAGTAGATACTAAACAAGCATGGAACATAAAAAATTATAGATACGTTTTCAACGTATCAAGCATCCCCAAGCTTAACTCCTGCTCATCCTCGATTAGGTAAGTGATAAAAGAATTTTTTTTAGGTGACATGCACCATCAAAACCAAGATCAAACCATTTGCAAGCATTGAAAGCTGGGATCAAAGAACTCTAAACATGAGCATGAAAGATGGAGTTCTAACAATAGATGCATTGAAAGATTTTTTTGTTTCACATATAGAAAACATAGCATAGTGGCATTCAGCTTGTCCCTCATGGAGTAGCAAATAGATGCATATGACACCTTCAAAGTTCATAAGAGTGACTAGATACAAATAGCACAAGAACAAGTAATATCAAAAATATGCATCAATCAATAAGTTTCCGGACACTGCACAAAGAATGGCAACTATGATATCTTAATGGTGCCTAAAAGTAGAAGTCGGAGACTCAAATAATGGTGGAAGAAAGGCCCTTCACAAAGGGAAGCAGGGATTTCAAGTTTCAAAAAGAGCTTCCAAAAATTATGGTACTTGTTAGCTTTCAGCCCTCATTGCCCCTATCATAAGCATATTGAAGTGGTTAAGGTTAAAGTGAATAAACTATGGAGTATATGCTTGACAAAGTATAAGTTGGCAATCTCAAGTCCCTTGAATACGAGGGCCACACATCATGCTACTCAACTTCAGTCACCTGTAAGTTCTTGTCATTGTAAGTACATGCGTATCATGGAGAACCACCAACGGGGTACCCCTTGCACATGGTACAGGAGCTATCCCATAACCAAAATGACAAGGCAAGCAGACAATGAGCATCTCAGCAATCTTTTTATTTACTATGGGCATAGCTTTTTATTGAGGATGCTTCACAGATAGCTCATTATGGTGATGCTGCAAGTTTCCACCATGATTAGGCATGGCTTAGGCTAGCGGCCCAGGCGTTTCTCTAACACAAAATACATAACTCCATGGACTTACAAGCTCCCTCTTTATTTCACACCGGTGACATCCATAGACAAAAGAGCATGATATCAACTGTGTACAAAGTACAAGTGCAATGTTGAAAACGTTCCCCATGATAACATGGTTCTGCTAATTCCAACGTATAAGTGCAAGCATATACAACTTAGATGACACGATGGTTCAAGTTTATTAGGGGCAAGGAATATAAAGTGTGCCATCAAGTTTGTGAGGGCTTTAATCACTAAGTTTTCACATAACAAAACTTTTTAATTGGAAGATAGATGAAAACAAGAATATACTTGGAATGGTGTAACACACCATGCATAGGAATTTATAGTGGACACTTTGGAATAACTTGGTTTCTTGGGAGTTGGAAGCATGAGTAGAGCTTACTCAGCAAAAGTGAAGGCTAGCAAAAGACTAGGAGCGACCAACTAAGAGAGCAATAATGGCCATAATCATGCAGAGCAACAAAACATTACTAATCAAAGCATAAAGTGGTACCACAAGTCAAGGACTAAATGATCATAGAGGCTAGCTAGGGTGACTGGTTCATAGTCATAACATGGTGTGAGCATGTGCCAAATCAACCCAAACAAAACATCAAAGGAGAATACCACAATACTATGATTTTGTATGCTAAAACAACGCATGATTCTTTCAAGGCACATTAAGCAATCCTAATTGTTTGGAACAAGTAATGCTACAACAATAATCACTAAGCATAAGGTCAAAACAACATCTAGCATGACATGATAAACTCTAAGCCACAGTCAAAACAAGCTCCCTTTTGCACCACTTAAGCATGAAGCTTCCTACTCATTTCCAACACCAATCGAATTATTTGAAACAACTCAAAAAGATAATAATCAATAAAGATCAGTGAACTTGTCTCATAAATCCACAAAGAAGAACTAAAAAGTTCTAAGCTGAAAGCATAAGAAAACTAAGGCTAAACACAGTGCTAGCAAAAGTGAACACTCACAGAACAATAAGAGTGAAAACTAGAGTGTTCTAGGCAATGAAAACAGAGTGTGTCTCTCTCCAAAAGAATTGTGCTATGATCAACCAAATTACTCAAGCAAACCAAACAAAATAAAACTAAAAACAAAAAACAAATACGCTCCAAGAACAACACAACAGTGCATGAAGCAATAAAAAACGAAGTGTCTAGAAAGACCTAAGATTTTTATTGATGAAGAAGGGGATACCTTGGGTATCCCCAAGCTTTGACGCTTGTACCTCTTGAATATTTCTTGGAGTGACACGGGGTGGCATCCCCAAGCTTGAGATTTTTTCCATTATTCATCTCATTACATCATTCTTTCTCTACACCTGAAAATTTTCCTTCATACAAAACTTCACACAATCTTCATTAGCAACATTAGTGTATTCAAAAGATAATAGACCTTTGGGTTTAGCTTTAGAACAACAAAATTTTCACTAAAAACACAAGCTACTATAGAAATTCCCTCAAAAAGCTCAAATTCCCAAAAGAACCCCAAAAGGAATCAATAAGAAGCAAATGCAAATAATGGTAGGAATCTGTCAAAACAGACCAGCAGGTACAAACCAATTTTTTCGAAGACCTTCTGTTGCTCAAATAAAAAAGTGTTGAACTAACTAAAGTTATCTAACATACTGGGAGATGTATTCGTGAAATATCAGCTCAATCCAACTTACAGAGATTCCTCACGAATTTTTATGGTGGAGCACAAAATTCTGTTTCGGGACAGCAACTCCCCAAATCTTACTTTCCTCTCATTAGAGGTTATTATTGGCACAAAAAGAGAATCAAAAGGATAAGGATAGGTCATTACTGAAGTAATAACTTCCAATACTCAAGAAAACTCTTGGGTTATCTCCCAACAAGTACTTTTCTTTAACGCCTTTAAGTTAGGCCTGATAGTTTGAGAAGATGCTCTCATAAGAAATATGAATTGAAGTAAAAGAGAGCATCCAGAAGCAAATTCAAAACACATTTAAGTCTAACCCACTTACTATGCATAGGAATCTTGTAAAGAAACAAGTCATGAAAGCACAAAGCAACAATCATAGGAAATCAAAACAAATGCAAGTTCAAAATTTTCAACATAAAGAGGGGAAACTTAATATTATTGAGATGCATAAAACCATGTTTCCCTCTCTCATAATAATTTTTACTAGCATCATGAATAAAATTAACAATATAACTATCACATAAAACATTCTTATCATGGGCCACATGCATAAAATAATTATTACTCTCCACATAAGCATAGTCATTCTTATTAATTGTAGTGGGAGCAAATTCAACAAAATAGCTATCATTATTATTCTCATCACCATAGTCATCAAATATAGGAGGCATATTGTAATCATAATTAATTTTCTCCTCAATAGTAGGTTCACTAAAAATATCATACTCATCATTGTAATCATCATATATTGGAGGTTTGGTATAATCATAAGTAAAAGAATAGCTATCTTCCACAGCTGGGGGACTAAAAAGATCATTTTCATAAAAACTAGCTTCCCCAAGCTTAGACATTTCCATAGCATTAGCAAAAATGGTGTCCAAAGAATTCATAGTAATAACATTGCTATTAGCATGCAAGTAAAGTTCCATAGGTTTTTTCATTTTCTCTTCAAACACTTCATGTCCTAACTCAAGATAAACACTATAAAGCTCTATAATTTTGTTGTTGTTTTCCATTAAGCCTAACTAGTGAAAACAAGAAACAAAAAGACGAAATTGTAGAATCTAAAGGAAATAACTTCGAGCACTCACACCGGAGGATGTGAGTACCTTTTACCTTACCTCCCCGGCAATGGCGCCAGAAAATAGCTTGATGTCTACGCACTTCTATTCTTGTAGACAGTTGTTGGGCCTCCAAGTGTAGAGGTTTGTAGAACAGCAGCAAGTTTCCCTTATGTGGATTATCTAAGGTTTATCGAACTCAGGGAGTAAGTGGTCAAAGGTATTCCCTCTCAAGCAACCCTGCAATCAAGATACAAGAAGTCTCTTGTGTCCCCAACACACCTAATACACCTGTCAGGTGTATAGGTGCACTAGTTCGGCGAAGAGATAGTGAAATACAAGTGGTAACGGTGCTAGAAAATAGCTTCTGACTTGTTGTTGACGTGGGAGAACGTGTGTGACTGCCAGAAAAGAGCTTGACGGTGAGGTAAAGACTAAAGCAAGCAAACATGCAACAGATCTAGTAGCAAACGGTGTTTCAATGTTTAGAAACAAGGCCTAGGGATCATACTTTCACTAGTGAACACTCTCTCATATAAATATCCTCTCTTCATGATACTACTCTTAACTACTCTTCGGCTGGTGAACTCTAATCCATGGCAGGGCTATAACAGCACTCCTCAAAGTCCGCCTTTCCCAATCTAGATAACCCCACACTGTCACCTTGAGCACTAGATGGTTCCAACAAACACCACAATTTCATAAAGACATCCAACTCCAAATATAACTCATAACAAATATATATGTAGTCTAGATTAGGGGTGGGCGTTCGGTCATGACCAAAAATTCGGTCTTTGCATATCGATCTGTTTTGAAATCGGTCTTCAAACAAATAAAGACCGAAATTTACTTGTTATTTTTACTAACCGACAAATTCGGTTACCCGATAATTCGGGTTCGGTTTCGGTCATGACCGAATTGTGTAGTAGATATTATCAAATACAAAAGTTCGATGATATTTGGTAAACCATTTGGTACTATGTAAGTTGTAATTTGAATATAAAATACATTTCATATAGTCATATTAATTTGCGGAAACTAACATTCAATAATACTAAATTTGGCTTAGTCGAGAAAGATAAATCTATAGTTATGAGCAACTAGGGCTTTGGAACTACGCCACTCTCACCTAAAATTCGGCCAGTTCGGTCTATTCGGTTACCAAGAACTAATGACTGAATTAACCGAACAAAATTCGGTCTACAAAATTTGCTATCCAATTTTTTTATCGGTCGTTTCGGTCTCGGTCTATTCGGTTTCGGTCTCGATCTTTTCGGGTTCGGATTTTGGTTTTCGGTTTTTTTGGCCACCCCTAGTCTAGATTAAGTGCCACACACGGCGTGCGCGCTGTCACTTTCACACACGTGGGGAAAAGCATAGATCTATTAAAGCAGAATGAGTATTTATGTAGACTCACGCCTAAGTGCCACCATGGCGTGCACGCTGTCAATTTGACAGACATGGGGAGAGAAGAGATCTATTGAAGCACTTGAGTAGCAAGGTAGATCTACTTGATTACAAAGCTCATGACTACAACAAGATCATGCATAGAGAGAGAGATGAACACATAGCTACCGGTAGAGCCCTTAGCCTTGAGGAAGAACTACTCCCTATTCATCATGGGAATCAACAACGATGATGAATATGGTGGTGGAGATCGATGGAGATGTCTCCGAGGGCACTTCCACATCCCGGCAGGGTGCCGGAATAGAGACTTTCTGTCCCCTGAATCTCCCCTTCGGCAGCGGTGCTGCGGAACGTTTTCTGAAAGTATGATGGATTATTTAGGGTTTTCTCCCCAAGGGCTTCTTATAGGCGCAGGAGGCAAGGTCTGTGGAGGTCCAGGGGGCCCACACCCCTATAGGCGCCACCAGGGCTTGTCCGTGCCTGGGGGGGTGCGGCCACCCTGGTGTCCTCCTCCAACTCTGCTTCGTGGTTCCGTGTTGCTCCTGGGGAAATAATGACTTTGGCTTTTGTCCCGTCCAATTCCGAGAATATTGATTTTCTGCCTTTCTGGAACCAAAAACAGAACAAAACAGGCAACTGGCACTATGGCATCTTGTTAATAGGTTAGTACCAGAAAACATATAAAACACCTCAAAGTGTGGACAAAGCAAAGCAAAGTAGATACTAAACAAGCATGGAACATCAAAATTATAGATACGTTTTCGACGTATCAGGAAGCAACAACTATTTCTTGCCGAAAAGCCACTGGGAACATGTATCTCGCTAGTCTGAGACCATGGGGGATAAACTAGAGGGGAAGAAATATCCTTCACGAGGAGGTGCGTGAATGAGAGAGGGAGAGGGGGTCCTTTTATAGGAGAAGGGAGGGAACCCCAAGGGGGTGGCCGGTGCATGGGGATGTGCGGTGACCCAGCATACCACTGCATGTGTAGTACACTATAGTCGTTGACATGACATCCACAGAACACCGTTCCGTAAATATCACATCCCTCAGAGTGGTACAACAGAAACATTGCGGGTCCATATTACAAAAGTACACACATTATTATTACAATACCGGAAGTTCAAGACTTCCAAAAGATCCAACTTACAAACCAAAATATAAAGTGTTCAGCGGAATTTAAAAGTAACAGCTCCGTCTAGGAGTTGAGCTCAGCAGCTTATTCTATAGAGTTCATGTTGCTCGGCTCCGTTGGTTACTACTAACTAGGGATACTTAGTTGGACTCGTTATCATCGACACCGTAGCGGATCTCGTAATCCACTCCTTCAACACCTTCGGATAGATCAGGTTCCTCGTAGAACACATCTTCTTGACATTCGGCTGCATACATTGGCACGTCTTCGGGATCCTCAGAGTCTAAGCAAGGGATCAAAGGAAAGAATGAGTAACAACGTTACCCAACAAGTTCATTATATGCAAGGTGGTAAGTTTGATTCTCTAACTACCACCTCGGATTATAAATCCTTGGCGCTATGCAGTTTTTGTAAATCTTTCTTCGAAGATTGATTTTATTATGAAAATCTATGACCATCAGCCTTCACAGGTTGACCAGAACTTTCATGGAGTTCCTTTCCTGCCGCGTTCGTAGCTCCTTTCCGGAACAGGGAGTAACAAGTTACAATTCTTACACTCTGCAGAGGTGCGTTACTTTACCCATGAGAGATCAACTCCTTGTTGCACAACCGGGCGTACTTTCCCGTCCACAATTCCATGATGTGGGGCCCAGTAGTTGGTCCAAGCCAATCACTGCCACCTTCGCGACCCCGCATGCCTCCTTGGTGTACACCATGCCCACATAATGAATTACGGCGATGGTTTGTACAAACCGTTAGATGCCAAAACTATTGTGGGACGATGAGGGTTCCCACCCATATGCTGCATATCCTCTACAAACTACCAATTAATATGCACGCTACGAGGATAACAGCCACGACATGCACATCTGACTTCATGCGAGAGGAAGAAAATACAGCTCACTTCTCTGTCCCATTCCAAATCTCATGGCTAACACGTAATATACGGCGCTAGATTCACCGATGTCAGGGGTTATTAAGTCCCTATTTGATCATCATTGTTCGCAATTAGAACTCTAAGTTCCATTGCTTCATTATATCATCACTTAGGATGATATCTATGATTTCTTTATTTGTGAAAATAATATTTTCTTTCTTTTATAGCATATATGATAACACACAATTTGCAAATACTTTGATAAAGACTCTTCAAAGGACATGAGCAAGTGATGAACTTGCCTTGTGATGGCAAGGTAGTGAAGTCTGATGCTTGCACTGGACCTTGAGCTTCTAAGTCTACAAAAACATCATTATTGCCCAGTAAGGATAATATTTAAAGAAGCAAAATGATTATGCAAGTAATGTAATGCATTTTTAATTCTATATGCATTTACCCTAAATAAGGTGCCCTTAAATGATGATTAAGCATTTATAAATATTACTTTTTTAATATTTATAGCATATATTATTTTATTTTATTTGACTTTTATTGATTTAATAATTCTTTTAGGAATTATCAATTATACGTTAAAAATTGTTAGTAAATATTTATTTAGTATTTTTCAAAAATACTATAATATTAATATATCATGAAAGTGATTTTTATTTATTTTTATCATCTTTCAATAATTTTGTAAAATTCCATAAGGAATATATATTAAAAAATTCTTATAAAAATTTAAGTGTCTAAAATTTTATATCTTATTTTATTTGGATATAGTGGATTATTGTGAATCCAAAAATATTTTATTTATAATTTTTGGACTTCTATTTTATTTTCTAGAATTTAATTAATTCCAGGGGTATTTGGGTCTTTTCCTTTTTACTCAAACAGGCCTGGAAATTTTTCTGGGCTGGTTGTACTTATTGGGCCCTGGTGGCCCATTAGTCCTAGACAAAAGAGCCACCCCGAAGGGTTTGGCCCAGCTCGGCCCACTCCTTACTACCTCTCTCCCTCCCTCGAGCTTATCCTCTCCTCCTCTGACCCCGACCCTATGGCCGACGATGCCGCCACCAGCGATTCCCACCGCCGTAGGCCGTCCTGGTGCTGCCATGGTGCAACAGGGGGTTTTCAGCAACGCCCGTTCGTTCTATCCAATTGGATTCGAGCCTGGGGCTCTCCTGCAATGGATCGATGCCGTCCCGAACCCTAAGGTTTGGGGGTTGGCATGGATTCAAGTGCTGCCGTGGTCGTCGTGCATCGAGGTGATGTTCTGCACCTCCAGTCGTGATCAGGGTCGCTGTCGTGGCGCCATGCGGGTTGCAGCGCCACCTCTAGGGTGCTCCCCGTGCCGTCATGGTCGTCGGCCCCTCTGCTTCCTCTTTGATTTCTTCAACGAGGACCTGCGATGAGTTTGATTCCTTTCCCTAGTGCTCTTTGTGCTTGCTGATTCGATGCTAGATGCGGGCAGTGTTCTCTCTTGCTATTGTCTGGTTCAGATTAGGATGATTATCCATTTAGGGTTCCTGTTATGTGATTGATCATGTACTGGGTGCATCGAATCATGTTTGGATGGTCTGTACACATGCTAAATGATTATTGGCCTGAGGCTTGTTGCTTAAGATGATCTATGGTGTTTCTGGTGGCTTACTAGATGATTTGATGCTTGGATTGCATCAGATTAAGATGATATAGTTGCTTGGGAATCATGCTTGATTAAGTCAGTGACTTGATAAGTTTTCACTGTCATCTCTGGGTTTATGATCATGATTATGACATGATGAAATCATTGTCCTGGTGCTGTTGGCTTAGAACTAGTGTATAGTTTGAGATTATCATGATCTCAAACAGTGAAATTTAATATAGGAATATCCTAGATATGATACTTGTGTTAACAGGAAAATGATTAGTTAAGTTGATTGTTTTAATTTGTGATGATTAAATGTCTATCCTGATTCATGATGGATTGTTCTTGTGACACCATCCTGGTATGGCACACAAGTTTTATTCTAACCCATTGATTGGGTTGTTTTAGGCTTAAGACAAACTTGGCTTTATAAGATAAATAGAGATGATCTTCTCTGAATTCCCTAAGACCAATGATGTTGGTCTGAGGCTTAGGGATTCAGATCTTATCTAGTTGATTCATCTAGATAGTCCTGGTAGTGGTACCAGCTATTCTTTATTGAATCAAAGCTTAGAAAAAATGATAGTGAGTTTGATCATTCTATGGATCCTAAAGATTTGTTTCTAAGGTGCTACCCTTCCTTTAGGGATGTGCCTAGAAATAGATCATAGGTATATGTATGATTGAATTGTAAAATATAGTTTGACAACCAGAGCAAGGATGTTGCTCTGAGCTCTGGTTGGATCCTGGTACTTTGTTGTTTGCTTTTAGAGTTTTAAAAAATCCCTATGATGGATTCACCCCACTTGGGTGCTTTCTGAGGGTTTGTTTTATAAAACAACACATGCTTTTCTCTAAATAAGATGATTAAATCATGTGAAGGTTTTATGAAACTCACCACAGACTCTGATGTTTGTGGAGTAAGTTGGTGATGATCTTGATCTGGTTTTGCTGGACTCTTGTGCTTGATCTTGAGCTAATCTGCTCCTCCTAGCTCCTGGGCTTGATCTTGTTGTCCACCTGATCCATCTTCCTCCTTATGTCACCATCCTGGTGATGTGATCTCGCTTTGGTTGGTTTGGTTGCTGGTTGCGGTGCTTGGTTTAGCTGATGTCTACACTAGCTGTTCTTGTGTGTTGTGCAGTGGAGAGATGCACTAGTGCCTCTCCACGGTTGTGCTTGTGGTTTTGTGAGTTTGGGCTGTTCTGTGAGGTTGACAACACACCACATGCATGTTGGTGTGTGTCCTTCCTGTGTGCCTGCTATGCACTTATGGATATGTTCAGAATCTGAAAACTTACTATTACCTGGTTACTTTCACCTGGCTGGTGGATTTGTCAATCTTGGCTGTCATTTGACTTCTGGCTTTAAATTTATGAAAGATGGATTCTTTCATATTGGCGAAACTTGCCCCTTTTATAAATTTCTCAATGATGAATTTGTCAAGTGCATTTCAGTGACATATCTGAGAGAAAATAATACTAACTCTAACCTTTTATTTTTCTATACATTTTCTGTTTGTTTTGCAGGTACAGATATAAAGATGAAGATTTAGTTTAGGTTTAGTTATAGAATAGTTATAGAATAATCCAATGTACTTTTCTTATTCTTTTGTAATTTTCATTTTATTATTTTGTAATATTCATTTTATTCCATTGTAATAAAGATTATATTATTATTAATAAAAAATATTCTAATTCTTTATTCTTTTGTAAATTGTGAAGTTTGGAAATGGTTTCAGTAAGTTACATTCTTTGTAATTTGCTTATATAATGATAATATGAAATGAATTTTCATATTCATAATTGTCTTCTTTAAATAATGTTTTGAGTTAGATTAGTTAACTCCTAATTAAATCAAGATTCAAACCTTATGTCTAGTTCATTTGAATTATAATTCAAACACTCGAGTTTAAAATTCAAATTCATTTTAAAACACATAATTCCTTAAAGATCATATCAAAGTTTATAACAATCATCCTTTAAGACTAAAACTAATCTCAAAGTATGAAAGAAACATTGATCACTTAAGGTTTTTATTTGGCGAAAATTTTACCCACATTTCCACAGATGAATGCATGCAACATTCCATATTCCTAAAGCTACCCTTCGTTAGTTCCTAAATGTTGGGATGTTACCAGATGCCCCCTTTACCTCCCTCCTTCATGTGGGTGGAGCATCCACTCACAAATTTGCCCCTTCATTTCTCCACTCAAAATCCCACTCAAAATTCCCATTAAATGTTTAGCAAATTTAATGCAATCTCTCTTTAAAGAAAACTCCTTTTATTTATTCAGAATTTTGTCAATTACCATAATGGACAAACATTCACATATAACCCCTTGCTAGTATTTCATTTCACATATAGAAACACTTTCAGCAATTTCACCCGAAAACAGTTTCGGTGTCTAGTGAGATAAATTCCTCACTTTGTTAATCTTTTCAGCATGAAACTATTTGTTCCAAATGGTGTCGGTGTCCCTTAAGTGTGTCACCCTACGGTTCGCGAATAATGCGGACATGATTTAGACCCCTCTCGGATCAATAATCAGAAGCGGGACCTAGAGATCCATACTGACTCCCACACATTCAACGATGACTTTCTTGTGATCGTGAGAACCTTTTACACTAGAATCTTAATCTCTTTGTATCGCGATATATTACACGTCCGAGATTCAATCATCGGTATCTTCATACCTAGTTTGATCTCGTTACTGACATGTACTCTTTTCTCGTTCCCGTGATATAACATTCTAGTGATTAAATCACTTGCTAGCAAGCTAACCAATGTGACATCACAAAGAGGCCCCAGAGTATATCTATCTATCATCGGGATGAACAAATTCCACTCTTGATCCATGGGCCTCAACATAACACTTTAGTAGAACTGAACCCATCTTTATAATCACCCTGTTACGGTGTGATGTTTGATGTTATCAAGATACTCTTCCAGTGTTAATGATTGACATGATCTCATGGTCTAAGGATTATGATTACTTTGTATGATGTTATAGCAATATAAACTCAATGACTTTGATCGTAATGCTATACTTCATATGAATGTTCATCACACCATTCCAATAATGTTGTGACCTCATTATTAACAACATCCAATGTCCATGATCAGGAAACCTTGATTATCTTGTTAATCAACGAGCTAGTTAATAAAAGAGGCATAACTAGGAATTTTATGCTTGTTTATTAAACACACATGTATTAACGTTTCCGTATTAATACAATTATAGCATGCAAAATAAATATCTACCATATACTTGGAATATACATAATAACCACTTTATTGTTGCCTCTCAGGGCATATTCCCTTCAGTCTCCCACTTGCACTAGAGACAATAATTTAGTTACATAGTGATAAATCTAACACCCATGAAGTTTTGGTGTTGATCATGTTTTGCTCTAGGGAGAGTTTTAGTCAACGGGTCTGCTATATTGAGATCCGTGTGTACTTTACAAATCTTTATATCTCCATCCTTGACATGCTCACGGATGGAGTGAAACCGGCGCTTAATATGCTTGGAATTCTTGTGAGACCTTGGTTTTTTGGCATTGGATATGGCTCCATTGATGTCACAATAGATCACCATTGGGTCCAACGCGCTTGCAACCACAACTAGTTCAGTTATGAACTCCTTCATCCAAACTCCTTCCTGAGCCGCTTCTGAAGCAGCAACATATTCGACCTCCGTTGTTGATCCCGCCACCACGGGTTGTTTGGAACTCCTCCAACTAACCGCTCCACCATCATGAGAAACACGTATCCGGACTGAGACTTAGAGTCATCCGGATCGGTGTCGAAGCTAGCGTCGACATAACACTTAGCAACGAGCTCTTCTTCACCTTCGTACACGAGAAACATATCCTTAGTTCTTCTCAAGTACTTAAGGATATTCTTGACCGCTATCCAGTGTTCCGATCCTGGATCAGATTGGTATCTGCTAGTTAAACTAATAGCATGTGCCACATCCGGTCTTGTACATAGCATGGCGTAAATTATAGAGCCTATAGCTGAAGCATAGGGGACTTTGTCCATTATCTCTCTTTCTCCCGCCGTAGCCGGACTTTGAGTCTTACTCAATGTCTTGCCTTGCAACATAGGTAAGAACCCTTTCTTACTTCCGTCCATTTTAAATTTCTTTAAAATCTTATCAAGGTATGTACTTTGCGATAGCCCTATTAGGCGCCTAGATCTATCCCTATAGATCTTTATGCCTAATATGTATGACGCTTCACCTAGGTCCTTCATTGAAAATTTGCTGTTTAGATAACTTTTAACACTGTTTAAAAGATCTATATCATTTCCGACCAATAATATGTCATCCACATATAATATCAGAAATGTCACATCGCTACTTTCTTGTAAATACAAGCCTCTCCATAAGTTTGGGAAAATCCAAACTCTTTGATCACCTCATCAAAGCGGAGATTCCAACTCCGGGATGCTTGCTTCAGTCCATAGATGGATCGCTGAAGCTTGCATACCTTGTCAGCATCCTTAGGATTGACAAAACCCTTTGGTTGTACCATATACAACTCTTGTTCAATGTTTCCATTGAGGAATGCAGTTTTTACATCCATCTGCCATACCCCATAGTCGAAATATGCAGCAATTGCTAACATAATCCTAACTGAATTTAGCATCACTACTTGAGAGAATGTATCATCGTAGTCAACTCCTTAAATTTGTCGAAACCCTTTTGCGACAAGTTGAGCTTTATAAACGGTTATATTACCATCAGCATCAGTTTCCCTTTTGAAAATTCATTTATTCTCCATGGCCTTTCGGTCGTGAGGTAAGTCCACCAAGGTCCAAACCTGGTTTTCGTACATATGATTCCATCTCGGATTTCATGGCTTCTAACCATTTGTTGGAATCTTGGCTCATCATCGCTTCTTCATTCGTCACAGGGTCATCAATTTCATCGACCATGAAATTCATAACATGATTTCCGTACAACTCGGGAGTTGCACGCGTCATGCTAGACCTGCGAGGTTTGGTAGTATTCTCTTTCGGGGCTTCATGATCGTTATCATTAGTTCCCTCTACATTTGGTGAAGTCAACTCCAGAACGGCTTCCGGCGCTACGCTACTCGCCATATTACGAAGAGAAGGTTCTACAACCTCTTCGAGTTCTACCTTCCAACTACACACACCTTTCGCGAGAAACTCTTTCTCTAGAAAGGATCCATTCTTGGCAACGAAAACCTTGCCCTCGGATCTGTGATAGAAGGAATACCCAATAGTTTCCTTAGGGTATCCTATAAAGACGCATTTTTCCGCTTTGGGTTCAAGATTATCCGGTTGAAGTTTCTTCACATAAACATCGCATTCCCAAACTTTAAGAAATGGCAGCTTAGGTTTGTTTCCAAACCACAATTCATATGGTGTATTTTCAACGGATTTCGATGGTTCCCGATTTAAAGTGAATGCAGCAGTTTCTAGTGCATAACCCCAAAATGATAGTGGCAAGTCCATCAGAGACATCATAGATCGAACCATATCCAGTAGAGTACGATTACGGCGTTCTAACACACCATTTCACTGTGGTGTTCCGGCATGTGTGAGTTGTGAAACTATTCCACACTCTTCCATATGTGTGCTAAACTCGTAACTTAGATACTCACCTCCACGGTCGGACCGTAGAAATTTGATCTTTTTATTACGATGATTTTCCACTTCATTCTGAAATTTCTTGAACTTCTCAAATGTTTCATACTTGTGTTTTATTAAGTACATATAACCGTATCTACTCAAATCATCCGTGGAAGTAACAAAATAACGATATCCACCTCGCGCCGACACACTCATTGGACCACACACACATCAGAGTGTGTGATTTTCAATAAATCTGTCGCCCATTCCATTGAACCGAAAAACGACGTTCTAGTCATCTTGCCCATAAGGCATGGCTCACATGTATCAAATGATTCAAAATCAAGTGATTCCAAAAGTCCATCCGAATGGAGCTTCTCCATGCGTTTAATGCCAATATGACCTAGACGGCAGTGCCACATATATGCAGATATATCATCATTAAGTTTAATTCTTTTAGCATCAACATTATGAATATGTGTAACACAATTATCGAGATCCAACAAAAATAAACCATTCATCATTGGTGCATGACCATAAAAGATATCATTCATATAAATCGAACAACCATTGTTTTCGGATTTAAATGAATAACCAGTGCGCATTAAACATGATTCGGATACAATGCTCATGCTCAGTGCTGGCACCAGATAACAATTATTCAAGTCTATAACTAATCCCGATGGTAAGTGGAGAGGTAGCATTCCGATGGCGATCACATCAACGCTTGATCCGTTGCCGACACGCATCTTGACCTCACCCCTTACTTGCGATCGCTTGTTCCGCAACCCCTGATTCGATTTACAAATATTAGCAACCGACCCGGTATCAAATACCCAGGTGCTACTGCGAGTACTAGTCAAGTACACATCAATAACATGTATATCGTATATACCTTTATTTGTCTTGTTGGCCTTCTTGTCTTCCAAATACTTGGGGCAGTTGCGCTTCCAGTGGCTAGTCCCCTTACAATAATAGCACTCGATATCATACTTAGGGCCAACTCGGGATTTCTTTTCAGGTACAACAACTGGTTTGCCGCCCTTTTTTCCCTTCTATTTACCCTTCCTGTCTTTCTTGAAACCGGCGGTCTTATTGATCATCAACACTTGATGTTCCTTCTTGATTTCCACCTCTGCAGTCTTAAGCATTGACAAAATCTCGGGGAGAGACTTCTTCATGCCCTGCATGTTATAGTTCATCACAAAGGTCTTGTAGCTTGGTGGCAGAGACTGAAGAACACGATGTATGCCTAAGTCAATGGGAATCGATATTCCCAAGGACACAAGCCTATCGGCGTACCCCGACATCTTGAGTACGTGCTCACAAACGGAGTTGTTCTCTTCCATCATGCAACTAAAGAACTTTTCTGAAACATTATAACTCTCTACAACAGCATGGGTGTCGAAAATCATTTTCAACTCTCCCATTGTATCAAAGGCATTGCCATTTTTGAAACGCTTTCGAAGTTCTGGCTATAGCCCATACAATATGCGGCAATGAACTAAGTTGTGGTCCTCCTCACGAGTCTGATAGGCATTATTTTCCTCGTCAGGGGCATCATCGAACGGCGGGGGGCCTAGCGGCGCTTCTAGCACATATTGCTTTTGTGCAGCGGAGAGGAGAATCCTCAAATTCATGGCCCAGTCGGTAAAGTTGCTACTGTTCGTTGCATTTCTCTTTCTCCATGAACATATTGAAATTAAAAGAAGGTGGTGCCATCTACAACAGAATTTGTAAAGTTTAGACTAAGTTTACGATAGATCGAATTCAACTAATCCAAATTAAGAGTGAACTCCCACTCAAAAACGACATCCCTCGTGCCTTTTTGGTGATTACATGAACCAAATCCACTACACCAAGTCTGATCATCACGTGAGTCGGTGTAGCTTCAAAGGCGAGCATCTATATTGGCATCATATCTTTCATATGACTCATGCTTAACCTTTCGGTCCGTGTTCCGAGGCCATTTCTATACATGCTAGGCTCGCCAAGTAAGAACCTTAGTATTCGCGTGTGTAAACTGTCTTACACCTGAAATATGATCGTGGATCCAAGAACACCTGATCATCACGTGATGTCTTGGAGCGGCGAAACAAAATCTGTGCATACTTAAAGGAGAACACATTTTACCTTGATATCTAAATGAGGGATCATATTATTACGCTAATAAAACGCCCAACAAGCAATATAAGATGCAACAAACATGACATGTGAAGAAGTGAAATGATATGATTCTTGCACTTGATCTCCATTATGTGCATCATGGTATGATCTTCATCATTCCTTTATGTGTAAGGCCAAGGTCTATGGAACTGACATGTTATGTTTGTTGTAAGAGTATCAACTTATAATTTTACTTACAACATCACCATATCATGACACTAGCCCAGCAACAATCTAAAATAGACCCTTCTAATTTATCCATTGCAAGTTTTACGTGGCTTAGGACTTTCAAATATAGAACCGTTCTTACCTACAAACATGAACCACAACGAGGATAACCAAATTATTGACAACTCGTTGCAAATTAGATATTGATTATAGTAGGAGAGATAGACACCCGCTAGCCACTTATACAAAACTAGTTGCATGTCAAGCGTGGAACAGGTCTCATGTGCGAGGACATGTAAAGTTTGTCCGGACCGCTTCATCCCACTATGCCACCAATATCCAAAGTACAACTAAGAAGCAATAACATGATCATCATCGCCCACATATACATATGTGTACTACCCGTGCAAAGCATATACGCATAGATCCGACTTTGATACCACTGCAGGGGTTCGCAGCATAGAAAACAAAAAAAATTCCTACGATGGGAACAACTATGTACCAAGATCTATCTACTAGATACAAGCAACAGGCGGATATACATCCGTAGAGAACATACCCTTGAAGACTGACAAAGCTTAACGAGGTTGTACTCGTGGATGATGTAGACGAACGCTTGTCGATCTCAAGATCGAGAGGAAGTCCTAGCGCCACAAATCAGCGGCGCATCTGTACTCGCACACACGCCCGAGCCACCGAGCAACCTTCGCCTCCTCGCTCCAGCGATGCAGCGGAAGCAACAACACTTTCTTGCCGAAAATCCACCGGGAACATGTATCTCGCTAGTCCGAGACCATGGGGGATAAACTAGAGGGGGGAGAGATCCTTCACGAGGAGGTGTGAGAGTGAGAGAGGGAGTCCTTTTATAGGAGGAGGGGGAACCCCAAGGGGTGGACGGCGCATGGGTCTGCCCCCTTGCCCTACCTCCATTCATGTGGGTGGAGCATCCACTCACAAATTTTCCCCTTCATTTCTCCACTCAAAATCCCACTCAAAATTCCCATTAAATTTACACCAAATTTAATGCAATCTCTTTTTAAATAAAACTCCTTTTATTTGTTCAGAATTTTGTCAATTACCATAATGGACAACCATTCATATATAACCCCTTGCTAGTATTTCATTTCACATGCAGAAACACTTTCAACAATTTCACCCGAAAGTAGTTTCGATGTCTAGTGAAATAAATTCTTGCGCTTTGTTAATCTTTTCAGCATGAAACTATTTGTTCCAAATGGTATCGGTGTCTTAAGTGTGTCACCCTACGGTTCGCGAATAATGCAGACATGATCGAGACCACTCTCGGATCAATAATCAGAAGCGGGACCTAGAGATCCATACCGACTCCCACACATTCAACGATGACTTTCTTGTGATCGTGAGAACCTTTTATGCTAGAATCTTAATCCCTTTGTCTCGCGATATATTACATGTACGAGATTCGATCATCGGTATCTTCACACCTAGTTTGATCTCGTTACTGACATGTACTCTTTTCTCGTTCCCGTGATATAACATTCTAGTAATCAGATCACTTGCTTGCAAGCTAACCAATGTGATACCACCGAGAGGGCCCAGAGTATATCTATCCGTCATCGGGATGAACAAATTCCACTATTGATCCATGGGCCTCAACATAACACTTTAGTAGCACTTAACCCATCTTTATAATTACCCTGTTACGGTGTGACGTTTGATGTTATCAAGATACTCTTCCAGTGTTAGTGATTGACATGATCTCATGGTCTAAGGATTAGGATTACTTCGTATGATGTTATAGCAATATAAACTCAATGACTTTGATAGTAATGCTATACTTCAAATGAATGTTCATCACACCATTCCAATAATGTTGTGATCTTGTTATTAACAACATCCAATGTCCATCATCAGGAAACCTTGATCATCTTGTTAATCAACGAGCTAGTTTATAAAAGAGGCATAACTAGGAACTTTCTGTTTGTTTAATAAACACACATGTATTAACGTTTCCGTATTAATACAATTATAGCATGCAAAATAAACATCTATCATATACTTAGAATATACATAATAACCACTTTGTTATTGCCTCTCAGGGCATATTCCCTTCAACTCTTACTTCAAATCTAACTATATACAACACGTGCATTTGCAGGCATCAATCGGTCCTTATCTTGTAGTATCGGAGGCAATGCTAGTACTAAGATATTGTCATTGAAATGTCCAAGACCTCGTGCACATGTGAATCTCTAGATCTTGGACGTCGTGTCCAGTAGTGCCGGCCGGGGACCCGATAGTACTTGTTAAGGGAGTAGCGATAGTAGTTCCGGGGCGATAGTACCATCCATGGAGCATCCGCTCCTTCTTACTTTTTCTCTTCCAAGCTTCAACCTTGTTGGACTTGAGCCCTAGCGTTCTTGGGGCTTCCTCCCACACCGGATGGATATGAAATAGTATACCATTCAATAGGAGAGAAATTAGACTCGCATAGAGGAAGAAATTGACTATGAGATCTGTGGCAACTTGGCATATGTTGGAATATTTGATGTGGTATTTGATTTGGCGACGACCGTAGGTTGAGCTGCATCACAAGAGTAACACTGATGTCTTGAGGTTTCTAAGTTATGGACACATTAAGACGATGGATGTCTAGAAGGGTGACAAAAAGGGCAATACCGACAACATTGCCTCAAGCTTTATGAGGGATGGGTGCATTGGGGTGGTGGAGGTGGAGAGGAGAAAGAAGAAGGAGGATCTCCTGATATCTTTGCGTAAAACATCATTTTCGATCCAAGAATTAAAATAAATAGAGCATTATGATGTGGAATAGGCAACTTACACAGCGTGGACCAACATTTAAATAGTTCAAAACACATTAGTTGTGCAACAAATAAATAATCATTCCACTCTTTAGCAGATTTTTTCTAACCATTTTTTGAAATATTCTAATATTCCGTATAAAAATATTACCATAAGTATAGTAGTAAACCAAAAAAAAACATATCCTCCTTTTAGTGTAAGCACATTCTTTGGTTATACCACCTCGCAAAAAAAATAGTCACGCAGGCGGCACAAAAATATGACCACTTCACTAATACTACAACCCTCAAGTTCATCCCATTTTTAACGGTGTTGCTCGTATTACCACCACAGCAAGCCCGAATAAGAAATACAGTACACTTCACATAAATGGCCCACCTGTTCTGCTTCCTCTATAAGACAAAGCTCCCCACACTAGTCTTCACCTTGATTCTCGCTGTGCGTAAGCGTGTCCGCGTTTCACTCTTTTGGGTTTCATCTCCCGCTCTTTCTTCTTCTTATCTGCTCCGGCCAAGTGCTGGAATCAAGAAAATACCATGCGGGCAGCGGCGGAGCAGTAGTCGGAGGGGATGGGGTGGGTTGCAAGGTGGCTTCGCGGGATGCTCGGCGGCGGCAAGAAGGGGAACTCCGACGAGCCGAAGAAGCGCTGGGGATTCGGGAAGTCCTTCCGGGAGAAGGACCCCGTGCGACCACCTACGCCTCCGCTGCAGCGGGCGGCGACGCCCGTTCGCACGTACGCGTCGTCGGACGATGGGGCCGAAGAACAGAACAAGCGGGCGATTGCGGTTGCCGCGGCGACGGCTGCCGTGGCTGAGGCCGCTGTGGCCGCGGCCCAGGCGGCAGCCGCGGTGGTGCGGCTGACTAGCAGTGGCCGGTGCGTGCCAGCCGGGGCGAAGCACGAGGAGTGGGCGGCCGTTCGGATTCAGGCTGCTTTCCGTGGCTATTTGGTTAGCTACTCCCCTCTACTCTTTGGTTCCAATTCTTTTCTTCCGTGAACCCCCAAAGTCAACTTTCTGTAGGACGGTTTTGATGCAAAGTATTCACCTTTAAGTTCTAAAAATCCTCGACTTTTTTTGGCTTTCTGTAAACACCCAAATCCACTTTTTTTAGGTCAGGTTTTCAAGAAATTTCGGGTTTAAGGCACAAGTGTTAACATTTTTTTGGTTACAAAACGATTCTCCGATTTTTGCTTTCAAAAGAAATTCCGGTGCTCCCTGCTACGAGAGGCCAGTTGTTCTTCTGCTCTGCTATTCCGATGTCTTTACTGCTTCTTGGTCTTCTGGGCTTCTTCTTTTATGGAAGCAAGGCATGGGCGTTTCGCCGCTTTAATCCTGCTTCCCCTTCTCAAGAACCATGGCAGCCAAATTATTTTTTTGCCGTTTGCGCATTGTTACGTGGTTACTGTTCTTGGAAGCTGCTAGTGCGGTAGCCGCAGTAATGGCGGTGGTGGTTGGCATGTCAACCTCCATCCTGCAATGCAGAGATGCCCATGGCGATGGGGACCAGTGCTGACTAACCTCTCTCTCTCTCTCTCCTGCTTGTCGTTGCGTGTGAAGGCGAGGCGGGCACTGAAGGCGCTGCGTGGGCTAGTGAAGCTGCAGGCGCTGGTTCGCGGCAACATCGTGCGTCGGCAGGCCGCCGAGACGCTCCGGTGCATGCAGGCGCTCGTCAGCGTGCAGTCCCGCGCGCGCGCAAGCCGCGTCAGCCGTTCCCGGCAGGGCGCGGCGCACCCGGTGAGTGGAATGGCCACGAGTGTTTGGCTTTGCACGCCGTGAGTGAGGATCGAACGCGTTCTGAATTATGGTTTGTGGGGTTTGGGTTGCAGGGGGCGACGACGCCGGAGAAGTACGAGCAGGCAGCGTATGACGGCGCGCCCAGGCACGGCCGTTCCGGCTCTCTGAAGGTAATCCTTGCTCTGTGTCACGGTTTCATTCTGTGGATTTCCATCGCCGTGCGTGATGACGGACGTTGATAAGCCGTTCTGTGTGCAGGGTGGGTCGTCGAAGACGCCGGGCAGTGAGAGGCTGGGCAGGGAGAGATCAGAATCTTGCGGGAGGAACTGGCTGGACAGATGGGTGGAGGAGAGGTACATGGACGACGAGAAGAACGCCAAGATCCTGGAGGTGGACCCCGGCAAGCCAGGCCGGCACGCCTCCAAGCGGCGGAGCGGCAGCCACCACCTGCAGCAGTCGTCGTGCTCGACGAGAACCTCCGAGCAGAACAGCCGCAGCCACGCGCAGAACAGCTCGCCGTCCAGGGACTCGACGGCCGCGCAGCAGTCCGTGCCGAGCCCGGCATCGGTAGGCATGGTCATGGGCGATGCCGCCCTGAGCCCGCTGCGCACGCCCCTGGACGTCGCGGAGCTGTACGACAGCCCGCACTTCTTCTCAGCGACGTCGCGGCCCGGGAGCTCGAAGCGTGGCGGCGGCGCGTTCACGCCGACGAACAAGAGCGAGTGCGCGCGCAGCCTGTTCGGGGGCTACTCCGACTACCCGAACTACATGGCCAACACGGAGTCGTTCCGCGCCAAGGCCCGGTCGCAGAGCGCGCCGAAGCAGCGGCCCGCGCAGTACGACAAGTCCGGGTCCCTCCGCAAGGCGTCGGCGCACGCGTTCGCGTTCGCGCCGGGGCCGGGGTCGGCCGCGTCGTCCCTGCTGCACGCCAAGTTCACCAATAAGGCTTACCCTGGCTCCGGCAGGCTGGACCGGCTTGGCATGCCTGTCAAGTACTGATCCTGCCCTGCCATGATCAATGTTACTACAAAAAGAACATGTTGTGTGATCAGTCTGCCCCGAAAGCAGATGGTGAAGTAAATTTCAGCTGCAGTTTGCTTAGGTTTTAGCTTTTGTGGTGCTGTATGGCCGTCACATATTACTTTCCTGTTATTGACTGGTTTGAGTGTAATTTGCTAGTAGTAATAGTATCTGTGCGTGGTTTAACTCCCTGTGACCAGTAAGCTAGTAGCACAGTTCGTCTCCCATTTTAACATGGCGTCTCGCGAGCATATCATTAGCAAAAGGTAGCCTGCTTTGCTAGCCGTGTCAGCCAGTGGACCGTTTGGTATGTCTGTTCAGGCCCCGGGCCTATCTGGTGAGCTGCAACCTGTCCTAATTTAATGCCGATAGCCGTCCCGTAGCCATTTGGATCTACTCGCGTCAGCGATAGGCCAAGGCAAACCCAGTTCCTTTTGGGTTTTGGCTCCCTCTAACCACCGCCTACCGGGCCTAGTACGACGGCAGCACTGCATGACCGATGCTCCTGCTAACGGACGCGGGAATGTGCTAAATTATTAGTACTACTCTCCCTGAAAAGGGATCGTTCGGAGTAAACTAATCAGCCCAAAGCCATCGTTAACCGCGCACCAGGCGTGCACGTGACGCATCGACGCCGGTGAAATTCCGAAGGCCGGCCGGATCGCGACGATCTCCGAGCAGAATGGTCTCGGACTCTGAAGTCTTGGCGATGGTTTTGGGAGGTGAGCTTGCAGGGCGACTTTGTGCGACGGTGAGGGTGGGGGTGCCGGCGGGGCAACGTCAGTGCTGGATTTGACCTTTCCGAGACCATGACACCGCTGGTGGGAAGATTA
The DNA here is from genome assembly GCA_916181665.1 of Avena sativa. Taxonomy (NCBI): domain Eukaryota; kingdom Viridiplantae; phylum Streptophyta; class Magnoliopsida; order Poales; family Poaceae; genus Avena; species Avena sativa. Next base: position 164,534,153 of record OV702294.1, on the reverse strand, counting down.
TTTTGAGGACGGACGGCAGCGGTGCCATCTCGGACGGACCCTCTCGCCGCCCGGCTTTCGGCTCGCGTGATGATGGACGCACAAATGGAGGCACACAGGCAAGCTAGCGGAAAGGATCTACTCCCTCCATCCGCAAATAAGTATACATCTAGCTTTTGCCTAAGTCAAATATAATCAAATTTGACCAACTTTATAGAAAAATATAGAAACATATATTACATCAAATTGACATATTATGAAACTAGATCTAAAAATAAATCTAATGGTAATAATTCAGTGTCATAAATATTGGTACATTATCCTAAAAAGTTAGTCAAACTTTACAACGTTTAACCTAGGACAAGGCTAGAAGTACACTTATTTGCGGACGGAGGGAGTAATTAAGCAAGTTGTCAAAGGGGTTCGTCATTGGACAGGGAGTCTGGTTTTTAATCTCGTGCTTGATCCAGTTGTTGTGGCAGCTAGCTGGTGTCTTTGTCGATGGCATATGATGTTACTGTTGAGCCGATTGCGACTACTGAGAGGAAAATGCCCGGCTGTCTCCGAATCTGGCCAATTTACATATCCCGTGGCTCGCATGACGTTGATCCGTCGAGTCGGTGAAAGTAAGTGCTCTACTGACATGAACAAAATCGAAGTTCTCGTAGGAACTGAATTATGAAGCGGATCAATAACAATTCCAGACGTGCAAAAACAATGTACAGTACTACTACTCAAAGTACTAAACGGAAGCAAAAGCCTTCTTGATGATGTTCATGACCCTTGTTCTGTTCCGTTTCACGGCCATTCTCGTCCTGCGTAGTTGTTGAGTGGTCACGACGCCAAAAAAAAATATCTGTTGCCATCTTCAACAGCTATGCCCCTATAACATCCGTATAGTAGTTGATTATTGTACACCGTACCTTCCTCGACGCTGTCATCGCCATCGCTGTGCTGCTGTGCGAATGCTAGTTGGGTGGCGCCCGTGTCCTGCACGACAATTCCCCTAGCAGTACCTTCAAATTAAGCTGGATTTGGTGCCTGCACCAATAATTTAAGCACCCCATGCACGGCTGCTATAGCGGAAATGGGACCATGGAATGCCTGGCATGGCCAGCGATGGCAATTGGAAATGCTGTACATGGCTGCCTCGCCGTGTCTTGCTATGATCCAAGCAGCACCGAAAGCTCCGTCGAACCAACCATCGCCCTCAACTGGCGTTTTTCAGGCCCTGTGCTGGAGGCAAAGACTGTTTACTGATTGGGCATGGCCCTTTTGCCCGTTCTTCCCTAGCTTTTCTGGAACCAATCATGTAACGATTTCGAAGGCAAGAATCTTGGTGATCGAACTGTCGTAATGATGCTGCTATATGGGCAGTTATGATCTTTGCTGTGTATGGTGTTGTGACATGACAACCGATCCGTAGCTTATCCGGCGGCATCAACTTTGGACTCGATAGAATTTCAAGGATCTTTGCTGACTAATATTACTGTCACACAGGAGTCCAAAAATATAGTACTAATCTATCTGTCTTACAATAGATATCACAGATTTTTCAAAATTTAAATGAACCTAGACAGTGTTTAACATATATATTTATTTAAATTTTGACAAACCCGTGACATCTATTTTGAGGCGAAGGGAATACAATCAGTATCATTCCCCGCTCAAATCATGCATGGTTGAATATTCTAGTAATACTCCCCCTGTTTTAAAATATAAGATGTTTTAGCTTTGTGAAACAAATATATCTAGACTACTTTTAATATATAGGTTCATTCACGTTTAGAGTGAATCTAGAAACTAAAATAAGTCTAGATACATTTTTTTCACAAACCTAAAACATCTTATAATTTGAAACGGAGGGAGTACTTCTGAGTGTTGACTGCACCACGTAAGAACAAATGGATATTTTCAACAAATAAGATTGAGTGGGTAGAATTTTTTTTCTCAAAATTAAAGCGCAAAGAAATCCTTAGAGAAAGTGCTACTGATCCGATCCCCTAACGAACAACCCAAATGCTCTAGCCAATTTTCCGTATTAGTTTGTAGTATTCCTTTTCCTTATTAGTTTGTAGTTTTGTTAACATGGAATATATCAAACCTTAAGGACACAAGGTAATCCGTTACGTCTTTGCATTTCGAATTATGTACTAATATTCAAAGCATTTTCTGCGATACGATCAAATAATACATGGTTCAAATGTGAGAGGGACATCTCATGTATGATTCCCATTACCATTTTTCACGAACGATGTGGTTTCACATTGATTTTTCTAACATCTTATCTATGTTTGTGGAAGGTGTTAGGCAGACCGGCTCGGCCCATTGGCCCAGCCGCCGGCGGTTAGGGTTTAGACCCGACCTCTAAGTTAATTTGGAGTATATATATATATATATGTATGATCACGCACGAGGAGGGCCATCGAGTCACCCGTGACCATATTATTACATGGTATCAGAGCAGGTCTTCCTGACCTAGCCGCCGACCTCCGCTCTCCCTCCTTGGCCGCCGCCATCTCTCCCACCTCCCAAAACCCTAAAACCCTCCCCTCCTCCACCATGACGCCTGACGAAATCGCAGCCAAGGAGCTCAAGCTCGAGGAGCGTGCTCGCGCCCTCGATGCGCGTGAATCCTCCATCACCAAGCAGCTCCAAGCCGCCACCCCCACCCGCCACAAACACCAGCACCGGCGTCATCCCCCTGCCGTCTCCATTCCCTCTCCCACCCCCAACCCCAACACCTACGCCACATCCATAAAAATCCACGTCCCAATCACCCTAAGCCTCGACGCCGGAAACTACACCAGCTGGCGCGAGCTCTTCCTCGTCGCCCTCGGCCGCTACGGCCTCACCGCCCACGTGATCGGCGAATCTACCCGCTCCGAGAATGGCCCTAACTCACACTAGGGCCGTGACGACTACACCGTCCTCTCCTAGATCTATGGCTCCGTCTCCGTCGACCTTCTCGGCATCGTCATGCGCCCGGATGCCACGACGCGCGTCATCTGGGATGCCATCGAGAACCTCTTCCGCGACAACAAGAAGCACCTCGCCATTCAGCTCGAGGCCGACTTCCGCAACACCCCAGAGGGGGACCTCTCCATCAGCGACTACTGCGCCAAACTGAAGGCTCTCGCTGACTCCCTCGGCGACGTGGACTAGCCCATCTCCGACGAGACCCTCGTCCTCACCCTTCTTCGTGGTCTTAACGAGAGCTATGCACACCTCCGCTCGTTTCTTCCGTTTCAGGTGCCCTTCCCCATGTTCCTGCAGACGCGCTCCGCCCTCATCCTCGAAGAGACGCAGAAGAAGGTTGATGTGAAGAACTCCGCAGGCACGACACTATGGGATTGCGACCAGAGCGTGCCACCTCCACATGGCGTCCCCCGACCTCCGCCTCCACCACCACCGTTGTCCGGGGGCGCCGTGGGCGTCGAGGGCACCGGCCGCGGCAACGGCCCGATCGCCGCCCCCACCTTCTACCGTGGCGGTCGCGGTGGCCGTGGACGCACCCGCAACGACTCCCCCTGGCAGTTCAATCCGTGGACGAGAGCTCCCACACGCGCCAACATTCAGCAGCAGCAACCGGCCCCATGGCAGACGGCCACGCCATGGGCACCTCGGCCATGGGCAACGCCGGCCCCTGCCGTCCTCGAACCAAGACCCGGCTACGCTCCTCCCTAGGCCTACACTGCATACGGCCATCCCGTCTCCAGCAACACGACTCCGACGCCACCACCATACAACCAGCCGGTGCTGGACCCGACACTTGTCAACGCCCTAAACAACATGCAACTCTCAGGAGGCGACTCGTACATGGACTCTGGCGCATCCTCCCACATAGCATACGATCCTGGTAACCTATCCTCTCTAAAAACCTCTACTTCTCAATTCGTTACCGTTGAAAACGGCTCTTCTATTCCCATCACTCACACCGGTTGCAAAACCATCCACTCTCCATCCAAACCTCTACATCTCCACAATATTCTTGTTGTTCCTAACATTATCAAAAATATTTTTTCTGTTCGACAATTCACTATCGATAATTATTGTTCCATTCAATTTGACCCTTATGGTTTCTCTGTGAAGGATCTTCTCATCGGGACCGTGATTCTTCGATGCAATACCACCGGTCCCCCGTACTCCATGTGCCAAGATCTACACCATGTTGCCTTCGTCTTACAACAACACCCAGATCTATGGCACCGTCACCTCGCCACCCCGGACACACCACCATGTCTCTCCTCGCTCCACACACCCGCCACAATAAAACAGGCCGTCCCTGTGTCATGCTTGTCAATTAGGGAAAAATGTTAGGAAACCCTTTTATGCTTCGAGTTCTAGAACCTTTCGTCCTTTTGCACGTTTGCATTGTGACTTGTGAACATCACCTGTACCCAGCACTTCTGGCTTTTGTTATTATCTTATAATAGTTGATGACTTCACCCAATATTTCTGGAGCTTCCCCCTGCGCAAAAAATCCAAAGTTTATGCAACCTTTGCCGCCTTTCATGCTCTTGTTAAAACACAATTTCAGCTCTCTATTCTCTCTCTCTCTCCAATACGACAATGATAAAGAGTTTGACAACTCTAATCTCACTACCTTCTGCACAACGAATGGCATTCTCCACCACTTATCATGCCCCTACACCTCTCAACAAAACGACAAGGCCAAACGAGCCATCCGCACAACTAATGATGTCATTCGTACCCTCCTCTTTCAAGCATCTATGCTACCTACACTCTGGGCCGAGGCACTCCACACGGCCACCTACCTTATAAACATTCGCCCAACCTCATCCAACCCCTACACCACACCATACTACTCCCTATTTGGCCATACACCTCTACCAGGACCTGCGTGTCTTCGGTTGCCTTTGTTATGTAAACACATTCTCTACATCCAAAAACAAACTCTCCCTTTGTGCAACAAAATGTGTTTTTCTTGGTTATCCCTCTCGACATCGTGTTTATTGCTGTCTTGATCTCCAAACACGGAAAATTATAATTTCTTGTCATGTGACATTCGATGAACAAACCTTTCCATACTCTACAAACACAATCTTTTGGCGGTCATCTCCTCTCCTATTCCACATAACTATCTAGTTGCTCTCGGTGATCCTGCCTGGCGTCAAGCCATGCAGGAGGAGTACGATGCTCTCATGCACAATAACACATGGTCTCTTGTTCCTCCTCCACCCGGCGCCAACATTGTTTCTGGAAAATGGATATTTCGCCACAAGCACAATGCGGATGGCACCCTCTCTCATCACAAAGCTCGTTGGGTGGTTCAGGGCTTCACCCAGCAACCAGACATTGATTTCGATGAAACCTTCAGCCCCGTAGTAAAACCCGCCACCATCCGAGTCGTTCTCTCCCTTGCCCTCTCCCAATCTTGGCCTATCAACCAACTCGACGTCAAAAACGCCTTCCTTCATGGGGATATCACGGATGAGGTCTACAGTCAACAACCTTCTGGTTTCATCGATCCTCGCTACCCCTCTCATGTCTGTCGTCTCCGAAAATCTCTCTATGGGCTCACGCAAGCCCCACGAGCGTGGTTTCAGCGATTTGCAGCCCATGCCCGCACCATCGGTTTCATCGCTTCCAAATCTGATGCTTCTCTATTCACCCTTCATAAAGGGACCAAACCGCCAATCTTCTCCTATATGTTGATTACATCATTCTCACTACATCCTCCTCACACCTCCTTCAGAACATCATTCATACACTCGCTTCCGCCTTCGCTATGAAGGATCTCGGTCCTCTCCATCACTTCCTTGGTATTTCAGTGACACGCACTCCCACCACACTGCGTCTCTTCAGCGCCAATACATTCTAGACATTCTATCTCGTGCAGGTATGCGGGACTGCCAACCCTCCTTCACTCCCATCGACACCAAACCCAAACTTGCATCCTCCAGCGGTAACCCCTATCCTGACCCTTTCCATTATCGCAGCATCGCTGGAGCTCTCCAATATATTACTCTCACTCGCCCTGATCTTTCCTATGCCGTTCAACAAATCTGTTCGCACATGCATGATCCTCACGACTCCCATTACCAACTAATCAAACGGATTCTCCGATATCTTAAGGGCACTCTTGATCTAGGGCTTGTTCTTCACTCCACCTCCTCTCATCATATGGTTGCCTACTTGGATGCTGATTCGGCTGGATGTCCGGATACACGACGGTCTACTTCCGGATTTTGTGTGTACTTGGGTTATAACTTGGTGTCGTGGTCCTCTAGCCGGCAGCCCACTGTTTCGCGCTCGAGTGCCGAAGCTGAATACCGTGGGGTGGTTGCTATCGTTGCTGAGATATGTTGGCTTAATCATCTTCAGCAGGAATTGCGACGTCCTGTGCACACTGCCACTATTGTCTACTGTGACAACGTGAGCGCCGTATATCTCTCGGCCAATCCTGTTCAGCATCGTCGGACGAAGCACATCGAGCTTGATATTCATTTTGTTAGGGAGAAGGTTGCCATTGGAGCCGTTCGTGTTCTTCATGTACCCTCCAGCTCTCAGTATGCTGACATTTTCACTAAGGGTCTACCTATAGCATTGTTTCAGGAGTTTAGGTCCAGTCTTCACGTCGATTACCCTCCTAGATGAGACTTCGGGGGCGTGTTAGGCAGACCGGCTCGGCCCATTAGCCCATCCGCCGTCGGTTAGGGTTTAGACCCAACCTCCAAGTTAACTTATAACACAAGATGTACTCTGTATATATATGTATGATCAGGGACGAGGAGGGCCATCGAGTCACTCATGACCATATTATTACAGAAAGTAATTTTTCCCTTAATTATATTTTGGTGAACATGATAATAGTAGATTTAGGGGACTAACCGATGCTACAAGTATGTACTCAAGTTAATCTCTCAAGGTGCAAATGGTATATGGAAGGAGACCCCCCTCCCAATTGAAAAGAAGAAAAATACCAATGTGCTTACTTTAGTGTTTTATTCCTCTTTGAGTAATAGGTGCGCTGCACTATCAAGACGGGTTTAATTCATGAGCTTGATGGTGATGAACTCTACCCTTTTGTGTTTTTCCATCCGATCTACTTCCCCCTCTGATGGCACTGCGTCAACGCACAGTGCGTCATCGGGAAATCCTAAGAGCAAGGTGTGATGCAGCACAACAGCAAGTTTTCCCTCAGTAAGAAACCAAGGTTATCGAACCAGTAGGAGGAAGAAAACGTCACACAGGTGTTGCAAGCAACGTGGAAACCTGCACAACACAAACTCAAAACTTTGCCCCACAAATCAGTGAGGTTGTCAAGCTCATTGGTTTGCTATAACAAAGGATTAAATGTATGGTGTGAAAGATCATGATGGTTTGCAACAAGTAAACAAGTAACAGTGGAAGATGTATCAATGGTAAAGATTGGACCGGGGTCCATAGTTCACTAGAGGTGCTCTCCTTAGATAAACAACATGGCATGAAGGGTAAACAAATTACAGCAGGGAAATTGACAGGAACTGAGCAAGGCATAACAATACAATACCAGACAAAAAGATCCTATGAGATTCGATTGGGAAATACAACAATATACATAGACCGCCATCCAACTACATCTATGACTAGAAGTCCACCTTCAGGTTATCATCCGACCCCCCTCCAGTATTAAGTTGCAAGCAACAAACAACTTCTTTAAGCAAAGTGTGTAAGGTAAACAATCCACTTGTTCCATGAACAAGAGACCGTTGTTTCTCCCAAGTGGCAACAACACATCTACAACCGAAGAGATTTCTATCACTTCCCTTGGAAACTAGAGGCATGAACCCACTATCGAGCATAAATACCCCCTCTTGGAGTCACTGGCAACTACTTGACCAAGATAGCTACTAATAACGAAGAGCATGCAAGATCACAAACACCACAGACATGATAGTATCAAATAGACAAAACCATTAATCAATCTGACATAGTAATCTCAATATCCATCGGATCCCCGCAAACACAACATGCATGATTACAAATATATTAGATCTTGATCATGAACGAAGCTCACAAGATCTATACATGAAAGCACAAGGAGGAGATACAACCATCCAACTACTACATGGACCCGTAGTCCAAGGTGGAACTACTCACGCTTCATACCGGAGAAGAAGGCCTCCGGGATGATTTCCCCTCCGGCAGGATGCCGGGAAGAACTTCAGATCCCCCGATCTAGGGACGATGGTGGCGGCGGCTACAGAAGGTTTCGTGGAGTTTTGATCGGGTGCCTAGGGTTTCTGCATCGGGAGGTGGCCAGGGGGGGCACACCCTGCCCAGGCGCGGGCTGGGCCCACCCGTGCCTAGGAGGGTTTGGCCGCCCTGTGGTGCCTCTCTGTATCTCCTTTGGACTTCGTGTCGCCCTAAAATATTGACTTTGGCTTTTGTCCCGTCCAATTCCGAGAATATTGATTTTCTGCCTTTCTTGAACCAAAAACAGAAGAAAACAAACAACTCGCACTGTGGCAACTTGTTAATAGGTTAGTTCCAGAAAAGATATAAAAACACCTCAAAGTTTAGACAAAGCAAAGCAAAGTAGATACTAAACAAGCATGAAACATAAAAAAATTATAGATACATTTCCGACGTATCACCCTCCACATAAAAGAGAGATCTAAACCTTAAATACACTTGATACAACCTCTTTGTGTTGCTGGGAGTGGAGCCCGAAATCTATTCTAAGTCCCGGAATTGTTTCAGGGTGAGTTCCGAGTTGATTCTGGCCACAACTGAAGCTGGTCTCTTAGACCCGTGCGTTGTCCGAAATTGGTTTTGGAGTTGTGAGAACCCAGATTTTTCTGACCTGGATGACATAAATACCATGTAAGAGCAAGTCTAACAGCACCCTTAAAACATTGGCGCCCTTAAATTTCCGATGGATTTACGGGCTGGTGGCCAGGACTTCGAGATGACAGCTCCTATAAACGGCCCGACCTGTAATCGAAATTCACAGGGGCCTGTGAAAGGCCTGTTCCAACCCCTATTTCTACTGGCTGAGCGAGCGTAGACGGGTTAGAACCCATGTCCCTCCGCCGCAAACCCTATCCGCCGCGTTTCCGCGCGTACTCCGGCGAGAAACTCCTCCCGTTTCCGCGCGCGAGAGAGATGGCGAGCAGGAGAGCAAGTTGCGGACTCAGCGGCGACCGTGCTGGAGGGGGAGGAGGAGGAGGGAGTGGCCGCCATCGACCTCTCCAAGATGCAGGAGGAGATCGAGGAGGCCGTCGCCGCTATCAGCAGCGAGGAGGAGGAGCCCGCCCTGGCATTCGTCAACTACATGGACGTCGACGTGATCGTCCTCGAGTAGGAGCTCGCCGACAACGGCAGGCGGCGACTTAGAGCTCGCCGCCGACTACGAGCTCACATTTTGGACATACCACGACGCGAGGGCGTCCTCCGCGAGCTCGCCCACTACTAATTTTTTTTAGATGTAATTTTGCAATATGTATGTAATGGATGATGAACGCACGCACGATCTTCCCTCGTCAATTTAAATTTCAGTTCAAATCGCGATTTAAGGGTTGTATTTACCTGCACTGTTATCCGCTGACAGGTTTAAAACCCTAAATCGCGAGTCAAGCACCTATACTTGCGATTTAAGGGCTCGTGTTTTAAGTGTGCTGTTAGACTTGCTCTAACAATCATATTTTAGGTGGACTTTTATAAGCCACCAGCTATCCCCAAAGGGGTACCTACCTTGCAGTTGAGCTTGCTCTAACAATCATATTTTAGGTGGACCTTTATAAGCCACCGACTATTACCAAAGGGGTAATTTCCTTGCAGTTGAGCTCTCTCGTCTATTGTTGTGCACCACCAAAATCCTTGGATCTCCCCATTTCTCCACCAAAATTCAAATCCCTTTGAGGACTCAAAAGAGGAAATGTAGTTATAAGTTTCCACAAAGTCGATCCATGATTCTACTTGAATTCATCAAGTAACTTATTACTCTTGAGTTTGTTGGGAAACCCAAGGCGTGCTAAGTTGTCCAGAAGCTTCCAGGTAGTGGATTTGCTTCGGGAAGTTTGTGAAGGTTTGAAGGCCACCTCAAGGTCTACCACGAGTGACTGAGCTCCTACTTCGTGTAGGAGTATTAAGGAGAAGAAGGTGAGCCTTTGTAGCGCTTGGGGGTGGGGGTGGGGTTTGTGTGTGTGTGTGTGGGGGGGGGTCCTCCGTGGTAACCCATATCTATCCAATTTTGACTAGTTTCCCAAAGAAGCAAACACGTGGGTTACATCTTTATCTCCACGTCCATTGGTTATTTATCTTCGAGCTCTTTTACATGTGTATTTACTTTCTTGATACCCTTCGCGCTTGAAGTATCTTATCACATCATATAGGTTGTTTCACCTAATTGTTAGGCTCCTCTTATTTATTTGCATAGTCTAAAACTTGTGAAACAATTTTTTTCTCTAGAAACTTATTCACCCCCTCTAGGTTAGCATCTCCATCCTTTCGGTTTGACCATTGTTTTTAACATGAATATATTCATTTCATTTATATTCATTTTTAGAAAATAATTTAGTACGGTTCCCACAAATTTAAGAATGTTGGACTCTTTTGTAAATTTAGTTTCATTCATGCAAGTTTCGACATAGGTTTAATATCCATTTCACATAAAACTTGACACATGTTTCACGAAATCCCATGTTTTAGCCGTAGATATCATGAAACCACACCGGGGTTGTAAACATTTCATAACTATGTCAGTGACATATAAAAAAATGAATTTTGAATCTTGAGAACATAGTCAGGATTTGTGTTCTTTTGAAAAGCTATTCGAAGTAAAGATGTCGGGGGTGTACCCCCGGATACCCCAGAGTTGATGTATAAAGAGACCGTCAGAGACTAATAAACATTTGTATAAAAGAATATAGAGATATGAAGAGGATACATCAAAATATATAAGGCACAAAGAGAGAAATCTTACCTGAAAAGGAGAAAAAGACACACAGGCCGAATTAAATAAAAGTCGGCCTGGTCAAATCCTTCCCAGGCTGAATTAGGCCTTACCGACATAATTCCGGGCCTCCCAGGCCGAATTGCATCTAAACCCGGCTAGGCCGAGCTACTCCCAGCCGGCCCACCATCGATGCCGGACTCCTCCCGCCGAGTCTTCCCCAGGTCAACGCTGCAAGCGCTCCCACCGAGCCACCTCGAGGCCAGCTTGCCACCCCGACGCTCGGCGCCAGCATCGCCAAGCTCGCCCGCTAGCGGCCGCATCGCCAGCATCCCCCGATGGGTCGGCAACGGGCAGATCCGGCCCACCGCGGGACTCCGCCACGCCGCCTTGACCAGGCCATGCCACCAAGCACCCCGAGGTGGGCCGACTAGAGAAGCCCCAGCCCACCAGCGGGATCCACCAAGACCTGGGTGCCCCTTTACCCGGCTGGGCTGCGCCTCGTCGCCCCGCCTGGGCCGAGATCAATGACCCGGCCGGTCCACAGCAGGTCGATCCAGTTGGGCCGTACTGACCCTGCCGGACTACTTTCAGCCTGGGCCGAATCAAAGATAGTCCGGCTGGGCCGACTTATAACTCGACTGGGCCTTATTCTTTTGCAGTTAGGACCAGGCCGAATCGACTAAGGAGCAGGCCGAATCACTGCTTCGTCTGGGGCGCCTGGGCCGAGTTATTTTACCCGTATGACCTCTTATTTTTCTCTAGATATATTCCTAACCTTCACAGCTACACGCCATCGGATCAAGACGAGACCAATAAGTATCGTGTCAGTCTTGGGACGCCCATAGCTCAGATTGACACCTGGGCATATGGAATATGCCCTTGGCATCAAGAGGATGCTAGAGAATATGCCCTTGGCATCAAGAATATGCTAAGGAATATGCCATGACATCTCCAAAGATGCCAAGGCATATGCTGAGCATCTGAGAAGATGCCGGGAATATGCTACACAGATGCCAAGCGTGGGGAACAAGTCTTGTCCCTGGGCTCCCCTTTATAAGGAGCACCAGGGGGATCGTTCTAAGAGAGGCCCCCGAAGGGCTCCTCCCATCTCTGCTCAACAGGAGCTCTCCTTCTTCTTCTTCCTCCACTCTCACAGAGAGATCTAGATAGAAGCATAGGAGATCCAGCTCAAGGAGCATGATTGTAGCCACAAGTAAGACAAGATTATAAGAGATTAGATGTATAGAATGAGGTGTTATCTCCACTTGAGAGCTTTAATCCAATATACATTGTATTTCTCTTTGTTCATACGAGTGCGGTCTTCACTGCATCATCCCTCCCCGGATTTCTCCACGTCCATCGGCTCCAACTTTAGCCTACCCATGGCATATGCCGTGATACCACCACGACAAAAGATGATATTGTAAATGGACGCTAATCAGGTATACAATTAAAACAATGTACTTTATAGTTCGAAAATGCTGAAATGTTTAACTTCTATAAATTTTGTGGGTATAAATGCAATGGTGACCAAATGGTCATATCTGGACAAGAAATGAAAAACGGCTCGTTCTTAAACCTACTAGTGCACAACACTAGGTACACGTAAAGTGCCTATGCCCTCTGCTGTAAGAAAGAAAATCGGTTCTTCTCTAGGGGCCTTCCCACACATCTCTACCTTTCCATCGATGCCAAAGATACAAAGGCCAAGAAGGAGAAATACAAAGATAGACATAGAGAAAATCCAAGACTTAAAAGGAAAGGTAAAGCAATATACAAGAAGAAAATAAAAGAAGAGCAAGCCCATGACGATGAATGAAACCCATCAAGCCCATTAGTGCTCATCCTACATGCATGGGCCAAGGGCATGGGCTAAGAAAGACAAGAAGACCCCTTGCTTTTTCCCTAGAATAGACAATGTAGTCCTTCCTTTACCTCCTCACCAAGGGTATTTGTGATCATTATTTGTGATGATCATTTGTACTAGGCCTTGAGCCTATAAAAGGCATCACATGGGAAAATATGTAACCTACCTCTCGTATGAAGGAAAAGCACCCCCTCTCGAGATGTGCCTTTCTTCTTGAGTTAATCCTTTTGAACTTTGAGTTTGAGATCGATTTCCTTCGAACCTCAAGTTGTCGAGAGTAATCACAACAGAAGAGTGATACGCCTAGCCATATCACTAGGTTTTCCACTTTGAATGCCCGAGATTCGCTCAATGGGACTAGACCTCTCTCGCACACGAGGCAAGGTCGCCCAATGATGCGGTCGCTCGGTCATGGCCTTTGTATTACAAGTATCGCCGCTAGTCACTATTTTTCACGACAATAACGCCCTCTGTTGCTAGCGTTATGGAAATCGTCGTTGTTCCTCCTCATGTGTTAAGAGTTTGTGTCGCATGAGTCCTCTTAAGGCCATCTTCGGTTAATCTACCCCACGGGTGGATTAGAGTGGATTGAGTCAATTTGGGAGGAGTTTGATTTGTATGGGATTTTTGAACCGCCTCTAACCCTTCCAAAACACCTCAATCGAGACCAAACCGAACAAGCCTAAGAAAATTGCACCTTCATGCACGTGATCATTTGTTATGCAGTAGTAGTACCTGTGAAGTTGGTCAAAGTTAGAATTTAATTCTTCCGTCGTGGGTACGATTTATACAGTACACACTGTAGCCAAGTGACACGAGCGAGCGCACAGGCCTGTTCCGATCGCGTCGTCAGAGAAAGCAGGAAGCCAGCAACAGTCTCGTCGTCTCATCTCCACGCACGCACGATCCACGATTCACACTGTGGAGCACGCGCGCCCGTAGAGCAGCGCCAATTCGCCGACATGGGTCTACTGCAACGACACACCGCACGGGGCGTTCCGCTGTACGCTGTACAGGTGACCCGGGGGATCACGTGCTGCGCCAGCCCCGCGCTCTCAAGCTGAACCGACCGGTCGATCCAGAAGTTCTGAACAGCAGACGCAGCAACGGCCCGGCCGGCGGGCCGGAGGGCGATCTGATCTGGGAGACGAATCTACCCGATCGATGGATCGGTCGGTCACGCGCGGCAGTCTCAGTGCAGGCGGCGGTACGGGCGTCCATGCCGCCGGCTACGGCTAGGCTACGAGACACTGCGCGCGGCGCCATGCATGCATGCACTCGTGTCGTGTCGTGTCGTCTCGTCTCCTTCCGCCGTTCCGCGCGCGCGGACAAGGCCCGTTGCTTCTCCTCCCGTTGTGCTGCGTCCGGCCGGTGTCCCGGAGGTGCCAGGCCAGCATGTGCACGGCAGATGCTCGGAGGAAAAAGTCCGTAATGCGACGTGGTGCTTGTCCGTGGGCAGATGCCAAGAAAAACCCAGAGGTTGCAGCCCTTCTCCATGTGTCTGTCGAGCCGCGCGAGCGCGTGTATGTGCGCAGGCGGGGTCGTGGCTCGTTGCACTCTGTCGGTTTGGTTTTGCGTGCCCGTGGTCTCGAGAAGGGGCTTGTTGTGGTTGTCTGTGCTCTTTGAGTGTAATTGATTTGCCTTAACACGAGCATGGGCGATCTACGGACACACTTCGATTTTTGTGTTCTATACCTTTATACAGTTCGGCATTTGAGCCCCAACCGTGAACTGCTGTCGATCGAGAAGCCCGCACACTTTGGGCAAAGGATTGTCTGCTGACAGTTGGCGTCGCAGCTGGCCGCTGCTACGTGGCTCACTAGCTTGGCGTAGTTCGTGACGGTAGAGCACGGCAAGTACAATAATTGTTGTACAGGAGTCCGGCCGGGGACGCCGGCCGGCGTGATATCGCTGGCTCGTGGATTAACCCGAGGCATACCGGGCCGGCAGGTCCAAATAAATTGCCTCGAGCAAGCGAGGAAACAACGATCTTGTCTGGCGTCACCGCAGCGCGTGTTTACACTAGATGTTATACATTGATTCAAATTCTATAAACTATACACCAATTTCTGATGAGTGGAGCGAGACCGTACCGAGCTGGAAGCCTACATTGCAGACTGTTGTTGCACAATCTACTACTGAGGCCAAATACATAGCTATTGCTGAAGCTTGCAAAAAATCTGTTTGTTTGAAAGGTTTGTTTGCTGAGTTTTGTGGAGATGATTCTTGTATTACTTTGTTTTGTGACAGTCAAAGTGCCATATCTTATAAAAGATCAGATGTTCCATGAGAGAACTAAGCACATTGATATCAATTACCATTTTGTTAGAGACATTGTTGCTCAAGGTAAATTAAAGGTATGCAAAATCAGCACGCATGATAATCCTGCTGATATGATGACTAAATATGTTTCTAGTCGGTTTAACTGATTAGACCAAGTGGCTATTGGCGCCAAAAATATTTGCTTTGTTTGTTCAGGAAGATGGTTGTTGTTGATGCTACAAGGAGAAATTTATCTCAAGGTGGAGTTTGTTACTACCTCCGTTTCAAAATGTAAGATGTTTTAGGTTCGTGAAGATAATGTATCTAGATTTGTTTTAGTGTGTAGATTCAATTTAAACGTGAGTGAATCTATATACTTCTAGATACATTTGTTTCACAAAGTTAAAACATCTTATATTTTGAAACGGAGGGAGTATATGTTAATCCAGATTCTACAAAGTATAGGCCCATTTCTGGCTGTCGGTTGGGATAAGTTGCATCTGTGAAATCCCGGCGTTTGTAAACACTTCTTGATATAGTGAAGTTTCGCTGGCTGATGTCCGTTGCTTTTTTCTCTTTTTGTTGGTGAGTTTTTTCTATATTAAATCTGTGTTCCTTTACTATGATTTTGTTTTCATTTTTCGTTATCTTCTTATCGCAATTTTAACGCTAGACACAGGAGATAAACCCCGAGCGACCGAGAATCGAGAACCCGAGACGGCCGCTTAGCTTGCACGCGGGCACGTAGACGCGATCGTGTCATGAGACACAGGGGGAGGCAGTACGCCGGATGTGCTCCGTACGTCACATGATCTCTACTGGCTATGGCCTATGGCTATGCCTACGTTCGTGCGTGCGACGGGGTGACGCTGGTGCTTTGACTAGGGCACTATGACGCGACTGCACCCGCAAAGCCTATCCATCTACCGGACACACATGATGCGGCCTGCTGGGCAGGGGAATAGAATCGGGATGGGTTCATGTTTGGATAGCCGTGACTCGTGCGTACATGTAGTACATGATGTGAAATCTTGTTTAGAGGACAAATGGGTCAAAAGACTTTTTAATTGGAATGGAAAATTCATTACTATCTACGGTCGAGCCTCTCTTATTAATTCAGCCATTTTTTCGCAAGCCCTTATTAATTCAGCCATTTTTTCGCAAGCCCTTTACTACCTAACACTCCTTATCCCTCCAGGCACAATCAACTTTGTAAAAAAAATAGAAAGGGTTTTTTTTGGTCCGCGAAGGACAAGACCACATGTGGCAAATGCAAAGTGAATTGGAAAACGATTTGCGATCCAAAAAGACTTGGTGGCCTAGAAATCCTAAATCTTGACAAGTTCGCGACGGCGCTTACGTTTCATTGGCCTTGGCTTGAGTGGAAGGAGCCTGGAAAAATTTGGGTGGGCACCGACAATCCTTGCAATGAGACGGATATGGATATTTTCTGTGCGGCGACCTCTATTTCGGTGGGCAATGGACGTAAAACTCTATTTTGGCATGCTCCATGTCTTCAAGAAAGAAAACCAATAGACATAGCCCCCCTCCCATCTTTGTATCGTCCAAGAGAAAGAAGTGGAATGTTTACCAAGCCTTACATGAACGCGCTTGGATAGAAAAATTGTGTTGGCACCTCGATTCTCTCTCCAACATTTGGAGCAATTTATGGAGCTTTGAAGGCTATTCAATCATGTTCATTTTGATGACAATGTGGAAGACAACATCTTATGAAACCTCACGGACAATGGTGAATAATCGACAAAGTCGGCTTATAAGGTGTAATTTTTGGGCTCCACCTTATCCAACATGGAAAAGACAGTTTGGAAGGGTTGAGCCCCTCCCAAGATCAAGTATTTCGCATGGATTACTACTCAAAATAGGCTTTGGACAGCGAATGGATTGGAGAAGAGGAGGTGGAAAATTATGGTTTGTGCTCTTTTTGCGAGCAAACCATGGAGACGATTTTGTATCTTGTCGGTATACCATACAGGTTTGGAAAATCTCATCAAGAGTTGGATGGGCATAAATGATATTGAACCTCAAAAATGGCAAGATGCCGGCCTTTTAATCAAAAGTTGGTGCAGCATATTAACGGATGGATGGAGTAATCCATAATCGAAAAAAGTGTTGGCAGGTCCCGCTCCTTGAGCGGTACCAAATAAATGTCACGTGGGAGATATGAAACGAGAGAAACAGACTGTTCTTGCACAATAAGCACGCATCTCTTTTTGTTACTTCTATATTAATTGTCTCATATTTGTCTAAATTTAGATGAATCCAGACACTATTTAGGATATACCTTGATCCAAATTTCGATAAATCTAAGTCAATTAATATGAGTCGGAGGAAATATATTAAATAGGATTAAGAATGAGGCTCGCTTGTGGGTTATTGTGAGCGCCAAACTCGTATAGGCGAAATGACGCAGGAAGAGTAGGTTTATTATAATATTCGTCTTTTTTTATTTTATTAAACTCTTCTTTAATTAATAGATTTTGCCTCGTTCGTTTCAAAAAAAGTGAAATTATACGCGAAGCCCAGGTTGTACTGTGCGCGAATCTTGCTGGCAAGGAATGACTGATTGACAAGCCACGACGAGCGATCAGGCCCCGAGGAAACGGTGCAGTGGTTCTGGATGCGCTCGCTTGATGCCCGTCAGCCGTCAAGGACAAGCGTTGGCTTTGTAGCACATTTGAGCGAGGTCTTCAGTACGGACAGAAGTTGACTTCAGCATGCAAGGACTTAAGACACTGCAGCTGATCGATTCGAGTTGGACGCGGCGGTCCATGTTGACTCGGGGATGAACCTAATGGATAATCCGGCAAGAAGAAGAGCTCCGTGAACTTTGTACTCTTTCCGGTTTCAAAATAGTACGCTTTAGGTTTGTGAAAAAAATAAACCTAGACTTTTTTTTAGTGTTTAGATTCACCCCAAATTAAGTGAACTTATATATTAAAACTAGTCTAGATACATTTGCTTAACAAAGCTAAAACATCTTATATTTTGAAACGGAGGGAGTAGTAGGGTAACTTTTATTGCCGAACGAAACACGTAGCAGGGTAACGGTGTTGTGTGTTCAAAAGCGTCAGATACAAAGCTTTTCATCAGTTGAAATGCGATTTGGTATAGTGCTCGGGCCGGTGGTTCTCATGGTCAACACTACAGTACAACTGTGCGTGCTTCAGTACACTCCAGTTCACTGTATCACGTGCATGGTGGTGATCACGTGAAGGCCCAGCCGTACCTGAACTGGACCGACGACTGGATATCAATCAAGGTCGACTCGTTCACACTACTAGTATGTCCTTGGACTCTGCCGGTCGGAGGGAGGAGCTAGCACGCTCATACTCTGCACGACCTCTGATAGCAAAGCATTTTGCCAAGCCAATTTGCCTCGTTAGAGAAAACAAAGCCTCATTACTAAACGCAGCTTTTCAGGGTGGAGCGAGCACATGCGCTGCAACATTCAGGATAGGGAAGTATGTATGTCGCCAAATTAGCCGGAGCCGTGCAGAAAACCCTGATAACAGTCTGACAGCGTCGGCACATGGCTGAGCACATGCAGGTGCGGAAGGAGATGGTGTCGTGTGACACTAGTCAAAAAACCAGGAGACTCGCTTTGCGCGTGGATGTTTTGCGGCAAGTCATGCTACGGTTGACCGCGGTCCACCTTGGCCGGCATGGCGTGCGTGTGTGGATGCACGTGCATTCCTTCGCGTTCACAATGGTCTTTTTCTTTGTATGGTTGGTACGGCAAGGTATACTTATTGTAGGGAGGTCGAAAGTACTCCGTAGTAGATTTAGTCGGGGTGCAGGTGTATGGACGCCTCGCCGTTACGGATTCGCCGGCGACGAGCGAAAAAAAATGAACGGAAATGATCAGTCTTGACAGTTTTTTGTTCTGTTTTTTTTAGGGTGTGTGAATCTTGATTAGGGCTGTCAACGAGCCGAACTCGAGCGAACGTTGTTGGGCTCGGCTCGAGCTCGGTAGAAGCTTGAGCCGAGCTCGAGCGAGCCTAGGTTGACCTTCGAGCCTACATCTAAGCTCGAGTTCGGCTCGACCAAACTCGAGTAGGCTTGAGCTTGGTTCGTTGAAGCTCGGTAAGAAAATTTTAGTACATCGACATGCAGCTACATAGCAAGAAAACAGTAAAGCTTGAAAACGGAATAGCAGAAATTGCTTAGAGTTTCATATAATAGTAATACAATGCCAACATGCCAGCATAATTATTTTAGCGTTCTTACAACAGATGGAATAATAATAGCAGTCTCAATTTTGCGGTTGTATAAAAATCACGAGCTTTATCGAACTGTTTGAGTTCGGCTCGACTAAGCTCGCGAGCTCGAAAACAGGGTCGAGTTTGGTTTGTTAGAGAGACGAATCAAGCTCGAGCCGAGCTGTTAACGCGCCAAACTCGTACAGTTTGTCAAGCCCGAAATTTTTTGACAGCCCTAATCTTGACTGATGGAGAGATGAGGGAGTAGAAGTGAATAGTAAGATAAGCCAAGGCCCATGGTAAGTACTGCAGTAGTAGTATGTTCTACTAGCACACATTGGGCTCCCACGTACCTGAAGAGCTAGGAAAGGATTTCTTACAAGTGGACCTCCAAAAGGCACTTCTAAACTCAGGAACTGCCTGGGCCTCGTCTTCGAACTGCTTGGCCCTCATCTTATGCCATTCTAAAAGGGAAAGGCCTCGTCACGGAAAGCATAGAGCAAAGCCGAAATGCGTCCCACAAAAACGATGAAGCCAAGTGCAAGATGTATTATTGGGGGCAGCGGTATAAAGATTCCTATGAATTCTTAGGTTTATCACCACTACTCCTTCGTTTGTGTTTTTCTATGTTTTTTTTTTAAACTTGCCGATCTTGATAATTATGAGCAGCGGTACAGAGAATCTCAGACGTAATAAAATTATAAATATGTCCTTGGACACGTAACGACTATAAACGCTCGAGCGAGCCAAAGTAGCATCGACACCTTTGTCCCTCGCTCACTCCAGCCGGACAAAACTTGTGGTATTAAAACTCGTTATAGTATCAAATGTAAAGTCATTGTGCTAAACCTAAAAGATCAGCACAAGAGGACAACAACCAACGCCAATGATGTAAATCGTAGATCGAAACAAACACATAGAGCGAGGAGGACGATCGGGCAATCCACCGGACACATAGCTCCACCCACCCTCCGCAGGTGCTTGGGGCACCACCGAAACGGGATAGAGCGAGGAGGACCTTTTATGCATTTTGTGTTAACAATCATTTTATCCTAGAAAACATGTTAACCATTTTTCTTAGAAAAATAAGTATTTATATGCAAAAATGAAGACTTCATAAGCTTACCATGACACTACTAAAACACAAACTCCTTAAACTATTTTGACAAGTAGGAAGTAATATCATCGAGTAGGCCAAATTTGCAATGTGGATCCATAAAGCATGTTCCTTAGACCCATTTTAGGAATGTCCGAGAAGCAACATTTTTGCTGCAAACTTCTTTCAAAATTGCATTGAAAAATCAAGAAATTCGAAAATCTATGAACCATTCTCTTCTCTCGAACACATTGCACCACCAACCCTCCTCTGATGGTGAGTTTCCGCCTTATTCTTTTACAGTTGGCTCTACCGGTTTGAGAGTGTGGGGAGGCCCTAGTCTACGGGTGGAGTTCTAGTTTTTCCCTCTATGAGGATTTTAGTAGGGCTACACGGGGGTGCTTTGCTAGTGGTGGAGACATCGCCAATATGGCAAATAGTATTTCATCGAGCCTCTCCATCTCGGCGGTTTCAGTTGGGCAACAGTGGGTCGGTTTCGTAAATTCATGTCGTCCTCTCTAGATGACGAGGTTAGGGTTTGTTGGGTTGTTAGTATGGCGAGAACAGTGGCTTCGCTATGTAGTTTGATCCCCCGACCTCATATACGACACGTTGGTGCGGCCTGCGACGCTGGCATGGGGCTTCTGAGCTTTTGTTTTTGGAGGCCGGGAACTTCGGTCTATGGATCTTCCGGCAGCAACGACATCAAAGGACGCTGGTCTGACATGACCGTGGTGTTGATGATTCGCCGAGCATGGACTTGTGAGTTTTTTTGGAGGCCAGGATCTTTGGATATGTTGATTGATGAGGGTATCTTGTCGCATTTGGGGTTGTGCCAGATAGTCCTACGTGCCAAGTTTGTTGAACTCCTATTTGAGTCGGTTTGATCTAGTTGGGGTGGACCAAGCCAATTATGGGTCGATTCACATCTCATCTATCTAGGAGTCATAGTCGGGTATGGTTGGGGTCTAATGTTCTTGCCCCTTTCTCTTGTATAAACAAAGGGGTGGCCCAAGATTAGGAAGGTCAAGAAATTATATACTAGAACAATGTGTGTTTCAACCGTGTGTGTGATCCTTCGGAGACGGTGTTGCTGTTTTATGCAATTTAACAAGAGTCCCACGTGAAGGTTTTTGTGTTATCAAGAATTGTTGTGTTATGGTGTGAGGTGCGCTGGCCATCTATAAGTTGTGTGATGGTCACCTCTCTTGCACGAGGTTCGTTGTCGTTACTTGTCGAGTTGCTTGATGAATTAGTTTCATCATCTCCAGGTTACATGTAGTACATTATTGGAAGTTTTATCAAATTCTTCATATAAAAAGCGTTGATCCCCGGGTAATGGTTTCTCGTAGACTATTCGTTGTTAGGTAGATGAGATCTCTCCAGCAGGGAATTAAACACGCTCGGATAACACCTCGTTTAATTCGGTTCTCCTAGAGACTCGAATCCGGATGGATTGGCTGCGCACTCGCTAGCCTTGCCATAAGCCAGCGCTTGGTAATCCCTATCATCCATCTTCTCACGCAATGACTTTTGACGGTTTCTTCTCGTAGGGCACTGGTTTGGGATTGTGTCCATAATTGTCTTGTGCCCACGCCAACGTGTAGTTTGTAATTTTTTTCGGCGGCCCGAATCTTGGATTTTTGCATCTTCTAACAACAACAACTTCGACGAGTGTTTTCTCCAATGCTCCGGTTTGATAGGACCATGGCGTTGATGATTATCTCTCTGTGGTAAAAGATTTGTTGGCTCTAGGGATGCAGATGCAGCGTCACCGCCATTGGCCTATTTGGGAGGAAGAAGATGACCGCCTAACCCCCGCTTATCTTTTTTATTTGTCAATGGTGTTGTACCGTAGGTTTGATCAGAAGTAGTCTCTCCGTTTTGAACTAAAGCCACGTCAACTATTCTGAAACGAACGGAAGAGCAGTATTTTTTTAAAGGAAAAAACAGCTCAGCGTGGGTGGAGATTTTTTTTTTTGCTCCCGAGCACCATTGGTCCTGCTATTTAATAAAATCGAAAATCACACTTTGAGTTTCAAGAAATTGAAAAAATCTGGATTGCCAATGACTTTTTCAAAATATCAATTTCAAATATTTCGTATTCTGAGCTATATGAAAATAACAAAATTATGGATGTGCATGCATTTTCCAAATCTCTAGACTTTATCAGATTTTTATCATTTTGATGTAGCACACGACACAAAGAATTTCGTATTGCGATTTTACATGCCTATGGAACATAAATATTGACTAAATTCATATTTTTATTTTTAAATTATAAATATATTTTAAATTTTTAAATGAAGAGAGAACCGCAGCTCGAGAGCTAAACACACTTTCCGTTCGTTTTTGGACTAAACAGAGTTCCAACGAACGCACCTGATCTCACCATTCATCAGGCAGATCTCACCCGGCCTTTCGTCCCGCGAACACACCGAAACCAGCACGCCAATACGCAAAGCTAGCCCAAAATAATGCTCGGAATCTAAGCCCCCTTCTCCATGGCCTGATCCCATCGGTCGATCGAAGTAGCACGCTACACCCACGAGGCCCCGCCGCCTCCTTCCACCTCCCGATGGGCCTCCTCAGCTCCCTGCGGCCGCATCGCCGGGGCACTGCCCTCTCCGGCGGAGGGCAGTGGCAGTGGTCGTTCCTCGACGCCGTCTGGGCGGTCTTCCTCGTGGCCGTGGTCGTCTTCCTGGCGCTCGTCTTCACGCCGCGCCGCGGGAACACCCTCGCCGCCCTCTCTGGCGCGGTGCAGCCGTGCGCCGCCTCGGAGGTGGACCTCCTCCCCTGCGAGGACCCCCGCCGAAGCTCCCGCCTCAGCCGCGAGATGAACTACTACCGCGAGCGCCACTGCCCCGCGCGGGGAGAGGCCCCCGCGTGCCTCGTCCCGCCGCCGCAAGGCTACCGCGTGCCCGTGCCCTGGCCCGAGAGCCTCCACAAGGTGCGTGCTGTCGGCACTGTCTGTTACAATCAAAATCAAGACCTAGTTAACTGTTATAATCGCAGTATCAACTAGTCGATAATTCTGTTGCAGGGCTTGGTTGTTTGTCTTTGGGAGGCAAAATGCGAGTAGTTTGAGTCTGATGATTGTGCAGATCGGTTTGTGTTTAAGGTGTGTAGCGTAGTAGAGACCGTGTTATGTATCCGTCTGTGTTGTTATATGACTTATGTGCTGCTTCGATTTGTTATGTAGATGGAGCCTGGTGCTAGTGTATGACTAGCTTTTGCATCTCAGGCTCTGAGTGGTTAATTTGTGGGCGACTTTCTCATTCTATGCACGTTCGAAATGATGCAGTTATAGAGTGGAAGTTACTGGATGCTGTCTAGATGTCTAGAATTCTAGATTTTTTTAGATGTTTTTTTATGGATATGATTTTTGGGATTAGGAGGTGAAATACATGCTCTCATTTTAGCCAACAGTTGTAGTGATAGTGGAAAAGAGAAGATTAAGCAAGCAGCTAGGCAGAAGTTGTGATGGCATCTGAGCTACCATGACCAAAGGACTTCAAGATTCAGGATGCACATTTGAACTGGATACTGCATATTGGATATCTTGGTTTAGTTTGCATGTGTTAACAGGATGTACATTAGTTATATTCCTTTGCTGCCAAGACTTACTGCTCTATTTATTGTTCTCCACACAGATATGGCACGATAACATGCCTTATGGTAAGATTGCTGAAAGAAAAGGTCATCAAGGGTGGATGAAGCAGGAAGGTTCATACTTCATTTTTCCTGGTGGCGGAACTATGTTTCCTGATGGAGCTGAACAATATATTGAAAAGCTTACCCAGTACGTTCCACTAAAAAGTGGTCTCCTGAGGACAGGTCTTGATATGGGTTGTGGGGTAATAATTTGATCTTTATGATGAAATACTTTCCGTATATCGTTCTCCAAGTAAAATGGCTACAATTATCTATTCATCCCTGCAGGTTGCTAGCTTTGGTGGGTTTTTGCTCAGAGAGAATATCATGACACTTTCCTTTGCCCCAAGAGATTCACACAAGTCTCAGATACAATTTGCACTGGAAAGAGGAATTCCTGCATTTCTTTTGATGTTGGGCACACGCCGTCTTCCATTTCCGGCACAATCCTTTGATTTTGTTCATTGCTCCCGATGTTTGATACCTTTTACTGCCTACAGTAAGTAATGCTTTTCTTCTGCATTCGACATGCACATCTTCCCTCCCTCTATCTGACATGTATAAACTGGCAGATGGCAGTTATTTGATTGAAGTTGACCGTCTACTTAGACCAGGAGGATATCTTATTATATCCGGACCTCCTGTGCAATGGAAGAAGCAAGAGAAGGAATGGGGTGAACTTCAAGCAATGACACAGTCTTTGTGTTACAAGCTGATTACTGTAGATGGTAACACTGCTATTTGGAAGAAACATAACAAGGCTTCATGTCTTCCTAACCAAAATGAATTTGGCCTTGATTTGTGTAGTACTGATGATGATCCAGATGAAGCATGGTAATATTTTTGTATCTTTTTTCTGCGTCCTTACAAATTGTGTTTCTAGATCTCAGTACTCCAGAAAGTGTGTTGTATATTTTATTTGTTTGATTATAGCGTTTTTACCATGTGCAGGTACTTCAAATTGAAGAAATGCATTACTAAAGTTTCTCTGGCGGAAGAAATAGCTGTTGGTTCCATCGATAAGTGGCCAGATAGGTTGTCTAAACCTTCTGCTAGGGCCTCCCTGATGGATGACGGAGCAAGCTTGTTCGAAGCAGATACTCAGAAGTGGGTCAAAAGAGTAGCATATTACAAGACATCACTTGGTGTGAAGCTTGGGATTGCACGCATACGCAATGTCATGGACATGAATGCATTCTTTGGAGGATTGGCGGCTGCTGTTGCATCTTATCCTGTGTGGGTTATGAATGTTGTTCCTGCTCAAAAACCGTTGACACTTGGGGTAATATATGACAGGGGCCTCATTGGAGTTTATCATGACTGGTAAGTATTGGACACTTGATTTGTTTGTCTTGCAGAGGTTACAGAAATTTTCAATGACTTGCTGCTCATGTGCTTCTTTTTTGCTTGGTAATTATTGACTACGTCACTTCTAAGTTAAAAACTGGATACCATGTTCATCGTAATTTCCAGCTGCTTGCTTGTGGTAATTTTGCACACAAGAAAATTATGTATGGGCTCCTCATACACCTTTTGCAATGTACTGCACTTTTTCAACTCACCAAGCCTGCATATAGTGCTAGGAAATTGCTCAGGCCTGCTCTAGCATTCACAATGATCTGATTATCTGGGTATTATCGATATAAACTTTTATATGGTTTTTTACCTCTTCTAGTAGATCTCAAACGTTATATGGCTGCTGGAAATAACATTACTTGCCTAAGTGGCTTTTATGAGTGGTGCTTTGTACAAGATCTGTTTGCTAACCACACGCAACGTTTGTCTTATCTGTCTGACCAAGTATCAATTTTTTATGCAGTACCATTTTACCTACTAAGTTAATAGATCGAGAAATTTACATAAATATACTATCAGTCGATGTCCTTGTTATTCTGAAATGTGGTGAATACATGCCTTTGGTTCCAGGTGTGAGCCTTTCTCAACATATCCTCGTACTTATGATCTCATTCATGCTGATGGAATCAATTCTTTGATAAGCGACGCAACGTCTGGAAAGAACAGGTAGACCAACTATAAACTTGACATGGTCTAGTATTAGTAACTCGTTCTAGTATTTCTGGGTCTTCAAAGTAGTCTTCTTGAAATACTTAGCATAATATCAGTGCAAACCAAGTAGCAGCATACAGAATTATCAGTTCACTTGGGGCCATTTTGACAGTCTTGGCTTATTGAATCTTTAAGAAAACCACATGAATTGCTCAAAACTTGTGTTACCTGGTAATTGTATATATATAAATTTAACACATAACCTAAGTGGTAGAATTCTTGCAAGTATAGTACTCCCTCCGTCCCGAAAAGGATGTTGCAGATTTGTCTAGATTCTCATGTATCTATACACTAAAACGTGTCGAGATACATGTGAATCTAGACAAATCTCCGACATCTAATTCGGGATAGAGGGAGTATGCAAGTTTTTTAATCAAACATTACATTTGTTGATTGGATAACCAACATCTACTAAATGGACGACACAAACTAACAGAGATACCTGATTCCATCTCTACTTCTGTCAGATGTGACCTGTTTGATGTCATGTTGGAAATGGACCGCATACTGCGGCCAGAAGGAACTGCTATTATACGGGACTCCCCAGATATGATCGACAAGGCTGTACAGGTAGCTCAGTTGATTCGGTGGACTACCCAGGTGCATGACAGTGAGCCTGAGTCAGGTAGCACTACAAAAATACTTGTAGCTACCAAAACATTTTGGAAGCTACCATTAACATCAGGATAGTTTAGTTGTATCCACGTTTACAACTTTTCTCATTTCCCCCCTTTAGATTCCCCTGATTTTGAGTCTTTTGGGGAATGGGGTGGATGGATTATAACACCTACCAGGTTAATTCTGAGATAGCTTTATTTTGGACAACATTGTTTCCTCTTTAGTGCTAATGAGTAGGTACTTAGGTGTGGTGTGATTCTTTCAATGTGTTTTGTGGCCCCTCCTCCCTCTTCCATTTGGCATCTACTTTCAGATTGATACATGTTATAGAATGATTGTACCTTGTGAAAATGGTGTATGGTTTTGTTCCACTTCTGCTCAGTGCATCCATGTTCTATCTACAAAGACATTCTAGTTGCATGTCGATGACTTAAATCCTGTCACAGTTGCATGCCCAACGATAACATTCCATGTTTGCGCGGGAAGGCTAGTGCCTATTGATCCCGTCAATTAATTCAGCCATGTAAAAAATGATTTGTTCTTCAACTATTATCTATTTTATATTCTGAACATTGCAAATGCGACTGTAAAATCAAAGAATAAACAAACTGGCCACAAATGAATCAGAGTGAGGCAGAGAGCTTTAGCATATACAACCAAAATTACTATTCAATGCCGCTTAGACTAAGAATGCAGAAGGGGGGCAAAGCTTAAAGTTCTATACAATCGAAAAGTATAAACTCAAGCAGTTATCTTGATGGCCAGCATGTTCTCTCCACGGCTGTTGGAAGCTGGCAGGGCCATTGATCTTTTCATTTAGTTGTCACACTTCCAGCTGGACGTAGGCACGCACGAAAGGTAGTGGCACCAGCTGCAATGGTCGTTGCCGTTCACTCCGCGGAACACCATCAGCAATCCAACAGCAAACCTGTGCACACGTATCAGCTTCAGATTGCATTGCTATTGCCAGAATCTTTTGAATAACGTGTTAGTATCTTGTGAGAAATGCTTACCCTGCAATGGTTAGGATGACGGCCAGAAGCAGGAGAACGATCTGACAGGCCGTGTACTTGGACTTGGTCTTGCCGCCGAAGGGGTGCTCGGACCATCCGAACCGGGGCTGGATCAGCAGCGCGAATCCGAGGAGGAAACCCGTGAGGAAGCCCCCGATGTGCGCGAAGTTGTCGACGTGGGGGAGTATCCCTATCGCGAGGTTGATGGCGGCGATGATGAGCAGGTTCGCCATGGCCGCGATCTGAGACGTACGGTTTCATTTGGTGTTAGGACAATGTCAAGGGCGAATTACTGAAGAAGCAACCAGTACAGACGGTAGAGGGTATCGGGCGGTACCCTGTTGGTGTAGATGGTCCAGTTGGTGATGAGCTCCGACAGCATGGCTCCGAGGAGGCCGAAGAGCGCGCCGGAGGCACCGACGGAGACGCCGTCATTCTTGATGAAGAGCACCGAGAGGACGCTGCCGCCGACGCCCGAGATGAGGTAGACCAGGCCAACCTTCCCTGCAGGAGGCGACGAAACCAGGTCAAAAACAAATGAAGAGAAAACAGCGTGCGCGCACGCCGTGCGGGACCTTGTCGTTCTGGACGGAGTCGTCGAATCGATCGGTGAGTTGGACGTGCGTGGTTGGGGGGCTTACAGAATCCAAACTGCTGCTCGAGGCGGACGCCGACGAAGATGAGGCTGATCATGTTGGCGCCGAGGTGGATGAGGCCGGCGTGCAGCCAGGTGCTCGTCTCCAGCCGCCACGCCTGGTTCCCGTGCACCACCTTGTACCGGTCAAGACCGCCGTACTTCTCCAGCCTGTACATGATCCGACGCCGATTCAGAGGTTACAAACCGGAAGAACTATAGGAGAATCGAACAATTGGTTAGCCGTAAATCTGCCGCGCTTAACGTACGTGGTGGCGGAAGGGCCGAAGAGGGGGTTCTCCTTGAGCGGCTGGAAGGAGAAGCGGCGGAGGACGCCGTGGCCGACGCAGTCGGCGCCGTTGCGCGGGCAGTCGTTGTAGTACATCACGACGAGGAACATGGCCACGTTGGCCAGCACCACCAGCGGCACCAGCCACGTGTGGTGCTGCCGCTCGTGCACCCCCGCGGCGTGGTCGTAGTAGAACGGCGACACCGGCGCGTGCTGCCCGTCGGCGCTGTACCTCCCCGGCGGCGGCTTGATCCCCGTGGTCGTCGGAGGCGGCGCCCTGGCATGGCCGCCGTTCTCCACGTCGGGGTTCGACATGGTCTCCGGTGAGCAACGATGACCGGCCTGTTCGGTCGTGTATAGGTTGGGGTCCTGGGGAGGAGATGGACGTGGAGACGACGACGACCAGAGAGACCCGGTGGTGTTTGAGCCTGCCGTGTATGCTGTATGGAGGTTTAAATCCGAGGGCTTTTGATTTACGTGTTCCTTGGTTTAACGTTTCTTTAAATAAATATTTGATCGATCGCCTATTATTGTTTTGTGGTTGTTGGCTGGAGGGGACTAGGGGTTGGGCGGGAAGTTTTATATGGAAGATTGGGAGCTTTCCTTTGTGGGTTCGGGGTGTTGATCGGTTGATGATGGCGCAATTAGAAGTTGACCCCTTGGCGCACTTGATGGTACGGTCTAGCTGTACTCTGGCCTGTTAAACCTTAGCTTAAAGGTGAAACACTTTTACGAACGTATCAACTGACCGTTTCTTCAGAATCAGCACGTTGGAAGCTTTGCCAGTGATACCGATGTTTTCTTACAATACTACTACTCCAAGATGCACGGTCGGTAGGGTCGTCATTTTCATATTTTTCTATGAAATGAGAAGGGAACGGGCTTCACAATTGGGTATGTTCAATCTTCTACTACTGCATCGTGATTTTGAACAGGTTTCTCAGGGATCATGGTACTAGTTTGATATATAACGACGCTGGTCTGAACTTATCTTGGAAGTCGTTGCAAAAAGCTACATCGTGACGCTTGAAAGCTATATTTCTGGCGAGTGCGGTGTGAGGGCCGCGTCAGCTCGAGTTTTCCACGCTCCTATTCCAAGGAAGCCTTCCACGCGTTTCAGCTGCCATTTTCCGTTCATTACTTGAGAAACGTATTCCCGTTTGTTTCCTGTGGTTGCGTGGCTAAGCTTTCGTAGATTGTCGATTTTGGGCAGAGGTTGAATCCGATGTCGACGCACGCCCAGAACTGGGTCCCGTTTTTACCTTTTCTGTTCCAATTTTATTTGCGGGAAAGCTTTTTTTGTTCCTTCAACATTGAGCAAAACGCTTGTTCAGGCCATCCATCTTGCCTACTAAGAATGAATTTGCCCGCTGCCAGATGTTGATTACAGCAGGCTTGATATAGAAATCGCTGCATAATGGGACCCCCACTCGTGGCATCGTCTTCTAAACAGTGGCGAAGGACGAAAAAAAGTTAGGTCAGGCAAACTTTAGAGCGATAGACAAATTGATGCAAAAAATCGCAGAGCTAGACGGCTATACCAACAATCAGTTATGAAGAACCAGAGTATGTAGAATACTTCCAGTTGCCAATTGTATGAAAAAGTTTGAGAGAGAATAGTAACCCTCAAACCCAAAAGAAAAGCATTAATATACTAAGTAAGCCTCCCTAAATACACACTCTAATATGAAATAAGAAAAAAAATTCAAGTTCATAGAGTAGGATCTAGAAATTACCCTTTTCAGACTAGCCCTAGCCGGACAGTCCTGGAGAGTGGAGCCGGAGAAACAAGGGCATGTGGATCGGTAGCCGGTGGGCAGTCCTGGCGTCAGACTGTTGGAGGAGTCACAATGACGCTGACCGGAGATGCCGCTCACTCGCACGGGAGGACAGGAAGACGACGGTGCTCCCGGGTCGTCGTTTTGTTGATCAGTTCGGTTAGGGGATCGGCAGTCAAACGGGTCAGGGCAAACGGGGCATACGCATAGGTCAGGGGCACAGAACGACTTGGGTACATCGATCTGTGCAAGCGAAGGAGCACACACACGACCTCTTTCCACTGTGCGACCCAGCAAAGGCCTAGGAAGGCCTAAATCACTCCAATGCAACCCATGTTCACGTTTTCATTTGGGTTTTATTTAGAACGTACAAATTTTGCTCAAAATTGTATCTATATCGAAGATAAGCATACATATCTATGTTTTTTTTGCCAAAATTCAAGGTAGGGCAGTTGCCATGCCTTGCCTAAAGGGGCTTCTAAACTAAGGCAAATGCAACAGTGTCTTCCCACTTCAGCCGGTTTTACATTTTAGAGATTTTTTCTAATTTGAACACTGTAACTTTTATGATCCCCGTCTTGATCTAATTTGAACTCTCAAATATGAACAGTGAACTTTCAGGGAGTACAAGGAAATTATAAGCTCTGAAAATTCATAAATCATATGGGTATTCATGTTATGCAAACAAATGGCTTGTGTTTTTTTTGTATGGATCATAGGTGATTTTTTTATTTGACTTTATATAGCATTCTCCACACGCCTGAATTATTTCAGATTTTTTGAAATTGTTGGAATACGAAACAAGTATGCAACCTTAAAATTTATGGTAGTTTTACATATAAAAAGTTTTTAGAAAAAAAAGTCGTGAGCAATTCAGATGTCGATAATTAGGGACCTAGAAAAAATTCCAGGCCAAAAAGGAAATATGAATCTACTTATCTATTCTTATTTGCGCATGACAGTAATAGCCCTAGTTTTAATGAATTCCTAACATTCCCAACAAAATACATTCCTAGCATTCTCTATATATTTATGAGAAAAAACCCACATTTTTTTGTGGGGAAAAACTTCTATTACTCATAACAACATTCAGGGTTTACATTCTCGACGACACATGCTTAGTAGACCATCAGGTCCGGACCCAAGCCATACAGCTGTGCGAGTCTTAGATCTAGCCAAATTTGCCATGAAATGACTACTATTATTTTGGCTTCTCCTAATATGAGTAATACTCGTCTGACGAACCTTCATCAAGGTTTTGATCTTCTCTATCAATCTTGAAAATATAGACCAATCCATCTCTCCATTCTTTAGTGCATTAACCATCTCCAAGTAGCCCACTTCAATAATCAAAGGCTTGTTACACCAATGGAGGGCCAGGGAAATACCTTCCAGCAGCTCCAAGTTCAGCTCCAAGAGCATCATGGCAACATGCCAGTTGACGGCAAGACGATATGATAATTTTCTCCATTGTGGTCATGAAGGACAATACCAGCACCTACACTGCCATCGCTTCCGAAAGAACCATCGGTATTCAGCTTAGCCCATCCTTCGAGTGGAGGACTCCAACCCGGAAGGATGACAGGTTGTTGAATTGTGTGCACTAGTTGCTCATCGGGGTCCATAATAAACTTGCCTTTGATAATATTTTCAAGCGGATGATGCTTTATTTGGAAAATAGAATCTAGATAGCTCACCAGAAATCGCCTGGAGACATCCAACGGAGGTGGTGGCTTATCATGAACAATTTCATTGCGGACGTGCCATATTCTCCATAAAGTCATCAGAACTCTGCTGATCATTGCATGTGGCAGGTTGCTCAAAAAATTCAGAAGCCAATCCGAACCTATATTGATGATGGAGACATGCGATGGAAGGTGTCAGAGTTGCGCTATATATGTACATAGCTGCATACCGATATTACACCTGAGGAACGGGTGGAAATTGTCCTCTGGCTCTCGACCACAAACAGGGCAATAATCAGAGGCCTCCAAGTTGCGAATGTGCTTTTTTCAAGTTGGCAATGAGTCCGTAGCCAGCCACCAAGCGAAGTGCTGCACCTTAGGAGGTACGGATGATTTCCAAACAAGATTCCACATCTTCCTTGAACCATCCGGTGCAGAGCTAGTAGAAACAGTAGAGGCTCTCCAAGACTCCTCCATACCAAATATGTACGCGCTTCTAACAGTGAAGAGGCCCTGTTTGGAGGGGGCCCAAGCCAGCTGATCGTCCAACAATCTCGGTGATGGGGTTATTTTTAGTATCTCTGACACATCAGCTGGAATGTAGTATTGGTTTAAGAGATCAGTTCGCCAACGACCATATTGATCAATTAGCTCATTGACAAATCGAAGCCGACATCTATTTTTCTGCCATATTGGGCGAAAGGAGGGAGGCCTAGGTAACCAGGGATCTCTCCAAATCCTGATTTGTTGTCCATTGCCAATGCGCCAAATCAGGCCCTTCTTCAATAAATCTAGTCCATACGAGATCGCCTGCCATGTGGAGGAAGCGTTACCCGTGAAGACTGTATCTTCTAATCTTCCATTAGGGTAATACTTTGCCTTGAGCACTCTAGCACAAAGTCTATCCGACTTCGTAATTAATCTCCACGCTTGCCTAGGAAGGAGTGCTTGATTGAACATACGAAAATCATGAAAACCAAGGCCTCCTTGATTCTTTGGCCTTTGCATTTTCTCCCATGAACGCCATTGTGTTTTCCTTTTCTCGTCCTTTGACCCCCAATAAAAGTTAATCTCCATTTTTGTGAGGTCATCACACACAGAAAAGGATAGCTTCTCCCATAATGTAAATTGGAAGAGCTTGAGCAATTGCCTTAATGAAAACCTCCCTTCCAGCTTGAGCAAGGTTACCATCACCCCACAACACCAAACGCTTGGCCAATTGCGCTTGTATATTCTGTAGTTTACCCCTAGACATGCGCCCATATGGTGTAGGAAGACCAAAGTACTTTTCATCGAAAATCATAGTTGTAACTTGGAGAGCTAGCCGAATACCCTCCTGCACTTCAGCCACACGTGAGTCTCCAAATAGCAAGGAGCATTTTGCAGGGTTTATAAGTTGACCCGTAGAAGAATCATAAACATCCAAGGCTTGCTTAACAGGGCCTGCTTGGGCAACATTAGCTTTGAAGAAAAGCAATGTATCATCAGCTAAAAGCAAGTGTGAAATACCAGGGGCCCTCCGGCACACTTTGATAGATATGGCATTCTCTACAATTCCTTTATTTAGGAGAGCGGACAAACCATCAGCAACAAAAAGGAATAAGAATGGTGATAAAGGGTCACCTTGCTGTAGCCCACGCGACGGTGCAAATGAATCCAAGAGGGTCCCTGATGAGTGCAGCAGCACTTCGTTGGGAGACCCCAAGCGGAAGGTATGATGCAGTTCAGCAGGCAAGTTTCCCTCAGTAAGAAACCAAGGTTATCGAACCAGTATGAGGAAGGAAATGCCCCAAAGGTGCTGCAAGCAATGTGGAGACTTGCACAACACAAACTCAAGACTTTGCCCCAGTTGTCAATCTCACCGGTTGGTGTAATAAAGGATTAAACATATGGTGTGGAAGGTAATGGTTTGTAGCACGTAAACAAGTAACCGTGGAAGATGTATCAATGGTAAAGACTGGACCGGGGTCCATAGTTCAATAGTGGTGCTCTCCTTAGATAAACAAAATGGCATGAAGGGTAAACAAATTACAGCAGGGCAATTGACAGGAACTGAGCAAGGCATAACAATGCAATACCAGACAAAAAGATCCTATGAGATTCGATTGGGCAATACAACAATATACATAGACCGCCATCCAACTTCATTTATGACTAGAAGTCCACCTTCAGGTTATCATCTGAACCCCCTCCAGTATTCAGTTGCAAGCAACAGACAACTGCTTTAAGCAAAGTGTGTAAGGTAAACAATCCACTTGTTCCATGAACAAGAGACCGTTGTTTTCTCCCTAGTAGCAACAACACATCTACAACTGAAGAGATTTCTGTCACTTCCCTTGGAAACTAGAGGCAGGAACCCACTATCGAGCATAAATACCCCCTCTTGGAGTCACTAGCAACTACTTGGCCAAGATAGCTACTAACAACGAAGAGCATGCAAGATCACAAACAACACAGACATGATAGTATAAAATAGACAAAACCATTAATCAATCTGACATAGTAATCTCAATATCCATCGGATCCCCGCAAACACAACATGCATGATTACAAATAGATTAGATCTTGATCATGAACGGAGCTCACAAGATCTCTACATGAAAGCACAAGGAGGAGATACAACCATCTAGCTACTACATGGACTCATAGTCCAAGGTGGAACTACTCACGCATCATACCGGAGAAGAAGGCCTCCGGGATGATCTCCCCTCCGGCAGGGTGCCGAGAAGAACTTCAGATCCTCCCCCCGATCTAGGGACGATGGTGGTGGCGGCTATAGAAGGTTTCGTGGAGTTTTGATCGGGTGCCTAGGGTTTCTGCATCGGGGCTTCTTATATGCGAAGAGGTGAGGCTGGGAGGCGGCTAGGGGCCCCACACCCTACCCAGGCGCGTGGTGGGCCCACCCGTGCCTAGGGGGTCTGGCCGCCCTGGTTTGATTCTCCATCTCTCCTCTGGACTTCGTGTCCCCCACGGTAAAATATTGACTTTGGCTTTTGTCCCGTCCAATTCTGAGAATATTGATTTTCTGCCTTTCTAGAACCAAAAACAGAAGAAAATAGGCAACTGGCGCTGTGGCAACTTGTTAATAGGTTAGTTCCAAAAAAGATATAAAAACACCTCAAAGTGTAGACAAAGCAAAGCAAAGTAGATACTAAACAAGCATGGAGCATCAAAAATTATAGATACGTTTCCGACGTATCAAGCACCCCCAAGCTTAACTTCTGCTCGTCCTCGAGCATGTAAGTGCTAAAATAATAATTTTTGAGGTTACATGCACCATCAAAACCAAGATCAAACCATTTGCAAGCATTGAAAGCTGGGAACAACAAACTCTAAACATGTGCATGAAAGATGGAGTTCTAACAATAGGACATAGTAACTATGCATGCAACATGAAAGGCTACAAACAAAGATCATGAATAACATGCATTGAAAAATGTTTGTTTGTTTCACATACAGAAAACATGGCATAGTGGAAATCAGCTTGTCCCTCATAGAGTAGCAAATAGATGCATATGACACCTTCAAAGTTCACAAGGGTGACTAGAGACAAGTAGCACAAGAACAAGTAATATCACAATATGCATCAATTAATAAGTTTTGGGACACTGCACACAGAATGACAACTATGCTCTCTTAATGGTGCCTAAAGGTAGAAGGTGGAGACTCAAATAATAGTGGAAGAAAGGTCTTCCATAAAGGAAGCAGGGATTACAAGTTTCAAAAAGATCTTCCAAAAATTATGGTACTTGTTAGCTTTCAGCCCTCATTGCCCCTATCATAAGCATCTTGAAGTGGTTAAGGTTAAAGTGAACAAAGATGGAGTATATGCTTGACAAAGTATAAGTTGGCAATCTCAAGTCCCTTGAATACGAGGGCCGCACCTCATGCTACTCAACTTCAGTCACCTGTAAGTTCTTGTCATTGTAAGCCCCTTGCACATGGTACATGTCGTGGTATTGCCGACGAGTACGCCATGGAGGGGTACTCACAATGCGTGTTTAGAGACGTGGGGGAAGGCGGACGGTTGACGGGTACGAGGTAACACAGGTTACCCAGGTTCAGATCCCACAACGGTGGCGGAATTCTACTCCTGCTATAAATCACTATAAAGGCAATACGCCGAGTTACAGGGATTGGTTCGCTGTGCGAGGTGACTAGAGAGTCTAAGTTATCGTTGCCCTAAAGGCTCCCATAGGCCCGAATTATATAGTCGCTAGGTCCTAGGGTTACAGGGAAAAGTCCTAGCCGGACATGTTACAGAGTCCTACACTGCTGACAGCTAGTCTAGCATGTTTTACACTCCAAGGCTCCGGGTACGTCGGTGACTCCTCCATAGCCTTCCTTTATCCGGCATGGGCCTCCCTTCTGGATCCATCTAACTGGGCCGGCCAGCAGGCCATAGGCCATGCTACCAACTGTGGGCCACCCGGGTTATCCGGATAGGAGACATGCTATGAGGATATCCATATAGCATATCCCCAACAGTAGCCCCCGGAGAACTCCGAGATCTTGCGTCGTCTTGCCTCTTCAGGGTGAATGCTCCGTCTAGATGGATCTCGGCAAATCGTCAAGCAATATCTTGTAGTCCTCCCAAGAACCCTGCAATGTTTTCTCCGTCTTCAACTTGTAAGTCGGAGAATTGCTGAATCTTCTATCGTACTCTTCCGTAGCCGGACTAGATCCGTACATGCCGGAATATTCTGATGTGATGGTTCACCTGCTAGTGACAGCTAGAGCGACGTATACATAGGTCAGCAACGCCTCGTAACTCACACATGCAGAGAACGCAATCATGTCCTTTTTTCCCGCGCGAGTGATACGAACCGTTGGCGGCGGCGGTTGGAAACGTGGAGAAATTTCCGCGCACGCGCCCGCACACGTCATCCACGCGTAAACCATTCGATCGTCTTGCACGAATCTTGACGCCAGGGGTTATAAATTGTAACTGTGGTGGATTTTTACTTTTCACCTCATTCTCCTCCTGCGTCGTCTTCTTCCTCCAGCAAGCGCCTCCTCGAGCTCTCCGCGTGTTTTGTGAAAAACCCTAGCCCTTCAATCCTTCCAGTCACCACCTCCCCTCTTCCAATGGCAAGCAGTAGCTCTGCTCCCTTCATGGCGGCGTCAGGCGATGCTGCGGCAAAGCCGGCGAGCACCGTTCTTGTGCCTCCAGAGGGCCCGGTGATCCCCAAGTCTGCGGTGGTCGAATCCAGCGGCGGCGACCACAATCCAGCGGCACTGGAGCTGCTGGAAGAGGAAAGTGATTCCCACAAAGGGGACTAGCGCGGCTCGGACATCACGGACCGCGACATCATGGAGCTTCTCGTCGAGAGCTACCTCCCTGCGACGGAGGGGCTTGCCTGGCGGGCAGAGCCGGTTGGCGAGGTCACCCCTTCTCCCCAAGCCGGAGAGAAGGTGTACCTCAAAGCCCAATTGGTACGCGGCGTTTCCCTGCCCATCTCCAATTTCTTCCTAGCCGTCCTTAGCCATTAGAGAGTACAACCTTAGAACCTCTCCCCTAATAGCATCCTTGCGCTTAGCAACTATGCGGCGCCCTGTGAGGGTTACTTAGGGATTAGGCCTAGGCTAGATCTCTTTATTTACTTATTTACCATCAAGCGGGAAGTCGGAGCCGGGAAGGACGAGCTTAGGAACTGCAGTACAATTAGCTTTAAGATCCGGCCTGGCCGGCGGTTCCCCGACATCGTCGGCCATGACTCTTGCAAGAACTAGCAATAGACGTACTTCTACGGCCCAGATATCCCTCTAGTTGTCCGAGAATAAACGTATCCGGACTTTGTTGATGGAGCCGCCGCTGAAGCCCCGACATGGAGGTCCCAATCCACCCTTCCTTCTGACGACGAAGCCTCCCGCACCATAAGGCGGATAGAGTGGTTCGTAGACACTGGTTTGACCGGGTTGGACCTAGCCATGTGATGGTTCATCAGACGGATCCAGCCTCTGCAGCACCGCTCGAAGCTGATGCATGAGTACACCAAGGATAGGAAGGATAGCCTCCGCATCTCCGAGGACAATTTCTCGAGTGACTCCGTCAAGCTTTGACTCAAGGACATCGTCAAGGTGAAGGATAGGAAGCGAGGCTTCACCATCACCTATGACATGTTCGTTGACGGCACGTGCCCACAGGTATGATGTTTATTTTTTGGGTATGACATATTCTCTAGTTCTTCCGACTAGCCATTACCATCTTATCTAACACTTTTGGGATTTCACTTAACAGATCAGCAGTCTAGAGGAGGATAGCATGGCTATCCAAATATATGACCCAAAGATCAAGGAAGTCACCGTCGTGTCCGATAACGATGTCCCGTTGGCACGAAAGCGGAAGAGATCCACCTCTGATGCTGCCGACGGAGGCAAGAAGAAGAAGACGGAGAGTGGAGTCTCCAAGAAGTCCACTGCCGCCCTGGAGGCGGAGAAAAGAAAGGTTACCAGGATCCCCTTTGCCAAAGCACCCCCTGTCGTGTAAGCTTCTTTCTCTCCGACATTTGTCTATTACTCGTCTTATTCCTGTACTTATACTTTTTGCATGTTTCGGGAAAAAAGCCACTACTAGTTTGAAGAAGACCTCCAAAACTTTGGGGGCTTCTAGAAATATTAAAGACATGTTGCATCGTGATGTGTCTCCCCACGCATCTCCCGCCATCGCCCCTGTTACTCCTAGAGTCCAGCCTACGTCTGCTCCGACAAGCTCATAGGCCAAAGATGCATCTGACCCATCCGTCATGGAAGTGGACTCAGGTGCCTCCGCCGAGATTGTTGTTGCCGGCGAATAGGCGACGCAAGAAAGTACCGCTACCCAAATGGCCGAAGCTCCGGCTAAGGATGCCATCGGTAGCGGCAAGGCGGTGGTAGTGGGTGGAATGTATGCCGAAGGCGGCGCCTCCGCACCCAGGACAACTGTATAATTCCCGAATATTGTCTATCCGGCACTTACGCCGAGTAGCTCCGCTTTGGTTCCTGGTGCAGCGCGGACATCTCCAACATGCGGTCTTGAGGAGCTTCTCCTACAAGCAGATATCTTGAGAGGAAATAGCCTTTCCTTTGGCAAGTTGCTTGCTGAGAGTGCTACCAACCTCAAGATTATTGCACTTGTAAGTTTCATTTGCCTTTTGCATTTTATATGAGTATCCCACTGTAGCCCCCGAGGATTTAGACGGAAAACCATAGGTCTTTGCATCTGAATGCTCTAAGAGTGACTAAGTTAGAAAATCTCTCACTGTAGCCTCCAAGTATTTAGTTTGAATGATTTATTCCGACTAGATACTTTGAGAGTAGCATACGCAGTGTTTGTAAATTTCAATACTGTATCCCCCAAGACTCTATTTGTAACTGAATCAGTTCCGACTAGATACTTAAAGAAATACTAAGCATGTGACTGAGTTTAAAAAACTTTATACTGTAGCCCCCAAGCTTCTAGTTGAAGAATGAATCAGTTCGACTAGATGCTTAAAGAGAGACTAAGCATATTGCTAGGTTAAAAAACTCTCACTGTAGCCCCCAAGCCTCTAGGTGGATAGTTATCCGGCTAGATGATCTAAGTAGACTAAACAGCGTTAAATCTTATTTCCACAGAATGAGAATGCTCGGAGAGGCGTGGCCAACGAGAAGTTCCAAAATATGTGTGCGGATTTGGAAGCCGAAAAGGGTAAAACTGCCTTCTTGAAGGAACAAATCGTCAAAAGCAAGAGTCTGTTTTTCCTTTCGTTTTCGTATTCCGACTTGGTCGTGTGCCAACATTCTCCGAGTACTCATTGTGTATTGTTCTTTCTCCGACTTGCAGATGTCATTGATAAATCCAAGGACATTGTCGAGCAATCCAAGCATATTCAGCAGCTGGATAGCGAAAGCAGGAGAGGAAGGATATGCCGAAGATGCACGAGGACTCCATGAAAGTCTTGCAGGAGTCCGCCAACACGGAGATGAACCGCTTGAAGGAGGATATCGCGATGCTGAAAGAGCAGAAGAAAGCTGTCGATGAGCAAAATCAGCGCAATCTCGAAGCATACAAGATCCTCCGACAAGAACGGGACTCCATGGAGGAAACCCTCCAGCAGGCTGAGATTAGCATCTTTAGTAAGTGATTCTCCGCCTTGTGCTTCTGTAAGCTAGATACTCTGAACTTTTTGTGTTATTGAACTCACGTGTTCCTTTGTCAGAATTTGTAGCTCCTATTGGGTTGACCTAGTCACCTCCTCCGCCAAGAGAATGCATGGTCCTTGCCGGCAACTTTATCAACACTGCCATTCAGCAGACCAAGGAGATAGCCAAGCCCCTCCAGATTAACATCAAAGCGGTGGATTCCGTGATGAAGTTCTCAGAGATCTTGCGCCGAGCCCCCGAGCGTATTGTAAGCTGGAAAGCTTCATGTACCCGGGCCGGCGCGAGGATGGCGTTGTCAATGGTCAAGACGCACTACGAAAACTCCTACATCGACACGGTGACCTCCGGTATCCCCGACGTGGACGACGATGGCCAAAAAGTAGATCATAAAGCTATCTTGGCGTTGCTCACGGGTTTTGATACCAGAGTCGCCGAGTTGGTTGACCCTAACGTCTTTGTGCCCATGGAGACTATTAACGGCGACAACCAAAGCTCCTCCGGGCCCCTCAACACTGCCGACTTCGAGGAGGATGACTCTCCTGCTGCTGACGATGCCACATCCAAGTCACCCGCGCCAGTGGAATTAAAAACAATATGTAATATTTGCTTCCTCTGGAATTTGTATGCGGAAAAAACTACTTGTTAACTTAAGGCGGAAAACAATGGTTGTTATTTCCTGCTACTCAATAACTGGTTCCAGCATGTATATATTTTTTAAGCAAGTGCTGGCTTATCCGTTACTCTGTTTGTTATGCTTGAATTTTCATGAGTCAGAAGACTCGTTGTCGGAACTACGCGCTCAGGCGATGATGCCCAATGGCACCGTCAATAACCTAAGCACAAAATCACCGACAATAAGTGCCAAAAGTCACTACTCCAGAATTCACATAAAAACAACAAAGAACGTGTAGACCAGAAAACTTAAGCTAACGCCCGTAGGCGGAATTTTCACAAGTGCAATCGCAAAGCTTGTGCATAAATGTTTTATGTGATCCAAAAATGAACACTAAAGGAGGTAAAAGACTCAGAAATATGAGTGAACCAGAGAGCTTTATTTCATTGATCATATAAGAGTACACAATAGATAAAAAATGCTAAGTGTAGAAAGGACGTAGTTGTGCTATGTTCCATGGCCGATCAAGCTCTCGGTAGTCATCATCCAGGTCACGTCGCTTACGCTTATGATCCTTGCTAGGTCTATCCTTCAGTTCACGATTATCAACGAGGTAGTAAGACCCATTGAGCAGCACATTGATTATGATGAACGGTCCTTCCCATGGCGGGGATAATTTGTGTGACTTCTTTTGCTTAAGTCGGAGCACCAAGTCCCCCTCTTTAAACGAGCGATACCGAACACGGCGACTATGGTAGCTGCGTAGCTTCTGCTGGTAGATGGCGGATCTTTGGCATGCCAATACGCGCTCCTCCTCGAGAAGGTCCACATCTAGGCGTCTGGATTCTTCAGCGTCATCTTCGTCGTAGGCGGCAACTCTTGGTGAATCATGAAGGATGTCAGAAGGAAGGATGGCTTCTGCTCCATATACCATGAAGTAAGGGGTGTAGCCGGTGGATCTGTTGGGTGTAGTTCATAAACTCCATAGCACAGATGGTAATTCCTCTGCCCAGGCTCCAACTGCTCTATGCAACGGTGCTTCCGGACGTGGCTTGATTCCCTGTAGAATTAATCCATTGGCTCGCTCAACCTGACCATTGGACTATGGATGTGCCACAGATGCAAGGTCAAGTCGGTTTCCCTTCTCCCAACAATAAGCTTCCACTTCTCCAAGTGACAAGTTGTTGTCGGTGATAATGCTATGTGGGAGACCAAATCTCACCACTA
The DNA here is from genome assembly GCA_916181665.1 of Avena sativa. NCBI lineage: Eukaryota > Viridiplantae > Streptophyta > Magnoliopsida > Poales > Poaceae > Avena > Avena sativa. The sequence continues at coordinate 164,492,121 of OV702294.1, read as the reverse complement.
GATCCCGGACAAATCTAAGGGCAGTTGCCCCATTGAGCTTTCTAATGGGTTTAGCTTCTATCCATTTGGTGAATTTATCAACTGCTACTAGCAGATGCGTAAACCCACATGGTGTCGTTTGCAACGGACCAACCATGTCCAGCCCCCAGACTGCAAACGACCAAGTTATTGGTATCGTTCGCAATTCTTCAGCAGGAACATGTGGTTGTCGGGCATAATACTGGCATCCCATGCATGTCTCAGCCAGCTTGTCGGCGTCCGCCTTCGCAGTCAGCCAGTAGAATCCTTGTCGGAAGGCTTTAGCTACCAACGATCGAGGAGCGGCGTGATGCCCGCAATCTCCGGGATGGATTTCGCTAAGGATTTCAATACCTTCTTGCTGGGAAACACACTTAAGGTATACACCAGTGGTGCTTCTTTTGTAGAGATTTCCATTGATTATGATATAACCCTTTGCTCGACGTACTATTTGCCATCTTTCGACTTTGTCGCCGGGCAAAGTTCCGTGTACGAGATATTCCATAAACAGTTTTGTCCAAGCCGGAGGGACCTTTGTCACCATGTGAACGAAAGAGTCAACTCTATCCGGGTTGTCCACATCAGCCCCCTTCACGGATGGTGTCCATAGATGTTCCAAGAAAACGCCAGGCGGGATTCGTTTGCACCCTGATCCAAGCTTAGATAGCAGATCAGCCGCCTCGTTTTGCTCCCTAGGTACATACTTGACCTCGTAGCCCAAGAAGCTCTTGGCTATCTCGTCCACTTCGTCTCGATATGCCGCCATCATAGGGTTCCGCGTGTTCCAGGTGCCAGCCACCTGCTGGGCAACCAAGTCGAAATCTCCACATCAAACTATGCGCTTGATGCCAATATCCTTGGCTACGCGTAGTCCGTGAATGAGTGCTTCATACTCCGCCATGTTGTTTGTAGCCTCGAAGTGGATCTGCAGAACGTAGTGTAGCTTGTCCCTAGTTGGTGACTATAGCAGTACACCATCCCCCGAGCCGTTGAGTAGCTTTGATCCATCAAAGTGCATCACCCAGTATTCTGGCTCCGGCATTGGGGTAGCATCTAGCATCTCCATCCAATCTATGATAAAATCCGCCAAGGCTTGTGACTTGATAGCGCCACGTCTCTTGTAGGTGATCTCGAAGGCGGCAAGTTCAATGCCCCACTTCGCGACCCTTCCTGTAGCGTCACTATTGTTGATGATGTCGGAAAATGGAGTCTTGCTCACCACTGTGATAAGGTGCTCCTGGAAATAGTGCCTCAGTTTCCGAGAAGCAAGGAATACTCCATAAGCTATATTTTGGTAGTGCAGGTAACGCTGCTTGGACGCCGTCAAGACCTCGCTTACATAGTAAACCGGTCGTTGAACTCCGTGCTCATAGCCTGGTTCATTCCGCTCTACCACGACGACGATGTTGATTACCCGGTTGGTGGCCGCCATGTAGATTAACATGGGCTCGCTATGCTCGGGTGCTGCAAGGATAGGCACTGAGGAAAGTATCTCCTTGAGCTGATTCAATGTTGTGTCTGCCTTGTCTGTCCACTTGAATTTGTTCGCCTTCTTCAGCAACTTGTACAGCGGTAGAGCCTTCTCTCCAAGTCGGCTGACGAACTGACTAACCGCTGCAAAGCAACCTGTTAGCCGTTGTATGTCTTTTAGGCATGTCAGACGGTTTATGTTTAAGATGACCTTGATTTTCTCCAGGTTGACCTCTATTCCACGCTGGGAAATGATAAATCCCAACAATTTGCCGGCTAGAACCCCGAAGACACACTTCTTAGGGTTAAGCATCATGTTCTATTTCTAGAGATTATCAAAGGTTTCTTTTAAGTTGGAGATTAAGTTGTTTGAATTTTTAGACATTACCGCTATATCTTCCACATAGGCGTGAATGTTCCGACCAATTTGATCGTGTAGGCAGCGTTGCATTGTCCACTGGTACATAGCACCTGCGTTTTTCAACCCAAAGGGCATCGTGACATAGCAAAACGTGCCATAAGGTGTAGTGAATGAAGTGTCCAATTGGTCCGACTTCCTCATCTTGATCTGGTGGTACCCTAAGTATGCGTCGAGAAAACACAAAAGCTCCGAGCTAGCCGTCGAGTCAATGACTTGGTCAATGCGAGGCAAAGCAAACGGATCGTTGGGACATGCTTTGTTCAAGCCGATGTAATCAACGCACACTCTTAATTCTTTGGTTCCCTTCTTGGGGACAAGTACAGGATTGTCCATCTATCGGGTGTGAAGGACTTCTCGGATAAAACTAGCCTTAAGTAACCTAGCTATATCTTTGCCTATGGCGTGTCTCTTGTTGTCTCCGAAGCGTCGTAGAGGTTGTTTCACTAGTTTACATTTTGGATCGATATTCAAGTTGTGCTTGGCAAGTTCCCTAGGTACACCTTTCATGTCGGCAGATTGCCAGGCAAAGATGTCCCTGTTCTCACAGAGGAACTCGACGAGCGCGCTTTCCTATTTAGGGTCCAGGTTTGTCCCAATGGCAGTGGTCTTGGAGGCATCGCCTACCACAAGTTCCACCGGCTTGGTCTCGATGGCGGCCTTGAATGCTGGGGCGGAGTCAGAAATCTGTTACTTTGACGCGGGCATCTCCGAGGCATCGACCTTGCTATGGATATCCTTGAATTCTTCGTTGCAGAGGACAGCTTCTGCAAAGGCTGCTTCTCCAATCTCGCAGTTCCTTGCCTTTGTAAAGCTTCCGGATATGGTGATCAAATCGTTTGGTCCAGGTATCTTGAGCTTGTTGTAGACGAAGCATGGCTTGGCCATGAAGGTGTGGAAGATGTCGCGGCCGAATGTGACGTGGTAAAAACTCTTGAAGGGGACCACCTCAAAGGTCATGCATTCTTGGTGGTAATTATTGACATCGCCAAAAGCGACCTGAAGTGTGATGCACCCAAGGGACCGAGCCTCCCGACCAGGAACTACGCCATGGAAGATGGTGCTGGTCCGCCTTAGGTTTGCCTCTGTCAAGTTCATCTTGTGCAGTGTATCCAGGTACATGATGTGTTGGAATTATGCACTAGAGGCAATATTAAAGATGTTATTATTATAATTCTTGTTCATGATAAAGTTTATATTCCATGCTAGAATTGTATTGAGCGGAAACATTAATACTTGTGTGGTTTGTGAACAACACCGTGTCCCTAGTACGCCTCTATGGACTAGCTCATTGATCAATGATGGTTAAGGTTTCCTAACCATATACATGAGTTGTCAATTGATAATGAGATCATATCATTGGGAGAATGATATGATGGACAGACCCAAACTAAGAGAAGCAATTAGATCGTGTCATTGTGTTCATCTTTGCGAAGCTTTTCCTATGTCAAATATTGTATTTCTTAGACCATGAGATAATACAACTCCCTGGTATCGGAAGAAAGCTTTGAGGCCATCAAACGTCATCCTATGAGAGGGTGATCATAAAGGTGTCTCTCAGGTGATCGGAAAGTATCTGTTGGGTTGGATGTATCGAGATGGGATTTGTCCCTCCCAAGTCGGAGAGATATACTTCGGGCCCACTCGGTAATCGATATCAACACCGCTTGCAAGCATGTGGTTAAGGAGTTAATCACAAAGTGATATTGGATTACGGAACGAGTAAAGTACTTGCTGTGAACGAGATTGAACTAGGTATGACAGTACCGACGATCGAATCTCGGGCAAGTAAAATATCGCGAGACGAAGGGAATATGTATATGGGATTGATTGAATCCTGGCATCGTGGTTCATCCGATATGATCATCGATGAATGTGTAGGAGTCAATATGGGTGCCCAGACCCCGCTGTTGATTATTGATAGAAGATCATGTCTGCATATTCTCGAACCCGCAGGGTCACACACTTAACGTGTCTCGACGCTAGGATAGATTGGATACTTGGTTTATGAATTTTTGTTCGGAGTCTCGGATGGGATCCGGGACATCACGAGAGGTTCCGGAGTGGTCCGGAGAATAAGATTCATATAAGGCAGTGTAGTTTTTGGAGTTCGGAATTGTTCCGGGTTAATCGGTATTGTACCGGAAGCTTCTAGAACCTTCCGGAAAGGGGACAACGTGGTCCCACCTTCCGGGAGGGGGCATGGGACTATGAGGGAGTGTCCTGGCCGCATTGGGCTAGGGGCACAAGGCCCCATAGGGCCCAGCCGATCCTAGAGAGTTTAAATCGTTTAAACTAGAGATAGGGTTTCTAGAAGAGGGGAGAGTCCTCACCCCCCACTCCTTATCCCTTGGCCGCCGGCCCAAGGCTTGGAGGAGGGGCAAGGACTGGTGCGCCCCCTCCCCCTACACCTTCCTCCAAACCCTAGTTGCCCTGCTGCCCTCCTCTCTCCCTCCCGACTGTTTGTAGGCGAAGCCCTGCTGCAGAAATTCTCCACCATATACACCACGCCATCGTGTTGTAGATCCAATCTATCTCTCCACCCTACTTGCTGGTCCGAGGAAGGAGGAGACGTCGAGGTGCTGCACGTGTGCATCTCACGGAGGCACCGCCACTTGTGGTGCTAGATCGGATCGGATGGCGAGGAGGAGAAGCGAGTACGACTACATCACCCACGTTCCGACGAACGTTCCGCTGTGCGAATCTTCAAGGGTATGAAGATCTAATCCAATCTCTCTCGTTGTTTGCATCTCCTAGATTAGATCTTGGCTTTCCCTCTGTTCGCTTCCGTAGAAAATTTTGATTTACTATGCTGCGAAACCCTTCAGTGGTATCAGAGCTAGATCTATGCATAGATGTGTTTCACGAGTAGAACGCAACATGGTTGTTGCGGGCGTTGATGTTTTCTGTTGCAAGCCTCTTGTTTGTGTTCTTCTTATGGCGCAGGATAGTGAGATTGAAGCAGTCCAGGCCAACCTTACGCGACGTCGTTCGCGAGACCGGCTCCGCACTTGAAGTGTGGCTTGTTCCACACATGCGGCTGGTGGATGTCAGTTTCTCTCACTATAGTTGTCATGGGATTAACACCGGAGTTTGGCAACCATAATATCACCGTTGTGGCTTTCCGTAGGTAAGAATCGTTCTTAGCATCTACTCCCATAAGCCACGTAAAACATGCAACAACAAAGTAGAGGCGTCTAACTTGTTTTTGCAGGGAGTGTTTTCTGTGATATGGTATGGCCCAAGATGTGATGTGTATATTGTATGCGATGATCATGTTTTGTAATGTTTCACGACTTGCATGTCGATGAGTACACAATCGGCAGGAGCCATATGGTTGTCTTTATAATTGTGTATGACCTGCGAGTCAACTTCTTATACGCCATGTAATAGCTTTACTTTATCGCTAAGTAGTTAGCAATAGTTGTAGTTGCTATTCGTGGTGGAGGCAATCATGGTGAAGTGATGGAGATCATGCCGTAACGTACAAGATGGAGATCATTGCGCGAAGATTGTCTATACCATGTCACATAAAGTTATATGCATGTGATGTTTATCCTTTTATGTATCTTATTATGCTTAGATCGCGACGGTAGCATTATAAGATGATTCCTCACTTAAAGATCAAGATAAAAACTGTGTTCTCCCCGAGTATGCACCGTTGCGAAAGTTCGTCGTGTCCAAGCATCACGTGATGATCGGGTGCTATAGACTCTACGCTCACATACAACGGGTGCAAGCCAGTTCTGCACACGCGGAAATACTTGGGTCTAACTTGACGAGCCTAGCATGTACAGACATGGCCTCGGAACACATGAACCGAAAGGTTAAGCACGAGTCATATGAATGATATGATCGACACTTTGTTGTCCACCATTGAAACCACATCTCTTCTCGTGAAGATCGGATTAGATGTGGTGAATTTGGATCGTGTTCACTAAACAACTTGAGGGATGTTGAATTTAGTGGGAGTTCATCTAGTAATTTGATTAAGTTGAACTATTTATCATGAACATAGTCTAATTTGTACTTGCAAATATTGTAGATCAAATGGCTAAGTCCAACTTCAACTTCAACGTTTTTGCTGAGAAAGAAAAGCTTAAGAACAATGGGTCTAACTTCACCAGTTGGTTCCGCAATCTGAGAATCATTCTGTCTGGAGGACAAAAGGACTATGTCCTTGAGAAAGCGTTAGGTAACTCCCCTGCTGCAACTGCGTCGGCTGATGAGAAAGCTGTCTATCAGTCGCGCAAAGATGATTATGGTGTGATTAAGAGCACCATGTTGTTTGCTATGGAACCGGAACTTCAAAATTGTTTTGAAAACTATCCCGGGCCCTTTGAGATTCTCGAAGAGTTGAAAACCATGTTTCAGACTCAGGCCAGTTCTGAGAGATATGAGATCTCCGAGAAGTTCTTTAACTGCAAGATGGAGGAAGGGAGTTCCGTTAGTGAGCACGCCATTAAGATGTCGGGCTACACTCAAAGCCTTGAGCAACTGGACTGCAAGATTCCAGAGGAGCTCAAGATTGACAGGGTTCTGCAATCACTCCCTCCCAGCTACAAAAGTTTTGTAGTGACTCATAATCAGATTGGTTCCACTGATACGATCACCGAGCTCTTCGCAAAGCTGAAGGCTGCGGAGGTGGACATCAAGAAGGATAATCATGTGTTGATGGTCAACAAGCCCTCCTTTAAGAAAGGTAAGGGAGCAAAGAATCCCTTCAAGAAGGGAGGCGGCAAGCGCACTGCCCCTGCTGAGAAGAAGCTCAAGTCTGGTCCTAAGCCGGACACTGAGTTCTTCTATTGCAAGGACAAGGGTCACTAGAAGCGCAACTGTCCGAAGTACTTAGCGGACAAGAAGGCTGGCACCATCAAAGGTATATTTGATATACATGTTATTGATGTTTTCCTTACTAGCCCTCGTTGTAGTGCCTGGGTATTTGATAGTGGTTCAGTTGCTAATATTTGTAACTCGAAACAGGAGCTACGGAATAGACGGCGGCTTGCGAGGGATGAGGTGACGATGCGCGTTGGCAACGGATCAAGAGTTGATGTGATGGCCGTCGGCACGCTCTCCTTAGTTTTACCTTCGGGATTAGTTTTAAACCTTAATAAGTGTTATTATGTGCCCGCGTTGAGCATGAACATTATTTCTGGATCTTGTTTATTGCAAGACGGTTATTCATTTAAATCGGAGAATAATGGTGTTCTATTTATATGAGTAACATCTTTTATGGTCATGCACCTATTGTGAATGGTTTATTTCTTCTAAATCTCGAAAGGGATGAAACACACATCCATAACATTGAGGCTAAGAGATGCAAAGTAGATAGTGATAATACTACTTATTTGTGGCACTGTCGTCTAGGTCATATTGGTGTAAAGCGCATGAAGAAACTCCATTCTGATGGACTTTTGGAGTCTCTTGATTTTGAATCATTTGACACATGCGAACCATGCCTCATGGGCAAGATGATCAAAACCCCGTTCTCCGGTATGATGGAGCGAGCAACGGACTTGTTGGAAATCATACATACCGATGTATGCGGACCGATGAGTGTTTCGACGCGCGGTGGATATCGCTATTTTCTCACTTTTACCGATGACTTAAGTAGATATGGGTATATCTATTTAATGAAACATAAATCTGAAACGTTTGAAAAGTTCAAAGAATTTCAGAATGAAGTGGAGAACCATCGTAACAGAAAGATTAAGTTTCTATGATCCGATCGTGGGGGCGAATATTTGAGTTATGATTTTCTCACGCATCTCAAAGCAAGTGGAATCGTTTCACAACTCACGCCACCCGGAACACCACAGCGCAATGGTGTGTCTGAACGCCGGAATCGAACCCTATTAGATATGGTCCGATCGATGATGTCTCTTACTGATTTGCCGTTATCATTTTGGGGTTATGCATTAGAAACCGCTGCATTCACTTTAAATAGGGTTCCATCTAAATCCGTTGAGACAACACCGTATGAACCGTGGTTTGGTGCTAAACCTAAGTTGTCGTTTCTTAAAGTTTGGGGATGCGAAGCTTACGTCAAGAAGTTGATGCCGGACAAGCTCGAACCCAAAGCGAAGAAATGCGTCTTCATAGGATACCCTAAGGAAACTATTGGGTATACCTTCTATCACAGAACCGAAGGCAAAGTGTTTGTCGCAAAGAACGGTTCCTTTCTTGAGAAGGAGTTTCTCTCGAAAGAGGTGAGTGGGAGGAAAGTAGAGCTAGACGAGGTTATTGAACCTTCTCTTGAATTGGAGAGTAGCGCAACACCTGAAATTGTTCCAGTGCCGCCTGCACCAACAATAGAGGAAGCTAATGACAAGGATCATGAAGCTTCGGACGATGCTGCTACTGAACGTCGCAGGTCGACAAGGTCGTGTGCCCCTCCTGAGTGGTACGGCAACCCTGTCTTGACAGTCTTGTTAGTAGAAGACAGTGAACCTACGAACTATGAGGAAGCGATGATGAGCCCAGACTCTGAGAAATGGCTAGAAGCCATGAAATACGAATTGGGATCCATGAGCGAAAACCAAGTATGGACTTTGGTGGACCCTCCTAGCGACCGAAAGGCCGTTGAGTGCAAATGGATCTTCAAGAAGAAAACGGACGCGGATGGTAATGTTACCGTCTATAAAGCACGGCTTGTTGCGAAAGGTTTTCGACAAGTTCAAGGTGTTGACTACGATGAGACTTTCTCTCCCGTAGCGATGTTTAAGTCCATTCGGATTTTATTAGCAATTGCTGCGTTTCATGATTATGAAATATGGCAAATGGATGTCAAGACTGCTTTCCTCAATGGCAACATTGATGAAGAGTTGTATATGATGCAACCCGAAGGTTTTGTCGATCCTAAGGATGCTGATAAAGTATGCAAACTTCAGCGTTCCATTTATGGACTGAAGCAAGCATCTCGGAGTTGGAACCTTCGTTTTGATCAAGTGATCAAGAGCTTTGGATTTGTTCCAAATTGCTACGAAGCTTGCATCTACAAGAAAGTGAGTGGGAGCTCGGTGAAGTTTCTGGTACTATATGTGGATGACATATTGATTATTGGAAATGACATCAACATGCTTAACGATGTGAAGAGTTATTTGAACAAGTGTTTTTCAATGAAAGACCTAGGTGAAGCTGCTTATATATTGGGCATCAAAATCTATAGAGATAGACAAAGACGCCTGATAGCTTTAAGCCAGAGTACATACCTAGACAAAGTTCTGAAAAGGTTCAGAATGGATAAGGCATTGAAAGGTTCAGTGCCTATGTTGTCAGGTAAGATATTGAGCAAGGCTCAGTGTCCAGCTACGGTAAATGATAGGGAAGCTATGAGCAAAGTGCCTTATGCCTCGGCCATAGGTTCCATCATGTATGCCATGTTGTGTACTAGACCGGATGTGTCCAATGCTCTTAGTTTGACGAGCAGGTATCAAAGTGATCCAGGAGTGGAACACTGGACAGCCATAAAGAACATCCTAAGATACCTAAATAGGACTAAAGAAATGTTCTTAGTCTATGGGGGTGATGAACAGCTCGTCGTAAAAGGTTACGTCGATGCTAGTTTCGACACCGACAAGGATGATTCTAAATCTCAGACAGGATACGTGTATATTTTGAATGGAGGAGCTGTGAGCTGGAGAAGCTGCAAACAAAGCGTGATCGCGGGATCTACAGTAGAAGCGGAATATATGGCTGCTGCAGAAGCGTCAAGTGAAGGAGTTTGGATCAGAAACTTCATCACTGAGCTTGGCGTGGTTCCAAGTGCATTGGACCCACTGGAGATATTGTGTGACAACACTGGCGCCATAGCACTCGCTAAGGAACCAAGATATCATCCAAAGACCAAGCATATCAACCGCAAGTTTCATATAATCCGAGATTATATAGCAGATGGAGATCTGAAGATCAGCAAAGTACATATAGATCTGAATGTCGCAGATCCATTGACTAAACCTCTTCCACGTGTAAAACATGATCAGCACCTCAGTGCCATGGGTGTAAGATTGTTGCCAAATGTAAACTAGATTATTGACTCTAGTGCAAGTGGGAGACTATTGGAATTATGCCCTAGAGGCAATAATAAAGATGTTATTATTATAATTCTTGTTCATGATAAAGTTTATATTCCATGCTAGAATTGTATTGAGCGGAAACATTAATACTTGTGTGGTTTGTGAACAACACCGTGTCCCTAGTACGCCTCTATGGACTAGCTCATTGATCAATGATGGTTAAGGTTTCCTAACCATAGACATGAGTTGTCAATTGATAATGAGATCATATCATTGGGAGAATGATATGATGGACAGACCCAAACTAAGAGAAGCAATTAGATCGTGTCATTGTGTTCATCTTTGCAAAGCTTTTCCTATGTCAAATATTGTATTCCTTAGACCATGAGATAATACAACTCCCTGGTATCGGAAGAAAGCTTTGAGGCCATCAAACGTCATCCTATGAGAGGGTGATCATAAAGGTGTCTCTCAGGTGATCGGAAAGTATCTGTTGGGTTGTATGTATCGAGATGGGATTTGTCCCTCCCAAGTCGGAGAGATATACTTCGGGCCCACTCGGTAATCGATATCAACACCGCTTGCAAGCATGTGGTTAAGGAGTTAATCACAAAGTGATATTGGATTACAGAACGAGTAAAGTACTTGCTGTGAACGAGATTGAACTAGGTATGACGGTACCGACGATCGAATCTCGAGCAAGTAAAATATCGCGAGACGAAGGGAATATGTATATGGGATTGATTGAATCCTAGCATCGTGGTTCATCCGATATGATCATCGATGAATGTGTAGGAGTCAATATGGGTGCCCAGACCCCGCTGTTGATTATTGATAGAAGATCATGTCTGCATATTCTCGAACCCGCAGGGTCACACACTTAACGTGTCTCGACGCTAGGATAGATTGGATACTTGGTTTACGAATTTTTGTTCGGAGTCTCGGATGGGATCCGGGACATCACGAGAGGTTCCGGAGTGGTCCGGAGAATAAGATTCATATAAGGCAGTGTAGTTTTTGGAGTTCGGAATTGTTCCGGGTTAATCGGTATTGTACCGGAAGCTTCTAGAACCTTCCGGAAAGGGGCCAACGTGGTCCCACCTTCCGGGAGGGGGCATGGGCCTATGAGGGAGTGTCCTGGCCGCATTGGGCCAGGGGCACAAGGCCCCATAGGGCCCAGCCGATCCTAGAGAGTTTAAATCGTTTAAACTAGAGATAGGGTTTCTAGAAGAGGGGAGAGTCCTCACCCCCCACTCCTTATCCCTTGGCCGCCGGCCCAAGGCTTGGAGGAGGGGCAAGGGCTGCCCCCCCCTCTATATATAGAGGGCTGGTGCGCCCCCTCCCCCCTACACCTTCCTCCAAACCCTAGTTGCCCTGCTGCCCTCCTCTCTCCCTCCCGACTGTTTGTAGGCGAAGCCCTGCTGCAGAAATTCTCCACCATATACACCACGCCGTCATGTTGTAGATCCAATCTATCTCTCCACCCTACTTGCTGGTCCGAGGAAGGAGGAGACGTCGAGGTGCTGCATATGTGCATCTCACGGAGGCACCGCCACTTGTGGTGCTAGATCGGATCGGATCGCGAGGAGGAGAAGCGAGTACGACTACATCACCCACGTTCCGACGAACGTTCCGCTGTGCGAATCTTCAAGGGTATGAAGATCTAATCCAATCTCTCTCTCGTTGTTTGCATCTCCTAGATTAGATCTTGGCTTTCCCTCTGTTCGCCTCCGTAGAAAATTTTGATTTACTATGCTGCGAAACCCTTCATGATGTTGATGCTGCTTCCATTATCCACCGTACATTTGGTGAACTCATTGTCGTCAATCAGGGGGTTAATGATCATGGCGTACTGGTTCTCCGTAGGGATGAGGTCTGGGTGATCCTTCCTGTCCCAAGTAATTGGAATCTCCGACCAACACAGGTATTGGGGAACTGGGGGTAGAGTTGCCATTAGTATCCTCATGTAGGTCTTCTGTTGTCGGACGGTGGGGGTGCCAAGGAAAGTGTGAAAAACTGCCTCCTTCTTCTCGAAGGGGTTCTTATCCTTTCCGTCGTTCTTGGCGGCGTGATTAGGGTCAACGTCCTCTTCCATGTCACTTGAATCCTTGCACTCCTCTTCCTTCTTCTTCCCCTTTCCCTTGCCTCGCGGTCTGTTCTTCCGACTTCGTTTGTAGCCGTACTCTGGGTCCTCCTTAAGGTTGTTGACGAACTTGCAGTGGCGATTGGTGTGGGTGGCCTTGCCGTTGGCGTCAAGGTGTACGAGGCACGGAATATCGCGGTACTCCTCGTAGGTTTGGGGAAAGTGGAGCGCTGCCGAGGTAGTTTCACTGCCTCGCTGCTGCCCAAGACCAGCTCCCCGTCCTCGGCCACGTTGTCCGCCATCACCTCGTCCTGCAAAGGTCATAGCGACCATGTCGGAGGTTTGCTTTTCTTCTGGCGATGTCTTCCGCTTTGTGCTGCTGTTCCTCCGAGCATGGGTTGGAATGGCCGTTGCCGGCAGGGAGCCGCGAGCATCATCGTCGGCAGCTGCGAACTCACTGGCCAACTGAATCATTTGGTTCAGATCTAGCTGGTGATTGTCCTGCAAGCGCTTCAGCTTATCTCGGAGCAACGTGCCCCTTTCCAACCCATCGATGAAGGCGGCCATGGCAGTCTGAGCGTGCACTCCTGCGCAGGAATTCTTCATATCTATCCAGCGAGAGAGGTAGGCGCGAGATGTCTCGTCTTTCTCTTGCATGCACCGCTGTAGATCGCCAACAGTGCAAGGACGTTTGTACGTACCCTCGAAGTTCTTGGTGAATGCTTCTTGCATGTCTAACCAATTGCAGATGGACCTTTCCGGCAAGTCATCAATCTATTGGTGGGCCGTGCCCGCCAACATCAATGGTAGGTACTTGACGGCGACATTGGGGTTACCCCCGACAATCTCCACCGTGTTGCCATAGTCCTATAACCATGTAACTGGCTTGGCGGTGCCGTCATAGGGATTGATGGTCTTGTCAATCCGGAAACCTTTGGGGTAAGTTGCGGACCGTATCACAGGTCCAAAGCAACGTGGTCCCAGGTATGGTCCTTCCCAGGCTTCGTGGATCTTGTCCAGACGTGAACGCGCATCATATGGCTCCGGGCTTCTTTTCTTCTTCTTGCAATCAGGGGATGGGCTGCGTGAACGACGCAGGCCTCCTCCGCCATGATGGCTGCTTGGTGGCGACGGAGGCGGAGGCGGCAGTGGGTTAGCCTTCTTGTTGTTACCCTCTTGTGACGCCTCATGCTTGTCGCGGTTGCTTGTCGGACACGGAGGATCGTGGCGTGACCTGCTCTTGTGTCCTTGCTAGCGCTCTCCATCATGACGGGTCTGCTCCGTGTTGTCGCGGATGACGATGCCGCTCTGTCTTGGTGGAGGCATATCCGTGCGACGGTGAGCTTTGGTATCTTCGCGATGTCGGGGGGAGCGGGGCGATGGAGATGGGCGACGAGGTTGGGCCTTGCCTCCATGGTCGGAGGATATGGGGATAGCATCCTTCCCGTTGCGCGCATCCCTCCATCTTCGTTCTGACAAACCCGGCTGGGACCCGACATCAAGAGGAGATCTGTCCCTTGGCGGCTTATGCTGGCTAGACTGGAAAAACGCTGGGTCAGACTCAAGCCTCTGAGAGGTGGCATTTTCCTGTTGTTTCACCGCCTTGGACACTAGGTCATAGACCTAGTTCACTGCTTCGGGTGATCTATCCTGCTCCAGAAGGGTCTTGGCGACGGCGAGGTTGAGGAGAGGAGTGGGCATTACCTGCCTGCCTTCACTGTCAATGTATGGCTTGGCCTGTGCCGGCTTCGAGGGAGCCCATCCTAGGTTTCGCCGTACACCAGGATCATTGATGACGCGAGCCGGAGCTTTTTTAGCCTTCTGCAGCAGCAGCAGAGTCTTGTACTCAGCTTCCATTTCTCTAGCTTTCTCTATTGACTTTTGCGCGTTGGCCAAATCTCGATCTAGCTTTGCGCGTTGCTTCGTGATGGCCTGCGCTTCCTGCAGCAGCTGCTGGCGCTTCTCATCAAGCTGGATGACATTGCAAATATGAGCCACGGTCATAGGCTCGACTAGGAGATCACCGTACATCATTCTATCAGCTGGAGTGACTTGGGCCGCAGCAGACGTAGATGCCGGAGGCGGCGGGTTTGCGGTGTTGTTGTTGCTCGGACCGGTGCCGAGTTCTTGTGGCTGCTCCACTGGTTTAGGCGGAGGGGGCATGACCTTTGCGCGATTGTTGTCGGTAGCAACATGTGGTCCCTTCGCTTTGTCCAGCACTATAAGCGGATCTCGTTCGGGTTGATCTTCTTCCATCACCGTCCCAATGGCGACGAACACCTCTCTGGACGTGACGGTGTTGTTGGCCTGCTCGTCGCGTTTGTAATCCTCCTCCATCTCCTGCATGGCGGAGTCTAGCTCCTCCAAGCTGAAGTCTATCTCCTCTGAATCTGCACTGATGTCGGCGTAGAGCGCGTCAAGCACAGAGTCGGAGGGTGCCGGGGCCTCCTCAATGATGGGCGGTGGAGGTGCAACAACAGCCACGATGACTGGAGGTGGTGGCGCAGCTGCGGCGATGACGACCGGAGGCGGTGGCGGTGGTGGCTGAGGCGAAGGGGCTCCGTCAAGGAGCGCGAGGGCTGTCCGAGCTGCCTCCTCAGCCTCCGTGTAGTTGTTGATGGTGTTCACCATGCTTTCGAAGGTGAGGCGTCCTGAAGCCTGCTGCCGCCTTAGAGTATGTCGGAGAAGCGTATCTTGGTCCAGTCCTTCCACAAAGTGATACATAGCATCATCATTGGGGTAATGTGCCAGATCGTCCCGTATATGGAGCCACCTGCAAGGTAATCGCAGGGGTTTTCGCCCTCTCTCTGAACGCAACGCGCCAGATCGAAAATAGTCACCACTCCGACGAACTTGGATCTCTACTGTCCAGATGCACGGACGAAGACGGCGGACCTGCAGTGATCTTCCACCGTTATATCCTGCACAGGGGCGGTTTGGGTGGGCCTTGAATTTTTCCGATCTTTGCCAGCAAACTCTGAAGAGAGATTCGACATCGATCCTTCCGCGAACATATCCTGCCCGTAGGCGGTCTGTGCGGGTCTTGATGCTCCTCCAACTCCTAGGGAACTAGTGCCCGATTCGGTTTCGCCGATGAAGAGGTGGATATCTCCGATGGGGATGATCGAGCATCGCATAGGGTTTGTCTTCACCGGGATCCAAAACTCGTTGGGAGGGACGATCGGAACATTGTCGGAGAAGAGAACACGACCGATGGCTAATGTTTCGCCGATCCCCGCAAAGATCTTGGTCCTTGCCCGCTGAAGAGCCTGAAGCTCCTCTTGCCCCACGGTGGGCGCCAACTGTCGTGGTATTGCCGGCGAGTACGCCATGGAGGGGTCCTCACAGTGCGTGTTTTGAGACGTGGGGGAAGGCGGACGGTTGATGGGTACGAGGTAACATAGCTTACCCAAGTTCAGATCCCACAATGGTGGCGGAATCCTACTCCTGCTATAAATCACTATAAAGGCAATACGCCGAGTTACAGGGATTGGTTCGCTGTGCGAGGTGACTAGAGAGTCTAAGTTATCGTTGCCCTAAAGGCTCCCATAGGCCCGACTTATATAGTCACTAGGTCCTAGGGTTACACGGAAAAGTCCTAGCCGGACAGGTTACAGAGTCCTACACTTCTGACAGCTAGTCTAGCGTGTCTTGCACTCCAAGGATCCGGGTACATCGGTGACTCCTCCTTAGCCTTCCTTTATCCGGCATGGGCCTCCCTTCTGGATCCATCTAACTGGGCCGCCCAGCAGGCCATAGTCCATGCTACCAACTGTGGGCCACCCGGGTTATCCGGATAGGAGACATGCTATAAGGATACCCATATAGCATATCCCCAATAGTACAGGAGCTATCCCACAACCAAAATGACAAGGCAAGCAGACAATGAGCATCTCAGCGATCTTTTTATTTACTATATGCATAGCTTTTTATTGAGGATGCTTCATAGATAGCTCACTATGGTGATGTTGCAAGTTTCCACCATGATTAGGCATGGCTTAGGCTAGCGGCCCAAGCGTTTCTCTAACACAGAATACATACTCCATGGACTTACAAGTTCCCTCTTTATTTCACATCGGTGACATCCATAGACAAAAGAGCATGATATCAAGTGAGTACAAAGTACAAGTACAATGTTGAAAACGTTCCCCGTGACAGCACGGTTCTGCTAATTCCAACGTATAAGTGCAAGCATATACAACATAGATGACACAATGGTTCAAGTTTATTAGGGGCAAAGAAATATAAAGTGTGCCATCAAGTTTGTGAGGGCTTTAATCACTAAGTTTTCACATAACAAAATACTTTTAATTGGAAGATAGCTGAAAACAAGAATATACTTAGAATGGTGTAACACACCATGCATAGGAGTTTATAGTGGACACTTTGGAATAACTTGGTTTCTTGGGAGTTGGAAGCATGAGTAGAACTTACTCATACAAGTGGAGGCTAGCAAAAGAATGGGAGCAACCAACTAAGAGAGCAATAATGGCCATAATCATGCAGAGCAACAAAATATTACTAATCAAAGCATAGAGTGGTACTACAAGTCAAGGACTAAATGATCATAGAGGCTATGGTGACTTGTCATAGTCATAACATGGTGTGAGCACGTGCCAAGCTAACCCAAGCAAAGCATCAAAAGAGAATACCACAATACTATGCTTTTGCATGCTAAAACAACGCGTATTTTTTTTCAAGGCACACTATGCAATCCCAATTGTTTGGAACAAGACATGCTACAGAAATAATCACTAAGCATAAGGTAAAAACAACACCTAGCATGTCATGCAAAAGTCTAAGTCACAGCCAATGCAAGTTCCTCTTGCACTTATCAAGCAAGAACTTCCTACTCCTTTCCAACACCAAGCAACTTATTTGCAACAACACATCAAGAACGGGGGTCCAAACTACTTTATTCAAGCAAACTAAACAACTAAGCAAACGAAATGAAAACTAAGACGCTCCAAGAACAACACAACTGTGCATGAAATAATAAAAACGAAGTGTCTAGACAAAGCTGAGCTTTTTATTGATGAAGAAGGGGATGCCTTGGGCATCCCCAATCTTTGACGCTTGTACCTCTTGGATATTTCTTGGGGTGACACCAGGGTGGCATCCCCAAGCTTGAGCTTTTGTCCATTCTTCATCTCATTACATCATTTTCTCTCTATACCTGATTTTTTTCCTTCATACAAAACTTCACACAATCTTTATTAGCAACATTAGTGTATTCAAAAGATAATAGACCCTTAGGTAAAGCTTTGGAACAACAAGACTTTTCACTAAAAACACATTCTACTGTAGCAACTCCTTCAAAAATCTCAATTCACGTAAAAGGAACTCAAAAAGGAATCAATAAGAAGCAAATGCAAATAATGGCAAAAATCTATCAAAACAGACCAGCAGGTAGAAACCGATTTTTTTCGAAGACCTTATGTTGCTCAAATAAGAAATGTTGAACTAACGAAAGTTATCTAACATACTGGGGGATTTATTCGTAAATTTTCAGCTCAATCCGAGTTACAGAGACTCCTCACAATTTTTTTTGTGGAGGACGGAAATCTGTTTCGAGACAGCAACTCCCCAAATCTTACTTTCCTCTCATTAGAGGTCATTCTTGGCACAAAAAGCAAACAAAAAGGATAAGGAGAGGTCATTAGTGAGGTAATAACTTCCAAGACTCAAGTAAACTCTTGGGTTATCTTCCAACAGGTACTTTTATTTAACGCCTTTAAGTTAGGCACAAGAAGCAAGAAGAATCAAGTATTTTCAAATGAAGAAGCATTAACATCAAACCTTGCTTTCAAAGGAGGATCAAAAAGCAACTTCTCTCTCCTCATAAGGAAGTGTTCAATACCTTTATTGAATGGAAATTGATATTTAATGGTGCCTTCTTTCATATCAATGATGGCACCAACAGTTCTAAGAAAAGGTCTTCCCAAAGTAATAGGACAAGAAGCATTGTGTTCAACATCCACAACATAGAAATCAACATGGACATAAGCATTGTTAACCATGATGAGAACATCATTAATACTCCCCATTATTTTATTTTTAGCATTGTCATTGAGTGGGACATCCAAATAACAATCTTCCAAAGGCGGCAAATCAAGCATTTCGTAAATCTTCCTAGGCATAATAGAGATACTAGAACCAAGATCACATGAGGATTTGAGATCAAAGTCATTCACTTACACATTAATAATGGGTTCCCAACTATCTTCTACTTTCCTAGGAATAGAAGCTTTGTGTTTTAGCTTCTCTTCCTTAATCTTAACAAGAGCATATGTAATGTGTTTGGTGAAAGCAACATGCATATCACTAGCATCAGGACTTCTAGCAAGCTTTTACGAGAACAGAATCACTTTAGAAATATTGCAACCATACATATCAAAATCAAACTTAGCATCACTACTAGTAGACTCATTAGGCTTAGGCATTGTAGGAGTAGGAATAGGGACTTCTTGTGGTTTAGTGGTCTCCATTCTAGTGATGGTGCACACACTATTGTTTCTATCAATTTCAGCTTCCCTTTCCCACTTAGCATGAAGTTGAGCTAACAGTCTAACATTTTCATCAATAGTAACTTGTATGGCATTAGCAGTAGCAAAGGTGTTTTCCATGGTTTTAGGTTTAGCAGCCATTTTATTAATCAAGGAGGATTATGCTTCAGACAAAGAGGAAATATTCTTCTCAACAGTTAAAAGCTTTTCCTCCACAGTTTTGTTGAAAGAAGTTTGTTTACTAATAAAGTCTTTGAGCATGACTTCAAGTTCAGAGGGGGCACTTCTAGCATTGTTGTAGGAGTTTCCATAGGAATTTCCATTATTAGGAGGATAAGTCCTATAATTGTTGTTACCACCAAAATTATTCCTATAGGCATTATTGTTGAAATTGTTGTTTCTAATGAAGTTCACATCAACTTGCTCTTCTTGAGCAACCAAAGAGGCTAAGGGAACACTATTAGGATCTAGAGGAGCTTTCCCATTAACAATCATAGCCATAATAACATCAATCTTATCACTCAAAGAGGAGGTTTCTTCAATAGAGTTTACCTTCTTACCATGTGGAGCTCTCTCAGTGTGCCATTCAGAGTAGTTAACCATCATATTTTCAAGGAGCTTTGTTGCAGTACCCAAAGTGAGGCCCATAAAAGTACCTCCAGCAGCTAAATCCAACAGGTTTCTTGAGGATAAGTTCAAACCTGCATAAAAAGTCTGGATAATCATCCAAGCAGTGAGTCGATGAGTGGGACAATTCTTAACCAAAGACTTCATTCTTTCCCAAGCTTGAGCAACATGTTCATTATCAAGTTGTTTAAATTTCATAATGTCACTTCTCATAGATATAATCTTAGCAGGGGGATAGTACTTTCCAATAAAAGCATCTTTGCACTTAGTCCAAGAATCAATACTATTTCTAGGCAAGGATAGCAACAATTCTTTAGCTTTCCCTCTCAAGGAGAAAGGAAACAGCTTGAGCTTAATAATATCTCCATCTACATCCTTATACTTTTGCATCTCACAAAGTTCAACAAAATTATTGAGATGGGCAGTAGCATCATCAGAACTAGCACCAGAAAATTGCTCTCTCATCACAAGATTCAACAAAGCAGGCTTAATTTCATAAAAGGTAGCATTAGGAGCAGGTGGAGCAGTAGAGTGCTAAGGAAATCATTGTTGTTTGTGCTAGTGAAGTCACAAAACTTGGTGTTCTCAGCGGAGTTCATTTTGGCAAAGGTGGGCAAGCCAAAAACAGCAGCAACACCTAAAGCAGGAACTAATTTTTTTGTGTTTTTGAATAAAGAAAGCAAACCAAACTAGACTAATTATTTTGGAGTTTTTGAAAAGAGGCAAACAAAACCAAGCAAAAGAAACTAAGCAAACTAAAAACAAAGTAAAGAGAAAGGAAGTGGAGGACTCCCCTTGTGAAGACGTCCTTAGCCTCCCCGACAACGGCGCCAGAAAAAGGCTTGATGAGTGCAGCAACACTTCGTTGGGAGACCCCAAGCGGAAGGTATGATGCAGTTCAGCAGGCAAGTTTCCCTCAGCAAGAAACCAAGGTTATCGAACCAGTAGGAGGAAGGAAACACCCCAAAGGTGCTGCAAGCAACGTGAAGACCTACACAACACAAACTCAAGACTTTGCCCCAACTAACAGTGAGGTTGTCAATCTCACTGGTTGCTGTAACAAAGGATTAAACGTATGGTGTGGAAGGTAATGGTTTGCAGCAAGTAAACAAGTAACAGTGGAAGATGTATCAATGGTAAATACTGGACCGGGGTCCATAGTTCACTATTTGTGCTCTCCTTAGATAAACAACATGGCATGAAGGATAAACAAATTACAGCAGGGCAATTGACAGGAACTGAGCAAGGCATAACAATGCAATACCATACAAAAAGATCCTATGAGATTTGATTGGGAAAGACAACAATATACATAGACCGCCATCCAACTGCATCTATGAATAGAAGTCCACCTTCAGGTTATCATCTGACCCCCTCCGGTATTATTTGCAAGCAACAGACAACTGTTTTAAGCAAAGTGTGTAAGGTAAAGAATCCACTTGTTCCATGAACAAGAGACCGCTGTTTTCTCCCTAGTATCAACAACACATCTACAACCGAAGAGATTTCTGTCACTTACCTTGAAAACTAGAGGCATGAACCCACTATAAAGCATAAATACTCCCTCTTGGAGTCACTAGCAACTACTTGGCCAAGATAGCTACTAACAACGGAGAGCATGCAAGGTCACAAACAACACAGACATGATAGTATCAAATAGACAAAACCATTAATCAATCTGACATAGTAATCTCAATATCCATCGGATCCTCGCAAACAAAACATGCATGATTACAAATAGATTAGGTCTTGATCATGAACTGAGCTCACAAGATCTATACATGAAAGCACAAGGAGGAGATACAACCATCTAGATACTACATGGACCCATAGTCCAAGGTGGAACTACTCACGCATCATACCGGAGAAGAAGGCCTCTGGGATGATCTCCCCTCCGGCAGGGTGCCGGGAAGAACTTCAGATCCCCCCGATCTAGGGACGACGGTGATGGTGGCTACAAAAGGTTTTGTGGAGTTTTGACCGGGTGCCTAGGGTTTCTGCATTGGGCGCTTCTTATAGGCGAAGAGGCAAGGATGGGAGGCGGCCAGGGGCCCCACACCCTACCCAGGCGCGGGGTGGGCCCACCCTCACCTAGGGGAGTCTGGCCGCCCTGGTTTGCTTCTCCGTCTCTCCTCTAGACTTCGTGTCCCCCATGGTAAAATATTGACTTTGGCTTTTGTCCCGTCCAATTCCTAGAATATTGATTTTTCTGCCTTTCTAGAACCAAAAATTGAAGAAAACAGGCAACTGCCACTGTGGAAACTTGTTAATAGGTTAGTTCCAGAAAAGATATAAAAACACCTCAAAGTATAGACAAAGCAAAGCAAAGTAGATACTAAACAAGCATGGAGCATCAAAAATTATAGATACGTTTCCGACGTATTAGTCCCGTTGAATTTTACGGAATACCTCACCGACGTTACACATGACATAATCCAATCAACGAGGGTGAGAGAAACACAACTTTTGCATAACTTGTCTCAAAAATGACCAATCAACCCGATCATACGCCTTAGAGAGATCAAGCTTATATGCACAGAAGCTCTTTGTAGGATCCTTTTCTTGTTTGATATGATGAATACATTCAAAGGCAAGAAGGGCATTGTCTGTAATCCTCCTCCCAGGAACAAACGCACTTTGGGATGGAGAAATAATATCATCAAGGAGGGGCCTTAGACGGTTAACCAAGCATTTTGAAACAACTTTATAGACAATATTGCACAAATTGATTGGACGGTATTCAGATAACTTAGTTGGATTTGATACCTTAGGAATCAAAACAATAGAAGTATTATTTACTCCTAGCATGATACCTATTTTGAAAAACTCCTGGATAGCACCAATGACTTTATCCTTCAACATCCCCCAATTCCGTTGGAAAAACCATCTGGGCCAGCCAGGTGCCTTTAATGGACCAATCTAAAAGAGCGCATCAGAGATTTCTTTCTTAGAGAAATAGTTGCACAACATGTCATTTGATTCATCTGAGATACGCCTCTCGACCAGATCAACTATGTTTCGGATCCAACTCAACATCCGTAGAAAACAGTGAAAAAAAGTACTCATTGACCATGGCGTGCATAGTAGGGACATAATCATGAGCAACGCCAAGGTCGTCCAGCAATTTGTGGATTTTATTTTTCTGTTCTCTCCATACTGCTTTATTATGGATAAATTTAGTGTTTCTATCACCCTCCTTTAACCAGGTAAGCCGAGATCTCTGCAGCCACATCATCTCCTCATGATAAATTAACTCGTTCAATCTATCAGTAACTTGCCGGATTTCCTGCCTGTCCGCATTCATAAGCATAAGCTACTCCAGTTGCTCGCGGGACTTCTGCAGCTCTAATTTGACATTACCAAATTTGGCTTTACTCCATTCTTGTAATTTAGACATAGTACTACCAAGAGTTGAACCAATACCACCCAAGTCCTTTACCGATCCAAAGGAATCCCAGGAGTTTTTTATCACCTCAGTAAGAGAGCACTCATGTTCCCACATTACTTCATATTGTTTGCATCGCTTCCCACCACGCTATATTTCTTCCATTTCACCAGAAACCAATAGCGCAACATGGTCAGAGCATGGAGTCACAATGTGCTTAACCAAATAATGAGGGAACAAGTTACGCCACGAGTTTGATGTAAGAGCTCGATCCAAGCGCACTTTAACATTAGCAGCACCGGTCCTCTTGTTATCGTATGCGTAGGGAACTCCCGAAAAACCCAAGTCAACTAGTTCACATGCTTCAACAACATCCCTGAAAGCAGCCATTTGAGCCTCTGACCTAGGTGAGTTCGAGAAGTGTTTGAAACTTCAAAGACATTCTTTGAAATCCCCTACAACAAGCCATGGAAGATCATAGCGTGTGTTTAACTGAAGCATTTTTTCCCACATAAGATGACGATGTTCAGTTCTAGGCTCCCCATAAATACAAGTAAGCCTCCAGTGGGGAGTATCTTCATCCGAGCTATTAATGGTAAGATCAATGAACCGGTCCTTTACATCCTCAATGGTAACCCGCAGCTATTCATGGCAGTACACCGCCAAAACACCACTGAAACCTTCGCTGTCTTTACCAGCAAACCCTCGCAAACCAAAGCGACCACGAAAACTTCTCATCTTATTTTCTGTCGTGTCTCACACAAAAACACCACAAAAAGGGGAATGCGACTGGATTAGTGTCGCAACCTATCGAACTATCCGAGGGTCCCCCCTCCCTCGACAGTTTAGGCATAATAGATTCATTGGGACGGGTGGTGCCCCGTCATGGAGCCCGCCAAATTTTCATTAACATTATCCAAGTCAGTTATCTTCAGATTATCAGATTGTCCAGCACCATCCATGTTTCCAACAGTGGAATCACAAGTCCTGCTTCGCTTTGGATCCCTCTTGGGTGGAGGGCTCGCAGGGATAACTGGCGGTTCTTTCTGAAACTGTTGTACCAGCGCATTCACCGCAGGCACGACCGATAAGTTCTGAGAATTAGCAACATACTGCTGACCCGAGCAGGCAAGGTCTAGATTCATAGGATCTATAGAATAGCCTATGCCATCCTTCCCGTACTGAGTTAAATTAAAGTCATCACAACCTGACTCATCCATACTTACTCTGCCACGACCACGACCAGCTCCTCTTCCACGGCCTTTGCCCCTTTCAGCACCACGAATAGCCCATGAAGATTTCGGATCTTTGTAGATTAAGGTTTCAGGGGCGTGAACCCCATCCCCATGTTCTGTGTCCAGGTGACCAATCATGCCGCAAAAGGCGCACCAATCCGGCAGGCGCTCGTACTTCACAAGAAACAGTTGGCGTTTACCTTCTCTGATCATTGAAACAACAATTTTCAGCTGTTTCCTAACATCATACTTGATTCTCACACGGTAGAAATTTCCTATGAAATCAGACGAAACCGGCTCTACTCCAACAACAGAACCAACTTTAGTTGCTAGCACTTCAAGCATGGGCCGAAACCCTATCAGCGGACCGTGAATTTGGATCCAAATCTTAAAAGTATGGAGATCAATCAACGATGGTTTAGTAAAGCCATCATACTCAGCCATCAGGACAGGATGCCCTCTGAACGTCCATGGTCCTCCCTCCATCACTTTGTCCCAATCGCCCAGGCACAAAAATTGCATAGTATACATGTTGTTTTCCAGTGCTTTAAAGTTCACCTCCTGCACAAGATCCCAAGCCGTCCTCATGCTCTTGAAGAACCAAAAGTCGTTGAACTCCAGATCTGTATAAACCCTAGCGATCGCCAACCACCTGGTGGCTTCCGCCGGCGGTGGGTTTTGGTCCTCGTAAACAACATCATCAAGATCATCATTGGCCCCTCCCGCGTTCGATGCGGCAGCAGCCATCCGAGCCCTAGCACGTGCTCGGCACGCAAGCTTCCCCGGAGAAGTTTGCCCTACACCCAGACCGAGGCGGAAGGATTGACAGGCGAGCCTAGCGCGATCGGTAGGAGGGCGAGGGTAATAGATTTGTACGAGATCTCGACGCCGAGCGATGTCGGCAGGAGGAAAACGAAACCCTAACGAGAGGGGAGTACCGTATAACCCATATTTTCTATAAACACACAGCTGAGGTAGATATTAAACATTCTTTGAAAGTTCAAAGTTGAATATCGACACAAATTCATGCCAGTGCCGGACAGTAGTCTGATACGGCCACGCATGTACACCTGCTCGCTGAAACTGATCAATCATGCTAACCGAAGAGAGAATATTATACTATTATACGCTAAATAATGACGGGATTAAATACGCTGAAGTCAGCAGACAGAGTCCGTCCGTCGAATTCTGTTGCTTAATTTTACACACTGATCACCATCGACCATCGGATGCCAGCTGAATTGTCCCCGTCATCCAACCAACCTGCAGCCCAGATGTCCCCGCGTGTCCTGCCGTCTGTACCGAAGAAGTATACGGAGGACAGTCGACGGAGCGGAGCGTCGGCGAGGAGAGGATGCCATGGCAGTGGCGGGCCGGCCAAGGGAACCCGCTCGCGAGGCGCCGTACGTGCTCGGCACGCCATGAGCGCAACATTTGTATAGCCGTAGAGCGACCTGCGGGCACGTCAGGGAACTACAGGAGATGTTATAGCCGCAGAGCGACCTGCGTGTTGCCTCAACAACAATTTGGCACCGGTTCCGTTTCAGAAAAACAATTTGCCTGCACGCGATTCGACTAGTCTCTCTCTTCCTCCATTCCATTCCATAGATTATTGGGCTATATCTGGGAGAACTTGGTCTTTTCCTACGGGGAACGGGAACCGAACTTTGGTATTCGTTCGACTGTAACTTTGGGTGTGTTTGTAGTCTGCATCTAGGTTTTGGCCCGGCCCGGTAATGCCATCCCCTCGTCTAGAAAAAAGAATACTGGCACTCTTTATATTTACGAAATAAAACACATATTTTAGGCACACAATTGAGATAGAAATCGAACAGTTCTAGAAAGTTCACGGTTTACATAAAAGGATGTTCATGTCTGTAATCACACACAACACTCTGTATTTCATGAATTAAAATATTTTTCTCCACATTTATCATTATTTATCTGTTTCCATGGAAAATTTGAACCGGTCCAAATATGTACCTAGGTGCCACTGCACTATGTTGGCTTTAGCCATGTTATTATGATTCATATTTCCTTTATAAAAATTTGGTTAAATCTTAAATAATTTGACTTACGATCTAATATGTTACAAATTTTAGGCAAAGGAAATAATACACAACCCACAAGGATGTGAGGATTTAGAGCTCGTGATTATCTTCATGAAAATCTTAAGTTTATCAAAAACGGATCTTGAATGAAAATCTTATTCAGTTTTCTATGTTAGAGGTTTTACCCGTTCTTCGCTTAGAGAGGTTTCACACCTCTCTCTCTCTACTTGTATTTTTGTTGATAATGCTTGGTGTTATATATCTATAAAAAATTGGTTTCATCTATTAGGAGTTTAGATTCTAAAGATATTACGGTTTTGGTTTCACATGTTTTAGTGGTTTTATAGTGCGGAGACTCCGGTGTGCTTAGACCAGAGACTCCAGGATGCTTAGACCGGTGACTCTGATGTGTCAACCCCGGAGACTCGGGCCTAAGCTCAAAAGTCTCTCGGCCTCTCCTCTACTCCGAGTTAACCTAATTGTGACAACTCCTAGTAGGTTGGTCCAGAGAATGGCTAGAGCCTTGGCCCGGAGACTCTACCCGGGTCTCGTCAGACCGGAGACTCCCGTCACCCTAGATCGGAGACATCAGGGTTAAATTCCTAGAGTGGCTACTTTTTGTGGTAACCTATGAAAGACCCCCTCTTCCCCAAGTGAAAGTGCAGAAGGAGGAAAATGCTTATAGATTATACCTTATTAGTGGTGCACAACCCTAGTGCATCGCCACTGGTAATAGTGGTGGCATTCAAATTTTCTGTACGCCATCAGTAAGTGCCAACCTGTGGTGTGTCCAACTTCACGACATGTCAATTGTACATGGCACAGACTAGTAGTCTGAGGTGAAACATACTAGTGACGTGGAGTTTTCTGAGCTGGTTAGTGGTGTGTATGTTGTGACACACCAGTAACTAGTGATGTGTCTCGTACTTAAAATGCCAGTAGTAACTACTAACTAGCGGTTATCAAAAAAGCAGAGAGGAACGGCTAGCGACGTTGTTATCCACTCTTCTCCACCTCCACCCCATGCCCATGCCTTTCTCACTCGAGCTCTCCACCCCACCAGCGGCTCTTCGCCACCGCACGTCGCTTAATCCTCCATCGCCCCTCTCCCCTCTACATCGTGTCGTATCTACTACATACCCGTCCTCGAGCCGCAACCACCGCCACCTTGTCCCCGAGCCATTGTTATTGGTGATCCCTACCTTTCCTCTTCTTTCAATGTGTAGTTTAATGTGTAGATGAATTATTTCTATGAATTGTATTCATAAATTATCTAGGAGAATCACGCAGATAAATTGTATAGTAGATTTTTATGGATTTATACATGCTTGTTTAGTCTATGAATTTTAGTGGATTAACATAGTGGATTTTAGATTGTAGATAGTGCAAATTATCCAAGGTGTGTAGTGCCATGCTAGTGGAATTTAGATTGTAGATAGATACAAATGATATATAAGCTGATTTACTAGAACATGTGTAGTCTTATAAGTCGATTTAATTGATCATTGTTGTTGTTTAGGATATATGGCGCCACGACAAGAATGCAACAGTGAGTGTGACACTAGCTTATCGCCGGGTTACTATTTAGTTTCTATGTTTGTGAAGAGTTTGAAGATTGGGTGGTAACAAACTAATCTATATAATACAACCTTACAATCATTGTTTGCTTTTACCAATAATTAATTCAACTTCTGTTTCTTTTGTTGATGGTGCACAAATTGTTGCGTGAAATGCAAGGTTAATATGGATGAAGCAGTAGGAGAGAGCCTGCACTTTCAAGCACTTGTTCGTGTATATGACATTGTTGTGGTGAAAGAGTGGATTGTCACCCACATGAGGATGAAATCAATTCTTTAGAAGAAACTATTCAGGTGGGGGAGATCAAATGCTTGTTGTTTCCTTAATTACGGGGAGAACTACCATAGATCGGTGTTATCTATTTCAGTGGTGGTGAGGTAAACCCATTTGACTCTACCGTCACCTCTCAAAGATGCAACCTGAACAACGATGAGCACTAACAACTCTTAGATATCCTACTGATAGATCATACCTTTGTTGGGTCCAATTTGTGACCCGTTTGCCAAAAACTAATTTTGCCAGACATAACATGGTATGTTATTTCAAGTTATTTGCATTTTTCCTTGTATTATGTGCATAAATTGTGGCAGATGTCTAATATCATTACTCTTTTGGTTTTCATCCATGGCGGCCGCCTATGCCTTGGCCGCTTCTCTTCGGCCAGAGTGTTGTTGTGCCTCAATTCCTCAATTATCCGCCTCAACTCATTCTTCAGCTTGAGCAGGGCCTTTCCATTCGCCTTGGGGGCATCAGTGGTGGTGGTGGAAGGTATTCCATCAATGGTTGGTGTGACATTGGCAGCCGGCCAGGAGAGGACAAGGAGGGATGCATGCGGACGCGAGCTATCCGCGTAGACGCATAGTGACATGGTTATACCCCGCGGGTACACGATCTCAGCATACCTGGTCCAGCCCAAGGAAGGCCCACGGCAAATATACACCGGCCCATGAAGATTTTCGGGTGGCCAAGGCCCATGACGCCTTCGGATCCTTGGAGAGCAAGACTAGAGTAGATAGGAAATTCAAAGGGGTAAACCCTAGAACCTGTAACCGACTAGATCTGTGCCTAGGACCTGCCTACGTCTATATAAAGGCCAGGAGGGCACGACCTAGATCTCTCTCTCTCATACTTCCGCATACGCACCTTCACGCCAGATCGCATCTGCGCACCCCTGTAATCACCGGTTCTGCCGTAATCAAAGAGCAGACAAGCAGGAGTAGGGTTTTCCCTCTGGGGGCCTGAACCTAGGTAAACCTCGTGTCCCGTATTACTTGTTTACTAACCGTTCCGCGATCTCCAGCATCCCCATCTTCTCCAAAATCCAAGTCCATAACAATGGGCATTGACGAGATCCAACCTCGTCAATTGGCGCCGTCTGTGGGAAACTGGTGACGCTAATTGTGCGATTGTGACGGTCCCAACCCGAGAGATCTACAACTCTGCAGCGACGGAGAGTCACCTCCTCTTCGGTGCTTTCGACTTCACCGCCCACTCACCGGCCACCATGAAGGACTTCGAGCCCATAGGCGACGGACTCGAGATCCTGTTCGGGAGCTTCTGCTTCCAGGTGGGGCAAACTGGCACCCTCCGCCTCCCCGAGCAGGTGCCCCTACCATCAATCAGGCCCGCTTCATGGGCCCCACACCCTGTGCTACGCACATCATCATCAACAGATGAGTCCTACGACAGCAGCAGCTGCAACTCTGATCTGTGTGATCCGCCATCGGATGAAGGGACCTATGGTTCCGGATCCGAAAGTTGTGGCAGCAGCGGACCAATCTACGAGCGCTACCAATGCGTCGTAGTCATCCAGAGCGACGTGGATCAGCAAGCGCCCAACCCGCCACCTAACCCGCCGCCCAACCCGCTACCTAACCCACAGGACAGAAGCGGGGGGAACAGAAGAAGCCAGTCCCCCCACCCGAAGGGGATAACACCGGCCATGTCATCCGCCTTAGCAAAGAAGGATGGGCCCAGGCACGCGCCGCCGTGGCGGGCAGCACGGTCCTGCCTGCAGACGCCTCACGGGACCTGCTGATGGCATACCATTTGCTCCTGATCGAGGAGCACAAGAAGCAGGTCAAGATGCAAGAGGTGCTTGACAAACGCAAGCAAGCAGCCTCAGAGTCCAGCGCACGACGAGCTGCGCTCTCCTCCATGGGCATCGGCTCTAGATCGAACGGCAACCACGACAACAAGCACCGCTCTCGGACGGAGAACATGGACCCCAAGGAGCGCCGTGAGGTGACCCGAACCCTCCACACATCCTTCATGGAGATGGATGCCGATGGGAACATCATCCCGAAGACACCGCAAGCTGCGATCATAGCAGCCACTGCGTACCTCGTGGCCTACCCACCTCCGGAGGGGGACCCGAAAAGAGCCATGCACAAATCCGCACTCACCGGACTCGGACTCGTCGGAGCTGCGCTCCATCAAGAAACTCCTACGGAGCCGAAAAAGAAAGCTACGGTCAGGTTCGACCGCAGCCCCACTCCTTCATCCGAAGAAGAGGACCATGACCTTCCTCGAAGGCACAAGAGCTCGCATCATCACAGCCGCGATTACGACGCCAGAGACGCGCTAACACAGCGCAAAATCGACAAAGTGCGAGCCAAGCGCGCATGCTCGTCTAAATCCGAGATGGATGAAGACGAAGGAGAACTCTGCGGAGCTCGGTGCTTCAGCTGATCTGTCCGACGGACACGGATGCCGTGAAATTTCAAGCTTCCTTCGGATACTCCGAAGTTCGATGGCACACAGGACCCCAAGGCATGGCTCAGCGACCACCTGTCATCCGTCAAGCTGCACGGTGGTAACAAGGAAACCGACATGCAATGCCTTCAGCTGCAGCTGACAGGCGCAGCCCGGATCTGGCTTAGCAGCCTATCTTCAGGATCCATCCGAAGTTGGGAGGAGCTGGCTTACAGTTTCATCCGAAACTTCAAAGGCACCAGCAAGAGGCCCGCCTCGATCGAGGAGTTGCGAGCCTGTACTCAACAATCGGGCGAATCCATTCGCTCGTACATACTGCGCTGGTCCAACACCAAAAACTCCGTGGCGCACATCTCCAAAGAAAGGGCCATCGACGCCTTCAAGGACGGCGTCAAGCGCCAGGACTTCAAGGAGGAACTCGGGCGCGTCAAGCCCAAGACACTTGACCACCTCATGGACATCGCCAACAGGTGGGCCGACGGTGAAGATTCCGTCCACCGGGCACAATCGGAGGAAGAGGACGATTACGGCTGACGACGGGAACGCCGTAACAAGAGGAGACCACGCGTCTACGACGACCGCGATGGACCCGACATGGTCGCGGCCGGCTACACCGATTGCCGCAACGATGCCAACCGCAACAGTGGCGGATACCGCGGAGGAAACTTCCACGATGGAGGACGCCCAGCACAGTCGTGGCAGCGCCGCGATCACGATAACGGACCCTCAGCATACGAAAAACTTACGGGTCCATGCACCATCCACTTCTACATCGACAAGCAGGATGGCAAGAAGAAGGCAAGCCACATGCTCAAGGACTGCCGCGAGTTCTAGAAGCTCAGCGAAAGCATGGTTCAGATGAAGCAGCAAGCTCCACCCCCTGGATTCGGGAATGCACCCGCACCAGGTGAAATAGCGCATGGAGCTCCTCCACCGCCACCTGTAGGAGGCCCGAACCAACCAGTCGCACCAGCACAGAACTGTTGGAATTATGCCCTAGAGGTAATAATAAAGATGTTATTATTATAATTCTTGTTCATGATAATGTTTATATTCCATGCTAGAATTGTATTAAGCGGAAACTTTAATACTTGTGTGGTTTGTGAACAACACCGTGTCCCTAGTACGCCTCTATGGACTAGCTCATTGATCAATGATGGTTAAGGTTTCCTAACCATAGACATGAGTTGTCAATTGATAATAAGATCATATCATTGGGTGAATGATATGGTGGACAGACCCAAACTAAGCGAAGCAATTAGATCGTGTCATCGTGTTCGTCTTTGCGAAGCTTTTCTTATGTCAAATATTGTATTCCTTAGACCATGAGATAATACAACTCCCTGGTATCGGAAGAAAGCTTTGAGGTCATCAAACGTCATCCTATGAGAGGGTGATCATAAAGGTGTCTCTCAGGTGATCGGAAAGTATCTGTTGGGTTGTATGTATCGAGATGGGATTTGTCCCTCCCAAGTCGGAGAGATATACTTCGGGCCCACTCGGTAATCGATATCAACACCGCTTGCAAGCATGTGGTTAAGGAGTTAATCACAAAGTGATATCGGATTACGGAACGAGTAAAGTACTTGTTGTGAACGAGATTGAACTAGGTATGACGGTACCGACGATCGAATCTCGGGCAAGTAAAATATCGCGAGACGAAGGGAATATATATATATGGGATTGATTGAATCCTGGCATCGTGGTTCATCCGATATGATCATCGATGAATGTGTGGGAGTAAATATGGGTTTCCAGACCCCGCTGTTGATTATTGATAGAAGATCATGTCTGCATATTCTCGAACCCGCAGGGTCACACACTTAACGTGTCTCGACGCTAGGATAGATTGGATAATTGGTTTATGAGTTTTTGTTCGGAGTCTCGGATGGGATCCGGGACATCATAAGAGGTTCCGGAATGGTCCGGAGAATAAGATTCATATAAGGCAGTGCAGTTTTTGGAGTTCGGAATTGTTCCGGGTTAATCAGTATTGTACCGGAAGCTTCTAGAACCTTCCAGAAGGGGACCAACGTGGCCACACCTTCCGGGAGGGGGCATGGGCCTATGAGGGAGTGCCCTGGCCGCATTGGGCCAGGGGCACAAGGCCCCATAGGGCCCAGCCAGCCAAGAGGGTTTTAAACTCGAGATAGAGCTTCTAGAAGGGGGGGTTTCCTTGCCCCCCACTCCTCCTCCTTGGGGCCGCCGGTTTGGCTTGGGGGAGGGGCTAGGGCTGCGCCCACCCCTCTATATATAGAGGGCTGTGGGTGCACCAACCCCCCACACCTTCCCCTCCAACCCTAGCCGCCCTGCTGCCCTCCTCTTACCCTCCCGACTGCTTGTAGGCGAAGCTGCTGCAGAAATTCTCCACCAATTGCACCGCGCCGTCGCGTTGTAGATCCAACCCATCTCTCCACCATACTTGCTGGACCAAGGAAGGAGGTGACGTCGAGGTGCCGCACGTGTGCATCTCACGGAGGCATCGCCACTTGTGGTGCTAGATCGGATCGGATCGCGAGGAGGAGAAGCGAGTACGACTACATCACCCACGTTCCGACGAACGTTCCGCTGTGCGAATCTTCAAGGGTATGAAGATCTAATCCAATCTCTCTCGTTGATTGCATCTCCTAGATTAGATCTTGGCTTTCCCTCTGTTTGCATCCGTAGAAAATTTTGATTTACTATGCCGCGAAACCCTTTAGTGGTATCAGAGCTAGATCTATGCGTAGATGTGTTTCACGAGTAGAACGCAACATGGTTGTTGCGGGCGTTGATGTTTTCTGTTGCATGCCTCTTGTTTGTGTTCTTCTTATGACGCGGGATAGTGAGATTGAAGCGGTCCAGGCCAACCTTACGCGACGTCGTTCGCGAGACCGGCTCCGCACTTGACGTGTGGCTTGTTCCACACATGCGGCTGGTGGATGTCAGTTTCTCTCAATATAGTTGTCATGGGATTAACACCGGAGTTTGGCAACCATAATATCACCGTTGTGGCTTTCCGTAGGTAAGAATCGTTCTTAGCATCTACTCCCATAAGCCACGTAAAACATGCAACAACAAAGTAGAGGCGTCTAACTTGTTTTTTGCAGGGAGTGTTTTCTGTGATATGGTATGGCCCAAGATGTGATGTGTATAATGTATGCGATGATCATGTTTTGTAATGTTTCACGACTTGCATGTCGATGAGTACACAACCGGCAGGAGCCATATGGTTGTCTTTATAATTGTGTATGACCTGTGTGTCAACTTCTTATGCGCCATGTAATAGTTTCACTTTATCGCTAAGTAGTTAGCAATAGTTGTAGTTGCTATTCGTGGTGGAGGCAATCATGGTGGAGTGATGGAGATCATGCCAGAACGCACAAGATGGAGATCATTGCGCGAAGATTGGCTATACCATGTAACATTAAAGTTATATGCATGTGATGTTTATCCTTTTATGTATCTTATTATGCTTAGATCGCGACGATAGCATTATAAGATGATTCCTCACTTAAAGATCAAGATAAAAACTGTGTTCTCCCCAAGTATGCACCGTTGCGAAAGTTCGTCGTGTCCAAGCATCACGTGATGATCGGGTGCTATAGACTCTACGCTCACATACAACGGGTGCAAGCCAGTTTTGCACACGCGGAAATACTTGGGTCTGACTTGACGAGCCTAGCATGTACAGACATGGCCTCAGAACACATGAACCGAAAGGTTAAGCATGAGTCATATGGATGATATGATCGACACTTCGTTGTCCACCATTGAAGCCACATCTCTTCTCGTGATGATCGGATTAGGTGTGGTGAATTTGGATCATGTTCACTAAACGACTTGAGGGATGTTGAATTTAGTGGGAGTTCATCTAGTAATTTGATTAAGTTGAACTATTTATCATGAACATAGTCTAAATTGTACTTGCCAATACTGTAGATCACATGGCCAAGTCCAACTTCAACTTCAACGTTTTTGCTGAGAAGGAAAAGCTTAGAAACAATGGGTCTAACTTCACCAATTGGTTCCGCAATCTAAGAATCATTCTCTCTGGCGGTCAAAAGGACTATGTCCTTGGGAAAGCGTTAGGTGACCCCCCTGCTACAACTGCGCCGGCTGATGAGAAAGCTGTCTATCAGTCGCGCAAAGATGATTATGGTGTGATTAAGAGCACCATGTTGTTTGCTATGGAACCGGAACTTCAAAATCGTTTTGAAGACTATCCCGGGCCCTTTGAGATTCTCGAAGAACTGAAAACCATGTTTCAGACTCAGGCCCGTTCTGAGAGATATGAGATCTCTGAGAAGTTCTTTAACTGCAAGATGGAGGAAGGGAGTTCTGGTAGTGAGCACGCCATTAAGATGACGGGCTATACTCAACGCCTTGAGCAACTGGAATGCACGATTCCAGAGGAGCTCAAGATTGACAGGGTTCTGCAATCACTCCCTCCCAGCTACAAAAGTTGTGTAGTGACTCATAATCAGATTGGTTCCACTAATACGATCACCGAGCTCTTCGCAAAGCTGAAGGCCGCGGAAGTGGACATCAAAAAGGATAATCATGTGTTGATGGTTAACAAGCCCACCTTCAAGAAAGGTAAGGGTGCAAAGAAGCTCTTCAAGAAAGGCGGCGGCAAGCGCGTTGCCCCTACTGAGAAGAAGCTCAAGTCTGGTCCTAAGCCGGGCACTGAGTGCTTCTATTGCAAGGACAAGGGTCACTGGAAGCGCAACTGTCCGAAGTACATAGCGGACAAGAAGGCTGGCACCATCAAAGGTATATTTGATATACATGTTATTGATGTTTTCCTTACTAGCCCTCATTGTAGTGCCTGGGTATTTGATACCGGTTCAGTTGCTAATATTTGTAACTCGAAACAGGAGCTACGGAATAGACAGCGGCTTACGAGGGATGAGGTGACGATGCGCGTTGGCAACGGATCAAGAGTTGATGTGATGGTCGTCGGCACTCTCTCCTTAGTTTTACCTTCGGGATTAGTTTTAAACCTTAATAAATGTTATTATGTGCCTGCGTTGAGCATGAACATTATTTCTGGATCGTGTTTATTGCAAGACGGTTATTCATTTAAATCGGAGAATAATGGTTGTTCTATTTATATGAGTAACATCTTTTATGGTCATGCACCTATTGTGAATGGTTTATTTCTTCTAAATCTCGAAAGGGATGAAACACACATCCATAACATTGAGGCTAAGAGATGCAAAGTAGATAGTGATAATACTACTTATTTGTGGCACTGTCGTCTAGGTCATATTGGTGTAAAGCGCATGAAGAAACTCCATTCTGATGGACTTTTGGAGTCTCTTGATTTTGAATCATTTGACACATGCGAACCATGCCTCATGGGCAAGATGATCAAAACCCCGTTCTCCGGTATGATGGAGCGAGCAACGCACTTGTTGGAAATCATACATACCGATGTATGCGGACCGATGAGTATTTCGACGCGCGATGGATATCACTATTTTCTCACTTTTACCGATGACTTAAGTAGATATGGGTATATCTATTTAATGAAACATAAATCTGAAACGTTTGAAAAGTTCAAAGAATTTCAGAATGAAGTGGAGAACCATCGTAACAGAAAGATTAAGTTTCTACGATCC
Organism: Avena sativa; assembly: GCA_916181665.1. Classification (NCBI taxonomy): domain Eukaryota; kingdom Viridiplantae; phylum Streptophyta; class Magnoliopsida; order Poales; family Poaceae; genus Avena; species Avena sativa. The sequence continues at coordinate 164,456,411 of OV702294.1, read as the reverse complement.
GATCGTGGGGGCGAATATTTGAGTTATGATTTTCTCACGCATCTTAAAGCAAGCGGAATTGTTTCGCAACTCACGCCACCCGGAACACCACAGCGCAATGGTGTGTCTGAACGCCGGAATCGAACCCTATTAGATATGGTCCGATCAATGATGTCTCTTACTGATTTGCCGTTATCATTTTGGGGTTATGCATTAGAAACCGTTGCATTCACTTTAAATAGGGCACCATCTAAATCCGTTGAAACGACACCGTATGAACTGTGCTTTGGTGCTAAACCTAAGTTGTCGTTTCTTAAGGTTTGGGGATGCGAAGCTTACGTCAAGAAGTTGATGCCGGACAAGCTCGAACCCAAAGTGGAGAAATGCGTCTTCATAGGATACCCTAAGGAAACTATTGGGTATACCTTCTATCACAGAACCGAAGGCAAAGTGTTTGTCGCAAAGAACGGTTCCTTTCTTGAGAAGGAGTTTCTCTCGAAAGAAGTGAGTGGGAGGAAAGTAGAGCTAGACGAGGTTATTGAACCTTCTCTTGAATTGGAGAGTAGCGCAGCACCTGAAATTGTTCCAGTGCCGCCTGCACCAATAATGGAGGAAGCTAATGACAAGGATCATGAAGCTTCGGACGATGCTGCTACTGAACGTCGCAGGTCGACAAGGTCGCGTGCCCCTCCTGAGTGGTACGACAACCCTGTCTTGACTGTCTTGTTAGTAGAAGACAGTGAACCTACGAACTATGAGGAAGCGATGATGAGCCCAGACTCTGAGAAATGGCTAGAAGCCATGAAATCCGAATTGGGATCCATGAGCGAAAACCAAGTATGGACTTTGGTGGACCCTCCTAGCGACCGAAAGGCCGTTGAGTGCAAATGGATCTTCAAGAAGAAAACGAACGCGCATGGTAATGTTACCGTCTATAAAGCACGACTTGTCGCGAAAGGTTTTCGACAAGTTCAAGGTGTTGACTACGATGAGACTTTCTCTCCCGTAGCGATGTTTAAGTCCATTCGGATTTTATTAGCAATTGTTGCGTTTCATGATTATGAAATATGGCAGATGGATGTCAAGACTGCTTTCCTCAATGGCAACATTGATGAAGAGTTGTATATGATGCAACCCGAAGGTTTTGTCGATCCTAAGGATGCTGATAAAGTATGCAAACTTCAGCGTTCCATTTATGGACTGAAGCAAGCATCTCGGAGTTGGAACCTTCGTTTTGATCAAGTGATCAAGAGCTTTGGATTTGCTCCAAATTGCTACGAAGCTTGCATCTACAAGAAAGTGAGTGGGAGCTCGGTGACATTTCTGGTACTATATGTGGATGACATATTGATTATTGGAAATGACATCAACATGCTTAACGATGTGAAGAGTTATTTGAACAAGTGTTTTTCAATGAAAGACCTAGGTGAAGCTGCTTATATATTGGGCATCAAAATCTATAGAGATAGACAAAGACGACTGATAGCTTTAAGCCAGAGTACATACCTAGACAAAGTTCTGAAAAGGTTCAGAATGGATAAGGCAAAGAAAGGTTCGGTGCCTATGTTGTCAGGTAAGATATTGAGCAAGGCTCAGTGTCCAGCTACGGTAAATGATAGGGAAGCTATGAGCAAAGTGCCTTATGCCTCGGCCATAGGTTCTATCATGTATGCCATGTTGTGTACTAGACCGGATGTGTCCAATGCTCTTAGTTTGACGAGCAGATATCAAAGTGATCCAGGAGTGGAACACTGGACAGCCATGAAGAACATCCTAAAGTACCTAAATAGAACTAAAGAAATGTTCTTAGTCTATGGGGGTGATGAACAGCTCGTCGTAAAAGGTTACGCCGACGCTAGTTTCGACACCGACAAGGATGATTCTAAATCTCAGACAGGATACGTGTATATTTTGAATGGAGGAGCTGTGAGCTGGAGAAGCTGCAAGCAAAGCATGATCGCGGGATCTACAGTAGAAGCGGAATACATGGCTGCTGCAGAAGCGTCAAGTGAAGGAGTTTGGATCAGAAACTTCATCACTGAGCTTGGCGTGGTTCCAAGTGCATTGGACCCACTGGAGATATTGTGTGACAACACTGGCGCCATAGCACTCGCTAAGGAATCAAGATATCCTCCAAAGACCAAGCATATCAACCGCAAGTTTCATATAATCCGAGATTATATAGCAGATGGAGATCTGAAGATTAGCAAAGTACATACAGATCTGAATGTCGCAGATCCATTGACTAAACCTCTTCCACGTGTAAAACATGATCAGCACCTCAGTGCCATGGGTGTGAGATTGTTGCCAGATGTAAACTAGATTATTGACTCTAGTGCAAGTGGGAGACTGTTGGAATTATGCCCTAGAGGAAATAATAAAGATGTTATTATTATAATTCTTGTTCATTATAATGTTTATATTCCATGCTAGAATTGTATTAAGCGGAAACTTTAATACTTGTGTGGTTTGTGAACAACACCGTGTCCCTAGTACGCCTCTATGGACTAGCTCATTGATCAATGATGGTTAAGGTTTCCTAACCATAGACATGAGTTGTCAATTGATAATGAGATCATATCATTGGGTGAATGATATGGTGGACAGACCCAAACTAAGCAAAGCAATTAGATCGTGTCATCGTGTTCCTTGCGAAGCTTTTCTTATGTCAAATATTGTATTCCTTAGACCATGAGATAATACAACTCCCTGGTATCAGAAGAAAGCTTTGAGGTCATCAAACGTCATCCTATGAGAGGGTGATCATAAAGGTGTCTCTCAGGTGATCGGAAAGTATCTGTTGGGTTATATGTATCGAGATGGGATTTGTCCCTCCCAAGTCGGAGAGATATACTTCGGGCCCACTCGGTAATCGATATCAACACCGCTTGCAAGCATGTGGTTAAGGAGTTAATCACAAAGTGATATCGGATTACGGAACGAGTAAAGTACTTGCTGTGAACGAGATTGAACTAGGTATGACGGTACCGACGATCGAATCTCGGGCAAGTAAAATATCGCGAGACGAAGGGAATATATATGGGATTGATTGAATCCTAGCATCGTGGTTCATCCGATATGATCATCGATGAATGTGTGGGAGTCAATATGGGTTTCCAGACCCCGCTGTTGATTATTGATAGAAGATCATGTCTGCATATTCTCGAACCCGCAGGGTCACACACTTAACGTGTCTCGACGCTAGGATAGATTGGATAATTGGTTTATGAGTTTTTGTTTGGAGTCTCGGATGGGATCCGGGACATCACGAGAGGTTCCGGAATGGTCCGGAGAATAAGATTCATATAAGGCAGTGCAGTTTTTGGAGTTCAGAATTGTTCCGGGTTAATCGGTATTGTACCGGAAGCTTCTAGAACCTTCCGGAAGGGGACCAACGTGGCCACACCTTCCGGGAGGGGGCATGGGCCTATGAGGGAGTGCCCTGACCGCATTGGGCCAGGGGCACAAGGCCCCATAGGGCCCAGCCGGCCAAGAGGGTTTTAAACTCGAGATAGAGCTTCTAGAAGGGGGGTTTCCTTGCCCCCCACTCCTCCTCCTTGGGGCCGCCGGTTTGGCTTGGGGGAGGGGCTAGGGCTGCGCCTACCCCTCTATATATAGAGGGCTGGGGGCGCACCAACCCCCACACCTTCCCCTCCAACCCTAGCCGCCCTGCTGCCCTCCTCTCACCCTCCCGACTGCTTGTAGGCGAAGCCCTGCTGCAGAAATTCTCCACCAATTGCACTGCGCCGTCGCGTTGTATATCCAACCCATCTCTCCACCATACTTGCTGGACCAAGGAAGGAGGAGACATCGAGGTGCCGCACGTGTGCATCTCACGGAGGCATCGCCACTTGTGGTGCTAGATCGGATCGGATCGCGAGGAGGAGAAGGGAGTACGACTACATCACCCACGTTCCGACGAACGTTCCGCTGTGCGAATCTTCAAGGGTATGAAGATCTAATCCAATCTCTCTCGTTGATTGCATCTCCTAGATTAGATCTTGGCTTTCCCTCTGTTCGCATCCGTAGAAAATTTTGATTTACTATGCCGCGAAACCCTTGAAGAACAATGCTGGGCACGGGTATCCCCCGCCGAAAGGAGCACTGATGATCTAGAAGGGGCGCCCCACGAATAGGGTGCAGAAGAAAATCACCCGTCAGATCAACCTGGCCGTGACAACTCCACCCGCCATCCTAGAGTACCTCAGCGGATCGGAGTCCTGCATCACGTTCAGTCGTTCGGATCACCCTTGCCAGATCCCTCGCCCAGGTCATGCTGCCCTGGTGCTGAAGGTGCATATCGGAGGTTTCGAGATGAGCCGCGTCTTCATGGACGGCGACAGCGGCATCAACCTGATGTTCGCAAGCACTCTAGCAGCAATGCGGATCCCGCTGTGCAGCCTGGAACAGTCAGACACAATGTTCCATGGCATCGTCCCAGGAAAGGGCATATTCCCCCTAGGAAAATATGGCTCGACGTCATCTTCGGCAAGCCGGAAAACTTCCGATGCGAGCGGCTCGAATTCGAAGTGGTGGACTGGCCATCACAATACCACGCAATCCTCGAGCGTGTAGCATTCGCCAGGTTCTTGGCTGTCCCACACTACGCATACCTGCTACTCAAGATGCCAGGACCCAGGGGCGTCATCATGGTCCACGGGAGCTTCACCCCGATCGGACCAATGCGATAGGGACTTCAACCGAATCTCCCAGTCATTCGGCATGCATGATGAGCTCGTAAGGCTCCACGAGGTGAAGGACAACGGGGCACCCCCAGTCGCACGACAAAACGCACCTGATATGTCTTTTGACTCCACCGTCAACACAAAGAAGGTGCAGGTTCACCCAACGGATGCCTCCAAGACGGCACTGATCGCCAACGACCTCAGCCCCGCATAGGAAAGCGCGCTCGTCAAATTCCTCCGTGAGCGCTGGGAAATCTTCGCCTGGTATCCAGCGGACATGCCAGGAGTTCTCAGGGAATTCGCCGAGCACGCACTCAACGTATTTCCAGACACCAAGCCCGTCAAGCAGTCCATCCGGAGACTGTCAGAGCCACAGGCTGAAGCCATCGGAATGGAAATCAACAGACTACTCGCTGCATACTTCATCAGGGAGATCGAAGAAAGCGAGTGGCTCGCAAATACAGTGATGGTCCCCAAGAAGGACACGGACATCCTGCGGATGTGCGTAGACTTCACGTCACTGAACAAGCACTGCCCAAAGGACCACTTCCCTCTTCCTCAGATCGATCAGATCATCGATTCGACTGCAGGATGCGAGAAACTCTCCTTCCTCGACGCCTACTCAGGCTACAACTAGATCCGACTCAAGGTCGAAGATCAAGAGAAAACGGCGTTTATCACACCGTTCAGAGTGTTCTGCTACAACACAATGCCCTTCGGGCTAAAGAACGCAGGTGCCACGTACCAGCGATGCATGCAGGCATGCCTGAAGGACCAGATCGGTCGCAACGTCCAAGTCTATGTCGACAACATAGTCATCAAAACCAGGGAGGCAAGAACGCTAATCGACGATCTCTGCGAGACGCTCGATAATCTCGACCGCTACAGGATCAAGCTCAATCCCGAAAAGTGCGATCTCGGCGTCCCATCGGGTCAGCTGCTTGGATACTTCATCTCCCAGCGAGGGATCGAGGCGAACCCGAAGAAAATCCGGGCCATCATGGCCATGGAGAAGCCGAAGAACCTCAAGGGTGTCCAGCAGCTCGCAGGACGAATAGCGGCATTGAGCAGGTTCATCAGCCGCATGGGCGAGAAAGCCCTGCCATTCTACCAACTACTACGCAAGGCAGATAAATTCGAGTGGACGCCTGAAGCGGACAACACATTCGAAGATCTAAAGCGACTGCTCTCCACCTCGCCCGTCTTGGTTATGCCAAAGGAGCGCGAGCCCCTACTACTGTACATAGCAGCCACACACCAGGTGGTAAGCACCGTGCTGGTGGTCGAACGACCCGAAGAAGGCAAGACCCATGGGGTCCAACGCCCAATCTACTACCTCAGCGAAGTATTGACGCCAACAAAGCAGACGTACCCTCACTACCAGAAACTCGCCTACGGCGTGTTCATGACGGCTCGTCGGTTGAGCCATTACTTCCAGGAGCACCAGGTGATGGTCGTCAATGAAGCACCCCTGAACAGTATCCTAAACAACCCGGAGGCCACAGGACGCGTGGCCCTGTGGGGCATCGAGCTGTCACCCCTAGACATCGTCTACGAGAAGCGACTCGCAATCAAGTCTCAGGTCCTCCCGGACTTCCTTGTACTCTGGATGGAGCTGCAGCTGCCAGACACCCTAGACATGTCGCAGTCATGGACGATGCATTTCGACGGCTCCAAGCGCGAAGCTGGAGCAGGAGCCGGGGTCATACTGACCTCCCCGCAGGGAGACAAGATGAAGTACGTCCTTCGGATGAAATTCCGAGCTTCCAATAACGAGGCTGAATACGAAGCCCTCATCCATGGCATGAGGATGTCAAAGATCTGCGGCGCAACATGCCTTGTCATCTATGGTGACTCCAACCTCGTCGTCCAACAGACGATGAATGAGTGCGACGCACACGCTGAAAACATGATCGCGTACCGCGCACTCTACAACTCACTCGAGGGAGAATTCGACGGCTGCGAGCTCCGACACGTTGGAAGAGAAAGCAACGAGGAGGCCGATAGACTCTCCAACATCGGCTCCACCTGCGCAAGGGTGCCACCAGGTGTGTTCCTCGAATAGATCTGCGTGCCACTCCATCAAGCGGAAATTCCCCAAGGGATCACCCGAAGAAGCAGAACACTCGGGGGCTACGCTACCCGAAGGTCATGAAGGACACGAAAAACTGGACACAGAGGTCGCCACGGTCAACCTGATGCAGGCCATGGCAGTCGAAGAAACTTGGACACGACCGTACCTCCAGTACTTAATAGACGGAGAACTACCTGACAGCCCGACAGATGCCCGGCGCATATCTCGCCGGTCAAAAGCCTTCACCATCATCAATGGCGAGCTGTACAAGCGCAACATTTCGGGTGTACTACAAAGGTGCGTCACCATCGGTGATAGGAAAACCATACTTCAAGACATCCACGAGGGCATCTGCGGCCATCACGCAGGCAGTCGCTCCCTTGTCGCCAAAGCTCTACGAGCTGGATTCTACTGGCCAACGGCCATGAACGACGCAAAAGACATCATCGAAGATGCAAAGGGTACCAAAGGTTCGCTGACAAACCACACGCACCCGGGTCAGAGCTCAGGCCCATACCTTTGGCCTGGCCCTTCGCCCAATGGGGCCTCGACATGATCGGCAAACTGCCAAGGTCTTCGAAAGGGGGGCACGTCTACCTCCTGGTCGCAGTCGACAAATTCACCAAGTGGATCGAAGCAATGCTGGTCACTAACCAAAAGGGAAAGACTACCGTCAAGTTATTTGAATCCATTTTCTACAGGTTCGGCGTACCGCATAGCATCATCACCGACAATGGATCGAACTTCATCTCCAAAGAATTCCAAGACTTCTGCGAAGGCCTCGGAATCAACATCACATACGCCTCTGTGGCACACCCGCAAACGAACAGGCAGGTGGAAAAGGCCAACGGCCTAATCGGCGCTGGCATCAAGAAGCGCCTCATGAGCCCGCTTGAGCGACTCGCCGGAGCCTGGACGAAAGAGCTACCCTCCGTCCTATGGAGCTTGCGTACCATGCCAAACAGCTCCACCGGCTACACACCGTTCTTCATGGTGCACAAAGACGAAGCCGTGCTACCAGCCGAAGTACGCCACCAGCCCCCCCGGGTCGTCGCTTATAGCTAAGCCGAATCCACGGCTGCACTCGAAGACGCCGTCGACACACTCGACGAAGCACGAGACATAGCAGCAGCTCGATCAGCGGTGTACCAGCAGAGTCTTCACAACTAACACAGCTGACGGCTGCGCCCAAGGTCCTTCGTAGAAGGAGACCTCGTCTTGCGACTCAAGCAAGAGCGACTGGAGAAATTTGAGTCACCATGGGAAGGACCCTACATCGTCACCGAAGCCATCCCAGGTGGCGCCTATCGCCTCAAGCACGTGGAGTCTGGAGTCGCATACTCCAACCCATGGAACGTCGCACAGCTGCGACGATTCTACCCCTAGCTACCTACCCCTTTACTTTCAATAAGGCTATTCAGCCAAGGCTACTCAGCCGAACAATGTACCTCCTCCATTACGATATAAATAAAGCTAAGTGTCTCGCCCTAAAAATTTTGTTTTTCTATTCGCACTTTTACTTCATGCTACAAACGCACTCGGGGGATCCCCCCCCTCACGATTTCGTCGACTAAGGATAACACGTGTACGCCTGAGTAGCTGACCACGTCAAGCTAACGAAAAGGACACGTATGCGAACAAAGCACTACGTGCTCAAACAACAACCAAACCTTTATAACAAAGGGCAAAACACGCCCAGTCAAATATATACAAATTTTACATTTATCTCTTTTACAGGCACTACCTATTCTAAAGAATAACCTGAGCACGCTGCTTAAATAGATCTACGATCTCTTTGGCATACTGCCTTACAGCCGCGTAATGCGGACGCATATCCCACACACCACCATCTGGTCGAAGGGGTGGCCCAGCCGCTACAGCGGACAGATCTACATCAGGGCGATGCGGCCTCACAAGGGACAACGCAGCCTTCACTCCTGCGACAAGCTGGTGCCGCACCAATTCCTTGACACGATTCACGTTCCGAAACTTCGACAGAAGACCAGAAAGGGTTGTTGGCGCAGCATCCAGCGGAAACATCACATGCAGAACCGACGCGAGTGAAGTCTGCACCTGACGAAGCACCCGCGATACTTGGTGAACACGATCTTGCACCGTCGCAAGGACCATAGCACGGTCACGATCCATCCAGAAGAACCCGCCGGCTTCCATGTCTTGTTGAGTCAAACAATTGACCCGAACAGCAACACACTCCTTCTCCTCCCTTGGAGCAAGGTTAGCACCTGCAATACTTGCACAAAAGTAAGATGCAATGCCAGCAGGTGCATCCGAAGAAATGGGCAACAGCTCGAAAAACTTACACTAAAGCTGCTCGGATAATCGAAGCAATTCCGCCATCAAGTACTCCTCTCTGGCAGCACCGCGATCCGCCTTGGACTTCCAAACGTCGGCATGGCCACGCACCCCAAACAACTCTTTCTCGAGACTACGAACACGGTCTCGAAGAAAAGCAAGCTGCAACGAATCATCCAAGGATGGCCGCAGCCGCGCTGCAGGCGAGGTGTCAACGGGATCAGCACCCGAAGGACCCTAGATCAGCAAAAAGGCAAAGACATGAACACGCAGACGAAGGAGCAGATAACTCAACAAATTCATTAAGTGCATCAAAAGCCACTACGTGGCACAAGGATTTGTTCATAAAAATAATTACAATAAAAGAGACTACAACTATCCTACAGCTACAGCGCCTAAGACGTGGCACCCTGAGTAGCCTCGGAGCCGGATTGCCTCGCCTTGGCTTCCCCCTGCTGCCGTAGCGCGTACTCGGCCAGTAGATCAATCAACTTCGGCCCATAACGCTTACATCGAGCAGAATAGGTAACGAAGGCTACTTCGGATCCATCAGCAGTCGTCGGCATCCGGGAAGTGACCTGGGGAAGGTCCAGCTCCGCTTCAGCCGCCAAGGCCATTGCCAGCCCGACGGATGCACTGGTGACCTTCTGCTTGCGCTTGTACGCCGCAGGTGCTTCGGCTGACAGCGCCTCCGCCAGAGCATCAACATCATCAAGGGCCGCGCCCTTAGGGACAAGCTCCTTGTAGAAGCGCCCAAGGACCTCCTTGGCCTTGGCAAGCGAGTTGACGATGGTGCCGCAGCGATCTTCAACCGCCGCAACAGCATCATCTAGAGTACTCCCGTGCTCCAGAGCACCGCGATCAAACTCGATGCCTGTGGCATCTAAAACAGCAAGGAACAAGAATGAACGACAGCACCGTAAAAGAAAGACAAGAAAACCAAAAGAGGACGACAAAGATACTCACCCGAAACAGCCTTGGCAGCCGCCATAAGCTTGCCGGCCACCTCTCTCTCGCGTGAAGCCGTGGCGACGGCAATCTGCTCCTCGCGGTCCGTGGCCTCCCGCTGCAGGCGCTCCTTAGCCTCGGCCGCAGTAGTCATCTCTAGCTCGAGGCGCTCCTTCGCACCAACGGCGACCTCAGCCTTCTTCTCCGCTTGACCGAGGCTCTTTTTGAGAGCATCAATCTCACGAAGGGAGGTGTTGTGCTCCTCTGCAGTCAAATAATACAAACGTCGGATAACATGACAAGAATACAAGAAGAAGCAAACATCAAGGCATAAAAGTACCTTGAAGCTGTTTGAGGCTGGCCTCCAGCGCCAGGTGCTGCTGCACCAGTCGTTTGGCATCCTGCACAAAAGGCTGCAAGAAAAAGACCTACTAGTCAAGAGAAGGACTCGGGGGCTACGCCCAAAAGAAAGAGCAGAAGCAAAATACACACACGAAAATGCTCGGGGGATCCCCCCGAGACTCGAAGGAGGAACGAACAACAAAACTCTTTTACAAATGCTCAGGGGCTTCCCCCGTGGCAGGAGGCAGAACTACTCACATGATCCGATGGCGACTCCGAAGGTCCGCTTGCGGCCTTCTAAGGCGCAACCACCTGAACCTCCTGCGGAGAAGGGTCTGGAGCAGCACCTTCAGAGATAGCCATCGCCTGAGGAGGAGGAGACGCGACTTTCGACTCCCCCATCATCTCCCGAGCACCATCGCTGGAGGAGCCGTTGGAAGAGTGCCTGCACAAGGACAAATTAGCACAAGTACAAAGTAAACAGGCAAGAAAAAGCAGTGCAGGACAAAGGAAATTTACGAGTCAAGCTCGCTCAGGTTGAAGATAGGAGGGGTCCTCCGGATTTTCTTCTCCTCTTTCTTCTCTTCCTTCTTCTCTTCCTTATTTTCTTCCTTCTTCCGCTTTGCCGGCGGGTGCGGCGCTACAGCCCGCACGGGAACGACAGGAACCGGAGAGGAAGAGCCTCCATGCCCATCACTGTGACGTTCAAGACACAACGGGTTCCTAGGAGTCGGAGGAGTCGAGGCATCCGAAGACTCGCTGGAGCTACGTGATCGTTTGCGAGTGTGGTCCTCGCTCGACTCGTTGGCCTCTTCAGCCGGAGACCGCGCCGACGGCAGCTCGGACATGGAATCCACCACATCATTATCTGGAGCATCCGGAAATACTTCGGGTAATGGAGGCGACATGCCCGACACTTTGAAGCTCTGCACAAGAGAAGAAAATTTGTTAGCAAACAAATGCAAATACAATGCAGTCAAAAATAGCGCTACGCGCACGGATCTACACCTGTGGAACAGGAAGCGAAGAAGAAAACGGAGAAGTCAGCGACTTTCCTGGGATATCCTCTCCAGCCTTGAACTTCATCAGCGAACGAAGGGCCCTGTCGAGATCTCCCTGGGAGAATTTCTCAGTCGAAACCCTCGTCGGATCACGGCGGCCAGCATAAAGGAACATCGGGTGCACCCTAGCCTGGAGTGGCTGCACTCGACGCTCAAGAAATGTGCGGATGATATCCACACCGTTCACTTCCTTCTCCGGAATCAACTGGAGATCCTCCACTCGACGATAGAGAGCCTCTATCTCCGCTACCTCGCCATCCAAGATCTGGTTTTTCCAGGACCTCTTCGGCTCGATCTTTTGGGAGGGGTCGAAAGGAGCAAGACCAAAATGCTGCCCAGCCACTGTGGAGTCGTGAATATAAAACCATCTCCTCCACCAGTACTGGACAGATTCGGACATGGAAAAAGAAAAGAAAAGAAAAGCAGATTGGGTTTGAGGGAGATGATGCAACCCACAATGGGATAAACACCATCCGAACCAGATTGCCTCTTCACGGAATAGAGTTTCCGGAAGAGGCCAAAGTGTGGCTCGATACCGAGCCAGCACTCGCATAAAGTGATAAAACAAGCAATGTGAAGAAGAGAATTGGGGGAAAGATGATGCAATTGGACACCATAAAGAAAAAGCAGTCTACGAAGGAAGTCGTGGACTGGGAAGGAAAATCCGTGAATAACGAAGGCGAGGAACATAACCCGAACCCAGCGGGAGGACAGGGGATTACCTTGTTGCCTGGGAGTTTTACGGCCTCCCTATCCTGCGGGATCAAGCCCCGCTCACGAAGCTTGCGGAGATCACTCTCCCGCGTCTCCGATCGCCGCCAACCATCGTCGGTGACACGGGTAGTGGAGGCACTCTTCTTCCCTCCAGCAGCGCTGGTACCAACCGCAGAAGAAGACTTCTTCGACTTCCCCATCGTGGTACGGCGGTGCCGGCGGCGAGAGCGCAGGATGGAAGAAGGAAATGTGAAAGGATATTCCAGCGCACAGCAAGAACTCTCAGAGAACAAGGAAGCAGTGAAACGAGAATAGCTGCGTTGAAAACAAACTAAAGTTTTCCCCAATGATTATAAAGACGAAGACGATGCACGACAACCGTCCATCGAGAAGACCTAACGCCAACGGCAGGATCTGGCCATACACGTGTCAGCATCGCAACGAATCGTCGCTAACACGACGTCCACTACACGCGGAAATCGAGGCGACGCCGTAATTATCTCCACGCCGCGCGTGACCCGTCAATTCAAGGTCAGAAAGTGGGACCCATGTTCGTCCAGTCAAGTCATCTCTGGCGCAGCAGACGCTTGAGGTCATCGATCGTCAGCACTGACGTCATCAAAAGCTACACTAGCAACAACTACAATTTCTTCGGCTTCAAAGCTAAGAGTACTCACTCGAATCTACGATTCGACTAATTACTCGGGGCTACTCCTATCAGGAGCGCTAGCCGCACACCCAAAAAAAGAACAACACGTTACAACACTGAATTGTTTCTTCGAGTCCTACGTTGAGTCTACGACTCCACTACGGACTCGGGGGCTACTCCCATAGGGAGGATGGATTTAAGCATCCGAAAAAATTTGTGTCCTACGGACCTGACACTGAACAACGGCTAAATTAAAGTCTCCGATCAAGTCTACGACTCGAACAGACACTCGGGGGCTACTCCCATAGGGAGGGCTGGTCGCGCACCCTATAAAATTTCGAATGCGATCCTTCGGATCAGTATGCAAAAACTTTTCGGCAACTCTGCCCCAACTAAACGCTAAGTGAGTAGCATTCTCCTTGCCTACCCGAAAACACCTCCGCGGTGATAAAATTCGGATGCTGTGTCTGTGACGCAAAGATAAGACCTACAGATATCATCTGATGGCCTGGTAACGCACATGACTGCGCTCTGCTAGTATAAACCCGTGCCAACAGGCACGATGAAAAATCCTGACGGACGCGTTGGGTACATCAATTGAATTCACTGGAATTCCACTCCTGTAAGTCCTCCGCGGCCTGAGTCGAATTACGCCAGCATATGTTCCGGGTTCAAGTCGAGGGACTTGAATCTGAAGAAGATCATGTTGTTTTGTCCTAAGACAGTTAACTGACCATGATCCGTCGGGAGAGTCAGGCACACGCATCAACAATCCCTACACATTCTCTTAAAAGACAGAGTTCAACCCGAAGGATTGAAGAGTCCTCAGCCGAATCTACGATTCGACTGAACACTCGGGGCTACTGACATGGTTATACCCCGCGGGTACACGATCTCAGCATACCTGGTCCAGCCCAAGGAAGGCCCATGGCAAATATACGCTGGCCCATGAAGATTTTCGGGTGGCCAAGGCCCATGCCGCCTTCGGATTGTTGGAGAGCAAGACTAGAGTAGATAGGAAATTCAAAGGGGTAAACCCTAGAACCTGTAACCGACTAGATCTGTGCCTAGGACCTGCCTAAGTCTATATAAAGGCCAGGAGGGCACGACCTAGATCTCTCTCATACTTCCGCATACGCACCTTCATGCCAGATCGCATCTGCGCACCCCTGTAATCACTGGTTCCTCCGTAATCAAAGAGCAGACAAGCAGGAGTAGGGTTTTCCCTCCGGGGGCCTGAACCTGGGTAAACCTCGTGTCCCGTATTGCTTGTTTGCTAACCGTTCCGCGATCTTCAGCATCCACATCTTATCCAAAACCCAAGTCCATAACAATGGGCATTGACGAGATCCAACCTCGTCACATAGCCAACCCAAATGTGGCTTAGGAATGGATCATCCGGACCGGTCTGCACCGCTTGGTAAATTTGGGTTGCGTTTCTAGGTTGTGTCCCCTGTACGCACAGACACCTTCAGACAACCTCAATCCGTATAGATTGGCCCTCTGGCCCTCAGTCTAGGTAACAGAGGGGAGCAGATGTAACACCTCCGGACACTCTGAACCGACGGCTATGCCCGCTGACCCTCAGTCTAGGTAACAGAGGGGAGCAGATGTAACACCTTCGGACACTCCGGACCGACGGCTGTCACTTTTGGCAGCTCAATAGGATCTCTAGTCTAACCCCACAGACCAACACTAGTCTTTTCTACGCACTTTGTCCTCACTCGTGCGCACCCGGTACCACTTCCCGGTCGGTCACCCATCTAGAATTGCTCTAGGCCAAGCACGCTTAACCTTAGAGTTCTTTTCGAATGAGTTTCCAAAAAAGAAGTTGCAACTTGTTGATATGGGTTTCCTATCAATCCTATTGAGCCATGCGCCAGAGTCTCACATACACCCACCCTTAGAAGACGACGAGGACGTCGATCAACCACAAGCCAGGAACGTCCCCTCTTGGCACATGTCTGTGCGTCCAGTGCCGGCACATTGCCATGCCGTGTCCACTCCGGGCCACACGCGCCATGCTACACATGTCCGCCACTGACCCGCACACGCCCATGTAACCGTGAGGATCGGCTCTGATACCACTTGTAACACCTCCGGTCACTCCGAACCGACGGATGTCACTTCTGGCAGCTCAATAGGATCTCTAGACTAACCCCACAAACCAACACTAGTCTTATTTGCGCACTTTGTCCTGACTCGTGTGCACCCGGTACCCACTTTACGGTCGGTCACCCATCCTAGAATTGCTCTAGGCCAAGCACGCTTAACCTTAGAGTTCTTTTCGAATGAGCTTCCGAAAAAGAAGTTGCAACTTGTTGGTATGGGTTTCCTATCAATCCTATTGAGCCATGCGCCAGTGTCTCACAGCAGACCACCCTGTTTAGATCTTCGATGTATGTTCCCTCACATAGATCCTTGCTTGGATTTGGGCAGCACACACCATAACTAGAGCACATGTCGCCGACCGAAAATCTAAGCCGGCCTAGATCACCATACAGGTGGTGATTGGAACCTCCAACTAGCATAGAAGTTAATATTGCAGAACCTAGATCGTCAGACTTGGTGACTAGAACCTCTAACCTTAACCATGGCTTATAGCCCCCGTAGATAGTTGCTCTTGCGTTAAGTCATCGAAAGTTGAAACGCAACCAATAACCATTCCCTCAAGAAACAACTATTAGTAGTGGCATGATGACATAGACAAGACACATGGAGATTGTGTTGATGAGCTAGTGTGTCGATGCTTAACTGGTTTGGTCTTCATCTACAACCTACCCCCTATGAACCTACCCCCTATGACTGCGCGTAGAGAATCCAATAACCAATGCCAAATTGATGAGGCTAGCCGCAAGCGACCTTTCGCCACCGCTGCCAAGAGGTGAGAGCCCACTACTGAGCCGATGAGGGCCAATCTGGTGGCAAACCCTCCCTAATGAAAATCCGGGGCACAAAACACAAGACTTGCACTCATATGCTCTTTGGAGGGAACCAGTGTGTTACGGCCTCACGGGTTAGAGATCTTGCGATCCACATGAGGTGGCTTGCTTCAGGGCTACCTAATGCCATGTCGACATCTTCTACCTCAGACCGTCTAGGACCATGCCTAGGATCCACCGGAGGCTAGCACCACACCATCCTTCACAACACACGAGAGCATCGCACCCCGCCACACACCATGGGCTCTAGCCGCGCGAGGCAAAAGGTCGTGCTGCTGGAAGAGCAGTCCTTTCTTTCTACCAGGGACGGAGGTAGGGGAGCTCTGGGGCCATGGCCCCCTATGGTAGGATATTTTATGAATGCACCATCTATATATTATATATATGTGAACTCAAGTTTGTCAGAAATTGTTCAACTGGCCTCTCCAAGTAGTTTAATGTTTAATTGGCTCTGTCTAAATAATTTTCCTAGCTCTATCAGTCCTTTATACCAACGATTAACGGCGACAACAAGGGAGATGTGACATAGGGAGGGGTGGCTCTGAGCAAGATCAAGTTTGCCAACGCTTATTTATTTATCTAATGAACAAACATTAGATAAATATAAATAAGTTTGTGTCGCTTACTACCTGCCTTTGTCCCAAGGCATATCGCGCTTTGTACCACTTTACAAGAATTATAAACCATTAGAAATTTTATGTAATTTATAGACCTCGAAAAATGTCATAGAGGATGGAGGGCGAGGGCCTATCGTAGCAGAAATGGTCACGGGCTATGTTTCACGTTGACGAGGGGCAAGCAGAACACGATTGATGCGAAAAGCTGAAAATCGGTGTCTTTGTGTGAAAGGTATCGCCCCAGGTCTTGTACCTCGGGCAGACGCGCGCAGCCCGCAGAACACCTGCCCTCCCTGACGAGCCAGGCTGTCGCTGGCTTGCAACTCTGCGCGGGCGATCGGACAGACAGATTCGCTGCAGGTTCCTACTGGTGCACCAGGGTTGCGTTTTTTTTTGACAAATCTGCCCAAATCTATAAATTTCAATCAAATCTGACTCTTTTTTAAAACTAATTCAGAATCTGATCCTGGGGTCGGTGTCATTTAAAATGGCCTTGAATTTGTACAGGTCGGCGTCAAGATAAAGCAGCTAGGAGACAAACTAGGGAGGTCGGCGCCGTTTTAAACGGAGCCGACCTCTTTCGATTCGGTTTTCTGATGTGTGCGCGTCGATATGTACAACTTCGACGCCATTTTAAACGGCGTCAACTCCAGGGGTCAGATTCCGAATTAGTTTTGAGAGGGGGTCAAGATTTGGTTAAACTTCTTAGATTTAGGCAGATTTGGCAAAAAAATAACAGGGTTGCAAACTGTGCGTTTTTCTTTGAAACAGGAACTGAGGGTTTTTTTGGTTGCACACCGAGTCACGTGATGATTAACATGAACTTTGAAAGCAAAATACTAGCACGGATGGAACATGGAGCAGATTGGCGTGAGACGATCAGACAACGAATGACGACACAAACTCTCAAACCAGTTTGCCAAAAATCAAAATCTCAGTATTATATGCCCTCCGTCGCTCACATACCCACGCTAACGCAGAACCAAGAGCATCTCCACTCACTTCCCCTATATGGCCTCCGACGGTAGCAAATTTTAGTCCATTACGAAGTAACGCCGGCTATTTTATTAGTTCAAAGGGGAAAGTGTTCTCAGTCACGATCCCTCCCAATAGTTTATATAATTAATTTCATCACATATACATAGATAAAAACGAAATGACGATTCTGCATCACCAACTCCGGGCCATCCTAATCAACTATGCCGCTTTCATCGCCGTTGTCGTCGTCTTCGCCATCAGTGTTGTCTGCAACATTGCCGTCCTCTTCCTCCTCCGTGTCGAAATCGAGGTTGACGATCTCGGCGGCCTCCGTCCTTCTCATGAATTCTTCACGGCGCGCCGCGTCGGCTTGACAGCGCGCCTCATAAATAGCGGTGTAGACCGTATGCCCGCGCACTGCCCAGAAGCGCTCCCTCCCTCCGGGGTTGCGCGGATCCGGGTGGAGCTGCCCCCGGTGAGCTCTGCACAGTGCGAGCTCCTTCTGGAACCTCTCCCCCCAGTACGCGCATACCGGGCTAGCGCCCTCTTTCGCTCTGGCGGCTCGTGGCGGCGCTCCTCTATCTGCATCGCCAACTTGGCGCCACGAGCACACCAACGTAGTTGAGCTTGAAGCCGGTCGGAAGCCTCGCGCGTGGCAGCACGAGGATGCCGTAGTGGGCAAACATCACGACCTCGTTGAAATTGAGTCTGGGCCTCTTCATGGCGATGGCGGCGGTGGGAGAAGGAGCGAGGGATGGAGGGGTGCCTACATATAGCCGGAAAAAGTGCGGCAAGACAGAGCAGGAAGCGGCGGAAAGGGTGGAACCAAATCTTTCCCACTACCAGGGCTGGCCCGCGTTATTTTCAGCTCCATCCGGTGCCCCCGCTTTCCCCCATGTAGGGTTCGGACTGGGGGCGCCGGATAACTAAATGGACCACTGATGGCGCCCACCACTTGTCGTGGAACGCTTTGTTGAAAACCCCAAGAGCAAGGTATAAAGCAACACAGCAGCAAGTTTCCCTCAGTAAGAAACCGAGGTTATCGAACCAGTAGGAGAAAGAAAACGTCATACAGGTGTTGCAAGAAACACGGAGACTTGCACAACACAAACTCAAGACTTTTCCCCCAACGAATCAGTGAGGTTGTCAAGCTCACCGGTTTGCTGTAATAAAAGATTAAACGTATGGTGTGGAAGGTAATGATTTGCAGCAACTAAACAAGTAATAGTGGAAAATGTATCAATGGTAAAGATTGGACCGCGGTCCATAGTTCACTAGAGGTGCTCTTCTTAAATAAACAACATGGCATGAAGGGTAAACAAATTACAGCGGAGCAATTGACAGGAACTGAGCAAGGCATAACAATGCAATTATTAGCCAGAAAGATCCTATGAGGTTGATTGAGCAATACAACAATATACATAGATCGTCATCCAACTGCATATATGACTAGAAGTCCATCTTAAGTATTAAGTTGCAAGCAACAGACAACTGCTTTAAGCAAAGTGTGTAAGGTAAACAGTCCACATTTTCCATGAACAACAGACCGTTGTTTTGTCCCTAGTAGCAACAACACATCTACAACCGAAGAAATTTCTGTCACTTCCCTTGGAAAACTAAAGGCGTGAACCCACTATCGAGCATAAATACCCCCTCTTGGAGTCACTAGCAACTACTTGGCCAAGATAACCACTAGCAACGGAGAGCATGCAAGATCACATACATGATAGAATCATAAAGATAAAACCATTAATCAAACCAACATAATAATCTCAATATCCATCGGATCCCCGCAAACACAACATGCATGATTACAAATAGATTAGATCTTGATCATGAACGGATCTCACAAGATCTATACATGAAAGCCCAAAGGAGGAGATACAACCATCTAGCTACTACATGGATCCATAGTCCAAGGTGGAACTACTCATGAATCATACCGGAGAGAAGGTCTCCGGGATGATCTCCCCTCTGAAAGGGTGCCGAGAAGAACTTCAGATCCCCCTCCGATCTAGGGACGATGGTGGCGGCGGCTACAGACGGTTTCGTGGATTTCTGATCGGGTACTCAGGGTTTATGCATCGGGGGCTTCTTATAGGCAAAGGGGCGAGACCGGGAGGCGGCCAGGGCCGCCAAACCCTAGCCAGGCGCGAGCCCACCTGCCCCCGCGCCTGGGGTGGGTCTGGCCCCCCTGGCCGGCCCCTCCGGCTCTCCTCTGGACTTCTTGTTCCCCACGGAAAGTAATTGACTTTGACGTTTGCCCGTCCTATTCCGAGAATATTTCTTTACTAACTTTTCTGAAACCAAAAACAGTAGAAAACAGACATCTGGCACTGTTGCAACTTGTTAATAGGTTAGTACCAGAAAACATGTAAAACGCACCTCAAAGTGTGGACAAGTAAAGCAAAGTATATACTAAGCAAGCATGGAGCATCAAAATTTATAGATACGTTTCCAACGTATCAGCATCCCCAAGCTTAACTCCTGCTCGTCCTCCAGTAGGTAAGTGATAAACAGAATAATTTTTGAGGTGGCATGCACCCTCACAATAAAGATTCAACCATATGCAAACATTGAAAGCTGGGATCAAAGAACTCTAAACATGTGCATGAAAGATAGAGTTCTAACAATAGGACATAGTAACTATGCATGCAACATGGCAAGCTACAAACAAATATCATGAATAACATGCATTGAAAAATGTTTGTTTATTTTACATGCAGAAAACATAGCATAGTGGCAATCAGCTTGTCCCTCATAGAGTAGCAATATAATGCATAGGACACCTGCAAAGTTCACAAGGGTGACTAGAAACAAATAGCACAAGAACAAGTAATAACACAATACACATAAATTAATAAGCTTTGGAACACTGCACACAGAATGACAATTATGCTCTCTTAATGGTGCCTAAAGGTAGAAGGTGGAGACTCAATAATGGTGGAAAAAAGGCCTTTTTGTAAAGGAAGCAAGGATTACAAGTTTCAAAAAGAGCTTCCAAAAATTATGGTACTTGTTAGCTTTTGGCCCTCATTGCCCCTATCATAAGCATCTTGAAGTGGTTAAGGTTAAAGTGGTAAAGCTGGAGTATATGCTTGACAAAGTATAAGTTGGCAATCTCATGCCCCTTGAATACGAGGGCCACACCTCATGCATACTCAACTTCGGGTCCAAGTAAGTTCTTGTCACTGTAAGTATTTGCATATCATTGAGAACCGCCAACGGGGTACCCCTTGCACATGGTACAGGAGCTTTCACATAATCAAAATGACACGACAAGCAGACAATGAGCATCTCAACAATTCTTCTTATGTACCATGGGAATATGGTGCTTTTTTTCTCTCTTTCCTCTGTTCTCAATGTGTCTCTTTTTTTATAAGAAGAATGCTTCATAGATGTCACTATGGTAATGCTGTAAGTTTCTACCGTGATTAGGCATGGCTTAGGCTAGCGGCCTAGGCGTTTCTCTAACACAGGGTACAAACTCCATGGACTTATAAATTCCCTCTTTATTTCACACCGATGACATCCATAGACAAAAGAACATTATATCAACTGAGTACACAAGGTACACGTGCAATGTTGAAAACGTTCCTCGTGACAGCACGGTTCTGCTAATTCCAACTTATAAGTGCAAGCATATACAACAAAGTTGTCACAATGGTTCAAGTTTATTAGGGGCAAAGAATAAAGTGTGCTATCAAGTTCGTGAGGGATTTAATCACTAAGTTTTCACATAACAAAATAGTTTTTTTAATTGGAAGTTAGATGAAAACAAGAATATACTTGGAATGGTGTAACACACCATGCATAGGAGTTTATAGTGGACACTTTGGAATAACTTGGTTTCTTAGGAGTTGGAGGCATGGGTATAACTTACTCATACAAGTGGAGGCTAGCAAAAGACTGGGAGCAACCAACTAAGAGAGCAATAATGGCCATAATCATGCAGTGCAACAAAGCATACTAATCAAAGCAAAGAGTGGTACTACAAGTCAAGGACTAAATGATCATAGAGGCCAATGGTGACTTGTCATAGTCATAACATGGTGTAAGCATGTGCCAAGTCAACCCAAGCAAAACATCAAAGTAGAATACCACAATACTATGCTTTTGCATGCTAAAACAACACATAGTTTCTTCAAGACACACTAAGCAATCCCAATTGTTTGGAACAAGACATGCTACATAAATAATCACTAAGCATAATGGCAAAACAACACCTAGCATGTCATTCTAAAGTCTAAGTCACAGTCAATGCAAGCTCCTCTTGCACTTCAAGCAAGAACTTACTACTCCTTTCCAAACACCAAGCAACCTTATTTGCAAAACAACACAACGAGAACGGGGGTCCAAACTACTAAAGCAAACTAAACAAACTAAGCAAAGCAAATGAAAACTAAGATGCTCCAAGAATAACACAACTATGCATGAAACAATAAAAACGAAGTTTCTAGACAGACCTGAGCTTTTTATTAATGAAGAAGGGGGTGCCTTGGCCATCCCCAAGCTTTGACGCTTGTACCTTTTGGATATTTCTTGGGGTGACACCATGGTGGCATCACCAAGCTTGAGCTTTTGTCCATTCTTCATCTCATTGCATCATTCTCTCTCTACACCTGAAATTTTTCCTTCATACAAAACTTCACACAATCTTCATTAGCAATATTAGTGTATTCAAAAGATATTAGACCCCTGACAAAGCTTTGGAACAGCAAGGCTTTTCACTAAAAATACAAGATAATGTAGTAACTCCTTCAAAGAAACTCAATTTACCTGAAGAGAGCTCAAAAAGGAATCAATAAGAAGCAAATGCAAATAATGGCAGAAATCTGTCAAAATAGACCAGCAGGTAGAAACAAAAAATTTCGAACATCTTCTGTTTCTCAAATCAAAAAGTGTTGAACTAACGAAAGTTAGCCAACATACTGGGGGATTTATTCATAAATTTTGATCATAATCCGAGTTACAGAGCCTCCTCACGATTTTTCTGGTGGAGGACAGATATCTGTTTTGGGACAGCAACTCCCCAAATCTCAGTTCCCTCTCATTAGGGGTCATTTTGGCACAAAAAGCAAACAAAAAGGATAAGAAGATATTATTACAGAAGTAATAACTTCCAAGACTCAAGGAAACTCTTGGTTTATCTCCCAACAAGTACTTTTATTTACCGCCTTTAAGTTAGGCACAAGAAGCAAGAAGAATCAAGTATTTCTCAAATGAAGGATTGCCCCTCTTGTTCCTTCTTTTCTTACCTTTTCTTTTTCTTCTTAGGGAAGATATGATTGCTTACCGGGGGAGTAAAGTTCATGATGCCTTCTCCCACATATATTACTGCCCCGAGGTGTTTCAGTAGAGATCTTCCAAGTGTGATTTGTCCTTTGCCTACACATTCAATAACAAGATAATCAGTAGACACCATTTTCCCTGAGATTTTTGTAAACACACCTTCAGCTATTCCAATGAGCAATATAGTGGCATTATTGGTAAGAGAGATTTCCTCTCCTCCTTCAATAAGCCCCCAAAGACTTAAGAAATCAAAAATATCTTTAGGCATGAGACAAAATTCAGACATAATATCAGAGCGAGCATCAAAAAAGTGTAGTGTTTATTGAGACTTTAATTGTGGGAAACCAATTTGAAGGCTTAGAATTTATGGGAACATAATCATGGTAAGCCCTAAGAGTGTGATAGCAACTATTCATGGCAGCAATACTGGTCTTCACGGCGCGTCGCGTTGGCTTGACAGCGTGCCTCATAAAAAGCGGTGTAGACCGTATGCCCGCGCACTGCCCAGAAGAGCTCCCTCCCTTCGGGGTTGCGCGGATCCAGGTGGAGCTGCCCCCGGTGAGCTCTGCACAGTGCGAGCTTCTTCTAGAACCTCTTCACCCAGTATGCGCATACCGGGCTAGCGCCCTCTTCCGCTCTGGTGGCTCGTGGCGGCGCTCCTCTATCTGCATTGCCAACCTTCCGCCACGAGCACACCGACGTAGTTGAGCTTGAAGCCGGTCGGAAGCCTCGCGCATGGCAGTGTGAGGATGCCGTAGTAGGCAAACATCACGACCTCGTATAAATTGAGTTTGGGCCTCTTCATAGCGATGACGGCGATAGGAGGAGGAGCGAGGGATGGAGGGGCGCCTACATATAGCCAGGAAAAGTGCGGGAAGACAGAGCAGGAAGCGGCGGAAAGGGCGAAAACAAACCTTTCCCACTACCAGGGCTGGTGAAAGGATATGGATGTCGCCTAGAGGGGGGGTGAATAGGCGATTAAAACTTTTCCTAGAGTGGCTCAACAAAGGCGGAATAAAACTAGTGTTTACTTTGTTAAGCACAACCTAGAACAACTAAGGTTCACCTATGTGCACCAACAACTTATGCTAAGCAATACAAGCAACAAAGTGATAGCAAGATATATATTACTTCAAGCACGAAGGCTATCACAATGTAAAGTGCATAAGTAAAGAGCTCGGGTATAGAGATAACCGAGGCACACGGGGACACCGATATTTTACCAAGTTCCTCCCAACATGGAGTACGTCTCGTTTGGAGAGGGGGTGGTATCAAACCACCAACGCCACAAAAGGCCTCCCTTATTCTCTGGTGAATCTCACCCCAACGGGATCGATCCATGCTTCCACTATCGGTGCACTTGTCGATGGCAACCGGAACCTCTCACAAGGTTGGGGCACTTCTCCACAACTTAATTGGAGGCTTCCAACAAACGCCACAAAAGGCCTCAACAAATGCCACCAAGGCCACAAAACCGTCTAGGGTTCCAAGAACCCAAGAGGGACAAGCTCCAATGAGCAACTCAAACCAAATCCTCCGAGGAGAACTCAAACCGATGCACCAAATGCAAATGGCAAGAACACCACACAGATGCTCAAATCCCTCACTCTCAAGTTCCAACAAAGCTACTAAAGCTATTGGGGGAACAAGAGAGGAGGAATCAAAGAGAGACACAAAATCCCCCAAAATCTAGATACCCAAAGATACACTCACAAAGAGATGTTTTGGTTTGGTCAAAATGTAGATCTAGGTCTCCTCTATATTTCTCTCAAATATTGGCATGAATCATTGGAGAGAAATCATAGAATCAGGCTCAAGAGGTAATAAGAATATGGGGCAAAGCTTGAGCAAGAATAGAGAGAGAAGAAGCAACCCTAAAAGACAAAGGGACAAAGCTATTTAAAGGAACGGGCAGATTTTGCCCGTTGGGGCGATTTTCCTAGACTGGCCGGTAGTACCGGATCGGACCGGTACTACCGGACCGAACAGACCAAGCCAGCACAGGGACAGTCAACGCACGCGCGAGCGAAGGGAAAAAGTCAGCAGGGGATCGGGGCCCAGCGAGCGGAGATCAGCGCAGCGCAGCGACAACAGCAGCAGATGCGACAGTGCGCGGGCCCGCAGGCAGGGGCTGCACGCGCACGAGCGGCGGCCGCGGGCCCAGCGCGGGGTGCATGCGCGCGGAAGCAGCGGTCGAGCGAGGCAGGGCGGGAACCGGCGCGGGAGTCAACACAGCACCAGGCGGGAGAGGGAATCGCTGCGGGATCTAGGCGAGCGAGCGGGCCTAGCGAGCGAGCACGCGGGACGCTAGGCGTCAGATCTGGCAGCGGCAGCGGCAGAGCAAGCCAATCGCGAGGCGGGCAAGCGGGCGCAAGCTCGACAGGGCAGAGGAGATTGGCCAACCTGGGCCGGCCGGTACTACCTAGCGAGGCAGTAGGAAATTGGGCCGCTTTTAGGGGCGGGCGGTAGTACCGGCCCGCCCGGGCGGTACTACCGCTCGACCCAGAAAACAGATTGACAGGCAAATATTCAAACGACAATAACTTTTGACTGGAAGCTCCGATTGACCCGATTCAAATTGCGTTGGAAAGAGGACGACAAGGGCCCCTATGAAAGGTGAAAATATTGGTTATCACCAAGTGAGAAAGTATCAAGTATAATAATGTGAGATACCTTACTTGGTGAGAAACCGAAAAGCCGTATATATCAAAATCGCAACAAGATACAAACGGAAGATCCGATTTTGATGAACAAGAGCTTGTTATGGAGATTACCACAAGCTATATATCCTCACATGGATAAGACCAAATATCAACCAAATACGATGATGCAAGTATGCAAAGGTTTGAGCTCTCTCCGAACGATGTGACCGAATTACTCATACGAGAGCCCCTCTTGATAGTACGGTTATCTATCCTAAACCCGGTCTCACACACACAACGTGAGACCGGCAAAAGGGAAAACCTATCAAGATTATACCTTTGCCTTGAGCATTCCACTTGAGTTCGATGTAGACGATCTTGCCCTTCTCAAAATGGAACGCCTTTCTTAATTCCTCATCATCGACCTCGCATATTGAGCTTGCCCAACATATCTTCTTTGCATTTCATCGACCTTGAAGCCAACACATGCTCCAAGCAATGCCGATGGACAAATCCTACAAGTATAACTTAATACACACATTAGTCCATAAAGATTGTCATTAATTACCAAAACCACACATGGGGGCCCAACATGTTCTTTCAGCTGGCCCGCGTTATTTTCAGCTCCATCCGGCGCCCCCGCTTGCCCCCCATGTAGGGTTCGGACTGGGGGCGCCGGATAACTAAATGGACCACTGATGGCGCCCACCACTTGTCGTGGGACGCTTCGTTGGAAACCCCAAGAGCAAGGTATGAAGCAGCACAATAGCAAGTTTCCCTTAGTAAGAAACCGAGGTTATCGAACCAGTAGGAGGAAGGAAACGTCACACAACTGTTGCAAGCAACGCGGAGACCTACACAACACAAACTCAAGACTTTGCCCCAACGAATCAGTGAGGTTGTCAAGCTCACCGATTTGTTGTAACAAAGGATTAAACATATGGTGTGGAAGGTAATGGTTTGCAGCAAGTAA
Source organism: Avena sativa (assembly GCA_916181665.1). NCBI lineage: Eukaryota > Viridiplantae > Streptophyta > Magnoliopsida > Poales > Poaceae > Avena > Avena sativa. The sequence continues at coordinate 164,430,202 of OV702294.1, read as the reverse complement.
ACAAGTAACAGTGGAAAATGTATCAATTGTAAAGATTGGACCGGGGTCCATAGTTCACTAGAGATGCTCTCCTTAAATAAACAAGATGGCATGAAGGGTAAACAAATTAGAGCGGGGCAATTGACAGGAACTGAGCAAGGCATAACAATGCAATTACTAGCCAGAAAGATCCTATGAGGTTGATTGAGCAATACAACAATATACATATACCATCATCCAACTATATCTATGACTAGAAGTCCACCTTCAGGTTATCATCCGAACCCCCTCCAGTATTAAGTTGCAAGCAACAAACAACTGCTTTAATCAAAGTGTGTAAGGTAAACAGTCCACATGTTCTATGAACAAGAGACCGTTGTTTTCTCCCTAGTATTAACAACACATCTACAACCGAAGAGATTTCTGTCACTTCCCTTGGAAACTAGAGGCATGAACCCACTATCGAGCATAAATACCCCCTCTTGGAGTCACTAGCAACTACTGGGCCAAGATAACCACTAGCAACGGAGAGCATGCAAGACCACAAACAACACATACATGATAGAATCATAAAGATAAAACCATTAATCAAACCAACATAATAATCTCAATATCCATCGGATCCCTGCAAACACAATATGCATGATTACAAATAGATTAGATCTTGATCATGAACGGAGCTCACAAGATCTATACATGAAATCACAAAGGAGGAGATACAACCATCTAGCTACTACATGGACCCATAGTCCAAGGTGGAACTACTCACGAATCATACCGGAGAGAAGGCCTCCGGGATGATCTCCCCTCCGACAGGGTGCCAGGAAGAACTTCAGATCCTCCCCCGATCTAGTGACAATGGTGGCGGCGGCTACAGACGGTTTCGTGGATTTCTGATCAGGTACTCAGGGTTTATGCATCGGAGGTTTCTTATAGGCGAAGGGGCGAGACCGGGAGGCGGCCAGGGCCGCCAAACCCTAGCCAGGCGCGGGCCCACTTGTCCCTGCGTCTGGGGTGGGTCTGGACCCCCTGGCCGGCCCCTCCGGCTCTCCTCTAGACTTCTTGTTCCCCACGGAAAGTAATTGACTTTGACGTTTGTCCCGTCCAATTCTGAGAATATTTCTTTACTAAATTTTCTGAAACCAAAAACAACAGAAAATAAGCATCTGGCACTGTTGCAACTTGTTAATATGTTAGTACCAGAAAATATGTAAAAAGCACCTCAAAGTGTGGACAAGTAAAGCATTGACTACCGACGATGGCCATGAGACATTGATAACCGACACTGAACATGGCATCCCCTTGCACCGTGTTCCGCATCTCGGTATGGAGAGGGCGGCGGTAGCAGCATCACGAAAAACTAGATTGAAGATCTTGGTGAAGACACGCATGTGGATCCATTGAGAGTCGTGGGGTTGAGGAACGGAGTTGGAGGCAATGTGAGAGTGAAGATTGCAATGCCCAAGATGAACGTCGAAGAGATGACGCTAATGGTAGTAGTTGTGGGAGGGGAGATCTAGGGTTATAGGAATATAGGGTCTAATATATGAAATTGTATCAGTGAAGGAGATGGAAGGAGGCATTGATGTGGCTAGGGAGAGGGTAGAGGAGGAGTCCGCAACGGTGAGCTTAGTGGCGGCGAGGGCCGCCTTACGCTCGAAGTAGCGGGGCGGCGACGGGGTGGGAGGGTTTGCCATACCCTAGGATCGGTAGTTTGATACCATGAAAGATTGCATAGAACAAAAATCGATAATAGAATTGGGGCACCATACAAGTGTTTATATAGGTGTACAAACCGACTCGACTAGCACTAGACATAGATAAACTTGCGGTACACGTATTAGTCTAACTGTAACATCGACCAAAAAGTTTCTCTTAGAGTATTTTTCTTGAAATAACTTCTTCCATAAAGCATCTTCATTTACCAACTTCTATAGCCATTTACTTAGAAGAAAAATACCCATAACCTCTAAATTAACTATTCCCAAACCTCCTGATCAGTTGCTTGACAAACAAAATTCCAGTTAACTAAATGATACTTGTTATCATCTTCTTGATCGTGCCACAATATTCTCTTCTTCTAACTCCTTTTGAAAAGGTAAACATAGACATCATATAAAAAGGAACATTACTCAAACTACCTTTAGTCAGAACTAATTTACCACCACACGACATAAATCTACCTTGCCAAGATGCTAGTTTCTCCATTTTCTCCTCTAGATTTTTCCAATTAGAATTCCTAAGCTTTACACTATATGCAGAAACCCCTAAATATTTTATAGGAAGCCCTCCCTCAACACAAGTGAAAATGTCTTTATATATTTCACTACTTTCCTTAGCTTGAACAAAACACACTATGTCACTTTTATGAAAATTAATTTTCAAACCATATAAATGCTCAAATCAACATAATAGCACCTTAAGGTTTCTAGCACTTTCTTCACTAGCTTTGAAGAAAAAAATGCATCGTATGCATATTGCAATGTAGATAAACCTCACTCTACTTAATGAGGCACTACTCCTATAATCAAATCATTATCTTGAGTCATGCATAGGCCGAGGTTTTGCTCCCCATTTCAAAAAATCAAAACATGTAAAAACATCTACTAAAATGTCAAAGAAGATAGGTAAGAGGGGATCTTCCTCCTCAACCCTTTCTTTGTTTTAAAATAAGGTTCTACTCGTCCATTGACCATGATTGCAACACTATCTCCACTAATTACATGCCTAGTCCATCATATATATTTATCACGAAACCCTTTCATCTTGTGACCTAACAAAAACCTGATTAATTTTATCACAAGCCTTCTCCATTTTGCCATGATAAAATTCACCGAATAAAAACAACAAATCACTTCTCACCACGCAAACCATTAGGGTCTGGTGCCTTATTATGCTTCATTTTTTCCGAAAAGGGGTGTGGAACACCGACGTCTGAATCGATCCATGCACACCGCCTTTTATTATGTTTCATCTGGAATAAAGCTACTCTTATTTCATCTAAAGAATAATCTTGTTTCAAAAAGGCTCTATCACGATTGTCCAAAAGCACAATCTAACGGTATTATCAATATATACATTAACATTGCTAGCAACAAGTCCAAAAAGAGATTTATAAAAACTAGTGGCATATAAAAGAATATCTTTACCAGCTTTAATTAAACCTTCTTCCTGTTCTAAATTTATAATTATGTCTTTCTTTTTTACCACTAGGTTTATAGCCATAAAATAATAGGAAGGACGCCTCTAAAATTCCTGCGGATTCCATTTCTACGGGCCTATTTGATTCATAGGAGAGCAAAAGCATGGAAATAGAAAAAAATATAGGATTACAATGTCATGCCCACTTCATTCCTATAGAAACCCATATGCTAGAAAGTTTGTTTGATTCCATCAAAAGAAAAGCAAAGGATTCTTAAAAAGAAGCTTGAGTGGACGTTAGATTTTCTATGCAATCTAGTACAAAGGATTTCTTAGGAAAATTTTCTATAGGAATCAATCCTATAAATCAAACAACCATTATAGAAAAATTTTCTATGAGATTTAATCTTTTAAGTTTCCTATGTAAATCCTTTGAATCAAACATGGCCTACATGTTGATCGCGTAGGAATTGCAGCATCCACCTCTAGCATCTTTTGTTACACTCGCGTAGGATTTTTCTGAGGTTTTTTTAGTGCTCTGTACAAAAAACTGTTCCTATATTTTTTTCTTTGTTTTGCAAACATCTATTTTTCACCTGCAATTTTATAAATTTCCTGTGTTTTCGTTGTTCATGTGTTTTTTGAAACTTTTCGGAGCAAAGTCTGCGTTATGTTAAAAATAATGGGGCTAATCCATTTAGACCCATGTGTATTTCAGATTTTCCCTAAATCTTAAAGCCCAAATTTGTGGCAGCCCATATGTGTTTGGGCCCATGTTTGTAGCAGCTCACATGGGAGTGGAGTGGGAGCTAAAGTTTAGTCCCACATGGAAAGTTGGAGGAGAGTTGCACCACCTTATAAGGTGGAGTGTTGCACCACTTTGTAAGTGCGTGACAATAAGAGAGATACACACGCGCGCTCCTCCGACGACGACGCCGTCGCTCGCACGCACGCTCGTCTTGTCACGACGCGGGTTGCGGGAATCTCGCCGAGCCGAGCTTTATTTTGCTGCTCTGGAAAATTGACAGACGTGTCAAACGGTTAGCTTATTCGGGTCGCTCCCGGATCGTGGGCTACTGTAACCGACCCGAACGTGCGTAACGTGGACTCGGACCACGTTCGCCTCCGTTAGGGTTTTCTGAGCCGCTCTATATAAAGTCCTGCGCGGCTATCACCACAATACCACCGAAAACCAATCTAGGGTTTTGCCATCCTCTCTGCTTGCGCCGTCACCGTAGTCTACTCCATCCCGCTTGCCGGCGTGCACCAGCGGATGGGAGAGCAGGTCTCCGGAACCACTCGCCCTTGTGATCCTGTACGGGAGAGGGCGAATAAGGTTTTTGGGAAGCGCTCTGCGCGACTGCTTGAGTTCTCCATCACGGGTCGTCTTCCATCCAAGTCAGGCGGTGCTGCCTACCGCCGTCTTCGTCGCCATCTTCTGCGATTACTCTTCCCCAAAGTTTCTACTATGACAACCGAACGGTACGTGCTACGTGCTCCTGTTTGGTTATTCATCATGTTCTGCGAGTACATGTTAGGCTGCTATTTGTTCCCGATCATCCTGTTGTTTAGTACATCTAGTAGTATGTTCGAGTTACATGAGCTAGTAGCTGGTTTTGTCATGTTTTATATTCTGAAATTAATCGTGAAAATTATGTCTAATAATCCAACACGTTATCGTGGCACTTGTCATGGACTCGTATGGTAGCAGTGGGCCGGCACCCCTATCCCATCGAGCCGTCACGGAAGCGTGCGAGAGGGAGACCAGAACGTACGTCACGCGCGCCTCGCCGTCTCTCGACGGCTGATCGGACGGGTCAGCCCCGTCGCTCGTCGTGTCTCTCCCAGGCTGTCGCCCCGCACTGCACTGCACTGCACACCTCGGTTACCGCGCGCCCCGGCGTTCACGGGATACGTATCCTCTCCCCCTCCCGTTCGCCGTGTAGACGTACCTGTGCCTCGTGTACCCCCACCCCAGCAGCAGCGTCGCTCGCGTGGGACAGCCATGGTGACGGTCGTGTCTGTCGCGTTCGGTTGTCTTGTTCCCCTGCTGCTACGCCGATCGTGAATCTCCCCGCTCTCTCTGGGTTGGCTTCCTCCGCGCCGTGACGCGTGTATCGTGGACCCCACAGCAGACAGGCGGTTACACATTGGCAGCCAGCCACCGACAAGACACACACCGGCCGGCAGAGATCGCTTTTGACCTCACCGCGGCGCGGAGCCATCTCTCTGCCCTGCCCTCTACGGAAAGAACAAGGGAGAGACAGGACGAGCCAGCCGATCTGAGCGAGAGAAGGGCAAAGAAATACGATACGGATCACGCGGCCAGGCCCGGAGCAGGTAGCCAGCCGCAGGGGATGGGATCCCATCCCACCTTGCCAACGCCATGCGAGAAGCAGCAGCAAAACCCCAAACCCACTTTGACCACCCCGTGCGTCCACCGTCCACCGTCCACGGGTTTTCGGCTGCCGATCAGTCCATCTCCCAGTCCCACCATCTCGCTTCGCCCGCCATTTCGTTTTCTTCGCGGCCAAGATTTCGGGGGACTTGCGCGGGGGGCACTGACTGCTCGGTCCTACTTTAAGAGAGAGAGAAACGGGGAGACTGGTTGGTTGACACACACAGCATCGCCGCGCCCGACCCGAGGAGCACGCGCACTTCCCCGTGCTCGGCCGCTCTCTCGCTTCTCCTCTCCTCTCACCGTCATGCCGACGGAAAAGGGGGTTATGAGCCTTTGGGGTTTCTTCAACGACGACGAAGACTACAACGGCGGCGCCGCGGCCGACATGGAGGAGGGGCTCCCGTTCCCCGCCGATGTCCCGCCACCCGTCCTCACGTCCGCGCCGCCGCCGCCGCCGCAGCAGCAGCAGGCTTTCTCCCTCACGCCGGTACGCCGCGCCTCCTCCGACAACGTCCTGGGGTTTTTCCTGGGGTCCTACCTGTGGTCGGTAAAGGCGTGCCTTCTCCTGTCTTTAGTCTTTACTCTTTCTCGTGGTTCATCGCAGGCGGACGCCGCAGGCCGCGACCGCCTTCCGGCGAACGGCGGCGACGGGAAGGTGAACTGGAGCACGCCAAAGGCGGAGGACGAGACCTGGTCTGGCGGGATAGACCACCTCGACGACGTCGTCTCTGCCGGAGGCGGCGTCGGCGCCTGGGACCCGGCGGCGCCCGGCCAACCCGGCAAGCGCAAGAGGCCGCAGTACGGCCGCCACACGCCGGACCAGATCCAGGGGCTCCAAGCGTACGCGTCCGCGCCCTCCTCCCTCCATACGCGCGAATGATTTCCCTTCGCTGCTTTGCTCGCTCGCTTCTCTGATTGATGATCATGCACGCACGCGTGCGTGCGTTCTGTTTGTTCTTCTTCTCGGCGCAGGTTCTTCCGGGAGTGCCCGCACCCAGATGAGAAGCAGCGCGCGGAGCTGGGCAAGAAGCTCGGCCTCAGGCCCGCCCAGATCAAGTTCTGGTTCCAGAACCGGCGCACGCAGATGAAGGTGAGCAACCGATTTTACTTTACTTGGTCTGCTGCTCCGCGCTGCTGGTTCATGCACTTTCTTAACTTAACACGGCTGCTTCCTTCCTTCCTTCCTTCCTTCCTGTGCTGGTTAATCTCGCAAGAGGGCGGCGCTGCTGCACGAGAACGCGCAGCTGCTCAAGGAGAACGACAAGCTGCGCGCCGAGAACTACTCCATCCGGGAGGCCATGGTACACCAGGTGTGTGGCGGCTGCGGCAACCCGGCCCCGGTCTTCGTCGGGGGTTCGTCGTCCCGGGAGGAGGAGGAGCACCTGCGCGTCCAGAACGCGAGCCTCAGGGCCGAGCTCAGCCGGTTCTGCGCCCTCGCTTCCAAGCTCCTCGGCAAATCCATTACTCTGCTGGCACCACTGCCAACGCCAGCAGTGCCGTCCACCACAGTGGCCAACTCCACGATCACCGAGTTCACTACCGCAGGCAGCGGCTCCAGCTCAATGGGCATGGCGAAGGCTGGCATTGACGAGTCCGTGTTCATCAACCTTGCAACGAGTGCAATGGACGAGCTCGTCAAGATGGCGCACATGGACGAGCCGCTGTGGACTCCAACTGCATCCTTGCCTGGCTCCCTTGCCAAGATGACTCTGAACTACGAAGAGTACCTCAACACCTTCTCACCGTGCATCGGGGTGAAGCCTGCAGGCTTTGTATCTGAGGCCTCTAGGGAGTCCGGCATGGTGATCAGTGACAGAGCTGCTGCCCTTGTGGAGACCCTCATGGATGAGGTTTGTCTTCGTCTCACCACCTTGCCCCCTCATCACATTGCTATATGTTGCCTGTATATCTGAACTAAAATTGGCTGTGTGAAATCTTGCAACAGAGACGCTGGTCCGGCATGTTCTCGCCCATGATCGCCAAGTCATCGACCATGGAGGAGATATCTACTGGAGTTGCAGGAAGTAGAGATGGTGCATTGCTGCTTGTGAGTGTTTCAAAACTATCCATTGGCTGTATGCACATCCTATAGTGAATTGGGCGGCCTCTAATTGTTTCCTCTTATCGTTGCGACAGATGCAGGCAGAGCTACGTGTTCTTTCGCCTCTTGTCCCGACTAGGGAGGTGACCTTCCTCAGGTTCTGCAAACAGCTGGGTGATGGTGCATGGGCTGTAGTGGATGTTTCCATTGATGGATTAGTGATGGAGCGAGGCCTAACTGTGGCATACACCACTGCAAACATGAAGTGCCGGAGGCTGCCTTCGGGTTGTGTGCTGCAGGATGCCCCTGATGGCTTCTGCAAGGTACACCATCCTATCTCCATTCACTTGTGCAATGGTTCTTAAACTCTTAAGAGATATTAGGTGGTTCACCTTGAAACATATGCACTTTTAGGTTGGCAATTGATAGCAATCTTCTGTGTTCGTTGTTTAGTAATAGCTATGTTACCGATGCCACTCCTAGAAGGCCACCATCAAATCAAGCATATTAGTTCCGGAGATTTTTCTGCTGTACTCATATGATGATCATCCATTTGTTTACTGTGAAATGCATGTGTTCCAGTTCTGCATGATCACATGAAACCGAGGAACAGAATACCCGGGTATTCTTTTTATAATACTCTCTTCGTTCACTAATATAAGACATTCTGGCCTTTTTTCTAGAACACATGTATGTAGACGTGTTTTAGTGTGTAGGTTCACTCATTTTGGAGAACTCATAGGGTATTGCTCAAGTTTTCAATATGTTAACTGTGGTTACTAGTTACAAGCCCACCACCTCAAGCCACATTATCGTCAGTCAGCAGGGTGAGGGTAGACAGGTGATTATGAGTTAAGTACTGGGTTTACAATCCTGTATTTCTTCTCAAGCATACGCCATTGCTTGGTTTAATCCCGAAGTGTGCCATTTCACAAACGCCAGGCCATGTGCGAAGAGATCTTTCTGTTCCTATATCAGTCATGTTATTTTCAGTAATGTTGTGACTCCTGCTTACTTTCCTTTCAATGCTCCGTCACTTGTTCATTAGATACAAGTAAAATGTGTCAAATTATAGTCCTATTGTTTATTGCAATGTAAGCATTTACATGTTACAACTGCGAGTCCATCCATAATAGGTTAAGCATCTTGAGGTAGAATTAGTCATGATCTGTTAACACTGTCTAAACAACAGTTATACTACTGTAGCTGACAGTACCCAAGTAGAATTGCACTGCAGAGCTCGAGAGTGCATTTGGGTACTTACGTACCTAACAGATGCAATTGAATCTACACTGCAGGTCACATGGGTTGAACATACAGAATATGATGAATCCTCGGTCCACCAACTCTACCGGCCTCTCCTTCGGTCTGGCCTCGCCCTTGGCGCCGGACAGTGGTTCGCGACACTACAGCGTCGGTGTGAGTGCTTGGACATTCTCATGCCATATGTAGCAGCACCGGAGCAAGACTCGTCAGGTACAGAAATATTATAAAGTGCAATATCTATGTGGCATGCTTTGTGGGTTTTCCTTCTTTTGAATTAAAAGGCAATGTGCCACATTTTCTACAGATGTTGTGGTAGCTGGAACACGGAGCTTGCTGAAGTTGGCGCAGAGGATGATGGAGAACTTCTGTGCAGGGGTGACCGCATCATCTGCTGCATGGAGCAAACTGGATGGCTTCACCGGCAACATTGGAGAGGATGTGCGTGTCATGGCGCGGAGGAGTGTGGATGAACCAGGGGTTCCACCTAAGGATGGCAATTTTATCCATGGATCCGGGTATCCACGGATATCCAACCCGATGGGCAAGGATATGGAGGCCTAATTACATCCACGGATTACATGGGGCGGATATCCGCTAATTTATGGGGCGGGCATGGGTAGTAGTTTCTCTCCATGGATATCCAACGGATACCCGGCTAACATGTGGGACCCACATGTCAGTGACATTATTTTTTTATGTATACAATATTTACACAATAAATGGCCCCAAATTTCAAGACATAGGCCCAAAAGCCCACCTAAGTAGTAATCCTAATTAACCATAATTCCCCCCAATTACTGTATGGTGTAACCCCTAGCCCAGGTCGCACTTGTGTCGCCGCCCCATCCCCAGGTTGTACTCGAGTCAGCCGCCAGGAGGCAGACGACCACTCAACATTTCTACTATGCATTGCTATATCTATTGAATTTATGAGATGTTGTATTGAAAACTTGTAAAAAAAAGCATTCTCTAAGACTTTATGAGACATCTATGTACTTTGTGATGTTACCGTGTGATATTTTAAGTACTATGTGGTTAAAATATTATTGCTTTGATATTTCTATGTATTATCCATATAATATTTGCTGAAATGCTGCTGAAATACTGTTGGAAATTACTATTATATCGTAGTTATTCTAAATATTATTATGATTATTGTAAATAGTATGTAAACCAATGGATATCCATGGATACTGGATATCCGGCGGGTTTGGATCTGGAGCGACATCCATGCCCATGGATATCTTCGTGGGCGGGCTAGAGTGAGTTTCGTGGATTTGGATTTGGATTTGGTTTTGCTATATCCGTTCAAACCCGCCCCATTGCCATCCCTAGTTCCACCTGGCGTGGTATTGTGTGCTGCACCATCAGTCTGGATGCTTGTAACACCCAAACGGCTTTTCGACTTCCTGTGCAATGAGGAAATGCGCGCTGAATGGGACATCCTCAGCAAGGGTGGCCCTATGCAGGAGTTGACAAAAATTGCCAAGGGGCAGCAGGATGGCAACGCTGTATCTCTACTGAAGGCCAATGTGAGTATTATATATCGCTTCTCCTGGTTGTTGCTCCTTCTGTTCTTAATAGAAACATCACATGTTTAACGAACGAGCAGTTGGGAGGCTTTTCAACGCTGGGGACAATGCATCATTTCCAGGCTTTTCAGATTAATAAAATATACATACCTATGTTAGTGTGCTCCAAATGTTTATTCAGAAATTGGGATGTGGCAAGTGTAGATTTGGGCCAGGCGTTGTTAATTCTGAGCATGCTGAAACATGGGTTCTGAAGTTTGTGAAAGTTATATTCTTCGTGGAGGAACATAAGACACTTTCGCCGGCCTTATTCTATGCAGTCAAGCTTTAATTATTACAGTGGTACGCAAAAGCATGAGATTTACTACTCCCTCGTCCCTCCGTTCCATATTAGTTGTCGCTGATTTAGTACAACTTACTAAATCAGCTAATATGGAACAGAGGGGGTAGTAAATTTGTCTTGTGAAAATATAGAATCCCTAAAATATTTTGGTGTGTATTGATTTGACCCTCAAGGGGAGTATATATAGACGTACACGGGGTAGGCGGAGACTTGAAGTACAAGTTATAGAGTCCTAGTCTATCTCTAGTTGATGCCCGTATACATATTCTAACATCCCCCTCAGTCGGAGCGGGAGTAAAGCGGACGCTTGCAACTGGATTTGAAGTCTTGCGCTTCCGTCATCTTCACCTCCTTGTCATCATCACCTGCGTGGACATGATCATGAGTGGCACCTAGGGGCGGTGACTGCGTCCCCTTCCAGTGTCTCTCTTCCCTCCCGCAGTCACAGCGGGAGTGGCGTGGACGCAAGTGACGACGCGGACGCTGTTGACTGGAGTTCTTGAGTTGCTGTAGACGTTGTTCTTGATGTCGATGTCGAGATAGTCGGTCGTGATGTAGCCGTGGTCGATGTAGGTGTGGTCGATGTCGTAGTCGTCGTAGTGGTGTGGCCGCCATTGCCGGAGGCGCAAAAAAAAAATTTTGCGCGATTTTTGTTGTTGTTGTTGACGAAACTGCAGTTGTGGATGTTTTGCACCTTATAGAGGTACCGTCGGGGGCGTCTCTTGGACGCGGTCATAAGTGAGACCACCGGTTTTGCCAGGACCGAAGGAACCCACCAAGCACACAAGGTTTTGCCAGAACCATATGCGCGGTCGTAGGGGCGTCACGATTGTGATGCCGGTTTGTTGTTGCAGTCGTCGGGGTCGTGGACGCGGCGATGCCGTCGTCGTGCCTTGCAGTTGTACTGTCAGAGGGCGTCGTAGTTGTATGTCCATCATGTGGACGGGTATAGCGGCGGCGGCGATGTGTCGACGAAGATGTTGATGAAGACCACGTTGATGTAGACCTTGGCGATGATTTGTCGGTGATGTCGTAGTAGGCGTGTCGGCGATGATCGTCGCTCGAAGGCGTCCCTTGTGGCGGCGATGATGTCGAAGCCTTGATGTCGGAGAAGTCGGCGGATGATGTCGATGTCGCTTCTCGGTGGGTGTACTCGACGAAGATCTTGGTATAGTCGTACAGCTTGACGTAGATGTTTGGGTCGATATAGTCCGGCTTGATTCTTGATGCAGCTCGATGTAGACCGCATGCATGTCAGCGGAGGTTGGTGTCGATTTGATCGATGCAGATGGATTGGTAGAAGCAGCGTGCCCAGGTTGTGCAGGCATGGATGGTTTCTTCCAGATGGCCATGGGTGTCCTTGGGCGCACATGCATGCATGCACCCGATAGGTTCCCTTAGCACAGATGAGTACATGCTGTGTTCAGAATTTGATGGTATGCTGCTGGCAACGCGATGGATCTCGCGCGCGTGAGGCCAGGTGCTTCTCCTTGTAGTATTCCAGCGGGCGCGCCGAGTCCAGAGGCGGATCGGTCGCCGTGATGACCTTGGAGCCGCGCATGTCTTCAGATCGGGAGTCGCTGCATCAATTTTTTTCATCGGAATAGGGATTTATTTGGCTAATTGGATCGAATCTAGAAAAATTGGGAATTTCGAAAATTGAATCTAAGCTAAGAACTATGAATTGAAATTGGATCTAATCTAGTCTAAAGAACCGATCCGATCTTTGATCGAAACCGGGTGCCACGCCCCCGAGGAGTAATCTCCCCGGGGGCGGCGCGTTGCAGAAGTGGTGGAAGAACCTAGGATCGGCGCCGTGAGGCTAACCGCTCTGATACCATGTGAAAATATAGAATCCCTAAAATATTTTGGTGTATTGATTTGACCCTCAAGGGGAGTATATATAGACGTACACGGGGTAGGCGGAGACTTGAAGTACAAGTTATAGAATCCTAGTCTATCTCTAGTTGATGCCCGTATACATATTCTAACATCCCCCTCAGTCGGAGCGGGAGTAAAGCGGACGCTTGCAACTGGATTTGAAGTCTTGCGCTTCCGTCATCTTCACCTCCTTGTCATCATCACCTGCGTGGACATGATCATGAGTGGCACTTTTGAATTAGCCAAAGCAGTCACCGCCCCTAGGTGCCACTCATGATCATGTCCACGCAGGTGATGATGACAAGGAGGTGAAGATGACGGAAGCGCAAGACTTCAAATCCAGTTGCAAGCGTCCGCTTTACTCCCGCTCCGACTGAGAGGGATGTTAGAATATGTATACGGGCATCAACTAGAGATAGACTAGGACTCTATAACTTGTACTTCAAGTCTCCGCCTACCCCGTGTACGTCTATATATACTCCCCTTGAGGGTCAAATCAATACACACCAAAATATTTTAGGGATTCTATATTTTCACATGTCTATGGAAGTATTTGATATCGATTTTTCATATAATTTTAACTAGCATAGAACTATAAAAGGGACATGTAAATTATGAGTGGGACAGCTTACCATCGAATATTTGTTGAAGCCACATGAAAATGAGAAGGAAAAACTGGACATATACTTTGTTTCGAAAAGGGGAGTATAACATAGCAGAACCAAAGCAGAAAGTACATGTATGCTTACAAAAGTTGTAGACTAGTATCTGACCATTTTAGTATATTTAAAAAACTGTTGACACCATAACATGCGCACACGCATCAGTAGGATCAGAGAGCAAAGGTCTGAAATATGTCTGAACTTCAATCTAGTTTCTGTGATCATGTATCATGCAATCTTGGTCATCATAAGCATCATGAGTGGAAGAAAATACTGTCATCTTGTTTTGCGTTTTAGGATTTTCATACATGTTTCCGTGTGACAGTATCTATTCTTCATATTTTTCTTTTCTTACCATAACCCTAATATCATACATGGTGCAGGCCACATACCTACAGGAGAGCAGCATTCTGATCCTACAGGAGACAAACACAGATGCATCTAGCTCGATGGTCGTCTACGCCCCAGTGACATCCCAGCAATGCGCCAGCTCATGGGTGGAGAAGGTGACCCGGCATCAGTCGCGCTCTTGCCATCCGGTTTTGTTGTTCTGCCTGCCGGGCCTGACATATCTGGTGACGGGCACAAGACACGCGGCTCGCTGCTCACGGTGGCATTCCAGATACTTGTGAACAGCACCCAGCCCACCGGAAAGCTCAGCGTGGAGTCGGTGCAGACCGTGAAGACCCTAATCTCTTGCACCATCGACAGGATCAAGGCAGCGCTGTGCTGCGACGACGTCTGATTAGTGGTGGTATACTTTTTTTTGGCCTGGAGTGAACAAGCGGTGGTGAGTCTGAGTCAAGAGCGAACCGCGAAAGAGTGACCTTTGCTAGGTGGTAAGGATCATGCGGGCAGGTTCTTACCACAGAGCAATGGTGGTGGTTCGGGTATTGACTCGTTTTGGACAGACTGCTGAAGGCTAGTGTTATGCTTTGTTTGCATTTTGGCCTGGACTTGTAGTGAGTAGGTGTCATCTAAGTTATTGGTTGGCTTGCCCATGGTGCTGGCAGCTATGAATGAGGTTCCATGTTTTTGGTACAGCGAGATGTGATGCTTTCTGTAGGAGCTGAGAATTGCCATTGTTATATGTTGATCCAAATTCTACAAAGTATAGGCCAACTTACGGATCGTCGAAGACCTAGGTTTCTACTGATATATAAACCCCTTGTAAGCCGCCGGAGTTGCATCTGTGAAATCCTCGGCGTTTGTAAACACTCTTCGATATAGTGAAGTTTCGCTGGCTGGCGCCCGTGGTTTTTTCCTCTCTTTGTTGGAGAGGTTTTCCACGTTAAATCTGTGTCCCCTTGCTGTGTTTTTCGTTTTCGTTCTTCGTTATCTTCTTGTCGCAATTCTAACAAGTGGTATCAGAGCCCTAGGTTCTAATCTAGGGTTTGCGACATGTCGTCATTGAAGTTCGATCTACCACAGCTGGACTACACCACAAGATTCTCCTTGTGGCAGGTGAAGATGTGGGCGATTCTCGCCCAAACTTTTGATCTGGATGAAGCGCTGGATGGATTCGGTGAAAAGGATGCTAAGACCTGGTCCGCCGAAGAGAAGCGGAAAGACCGTAAGGCTTTGTCTTTGATTCAACTTCATCTGTCCAATAATATTTTGTAGGAAGTACTGGAGATGAAATCTGCTGCTGCCCTATGGGAAAAACTGGAAACGATCTGTGTGTCAAAGGATCTAACCAGTAAGATGAACGTGAAGATGAAGTTGTTCTCGCACAGGCTGCAAGAAGGTGGATCGGTAATGAATCACATATCTGTTTTCAAAGAGATTGTTTCAGACTTGCAGTCTATGGAGGTAAAATATGATGATGAGGATTTAGCTCTTCTACTCTTATGCTCGTTGCCTAGTTCCTATACACACTTTCGTGATACAATATTGTTGAGCCGTGATGAACTAACCCTTGCCGAAGTACATGACGCCCTCAAACAGAGGGAAAAGATGAAAACTATGGTAGGGTTAGATGGGACGTCATCCAAGGCTGAGGCTCTACAGGTTCGTGGCAGGACCGAGCAGAGGTACAACAACTATGGCAACAGAGATAAGAGCAAGGACGGTAGAAGTCGTTCAAAGTCCAAGGGAAAGGATAAATTCTGCAGATATTGTAAGAAATCTAATCATGTTATTGATGATTGTTGGAAGTTGCAGAATAAGGAGAAAAGAAACGGAACTTACCAACCGAAAGATAGGACTGAAGGTTCTGGTAAGGCTGCTGTTGTTTCTGATAGTTCTGATGGTGAATGCTTAGCTGTTTTTGCTGCTTGTGCTTCTCGTGATGATGAATGGATACTTGATACTGCATGTTCGTTTCATATTTGCTGTAACAAAGATTGGTTCAGTTCATATGAGTCTGTGCAGACTGGAGATTTTGTGCGTGTGGGGAATGACAACCCATGCCATATCGTTGGTGTTGGATCTGTTAAGATTAGGACACATGATGGCGTGACACGCACGTTGAGTGAGGTGAAGCACATACCAAGCATGGCCAGAAATTTGATCTCCCTGAGTACCATGGACGTTGATGGATACAAGTATGCCGGTGGGCATCGAGTTCTGAAGGTATCAAAAGGTTCTCTTATTCACATGATAGGTGATATGAATTCTGCTAAATTATATATTCTTAGAGGTAGCACTTTGCTTGGTATTGCTGCTGCTGTTGCTTCTAATGATTCTATTAATTATGGTAAAACACATCTATGGCATATGCGTCTTGGGCATATGAGCGAACAAGGCATGGCATAGTTGGTCAAGAGAGAGTTGATTGATGGTTGCGACTTGAGTAAGTTTGAGTTCTGTGAGCACTGCATCTTTGGTAAGCATAAAAGAGTTAAATTCAATGCTTCCGTTCATACCACCAAAGGCATATTAGATTATGTGCATGCTGATGTATGGGGTCCGTTCCGTAAGACTTCTATTGGTGGTGCTAATTATATGCTTACTATTATTGATGATTACTTAAGAAAAGTGTGGCCTTATTTTCTGAAGCATAAATCTGATGTTTTTGATGCTTTTAAGAAGTGGAAAGTTATGGTTGAAAAACAGACTGAGAAGAAGGTAAAGGTACTACGTACTGACAATGGTATGGAATTCTGTTCTAATGAGTTTGAGGAGTTTTGCAGTAACGATGATATGATCAGGCATCACACCATCCCATATACTCCTCAGCAGAATGGCGTGGCAGAGCGCATGAACAGAACCATCATCTCGAGGGCTCGTTGTATGTTGTCTAATGCAGGTATGCATAGGCGTTTCTGGGCTGAAACAGCCAACACAGCGTGTTACCTCATCAACAGGTCACCTTCTATTCCACTTGAGAAGAAAACTCCCATTGAGGTATGGTCAGGTTCGCCTGCTGATTATTCACAGTTGAGAGTTTTTGGCTGCACTGCATATGCTCATGTTGATAATGGAAAGTTAGAGCCTAGGGCTGTTAAGTGCATATTCCTTGGTTATGGTTCAGGAGTTAAAGCATATAAACTATGGAATCCTGAAACTAAAAAGATTTTGCTAAGTAGAAACGTTGTTTTCAATGAGTCCGTTATGTATCATGATAGTTTGCCATCAGATACCTCTCCTGTTGCTGTTGGAGAGGAGAGAGTTAATGTGCAGGTGGAGAACCTGCAGAAAACTGTTGATAATGATGCTATCGTTGAAGATACACATGAGGAAAACATTGATGATATTGTTGTTCAGCACTCACCTACTGTTTTGCAGCAGCCACATGAGTCCATTGCTGCTGATAGACCGAGGCATAACTGTGGTCCTCGTCCTCGTTTAATTGAAGAGTGCAATCTTGTACATTATGCTTTGAGTTGTGCTGAACAGGTGGAGAACGATTCTGAACCTGCTACATATAATGAAGCCATTGCATCCGTTGACCACGAGAAGTGGGTTTCTGCTATGCAAGAAGAGATGCAATCGCTTGAGAAAAATGGCACATGGGATGTTGTGCGCTTGCCTAAACAAAAGAAGGCGGTCCGCTGCAAGTGGATCTTCAAGAAAAAGGAAGGTCTATCTCCCAAAGAGCCTTCAAGGTACAAGGCAAGGTTAGTAGCAAAAGGGTTCAGCCAGATTCCAGGTATTGATTACAATGATGTGTTCTCTCCAGTTGTGAAGCATAGTTCCATTCGTACTTTCTTTAGTATTGTGGCTATGCGTGATCTTGAGCTTGAGCAGTTAGATGTCAAGACTGCTTTTCTGCATGGAGAGCTTGATGAGAAAATATACATGGACCAACCAGAAGGGTTCATAGTGCCTGGTAAAGAGGATTTTGTGTGCAAATTAAAGAAGTCTCTTTATGGCTTAAAGCAATCTCCAAGACAGTGGTATAAAAAGTTTGATTCATTTATGATCTCACATGGTTTTGAGAGGTCTAAATATGATAGTTGTGTTTATATCAAGTTTGTTGATGGGTCACCTATATACTTGCTGCTATATGTTGATGATATGTTAATTGCTGCCAAGGGCATGAAAGAAATCACTACTTTGAAGGCACACCTAAGTAGTGAGTTTGAGATGAAGGATCTTGGTGCTGCTAAGAAGATCTTAGGTATGGAGATTACCCGAGATAGAAAATCTGGTTTGTTATTTCTTAGTCAGCAAAGTTACATTAAGAAAGTTCTTCATCGTTTTAATATGGATGGTGCCAACTCAGTTAGTACTCCTATTGCTCCTCATTTTAAATTGTCAGTTTCTCAATGTCCTACTACTGATGAAGAGTTTGAGTACATGTCAAAGGTGCCATATTCTAGTGTTGTTGGTTTTTTGATGTATGCCATGGTTTGTTCTCGTCCTGATTTATCATATGCTATGAGTTTGATAAGTAAATACATGGCTAATCTTGGTAAAGAACATTGGAAGGTTGTTCAGTGGGTTTTCAGGTACCTTCTTGGCACTTCCAATGCTTGTTTGAAGTTTGGCAGGACCGGTGAGGGACTCGTTGGCTATGTGGATTCAGATTTTGCTGTCGATTTGGATAAGAGAAGATCCCTCACAGGTTATGTGTTTAATGTTGGGGGTTGTGCTGTTAGCTGGAAGGCAACTTTGCAGGCTGTTGTTGCACAATCTACTACTGAAGCTGAATACATGGCTATTGCTGAAGCTTGCAAAGAATCTGTTTGGTTAAAAGGTTTGTTTGCTGAGCTTTGTGGAGATGATTCTTGCATTACTTTGTTTTGTGACAGTCAAAGTGCCATATACCTTACAAAAGATCAGATGTTCCATGAGAGAACTAAGCACATTGATGTCAAGTACCATTTTGTTAGAGACATTATTGCTAAAGATAAATTAAAGGTATGCAAGATCAGCACTCATGATAATCCTGCTGATATGATGACTAAACCTGTTCCTGTTGCTAAGTTTGAGCTTTGCTCGAACTTAGTTGGTTTAACCGATTAGCCCAAGTGGCTATTGGCGCCGAAAGTATTTGCTTTGTTTGTTCAGGGAGATGGTTGTTGTTGATGCTACAAGGAGGAATTTGTCTCAAGGTGGAGTTTGTTATATGTTGATCCAAATTCTACAAAGTATAGGCCAACTTCTGACGAGTGGAGCGAGGCCCGTCGCCGGGTACGGATCGTCGAAGACCTAGGTTTCCACCGATATATAAACCCTTGTAAGCCGCCGGTTGGGATGAGTTGCATCTGTGAAATCCCCGGCGTTTATAAACACCTCTTCGATATAGTGAAGTTTCGCTGGCTGACGCCCGTGGTTTTTTCCTCTCTTTGTTGGAGAGGTTTTCCACGTTAAATCTGTGTCCCCTTGCTGTGTTTTTCGTTTTCGTTCTTCGTTATCTTCTTGTCGCAATTCTAACAGCCATGCTCGGCATTTCGTAAGTTATTTTTTCTTTTGAGGCAGTCTTAGGTTCAGATAGCGGTATCTAGCAATCAGTCTTGTAGAAAGAAACAACGTTGCTATGTTAACTTCTAAGATTTCAGATAAATTTGCAGTCTTTTGTTCATGTAACAGCTCGGTGCTCACACAATGGAAATAGCTCCTATGTGCGATCTGCTCATAAATTTAGACAGTCAAACCATAAAACTCAGAATATGGATCTAGTCCTGGTGATGTTACTCAAATGGGTTAATTAGATCAATGCCACTCCAATTTTCAGCTATTCGAGAGACGCCAATACAATTTTATGTACTTCCATAGATGCCATTACATGCATTTGAACCCATATAGTGGCCTATATACACTCGTATTTCTATGGTATATACTATTTCTATGGTATATACGTAAATCTATCATGATATGTAATTGGCTTGGATCGTTTTCTGTGATGGTTTATTTTATGATGCTGGCACGATATAAAAAAACACAGAAAAGTTCGAGACCAGACAAAACATTCAGAAAAGTTGCATGATACAGCTTTGGGCCACACCGCCAAGGGCACCCAAGCTATTAGGCCGGTTTTCTCACTAGTCACTACAGGCTACAACTACGTCTGCCATGCTAAATAAACACAAATAGTTCGCTTCAGTGAAGCACTATTTTACAGAGGGGGATACCACGACAAGAGTTGTAATAAGAAAGCCATGCAACACTGTTAATTGATATCAGAGCAGTTGCACACCGATTAAGCTTTCGCTGTTTCTCTCGCCAGGGCATACTTAGCCAGAAGGCCAGAAAGCTGAAGGAACGACCCAACACCATCACAGATTCTCATGTGTGCAAATCCAGTTTCCTGTGCAAATGAACATGAAATTTTAGTCCACAGAAGATAAGTTGAGAGCAATCAAACACATAAGCAACAAGACTGGGTTCACCTTCAGGAATTCAAGCTTCAGATATTCAGCCATGTCATAGTTCTTGACAACGCGGAAGAGAGTAGTGATTATGTCAGTGGGAGAGTAGCCCAGATCATAGAGCTGCTTTAGGCCAGAGCAGGCCTCATCAAACTTTCCATCGAGTACATTCTTCACGATATTCTTCACATGCAAGGGGTGTGGCTGATCACATACCTGGAACCAGTTTATCATAACTGTTAAATGAAGAAATATTGCAGAATTCAAATGATGCAGAATAAGGTAACTTGTACTGTATCAAACCTTGAACACATTTTCTTGGTTAACAAAACGAAACCCACTAACTGTAGCTTGCAAATTGTTCAAAGCTTGCCTCATGTCCCCATCAGCAGTAAAAATAATGGCTTCAAGACCTTCTGGCACATAAGGGACCTTCATTGAACAAGAATAGATACGTTACGCCTGTCACCAGAACAAACAAACAGAATATCCTATAGGGCTGTCAGATCACATCCTAGTTTCAAGGTTTGGCCAACATTCAGGTAATAGGAGTAAAAGATCCCAATTGTTGGCATGATCGAATGAGTTTCAGCACTACAAATTAAAGAAAACATTGAAATTTACAAGACAACTGGGAGTTGCCTGCTTGCGTCTTGTAGATAAGCAAGTGCCTCGAGGTTCCATACTAACCATCTTTTTTTACAAGACATATTAAGTTTGTCAATCTAACAGTTCAGTTTGTTGAAGAGTACTTTAGGTTTAGGATGACTAACAGGATACACCTGTAAACCCAACCAATAGGAGTACATTCAGTAAACTAGCAAGGCAGGTACTTGTCAGAGCATCTCCACTCGCCTACTCCACTCGCCTACCCAGGAGGCCGATCCGGACGCCGAAAATCGACCCAGTCGCGTACTCAGGGACCTCTTTTCGGCCGGATTTGGGCCAACTTTGGTCCGGACTACCCAGGATCCCGGGTACGCCCCAGGGACGCCGGACGAAGCGAATTCGGCAAGTGGACCAGTCTGTCAGCGACAGAAGCCGACTCGCCGCCATCCTTCCCGCCGTTTTCCTTTTCCCGCCCTCGCCGCTACACCCCTCCCGCCATTCTTCCGGCCTATAAAAGCCGTACATCTCGCCGTCTCTCTTCACAGTCCCTCACACCACCACAACTCCGGCGAACTTCGGACGTTCACACCTTTCTTCCTCCTCAACTCCGGCGAACTATGGCCGCGGGCCGACGCACGTTGTCGCCATGGGAAGCCCGGCTGCTCCGCGAGGCGAGCTATACGGCCCCGCCGGACACTCGTCTCCTCCTAGGCTGGAAACTCAGGGCCGGCGGGATCCCCGTTCCGCCGGTGCCAGACGGAGAGGACCTCGCCGGAGAGATCCAGGCGGCTATCGCCGCCATGCAAGACCCAGAACTCGCCGGAGAGATCCAGGCCGCTATCGCCGCCATGCAAGACCCGGATCTCGCCGAGGATCAAGGCAACCTGGTCTTCTTGAGGCAGTTTTTCGCCGACAGGCGCCTCGAGAAACTCGCCCGACACGACGGACTGCCGGGCACGCCACCGCCGCCGCGTAACAACATGGCTTACCGCCGCCGCTGGTGGAGCGTTCCAGGGCGGACTCTGGCCGGAGTCATGGCGCACATCGAGGCCGGCAACAACCCGGGCCTGTAGTTGCGGCGTCCAGCGTCGACCACGGCGGCGGCCTTTTCTAGTTATAAATTCCGATGTACTATGTGCCCCCTTGCCTACTTTAATGAAATTCCGCCTATATTCGCCCATATTTCGCCGAGTTTAAGTGAATTTAGCCGAACTTGGGAACTCGGCCTGGGTACGCGAGTGGGAAGCTGGGCGTACCCAGGCCGTAAACACAATTCGTCCGGCCGAAAATTGGTCCGGTTTTCGGCCTGGGTACACCCAACGAGTGGAGATGCTCTCAAGGCTATGTTAATTTATCCTAATCAGACAGGCTCACTGTGTGATTTTTCTGATCATCCAATTACAGGATCGTAATCAGTTAGCAGCAACAGACTAACATTCACTCTACACGCACTAGTTACAGTACAATCTTAATTGACTAATTCTGAAAATAGCAATCTCTCAAGCAAGAACACTAAAGTAGCATAAAATAATTATCTGAGCGAATTTCATAATACTCTATTAGAGATCAGGAGCACTGACGGCTCAAATATCAGATCAGCAGCAAAGCCTAAATTAAGACCTCTAGTCAGGCCATCGAATTGTGTAATGACAACGGAAGGACCCCAGCAAGATGCATTGCCAATAAAGTGCAAATCTCATTTACTTCAAGGTAATTGGAATTTGTACCCTAAGTTAGAGCTACTTAATATCACCATGGCTCTCCAACTAGGAAATACTTCTCCATAATACCAAATTAAGCATAATTTTTCTTGTACAGAAAAAGGTTAATTCTATTTTACTTTAACTGCAGAACAGGACAGTTATGTGCATGCTCTTACTAAGCTCTAATCAAATCAATAGATTTCCAACTGTAAATTACAGTAATTATGCACATAACAATTAACAAAAGAGACTAAAGGTCAGAAGTGAATGGAAAATGATACTTGAAATAAATGAAATTAGAAGAACAAAAAATTATACAGACCTACATATGTAGGATCACGTATCAGAAAGGGGCTTATAATTAGTGGCAAAGCACCTTAAAATGGACAACAACTAAAGGTGTGTGGGGAATTCTGTGTGTGTGATCTTCCTGTATGGGTTTCAGCAGTTCAAATGGGTATCAAATGTAGAAGTCCAAAATGGGTCAATGTTGGATAATTATGGCGATATGAATGGGCTGTTTAAGTACCCTAAATTGCTAAATCCTTGCAATTACCAAACATTACCTTCTCAGCAGCAACCACAACCATAAGACGGCCAAGGATCTCCTGATCTGAAAGCCTGGAGAACCGGACAATAGCACAGCGACTTTGGATGGGTTCAATGATTTTGGATGAAGTGTTGCACGCAAGAGCGAATCTTGTGGTGTTGGAATAGATCTCCATGGTTCTTCTGAGTGCTTGCTGTGCCCCTGTTGTCATGCTGCACATAGCATGTGTGAGGTCCAAACAGAAACTAAAAAATAGTTACCTATGCCACTATCAACAAATTGATCCAACTTTGAACAGTTCGCAACAATGCAGCACTACACTTGAAGATATGGAGATGCCACTGGGTCTCTGTTTTATACCCTACGTGGCACCATCATAACAGGCATTCTTGTATTATATTCACGGAGAAGTGGATTTTTTTGGCAAATGTCTATTGACATACTTGGCCAACAACAAGACTGTCCAGTGGTGCTAGCTCATTGTAATACGGGTGTCATCAGTTCATAGCAATGTTGGACAAGGTGACACCTAGGCAATGCTTAAGCACGCTTAGGCACTACGCGATGGGCAAACGCCTTGCTTAGGGCATAGGCAGAAGTTTAGGCAGGGAAAGCAAGAAATTGTCTTATCCGAGAAGAAATAATGCTATATTGTAATGATGAGACAAATGGGTCATATTCCAATGGTATTTGTTGGTATTTTACTAATTTACATACTCCAGTTAATGTGTAATGATGAGACAAATGGGTCATATTCCAATGGTATTTGTTGGTATTTTACTAATTTACATACTCCAGTTAATGTGTATTCACATATAATAACTCATGTACACACTTGATGGTAAAAACTATATGCCCGCCTAGGCAATGCCTAGGCAACGCCTAGGGCGCTTAAGCACCGCCTAGGCACTATGCAAATGCCACCCGCCTCGTTTACGCAAAGCGCTTTTTCCAACCTTGGTTCATAGTCTAGTAGTAGTGCTACTGTGCTAGTCTTCTCCATTGCAAAACCAACAAGGTCACTAACATGTGCTATTGTCGTTTCTCAAATTACTGCCCATCCCACATCAATCCCACTCTGGAGATGTCATTACCTGTCAGCCTCGTCCAGTATGACTATCTTGTGCCGTCCAGGCGGCAGTGTGACTTTCTTCTGCGCGAACATCTTGATCTTGTTCCGCACCACATCCAGCCCCCTACAAAACACGGATCGAACATCACACTACTAATCCACACAGCCACGAGCCACGAGCCGCGAGCCGCAGTTGGAAAATCAAGTCACGGTGGCAGCAACCTGTCGTCGGAGGCGTTGAGCTCGAGCACGCCCTCGCGATAGCTGGGCCCGAGCATTTCGTGGGCCAGCGCCAGGATGCTCGTCGTCTTCCCGGTACCCGGAGGCCCCTGAAAAAAAAGGAGCAGAGGAGACGCTGTGAGTTTTGCTGTGTCCCAAGGGTGCGCGCGGAAGGTGTTCGAGGAAATAGTGCTTACGGAGAGGATGAGGTTGGGCATGTTGCCGTCGCGGGCGATGACCTCGAGGCGGCTGACGGCGTCGGAGTTGCCGACGACATCGGCGACGCGGCTAGGGCGGTACTTCTCCACCCACGGGATGTTGTACGTGTCGGCGGGGGCGGAGGAGGAGGCGGCCATGGCGCTGGGATGTGTTGAGCCGAGGGGAGGGAAAACCGTGGGGTTGTGGAGGGAAAAGGGGGGAAATTCCCGATCCAGCGGCGCGAGGGTTTTCGTTTCGGCTATGGGTCGCTCTGAAGACGACCGGCCGGTGGACGGCTGCGATCGACGACAGTGATTAGGAGCATTTTCATTTAATTTTCCTTCTATACAAAATACTAATATACTTATGTTACCACCTCTATACCAAAATTTAAAATGTTACTGTAATCAATATAGTTTATAATTGGTTGTAATATTTACATTACATGACAGAGGGAGTACATGAAACTTCTATTGGTCTTCCCACTCTTGAAGTCAATATTTCAAATTTCATTAAATTCTACCTCATGGAAGATGCTTCTGCAGATACTACACCATGGAAGTTTGTATAGAATATAAGAAATGAAAAGATGAAATTACATCTTAGTTTACCATGTAGTTGCCGATGAACAACACATTATTTGCCTCAATGTGCGTCCACATCGAGGTTTCGAAGGAGACATCAACCAAATTTCTACATATAACACCATAGGAACATGTAGTTTTGCAGCTTTGGTTCTGACGAAGCAGTAATTGTTGAAGATCAATGGACTTGAAGACCGTAAAGCACTCTTGGATCCATAGCGATGCTAGCCAAACCCACATGGGAAAACGCTACCACATAGTTATATCACAATCTGATATAGTCAAAACATGTGTCTCATGTGCCATGTGCCAATGTCGAATATATATATGTATTTTCTACTCTATTTTGTAAGTATGGAAGGACGGACACCAATCATGATATGCTTCTTTTTTGTTAGTGTCTTCAAGCGTGTGCTCAACCACATGTTGTGAAGCAGTTGCGTAATATATTGTAGATGGGACAACTAGGACTTCCCTTCTCACTTTCCAAAACATTGTCACATTGTGTCTAATGAAGCCGTATGGATAAGGTTGATAGAGAAAAGGGTGAATGAGTTACAAGTCGGATGGGAGTATTTTTGCATTACTTATCTATTAGCACCCTACTCAAAAGATATCGAACAAGTAGTGTCTCATGTATTTATTGCAAGATAATTTATCGTAATTATTTTCTATGCAACATTGTTCACAATTCTACAAGTTTTAGAAATACACAAGTGCACCATCTAAATAATGGATAATTGGGTATCATATAAAACACATTGGGGTCATCCTATAAAACCACATCACTATTTAGACCATCACCTTAAATACTCACGATTATTGATAACATGAGGAATTAAACCTATAACTGGAGGGGGTACTACGACGTCCCACAGAAATCCGTTTTTTCGGCCGTACGATGCAAAAATAACGGCTCAGATCTGCCTTGCTACCCGCCTCTACGTAATGGACTGGCCCTGGTCTACCCGCCTGGTAGTGCGCCTCGCTGCCGTTGGGTCCCGCGCTTTGGCCGACCCACCTCTCAGTCGCTGGGTGGGTCACATGGGGGTGTGAGAGGTGTGCGTGTGAGCGGCGCGTGGGCATCAATATCCCGCCGTTTCAGCTGAATCGACGCGGTGCTCTCTCAATCTCTCTCGCCTTCCTCCCATGCTACTCCCGTGTCTCCTCAAACCCTAGGCGGCGCCGCCGCTGGTCCTGCTCCTTCTCGCCAATCCCTTCCCCATCCGATCCATCCCGAGCCGCAGCCACCACCGCACTGCCGCGCCGCCGTACGATACAGGAGAGCCCCATTGCCGCCGACGCCGGAAAGCCGCGGATCGATGCGGGGTTCGGTCCCCTCCTGCAGGCTGTAGCGATGAGGGATTCCGTCTCCTCCAACCTCCAGGTACATCTCTCTCTCTCTCTCTCTCTCTCTCTCTCTCTCTCTCTCTCTCTCTCTCTCTCTCTCTCTCTCTCTTCCTGCAACCGCATATGAATATGTACTGTAGAATCTAAAACCATAGAACTTACTGCTTGATTCATGTCGAATTCTGGAGGTCTATGATTTTTATTTAAGCGCTTCATTAAGCATCATCATGCGATTTTAGAAGAAAGAAGGCGGTGATGCACCCTTTTACCTTCGCCGGTAAATTTATAGTGCATCATACGGTATACTTTCTATTCAGTAATTTTAACTGTATTGTTTATGGTTTTGTCTTTTCTATCAGTTTTGGTCCCTGAGGGGTGGATCCAAACTCGTATCTGCTTCTACATTTTTTCTTCCGCCATGCAGTTTCAGGGAGGCATGCCACTTTGCGCTGAATATACAACACATCTCGCAGTTATGTCCTTCCTCTTTGTTGCGAAAAAAAAATTCTCTTGCTCAATGGTATTAGCTTACAGGTTGTTTTAAGCATCAGTACGACAAGTGCTTGTGAGTTGTGATATATTAATTAAAATGATACAAAGTTGTGGTGATGACATCCATATTCTCGCTTTGATGTTATTACCTTCCTTTATTATTCTCTTGCTAGCCTGTACTTCTTGTATCCATATGCCATAATGTATTGACAATCATTTAAATTTGTACAGACGGAAAATAGCTATACCCGTCTACGAGGCGCTGATTATGAAATTTTAATCTGTAATGGCATGCTTCTGCTTCATGTCTCTAGCGTCTTGTGTAAGCAACCCATATTGATTTATGTTTTTGTTAGTGGCAATTATTTTCCAAACTTTTCTTATTTACATGATATCGTCGGTGAGTTGGCTTCTGTACTTTGCTGCCTATGTGTAGAGAAAATCATGTCATAATAGTGTGTTGAACCACTGTACTATTGCTTCCATAGTCAGATCTAGCAATATAACAGGTATAATAGTTGGTTCATTTATTTTATGAATGAATTGGCCGAAGAATATCCCGTGTACAGTATTTATATTTGTGTCAAGGGCATTACCCGTCTTGCCTATGATATCGCCATGACCACACTGTCTTCACGATGTTGCCATGTGCGCTCAGCGAGCATTTATGTGTTCCATCATTTTTAAACATACATGTGCAGTTTTGCATAGGCCTTTCTATATATATTCATCCTTTCTATACAAATAGATCAGGTTACGACTCTAGGAGTTCTCAAATAATTTTTAGTGTTTAAAACCAGTGCAGTGAATTTTGTGCATATTTTTTCAGGGAGCCAAAAGAAGAGGCGTTGCCGTCTTACCGTGGGCTTTCTTCCGGGAGCTGTTGATGTTGAGGCTAGGAGTATTGTGGTGATCAACGGCAAGACATCTCGCGACATCTAGATAACAATCTATAGCTACGGTAAGCTTATTTCATTTGACTCCAATTTGTCTACTCGGTTTCTTCTACTGCTAGCATGATATCTACTATATTATTGCTAAAACTCAAATCAATCATGTAAATGTTTCATCCTTCTGAATTTTCTTAACAAAGTGTCAGCTTTTTAGTAGCTTTGAGACCATGAATTGCAGAATAGTATTTGTTCTTTACAGGCTGCTAATATTGTCATTGGGTGCGTTTGTTTATTGCATGACCTTGAAACCGAGCTTCTTTAGTTAATGGTCTTCACTTAAAATCAAAAGGCTCTTTCTAGGTATGGAGATGAATTATATTTTGATCGGTGGTGAAGGGCGAACGCAATTTTACAATTTACACCCGATTCAACCATACTACTAATTTGTGAATTAGGTGTTTATTGCCTTGCATGGTGGTAGTTTCTCCGAGCTTGGCAAAGTAGCTTCACCACACAATGCATATATCAGGTGCAGAGTAGGTTAGCTTGTGGTATGAAATCCTGGAAACATATATTAGTGTTCTTCCGAATATGAAATGATCATGAATTTTTTATCTAAAATTCTTATATGCATCTTGATAGGATATATGCAGATGTACTTCATGGTTTTCCTATCTAATGTCCATGTATTTTGGTCAATGTCTTGCACTAAATTCCTGATAATTTTCTTCATGCATAAAGTGCATATATCACATAAAGTGATATGATGTTAGGTAAGTCATCTAAATAGGTGTTGCTCATGCCAATATTTGTGTTGGTCTGAATCCAATTCATGGTGAGTAACTTTTCCAGGATATTGTGTGTCAATACTTCCTAGGGTGAGATATTTAAATTCAGTGTCCAAGATATTTGGAGGGCAAGGAACTTGAGCGATTCATGGCACACATATTAAAGTTTCGTTTGATTACAGTATAAGGTAAATATAATTTAGGTAAAACCCCCGTGAACTATTTTCCTCGAGTGGCGTAATATAGCATAATATATACAGTTAGATGGCTGAATTTTCTTTTCTTATTTTACAAATCTATAAAGTTTATTGATTTATAGGATTAGTTTAACTGCTTGCACAATGCAGATAATACATGGTCTCCTTTAATGGTTCTCTTTATTATATAGTAGAAGTAGTGATACTGGTTGTGTGCACTGGTGATGAAATTGTCAGGTATGCAAGTGTACCGGGAGTCATGAAGTATATCAAGATATCAGCTATGTTACCAAAGGAGACAGTAACAGATGTTGCTATGAGATGCCACTGGAAGATGGTAAGTATCGGATTCATCTGATATACTCCGAGATCATCGAGATGGTACTTTTTCCTGTGTCTAAATGTATATTTTCTTCTTTTCGTTGCCACCATCATTGCTTCAAGGCATGTTCCTAAGTGTTTTTAGACATTGGAAATCTACAAATGGATGCGTAATATAATATATGAGTAGTACTATGTGTATACATGGTATCTTGCTTTGCTCGCAGGAAATAAGTAAATGATTTAAATTGTTTTTCACTGGTCCGAGGTATTTGTTGTCAGCCTACTTCAGTCCTATCTTTAGACCACAAATTTTGCTACACTAATGCCTTTCTACATGTGAATATATGTTTTGTGGATTTTCTAAAAGGCTTCAAGTTTATGTATGAATTTTTTGGTTGCAAATCAGCGGTACCATATAGCCTATATGTACCGTGAAACTTTTGGACCTTTCATATCTACCTACTTCCAAATCCTTGATCGGTAATTAATCCAGTAATTCCATATAGAAGTTGCACGTGGTAAATATGAGGGAAGAAGCACATTCTATCAGTGAAACTTACATTTTGCTCCCATGAAACGTTTTCAGCGACCGAGCGGCTGCTCTGACAATTCTGCTTCTCTTTTTTTAATGTTCTTCCGTTGTTGTGTATATTAGCCAGTCATTTCGATATCTTTAGTTCATTGTGTATTTTGCATTCAGATTCTTCGGGTCATCTCTTTCTTGTTGGTCCGTTAAGCCATACCATCGTTTGATTCATTCGACTTTGTTTCCCTCCCTATTAACATAGTTCTTCACATCTTTCTTTACGTTAGGCTCTTGTTTACGTAGTATTTATTCTGTTTTTTTATATTTGATGTCTTATTTTGTTTCTTATGCTTCTTTTATCAGGACTTCGAGATGGTCGTTCTTAATAATTTGTGAACGAATATGCCTCTTTGGTTCCTTGGTCTTCTGTTGAAC
Source organism: Avena sativa (assembly GCA_916181665.1). Lineage (NCBI taxonomy): Eukaryota > Viridiplantae > Streptophyta > Magnoliopsida > Poales > Poaceae > Avena > Avena sativa. Next base: position 164,400,258 of record OV702294.1, on the reverse strand, counting down.
AAGACGTACTGTTGAATGTGTATGAGATAATTAATAGCATAACGACTTGCACTAGATCAATGCAAATTAAAATTTATAATGACAATGAAGTATCTATATAGAAATTATTTGATAGATGGCATGCTTCAGTCGTTTCTTTGTAATCGGATCTAAACAAATATTAGCCCCACTAGCTAATTGGTATATAATAAAGTTAGTAGCCATGGTCTGGGCAAAGTTCTCATGTATTGTTCATCATGGACTAGGTTTTATTTATCAACAGTTTAATCCATGTTCAGGTGCTTGATATGTTAGTACCTTTGTTTGCACCACGGATATTGCAATGTTGCTCATGTTTAGCGTAGGTGCAGGCGGGAAGATAACACTTATGTATGCCTCCTTCATGAAGGTTCGTAGAGGAGAAAGAACTAGGCGATTTGTGGCATCAGCTACCGGACGAGCTTGCTGTCCTGAAACTGGATTAGGAATTTAGGCAGGAGAGCAACTAAATGCATGCTATTTGTTTGACCTTTCTCTTATGTATGATATCTGGAGGCACAAGAGCAGATTGTAAAACTATTTAGGTTTCATGTTTTTGTTCCATTAAACAACACATTTTGGTTACAAAATCAACTTTTCTTATTTGATGTAATTTTGTTCCTTTCGAATTAGGCTCCACTCATTTGACTGTTGGCTTCTATGCCTGTCCACAGTACGCTTTTCACGGTATTTTGCCTTCCGTGTTCAACAATCATGCTAATAGTTACTGCAACTCCCTATGGTTGATGTAATGTTGAAGATGGGTGCCAAACCAATGGTCCGTTGAATCTCATTGAGTGACTAAGTTTTCTTAATTCTTAGCTTTTTTATAAGTCCATTTTACCACAACGAAACACATACCATAGAAACCGTTGCGAGAGCCACCGGATCATGCCATGCATGAACTTTGCTTTTATTAAGATTAAAAGTCATTCATATGTATGCTATTCTCTATTTTCTCTGTTTTTTTGGCAACTGCTTTTATTTAGAAACAGATAGTTATTGATAGAGCCACGGGTCCGTGCGCCGAGGCGCACCTTTAAATCTAGTAGACTAGGTGAGGTCAACATATCAGTTGCATGTGGAAGCATTTTGCTCGTGATTGAAAACATTATATATAGTGTGAGGACCATACGCTTGTGGAGGCACTTGTCTGGCTCGTGAAAGGAAGAGAAAAGAATGAAAATGGTATAGCTAAGGTAATGCATATCTGTTAAGTCTTAGAAATTCGGCGATAATAACAATGATTCATTACCTAATGATGAAGTATGAGTAATTGCATATTTTAGAGGTCGTATATGAAACTTTGTTCCGAGTCAATAAAAATATATTCCTCAAACATATGTTTTTCTATGTATCATTAGATGAGAACTCATTCAACCAAGATAATCCCACTGGAAAATATTTTATCGAATACTACTCCAACATATCACTTTATATGAAATAAATCACCATGTGAAAATTCTAATCACCGAAGCGATAAAACATTATTTCGCAAAAAAAAAGCGATAAAACATTTGATAGCTAAAAAAAGAAGAGGCGATAATGCCTTAGCCCATCTTGGTTGACACGTTTTACTAAACTCAGTTGCGAACTGCCTGACATCATCATTTGCAGCTGGTCCAATCCGCAATCGCCCTCGCCTCGCCCATCATACAACCGGGGGAAGGAAAAGGGGAAAAAACGAGAAAGGACTCTCCAGTCTCCAACCCCATTCCCAATTCCATTCCCCCGAGGGAAGAGACTTCTTCCCCTCTCCTTCTCTCGATCTCCCAGGGTTCCCCTCGATGTCGAGCAACCGCGCTGACGCCGCGCTCCTTGACTCGGCGCCGCTGCTCGGCGCCGGCGGCGGGGGGCATCGTCGCGGCAACGCGCTTCGCCGGCCGTCCCTCCGCGGCGCAGCGCGCCTGCTGCGCCGCAGCGGGCGGCGGGCGATGCGGGAGCCATCCATGCTGGTCCGGGAGGCGGCGGCCGAGCACCTCGAGGAGCGCCAGGCGGACTGGGCCTACTCCCGCCCCGTCGTCGCGCTCGATCTCCTCTGGAACATCTCCTTCATCACCGTCGCCGCCGTCGTGCTCGTGCTCAGCCGCGACGAAAATTCCCCCATGCCGCTCAGGACCTGGGTCGTTGGGTACGCCCTGCAGTGCGTCGTCCACATGGTCTGCGTCGCCGTCGAGTACCGGATGCGCCACAGCCAGCGCGGCGGGGCCACAGTGCCCGCCGACGAGGAGAGGGGCAGCGATGGCTCCTCTTCGTCTAGCGACGAGGATTCCAGAGAGCACCATCTTCGTGGTCACGGCACCGATTACGTCAGGTAACTGAAAGGATCTGACAAGCAATCGATATTTCTAAGCTGTTCCGGCACAAGCCTGGTCGATTCAAGCTATACCTAGAAAGTTCAGCAAAGCCGCTTTACGACGGGACAATTGACGATAACCCCCCCAGTTGGTGATTATGTTGATCATAACCCCCCCCTACGCTGTCTCTGACATGTGGGCCCAAAGTGACCTACAGTGTGGTTCCTGATTAAAATTCCCTTATGTAGCCCCTAGCAACGCTAAGTGAATTTTACTGTTTAATCAGCGTAGTGCCTTGCGCCATTCTACAAGGAAGCACGGACGATTACATAAGCCATGTCATATTATTGCAGTTAAACCTGGGAATTCCCGGTTTAAGACAGTTTGGACAGTTTTTTCAACCCAGCCAGTTGCCACAGGTTTAGTTGGGCTGGTCCGGTTTAAACCGTTTGCATATGGGAGGACATGACGGCCTGGTGCGGGTTGGTTTCAGGGTGTTAACGGTCTGACACCAGTTTTCATCTCTCAACGTGAAGAACGATGGCTACCATCCATAGTACGTACATGCAGTCTAGCAGAAAAACAATAGTAGTTGGAGTTGACATCATATTCCCAGGGTTCTTTGCAATAATCAACTTAATTGCAGATCATATCTTTGTGATGAACACTAAACAGAATTCAGAACATAATGCAGCTAATGAACACATGTCCATCAGCCATTTCAGAGAAGTCATAGTTGTCAGCAACTACATTTAGACCAATACATGCTGCCTTGCTTGTCTTCAAGATAAGTTTCTCATCTAAAAGATCTCTCAAACTAAAACTTCAGTGGACTAAAATGCTTCTTGATCTGTGGGACAGTAGTTGTTTTCAAGAACCTAAGGGCCTCTTCTGCAGCCTGAAACAACATAATGTATGATTAGTCTAATCGAGCTAAAACTACAAGCTGGGGTATTTTTAAAATTGTAAATGTAAATATACTTGTAATATAGTCAGTACATATAAAAAAAGCAATGCTGGCTTTTTGAATATATACTTTGATGCAATGGGATTAATAACCTGACAATTCTAGAAGTTATGATTTCCTAAAAACTAGAGTTGTTTCAGCTTATTTAATTTTTCATATGGATATAGATTTGATAATTGACCGCATTGGACTTGCCATATTGTGTGCTTGCCGGATGCAAAGATTACCAAAACTATGGAAGATATGGATTCTTCGGCTCACAATTTGGCTCAGTTTAGTAGGGAACCATAGGTTTAGTAAAACACCCTCCCAAGACAACAGAGCAATCAAGAAGATTATTTAACCAAACTCCATCCTACAAGATTAAACTGAATTTACAGCACCAAACAGCACATCCTACAAGATTAACTGTGGCCCAGCTATGAAGCTCTATAGCACATGTATCAGGACACTCTGAAAGTCTCAGGTTCACGTATGCCATGATTTGAAAAATGAAGAACTTCTTTACCGCCGGCCATGACCTGAACCTGTCACTTGATTTAAGACCCAGGCTAGAAGACCTAAGCACTAGAGACCAAGGCCACATTCATCCGACCCGACAACTACAAGCAAGCTCGAAACAAACTGGCAGATCGCGCGGACGAGATCGCAGTCACCGAGGCCCAATCGCCTAGCAAACAATCAGACTAGAAAGAGGAAAACGACACAGGCCATGAATTAGTTGGGTCAAGAAACAGGGGAGATGGGCCTGTGGTCTGCGAAATTCCATCCGAAGATTGCGCCGTGGCTGAGAAGATGGCACGATTAAATTCTTTCTCGGCGTCGCCGCCTCACCCTCGCCGTCAAGGATTCGGCGCCATGATCCACTCATCCCTTCTCCCTGACCGGCGGTGGCTCCTTCCACTTCTGTCGCTCCCCCAGCCTCTAGCAATCCCTCCGTGCTAGTTTCTTCCATGCTCGCTGCAGCCTCGGGGACGCCGCCCTCACCCCCCGCCGTTACGCTGCCTCTGTTGTGCCCCGATGCGGTGATTTGGGATTTCTTTTCCTTGTCTCTTTCACCGATGGGGGAGACGGGAGCGAGGTTCACGTGATGGACGGGTTGGCCGGTTTAGTTGGGTTGGGTCGGGCCGGTCTTAAACCAGCAAAAAAAAAATAGTCGTGGTTTCAACCCAGAAACCAACTAACCCGGCTAAAACCGTTGTTCCGGTGCGGTGTGGGTTGGATTGATGGATTGACCAGTTTCAAACCAAATTATGCCCAGATTTAATTGCAGTTCTGTAGCTAAGAAGTTTGTTATACAGTCCTGCAGTGGTTTGTTTAGGTTCTGTTCTATGGATGGTTTCTCTTGTGGTTTGCGGACTGTTGTTAATAGAGTAGTGTGGCTGATGCAAGAAATGTGGAGTGAATTCCTCATACAAAGTTATATGACTTAATAAGGTTATATGAAGTTCACTTTCGTCTGTTGTGGACAGAGCACTTCTCTTTTAGGTGTGCTGCTGCTACCCAAGGTGTTTAGGATTCAGGTGCCATGAATTTGATACTCGTAATAACATCATATTTTGCTATCCACTGCGATAATACTGGCATAACTTTCTCTTCCTTGTTTGTGTAACATGTTTTGCGTTTCTGTCTTCTTCCTTATCTTAATACTCCATCCAGAAATAAATGACTCGGGTTTGTCTAGATTCGCTTCTATCTAGACGTGTTTTAGTGTATGGATACATGCAAATCTAGACAAATTCGAGTCACTTGTTTCCGTATGGAGGAAGTATGAAATTATAATTCCTCATGACTAGTTTATAGATATCTCCCTGTTTCTCTAGTTTGACCAAACATGATGCAGTTATTAGTATTAATGTCACATTGGTTGGTGAATCCATGGTGTCTATTTAGTTATTCATTATGTGATTCCAGCTAAGAGTGTTTATGTTTCGACGTGCCTTGTTCACCTGTACCTGATTATATCATTATTGTTTACCTGGCAGTATTGCAAAGCATCTGGAGTCTGCGAATACAATGTTCTCCTTCATATGGTGGATAATTGGGTTTTACTGGATATCAGCTGGTGCTGAAGATGTTATCCGTGATGCACCTCAACTTTACTGGTACATGTTTGAAGTAACTGTCCACTTTTATGCAGTCCTTATTTCTTCCGTTTCACATCGTAACATGTTTTTGTATATCGTTCTTTGCAGGCTTTGCATAGTTTTTCTAGCGTTTGATGTGTTCTTTGTCGTTTTCTGTGTTGCTCTGGCTTGCATTATTGGTATTGCTGTTTGTTGCTGCCTCCCTTGCATTATAGCAATACTCTATGCTGTCTCTGATCAGGTATGGCTTTCAAGTATGTGAATTATGGCAATACAATCTAAATATGCTTACTACATACACAATCTAGAACAACAGGATCCAGTTCCCTTTCATATCATTTTATTCTCTTGCGGATTTAAATTGTTAGCAATTAACACACCTATGTCAATCTTGCAATCAATAACCTTTCTTATCATCTCACTAAAATCAGGAAGGAGCATCTGAAGATGACATTCGTCAAATTCCGAAATACAAATTTCGTAGGGTGGATGAACCTGAAAAGGATTCTGTTGATGCCACTGAGTCTTCTGGTGGAATAATGACAGAGTGTGGCACCAACCAACCTATTGAGAAAGCTCTTGCAGCGGAAGATGCAGTAAGTTCTGATGTTTTATCTTTTGGTCATGCATATCTTTGGCCCTAAAAATGCATGAGGTGTTGCAGCTCCGAACCTCTTCAATTATACTTTGGACCATCTCACGTCATTCATCATGACTGAATCATGTCCAGTGAATGGGATGGAATAAAACCATGATTTTGTGCTTTGTTTTAGTCAGCTCATATTAATGAAATATTTGGCTTTGGTGCACTTAGTTATTGGATTGTGAAAATATTTTTATCCATACACAACTTTAGTTTAGTCTTAATCAGTAAGAATTCCTAGATCGGACAACTTTATATTTAACCATTTGCTTATTGTATGGATCGTAATAGAGAAGAACACTGTGTTCATGTTTCTGTAAAACCTGTGCACTCCAGCATAAAGCATCATTTCTCTGCACTAGTTTTCTGTAGTTGCATTGCCGTTGATACTTAACCAATCTATTGCAGCTAACATTGCCTACATATATAGAAGTCAGATATCTGTGCCCATGCTCCATGCTGTATCTTTTGCATAATTGGTGATATCCATTATGTCCATGCACCATGATGTATCTTTTGCTGGCGATTTATGATATAATAAAATTCCATTCGTTGTTCACCTTGTCAATGCAGGAGTGCTGCATTTGCATTTCAGCATACGATGATGGTGCAGAGTTGCGCGAACTCCCTTGCGGCCACCACTTCCACTGTACCTGCATCGACAAGTGGCTACACATCAACGCAACATGCCCCCTGTGCAAGTTCAGTATCCGGAAAAGCGGCAGTAGCAGCGGAAGTGAGGAAGTATAAATGTACTCCCCTTGAAAATGCCATCCGTTTCGACTTCACACCTGAGTCTCCGCAAATGTGGTGTAAATTTTTGTATCCTAAATGCGCTGATAGTGTGTCAATTAATGTCTTAAAGGTGACTAAAGTGTTGTCCATATTACAAAAATTAGTTCTTGGATGTATCTCTACAAGATTGGAATAGTTACTCAGGTGAGCTGTATAATTTGAACTGAGCGGTTCATGCTTCCGCTTGCTTGTTTGTGTCAGACCGTGCTTGCAGAATTCGTTACTTGCATCGCCATGTTCTATGCTGACAAACAATTCTGATACGTGATCATTCTCCACTACTCTCTTTGTCCAACTCTGTCTAAAAGAAGATGTCGGAGGTTTGTCTAGACGGAGCGAGTACAATCGATGAAAGAAGGTAGTATGAATGTGGTGCTGGCGGGACGCGCTGGAGAGCACAGCAGAGGAATCTGATCAGATCATCGGATCAAAAAAGAAAAAACAGAAGAATCTGTTCGGGAGCTGATAAGGCGTGCGATGGCTTACAAATCAATATGGATACGAACCTCCTTCCATACGGAGACGAACAATATGGATACGAACCTCCTTCGATACGGAGACGAACCATTAGGCTCTGCTTGGTTGGCTGTAAATTAGTCTCAAACCTCCGTTTTAGTCCAAGCCTATACTAAGCACTTGGTTTACTGGAATATTTACAACTGCAAATCATTTATGGCCCGTATACCCCAGGAGCAGGAAAATAAACTAGACTCCCAAGCGAGGCCTTATCGGTTTCACCCCAGCGTGACTGCCAACATACGATAAAATGACATAGTAGGAAAATTCGATAATCCTAGACGTACGGGAAATTTGGTTACGGACTGAACTTATGGAAGGAAGGACGTGGACGCACGGGCGTTTTTTTTTTAAATCGCAATATATTATGCATGCAAGCCGCCTCGTTAAAACCTTCCAGTCCTCAGTCCACTTAGATACCCTGGTAAGAAAAAAGAGTGTGTCTGAAACTTACAGGCCCAAAATCATCCAAAAGTTACATCATTTAAAGCATCTGCTAAAACTGAGGGAGGTGGATCACCATCCCAACCTATTACAGAATCAGAATCATAACCTAATCTAGCTAAATTATGTGGACGCACGGCGTTGGTTCATATCTCTACTTTATTTTCGGGCATAACCCCTCTGTTTTTCCTCCACGTCTGTCCGTAACTTCATCCCGTAAGAATACAGCCCGTAGGTGTAGTATTACTCGCGTCCATCAGAAAATGTCAGAAAACTCTATTTTCATAATTAATATGAGCTATTGGTTACTGGTCTAGAGTGATTAGTTAATCTATTAAGACCGGCAATGGAAACCATATTGTATAGAAATAGATCATCTAGGACTTAAACAACCAACATCGTAGTGATTCTTGCGCCGTATATCACGGTTAACCATGAGATTTGGAATGAGACGAAGAAGTCAGCTGGATCTTCTTCCTTTCGTATGTAGGCAAGATGACCTTAACGCTGTAATTCCTTGCGTGGATTTAGCATATGGATGGGCACCCTTAGGCCTCACAGTTTTGATGTCTAGATTATCTGTGAGCGACTACCGAAGGTATAGTCAGATCTTTATGGAGCTTGCTAGGGACACAACCAGCTCATAAAGTCTTCGAAACTCATCAGGGTTATAGCTTGCCCGAAAGGGGGCTTAACAGAGATGTAGTCTGGCCCGAAGGATTATGCAGACATATGGGGTCACAGAGAAGGAAAGTGATTGGCTTGGATCTTAGTTTGGGCCTCATACTAAGGAAGTGGAAACGAGTCTATAACTCGAATGTGCAACAAAACTAAGATCTCTCATGGGTAAAGCAACGCATCTCTGTAGAGTGTAAAAAACTGTGACATGTTACTCCCTGTTCCGGGAAGGAGCTATGAATGTAGCAGAAAAGAAACTCCACAAAAGTTCTGGTAAACCTGTGAAGACTGATAGACATAGCCTTTCAGAATAAAAGCAACCTCTAAAGAAATGTTTACGAAAACCTGCTTAGCCTACGACCTACGGTTTGTGGTTGTAGATAGTGCATCAAACACTTCTTTTTAGTGAACTTGCTGAGTATGCTCGTACTCAACCATACCTTCTTAATCCTTGCTAGATTCCAAAGCCCATAAAGACGACATATACATCAACTTATGCTCCAGGGAATCGATATCAAAAGCTCAAATTCTTCACTGAAGTCAGAGAAGTCAACATATACAATAATTAAAATGAATGCGAAGTTACTGATTAGTTAGAAGTATGATATTTAACCAAAGAACCCACTTCTGTAGAGCAGTGCATTAGTAGCATTTGTAAACCAAATGGTTTAGATGCTAGTCTACTAGTATGATAGTTTTGAGTTGCTATTTTTGTTCTTCTTTGTAAGAAGTTTTTTCTCTCTCAGTAGCTTAGAATATTCTCTGGATCTTTTGTAAAGAATCGAATTATAAATCATAGTCATGTCTTTGACCTTCTATGTTTCTGTTGTACCACTCTGAAAGATATAATACTAGTGGAACGGTATTTAATTAGTGTTATGTCAACGACTATAGTGTACTACATCATGTAGTGGTATACTGATCACCACAACATCCATCCAAGATAGTCAGTATTTGTGAAGATTATCTCAAATCTTGTTATGGGCAAGAATTCCAACATTGTGAAGGAGTAAGATGCTTGCATGTCGAGCAGGTGTTTGGTGTGCTCCAAACCCAATTTGCTATTTTCCGGTACCTGCTAGCTTTGTTATACTATTTGCTAGTTTTGGTCGAACCATTCGCCGAATTTATGCTGCATTTATGTGGGAGGTGATGAATTTAAGACGAATTTATGTTGTTTTTCCTATCGAATCGCTAACTGGGGGTCAAAAAAAATCACGCCGACGCCTCCTCCCTCCAGCACCCCTCGAGCCCCCGCGAGAGGCCTAGTTTATCGCAAAAACGACATGAGACACTACAACGGGAGATGCTCTAACTGAACGGTTCATGCTTTCTTGTCTGTGTCAGATCATGCTTGCCAAATTCGTTACTTGAATTGCATTGCGTGGTCTATGCTGACAAATAATTCTGGAGTAGGAATGTTCGGGATCTGTAGATATGGTACGCAGTTTTAGCGTACTCTCGAAAACAAATGTTCAGGTTTGTCGAACTGGTGCGCCTTTCCGCAAAAAAAAAACGAACAGGTGCGCTGACAAACAGTTTTGTCTTCTCGGGTAATAACCTCTATACCGTTCTTCGCTAGGCATTCTATTCATTTCTTCGAGGGAAGTATTTTACTGAGCTGGGAGGGAGCCATGCAAAGTAAAACTGCTAAATTATCACTTTAAGGGAATATTCCCTCTTCGAATTATCTTTGTTTATTATTATGCGAAAAAATCGATGTTCCGTTGGTTGGTTGTTTAGCAAAGGTGAAATATTCAAAACATAGGCGTGTTGCCATGCTAGAATCTCTGATCGGACGAGTACCCGTGGACCACTATGGTCTGTTGGTCTGTGATCCAACAATATTGATATCCCAGATCGGCCAGATAATTCAAATTCAACTGCACGGTGACAGACTCAGACACTGAGATAGACGCACTTAAGGATATAGTCACGCAGAAGATTTATGAAAAAACTGCGAAGAAGGTTGTAAAAAACTTATGAGTTTAATGTATTGGAACGCGCCATGGGTTTAGTTTTCAGGCACTGCCACACACAAAAAAAAAATTAAACAAGTTCCATGAGGTTCAAACGCATTCAATCACAGACTAAATTGCATAAAACTATCACTGACCGAGTTTACGAGTCAGTATCAACAATCATAATTTTTTTAAAAAAAATACCAAATCGAAGACAGAACGTTACAAATCGGACTATTTTTCATCCGATTGCTCCTTAACATAGTTCTGCTAGGTAGGGTCCATATAGCAGAGCTGAATGGTCAGCAAAGATGCCACATGGGCCAACCCTATCCTGGCGAGTGGGCCTCTACCGATCCAGTTTTCCAACACTCACTACTAGAGAAAAGATTATGCGAGACGCATATCATATGCGCCTCTACCTTTGAGCCTCGGCTATTTTTTATGCGAGGCGCATATGATATGCGCCTCCTATACTTCACATATGCGAGGCGCATAATGTGCCTCGTATATTTATTGTATATGCGCCTCCTATAGTGTTCTATATGCGTCTCCTATAATATTTTCAAAATTCAAGTTTTACGGATCACTATAAATAACAGTATATGGATATTCAAATATACAATACAGTCCAGGATATAGTATAAATAACACAAAATTTTTCAGAAACTTGCAATTGGCCAAAGCATAATAGAACCAACATGAATAGAAGTACATTACACATCAACCGCGACATACTAGTTCATACATAAACTAAAATCAACAAGTGCCAAGTTTTCACACAACACCAAGTGTTTCCACAAGTTCCCACTCTGCACGCGCCGGCAACACCTTGAATCCAAATACGGCTAGCACCCAACAGGTCTGGCCAGCACCGCGCGCCCGACACCTACCCTGCACCGTCATGGCCGTCCACTCGTTGTCGTCCAGGGGAAAAGGCCAGGGCTCCTGTTGCGGTCCGGCGAGCACTGCGCGCCTGGCACCCACCCTGCACCGCGTCGGCCCGTCCACGTGTTGTCGTCCAGGGGAGAAGGCCAGGGCTGCTGCTGAGGTCTGGCCAGCACCACATGCCCCGACACCTACCTTGCACCGTGCCAGCCGTCCACGCGTTGCCGACCAAGGGAGAAGGCTAGAGCTCCTGCTAAGGGTCGGAGATCTCGTGTTCCCGCAAGGTGCTCCCAAACACCGACAGTCTCGGTGTAGTCTCGGCTTGCACCGTTGTCCTCCAGGCTGGGTGCACGTCCAGGCACAGTCTCGCCGTACCTCCAGGCTTCTCCTCACCAGCTTCTCCTCGTCGGCTCTTCCTCGTTGGCTCCTCCTATGCTCCCCAGCTGCAGTAGTTAATAACAACATCAATTTGATAGCAGTAGCAGCAGTTCATAGCAATAGTAGTTCATAGTAGCAACTATGGTGATTACTGATTCCAAACCTGAATTTTATGCATCTTATAAAGAAAGCACAAAAGAACAAAGACTATCAGCAACAAATAAGGAAAAATTAATCAGCAACAAGACTATCATCTTACAGCAAATATGATGGAGTTAAGCTACATTTTTTTACTCCATGTTCAGTTTGCTCGTTCCCATAAATTCAAGATTAAGATACACTCAAGTTTGTACTACTCCTACCGAGAAATACGTTTAAATGCAAGTTCAAGTTCAATTTCAGTGAACAAGTACATATACTCCAGCAATAATTTACTGAGTACTCCAACATCAGACAAGAAATTGCAGTTTATTGTTCTGGTATGATGTTCTACTCCTAGTTCCAAGTACTGGTTAACATAGACAAGAGAGTACAAGCTACAAGGAAATTTCTACTCCAGCACTGGTTAACATCACAAGTATCTACTTCAGCACAAGCCAATTTTTGCACAAGCAAATTGCAGTTCAAACAATTCTCAAGGAAAAAATGGAGTACTCCATCACAGAAATAGTGACACGTATTGATAATCTATGCAAGCAGGATGTTAATGATTATAACAGAAAATTAGTGATAATCTATGCAAGCAGGACTGAATAGTACTCCATCAGAGAAAATCAGTGATTACAAGCAACAAGTAGGGAGCAACAATTTCCTAGAATAGATTAATTGTTGTCCCGTAGCTGGCTACAACGATTGGAACCTACTCCAATGATCGATCAAGGAGGACAAAACAAGAACAAGAATAAGATCATCCTCTTCTTCTTCTTCTTCTTCTTCAAGAATTCATCAGCTAGACTGATGTACGTGGGCAAACTCTAGCAAGTTTCGATTGCACAATTGTCTAGACTGACGTACCTTGGCGAGCGCGAGGTCGAAGGCTACATAGGCGCGGTTTTGCAGTATCGAAACCGCGGCGCACCGGAGACGGGCGGGCGGACACGGCCGGCCACCGGTGCTGCTGCAGCTGCATCTGCTCCTGGGTGTCACCCTCCTCGTCCTATTCCTCACCGTGCTCCGCGTCCGTGACCCCAGCCTCCTTCATCGGCCTCCTTCTCCTTCGTCTTCGATGTCGACGGATCGAGCACCGCCACTCAAAGATCTTGGGGCACTGCTGCTCACAGATCTTGGGGGACCACCGAAGATTGAGCAAGGTCGCGTGGGGAGGCCAGGCGGCGGCATAGGGCGCAGCGTGAGCGGAGCCAGGCAGCGGCATCGGGGGAGGGGGACAAAGCAGCGACATGTGGGTAGCAAGGCGACGCTACCGACGGTGGAGTGAGGCAGGGGCGAGAGCGGTCCGTCCGTGCGGGCGACCTGAGCAACGCGAGCAGGGGCCGCGGGGTAGAGACGCGGGCCTTGCACGGAGCACCGGAAAGCGAGGGGGGCGGCTGGTGGCTGCGGTGCCAGGGCGAGGGAGCCTGGCGGCGGCGGGGATTAGCGAGCGAGGGAGGGGTCGCGAACGTGGTTGGTGAGGGACGAGGTGGACACGCGGGGTGGGGTCGTGTGGCTGTGGTAGGAGATGGGGTGGGGCCGGCAGCTTATAGGAGGCGCGTATTGAAGGGGTTTCGCAGCATAGTAAATCAAAATTTTCTACGGAAGCGAACAGAGGGAAAGCCAAGATCTAATCTAGGAGATGCAAACAACGAGAGAGATTGGATTAGATCTTCATACCCTTGAAGATTCGCACAGCGGAACGTTCGTCGGAACGTGGGTGATGTAGTCGTACTCGCTTCTCCTCCTCGCGATCCGATCCGATCTAGCACCACAAGTGGCGGTGCCTCCGTGAGATGCACACGTGCAGCACCTCGACGTCTCCTCCTTCCTTGGACCAGCAAGTATGGTGGAGAGATAGATTGGATCTACAACACGACGGCGTGGTGTATATGGTGGAGAATTTCTGCAGCAGGGCTTCGCCTACAAACAGTCGGGAGGGAGAGAGGAGGGCAGCAGGGCAACTAGGGTTTTGAAGGAAGGTGTAGGTTGGGGGGAGGGGGCGCACCAGCCCTCTATATATAGAGGGGGGGTGCGGCCAGCCCTTGCCCATCCTCCAAGCCTATCTCTAGTTTAAATGATTTAAACTTATCCCTTATCTAGAAACCCTATCTCTAGTTTAAACGAGTTTAAACTTATCTAGGATCGGCTGGGCCCTATGGGGCCTTGTGCCCCTGGCCCAATGCGGCCAGGACACTCCCTCATAGTCCCATGCCCCCTCCCGGAAGGTGGGACCACGTTGGCCCCCTTCCGGAAGGTTCTAGAAGCTTCCGGTACAATACCGATTAATCCGGAACAATTCCGAACTCCAAAAACTGCACTGCCTTATATGAATCTTATTCTCCAGACCATTCCGGAACCACTCGTGATGTCCCGGATCCCATCCGAGACTCCAAACAAAAATTCATAAACCAATTATCCAATCTATCCTAGCGTCGAGACACGTTAAGTGTGTGACCCTGCGGGTTCGAGAATATGCAGACATGATCTTCTATCAATAATCAACAGCGGAGTCTGGGCACCCATATTGACTCCCACACATTCATCGATGATCATATCAGATGAACCACGATGTCAGGATTCAATCAATCCCATATATATATTCCCTTCGTCTCGCGATATTTTACTTGCCCGAGATTCGATCGTCGGTATCGTCATACCTAGTTCAATCTCGTTCACAGCAAGTACTTTACTCGTTCCGTAATCCGATATCACTTTGTGATTAACTCCTTAACCACATGCTTGCAAGCGGTGTTGATATCGATTACCGAGTGGGCCCGAAGTATATCTCTCCGACTTGGGAGGGACAAATCCCATCTCGATACATACAACCCAACAGATACTTTCCGATCACCTGAGAGACACCTTTATGATCACCCTCTCATAGGATGACGTTTGATGACCTCAAAGCTTTCTTCCGATACCAGGGAGTTGCATTATCTCATGGTCTAAGGAATACAATATTTGACATAGGAAAAGCTTCGCAAAGATGAACACAATGACACGATCTAATTGCTTCGCTTAGTTTGGGTCTGTCCATCATATCATTCTCTCAATGATATGATCTCATTATCAATTGACAACTCATGTCTATGGTTAGGAAACCTTAACCATCAATGATCAATGAGCTAGTCCATAGAGGCGTACTAGGGACACGGTGTTGTTCACAAACCACACAAGTATTAATGTTTCCGCTTAATACAATTCTAGCATGGAATATAAACTTTATCATGAACAAGAATTATAATAATAACATCTTTATTATTGCCTCTAGGGCATAATTCCAACAGTCTCCCACTTGCACTAGAGTCAATAATCTAGTTTACATTTGGCAACAATCTTACACCCATGGCACTGAGGTGCTGATCATGTTTTACACGTGGAAGAGGTTTAGTCAATGGATCTTCGACATTCAGATCTGTATGTACTTTGCTGATCTTCAGATCTCCATCTGCTATATAATCTCGGATTATATGAAACTTGCGGTTGATATGCTTAGTCTTTGGATGATATCTTGGTTCCTTAGCGAGTGCTATGGCGCCAGTGTTGTCACACAATATCTCCAGTGGGTCCAATGCACTTGGAACCACGCCAAGCTCAGTGATGAAGTTTCTGATCCAAACTCCTTCACTTGACGCTTCTGCAGCAGCCATGTATTCCGCTTCTACTGTAGATCCCGCGACCACGCTTTGCTTGCAGCTTCTCCAGCTCACAGCTCCTCCATTCAAAATATACACGTATCCTGTCTGAGATTTAGCATCATCCTTGTCGGTGTCGAAACTAGCATCGACGTAACCTTTTACGACGAGCTGTTCATCACCCCCATAGACTAAGAACATTTCTTTAGTCCTATTTAGGTACCTTAGGATGTTCTTCACGGCTGTCCAGTGTTCCACTCCTGGATCACTTTGATATCTGCTCGTCAAACTAAGAGCATTGGACACATCCGGTCTAGTACACAGCATGGCATACATGATGGAACCTATGGCCGAGGCATAAGGCACTTTGCTCATAGCTTCCCTATCATTTACCGTAGCTAGACACTGATCCTTGCTCAATATCTTACCTGACAACATAGGCACTGAACCTTTCAATGCCTTATCCATTCTGAACCTGTTCAGAACTTTGTCTAGGTATGTACTCTGGCTTAAAGCTATCAAGCGTCTTTATCTATCTCTATAGATTTTGATGCCCAATATATAAGCAGCTTCACCTAGGTCTTTCATTGAAAAACACTTGTTCAAATAACTCTTCACATCGTTAAGCATGTTGATGTCATTTCCAATAATCAATATGTCATCCACATATAGTACCAGAAACGTCACCGAGCTCCCACTCACTTTCTTGTAGATGCAAGCTTCGTAGCAATTTGGAACAAATCCAAAGCTCTTGATCACTTGATCAAAACGAAGGTTCCAACTCCGAGATGCTTGTTTCAGTCCATAAATGGAACGCTGAAGTTTGCATACTTTATCAGCATCCTTAGGATCGACAAAACCTTCGGGTTGCATCATATACAACTCTTCATCAATGTTGCCATTGAGGAAAGCAGTCTTAACATCCATTTGCCATATTTCATAATCATGAAACGCAGCAATTGCTAATAAAATCCGAATGGACTTAAACATCGCTACGGGAGAGAAAGTCTCATCGTAGTCAACACCTTGAACTTGTCGAAAACCTTTCGCAACAAGCCGTGCTTTATAGACGGTAACATTACCATCTGCGTCCGTTTTCTTCTTGAAGATCCATTTGCACTCAACGGCCTTTCGGTCGCTAGGAGGGTCCACCAAAGTCCATACTTGGTTTTCGCTCATGGATCCCAATTCGGATTTCATGGCTTCTAGCCATTTCTCAGAGTCTGGGCTCATCATCGCTTCCTCATAGTTCGTAGGTTCACTGTCTTCTACTAACAAGACGGTCAAGACAGGGTTGCTGTACCACTCAGGAGGGGCACACGACCTTGTCGACCTGCGACGTTCAGTAGCAGAATCGTCCGAAGCTTCATGATCCTTGTCATTAGCTTCCTCTATTGTTGGTGCAGGCTCGCACTGGAACAATTTCAGGTGCTGCGCTACTCTCCAATTCAAGAGAAGGTTCAATAACCTCGTCTAGCTCTACTTTCCTCCCACTCACTTCTTTCGAGAGAAACTCCTTCTCAAGAAAGGAACCGTTCTTTGCGACAAACACTTTGCCTTCGGTTCTGTGATAGAAGGTATACCCAATAGTTTCCTTAGGGTATCCTATGAAGACGCATTTCTCCGCTTTGGGTTCGAGCTTGTCCGGCATCAACTTCTTGACGTAAGCTTCGCATCCCCAAACTTTAAAAAACGACAACTTAGGTTTAGCACCAAACCATAGTTCATACGGTGTCGTCTCAACGGATTTAGATGGAGCCCTATTTAAAGTGAATGCAGCGGTTTCTAATGCATAACCCCAAAATGATAACGACAAATCAGTAAGAGACATCATCGATCGGACCATATCTAATAGGGTTCGATTCCGGCGTTCAGACACACCATTGCGCTGTGGTGTTCCGGGTGGCGTGAGTTGTGAAACGATTCCACTTGCTTTGAGATGCATGAGAAAATCATAACTCAAATATTCGCCCCCACGATCGGATCGTAGAAACTTAATCTTTCTGTTACGATGGTTCTCCACTTCATTCTGAAATTCTTTGAACTTTTCAAACGTTTCAGATTTATGTTTCATTAAATAGATATACCCATATCTACTTAAGTCATCGGTAAAAGTGAGAAAATAGCGATATCCACCGCGCGTCGAAACACTCATCGGTCCGCATACATCGGTATGTATGATTTCCAACAAGTCCGTTGCTCGCTCCATCATACCGGAGAACGGGGTTTTGATCATCTTGCCCATGAGGCATGGTTCGCATGTGTCAAATGATTCAAAATCAAGAGACTCCAAAAGTCCATCAGAATGGAGTTTCTTCATACGCTTTACACCAATATGACCTAGACGACAGTGCCACAAATAAGTAGTATTATCACTATCTACTTTGCATCTCTTAGCCTCAATGTTATGGATGTGTGTTTCATCCCTTTCGAGATTTAGAAGAAATAAACCACTCACAAGAGGTGCATGACCATAAAAGATGTTACTCATATAAATAGAACAACCATTATTCTCCGATTTAAATGAATAACCGTCTTGCAATAAACACGATCCAGAAATAATGTTCATGCTCAACGCATGCACATAATAACATTTATTAAGCTTTAAAACTAATCCCGAAGGTAAAACTAAGGAGAGCGTGCCGACGGCCATCACATCAACTCTTGATCCGTTGCCAACGCGCATCGTCACCTCATCCCTCGCAAGCCGCCGTCTATTCCGCAGCTCCTGTTTCGAGTTACAAATATTAGCAACTGAACCGGTATCAAATACCCAGGCACTACAACGTGGGCTAGTAAGGAAAACATCAATAACATGTATATCAAATATACCTTTGATGGTGCCAGCCTTCTTGTCCGCTAAGTACTTCGGACAGTTGCGCTTCCAGAGACCCTTGTCCTTGCAATAGAAGCACTCAGTTTCCGGCTTGGGACCAAACCTGAGCTTCTTCTCAGCAGGGGCATTGCGCTTGCCGCCGCCCTTCTTGAAGGGCTTCTTTGCACCTTTACCTTTCTTAAAGGAGGGCTTGTTGACCATCAACACATGATTATCCTTTTTGATGTCCACCTCCGCAGCCTTCAGCTTTGCGAAGAGCTCGGTGATCGTATCAGTGGAACCAATCTGATTATGAGTCACTACAAAACTTTTGTAGCTGGGAGGGAGTGATTGCAGAACCCTGTCAATCTTGAGCTCCTCTGGAATCTTGCAGTCCAGTTGCTCAAGGCGTTGAGTGTAGCCCGACATCTTAATGGCGTGCTCACTAACGGAACTCCCTTCCTCCATCTTGCAGTTAAAGAACTTCTCGGAGATCTCATATCTCTCAGAACGGGCCTGAGTCTGAAACATGGTTTTCAGCTCCTCGAGAATCTCAAAGGGCCCGGGATAGTTTTCAAAACGATTTTGAAGTTCCGGTTCCATAGCAAACAACATGGTGCTCTTAATCACACCATAATCATCTTTGCGCGACTGATAGACAGCTTTCTCATCAGCCGGCGCAGTTGTAGCAGGGGGGTTACCTAACGCTTTCCCAAGGACATAGTCCTTTTGTCCGCCAGACAGAATGATTCTTAGATTGCAGAACCAGTTGGTGAAGTAAGACCCATTGTTTCTAAGCTTTTCTTTCTCAGCAAAAACGTTGAAGTTGAAGTTGGACTTGGCCATGTGATCTACAGTATTTGCAAGTACAATTTAGACTATGTTCATGATAAATAGTTCAACTTAATCAAATTACTAGATGAACTCCCACTAAATTCAACATCCCTCAAGTTGTTTAGTGAACACGATCCAAATTCACCACACCTAATCCGATCATCACGAGAAGAGATGTGGTTTCAATGGTGGACAACGAAGTGTCGATCATATCATTCATATGACTCATGCTTAACCTTTCGGTTCTTGTGTTCCGAGGCCATGTCTGTACATGCTAGGCTCGTCAATTTAGACCCAAGTATTTCCGCGTGCGCAAAACTGGCTTGCACCCGTTATATGTGAGCGTAGAGTCTATAGCACCCGATCATCACGTGATGCTTGGACACGACGAACTTTCGCAACGGTGCATACTTGGGGAGAACACAGTTTTTATCTTGATCTTTAAGTGAGGAATCATCTTATAATGCTACCGTCGCGATCTAAGCATAATAAGATACATAAAAGGATAAACATCACATGCATATAACTTTATGTGACATGGTATAGCCAATCTTCGCGCAATGATCTCCATCTTGTGCGTTCCGGCATGATCTCCATCAATCCACCATGATTGCCTCCACCACGAATAGCAACTACAACTATTGCTAACTACTTAGCGATAAAGTAAAGCTATTACATGGCGTATAAGAAGTTGACTCGCAGGCCATACACAATTATAAAGACAACCATATGGCTCCTGCCGGTTGTGTACTCATCGACATGCAAGTCGTGAAACATTACAAAACATGATCATCGCATACAATATACACATCACATCTTGGGCCATACCATATCACAGAAAACACTCCCTGCAAAAACAAGTTAGACGCCTCTACTTTGTTGTTGCATGTTTTACGTGGCTTATGGGAGTAGATGCTAAGAACGATTCTTACCTACGGAAAGCCACAACGGTGATATTATGGTTGCCAAACTCCGGTGTTAATCCCATGACAACTATAGTGAGAGAAACTGACATCCACCAGCCGCATGTGTGGTACAAGCCACACGTCAAGTGCGGAGCCGGTCTCGCGAACGACGTCGCGTAAGGTTGGCCTGGACCGCTTCAATCTCACTATCCCGCGTCATAAGAAGAACACAAACAAGAGGCTTGCAACAGAAAACATCAACGCCCGCAACAACCATGTTGCGTTCTACTCGTGAATCACATCTACGCATAGATCTAGCTCTGATACCACTGAAGGGGTTTCGCAGCATAGTAAATCAAAATTTTCTACGGAAGCGAACATAGGGAAAGCCAAGATCTAATCTAGGAGATGCAAACAACGAGAGAGATTGGATTAGATCTTCATACCCTTGAAGATTCGCACAGCGGAACGTTCGTCGGAACGTGGGTGATGTAGTCGTACTCGCTTCTCCTCCTCGCGATCCGATCCGATCTAGCACCACAAGTGGCGGTGCCTCCGTGAGATGCACACGTGCAGCACCTCGACGTCTCCTCCTTCCTCGGACCAGCAAGTATGGTGGAGAGATAGATTGGATCTACAACACGACGGCGTGGTGTATATGGTGGAGAATTTCTGCAGCAGGGCTTCGCCTACAAACAGTCGGGAGGGAGAGAGGAGGGCAGCAGGGCAACTAGGGTTTTGAAGGAAGGTGTAGGTTGGGGGGAGGGGGCGCACCAGCCCTCTATATATAGAGGGGGGGTGCGGCCAGCCCTTGCCCATCCTCCAAGCCTATCTCTAGTTTAAACGATTTAAACTTATCCCTTATCTAGAAACCCTATCTCTAGTTTAAACGAGTTTAAACTTATCTAGGATCGGCTGGGCCCTATGGGGCCTTGTGCCCCTGGCCCAATGCGGCCAGGACACTCCCTCATAGGCCCATGCCCCCTCCTGGAAGGTGGGACCACGTTGGCCCCCTTCGGAAGGTTCTAGAAGCTTCCGGTACAATACCGATTAATCCGGAACAATTCCGAACTCCAAAAATTGCACTGCCTTATATGAATCTTATTCTCCAGACCATTCCGGAACCTCTCGTGATGTCCCGGATCCCATCTGAGACTCCGAACAAAAATTCATAAACCAATTATCCAATCTATCCTAGCGTCGAGACACGTTAAGTGTGTGACCCTGCGGGTTCGAGAATATGCAGACATGATCTTCTATCAATAATCAACAGCGGGGTCTGGGCACCCATATTGACTCCCACACATTCATCGATGATCATATCGGATGAACCACGATGCCAGGATTCAATCAATCCCATATATATATTCCCTTCGTCTCGCGATATTTTACTTGCCCGAGATTCGATCGTCGGTATCGTCATACCTAGTTCAATCTCGTTCACAGCAAGTACTTTACTCGTTCCGTAATCCGATATCACTTTGTGATTAACTCCTTAACCACATGCTTGCAAGCGGTGTTGATATCGATTACCGAGTGGGCCCGAAGTATATCTCTCCGACTTGGGAGGGACAAATCCCATCTCGATACATACAACCCAACAGATACTTTCCGATCACCTGAGAGACACCTTTATGATCACCCTCTCATAGGATGACGTTTGATGACCTCAAAGCTTTCTTCCGATACCAGGGAGTTGCATTATCTCATGGTCTAAGGAATACAATATTTGACATAGAAAAAGCTTCGCAAAGATGAACACAATGACACGATCTAATTGCTTCGCTTAGTTTGGGTCTGTCCATCATATCATTATCTCAATGATATGATCTCATGATCAATTGACAACTCATGTCTATGGTTAGGAAACCTTAACCATCAATGATCAATGAGCTAGTCCATAGAGGCGTACTAGGGACACGGTGTTGTTCACAAACCACACAAGTATTAATGTTTCCGCTTAATACAATTCTAGCATGGAATATAAACTTTATCATGAACAAGAATTATAATAATAACATCTTTATTATTGCCTCTAGGGCATAATTCCAACACGTATGACAATACGTGCCTCGCATATTGTCAAGTATAGGAGGCGCATATAGCAATATACGCCTCGCATATGCGGCCACCTACCTCCGCCCGGACCCGCAGGAGTTACTTGAGGCACATATGACCATATGCGTCTCGCATATTATCAAATATAGGAGGCGCATATAACCATATGTGCCTCGCATATTCGTGCACCTACCAACACGCGGGCCCACACAGATTATGCGAGGCGCATTCTGCCCATATGCGCCTCGCCTATCTAATATATAGGAGGCGCATATGAATGGAATGCGCCTCGTATAATATGGGGCTGCTAGATTTAGTCCGTATAGGGATTATAGGAGGCGCATTCTTATCATATGCGCCTCGCCTATTTTTATACTAGAGGCGCATGGAGAAGGAATGTGCCTCGCCTATTTTATAGGAGACGCATATGGTCTAAATGTGCCTCGCATAAACATGTCTCCTATAGCCTTTTCTCTAGTAGTGACTCCCCCTGGGTATCTTATCTGTACAACCATGGCTTAAAACTCCGAAAAACCCAGTGGGAAAAATATGGAGAAATGCACACGATATACTTCTTGCTATGTTGCACGAATTGCCTCATTAAAAACCTCATGTGAGAAACTTCGTAAAAACTCACTAAGGGAAAAAGAGTACAATTCACTTAACTATAAAGTTAAGCACTCAATCATCGGAATCAAGATTTCAGCGATGAGTTTGTGAAGATTCTCCCCCTGAACCTTGCATCTCCCTAAGTCTCATCATGCCGATCCCACGGACACATCTCTCGAAAGAAGATGCTGGCAATGATTTAGTGAACAAATCAGCGAGATTTTCACACGACTTAGTATGCAAGACTTTCACTTCGTTCATCTTTTGCAGTTCATGTGCATAGAAGAACTTGGGGTTTATATGCTTTGTGAGATTGATCTTCATATAACCCGTCTGGACTTATGCAACACAAGCGGTATTATCTTCAGAGATAATTGTTGGGGTTTGTACGGTGTTCAGTCCACATGACATCTGGATGTGGCTGACTACTCGTCGAAGCCATACACATTCTCGTGATGCTTCATATAATGCTATGATTTCCGAGTGGTTCGTCGAAGTTGACACAAGAGTTTGCTTAGACGATTTCCAGGAAATTGCTGTTCCACCACAAAGGAAAACATATCCAGTCTGTGACTTGGATGTATGCGGATCCGAAAGGTACCCAGCATCTGCATAGCCTACAACAGATAGGTCTTGGTTCTTTTGGTAAAACAAGCCAAGGTCCTTTGTCCCTTGTATGTATCTAAAGATGTCCTTAACGCCTTTCCAATGCCTCTTGGTAGGCTCAGAACTATACATTGCAAGCAAATTGACGACAAATGCAATATCCGGCCGTGTACAATTTGCGAGATACATAAGTGCGCCAACTGCACTTAAGTAGGGGAATTCCGGTCCCAGAATTTCCTCCCCCTCTTCTTTAGGCCTGAACGGGACCGTGTCTTGCTGCAAATGTTGGAGATATGCTCTAGAGGCAATAATAAATGTAGTTATTATTATATCTTTGTGTTTATGATAAATGTTTACATTCATGCTATAATAGTATTAATAAGGAAACATTAATACTTGTGTGATTTGTAAACTTAATTTGAAGTCCCTAGTGAAGCCTCTATATAATACTAGCTTGTTGGTTAATAGATGATTGTGGTTTCCCTATCATGAACATTGAAATGTTATTAACAACAAGATCATATTGTTAGGAGAATGATATGATGGACATACTCCTATAGATAAGCGTAGCATAAAGATCAAGTCATTTTAATAGTTCAATTGCTATATGCTTTCTGATACATAGTAATCTAATTCCTTCGACCATGAGATCATGCATATCACCTTTACCGGATGGATGCTTTGATGACATCAAACACCACACCGTAACTGGGTGGCTATAAAGGTGGCATTGAGTGTTCGGAAAGTATTGGTTGAAACACATGGATCAAGAGTGGGATTTGTCCATCCATATGACGGATAGATATACTCTGGGCCCTCTCGGTGAAATGTCATCCAATTAGCTTGCAAGCATGTGACTGGCTCACAAGGGATCACATATCACGGGAACGAGAAAAGAGTACTTATCGGTAACGAGGTTGAACTAGGTATGCAGAGATACCGACAATCATAACCTCGGATAAGTAAACTATCGTGAGACAAAGGGAAATTGATATCGTATGTAAGTGGTTCATTCGATCGCAAAGTAATCGTAGAAATATGTGGGAGCCATATGAATTTCCAGATTCCTCTATTGGTTATTGTTCGGAGAAGTGTCTCGATCATGTCTGCATAATTCACGAACCGTAGGGAGACACACTTAAGGATTCGACATTGTTTTGAGTGGTTATGGAATGATGAGAAAGAGACCGAATGTTGTTCGGAGTCCCGGATGGGATCCAGGATATCACCAGGAGATCCGGAATGGTCCGGAGAATAAGATTCATATAAGGAAAGTCCTGTTTCGGAGTTGGGGAATGGTTCCGGTGTTTTCATCGGGAATGTTCTAGAATGTTCCGGAATGTCCGGCACTCCGGAGGGGAAGAGTAAATGAATGTGTTGTATCAAGTTGGTATGATTGCATCATGTACTAAGTGTCATCGCTGTACCAAATAAAGGATTAATTCAAATCCTAATTTGAAAAGTCAAATAGCTAGTTTGAAAAGTCAAACGGCTAAATTTGGAAAGAGGAAAAGAGGAGGAAGGGGGAAACCGAGTTGGGGAGGAGTTCCCTCCTCCAACCGGTGGCCCACCTCCAAGCCAAGTTGGGGAGGGACTCCTCTCCCTCCCCTTGGCCAGCCGGCCCCTCCACCTATATAAGGAGGGGCAGGGCTCCCTCCTATAGACACACAAGATCCTCTCCTCCAAACCCTAGCACCAAGCCGCCGCCGCCTCCATAGCCGCCGCCGGCCCTAGGGCAAACCGCCACCACCGCCTAGATAAACCCTAGCCGCCGGCTTGCCCCCTCCTTGGTGTGTCTAAACCCTAGAACACCGAGGGACTCTCTTATACTCCACCATACTCGCTCCGGCTTAAGGCGAAGCCCTGCGAGATCTCCCCTCTACTTCCGGTACCACGCCGTTGTGCTGCCGGAATCACGAGGAGAGTGCTACAACCTCCGCTGCCTGCTGGAACAAGGGAGAGGAAGGTCTTCGTCGAGTACCGAACGTGTGACCGACTGCGGGAGCGCTGCCGGAACGCAGCGCCGGAAGGATCGTCTACGCGATCTTGAGATCAGAAAGAGTACGACTACATCACCCACGAGAATCCGCTCTCGTTAAACACTTTGGAATCTTCGAGGGTGAGTTATTCCATCGACTCGTTGCTACAATCTAGTAGATAGATCTTGGCTTGTTTGTTTGTATGCGGTTGTTTTCCATGCTACGAAACCCTACAGTGGTATCAGAACCGTGTCTATATGTAGATCTGTTGCACGAGTAGAACACAATGGTCATTGTGGGCGTTGATGCTTTTATTGTCGATTGCTTCTTGTGTACTTTGCATCTTGCGGGATGTTGGGATGAAGCGGCCCGGGCTAACCTTACATGACATCGTTCATGAGACTTGCTCCACGCTTGACATGTAACTTGTATTGCATAAGTGGCTTTGCGGGTGCCTGTTTCTCCTAGCATGGTTAAGATCCAATTTACAACGGGTGATTAACAATACTAGTATCAATGTTGTGGTTCTTGTTCGTAAGTTAGAACGACACTTATTGAAAGCCCCAAACCACGTAAAACATGCAAAGAAAGTAGAGGCGTCTAACTTTGTTTTGCAGGGGTGTGCTGTGATGTGATATGGCCATGATTGTGATTATATTTGATGTATGCAATGTTCCTTATTGTAAGTTGGCAACCGGCAGGAGCCATATGGTTGTCTTTAATTTATGTTAAGACCCGCGTGTCTATTCAAAGTAGTTGTAATAGTTGAAGCCGGTGGACGACAACCATGGAGAAGCGTCATTGACCTTGATGCAATGCCGGTGATGATGAAGATCATGTTCGTGCTAGAAGATGGAGATCGGAAGCACAAAGAAGAAAGGCCATATCATATCACATATTATGAATTGCATGTGATGTTAATCCTTTATGCATCTTGTATTGCTTAGTAGACAACGGTAGCATTATAAGATGATCCCTCATGCACATGAATTTCAAGTCATAAAGTGTTCACCCTTAGTTAGCACCGTTGCTAAAGCTTGTTGTTTCGAAGCACCACGTGATGATCGGGTGTGTTAGATTCCGCAAGTGTATACAACATGAGCAAGCCAGATTTGCTCATGCGGAAACTAAGGTTTGATCTTGACGAGCCTAGCATGTACAGACATGGTCTCGGAACACGGATCACCGAAAGGTAAAGCATGAATCATATAGTAGATATGATGAACATGTCGATTGTTCGCCATTGAAACTATATCAACTCTCGTGATGATCGGTGTTGATGTGGTGGATTTGGTTCGTGTGATCACTAAAACAATGTGAGGGATATTGTTTTGAGTGGGAGTTCACCTAGATTAAATTTATTAATTTGAACTCAATTTGTCATAAACTTAGTCTAAACTATTGCAAATATGTTGTAGATCAATGGCAGCCCCTACCATCAATTTTAATGCGTTCCTAGAGAAAGAAAAGTTGAAAAACAATGGAAGCAACTTCGTGGATTGGTTCCGCAATTTGAGGATTGTCCTCACAGCTGGTAATTTGACCTATGTGCTGGATGCACCGCTGGGTGACCCACCTGCAGCTGATGCTTCCGATGAAGTAAAGAATGTTTACCTCACTCGGAAAACTCAGTACTCCACAGTTCAGTGTGCTATCTTGTATGGTTTAGAATCGGAGCTTCAGAAAAGGTTTGAGAATTCAGACCCATATGATATTGTCGAGGATCTCAAATTGATCTTTGAGACTCATGCGGCAATTGAAAGCTATGAGGCTTCTGAAAAGTTCTTTAACTGCAAGATGGAAGAGGGCAGCTCCGTCAGCGAGCATGTGCTTAAGATGTCTGGGCACGCAAACAAACTTCAAAGCTTGGGTATTGTGATTCCTAATGCTTTGGGGATTTACCGTGTCCTCCAGTCACTACCACCAAGTTACAAGAACTTTGTGATGAACTACAACATGCAAAACATGAACAAGACGTTGCCAGAACTCTTTGCCATGTTGAAGTCTGCAGAAGTGGAGATCAAGAAAGAGCACCAAGTGTTGTTGGTCAATAAGACCACCAAATTCAAGAAAGGCAAGTCTAAGCAGAAGGGACACTTCAAGAAGGGTGGTAAGAAAGTTACCACGCCGACAAAGAAGACCAAGGCTGGACCTAAGCCCGATACTGAGTGCTTTTACTGCAAGGGAGAAGGTCACTGGAAGCAAAATTGCCCAAAGTACTTGGCGGATTTGAAGAACGGCAACATCAAGAAGAAAGGTATATCTGATATACATGTTATTGATGTGTATCTCACTAGTACTCGTAGTAGTTCCTGGGTATTTGATACTGGTTCAGTTGCTCATATTTGTAACTCGAAACAGGTGCTGCAGAATAAACGGAAGCTAGCGAAGAACAAGGTGACGATGCGCGTTGGAAACGGATCAAAGGTTGATGTGATCGCGGTCGGCACGCTACCCCTTCATCTACCCTCGGGATTAGTTTTATACTTAAATAATTGTTATTTGGTGCCTGCGTTAAGCATGAACATTATATCGGGATCTTGTTTATTGCAAGACGGTTACTTGTTTAAATCCGAGAATAATGGTTGTTCGATTTATATGAGTAATATGTTTTATGCACATGCACCTTGGATAGATGGTCTATTCTTATTGAATCTCGATAGTGGAAATACACATATTAATAACATTGAGGCTAAACGTTTGAAATCGAGCGATAACTCGACCTATATGTGGCACTGTCGTCTTGGTCACATTGGAGTGAAGCGTATGAAGAAACTCCATTCCGATGGACTTCTTGAATCACTTGATTTCAAATCACTTGATAGATGCGAAGCATGTCTGATGGGTAAAATGACTAAGACTCCATTTTCTGGTATGATGGAGCGAGCTACGGACTTATTGGAAATCATACATACCGATGTGTTTGGTCCAATGAGTGTAGCATCGCGCGGTGGTTATCATTATGTTCTTACCTTCACGGATGACTTGAGTAGATATGGGTATATCTATTTCATGAAACATAAGTCCGAAACTTTCGAGAAGTTTAAGGAATTTCAAAGTGAGATAGAGAATCAACGTAACAAGAAGATTAAATTTCTACGTTCTGATCGTGGAGGTGAATATCTAAGTTACGAGTTTAGCGAGCATTTGAAGAAATGCGGAATACTTTTACAATTGACACCGCCGGGAACACCACAACGTAATGGTGTGTCCGAACGTCGTAATCGAACTCTCTTAGATATGGTTCGTTCTATGATGTCACTTACAGATTTACCGCTATCATTTTGGGGTTATGCATTAGAAACAGCCGCATTCACTTTAAATAGGGCACCGTCTAAATCCGTTGAAACGGCACCGTATGAATTATGGTTTGGGAAGAAACCTAGATTGTCGTTCCTTAAAGTTTGGGGGTGCGAAGCCTATGTAAAGAAGTTACAGCCGGACAAGCTTGAACCCAAAGCGGAAAAATGCGTCTTCATAGGATACCCGAAGGAAACTATTGGGTATACCTTCTATCATAGATCCGAAGGCAAAATCTTCGTTGCCAAGAATGGATCCTTTCTAGAGAAGGAATTTCTCTCGAAAGAAGTGATTGGAAGGAAAGTAGAACTCGATGAGGTTGTCGAACCTTCTCTCGAAATTGCGAGTAGCGCAGCACCGGAAGAAGTTCCTGTGGTGCCTGCACCAATAAGAGAGGAAGCTAATGATGATGATCATGAAACTTCGGTTGAAGTTGCTACAGAGCCTCGCAGGTCAACGAGAACTCGTACCACTCCAGATTGGTATGATCCCGTTATGAGTGTCATGTTGGTGGACAACACCGATGACCCTGAGACATATGAGGAAGCGATGATGAGCCCAGATTCCAATAAATGGCAAGAAGCCATGAAATCCGAGATTGGATCCATGTACGAAAACCAAGTATGGACTTTGGTGGACTTACCGGATGGCCGGAAGGCTGTCGAGAACAAATGGATCTTCAAGAAGAAAACAGATGCTGATGGTAATGTTACTGTCTATAAAGCTCGACTTGTCGCAAAAGGGTTTCGACAAATTCAAGGAGTTGACTACGATGAGAATTTCTCACCAATAGCGAAGCTAAAGTCTGTGAGGATTATGTTAGCAATCGCTGCATATTACGATTATGAGATATGGCAGATGGATGTCAAAACAGCATTCCTCAATGGAGACATTGATGAAGAGTTGTATATGATGCAACCCAAAGGTTTTGTTGATCCTAAAGATGCTAACAAGGTATGCAAACTTCAACGGTCCATCTATGGATTGAAGTAAGCATCCCGAAGTTGGAATCAACGTTTTGATAAGGTGATCAAAAGTTTTGGTTTTATACAAACTTATGGAGAAGCTTGTATTTACAAGAAAGTGAGTGGGAGCTCTGTAGCATTCTTAATACTATATGTGGATGACATATTATTGATTGGGAATGATGTAGACCTTCTTAATAGTGTCAAGGAATATTTGAATAATAGTTTTTCAATGAAGGATCTTGGCGAAGCAGCTTACATATTAGGCATAAAGATTTATAGAGATAGATCGAAACGCCAAATATCATTGTCACAGAGTACATATTTGGACAAAGTTCTAAAGAGGTTTGGAATGGAAGATAGCAAGAAAGGGTTCTTGCCCATGTTGCCCAATACGACCTTGAGTAAAACTCAAAGTCCGACATCGGCAGAAGATACAGAAATGATGAGTAAGACTCCCTATGCCTCAGCCATAGGATCTCTAATGTATGCCATGCTATGTACTAGACCCGACATTGCATATGCTGTTAGTTTAACTAGCAGATATCAAAGTGATTCAGGAGTGGATCATTGGACAGCGGTCAAAAACATCCTTAAGTACTTGAGAAGAACTAAGGATATGGTTCTTTCTTATGGAGGTGATGAACAGCTCGTTGTTAATGGTTACACCGATGCTAGTTGGAACACCGATCCGGATGATTCTAAATCACAATCTGGATACGTATTTATTTTGAATGGTGCATTAGTTAGCTGGAGGAGTGCAAAGCAAAGCGTTGTGGCGAGATCTTCAACTGAATCGGAATACATGGCTGCTTTGGAGGCTTCACAAGAAGCGATATGGATGAAAGAGTTCATTACAGAGCTGGGTGTGGTTCCTAGTGCGCTGGACCCAATGTCTATCTACTGTGATAACATGGGCGCCATAGCCAATGCGCAAGAACCAAGGTCACACAAGAAGCTGAAGCATATCAAGCTACGTTTTCACGCTATTCGAGAACATATCCAAGATGGGGATATAAAGATTTGCAAAGTACACACATATCTGAATGTGGCGGATCCGTTGACTAAACCTCTCCCGAGGGCAAAACATGACCAGCACCAAACTGCCATGGGTGTTCGGTATATTACCATGTAATCTAGATTAGATGACTCTAGTGCAAGTGGGAGACTGTTGGAGATATGCCCTAGAGGCAATAATAAATGTAGTTATTATTATATCTTTGTGTTTATGATAAATGTTTACATTCATGCTATAATAGTATTAATAAGGAAACATTAATACTTGTGTGATTTGTAAACTTAATTTGAAGTCCCTAGTAAAGCCTCTATATAATACTAGCTTGTTGGTTAATAGATGATTGTGGTTTCCCTATCATGAACATTGCGATGCTATTAACAACAAGATCATATTGTTAGGAGAATGATATGATGGAAATACTCCTATTGATAAGCGTAGCATAAAGATCAAGTCATTTTAATAGTTCAATTGCTATATGCTTTCTGATACATAGTAATCTAATTCCTTCGACCATGAGATCATGCATATCACCTTTACCGGATGGATGCTTTGATGACATCAAACACCACACCGTAACTGGATGGCTATAAAGGTGGCATTGAGTGTTCGGAAAGTATTGGTTGAAACACATGGATCAAGAGTGGGATTTGTCCATCCATATGACGGATAGATATACTCTGGGCCCTCTCGGTGAAATGTCATCCAATTAGCTTGCAAGCATGTGACTAGCTCACAAGAAATCACATATCACGGGAACGAGAAAAGAGTACTTATCGGTAATGAGGTTGAACTAGGTATGCAGAGATACCGACGATCATAACCTCGGATAAGTAAACTATCATGAGACAAAGGGAAATTGATATCGTATGTAAGTGGTTCATTCGATCGCAAAGTAATCGTACAAAATATGTGGGAGCCATATGAATTTCCAGATTCCTCTATTGGTTATTGTTCGGAGAAGTGTCTCGATCATGTCTGCATAATTCACGAACCGTAGGGAGACACACTTAAGGATTCGACGTTGTTTTGAGTGGTTATGGAATGATGAGAAAGAGACCGAATGTTGTTCGGAGTCCCGGATGGGATCCGGGATATCACGAGGAGATCCGGAGAATAAGATTCATATAAGGAAAGTCCCGTTTTGGAGTTGGGGAATGGTTCCGGTGTTTTCATCGGGAATGTTCTAGAATGTTCCGGAATGTCCGGCACTCCGGAGGGGAAGAGTACATGAATGTGTTGTATCAAGTTGGTATGATTGCATCATGTACTAAGTGTCATTGCTGTACCAAATAAAGGATTAATTCAAATCCTAATTTGAAAAGTCAAATAGCTAGTTTGAAAAGTCAAACGGCTAAATTTGGAAAGAGGAAAAGAGGAGGAAGGGGGAAACCGAGTTGGGGAGGAGTTCCCTCCTCCAACTGGCGGCCCACCTCCAAGCCGAGTTGGGGAGGGACTCCTCTCCCTCCCCTTGGCCGGCCGTCCCCTCTACCTATATAAGGAGGGGCAGGGCTCCCTCCTAGAGACACACAAGATCCTCTCCTCCAAACCCTAGCACCAAGCCGCCGCCGCCTCCATAGCCGCCACCGGCCCTAGGGCAAACCGCCGCCGCCGCCTAGCTAAACCCTAGCCGCCGGCTTGCCCCCTCCTTGGTGTGTCTAAACCCTAGAATACCGAGGGACTCTCTCATACTCCACCATACTCGCTCCGGCTTAAGGCGAAGCCCTGCGAGATCTCCCCTCTACTTCCGGTACCACGCCGTTGTGCTGCCGGAATCACGAGGACAGTGCTACAACCTTCGCTGCCTGCTGGAACAAGGGAGAGGAAGGTCTTCGTCGAGTACCGAACGTGTGACCGACTGCGGGAGCGCTGCCGGAACGCAGCGCCGGAAGGATCGTCTACGCGATCTTGAGATCGGAAAGAGTACGACTACATCACCCACGAGAATTCGCTCTCGTTAAACACTTTGGAATCTTCGAGGGTGAGTTATTCCATCGACTCGTTGCTACAATCTAGTAGATAGATCTTGGCTTGTTTGTTTGTATGCGGTAGAATTTTTTTGTTTTCCATGCTACGAAACCCTACAGCAAAGACCTTCCGACCATCGGGGTCTTAGAAGGATATGCCTTTTCAAACCCAAATCGTTCCAACACCTTCTGGGTGTAGGACGACTGGTGAACTAGAATCTCAGCAGGGGAATGCTCAAGTTGCAAACCGAGGCAGAACTTTGTTTTGCCTAAGTCTTTCATTTCGAATTCCGACATCAGGTAGGAACTCGCTTCCTCAATATCGTCAGGTGTACCGATTATATTCAAATCGTCCACGTACACCGAGATAATACAGAAACCATCCTGGGATCTCCGTATAAAAACACATGGGAAATCTTCATTCTCGCGTAGCCCTTCTGATGAAGGAAATCGCTTAAATGATTATACCACATCCTACCTGACTGTTTTAGTCCATACAATGACTTCTTAAGCTGAACGCTATATAAGCTCTTGTTTGCTCTATCCTGGTTCGGGACAGGGATACCTTCTGGTACTTTCATGTATATGTCCGAATCCAAGTTACCATATAGGTAAGCGGTGACAACATCCATTAGTTTCATTTTTAAGTCCATGTTTACTGCCATTGAGATCAAGTATCTAAAGGTAATTCCATCCATGACTAGGGAGTAAGTTTCCTCAAAGTTGACACCTGGTCACGGAGTGAAACCTTGAGCAACGAGCCTTGCTTTGTACCTTACTACTTTATTATTCTCCTTTCTCTTTCGAACAAAAACCCACTTATGGCCAACGAGGCGAATGTGGGGAGGAGTTAGACAAACAAGTCCAAATACCTCTCTTTTGTTTAACGATAATAGTTCAACAGTAATTGCCTTCTGCCAATCTTTCCAATCCGACCTTTTTTTGCAATCAGCGAGCGTGTTAGGCTCAGGGTCAAGATCTATGATTGAGGCAATTTTCTTGGCAAAATTAACGTCGACATTTGCCATGGCTCGGTTGTATGACTCGCCCGAATTAACATAGTTAATGGCCATTTCGTCATGGAGTGCATCAGGCACATCCTCTTGCTCCACCGGATTTCCCAATCCAAGAGCTAGGTCCTTTAGCTTTCCCGCTCCAATGTGTGCGCACACAACTTTGCTGGGTATTTCCGATATAGGAAAGTTCAAGTCCGGAATTTCATGCACTGAAATATCCGTACTTGTGCCAGGTCTCAAATGGCTCCCCTCAACAGGGGCAGACTGTAATAAATCTCTCTTATCCTTTTTCTTCGGGCGTCCCCGGGTACTTGGGATTTGAGAAATCGGAATCCGCGTCCTCTTAGGCCTTGGAGCAGGAGCGGGTATACCATCATTTTTCTTTGGTGTTTCAACACTTTCCGGTGCATTGCGTGCATGCACATGCGACTTTGTCACAGTCTTTAAATCACTAAAATGATCGGGCAGTTGATTCGCTAGGGAGTGTAAATCTAGTATCTTTTGGACTTCTCTATTAGTCTCAACAGTGCGCGGGTCATGAGCGTGGATCCCTGTGGCTTTCCACGTGATTTCTCGACTTTTGTCATCCAGGGGTTGATTACCTTCCCCCAAAGTCGGAAAAAGATCCTCGTCAAAAATGCAGTCAGCAAAACAGGTCGTGTGACAGTCACCTGTCAAGGGGTCCAAGAACCTGATTATGGACATAGTCTCATAATCAACGTATATCCCCGACTTACGGAGCGGTCCCATTGCTGATCGCTGGGGTGGTGGTATAGGTACATATACCTGGCAGCCGAACCTACGTAGGTGGGAAATTTTCGGTGCCGATCCTTGCGCAAGTTGGATGGGAGAGTGGATGTTGTAGGCCGATGGTCGAAAGTTGATGAGATTAACGGCGTGTAACACCACGTGTCCCCAACATGTAGTTGGTAAATTATAACTCTGAAGGAGTGGTCTGGCAATGAATTTAATCCTTTTAATCAATGCCTCTGCAAGTCCATTTTGAGTGTGGACATGCGATACAGAGTGCTCAAGTTTGATTCCAGTTGCCATGAAATAATCATCGAATGCCTTTGAAGTGAATTCTCCGGCATTGTCCATTCGAATAGACTTTAAACGATAATCAGGGAATTTATTCCTTATTTGTATGATCTGGGAGATCAACTTTGCAAAAGCATGGTTCCTTGTTGACAGCAGGCAAACATTGGACCATTTAGAGGAAGCATCGATGAGCACCATGAAGTACCGAAACGACCCTGAGAGGGGCTGAATTAGACCACATATATCCCCTTGAATGCGTTCCAAGAACGCGGGGAGTTCATCCTTCACCTTTAGGGGGGACGGTCTAATGATCAATTTCCCCGTAGCGCATGCGGAGCACACGAAATCATCGGGATTCGGGAAATTTTTCAAATTAACATTATGACCATTCGAGTTGTTAATTATATTTCTCATCATCCTAAGACCGAGGTGGCCTAACCTATCATGCCAAAGGCAGAATAGTTCGGAGCTTCTAAAGACAGTCTTAAGGGTAGTGTAAATAGGTGGTGCTACTATCTTAGTGTAGTACAACCCAGTAGCTAATAAAGGGAGTCTTTCGACAACATGTTTACCATTTTCGTCGCACTTGGTAATGAGTAGGAACTCCTTTCCATTCTCATCATCAGCGGTTTCGATATGGAAACCATTTGCGCGGATGTCTCTAAAACTTAAGAGAGTACGAGTCGACTCCGGATACAACAAGGCCTCTTCAATGATCAGAGTTGTTCCATTTGGGAGTATGATAGTTGCTCTTCCGGAGCCAACTACATTCGGACCGCAGCCGACGATCGTCATTATGTTACCAGGGTTTTTGGTAATGGACTCAAAATACTTTGTTTCTCTCAAGATGGTATTTATGGTGCCGCTATCAGCAAGGCACATTTCCTCCATT
The DNA here is from genome assembly GCA_916181665.1 of Avena sativa. NCBI lineage: Eukaryota > Viridiplantae > Streptophyta > Magnoliopsida > Poales > Poaceae > Avena > Avena sativa. Next base: position 164,364,799 of record OV702294.1, on the reverse strand, counting down.
TGGGCACCACACGCGTTCTAAAATATAGTGCCTAATTAATATAATGGAGCGATGAAGATGCTACATCAAGTAAGTAAAACACATAAACATTTCAGAACATCACACAACCAAATAATGGAATAAATGTCATCAAATCGCCGAAAACAAATAAATTTTATGCTCTCATAGAGCTTACAACCATATCAAAAAATTGTATCTGATTATTTACGGAAAAAAATCATCACAACAAAAAGGAGCTCAGGTGGATTCTGCAAACAAACCATCAAGCTTAGCCTGTATCTCAAGGTCAGTGAGCTTCTCTTTGTTGGCTATCATCATCGAGCCAGCGGAGATGTCTAGTTGAGGTGGGGGGGGCACAACGTGCTCAACCTCCATGGGCACAGCGGCGTTCGTGGGAACCGCCGAGGGTGCTGCCACTTGTGCTACGTCCTGCGCCACTACGGGCGCGACGTTCTGCACAGGCGCCGCTCCGTGCGCCAGTGGTGCCTCAACCTGGACAAGGTGCGCCTCGCGCGCCTTCTTGTTGGCCTTGAACGCGGCCACGACGTGTTTAGGGGCCAAACACTGCCTGGAGAAGTGAGTCTTGGAGCCATAGCGGAAGCAGTCCTAGGGCCTTGCCTCCCCCTTGCCCGCCTTGCGTTGCTTGGCCGAGGTGGAGGAGTTGGGGCCCTTCTTGCCTCTCTTCTTGTGGATGGGCTTGCACACCTTGTAGGCACTGGCATTAGCCTCATGACTTGGGCCCCCCGCGAAGGGTTGTGCGGAGAAGTTCTTTTTCAGAACATTATCCTGCGCCTCGACCACCTAGAGAGCATCAATAAGCGCTGTATATTCCGTGAATCCTTCCTGGCGAAAGTTTCGCGAGGACTGGATGTTGTCCGGATGGAATGTGGAGAGGGTTTTGTCTATCTTCTGCTGATCGGTGGTACTTGTCCCACACAGCTGAAGAATGGTACAAATCCGGTGCAACCTGGAGTTATACTCTCCCACTGTCTTGAAGTCCGCAAACCTCAGACAAATCCAATCTACCTTCGCCTGTGGCTGAATGGTGTACTTCAGCCTAGAGAACCGCTTGTTGAGGGCGGTCCAAAGGGCAGAAGCACTCCGTTCTGCCATGTACTCGTTCTTGAGAGTCTCACACATGTGATGGCGGAGGAAGTGGCTTTGGCGTTGTCCAGCGGGATGGTTTTGCTGGGGGCCGTCGGGGTCCCCGCAATCAACGCATCCTTGATGCATCGGCCCTCGAGGACGATTTCAACGTCCGAGGCCCAAGTCAGGTAGTTAAGCCCATCCTGGGTCAACTCCGGGAACTCGCGGCTGGCGATTCCGGTCATCTGCAATTTATGCAAAATGTGTAAGATTACAGCAGGTAATCGGTTGCATAAATACGATAATCGATACAATAATTTAAATATGACGGCGTTCCAAAATTTAATGTAAAAACGGTACAAGCTAACTATGAGATACGAAGTATTAAAATCATGCGATAATTAATGACTGTAGTAAAACATGTTACAAAGGCTTGTACAAAATCGGACAAAAAACAGAGCTAAAAACGGTCCAACCGCCAGCGATCGCGTGCTCCCAAACGGCCCAGCCACCCTTGCCTCTGCGCAGCCGGCCCGCTCCAGACCGTCCCGGCCCGCTAAGCGGGGGAACGGAGCTAGCCCGACTGGGACGGCGGCGCCGGCAGCAAGCCGAACCGGCGGCGAGGTAGGGGGGCGGCAGCCCATGCGCGGCCAGCGGGGCTACGGCGTTTGGGCACGGCGCGGCGCAGCGGCCGTGGCACGCGCAGCAGGCGGTGGCGCGGCGGCAACAGCACGTGGCGGCCAGGCGGGCCAGCGAGGCCAGCGGCGGGCGGCAGCTCGGCGCGCGTAGTGCGGCGCGCGGGCGGCGAGCACGCGAGCAGTGAAGCGCGGCCGACGCGCGCGGCATGCAGCAGTGCAGCGCGCGGCGCGGGCTCGGCGGCGGCACGCGGCAGCGCAGCGCGCAGCGGCGTGGCTCGGCGGCGGCACGCGACCGCGCAGCGCGCAGCGGCGTGGCTTGGCGGCAGCACGCGGCCGGTGGCACGGGGCTAGCGCGGCGGCGCAGCAGCTGCGGCCAGCGCAGCTCGCAGACGCGAGGGCGGGCGCGGCGCACTACGCGTCAGATTTGGGTTACCTTCAACGAAAGCCTGCGTGATGCAGACTCGACAGTGGCTTGACGGAGGCTCGACGGAGAGAAACGTGCTGATAACGGATTGGAACACCCCCTGCCGACTGGCCGGTCCCGAGACTGTTCCGCACACGAGAAGAAGACTAGTAGAAAGCACAGATTACACAAGTAGATGACACATGAAACAAAGTGGAACTTCATTAAACTTTCTTTCGGTAAACTCCCGTACAATGATTGTTCCTCTATTTATAGACTAAAGGAATATGATACCCACATAGACCAACCATAGCCTGGTAGAGGCCACATCGAGTGGGCCTTTATCGGCCCAGTTTCCCAACAACATGTTCCAGTTTTTTGACGCTGCCGCAGAAGAATTTCAAAACGAGAAAGACGGCCGTACCCGGTACGCTTTGTCGCTTGTTATCAGTGTTCGGTGCTCTCCCTTTACTGCGCCGCGGGCCCTACCGCGCGGCTGCTACCGTTTCTGTTTGACGATTTCTGCTCATGCGTGCGGCCTTGTTCGCCACACCAAACCGCTCTCTCCATTTCCTCCGTTATTTTTTCTCTCCCCCAGGCCCCAGCTGCTTTCTCTGTGCACTCCGCACTCGCAGCTATCCCGCTCCTCCTCCTCCGCCTCCCCGAAACCCTCGAGCGCGAGCGAGCCTCGGCAGCAGCCATGGACTCGGCGGCGTCGCTCCTGGAAGCGTACCGCCGCGACCGGCGCCGCCTCCTGGGCTTCCTCCTCTCCGCCGCCGGCGGCCACGGCCGCGCCGCCGACCTCTCCCGTGTCGATCTCGACGCCGTCAGCGCCGACTACGCCCTCGACTGCGTCGCCTCCGGTAAGGCAGCACCCCCTGCCCTTCCATAGTCCATACGCCGGCGCACGACCCGTGCGTGCGTTCGTGCCCTGAGGTGGAGCCGTTTATGAACTGAATTAGTCTGATGGGTTGGTTGCGTGTGCATTTTTACCTAAACCAGGCGCGCAGTTTGACGCTTCGGAGGCCACCAGGAGGTACTTTCACGACAGGAGGTACCCGATCATGGTATGTGTGTCTGTGTGAACTGGCCACTCGGAATTTCCTATCGATTTCAGCTCCCAAAATTTGATCTGGGCACTTGTTTCATTGGGTGATTGCTTCTGGTCACAAAATGCCTAGTGTTCTACCAGTGAAAATCCCTAGGAGAAGGTGGGAGGATGTGAGCTGAAAGTGATCCCAATATGAGCTGAAAGTGATCCCTAGTAGTTAATAGCAACAATCCATTTACAATATGTCCCAACCACAGCAATAATAACATTTCTGAATCATAGTTTGACACTTTGACCCTTCCAAGCTGATGCTGAAGTCGAACAGAAGCATCTTCACGCTGTAGTAAACATTAAGAACATGATTGCCTATAATATCAAATCCTTCCTCAAATTTAGGTCGACCAGTCTTTGATCTGAACCGTAGAGTCTTACCAGATACAAGCAGTACAACGTGGCAACCACTTCTCTTAATTTTTTTCATTGCAGGTTTTCTGTACATGCTCTGTATTTAAATCTCTTTGGTCTCATAGTTTCTGATTTCTGTCCATGATTTTAGAGGTTTATATGCTGCTTCTGCACAGTACTTATAAAGATAATAAATCCTTTGCTTTATCATGGTTGATGTTTTCTACGAAGTGATATACATAAACCTAGCACACCTAGATCTGCAATTCCATCAAGTACTGTTTGGATTTTTTTATGTAATTGTTAAGAATTTTTCCATTCAACAGACAAACTCGCCATCAAGGAACTCATATTTTCTTATTTCAAGGCCAGAAGCGTCTGGTTCTCCTCCAAACAAAGTAGCACCAGACATTCGACTCGTACCACCTGCAGAAGAGAAATCAAGTAGAACAAGAAAACACAGCGGTTCTTCTAGAGTAGCAGTTGACATTCCGGGAGCATCCAGTGGTATGAAGGACGCAAGTTTGGCAGATACACCTCCTCAGCAAGTAGAGGAAATGGATATTCTTTCTCTAAATTTGCCTACATTAAGCACAGGTAGGCAATTCTCCATGCTACATTTATGCTGTACTTTTTTATTTATGAAGGGCAAGTTGGGAATACGCAATTTGTTCTCTTGACTAATTATATACTCCGCATTCGCCCTTTAAGAATTGTCCGATGATGATCTAAGAGAAACAGCTTATGAGGTCCTTCTCGCTTCTCTATTTGTCAGGTAATTCACACAAACATATCTGTGTGGAAGTTTTCATACATGCACGGTGTGCATTCATATTGACACCATTAACTTACTGTTGTGATCTCCCTTAATAATATGCAACCAACAGTGGAAAACTGAATTTCTCTGAAGAGAAAAGAGAGAAGAAGCCCAAATTCTTGAAGGGCTTAAGATCGAAGACTGAAAGATCTAATTCAGCACCTCAGATAGAAAATTATTATACCCACCATCTTGATTTGGTCCGAGTACAAATGGAGGTAAGGTCCTTCACTAATTTCTAATACTATTTGGTCTTTTTGTTAGTTCAACTAGAGGAACTATCTGCTTGCTTGAAATACATGGCAGTAATAACAAGATTCTTTATGTTCTCATGATGCCAAACACATGTTCATTCCATATGTTATAGTTACTGGGAACTGGAAGTGTGCATACTCCATACTGCATATTGATCCGAGGAAGATCAAATTGTTGAAGGACCCTATTTGTTTTCCTTTCTAGCAGCCATTAAGATACCATTTTCTTCTCGTTTTTCTGGATTTAAATTTCTTATGGTCACCCGAGGACAAAAGGCTCTAGCTAGGATAAGAAGTCTCAATCTTTTTGGTCATTTGTGGTTTAAACTTCATTTTTTAGTTCTGTTTGTGTGATCTTGAGATAACAGAATATTAAGGAGAACTCATTTTAAGAACATTCTTTCAGATATCAGAATCTATGGATATATTGGCTAAGAGAGCTTTAAGGCATATTGGTTCGAAGATGGTGCAGGGACAGCATGATGTGCCTTGCATATCATTACAGCTCTTAAGTTCTGTTGACAAATTTGATTTCCCAACAGAAAGACTGCGTGTACAATGGCAGAGAAGACAGGCAAGCATCTTTAGTTTTTCTTTCTACAGCATGGGCTGTTGTTCTAACTACTACTCACAATTCTGCTGTCCAGGCAAATGTTCTAGAAGAATTACTTCTGTTCTCAGCATCTCTTGAGTACACTATGAGCGAAACATTGCGAATAGTTCTCTCCAAGCTAAAAAATACAGAGGCAAGGACTATTATCCATATTTCACATCATTTTGTGTCGATTAATGTTACCGGTATCTCGTAATCCACACCAGTTGTTTAACCTTTCTCGCCAAATTGGGCTTTCTCGCTATTGACTCTGTCTATATTTGTGCTCTAAACTTTTCCAGGACTGGGTTGTGAGTGTTCCTGATGGGCGTATTGAGGTCTTGACTATCATTGAAAGATACAATAAACGACTATCTACAGGTCCAAAGAAGTTTGGTCTTAAAGGCGAGACCTATCATTGGACTCGGAGCTACCATTTTAATTCTAGGCTATATGAGAAACTTCTGTGCAGTGTGTTTGATATTCTTGAAGATGGACAACTTGTAGAGGTTTCCTTTTCTTTTTTCCTCTCTACTTTTAATATCTCCTTGTTGGCATGCTTACAAAAAGTACCCTGCTTTTATTCATATATAGCTGAATTATTCTTGAACGACAAGGTGGAATTAAGTCAAAGATTGCATTTTGAGTTGCTGACAGTGTTATTCTTATTGCTACCAGGAGGCTGATGAAATACTCGAAACAGTGAAGCTCACCTGGCCTATATTGGGCATGACCCAAAAGTTGCATGACGTCCTGTATGCTTGGGTGCTTTTCCAGAAGGTCTATTTACTAGTACTATGTTGTCCCCCTTTTCTAATAGAAAGAATTCCAGTTTTCACTCCTGAAATCCGGCAAAATTGATTTGTGAGTTACAGAAGATCCACTTGTCACAAACAGATAGAAATAAAAATAGACAATGTATTTCTATTGATGTATTAAAATCAGTGTCAGAAAAAGGACAGACATTTTTGAAATAGTGAACTCACTTTACCATAGACTGGAGGGTATGTTGACTATCATTTAGAAAAGACTATACATACTGGTTCAAACTTGGCTGGTATTATAGTCATGTGAAACAGTTCTAATGGACCTGAATAATAGGTTATGCCATATGATTGGGTGGTTCTTGTGGGCGAATACAACTGAACTTCAGGGGCAGTTTACTAAAATAGTGCAACCATCCCACTTGTCAGAGTAAAAGGGTGTCAGATGGTCCAGTGCAACCAACTGTTATCTTTATAGGAGTAGAGAACTGGGATATTATCTGCTGCCCCTTGTCAAAATGACTGCATTGTGAATGCACTTATGCACAGGTTTTGCATTAGGCCCTCTTCATTTCCTTTTTTTTTGTAGAAGCACCTACACTGTAATATTGTATTAGTGACATCAGAATAGCTGTTCTGTTATTCACTAGCATGTTTGATGCCATTGGCATATATTGTTTTGAGCATTTTACAATTTAGAATTGAGGAATGTTTCAGAGTCTTTTTTTGAATGAATTCTATACTTTATTTTGAACAAGAGAACAGTTCGCTGTTCAAATACTTGTCTTGAATGATAATAAATAATTCACTTTTACTCTGCTCAGTACATTTCTTACATTGAAAGCTTCTTCCATTGGTCAAAATATCATTCTTGACATGAGAAATTTTTAGTGCTAGTACATGCGAATGATGCCACACTGATTCATATGATTATTTTCCTTCTATTCAGTTTGCTGAAACCGGAGAAATTCTTCTACTAAAACAGACAGACCTTCAGATACAGAAACTTCAGTTACATAATGATGGTAGAGAAACAGAGATGTATATAAACAGCTTTGTTTGTTCTGTGGAAGGTTGTGGCAGCAACGGGGCTCTAAACTTGGTGGACACTGCTCTTCTTAAAATAAACATGTGGTGCAATAGACAACTGGAGAGCTATCACTTATACTTCAGTCAGGTTAGTTACCTCCCTTGTTTGGATAATGTTTCAGCCGAGATTTTTTTTTATCCAACAGACCATCGACTTATGGCTAGATGTGGCTTCATATTTTACCTATCAGTACAATTTATATGCATGAAGGATGGTTAGATGCTTGTAGCCTAGGTCATTTTTGTTTCTTAGATGCACTATACAGTTCAGGATGGTGTTAACCTGACTTTCTTGTGTTGTGAGTTGTGATTTGACAAGTGTTTATATCCATGTCCATGTTAGAATTTTATCACTGGCCAAGCAGTACATGCAAGTATTGTTCCTTGAATTATAAACATGGCCTATCAAATTTCTTGTTATTGAAGAAGCATAAGTGCAGAACACTTAAGACAGTTGCTGATGTAGGTTGGTCATCCATTGTTATTTGTCTCATGAACTCAGAAAGTAATGTTACAGTCTGAAATCTGGATAACCACACAATGATAAGAACAACATCTAGGGAGAATGAGAAAGAAGGGGTGGAAGTTTTTTTTTCTTGATTGCCTGAGTTGATAGAAGTTGACTTGCATTAATCCGTTTCGACAATGATTTAGTTCTGTTCACATTGTTGTGCAAAAAGTTCTTTTATAGAGAAGGTTTTTCCCTTGCAATGCTGCCACAAAGTTTTGTCCTAAATTTTGTCTAAAAAAGTTTTGCCCTAAAAGCTTCTTTATCTTGCCTTTCTGTTACAGGCTAACTGTTCGATCTTTGAGAGCATGCTGAACTTGGTATTACTTTCGGCGGCAATACTTACTGATGATGAAGAAGCCATGGTTAGTTTTCTTACTTGTCCTGCAGTACTTCTATAATATGCGCAATTTGTTGAGAAATTAAAAAAATTGAGATGGATGCCTTTCCTCCAGAAAGGCTATAGCCCTCTTTCCTGAGGCAGTGATGGTAGGTAACCAGGAATTGAGTTGGGTGGGGGAGTGGATGCACAATCCAACCAACCAAGTTCGTGTCCTCTCCAACTCGAATTGGTGGTGCCTATTATTCTTAATTAAATTGATACCAGGTTCCTCGAGCACATATCTGCCACATCGCTTACGGTGCTTAGCCCGTTCTGTTTATATAACATATTCTACTCCATCCGTTCGGAAATAAGTGTCGCAGATTTGTCTAGATACGCATGTATAGATACATGCGTATCTAGACAAATCTGCGACACTTATTTCCAAACAGAGGAAGTATTATTTTGACAGAAACGGAGAGGATCTTGAATATTAATGTGACATATCTAACATTCAAACTATCGAAGTCATATACCCTGTAAGCCCTGATGTATGGTCATGATACTTAAGACTTAAGCTCCATGCTGCCCCTGGAGCTGCGAAATTCTCAGAACAGAACTGTTTATAACAGCTCAAACTAGGATATATTTGATGGCGAGCTGTGCATGATTGTCCCTCATAAAAAAAAGTCCGCCTTAGAAATATTTATGTTGTAGATCACACATTCGTTTTGCATGTCTACTTCTAGGCTCTAGTCAGGACCTACAGACCTGAATTTTGTAAGGGTGTAAGATATGATTATGGTCATTATCCTGAAGACCTGAATTGATCTTTCTCGTAGTAAATCCCTTAACCTTTTTTTGGCAATATTAACACACTGACACAAGTGTTCCCTTTTAGTCAATTCGATCCCTCTGTCATGTAGAGTCACTTGGAATGTTTTGGCCCTGTCAGTTAATTCACCTTTTGTGTTTGATGTTGAGCCTCTCGTTCTCCCCATTGTTTTCAGCTCATTGGGACCCCACGTGGCAGTACACCAGAATCTACGTTGATCCATAAACTTGTTGTCAGATCCATGCAAGCTGCATATAAGCATGTGAGTTAAACCATTTTGTGTCCCCTACCAAAATGATACATTGACTGTGATTTTTAATATTTCATATCTCGATTATGCCTAATAGGCCCTACTCTCAGCACATGGCCAATCAAAGGCAGAATTTAAGCATCCATTGATATTGCTTGCAAGTAAGCTAAAACTAGTAGTGGAGAAAGAGTGCGCTGCATTCAGCCCAATACTTCAAAAATATTATCCTGAAGCTGGCAGAGTAGCACTAACTGTTTTTCACCTACTTTATGGCCAACAACTGGTTAGTCAGCTCCCTTCTCCACCTCAGCTACAGTTGCTTATTGTGTCTATTTTGTGACAATGTTTACTACTACCATTGGTGTCAAGGAGCTGTTTTTGGAAGGGTCAGATCATTCAGAAAACTTGAAAGAGATACTGGGAGCATCGAACAATTTTGAGCTCTGTATAGCTCAGAAGCTTTACTCAATGTACGGGGAAGCTGTTGGATCTTCATTGTCCAACTTCCTAAAACCATACATGGTAAGGCATGAAGATGTCCTTTATGCTCATGATAATTAATATTTGAAAATGCTTTTTATACAATGAGTGTAAATAATCTTCTCCATCTACCACTAAGGTACGATTTTTTTCAACATGAATATCCTGTATAATCCGTTCTGCTAATTTGATATTGCTCGAAGTACATGTAGCTGATGGTACCAAAGTATTGTAGAATTGTGGAAGCTAGTTGTTTGATGAGCTACAAACTTATAATTTTATTTTTATATTTTTATTGTACCTGTTAAATTGTCAAGCTATCTTTATTACGTACGTGGCTTACTGTTTCTTCAGACACAGTGTCTTCCATAGTGGTTTATTCATAACTATGAAAATTAATCTTGTTCCAATACCAAGAGAGTTAATTATACACAACTAGCTGTGAGCCACATGGACACAAATTGAATGCACTTAACTTCCCAAATGCATCAGTTTCTGTTTACTTATAGGGCACATTAAAGTACAACATGAGCAATCTTGGTAGACTTCACCTGGCTTTCTCATTTTGTTTTCGTTCAGAACAAACTTTATCGGTGTGCCATCTGGCATTTCCAACAGTCATAGTTAAATTGAATTAAATTCATGTTCTGAATTTTGAAACAGATCGATCGTTTTTCTTCACCCATCATTCTTCAGTGGCTGCATGCTCAACATGAGAATGTTTTGGAGTGGACAAAACGTACCATTGAGATTGAGGTTTGATACTCCGTGCAAAGTTTACTGCTAGCATTTTTAGTGAATAGCTAATTATGCATGAACATCCTCAAAATAGTTCTGTATTTTCTTTCCATTGATGCTCACATCGAAGATAGGAAAGTTTCTCTGTAGATTTTTGTATAGACTGGCATGATTGTAAAATTATACCTGCGAGTATTGTTTGATGCAAATGTTATCACATTTATTTTTAGTCCCACATGGTTCATACAGTAACTTGATCACCAGCTCAATGCACTTTATGATGTTAAATTGGTTCTTACATTCTTGCTGTCAGGTTGACCTTTTAAAAAAATCGACCTGCATTGTTCTGGCAACATAATTACCTCCATAACTTCCAATAGATTTGATCAACTTCAGTGGGATAGCTCAGTGTTGATTTTATTAGGTTTCCAGCAAAACTGAACTGGTGCTACATATGTATTAATTTGATGTACATGTTTGATGTTGACACAACTCTAACTAGTACTGCCACCCACAAGATGACCGTAGCCCATATGACATTCTTTAGTTGGTGACTTTAATTTTTTCTTTGTTGATACATTTTTACTAACTCTTAGACTTCCGTTATGCATAACACAACTTCTTTTGTTTGCCTTCTGTATGTGTTTATATGTCTCTCTTAAGTGTCCAACACAAATTTTCCATGATGGCTATTATTTCATCTCTGGTCCATAGGATTGGGTGCCTCTATCAGCTCATCGGAAACTAGCAACATCTATGGTTGAAGTCTTCCGGATTGTGGAGGAGGTAAGCTTTTCTTCTAATGAGGTTATTTCCCACCATATGTTATGTTCTTCAAGAAAAGGAAAAGGAGAAAAACCTCTTGCTTTTGGATTACATGGTGCAAACTTCATTAGTAATTAGTAAACAAGGCAATTTCACGGTAAAAAAAAGGGTGATTACCAAGCAGGTTGGGGGGAGTGGATGTACAATCGCACCACCTGAGTTCAAGTCCTCGTTGACACGAATTTGTGTTATTATTATAATGTTGAGGCTTCCTTTAGAAAACATGGTGATTACTTGTTATGCCTTTTGATCTTAATGCAATCTGAATATCACAAAGTTCAGTATGAAGGCAGAACCTTCCATCTGCAATTTCCACTCACTGAGTTTTTTTCTCACTGCTGTTCTACTATGGTCTCACATTTTTCCTCAATTCTTTAGTCAGTTAATCTGATCTAATCTAATCATTACACTTAATACTTGCTTGGGGCTTATATGATCAGTTTATGTGCAGACCATTGATCAGTTTTTTAACTCGAGTCTACCTTTGGATATTATCCACCTGCGGAGTCTACTTATAGGAATCACTAGCAGCCTTCAAGTCTATTTGCTTCACATGGAAAACCAACAAGGTATTCCTTAAGTTTGCGTAAATGCCAATGCCCTATCTTGGACCCACAAGGCCTTGTTTGTAACAGTACATTTGCAGTAGGTGTGACAGGAATTAGTCTTATCTCATGACATAATGTGCGTTAATGTTACAGTGCTCTTTTTATAAGTCAATTGTTGACCTCAGATTATCTTGTTAGGAAGACCATACCGACTCGGCATCTTAGTGTTAGGCACCACGCTGACGCTAGTATCACTTATGCAACCTCGCAACTAGTTCACAATTAATAGATTGTGAATGGGTATCATCAGGTCTATGTTTTGTCATTTAATATGAAACGTCATGTCATGTATCGGTTTGAAAGATTACAAGTTTGCTCGTTTTCAGTACATATTTAAACTACACTTGGATTATTGGACATTTACAACTTTTTGTAGCTTTAACTATATGTTATATAACTCTCCCTCCTCCCAGTCTAGAGTCTGAGTTCACTACCGTCCAAACATCTCCATCTATCCGACTATCAATTTCTCAGTGTATTAGTTATGTTGTTACCACCGGTACCAGTTAAGATGTCATCGCCCACAGGCCACAGCTTTGTTCCAGTATGCATCGATACTTGTTTTTCAGCAGTACCTGTTTAGACGCCATTACCCAGCACTTTAAGTGTAATTATAAGGCCAATGAATCCTTAGTGAGTGAAGTGTGCTAGCAGAAAATGGCTTATTATTAAGCGAAATTACCTGCATAACATCCATCGTGAAATCCATTCTTTGTTACTTGTTGGTGTATATGTTCACTTAGGAAATAGGCTATACTCCCTCCATTCCTAACTCCCAAAACATCTTAAATTTAGGAACAGAGGTTGTATATCTTAGTACTGATTTTCATTATTTTCATCAAATTGCTAATGGCAATTGATACTATACTTGTCTAAGAATGTCAGATTGCATAAAAGATACCTTACGCATGAAGTTCTTTCATCCAGTATTGCTGAAATTTATGCCAAGTAATGCTCATGTATTATCTGCACCAAACAGCCTAGAGGCTGTGGGCTACATCCATCAGTCTTTGTTTTTTAACCATGCATTAATATTTATCAAGCACAATAGCATTAGAAATATCACAAATATTAACATCTCATCTTTTAATCTTTAAAAATATATTAATTGCTTACTGTTCATTTTGTTAATTAACAACTGTTTTCTTCATCTTTTCTTTCTTGATTGCAGTTTCTAGAGCTACCCTTCTTCCTACCGCGCCAGTCTTGACACGTTATGCAGAATCAATTAATCCATTTGCAAAAAGGAAACTTATTGAGCCGACAGTTTGTGAAGAAAAGGTGGTTAATAAATTGAACAATTTAACAGTGCCAAAATTATGTGTGAAACTCAACACCCTTCAGGTGAGGCATTTTGGTTGTTGACCCCCTCCCAGGCTGCATGACTGGATCTTTCATTAAACCTTTCTCACAATGCATCTCTGATCTGCATATCCTAGATGGCCAATGTTCATCAGTTTGTTAAACTTTCACAAACTACAGCTCTAGGTCAATAATCAAACTATAAACGCTGCCATGGTCGTAGAAACAAAGGCATTGTTAGTAAATTTGGATTCCCAAAACACATGCGCAAACATGGCAGTCTTACCCATGGAGTTGTGTACATTGCCATGGAACGTGGGCCCAGAGGGCTGATCTCCTACATGGATTCTCACCGCAGGGTAACCCATGCATGTCTCTAGCCAGGCATGGATATCTGAATACTAATTAAAATACGTAATAAATAGCTTCACCACTCCACACCGCTCACAGGTTCCTTGAAAAGACACCTCACGCGGTTGTGAATACCACTTTGTGATAGGTTAAATCACAATGAGCCACTTGCCTCATATGAGCTCAGCACTTGCAAGTAGCAGCCCACTGCTCATGAACGTGCAACTATACCGTTTATACCATCTTGCGCGTCCAGTTTAGTACCATACAATCTGTCTATGATAGGAGGGCCAGGTGAGTACCTGGCTGGCGTTGGCGGGTTTGGGATAGCCTTACCCGCTCAGTCCCTCCTTGTTGACATGACTAATCTTGTTATGGAATGGTTCTGCAAAAGTATATCTTTTTTCAGCATTTTTAATTTTCTATATAGTCTAGATAAATAGAATTGATTCCATTATTCTTGTCACAACATGAGTTACTTTTAGTGTTGTTTTTCTTATGATCCATTTGTTTCCTGAATGCTGCAGTATATTAGGGATCAACTTGATACCATAGAAGAGGGGATCAAACAATCCTGGGTCGACGTCCAGTCAGGTATCCACCCTCTAAGACCGAGTTTTTGGTTGCATTGCTACGCTGTGGAAAATATAGTAGTAGGATTTTGTTGTCATAGATCCAAAAAAATGCTTTCGGCTAACTAGTAAGTAAGACTTGTTGTTATAGCTCATAGATGCTTTCAAGTAACTAGTATGTTTAAATCTAGAAAACAGTTAAGTTTGTTTCAAAATTCACAGCAATACCAACAAGTTTATCGTTCTGTATGTTTCATATCACGCGGTTGTTATACACAGCAATACCAATGCATTGGGACCATTGGTCTTGAGAAATTCGAACCTATTTTTGCCATGTACTTAGACTGTTGAATACCTTAAACAAGGGTTATGAATTATTGTTTATATGTGGACTTCTCCAAGCTTAGTGTTATGGATGATAACTTATGCATAACTAATATTTGTTCCTGTACTAATTTTATTGCAGTTGTGGAGTTGGTAAACCACTTTTCTTATATGGCTAGTGAAGGAGTTTCCTCAAAAAATTGCCATTATGTGATAAATTGATTGATGAGTTGCATTTTATTGATGATAAATTATACATGACTAGTCTTTGTTCCTATACTTCTTTTGTTACAGCTGTTGGATTGTTAGACTATTTGTCTTGTATGGCTAGCGATGGAGTTACCTCGAAAAATTCGCCATCTGATGAATCAATTGATGAGTTATTTACAATATTTGATGATGTGCGAAGGACTGCGGTGAATACAACTGACACAATCTTGAACTTCATTGGTGAGCTGCTTAGTCTGCCTCTTCACAATTTGCACACTTATTTGCTGGAATAAACTTTATACGAGTGTATTTTAGAACATGTTGCAGTTGATAGTAGTCATGCCATTTCATTGGACAGGTAACCTGTTCGAATCTTGGCGCTATTTTCTATATCTTTAACTCTTTAAAGTCCAGGGAAGATATACAACAGCTTACCAATTTAGTGGTGGATTTACAGCAATAATATGCAGAGCTTTTTCGTATCCGCCCAAAAAACTACCATAACATCGACATGATTGTTAACTGCTAGAGTTGCTATTGAATTGCTGTAAATCTACCACTAACTCACTAAGCCGTTGTGCTCCTTTGGCTGCTTAAGGGAAATATGTGGATACGAATGAAATCCCTACGGCGTATATTGTGTATACTGTCATAGCAATTGGCTGAGCTTTTCTTTCTTGAGTTGCTTTATATAGTAGATGTATCTCTCTCCACTCTAGGGGACTCGCTGCACGTTTCCTCCTTCTAACGTGTATAGAAATTGTCCCACTGAGCCATAAAGCCATAAATAAATCTAGCTCATTGTTTGTCTAGCTGAGGTGCTATGCAGTTAGACAACTAGCTCACCATGGGAAGGCACATGATAGGTGGTGATGTACTATTGCTACAATCGTGGAACTTTTCCTGTGTTCTATAATGAGCAAAACAAAACAAAAAATTTACTTGAAATGTACTAGTGCTACAATCTTGCACTCCTGTTTTTGTATTAACCTGATATTTTTGGAAGAAACATTATCCTATATAGATCACTTGAGTTGCCTGGATAATGCATTGCAGGAACAAGAGCTGTATTCTGGGATATGAGGGACTCGCTTATTTTCTCCTTGTACCGTACAAGCGTTGAAAGTGCACGCATGGAGATTTTTATTCCGACTATTGAACAAGTAGTGAATCTAAACTTGGGAAACCTAGTTACGTACATGTTCAGTCAGTAATCATATCCTGCTTTTTGCTTTATTAACTGATGAACTCGACATTTGCTGCAGGCTCTTGATCAGGTATGTGATCTAATTGTTGACGTGCTAAGAGATGGAGTTGTGCTGAGAGTATTTCAAGCATGCATGGTATGTATCTATCTTCCTATGCTGTCATAGGCACAGTTTATAAATATTTATCTAAAGAAAATGATGGGTCAAATTTCAAACGTTCACTTTAATTAGGAAGGATTCATTTGGGTCCTGCTGGATGGAGGTCCATCCCGCGCATTTTTGGAAACAGATGTGGACTTGATGAAAGCTGATCTCGCTATGCTCAAGGTGAAAAATTAAGACTAAACATATGTGTGTTGTACTTATTATGAGTTAGAAAAGAAGCAAGAATTGTGCAAGACATCTAGCATATCAGTTCAATAAGTTGATACTTTGGTGAAACTGGACATGCTTACAAGATTTATTTTTCTTGACTGTTCAATATTTTCTCCTAGACCTAGGATCTCTAGCATATCAGTTCAATAAGTTGATACTTTGGTGAAACTGGACATGCTTACAAGATTTATTTTTCTTGACTGTTCAATATTTTCTCGTAGGATCTCTTTATAGCAGGAGGCCAAGGTTTGCCATCAGATGTAATCGAGAAGGAGGCTAAACTAGCTCAGCAGATTTTAGACCTCTATGTGCTAAAGGTCAGGTGCTCTTTTTTCTTCAGTCTTATCAAAGAATGCTATGCGGTAACTAACTAAAGGAAAGTTATGCGTGCTATTTTCCAGGCTGATACAATCATTGATTTGCTGATGAAAGCAAGTGAACATATGTCGCACCATCTTGAACCTGCAACTGCTCGAAGAAGACATGCACATGATGTCCATACCCTTCTTCGAGTTTTATGCCATAAAAAGGATAATAGTGCCTCCACATTTTTGAAAATCCAATATCATCTTCCAAGGTCTTCAGGTGAGGCAAAATTAGTGATGCGTTACAATTGATGTTCCTCAGCAACAATAAAATGTAGGCTATTACTTTTTGTAGAAAATGTTCACTTTTCAATCCTGAAATATTGGTAAAGTTCACTTTCCAACCTCGAACTTCGAAACTGCTTATTTTTAACATTGAACTTGATCGTTCAAGGTTAAAAACAACCCGTTTCAGAGTTTAAGCTTGAGTTCTTTTTTTTTTTTGTAAATTTCTCCCTGGTCTTCTAATTCAGTGCATTAATATCAAACCGCACATTGGTCTTATCTCACAGCCGATATGTGTTTCCAGCTAGTAGCATGTGCACTTCAACTCCAATGTTATACATATCTGAAGAATTATTTTATTTCAGTTCCTGTGGGTTTGAATCATGTAATGACTCCGCAAGTTCTCCACTGATGCAGATTATGATGATGTTCTTGTGAAGGATGCATCATCTAAAGTACCTATACTTTCAGACATGCTGAATAGGGGCGCTTCATTCAATTGGTCGGAGACTGGGCAGCAGAGTTTTAGGATTATGAAAAAGAAGCTGCAAGAAGCTAGTTGGCAGTAAGAGGTGTCTTGGTCAGAAAATTCTGCTCGGTTTTCATCATATCGACGAAATAGGTATGTAATAAGAAAATCTGAAATTGCATAGCACATGGATACATAGATTTATTCCTTTGTTTTCTGCAGTCAAGCTGAACCTAATGTTCCCCCTTTAACCTTTTATTTCCTTCGCATGCTGCGATTAAGTGAAGGTTTTCTTTTCTTGGCGAAAGTGAATGTTTTCTTTTCTTGGCGCATTCTACAGTCAAGAACTCAAGATCATGAACTTAATTTTCTGAATAAGCATGGATCTAATTATTTTATCTTTACTTTTGCTATACTAACTGTAGATTAGATATTCAGAGCATTGAATTAGTTAGGTTCGTTCTTGTGGAGTCGTTGTCCACAAGCTTGTCGGCTAATCATTTGTTCCTGCATAATATCTGATAAATATTGTCGGCTTCTAGCTTACTTTTCCTGGAGGTATTACAATTTACAAGGGATGAAGCATTCACCACGATTATTATATGATTCACACCGTTTTTCCTAATTATTATATTCTACTTTCATGTCTACATTTACACTCTTAAATATTTTTTTAATGTCAGTGCACTTGTAAAATTCAGAACATGGCGTTCTCAGATGATTATCATAGGTTCGGTGTTGAGAAGAACGAATGGGGTGTTACCTATCTATTTCGATGAGAAGGCTCGTGACTTTGCTGATTGCCCTGTTTGGATAATTTCGATGAGAAGATGCAAATTAGAAGTGCTGGAGACGAAAGCGGCATACGCTATGAGGCATCTTTCTATGCATTAAACAGCCACTACCTCATTTGATGTCACCTGACATTAAGCGATGGATGAGGAAAAATCAAAGAAGCTTTAAACGGTGATTTGCGAAGGAGACGAACTGAACTTTTACTCAAGATCATCATGATCCAGCTAGAAGAGATAAGATTTGTCCTGGCAATGAAGATAAGCATTACAGGTAAGTTACTTCAACTATTATCACATGTGATGTGACCCAAAACAAAACGACGGACCGTTCTTGCTGTCTTGCAGGATCTCCGTTCTGAAAGTATATTCCTCTTTTCTGTCTTGCAGGATCTTCGTTCTGAAAATAAATTCCTCTTTTCTGTCTTGCAGGATCTTCATTCTAAAAAATATATGTTACGCCTTGGTCTTTCAGTGCAATGTCCATGTGGAAATCCCAGCAATTTGCGCAAGCTGATCTGACAAAAGGCAATTTGCGTAATGTGGACGGCAGCTTCGTCCCTGCAGCGACAGGCTCTGTCATGGTCCTGAGGATTCTGCGCGTCACAACTTGTGATGAAGTTCTCCGGTTAGCACTCACCTGGTCTTCCAATCAGATTGACTTGGAAACGGATTGTTTGATCATGGCGAAAGGAATGGAAAAAGGTTCAAAGTATTCGTGAGAGCCTTGGAGAGAGATAATAGAGTTAGGAAGATCGATTGCAGACAAAATGAAGTTAAGCATACACACTTGTAAACCTGGGTCGTTCCTCTAACCGGACTGCCTAGTTAAGGGGCGGTCATTACATGCAATTTGCTCCTAACCTAGCAGATGGAGATGGCATTGTACAGCCAATTCTTTTATTTCTGCTATTCACAGTTTTTTGAAACTCTGCAAATCCGACGGGCATTGGTGCTAAACGACCTATCAGCTGTTCCTGAATCATAATTCATGAGTAGTTCTACAGCAACAAAATAAATACAAAACAAAACACAGCTGCAACAAATATGAAAATGTTCGCGAATGCCTTCAATACGCTAAAAAGAAAGGGTAAATCTTAGGTTGCCATGTTTGAGAGAATGCACGCTCCTTATTCATACATATCGCAGTACGGGGGTTGCATCCTGAAATTTCTTGAAAGCAGAGTTCTCGGAAGATTGAGCTGAGGGTGTGCCACACCATTCAAACCACGAGGAATATTACGAACAAGTACTATGAGGATAGAGAGGCTGCAATACAACCGAGGCCACCACATTGGGTTACCAGCAAATGCAATTCATGTCAGGTCAAATCTCATCTCATCCTACAAAGAGCTACCCTAGAGTGTTGCACGATTTGACAGGCCCGGTTTGGATTGGGTGTAAACATTATCCACCGGTATTTTTGTTCAACTTTGAGCTAACAAAATACCGGTGACGCCACTAATTTTTACCTCCGTTCCAATTCCAAACATGCCAGAGGTTTCGGTGCCGACGGGTTCTTCCTGTCGCGCGAGCCCCCGTCAGGCCTCGCGGCCGCTGCCGCCCGCACGGACAGCGCGAGCACGTCCAGATCCGACGGCTCCGTCCTCCTAGCCTTGGCCGGTTCCCGCCGCGCGCTGTGCTTCTCGTCCTCGTCGCCGCCTTCTCGCTCCTCGACCTCGTCTTCGCCGCTCTCCTCCTCGTCTCCTTCCTCCTCCCCGTCCTCGCGGGACCTCTTGCTCCCGATCGCGACGCCGAACAGCATCGGCTTCCCGCCGGACCTCTCGTCGTCCTCCTCCTCCCCGCCGTGGTCGTACCGCGAGACGAGGTGGCGCACGCCGTCGCAGACGCGGCGCGCGCGCGCGAGCTCCCGCGCCAACCTCGCGTTCTCGCGCCGCAGCCGCGCGTTCTCCTCCTCCAGCTCGGCCACCGCGCTGCTGACCCCCGGCGCCAGCGCCGGCCCGGGAGGCGGCGGCGAAGACGAGACCGCGGGATCCCCGCTGGAGCTCGTCGGCGTGGGCGAGATCGGAATCGCCGTCGGTATCATCGCCGGCGCCGGTACTTGTAACCCGGCGCCAGTCCCCTTCCGCCTATGTATCGCTCCGAGCAGGTGCTTCTCCCCTCTCCTGAACCAATCGTTGGCGAACTCCCACCTATCGATTCCGATCTTCCTGAATCCCTACATAAACAAACAGACGCGACGCACCACGATTTGTAATCTGGATCTACCGAACCAACCGGGGAGGAGAGAAGGTATAGAGGACGCACGTATGTGTTGAGCTGGCGGACGAAGGAGGCGAAGTTGCTGTGCTTGAAATTCCTGGGGAGGAGGTCGCGCTCGAACTCGGAGCGCCGCCACACCACGAACGCCGTGCCGTTCTCGTTCCACGAGATGGTGTCGTCCGTCTCCGGGTCGTCCACCATCGCGTACGTCTTGATGAGGAACGGCGGCGCCGCCGGCGACGCCATTAAGCAGCGCAGCAGTCGGTTGGTTGGGAGTGTTTGGTTCTCTCGCCAGAGGAGATGTGAAAATGCGGTTCAGATGGGAAGGGATAGTCTAGAATGGGGATTTTGTGACGAGGGGATAGGTTGCGGATGGGGGCGAGAAGCATCCAGCTGGTTCTGGAAGGTTCCGACCTTTTCTATTCGGCTACGTGGAGCTGTTTCTAGAATGGTGGAGACGGGCTGAGCTGTAGCTTTCGAGACAAGAAGACGGGCTGAAATACAGCCTTGCAGCAGCCCAACTTTTTCATGGAACGCGGGCTCTTACACGAGCTCTAGGCAAGAAAATCTCAGCAGTTTTCTCTAATTCGCATTTGAGCCCACGGGACTACGGCGGCAAGAAAATCTCAGCAGTTTTCTCTAATTCGCATTTGAGCCCACGGGACTACGGCTTGCAAGATCTGTCGTCGGTCATTTTTTTTAAAACACAATGCAATCATAGACGCTCATCTATCTTCTATATATATATATATATATATATATATATATATATATATATATATATATATATATATATATATCTATATCTATACCTACCTATATATAATAATAAAGCACGAAGTGTTTCTTCCAGTCCAACACTTTTTTTGGACCAGTTTACCCTCCCACTCAACAAACTATTACTGCTAAACCACCGGTAAGTTTTTTTTGAGATATAAACCACCGGTGAGTTAAAAGAAAACACTGTGTGCGGAAACCACCGGCAAAAAGCGATTCCCTTTTTTGCTTAGACTGGGCTGGGTCGGCTCCTTCACGATGGTTGGGCCGGTGCGAGTAATATAGCCCAAAACTTCTACTGGCGAGCGTAGGAATAAATATCTTCGAGCGTTATGTGGAAACAATCAAGTCCCGACACAAATCATGTTTAGTCCCACCCTGATTTCTTACATCAATTTCCACCGATTTATATAGTTCAAAAGTTGTCCAAAGTATCAGCAAATAGACCCGTCAATCAAAAGTAGCCGCCGTTGTTTGGCTTGAAGATTGAAGATATAGCATTGCCTAATTGGGATTGTGGGCTGGGGTGTTTGTGGCGTGAGCTAAATAATCCAAATATAATTGGAGTAGAGGCGAGGGACTGCAGAAGGGGCCAACGAGGAGACGCGGCGAGGAGGTCCCGAACAACTCGAGGCAGGGACGACGAGCTTGGTGAGGGACTGGCACGCTTGGGTGCAGGAACGGAGTAGCGGTTGGCGACGTGCAGAGGATGGAATCGCGATTCTAGAACTGGCGGCGGGCGAGGGGTCTCGGGATCCTGGCGTTGGGAATGATAGGAGAAGATGGGGGGCTTGATCGCATTCCTGAACTAGCGGCGGGGGGCCTTCTTGCAAAAAGAGCCAAGGAGGCGAGCAAGCAGGCATGCGACTCGGAATTGGACCGCTGGGCCATATGGCCTCTTGGGCATGGCCTGTTTTCGGTGGTTTCTAATTTTTTTTAATTCAATAGATCGCTAAAAATTTAGCTTTTCTTAAAACAATAGCTAAAAAACGGATGTTCCTATTTAATTGGTCGCTTTGGCTTAGGCTTTTTTGAGGGGTTAGTCACGTCTACTGTAAAACTGTTTCCGTAGATGTCGTCTTTGTTGGCTCAAAGGCAACCAAGGCCAACAGTTCGTGACTGCATGCAGTTAATAAAAACAAGATTTGATCTCTCCATTAGATGAAGAGTGAGAGCAGATCGAATTTTGGACCAGTTTGGTACACTCATAATAAGAGCTGATCACCACGACCTAGCGCAGATGGTGAATCCAAGAAAGCACGATTCCGGCAGAAAAAGTCGGACAAGAGGTTTACGAGCTGTTTATTTTTATAACTTTAATTTTAGGTGAATTTAGATGAAAATTCGTTTTGTCCTGTTAATAAAAACTGAATTCGAGTAGTGAGATTCTTTATATATCGATGTTTGTTTCTCATGAAATAGCTTTTTTTATACCGACACAACACATGAACATTTTTTTGTACGTGTACAAGGTTGCTATTCGCAGCAACGCACCGGCATTGTGCTAGTATCTACTAATTTTTCTAGAGATAGTTTCGTTCAGTACGTTTTCGTCAGCCAAAAATACGCTTTCATCCATTATCTGCCGCGATTCTTGCCGTAATAGGTTTTCTAATCGAATTGCTAAAGAAACCGTACTCAGTTCTGCCTCCCTATACTCTCCCGACCTGACCCGCGTTGCGCAGCGTCGCCGCCGGCTAATCTCCCTCCACCGAGCTCCCCTGCCCTTGCCTCGACCAGATCAGGATCCTCCTGCCTATCCTCTTCCAGGTCCTTCCCTTTTGTTCTTATCTCTCCTGTAGCATCGCCTAGGCCAGGCCGCTTCTCCTGGCCACTTCGGCGGCCAGCGCTCGACTCTCCGCAGCATGACGGGGTAATTTTCGGGCTGTGCTGGCACATACTTGGTACCACGCGTAGATACAGGGTGGCCGAGAGAATATAGGTAGGGGAAAATCAGGTCCTTGCCATGGTCGCCGTGATGAATCGCTATGGATGCGGTTGATGCCGTCTTCTAGCGTCGTGGAGTACGCGGTCGAGCCGTCGAGCGCCACCCGTGGTCGACATCGTGTCAGCGTTCCAGCGCCACCCTTGGTCAACGCGGTCGAGCCGTCGAGCGCCGACTGTGGACTACGTGGTCGAGCTCCGCCCATGGACTGCTGAACGGCGTGGTCGAGCGCATTGATGCTAGGTTGAGACTTCAGGATTTTGACCCGGTTAGACCCGTCACCGTCAGGCTACCTACCTCGCCCGTGGTTGCCTTCAGGTGATGATGCTACTATTTTTATGGACATGATCTGTACCTGCTGTACGCATCTGCAGTGGTGAATATATATTCTCCTTATTCTCCTTACAGCTTGATGCATATTTGTATTGATTAGCGATTTTGATGGTGAACTCATCTATGTCGTATGTCTGTCTTATGTGTGAAGAGCTCATACCATATATTTTCCCTTTTATGGAGAACTCAATTTACATCAGTTTTGTATATTTTTAGTCTAAAATATTTGATCGATGGTCTTTATAGTATATATTTTTTGCAAGACTCCAAATCATCTATGGTCAATTAGGTACACCATTAAACATGTCAAGGATGCATTTCATTTTATACATGGACACATGGCATGTCATGCACATAGAAAAAAATTTGGTACAAGCTTACAAATGTCAATGATACACCCGTCTTCTTCTATCCTAACGCTTGGGGAAGAAATTAATGTCACATGTTAGAGTGTTACTACCAGATCGATCAGCATAAAAAAAGTATTTCAGACATTTTACAACAGCCTCTCACTAATCTAGATTTGGAGCTATTTTTTCTCCAAACATGCTTTTACTACTCTAGAGCATGCTTGGTGGAGTGGAGTTTAGAGGTAGAGTGCAGTGGACTGGAGTGGAGCTCTCCCAAACACACCCTCAATCAACGAGCTTGGCTTGATCTAATTTGAAAATATGAGCTACTTTATCTTAAGAGTATTATAGCATAACATAGATCAGAATTAGTTTATTATAGCGACATATACATACGCAACTCCACGGGCAGTAGAATCACTTTGCGACACAGAGAAAAGTAGGCAAATGATCAAAATATCACATGCTGGTTATCTCAAGTTATAGATTGATGTTCTTGATCACTTGGAGGATTCAACCTCTTAGGGAAACATTGCTTGAATCCAACTTCATGTATACATATTAACAAAAATACATGCATGAAGGCTGATGTTTGTTCATCAGAGCTGGTCGTTCGAGGTTGTGGTCGTATTATCTAGGTGTTCGTATTACATTATTTTATGCGACTGTTTTAAATCATTTGATGCATACATGATGTCAGCGATTCAATGAGCACAGATCTATGTCTCTGTTGACTGCCGCAAGAATCACACATCGCCAAGGAGAACATATGTCACCAACGCAGTAAAAAGGCCATCTACATTGAATTGCATTAAAATTCCACGCTAGCAATCCATTGGTTCATATGTACGACCATAATTTTGTTGTTCCGGGGCAACGCACGGGCATTCAATTAGTAATACAATATATACATGTACCCACCTCCTGAACACACACGCACACTCTATCCCTATGAGCACCTCCGAAAAACTGAGCCGACAGATCGGGTCTTCAAATTGACGAAGTCACCACGGACGCCTTATTGTCGACGAAAACATCGTCTTTCACTAAAAAAATATTACGTCTTTTATGCAACACACAATGTTAAACCCGGGATTAATGGGCTGAGAATACAACCATCCTCCTAGCTATATCTGAAACTGGATCAAGGTAATTCAATAGGCTTAAGTTGGATTAGACCTCCCTGGACATGGATATAAGTGGACATTATATCCAAAAATATTAAATGGACTTTGAACTTTAAAATTGGATAGTCCAATATCCAATGGACATCCAACGCGCCAAACGCACGTTTGTCACATCTGACGTAGCCAAGGTCAAAGCCTGGTTTAGGCCTTTCACAATAGATAGTTTTTAGCGATCCTAGTCACTTTATTTATATGACACTATAGTTAATAAAAAAGAAAGTAAATAAACACCTATTGCACGAAACCGTAGACCCTAAACCATCGTGAAACCATTGTGAAAGGCCTTAGAGCATCTCCACTCGCCTACCCAGGACGTCGATCCGGACGCCGAAATTATGTCCGGACGCTGAAAATCGGCCTAGTCACGTACCCAGGGACCTCTTTTTGGCCGGATTTGGGCCAACTTTGGTCCGGACTATTCAGGCCAAACCCAGGATCCCGAGTACGCCCTGGGGACGCCGGTCAAAGTGAATTGGCCGAGTGGACCAGCCTGTCAGCGATAAAAGCCGAGTCGCCGCCATCTTTCCCACCGTTTTCCTTTTCCCGCCCTCGCCGCTACACCCATCCTGCCATTCTTCCGGCCTATAAAAGCCGTACATCTCGCCGTCTCTCTTCACAGTTCCTCACACCACCACAACTCTGGCGAACTTCGAACGTTCGCACTTTTCTTCCTCCTCAACTCCGCCGAGAAGCCATGGCCGAGGGCCGACGCACGCTGTCGCCGTGGGAAGCCCGGCTGCTCCGCGAGGCGCGCTATAAGGCGCCTCCAGACACTCGTCTCCCCGTAGGCTGGAAACTCAGCGTCGGCGAGATCCCCGTTCCGCCGGTGCCGGACGGAGAGGACCTCGCTGGAGAGATCCAGGTGGCTATCGTCGCCATGCAAGACCCAGAACTCGCCAGAGATATCCAGACCGCTATCGCCGCCATGCAAAACCTGGATCTCGCCGAGGATCAGGGCAACCTGGTCTTCTGGAGGCAGTTTTTCGCCGACAGGCGCCTCGAGGAACTCGCCCGACACGACGGACCGCCGGGCTCGCCGCCGCCGCTGGTGGAGCGTTCCAGGGCGGACTCTCGCCGGAGTCATGGCGCACATCGAGGCCGGCAACCACCCCCTCGGCCTGTAGTTGCGGCGTGCTGCGTCGACCACGACGGCGGCCTTTTTCTAGTTATGAAATCCGATATACTATGTGCCCTACTTAATAAAATTCCGCCTATATTCGCCCATATTTCGCAGAGTTTAACTGAATTTAGCCGAACTTGGGAACTCGGCCTGGATACGCGAGTGAAAAACTGGACGTATCGAATACGTGTTTCGTCCGGCCAAAAATTAATCCAACTCTTAGTCGGAGCGAACGTGTGCCGCAACGAACGCCGCACGTATCCAGCCGGCTACTGTGCGTCTGTGCGCTCTTGGAGAAACGATTACCAACGTCGTAAGTGGAAGTCTGGTCGTGCACGTTGCTGGGCTGCTGCACGCACAGCAGTCAGCAGCTATTAGCAAAATTTATTGGACTTTGGATGTCCAAGACTACAAACAATATGGATCTGCATGGATTTGGATATTAAAAAGCAAAATATGGACCGGATATGGACACTAAATGGATGTTAGCGCTTTGGATTGGACCGTGATCCGGTTCTAGGTTTTAGGGGCGGGCCCAGCTTGTATCAAGGGTATTCAGCTGAATACCTAAAAGTTTTGCCAAAAATTTTAAATTATATGGTAGTACCTTATATTTTAGTCTGATTGTATAGAAAACTGATTGAAATTCTATCTTAAGTATGTATAAAAATAGTTGGTTAGATCAAATGCTTACGAGCCAATTGATCACAAGATCAAGTGCTACTTTTGAACCATTTTTCCTTCAATTTTTTACTATAAATACCCATTGTGAAATTCCTAAACCCACCAATGCGTTTACTCCTAGCCGTCCAACCACAGGTTGGTTTGCCTGTTGCCGGACACTTGGGACGAGTGCAACTACAATAATCGTAATTTTGCTTACGTCAAAAAGAGAGACGTGCAAAAATATGCGTTCTAATGCAAGAGCTGCCTCTATGCGTGCTTTTAAACAAAATACATTTAATACGAAGAAAAAGATAGATTTTATTTTGTAAAAAACAATAATCTCATAATCAACCTCATAGCCAGCACTACATTACAAGTGACTATACATGATGACTATAGATGATTGTAACACCCCAGCAATTAGGAACCAACGAATGGTAGAATTAGGATTTTGTGCATATGCATGCAATCATCTGTAAAATGTGGGTAAATTTTTTGCCAAACATTTTTTTGCCAAACTAAAAACCTAAAGTGATCGGAGTTTCTTTCACTCTCTATGTGTAGGAATAGCTATTGAGAGTGATCGTTATAAATTCTGACATGATCTTTATGAATATTGTGTTTTAGGGGGGAAAGAGTTTGAATTCAAATTTGAATTTTGAAGTTATATTTAAAAGTTAGGATTTGGTATTTTAAAATGATTTTCAAAATGATTTAGTAATATTATTTGTTATAATAAAGAGATAATAAATAATAATAAGAATTTAATGTAAAGAAAATTAAATAAGAAATGAATTCTTAATCTTTATCTTTATTCCATAAACATTTTACTAAGAGGAACTTCTTCAATCAATGAAGAAGTTCATTACAGCAAGGAGATTACAAGAAAGAAAATTCAAATATGAATAAACTAATACAAGATTCTTACAAAAAGTATAAAATAAAAATTACAATAAGAATCTAGCCATCTATGTACTCCTATACTAAATCTTGAAACACCAGATCTTGTACCTGCAACAAAATTCAAAACAGACAAAAAAGAAAATAAAAGGTTAGAAAATATTCTCAGTGGAGAGCAGTGAGGTGCACTGCTCATATTACATCATTGAGTATTAATACAGGGGCAAGTTTCACCAATATGAAAGAATTGCTCTTTCATCATAAATAAGCCACAATACAAATTTTAACAGCAAGTAAGAGGGGCAAGTTTCACCAAGAGAGTTAAATGTTAAAGATAAAAAGGTAAAACACCTCATCGATCTGATCCAAACCGTGTACCAAGCACACAAGCAGCATAATCACCTAAATGCGTGGTGAGAGCTGTCAACACAGCAGCAACAACTACACAAGCAAAAGGAAGAGCCTAGCCGTGGCAAGGCTCACAACAGCACCTTTTCACTTCCAACACCAAACCAGGAACACACTAGGCTTAGCAAGAACCAAGCAAACCATCAGCCAACCACACACAAGATTATCCTAGTACTCACCAGATGGTGACATAAGGAGGGGGTGGATCAGGTGGATAACAAGGCCAAGTTACAGGAACCAAAAGGTGAAGGGCAAGATCAAGGCCAAGTTACAGGAACCAGAAAGAGAAGGACAAGCTCAAGCCAATAGCACCATCAACAAGATCTAGCCATCCAAATCCGCCAACCACAACACCAGCAAAACTATCAATTGTGATGAGTGAAATAAAACCATCACATGATCTTATCATCTTATTAAGACCAATATTTATGTGTTGTTTTATATCTAGATCTCTCAGAAATCACCCAAGTGGGGTGAATCCATCATTGATGATCTTTTAAATAAAAAGTATGCTTAAATTTTACCAATCCAACCAGGATCTCAGGCCAGCATCATAGATCCTAGATATGATAGCCAAATCATATATTCCAACATGTTGATAGCATAGCTTGTGAATTCTGGGCACATCTCCTAATGGAGTAGCACCTCATAATTCATAAATCCTATGAATTAATATAAACCATGAGCATCTCAACCATCTTAGCCAAAAAGATTCAAGATCCAGTAACTAATAATAATACCAGAACATTTCTATTAGGGACAACAAGGTAGGAAACTAGTTCCTGTGCCTCAGACCAACATCACAGGCAGAAATGTTTAAGAAGAAGATTCCAACTTAACTTTGATTCAAACCCAAAACTAAGCATCAATATAATCAAGCCAGTAGCAGGACATAAACTTGTGTACCATTATTAAGATGGTGTCACAAGGACAGATTCTAAATCAAGCATATCCATTACTTAGCTTGGAAAAGTAAGCCTGTAATATCATCTTCCTGGATTTTAACTAGGAATCATCAACAAGACTATATCTATCCACAAAATTAGGGTATCACTATCATCACTATCATTACCCTAATTCTGAGTATAAAACCACAAGTGAGAGCTCAACAATTCAGTGGGTAATCACTGACAGTATCACTGTCAATACTAATATGTTAACAGTGGTGAACTCACAAATCACCAACACCACTAGTAAAACTCCACAGTAGCATTACCATTTTGGTCATGCTCAACTATCAATTGGAATCAACACTACAAGGCCACTAGCATCATATAATCAAATGAGAACAGTGAGCAATTTAGTATTTGATCACAACCCCTCATTAGTCATCACCATAAATTTCAGTTCATCATGTATAACTAAACAGAGGGAGGAACCCTAGAACATGATATGAACCCTAATTAGGGATACACGACAGAGACACACAACATAGCTCAGGAGGGGCTGAGGACAACAATCACAAGGGGAAGATCAAAATCAAACTCACCAAAGGTCCTCGCTGTAGTATAAAAGAGGAAGAAGAGGGGCCTACGGACACGGCGACACGGGGAGCACCCCAAGGGGCGCTGCAACCCGCACTGAGCCGAGGCGGCGGCCACAACAGCGTTTGAGGATGAGCAGCACCACCACCGCAACACACGAACCCCCACGACACCACTGGGGCAACGACGGTGGCATCACCGGTGCCACTCCAAACCCTAGGGTTCGGGACGGAGCTAGTCTGGCCGCAGAAGAGCCCCAAATCCAAATCGGATTGGACTAGATGATGGAGTAGGGTCGACAACTACACCATGCACCACAGCGGCGGGAATCGCACGGCGGTGGTGTCGGCGACCACAGGGTCGAGGAGGAGAAGTGGTGAGAACGAGAGAGAATGGAGGCAGAGTACTGGGCCGATCAGGCCAGTATCCCTTCGGGAAGGTCCTTTGACCAGGCCAATTGGGCCAAGATGGGCCCAAATAGCCCAATGGGTTGGCCCAAACCCTAAGAAGGATTTTAATAATTTAAGAAAAGACCAAAATACCCCTAGAATTCAATAAACCCTATAAAATAAAATAAAAGTCTTAAAAATACAAACAATATAATTTTAGATTCATAATAAATTAACCAATTAAATTAAATTGAGAAACTATTTTTAATAAATGAAATTTTGGTTAAATATTTTATAATATATATACTCCTTATGGAATTTTATAAAAATCAAGAAAATACATAAAAATAAATAAAAATGACTTTTATCATATTTAGTCATTATACTATTTTAGAAAAATACTAGATTAATATTTAAAAATACCAAAGTAAAATCTTCTTAATTAATATGCTTATTCTTAAAAATAATTAATAAATAACAGAGTTAAAATTAAATAAAAATTAGTTTTTTAACCCCATTAACAATATATTACATTATAAAAATAATGAATATAATATTTATAAAATATTAAGGATATTCCTTAAAAATGGATTTCTTAATTACCTAAAGAAATTCCAGAAAATTAAAATATTGGGTAAAACACACAAAGAAAATAAATAACAATTAATGCATTATATTACTATGCATATTCATTTTTGCTTCTTTAAATATTGTCCTTACCAGGCAATAATGGTGTTTTGTAGACATAGAAGCTCAAGGTCCAGTGCAAGCATCCGACTTCACTACCTTGCAATCACAAGGCAAGTTCATCACTTGCTCATGTCCTTTGAAGAGTCTTTATCAAAGTATTTATAACTTGTGTGTTATCGTCTATGATTCAAGGAAAGAAAATATTATTTTCTTAAATAAATAAATTGTTGATATCATCCTAAGTGATGGTATGGATTAAGGGGGCAATAGAACTTAAGTTTATATTTGCAATAAGGATAATCATCTAGGAATTACAACCCATGACATCAGTGATTCTAGCACCGTATATAACGCGTTAACCATGAGATTTGGAAAGGGACGGAGAAGTCAGCTGTATCCTTTTCCTTTCGTATGGAGGCAAGACGACCTTGACGTGACGTTGTGATTCCTTGTGCGGATCCAACATATGGGTGGGCACCCTTAGGCCCCATATTTTTGGTGTCTAGATTATCTATGAGTGGCTGTCAGAGGTATAGCCGGACCTATATGGTAGTTGCCAGGGGCATCACCAGCTCATAGAGTCTTTGGGAACTCATGAGGGTTTTAGCCTGTCCGAAAGGGGGATTAACGGAGGTGAGCCAGCCCAAAAGGATCATGCAGACATGCGGGGTCGCGGAAAGGGCAGTGATTGGCTTGGATCACCTAATGGGCCCCACATCATGGAATGGTGGACGGGAAAGTATGCCCGGTTGTGCAACAAGGAGTTGATCTCTCATGGGTAAAGTAACGCACCTCTATAGAGTGTAAGAACTATAACTTGTTACTCCCTGTTTCGAGAAGAAGCTACGAACGCGACAGGAAAGGAACTTCATGAAAGTTCTGGTCAACCCGTGAAGGCTGATGGGCATAGTTTTTAACAATAAAATCAATCTTTGAAGAAAGATTTACGAAAACTACATAGTGCCAAGGACTAATAGTCCGAGGTGGTAGATAGAGCATCAAACTTCCCACCTTGCATATAATGAACTTGCTGGGTAACGCTGTTACTCACCATTTCCTTTGATCCCTTGCTTAGACTCTGAGGATCCAGAAGATACTCCAATGTATGCAGCTGAAAGCCAAGAGGAGGTCTTCTACGAGGAGCCAGATCTATCCGGTGTTGTAGAAGGGGTGTACTACGACATCGTCTATGGAGGAGAGCGTGATGAGTCAGAATAACTGCCTTCGTATTAGTAACCAATTGATCCGAGCAACATAAATAATATATAATAATAAGTTCCTGCGCTTAATTCGGGGTTGAAGTTGTCACTTTAAAACTTCCATTGAAACACTTTATATTTGGTTTGTAAGTTAAATCTTTTGAAGTCTTGAACTTCTGGTATTGTAATAATAATAATGTGTGTATGATTGTAATATGGACCCGCAATGTTTCTATTGTACCACTCTGAGGGATGTGATATTTACGGAACGGTGTTCTGTGGATATCATGTGAACGACTACAGTGTACTACACATGCAGTGGTATGCTGGGTCACCGCAATGATATGATAGTTTCTTATAGTTATCGGTTGACTAAACTATTGAACATGCTCTTAGAGTGTCACTAATGGTCCAATGGATGCCTTAGAATAAGGCAGCTCAAAAAACTCATAGAGCACCACTTTTTGACATATACATCATACAATCAGTTTTTTCTTTCATGTATTTTGCAGCACGGGCATGCTCCCTTAAAGTAGGCATGTTTTTATGCTTTCCTAGATGATGTATTTTGTAGCATGAGTGTGCTACAGTAAAATAGGGTGTCGGGCCGACGGTGGCTACAACGGCAAGAAATGAGATGGCTGACGGTCACTTCAGAGTCGACGAGAGGCATCACGTTGTTGGATGGTGGTGGCGACGAATAGAATTTGCTCGGTCATCAGACAAAACTTTAGCTGCCTTAGCAGGTGTTAGTATTCTGTTAGGAGGCTTTTGTGCAACCTCGAAGTGGACAGAGGGCCTGGTGGAGCAGCCAAATCGATGAGGCACGAATGGCAGAGCTCTGAAATCACCCCGAAGAGGGGACGCAGTAGCCATGTGAGCGGCATTAAGGGACGGAGGAGGATGGAAGGAGTAGGATGACGACGGTGCAGTGCAATTTAGCACCAGCCGATGGTCATGGGAGAGGAAGGTGTGGGGATAGGAGGTGTGCATGAAGCTTTCGCGTGGTAGTTGGGCGAACGCGCCCAGTCGATGAGTTTTGTGGCAGCACGCGACTGCCCTAAATATACTTCACGAGAGGGATTTGGGGGGATTACCAAATTATTTAGGGCACATGGGCTATAGGGAAGCCATTGTTTGGTGTTTTTGGCCTCTATTTCCCTATAAAACAGTTTATTGAGCACGAAGACTGTTTTAGGGCATCCATTAGGGTTTGGAGCTGAAATCCAATTTTATGCTCGACTTCCCTCCATGTTGTGACCCACACACGTCAAAGCTTTCTCCCTCGGTGAGCTAGGCCCGAAGAGCGCAAAGTAAGGGTTCAGCTGCATGCGGGGGAAGAAGCGAGAAACGACACGTTCGTATGGTGACACACGCCATAATGAACTCACCGCTCACTCTCCCTCCTATCAATCTGTTCCAACCACCGTCTCGTCAGAGGCTAATTTTCTAGAGCCAAGTCCTTAGATGGCATGCCGAGCTAGAATGATGACGAGAACTTGAGCGCTTCGTTGGTAGGGGTAAGTTCGATTTCCTCAATTCCATTCAAGAGTTAGGGTAAGCTTCCTATTTGGGATTTTCAACTCGATTTCCTTGCAATTTCTTGGTTGTTTGGATCTGCTGGACATAGGCTATGCTTTAGACTGGATTGACGACCCCGCATTCCATAGGCTAGTATCAAGCGTGTTGCATTTGAAGGAGCCAACATTGGCCACATATTCTTAGCAGAATGTAAGTCTAAGCAAACACTAGCTTTAGATTTTTCAGTTACTACCTCATCCAAAAGCTATGAGCATGAACCTATGATTCTGAATCCTCTCGTCGATTCTTGCACTATTGTTGTCATGATACATTCCCTGGAGTCCGCCTAATGCATTTTTTGGTTGGATAAGGAATGGCCTAAGACAACCAACAATGCATTAGGCATACTCTAGGGAATGTATCATGACAACACCAGTGCAAGAATCAACAAGAGGATTGAGAATGCAAAGTTGGTGAAGGAGCTATTTGATGAGAAGAACAAGATTGAGAAGGAGTACTCAAGTCTGATAGTTGATTTTAAAAAAAGGAAGAAGGTGAGAAAAGGGTCGTGGAGGAGGAAACACCAGAGAAGGGGAAGGAGAAGACTGGAGTGTTGAAGACTG
Organism: Avena sativa; assembly: GCA_916181665.1. NCBI lineage: Eukaryota > Viridiplantae > Streptophyta > Magnoliopsida > Poales > Poaceae > Avena > Avena sativa. The sequence goes on along the minus strand of OV702294.1, from coordinate 164,331,127 downwards.
TAGTGAATATTCTCAAGCGGGTGAAAAAAATCTTAAGCAAAGATAATGAAGGTTAGGAAGAAGAAATAGAATGTAAAAAAGAGGATATGAAGAATGAAAATAAGAAGGTTGAGTACGTTATATTTGATATGCTCAACACTAACAAGGGTAACAAGGATAAGTTGACGAGGATAAAAAAATGTGATGAATGATGTGTAATTTCTATCATTTTAGTTTATTGTACCCAGGCCTTAAAAACTTTAAATGGATTTTATATTCTGATGAGGTGATATATAGTAAACCCCTAATGTTATTGTGAACTGATGGTGGTAGGATGACACCCTTTTTTTAATGTGGTGATAGGTCGATGCCATAGAGATAGGATGAACTATGATACCCGTTTGCTAATGATCATGCATGTGCTATGAAATTTAAATTCCATATTATGATTTTAGTGGAGGATAAGCATTCCTATGGTAAGCTCACCATATGTGGATCTTGGTAACCATATGAAAATTCATGTGGGCAATAAACACCTTATATTTGCACCACCCAACCTAAAACAAATATGTGCATCCTACCAAACAAAACGGGGATTGTTGTCCATCCCAAGCAACCAAAGATTTTGTGGGCAACCAAACATAATGGATAATATGGCTTCTAGGTCGTTTCTCCGGGGCCTTGCACACCCAGGGCTTGCCCTAGGGAGAAGAAAAAAGGTTACATGCTACCAAATGCACAACTAGTCTTTTTCCTCGTGCACTAAAATTTGATGCTTATCGTCTAAGGGCATGTTCAACCCTGAGAGCTTGAGTGAAGAAACGAAGGGATTGTTTCTCGGTTCAACATCTAGTCTAGGAAATGAATTCGATTGATAGGTTTGTTTAGATTGTTTCTCAGTTTAACATTTTCTAGGAATTAAATTCGATGGACAAGTGTTGCAAAAGTAAGTGCATATTACTCTTGTTTGTATTCAAATAAAGCCACATGAGTTATATCCTGATTTAATTCTTCCGTTGTAGTGCTAGTAAGAATTGTTTATTATATGTATTGTTAAGTAATTTACTTGAAGAACAGATTGTTTCTTTCAAGGGTGCCTAGGTTTTTCAGTCTTTTATTGTTAAACTTCGGCATATGAGTGCTTTAGTAGTTGTCTTGACTGAATTAGAGAAGCTGGTGTTGCATGCTTGTTGTTGCTTTCCTAAAATCAGCGTAACTTGTAAATATGCTCCCTTGCCCTTCTCTAGTGCATGTTCTGTCTGGTTGTTTACCAAAATTTCTATTTCTATTTCTATTTTTATGATGTTTGTTTCTGTTTTAATGATGCTTACATCATTTGATAGACAGAGGAGCAATTTCTTGCTTGTTATTTTTCTTATTCTAGTATGTTATGTTGCAGGCCAGGATTAGTTGATAAACTATGAACCTTTCAAGGTGAGGGACATGGTGTAGAAGGTCAATGTATTGGTCATTCTCCGGACGGCCGAGCTAGAAGCAACTAGGCTGCTGCAAGCCAGCCGCCACAATCGCGTTGCGTGAGGGAATGGGAAGTGGCGACTGGGCTAGGTGTGTTGAGTTCAGCTAGGTTACATTTTGGGGCTCATGGGCTGAATGGTTCGCTGGGCTGTCGCTCTTTCCTAAGGAGAAAATAGCGTCGCTACAACGTTACAGGAAATAGCGTATTTAGCGCCGCTAATAGCGAGCTTAGCGTCATAGCGAGCAGAAATTGCATAGCATAGCATTGCCTTTTTAAAACGCTATAGCGACGCTAAAACGGAGAAATAGCGCGCTATTTTTTTCCTTGATAATATGTGCCTCCTCATACTGTAGGCCCTCCAAGTAGATCCAAAATACTTATGTCTGACATATGGGATGATTTTACTGCTATCTATAATAAGAATGAAAGACTTATACAAGGTCAGTGTATTCATTGGGACATCATCTTTCAGACTGACAAGCGGTCCAAAACCAGTCAATGTCGTAGGCACAAATTAGCTTGCATAGAAGGCACCGACGATGCAAGAATTCCTGTTCTGAAACGGTTTAAGTTTGAAGTTCTGAAACGGTTTAAGTTTTACAAAGAGAGAGCGTGCTATGAATCAAATGATAATATTGCATGAACTTGTTTTGCGCACAGTCGAGATGCAGGATTCAGAAGATTTCTGACAAGTTTGAACCCTGCATTTAAGCTTATGTATAGAACTATGATAAAAGAAGATTGTATTATACAGTCCTCAGCGATGTTTTGAGCACAAGCTGAAACATCGGGTTACTCCAAGTTGGTATGGCGGGCCCTCATCTGGGCCGGGCTCTGGCCCAGAACGCGAGCGAGCTCCAGCACCACCATCTCGAAGAGCACAAACATGGCCCCTTCGTACAGGCTCCCCATCGGCAGCTTCGCCTGCGAGCTCCCCTGCGCCGGCGCGGCGCCATCCTCCTCGTCCTGGTCGTCAGCCATGGTCTGCGCGGGGAGGTGTGCCACCGCGTCGGCCTGGCGCCGCGGGAAATCTCCCTCCGGCTGGGCCGTAAGCAGCAGGACGCGCGCGCCGGCGCCGCGTGCCACGCCGCAGATGGCGTCGACGGTGGAGAACGCGCCAGGCCCCGCGGAGGCGACGAGGAGGTCTCCCGGCGAGGCGGGTGGCGCCGTGACGTCGCCGACGCAGTGCGCGTGGAGGCCGAGGTGCGCGAGGCGCATGCAGAGGGCGCGCATCATGAGGCCCTCGCGCCCGACGCCGTGGACGAACACGCGGCCGCCCCGGGACGCCGCGGCGGCGAGCTCGGCGACGAGGACGGAGCAGGCCGCAGGGTGCGTGGAGGGCGCGGAGAAGACGGAGGCGATCTGGGCGCAGATGGCGGAGGCGTCGTCCGCAGGCGCGGAGGAGGGCGTGTCGCCGCCGCTCATCGTAGTAGTGTGAGTTTATCTTATCCGACGAAGCTCCCGTGGAGTGGACTGTCTACGCTTTGGTTTGGTCAACGAGATCGGTTTTCCGATTATAGGAGCAGCATTGTCACGGAGTTTCCTTGAAAACTTTTGGGCCGCGGGACATATTGCCTCGACGACTTCCATTCTGGAGGCCCAAGTGAGTGTAACCACGCCACATCCTCGATGGGTCTAGGCTTGCTGGTATGGGCCGAACGGCTAGATCGCGATGAAGGCAATTCGGCATACACACAAAATCGAGACTTGTATTTTCGATCATGAAGCTAGAGGTTCAAATTATGAATCACACAATCAAACTAAATGTGTTCTATCTCTTGGAGTAGGCATCCAAAACATTTTGACGTATCAATAAAGCTTGCAGGTTGTCCAAGGAGCGTGAAGGTATACAATGCACATGGGTGTGATCACCGACAGACTAGCTTGCATGCACACGTGGCAGGGTGAGGTGACGGGTGTGTTTAGCTTTTGCTCAAGATTTAAAATTTCACTTTTGGGCACAGAGGTATTTTTCGAAGTTTGAAAACTTGGTTTCAAAGTTTCCAAAAAAATCCAAACGTATATGTGGATGTAGTCAATTCTATACACTACAAGCATGCATATTTTTAATATGAAATACTTTATACTCTAGGCTCAGCAAAGAAACAAATCAGACAAATTTTAGAACCTTCGAATTTAGCATTGTTCAAAACACCAAGAGCTGCAAATTTTGCCGAGCCTACGAATTAAAGAGTATTGAAAATTTACACATTTGACGTGTATTATATTCTTTTTTTGAGAGCAAACACGTTGCGAATATATTAACGGTTTTTCTACTTTCAGACCGGTCTGAAAGTGTCCAAACCCGGCGGGCTGGCTCTGTCCGTTGGATTCAAATCCAACGAACGCGTACATCGTTGCGTCCCCCGCGTGGTTGGTTGCTCGCTTTAAACTCGGCACACCTGATACCATTTCCCTATTCACCTAGGGCCCCACTCGTCATCCTCTCCACCCCTCCCACTTCTCCCGACCGTTTCAGAAATCGCGGTGGTGCTCTCTCTCCTCTTCTTCTCCTCCGGTGATTTGAAGGCCGGTACGTCAATTTCTGTCGGTTGCTCGTCGATTCTGCTCGTCATTGTCGTCGCCGACGCGTCTACTCCCTCCAGGTGTGCTCGCGAGTTCTCTCCTCCTCCTCCAGTATCTCTCCTCTGCTGCTCCGACCCTTTTCCTCTGTCATTCTCTGGTTTCCGGCGGTTCCAGTTTGTTGGGTTTGTGGTTGTCGTTGATTCCTGCAGGTCCTGTAGATTAAGACTGTGTATAGGTTGTAAGTTCTATTGCGTGCGTTTTTGCCCTGTAATTTTGTCTGGCTCCTGCATGCATAGGGTTTGAATGCTGCCTCTGATCCCTTTTTGTTGTCCTTTGAGTAATGTTGTCTTATCAGATCTGCTGCGTGTGCTGTAGTTTTGATGTTCAGATGATGTGATCATGTGTGCTGTTCCACCCATGGTCTAATGGGGATTTTGAACATTTCTACTTGATAACAACAGATCTAGGCATGGGTAACAACTAATGTATGTGTGGGTAACAGTGGGATATGATTCCTTGATAACCTCAAAAATATGCATGGGTAACATTGGACAGGATCTGTTGATAACAGCAGTACTAAACTGTTATGTGCTAAATTTTTGAATCATGTGTATTTTGAGCAAAATGCATGATAACATGGATAACTAGTGTTATGTTGGTATGATAACATCATGGTCTAATGGGGATTTTAAACATTATTGCTTGATAACAACAGATATAGCCATGGGTAACAACTGATGTATGTATGGGTAACAGTGGGTTATGATTCCTTGATAACCTCAAAAATATGCATGGGTAACATTGAACATGATCTGTTGATAACAGCAGCACTAAACTATTATGTGCTAATTTTTTGATTCATGTCTATTTTTGAGCAAAATGCATGATAATGTGTGTGTATTGACATGGATAACTAATGTTATGTTGGTATGCTAACATCATGGTCTAATGGGGATTTTAAACATTATTGCTTGATAACAATAGATCTAGCCATGGGTAACAACTGATGTATCTATGGGTAATAGTGGTATATGATCCCTTGATAACCTAAAAAATGTGCATGGGTAATATTGGACAGGATATGTTGATAACAGCAGTTCTAAACTGTTATGTGCTAATTTTTTTATTCATGTCTATTTTTTAGCAAAATGCATGATAATGTGTGTGTATTGACATGGATAACTAATATTATGTTGGTATGATAATATTAGCTTATTATCATGAGTAATTTGTGTTCTGTTTGCATGATAACATTATGTTATGATGATTGATAACTTATGTACTGATGGTATTGTTTTATTTTTTTCTATGAATTCTTGTGTATCATTATGGTTTAGTTTTGTATTTATTTTTTCATTTTAAATTGTTTGTAGTTGCCACGATGCCGAGGAAACAGAAGGCTGCTGATAATGTTATTGAGGGTGAAAAACAACCTGCCCGTAAACGTAACAAGACATCTCCTTCTGTCGTGACCGATTTACTGGATTTTCTATCGAATGATCAGAAGGCAGCAATTGAATTAATGGAGTTTGATAGTTTGCTAGATATCAAGTGTTCATCACTGCACGACGCAGTTATGACTTGGTTTGCTAGTTTATATGACAAGCATACACGTGAATTTATTGTGCCGGGTCGAGGAAGGATACCCCTCAACGAGGATAGTGTATTCAGATGTTTGGGTTTGCCGCTTGGTGAAGAGCCGGTTCCTTATTATGCTGATGCAGAAATTCAGGGTGCTCTTGCCCCTGCTCTTTTTCCTGATGATTCTGGCACACCTTTGAGAACTCGAATTTTCGAAATCTTGAAGGATATGACTTCATATGGAGATGAGTTTAAGCAAGTATATGTGATGTACATTGTGTCTACACTTCTATCACCCACCACCCGGAACTGTGTTTGCACAAGTGCTATCCTATCATGGTAAGTTTTGGTTGTAATGTGTGTTCATTTTCAATATATGAGTTTTGGCTGGTAACTTATATGTTTGTTGTGTTGATAACTTTCTGTTTGTTGTGATGATAACCTGTGTGTTATAGGGGTGGTTACATTTTTTTTGTTTCTGTGGAGGTGTGTAATATATGTGCAAGTTTTGATGTTATGTTGATAGTTTCTTTTGGATCCTATAATTTCAGCACAACATTGGAAATGTGTCCAAGTTCCAGTGGTGCAAGTTTGTTGCTGACCAGCTGCATGAGGAGCTTTCTAGTGGTAGTCATACGCAGGTTTGCCTTTTTCTGTTGCAGGTACACATTGCTGTTTTTATATTGTGTGAATACTACTTTCTATATTGAAATTTGTTTTATGTTTTAGTTAGTGTACTTATTGTATTCTTTGTCTGGTTTTTAATTTGTTTTCTTGCAGCTGCTTTATGTTGACTCACTAGATGTTAGTGGTTTGGATATTGATTTGCCGGAAGAGCGTTACGCTGTGAACATATGGTCAAACGAGTTAATTGATGAAGTGTTGATTGCTGATCTGCAGAATGATATGAATGCATATGAAAAGCTGGAGGTGTGTAATATATTTTGTAGCATTTGTGTTTTTATGTTGTTGATAACTTTTTATGTTTAACTGTTGGTAACATGTTGTATGTCTGTTTGATTACATTGAGTATAAATAGTGGGTAACTTATGTGTTTATTGGGTGGTAGCATGTAGGTTATCATGTGATTAAGTTGGGTAATATGTAGAAAACTGGTTGATCACATTTGCTAATTCTGTATATGTTTCTTTGTGCAGTTGAAGCCTTAGTATGGCATGAGCTTTGGAATTTTTGGTGGCACGCAAGGGTTTAACAAATGGTTTGACACTTGTGCAAACCCTAGTTGTTCAAATGAGGTGATATTTTTAGCATTTTGATATTGTACTTATCTTTTTATTGTCATGTTACTTTTGTTTGCTTCTTGTTTTGGTAATGTTCTTGTTGTTTCCTTTCTTTTTATTTGTGCAACAAAAGTCGTAGATAGAAAATCTTGTTGGCAGTTTTGCATCTGGTATTTTTGGGTTAATGAGTAACCTTGTGCAAGGTTTGACGACTGTGCAAGGAAATGCTGGTGCTGAAATGGCGAAACAGTTTACTGCCCAGTTTGGTGGTCAACTTGCAACGCAACCCATTGGAGGAATATTCATGGGTGGAGCTAGCTCAAGTGGTGCTCGTGGTGGTAGCTCAGGTGGTGCCCGTGGTGCTACCTCAAGTGGTGTCCGTGGAGCTAGGCTTACTCGTTCTAAAGGAATGTTCCACGCACTAATGAAGTCTTGTCTCCTATTCTTCCTAGTGATAATACAATTCTGAGGGATTCAGACAGCAGCAGTTCTGACAACAGTGGAGATGATGATGCTGAACGGTTTATCCGTGCTGACAGGAAGGGTAAGGGTGTTGTTGGCGGTCGTGCTGGTGGTTCTTCCAATGTCCATCTATCTTTGACTTTCCCGGATTCTAACGAAGAGCAGAATAATAGTCCAGGAGCAAGATCACCTGATGATCGTCATATGTCACCACCGGAAGCTAGGTCACCTGTTGTAGATCCTGTCTCACCTGTAAATCGGATGACTGATACTCCTGTTGTGGAAAAAAAACCTATTCGTGTGTATGAAAGGTCTAGGAAGAAGAAGTCACATCCGGTTGAGGATGTTGATAATGTGATCAATTCTCGTACTGTTGAAGATATTGATAATGAGATCAAGTCTCTTGTCTGCAAAGGTTTGGGCCTTACTCCTGCCATGATGCGGGTTGCTGTTTCTGATAGGTATGAGTGGGCATAATTATTTATCTCAGTCATTGGATAACTTTACTACCTTAGTGTTGATAACTGTATCATTTTCATCTGATAACTTGTTTATATTAATGTGGGTAACCTTTCTATTTTATGTTTATTATGTTTATATATATTGATAACTGTATCATTTGTCATCTGATAACTTTTTTATGTTTATTATGATAACTGTATCACTTTTCATCTGATAACTTCTTTATGTTTATACTGATAACTGTAGCATTTCTCTCATGATAACTTCTTTATGTTATTGTTGATAACTATAGCATTTCTCACATGATAACTTCTTTATGTTAGTGTTTATAACTGTAGCATTTCTCACTGGATAATTGTAGTATATTTCATCTGATAACTTGCTTTTGTTCATGTTGGTGACTTTCTGTTTTCTGTTTATTATGTTCTGATTTTTTGTTTTTTGTTGGCAATTATTTATTACACCAAGCAATTACCAAAGAATACATTGGTGCCTGCTACAAGGTCTTCACCACGGTTGGCAAAACAACGTTCTGCAGATGAAGGCACATATGTTATAGATGTTGATGCATCCTCTCCTATTCTTTCACCTACTCGTGTTGAAGGACATTCTAATGTTGTTGCAACTCCTGATGTCGTGGATGCGCCTGTTGTGAATCTTGAAGAGGTTATATCTGGTGGAGAAACATGTGGCAATGGTGGTGCTTCTAAAGATCTTGACGTGACGAGTGCACCTGCTACAATTGATGTGGCAATGGATGTATCTCAACCAGTCTCGGGAGCTGCAGTGATTATGCATACCATTGATCAGCCTGTTAGCAGCAGCATTGTAAATATCATGGCAAATGAGACGAAGAACATCACGGAAGTTGCTGCTGCCACTAGAGATGCCCCTTAGGTTGATGCCAATGTTGATGCAGGTGCAGGTGGGTTTTTTTTGTCCTGATGGTGTTATTCTTGTTCCTGCGTCATCGCTGTTCACCAACCTTGCAGCAGGTGCTACTTCTGTTGATGTTGCTGCAAGTCCTGCTGTTTGCTCGCTTGGAGATCCATCAACCCAGGGTGAGAGTGAAAAGGATCCTTCTGTCTTGGATGATAGTACCCAAGAAGATGTACAACCTGTTTTATCTGCTCCTTTGGTTCCTGCGTCTAGTCTTTTCGACCCCCCTATTAGGAGGCAGTCCAGTGTGCTCAAGACATCTGCTGGTCCTTCGAGTGGTGATGGAAGTTCTGAAGCTAAAGTCACTGTTATCAAGAAAGCAAAATTGGTTACTCGTGATGGAAAGCTGAGTCTTGCTGTTGGGATACCATTACATGTTTATAGGGATGTTGTGTCGTATTCTGTGACTGATGCAGATCCTCCTGTTTCTCCTACTGCTGGTGCCCGTGCAGAGCCTACTCCTACCGTTGGTGTCTCTGTGCAGCCTGTTGCTACTGCTAGTGCACCTGGGTAGCCTGCTCCTGCTCAGCCTGATCTTTCTATTGTTGCACAAGGTGATTCTAGTGATGTCCCTGTTTCTCATCATATTTCTGCTGATCCCGGTGATTTATTCCATGTATTTAAAGCAGAAGATGTTCTTCCTTTGTCTTGGGCACCTTCTCCCAGCACTGGTACACACCTTCACCCTGATAACTTTAAATATATGCCCTGGATCACTTTTATATATTAGTGTTGATAACTGTGTCTTATTTATGTTGGTAACCTGCACTTTTTTTGTTTTTCAAAGGTTTAAAATGCTTGCAACTTGATTATATGTTTGTCTTATATGCTTTTTTTGTAATGTAAAACTTTATTTTTTTTAAATTATGATTTATTTCATAGTGTATGATGTGTCTTTATCATTTTGTGCATTTTTGGTTTGTATTGATAACTTTATTTATATGCCCTTAATCACTTTTATATACCAGTGATGATAACTTTAGTTCATTTATGTTGTTAACCTACACTGTTTTTATGCTGATAACTTTAGTAACAGATTATATGATATTAACAATTTGTTTTGTTTTGTCCCTTTTTATTCTTGTATTTCTTTTGGGACATATTCTATGCAGCTGTTAACTTATTGAACTTACCGAAAACGGGTGGTGATAAAAATGAGGGTGCGGACGGATCTAGTTAAATGTCCCTTTTGGATGAGAAAATTAAAGATCATCGTTGCGATGGCTGTTTGGGGCTTGGGTTTCAAACTTGAAGATCATGATTCGGTTTCATGGCTGTTTGGATCTGTTTTATGACAGTCGTAGTTAAAATTAGGTTTCAACTTATGGAAACTTTTATTTTGTGATATGTTGTTGATGGAACAATTTGTGTTGTAATTTATATAACTCTATGTTTGTGTGATGTAATTAAACTATCTTTTATTGTTTAATATATGTTATGTTTTTTAATTTTTTCTTTATGGTGATAAACATGTGGTTTTCTTTTTCCACATGGGTTCTGTCATTTCTATCATTTTTCATTTGGACATTTCCTTTGTCCGTTCTTTATTCTTTTTGTAGTGTATCAACAAAAAGTTGATTGTAATTGCAAAAGTCCAGTAAATTATGAAAATATAGTTATTTCTTTTGATGATCTGTTGGGTGAAAAGATTAGTTATCAAGTTGTTCGGAGTTTTACGAAAGATACCAAACAGTTAAACCAGACTAGTTATTCCGTTCCAGGTAACTAAACAAAATTGTTTAGTTACTATTTATGTATTTGAATGTATATTTTTTACGAGCTGTAGTAATTTTTTTGTTTTGTTATAGTTGTTCCTGATTATTCTACTCCCGGTACCAGTTCTGCTCTTCCAGTTGCTGTCGATGGTAGTGTTATACCTGCGACACGACTGCGTACTATTAGACTTATTCATCCTGCCAAGTCTCTTTTTCCTCTGTTCTCCTATATTAAGACAACTGCAGAAGAAGATGCATTGTATAAGAAGATTATCATACACACGCGTGATGTGAATAAGTCGAAGATTAAAATGTATGTACATGTTATTTTTTTATAATATCCAATCCTTTTTAGTATTCTCTATTGGTAACGTTTAAATGCTACCATTGGTCACTTCTAATGTTTCATGCTTGATAACTTGACTTTATATGTTATCTGGTTGATAAGTTGTAGTATTATTGATGGGTCACTTGTAGTATTTTTAGGTTTAACAGTGGATAACTTGGACCTTTTCTTTGTTGTTAGTTGTTTGCTAACCTATATTACTACTTGTGTATCATTTTTGTTCTTCTAGTTGCTGAACTTTATGATTTTCATTGTGGATCATTTTTAATATTTAGGGTTGATAACTTTACCTTTTTATTTGTACCTCAATGATAAGTTGTACTAATACTGGTTGGTTACTACTAGTTTTGGTCAATAACTCTTTTGTTGTTATGTCAGTGGATAAGTTGAACTTTTTTTGTACTGGTTTGATAACTTGTATTACTACAGGTTGATTACTTGCACTGTTTGTTGGTGATAACTACTGGTTTTCATATTGGATAACTTGTATTCTAATCATTTTTTTGTAGCACATTAATTTATAATATTGATCCAATGTGGGTGTCAACTAGTGATTTTGCTAAAAGTGTGATGCCATATGGCGAGCTTTCTAACAATATGTATGATCTTGCTATTTATGCAATGTAAGATAATTGCCCATCCAACAAGATAATTTTTCCTTATATCGTTATTAAATATCTGTTGGAGGGAAGATTCACTACAAATCTTGTTCGGAGGTCGTTCAGGAGAGATGACAACTATAAACTGAGCCACAAACATATGGTATGCTGTCTAATTTGATTTTTTTATTCTACAGTATGCAGTTGATAAGTTCAGGCATAGTGTATGATAACCATTGCTTATGTTGTGTTGATAAATTTTTTATTTCTGTCTGAATAACCACTGTTTTTTCTATACGTGCATTTACTTATCTTATGTTCATTTTTTCTGTAGCTTTGCTTTGCTGTCCTTCAGGAGATAGAGACTAAAAGGACCATTTGGACCATTGGTACATGCTTTCTGTTAATATGCCTGCAAAAGGGTTTGAAATTCTTGACTCGCTCCGTGGTGAAGCTAATATAGAAATGATTGAACATGCGACCAAACTAATGGAACCAATAAAGAAAATGTATATCGTCAATTATTCTGATTCTAGAAGACAGATTGAAGATTTTGAGTTGATGCATGTCCCTGTTCCGAGTCAAGTTAACAGGTTAGTTGGCCGGTTAGAGTGATACTATGTTCCGAGTCCCTGTACGCATGTAATTTTGTTTTGTTTTTGTATAAGCATTGATACTATGTTTGTTTATGCACTGTTTATTTTTTGATTTTCAGCACTGATTATGGGTTCTTCATGCTTAAGAACCTTGAATTGTGGAATGTAAGTGTTGTGCCTTGTATTTCTCGAGATATGATGCCGGGAATTAAGAAAAGGATGACTTGTTTTTGGTTGAACCATCCTCGTAATGTTCTTCTAAATTGGAGGTCACTTTTGAAAGAAAATAAGTTCTGAGGTATATTTTTCCCAAGTTTATGAAGGGTTTCGCGACATAGTAAATCAAAATTTTCTACGGATGCGAACAGAGGGAAAGCCAAGATCTAATCTAGGAGATTCAAACAACGAGAGAGATTGGATTAGATCTTCATACCCTTGAAGATTCGCACAGCGGAACGTTCGTCGGAACGTGGGTGATGTAGTCGTACTCGCTTCTCCTCCTCGCGATCCGATCCGATCTAGCACCACAAGTGGCGATGCCTCCGTGAGATGCACACGTGCAGCACCTCGACGTCTCCTCCTTGCTTGGTCCAGCAAGTATGGTGGAGAGATAGGTTGGATCTACAACGCGACGGCGCGGTGCAATTGGTGGAGAATTTCTGCAGCAGGGCTTCGCCTACAAGCAGTCGGGAGGGAGAGAGGAGGGCAGTAGGGCAGTAGGGTTGGAGGGGAAGGTGTGGGGGGTTGGTGCACCCCCATCCCTCTATATATAGAGGGGTGGGTGCAGCCCTAGCCCCTCCCCCAAGCCAAGGCCGGCGGCCCCAAGGAGGAAGAGTGGGGGGCAAGGAAACCCCCCTTCTAGAAGCTCTATCTAGAGTTTAAACCTCTCTTGGCCGGCTGGGCCCTATGGGGCCTTGTGCCCCTGGCCCAATGCGGCCAGGGCACTCCCTCATAGGCCCATTCCCCCTCCCGGAAGGTGTGGCCACGTTGGTCCCCTTCCGGAAGGTTCTAGAAGCTTCCGGCACAATACCGATTAACCCGGAACAATTCCGAACTCCAAAAACTGCACTGCCTTATATGAATCTTATTCTCCGGACCACTCCGGAACCTCTCGTGATGTCCCGGATCCCATCCGAGACTCCGAACAAAAACTCATAAACCAATTATCCAATCTATCCTAGCGTCGAGACACGTTAAGTGTGTGACCCTGCGGGTTCGAGAATATGCAGACATGATCTTCTATCAATAATCAACAGCGGGGTCTGGAAACCCATATTGACTCCCACACATTCATCGATGATCATATCAGATGAACCACGATGCCAGGATTCAATCAATCCCATATATATATTCCCTTCGTCTCGCGATATTTTACTTGCCCGAGATTCGATCGTCGGTACCGTCATACCTAGTTCAATCTCGTTCAGAGCAAGTACTTTACTCATTCCGTAATCCGATATCACTTTGTGATTAACTCCTTAACCACATGCTTGCAAGCGGTGTTGATATCGATTACCGAGTGGGCCCGAAGTATATCTCTCCGACTTGGGAGGGACAAATCCCATCTCGATACATACAACCCAACAGGTACTTTCCGATCACCTGAGAGACACCTTTATGATCACCCTCTCATAGGATGACGTTTGATGACCTCAAAGCTTTCTTCCGATACCAGGGAGTTGTATTATCTCATGGTCTAAGGAATACAATATTTGACATAGGAAAAGCTTCGCAAAGATGAACACTATGACACGATCTAATTGCTCTGCTAAGTTTGGGTCTGTACACCATATCATTCTCCCAATGATATGATCTCATTATTAATCGACAACTCATGTCTATGGTTAGGAAACCTTAACCATCATTAATCAATGAGCTAGTCCATAGAGGCGTACTAGGGACACGGTGTTGTTTACAAACCACACAAGTATTAATGTTTCCGCTTAATACAATTCTAGCATGGAATATAAACTTTATCATGAACAAGAATTATAATAATAACATCTTTATTATTGCCTCTAGGGCATAATTCCAATAGTCTCCCACTTGCACTAGAGTCAATAATCTAGTTTACATTTGGCAACAATCTCACACCCATGGCACTGAGGTGCTGATCATGTTTACACGTGGAAGAGGTTTAGTCAATGGATCTGCGACATTCAGATCTGTATGTACTTTGCTAATCTTCAGATCTCCATCTGCTATATAATCTCGGATTATATGAAACTTGCGGTTGATATGCTTGGTCTTTGGATGATATCTTGGTTCCTTAGCGAGTGCTATGGCGCCAGTGTTGTCACCCAATATCTCCAGTGGGTCCAATGCACTTGGAACCACGCCAAGCTCAGTGATGAAGTTTCTGATCCAAACTCCTTCACTTGACGCTTCTGCAGCAGCCATGTATTCCGCTTCTACTGTAGATCCCGCGATCACGCTTTGCTTGTAGCTTCTCCAGCTCACAGCTCCTCCATTCAAAATATACACGTATCCTGTCCGAGATTTAGAATCATCCTTGTTGGTGTCAAAACTAGCGTCGACGTAACCTTTTACGACGAGTTGTTCATCACCCCCATAGACTAAGAACATTTCTTTAGTCCTATTTAGGTACTTTAGGATGTTCTTCACGGCTGTCCAGTGTTCCACTCCTGGATCACTTTGATATCTGCTCGTCAAACTAAGAGCATTGGACACATCCGGTCTAGTACACAGCATGGCATACATGATAGAACCTATGGCCGAGGCATAAGGCACTTTGCTCATAGCTTCCCTATCATTTATCGTAGCTGGACACTGAGCCTTGCTCAATATCTTACCTGACAACATAGGCACTGAACCTTTCTTTGCCTTATCCATTCTGAACCTTTTCAGAACTTTGTCTAGGTATGTACTCTGGCTTAAAGCTATCAGGCGTCTTTGTCTATCTCTATAGATTTTGATGCCCAATATATAAGCAGCTTCACCTAGGTCTTTCATTGAAAAACACTTGTTCAAATAACTCTTCACATCGTTAAGCATGTTAATGTCATTTCCAATAATCAATATGTCATCCACATATAGTACCAGAAATGTCACCGAGCTCCTAGTCACTTTCTTGTAGATACAAGCTTCGTAGCAATTTGGAACAAATCCAAAACTCTTGATCACTTGATCAAAACGAAGGTTCCAACTCCGAGATGCTTGCTTCAGTCCATAAATGGAACGCTGAAGTTTGCATACTTTATCAGCATCCTTAGGATCGACAAAACCTTCGGGTTGCATCATATACAACTCTTCATCAATGTTGCCATTGAGGAACGCAGTCTTGACATCCATCTTCCATATTTCATAATCATGAAACGCAACAATTGCTAATAAAATCCGAATGGACTTAAACATCGCTACGGGAGAGAAAGTCTCATCGTAGTCAACACCTTGAACTTGTCGAAAAACTTTCGCGACAAGCCGTGCTTTATAGACGGTAACATTACCATCCACGTCCGTTTTCTTCTTGAAGATCCATTTGCACTCAATGGCCTTTTGGTCGCTAGGAGGGTCCACCAAAGTCCATACTTGGTTTTCGCTCATGGATCCCAATTTGGATTTCATGGCCTCTAGCCATTTCTCAGAGTCTGGGCTCATCATCGCTTCCTCATAGTTCGCAGGCTCACTGTCATCTACTAACAAGACAGTTAAGACAGGGTTGCCGTACCACTCAGGAGGGGCACGTGACCTTGTCGACCTGCGACGTTCAGTAGCAGCATCGTCTGAAGCTTCATGATCCTTGTCATTAGCTTCCTCTATTGTTGGTGCAGGCGGCACTCGAACAATTTCAGGTGCTGCGCTACTCTCCAATTCAAGAGAAGGTTCAATAACCTCGTCTAGCTCTACTTTCCTCCCACTCACTTCTTTCGAGAGAAACTCCTTCTCAAGAAAGGAACCGTTCTTTGCGACAAACACTTTGCCTTCGGTTCTGTGATAGAAGGTATACCCAATAGTTTTCTTAGGGTATCCTATGAAGACGCATTTCTCCGCTTTGGGTTCGAGCTTGTCTAGCATCAACTTCTTGGCGTAAGCCTCGCATCCCCAAACTTTAAGAAACGACAACTTAGGTTTAGCACCAAACCACAGTTCATACGGTGTCGTCTCAACGGATTTAGATGGAGCCCTATTTAAAGTGAATGCAGCGGTTTCTAATGCATAACCCCAAAATGATAACGGCAAATCAGTAAGAGACATCATTGATCGGACCATATCTAATAGGGTTCGATTCCGGCGTTCAGACACACCATTGCGCTGTGGTGTTCCGGGTGGCATGAGTTGCGAAACAATTCCGCTTGCTTTAAGATGCGTGAGAAAATCATAACTCAAATACTCGCCCCACGATCGGATCATAGAAACTTAATCTTTCTGTTACGATGGTTCTCCACTTCATTCTGAAATTCCTTGAACTTTTCAAATGTTTCAGATTTATGTTTCATTAAATAGATATACCCATATCTACTTAAGTCATCGGTAAAAGTGAGAAAATAGCGATATCCACCGCGCGTCGAAACACTCATCGGTCCGCATACATCGGTATGTATGATTTCCAACAAGTCCGTTGCTCGCTCCATCATTCCGGAGAACGGGGTTTTGATCATCTTGCCCATGAGGCATGGTTCGCATGTGTCAAATGATTCAAAATCAAGAGACTCCAAAAGTCCATCAGAATGGAGTTTCTTCATGCGCTTTACACCAATATGACCTAGACGACAGTGCCACAAATAAGTAGTATTATCACTATCTACTTTGCATCTCTTAGCCTCAATGTTATGGATGTGTGTTTCATCCCTTTCGAGATTTAGAAGAAATAAACCATTCACAAGAGGTGCATGGCCATAAAAGATGTTACTCATATAAATAGAACAACCATTATTCTCCGATTTAAATGAATAACCGTCTTGCAATAAACACGATCCAGAAATAATGTTCATGCTCAACGCAGGCACATAATAACATTTATTAAGGTTTAAAACTAATCCCGAAGGTAAAACTAAGGAGAGCGTGCCGACGGCCATCACATCAACTCTTGATCCGTTGCCAACGCGCATCGTCACCTCATCCCTCGCAAGCCGCCGTCTATTCCGTAGCTCCTGTTTCAAGTTACAAATATTAGCAACTGAACCGGTATCAAATACCCAGGCACTACAACGAGGGCTAGTAAGGAAAACATCAATAACATGTATATCAAATATACCTTTGATGGTGCCAGCCTTCTTGTCCGCTAAGTACTTCGGACAGTTGCGCTTCTAGTGACCCTTGTCCTTGCAATAGAAGCACTCAGTGTCCGGTTTAGGACCAGACTTGAGCTTCTTCTCAGCAGGGGCAACGTGCTTGCCACCGCCTTTCTTGAAGGGCTTCCTTGCACCCTTACCTTTCTTGAAGGTGGGGGCCTTGTTGACCATCAACACATGATTATTCTTTTTGATGTTCACCTCCGCTACTTTCATCTTAGCAAAGAGCTCAGTGATCATATCAGTGGAACCAATCTGATTGTGATCAACTACAAAACTTTTGTAGCTAGGAGTGTCAATCTTGAGCTCCTCTGGAATCTTGCAGTCCAGTTGCTCAAGGCGTTGAGTGTAGCCCGTCATCTCAATGGCGTGCTCACTAACGGAACTCCCTTCCTCCATCTTGTAGTTAAAGAATTTCTTAGAGATCTCATATCTCTCAGAACGGGCTTGAGTTTGAAACATGTTTTTCAGCTCCTCGAGAATCTCAAAGGGCCCGGCGAACTCCTCAAAACTATTTTGAAGATCCAATTCCATAGCATACAACATGGCGATCTTAATCAAATCATAATCATCCTTGCGCGACTGATAAACAGCTTTTTCATCAGCCGGCGCATCTATAGCAGGGGCGTCACCTAGCGCTTTCTCAAGGACATAGTCCTTTTGTCCGCCAGCGAGAATGATTCTCAAAATGCGGAACCATTTGGTGAAGTTAGACCCATTGTTTCTAAGCTTTTCTATCTCAGCAAAAACGTTGAAGTTGAAGTTGGACTTGGCCATGTGATCTACAATATTTGCAAGTACAATTTAGACTATGTTCATGATAAATAGTTCAACTTAATCAAATTACTAGATGAACTCCCACTAAATTCAACATCCCTCAAGTTGTTTAGTGAACACGATCCAAATTCACCACACCTAATCCGATCATCACGAGAAGAGATGTGGTTTCAATGGTGGACAATGAAGTGTCGATGATATCATTCATATGACTCATGCTTAACCTTTCGGTTCTTGTGTTCCGAGGCCATGTCTGTACATGCTAGGCTCGTCAAGTTAGACCCAAGTATTTCCGCGTGTGCAAAACTGGCTTGCACCCGTTGTATGTGAGCGTAGAGTCTATAGCACCCGATCATCACGTGATGCTTGGACACGACGAACTTTCGCAACGGTGCATACTTGGGGAGAACACAGTTTTTATCTTGATCTTTAAGTGAGGAATCATCTTATAATGCTACCGTCGCGATCTAAGCATAATAAGATACATAAAAGGATAAACATCACATGCATATAACTTTATGTGACATGGTATAGCCAATCTTCGCGCAATGATCTCCATCTTGTGCGTTCCGGCATGATCTCCATCACTCCACCATGATTGCCTCCACCACGAATAGCAACTAAAACTATTGCTAACTACTTAGCGATAAAGTAAAGCTATTACATGGCGTGTAAGAAGTTGACTCGCAGGTCATACACAATTATAAAGACAACCATATGGATCTTGCCGGTTGTGTACTCATCGACATGCAAGTCGTGAAATATTACAAAACATGATCATCGCATACAATATACACATCACATCTTGAGCCATACCATATCACAGAAAACACTCCCTGCAAAAACAAGTTAGACGCCTCTACTTTGTTGTTGCATGTTTTACATGGCTTATGGGAGTAGATGCTAAGAATGATTCTTACCTACGGAAAGCCACAACGGTGATATTATGGTTGCCAAACTCCGGTGTAGATCCCATGACAACTATAGTGAGAGAAACTGACATCCACCAGCCGCATGTGTGGAACAAGCCACACGTCAAGTGCGGAGCCAGTCTCGCGAACGACGTCGCGTAAGGTTGGCCTGGACCGCTTCAATCTCACTATCCCGCATCATAAGAAGAACACAAACAAGAGGCTTGCAACAGAAAACATCAACGCCCGCAACAACCATGTTGCGTTCTACTCGTGAATCACATCTACGCATAGATCTAGCTCTGATACCACTGAAGGGTTTCGCGGCATAGTAAATCAAAATTTTCTATGGATGCGAATAGAGGGAAAGCCAAGATCTAATCTAGGAGATGCAAAAAACAAGAGAGATTGTATTAGATCTTCATACCCTTGAAGATTCGCACAGCGGAACGTTCGTCGGAACGTGGGTGATGTAGTCGTACTCGCTTCTCCTCCTCGCGATCCGATCCGATCTAGCACCACAAGTGGCGATGCCTCCGTGAGATGCACACGTGCAGCACCTCGACGTCTCCTCCTTGCTTGGTCCAGCAAGTATGGTGGAGAGATAGCTTGGATCTACAACGCGACGGCGCGGTGCAATTGGTGGAGAATTTCTGCAGCAGGGCTTCGCCTACAAGCAGTCGGGAGGGAGAGAGGAGGGCAGCAGGGCAGTAGGGTTGGAGGGGAAGGTGTGGGGGGTTGGTGCACCCCCAGCCCTCTATATATAGAGGGGTGGGCGAAGCCCTAGCCCCTCCCCCAAGCCAAGGCCGGCGGCCCCAAGGAGGAAGAGTGGGGGGAAGGAAACCCCCCTTCTAGAAGCTCTATCTAGAGTTTAAACCTCTCTTGGCCGGCTGGGCCCTATGGGGCCTTGTGCCCCTGGCCCAATGCGGCCAGGGCACTCCCTCATAGGCCCATTCCCCCTCCCGGAAGGTGTGGCCACGTTGGTCCCCTTCCGGAAGGTTCTAGAAGCTTCCGGTACAATACCGATTAACCCGGAACAATTCCGAACTCCAAAAACTGCACTGCCTTATATGAATCTTATTCTTCGGACCACTCCGGAACCTCTCGTGATGTCCCGGATCCCATCCGAGACTCCGAATAAAAACTCATAAACCAATTATCCAATCTATCCTAGCGTCGAGACACGTTAAGTGTGTGACCCTGCGGGTTCGAGAATATGCAGACATGATCTTCTATCAATAATCAACAGTGGGGTCTGGAAACCCATATTGACTCCCACACATTCATCGATGATCATATCGGATGAACCGCGATGCCAGGATTCAATCAATCCCATATATATATTCCCTTCGTCTCGCGATATTTTACTTGCCCGAGATTCGATCGTCGGTACCGTCATACCTAGTTCAATCTCGTTCACAGCAAGTACTTTACTCGTTCCGTAATCCGATATCACTTTGTGATTAACTCCTTAACCACATGCTTGCAAGCGGTGTTGATATCGATTACCGAGTGGGCCCGAAGTATATCTCTCCGACTTGGGAGGGACAAATCCCATCTCGATACATACAACCCAACAGGTACTTTCCGATCACCTGAGAGACACCTTTATGATCACCCTCTCATAGGATGACGTTTGATGACCTCAAAGCTTTCTTCCGATACCAGGGAGTTGTATTATCTCATGGTCTAAGGAATACAATATTTGACATAGGAAAAGCTTCGCAAAGATGAACATTATGACACGATCTAATTGCTCTGCTTAGTTTGGGTCTGTCCACCATATCATTCTCCCAATGATATGATCTCATTATTAATCGACAACTCATGTCTATGGTTAGGAAACCTTAACCATCATTAATCAATGAGCTAGTCCATAGAGGCGTACTAGGGACACGGTGTTGTTTACAAACCACACAAGTATTAATGTTTCCGCTTAATACAATTCTAGCATGGAATATAAACTTTATCATGAACAAGAATTATAATAATAACATCTTTATTATTGCCTCTAGGGCATAATTCCAACAGTTTATCCATACTTTTACATGTTTGTTATACACACTCTTACATGTTTATTATCATGTCATATTTCTGTTAGTTATCCACACTGTGTTAAATAAGTTACCCACCTTATACGTTTTTTTTGTATGTATGAGTGTTTTTTATGTTTTCTTTCTAGTGTCAATTCTGTTTGATAATTTTTTTATTAATTTGTTTGTGGTATAATTTCAACATATAGTTATGGATAACTATATTTTTTATTTACCTAATAACTTCTATTAGTATGCATGGATAACTATTGCGTTCGTTGGTTGATAACTTGTAGTCATATGTCTGGATAACTTCTGTTTTTAAATAGTATATTAATTTTTAGTGTTTGGTAACTTTTTATATATTCGCATTGATAACTGTAGATTTAACCAGTGGGTAATGTTTTATTTTTGTATGCATTGATAATTGGTGTGTTATGTGATGGATAACTTGTACTCATATGGATGGATAACTTCTGTGTTATCTTGTGGATATTTTATACTCATATGCATGGATAACTTGGAAACCACATAATGTACAACATGAACTATCGTATATAGAAACAACAAATATATCGATTTCATTTTGTGTTACATAAACATTCTAGATTTGATATCCTAGGAGCTTCAACCTTTCCTGGCATTTGCGGATGGTGTGACCTTCTGCACCGCAGTGGCTGTATTTCTTTGATTTCTTTGTAGCAAGGTCTAGTGGATTTTTGTTTGCTATTTTTCGTGGTCGCCCTTTGGTTACTAACTTCTTCGGGTTCTGTATGTGCTTTGTTGATGACATGTGAGATCCTGATGTGCTTGTTGTTTGAAGTGCTGCATAGTTGCTTGTTGACTGTGCCCTGTTTGGTGGGGCAGTTGTCGAAGGTGTCACACTTGCTTCGTTTGGAGCACTAGACGATGGCATAGTAATCGCTTCATTTTCGGCCTCTCTTTTCTTCTTCTCTTCTCTTCTTGCTATCACATCTAGCTCTTGTTTCATTTCCTTCAAGTGTTTCCTGATGATTTTTCTTCCATCATCTGTCTTTACTCCTATCTTTGCAGCTCTGCCAAACTCTTGTCTGTATGATGCAAACACCATCATATTTCTTGAGTCTTTAGGCATCTCTTTATTCCCTTGTTTATGTTTGTCATGTGGTTCAGCCAGGATAGTTTCCGCGTCCAATGTCCACCTTTTCAGTATGTACATATATCTGGGATTTGATGGACTTTTATATGCGTCATCACTTTTATAATGTGGTAGCATAGCATACCATCACGATCGAATTTGCAGCAGTTGCATTCATATGTTCCTTGTTCCTAGTTTGCGAATACCCTATAAATTATGTAACCATAGTGTGGAACCGGTATTCCTGTTATGCTCAGTTCAAACTTGTATCCGTTGAGGTGGTCGCATTGGTATGACATGCTCTTTCGCATTTCGCTCTGAAACCTGAAGAAGATTTTCCTTGTGTATGTTTTTGCCATTTGTCTCTCCATAATGCTTCCACACCACCACTCCAGGTCTGTCAAAGCTGTATCACACTCTGCCTTTAGCTCAGCATTGTAAATCTTTTCTTGTACTGACATGTATTGTTGTACAAACTCATAAATGGAGTTGCTTGGTTTGACGTAATGCTTGAGCACTGCGTTGAACCCTTCGCTTCTTGTTGTGGTTTGAAGGAATGGGAAAAAGGTGTGCATAAAGTACGCTGGTACCCAAACCTTTCTTTGTTCCCACAGTGAGAATAGATCCACATTGCCACGAACATTATGAGTATTTATCATATGCATCCAAGCCTCCTCAAATTCCTCGGGTGACAAGCTGTTGCTCACACATGCATTGAAAGCGTCGAGCAGCTCTGGGTGGTTAGCCATGAATGTCCCTATTTTCTCAGTTGCATTCTGGATGACGTGCCATCTGCAATTCCTGTGAGTTGCATCCGGGAAAACAACACTTGTAGCACCAGCCATGGCAGCGTCTTGATCTGTTATTATATTTTTTGGTGCTAAGCCGTCCATTGCCAATTTGAACATTTGAAACAGCCACACAAAGTTGTCCTTGAGCTCTCGACGCACGAACCTGCATCCAAACTGAACCAATAGTCCATGGTTGTTTATCCCAATAAATGGAGCGCATGGTAGTTTATACCGGTTCGTTAGGTAGGTAGTGTTGAACAATATGCAATCGTTGTATCCAGACTTGTATGCTCTTCGTGATGCCCCCGTCAACCCAAAACAGGTTCTCAACCCTGTCGTCTTCATCAAGTGTAAATTTGTAGAAGAAATCTGGATCTTCTGCCTTCATCTTTTTGAAGTATGCCAAGGTGTCTTGCATGTCGTGGTGATTTTTTTCACTGCGAAAAGAAGCCCTTAGGTTCGCCATGTCTTTTTCTATGTATGGCACATCATTCAGACTACCGTAGAAACTTGCCATCAGCTGCATCTGTCGGCATGTTTCGATTTTGCATGCATGAAGCATCCGCAAGAACACCTTTTCTTCTGCTGGTATGTTTCGGTGTGAACGCAAGAACCTTGTTAATGAAGGTTTTATTATTAGGGATGGTTATGATCATCCGATGAATGCTGAACATACCACCATGCATCCTTTCTCTTTACATACAAGTATGTTGTGCACCCAGTCCTTGGATGTGTATTTTTTTCCTCTTCTTGACACATGATTCTGGGTTTTGGGTGTCTTCCTTTTCTTCGTGAGGTTTACCAGCTTTTGTGCACACAAGATATGCCTTATTTAGCTCATTTCTTGCGTCTTTTCTTGACCAATCTATCCTTATTCTGAAACCCTTCCGCTGTGAATACGCCCTGTAGTGTTCTCTAGCTGATTCAAAACTGTCAAAGCGCATTCTATTTGTTGGTGGTTGCGGTGTGGAATGTACTTCATCTCTTGCATCATTATTGTGTACATTATTCTCCCCATCCTCATTTGAATCTGCTGTGTGTACTGCTGTTTCTTTGATTGTCCCACCCATTGTTGTTCCTTGTGCAGCTTGTTCAACTATAGTATACATGCAGTCATTGTCAGTATGTTCTTTAATTTTGACATCACCTGTTATGCAAATAAACACAAGTTATCATTTCTGTTTTTTTTGCAGGAATGGGTATATATAATGAGAAGTCATGGATAACACCAGTTATAATAGGTGGGTAACTTTTTATACTAGCAAGTGTTATGTAAACATGTCATCTGTTTTTTGCAATGGTCTACATCGATAAGTTGTACTCATAGTTATGGATAACTTCTGCATATAGGCATGGATAACTGTAGCTTTAACTAGTGGATAACTTGTACTTATGTTCCTGGATAACTATATTTTTAGCTAGTGATAACTTCTACTCATGTTGCTGGATAACTATTCTAGTATGTAAGCATGTTTAACTGTACTATTATATAGTGGATAACTTCTGTATATAAGCATGCATAAGTTCTGTTTTAGCTAGTTGATAATTTCTGTATATAAGCATGTACTACTCATATGTATGTATAAATGTAAGCATGGATAATTCTGCTCATATGCATGTATAACTGTAGTTTTAGATAGTGGATAACTTATGTTCTATATGGTGGGTAACTGATGTGGACATCCCTTCTATTGATACAACCGTTGTACCTACAGCTACACACATACAAGGACCCGTCACAAGATCTCATGTCAAACAACTTAACTATCAGGTACTTTCGTTTCTTGGAACTATTCCTTACATACATGAGAATATGATGCTGCCTAAATCAGATGTATTTCTTACTCTTAGGAATGATGGACCAAGCATGGATGAGAGGGACAAGCATTGGAGCATGGCCATGCATGGAGATGGCAGCAAGCATGTGATGATATAAGAGAAGGCCACGGATGAAGATTTCAGAACTTTGAGGCCACCATAATGAAGAAAGAAGGTTTGGACGAAATATTCAAGATTAATCCTTCACGAATTCGTCCATAGCTTAATATGGTGTTGTGACACCTTTATTTTGGGCCAGACCCATGTATTTTTCGCAGGATTTTAAATAGCCACTTTTTAGAGTCCGTATTTGAGGGGAAAAGGACTTCTAGGGTTGGATTCGGCCACCACTTCCATGGCTGGCCGAAACCCCACCTTTTCCTCCTTAAATACTCCCCATAGCCGTCACCCTAGACTCGAATTTTGTTTAGACATTAAGTTAGCCATCATAGCAACTTCGCCAAGGCTCGAGCGTCGCAGAGGCCTCTTGTAATTTGCACCTATACATGATCCCACCTTTTCAATAAAGCTTTCCTCTTAATCCGCAATATCTCGATTGCAATATTGGTTCTTACTTGTTCTCGATTTCAGGTAGGAATTAATACCCTCGCTGGTCAGGCTGATCGTGTTCCCGCAGGATCGGTAACCTCCAGGAGATTGGCCTAGCAATTGCATTGGCGTTCGTGCTCGCACGTGTAGTCGGATCGTCAAGCCCGAACTCCACCAAATCGATTATCTCCATCTCATCGAAAGATCGGACACCATTGCCCTATCAAGTGGTATCAGATTTCAGGTTGCTCGGTGAGATTTTACTTTTTTCGTAGATTAGATCCGTTTTTACCTATAACCCATGAAAAAGCCAAAAACACAGTTAGAGTTTAGATCCATCCCATAACCAATCTACGCCTCGCATTATCTTTTCAGTTTTTGCATTGTTGAATTTGTGTCTACATCGTCGCGTCGAGTTGCTGGTCTTAGTGTCTCGCCCTTAGAGTTTCGAGTTCTGATCATAGTAGTCACCGCCACACTCGCCGATCGGCGCCACCATATTCCGCCACCATATTCTGCCGCCATACACCCAGCCACCATAAACCCTAATACTCCGCCACCGCCTTCCTACCGCGACACAGATCCGATCAGTTTTCCTGCCGTGGTACGAATCCGAGTAGAGTTATTGTTTCCTAGTTATTTCTTTTTTACTTTACTTCTTTGTTGTTTTTGTGTTAAGCTAAAGTCCGTGTCGAGCTAAGAGTTCGGTCGTAAGTCCAGAAGGAGAGCCAAAAAAAAGTCTGGAACCGTCTCCGAATTTTTTTCTGGCTATACTAGTTTTCGGCTTTGGGGATCACTTTTCTCCATCGGCCGTTATAGCGATATTTTTTTTGCGCCTGCGCGCTTTCCGGAGCAAAATAAAAAAATTCGATTTTTTTTGGGGCTAACCTATTTTTAGACCCCGTAGATCAGTTCTAGACACTCGCCATCATAGTGATTTTCCACCTCTCGGTTCGCTTTTCAGGGTGCCATATCATCATACATTGCTTGTTGTGTCGCGTCGTGACATCGTTGGTGATTTAGGCTCGCGTCTCTAGTACGGTCTAGCCTAGGACCAGCACAGTACCATCGTTGAGCATTCTTTCAACTTTTGCATTGCTGTTTTGATAATTGCTAACCCCCGTTGCTAAGCCTTCCCAGAGCTCCACAGATATTCTCCACGTGCGGTGTCTCCACTCCCGGTAATCGCTCGGTTCAATCTCTGGACCCACTGATCCTCGCAGTTACACATCGCCTTTTCCTGCTGTTTGGTAAGAACTTGTAAGAGCTTCGTATATTGCTTGACGGATTACGCGTGCCTTCCACCATATTTCCGTAGTATATACCTGTGCTTTTTAAAGGACTAACCATGACAGATACTTCGCGGAACCCTGCCACAATGACAAACGAAGAACTACATGCCCACTTCTCCGCGCTCTTGGTCAGTCGCGCTGAAGACGTGGATACACGCCTAGGGGAGTTTGACACCAAGCTCACCAACGTCATGGACAAGATCGATGGACTCAAGAAATCCTTCAACGCCAAGGTTGACGCTCGGTTCAAGGAGATTTTGAACAGATTGCCCGCACCCGCACCCACACATGGCGCACAGCGCGTTCCGATCACGGGTCGGACTGCTGGTTCAGCTGCCGCCGCACCCCAGGCGGCAACCGCTGCAGCTGACGCACCTCAGACTTCCGCCGCGGCTGCTGCTGCGACATTGAGGACAGACGACGGGTACTACTACGACCCCGACGACGACGATCTGTTTGACGAGGAGGTTGAACAACCTCCACATGTACCTGCTGGACGTCCCCGACATTACCACCATAACGCTCGACCACCGGTACGTGATGATGAGCATGTTGCTAAGCTTAAATTAAATATTCCATCTTTTGAGGGTAAATATAATCCTGATGCATATCTTACATAGGAGATGGAAGTAGAACAACGTTTTGCATGTTTAAAATATCCTGAGAATATGCGTGTTAGTGATGCTACATGTGAATTTACTAAATTTGCTTCCCTTTGGTGGCCTGAGTATTGTCGTTTAAATCCTACTACTATTCCTAGTACTTGGACTGCTTTAAAAACTGCTATGCGTGTTCATTTTGTACCTCCCACTTATCAGCGTGATTTACTAAAGAATCTGACACGTTTAGAGCAAGGAAAAAATTCTGTAGAAGAGTATTATCAGGAATTACAAACGGGGATGGTTTGGTGTGGTCTTGTTGAATATACTGAACAAATGCTTGCACGTTTCTTTGGTGGATTAAACAAGGACATTCAGCACATATTAGATTATAAGGAATATAATTCTATCACTCGTTTGTTTCATCTTGCTTGCAAAGCTGAACGTGAAGTGTAGGATCGCCAAACGCCATGGAGAAGGACTAATAATTCTGCAGGTCACACATCCACTTGGACGTCCCGACAATCAGCGCCTCCTTCTCGTGATTCGCTACCAGCTACTACCACATCCAAGGCCACCACAAGATTTCCAGCTGCTCCTCCATCGTCATCCAATGTTCCTGCTCGTAGTGCATCTTCTACGGCTTCTACGGGTAAGACAAAGGATATACAATGCTGCAAATGCTGGGGTTTTGGTCATATTGAGAGACAGTGCACAACACAACGTGTGATGATGGTGCGGGATGATGGTCAATATGATTCAGCGAGTGACTTTGATGAAGATACATTAGCCCTTATTTCTGCTTGAGATGGAGACAATTCTGATGCTGATGAAGAGACATAGGTAATGGGAGCTGAAGCTGCTGATCAATACAAGAGCTTAATTACACAACGTGTGTTGAGTGTGCAATTGAGCAAATCTGAGCAAGATCAACGCCACAACATGTTCCAAACACGTGGTGTTGTCAAGGAAAGAGCTATACGGATCATCATTGATGGAGGGAGTTGTAATAATCTGGCTAGTGTTGACATGGTAGAGAAGCTTGCACTCCCAACAAGACAACGCTCACATTCATATTACATCCAATGGTTTGAGAGTTCTCGCAAGATCAAGGTAACAAGAACGGTTCACGTGCATTTTACTATTGGTACATATTCTGATTTTGTTGATTTTGATGTTGTACCTATGCAAGCTTGTTCTTTGTTACTTGGTAGACCATGGCAATTTGATAGAGAATCTGTTCATAATGGCAAAACTAATCACTATTGTCTTATGCATGATGGAAAGAAAATTGGTCTAAAACCTATGACTCCCGAACAGATTTTAAAAGATGATCTTGCTAGAGCTAGTAGAGCTAAAACTAAGGAGAAAAATAAAAGTGAGAATCAGATTGTTGCTGCGGATTTTGTACCACCAAAGAACACTAAATCTGATTCTACCCATGCTACTGAAATTCGTTTGAAGAGTCCATGCATGCTTGCAAATAAAATTGATATTGCTGAACTAGATGTAAACAATACTCAATGTTATGCCATTATTTGCAAATAAGTTTTGTTTTTATTTGAGGATATGCCTCCTTCTTTGCCACCCGCTATTGCTAACCTTTTGCAGGAATATGAGGACGTCTTTCCCGCTGAGCTGCCACCAGGACTACCCCCTAGAGGAATTGAGCACCAAATTGATCTAATTCCTGGTGCTATGTTGCCCAACCGCACGCCATATAGAACCAATCCAGAGGATACAAAGGAGATACAACGCCAAATTCAGGAACTACTCGACAGAGATCATATTCGTGAGTCCCTTAGCCCGTGTGCTATTCCTATTATTTTGGTACCTAAGAAAGATGGTTCTTCACGCATGTGTACTGATTGTAGAGCTATCAATAATATTACTATTCGATATCGTCATCCTATTCCACGTTTAGATGACATGCTTGATGAATTGAGTGGCTCTACCATGTTTTCTAAAGTTGATTTGCGTAGTGGTTACCACCAGATTCGTATGAAATTAGAAGATGAATGGAAAACAACATTTAAAACAAAGTTTGGTTTATATGAGTGGTTAGTGATGCCGTTTGGTTTAACTAATGCACCCAGCACTTTCATGAGATTAATGAACGAAGTTTTACGTGCTTTCATTGGACGTTTTGTGGTAGTCTACTTTGATGATATTCTGATTTATAGCAAATCTTTAGAGGATCATTTGGACCATTTACGTGTTGTTTTCAATGCTTTACGCGATGCACGTTTGTTTGGTAACCTTGAGAAGTACACCTTTTGCACCAATCGAGTTGCTTTTCTTCGCTATGTTGTTACATCACATGGTATTGAAGTGGATCGAGCCAAGATTGAAGCTATTGAGAATTGGCCGCAGCCCAAGACGGTCACACAAGTGAGGAGTTTTCTTGGCCTCGCTGGTTTTTATAGGCGCTTTGTCAAAGACTTTGGATCAATTGCCGCGCCGCTGAATGAGCTTACCAAGAAGGATGTGCCCTTTGTTTGGGGCGATGCACAACAACAGGCCTTCGTCATATTGAAAGATAAGCTAACACATGCTCCCTTACTCCAACTTTCTGATTTTACTAAAA
Source organism: Avena sativa (assembly GCA_916181665.1). NCBI lineage: Eukaryota > Viridiplantae > Streptophyta > Magnoliopsida > Poales > Poaceae > Avena > Avena sativa. The sequence continues at coordinate 164,301,478 of OV702294.1, read as the reverse complement.
CTTTTGAGCTTGAATGTGATGCTAGTGGAATTAGTTTGGGAGGGGTGTTATTACAAGAGGGAAAACCTATTGCATATTTTAGTGAGAAATTGAGTGGGGCTAGTATGAACTATTCTACTTATGATAAAGAATTATATGCGTTAGTTCGTACATTAGAAACTTGGCAACATTATCTATGGCCTAAAGAATTTGTTATACATTCTGATCATGAATCTTTGAAGCATATTCATAGTCAAGCTAAGTTGAATCGTCGTCATGCAAAGTGGGTTGAATTTATTGAGTCTTTTCCTTATGTTATCAAACACAAAAAGGGTAAAGATAATATTATTTTTGATGCTTTGTCGCGCCGTTATGCTTTGTTATCTCAACTTGACTTCAAAATATTTGGATTGGAAACTATTAAGGAACAATATGTGCATGATGCTGAATTTAAAGATGTGTTGCAGAATTGTAGAGATGGTAGAACATGGAACAAGTTCGTCTTCAATGATGGATTTGTGTTCCGCGCTAACAAACTATGCATTCCAGATTGTTCTGTTCGTCTTTTGTTGTTACAGGAGGCGCATGGAGGAGGATTGACGGGACACTTTGGTGTCAAGAAGACGGAGGATGTTCTTGCTGCACACTTCTTTTGGCCACGTATGCGTCGAGATGTTGAGAGATTTGTGGCACGCTACACTACTTGTCAAAAAGCTAAGTCTCGTCTTAATCCATATGGTTTATATATGCCTCTTCCTGTTCCTAGTGTTCCTTGGGAGGATATTTCTATGGACTTTGTTTTGGGATTGCCACGAACACAAAAGGGGAGGGATAGTATTTTTGTTGTTGTGGATAGGTTTTCTAAGATGGCACACTTTATCCCTTGTCATAAAACGGATGATGCTGCGCATATTGCTGATTTGTTCTTTCGTGAAATTGTTCGTTTGCATGGTGTATCAAATACTATTGTTTCTGATCGTGATACTAAATTTCTTAGTCACTTTTGGAGATGTTTATGGGCTAAGTTGGGGACTAAATTGCTGTTTAGTACTACATGTCATCCCCAAACTGATGGACAAACTGAAGTAGTAAATAGAACTTTGTCTACTATGTTGCGGGCTGTTTTAAAGAAGAACTTAAAATTGTGGGAAGAGTGTTTACCTCATATAGAATTTTCTTATAATCGTTCGTTGCATTCTACCACAAAGATGTGCCCGTTTGAGATTGTGTATGGTTTTGTTCCTCGTGCACCTATTGATTTATTGCCTTTACCTTCTTCGGTGCAAAATAATTTGGATGCTACACAACACGCTAAAATGATATTAAACTTGCATAAGACTACTAAAGATAACATTGAACACATGAATGGTAAGTATAAACTTGCTGGGGATAAAGGGAGAAAGCATGTTGTGTTTGATGTTGGAGATCTTGTTTGGTTACATTTGCGTAAAGATCGTTTTCCTGATTTACGCAAGTCTAAGTTAATGCCGCGTGCTGCTGGTCCCTTTAAGGTGTTAGAGAAAATAAATGATAATGCATATAAATTTGAGTTGCCCGCGGACTTTGGTACGGTTAGTCCTACGTTTAACATTGCAGATTTGAAGCCTTACTTTGGTGAGGAAGATGAGATTGCGTCGAGGACGACTTCAATTCAAGAAGGGGAGCATGATGTGGACATCCCTTCTATTGATACAACCGTTGTACCTACAGCTACACACATACAAGGACCCGTCACAAGATCTCATGCCAAACAATTTAACTATCAGGTACTTTCGTTTCTTGGAACTATTCCTTACATACATGAGAATATGATGCTGCCTAAATCAGATGTATTTCTTACTCTTAGGAATGATGGACCAAGCATGGATGAGAGGGACAAGCATTGGAGCATGGCCATGCATGGAGATGGTAGCAAGCATGTGATGATACAAGAGAAGGCCACAGATGAAGATTTCAGAACTTTGAGGCCACCATAATGAAGAAAGAAGGCTTGGAAAAAATATTCAAGATTAATACTTCACGAATTCGTCCATAGCTTAATATGGTGCCGCGACACCTTTATTTTGGGCCAGGCCCATGTAATTTTCGCAGGATTTTAAATAGCCACTTTTTAGAGTCCGTATTTGAGGGGAAAGGACTTCTAGGGTTGGATTAGGCCACCACTTCCATGGCTGGCCGAAACCCCACCTTTTCCTCCTTAAATACTCCCCATAGCCGTCACCCTAGACTCGGATTTTGTTTAGACATTAAGTTAGCCATCATAGCAACTTCGCCAAGGCTCGAGCGTCGCAGAGTCCTCTTGTACCTCGCACCTATACATGATCCCACCTTTTCAATAAAGCTTTCCTCTTAATCCGCAATATCTCGATTGCAATATTGGTTCTTACTTGTTCTCGATTTCAGGTAGGAACTAAGACCCTCGCTGGTCAGGCTGATCGTGTTCCCGCAGGATCGGTAACCTAGAGGAGATTGGCCTAGCGATTGCATCGACGCTCGTGCTCACACGTGTAGTCGGATCGTCAAGCCCGAACTCCACCAAATCGATTATCTCCATCTCATCGAAAGATCAGACACCTTTGCCCTATCAGTAACTTATGCATGTAAGCATGGATAACTTATGTTCTATCTTGTTGATAACCTCTGCATGCAAGCATGGATAACTTATGTTAAAATACTGCTGGATAAGTTGATTGCATATAATCATCATACCTTCATTTACAACTTGCACGATAGCATTTGTGTGTGAACCATCAACATGACCTTCTTCTATTTCTTGATCTAGTTCTGCATTTAAGTCGATATCCATGGTTTAACTAGTTGATAACATATGGATGTAAGCATGGATAACTTATGTTCTAGCTAGTTGATAACTTCTGCTTTTGTAAGCATGTATAACTTCTGTTTTAGCTAGTTGATAACATATGGATGTAAGCGTGGATAACTTCTGTTCTAGCTAGTTGATAACATATGGATGTAAGCATGGATAACTTCTGCATGCAAGCATGGATAACTTATGTTCTAGCTTGTTGATAAGCTCTGCATGCAAGCATGGATAACCTATGTTAAAATACTGCTAGATTGCATATAATCATCATACCTTCATTTACAGCATGTATAACTTCTGTTTTAGCTAGTTGATAACATATGGATGTAAGCATGGATAACTTCTGTTCTAGCTAGTTGATAACATATGGATGCAAGCATGGATAACTTCTGCATGCAAGCATGGATAACTTATGTTCTAGCTTGTTGATAACCTCTGCATGCAAGCATGAATAACTTATGTTAAAATACTGCTGGATTGCATATAACCATCATACCTTCATTTACAACATGTATAACTTCTGTTTTAGCTTGTTGATAATATATGGATGTAAGCATGGATAAACTTCTGTTCTAGCTAGTTGATAACATATGAATGTAAGCATGGATAACTTCTGCATGCAAGCATGGATAACTTATGTTCTAGCTTGTTGATAACCTCTGCATGCAAGCATGGATAACTTATGTTAAAATATTGCTGGATTGCATATAATCATCATACCTTCATTTACAACTTGCACGATAGCATTTGTGTGTGAACCATCAACATTGTCTTCTTCTATTTCTTGATCTGGTTCTGCATTTAGGTCGATATCCATGGTTTTGGATCTATTCAACCAAAATATTCATGATGTTAGAAGATTTAGTTGTTAGGATGAAGCAATTAATAGGAAATCATGTCTATTTAGTTGTTAGTTGTAGCAACCCGGATAAAACCACTAATAGAAAATCGCCTGTTGTTTACTACTTTATGCATCATCATGACATCATGCATATTTTAACCTAAAACTATTTCTCTAAAAGCATCTATTTGTTTTATAAATATCCCTGTCTTTTATTTCAAATAAAACCCTCGGTCCACCTGGATCTTTTGTTTGCCTAAACTATTTTACCAAAAGGATATTAAAACTAAATAAAATAAATAAAACTTTTGTTCGGGGAGGCAGTCCGACCGGTCAGGCCAAAAGCCCAACCGGGCAGACCACCTACCACCCGGCCTGCCTAAACCAAACCCTAGATCAAACCCTAACCTCACCCAACCGCAAACCCTAATCCCCACACCCCTCCCCTGACCAGCTGCCACCCCACATGGTCAAACCACTCACGCCACAACCCCCGCTCCCCGCATCAGGATGCTCCCTCGATCCCTGGCCCACTCACCACCCGATCGAGCCCCACCTTCCCACTATCGACAACCAGGCACTCGCCCTGGATGCCACCCTCCCCGCCTGTGACCCTGACCCCATCCTGCTCATGACGCGGTCAACCACACCCCCACCAACTCCCTGGCCCCACCCCGAATTTGTCCTCTCGTGTGATCCCCTCTCTCACCCCGCACGCTCTCGTGAGCGCCTCCCTCTCTGGCCTGATCCGCCGCCGCCAGCGTCCCGCCCGCGTGCCTCCCGAGCGCCGCTGGCCGTAGGACCCTGCCGACGCCCCGCCTCTCCTCTCAACTGGCCGTGTCGCCGCCTCTCTCCCGCGTCACCGAGGCCGCGCCCGTCCCGAATGAACCTTCGACAATGTTTTCAAGCGAGCATTCTCCCCCTTTCTACCTATTTTACCTTTCTAGTCTTTATTTCCTCCTATTGATCTATTGCTATCTATGTTGTGATGCTCTAGTTTTCGTACCCGTGATATCCCTTGCAGCCTTATATTGCCTTGGACACATCCTATTACCTGTTGTTTGGTAGATAGTCGGCCTTGCGTGTCGTAGTTGCTTGCTCAAGTGTTGTTGCGTGTCGTAAAGTACCACAGTTGTTGGAAGAATGCCTTATGCTTTTATGTTGGAGATGATCATGGCTTTAATTATCGTTTAATAACTAAAATTGACGTAGGTAAATAATGCAGAGGCACAGGTGGGCAATAGATGTTATTTGGTTTTTAATCGTCCATCTGTGTCCCGTAGGACCCCGAGTACTTGATACCTGTTCTTTGAATATTCGCATTATCCGCATGTGGGACCATGAATCCTCCTAGCCAGAGTTTGAGTCATATTTATTTCTTGGGGCCACAAAGTAGTTTGGGGCTTTATTACTATCCTGTACTTTTGCCATGCTTTACTGCTTTATTATGATTGCGCGTGGAGCGCCTGTACTGTTTAGGTAAGCGGAGTGTTTTCGCGGTATCGACAAGCCCAGTCACACTTTCGGGTTCCCAGTCGTTTACAGGCATTGACGCAAACCTCTGGGTCCGTTCCGGAGCTGGCCAACTTCGTCGCGGGTAGCTTGGTGGGGTGGCCCCCTGAAATTTATATGAATCTTGCAATTGCTCTGTCGTGATGCCTCATTGGGTTTTATTTGGTTTTTCCCGAGGTTGATCGTGCGTGTGTTGCTATTTGTGCCCCCTGCAGGGTAAAACTTTCTGAAAGCCGTGTCCGCGGTTATGGACGACTTGGAGCACAGTATCTCGATCATAGACAACTATAACTAAAGTAGTGCTATAAATCTGACTTTATAATGACTAGTAATCAGCTTCACTATAATGGAATGGCTAAATAAAAGTGCCAACAATTGCTGGTTTGGGTTGTCACCTGTTACCATTGTACCTGACTAGTAAGTATTGCAACTACAACGGAATGGCTAAATAAAAGTGCCAACAACTGCTGGGTTTTGGGATGCCTCATACTATATGTATCTGAGTAGTAAGTACTACAACTACAATGGAATGGTTAACTAAAACTGCCCACTGCTTATTATATCAGGATGACTCATGCTATCTATATCTGACTAGTAATTGCCGCAACTATAACAAAATGAATAAAATTTCCAACTGTGTGAGTTCCTCAGTTGACTTCCTCGTTTGGTCTCGAGGGGGAAATACCAGGATGGGTATGCTTGGTGATAGTTTCAGGTTGGTACCGAATAGGTCTTTCTTATCCCTATCTAATAGCCGCCAGTTGTATTGAGTCTCTATAGGTTGTATAGTGCATGCTGCGCTGCCGCTTCAGTCCACCGTACCTATGTAGGCGAGTACCGCCGAATTCTAGTCTCGCCGTGTACTGGCCTTAGTACTGACCGCTCTCTTTTTTCCTTTGCCCTTTGTCGGCACCCCTTGTGTTTAAGCAGGTTTTGAGATCGACGTCGTTAGCAGGGTTACCTTTCCGGCTTGGCCTGGGCAGGGTTATGGACGCCATTGGTTATTCTTCAGGGCTCTTAGCTCAATTTGCATCTTGTCCGTACTCGGACGCTGTATCGTTTTAAAGGTGATTTGGATCTTTGTATTGTATATCTGTATTCTTGACTCATTGAGTCGCTGTTGTATATATCTGTTCTGTGGGTTCCATCATGGACTATTGTGTAATGGTATTACTTCGTTTTCCACCCGCACGAAAGTGCCTGGTGGGCACCTTTGAATCGTTTCTATGCGGGTTTGGCGGAATCGTTGAAACTTGCATAGGGTCAATTCTGAGGGTGTTACAGAGTGGTATCAGAGCTCAGCAGTTACGATACCCCACTGGTCCAGCCTGTAGGATAACCTAGCTAACGGCCGTTCTAGCGTGTCAAAACTATTTTGCAAAATCGGTTGGATAGATCTGATTAGGTCTGATTTTACTCCTTACCCCTTTTGCTGTTCTCCTCTTACCTCTGCGTGTTTTCGATCCACTCTCTTATCTTTTCTTCGAGTCCAAGATTTCTCGTGGTTGGGTTTCCATTGTACCTTCAGGGTTTCACTTCCTCCTCTTGTAACGGTGCTTTGACATCCGGTCTTCATCCTATCTGATGAACCTTTCATCTGTTGTATCGTTTAGTGGACCCAAAATTCACTGAATTTTGTCTTTGTATCTTCCGGTCTTTCTCAATGTGACGATATCATCTACGTCAGAACCGATGAAGAGCCTATATCATTCTTTTGTTTCCAAAAACTCGATTGTCAAGATCTTCATTCGGATTCCGAGATTTGGTTGCATAATTCCCCTATTCATGTGTAGAGTAATGCTTTGGGTGCGTGATGGACTGATCACCATCCGACTACTCTTATCATTCGCTCTTGTACATTGAATGTTGGATCGATGCAGTTATACTCATTCCACAGAAGTTAGAGGTGGTCTTCCCTTTTGAGACCCCTACCTTCGTCCTTTGTTTTCTGGAGTGTTCTTGCAACGAGCATGAGCAACAATCCTTGTTGGTGGTGTCGCCGAATTTAATATAAAGATTCCTTGTTAGTGGTGTCGCGAGGATCTTCCTGAAGCGGGAAGATTCAACACGTCGGCCTTCTTCCCCGTACCAGGAGGCGGATCTCGAGGACGAGATACATTGTTAGTGGTGTCGAATTGTAGCACCCCGGATAAAACCACTATTAGAAAATCGCCAGTTGTTTACTACTTTATGCATCATCATGACATCATGCATATTTTAACCTAAAACTATTTCTCTAAAAGCATCTATTTGTTTTATAAATATCCCTGTCTTTTATTTCAAATAAAACCCTCGGTCCACCTGGATCTTTTGTTTGCCTAAACTATTTTACCAAAAGGATATTAAAACTAAATAAAATAAATAAAACTTTTGTTCGGGGAGGCAGTCCGACCGGTCAGGCCAAAAGCCCAACCGGGCAGACCACCTACCACCCGACCCGCCTAAACCAAACCCTAGATCAAACCCTAACCTCACCCAACCGCAAACCCTAATCCCCACACCCCTCCCCTGACCAGCCGCCACCCCACATGGTCAAACCACTCACGCCACAACCCCCGCTCCCCGCATCGGGATCCTCCCTCGATCCCTGGCCCACTCACCACCCGATCGAGCCCCACCTGCCCACTATCGACAACCAGGCACTCGCCCTGGATGCCACCCTCCCTGCCTGTGACCCTGACCCCATCCCTCTCATGACGCGGTCAACCACACCCCCACCAACTCCCTGGCCCCACCGCGAATTTGTCCTCTCGTGTGATCCCCTCTCTCACCCCGCACGCTCTCGTGAGCGCCTCCCTCTCTGGCCCGATCCGCCGCCGCCAGCGTCCCGCCCGCGTGCCTCCCGAGCGCCGCTGGCCGCAGGACCCTGCCGACGCCCCGCCTCTCCTCTCCTCTGGCCGCGTCGCGGCCTCTCTCCCGCGTCACCGAGGCCGTGCCCGTCCCGCCACCGAGTTCTGTCGCCGCCTACCCTGACGTATCCTCCTCTGGCCGAGCTCCACCGTCAGGCTATCACGTCTGCGTGGTCCCGCCCCGCTTCCTCTCCTTGGCCGCGAACCGTCCATCTCGCCACCCCTCTTCAACAGCCGTCGCCGCTCCGGTCCGTAGCCGCACACGCGAGCACCTCCGAGCATTGTCGCGACCTCCCGATCACGAGCCGGTCACCTCCTTGCCGCCAAGCTCTCCGCGTCCGTCGCCGCCTTGCCTTCTGTGTGCCAGGCCCGAGCACCGCCGTCCCCGGGCGCCCTCCTCCCCTCGAGCAACGTCATCCGCCGCTGTGACCGGCGTCCCTGACCCCTCTCCAGCCGTGCCCTGTCGCCGGCCAAGACGTCCTCCGCAAACCTCTGAGCTGCTGCCTCAGGATGTTCTTCTGCCAACAGCACGGAACGCGTCGCCGTTCCCCATGCGTCGCATGCGCACCTTCCTCGCCAGGATGCATCCGTCCTTGTGCCTCTTTGCAAAGCAGTGAACATCTGCCAGCTTCGCGTGCGTCCTTGTGCACCCAGTGTTTTCCTGCGGTATACATGTTATCTGCTTGTGTATTGGTGTGAACAAGTTATCAAAGGCACACAAAGAATCCCCGACGCCACGTCTGGATGTCAAGATCTTCATCATGGGACATCAAGCTACCTCATGGAGCCGATGGCGTGAAACTCTCCTCCTGGAATTCGGAAGCCTGAACCCCCCGATGATCTGAAGCCCGATCCTGGAGTCCGAGACCGGACCAGAACCCTCAAGGAACCCAAGATCTTCGACAGCCATGTGTGATCCCCTTCCCGAGCCCTATTTTATAAAATGTATTACAAAATTGTGCATCTTAAATTATTCATGTCGCACACATATTGGTTTGGGGGCCTTATGTTGGTTCACCTCATAATTAAACATGGAGGCCATATGCAGGCGAATCTAGTCTAATATTGGCCTCATTTAAATTTGTGTAGCGAACCGATGACATGTTTTGCCTTGTTAAGACAACATTTAAATTGCGGGTACCTAAACAACATGAACCTATTAATTAATTGTTGGGGCTCCGGTTCCGCTTAATATGGCCTAATTGTATCGCATCTTTGCCATGTCATACCTCATATATGCATCATGCCGGATCTTCTGCCGTAGTATTAAATAGTGCATCCGATGTTTCTTCTAGTGTTTTGCTTCTTCACGGATTAGGCCGATGAGTGGATGCGAGTGTCGACCCGATCTTCGGATGAACCTTCGACAATGTTTTCAGGCGAGCATTCTCCCCCTTTCTACCTATTTTACCTTTCTAGTCTTTATTTCCTCCTGTTGATCTATTGCTATGTATGTTGCGATGCTCTAGTTTTCGTACCCGTGATATCCCTTGCAGCCTTATATTGCCTTGGACACATCCTATTACCTATTGTTTGGTAGATAGTCGGCCTTGCGTGTCGTAGTTGCTTGCTCAAGTGCTGTTGCGTGTCGTCAAGTACCACAGTTGTTGGAAGAATGCCTTATGCTTTTATGTTGGAGATGATCATGGCTTTAATTATCGTTTAATAACTAAAATTGAAGTAGGTAAATAATGCAGAGGAACAGGTGGGCAATAGATGTTATTTGGTTTTTAATCGTCCATCTGTGTCCCGTAGGACCCCGAGTACTTGATACCTGTTCTTTGAATATTCGCACTATCCGCATGTGGGACCATGAATCCTCCTAGCCAGAGCTTGAGTCATATTTATTTCTTGGGGCCACAAAGTAGTTTGGGGCTTTATTACTATCCTGTACTTTTGCCATGCTTTACTGCTTTATTACGATTGCGCGTGGAGCGCCTGTACTGTTTAGGTAAGCGGAGTGTTTTCGCGGTATCGACAAGCCCAGTCACACTTTCGGGTTCCCAGTCGTTTACAGCCATTGACGCAAACCTGTGGGTCCGTTCCGGAGCCGGCCAACTTCGTCGCGGGTAGCTTGGTGGGGTGCCCCCCTGAAATTTATATGAATCTTGCAATTGCTCTGTCGTGATGCCTCGTTCGGTTTTATTTGGTTTTTCCCGAGGTTGATCGTGCGTGTGTTACTATTTGTGCCCCCCTGTAGGGTAAAATTTTCTGAAAGCCGTGTCCGCGGTTATGGACGACTTGGAGCACAGTATCTCGATCATAGACAACTATAACTAAAGTAGTGTTATAAATCCGACTTTATAATGATTAGTAATCAGCTTCACTATAATGGAATGGCGAAATAAAAGTGCCAACAATTGCTGGTTTGGATTGTCACCTGTTACCATTGTACCTGACTAGTAAGTATTGCAACTACAACGGAATGGCTAAATAAAAGTGCCAACAACTGCTGGGTTTTGGGATGCCTCATACTATATGTATCTGAGTAGTAAGTACTACAACTACAATGGAATGGTTAACTAAAACTGCCCACTGCTTATTATATCAGGATGACTCATGCTATCTATATCTGACTAGTAATTGCCGCAACTATAACAAAATGAATAAAACTGCCAACTGTGTGAGTTCCTCAGCTGACTTCCTCGTTTGGTCTTGAGGGGGAAATACCAGGATGGGTATGCTTGGTGATAGTTTCAGGTTGGTACCGAATAGGTCTTTCTTATCCCTATCTAATAGCCGCCAGTCCTAAATTGGATGTTTTTAATGCAGGGATCAACATATACTGTCAATAAAGCTTAGGATGATTGATTTCTTATAGTTTGAACAAGATTGGACATATGTCAGATGCAAAACTGAGGAGTAGTTATAGATGACTTGTTTTTTGTTTAGATCCATGTTGTGCAGCAGTACATTATCATATTGAGAATAATATAGAAACTTTGCTACCAAAATCATGGTGATTTTAAGAGATGATTTTGAGAAGTACCTGTTGTTTTTGCCTGTGTGTTCCTTTTTTTTCTTTTCGGTAGCAGGGCGCTGCAATGGCTTTTTCGCTAGAGGATGAAGGAGAGACGGGCAGGTGAGTAATCGGGGAAGGGTATAACGCTAGATCTGGGGGGATTTCGTTTCCGTTCTGGTTTTTGCTTGGAGAGGACGATGGTCCAGCCAGGTTTCCGTTTTTGGACCTGGTCACGCGACCGGGGTGGGAGGGGGCGCGCGCGGGGCGACGCGGGGTCGCTGTCGGAAGCGCCCGCCAGATTCGATCGTTTTCAGGGCGTCCGCTGGGTAGGCGCGTCCTATATTAATCACTCAAAGCATCCATTACAAGAGATCTACCAAGACTAGCCGGAGGAGACCCCAGCCATACCCTACAAGTTTTATTGTCGCAGCCTTCCTTTGCAAGGAGATGTGCAGCACCATTCGCCATTCGCCGTACTGCACCTATCATCACTTCATCGAAGTCTTTCATGAGCGCTTTAATTTCTTCCACCAATGATCCATATATTGACCTATCCCGATCTTCCATGCTCAGTTTCGCCATAGCTATCGCGCAGTCCGTTTCCAGCCACACCCTACGAACCTGGCATTCCTTTGCAAGCAGCAAGCCCCGACGACACGCAAGGAGCTCAGCGCCTTCAGCATCAGCAACATGGTTAAAAATGGCAGGCCCCTGATAAGAACGTCCCATGGTGGTCTCTGATTACCACACCTCCCCCACCGCTGCTATCCTTCTGGCGAAAAGCGCCGTCCGTGTTGACCTTACTCGGCTAGATTATACAACATGGTGCACATCCATGCCAGCTGATCTGACTTGGATTTTCCAAGCCACTCAAGTTTAACACTCCCTCTCACATCTAGGCTATTTTTAGTCCTTAGCGTGGGCTTGGTGCAGGCCACAGAATCTTTTTTGTAAACTGCGTGAGCAGGGTCTTAACTTGAGACCTCTTGGCTCCGATATCATATTAAATTGTTGCCCTAACCAATTATTCCGAAATTCCGAACTGATGGAAATGCGATAGACAACATATTTATATTTTTAACGGGCTACCTTTATCTCATGCTCCAAAAGGCTACACTCTCCAAGATCGACCTACCAAATTTGTCTAGTCGGCCAAAAAAAAAACTGTTGAGCTTTTCCTTGCCACAAGCTGGAGAAGCTGGCCGACATTGCTGAAAAATATTAAACCAGAGTTGCAGTGAAGCATTAGCATGCCAGAAAGCAATTATAACTACTTAAGCAGCAAGAAGTCTTTTTGTCATCACCAAAAAAGATCAGTAGGCTTCAATTAGTCACAGTCCAAACATGCCCGGGCGCCTGGAATGACCAGTGGCAGTGCACGCAGGTCACAGGGAGGGTTCACCATCCGAGGGAAAGCAGAACGCTTGAACAACCTCATTTTATGGTGCGAGTAACAAAATATTAATGGTCCGGCACTCCAGCATGCATCAGAGGCAGATCGAGCTGGGATCTGAATCCACACGCCCACAAAACACAGCGCAAGGCCATGACCGGACCACGAGCGTCCGTCCGGGAGATCCGCCATGAGAGCACCCCGTACCGTGGTTGTCCCCTGTCGCCGGTACAGCGCCGAGACCAATTCCCCCGGACCCAACTCGTCTTACCTTTTGCTCGCAGAGACGCAGACCATATCTACCACGGGATTTATAGATCACAGAATAAGCTCGTCCTGTTGGCAAAGACGGTGCTAAACAGCGGGAATCTAGAGGGATAAACAAATGGTGCTTTGCCAATGTTGGGGCAACGGGGTGAATCTGGAGGGCCCGTGGTCTCCTCTTTTGACGCCACAATGTACAGCAAAAGAACAACACAGAACGCATCTGGCTAATGTTAACATTACTTTGCTTAGAGACGATGACGATAGTAACATTAACGATGCAATGTATCTACCTCTAGCTGCACATGGGGATTGGGGAGCTAGCTTCTTCTGCATTATACACCCTCTGATCTGAATGGACCGTAATCATTTGAAACCTGTTGCAAAGCGGGTGAGGTGATGGGGTACATTGTCGAGCCTCGAATTAGGCTACCAGCAATACAATAATCGCAGATCGCGATCGTGCGAAAGGAGTTGTTAAAGACATGTCGACAGATCTATGCATGAGGGCTAATTAACACAATGATGATTAGGCTGTGATCAGAAGCGACATGGTGAAAAAGGGTAACAAGCTTTGCTCAAAAGCACCAGCAGAGACTTCTAGCCTTGTCTGCAGGTGTTGCTATATTAGCTATCCATTTCTGAATCTGACAGTCTATCTCATTATTCATGCCCCTCAGGAATCTTCGTCACCTTGTCACTCTGACCGACAGACCAGAGGAAGGATTCTACTGCAGTAGGCAAAAAAGATGACACGGGCCACCGGTGCGCAAGCGAACGGGAGCTCCGACCTGTGCGTCCCGGATCCCGTGCCGCACACTCCAGCCAGGCGTGTTGGGCCGGGCAGCACTGGATCTTTTTATTTGCTTTTTTCTAGGAGTATATTTTTTGTTATTTCTTATTTTTCGAAATCTAAATATCTTCTTTGTAAACTGAAACATTTTCCATAGGAACCTAAGAATTTTAGAAATGAACAGTTTCAAATTTTGGACATTATTAAACTTTTTGAAATGTGGATAATTTTTAGAACTAAACGATTTTACATTAAATAATTTTCAAATATGAACATTCAAATCAAAATACTTTTTAAATCTGAATAGATTTTGAATTAGAACATTTTTTAAAAAAGTAAAAATTAAAGTAAAACGAATAGATGAAAATTGTAAAATATAGAAAAGAAAACAAAGCTAGAAAAACAAAAAATAAAAAGAGAAGAAGAACGCCGACTAGGTCGGCCCATACCGTGTGCGGGTGTGTGCGACGCGCAGCCTACCAGGTTGACACATACGATTTTCCAATCGAACACGTAACAATAACCTCTAGTTCACATAATCTATACTACTTATAAAACAACAAACATTATCTTTACTAAACGCACCCCATGGAAGTACATGGTCCCATTACCACCACAGGATTAGCCCCATCAAAATCAATCTAACAGCCCAGGCAATCAAATTTGTTGTTGTGTGTGCACTTAGCAATTTTTATTGACTGAACACACTCCACCGAAAAACACCCCGCCCCACTCTGTCAAACCGCACGCCCATGAAATCCGTATTCATTATGACGTCTCTGTTAATTTTCTCCTTAATTTTCTCTTCCATCCCTTCTCACCTTGCGCTCCTGGACCTCGGTGCAGTCTTCTCGCACAACTCCTGCCAGGCCGAGAATCTCTCCCTCTCCCTCCCAACTGCACCTTCAGATCCACCAGACCACCTCCCCATCTTCTCCGCCGCCGCGCTTGCACAACTTCTTTGCCACGCCCCGGCCCCATGGTCACCTCCCTCTTCCTCATCCATGGGGGACCGCTTTGAGGGCGGCGTGGGACTGTCTTGGCTTCCTCCGGGGATTCAACGCCAACTACGCGCGCCGAGGGCCTGTCGCTGGTGCTGCTTCTCCATGTCTATGCCGCGGCTTGCGGTTCCAGCCCGACGAGGACGGAATAGAGCGGGGAGGTCGTGGCAGAGCTCATGCTGCACCATGGAAACCACGCAGCAAGGTCAAAGCGAGGATCTAAGATGACATTGTTGCGGGCAAGGAATGGTAGAGGATGTTGCGGCTTTTAACTCTTCTACCACGGTACCATACTGGAGCATGATGTTGAGTAGTACTTTATTGTGAAGATCCTGCACGAAAAAGGCTTAAATGAGCACAAGCTAGCATCAGGTACAGATTGCCAGAACACATTTACATATGAGATAGTGAGATATCCAACGAAACTATATGATTGAGTTGTTGGTAATTCAGCAAAAGAAGAATTATTCTAAATGACAGAGATTTAGCGACAATTTATAAGAATTTTGTGAATACATGATATTAATGCAGATAATCCAGGCTTCCCAGTAGACAAGAGCCATAGAAAAAGCCTTTTGAACAGCTTTTATATCAAACATTGTAGTAACTGGATTAGCGGTAGGACACTTGGTTTTTTCCTTAACTCTTGCAGATTAGTATTATACAGCAATTACATGCTAACCATAGTATTACACAGCAATTACATGCAAACATGAAATTATCAAAATGCTCACTGGTTAGATGTAGTAAAATAATAGTTTTCTTGGTCCAGGTGATGTGCGAATTTTATTTTGGCATGAAATTATGCTTGAAGATTTGCTATCCTGAAATGTCCCTGCGCTTGGTTTAGGCCTCATCAGTTTGTAAGAGCCCTCTCGGCCAGTTTGTTTTGATTCCCCGCAGGTGTTCGACGAATTGCCACGGAGAGGAGGTGGGTATTTGCGTTACACAGACAGGATGAGGGATACAAAGAAGGAGAGGCATTTTCTTCGGGATGAGTAGGATGCCCTGCACACGGACAATCGCTCCGTCTCCCGGTAAAATTTTAGTGCATCTGAATCAGCAAATTCATATTGAGTCGGGTTGGTTGGATGCTGAAAAGGTTAGTTGTGCAGTTTCTGAAGCTTTTTAAAATTATGTTAATCTGATCTTGAATGTATTTCTGTCATGATTGGAATTAGCGAGAGGCGAATCTGAAATATGTTCTTGATGGGAAGATGATCTGGCCAGCTTTCAACGCTGAACACTTCCCGATGTGTATGTTGTAAACAATGTTGGGAAGTGTGCAACTCTGAACTTCTTTTGTTGTTGCGGGCATATTTGCATCTTTGTACACTAGGAAATATTTCAGCTACGTGGCTAGAAAGGGTTAACTTTTGTACAACAGGTAAACATTCTTCTTCGAGTCGGGCATATTTCCTTCGTAGTTGTTATGAGATGGGTTTATGTACTGATATCATTTGCACTATTAGATACAGTTTATCATTTTTTTCTTGTGTGAAAATCCAAGCTACTGACTACTCACTACTGATGTTGGAAACAGATAGATATGAACAGGCTTTCCTCTTGTAAAAAGAAGTCAATGGCTCATCTATGTCAAGGAAACATATTTTTTACCAGCTGCTACTGTATTCGTTCATCATGAAGCATGAAAGGTAAGTAGGTCTGGTATGCATCCAATTTTGTGTTAATTTATGCTCAAAGTATTCCATATGTTTGTCTAGCTAGCTTCCATCAGTGACAAGTGGAAATTTATACTACCGACTACACGATTTTCCCGGTGGATCTCCTTGGCTATAGGGTGCATTTGCTAGGACATGTAATACCCTTTCGCCGTAGGTTCGCTGAAGGTTGACTTTCTAGCACATGAGCTGCGTGTTTCCTCTCTTTAGTTACAAGTGATCAGATGCTTATAGCTTGATATCATTGCATACATGTATATGTTTACATGTCAGGTTTGCCAAGTTAAGTGCCAATCTGTATTTTTTATTTTTCCTTTGGAGCTTATTAACCTTGAAAAGATGCTTTATTAATTTCATTAAATGGATGTCCTATTGATTCTGCTCTAGGTTTATTAGCTAATGGCGGTGGCAGAGGAGGATGAAAGTACGAGTCAATTAGGTCAGGGGTTTGGGCTCAGGGTTTTTTCTGTTGTTCTGCATATTCAGATTGGCACAATGAACACTGTAGCATGGATTATAGCTCTCAGATCAAATGGAAAGCTATTAATTTCTCTCCAGGTTGCATATTTTATCAAACATTGCAGGAACATGTAAACAAAATCTAAATTTATACTATTCAACTCGAGGGCCATGCTACTATCTTGCAAGTATCAGTCGGCCCCATTAGATCAGCAAGGTATGACTTTTCCCATTCTGCTCCTATACAGACCATGAGTATAAGCCATGCCTATCTTGCTCATACACATACCTAGAGTAGAGACAAGAGACAACACTTTGATAGCTTCAATATTTTAGTCCAGAAGATATGTATTTCATATTCCCACATAATACCAATGCTTACCTCTACAATACGACCACCTAAATGATACTACAACACTAAATAGCATAAGACAATGCATGCAGAGCTCCAAGCTAACAGATTCATAGTATGTCAAATTTTCAGTACACATCTTAGCTCTTTTAGATGTTAAAGGGATGGATAAGCCACATATCTTCCTATATATGAAAAAAAGGAACAAACAGGAGCTAACAAATGATCACAAAGTAAATGTGGATGACCACATGGTAAAAGTACATCTTTGCAATCTGAGTAGTAGAAATTGAGAGTTTCAAGGATTATCTTCCAGTGTAAAACCCTGCTGTATCAAGAAATAAATGTACACCTTTGTCAAACAATGCCTGAAATTACCAATCTTAACTACAAATGGCTGCAAGCATTTTCTTATGCTATACCCAATTAGGAGATTCTTCCATAAACATCCATGACTATCATACCATGCTGACATGTGCGTACATGCATCCAGAAACACGTGTTACCAATCTATGAACAGCAAGATCTGGCAAGAAAATTCAGAGAGGGAGCTCACCTTGCTACTTCAGGCCAGGCCCATCAGTCGACCATCTAATCCGGCATGACTGTAATCCGGGACCATTGGCCTCTGGCTGCTCGGGGAGGCTCGCGACACATCCAGCCGGACGGCCGGAGCTGGGCATCCTCGCCGGCGTCTGATTCAGCATCTTGACCCGATGCAGGTGGAGGCCGGCGCTGCGTAGCCCCCAACGCCTTAACGGTGGCCACGGCCTAGGATCCGATGAAGACAATGTCCGCGCATCCGTCTTCGTAAGTGGGGAGGCAGGGGAAGGGCGGCCATCGCGGGCTCGCGGTAGCAGCCCAGATTCAGGGGAAGAGTAGGTCGTCGTGGCAGCGGGGGAGGGTGCGCATGCAAGGGTACGGGGAGAGTCCTTGTGCCAGCGGCACTGCGGCAGGGCGGCAGTGAAGGGGCTGAACTACCATGCCTTGTATGGCGTGTGTGTCATTGACAAAGACAGAGAGAGGGAGACGAAGCTGAGAGAGTGAGAGGAGATTGGAGTGGGGAGCGACATGTGTTTGTCTTCTTTTTAGAATGTGCGTGTGGGCCTGATCGGCGTTTTTTTACGAGTCATGGGGCGATTATAAAATGGTTTTACCGTGGGAGGAGTTTTTGAATAGATGTCTCAGATTTATTAAAAATTAGATAAAATTAGGTACTATTTAGTATTTAGATTTATCTAAATTTTAATAAATCTAAGACATCTATTTTAAGATGGAGGGAGTATATGTTTTAAAGTATAAAATGGTTATATAATTGGTGGACCTTCATAAGAGAACAGATGGTCAATTATGTTGCTTAGCAGTTACATTTAAAATATGGCTACAATCTTGTTTTGAATTGTATTTGTAGCTAATATACTCCTTCGTCTTTAAAAAGATGTCTCAAATTTTTCAAAATTATGATGAATGTTAATACTATTTAGTACCTAGGTTCATCAAATTTAGATAAATCTGAGACGTCTATTTGAAACCGAAGGGAGTAATATATTTTAGAGACGTGCATTGCACGTGCAAAATTACTAGTCTGAGCAGTAGCGGAAGGTGCTGTTAGGAATAGGCAACTTGTATATCTCAGGGGCCAAAGGCCACAATATATAGTACATGTACATGTAGAAATTTGTAGGAAAACCCTCTAACAAGTGAGGACATACAATATACAAATATATATCTAACACCCCCTTAAACTCATGGTGACTCCACAACACTGAGTTTGGAGAGAAAGAAAGTATGCTGCGCAATGGTCTGTGCCTTCGTGAAGAAATCCGCCAACTGTAACTCTGAAGGCACATACTGAAGCGTAACAACTTGATCCTGCATCTGAGCACGTGTATAGAAAGTATCAACACCAATATGCTTGGTAAGCTCATGCTTGACCGGATCACATGCAATACTAATAGCACCTGTACTGTCAGATAAAACCAGAGTGGGTGTGGTAATAGAGACCCCAAAATCCGTAAGCAACCACCGTAACCAGGTCACCTCAGCAGTCAACAAGGCCATAGTACGTAACTCAGCCTCAACACTCGAACGAGAAACCGCTGTCTATTTCTTCGTCTTCCAGACAATGAGCGAACCACCAAGAAACACACAGTAAGCAGAAAGTGAACGGCGGTCCATATGATCACTCGCCCATGTAGCATCCGAATAGCACTGGAGCTGGAGGGAGCTGGAACGGGGAAAGAGAAGGCGACGAGTGATCGTGCCACGAAGATAACGAAGAACACGGAGAAGATGACTATAGTGAACAGTGATAGGAGCAGAAACAAACTGACTCAGAATATGAACAGGATAAGATATATCAGGACGAGTGACAACAAGATAAACAAGACTCCCAACAAGATGGCGATAACGGGTCGGATTAGGAAGAGGATCACCATCAGTAGGACGAAGCTTGACATTAAGCTCCATAGGGGTCTCAACAGTGCGCTCATCCCCAAGAGCAGCACGAGCAAGAAGATCCTGAATATACTTTTCCTGGGAGATGAAAAAGTCATCAGAAGTAGAGGAAACGTCAATCCCAAGAAAATATCGAAGAGGACCAAGATCAGTCATAAGAAACTGATCACGAAGACGAGCCTTAACAAAGGCAATATACTCAGGATTATCACCAGTAATAATCATATCATCAACATAGAGAAGAAGAAAAGTGCGTCCACGAGGAGAAGTGTGAACAAACAGCGCTGGATCATGAGCACTAGGAGAGAAAACAGCAGCAGTCACCACAGAGGCAAAGCGCTCAAACCAGGCACGAGAGGCCTGTTTCAGGCCATAAAGAGAACGCCGAAGACGGCAAATCATTCCAGCGGGAACAGAATACCCATGAGGAGGCTGCATATAAACCTCCTCACTCAACTCACCATTGAGGAATGCGTTCTGAACATCAAGCTGGGACACAGACCAGTGACAAACAGAAGCGACAACAAGAATAGTGTGCACAGTGGTCATATGAGCCATAGGAGCAAAGGTCTCATCATAGTCACGACCGTGCTCCTGCTGAAAACCACGAGCCATAAGACGCGCTTTATACCGCTCAAGATATCCATCAGAGCAGGTCTTAATTTTATAGACCCACTTACACGTGATAGGACGAACACCGGGAGGGGGAGAAACAAGATCCCAGGTGCCAGTGCGCTCAAGCACAACAATCTCCTCAACCATGGACAACTGTCATTCAGGATGATGCTCAACATCTGACATGGTTATACCCTACGGGTACGTGACTTCAGCATACCTGGTCCAGCCCAAGGAAGGCCCACGGCAGATGTACGCTGGCCCATGAAGATTTTTGGGTGGCCAAGGCCCATGACGCCTTCGAGTCCTTGGAGAACAAGACTAGCGCAGATAGGAAATTCAAAGGGGTAAAACCCTAGAACCTGTAACCGACTAGGACTATGCCCGGGACCTGCCTAAGTCTATATAAAGGCCAGGAGGGCACGTCCTAGATCTCTCGACTCATACTTTCGCATACACACCTCCACGCCAGATCGAATCTGCGCACCTGTAACCTTCGGTTCCGCCGTAATCAAGAGCAGACAAGCAGGAGTAGGGTTTTCCCTCCGGGGGCCTGAACCTAGGTAAATCTCGTGTCCCCTGGTTGCTTGTCTGTTAACCGTTCCATGATCTCCAGCATCCCCATCTTCTCCAAAACCCAAGTCCATAACAATGGGCATTGACGAGATTAAACCTCGTCAATTGGCGCCGTCTTTGGGAATCGGGGCTGCTGATTGTGCGATCGTGACGGTTCCGACCCGATCGATCTACAACTCTGCGGCGACGGAGAATCACCTCCTCTTCGGCGCTTTCGACTTCACCGCCCACTCGCCAGCCACCATGAAAGATTTCGAGCCCGTAGGCGACGGACTCGAGATCCTATTCGGGAGCTTCTGCTTCCAAGTGGGTCAAACTGGCACCCTCCGCCTCCCTGAGCGGGTGCCCGTGCCATCAATCAGGCCCGCCTCGTGGGCTCCACACCCCGTGCTGCAAACATCACCATCGACAGATGAGTTCTACGATAGCAACAGCTGCAACTCCGATCTGTGCGACCCACTTTCGGATGAAGGGACCTACGGTTCCGGATCCAAAAGCTGCGGCAACAGCCAACCAATCTGTGAGCGCTATCTATGCGCTGCAGTCATACAGGGCAACGAGGAAACACCTAACCCGCCGCCCAACCGAAACGGCGGAAACGGCGAAAACAGAAGAAGCCAGTCCCCCCACCCATCGAGGAAAACAACGGCCACGTCATCCAACTTAGCAAAGAAGGATGGGTCCAAGCACGCCGTGCCGTCGCAGGCGACATAGTCCTACCTGCGGATGCCTCACGTGAACTACTGATGGCATACCACTACCTCCTCATCGAGGAGCACAAGAAGCAAGTCAAGATGCAGGAGACGCTCGACAAACGCAAGCAAGCAGCCTCCGAGTCCAGCGCGCGACGAGCTGCGCTCTCCGCCATGGCACCCGGCTCTAGCACAAACGGAAACCAGGGAAACAAGCATCGCTCTCGGGTGGAGAACATGGATCCCAAGGAGCGTCGTGACGTGACCCGAACTCTCCACACATTGTTCATGGATATGGATGCCGACGGCAACATCATCCCGAAGACACCGCAAGCTGCGATCATGGCAGCCACTGCATATCTAGCGGCCCACCCACCTCCGGAGGGGGACCTGAAAAGAGCCATGCATAAGTCCGCACTCACCAGACTCGGACTCGTCGGAGCTGCGCTCCACGAAGATGCTCCCGCGGAGCCAAAGAAGAAAGCTCCAGCCAGGCGCGACCGGAGCCCCACCCCTTCATCCGAAGAAGAGGAGGAACACGACCTTCCTCGAAGGAAGAAGAGCTCGCGTCACCATAAATGCGACTACGACGCCAGAGACAAGCTTACACAACACAAAATCGACAAAGCACGAGCCAAACGTGCATGCTCGTCTGAATCCGAGATGGACGAAGATGAAGGAGAACTCTGCGGAGCACGATGTTTTAGCAGATCTGTTTGGCGAACATAGATGCCACGCAATTTCAAGCTTCCTTCGGATACTCCGAAGTTCAACGGCACGCAAGATCCAAAATCATAGCTCAGCGACCATCTGTCATCCGTCAAGCTTCACGGAGGCAACAAAGAAACCGCCATGCAATGCCTTCAGCTGTAGCTGACAGGCGCGGCGCGGGTCTGGCTCAGCAGCCTATCATCAGGATCCATCCGAAGCTGGGAGGAGCTCGCTTACAGCTTCATCCGAAATTTCAAGGGCACTAGCAAGAGGCCCGCCTCAATCGAAGAGTTGCGAGCCTGCACTCAGAGAACGGGTGAATCTATTCGCTCGTACATACTACGCTGGTCTACAACCAAGAACTCCGCAGCACACATCTCCGAAGAGAGGGCCATCGACGCCTTCAGGGACGGCGTCAAATGACAAGATTTCAAGGAGGAACTTGGGCGCGTCAAGCCCAAGACACTCGATCACCTCATGGACATCGCCAACAGGTGGGCGGACGGCGAAGATTGCATTCACCGAACACAATCGGATGAAGAGGACGACTATGGCCGAAGACGGGAACGCCGCAGCAAGAGGAGATCGCGCGTCTACGAGGACCGCGACGGACCTGACATGGTCGCGGCCGTCTACGCCGACCGCCGCAACGACAACAGCCGCAACAGCGGAGGATACCGCGGCGGAAACACCCGCGACAACGGACGCCCAGCGCAGTCGTGGCAACGCCGCGACCGTGACAATGGACCCTCAGCATACGACAAACTTTCGGGTCCGTGCACCATCCACTTCTACATCGACAAACAGGATGGCAAAAAGAAAGCCAACCACATGCTCAAGGACTGCCGCGAGTTCTAGAAACTCAGCGAAAGCATGGTGTAGATGAGGCAACAATCCCCAATCCTTGCGTTTGGAAACGCACCCGTGCAAGGAGAAATAGCGCTCGGAGCTCCTCCACCGCCGCCTATTGGAGGCCCAAACCATCCAGTCGCACTGGCACAGAACAACACTAGGAACGGGTACCCCCACCAAAAGGAGCATTAAACACGATCCATAAGGGACGCCCCACGAATAGGGTGCAGAAGAAAATCACCCGACAAATCAACTTGGCCGTGGCAACTCCGCCTGCAATCCCTGAGTACCTCAGTGGATCGGAGTCCTGCATCACATTCACTCGCGCGGATCACCCTTGCCAGATCCCTCGCCCAGGTCATGCTGCCCTGGTGCTGGAGGCGCAGATCGGAGGCTTCGAGATGAGTCGCGTCTTCATGGACGGCGGCAGCGGCATCAATTTAATGTTCGCAAGCACCCTAGCAGCAATGCGGATCCCACAATGTAGCCTGGAATAGTCGGACACAACGTTCCACGGCATCGTCCCAGGGAAGGGCATATTTCCCCTGGGCAAAATAGGGCTCGATGTCATCTTCGGGAAGCCGGACAACTTTCGGCAGGAGCGACTCGAATTCGAAGTGGTGGACTGGCCGTCGCAATACCACGCCATCCTGGGGCGTGTAGCATTAGCAAGGTTCCTGGCCGTCCACACTACGCATACCTACTACTCAAGATGCCAGGACCGAGGGGCGTCATCACGATCCACAGAAGCTTCACCCGATCGGACCAATGCGACAGGGATTTCAACAAAATCTCCCAGTCTTTCGGCATGCAGGACGAGCTTGTAAGGCTCCGCGAGGTGACGGACAACGGGGCACCCCCAGTCACAAGGCAGAACGCACCTGACATGTCCTTCAACTCCACCGTCAACACCAAGAAAGTGCAGGTCCATCCGACGGATGCCTCCAAGACGGCGCTGATCGCCAACGACCTCAGTCCCGCATAGGAAGGCGCGCTCGTCGAATTCCTCCGTGAGCGCTAGGAAATCTTCGCCTGGTGTCCTGTGGACATGCCAGGAGTTCCCAGGGAATTTGCCGAGCACGCACTCAATATCTTTCCAGACACCAAGCCAGTCAAGCAGTCCATCCGAAGACTGTCGGAGCCACGATCCGAAGCCATCGGCAAGGAAATCAACAGATTACTCGCGGCGGACTTCATCAGGGAAATCAAGGAAAGCGAATGGCTGGCAAACACAGTCATGGTCCCAAAGAAGGACACGGACATCCTGCGGATGTGCGTAGATTTCACGTCACTAAACAAGCACTGCCCAAAGGACCACTTCCCTCTTCCTCGGATCGATCAGATCATCGATTCGACTGCAGGTTGTGAGAAACTCTCCTTCCTCGACGCCTACTCAGGCTATAACCAGATTCGGCTCAAGGTCGAAGATCAAGAGAAAACGACGTTTATCACACCGTTCGGAGTATTCTGCTACAACACAATGCCCTTCGGGCTAAAGAACGCAGGTGCCACGTACCAGCGATGCATGCAGGCCTGCCTCAAGGACCAGATCGGTCGCAACGTCCAAGTCTATGTCGACGACATAGTAATAAAAACCAAGGAGGCAAGGACACTTATTGACGATCTCCGCGAGACGTTCGACAATCTTGATCGCTACAGGATCAAGCTCAACCCCGAAAAATGCTCCTTCGGCGTCCCATCGGGTCAGCTGCTTGGGTACTTCATCTCTCAGCGAGGGATCGAGGCGAACCCGAAGAAAATCAGAGCCATCATGGAAATGGAGAAGCCTAAAAACCTCAAAGGCGTCCAGCAACTCGCAGGGAGAATAGCGGCGCTAAGCAGATTCATCAGCTGCATGGGCGAGAAGGCCCTGGCATTCTATCAACTGCTGTGCAAAGCAGATAAATTCGAGTGGACGCCAGAAGCCAACGACGCATTCGAAAGCCTCAAGCGGCTTTTCTCCACCTCGCCCGTCTTGGTCACGCCAAAGGAGCGCGAGCCTCTGCTGCTGTACATATCAGCCACACATCAGGTGGTCAGCACCGTACTAGTGGTCGAACGACCCAAAGAGGGCAAGACCCACGGGGTCCAACGCCCAATCTACTACCTCAGCGAGGTACTCACTCAAACAAAACAGAGGTACCCTCACTACCAGAAACTCGCCTACGGCGTGTTCATGACGGCTCGACGATTGAGCCACTACTTCCAAGAATATCAGGTGATGGTCGTCAATGAGGCACCCCTGAACAGCATCCTGAATAACCCGGAGGCCACAGGACGCGTGGCCCTGTGGGGCATCGAACTGTCACCTCTGGACATCGTCTATGAGAAGCGACTCGCAATCAAATCTCAAGTCCTTCCGGACTTCTTGGTACATTGGATGGAGCTGCAGCTGCCAGACACCCCAGACATGTCGCAGTCATGGACGATGCACTTCGACAGCTCCAAGAGAGAAGCCGGAGCAGGAGCAGGGGTCATACTGACCTCCCCTCAAGGCGACAAGATGAAGTACGTCCTCCGGATGAAATTCCGAGCCTCCAACAACGAGGCCGAATACGAAGCCCTCATCCATGGCATGAGGATGGCAAAGATATGCGGCGCAATGCGCCTGGTCATCTATGGTGACTCCAACCTCGTCGTCCAGCAGACGATGAACGAGTGCAACGCACACGCCGAAAACATGATCGCGTACCGCGCGCTCTACAACGCACTCGAAGGAGAATTCGACGGCTGCGAGCTTCGACACGTAGGAAGAGAAAGCAACGAGGAAGCCGACAGACTCGCCAACATTGGCTCCACTTGCGCAAAGGTGCCACCAGGTGTGTTCCTCGAACAGATCTGCGTGCCGTCCATCATGCGGAAATTCCCCAGGGATCACCCGAAGAAGCAGAACACTCGGGGGCTACGCTACCCGAAGGCCATGAAGGACCCGAAAAATTGGACACCGTGGTCGCCATGGTCAACCTAATGCAGGTCATGGCAGTCGAAGAAACCTGGACGCGCCCATACCTCCAGTTCCTGTTAAATGAAGAACTGCCTGACAACCCGACAGATGCCCGACGCATATCTCATCGGTCAAAGGCCTTCACCACCATCAATGGCGAGCTGTACAAGCGCAGTATCACGGGTGTACTACAACGGTGCGTCACCATCGATGACGGCAAAACCATCCTCCAAGACATCCACGAGGGCATCTGCGGCCACCACGCAGGCAGTCGCTCCCTTGTCGCCAAAGCTCTACGAGCAGGATTCTACTGGCCAACGGCCATGAGCAACGCAAAGGACATCGTCCGAAGATGCAACGGGTGTCAACGGTTCGCCGACAAACCGCACGCACCCGGGTCCGAGCTCAGACCCATACCCATAGCTTGGCCTTTTGCTCAATGGGGCCTCGACATGATCAGCAAACTGCCAAAATCCTCGAAAGGGGGACATGTCTTCCTCCTGGTTGCAGTTGACAAATTCACCAAGTGGATCGAGGCCATGCCGGTCACCAACCAAAAAGGCAAAACCGCCGTCAAGTTCTTTGAATCCATTGTCTACAGGTTCGGCGTACCGCACAACATCATCACCGACAACGGATCGAACTTCATCTCCAAGGAATTCCAGGACTTCTGCGAAGGCCTTGGGATCAACATCACGTACGCCTCAGTGGCACACCCGCAAACAAACGGGCAAGTGGAAATGGCCAACGGCCTAATTGGCGTTGGCATCAAGAAGCGCCTCATGAGTTCACTCGAACAAAAAGCTGGAGCCTGGACGAAAGAGCTACCATCCGTCCTGTGGAGCTTACGGACTACGCCAAACAGCGCCACCGGCTACACACCGTTCTTCATGGTACACGGAGCCGAGGCCGTGCTGCCCGCCGAAGTACGCCACCAGGCCCCTCGGGTCGTCGCATACAGTGAAGCCGAATCCACGGCTGCACTCGAAGATGCCGTCGATACACTCGACGAAGCAAGAGACATAGCAGCAGCTCGATCAGCGGTGTACCAGCAGAGTCTCCGCAACTACCACAGCCGTCGGCTGCGCCCAAGGACCTTCGTCGAAGGAGACCTCGTCTTACGACTCAAGCAAAAGCGACCGAATAAATTCGAGTCACCATGGGAAGGACCCTACGTCATCACCGAAGTCATCCCAGGTGGCGCCTATCGCCTCAAGCACGTGGAGTCTGGAGTCGCATACTCCAACCCATGGAACATCGCGCACCTGCGACGATTCTATCCGTAGCAACCTACCCCTTTACTTTCAATAAGGATTTCAGCCAAGGCTATTCAGCCGAACAATGTACCTCCTCCATTACGATATAAATAAAGGTAAGTGTCTCGCCCCAAAACTTCGAATTCTCTATTTTACAACTTTACTTCATGCTACAAACGCACTCGGGGGCTCCCCCCACCTCACGATTTCATCGACTGAGGACCAAGCGTGTACACCTGAGTAGCTGACAACGTCAGGCAAACGAAAATGACACGTACTCAATCAAAGCACTGTGTGCTCACAAACCTTTACAACAAAGGGCACAACACGCCCAGCCGAAATATACAACGTTTACATCTATCTTTTTTTTTCAGGTACTACCTATTCTGAAAAATAACCTGAGCACGCTGCTCAAACAAATCTACGACCTGTTCGGCATACTGCCTTACAGCTGCATAATGTGGACGCATGTCCCACTCACCGCCATTCGGCCGAAGAGGTGGCCTAGCGGCCACAGCAGCCAAATCTACGTCAGGCCGGTGCAACCTCACAAGGGACAAGGCAGCCTTCACTCCGGCGACGAGCTGTTGCCGCACCAACTCCTTGACATTATTTACGTTCCAAAACTTCGACAGCAGACCTGCAAGGCTTGTCGGTACGGCATCCAAAGGGAACATGACGTGCAGCACCGAGGCAAGCGACGTCTGCACTTGGCGAAGCACTCGAGAAACCTGATGCACACGATCCTGCACCGTAGCCAGAGCCACGGCGCGGTCACGATCCATCCAGAAGAAGCCACCGGCCTCCATGTCCTGTTGAGTCAGGCAATTGACTCGAACAGCGACACGCTCCTTCTCTTCCCTCGGAGCAAGGTTCGCACCTGTGACAATTGCAACAAATAAGCGAAAGGCCAGCAGGCTCATCCGAAAAACTGAGCTACAGCTCGAACCAAAGAACAACTTACATTGCAGCTGCTCGGATAGCCGAACCAGTTCCGCCATCAAGTACTCCTCTCTGGTTGCACCACGATCCGCCTTGGACTTCCAAACATCGGCATGACCGTGCAACCATAGCAACTCCCTCTCCAGACTACGCACACGATCTTGAAGAAAAGCGAGCTGCGAGGAATCATCCAAAGATGGTCACGGCGGCATTGCGGACGAGGTGTCAACAGGGTCAGCACCCAAAGGAACCTAGAGCAGCAGAAAAAGAAAGGGACACAAACATTCAGACAATGGCAGAGCACAACTCAGAAGAATTCATTAACATATAAGGCCACTACGTGTCACAAGGATGGTGTTCTTCAAAATATTTACAGCAAAAGCAAACTACAAACTATCCTACGTCTACAAAGCCTAAGACGCGGCACCCTGAATCGCCTCGGAGCCGGATTTCCTAGCTTTGGCCCCGCCCTGCTGCCGCAGTGCATACTCAGACAGCAAATCAATGAGCTTGGGCCCATATCGTTTGCAGCGAGCGGAGTAGGCAGCAAAGGCTACCTCGGATCCATCCGCAGTCGTCGGCATCCGGGAGGTGATCTGGGGCAGGTCCAGCTCCGCTCCAGCCGCCAAGGCCATCGCCAGCCCGACGGATGCGCCAATGCCCTTCTGCTTGCGCTTGTACTCCGCAGGCGCTTCGGCTGATAAAGCCTCCGCCAGGGCATCCACATCATCGAGGGCCACGCCCTTAGGGAAAAGCTCCCTGTAGAAGCGGCCAAGGACCTTCTTCGCCTTGGCTAGGGAGCTGACGACGGTGCTGTAGCAGTCTTCGACCGCCACAGTAGCATCATCTAGAGCACTCCCGTGCTCTAGAGCACCACGGTCAAACTCGATGCCTGCGGCATCTGAGATATAAATAAAGAGAGAAGACATGAAGAAAGGCAGCACAGAAGAGCAAAGGAAGCACGAAGAAACAGGCCGAAACATAGTACTTACCCGAAATAGTCTTGGCAGCAGCCATGAGCTTCGTCGCCACCTCCCTCTCGCGTGCAGCCGCAATAGTGGCCAGCTGCTCCTCACGGTCCGCGGCCTCCTGCTGCAGACGCTCTTTCGCTTCGGCTGCCTTAGTCAGCTCTAGCTCGAGGCGTTCTTTCGCACCAACGGCAGCCTCGGCCTTCTTCTTGAGAGCGTCGACCTCACGGAGAGAACTATTATGCTCCTCTGCATTCAAAACAAGAAACGTCAGGAAGCAGGACTGAACTAAATGAAAAAGGCACCCAAAGGCAAATAGATACCTTGAAGCTGCCGAAGGTTAGCCTCCAGCACCAGACGCTCCTGCACCAGCCGCTTGGCCTCCTGCACAAAAGGCTGCAGAAAAAGGAAATAGCAGTAAGAAAAGGACTTGGGGGCTACGCCCAACACAAAGGAGTAAAAACAATATCAGCACACGAAGACACTCGGGGGCTCTCCCCCGTGACATGAAGCAGAGGAACTTACATGCTCTGATGGCGACTCCGAAGGCCCGCCTGCGAAATTCTGAGGTGCAACCACCTGCACCTCCTGCACAGGAGGGTCCGGAGCGGCGCCTCCCGAAGTCGCCACCGTCTGAGGAGGAGGAGATGCAACCTTCGACTCCCCCATCATCTCCCGCGCACCATCACTGCAGGAATCGTGGGAGGAGTGCCTGCATACGAACCAATCATCACAAGTGCAAAAATCATAAAGGAAAAAGGACAGTAGCACAACAAGAAACTTACGAGCCGAGCGAGCTCAGGTCGAAAACAGGAGGAGCCTTTCGGGCTCTCTTCTCCTCCTTTTTCTCTTCCTTCTTCTCCTCTTTCTTTTCTTCCTTCTTCCGCTTCGCTGGCGGGTGCGGCGCTACAGCCCACACAGGAATGGCAGGAATGGGAGAGGAAGAATCCCCATGACCGTCACTATGACGCTCAAGGCCCAGAGGATTCCTGGGAGTTGGAGGAGTCGAGGCATCCGAAGACTCGCTGGAGCTCCGTGCTCGCTTGCGCGTATGATCCTCACTCGACTCGTCTGCATCCTCTGCCGGAGATCGCGCCGACGGCAGCTCGGACACGGACTCAACCACTTCATTATCCGGGGCAGCCGGAAATAATTCGGGCAATGGAGGTACCATGCCCGGCACTTTGAAGCTCTGCAAAATCAGAAGGAACTTTGTTAGCAAACAAAGGAAATAAATACGAAGCCGACAAAAAGCACTACGTGCATAAATCTACACCTGCGGTACGGCCAGCGTCGAAGAAAATGGAGGAGTTAGCGACATCCCCGCGATTTCTTCTCCGGCCTTGAACTTCAGCAGCGCGCGAGGGCCTTGTCAAGATCCCCCTCGGAGATTTTCTCAGCCGAAACCCTCGTCGGATCACGGCGCCCAGAATAAAGGAACATCGGATGCGCCCTTGCTTGGAGAGGCTGCACCCGACGCTCAAGAAACGTCCGGATGATGTCCACGCTGTTCACCTCCTTCTCCGCAGTCAGCTGGAGATCCTCCACCCGACGGTAAAGGGCCTCTATCTCCGCCTTCTCACCGTCCAAGATTTGGTTTTTCCAAGACCTTTTCGGCTCAATCATTTGGGAGGGGTCAAAGGGAACAAGACCAAAATCTTGCCCGGGCACTACGGAGTCGCGGATATAAAACCATCGCCTCCGCCAGTACTGGACAGATTCGGACATGGAAAAAGAAAAGAAGAGAAGATTGGGACTAAGAGAGATGATGCAACCCCCAATGGGATACACACCATCCGAACCAGATAACCTCTTTACGGAATAGAGCTTCCGGAAGAGGCCAAAATGCGGCTCAATGCCAAGCCAGCACTCGCAAAAAGTGATAAAACAAGCAATGTGGAGAAGAGAATTGGGAGACAGATGATGAAGCTGAATCCCATAGAAGAAGAGCAGTCCACGGAGGAAGTTGTGGACTGGAAAAGAAAACCCGCGCATAACGAAGGCGAGAAACATAACCCGATACCTAGATGGGGGACGGGGGATTACCTCATTGTCGGGGAGTTTGACGGCCTCCCTATCTTGCGGGATCAGGCCCCGCTCGCGAAGCTTGCAGAGATCGCTCTCCCGCGTCTCTGATCGCCGCCAGCCACCATCGGTGACACGAGTAGCGGTGGCGCCTTTCTGCCCTCCGGTGGCGCTGGTCCCAACGGCGGACGAGGACTTCTTGGATTTTCCCATTGTGCTACGACGGCACCGACGGTGAAAACACAGAGACGATGATGGAAATGTGAAGGAAATCCTAGCGCGCAGCAAGAATCGCTAGAGCACAAGGAGGCAGTGAAAACAAGAACTGATGCGGTGAAAACAAACCGCGGCTTTCCCCAATGATTATAACAGCGAAGACGACGCACGGCAGCCGTCCATCCAGAAGGCCTAACGCCAACGGCAGATCTGACCGTACACGTGTCAACATCACAACGAACCGTCGCTACCACGCCGTCCACTACGCGCGGAAATCGAGGAGACGCCGTAATTATCTCCATGCCGCGCGTGACCGGTCAATTCAAAGTCAGCAAGTGGGACCCACGTTCGTCCAGTCAAGTCATCTCTGGCGCAGCAGACGCTTGAAGTCATCGATCGTCAGCACTGACGTCATCAAAAGCTATACTAGCACAACCTACAACTCTTCGGCTCTACAGCTAAGAGTACTCACTCGAATCTTCGATTCGACTAAATACTCGGGGGCTACTCCTATCAGGAGCGCTTGTCGCGCACCCGAAAGACGAATAAAGACAAAGTATTTCTCTGAGTCCTACGTCGAGTCTACGACTCCACTACGGACTCGGGGGCTACTCCCATAGGGAGGATGGATTTAAGCATCCGGAAATTTTTCGAGTCCTACGGACTTAACAACTGAACAATGCTTGAACTAAAGTCTCCGCTCGAGTCTACGACTCGAACAGACACTCGGGGGCTACTCCCATAGGGAGCGCTGGTCGCGCACCCTATGAAATCTTCGACTGCGATCTTTCGGATCAGCACGCAAAAACTTTTTGGCAACTCTGCCCCAACAAAATGCTGAGTGAGCGACAATCTCCTTGGCCACCCGAAGCACCTCCGTGGTGACAAATGTTCGGATGCTGCGTCTACGACGCAAAGATAAGACCTGCAGATATCATCTGATGGCCTGGTAACGCACCTGACTGCGCTCTGCTAGTATAAATCCATGCCATCAGGTGTGATGAAAAATCCTGACGGACGCGTTGGGTACATCAATTAAAAACACTGGAATTCCACTCCTGTAAGTCCTCCGCGGCCTAAGTCGAATTACGCCAACATATGTTCCAGGTTCAAGTTTAGGGACTCGAACCTGATGAAGATCATGTTGTTTCGTCCTAAGACAGTTAACTGACCCTAATCCGTCGGGTGAGTCAGGCACATGTATCAACAATCCCTACACACGTATACTGTTACTACCCAGTTGTACCCGAAGGATTGAAGAGTCCTTAGCCGAATCTACGATTCGACTGATCACTCGGGGGCTACTAACATGGTTATACCCTACGGGTACGTGACTTCAGCATACCTGGTCCAGCCCAAGGAAGGCCCACGGCAGATGTACGCCGGCCCATGACGCCTTCGAGTCCTTGGAGAACAAGACTAGCGCAGATAGGAAATTCAAAGGGGTAAAACCCTAGAACCTGTAACCGACTAGGACTATGCCCGGGACCTGCCTAAGTCTATATAAAGGCCAGGAGGGCACGTCCTAGATCTCTCGACTCATACTTTCACATACACACCTCCACGCCAGATCAAATCTGTGCACCTGTAACCTTCGGTTCTGCCGTAATCAAGAGCAGACAAGCAGGAGTAGGGTTTTCCCTCCGGGGGCCTGAACCTGGGTAAATCTCGTGTCCCCTGGTTGCTTGTCTGTTAACCGTTCCACGATCTCCAGCATCCCCATCTTCTCCAAAACCCAAGTCCATAACAATGGGCATTGACGAGATTAAACCTCGTCAACATCCGG
The DNA here is from genome assembly GCA_916181665.1 of Avena sativa. Taxonomy (NCBI): domain Eukaryota; kingdom Viridiplantae; phylum Streptophyta; class Magnoliopsida; order Poales; family Poaceae; genus Avena; species Avena sativa. The sequence goes on along the minus strand of OV702294.1, from coordinate 164,268,527 downwards.
ATAAGAAGTCGGCTCAGAGGCAACAGAAATACCATACTGACTAGGAGAGTAACGGTTGGGGGCAGGACGCTGACGAACACGACGAGTAGAGGGAAGCTCATCAGAGGAAGACGACTCAGGAGATGACGATGAAGAAGAAGGAATAGCAGAGGAAGGCTTCGGAGAACAAGGAGAACTAGGAGAACTAGACGGAGCAGAGGAGGATGGTGGCGAAGAAGAGACATCAGGGAGAGTGGGTCCTGAAGAAGACGCAATAGTAGTAGAAGGAGGTGTGTCAGGAAAAAGAAGAAAAGAGATATCTTCCACCGGGTAGGTACCAGCGGTGGGACGAGGATAGAAAGGGCGCGTCTCATCAAAAGTAACGTCGCGAGAGATACGCATCCGACGGCAAACAGGGTCCCAACAGCGATAGCCCTTATGCTCGTCACTGTATCCAAGGAAGACACACTCAACAGACTGAGCGGTCAGTTTGGTGCGTTCGTGAGGGGCAAGGAGAACATAGCAAACACAACCAAACAAGCGAAGCATGGAGTAGTCTGGAGAATGACCAGATAGGCACTCAAGAGGGATACCACCCTGCAGAGCGGCAGAAGGCTGAATATTAATGAGGTAAGCCGACGTAGCAATAGCCTCAACCTAGAAATGCAGTGGAAGGGAAGAAGCAATCATCATGGCACGAGTGGTTTCAAGAAGATGGCGATGCTTATGCTCAGCAACGCTATTCTGGGCATGTGCACCGGGACAGGAGAACTGAGCGAGGGTACCCTGCTCAGCAAGAACACCACGCAACATCTGAGAGATATACTCACCAGCAGAGTCAGCACGAAACACACGAATGGGTGTAGAATATTGAGTATGAATCATGGCCGCAAAACGCTGGTATATGGAGAGAACTTCACTGCGAGAGCGCATAAAATACAACCAAGTGTACCGCGAAAAATCATCTATGAATAAAATATAGTAGCGATGGCCCCCTTTCGAAGCGAAAGGAGTCGAGCCCCAAACATCGGAATGAACTAAATCAAAAGGTCGCTGAGATACAAACGCGCTAGTAGGATATGGTAGCTGAATCTGTTTGCCCAACCTACAACCCTGACAATGTAAAGACACATCTGTTGAGACAGACCCCAGAAGACCACGATGAACTAATATCGACATGCGAGAGTCACAAAGGTGACCAAGGCGATAATGCCACTGCTGAAAAGAGCTGGTAGCAGAGGCGACGACCGGAGAAGAACTGGCGAAGGAAGTGGCAGCGGAAGGAACACGAAGCCAGTATAACTCCCAAAGTCCTGAAGAGTCACGACTGCGAGGGCCAGCTCCAACCAGGGCCTGTGTGCGACGATCCTAAACAACACAAGAATCAGCATAAAAATGACGCGACAACCAAAGTCAGTAAGCTGGCTAGCAGAAAACAGATTCATGTTAAGACGAGGAACATGAGAAATATCAGTAACAGAAAAAGAAGAAGTAGAAAGGTGTCCCTACTAGAAACAGGAAGAGAGGTACCATCGGCCGTGAGAACACGGACAGGAGAAGTGAGAGAACGAATAGCGGACAAAAGTAAGACTCGGAGGTCATATGAAAAGAAGCACCAGAATCTAGATACCACGGGGACATACCTGACTATGTAGAAGGTGGTGGTCGCGCAATGCCTGAAGAATCAGTCACAGAACTAGCAGTGCCCGTCGAAGAAGAGCCTGTAGCAGCAAGCAGACCGTGAAGACTCCTGATAATGTCCTGATCAGAGAGAGCAACTGCTGGTGAGCCAGAAGGAGCAGACTGCACACAAGCCTAGTGCTGCTGACGTAAACTGGGATCCCTTGTATAACAGGTGGCCCAAGTGTGGCTATCCCTGCTACAGTAAGTGCAGTGACGAAGAGATCCACGGCGACCTTGACCACGAGACTGCTGTGTTGGAATTATGCCCTAGAGGCAATAATAAAGATGTTATTATTATAATTCTTGTTCATGATAATGTTTATATTCCATGCTAGAATTGTATTAAGCGGAAACTTTAATACTTGTGTGGTTTGTGAACAACACCATGTCCCTAGTACGCCTCTATGGACTAGCTCATTGATTAATGATGGTTAAGGTTTCCTAACCATGGACATGAGTTGTCGATTAATAATGAGATCATATCATTGGGAGAATGATATGATGGACAGACCCAAACTAAGCGAAGCAATTAGATTGTATCATCGTGTTCATCTTTGCGAAGCTTTTTTTATGTCAAATATTGTATTCCTTAGACCATGAGATAATACAACTCCCTGGTATCGGAAGAAAGCTTTGAGGTCATCAAATGTCATCCTATGAGAGGGTGATCATAAAGGTGTCTCTCAGGTGATCGGAAAGTACATGTTGGGTTGTATGTATCGAGATGGGATTTGTCCCTCCCAAGTCGGAGAGATATACTTCGGGCCTACTCGGTAATCGATATCAACACCGCTTGCAAGCATGTGGTTAAGGAGTTAATCACAAAGTGATATTAGATTACGGAACAAGTAGAGTACTTGCTGTGAACGAGATTGAACTAGGTATGACGGTACCGATGATCAAATCTCGGGCAAGTAAAATATCGCGAGACGAAGGGAATATATATATGGGATTGATTGAATCCTGGCATAGTGGTTCATCCGATATGATCATCGATGAATGTGTGGGAGTCAATATGGGTTTCCAGACCCCGCTGTTGATTATTGATAGAAGATCATGTCTGCATGTTCTCGAACCCGAAGGGTCACACACTTAACGTGTCTCGACGCTAGGATAGATTGGATAATTGGTTTATGAGTTTTTGTTCGGAGTCTCGGATGGGATCCGGGACATCACGAGAGGTTCCGGAATGGTCCGGAGAATAAGATTCATATAAGGCAATGCAGTTTTTGGAGTTCGGAATTGTTTCGGGTTAATCGGTATTGTACCGGAAGCTTCTAGAACCTTCCGGAAGGGAACCAGCTTGGCCCCACCTCCCGGGAGGGGGCATGGTCCTATGAGGGAGTGCCCTGGACGCATTGGGCCAGGGGCACAAGGCCCCATAGGGCCCAGCCGACCAAACAAGGGGAAACCCTAATTAGAGCTTCTAGAAGGAGGGGGAACTTGCCCCCACTCTTCCCTCCTTGGACGCCGGCCTAGGCTTGGGTGAGGGGCTAGGGTTGCCTCCCACCCCTCTATATAAAGAGGGCTGGGGGCGCACCACCCCCCCACACCTTCCCCTCAAGCCTAGCCGCCCTGCTGCCCTCCTCTCTCTCTCTCCCTCCCGACTGCGTGTAGGCGAAGCCCTGCTGCAGAACCTCTCCACCACTTGCACCGCTCCGTCGCGTTGTAGATCCAATCCGTCTCTCCACCATACTTGCTGGACCGAGGAAGGAGGAGACGTCGAGGTGCTGCACGTGTGCATCTCTCGGAGGCATCGCCACTTGCGGTGTTAGATCGGAGCGGATCGCGAGGAGGAGAAGCGAATACGACTACATCACCCACGTTCCGACGAACGTTCCGCTGTGCTAATCTTCAAGGGTATGAAGATCTCATCTAATCTCTCTCGTTGTTTGCATCTCCTAGATTAGATCTTGGCTTTCCCGTTCGCATCCGTAGAATTTTTTTGATTTACTATGCTGCGAAACCCCTCAGTGGTATCAGAGCTAGATCTATGCGTAGATGTGTTTCACGAGTAGAACGCAACATGGTTGTTGCGGGCGTTGATGTTTTCTATTGCAAGCCTCTTGTTTGTGTTCTTCTTATGACGCGGGATAGTGAGATGGAAGCGGTCCATGCCAACCTTACGCGACGTCGTTCGCGAGACCGGCTCCGCACTTGACGTGTGGCTTGTTCCACACATGCGGCTGGTGGATGTCAGTTTCTCTCACTATAGTTGTCATGGGATTTACACCGGAGTTTGGCAACCATAATATCACCGTTGTGGCTTTCCGTAGGTAAGAATCGTTCTTAGCTTGCTACTTCCATAAGCCACGTAAAACATGCAACAACAAAGTAGAGGCGTCTAACTTGTTTTTGCAGGGAGTGTTTTCTGTGATATGGTATGGCCCAAGATGTGATGTGTATATTGTATGCGATGATCATGTTTTGTAATGTTTCACCACTTGCATGTCGATGAGTACACAACCGGCAGGAGCCATATGGTTGTCTTTATAATTGTGTATGACCTGTGTGTCAACTTCTTATATGCCATGTAATAGTTTCACTTTATCGCTAAGTAGTTAGCAATAGTTGTAGTTGCTATTCGTGGTGGAGGCAATCATGGTGGAGTGATGGAGATCATGCCGGCACGCACAAGATGGAGATCATTGCGCGAAGATTGGCTATACCATGTCACATAAAGTTATATGCATGTGATGTTTATCCTTTTATGTATCTTATTATGCTTAGATCGTGACGGTAGCATGATAAGATGATTCCTCACTTAAAGATCAAGATAAAACTATGTTCTCCCCATGTATGCACCGTTGCGAAAGTTCGTCGTGTCCAAGCATCACGTGATGATCGGGTGCTATAGACTCTACGTTTACATATAACGGGTGCAAGCCAGTTTTGCACACGCGGAAATACTTGGGTTTAACTTGACGAGCCTAGCATGTACAGACATGGCCTCGGAACACATGAACCGAAAGGTGAAGCATGAGTCATATGAATGATATGATCGACACTTCGTTATCCACCATTGAAACCACATCTCTTCTCGTGAAGATCGGATTAGGTGTGGTGAATTTGGATCATGTTCACTAAACAACTTGAGGGATGTTGAATTTAGTGGGAGTTCATCTAGTAATTTGATTAAAAGTTGAACTAGTTATCATGAACATAGTCTAATTTGTACTTGCAAATATTCTAGATCAAATGGCTGAGTCCAACTTCAACTTCAACGTTTTTGCTGAGAAGGAAAAGCTTAGAAACAATGGGTCTAACTTCACCAATTGGTTCCGCAATCTGAGAATCATTCTCTCTTGCGGTCAAAAGGACTATGTCCTTGAAAATGCGCTAGGTGACGCCCCTGCTGTAGATGCGCCGGCTGATGAGAAAGCTGTCTATCAGTCGGCCAAAGATGATTATGGTGTGATTAAGAGCACCATGTTGTTTGCTATGGAATCGGACCTTCAAAATCGTTTTGAAGACTATCCCGGGCCCTTTGAGATTCTCGAGGAGCTGAAAACCATGTTTCAGACTCAGGCCCGTTCTGAGAGATATGAGATCTCTAAGAAATTCTTTAACTGCAAGATGGAGGAAGGGAGTTCCGTTAGTGAGCACGCCATTAAGATGTCGGGCTACACTCAACGCCTTGAGCAACTAGACTGCAAGATTCCAGAGGAGCTCAAGATTTACAGGGTTCTTCAATCACTCCCTCCCAGCTACAAAAGTTTTGTAGTGACTCATAATCAGATTGGTTCCACTGATACGATCACCGAGCTCTTCGCAAAGCTGAAGGCTGCGGAGGTGGACATCAAAAAGGATAATCATGTGTTGATGGTCAACAAGCCCCCCACCTTCAAGAAAGGTAAGGGTGCAAAGAAGCCCTTCAAGAAAGGTGGCGGCAAGCGCGTTGCCCCTGCTGAGAAGAAGCTCAAGTCTGGACCCAAGCCGGACACTGAGTGCTTCTATTGCAAGGACAAGGGTCACTGGAAACGCAACTGTCCGAAGTACTTAGCGGACAAGAAGGCTGGCACCATCAAAGGTATATTTGATATACATGTTATTGATGTTTTCCTTACTAGCCCTCGTTGTAGTGCCTAGGTATTTGATACTGGTTCAGTTGCTAATATTTGTAACTCGAAACAGGAGCTACAGAATAGATGGCGGCTTGCGAGGGATGAGGTGACGATGCACGTTGGCAACAGATCAGGAGTTGATGTGATGGCCGTCGGCACGCTCTCCTTAGTTTTACCTTCGGGATTAGTTTTAAACCTTAATAAGTGTTATTATGTGCCTGCGTTGAGCATGAACATTATTTCTGGATCTTGTTTATTGCAAGACGGTTATTCATTTAAATCGGAGAATAATGGTTGTTCTATTTATATGAGTAACATCTTTTATGGTCATGCACCTGTTGTGAATGGTTTATTTCTTCTAAATCTCGAAAGGGATGAAACACACATCCATAACATTGAGGCTAAGAGATGCAAAGTAGATAGTGATAATACTACTTATTTGTGGCACTGTCTTCTAGGTCATATTGGTGTAAAGCACATGAAGAAACTCCATTCTGATGGACTTTTGGAGTCTCTTGATTTTGAATCATTTGACACATGCGAACCATGCCTCATGGGCAAGATGATCAAAACCCCGTTCTCCGGTATGATGGAGCGAGCAACGGACTTGTTGGAAATCATACATACCGATGTATGCGGACCGATGAGTGTTTCGACGCGCAGTGGATATCGCTATTTTCTCACTTTTACCGATGACTTAAGTAGATATGGGTATATCTATTTAATGAAACATAAATCTGAAACATTTGAAAAGTTCAAAGAATTTCATAATGAAGTGGAGAACCATCGTAACAGAAAGATTAAGTTTCTACGATCCGATCATGGAGGTGAATATTTGAGTTATGATTTTCTCACGCATCTTAAAGCAAGCGGAATCGTTTTGCAACTCACGCCACCCGGAACACCATAGCGCAATGGTGTGTCTGAACGCCGGAAACGAACCCTATTAGATATGGTCCGATCAATGATGTCTCTTACTGATTTGCCGCTATCATTTTGGGGTTATGCATTAGAAACCGCTGCATTCACTTTAAATAGGGCACCATCTAAATCCGTTGAGACGACACCGTATGAACTGTGGTTTGGTGCTAAACCTAAGTTGCCGTTTCTTAAAGTTTGGGGATGTGAATCCTACGTCAAGAAGTTGATGCCGGACAAGCTCGAACCCAAAGCGGAGAAATGCGTCTTTATAGGATACCCTAAGGAAACTATTGGGTATACCTTCTATCACAGAACCGAAGGCAAAGTGTTTGTCGCAAAGAACGGTTCCTTTCTTGAGAAGGAGTTTCTCTCGAAAGAAGTGAGTGGGAGGAAAGTAGAGCTAGACGAGGTTGTTGAACCTTCTCTTGAATTGGAGAGTAGCGCATCACCTGAAATTGTTCCAGTGCCGCCTGCACCAACAATAGAGGAAGCTAATGACAAGGATCATGAAGCTCCGGACGATGCTGCTACTGAACGTCGCAGGTCGACAAGGTCGCGTGCCCCTCCTGAGTGGTACGGCAACCCTGTCTTGACTGTCTTATTGGTAGAAGACAGTGAACCTACGAACTATGAGGAAGCGATGATGAGCCCAGACTCTGAGAAATGGCTAGAGGTCATGAAATCCGAACTGGGATCCATGAGCGAAAACCAAGTATGGACTTTGGTGGACCCTCCTAGCGACCGAAAGGCCGTTGAGTGCAAATGGATTTTCAAGAAGAAAACGGACGTGGATGGTAATGTTACCGTCTATAAAGCACGACTTGTCGCGAAAGGTTTTCGACAAGTTCAAGGTGTTGACTACGATGAGACTTTCTCTCCCATAGCGATGTTTAAGTCCATTCGGATTTTGTTAGCAATTGCTGCGTTTCATGATTATGAAATATGGCAGATGGATGTCAAGACAGCGTTCCTCATTGGCAACATTGATGAAGAGTTGTATATGATGCAACCCGAAGGTTTTGTCGATCCTAAGGATGCTGATAAAGTATGCAAACTTTAGCGTTCCATTTATGGACTGAAGCAAGCATCTTGGAGTTGGAACCTTCGTTTTGATCAAGTGATCAAGAGCTTTGGATTTGTTCCAAATTGCTACGAAGCTTGTATCTACAAGAAAGTGAGTGGGAGCTCGGTGACATTTCTGGTACTATATGTGGATGACATATTGATTATTGGAAATGACATTAACATGCTTAACGATGTGAAGAGTTATTTGAACAAGTGTTTTTCAATGAAAGACCTAGGTGAAGCTGCTTATATATTGGGCATCAAAATCTATAGAGATAGACAAAGACGCCTGATAGCTTTAAGCCAGAGTACATACCTAGACAAAGTTCAGAAAAGGTTCAGAATGGATAAGGCAAAGAAAGGTTCAGTGCCTATGTTGTCAGGTAAGATATTGAGCAAGGCTCAGTGTCCAGCTATGGTAAATGATAGGGAAGCTATGAGCAAAGTGCCTTATGCCTCGGCCATAGGTTCTATCATGTATGCTATGTTGTGTACTAGACCGGATGTGTCCAATGCTCTTAGTTTGACGAGCAGATATCAAAGTGATCCAGGAGTGGAACACTGGACAGCCGTGAAGAACATCCTAAAGTACCTAAATAGGACTAAAGAAATGTTCTTAGTCTATGGGGGTGATGAACAGCTCGTCGTAAAAGGTTACGTCGACGCTAGTTTCGACACCGACAAGGATGATTCTAAATCTCAGACAGGATACGTTTATATTTTGAATGGATGAGCTGTGAGCTGGAGAAGCTGCAAGCAAAGCGTGATCGCGGGATCTAGAGTAGAAGCGGAATACATGGCTGCTGTAGAAGCGTCAAGTGAAGGAGTTTGGATCAGGAACTTCATCACTGAGCTTGGCGTGGTTCCAAGTGCATTGGACCCACTGGAGATATTGTGTGATAACACTGGCGCCATAGCACTCGCTAAGGAACCAAGATATCATCCAAAGACCAAGCATATCAACCGCAAGTTTCATATAATCCGAGATTATATAGCAGATGGAGATCTGAAGATTAGCAAAGTACATACAAATCTGAATGTCGCAGATCCATTGACTAAACCTCTTCCACGTGTAAAACATGATCAGCACCTTAGTGCCATGGGTGTGAGATTGTTGCCAAATGTAAACTAGATTATTGACTCTATTGCAAGTGGGAGACTGTTGGAATTATGCCCTAGAGGCAATAATAAAGATGTTATTATTATAATTCTTGTTCATGATAATGTTTATATTCCATGCTAGAATTGTATTAAGCGGAAACTTTAATACTTGTGTGGTTTGTGAACAACACCGTGTCCCTAGTACGCCTCTATGGACTAGCTCATTAATTAATGATGGTTAAGGTTTCCTAACCATGGATATGAGTTGTCGATTAATAATGAGATCATATCATTGGGAGAATGATATGATGGACAGACCCAAACTAAGCGAAGCAATTAGATCGTATCATCGTGTTCATCTTTGTGAAGCTTTTCTTATGTCAAATATTGTATTCCTTAGACCATGAGATAATACAACTCCCTGGTATCGGAAGAAAGCTTTGAGGTCATCAAATGTCATCGTATGAGAGGGTGATCATAAAGGTGTCTCTCAGGTGATCGGAAAGTACCTGTTGGGTTGTATGTATTGAGATGGGATTTGTCCCTCCCAAGTCGGAGAGATATACTTCGGGCCCACTCGGTAATCGATATCAACACCACTTGCAAGCATGTGGTTAAGGAGTTAATCACAAAGTGATATCGGATTACGGAACGAGTAGAGTACTTGCTGTGAACGAGATTGAACTAGGTATGACGGTACCGACGATCAAATCTCGGGCAAGTAAAATATCGCGAGACGAAGGGAATATATATATATATATGGGATTGATTGAATCCTGGCATAGTGGTTCATCCGATATGATCATCGATGAATGTGTGGGAGTCAATATGGGTTTCCAGACCCCGCTGTTGATTATTGATAGAAGATCATGTCTGCATGTTCTCGAACCCGAAGGGTCACACACTTAACGTGTCTCGATGCTAGGATAGATTGGATAATTGGTTTATGATTTTTTGTTCGGAGTCTCAGATGGGATCCGGGATATCACGAGAGGTTCCGAAATGGTCCCGGAGAATAAGATTCATATAAGGCAATGCAGTTTTTGGAGTTCGGAATTGTTTTGGGTTAATCGGTATTGTACCGGAAGATTCTAGAAGCTTCCGGAAGGGGACCAACGACTCCACCTCCCGGGAGGGGGCATGGGCCTATGAGAGAGTGCCCTGGCCGCATTGGGCCAGGGGCACAAGGCCCCATAGGGCCCAGCCGGCCAAACAAGGGGAAACCCTAATTGGAGCTTCTAGAAGGAGGGGGAGGAAACTTGCCCCCCACTCTTCCCTCCTTGGCTGCCGGCCTAGGCTTGAGGGAGGGGCTAGGGTTGCCGCCCACCCCTCTATATAAAGAGGGCTGGGGGCGCACCACCCCCCCACACCTTCCCCTCAAGCCTAGCCGCCCTGCTGCCCTCCTCTCTCTCTCCCTCCCGACTGCGTGTAGGCGAAGCCCTGCTGCAGAAACTCTCCACCACTTGCACCGCGCCGTCGCGTTGTAGATCCAATTCGTCTCTCCACCATACTTGCTGGACCGAGGAAGGAGGAGACGTCGAGGTGCTGCACGTGTGCATCTCTCGGAGGCATCGCCACTTGCGGTGTTAGATCGGAGCGGATCGCGAGGAGGAGAAGCGAATACGACTACATCACCCACGTTCCGACGAACGTTCCGCTGTGCTAATCTTCAAGGGTATGAAGATCTCATCTAATCTCTCTCGTTGTTTGCATCTCCTAGATTAGATCTTGGCTTTCCCGTTCGCATCCGTAGAATTTTTTTGATTTACTATGCTGCGAAACCCCTCATGCTGGTGCTGACTCTGACCCAGGTGCTGACTCTGACCCTGACCTGGAGGAGTGGGTAGTATCGGCGGTGGCACAGAGGACCGCAACTGAGTCGAGGGAGCAGAAGGCAGAGGAGGACCACGAGTAGCAAGCACAGACGAAACCTCAAGAAGACCAGCACCACGAAGACGAGTCTCCTCAGCCCAAAGCTCATACAACACCTCAGAGAGCGGAACACGACCATGGTCATTCAACTGAGCACGGCGGGGATCGAACTCCTTGCGGAACCGAGACAGAAACTCATAGATGCGATGAAACTTCAAATCCGAGCACACAATGTGGCAGCACGGGCATGTGCCACAAACAACAGTACGGAGAGAATCAAGCTGACGCCAGATAGCAGCACTCTGAGTATATAACTCATCAATAGTGGAATCGCCCTGCTGAAGAGCATGCTCCTGGCGAACCACAGACAGGTAAAGAGCATCCCCAGACGGCTGATAGCGCTGACGAAGATGTGCCCACTGAGAAGCAACAGTAGGAAGACTCATGAACTCAGTAGCAAACTAGGGCAGAACACTGGAGGTGAGAACAACAGCAGCACGAACATCCTCATCTACCCACTGAGTGTAGGCGATCAGATCGAGGCGATAGGTCTCGAGCTCAGCAGAGTACTGTTTGACCTTCAGCTCATATGCAGCAACAACACTATCATCAACAATCTGAGCAGCATCATTGGCCTCCTGAGAAGCATCAGCGCCGGCGGCGGCGGAAGAGAAGCCATAGGAGCAGTGGGGCACGGCGGACAGGAGACCTCGTCGGAGAGCACACCCCATAAACGGAGACCGCGCATGTGAACGCGCATAAAGGCAGCGAAATTAGGATAATTCGCGCCATCGAAGATCACCGGGCAACGAGGAATCACAACATAGCCCGATGCAGAAGACATCTCTCTCTATTTTTTTTGGAACCAGATCTGGTCAAACCGCACCTGCAGGAAGATGCCGGCCAAATTCCGGCCAGACGGGGCGAGGGGCGGCGCCTAAGGGCCTGGGGAGGCCAATTCCAGCCGCCGGTGATCGATTCCCGGCGGCGACGACGACCGGCGGCGACGGAAGTCCGGCGACCTGAGAGCGACGGCGGGCGGCTGGGGAGAAGCTCGGGGAGATCTGACGGGCGGAGACGGGCGACAGCAAGTCGAAGACGGAGCCCGCGCGAATCAAGCAAAGGAGATTGTCGACGGAGAGGATCGGGGGGTGGCCCGCGCGTGGTGTCTGGATCGATCTGGGAAATCGAGCAGAGCAGAGGAGATCGACGGGTGGTGTCTGGAGATCGATCTGGGAAATCGATCTCGATCGGAACTGTCTGGATCGACGGGTGAAGTTGGGACAGATCAAACAAAATTGATCGGGGCAAAACGGGTGGCGACGGCGACGGTGGCAAGGCCGTCGGCGACAGGGACGGTGGCGGCGGCGGCGACGACGGCAAGGCCGTCGGCGACAGGGACGGTGGCGGCTGCGGCGACGAAGTTGCGAAGAAGAGGACGAGGCTAATGTGGCTCTGATACCATGTTAGGAATAGGCAACTTGTATTCCTCAAGGACCACATGACACAATATATAGTACATGTACATGTGGAAATATGCAGAAAAAACCCCTAACAAGTAGGGACATACAATATACAAATATATATCTAACAGGTGCAAACCAATCTCGTACTAAACGAATGGAAATTGACAGCAATAAAAAACATAACTTAGAAAGAGAGGTTCTAAAAGGTAAAAGGACGGGAAATTCTTGTTTGGCACCCTGGACTCGAATGGTGCTAGTGATTCGAATCCACAACAGAACAATGAATAAATGAACGTGGACGTCCCCAGACAATAAGTGTGTGATCAAAAGCTTTTCCTTTAGATGTTTGTACAAAAATGAATCAATCAAGTTTTACTAGAAGAAAACTATAGAATCAGTCCATCCGGTTAAGCATTGGGAGCTGATAGGTCGAACAAAGTGGATTTGTGCAATGCATACTGTAATGTCATTTAGGAGTCTACTCCTAATTTCCATTTTTCTTTCCCGGCGTCAGAGTTCCAAGAAGGTGCCTAGTTTTATTCCATCAGATCGGTCTTTTGATTAAGTTTGCTAGTGCATAAATCGTTCACTTGATACATGTATAAAAGTTGTATAGTAAGAACATGTATTTACCAGAGAACCACTTTTTTTTTTACAAAGAGAACTACATTTTTTAAGGCGAAAACTAAATTTTGGAACACGCATCATTTTCCTTGCTAGTGATAGCAATCCATGCTAGACTATTAGTAGTCTATATAGCCAAGTAACAAGCATCCCCGCACAGTCGGCATCGTCGTCCTTACGAAAACAACAACAAAATCGTGATCTCACGGACTGCCAAGCGAGCGTGCTGACGATGTATACATGCTGCAAGCGACCTTGCCTTCAACGACCGAAGCCAAAGACAAACTCTCAACCAACTTTGGGGCCAGCTCTAGATGGCGGCAACAAAACTCCAAAGGGTGACTGGTGCCACACGCTCAGCTACCTCGCGGTTGCGAGGCAAGGCGAAGCGGCACCGCGGAAGGACGATCGATCGATAAGGACGGGCTCTCAAGCCTACACGTACGGGCAATGATGAATCGATGATTGACATGGATGTGCAATGAGCAGATTGAAATGCGCGCGCTGATCGGCTTATGAGTTATGACGTGAGCTTTTTAGCCCATGGCCACATCTCAACTAGCAATGGTGGTTGTTCATATGCGCGCAATGGCGGCAGATCAATGCTGGCCGTTCACATCACATCTCGGTGCAGTGTGCATGCATGTCACTCATCTAGTAGATGCCAAAGGCAGAGGGATCAACTTATGGAAGCTAGCAAATTAATGCCCCAAGCTTCTACGGTGCAATATTATAAGAAAAATTAATGGAGTCCGTCTAAGAAAATACCCAGCAGCAACATCAATGAAAATGCGAGGTGGTAGCGATGATGCAATATGTCTATCGAGTTATCGGGAGTGTTTTGGCTGTTGTGTTGAGATCGAGTCTTGGCGGCAGTTTGTTTCCTATTGTATCATCAAGGACATGGCCTAAACGGGACAAAACCGGCGACAGCTCCATGTAGGGAAATTAATGGATGCGTGACCTCGACGGATCGATGGATTGGTACTCGATATGGGCACGATGACTGACGGGCGATCTTGTTGTTTGCGAGAGCTGGCTGCTAATAAGTATACTTTCAGTAAACGAATCAGCTGGCGCTATAGCTTATGCTTTACTCTATAGTTTTCTCACCAATCATTGATGTTTTATATGAAATTGGCGAATAATATTCCGGACGTTCTTCCCTCTGCTTTGTTTTGACATGGTAACTAGAAACGTGAGACACGAAATATGCTAACAGTTGGATCCAGCTATCTTCCTAATTTGCTTCGTCTTCCTGAACTCTGCGGCCTCCGTTGCTTAAAACATTATTACACTCTAAAAGTTATTCGGAAGGAGTCGGCAATTATGTTTGAGAGCATTTTGCCTTACGTGCAGTATGTACCGTCTCCATCTCAAGGCTACCGGACACTTCATTTATTTTGTCCTGATCAATGTCCACGTGATACAACAAACAATGTCTATTTCTCCCATTATTTCGGTTTCATCAGATGCCCGCTCCGTCCTTTCTGTGTAGCAGCTACGCGCCAGAAGCGTCGGCGGCACTGATACCGCACTGCAGGTACGCGATACACACACCCGCCCGATTCATATGCCCCACCCACCTACCCTTGTGAGTTAGGGCATCTCCGCCGACGCATCTGTCCTCCCAGCGTGCACGGCGTTCTAGTGGGCCGACCTATCCGGACAAATGCGTTCGGCTCGATCCATCCGTGCATCTAATCTAGGCATTGGTTTGCGTCGGTCCGGAGAACACGTTCTCCCTTTATCTTTGGTGGTTCCTTTCGCTACTGGCACATAAACCACACCGCTTCTCCCTCCAAAAATTCTCTCCTAAATTTCCATTGGCGGGAACAAAAGGGAAGGCGATGGATCCTGCGGCCATGGTCGATGATGCGCCCACCGACGTTCCCGCCACCAAGAAGCGTGGCCGGCCGAAGAAGCCCGCAGAGGAACAGACGCCGGAGAAGCGGAAGATCGAGTCGGACAAGCACAATGGTCGGCGGGTAGCGGCGATAAATCCACGCGTCGGTGCTAGGCTCGAGATGGAGCGCAGGGAGGAGAACAAGCGCCTCCTCGCCACCCAGAATAGGGTCGACGCCAAGGAGCTGGCTGTGAGTGCCGCCAGGTGTGTGGTCAACATGATCAAGCAGGAGTCGATGACCGCCGCTTTCGACGGCGCGGTCTCTCTTCCTGGCCTGGCCACGGCCGGCACGTCCTCTACCAGCTCCGTCACTTCCACGCCTACCGGCCGGCCACCAGCTGTCCCGGTTCAACCATCGCCGTGCGGCGTCGTCGGAGGTGGGAGAACACTTCATCCAACGCGGACACAACCCCGGAGGCGTTGACGAAACGGAGGACCATCTCTGCCACGAACATGCCGATTGCCGACGCCAGTCAACCTGTTCGGCGAAATGCGAGCGGTGTCGTCGACCTAGACGCTGAAAATGACGAAGGCTTCGATGGGCGGTGTCGTCGACCTAGATGCCGACAATGACGAAGGCTTCGTTACCTTTGCAAGCGACGGGACCGCCGGCCGTGCCCGCCGCCCTGGTGGCCACAAGGCCACGAAGGCCGACCTCGCCCACGAGGCTGGTTCCTTGGCATTCCAGGAGACCTTGAAGCAGATCCTAGAGAAGAAGGAAGAGGCCATCGCCGAGAGGGAGGAGGGGCGATGCAAAGATAAAGAGGCCGTCGCCAAGACCTTTGTCGAGCTGCAGACGAGGTCCATCGAAGTGGAGGAAGCCAACACCAAGGCCAGGCTAATGGAGATCGAGGCTAAGACGAAGTCGACAGAGGATGAAGCCGATGCCAAGGAGGTCGAGGCTAGGTCTAGGGTGCTGGAGGCCGAAGCGAAGGCCAAGGAGGCCGAAGCCAAGACCATGGCTGAGAAGAACGCCATCATGCTCACCTACCTGGATAGAATCGCCGACCCCGATCGTAGGGCTTGGCTTGCGAAGAGGCAGCATGCTATCAGGGTTCGCGATGCCTGAAGGGCAATGGTGACGACAGTTGCAACTTTCTGGGCAGAGAAGCTACCATCTTTTGGACATTGTGAATGATATTGCCCCTTTTGCACATTTTAGATTCACTGGCCACTTTGTTGGTGATGTCTAAAGGGCGATGGCGTACCTATGTCATGTTATTTGCTAGTAAATCTGTGTCCTTGACCAACGATGACGTCATTTTCAACTGATTTGCATCTCTGTCCAGCGATGACGTCAACGTCCGCTTGCCGGACAGAAACAGACTATTTAGGACGACCGGATGAGTTGGCCAGGTGAAGATACCCTTATGACCTGGTGAGTGCAACGGCAAATTTGTTTCCTACCGGATTCGGGATGGAGCCAAATCTCCAAATATAGTTAGGTAATGTTGGACTTGGATGGATGCATGGGCTCCATATATATGATTGTGCTTCGTTGTAGATGATGTGCGACGACTCATTGCGAGCGGCCCGCCCAAGGAACGAAAGCCCAGCCTTCGCTTTGTTCGCGTTCTCCCTTGGCGTTTCCGTTTTACGCCATGGCCAGCTGAAGACAAACAGGCCGCCTGAACTGGCTTGCTCTACCGGTCTATATCTCGAGGTACAGTTTTTTTCACTGATCATGGTTCATGGAGATACGCACATACTACGAAGTCTTTCTTTTCTCTTACATGCATTGCATATATATTGTCACCATCACTAGAGGAAAAAGGGTCATTCCGTTCGCGACCCCTCAGAGCATTAGTCCCGGTTGCGCCACCAACCAGGACTAATGCTGGCACGCGTCCCGGTTGGAGCGGGCACGGGGCCAGGGGGCATGTGTCCCGGTTGGTAAGGGGGAATACGTCCCGGTTGGAGCCACCAACCGGGACTAAAGATTTGGCCACAGCCACGTGGCGTGGCACGCACCTTTAGTCCCGGTTGCTGGCTCCAACCGGAACGTATTCTCCTGCCCTCTATAAATGCAACGCCCCAGTCCCCTCTGCCTCCACTCTGTTTTTTCGAATGGTGGAAGGTGTGAGGGGTGTGCTAGTTTTTTCTCTTCTATGCATGCATTGAAGGTGTTTGATGAAATGTTTGAGTGAATAATCCCGTTGAATTTCTCATAGAACAAAAATATAGAAGGTGTCCGAGACGCACTTGAGCTTTCTCCTCTTTATTTCCCTCGATCGAGGTTAGCAATCTTATCTTTTCTGGATCATTAATATAATTCATGTGTCGGTTTGAATTGGTTATTTCACTATTTATGATGTCCTGTTTTTTGATAAACTTACTTATATGATGCAGATGAACGGTCGGGAATGGATGTACGGTGACCGGCGCATAGCCGGGTATATCAAAGGCGTGGATAAATTTATCGATGTGGCTACGGCAAACAAAGAGAATGGATTTATACGTTGTCCATGTGTTCAATGTCGGAACAACAAGTACTCTTCCTCGAAAATCATTCGCTGCCACCTGATTATGAAAGGTTTCATGCCCAACTATAATTGCTGGAGCAAGCACAGGGAAAGAGGGGTTATGATGGAAGATGGTGAAGAAGAAGATGATGATAACAACTATCGTCATATGTTTCCTGAATACAGTGATACTGCAAATGGAAGACAATGGAGAGGAAAGAGATGAAGAACGGGCATCAGATGAGCCGGCTGATGAACTTGGTAGGGTCATTTCTAATGCAAAGCGAGACTGTGAAACAGAAAATGAGAAGTTGAAGTTAGAGGGCATGTTAGAAGATCAAAAGAAATTGTTGTACCCAAATTGTGAAGATGGCAGCACAAAGCTCGGTACCACACTGGAATTGTTGCGATGGAAGGCAGAGTGTGGTCTAACTGACTCCTCATTTGAAAAGATGCTGAAAATAATGAAGCCGAAGTTTCCAAAACATAACGAACTTCCCGAGAGTACCTACGAAGCAAAGAAGACTCTCTGTCCTCTAGGATTAGATGTGTAAAAGATACATGCATGCATTAATGACTGCATCCTCTACCGCGGTAAGGAGTATGAGAATTTAGATAAATGCCCGGTATGCAATGCGTTGCGGTATAAGATCAGACGAGATGACCCTGGTGATGTTGAGGGAGAGCCCCTCCGGAAGAGGGTTCCTGCTAAGGTTATGTGGTATGCTCCTATAATACCAAGGTTGAAACGCATGTTCAGAAACAAAGAACATGCCAGGTTGTTGCGATGGCACAAAGAAGACCGTAAGAAAGACGGGAAGTTGAGACACCCTGCTGATGGGTCACAGTGGAGAAAAATCGAGAGAGACTTCCCAGACTTTGCAGGTGACGCAAGGAACTTATGGTTTGGTCTAAGTACGGATGACATGAATCCTTTTGGGGAGCAGAGCTGCAGTCACAGCACCTGGCCCGTGACTCTATGTATCTACAACCTGCCTCCTTGGTTGTGCATGAAGCGTAAGTTCATTATGATGCCAGTGCTCATCCAAGGCCCGAAGCAACCGGGCAACGACATTGATGTGTACCTTAGGCCATTAGTTGAAGAACTCTTACAGTTGTGGGGCAAACCAGGTGTACGTGCGTGGGATGAGAACAAACAGAAGCCATTTGATCTACGAGGGTTGTTATTCGTAACCATCAATGATTGGCCTGCTCTTAGTAACCTTTCAGGACAGACAAACAAGGGATATAAGGCATGCACCCACTGTTTAGATAAGACCGAAGGTACATATTTGCATAAATGCAAGAAGGTTGTGTACCTGGTGAATCGACGATTTCTTCCGACCAATCATCTCGTAAGAAAGAGCTTATGACTGTACTGAAGAGGAGACTACGGCGATCGTTGATGCGGAAACGACATCGTTTTTCGCTAAGCTGAGGCGGCCGAAAGAGCCAGAGTTCCCCAGCATCAAAGAAGAAAAAGGCAAAGTGTTGAAAATGCTAAACACTCTTCATCAACCCGAGCCAAAGCTGTCATCAGACTATGAGCGTTCCATTCTCAAGTCACATGCGACACAAAAAGCCTCGAAGAGCAGTACTGATGCAAGCGAGAAATCTGTTGCCCAGCTCGGAGAACAAGCAAAAAAGACTTGCGCCCCTCTCAAGGTGATTTCCCAAACCAATGTGGGGTCGAGCAAATATGGGGCCGAAGAGCAGTATGATCCAGAGGTAGTTGCACAATACGGAGAAGCTGCCGCTGCTCAAGGTATGAGTATTGCCCAGTACTTATCCCAGTTAGAGTTCTTCCCCGTGAGTGAAGTAGCATACAAATACCAGTACGGCAAACCTCTCGTCAAACCTGAGGAGGTAAACAATCTTTCAACAAAAATGCGAAGATTGCATAACTGGTATATGCATGCCACAAAGGCCGAGGCTAACTAGATAGTGCTGAAGGTTACAAAAAAGCATTATGGGAAAGATATGGATGACATGATATCCATTGAATTTGATGAACTATTTTAATTATTCAATCAAGACGCCTTGGACAAATCTATCATCAGTGCCTATTGTCTGTAAGTACTAATTCTGTAATTAATTTAGTCTCCAGCTATCTCACCTTGTTTATTGCATGTATATAATCATACTGTAATATGCAGAATGAAGATTCTCGAATGCAGCAGAGGACAAATCTATGACATTGGCTTCACTGACCCATATTGGGTTCATCAAGCTAATCTCAAAACAAACTCCCAGGATACTGAGGATAATATAGTACACGCCTTAAGGTTTCAAGAAACCAAAAGAGAAATACTATTTCCTTACAACTTCGAGTGAGTGTTATTGTCTTGTATACACTTTCTGTTTCGCTTACTCGATGTTAAGTATATAATTGATTAGTTATGCATTCGCAGCTACCACTATATTCTGTTAATCATTCAACTTGACAAAGGGCGTGTACTAGTTATGGACTCGAAACATAAACCCCTTGAGACGTGGAAGGACATGCAGATACTTCTCCAGCGGTAATTCTAATCATTATGACACTATATCGGCAACGTTCGTGAATTTTATGATATCAAGTACTTAATAACTTATTTTATTCGTTTTCTATGCCGGGCAGCGCTTGGAAACGGTTCACCAATAAGGCTAGGGTGTTTGGAAAGAGGAGCTTACATTTCAACCACTAAATGTAAGAACCACTAGCTATATCCGCGCATCTCTTTGATTCTAGTTTTGATACAGTTATTATCATGCTTGATTATTATTTTGATTGAACTCTGTTCTCGTAAAGTGCCTGACGCAGGGACCAGGTAACAATCTATGTGGATACTATGTGTGCGAGTTCATCCGACAGACGTGCGATGAGAAGGGCAGAAATTTAGAGCAACTCCAAGTACGTAAACAATTTCTATAGTTTTTAATTACAATCAAATTGTGTTTAGTTTCATTCATATAGGCTGACTCCTTTTTTAAATCAGATCGAACGTCTACGGGACGGTCTTCTGCCAAAGGATCGCGTACGAGCAATTCAGGAGGAATTGACGGGATTCTTGGATGCAGAAGTCCTAGACCCAAAAGGAGAATACTATTCGGCTGTGTATAAACAATAGGGATTGTAGAAATAACAACTTTGAAGGAATTGGCTGGTAGCATCGAATAGCAACTTTTGTATGTAGTGCATGAACTCGATCCGTGTATTCAATGTAATATTGTCATGATATTCATGATGTAATATAAGGTTCCTTCATTGATAAGTGCAAATCACTAAATAAATAATAAAACAAGCTAAATGAATTCTCTATCGCGGCACAAAAAGTGGCGAAAATGCTGCCACGGCAACAAAGTGTGCCAAAATGAATTCTCTGCCGCGGCAGAGAAATGGGCCAAATCTCTGCCGTGGCAGAATGTTATTAGTGTCGGTTCGTGTTACGAACCGGGACTAATGCCCCACCCCCCTCGCCTCTGCCGCTGCCACGTGTGCACCCTTTTGTCCCGGTTGGTGGGGCAACCGGGACTAAAGGTTAGGGCTTTAGTCCCGATTGCCCCGTCCCGGTTGGGCAACCGGGACCTATCACCCCGTTTCCACGAGCATCTCCACCGAGCAGGCTTTAAATTCTCCCAAACGGGTCATTCTCCGGTTACCGTTTCATAGAAGCGTACCACCACCAGCTATAGCTAAAGAAGTCCGCTCTTTCCTTTTCTGGGGCCGGGCCGGGCTACGTACGCGCCAAATTCAACGACCTGGACATGGACGCTGTACCACCTGACCAACTCAAGCTAAGTACTGGTGATACATGCGGTAATGCTCATATATACATGGGCGTTCGTTGTGAATTGTTGTGATTCTGCCCTGTAATCACTCAGCCAGCCAGCTCGAGCCGAACTTAATTCCTTTGACACTTGGAGTCGTATACATATGCTAGCTACACAATGCTGGCATCTGACACCGACACCACACCGTCCAAATTAAATTGGGTATGCATCGGGTCTTAAATTGGTGTGATCTGCCATGGCCGGCCCAGGCCAGTGTTTGAGTGTTATGCACCGCGCGCGTGCATGCATGAAAGGCTGGCACAAAATGACCTCCCTCGAGTGAGTAGCCGCGCCTAGCTCGGTCTCGTCTCGGGCATATGCGTCGCCGATCATGCATGTGCGCGTCCACCGTCAAGCGCGTATGTCCGGTCACGTACCCGGCATGCCCACAATTTTTATACAGCAAAACGACACAGCTATGTGTATACAGCATGTAGTACAATACAATATACACTAGCACGCAGACCTTTCTCTCTGGTGATGTACTACGACTTTACGCAAAGCGTAGGCGCCCATGCATGCGTCTTGTATCGTTGCATGGCTGGCAATGTATGTATGTGCTGCTTGTTTATGCCCACGCCGGGTGCCAAGTAGCTTCCGTGCTCAGCCATGGGATTTCTTAATATGTGCAGCCCAAGCATGTAGCTGAGATGCGCCGTGCGTACGTGTCACGCCCGCTTTCTCTTGGGAGAGAATCGTCCATCCAGCGACTTCCACGCCGACAAATTATTCGGGGAGGAAAGGTGCACGCATGTCTCGGTCATCATACATGTTCAGGGCTCCCACACGTTGGCGGCTTGCGGTTTGTCGTTTTCATCACCGGGCTAGCTAGGTACTGTACGCACCAGCGAGTCTAAAGTGACACGTGTTGATCGACGGCGCCGATCAGAGATGATTTCACGTGTCGCAGCACATTCAATCGTGTCACAAAACTACTCTTGGTTCACCTCAGCCGAGGGTGGGGACGGCTGGCAAGGGTTCATAGGTGTTCAATGTTCATGCATGCATGGGCTGGCAAGGGTTTACTACTACTCCTACTCCGTATGATTCGTATTAATTGTTATTAGATTAGATATATTTTGTCTGTTTCGGTTTATATAGGTCACCCGCGTACCTAGATCACCAATTTAAATATTGAAAATGTGAGTTGTATAGCATAAAAATTTATCATTAGAAATTTTAGATGTCATATTTTTAAATTGTATAATTTTTATATTATATAACTTATATTTTAGTGGTTAAATTGACAATGTAGATACATGCGCATGACTTGTAAACTACTCCTAGGACTCAATATATCAATCAGAGGGAGTATGTAATATTAAAAAATGTCTAAATATATCAATCAAGTAATATAAATAGGAGGGAGTACTATCTTGTTAATTTATCCGACTTGTGCGCACAAGAGTCAGCTGGCTTGTACAGTGCAGTGCACGCGGCGTGTTTGCGATAAGCGAGGTGCATCGCATCTGTAACATGGGAATCGACGATGCAGTTCCTAGGACTCAATCTAACATTAGTCAATTAATATTTAACTCAGCATTACGAGGTGCAGTATGTGGCCTTTGATAGCTGCCGATCGAGGATTCGTGGGATTTGCTGTCTGGAGCGTCGACACTGTTTGAGCCCGTATGCAGTTAAATACTTCCGTGCCAAAAAAAAAGAAGTATGCAATTAAGCACTTAATCCAACATTACGCATTGCATCTCCGTGCATGCATCTCTTTTTTAAAACATACTTCTCCATTTTTTTACCATGAGGATGAGAGATTGCTTTGTTTATATGACGACTTTGGAAACCATTGCCTACAGACGCAAAGCACCGCATCTTTCTACATTAGGCTTTGCTTAACTGGCTAGGTACACACTTACCTAGCTCAGCCCTGACCATACATAGCTGACAAAACGAATAGAGTTACGCTTCTCTATCTGGAGGACGTTAACTCTACACTGCCGAGTCAATTTAGTACTCCCTCCGTTTAGAAATATAACATGTTTTAGATTTATGAATAAGATGTATCTAGACATCTTTTAGTGTCTAGATTCATTTGAACCTATACACTAAAAGGTGTCTAGATACATCTCCTTCACAAACCTAAAACATCTTATATTTCTAAACGGAATCTAGACACTAAAAGATGTCTAGATACATCTTATTCATAAATCTAAAACATATTATATTTCTAAACGGAGGGAGTAGAATACATCAATAAGTCAACTGCGGTAGTGCAAGGAATGGCGCTGATTCGATCCTAGTTTAACTGCATCGTGGCACTTTGAGATCTAGATTGACTACCTATATACTTCTTCTGTTTGGGATTATAGGTTTTACACGTATACCTAGGTTGTTAATTTGACCAACAAAATGTAACTTATATATATCACAAAAGTTATACCATTAGAAAATATAACCTTTAAAGTTTCTAATGGTATAATTTGTATGCTATATTATTTATATTTTCTTGTTAAAATTAGCAACCTAGTTATTCGCGCGGGACTTATAATCCAAAATGGAGGGAGTATATGTACTCTTCAGCAAAATCATGCATCTAGATACATGGTTCCAGTTATTAAGATTTTCTTTCATATAAGCATCATATCGATTAAAAGAATGTACTATCCAAATTCGCATGGATTGGGTTCTAGTGACTAAATTCCATACAAAAATCAACATGTACTAGAACCCTTTTCTATACGTAATAACTTAGGAAGAACACTTCCACACAAAAAAGAACGTAGGACTAAAAATGAAAGTAAGATTTTGTGGAACTTAACAACATCTGGAGTGTTCTCGGTGAAGTCCATGTATGAAGACCTTACACAAATGGTCAGTATTCTTTAAAAAATATTTTTAAAAATTAAAAATCTAGTCAAGATTAAAATATTTATGTGATTCCTGAATAACAAAGTACTTCTTACAAAGGGACAACCCGCATAAAAGGAATTAGATAGGGTATACAAAGCGTTATTTCTATGGGTCACGGGAACCCATAAAGCAATTTTTATATTTTGCCTTTTTCTCGCCTATTGTAGGGCATTGCCAATCTTGCTTAAAATCTACCTCCACCAACTAATATATCAAATATGTTTGAAAACTGGTTTCACGAAATGGACAAAGGATCTATGCCTATTATCCACACTGGTGTTTTAGCCTTATGTTGGTCTATCTAGAGATACCGAAATAATATTATTTTAACAAAATAAAAAAAGAATTACAGGTTATTCATATGGTGGCACATTGGATATAACTATAAGGTTTTCTCCAACCGCTCGACCAGCGGGATATTATGGCTACTGGATGCAGCTACGTTTTGACGGTCGCTCGCCATATCTTTAGTCATTATGGCTCATAATTTTTAGTAAACTACATGATGTTTACTGTATTCAGGGCCGGCCCTGACATGCCAGGGGCCCTGTGCAAGACGACAAAGTGGGTCCTTTTTGCAGTATTTTAAAATCAACATAAAGTAGAAATATTTCCTTTTAATCTCAGTAGATACATAGTACTCTCTCCGTCTTAAAATAGATATCTTAGATTTGTTAAAATTTGGATAAACCTTTATACTAAATAGTGTCTAGATTTATTCAAATTTTGACAAATCTGAGACATCTATTTTGGGACGAAGAGAGTACATTACTTAACATAAAGTACTCATTTTCTTATTTGTCACAATGCTCAATTCAAGAAAAGACTATATTTTACGAGAAAATAGATCTCAACCTAAGAATGTACTGTACACTCGAACTCATACGAAGAGTCAATGAACCGTATTCATCAATTGCTAGAGCCAGCAAATACTAGAAGAATTCAGATTTGTCCTTAGAATTTATTGATGGATCCCTATTGAGACATTATAGCACACAGATAATAAACAAATTAGGGCATGCGATTGAAACAAAATTACCTGCACGTAGTCAAGGAGAGGATTGAAGCTGAGTCGGTTGCTTGCTCCCTGTCGTGAGTTTGTCTTGTACAGAACGAAACGAGTTAGCACTAGCCACTAGGAACCGCCTTGCTGGCGTGCACTGACAGTCCGACCGGGTGATGGGCGATGTCTGCGGGCAATCCGCTAATCCTCTTGTCATTCCCCTTGCAGTCAAGTTGAGAGGTTAAACAAGCATATGGAGGATTTAGGAATTAGGAGAATACTCGCTGAATTCGAACAGGACGAAGAAAATAAGAGAGGATAAACTCGTGAGATTTATAGAAAAGGGATTTACTTGCCAAATAAGATGAAATTGATGACAAAATTCGTAGGGAATCAACAAATCGGGGCCTCCTCCATTTATTTTGGAAAAGGCCAGAAATCACAACGAAGACCGGTACATCATGATTGTGGAGGGAGACGAGGAGGCGAGACCGTGAGGTGAGAAGAGAAGAAGAAGGAGGCGCTCGATCACAGGCGTGCGCGTAGCTAGCAGGTAAAAGGCCTAAAGCGCTAATTTCTCGGTCTATTTTTTCTGAATAAATAGACCTATACGTTGACTGACATATACCTGGGTTGGGGCCCCTTGCACGCGAGGGCCCTGTGCGGGTGCACTGGTTGCACCGGCTCAGGGCCGGGCCTGACTGTATTGTTTGGTAGTCTCTACTTCCTTTTTCGCGGTTGATTTATGTATCAACTTTGAGCAATCCTTAAATTGTAATACTCTGATGTTTTGAATCCGTTAATAAAAGGTTGTGTGGATGGGGCGGCCGGGTTATATTTCTTTTTTTCTAAAAAAAACTCGGTACAGTGAATTCCCACTTTTTTCTCTGGAGGTGTACAACGAACATAATGCGCCGATGTAGCATCGTTGTAGTGTAGGGCGATGTAGCATGCCGTACGGAACAAAAGGCTAGCTATGGCCCCTCCCCAGTCCCTACTGATCGATCGGTCTGCTTGGAATGCCAATGGAAATTTATGGTGCGGCGTCGGCACGTTGCCCCTCGCAAAGCGTCGTGGCAAAGAAAACGTCCCAGGCTTTTTGGATCATCGGGAAAGCAAAAGCCAAACAAAGGGGGTGCAGGGCATGCACAGCAAAGCTACCACGCGGCCGGCAGCCGCCTGCCTGTCCCTCCGAGACAGAGACGGCGCCAGTACGTTGCCCGGCCTGACAGTTCTTACCATTATTTTAGTTCCTATTTTAACCGTTGACTCCTCCCGTGTTCTCCCGATCGACGCGATGGCACAGAGCCTTTCTCCTGCTGGCGGCGTCGTGTCTCCCGCTTGTCGTCGTCAGGGACGTACGTGCAGCCTCCCGGCGGCTGAAACGATAGGGGTGCCTCTGCGCGTACGTTCTCCGACCGCCTGACACACGCCGCCCGCGGGCAGGAGCCCACTGTTAAAACCGCTATAGGATCACCTAGCCTAGACAATCACCATAGACTTTCTCTGTTCATAATCTTGAGAAGATACTGAGAGGGAGAAGAAGATCCAAGAGGGATAGGGCTTTGTATACATGCTTTTTGCTTGATGAACTCGAGCCGGTGGCCATGGGTGCTTCCCATCGCTCACGCTAACCCCAGATCGGTAGGGAATATCGTGGGGCCGTGGCAACGCGACAAACCTCGTAATCCGTGCCTCCAGCCCCCACCTCTCTTTATAGCGTGGTGACAAGGACCCACCAACATGTGTCCAGTTGAGCGCCTCCGATCATGGCGCGAGTCAAGGCCCGTTCGAGCCGTTGGACGCGAGACGGAGTGGGGATCAACCTAACATTCTCCCACTTTGTAACATCCCAGCATTTAGAAACCAACGAAGGGTAGATTTAGAAATCTGTGATATTGCATGCATTCATCTGAAAAAATGTGGGTAAATTTTTCGCCAAATAAAAACCTAAAGTGATCAAAGTTTCTTTCATGCTCTGAGATTAGGTATAGTCTTGAAGGATGATTGTTATAGACTTTGATATGATCTTTGTGGATTAGTGTGTTTTGGGAAATGAAATTTGAATTTAAATTTGAATGTTGGATTTATAATGTAGAAGGATTTAGAATTAGGTTTGAGTATTTGATTTAATCAAGGGTTAACAATTAATAACTCAAATTTTAAATGAAATAAATTAATCAATAAAATGAATATTAACTTATTCAATAAATGAGTTACCAAAATGTAACCTATTGGAATCTTTACAATAGTACATGAAACAAAAGAAGAATCTTTATTTGTTGAATAATAGTACAATATTTATTACAAAAGAATAAAAATAAAATTACAAAAGAATAAAATAAATACTACAAGTGACTATTCTATAAAGAAAAGAAAACCTAAACTAAAGTCTTGATCTTCAAGTCTGGTACCTGCAAAATACTAAAAAAAAGAAAGAAAGTTAAGGATTAGAATTATTTTAATCTCAGATTTGTCAGTGAAGTGCACTGTTCAAGGTTCATCATGGAGTAATCTTTTAAGGGGCAAGTTTCACCAATATGAAAGAATATATCTTTCAAAATTTCAAGCCATAAGCCAATAAACAGCAAGGAGGGGCAAGTTTTACCAGCCAAGTAAAATATAACTAGGTAAAGGTAACCTCATAACCAGAGCATATCCACAGGGTGTGCAGCAGGCACATAGGCATCACACACCAAACTGCATGGTGTGTGCTGTCATCACCACAGCAACAACTCCACACACACAAAACTATCAACACAGCCGTGGGAAGCATCCCCACACCATTTTCTTGTTCATACACACCAAGAACAGCAGCTCAGCTAAACCAAATCAAAGCCAAGCAAGATCACACCAATCAAAACCCTGGATCATCTCACCAAGATGGTGACATAAGGAGGGGGTAGAACATGTGGATAGCAAGGACAAGATCAAGCCACTAGGACCAGGAGGTGGAGGGCTAGATCAAGGATAAGCCAGAAACTGGAAGTACCAAGGGGAGCACCAGATCAAGCTAGCCACAAGATCAACAACAACCAAGTGTGGTGAGTAGTAACAGACCATCACATAATCTATCTGCCTAAGTTAGACAAATATTTATGAGTCGTCTCATACTCCACTTCTCATAAAAACACCCAAGTGGGATGAATCCATCATTGAAGTTTAAATATTAAAGCAACCAGAAAACTATATAGATCTACCTAGGATCTTAGGGCAACATCATTGATCCTAGTTATCAGGCTACAACTTAAATTTCAAGAACGAATATAGCCAAAAATCTAAACTTCTAGGCACACCTCTTAAATAGGAGTAGCACCCTAGAAATTTATCTTATGAATTCATATAATTCATCAAGCCTACAAATCGTTTTTCCCCCAAACTTTAACTCAGGAATCAATAGCTGGTATCACTACCAGAAGTAATCCATGAGAACTAATAAGAGAAGGGTCTAATCCCTAAACCTCAGACCGACATCATAGGTCTTAGGGATTTAAGGAAAGAAGTTTCTACTTATCTTTAATGCCAAACTCATCTTAAGCTTGAACAAAACCAAGCTAAGTAATAGAATCTAGTCTTGTGTGCCATATTTGATTGGTGTCACAAGAACAATTCCGAACTAAGAAGGTTAAGCATCCAATCTTCACAGATACAACCAACCAACTATAAATCATTTTCCTGTTCTTAATCACAGGAATCATAACCAGGAATATTCATATATATATATCATCCTTGTAATAGACCATTTGATCTCAAACTTTATATGAATCTGTAAGCCAATAACTCAATATACAGTGACCTCATCACTCAGAGATCACTATCAGCACCTAAGTAATGTTAGTGATGAGCTCTCAAACCACTAGAATCTACAAACAACAATTCCAAAGCAACCTTATCATCTGAACCATATCAAAGTTAACGATGGGACCTAGTTGATAAGCCACTAGCATCATCAAAGCTAACCATCAGCAGTAATCCACAGCAAGTCACCACTCAACAGGTTTAAGGATCATCAATACATGATCCAACTCAACAGATATTCAATTAACAGAGGGATTTGAACCTAAGCAGAACAAATAATCCTAATCAGGATATGACACTAGCCAGGAATGGCCACTACCAACATTTAGCATGGGATGGCCTAGCACAGAGAGCACAAGGGGGAGAGGAACAACTTCCCTATGGTCCTCGCTGAAGAATAGAAGAGGAAGCAGAGAAGGCCGACGAACACGGCGGCATGGGGAGCACCCCCAGGGGGCGCTGCGACCCACACAACGCCACGACAGCGACCATAGCCATGCCTGGAGGCGAGGAGCACCACCACAGCACACCACATCAATGGCAGTGACATCAACCACATCACCCCAAACCCTAGGGTTCGGGATGAGGCTAGTTTAGCCACGAGAAAGCTCCATAGCCAAATCGAATTAGACACAAGGGTAGCGCGTGGTCGACAACCTCGCCCTGCATCACGACAGCGGCCAGGGAGGACCACGACGGCGAGCAGCGCACGGCATCGGCGCCATCGACCACGGGGTCGAGGAGGAGAAGAGAAGGATAAGGTCGAGCGAGTGACAGAGGGAGTGGGCTGGACTGGGCCAAAACCCCTTCGGGGTGTGGTTTTGGTTCTATCCTATTGGGCCACCAGGGCCCAATAAACCAAACAGGCAACCCATTTACCTAAAAGGCCATTTTTAATAAATAGGAAAAGACCAAAATGCCCCTGAACTTAAATAAATTCTAGAAAATAAAATAAAAATCCAAAAAATATAAATAAAATATTTTTGGATTCACAATAATCCAAACTATCCAAATAAATTAAGAAATAAAATTTTAGACATATAAATTTTATTAAGAAATTTGTAATATATTTAATCCTTATGGAATTTTACAAAATTATTGAAAGATGATAAAAATAAGTAAAAATCACTTTAATTATATATTAATATTGTAGTATTTTAAAAAAATACTAAACAAATATTTAATATCATTTTTTGGTATTTAATGATAATTCTTAAAGGAATTATTAAGTAAATAAAATGCAAATAAATTGAAATAAAATAAAAGAATACAATATTCAATAAATATTAAAAACTAATATTTATAAATTCTTTATTATTAAAAGAATTTTTATAATTTAAATAAATGGGGGAGAATACATATAAAGCTAAATGATGCATTACATTACTTTGCATAATCATTTTGCTATTTTAAATATTGTCCTTACTAGGAAATAATGATGTTTTTGTAGACATAGAAGCTCAAGGTCCAGTGCAAGCATCCGACTTCACTACCTTGCAATCACAAGGCAAGTTTATCACTTGCTCATATCCTTTGAAGAGTCTTTATCAAAGTATTTGCAAATTGTGTGTTATCATATATACTCCAAAGAAAGAAAATATTATTTTCACAAATAAAGAAATCATAGATATCATCCTAAGTGATGATATATTGGACCAATAGAACTTAGGGTTCTATTTGCAACAATGATGATCAATTTGGGACTTAATAACCCCTGACATCAGTGATTCTAGCTTCGTATATTACGCGTTAGCCATGAGATTTGGAATGGGACAGAGAAGTCAGCTATATCTTCTTCCTCTCGCATGTAGCCAGATGTGCTGGGCGTGGCTGTTATCCTTGTAGTGTGCATATTAATTGGTAATTCATAGAGGATATGCAGCATATGGGTGGGAACCCTCAACGTCCCACGATACTTCTGGCATCTAACTGTATGTACAAACCATTGCCGCAATTCAATATGTGGGCATGGTGTACACCAAGGAGGCATGCGAGGTCGCGAAGGGGGCAGTGATTGGCTTGACCAACTACTAGGCCCCACATCATGGAATTGTGGACAAAAAAGTACGCCCGGTTTGAAGGGTTTCGCGGCATAGTAAATCAAAATTTTCTACGGATGCGAACAGAGGGAAGGCCAAGATCTAATCTAGGAGATGCAAACAACAAGAGAGATTGGATTAGATCTTCATACCCTTGAAGATTCACACAGCGGAACGTTCGTCGGAACGTGGGTGATGGAGTCGTACTCGCTTCTCCTCCTCGCTATCTGATCCGATCTAGCACCACAAGTGGCGGTGCCTCCGTGAGATGCACACGTGCAGCACCTTGACGTCTCCTCCTTCCTTGGTCCAGCAAGTGTGGTGGAGAGATGGGTTGGATCTACAACGCGACGGCGCGGTGCAATTGGTGGAGAATTTCTGCAGCAGGGCTTCGCCTACAAGCAGTCGGGAGGGAGAGAGGAGGGCAGCAGGGCGGCTAGGGTTGGAGGGGAAGGTGTAGGGGGTTTGTGCGCCCCCAGCACTCTATATATAGAGGGGTGGGCGCAGCCCTAGCCCCTCCCCCAAGCCAAGGCCGGCAGCCCCAAGGAGGAAGAGTGGGGGGCAAGGAAACCCCCCCTTCTAGAAGCTCTATCTAGAGTTTAAACCTCTCTTGGCCGGCTGGGGCCTTGTGCCCCTGGACCAATGCGGCCAGGGCACTCCCTCATAGGCCCATGCCCCCTCCCGGAAGGTGTGGCCACGTTGGTCCCCTTCCGGAAGGTTCTAGAAGCTTCCGGTACAATACCGATTAACCCGGAACAATTCCGAACTCCAAAAACTGCACTGCCTTATATGAATCTTATTCTCCGGACCACTCCGGAACCTCTCGTGATGTCCCGGATCCCATCCGAGACTCCGAACAAAAACTCATAAACCAATTATCCAATCTATCCTAGCGTCGAGACACGTTAAGTGTGTGACCCTGCGGGTTCGAGAATATGCAGACATGATCTTCTATCAATAATCAACAGCGGGGTCTGGAAACCCATATTGACTCCCACACATTCATCGATGATCATATCGGATGAACCACGATGCCAGGATTCAATCAATCCCATATATATATTCCCTTCGTCTCGCGATATTTTACTTGCCCGAGATTCGATCGTCGGTACCGTCATACCTAGTTCAATCTCGTTCACAGCAAGTACTTTACTCGTTCCGTAATCCGATATCACTTTGTGATTAACTCCTTAACCACATGCTTGCAAGCGGTGTTGATATCGATTACCGAGTGGGCCCGAAGTATATCTCTCCGACTTGGGAGGGACAAATCCCATCTCGATACATACAACCCAACAGATACTTTCCGATCACCTGAGAGACACCTTTATGATCACCCTCTCATGGGATGACGTTTGATGACCTCAAAGCTTTCTTCCGATACCAGGGAGTTGTATTATCTCATGGTCTAAGGAATACAATATTTGACATAATAAAAGCTTCGCAAAGACGAACACGATGACACGATCTAATTGCTTCGCTTAGTTTGGGTCTGTCCATCATATCATTCTCCCAATGATATGATCTCATTATCAATTGACAACTCATGTCTATGGTTAGGAAACCTTAACCATCATTGATCAATGAGCTAGTCCATAGAGGCGTACTAGGGACACGGTGTTGTTCACAAACCACACAAGTATTAAAGTTTCCGCTTAATACAATTCTAGCATGGAATATAAACATTATCATGAACAAGAATTATAATAATAACATCTTTATTATTGCCTCTAGGGCATAATTCCAATAGTCTCCCACTTGCACTAGAGTCAATAATCTAGTTTACATTTGGCAATAATCTCACACCCATGGCACTAAGGTGCTGATCATGTTTTACACGTGGAAGAGATTTAGTCAATGGATCTGCGACATTCAGATCTATATGTACTTTGCTAATCTTCAGATCTCCATCTGCTATATAATCTCGGATTATATGAAACTTGCGGTTGATATGCTTGGTCTTTGGATGATATCTTGGTTCCTTAGCGAGTGCTATGGCGCCAGTGTTGTCACACAATATCTCCAGTGGGTCCAATGCACTTGGAACCACGCCAAGCTCAGTGATGAAGTTCCTGATCCAAACTCCTTCACTTGACGCTTCTGCAGCAGCCATGTATTCTGCTTCTACTGTAGATCCCGTGATCACGCTTTGCTTGCAGCTTCTCCAGCTCACAGCTCCTCCATTCAAAATATACACGTATCCTGTCTGAGATTTAGAATCATCCTTGTCGGTGTCAAAACTAGCATCGACGTAACCTTTTACGACGAGATGTTCATCACCCCCATAGACTAAGAACATTTCTTTAGTCCTATTTAGGTACTTTAGGATGTTCTTCACGGCTGTCCAGTGTTCCACTCCTGGATCACTCTGATATCTGCTCGTCAAACTAAGAGCATTGGACACATTCGGTCTAGTACACAGCATGGCATACATGATCGAACCTATGGACGAGGCATAAGGCACTTTGCTCATAGCTTCCCTATCATTTACCGCAGCTGGACACTGAGCCTTGCTCAATATCTTACCTGACAACATAGGCACTGAACCTTTCTTTTCCTTATCCATTCTGAACCTTTTCAGAACTTTGTCTAGGTATGTACTCTGGCTTAAAGCTATCAGGCGTCTTTATCTATCTCTATAGATTTTGATGCCCAATATATAAGCAGCTTCACCTAGGTCTTTCATTGAAAAACACTTGTTCAAATAACTCTTCACATCGTTAAGCATGTTGATGTCATTTCCAATAATCAATATGTCATCCACATATAGTACCAGAAATGTCACCGAGATCCCACCCACTTTCTTGTAGATGCAAGCTTCATAGCAATTTGGAACAAATCCAAAGCTCTTGATCACTTGATCAAAACGAAGGTTCCAACTCCGAGATGCTTGCTTCAGTCCATAAATGGAACGCTGAAGTTTGCATACTTTATCAGCATCCTTAGGATCGACAAAACCTTCGGGTTGCATCATATACAACTCTTCATAAATGTTGCCATTGAGGAACGCAGTCTTGACATCCATCTGCCATATTTCATA
Organism: Avena sativa; assembly: GCA_916181665.1. Classification (NCBI taxonomy): domain Eukaryota; kingdom Viridiplantae; phylum Streptophyta; class Magnoliopsida; order Poales; family Poaceae; genus Avena; species Avena sativa. The sequence goes on along the minus strand of OV702294.1, from coordinate 164,234,826 downwards.
ATCATGAAACACAACAATTGCTAATAAAATCCGAATGGACTTAAACATCGCTACGGGAGAGAAAGTCTCATCGTAGTCAACACCTTGAACTTGTCGAAAACCTTTCGCGACAAGACGTGCTTTATAGACGGTAACATTACCATCCGTGTCCGTTTTCTTCTTGAAGATCCATTTGCACTCAACGGCCTTTCGGTCACTAGGAGGGTCCACCAAAGTCCATATTTGGTTTTCGCTCATGGATCCCAATTCGGATTTCATGGCTTCTAGCCATTTCTCAGAGTCTGGGATCATCATCGCTTCCTCATAGTTCGTAGGTTCACTGTCTTCTACTAACAAGACAGTCAAGACAGGGTTGCCGTACCACTCAGGAGGGGCACGTGACCTTGTCGACCTGCGACGTTCAGTAGCAGCATCGTCCGAAGCTTCATGATCCTTGTCATTAGCTTCCTCTATTGTTGGTGCAGGCGGCACTGGAACAATTTCAGGTGCTGCGCTACTCTCCAATTCAAGAGAAGGTTCAATAACCTCGTCTAGCTCTACTTTCCTCCCACTCACTTCTTTCGAGAGAAACTCCTTCTCAAGAAAGGAACCGTTCTTTGCGACAAACACTTTGCCTTCGGTTCTGTGATAGAAGGTGTACCCAATAGTTTCCTTAGGGTATCCTATGAAGACGCATTTCTCCGCTTTGGGTTCAAGCTTGTCCGGCATCAACTTCTTGACATAAGCTTCGCATCCCCAAACTTTAAGAAACGACAACTTAGGTTTAGCACCAAACCACAGTTCATACGGTGTCGTCTCAACGGATTTAGATGGAGCACCAATCCTTTCTAATGCATAACCCCAAAATGATAACGGCAAATCAGTAAGAGACATCATTGATCGGACCATCTCTAATAGGGTTCGATTCCGGCGTTCAGACACACCATTGCGTTGTGGTTTTCCGGGTGGCGTGAGTTGTGAAATGATTCCACTTGCTTTAAGATGCATGAGAAAATCATAACTCAAATATTCACCTCCACGATCGGATCGTAGAAACTTAATCTTTCTGTTACGATGGTTCTCCACTTCATTCTGAAATTCTTTGAACTTTTCAAACGTTTCAGATTTATGTTTCATTAAATAGATATACCCATATCTACTTAAGTCATCGGTAAAAGTGAGAAAATAGCGATATCCACCGCGCGTCGAAACACTCATCGGTCCGCATACATCGGTATGTATGATTTCCAACAAGTCTGTTGCTCGCTCCATCATATCGGAGAACGGGGTTTTGATCATCTTGCCCACGAGGCATGGTTCGCATGTGTCAAATGATTCAAAATCAAGAGACTCCAAAAGTCCATCAGAATGGAGTTTCTTCATGCGCTTTACACCAATATGACCTAGACGACAGTGCCACAAATAAGTAGTATTATCACTATCTACTTTGCATCTCTTAGCCTCAATGTTATGGATGTGTGTTTCATCCCTTTCGAGATTTAGAAGAAATAAACTATTCACAATAGGTGCATGACCATAAAAGATGTTACTCATATAAATAGAACAACCATTATTCTCCGATTTAAATGAATAACCATCTTGCAATAAACAAGATCCAGAAATAATGTTCATGCTCAACGCAGGCACATAATAACACTTATTAAGGTTTAAAACTAATCCCGAAGGTAAAACTAAGGAGATCGTGCCGACGGCCATCACATCAACTCTTGATCCGTTGCCAACGCGCATCGTCACCTCATCCCTCGCAAGCCGCCGTCTATTCCGTAGCTCCTGTTTCGAGTTACAAATATTAGCAACTGAACCGGTATCAAATACCTAGGCACTACAACGAGGGATAGTAAGGAAAACATCAATAACAAGTATATCAAATATACCTTTGATGGTGCCAGCCTTCTTGTCCGCTAAGTACTTCGGATAGTTGCGCTTCCAGTGACCCTTGTCCTTGCAATAGAAGCACTCAGTGTCCGGTTTAGGACCAGACTTGAGCTTCTTCTCAGCAGGGGCAACGCGCTTGCCGCCGCCTTTCTTGAAGGTGGGGGGCTTGTTGACCATCAACACATGATTATTCTTTTTGATGTTCACCTCCGCTACTTTCATCTTAGCAAAGAGCTTAGTGATCATATCGGTGGAACCAATCTGATTGTGATCAACTACAAAACTTTTGTAGCTAGGAGTGTCAATCTTGAGCTCCTCTAGAATCTTGCAGTCCAGTTGCTCAAGGCGTTGAGTGTAGCCAGTCATTTCAATGGCGTGCTCACTAACGGAACTCCCTTCCTCTATCTTGTAGTTAAAGAATTTCTTAGAGATCTCATATCTCTCAGAACGGGCTTGAGTCTGAAACATGTTTTTCAGCTCCTCGAGAATCTCAAAGGGCCCGGCGAACTCCTCAAAATGATTTTGAAGATCCGATTCCATAGCATACAACATGGCGATCTTAATCAAATCATAATCATCCTTGCGCGACTGATAAACAGCTTTTTCATCAGCCGGCGCATCTATAGCAGGGGCGTCACCTAGCGCTTTCTCAAGGACATAGTCCTTTTGTCCGCCAGCGAGAATGATTCTCAGAATGCGGAACCATTTGGTGAAGTTAGACCCATTGTTTCTAAGCTTTTCTATCTCAGCAAAAACGTTGAAGTTGAAGTTGGACTTGGCCATGTGATCTATAGTATTTGCAAGTACAATTTAGACTATGTTCATGATAAATAGTTCAACTTAATCAAATTACTAGATGAACTCCCACTAAATTCAACATCCCTCAAGTTGTTTAGTGAACACGATCCAAATTCACCACACCTAATCCGATCATCACGAGAAGAGATGTGGTTTCAATGGTGGACAACGAAGTGTCGATCATATCATTCATATGGCTCATGCTTAACCTTTCGGTTCTTGTGTTCCGAGGCCATGTCTGTACATGCTAGGCTCGTCAAGTTAGACCCAAGTATTTCCGCGTGTGCAAAACTGGCTTGCACCCGTTGTATGTGAGCGTAGAGTCTATAGCACCCGATCATCACGTGATGCTTGGACACGACGAACTTTCGCAACGGTGCATACTTGGGGAGAACACAGTTTTTATCTTGATCTTTAAGTGAGGAATCATCTTATAATGCTACCGTCGCGATCTAAGCATAATAAGATACATAAAAGGATAAACATCACATGCATATAACTTTATGTGACATGGTATAGCCAATCTTCCCGCAATGATCTCCATCTTGTGCGTTCCGGCATGATCTCCATCACTCCACCATGATTGCGTCCACCACGAATAGCAACTACAACTATTGCTAACTACTTAGCGATAAAGTAAAGCTATTACATGGCGTATAAGAAGTTGACTCGCAGGTCATACACAATTATAAAGACAACCATATGGCTCTTGTCGGTTGTGTACTCATCGACATGCAAGTCGTGAAACATTACAAAACATGATCATCGCATACAATATACACATCACATCTTGGGCCATACCATATCACAGAAAACACTCCCTGCAAAAACAAGTTAGACGCCTCTACTTTGTTGTTGCATGTTTTACGTGGCTTATGAGAGTAGATGCTAAGAACGATTCTTACCTACGGAAAGCCACAACGGTGATATTATGGTTGCCAAACTCCGATGTTAATCCCATGACAACTATAGTGAGAGAAACTGACATCCACCAGCCGCATGTGTGGAACAAGCCACACGTCAAGTGCGGAGCCGGTCTCGCGAACGACGTCGCGTAAGGTTGGCCTGGACCGCTTCAATCTCACTATCCCGCGTCATAAGAAGAACACAAACAAGAGGCTTGCAATAGAAAACATCAACGCCCGCAACAACCATGTTGCGTTCTACTCGTGAAACACATCTACGCATAGATCTAGCTCTGATACCACTAAAGGGTTTCGCGGCATAGTAAATCAAAATTTTCTACGGATGCGAACAGAGGGAAAGCCAAGATCAAATCTAGGAGATGCAAAAAACAAGATAGATTGGATTAGATCTTCATACCCTTGAAGATTCACACAGCGGAACGTTCGTCGGAACGTGGGTGATGTAGTCGTACTCGCTTCTCCTCCTCGCGATCCGATCCGATCTAGCACCACAAGTGGCGGTGCCTCTGTGAGATGCACACGTGCAGCACCTCGACGTCTCCTCCTTCCTTGGTCCAGCAAGTATGGTGGAGAGATGGGTTGGATCTACAACACGACGGCGCGGTGCAATTGGTGGAGAATTTCTGCAGCAGGGCTTCGCCTACAAGCAGTCGGGAGGGAGAGAGGAGGGCAGAAGGGCGGCTAGGGTTGGAGGGAAAGGTGTAGGGGGTTGGTGCGCCCCCAGCCCTCTATATATAGAGGGGTGGGCGCAACCCTAGCCCCTCCCCCAAGCCAAGGCCGGCGGCCCCAAGGAGGAAGAGTGGGGGGCAAGGACCCCCCCCTTCTAGAAGCTCTATCTAGAGTTTAAACCTCTCTTAGCCGGCTGGGCCCTATGGGGCCTTGTGCCCCTGGCCCAATGCGGCCAGGGCACTCCCTCATAGGCCCATGCCCCCTCTCGGAAGGTGTGGCCACGTTGGTCCCCTTCCGGAAGGTTCTAGAAGCTTTCGGTACAATACCGATTAACCCGGAACAATTCCGAACTCCAAAAACTGCACTGCCTTATATGAATCTTATTCTCCGGACCACTCCGGAACCTCTCGTGATGTCCCGGATCCCATCCGAGACTCCGAACAAAAACTCATAAACCAATTATCCAATCTATCCTAGCGTCGAGACACGTTAAGTGTGTGACCCTGCGGGTTCGAGAATATGCAGACATGATCTTCTATCAATAATCAACAGCGGGGTCTGGAAACCCATATTGACTCCCACACATTCATCGATGATCATATTGGATGAACCACGATGCCAGGATTCAATCAATCCCATATATATATTCCCTTCGTCTCGCGATATTTTACTTGCCCGAGATTCGATCGTCGGTACCGTCATACCTAGTTCAATCTCGTTCACAGCAAGTACTTTACTCGTTCCGTAATCCGATATCACTTTGTGATTAACTCCTTAACCACATGCTTGCAAGCGGTGTTGATATCTATTACCGAGTGGGCCCGAAGTATATCTCTCCGACTTGGGAGGGACAAATTCCATCTCGATACATACAACCCAACAGATACTTTCCGATCACCTGAGAGACACCTTTATGATCACCCTCTCATGGGATGACGTTTGATGACCTCAAAGCTTTCTTCCGATACCAGGGAGTTGTATTATCTCATGGTCTAAGGAATACAATATTTGACATAAGAAAAGCTTCGCAAAGACGAACACGATGACACGATCTAATTGCTTCGCTTAGTTTGGGTCTGTCCATCATATCATTCTCCCAATGATATGATCTCATTATCAATTGACAACTCATGTCTATGGTTAGGAAACCTTAACCATCATTGATCAATGAGCTAGTCCATAGAGGCGTACTAGGGACACGGTGTTGTTCACAAACCACACAAGTATTAAAGTTTCCGCTTAATACAATTCTAGCATGGAATATAAACATTATCATGAACAAGAATTATAATAATAACATCTTTATTATTGCCTCTAGGGCATAATTCCAATATGGTTGTGCAACAAGGAGTTGATCTCTCATGGGTAAAGTAACGCGCCTATGTAGAGTGTAAGAATTATAACTTGTTAGTCCCTGTTCCAGGAAGGAGCTGTGAACGTGGCAGGAAAGGAACTCCATAAAAGTTCTAGTCAACCTGTGAAGGCTGATGGTCATAGATTTTCATAATAAAATCAATCTTTTAAGAAATATTTACAAAAACTGCATAGTGCCAAGGACTTATAGTCCGAGGTGGTAGTTAGAGCATCAAACTTCCCACCTTGCATATAATGAACTTGTTGGGTAACGCTATTACTCATCCTTTCCTTTGATCCCTTGCTTAGACTCTGAGAATCCCGAAGACGTGCCAATGTATGCAGCTGAATGCCAAGAAGATGTGTTCTACGAGGAGCCTGACCTGTCAGGAGGTGTTGAAGGAGTGGATTACGAAATACGCTATGGTGTCGATGATAACGAGTCCAACTAAGTATCCTAGTTAGTAGTAACCGACGGAGCCGAGCAGCATGAACTCTATAGAATAAGCTGCTGAGCTCAACTCCTAGTTGGAGTTGCTACTTTTAAATTCCGCTAAAACACTTCATATTTTGGTTTGTAAGTTGAATCCTTTTGAAGTCTTGAACTTCTGGTATTGTAATAATAATGTGTGAATGTTTGTAATATGGACCCATGTCGTGGTGGTGGCACGGCAGATGCCATGGGTAGGCTAAAGTTTGGGGCCAATGGATGCCAGAGGGATCCGGGGAGGGAAGATGCAGTTGATGCTACACACAGAAGGCAAAGGCAAAGATCTTTATTTCTCCTTCCTTGGGCTACAAGTGCTCCTTGAGCTGTATACAAGGAGAAAAGGAGAACTTTACCAGCCTAACGGTACTAAATGAGCCGATCCCCTCCTCAGGGTCCAAGCCTCCCCTTATAAAGGAGAGCCTTGGGTTCCTTTAGGGCTGACGTGGCAAGCATATTCGAGGAATATGCTTGTCCCAATATAGTAGTTCGGCGCCCTCCTTTCCCTGTCGCCCTTCTAATGACGGCAAGGTTCCAGAGGGCCCCTCCTGCGTGCCTCGGGCTCCAGGACTGTCACCTCCGTGACCTCCTTCTACCCCTCTGTCGTTCTGCACATTTGTCTCTTGCGCTTGGCTCTGCTCAGATTCTCTCTAGCCTGCGGCTAGAGTTTGACTTTAGGCTTCTCCTTCTCCTGCAAGCTTCATATCATTCGGCCCTTCCTCGCGTAACTCGGCTTGACCTTCACCTGCATTAAGATTACTCGGGCTAACCCGGCCGACTTACGCAATATCTCGTCCGGGTAATGCCTTGCCATTACTATTGAGGTCCTGCCCTTCCCTATCTCGGCCGACCTCTACAAGATTCGGCCGACTCAGACTATAACTCGGAAATTAGACGGGGAACATCCTTTCGTCTTTCTCCGTCCTTACCCTATCCGGGGTTACCTCCCCAACATTAGTCCCCGAAGCTGATATGGCCCTGCCGACAACCTCGGCCGGGCCGTATCAGTTTTATGATACTCGTTCTACAGTGTTTCCGAGTTATCTCTTTCTCGTTCGAGGTATCATCGTATCTTCTAGCATACGCCTCGTCCTACGTGTCATCCCCATCATTGCTTCTCTAGTTTTTTGTTCCTCTACAGTATTTACTGACAGGCTACAGTTACTGCTATGCCTGTCGCGCCAGCGCTGTGACGCCTCGTGCGCCGTTTCCGTCGGGGATCGTGACCTCCTTTGTCACCGTGTGGTCCTTGGTGCGGTTCTGCTCAGCGACGTGCGATCGTGCGGTGTACACGATCTACACGATCAACCGCCACACCCACGATCCCACTACCTCGTAGGCGGCTCGGTTATAAAGAGGGGCGCGGTGCTTGGGAATTCACTTTCCCCTTTTCGCTCGCCTGCGCCCTTCTTCTTCCTCTCGCTTCCGCGTCCGTTCGCGGCTCTGCCGCCGTGCGTTCATCTGAATCTCCGACGACGAGGACTCCACCGCGCTGCTCCGTCTGCCTCGTCCTCGTTCGCTAGCTCCGGCGTCGTCGCCGGTGAGTTCTTTCCGGTCCCATTGCCTAGGTTTTCCCCTAGATTCCTCTGTTTCCCCTTTGCTTTCGCGCAGTGGTTCCTTTGCTGCTCCTCCGCCGTTTCTGTGTAGAATTACGACGGGGCCCCATAATTCTAAACTTTCCTCCGCCGCTAGTTCTTCCTCTGCTGATTTCTCTGGCGAGCCCATGTCTAGCTCCTTCAGCGGTGCTCTGATAGAGGATGACGACGCTGGCTCTGGACCTGAGGGAGGCTCGTGGCAGGGCTCCTCCGTTACTCGCCGTGAAATCGAGTGGCTTATCCGGACTCGAAGGATTCCCGCTGAGGTCTCCTGTCGCTTACTCGGGAGCGAGTCCTCGCCGGACGTTAGGGAGGGCGAGTTCGTAGTTTTCATGTCGCACTTCTCGCGCGGCTTTGGTCTCCCTCTTAGCGATTTTGCTACGGAATTTCTTGACTACTTCGGCCTTCAGCCGCATCATCTTCCTGCGAATGCCATCGCCTCTCTCTCTGCTTTTATCTCTGCCTCGGAGGGGTACTTCGGCCTATGGCCGTCTGTGCATGTCTGGTCGAAGTTCTTCCAGATTCGTTCTAACGTTGTCCCTGACAAGTCTCTGCACCCTTCCGAGAAACTGCTTACTCAATGTGGTGCAGCGTCCATTACACCTCGGAGGAAGTCCGTGTTTCCTCGCGTCACGGGGCTAGAGTCATGCAAGAAGTGGCACAAGTCCTTCTTCTATGTCAAGAACACAGGAACGGAGGACAAGATTCGGCTCCCTGCCTTCTCCATTGGTACGCCCTCCAAGGTGAACTGGACTTATAATCCGAGGAGGAGTCACGTCTTGGCCGAGACTTTTGAGACTCGGCTTAAGGAGCTGATCCGTGCCGAGTTACGCGGCGAGGATTTGATGGCTACTTTCATCAGTAGCCGAATTTGCCCATTCCAGAAAAGGACGCACAAACTCTGCTACATGAGCGGTCCTCTTGACCCTAACCGAGTCTCGACCGTGGAGCTGGACAATTATCTCATTTTTAAACGTGTCCGAGCTATCTTCAAGACGGAGATGCCTGAGGACTGGGCTTGGGGATTGAAGCCGTTCACCGGCGAACGTCCCCCTCCCGCAGTAAGTTTAACCATTAACGCTTTGTTCTTCAACTGCTTTCATGACTGTTTTTGCTAACTTTCCTCTTTCTTGCCTTACAGAGGTTTGCAGAGCAGAAGGATGAGGATGCCGAGGTTTTGTCGCTCCCGTGGCCTGCGGACCTGAATACCCCGGACGTTGGGGAGCCGGACTCCGAAGAGTTCGTCCCCAAGTCGGATCTCGCTCCGGCTCGTGCTCGTGGCAAGACCTCGGTCCACGAGGAGGAAGGTGATTCGGACGAGGTCCAAGTTCTAGAGGTAGTTGCCGCAATGCCCATTTCTTATGCATTTCCGGCTTCTACTTTCCCAGCTAATCCGGCCAGTCAGGTTCATGATGCCGAGCCTATCACTTCCCGACCCCCTGTTACCTCGGGGAAACGTAGGGCTCCTGTTGGTGCCTCAGAGGCGGCCCCCAAGAAACGAATGAAGAAATCCGCTCCGAATCCTCCCAGGCGCAAGACCATGCCTGGAGTCGCAGGGTAAGTTCCTTTTGCTCGTATTTCTTGTTTCTCTCTTTCTGCTTTTCAACCTGACGTCCTTCTTTCTTATTTATTTTCTCAGTGCTCCACTTTCTGTTAAGCCCGGCGGTCCTAGCATGACTGGCCGTGTGACTCGGCAGCCGTCTCCTCCGCTTGCTGAAGATACCAGGATCCCCAGTCCTGCTCGTGCCGCATCTCCTCTAGCTCTGCATCGCTCGCCCCCTCGCCACGATGTGCCTGAGACTCCTCCTGTTGACGTTGATTCCACTCGGCCCTCCGAGATTTCTACCGACCCAGTTGCCCCCTCTGTGAATCCGAGCATCCCTAACGAGCCTCTTTCTACCCCCGCAGTTTCTGTAGTAACTCCAGCCCCGGCCGAGATCGTCAATATCTCGGCACCCTCTGCAACTATGACCCCTCCGGCTCCTGAAAGCACCGTTCCCCTGGCCGAGGTATCGGCTTCTGCTGATGCCCCCTCTAAAGCAAGAAAAACTGTCGCCACCAAGGCTTCCACCTCCCAGAAAGGTCTTGTCGGCTCTTCCCAGCCGAGTATCGTCGATGTGCTGCGCAAAGGAACTGCCTCTACCCAAGACTCCGTTACTACGGCCGCCGGTGTTGGAGATATGCCCTAGAGGCAATAATAAATGTAGTTATTATTATATCTCTGTGTTTATGATAAATGTTTACATTCATGCTATAATAGTATTAACAAGGAAACATTAATACTTGTGTGATTTGTAAACTTAATTTGAAGTCCCTAGTAAAGCCTCTGTATAATACTAGCTTGTTGGTTAATAGATGATTATGGTTTCCCTATCATGAACATTGAGATGTTATTAACAATAATATCATATCGTTAGGAGAATGATATGATGGACATACTCCTATAGATAAGCGTAGCATAAAGATCAAGTCATTTTAATAGTTCAATTGCTATATGCTTTCTGATACATAGTAATCTGATTCCTTCGACCATGAGATCATGCATATCACCTTTACCGGATGGATGCTTTGATGACATCAAACACCACACCGTAACTGGGTGGCTATAAAGGTGGCATTGAGTGTTCGGAAAGTATTGGTTGAAACACATGGATCAAGAGTGGGATTTGTCCATCCATATGACGGATAGATATACTCTGGGCCCTCTCGGTGAAATGTCATCCAATTAGCTTGCAAGCATGTGACTGGCTCACAAGGGATCACATATCACGGGAACGAGAAAAGAGTACTTATCGGTAACGAGGTTGAACTAGGTATGCAGAGATACCGACGATCATAACCTCGGATAAGTAAACTATCGTGAGACAAAGGGAAATTGATATCGTATGTAAGTGGTTCATTCGATCGCAAAGTAATCGTAGAAATATGTGGGAGCCATATGAATTTCCAGATTCCTCTATTGGTTATTGTTCGGAGAAGTGTCTCGATCATGTCCGCATAATTCACGAACCGTAGGGAGACACATTAAGGATTCGACGTTGTTTTGAGTAGTTATGGAATGATGAGAAAGAGACCGAATGTTGTTCGGAGTCCCGGATGGGATCCGGGATATCACGAGGAGATCCGGAATGGTCCGGAGAATAAGATTCATATAAGGAAAGTCCCGTTTCGGAGTTGGGGAATGGTTCCGGTGTTTTCATCGGGAATGTTCTAGAATGTTCCGGAATGTCCGGCACTCCGGAGGGGAAGGGTACATGAATGTGTTGTATCAAGTTGGTATGATTGCATCATGTACTAAGTGTCATCGCTGTTCCAAATAAAGGATTAATTCAAATCCTAGTTTGAAAAGTCAAATAGCTAAATTGAAAAGTCAAACGGCTAAATTTGGAAAGAGGAAAAGAGGAGGAAGGGGGAAACCGAGTTGGGGAGGAGTTCCCTCCTCCAACCGGCGGCCCACCTCCAAGCCGAGTTGGGGAGGGACTCCTCTCCCTCCCCTTGGCGCGGCCGGCCCCTCCACCTATATAAGGAGGGGCAGGGCTCCCTCCTAGAGACACACAACACCCTCTCCTCCAAACCCTAGTACCAAGCCGCCGCCGCCTCCAAGCCGCCGCTGGCCCTAGGGCACTCGCCGCCTAGGTGAAACCCTAGCCGCCAGCACTAGCCCCTCCTCGGCGTGTCTAAACCCTAGAACACCGAGGGACTCTCTCATACTCCAGCATACTCGCTCCGGCTTAAGGCGAAGCCCTGCGAGATCTCCCCTCTACTTCCGGTACCACGCCGTTGTGCTGCCGGAATCGCGAGGAGAGTGCTACAACCTCCGCTGCCTGCTGGAACAAGGGAGAGGAAGGTCTTCGTCGAGTACCGAACGTGTGACCGACTGCGGGAGCGCTGCCGGAACGCAGCGCCGGAAGGATCGTTTACGCGATCTTGAGATCGGGAAGAGTACGACTACATCACCCACGAGAATCCGCTCTCATTAAACACTTTGGAATCTTCGAGGGTGAGTTATTCCATCGACTCGTTGCTACAATCTAGTAGATAGATCTTGGCTTGTTTGTTTGTATGCGGTAGAACATTTTTGTTTTCCATGCTACGAAACCATACAGTGGTATCAGAGCCGTGTCTATATGTAGATCTGTTGCACGAGTAGAACACAATGGTCATTGTGGGCATTGATGCTTTTATTGTCGATTGCTTCTTGTGTACTTTGCATCTTGCGGGATGTTGGGATGAAGTGGCCCGGGCTAACCTTACATGACATCGTTCATGAGACTTGCTCCACGCTTGACATGCAACTTGTATTGCATAAGTGGCTTTGCGGGTGCCTGTTTCTCCTAGCATAGTTAAGATCCAATTTACAACGGGTGATTAACAATACTAGTATCAATGTTGTGGTTCATGTTCGTAAGTTAGAACGACACTTATTGAAAGCCCGAAACCACGTAAAACATGCAAAGAAAGTAGAGGCGTCTAACTTTGTTTTGTAGGGGTGTGCTGTGATGTGATATGGCCATGATTGTGATTATATTTGATGTATGCAATGTTCCTTATTGTAAGTTGGCAACCGGCAGGAGCCATATGGTTGTCTTTAATTTATGTTAAGACCCGCGTGTCTATTCAAAGTAGTTGTAATAGTTGAAGCCGGTGGACGACAACCATGAAGAAGCGTCATTGACCTTGATGCAATGCCGGTGATGATGGAGATCATGTTCGTGCTAGAAGATGGAGATCGGAAGCACAAAGAAGAAAGGCCATATCATATCACATATTATGAATTGCATGTGATGTTAATCCTTTATGCATCTTGTATTGCTTAGTAGACGACGGTAGCATTATAAGATGATCTCTCATGCACATGAATTTCAAGTCATAAAGTGTTCACCCTTAGTTAGCACCGTTGCTAAAGCTTGTTGTTTCGAAGCACCACGTGATGATCGGGTGTGTTAGATTCCGCAAGTGTATACAACGTGAGCAAGCCAGATTTTCTCATGCGGAAACTAAGGTTTGATCTTGACGAGCCTAGCATGTACAGACATGGTCTTGGAACACGGATCACCGAAAGGTAAAGCATGAATCATATAGTAGATATGATGAACATGTTGATTGTTCGCCATTGAAACTATATCAACTCTTGTGATGATCGGTGTTGATGTGGTGGATTTGGTTCGTGTGGTCACTAAAACAATGTGAGGGATATTGTTTTGAGTGGGAGTTCACCTAGATTAATTCTAATATTAATTTGAACTCAATTTGTCATAAACTTAGTCTAAACTATTGCAAATATGTTGTAGATCAATGGCAGCCCCTACCATCAATTTTAATGCGTTCCTAGAGAAAGAAAAGTTGAAAAACAATGGAAGCAACTTCGCGGATTGGTTCCGCAATTTGAGGATTGTCCTCACAGCTGGTAATTTGACCTATGTGCTGGATGCACCGCTGGGTGACCCACCTGCAGCTACTGCTACCGATGAAGTAAAGAATGTTTACCTCACTCGAAAGACTCAGTACTCCACAGTTCAATGTGCTATCTTGTATGGTTTAGAATCGGAGCTTCAGAAAAGGTTTGAGAATTCAGACCCATATGATATTGTCGAGGATCTCAAATTGATCTTTGAGACTCATGCGGCAATTGAAAGCTATGAGGCTTCTGAAAAGTTCTTTAACTGCAAGATGGAAGAGGGCAGCTCCGTCAGTGAGCATGTGCTTAAGATGTATGGGCACGCAAACAAACTTCAAAGCTTGGGTATTGTGATTCCCAATGCTTTGGGGATTTACCGTGTCCTCCAATCACTACCACCAAGTTACAAGAACTTTGTGATGAACTACAACATGCAAAACATGAACAAGACGTTGCCAGAACTCTTTGCCATGTTGAAATCTGCAGAAGTGGAGATCAAGAAAGAGCACCAAGTGTTATTGGTCAATAAGACCACCAAATTCAAGAAAGGCAAGTCTAAGAAGAAGGGACACTTCAAGAAGGGTGGTAAGAAAGTTACCACGCCGACGAAGAAGACCAAGGCTGGACCTAATCCTGATACTGAGTGCTTTTACTGCAAGGGAGAAGGTCACTGGAAGCGGAATTACCCAAAGTACTTGGCGGATTTGAAGAACGGCAACATCAAGAAGAAAGGTATATCTGATATACATGTTATTGATGTGTATCTCACTAGTACTCGTAGTAGTGCCTGGGTATTTGATACTGGTTCGGTTGCTCATATTTGTAACTCGAAGCAGGTGCTGCAGAATAAACGGAAGCTAGCGAAGAACGAGGTGACGATGCGCGTTGGAAACGGATCAAAGGTTGATGTGATCGCGGTCGGCACGCTACCCCTTCATCTACCATCGGGATTAGTTTTATACTTAAATAATTGTTATTTGGTGCCTGCGTTAAGCATGAACATTATATCAGGATCTTGTTTATTGCGAGACGGTTACTTGTTTAAATCCGAGAATAATGGTTGTTCGATTTATATGAGTAATATGTTTTATGCACATGCACCTTTGATATATGGTCTATTCTTATTGAATCTCGATAGTGGAAATACACATATTAATAACATTGAGGCTAAATGTTTGAAATCGAGCGATAACTCGACCTATATGTGGCACTGTCGTCTTGGTCACATTGGAGTGAAGCGTATGAAGAAACTCCATTCCGATGGACTTCTTGAATCACTTGATTTCGAATCACTTGATAGATGCGAAGCATGTCTGATGGGTAAAATGACTAAGACTCCATTTTCTGGTATGATGGAGCGAGCTATGGACTTATTGGAAATCATACATACCGATGTGTGTGGTCCAATGAGTGTAGCATCACGCGGTGTTTATCGTTATGTTCTTACCTTCACAGATGACTTGAGTAGATATGGGTATATCTATTTCATGAAACATAAGTCCGAAACTTTCGAGAAGTTTAAGGAATTTCAAAGTGAGGTAGAGAATCAACGTAACAAGAAGATTAAATTTCTACGTTCTGATCGTGGAGGTGAATATCTGAGTTACGAGTTTGGCGAGCATTTAAAGAAATGCGGAATACTTTCGCAGTTGACACCGCCGGGAACACCACAGCGTAATGGTGTGTCTGAACGTCGTAATCAAACTCTCTTAGATATGGTTCGTTCTATGATGTCACTTACAGATTTACCGCTATCATTTTGGGGTTATGCATAAGAAACAGCCGCATTCACTTTAAATAGGGCACCGTCTAAATCCGTTGAAACGACACCGTATGAATTATGGTTTGGGAAGAAACCTAGATTGTCGTTCCTTAAAGTTTGGGGGTGCGAAGCCTATGTAAAGAAGTTACAGCCGGACAAGCTTGAACCCAAAGCGGAAAAATGCGTCTTCATAGGATACCCGAAGGAAACTATTGGGTATACCTTCTATCATAGATCCGAAGACAAAATCTTCGTTGCCAAGAATGGGTCCTTTCTAGAGAAGGAATTTCTCTCGAAAGAAGTGACTGGAAGGAAAGTAGAACTCGACGAGGTTGTCGAACCTTCTCTCGAAATTGCGAGTAGCGCATCACTAGAAGAAGTTCCTGTGGTGCCTGCACCAATAAGAGAGGAAGCTAATGATGATGATCATGAAACTTCGGTTGAAGTTGCTACAGAGCCTCGCAGGTCAACGAGAACTCGTACCACTCCAGATTGGTATGATCCCGTTATGAGTGTCATGTTGGTGGACAACACCGATGACCCTGAGACATATGAGGAAGCGATGATGAGCCCAGATTCCAATAAATGGCAAGAAGCCATGAAATCCGAGATTGGATCCATGTACGAAAACCAAGTATGGACTTTGGTGGACTTACCGGATGGCCGGAAGGCTGTCGAGAACAAATGGATCTTCAAGAAGAAAACAGATGCTGATGGTAATGTTACTGTCTATAAAGCTCGACTTGTCGCAAAAGGGTTTCGACAAATTCAAGGAGTTGACTACGATGAGACTTTCTCACCAGTAGCGAAGCTAAAGTCTGTGAGGATTATGTTAGCAATCGCTGCATATTACGATTATGAGATATGGCAGATGGATGTCAAAACAGCATTCCTCAATGGAGACATTGATGGAGAGTTGTATATGATGCAACCCAAAGGTTTTGTCGATCCTAAAGATGCTAACAAGGTATGCAAACTTCAACGGTCCATTTATGGATTGAAGCAAGCATCCCAAAGTTGGAATCAACATTTTGATAAGGTGATCAAAAGTTTTGGTTTTATACAAACTTATGGAGAAGCTTGTATTTACAAGAAAGTGAGTGGGAGCTCTGTAGCATTCTTAATACTATATGTGGATGACATATTATTGATTGGGAATGATGTAGACCTTCTTAATAGTGTCAAGGAATATTTGAATAATAGTTTTTCAATGAAGGATCTTGGCGAAGCAGCTTACATATTAGGCATAAAGATTTATAGAGATAGATCGAAACGCCAAATATCATTGTCACAGAGTACATATTTGGACAAAGTTCTAAAGAGGTTTGGAATGGAAGATAGCAAGAAAGGGTTCTTGCCCATGTTGCCCAATACGACCTTGAGTAAAACTCAAATTCCGACATCGGCAGAAGATAGAGAAAGGATGAGTAAGACTCCCTATGCCTCAGCCATAGGATCTCTAATGTATGCCATGCTATGTACTAGACCCGACATTGCATATGCTGTTAGTTTAACTAGCAGATATCAAAGTGATCCAGGAGTGGATCATTGGACAGCGGTCAAAAACATCCTTAAGTACTTGAGAAGAACTAAGGATATGGTTCTTTCTTATGGAGGTGATGAACAGCTCGTTGTTAATGGTTACACCGATGCTAGTTGGAACACCGATTCGGATGATTCTAAATCACAATCTGGATACGTATTTATTTTGAATGGTGTAATAGTTAGCTGGAGGAGTGCAAAGCAAAGCGTTGTGGCGAGATCTTCAACTGAATCGGAATACATGGCTGCTTCGGAGGCTTCACAAGAAGCGATATGGATGAAAGAGTTCATTACAGAGCTGGGTGTGGTTCCTAGTGCGCTGGACCCAATGTCTATCTACTGTGATAACATGGGCGCCATAGCCAATGCGCAAGAACCAAGGTCACACAAGAAGCTGAAGCATATCAAGCTACGTTTTCACGCTATTCGAGAACATATCCAAGATGGGGATATAAAGATTTGCAAAGTACACACAGATCTGAATGTGGCGGATCCGTTGACTAAACCTCTCCCGAGGGAAAAACATGACCAGCACCAAACTGCCATGGGTGTTCGGTATATTACCATGTAATCTAGATTAGATGACTCTAGTGCAAGTGGGAGACTGTTGGAGATATGCCCTAGAGGCAATAATAAATGTAGTTATTATTATATCTTTGTGTTTATGATAAATGTTTACATTCATGCTATAATAGTATTAACAAGGAAACATTAATACTTGTGTGATTTGTAAACTTAATTTGAAGTCCCTAGTAAAGCCTCTGTATAATACTAGCTTGTTGGTTAATAGATGATTGTGGTTTCCCTATCATGAACATTGAGATGTTATTAATAACAAGATCATATCGTTAGGAGAATGATATGATGGACATACTCCTATAGATAAGCGTAGCATAAAGATCAAGTCATTTTAATAGTTCAATTGCTATATGCTTTCTGATACATAGTAATCTGATTCCTTCGACCATGAGATCATGCATATCACCTTTATCGGATGGATGCTTTGATGACATCAAACACCACACCGTAACTGGGTGGCTATAAAGGTGGCATTGAGTGTTCGGAAAGTATTGGTTGAAACACATGGATCAAGAGTGGGATTTGTCCATCCATATGACGGATAGATATACTCTGGGCCCTCTCGGTGAAATGTCATCCAATTATCTTGCAAGCATGTGACTGGCTCACAAGGGATCACATATCACGGGAACGAGAAAAGAGTACTTATCGGTAACGAGGTTGAACTAGGTATGCAGAGATACCGACGATCATAACCTCGGATAAGTAAACTATCATGAGACAAAGGGAAATTGATATCGTATGTAAGTGGTTCATTCGATCGCAAAGTAATCGTAGAAATATGTGGGAGCCATATGAATTTCCAGATTCCTCTATTGGTTATTGTTTGGAGAAGTGTCTCGATCATGTCCGCATAATTCACGAACCGTAGGGAGACACACTTAAGGATTCGACGTTGTTTTGAGTAGTTATGGAATGATGAGAAAGAGACCGAATGTTGTTCGAAGTCCCGGATGGGATCCGGGATATCACGAGGAGATCCGGAATGGTCCGGAGAATAAGATTCATATAAGGAAAGTCCCGTTTCGGAGTTGGGGAATGGTTCCGGTGTTTTCATCGGGAATGTTCTAGAATGTTCCGGAATGTCCGGCACTCCGGAGGGGAAGGGTACATGAATGTGTTGTATCAAGTTGGTATGATTGCATCATGTACTAAGTGTCATCGCTGTTCCAAATAAAGGATTAATTCAAATCCTAGTTTGAAAAGTCAAATAGCTAAATTGAAAAGTCAAACGGCTAAATTTGGAAAGAGGAAAAGAGGAGGAAGGGGGAAACCGAGTTGGGGAGGAGTTCCCTCCTCCAACCGGCGGCCCACCTCCAAGCCGAGTTGGGGAGGGACTCCTCTCCCTCCCCTTGGCACGGCCGGCCCCTCCACCTATATAAGGAGGGGCAGGGCTCCCTCCTAGAGACACACAACACCCTCTCCTCCAAACCCTAGTACCAAGCCGCCGCCGCCTCCAAGCCTCCGCCGGCCCTAGGGCACTCGCCGCCGCCGCCTAGGTGAAACCCTAGCCACCGGCACTAGCCCCTCCTCGGCGTGTCTAAACCCTAGAACACCGAGGGACTCTCTCATACTCCACCATACTCGCTCCGGCTTAAGGCGAAGCCCTGCAAGATCTCCCCTCTACTTCCGGTACCACGCCGTTGTGCTGCCGGAATCGCGAGGAGAGTGCTACAACCTCCGCTGCCTGCTGGAACAAGGGAGAGGAAGGTCTTCGTCGAGTACCGAACGTGTGACCGATTGCGGGAGCGCTGCCGGAACGCAGCGCCGGAAGGATCGTCTACGCGATCTTGAGATCGGGAAGAGTACGACTACATCACCCACGAGAATCCGCTCTCGTTAAACACTTTGGAATCTTCGAGGGTGAGTTATTCCATCGACTCGTTGCTACAATCTAGTAGATAGATCTTGGCTTGTTTGTTTGTATGCGGTAGAAATTTTTTGTTTTCCAGACTACGAAACCCTATAGCCGGTACCCAGCTTGCTCTTCATTAAAGCCCTGCGGCCGCGGTGGTTACACAGCACGTCCGGGGTAAAGTCCTCACTCGGACGGCTAGTGGAAACAGCCTCGGCTCTCTGGTGGAATATGCCAATAACTGGAATGCTGCCGATGATCTCGAGGGTAATCCAATCAGTCAGCCGTTTCAGCTTTCCAACATTAGCAGCCGCTTGGATCAAGCTGCCAAGATCATCCTTGATAGTGACAAGATGAATGAGGTAATTGTTGTTTCACGGAGTTTTGATTGATTCTCCAGATGCTACTATATATACTCTAGTCCCCGAAACTTGCAAACGAGTAACTTGTTATTCGGTTGGAAGTTTTATGATGTTCTACTTAATTCGATTTAACTTTAGGGTTCGAACCTATATCCGACTAGATCTGCCTTAAACTTTGTTTGATTTTTGTCTAACTGATCTTTGAATATCCCGCCACCTAGATCCGGGTTAAGTTTCACTTGACTCGGATCTGTTTTGGCTTTGAACATCCAGCCACCTAGATCTGGGTTAAGCTTTGCTTGACTCGGATCTATTTTGGCTTTGAATATCCAGCCACCTAGATCTGGGTTAAGCTTTGCTTGACTCGGATCTGTTTTGGCTTTGAATATCCAGCCACCTAGATCTGGGTTAAGTTTTGCTTGACTCAGATCTGTTTTGGCTTTGAATGTCCAGCCACCTAGATCCGGGTTAAGTTTTGCTTGACTCGGATCTGTTTTGGCTTTTGATTATCCAGCCACCTAGATCCGGGTTAAGCTTTGCTTGACTCGGATCTGTTTTGGCTTTGATTATCCAGCCACCTAGATCCGGGTTAAGTTTTGTTTGACTCGGATCTTTTTTGGCTTTGATTATCCACTCATCTTTTGCTCTATTCTCAGGTTGCACATGACCGGCGGACTGCTGAATTTCAAAGGTTGCTTTTTTCGCACAGAAAATTGGAAAAAATACAAGAGAATTCTTCCTGTGGTGAAAAAAGCTGGTAAGTCGACAATTCTTTTCGTCATCTCCGACATTCTTATTGTTTTGTATGCGAGATGTCGGCTCACTTTAGTGGTGAACAGGTAACATCAATAATCTCAACATTCGTCTTGAGAAGAAAGTCAAGAGCCTGGAAGGTTAGTTTCCCTTTTGCTTTATACCTTTCCTTCTTTAAAATGTGCGTTAATTTCTTTTATCTCGTTTGGCTTTGGTAAAGCCGAGTTACAAACCTTTGCAGCATCTCACCAAGATTGCACGCCCATGCCTGATGTAATGCTGCATTTTTTAGAACAAAGCACTACTCATTCGGCGCAGCTAAAAGAGAAGGACGATGAAATAGCTCGCCTGCGCGCCGAGGTAGAGGCCCTTAAGCTTTCTCAGAGGTCCGAACTAGAAAAGGTCGACCAAGAGTTCTCCGAGGAGAAAAATCGGCTAGCTCTGCAACTGCAGAAGAATGAAGAGCTCCTCAAGGTTGCCGAACTGAAAACTCGGGGAATGAGCGAGGAGATCGCTCGCTTTGAGAAGAGCAAGATTGAGTGGGCTAAAGACCTTCAGATAATGATGAGTTATATTCATCGTAAGCTTCTTAGCACGGCCGGATTATCTTTTTCCTTTTTCCTGCTGCCCTCTGATGTCTTCCTGTTTTGTGCAGATCATTTTCCAGAAGCTAAGCCCGTGAACTCTAAAGCGGTTCTTGCTGCTCGTGTGCGCCGAGGTGTCCCTGTTGACGCGGACTCAAAGTACTCGATGGAAGACTTCCTGGTTGCTGTCTGCGCTGCAGTTGGTCCGATGAAGATTATGGGTAGGGATTTGGTGCAGGCAGCTATCCGCGCCTACCATGTTCTCTGGCCTAATACTTCTGGGACTCCTGATATCAATGAGGTCCAAAGATTAATGGCGTCCGAGAGGCAACTAAGTCTTTGGAGGGAATCAGCCGGACGAGCTGGCGCTGATATGGCTCTCACTGTTATCATGTCATGGTATGAAGATATTTCTCTTGATATCTTGAGAAATTTGCGCATTGGTTCCCGTTGGGTTGAGGACCCCACCTTCGTCGCTCTTCGGCAAGCTCGTGCCTTCCAGCTCGTTGAGTATGCCGACGTGCATACCTGGAATGAAGGTCCGAGTTTCCTTCCGAACCCGGACGATGAGGTCGTAGTCGAGGTTGCATCGGATGACAATCCAGCTGAACAAGGGGAAGATGAGGATGACTCGGCTACTTCTGGTGATTCCAGTTCAAGCTCGGATGGCAATGGCGATGCGTGATCCTCCTCCAAAGGTACTGGGCATTCCACTGCACAAACCGATGCTACTCCACAGCCTCGGGCTTCCGCCGAAGTCGCACCTGGTTCTGTGGAGGGTGAGGCAACCTCAGCCGAAGCTCCGCCTACCTCGGAGTGCCCAGCCCCTGACCAAGTTACTGCCTCTCCCGCTAAAAATCTTTAAGTCGTTTCTTGTCCCTGGTATGCGGGGCGTATGATGTACGTGGAATATTTGTCCGTCCTCTGTATGGCCTGAATTTCTTTTGCCGTGTGTTTCTGAGACATATATGTTCGTAATTGTTATCACTTAGTTTAAGTGATCTTGTTCGTCTGAATCCTTGCTTTGGTGGCCTGCTATTTCTTGATTCTGGGATATATTCTTGCCTTTGTATTCCCGTGGTTTAGTCAGTTAACTTGGGTGTGGGCTTCGAATATCATACGAGATTTAGTTGTTCTTACTTTGAGTGCCGAAGTTTGATACCTTCCTTGTACCCAAGGCTAACCACCACTTCGGAATAATACATGGCCGTCCCCGAGTCGCTGCCTATAGCGCCAAAGTCTAGTATGTAAACCAAACTTCAGAAATAATATAAGATGGTTGCCGAGTCGCTGCTCAAGGTACTGAGATTTAGTACATATAAAATTGAAACAACATATGGCAGTCCCCGAGTCACTGCTTTAGATGCCGAGGTTTAATACATAACCCAAGATTGAAATAACACATAGCATTCCCCGAGTTACTGCTTTGGATGCTGGGGTTTGATACATAACCCAAAATTGAAATAACACATGGCAGTCCCCGAGTCACTGCTCTGGATGCCGAGGTTTAATACATAACCCAAAATTGAAATAACACATGGCAGTCTCCGAGTCACTGCTCTGGATGCCGAGGTTTAATACATAACCCAAAATTGAAACAACACATGGCAGTCCCCGAGTCACTGCTCTGGATGCCGAGGTTTAATACATAAGATGAAATTGAAATAATACAAGGCAGTCCTCGAGTCACTGCTCTAGATGCCGAGGTCTAATACATAATTGGTGCTTGATCTTGAGATACCATGCTATGAGTAAAATGGACGAAGTAAAGCTACGTTCCATGGCCTTTTCGTTTCTTCGCCGGCTTTGTCTGCCATGTTCTTTCCAGGGGATTGAGCATCGATTAGGTAATAGGCATCGTTGTGCAATGCTTTGCTCACGACGAATGGTCCTTCCCACGGAGGTGACAGCTTGTGCATGCCGGCCGTGCATTGCACCAGTCGGAGAACTAAATCCCCTTCTTTGAACACTCCTGGATTTACCTTCTTGCTGTGATATCGCCGCAAGTTCTGCTGATAAATAGCTGATCGCGATAGCGCCAGCTCTCTGGCTTCTTCTAGCAGATCAACAGTATCTTGCCGAGCTACTTCATTTACCTCTGAAGTCGTATATTGAGTAATTCTTGGCGAGTCATGTATTATGTCGGCTGGAAGCACGGCCTCTGCCCCGTATACCAGAAAGAATGGTGTATAACCTGTTGATCTGTTCGGAGTGGTCCTGAGGCTCCATAATACTGCTGGTAATTCCTCAATCCAACATCCTGCCGACCTTTGCAATGGTTCGACGAGTCGTGGTTTTATTCCGGACAGTACTAGTCCATTAGACCTTTCCACTTGCCCATTAGATGCTGGGTGAGCTACAGAGGCAACATCCAATCTTATGTGTTTCTCTTGGCAAAACCTGGCGAAGGCTCCTTCTGCAAAGTTTGTGCCGTTATCTGTAATCACACTGTGCGGGTACCCATATCTTAAGATAATATCTTTGAGGAATTTCACCGCTGTGGGCCCATCGCATTTTTTATTGGTTTCACTTCAATCCATTTTGTGAACTTATCCACCATAACCAATATGTGGGTCACCCCCCTCGGGCCGGCTTAAATGGTCCCACCATATCTAAGCACCACACAGAAAATGGCCAAGTAATGGGTATCGTTTTTAACTTGGACGACGGCATGTGTATCTTGGTTGCATATCTCTGACAACCATTGCATTTTTCAACCAGCTCTTTGGCTTCCTTCAAGGCCGTTGGCCAATAAAACCCATGCCTGAATGCTTTGGCCACCAAGGAACGAGACGAGGCATGGTGTCCACATTCTCCTTGATGTATATCTAGGAGGATCTCCTGGCCTTCTGCCGAACTCACGCACCTTTGCAATACGCTTGTGACGCTTATTTTATATAGCTCATTATTTATGATTGTATAAGCTTTAGCTCTCCTTACTATCTGTCTTGCTAACACTTCATTATTCGGTAAAATCACATTTTTAAGGAAAGAGAATATGGGTTGCGCCCATACGGGTGTGATTTTCACTAGTGTGGTCTCACTGTCTATTTCCATGTTTTCCGCCGACATAACTACTTTGGCTTTCTCCATAGTTGTGCTTACCT
Organism: Avena sativa; assembly: GCA_916181665.1. Classification (NCBI taxonomy): domain Eukaryota; kingdom Viridiplantae; phylum Streptophyta; class Magnoliopsida; order Poales; family Poaceae; genus Avena; species Avena sativa. The sequence goes on along the minus strand of OV702294.1, from coordinate 164,211,181 downwards.
CTGCTGTCCTCCTCTTGGGAAGTTCCGGGTTATATTGCTGGTCTATTTCCATTGGCACGCTATCTTCTGCTGAATTTGCCGGAATAAAGATGGATTCGGACTCTGGTGATGGAATTATTGATGGTTTCCTGAGGTGCTCTAGGGAAATACCTGGGGGAATTGACTGCCTGGTTGATCCTAGCTTTGACAATGTGTCTGCGGCATCATTTTCTGCCCGAGGTATATGGTGAAATTCACACCCTTCAAAGTATCCACTGATTTTTTGCACATGAAATTTATACGAAGCCATGTTACTATCTAATGCGTCCCAATTGCCTGAGACTTGCTGCACTACTAGATCCGAGTCCCCATAGCATAAGATTCGGCGTATGCCAATCTCTTTTGCTACTTTCAATCCATGGACCAGTGCTTCATATTCGGCTACGTTGTTTGACGCGACAAAATGTATTTGCAGCACATATTTCAGCTGATCTCTTTTGGGCGAGGTTAACACTATTCCTGCCCCCAAACCGTTTCTTAGTTTGGAACCGTCAAAATGCATCGTCCAATAATTTGGGTCTGGTAATGGTGGCTCATACTGCACCTCGGCCCAATCTACAAAGAAGTCGGCGACCGCCTGATATTTGATTGCATCTCTCCTGTCGAATTGTGGAGCATACGGTGACAACTCAATTGCCCATTTGGCTATTCGGCCGCTTGCATCTTTGTTGCTCAATATGTCGGCTATGGGTGCTTCACAGATCACTTTGATGGGGTGCTCTTCGAAGTAATGTTTAAGCTTCTTTGCCGACATGTACACTCCATAAGCCATTTTCTGATAATGTGGGTAATTTTGCTTTGAAGCGGATAACACCTCGCTTCAATAATACACCGGCCTCTGTATCGACTTATCATCTTCTAATCGTTCTACGACGACTACGTCACTCACAACTCTGTTGGTAGCCGCTATATAGAGTAACATAGGCTCTTTTGATAATGGAGAAGCCAAAATGGGTGCTGTGACCAACATCCTTTTCAACTCATGAAATGCACTGTCTGCTTGTGGAGTCCAAATGAACTTATCTGATTTATTCATCAGTTGATAGAGTGGTAGTGCCTTTTCTCCTAGCCGACATACAAACCGGCTGAGCAAGGCTAAACACCCCGTGAACTTTTGCATGTCATTTAGACACCTTGGCAACTCCATTCTTTCTACTGCCTTTATCTTCATTGGGTTCGCCTCTATACCTCGGCTAGATACAAGAAAACCGAGTAATTTTCCTGCTGGCACGCCAAATGTGTATTTTTCCAGGTTAAGCTTCATTCGGAACCTTCTTAGGTTCACGAAAGTCTGCCGTATATCATCCAGTAGCGTTTTGCTATCTTTGGTTTTGATGACGACGTCATCCACATATACTTGTACATTTTTTCCTATCTGGTCGTGTAGACATTTTTGCATGCATCTCTGATACGTTGCTCCTGCGTTTCGCAGGCCGAATGGCATTGTGCGATAGCAATAAGCCCCGTACGGGGTAATAAACGTAGTCTTTATTTGATCGGACGGATTTAACGGTATCTGGTGAAAACCAGAATACGTATCTACAAATGACAATAGTTTACAACCAGCGGGCGAATCAATGACTTGGTCTATTCTAGGTAATGGAAAAGGATCTTTTGGACACGCCTTGTTCAGGTTCGTGTAATCGATACACATTCGCCATACAATGGCTACATTCGGATCATCCTTCTTCTTTTCTACTAGCACCGGGTTTGACAACCAATCCGGATACAGCACCTCCATGATGAACCCGGCCGCAAGGACCGAGCTATTTCATCCCCTATTATTTTTCTCCTGTCTTCGGCGAAGCGGCGGAGAGGTTGCTTCACCGGCCTTGCTCCTGGCCTTACATTCAGAGAGTGCTCAGCCAACTCCCTCGGAACACCTTGCAGATCCTGAGTTGACCATGCAAAGATATCCCGATTCTCACGGAGGAAGTTGGTGAGATCGCTTTCCTATTTAGCATCTAGGCCTGCACCAATAGTAACAGTACGCTCTGGGAATTGCTCATCTATCTGAAACTTGATGTACCGCATCTCTGGCCTTGGTTCATTACTTGATGTACCGCATCTCTCCGGTCCGAGTTATCATACCTCGGGGGAGGAGTTGGTAACATCAGTTGCTGTGCATTTGCTCCAGTCAACTGCGGCTGATGTGCCTGGAGAGGTGCTGCCTGAATGCCTGCGGGGTTTCCCATTGCATTTTTCATCCATGCACATTGGCGGGTCGTATGGTTGGCCGGCCTGGCTGGGTTTGAGGTGTGAAATTTACACGGCTGATCTAACATAGATTCAAACGTGTACTTCGGCCTCTCCTGCCATTGCTTCTTTTGTTCTGGTGTCCACTGTCTTTTTCCTTCATTCCTTGGTGTCCACTGCTGAGGACCATTCTTTTGTCGTTGAGTCGTTCCGTGACTCGGCTGATCTTGCACTACCGCTGCCACTTGGGCCGAATTATATCTATAATCCGGCCTTTCTTCTCTTCTTCTTCCTCTAAAGTCATTGCGCCTGGATGACCCGTCCAAATCTCTTGCATATTGGTCTTGTTGCTCCCGATGATCTGCCGACATTAATTCTGGTTGCATCGGATCTCCCAATGCATATGAGTCCGCTATTCTGATGGTTTCTGCCAATGTGGTTGGCATATCTCTTTGAAGTCGCTGCCATGACACACTGGCATAACGGCATCCTTGAGCGAACCAAGCTATTGCTTGTGATTCTATAACTCCTTCACACGAGTTTCTCAGGTTACACCACCGAGTTAAAAACTCTCTGTCCGTTTCGTTCGGCCTTTGCTTGCACATGGCTAACTGTTGCGGCCTGTTTGGCCTCTTGTATGTACTGGTAAAGTTGCTAACGAACATTTCTTCAAAATCCAACCAACTGTTGATGCTACCTGCGGGCAGATTATTCAGCCATACTCTAGCTGGTCCTTCCAACATTTGTGGGACATACCGTACTGCCCATCGTAAGTTCCCACCTACTATTTTCACAGCAGTGGCATAATCAATCAACCAGTCTTGTGGTTTGGTGCTCCCATTATATGTCTTTGTGCCTCTTGCCAGCTGAAAGTTCGGCACAGGTGGTTCGCCCATGATCCGTGGTCCGAAGCATGTCGGACCCGGTGGACCCTATTCTTCGAGTAACTCAGATCGGTACAGCCGGTCTAGCTTTACTCTGGCATCATTTGATGGCAGATCTCTGTACAGAACTCTTTCTTGCATTCCATAGTGGTTATTTCCACCATGGATCGCATATTCCATCTCGGAATAACCATCATTGTACCTTTCATTTACTTGATTGTGGCGAGCTGGTCTTGCTTCTCTTTCCTGCCGAGGTTCATGTCTTGGCTGCGGGTTGAGCGGCGGTTCTCTCCTTACTTCAACCTGGATATTGTTCTTGTGATTGCCTCTTCCGAGTTCTCTTCTGCCGAGATCTCCATTGCCTCGGCTTCCGCCGTCTTTCTCAGCACGGCCGGGATTCCTTTCACCACTGTTACCTTGGCTTCCATTGCCTCTGTTCTCGTTTGCTTTCCCGGCTATCGCCGGATTATACGGAACGATTTGCTTGTTTCTCTTTCCTGAAGTTACCGCTTTGTCTTTTCGTGCATTGTTTCCTGGTGAGGATGCTGCTGCCACAGACAAGGCAGGTGCTTCTCCAGCCGAATGAACCATTCGCGAGGCCCCTGGCCTCGCCGGGTCTGCTCTGAGCATTTCTTTGTTTTGCTGGTTTGCGATGCGTACCAGCTCATTCACTCTTTCTTGCTATTTCTGCTGGGCTTCGCCGGTCAATCCCTCTAACTCTAATGCTGCGGCATTTGTCGCTCTCAGGTTCTTTGCCGGGGTACTGTACCTCGGCAAGCCCAAATCAACTGATTCTGCCTTATGAGCATCATGCTCCTTGTTGATATCATCTATGAGGTTCTTCCCTCTTAATCTCAACTCGTCAACTCGTTCGGGAGCGACGTCAAGCTTGTTAGCTTTAGCATATTCTCGCAGGGTCCTGTTTAAGGACTCCCGCAGGGCCGACACCTTTTTTGCCTCTACCAGCACCTTTTGCCTGGTTTCTTCTAACTCTGCCTGAGCATTTACCGGATCAAGTATCAGCGCTATAGGTGTAGTCAGGTTTTCTATGGTTGCCTGAAGAATGTTTTCTGGTCTTTCCAGAGGTGGCCCTCTTACTCTTGGTACCTTTGGGGTAGTGTCCTGTACTTCGGCCTGGTTGGTCACTGGAGGGGTTACCTTGGTGGGTGGTGGTGCCGTCTGCCTGGGCGCGACCTGCACGCCTGTGGCAGGGTCTCTGGTTGATCCGGCACCTGCTACTCTCGCCTGCACTCCGGCTGCGACCATCACCTCGACGCTGCTCACAGGATGCGCTCCGTGCGGACGGCTCGCAGCGCTAAGGGGTGGCTCTCCTGCAACAACAACCTGGTGAGGATAAATGCCGGAGATGTCGACGCCGACGTAGACCTGGTGCCTGCCCAAGCTGATGAAGGCACCGTTGCGCAGGTTTTTTCCCCTGAAGCTGCCTGCATTGTCGCTGACGTAGTCACAGAGATCAAATCTCCGGACCAAGCCAGAAACAACGCGCTCGCCAGTGTTGATGAAGTTTCCCGTCCGGATCATGACTCCAGCTAGCACCGCTGCTGGCCCCATGGTGGGCGCCAACTGTCGTGGTGGTGGCATGGCAGATGCCATGGGTAGGCTAAAGTTTGGGGCCAATGGATGCCAGAGGGATCCGGGGAGGGAAGATGCAGTTGATTCTACACACAGAAGGCAAAGGCAAAGATCTTTATTTCTCCTTCCTTGGGCTACAAGTGCTCCTTGAGCTGTATACAAGGAGAAAAGGAGAACTTTACCAACCTAACGGTACTGAATGAGCCGATCCCCTCCTCAGGGTCCAAGCCTCCCCTTATAAAGGAGAGCCTTGGGTTCCTTTAGGGCTGACGTGGCAAGCATATTCGAGGAATATGCTTGTCCCAATATAGTAGTTCGGCGCCCTCCTTTCCCTGTCGCCCTTCTAATGACGACAAGGTTCTAGAGGGCCCCTCCTGCGTGCCTCGGGCTCCAGGACTGTCACCTCCGTGACCTCCTTCTGCCCCTCTGTCGTTCTGCACATTTGTCTCTTGCGCTTGGCTCTGCTCAGATTCTCTCTAGCCTGCGGCTAGAGTTTGACTTTAGGCTTCTCCTTCTCCTGCAAGCTTCATATCATTCGGCCCTTCCTCGCGTAACTCGGCTTGTCCTTCACCTGCATTAAGATTACTCGGGCTAACCCGGCCGACTTACGCAATATCTCGGCCGGGTAATGCCTTGCCATTACTATTGAGGTCCTGCCCTTCCCTATCTCGGCCGACCTCTACAAGATTCGGCCGACTCAGACTATAACTCGGAAATTAGACGGGGAACATACTTTCGTCTTGCTCCGTCCTTACCCTATTCGGGGCTACCTCCCCAACAACTCGCAATGTTTTTGTTGTACCACTCTGAGGGATGTGATATTTACAGAATGGTGTTTTGTGGATGTCATGTCAACGACTATAGTATACTACACATGCAGTGGTATGCTGGGTCACCGCACCCTTGATCTCAACTTTACTTTAAACTTTACTCGTTTCATCACTATTTAGTACATAGAGCATGTTTTATCGTCACAGCTCAACTGCCGATAGAATCAGACAGCTATAATATACCTCTTGTTTTGAAACAAGAAACTCTTTACTTTTGGGGCCTCTTATGATCCAGGAATCATAGGTTTTCCCTTAAACCCATGCCGGCTAAGTTCTCCTTAAACACATTGGGTGGTAAGACTTTCGTTAGAAGATCCGCAAGCATTTCCTTGTTTCCTTAAATGCTCGAGTATATAGTGTGAACATGGATCTTATCTCTCACAACATAATACTTTATCTATATTGGTTTGAAAGCATTACTCAACTTGTTGTTGTAAGCATAGAATACGGCGGGCTCGTTGTCACAGTACATCTTTAGTGGCTTGCTAATGCAATCTACCACTTTCAAGTCGGTATAAATTTCTTTAACCATATCGCCTTCCTCGTGGCCTCATAGCATGCTATAAATTCTGCATCCATCGTGGATGATGCAACTATTGACTGTTTGGAGCTTCTCCACTAAATATCCCCTCATGCGATAGTAAAGACGTATCATGTCGTGGACTTTCAATCGTCTTTGTTTCCCGCAAAATCAGCATCTGAATACCCTCTTATCTCTAGGGAATCAGACCTTCTATATGTTAGCATGAGATTTTTTGTGCCTTGCGCATAACGTAAATCTTTCTTTACCATTTCCAGTGCTCTATGTCTGGATTCTCTTGATATCTACTAAGTACCCCGGTGATAAAATCAAAGTCAGGGCGAGTGCACACTTGTGCATAGTGTAAGCTTCCAACGGCCAAAGTATATGGTACCGACTTTATTTGATCAATATCAAATTTACTTTTGGGACATTGAAATTTCCCAAAACTGTCGCCCTTGACTATTGGAGCAGGTGTGGTATTACACGCATGCATACTATATTTCTTTAGAATCTTATCCAGGTATGCCTTTTGCGATAGACCTAGAATCCCATTTGTTCTATCTCGGTGAATTTCTATACCCAAAACATATGAAGCTTTCCCAAGTCCAACTCTTTCTGTGTTATAAACTTTATAATCTTTAGAAATTGATGACTTATTAACTCTTTGAGACCTTCTAGTGGCCTCATGAACTTGCTCATCATGTGTCTCAACATGTGGCGTATCCTCCGGAGCTGGCTGTTGCTGCTCCCTTTCATGCTCAACTGTGGGTTCGGTCAGCTCCTGACAGTTAGGTTCCGGATCCTCACTCACTGTTGTCGTGGGTGGAGTCACAACAGGTTCTTGCACCACAAGCTTTATGGTTGTCGATGCAGGAATAATAGGTAGCGAGAAGAATGGCCCCTGAATCATCGGCTTAGGTGCATGCACCCTCTTCTCAAGATCAATTTTCCGAGCTACCATGCTCCCCCTCATCATTTTGTCCTCTAAGAAGAAAATGTGTCTCGTTTCTACAAACTTTGTGTATATGTCTAGACAGTAGAAACGAAAACCTTTTGACTTTTCAGGATATCCAATAAAAATGGCAACTGACTGTTTTGTGGTCAAGCTTTGCAATATTTGGATTGAACACTTTTGCCTCAGCCGAGCTCCCCCACGCCCTTAGGCGTTGTAGCGAGGGGCATCGAATACTGGGACACTATGCTAGTCTCCAGGGACTTGACCATACGGGGTGTGTCGACCGTAGTACTCCCCTCCATGGTCATATCTTACTATATTTATTGTTTTACTATGTTGGTTCTCAATTTGGGATTTGAATATGATAATATTTATCAAAATCTTCTGATCTTTCTTTAATTGAATAAATATAATCATATCGAGAGTAGTCATATGTGAATGTTATCAACGAGTCATAACCATCCACAAATGTCGGTGTGAACAATTTCTGATTTGCTTTACATACTTTACTTGAATGCAATCTATGCATTGCTCTATGTCGGAGAACTGTAATGGAGGAAGAATATCGTTTTTAACTAGTCGTTCTATTCTCCCCCTCGAAATATGGCCTAAACGACAGTACCATAATTTCAACGAGTCTTGAGTTCTCTTTCTTTTCTTTGGTTCTTTACCCGACGAGGAAACATTTTATTTTTCACTTTACACACAGAATTAACTTTCTCGCGAGTGGATAATAAATAAATATCATCGTGAAGGAAGACAACACCCACACAATCATTATTACAATAAAATGACACACTGTCCATGTCCAAAAATACATTCATAGTTTACTTTGTCTAAAAATGTGACACACTTATTAAATTTCAATGCAAAAGAAGGAACATGGAGGACATCCGTAAGCAAGATGGTCGATCCACCAGCAAGCTCCAATGAGACGTCGCCAATGGCCTCAACGTCTGCTAGGACTCTATTTGCGACTTCAACGCATCCTTTGATTCCTTTCATAGTCCTCGTCGAATGGAATCCTTGTAAAGAATATGCAACATGAACAGTTGCCCCTAAGTCAATCCACCAAGTAGATTTTGAAAACTATGTGTACAAGGATTCATTTACAAATGAAACTATATGTTACCTTTCCTTGCCATTAGCTCCTTTATAAAAACGAAGCAATCTTTCTTAAAGCGCCTTTTCCTGCCGTAGTGAAGACAAGCATCTCTGTCCACTGAGAGGGCAGGCCTATACTGAGGCTGATGGTGCATGGGAGCTTTACCGTGTGGCCTAGAAGGGGAGCCACCATGAGGTTGATGGTTGCTTTGAGTGAAGGTCCTCTTCTTATTGTCCTTGACAAAATTCAAGGAACCACCATTCTGGTCTTTAAGCCTCTCCACTTATTGAGCGCACATGGTGATGGTCTTTTCTATGTCCCATTTTTCAGGGGCCATGTTGTAATTGACAACAAAGTTGTCAAACTGTTGAGGCAGTGATGCCATCACCAAGTGAACAAGCAGAGAAGACTTTAGATCCAGATCAACATCCATGGGCTTCAGTTTGGCAGCCATGTTTCTCATCCGGCGGATATGCTCCCGGATGCCGTGTCCACCTCCATAGTACTTTTCTGTCACCAACTGCTTTAGCAGCTGGGTTGCATATATCTTTGAAGAGCCAGTTCTGGCTCTTTATCTTTTCCAAGTATTCCGCAACGGAAGTACACTCTACGATGAAGCCAACAATAGCTTGCTCGATCGTGTTATTTATAAATGCCATGCATTTCTTGTTCGCATTCTGCCACTTTCTGTTCTCTGTATAGGAGAGCTACAATAGAGCATAGTCCTTTTTCTTTATTTCTCATGACGCATCATCAACAACAGCCTCTCAGATTGGCTCTGTTGGCTTGTGAGGAGGCTTGGTCTCAAGGACCCAATCCACCTCAGCACATATGAAGACCAAATCCACCTTCTTTCTCCACTAGGAGTAGTTGTCACCTCTAAGTGTGAGGACATCCTTGATGCAACTCATCAAGTAATACCCTCCTGAAAACCACAAAGAAATGAGAACAGTAACAATTGCAAATATTGATCCAACGTTGGTCAAAATCAAGACATGCACATGTTTATGCAAATAATTCTACATCACTGTTGAGCAGAAAATAGAATCAAAAGCACATGACTTTAATTACTTTGAAATAACACACTAAACACAATCATGCTATTTACAACGTTGGTTAGAAAAATAACATGAATATAACCAGAATATAACTTTAACATGCTCTCAAAATTTAATAATTTCTTTGTCTTTATTAAATTTTAATAGAGCCCTTTTGACTATATGCAGCGGAAGAATGAATTAAAAATTCATTTAACTTTACATATTTACAGAAACTTTTCTTTCACTTTTGTATTTTCTAGACCAAATATCGTTGGATAATTTTGTGTAAAAAACATTGTGCAAAAATCATCAAAAACAGATAATAAACAGTCTTTAAAAGTTTTTGTAAATATTAAAATCAAAACTGTGTTGTTAATGCCCTTTTGGGCCTTTACTGTGAGCTGCCAGTAGCGGCCCGAGATAGCCCGGCTTCGCGAGCTCTATCTGTCGCCTGGCGCTTGGCCCGCGGTGGCCCGCTGTTGCGTGACGCCCGCGCGCTCTCTCTGCCGCTCTCTACCGCTTCCTCGCAGCCCAGCTGAGGCCCACGGCCTGCACACCAGGGGCCAGCGCCCGCCGCTCAGGCTGAGCCATCCGATGCGCGCTCGTGAGATCGTGTGGCTGGGCGTGGGTTTCGGCGGGGTCAAAACCAGCAGCGCCCCAATCGCCCGAAACACTAAATCCATTTGCCCCCTCCCACTCTCTGGCTCTCTCTAGCGGCGCTCTCGGCGAGGTGGTCGCGCCGCCCGGCGTCCTACCGTCCACGAGCCCCTCCCCCTCTCCTTGATGCGAGCCCCTCCTCTATCTTCTTTGTCCCGTTCACCACCTTCCCCACACCCCACGGCGACCACGGCGGAGTGAGAGAGGAAGAAAGACGGCACCCCCTTGCCCTCCTCCCTTGCCGGTTGTGCGTCCACCTGAGGGTGGGCACACCGCCGTCAAGCGGCGCAGCGGCAGCACCCTTTGCCGGCGCACAACGGCGGTCAGTGGATCTTTCTTTTATGTTTTGTATTCGGGGTGGGATTTCTTTCTCTGCGGGGATTCAGGGTCTCTGTGGGATTTTGGGGCGTTCCCTTTCTCTGTTCTTTGCCCCGAAGGGTTGGTTCTTCTTCCCGATGCATCAGCTTGTCGACGCGCATCGGGATCGAGAGGAACGGCGCGGCTGGAGACTGGCGGCGCACTGTGTAGGGTTTTCTTTCTTGGATTTGCTTTTTTGGGATGAACTGGGGTTTCTTTTCCTGTGATTGCCTTTTACCAAAAATCTAGGACTAGAGACTGCTCCGATACCAATGTTAAAACCATTATAGGATCACCTAGCCTAGACAATCACGATAGTCTTTCTCTGTTCATAATCTTGAGAAAATACTGAGAGGGAGAGGAAGATTCGAGAGGGATAGTGCATTGTATACCTGCTTCTTGGCTCGATGAACTCGAGCCGGTGGCCATGGCAAAGGGGCGCCGACGTGGGGGTGGGCAGGCAGCAGTGGTGCTTCCCGTCGCTCATGCTAACCCTAGATCGGTAGGGAATATCGGTGGGACCGTGGCAACGCGACGGACCTCGTAATCCGTGCCTCCGGCCCCACCTCTCTTTATAGCGCGGAGATTGGGGCCCACCAACCTATGTTCGGTTGGACGCCCCTGATCAGGGCACAAGTCAAGGCTTGTCCGAGCCGTTGGGTTCGAGACGGAGTGGAGATCAACCTAACACCCACAGCCGTGCCGTCGGTGGCGGGACGCTGCTCTTGGCCGAGCGTAGGCAGGGGACACGACACCAGCACGGAGACGCAGCTGACGGCGCAACAAATCGTCCCATGATGCCTTTACAGCGACGAGCATCCTATGATGGAATTCCTCATTTGTCCTTCCCGTGATGAATGAACGAAAAAGAAGGCATCGACCCGTGGTCAATCCATGGTCGCACGAAGAATTTTTCGCTGCTCACTTTGCACCACTCGCCGTGGGTGGCGTGGCCAGGCCGGTCTGCCATGAGCCCATGACTACGTTTATCCGTTGTGCAAGTTGGCTCATGTGCAAACAATCATTGACTACGATTAACAAAAAAAAGGTAGACCCCTGCCAAATCTCGCAAGTCCTATGAAACAGTGGTAGATCCATCCATCCTTAATTTTACCTTCTTTTACCACTACTAGCGTTGCCCTCCATCAAATAGGAAAAAAGTTGGGTTATGCACCAACCGTGTTGGAGCGGTACTTTCATGTAAGGGCTTCGTTTGGTAGCCTGCGTACATCCTGGGCAAAGCTCTGGCGATGAAAATGGGCCGATTGGTTGTCCGCAACACCCCACGCGAGACGCGGCCTAGGGATAGCGCTCGATTAGGCTGCCTTTATTGGGCCGAGAACTACTACACGTACGATCAATTTCGTACGATTCCTGTCCGACAAAGGAATCAAGCCGTGTGTATTTCAGCTTGTTGACAATCTGACGGTACGGATTTGGTGTCGTGGGCACATCGGACACCAATGTTCGTACGCAAATCAATTCCGTATTGGGCCTGCCTCGAGCCAGCAAAAATAAGCCGACTCAGTGCACAGATGGAGACAGGAAGGGAGCTGCCGCATAACTTTCCGCTCTTCTCGCTCACTCTCCGCTCGGCATTGCGATTAATCCCTCCCTCCCACTCGATGGTGTCATTCCCAGCGACGAATCGGTCGCACACCATCATCGTCGGCGGTGAAGGGCTTAGAGGGAGACTCCGGCGTCGAGTCTGTCGCTCACCATCGGTGGCTACGGTCTTAGTACGAGACTCTGGCGATGAATCCGAACCATGGCGGTAAGCTCTTCCCCCTTTTTCCCCGAGCCATTTAGACGGTAGATCTGCACGTAGAAGGTCATGGTTGGGATTCTAGATACCATGCGTTGTAGATCTTCACGGATATCCCCTGCTCTAGGTTTTTTTTCGATTAGAGGGTTTACTGTTGCATGATTACCAACACGAGATCGTGTGATTTGTGCTTTCTTTCTTCGGTGGTAGTACGCACCATTGATCTGTGTATCAAGTAAGGTAGATCTGACAACGGTTTGTGGATAAACATTTGGCAATGATTACACTGGCTAAGTGCATTTTTGCGACGAGGTCATTGAACCAGGATGTGTGTTCAATGGTTTGTGCATTCCGCCAGTTTCATTTACCCCATCTCTGAAACTGGTGTTCTTTCGTTGCTGCATGCAATAATTCTGATAACTGCAACCCAGGCGCTATATGAGGCAACGTTTTCACCTACACAAGCTTGCAGTATACACATTTGACGATGATTAGACTGTCCAATTGCGTTTTTGGGATGAAGTTATCGAACCAAGTGGTATGTTCATTGCTTGAGAATTTGACTATGTTCGTCTAACTCCATCTCTGAAAATGCAGTGTGTCAAATGCCACATGCATTAAGAATCTGAATCTACAAATGTCAAGCGCTATATGCGGCAATGTTTCCATTATGAATTACCAATGATTAGGTCCACATGCAACAACTTTCTATAGATGGGCTTTAGTACCTAGTATTTTTGGTGGAAAACTGTGTAGGATCCATGGTACTTAAGGGATCATCTATAGAGATATGTTTCATTTTTGTGATCTTATGTCTGTACTATGTGTGCTACGCTGATGATTACAACTGTCACACAATATAATTTTAGGGATGTCTAATCGAAACTTGTTGTATGTACAAACATTGTATTTGTGCATTTTATTTGGTTCGCTCACGCCATCCCTAAAGGTGACATGCATTTTCTACATTTTGTGTGCAACATTGGCAAATATGAGGCAGTAATTTTTTGACTCATTGGTATGCTTTGTGTTTATTACTTTTCCTTGTGTTGATTGCTTTTCTTTGTGTAGATTTCTTTGTTGTGTGTTCATTGCCTATCTTTGTGTTTCATTGTAGGATGTCAAGATCGGTGGCCGGGGAAAGGAGCCTGCCGATGGCTCGAACAAGAGTGCCAAAAAATCAGGAATGCATCAGTTTTGGCACCTGGGATGAGGTAGTGACCCATACCCAGTTCTACAAGGTAATGATAGCACCTGCACTAGGACTGCTTCCTATCCTAGAGCCATTCGAGCCATATTTGGACAGTGTCTCTGACACGACACTCTGAAACTGACGACTGGCTGCCAATGAGACATCACACTCTCATATGTCAATGGTAAAGCTTGCTTCGATCAAGGTTGAGCACCTTTTGCAGTAGCTCTTGACCTGAAGATTGGTTACTTGCTAGCCTTCTAAAAAATCTACCCAAAGATTTACAAGGTGGTCATCTACGACTACACTCAAGCCGAGGTTGTCAAGAGGTGCCCCAAGCACCTTGAAGCTTTCAGGAGGATCGTGGAGCTGCAGTGACTTCTGTCTAGATGAAATAGTTCTGATCTGTGCGTGTGGCCGTGAACTAGTACTTTTTTGTACCTTGTTGTGAACTATCGTTGATCTATATTTGTGTTTGTGTTTGTTTCTAGTGGTATACTCACCTCTCTTAAAAGAGAGTAAATAGCATTGGGGGTCATACAACTTATTTCACGTGTGCCGATAAGTCACACATCTTATAAAATAGACAAACCGGTCATACTATTTGTCAACGCGTGCAGTGTAGGTCACAAACAGATCAACCGGCCATTTTTGACAAAAAAAAGGCATGTACACCTCACGTGAGCATCTTAGAACAGTTAATATCTTACGAAAAGAACCCGATCTAAAAATATTTGGCAATACTAGAGGGGTTTCCGTAAGAGATGCTCACGTGAGACACACGTGCTATTTTTTGTCAAAAATCGGCCGGTTGATTTGTTTGTGACCTACGGTGCACGTGTTTGACAAGTAGTGTGACCAGTTTGTCTATTTTACAAGAAGTGTGACTTATCGGCACACGTGAAATAAGTTGTATGACCCCCAATGCTATTTACTTTCTTTTAAGAGAGGTGAGTATACCACTAAAAACAAACACAAACACAAATATAGATCAACGATAGTTCACAACAAGATACAAAAAAGTACTAGTTCACGCGGGACAAGTTGTATGACCCTCGGTGCTATTTACTCCTTAAAATAGGAGGTCATATCAGCGCAAACACATTGCTTTGTTGTGTTCATAGATACATGCAAGTAACCAAAAACCCATATTTCTGATTTTTGTGGATGCAAAAAATTGTCGGACCAGACTAAAAATTGCATGCAGTCACCAAACACGTGCTGACTATTCGCTTTCACATTTTTTATAAAGAGTGCTTTAATACTCAAAAGTTTAAGTATTACATTCGGCCTCTGTATAGTAGGATGCACACAGACAACAAATTCCATAGATCCAACGAAATAATTAAAAAGACGAATTACCATGCTTCCTACCATAGGAAAGAACTATTCGCCTTCACATGCTTCCTACCATGAATGTGGCAGCAACCCCAACAGCTAAGCCTAATCTTAGCGGCCGTCAGGGCAGTATTTTAGTTTACTAGCTATACTACTGCCTTGCGGAGATGTGTGTGATAAACAATCCTAAGCTGCCAGCTGCAGAACTCTTAGCGCATCTCCATCAGGGCGACCGAAACTCGGTCTACGCGTATTCGAAACTGTCCGCGCAAACAAGCGCAGTGCATGCACGGTGTCCCAGCGGGGCGACTCATCCGACGAAACGCGTCCGGCCTGGCCCATCGTGCATCTACTCCATGACTCGGTTGCATTGGGCCGGACGCGCAAGGACAGTGCGGACATCATTTTCGCGCATGCTACTGACCCACCCGTCAGCCACCTTGACCCGAGGCATTGATTTCAGACGCGGTCAGCGGCACCGATTTAGACGCAACCGCGGCACCGATTCAGAGGCGCTGCGCGGAAAGCTTACCGGCGGCAGCCTACGCCAGCAATGGCGACGCGACGGCACACTGACTAACTGACTGAACGACACGCTCTCCACCGCCGCTGCATGCGCCGCCCGACGCCTGCCCTACTGGCTGGACACTTCAATGCCCCTCTTCGGCCTCCATGCCGGTATCCAATGCCGACCCTTTTTAACCGGCCACCCGCGGCCATCTTCTCCCGCACAGAACACCATCCGTATCCTCCTTCCCTTTTCCTTCTCCACTGCTTGTAGCTAGCCATGTCCGGCGGTGTTGGGTCGAGGGAAGGCCGTGGCAGCCGTGGGCGCCGAGGGAGGCGTGGAGGACGCGGCCAACTGATTGCGCCACCATGCTCTTCCTCAACGTCGTCGTCGCCCAAATATTTCAACCAAGACACCCAGTTCGCCATGGCCATCCACCTTGGCATGCCACGTGACAGGCTGCTCCTACCCCGCGGGTTCGTGACACTGATTGGCGACAAGCCGCCCCCGCTCGCCATGCTGCGGGCAAACGGCTTCAGGACTGGCAGGTACCCAGTCGACCTACAGTCCGACCACCTCGGCCAGATGTACCAGGGCAACGGCTGGGAGCGTTTTGCCCGCTCGCCCAGATCGAAGCGGGCAACATCGTCGTATTCAAGTACGACGGCGAAGGAAAGTTTGGCGTCAGCGTCTTCGACCACACCATGTGCCGCCGCTGCTACCACTCTGACTCCTCCTCCGACTCCGACGAGTAGGCTAGGCTGTGCGCGCGCATGTATGATCTATCAATGTAGGCTTTGGCCATTTGCAATGAAAATCTTTATTCGACCGGAAAATATATTACAAACAAGAGTACAACGGGTCGCCTATGGGTCGACCGACATTGGCCAATCTAGCTAGACGCCGCCTACGGATCAGTAAGGCCCCATTCAACACAAAGAGAGCGGTAGACCGCTTCCTGCGTCTGCAGCTCTTCTTCGGCTTGGGGGAGGCGGGCACACAGGTATGCGTCATCGGGATTGGCACGCAATGCTTCGCGGAGCTCGTCACGCACTTTCATGAGCTCTACACGTTGTCGGTGCTCTGGCCTAAAGACGCGCTCCATCACCTCCCACGAAAAACGCTCGCTGGTGGTCCTGTTGTAGTTGTAGTGAGAGCGTCGTGGCAATGGGGGATACGGCAACCGCCACGGCCGCTCCGGCCCCTTTTCTTTGTCGGCGTCGGGGTTGCCACGGACCTCGTTGGCTCGGCTCCGGCATCCAGGCATGGTGTTTTTTGTGTTGTGGGCGGTGCGGGTCTGTTCGTAGATAGCTCGGCGGCCTCACCTATTTATGGCTACGCCTGGACGCGGCGGGAAAAGTTCAGAACTCGCGGGAAGTGGCGGGAAAGAAAGGCAGGAGACGGCGTGGCGGTGGGAAACCACTGGAAATACGCCGGCATTGGCGATGGCCAGGCGCAGACAAATGGGTAGCACCGTTGTGCGTGGCTGGCCAGACAGGCCAGGCCCCCTACCCAAATCGACTGGGACCCTACCCAAACATATAGAAACTGACCATTTGGGGTGGAGATGCCCTTACAAATGGGGCATTGTTGCACATCCGGATGGCAATGGGTACCCGTCACCCGTTAACCCGTAGGGTACCCGCGACAAATGGAGGAGGGTCTGGTAAAGAAAAAAAACCACGGGTCTCTTAATGGTAAAATATGTGACCCAACGGGTCTGACGGAGGCGGGTATGGAGGTATGTAACCCAGACCCGTTTACTCGTAGACCCGCCACTGACAGTTAGAGCCCACCCGTCATTGGCTAAGTGGGAAGTGAAAACCCTAACTATCCTAGACTAGACGCACGAACGCACCCTTCCCCAGCCCAATTTTTCCCACGCACAAACGCACTCCCCGCGCCGCAGTCTCTGCCTCCCTCGCCCGTCAACTCCCTCTCCACGCCGCCGCCTCCTCCTCTGATCTCTCATGCCGCCGCCGCCCATAGTCCCACTGCCCCACGCGGCCACGCCTCTCTGCCTCCAGCCCTCTACCCTGCTTCCCCGGACGTTCCCGCTGCAATGGAGGCCGTGCCAGTCAAGGACGGAGGGGGAACGATGATGCAGCGGTGAGCGGTGCCATGGGCGCACCGCATTTGGAGATTCCGCCGCTGGGGAGTGGGGAGCGGCCGGGCTTCCTACTCGGCGTTACTCCCTCGCGGTCGACATCCAAGCCAACGCACGGAGGAGGGCAGCGGGCCAGTTTGCTGCCGGTGGCTATAGAGGGAGTAGGGACCGTGAAGGGGAAGCGGGGAGGCCTTCCGACATCAATGTCGGGGAGTTGCAGAACAGGGACAAGCGGAGGAAGGGGAAGCTAGCTACCGGCCACACACAACGACAGATGGAGAAATCTGCATGGTATGAACACTAGCATGGTGGAGTACTACCTTGTGATTTAGAGAAATATGAGGAAAATAGATGGTTTTTAGGCTGATGTTATGCTAATTGAACAATTGGTTGTCATTTTTGTTTGTATGCATATATTTGCTGCTGTATCTATATGATTCTTGTAATCTATATGCTTACAATTATGCCGTGGCATGCAGCATGCTAACATTTGTTTCATTTTATTTAGTGAAACAAGGAGAAGCTGTAGTAGTCAAGCTGAAGCTGAATCTGTGAATGAAATTTCTGACGATGATGAGGTTTAGGAATTGACTGTTGTTGCTACAAGGAAGCTCACATCTGATGTATGGCTTGAGATGACCAAGAAGCTGCTGCGTGGAAATGCGATTGCCATCTGCAACTACTGTCACAAGGAACTAACTGCAGGTGCCAAGAGTGGCATGTCGCATCTACGTGACCATGATACGTTGGAAACGTATCTATAATTTTTGATGTTCCATGCTTGTTTAGTATCTACTTTGCTTTACTTGTCCACACTTTGAGATGCTTTTTACATGTTTTCTGGTACTAACCTACTAACAAGTTGCAACAGTGCCAGATGCATGTTTTCTGTTGTTTTTGGTTTTAGAAAAGTTAGTAAAGAAATATTCTCGGAATTGGATGGGACAAAGGACAAAGTCAATTACTTTCCGTGGGGAACAAGAAGTCCAGAGATCCGGAGGGGCCGGCCAGAGGGGCCAAACCCCCTACCCCCCAGGCGCGGCCATAGGTGGGCCCGTGCCTTGCTAGGGTATGGTGGCCCTGGCCGCCTCCTCGGTCTCCCCCTTCGCCTATAAGAAGCCCCCGATGCAAAAACACTGAGGACCCGATCAGAAATCCACGAAACCGTCTGTAGCCGCCGCCACCATCGTCCCTAGATCGGGGGATCTGAAGTTCTTCCCGGCACCCTGCCGAAGGGGAGATAATCCCGGAGGCCTTCTCTCCGGTATGATGCGTGAGTAGTTCCACCTTGGACTATGGGTCCATGTAGTAGCTAGATGGTTGTATCTCCTCCTTTGTGCATTCATGTATAGATCTTGTGAGCTCCGTTCATGATCAAGATCTAATCTATTTGTAATCATGCATGTTGTGTTTGCGGTTATCCGATGGATATTGAGATTATTATGTTGGTTTGATTAATGGTTTTGTCTTTATGATTCTATCATGTATGTGTTGTTTGTCATCTTGCATGCTCTCCGTTGTTAGTAGCTATCTTGGCCAAGTAGTTGCTAGTGACTCCAAGAGGGAGTATTTATGCTCGATAGTGGGTTCATGCCTCTAGTTTCCAAGGGAAGTAACAGAAATCTCTTCGGTTGTAGATGTGTTGTTGCTACTAGGAAGAAAACAACGGTCTCTTGTTCATGAAACATGTGGAATGTTTACCTTACACACTTTACTTAAAGCAATTGTCTGTTGCTTGCAACTTAATACTGGAGGGGGTTCGGATGATAACCTAAAGGTGGACTTCTAGTCATAGATGCAGTTGGATGGCGGTATATGTATCTTGTTGTATTGCCCAATCAACCTCATAGGATCTTTCTGACTAGTAATTGCATTGTTATGCCTTGCTCGGTTCCTGTCAATTGCCCTACTGTAATTTGTTTACCCTTCATGCCATGTTGTTTATCTGAGGAGAGCACATCTAGTGAACTATGGACCCCGGTCCAATCTTTACCATTGATACATCTTCCACTGTTACTTGTTTACTTGCTGCAAACCATTACCTTCCACACCATACATTTAATCCTTTGTTACAACAAACTGGTGAGCTTGACAACCTCACTGATTCGTTGGGGCAAATTCTTTGTGTTGTGCAGGTCTCCACGTTGCTAGCAACACCTGTGTGACGTTTTGCTTCCTCCTACTGGTTTGATAACCTCGGTTTCTTACTGAGGGAAACTTGCTGCTGTGCTGCTTCATACCTTGCTCTTCGGGTTTCCAACGAAGCGTCCCACGACAAGTACTGGGTGCCATCAAGCTATTTTCTGGCGCCGTTGCTGGGGAGGCTAAGGACGTCTTCACTAGGGGAGTCCTTCACTTCCTTTATCTTTACTTTGTTTTTAGTTTGCTTTGTTTCTTTTTCTTGGGTTTATTTGCCTCTTTTCAAAAAACCAAACAGAATAGTCTACTTTCGTTTGCTTGCTTTATTCAAAAACATAAAAAAAATAGTTCTTGCTCTAGCTGTTGCTGCTGTTTTTGGCTTGCCCACCTTTGCCAAAATGAACTCTGCTGAGAACACCAAGTTGTGTGACTTCACTAGCACCAACAACAATGATTTCCTTAGCACTCCTATTGTTCCACCTGCTCCTCATGCTACCTTTTATGAAATTAAGCCTGCTTTGTTGAATCTTGTGATGAGAGAGCAATTTTCTGGTGCTGGTTCTGATGATCCTGCTACCCATCTTAATAGCTTTGTTGAACTTTGTGAGATGCAAAAGTATAAGGATGTAGATGGAGATATTATTAAGCTCAAGCTTTTCCTTTCTCCTTGAGGGGAAAAGCTAAATAATGGTTGCTTTCTTTGCCTAAAAATAGTATTGATTCTTGGACTAAGTGCAAAGATGCTTTTATTGGAATGTATTATCCTCCTGCTAAGATTATATCTATTAGAAGTGATACTATGAAATTTAAACAGCTTGATAGTGAACATGTTGCTCCTGCTTGGGAAAGAATGAAATCTTTGGTTAAAAATTGCCCTACTCATGGACTCACTGCTTGGATGATTATCCAGCTTTTTATGCAGGTTTGAACTTATCCTCAAGAAACCTGTTGGATTCTGCTACTGGAGGTACCTTTATGGGCCTCACTTTCGGTGCTGCAACAAGGCTCCTTGATAATATGATGGTTTACTACTCTGAATGGCATGTTGAGAGAGCTCCACATGGTAAGAAGGTAAATTCTGTTGAGAAAACTGTAGGGTTCGCAGCATAGAAAACAAAAAATTTCCTACGATGTGAACTATGTACCAAGATCTATCTATTAGATACAAACAATGGGCGGATGTATATCCGTAGAGAACATACCCTTGAAGACCGACAAAGCTTAACGAGTTCAACTCGTGGTTGATGTAGACGATCTCTTGCCGATCTCAAGATCGAGAGGAAGTCCTAGTGCCGCAAATCAGCAGCGCATCCGTGCTCGCACACACGTTCGAGGCACCGAGCAACCTCCGCCTCCTCGCTCCAGCGATGCAGTGGAAGAACAACTCTTTCTTGCCGAATAGCCACCGGGAACATGTATCTCGGTAGTCCGAGACCATGGGGGATAAATTCTAGAGGGGGAGAGAGATCCTTCACGAGGAGGTGTGTGAGACAAGTGAGAGGAGGGGCTCCTTTTATAGGAGGAGGGGGGGACCCCAAGTGGGTGGCCGACACATGGGGGCTGCCCCCTTGCCCTCCCCTCTTCATGTGGGTGGACACTCCACTCACAAAAATCCATTCATATGCCTCCACTCAAAATCCAACTCAAACTTGCCATTAAATTTCCACCAAATTTAATGCAAACTCTCATTAAATAAAACTCTTTTATTTTATTCAGAATTTTGTCAATTACTTTAATGACAAACATTCACAAATAACCCCTTGCTAGAATTCTATTTCACATGCATAACCACTTTATGCAATTTCACCCGAAAACCTGTTTCGGTATCTAGTGAAATAAATTCCTGCGCTTGTTCATTCTTTCGGCATGAAACTTTTGTTCCAATTGGATGTCGGTGTCTCTTAAGTGTGTCACCCTACGGTTCGTGAATAATGCGGACATGATCGAGACCCCTCTCGGATCAATAATCAGAAGCGGGATCTGGAGACCCATACTGACTCCCACACATTCAACGATGACTTTCTTGTGATCGTCGGAACCTTTTACGCTAGTATCTTAATCCCTTTGTTTCACGATATAGTACATGTCCGATATTCGATCATCGGTATCTCCATACCTAGTTTGATCTCGTTACTGACATGCACTCTTTTCTCGTTCCCGTGATATAACATTCTAGTGATCAAATCACTTGCTTGCAAGCTATTCAATGTGATATCACCGAGAGGGCCCAGAGTATATCTATCCTTCATCAGGATGAACAAATGCCACTCTCGATCCATGAGCCTCAACATAACACTTTATTAGTTCTGAATCCATCTTTATAATCACCCTGTTATGGTGTGACGTTTGATGTTATCAAGAAACTCTTCCGGTGTTAGTGATTGACATGATCTCATGGTCTAAGGATTAGGATCACTTCGTAAGTTGTTATAGCAATATAAACTCAATGACTTTGATCGTAATGCTATACTTCGGATGAATGTTCATCACACCATTACACTAATGTTGTGATCCCGTTATTAACAACATCCAATGTCCATGATCAGGAAACTTTGATCATCGTGTTAATCAACGAGCTAGTTTATGAGAGAGGCATAACTAGGAACTTTCTGTTTGTTTATTAAACACACATGTATTAATGTTTCCGTATTAATACAATTATAGCATGCAAAATAAACATCTATCATATACTTGGAATACACATAATAAACACTTTATTATTGACTCTCAGGGCATATTCCCTTCAGTCTCTCACTTGCACTAGAGACAATAATCTAGTTACATAGTGATAAATCTAACACCCATTGAGTTCTGGTGTTGATCATGTTTTGCTCTAGGGATAGTTTTAGTCAATGGATCTGCTACATTGAGATCCGTATGTACTTTACAAATCTTTATATATCCATCCTTGACATGCTCACGGATGGAGTGAAACCGGCGCTTAATATCCTTGGAATGCTTGTGAGACCTTGGCTCTTTGGCATTGGCAATGGCACCATTGTTGTCACAATAGATCACCATTGGGTCCAACGCGTTTGCAACCACTCCTAGTTCGGATATGAACTCCTTCATCCAAACTGCTTCCTGAGCCGCTTCTGAAGCAGCAACATATTCGGCCTCCGTTGTTGATCCCGCTACCATAGGTTGTTTGGAGCTCCTCCAACTAACCGCTCCGCCATTCATGAGAAATACGTATCCGGATTGAGACTTAGAGTCATCCGGATCGGTGTCAAAGCTAGCGTCAACATAACACTTAGCGACGAGCTCTTCTTCACCTCCGTATACAAGAAACATATCCTTAGTTCTTCGTAAGTACTTAAGGATATTCTTGACCGCTATCCAGTGTTCCGAACCTAGATCCGATTGGTACCTACTGGTCAAACTAATAGCATGTGACACATCTGGTCTTGTACATAGCATGGCGTACATTATAAAGCCTATGGCTGAAGCATAGGGGACTTTGTCCATTATCTCTCTTTCTTCCGCCGAAGCCGGACTTTGAGTTTTACTCAATGTCATGCCTTGCAACATAGGTAAGAACCCCTTCTTACTTCCGTCCATTTTAAACTTCTTTAAAATCTTATCAAGGTATGTACTTTGCGATAGCCCTATTAGGCGCCTTGATCTATCTCTATAGATCTTTATGCCTAATATGTATGACGCTTCACCTAGGTCCTTCATTGAAAATTTGCTGTTTAGATAACTTTTAACACTGTTTAAAAGATCTATATCATTTCCGATCAATAATATGTCATCCACATATAATATCAGAAATGCCACATTGCTCCCACTCACTTTCTTGTAAATACAAGCTTCTCCATAAGTTTGGACAAATCCAAACTCTTTGATCACCTCATCAAAGCGGAGATTCCAACTTCGTGATGCTTGCTTCAATCCATAGATGGATCGCTGAAGCTTGCACACCTTGTTAGCATCCTTAGGATCGACAAAATCCTTTGGTTGTATCATATACAACTCTTCTTCAATATTACCATTGAGAAACGCGGTTTTGACATCCATCTGCCATATCTCATAATCGAAATATGCAGCAATTGCTAACATAATCCTAACTGACTTTAGCATCGCTACGGGAGAGAAAGTCTCATCGTAGTCAACTCCTTGAATTTGTCGAAACCCCTTTGCGACAAGTCGAGCTTTATAGAGGGTCACATTACCATCAGCATCAGTTTTTCTTTTGAAAATCCATTTATTCTCCACGGCCTTTCGGTCGTGAGGTAATTCCACCAAGTTCCAAACTTGATTTTCATACATGGATTCCATCTCGGATTTCATGGCTTCTAACCATTTGTTGGAATCCGGGCTCATCATCGCTTCTTCATACGTCGCAGGGTCATCATTTTCATCAACCATGAAATTCATGACAGGATTTCCGTACAGCTCGGGAGCTGCACGCGTCCTGCTTGACCTGCGAGGTTTGATAGTACTCTCTTTCGGAGTTTCATGATCATTATCATTAGTTCCCTCTTCAACAGGTGGAGCCAACTCCGAAACAACTTCCGACGCTGCGCTACTCGCCATACTTTGAAGAGAAGGTTCAGTAACCTCTTCGAGTTCTACCTTCTGACTACTCACACCTTTCGCGAGAAACTCTTTCTCTAGAAAGGATCCATTCTTGGCAACAAAAACCTTGCCCTCGGATCTGTGATAGAAGGAATACCCAATAGTTTCCTTAGGGTAACCTATGAAGACGCATTTTTCCGCTTTGGGTTCGAGTTTATCTGGTTGAAGTTTCTTCACATAAACATCGCATCCCCAAACTTTAAGAAATGATAGCTTAGGTTTGTTTCCAAACCACAATTCATACGGTGTCTTTTCAACGGATTTAGATGGTGTCCGATTTAAAGTGAATGCAGCAGTTTCTAGTGCATAACCCCAAAATGACAACGGCAAGTCCGTCAGAGACATCATAGATCGAACCATATCTAATAAAGTACGATTATGACGTTCCGACACACCATTTCGCTGTGGTGTTCCGGCAGGCGTGAGTTGTGAAACAATTCCACACTCTTTCATGTGAGTGCTAAACTCGTAACTTAGATACTCACCTCCACGGTCGGACCGTAGAAATTTGATCTTTCTATTACGATGATTTTCCACTTCATTCTGAAATTCCTTGAACTTTTCAAAGGTTTCAGACTTGTGTTTCATCAAGTAGATATAACCATATCTACTCAAATCATCCGTGAAAGTAACAAAATAATGATATCCACCTCGCGCCGACACACTCATTGGACCACATACATCAGAATGTATGATTTCCAATAAATTTGTCGCCCGTTCCATTGAACCGGAAAACGGCATTCTAGTCATCTTGCCCATAAGGCATGGCTCACATGTATCAAATGATTCAAAATCAAGTGATTTCAAAAGTCCATCCGAATGGAGCTTCTTCATGCGTTTAACGCCAATATGACCTAGATGGCAGTGCCACATATATGCGGATATATCATCATTAAGTTTAATCCTTTTAGCATCAACATTATGAATATGTGTAACATTATCATCGACATCTAATAGAAATAAACCATTCATCATCAGTGCATGACCATAAAAGATTTCATTCATATAAATGGAACAACCATTGTTCTCGGATTTAAATGAATAACCACTTCGCATCAAACACGATCCAGATACAATGTTCATGCTCAGTGCAGGCACCAGATAACAATTATTCAAGTTTATAACTAATCCCGATGGCAAATGGAGAGGCAGCGTTCCAACGGCGATCACATCAACGCTTGATCCATTGCCGACACGCATCTTGACCTCACCCCTTGCTAGCGGTCGCTTGTTCCGCAGCCCCTGATTCGAGTTACAAATATTAGCAACTGAACCGGTATCAAATACCCAGGTGCTACTGCGAGCACTAGTCAAGTACACATCAATAACATGTATATCATATATACCTTTGTTTGCCTTGCCGGCCTTCTTGTCTGCCAAATACTTGGGGCAGTTGCGCTTCAAGTGGCCAGTCCCCTTACAATAGTAGCACTCGGTATCAGACTTAGGTCCAACTCGGGGTTTCTTTTCAGGCACAGCAACAGGCTTGCCGCCCTTACTTCCCTTCCGTTTTCCCTTCTTGTCTTTCTTGAAACCAGTGTTCCTATTGATCATCAACACTTGATGTTCCTTTTTGATCTCCACTTCTGCAGTTTTAAGCATTGACAGAAGCTCGGGGAGAGACTTCTTCATGCCTTGCATATTATAGTTCATCACAAAGCTCTTATAGCTAGGTGGCAGAGACTGCAGAACACGATGGATGCCTAAGTCAATGGGAATCGTTATTCCCAAGGACACAAGGTTATCGGCGTAACCTGACATCTTGAGTACATGCTCACTAACGGAGCTGTGCTCTTCCATCATGCAGCTAAAGAACTTTTCTGAAGCGTTCTCTACAGCAGCATGTGTGTCGAAAATCATTTCCAACTCACCCATTGTATCAAATGCATTGCCGTTTTCGAAACGCTTTCGAAGTTCCGGCTCTAGCCCATACAATATGCCGCAATGAACTAAGTTGTGGTCCTCCTGACGAGTCTGATAGACATTCTTCTCCTTGTCAGGGGCATCCTCAAAAGGTAGGGGGCCTAGTGGCGCTTCAAGCACGTATTGCTATTGTGCAACATAGAGGAGAATCCTCAAATTCATGGCCCATTCGGTAAATTTGCTACCGTTCGTTGCTAGTTTCTCTTTCTCCATGAACACATTGAAATTAAAAGCAGGTGGTGCCATCTACAACAGAATTTGTAAAGTTTAGACTAAGTGTATGATAGATTGAGTCCAACTAATCCATATTACGAATGAACTCCCACTCAAAAACGACATCCCTCGTGCCTTTTTGGTGATTACATGAACCAAATCCACTATACCAAGTCCGATCATCACGTGAGTCGGTATAGCTTCAAAGGAGAGCATCAAATGGGCATCATATCTACTATATGACTCATGCTTAACCTTTCGGTCCGTGTTCCGAGGTCATGTATGTACATGCTAGGCTCGCCAAGTTAGAACCTTAGTATTCGCGTGTGTAACTGTTTTACACCCGAAATATGGTCGTGGATCCAAGAACACCCGATCATCACGTGATGTCTTGGAGCGACGAAAACATAATCGGTGCATACTAAAGGAAGAACACATTCTTATCTTGATATTTAAATGAGGGATCATCTTATTATGCTAACAAAGCGCTAAACAAGCAATATAAGATCAAACATCACATGTTTATTAGTGAAATGATATGGTTCCCGCATATGATCTCTATCATGTGCATCGTGGTATGATCACTATCATACCTATATGTGTAAGTCCAAGGTCTATGGAGATTACACGTTATGTATGTTGTAAGAGTATCATCTCATACTTCTACTTACAACATCACCATATCATAACACTAGCCCAACAACAATCTAAACTAGATGCCTCTAATTTATCCATTGCAAGTTTTACGTGGCTTAGGGCTTTCGAGATAGAACCGTTCTTACCTACGAACATGAACCACAACAAGGATAACCAAATTGTTTACAACTCGTTGAAAAATAGATATTGACTATAGTAGGAGAGACAGACACCCGCTAGCCACTTATGCAAACTAGTTGCATGTCAAGCGTGGAACAAGTCTCATGTGCGAGGACATGTAAAGTTTGCCCGGGCCACTTCATCCCACTATGCCACCAATATCCAAAATTACAACTAAGGAGCAACAACATGATCATCATCGCCCACATACTAATATGTGTACTACCCGTGTAAAGCATCTACGCATAGATCCGGCTCTGATACCACTGTAGGGTTCGCAGCATAGAAAACAAAAAATTTCCTACAATGTGAACTATGTACCAAGATCTATCTATTAGATACAAACAACGGGCGGATGTATATCCGTAGAGAACATACCCTTGAAGACCGACAAAGCTTAACAAGTTCAACTCGTGGTTGATGTAGACGATCTCTTGCCGATCTCAAGATCGAGAGGAAGTCCTAGTGCCGCAAATCAGCAGCGCATCCGTGCTCGCACACACGTTCGAGGCACCGAGCAACCTCCGCCTCCTCGCTCCAGCGATGCAGCGGAAGCACAACTCTTTCTTGCCGAATAGCCACCGGAAACATGTATCTCGCTAGTCCGAAACCATGGGGGATAAATTCTAGAGGGGAAGAGAGATCCTTCACGAGAAGGTGTGTGAGACAAGTGAGAGGAGGGGCTCCTTTTATAGGAGGAGGGGGGAACCACAAGGGGGTGGCCGGCGCATGGGGGCTGCCCCCTTGCCCTCCCCTCTTCATGTGGGTGGACACTCCACTCACAAAAATCCATTCATATGCCTCCACTCAAAATCCCACTCAAACTTGCCATTAAATTTCCGCCAAATTTAATGCAAACTCTCATTAAATAAAACTCTTTTATTTTATTCAGAATTTTGTCAATTACTTTAATGACAAACATTCACAAATAACCCCTTGCTAGAATTCTATTTCACATGCATAACCACTTTATGCAATTTCACCCGAAAACCTGTTTCGGTATCTAGTGAAATAAATTCCTGCGCTTGTTCATTCTTTCGGCATGAAACTTTTGTTCCAATTGGATGTCGGTGTCTATTAAGTGTGTCACCCTACGCTTCATGAATAATACGGACATGATCGAGACCCCTCTCGGATCAATAATCAGAAGCGGGATCTGGAGACCCATACTGACTCCCACACATTCAACGATGACTTTCTTGTGATCGTCGGAACCTTTTACGCTAGTATATTAATCCCTTTGTTTCACGATATACTACATGTCCGAGATTCGATCATCGGTATCTCCATACCTAGTTTGATCTCGTTACTGACATGCACACTTTTCTTGTTCCCGTGATATAACATTCTAGTGATCAAATCACTTGCTTACAAGCTAATCAATGTGATATCACCGAGAGGGCCCAGAGTATATCTATCCGTCACCGGGATGAAAAAATTCCACTCTCGATCCATGAGCCTCAACATAACACTTTATTAGTTCTGAATCCATCTTTATAATCACCCTGTTACGGTGTGACGTTTGATGTTATCAAGAAACTCTTCCGGTGTTAGTGATTGACATGATCTCATGGTCTAAGGATTAGGATCACTTCGTAAGTTGTTATAGCAATATAGACTCAATGACTTTGATCGTAATGCTATACTTCGGATGAATGTTCATCACACCATTACACTAATGTTGTGATCCCGTTATTAACAACATCCAATGTCCATGATCAGGAAACTTTGATCATCGTGTTAATCAACGAGCTAGTTTATGAGAGGCATAACTAGGAACTTTCTGTTTGTTTATTAAACACACATGTATTAATGTTTCCGTATTAATACAATTATAGCATGCAAAATAAACATCTATCATATACTTGGAATACACATAATAAACACTTTATTATTGCCTCTCAGGACATATTCCCTTCAAAAACTTCCTCTTTGAGTGAAAATATTGATGTTATTATGGCTATGCTTGTTAATGGGAAAGCTCCTCTAGATCCTAATAGTGTTCCCTTAGCCTCTTTGGTTGCTCAAAAATAGCAAGTTGATGTGAACTTCATTAGAAACAACAATTTCAACAACAATGTCTATAGGAACAATTTTGGTAGCAACAGTAATTATAGGCCTTATCCTCCTAATAATGGCAATTCCTATGGAAGCTCTTACAATAATGCTAGAAGTGCCCCCTCTGAACTTGAAGTCATGCTCAAGGACTTTATTAGTAAACAAACCACTTTCAATAAGATTATAGAGGAAAAGCTTTTAACTGTTGAGAAAAATAATCCTCTTTGTCTGAAGCTCAAACTTCCTTGGTTAATAAAATGGCTGCTAAACCTGAAACTATGGAAAACACCTTTGCTACTGCTCATGCCATACAAGTTACTATTGATGAAAATGTTAGTCTGTTAGCTCAACTTCATGCTAAGTGGGAAAGGGAAGCTGAAATTGATAGAAATAATAGTGTGTGCACTATCACCACTAAACCACAAGTAGCCCCTATTCCTCCTCCTACTATGCCTACCACTAGTGATGCTAAGTTTGACTTTGATATTGATGGTTGCAATATTTCTGAAGTGATTATGTTCTTGCAAAATCTTGCTAGAAGTCCTGATGCTAGTGATATGCATGTTGCCTTTACCAAGCATATTACAGACGCTCTTGTGAAAATTAAGGAAGAAAAACTAAAACACAAAGCTTCTATCCTAGGAAAGTAGAAGATAGTTGGGAACCCATTATTAATATGCAAGTGAATGTCTTTGACCTCAAAGCTTCATGTGATCTTGGTTCTAGTGTCTCTATTTTGCCTAGGAAGATTTATTAAATGCTTGATTTGCCACCATTGGAAGATTGTTATTTAGATGTCCCACTTAATGATAATGCTAAAAAGAAACTCATGGGGAGTATTAATGATGTTCTCATTATGGTTAAAAATGCTTATGTCCCTGTTGACTTCTATTTTTGGATGTTGAATAGAATGTTTCTTGTCATATCACTTTGGGAAGACCTTTTCTTAAAACAGTTGGTGCCATCATTGATATGAAAGAAGGCACCATTAAATATCATTTTCCATTCAAGAAAGGTATCAAACACTTTCCAATGAGAAGATAGAAGTTGCTCTTTGCTCCCCCTTTGAAAGCAGGGTTTGATGTTAATGCTTCCTCATTTGAAAATACTTGCTTCTTCTTGCTTCTTGTGCCTAACTTCAAGGCATTAAAAAAAGTACTTGTTGGGAGATAACCTAAGAGTTTCCTTGAGTCTTGGAAGTTATTACTTCAGTAATAAACTCTCCTTATCATTTTTGTTTGCTTTTTGTGCCAAGAATGACCTCTAATGAGAGGGAAGTAAGATTTGGAGAGTTGCTGTCCTGAAACAGATTTTTGTCCTCCACCAAATAAATTCGTGAGGAGGCTCTGTAACTCGGATTGAGATCAAAATTTACGAATAAATTCCCCAGTATGTTAGATAACTTTAGTTAGTTCAACACTTTTTGATTTGAGCAACAGAAGATGTTCTAAAAAATCGGTTTCTACCTGCTGGACTGTTTTGACAGATTTCTGCCATTATTTGCATTTGCTTCTTATTGATTCCTTTTTGAGTTCTCTTCAGATAAATTGAGCTTTTTGAAGGAGTTACTACAGTATCTTGTGTTTTTAGTGAAAAGTCTTGCTGTTCCAAAGCTTTGCCAGAGGTCTAATATCTTTTGAATAAGCTAATGTTGCTAATGAAGATTGTGTGAAGTTTTGTATGAAAGAAAAATTTCAGGTGTAAAGAGAGAATGATGCAATGAGATGAAGAATGAACAAAAGCTCAAGCTTGGGGATGCCACAATGGTGTCACCCCAAGAAATATCCAAGAGGTACAAGCATCAAAGCTTGGGGATGCCCAAGGCATCCCCTTCTTCATCAATAAAAAGCCCAGGTCTGTCTAGACACTTCGTTTTTATTGTTTCATGCACAGTTGTGTTGTTCTTGGAGCGTCTTAGTTTTCATTTGCTTTGCTTAGGTTGTTTAGTTTGCTTTAATAAATTAGTTTGGACCCCCATTCTTGTTGTGTTGTTTTGCAAATAGGTTGCTTGGTGTTTGGAAAGGAGTAGTAAGTTCTTGCTTGAAGTGCAAGAGGAGCTTGCATTGACTGTGACTTAGACTTAAGCATGACATGCTAGGTATTGTTTTAGGTTATGCTTAGTGATTATTGCTATAGCATGTCTTGTTCCAAACAATTGGGATTTCTTAGTGTGCCTTGAACAAATTATGCGTTGTTTTAGCATGCAAAAGCATAGTATTGTGGTATTCTCCTTTGATGCTTTGCTTGGGTTGACTTGGCACATGCTCACACCATGTTATGACTCTCACAAGTCACCATTAGCCTCTATGATCATTTAGTCCTTGACTTGTAGTACCACTCTTTGCTTTGATTAGTATGCTTTGTTGCACTACATGATTATGGCCATTATTGCTCTCTTAGTTGGTTGCTCCCAGTCTTTTGCTAGCCTCCACTTGTATGAGTAAGTTCTACTCATGCCTCCAACTTCCAAAAAAACAAGTTATTCCAAAGTGTCCGCTATAAACTCCTATGCATGGTGTGTTACACCATTCCAAGTATATTCTTGTTTTCATATATCTTCCAATCAAAAACTATTTTGTTATGTGAAAACTTAGTGATTAAAGACCTCACGAACTTGATGGCACACTCTTTATTCCTTACCCCTAATAAACTTAAACCATTGTGACAACTTTGTTGTATATGCTTGCACTTATAAGTTGGAATTAGTAGAACCGTGTTGTCACGGGGAACGTTTTCAACATTGCACTTGTACCTTGTTGTACTCAGTTGATATCATGTTCTTTTGTCTATGGATGTCACCGGTGTGAAATAAATAGGGAACTTGTAAGTCCATGGAGTTTGTATCGTGTGTTAGAGAAACGCCTGGGCCGCTAGCCTAAGCCATGCCTAATCATGGTGGAAACTTGCAGCATCACCATAATGAGCTATCTATGAAGCATCCTCAATAAAAACCTATGCATATGGTAAATAAAAAGTCTGCGAAGATGCTCATTGTCTGCTTGCCTTGTCATTTTAGTTATGGGAAATCTCTTGTACCATGTGCAAGGGGTACCCCGTTGGCGGTTCTCAATGATATGCAAATACTTATAGTGACAAGAACTTACCTGGACCCAAAGTTGAGTATGCATGAGGTGTGGCCCTCGTATTCAAGGGGCATGAGATTGCCAACTTATACTTCGTCACGCATATACTCCAACTTTGCCACTTTAACCTTAATCACTTCAAGATGCTTATGATAGGGGCAATGAGGGATGAAAGCTAACAAGTACCATAATTTTTAGAAGCTCTTTTTGAAACTTGTAATCCCTGCTTCCTTTACAAAAAAGGCCTTTCTCCACCACTATTCAGTCTCCACCTTCTACCTTTAGGCACCATTAAGAGAGCATAGTTATCATTCTGTAGGCAGTGTTCCAAAGCTTATTAATTGATGCATATTGTGTTATTACTTGCTCTTGTGCTACTTGTTTCTAGTCACCCTTGTGAACTTTGCAGGTGTTCTATGCATCTATATTGCTACTATATGAGGGATAAGCTGATTGCCACTATGCTATGTTTTCTGTATGCGAAACAAACAAACGTTTTTCAATGCATGTCATTCGTGATCTTTGTTTGTAGCTTGTCATGTTGCATGCATATTTACTATGTCCTATTGTTAGAACTCCATCTTCATGCACATGTTTAGAGTTCTTTGATCCCAGCTTTCAATGCTTGCAAATGGTTGGATCTTTATTGTGAGGGTGCATGTCACCTCAAAAATTATTCTGTTTAGCACTTACCTACTCGAGGACGACCAGGAGTTAAGCTTGGGGATGTTGATACGTTGGAAACATATCTATAATTTTTTATGCTCCATGCCTGTTTAGTATCTACTTTGTTTTACTTGTCCACACTTTGAGGTGCTTTTTACATGTTTTCTGGTACTAACCTACTAACAAGTTGCAACAGTGCCAGATGCATGTTTTCTGCTGTTTTTGGTTTCAGAAAAGTTAGTAAAGAAATATTCTCGGAATTGGACGTTACAAAGGACAAAGTCAATTAATTTCCATGGGGAACAAGAAGTCCAGAGGAGAGCCAGATGGGCCGGTCAGAGGGCCCACCCCCGCCAGGCACGGCCATAGGTGGGCACGTGCCTGGCTAGGGTTTGGTGGCCCTGGCCGCCTCCTCGGTCTCCCCGTTTGCCTATAAGAAGCCCCTGATGCAGAAACCCTGAGCACCCGATCAGAAATCCACAAAACTGTCTGTAGACGCCGCCACCATCATCCCTAGATCAGGGGGGATCTGAAGTTCTTCCCGGCACCCTGCCGGAGGGGAGATCATCCCGGAGGCCTTCTCTCCGGTATGATGTGTGAGTAGTTCCACCTTGGACTATGGGTCCATGTAGTAGCTAGATGGTTTTATCTCCTCCTTTGTGCATTCATGTATAGATCTTGTGAGCTCCGTTCATGATCAAGATCTAATCTATTTGTAATCATGCATGTTGTGTTTGCGGGTATCCTATGGATATTGAGATTATCATGTTGGTTTGATTAATGGTTTTGTCTTTATGATTCTATCATGTCTGTGTTGTTTGTGATCTTGCATGCTCTCCGTTGTTAGTAGCTATCTTGGCCAAGTAGTTGCTAGTGACTCCAAGAGGGAGTATTTATGCTCGATAGTGGGTTCATGCCTCTAGTTTCCAAGGGAAGTGACAGAAATCTCTTCGGTTGTAGATGTGTTGTTGCTACTAGGGAGAAAACAACGGTCTCTTGTTCATGGAACATGTGGAATGTTTACCTTACACACTTTGCTTAAAGCAATTGTCTGTTGCTTGCAACTTAATACTGGAGGGGGTTCGGATGATAACCTAAAGGTGGACTTCTAGTCATAGATGCAGTTGGATGGCGGTCTATGTATCTTGTTGTATTGCCCAATCAACCTTATAGGATCTTTCTGACTAGTAATTGCATTGTTATGCCTTGCTCAGTTCCTGTCAATTGCCCTACTGTAATTTGTTTACCCTTCATGCCATGTTGTTTATCTAAGGAGAGCACCTGTAGTGAACTATGGACCCCGGTCCAATCTTTACCATTGATAAATTTTCCACTGTTACTTGTTTACTTGTTGCAAACCATTACCTTCCACACTATATGTTTAATCCTTTGTTACAACAAACCGGTGAGCTTGACAACCTCACTAATTCATTGGGGCAAATTCTTGAGTTTGTGTTGTGCAGGTCTCCGCGTTGCTAGCAACACCTGTGTGACGTTTCCTTCCTCCTACTGGTTTGATAATCGCGGTTTCTTACTGAGGGAAACTTGCTGCTGTGCTGCTTCATACCTTGCTCTTGGGGTTTCCAACGAAGCATCCCACGACAAGTACTGGACGCCATCAGACCATCTGAAGATATGTACTCAAAGGATGTTGAAGTTAAGGTCTACTTCTGGAAAATCTTTGTGCCAGTCTCAGATGAGGATGACTGCCCAAGCTGAAGGGAGGGTCAATGTAGAGAGTTATACCTTTGATCAAGAAATTTGTAGAGCAGAGCTTGGTAACATGATAGTGCTGCATGACTACCCGCTGAGTATTGTCGACCATGCTGGATTTAGGAGGTTTGTTCATGCATTGCAGCCACTCTTCAAGCTACATACAAGGAATACTACCAGGTACATTGCTGTTTATGACCTTTTAGTGAACTTGTTGTGTTTGACTTGTTGTTTATGAGCTTGCGTTTGACTTGCTGTGTTGTAGGAAGGATATAATAGCTGCATATGACAAGGAAAAATTGAAGGCAATCGAGTACATGACTATGCTATAGTCAAGGGTGGCTGTCACAACTGATATGTGGACAACCGACAACCAAAAGAAGGGCTACATGGCTATTACAGGTCATTTCATTGATGAAACATGGAAGCTGAGAAGCATTCTTATGGGGTATGTCAATTGTTCCACTCTACATTTTCTTTTTTGTTTCTTATTGAAGATTTAGTACTAAATTGTTCCACTCTACATTTTCTTTTTTGTTGCTTATTGCAGGTTTATTTATGTGCCAGCACCACATACTGGAGATGTTATAGCTGAAGTGCTCCATGAAACCTTGATGCAATCGAACTTGGATGAGAAGCTCTTAACGGTGACAGTTGACAATTGCACTTCAAATGACAAGGCGGTTTACCTTATGGTGAGCAAGATAGGAAAGTCCAAACTTCTCTTACAAGGTACAATGCTTCACATGCGTTGTTGTGCTCATATTTTAAATCTGATTGTCAAGGATGGCTTAGATGTGATGAGATCTGCTATACACAATATTAGAGAGAGTGTTTCATATCAGACTGCCACACCAAAGAGGGTTGAGAAATTTGAGGAGATGGCTAAGTATAAGAAAGTAAAATTCACAAAGATGTTGAGACTAGATTGTAAGACTAGGTGGAATTCTATTTTTATAATGCTTGAGACCACTTTGCCTTATAGAGCTGTCTTTGAAAGAGCTAAAATAGTTGACAAGCAATATGAAACTTTGCCTACTTCTGATGAATGGGACTCTACCGCCATGGTTCTACCTAGGCTTAGTGTGTTCGATGAGATAAGTACATTGTTCTCAGGAACAGATTATGTCACTGCCAATGTGTTCTTTCCTAAGATATGTGAAATCAAGATGAAAATTAGGCAGTGGGCGACCTCTACTGATTTGTGTATCCAGGAGATGTCAAATAACATGATAGATAAATTTGATAAATACTGGATTGAAATTCAAGGTCTCATGGGCATAGCTACACTCCTTGATCCTAGATATAAGAAGCATATGTTAGTAGCATGTTTTGCAATGCTCCATGGCATTGCCTCAACCTCTAATGAGTGCATTGCGAAGGTAGATTCTATTGTTGCTAATCTCCATAGATTGATTGAGGAGTATGAACTGGATGGAGATGAATATCAACAAGCTGAAGAATGCTCCTTGTCTGAAAAGCCATCTCCTGCCATTATGTCTTTCTTCCATGATATTGTAGCACAACAAAAGCCTGCAGCAGCTAGACTTCAAGGTGAGATAGAACATTATTTGTCTGATGACTTGGTGCAATATACTGAAAACCCAACACTAAGAAAGGTAGCAAGAGACATTTTTGCTATTCCAATCACAAGTGTTGCTTCAGAATCTGCATTTAGTACAAGTGAAAGAATAGTTGATGAACATAGAAGCCGTCTCACTTATAAAATGCTTGAGGTCTTGATGTGCCATCAAAATTGGCTTAGGAACAAGTATAAAGGTGAGTTACTATTGTAACCTGAATACTTTCTTGCAAGTTGTAACCTACTGTTTCTCACATTCAGATTTCGTTTTTTTTGTAGATGCTCATATAGGTGAACAAAGTTTCTAGACTTGTCTTCAAGACACACAAGAAGAGGACTTGGGTTTGACCTCCAAATAAGTATGGAAGGCTGGATGTATGAACTTATGTTCTATGTTGTTGGACTTGTTAAAATGTTGGACGCTTGGACCTTTTTATTGTGATGAACTTGTTATTGTAATATTTGTACTGGAGATGTTATTTGTGATGAACATGTTAAACTTGTTGGGCATGTACTTGTTATTGTAATATTTGTACTTGTTATAATGAATTGTGATGAACTTGTAAAATGCAGCAAGTTGCTGTCTAAATTTTGTCATAATATTCTATTTCCTGTCATATTTTTGTGCGTAGTATGTATGATACTTGCTGTCAAATTTTAGTGCTCTTGTTCACCTTCATGGGTACCCATCGGGTCACGGGTACCCGTCACGGGGCGGGTCTGGTGGAGTTTAGGACCCGCCGACGGATATGGAGGCGGGTGGTGGTGGCAGGGAGAGGTGGCGGAGGCGGGTATGGAGGTTGCAAACCCGCCTCCATACCCGG
Organism: Avena sativa; assembly: GCA_916181665.1. Classification (NCBI taxonomy): domain Eukaryota; kingdom Viridiplantae; phylum Streptophyta; class Magnoliopsida; order Poales; family Poaceae; genus Avena; species Avena sativa. The sequence goes on along the minus strand of OV702294.1, from coordinate 164,174,494 downwards.
AGGGTGCCACCCGGAGTTGCACAATCTAGAAATATAAGCTAGTAGAAAACACCCTTTCTTTGAGCTTCTTGTTGATATACTACTTTTTGATCTTCTTTTTATCGATCAGGCGGCGCTATCAGGTGGATCCCAGCAACAAAGTGTCGTCTTGTACGTGCGGTTTGATCTGGCTAATTTCTGCCGCTGGGTGATTTAGCGCATCTATCTATTCCTAGATTTGTCAATTCAGTGGGAACAGTGTTGCACCGTCTAGCCGGCCTGTTTGAGAAAGGAGCCTGTACCTAGTCTAATTACGCGTGCGCTGACTTGGAACTTGGTCGATCGCCGACACGGCAATACGGCATACTACTAGACTAGTATACTCTCATACGTACAGTAGACTCGGATTCTTAGCTAGCCCATAGTCATTGTCGTGTACCAAGGAAACATGCTGCCGTTAACCCGTATCTACGTACCTACTACTACGATCATATGACATTTTCTGGAAAGCAGATCGGTCAGTCTGTTTCCTCTTCCTCTGAAAATTACGCCGACGCTTCTCTGAAAACCAAACAAAGTGAAAGCATGCAGAACACCTAGCGCGAACAATTCCTGTCTCTTTACAGTCTCTTAAAACCCTGCTCGATGGCACATCCAGAGGACAGCTCGATGGCACATCCTATGACGGAATTCCTCCTTTGTCCTTCCCTTCACGCGACAATCGGCACGTACACTTGCTTGAACCGCCGTGATCCATGATCCATCCGTCAGATCTCGCAGGAGCCACCACACCAGGGTTAATTTGTGTGTGGTACCAACTCGATCCGACCGTGATGAATGAAAGAAAAGGAACGCATCGACCCCGTGGTCGATCGATCGATCGTCGTAGGAAGAATTTTTCGCTGCTCACTTTGCGCCACTCGCCGTGGCGTGGCCAGGCCGGTCGGCCATGAGCCCATGACTGACTCCGATTCTCCGCCGTGCAAGTTGGCACATGTGTGGGACAATCATTGGCTAAATCGATTAACAAAAAGAAAAGAAAAGGTCGACCCTGCCAAATCTTGCAAGTCCTATGACCAACAGTGGTAGATCCATATAGATATCTAGGATCGTTACTTAATAATTTCACCTTCTTTTCACTGGCGCTTGCCCACCATGGCTCCATCAATCAAAGAGGGGGAAAAGCTGGCAACCGTGTTGGAGCGGTGTCACTTTTTGGATACGTACTTTCTTGTGGCGGGTGAGGATCCCATTCTGGGCATATTCAGAACAGTAACTAATCGTCTTCACATGCTTCCTACGGACGGCGGCATGGCCTACGGGATCCAGGGACGATCCTTCCATGAATGTGGCTTCTGCATCTTTACGGTGTACTACTTTTTTATGTTATAAGTTATTGTAGCAGCAATCCAACAGCTAAGCCTAATCTTAGCGGCCGTCAGCAGGCCACAACTGTAGTTTACTAGCTATACTACCACTACTACCTTGCGGCGATGTGTGTGATAAACAATCCCAAGCTGCCAGCTGCAAAACTGTATACTACACCAGACACCAACTATTACAGAGGTTGCTGTGTTGCACACATGGAAATGTAGCTAGTAGTACTAGAAAATAGGGTGTCAAGTGGGATCCCACCAAAATCCAACTTCTAGTTTATTTGCCAAAATCTAGTTTAAATTTTGAGCAAAATTTTACACTAGGTTTTAGCAAATGAACTAAAAGTGGGATTTTGGTGGGATCCCACTTGACACCCTACTAGAAAACCTAGCTCACTGATTTAGCTTCTTATTAATAAGTATAGTTTTTGTCGATCAGACGGCGCTATCAGGTGGAGCACACCAACAAAGCGTCGTCTTGTATATGTGCAGTTTGATCTGACTAATTTCTGCCGCCGAGTGATTTAACGCATCTTATCTATTCCTAGATTTGTCAATTCAGTGGGAACAGTGTTGCAGAGAAAGACAAATGAGCGCCACGGAGAAATTTCTCCGATCGAGCGACTGTCCATCATGAGCAGTGCTACTTTTAGCAACTAACGATAATACCACCATCGCCCCATACATGAGAGATTGCATCAGTCCAGGAAACTAGATCATCCAGCAATAATCTCTATTGACAGCACTCATAAAGGAAAAGGCAGACATGAATACATAAGGTTCCAGGAGGATAGACATCATCAAGTAGTAATTGATGCCACAACAAGATCGAATATTAGGTTGTCCACGAACCTTTGTATTGTTTAATTTGGTCTATCGTGATGTTCGAATAACAGGATGTACGTGCGCAATAATCAGCAGAGCTAGTAGACAGTCTTTTTTCAGGGAGGCGCCAAAAAAAAAGTCTTTTTTCACGGCCATGGAGTTGAGTTGGATGCATTACCGGCAAACACGAACAGATTAGCACGGGGATGTTAGCTTAATGATGCCACACCTAATTTGCACCCCCACGGAAACTGCAGGCTGATATTCTTTTTCCAAAAATTGTATGTACGCATTTCATTTGCTGCCAACCAACGGACGCAGCACTAGCTACGGAGTTTTGTAGGAGTGGAAGTACCTAATTTCCTGGATCTACCGCTCCAATAAAGTTCTCTATATTAGAAGAGGTACTACCTAGTGCTTCATCTAGGGGAGCAACAACGAAAAATCGTTCTATATAGGCTTGTCCTAGCTACTACCAATATAGAAAATCCTACTAATAGCGCCTAGCTAATCATCATTGTAGATGAGACAGCAAGCCTATGTTCCTATGATTAATGGTGGCAACTCGCCACCAGCAATAGTACCTCTTTCAATATGATAATGCCAGTCATAGTGGGAGTAACTTGAATAGTAACATAGTTATACACGTTATTGCTAACTAAGCATTTAGATGATATGGCATGCAATTAAATGATGAGAGAGATGCTTGTGATAACTAGCTATGTTACCATAACATCACATATTTCAAGACAAAATGAGACTATATTGCAATAAACGAGACTTTGCATGATACAACACCTATGTTATTTTCCACTATGAAGGTAGTAACTTAGACTAGTAACATATGCATGTTACTACTCTAAGTTACTCCCCACTATAACCAGCCTCAAAGTTAAATTATCGAACACTGATTTTCAATGTCAAAATATAGTATTACCTACATATATACCGGTTTATTGGGCTAATACGGAGTACTAGTACGCTAGTGAATGCGAGAAAATAAGGTCAGGATCTATAACCATAGGTCAAGTTCATTGTAGTGTAGCTATCGAACACTACTAGAAAAACGACCTTTCGTTTTTTGCAGCTCCAGACTCTAGTCCCGGCCTCCTCTAAAACCGGGACTAGTGTTAGCACTAGTCCCAGTTTGTGAATTCTGCAACGGCTACATGACCCCATATCACTAGTCTTAGTTCATGGGCAACCTCTAGTCCCGACTGATAACACAAGCCGGGACTAGAGCTCCTGTGGGACCCATGGCTATATTTAGTCTGGGTTCTTGTTACAATCCGGGACTAGAGGTCAACCTCTAGTCTGAGTTTATTTTACCACCCGGGACAACTTATTACCACTATATATGCTGAAGGGTTTCGCGACATAGTAAATCAAAATTTTCTACGGATGCGAACGGGGAAAGCCAAGATCTAATCTAGGAGATGCAAACAACGAAAGGGATAGATGAGATCTTCATACCCTTGAAGATTCGCACAGCGGAACGTGGTTGATGTAGTCGTACTCGCTTCTCCTCCTCGCAATCCGATCCGATCTAACACCGCAAGTGGCGATGCCTCCGGCACCTCGACGTCTCCTCCTTCCTCGGTCCAGCAAGTGGGGTGGAGAGATAGATTGGATCTACAACACGACGGCGTGGTGCAAGCGGTGGAGAGTTTCTGCGGCAGGGCTTCGCCTACGCGCAGTCGGGAGGGAGAGAAAGAGGAGGGCAGCAAGGGCGGCTAGGGCTTGAGGAGGTGTGTGTGGAGGGTGCGCCCCTAGCCCTCTTTATATAGAGGGGTGGGCGGCTGCCCCTTGCCCCTCCTCCAAGCCTAGGGCCGGCGGCCATGGAGGGAGGAGTGGGGGGCAAGTCCCCCCCTTCTAGAAGCTCTCCCTAGGGTTTCCCCTAGGGCTTGGCCGGCTGGGCCTATGGGGCCTTATGCCCCTGGCCCAAAGTGGCCAGGGCACTCCCTCGTAGGCCCACGCCCCCTCCCGACAAGTGGGGCCACGTTGGTCCTACTCCGGAAGGTTCTAGAAGCTTCCGGTACAATACCGAACAATCCGAAACAATTCCGAACTCCAAAAACTGCTTTGCCTTATATGAATCTTATTCTCCGGACCATTCCGGAACCTCTAGTGACGTCCTGGATCTCATCCAAAACTCCTAACAAAAACTCATAAACCAATTATCCATTCTATCCTAGCGTCAAGACACGTTAAGTGTGTGACCCTTCGGGTTCGAGAATATGCAGACATGATCTTCTATCAGTAATCAACAACGGGGGTCTGGAAACCCATATTGACTCCCACACATTCATCGATGATCATATCGGATGAACCACGATGTCAGGATTCAATCAATCCCATATATATATTCCCTTCGTCACACGATATTTTACTTGCCCGAGATTCGATCGTCGGCATCGGCATACCTAGTTCAATCTCATTCACATCTAGTACTTTACTCGTTCCGTAATCCGATATCACTTTGTGATTAACTCCTTAACCACGTGCTTGAAAGCGGTGTTGATATCGATTACCGAGTGGGCCCGAAGTATATCTCTCTGACTTAGGAGGGACAAATCCCATCTCGATACATACAACCCAACAAGTACTTTCCGATCACCTGAGAGACACCTTTATGATCACCCTCTCATAGGATGACGTTTGATGACCTCAAAGCTTTCTTCCGATACCAGGGAGTTGTATTATCTCATGGTCTAAGGAATACAATATTTGACATAAGAAAAGCTTCGTAAAGATGAACACGATGACACGATCTAATTGCTCTGCTTAATTTGGGTCTGTCCATCATATCATTCTCCCAATGATATGACCTTATTATTAATTGACAACTCATGTCTATGGTTAGGAAACCTTAACCATCATTAATCAATGAGCCAGTCCATAGAGGCGTACTAGGGACACGGTGTTGTTCACAAACCACACAAGTATTAAAGTATCCGCTTAATACAATTCTAGCATGGAATATAAACTTTATCATGAACAAGAATTATAATAATAACATCTTTATTATTGCCTCTAGGGCATAATTCCAACATATGCCTGTTCGACCCAGCCCAAAAGCATAGCCATTTCCTCCAAGTAACAGCTCAAGTTCATCCTCATTTTTTGTCCAATTTGGTGGCAACTTCCAATCCAAGATTTGGTGGCAACTTTAAATCCAAGATTTGGTGGCATCATCTATCAATCGAAGCTTCTAAAATGGTTAGCAACTTCAATCATTCACCTCTTATTGTTATAGTTTAGCTCAATGCTCTAGAACTAGAATGAGGAATTTCAAGCTTAGAAGTGTAGAGGGAATTTTAGATGTGTAGTTTTAAGCATAGTTTGATTATACAAAAAGCTACTGAAAGTTGAGATGTGCATTCGAAGAGTTTCGGATCTCAGAATTGAATAAGGTTTTCACTGCTAGAGCAATAATTGAATAGTCAACATTTTTATGTTAACAATTTTGTCCAATTCAAAAATTAGTGCATGTAAAATTTTAATATGATAGAAAATCGTAATTCAAAAATTAGTGCATGTAAAAGTAATTGTAGTAAAAATGATCCAAACTTTTTATATGATAGAAAATTTTAATTATACTACAGATGAGCCGAGAATGGATGTATGACTCTCCCCGAATGTCTGACACGTTCATTAAAGGCGTGCATTCTTTTCTCGAGTTGGCTGAGGCAAACAAGCGGAATGGTTTTATGTGTTGTCCGTGTCGTGTCTGTCGGAATGAGAAGGATTACTCTTCATCCAAAACCATTCACATCCACCTGATTCAATTTGGTTTCATGTCCGGCTATATTTGTTGGACAAAGCATGGAGAAAGCGGGGTTATGATGGAAGACAGCGAAGAAGAAGAAGAGAATGATGATAATTATCCAATGTTTCCTGAATACGGTGGCACTACACTAAAAGACAATGAACAAGAAGAAGATGAAGAACGGGCATTAGATGAGACTGTTGATAATCTTCGTCAGGCCATTCTTGATGCACGGAGCGAATGCGAAAATGAAAACGAGAAGAAGTTGCAGCGCATGTTAGAGGATCACAAAAAATTGTTATACCCAAATTGCGAAGATGGCAACACAAAGCTCGGTACCACACTGGAATTACTGCAATGGAAAGCAGATAATGGTTTATCTGACAAGGGATTTGAGAAGCTACTAAAAATTTGGAAGAAGAATCTTTCAAAGGATAATGAATTGCCTGTCAGTACATATGAGACAAAGAAGTTCGTCTGCCCTCTAGGACTAGAGGTGCAGAAGATACATGCATGCATTAATGACTGCATGTTATATCGCGGTGTGGAGTACGAGAATTTGGATGCATGCCCGGTATGCAGTGCATTGCGGTATAAGATTAGATGAGATGACCCTGGTGATGGTGAGGGCGAGCAGCACCCCAGGAAGAGGGTTCCTACAAAGGTTATGTGGTATGCTCCTATAAAACCATGGTTGAAACGTTTGTTTAGAAACAAATAGCATGCCAAGTTGTTGCGACGGCACAAAGAAGAGCGCAGGAAAAACTCGATGTTGAGACACCCCGCTGATGGGTCGCAACGGAGAAAATCGATAGAGAGTACCCGAGCTTTGCATATGAGGCAAGGAACTTAAGGTTTGGTCTAAGTACAGATGGCATGAATCCTTTTGGAGAGCAGAGCTGCAGTCATAGTACCTGACATGTAACTCTATGTATATATAACCTGCCTCCTTGGTTGTGCATGAAACAGAAGTTCATTATGATGCCAGTGCTCATCCAAGGCCTGAAGCAACCCGGCAATGACATTGATGTCTATCTAAGGCCATTAGTTGAGGAACTGCTACAATTGTGGCGCGACGAAGGTGTTTGTATGTGGGATGAGCACAAACAGGAACCATTTGACCTACGGGCATTGTTGTTCGTAACCATTAATGATCGTCCTTCTCTTAGTAACCTTTCAGCACAATCAAACAAGGGATAGAATGCATGCACGCATTTTTTAGATGATACTGAAAGTATATATTTGGATAAAGGTAAGAAGAATGTGTACCTAGGAAATCGTCGATTTCTTTCGGCCAGGCATCCCGCAAGAAAGAAAGGCAAGCATTTCAATGGTGAGGCAGATCACCGGAACAAGTCTATCCACTGTACTGGTGATGATATATTTGGTATGGTTAAGGATCTAGAAGTAATCTTTGGAAAGGGCCATGACGGTCAATCTGTTCCAAATGACGCTGACGGACATGTGCCCATGTGGAAGAAGAAATCTATAATTTGGGAGCTACCCTATTGGAAAGTTCTAGAGGTCCGCTCTGCAATCAACGTGATGCACGTGACGAAGAATCTTTGCGTGAACCCTCTAGGCTTTATGGGTGTGTATGGAAAGACAAAAGATACGCCAGAAGCACGGCAGGACCAGCAAGGTATCAAAGACCGAGACGGCGTGCATCCAATAAAGACAGATAAAGGACGTCTAAGTGCTGCCAGCTATGCTCTTACCAAAGAAGAGAAGGAATTTTTTTTTGAAGTCCTAAGAAGTATGAAGGTCCCCTGTGGCTTCTCGTCGAATATAAAGGGAATAATAAATATGACAGAGAAAAAAATTCCAGAACCTAAAGTCTCATGACTGCATGTGCTTATGTCACAATTGCTTCCGGTTGCATTGAGGGGGATTCTACCGGAAAACGTTTGACTGCCCATTGTGAAGCTATGTGCATTCCTCAATGCATTTCTCAGAAGGTAGTCGATCCAGAAATTGTACCAGGGTTACAAAATGATGTGGTCTAGTGTCTCGTTAGTTTTGAGTTGGTGTTTCCACCATCCTTCTTTAATATTATGACGCATCTACTGGTACACCTAGTTGAGGAGATTACTATTTTGGGTCCTGTATTTCTACACAATATGTTCCCCTTTGATAGGTTCATGGGAGTCTTAAAGAAATATGTCCATAACCGTGCTAGGCCAGAAGGAAGCATCTCGAAGGGCTATGGAACAAAGGAGGTCATTGAGTTTTGTGTTGACTTTATTCCTGACATTAAGTCGATTGGTGTTCCTGAATCACGGCATGAGGGGAGACTGAGTGGAAAAGGCACACTAGGAAGGAAATCAATAATATGTAGGGACGTACATTCTTTCACTCAATCACACTACACGGTTCTACATAACTCCACCTTGACAGCTCCGTATATAAAGGAACACAAGGATATTGTACGCTCAAACAACCCGGGAAAGCATGACTTCTTGATTAGAGATGAACACATGAAGACTTTTGGTGGTTGGTTGCAAACACATCTCATGAATAACAACACTATTTGTGATGAGTTGTACTTGTTGGCTAGCTCACCATCTTCGACTATATGGACTTACCAAGGATATGAGATAAATGGGAATACATTTTACATGATCTCCCAAGATAAAAAAGAGTACTAACCAAAACAGTGGTGTCCGCTTTGATGCAACAAACGACAATGGGTCAAAGGACACATACTATGGTTACATAGAAAAGATATGGGAACTTGACTATGGACCTGCTTTGAAGGTCCCTTTGTTTTGGTGCAAATGGGTCAAGCTAACAGTAGGCGGGGTTGAGGTAGACAAAAAATACAGAATGACAACAGTGGATCTCAACAATCTTGCGTACATAAACGAACCATTCGTCCTAGCCAACGATGTGTCTCAGGTTTTCTATGTGAAGGACATGTCTACCAAACAAAGAAAAAGAAAATATAAGCAAACAAATACATCATCAAACGATGAGCCAAAGCGCCACATAGTTCTTTCAGGGAAAAGAAACATCATAGGAGTGGAGGACAAGACAGAGATGTCTGAAGATTATGACAAGTTTCATGAAATTCCGCCTTTTGTAGTGAAGGATGACCCAAGCATCATGTTACTTGATGAAGATGCTCCATGGTTAAGGCCACACGGTCATAAGAAAGTCATATGATGTATTCAGAATTTTGGCTGCGGCCGTTTTTTAGATGCAATCAATATGTACATATGCATGCATATCATTTTGTGAAGCTTTTACAAAGTTTGTTATTTTTTCTGTTTTATAAGAATAATTATACTAACTTTCCATCTGACCGAAGCTTTTAGTCCTGGTTGTAGCCACTAACCAGGACTAAAGATATTTCCCGCCATTTCCCACCGCTTCCCGCCATGTTTTCCTGCCCTTTTCCCCTGACCGAAGCTTTTGGTACCGGTTGTAGCCACTAACTGGGACTAAAGACATTTCCCGCCATTTCCGACCATTTTCCGCCATGTTTTCCCGCCCTTTTCCTCTATATCTAGGCCGACCGCGCCATCGCTATCCACACATCCACACCTTCCTCTCTCACAACAATGGACAACGGCTACTAGGCCATTCTGACCCTCGAGGAGACCGAGGCGCTGTGCGCCTCCAGCTACCCTTGCCCTCCGGGCTACCGGCCGCCCGCCGGCTGGATGCTGAGCACTGGAGGGGTTCCTGTCCCTCCTGTCCCTCAAGGTTCCGCATGCCAGGCGGCCATCACGAACCACTTCTACCACGAGCTCATGCCGGAGCAGCGGATGGATCCCCAGTGGGATCCCGACAACTATGACACCTGGAATGCCTTTTTTGCTAACCGGCAAGGAAGAGAGCTCTCCAGGTACGAGGGTGACGGCCCTCCCCCGATGAACCACAACGAAGCCGGCCACCGCCTATGGTGGGCGAACCGGACTATCATCGGCGTGATGTGCTACATCGCCGGGAGAGATCATCCTCGCCTGCGGTGCCCACAAGGCCACCCGCCATAGAGCCACAAGAAGAAGGCCCCTCCCCTGCCCGGCGGTAGCGGCATCGTATTCCAGGAGACCCTTCCCCCGCCCGCCATGAATCTGAGGCCAGAGTGGCAGGTGCCCCCGGTAGATGCCATGGCTGGGCTGAGGATCCCCAGAGTGGCAGCTGACGATGACGATGACGAAGAAGACCCTAAAGCTGCGTACTATAGGACAAGGCATGATTATGACTAAAGGGGGCGGATTTAGTCCCGAGTGTTAGCTAGTCCCGGTTTGTCTCGGTTTTTAATATTGAGTGTTAGTCCCGCTTTATATCTTGAGTGTATTAGTCCCGATTCTTACTTACCATGAAGATCTGATCTCCAAACATGTGTGGTCACATATTAGGGAGTGCCTCTATGACCAGTTTCTTGGAGATGTTCGGGAACTGGGCTCCGGCGGCATCTCCCTGAAACTGGCCGTAGTGGTGTCCCTGCTCTCGAAGACCATCTTGCAGCTTGTAACTTCTCTAACTAGATCAATGTGTGGGAGCTAACCTAATTCCACATATTAGGGAGTGCCTCTATGACCAGTTTCTTAGAGATGCCGGAGAACTGGGCTCCGGCGGCATCTCCCTGAAACTGGCCGTAGTGGTGTCCCTGCTTTCGCAAACCATCGATCTTGGAGATGCCTCAAACTGGCTGGAGGACAGGCCTATTTATAGTACAAGCAGTTCGGCATAGTGTCGACACTCACGGCATAATGTCGACACTCACCCATATTATTAGTGCTCACTCCTGTTTTGTCCCGGTTGCTGTCTCCAACCGGGACTAAAGGTTCAGCTTTAGTCCCGGTTGGCGACACAATCCGGGACAAGGGAAAATCTGCACGACATAATGTCGACACTCACCCATATCATTAGTGCTTCCTTCCCTAGCCTGCCTGCCCTAGTCCTGCCTTCCCTAGCCTGCCGCAAGCTTTAATCCCGGTCCATATTTAGTATGCTAATAGATTTACATAATAGATCTTTTTTTCTGCAAAATTTGATTTATAATACATATTTTGCAGCATCATAGAATAAAAGATAAAAAAAATATTAATAAATTCAAACTCTAGTATACAAAAGATATTTTCTAATTCAACAAAATATTAGTTTTATAACAGAATATGCTAATATATTTACATTATAGATCTTTTTTTCTGCAAAATTTGATATATAATACATATTTTTCATCATCACACAATAAAAGATAAAGAAATAATAATATTAATAAATTCAAACTCTAGTATACAAAAGATATTTTTTAATTCAATAAAATATTAGTTTTATAATAGAATATGCTAATATATTTACATTATAGATCTTTTTTATATAAAAATTTGATATATAATACATATTTTTCATCATCACAGAATAAAAGATAAAGAAATAATAATATTAATAAATTCAAACTCTAGTATACAAAAGATATTTTTTAATTAAACAAAATATTAGTTTTATAACAGAATATGCTAATAGATTTACATTATAGATCTTTTTTCTGCAAAAATTTGATATATAATACATATTTTTCATCATCATAGAATAGAAGATAAAGAAATAAATAAATTTCAAAAAATTAACCTCTAGTCCCGGCCCCAGCCTCCAGCCGGAACTAGAGGTCTTTGCGCGCGAGAATGAAACGGCACCGCGAAAAGACCTCTAGTCCTGGTTGGAGGCTGGGGCCGGGACTAGAGCCCCCCCTCTAGTCCCGGTTGGAGGCTAGAGCCAGAACTAGAGGTGGTGGGTATAAATACCCACCGCCCTCCTCCCGGCCCGAGCCACGAGCTGGGGCGCCCTCTTCTACAAATCCGACGCGGCCAGGCCGTCGCCCGCGCTTGCGCCCCGTCGTGAACCTCGCCTCCTCCCGCACCATGGTGCTCGCCGTCGCCCGCCAGGCCGTCACCGTAGTCACGCCCCGTCGAGCACGCCGCGCCCCGCGGAGCAGCCCTCACCCATCCCTACGCCTCCATCGTGGTGCTCCCGTCGCTGCCGCCTCTCACCGTCCCGTCCCCGCGCGCCACCCTCACCGCCCGTTCTCGCGCGCCGCCCGTTCCCGCGCGCCGCCGCCGCCGTTCCTCGTTCCCGCGAGCCGCCGCCGCTCGTGCCACGCCCATGGTCGCTGTGGCCCCTCTCGGTATGTTTTTTATTTTCTTTTTTTCTGTTTACTTTTAAGTATATTGTTTAGACATATTATTATTTAGTTTAGTTTTAAGTATATATAATTTAGAAATATTTGTTTAGTTTTAAGTATATATAATTTAGTTTAGTATATAATTTAGTTTAGTTTAGTATATTATAATTTAGTTTAGTTTTAAGTATATAGTTTAGATGTATCTTAGTTAGATATAAATTATTTAGTTTTAAGTATATAGTTTAGACATATTATTATTTAGTTTAGTGATATTTATGGATTTGTATATACTATTAGTTAGTATTTAGGATATTTAGAGATTTTTATATAATATTTGTTAGTATTTAGGATATTACTGCTAATATTTAGGAAATTATTACTACTATTAGAATATAATTATTTATCACATTATTTCGATCAAATCCATACCTACTTTAGGATATGCCCGGGCAATCCTCGTAGCCAACTCGGCCAGAGCGAGGGAGAACTACGCTCTAGCGGTGTTGTGCGAGACTAGGCTCCGCCAGGCTGGCACTGGGAGGTGCTATCGTCAGGGACGCGTAGCTTGGTGAGGAATCCGGATATCGTCGTCGACTTGGATCTTCTCTGGTGGAGGTCACATGGCCCAGGCAGAATGCAGAGGGAGCCGGCCCCCGAGGTGGTGGTATGACGTCGCGTCAGGGAGGAGGACGAGCACATCCGTCGCTATATAGTGATGTTGGACGACGCCAGGCTGCCCCCCCCCATACCTGGCAGGTTATTCAAGGATCTCACCCTAGTTATAGTCCGGTGATGGTTCCGACTATTTGGTTGGTCACATCCCGCGGCTCAGGAGTCGGTAGTCGACGTTGAGTTTGAGCGATGTTATCAGACAAGATGTTGTTTTTTATATGATATTACTACTTTGTCGTTATTCGAGATGTATTATGACTTCTTTGTTGTTTTCTGAGATATTATTCGAGATGTTATATGATATTAATACTTTTTTGTCATTCGAGATGTTATATAATTTTATTACTCATATATGCACATTATGTCATAGCAGTTATTCTATGGATCACTTCAACAGTAGAGAAGGCGAAGAGCCTTTATTCGATATGATACTGGCTGGTGGAGGACCGCTCCGCTATCAGGATGGAGCGCTCGTCGATCAGGGTGGGGAAGAAGACTGTGGAGCAGAAGATGGCTCACAGTTTCTAAATGAGTCCAGTGAGGAAATAGAGATAGAACCTCAAGTCGAAGCGCATACTAGTTTTAATTTCGATGATGGCTTGGAAAATGATGGACCAGCCTTGACAAAGTCTGGCGAGGTATATTATTAAGACTTTTGATCACTAGTAGATAGATGCATTAATTGTTTTATGTGTGTGTATATATATATATTAACGAATGTTGTTTCTTATTTTAGACATCCACATCGACCGCGCCAGTTAAAAATAGTAAACGAGGACCGGCCAAAGGGATGCCCGATGATGCGCATCTCACAATTGATGAGGTCTCTCCAGTGGGCGTCCCGTTGCTTCTCATAAAGAACGCAAACACATTTATTCATCAATGTGGATTTGTTGTTACGGACAACGTCCCGATCAACATTATCAACTGGAATAAGCCAGCAAAGGCCGATGAATATTCTATGAGTTATGTCGAGGACAGATACAAAGACATACTATGGGAAAATCTCATTCGCCATTGCACCCTACCGGTCTTAGAGACTAAGGAGGCCACAGATGATATGAGGTCCAAAGTTAAGCGTTTCGCTCTTAAGAAGATAGCCCAACAGTTCAATAACTATAAAAAAGATTGTACAATGAATATCTCGAGGAAGGAAAAGTTCCAGCATTCGAGGACTCACTAGAGAAACATCGGCCTCACTGGGAAAGATTTCTAGACTACAAGAAATCAGCAATAGAAAAAAAAGGTCCGCAAAGAATAAAGAAAATGCTGCAAAAAAGAAATATCACCATACGATGGGAACATGTGGCTATAGGACTTCCGTTCCTAAGTGGGAGGAAGCCGAGAAAGCCTTGCGTTCCTAAGGGCTCACTCCAGCTACAGAGGACTGGCCCATCAGAGTAAAGAATTGGTTACTTGCCCATGAGGCAAAGTATGTCATGGAAACAGGGGAGTTAATATTCGATAAAAATCCCAATGTTGCTACACCCCATGGAGAAATTGTTAAAACAATTGAGGGGGTTAAAAAGGGTGAATTCAAACCCGACAAAGAGAACGACAAGTTGACAAAGGCCTCGGGAATCCTGAAAAACCAGAACGAACATGAGGCTTTGGACCTTCTGTGCCGTGGAAGACTGGTTTCCTGAGGACACTGAATCCTATAGAAGCCGAGCAAGGGCAAAGAAGCGGAAGGAGATAGCGGAGGCAGACCGGTTGCGTAGCGTGGAAAGAAAGAACGAGGAAATATATGTCGTGCTAAAGGAGCAACAGAAGCAGCTGGACGAAATGCGCCAGCAAGGGCCAACTCATCAACGGCTAGAAGAAAGTGTCGGTGTCCCATCTCAGCGGAGAAGTAGTGTTGCTTCCATGGCGGCCGATCCGATAGATCGCTATCCCGTGGACAATATCACTAAGAAGACAAGCTGCGAGCTGCATGTGGGAGTGATGAACTTATCCTTCAAGGCGACTCTCGGCTATGCTTTATCTTGTGAACCTGAATCACGTTGGCATTGCAAAGAGATTCCAGATGGCTATGCTCGTGTCGGGGTGGATGAGATTCTACCTCAATATGAATCACTACAACTTCACATCTCTGGACCTGAAGATGAGAGCACACGAGGAGAATTCAGGGGCTCTATCATTCTATGGCGCAAGAAATACATCGTGTTTCCAGGCTCTGCACCCAAGCCACCACCGTCTCCTCCACATCAGTCGAGTCTGCCGCCTCCAGCAAGTCCACATGAGGAGTGGGACGACCACCATAGCGCGAGTCCACCGCCGCATCAGCCCACTCCCCCGCCGCGTCAGACAAAGAAGGCGGTCTCTTAGTCAACTAGTATAAATACTAGTCAGAAGAAAGCCAAAGGTAAAAAGGTGAAGAAAATCCCGCCGCCTCCTCCCAAGTTACCTTACGAGATGACTGATGAGGAAACCAAAGCGATCAGTGATGCCCAAGTTAAAGCCTTCTTTGCACCCAAAGCTCCCGAGCCAAAATAAATATTTGATCCGAAAGCCAAAAAGTGGGCTAAGGGGTTTCTTGAGCAACCATCGCAATATGAGATAAATAAGGCTGATGACTACAAACACTATCTACTGGGAATTGGTAGGAAGAATCCAGAAAATACTACTTCAAGCAGCGGTAATACTCCAGGAAATACTACTGCAAGCAGCGGGAAAAGAGATGTTGCGCAACTCGAAATGCAGGCAAACAAATCGATCGCCCCGCTCAAGGTGTTATCCAATACTAATCATCAGAATATTATAGCAATGGAATTTGCCAAAGGTGCTAGTATTACAGTTGATCAAGCGCTAGGCGGGCATATCCCCATACAAGAGGAATTTGCATGGAGATATGAATACGGGAGGACTTTGGTCAGACCTGATGAGGTCAAATTTCTACCAACTAAAATACGAAGACTGCATGAGTGGTACGAGAAAGTCTCTACATGCGATGAAGAAGATCGATTGTCAGCGCTGCTTGTGAGAATTACAAGTGAGCATTTTAATGGTGAAGACCAGTTGCAAATTTATTTTGAGGAATTCTATATGTTATTCAAACAAGATGCCCTTGACTTGAGTCTCCTCGCTACCTATTACATGTAAGTGGTTCATTTATTTCTATGATAAAGTCTCTAACCCAGATCTTTTATTGCATGTATTTATCTTTACTATATGCTATTATGCAGAATGAAGAGCTATGGATGCGACCGAAAGAAAATCTTTGACACTGGGTTCATCGACCCACACCGGTTTAACCAAATATTGCTAAAGGAATACCCCAAGGACACAGAACGTAACTTGCTAAGGGTTTTATTGAGGCAACATTACAAACGAAAAATATTGTTTCCCTACAACTACAGGTAAGAGTGTTACTGTCTTCTACAGATCACTTAATTCTACTAAGTCTAATTGATGAGTTACTGACGTATATAAACGTGCGCAGCTATCACTGGATTCTGCTAACCATTAAAGTTGACGCTGAAAGAGTTGAAATCAAGGACTCGCTAATGAGAGACGAATCAGAGTACGCATTCATTAAAGATGTGCTCCAGAGGTAATTTCAGTCATTATCGCACTATATCGGTCTCTTTCATTTATATATATATTCTGAGATATCAAGTAACTAATAACTCATTTATTCTTTTTTTGGCCGGGCAGGGTTTGGAAAGCTTTCACCAATGCCACGGTTGGTGAATTTAAAAACGAGCTTAGTTTTCATCGGATCGATGTAAGTAGTACGACCTAGATCCGCGCATCTCTTCAATTCTAGTTTCAATACCATTATGTCATGCTTGATTAGTATTTGATTGAAACCTTTTGTCGTAAAGTGCGAGAGGCAGCCACCAGGTACTAATCTATGTGGATACTTCGTGTGCGAGTACATTCGC
The DNA here is from genome assembly GCA_916181665.1 of Avena sativa. NCBI lineage: Eukaryota > Viridiplantae > Streptophyta > Magnoliopsida > Poales > Poaceae > Avena > Avena sativa. The sequence goes on along the minus strand of OV702294.1, from coordinate 164,157,853 downwards.
TCCGAGGTCAGTGAGCGGGACGGAGGGGCATTTTTAGAAGTACGTGAACAATATATTCTCAATTTTTGTTGAGTGTTATTCATAATATTTGTTATGACTATTGATATTCATATTGACCTCCTTCTTTTATATATATAGTTGGAAAAATTGCGGGAGAATCTCGATCCAAGGAAGCGTCTGATAGCAATTCAAGAGGAATTGGCGGGATTTCTTTTTGACCATGTCATAAACAGAGAAGGAAAATACCATACCTCCGGCTACTAGTGATTTAATGAACTTGTAACCGAATAGACGGGTTGTGATCTCCATTTATGTATATATATATATATGTAATGTAGAATTATAAGTAATGTAGAATTATACCTATATAATTATGACGATGTTGTGTGTAATGGGTTTCTTTGTTGCATGTCACTTTACGCCAAACGCAACCCTCCTCTACCTATCCTCCTGCCGCGGCAGAACCCCGCATTCGGCTACCGCCCCAGAAATCGGCCCGAAAATTCTGCCGCGGCAAAAACCCGCATCGGCTGCCGCGGGAGAAAACAGCCCTAAAACTCTGCCGCGGCAGAAACCCCATCGGCTGTCGCGACAGAAAACGGCCCCAAAACTCTGCCGCGGCAGAAACCCCCATCGGCTGCCGCGGCAGCCGAATTGGTAAAATGATGCCGCGGCAGAAAGAAACTAGTCCCGGCCCGTAATACGGACCGGGACTAAAGACCACCCACCTCTCGCACTGCTACGCTGCCACGTGCACATCCTTTAGTCCCGGCCCGTAACTGGACCGGGACTAGAGGCTGGGACCTCTAGTCCCGTTTCCGTAGTCCCGGCTGGACATCCGGGACTAGAGACCCTCTAGGACCATGACTAGTGCCCCGTTCTCCACTAGTGGAACAATCCTCTTTTTTGCCAAAATATTTCTCAGTTCTTTTAATATATACTGTTAGTTAATTGCACAACATATGACTGTATGCCTCACAAGTTAGGTACACTATTCATGTTTTTTTTCATGAGAAACGAACTATACCTCTTTTTTATTAAATACTCACTCCGTCCAAAAATGAAAGATGTTATTTATTTTCACTGGTTAACAAATTCAAACCATGACTATGCGTTGTACTTATAATATGTCCAAAAAATTCAGTATAAAGATTTAAGAAATGAAAGGATTTTGCAAGACAAATGCAATGGTACATTGAAAATTCCAACCCATATATTTTAGTATATATTAGTGATCAAGGTGGTACATTGAAGAATCCAAAATAAAGTGTTGCTTACATTTTATGGAGGATACATCAGATTGATCGGTTAATCATTACATATGTAACTCCCACAATTTTAGCTCGACGATCACCCTGGCACCCGGTTTGCCAGAACTGGAATCTTTCTTTAGCTGCCACTGCTGTTTTTGAACCAACTACAATGTACACGGTGACCCCGAGGCCATGGTCCGTCAATTTTTTTTTCCAGCCGAGTGACCACACCCTAGAACATCTCGAAGGTTCCAAAGCCATGGCTCTGTCTTCCTAACCAACTACGACCCACATGTCACCCAAGCATCCAAAGTGGTCACCCTAGAACACATGCTTTGCTTTGAGGCCATGCATTAGACGAGTCAATGGTTCTGCCACCCACACACCGAGGGCTAACATCCTGCTTAGACAGTACACGAGGCCGAACCCAGCAACCTCGCACACATTGCAAAACCATGTCGTAGTACATGCCACAGTTGTGCGACAAAGAACCAACCTCAAATGATACGCCTAGAATAGGGGGCAAGAAACGGCCGACCGATATTCCCTAGAACAAAGCAGATCATCAATAGTACCTGTATCAAAAATACCCTAGAAATGCAGATCTACAACGCATGCCATCGAGAACATAACCCGCAAACACCTAGCTGCAGATCTATCTTCAAAATGGCTCCGATAAGAAGGGGGAGAGCTTAACGCAATTATCGACCTCATAAAGCACGTAGATGCAGCAGAGTTCAGCATGAAGCAGCGCATATGGCCGATGAAGACATACATTGTGGTTGCCTGGATATCCTTCACCGCCTGTAACCGCCGCCGAGTGATTCATCGCCGATAGTGGAACCGATAAGAGAGGAGTGACATGAGAGTGGAGAGGAAGAGGAGTGGGCAGTGAGAGGATTTATGGCATGTGTTTATGAAGGAACGCCGCATCTCTCTTCCCCCACGCGTGCAGCCGGGAGGGATTATTTCGCCCGCCCGAGCTAGGCTCTAGAAAAAAATGCAAATTCAGACATTGTCACTGGAACTTGCCTCCAGACTGCTTTAAGACTCACGCTAGCCATAACAAGGAGGTCGTGCAGGCATCCAATGGGACCGATTTCATTGCCCGCCGGCATGTCCGGATACAGCCTACCAATCGTGTCCTCGTGCAACATCGGCATTCGTCCAAGAAAAATCCAGCCGCGTCAATTAAGGGTGTGTTTGGTTACTCGGGCCTGAATTTATCCTTTTTGCCTTTTGGCCTGCAGGATACTGCATGGGGAGAGATTTGACTTGGGACAGTTTTTGCCTTTTGTGCTTTAATAGATCTATGCTTTCCCCACGTGTGTGAAAGTGACAGCGTGCATGCCGTGTGTGGCACTTTGGCTAGATTGATTATTTGTTATGAGTTATATTTAGAGTTGGATGTCTCTATGAAATTGTGGTGTTTGTTGGAACCATTTAGTGCTCAAGGTGATAGTGTGAGGTTATCTAGATTGGGGAAGACAGACTTTGAGGTGTGCTGTTATAGCCCTACCATGGATTAGAGATTCCAACCGAAGAGTAGTTAAGAGTAGTATCATGAAGAAAATATATTCATATGGGAGAGTGTTCACTAGTGAAAGTATGATCCCTAGGACTTGTTTCTAAACATTGAAACACTGTTTGCTTCTAGATCTGTTGCATATTTGCTTGCTTTAGTCTTTACCTCACTCACACACGTTACCCCACGTCAACAACAAGTCAGAAGCTATTTTCTGGCACCGTTACCACTTGTATTTCACTATCTCTTCGCCGAACTAGTGTTGGAGATATGCCCTAGAGGCAATAATAAATATAGTTATTATTATATCTTTGTGTTTATGATAAATGTTTACATTCATGCTATAATAGTATTAACAAGAAAACATTAATACTTGTGTGATTTGTAAACTAAAATAGAGTCCCTAGTAAATCCTTTTTATAATACTAGCTTGTTGGTTAATAAATGATTGTGGTTTCCCTATCATGAACATTGAGATGTTATTAACAACAAGATCATATCGTTAGGAGAATGATATGGTGGACATACTCCTATAGATAAGCGTAGCATAAAGATCAAGTCATTTTAATAGTTCAATTGCTATATGCTTTCTGATACATAGTAACCTAATTCCTTTGACCATGAGATCATGCATATCACCTTCACCGGAAGGATGCTTTAATGACATCAAACACCACACCGTAACTGGGTGGCTATAAAGGTGGCACTAAGTGTTTGGAAAGTATTGGTTGAAACACATGGATCAAGAGTGGGATTTGTCCATCCATATGACAGATAGATATACTCTGGGCCCTCTCGGTGGAATGTCATCCAATTAGCTTGCAAGCATGTGACTGGCTCACAAGGGATCACATATCACGGGAACGAGAAAAGAGTACTTATCAGTAACGAGGTTGAACTAGGTATGCAGAGATACCGACGATCATAACCTCGGATAAGTAAACTATCGTGAGACAAAGGGAAATTGGTATCGTATGTAATTGGTTCATTCGATCGCAAAGTAATCGTAGAAATATGTGGGAGCCATATGAATTTCCAGATTCCTCTATTGGTTATTGTTCGGAGAAATGTCTCGATCATGTCCGTATAATTCACGAACCGTAGGGAGACACACTTAAGGATTCGACGTTGTTTTGAGTAGTTATGGAATGATGAGTAAGAGACCGAATGTTGTTCGGAGTCTCGGATGGGATTCAGGATATCACGAGGAGATCCGGAATGGTCCGGAGAATAAGATTCATATAAGGAAAGTCCTATTTCGGGGTTGGAGAATGGTTCCGGTGTTTTCATCGGGAATGTTCTAGAAGGTTCCGGAATGTCCGGCACTCCGGAGGGGAAGGGTACATGAATGTGTCATATCAAGTTGGAATGATTGCAACATGTACTAGGTGTCATCGCTGAACAAAATAAAGGGTTTAATCAAATCCTAGTTTGAAAAGTCAAACGCCAATTTGAAAAGTCAAAACGGCTATTTTGTGAAGTGGTGGGGAAGTGGGAAACCGAGTTGGGGAGGAGTTCCTCCCCTCCACCGCCGGCCCACTTGGGAAACCGAGTTGGGGAGGGACTCCCCTCCCCTGGCGCGCCCCCTCCACCTATATAAGGAGGGGCAGGGCTGCCCCTCCAAGACACAACTCCACCACCCCGCAAACCCTAGCCCTAGCCGTCGGCCCTCCTGCAGCCGCCGCCGCCCTAGGGCAAGCCGTCGCCGCCTAGATAAACCCTAGCCGCCGGCCCTTGCTCCTCCTTGGTGCGTCTAAACCCTAGATCGCCGGGGCTCTCTCTCATAGTCCACCATACTCGCTCTGGCTTAAGGCGAAGCCCTGCGAGATCTCCCCTCTACTTCCGGTACCACGCCGTTGTGCTGCCGGAATCGCGAGGAGAGTGCTACAACCTCCGCTGCCTGCTGGAACAAGGGAGAGGAAGGTCTTCGTCGAGTACCGAACGTGTGACCGACTGCGGGAGCGCTGCCGGTACGCAGCGCCGGAAGGATCGTCTACGCGATCTTGAGATCGGGAAGAGTACGACTACATCACCCACGAGAAGCGGCTCTCGTTAAACACTTTGGAATCTTCGAGGGTGAGTTATTCCATCGACTCGTTGCTACAATCTAGTAGATAGATCTTGGCTTGTTTGTTTGTATGCGGTAGGAATTTTTTGTTTTCCATGCTACGAAACCCTACAGTGGTATCAGAGCCGTGTCTATATGTAGATCTGTTGCACGAGTAGAACACAATGGTCATTGTGGGCGTTGATGCTTTTATTGTCGATTGCTTCTTGTGTACTTTGCATCTTGCGGGATGGTGGGATGAAGCGGCCCGGGCTAACCTTACATGACATCGTTCATGAGACTTGCTCCACGCTTGACATGCAACTTGTATTGCATAAGTGGCTTTGCGGGTGCCTGTTTCTCCCAACATAGTTAAGATTCAATTTACAACGGGTGATTGACAATACTAGTATCAATGTTGTGGTTCTTGTTCGTAAGTTAGAACGACACTTATTGAAAGCCACAAACCATGTAAAACATGCAAAGAAAGTAGAAGCGTCTAACTTTGTTTTGCAGGGGTGTGCTGTGATATGATATGGCCATGATTGTGATTATATTTGATGTATGCAATGTTCCTTATTGTAAGTTGGCAACCGGCAGGAGCCATATGGTTGTCTTTAATTTATGTTAAGACCCGCGTGTCTATTCAAAGTAGTTGTAATAGTTGAAGCTGGTGGACGATAACCATGAAGCGGCGTCATTGACCTTGATGCAATGCCGGTGATGATGAAGATCATGTTCGTGCTTGAAGATGGAGATCGGAAGCACATAGAAGAAAGGCCATATCATATCACATATTATGAATTGCATGTGATGTTAATACTTTATGCATCTTGTATTGCTTAGTTAACAACGGTAGCATTATAAGATGATCCCTCATGCACATAAATTTCATGTCCTAAAGTGTTCACCCTTAGTAAGCACCGTTGCTAAAGCTTGTTGTTTCGAAGCACCACGTGATGATCGGGTGTGTTAGATTCCGCAAGTGTATACAACATGAGCAAGCCAGATTTGCTCATGCGGAAGCTAAGGTTTGATCTTGACGAGCCTAGCATGTACAGACATGGTCTCGGAACACGGATCACCGAAAGGTAAAGCATGAATCATATAGTAGATATGATGAACATGTCGATGTTCGCCATTGAAGCTACATCAACTCTCGTGATGATCGGTTTTGATGTGGTGGATTTGGTTCATGTGATCACTAAAACAATGTGAGGGATATTGTTTTGAGTGGGAGTTCACCTAGATTAATTTAACTATTAATTAGAACTCAATTTGTCATAAACTTAGTCTAAACTATTTCAAATATGTTGTAGATCAATGGCGGCCCCTACCATCAATTTTAATGTGTTCCTAGAGAAAGAAAAGTTGAAAAACAATGGAAGAAACTTCGCGGATTGGTTCCGCAATTTGAGGATTGTCCTCACAGCTGGTAATTTTACCTATGTGCTGGATGCACCGCTAGGTGACCCACCTGCAGCTACTGCTACCGATGAAGTAAAGAATGTTTACCTCACTCGGAAGACTCAGTACTCCACAGTTCAGTGTGCTATATTGTATGGTTTAGAATCGGAGCTTCAGAAAAGGTTTGAGAATTCAGACCCACATGATATTGTCTGTGATCTCAAATTGATCTTTGAGACCCATGCGGCAATTGAGAGCTATGAGGCTTCTGAAAAGTTCTTTAACTGCAAGATGGAAGAAGGCAGCTCCGTCAGTGAGCATGTGCTTAAGATGTATGTGGGCACGCAAACAAACTTCAAAGCTTGGGTATAGTGATTCCTAATGCTTTGGGGATTTACCGTGTCCTTCAATCACTACCACCAAGTTACAAGAACTTTGTGATGAACTACAACATGCAAAACATGAACAAGACGTTGCGAGAACTCTTCGCCATGTTGAAATCTACAGAAGTGGAGATCAAGAAAGAGCACCAAGTGTTGTTGGTCAATCAGACCACCAAATTTAAGAAAGGCAAGTCTAAGCAAAAGGGACACTTGAAGAAGGGTGGTAAAAAAGTTACCGCGCCGATGAAGAAGACCAAGGCTGGACCTAAGCCTGATACTGAGTGCTTTTACTGCAAGGGAGAAGGCCACTGGAAGCGGAATTGCCCAAAGTACTTGGAGGATTTGAGGAACGGCAACATCAAGAAGAAAGGTATATCCGATATACATGTTATTGATGTGTATCTCACTAGTACTCGTAGTAGTGCCTGGGTATTTGATACTGGTTCGGTTGCTCATATTTGTAACTCGAAACAGGTGCTGCAGAATAAACGGAAGCTAGCGAAGAACGAGGTGACGATGCGCGTGGGAAATGGATCAAAGGTTGATGTGATCGCGGTCGGCACGCTACCTCTTCATCTACCATCGGGGTTAGTTTTATACTTAAATAATTGTTATTTGGTGCCTGCGTTAAGCATGAACATTATATCGGGATCTTGTTTATTGCGAGATGGTTACTTGTTTAAGTCCGAGAATAATGGTTGTTCGATTTATATGAGTAATATGTTTTATGCACATGCACCTTTGATAGATGGTCTATTCTTATTGAATCTTGATAGTGGAAATACACATATTAATAACATTGAGGCTAAACGTTTGAAATCGAGCGATAACTCGACCTATATGTGGCACTGTCGTCTTGGTCACATTGGAGTGAAGCGTATGAAGAAACTCCATTCCGATGGACTTCTTGAATCACTTGATTTTGAATCACTTGAAAGATGCGAAGCATGTCTGATGGGAAAAATGACTAAGACTCCATTTTCTGGTATGATGGAGCGAGCTACGGACTTATTGGAAATCATACATACCGATGTGTGTGGTCCAATGAGTATAGCATCGCGCGGTGGTTATCGTTATGCTCTTACCTTCATGGATGACTTGAATAGATATGGGTATATCTATTTCATGAAACATAAGCCCGAAACTTTCGAGAAGTTTAAGGAATTTCAAAGTGAGGTTGAGAATCAACGTAACAAGAAGATTAAATTTCTATGTTCTGATCGTGGAGGTGAATATCTAAGTTACGAGTTTGGCGAGCATTTAAAGAAATGCAGAATACTTTCACAATTGACACCGCCGGGAACACCACAGCGTAATGGTGTGTCCGAACGTCGTAATCGAACTCTCTTAGATATGGTTCGTTCTATGATGTCACTTACAGATTTACCGCTATCATTTTGGGGTTATGTATTAGAAACAGCCGCATTCACTTTAAATAGGGCACCATCTAAATCTGTTGAAACGACATCGTATGATTTATGGTTTGGTAAGAAACCTAAATTGTCGTTCCTTAAAGTTTGGGGTTGCGAAGCCTATGTAAAGAAGTTACAGCCGGACAAGCTTGAACCCAAAGCGGAAAAATGCGTCTTCATAGGATACCCGAAGGAAACTATCGGGTATATCTTCTATCATAGATCCGAGGGAAAAATCTTCGTTGCCAAGAATGGATCCTTTCTAGAGAAGAAATTTCTCTCGAAAGAAGTGACTAGAAGGAAAGTAGAACTCGACGAGGTTATCGAACCTTCTCTCGAACTTGCGAGTAGCGCAGCACCGGAAGTAGTTCACGTGACGCCTGCACCAGTAAGAGAGGAAGCTAATGATGATGATCATGAAACTTCGGTTGAAGTTGCTACAGAGCCTCGCAGGTCAACGAGAACTCGTACCACTCCTGATTGGTATGATTCCATAATGAATGTCATGTTGGTGGACAACACCGATGACCCTGTGATGTATGAGGAAGCGATGATGAGCCCATATTCCAATAAATGGCAAGAAGCCATGAAATCCGAGATTGGATCCATGTACGAAAACCAAGTATGGACTTTGCTGGACTTACCGAATGGCCGAAAGGCTGTCGAGAACAAATGGATTTTCAAGAAGAAAACATATGCTGATGGTAATGTTACTGTCTATAAAGCTCGACTTGTCGCAAAAGGGTTTCGACAAATTCAAGGAGTTGACTACAATGAGACTTTCTCACCTGTAGCGAAGCTAAAGTCTGTAAGGATTATGTTAGCAATCGCTGCATATTATGATTATGAGATATGGCAGATGGATGTCAAAACAACATTCCTCAATGGAGACATTGATGAAGAGTTGTATATGATGCAACCCAAAGGTTTTGTCGATCCTAAAGATGCTAACAAGGTATGCAAACTTCAACGGTCCATCTATGGATTGAAGCAAGCATCCCGAAGTTGGAATCAACGTTTTGATAAGGTAATCAAAAGTTTTGGTTTTATACAAACTTATGGAGAAGCTTGTATTTACAAGAAAGTGAATGGGAGCTCTGTAGCATTCTTAATACTATATGTAGATGACATATTGTTGATTGGAAATGATGTAGACCTTCTTAATAGTGTCAAGGAATATTTGAATAATAGTTTTTCAATGAAGGATCTTGGTGAAGCAGCTTACATATTAGGCATAAAGATTAATAGAGATAGATCGAGACGCCTAATATCATTGTCACAAAGTACATATTTGGACAAAGTTCTAAAGAGGTTTGGAATGGAAGATAGCAAGAAAGGGTTCTTGCCCATGTTGCCCAAGACGACGTTGAGTAAAACTCAAAGTCCGACAACGGCAAAAGATAGATAAAGGATGAGTAAGACTCCCTATGCCTCAGCCATAGGATCTCTAATGTATGCCATGCTATGTACTAGACCCGACATTGCATATGTTGTTAGTTTAACTAGCAGATATCAAAGTGATCCAGGAGTGGATCATTGGACAGCGGTCAAAAACATCCTTAAGTACTTGAGGAGAACTAAGGATATGGTTCTTTCTTATGGAGGTGATGAACAACTCGTTGTTAATGGTTACACCGATGCTAGTTGGAACACCGATCCGGATGATTCTAAATCACAATCTGGATAAGTATTTACTTTGAATGGTGCAGCAGTTAGCTGGAGGAGTGCAAAGCAAAGCATTATGGCGAGATCTTCAACTGAATCGGAATACATGGCTGCTTCGGAGGCTTCACAAAAAGCGATATGGATGAAGGAGTTCATTATAGAGCTCGATGTGGTTCCTAGTGCGCTGGACCCAATGTCTATCTACTGTGATAACATGGGCGCCATAGCCAATGCGCAAGAACCAAGGTCACACAAAAAGCTGAAGCACATCAAGCTACGTTTTCATGCTATTCGAGAACATGTCCAAGATGAGGACATAAAGATTTGCAAAGGACACACAGATCTGAATGTGGCGGATCCGTTGACTAAACCTCTCCCGAGGGCAAAACATGACCAGCACCAAACTGCCATGGGTGTTCGGTATATTACCATGTAATCTAGGTTAGATGACTCTAGTGCAAGTGGGAGACCGTTGGAGATATGCCCTAGAGGCAATAATAAATATAGTTATTATTATATCTTTGTGTTTATGATAAATGTTTACATTCATGCTATAATACTATTAACAAGGAAACATTAATACTTGTGTGATTTGTAAACTAAAATAGAGTCCCTAGTAAAGCCTCTTTATAATACTAGCTTGTTAGTTAATAAATGATTGTGGTTTCCCTATCATGAACATTGAGATGTTATTAACAACAAGATCATATCGTTAGGAGAATGATATGGTGGACATACTCCTATAGATAAGCGTAGCATAAAGATCAAGTCATTTTAATAGTTCAATTGCTATATGCTTTCTGATACATAGTAACCTAATTCCTTCGACCATGAGATCATGCATATCACCTTCACCGGAAGGATGCTTTGATGACATCAAACACCACACCGTAACTGGGTGGCTATAAAGGTGGCACTAAGTGTTCGGAAAGTATTGGTTGAAACACATGGATCAAGAGTGGGATTTGTCCATCCATATGATGGATAGATATACTCTGGGCCCTCTCGGTGGAATGTCATCCAATTAGCTTGCAAGCATGTGACTGGCTCACAAGGGATCACATATCACGGGAACGAGAAAAGAGTACTTATCAGTAACGAGGTTGAACTAGGTATGCAGAGATACCGACGATCATAACCTCGGATAAGTAAACTATCGTGAGACAAAGGGAAATTGGTATCGTATGTAAGTGGTTCATTCGATCGCAAAGTAATCGTAGAAATATGTGGGAGCCATATGAATTTCCAGATTCCTCTATTGGTTATTGTTCGGAGAAGTGTCTCGATCATGCCCGCATAATTCACGAACCATAGGGAGACACACTTAAGGATTCGACGTTGTTTTGAGTAGTTATGGAATGATGAGTAAGAGACCGAATGTTGTTCGGGGTCTCGGATGGGATCCAGGATATCACGAGGAGATTCGGAATGGTCAGGAGAATAAGATTTATATAAGGAAAGTCCTGTTTCGAGGTTGGAGAATGGTTTCGGTGTTTTCATCGGGAATGTTCTAGAAGGTTCCGGAATGTCCGGCACTCCGGAGGGGAAGGGTACATGAATGTGTCATATCAAGTTGGAATGATTGCAACATGTACTAGGTGTCATCTCTGAACAAAATAAAGGGTTTAATCAAATCCTAGTTTGAAAAGTCAAACACCAATTTGAAAAGTCAAACGGCTATTTTGTGAAGTGGTGGGGAAGTGGGAAACCAAGTTGGGGAGGAGTTCCTCCCCTCCACCGCCGGCCCACTTGGGAAACCGAGTTGGGGAGGGACTCCCCTCCCCTGGCGCGCCCCCTCCACCTATATAAGGAGGGGCAGGGTTGCCCCTCCAAGACACAACTCCACCACCCCGCAAACCCTAGCCCTAGCCGTCGGCCCTCCTGCAGCCGCCGCCGCCCTAGGGCAAGCCGCCGCCGCCTAGCTAAACTCTAGCCGCCGGCCCTTGCTCCTCCTTGGTGCGTCTAAACCCTAGATCGCCGAGGCTCTCTCTCATAGTCCACCATACTCGCTCCGGCTTAAGGCGAAGCCCTGCGAGATCTCCCCTCTACTTCCGGTACCACGCCGTTGTGCTGCCGGAATCGCGAGGAGAGTGCTACAACCTCCGCTGCCTGCTGGAACAAGGGAGAGGAAGGTCTTCATCGAGTACCGAACGTGTGACCGACTGCGGGAGCGCTGCCGGAACGCAGCGCCGGAAGGATCGTCTACGCGATCTTGAGATCGGGAAGAGTAAGACTACATCACCCACGAGAATCCGCTCTCGTTAAACACTTTGGAATCTTCGAGGGTGAGTTATTCCATCGACTCGTTGCTCCAATCTAGTAGATAGATCTTGGCTTGTTTGTTTGTATGCGGTAGAAATTTTTTGTTTTCCATGCTACAAAACCATACAACTAGTGCACCTATACATCTTACAAGTGTATTGGGTGTGTTGGATACACAAGAGACTTCTTGTATCTTGATTGCCGGATTGCTTGAGAGGAAATACCTTTAACCACTTCCTCTCTGAGTTCGATAAACCTTGGGTAATCCACTTAAGAAAAACTTGCTGCTGTTCTACAACTGTCTATAAGAATAGAAGTGCGTAGACATCAGTGAACAATTTGTAATTTCTTTGAGTGTTTGAAACGTTATGTCGTTTTCTCTTTTAGATCTTTTTTTAATGGATTTTGTCAAATTCGTCACACACAGTTGATCATTTGAAATTTCCTTTGGAGGAAAGATTCAGTTTATCATTTCACACGACTTTGATGTTGTATGTTTTCTGTTTTAATATTGCTATACAACGTATAATATGACAGTTTAGATCTACGTAGTTATGAATGTTAAAATGGAAAACTCACAACATGAAAGTTGTGTGATTCGGTAAGGTGAAGCTACACCCCAAAGGAAATTTCTAACGGTTGCCTATGTGCAAATTTTTTGGCAAAATTTGTTTACAAAACGTATAAACATGAACACGAAATAGACCCATATAAAGTCAACGAAACTAGGAACCGATCGTCAGGATGCATTCACAATGTCGATTCGCATCTTTTTCATGTACAACTTATCTTGAATCGATGCATCGTTTTGTAGATCAAAGTGGATTAAGTTAACCATGTTTAGAGAGCAAAAGTTCACCTACCTAGATCGCACACGGGATAAGAATTTGCATCCAGCGAACATGTCCCTTGAAAATGCCTAAAATCAGAGTTCAGCGGGTCAAGTTTTAGCCTGCTTTAAAAACCATGCGGTACAGTAATTTTATGCAGCCCAGCCTTTTCAAACAAGCTTATTTCTTTTCACGTCGTAAAAAAAAAGCATAGATCCAACCAAGCTTTTGCCGTTGTTTAGAGTCTTGGCAGCAGTTTGTTTCCTATTGTATCAAGGACATGGCCCAAACGGGACACAACCAGCATGCGATAGCTCCATGGAGGGAAATTAATTGGTGCATGACCTCGACGGGTCGATGGATTGGTACTCGATATGGGCACGATGACTGACGGGCGATCTTGTTGTTTTCGAGAGCTGGCTGCGTCAGTATATTTTTAGTGAAGGAATCAGCTGGTGTTTTAGCTTATGTATTACTAATATAGTTTTGTCACCAATGATCGATGGCGTATAAGCTGCTTGGTGTTAGTCTCAACTCATCAGCGAAGAAGGCCATAACTATCTTATAAGAGAGAGAGATTTCTTACTCTCATCGGTCAAGATTTTTAATATAAAGTGGACGCTCTGTTGAATGTTGAGCGGTGTGCACAAAAACGTCTAGAATGTGGAGCGAGTGTTGTGCTAGCCTGAGTGAACCCTAACAAATATTTTCCCTCTACTTTGTTCTGACATATGGTAATTATTGAAAACGTGGGAAGACGACGCGCTAACAGTCGGATCCAGGTATCCATCGGCAGCGAGCGTCGTCCTCCTTTACTCTGCGTCGTCCATTGCTTAAAACATTCAACTATACGTTACCCGCAAAATAAAACATTCAACTACTTTCTCCATTTCAAAATATAAGATGTTATAGGTTTGTGAATGTAGCCTATCTAGACACCTTTTAGTGTATGGATTCGTAGTGAACATCTCTAAACCTATATACTAAAATAGGTCTAGATACGTCATCTTCACATAGTTAAAACATCTTATATTATAAAATGGAGGGAGTACCTTATACTCTTAAAGTCATTCGGAAGGACTGGGCAATTTTGTTTGAAAGCCCTTTGTCTTACTTGCACTATGAACTGTCTCCATCTCAAGGCTATACCGGACACTTCATTTCTTGTGATCCACATAACAAGCAATGTCTATTTCTTCCATTTCGGTTTCATCAGATGCTACCGTACCTGAGTAACCTGACATGAAGCCCGCTCTCTCGGTCGTCCTTTCTGCGTGGCTACGCGCCAGTTGCGTCGGCGACGCTGACACGCCCGGTTCATATGCCCACACCTACCTACCCAATTCCAAGTACTCCGTACATATACGCCTGGTGAGTGCAACGGCAAATTGTTTCCTACCGAATTCGGGATAGAGCCAAACTAGGGAAGTCTCCAAGTATGGGATGATAGATGCATGATGTGATGGGCTCCATATGATCGGGGTGCGCTGTAGTTTATTTTTATTTTTGAGAAAGGCTGCGCTGTAGATGATGTGCGACACGACTCATTGTAGCTGGTCCGCCCAAGGAAATTAGCCCGGCCATCGCTTTGTTTGCATTCTCCCTCGGCGTTTCCGGTACGCCCTGGCCCGCCCAAGACAAACAGGCCGTTCGAATTGGCTTACTCTACCAGTATATATCTCGAGGTATAGTTTTTTCACTGATCATGGAGATAACGAGGTTGGACTATTGCTCTTTCCTTTCTATATTAGAGCATCTCCACTCGTTGGGCGAATTCAGGCCAAAATCCGGACTTTTTTTAGCTGGATGAAACGCGTTTTCGGCATGGGAACGCCAAGCTTCCCACTCGCGTTCCAGGCCGAGTTCTCAGGTTCGACGTTCGACGAAATTCAGTTAAACTCGACGAAATTCAGACGAATATAGGCGGATTTCATTAACTAGGACAAGGACGCACATATTACATCGAATTTAATAACTAGGAAAAGGCCGCCGCCGTCGTGGTCGACACCGGACGCCGCATCTACAGGCCGAGGCGGGGGTGGTTGTCGGCCTGGATGTGCTCCATGACGCCGGCGAGAGTTCGCCCTGGAACGCTCCACTAGGGGCGGCGAAAAGCCACATTGTGACGCGGCGGCGGCGAGCCCGGCGGTCCGTCGTGTCGGGCGAGTTCCTCGAGGCGCCTGTCGGCGAAGAACTGTCTCCAGAAGACCAGGTTGCCAGGATCCTCGGCGAGATCCGGGTCTTGCATGGCGGCGATAGCCACCTGGATCTCTCCGGAGAGGTCCTCGTCGGCCGGCACCGGCGGAATAGGGATCCCGTCGGCGCTGATTTGCCAGGAGAAGGGCAGACGAGTGTCCGGCAACGCCGTATAGCCCGCCTCGTGGAGCAGCCGGGCTTCCCACGGCTGCATCGTGCGTCGGCCGGGAAATCTCTCGGCCATGGCTATATGCCGAAGTTGAGGAGGAAGAAAGGTGCGAGTGTCCGGAGTTCGCCAGAGTTGGGAGTGGTGTGAGAGACTGTGAAGGGAGACGGGGAGATGTACGGATTTTATAGGCCGAGTTCGGCGGTGAGGGCGGGAAAAGGAAAATGACGGAAAGGATGACGACCACTCGGCTTCTGTTGCTGACAGGCTGGTCCACTCGGTCAATTGGCTTCGTCAGGCGTTCCCAGGACGTACCCGGGATCCTGGGTATGGCCTGGATAGTCCGGACAAAAGTTTGCACAAAACCGACGAAAAGAGGTTCCTGGGCCGATTTTTGGCGTCCGGAACTAAATTGGGCGTTCAGATCGGCGTCCTGGGTAGCCGAGTGGAGATGCCCTTACATATTACATGCATTGCACGACATATGGTCACCATCTCGACATGCCAGAAATTAAATTCTCCTGAACGGGAAATTCCCTGGTTACCATTTCATGGAATCCCACCGGCATCTACACCTAAGAGTATCTCCACTCGTCTATCCAGGACGCCGATCCGGACGTCAAAATTTGGTCCGGACGCGGAAAATTGGCCCAGTCGTGTATCCAGGGACCTATTTTCATCCGGATTTCGGCGTGTTTTGGTCCGGCCTATCCATACCGAACCCAGGTTCCCGGGTACGCCCTAGGGACGCCGGACACCGCGAAAAAGTGTGTGGGCCAGCTCTGTCGGCAAGACAGTCTCATTCCCACCCACTCCACTCGCCCAGAGTGCGACAAAGAGCTCCCAGCGCCCCCTGTCGTCATGACTTCGCCGGCGGAGCTCCCCCACGCCAAGACATGCCCACTCCTCAAGATACGCCCGCCGCAGTTGCCGCCCACCTCCACGCCTTCCCGCCGCCGCTTTCGCCGACCGAGCTTCGCCGTAGGTCTGCTTCGCTGTGTGCTCCCACCACCACGCCCGCCAAGTGTTCGGCATTTGGCCATGGACTCCGACGAGGACGGGATACTCGACATGGACTCGGACGAGGACGAGATACTCGCCATGGACTCCGACGACGAGGAGATGCTCGTCGTACTCCTAGAGGAAGAGAGCGCCGAGGTCGCCGAAGGTGAAGAGCACTTGTAGATCCTCGCATCGCTCGCCCAGTTGTACATGCAGATGGCGAAGCCGAAGCGCGGTGGTTCGGCGCCAGGTCGCCGAAAGTGCAAGGCGAGACAAAGGATAGAGGGCTACTGCATATTGTACGCCGACCAGCTGACATGGTTATACCCTACGGGTACGTGACTTCAGCATACCTGGTCCAGCCCAAGGAAGGCCCACAGCAGACATACACTGGCCCATGAAGATTTTCGGGTGGCCAAGGACCATGACGCCTTCGGATCCTTGGAGAACAAGACTAGCATGGATAGGAAATTTAAAGGGGTAAAACCCTAGAACCTGTAACCGACTAGGACTATGCCCAGGACCTGCCTAAGTCTATATAAAGGCCAGGAGGGCACGTCCTAGATCTCTCGACTCATACTTTCGCACACGCACCTCCACGCCAGATCGAATCTGCGCACCTGTAACCTTCGGTTCCGCCGTAATCAAGAGCAGACAAGCAGGAGTAGGGTTTTCCCTCCGGGGGCCTGAACCTGGGTAAATCTCGTGTTCCCTGGTTGCTTGTCTGTTAACCGTTCCACGATCTCCAGCATCCCCATCTTCTCCAAAACCCAAGTCCATAACAATGGGCATTGACGAGTCGAAACCTCGTCAATTGGCGCCGTCTGTGGGAATCGGGGCTGCTGATTGTGCGATCATGACGGTCCCGACCCGTCGATCTACAACTCTGCAGCGACGGAGAATCACCTCCTCTTTGGCGCTTTCGACTTCACCGCCCACTCGCCGGCCACCATGAAAGATTTCGAGCCCGTAGGCGACGGACTTGAGATCCTATTCGGGAGTTTCTGCTTCCAGGTGGGTCAGACTGGCACCCTCCGCCTTCCAGAGCGGGTGCCCCTACCATCCATCAGGCCCGCCTCGTGGGCTCCACACCCTGTGCTACGCACATCGCCATCAACAGATGAGTTTTACGACAGCAGCAGCTATAACTCCGATCTGTGTGATCCACCTTCGGATGAGGGGACCTACGGTTCCGGATCCAAAAGCTGCGGCAAAAGCAGACCAATCTACGAGCTCTATCTATGCGCCGCAGTCATCCAGGGCGACGAGGAAACACCCAACCCGCCGCCCAACCGGAACTCCAACCCGCAGGACAGAAACGGCGGAAACGGCGGAAACAGAAGAAGCCAGTCCCCCCACCCGACGGGGAAAACAACGGCCACGTCATCCAACTTAGCAAAGAAGGATGGGTCCAGGCGCGCCATGCCGTAGCAGGCGACATAGTCTTACCTGCAGACGCCTCACGTGAACTACTGATGGCATACCACTTCCTCCTCATCGAGGAGCACAAGAAGCAAGTCAAGATGCAAGAGACGCTCGACAAACGCAAGCAAGCAGCCTCCGAATCCAGCGCGCGATGAGCTACGCTCTCCGCCATGGCACCCGGCTCTAGCACAAACGGAAACCAGGGAAACAAGCATCGCTCTCGGGTGGAGAACATGGATCCCAAGGAGCGCCGTGACGTGACCCGAACTCTCCACACATCGTTCATGGAGATGGACGCTGACGGCAACGTCATCTCGAAGAGGCCGCAAGCCGCGATCATGGCAGCCACTGCGTATCTCGCGGCTCACCCGCCTCCGGAGGGGGACCCGAAAAGAGCCATGCACAAGTCTGCACTCACCAGACTCGGACTTGTCGGAGCTGCGCTCCACGAAGACGCTCCTGCGGAGCCGAAGAAGAAAGCTCCGGCCAGGCGCGACCGGAGCCCCACCCCTTCATCCGAAGAAGAGGAGGAACACGACCTTCCTCGAAGGAAGAAGAGCTCGCGTCACCGTAAACACGACTACGACGCCCGAGACGCGATTACACAGCGCAAAATCGACAAAGCGCGAGCGAAACGTGCATGCTCGTCTGAATCTGAGATGGACGAAGACGACGGAGAACTCTGTGGAGCCCGATGCTTCAGCAGATCTGTTTGACGAACACAGATGCCACGCAACTTCAAGCTCCCTTCCGATACTCCGAAGTTCAACGGCACGCAGGATCCAAAAGCCTGGCTCAGTGACCATCTGTCATCCGTCAAGCTGCACGGAGGTAACAAAGAAACCGCCATGCAATGCCTTCAGCTGCAGCTGACAGGCGCGGCGCGGGTCTGGCTCAGCAGCCTATCATCAGGATCCATCCGAAGCTGGGAGGAGCTCGCTTACAGCTTCATCCGAAATTTCAAGGGCACTAGCAAGAGGCCCGCCTCAATCGAAGAGTTGCGAGCCTGCACTCAGAGAACGTGTGAATCTATTCGCTCGTACATATACGCTGGTCTACCACCAAGAACTCCGCAGCACACATCTCCGAAGAGAGGGCCATCGACGCCTTCAGGGACGGCGTCAAACGACAAGATTTCAAGGAGGAACTTGGGCGCGTCAAGCCTAAGACACTCGACCACCTCATGGACATCGCCAACAGGTGGGCAGACGGTGAAGATTGCATTCACCGAGCACAATCGGATGAAGAGGACGACTACGGCCGAAGACGGAAACGCCGCAGCAAGAGGAGATCGCGCGTCTACGAGGACCGCGACGGACCCGACATGGTCGCGGCCGGCTACGCCGACCGCCGCAACGACAACAGCCGCAACAGCGGAGGATACCACGGAGGAAACTTCCGCGACAGCGGATGCCCAGCACAGTCGTGGCAGCGCCGCGACCGCGACAACGGACCCTCAGCATACGACAAACTTTCGGGTCCATGCACCATCCACTTCTACATTGACAAACAGGATGGCAAAAAGAAAGCCAGCCACATGCTCAAGGACTGCCGCGAGTTCCAGAAACTCGGCGAAAGCATGGTGCAGATGAGGCAACAAGCCCCAATCCCTGCGTTTGGAAACGCACCCGCGCAAGGAGAAATAGCGCTCGGAGCTCCTCCACCGCCGCCTATTGGAGGCCCAAACCATCCAGTCGCACCGACACAGAACAACGCTGGGAACGGGTACCCCCACCGAAAGGAGCACTAAACATGATCCAAAGGGACGCCCCACGAATAGAGTGCAGAAGAAAATCACCCGACAAATCAACTTGGCCATGGCAACTCCGCCTGCAATCCCTGAGTACCTCAGCGGATCGGAGTCCTGCATCACATTCACTCGCGCGGATCACCCTTGCCAGATCCCTCGCCCAGGTCATGTTGCCCTGGTGCTGGAGGCGCAGATCGGAGGCTTCGAGATGAGTCGGGTCTTCATGGACGGCGGCAGTGGCATCAATCTAATGTTCGCAAGCACTCTAGCAGCAATGCGGATCCCACAATGCAGCCTGGAACAGTCGGACACAACGTTCCACGGCATCGTCCCAGGGAAGGGCATATTTCCCCTGGGTAAAATAGGGCTCGATGTCATCTTCGGGAAGCCGGACAACTTTCGGCAGGAGCGTCTCGAATTCGAAGTGGTGGACTGGCCGTCGCAATACCACGCCATCCTGGGGCATGTAGCATTCGCAAGGTTCCTAGCCGTCCCACACTACGCATACCTACTACTCAAGATGCCAGGATCGAGGGGCGTCATCACGGTCCACGGGAGCTTCACCCGATCGGACCAATGCGACAGGGATTTCAACAAAATCTCCCAGTCTTTCGGCATGCAAGACGAGCTTGTAAGGCTCCACGAGGTGATTGACAACGGGGCACCCCCAGTCACAAGGCAGAACGCACCTGACATGTCCTTCGACTCCACCGTCAACACCAAGAAAGTGCAGGTCCATCTGACGGATGCCTCCAAGACGGCGCTGATCGCCAACGACCTCAGTCCCCCATAGGAAGGCGCGCTCGTCGAATTCCTCCGTGAGCGCTGGGAAATCTTCGCCTGGTGTCCTGCGGACATGCCAGGAGTTCCCAGGGAATTCGCCGAGCACGCACTCAACGTCTTTCCAGATACCAAGCCAGTCAAACAGTCCATCCGGAGACTGTCCGAACCACGAGCCGAAGCCATCGGCAAGGAAATCAACAGATTACTCGCTGCAGACTTCATCAGGGAAATCAAGGAAAGCGAGTGGCTAGCAAACACAGTCATGGTCCCAAAGAAGGACACGGATATCCTGCGGATGTGTGTGGATTTCACGTCACTAAACAAGCATTGCCCAAAGGACCACTTCCCTCTTCCTCGAATCGATCAGATCATCGAGTCGACTGCAGGTTGTGAGAAACTCTCCTTCCTCGACGCCTACTCAGGCTATAACCAGATTCGACTCAAGGTCGAAGATCAAGAGAAAACGGCGTTTATCACACCGTTTGGAGTATTCTGCTACAACACAATGCCCTTCGGGCTAAAGAACGCAGGTGCCACGTACCAGCGATGCATGCAGGCCTGCCTCAAAGACCAGATCGGTCGCAATGTCCAAGTCTACGTCGACTACATAGTGATAAAAACCAAGGAGGCAAGGACACTTATCAACGATCTCCGCGAGACGTTTGACAACCTTGATCACTACAGGATCAAGCTCAACCCCAAAAAGTGCGCCTTCGGCGTCCCATCGGGTTAGCTGCTTGGGTACTTCATCTCTCAGCGAGGGATCGAGGCGAACCCGAAGAAAATCAGAGCCATCATGGCAATGGAGAAGCCGAAAAACCTCAAAGGCGTCCAGCAACTCGCAGGGCGAATAGCGGCGCTAAGCAGATTCATCAGCCGCATGGGCGAGAAGGCCCTGCCATTCTATCAACTGCTGCGCAAAGCAGATAAATTCGAGTGGACGCCAGAAGCCAACGACGCATTCGAAAGCCTCAAGCGGCTTCTCTCCACCTCGCCCGTCTTGGTCACGCTGAAGGAGCGCGAGCCTCTGCTGCTGTACATATCGGCCACACATCAGGTGGTCAGCACCGTACTAGTGGTCGAACGACCCGAAGAGGGTAAGACCCACGGGGTCCAACGCCCAATCTACTACCTCAGCGAGGTACTCACTCCAACAAAACAGAGGTACCCTCACTACCAGAAACTCGCCTACGGCGTGTTCATGACGGCTCGACGGTTGAGCCACTACTTCCAGGAGCATCAGGTGATGGTCGTCAATGAGGCCCCCCTGAACAGCATCCTGAATAACCCGGAGGCCACAAGACGCGTGGCCCTGTGGGGCATCGAACTGTCACCTTTGGACATCGTCTACGAGAAGCGACTCGCAATCAAATCTCAAGTCCTTCCGGACTTCCTAGTACATTGGATGGAGCTGCAGCTGCCAGACACCCCGGACATGTCACAATCATGGACGATGCACTTCGACGACTCCAAGAGAGAAGCTGGAGAAGGAGTAGGGGTCATACTGACCTCCCCGCAAGGAGACAAGATGAAGTACGTCCTTCGGATGAAATTCCGAGCCTCCAATAACGAGGCCGAATACGAAGCCCTCATCCATGGCATGAGGATGGCAAAGATATGCGGCGCAACGCGCCTGGTCATCTACGGTGACTCCAACCTCGTCGTCCAGCAGACGATGAATGAGTGCGACGCACACGCCGAAAACATGATAGCGTACCGCGCGCTCTACAACGCACTCGAAGGAGAATTCGACGGCTGCGAGCTTCGACACGTTGGAAGAGAAAGCAACGAGGAAGCCGACAGACTCGCCAACATCGGCTCCACTTGCGGAAAGGTGCCACCAGGTGTGTTCCTCGAACAGATCTGCGTGCCATCCATCAAGCGGAAATTCCCCAAGGGATCGCCCGAAGAAGCAGAACACTCGGGGGATATGCTGCCCGAAGGTCATGAAGGACCCGAAAAATTGGACACCGAGGTCGCCATGGTCAACCTAATGCAGGTCATGGCAGTCGAAGAAACATGGACGCGACCATACCTCCAGTTCCTGATAAACGGAGAACTGCCTGACAGCCCAACAGATGCCCGGCGCATATCTCGTCGGTCAAAGGCCTTCACCATCATCAATGGCGAGCTGTACAAGCGCAGTATTACGGGTGTACTACAACGGTGCGTCACCATCGACGACGGCAAAGCCATACTCCAAGACATCCACGAGGGCATATGCGGCCATCACGCAGGCAGCCGCTCCCTTGTGGCCAAAGCTCTATGAGCAGGATTCTACTGGCCAACGGCCATGAGCGACGCAAAGGACATCGTCCGAAGATGCAACGGATGCCAACGGTTCGCCGACAAACCGCACGCACCTGGGTCTGAGCTCAGACCCATACCTATAGCCTGGCCTTTTGCTCAATGGGGCCTCAACATGATCGGCAAACTGCCAAAGTCCTCGAAAGGGGGACACGTTTACCTCTTGGTTGCAGTCGACAAGTTCACCAAGTGGGTCGAGGCCATGCCGGTCACCAACCAGAAAGGCAAAACTGTCGTCAAGTTCTTCGAATCCATCATCTACAGGTTCGGCGTACCACACAGCATCATCACCGACAACGGATCGAACTTCATCTTCGAGGAGTTCCAGGACTTCTGCGAAGGCCTTGGGATCAACATCATGTACGCCTCAGTGGCACACCCGCAAACGAACGGACAAGTGGAAAAGGCCAACGGCCTAATCGGCGCTGGTATAAAGAAGTGCCTCATGAGTCCACTCGAAAAAAAGGCTGGAGCCTGGACGAAAGAGCTACCATCCGTCCTGTGGAGCTTACGGACTACGCCAAACAGCTCCACCGGCTACACGCCGTTCTTCATGGTGCACGGAGCTGAGGCCGTGCTACCAGCCTAAGTACGCCACCAGGCCCCCGGGGTCGTCGCATACAACGAAGCCGAATCTACGGCTGCACTCAAGGACGCCGTCGACATGCTCGACGAAGCAAGAGACATATCAGCAGCTCGATCAGCGGTGTACCAGCAGAGTCTCCGCAACTACCACAACCGACGGCTGCGCCCAAGGTCCTTCGTCGAAGGAGACCTCGTCTTGCGACTCAAGCAAACGCGACCGAAGAAATTCGAGTCACCATGGGAAGGACCCTACGTCATCACCGAAGTCATCCCAGGTGGCGCCTATCGCCTCAAGCACGTGGAATCTGGAGTCACATACTCCAATCCATGGAACATCGTGCACTTGCGACGATTCTACCCCTAGCTACCTACCCCTTACTTTCCATAAGGCTTTTCAGCCATGGCTACTCAGCCGAACAATGTACTTCCTCCATTACGATATAATTAAAGCTAAGTGTCTTGCCCCAAACTTCAGTTCGCTATTTTGCAACTTTACTTTATGCTACAAACACACTCGGGGGCTCCCCCCACCTCACGATTTCATCGACTGAGGATCAAGCGTGTACACTTGAGTAGATGACAACGTCAGGCAAACGAAAAGGACACGTACTCATCAAAGCACTGCGTGCTCACAAACCTTTACAACAAAGGGCACAACACGCCCAGCCGAAATATACAAAGATTACATCTATCTCTTTTTTCAGGTACTACCTATTCTGAAGAATAACCTGAGCACGCTGCTCAAACAAATCTACGACCTGTTCGGCATACTGCCTTACAGCTGCGTAATGCGGACGCATGTCCCACTCATCATCATCCGGCCGAGGAGGTGGCCCAGCGGCCACAGCAGCCAAATCTACATCAGGCCGGTGCAGCCTCACAAGAGACAAAGCAGCCTTGACTCCGGCGACGAGCTGTTTCCGCACCAACTCCTTAACGTTGCTCACGCTCCGAAACTTCGACAGAAGACCCGCAAGGCTTGTCGGCACAGCATCCAAAGGAAACATGACGTGCATCACCGAGGCAAGCGACGTCTGCACCTGGCGAAGCACCCGCGACACCTGGTACACACGGTCCTGCACCGTCGCCAGTGCCAGGGCACGGTCACGATCCATCCAGAAGAAGCCACCGGCCTCCATGTCCTGTTGGGTCAAGCAATTGACCCGAATAGCGACACGCTCTTTCTCTTCCTTCGGACCAAGGTTAGCACCTGCGACAATGACACAAATTAAAAGGCAAGGCCAGCAGGCTCATCCGAAGAACTGAGTTACAACTCGAAATAAAGAACAACTTACATTGAAGTTGCTCAGATATCCAAAGTAGCTCTGCCATCAAATACTCCTCTCTGGATGCACCGCGATCCGTCTTGGACTTCCAAACATCGGCGTGACCACGCAACACAAGTAACTCCCTCTCAAGACTACGAACACGGTCCCGAAGAAAAGCGAGTTGAGAAGGGTCATCCAAAGATGGCCGCTGTTGCGCTGCGGGTGAGGTGTCAACAGAGTCAGCACCCGAAGGAACCTAGAGTAGCAGAAAAATAAAGGGACATAAACATTCAGACAATGGCAGAGCACAACTCAGAAGAATTCCTTAAACATATAAGGCCACTACATGGCACAAGGATGGTGTTCTTCAAAATATTTACAGCAAAAGTAGACTACAAACTATCCTACGTCTACAACGCCTAAGATGCGGCACCCTGAGTCGCCTCGGAGCCGGACTGCCTAGCTTTGGCCCCGCCCTGCTGCCGCAGTGCATACTCAGACAACAAATCAATGAGCTTGGGCCCATATCGCTTGCAGCGAGCGGAGTAGGCAGCAAAGGCTACCTCGGATCCATCTGCAGTCGTCGGCATCCGGGAGGTGATCTGGGGCAGGTCCAGCTCCGCTCCAGCCGCCAAGGCCATCGCCAGCCCGACAGACGCGTCGATGCCCTTCTGCTTGCGCTTGTACGCCGCAGGCGCTTCGGCTGACAGAGCCTCCGCCAGAGCATCCACATCATCGAGGGCCACGCCCTTAGGAACAAGCTCCTTGTAAAAGCGGCCAAGGACCTCTTTCGCCTTGGCAAGGGAGTTGACGACGGTGCTGCAGCGGTCTTCGACCGCCACAGTAGCATCATCTAGAGCACTACCGTGCTCTAGAGCACCGCGGTCAAACTCAATGCTTGCGGCATCTGAGACATAAAAAAAAGAGAAGACATGAAGAAAAGCAGCACCGAAGAAGACAGGAAACACGAAGAAACAGGCAGAAATACAGCACTTACCCGAAATAGCCTTGGCAGCAGCCATGAGCTTCGCCGCCACCTCTCTCTCGCGTGCAGCCGCAACAGTGGCCAGCTGCTCCTCACGGTCCGCGGCCTCCTGTTTCAGACGCTCTTTCGCTTCGGCTGCCTTAGTCAGCTCTAGCTCGAGGCGTTCCTTCGCACCAACGGCGGCTTCGGCCTTCTGCTCCGATTGACCAAGGCTCTTCTTTAGAGCGTCGACCTCATGGAGAGAACTGTTATGCTCCTCTACATTCAAAACAAGCAAGCGTTAAAGAACAGGACCAGAATAAGTAAGAGATGCATTAAAAGGCAGATAGGTACCTTGAAGCTGCCGAAGGTTGGCCTCCAGCACCAAGCGCTCCTGCACCAGCCGCTTGGCCTCCCGCACAAAAGGCTGCAGAAGAAGAAACACTAGTAAGAAGATGGACTCGGGGGCTACGCCCAACATAAAGGAGTAAAAGCAAAATTCGCACACGAAGACACTCGGGGGCTCCCCCCGTGACATGAAACGGAGGAACTTACATGCTCTGATGGCGACTCCGAAGGCCCACCTGCAAAACTCTGAGGCGCAACCACCTGCACCTCCTGCACAGGAGGATCCAGAGCGGCGCCTCCCGAAGTCGCCATCGTCTGAGGAGGAGGAGACGCAATCTTCGACTCCCCAATCATTTCCCGCGCACCATCGCTGGAGGAGTCGCGGGAGGAATGCCTGCACACGAAGCAATCAGCACAAGTGCAAGAAAAAGACAGTAACATAAACAAGAAACTTACGAGCCGAGCGAGCTCAGGTCGAAGACAGGAGGAGTCCTTCGGGCTCTCTTCTCCTTCTTTTTCTCTTCCTTCTTCTCCTCCTTCTTTTCTTCCTTCTTCCGCTTCGCTGGCGTGTGCGGTGCTACAGCCCGCACAGGAATGGCAGGAATGGGAGAGGAAGAACCTCCATGACCGTCATCATGATGATCCAGGCATAGAGGGTTTCTGGGAGTCGGAGGAGTCGAGGCATCCGAAGACTCGCTGGAGCTCCGTGATCGTTTGCGCGTCTGTTCCTCACTCGACTCGTTGACCTCCTCAGCTGGCGATCACGCCGAAGGAAGTTCGGACATGGAGTCCACCACTTCATTACCCGGTGCAGCCGGAAATAATTCGAGCAATGGAGGTACCATGCCCGGCATCTTGAAGCTCTGCCAATAAGACGGAAGTTTGTTAGAAAACAAAATATAACAAACACGCAATCAAAGCAAAGCGCTACGCACACGAATCTACACCTGTGGAACAGCCAGCGTCGAAGAAAATGGCGGAGTCAACGACTTCCCCGGGATATCCTCTCCAGCCTTGTACTTCAGCAGCGCGCGAAGGGCCCTGTCAAGATCCCCCTCGGAGATTTTCTCAGCCGAAACCCTCGTCGGATCACGGTGCCCAGAATAAAGAAACATCGGGTGCGCCCTGGCTTGGAGAGGCTGCACCCGACGCTCGAGAAACGTTCGGATGATGTCCACGCCGTTCACCTCCTTCTCCGGAATCAGCTGGAGATCCTCCACCCGACGGTAAAGGGCCTCTATCTCCGCCACCTCACCATCCAAGATTTGGTTTTTCCAAGACCTTTTTGGCTCAATCATTTGGGAGGGGTCAAAGGGAACAAGACCAAAATCTTGCCCAAGCACTACGGAGTCGCGGATATAAAACCATCGTCTCCGCCAGTACTGGACAGATTCGGACATGGAAAAAGAAAAGAAGAGAAGATTGGGACTAAGGGAGATGATGCAACCCCCAATGGGATACACGCCATCCGAACCAGATTGCCCCTTCATGGAATAGAGCTTCCGGAAGAGGCCAAAGTGCGGCTCAATGCCAAGCCAGCACTCGCAACAAGTGATAAAACAAGCAATGTGGAGAAGAGAATTGGGAGACAGGTGATGAAGCTGAATCCCATAGAAGAAGAGCAGTCCACGGAGGAAGTTGTGGACTGGAAAAGAAAACCCACGAATAACGAAGGCGAGAAACATAACCCGATACCTAGCTGGGGGACGGGGGATTACCTTGTTGCCGGGGAGTTTGACAGCCTCCCTATCTTGTGGGATCAGACCCCGCTCGCGAAGCTTGCGGAGATCGCTCTCCCGCGTCTCTGATCGCCGCCAGCCACCGTCGGTGACACGTGTAGCGGAGGCGCCTTTCTTTCCTCCGGCGGCGCTAGTACCAACGGCCGACGATAATTTCTTCGGTTTCCCCATTGCGCTACGGAGGCGCCGGCGGTGAAAGAGCAGAAGGGAAGATGAAAATGTGGAAGGAAATCCCAGCGCGCAGCAAGAATCTCCAGAGCACAAGGAGGCAGTGAAAATAAGAATAGATGCGGTGAAAACAAACCGCAGCTTCCCTCAATGATTATAACGGCGAAGACGATGCACTACAGCCGTCCATCCAGAAGACCTAACGCCAACGGCAGATCTGACCATACACGTGTCAGCATCACAACGAATCGTCGTTACCACGCTGTCCACTACGCGCGAAAATCAAGGAGACGTCGTAATTATCTCCACGACGCGCATGACCGGTCAATTCAAAGTCAGCAAGTGGGACCCACATTCAGTCAAGTCATCTCTAGCGTAGCAGACGCTTGAGGTCATTGATCGTCAGCATTGATGTCATCAAAAGCTATACTAGCACCAACTACAATTCTTCGGCTCCACAGCTGAGAGTACTCACTCGAATCTTCGATTCGACTAAATACTCGGGGGCTACTCCTATCAGGAGCGCTGGCCGCGCACCCGAAAGATGAATAAAGACAAAGTATTTCTTCGAGTCTTACGTCGAGTCAACGACTCCACTATGGACTCGGGGGCTACTCCCATAGGGAGGATGGATTTAAGCATCCGAAAATTTTCGTGTCCTACGGACTTAACAACTGAACAATGCTTGAACTAAAGTCTCCGCTCGAGTCTACGACTCGAACAGACACTCGGGGGCTACTCCCATAGGAAGCACTGGTCGCGCACCCTATGTAATCTTCGACTGCGATCTTTCGGATCAGCACGCAAAAACTTTTCGGCAGCTCTGCCCTAACAAAACGCTGAGTGAGCAACGATCTCCTTGGCCACCCGAAGCACCTCCGTGGTGACAAATGTTCGGATGTTGCGTCTGCGACGCAAAGATAAGACCTGCAGATATCATCTGATGGCCTGGCAACGCACACGACTACGCTCTGCTAGTATAAATCCATGCCAACAGGCGTGATGAAAAAATCCCGACAGACGCGTTGGTTACATCAATTAAAAACACTGGAATTCCACTTCTGTAAGTCCTCCGCGGCCTGAGTCGAATTACGCCAGCATATGTTCCGGGTTCAAGTTAAGGGACTCGAACCTGATGAAGATCGTGTTGTTTCGTCCTAAGACAGTTAACTGACCCTGATCCATCGGGTGAGTCATGCACACGTATCAACAATCCCTACACACATATACCGTTTATACATAGTTGCACCCGAAGGATTGAAGAGTCCTCAGCCGAATCTACGATTCGACTGATCACTCGGGGGCTACTGACATGGTTATACCCTACGGGTACGTGACTTCAGCATACCTAGTCCAGCCCAAGGAAGGCCCACAACAGACATACACTGGCCCATGAAGATTTTCGGGTGGCCAAGGACCATGACGCCTTCGGATCCTTGGAGAACAAGACTAGCATGGATAGGAAATTTAAAGGGGTAAAACCCTAGAACCTGTAACCGACTAGGACTATGCCCGGGACCTGCCTAAGTCTATATAAAGGCCAGGAGGGCACGTCCTAGATCTCTCGACTCATACTTTCGCACACGCACCTCCACGCCAGATCGAATCTGCGCACCTGTAACCTTCGGTTCCGCCGTAATCAAGAGCAGACAAGCAGGAGTAGGGTTTTCCCTCCGGGGGCCTGAACCTGGGTAAATCTCGTGTCCCCTGGTTGCTTGTCTGTTAACCGTTCCACGATCTCTAGCATCCCCATCTTCTCCAAAACCCAAGTCCATAACAATGGGCATTGACGAGTCGAAACCTCGTCACCAGCCACTCCATGGAGAGGACCTGTT
Source organism: Avena sativa (assembly GCA_916181665.1). Taxonomy (NCBI): domain Eukaryota; kingdom Viridiplantae; phylum Streptophyta; class Magnoliopsida; order Poales; family Poaceae; genus Avena; species Avena sativa. The sequence goes on along the minus strand of OV702294.1, from coordinate 164,128,533 downwards.
TCGCCGCCGTTTCAGGATGATCCGGAAGCTCTTCCTCAAGATCGTACATGCCATCCGGGAGTTCGACCCCTATTTCCTTTGCAATAAGGACTACACCGGCTTGGTTGGGTTTTCCCCGCTTTAGAAGTGCACCGTGGCAATGAGATTGCTTGCATATGGAGCCGCCGGCTGATGCTGCCGATGACTATCTTCGCATCGCCGAGTCCACCGCCATTGATTGCTTGTACAGGTTCTGCAGGGCAGTGATTGCAGTGTTCGGGGAACAATACTTGAGATCACACACTATTGAAGACACTGCTCGGATCCTTGCAGTCAATGAAAGTAGAGGATTTCCTGGTATGCTTGGAAGCATAGATTGCATGCATTGGGAGTGGAAGAACTGTTCATTTGCATGGCAAGGAATGTACAAAGGCCACAAAGGAGGATGCGGTGTGATACTTGAGACAGTTGCTACACATGATCTTTGGATCTGGCACTCCTTCTTTGGCATGGCAGGATCGAACAACGACATCAACGTTCTCAACTCATCAACTGTCTTTTCAAAGCTTGTTGAGGGTCATGCTCCCCCTGTGGAATTTGAGATTAGTGGACACCACTACAACAAGGGATACTATCTAGCAGATGGCATCTATCCAAGATGGCCAACATTTGTGAAGACTATCTCAAGTCCAATGCTTTCAAAGCATTCTCACTTTGCCAAAGAACAGGAAGCTTGCATGAAGGACGTGGAGCGGGCATTCGATGTGCTCTAGCAGAGGTTTGCAGTTGTCTGATTTCCTGCTATGACCTGGTCGAAAGATCAGATGTGGGAAGTGATGATCTGTTGTGTGGCCTTGCACAACATGATCATCGAGGATGAGAGGAAGGATCTAGTTAATTTGCTCGAGGAGAACGAGCCATACTACAGTCAGGGTCCTCTTGCCGAGCCTGATCATCAGGTGCCTCCAACCTGGGCTGCATTCATCGCCATGCGTCAGGAGATCCGAGATCCGGCGGTGCATCAGCAGCTGCAGGATGATCTTGTTGAGCACCTATGGATACGCAGGGGCAACACGACGTACATGCCGAACATGAACTGGCCGAACTTGGCCGAAATATGTTGTACTTTCATTACAGGCCAAACTATGTTTACATTTACGCCGAACTTTATTTAAAATTTCGCCGAACTTTGGCCGTAATTTGTTCTGTGTTCATTATATGTCGAACTATGCCAAAATCTGGACGAACTTGAGCCGAATTTAAGCGAAAACGGACGACCCGAGAACTCGGTACGCGAGTGGTAAACTGGACATAATCAGGCCAAAAACTTGCTTCCTTCCACCAAAGTTTGGTCCAGATTTTGACCTGGTACGACCGAACGAGTGGAGATTCTCTAAGTCCTCTCTTTCGTTTCCTGGGGCCGGCCAAGTACGCGCCAAATGCAACGACTTGGACATGGACGCTGTACTGAACTTGCATGGAGTGGCGGTAGTACCTGATTCACCACGTACCACCTGACCAAAACCAACTTACTGACTGGTGAATGCAAATATGCAATGCATGCATATCCACGCACCACGCGGGTTCTTCTTACTGTATCGCTCAGCCAGCTGGAGCCAAACTTCATTCCTTTGACACCTGGAGTATATTACATATGCTATACAATGCTGGCACCTGACACCGGCCGACACCATACCATCCGACGAAGCAGCGTAGTCGTCGATTTCGCGGCAAGGCGGCAGCGCCAGGCTCCATCGTGTCTTAAATTGGTGTGTTCTGCCATGGCAGGCCCAGACCAGCGCTATGCACCCCGTGCATGCATGAAAGGCCGGCTGGCACAAAATAATTTCCCTCTCCATCGGTCAAAAACGTCGTCCGACGAACCGCTCGCGCGAAGAAGGCATGCATCGCCGGTCGTGCATGTGCGCGTCGACCGTCAAGCGCGTACCTCCCGCCACGTATCCGGTATGCCGGCGTTTTTTATAAAGTACAAAACGACACAGCTATCCGTATACAATACATTATACATACCGTACGATATATACTCTGCGCGCGCACAGAGCTATATATCTCTCTCGTGTAGGTGAGATGCACTATCCCTACGTGTCCTGACCACTTTCCTTGGGAGACAATCGTACTTCCACGTACGCCGACAAATTGTTCGGGGAGGAAGCTGCACGCACGCTCGCACGGCTGCCTGACGTTGGCGGTTTGCGGTTCGTCGCTTTCGTCACCGGGCTAGCTAGCTAGGTACTCCCTTCGTTTAGAAATATAAGATATTTTAGGTTTGTAAAGAAAATGTATTTAGATATGTTTTAGTATATATAGGTTCAAATGAATCTAGACACTAAAATGTGTCTAGATACATCTCTTTTATAAACCTAAAACATCTTATATTTTCAAACGGAGGGAGTAGTACGCACCAGCCACCAGCGAGACTAAACTGACACGTGCTGATCGACGGCGCCGGTCAGATGATTTAACATCGTGTCACAGGAATGCTCTTGGTTCACCACGCGCCTAGAACTGGCTGGCGTTCATAGTTGTTCATTGTTCATGCATACATGAGCTAGCTGGCAAGGGTTTTATATATCTTGTTCATTCGCAAAGTAAAAAAAAGGTTTCATCTTGTTCATAATTAATTCCTCCCTTTGACGATCTGGAAGCATGCGGTTTTAATTTATCCCAACTTGTGGGCGCAAGAGTCAGCTGGCTGGCTACTTTGGAGTACAGTGCAGTGAACGCAGCGTCTTCGCGGTAAGCGAGGTGCATCGCATATGTACTAATAACATGGGCTTCGACGATGCAGTTACTAGGACTCAATCTAACGGAGAGTCAATTACTCCCTCGGTTTCAAATTACTCCGCCGGCGCGTTTATGTAGGTGAACTAGTACTTCCTCATTTTTTATTTAAAAAATCCTCGAATTTTTGAAATAGATAGTATGAAATATGTACTACGTATATCAAAAAATTTAAGAATTTTTTGATGAAAAATAAAAGAATACTAGGCACCTAGGTAAGCGTGCGCGCGGAGTAATTTGAAACAGAGGGATACTTAACTCAGCTTTAGGAAGTGCACTCTGTGGCCTTTGATAGCTGCCGATCGAGGATTCGTGGGATTTGCTGTCTGGAGCGTCGACACTGTTTAAGCGCCATAAATGAAGTTAAGCATTGCATCTCCATGTGCATGCATGCATCTCTTCCCTTTAAGAACGTAATTCTCAATTTATTAACCATGAGGATGCATGAGAGATAGCTTTGTTTATGTTATGAATTTGGAAACCACTGGCTAGGTACAGACGCAAAGCACCGCATCTTTCTACATTAGGCTTGCTTAGCTGGGTAGCTACACGGTTACCTGGCTCATCGTGACCATATATAGCTGAAACTGCAATAAAGTTTCTCTTCCTAGTTTCTAAGGAGTAGAATACAACACTAAGTCAACTACGCCAGTTTAAGAAATGGCGCTGCTTCGATATATATGTTTCAAATTATAGTGCAAACTGCATCGTGGCACTTCGAGATCTAGATCGACTACCTATATACGCATGGCGTAGTTTTTTACTTTCACTACCTGCACTCTTAATCATAAAACATGCATCTAGATGCATTGCATGAATTTTCATCGGATTTTTACACTGTTCCGGACTTCCGATTATTAAGATTTTCCTTTATATAAACTTCATTTCGATCGAAAAAGAATGTACTATCCAAATTTGCATGGATTGGGTTCTTTTAATTCAATTCCATAAAAAAAATCATCATGTACTACACACTTTTTACATGTAATAACATATAGAGCCGAACATTTCCACAAAAAAAGTAGGGCCAAAACATTTGTATTAGGAAAATGATACGCTCCCTCCGGAGGATATCACGTTCGTATCCTCCTGGTCCGTCGCGTGACGCGTGTCCTTGTATTGGAAAAAACTGAACCCATCTCCACCCCGTTTCCACCATACGTTTTCAACCTTATCTCTTCTGCTTTCATCGCTGCTTCGTTTCCCAGGCTCAGCGGCGGACGCCAGCACCGCGCCGCTTCCTAGATAAAGCTCGCCGGCTGACACCTGTGCCGCTCTCTGCCAACATAAAGCTTGCGCCGGCCGACGCCGCCCCGCTGCCTATCTCGCCGGCGCCTGTCCCCGCCAAAGTGCTGCAACGAACTAGGTCATGATGCTCGCTCCACCGGCGTGCTTGTCGACCGTCCTTCCCCGCCGTAGAGCTGCACGGCGTCGGTCATGCTCCTATCCCACTAGCGTGCGGCAAACACCCGATGCGCCCTCGCCCTTCCCTACGGCTCGCGCCGCCTGCACCCGGTGCGTCATCGCCCGTCCTGTAGCTCGCCGGAAGCCGCCACCGACCTCCAACCCGCTACACCTGTTTTGTGGGTTTGCTACCACAACGGCTCCCTGTAGCTCGTGCTCCTCTTCCAATGGCTCCTGGTGCTCCCGCCCCCGTGTTCCTACCCCACTGTCTCATCATCCCTCCTCCCGACGACGGAGATTATGCTATATAATGGTGATGGCAGTAGCGCTTGCTATAACCCGTCATGGATTTGCTACATCGGCGTTTAGGATTTGCTACAATAGGCCGGCGACGGTGCTCCGTGCAGCCAGTGGTGGTGCTACATGTTGGTCGGCGACATCGCTTGCTACCATGGCGACGTCGCTTTTGCTACACATGACGACGCTTGCTACAATGGCGAATTCGTGTTGCTACAAGAGGAAACAACATTTGCTACCATGGGTGTGGGACCTTGCTACAAGGTGTCCGGCGAGGTCTCTGGCGGAAGTCTCCGGCGATGTCTTCTGTTTTGCTACATTATCACATTTTTTTTGCTACAACTGTTTAGTTGTTTTGCTACAATGGCTCAAAGTTTTTGCTACAATGTCTCCGACGAGGTCTCTCGGCAAAAGTCTCCGGAGAGGTCTGGTTTGCTACATTAGCTCAAATTTTTTGCTACATAATCTCCGGCGAAACTCCGGCGAGATCTTCGACCAGATTTGTCTTTTTATTTTTCGTCTCGCGGGTGAACCTTTTTTGCTACCAGAATATTTTGTAGCAAAACTAAGTGATTTATAGCAAAAGCGGGATTGATGGTGTTTTTTGGGGACACGTGGCGGGCAGAGGACCCGGGAGATCGGGGGAAGTTATCCCCGGGGAACGCGTAGCGCTCCCCAAATCAACGATACTTATTATGGATCTGACGTTGTACTTCCTCCGTTTCGGTTTACAAGTCCTGCACGTTGTTCTATGTCGTTAAATTAAGCAACTTAGTATGATGTATATATTACAAAAAATATATCACCGGAAACTTTAGAGTTTGTATTTTCCAATGATATATTTTTTATATTATATAATTCAAATTATATAGGTCAAATTAATAACCTAGATATACGCGTAGGCCTTGTAAACTGAAACGGAGAGAGTACTAATAATCTAATATTTTGTGGGTTTTGTAATAATCTATTTTGCATTTAAGTTGTTGTAAAATTCTTGTGTTTCTCAACTGCGTAGTCCTCAAAACGAAAAAAGCTCGGTACAGTGAATGTCCACTTTTTTTCTTTGGAAGTGTACAAAGTGCATAATGCGCCGATGTACTAGCATCACTGGAGTAGGGCGCTGTACTAGCATAATCCTACTGATCAAAAGGCTAGCTATGCATCCCTACTGATCGGTTGGTCTGCTTGGAATGCCAGTGCAAATTATGGAGCGCATCGGCACGTTGCCCCTTGCCAAAGAAAACGTCCCAGGCTTTTTGGATCATCGGGAAAGCAAAGGCCGAAAAAAAAGGGGTGCAGTGCAGCAGGCCACACCAAAGCTGCCTAGGGCCTGCAAATGAACATACCACGCGGCACTGCGGCAGCCGCCTGCCTGTCCCTCCGAGACGGAGATGGCCACAGACCCCCATTATTTTGGAGCTGTAAATACTATTATAACCCGTTGACTCCTCCGGTGCTCGCCCGATCGCCGCGATGGCACGCAGCCTTTCTCCTACAGGCGGCGTCGTGTCGCCCGCTTGTCGTCGTCTAGGAGTAGGACGTGCGTGGCGGCCTCCCCGGCGGCTGAAACGATAGGGGAGCGTGTACGTTCTCCGACAGCCTGACACACTCCGCGCCGTCGGTCGGTGGCGGGACACTGCCCTTGGCCGGGCGTAGGCCGGGGACACGGCACCGGCACTGGCGGCGCAACATGTCGTCTCATGGACTTTGCCCGCCTCAGTACGATCGCGCTAGGCGGTAGCAATTGTAATCAGGTGCCGTTTATTACAACCAAAATACCTTTCGTTTTTTCATGTTTGGAGCCGACAGTTTCATGCTAGTAGCGCCGCTGCGTTGGACATCGCCTACAGAAGACAATTAAGTAGTGGATATCATTGTTTTGTAAACTTCATTATGGATTTAAGTAAATACGTGTATTTACTAAATAAAACACGAGTCTTAAACCATTTGACATGCTCGAAGAATTTCAGAGTAAAGATATGTACTCCCTCCGTCCCAAAATAGATGTCTCAGATTTTTCAAAATTTAGATGAATCTAGACACTATTTAGTATATATGTTCATCTAAATTTTGACAAATCTAAGACATCTATTATAGGACGGAGGGAGTATTAAATTAACAAGAAAATCAAGTCTCTGCGATTTGATTAAAGTAAAAAGTATTTGAGTTATGTTTTTCACATACAGACTTGTGAAAGATGTTCCAGAAATTACGATGCTTGGAACATGTGTTGATATGACTAAGCATTATAATGGTACTCTATTGGATATTGCATGGTCTAAATTATCTATTAACGATTTGCCGTTTAAGATTCTAAAATAAATATTACTTTATCTTATTAAGTAAAGGTGTTACTTGATCTTCCTAGTAAATGCATGGTTACAACGAAGAAATGGAACTTTAAGAAAGACGTAAAGATCAGTTTGTCACAAAGAATATATTGGCAAATTCAAAAGGTTGTCTATGATGTGCAGGAATGTTTGAGTCCATTGGGTTTTCATCAACAATTACTACAATTTTATTAATTGATAGAAGGTTGTCAAAACCGCGTCTCCTTCAATATCTACATTGAATAAGGGATGTAATTGGTACAACAAGCAGGTTTTTGCCAATCATATGGATGCTAGTGTCTCGTAGATCTAATTCTCAATTTGATAGGTGATCAAAGAATTGGAATTACCAAAATATCGAGAAGACATGCATTTAAAAGAAACTAAGTGGGAGATGAATACCTTTCCTAGTATTATATGTGGCCAACATACTCCCTCCATCGCGGTTTGGAGGGCGTCTTACAAAAGTTATGCGTTTCCAAAACTCACCTCCTCCTAGGCGCGTTAGACTTACTTATAAAATTAATGTTCCCTTTTTTTCTTCCCACTTCCTACTCCATACAGCCAAGTAATTAATTCTTGCATGCAACTCCATCAATGCATGCGCCTAAACTCCTGGTTTCCATTGAGTAATTACGTTTAATAGGGCGTCAAATAATTAGTGAGCGCATGTTTTTGGCACAAATCTGGTTACAATCAGCGTCCACCTAGGTTTCAACAATCTCTCTAAAACGCCCTACAAACCGTGACGGAGGGAGTATTTGACTGGGAGCTTAACATCATTCTTATATGTAGATGGAATATTGTGAATGGTGTAGGTGGTATTAATTATTATTTAAATTAGTAAATATTCTATAGACGAAGTTTAACGTGTAGTAAACATTAAAATCTATCGAGATAGATCGATACATTTAATAATACCTAGATTAGATTCTGAGATAGTTTAGAATGAAACAAGCTAATAAACAAGTTTTTACTTGTATAACTAGGTGAAGCATGTTGGAGATATGCCATAGAGGCAATAATAAAAGTGGTTATTATTATATCTTTGTGTTTATGATAAATGTTTATATTCATGCTATAATAGTATTAACCGGAAACGTTAATACTTGTGTGATTTGTAAACTAAATTAGAGTCCCTGGTAAAGCCTCTTTGTAATACTAGCTTGTTGGTTAATAAGATGATTGTGGTTTTCCGATCATGAACATTGAGATGTTATTAATAACAAGATCATATCATTAGGAGAATGGTGATATGCCCAATTTGCATCACCTTTCTATATCATAATTTACCTCTATTCATTGATGTTTGTCTTATTATGAGGTATTACTTATGGCCTTTTCATCTTGTTTATGCATGTTGGATGATTCTTGGAGGATGGACTGCGGGAGTCTGTATTCTGATAGAAAAGAAGGCGTTTCTGTGCAATTTCGCAAAGATCAGAAAAATATGGAAACATATTATTTTACCAGAAGACGAAGGAAGCCAGAAGGAGGGACGGAGATGGGCCTTAGGGGGCCCACACACCCCTAGGCACGGGCCCACATGACCCCGCGCCTATGGCAGGTGTGACCCACCTGTCTGGCCTCCGACTCCGCCCCTTCGCCTATATCTTCCCTACGGATCCCTAATACCAGGGGAGCGACCACAGATAGATTTCCGCCGCCTCTGGGGGGCGGAAAACACCGAGAGAGAAAGATCTCTCTGGCAGACAGATTTCTATTGGGGGAATTCCTTCCTGGAGAGGGGAGATCATCGCCATCAACACCGTAATCAAGATAGGCTTTATCGGGATCATCATCATCATCATCCACACCATCATCTCCACCAGCACCATCATCACCACTCCGTCCTGCTATAACAATTGTGTTGGATATTGCTTTAGTTCTTAGGGGAAACTTTCCCGGTGTTAATTACTATTGTAGTTGATGCTTGTGAGTGGAACCATTGGATTATTGTTTATGTTCAGATTGTTATCCATTATCATATCATCTTTGATCTTGATCCATATGATGTCTTGTTTGTAGTTCGTTTATATCTTAATTACTTTCGAGTAGTTCGTTGATTTATATCTTAATTACTTTCCTGTAGTTACGGATGTTTGCAGGGGGTTTAATCACAAGTATGTATTAGTCCTAGGAAGGGCGGTATGTTAGCACAGGTTCATCCACATAACACTTACAAACACCAAAGAAGAGTACTCAGCTATTTGAAGCGAAAGCACTTGATAGAATTCCCATGTGTCCTCGAGAACGTTTGGTCCTTATAAGTATTTACACCGGCTTGTCCTTTGCTAAGAAAGGATTGGGCCACTTGCTCCGTTTGTTCGTTACTCTTGTTACTTGCTCCTTGTTTTGTTTCCTTGTCAGAAAACCACTAAAAATCCATTTGCTAAGTATTCATAGGGATTTCCTGCTCCATACCACTATTCAGCACCTTCTGCTCCTCGTTGGGATCAAGACTATTTCCTATTTATCGAAAGTACTACGATACACCCCCTATACTTGTGGGTCATCAATACTATTTTCTGGCGCCGTTGCCAGGGAGTGAAGCACTATTGAAGAGGGTAACTGGTAAGGGAAACTTTTACTGTGAGTATTGCTTTTGTTACTGCTTGTTACTTTGTTTCCAATTTGGATCACCCACTTGGTTTTCTATTTGGGAAAACTACTACCACTGCTATGGTAGTAGATGAACCACCTCCTGTTGAGATAGATCCTTTTAAGATACCTACAAGTATTGTTAATCGTGTTATGAATAATTATTATTTTGGGGATGGAACTGTCCATCCTGGTGATCACTTGCTTTTTATCCATGAATTATGCGGGTTGTTTAAGTGTGCAGGTATCACAACTGAATAGGTGAATAAGAAGTTACTCTCCATATCGTTGAAAGGGAGAGCTGAAGCATGGTATAAGCTGCTGAAGAATGGACAATCCATGGAATGGGAGGAGATGACATCTCTCTTTTACTCTAACTTTTATCCTCCCAGTGAAATCCATAAGGATAGAAATTTTATATATAACTTTTGGCCTCTTGATGGAGAGAGTATAGCTCAATCTTGGGGGAGATTGAAGTTACTAATGCTTAAATGTCCTATTCATGAACTCCCTAACAATATTATTCTCAATAACTTTTATGCTAGGCTTTCTCTTCATGATAAAGATTTACTAGATGCTTTTTTAGATCACTAGATGCTTCTTGTGCTGGATCATTCACACGTATGAAGGAAGAAGCTAAATGGGATCTCTTAGACCGTATTCAAGATAGCACTGAGGCTTGGGAGAATGACAAAGGAAGAAAGTCAGGTATAAACTATGATTATGAATGCATTAAATCTTTTATGGGTACTGATAACTTCCGTGATATTAGCAAGGAGTTTGGCCTTTATCCCCAAGTTCTTGCAAAATGTTTTAATGCCTTTGCCTCTTATATTGAACTTCCCAAGAAAGAGTGGGACAAGTACCACGATCCTTATAAAGACACTATCACCCATGTTCCTACTAGTACAGAGGTTTGCACTGTTGATCCTATGTTTCCTAAACCTTATATTGAGAAAACTCCTTTTACTTCTAAGGTGAGGGAGCATTCTATTATGGCTACTATGGTTAGCAAAAGCGCAAATAAAACTGTAGGGTCCGATGAGCTTATTGATATTGCATGTGGTAGCTATTATGAAAGATCTTGTCACTAGAAATATAGATGATGAGCATATTGTCTTCTTTGAAGACGCTACTAATATTGTTTCTCATCCTAAGAAAGTTAGAAAAGCTAGTGTTCCTATGCTTTCTGTTAAAATTGGTAGTCATAGCTACTATGGTTTATGTGATATTGATGCTAGTTCTAGTGTTATTCCTTATGAGCTTTACAGGGAAATTATGCATGAGATTGGTCCTTGTGAGCTTGAGGACATTGATGTGGTTATTCACCTTGCTAATAGAGAGCAGGTTTGCCCCATTGGTATTGTAAGAGATGTGGAGGTCCTTTGTGGTAAGATTAAATATCATGCTGATTTTCTAGTACTTGGTAAATAAGCTAGTAAAACCTATCCTATCAACTTTGGTAGACCCTACCTTAATACTAATGGGGCTATCATATATTATAGGAAGGAAAAAGTTTTAACTAAGTTTGTTGGAGAATCTTATGAGTTTAATTTTTCCAAATTTGCCAAAACTCCTTATGAAAATGAATTACCTGATGAGGTTTTCAGGGTTGAACAATTGTCTGCTATTTCTCTTGCTCCTAACAATGCTTTGCAGCAGTTCATGGTTGACCATGAAAGTGATGTTTTCATGAAGGAAAGAAATGAGATTGACGAAGTTTTCCTTTGTCAGCCGGAACAGCTTAAGCATAATCTACCTGTGGAAGATTTGGGTACCACACTACCACCTAAAGGGGATCCTGTCTTTGAATTAAAACCTTTACCTGATGATCTTAAATATGCTTATCTTGATGATAAGAAAATATATCCTGTTATTATTAGTTCTAAACTTCCAGGGAAGGAAGAAGAAAGGTTATTGGAGGTGTTGAAGAAGCACCGAGGAGATATGGGTTATACTCTTGATGATTTAAAAGGAATTTCTCCTACTATATGTCAGCATGTTATTAATATTGAGCCTGATGCAAAACCAGTTGTTGAGCATCAACACCGTCTAAATCCTAAGATGAAGGATGTGGTAAGAAATGAGGTATTAAAACTCCTTGATGCTGGTATTATTTATCCTATTGCTGATAGTCAATGGGTTAGCCCTGTTCATTGTGTTCCCAAGAAAGGGGGAATAACTGTTGTGCATAATGAGGATAATGAGCTTATACCCCAAAGAGTAGTGGTTGGGTATAGAATGTGCATTGATTTTTGAAAGATTAATAAAGTTACTAAGAAAGATCATTATCCTTTGCCCTTTATTGATCAAATGCTTGAGAGGTTTTCCAAAAAGACTCATTTTTGCTTTCTTGATGGGTATTCTGGGTTTTCTCAAATTGCTGTGAAAGCACAGGACCAGGAGAAACCCACTTTCACTTGTCCTTATGGTACTTATGCTTATAGGCGTATGCCTTTTGGTTTATGTAATGCTCCTGCTACCTTTCAGAGATGTATGTCTGCTATATTTCATGGTTTCTTTGAAGAAATTGTGGAGGTTTTCATGGATGATTTTTCCGTATATGGAACTTCTTTTGATAGCTGTTTGCACAACCTTGATAAAGTTTTGCAGAGATGTGAAGAAAGAAACCTTGTTCTTAACTGGGAGAAATGCCATTTCATGGTTAATGAAGGGATTGTTCTTGGACACAAGATCTCTGAAAAAGGCATTGAAGTTGACAGAGCTAAAATTGAAGCAATTGAGAAGATGCCTTATCCTAGAGATATCAAAGGTATTCGTAGTATTCTTGGTCATGCTGGTTTCTATAGGAGGTTTATTAAAGATTTCTCCAAAATTTCAAAAACCCTTACTAATCTTCTTCAAAAAGATGTACCTTTTGTTTTTTATGATGATTGTAAGGAAGCTTTTGAAACTTTGAAGAAAGCTTAGACAACTGCTCCTATTGTCCAACCACCTGATTGTAATTTACCTTTTGAAATCATGTGTGATGTTAGTGACTTTATTGTGGGTGCTGTCCTTGAACAACGTGTTGACAAGAAGATGAATGTTATTTATTATGCTAGCAAGACTCTGGATGCTGCTCAAAATAATTATGCTACTACTGAAAAAGAGTTCTTAGCTGTAATCTTTGCTTGTGATAAGTTTAGGCCTTATATTGTTGACTCTAAGGTTACTATTCATACTGATCATGCAGCTATTAAGTACCTTATGACAAAGAAGGACACTAAACCTAGGATTATAAGATGGGTGTTTCTTTTGCAATAGTTTGATCTGCATACTGTGGATAGGAAAGGTGCTGATAATCCTGTTGCTGATAATTTATCTCATTTGGAAAACATTTCTTTTGACCCTTTGCATGTTAATGATAGTTTTCCAAATGAGAAGTTAGCTGCAATAAGGGTAAGTCCACATGAGAGTCCTTGGTATGCTGATTATGCTAACTTTATTGTTTACAAGTATTTGCCTCCAACCTTTACAGCTCAGCAAAGAAGGAAATTCTTTTATGATCTAAGGCATTACTTTTGGGATGACCCACACTTATATAAAGAAGGAGTAGATGGTATTATGCGAAGATGTGTTCTAGAATTTGAACAACAAGAGATATTGAGAAAATGCCATGGCAGTGCTTATGGAGGACATCATGCTGGGGATAGGACTGCACAATAGGTTTTACAATCTGGATTTTATTGGCCTACCATTTTTAAAGATGCAAGGAAGTTTGTCTTATCATGTGATGAATACCAACGAGTAGGTAACATCTCTAGACGCAATGAAATGCCTATGAATTATTCTCTTGTTACTGAACCTTTTGATTGTTGGGGATTGGACTTTATGGGTCCTTTTCCCCCTTCAAAAGGTTATACTCATATTCTTGTTGCTGTTGACTATGCTACAAAGTGGGTAGAAGCCATACCTACAAACAGTGTTGATGGTAGAAGCCATACCTACAAACAGTGCTGATGGTAGATATCTCATGACTGATAGAGGCTCTCATTTTATTCATGGGGGTTTTAGAAAAAATCTCGCTAAGTATGATGTAAACCATAGAATTGCTTTAGCTTATCACCCCCAAACTAGTGGACAAGTAGAACTTTCCAATAGGGAAATTAAATCTATCTTGTAGAAAACTGTCAACAAATCTAGGAAAAATTGGGCTAAAAAGTTGAACGACGCTTTGTGGGCTTATAGAACTGCTTATAAAAATCCTTTGGGATGTCTCCTTACAAAATGGTCTATGGTAAAGATTGGCACCTGCCTTTAGAATTAGGCACAAAGCTTATTGGGCAGTGAAAGAGTTGAATAGAGACTTTAGACTTTCTGGTGAGAAAAGACTGCTTGATTTAAGTAATCTAGATGAGTGGAGAGGGGTAGCTTACGAAAATGCTAAGCTCTTTAAGGAAAAAGTAAAAAGATGGCATGATAGGAGGATTATCAAAAGGGAGTTCCATGTTGGTGAGAAAGTTCTTTTGTATAGGTATCGTCTCAGATTCTTTGCAGGGAAAGTACTCTCCAAATGGGAAGAACCTTTTGTTATCAAGGAAGTGTACCATTCAGGTGCCATCAAATCTCTTCTCTGAAGGATGACACAACACAGGTGGTTAATGATCAGAGACTAAAACATTATATTTCTGGAGATTCTTACAATGAAGATGTGGATGTCATTCAAATGGTGACTCTAGAAGAATTTATGAAGAACCAAACACCAGAAACTGCAGAGTTCGTCTTTGAATAGGTAGAAGTGGTGAAAACAGAAGGTTCGTGAAACTCCAATCTTTTTATATTTTTGGTGTTTTTAATACATAAGGGAAGTTACGAGACGAAACTAAAGAGGAACCGGAGTCCGGGGTGGACAAACCTACCCCAGGCACGGGCCCAGCCTGGTCGCGCCTCTAGCAAGGGTAGGTGTTTATACCTCCTACAGCATTGAAAGGGTAGGTTTTTATACCTCCTGCAGCAGCAAACTTTATCGAAGCAACAAGTAACATTATAAATAGAACACACGTCTCTAGCAATATTATTCAACTTATCAATTTTTTCCCATAAGTGTCTCCCTTTTTGTGACAAACAATGTTCTGTATAATAATACTTTTGTTCTTCCGTAAACCCACCTTGCCAATAAGAACTAGTTTCAAGAAACCATCCATTGATAGAAAGCATGACCAAGCAAGGCAACAACAGACCAGCAACTAGAGTAGGAACTAATTTTTTGTGTTTTTGAATAAAGCAAGCAAACCAAACTAGACTAATTTTTTTGGGTTTTTTGAAAAGAGGCAAACAAAACCAAGCAAAAGAAACAAAGCAAACTAAAAACAAAGTAAAGAGAAAGGAAGTGAAGGACTCCCCTAGTGAAGACGTCCTTGGCCTCCCCGGCAACGACGCTAGAAATTAACTTGATGGCACCTAGTACTTGTCGTGGGACGCTTCGTTGGAAACCCCAAGAGCAAGGTATGAAGAAGCACGGCAACAAGTTTCCCTCAGTAAGAAACCGAGGTTATCGAACCAGAAGGAGGAAGGAAACGTCACACAGGTGTTGCAAGCAACACGGAGACCTGCACAACACAAACTCAAGACTTTGCCCCAACGAATCAGTGAGGTTGTCAAGCTCACCGGTTTGCTGTAACAAAGGATTAAACGTATGGTGTGGAAGGTAATGGTGATTTGCAGCAAGTAAACAGGTAACAGTGGAAGATGCATCAATGGTAAAGATTGGACTGGGGTCCATAGTTCACTAGAGATATTCTCCTTAGATAAACAACATGGCATGACGGGTAAACAAATTACAGCGGGGCAATTGATAGGAACTGAGCAAGGCATAACAATGCAATTACTAGTCAAAAAGATCCTATGAGGCTGATTGGGAAATACAACAATATACATAGGCCGCCATCCAACTGCATCTATGACTAGAATTTCACCTTCAGGTTATCATCCGAACCCCCTCCAGTATTAAGTTGCAAGCAACAGACAACTGCTTTAAGCAAAGTGTGTAAGCTAAACAATCCACATGTTCCATGAACAAGAGACCGTTGTTTTCTCCCTAGTACCAACAACACATCTACAACCGAAGATATTTCTGTCACTTCCCATGGAAACTAGAGGCATGAACCCACTATCGAGCATAAATACCCCCTCTTGGAGTCACTAGCAACTACTTGGCCAAGATAGCTACTAACAACGGAGAGCATGCAAGATCACAAACAACACACACATGATAGAATCATAAAGACAAAACCATTAATCAAACCAACATAATAACCTCAATATCCATCGGATCCCTGCAAACACAACATGCATGATTAAAAATAGATTAGATCTTGATCATGAACGGAGCTCACAAGATCTATACATGAAATCACAAAGGATACAACCATCTAGCTACTACATGGACCCATAGTCCAAGGTGGAACTACTCACGCATCATACCGGAGAGAAGGCCTCCAGGATAATCTCCCCTCCGGCAGGGTGCCGGGAAGAACTTCAGATCCCCTCGATCTAGGAATGATGGTGGCAGCGGCTACAGAAGGTTTCGTGGAATATTGATCGGGTACCTAGGGTTTCTGCATCGGGGGCTTCTTATAGGCGAAGAGGCGAGACCGGGCGGCGGCCAGGGCCACCAAACCCTAGCCAGGCGCGGGCCCACCTGACCCCGCGCCTGGGATGGGTCTGGCCCCCTGGATCTCCTCTGGACTTCTTGTTCCCCACGGTAAGTTATTGACTTTGTCGTTTGTCCCGTCCAATTCCGAAAATATTTCTTTACTAACTTTTCTGAAACCAAAAACAGCAGAAAACAGGCATCTGGCACTGTTGCAACTTGTTAATAGGTTCTTACCAGAAAACATGTAAAAAGCACCTCAAAGTGTGGACAAGTAAAGCAAAGTAGATACAAAACAAGCATGGAGCATCAAAAATTATAGATACGTTTCCAACGTATCAATTCACCGTGTCCTCCAATCACTACCACCAAGTTACAAGAACTTTTTGATGAACTACAATATGCAAAACATGGACGAGTCGTTGCCCGAACTCTTCTCCATGTTAAAGTCTACGGAAGTGGAGATCAAGAAAGAGCACCAAGTGTTGATGGTCAATAAGACCACCAAATTCAAGAAGCAAGGCAAGTCTAAGAAAAATGGAAACTTCAAGAAGGGCGGTAAGAACGTTACCGCACCGGCCTGCAAGGGATAAGGTCACTAGAAGCGGAATTGCCTAAGTACTTGGTGGATTTGAAGAACGACAACATCAAGAAGAAAGGTATATCCGATATACATGTTATTGATGTGTATCTCCCTAGTACTCACAATAGTGCCTGGGTATTTGATACTGGTTCGGTTGCTCATATTTGTAACTCGAAATAGTGCTGCAGAATATACGGAAACTAGCGAAGAACGAGGTGACGATGCACGTTGGAAATGGATCAAAGGTTGATGTGATCGCGGTCGGCACGTTACCTCTTCATCTACCATGGGGATTAGTTTTATACTTAAATTATAGTTATTTGGTATCTGCGTTGAGCATGAACATTATATCTGGATCATGTTTATTGCGAGACGGTTACTTGTTTAAGTCCGAGAATAATGGTTGTTCGATTTATATGAGTAATATGTTTTATGCACATGCACCTTTGATAGATGGTCTATTCTTGTTGAATCTCGATTGTAGTAATACACAAATTAATAATATTGAAGCTAAACGTTTGAAATTGAGCGATAACTCGACCTATATGTGGCACTATCGTCCTGGTCACATTGGAGTGAAGCGTATGAATAAACTCCATTCCGATGGATTTCTTGAATCACTTGATTTTGAATCACTTGAAAGATGTGAAGCATGTCTGATGGGTAAAATGACTAAGACTCCATTTTCTGGTATGATGGAGCGAGCTACGTACTTATTAGAAATCATACATACCGATGTGTGTGGTCCAATGAGTGTAGCATCGTGCGGTGGTTATCGTTATGTTCTTACCTTCACGGATGACTCGAGTAGATATGGGTATATCTATTTCATGAAACATAAGTCCGAAACTTTCGAGAAGTTTAAGGAATTTCAAAGTGAAGTAGAGAATCAACATAACAAGAAGATTAAGTTTTTACGATCTGATCATGAAGGTGAATATCTAAGTTACGAGTTTGGCGAGCATTTGAAGAAATGCGGAATACTTTCACAATTGACACCGTCGGGATCACCATAACGTAATGGTGTGTCCGGACGTCGTAATCAAACTATCTTAGATATGGTTTGTTCTATGATGTCACTTACAGATTTACCGCTATCATTTTGGGGTTATGCATTAGAAACAACCGCATTCACTTTAAATAGGGCACCATCTAAATCCGTTGAAACGACACTGTATGAATTATGGTTTGGGAAGAAACCTAAATTGTCGTTCCTTAAAGTTTGGGGCTGCGAAGCTTATGTAAAGAAGTTACAGCCCGACAAGCTTGAACCCAAAGCGGAAAAATGCGTATTCATAGGATACCGGAAGGAAACTATCGGGTATACCTTCTACCAAAGATCCGAGGGCAAAATCTTCGTTGCCAAGAATGGATCCTTTCTAGAGAAGGAGTTTCTCTTGAAAGAAGTGGCTGGAAGAAAAGTACAACTCAACGAGGTTGTCGAACCTTCTCTCGGACATCAGAGTAGCGTCGTACCGAAAGTGGTTCCTATGGAACCTACACCAATAAGAGAGGAAGCTAATGATGTTGATCATGAAACTTCGGTTGAAGTTACTACGGAACCTGCAGGTCAACGAGAACTAGTACCACTCCTGATTGGTATGATCCCGTTATGAGTGTCATGTTGGTGGACAACACCGGTGACCCTGCGACATATGAGGAAGCAATGATGAGCCCAAATTCCAATAAATGGCAAGAAGCCATGAAATCGGAGATTGGATCCATGTACGAAAACCAAGTATGGACTTTGGTGGACTTACCAGATGGCCGAAAGGCTGTCGAGAACAAATGGATTTTCAAGAAGAAAACAGATGCTGATGGTAATATTACTGTCTATAAAGCTCGACTTGTCGCAAAAGGGTTTCGACAAATTCAAGGATTTGACTACGATGAGACTTTCTCAATGGAGATATGACTTTCTATAAAGCTAAAGTCTGTGAGGATTTTGTTAGCAATTGCTGCATATTATGATTATGAGATATGACAGATGGATGTCAAAACAGCGTTCCTCAATGGAGACATTGATGAAGAGTTGTATATGGTACAACCCAAATGTTTTGTCGATTTGAAAGATGCTAACAAGGTATGCAAACTTCAACGGTCCATTTATGGATTGAAGCAAGCATCCCAAAGTTGGAATCAATGTTTTGATAAGGTAATCAAAAGCTTTGGTTTTATACAAACTTATGGAGAAGCTTGTATTTACAAGAAAGTGAGTGGGAGCTCTGTAGCATTTCTAATACTATATGTAGATGACATATTGATTGGGAATGATGTAGACCTTCTTAATAGTGTTAAGGATTATTTGAATAATAGTTTTTCAATGAAAGATCTTAGCGAAGAAACTTACATATTAGGCATAAAGATTTATAAAGATAGATCAAGACGCCTAATATCATTGTCACAGAGTACATATCTGGACAAAGTTCTAATGATGTTTGGAATGGAAGATAGTAAGAAAGGGTTCTTGCCCATGTTGCCCAATACGAGCTTGAGTAAAACTCAAAGTCCTGCAACGATAGAAGATAGAGAAAGGATGAGTAAGACTCCCTATGCCTCAGCCATAGGATCTCTCATGCATGTCATGCTATATACTAGACCAGACATTGCATATGCTGTTAGTTTGACTAGCAGATATCAAAGTGATCCAGGAGTGGATCATTGGACAGCGGTCAAAAACATCCCTTAGTACTTGAGAATGACTAAGGATATGGTTCTTTCTTATGGAGGTGATGAACAACTCGTTGTTAATGGTTACACCGATGCTAGTTGGAACACCGATCCAGATGATTCTAAATCTCAATCTGGATACGTATTTATTTTGAATGGTGCAGCAGTTAGCTGGAGGAGTGCAAAGCAAAGCGTTGTGGTGAGATCTTCAACTGAATCGGAATAAATAGCTGCTTCAGAGGCTTCACAAGAGGCGATATGGATGAAGGAGTTTATTACAGAGCTCAATGTGGTTCCAAGTGCGCTGGACCCAATATCTATCTACTGTGATAACATGGGCGCCATAGCCAATGCACAAGAACCAAGGTCCCACAAGAAGCTGAAGCATATCAAGCTGCGTTTTCACGCTATTCGAGATCATGTCCAAGATGGTGACATAAATATTTGCAAAGTACACAAAGTTTTGAATGTGGCGGATCCGTTGACTAAACCTCTCCCGAGGGCAAAACATGACCAGCACCAAACCGCCATGGGTGTTCGGTATATTACCATGTAATCTAGATTAGTTGATTCTAGTGCAAGTGGGAGACTATTGGAGATATGCCCTAGAGGCAATAATAAAAGTGGTTATTATTATATCTTTGTGTTTATGATAAATGTTTACATTCATGCTATAATAGTATTAACCGAAAACATTAATACTTGTGTGATTTGTAAACTAAATTAGAGTCCGTGGTAAAGCCTCTTTGTAATGCTAGCTTGTTGGTTAATAAGATGATCGTAGTTTCTCGATCATGAACATTGAGATGTTATTAACAACAAGATCATATCATTAGGAGACTGGTATGATGGACATACTCCTATGGATAAGCGTAGCATAAAGATCAAGTCATTTCAATAGTTCGTTTGCTATGAGCTTTCTGATACATAGTAACCTAATTCCTTCGGCCATGAGATCATGCTAATCACCATCACTGGAAGGATACTTTGATGACATCAAACACCACACCGTAACTGGGTGGCTATAAAGGTAGCATTGAGTGTTCGGAAAGTATGTGTTGAGGAACATGGATCAAGAGTGGGATTTGTCCATCCATATGATGGATAGATATACTCTGGGACCTCTCGGTGGAATGTCATCCAATTAGCTTGCAAGCATGTGACTGGCTCACAAGGGATCACATATCACGTGAACAAGAAAATAGTACTTATCGGTAACGAGGTTGAACTAGGTACTCAGAGATACCGACGATCAAACCTCGGATAAGTAAACTATCGCGAGACAAAGGGAAATTGGTATCGTATGTAAGTGGTTCATTCGATCGCAAAGTAATCGTAGAAATATGTGGGAGCCATATGAATTTCCAGATTCCTCTATTGGTTATTGATCAGAGAAGTGTCTCGATCATGTCCGCATAATTCACGAACCGTAGGGAGACACACTTAAGGATTCGATGTTGTTTAGTAGATATGGAATGTAAATAGGGAGATCGAATGTTGCTCGGAGTCTCGGATGGGATCCAGGATATCACGAGTAGATCCGGAATGGTCCGGAGAATAAGATTCATATAAGTAAAGTCCGATTCCAGAGTTCGGGAATGATTCCGATGTTTTCATCGGAGAGGTTCTAGAAGGGTCTAGAAGGTTTACCGGACCGGAAGGGGAATAGTTCATGAATGTGTCATGGTTAAGTGGAATGATTGGATCATGTCCTAGGTCACTTGGTTGGGCATTTGCGAGAGAGAAATAAAGCTCTAAATTGAAAGTCAAAAGGGAGGTTTGAAAATTCAAACTGGAACAATAGTTTCCTAGTGGAAGAAGGAAAGAGTCCTTCCTTCTCTCCAACTTAGGTTTGGGGAAGGATTCAAACTCCCCTCTCCCAAGCTTCCCTCCCTCCCATAAATAGAGGGGAGGGGCTGCCCCAAAGCACCACAAGCAGCCCTCCCCACCTCCAAGCCGCGCCGCCGCCGGTCTGTCTCCGTCGCCCTAGCCGCCGTCAACACCTCCTCCTCCTCTCCGGCCCTCTAAACCTAGATCGTCGGAAACCCTAGATCCACCATAACCTGCTCTGGTTTAGGCGAAGCCCTACAGGATTTTCCCTCTACTTCCGACACCACGCCGTCGTTCTGCCGGAATCGTGAGGGGAGAACTACAACCTCCGCTGCATGTTAAAACAAGGGAGAGAAAGGTCTTCATCGAGTACCGAATGTGTTACCGACTGCGGAAACGCTGCCGGAACGCAGCACCGGAAGGATCGTCTACGCGATCTTGAGATCGGCAAGTGTACGACTATATCATCCACGACAATCTGCTCTCGTTAACCACTTTGGAATCTTCGAGGGTGAGTACTCTAATCGACTCGTTGCTACAATCTAGTAGATAGATCTTTGCTTGTTTGTGTGCATGCGGTAGAATTTTTTTGTTTTCTATGCTACGAACCCCTACAAAGCATTGAGTTAATTTCGGTACAACAACAATGGATAAAAGAAAGAAAAATGATGTGTTATGTCCAATATGCCTTAGTCATAGATTCTGCCATATAAAATCGTGTTGTCTACTCGACATAATGTGAACCAAGTTCTTAGTCAGAAAAACGTGTTTCAAAGTGATTCATGAGTAAATCACTAAACAAGAGTTAAGTATGTCCTTCAGTGTCTAGAGAGAACTGAGGATATATTTTTGATCTGTAAAAGATAGTGAACTTGTATGTAAATGTTACACTAGCGCAAGTTTTGACACTAACCTAAAAGATTTGAGATCTCCTACCGATAAATGCCTTAAGTTGAAAGAAGCATGATTAGGCATCAAAGTTGCATACAATGTACTGTTGATTCAATCTACATTGATATAGAAGTCTGTGGCTATTTCAGAAGTGACAAGTTTGATAGTTTGGCTTAGGAAGTTCATCTTTCAACTGAGTGTGTTTGTAGCATACATGACTATGTGAAAGTCCACTTGACCGAACATATGTCATTATGCACACAGGGAAACAAAATCTCACTATGCCGCCAAATATATACTTCGACATTATTATGTGATGATATAATAATGTCAAATAAGGAGACATTAACGATTTGCAAAGAATATACATATCTGAATGATGGAGACCGAAACCTATTTCACGAGCAAGCATGATAAATAGTAATAAATGCAAATAGATTATTTGTACTCTAGTGCAAATGAGAGACTATTGGAGATATGTCCTAAAGGCAAAAAAATAAAATATGTTTATTGTCATATATCCTTAGTTCATAATTAGTTTTATGCCATGCTATAACTGTATTAATTGAGAAGATTAGGGTTTTCCCCTAATCCTTACATCATCCATGCGAGTTGGCTAGTGTTAAGCTTATTCGCCCTAGCATACTCACGCAAGGTAATGTTAAGTGATTGTTGACCAGCTGCTACTTTCTTAGCTCCCTCTAGCACTTTCTACCGGGTCTCCTCTAGCTCGGCTTGTGCCTGAGCCGGGTCTACAATAGGAGCTATAGGAGTAGTTAAGCTATCTATGGATTCCTGCAGGATATTCTCCGGCCTCTCTAATGGAGGGAACCTCGAACGAGGTTCTCTAAGAGTTACATTCTCTGATTTTGTCGGGTTTGCCATCGCCGGAGCTTTGCTGGTGCCGGCGCCAGCGCCTACGGCTGGTGCGGTTATCATCACCTCTACGCTGCCAGCAGGGCGAGTGATACACATCCCGCGAGCTGCGCTGAGGGGCGGCTTTCTCGCCACAACAACTCGCTGCGGATAGAAGCAGGTGATGTCGACGCCGATGTAGAACTTGTGCGCACCGAAGTTAACAAACACGTCATTGCATGGAGGAGGACGCTTGCCAAAGTTGCGCCCGTTGTCGCTGATGTAGTCCTGCAAGTTGAATCGATGGACTAGCCTGGAGACGATGCGCTCTCAGGTGGCGATGAAGTTTCCCGTCCGGACCTTGACTCCATCTTGCACCGCTGCTGGCCTCACGATGGACGCCAACTATCGTGGTGGTGCCACGACAGATGCCATGGGTAGGCTAAAGATGGGGCCAATATATACTAATGGGATCCAGGAAGGGATAACGTAGTGATCTACACACGATGGATACTCTCAAGATCTTTCCTTTAGATCAACAATGGTGTACACTTGCTCCTTGAGTTGTATTGAGAGAGGAAGAAGAACTAATTTGCTATCCCTTTCTCCAGGGTTTCTCCTCTACAGAATGAATCGACCCCTTGCCTTAGAGGCTCTGGCTCACCTTATAAAAGGGTGTCCAGATTACAGTTATGGCTTACGTGGACAACATATTCGATGGATATGCTCTTCCCAAAATAGTAACTCGACGGCCTCCTTTCCGTTGTCGCCCTTCTCTGCACGGCAATGGCTCGAGCCCACGACATGTGAATGTTGGGCTCTGGGACTGTCACCTCCGTGACCTCTTTTCTGTCCCTGTCTCTCTGGCCCTTGTCTGTAGCGCTTGTCTCTTCTTGGATTCCTGAGGGAGAGACAGAGGACAATGTTGACCTTTGGCTCGCTCTATCCTTCCAGAGCACGCCAACTCCTCACTCGGCCTCGTCCATTCTGACTCGGCCAAGTTCGTACCAGCAAATACAAAGTCTCATAGACATCATGCCAGCATACGTTATATGCCGGCCGAGTCAAGCCAATGTTGTTTAGCTTAGTGTAATCCGACCCTTATTCGGACGACCCTCATATACCCTGGTCGGATCATGTCTTGGCCCAATCAATACCTCGCTTGGCTTTGCGCTTTTATCTTAGCTTGACACTACCCGAGGTCATCCCCCAACAAATATATTTTTGTAACTAGATATTGGGAGTGGCTAGATCTCAGGCGCCTGAAAACTTCTTATGTCTAAGTCTCTGACATTATTCTACTATTTTTATGTCAATTCTCAGTTGCAACCTAGTTGCAACCTATATAATTTGTACTAATTCTCAGTTACAACCTAGTTGCAACTCATATGTAAGGCTCACGCTGCACGAATCACGAGGTAAATCCAATGCCGACGACTGAGACCTAAGAAGTTCTTAGGCGCGTGGCGCGTGAGAACTAGCAAATCCGCTAGATATTATACATATTGGCTATAAGTCTATATTGACAGATATGCCAATAACTTGTAGGCAGCAGTCGGCCATACTATTGAACTTTAAACCAACAGCCGGTGCCACCTGTTGGGAACGCTCACGAAAATGATCTTAGAATTCCAAGTAAATTCTCATTCCTATGCGTCCAAGTCAACGGACACGACTCAGCTAGTCCAAATCTGGAGTAGCTGTCCTCTTTGAGAAAGGAGGCTGTACCTAGTCTAACTAGGCTTGCGCTGACTTGGAACTTGGTCGATCGCCGACACCGCAACACGGCATAGACTAGTACACTCTCATAGACTCCGAGCCTTAACTACTAGCCCATAGTCACTGTCGTGTACCAAGGAAACATGCTGCAGTTAACCCGTATCTCTACGTACCACGATACGGCATTTTCTGGACACCGGCCGGAAAGGAGAGAGAGAGAGAGAAAGAGAGAGAGAGAGAGAGAGAGAGAGAGAGAGAGAGATCGGCCAGTCTGCTCCTCTGAAAATTACGCCGACGCTTCTCTGAAAACCAACCAAAGTGAAAGCTTGCAGAACACACACAGTAGTACGAACAATTCCAGTCGATCTTAAAACCCCTGCTAGGTGGCGCCTTTACAGCGACGAGCATCCTATGATGGAATTCCTCCTTTGTCCTTCCCTTCACGCGACAATCGGCACGTACACTTGCTTGAACCACCAAAGCAGCTGGATCCGTGATCCATCCGTCAGATCTCGATCGCAGGAAACCACCACACCAGGGGTAATTTGTGTGTGGTACCAACTCCGGCCGTGATGAATGAAAGAAAAAGAAGGCATCGACCATAATACCCATGGTCGATCGATGGTCGCACGAAGAATTTTTCGCTGCTCATTTTGCACCACTCGCCGTGGCGTGGCCAGGCCGGTCGGCCATGAGCCCATCACTGACTCCGTTTATCCGCCGTGCAAGTTGGCACATGTGCGGACAATCAATCATTGTGTACGTACATCCCCAATCAAAAAAAAAACTCGACCCTGCCAAATCTCGAAAGTCCTATGAACAGTGGTAGATCCACGCATATAGATATATGAGCGTTCCTTAATTTCACCTTCTTTTCCTCCTTCGAAGAGGAAAAAAATATGGTTTATCCACCAACCGTGTTGGAGCGACGTCGCTTTTTGGATACTTTCTTGTGGCGGGTGAGGATCCCATTTCTCCGAACAGTAACTATTCGCCTTCACATCACATGCTTCCTACGGACGGCGGCATGGCCTACGGAATCCAGGGACGATCCTTCCATGAACGTGCCCTCTGCATCTTCTTTTGCTCCTATACACTTTTCGTGTCAAGTTATTGTAGCAGCATGAACCCAACAGCTAAGCCTAATCTTAGCGGCCGTCAGGGCCAGTACTGTAATACTAGTTTACTAGCTATATACTACTACCTCGCGGCGATGTGCGATAAACAATCCCAAGCTGCACAGCTGCAAAACTGTACATACACCAGACACCAACTCTTGCAGATGCCGCATTGTTGCACAACTTGGAAATGTAGCTAGTGATTGGATTGATGTCCCCGTTTCTTCGAGCTTCTTGTTGATAGTATAGTTTTTGTCATTTTTTCGGGTGATCAGGCGGCGCCCACCAACAAAGTGTCGTTTTGTACGTGCGGTTTGATCCGAGTCTGACTAATTTCTGCTGCTGGGTGATTTTAGCGTATCCATCTATTGCTAGATTTGTCAATTCAGTGGGGGAACACTGTTGCAGAAAGACGAATGAGCGACTGTCCATGAGCAGTGCTACTTTTAGCAACCAACGATAATACCACCATCGCCCATACAAGAGAGATTGCATCATATCAATCCAGGAAACCAGATCATCCAGCAATCGGTATTGACAGCACTCATAAAGTAAAAAGGCAGACAGGAATACATAAAGGTTACGGGAGGATAGACATCATCTACTAGTACTACTAGTAATTTGATGCCAAAGCAAGAACGAATATTAGGTTATCCAGAAAACTTTTGGAAAATCCACTTTGGCTCCTAAGTGTAGATGTGTCCACTGCGAAAAAGACATACTTTAAAATGTTGAAAATTCTGAAAAGAAATATTTGGATGTACATGTTGACGTTATATGTTCGTACACCAAGTTTTCGGAAAAAAAGACAATTTATGTTGATTATGTAAAAAAGACAATGTTTGGTGTTGCAAAATAGTTTTTCACAAGACCTTTTTTTTGTACGTTTTACAGACCACAAAATATGTCTTTTGACTGCAAAACTTTGTGCGAGAACATAGCATGTCCGAAGACACCCCCAGAATTTTGTTCCAATTTTTTTCAATATTTTAAAATTTATATAAAATACATTTTTCATAATGGGCGCATTTAGACCTGGGAGACAAATCGCCATGTCTGAAAACTTTGCATTATTTAATTAGGTCTATCGTCATGTTCGAATAACAGGATATACGTACGTACGCAAATAATCAGCAAAGCTAGTAGACAGTCATTTCCCGGTCTTTTTCAGGGGCCATGGACTTGAGTCGGATGCATTACCGGAAAACACGGACGGATTATCACTTGGATGCTAGCTTAATGATGTCTCACACCTAATTTGCACCCCGAAGGAAACTGCATGCTGATACAAAAATTGTATGTACGCATTTCACTTGCTGCCAACCAAAGGATGCATAACTAGCTAGCTTGAAAGAAGAAAAAACAAGTGTCGAATTTTGATCGAAATTTAATAAGAAGGCTAACTTTTAACGAGCGGAGCGAGCCGGTCACTCATAGGCTTGGGCCGAAGCAGAACGGACTACGCAACGTGCCCGTAGTAAGGATCTTAAAAATCTAGGTTTTCAATGTTATATAATACATCTTGTAAACAAATGATTGTGATAAGTAGTAGCAGATAATACTTGGTGTTCTGGAAACACTTCACGTATAGTGAAGTTTGGGCTGGCCGGCACTTCTTGTTTTCGTTGTTGAAAAGGTTTTTCACGTTAAATCGTGTGTCTCTATGTGGTTTGTTCGTTCTTGTTTTATTTACTTGTCATGTTTATAACAGTGAGTTTTGTAGAAGTGAAAGTACCTAATTTCCTGGCTCTACCGCTCTAAACTCTAATAAAGTTCTCTACATTACAAGAGGTACTACCTAGTGCTTCATCTAGGGGAGCAACAACGAAAAATCATTCTATATAGGGTTGTCCTAGCTACTATCAATAAAGAAAATCCTACTAATAGCCTAGCTAATCATCATTGTAGATGAGACAGCAAGCCTATGTTCCTATGATTAATGGTAGCAACTCGCCACCAGCAATAGTACCTCTTTCAATATGATCGGAGTTAAATTATGTCAAAGTATAGTACTTCCTCCTTCACGGTTTGCAGGACGCTTTACAAAAATTTCACGGACCTAGACGTAAACGTATTGGCTGAAAATTAAGCCTATTAGTGAGCGGTTAAGTCGCATGCATTGGTGGGAGACTGTTGCATGCATAGGAAGTTGGAAGGAAAGGTGTCATATTAATTAACAATTAATTCTTATACGCCTAGAAATGTTGCAGTTTTGAAAAACCCAAATTTCATTAGGCGCCCTGCAAACCGTGAAGGAGGTAGTAGTAGTGCGCTAGCGAATGCGAGGAAATAAGGTCAGGCTCTATGACCATAGGTCAATTTCATTGTAATCTCTTGAAGTCAACATATGAGTAGAAAAGTGTTGTGTAGCTATCGAACAACCCTCTTTTTTGCCAAAATATATCTCCAAAATTTTAATATAGTACATGTTAGTTAATTGCACAGCACAGAACCGTATGGCTCACAAGCAGGCCCGGCTCTGACCCATGGCCACTTTGGGCGATGCCCAGGGCCAGGTCCGGAGGGGGGCCAATATCAAATCCTTTCTATAACCATGCTCTTCTATTTTATGATGGGTTGGAAAAAATACCACAAAGGTCCAGCAAATAGGGAGGTGGGAGAAGTCAGCTTAGCCAGGAAACACATACGATTCGACTTTTTATCTTCGCGAGCTGGGATTTGACTTTTATTCTGTTATAGGTTGGTCGTCTGCTCGCGATTTACCCTTATCTGGCCGCCCTCTTCCTTGACAGACAATAGGCGGCACAGTTGGTGCTCCATCGGCCATCGCTCTCTTGCCGATCGGCTGCTCGTCTGCACCGGCGAGTCAGTCTGTAATTTCATGTCTCTATGATTTAATCCTCGCTTGATCCTTTATCTAATCCATGATTCAATTCCTCAATTAGTGTTTCAACGACATTAACTCTTTTTTTTCAAGTGAAAATAAGCACATACTCTAGTTATGCGTATATATAGATTGGTCTTAGGGGCCCTACTATCGACTTTGTCCCAGGGCCCCGAAAATATAGAGCCTGCCCTGCTCACAAGTTAGCTACACAGTTCATATTTTTTCTGAGAAACGAACTATACCTCTTTTTTATCAAGTACTTACTCCGCCAAAAAATGAAAGGCGTTATCTATTTTGGCTGGTCAACAACTTCAAACTATGACTATGCTTTGTACTTTTAATATATTCAAAAAATTCAGTATAAAGATTTATGAAATGAAAGGCTTTTGCAAGACAAATACAATAATAAAATCGTAAATTCATAATCCACACTCCCTCCGTTTCAGGGCTTAAGGCGTCCTCGTTTGCGTGTTTTTTCTTTGATCAAGAATTACTCTAAATACATAAAGAGTTTTGGTATAAAACTAGTATAACTGTAAAGTATTTTTCAATACGAATTCAACGGTAGTATAATCAAGATTTTGTTGCTTAATTCTTTTGGTCAAACTTTGCTTTGAAAAGCGTGTGCGCCTTAAGCCTTGAAACGGAGGTAGTATATTTTATTATGTATTAGTGATGAAAGTAGTGCACCGACCTCAAATGAGACTCCTTCAACGATAAGGAGGGAGCGGCGATCTTCTTGTTACATAGCAATTTTGAAAGAATTTCAAACTTCACGTATTTTGTATCCGCGAATGTGCACAACCACAATGTAGAGGTGGGGTTGGGTGGGGGGAAGGGGTGCACTTAGAAATCTCGAATCGTAATCGAGGTAATTAATCCAAGGACAGATGGATGCAAGTAGGGTACTACCTCCGTTTCAAGGCTTAAGGCGCACACGCTTTCCAAAGCAAAGTTTGACTAAAAGAATTGAGCAACAAAATCTTGATTATATTGTACATAATTAGTACCGTTGGATTCGTATTGAAAAATACTTTCCAGTGATACTAGTTTTATACCAAAACTCTTTACGTATTTAGAGTAATTCTTGGTCAAAGAAAAAACACGCAAAACGAGGACGCCTTAAGCCCTGAAACGGAGGGAGTACTCTCTACCATGTTTAGTTCAAAAAACGAACTAACTTTTTTTACAATAATGATATCATTAAAAGAATAGTCTGTTAAACTAAAGAGTGTAGATGGTTCCTTAATGTTAACCCACTTACATCTCTAGATGCCAGCAAATTTACTACTACCACTACCAAGCCCCCTAGCTATAAAAATCCCACATTTAGTACTTTCTTGCAATGATTCGGTGTCCCTAAGTTGTATATAAACACAAACAAACACGTAAGCTAGCTAGGTAGACGCGTGGAGACCCATTTACACATCGGCGGGCGGTTGTTGCCGCCCTCGCTCGATCGGGAGCTTGCTAGTTACCATCTTTGCCCAGCCAGGCAGAGACGATCAACTTGAAGCAATAGCTAGGGTTGTTGGGTTAGCTGGGGATGGATACCTCTACGTTGTACCTGCCCAGCTAGCTGCCCGTGCATATATATCCACGTATCTTTTTTTTATTTGAGAATTCACCGTTTTTTTATTTGAGAATTCACCATTCTCTTCTTTCTTATGGTCACCAACGCACGCAAATCCACATAGCTGGCCATTTGGATTCTCCTACGCAATAAAATTCCTGTTATTTCCTCTCTTCAATCTCTCTTTTCCAAAAGAACATCTCCAGACCAGAAGTAGCTAGTAGCCTAGCAGGATTATCTCAGATGACACGTCGACGCTGACCTGTAGTGTCTTGTGGCACGCTGCAAACGGAAACAAGATCAAATTAAAAAAAAAAGGAGAGAAAAAGAATTGGATTAGTAGATGCGGCTAAACCCAAGCTGACGGCTTGACCAAGGCCAGCAGAGGGAAGAAACACATCCAAAGGTGTCGGGTTTATTTTCGTGTGATGATGACTAGGTAAAAGAAAACAGGCCGTACGCCAAAGGGGACCCAAGGAAGGAAGAGGGTGAAAATGCAGGCTAGCAGCAGCATGTTAGGTGCATCGAACGGTTTCCCTGCTGTCTTTTTACCAAACAGTCCGTTCACGGCAAGCCGCAGTCGCCGCCGCTGCCAATGTCCAGCGATTGCCGTGCCCGAATTTCTCCAAGAAATGAAGAATGTACTGTTGCCAATGAACCAAGCATGACGAGGATGTACTCTTGCAGATTTTATTACTGCGGTGAAAGAAAGAAACGCGAGCACCGATCGGGTCGTGACAAGCGACGGATGGATCTACCATCAATTCCACCCAGCAAGGAAAAGATCCGCGCGTCAGGGAAGGGTTACACAAGCAGATCGGTGTGATGCAGCGGCCGGCGACGCGCCCGCTCGCAGTAGAGGTAGAGCTACGGCCTACGGGCCTAGAGGCCCAGGCCTACGAGTCGACCGTGTACGCAGGCGCCAGAATACGCAGTAGTAGTACTGTACCTCCATTTTTTTTCTTTTCTTTTGAATGTCAGAATACGGCTCACTTTTATTGGAGGACAAACGACCATATCAAGAGGAAAGAGGAAAGGGAAAAGAGAAAAAGAAGAAAAGAAAGAAAATGGCGTGAGCCATGGACCAGCGGCACTGTGCCAGAAACGTCCAGACACAAGAGGGAGAGGGGTAGTAGTAGATAGAATCAATCACCGAAAGATAATAATACGGAGTCAGCAGGCAAAAGCAAATTCGCGACATCTCATTTGATGCTAATCGTGCGTGTCTCTGAATACGATGCTACTAACATTATCTGATGCCCATGAAAATGAGATATATACTGTAGATTTTACTTATTATTTCTCGTCATTCCTGGTTCGGTTGGATGGAGCCGTGGGTTTACCGTGATGATAAATTAAATTCCAATTTTTGGGTGCTGGTTCCAAATCTGGCGAGATGGTGGTGGTGATGGGGACGGACGACGGGGACCCCAGCCAGTGCCAGCGCCCCGACTCCATCCACGTCCCCTAATAAATCCCTCCCATCTCCGATTCGTCACCCTCCTTTTTCTCTTCAATCTTTCCGCCTTCTCGTCGATTCCAATCCCACCACCATCCCCATTTGCGACATGCTGCCGGCGACCAGCACCACCCAAGAACGCGCGAGTCGCCGCTGAGGAGGAGGACCGATACCTTCCTTGGGTCACGATTCCGCCAGCGCGCACGCGCGGGCCAGTTTCTCCATTCGGTCCAGGTGAGCTTCTCCTCCTCCCCGGCCACAAAATTTTCTATTCCCCGTCGTCAAGTCCTATCGAGATATGTGTCGCCCAATTCGCCCCCCCGTTTCTTCAACCAACACAGAAAAAAAAAACTTCCATTTTTTCGTTGGTTCTCGCCGGGCAACGCTTCCTTCTTCTTCTTCTTCCCCTGGGAGTCTCTCCGGCCGCTTTAACAATGGGCAGGTTTCGCTGAGGCGGTGGCGAGGGGCAGATGCATTGTCCTTAGGTGGTGATTTGGGCGCGGGAGGTGCGGGATTTGATGGGAGATACGGGGCAATTGAATACTTGGGATTTGGTGCTCTAATTGGGTTTTGTTTATTGCTTTCCTTTCCTTCCTCCTCTGATTAATCACGCCCGCCCGCCCGCCCGTAAATTTCTCTCCTCCCCCCTCCGCGTCTGTCCGCGCTTTGTTTCTCGTCCCCAGTTGCCGCCGAGCCAATTCAGCGCCACCCCCCGTGCCCTGCCTGCCGCTTTACTTCCTCCCCCTTCTTCCCCCCCCCCCCCCCCCCCCCCCTCTCTCTCTCTACTGTTATATAAGCGCCTGTCCTGGATGTGTTTGTTTGCCCACTGTTCCTCATCCGCAACTGTATATTCCTCCTGCAGCGTCGTGCCTGTCCCAACAACAACAACAACGATCCATGGCGTCCTGCCAATTAGTACCCGAGAGCTCTTGCAGCAGCAGTAGTAGTAGTACTAGGATGGAGGCGGCGGAGGAAGAAGCCTTCTTCGACACGCGTGAGGAGTTGCTGGCCTCGCCGGCGACCAGCCCGGCGCCGGCATTGCCGTGGTCAGCAGCCGGCCTCGACAGCGTGCAGGACAGGAAGGAGCGGTTCCTGCGAAGCATGGGTCTCGAGTGCAGCCCAAGCCCCAAGAAGGCGACGGATCCTGTCTCTGCCGCCCAGGAGGAGGAAGAGGAGATTGTGCCGGACACCGGGAGATTCTCGTCGCACTCCGAAGAGAACGACTGCTCCATGTCGAGTTGGTCCACGGAGGAGACGACGAGCTACGGCGATGGCGCGTCGGACGACAATTCCGTCAGTGGATCCAGCAAGGACGATGGCAGCAAGGTCAGCAGGAGTTCGAGTTCATTCTCCTTCATCCGGAGGCTTATGAGCCGGAGTGGTAAGCCTTCCGGTGCTCCGAGGACAGTGGAGAGGAGGAGAAGCGGGTGGCTTGAGAGGCTGGGTGTGGCGGCCTGTGTTGTGGACTATGGAGGGGATGAACCTAGCACCAGCTCCTCCGACAGCGAGCAGGTTCAGGTCGGAAGGTATGAGAGGGTTAAGGTCCGCTCCTACCGGAAGAGATCCAAGGAATTGTCTGCCATGTACCAAGGCCAGGTGATCAGGGCACACGACGGTGCCATCCTGACGATGAAGTTCAGTCCTGATGGGCAGTTTCTTGCGAGCGGCGGCGAAGATGGAGTTGTCAGGGTCTGGGGTGTTTCGCAGTCTGATGACTGTAAAATTCCCATGGATGATCCGTCCTGTGTCTACCTCAAAGCACGACGCAAGGTTGGGTTGGCTCCGGTGAATGTTGACAGTGGCAAGATGTGCAAAGTCAAGAGCATGAAGAAAACAGGGGACTCTGCTTGCATTGTCATTCCAGCAATGGTTTTCCATATATCAGAGGAGCCTCTCCATCAGTTCTATGGGCACTCTGGTGATGTATTGGATCTATCCTGGTCAAATAACAAGGTCAGTTGAAGAATATGCATTTCTATCAACCTGGTGGGACTGTTCTTTGTTTCTCTTCTACCTTGTTATTCATGATGATTAAAAATTTCGTACCTTGCAGCATCTGTTGTCGGCATCAACCGACAAGACCGTCCGTTTGTGGGAAATTGGATCAGAAAGCTGCATCAGTGTTTTTCCCCATAGCAACTTCGGTAGGCTTATAATTTCACATGTTCTCTGTTTCAAAGCTCATGCGTTTACTTATGGACTGAAACTGACTGTCTGCTTTCCTTGTTCTACAGTAACCTGTGTCCAATTTAATCCGAGAGACGACAATTGCTTCATCACTGGATCCATTGACGGCAAAGTTCGTGTATGGGACATTGCTAGAGGCAGTGTTGTGGACTGGGTGGATGTTCGGGACATAGTTACTGCGGTCTGCTACCGACCTGATGGAAAGGTAGATTTTTAGTGCACTACTGTTGTTACTTCAATTCATTTCTTAGCTCAATAGATTGTGGAGCTGATCTCCTTCTTTTTGTTTGGCTTCTTGTAGGGTGCAGTGGTTGGAACCATGACTGGAAATTGTTGCTTTTATGACAGATCATCAGGTAAACAGATCGTAAATGTCTAGCATTTCAAAAAAAAGTTTTGTAATATTTCCATGTATGCGATTGCTAAGAACCACCGTTTTGCATTTATCAGATGACCTGCTGCGGTTGGAAACTCAGATTGCACTCAGTGCCAAGAAATCCTCTGTTAAGAGAATCACAAGTTTTCAGGTAAATATCTACAATAAAAGGATGGTGTGTTGCTGGAATATGTAACCTTGTTAGTACTTTTTCATCAAGAATGCTTCTTATTATTGCTCTTCCATTTTCATGGCAGTTCTGTCCAAACAGCCCAAGTAGACTAATGGTAACATCTGCTGACTCGAAGATCAGAATACTGGATAGTACCAATGTGATTCAGAATTACAGTGGTATGTCTCAGTTACTTGCTTTTTTTCCTTCTACTCTCTCCTTCAATAGTTACCCTTGTAGTTTTTTTATCTCCTGAAAAATCATTACTTCGAATGCACTCTAAACTCATAATACGTCTAAACCATCAGGACTCCGAAGTGGTTCGTGCCAGATGTCAGCATCGTTCACTCCAGACGGTCAGCATATAGTTTCCGCTAGCGAAGACTCCAACGTTTATGTCTGGAACCGCGACAACCAAGATGAATCAGTATGGCGACAAGCAAAAACCACATATTCCTCGGAGCGCTTCCAATCCAACAATGCGGCCGTCGCGATCCCATGGAACGGGATGAAACCAAGAAGCAGCCATGTTTCTCTGGGCTCTCAAATGCAGTTCAAGTACAGTTCAAGTTGCCGCGGCGACTATTCTTCCAGCAACAGTGTTACTCCAAGATCCCCTGCTCCTGGTATCTTCAACCTGAACCAGGAGCTGCTCGCCGAGCCCTCGTGCAGAGGCGCGGCAGCGACTTGGCCAGAGGAGATGCTGCCTTCTTGCTCGATCGGCGCAACGACACTGGACGAGTCGCAGTACAAGCTCCTGCGGAGCTGTTCGCAGAGCTCATCGAGCTCCTGGGGTCGGGTGATCGTAACCGCGGGATGGGACGGCCGGATTAGGGCGTTCCAGAACTACGGCCTGCCGGTGCATCATCAGTGACTCGGTTCAATTCGGTGAAAGTAAACGGCAGCTCACATGGCCATCGAGGAAAAGCACCCGTGCAGCAGCGCCCAGCTATGCAGGTCCAGCGCCGGTGCGGTTTCTTGGTACGTACAAGACATCACATGCTCGTTGTTGGTGTGCTCCTGCTGAATCGCGCATGGACTGGACTGGACCAGTGTTGTACATAAATCAACCCGGTGGTCCTCCTCCGAGATCTCTTCATCAGCGGTTGTTGTTCGTGGCAGGTCCTGTAGCTCGGTGTACCACTACCCCTTTCTTTTTTTCTTTTTCTTGTAGAAATCTTTCAGTCTTCTAGATCAGATTTGTTCCTCTCTCGATTGCTCTATTGATTGTTATATGCCACGGGAAATGTTAGCCTGAGATGAGTGTAAATTTTTCTCCTCCCGTTGAAATGTGTGGGAGGTCGATGGAATACAGATTGTTCCATCTGAGTATATGAAAAAATTCGTTCATTTGTTGAGAAATTCAGTGTCCAGTGGACTTTTGCGCGGCTGCTCCAAAGGTTTATCATTGTCCCTGTAAGTAATGGGACCTTGGGTGGTTCATCTCTCGATTGATTTCCCATGTTACGAGTACGTACGTCCCATAAATACGCTGGTCCTGAATCCGTCGAGGTCGGACCTGCCTGCAGGCGAACGCGCATCTGATCTGATCTCATCTTTTCTCGTGTCTGCCTGTTCCCAAAATGCTCGGTTTCCTCTGCTGCGCCCCCTGCTACGATCGTGAATATGTTGCAGCGAGGTAGGTATCATATGCTCCTGACACTTGCGTTGTTGTTTTCTACTACTTACAAGTCCTGAAAGGGTTCTCTTTCTGGCGCATGTGTCTGCGGCGCCATTCGTCAGGACTTGCGCAGATTCAACTGGCTAAAAACCATTTAGCACGCAATTGAATAATACTCGTAGGTCGAGACAGGGCCCAAATGATTAGTGTTCTTCTACTAAACATTTTGAGAGAGTCACGACGTGGTTGGTTGAGCCTGGGTGTCAAACATTAGGTTACTCGGGTCTGGATGATTGACATTTGGCGAGGCAACGCAAGTTGCAGCTAATCGGCTATGTCAAATGTCATGGGAGTAGTATTAGTTTTGTGCCAATGGTGGTCCTGTTAATAAGATGCTGAGAAAGCTAGGTCACTGCTGGCGTAATCACTCTCTGCTCAGCACAGCGCTACTACGCATGATGACCCGGTACGGTGATTGTAGAGTTTCTGACAGAAACCAAACCGCAATGTTACGATGAACTGAACTGCGCAAGTGGTCAGTATGAGCAGTGCATGCATTTCGCCCTGGAGAGAGAGGCTTCACCCGTGCGCTTCAGCAAGGTGGCTTCCATTAGTTTCCCATAAGGATTAACGTTAACAAAGTTATGATCTAGTCTAGGTGCAGCATGAACAGCCTGGCCAGCATGACAGCACTGCTTACAGGTCAGACAGATGGGGTGTTCTTATTAATCATGCACCTGTGTTTCATTGCACTGTTGCTATCCACTGTTAGATCATGGCATGGTTATAGTAAAAAAAGTAGGAGAGTCAGAAGAAGGTTTGCTTAAGCTCCCGACTGGTACCATTGAAACAGTCAAACTAGTGAGCTCCCGTCTGGGGACACTCACTCAAGCTCTGACCATTCTTAACTGACTGTTTTTTTAAACCTGCCGCGCGCACACTTGTTTTCAGAACACCTTGAGTAAAGAGCCGCGGAGGAGAACACGTTGAGATTCAGTAGTAGTAGTTTATGTTAGTAGTACTAATTAAGTAGCGCCGCGCGGGGAACAGTAGAAAGGAATTTAGTAACCGCCATCCATCCATATACAGGTTGAATAATTATTGATGGAGCCGTGCAGCGGTTGCAGCTTGCAGGGGGGGGGGGGGGGGGGGGGGGGGGAGAGGTACTCTGTCTGAATCTGAACATTCTGGCGAATTATTGCGCCCTGTTCCGGTCATAACAACTAGTAGGGTGATTTGCGGTGCACTCAACCAGCTCATTACGCAGGTCAGCAATGTGCGCTCGCCTGGTACTAGTACGTGCTACTGTTTGGCATGTTTCTCCAGCAATGGTTCAGCACCGCTGTCTGGGCGCGTGTACGTACGTACGTACGCCGTGACCTCACCCTTGGTGTTCGTGTTCGTTTGCAGCGACGAACACCGTCGAGCGGACAGTCAAATCGGCGGTCGCGTTATCCCGTACATGCACGGCGGGTTCGTGACGTGCCACAGCCACTGAACTGCCGGGTGTTGCTTGCTTGTTGAGCACGTCGTAAGCAAAGACCCTATCATGTCACCGGTGTAGTTTCACTGGTTGTTTTCTTGCGTCGTCAGTCGTCAGGCCAACATGCTGCTGCGGTGTGGATCTGAACTGAAGCTGCAGGCTCGTGTGTGTCTCGTCAGACCAGCGAGATGCTTGTACGCTGTGGACGGGATGGAATCTTGTGCCATATGGGAAGTGTCTTGTGCTGTAGCAGCAGTGGGAGACATGCTGCTGGTACTGTACTACCAAGATCCACCGCTCGGACGCGGCGCCACGCCCAGCCCCCCAAAGGTATCTTGCCCCTTCAGGCTCTCTTCCCTCTCTCGTCTCGCTCCAGCAGGAACCCGTTCGTGTGTGCTCGCAACAGATACCGTAACCGCAGGTTCCTGTACGCGGCGGCGCGTCCGGCCGAAGGTATCTATTGCCCTCTCGGCCTCTGCTGCAGGTTCGTCGGTTGGAACAGTATAACCTCAAAATGATTCAGATAATGTCATCGTTCACGTCCTGCTAATGCTACCCCGGAATATGCGCGTTTTTGAGGAGACAAGCGTGTCGTGGGTTCACGTGATTAGGACCTGGGAGTAGGTTAGGTTGGGCGAATAATTTCCGGAGACGCTGGAGATAGTGCATCATCATCGCGCTGTGGTCAACTGGCTACCGAGAGTGGTGGTTAGCATGATTGGCTGTTGGCCTCGTTAGATTAGCTTCGGATTCAGAGAGGAGAAAACAAATAATAGAACCGAGAAGTGCAGGCTCGACTGAACCTGCAAGCATCTTGATTGACCACAAGGACAAGTTCATATCTGAAAAGATCCATTTCAACCCCGATTCACCTGCTGCAGTGCTACTAGATGCATTAGGCGTCAAACTACTCACCTGCTGGTTTAAGCAAATCGTTTCTGCTGTTGCACAGAAGATAAGGTTTTGGGATTTGGAACTGACCGAGGCGTGCCAGTCAACAGAGGCTTGTTGCTTGCAGTCACTGCTCAGATTCCATGAGCTGCAGCAGATACAGTTGCTTGCTTGCTTGTCTGTTGTTCCCTTTGATTCTGCCGCATCCTGCTCATGTCATCTTTTTGCCTGCTGCAGTAGAATTCCTCAGCTTTTGCCTGTCAGAGCGAGCGAGCGAATGTTAACGAACCTGTCTGCGAGGCATGACGATACTGTCAGAACAAAGATGACAAGATAGCACATGTCGCTTCTGCTGGTGCCTGCTTTGTGCAAGCCTGTTCCTTGGTTCTTTTTAGGGTGTTCCTTCTGACCGCGGCCTA
Source organism: Avena sativa (assembly GCA_916181665.1). Taxonomy (NCBI): domain Eukaryota; kingdom Viridiplantae; phylum Streptophyta; class Magnoliopsida; order Poales; family Poaceae; genus Avena; species Avena sativa. The sequence continues at coordinate 164,089,830 of OV702294.1, read as the reverse complement.
ATCATTGCGTTAATTAGCCCTCATGCATAATTGAGTAGGCCTCATGTCTTTAACAACTCACTCACTCACACGATCGTGATCTCTGATCTGTGCTACTACTCCGCAGTATTGTACTACTATTGCTCGTCGCCTAATTCGAGACTCCACGTACACCGTGACCTCTGATATTCGCTTCGCAAGTTGCAAATGATAACGATCCGTTCAGAGGCATAATAATGCAGAGGCTCTCCATGTGCAGCTCTATAGGTGGGTGCGTTGTTAGCACCACCTCATTACTCATTAGCTAGATGCATTGTGCTGTCTCTTAATCTGCTTGATGTAACGATGTTCACCCTCTGTTTCAAAATATAAGACGTTTTAGGTCTGTAAAGAAAATGTATCTAGACTTCTTCTAGTGTGTAGATTCACTCCAAACCTGAATAAACCTATATACTAAAAGAAGTGTAGATATATTTGCTTCGTAAATCTAAAACATCTTATATTTCGAAACGGAGCGAATACATCTTTGCAAATCGCAACAGAAAGGCGGTCCTCTAGATTGACTGCCGTGCGCCCAGATTTGGCAAGCTGCCATTTGTTTATCCCTCCTGATTCTCGACGCTGTATAGCAGGCTTTGCCAAGAAGATACTAGCAAGTAAGAAAAAACTACAATTGTTCTAGATTCTAGTAGATCCTGTGAAAGATTCAGAACTGCTGAGTAAAGTGCACGGCGAATAGAGTTTGGGATGAAATGGTCTCACCGCTGTAGCGGCAGCGGGAGACACCCGCTGTACGGGGATGGAACACTCATGGCGATTGGAAAATGTTGGATCTGCGTGGTCCGGTCACGAGGGGCCTCCAATCTTGGATCTGATCTGGGGCGGACAGTGTCGAGTTTCTGCCCATGGGCTTCTCCGAGTCCCACCGGCACTCCTCAAATGCTCGGGGCCTCTTTGATTTGGCGGAAATACAAAAAAGAAAAATTGTAGAGGATTAGGAAACTTAAGATGGTACTGTTCATACGTTTGACTCACACGAAAGGTGGCATGAAAAACCAAAGAAACTTTTTCTTGCCCCTACGTTTCAAGGCAAATATTACAAGAAGAGAATAATGAGCTCATACCTCATTCTTTGATTCCTTTGCATAAGGAAAGGAGGGAGGCAAGACTTACGATTGCCATCATTTTCTGTTCCTATTATTTTGATTTTACTTTCCTTCAAATCAAAGAGGCCCAAGGTGTTTGGCACTCTCATATCGCCTGACCCGACACACAAAGATCAGCTTAGGATGTTGGCATGCGGCGTCACGTAGGACTTTAATGGCGGGTCATCCCTGGCAGCCAGACGACATTTCTTAGGCCTTACCCACCTCTCATGTGAACTCGCCACTTCTCCCTCACCCTGCGAAATCGCACCTCCGACGCCGGCGCTCCACATCGGCGCATAGACAATTTGGTAGCGGCCGTCTAGGCACAACGAGCATTCACTCCACACTCGTCGTTGTTCGGAGCCGCCGTTGCCTGGAAGCCTCCACTTCTACGATATTTCGTCGAGTTACCAAATCTTCTACAAATGCTATCGCCCAGCGTTCGTGTGTTGGTCAGTACATCATCTTCTATTGCGGCTCGTCGGCTCACAAACACATTGGGACGGCCCAGTCTATCGCGTGGCCGCCTCGCACACAAGCTATGTCTGGTCGTTCGCCTAGGTATAGTTTTTACTACATTCTTTGCCTTGAGAAATTAGATAGAGTGTTCGGTTGTTTGATTGCTTCATTCTTTGATTCATAGCTATGGATAGCTACCATGAGATGTTGCTCCAATTGTTGATGTAATAGGAACTCAATGCTGTTGTCGAAGATGATGAGAAGTTGCCGATCTTATCAGCTCTTTGTCTTTTCTGAGAGCGACTAAATGATGTTCCTCGATGAAGAGGTTCAAGGGTTGGAAAAGCGAAGAACAGAGATCAACAATGGATGATGGGTGCTATGATATCAAGGTCAACTTTTCTATGAGTGATGCATGTAAATGCATCCATGGACTTACAACATATTTGCATCTTATCTATACTATTATATTCATGTTTTACATCGATTTTGTGATTTTTCAAAATATCCTATTTTATTGGGTAATTCTTCAGGGCAAAATAACCTATTTTATGTATGTTTGACATTCAGGGACCTTGACGAACTCAACAGAGCGGCAGGAGTACAACCGATGGAGGGAGCGATAGAGGATGGAAGGTGGAGGGATATTCCAGTGAGGTAAGTGGCTATTTGTAGGGAGAAGGTACCTACTTTGGCTTTAGATTCAACGTAAGTCATATACGATAACAATTTTTTACCTACAAAATTCAGTTTATATATATATTTTTCCAACAATTAGGTCAAATGAAGGTGCTCTTAGCGGTGTTTTTCATTTTTTTAATTATATTTTTTGATTTTTGATAATATGGTCAAAATTAGCAACATCAGGATTCATAGCAAACGGTGGAATCTTTTAACTTTTCTTTTTGGATACTGCATAGCACCCTACTTGGATACCTTCAAATATATTTTCCAAATCTTTGAACCAAAATAAAGCATAGTTTTAGTTCAAAATTAAATTAATTTCGAAAAATTGTCTAAAACTCATTTAAATGGGAAAAGGTAGTTTGAAATAGAGGAAAACTTCATCTCCAAGATTTGGACATCCCATGTGTTCTACTATTTTTGAAAATTATCGTGTTGTCATTTTGTGACATTATTTTACATCCTTGCCTCACAAAATAAACCTCATTTAGAACTAATAATATGCAAATTTATTTCTTTATAAAAAAAGGAAAGTCTTTATATAATTTTTGTTTGCCTTGCCAAGATGCACCCGTGTACAAATTTGACATACATTACCATGAAGGATCATGAATATAGCTATCGACTTGGTGATTTGGCTTGAAAGGCAAGATAAGTGATATACGATAGCAATATTTGAGAAGTATTTTTATACCAAACTTTCATATCTTAGGTTTTGTATTTTTCTTGAGAACTATGTGACATAAATCAACCCATAGCGTTGCATGTTTTGTAATATTAAAAAAATAGGGTCAAAATTGGCGGCATTGACATTCGTGGAAAATGGCTAAACCTTTTGAATTTATTTGTGGATACTACATAGCACCATACTTGGGCACATTAAAAGAATTTGTCTCAATTCTCTAGACCAACTTAGAGCACATTTTAACCACACTTAGGTTCAAATCTGAATTAATTTTGTAAAATATTTCAAAAGTTATTTATCTAGGCAAAAGTAGTTAGAAATTTGAGAAAACTCCACATCTCCAGGATTTTGCCACCTCATGTGTTCTAATATTTTTGAAAATTGCAGTGGGGTTGTTTTCCACATTATTTTGTGTACTTCTTTCAAAAAGTAAACCCCATTTAGCATAATAAAATGTAAAGTCAACTCTTTGTGAAAAAAAGGTTGGAAACTTCCTTTATCACTTTTTTGTCATGCCAAGATACACTCCGACATGATGATTTGGCTTGAAATATAACATAAGTTATACAAGGTAGCAATATTTGAGAAGGATTTTCTACCAAATTAGCATAACCCTTGTGTTATTTTTCATTTATGTTATTTTACATTTTCTTTGTTTTTTTAAATAGGGCCAAAAATGGCTAAAAAATGTGTCAAAATGGGGCAAAAGTTGTGTCAACATGGGCAAAGAATCGTTAAAAATCAAGAAAAATATTCATATAAAATAAATTTTCACATAAAGTAAATTCCAAAGTACATGATATGAGCTCAAATAACTTCTCACACAAAGTACATGATATGGTCTTCAACAGCTTAACATTTTAGTCATAAACATGCCAAAGTGGCATCAACTAACGTGTAAAGACTAAGAGCATTTTCATCGGCTTAAAATGTAAACACACCAATGTCACCCTCATATATTTTGCCGTCTTACACAACATGTCTCTGGTTAGTTGTTATGATCCTACAACCATTCTCACCAATTTGGAATCGTACTTCGCCAACACTATAGTAATGCTTCTTGGTGACCGACGTGAAATTCTCTTCTTAACGATACTCCTTGAGGCATTCATTATTGTAAGCCTCAAAAAAGTATTGCAAACACAAATACTAATGTTAGTATTCGACATGTTGAGATGATGAAAAGTATAGTAATCACGTGAAAAGTAATGTTAGTATTCGACATGTTGAGATGATGATAGCAAGGGCCCACGCAGGTTGTCTTCATACATGATCACTTCATACTACACATCTAGAAGCCATAATTAATAATGCACGAGAAAATCTTGGATCGATATTGGTTCCATGATAATGACATGATCACAATCCTCCCCACAAACAGTTACAAGTTTAGGCTGCAATGATTTAGTTGGTTCCATTTGTTATATTGCCAATAAGAATCTTATGACCTTTTGTTTATCTCTTTGTTTTATGTCAAATTTTTGATTGGATATGATAATCTATTCTAAAATATTTTCTATCCATACTTTTATTGTATCTCTATTATATTGCATTATTCTTGTACAGTTCAATTTAACCAAATGTAAATAAGGTTGATAACAATAATAGTTTTATCTAACTTCAGCTGATACTGTCATGATCCATGTTAATGGTGCTGATCCCTCTCTTCAAACTCTCAACATATGCATTATTTTTATTCAAATGTTACAAGCATTCAACCTTAGTCGGTAGTATTGTACTCATCTCTTGATGACTTCCATCGTTTCTGCGATACTTTTGATGCCCGTCAAAAGGTTTTCATTTTGTTTATCTAGGTTTAATTACTAGTTAACTTGAATTCATTCTTAGTCATTCCACAACTCTACAATATAATTGATAATTAGTCATGGCAAAACTAGTGCTATTTAGATTACTCTAGAAATATTGGGGGATTTTCTGCACTATATTTTATCGGCACATCTATCAATGAAATTTTACAAGGGATGATTGTTTCCCTCCTCCTCCACCACATGATACACCTATCATATTTTCTCCTTGCTGCGCCTAAACACCTGAACAACCTCTATGCGCAGCAGTCACTAGATTAAGATTTAGCTGTGCCAAGATATCCATATTACAGTAGATATATTTTCTCCATTCTTGTTGTGCATATCAAAGATGGTTTCCTCATTCTGGTGCAGGTGTGGCTGGTACTGCAAGGTATGTACTGTAGACCAAAATTCCCATGACGCTGGATTTATATGATTTTTCATAGTTTGATACGTCGTAAACGTATCTATAATTTTTGATGTTCCATGCTTGTTTAGTATGTACTTTGCTTTGCTTTGTCTACACTTTGAGGTATTTTTATATGTTTTCTGGACTAACCTATTAACAAGATGTCACAGTGCGAGTTGCATATTTTCTTCTATTTTTGGTTCCAGAAAAGACAGAAAATCAATATTCTCGGAATTAGACGGGATAAAAGCCAAAGTCAATATTTTACCGTGGGGAACACAGAGCGAGAAGACGAGACGGAGGAGGGCCTCAAGGGGCCACACCCCTGGCCGCACGGCCAGGCCTGGCCCGCGCCTGGGGGTGCAGCCGCCTCGGGCACCCCCTCGGCCTCCCTCTTCGTCTATAAGAAGCCCCTGATACCTAAACCCTAAGTACCCGATCAATTTTCCACGAAACAGTCCGTATCCGCCGCCACCATCGTCCCTAGATCGAGGGAATCTGAAGATCTTCCCGGCACCCTGCCGGAGGGGAGAGATCATCCCGGAAGCCTTCTTCATCACCATGCCAGCCTCCGGTATGATGCGTGAGTAGTTCTACCTTGGACTACGAGTCCATGTAGTAGCTAGATGGTTGTTTCTCCTTCTTTGTGCTACCATATTTAGATCTTGTGAGCTTCGTTCATGATCAAGATCATCTATTTGTAATCATGCATATTGTGTTTGCGGGGATCCGATGGATATTGAGATTACTATATCGTATTGGTTAATGATTCTATCTTATTGATTCTATCATATCTGTGTTGTTTGAGATCTTGCATGCTCCTTGTTTCTAGCAGCTATCTTGGCAAAGTATATGCTAGTGACTCCAAGAGGGAGTATTTATGCTCGATAGTAGGTTCATGCCTCTATTTAATCCGCGAAAGTGACAGAAATCTCTGAGGTTGTAGATGTGCTGTTGCTACTAGGGAGAAAACAACGATCTCTTGTTCATGGAACAAGTGGATTGTTTACCTTACACACTTTGCTTAAAGCAGTTATCCGTTGCTTGCAACTTAATACTGGAGGGGGTTCGGATGATAACCTGAAGGTGGATTTCTAGTCATAGATGTAGTTGGATGGCGGTCTATGTATCTTATTGTATTGCCCAATCAAATCTCATAGGATCGTGAATGTCTAGTATTGCATTGTTATGCCTTGCTCTATCATGTCAATTGTCCTGCTGTAATTTGTTTACCCAGCATGTTTTGTTGTTTATCTTAAGGAGAACACCTCTAGTGAACTATGGACTCCAGTCTAAACTTTACCATTGATACATCTTCCACTGTTCCTGTTACTTTCTGCAAACCACCATTACCTTCCACACCATACAGTTAATCCTTTGTTTTCAGAAAACCGGTGAGATTGACAACCTCACTGTTCGTTGGGGCAAAGTCTTGAGTTTGTGTTGTGCAGGTTTCCAAGTTGCTAACAACACATTTGGGTCATTTCCTTCCTCCTACTGGTTCGATAACCTTGGTTTCTTTCTGAGATAAAACTTGCTGCTGTGCTCATCATACCTTCCTCTTGGGGTTTTCCAACGAAGCTCTACAGTGATCTAAGCTGTATCATAGCTCCACGGCAACAAATCAGTGATTTCTAGTCTTTTAAATTTGATTGCATCAGGTTGCAAAGTTATTAGTGGTTGCAGAAACTTTGGCAATAAAACACTACAAGGTGTTTCTCACATTATTATAGTAGTAAGTTGTTCGTGTGGTGCCCTTTCGATTTAAACCATGTTATCATGTGTTTGTATTGATTAAATTAGAGGATGGATGCTAGGAGCTAGCTAACTAAGCTATAATATTTTGGCTAATCTACATTAGATATATATATACAAGTGCTTTAAAACCACATATTTGATTTGCAGGCTCACAACAAAGTAGCCTCCAGAGACACCAATAGAGAGAACCGCGATATCTGCTCGACCGACTAACCTCTCAACGTCAAGAGACATCTGATGGTGACCCACCAATGGAGTGAACCAACCGTTCACCAAGATACATATCGTGATTTACACTTTCTGTTCCTCTGGCATCTCTTTCACCAAATGTGTAATTCATAAAGGTAGTCAATGGCTCATCCAAGATAATTCATCCACCTGGCTTATTTCTATGCAGTTGGTAAGATGATAGGCCAATGAAAGCTACTTATAGATTTGTTTTTATAGGCTTTCTTTTTACTGATCCAGTGAATCCCTGTTATAGTATACCTACTTTATATCTAGAAAGAAGGAATGTTTGGTTCTTTTAGTAATAAGTTGAGGAGAGCAAGTAACCATCAATTCTTTTTTCGTATGTTGTCCTTCTAGCAAAAAAACTGTGTTGTTCATTTTATTGAGATTTCAATGGTGTTAAGCACAGAACATGTGTAACTTGAGAAATTACAAACAATTCGATGGGTTACCCTCTATGTTTACGAACCTACATATATTTTTCCATCTAAAAATCTCACTTATATCAACACAATGCGTTGTTATTTATCTTTTAGTGAGGATAAGATTAGACGTCCATAACATGTGTCTACAAAACTAATTCACCGGTTGATGCTTTGAATAACTTATTAGGTGTTGAAGCATTTCTACCATATGTGTGATCCCAAAAGATATTCCTATTTTGTAATTATATTAGTCCCAAATTTATGATAATGGCAATGTTTAGTTGTTGATCTGTGGCTTCAAAAACTACCTATGATAGTTGCTACCAAATTTGTGCAAATATGATGACTTATGGTTCCTTGATACTACCCTTTCGATGAAACACTAAATGTGATAACCTTTAATAGCCATGTTGCCTCATAATGCAGTTTGTCTAACAATATACATAAAAGCAATTCCCCACGAGCCAATTATGTCAAAAGGACAGCTCAATTTTAGTGAAATTATTTTGTTCATTGGATGTTGTTTATTTGTTCTAGAGTTCTCGCAGTTAATATACGCTTAAATAGCATTTTTTGTTTCAGTACTTACTTCCATTAGTTAATTAATTGGTATATATTTAAATTTAAGTTGTAACCATAACAACCTATGCAAGTGAATGGATAATAAAAGAGAGAAAATGCAATCCATTTACATGTCTTAAAAGTTATTGTAGAAAATTTATTAGAATATAAGGTCTATGCACTTTGTTTTGTTTTGTATTTTTCACGAACATCTGATCGATATTGGGTATATTAGAAAATCATGCTTTGTATTAGTTGATCAATTTCTGAAGTTTTTAGCGCACTTCAAATACATATGTAGTTTTGCCACATGCTAAATTCCATCAATAGTGCCTTTAGTCGTTTCGAACAGTGTTCTTCTATTATGGCGTGGTTTCATGCCATAAACAAACTATTTCTGGCATTTTAGTTTATTTGTTTTCTCAGATTTTCTGTAAGAAACAATGATATATAATATTAGTTAATCTCTAGGTCTGTACTTTCTTTTACAATAATGGTGGATGATGTGGAAGATTATGAAATAGCCTAATTTGTCGGGGGTTTGTAATTGTGTTCACTATATATAGTACAACAAGTTCTTTAGCAAAAAGTTAACATTCTACACGTAGTTGGTGGCTGCAAAAACTTCAACGTATCTCTTTTTTAACAATTCTTCTATTTTCATGCGTCATTTTTTCTATGCCTGAAATGTGAGAAATATTAACTCCTTGGAACATGTTCAAGACCACACCGACAACATCCACTATACTCCCTCAGTCCCATGGCCTAGGGCGTAAATTCTTCAGCGCGGTTATTTAGACAAGGATAGTATGAGAGAAAAAATCGTGAACTTCTCCTTTTTTCCCATGCACAGGAGTTAATCCCGATAATCTAGTGATTTGCATGATTCCACGCCTTAAGATATGAGAAAAATCGGAAAAAAATTATGCCTTAACCTGTGAGACGGAGGGAGTAGTTTTCGTGTTTGTGGCCTTAAATGATGGTTCATACATAGATGTGACGGCATCATATGTGGATATGTCATAGGTCTAGAAGAAAGAGCTATACCTCTGTGTGCGTGAATATGTGGTTACATGAGTCCATTCATCCATTCCTTTCAATAAAGCAGAATAGGGATTGTCAAAGAAATATGTAAAAAAGAGGAATTTTAATAGACCAACATGATTTTTGGTGAAAATAAAGGATAAGTTATTGTTATAGTCGATGAATACAATGTGTGTAAACACATTAGGCCCAATCTAAATTTTCAAATAGCTACAGTGTATCTAGTCAAGTATATAGGTGCGAAAAAGAAATGTTCGAAATTATACCTCTATATGAATATTCTTTTGTCACATTCTTCAAACTATTGTGTTTCATTTGTTTCTAAAAGGTGAACAGTGTTTCACGGATTTCAAAAATTTAAGGGATATCTTATAGAAAAATATACAACAACAAAATTATAATAAATATAGGAACATATCTATGTACATACTAATACATATAAAACACAATGATTGTATTGATGAACATGTTCCATACAGAACAGATGTTGCCCGCGCCTTTCTAGTTTTTTTTTGAAAGAATCCAATTTCTATCTCATTTAACATGCAATTGAACACTGATATGCTGCACTTCGTTCGAGACAGGGGGACTGATAATTGCCTCTGAGCATTTCCACAACCTCGACGTGATCCAGAACCTCGGTCCGGATGATTGACGTATGACGAGCCAACGTTCAAGTTGGATCTACTCCCTCCGTCCCGGTTTAAAGGATAGAATTTGCAAACCATGCAATCCTAAAATACTTAGACACAAAAGCATTTAATTTCTGTAATTACTCCTGTGTGAAAGCAATAAAATGCTTGCATGCACATGTGTGAACAAATGTGAACACTTTCCTAACTCTTTTTCTCCTTATACATGTTCTACTCAATACTATTAAATGGACCAATTAGATGACACCTAGGGCCCAGAGAATTGCAAATTGTGTCCTTTAAACCGAGACGGAGGGAGTATGTCAAATGGCCATACAATTTACTTTCATGCTACTGGTCCTGGCATTAAGATGCTGTGAAATCTCGGTCACTCTCTGTTCGGCACGGCAGGCTGCTCAACATAGTACGCCGCATGGTGACTTAGTACAGTGATTGCAAAGCTTCTTATGGAAGAGCGCGGTGGTGGCTTCGGCGGCGGCGGCGGAAGGATGGGGTCGGCGCAGACCTAGGGTTAAGTTTTTGCGTCTGATACCATGTAAGATAGGGAAAACCACACATTATGATGCCCTTGTATTGCTCATTATATAGACTTACAAGGCTGGAGTACGTACCGTCAACATATACAACCATATATCTATACAAATACAATATGGTTATATATTCTAACATTGTGCTGCTGGTGCTGGCGCTAAGTTGCTGTGAAATCTAGGTGACTCTCCGCTCGGCACGGCAGGCTGCTCAACATAGTACGCCTACGCCGCATGGTGACTTAGTGCAGTGATCGCAAAGCTTCTTACAGACCGAACCACAATCTTACGCGAACTCAGTCAGTACATGCATTTTCGCTGAGGAGAGAACTTGAGCTGTGCTCCTCAGCAAGGTAACGCATGAACAGCTTAATTAACCACCATTACGACACTGCTTACAGGTGCAGCCTCTGCCAGATAGAGATAGGGATGTGATTTAAACGCCCAGTTGCGTTATAGTACACTGGTTCTATCCACTGAGTCAAAAGAAGATTGCTTAAATATGAATAGTGTCATTGAATCAGTCAAATTAGTTAGCTCCCGTCGGCGACACTCGTGGTCCGACACTGTTTTTTAGCTCCTCACAGCCTCGGTCTCGTGGAGGTCAGATGAACAGGTTGAGTGAAAAGCGGAGAAACTGCAGATTCAGATTCAGATGCTGTGTTAAGTAGTGCCGCCGCGGAACAGTAGAAAGGAATTTAGTAACCGACATATACTACTACTCGTAGCTTGAATTATTGATTTGCGTCGCACTCAACCAGCTCATTACACAGGTCGGCACTGGAGTGCTAGTGTTTGACATGTTTTCTTCCAGGCAATATTTTAGCACCACTGTGTCCACCGTCCCCAGGGCGCGTCTCCTCCTCTACGTACTCCGTGACCTCACCCGCAAACTGAAAGTAGTCAACTGGGGCGGCCACCCCGTATGCATGACGAGTTTCCTGACGCGCCACAGCCACTGAACCACGAAATGTTGAGTACAGTAGCGCGTCGTAAAATCATGCAGTGTCACATATAGGGCGTGTTCAGAACTACCTAGCTGCCAGCTTCTCAGAACATCCAAACTTGGTGGAGCTAGATCAGAGAAGCCCGACCTTTTTGATTTATAGTTTGTGTCAGTGCCGTGGTATGGATATGAACTTCGTGGAGCTGAAGATGGCTCGTGGTCAGACAAGAGAGATGCTGGAACGTTGTGCATGCATGCACGGAATCATCCCACGGAGGAGGGCTCGCCATATGGAAAGTGTCTTGTGCTGTAGCAGCAGTGGGAGACAATGGTGGTACAAGATCCAGCGCTCGTACGCCCCGGCAGCACGGGAGACAATGTGATGCTATCTTGCCCCTTCGATCGGGCGGTTTGCCCTTTTTGGTTCCCAGCAAGAATCCGTCCGTGTGTGCGATGCGATGCCGATTAGCAGGGTCTGTTAGTTGGAACCATCAACCGTGGACAGGTCATCCTTATCAAAAAAACGGCTCAGATAATGTCTCCCTTTGCGTCCCGGGGTCACTGTTTACTACCCGAATAAGCTCATTTCTTCAAGATACTCCTAAGTAAGTTTATCATTGTTCCACGTTAGGAGTAGACTCGGCGAATAATTTCCAGATATGGTGGTTACCGTGGGACGGATCAAGAGTGGTTAGCACAATTAGCAGTTGCCTCGTTTGATCAGCTTGAGATTCAGACACAGCCTGCCAGGTTCAGTTTCAATAACGCTTCACGTGCTATTATAATGCGGTGCTTCTAGAAAGGCATGCATTAGAGGTCAAATCAGGCGCTGTGTTTAAGCAAATCGTTTCTGTTGTTGCACACAAGTTCCTCCCACAGTCCCATTATTGGAAGCCATGGAGGTTGGAACTGACCAGAACATGCAGGTCAACAGAGTAGAGCTGCTAGCTTAAATCCGGCATCCTTGACTAACCAAGAACCGGCAGTGACTCAAGTTCAACTACACGTTCCATCGGCTACTGCTGAGATTCTGTGAACTGCAGCAGCTTGACCACTTACTGTTGCTTCCAAGATTGTTTTTGCATCCTGCCCATGCCCCATGCCATCTTTTTTGCCTACTGTGCTAGAATTCCTCAGCATGTCTGTCTGGGCGACAAGGTGACAAACCTTTCTGAAAGGGCATATGCATGATGAGCGAGTCTGTCAGATTCAGAAATAACTAAACTAACTAACTAGTAGCAACCACCGTAGGCAAGGCTAGATGCCTTCGTGCAAGCCTTTTATCCTTCCTTATTTTTAGCATGTCCCTTCTTCTGACTACGGCCTAATCATTGTGTTAATTAGCCTCATGCATAATTCAGTTGGGTAGGCTAGGCCTGTCTTTAACAAATCGCTCACACGATCGCGATCCGTGTTATTGACTTATTGTATTGCTCATCGCCTCCGAGACTCTACGCATCCCGTGACCTCACTCTCTTGGCAAGTTGCAACTGATAACGATCCACTCGGAGGCATGATGCAGAATTGCAGAGTTTAGCCAGATGCATTGTGCTAACACCCTTAATTCTGCTTGCTGTCCATCTTCGCAATCGAAAAGGAGGAGACCACACGGTCCTCTAGATTCACTGCGATGCCCCTGGATTTGGCAAGCCGCCATTTGTTTATCCCTCTGGATTCCCGCTGTTTAGCACGGCTTTTTTTGCTAAAAAAAGATGAGGAGAACTACGCTTGTTGGAGTAGAATCTATAGATCCTCCGGAGATACGGTCTGTGCTTGTGGTGTAGGAGTTGAGTCCATGGGGAAAATGGTGTCGGCGCTGTAGCGGGAAAGGGAGACAACCGCAGCACGGGGATGCAAATCATCATGGGGCCTTGTGGTTCGGTCACGGTGGGAGTTTCGAGTTTATGCCCATGGCCCTCTTCCTGTCCACTGTCCAGGGAGGGTAAATTCTTATCTGCCGCTCACTACACAAAGAACCACCATGGGCCGGCCCATTTTTGTCCGTGTTTGTTTTTCCGGTTTTGTTTCCTTTTTTTTTCTGTTTTTTAAAGGTTTAGACGTTTCGATAGATTGTTCATGATTTTCAAAAAATATTCATAAATTAAAAAATGGTTATGTCTTTAGAAAACCGCTAATGATTCTTGGGAAAAACACTTTTTATAAAAAATGTTCAGTTTTTTTTTGAAAAATCGTTCTTTAAAAAAAATATTTTTCATTTCTCCAGCAATGTATACGCTTTTGAAAAATCAAATGACTACGGCAGTACGTAGTACACATTCATTTAAAAAAATTTACCTTCATGTATAAACAAGTTACACTAAAATTGAGAAAATTGAGTGGGGGAATTGGTTTTACAAGGTTGTCATCGGTGAGGACGACTCCCCAAGAAGATACAGAACACATATTTTTATCTTTAGCGGTATAATCTTCTCTTCCAAATCTTTTTGTTTACGAATATTTGCAGCAAGGTATATTATATTATTCTACCACTTTGGAACTTAGAAAAAATAAGTTCAGATGGGAGTCATGCTTTGTTGTTTTTCACCAAGGTATTGAAAGGGTTCTTCTGGTCTGGGGCATGCGTTTATGATACTATTTGTTAGGACTTCTTCGGATTCGACTCACCAAGAGCATCTTCACTCGGTGGGTCCTAAAGGCCCCCCAAACGGCTATGAGGGATGCCATGGCTAAGAGGAATGCCGACACCTAAAATCATGCCCAACTTGCCCCCTAATTCCAAAATGGCGTCGGCTTGGCCTATTTTGGTATTCGGCGCCCTCAGGACAAACCGAACACACCGGTGGCAGATGGGCGAGAAAACGCGTGGAATGATGCGGGCCCTCCCTAGCAATGAGAGAGACCTATCGGTCAGGGATGTGGCACCGTTACCAGCCACGTGGCGACGAAATTGCATGCCACCGTGTTCCTTCCATTTACTTTCTGCCCTTTACTACTATATCCAGGCATGACTGCTACTCCATTGCAGATCTACCATTTTCTCTCTCGCCATGGCTTCTCCTCACCGACTAACTCTCACCAACGCGGAGGCGGAGGTGCTGCGTGTTGGAGATATGCCCTAGAGACAGTAATAAAAGTAGTTATTATTATATCTTTGTGTTTATGATAAATGTTTACATTCATACTGTAACGGTATTAACCGGTGTGTGATTTGTAAACTAATTAGAGTCTCTAGTAAAGCCTCTTTATAATACTAGCTTGTTGGTTGATAGATGATCATGGTTTTCTGATCATGAACATTGGGATGTTATTAACAACAAGATCATATCATTAGGAGAATGGTGTGATGGACATATACCTCTAGATAAGCGTAGCATAAAGATCAAGTCATTTCATTAGTTTGTTTGCTATAAGCTTTCTGATACATAGTAACCTAATTCCTTTGACCATGAGATCATGCTAATCACCATCATCGGATGGATACTTTGATGACATCAAACACCACACCATAACTGGGTGGTTATAAAGGTGACATTGAGTGTTCGGAAAGTATGTGTTGAGGCACATGGATAAAGAGTGGGATTTGTCCATCCATATGACGGATAGATATACTCTAGGCCCTCTCGGTGAAATGTCATCCAATTAGATTGCAAGGATGTGACTGGCTCACAAGGGATCACATATCATGGGAACGAGAAAAGAGTACTTATCGGTAACGAGGTTGAACTAGGTATGCAGATATACCGACGATCAGACCTCGGATAAGTAAAATATCGTGATACAAAGGGAAATTGGTATCGTATGTAAGTGGTTCATTCGGTCGCAAAGTAATCGTAGAAATATGTGGGAACCATATGAATTTCCAGATTCCTCTATTGGTTATTGATCGGAGAAGAGTCTCGGTCATGTCTGCATAATTCACGAACCGTAGGGAGACACACTTAAGGATTTGATGTTGTTTAGTAGATATGGAAAGTAAGTAGGGAGACCGAATGTTGTTCGGAGTCTCGGATGGGATCTGGGATATCACGAGGAGATCTAAAATGGTCCGAAGAATAACATTCACATATGGAAAGTCCCATTCCAGAGTTCGGGAATGATTCCGGTGTTTTCACCGGCATGATCTAGAAGGGTCTAGAAGGTTCACCGAACCGGAAGGGGAAGGGTGCATTAATGTGTCATGACTAAGTGGAATAATTGCGTCATGTCCTAGGTCACTTGGTTGGGCATTTGAAAGAAAGAAATTAAATTCCAAATTGAAAGTTAAAAGGCAAGTTTCAAAAGTCAAACTGGGACAATGGATCCTCGTGGAGGACGGAAAGAATCCTTCTCTCCCTCCACCACAAGCCAAGTAGGAGTGCAGGGGTTCGTAGCATGGAAAATAAAAAATTTCTACCGCATGAACACACACAAGCCATGATCTATCTACTAGATTGTAGCAACGAGTCGATAGAGTACTCACCCTCGAAGATTCCAAAGCGGTTAACGAGAGCGGATTCTTGTGGGTGATGTAGTCGTTCACTTGCCGATCTCAATATCGCGTAGATGATCCTTCCGGCGCTGCGTTCCGGCAGCGCTCCCGTAGTCGGTCACATGTTCGGTACTCGATGAAGACATTCCTCTCCATTGTTCCAGTAGACAGCGGATGTTATAGATCTCTCCTCGTGATTCCGGCAGCACGATGGCGTGGTGTTGGAGTTTAGAGGGAAAATCCCGGAGGGCTTCGCCTAAGCTGGAGCGGGTATGGTGGAGTAGAAAACAGGCCTTGGCGATCTAGGGTTTAGAGGGAGAAGGGGGTGGTGTGGCTAGCGGCTAGGGCTAGGGCTTAGCCCTAGTCGACGACTTGGAGGAGCACCCCTAGGCGGCGGCGGTTTGAGAGGTGGTGGTGCCAAGCTAGGGTTTCTTATGAGGGGTAGGGGTGCCCTACCCCTCCTTTTATAGGTGGGAAGGCGGCAAGGGGGAGGGAATCCTCCCCTAAGCCCACTTCATGTGGCCGGCGGCAAGGAGAGGGAGGAATCCTCCCTTAGGTAGGTTTCCTTCCCTCCCTCCACTAGGCAATCAATGTTGGCGTTTGACTTTTCAAACTGGCGTTTGACTTTTCAAACTGGAGTTTGATTTCTCTCTTCCAATTGCCTAGCCAAGTGACCTAGTACATGATGCAACCATTCCAATTTGTCATGACACATCCATGTACCCTTCCCCCTCCAGTTCGGTGGACCTTCTAGACCCTTCTAGAACATTCTGGTGAAAACACCGAAACCATTTCAGAACTCCGGAATTGGACTTTCCATATATGAATCTTATTCTTCGGACCCTTCCGGATCTCCTCGTGATATACCGGATACCATTCGAGACTCCGAACGACATTCGGTCTCTTTACTCACTTTCCATATCTACTAAACAACATCGAATCCTTAAGTGTGTCTCCCTACGATTCGTGAATTATGCAGACATGATCGAGACTCTTATCCGATCAATAACCAGTAGAGGAATCTGGAAATTCATATGGATCCCACATATTTCTACGATTACTTCGTGATCGAATGAAACATTTACATATGATACCAATTTCCCTTTGTCTCACAATACTTTACTTATCCGAGGTTTGATCGTCGGTATCTCTGCATACCTAGTTCAACCTCGTTACCGATAAGTACTTTTTACTCGTTCCTATGATATGTGATCCCTTGTGAGCCAGTCACATGCTTGCAAGCTAATTGGATGGCATTCCACCGAGAGGGCCCAGAGTATATCTATCCATCATATGGATGGACAAATCCCACTCTTGATCCATGTGCCTCAACACATACTTTCTAAACACTCAATGCCACCTTTATAGCCACCTAGTTACGAAGTGGTGTTTTGTGTCATCAAAGCATCCATCCGGTGATGGTGATTAACATGATCTCATGGTCGAAGGATTTATTTTACTATGTATCTAAAAGCTTATAGCAAATGAACTATTGAAATGACTTGATCTTTATGCTACGCTTAACTATATGAGTATGTCCATCACATCATTCTCCTAATGATATGATGTCGTTGTTAATAACATCTCAATGTTCATAATCAGGAAACCATGATCATCTATTAACCAACAAGATAGTATTACAAAGAGGCTTTACTAGAGACTCTTAAAAGTTTACAAATCACACAAGTATTGATGTTCCTGGTTAATACAGTTATAGCATGAATGTAAACATTTATCATAAACACAAAGATATAATAATAACTACTTTTATTATTTCCTCTTGGGCATATCTCCAACAGTCTCCCACTTGCACTAGAGTCAATAATCTAGATTACATGGTAATATACCTAACACCCATGGCGGTTTGGTGCTGGTCATGTTTTGCCCTTGGGAGAGGTTTAGTCAACGGATCCACCACATTCAGATCTGTGTGTATTTTGCAAATATTTATGTCACCATCTTGGACATTGATACGTCGGAAACATATCTATAATTTTTGATGTTCTATGCTTGTTTAGTATCTACTTTGCTTTGCTTTGTCCACACTTTGAGGTGTTTTTATATGTTTTCTGGTACTAACCTATTAACAAGTTGCCACAGTGCCAGTTGCATGTTTTCTGCTGTCTTTTGGTTCCAGAAAAGCTAGTAAGGAAATATTCTCGGAATTGGACGGGACAAAAGCCAAAGTCAATATTTCACCAAGGAGAACACGTAGTCCAGAGGAGAGACGGAGGGGAGCCACGGGGCGGCTGCACCCCCCAGGCGCGGGCCTACCCTAGGCCGTGCCTGAGCAGGGTGTGGCCCCCCTGGCCACCCTCCTGCCTCGCCTCTTCGCCTATAAGAAGCCCCTGATGCCTAAACCCTAAGCACCCGATCGATATTCCACAAAACCATCTGTAGCCGCCGCCACCATCGTCCCTAGATCGAGGGATCTGAAGCTCTTCCCGGCACCCTGCCAGAGGGGAGATAATCCTGGAGGCCTTCTTATTTATCATGCCAGCCTCCGGTATGAAGCTTGAGTAGTTCCACCTTGGACTACGGGTCCATGTAGTAGCTAGATGGTTGTATCTCCTCCTTTGTGCTTTCATGTCTAGATCTTGTGAGCTCCGTTCTTGATCAAGATCTCATCTATTTGTAATCATGCATGTTCTGTTTGCGGGGATCCGATGGATATTGAGATTGCTATGTTAGATTGATTAATGGTTTTGTCTTATTGATTCTATCATGTCTGTGTTGTTTGTGATCTTGCATGCTCTCCGTTGTTAGTAGCTATCTTGGCCAAGTAGTTGCTAGTGACTCCAAGAGGGGGTATTTATGCTCGATAGTGGGTTCATGCCTCTATTTAATCTAAGGGAAGTGACATAAATCTCTAAGGTTGTAGATGTGTTGTTTCTACTAGGGAGAAAACAACGGTCTCTTGTTCATGGAACAAATGGATTGTTTAGCTTACACACTTTGCTTAAAGCAGTTGTCTGTTGCTTGCAACTTAATACTGAAGGGGGTTTGGATGATAACCCAAAGGTGGACTTCTAGTCATAGATGCAGTTGGATGGCAGTCTATGTATCTTGTTGTATTGCCCAATCGAATCTCATAGGATCATGATGTCTAGTATTTCATTGTTATGCCTTGCTCAGTCCTTACAATTGCCCTGTTGTAATTTGTTTACCCAGCATGCCATGTTTGTTTATCTAAGGAGAACACCTCTAGTGAACTATGGACCCCGGTCCAATCTTTATCATTGATACATCCTCCACTGTTACTGTTTACTTGCAGCAAACCACTATCACCTTCCACACCATACATTTAATCCTTTTTTACAGCAACCAGTGAGATTCACAACCTCACTGTTTGTTGGGGCAAAGTCTTGAGTTTGTGTTGTGCAGGGTTCCAAGTTGCTTGCAACACCTTTGAGACGTTTCCTTCCTCCTACTGGTTCGATAACCTCGATTTCTTACTAAGGGAACACCTGATGTTGTTCTGCTTCACACCTTGCTCTTGGGGTTTCCCGACGAAGTGCTCTCAGGTGCCATCAACAAGTTTTTCTGGCGCTGTTGCCGGGGAGGCTAAGGACGTCTTCACAATGGGAGTCCTTCACAACCTTTCTCTTTACTTTGTTTTTGGTTTGCTTAGTTTCTTTTGCTTGGTTTTGTTTGCCTGTTTTTATCAAAAACTCCAAAAAAAATAGTTTAGTTTGGTTTGCTTTTCTCTTATCAAAACCCTCCCAAAAAATTAGTTCCTGCTCTAGTTACTGCTGCTGTTTTGGCTTGCTCCACTTTTGCCAAAATGAACTCTGCTAAGAACACCAAGTTGTGTGACTTTACTAGCACAAACAACAATGATTTCCTAAGCACTCTTATTGCTCCAACTGCTCCTGATGCTACCTTTTATGAAATTAAGGCTGCTTTGTTGAATCTTGTGATGAGAGAGCAATTTTCTGGTGCTAGTTCTGATGATGCTGCTGCTCATATCAATAACTTTGTTGAACTTTGTGAGATGCAAAAGTATAAGGATGTATATGGAGATATTATTAAGCTCAAGTTGTTTCCTTTCTCCTTGAGAGGAAAAGCTAAAGAATGGTTGCTATCCTTGCCTAGAAATAGTATTGATTATTGGATTAAGTGCAAAGATGCTTTTATTGGAAAGTACTACCCTCCTGCTAAGATTATATCTATGAAAAGTGATATTATGAAATTTAAACAACTTGATAATGAACATGTTGCTCAAGCTTGGGAAATGATGAAATCTTTGGTTAAGAATTGTCCCACTCATGGACTTACTGCTTGGATGATTATCCAGAATTTTTATGCAGGTTTGAACTTCTCTTCAAGAAACCTGTTGGATTCAGCTGCTGGAGGTACCTTTATGACCATCACCTTGGGTGCTGCAACAAAACTCCTTGATAATATGATGGTTAACTATTCTAAATGGCACACTAAGAGAGCTCCACATGGTAAGTAGGTAAATTCTGTTGAAGAAACCTCCTCTTTGAGTGATAAGATATATGTTATTATGGTTATGCTTGTTAATGAGAAAGCTCCTTTAGATCCAAACAATGTTTCCGTAGCCTCTTTGGATTGCTCGAGAAGAGCAAGTTGATGTGAACTCCATTAGGAGTAATAATTTTGGCAATAATACTTATGGTAATAATTATAGGCCTTATCCTCCTAATAGTGGCAACACTTATCATGGTAGATCTGGAATGCCTAGTGAAGATAGGATTCTAGAAGTTGAAAGATCCACTAAATTTTTTATGCAAATGCAGTATGAGCAAAACAAGATATTCACTAAAACTATGGAAGAACAATCTGCTATCTTGAAAAATATTAGTCATCAACTTGAGAATTTGAATAGAGAAATTCCTAGCTTACAGTCAAAAATTTGAGTGCTGAGAAGAATATTTCCTCTTTGTCTGAAACACAGTCCTCTTTGATTAATAAAATGGTTGCTAAACCTGAAATCATGGAAAGTACCTTTGCTGCTACTCATGCCATACAAGTTACTATTGATGAAAATGTTAGACCGTTAGCCCAACTTCATGCTAAGTGGGAAAGGGAAGCTGAAATTGCTAGAAACAATAGTGTGTGCACCATCACCACCACCAATATGGATGCCACTAAACCACAAGAAGTCCCTATTCCTCCTCCTATAATACCTAAGGCCAATGAGTCTACTACTAGTGATGCTAAGTTTGATTTTGATCTTGATGGTTGCAATATTTCTAAAGTGATTATGTTCTTGCGAAATCTTGCTAGAAGTCCTGCTGCTAGTGATATGCATGTTGCTTTCACCAAACACGTTACATATGCTCTTGTTAAAATTAAGGAAGAGAAGTTGAAACACAAAGCTTCTATTCCTAGGAAAGTAGAAGATAGTTGGGAACCCATTGTTGATATGCAAGTGAATGACTTTGATCTCAAAGCTTCATGTGATCTTGGTTCTAGTGTTTCTATTATGCCTAGGAAGATTTATGAAATGCTTGATTTGCCACCTTTGGAAGATTGTTATTTCGATGTCCCACTTAATGATAATGCTAAGAAGAAACTCGTGGGGAGTGTTAATGATGTTCTCATTATGGTTAACAATGCTTATGTCCCTGTTGATTTCTATGTTTTGGATGTTTAATACAATGCTTCTTGTCCTATTACTTTGGGAAGACCTTTTCTTAGAACTGTTGGTGCATCATTGATATGAAAGAAGACATCATTAAATATCAATTTCCATTCAAGAAAGGTATTGAACACTTCCCTATGAGGAGAGAGAATTTGCTTTTTGCTCCTCCTTTGAAAGCAAGGTTTGATGTTAATGCTTCTTCATTTGAAAATACTTGATTTCTTGCTTCTTGTGCCTAACTTAAAGGCGTTAAATAAAAGTACTTGTTGGGAGATAACCTAAGAGTTTTATTGAGTCTTGGAAGTTATTACTTCAGTAATGACCTCTCCTTATCCTTTTGTTTGCTTTTTGTTCCAAGAATGACCTCTAATGAGAGGGAAGTAAGATTTGGGGAGTTGCTGTCCCGAAACAGACTTTTGTGCTCCACCATAAAAATTCGTGAGGGGTATATGTAAGTCGGATTGAGCTGAACATTTACGAATAAATCCCCCAGTATGTTAGCTAACTTTCGTTAGTTCAACACTTTTTTATTTGAGCAATAGAAGGTCTTCTAAAAAATCGGTTTCTACCTGCTGGTCTGTTTTGACAGATTTCTGCCATTATTTGCATTTGCTTCTTATTAATTCCTTTTTGGGTTATTTTTGGGAAATTGAGATTTTTGAGGGAGTTGCTACAATAGCTTGTGTTTTTAGTGAAATTTTTGTTGTTCTAAAGCTAAACCCAAGGGTCTATTATCTTTTGAATGCACTAATGTTACTAATGAAGATTGTGTGAAGTTTTGTATGAAGGAAAAATTTCAGGTGTAGAGAAAGAATGATGTAATGAGATAAAGAATGGACAAAAGCTCAAGATTGGGGATGTCACCCCGTGTCACCCCAAGAAATATTCAAGAGGTACACGCATCAAAGCTTGGGTATGTCCAAGGCATCCCCTTCTTCATCAATAAAAATCTTAGGTCTTTCTAGACACTTCGTTTTTATTGTTTCATGCACTGTTGTGTTGTTCTTGGAGTGTCTTAGTTTTTGTTTGCTTTGCTTAGTTTGCTTGAATAAAGTAGTTTGGACCCTCATTCTCACTGTGTTGTTTCAAATAAGTTGATTGGTGTTGGAAAGGAGTAGAAAGTTCTTGCTTGAAATAGTGCAAGAGGAGCTTGCTTTGACTGCGACTTAGACTTTAGCATGTCATGCTAGGTGTTGGTTTGACCCTATGCTTAGTGATTATTGCTGTAGCATGACTTGTTCCAAATAATTGGGATTGCTTAGCATGCCTTGTAGGAATCATGCATTGTTTTAGCATACAAAATCATAGTATTGTGGTATTCTCCTTTGATGCTTTGTTTGGGTTGACTTGTCACATGCTCACACCATGTTATGACTATAAACAAGTCACCATAGCCTCTATGATCATTTAGTCCTTGACTTTTAGTACCACTCTATGCTTTGATTAGTAATGTTTTGTCGCTCTGCATGATTATGGCCATTATTGCTCTCTTAGTTGGTCGCTCCCAGTCTTTTGCTAGCCTCCACTTATATGAGTAAGCTCTACTCATGCTTACAACTCCCAAGGAACCAAGTTATTCCAAAGTGTCCACTATAAATTCCTATGCATGGTGTGTTACACCATTCCAAGTATATTCTTGTTTTCGTCTATCTTCCAATTAAAAAGTATTTTGTTATGTGAAAACTTAGTGATTAAAGCTCTCACGAACTTGATGGCACACTTTATTTTTCTTGCCCCTAATAAACTTGAAACATTGTGTCATCTATGTTGTATATGCTTGCACTTATACGTTGGAATTAGCAGAACCGTGCTATCATAGGGAACGCTTTGAATATTGCACTTGTACTTTGTACACAATTGATATCATGCTCTTTTGTCTATGGATGTCGTCAATGTGAAATAAAAGGGGAGCTTGTAAGTCCATGGAGTTATGTATTTTGTGTTAGATAAACACTTGGGCCGCTAGCCTAAGCCATGCCTAATCATGGTGGAAACTTGCAGCATCACCGTAATGAGAAATCTGTGAAGCATACTCAATAAAAACCTATGCAAATAGCAAATAAAAAGATCGCTGAGATGCTCATTGTTTGCTTGCCTTGTCATTTTGGTTATAGGATAGATATTGTACCATGTGCAAGGGGTACCCTGTTGGCGGTTCTCTATGATACACATGTACTTACTATGACAAGAACTTACAGGTGACTAAAGTTGAGTAGCATGAGGTGCGGCCCTCGTATTCAAGGGACATGAGATTGCCAACTTATACTTTGTCAAGCATATACTCCATAGTTTGTTCACTTTAAACCTTAATCACTTCAAGATGCTTATGATAGGGCAATGAGGGCTGAAAGCTAACAAGAACCATAATTTTTGGAAGCTCTTTTTGAAACTTGAAATCCCTGCTTCCCTTTATGAAGGGCCTTTATTCCACTATTATATTGAGTCTCCACCTTCTACCTTTAGGCACCAGTTAAGAGAGCATAGTTGCCATTCTTAGTTCTATGTGCATTGTCCCAAAACTTATTGATTAATGCATATTGTTGATATTACATGTTCTTGTGCTATTTGTATCTAGTCACTCTTATAAACTTTGTAGGTGTCCTATGCATCTATTTGCTACTCCATGAGGGACAAGTTGAATGCCACTATGCCATGTTTTCTATATGTGAAACAAACAAACATTTTTCAATGCATGTTATTCATGATCTTTGTTTGTAGCCTTTCATGTTGCATGCATATTTATTTTGTCTTATTGTTAGAACTCCATCTTTGATGCTCATGTTTAGAGTTCTTTGATCCCAGCTTTCATTGCTTGCAAATGGTTTGATCTTGGTTTTGATGGTGCATGTCACCTCAAAAATTATTTTTTTTATCACTTACCTACTCGAGGACGAGCAGGGGTTAAGCTTGGGGATGCTTGATATGTCGGAAACGTATCTATAATTTTTGATGTTCTATGCTTGTTTAGTATCTACTTTGCTTTGCTTTGTCCACACTTTGAGGTGTTTTTATATGTTTTCTGGTACTAACCTATTAACAAGTTACCACAATGCCAGTTGCCTGTTTTCTACTGTTTTTGGTTCCAGAAAAACTAGTGAATCAATCACTTGGTTCCACAATGCCAGTTGCCTGTTTTCTACTGTTTTTGCCTGTTTTGTTCGGAGTCTCGGATGGGATCCGGGATATCACGAGAGGTTCCGGAATGGTCCGAAGAATAAGATTCATATAAGGCAGTGCAGTTTTTGGAGTTCGAAATTGTTCCGGGTTAATCGGTATTGTACCGGAAGCTTCTAGAACCTTCCGGAAGGGGGCCAACGTGGTCCCACCTTCCGGGAGGGGGCATGGGCCTATGAGGGAGTGTCCTGGCCGCATTGGGCCAGGGGCACAAGGCCCCATAGGGCCCAGCCGATTCTAGATAGATTTAACTCGTTTAAATCTAGAGATAGAATTTCTAGATAAGGGAAAGTTTAAATCGTTTAAACTGGAGATAGAACCCTATCCCCCCCACTCCTCCTTATCCCTTGGCCGCCGGCCCAAGGCTTGGAGGAGGGGCTAGGGCTGGCCGCCCCTCCCCCTCTATATATAGAGGGCTAGGGCGCCCCCTTCCCTACAACACACCTTCCTCCAAACCCTAGTTGCCCTGCTGCCCTCCTCTCCCCCTCCCGACTGTTTGTAGGCGAAGCCCTGCTGCAGAAATTCTCCACCATATACACCACACCGTCGTGTTGTAGATCCAATCCATCTCTCCACCATACTTGCTGGTCCGAGGAAGGAGGAGACGTCGAGGTGCTGCACGTGTGCATCTCACGGAGGCACCGCCACTTGTGGTGCTAGATCGGATCGGATCGCGAGGAGGAGAAGCGAGTACGACTACATCACCCACGTTCTGACGAACGTTCCGCTGTGCGAATCTTCAAGGGTATGAAGATCTAATCCAATCTCTCTCATTGTTTGCATCTCCTAGATTAGATCTTGGCTTTCCCTCTGTTCGCTTCCGTAGAAAATTTTGATTTACTATGCTGCGAAACCCTTCAGTGGTATCAGAGCTAGATCTATGCGCAGATGTGATTCACGAGTAGAACGCAACATGGTTGTTGCGGGCGTTGATGTTTTCTGTTGCAAGCCTCTTGTTTGTGTTCTTCTTATGACGCGGGATAGTGAGATTGAAGCGGTCCAGGCCAACCTTACGCGACGTCGTTCGCGAGACCGGCTCCGCACTTGACGTGTGGCTTGTACCATACATGCGGCTGGTGGATGTCAGTTTCTCTCACTATAGTTGTCATGGGATTAACACCGGAGTTTGGCAACCATAATATCACCGTTGTGGCTTTCCATAGGTAAGAATCGTTCTTAGCATCTACTCCCATAAGCCACGTAAAACATGCAACAACAAAGTAGAGGCGTCTAACTTGTTTTTGCAGGGAGTGTTTTCTGTGATATGGTATGGCCCAAGATGTGATGTGTATATTGTATGCGATGATCATGTTTTGTAATGTTTCACGACTTGCATGTCGATGAGTACACAACCGGCAGGAGCCATATGGTTGTCTTTATAATTGTGTATGACCTGCGAGTCAACTTCTTATACGCCATGTAATAGCTTTACTTTATCGCTAAGTAGTTAGCAATAGTTGTAGTTGCTATTCGTGGTGGAGGCAATCATGGTGAAGTGATGGAGATCATGCCGGAACGCACAAGATGGAGATCATTGCGCGAAGATTGGCTATACCATGTCACATAAAGTTATATGCATGTGATGTTTATCCTTTTATGTATCTTATTATGCTTAGATCGCGACGGTAGCATTATAAGATGATTCCTCACTTAAAGATCAAGATAAAACTGTGTTCTCCCCAAGTATGCACCGTTGCGAAAGTTCGTCGTGTCCAAGCATCACGTGATGATCGGGTGCTATAGACTCTACGCTCACATACAACGGGTGCAAGCCAGTTTTGCACACGCGGAAATACTTGGGTCTAGCTTGACGAGCCTAGCATGTACAGACATGGCCTCGGAACACAAGAACCGAAAGGTTAAGCATGAGTCATATGAATGATATGATCGACACTTTGTTGTCCACCATTGAAACCACATCTCTTCTCGTGAAGATCGGATTAGGTGTGGTGAATTTGGATCGTGTTCACTAAACAACTTGAGGGATGTTGAATTTAGTGGGAGTTCATCTAGTAATTTGATTAAGTTGAACTATTTATCATGAACATAGTCTAAATTGTACTTGCAAAATACTGTAGATCACATGGCCAAGTCCAACTTCAACTTCAACGTTTTTGCTGAGAAAGAAAAGCTTAGAAACAATGGGTCTAACTTCACCAACTGGTTCCGCAATCTAAGAATCATTCTGTCTGGCGGACAAAAGGACTATGTGCTTGGGAAAGCGTTAGGTGACCCCCCTGCTGCAACTGCGCCGGCTGATGAGAAAGCTGTCTATCAGTCGCGCAAAGATGATTATGGAGTGATTAAGAGCACCATGTTGTTTGCTATGGAACCGGAACTTCAAAATCGTTTTGAAAACTATCCCGGGCCCTTTGAGATTCTCGAGGAGCTGAAAACCATGTTTCAGACTCAGGCCCGTTCTGAGAGATATGAGATCTCTGAGAAGTTCTTTAACTGCAAGATGGAGGAAGGGAGTTCCGTTAGTGAGCATGCCATTAAGATGTCGGGCTACACTCAACGCCTTGAGCAACTGGACTGCAAGATTCCAGAGGAGCTCAAGATTGACATGGTTCTGCAATCACTCCCTCCCAGCTACAAAAGTTTTGTAGTGACTCATAATCAGATTGGTTCCACTGATACGATCACCGAGCTCTTCGCAAAGCTGAAGGCTGCGGAGGTGGACATCAAGAAGGATAATCATGTGTTGATGGTCAACAAGCCCTCCTTTAAGAAAGGTAAAGGTGCAAAGAAGCCCTTCAAGAAAGGCGGCGGCAAGCGCGTTGCCCCTACTGAGAAGAAGCTCAGGTCTGGTCCCAAGCCAGACACTGAGTGCTTCTATTGCAAGGACAAGGGTCACTGGAAGCGCAACTGTCCGAAGTACTTAGCGGACAAGAAGGCTGGCACCATCAAAGGTATATTTGATATACATGTTATTGATGTTTTCCTTACTAGCCCTCGTTGTAGTGCCTGGGTATTTGATACTGGTTCGGTTGCTAATATTTGTAACTCGAAACAGGAGCTACGGAATAGACGGCGGCTTGCGAGGGATGAGGTGACGATGCGCGTTGGCAACGGATCAAGAGTTGATGTGATGGCCGTCGACACGCTCTGCTTAGTTTTACCTTCGGGATTAGTTTTAAACCTTAATAAATGTTATTATGTGCCTGCGTTGAGCATGAACATTATTTTTGGATCGTGTTTATTGCAAGACGGTTATTCATTTAAATCGGAGAATAATGGTTGTTCGATTTATATGAGTAACATCTTTTATGGTCATGCACCTATTGTGAATGGTTTATTTCTTCTAAATCTCGAAAGGGATGAAACACACATCCATAACATTGAGGCTAAGAGATGCAAAGTAGATAGTGATAATACTACTTATTTGTGGCACTGTCGTCTAGGTCATATTGGTGTAAAGCGCATGAAGAAACTCCATTCTGATGGACTTTTGGAGTCTCTTGATTTTGAATCATTTGACACATGCGAACCATGCCTCATGGGCAAGATGATCAAAACCCCGTTCTCCGGTATGATGGAGCGAGCAACGGACTTGTTGGAAATCATACATACCGATGTATGCGGACCGATGAGTGTTTCGACGCGCGGTGGATATCGCTATTTTCTCACTTTTACCGATGACTTAAGTAGATATGGGTATATCTATTTAATGAAACATAAATCTGAAACGTTTGAAAAGTTCAAAGAATTTCAGAATGAAGTGGAGAACCATCGTAACAGAAAGATTAAGTTTCTACGATCCGATCGTGGGGGTGAATATTTGAGTTATGATTTTCTCACGCATCTCAAAGCAAGTGGAATCGTTTCACAACTCACGCCACCCGGAACACCACAGCGCAATGGTGTGTCTGAACGCCGGAATCGAACCCTATTAGATATGGTCCGATCGATGATGTCTCTTACTGATTTGCCGTTATCATTTTGGGGTTATGCATTAGAAACCGCTGCATTCACTTTAAATAGGGCTCCATCTAAATCCGTTGAGACGACACCGTATGAACTGTGGTTTGGTGCTAAACCTAAGTTGTCGTTTCTTAAAGTTTGGGGATGCGAAGCTTACGTCAAGAAGTTGATGCCGGACAAGCTCGAACCCAAAGCGGAGAAATGCGTCTTCATAGGATACCCTAAGGAAACTATTGGGTATACCTTCTATCATAGAACCGAATGCAAAGTGTTTGTCGCAAAGAACGGTTCCTTTCTTGAGAAGGAGTTTCTCTCGAAAGAAGTGAGTGGGAGGAAAGTAGAGCTAGACGAGGTTATTGAACCTTCTCTTGAATTGGAGAGTAGCGCAGCACCTGAAATTGTTCCAGTGCCGCCTGCACCAATGATAGAGGAAGCTAATGACAAGGATCATGAAGCTTCGGACGATGCTGCTACTGAACGTCGCAGGTCGACAAGGTCGCGTGCCCCTCCTGAGTGGTACGGCAACCCTGTCTTGACTGTCTTGTTAGTAGAAGACAGCGAACCTACGAACTATGAGGAAGCGATGATGAGCCCAGACTCTGAGAAATGGCTAGAAGCCATGAAATCCGAATTGGGATCCATGAGCGAAAACCAAGTATGGACTTTGGTGGACCCTCCTAGCGACCGAAAGGCCATTGAGTGCAAATGGATCTTCAAGAAGAAAACGGACGCGGATGGTAATGTTACCGTCTATAAAGCACGGCTTGTTGCGAAAGGTTTTCGACAAGTTCAAGGTGTTGACTACGATGAGACTTTCTCTCCCGTAGCGATGTTTAAGTCCATTCGGATTTTATTAGCAATTGCTGCGTTTCATGATTATGAAATATGGCAGATGGATGTCAAGACTGCTTTCCTCAATGGCAACATTGATGAAGAGTTGTATATGATGCAACCCGAAGTTTTTGTCGATCCTAAGGATGCTGATAAAGTATGCAAATTTCAGCGTTCCATTTATGGACTGAAGCAAGCGTCTTGGAGTTGGAACCTTCATTTTGATCAAGTGATCAAGAGCTTTGGATTTGTTCCAAATTGCTACGAAGCTTGCATCTACAAGAAAGTGAGTGGGAGCGCGGTGACGTTTCTGGTACTATATGTGGATGACATATTGATTATTGGAAATGACATCGACATGCTTAACGATGTGAAGAGTTATTTGAACAAGTGTTTTTCAATGAAAGACCTAGGTGAAGCTGCTTATATATTGGGCATCAAAATCTATAGAGATAGACAAAGACGCCTGATAGCTTTAAGCCAGAGTACATACCTAGACAAAGTTCTGAAAAGGTTCAGAATGGATAAGGCATTGAAAGGTTCAGTGCCTATGTTGTCAGGTAAGATATTGAGCAAGGCTCAGTGTCCAGCTACGGTAAATGATAGGGAAGCTATGAGCAAAGTGCCTTATGCCTCGGCCATAGGTTCCATCATGTATGCCATGCTGTGTACTAGACCGGATGTGTCCAATGCTCTTAGTTTGACGAGCAGATATCAAAGTGATCCAGGAGTGGAACACTGGACAACCGTGAAGAACATCCTAAGGTACCTAAATAGGACTAAAGAAATGTTCTTAGTCTATGGGGGTGATGAACAACTCGTCGTAAGAGGTTACATCGATGCTAGTTTCAACACCGACAAGGATGATTCTAAATCTCAGACAGGATACGTGTATATTTTGAATGGAGGAGCTGTGAGCTGGAGAAGCTGCAAGCAAAGCGTGATCGCGGGATCTACAGTAGAAGCGGAATACATGGCTGCTGCAGAAGCGTCAAGTGAAGGAGTTTGGATCAGGAACTTCATCACTGAGCTTGGCGTGGTTCCAAGTGCATTGGACCCATTGGAGATATTGTGTGACAACACTGGCGCCATAGCACTTGCTAAGGAACCAAGATATCATCCAAAGACCAAGCATATCAACCGCAAGTTTCATATAATCCGAGATTATATAGCAGATGGAGATCTGAAGATCAGCAAAGTACATACAGATCTGAATGTCGCAGATCCTTTGACTAAACCTCTTCCACGTGTAAAACATGATCAGCACCTCAGTGCCATGGGTGTGAGATTGTTGCCAAATGTAAACTAGATTATTGACTCTAGTGCAAGTGGGAGACTGTTGGAATTATGCCCTAGAGGCAATAATAAAGATGTTATTATTATAATTCTTGTTCGTGATAAAGTTTATATTCCATGCTAGAATTGTATTAAGCGGAAACATTAATACTTGTGTGGTTTGTGAACAACACCGTGTCCCTAGTACGCCTCTATGGACTAGCTCATTGATCAATGATGGTTAAGGTTTCCTAACCATAGACATGAGTTGTCAATTGATAATGAGATCATATCATTGGGAGAATGATATGGTGGACAGACCCAAACTAAGCAAAGCTATTAGATCGTTTCATCGTGTTCGTCTTTGCGAAGCTTTTCTCATGTCAAATATTGTATTCCTTAGACCATGAGATAATACAACTCCCTGGTATCGGAAGAAAGCTTTGAGGTCATCAAACGTCATCCTATGAGAGGGTGATCATAAAGGTGTCTCTCAGGCGATCGGAAAGTATCTGTTGGGTTGTATGTATCGAGATGGAATTTGTCCCTCCCAAGTCGGAGAGATATACTTCGGGCCCACTCGGTAATCGATATCAACACCGCTTGCAAGCATGTGGTTAAGGAGTTAATCACAAAGTGATATCAGATTACGGAACGAGTAAAGTACTTGCTGTGGACGAGATTGAACTAGGTATGACGGTACCGATAATCGAATCTCGGGCAAGTAAAATATCGCGAGACGAAGGGAATATATATATGGGATTGATTGAATCCTGGCATCGTGGTTCATCCGATATGATCATCGATGAATGTGTGGGAGTCAATATGGGTGCCCAGACCCCGCTGTTGATTATTGATAGAAGATCATGTCTGCATATTCTCGAACCCGCAGGGTCACACACTTAACGTGTCTTGACGCTAGGATAGATTGGATACTTGGTTTATGAATTTTTGTTCGGAGTCTCGGATGGGATCCGGGACATCACGAGAGGTTCCGGAATGGTCCGGAGAATAAGATTCATATAAGGCAGTGCAGTTTTTGGAGTTCAGAATTGTTCCGGATTAATCGGTATTGTACCGGAAGCTTCTAGAACCTTCCGGAAGGGGGCCAACATGGTCCCACCTTCCGGGAGGGGGCATGGGCCTATGAGGGAGAGTACTGGCCGCATTGGGCCAGGGGCACAAGGCCCCATAGGGCCCAGCCGATCCTAGATAGGTTTAAATCGTTTAAACTAGAGATAAGATAGGGTTTCTAGAAGGGAGAGTTTAAATCGTTTAAACTAGAGATAGGCTTGGAGGATGGGCAAGGGCTGGCCGCACCCCCCTCTATATATAGAGGGCTGGTGCGCCCCCTCCCTACCCCACACACCTTCCTCCAAACCCTAGTTGCCCTGCTGCCCTCCTCTCTCCCTCCGGACTGTTTGTAGGCGAAGCCCTGCAGCAGAAATTCTCCACCATATACACCACACCGTCGTGTTGTAGATCCAATCCATCTCTCCACCATACTTGCTGGTCCGAGGAAGGAGGAGACGTCGAGGTGCTGCACGTGTGCATCTCACGGAGGCACCGCCACTTGTGGTGCTAGATCGGATCGGATCGCAAGAAGGAGAAGCGAGTACGACTACATCACCCACGTTCCGACGAACGTTCCGCTGTGCGAATCTTCAAGGGTATGAAGATCTAATCCAATCTCTCTTGTTGTTTGCATCTCCTAGATTAGATCTTGGCTTTCCCTCTGTTCGCTTCTGTAGAAAATTTTGATTTACTATGCTGCGAAACCCTTCAGTGGTATCAGAGCTAGATCTATGTGTAGATGTGTTTCACGAGTAGAACGCAACATGGTTGTTGCGGGCGTTGATGTTTTCTGTTGCAAGCCTCTTGTTTGTGTTCTTATTATGGCGCGGGATAGTGAGATTGAAGCGGTCCAGGCCAACCTTACGCGACGTCGTTCGCGAGACCGGCTCCGCACTTGACGTGTGGCTTGTACCATACATGCGGCTGGTGGATGTCAGTTTCTCTCACTATAGTTGTCATGGGATTAACACCGGAGTTTGGCAACCATAATATCACCGTTGTGGCTTTCCGTAGGTAAGAATCGTTCTTAGCATCTACTCCCATAAGCCACGTAAAACATGCAACAACAAAGTAGAGGCGTCTAACTTGTTTTTGCAGGGAGTGTTTTCTGTGATATGGTATGGCCCAAGATGTGATGTGTATATTGTATGCGATGATCATGTTTTGTAATGTTTCACGACTTGCATGTCGATGAGTACACAACCGGCAGGAGCCATATGGTTGTCTTTATAATTGTGTATGACCTGCGAGTCAACTTCTTATACGCCATGTAATAGCTTTACTTTATCGCTAAGTAGTTAGCAATAGTTGTAGTTGCTATTCGTGGTGGAGGCAATCATGGTGGAGTGATGGAGATCATGCCGGAACGCACAAGATGGAGATCATTGCGCGAAGATTGGCTATACCATGTCACATAAAGTTATATGCATGTGATGTTTATCCTTTTATGTATCTTATTATGCTTAGATCGCGACGGTAGCATTATAAGATGATTCCTCACTTAAAGATCAAGATAAAAACTGTGTTCTCCCCAAGTATGCACCGTTGCGAAAGTTCGTCGTGTCCAAGCATCACGTGATGATCGGGTGCTATAGACTCTACGCTCACATACAACGGGTGCAAGCCAGTTTTGCACACGCAGAAATACTTGGGTCTAGCTTGACGAGCCTAGCATGTACAGACATGGCCTCGGAACACAAGAACCGAAAGGTTAAGCATGAGTCATATGAATGATATGATCGACACTTCGTTGTCCACCATTGAAACCACATCTCTTCTCGTGAAGATCGGATTAGGTGTGGTGAATTTGGATCGTGTTCACTAAACAACTTGAGGGATGTTGAATTTAGTGGGAGTTCATCTACTAATTTGATTAAGTTGAACTATTTATCATGAACATAGTCTAAATTGTACTTGCAAATACTGTAGATCACATGGCCAAGTCCAACTTCAACTTCAACGTTTTTGCTGAGAAAGAAAAGCTTAGAAACAATGGGTCTAACTTCACCAACTGGTTCCGCAATCTAAGAATCATTCTGTCGGGCGGACAAAAGGACTATGTCCTTGGGAAAGCGTTAGGTGACCCCCCTGCTGCAACTGCGCCGGCTGATGCGAAAGCTGTCTATCAGTCGCGCAAAGATGATTATGGAGTGATTAAGAGCACCATGTTGTTTGCTATGGAACCGGAACTTCAAAATCGTTTTGAAAACTATCCCGGGCCCTTTGAGATTCTCGAGGAGCTGAAAACCATGTTTCAGACTCAGGCCCGTTCTGAGAGATATGAGATCTCTAAGAAGTTCTTTAACTGCAAGATGGAGGAAGGGAGTTCCGTTAGTGAGCACGCCATTAAGATGTCGGGCTACACTCAACGCCTTGAGCAACTGGCCTGCAAGATTCCAGAGGAGCTCAAGATTGACAGGGTTCTGCAATCACTCCCTCCCAGCTACAAAAGTTTTGTAGTGACTCATAATCAGATTGGTTCCACTGATACGATCACCGAGCTCTTCGCAAAGCTGAAGGCTGCGGAGGTGGACATCAAAAAGGATAATCATGTGTTGATGGTCAACAAGCCCCCCACCTTCAAGAAAATTAAGGGTGCAAAGAAGCCCTTCAATAAAGGCGGCGGCAAGCGCGTTGCCCCTGCTGAGAAGAAGCTCAAGTCCGGACCCAAGCCGGACACTGAGTGCTTCTATTGCAAGGACAAGGGTCACTGGAAGCGCAACTGTCCGAAGTACCTAGCGGACAAGAAGGCTGGCACCATCAAAGGTATATTTGATATACATGTTATTGATGTTTTCCTTACTAGCCCTCGTTGTAGTGCCTGAGTATTTGATACTGGTTCAGTTGCTAATATTTGTAACTCGAAACAGGAGCTACGGAATAGACGGCGGCTTGCGAGGGATGAGGTGACGATGCGCGTTGGCAACGGATCAAGAGTTGATGTGATGGCCGTCGACACGCTCTCCTTAATTTTACCTTCGGGATTAGTTTTAAACCTTAATAAATGTTATTATGTGCCTGCGTTGAGAATGAACATTATTTCTGGATCGTGTTTATTTGCAAGACGGTTATTCATTTAAATCGGAGAATAATGGTTGTTCTATTTATATGAGTAACATCTTTTATGGTCATGCACCTTCTATGAATGGTTTATTTCTTCTGAATCTCGAAAGGGATGAAACACACATCCATAACATTGAGGCTAAGAGATGCAAAGTAGATAGTGATAATACTACTTATTTGTGGCACTATCGTCTAGGTCATATTGGTGTAAAACGCATGAAGAAACTCCATTCTGATGGACTTTTGGAGTCTCTTGATTTTGAATCATTTGACACATGTGAACCATGCCTCATGGGCAAGATGATCAAAACCCCGTTCTCCGGCATGATGGAGCGAGCAACGGACTTGTTGGAAATCATACATACCGATGTATGCGGACCGATGAGTGTTTCGACGCGCGGTGGATATCGCTATTTTCTCACTTTTACCGATGACTTAAGTAGATATGGGTATATCTATTTGATGAAACATAAATCTGAAACATTTGAAAAGTTCAAGGAATTTCAGAATGAAGTGGAGAACCATCGTAACAGAAAAATTAAGTTTCTACGATCCGATCGTGGAGGTGAATATTTGAGTTATGATTTTCTCACGCATCTTAAAGCAAGCGGAATCGTTTCGCAACTCACGCCACCCGGAACACCACAACGCAATGGTGTGTCTGAACGCCGGAATAGAACTCTATTAGATATGGTCCGATCGATGATGTCTCTTACTGATTTGCCGTTATCATTTTGGGGTTATGCATTAGAAACCGCTGCATTCACTTTAAATAGGGCACCATCTAAATCTGTTGAGACGACACCGTATGAACTGTGGTTTGGTGCTAAACCTAAGTTGTCGTTTCTTAAAGTTTGGGGATGCGAAGCTTACGTCAAGAAGTTGATGTCGGACAAGCTCGAACCCAAAGCAGAGAAATGCGTCTTCATAGGATACCCTAAGGAAACTATTGGGTATACCTTCTATCACAGAACCGAAGGCAAAGTGTTTGTCGCAAAGAACGGTTCCTTTCTTGAGAAGGAGTTTCTCTCGAAAGAAGTGAGTGGGAGGAAAGTAGAGCTAGACGAGGTTGTTGAACCTTCTCTTGAGTTGGAGAGTAGCGCAGCACCTGAAATTGTTCCAGTGCCGTCTACACCAACAATAGAGGAAGCTAATGACAAGGATCATGAAGCTTCGGACGATGCTACTACTGAACGTCGCAGGTCGACAAGGTCGCGTGCCCCTCCTGAGTGGTACGGCAACCCTGTCTTGGCTGTCTTATTGGTAGAAGACAGTGAACCTATGAACTATGAGGAAGTGATGATGAGCCCAGACTCTGAGAAATGGCTAGAGGCCATGAAATCCGAATTGGGATCCATGAGCGAAAACCAAGTATGGACTTTGGTGGACCCTCCTAGCGACCGAAAGGCCGTTGAGTGCAAATGGATTATCAAGAAGAAAACGGACGCGGATGGTAATGTTACCGTCTATAAAGCACGACTTGTCGCAAAAGGTTTTCGACAAGTTCAAGGTGTTGACTACGATGAGACCTTCTCTCCCGTAGCGATGTTTAAGTCCATTCGGATTTTATTAGCAATTGTTGCGTTTCATGATTATGAAATATGGCAGATGGATGTCAAGACTGCGTTCCTCAATGGCAACATTGATGAAGAGTTGTATATGATGCAACCCGAAGGTTTTGTCAATCCTAAGGATGCTGATAAAGTATGCAAACTTAAGCGTTCCATTTATGGACTAAAGCAAGCATCTCGGAGTTGGAACCTTCGTTTTGATCAAGTGATCAAGAGTTTTGGATTTGTTCCAAATTTCTACGAAGCTTGTATCTACAAGAAAGTGAGTGGGAGCTCGGTGACATTTCTGGTACTATATGTGGATGACATATTGATTATTGGAAATGACATTAACATGCTTAACGATGTGAAGAGTTATTTGAACAAGTGTTTTTCAATGAAAGACCTAGGTGAAGCTGCTTATATATTGGGTATCAAGATCTATAGAGATAGACAAAGACGCCTGATAGCTTTAAGCCAGAGTACATACCTAGACAAAGTTCTGAAAAGGTTCAGAATGGATAAGTCGAAGAGAGGTTCAGTGCCTATGTTGTCAGGTAAGATATTGAGCAAGGCTCAGTGTCCAGCTACGGTAAATGATAGGGAAGCTATGAGCAAAGTGCCTTATGCCTCGGCCATAGGTTCTATCATGTATGCCATGCTGTGTACTAGACCGGATGTGTCCAATGCTCTTAGTTTGACGAGCAGATACCAAAGTGATCCAGGAGTGGAACACTGGACAGCCGTGAAGAACATCCTAAAGTACCTAAATAGGACTAAAGAAATGTTCTTAGTCTATGGAGGTGATGAACAGCTCGTCGTAAAGGGTTACGTCGACGCTAGTTTTGACACCGACAAGGATGATTCTAAATCTCAGACAGGATACGTTTATATTTTGAATGGAGGAGCTGTGAGCTGGAGAAGCTGCAAGCAAAGCGTGATCGCGGGATCTACAGTGGAAGCGGAATACATGGCTGCTGCAGAAGCGTCAAGTGAAGGAGTTTGGATCAGGAACTTCATCACTGAGCTTGGCGTGGTTCCAAGCGCCTTGGACCCACTGGAGATATTGTGTGACAACACTGGCGCCATAGCACTTGCTAAGGAACCAAGATATCATCCAAAGACCAAGCATATCAACCGCAAGTTTCATATAATCCGAGATTATATAGCAGATGGAGATCTGAAGATCAGCAAAGTACATACAGATCTGAATGTCGCAGATCCATTGACTAAACCTCTTCCACGTGTAAAACATGATCAGCACCTCAGTGCCATGGGTGTGAGATTGTTGCCAAATGTAAACTAGATTATTGACTCTAGTGCAAGTGGGAGACTGTTGGAATTATGCCCTAGAGGCAATAATAAAGATGTTATTATTATAATTCTTGTTCGTGATAAAGTTTATATTCCATGCTAGAATTGTATTAAGCGGAAACATTAATACTTGTGTGGTTTGTGAACAACACCGTGTCCCTAGTACACCTCTATGGACTAGCTCATTGATCAATGATGGTTAAGGTTTCCTAACCATAGACATGAGTTGTCAATTGATAATGAGATCATATCATTGGGAGAATGATATGGTGGACAGACCCAAACTAAGCAAAGCTATTAGATCGTTTCATCGTGTTCGTCTTTGCGAAGCTTTTCTCATGTCAAATATTGTATTCCTTAGACCATGAGATAATACAACTCCCTGGTATCGGAAGAAAGCTTTGAGGTCATCAAACGTCATCCTATGAGAGGGTGATCATAAAGGTGTCTCTCAGGTGATCGGAAAGTATCTGTTGGGTTGTATGTATCGAGATGGAATTTGTCCCTCCCAAGTCGGAGAGATATACTTCGGGCCCACTCGGTAATCGATATCAACACCGCTTGCAAGCATGTGGTTAAGGAGTTAATCACAAAGTGATATCGGATTACGGAACGAGTAAAGTACTTGCTGTGAACGAGATTGAACTAGGTATGACGGTACCGACGATCGAATCTCGGGCAAGTAAAATATCGCGAGACGAAGGGAATATATATATGGGATTGATTGAATCCTGGCATCGTGGTTCATCCGATATGATCATCGATGAATGTGTGGGAGTCAATATGGGTGCCCAGACCCCGCTGTTGATTATTGATAGAAGATCATGTCTGCATATTCTCGAACCCGCAGGGTCACACACTTAACGTGTCTCGACGCTAGGATAGATTGGATACTTGGTTTATGAATTTTTGTTCGGAGTCTCGGATGGGATCCGGGACATCACGAGAGGTTCCGGAATGGTCCGGAGAATAAGATTCATATAAGGCAGTGCAGTTTTTGGAGTTTGGAATTGTTCCGGATTAATCGGTATTGTACCGGAAGCTTCTAGAACCTTCCGGAAGGGGGCCAACGTGGTCCCACCTTCCGGGAGGGGGCATGGGCCTATGAGGGAGTGTCCTGGCCGCATTGGGCCAGGGGCACAAGGCCCCATAGGGCCCAGCCGATTCTAGATAGGTTTAAATCGTTTAAACTAGAGATAGAATTTCTAGATAAGGGAAAGTTTAAATCGTTTAAACTGGAGATAGAACCCTATCCCCCCACTCCTCATTATCCCTTGGCCGCCGGCCCAAGGCTTGGAGGAGGGGCTAGGGCTGGCCGCCCCTCCCCCTCTATATATAGAGGGCTAGGGCGCCCCCTTCCCTACACACACCTTCCTCCAAACCCTAGTTGCCCTGCTGCCCTCCTCTCTCCCTCCCGACTGTTTGTAGGCGAAGCCCTGCTGTAGAAATTCTCCACCATATACACCACGCCGTCGTGTTGTAGATCCAATCTATCTCTCCATCCTACTTGCTGGTCCGAGGAAGGAGGAGACGTCGAGGTGCTGCACGTGTGCATCTCACGGAGGCACCGCCACTTGTGGTGCTAGATCGGATCGGATCGCGAGGAGGAGAAGCGAGTACGACTACATCACCCACATTCCGACGAACGTTCCGCTATGCGAATCTTCAAGGGTATGAAGATCTAATCCAATCTCTCTCGTTGTTTGCATCTCCTAGATTAGATCTTGTCTTTCCCTCTGTTCGCTTCCGTAGAAAATTTGGTTTACTATGCTGCGAATCTCCAGTTTAAACGATTTAAACTTTCCCTTATCTAGAAATTCTATCTCTAGTTTAAACGATTTAAACTTATCTAGGATCGGCTGGGCCCTATGGGGCCTTGTGCCCCTGGCCCAATGCGGCCAGGACACTCCCTCATAGGCCCATGCCCCCTCCCGGAAGGTGGGACCACGTTGGCCCGAAGAATAAGATTCATATAAGGCAATGCAGTTTTTGGAGTTCGGAATTGTTTCGGGTTAATCGGTATTGTACCGGAAGCTTCTAGAACCTTCCGGAGGGGGACCAACATGGCCCCACCTGTCGGGAGGGGGCATGGGCCTATGAGGGAGTGCCCTGGCCGCATTGGGCCAGGGAAAGGCCCCATAGGGCCCAGCCGGCCAACCTAGGGCAAAACCCTAGGAGAGCTTCTAGAAGGGGGGGGGGGGGAAACTTGCCCCCCACTCCTCCCTCCTTGGCCACCGGCCCTAGGGTTTTGGGGAGGGGCAAGGGCTGGCCGCCCACCCCTCTATATAAAGAGGGCTCGGGGTGCACCCCCTCCCACACCTCCTCCTCAAGCCCTAGCCGCCCTGCTGCCCTCCTCTCTCTCTCCCTCCCGACTGCACGTAGGCGAAGCCCTGCTGCAGAAACTCTCCACCACTTGCACCGCGCCGTCGCGTTGTAGATCCAATCCGTCTCTCCACCATACTTGCTGGACCGAGTAAGGAGGAGACGTTGAGGTGTCGCACGTGTGCATCTCTCGGAGGCATCGCCACTTGCGGTGTTGGATCGGATCGGATCGGATCGTGAGGAGGAGAAGCGAGTACGACTACATCACCCACGTTCCGTCGAACATTCCGCTATGCGAATCTTCAAGGGTATGAAGATCTCATCTAATCCCTCTCGTTGTTTGCATGTCCTAGATTAGATCTTGGCTTTCCGTTCGCATCCGTAGAATTTTTTTGATTTACTATGCTGTGAAACCCTTCACAACATATCTTCTTAGCCCTTGCTAGATCTCGGAGAAACCAATGACGTTTCCAGGAAATAAGTCACTTGAAGAGTTGAAGATATATAAGGGGGATCAATGGAGTCGAAGATCTTACCGGAATATATCGAAGACAAGCCGAAGCATAGAATAGAAATAGAACTCCTAGAATATAGAACCTACTTCTGTAGAATAATACTATAGTAGTACTTTCAAGCCTTATACATATATTAATAGTAGTACTTCTAAAGTAACTCCGAGTGGATCTTCCTGGTTCTTTCTGTATGATATTCCTCACCGTCCGGGGAAGCTCTCTGGATCTTTTGTAATATGCTATATGTAATATAAAGTGTTGTCTTGGACCCGCGATGTTTCTGTTGTACCACTCTGAGGTATATAATGCGAATGGAAGGGTGTTCCATTGGTATTATATCAACGACTATAGTGTACTACACCATGCAGTGGTATGCTGGGTCACCGCAATGGTTGTATCTCCTCCTTTGTGCTTTCATGTCT
Organism: Avena sativa; assembly: GCA_916181665.1. Taxonomy (NCBI): domain Eukaryota; kingdom Viridiplantae; phylum Streptophyta; class Magnoliopsida; order Poales; family Poaceae; genus Avena; species Avena sativa. The sequence continues at coordinate 164,049,012 of OV702294.1, read as the reverse complement.
AGATCTTGTGAGCTCCCTTCCTGATCAAGATCTCATCTATTTGTAATCATGCATGTTGTGTTTGTGGGGATCCGATGGATATTGAGATTACTATGTCAGATTGATTAATGGTTTTGTCTTATTGATTCTATCATGTTTGTGTTGTTTGTGATCTTGCATGCTCTCCGTTGTTAGTAGCTATCTTGGCCAAGTAGTTGCCAGTGACTCCAAGAGGGGTATTTATGCTCGATAGTGAGTTCATGCCTCTATTTAATCTAAGGTAAGCGACATAAATCTCTAAGGTTGTAGATGTGATGTTGCTACTAGGGAGAAAACAAAGGTCTCTTGTTCATTGAACAAGTGGATTGTTTACCTTACACACTTTGCTTAAAGCAGTTGTCTGTTGCTTGCAACTTAATACTGGAGGGGGTTCGGATGATAACCCAAAGGTGGAGTTCTATTCACAGATGCAGTTGGATGGTGGTCTATGTATCTTGTTGTATTGCCCAACCGAATCTCATAGGATCATGATGTCTAGTATTGCATTGTTATGCCTTGCTCAGTCATGTCAATTGCCCTGATGTAATTTGTTTACCCAGCATGCCATGTTTGTTTATCTAAGGAGAACACCTCTAGTGAACTATGGACCCCGGTACAATCTTTACCATTGATACATCCTCCACTGTTACTGTTTACTTGTTGCAAACCACTATCACATTCCACACCATACAGTTAATCCTTTGTTATAGCAACAGGTGAGATTGACAACCTCATTGTTCGTTGGGGCAAAGTCTTGATTTTGTGTTGTGCAGGGTTCCAAGTTGCTTGCAACACTTTGAGACGTTTCCTTCCTCCTACTGGTTCGATAACCTTGGTTTCTTACTGAGGGAAGACTTGCCGCTGTGCTGCTTCACACCTTGCTCTTGGGGCTTCCCGACAAAGCGCTCTCATGTGTGACCTTGGCTCCCGCGCATTGGCTATGGCACCCATGTTATCACAGTAGATAGCCATTGGGTCCAGCGCACTGGGAACCACACCAAGCTCTGTAATGAACTCCTTCATCCATATTGCTTCTTGTGAAGCCTCTGAAGCAGCCATGTATTCTGATTCAGTTGAAGATCTCGCCACAATGCTTTGCTTTGCACTCCTCCAGATCACTGCTACACCATTTAATGTAAATACGTATCTGACATGGATATACCCTACGGGTGCATAACGTTGGTATACCCGGTCCAGCCCAGGTAAGTCCCACGTGAAGACTTGTTGTCCAAGAAGATTTCGGGCGGCCCAAGCCCATGACGAGTTCGACTCCTTGAAGGACACGACTAGTAGTTGATAGAATTTCAAAGAGTTCAACCTAATCTGTAACCGACTCGACCTACCCCTGAGACCTGACCTGTCTATATAAGGGCCAGGAGGGCACGGCGAGAAGGACCAACTCACCTCATACACACACCTCATGCCAGATAGCATCTGCGCACCCCTGTAACCTTCAGTTCCATCATAATCAAGAACAGACAAGCAGGAGTAGGGTTTTCCCTCTGGGGGCCTAAACCTAGGTAAACCTCGTGTCCCCGTGTTGCTTGCCTGTTAACCGTCTCGTGACTTCCAACATCCCTATCATCTCTAAAAACCAAGTCTATAACAATGGGCATTGGTGAGTCGAACCCTCGTTAGTATCCAGATTGAGATTTAGAATCATCCGGATCGGTGTTCCAACTAGCATCGGTGTAACCATTAACAATGAGTTGTTCATCACCTCCATAAGAAAGAACCATATCCTTAGTTCTTCTCAAGTACTTAAGGATGTTTTTGACCGCTGTCCAATGATCCACTCCTGGATCACTTTGATATCTGCTAGTCAAACTAACAGCATATGCAATGTCGGGTCTAGTATATAGCATGGCATGCATGATAGATCCTATGGCTGAGGCATAGGGAGTCTTACTCATCCTCTCTCTATCTTCTGCAGTAGCAGGACTTTGAGTTTTACTCAAGGTCATATTGGGCAACATGGGCAAGAATCCTTTCTTGCTATCTTCCATTCCAAACCTCTTTAGAACTTTGTCCAAATATATACTCTGTGAAAGCGATATTAGGCGTCTTGATCTATCTCTATAAATCTTTATGCCTAATATGTAAGAAGCTTCACCAAGATCCTTCATTGAAAAACTATTATTCAAATAAACTTTGACACTTTTAAGAAGGTCTACGTTATATAGTACTAGGAATACTATACAGCTCCCACTCACTTTCTTGTAAATACAAGCTTCTCCATAAGTTTGTATAAAACCAAAACTTTTGATCGCCTTATCAAAACGTTGATTCCAACTTCGGGATGCTTGTTTCAATCCATAATGGACCGTTCAAGTTTGCATACCTTGTTAGCATCTTTAGGATCGACAAAACCTTTAGGTTTTACTATATATAACTCTTCATCAATGTCTCCATTTAAGAACACTGTTTTGACATCCATCTGCCATATCTCATAATCATAATATGCAACAATTGCTAACAAAATCCTCACAGACTTTAGTTTCACTACCGGTGAGAAAGTCTCATCGTAGTCAACTCCTTGCATTTGTCAAAACCCTTTTGCGACAAGTCGAGCTTTATAGACGGTTACATTACCATCACCATCTGTTTTCTTCTTGAAAATCCATTTGTTCTCGATAGCTTTCCGGCCATCCGGTAAGTCCACCAAAGTCCACACTTGGTTTTCGTACATGGATCCAATCTCGAATTTTATGGCTTCTTGCCATTTATTGGAATCTGGGCTCATCGTCGCTTCCTCATATGTCGCAGGGTCGTCGGTGTCATCCGCCAATATGACGCTCATAACTGATCATACCAATCGGGAGTGGTACGAGTCCTCGTTGACCTGTGAGGTTCCGTAGTAAATTCGACCGAAGTTTCATGATCACCATCATTAGCTTCCTCTCTTATTGGTGTAGGCACCACGGGAAATTCTTCCGGTGTTGCGCTACTCTCAAATCCGAGAGAAGGTTCGACAACCTCGTCGAGTTCTACTTTCCTTCCAGTCACTTCTTTCGAGAGAAACTCCTTCTCTAGAAAGGATCCCTTCTTGCCAACAAAGATTTTGCCTTCGAATCTATGATAAAAGATATACCCAATAGTTTACTTCTGGTATCCAATAGCCAGCGGCCCCCATTACCGTGCCCATACGGTCCAACAAATAGCTGCGTCGGAACCCGAATGAGGAACGAGTAGAGATGCTCTAAGACTACCCACAATGGGTCATAGTTGGTATCATACATTATATGCAAGTAAGAACTAATGTGTCACTATAATAATTAATGTTGAGAGTGATCATGATGGTATTATAACACGTAAACCTAGAAAAAATAATGTCAAATAAATCTAAAACACAAATTTCCATTGAAATTTCCAAAAATTAATAAATACAATGAGACCATGGTACTAGTGCTACATGATATCATACAATGTAGTACTCCTTCCGTCCCAAAATAATAAGGCGCCCTTAAATTTCGCTAATCAACGGGATATAAATTTAATTATGATTTATACTTATAATACGTCCTTAAAAATTGTATATGTATATATCAAATGAAAGAGATTTGTGAGAGGAATGCATCGATGCCATTTATACACTATAAATACATATAATTTGATTGATACTAGTGGTCAAAGTTGTGCATTAAAGACCGTGCCGAAAAAATACGCCTTATATTTTAGGATGGAAGGAGTATTAAGTATCTTAAACTAGAATCATATGCACAAATATGATACCCATATATGATACACTGTGACTAGTCTAATTCATCAAACATGCAAATGAACACTAGTATGCTGCACTTAGTTCTAGACAGGGCGACTGATTAGTGCGTGTAAACATTTCCAGAACCTCAACGTTATTAGTTGAGCCTATCTGTCAGACATTAGGTTAACTCGGTCCGGATGATTGACATATGGCGAGCCAACGCAAGTTGCAGCTATTTCAATGTCCAAACGATTACTTTCGTGCTACAGGTCCTGGCACTAAGGTGCTGTGAAATCTAGGGCGACTCTCTCTGCTCGGCACGGCAGGCTGCTCAAGCTCAATACAGTGCTCCGCATGGTGACTTAGTACAGTGATGGCCCAAGCTTTCTCCGCAGCGAAAATGCATGTACTGGCACAAAGAGCTGGTTCTATCCACCGTTAGATCAGGGAATTGCTAAAAATACCACTAGAGTCAGAAGAAGCTCGCTTAAACCTGAATAGAACCATTGAAACAGTCAAATTAGTTAGCTCGCGTTTGCCACACTCGTTAAGATTCAGATTCAGATGCTACTATGTTAAGTAGCGTCGGCTCCGGTCGTAACTGGGGTGATTTGCGTTGTACTCAACCAGCTCGTTAGAGAGGTCGGCACTGGAGTGCTGCTGTTTGACATGTTTCTTCCACCAATATTTTAGCGCCATTTGTGTCCACCGTCCAGGGCGCGTCTCGTTTACGTACCTACTCCGTGACCTCGCCCGCCAACTCTGGCGGCACCCCCGTTCGTGACGCGCCACAGCTGCTGAACTACGAAATGCCGAGCAGTACAGTAACAGTAAGTCGCAGAATCATGAAGTATCGCATAGTATAGTTTGTCAGTGCCGTGGTGTGGATCTGAACTGACGCTGAAGCTGAAGCCTCCCGCGGAAGGAGTGCGTTCCATATGGGAGGTGTCTTGTGCTGTAGCAGCAGTGGGAGACATGCTGCTGCTACTACCAAGATCCACCGCTCGTACGCCCCTTCGATCGGGCTTTTGCCCTTTTTGGTTCCCAGCAAGAATCCGTCCGTGTGTGCGATGCGATGCCGATTCGCAAGGTTTGTTGGTTGGAACGCTTCAGATAATGTCTCCCGTGCTGTCAGTCTGTCAATGTTTACTACCCGAATAAGCTCATTTCTTCAAGATAAGTGAGTGTATCATTGTTTCACGTTATTCGGAGTAGGTTCGGCGAATAATTTCCAGATTTGTTGGTTACTGTGCAATACATCACTGCATGCTGGTCAACTACCAAGAGTGGTTAATTAGCACTATTAGCTCTTGCCTTGCTAGATTGGGTTGAGATTCAGATCGGAGAAAACAAACAGCATGTTGGAACCAAAGATGAGCAAGCATCTTGACCCTGGCAGGTTCAGTTTCAATAACAAGACTTCAGGTGCTATTATAATCTTGGTGCTTCTAGAAGGCATTGCATTAGTGGTCAAATTAGCCGCTGGATTAAGCAAATCGATAGTTCCTACTGTTGCACACAAGTTCCTTCCATAATTGGGAGGCATGGAGGTTGGAACTGACCAGGACGTGCAGGTCAACAGAGAGTGGAACTGCTAGCTTAAACCCGGCACGCCATCCTTGACTTACCAAGAACCGGCAGTGACTCAAGTTCAACTACACGTTCCTTCGGCAACTGCTCAGATTCTGTGAACTGCAGCAGCTTGACCACTTACTGCTGTTCCCTTGTGCATGTCACATCCTGCTCACGCCATCTTTTTCTGCCTACTGTGCTAGAATTCCTCAACATGTCTGTCAGAGCGACAAGGTGACAAACCTTTCTCAAAGGACATACTATGCATGATGAGCGAGCCTGTCAGATTCAGAAATAACTAAACTAACTAACTACTCATGCAGGCTCGCTAGATGCCTTCGTGCAAGCCTTTTTCCTTGGTTCTTTTTAGCATGTCCCTGCTTCTGACCACGGCCTAATCATCATTGTGTTAATTAGCCTCATGCATAATTCAGTTGGGTAGGCTAGGCCTGTCTTTAACAAACCGCTCACACGATCGCGATCCGTGTTATATATTGTTTTGCTCATCGCCTTCGAGACTCTACGCACCCCGTGACCTCACTCTCTTGGCAAGTTGCAACTGATAACGATCCACTCGGAGGCATAATAATGCAGAATTGCAGAGTTGGGTGGGTGCATTGTTAGCACCACCTCATTAGCCAGATGCATTGTTGTACATATTGGCAACTGAAAAGTAGGAGACCATTTTGCTGTACATCTGACAACAAACCAGACTCTCCCGACCCCCAACCCTCCCAACCCCCATGCGGCGGCGCCCGCGCCGCACCGGGGTGTAGCCGCCGCGCCAGCACCAGGGCACTCCCCCGCCCCTCACCCAGCCCGCCGCCGCCGACTCCGTCGCCAGGCAAAGCCTCGGCGGCACGGCGGCGGCGGACGATCCTCGCGTCCGAGATCTGGACGGCGGCGGCGGCGCCCCCTCGCCCTCGTCGAGGACGGTGACGGCGAACGACGGCGGCCAGCGGCCTAGGCGGTCGGCGGTGGGAGGTTGTTGGCAGGGGCGGCGCTGTCCTCCCAGCCTCATCCTCCGGATGGTGATGGCAGGAGCGAGTCGAGCCCGATCTCGACCGTTTCTGGTCGGATCTGTTGCAGCTGGCAACGTGATGGCTTCTGGGTTTGTCTGGCTTCACGAGGTCACCTAGGGCTTCGAGCCCAGGCATGGTGGTGGTGGCCTTCTCCCCCGCCGGAGACGACGGTTGAATAAAGGTGGTTCGGCCTAGGGTCTCTCTTGTGTGGAGATGATCACCTTCCTGAGGATGGTTCTTGATCTGGCCGGAGTGGGGAGTTCCGGAAGGCTTCACCGACGAATGTACCATCGCTACTATGCCTGCAGTTCGCTGGATCTGGTGGTATTCGGTCATGTGCACCCATGTTTTATTCCGACCGTTTGGTTCAGAAGGGAGCAGCGCGAAGCTCTGTCCTTTGTTGTCACCAGGCGACTTTCGATTCATGGTGAAGTCAGAGGTGGAGAATTCATGAAGGCCAGGTTTGGAGATCTATCTTTGGAGGTTCGAGTCACCATATTGTTGAGGGACTTGCTTGGTGTTCTGGGCTAAACAGCAGCCGTATGTAAGTGGGGGCGACAACATAGGTGAATTTCAGAATCTTATCTTTCAGGGTGAAAATTCAAGGTCTGGCTTAGCTGGTTGTGCCTGGCAATGGCCTTGTTGAAGGCATTGTTTTGAGAGTGAGGATTATCTTCAGGGAGAAAATCCAGATCTTTGATCAGACGACGACGGCGCTTGTGCACTGTTTCCTTTTTGAAGGCGTTGCTTTTGAAGAGCCTGGAGTTCAGGTGTTGTATTGGTGGTGGTTGTACTGTTGCTGCTAGGAGCGAAACACTGTAGCGGGTCTTTTATTTTTTTTTAGTTTTTTTTTTATCTTTTGTTGGTTGTGTGCATCCGTAATGCCGATAGGGTATTGCGTTGTTGCAGAGGTCGGATGTAATTGGTATCCTTTGATATTAATATATGCTCCTTTTAAAAAAAAAATCTTGCTGTACATCTATACATCACACGACCCTCCAGATTCACTGAGATGCCCCCCGGATTTGGCAAGGTGTCATTTTTTTTATCCCTCTTGATTCCCGCTGTTTAGCACAACTTTGATAAAAAGGATGAGGAAAACTCGGTTGTTGTAGAATCTAGATCCTCTGGGAGATTTATCAAAATTTGAATGAATCAAAACACTATTTAATACTTCCTTCGATCCATATTAGTTGACTTGGATTTGTTTAGATTCGGATGTATCTAGACATGTTTTAGTGCTACATACATCCGAATTTAGAAAAATTTGAGTCAACTAATATGGGTCAGAGGGAGTATATAGATTTATCCAAATTTTAGAAAAACTTGAGACATCTATTTTAGGACAGAGGGAGTAATATTTTTGTAGTAAGTTAGAAATGAGTTCATGTTTTTTAAATTGTTCATGTGTTTTGAAAATTGGTTCATTATTTTTAAAAAGTGCTCAAAGTTCACGTTTTTTAAAAAATATGCCTCATTTTGGAAATTATGCTCAATTTTTTCTGAAATATTTTCATGATTTTTAAAAAATATTCAAACTTTTTAAAAAACTATTTCCTCCTATTCATATTACTTGTCGTTGACGTGGACGTATCTAGCACTAAAACAAGTCTATATACAAATTTCTTTTTTGTGCGGGTTAGATACATCAATTTCAGCGACAAGTAATATGGATCAAAGGAAATATTATTTAAAAATTGTTTGGAGTTAAAAAACAGAAAAAAGAAGAGAAAGTAAAGAAAAGAGAAAAAAAGAAGGGGGAAACGCCTCTACAAGTTCGGCCCTTCGGACCGAACCACAATCTTACGTGAACTCAGTCAGTCACTGGTAAGTGCATGCACTTGAGCTGTTCTCTAGAGCAAGGTGCCTGTTTCCTGTTGGGCTGATCGCATTAAGAAATGATGATATGAACAGCCTGACCACCATGACACAATGCTTACGAGTTACGACCGCCGCAGCTTCTGCCAGACAGTCGGGTGTTTTGAACGCCCAGTTGCCTCGCTGTGCAGTGGCTCTATCCACCAGTTAGATCAGGGCATTGTTTTTTTTTTTTGAACGGAAGCAAAAGCTTTGCCTCATTCTATTAAATAAGGAGAAATAAAGTTTGTTCGGTTTACAAGCACCATAAGTTTTTTCGCATGCGGATTACTCTTCCAATATTACAAAACTCAAAGATTTAGCTCCCGCTAGTACCCAAAGTCTAGCCTCTCTTTTAATTATATCTAGTAAAGTTTGCGGTGGTGCAAATTTATTGTTGAACACTCTTGTATTTCTTTCTTTCCAAATCGTCCAACTTACGAGCATGGTGATGGATGCCATAGCCTTGGTCTTGCAAGCGAGCTTCGTCCACCAATCTTTGATAGAAAGATCCTCCGTCCAATCATCCACATTGATCAGGGCATTGTTTAAAATACCAGGAGAGTCAAAGCAAAGGCTGCTTAAACCTGAATGGTGCCATTGAAACGGTCAAATTAGTTAGCTCCCTTCTCTCTCAAAAAAAAACAAAAGTTAGCTCCCGTCGGCGACACTGATGCTCCGACCATTTCGAACAGTTTTCCTTAACCTGCCGCACACTGGTTTTCAGCTCGTTCTGTCAGAAGAACACGGTGAGTTAAAAGCGGAGAAGAGTCCACGCTAGCTCCTGATTCAGATTCAGATGCTATGTTAAGTAGTGCCGCCGCGGAACAGTACCGGAATGGAATTTAGTAACCACACTCGTTTGCGTTGCACTCAACCAGCTCATTAGTACACAGGTCGGCACTGGGGTGCTACTGTTTGGCATGTTTCTTCCAGCCATATTTTGGCACCAGTGTGTCCACCGTCCAGCAGGGCGCGTCTCGTCTACGTACTCCGTGACCTCACTTGCTAACTGAAAGTAGTCAACTCGGGCGGCACCCCCGTATGGATGACGATTGGCGAGTTCGTGACGCGCCACAGCCACTGAACCACGAGAAATGCTGAGCAGAGAAGTGCGTCGTAAAACCATGCTGCTAGCTAGGTTGTCAGTGCTGTGGTCGCAATCTGAACTGAAACTGGCTCGTGTGTGTCTCGCCAGACCAGAGAGATGCTCGTAACATAATAACGTTGTGCGCGTGTACGGAATCCTCCTCCTATGGAAGTGTCTTGTGAGGCCATATATATGCATTGATCTCAATGCAGAGGCCGGGGGATACCCCTTTTCGAAAAAAAATATATGGGAGGTGTCTTGTGCTGTAGCAGCAGTGGGAGACATGCTGCTGGTACTACCAAGATCCACCGGCTGCTCGGGAGACATAATACGATGCTATCTTGCCCCTTCGATCGGGCTCTTTTGCCCTTTTTGGTTCCCAGCAAGAATAATCCGTCCGTGTGTGCGATGCGATGCCGATGGATCGCAGGGTTTGTTGGTTGGACAGCTCATTCTTATCAAAAACTGAACAAAAAGGGTCAGATAATGTCTCCGTTTGCGTCCTGGAGTCACTCTTTACTACCATAAATAAGCTCATTTCTCCCAGAATAACTAAGTGCATCATTGTTTCACGTTATCAGGAGCAGGTTCGGCGAATAATTTCCAGATACGGTGGTTAGTGTGCGACGCATCAGTGCATGCTGGTCAACCACCAAGAGTAGTTAGCACAATTAGCTAGATTAGGTTAAGATATTCAGAGTGGAGAAAACAAACAGCATGTTGGGACCAAGATATGTGTGCATGCTAGGCTGAAGGAGCAAGCATCTTGACCACCCTGGCAGGTTCAGTTTCAATAACGCTTCACGTGCTATTATAATGCAGTGCTTCTAGAAGTCATGCATTAGTGGTCAAAATAGCCGCTGGTTTAAGCAAATCGTTCCTGCTGTTGCACACAAGCAAGTTCCTTCCATCATTGGGAGGCATGGAGGTTGGGACTGACCAAGCCGTGCAGGTCAACAGAGTAGAGCTGCTAGCTTAAATCCGGCACCCTTGACTAACGAAGAACCGGCAGTCAGTGATGTACTATACGTGTCTACTGCTCAGATTCTGTGAACTGCAGCAGCTTGACCTGTTACTGTTGCCTGCAAGTTGCATGCTTGCTCCCTTGTGCATGCCGCAACATGCTCATGCGGTCATGCCTGTTAACATTAGTTTTGTATATGTCTACATGCAATATACGTGGTGTATCGTATGGAGTAGTACTCTAACGTTGCCACGTTTTCTTCCCTTGTATTCCTCCCTTGTACAACTCTGTCGTTGGGTATTTCCATCGACTATATTAACACGTAACCGGTGTGGAGACAAACACACCGTCAAACCCTAAGGGGCCGTTTGGAACAAGGGATTTTTGTAGGAAAACCGTAGGATAGGATTCTCACAGGAAATATTTCCTTTGCACCCTTTGGATCGTAGGAATAGGAAAGGAAAATCCACGGGATTGGATTCCTAGCCTTCATGTTTTACAGGAAATAAAACATCTGGTCCGACCTATTGGAAAGTTTCCTATGGGCTGAAACAAAGCGCCTCCAGATTTTTCTTCTCTCTTCGCCTCGGTCATGCGCCAAAAATGGGAGAGGCAACAGCTGGGCGTCGGATGACGATTTCTTCGGGGACAGCAGGAAAAGTAGGAACGGGTAGACGGCGGACGGCCGGAACGGCGGACCAGGGTCGGCCAGCATAGGGCGCGGCGGCTGGCGAGCATGGATATACTGCAGCAGCGACAAGTCAGGCCATCACCTCCGAGTGCTAACCACTCTTCTCACAGCCGACGTGCTTGCTGCCCTTGCCGCTGTCGTCGGCCGGCCGGCCACGGTGTACTTGGAAGTTTGAACAGTAACTCTGGCTTGGTGTTCGTGCAGTGGTTGTCCAATGTCCGAGTGAAGAGAGTTTACTAGCTTGCAAATTGGTCATGAAAGCATGTGTCTGTAGAAATGAGCAATACGTACCAAATGCTAGCTTGGAAAAAGGAAGAGTGGCTAGTTGTTTCGAATTCGAAAAAAAATCTATTTTTCCTATCCTGCAATCCAAATGGCCTCCTTTTTCCATTCCTGCGTATTAGATTTCCATAGGATTGTTAGAGCATGACATCTCAAATCCTCTGATTTTCCTATTCCTCTATTTTTCCTTTCCTGTGTTCCAAACGGGGCCTAAAACATAATATGGTATCAGAGCTAGCTCTTCCCTAATCTAGCTGCCAAAAATCTACATCGCCGTCGCCAGATCTCATCTCTCCGCCGCACCCTTGTCGCCTCGATCTCCAAGTCGTCGCCGCAAAACCCACTACAAAGAAACCGCCGCTCCCTGTAGCCGCCGTTCACAAATCCAAAATCCCAACATACAATCTCAAGCCCAAAAACCTGCCGCCGCTGCAACCTTTGCTGCCGCCGCAACCTCAAGCGAAAAACAGTGCCGCCGCCGCAAGTTCTGCCGCCGCCGCACCGTCTGTTGTCATCACCGATCATGACTTCCTCGACATCGTCCATCTCCTCGCTCGCTGCAGCCCTAGGCGCGCCACCATCCCAACTTCTCACGCGCGAGAACTCGCTCGTGTGGAAAGGTCTGGTCATTCGTGCTCTCAGAGGTGCTCGGGTTCTAAACCTTGTAAAAGGACTTGAGCCTGCTCCTATGGAAGAGATCGAAGTGGAAGATGCGAACAGCAAGCGTGTAAAAATTGAAAATCCTGATTACACCACATGGATCACTCGGGATCAACAGGTTCTGCGATATCTTCTTAACTCAGTGTCACCAGATCTACTGTCACATGTTATCGGACTTGAAACCTCTGCAGAAGCATGGAAGATGATTGAGTCTCTCACTACAACAGCATCTCGCTCTCGCACCCAGCAGCTTCGGTCTGCCCTGAACGACATGAAGAAAGGCGACCTCTCAACTGAAAAATATGTTGACAAGATGAAAGCTCTTGCCTCTGAACTTGCAGCCGCTGGGAAACCGCTTGATGATGATGAGTTGATCTGGTCAATTCTTCATGGCCTCGAAGATTCATACAATACACTAAAGGTAGCCATTAATGCCAATCCGAACACTACCTTAAGTGATCTGTTCAGTCAAATCAAGGCCTTTGATCATCTTCACAAGCCGGGTGATGACGCCTTCACCTCGTCGGCTAACTTGATGCGTCGCAACGGAGGCCGCCAGGATGAGCGCCCTCGCCCAGATGATCGCGTGCGTCGCCCCGATGACCGTCAGGATGACAGGGTGCGCCGCGAGAGATATGAGGACCGACGAGATCGCTATGATGATCGACGCGACAGTGGTGACCGTGAGCGTCGCTACGATGATAGGCCACGTCATCGTGATGATGATGGAGGACGCCGCCGTGATGATGGACGTGACGATGGACGTCGTCGTGATGATGGACGTGATGATGGACGGCGACGTGGACGTGCACCCACACCGTATGTCAATGTGACCTGCCAAATTTGCAAAATCCATGGTCATCCCGCAAATGATTGCTGGTGGAGATTCCAGAACAACCGTGATCGCCGTGATGATCGTCGTGATGATTTTGACCGTGGGGATAAAAGTGCCAACATGACCTCCTATGGTGTTGACACAAATTGGTATACTGACAGTGGAGCCACACATCATGTTGCTAATGATATGAGCAAGCTGTCTTTTCAAGAGAAGTACACAGGGCGTGATCAAGTTCACACAGCCAATGGTAATGGTATGCAAATTTCTCACACTGGTCATTCAATATTTTGTACCCCCATAATTTACTAAATCTCAAAGACATACTTCATGTTCCTGATTCCTCGAAAAATCTTGTTTCCGTTCATAAACTTACTCTTGACAATGATATCTTCATTGAATTTCATCCTCATTTTTTCTTGATTAAGGATCAAGCCACAAGGAAATTTCTTTTTGAAGGTCCGTGTCAAGACGGACTTTATCCACTTGTTCCTTCATCCACCGGGTCCTCCAGGCAAGCCTTCATCACAATAAAGCCGTCGTCTTCTACATGGCATCGTCGTTTAGGTCATCCATCTTCTTTTGTGGTACAACAAGTTCTTAGGAAACACCATATTTCTCATTCTCCTGAAATAACCCCATACATTTGTGATTCCTGTCAACTAGCTAAGAGTCACCAGTTACCATATCCTATCTCTACTAGTGTGTCTACTGTTCCTTTGGAACAAGTGTTCTCTGATGTATGGGGGCCAGCACCTGTCTCTGTTGGCAAACATTCATATTATGTAAGCTTTATTGATGATTATAGCAAATTTACTTGGATCTACCTATTAAAAAAACGCTCTGAGGTTTATCAAGTTTTTCTGAACTTTCAACAGCTTGTTGAAAGAAAATTTGATAGGAAAATCATAACCATGCAAACGGATTGGGGTGGTGAGTATGAAAAACTTCATGGCTTCTTCCAAAAGGTTGGCATTACGCACCATGTCTCTTGTCCTCATGCACATCAACAAAATGGCTCTGCTGAACGTAAACATCGTCATATAGTGGAAGTAGGTCTTGCTCTACTTGCCAATGCATCTATGCCCCTAAAATTTTGGGATGAAGCTTTTCTTACTGCTACCTTTCTAATAAACCTGCTACCCAGCAAAGTGATAAACATGGATACCCCTGTTGTGCGTCTTCTCCACACTGTTCCAAATTATGAGTCTCTTCGTGTTTTTGGTTGTGCTTGTTGGCCTAATCTTCGTCCCTACAACAAACACAAATTGGCTTTTCGTTCCACTAGATGTGTTTTTCTCTGCTATAACCCTCGTCATAAAGGAGTCAAGTGCTTAGATCCTAAAACTAGGCGTGTGTATATCTCTAGAGATGTTGTTTTTGATGAGAATGTGTTTCCTTTTACCTAGTTAAATCCCAATGCGGGATCTCGTCTTAAACATGATATTCTTCTTTTACCTACAACAAATGGGGAGACAAATATTGATGATCACATGAGCTTGCATATTGTTCCAAATGTTACTAATCATTTTTTGCCTTCCTCAGCTTCACATGATCTTGCAGATGAAATACCCGTTCAGCAAACAGGCTCAAATTCCAGCTCGCACAGTGTTTCTGTTCCACACAATGATGCAGATTCTGTTGAACATAATGTCTCTACTGATTTCGAAACAGATGCCCAGCCAGCGACACGTCTTATCCATGCAGAATCTGCAGGTGATTCTCCTGCAGCCAATCGCTTGCCTTCCCGCCTGACGCCGTCCCCAACCAGGCGTCCTGCGCGTGCACGGTCTCCTCATGTCTCCTCGCCCACGTCAGGCTCCACACCCCCGTCGCTGTCTCCTGTGTTGCCCACGTCGCTGTCTCCTGTGCTTGGGAGGGCTCGCTCATAGGGGGACCAGGTGGGACACGATCAGGATGATCAGGATCAGGAGGACAGCAATCAAGCAGAAAGTACTAATCAGGAATCTGTGGGGACGGCTGGAGCAGAAAATAATGAAGCTGCAAATACTGATGATGATGATGTACAGCAACAGGTCCCTACTGAAAATACTGATGATGATGATGTACAGCAACGGGTCCCTGAGCCTCGGACTCGACTTCAGAAAGGTATCCGACAGCCTAAAAAATATACTGATGGTACTATTCGTTATGGTCTTTTTTCATCAACTGGAGAACCATCTACTCTCACTGAAGCAATTTCAGATACTCGTTGGCACACTGCTATGACAGAAGAATATAATGCTCTACTTGAGAATAAAACTTGGCGTCTTGTGTAGGGGTTCGTAGCATGGAAAACAAAAAATTTCTACCGCATGAACACACAATCAAGATCTAATCTATGATCAAGCCAAGATCTATCTACTAAATTGTAGCAACGAGTCGATAGAGGAACTCACCCTCGAAGATTCCAAAGCGGTTAACGAGAGCAGATTCTCATGGGTGATGTAGTCGTACACTTGCTGATCTCAAGATCGCGTAGACGATCCTTCCGGCGTTGCGTTCCGGCAGCGCTTCCGCAGTCGGTCACTCGTTCGGTACTCGACGAAGACCTTCCTCTCCCTTGTTCTAGCAGGCAGCGGAGGTTGTAGCACTCTCCTCGTGATTCCGGCAGCACGACGGCGTGGTACCGGAAGTAGAGGGGAGATCTCGCAGGGCTTCGCCTTAAGCCAGAGCGAGTATGGTGGAGTATGAGAGAGTCCCTCGATGATCTAGGGTTTAGACACGCCGAGGAGGGGCTAGTGCCGGCGGCTAGGGTTTCACCTAGGCGGCGGCGAGTGCCCTAGGGCCGGCGGCGGCTTGGTACTAGGGTTTGGAGGAGAGGATCTTATGTCTAGGAGGGGAGCTCTGCCCCTCCTCTTATAGGTGGAGGGAGGCGCGCCTGGGGAGGGGAGTCCCTCCCCAACTCGGACCCAAGGTGGGCCGGCGGTGGGAGGAGGAACTCCTCCCCCAAGTCGGTTTCAAACCTCCTTCTCCTCTTTCCCAAAACTAGCCGTTTGACTTTCAAACTAGCCGTTTGACTTTTCAAACTAGGATTTGAATAAACCCTCTATTTGGTACAGCGATGACACCAAGTACATAATGCAATCATACCAACTTGATATAACACATTCATGTACCCTTCCCCTCCGGAGTGCCGGACATTCCGGAACCTTCTAGAACATTCCCGATGAAAAAACCGGAACCATTCTCCAACCCCGAAACAGGACTTTCCTTATATGAATCTTATTCTCCGGACCATTCTGGATCTCCTCGTGATATCCCGGATCCCATCCGAGACTCCGAACAACATTCAGTCTCTTACTCATCATTCCATAACTACTCAACAACATCGAATCCTTAAGTGTGTCTCCCTACGGTTCATGAATTATGCGGACATGATCGAGACACTTCTCCGATCAATAACCAATAGAGGAATCTGGAAATTCATATGGCTCCCACACATTTCTACGATTACTTTGCGATCGAATGAACCACTTACATACGATACCAATTTCCCTTTGTCTCACGATATTTTACTTATCCGAGGTTATGATCGTCGGTATCTCTGTATACCTAGTTCAACCTCGTTACTGATAAGTACTCTTTTATCGTTCCCGTGGTATGTGATCCCTTGTGAGCCAGTCACATGCTTGCAAGCTAATTGGATGACATTCCACCGAGAGGGCCCAGAGTATATCTATCCGTCATATGGATGGACAAATCCCACTCTTGATCCATGTGTCTCAACCAATACTTTCCGAACACTCAATGCCACCTTTATAGCCACCCTATTACGGTGTGGTGTTTGATGTCATCAAAGCATCCTTCTGGTAAAGGTGATATGCATGATCTCATGGTCGAAGGAATTAGGTTACTATGTATCAGAAAGCTTATAGCAAATGAACTATATTAAATGACTTGATCTTTATGCTACGCTTAACTATAGGAGTATGTCCATCACATCATTCTCCTAATGATATGACCCTGTTGTTAATAACATCTCTATGTTCATGATCAGGAAACCATGATCATATATTAACCAACAAGCTAGTTTAACAAGAGGCTTTACTAGGGACTCTTTTATGTTTACAAATCACACAAGTATTAATGTTTCCGGTTAATACAATTATAGCATGGTAAGTAAACATTTATCATAAGTATGAAGATATGATAATAACCACTTTATTATTGGCTCTTGGGCATATCTCCAACAGTCTCCCACTTGCACTAGAGTCAATAATCTAGTTTCAAACCTTTGTGTATTCAACACCTATGGCTTTCTGGTGTTGTATGTACACGATTGCTAGTGGTCAACTGATCTCCGGATCTGACACTTCCAGGTCCGTTTGTAATTGCATGTCTTTGCGTCTCTACGCATCACTCATTCTCTAATGAGATGGCTTTGTATAATTTTGGTCCTTCGGTGAGACCTTTAGTTCTTTGGGGTTAAAACATGTTGATAATATTGTCGTACAATATATCTTCATTGTATTATCCCGCTGTGAACTACACCTAGTTTGACAACAAACTATTTGACACAAATGCCCTCTTTTAGCTGCTATTATAGCAGTCATATACTTAGCCTTTTGTTGTAGTATCTGTCATAATGTCTTAACTTTGGAACTCATCCAAATCCATTATGGAACTTACTTTCCATTATATTGTGCCACCCTTAGTTTAGATTGAGATAAACTTAATTTGTACTCTGTGACAAAACTAGTATCAATGTAGTACTTTTACAATGAACTAACCATCTGTTTGTCACTTCTACAAATAATATACTCTCAGTTCTTCCAAAAGATCATAAGAATATCCTTACTATCGTCCAATGATCATCTTATGAATCATTCTGGTATATGCTCATAACATTTAGAGCATAGGACATATCTGGATTTGTACATATCACAGTATGATTGATATAAATACTCTTTTTGATTTCATACATCAAGTATCAATCTATACTTGAATCTTTGTTTCACTTACCAAGTGTCAATACACTTGAATATATCATCAATGTTGAACTCATTCAATCCTTTCTGTGTGACAAGAACCTTTCTTGTAGTTTCTATATTGAACTCATTCAATACATCATCTATGTACTTTCGGCACAACCATATTAGCGTCTATTGATGCCAAATATTTGGGTTTTGCCTAAGTCTTTCATCAGGATGAAATTCTTAATATGTGTTAATAAAAGATACATCATTTCCAATCAACAATATGTCCTCCACATAATGTATTAGAGATATGTCTTAGCGCTCCCACTTAATTTCTTGCAAATGCAAGCATCTTCATCGTCTCTAATGAAATTAAACTCTTTTAACAGTTTCATCATGGTGAAGATTCCAACTCCGCGATGCTTACTTCAACTATTGAAGTTTGCATATGCTTTTAGCATCCTTTGAATTAACAAAACCCTTTGGACCGTGTCATGCACACGTCCTTGGTAACCATTCTATTAGAAGAACTTGTTTTGTTTATTCAACACATAACAAAATTATATGTCGTAGTTGCTACATTAATCCGTCTAGACTAAATATCGCTTAATGAAAGATCAGATCTTGTCATAGTTAACTCTTTGAACATTGTCGTGAACTCTTTCCCGACATGTCGATAATTTCATAGATGTGAAACATCCATATCTATTTCTTTATAGATCCAAATACGACTGTAAAGTCTTGTACCTTTCCAGAGGGTCTTTTAAGTTCAAAGCTTGATCTCTCGTATATGGAACTATCACGGATTTTATGGCTTCAAGACATTTGACGGAGTCAGGGCCCATCATCGCTTCTTTGCATGTCGTCAGATCATTATTGTCAAATAATGATTTAACTCTCAAATCTTGGTATTTGATTGTTTACCCGACCTACTTGTTTTAATAGGAACATAGATCTCCGTGACCACAACCTTTGAGGCACGTGAGCCATGAGCATTATTGCTGCCTCCGGAACACTTTTCGGCGCTGCGCAACTCTGCACATATAGCTAAGGTTCCTTTAACCTTATCAAAGTTCTATTGTCCTCCCACTTATCATTTCACGAAAAATTCCTTCTCAAAGAAACTTGACGTTCTAAGCGACAAACACTTTTGTCTCCGGTGTTTATGGAGGAATACTTAACAGTAATACAAAGACAGGTTTATCCGACTTTGGTTGCAAACATCTTTCTTATGCATAGCATACCAATGTTTAAGAAAGGACTACTTGGGTTTTATCCCAAACCATAACTTTATATGGTGTCATTTCAGCGGATTATGATGGAGCTCTTTTCAGTGGAAAAACGGTGGTCTCTAAAGCTTTTAATCTTTAAAATATAATGGCAGTTCTATGAATTACACCTTTGATCTTACCATGTCAAACAAGGTTTTAATTACATATCTCGAACGCTCCATACTCTTATGGTGTTTCGGGAAATGCAAATCCACAGAACGATTCCTTAAATCTTAGGTATTATGCTAAACTTGTAACTCAAATATCTTCCTTCATGATCTTTATCATAAACTATTTATATTCTTATTACAATGATTTTGCACTTCATCTTGAAAGACTTTGAACTTTTTCAAATGTTTCATACTTCATCCTTATTAAGTAAATATTCATATATTCACTCAAATTTTCGGAGAAAGCATATGAAGTTGAAATCCATCGCTCTTGACTACATATAATGGATTTCATACAACAATATGTACAAGTTCCAATAAGCTAGTCATTCGTTCCCTTTTGGCCTATGAACGAAGTTTTAATTATCTCTAGGAAAGTTTCACAAGCGTCATGTGATCAAAAATCAAAAGACTCCAAAATTCCATCCACATGGAGTTTCTTCATGTTTTCTTTTCCAATATAATTTAAACGGCGATGTCACTTCCTAAGTGATCTTTCAATCAATTTGTCTTTCGACATTTTTAGCACTAGTTTTATGGATGTGATTTCTCCAACGAGATTTGTGAATCATCCATCTTTTATGGATTACGGCAATTATTTGAACAACCCTTTTGTTCTCATAATACCTGATAAAACAAATCTTGAAGCCAAGCTTTGATGTTTAACGAGCAACACAATAACCCTTTATTTGTTCTCGATGAACATCATCACATATTCTTTTGCTAGTTACTTAGGCCATTGTAGTTCATGAATTGTGTTGTTTCGTATGACGATTCACACCAACAAATTCAGTATCAAATACTTAAGAACCACATTGTTTAATAAGCAAAGAATATAGCCATAACATGTATATCATCTATATACTTAAACTGAACAATTCTAGTCTTTTCTTTTCTGCCATATATTTATGAGATTCTCTTTCAGTATTTATTTTCTGTTTGAAAGAATCTATCAACATCAACAGTGGAGTCATACATATGACACACAGTCCAAAGCGTGTATAATTAAATACCAATGTCTTTGGACTTGCACTTTGAAGTAGATCACCATCATCAAATGTTTGGTGTTCTTTCAAATTCCTTTCTTTAGTAATCTATTGGTGTAGTAAACACTTTACCTACATCAAATATTCACCCTTATCATGAAATTATCCATGATCAAGCTACTTTTAGCTTATAACGGTGAACTGCGAGTATAATGTTGCTCTCCAAAACATTTTGGAGGATTAGGACAACTAGTGTCTTCAACCTTTTGCAAATTCTCATCAAATACAAGAACATGACTTTTGCCATATTATACTCTATCATGTTGCAACCAAAACTTTGTTTCAGTTATCACAATATCTTACACACATCATGGTTTCTGAAACAACTCTTTCAGATCCTAGATAACCTTGATATTAAGACAATCCTTTGAATATCAAGAATCATGGAGACAAACATGATACTCATACACTAACACTTGGAATTGTCACTCTTGATTTAATACTAATTATTAAACTTCATGGAGTAACCGGAACTTACTGAAAGTTTGCAATAGGACTTTTAAACTTTAGATTAACACTTCAAAACAATACGATACCAGTTCGTAAAGTAACTAACCAGAATTATATAGTTCTATCATCTCAATTAAAACTAAGCGCAAGGTGGTAAACGGATGCCAATGACTACAACAACTATGCAAATTTACTTTGATTTAATTTATGATAAATAGTGTTCAACTTTTAATCATATTGCCATTGAACTCCCACTCAAAACAATATCCCTCACATTGTTTTAGTGATCACACGAACCAAATCCACCACATCAAAACCGATCATCACGAGAGTTGATGTAGCTTCAATGGCGAACAATCTACATGTTCATCATATCTACTATATGACTCATGCTTTACCTTTCGGTGATCCGTGTTCCGAGACCATGTCTGTACATGCTAGGCTCGTCAAGATCAACCTTAGCTTCCGCATGAGCAAATCTGGCTTGCTCACGTTGTATACACTCACAGAATCTAACACACCCGATCATCACGTGGTGCTTCGAAACAACGAGCTTTAGCAACGGTGCTTACTAAGGATGAACACTTTAAAACTTGAAATTGTGTGCTTGAGGGATCATCTTATAATGCTACCGTCGTTAACTAAGCAATACAAGATGCATAAAAGGATTAACATCACATGCAATTCATAATATGTGATATGATATGGCCTTTCTTCTTGTGCTTCCGATCTCCATCTTCAAGCACGAACATGATCTCCATCACCACCGGCATTGCATCAAGGTCAATGACGCCGCTCCATGGTTGTCGTCCACCAGCTTCAACTATTACAACTACTTTGAACAGACAAGCGGGTCTTAACAGAATTTAAAGACAACCATATGGCTCCTTCCGGTTGCCAACTTACAATAAGAAACATTGCATACATCATATATAATCACAATCATGGTCATATCACATCACAGCACACCCCTGCAAAACAAAGTTAGACGCCTCTAATTTTCTTTGCATGTTTTACGTGGTTTGGGGCTTTCAATAAGTGTCGTTCTAACTTACGAACAAGAACCACAACATTGATACTAGTATTGTCAATCACCCGTTGTAAATTGAATCTTAACTATGTTGGGAGAAACAGGCACCCGCAAAGCCACTTATGCAATACAAGTTGCATGTCAAGCGTGGAGCAAGTCTCATGAACGATGTCATGTAAGGTTAGCCCGGGCCGCTTCATCCCACCATCCCGCAAGATGCAAAGTACACAAGAAGCAATCGACAACAAAAGCATCAACGCCCACAATGACCATTGTGTTCTACTCGTGCAACAGATCTACATATAGACACGGCTCTGATACCACTGTAGGGGTTCGTAGCATGGAAAACAAAAAAATTCTACCGCATGAACACACAATCAAGATCTAATCTATGATCAAGCCAAGATCTATCTACTAGATTGTAGCAACGAGTCGATAGAGGAACTCACCCTCGAAGATTCCAAAGCGGTTAACGAGAGCAGATTCTCGTGGGTGATGTAGTCGTACACTTGCCGATCTCAAGATCGCGTAGACGATCCTTCCGGCGCTGCGTTCCGGCAGCGCTTCTGCAGTCGGTCACACGTTCGGTACTCGACGAAGACCTTCCTCTCCCTTGTTCCAGCAGGCAGCGGAGGTTGTAGCACTCTCCTCGTGATTCCGGCAGCACGACAACGTGGTACCAGAAGTAGAGGGGAGATCTCGCAGGGCTTCGACTTAAGCCGGAGCGAGTATGGTGGAGTATGAGAGAGTCCCTCGACGATCTAGGGTTTAGACACGCCGAGGAGGGGCTAGTGCCGGCGGCTAGGGTTTCACCTAGGCGGCGGCGGCGAGTGCCCTAGGGCCGGCGGCGGCTTGGAGGCAGCGGTGGCTTGGTACTAGGGTTTGGAGGAGAGGATCTTATGTCTAGGAGGGGAGCTCTGCCCCTCCTCTTATAGGTGGAGGGAGGCGCGCCTAGGGAGGGGAGTCCCTCCCCAACTCGGACCCAAGGTGGGCCGGCGGTTGGAGGAGGAACTCCTCCCCCAAGTCGGTTTCAAACCTCCTTCTCCTCTTTCCCAAAACTAGCCGTTTGACTTTTCAAACTAGGATTTGAATAAACCCTCTATTTGGTACAGCGATGACACCAAGTACATAATGCAATCATACCAACTTGATATAACACATTCATGTACCCTTCCCCTCCGGAGTGCCGGACATTCCGGAACCTTCTAGAACATTCCCGATGAAAACACCGGAACCATTCTCTAACCCCGAAACAGGACTTTCCTTATATGAATCTTATTCTCCGGACCATTCCGGATCTCCTCGTGATATCCCGAATCACATCCGAGACTCCGAACAACATTCGGTCTCTTACTCATCATTCCATAACTACTCAACAACATCGAATCCTTAAGTGTGTCTCCCTACGGTTCGTGAATTATGCGGACATGATCGAGACACTTCTCCGATCAATAACCAATAGAGGAATCTGGAAATTCATATGGCTCCCACACATTTCTACGATTACTTTGCGATCGAATGAACCACTTACATACGATACCAATTTCCCTTTATCTCACGATATTTTACTTATCCGAGGTTATGATCGTCGGTATCTCTGTATACCTAGTTCAACCTCGTTACTGATAAGTACTCTTTTATCGTTCCCGTGGTATGTGATCCCTTGTGAGACAGTCACATGCTTGCAAGCTAATTGGATGACATTCCACCGAGAGGGCCCAGAGTATATCTATCCGTCATATGGATGGACAAATCCCAGTCTTGATCCATGTGTCTCAACCAATACTTTCCGAACACTCAATGCCACCTTTATAGCCACCCTGTTACGGTGTGGTGTTTGATGTCATCAAAGCATCCTTCTGGTAAAGGTGATATGCATGATCTCATAGTCGAAGGAATTAGGTTACTATGTATCAGAAAGCTTATATCAAATGAACTATATTAAATGACTTGATCTTTATGCTACGCTTAACTATAGGAGTATGTCCATCACATCATTCTCCTAATGATATGACCCTGTTGTTAATAACATCTCTATGTTCATGATCAGGAAACCATGATCATATATTAACCAACAAGCTAGTTTAACAAGAGGCTTTACTAGGGACTCTTTTATGTTTACAAATCACACAAGTATTAATGTTTCCGGTTAATACAATTATAGCATGGTATGTAAACATTTATCATAAGTATGAAGATATGATAATAACCACTTTATTATTGCCTCTTGGGCATATCTCCAACATCTTGTTCCTCCTAATTCTACTAAGAATCTCATTGACTGCAAATGGGTGTATAGAGTCAAAAAAAATGCTGATGGTACAGTAAATAGATACAAAGCTCGTCTGGTTGCAAAAGGTTTCAAACAGAGGTATGACATAGATTATGAAGACACTTTTAGTCCTGTTGTCAAGGCAACAACTATTAGACTTGTTCTATCAGTTGCTGTCTGCCGTGGCTGGAGTTTAAGGCAGCTAGATGTCAAGAACGCGTTTCTTCATGGCGTTCTGGAAGAGGAAGTCTATATGAAGCAGCCCCTAGGTTTTGAGGATCCTCAGACTCCACATTATATCTGTAAGCATGACAAGGCTCTCTATGGTCTAAAACAAGCTCCTCGAGCATGGTACTCCAGGCTAAGTACAAAACTGCAGTCTCTTGGTTTTGTTCCCTCCATAGCAGACACCTCCCTTTTTCTTTACAAAAAGCCTAGTGTTATGATATTTGTGTTGATTTATGTTGATGATATAATTGTTACCAGTTCATCTGATCAGGCCATATCCACTCTGCTGCGTGATCTAAAAGATGATTTTGCTCTCAAGGATCTGGGAGATCTTCATTTCTTCTTGGGTATTGAGGTAAAAAAGGTTGGTGATGGATTACTGCTTACACAAGAGAAATATGCCTCTGATCTTATTATAAAAGTTGGTATGAAAAATTGTACAACTTGTCCTACGCCTCTATCCTCTAATGAGAAGTTATCTCTTCATGAGGGTACACCTCTCGGTCCTGAAGATATTACTGAATATAGAAGCATTGTGGGTGCTTTGCAATACTGGACGTTGACAAGGCCATATATCTCTTTCTCTGTAAACAAAGTTTGTCAGTTTTTACATGCTCCTACTACTTCTCACTGGACAGCTGCTAAAAGAATACTGAGATATGTTCAGGGAACTTTGAAGGTTGGACTCACTTTTCAAAAATCTTCATCAACTCTGCTAAGCGCTTTTTCTGATGCAGATTGGGCAGGTTGTCTTGATGACAGAAGATCCACAGGGGTTTTTGCTATTTTCCTTGGGCCAAATCTAATATCCTGGAGTGCCAGGAAACAAGCCACTGTGTCAAGATCCAGCACTGAGGCTGAATACAAAGCTTTAGCTAATGCTACAACTGAACTGATATGGATTGAATCTCTTCTTGGTGAACTTAGTGTTACTCTAAAGGAGAGACCTTGTTTATGGTGTGATAATTTAGGAGCAACATACTTGTCTGCAAATCCAGTTTTTCATGCAAGAACCAAGCACATTGAGATTGATTTTCACTTTGTTAGAGAGAGAGTTGCACAAAAACTTCTGGACATCAAATTTATTTCCAGTAAGGATCAAGTAGCTGATGGATTCACTAAGGCTCTTCCGGTTAAGGATCTTGATGAATTTAAACGTAATCTCAACCTTAGAGAAGGTTGCGATTAAGGGGGGTTGTTAACATTAGTTTTGTACATGTCTACATGCAATATACGTGGTGTATCGTATGGAGTAGTACTCCAACGTTGCCACGTTTTCTTCCCTTGTATTCCTCCCTTGTACAACTCTGTCGTTGGGTATTTCCATCGACTATATTAACACGTAACCGGTGTGGAGACAAACACACCGTCAAACCCTAAAACATAATAATGCCATCTTTTTGCCTACTGCGGTAGAATTCCCTCAACATGTCTGTCAGAGCGACAGGGGTGACAAAGGGCATATGCATGATGAGTGACGCTGTCAGATTCAGAAATAACTAAGTGACTAACTAACTAGTACCAACCACCGTAGATCGACAAGGCTAGGTGCCTTCGTCTTCGTGCAAGCCCTTTTCCTTGGTTCTTTTTAGCACGTCCCTTCTTCTGACAACGGCCTAATCATTGTGTTAATTAGCCTCATGCATAATTCAATCACGTAGGCTAGGCCTGTCTTTAACAAATCGCTCGCACGATCGCGATCCGTGTTATTGTATTGCTCATCGCCTCCGAGACTCTACGCACCCCGTGACGATTCACTCGGACTCAGAGGCATAATGCAGAGGCTCTCCATGTGCAACTAGAGTTTGGGCGGGTGCATTGTTAGCACCACCTCATTAGCCAGATGCATTGTGCTAACACCCTTGATTCTGCTTGCTGTACATCTTGGCAACCGAAAAGGAGGAGACCACACGGGCATCTAGATTCACTGCGATGCCCGCTGGATTTGGCAAGGCGCCATTTGTTTATCCCTCTGGATTCCCGCTGTTTAGTATGGCTTTCCTAAAAAGAGATGAGGAGAACTACGCTTGCTGTAGAATCTCGATCCTCTGAAAGATACGGTCTGCGGGAATGTGGTCAGTGGGAAAATGGTCTCGGCTCTGTAGCGGGAAAGGGAGACAACCGCGGTAGGAGGATGCGATACACACGATAGGCGCAGGCCCGAAAACGTCGGATCTGCCGGGCGCTTGTGGTCCGGTAATGTGGGCAGCGTCGAGTTCTACCCATGGGCCTCTTCCGGTCCAGGAGGGAAAATGCTATATACCGCCAGCTGCGGCTCCGGGGGGGCTCCTATGCACCGCCCTTTGCGGCACGGGACGGGAGCTCCTGTATGTCGTGTTTAGCGGCATACCGGGGCGCCACCGCGCACCCTCGTGGAGAATAGGCTCGGCCCATATTAACTTGTTTTTTTTTTTGGGATATTGACTTGTTAAACTGTTTTCCGGTTTAGCTCGTACTAGATTGTAGGTATGTACTTACGTGCACGTTCGATCTGTATGCGATTGGTTGAATGTACAAACACGCGCGTCTAACAGAGAATAGGAAACAATACAGTACAAGATTCGAAATCTAAACAAATTTTAATTTTAAACAAATTCGAAACCTGAACAAACATCAAATCTAAACAAATTCAAAATCTGAACAAACCTCAAATAAAAAAATCAAAATTAAACAAATTTAAAAACCTAATATTTTCAAAAAAATAAAAATAGTAAAGTAAAAAAGAAAAGGAAAAAGAATCAGAAACAGAAAATAAAAGCAAGGGAATGACCGAACTGGGTCTGGCCCATAGTCCGGATTTTGGCGCACATGCGCGGCACGCACGTGTTGCGCGTGCACGAGACACCCAGCTAGGCCACAGCCCATCAGGTACTTCTCTCTTTTTTGGTTTTCGCTTTCTTTTTACTGTTTCTTTTTTGAAAGCATTTTAGAGTTCGAATTTTTCAAAACCTGAACATGGGATAATATTGAAAACTTTAAAAGATCTGAACATATTTTAATTTGAATAATTTCTAAATTCTGTTTTTTTTCTGAATATTTTCAAAAATTGAACATTTTCAAAATTTAAATCTTTGATTTTTCAAAATGTTTAGAACATTTGTTCAAATTTAAAATTATAAATATGAAACATTTCAAATATATAAATTATAAATCTCAAACAAATTTAAACAAAATTCAAATGTAAACAAATTTGAAATGTAAACAAATTCAGAATATGAAAATTTTATAATATCAGAACTTTTTGAGGAAAGGTATATAATAAAAAAAGTCAAGTAAAAAATATATAGAAAAGAGAGGAAAAGGAAAAGGAAAAAGGAAAAAAGAAAGAAGTAGGAAAGGGGAGCAGCCGGACCGAAGTATCGGCACGAGCGATATTTGCCGCAAATAGGTTTTCTCCGGCTCCGGGCAGTTGACACGTGTATGACGCCCAATGGGGAAACTATTTGTTCAGTGATTGTTTTTTGAATACTATTTTATGCTTTTATTTTAGGTTTTAAAGGTTTAGAAACTTGGTAAACTATTCTTGATTTTCAAAATATGTTAATTTTTAAATATAATTAGTAATTTGGAAAATTATTCTTTTGTAAAATTGTTTGTGTTTTCTAAATTATGTTCATGATTTTCAAAATGTATTCAAGCTTTTTGTAAACTATTATTTTTTAAATGTTTGGATTAAAAAAACAAAAAAAGTGTAGAAAAGAGGAAAAAAAGAGAAAAGCGCCTCAGCAGGACCAACCCATCGTGATGGATGTGTGTGGCGCCAACCGCCCGTGTCCTAGCGATCGACTCCCATAATATTTTCAATTTATTGCTCTGTGTAACTATTTTAGAGCTTCAATTATTATTGGCTTAGAATTTAGAATTGTTTAGCTATTGTAGAGCTTTTATTATTCTTGGTTTAAACTTGAGAGTTCTTTTGCTATTTTAGAGCTTTTATTATTATTTGTTTAGAATTAATTGTTCTTTATCTACTTTAAAGCTACTATTATTTTTTGTTTAGAATTGAGAGTTTGCTACTCATACTACGTGTATACTCATGGTTTCATTGTATTTGTCAGTGGAAAACATCATTTCTATATATAATCAGTTGTAGGAATCATGAGTTCACTTAACCGTGATATTCACACCTCTTTTCTATGTTTAATTGCTTCTAGGATTGCTAATTGGCTATATAGTAGTATGTTATTGAAGATTTTCTTGTATAAAATTCCTATCGGCTTAGTTTTTTTCCATCTATGGCATAGTGGGCTGAAAACATATGCTTAAGAAGATATATGATACATTCACCATGTATGATCACATGTTATTTTCTAAGAAAATTACGCTATCAATGTTTAATTCTAGTAGTAGTGATTTTAATTGCATATATGTGTACAAGATATAAAAAAATTGACGCTCACAAATCTATTTGCAAATCAGAGAGGAAGGGGTATTTGGACACTCCCCCTCCCTCCAAAACTTCCATACTTTATGTTTTTCCCAAGACTTGCTCCCTAGCTCTTCAACTCGAAAAAGCATTACGCAATATTAGGCTAGTGCTTATAGACATCATCCGCTCCGATGCCTCGTGAATGAAGAACTCAAGCTATGTATGTGAATGCCTTGTCGACTCCCACTAGGAAGAACTATGAAATCAGCCAAAAGACGTTGACGATGGTTTCATTCTCGTTAGTCACTGCGTTGCTCCGCTTCTAGTAATGTTCCTAGGCCATTGTAAGAAGGGTGATGGCCTAGTGACCAGGGTGAACAAGGGCCCAGATTTTTTTGCACGGCTTAGAGTATATATAGTTTATGTATGTAGCCTACCAGTCTTGTCGTACTAATTATATTTGTTTGCGAAATTTGACCAATCTATTAATAATCATCAACAACGGTATAAAAGGTCCCAAAAGTAATAAAAATTACAAGTAGGTCAATGGACCACCTAGCGACGACTACATACATTAGCATGAGCCGAAGGCACGCTGCCGTTCTTGCCCCCTCATCTCTGGAGCCGGACAAGTAGTAGACATACGGAAAGTCTGTAGACATACGGAAAGCCATATTTGGTGAGCCTTTTCGGGGATGTTTCAGGGATCTAATTGGATATGTAATATTCTTCCTCGCCGAGCTAAAACTCTGTTTCTTTACAATAGCTTGTATTTTTACTTTGTTCCTCGCATTGAATTTGTATAAAACTATTTATTCTTACTTTTCTTTTGCTATTTTAGAGCTTCTATTGTTCTTGTTTAGAATTTTTGGTTGTTTAGCTATTTTAGAGATCATATTATTCTTGCTTTGCAATTGAGAGTTGTTTAGCTATTTTAGAGCTTTTATTTTTATTGGCTTAGAATTGAGAGTTCTTTTTAGCTATTTTAGAGCTTTTATTATTCTTGGTTTAAAATTGAGAGTTGTTTAGGTATTGTAGAGCTTCTATTATTCTTGTTTTGGTATTTGGATTCATCAATTTGCATAATGAGGCTGAAAAAAAATATAATGATGAAACACATGAAAGATACATAAACATAGGATCAAAAGTGGTGCGAATAAAAAAGCAAAGAAGAAAATGAAAATGAAAATGAAAACAAAAACAAAACAAAAACAAGAATTCCTTTTGTACAGTGATGACACACAGTTTTAAATGGGCTTTAAGCTATATTTTGGTGGGCCTTTTGGGGGATGTTTTAGATATCTAATTGGATATGTTATATTCTTCCTCGCCGGGCTGAAACTCTGTTTCTTTATACGGAGTAGCTTGTAAGCAAAATGAAGCCCAGGTCCAACACATATTCAAAGCAGTGTCCACCGTCTGCAGGCCGTAGTTTGCCATGAAGAAGGCATGCTCTCTCTCTAAAAAAAATATATGATTACATCATATACTAATTGCTACAGTAATCGAACTCTGATTGCATCATACTACTACGTCTTTGCTCTTGTTTTAAAAAAAAACTATCGCACACCAGGTTCTGGTTGTTCTCGTTCACGAATGAAGAAGCGAATGTCCGATTCTATGCACGGATGCAATACAAGCGAGCCAGCACGGTCCGGCGACCGTCATCCCACGAAATTTGCCGGTGGCCTCTCCTGATCGACAAAAAACACGACAATGGGGATCTCAGGTAAGGCAGGTCAAGGCTCGGTGGTGGAGATCGGCCAGGAAGAGGCATCAACCGCGGGTCCCGGAGCGCATTAGCACCTGGAAAGAATCGGGTGCCTAAAAATTCCAGCTCCTGAGTCCAACCGACGAAAAAACGACGACGTCCACGTTAGCCTTGACCGTTCAGCCGGCCCCTCCGTGGCGGCGAACGACTGACAAGTTCAGTGCCTCCGGCAGGGGTCGCGCCGCGCGTCCGGAACCCTCGCGGACGCCGTCAGGTCGAAGGTCGTGGCCGCGTGGGTGCATGGGTGGTCCTCCCGTGCGGCCGTGCGCGCAAGTCAATCTGTTCATCGGGCGCGTGTCTCGGCTCGCGCGAGAATATGCACGCAGTGGTGTGTGTTCACGTCAAGCGCAGCGCACGCAAGTCGGGTCGGATACGCGGCGGCGGATTCGATTTGACCTGTTGGCGCTAGCGGCATGATTTCATATTCTTCCTCTGGCCTCTGACTCATGAGAAACTGACCGGTCGATCGAGAAACTAGGTAGGACTGCTGCTGCTGCTGCTGCTGCGAAAATGGGAAATGGAGATGGTGAAGTCACGACGGCGACAGTTGAAGACACACGCTGCGACCCGGAGTTGAAATCCGGAGCGCGCTGTCCAATCAAATCAAGGGGCAGCTCGATTGAACCTGAACGTATGAACGGGTTTTTCTCCTGACGGAGAATCCACTCAGATTTCATTGGTAACCTTATAATCCTCCACCACTAACCATTTCTGGATATTTCTGCTGGTGATCGCGTGTCGCCGTCTTCTTTTTTGATTAGACGTACCGAGAGATCAGCCCATGAGCTATTCATGTATGCAAGCACGGCCCAGCACGTAGTACTAGCAAAATCCACCAGTCCATGTCTCACGCAGCGCTAGAAGCCCATGGTTTCGTTCTGTGAATGCCTCAATCGCTCAATTACCAAAGGAAATGATAGCTTGAACTGCTCGCTCGTCGCCGCCTCCTATTCCTTTCATTTTCTGCCAAGTCGCTCGTCTCGTCCTCCCGCGGTCAGCACACATATGCTCGCATCGCCACTCGTCACTCCCCTCCTATACGAAAATTAATGAGTATTCATTCTCTGCGATCTGTAAGTGACACTAAAACTAGTCTCTCCAAGTAATTGATCTGAAGGAGATTTAATTCCTAATTCTTGAATTATCTTTAGGGTTTCCTGCCGTGTTGAACTTGAATGTCTGGCTGTTTGGGCGGGTATTTTGTAGTGATATATTGGGCCTCAAATTGTTCCCGGCACAATGCCATGTAATCTTACACAAATGACCTTGTACTATAATTTCACATGTATTACTCTGTGCTCCTCAATGTAAGATGTTTTTCATAGGCTATTTTCTATGAATTTAGGAACGGAGATATGGAGCAACAATATATAGATCTGCATAAACCAACGAAGAAAACCAACCGCGGTAACTATGAGCACTAGAAATATGATTGCTTGGATCTTATTATTGTCTTCAGCTTGGAGAGTTCAATGGTTTTTTTACTGAGGTAAACTCAACTCTAACCCAAATGGTTGCATTTAGTTCCAAAGATTCCTTTGATGCTTTTAGAGTGGAGATCTTAGTGAATTTGGCCAAGTCCTATCTAGATGAAAGATTTGCAGCTTCAAAACTCTTTTTGGACTCACTAAGTTGATTGTTATTACAAACAAGTATTTGGCATTTTCTTTGGTATGTCAATTCTTCAGTCTGCTGTTAGTTTTTTCCATTGCCACTGCATTTACTGAGAGGTTTTTTTCAGCAATGGAAATAGTGAAGACTACATTATTAGTTTCTTGGATCAAAGACTTCTATATTCAGAACTTTGCGTAAGATTGTGATAGACCGCTTTCCCGAGATGAAATAGTGTAGAGGCAAAACGAAATAGATACGTAATTACTCTTGTAATCCAATTTTATTTTGATATGATATTGACAATTATTGTTTGTTATTTATGCAGAGTTTGCTAGAATATACATAATAGAATTACTAATCAATACCATGTGCGCACCTAGTTGTGGAATCTATACTTATAAATGGTAAGGAAATATGTAATCGTTAACTGCTCGGTTGGCTTGTGAGTAGCGACTAATCGGAATTCGGACGATTAACTTATTTAATCGGTCGGTCATTAATCGGTGCAATCTACAAAAATTAGCACCTAAAACACGTATGACTCCTCTTACATCTCAACCACCTATCCTATTAGAGGCAGCCTCGACCTCCCGGATGAGAACCTCAAGGCGCTCAAGCTCTTGTATCTGAGGTCTGTTCGATAACTACGAGAAACTTGTCAACAACGACAAGGAACTAGTTGGCGATAGCGGAAATCGAGCTCCTGGAGGCAGGGATCGAGCGGGAGCTTCACAAAACCTACTTCATTGGGGCGGGCTAGCGGATGGATGGACGATACGTGTTGATAATTTTGCAACTTTTTTGACCAAGTGTAATAATTAATTGGGAACATACCTAGTAATCGGGGTGTCAAAGCTATTAATCGGGCTAAACGATCAACACAAACGATTAGTGGTAATCGACACGGTCAGGTCCCTAGCAGCGATTAATCGGCCTATTAATCACTGGTTCGGACGATTTTTTGAACAGTGCTTATATATATTATTAGTGGTATGTTTTTACAAAAAATTTCTACTTGTTCGTGTTGACCCCGGTGACCCTTTTTCCTGACTTCGCCCCTGAGACCGATGCTATTCAGGTGATCAAACTAATGGAAGTTCGTGGTGGTGGCAGATCTGAAATTGCCAGCATTTGCCACGAAATCCATGAGTTCAGTGGGATTTTTGCTAGCATAAAATTTTAATTTTTTCCTAGGCTTGCTAATAAGGCAGCCCATGCTTGTGCTAAGATGGCTAGTTTTGATAGAAGGAGGTGGTCGTGGGTTAACTACACACCGCCGTTTCTAGGATCCATCTTAGCTAGAGATTGTAATCCTACTGGTTGATGAAACGAAGCTCCTTAATTCGAAAAGAAAAGATTATTATTGCTAACTGCTGCTCACAGCCAGCCAGCTGACGGTACTGCTAAATGGTCTACTAAAATCCACGCTGACCATGCCTCCTGTATAATACTTGAGCTTGTTTCTTGGTTTGGACGAAAGCTTAAGGGCCCCACGGATACATGCATCATGCACACCTACGACGGCTGCTAGCTAGTGCTCCTTTTCTTCTGAACTCGTCTGAAAGCAACTGCTAGACAATGGTGACCATGTATTTTCCTTTTCAAACAAGCTGCTTGACCAATGACCACCCTGCGGCTTGATCCTCACGCGTGACCAAACGCCAGTTTAATTTACAGTCGCCGGGGACGACAGGAAGAGAACAAAACCCAGGCTTGTCCCGTTCCCAGTTCGATCATTCTGCAACTTGCCGCAGAAACCCCCGAGATTCTCCCGAGTAGCAACGTCCCAAGCGGCTACAGACAAAGGTTGAGAAAGGGAGAGAGAGGTAGACGACGAAGTGTGCGGTGAGCCGACGTGCAAATGTCCGGTTCCGAACACCTGTGTGAATGACGAGGGGTTTGCGCGACCGTGAGCGACAGGTTACTAATTAAAAAAAAACTACTACGGCGTAGCGATTGTTTTGAAAGCTGCAGTTGGCCTGCGTGCCTGGGAAACCGAAAGGCTGGGGATGGGGATCACATCATGGAAAGGAATTCCACTTATTCCCTTTCTGCGGATCAGAGACGTTGGATTCTTGCGATTAGGGCGGGGGCGTGCGGTCCAGGAATGGTTGCACGCGTGGAGGTGACACCAGCGGTCCGATTCATTCGGCAAAACGTGTCTGGTTCAATCCATCCATACATCTAATCTGGGACTCGGTTGCGTCGGCCTGGACGCGTGCGGACAACACGAACGTCGTGCCCGCGCGTGCTATTGGCTCATCCGCCGGCCATCTTGACCCACGACATTGATTTCAGACGCGGTCAGCGGCACCGATTCAGACGCAACCGCGGCAGCGATTCAAGGCGCTGGCGGAAGGTAGACTGGCGACAGCCTGCGCTATCAATGGCGAAGCGGTGACATGCTAACTGACTAGACGACACGCTCTCCACCGCCGCTGCAGGCGCCGCCCGACGTCTGCCCTACTGGCTAGACACTTCAATGCCCCTCTTCGGCCTCCGCGCCGGCATCCGATGCCGACTCTTTTTAACCGGCCACCCGCGGCCATCTTCTCCCGCACAGAACACCATCTGTCTCCTCCTTCCCCTTTTCCTTCTTCATTGCTTGTAGCTAGCCATGTCCGGCGGTGCTGGGTCGAGGGGAGGCCGTGGCGGCCGTGGATGTCGAGGGAGGCGTGGAGGACGCGGCCAACTCACCGCGCCACCACGCTCTCCCTCAACACCGTCGTCACCTGAAGATTTCGACCAAGGCACCCAGTTCGCCGCGGCCATCCACCTTGGCATGCCGCGTGACAGGATGCTCCTACCCCGCGAGTTTGTGACGCTGATCGCCGATGATCTGCCCCCGCTCGCCATGCTCCGAGCAAACGGCTTTACGACTGGCAGGTACCCAGTCGACCTGTTGTCCGACCACCTCGGCCAGATGTACCTAGGCAACGGTTGGGAGCGCTTCGCCCGCTCGCACCAGATCGAAGCGGGCAACATTATCGTCTTCAAGTACGACGGCGAAGGAAAGTTCGACGTCAGCGTCTTCGACCACACCATGTGCCGCCGCTGCTACCACTCTGACTCCTCCGACTCTGACGAGTAGGCTAGGCTGTGCGCGCGCCATGTATGATGTATGAATGTAGGCATTGGCTGTTTGCAATGAAAATCTTTATTCAAGTCATAGAACATTCGTTACACTCGCCACACAACCTAAGACTACGAGCGGCCGCCGACACTAGGGGCGGTGGCTGCGGCGAGTCAGATACACCATTCGTCATTGAGAGAATTGATGATCGCTCGTTGCGTCTGCACCTACTCTTCAGCTCGGTCGAGGCGGGCACGCAAGGAAGCATCTTTAGGATTGGCCCGCACCGCTTCCCGGAGGTCGCCACGCACCAATCCGAGCTGCTCCAATCGCCGGTATTCCAGAAGAAAGACGCGTTCCACCGCCGCCGTCGTGAAAGGCTCGCCGGTGGTCACGTGACGACTGTAGAAAGGGCGACGCGACGGTGTGGCCATCTTGTAAATCCGCGGGTGCCCCGGAATCGGAGGAGGCAACACGTCCGATAACTCCAGCGGATTTGGCCACCACGACGGCAGCGGCCGCTCGTGCGCCTCTTCTCTGCCGGCATCGGGGTTGCCACGGAGCTCGTCGTGTTGACGCTAGCGGCCAGGCATGGTGGTTTTTTGTGTTGTGGGTGGCGTCGGTATGGTCGAAGATAGCTCGGCGACCTCCCTTTTTATGGCTGCGCCTGAACGCGGCGGGAAACGCCGAGAACTCGCGGAAAGCGGCGGGAAAGAAAGGCGGGAGCCGACATGGCGGCGGGAAGACGCTGGAAATACGCCGGCGTTGGCGATGACCAAGCACGGACAAATGGGTCGGGCCGCTGTGCGCGGTCGGCCGGACATGCTGGACCCCCTCTCCAAATTGTCCGTGACCCGACCCAAACAGATAGAAACGGACGCTTTGTGGTGACCGTATGGATCGGCCCCGTGGAGATGCCCTCAGAACTCCTCTCTCAGTGTTTTGTTTGGATCGACCGATCAGTGCTAAAACCCTATGCGATCAGCCACCTGGCCCTTGCTAGCAATTTGGCCGTATATGTCCTGTAAGAAGGCAGCGCTGATGTGTTGGCAAGAGGCCAAGAACAAGGAGGCCATCCATCTGCAACTGCATGCAACACATGCGTGGCGTACTACCTGTCGTAAAAAGGCGATCCACTGATCACGCAGTGTGACCGGTTCTCGGCTGGCGAATTAGACAGATGCCGGAGCCCGACCTGATGCCCACCAAGGTTTTTATATACTGGAATAGCGATGTGATCACTTCATGTTGCACCTGCATGCCCACCTTATTTAGCTGAGCAGACTTTAGTGCAATGGAAGCTTTGGTTGTCCATTACCATGATGGAATAGCACAGGATACGACCACATGGATAACTGATGAATAGAGAAGCTTTCCGCATAGTAAATTGCAAGGATGTATATAAATTAAACGATGCTGCACATCGCGGGCATGCAGTCTTTTATCTGAAGAAAAAAATATCAGTACCTCTAGCAGCTGTTTGGTACAGTGAGATCCGAGATGATGATACAATCCAACCAAATGTAAACAAACACGGCGTACCTCATGCCGCCCCCATAGGCCACAGATGTACTGATGTACACGCCATTAGCTGCAGCATTACGGGAGAAATAATTAGGGCAGACAGCAGACGGGCCCGGGCCTGTTCGTGGCTCATTGGTTCGGACAGCACTGCATCGATCGGTCATCATACGAATACAACCTGGAGGCCGGTAGTAGTACTGGAGAAGGTACACGCTGATTGGACTAGTGTGTCCCACGTACGCCTCCCAAACATTTGTTTCGCTGCATTGCATTGAGATCGACCTGGCTCGGAACAATCTACACTTGGATACGCCGAAGCAGAATTCTTTTACACTGTTCTTTCCAGCATTGCTAGTGCTACTCATAGGGTCCTACCAGTACCAAGGGCAACTGTAAGCACTCTATGGCAACTTCGGAGTTTTTGCCAAATCTGACCTTTTGGCGAAACTAATTCCACGTCTGACACCTTTTCAAAACTAATTTTAGTTGTGCAGTTCGGCGCCAAGTCGTAGCAGCTGGAAGGCGGTCCAGAGGGGGTCGGCGCCGAGGTGAGTTCGGCGCCGACACCTCTGGCCTGCGCCCAGCTGCTACGACTTGGCGCCGACATGCACAACTTCGGCGCCATTTAAAATGACGTCGATCCCAGGGGTCAGATTCCAAATTAGTTTTGGAGAGGGGTCAAATTCGGTTGAAGTTATGAGTGGGCAGATTTGGCAAAAATACGGCAACTTCATACTTACGCTGTAATTCTGGTAAAAAATAATGTTGCCTATGGCAGGAAGTACTGCTGCATCGTGTGGACACGAGATAGCCCAGCAAGGCGAGTAGCCTGCAGACTGCAGCAGCGCGGTCGATTGGATTGGACGCAAGACAGCTGCCCTAGCTAGCTAGCAGAGAGGCAGAGAGAGGACAGGTTGTTGAAAATGGGCAATAATCTACTTCCTCCGTTCCAAAATAGATGGCTCAGATTTGTTAAAATTTAAATGAATCTAGATTTCCAAATTTTGACAAATCTGAGCCATCTATTTTGGAACGGAGGGAGTATATGATTTAATCTGAATAATAAATTAATAAAGTATGATTATATAAACAGTAGTAAGATTAATCATGAAGATCAACAAAGTAGATGAACAGATTATATCTATACAAGATAAACCTATCAAATCTACACCAAACACTAGAACAAGGAACTCTAGCAGAATCTGAACAAGACAATTGAGGATCACATACAGTGTAGGTTGAATAGCAGCGGCGACAGTAGCAGCCGCAGCGGTCGCAGCAACGTTTTCGTCCATGTTGAGGTTGTCGAAGAGGTTGGTGACGTCCGGGAAAATGTCATAAACTCGTCCTCAGACGACGTCGTGGTTGCCAGTAGTCGTGCTTGAGCGCTCCCCCAAAAACCTGATCACCACTCACCCGTACAGGTTCACGAGAGGCGGGGTT
Source organism: Avena sativa (assembly GCA_916181665.1). NCBI lineage: Eukaryota > Viridiplantae > Streptophyta > Magnoliopsida > Poales > Poaceae > Avena > Avena sativa. Next base: position 164,011,138 of record OV702294.1, on the reverse strand, counting down.
CCGGAGGCCTACTGTCCCGATCTACGGTGCATGCCGCAAGCCGGGATGAGAAAGACGAAGACGGCGGCGCAATGTTCTGGAGGTAGGCACGTGTGTGGATTGATCACCGATTAGGTTTAGCGCAGACGCTTATATAATGCAGGTCAGGGAGATCGTGGGGCACATCCCACACCCGAGTCGGTAACAGCCCACGATCCATAAAATTAGAAACGACTATAATTAACGCGTCCGTTAATGACTCATAATTAATCCATGATTAATTTTTCCGAACAGTAAAATAAAGCTCAGATCGGCGAGATTCCCGCGACCAGCGACGCACGGCGTGGCGTCGAAGGAGTGCGCGAGGGCTTCTCTCCTTCTCATACCTTAGTGAGTGGTGCAACACTCTACTATATAAGGTGGTCTAACTCTCTTTCCACTAGCTATGTGGAACTAAACTTTAGCACCACTAGCACAGCCATATGTTGCCATATATAAATAAGCTATTTTTTCAGAATTTATCTAATGGGCCAACAACCTAACACTCAATAAATTCCAACACAGATTCATCACCCTGCAAAGTGGAAGCTAGGGCCCTGTTCTTCTCCTTGTTACCCGGCAGGCGCCTACCACTTCTTCTGATTTTTTTTGTCACGATACAACTTCTATGCCGATACCATGTAGATGATATACTATATTTTTTTGCGGATTGTAGATCATATAGTAGAGCTGCAAGTTTTAGTGGTCACAGCCAATCATGATATAGCATTGATGTGTTTAAAAGATGAACCGCTTTAAAAAACCTAAAACAATTTTGATATAGTAGAAATATGCATACGATTCCAGATACAAATATGGAGACTTAAACCTGGAGCTCCACTTGCAAGTCCTAAGATACGAACGGGCCACATGTTGTTTGAATAAAAAAGCAGTAGCACATTGAATTGCTGAACTCCGACACATTGGTTAACCTAAGAAATGCATGGGCCACACAGGACAATTTTAAACAGATTTGGTAATGATTGCTTCAGCTAACAAAGTCCGTGCTTAGGAAAACGAGGAGAAAAACCGGATGAATAATGCCGAAAACGATACTACTTAGCAGGGAACGGGTCAATGCTGGTTCCCTGATGCCTGAATGGGTCCTAGCTAAGTGAAGGCAACGAGTAATCGGTTACAGCTTTATTCATATTCTCTTATGACTATTTTATGCTTTAGGACTAACGTTGCACAAGTTGGTGTTAGACCGTGTGCAATGAAGGAGGTGAGTCTAGCCAAATTTTCTTAGACTCTAGGACATGTTTTATTTAAAGGATTTACAAAGAAATTTTGTAGGATTCTTACCTATAGGATTTTTCCCTATGGAGACCATTTGATTCAAAGGATTGAACCTTTAAAGTTCCTATGAATTCCTTTCCTATAGTACAATCATATAGAATTTCTAATAAGAGGTTAGACCTCTTGGAAAATTTCTTATGTGTCTATGACAACGATGCAATCAAATTTCTGTATTTTTCCTGTGATGCAATCAAATGACTTCTGCAACTAATTTTTGCGTTTTTCGTTCCTGTAAGATTTCACATGTGATGACATACCATTCCTATGGTTTTCTTATTCCTGTGCTTTTAAAATCCTTTGAATCAAACATGCCCTAGTACTAGGCATATGTCTAAGGAAATTATGTGCCAGATAGGCCTACTTGTTAGTGACGAGGGTTCGAATCATCAATGCCCACTGTTACAAATTTGGGTTGTGGAGAAGAAGGGGACGCTGGAGATAAAGGAATGGCAGCAAAGAAGCAACACGGGACACGAGATTTACCTAGGTTTGGGCCCTGAAGGGAAACCTTACTCCTGCTTGTCTGCTCTTGATTGATGGTGAAGCCGGGGGTTACAGGGGTGTGCAGATGAGATCTGATGGTGTGTATGCTAGGGTTGTGGATTGTCCTCCGCGCCGTGCCCTTTTGGTCTTTATATGGGGAGGCCAGGTCTCGGGGTAGGTCGATTCGGTTACAAATTAGGGTTTCCTTTAACTTTCTATCTATACCTAGCCGTGTTCTCCAAGGAGTCGCATCCTTCATGGGACTGGATCACCCAAATTCCTCTTGGGCTTCGTCATCAGGGGTATATTGTTGTATGGGCTTCTGATGGGCCAGACCGGATAGGCTAACATTAAGCACCCATATGGCATACCCATGTCAGTAGCCACCGAGTGTTCAGTCGAATCTGGAGACTCCGAAGTCTTCGAGTTGCTTCATTCGAAAGTGTTTTCAGATCAAGATGTGAGTTCATAGGGATAGTTGATACGCATAACTGACTCTCTCGACGGATCAGGATCAGTTAACTGCCTTTGGGCAAAACAACGCAATCTACTCAGACTTCGAGTCCCCAGACTTGAATCTGGAAAATTGCTGGCGTAATTCGACTTAGGCCACGGAGGTCTTACAAGAGTCGAATTCTAGTGTTTCAAGTTATGTACCCAACATGTCCATCGGGATTTTTCATCGTGCCTGTTGACATAGAAAACTACTGGCAGAGCTCAGTCTGGTGCGTTACCAGGCCATCATACTGTGTCTGTAGATCTTATCTTTGCAGTCGGGTGCATTACCAACACCCATGCCTCGCCGCAAGATCGCCAAATGGACCAAGATGCAAGAGATGTGCCGCATCTGCTACCCGGAGTAGGAGATCGATGTCATCCACCTCAAGGCCACATTGTTGGCCAAGCGCATGAGCGAGGCGCGGGTGTTGGCCTTTGAGGAGGAAGGCTGTGTGGCCGAGGAGGCGCTGTAGCGGGTGGTGGAGGCGGCCTCCAGGGTGGCCACCCAATGGGAGGTGCACGAGATAAACCACATCGCCACCAAGGAGGCGGTGGAGGCGGTGGCCATGGAGGCTGCATCAGCGGCCCTCCGCGAGATCCGCTACAACGCGGCCATGACCATGTTGGAGGAGGTGGCCAAGGAGACCGCCTAGGTCGCCGTCTGCGAGCTTCACCACGCCGCCAAAACACGAAGTGAGGTCGAAATAACACAGCACGAGCACACCGCCGAGACGGCGTAGGAGGAGGAGGAGCACGTGGCTACGGCCACTGAGATGGCGGCCGCGTGGGATCTCGTCGACGACGACGAGATGGAGGTGGAGGAGGATGAAGAGGAGGGGAAGGTGAAGAGGAGGAGGCGATCGTTGTTCCCCTGCAGATCGCGCGCTGGGCTTCGGCCCCAACTGGGCTCCAGCTCTGGCAGGGGTGACCCCGGCCGAGGCAGAAGCCACACTCTAGGCGGAGGCCTTAGCAACGTTGGCGGCGAAGATGCTCGCCAACCAGGAGGCGAGGGACCACTGGGCCACCGAGATGCAGAAGGCCCTGGCAAACCGTACGACGGAGGACCGCGGGAAGGGGCGGGCAAGGCCGTGGTTCGCGGCCATGCGCGTGACCATCACCAAGAACGCCTCCAGCAGCTGGCCATCTGGTCCGCTAGGAGGCAATCGACGGGCCGACAGCAATGACAACGATGGCCGCGGCAACGGCGGCGAGTAGTCGAGCGAGTAGCCATAGAGACTTCCTCCTCCAGTAGCAGCAGCAGTCCCCACTTTTATTTTATTTAAACGTGCCTTTTTATAACTGGCAGGGCTAATGTAATGAAAGCTATATTTTTAAATACTAATGTTTCACTTACATATGGGCAGTGGCGGAGCCTGCCGATGAATAGAGCCCGGGCAAGACTAGCTGCAGCTGCATCGTATTTTTTTCCTATGTAGATGCTTGTTCTAATCACTTCACTCATTACTAATCCTTGAGAGATTTTCCGGACAAGCCCAGGCGGCTTCCCGGGGTCGCCAGGAGGTGGCTCCGCCACAACATATGGGTGCCGAGTGGACGACTGTCAGGACACTCGCGTGGTCCGCGCGCAACCAGACCGTCATAATCGTTGCTCAGATCTGATGCACGAATAGGTCTAGCCGGACACGTTAGTTCAAATGGGTCGTGCCGCTAGGACACCATGCACGTCCCTCGCGATCGTACACACAACGTTTGGACGCGCTCAGACAGGCTGGGTCGATCTAGTGGAGATGTTCACCGGCCCCTGTAGAGCGTCCTGCAAAACTGTCGGACAAACCCTTTGGTGGCGCTGACACAATCTGCCGTGGGAATGGGAGGGGATACTCAAAGGAACACCCCCAATAATTCCGGTCCCCCAAGAAAAAAAAGGACACGAAGTCACGGACATTGGGGATCTCAGGTAAGAGCATCTCCAAGAGCCTTCCAGTAATGGATTGCTAAAAACTGAGTATAGCAATATAAGAGAGGAGGTATAGCAATCCTCAACTGATTTTGCTTTGGCAGCATTCCTAAACTGGATTGCTATATCTGTCCAACACACATAGTGACATATGGAGACAAGGCACGTGGCTAGCCACACAACAAATCCCACACACCGTCACACACGTCAATGTGACTAAAAATTGAAGGGTACCACAACAAACCGTGTTGCTATAATTTTGGGGTTGGTCTCTTGACTTTGCATATATACCAAGTGGAGAGGTCAATATACTAAGGACGAAGCTAAGCGTCCCCCGAACGATGCGTGCTATCCATCGTCCTGGTCCAGAGCCGTTCGATCAGCCATATTGTAGCCGTCCAATAACCCAGCCTGTTATAATCCCGCAGAAGCTTCAGAAGCAAAAAAAATGGTTTGCTTGCATCAAAACGATAGCAGGACGAAGCCAACAGATCCCCGCGGCTATTCCTCACCGCTCGGCGCACGGCGACGCCGCGGCGACAGCTGCAGCAAAACCGGGCGGCCCATGGCTCACCTGCGCCCATCCGTCAAGTACCCCACCCCTGTTCATCCTCACCAGGCCAATCCACTGCCAATCGTCGCCACGAGCAGTTCTTCGAACCCTGTAGCACGGAGGCGCCATGGATCTGATTCGGCGAGCTGCGGCGTCGGAACTCAGTTGCAGCAGTAGTTGCGCGGTGGGTACAACAATCCCGGTGTGTTCTTCGATCAAGACCCCGAGATTGATCTCCCAGCTCCTTCACCGGTAAGAATTTTAAAGCTAGGGTTTGAAGTCAATGGCAGCTAGGGTTTGAAGTCCATGGCAGCAATTTTTGCTTTCAACTTGCTACAGCAGCTAGCTTCAGTAGCAATGCTGTTAGCAAAAGAAAACAATATAGAAATTAGTATTTACTACATTGTTGCATTATTTAGTTGATTTGCTAGAAAATTAGTATTGCTACATGTACCAATTATGGTAGCAATTTATTCTTGTAGCAATTGATTCAGAAAGCATGCCGCTCACATGGAAGAAGCTTATGAATTGGTTCATACTAAAAATAGTTTTTTATGTTGTGTTAATTTGGTAGCAACAATATATTTTGATTTTGTAGAATTTTGCTATCTTGTGATTTTCCATCTCTGAAGCTTATTCTGAAATGCAGGGATTTGTAGCTGATAGTATGCTTGGAGGTTTTGACCTGAAATAGCCTCCGGAAGCTTATGCTGCGGACATTGGAGAAAGCAATGATGAAGGACAATAAAGAACAGAATTTCAACCTGGGCCTCAAAGTGTAGCAAGTGACAATGCTTCAATTGCTGCTGAAAATCCCGGGGAAGAGATTTGCTCTCAGCCAGTTGTTCCTTATGTTGGTATGACCTTTGATGACCTTGACGTGGCGCAGCAAGTGTATAATGACTATGCTTTCAAACTTGGTTTAGGGATACACATAGGAAATACAAAATACAGCATGGCAAGGGGAGCAGCAAAGGACACTATTCTGAGCGGGGTGTTTGAGTGTGTGCACACCGGGAAGCCTATTGACGAAGAAAAACAACATTGCAGCACAACTAGTCTTGCTGCTAGCAGAGAAGATGCTACAATTGACATGAGCAACACTTCTGCACAGAAACCTCGTAGCAAGCAAACAAGTTTGAAGAAGGATGTCACTGACTCAAGGCAAAAAAACAGATTGCTGCAGCTTGGTTGTAAAGCAAAGATGCTTGTTGGGAAGCGAGGCGGGAAGTGCACTGTGACAGTTTTCAACGAGGAGCATACCCATCCAATGGTGCAGCAAATTAGCAAGCGTAGGTATTATCGTTCTCACAGGAAAGTTTCCGAAGAGGATTTCCAGCTAATAAAGACCTTACATGAGCAAAACATAACGACAGCGCAGATGATGGGGTGCCTCGGCAGTGTTCATGGGGGTGATCCTAGATGCCTTGGGTATGTGAAGCGTGATGTTTCCAACATTAGAACAATGCTGCGAGAAGAAGTTTCAGAGCGTTATTTGAGCATGACAATTGAATACTTCGAGATGAGAAAGGCGGAATGCCCTCGGTTCTTCTTTGAGAAGCAAGTAGATAAGGACAACGTTGTGCGGGCACTCTTTTGGGTTGATGGAAGGACAAGGGCACTGTACCCTAAGTACAAAGGCTGTGTGTTCTTCGACGCGACCTTTTGCACCAACAAATACAACCTTCCATTTGCTCCGCTTGTGGGTATCAACAACCACACACACACAATAGTTTTGGGATGTGCTCTCCTACCTGATGAAACAATTGAAACTTTTGAATGGGTTTTCAAACAGGTGAAGAAAGCTGCAAATGGGTTGTGCCCTGACCATATCATGACTGATCAGGACCAAGCAATGGGTAGGGCGATCAAAAATGTGTTTCCTGATGCTGTTCACAAATGCTGCCTATTCCATGTGTTGCGTCTTGCAAGAACGAAACTCGGACCTCACTTGAGAGAAGGTCATCCATTTAGAGAAGCATTTTATGCATGTATCTATGGCACTGACACGGTTGCTGAGTTTGAGGTCTGCTGGCAGAAAATGCTACAAACCTTTGAGATGGCTGAGAACACTCACCTGCAAAACATGTGGAAAACAAGGAACACATGGGCACCTATATATTTTAGGAAAAGTTTCTTCCCATTCACCAGCACAACTGGCAGATCTGAAGGTCTAAACAGCTACTTGAAAACACTAGTTTGGCCAAGTGACATGATATGGAACTTTGTGCAGCAATATGAGTTGTGCCAGAACCTGATGCTTGATCGTGAAGACAATGCAGGTTTTACAATGGATACGACAACAACGCCACTTTGGGGTAGGTGAGTGCTATAATGTTTTTTGCTTCAGTAGTATGTTATTGCTTTAGTAGTGTGTTTTTGCTTCAGAAATTGTGTTTTTGCTTCAGAAGTGTTTTATTTTCTTCAGAAGTGTGTTTTTGCTTCAGTAGTGTGTTTGTTGCTTCAGAAGTGTGTTTTTGCTTTAGTAGTGTGTTTTTTGCTACAAAATGTGTTTTTGCTTCAAGTAACTTTGATAGCATTCCCTGACAATGTGTGAAACTTATTTTCCTTGTAGTTGGAGCATTGAAAAGCAGGCCCTTGAATTCTACACAAGGGAGGTTTTTGGCAGGTTCCAGAAGATTCTTGAAGAATCAACAAGGTTTTATCCACTCCGGGCAGAGGCAGAAATGCATTGTTTCGATCTTGTACCAAACCCCGGATTCGATCTCAAGACATATCGGGTTGAAGCAAACATTGAAGAGGGGATATACTTGTGTGGCTGCAACTCATTTGAGATGTGTGGACTGATATGCCCGCACATCGTCAGGGTGATGGTGCAATTAAACATCCAGAGAATACCAGACCGATACATGCTCCAACATTGGTCTGCTGCAGCAACAACACCTGCCCCTGATCCTGGTTCCAATGCAGCAATATTTGGTGTGCCGGGCACAAATAATCTCAAATACAACTCATTGTGCAGGAAGTTTAATGACTTGGCATCAGATGCATGTTTCAACTATGAAACATATCGTGTTGTGTCAACAATGATTGATGAAGCTAGAAAAGTTTTTGCTGCCATGAGGAGTGCTCTGGATGATGCGCAGCAAAATTCTGTGGCTCATGAACAAGGCTTGCCTCCACACCAAGGTGAACAACAACCTACAGACACACAACAGCAATAGCAAGATGCTCCAGATGATGTTACCAGTAGCATGTTGAAGAACCCGTCACGAGTTAAGCCAAAGGGGCGTCCAAAAGAAAAGTCAGTTAGAAGAAAGCAACTGGTTGAGATTCGGGATGAAAAGAATGCAAAACGAAAGAAGAAAGCACAAGAAGGCGAACTACATCCCATAGAGAAGAAGACAAAGAAAGCAACAACCAAGCGGAAGCCAAGGGCGCATAAGTGCCCGTACTGCCATGAAGAGGGTCACACGGTGCAACAATGTGTGTCATTCCAAGCTATGATGTCGGACAATGCTGCGAAGATAGATTTGAATCTCTAGTTTTAGTACCTATTTTTTTCTTCCATACATACAAGCACCATTGCCTTGTAAAGTAATTTCAGAAGAACTAGTTATGCGATTACACTGAACCATCATTCACGGTTACATCGCACTACAAAGGAAAGTTTCCATTAGCTAACAACTTGCTTCCATCACACTACTGCTACTACATAAGCTAATCTACTTTGGATTCAAATCCTGTTCCATGAGCTTCTCCACCGAATCTTGGTTCTCCCTTGCTTCAATGAGATCTGCTGCAAGAGTCCTGCAAAGATCCGGGCAGTAGTTGTTGTCGAATTCTGCCATGACCTTGCCGTTGAAATTCTTCATGAAGAGGATGCCAAAGAATCCACAATCAAATCTGGAAAATGCAGAAAAGAAGCAAACAAGAAGCTAAAAGTGAGCAATAAACTAATGATGGAAGAATTTGAAACAGTAGAAGCTAGACCCAAAGGATGCAAACTTACAATGTTACTTCCTGTGGATGATCAGGAGTCTTGAGAAGGTATAGCTCCATGTCTTTAGCAAGTTTAGGTGCTAACTTTGATGCATCAACAAGAGTGGTGAAGTTCAAAAAATGCACCATTCAAACAAGAAAAGGTTGGTTATGAAATGAAGCAAAAAAGAAAAGACGGAAGCTACTAAAAATAGCATGAACATTTCTTACTTCATCATACCAAGTTTCGTGCAAGCTCATCCAAGAGACCAACCCCCTTGTCCATCTTCATCGAATCAAAGATGTGGTATTGCTTCATCATAATGTTGACAGTAGGTACATCCCAATGCTCATTCCTCACAGTAGGGAAATAAAGCTACATCGAAGCACGTAAACAAAAACAAGATTAAACAGGATGTAGCATGTAGCAGTACACGTAGCAAGAAAAAACAACTCACAATATCACACTTTAGGATCTTGTACTTTGCACACTGATCATTGAACTCATCCAAACAAGTTGCTGCGTTGAATGTCTTCGGATCAGCAACCAATTTTTCCTGTTATCGAGGATAACAACAAGATCTTGCTCACCACAATACGAAGCAAATAAAATAGAAAACAGAAAAACAACTACGCAACAAGATATTTCTCACCACAATGTTATGCATGAATGCATATCTTCTTTTCTAGCGTGCACTGTTCTCGCAGATAATCATAGCCTCGTGGTTGAACTTCTCAATCCACACATCCATCACCTCGGTGCTAAGAAACAGGGACGGAGACAAGGGGGGACGAGCAGGGGCTACGCCCCCCTATGCTTGTGATTTCCTTTAGAATAGTATCCATGGCAGCTCTTTATTCATGGCATTTTTGCTAGTTCGGCCACCCTCATATAGATCAGACATACAGCTTGCCCCCCTTGAGCTGACTACCTGGCTCCGTCCCTGCTAAGAAATGCACGTGGCTTTAGAGATTCTTTAAAACCCTTGTATGTGCAAAAGTAGCATCCAATTTGCACGAAACACCTCCTACAACCAAAAAGCAAAACATATCATTTAAATCTGAACATGTAATCTACACCCCCCTACTACAGATGCTGCAAAGATCATGTAATGAAGCATATTGAACAAATGGAAAAAATGAATCAAACCAAATTGATGAAGCAAATATTTTAGAGTAAGTAAGCTACTAAATAACACCATTGTAGCACAAACATGACACTAATGAAGCATCTACAGGAAAAAGTTGGAAAAGGATAAAAAGACATCTAAATCAGTGTAGTAAATAAAATACAGTTAATGAGCTAAAAGTTAAAACAAATGTAGCAGATTTCAATAGCTTCTGAAGCAAAACAAAATGTGACAGAAAACTCACTGCCCCTGTCCCTCCTCCTTCCTCTTCTTTGTGAGCCTCTTAAATGTCCATCGATTTGAGACAAACCTGGTATAAATTTCATCCTGATCTTTAGACACCTTTATCTTCTTGCTCTTTGGAGGTGTAAGTTCCTCCTTTGCTGCCCGCTTGAATCTTGTCTTCTTCTCATGTGTCACCATCCCAAAGCTTCCATCACCCTTGGCACTAGAATCAATAGGCACGACACCTTGCAAAAGACAAAAAAAGTCATTTTTAGCACAAACGATGCTTGTATGGGAGGCCAACAGGAACAAAAATGTAGCAAAACAAAAGCTATGCATAAAGGTAAAAAATGCTACGAAAGGGATAAAGGTACATAGATGGTTCAGTTCGATCCACTGCACTAGGTGTCCCAGCAGCAACTGAGGGAGCGGAATCTGGTACCTCCACAGCTGGTATACCTGCAACCACTTTACATGTGTCTCATTCAACATCATCAGAATCTTGCGAAAACAGCTCAAAACCTGGAGCTTCAGGAGCACGATTCCATGCTTCAGGGTCTATATGTGCAGGACAAGGTGACGGGTCACGGCGCTGCGGTGACGTGACCGGGCTATCAACAGGTTGCTGCTCTGGCACATCAATTCCTCCCATGGGTGATGAATCCAAAACTACAGCAGACTGTGGCATATCCAGTATGTGAACATGTGTTTGCAACTCAGACTCTTGCTGCTTCTCACCTCTAATAGTTGCTTCCTCATTCTGTTTTGCTTCATCCTCTATTGCTTCCATATCGTCCTCGTTTGCTTCATCCCTTCTTGCTTCAGCAACATCCTCTTTTGCTGCATACACACTTGCTTCAACATCATCAGACTTGTTCAAACCGTCAAATGGTTCTTGCTCCTCGAAAACTTTTTCACGTTCTTCTTCATTGTCCAGTCCTGCATCAGATGGAAACACGACGCTAGGACCAGCCCCATCCTTCAATTGTGCATCAATGTCGACCAATAGCGCAGCCATGCGTTGGGAATGCATCCGTTTCGACCCAACAGCAAGATTCTTCATTGTAGTTTCAACATCAGACGCCCAAAAGGCCTTATGCTTCTCGGCCAAGTGCTTGAAGCGGGCAGGTACCTGATAGTAAGAAAAAGGAAACAAAAGAAACAAAAACATAAAAAACTAAACATAAGCATGGCAACAAAAAATCTACACCATGTTAGCAGCTACAGAAAACTAATGAAGCAAAATATAGAAACTAATGTAGCAAAAATGTTATAGTTCTGCAAGGGAAACAAAATCTTGTATGCAATCTGGAAGCAAAATATGTACACCAATGTAGCAACTACAGAAAACTAATGAAGCAAACTATTAAACCTAATGTAGCAAGAATGTTATAGTTTTGCAAGAATGTTATAGAATCTTGAAGCAATCTGATACATACAAGGCAGCAAAATATTTTAGATAAGTAAGCAACCTATCTAAGGCAATGTAGCCATACTGAAACATTAATGCAGCAGATTCTATACCTCCGGTTCTTGGCTACTGGGAAACACTAGCCATTCATTCAACGAGGCAGAAAGATTGACTTCAGATTCATCTAAAGTAGGAGCTGGAGGAGCTTCGTTTACTTGCTCATTACCAAGATCAGTATTGTATAGAGTTTCCGATAGGGGGAGAAACTGCACACAATGAGGATATAGTCAGATGACAAACAAAAACACAAACAAGATAACCCATTCAATGCTGCCACAAATGCTGTACCGGCCGCCAATCGAAAACTGTAGTATTGTTCAATATCTTAAGCTCAAGGTCGTGGTCCCCAACAAATTCAAAGTCGCTGTTTGTCACGAAGCATACTCTTGGCAGTGACTTGTTGAATACATGGCCGCGGTTTTGTGGGAAGCTCAAATGGTCCATGTATGAAATCTGTTATAGGCAATGGAACAACAAACTAGTAAGGGACAGAAATCCGAAGTAGATCGAACCATAATCCAAACTGAAAAAGTATGAAGAGGAGTAACGTACACCAAGGAAAGCAAAAGGGCCAGTGATCTAGAACTCATATTTGATCTCTCCCTCGGTGAGCTTCAGTGGCATCGCCTTTTGCTTCCGAATATGATCCACTTGTGCTATAGCTAAATCCAGAAGGTATTCATCCCAAGCATACTCATCGGTCTTGGTGGGGTCAACCATGGAATCAAGATATTCAATGCTAATGTTGTTGGAGCTCTTAGGAGCAACCATGAGAGCCAAGTAAAGAAGGTCCCATGTCCGGATTATCGTTGCCTCATCAGTGTTGGCGCGCGATTCGAGCAAAGCTACTGCAGTAGCTATCTCAGCCCTGGTGCTACCAACTTTGTAAATGCCCCGAAGCTCACAGGGGTCATTTTTATTCAGGAGCTCTACAGGTTTGTTGCCGCAGCGAATTCCGAACACCTTCTTCACCATATCTCTTGTGAGAACCATAATGTTTTTGCGTGTTTTATACTCCCACAGATTAGGATCAGTGTACAATGCAATGTAATCTATCAACCCACTAGGAATCCTGAATGGCGACACATCTAAAGATGATCTGAACGCACTCTTCGAAGCAATAACTGCACGCATTTCAGGATTAAGACCATTTGCCAGGGTGAGCAAACGCTTCGCAGATAGGCGGTTTTTAGACATCCATGTCTTCGCCCTATCCTCCTGCACAACATCAAACACGAAAAACAAAACTCAGTGCAGCAACACTAGTTGACAATGTAGCAACTGCATTAAAGCAACAAATCTAAAATAGATAGATGCACAGTAAAAAACAAAAAACAAAAGGTAAGGACAAAAACTGCCTAGAAAAGGTACTAAAACAATTAAAAGAGTAGGGCAAAAAAGTAGTTTTGTGGGGCACCACATAAACAAACATTGTAGCAAAACATGCATATGTAGCAAACAGATTGGAATGGGACACCATCAGAAGCAACAATGTAGCAAAAAAGGACAACTGTGCCTATAAAAGCTACTGTACCAAATTCCATCTAAAATTTCTTGAATATCTAGTTGTATGGGGCACCACATTAAGCAATGGTTGCAGCAAAAACAAAAATCAACCAAAGATTCCTAGCAATTCATTACAGACACTAGCTGTAGGAACAATTCCTTACATAATTAGTAGCTGCAGCAGCAAAACATATCAAAAATACAGATCTATAAGCTGTATGCAGCAATTCTCAAAGGAAACATATCAAAATTAGTAGCTCTATATAGATCTATAAGTTGTATCCTAGCAAAACATATCAAAATTAGTAGTTGTAGCAGCAATTATCACAGACACTAGAACATCACAGCAGCAAATCTCACAGACACAACAACACAGGAAACATAACAAGGGAAACGCAGCAAAATGCAGGGAAACCCTAACTGGCGAAAACGAGGATGAACTCACCGCCATGGCTAAGGACGCACCGGTTGGCTTCCCCTTCCGACAGGTCTTCTTCTTCAACGGCCCTGCAATACACGGTGGCTACTATCGGGATTCGAGATCCGAAGGGGAAAACAAGGGAGCGTGCTGGGAGAGAAAGCAGGAAGGGGAAATCGATACGGAGGTGAGGGATACAAACTGGCTGTTCTGACCGCCGGCGGTGCCATCCCCGGCCAGCACTCGCCGTCGACGAGGGGCCTCGCTCTGCGCTCCCCTCCGTCGCCATCTCGGTCGCCTTCGTCTGCGCCTAATCTGGAAATTGCCCGAATGAAGAGCGGGCCGACAGTTTGGGCAATCTTCTGGGCCGTCCGGGTCTTGTGCACGTGGCGCGATTTGGACAGTTGGATCGCGTCTGATCCAACGGCGCACGAGCAGGACGACGGGACGATGCGGTCGTCCGGGGGATACACATCATTTTCCATATACTAAGCTTCCTAATTTTTTTTATAGGAGACAACTTATACAAAGACTGTTACAGCTGTTTTTTAACAAGAATTGCTATAACAGCAATTGAACGTAAATATAGAAATGCTCTTAAGGATACTCTAAGGCAGGTCAAGGCTCGGTGGTGGAGAGCGGCGAGGAAGAGCCATCAACCGCGGGTCCCGGAGCACATTAGCACCTGGAACGAATCGGGGGCCTAAAAATTCCAGCTCCTGAGTCCAACCGACGAAAAACGACGTCCACGTGTGGCCGGCCCCTCCGTGGCGGGCGAACGATGGACAAGTTCAGTGCTCCGGCGGGGGTCGCGCCGTACCACGACGTCCCGCCGCACGTCCGGAACCCTCATGGACGCCGTCAGGTCGAAGGGCGTGGGTGCATGGGTGGTCCAGGAAGGCCGTACGTGCGCGCAAGTCAATCTGTTCAGCGGGCGCGTGCGCGGTGTCTCTGCTCGCACGAGAATATGCACGCACTGGTGTGTTCACGTCAAGCAGCGCACGAATCTGCAGTCTGCACACGCAAGTCGGTTTGGATACGCGGCGGATTCGATTTGACCTTTGGCGCTAGCGGAATGATTTCATATTCTTTCTCGGGCCTCTCTGACTCAAGAGACTGGCCGGTCGACAGAGAAACTAGGTAGGACTGCTGCTTCATCGCAAATGGAAATGTGAATGGGAATGGAGATGGTGAAGTCACGACGGCGACAGTTGAAGACCGGAGTTGAAATCCGGAGCGCGCTGTCCAGTCACGGGGAAGCTCGATTGAACCGTATGAACGGGTTTTTCTCCTGACGGAGAATCCACTCAGATTTTATATGGCAACCGTATAATCCTCCACCGCGCGCTAACCATTTGTGGATATTTATGCTGGTGATCGCGTCGCCGCCTTCTTTTTCGATTAGATGGATCGAGAGATCAGTTATCTCAGAGACGTGTTAGTTCGATATCCTCCACAGAAGGGAAGATGAAATGAAGCACGTACGAGGAGCCCGGGAGTATGTATGTACTCCCTCCGTTTTAAAACATAAGATGTTTTAAGTTTGTAAAGAGAATGTATCTAGACTTGTTTTAGTGTGTAGATTCACTTCAAACGTGAGTAAGCTTATATATTAAAAAAAGTCTAGATACATTTGCTTCACAAGCTAAAACACCTTATATTTTGAAACAGAGGGAGTATGTATGTACTTCGTAGAAGATGTTTGGATCCTGGGCGTGAAATTATGCTTAGATTTAAGTTTTATTCCGCTCCTCAAAACAGACTCACGCTCAGCTTTATAAATAAAGCAATATTTATACAAGATTCAAGACAAACTAACGACAAAGGTTCCACACACGCAACACACACAAACTGCACCCCTCAGCGAATACAAGGCAAAGCCTAGAACCAGCAAAGGCGTACACACACAGATACATGACCCAACAGCCTCCAGAGGAGCCATCAGTGGCCAGACGGAGTAGCAAGCCGGCGGGTCGCCGCGATCAGGTGCTCCAACATCTCGTCTAGCCGCTCCCTATCGCGCTGTCTGCACAACGGTTACCACTGCTGCAAAAAAAAGCGGAAATTTAAAGATTGAGTCAGAGGTACGGCGCAGAAAGATACGCTCGATGACCATCTTATTCCGTATATTCCATAGAGTCCAGGTCATCGCCGCAAACACCAACCAGAAGATGCGCCTCCTCCTAGGTTCGAGGCCTACCACTCAGGCCCCAGTGCCTCGTGGGTGAAGTTTCATAGGAAGCGAGCAGCGGGACAAGAGAAGAAGATATGCAAGCCCGATTCTGGGACCGCACAAAGCGGTCACAGGCCGTTTCTAGGGCCATGCCGCTTGGCCACCTCTACACCCGAGGGTATCCGGTCACGCAACAACTGCCAGACGAAGATTTTAATCTTCAGGGACAGGGGGCCTTCCATAGCGGAGAAACCCACGATAGAGAGGGCCCACTAAACAGGGCCTATAAGCCGAACCAATCGAAAAGGTCCCCGAGGGGACCAGCCTCCAAGAGGGAGTATCTGGGGCCTGAGCCAAGGACATCGGGAGACTGTCTCTCAGCTCATCCCAGGATACCCTCTCGGTCTCCCCAAGGTTCTGCCGGAATGCCACCTGCCACTCCCCGCCCTGGCAAGCCTCCACTACCAGGAGCATGGGGTTTGCGCAGATCGCAAACAAATCTAGAACCTCGTGATGCAGAGGGCGATCACTGCGCCATGGGTCCAGCCAAAAAAGGGTGTCCCTCCCATCATCTATGGAATTGGATAGCCCTTTCCGTTTGATGGCTTAATATCCTGGGTGGATCTCCAAAATTGAGACCCCTCCCGACGTTCACAAGCCAGCAGCGGCCGTCCCTGGAGGTACTTAACTTTTATTAATTGTAGCCAGAGGCTTCCATTATCCTTCAGAATCCTCCACACCCATCTGAGCATCAACGCCACATTCATGTGACAGGAGGAGAGAATACCTAAGCCCCCCAACTCTTTGGGGATGCAGATGTCAGCCTATTTAACCATATGGTACTTTTGGTGGCCATCATTGGCCATCCAAAAGAACCAGGAGAGCTCCTTGTCGAAGCTAGCATGAACCCCTTCCTATAGGACGTACATCCCCATCATATACATGGGGATACTGGAGAGGCATGAGTCGATAAGGATGGTCTTGATCCCTTTGTAGGTGAACCTCCCTTGCCAGGGTTCGTATTTCGCCTTAACCCGACCCATGAGGTGCTCAAGGTCCCTGATCAGGATCCTGGTGTCCCTCACTGGCATCCCTAAGTAGTTTAGGGGGAAGACTGCCAACCGGCAGTTCATGTTATCCGTGATCCTCTGTTGATCAGCCCTGGAGTAACCCAATACCATTACTTCACTCTTATCAAAGTTGATCTTGAGGCCCGGCATGGCCTCAAAGCGGAGGAGCAGGAACTTCAGGTTAATGATATCCTGTTCCGATCCCTCCACCATGATCATAGTATCATCTGCATATTGGATATGGGTCACCCCCCTCATGGGATGAGATGGCCAACCACACCCGAGATGTGGCCGGAATTCTTGACCTTCTCCAAGATTTCCGCTAGGGCATCGACCGCGGCATTAAACAGGATCAGACCCCGCATGAGGGTTTGAAGTAGAGGCCCACCTCGCCATTTATGTTTATAGCCGTGTTCTCGCTCATTACGATCTGTGTGATCCAACCTATCATGCGATCATCAAGTCCTCGACGCTTGAGGACCTGGCAAAGAAAGGCCCATTCTAGCCTGTCATATGACTTCTGGAAATCTAGCTTCAGAAAGACGCCCCTCTGGTGTCTCACTTTCACCTCATGAATAATTTCATGAATAGAATCCCATCGTGGATATATATTCCTTTTAGGAAGGCAAACTGGTATGTGTGCGTCAGCCGCTCCATAACTGGGGCCAGCCTACACGCACATACCTTGGAGATGATCCTTTGGACCACGTTTATTATAGTGATCGGCCTGAACTGGCGTATATCCATGCCCCCCACAATCTTGGGGATCAGGGTAATCACACCAAAGTTCAGGCGTGCCATCACAAGGGTCCCAACATACAGCTCCTGGAACATTGGCATAATGGCCCCCTGTACTTTGTCCCAGAACTTCTGGAAGAAAATAACCGGAATACCATCAGGTTCAGGTGCAGGGTTCGCCTTCATCTCCATGATGGCCCGATGCACCTCTACTGGCAGGAATGGGAGCGTGAGCTCCACATTCTCATCATCAGAGACCATGGCCCCTACTGGACAAAATTCTACTGCTAATGCCGCCCATGTGCGGGAGGCCGCCTAGAACAACTTCTTATGGAAGGAGTAAATATGGGAGGATATATCCCTGGCCTCCTCCAGGAGTCGGCCGTCCTCCCAGAGGCAGTGGATGAAGCACTTCCTACGTCGTCCATTAGCAATGGCATGGAAGTAGGTCGTGTTCGCATTCCCTTTAAGGAGCCAGTTTTGGCGACTCCGCTGGCACCAGAACGTCTCCTCGCCTCGATAAATCTCCATCATGGAGTCTTCTAGTGCATCATCTGCTGTCCTCCGCCGATAGACCGCCATCATATGCCGTCTGATCTGCGTCTCGGGTCCGCGCCTAGGTTGGCCCCCATCCCGGCATGAACTCTCGTGCCATCATCGAGCAGAAGTGCCAGACATCCACAACCGTGCGCACCCAGGGGCAGAGGCAGACGCCGTCTCCCACTTTGACCGTACCATCTCCACAAACCTAGGCTGATGGAGCCAGATGTTGTCAAAGTGGAAACAGTTCAATCTCGTGGAGGCCCGCCTCTAGTGGAAAGCAGGAGGGGACAGTGGTCTGACCCAATCCTCGTGCCTTCTCTAGACCAACTTGTGAACAGCTTTTGTTCTGTAATACTACAAGCTATGCACGAGCCGTTAAATTAACTTTATTACGGGATTAATATTTCTTTGTTGAAAAATGAAGGGATCGGTTATTTTCTCCGCATCTCTTCTTTTCGCTGAGAAATCCCGACTAGTGGAGCAATCGGACCTGCCAGGATATTTTCGGGACATTCTTTCCTCCTTCCTCTTTCACCATAATCGGATGCCACGACGAACCCTAGTTCACTTCAAAAAAATTCGGGAGATTCATGTCTGCATCCTGCACATCCTGTATAGTCTATATTACTTGAGCTTGTTTCTTCGTTTAGACGAAAGGGCCCCACGAATACATGCATCATGCATGCCTAGGACGGCTCCTCCTTTTCTTCTGAACTCGAAAGAAAGCTCCTGCTAGACAATGGGTGACCATGTATTTCCTGTGGCTTGACCCTCAAGCGTGATCAAGCACCGGTTTTATATGTTTCCGGTCGGCGGGGACGACAGGAAGAGAACAAAAACCAGCGTTGTCTCGTTCCCAGTTCGATCATTCTGCAGAAACCCCGAGATTCCCCTGAGTCGCAACGTCCCAAGCGGCTAGAGACGACAGAGATTAAGAAAGGGAGAGGGAGAAGAAGACGACGACGAAGTGTGTGGTGAGCCGACGTGCAAATGGCCGGTTCCGATCGAACACCTGTGAATGACGAGGGGCTTGCACGACGCGAGCGACAGGTTATTGCGACGGGGGCGGGGACGTCTGGTTGCCGCGCGCGCGGAGCTGACATCAAATAATGGGGGTTTACCACTACCGTGAATGAAGTAAAACGTCGACGCAGAGGCAATCCGTGGATGCATATGCGTGCCTGTCTCAGAACTCCTGTCTCCCAGTTTTGTTTGGATCGGCCAATCAGTGCTATAAAACCCTATTACGCGATCAGCCATCCCGGCACCTTGGTATTTGGCCGTATATGTGAACAAGGAGGCCATCCATCTGCAACTGCATGCAACACGTGCATGGCGTACTACCTGTCGTCAAAAGGCGATCCACTGATCACTCAATGTGACCGGTTCTCGCTCGGCTGGCGAAGTTTTTATAATACTGTATATTAGATGTTGCACCTGCATGCCCAACTTAATTTAGTTGAGCAGACCGTAGTGCAATGGAAGCTTTGGTTGCCCATAACCATGATGAAACAGCAAAACTAGTGCATGGATCGGATGCGATCGCAAGGATAATTGTTAAATAGAGCAAGATAGATAGATTAGGATACATCGTCCAATGCATGCTAGCATGGATCTTTATCTGAAGAAAAAAGATCAATACTGTAGCAGCAGTTCGGTACAGTGAGATCCGAGATGATGATACAATCCAATCAAGCGTAAACAAACACGGCGTACCTCATGCCGTCCCCACAGATGTAGTACTGATGTAGTACACGCCATTAGCTGCCACATTACGAGAGAAATAATTAGGGCAGGCAGCAGACTGGCCCGGGCCGGGCTAGGTGTATATGCGTGTTCGCTGTTCGTGGCTCATTGGTTCCGATGGCGCTGTATCGATCGGTCATGTATCAATCATCATACGAGAATACAACCTGGAGAAGGTACACACTAGCTGATTGGACTACTGTGTCCCACGCCTCGCCAACATTTGTTCCGCTGCATTGAATCGAGATCGATCGACCTGGCGCACAGCATTCTACACTTGTCAATATATAGTTGGATACGACAGATCAGGAGAATTCTTTTACACTGTTCTTTCCAGCATTGCTAGTTGTACTCCTATCAGGGGGGCAACTGCAAGCACTCTATGGAAAATCTGTGTGACTTCATACCTACGATGTAATTCTGGTAAAGATAATGTTGCATGGGACAATGCAATTCCCCCCGTAGGAGGGGTCCCGGCACCATCTCTACTCTCCATTTGTTGTAGATTCGTGCTATGTGTTTTATAAAATAGCCCTTCCATCTTACCTCTTAGATCTGTTGCAGTTTTCTATCCAAGCCTCTAGCGTTGTCGGATATTCTATATTTTTTGTCGCTGATTCTCTCCTCACAATCGATACTGTCACTGATTCTCTCCTCACAAAAATGAAACATGCACAATTTATTTTTCAACAATCTCATTTGATAATTTTTATTCTTGTACTTTTTATTTAACAATATTTAGACACTCTTACTTTGTTACATCCTAGATTCAGAAGTTTCATACAAGATTCACATGTTTTACAAACTTGTGTCTGCCGAATACAAAATTTGTACACTAAATATTTTTTAAAGATTTATAAATATTAATATATATTTATTATTCACTAAACATTCCAGATTCATAAATTTAATCAACTATTTTTTCTACTCACACGATTTCTTTTTCTTTTTCACCTCATTTTTCTCTTAAAATTTTAGGAATATTCAACAATGTTTTTATGTACATTTTTTATTCTAAAAATGAAACAGGCACAATTTGTTTTTTTTTACAATCTCATTTGATAAATTTTATTCTTGTACTTTTTATTAAACAATATTTAGATACTCTTACTTTGTTTCATCCTAGATTCAGAAGTTTCATACAAGATTCACATGTTTTACAAACTTGTTTCTGCCAAGTATAGAACTTGTACACTCAATATTTTAAAGATTTATAAATATTAATATATATTTATTATTCACTAAATATTCTAGATTCATAAATTTAATCAAAAAAAATTCTACACACACGTCTCTTTTTCTTTTTAACCTCATTTTTTCTCTGAAAATTTCAGGAATATTCAACAATGTTTTTATGTACATTTTTTATTTTAAAAATGAAACATGCATAATTTGTTTTTTCAACAATCACATTTGATAATTTTTATTCTTGTACATTTTATTTAACAATATTTAGACACTCTTACTTTGTTTCATCCTAGATTCAGAAGTTTCATACAAGATTCACATGTTTTACAAACCTGTTTTCTGCCAAGAGATGTTCATATAATTTTTTTACAGAATACATGCATAATTTCTGTCCTTTTTTCAACTCATTTTTTCTCGTAAAATTTCAGGAATATTCAACAATTTTTCATAGAATACATGCATACCAAGAACGTTTCATACAAGATACACACAAGATTCATGAGATTACTCACAATATCTAATCTCATTCATATATTTTTTTCATAGAAAACAACATTTCCCTAAGATTCTTGACCGAAATTATTTTCGTTTTCCCTCTTTTTTGATGTTTCATACATAAATCCATAGAAGATTCATACCATGATCCACATTTCACGGAATTTTTCTTACATATTATTTTTCACAGAATGTTTTTCATAGATTTTTCATGTAATAATTTATCACCCAAGATTCACACAAGATTTGAAATGGGTGGAGATCCATAAACAGATTCACACAAGATCCATAAGGTTTTCACTCTATCAAATCTATATTAGATTTGAAATGGGTTGATCCATGAACAAAATCACACAGATTCATCCATGAACAAAATCTTTTGAACAAACTCAAATGATCCATACATCTTTTATTCTGAAAATGAAACATGCATACAAGTTTCATACAAATGCAATTTCATCATAGATTCATCACAATTAATACAAAACAGGCCATGAGAAAATCCTCGTCCACAATGGTTACAATCTTCAGAGAATCACAAGATTTAATACAAGTCCATACAAGATCGATAAGAGAATCATAAAATTTTCATATATACTTGACGATCTGGAAAGAAGAAATTACATGTTTCATAGAAAAAACAACAAGATCTAGAAAAAAAGTTCAACATGAACTCAAATCTGTGTCTCTCAAACAGAATAATCCACTAGACGTTGGTGTATGCTTTCAAGAACAAAATGCAACAGACTTTATACATGTTTCCTCGAAGAATGATCTGTGTCCGGACATTGGTGTATGCCAAAGGACAAGGAAATAAAAAAGAAATGAACTGTAAAAAATTCATGAACAAAATACAACAGATCTTATACATGTTTACTCGAGGATTCATAAATAGTTCATATAGTATATTCAACTATGTAATTGATCTCCTCTGTTTTATTCGAGAAGCACATCAGATTATCAAGTGTATAAACATAGATTCAACTCAGATTCATAGTAGTTTTCTATAGGTATCACAAATAATATAATGATTCATAACCGTATCAACACAAATTCAACTCTTACCTCAAAAAATTAATCATAGATTCAACGCAAAATGTCAAGAAAAAATAGATCACTAAAAACCTTCAGAGAAATAGAAAGAATCACTAACAAACTTGAAGGAACATGAAAGGAAAAATTGGATTGGAGGCGGTCCAGCTCACATCCGGGCTTCCATGCCCAGATCACATCTTCCTCCTCGTTGTTGGAGATATGCCCTAGAGGCAATAATAAATGTAGTTATTAGTATATCTTTGTGTTTATGATAAATGTTGACATTCATGCTATAATAGTATTAACAAGGAAACATTAATACTTGTGTGATTTGTAAACTTAAATTGAAGTCCCTAGTGTAGCCTCTATACATCACTAGCTTGTTGGTTAATAAATAATTGTGGTTTCCCTATCATGAACATTGAGATGTTGTTAACAACAAGATCATATCATTAGGAGAATGATATGGTGGACATACTCCTATAGATAAGCGTAGCATAAAGATCAAGTCATTTCAATAGTTCAATTGCTATATGCTTTCTGATACATAGTAACCTAATTCCTTCGACCATGAGATCATGCATATCACCTTTACCAGATGGATGCTTTGATGACATCAAACACCACACCGTAACTGGGTGGCTATAAAGGTGGCATTGAGTGTTCGAAAAGTATTGGTTAAGACACATGGATCAAGAGTGGGATTTGTCCATCCATATGACGGATAGATATACTCTGGGCCCTCTCGGTGAAATGTCATCCAATTAGCTTGCAAGCATGTGACTGGCTCACAAGGGATCACATATCACGGGAATGAGAAAAGAGTACTTATCAGTAACGAGGTTGAACTAGGTATGCAGAGATACCGACGATCATAACCTCGGATAAGTAAACTATCGTGAGACAAAGGGAAATTGGTATCGTATGTAAGTGGTTCATTCGATCGCAAAGTAATCATAGAAATATGTGGGAGCCATATGAATTTCCAGATTCCTCTATTGGTTATTAATCAGAGAAGTGTCTCGATCATGTCCGCATAATTCACGAACCGTAGGGAGACACACTTAAGGATTCGACGTTGTTTGAGTAGTTATGGAATGATGAGAAAGAGACCGAATGTTGTTCGGAGTCTCGGATGGGATCCGGGATATCACGAGGAGATCCGGAATGGTCCGGAGAATAAGATTCATATAAGGAAAGTCCTGTTTTGGAGTTGGGGAATGGTTCCGGTGTTTTCATCGGGAATGTTCTAAAAGGTTCCGGAATGTCCGGCACTCCAGAGGGGAAGGGTACATGAATGTGTTATATCAAGTTGATATGATTGCATCATGTACTAGGTGTCATCGCTGAACAAAATAGAGGGTTTATTCAAATCCTAGTTTGAAAAGTCAAACGCCAAGTTTGAAAGTCAAACGGCTATTTTGGGAAGTGGAGGGGAGGTGGAATCCGAGTTGGGGAGGAGTCCCTCCACCTCCACCGCCGGCCCACCTTGGGTCTGAGTTGGGGAGGGACTCCCCTCCCCTGGCGCGCCTCCCTCCACCCATAAAAGGAGGGGCAGGGCTCCCCTCCTAGACACACAAGTTCCTACACCTCTAAACCCTAGTCCCAAGCCGCCGCCGCCTCCATAGCCGCCGCCGGCCCTAGGGCAATCGCCGCCGCCACCTAGGTGAAACCCTAGCCGCCGGCCTAGCCCCCTCCTCGGCATGTATAAACCCTAGATCGTCGAGGGCTCTCTCATAGTCCACCATACTCGCTCCGGCTTAAGGCGAAGCCCTGCGAGATCTCCCCTCTACTTCCGGTACCACGCCGTTGTGCTGCCGGAATTGTGAGGAGAGTGCTACAACCTCCGCTGCCTGCTGGAACAAGGGAGAGGAAGGTCTTCGTCGAGTACCGAACGTGTGACCGACTGCGGGAGCGCTGCCGGAACGCAACGCCGGAAGGATCGTCTACGCGATCTTGAGATCGGGAAGAGTACGACTACATCACCCACGAGAATCCGCTCTCGTTAAACACTTTGGAATCTTCGAGGGTGAGTTATTCCATCGACTCGTTGCTACAATCTAATAGATAGATCTTGGCTTGTTTGTTTGTATGCGATAGAATTTTTTTGTTTTCCATGCTACGAAACCCTATAGTGGTATCAGAGCCGTGTCTATATGTAGATCTGTTGCACGAGTAGAACACAATGGTCATTGTGGGCGTTGATGCTTTTATTGTCGATTGCTTCTTGTGTACTTTGCATCTTGCGGGATGTTGGGATGAAGCGGCCCGGGCTAACCTTACATGACATCGTTCATGAGACTTGCTCCACGCTTGACATGCAACTTGTATTGCATAAGTGGCTTTGCGGGTGCCTGTTTCTCCTAGCATAGTTAAGATCCAATTTACAACGAGTGATTAACAATACTAGTATCAATGTTGTGGTTCATGTTCGTAAGTTAGAACGACACTTAATTAAAGCCCCAAACCACGTAAAACATGCAAAGAAAGTAGAGGCGTCTAACTTTGTTTTGCAGGGGTGTGCAGTGATGTGATATGGCCATGATTGTGATTATATTTGATGTATGCAATGTTCCTTATTGTAAGTTGGCAACCGGCAGGAGCCATATGGTTGTCTTTAATTTATGTTAAGATCCACATGTCTATTCAAAGTAGTTGTAATAGTTGAAGCCGGTGGACGACAACCGTGGAGAAGCGTCATTGACCTTGATGCAATGCCGGTGATGATGGAGATCATGTTCGTGCTTGAAGATGGAGATCGGAAGCACAAAGAAGAAAGGCCATATCATATCACATATTATGAATTGCATGTGATGTTAATCCTTTATGCATCTTGTATTGCTTAGTAGACAACGGTAGCATTATAAGATGATCCCTCATGCACATGAATTTCAAATCATAAAGTGTTCACCCTTAGTTAGCACCGTTGCTAAAGCTTGTTGTTTCGAAGCACCATGTGATGATCGGGTGTGTTCGATTCCGCAAGTGTATACAACGTGAGCAAGCCAGATTTGCTCATGCGGAAACTAAGGTTTGATCTTGACGAGCCTAGCATGTACAGACATGGTCTCGGAACACGGATCACCGAAAGGTAAAGCATGAATCATATAGTAGATATGATGAACATGTTGATTGTTCGCCATTGAAACTATATCAACTCTCGTGATGATCGGTGTTGATGTGGTGGATTTGGTTCGTGTGATCACTAAAACAATGTGAGGGATGTTGTTTTGAGTGGAAGTTCACCTAGATTAATTTTATTATTAATTTGAACTCAATTTGTCATAAACTTAGTCTAAACTATTGCAAATATGTTGTAGATAAATGGCATCCCCTACCATCAATTTTAATGCGTTCCTAGAGAAAGAAAAGTTGAAAAACAATGGAGCAACTTCGCGGATTGGTTCCGCAATTTGAGGATTGTCCTCACAGCTGGTAATTTGACCTATGTGCTGGATGCACCGCTGGGTGACCCACCTGCAGCTACTGCTACCGATGAAGTAAAGAATGTTTACCTCACTCGGAAGACTCAGTACTCCACAGTTCAGTGTGCTATCTTGTATGGTTTAGAATCGGAGCTTCAGAAAAGGTTTGAGAATTCAGACCCACATGATATTGTTCGTGATCTCAAATTGATCTTTGAGACTCATGCGGCAATTGAGAGCTATGAGGCTTCTGAAAAGTTCTTTAACTGCAAGATGGAAGAGGGCAGCTCCGTCAGTGAGCATGTGCTTAAGATGTCTGGGCACGCAAACAAACTTCAAAGCTTGGGTATAGTGATTCCTAATGCTTTGGGATTTACCGTGTCCTCCAATCACTACCACCAAGTTACAAGAACTTTGTGATGAACTACAACATGCAGAACATGAACAAGACGTTGCCAGAACTCTTTGCCATGTTGAAATCTGCAGAAGTGGAGATCAAGAAAGAGCACGTAGTAAGAAAGTTACCACGCCGACGAAGAAGACCAAGGCTGGACCTAAGCCTGATACTGAGTGCTTTTACTGCAAGGGAGAAGGTCACTGGAAGCAGAATTGCCCAAAGTACTTGGCGGATTTGAAGAACAACAACATCAAGAAGAAAGGTATATCTGATATACATGTTATTGATGTGTATCTCACCAGTACTCGTAGTAGTGCCTGGGTATTTGATACTGGTTCGGTTGCTCATATTTGTAACTCGAAACAGGTGCTGCAGAATAAACGGAAGCTAGCGAAGAACAAGGTGACGATGCGCTTTGGAAACGGATCAAAGGTTGATGTGATCGCGGTCGGCACGCTACCCCTTCATCTACCATCGGGATTAGTTTTAAACTTAAATAATTGTTATTTGGTGCCTGCGTTAAGCATGAACATTATATCGGGATCTTGTTTATTGCGAGACGGTTACTTGTTTAAATCCGAGAATAATGGTTGTTCGATTTATATGAGTAATATGTTTTATGCACATGCACCTTTGATAGATGGTCTATTCTTGTTGAATCTCGATAGTGGAAATACACATATTAATAACATTGAGGCTAAACGTTTGAAATCGAGCGATAACTCGACCTATATGTGGCACCGTCGTCTTGGTCACATTGGAGTGAAGCGTATGAAGAAACTCCATTCCGATGGACTTCTTGAATCACTTGATTTTGAATCACTTGAAAGATGCGAAGCATGTCTGATGGGTAAAATGACTAAGACTCCATTTTCAGGTATGATGGAGCGAGCTACGGACTTATTGGAAATCATACATACCGATGTGTGTGGTCTAATGAATGTAGCATCGCGCAGTGGTTATCGTTATGTTCTTACCTTCACGGATGACTTGAGTAGATATGGGTATATCTATTTCATGAAACATAAATCCGAAACTTTCGAGAAGTTTAAGGAATTTCAAAGTGAGGTAGAGAATCAACGTAACAAGAAGATTAAATTTCTACGTTCTGATCGTGGAGGTGAATATCTAAGTTACGAGTTTGGGAGCATTTGAAGAAATGCGGAATACTTTCACAATTGACACCGCCGGGAACACCACAACGTAATGGTGTGTCCGAACGTCGTAATCGAACTCTCTTAGATATGGTTCGTTCTATGATGTCACTTACAGATTACCGCTATCATTTTGGGGTTATGCATTAGAAACAGCCGCATTCACTTTAAATAGGGCACCATCTAAATCCGTGGAAACGACACCGTATGAATTATGGTTTGGGAAGAAACCTAAATTGTCGTTCCTTAAAGTTTGGGGTTGCGAAGCCTATGTAAAGAAGTTACAGCCGGACAAGCTTGAACCCAAAGCGGAAAAATGCGTCTTCATAGGATACCCGAAGGAAACTATTGGGTATACCTTCTATCATAGATCCGAAGGCAAAATCTTTGTTGCCAAGAATGGATCCTTTCTAGAGAAAGAATTTCTCTCGAAAGAAGTGACTGGAAGGAAAGTAGAACTCGACAAGGTTGTCGAACCTTCTCTCAAACTTGCGAGTAGCGCAGCACCGGAAGTAGTTCCTGTGACGCCTGCACCAGTAAGAGAGGAAAATAATGATGATGATCATGAAACTTCGGTTGTAGTTGCTACAGAGCCTCGCAGGTCAACGAGAACTCGTACCACTCCTGATTGGTATGATCCCGTTATGAATGTCATGTTGGTGGATAACACCGATGACCCTGAGACATATGAGGAAGCGATGATGAGCCCAGATTCCAATAAATGGCAAGAAGCCATGAAATCCGAGATTGGATCCCTGTACAAAAACCAAGTATGGACTTTGGTGGACTTACCGGATGGCCGGAAGGCTCTCGAGAACAAATGGATTTTTAAGAAGAAAACAGATGCTGATGGTAATGTTACTGTCTATAAAGCTCGACTTGTCGCAAAAGGGTTTCGACAAATTCAAGGAGTTGACTACGATGAGACTTTCTCACCGGTAGCGAAGCTAAAGTCTGTCAGGATTATGTTAGTAATCGCTGCATATTACGATTATGAAATATGGCAGATGGATGTCAAAACAGCATTCCTCAATGGAGACATTGATGAAGAATTGTATATGATGCAACCCAAAGGTTTTGTCGATCCTAAAGATGCTAACAAGGTATGCAAACTTCAACGGTCCATCTATGGATTGAAGCAATCATCCCGAAGTTGAAATCAACGTTTTGATAAGGTAATCAAAAGTTTTGGTTTTATACAAACTTATGCAGAAGCTTGTATTTACAAGAAAGTGATTGGGAGCTCTGTAGCATTCTTAATACTATATGTAGATGACATATTGTTGATTGGGAATGATGTAGACCTTCTTAATAGTGTCAAGGAATATTTGAATAATAGTTTTTCAATGAAGGATCTTGGCGAAGCAGCTTACATATTAGGCATAAAGATTTATAGAGATAGATCGAGACGCCTAATATCATTGTCACAAAGTACATATTTGGACAAAGTTCTAAAGAGGTTTGGAATGAAAGATAGCAAGAAAGGGTTCTTGCCCATGTTGCCCAATACGACCTTGAGTAAAACTCAAAGTCCGACAACGGCAGAAGATAGAGAAAGGATGAGTAAGACTCCCTATGCCTCAGCCATAGGATCTCTAATGTATGCCATGCTATGTACTAGACCCGACATTGCATATGTTGTTAGTTTAACTAGCATATATCAAAGTGATCCAGGAGTGGATCATTGGACAGCGGTCAAAAACATCCTTAAATACTTGAGAAGAACTAACGATATGGTTCTTTCTTATGGAGGTGATGAACAGCTCGTTGTTAATGGTTACACCGATGCTAGTTGGAACACCGATCCGGATGATTCTAAATCACAATCTGGATACGTATTTATTTTGAATGGTGCAGCAATTAGCTGGAGGAGTGCAAAGCAAAGTGTTGTGGCGAGATCTTCAACAGAATCGGAATACATGGCTGCTTCGGAGGCTTCACAAGAAGCGATATGGATGAAAGAGTTCATTACAGAGCTGGGTGTGGTTCCTAGTGCGCTGGACCCAATGTCTATCTACTGTGATAACATGGGCGCCATAGCCAATGCGCAAGAACCAAGGTCACACAAGAAGTTGAAGCATATCAAGCTACGTTTTCACGCTATTCGAGAACATGTCCAAGATGGGGACATAAAGATTTGCAAAGTACACACAGATCTGAATGTGGCAGATCCGTTGACTAAACCTCTCCCGAGGGCAAAACATGACCAGCACCAAACTGCCATGGGTGTTCGGTATATTACCATGTAATCTAGATTAGATGACTCTAGTGCAAGTGGGAGACTGTTGGAGATATGCCCTAGAGGCAATAATAAATGTAGTTATTAGTATATCTTTGTGTTTATGATAAATGTTGACATTCATGCTATAATAGTATTAATAAGGAAACATTAATACTTGTGTGATTTGTAAACTTAAATTGAAGTCCCTAGTGTAGCCTCTATACATCACTAGCTTGTTAGTTAATAAATGATTATGGTTTCCCTATCATGAACATTGAGATGTTGTTAACAACAAGATCATATCATTAGGAGAATGATATGGTGGACATACTCCTATAGATAAGCGTAGCATAAAGATCAAGTCATTTCAATAGTTCAATTGCTATATGCTTTCTGATACATAGTAACCTAATTCCTTCGACCATGAGATCATGCATATCACCTTTACCGGATGGATGCTTTGATGACATCAAACACCACACCGTAACTGGGTGGCTATAAAGGTAGCATTAAGTGTTCGGAAAGTATTGGTTGAGACACATGGATTAAGAGTGGGATTTGTCCATCCATATGACGGATAGATATACTCTGGGCCCTCTCGGTGAAATGTCATCCAATTAGCTTGCAAGCATGTGACTGGCTCACAAGGGATCACATATCACGGGAACGAGAAAAGAGTACTTATCAGTAACGAGGTTGAACTAGGTATGCAGAGATACCGACGATCATAACCTCGGATAAGTGAACTATCATGAGACAAAGGGAAATTGGTATCATATGTAAGTGGTTCATTCGATCGCAAAGTAATCATAGAAATATGTGGGAGCCATATGAATTTCCAGATTCCTCTATTGGTTATTGATCGGAGAAGTGTCTCGATCATGTCCGCATAATTCACGAACCGTAGGGAGACACACTTAAGGATTCGACGTTGTTTGAGTAGTTATGGAATGATGAGAAAGAGACCGAATGTTGTTCGGAGTCTCGGATGGGATCCGGGATATCACGAGGAGATCCGGAATGGTCCGGAGAATAAGATTCATATAAGGAAAGTCCTGTTTCGGAGTTGGGGAATGGTTCCGGTGTTTTCATCGGGAATGTTCTAGAAGGTTCCGGAATGTCCGGCACACCGGAGGGGAAGGGTACATGAATGTGTTATATCAAGTTGATATGATTGCATCATGTACTAGGTGTCATCTCTGAACAAAATAGAGGGTTTATTCAAATCCTAGTTTGAAAAGTCAAACGCCAAGTTTGAAAGTCAAACGGCTATTTTGGGAAGTGGAGGGGAGGTGGAATCCGAGTTGGGGAGGAGTCCCTCCACCTCCACCGCTGGCCCACCTTGAGTCCGAGTTGGGGAGGGACTCCCCTCCCCTGGCGCGCCTCCCTCCACCCATAAAAGGAGGGCAGGGCTCCCCTCCTAGACACACAAGTTCCTACACCTATAAACCCTAGTCCCAAGCCGCCGTCGGCCTTAGGGCAATCACCGCCGCCGCCTAGGTGAAACCCTAGCCGTCGGCCTAGCCCCCTCCTCGGCGTGTCTAAACCCTAGATCATCGAGGGCTCTCTCATAGTCCACCATACTCGCTCCGGCTTAAGGCGAAGCCCTGCGAGATCTCCCCTCTACTTCCGGTACCACGCCGTTGTGCTGCCGGAATTGCGAGGAGAGTGCTACAACCTCCGCTGCCTGCTGGAACAAGGGAGAGGAAGGTCTTCGTCGAGTACCGAACGTGTGACCGACTGCGGGAGCGCTGCCGGAACGCAGCGCCGGAAGGATCGTCTACGCGATCTTGAGATCAGGAAGAGTACGACTACATCACCCACGAGAATCCGCTCTCGTTAAACACTTTGGAATCTTCGAGGGTGAGTTAGTCCATCGACTCGTTGCTACAATCTAGTAGATAGATCTTGGCTTGTTTGTTTGTATGCGATAGAATTTTTTTGTTTTCCATGCTACGAAACCCTACACTCGTGGTGCCCCTCTCAATCTTGCTCAGATTGAGGCCTAGATCCGTGACCTCCATGGCCAGATCATGCCTTTCATGGCCGCCTCGTGGAAAGAAAAAATAGATCAAGCAGGGGAGTGCCATGGAGCGAGAGATCGGGGAAGAACAGCAGGAGAGCGGGAGGGAGTAGAGGGAGGCGGCGCAAGCTCCTGGAGAAAAGGGGAGGTGGCGCCCGAACCCTGGTGCTTGATGTGGGAAGGAAGGGTCGGTGTGCTGAACCTGCTGATGGTAAGGATGGCTTGGGGTACGGGTTGATTTCAATATTTGGAAAGGGTTAAATTGCAAAACTCGCTGAGGCTTTGACCAGAAGACTTTTGCATGAATCTCCAACTAATCTGTGGTAGAGATGGTGCCCGGGGGCCCTCTTACATGTGGGAAATCCATTCTCGGGAGACCGGTGCGAGTGCGATCGACGAACACATATGAGTTCATGGCCAGCCGGTTGTCGTCAGGCAATGCAATTCCCCCCGTAGGAGGGACCCTCGGCATCATCTGTACTCTCCATTTGTTGGAGATTCGTGCTATATGTTTTACAAAATAACCCTCCCACCTCACATATTAGGTCCCTTGCAGTTTTTCTATCCAACCCCCTAGCGTTATCGGATATTCTATATTTTTTTTCTATGATTGTCTTCCCATAACCAAACGTGTCTTCTACACGTTTCTGTTTCTTTTTCACCTCATTTTTTCTTTTAAATTTTTAGGAATATTTAACAATGTTTTTATGTACATTTTTTATTCTAAAAAATGAAACATGCATAATATGTTTTTTCAACAATCTCATTTGGCAATTTTTATTCTCGTACTTTTTATTTAACAATATTTAGACACGTTTACTTTGTTTCATCCTAGATTCAGAAGTTTCATACAAGATTCACATGTTTTAAAAACTTGTTTCTGCCAAGATATATTCATATAAATTTTTCACAAAATACCTGCATAATTTCTATCTTTTTTTTCACCTCAATTTTTCTCGTAAAATTGCGGGAATATTCAACATTTTTTCTGTACATTTTTATTTTGAAAATGAAACATGCATAATTTGTTTTTTCAACAATCTCATTTGATAATTTTATTTTTACACTTTTTATTTAACAATATTTAGACACTCTTACTTTGTTTCATCCTAGATTCAGAAGTTTCATATAAGATTCACATGTTTTCCAAACTTGTTTCTACCAAGAGATATTCTTTTATTATTTCTACGAAAGTATGGATATTTGCCAAATATTTGAAACCTTCCAACTCAAATTCATTCAAGATTCATAGGCCATAATATTCATATATGATACATACTAGAATCCCAACATACAATATTTTTTCAATAATCAAATTTCTGTAATCTGCATTGAATAAGATTAATACCAAGAACGTTTCATACAAGATACACACAAGATTCACGAGATTACTCACAATATCTAATCTCATTGATATATTTTCTTTTAAGAATATGTTTTAACAGTAATTTTCATAGACGATGTTTCACAGAATATTAAAAAATTCACACAAGTTCTGCACATGGTTTTTCAAAGAATCCAAGAAACATACATAATTCTTACAAACAAGATTCATTACAGATTCTTAACACATACAAGCTTCATTACAGATTCTTAGCATTTTCATACAAGATTCATGACACATACAAGATTCTGCACATGTTTCCTGAAAAAGGTATCTAATTTACTCTGTGTGATTCTACGAGCCATCAAAGTTTACATAAAATCATACATGTTTTATTCAAGGTTGACATCAAATCCATAGAACAAATAAATCTTCTGATGAACACGCCTAGGCAGTAGCTATCATGACACACGAAAAAGAGGATCAGATCTGGCCTTCTGATGAAGATTAATAAAGATCCATACACGTATCAAAGTTAGAACAAAGTTTCATACACGTGAAAATACAAACTTTTTGATCGGTATTAATAGGAAAAAACCGAATCAGCAAGATACATCACGAACTGAATGAAAAATCCCCAAAAAATATGATGCCTAGATCGGATTTCTCTAGGGCTAATTCATTGGAGATTCATGAATATATGACTAAATCCCTCTCATATTCATACCCAAACTCACAGAAATTCTAAAGAAATATCAAGAAAAAGAACATCCAACATTTCCGGATCTAGGAAAGGAAAGTTGCAAGAAACATGAAATAAATATGAAAGAAACTTAGAGGATTTATAACGGTATCATACAAGAAACATAAAGAAAAAAACAATACACGTTTCATACACCTGTCAAGATCCAAGCATGAAGAAAAAATAAAGAAAAAGGAGGGCCTCTGGATCCGTCCACTCCTAGCAAGAATCAACCAGTTAAAAGAGAGATCTGGCCAAAAAATTCAACCACGAACTGGATCCAAGCATGAAGAAAAAACAAACAAAAAGGAGGAGGCGGGGATCGCATCGAGGCTGGGGATCGCGTCGGGGAGGAGAAGGCGGGGCTTTAGGAGGAGGTGGAGGCTTGAGGAGGAGGAGGAGGCAGGGCTGGAGGAGGTGGAGTTGGCCGCCGGTGACGTGGGAAGGAGCTGCATCGATCTGGAGGCGTCGGCGGTTGGAGAGAGAGAGATGGGTATGGGGGAGATGCGTGAGCAGGTGGAGTGGGGGCGCACGTACACGGCGATGCTGGGAGCCTGGCAGTGGCGGGTTGCAAAGATTAAATCAATTTTTCACAGGGACTAAAATGGAAAAAAGTTGGATCCTTTGACTAGTAGAATGCTGCACGAATCTCCAAGAAATTGACGGCATAGATGGTGCCGAGGGCCCCTCCTAGGTATGGTAAATCCGCTCCTATGTTGCCTGTGGCATGGCAGGAAACTCATGTGGACCTTTTGGTGCAGTGGATGCATGCCAGCGGCTGCATCGTGTGGACACGAGATAGCCCAGCGAGGCGTGTAGCCTGCAGACCGCAGCAGTGCGGTCGATTGAATTGGACGCAAGACAGCCGCCCGAGCTAGCAGAGAGACAGGGAGAGGACAGGTCCATTAATCTGCGAAGTGGAAGAAGCTAGGCCCCGTGTTCTTCTCCTTGTTACTCGGGAGGCGCCAGTTAGGTAATCACGATGCATATCCGATACGTATTTGAGTTAGTATCTGAGTAGAGTTAGCTCTTCATATTCTAGTCGGATAGCACCAGGTGATAGCCTAGCAATATATATAAACGGGTACACCCCTTGTAAGACACCGTGGAGTTGAGCAATACAAGAAAGAAAGTAAGGCTCGACAAGAGCTTTTGGCAATCAAAGTTGTTTTGCGTGTGCGTGCGTGAGTGTACTAGTTAGATCAAAACAATCGATCGGCTAGCAGCACGTGCATCTCAGCGGAATTTATCGGATACGTGCGTGTCGTCTCGTCGGAATTTCCTCGTCGGTATCGTCGGAAAGTACTCGGCGGCAGGGGCTGTGCTAACAATTGGTATCAGAGCCTCGCAGAGGATCTCCTAGTAACGGGAGGTCATGACGGGCAAGGAGCTAGGCCAGTATTCTGGTGCGGCTGCGGGTGCACCGGTGTCGATGCAGTATCCGTGGTACAGCCGCGACAACTACACGGTCTGGACGGTCCAGATGGAGTGGGCGTTAGAAGGCGCCAGACTCTGGGAGGCTGTCGATCCAGGCGGCGACGAGTTCAAGAAAGGCGCGTCGAAGTACCACCTAGACCGACTAGCACTCACGACCATATGCTCAGTGGTGCCAACGGATCTGATGCAACACCTGATCTCGAAGAAATCTGCAAAGGAGGTGTGGGATACGCTCAAGACGCTAAATCTTGAGCACGAGCGCGTCCGTGAGGCGACCCTGCAAACCTTGCAGAAGAAGTACGAGAATCTGGAGATGGGAGAAGATGAGACGCTAGATGCCTTTGCTTCAAGGGTCGCTACACTAGTCAATAGGATTCGCGGACTCGGCGAGAAGCTGGATGAGATCTCTATTGTGAGGCGTTTCCTCCGCGTGGCGCCGCCGCGTTACTCACCCGTTGTCCCGGCGATCGAGCAATGCGTTGATCTCAAGACTCTCACGATGGATGATCTAGTTGGACGGTTTAAGGCGCACGACGAGCGGATGAAGATCACCTATGGCGACGCGAAAGTGGATGAGCATCTCATGCTTATGGCTCGAGCGTTGTTCGCCAAGGAGAAGAAGGGCGATAAAGCATCTGGCAGCAGAAGTGATAGAGAAGATTCTCGCCCAGCGAAAAAGTATATCGCAGGGGAGGATGAGGACGAGCCTCCGCCACGGAGGAAGTTTGACATCAAGAAAGTAAGATGTCATAAGTGCGGCGAGCTCGGTCACTTCAAGAAGGATTGCAAGAAATCGTCGAAGGAGAGGGCTCTCATCGCCCAGGAAGGAGATGATGATGGACCGATGATGCTGATGCTCGAAGTAACTGAGCTGAAGGATGAGGAGGATCCTCCATCACCGGGTATGGAGATTGTGGCGCAAGTGGATCACGATCTACCGTGTGTGGATCACGAGAAACGGAGTGCCCCGTTTCTGCGTGAAGCCACGTTTGAGGCAAGTGAAGCTTCAGAATCTGATCATGGCGATCTATGCGTTGGAATTTCACCTGCAACTCCGTCCGGCAATAAGTTCTTCATGCTTGTGGTGGATGATCATAGTAAATACATGTGGATTGTGTTGCTGAAAAGTAAGTATCAAGCACAACAAGCATTCGAGAAGATCAAGGAAGCCGAAGAGTTTAAGGTGGAGGCGAAGATAAGAGCTTTACGCATTGATCAGGAAGGCGAGTTGCATCAAACCGTATTGACCATGGCACGGAGGATGATGAAGAGTAAAGGTTTGCCAGGAAACTTCTGGGGTGAGGCAGTCAATACGGCTGTGTATTTGCTGAACATGGAGCCAACTGAGAGTGGAGTTGGTATGACTCCGTACGAAGCATGGTACGGACGGAAGCCCTCGATTGATCATCTTCGTACTTTTGGATGTGTGGCGCATAAGGTGAATCAGAGTACTCCAATGATTATGACAGGCTATGAAGGCTCGAAGGGATACCGTTTGTGCAACCCCTATACCAATAAGGTGGTTTTCACGGACGATGTAGTCTTTGAGGAAGAGAAATCATGGAATTGGGGCTCCAAGGAACCGGAATATTCATCTTTTCACATCACGTGGGATCTTGAGTATGAAGAAAATATGGATCAACCAAGCTTATCTTTGTCAGCAAATTCAGACCCAGAAGAGATTGAAGGCCTAGGGGGTGCTCTAGGCGTGGACACCAGGCCAGAAGCACTAGGGATACTCCCAGAAGGAAAAGTGTCTGGAGAAAAGGCTAGTCCGTGGTCAGAAAAAACAGAGCTAGAAGGTGTTGTGTTTAGCTCATCATCCGCTAATACAGGAGGTGATGATCCACGTGAAGAGCTTGGGGCAAAGGAGTGTCCAGAAGTGCAAGGGCCATGTGATGTGGTGACGAGTCAAGAAATTGGCTCAGAAATAGGCATGCAGGATACGCTGCATGTAGAGCCGTTGGCTCCAGGAGCTCTTCGTGGAGGCACACAAGGTTCAGAAACTGAAAAATAAGCGCGTTGTCGGATGCAGAAGAGTATGTCGCAAAGCCTCCGACTGCACTGGAGATGAGACGACTACGACCGACGCAAGCACGCATGCGAGACGTGCTGGACTACTATCCGAAAAAAGAATTTTGGACGATAAATTATCTGGTGAAGATGGAGTACGAAAATCAATGTTTGTTCATCAAGGAACCGGTGAAGACCAAAGACACGGTCATAGACGACATCGACAAGGAGGACGCGGAAAAAAAGGACGCAGACGAGAAGGGTCGATGTGAAGTCATGGAGAAGCCGACGAAGATAAAGTCGGTGACTTGGAGGATAACACCTGGAGCGGCGAAAGCAATGCCGGGGATGACGCCCGCGAGGAGCAACCGGCGCATTTGGGATCCAGGTCGAAGCAAGAATAATACAACATGATTAGGGGGTGATTGTTAGGTAATCACGTGCATATCCGATACGTATTTGAGTTAGTATCTGAGTAGAGTTAGCTCTTCATATTCTAGTCGGATAGCACCAGGTGATAGCCTAGCAATATATATAAACGGGTACACCCCTTGTAAGACACCGTGGAGTTGAGCAATACAAGAAAGAAAGTAAGGCTCGACAAGAGCCTTTGGCAATCAAAGTTGTTTTGCGTGTGCGTGCGCGAGTGTACTAGTTAGATCAAAACAATCGATCGGCTAGCAGCACGTGCATCTCAGCGGAAGTTATTAGATACGTGTGTGTCGTCTCGTCGGAATTTACTCGTCGGTGTCGTCGGAAAGTACTCGGCGGCAGGGACTGTGCTAATAGCGCCTACAACTTCTATCTCGATACCATGTTGATCGCAGGCAATCAAGGTTTGGCATTGATGTTTTCACTTGCAAGTCCTGAGGTTGTTTCCAAGCAATACTAGACTAGAGAAGAAAAGAAAGGCAGTGGTAGTACGTTGTGGCAGCAAGCAAAGGGATTGGTTAACCAAAAGAAATGCATGGGCCACACGGGGCATTTTAAAACAGATTTGGTAATGATTGATTCACCTAACAAATTCCATGCTTAGGAAAGACGAGGAGAAAAACTGGATGAATAATGGCGGCAACGATTGTAGCCGGGAGCGGGTCAATGCTGGCTCCACAATGCCTGAATGGGTCCTGATTAAAGGCAGCGAATAATCGGCTGCAGCTTTATTCATATTCTCTTCTGACTATTACTACAAGCTTTAAGGCTAACCTTGCAGAAGTTGGCGTTAAGGTCTTTAGGGAAGATGATGGCTCCAAGAAAGTCCTTTCTTCCTCGTATTGTGCCTTTCAAGAAAAGTACTGGAAAAAGGAAAACGAAGGATTTCCACCGTTGTTAAACTTAAAGGGACACACTTTCATCCTCGTCTCGTACTTTGTCATGCCACATTAGCTATTTTGAACTTCTATTTAACATCGGTTATTGTTTTCTTCCTGTTCATTTTACATTATTTATTCTTTGTTCACCTCTTACAGTATCTCGGCGGCTCCAATAGAGTGTCCAACACCAGCGCCAGATGGCTGCCATTCGGGGTGCCCAGACATTTAACAGACATGTTGCTCCAGGGCCTCCAGCAGCGCCTCCCCCCTCCCACGGTCCCTTCCAATAGATGTTGGGCATTTTTTCGGCAATATCATAATATTTGTACGTAAGGGCATTTCCACCAACGCCCCTCATAGGGCGTCCAACAAAAGTGCCGGACAAGTCATTTGCGGGTGCCGGCAAAATCTACCATGAGAGTGACACTAGTGCAGACCCCCCCTCCTTTAACTCCGGTTGGGAGGGCCCTCTAACAGCGGTTCTACAACCGCTGTTGAGGGTTCGGTGTTAGAGGGGGGGCCCTTTAACACCGGTTCTTATACGAACCGGTGTTAAAGGGTGGCGCACGTGGGGCTGCCGCATGCCTCAGCCCCCCCCTTTAACACCGGTTCGGGGCTGGAACCGGTGTTAAAGGTTCTTCTGCCGCGGCAGGCAGGAAAACGGCCTAAATCTCTGCCACGGCAGAGTTCTGCCTCTGCCCCGTTCTGGGCGTATTTCTGCGGGAGGGGGGGAGGGGGAATCGATCGAGAGCGGTATACACATACATCGTCATCGGTACATACGAGTACATGAATAATTAAGCAACTATTATTATACACAAACATCGTCATCGGCACATACATCGTCATCGGCACATACATCATCATCGGCACATACATCGTCATCGCTCATTTTGGTGGATATCTAAAGAGTTCTCCGCCAGGCGTGATGACCTCATCAAGTATGAACCCCGCCAATTCCTCTTGAATGGCTCGTATGCGTTCAAATGGTAGGAGTTGGTCCCGCATCCGTTCGATCTGAATATATATGAAGAATGGGCCGTTAATATATATAGGAATAAAACTCAACACAATTGATGGTAATAAAATAATATTGTGGACTTTGTTTACTTACTCTAAGTTGTTCTAGTGCGGCTTGGCCCGTCGCACATATCGTGTTGCGAATGAACTCGCAAACATAGTACCCACATAAGTTATTGACGTGTCCCTGATACGCGCACTTTACAAGAATAGAGAGTTCAATCAAAATAATAATCAATAAAGAATGATATAATAGAATTGGAAGCAGAATCAAAGAGATACGCAGACCTAGCTAGCTAGTATTACTTACATTTTGGTCTACAAATTTTAGTTCTTATGACCATTCACCCACGGCCCTGCCCGTGAACCTTTTCCAAACCCCGTCCGGCATAGAAAATGGATAAAGGAGTAATTAATTCCTTGTTGTCACGAAAGTTGCCGATCTAGTGCGATAATATGATTGAAATTACCTCTGGAGCATCTCTCTAAAGTCTGCCCATATCTCTTTTTCTTTTCATAATGAGTCCATGACAAGGACTTTTCCTGAGTCAGGTTGAATGACTAGCAGAATAAAGTGAAACCTACGCACGCATAACTCATCATCAGTTACACTTAACATCGATTAAGCCGAAATAGAATGTGTACAAGAGAGAGGGTAACAGTACTCACGAGAAGTTGTAAGGCAATAGTATTTCTATTTTGGTTTGTTGTCTCAGTAAAGACCTTAGCAAGTAATCTTCTGTTTGCCCGGGTTTGGTTCTTACCACTTCTTCATGAACTCTATTTGGGTCAACGAACCCAATATCAAAAGGCCCACCTTTCCTGCATTCCATAACCTTTTTCCTGCATAATAGTATATACATATATGGTGAGCATATATATATACATGCAATTAATGAAGTGAATGAGATGAGATATAAATTACAGAAATAGTACTTACACACAATAAAGGCTGATGGCAGCTTTGTCGAGTTCCTTCTGATTGAATAGAAAATGCAAGTCTTGAATGTTGAAGTCGATCCCGTCGTCTCCGCACAAGAAAATCTCATCTCTTATATGCGCCGTGATCCATTCTTCCTTTCTCGTCTTGCAGAAATCAAGGTACCACTTGTGCAATTTTCGCATCTTTGTTGGTAGATTCTTGAGCTCCTCTTTCTTGACGAGATTCTTCCCATACTTCCATGGCTGTATGGGGTTGGCATCGCATTTGGGCAACTTGTCTCCCATGATGTTCAAGTATGCAATGTAACTCATCCCCATCTCATTGGCCTTTCTTTGTAGCTCTGCCTCGTAATCATTTACGGGAGGAGCGTCCCGTGTGTCGAACATTTGGAGCGAGGCGCATGATTGGTTTTCCTGCTCTCTGAGCATGGGAACTGTTTTCTGGGGTGCCTCACGACTGCTACTTTCAGTCTCCCTACGGCGCCTTGCATCCGCCTTCAAAATCTGGCGCTCGTAGTCGGGCACAAGTGGGGTTTCAGGTTTCAAAAGATTTTTGTAAAACTTCTCCACCACCGCCGGATCTATTTTCTCCTTTGGCTCGGCCCGTCTAGGTGCAAAGAATTTCTTGACCTCTTCTTCCGAGATCCTATTGGTCTCCTCGTCGCTGCGATTCCACGGTAAAACCAGCAATGGCTTGGCGGAAGGCTGCGGGACATAGTTTTTTGAACTCTTTGGCGTACGGTTTCCTGCGGATTTCTTTGTGGCAGTGCTAGTGATACTCTTTGTGGCAGTGCTCTTCCGCTTACGCTGAGGAGATGGCTGAAACACCAGAGATGGCTGTCGGGCCGGAGATAGCTGGCGCGCCGGAGATGGCTGAAGCGCCGGAGATGGCTGCCGCGCAGGAGATAGCTGAAGCGGCTCAGACTGCTGACGCTGCGGATACGGCGGGGGTTCCAGTGGCCTCCAATTTGGAAGCACGATGTGTTTCTTTTTCCAAAGAATGGTTGTTTTCACTGCAAATTTGAGTTGAGGTTCCCCTTCACCTGTAGCATGGTCAAGTTGTGCTTCCTCATATTGCTTCACAACCTCATCCACCCCGACAATAGCATAGCCATCTGGAATCGGTCGGCAGTGGTAAGTTCCACCAGCTACAGGAGGTAAGGCATAGCCGAAAACCACCTTAATGGATAAGCCCATTAATCTCACATGCAGCTCAGCGTGTTCGCTCTACGTGATCTCATCCACGGAGTATCGAGGACCCGCCATTTCAAGCGTGGGCTGCACGTTCTCCGTGGAAGCCACACTGCTTTTCCGCGCAGAGTCTAGGCCGCCGGCAGCTTCCAATGCAGGCTCTTCGTGCCGCTGAGATGGGCCGGTAGCTTGATGGCTCTGTTGTGCATTCACTTGCGCCTGCAGCGCCGCAAGTGCATGTTCTATCTGTGTCATCCGCTCTGTATGCTCTTTTTCTTTTCTGCCGCGCCATCTGTAAGAGTCGCTCCACTCAGCAAACCCATCCTTCCACGTCATACCCCCTGTGCCTCATGCATGTCCAGGGTGTTCTTTTTTACCGATGGCGCGTGTGAGCTGGTCATTCTCTCTGTCGGGATGGAAGGTCCTGGCGGATGTTTCCTCGTATGCCGTGATGAGTTTAGTGACGGGTTTGGCAAGGAGGGTTGGGAAGATACACAATCATGTTTCTGGGTCCAACCTTGCCCCGATTCCGTAGAACCAAGTCTTTGCACGTAGGTCCCACCCATCTGTCTGGGGTGTGATCCCTCTAGCACGCAGGGCCTTCTCAACTTCCTCCCACTTAGGCCTCTGAGATATGTAGCCACCTGACCCCGTCCTCTGGTGATATTCCTTCTTATTGGCATTAAGCGTATTGGTTTCTGACCTCTTTTTAGCTATAGCACTTTTTTTATATGTCACAAATTTGGGCCAGTGAGGTCTTATCTTCGCATAATATGCGTCTTCGAAATCTGGAGTCTCGCGAGCTTTGACAAATTTGTTCAATTTTGTCTTCCAGTTGCGGAAAGCGTCAGCCATCTTCTTTAGAGTCCACTCTTTGACCTTTTCCTTTATAACCGGGTTGTTTTCATCCTCCTCTGGCGGAAGGGTGAAATTTACCAACAACGAATTCCAAAGCGTTTCTTTGGATCTTTCATCGACAAAGGTACCGTCGCCCTTCTTTGGCTTATTCCAATTTTCAATTATGATTGGGATTTGGTCCCTAACAAGAACTCCAGCCTGACGTACAAATTTGTCTGCGGCCTTCTTGGGCTTCATCGGCCTGCCATCAACATGGACTGCTTCGATCGTGAACTTTGCACGATCTTTCAACCGATGGCTCGCGCCTCGCTTGCTCTTTTTCGTAGAAGAATATGGTTGCTGGCTGGTCGATCCAGAGGGCTAAAAGAAGAAAGAAGCGTTAATTAATACATGTAGAAGAAGATTGTTGGTGGAAGTCAGCAGAGGCTTAATCAATGCATATACCTCGCCGGACTTTGTAATCACTAAATTGCGTTCACCGGAGTCTTCATCTTCTCCATGACTACTTGAGCTGTCATCATGTCCCTCCAAGTTCAGATATTGTGAGGTGTCCTCATCAATAATGTTC
The DNA here is from genome assembly GCA_916181665.1 of Avena sativa. NCBI lineage: Eukaryota > Viridiplantae > Streptophyta > Magnoliopsida > Poales > Poaceae > Avena > Avena sativa. The sequence goes on along the minus strand of OV702294.1, from coordinate 163,968,061 downwards.
TCCATTATTTCTTCTTCTTCAAGGTTTCTACTAAGTGGATCCATAGTTTTTAAAACAATAATATTATCTAGAGTAAGAGTGTAAACATTCAAGTGGACTTGGATTCATACACAAATATACATATTATTCATACAAAAATACACAAATAAATACACAAATGAAATTAAAACCCTAAGGATGCTTGATCATTTTAAACGAGTTCCGAGGGGTCCAAACCCTAATCAGGATGAGTCAGAGCTCCACAACGACACCCCCAAGAGGGTAACGTTGGCAGGATGCAAGTTTGTATACAAGTGGGGCGGGTTTACGGACAATTATTTAGTCTCAGACAGCTACACCTACACGCAGTCCAATTTGTATACAAGTTTTAATCTATGCATGTAGTACAATTTATATTAGCCGGTGAAACTATGTTGCCCGCGAACCCGCCCCGCTTGACACCCTATCTATACTACTACTCCCTCCATAATTACATGCCATCTTAGTTTCGAGTTTCCCGATTTTGACCATCAAGTTCACCACCAACACTAAGTAAACAATATTATCGATGTTACAACATCAAAAACTTTACTCAAATATGAATACACAACTATATCTTTTATACATCACACATATTCCCCACATTGTTCACCAAATGATGGTCAATATTTGTGGACGAATGGAGTACAAATGTAGTATTTGAGATAAATATATGCCCATGGTTTATTTCTCTATTTCTAATCGGATTGATTCAAAGTCTATTCATTTCTTTCTACAAAATTTCACTACAAATAAGTAACAAAGACATGTAAAAAAAGGAACACAGTTTCACTACAAATAAGTAACAAAGTTTCACCACGAGCACGACGGCTTCGGTGGCGCGGTGGTGGTCTTGGCGCGCGCGAGGGCGACGGCGGCTCCGACGTACGGCGAGGGCGAGGGCGGTGGCTCCGACGTACGGCGAGGGCTGGACGCGGCGCCGGTGCGTCTGCTCTCTGCTCTCTGCGCGCGCGAGGGCGACGGCGGCTCCGACGGCGAGGGCGGCGGCTCCGACGGCGAGGGCTGGACGCGGCGTCGGCGCGTCTGCTCTCTGCTCTCTGCTCTCTGCGCGTGGCGCACGCGCGGTGGCGGTGGCGGTCTTGGCACACGTGAGGGCGACAGCGGCTCCGACGGCGAGGGCGAGGGCGGCGGCTCCGACGGCGAGGGCTGGACGTGACGCGGCTGCTCGCTCTCTGCTCTCTGCTCTCTGCGCGGCGGGCGGTTCGATCTGGCTCTAGGGGGAAGAAAGGACGGGGAAGGAGCATTTAATACCCCCCCTTTAACACCGGTTCGGGTCTGGAACCGGTGTTAAAGGGGGGGCATTTATTTCATGCATTAAAGGAGCATTTTTAATTCAAAAAATAGGATATGAATTTAGAAAATTCATATCTTTTTCATTTCAACTCAGAAAAATATGAATAATATATCATAATTTTCAGAAAAATAATATCTATCCATTCATGTAAAAACATTTTATATTTACTTTACATGAAAATTTTCAAAATGAATAAAATACTTACATATAAAACACTTACATATAAATTTGTCTTTTTCACCAGAGGTGGACGGAAAGGTTTCAGATCCCCCTGTTGGTACATTGTCCATATAAGGTGGTCTAGTATTTTTGTAAAATATGTTGGTGGTTTTTTGAATTAGCCATTTGGTGGTTGCTTCACAAAACTGTCCGTTTTTTATGCTCGGAAAATGGAAAATGCCTTTTTGGTGCGATAAAAAGGAAAACTTCCTCTTGCAACATTGTTTTCCATGCCATGATGCACATGTATGCACAATATGACCATATTATCACAAACTATGCCTTGATTCTAGCCATAACATTGGTCATTTGACCCGAAAGCCAAGAAACCTCGAATGACATAGGTCATTTTGTGAAGGTTTTTTTTGAGACATAATCAATATACCAAGTTTGAGATTTTTCCTTCTAACTATGTCACATAATATAACACCACGCGAAGGTTTCGCACTGTTTTGATCTTTTTTTATTTTTTTTATCCCCGTTTTAAACTATCGACAAACTTTGTCGAACAACGGGCATGATGATTCTTAGCTCGGGGCCAAGCCTCGCTCAACTTGCATTGTTTTTTTGATAAAATAGCATATTGTGAACCTAAAAATGATTTTTGTAAAAAATCATGAGCATCGTATCATGTACCTGTAGTTCATATCTGACCCACTTCCTACCGATTCGGCAGGAATTTGTCTTTTTCACTAGAGGTGGACGGAAAGGTTTCAGATCCCCCTGTTGGTACATTGTACATATAAGGTGGTCTAGTATTTTTGTAAAATATGTTGGTGGTTTTTTGAATTATCCATTTGGTGGTTGCTTCACAAAACCGTCCGTTTTTTATGCTCGGAAAATGGAAAATGCCTTTTTGGTGCGATAAAAAGGAAAACTTCCTCTTGCAACATTGTTTGCCATGCCATGATGCACATGTATGCACAATATGGCCATATTATCACAAACTATGCCTTGATTCTAGCCATAACATTGGTCATTTGACCCGAAAGCCGAGAAACCTCGAATGAGAATGCAACTAATAGTAAGTTACATAAAGCCGAACTGGAACTGAAAATTAAGATACATAAAAGAACTGAAAATTAAGATACATGGCCAGATTAAGTAACAATCGGCCGAACTTGTTTCAGAATGTTGGAGTGATTCAGTCATGCTCCTGCCTACACCTGTAATACTCGCCACTGTAGTCGTCGTACTCGCCGCCCCGTCATCGCTGTCGTCCTCGGGGTCGCTGTAATTGAACCTCTAGAGAGTACGCGTGGGCTGGACTTGAGGGTAGAGCGTGGGCTGAACTTGAGGGTAGCGCAGACGGGGGTTAGAGTCGGCGGCAGTGTCATAGGCCATGACGCTCTGGAGAGTCCGACCGCGCCACCATAGCCGACGGCCAGCCTCGTTGAAGTTAGGAGGAGGTGGGCCGTCCTCCTCGTGCCTGGCGAGCGCCCTCTCACGCCGATCCACGAAGAAGGCTTCCCAAGTAGGAAAATAGTCGGGATGCCATCTGGGATTCCTCCGCTGCTCCGGCGTGAGCTCGAAGTAGTAGTGGTTCATGATGGCCATCCGGCGCGCCACACCTAGAGGGACAGGAGGAACCGGCACGCCTCCGACGCTCAGCATCCAGCCGACGAGGACACAGTAGCCCGACGGGCAGGGGTAGTTCGAGGCGCAAAGCGCCTCCGCCTCCCTGGGGGTTAGTGCTACGGTGGAAGCCATGGGAAAGACTGATGAGGTTGCAGACATGAGTCTAGAGATGTGCAATGACAATGGAGGCCAACCCTACATATATATATAGTGAACTGGCAGGAAGAACTGGAGGGAAGAACTGGCGGGAAGAAAAATGGCGGGAAGAAAAATGGCGGGAAAAAATGGCGGGATGAACCTTTAGTCCCGGTTGGAGACACCAACCGGGACTAAAGATGAACCTTTAGTCCCGGTTGGAGACACCAACCGGGATAAAACACGAGTCAGCACTAATAATAGGGGTGAGTGTCGACATTATGTCGTGCGGCGTGTACCTTGTCCCGGATGGTGTCACCAACCGGGACTAAAGATTAACCTTTAGTCCCGGTTGGAGACACCAACCGGGACTAAAGATGAACCTTTAGTCCCGGTTGGAGACACCAACCGGGACAAAACACGAATCATCACTAATAATAGGGGTGAGTGTCGACATATGTCGTGCGGCGTGTACCTTGTCCCGGATGGTGTCACCAACCGAGACTAAAGATGAACCTTTAGTCCCGGTTGGAGACACCAACCGGGACTAAAGATGAACCTTTAGTCCCGGTTGGAGACACCAACCGGGACAAAACACGAGTTAGCACTAATAATAGGGGTGAGTGTCGACATTATTTCGTAAGTGTCGACACTATGTCGAGCTGCTTGTACTATAAATAGGCATCCTTGTGAGTCCAGTCCTCCAGCCAGTTTGAGGCATCTCCAAGATGGTTTTCGAGAGCAGGGACACCACTACGGCCAGTTTCAGGGAGATGCCGACGGAGCCCAGTCCTCCGGCATCTCCGAGAAACTGGTCATAGAGGCACTCCCTAATATGTGAAATTAGTTAGCTCCCAGGTGTATTGATCTAGTTAGAGAAGTTACAAAGCTGCAAGATGGTTTTCGAGAGCAGGGACACCACTACGGCCAGTTTCAGGGAGATGCCGACGGAGCCCAGTCCTCCGGCATCTCCGAGAAACTGGTCATAGAGGCACTCCCTAATATGTGAAATTAGTTAGCTCCCAGGTGTATTGATCTAGTTAGAGAAGTTACAAAACTGCAAGATGGTTTTCGAGAGCAGGGACACCACTACGGCCAGTTTCAGGGAGATGCCGACGGAGCCCAGTCCTCCGGCATATCCAAGAAACTGGTCATAGAGGCACTCCCTAATATGTGACCGCGCGCGTTTGGAGATCAGATCTTAATGGTAAGTACGAATCGGGACAACTTCTTCTCATAGTCCCGGTCCATCCACAAAACAAGACTAACACTCAAGACATGTATTAATATTAAAAACATGAACTAGAGTTACATAATATGAGCATGAACTTCTTGGCATATGTCCTTCCTTATGATCGCTTCAGACGTAACCATGGAGCATCTTCTTTACTTAACGGAATGCTTGGGTTAGTTTTCACTGTGAAGGGTGGAATTTCATCAAACTTATTATAATCTTCTGACATGTCTGTCTTGTCCTCGATTCCCACGATGTTTCTTTTCCCTGAAAGAACTATGTGACGCTTTGGCTCATCATATGATGTATTCGTTTGCATATTTTTTCTTTTTTTTGGTCTGGAGGACATGTCCTTCACATAGAAAACCTGAGCGACATCATTTGCTAGGACGAATGGTTCGTCTAAGTTCTTGTCTACCTTCATAAGATTGTTGAGATCCACCGTTGTCATTCCGTACTTCTTGTCTACCTCAACCCCTCCTCCTGTTAGCTTGACCCATTTGCATCGAAACAAGGGGACCTTAAAATTAGGTCCATAGTCAAGTTCCCATATCTCCTCTATGAACCCATAATACGTGGTCTTCTTCCCATTGTCTTCTGCTGCATTGAAGCGGACACCACTATTTTGGTTGGTGCTCTTTTTATCTTGGCCTATCGTGTAAAATGTATTCCCATTTATCTCGTACCCTTGGAAAGTACATACAGTCGAAGATGGTGTCCTGGCCAACAAGTACAGCTGATCCCCAACAGTGGTGTTATTCGTGAGAAGTCTTTGCAGCCAGCCGCCAAAACTCGCCATGTGTTCACTTATAATCCATTCATCAGACTGCCCCGGGTGTTTGAGGCGTATTAAATTCTTGTGTTCATTGATATATGGGGCAACCAAGATAGATCTTTGTAAAACCATGTAGTGTGCTTGATTGAGAGAATGCCCGTCCCTACATATCATTGCTTTACATCCTAGAGTGCCTTTTCCACGCAGTCTCCCCTCATGTCGTGATTCTGGAACACCAATCGCCTTAAGGTCAGGAATAAAATCAACACAGAACTCAATGACCTCCTCTGTTACATAGCCCTTGGAGATGCTTCCTTCTGGCCTAGCATGATTATGAACATATTTCTTTAAGACTCCCATGTACCTCTCAAAGGGGAACATATTGTGTAGAAATACAGGACCGAGAATGGCAATCTCTTCTACTAGGTGAACCAGGAGATGCGTCATAATATTGAAGAAGGATGGTGGGAACACCAACTCAAAGCTGACAAGACATTGGGCCACATCTGTTTGTAACCCTGGTAGGCTTTCTGGATCGATTACCTTCCGAGATATTGCATTGAGGAATGCACATAGCTTCACAATGGGTACTCGAACATTTTCAGGTAGAAGCCCCCTCAATGCAATCGGAAGCAATTGTGTCATAATCACGTGGCAGTCATGAGACTTCAGGTTTTGGAATTTTTTCTCTGCCATATTTATTATTCCCTTTATATTCGACGAGAAGCCAGACGGGACCTTGATACTGCTCAGACATTCAAAAAAGATTTCCTTCTCTGCTTTGGTAAGAGCGTAGTTGGCAGGAGTTAAGTGGCATCGTTTACCCTTCTTGTTCTCAGGATGCATAGGCTCTTCAGGGGCTTTCAGACGTTGCTGGTCCTGCCGTGCTTCCGGTGTATCTTTTGTCTTCCCATACACTCCTAGAAATCCTAGCAGGTTCACGCAAACATTCTTCATCACGTGCATCACGTCGATTGAAGAGCGGACCTCTAAGACTTTCCAATAGGGTAGGTCCCAAAATATAGATTGCTTCTTCCACATGGGCACGTGTCCGGCATCGTCATTCGGAACAGATAGACTGTCAGGACCTTTTCCAAAGATTACTTCTAGGTCCTTGACCATACCAAATACCTCCTCACTGGTGCGGAGGACAGGCTTCCTCCAGGGTTCTGCCAGACGTTTGAAATGCTTGCCTTTCTTTCTTACTGGATGCAGGTTCGGAAGAAATCGGCGATACCCTAGGTACACAACCTTCTTACATTTATCCAAATATACACTTTCAGTCTCATCTAAACAGTGTGTGCATGCATTGTATCCCTTGTTTGTCTGCCCTGAAATGTTACTAAGAGCAGGCCAATCATTGATGGTTACTAAAAGCAATACTCGTAGGTCAAATGGCTCCCCTTTATGCTCATCCCACATACATACACCTGGTTTGGCCCACAGCTGTAAAAGTTCTTCAACTAATGGCCTTAGGTACACATCAATGTCATTGCCGGGTTGCCTCGGGTCTTGGATGAGCACTGGCATCATAATGAACTTCCTCTTCATACACAACCAAGTAGGAAGGTTATAGATACATAGAGTCACAGGCCAGGTGCTGTGACTGCAGCTCTGCTCACCAAAAGGATTCATGTCGTCTGTACTTAGACCAAACCTTAAGTTCCTTGCGTCACGTGCGAAGTCCGGGTACTCTCGCTCGACTTTTCTCCACTATGACCCATCAGCGGGGTGTCTCAACATCGCGTCTTTCTTACGGTCTTCCATGTGCCATCGCAACAACTTGGCATGCTCTTTATTTCTGAAGAGACGTTTTAACCGTGGTATTATAGGAGCATACCACATAACCTTGGCGGGAACCTTCTTCCTAGGGGCCTCGCCCTCAACATCGCCAGGATCGTCTCGTCTGATCTTATACCGCAGTGCAGTGCATACCGGACATGCATCCAAATTCTCGTACTTCTCACCGCGGTAGAGGATGCAGTCATTAATGCAGGCATGTATCTTCTGCACGTCTAATCCTAGAGGGCAAACAACCTTCTTTGCTTGGTATGTACTGTCGGGCAACTCATTATTTCTTGGAAGAAGATTCTTCATTTTTACCAACAACTTTGAAAATGCGCTGTCAGTCACACCGTTCTCTGCCTTCCATTGCAGCAAATCCAGTGTGGTACCTAGCTTTTTGTGGTCATCTTTGCAAGTTGGATACAACAATGTTTTGTGATCCTTTAACATCTGCTCCAGCTTCTCCTTCTCCTTTTCAGTTTCACATTCTTCCTTTGCATCAGTAATGGCCCGACCAAGATCGTCATCAGCGGGCCCATCTGCTCCCTCTTGATCTTCATTATCTACCCCCGTTGCAGTATCATCATATTCAGGATACATATTATGATAGTTGTCATCATCCTCTTCTTCTTCGTTGTCTTCCATCACAACCCCTTTTTCTTCGTGCTTGGTCCAACAATTATAGCTGGGCATGAAACCGGATCGAAGCAGGTGGGCATGAATGGTTCTGGTATTTGAGTAGTCTTTCTTGTTCTGACAGTGAACACACGGACAGCACATAAAACCATTGTGACCACGGTTTGCATTAGCCACAACGATGAAATTTTGGAGGCCTGTAATGTACTCGGAAGTGCGGCGGTCACCGTACATCCATTGCCGGTTCATCTGCATTAATATATAGTATATATCAAAAATTAATAGGGAGATGACCATTTATATATATAGTACATCAATGACACATGAAAGGATAGTTGCCGACCTCGACCGAGACGGAAAGAGCAACGAGAAAACTTATTTTGAGCTCTCGGGCATTTCACCGAACACCTCTTGTGCATATGAAAAAAACACAAACTAGCACTCTTCACACCCTCTTGCTAGGCTCCAAAATGAGATAGTGAAAAAATGGAAGAGTGGGGTGTGTGGGTTGCGGTGGTGTCTTATATAGCCCCTCCTTTAACACCGGTTCATGCCACGAACCGGTGTTAAAGGGGGGGCTGCGCGGGCCACTGTTGCAGGGTCCTTTAACACCGGTTCGTGGCACGAACCGGTGTTAAAGGGGGCTCCTTTTTTGCCGCAGGGGCCAGAAGAACCGGTGTTAAAGCCCTTTTTCTGGATCAACAAAAGGCCTCGTTTCCACTAGTGTGAGAGGGGTTGCTCATAGGGACATCCCACTATTCCGGGCCAATATGCTTTTTTTTCATTTTCTAAACATTTGATACCTAACTAGTCTCAAACCAATTTAAATAATATTACACCTAGATTTGGACCAAGGCATGGATTTTTTGGAACACATGCATGCTCAACATGATTGTTTTTAGAACACAAAGGCAACGGGCGGCAATTAGGTTTTCCCTGGCTCCATGCAGCTAACACAGCGTAGGGAACAATGGGACGATCATTTTGGTCAGCGATTGTTTTTTCGATATTATTTTTTGTTTTTATTGTAGGTTTTAAAGGTTCAGAAATTTGGTAAACTGTTTATGACTTTCTAAATATGTTAATTTTTAAATATATTTAGTAATTTCGATTTTTTTTAAAATTATCTGTGTGTTTTCTCAAACATGTTCATGATTTTTAAAATATATTCAAGCTTTTTTAAACTATTATTTTTTAAAATGTTTGGATTAAAAAACTGAAAAGAAGAAGAGAAAGTAGAGAAAAAAATAAAAAAGAGAAAAGAGAAAAGCGCCTCAGCAAGGCCAGCCAATCGTGATGCATCTGTGTGGCGCCAACCGCCCGCGTCGTATCGACAACATATACGGCTGCCACAACATTTTCTATTTATCCCTCGGTGTAGCTATTTTAGAGCTTCTATTATTATTGGCTTAGAATTGAGAATTCTTTAGATATTGTAGAGCTTTTATTATTCTTGGTTTAGACTTGAGAGTTCTTTAGCAATTTTAGATCTTCTATTATTATTTGTTTAGAATTGATTGTTCTTTATCTACTTTAGAGCTACTATTATTCTTTGTTTATAATTGAGAGTTTGCCACTCGTACTACATGTATACTCATGGTTTCATTTTATTTGTCAGTGGCACCGGGAAACATCTTCTATATATAATTAGTTGTAGGAATCATGAGTGCATTTAACGTGATATTCACACCTCTTACCTATGTTTAATTGCTTCTAGGACTGCTAATTGTCTATACAATAGTATGTTTTTGAAAATTATCTTGTATAAAATTCCTATCGGCTTAGTTTTTCTTCATTAGTGGGATGAAAACATATGCTTAATGAGATATATGATACATTCACCATGTATCGGATCTTATTCACTAAGAAAATTACGCTATCAATGTTTAACTCTAGTGGTAGTGATTTTAACTGCCTATATGTGTACAAGATATAAAATATTGACGCTCACGGAGCTATTTGCAGATCAGAGAGTAGAGGGGCATTTGTACCCCCTCCCCCCCCCCCCCAAAAAAAACTTTCATACTCTACGTTTTGCCCAAGACTTCCTCCCTAGCTCTTCGAATCGAAAAAGCATTATGCAATATTAGGCCAGTACTCATAGACTTTATCCTCTCTTGTGCCTCGTGAATGAAGAACTCGAGCTGTCCCATATACCAAAAGGCCTCATCGACTCCCACTAGGAAGAAATGTGGTAATAGCCAGAAGACGGTGACATAGTCTCATTCTCGTCGGTCAGTGTGTTGCGCCGCTTCCAGAAATGTTCCTAGGTCATGGCAAGAAGGGCGACGACCTAGTGACCAGGGTGAACAAGGGCCTAGATTTTTTTGCACGGCTTAAAGTATATATAGTTTGTGTATGTAGCCGACCAGTTTTTCTTACTAATTCAGGATACTAGAAAAGACAAAGAACGAATGTCGCCTTGGTGACATTTTTATATTTTTTTAAGGCCCTAATTTCTGTTCACTTGGAAACGTATGACACTGCTATTGATGTCCATTTTGATTGGACAACAACGGCAATTCGTTAGTTAAAAAACACAATATGTTTAGTTGTATCTTTTTTATGGCAAAAGAGTCAGTTTGGCAACGTAGAGACTTTTATATTGTATGCTATTTATTCTTCTAATGTCCTAATTGGTTTAGCATTAAAAAAAATCTTGAAGGGTAATCTTAAGCCACCGCCTCGCATCGAATTTGCATAGAAATATTTATTCTTACTTTTTTAGCTATTTTAGAGCTTCTATTGTTTTTGTTTAGAATTTTTAGTTGTTTAGCTATTTTAGAGATCATATTATTATTGGTTTGCCATTGAGAGTTGCTTAGCTATTTTAGAGCTTCTATTTTTTTAGGCCCATCCCTAGAGGCTTGGGCCAAGTGGAGACCTAAGTATAGATCGTCGAAGACCTAGGTTTCAACCGTTATATAAACCTCTTATGAGCCGCCAGCTGGGATAAGTTGCATCTATGAAAAGCCCCTGCGTTGTGTAAACACACCCCTATAGTGAAGTTTTGTTGGCTGACGCCCATCCTTTTTTCCTCTGTTTGTTGGAGAGGTTTTTCCACGTTAAATCCGTGTCCCTTTTGCTGTTATCTTGGTTTCATTTTTTATTATTTACTTGTCGCAATTATAACAGGTTCTAACCATGGATGCCCATACGATGGCAGACCTGTCTGCGCCAGCAATGCCCGGTGCGAATGTTACCGGACGCTTCTCCTGATCGACAAAACACAAGACACGAAGTCGCACACAATGGGAACCATCAGGTAGGCAGACCCTTTCAGAGGGGTGTAGTCCATCCTAACTCAGGTCCTGGAAGAGTGCCTTGTACACCAAACTAACCAAAGATTCTCCCGCCAGGGCCAGCCGCCACGAGACATAGTCACTCTCCTCCGAGATGGAATCCCGGAGAGAGGACATCAATCTCTCGTAATTTACAGCTTCAGCCATGCTAAAGGTGACAGAACGAGATGTTCCAGCATCACTCTAAAATGGCCTCGGCCACCAGTATCGATGGGGAGGCGCTAATTGCAAACAAGGTGTGAACTCCTCGCAAAGAAGTGAATCCAACAACCACGGATCAAGCCATAGACGCACCTCCCTTTCGTCGCCAACACTAATGGCGGCCCAGCGACCGTCATCGCAAGAAAGAAGCCGGCCACCTCTCCTGATCGACCACCCTCGCGGACGCCGTCAGGTCGAAGGGTGGTGGCCCTCCCGTGCGCGGCGATGAGGGTGGTTCACGAAGACCGTCCGCGCAAGTCAATCTGTTGAGCGGCCGTCATGGCATGCAAGTAGCTGGTCGTCTCTCCTGATAGACAAAAAACAGGACACAGAGTCACAAACAAGGGTTAATTGGATAGACCCCACTGCAATTTCCGCGTATTTGAGAAACGCCACTGCAACTTTTAACTTTAGAAAAACGTCACTGCAATTTTGTGTACGTTTGAGAAATGCCATTACACCCACTTATCCAACATATACCAATCTATATACTTGAATTCCTAGCCATATATATGTACCACGATGGGGTCCACCCGGATCTGTGAAAAATGTAAGTTGATGATAAATATTAGAGTAAAGTTACAACAATATTACAAAGTGAAGATCACATGCATACATTTGCATAAAAATGTGTCATAAAAGCTCCATGTTAACACCCAAAATAGGTACAACAACACTACACATCCAGTGTTGAACCTTGGTTTTGAATGTGGCCTCGTTCTAACAGCCATGAAAAGAGTGGCGCATTCATATATGTATCTTGTCAGAAAATTGAAGTAAAATTTGATCCAAGAAAAAAAAGCTTTTTTTGTGTTTTTTGTTTTTAAAAGAATATAATCACAAAATTTGATTGCATTAAATCTATGAAAACCATATCAACTGCATCGAACACACCAAGATCATTTGTACCTTTGATTTTGTGTGGAATCTTAACATTGTAATATTATTGTAATTTTATGACACATTTTTATGCAAATGCATGCATGTGAACTTCACATTTAATATTGTTGTAATTTTACTCTAATATTTCTCATCACGTTACTTTTTTTTTCACGGATCCGGGTGAACCCCACCATGGTACGTATATACGGCTGGAAATACCAGGTGTCCAGGTATATAGATTGGTATATGTTGGATAAGTGAGGGTAATGACATTTCTCAAACATACACTTAATTGCCGTGGCATTTTTTCAAAGTTGAAAGTTGTAGTTGTGTTTTTCAAATACGCGAAAATTACAGTGACGTCTATCCAATTAACCCCACGGACAATGGGAATCAGGTAGGCAGGCAGAGGCTCGGTGGAGAGCGGCGAGGAAGAGCTATCAACCGCGGGTCCCGGAGCGCATTAGCATCTGGAACAAATCGGGGGCCTAAAAATTCCAGCTCCTGACTCCGACCGACGTCCACATTCGCCTTGACCGCCGTGGCGAGCAACAGACAAGTTCAGTGGTCCGGGCCGTGCCGTACCACGTCGCCGTGCCGCGCGTCCGCAGCCCTCGCGGACGGCATCTCAGGTGGAAGGGCGCCGCGCGGCGCGGGTGCATGGGTGGTCCTCCCGTCGTCCCGTGCGCGGCGACGAGCGTGGTTCAGGAAGGCCATGCGCGCAAGTCAATCTGTTCAGCGGGCGCGTGCGCGGGTGACAAATTAAATGCTGCAGCTTGACGTGTCTCGGCTCGGCTCGCGCAAGAATATGCACGCACTGGTGTGTGTGTTCACGTCAAGGTCAAGCAGCGCACGCATCTGCACACGCAAGTCGGGTCGGATACGCGGCAGATTCGATTTGACCTTCGGTTTCTTTTGGTTTGAGTCATGTCGTGGTCGTTTTTAGGTCGTGGTCCGGTCTGTCCGGCCAGTCACGCCCAGCGACTCCTGGCAAACAGAGTGACGCCTTTTTCCCTGCAAATTCAAACATAGAAAGTTCAAACTAAAAACTAGGAAAGTTTGTTCATATTCATACATAATTTACATTCATAATTTAAAAATGGAATTAAACTAGCCCTAGCCTAAACCCTAACTACCAATCTTCGTTCGCCGCCACCGCCGCGTCCATCTAGGTGTCGAGCCAGCGGCGTCCAGAGGTTGGGCGATAGTATGGCCGGAGCGGGTGCAGGCGAGTCGATCACCTGCCTAGGCCACGCCGCCGATGGCCCCATGCGGTGGTGGAGGTGCGCTAGCTCCATCCTGACCTCTGGAGCGATGCGCGACGCCCACCCCGATAGTGGATGTGGTGGAGGCAGCACGTCGTTTGCCTGCGCCACGAGGCCGGTGAGCTGGACGACCTCTTGGTAGCCGACCCACAAGACGTCCTCGTCCCGCGCACTGGCCGCAATGGCCTGCTGGGTGGCGGGTAGTCCCCCATGGAGTGGATCCTGAACTCCTCTGGCCGCGGCAGAGGCGGCAGGGATGTGTCGTGGAGGAAGGCCGACAGGCGAGAGCGCTAGCTGCTAGAGCCGGAGCATGTGGCCTCGTGGTCGTTCCTGCTCTTCCTGATCCATTCTGGCGTCTTCATCATTGGCGGTGGCGGCTGCTAGGGTTGCGATGGCGAGAGGTGGGGAGTGTGGCACCGACGGGCACAAAGTTAAATAGCCCCTTCGCCCGCGAACGCGCGCATGTTCCCGTTCCTTCGTCATCAATGTCGTCGTGGAAACGCAGGCGGCGGCCAGTCAGTCAGTGTGTCGTCTTGTCGTTATTGATGACGCAAACTGTGACCGGTCAGCCTTTCGTTTGCGCCTCTGAATCGCTGTCGCGGTTTCGTCTGTTTCGATGCCCATATGCGTGTCTAAATCAATGTCACGCTAAGCGGTGGCTGGTGGATGGGCCACTGGCACTACGGGCAGGACACGCTCTCGGTCCGCCCGCATCTGGGTCGACTCAACTGTTGCCTAGATTTGGTACACGGATAGGTTGATCTGGACGCGTCTGTCCGAGTGGATCATGCTGCTAGGACCTCGCGTACTTTTCAAAAGTGCGTGAACGTTTTCGAATACGCTTAGACGGGTTAGATCGAAGAGACGAAGATGCCACACGACGGCGACAGTTGAAGACGCGCTGCGACCCGGAGTTGAAATCTGGAGCGCGCTGTCCCATCACGGGGTTGCTGGAGTGAACGTCTGGACAGGTTTTTCTCCTGACGGGGAATCCACTCAGATTTTAATGCTAACTGTATGGTCCTCCACCACTAACCATTTGTAGATATTTATGTTGGTGATCGCGTCGCCGTCAACTTTTTTGATTAGATGTATGGAGAGATCAGTAAGTATCTGAGAGACGTATCAATTCGATCTCCCTCACAGAAAGATGGAATGAAGCATGTACGAGGAGCCTGGGATTACCTATATAGAAGATGTTTGGATATACTGGGTGTGAAATCATGCTCGGTTTCAAGTTCTATCCATCCTAATATAGACCAAGTTAGAACATCTCCACTCACATCTCACATTTCCAACAGGACATCGTAGGCCGATTTTTTATCCAGACAACGAATTTTCGTCTAGTTGTGTATACAGAACCCGAGTTTTCGCCGGATTCTACCCAAGTTACATCTGGCGTTCTCAGGCCGAACCCGAGGTGCCGGGTATCGCCTGGGAACGCAGGATGAAGTTAACCGGCAGGGATTTTTTTTGGCGCTGCTGGCCCCGCATGTCAGCGAGAGAAGGCGATATGTCCTCGTTCCCTCGCCTCGACTACCGCGATGGACCGCCGAGTGATGCAGCGCTGAGTTGATGTAGGAGCGCTTCGTTGGAAACCCCAAGAGCAAGGTGTGAAGCAGCATGGCAGCACGTTTTCCCTTAGTAAAAAACCGAGGTTATCGAACCAGTAGGAGGAAGAAAACGTCACACAGGTGCACGGCAACACGTTTTCCCTCAGTAAAAAACCGAGGTTATCGAACCAGTAGGAGGAAGAAAACGTCACACAGGTGTTGCAAGCAACGCGGAGACCTGCACAACACAAACTCAAGACTTTGCCCCAATGAATCAGTGAGGTGTCAAGCTCACCGGTTTGCTGTAACAAATGATTAAACGTACCATGTGAAAAGTAATGGTGGTTTGCAGCAAGTAAACAAGTAACAGAGAAAGATGTATCAATGATAAAGATTGGACCAGGGTCTGTAGTTCACTAGAGGTGCTCTTCTTAAATAAACAACATGGCATGAAGGATAAACAAATTACAGCAGGGCAATTAAAAGGAACTGAGCAAGGCGTAACAATGCAATTACCAGTCAGAAAGATCCTATGATATTCGTTTGGGCAATACAACAAGATACATAGACCGTCATCCAACTGCATCTATGACTAGAAGTCCACCTTCAGGTTATCATCCGAACCCCCTCCAGTATTAAGTTGCAAGAAACAGACAACTGCTTTAAGCAAAGTGTGTAAGATAAACAGTCCACATGTTCCATAAACTAGAGACCGTTGTTTTCTCCCTAATAGCAACATCACTTCTACAACCGAAGAAATTATTGTCACTTCCCTAGAAAACTAGAGGCATGAACCCACTATCGAGCATAAATACCTCCTCTTGGAGTCACTAGCAACTACTTGGCCAAGATAGCTACTAACAACGGAGAGCATGCAAGATCACAAACAACACAGACATGATAGAATCATAAAGATAAAACTATTAATCAAACCAACATAATAATTTCAATATCCATCGGATCCCCGCAAACACAACATGCATGATTACAAATAGATTAGATCTTGATCATGAACGGAGCTCACAAGATCTATACATGAAAGCACAAAGGAGGAGATACAACCATCTAACTACTACATGGACCCATAGTCCAAGGTGGAACTACTCACGCATCATACCGGAGAGAAGGCCTCCGGGATGATCTCCCCTCCGGCAGGGTGCCGGGAAGAACTTCAGATCCCCCGATCTAGGGACGATGGTGGTGGCAGCTACAAACGGTTTTATGGAGATTTGATCGGGTGCTTAGGGTTTCTGCATGGGGGGCTTCTTATAGGCGAAGGGGGAGGCCGAGAAGGCGACCAGGGGGCCAAACCCTAGCCAGGCGCGGAGTGGGCCCACCCGTGCCTGGGGTGGGTCTGGCCACCCTGGCCGCCCCCTCCGGCTCCCCTCTGGACTTCTTGTTCCCTGCGGAAAGTAATTGACTTTGATGTTTGTCCTGCCCAATTCCGAGAATATTTCTTTACTAAATTATCTGAAACCAAAAATAGCAGAAAATAGGCATGTCGCACTGTTGCAACTTGTTAATAGGTTAGTACCAGAAAACATGTAAAAAGCACCTCAAACTGTAGACAAGTAAAGCAAAGTAGATACTAAACAAGCATGGAGCATCAAAAATTATAGATACGTTTCCAACGTATCACCGGGCAAACGACCGTCTGTCCACCGCCCACGCATCAGCGTAATGGCGCGCCACCGCCCGCCCTACTTCCCGCCACTTTACCATTTTCCGCCCTCGCCGCTACACCCTTCCGTCCTCGCCGCTCTTTCCCCATTTGGCTATAAATGCTGGCCGCCCTCGCCGTCTCCAGAGCACACACTCCGACTCCATTCCCCCACAAAAAACTCCATGTTTCGGTGAAGAGAAGAACAACTCGTCGGCTGCCATGGCGGAGAGGTACCCGATGACGGAGCGGTGGCGAATGGCTCCGACCGACGTTGGCTGCAGTCGTGGAAGGATTGACTCCTCGATAACGCCGGTTAGTGATATAGATAGGAATGTGATTGAATAAGAACTCTTCTTAGTATCGCATGCGGAACCCGAAACCAATTCCCACTTCCAACTTGAATGCTGAACAATCCGATGGCCACCCACAACATCGGCCCCGCTCGTAGCGCTTGCCGATCATCCCTATCTCTACCGGGCCCGTATTCCCCGCCTCGCCCGGGTACATATTCACCGCGGCATGCTGATCCGCGATTACTAGCGATTTCAACTTCATGTTCCCGAGTTGCAGAGAACAATCCGAACTGAGGCAATCTTTCCGGATTCGCTCCGCCTTACAGCCTTGCTTCCCATTGTCATTGCCATTGTAGCACGTGTGTGGCCCAGCCCATAAGGGCCATGCGGACTTGACGTCATCCCCACCTTCCTCCAGTATCTCACTGGCAGTCCCTCGTGAGTGCGGCACGCACCTTACGTTTGAAAAATGAATGGAATTCTGGAGTGGACCGAATATCCATGGCAGAACCCCACACTGGTCAAAAAGAAAAGTCAATCTCTCTCAAAAATAAGCACTTCAACAAGTCAGGGCCCGGATCTAAGTGTTGGCTAGGCAAACGACCCGTAGTAAGAGGGGTAGTTATGAACCCTGTGGACCACCCCCATGGGGGCGGTGAAGGGAAAGCCTGGTTGAGTTCTAATAATTCCGCCAACTGACCTCTTCTACCATTTAGCTCACATTCTAAAATAGTATCTTTATCTTGGACAGTTTTTCTCAAGAAGAGGAAAGCTGATAAGGAAACCCGCGAAGCATCTGGCTTACCGGTCATCTCCCATTCCCGTCGTTGAGAGACTAAAAGAACTATAGCATGCCAGAAACGGGGAGTTGAGGTGGTTAGACCTATACCCCGAAATGCTCCCAGCATAGGAGCCTATGGTTCCATTCTTGTTATTGCTGGAGGTACACATACCTCTTCTCGGTGTGGTGGAGCGATATACGCAAAATAGATGCTACTTCGCCCTTCTCTTCCTTTAAGTTTCAGGGGCAGTTGAGCAACCAATCATACTACTCTTCCTATATGTCATTGAAATAGTTATGATACTATACGGTGTCGGGAGGAGTAAAGGAGATTGACTCTTCTCTGTCATTAGCCATTTTATTGACACTAGCTCTTTATATAGTCAATTTATTTTAGGAGTATCGTATCGCCGCCGGATTTCGGGTGCCCGCCGACGTGGAAGCTGAGCGCGGGAGGCATGCCTGTGCCGCCGGTGTCGGAGGGGCAAGAGCGGAACGATGAGATCCAAGCCGTCATCACCGGCATGGATCCCGATGAGGCAGAGCACCCGAGAACCATGCCCACTGGGACTACTTCTTCCGCAAGCGGTGGGCGCGACAGTTGGTGCAGAATGAGGGCGGAGGCCCGACGCCGGCGCGCAACAACGCAAAAGGATGGCGTCGCTGGTTGATATGTCGGAAATGTATCTATAATTTTTGATGCTCCATGCTTGTTTAGTATCTACTTTTCTTTACTTGTCTACACTTTGAGGTGTTTTTACATGTTTTCTGGTACTAACCTACTAACAAGTTGCAATAGTGCCAGATGCCTGTTTTCTGATGTTTTTTATTTTAGAAAAGTTAGTAAAGAAATATTCTCGGAATTAGACGGGACAAACGTCAAAGTCAATTACTTTCCAAGGGGAACAAGAAGTCCAGAGGGGAGCCGGAGAGGCCGGCCAGGGGGGCAGACCCACCCTTCGCCTATAAGAATCCCCCGATGCAGAAACCATAAGCACCCGATCAAATCTCCACGAAACCGTCTGTAGCCGCCGCCACCATCGTCCCTAGATCGGGGGGATCTGAAGTTCTTCCTGGCACCCTGCCAGATGGGAGATCATCCCGGAGGACTTCTCTCCGGTATAATGCATGAGTAGTTCCACCTTGGACTATGGATCCATGTAGTAGCTAGATGGTTGTATCTCCTCCTTTGTGCTTTCATGTATAGATCTTGTGAGCTCCGTTCATGATCAAGATCTAATCTATTTGTAATCATGCATGTTGTGTTTTCGGGGATCCGATGGATATTGAGATTATTATGTTTGTTTGATTAATGGTTTTGTCTTTATGATTCTATCATGTCTGTGTTGTTTGTGATCTTGCATGCTCTCCGTTGTTAGTAGCTATCTTGGCCAAGTAGTTGCTAGTGACTCCAAGAGGGGGTATTTATGCTCGATAGTGGGTTCATGCCTCTAGTTTCTAAGGGAAGTGACAATAATCTCTTCGGTTGTAGATGTGTTGTTGCTACTAGGGAGAAAACAACGGTCTCTTGTTCATGGAACATGTGGACTGTTTACCTTACACACTTTGCTTAAAGCATTTGTCTGTTGCTTGCAACTTAATACTGGAGGGGGTTCGGATGATAACCTAAAGGTGGACTTCTAGTCATAGATGCAGTAGGATGGCGGTCTATATATCTCGTTGTATTGCCCAAACGAATCTCATAGGATCTTTCTGACTGGTAATTGCATTGTTATGCCTTGCTCAGTTCCTGTCAATTTCCCTGCTGTAATTTGTTTACCCTTCATGCCATGTTGTTTATCTAAGGAGAGCACCTCTAGTGAACTATGGACCCCGGTCCAATATTTACCATTGATATATCTTCCACTTTTACTTGTTTACTTGCTGCAAACCATTACCTTCCACACGGTACGTTTAATCCTTTGTTACAGTAGACCGGTGAGCTTGACAACCTCACTGATTCGTTGGGGCAAAGTCTTGAGTTTGTGTTGTGCAGGTCTCCGTGTTGCTTGCAACACCTGTGTGACATTTCTTTCCTCCTTCTGGTTCGATAACCTCGGTCTCTACTGAGAGAAGACCTGCTCCTATGCTCATCACACCTTGCTCTTGGGGTTTCCAATGAAGTGGTCCACGTCAGCACCATCAACAAGTTTTCTAGCGCCGTTGCCGGGGAGGCTAAGGACGTCTTCACAAGGGAGTCCTTCACTTCCTTTTTCTTTACTTTGTTTTTAGTTTGCTTTATTTATTTTGCTTGGTTTGTTTGCCTCTTTCCAAAAAACCCCAAAAAAGTCTAGTTTGGTTTGCTTGCTTTATTCAAAAACACAAAAAATTAGTTCCTACTCTAGTTGCTACCATGTCTGGTTTTGTACCAACTTTTATTTCCCCTATGGTAGAAATCTCCACTTTTAAGCAAAAAAAGTGAAGAAAATTTTATAGAAGCTTGGTCCAGAATCTCTGCTTTACAAAGGGAAACTGAGCCTAAGGTGAGCCTTAGCTTGGTTATTGATAGTTTCTACCACGGTATTGCTCTTCGTTATAGATATGTTCTAGATGTTGTGGCTGAGAAAGATATTTTGCTATGTACTGAAGATGAAGCTTTTTATGCCATAAGGAAATTAATCATGATTTAAGGTACACCTGGCAAGTTTGATTCCTCTTTCATAAATATTTTTGCTAGGTTGAACACTCTTGAGATTAGTATTGCTGCTATGATTAGTTGCTATCTCATGCTTAGGGCTTATCATGATTATGTCCCCATAAATTATGAGCCTTCATAGTGGTTTCCCACAATCAAAATCTCTATAAATACTACACTTTTTGATGCTCGCTGTGATATCATGTCTGAATTTTGTCTCATGCCTAAAGATATTTATGATTCCTTGAGTCTTTGGGAGATTACTAAAGGGGGAGAGGAAATCTATCTTACCAACAATGCCACTATATTTCCCATTGGAATAGCTGAAGGTGTGTTTACAAAAATCTCAGGGAAAATGGTCTCTACTGATTATCTTGTTATTAAATGTGTAGGCAAGGGACAGATTACACTTGGAAGATCCCTACTGAAACACCTTGGAGCAGTAATAGATGTGGGAAAAGGCACTATGCACTTTGCTCCTCCAGTAAGCAAACATATCTTCCCTAAAGAGAAGAAGAAAGGTAAGAAAGGAAAGAACAAGAGGGGCAATTCCTCATTTGAAAATACTTGATTCTTCTTGCTTCTTGTGCCTAACTTAAAGGCGTTAAAGAACCGTACTTGTTGGGAGATAACCCAAGAGTTTCCTTGAGTCTTGGAAGTTATTACTTCAGTAATGACCTCTCTTTATCCTTTTTGTTTGCTTTTTGTGCCAAGAATGACCTCTAATGAGAGGAAACTAAGATTTGGGGATTTGTTGTCCCGAAACAGATTTCTGTCCTCCATCAAAAAATTCGTGAGGAGTCTCAGTAACTCGGATTGAGCTGAACATTTGCGAATAAATCCCCCAGTATGTTAGATAACTTTCGTTAGTTCAACACTTTTTTATTTGAGCAACAGAAGATGTTCAAAAAATCGATTTCTACCCGTTTGTCTGTTTTGACAGATTTCTGCCATTATTTGCATTTGCTTTGTATTGATTAATTTTTTAGTTCTGTTTAGGTGAATTGAGCTTTTTGAAGGAGTTACTATAGTAGCTTGTGTTTTTAGTAAAAAGCCTTGTTGTTCCAAAGCTTTGCCAGGGGTCTAATATCTTTTGAATACACTAATGTTGCTAATGAAGATTGTGTGAAGTTTTGTATGAAAGAAAAATTTCAGGTGTAAAGAGAGAATGATGCAATGAGATGAAGGATGGACAACAGCTCAAGCTTGGGGATGCCACCATGGTTTCACCCTAAGAAATATCCAAGAGGTACAAGCGTCAAAGCTTGGGGATGCCCAAGGAATCCCCTTCTTCATCAATAAAAAGCTCAGGTCTGTCTAGACACTTCGTTTTTATTGTTTCATGCACAGTTGTGTTGTTCTTGGAGCGTCTTAGTTTTCGCTTGCTTTGCTTAGGTTGTTTAGTTTGCTTGAATAAAGTAGTTTAGACCCCCTTCTCTTGCTGTGTTGATTTGCAAATAAGTTGCTTGGTGTTGGAAAGGAGTAGTAAGTTCTTGCTTGTAAGTGCAAGAGGAGCTTGCATTGACTGTGACTTAGACTTCAGCATGACATACTAGGTATTGTTTTGACCTTATGCTTAGTGATTATTGTTGTAGCATGTATTGTTCCAAACAATTGGGATTGCTTAGTGTGCCTTGAAGAAATTATGCGTTGTTTTAGCATGCAAAAGCATAGTATTGTGGTATTCTCCTTTAATGTTTTGCTTGGGTTGACTTTGCAGATGCTCACACCATGTTATGACTATGACAAGTCACCATTATCCTCTATGATCATTTAGTCCTTGACTTGTAGTACCACTCTTTGCTTTGATTAGTATGCTTTGTTGCTTTGCATGATTATGGCCATTATTGCTCTCTTAGTTGGTTGCTCCCAGTCTTTTGCTAGCCTCCACTTGTATGAGTAAGTTCTACTTATGCTTCAAACTCCCAAGAAACCAAGTTATTCCAAAGTGTCCACTATAAACTCCTATGCATGGTATGTTACACCATTCCAAGTATATTCTTGTTTTCAACTATCTTCCAATTAAAAAATATTTTGTTATGTGAAAACTTAGTGATTAAAGCCCTCACGAACTTGATGGCACACTTTATATTATTTGCCCCTAATAAACTTGAACCATTGTGACAACTTTGTTGTATATGCTTGCACTTATAAGTTGGAATTAGCAGAACTGTGTTGTCATGGGAAACGTTTTCAACATTGCACTTGTACTTTGTACTCAGTTGATATCATGCTCTTTTGTCTATGGATGTCACCGGTGTAAAATAAAGAGGTAACTTTTAAGTCCATAGAGTTTGTATCCTGTGTTAGAGAAACGCTTGAGCCGCTAGCCTAATCCATGCCTAATCATGGTGGAAACTTGCAGCATCACCATAGTGAGATATCTATGAAGCATCTTCAATAAAAAGCTATGCATATGGTAAATAAAAATATTTCTAAGATGCTCATTGTCTTCTTGCCTTGTCATTTTGCTTATGAGAAAGCTCTTGTACCATGTGCAAGGGGTACCCCGTTGGCGGTTCTCAATGATATGCAAATACTTACAATGAAAAGAACTTACCTAGACCCAAAGTTGAGTATGCATGAAGTGTGGCCCTCGTATTCAAGGGACTTGAGATTGCCAACTTATACTTCGTCAAGCATATACTCCATCTTTGCCACTTTAACCTTAACCACTTCAAGATGCTTATGATAGGGGCAATAAGGGCTGCAATCTAACAAGTACCATATTTTTTGGAAGCTCTTTTTGAAACATGTAATCCCTGCTTCCTATTAAAAAAGGGGGTCTTTCTTTCACCACTATTGAGTCTCCACCTTCTACCTTTAGGAGCCATTAAGAGAGCATAGTTGTCATTCTATGTGCAGTGTTCCAAAGCTTATTAATTGATGCATATTGTGATATTACTTGTTCTTGTGCTATTTGTTTCTAGTCACCCTTGTCAACTTTGAAGGTGTCCTATGCATCTATATTGCTACTCTATGAGGGATAAGTTGATTTCCACTATGCTATGTTTTCTCCATGTGAAACAAACAAACATTTTTCAATGCATGTTATTCATGATCTCTGTTTGTAGCTTGCCATGTTACATGCATAGTTACTATGTCCTATTGTTATAACTCCATCTTTCATGCACATGTTTATAGTTCTTTGATTCCAGCTTTCAATTCTTTCAAATGGTTGGATCTTTATTTTGAGGGTGCATGTCACCTCAAAAATTATTCTTTTATAACTTACCTACTGGAGGACGAGCAGGAGTTAAGCTTGGGGATGTTGATATGTCGAAAACGTATCTATAATTTTTGATGCTCCATACTTGTTTAGTATCTACTTTGCTTTACTTGTCTACACTTTGAGGTGCTTTTTACATGTTTTCTGGTACTAACCTACTAACAAGTTGCAACAGTGCCAGATGCCTGTTTTTTGTTGTTTTTGGTTTCAGAAAAGTTAGTAAAGAAATATTCTCGAAATTGGACGGGACAAACGTCAAAGTCAATTACTATACGTGGGGAACAAGAAGTCCAGAGGGGAGCCGAAGAGGCCGGCCAGGACGGCCAGACCCACCCTAGGCGCGGGTGGGCCCTACCCCACGCCTGGGAGGGGTGTGGGGCCCCTGGTCGCCGCCTCGGCCTCCCCCTTCGCCTATAAGAAGCCCCCGATGCAGAAACCCTAAGCATCCGATCAAATCTCCACAAAACCGTCTATAGCCGCCGCCACCATCGTCCCTAGATCAGGGGGATCTGAAGTTCTTCCCGGCACCCTGCCGAAGGGGAGATCATCCCGGAGGACTTATCTCCGGTATGATGCGTGAGTAGTTCCACCTTGGACTATGGGTCCATGTAGTAGCTAGATGGTTGTATCTCCTCCTTTGTGCTTTTATGTATAGATCTTGTGAGCTCCATTCATGATCAAGATCTAATCTATTTGTAATCATGCATGTTGTGTTTGCGGGGATCCGATGGATATTGAGATTATTATGTTGGTTTGATTAATGGTTTTGTTTTTATGATTCTATCATGTTTGTGTTGTTTGTGATCTTGCATGCTCTCCGTTGTTAGTAGCTATCTTGGCCAAGTAGTTGCTAGTGACTCCAAGAGGGGGTATTTATGCTCGATAGTGGGTTCATGCCTCTAGTTTCCAAGGGAAGTGACAATAATCTCTTCGGTTGTAGATGTGCTGTTGCTACTAGGGAGAAAACAACGATCTCTTGTTCATGGAACATGTGGACTGTTTACCTTACACACTTTGCTTAAAGCAGTTGTATGTTGCTTGCAACTTAATACTGGAGGGGGTTCGGATGATCACCTGAAGGTGTACTTCTAGTCATAGATGCAGTTGGATGGCGGTCTATGTATCTTGTTGTATTGATCAAACGAATCTCATAGGATCTTTCTGACTGGTAATTGCATTGTTATGTCTTGCTCAGTTCCTGTCAATTGCCCTGCTGTAATTTGTTTACCCTTCATGCCATATTGTTTATCTAAGGAGAGCACCTCTAGTGAACTATGGACCCCGGTCCAATCTTTACCATCGATACATCTTCCACTGTTACTTGTTTACTTGCTGCAAACCATTAACTTCCACACGGTACATTTAATCCTTTGTTATGGCAAACTGGTGAGCTTGACAACCTCATTGATTCGTTGGGGCAAAGTCTTGAGTTTGTGTTGTGCAGGTCTCCGCATTGCTTGCAACACCTGTGTGATGTTTCCTTCCTCCTTCTGGTTCGATAACCTGGGTCTCTACTGAGGGAAGACTTGTTGCTGTTCTCATCACACCTTGCTCTTGGGGTTTCCAACGAAGTGCTCCACGTCAGCACCATCACTGGTGGAGCGTGCCCGACCACACCCTCGCTGCCGTCCTCGACTATGTTGCCGATGGCGACACCACCAGCTAGGCTACCCGTCGTTGTTTTCTCGGCGCCGCGGGGCGGCTTCCTGGATGCCGAGGCGGATGACTGGTGCCTCGTCATCGTCTTCAGCGTCGTCCTCGCGCTCGTTTGGCTCGGCACCAAGCCAGTCGCCGCGCTTCACGGTGCTGCTCCGACAGGAGTTGCCGGTGCGCTCACCACCGCGGACGCGCTCGCGCGGGATCATCATCAACGAACGTCGTTCTCCATCGCTGCCGAGCGGCCACCTTCACCTGGTGAGGTCAAAGCTGCGTGCGCCGAAGATGGAGCCGACATAGTGGGCGGTGCCAGTGGACGAGGAGGACTTCCTCCTCAAGATGGAGATGGAGGTGTCGCTGAACGAAGTCTCATCGATAGCACCCCCCAACGTGTGCGCCTGGTCTCAGACGGACTGGGAGCGAGAGGAGTGTAACACCCCCGGTCTCTCTGGACCGACGGCTGTCACTTATGGCAGCTCAATAGGATCTCTAGACTAACCCCATAGACCAAAACTAGTCTTTTTTGCGCACTTTGTCCTCACTCGTGCGCACCCGGTACCCACTTCCCGGTCGGTCATCCATCTTAGAATTTCTCTAGGCCAAGCACGCTTAACCTTAGAGTTCTTTTTGAATGATATTCCGGAAAAGAAGGTTCAACTTATTGGTATGGGTTTCCTATCAATCGTATTGAGCCATGCGCCAGGGTCTCACATACACCCACCCTTAGAAGATCGACGTCCTCGTCGATCAACCACAAACCAGGAACATCCCCTCTTGGCACACGTCTGTGCGTCCAGTGTCGGCACATGCGCCATGCCGTGTCCACTCCGGGCCACACATGCCATGCGCCACATGTTCGTCACTGACCCACACATGCCCGTGTAACCGCGAACCTGGCTCTGATACCACTTGTAACACCCCCGGTCTCTTTCGGACCGACGGTTGTCACTTCTGGCAGCTCAATAGGATCTCTAGACTAACCCCAACAGACCAACACTAGTCTTTTCTGCGTACTTTGTCCTCACTCGTGCGCACCCGGTACCCACTTTCCGGTCGGTCACCCATCCTAGAATTGCTCTAGGACAAGCACGCTTAACCTTAGAGTTCTTTTTGAACGAGCTTTCAGAAAAGAAGTTGCAACTTGTTGGTATGAGTTTCATATCAATCCTATTGAGCCATGCGCCAGGGTCTCACAAGGAGGCCAAGCACATTCGCCGCCTGTAGGAGCAGGCCGTGCGCAGAGCTAGGCAGGAGCTCGCCTACCAGGACGCTTCGCTCATATTCAACAACAACGACGAAGATGAGTCCGGACCAGGCCCTTCATCGCAGCAGTGGTGCTACAGTGACGCCGGCCAAGGTAGCTCATAGCAGCCGCAGCCACCGAGCAACAAGGACGGTGACGATGGCACCCACGAAGCCGATTACACCGTCTTCTGCCGCCTCCTCGGCATGTGAACGACCTACAATCGGCATCATCTCGGCATTTACTTTTTTTTATGTTTTCAAGTTTTTTTTAGCCTATTGTAAGTTAAATTCGTGTATATGTCCGAATTTGGCATAATATGTACGAAATTGCTATATTTTAATGCAATCGTCTGAATTAGTTGTAAGTTTATCGCGTTTTGTCAAATATTTAGGCCGAAAGATTCATCCATTCTATTTAGCGCCGGACGAAAGCTTAAGGGCCCTACGACGGCTCGGCTGCTAGTGCTCCTTTTCTTCTGAACTCGTCTGAAAGCAACTGCTAGACAATGGTGACCATGTATTTTCCTTTTCAAACAAGCTGCTTGACCAATGACCACCCTGCGGCTTGATCCTCACGCGTGACCAAACGCCAGTTTAATTTACAGTCGCCGGGGACGACAGGAAGAGAACAAAACCCAGGCTTGTCCCGTTCCCAGTTCGATCATTCTGCAACTTGCCGCAGAAACCCCCGAGATTCTCCCGAGTAGCAACGTCCCAAGCGGCTACAGACAAAGGTTGAGAAAGGGAGAGAGAGGTAGACGACGAAGTGTGCGGTGAGCCGACGTGCAAATGTCCGGTTCCGAACACTCCTGAATGACGAGGGGTTTGCGCGATGCGATCCTGCGAGTGACATATACTATTAGTAAAAAAAATAGGGATTGTTCTGTTTGAAAGCTGCAGTTGGCCCTGCCTAGCTGTGGAACCGAAAGACTGGGGATCGTGGTTCGTGGAATTCCACATATATATTCCCTTTCCGCGGATCAGAGACGTTGGATTCTTGCGAGGAGCTGCGTGGAGCTGACATGAGATGGGGACATGCATGCCATGGAGGACCCCGTTAAATTCCATCTCCCTTCTCCCAGGGCCGCCCGCGGAGAGCGGATTACCACTACCGTGAATGCATATGCCTACGTGCCTCACAACTCCTGTCTGACTGTCTCCCGGTTTTGTTTGGATCGGCCAATCAGTGCTAAAACCCTATTATGCGATCAGCCACCTGGCCCTTGCAATTTGGCCGTATATGCCCTGTAACAAGGCAGCGGTGATCTGCCCGCAAGAGGGCCAAGAACAAGGAGGCCATCCATCTGCAACTGCATGCAATGCAACACATGCATGGCATACTACCTGTCATGTGACCGGCCGGTTCTCGGCTGGCGAATTAGACAGATGCCGGAGCCCGACCTGCCCACCAAGTTTTGTATATACTGTCGATCACTTCGTGTTGCACCTGCCCAGTGCCGAAATGCTTTAGAAGCGTTGCTATGCAGCTTAATTTAGTTCAGCAGACTGCACTGCGATGGAAGCTTTGGTTGCCCATTACCACTGACGTACGTACATGACCCCTCCTCCTCCTGCACCCGCGCGGCGGGGCGCCGCCGCGCCGGGCGGCCTCCCCTCCCCGCCGAGCCCTCTCTCCCGTGGTCTCTCCTCCCTGCAGCCGTCGCCCGGATCATCGTCAGGCAAAGACCTGGGGGCGTGACGGCGGCGGCGGCGTCCCTGGTCGCGATCTGGCGGGAAGGCGACGGCGTTCGTCCCGGCTGGTTTGGCGGTGGTGTTGCGGCGAGAGGCGGCCGATGATCCTCGGCCCATATGGCGGCAGGCGGCAGCGGGAATCTGGGCCTAGCCACGATCTGTCCTGTCCGTTGGCCTCGACGCCGGCGCCCAGGCGACCTAGGCCTTGTCCGTGACACTAGGGCGCTTGGGGCATCTACCCCCGGCATGGTGCTGGTGGCCTCCTTCTCCATCGGAATGATCGGCCGGGTGGTCTTGCCGTCTTGCGGCGGATCCTGCTACTTTCCGGCGGGTGGCGTGGGGGCTGCTGGCTCGATTTCAATAAAGGAGGTGGTCTGGATCCCTCTCAAGCCAAGACGATGTTCTGCCGGATGTTGGTCTTTATTGATCTGTTTTCTGTGTCGTGTTTCGAAAGGTTCCTCCGGCGAACTCCGTAAGTGCTATCATGTCGTGAGTTTGCTGAAAGGATTGAATTCGGTCGTACCCATGTTTTACCCTAATCGTTTGGTTTCAGAGGTTGTGCTTCGAAGCTTTGTTGGCTATTATTATCATGGGTCATGTTCTCGTTCCATGGTGCTGACGGAGAAATTCATGGAGACCGAAATCTGAGGACAGACAATGGTGGTTCGAGTCTGCACAGGAGAGGTTCATGGTCCTACCTCTCAGGGTGAAAACTTAGGATCTGGCCTTAATTGGTTGTGTCTGGCAATGGCCTTGTTGAAGGTATTGTTTTGAGAGCACGGACTTTCTTCAGCGTGAAAACCTAGATCTTTGAACGGACGATGACGGTGTTTGTGCACTGTTCCCTTCTTGGAGGCATCGTTTTTGGAGAGCTGGACTTCTGGTGTTGTCTTGCTGGTGGTAGTACTGTTATTTCAATGAGTGAGTCACTGTAGCGTGAATTTTCTTTTTTGTAATACCTTTTTCTTTTTTTGGCTGTGTGCATTCGTGTGGCCGCTAGGACAATGCGTATTGCAGAGGCGG
Source organism: Avena sativa (assembly GCA_916181665.1). Lineage (NCBI taxonomy): Eukaryota > Viridiplantae > Streptophyta > Magnoliopsida > Poales > Poaceae > Avena > Avena sativa. The sequence continues at coordinate 163,938,946 of OV702294.1, read as the reverse complement.
GGTGTATTTGGTATCGTCTGATATTAATATATGCTCCTTTCCAAAAAAAAAACACGGTTGCAGGCTGGCATGGATTTTTTTTCTGAAGAAAAAAGATCAATACTGTAGCAGCTGTTTGGTACAGTGAGATCCGAGATGATGAGGCAATCCAACCAAATGTAAACAAACCCGGCGTACCTCATGCCTCCCCCACAGACGTAGTACTGATGTAGTACACGCCATTAGCTGCCGCATTACGGGAGAAATAATTAGGGCAGGTAGCTAAGTGTATATGCCTGCACGCTGTTCGTGGCTCATTGGTTCGGACGATCGGTCATCATACGAATACAACCTGGAGGCCGGTAGTAGTACTGGAGAAGGCACACGCTAGCTGATTGGAGTACTGTGTCCCACACTTCGCCAACATTTGCTCCGCTGCCTGGGTAAGAACAATCTACACTTGTCAATACATAGCTGGATACACCAAATCAGAATTCTTTTACACTGTTCTTTCCGGCATTGGTAGTGGTAGTGGACCTCCTGCGGTCCTAGCAGTACCAAGGGCTGCTGTAAATCCATGGTAGTAACTTCATACCCACGCTGTAATTCTGGTAAAAATAATGTTACCTGTGGCAGGAAACTCATGTAGTCTTGTGGCCCTTTTTCTGCGGTGGATGCATCGTGTGGACACGAGATAGCCCAGCGAGGCGTGTAGTCTGCAGAGTGCAGGGCGGTCGATTGGATTGGACGCAAGACAGCCGCCCTAGCTAGCTAGCACAGAGACAGGGAGAGGACACTAGGACAGGTCCATTAATCTGCAAAGTGGAGGAAGCTAGGGCCCTCTGTTCTTCTCCTTGTTACCCGGGAGCGCCTACAACTTCTATCCCGAATTCTCAATACCTTGGTGGTCGTAGAGAGCGGATTTCCCACACCTACGAGGGGTCCTCGACATCATCTCTAGCACAAGTTAATTAGAGATTCGTGCAAAAGTCTTCTAGTCAAAGCTTTCATTTTTTTTGCATTTTAGTCCTTGGCAAAATCCCTATTCAGCCCACTCCCTACTCCCCAGTCTGACGCTGCCGCCCCCAACCCAACCCTCACCCCATCCCTGTACTAAGCTGACCCATCCTCCTCCTCTAGCCCGACGCCTCCTCCTCCTCCAGCCCGCCTCCTCCTCCTCCTCTAGCCCGTCGTCGTCCTTGGTCACCCTCACCCTGCTTGATGTGGGCAAGGTCCCTCCTCTCGTTCGTCGTGGAGCAGCAGCTCCGGTCCTCCTCCTCGGCCGTGAGAGGCCAGCCAGCCTCCTTTGCGCGTGCAGATTCCGTGTTCTCCCATAGAAGGACCGATCTAGCCATGGAGGTCCCGGATCTGAGCCTGGAAGGCACCTCCTTTTGATTCTTTTCATTGGTTAATTTAATTTGGAAATTTTTGTTGAGCTCCGTTTCCTGTTGAATCTAGATGAAGTTTCTTAGATGGGTCCATTTGAATCTGTATTGAATCCCCTTAGTTTATGCCAAGTTTATTCATGTTTCTCGCAAAGTTTTTTTATATCTTGGAATGTTTGCAGTGTGGATGTTCCGTGAATTAAGTTTTACTTACGCATGAAACTTGTAAAAATCTATGGTGAATTTGATGTTGAAAAGGTGCATCGAAAAAATCCATATCCAATTCATATGATTTTGTTCTGAATCATGAGTGATTATTGTATGAATCTTCTATGAATTTGTATCAATGTCTGTGATGTATAAATCCTATAAAACCTACCAGATTTGATAATCTTTGAAAAAACTATATGAATCATGTATGATTCTTGGCAGAAACATATGTAGACATTCTAACAATATTCTGTGAATAAAATATATGAAAAAATATTACATGAAAATTCTGTGAAAAATAATATGTAAGAAAAATTTCATGACTTTTTTTGTTGAAAATATTTTATCATGTATGAAATGAATGTTTGTTTGTTACCAAAAATATTGGTTGAATATTGCTACCGAAAATATTGGTACCTAAATTATCTTGTATGAATCAGTCAAGATGAAACATAGTTTTATCCAAATTGCTTTCCCCAAATCTGGAAGTACGAATATTCTGGGATTCTTATATGTATCTTGTATGAATCTTGACACACTTGAAAATCCGCGGTGAATGTGTAATATATTTTTTGGTATTAATCTTATTAATGTGGATTTTATAAAATCAACATAAAAAAATACTTTGGTTGCAAATAAAAATCATGGTAGATCTGTTAATGAGAGGAGTGAGAGTGAGATAGTGTTAAAAACTTGTTATGAAATCAGATTAGATAGTGTGTGAAATCTCGTGAATCTTGTATGAAACGTTCTTGGTATTAATCTTGGTTGATGCAGATTGTTGTTATTAGTGATAACAAATGTTCTTACAAAAAATAATAATCAAGTTTGATTGTTGTTAGTAGTTTCAAAAAAGTTCTATTGAAGAGTCATTTGAGTTTCGGCGTTGCCCATGTATCTTAAAAAAATTATCTTGGAAAAAGTATGAAACTCGTACAATATTTCTAGAAAAGTTCTTAAAAAATATTCTATAAAATATTGTTGAGTATTATTGAAAAAATAATTATATAAGAAATTGTTGATTACATTATATGAATATCTCTTGGCAGAAACAAGTTTGTAAAACGTGTGAATCTTATATGAAACTTCTGAATCTAAGATGAAACAAAGTAAGAGTGTCTAAATATTGTTAAATAAAAGTAGAAAAATAAAAATTATCAAAAGAGATTGTTGAAAAAACAAATTATATTAATTGTTGAAAAAAATATAAAACTTGTACGGATATTTTTAGAAAAATTCTTAAAAAAATTCAATGAAATATTATTGAATATTATTGAAAAAATAATTATGTAATAAATTGTTAATTAAATTATATTAATTAGATTGGCTAATTAAATTAAACAAAGATGTATCTGTGAATCACGTTCTTTCGTTGAAGACAATAACGAAAATGTATAAAACATGAAAAAACTAGGAGCTAATAAGCAAAACAGCAATAAACTTGAGAAGTAAGGTGGAAGGGTTGTTCTGTAAAAATTGTAGCACGAATCTCCAAGAAATAAAGGGCAAAGATGGTGCGGGGGCGGCGCCTAAGGGGGGAAATTGCATTGCCCGGTGGTCGCGGGCAATCAAGGTTTGGCATTGATGCGTTTCACTTGCAAGTCCTGAGGTTGTTTCCAAGCAATAGACTAGAGAAGAAAAGAAAGGCAGCGGTAGCAAGCAAAGGGATTGCTTAACCTAAGAAATGCATGGGCCACACGGGGCATTTTAAAGATTTGGTAATGATTGATCCACCTAACAAATTCCATGCTTAGGAAAGACGAGGAGAAAAACTGGATGAATAATGGCGAAAACGATAGTAGCAGGGAGCGGGTCAATGCTGGCTCCACCATGCCTGAATAGGTCCTGATTAAAGGCAGCGAGCAATCGGCTGCAGCTTTTCTCTTCTGACTATTACAAGCATTATTAAGGTTAACTTTGCACAAGTCGGCGTTAAGGTCTCTAGGAAAGATGATGGCTCCAAGAAAGTCCTTTCTTCCTCGTATTGTACCTTTCAAGAAAAGTACCTGGAAAAAAGAAAACAAAGGGGGAAACCAACCTGTGGTTGGGTGGCTAGGAGGATGGTTATATATCCAGTCCACCAGAGTTTAAACCCCAGGTTTGACACTGTGTGTTGCACAAAAGATGGAATATTTTTTCAGTGGGAGACGACGTTCCTGTCGACAGCGAGGCGCCCGTGGTGACTTCGTCAATCTAAAGACTCGATCCGCCGGCTCAGTCTCTCGGAGGTGCTCATAGGGGTAGGGTGTGCGTGTGTGCGTTCATAGGGGTGGGTGCATGTACGTGTTATGAGTGTCTATGATTGTACCGTGTTTCTCCAAAAAAGGAGATTTCGACTGTCGTCCAAGGCACACATTTTCATTGTTCTCTCGTGCTTCTCATGCCACATTAGCTATTTTGATTTTCTATTTGGCTTTGGTTATTGTTTTCTTGCCATTCAATTTACATCATGTATTCCGTGTTCACCTCTTGGAGTATCTCGGTGGCTCCAATAGAGTGTCCAACACCAGCACCGGATGGCTCATATTCTGGGCGCCCAAACACTTATCTGACACGCTGGATCCGCTGCTCCAGCGGCACCCCCAATAGTCTCAATAGATGTTGAGGCATTTTTTGGACAATATATCATATTTATACCTAAGGACATTTCCATCGGGGGGGTGTCCGGCAAAACTGCCGGCCAAGCCGTTTGGGGGTGCCGACACAATCTGTCGTGGGAATGGGAGGGGTTACTCGAAGGAACACCCCCAATAATTTTGGCCCAATATATTTTTCCCATTTTCAAATTATTTGGTACCAAAACTAATCTTATACAAAAATATAAATAATATTACACCTATATTTAGACAAATGCTTGGGTCTTTAGCACATATGCTCAACAAGATCCAAGAGAAAACATGTCATTCATCAGAAATTTGCTTGATCATCTTCAACTTTTTTTTTATTTGAATCACTAGCTTTCATAAGATTCAGAGAACATGTATTCCAGCTTTTTTTCTCGGTTGCCTGTGTGACACGAAACCAGTTACAATATGTTGTGCTTCCTCATCCCGTCATGTATGATTTCTAGTCAGTTGGTATCTGTATATATAAAACCATTAACCTAACAAAAAGTATGATTATGATTCTAACAAAGTATGGCACGACTATAATACTAATATGTTTTGTACTACAACACGAGGTTTTCAAAATAATTGGCCATGGAGCCGACATCACAAAATAGCCTTTCGTCCGATTATATTAATATAGCCAACTACACGATATAACTGTTGCGACAAACAATACAAAGAAAACAAGAAAAAGAATAAAGAAACTAAAGCCAACATTCTCCGAAAGAACAGAAAATCCACGGCTAGCGACATTCTCTTGGCACGCGCCGGCGCTGTCTACGTCGCCTCGGCTGGAAAACCCGACCCGGCTGTGCTGCAACCACACGGAAAGCTCCAAGGAGCGCACGAGCGAGAACAATCCATGGTTTTGGCTTTGCAAAAGCGCACAAAAGGAAGACCTGAAGAAGACAGAACAATGAACCTCGTTTCTTCCTTCGTGTGCAATCCGCAATTACAGACCCTGTCTTCCCTTTGCACTCACCCGGTCACAGGTCACTGGCCCCCGGTCGAACCAGGCCGAACGAGCGCTTTCCTTCCGAGCGCGGCGGGGGTAGACGGGAAAGCAACCTTGCCGGTGCCGCCGCGCCGCGCTGCGCTGCGAACTCACGAGTCACGACTCACGAGTCACGACAGACAGGCCACAACAGTCCATGATTGCCGGGTGGGGCACGCGACGGTTCGCTCACCGGCCGGCGAGCGAGCGACACCATCATGCCAGAGTACTCATCAATCATCACGCCCGCGTCCCACGCTGCGCCCTCTCTGCTAGCCAACGGCAGCCAGCCGGTATAGCCCAGACGCGCGGCGCGGGACGTCGTCCAAATACTTGTGGCGGGCGCAGTGGCGAGCGACGAGGTGCCCGGTGGGGCCGGACAGCGGCGCGGCGTGCGTTCCATTGTCGGCGCGGGAGGGCCCCGGCCGGGCCCGGGAGAGCTACCGCTGAAGATTGCGGCTTGCGATTATATTTCAGCGAGGCCGCCGGCGTCGTGGCAGTGCGCGTATGGCGCGTGGTGGTGGGGCACGGCCTCCACTACGCCACTATCGGCAGACAGAAGGGAGCAGCGAGCACCGCGTGACTGTGCTTGGAGCCGTAACTCCTCACTTGCCATCGACGATAGTACAAGTACAGCTCGGGGCTCGAGCTGAGCGTGGCCATCATTGGTGAGAGCTGAGAAGCTAGAGAGAGAGGAACGGCCCGAGGCAGATGTGAGGTGTCAGCTTCCTTCACTTGTTTGCTACTCTTGGGACTTGTCGATCAGACTCGATCTGACCCGCTTTCAGTCTATCTTCTGCCATGCATCCGATCACCCACCCGCGGACCGCACGTAGAAGTAACTGAATGAAGACATTTTAAGACATCAACGCATCTCCACTTGGCCGACCGTAATCGCCCGTTTCTGTCTGTTTAAATTGAAACGTAGGTGGATTTGGGCGGTGGTCCGGTCTATTCAGCCAACTGCGTCCAGCAGCGTGAATCATTTGTCCGCGATTGTTCAACACAAAAATATGTGCATAAGGGCATTTGCACCGAAACGACCCAATCCGTCCGAACGGGTCCGCGCGGACGTGCAGGACATGTGTGGCCTCTTCGATAGCACGAGCCGATCGACGTGTCCGACCCGATCCATCGGCACACCAAATTTGGGTTGTTGATGCGGCGTGTCGGGGGGATAACCCCCCCCCCCCCCCCCCCGGGGGGGGGGGGGAGCCAGGCACAGGTAGGCCGGCTCCAGAAAAAGCAGGCCATCTGGCCTTCAAGAAGGACAACTCTAGCTAACTGGCGAACACACTCGGCTGGGCTTATAACCTGTAGGGTTCGCAACATAGAAAACAAAAAATTCCTACGATGGAAACAACTATGTACCAAGATCTATCTACTAGATACAAACAACGAGCGGATGTACATCCGTAAAGGACATACCCTTGAAGACCGACAAAGCTTAACGAGTCCAAACTCGTGGTTGATGTAGACGATCTCTTGCCGATCTCAAGATCGAGAGGAAGTCCTAGCGTCGCAAAACAGCAACGCATCCGTACTCGCACACACGTACAAGACACCGAGCAACCTCCGCCTCCTCGCTCCATCAATGCAGCGGAAGCACAACCCTTTCTTGCCGAATAGCCACCGGGAACATGTATCTCGCTAGTCCGAGACCATGGGGGATAAATTCTAGAGGGAGAGAGAGATCCTTCACGAGGAGGTGTGAGTGACAAGTGAGAGGAGGGGGTCCTTTTATAGGGGAGGGGCAGCCCAAGGGGGCATGGCCGCCGGCCAAGGAGGGTGCCCCCACCTCTCCCTCATTCATGTGGTGGAAGCTCCACTCACATAAAAACATCTCCACTCACTATTCCACTCACATGTATTAATTTTCCACCAAAATTAATGCAAGCTATCAATTAAATAAAACTCTTTTATTTATTTATTCAGAATTTTGTTAACTATTTTAATTAACAAACATTAACATAAAACCCCTTGCTAGTATTCAATTTCACATGCAGAACCAGTTTCAGCAATTTCAACCGAAACAGTTTTGGTGTCTAGTGAAATAAATTCCTGCGCTTGTTATTCTTTCCGGTATGAAAATTTTGCTCCAATTGGATGTCAGTGTCCCTTAAGTGTGTCACCCTACGGTTCGCGAATAATGCGGACATGATCGAGACCCTTCTCCGATCAATAATCAGAAGCGGGACCTGGAGATCCATACTGACTCCCACACATTCAATGATGACTTTCGTGTGATCGTCGAAACCTTTTACGCTAGTATCTTAATCCCTTTGTTTCACGATATATTACATGTCCGGTATTCGATCATCGGTATCTCCATACCTAGTTTGATCTCGTTACCGATATGCACTCTTTTCTCGTTCCCGTGATATAACATTCTAGTGATCAAATCACTTGCTTGCAAGCTAATCAATGTGATATCACCGACAGGGCCTAGAGTATATCTATCCGTCATCGGGATGAACAAATTCCACTCTTGATCCATGAGTCTCAATATACCACTTTAGTAGTTTTGAAGCCATCTTTATAATCACCCAGTTACGGTGCGACGTTTGATGTCATCAAGAAACTCTTCCGGTGTTAGTGATTGACATGATCTCATGGTCTAAGGATTAGGATCACTTCGTAAGTTGTTATAGCAATATAAACTCAATGACTTCGATCGTAATGCTATACTTCAGGTAAATGTTTATCACATCATTACACTAATGTTGTGACCTCGTTATTAACAACATCCAATGTCCATGATCAGGAAACTTTGGTTATCTTGTTAATCAACGAGCTAGTTTATAAGAGAGGCATAACTAGGAACTTCCTTTTTGTTTATTAAACACACATGTATTAACGTTTCCGTATTAATACAATTATAGCATGCAAAATAAACATTTATCATAAATAAGGAATACGATAATAATCACTTTATTATTGCCTCTCGGGCATATTCCCTTTAGTCTCCCACTTGCACTAGAGACAATAATGTAGTTTGAAAACTTTGCGTATTTGAACACCTATGGCTTTCTGGTGTTCTATATACGCAACTGCAAGTGGTTAACATAATCTATGGATCTGACGCTTTCAGGTCCGTGTGTATTTGCATGTCTTTGTGTCTTCACGCATCACTCATTCTCTAATGAGATGACATTGTATAAATTTGGTCTTTCGGTGAGACCTTTAGTTCCTTGGGGTTAAATCATGTCGATACTATTGTCATACAATATATCTTTAGTGTTATCCTGTTGTGAACCACACCTTAGTTTTAACAAACTACTTGACACAAATTCCCTCCTTTGCTGCTACTATAGCAGTCATATACTTAGCCTTTTGTTGTAGTATTCGTCACAATGTATTAACTTTGAATTCTTCCAAATCCATCATGGAAACTTTCTTTCCATTTCATTGTGCCACCCATAGTTTAAATTGAGATAAACTTAATCTATATCTTGTGACAAAACTAGTATCAATGTAACGCTTTACAATGAACTATTTGTAATTGTTTGTCACCTCTACACAAATATATTCTTAGTTCTTCCAAAAGATCATAAGAATATTCTTACTATCGTCCAATGATCATTTTATGATTCATTCTGGTATATGCTCATAACACTTAGAGCATAGGACATATCTGGATGTGTACATATCATGGTATGATTGATTAAAACTTTCTCGTGATTTCACTCATCAAGTGTCAAAGCACTTGAATCTTGTTTCACTTATCAAGTGTCGATACACTTGAATCTTGATTCAATTCCTTTCCATGCGACAAGAACCGCTTCTTGTCGTTTCTATATTGAACTCCTTCAATATCTCATATATGTATGTTTGGCACAACCATATTAGCATCACAGTCTATCCGCTATAGACATTCATGCTAAATATTCAGGTTTTGCCTAAGTCTTTCATCGAAATGAAGTTCTTAACCTTTGTTAATAAAAGATACATCATTTCTAATCAACAAGATGTCCTCCACATAATATATTAGAAATATGTCTCAGCGCTCCCACTTAATTTCTTGCAAATTCAAGCATCTTCATCGTCTCCAGATGAAAACTTCTTTTTCATCACGGTGAAGATTCCAACTCTGCGATGCTTACTTCAACCATTGAATTTTGCATGCCCTTTTAGCATCCTTTGAATTAACAAAACCCTTTGGATCGTGTCATGCACACGTCCTAGGTAACCATTCTTTTAGAAGAATTTTGTTTTGTTTATTCATTTACCATATACCAAATTATATGTAGTGGTTGCTACTTTAATCCGTCTAGACTAAATATCGCTATGAAAGATCAAATCTTGTCATAGTCAACTCCTTGAACATTTTTGTAAAATACTTTACCGACATGTCGACTATTTCATAGATGTGAAATATCCACGTCTGTTTCTTTATAGATCCAAATACGACCGATAGGTTTTTACACCTTTCCGGAGGGTCTTCCAAGTTCAAAACTTGATTTCTCGTGTATGGAACTATCACGGATTTTATGGCTTCAAGCCATTTGACAAAGTCAGGGCCCATCATCGCTTCTTTGCATGTGGTCGGTTCATCATTGTCAAACAATAATTATTTATTCTCAAATCTCAATATTTGATTGTTTATCCGACCTACTTGGTTCAATAGGAACTTTAGACCTCCGTGACCGCAACCTTTGAGGCACGTGATCCATGAGCATTCTGACTGCCTCCGAAACATTTTCCGGCGCTGCGCAACTCAGCACATTTAGCTAAGGTTCGTTAACCTTATTAAAGTTCTATTGTCCTCCCACTTAACTTTTGCGAAAAATTCCTTTTTCAAGAAACTTCACATTTCAAGCGACAAACCCTTTTGTCCTCGGTGTTATGGAGGAATATCCAATTGTTATTCGAAATAACCTACAAAGACATGCTCATCCGACTTTCGTTGTAAACATCTTTCTTATGTTTAGCATACCAAAATTTAAGAAATGACAACTTGGGTTTTACCCCAAACCATAACTCATATGGTGTCATTTCAACGGATCAAGATGGAGATCTTTTCAGTGTAAAAGCGGTGGTATCTAAAGCTTTAATATTTTAAAACATAATGGTAGTTTTATAAATAACACCTTTGATCTAACCATGTCAAACAAGGTTTCATTACAAATCTCAAACACTCCATATTCCTATGGTGTTTCGGGAGATGTTAATCTAGGTGTTTTGCTAAACTTGTAACTCAAATAAATCCCTTTTATGATAAAATCATAATTCATTTATTTTCTTGTTACACTTGCAACTCAAATAAATCTGTTATGATAAAATCATAAACCATTTATTTTCTCGTTATAATGATTTTCACTTCATTTTGAAAGTCTTTGAACGTTTTCAAATATTTCATGCTTCTTTCTCATTAAGTGAACATTCACTCAAATTTCCGGAGAAAGCATATGAAGTTGAAATCCATCGCTTACGACTATACATAATGGACTACATACATCGATATGTATAAATTCCAATATTTTAGTCGTTCGTTCTTCTTTGGCCTTTGAACGAAGTTTTAATTATCCCGAGGAAAGTCTCACAAGCGTCACTTGATCAAATCAAAGACTCCAAAAATCCATGAATATGGAGATTCTTCATGTTTTCTTTCCAATATAATTTAAACGGTGATGTCACTTTATAAGTGATCTTTCAATCATTTGTCTTGCGACATTTTAGCATTAGGTTTTATGGATGTGATTTCTCCAACTAGATTTGTAAATCATCCATCTTATATGGAATATGGTAATTATTTGAACAATCTTTGTTCTCATAATACCTAATTTAAATAACAATTATTAAAACAAATCTTGAAGTCAAGCTTTGATGTCAACGAGAAATACAAACAATGGTTTGTTTGTTTTCGATGAACATTATCACATATTCTCTTGCTAGTTACATAGGCCATTGTGGTTCCTGAATTGCGTCGTTCTGTATGAAATTTCGTACCAACTAATTCGGTATCCAATACCCAAGAACCACATTGTTTAACAAGCAAAGAATACAACCATAACATGTATATCATCTATATACCTAAATTGGATATTTTCAATCTTTTCTTTTCTGCCAAATATATTTTATAGATTCTCTTTCAGCATTTCCTTTTCCTTTTAAAAGAATCTATCAACATCAACAGTGGCGTCATATACATGACACATAGTCCAAAGCGTGTATATTCAAATAATAACACCTTTGGACTTGCACTTTGAAGTAGATCACCATCATCAAATGATCGGCATTCTTTCAAAATCCATTCTTTAGTACTCTTTTAGTGTAGTAAACACTTTACATACATCTTCTATTCATCCTTATCATGATGACTTTCATGATCAAGCTAATGTAGCTTTTAAGGACGAATCTTGAGTATAATGTTACTTTCCAAAACCCTTTTGGATGATTAGGATGTCCAACATCTCCAACCTTCGTAAATTCTCATCCAATATGAGAACATACATTATACTCCATCATATTGCAACCAAAACATTGTTTCAGATATCATTATATCTGTCACACATGATGGTTTCTGAAACAATTCTTTCAGCTCCTAGATAGACTTGATATTAAAACAATCAAGAATCATGGAGGCAAACATGATACTTAAGATACTAACACTAGAATTGTTACTCTCGATTTAATACCAATTATTAAATTTCATGGAGTAAAAAGAGTTTGCTGAATATTTGCAATAGGACTTTAAACTTTAGATTGACACTCAACACAATACGATACCAGTTCGTAAAGTAAATATCCAGAATTCTATAGTTCTATTATCTCAATTACAACTAAGCATAAAGTGGGGAATGAATGCCAATGACTACAACAAATTATGCAAATTCACTTTGATTTAATTTATAATAAATTGAGTTCTACTAATCCAAATTAGAAATAAACTCCCACTAAAAAACGACATCCCTCGTGTCTTTTTGATGATTACATGAACCAAATCCACTACACCAAGTCCAATCATCACGTGAGTCGGTGTAGCTTCAAAGGCGAGCATCAAATGGGCATCATATCTAACATATGAATCATGCTTAACCTTTCGATCTATGTTCCGAGGCCATGTCTGTACATGCTAGGCTCGCCAAGTAAGAACCTTAGTATTCGCGTATGTAACTGTCTTACACACGAGATATGCTCATGGATTCAAGTACACCCGATCATCACGTGATGTCTTGAAGCGACGAAACATTGTCGGTGCATACTTAAGGAAGAACACATTTTTATCTTGATATCTAAATGAGGGATCATCTTATTATGCTAATAAAACGCCAAACAAGCAATATAAGATGCAATCAAACATCACATGTTTGTAAGTGAAATGATATGGTTCCCGCATATGATCTCCATCATGTGCACCGTGGTATGATCTCTATCATGCCTCTATGTGTAAGTCCAAGGTCTATGGAACCTACATGTTATGTGTGTTGTAAGAGTATCATCTTATACTTCTACTTACAACATCACCATATCATAACACTAGCCCAGCAACAATCTAAACTAGACGCCTCTAATTTATCCATTGCAAGTTTTACGTGGCTTAGGGCTTTCGAAGATAGAACCGTTCTTACCTACGAACATGAACCACAACGAGGATAACCAAATTGTTGACAAATCTTTGCAAATTAGATATTGACTATAGTAGGAGATACAGACACCCGCTAGCCACTTATGCAAAACTCGTTGCATGTCAAGCGTGGAACAGGTCTCATGTGCGAGAACATGTAAAGTTTGTCCGGGCCGCTTCATCCCACTATGCCACCAATATCCAAAGTACAACTAAGAAACAATAAAATGATCATCATCGCCCACATACTCATATGTGTACTACCCATGCAAAGCATCTACGCATAGATCCGGCTCTGATACCACTGTAGGGTTCGCAACATAGAAAACAAAAAAAATTCCTACGATGGGAACAACTATGTACCAAGATCTATCTACTAGATACAAACAACGGGCGGATGTACATCCGTAGAGAACATACCCTTGAAGACCGACAAAGCTTAACGAGTCCAAACTCGTGGTTGATGTAGACGATCTCTTGCTGATCTCAAGATCGAGAGGAAGTCCTAGCGCCACAAAACAGCAGCGCATCCGTGCTCGCACACACGTACAAGACACCGAGCAACCTCCGCCTCCTCGCTCTAGCGATGCAGCGGAAGCACAAACCTTTCTTGCCGAATAGCCACCGGGAACATGTATCTCGCTAGTCCGAGACCATGGGGGGTAAATTCTAGAGGGGGAGAGAGATCCTTCACGAGGAGGTAAGAGTGACAAGTGAGAGGAGGGGGTCCTTTTATAGGGGAGGGGACAGCCCAAGGGGCATGGCCACCGGCCAAGGAGGGTGCCCCCACCTCTTCCTCATTCATGTGGTGGAATCTCCACTCACATAAAAACATCTCCACTCACAATTCCACTCACATGCATTAATTTTCCACCAAAATTAATGCAAGCTCTCATTTAAATAAAACTCTTTTATTTATTTAGTCAGAATTTTGTTAATTACTTTAATTAACAAACATTCACATAAAACCCCTTGCTAGTATTCAATTTCACATGCAGAACCAGTTTCAGCAATTTCAACCGAAACAGTTTTGGTGTCTAGTTAAATAAATTCCTGCGCTTGTTATTCTTTCCGGCATGAAACTTTTGCTCCAATTGGATGTAAGTGTCCCTTAAGTGTGTCACCCTACGGTTCGCGAATAATGCGGTCATGATCGATACCCTTCTCCGATCAATAATCAAAAGCGGGACCTGGAGATCCATACTGACTCCCACACATTCAACGATGACTTTCCTGTGATCGTCGGAACCTTTTACGCTAGTATCTTAATCCCTTTGTTTCACGATATATTACATGTCCGAGATTCGATCATCGGTATCTCCATACCTAGTTTGATCTCGCTACCGACATGCACTCTTTTCTTGTTCCCGTGATATAACATTCTTGTGATCAAATCACTTGCTTGCAACCTAATCAATGTGATATCACCGAGAGGGCCTAGAGTATATCTATCCGTCATCGGGATGAACAAATTCCACTCTTGATCCATGAGTCTGAACATAACACTTTAGTAGTTTTGAAGCCATCTTTAAAAGCACCCAGTTACTGTGTGACGTTTGATGTCATCAAGAAACTCTTCTGGTGTTAGTGATTGACATGATCTCATGGTCCAAGGATTAGGATCACTTCGTAAGTTGTTATAGCAATATAAACTCAATGACTTTGATCGTAATTCTATATTTCGGATGAATGTTCATCAGATCATTACACTAATGTTGTGACCTCGTTATTAACAACATCCAATGTCCATGATCAGGAAACTTTGATCATCTTGTTAATCAACGAGCTAGTCTATAAGAGAGGCATAACTAGGAACTTCCTTTTTGTTTATTAAACACACATGTATTAACGTTTCCGTATTAATACAATTATAGCATGCAAAATAAACATTTATCATAAATAAGGAATACGATAATAACCACTTTATTATTGCCTCTCGGGCATATTCCCTTCATAACATTCCCGACTGGCCCGTCTAGCCAGTGGCCAGAAGAACCGGCTGGGTAGCCGCTTCCACCCGGCTCACCTCGGATTCGATGGAGAGCACGGAAGAGCTGACGCTCCGTGCGGGGTACGCCTCTGGCTCTCCCTCGTCATCGAGCAAGCTGGCATGCCGTCATGACCAGCGCTACTCGACGAACATAAAGCAAAGTGGTCGGCTAGACTAGCGAAAGCAGTCCGGGTGACCGTTAAAGCAAGGGTGATGCCCCAAAGGAAGCCCGGGTGACCACTAAAGAGAAGGACGACGCTAAAAGAATGGCGGACTGGGTCCTGGCCCACCGGCTGGGCCCTGCAGCCGACCCTGTCCTTTAAACCCATATCCAAACAGTAAACCCTAGGACCCGATCTGTAATCTTCCCCCAGACCAGTATATAAGGGAGGGCAGAGCTAGGGTTCTAGGTAGGCAACAATAGAAGGATAGAAGTATTAGCATCAAGTTCCCATCTTCCTCTAGCTCTCGATAGTTGCTAAGGAAACAGATCTAGGAGCATCTGTACTAGGCATCAGCTCCCTCATATAGTTCATCTTGTAGGAGTAGGGGTGTTACCTCGTCAAGAGGGCCACGAACCTGGGTACGTCGCTGTGTTTGCAGTTCACCGTGCCTGAACTGTTGCGTGAGCCACCGAATGCATCCGAGTGTCCCTTCTTTGCCATCCCCGATGGCAGTGTCGTGTTCCACACCATGATAGTTGGCACCCACCGTGGGGCACAACGCTTCGGCTGGGATCATCTTACGCACGGGACTTCCGCTCGTCACCGGCGAACGCGTGGCCTCTGGCCTCGTTCTCACGCTCGGTACTTTTGACTGCGTCATCGACAACGTCGCGTGCTTCGCCGGGAACACCTTCCCTGCCAACGGTTCCATCCTGCATTTTGGAGATGTTCGCGTCTACGTCGCCACTGTCATTGAGGCTTTCCCCAACATCGTCACCCCCGTCCTCGACGTGCCCCTCACCCGTGGCCCAAATGCGGTAAGTGGTTGCGTCGAAGTCATGGTGGTAAACACTCGCGAGAACCATCGACCACCTCAAGAGCATCGGGCGGGAGGAGAGAACTCCGTGCCCGAGCAAGAGCAAGACCCGCTCACCACCTCCATCCAGCACTTGCGTGCTCCGGTCGTCGTTGAGGCGGACCCAGCGGCTGCCGCGGCCGCGCTCGAAGCTACGCGCCAGAAACTCCTAGAGGAAGCCACCAAGGTCGCGGCTAAACAGCGTCGGCTGAACGCCACTGTGCATGAGTACAACGCGGCTCACGGATTCGCCAGGAAGATCCAGCACCAGGGGCGCGACCTGGCGTCAGAACTGGACCGCGCCGCTGATTCACATGCAAGTGTGGCGTAGCCCGTCTACAGCACCCCCGCCAAGAACATGTGGGCGGCCGAGGCGGCAGCTGTGGAGCTAAAACACCTTGATGGCGAGGAGCTTCATCGCCAATAGGAGCGCGTACAGCTCCTCGTTGCTACTTCTAACAAGCAGCAAGCCGAAGGCACCCCTAGCCAGATGGGCAACTCCCGTGGCATCGTCGTTCGCAAGGGCGCGAACCAGATGGCGCACGGAGGAAGCAAGCATCAACAGGCATCCTCCCCAAAAGGGGTCGGGAAAAATAGCCGCCCGCGTGGCAAATCCGGCAACCGCAGCCGCCACAACCGGGACGCCGCCGCCTCCTGCATAAGTCGCGCTCCGGCAGCAGGAGCCTCCTAGGAGAAGAAGACGCGTGCTCCGGTAGAGGGAGCGGACGCGAACAAGGACCTGCCTGCATCACGCCTGAAGGGCCGGCTCGGTCCCGCAGAACCGGCTGACGCACGGGAATGCATCGACCTCCTGGTGCAGTCACGCACACTGGAGGAGGAAAGTCCGGCTGGCCCGAAGTGTTTCGTCCCGCGCATCCGAAACGAACCGTTCCCGAAGGGATTTTCGCTCCCAAGGGACACGCCAAAGTACAACGGTACGGTCAAACCTGAGGATTGGTTGGTAGATTACACCACCACAGTGGGAATCGCCAACGACAATCTCCGCCTGGCCGTCCGCTACGTCCCCCTCATGCTCGTCGACTCGGCAAGGACATGGCTAAATAGCCTCCCCGACAACAGAATCAACGTCTGGCTGGACTTTGAAGAAGCATTCATTCGCAACTTCACCGGAACATACAAGCGTCCGGGTCGACCTCGTGAGCTTGCCCTCTGCGTGCAGCGCAAGGACGAGTCGGACCGCGCTTACCTCACCCGGTGGACAAGCATGCACAATTCATGCGAAGGGGTGCGTGAGCACCAGACGATAGATTTCTTCACCAACGGCTGCCGAGACGGCACCATGTTGAAGCATAAGCTCAGCCGGGTAGACCCGCAAACCATGGCCCAGGTCATGTCCATTGCGGACAAGTACGCCACCCCTGACGCGGCCATGAAAAAACCCATCATGGTGGACGACCAAGGCCAAATCATCACAGACGAACAGGCGGAGCGACGCCAGCCGGGTGACCTTCATACCAAGCGGCACGACCACGACAACTGCCACGGCAAGAGGAAAGACGACCAGCCGAATAGCCGGTACGGCACCAAACAAATAGCCGCTGTGCATGAAGACCCGGCTACGGATGGCAGCCGAAGACAGAGGCCAGATGATAGGCCGCCTCGGCCTAAGTACACCATGGAGTCCATGCTCGATGGGCCATGTAAGTTCCACAGTGGCGGCAGCAAGCCTGCAAATCACACAACGCGCCAATGCAGCTGGATGAAGAAAATGGCCGAAGGCGATGGGCTCCCACCATCACCTCCACCGTCAGCCGGAGGCCCACCAGACAACAGGGAACGATGCAACCGCCGCGAGGACGACAAGGACGGTTACCCGCGGCAAGTGGGTAACTACCACATATTCCTCGTGGAGCCGGAAACAAAGCACACCAAGCAGAGATGCGAGGCGGAGGTGAACGCAATCGTCCCCTCCATCCCCCAATACCTACACTGGTCTGACCAGGCCATCACCTGGAGCAAGGACGATCAGCCGGACGTGTTACCAAGCCCCGGTAGCTATGCGTTGGTCCTCGACCCCATCATCATCTCCAAGAAACACTCGTGCCGCTTCTCCCTGGTACTGATCGACGGAGGAAGCAGCATCAACCTCCTCTATCGGAGTAGCCTCGAGAGGCTAGGCATCAGCGAATCCCAGTTGCAACCCTTGAGCACTTCGTTCCATGGAGCAGTACCAGGCCCGTCGGACTCGCCAATCGGTAAGATCCGGCTGGACGTCATCTTCGGCAGTGAGAACAACTTTCGCCGCGAGCCAATTTGGTTCGAGGTTGTGAACCTCTCCAGCGCCTACCACGCCATAATAGGGCGCCCAGCTCTGACCAAATTCATGGGAGTACCGCACTACGCATACCTGAAGATGAAGCTGCCAGACCCAAAGGGAGTGATCACTGTCGACGGATGCTACAAGCGTTCGATCGAGTGCGCTTCAGACGGCTCCAAGCTGGCCGAAGCAATGATCATCGCTGAAGAAAAGCGCATCATAATGCAGAATGTGGTGGCTCTACAGAAGGATATGCCAGCTGGAGAACCTAAACCGGCTGGAGAATCACAGTTCAAGCCCTCACAAGGAACAAGGAAGATCTTGCTGAACGAGGAAGACCCAAGCAAGTTCGTCCTGGTCGGAGACGGCCTGGACAGCAAATAGGAAAGCGCACTCATCGATTTCCTCCATGAGAATCGGGACATTTTTGCATGGTGCCCCAAAGACATGCTAGGTGTCCCGAGGGAACTCGCCGAGCACTCCCTTCATGTTCGACTAGACGCGAAGCCGGTCAAGCAATCTTTACGCCGCTTCGTAGAAGAAAAAAGAACCATCGGTGAGGAGATCACACGGCTGCTTGCAACCGGTTTCATCATGGAAGTTTTCCACCCGGAATGGCTCGCCAACCCGGTGCTGGTGCTGAAGAAGAAAAAGACATGGCGCATGTGACATAGTTATACCCTACGGGTACGTGACTTCAGCATACCTGGTCCAGCCCAAGGATGGCCCACAGCAGACATACAGTGGCCCATGAAGATTTTCGGGTGGCCAAGGCCCATGACGCCTTCGGATCCTTGGAGAGCAAGACTAGCATAGATAGGTGTTGGAATTATGCCCTAGAGGCAATAATAAAGATGTTATTATTATAATTCTTGTTCATGATAATGTTTATATTCCATGCTAGAATTGTATTAAGCGGAAACTTTAATACTTGTGTGGTTTGTGAACAACACCGTGTCCCTAGTACGCCTCTATGGACTAGCTCATTGATTAATGATGGTTAAGGTTTCCTAACCATGGACATGAGTTGTCAATTAATAATGAGATCATATCATTGGGAGAATGATATGATGGACAGACCCAAACTAAGCAGAGCAATTAGATTGTGTCATCGTGTTCATCTTTGCGAAGCTTTCCTTATGTCAAATATTTTATTCCTTAGACCATGAGATAATACAACTCCCTGGTATCGGAAGAAAGCTTTGAGGTCATCAAACGTCATCCTATGAGAGGGTGATCATAAAGGTGTCTCTCAGGTGATCGGAAAGTGCCTGTTGGGTTGTATGTATCGAGATGGGATTTGTCCCTCCCAAGTCGGAGAGATATACTTCGGGCCCACCGGGTAATCGATATCAACACCGCTTGCAAGCATGTGGTTAAGGAGTTAATCACAAAGTGATATCGGATTACGGAACGAGTAAAGTACTTGCTGTGAACGAGATTGAACTAGGTATGACGGTACCGACGATCGAATCTCGGGCAAGTAAAATATCGTGAGATGAAGGGAATATATATATGGGATTGAATGAATCCTGGCATCGTGGTTCATCCGATATGATCATCTATGAATGTGTGGGAGTCAATATGGGTTTCCAGACCCCGCTGTTGATTATTGATATAAGATCATGTCTGCATGTTCTCGAACCCGAAGGGTCACACACTTAACGTGTCTCGACGCTAGGATAAATTGGATAATTGGTTTATGAGTTTTTGTTCGGAGTCTCGGATGGGATCCGGGACATCACGAGAGGTTCCGGAATGGTCCGGAGAATAAGATTCATATAAGGCAATGCAGTTTTTGGAGTTCGGAATTGTTCCGGATTAATCGGTATTGTACCGGAAGCTTCTAGAACCTTCCGGAGTGGGACCAACGTGGACCCACTTGTCGGGAGGGGGCGTGGGCCTACGAGGGAGTGCCCTGGTCGCATTGGGCCAGGGGCACAAGGCTCCATAGGCCCAGCCGGCCAAAACCCTAGGGAAACCCTAGGGAAACCTTCTAGAAGGAGGGGGAAAACTTGCCCCCCACTCCAACCCTTGGGGTCGCCGCCCTAGGGCTTGGAGGAGGGGCCAAGGGGGCCGGCCAGCCCCCTATATATAGAGGGAAGGGGCGCAGCCCTCCTCCCCCACTCCTTCAACCCTAGCCGCCATACTGCTTCCCTCCAGATCTCTCTCTCCCGACTGCGCGTAGGAGAAGCCCTGCCGCAGAAACTCTCCACCGCTTGCACCGCGCCGTCGCGTTGTAGATCCAATCCATCTCTCCACCATACTTTCTGGACCGAGGAAGGAGGAGACGTCGAGGTGCCGCACGTGTGCATCTCTCGGAGGCATCGCCACTTGCGGTGTTAGATCGGATCGCATCGCGAGGAGGAGAAGCGAGTACGACTACATCACCCACGTTACGATGAACGTTCCGCTGTGCGAATCTTCAAGGGTATGAAGATCTCATCTAATCCCTCTCATTGTTTGCATCTCCTAGATTAGATCTTGGCTTCCCTCTGTTCGCATCCGTAGAAATTTTTGATTTACTATGCCGCGAAACCCTTCAATAGGAAATTTAAAGGGGTAAAACCCTAGAACCTGTAACCGACTAGGACTATGCCCGGGACCTGCCTAAGTCTATATAAAGGCCAAGAGGGCACGTCCTAGATCTCTCGACTCATACTTCCGCACATACACCTCCACGCCAGATCGAATCTGCGCACCTGTAACCTTCGGTTCCGCCGTAATCAAGAGCAGACAAGCAGGAGTAGGTTTTTCCCTCCGAGGGCCTGAACCTGGGTAAATCTCGTGTCCCCTGGTTGCTTGTCTGTTAACCGTTCCATGATCTCCAGCATCCCCATCTTCTCCAAAACCCAAGTCCATAACAATGGGCATTGACGAGTCGAAACCTCGTCAATTGGCGCCGTCTGTGGGAATCGGGGCTGCTGATTGTGCGATCGTGACGGTCCCGACCCGATCGATCTACAACTCTGCGGCGACGGAGAATCACCTCCTCTTCGGCGCTTTCGACTTCACCGCCCACTCGCCGGCCACCATGAAGGACTTCGAGCCCGTAGGCGACGGACTCGAGATCCTATTCGGGAGCTTCTGCTTCCAGGTGGGTCAGACTGGCACCCTCCGCCTTCCAGAGCGGGTTCCCCTACCATCGATCAGGCCCGCCTCATGGGCTCCACACCCTGTGCTACGCACATCGCCATCAACAGATGAGTTTTACGACAGCAGCAACTGTAACTCCGATCTGTGCGATCCACCTTCGGATGAGGGGACCTACGGTTCCGGACCCGAAAGCTGCGGCAGCAGCAGACCAATCTACGAGCGCTATATATGCGTCGCAGTCATCCAGGGTGACGAGGAAACACCTAACCCGCCGCCCAACCGGAACTCCAACCCGCAAGACGGAAACGGCGGAAACAGAAGAAGCCAGTCCCCCCACCCGACGGGGAAAGCAACGGCCACGTCATCCAACTTAGCAAAGAAGGATGGGTCCAGGCACGCCGTGCCATAGCAGGCGACATAGTCCTACCTGCAGACGCTTCACGTGAACTACTAATGGCATACCACTTCCTCCTCATCGAGGAGCACAAGAAGCAAGTCAAGATCCAGGAGACGCTCGACAAACGCAAGCAAGCAACCTCCAAGTCCAGCGCGCGACGAGCTGCGCTCTCCTCCATGGCACCCGACACTAGCACAAACGGAAACCAGGGAAACAAGCATCGCTCTCGGGTGGAGAACATGGATCCCAAGGAGCACCGTGACATGACCCGAACTCTCCACACATCGTTCATGGAGATGGACGCTGATGGCAACGTCATCTCGAAGATGCCGCAAGCCGCGATCATGGCAGCCACTGCGTATCTCGTGGCTCACCCGCCTCCGGAGGGGGACCCGAAAAGAGCCATGCACAAGTCCGCGCTCACCGGACTCGGACTTGTCGGAGTTGCGCTCCACGAAGACGCTCCTACGGAGCCAAAGAAGAAAGCTCCGGCCAGGCGCGACCGGAGCCCCACCCCTTCATCCGAAGAAGAGGAGGAACACGACCTTCCTCGAAGGAAGAAGAGCTCGCGTCATCGTAAATGCGACTACGACGCCCGAGACGCGCTTACACAGCGCAAAATCGACAAAGCGCGAGCGAAACGTGCATGCTCGTCTGAATCCGAGATGGACGAAGACGAAGGAGAACTCTGTGGAGCCCGATGCTTCAGCAGATCTGTTCGACGAACACAGATGCCACGCAACTTCAAGCTTCCTTCGGATACTCCGAAGTTCAACGGCATGCAGGATCCAAAAGCCTGGCTCAGTGACCATCTGTCATCCGTCAAGCTGCACGGAGGTAACAAAGAAACCGCCATGCAATGACTCAGCTGCAGCTGACAAGCGCGGCGCGGGTCTGGCTCAGCAGCCTATCATCAGGATCCATCCGAAGCTGGGAGGAGCTCGCTTACAGCTTCATCCGAAATTTCAAGGGCACTAGCAAGAGGCCCGCCTCAATCGAAGAGTTGCGAGCCTGCACTCAGAAAATGGGTGAATCTATTCGCTCGTACATACTACGCTGGTCTACCACCAAGAACTCCGCAGCACACATCTCCGAAGAGAGGGCCATCGACGCCTTCAGGGACGGCGTCAAACGCCAAGATTTCAAGGAGGAACTTGGGCGCGTCAAGCCCAAGACACTCGACCACCTCATGGACATCGCCAACAGGTGGGCGGACGGCGAAGATTGCATTCACCGAGCACAATCGGATGAAGAGGACGACTACGGCCGAAGACGGGAACACCGCAGCAAGAGGAGATCGCGCGTCTACGAGGACCGCGACGGACCCGACATGGTCGTGGCCGGCTACGCCGACCGCCGCAACGACAACAGCCGCAACAGCGGAGGATACCACGGAGGAAACTTCCGCGACAGCGGACGCCCAGCACAGTCATGGCAGCGCCGCGACCGCGACAACGGACCCTCAACATACGACAAACTTTTGGGTCCATGCACCATCCACTTCTACATCGACAAACAAGATGGCAAAAAGAAAGCCAGCCACATGCTCAAGGACTGCCGCGAGTTCCAGAAACTCAGCGAAAGCATGGTGCAAATGAGGCAACAAGCCCCAATCCCTGCCTTTTGAAACGCACCCGCGCAAGGAGAAATAGCGCTCAGAGCTCCTCCACCGCCGCCTATTGGAGGCCCAAACCATCCAGTCGCACCGGCACAGAACAACGCTGGGAACGGGTACCCCCCACCGAAAGGAGCACTAAACATGATCCAGAAGGGACGCCCCACGAATAGAGTGCAGAAGAAGATCACCCGACAAATCAACTTGGCCGTGGCAACTTCGCCTGCAATCCCTGAGTACCTCAGCGGATCGGAGTCCTGCATCACATTCACTCGCGCGGATCACCCTTGCCAGATCCCTCGCCCAGGTCATGCTACCCTGGTGGTGGAGGCGCAGATCGGAGGCTTCGAGATGAGTCGCGTCTTCATGGACGACGGCAGCGGCATCAACCTAATGTTCGCAAGCACGCTAGCGGCAATGCGGATCCCGCAATGCAGCCTGGAACAGTCTGACACAACGTTCCATGGCATCGTTTCAGGGAAGGGCATATTCCCCCTGGGCAAAATAGGGCTCGACGTCATCTTCGGGAAACCGGACAACTTCCGGCAGGAGCGACTCGAATTTGAAGTGGTGGACTGGCCGTCGCAATACCACGCCATCCTGGGGCGTGTAGCATTCGCAAGGTTCCTGGCCGTCCCACACTACGCATACCTACTACTCAAGATGCCAGGACCGAGGGGCGTCATCACGGTCCACGGGAGCTTCACCCGATCGGACCAATGCGACAGGGATTTCAACAAAATCTCCCAGTCTTTCGGCATGCAGGACGAGCTTGTAAGGCTCCGCGAGGTGACGGACAATGGGGCACCCCCAATCACAAGGCAGAACGCACCTGACATGTCCTTCGACTCCACCGTCAACACCAAGAAAGTGCAGGTCCATCCGACGGATGCCTCCAAGACGGCGCTGATCGCCAACGACCTCAGTCCCGCATAGGAAGGCGCGCTCGTCGAATTCCTCCGTGAGCGCTGGGAAATCTTCGCCTGGTGTCCTGCGGACATGCCAGGAGTTCCCAGGGAATTCGCCGAGCACGCACTCAACGTCTTTCCAAACACCAAGCCAGTCAAGCAGTCCATCCGGAGACTGTCCGAGCCACGAGCCGAAGCTATCGGCAAGAAAATCAACAGATTACTCGTTGCAGACTTCATCAGGGAAATCAAGGAAAGCGAGTGTCTGGCAAACACAGTCATGGTCCCAAAGAAGGACACGGACATCCTGCGGATGTGCGTGGATTTCACGTCACTAAACAAGCATTGCCCAAAGGACCACTTCCCTCTTCCTCGGATCGATCAGATCATCGATTCTACTGCAGGTTGTGAGAAACTCTCCTTCCTCGACGCCTACTCAGGCTATAACCAGATTCGACTCAAGGTCGAAGATCAAGAGAAAACGGCGTTTATCACACCGTTCGGAGTATTCTGCTATAACACAATGCCCTTCGGGCTAAAGTTCGCAGGTGCCACGTACCAGCGATGCATGCAGGCTTGCCTCAAAGACCAGATCGGTCGCAATGTCCAAGTCTACGTCGACGACATAGTGATAAAAACCAAGGAGGCAAGGACACTTATCGACGATCTCCGCGAGACGTTTGACAACCTTGATCGCTACAGGATCAAGCTCAACCCCGAAAAGTGCGCCTTCGGCGTCCCATCAGGTCAGCTGCTTGGGTACTTCATCTCTCAGCGAGGGATCAAGGCGAACCCGAAGAAAATCAGAGCCATCATGGCAATGGAGAAGCCAAAAAACCTCTAAGGCGTCCAACAGCTCGCGGGACGAATAGCGGCGCTAAGCAGATTCATCAGCCGCATGGGCGAGAAGGCCCTGCCATTCTACCAACTGCTGCGCAAAGCAGATAAATTCGAGTGGACGCCAGAAGCCAATGACGCATTCGAAAGCCTCAAGCGGCTTCTCTCCACCTCGCCCGTCTTGGTCACGCCAAAGGAGCGCGAGCCTCTGCTGCTATACATATCAGCCACACATCAGGTGGTCAGCACCGTACTAGTGGTCGAATGACCCGAAGAGGGCAAGACCCACGGGGTCCAACGCCCAATCTACTACCTCAGCGAGGTACTCACTCCAACAAAACAGAGGTACCCTCACTACCAGAAACTCGCCTACGGCGTGTTCATGACGGCTCGACGGTTGAGCCACTATTTCCAGGAGCATCAGGTGATGGTCGTCAATGAGGCACCCCTGAACAGCATCCTGAATAACCCGGAGGCCACAGGCGTGGCCCTGTGGGGCATCGAACTGTCACCTTTGGACATCGTCTACGAGAAGCGACTCGCAATCAAATCTCAAGTCCTTCCGGACTTCCTAGTACATTGGATGGAGCTGCAGCTGCCAGACACCCCAGACATGTCGCAGTCATGGACAATGCACTTCGACGGCTCCAAGCGTGAAGCTGGAGCAGGAGCAGGAGCAGGGGTCATACTGACCTCCCCGCAAGGAGACAAGATGAAGTACGTCCTTCGGATGAAGTTCTGAGCTTCTAATAATGAGGCCGAATACGAAGCCCTCATACACGGCATGAGGATGGCAAAAATCTGCGGCGCAACGCGCCTGGTCATCTACGGTGATTCCAACCTCGTCGTCCAGCAGACGATGAATGTGTGCGACGCACACGCCGAAAACATGATCGCGTACCACGCGCTCTACAACGCACTCGAAGGGGAATTCGACGGCTGCGAACTTTGGCACGTGGGAAGAGAAAGCAACAAAGAAGCCGATAGACTGGCTAACATCGGCTCCACCTACGCAAAGGTACCACCAGGTGTGTTCCTCGAACAGATCTGCGTGCCATCAATCAAGCGGAAATTCCCCAAAGGATCACCCGAAGAAGCAGAGCACTTGGGGGCTGCGCTACCCGAAGGTCATGAAGGACCCGAAAAATTGGACACCGAGGTCGCCATGGTCAACCTGATGCAAGTCATGGTAGTCGAAGAAACTTGGACGCGACCATACCTCCAGTTCCTGATAAACGGAGAACTGCCTGACAGCCCGACAGATGCCCGGCGCATATCTCGTCGGTCAAAGGCCTTCACCATCATCAATGGCGAGCTGTACAAGCGCAGTATTACGGGTGTACTACAACGGTGCGTCACCATCGACGACGGCAAAGCCATACTCCAAGACATCCACGAGGGCATCTGCGGCCATCACGCAGGCAGCCGCTCCCTTGTCGCCAAAGCTCTACGATCCGGATTCTACTGGCCAACGGCCATGACCGACGCAAAGGACATAGTCCGAAGATGTAACGGGTGCCAACGGTTCGCCGACAAACCGCACGCAACTGGGTCCGATCTCAGACCCATACCTATAGCCTGGCCTTTTGCTCAATGGGGCCTCGACATGATCGGCAAACTGCCAAAGTCCTCGAAAGGGGGACACGTTTACCTCTTGGTCGCAGTCGACAAGTTCACCAAGTGGGTCGAGGCCATGTCGGTCACCAACCAGAAAGGCAAAACCGCCGTCAAGTTCTTCGAATCCATCGTCTACAGGTTTGGCGTACCACACAGCATCATCACCGACAATGGATCGAACTTCATCTCTGAGGAGTTCCAAGACTTCTGCGAAGGCCTTGGGATCAACATCACGTACGCCTCAGTGGCACACCCGCAAACGAACGGGCAAGTGGAAAAGGCCAACGGCCTAATTAGCGCTGGTATCAACAAGCGCCTCATGAGCCCACTCGAACGGAAGGCTGGAGCCTGGACGAAAGAGTTACCATCCGTCCTATGGAGCTTACGGACTACGCCAAACAGCTCCACCGGCTACACGCCGTTCTTCATGGTGCACGGAGCTGAGGCCGTGATACCAGCCGAAGTACGCCACCAGGCCCCCAGGGTCGTCGCATACAACGAAGCCGAATCCACGGCTGCACTCGAGGACGCCGTCGACACACTCGACGAAGCAAGAGACATAGCAGCAGCTCGATCAGCGGTGTACCAGCAGAGTCTCCGCAACTACCACAGCCGACGGCTGCTCCCAAGGTCCTTCGTCGAAGGAGACCTCGTCTTGCGACTCAAGCAAACGCAACCGAAAAAATTCGAGTCACCATGGGAAGGACCCTACGTCATCACCGAAGTCATCCCAGGTGGCGCCTATCGCCTCAAGCACGTGGAATATGGAGTCACATACTCCAATCCATGGAACATCGCGCACTTGCGACGATTCTACCCCTAGCTACCTACCCCTTACTTTCCATAAGGCTTTTCAGCCAAGGCTACTCAGCCGAACAATGTACTTCCTCGATTACGATATAATTAAAGCTAAGTGTCTCGCCCCAAAACTTCAGTTCGCTATTTTGCAACTCTACTTTATGCTACAAACGCACTCGGGGGCTCCCCCCACCTCATGATTTCATCGACTGAGGATCAAGCGTGCACACCTGAGTAGCTGACAACGTCAGGCAAACGAAAAGGACACGCACTCAATCAAAGCACTGCGTGCTCACAAACCTTTACAACAAAGGGCACAACACGCCCAGCCGAAATATACAAAGTTTACATCTATCTCTTTTTTCAGGTACTACCTATTCTGAAGAATAACCTGAGCACGCTGCTCAAACAAATCCACGACCTCTTCGGCATACTGCCTTACAGCTGCGTAATGCGAACGCATGTCCCACTCATCATCATCTGACCGAGGAGGAGGCCCAGCGGCCACAACAGCCAAATCTACATCAGGCCGGTGCAGCCTCACAAGAGACAAAGCAGCCTTGACTCCGGCGATGAGCTGTTGCCGCACCAACTCCTTGACGTTGCTCACATTCCGAAACTTCGACAGAAGACCCGCAAGGCTTGTCGGCACAGCATCCAAAGGAAACATGACGTGCAGCACCGAGGCAAGCGACGTCTGCACCTGGCGAAGCACCCGCGACACCTGGTGCACACGGTCCTGCACCGTCGCCAGTGCCATGGCACGGTCACGATCCATCCAGAAGAAGCCACCGGCCTCCATGTCATGTTGGGTCAAGCAATTGACCCGAATAGCGACACACTCTTTCTCTTCCTTCGGAGCAAGGTTAGCACCTGTGACAATGACACAAATTAAAAGGCAAGGCCAGCAGGCTCATCCGAAGAACTGAGCTACAGCTCGAGATAAAGAACAACTTACATTGAAGCTGCTCAGATATCCGAAGTAGCTCTGCCATCAAATACTCCTCTCTGGCTGCACCGCGATCCGCCTTGGACTTCCAAACAACGGCGTAACCGCGCAACCCGAGCAACTCCCTCTCCAGACTACGCACACGATCCCGAAGAAAAACGAGTTGCGAGGAATCATCCAAAGATGGTCGCAGCGGCATTGCGAATGGGGTGTCAATAGGGTCAGCACCCGAAGGAACCTAGAGCAGCAGAAAAAGAAAGGGACACAAACATTCAGACAATGGCAGAGCACAACTCAGAAAAATTCATTAAACATATAAGGCCACTACGTGGCACAAGGATGGTGTTCCTTCAAAATATTTACAGCAAAAGCAGACCACAAACTATCCTACGTCTACAAAGCCTAAGACGCGGCACCCTGAGTCGCCTCGGAGCCAGACTGCCTAGCTTTGGCCCCGCCCTGCTGCCGCAGTGCATACTCAGACAGCAAATCAATGAGCTTGGGCCCATATCGTTTGCAGTGAGCGGAGTAGGCAGCAAAGGCTACCTCGGATCCATCTGCAGTCGTCGGCATCCGAGAGGTGATCTGGGGCAGGTCCAGCTCCGCTCCAGCCGCCAAGGCCATCGCCAGCCCGACGGACGCGCCGATGCCCTTCTGCTTGCGCTTATACGCCGCAGGCGCTTCGGCTGACAGAGCCTCCGCCAGAGCATCCACATCATCGAGGGCTGCGCCCTTAGGAACAAGCTCCTTGTAAAAGCGGCCAAGGACCTCCTTCGCCTTGGCAAGGGAGATGACGACGGTGCTGCAGCGGTCTTCGACCGCCACAGTAGCATCATCTAGAGCACTACCGTGCTCTAGAGCACCGTGGTCAAACTCAATGCCTGCGGCATCTGAGACATAAAAAAAGAGAAGACATGAAGAAAATCAGCGCAGACGAAAACAGGAAACACGAAGAAACAGGCAAAGATACAACACTTACCCGAAATAGCCTTGGCAGCAGCCATGAGCTTTGCCGCCACCTCTCTCGTGCGCAGCCGCAACAGTGGCCAGCTGCTCCTCACGGTCCGCGGCCTCCTGCTGCAGACGCTCTTTCGCTTCGGCTGCCTTAGTCAGCTCTAGCTCGAGGCGTTCCTTCGCACCAACGGCGGCTTCGGCCTTCTGCTCCGATTGACCAAGGCTCTTCTTGAGAGTGTCGACCTCACGGAGAGAAGTATTATGCTCCTCTGCATTTCAAAACAAGAAACGTCAGAAAGCAGGACCGGAATAAAAGAAAAAAGCACCAAAAGGGGAATAGGTACCTTGAAGCTGCCGAAGGTTAGCCTCCAGCACCAGACGCTCCTGCACTAGCCGTTTGGCCTCCTGCACAAAAGGCTGCAGAAGAAGAAACACTAGTAATAAGAAAGACTCAGGGGCTACGCCCAACACAAAGGATTAAAAGCAAAATTCGCACACGAAGACACTCGGGGGCTCCCCCCGTGACATGAAACAGAGGAACTTACATGCTCTGATGGCGACTCCGAAGGCCCGCCTGCGAAATTCTGAGGTGCAACCACCTGCACCTCCTGCATAGGAGGATCCGGAGCGGCGCCTCCCGAAGTCGCCACCGTCTGAGGAGGAGGAGACGCAATCTTCGAATCCCCCATCATCTCCCGCGCACCATCGCTGGAGGAGTCGCGGGAGGAATGCCTGCACACAAAGCAATCAGCACAAGTGCAAGAAAAAAGGATAGTAACAAAACAAGAAACTTACGAGCCGAGCCAGCTCAGGTCAAAGACAGGAGGAGTCCTTCGGGCTCTCTTCTCCTCCTTTTTCTCTTCCTTCTTCTCCTCGTTCTTTTCTTCCTTCTTCCGCTTCGCTGGCGGGTGCGGCGCTACAGCCCGCACAGCATGGTAGGAATGGGAGAGGAAGAACCTCCATGACCGTCATCATGACGATCCAGGAACAGAGGGTTTCTGGGAGTCGGAGGAGTCGAGGCATCCGAAGACTAGCTGGAGCTCCGTGATCGTTTGTGCGTCTGGTCCTCACTCAACTCGTTGACCTCCTCAGCTGGCGATCGCACCGAAGGAAGTTCGGACATGGAGTCCACCACTTCATTATCCGGTGCAGCCGGAAATAATTCGGGCAATGGAGGTACCATGCCCGGCACCTTGAAGCTCTACCAATAAGACGAAAGTTTGTTAGAAAACAAAATATAACAAACACGCAATCAAAGCAAAGCGCTACACGCACGATTCTACACCTGTGGAACAGCCAGCATCGAAGAAAATGGCGGAGTCAACGACTTCCCCGGGATATCCTCTCCAGCCTTGTACTTCAGCAGCGCGCGAAGGGCCCGGTCAAGATCCCCCTCGGAGATTTTCTCAGCCGAAACCCTCGTCGGATCACGGCGTCCAGAATAAAGAAACATCGGGTGCGCCCTGGCTTGGAGAGGCTGCACCCGACGCTCGAGAAACGTCCGGATGATGTCCACGCCGTTCACCTCCTTCTCCGGAATCAGCTGGAGATCCTCCACCCGACGGTAAAGGGCCTCTATCTCCGCCACCTCACCATCCAAGATTTGGTTTTTCCAAGACCTTTTCGGCTCAATCATTTGGGAGGGGTCAAAGGGAACAAGACCAAAATATTGCCCGGGCATTACGGAGTCGCGGATATAAAACCATCGTCTCCGCCAGTACTGGACAGATTCGGACACGAAAAAGAAAAGAAGAGAAAATTGGGATTAAGGGAGATGATGCAACCCCCAATGGGATACATACCATCCGAACCAGATTGCCTTTTCACGAAATAGAGCTTTGGGAAGAGGCCAAAGTGCGGCTCAATGCCAAGCCAGCACTCGCAAAAAGTGATAAAGCAAGCAATGTGGAGAAGAGAATTGGGAGACAGATGATGAAGTTGAATCCCATAGAAGAAGAGCAGTCCACGGAGGAAGTTGTGGACTGGAAAGGAAAACCCACGAATAACGAAGGCGAGAAACATAACCCGATACCCAGCTGGGGGACGGGGGATTACCTCGTTGCCGGGGAGTCTGACGGCCTCCCTATCTTTTGGGATCATACCCCGCTCGCGAAGCTTGCGGAGATCACTCTCCCGCGTCTCAGATCGCCGCCAGCCACCGTCGGTGACACGGGTAGCGGCGGCGCTTTTCTTTCCTCGTGCGGCGCTAGTACCAAGGGCAGACGAGGATTTCTTCGGTTTCCCCATTGCGCTACAACGGCGCCGGCGGTGAAAACACAGAAATGACGACGGAAAATGTGGAAGGAAATCCTAGCGCGCAGCAAGAATCGCTAGAGCACAAGGAGGCAGTGAAAACAAGAACTGATGCGGTGAAAACAAACCGCGGCTTTCCCCAATGATTATAACAGCGAAGACGATGCACGACAGCCGTCCATCCAGAAGACCTAACGCCAACGGCAGATCTGACCGTACACGTGTCAACATCACAACGAACCGTCGTTACCACGCCGTCCACTACGCACGGAAATCGAGGAGACGCCGTAATTATCTCCACGCCGCGCATGACCGGTCAATTCAAAGTCAGCAAGTGGGACCCACGTTCGTCCAGTCAAGTCATCTCTGGCGTAGCAGACACTTGAGGTCATTGATCGTCAGCACTGATGTCATCAAAAGCTATACTAGCACCAACTACAATTCTTCGGCTCCACAGCTAAGAGTACTCACTCGAATCTTCGATTCGACTAAATACTCGGGGGCTACTCCTATCAGGAGCGCTGGCCGTGCACCCGAAAGATGAATAAAGATAAAGTATTTCTTCGAGTCCTACGTTGAGTCAACGACTCCACTACGGACTCGGGGGCTACTCCCATAGGGAGGATGGATTTAAGCATCCGAAAATTTTCGAGTCCTACGGACTTAACAACTGAACAATGCTTGAACTAAAGTCTCCGCTCGAGTCTACGACTCAAACAGACACTCGGGGGCTACTCCCATAGGGAGCGCTGGTCGCGCACCGTATGAAATCTTCGACTGCGATCTTTCGGATCAGCACGCAAAAACTTTTTGGCAACTCTGCCCCAACAAAAAGCTGAGTGAGCGACAATCTCCTTGGCCACCCGAAGCACCTCTGTGGTGACAAATGTTCGGATGTTGCGTCTGCGACGCAAAGATAAGACCTGCAGATATCATCTGATGGCCTGGCAACGCACACGACTGCACTCTGCTAGTATAAATCCATGCCAACAGGCGTGATGAAAAATCCCGACGGACGCGTTGGGTACATCAATGAAAAATCACTGGAATTCCACTCCTGTAAGTCCTCCACGGCCTGAGTCGAATTACGCCAGCATACGTTCCGGGTTCGGGTAGAGGGTCTCGAACCTGATGAAGATCGTGTTGTTTCGTCCTAAGACAGTTAACTGACCCTGATCCGTCGGATGAGTCAGTCACACGTATCAACAAACCCTACACACATATACTGTTTATACATAGCTGCGCCTGAAGGATTAAAGAGTCCTCAGCCGAATCTACGATTCGACTGATCACTCGGGGGCTACTGACATAGTTATACCCTACGGGTACGTGACTTCAGCATACCTGGTCCAGCCCAAGGATGGCCCACAGCGGACATACACTGGCCCATGAAGATTTTCGGGTGGCCAAGGCCCATGACGCCTTCGGATCCTTGGAGAGCAAGACTAGCATAGATAGGAAATTTAAAGGGGTAAAACCCTAGAACCTGTAACCGACTAGGACTATGCCCGGGACCTGCCTAAGTCTATATAAAGGCCAGGAGGGCACGTCCTAGATCTCTCGACTCATACTTCCGCACATACACCTCCACGCCAGATCGAATCTGCGCACCTGTAACCTTCGGTTCCGCCGTAATCAAGAGCAGACAAGCAGGAGTAGGGTTTTCCCTCCGGGGGCCTGAACCTGGGTAAATCTCGTGTCCCCTGGTTGCTTGTCTGTTAACCGTTCCACGATCTCCAGCATCCCCATCTTCTCCAAAACCCAAGTCCATAACAATGGGCATTGACGAGTCGAAACCTCGTCAGCATGTGCGTCGACTATACCAGTCTCAACAAGGCATGCCCTAAAGATCCTTTCGCTCTACCGCGGATTGATCAAGTCATCGACTCCACGGCCGGGTGCAATTTGTCGTCTTTTCTGGATGCTTACTCGGGCTATCACCAGATCAATCTCAACATAACCGACCAAATAAAGACATCATTCATAACCCCGTATGGAGCTTACTGCTACACCAGCATGCCCTTCGGGTTGAAGAACGCAGGAGCAACCTATCAGCATTGCATGCAGAAATGCTTGCAGACGCATATCGGAAAAAACGTGCACGCCTATGTTGACAACGTCGTCATCAAGACCAAGGAGCAGCACACACTCCTTAAGATCTGAAGGAAACGTTCGATAACCTTCGCCGTTTCCAGATCAAGCTGAACCCAAAGAAGTGCGTGTTCGGTGTCCCAGATGGCAAGCTCCTGGGATTTCTCGTCTCTGAACGAGGAATCGAGGCGAACCCGGAGAAGATCGGAGCAATTGAGCGCATGGAGTTGCCGCAGAACCTGCGCGACGTACAAAAGTTCACCGGATGCCTCGCTTCCCTCAACCGGTTCGTCAGCCGGTTGGGTGAGAAAGCCCTTCCCCTGTACCAGCTGATGAAGAAGACGGACAAGTTCGTCTGGACAACTCAGGCGTACGAAGCCTTCCGAGACCTCAAGCGCATGCTCACCTCACCACCCATTCTCCCTCAAGCCCATGCCGATGTATATTGCTGCCACAAATAGAGTGGTCAGCGTGGTATTGGTAGTGGAACGACCAGAGGAAGGGAAGGATCAGTTGGTGCAGCGCCCTGTATACTACCTGAGCAAGGTGTTGTCGCTCTCCAAGCAGAACTACCCCCACTACCAGAAGATGGTGTATGGCGTGTACATGGCCGCCAAGAAACTCAAGCACTACTTCCAAGAGCACTCCATCCGGGTAGTAGCATTGGCCCCGCTTGTGGAAATTATCGGCAACAAGGACGCCACTGCCCGCGTGGAAAAATCGGCCATCGAACTCGCTGCGCATAACATCCAGTACGAGCCACAGACCGCAATCAAGTCCCAAGCACTGGCTGATTTCATCGTCGATTGGGCGGAGGCACGGTACATGCCTCCAGTGCCGGATTCAACTTACTGGAAGCTACACTTCGACGGCTCCAAAATGCGAGGAGAACTCGGAGCCGAAATCGTGTTAACCTCGCCCAAAGGTGACTGGCTGGAGTACGTCCTCCAGATCCACTTCAAGGCATCCAACAACGTCGCCGAATATGAAGCACTCATCCATGGACTCAAGATGGCCAAGCCGATAGGCATCTAGAGGGTGCTATGCTTTGAAGATTCGGACTTGGTGGTGCAGCAGGTATCTGGCGAGTGGGACGTCAGGGATGCAAACATGGCCCTCTACCATTTCTTCGTCCAGCAGTTGTGTGCCTGCTTTGAAGGGTGCGAGTTTCACCACGTGCCTACAGCCAACAACGAGGCTGCTGACGCCTTGGCCAGGGTTGGATCAACAAGACAAGCCATACCGCCTGGAGTCTCCCTCGAACACTTGCGCAAAACCTCCATCACCCCGTCTCCAGAATCCGACTCCATCGTGCTCAACGCAGATCTAGGAACGGTTGGTGCCTCGCCGCACCCGGGGACTGCCTCGCCGCACCCAGGGTCCTCCCCACTACACCCGGGGACTGCCTCACCGCACCCGGGGACTGCCTCGCTGCACCCAGGGACTGCGGCAATGCGGCCCATGGTCGACACCAGCAAGCTACCACCCGGCAAGCCTCCCAACATTCCGGAGTCAGCCGTCCATGAGGAGATCAAGCTCATCAAGCTCATCATACAGATGGTGCACGCCATTCAGGAAGTGCCTAACTAGGCGAAGCCGTTCATGAACTTCCTGGCCAAGGACAAACTCCCGGCAGAAGAAGTGGCAGCACGACAAGTGCGGCGAAGAGCAAGCGCCTACACCATCATCAACAACGAGTTGTACAAGTGCAGCATCGGGGGCATCTATCAATGATGCATCAGACAGGAAGAAGGAACCAAGCTCCTAATGAACATAAACCAGGGCGAGTGTGGCCACCATGCCTCGTCAAGGGCAATAGCAGCCAAGGCCCTTCGGCACGGTTTCTACTGGACGACAGCGCTGAAGGACGCCAAAGAGATAGTCAAAACGTGCAATGGCTGCCAGCGATTCAGCGAGCTGAAGCACAGACCGTCTGCGACACTCAAGACAATACCAATCACCTGGCCGTTCGCAGTCTGGGGCTTAGACATGGTTGGGACATTCAAGACAGCTCGATCCGGCATGACGTACCCGCTCGTAGCCATGGACAAGTTCACCAAATGGATCGAGGCGAAACCCATCAAGAAGCTAGATGGAGCGATAGTGATCAAGTTCTTCACGGACATCATCATTCGGTTCGGCTACCCGCACAGCATCATCACTGAACATGGAACCAACTTCGCAAAAGGAGTCTTCGCTCGCTTTTGCGGGGAAAAAGGGATTCGACTGGACCTGGAGTCAGTCGCACACCCACAATCCAATGGACAGTGCGAGCGCGCTAACGGGTTGGTTCTAGTCGGAATCAAGCCAAGGCTCATCGAACCGCTCATCATATCACCCGGATGCTGGATAGAGGAGCTGCCAGTAGTGCTTTGGAGCCCGTGCACCATACCCAACCGCTCAACCGGCTTCACACCGTTCTTCCTTGTCTACGGGGCAGAGGCAATTCTCCCCACGGACATCCAGTTCGACGCACCTCGCAAGCATCTCTACACGGAGCAGGAAGCCAAAGAGGCAAGAGAGGACAACGTGGACTTGCTCGAGGAAGCACGCGAGTTGGCTCTGTTCCAGATCAGCAATCTACCAGCAAGACCTGCGTCGATACCACGCCAGCCGGATCCGGCCTACCCCTTTCCGCGAGGGAGATCTAGTGCTGCGCCTGGTCTAGAGCACCAAAGGAATGCACAAACTGTCCCCACCATGGGAAGGCCAATTCATCGTCAGCCGGACGCTCCACAATAATTCATACTATCTAATCGACGCCCAACAGCCGGTGAAGAACAAGGCAGCTCGCTCAGACAAGGAGACAGAACGCCCATGGAATGCAAGCCTACTCCGGCCATTTTACACTTGAACAAATAAGTGTATGTACCTTCCATTTTCATGTAATAAATGAACAAGATCGGAAGCCTCGGCATAACACCGAGGATTTTGTCCCAATTCCGCACACCATCTCTGTTTTTGTACCGGCTGGCCTAGGCCCCATGATTTCTATAGGCGGCATAATATTGCACAAAGCACCTAGAGCAACCTCTTCGGTTTCGGCTTCAGACCGCACACCGGCTATCGACCCGGCAAGAGCAAAAGCTCAAAGCACACGCTGCAAGAAAATGCCAATGCAGAAAGCAAGGGCGCCCAGGCGAACCGGTTGCGCCCACATGAGCTAAGCCAACAACAGCGAGCCGAAGTATTGCGAGGCACGCCAACATAGCGCTCCTTTGGTTCCGGCTGCAGACCGCAACCCGGCTGCCAGCCGGCAAGGGCAACGCTTGAAGGGCCAATACTCGCCGAGAAAAGGGGAGCTGCTAACGGCTTAACTCGAAGGGGCGTGCCTCTCTTTCCTTTTTACGTTCAGTACCAACTAATGAATGAGCATATGCATAAGAAAACTAACCCAAAGCAACGCTATGTCTCGCACGACCCGAGCCATAACTTGGCAGGAAACGAGATGGCGAAAGAGCTTCGACCCGGCTGGCTACCCTAGCCGGCCCGAACCTCGGGGACTACACCTAGTGGGCGCGCTCCTGCGCACCCACAAACACAAGTCAAGATGGGGAAAAAGCTTCGACCCGGTTGGCTACCCCAGCCGGCCCGAACCTCGGGGACTACACCCAGTAGGTGCGCTCCCGCGCACCCACAAACACAAGTCAAGATGGCGAAAGAGCTTCGACCCGGCTGGCTACCCCAGCCGGCCTGAACCTCGGGGACTACACCCAGTGGCCGCGCTCCCGCACACCCATAAACTCAAGTCGAGACGGGAAAAGAGCTTCGATCCAGTTGGCCATCCCAACCGGCTCGAGCCTCAAAGACCGCAAATGACAAAGGCATAAACATAGAAACGCCAAAGACAAACAAAAAGGCAGAGTGAGCCCAAAGAACTGAAGAGGCACCAAGCCATAAAGCGGAACACGAAGGCTCCACGCAGATTCAGAATTTGGCAACAAAAGTCAGCCAAAATGTATCAACAACAAAAGAATAGTTTAACAAGTACACCCGGCATCCCGGGGATCAAGACTCTGGAGCCGGAGCGGTGGAGGGAGCATCAGTAGAAGGGGCAGGAGCTGCGCCAGCGTTGGCTGCAGGAGCTTGGCTGGTGGAGGCGACGTCAGTAGGATTCCAGGGTGCTGGGACCCAGTGGAACGGCCGTGGCTCTCTGGGGGCGCTGAAGTCACGCTCCAAGTCCACGTAGGTGCCAATGTTCACCCCACAGGACTGGAGCGCCGGAGTGCTGGCACAAAGTCCCTCGTAGCTCGTCCCAAGACAGAAGGCACGAGTGAGCACGCTCAGATCGGCACCCGGGTACCACGACTTCACCAGGGCTAGAGCCATCTCCACTCCGCCTCAGGTAGCCCACTCCTTCTATATCTCCAGCACGTTGATGCCCTTGGACAAAGCAACAACCAGACTGGCAATGTCGTCTAGATCTCCCGTGTCTGGCCGGATGTAGTGGAAGAGGTTGTTGCCAATGGCATGTAGGCCATTGCTCTCTTCCGCCAACATCTAACCAAGTCGAAGGCGGTCAGGTCGCGTTGAGCCTCCTCTTGGGGCAGCTTCTCCAGAGCCATCTCGGTCGACTCAGGATAATGAGCTGCGGCACAGGGCAGAGCTAAATGATCAGACTAGATTGAACAAACCATGATAGAACAGAAGAAGGAAGCTGAAGAACTTTCTGATGACCATCTCCGAGATGCTCTGGAGGTGCTAAGTCAACTCCCCCTCCCGGGAGCGAAGAATCTTGATCGTCTCCACCTGTTGGGTGGAGATTGTCTCAAAATTCTTCAGCGCCTCCGCCCGGATGCCAGCTGCCTTCTTGCCCTGCTCCACATTAACCTCGAGCTGATGCTTGGACGCGGCAAGTTGATCGAACTGCTCCTGTCGCGCCTTGTTCGACTCTTCCAGCCGGGCAACCTCAGCTTTGAGGCGCTCCACCTCCCTCTCCTTGTCCTGGATCATGGATGTAGAAGGATACCCGATGGTCAACAAAAAACGGGAAAAGGGAGCCAATCGCCAAGACAGATCTGAGGAAGCAATCTTACGGTCAAGATCCTGTGTATTCTTCACCGACTGTGCAAAAGCTCTCTACAGCAAGAAAACAAATAAGTAATAGGATGACAAACCATCTAGAAGAGCAGAAAGGTGTTGGGGATAATGACCTACCTCCATCAAGAGAGACAATTTTTTGGCCTCGCCAAGCCCCTTCTCCATTCCCTCAACCAGCTGGCGAACCTGGTTGAGTGTGATGGGTGTCGCGCCCGAGAGCTGGGCGAGGATTGCACCCGGCGTCAGCACAGCCGAAGCTGGCCTCGAGCCGGCAATGACAACCTCGTCATCATTAGTAGCCGCACCCGAAGGCACGGCCACCACCAACTCCCTCCTAGCCGGCGCGGAAGCACCCGGCTGACCGCCATCCACCCCAGCCGCCTGCGTGGCCCCAGTCTCCTCCGTCACCTCCGTGATCACGGGCCTGGCGGAGCTTCCTGGAGCATCGCTCCAGGACGAGTTCACACCAGCCCCGGGACGAAGGAGGGGGGTCTCCGGGTCCTACGCATTCGCGGACAACTGTCCAAACCGCGATGACGCGGGCGCCTGGTGCAACAGCCCTGTGGTCGGGGAGCCTTGAGGGGCCCTAGGCGGGGACGGCTCGATTGGCGCAGCCGGGCCAGACGCAGCGGTGCGGGTGCAACCGGTGACCTCACCACCTCCTCAACTGGCGGAGGAGGGGGAGGATCAATGATGGCAGCGCCACCATCGCCAAGCAACATCGCCTTGCTGCACAGAGTGAAAGATAAGGAAAAACACCCACAGAGTCAGGGAGCGGCAAGGAGATACAAGCAAGAGGCTAACCCGACGATGGACGGTGGAGCCACGACTTGACGCCCATGACGTGTCTTTTTTGGTTCAACTGGAGCGGGAACGGCAACAGGTGCCGCCCTCTTTCCCCGGGCTTTCGCTGCTGGTTTTTCCCGGCCACCCTCCTCGTCGGTGACATCGACTACGACACAAACAAAGAATCAAAACCACAACCTCAAGACCAGGATGAAAGAAGGAGCCGCAGCCGACAACTTACCATGAGGATCCGAGGGGCCGTCGTCCGCCCGGATGGGAAACCCTTCAGGCTCCGTCTGGGGGTACTTCTTCGGCTTCCTGTCCGCCAAGAAGGACGGAAGCGGGAAGTCACCCATACCATCCTCAGCTAGCTGCGTCGTGAACAACTAATAAAAAGGGGAGCATAAGGCACCCAAGGAAAGCTAGCAATGACTAAGAACAAGACGCAAGACAACCAGAGAACAACTCACCTGAGGCGGCAGGCGGCCGTGATGGTACTGAGGGCAGGAATACGCCTAGGTGGCCTCCATACGGAACTTGGAGATCATGGAGACCCAGTTCCGTAGGTCCTGGTAGGGCACTTCCTTCCACGACGTCCTCATCGGGTCATCGGCGGTCGACATGTGGCACATCTTGTGTGACCGCTTCTGCAGTGGAAGCACGCGACGCACCATCCACGACAGCGTGATGTCCCGGGCAGTGAGCCTCTCCGTCTCCACCATCGTCTCCACCCGGGTGGCCATCCGGTCGAGGTCCGCCGTGGCGCCCATGCCCTTCGTCGCCCAGCCCTTCTGCGTTGAGGGCAAGTTGGCGAAAGGCGGAAGGCAGATCCAGTCCACCTCTGTGGCATTTCTCACATAAAAATATGAGCGCTGCCACAGCTTGACGGTGTCGGGGATCTCGAACCGCGACATTGGCGAGGAGGACCGCGGGTAGATGGCGCAGCAGCCCGTCCGCGTTAGTGGACCCTCCTTGGAGGTGT
This sequence comes from Avena sativa, assembly GCA_916181665.1. Taxonomy (NCBI): domain Eukaryota; kingdom Viridiplantae; phylum Streptophyta; class Magnoliopsida; order Poales; family Poaceae; genus Avena; species Avena sativa. The sequence continues at coordinate 163,898,591 of OV702294.1, read as the reverse complement.
TCTGGGCCTTGAAGTGGAAGAACTTGAGGAAGTTCGCCACCTCGGGCCACACCCCATGGTACGACTCGCAGCAAGCCGCGTGGTGCGACAGCTGCGCGATGGCGTTGGCGCCCAGATGATGGAGCTGGAGATCGAAGAAGACAAAGAGTTGGAGGAGGAAAGGGCTGACGGGAAGAACGAAGCCGCGGGCAAAGTGCGCGAGGAAGACGACGCGCTCCCCCGGCCGAGGATCCGGCACCCGCTCCCCCTCTGGCGCGAGCTGATACTTCACGACCATCGACGAGGTAAGAAACCTCCCCCGCCGGTACTTGTTGACGAGTTCGTCGGTCACGAATGACCCACACCAGCCACCGCGCTGCTCCGGCAGCATCTAGGCAGAAGTGGTGGCCGTGGTGGACGGTATGAAGTGGCCAGCGGCGGCAAGGAGAAGGAGAACAAGAGCAAAGGACGCTGGAGCACAAGGAGAAGATGAGCCGGAGGATGGAGAAGTGTGGGAATCGTTCCCCCTCAGATCACTATTTATCCCCGCAGACGGAGTCGTCGCCTCCTCGGCTTCCGCACGACGCGTGACATCACGGCACCACGGCCGCATGACGCTTTGGCTCCAGATCCTTTGCGCCATCACGATCGCCACAGAAGATCCGTGGGCATTACTGGGAGACGAGGCGTGCGCGCTCGCCCCGAGAAACCGCTGCGGCAAGTTGCGTGCGCAGTTGCCAAAAACTGATGTAGCGACACGGAAGTCCAACTGACGCGACGTGCGCCAGAGCTGCAGTCGTGGGTGACGACATCAATGGCGTCATCAAGCTAAACGCTTCATCTTTAGCTGCGCCAGCCGGTGCCTGCCTTCGCTGTTTACACCTAGTGGGCGGCCATCGATTGCGAAGCCGGTTGAATCCAGCCGGAAAGCAAAAGCAAAAGCTGCAGCCGGATGCAATAGAGCAACTACTTCAAGACGAAAAAGGAGCACGCAAGATCTTACCCACCGGCCAAGTCCATACACGCTCGGGGACTAGTGTCGGGGGATAACCCCCAGGTGGGGAAATCCAGGCACAGGTAGGCCGACTCCAGAAGGAGCAGGCCACCTGGCCTTCAAGAAGGACAACTCCAGCTAACTGGCGAACACACCCAGCTAGGCTTATAACCTTCCCGGCTGGCCCGTCTAGCCGGTGGCCAGAAGAACCGGCCGGGTAGCCGCTTCCACCCGGCTCACCTCGGATTCGATGGAGAGCACGGAAGGGCTGACGCTCAGTGAGGGGTATGCCTCTGGCTCTCCCTCGTCATCGGGCAAGCTGGCATGCCGTCATGACCAGCGCTACCCGACAAAGATAAAGCAAAGTGGGCGGCTGGACTGGCGAAAGCAGTCCGGGTGACCGTTAAAGCAAGGGTGATGCCCCAAAGGAAGCCCGGGTGACCACTAAAGAGAAGGAAGACGCTAAAAGAAGGGCGGACTGGGTCCTGGCCCACCGGCTGGGCCCTGCAGTCGACCCTGTCCTATAAACCCATATCCAAACAGTAAACCCTAGGACCCGATCTGTAATCTTCCCGCAGACCAGTATATAAGGGAGGGCAGAGCTAGGGTTCTAGGTAGGCAACAATAGAAGGATAGAAGTGTTAGCATCAAGTTCCCATCTTCCTCTAGCTCTCGATAGTTGCTAAGGAAACAGCTCTAGGAGCATCTGTACTAGGCATCAGCTCCCTCATATAGTTCATCTTGCTGGAGTAGGGGTGTTACCTCGCTGAGAGGGCCCCGAACCTGGGTACGTCGCTGTGTTTGCAGTTCACCGTGCCCAACCCGTTGCGTGAGCCACTGAATGCATCCGAGTGTCCCTTCTTTGCCATCCCTAATGGCACTGCCGTGTTCCACACCACGACACGGCGGGTGTGGACGCGGGCGTTTCCTCCCGCGCATGTCACGTTATGCACATATTTTTCTGTTGGCCAGCCGCGGACAAATGAGTCGTGCCGCTAAGCGTCGATGGCCGGACAGGCCAGACCACGACCCAACTCTCCCTTGACCCGACCCAAACAGACGAAAATAAACGATTTGGTTCGCTTGTTTGCGTCAGCCCGGTAGAGATGCCCTAACGTGGCACGCACAGCAGGACACGCCCTCGGTCCACCTGCGTCCGTGCTCGACACACGGGCAACACAAATTTGGTGCGCAGATGGGTCAGGCCGAATGCGTCGGTCCGGATGGGTCACGCTGCTGGAGAGGCTGCGCACGCCCCGCATATTCGCACAGACGTGTTCAAATGGGTTTGGTCACGCCGGTGGATATGCCCTCAGTCCACACCTATGTTCACGACTACCCAACATCCATTGGGTCTCTATGTTCACGACTACCCAACATCCATTGGGTCTCTTCTTATCTTCTTAGAGCAAGTACAATAAAGTGTACTTAGCAGACCATAGCATTTGCCACGTCATTAAAATTTGCCATCGCAGAGAGAAAAGAGGAAAGAGAGTAGAGCGAGCGCTTACCCTCACGGCCGGGCTGTACCGAACTAATTGAGAAAAGGGAGTGCCTAGATTTCATCTTTCTATTTGTGCAAATTCTCAGTTGCAACCTAGTTACAACTTATAAGGTTTATACTAATTCTCAGTTACAACCTAGTTGTAATTTATTAAGTACTCAGCTACATCGTAGTTGCAACTCATGTATAAGTCACACATTGCATGAATCGCCAAGTAAATCGAATGGTGAAAAAGGCGACTGAGACCTAAGAAGTTCTTACGCGCCTAAAAACTAGCAAATCGGTTGAGAAAACGGGTTCCTTTGCAGACTAGGACAATTAGCAACCATGTAACAGCCAGACTAATAGTTAGCGACCATCTAATAGCCAGACTAAGAGCATCACTAGCAGAGCCCCTAAAATGGCAATCCGTATTCGCAGTTTACGCGAAAAACCCGTTTTATGGGCTAGAGGAGCGTCGGATAAGAGCAGCACCCGTCAACGCAACCCATAAAATGTTTTACGGGTTGCGTTTACTGGTGCGGCTCTGCGCGTTCATCATGCCCACCCGTAAAATAGGGCTTTGGACAGTTTTTGCATAATTTCATATACTCAAATATACATAAGTCATTCAAGCAATAGTAATAATCAATCAAATAAATAGTTTGAGCATACAAGAATCATCCAAATTATTACAACAATGTTTCAATTAATTACAATAAATAGTTCGAATCACAAGATTAACAAATAACTCATCACACAAATAAATAATTCATTTCACAAGAAGAATAAGAGTAGATCATGCCCTACGGCCTTCTCTCTGTCAGTGGTGCTCGATGAGATCCTTGTTAAGCTGCGTATGGTTTGCCTCATTTTCAATCTCTCGGTGTGTCTCAAGAAAAGCTTGAATTGGGTCGGGATTCCTCTCGGGTTGCATTCTTGTGCCAACGTTGTCGTAGAAGCATGGCAAATTTAACACTCTGTCATTCTCAAGGATCATGTTGTGAAGAATTACACATGTTATGATGTTGACAAGGGTTTTTTTTGTCCCAAAACCAAGCAGGACCCTGAACGAACTACGATTTTGACGAACAAACTACGCCGCATCGATACCTTCTATGGAAGACATGAGCCGGGTATGTTGGTACCTTGGCGAAGTAATCTTCGATGAGCTTGGCATGGCCGAGGGCGCGGTTCCGATAGATGCAGACGCGGCCCGACACCGACCCGCGTTGCCGATCCAGCAGCCTCCGACGGTCATCAAGGTCCTTGGCGGCGAGGAGGAGGGCCGTGATCTCCAAGTCGGCGTCCTGGAGCACCTCGTCGAGGTCGGAATCGTCCAAAGACGACCAGTCGGAGAGATCGACCTTCGTGTCGGAGTTCATCTCCGGTTCCGATGGCTCGGCAGTGGATTCCGGTGGATGAACGGTGGGCGGTGGCGCAGGGGGGTGAGGGCTGCTGGGGCGCGCGGGGGAGCTTGCCAATTTTGGCCTCGGGCGGCAACGGCGGCGGAGAATCTGGTGGCGGCGGCAGCTGCGTGGAATGGGGAAAGGAAGGAGGCGTGTGGTAACTGAAATTTCCTCCCGCGCGCAAGTGACGGTTGCCTACGGGTCGGGCCGCGAACCCTCACTAGTAGAGGTCGAGAGGCGTTTTTCGACCGAACCCTTAATTTGTTTTTCAGGCCACGCTGTTTAGGGGTCCTGATATGCGTCGTTTTTCACTGGCAATCCGTAAATTGGGAGTTATTTTTATGGTTTGTCGCTTTTAGGGGTGTGATGCTCTACTAGTTAGCATTATATGGTTCGGCTTTATACTGGGATTAGAGCCAGCTGAAGCTCTCCTATTAACCTTGTTCTTAAGTCAACGCTGAAACCACACGACCAACTACATGTGTCACTTATTTTGAAATGGAGGAAATTGTTTATTCGTCTTAAATTAGTTTTTTTAGATTAGTCTAAGTATAAATATATCTACATATAAAATATGTCTAGATATATCCACAAATTTGAGACCACTAGATGGAATAGTTTTTTACGAAATAAAAGAATTTAGGGACGTGGATTTTTTGGCTCCTAGCAGCGCGCGCTCGATATCCCAGCGGCAGTAACATACTTTATGAAAGGTGGACAAAGTAAGTGTTGAAATAATTAAATTTGTTTTTGAGGGGATGTTGAAATAATTAAATGTAAGGATATCACCAGTGAGCTTCTATTCCTCCTCTCATGGGCCGCTCCAACACGGCCAAATTTGGCCGGGTTTTTCTTTTTTTCACCTTCTTTTTCATCTATTCGTATTTCTCTAAATTTCAAATTATTTGGTGATAATTAATACATTCAGATTTTTAAACACTCGGATCTAAAAAAATCTAATTTCATATCCAAAAGTAATTATTTTTTAAAAAAATTAATTATAAAATGTCTGTATATGAAAAATGTTCAATTTTTAAAAGCTTATATTTGAAAAACTCTACATTTCTAAAAAGTTCATATTTAAAATTTGTTCAATTTTGACTTTTATTCAAATTTAACATTTTTCAAGTTTGAACTCTATTCAAATTTGTAATTTGGTCATATTTCAAATCTATTCAAATTAAAAAAATGTTCAGATTTTTTAAAAAGAAAAGGAAAACGAACAAGAAAAATAAAGGGAAAATAAAAAGAAACAAAAAACAAGAACAAAAGAGCCTCGAAGATGTAAATAGACGGGCTCAACTCTCAATCCTTGAGGTAGAATGCCATCTATTCTTTGCATTCAGCGGAGAATAGGATCCGCCAATATATCAACGAAGGATATGAACGTGGATGATGTATTCGTATTCGTAGACGACCTTGAGGCCGCGTTGATCCTCGCATGACGACCAGGTGCCACAACTGGCAGCACCTCATTGGGTTCGCACACGTATGGTGTTCAAGAATGACTCCCGATTTCTTCGATTCAGCCGAGATTACGGAAGTAGATCTTTTGGATCGGGGATCCAACAACGCGACGGCGTGTTGGTGGAGAAGTCGTGTCCCACATGCATAGTTCTTCTTGGGACCACGAGCACGAGAGCCAATGAGAAAGAGAAAAGCCATTAGGGGAGAGGACCCCTAGTACTCAGGGAATTGTATGTTCTTTCCTATCCACGTGCCCCTCCTCATATAGGGGGAGGGGAGGGGTGCCCTAGGAGGTGGGGAGGCGGCTAGGGAGGGATGGAGGCGGCCTCCAGGGAGGCCCCACCCTACGCACCAAAAAACCCTAGGCAGGCCTGACCCTTTCTGCCTTGGGGCGGCTAGCCCCCACATGACCCCTCCCTTAGGACTTGGCCCATTAAGGTGGGCTTCCTCTAAAATTAAATTTAACATAGATTTTTAATATTAAATACATATTTATTTAATTCCTCATCATCTGAAACTCCTTTTGGATCACTCCGAACAACCTTCGGATTCACCCGAAACACTTTCAGTTCTCTCTTCTCTTTACTCCGGTGATCCCGGTGATACCAAAATTATCTCTAAGAGTCATCAACCCTTAAGTATGTTACCCTACAGTTTTGGAACACAACAGACATGATCGAGATGCTTCTCTGACCAATGATCATCAGCGGACCTGGATGCCCATAACGATCCCTGCGCATTCCATGATTAAAATATTGTTTGGACCATAAACTTCGATTACAATTCATTTTCTTACTTCGATACATGACTTTTCCGAGATCTGGTCATCGGTATCATCATACCTAGTTCAATATTGTTACTGACAAGCGCTACTTAACTCGTTCCCGTGATATCCCATTCTCGTGACCTAGTCATATGCTGCGTAGCTTCATATATGTAATCTCACTAAATGGGCCAACGTATCTTCCAATCACACGGGAGAGAAAATAACGATTTTGATGCATATGCCTCAATCTATCTCCTCGGAATACCTGAGATACACCTTATGATCACCCTGTTATTGTGTGATGGTTTATGCACACAAGATAGCCTCAAGTGATAATGATTATATATGATCTTATGGTCAAAGGAATATGTTACTTTGTTTGCCAATTATCGCAATGATAAACTTTGTGACTTGATCATGTTGCAATACTTATATTGGGTATATGTTTCCATCACATCATTCACCTAATGATGTGACCTCATTATCTATTGATATAAATGTCCATGATCAGTGAGCCTTGATCACCAGTTGACCAATGAACTAGTAAAATAGAGGCTCACTAGGAACTTGGTTTGTTTATATACCACACATGTACCAATGTTTCCGATCGATAGAACTATATCATGACATAAAACCAATTATGAATTAATGAGATATGTGATACGTCTAATTTGCTTCACCATTATATATCATAATTTGCCTCTATTCATTGATATATGTCTCAATATGAGGTATTACTTATGTCTTTCCCACTGGTTTTGCATGTTGGATGATTCTTGGAGGATGCACCGCCGGAGTCTGGATTCTGATGGAAAAAGAGATGTTTTGATGCAATTTCGTGAAGATCAGAAAAATACCAGAAAAATATGGGAAAATTATATTATCCCGGAAGACAGAGGAAGCCATAAGGGTAGGCGAAGAAGGGCCACAAGGGGCCCACACCCCCTAGGTGCGGACCCACCTTGCCCCGCGCCTAGGGTAGGTATGGGCCACCTGCTCGGCCTCCGACTCCGTCCTCTCGCCTATATCTTCTCACGGAACCCTAACACCAGGGGGCGACCACAGATAGATTTCCGCCGCCTCTGCGGGACGGAAAACACACAGAGAGAAAGATCTCTCCGGCACACAAATTTCTGTCGGGGAAATTCCTTCCCGAAGAGGGGAGATCATCGCCATCAACATTATCATCAAGCTAGGTTTCATCGGGATCATCATCATCATCCAGACCATCATCATCATCATCATCCACACCATCATCTCCACCAGCACCATCATCACCACTCTGTCCCGCTGTAACAATTGTGTTGGATCTTGCATTAGTTCTTAGGGGAAACTTTCCCGATGTTAATTACTATTGTAGTTGATGCTTGTGAGTGGAACCATTGGATTATTGTTTATGTTTAGATTGTTATCCATTATCATACCATCTTTGATCTTGATCCATATGATGTCTTGTGAGTAGTTCGTTTAGTTCTTGAGGACATGGGAGAAGTCATGTTGTTATTAGTGGATTTGTGTTGAGTTATTATTCAATGGTTTAGTATTTAAGTTGTGGTGCTATTCTTCTAGTGGTGTCATGTGAACATCGACTACATGATACTTCACCATTTATGGGCCTAGGGGAATGCATTGTGTATTTGGATACTAATTGTGGGGTTGCCGGAGTGACATAAACCTGAACCCCCGTTAGGACACCATTGCACAAGGGAGCGTAGGATCTCAGAGTTTAAGGATGTGGTTAGGTTTATATCTTAATTACTTTCCTATAGTTGCGGATGCTTGCAGGGGGTTTAATCACAAGTATGTATTAGTCCAAGTAAGATCGATACATTAGCACAGGTTCACCCACACAACACTTACAAGACCAAAGAAGAGTACTCAGCTATTTGAAGCGAAAGCACTTGACAGAATTCCCATGTGTCCTCGAGAACGTTTGGTCCTTATAAGTATTTCCACCGGCTTGTCCTTTGCTAAGAAACGATTGAGCCACTTGCTGCGTTTGTTCTTTATTACTTGCACTTTGTTTTGTTACTTTATCAGAAAACCCCTAAAAATCTATTTTCTAAGTATTTGCAGAGATTTCCTACTCCATACCACTAGTCAACATCTTCTGCTCCTCGTTGGGATCAACACTCCTATTTATCTAAAGTACTGCAATACACCTCCTATACTTGTGGGTCATCAAGACTATTTTTTGGCTCCGTTGCCTGGGAGTGAAGCGCTATTGAAGAGTGGAACTGGTAAAGGAAACTTCTACTGTGAGTATTGCTTTTGTTTCTGTTTGTTTCTTTGTTTCCAATATGGATAACCCACTTGGTTTTCTGTTTGGGAAAATTACTACCACTGCTAGGGTATTAGTTGAACCACCACCTGTTGAGATAGATCCTTTTAAGATACCTACAAGTATTGTTGACCGTGTTATGGATAATTATTATTTTGGGGATGGAACTGTCTATCTTGGTGATCATTTGCTTTTTATCCATGAATTATGCGGGTTGTTTAAGTGTGCAGGTATCACAACTGAACAGGTTAAGAAGAAGTTACTCTCCATATACTTGAAAGGGAGAGTTGAAGAATGGTATAACCTGCTGAAGAATGGACAATCCATGGATTGGGAGGAAATGGCATCTCTCTTTTATTCTAAATTTTATCCTCCCAGTGAGATCCATAAGTATAGAAATCTGATATATAACTTTTGGCCTCATGATGGAGAGAGTACAGCTCAAGCTTGGGGGAGATTGAAGTTACTAATGCTTAAATTTCCTATTCATGAAGTCCCTAAAAATATTATTATCAATAACTTTTATGCCAGGCTTTCTCTTCATGATAAAGATTTACTAGATGCTTCTTGTGATGGATCATTCACACGTATGAAGGAAGAAGCTAAATGGGATCTACTAGACCATATTCATGAGAACACTGAAGCTTGGGAGAATGACAAAGGAAGAAAGTCAGGTATAAACTATGATTATGAATGAATTAAGTCTTTTATGGGAACTGATGACTTTCGTGATATTAGCAATGAGTTTGATCTTGATTCCCAAAGTATTGCCAACTATTTTAAAGCCTTTGCCTCTTACATAGAAATTCCCAAAAAGAAGTGGAATAAGTACCATGTTCCTTATAAAGATATTGTTAATCATGTTCCTGTTAGAAGTGCTGAAGTTTGTACTACTAATCATATTGTGCCTGAACCTTATGTTGAGAAAATGCCTTTCCCAGCTAAGGTAAAGGAGTATTCTATAATTATTAGTGCAAGTAATGAAGGTACTAAGAAAACTGTGAAGCCTGATGAGCAATTGAATGTTGAACCGGTGCTAGCTATTGTGAAAGACCTTGTCACTAGAAATATAGAGGATGAGCACATTGTCTTCTATGAAGACGCTTCTAATATTATCTCTCATCCTAGTAAGGCTAGAAAATCTAGTGTTCTTGTGCTTTCTGTTAAAATTGGTGATCATTGCTACTATGGCTTATGTGATATTGGTGCTAGTTCTACTGCTATTCCTTATGAGCTTTACAGGGAAATTATGTATGAGGTTGGTCCTTGTGAGCTTGAGGACATTGATGTGGTCATTCACCTTGCTAATAAGGAGACCATTTTCCCTATTGGTATTGTAAGAGATGTGGAGGTTCTCTGTGGTAAGATTAAGTATCCTGCTGATTTTCTGGTACTTAATTCTACAGCCAGCAAAACTTGTCCTATCATTTTTGGTAGACCTTTCTTGAACACTTGTGGAGCTATTATAGATTGTAAAAAGGAGAAAGTTTTAACTAAGTTTGATGGAGATTCTTATGAGTTTAACTTTTCCAAATTTGCTAAAGCTCCTTGTAAAAACAGTTTGTCTAATAAAGATTTCAGGATGGAGCAACTTGCTTCTATTGACCCAGTTTATGACCTTGGACCTCTTTTTGGTGACTGCAAGTATGCTCATTCTTATGATAAAGTTGTTGCCAGTGACAGTTATATTGTTAACTTTATTCAAAGTGCTACTGAAAGTTATTATGAGAGAGGGAAACATGGTTTTATGCATCTCAATAATGTTAAGTTTCCCCGTTTTATGTTGAAAGCTTTGAAGTTGCATTCATTTTGTCTTCCCATGCTGGTGGCTTTTTGTTTCAACAATTCGTTTTCTCATGATACCCCCATGCATAGGAAGTGGGTTAAACTCAAATGTGTTGGTTATTTGCTTCTTGATGCTCTCTTTCACTTCAAATATATATATATATATATATATATATATATATATCTCCTTTGTGAGCATCTTTGAAACTTTCAAGCCTAACTTAAAGGCATTAAAGAAAAGTACTTGTTGGGAGATAACCTAAGAGTTTGGTTGAGTCTTGGAAGTTATTACCTCAGTAATAACAGCTACTTATCCTTTTGTTTTGGTTTTTTGTGTCAAGTTCAACTACTTTTGTGAAGTAGAGGAGTTGTGAAAAGTGGCTGTCGTGGGATAGATTTTTGTGCTGCTTTGTAAAAAATTGTGAGGGAGCTCAGTATGTCGGATGGAGCTGTATTTTTCTGAGCTTGTTCTTCAAGTTGTTACCCAACTTTCATTAGTTCTGCACTTTTTTATTTGAGCAACAAAAGATTTTTAAAAAAATCAATCTTTACATGTTGGCATGTTTTTACAGATTTCTGTTATCATTTGCATTTGCCTCTTATAGAAGCCTTTGTTTTGATAGATTTCAGTTGAAGTGTGAACCTAAAGGTTTGTTGTTTTTCTTACACTAATGCTGCCATTGAAGTTTGTGTATTGCCTTGTGAGGAAAGGAAAATTCTAGGAGAAGGAGAAAAGGAGTCTATAGAGTTCGTCTCTGGATAGGTAAAAGTGGTCAAAACAAAAGGTTCGTGAAACCCTAATATTTTTATATTTTTGATGTTTTTAATACATAAGCGAAGTTACGAGACAGGACAGAGGAGGAACCGGAGGCCGGGGTGGCCAAACCCACCCCAGGCGCGGGCCCACCATGCCCTGGACCTGGAGGGGGTGTGCCTCCCCCGAGCTCTGACTCCGCCTCGTTTCTGTATCAAAACCTTCCTTATGCTTTGAAACTTCGTAATATATAACCCCCCGGATTCCCCGAGGTTCTTGCATCGTGTTCTCGCCGTGTTTTCGTTTTGATCTGTTTCTATCAGGAAATCTTCTCAAGTTTAGGGCACCATGGTCTCTGCCAACGACAAAGGCAAGAAGCCCATGGAGGAGATAAAGTTGGAAGAACAAACCTCCGAAGGGGCAAGGGCGAGGAAACCTACTTTGGTAGGAGCAATTAACACTGGGGATGCTTTTTCTCGTAATATGCAGGGAATCATAGCCTTCGGTCCAGACTTCAGATACTGCCCTGAGGCAGCAGAATCCCTTCGAACTACTAACGAGTTTTGTGATAAGTACCATGATTTGAGGATGAAGGTGAATATGCTTCAAGAGGAGAATAACAGGCTTCGTAAGATGCTGGAGGATTTTCTGACCCTAAACAAGAGAACACCACCACCACCGAAGGAGAAATTCGTCATCAGTTTTGGCATCCCCTTGGCTTGTTCCAAGCTTGGGGGAGTGCCGCGGTATCACCACCATTATCTTTTATCTTTTACCTTTTTAGTGGATTCATATATTTGGTAGAGGTGTTATCTTATATTTTGGTTTGCATGTGGAAGAATCTCTCCTTTAGTTGATTATCTATGTATCCCTTAGTGTGAGTGCCTTTATGGAATATTAATGAGAAGTTTCATCTTTTACTTTTTGCACTTCTTATTTTTAGTTTGCACTCTCTATTATATGATAGATCTTGTTGACTAGTATTGGCATCACTTTGGGAGCATCAAGTGGATCTAAATTGGTTTTGGCAAAACGAGTTCTGGTCAGTAGCAATACTTTTTGAGGTTTGAAAGAAAAAAAGAGAAAAAGCTTATAGGTATTTTGAATCATTTATTTTCTTTCTTGTTGGATCATAAGCTTAGTATTCTCTATTTAAGATCTTTTGTGTCTTCAAGGAAGATTGCATGTTTGTCTTTATTACTTGTATGTTTGCTTGTTTCTTTCAACTCCTTTGCTTGCTACCCAGCCTTGCTAGCCAAAAACCTGTTTTGAGAAGGCATACTTCTCATGTATCCAAACCCTTTGAACCAAAACCTTTGCCACTTGTGTCCACCATATCTACCTAGTAGCTTTTGCTATTCCAAGCAAATTCTCAAGCTTCATCTACCTTTCGAATTAAAAAGTATTTTGTTATGTGAAAACTAGTTAGTAAAGCTCTCACGAACTTGATGGCACACCTTATTTTCTTGCCTCTAATAGACTTGAACCATTGTGTCATCGAAGTTGTATATGCTTGCATCTATACGTTGGAATTAGCGGAACTGTGCTGTCACGGGGAACGTTTTCACCATTGCACCTGTACTTTTTACTCAGTTGATATCGTGCTCTTTTGTCTATGGATGTCAACGGTGTGAAATAAATAGGGAACTTGCAAGTCCATGGAGTCTGTATTTTGTGTTAGAGAAATGCCTGGGCCGCTAGCCTAAGCCATGCCTAATCATGGTGGAAACTTGTAGCATCACCATAGTGAGTTATCTATGAAGCATCCTCAATAAAAATCTATGCACATAGTAAATAAAAAGATCGCTGAGATGCTCATTGTCGGCTTGCCTTGCCATTTTGGTTATGGGATAGCTCCTGTACCATGTGCAAGGGGTACCCCATTGGCGGTTCTCTATGATACTCATGTACTTACAATGACAAGAACTTACAGGTAACTGAAGTTGAGTAGCATGAGGAGTGGCCCTCATATTCAAGGGACATGAGATTGCCAACTTATATTTCGTCAAGCATATACTCCATCTTTGTGCACTTTAACCTTAATCATCTCAAGATGCCTATGATAGGGGCAATGAGGGCTCAAAGCTAGTAAGTATCATAATCTTTTGGAAGCTCTTTATGACTCGTAATCCCTGCTTCCCTTTATGAAGGGACCTTTCTCCTATTTTCTAAGTTGAGTCAGTAAACCTACTTCCTCTCTATCTCCAGCAAGCTTTTGAGTTGTTGTGTTTCAAGCGTTCATATGGTGATTTATTCAATCATGTTCTTATTCTTCCTTGTTTGCACAAAACTCTTATCTATTGAGTATTACTTTGAAAGCCTTCATTGAAAAACAATTTTGAGCAAAGAGTGCTCCTGTTGTAAAAATTCTACAAAAATCCTTTTGTGAAACTGTTTGCCAGTTGTTCTCTGACCAGGAACAAAAGTTTGCCAATTCCAATTATGATTTATCTTTATGCATCTCTATTGTGACTCATGTACTTGTTGCAAGCTAAGTTATATAATGGTGAGTTGCTTTCTTCTATGAGTTGTATTATGGTAAGTGTGATGCTTCTTGTCCGTATTATTTTATCGACACTACACTCCATAAACCTGTGGACATGTTTACTGAGCTCAGTTTTCGCTTGGGTACAAGAGAAGGTCTAAGCTTGGGGGGAGTTGATACGTCCAATTTGCATCACCATTCTATATCATAATTTGCCTCTATTCATTGATATATGTCTTAATATGAGGTATTACTTATGTCTTTCCCACTATTTTTGCATGTTGGATGATTCTTGGAGGATGGACGGCCGGAGTCTAGATTCTGATGGAAAAAGAGGGGTGTTGATGCAATTTCATGAAGATCAGAAAAATAGCAAAAAAATATGGGAAAATTATATTTCCCCGGAAGATAGAGGAAGCCAGAAGGGAAGGCAAAGAAGGGCCAGAGGGGGCCCACACCCCCCTAGGCGAGGGCCCACATTGCCCCGCGCCTAAGGCAGGTGTGGCCCACCTGCTCGTCCTCCGAATCCACCCTCTCGCCTATATCTTCCTCACGGAACCCTAACACCAGGAGGGCGACCATAGATAGATTTCTGCCGCCTCTGCCGGACGGATAACACCGAGAGAGAAAGATCTCTCCGGCAAACAGATTTCTGCCGGGGAAATTCCTTCCCGGAGAGGGGAGATCGTCACCATCAACACCTTCATCAAGCTAGGCTTCATCAGGATCATCATCATCCACACCATCATCTCCACCAGCACCATCATCACCACTCCAACCCGCTGTAACAATCGTGTTGAATACTTGCATAGTTCTTAGGGGAACTTTTCCAGTGTTGATTACTATTGTAGTTGATGCTTGTGAGTGGAACCATTGGATTATTGTTTATATTCAGATTGTTATCCATTACCATATCATCTTTGATCTTGATCCATATGATTTCTTGTGAGTAGTTCGTTTAGTTCTTGAGGACATGGGAGAAGTCATGTTGTTAGTAGTGGATTTGTGTTGAGTTATTATTCAATGGTTTAGTATTTAAGTTGTGGTGCTATTCTTCTAGTGGTGTCATGTGAACGTTGACTACATGATACTTCACCATTTATGGGCATAGGGGAATGCATTGTGTATTTGGCTACTAATTGTGGGGTTGCCGGAGTGACAGAAACCTGAACCCCCGTTAGGACACCATTGCACAAGGGAGCGTAGGATCTCAGAGTTTAAGGCTGTGGTTAGGTTTATATCTTAATTACTTTCATGTAGTTGCGGATGATTGCAGGGGGTTTAATCACAAGTATGTATTAGTCCAAGTAAGGTATGTACATTAGCACAGGTTCACCCACACAACACTTACAACACCAAAGAAGAGTACTCATCTATTTAAAGCGAAAGCACTTGACAGAATTCCCATGTGTCCTTGAGAATGTTTGGTCCTTATAAGTATTTCCACGGGCTTTTCCTTTACTAAGAAAGGATTGGGCCACTTGCTGCGTTTGTTCTTTATTACTTGCACTTTGTTTTGTTGCTTTATCAGAAAACTCCTAAAAATTTGTTTGCTAAGTATTTGCAGAGATTTCCTGCTCCATACCACTAGTCAACACCTTCTGCTTCTCGTTGGGATCGACACTCCTATTTATCGAAAGTACTGCGATACACCCTCTATACTTGTGGGTCATAAATATGATAATAAATACTCTTTATTATTTTCCTCTAGGGCATATCTCCAACAAAAACTAACAATGTAGCTTCATCTTACCAATTGATCCAGGAGGCGTGCTTCAATTATCCCTTCTCTCTCGAAAGTCCTTAAACGCCAAGGGGTAGGGAGGTCATTTCCCAGGTTAGTCATTGTAGCTTAGAGCCTATCTCCGAGCCCCTATATACCTAGGAATTGGTATACGGTATCGAATGTAGCCACCTCTACAGGCCGAACATTCATTAGCACGTCCCCGCTCGGTTGTAGCATTTCGACGCATCTGTCGCTGATCGCCATCAACACTGGCCACCTCCCCTCCTGATCATATTGGTGCCTTCTCCGCAAGCGAATGTGACCACCGTGTGAATCCTCTTGCCTCTTGATCCTTGCTTGGCTCTTCCATTCCCACGCATAGGTCAGGGGTCGCCATTAGCACTGGCCACCTCCTCTCCTAGCCATACTGGTGCCTTCTCTGAAACCCAAGGGCAGCCATCGTGTGAATCATCCCGCCTCTTGAGCGTACGGGCATTCAGATCATCCTCGAACCCGCCATCCTTCGCCTCCAAATCTTGATCAATACTTGGGCAGCCCTCCAGATCATCGTTGGATCCACAGCCGGTGTCCTAGCTCAAGATCTTCCACACCCGTGAGCAGTCTCGCCACCAACGCCCAGAAACTATGAGTTGTTTCCCTGTCCACACCCTCTCTTCGCATCACTGTTTCACAAGGCGTCTTAGGGTTTCTATTTTAGGTCTAAAATTGATCTTTATGTGCATATTAGTTTGATTTTTGTTTTTATTAGGTCTACGAGAGTACACATGAGAGGTAGCAGGGAGAGAGGTTACAATTAGCTCATCGATTCAGCTTGTACACTAATTGAGGCAGCCATAGTATCACATACAACATTGGGTTTCTGATGTAAGAATTGACGAAGTCCATTAGTTATTTGTGATGTAATGATTATGTTATTGTTGTTGATATGTAATGTTCGAACAGATGCAGGACTCTGGGCCTAGTTGGATTGACCATGATAACGGAAATGCTAGCTATGATGGACATAGTACAGATGTTGGAGCTGGTTCATCCTATCAAAATCAACATCTTGAGGATGGCCCCTTTGATTGTAACATAGCCGGCGTTTTTTTAGTGAGTCACGTGAATGTTACAATTTTGCATGGTAACGACGAGCATGTCAACTTATATTTCTTTGTTTGAAAATGTGTAGGTCGGTAGTGGTAGTGAAAATGAGGAGAATGATCTAGTAGAATCACTCTCAGAAAATATGAGTGATGTATGTTTCTCCATATGACAAGAATTGAAAGAACTTACATGTTATGAGGAAGACACATGGTATATGAATTTTATTTTACAGTTGTGTTGTAGTTATTACTAGGCTCTTACGGTGCGTTAGCTTAGGCTAGTCCTAGTGGGAGTATCATAACTAATATCATGCATGCCATGTTGGCCAAAATCTGATGTGGCATAATAATTAATGAAGAAAGAGAGGGTTAGAGTACTATGACCAGCCTTATTACGGGGATTCAAACCTGGAATACTAGGATGATGAGGATATGGAAGAATCACAGGATCCTAGGGAGTAGAAATCGGATGCCAGGAGTAAAGTATCTTCATTTTTTCTCTATGGAAAGCGGGATATACAATCAAGTAGATGACAACTTACATGACTTTGATATGGTGAAGTTAATCAAGATAAGTACTAGATGGTAAAGGAGATGATGTTCTTTGTCAAGATGTAGCATTCCATGTCTACAAAAAGCATGCGAAAAAGCATGGTTTAAGCATTAGGAAGGACAAACTGAAGCGAGGAAAAGGTATATGGGAGAACTACGCCACATCGGTATTTATGTTCCAGGGCAAACATGAAAAAAAGTGGTTGAACATGGAAGGTTACAGCTGTAGGGAACAATATGAGTATCGCTGCAGCTATAAGGCGCATCTCATCATCACGTTTAACCAATCTATGCAACGTGCTCGGAGTGATGTATGCAACATCTTCACCCGGAGAAGCACCCGAGCGACGCTCCCCGCACAACCAACAACACAACATCCCCTTTTTTTGAGACCTCCACCTCGACATCCAAATAGTTATAGCCTCACTGCCACCTTCCGTGCTGACCTCCTCTAGCGGTGTCGAGGGAGAACTATAGAGAAATGGCGGACGGCTATTGTTCTATTGCAACTTGTTGGCCCGTAGAGCAACACACTTGGTAGCCGAATTGCTTTTGACAATTAGCAAGGCTCTTCAGGGTTTAAGGTAGGAGTGATGAGAACTATGGTAGGAGTATTGATGGTTTCAAGGTTTTGTGGGGTATTTATAATTTGTTTTGTCCATTGTTCTAGGGGCTATGTTGATAATATAAAACTCTTGGATTCCGTTTGGAAGGGTATTGTGAAACTTGTACTCCCTTCGTCCAGAAATAACGACTTAGGTTTGTCTAGGTTCAAATGTATCTAAACGTATTTTAGTGTATAGATACATTTAAATTTAAATAAACTTAAATTAGTTATTTCTAGACAAAGGAAGTACGTAAGTTTGTACATATGACGATGTTTTGTTTTTAATAGAACATAGATGTATCTTGAAATTCTACATTTTGTAGCTAATTAGAGAGTAAATTATAAAAAACCACCACAATTGAGGCCATGGTAACAAATACGCACCAAAATGCATGTTTTTCGGTGGTTTTTTTTTTAAAGATTGTTACCATCGTCCCAATTGTGATGGTTTTTTTTAATTTACTCCTAATTAGAAGACACGATGACTTCGGTTCAGTCGGTGCTTGGGCGTCGAAACAAACGAGTAGTACACCACTGTACACTGAAAACAAAGAGGCAGGTGCTGTGTCGCACAATAAATAGGAAAAGGAAAAGAAACTCGAAAGGTTGCACCAAACAGTGGCTCTAGGGAATTTTAGAAGGAGGTGTTGGCGGCACGTGCCGCGCCGTCCTCCGCACGTGCGTGAGGCCCCCACGGAACCGCGCATTCTCAGGGCTTCCTCCCCTCCCCTCCCCCTGGTGCCTTCCTATGGAATCCCCGCCGGTTGACTACTCGGCTCGCAGCCTCCGGTCTCACGCGAGTGACGATCGAGCAAGAACGCAGCTCCTCCTCCTCCTCCTCCTCCTCTCTATCGTTCTTTCCCCTCGCAGTCTCGCATCGACCCTGTGTACTTGGCCTCAACACCAGCTGCAGAATTTTCCCCCCTCGCTGAGTTTTGTGGCAGCTGGAGTAGCTGAGAGAGAGGCATATGGAAATATATTAAACAAAAAAAGGAATCCACTACTGCCTTTAGCTATTTGAGCAAAACGTATGTGGGAAGAGAGGGAGAGGCAGGAGGAGCAGCAGAGAGACAGGAGAGGAGGCACAATTCCACTCACTGGCTAGCCACAGGGCCTTCTTGCTCTCCCCACTTCGCTCAAGAAAATCTGCCAGAAGCAGCGCCGTCTTCTCCTCATATTCAGATATCCGGAGCAAGAATTGGGAGTCCCTGCATGGATGCAGCCCACTGGCCCCAGGTAAATCTCTTTCCGAAGATCAGACTTGTATGAATTTGGGTTTTGTACTCCTTGATCTTGCTGTTGTTCATCTTCTTCCGTGCGCCTTGGTTCCTCTCGATGAGACCATGATCACTCTCTCGTCTCTCTGGTATATATCCTCTTGGGCCTTGTTCTTCCTCCTTTATATGTTATCCTTTGTGTAGATCTATGCATCTGCAGCATAATCAACACGCCCTCTGTCTTCTCCATAGGCTTTAAGGTGAGAGGCCTGTGTGTGTGAGCTTTAATCCTCTGCTACCCTCCCCTTCCTCCCCTTTTGATCCATGAAAGCAGCACACACACACCATCACCTTTCTAATCCCCCTTTCCTCTCTATCATCCTTTTTATCCCCCTCCCCTCACCTTCTTTTCTCATAGCTTTTCTTCTCTCTCCTTGCCCTTGCATCAAAAGAGCAGCCATGTCCTGCTGATGTGTGGCAGCAGCAGGAGCAGCAGTACTACACAACCCTACACACAAGAGCACAAACAAAGTTGTGTTTTGTGTGGTTATGCGGTGTGTTTCTCTTTCATCTTCCTTTTCTTCTTCCCCTTATCACCTTTTCCTTTCCTCCAGCTTTGCCTTTCTTTTTCCTGCCTCTAATCTCCCTTTGTATCCTTTCGCTTGGTTCTTAGTTGCACCTTAGAGATTCTTCTTTTTTAGAGGAAAGGCCTCCGCACCGTAGAGATTCTTAACAACCCCAGCTCCCTGCTCCCGCACCATACGTGTGATATTTTTGTTCAGTTTTTGTTGCTCTAGTTTGTTAGCTAGCTTGGCTTGTGTATTGATCATCGTCTGCTAGCTCCGTTCTGAGCTTCTGATTGATCAAGAGCTGCACTTACCATGTGTGCATCTTCAGGGGCTAGGGCAGCTGAAGCCCATGGAGGAGATGCTGATGGGAACAAGCGCCAACCTGCAGGTGCAAGGGTCAAATCCCAATCCTACGCTGCAGGCCCAGTCGTCGGCGTTGGCACCTGGGGGCGACGTGAGGGGTGGCGCGCCGGCCATGGCAGTGGCGGGCGCCGGTGCCGGTGCGGGGGCGGGTAGCACGGAGCGGCGGGCGCGGCCGCAGAAGGAGAAGGCGATCAACTGTCCGCGGTGCAACTCCACCAACACCAAGTTCTGCTACTACAACAACTACAGCCTCCAGCAGCCGCGCTACTTCTGCAAGACGTGCCGCCGGTACTGGACCGAGGGCGGCTCCCTGCGCAACGTCCCCGTCGGCGGCGGCTCCCGCAAGAACAAGCGCTCGTCGTCATCGCTGTCCTCCGCGTCCGCCTCCGCGAGCACGTCCGTCGCCAGCTCGTCCATAACCGGGGCGGGGACGTCCAACAAGAACCCGAAGCTGGCGCACGAGGGCGCCGCGCACGACCTGAACCTGGCGTTCCCGCACCACCACGGCGGGATGCAGCAGGCGCAGGCGGACTACATGGCTTTCCCGAGCCTGGAGAGCAGCAGCATGTGCAATCCGGCCGGCGGTGGCACAATGGGCGCCCGGGCCGGCGGCGCGCTCTCAGCCATGGAGCTGCTTCGGAGCACCGGCTGCTATATGCCGATGCAGATGCCAGGAGAGTACGGCGCCGCGGGGTTCACGCTCGGGGAGTTCCGAGCGCCGCCGCCTCCGCAGTCGCAGTCACAGTCACAGAGCTTGCTCGGCTTCTCGCTGGACGCGCACGGCTCCGCTGGCGGGGCTTCCTCAGCGGGGTACGGCTCCACCACCGGGATGCAAGGGATGCAGGACCGAGCAGGCAGGCTGTTGTTCCCGTTCGAGGACTTGAAGCCGACAGCCAGCTCTGGCGCAGGTGGTGGCGAGAGCGGTGGCGGCTCTGGCGCCGCAGTCGACGGAGGTCATCATCAGTTCGAGCAAAACAACAAGGAGCAACAACAACAGGGAAATGGAGCCCCCGGCGGGCAAGACACGCCGGTGTTCTGGAACGGCATGATCGGCGGCGGCACTTCTTGGTAACAACGTGCGGCGGTGCACGGTGGCGTGCGCTCATGCATGCGTGCATGCATGGCTCATGCGATCTAAGCAACGGATGTGCATGCGCTTGCACATAGGTCTAATAAGATGGTGGCATTGGTGGTGATCATCTGTCAGACTGTTTGATCTCTTTCTGGTCATCTTCTTCTTCCTGCGTTCATGTGTGTGTTTTGTTTGATCGACTTGGGGGCTAGCTATCTCTAACACATCAGAGTCCACTATTAATCTCTTGATTGATCCGTGCGTGCCATGGTAGCCTAGCCTGTGTGAAGCTTCTTTTTAGCCTGGCTTCGAGTTAGGCATGGTACATACCTAGTACATGGTGCATGTGGTGGTGTGGTTTCTTTTGTTTCGCAGGGCCAACTTTAGGTGACTTGTAGCAGTGGGGAGAGAGAGGACTGAGCTACAGTTTGTTTGGTAACAACAATGCATGCAGTGTTTCAGCTTTGTGTGTAGTAGATGCATATCTTTTGGGGACCGAGACTTCCCAAGTTTGTAACTTTGTACTTATATTATTTGATACAAATAGAACAAGTATCATCATATTTGCTTTCCTCCTATATTTTTTATTATGCTTAATATGGATCATGCATAGACTCATCTATATAGTTGATCAGAACAGGTATTAAGCACATGTAATAATGTATGTACTTCATTTCTTTTGCTGCTTGTTTCTCCACTTTTATAAGCTTGTCTTTCTATCTGTCACCTCTCCCTGCCCTTCTTTTTCTTGTAACAGGCTATCTCTGAGATGTCATGTCTCACCATAGCCCCAAAACCAAGAATCTTCCAGCCATGAAAAGCACTAGCGAGAGGCTAGCTTGGAGAACCGGAGGGAATGGGAGGAAGAGAATAAGTACGTATGACAAACATCCCACTCCCTAAAAGAAACTTTACTTCTCTCTCCTCACATGGTATTATTATATCCTATGATGGCCATCTGTAGGCCCCTGAGCAGGCCATTTGTACACCCTATAATAATATTTTTGTAAACCTAAAGGTACACTGCCATGCTATCCCCTCTCCCACCATCATGCTCCTTGCATCTCCGATCTCCCTCTGCACCTCTCATCTTTCTTTCATGTCAAGTGGGTAAAAGTGCAACTTTTTACTCATTTGTTTTTGTTTGTAGTTAGGCATTCACTAGCCCAGTTCACCTGCCCACACCAAAAAGTTGTCACCGAATGATTCTTCTGTTCCACCCATTTTGTACCATTTCCTTGTACACATGCATGCATAGATGGCCACTGTCTAGAGTATAATCTTCATTAATTTACTGCAATGGTATATAGACACTTCACATGCATGTTACTACTAGCAGCCTTATCTTGGGGCTTGGAAGGGCCCCAAAAACATTCCCCTAGGGATGGGGGCATGGAAGGAATACTGCTTGACTGCCTTCTCAATGCATTGGCTACTCTATTAAACAAACCATCTTGTGGCCTTGTTGTAGCCATACAAAAAAGAGTCTATTGTTTATTATCTCTTAGAGGATTGTAGTAGAATCAACCTAAGAGCATCTCTAGTGGCTCGTCTATATGCCCGTCTAAAACGATTTGGACGACCGTGGATAAAAAAAACTTTCCAGTGGCTCGTCTAAACGGAGGTCTAAATTTAGACGTCCTTCCAAACCTGCTACCCATCGTCCATATATGGACGACGGTGCCACGGCCGTCCAAAGAAACTTCTCGTCCGGGAGCTCACTCCCGCGCCCATCCGGAGCAGTTGGAGAGGTAGGACGCGGACGACACTCGCGTGAGGTCGCCGTCCCCCTGCTTGCCGGCTCCATGTACTCCTTTGCCATGTAGATTTGGCGAGAGGGAGAGAGAAATTGGACGGGAACGAGAGGGTGCTCGACCATGGTGCCTAGGCACACGCTAGATCCGTCTGCCAACAACCAATTTTTGCTCGATCCGCCGTGGCCTCGTCTGGTCCTGTTGGGGACAGACTCGGGCGTGGAGGGGGGCATGGGGTCGCGCGAGGCATCCGACCTAGCGGCGGACAGGGAAGAGAATGGGAAGGAGCATGGCGGCGGTTGGGGAGGAGCAGCGGCAGGGGCATGGTGGAGGGCTGCAGCTAATCCGACGATGTTGAAGAGAGAAGGCTTGTCTAGTATTGAACTTGTTGCTGCTTGTGCATCGATACAGAATATAGAGATAGAGTGATGTACTACTGTATGTTGCTAAACATTGCTTGTATCGCTGTATAATATATAAATATTTGCTTGTATTGATAATCATGTTGTTATCTTGTTTGCTACTGAATATTGCTTCTAAATTTTGACAATAGTTATAAAAAAATTACTAAAATATTGGAGAGAGAATGTAGACGTCCTACATATACACGTTTCGCTGAAAAACTAAGATCGTCTATATTTTCTCTCCTTTTAGACGGTCGTCTATACGGCCATATAGACGTCTAGATTTAGACGTTCCACTAGAGATGCTCTAAAAATATGTCGTGGAGAATTATATATGCATGCATGCTATTCTTCACATGAGTATGAGTCACACCATTGCTTCACACCCTACATGATATAGTAACTAATGGACGTTATTAGATGACTACTGTAGATGATTATCTATCTAAATTAGTACTCTCTCCGTTTTATAATACAAGATTTTTTAGCATGCCGGCCGTGGGAGTAGGTGCTAGAGTAGTAAACGCTGGTTTTGTCAAAGTATATTTCTCGCGTCGCGCTTGACTGATGATCAGTAATAACCATTTCATTCATTTCTCCACGGATCCACCTCTAGCTTGTTTTCTTCTCTACTCTTTGTGGTATGGCTCGTGCTTTGTCCGCTTGCTGTCCTTGCCTCACTCCATGCCATTTTAAGGATTGTTAGTGGCATGGTAGGCCACTGTTAGTTGCATGGAGCCTAGCTGCTGCATTCCATTAATGGCGGTGCAGTGGCTTCCTTTCACAGTGCACATATCTCTTTCACCTATGCATGGATACGGTTGGGGGTGTCCAAAGGCCTCCTCTTTCAAGCTGATCTACACCGACCGCCACCTAAACTTGCAGCTCTTTGCACCTCTTCATTTATGGTTGAGAGGTGAAGCAGCTAGCTAGGAGTAGGAGAGAGAGCTCTTCTGGATTTTCATCTCATCTCCCTTTCTGAACGCCCTTTCACCGAGCATACTACTTCCATGCATGATCAATGATGCATCATCCACCTAGGAGTTAGGTCTAAGTTTTCTCGCCAGTACTTTCTAAAATTGGCCGTTTTACACATTGCAGAGAGCTAGCAAGGCATGATTTGGAGTAGCAGAATGGATACTATTTCAATGCAAATGTACCTACGCACTTTCACCGCTGCAGTACTACTAAAGAAGTCCCACCGCAACTTCTTTTCTTCAGCAAAGTGCCACCATCCTCACGGCGCCCACTAGAAGTTATCTCCACAAATCTAGCAAAAGCTAGTGGGCTTGTGTGTTTGTTGTACACAAGTAGGAGTCTGCAAGTCTATGTATGCAGGCGTATGATTGATGTTAGTGAGAATATGAGCTTATGCCACATCCAGTATTGATTACCATGCACATGTTATTTCTTGGAAGATGAATGGTATGGATATGCACCACTACAACTAGGAAAATCGCTGATATAGAGAATGGTCCGCTTTTGAACAGTTATTGTGTCCTCGGTCCAAACTTGAAAGCCCAAACAATTAAAATAGGGTATGTCTACATCTAAATCAACAGAAATTGTCTTATGCCTAAGTTGATTCTAAAAGACATAACTTTAACTTACTGATAGGTACAACTTGCACTTTTCTGAAAAACTGCAAAGTAGATTGAAATTGAATTTTCAGAAAAATTACTTAGACATTGCCATAAGAAAGAAAAAAACTAAATTAGACATATGAAGATATGAGACAATCTAGGATAAGCAAAATCTATTAATTTATTTGCCTTTAACGTCAACCCTATGTTGATTTAGAAATCTTGGCTAGTTTTTCTTAGTGGGTTTATTAGTGTGTTCACAACCTAATGGTGGTTTTGCTACATGGATCGATAATTCTACATATTCAGTGATGTGTCCTTCTCCACCTGGTCAAGAAATAAAACAAATCCGTACCACATAGAGATCACCTTATTCCATGTGCCTAGACCACGTCGAAAACTTGGTTGGTCCTGAAAGGAAAAGTGAAGGAATAAAGTAGGAATAGGAGGTCGGTTTGGTTCAAGGGAATAGATAAGAAAAAATGCAAGGAAAACTAACCTTTCATTTCAGTTTCAAACGGAAAAAGAAAGAATTTAAGAATCCACTTAGACCTTCTTTTCAATTTCCTACACATAAAGAACAATGGAAAATGAATGTACCTTGAAAAATTAAGATTTTTATGTGGTTCTTATATAGAAAAGTGCTTGTTAAAACAAAGAATTCTAGCAACGTGGTTTGAATGCATGTTAGATTTCAAACGGAGAAATCTAGTGCAAAGTATTTGTTGGAAAAAATTCTACCAGATTTTAGTCCTCCAGATTTCATGTGAAATCTTTGAATCAAAGAGGCCCTAATCATGTACAAGGACACACCACCTACTTGATCCCCTCAGGCCAGCACATCATCATTGACCCACTTGGTGGAATATACAAACTACATCGAGTTGATGCCACATCATCAAAAGGCTCGTGCGAGAGATGCTAATTAACACGGTACTACATGTAAATATGGCCTCACAGTTTGCTATCCATGTCGGACCCAAGGAAAACTTTGAAGTAAATTTACCAATGTAGTAATTGGCAAACATTTCTATAGGTGAACATGATGCAGTTGCAATAACATTGTTGATACAAGTTTTGCAGTTAAGACACGTAATCAGTTGATATGATGCTTGTTGGAACACATGATGCAAGTTCAAAGCATGTTCTCAAATGTATCATTGTTAGCTGCACCACTCCCAATTGCCACACTCACATATGCATCCTTCTAAAATGAATCATTCTTACATGTATCTTTGTAAACTGCACCACTCTCAGCTATGTGCTTCTTAACTACACCGCTCTTAGATGTGTCCTTATTAACTGCACCGCTCTCATTTGCGGGTATAAAGAGGAGATTGTAATTTTAGTTCCATGTCAACTATGGTTATAGGATTACACTAGAATATAGACGTAAAATTTGTACATAGCTTATTATGCAATTTAAATCATCTAATTGAGAATTAAAAACATAATTGATATGGTGCAATATAGAATGGGAAATTCAGTTGAGAATATAGAATGAGAAATGCAGTTCAGAAAGAGAAAATAGCTGAAAGGATGCAATTAATAAATAAGGAAGATTAAAAGGAACTAAAACACAGTTGAAAGGACACAAGTGAGAAGTAAAAAATAGTTCAAAGGATGCAACTGAGAAAAATTTGAAAAGGAAAACACATTTGAAAGTATGGAGTTGAAAAGGAAAACACAGTTGAAATCATGTTGTTGAGAAGAAAAGGATAAATTATTGTCGAGAAGAAAGACAAAGTAAAGAGGATGTAATTGAGAAGGAAAACACAATTGGAAGGATGTAGCTGTGAAAAAATGCATCCAAAAGAAAAATATAGTTGAAGAGCGCAACTGAGAACAAAAATTGAGAAGAAAAACACAGCCAAAATGACGCATTTGAGAAAAAAACGCAGTTCTCAAGTCGCAGTTGAGAAGAAGATAAAAACGAGTCAAGAGAACCATCTACCAAATACCCATGGGGTAAATGTGCACTAGTAACTGCACTTCCTACGCAAAAATATATGGAAGTTGAAGGTTCCATTACATGTTAAGATTTTTATTATGTGGTTCTTGAATAAGAATGTTCTATTGACCAAGGATAACTTGGTCGAGTCTTCTGTAACTCAGAGGGGCCGGTTGCATATTTATTCATTTCATGTCCCTTTGTTCACTTAGTCTAAAGAATTATTCACTTTACTTTCAACATAACTCCACCGGCTAGTATTTCAAAAATGTTTGGAAATTTGTTAACTAGGATAGATAAGAATATATAAGCTCATAGGCGTGTGGGTGTTTGTGCCATTGTTCGGGAAACATTGAATTATTGAAATGATGTTGTTTTTAATAAACATGAATATGTTATTTTTCGTGTAGGTTATCCGCAGAGTTGATTACTACATACTCGAATGGTCCTTCCTCCTTCACATGGAGCAACATAAGGTATGAATATTTGATGCAATCGTATGATGGTAGTTGTACATGCTATATTCAGCTAGGATGGCTGAGAGCAATCTAATAGATTTCAAGTTGCATAGTGGATTTTTTTGTATTTTCTCCGATCCATATTAGTTGACTCAAATTTTTCTAGATTCAGATGTATTTAAAACTAAAACATGTCTAGATACATCAGAATTTAAACAAATCCAAATCAACTAATAAGAGTCGGAGGGAGTATCTTTTTTCTGTTGGCTTATTCATGGTGCTAATAGATCGGAGGGAGTATTTTATAATTCTTATACTCCCTCCGACCCATATTAGTTGACTTCGAGTTGACAAAATTTGGATGAAGCTATATAAATTAAATAGTGTTTAGATTCATCTAAATTTAGACAAATTTAAATCAACTAATATGGGTCGGAAGGGGTAAAAAAAAAGAAAACCGGAGCAGATCAAGATAAACGAAAAGATCACGCCGTGCACTTGTGCCCACCAACCTGAATCTCCGACATGGTAATTGACGGCTAAACAATAGGATGTGTAGGTTTTGTTTTTGAGAACATTCCAACCCCACAAACGTCCCCTTCCAAAAAGACGAGAACAACATGGCCAGGAAGAAAGGAACATCCCTGTCGCTCAATAAGTCAACAGATCGTGGAGGTGGGAGATCGAGTGGGGTGGAACGCAAGGAACTAAACCAAGAACATGTAGTACTAGTCAAAACGCGCACACACGAAACATGCACGTGCTGACCCACTTCGAGCTCATCTGCCGACCGACTCCTCACGGGCGGGAGTGACACGCGAACCACGTCACACCTGCGGCACATATAATCGGGGGCCGGGCGTGGGGTGACCACTGACCAGTGACCACGCCCATTCAAGAAATGCGTCAACTACCGGGCTAAGTGCATCTCTACCTAGCCGACCCATACGGTCCGAGCGTGTTTAAACTTGTTCATGCGGACACGCGGAGCGTGCGCGGTGCCCTAGCACGGCGATCTATCTGAAGAAACTCGTCCGACTCGATTCATCCATGCATCTAATCTGAGACTCCATTGTGTCGGTCTGGACGCGTGTGGATAGCGCGGGGTGTCCTGCCCATTGGTCACCCGGGCCCATAAGTAAGAGATACATTAGTACTTAACGATAGCTTTTTATTAAATTAATCCTGTCAGTTACAAAAAGGTCATTCAAAAAAATTAGAGGGATGCTATTGCTACTGCGGCGGCTACGGCTACTGCTGGAGGAGGACGGCGCGGCGGCTACTCGCCACCGTTGCCGCGGCCGACGGCCCCGTCGATCGCGCCCTAGCGATCCAGATGGCCCGCTGCTGGACGCGTTCGCGAAGACGGTCGCGAGCATGGTCGCGAGCCGCCGTCTTGCCCTCCGCCTTCAGCCGGTCATCCGCTGTCCGGTTCGCCAGGGCCTTGTCCATCTCGGTGGCCCAGTGGTCCCTCGCCTCCTATTATGCGAGCAACTCCGCCGGAGAAGGAGCCGAAGCTTGGATCAGAGCACCATTGGGGTCGAAGCCCAGCGCCTGCGCTATCTACACGGGGACGGCGATCGGCGCCTCCAGCTGGTCCACCTTCTCCCCTCCTCGCCGTCGTCCTCTGCCTCCTCTGTGTCGTCGGCATCGACGAGACCCCACGCGAGCGCCACCTCAGCGGCCAGAGCCACGTGCTCCTCCTTCTCCGCCGAGTCGGCGACGTGCTCTTCTGCGTTGCTGCGTGCTTTGGCGGCATGGCGGAGCTCGCGGATGGCGACTTTGGCGGCCTCCTTGCCACCTCCTCCAGCGTGGTCATGGCCGCCTCGTGGCGGATCTCGCGAAGAGCCGCAGATGCGGCCTCCAAGGCCACCGCCTCCTTGGCGTCGACGTGGTGTATGTCGGTCACCGCCCATTGGGCGGCCACCGTTGTCGCCGCCTCCACCACCCGCTGCAGCACACACTCGGCGATCTCGCCTTCCTTCTCGAAGGCCAGCACCTGCGCCTCGCCCATGCGTCGGGCCAGCACTGTGGCCTCGAGGTGGACCTCGACGACCTCCATGTCCGGGTAGCGGGTGCGGCACATCTTCCGGATCTTGGACCATGTAGCGATCTTGCGGTAAGGTATGGCTGCTGGCTGCTGGAGCTTTTTCGGCTGCTGGTTTTCTCTTGCTTTGGGGCTTGTTGTCTCCACCGCGTCGGCGTCCGTCTTTTGTAGAGCGCGGCGGAGGCAGGAAACGGCGTGGGATACACGGAAAGTTTTCTTGCCGCAGGAAGCGAGGCGCGCGCGAAAAACGATGGCAAAAAACGCCGGCCACGCGGGAAGCCACCAGCACTGACAGTCAACATCGCGTCGCCATTAACGTCTTATAGCGAGAGTGTCAATCGATGACAGCGGGAGTGAGACGGACATATGGGTCGGACCGCCGGGCGCGGTCGGCCGAACAGGTCTGACCACAGCTCCAAATCGACCGCGGCCTAACCTAGACCGACAAAGATAGACCGTTTGGAGTGACCGGATGGGTCGAACGATGGAGGGATATTGGTGAGGGAAGCATTAGCCAGCTGCCCCCAACGGTGGCTAGCTAGCACGTACATGCCCACGTGCTACCTAGCCACATATTACATCGGCGTCATCCTTTTTCCACATCAGATCAATTCAGGAGTAGTAGAGCTATCAAGCTTTGGTGTAGATCAACGGACCATCCGTACGCACGTACATGTCGATGGGTGACGACTCAGCAACAAGTGTACCCGTATGTATGCGTGCGTGCCTGCGTACGTACGTACGGCGCTTTAGGTACGTAAGTACAGTACAAAATAGGCCCAAAGAATTACAAAAGGAGAAGACGGGGTACGGGTGTCAGGGCTGCGGGAGCTAGGTGTAGCTCCCTTGGAGAAAATAATGGCCAGCCTGAGCTGGTAGACATACAAGAGGACGACATCCGTAGCTATAGCTCCTGCTGCTATGTCTTTTCTTTTCCTCTTATCCTTCCTTCCCTGGCTTGCGATCAGGAGGAGGAAGGCGCACAGGGCAGCCTTTGTGAACTGAAGAGGCTTTTCAGTTTTCACATCACACCGTGGTGGAGAGGCACCTGGGCGACCTAAACTATAGACCCAAACCGACCGTTTCTGTGTGTTTGCACTATTATGTCTCGTCCGTCTGTCCGGCTAGCCACGTCAAACGATGTTACCCTGCCTGGTAAACATAGTTTTTTTTCTTCAAATTCAAACCGACACAATTCACACTAAAACTGATAAAGTTCGTACATATTCATATATAATTTACATTTAAAATATAAAAATGAAATTTAAACTAACCCTAGCCCTAGCCACTATCGATCTTCGCGCGCTGGCGCCGACATGTCCATCTAGGGTTTGAGGTTGATGTACTCCGGCGGTGTCCAGAGGTTGGCCGGTGGCAAGCCCGGAGCAGGCGTGGGCGGGTCGATCACCTGCCCAGGCCATGCCGCCAGCGGCTCCATATGATGGTGAATGCAGCTGGGCGTTTGCCTGCGCCACTAGGCCGATGAGCTGGACGACGTCTTAGTAGCCGCCCCACAAGGCGTCCACGTCCCGCGCGCTGGCCGCAATGGCCTTCTCGGTGAAGGCGTCCTCGTCGTAGCCCCGCGTCAGGACCTCCCGGTACTTCGCGGTAGGTGTGCGGCAACGGTTGCGACTAGGTCCACCGCCTGCTCCTTGACGACGATGTCATCTTCGTCGTTGTCTTTTCTTTTCCTCTTATCCTTCCTTCCCTGGCTTGCGATCAGGAGGACGAAGGCGCAGCGGGCAGCATTGTGAATTGAAGAGGGTTTTCAGTTTTCACATCACACCGTGGTCGGGGAGGCATCAGTACTACGTACCTAGCGTAAGGGCATCTCTACCAGGCCGACCCATCTGGTCACCCCAAATGGTCCATTTCTGTCTGTTTGTGTCGGGTCGCGGTTGATTTGGGAAGAGGGTCCGACATGTCCTGCCGACCGCACCTAGCGGCGTGACCTATTTGTCCACGCAGGCGGACGTTGGCGCCATCGCTGGACAGGGATACAAATCAGTTGAAAAATGGCAACATCGCTGGCCAAAGACACACAGATTTACTGACAAAAAACATGGTATACCTTCTCCATCGCCCTTTGTGCATCGCCAACAAGTGGCCGGTGGATCTAAAATGTGCAAAAGGGGGCAATATCATACACAATGTCCATAAAATGGCATCTTTCTACCCAGAAAGTTGCAACTGTCGTCGCCATTGCCCTTCAGGCATCGCGAGCCCTGATGGCCTGCTGCCTCTGCGCAACCCAAGCCCTGCGATAGGGGTCGGCGATGCTATCCAGGTCGGTGAGCATGATGGCGTTCTCCTCGGTCATGATCTTGGCTTTGGCCTCCTTGGCCTTCACATCGGCCTACAACACCCTAGACCTGGCCTCGGCCTCCTTGGCATTGGTTTCGGCCTTCGTCAACTTCGCCTTGGCCTCGATATCCATTAGCCTGGCCTTGGCGTTGGCTTCCTCCACCTCGATGGACCTCGTCTGCAGCTCGACAAAGGTCTTGGCGGCGGCCTCTTTCTCTTTGTGCCTCCTCTCCTCCCTCTCAGCGAGGGCCTCTTCCTTCTTCTCCAGGATATGCTTCAAGGTCTCCTGGACGCAAAGGAACCAGCCTGGCGGGCGAGGTCGGCCTTCGTGGCCTTGTGGCCACCAGGGCGGAGGGCACGGCTAGCAGTCTCGTCGCTTGCAGTGGTAATGAAGCCTTCATCATTGTCGGTGTCTAGGTCGACGACACCGCCCGTCGAAGCACTGGCCTTGCCCCTCTTCTTGTTGTTCGTTTCTCTCCAAAGGGCAAAGCTAATCTCCCATTTTTTGGTGTCCTTGAGCAACGTCCAACACTGGCCCAATGAGAAGGTCTTGTTATCGTTCACCGTCTTGAAATGCTACATTGCTTTCATGATATGCACACATGGATTCCAACAATGGCTCAACACAAATGCAAGACATCAACAAAGAGAGGAAGAGGTTTTACCATGTCAACCGGCTGCAAGCCGCTTATTTTCCTTTTTGTCACCATCTCGTAGGAGCCTTGGAACTTGCTACACTCGACATGGATGGTGCCCCAACGCTTGGAGAAGGAGAGATCATTTCGATCGCTAAGAAAGGCGTCCTTACCAAATTTTCTATGCTCATGGAAGAACCTGCCCACCTTCTTCCAATATGCAAAGCCCTTTTTCTCGGCGCCGCATAGTGGATCTTGTAAAATCTCCATCCATGCCTTGCATAGGAGCTTTTCCTCTGCGAGGGTGTAGCCCCCGGTTCATTGGCTCACCTTCTTGCCGTCGATAATTGAGGCCGCAAATGAAGCGGCCAACGACGCGGCCGTGATGCCCTTGCCCATGGAAATGCCATCGTTCCCAAACAATGCCTCATCCGCAATGTTGCATGCATCTTGCTAGGTCTCTTGTTGCGCCTCCATCTCGGCCTTGCCGTCGTCAGCATAGCCGTGGTCACCCTCGTTGATCAAGTCGTGCATGACATCCTCGCCATTGTTTCCCACGAAATCCTACACCCCAATTGGCCATCATAAAGTGGCGCGAGCAGTGCACTGGCAATGGCAAAGAAATGTGGCAATGCTTGATACGTAGTAAACATATCTATAATTTTTGATGTTTCATGCTTGTTTTGTATCATTTATCTTATGCTTTGTCTACACTTTGAGGTGTTTTTATATGTTTTTCTGGACTAACCTATTAACAAGATGCCACATTGTCAGTTGCCTGTTTTCTTCTGTTTTTTGTTCCAGAAAAGGCAAAAAATCAATATTCCCGAAATTGGGCGGGACAAAAGCCAAAGTCATTATTTTTCCCGGAGCAACATGGAACCACGAAGCAGAGTTAGAGTAGGGCACCAGGGTGGCCGCAGCCCCCCCCTTCCCAGGCGCAGGCAAGCCCTGGTGGCGCCTATGTTGGAATTATGCCCTAGAGGTAATAATAAAGATGTTATTATTATAATTCTTGTTCATGATAATGTTTATATTCCATGCTAGAATTGTATTAAGCGGAAACTTTAATACTTGTGTGGTTTATGAACAACACCGTGTCCCTAGTACGCCTCTATGGACTAGCTCATTGATTAATGATGGTTAAGGTTTCCTAACCATAAACATGAGTTGTCAATTAATAATGAGATCATATCATTGGGAGAATGATATGATGGGCAGACCCAAACTACGCAAAGCAATTAGATCGTGTCATCGTGTTCATCTTTGCGAAGCTTTTCTTATGTCAAATATTGTATTCCTTAGACCATGAGATAATACAACTCCCTGGTATCGGAAGAAAGCTTTGAGGTCATCAAACGTCATTCTATGAGAGGGTGATCATAAAGGTGTCTCTCAGGTGATCGGAAAGTGCCTGTTGGGTTGTATGTATCGAGATGGGATTTGTCCCTCCCAAGTCGGAGAGATATACTTCGGGCCCACTCGGTAATCGATATCAACACCGCTTGCAAGCATGTGGTTAAGGAGTTAATCACAAAGTGATATCGGATTACGGAACGAGTAAAGTACTTGTTGTGAACGAGATTGAACTAGGTATGACGGTACCGACGATCAAATCTCAGGCAAGTAAAATATCGCGAGACAAAGGGAATATATATATATGGGATTGATTGAATCCTGACATCGTGGTTCATCCGATATGATCATCGATGAATGTGTGGGAGTCAATATGGGTTTCCAGACCCCGCTGTTGATTATTGATAGAAGATCATGTCTGCATATTCTCGAACCCGCAGGGTCACACACTTAACGTGTCTCGACGCTAGGATAGATTGGATAATTGGTTTATGAGTTTTTGTTCGAAGTCTCGGATGGGATCCGGGACATCACGAGAGGTTCCGGAGTGGTCCGGAGAATAAGATTCATATAAGGCAGTGCAGTTTTTGGAGTTCGGAATTGTTCCGGGTTAATCGGTATTGTACCAGAAGCTTCTAGAACCTTCCGGAAGGGGACCAACGTGTCCCCACCTTCCGGGAGGGGGTATGGGCCTATGAGGGAGTGCCCTGGTCGCATTGGGCCAGGGTCACAAGGCCCCATAGGGCCCAGCCGGCCAAGAGAGGTTTAAACTCTAGATAGAGCTTCTAGAAAAGGGGGTTTCCTTGCCCCCCACTCTTCCTCCTTGGGGCCGCCGGCCTTGGCTTGGGGGAGGGGCTAGGCATGCGCCCACCCCTCTATATATAGAGGGCTGGGGGCGCACCAACCCCCTACACCTTCCCCTCCAACCCTAGCCGCCCTGCTGCCCTCCTCTCTCCCTCCCGACTGCTTGTAGGCGAAGCCCTGCTGCAGAAATTCTCCACCAATTGCACCGCGCCGTCGTGTTGTAGATCCAACCCATCTCTCCACCATACTTGCTGGACTAAGGAAGGAGGATACGTCGAGGTGCCGCACGTGTGCATCTCATGGAGGCATCGCCACTTGTGGTGCTAGATCGGATCGGATCGCGAGGAGGAGAAGCGAGTACGACTACATCACCCACGTTCCGACGAACGTTCCGCTGTGCGAATCTTCAAGGGTATGAAGATCTAATCCAATCTCTCTCGTTGTTTGCATCTCCTAGATTAGATCTTGGCTTCCCTCTGTTCGCATTCGTAGAAAATTTTGATTTACTATGCCACGAAACCCTTTAGTGGTATCAGAGCTAGATCTATGCGTAGATGTGATTCACGAGTAGAACGCAACATGGTTGTTGCGGGCGTTGATGTTTTCTGTTGCAAGCCTCTTGTTTGTGTTCTTCTTATGACACGGGATAGTGAGATTGAAGCGGTCCAGGCCAACCTTACGCGATGTCGTTCATACCGATGTATGCGGACCGATGAGTGTTTCGACGTGCGGTATGATGTATGATGGAGCGAGCAACGGACTTGTTGGAAATCATACCGATGTATGATGGAGCAAGCGGTCCAGGCCAACCTTACGCGACGTCGTTCATACCGATGTATGATGGAGCGAGCAACGGACTTGTTGGAAATCATACATACCGATGTATGCGGACCGATGAGTGTTTCGACGCGCGGTGGATATCGTTATTTTCTCACTTTTACAGATGACTTAAGTAGATATGGGTATATCTATTTAATGAAACATAAATCTGAAACATTTGAAAAGTTCAAAGAATTTCAGAACGAAGTGGAGAACCATCGTAACAGAAAGATTAAGTTTCTACGATCCGATCGTGGGGGTGAATATTTGAGTTATGATTTTCTCACGCATCTTAAAGCAAGCGGAATCGTTTCGCAACTCACGCCACCCGGAACACCACAGCGCAATGGTGTGTCTGAACGCCGGAATCGAACTTTATTAGATATGGTCTGATCGATGATGTATCTTACTGATTTGCCGTTATCATTTTGGGGTTATGCATTAGAAACTGCTGCATTCATTTTAAATAGGGCACCATCTAAATCCGTTGAGACGACACCGTATGAACTGTGGTTTGGTGCTAAACCTAAGTTGTCGTCTCTTAAAGTTTGGGGATGTGAAGCTTACGTCAAGAAGTTGATGTCGGACAAGCTCGAACCCAAAGCGGAGAAATGCGTCTTCATAGGATACCCTAAGGAAACTATTGGGTATACCTTCTATCACAGAACCGAAGGCAAAGTGTTTGTCGCAAATAACGGTTCCTTTCTTGAGAAGGAGTTTCTCTCGAAAGAAGTGAGTGGGAGGAAAGTAGAGCTAGACGAGGTTATTGAACCTTCTCTTGAGTTGGAGAGTAGCGCAGCACCTGAAATTGTTCCAGTGCCGCCTGCACCAACAATAGAGGAAGCTAATGACAAGGATCATGAAGCTTCGGACGATGCTGCTACTGAACGTCGCAGGTCGACAAGGTCGCGTGCCCCTCCTGAGTGGTACGGCAACCCTGTCTTGACTGTCTTGTTAGTAGAATACAGTGAACCTACGAACTATGAGGAAGCGATGATGAGCCCAGACTCTGAGAAATGGCTAGAAGCCATGAAATCCAAATTGGGATCCATGAGCGAAAACCAAGTATGGACTTTGGCGGACCCTCCTAGCGACCGAAAGGCCGTTGAGTGCAAATGGATCTTCAAGAAGAAAACGGACGCGTATGGTAATGTTACCGTCTATAAAGCATGGCTTGTCGCGAAAGGTTTTCGACAAGTTCAAGGTGTTGACTACGATGAGACTTTCTCTCCCGTAGCGATGTTTAAGTCCATTCGGATTTTATTAGCAATTGCTGCGTTTCATGATTATGAAATTTGGCAGATGGATGTCAAGACTGCGTTCCTCAATGGCAACATTGATGAAGAGTTGTATATGATGCAACCCGGAGGTTTTGTCGATCCTAAGGATGCTAATAAAGTATGCTAGCTTAAGCGTTCCATTTATGGACTGAAGCAAGCATCTCGGAGTTGGAACCTTCATTTTGATCAAGTGATCAAGAGCTTTGGATTTGTTCCAAATTGCTACGAAGCTTGTATCTACAAGAAAGTGAGTGGGAGCTCGGTGACATTTCTGGTACTATATGTGGATGACATATTGATTATTGGAAATGACATTAACATGCTTAACGATGTGAAGAGTTATTTGAACAAGTGTTTTTCAATGAAAGACCTAGGTGAAGCTGCTTATATATTGGGTATCAAGATCTATAGAGATAGACAAAGACGCCTGATACCTTTAAGCCAGAGTACATACCTAGACAAAGTTCTGAAAAGGTTCAGAATGGATAAGGCGAAGAAAGGTTCAGTGCCTATGTTGTCAGGTAAGATATTGAGCAAGGCTCAGTGTCCAGCTACGGTAAATGATAGGGAAGCTATGAGCAAAGTGCCTTATGCCTCGGCCATAGGTTCTATCATGTATGCCATGCTGTGTACTAGACCGGATGTGTCCAATGCTCTTAGTTTGACGAGCAGATATCAAAGTGATCCAGGAGTGGAACACTGGACAGCCGTGAAGAACATCCTAAAGTACCTAAATAGGACTAAAGAAATGTTCTTAGTCTATGGGGGTGATGAACAGCTCGTCGTAAAAGGTTACATCAACGCTAGTTTCGACACCGACAAGGATGATTCTAAATCTTAGACAGGATACGTGTATATTTTGAATGGAGGAGCTGTGAGCTGGAGAAGCTGCAACCAAAGCGTGATCGCGGGATCTACAGTAGAAGCGGAATACATGGCTGCTGCAGAAGCGTCAAGTGAAGGAGTTTGGATCAGGAACTTCATCACTGAGCTTGGTGTGGTTCCAAGTGCATTGGACCCACTGGAGATATTGTGTGACAACACTGGCGCCATAGCACTCGCTAAGGAACCAAGATATCATCCAAAGACCAAGCATATCAACCGCAAGTTTCATATAATCCGAGATTATATAGCAGATGGAGATCTGAAGATTAGCAAAGTACATACACATCTGAATGTCGCAGATCCATTGACTAAACCTCTTCCACGTGTAAAACATGATCAGCACCTCAGTGCCATGGGTGTGAGATTGTTGCCAAATGTAAACTAGATTATTGACTCTAGTGCAAGTGGGAGACTGTTGGAATTATGCCCTAGAGGCAATAATAAAGATGTTATTATTATAATTCTTGTTCATGATAATGTTTATATTCCATGCTAGAATTGTATTAAGCGGAAACTTTAATACTTGTGTGGTTTGTGAACAACACCGTGTCCCTAGTACGCCTCTATGGACTAGCTCATTGATTAATGATGGTTAAGGTTTCCTAACCATAGACATGAGTTGTCAATTAATAATGAGATCATATCATTGGGAGAATGATATGATGGACATACCCAAACTAAGCGAAGCAATTAGATCGTGTCATCGTGTTCATCTTTGCGAAGCTTTTCTTATGTCAAATATTGTATTCCTTAGACCATGAGATAATACAACTCCCTGGTATCGGAAGAAAGCTTTGAGGTCATCAAACGTCATTCTATGAGAGGGTGATCATAAAGGTGTCTCTCAGGTGATCGGAAAGTGCCTGTCGGGTTGTATGTACCGAGATGGGATTTGTCCCTCCCAAGTCGGAGAGATATACTTCGGGCCCACTCGGTAATCGATATCAACACCGCTTGCAAGCATGTGGTTAAGGAGTTAATCACAAAGTGATATCGGATTACGGAACGAGTAAAGTACTTGCTGTGAACGAGATTGAACTAGGTATGACGGTACCGACGATCAAATCTCGGGCAAGTAAAATATCGCGAGACAAAGGGAATATATATATGGGATTGATTGAATCCTGACATCGTGGTTCATCCGATATGATCATCGATGAATGTGTGGGAGTCAATATGGGTTTCCAGACCCCGCTGTTGATTATTGATAGAAGATCATGTCTGCATATTCTCGAACCCGCAGGGTCACACACTTAACGTGTCTCGACGCTAGGATAGATTGGATAATTGGTTTATGAGTTTTTGTTCGGAGTCTCGTATGGGATCCGGGACATCACGAGAGGTTCCGGAGAATAAGATTCATATAAGGCAGTGCAGTTTTTGGAGTTCGGAATTGTTCCGGGTTAATCGGTATTGTACCGGAAGCTTCTAGAACCTTCCGGAAGGGGACCAACGTGTCCCCACCTTCCGGGAGGGGGAATGTGCCTATGAGGGAGTGCCCTGGCCACATTGGGCCAGGGGCACAAGGCCCCATAGGGCCCAGCCGGCCAAGAGAGGTTTAAACTCTAGATAGAGCTTCTAGAAAAGGGTTTCCTTGCCCCCCACTCTTCCTCCTTGAGGCCGCCGGCCTTGGCTTGGGGGAGGGGCTAGGGCTGCGCCCACCCCTCTATATATAGAGGGCTGGGGGCGCACCAACCCCCTACACCTTCCCCTCTAACCCTAGCCGCCCTGCTGCCCTCCTCTCTCCCTCCCGACTGCTTGTAGGCGAAGCCCTGCTGCAGAAATTCTCCACCAATTGCACCGCGCCGTCGCGTTGTAGATCCAACCCATCTCTCCACCATACTTGCTGGACCAAGGAAGGAGGAGACGTCGAGGTGCCGCACGTGTGCATCTCACGGAGGCATCGCCACTTGTGGTGCTAGATCGGATCGGATCGCGAGGAGGAGAAGCGAGTACGACTACATCACCCACGTTCCGACGAACGTTCCGCTGTGCGAATCTTCAAGGGTATGAAGATATAATCCAATCTCTCTCGTTGTTTGCATCTCCTAGATTAGATCTTGGCTTCCCTCTGTTCGCATCCGTAGAAAATTTTGATTTACTATGCCGCGAAACCCTTCAGCCTACAGGGGTGTGGGACCCTTGGCCCTCCACCGACCTTGCCTCCTTCTCCTATAAGAAGCCCCCGAGGAGAAAACCCTAAATCATCCATCATACTTCTAGAAAAACCTCTGTAGTGACGCCGCCACCAAAAGGGAGATTCAGGGGACAGAAAGTCTCTGTCCCGGTACCCTATCGGGACGGGGAAGTGCCCCCGGAGCCATCTCAATCGATATCCATTGCCATCTTCATCACTGTTGCTGATTCCCATGATGAGGAGGGAGTAGTTCTTCCTCGAGGCTAAGGGCTCTACCGGTAGCTATGTGTCCATATCTCTCTCTATGCATGATCTTTTTGTGGTCATGAGCTTTGTAATCAAGTAGATCTACCTTGATACTCAAGTGCTTTAATAGATCTCTGCTCTCCCCATGTGTGTGAAAGTGATAGCGTGCATGCAATGGTGGCACTTAGGTTTGAGTCTACATAAATACTCTTTGTGCTTTAATAGATCTATGTTTTTCCCCACGTGTGTGAAAGTGACAGCGTGCATATCGTGTGTGGCACTTTGGCTAGTGTCGTGGTGGTGGCACGGCAGATGCCATGGGTAGGCTAAAGTTTGGGGCCAATGGATACTAGTGGGATCTGGGGAGGGAAGATGTAGTTGATTCTACACACAGAAAGCTAACGCAAAGATCTTTATTTCTCCTTCCTTGGGCTACAAGTGCTCCTTGAGCTGTATACAAGGAGAAAGAGAGAATTTTACCAGCCTAACGGTCGCAAGAATCAGTCCATCCCTTCATCAGGGTCCAAGCCTAATATGCTTGTCCCAATATAGTAGTTCGGCGCTCCTCTTTCCCTGTCGCCCTTCTCACAGCGGTAAGATTCTAGAGGGGCCCCTCCTGCGTGCCTCGGGCTCCAGAACTGTCACCTCCGTGACCTCCTTCTGCCCCTCTGTCGTTCTGCACATTTGTCTTTAGCTCTTGGCTCTACTCAGATTCTGCGACTTGGGTTTGACTTTGGGCTTCTCCTTCTCCTGCAAGCTTCGTATTATTCGGCCCTTCCTCGCGTAACTCGGCCTGTCCTTCACCTGCATTAAGATCATTCGGGCCAACCCGGCCGACTTACGCCATATCTCGGCCGGGTAATGCCTTGCCATTACTACTGAGGTTCTGCCTTTCCCTATCTCAGCCGACCTTTACAAGACTCGGCCAGCTCAGGATATAACTCGGAAACTGGACGGGGAATAATCCTTTCGTCTTTCCCCGTCCTTACCCTATCCGGGGTTACCTCCCCAACATTAGTCCCCGAAGCTGATATGGTCCCGTCGATAATCTCGGCCGGGTTGTATCAGTTTTATGATACTTATTATGCATTCTTTCCGAGTTATCTCCTGTTCGTTCGCGGTAACATTGTATTTACCAGGGCATGCCTCGTCTTACGTGTCATCCTCATCATTGTTTCTCTAGTTTTTTGTTCCTATACAGTGTTTACTGACAAGCTACAGTTACTGTCGCGCCTGTCGCGCTGTTGCTGCGACGCCTCGTGCGCCGTTCTCGTTGGGGATCGTGAGCTACTTGGTCAATCGTGGGTTCCTTGGTGCGGCTCCGCTCAGCGACGCGTGGTCGTGCAGCACACACGATCTACACGATGAACCGCCACACCCACGATCCCACTACCCCGCAGGTGGCTCGGTTATAAAGAGGGGCGCGGCGCCTGGGAGTTTCACTTTCCCCTTCTCGCTCGCCCGCACCCTTCTTCTTCCTCGCGCTTCTGCGCTCATTCGTGGTTCCGCCGCCGCGCGCTTAACTGGTTCTGCGACGAGGAGGACTCTGCCGCGCTGCTCCGTCTGCCTCGTCGCCGCTCACTTGTTCCGGCGTCGTCGTCGGTGAGTTCTCTTCGGCCTTGCCGCCTAGGCTTTCCTCTAGATCCCTTCGTTTCCTCTTTGTTCTTGCGCCGCGGTTTTGTCGTTGTTCCGCCGCCGTCCTTGCGTAGAATTGCGACGGGGCCTCGTAGCTCTAAGTTCTCCTCCGCCGCGAGTTCTTCCTCCGGCGATCTTTCCGGCGAAATCATGTCTAGTTCCTTTAGCGGTGCCCTCGTAGAGGATGATGATGCTGGCTCTGGGCCCGAGCGAGGCTCGTGGCAGGGCTCCTCAGTTACCCGGCGGGAGATCGAGTGGCTCATCCGAACCCGGAGGATTCCTGCCGAGGTCTCTTGTCGTTTACCCGGCAACGAGTTATCTCTGGATGTTAGGGAGGGCGAGTATGTAGTTTTTATGTCACATTTCTCGCGCGGCTTTGGTCTCCCTCTTAGCGATTTCGCAAGAGAGTTTCTCGACTACTTCGGCCTTCAGCCGCATCATCTTCCTGCGAATGCCATCGCTTCTCTTTCTGCATTCATCTCCGCCTCGGAGGGATACTTCAGCCTATGGCCGTCCGTGCACGTCTGGTCGAAGTTCTTCTAGATTCGTTCTAATGTAGTCCCTGACAAGTCTCTGCACCCTTCCGAGAAACTGCTTACTCAGTGCGGGGCGGCGTCCATTACACCTCGGAGGAAATCCGTATTTCCTCGTGTCACCGGGCTAGAGTCGTGCAAGAAGTGGCACAAATCCTTCTTTTATGTCAAGAACAGAGGGACGGAAGACAAGATTCGGCTCCCTGCCTTCTCCATTGGTCCGCCTTCCAAGGTGAATTGGACTTACAATCCGAGGAGGAGTCACGTCTTGGCCGAGCTTTTCGAGACTCGGCTCAAGGAGCTGATCCGGGCCGGGTTATGCGGCGAGGACTTGATGGCTACCTTCATCAGTAGCCGAGTTTGCCCATTCCAGAAAAGGACGCACAAACTTTGCTACATGAGTGGTCCACTTGATCCCAACCGAGTCTCGACCGTCGAGCTGGACAACTACCTCGTCTTCAAGCGTGTCCGTGCTATATTTAAGACGGAGATGCCTGAAGATTGGACTTGGGGATTGAAACCTTATACCCGCGAGCATCCTCCTCCCGCAGTAAGTTCAACCATTAATGCTTTGATTTTCTATTGTTTTCATAACTTGTTTTCGCTAACCTTCCTTCTTTTTTGCCTCACAGAGGTTCGCCGAGCAAAAGGACGAGGATGCCGAGGTTTTGTCGCTTCTGTGGACTGCGGACCGGAATACCCCGGACGTTGGGGAGCCGGACTCCGAAGAATTCGTCCCTAAGTCGGATCCCGCTCCGGCCCGCACTCGTGGCAAGACTTCGGTCCATGAGGAGGAAGGTGATTCGGACGAGGCCCAAGTTCTTGAGGTAGTTGCCGCAATGCCTATTTCTTATGCATTTCCGGCTTCTACTTTCCCAGCTAATCCGGCCGGTCAGGTTCACGACGCCGAGCCTATTGCTTCCCGGCCCCCAGTTACCTCGGGGAAACGCGGGGCTCCTGCCAGTGCCTCAGAGGTGGCCCCCAAGAAACGAATGAAGAAGTCTGCTCCGAATCCTCCCAGGCGCAAGACCATGCCTGGGGTCGCAGGGTAAGTTCCTTTTGCTCGTATTTCTTGTTCCTCTCTCTGTTTTTCATCTTGACACCCTTTTTTCTTTATTATTTTCGCAGTGCTCCGCTTTCCGTTAAACCTGGAGGTCCTAGCATGACTAGCCGCCCGATTCGGCAGCCGTCTCCACCGCCCGTTGAAGATACTAGGATTCCCAGTCCTGCTGGTGTTGCCTCTCCTTCAGCTCCGAATCAGTCGCCCCCTCGTCATGATGCGCCTGATACTCGTGTCTCCGAGATTTCTACCGAACCCGTTGCCCCTCCATTTAATCTGAGCATGTCCACCGAGCCTCTTTCTACCTCGGTAGCTCCTACAGTAACCCTAGCCCCAGCCGTGGTCGTTAATACCCCGGCGTCCTCTGCGCCTGTGATCCCTCCTGCTTCTAAAGGCACTGTTCCCATTGCCGAGGTATCGGCTTCTGCTGGTGCCTCCTCTACAGTGAGAAAAACTGTTGCCACCAAGGCTTCCACTTCTCAAAAAGGTCTTGCCGGCTCTTCTCAGCCGAGTATTGCCGACGTGTTGTGCAAAGGGATTGCTCCCGCCA
The DNA here is from genome assembly GCA_916181665.1 of Avena sativa. NCBI lineage: Eukaryota > Viridiplantae > Streptophyta > Magnoliopsida > Poales > Poaceae > Avena > Avena sativa. The sequence goes on along the minus strand of OV702294.1, from coordinate 163,855,535 downwards.
AAGCCTCCGTTACTCCGGCCGCCGGTACCCAGCTTGCTCTTCATAAGAGCCCTGCTGCCTCGGTAATTACCCAGCACGTCCGGGGTAAAGTCCTTACTCGGACGGCCAGTGGGAACAGCCTCGGCTCGCTGGTGGAATATGCTCATAACTGGAATGCTGTTGATCAGCTCGAGGGCAATCCAATCAGTCAGCCGTTTCAACTTTCCGACATCAGCAGCCGTTTGGATGAAGCTGCCAAGATCATTCTGGATAGCAACAAGATGAATGAGGTAATTGCTGCTTCTCGGGGTTTTGACTGATTCTCCATATGCTATTATATATACATTAGTCCCCAAAACTTGCAAACGAGTAATTTATTATTCGCTTGGAAGTTTTTATAGTGCTCTACTTAACTCGACTTAATTTAGGGTTTGAGTCTATATCGGAGTAGATCTATCTTAAACTTTGCTTAAATTTTATCTAGCTGTTCTTTCCATGTCTAGCCACACAGCTCCGGGTTACGCTTTCGCTTAACTCGAATCTACTTCTGGCTTTGAATATCCAGCTACCTAGATCTGGGTTAAGTTTTTGCTTAACTCGGATCTGATTTGGCTTTGAATATCCAGCCACGTAGGTCCGGGTTAAGTTTTCGCTTAACTCGGAGCTGATTTGGCTTTGAATATCCAGCCACCTAGGTCCGGGTTAAGTTTTCGCTTAACTCGGAGCTGTTTTTGGCTTTGAATATCCAGCCACCTAGATCTGGGTTAAGTTTTCGCTTAACTCGGATCTGATTTGGCTTTGAATATCCAGCCACCTAGGTCCGGGTTAAGTTTTCGCTTAACTCGGAGCTGTTTTGACTCTGAATATCCAGCCACCTAGGTTCGGGTTAAGTTTTCGCTTAACTCGGAGCTGATTTGGCTTTGAATATCCAGCCACCTAGGTCTGGGTTAAGTTTTCACTTAACTCGGAGCTGTTTTGGCTTTGAATATCCAGCCACCTAGATCTGGGTTAAGTTTTCGCTTAACTCGGATCTGATTCGGCTTTGAATATCCAGCCACCTAGATCTGGGTTAAGTTTTTGCTTAACTCGGATCTGATTTGGCTTTGAATATCCAGCCACGTAGGTCCGGGTTAAGTTTTCGCTTAACTCGGAGCTGATTTGGCTTTGAATATCCAGCCACCTAGGTCCGGGTTAAGTTTTCGCTTAACTCGGAGCTGTTTTGGCTTTGAATATCCAGCCACCTAGATCTGGGTTAAGTTTTCGCTTAACTCGGATCTGCTTTAGCGTCGGACATTTATTCATCGTTTTGCTCCATTGTTCAGGTTGCACATGACAGGCGGACTGTCGAATTTCAAAGGTTGCTTTTTTCGCACCGCAAACTGGAAGAGAAATACGAGAAAGTCCTTCCTGTGGTAAAAAAGGTTGGTAAGTTGATAGTTCCTTTTCATCATTTTCGACTTACTTTTGTCCGCGAGGTGTCGGCTCACTTTTTTGGTAAACAGGTAATATCAATAATCTCAACATTCGTCTTGAGAGGAAAGTCAAGAGCTTGGAAGGTTAGTTTCCCTCTTACCCTACACCTTTTCGCCCTTTAGAATACGCGCTAAACTTTTTTATTTTGTTTGGCTGTGGCAAAGCCGAGTTGCAAACCTTCGCAGCATCTCACCAAGATTGCACGCCTATGCCTGACGTGATGCTGCATTTTTTAGAACAAAGCGCTACTCATTCGGCGCAGCTAAAAGAAAAAGATGATGAAATAGCTCGCCTGCGGGCCGAGGTGGAGACCCTTAAGCTCTCTCAGAAATCCGAACTAGAAAAGGTCGATCAGGAATTCTCCGAGGAGAAGAATCGGCTGGCTTTGGAGCTGCAGAAGAATAAAGAACTCCTCGAGGCTGCCGAACTGAAAACTCAGGGAATGAGCGAGGAAATTGCTTCGTTTGAGAAGAGCAAGATCATCTGGGCTAAAGACCTCCATAAAATGTTGAGTTATATTCATTGTAAGTTTCTTATCTCAGCCGAATTATATTCATTGTAAGTTTCTTATCTCCTGACACATTCGTGTTTTGCGCAGGTCATTTCCCAGAAGCTAAGCCTATGAGCTCGAAAGCGGTTCTTGCAGCTCGTAAGCGCCGAGGTGTCCCTGTTGATTCGGAATACTCGATGGAAGATTTCCTTGTCGCTGTCGGCGCTGCTATTGGTCCGATGAAAATTATGGGCAGGGACTTGGTGCAGGCAGCTATTCGAGCTTACCATGTTCTCTGGCCGAACACTTCTGGGACCCCCGATATCAATGAGGTCGAATTACTGGTGAAAAGACTTATGGCATCTGAAAAACAACTAAGTCTCTGGAGGGAATCAGCTAGGCGAGTTGGCGCTGATATGGCCCTCACCATTATCATGTCATGGTACGAAGACATCTCTCTTGATATCTTGAGAAATCTGCGCACGGGTTCTCGTTGGGTTGAGGACCCCACTTTCGTCGCTCTCCGGCAAGCTCGCGCCTTTCAACTCGTCGAGTATGCCGACGTGCACACCTGGAATGAAGGGCCAAGTTTCCTTCCAAACCCGGACGAGGAGGTCGTGGTCGAGGATGCATCAGATGACGATTCAGCTGAGCAAGGGGGAGATGAAGATGACTCGGCCACTTCTGGTGACTCTAGTTCGAGCTCGGATGACAACGGCGACGCGCGATCCTCCTCCAAGGGTACCGGGCATTCCACTGCGCAAATTGATGCTCCTCAGCAGCCTCAGGCTTCGGCCGAGGTTGCACCTAGGTCTACGGAGGGCGAGGTAACATCGGCCGAAGTTCCTCCTACCTCGGATTCCCCAGTCCCTGACCAGGTTGCCGCCTCTCCAGCTAAAAACATTTAAGTCATTTCCTATCCCTGGTATGCCGGGCGTACGATGTAGGTGAAACACTTGTTTATTTCCTGTATGACCTGAATCTCCTTTTGCCGTACATTGCTGCGACATATAAGTTTGCAGTTATTATAACTTTGTTTAAGTGGGCTTCCATCCAAATTCTTACTTTGGTAGCCTGCAATTTTGTTGTTGTTAGGATGTATCTTTGTCTTTGTTCTCTCGTTTTTTAGTCGAGTAATCTGGGTGTGAGCTTCGCACATCATATGGGGTTAATCTGCTCTTATTCTGAAGTGTGATACCTTTTTTGTATCAAAGATTGACTGCCCCTTTGGAACAATATATGGCAGTCCCCGAGTGACTGCCTGTTCCGCTGAAGTCTAGTGTGTAAACTAAATTTCAGGAACGATATAAGATCACTGCCGAGGCGCTGCTCAGGGTGTCAAGTTTTGGTGCTCAACATAACCCTGGGGTGGTATATGGTAGTCCTCTAGTCGCTGCTTTGAGTGCCGAGGTTTAGTACATAAAACGGAATTTCAATAACATATAGCAGTCCCCGAGTCACTGCTCTGGATGCCGAAGGTTAGTACATAAGATGAAATTGAAATAACATATAGCAGTCGCCGAGTCACTGCTCTGGATGTCGAGGTTTAGTACATAAGATGAAATTGAAATAACATATAGCAGTCCCTGAGTCACTGCTCTGGATGCCGAGGTTTATAATACATAGTTGGTGCTTGATCGCAAGATACTACTTTGCAATGTGTGACCAAATGACCACTAAGAATAAAATGGACGAAGTAAAGCTACGTTCCATGGCCTCTTTGTTTCCTCGCCGGCTTTGTCTGCCTTGTTCCTTCCGGGGGATTGAGCGTCGATTAGATAATAGGCATCGTTATGTAATGTTTTGCTCACGATGAATGGTCCCTCCCATGGAGGTGACAGCTTGTGCATGCCGGCCGTGCGTTGCACCAGTCGGAGGACTAAATCTCCTTCTTTGAATACCCTTGGATTCACCTTCTTGCTGTGATATCGTCGCAAGTTCTGCTGATAAATAGCTGATCGTGATAGTGCCAGTTCTCTAGCTTCTTCTAGCAGGTCTACAGTATCTTGCCGAGCTATTTTGTTTACCTCTGAGGTTGTATACTGAGTAACTCTTGGCGAGTCATGTACTATGTCGGCTGGAAGCACGACCTCTGCCCCGTATACCAGAAAGAATGGTGTATAGTCTGTCGATCTATTCGGATTAGTCCTGAGGCTCCATAATACGGCTGGGAGTTCCTCAATCCAACATCCTGCCGACCTTTGCAGTGGTTCAACAAGTCGTGGTTTTATTCCTAACAATACTAGTCCATTAGACCTCTCCACTTGCCCATTAGATGCTGGATGAGCCACAGAGGCAACATCTAGTCTTATGTGTTTCTCTCTGCAAAATCTGGCGAAGGCTCCTTCTGCAAAATTTGTGCCATTATCCGTAATAATACCGTGCGGATACCCATATCTTAAAATAATATCTTTGAGAAATTTCACTGTTGTGGGCCCATCGCATTTTTTATTGGTTTCACTTCAATCCATTTTGTGAACTTGTCCACCATAACCAATATGTGGGTCACTCCCCCTTGGGCCGGCTTAAATGGTCCCACCATATCTAAGCCCCACACAGAAAATGGCCAAGTGATGGGTATTGTTTTTAACTCGGCCGATGGCATATGTATCCTGGTTGCATATCTCTGACAACCATTGCATTTTTCAACCAACTCTTTGGCTTCTTTCAACGCCGTTGGCCAATAAAATCCATGCCTGAATGCTTTGGCTACCAAGGCACGAGATGAGGCATGGTGTCCACACTCTCCTTGATGTATATCTAGGAGGATCTCTTGGCCTTCTGCCGAACTCACACATTTCTGCAATACGCTTGTGACGCTTCTTTTATATAGCTCATTGTTTATGATCATATAGGCTTTCGCTCTCCTTACAGTTTGTCTTGCTAATACTTCATTGCTCGGTAACATCGTGTCTTTAAGGTAAGAGAATATGGGTTGCGCCCATAGCGGTGTGATTTTTTCTGGTGTGGTCTCACTGTCTGTTTCCATGTTTTCTGCCGACATATCTACCTCGGCCTCCTCCATAATTGTGCTTACTTCTGTTGTCCTCCTCTTGGGGGGTTCCGAGTCATATTGCTGGTCTACTTCCATCGGCGCATTATCCTCTGCTGGATTTGCCGGAATAAAGATAGATTCGGATTCTGGTGACGGGATTATTGATGGTTTTCTGAGGTGTTCCAGGGCAATGCCCGGGGGAATTGGCTGCCGGGTTGATCCGAGTTTTGACAATGTGTCTACGGCATCATTTTCTGCCCGAGGTACGTGGTGAAATTCACATCCTTCAAAGTACCCACTGATCTTTTGCACATGAAATCTGTATCGAGCCATATTAGCGTCTAACGCATCCCAATTGCCTGAGACTTGCTGTACTACTAGATCCGAGTCCCCATAGCATAAGATTCGGCGTATGCCAATCTCTTTTGCTACTTTCAATCCATGGACCAGTGCTTCATAATCGGCTACGTTGTTGGATGCGGCAAAATGTATTTGTAGCACATATTTTAGCTGATCTCTTTTAGGCGAGGTTAACACTATTCCTGCCCCCAAACCAGTTCTTAGTTTGGAACCATCGAAATGCATCGTCCAATAATTTGGATCTGGTAATGGTGGCTCATATTGCACTTCGGCCCAATCTACGAAGAAGTCGGCGACTGCTTGAGATTTGATTGCATCTCTCCTATCAAATTGTGGAGCGTATGGTGACAATTCGATTGCCCATTTTGCTATTCGGCCACTTGCATCTTTGTTGCTCAATATGTCGGCTATGGGCGCTTCACAGATCACTCTGATGGGATGCTCTTCGAAGTAATGTTTAAGCTTTTTTGCCGACATATACACCCCATAAGCCATCTTCTGATAATGTGGGTAATTATGTTTTGAAGTGGACAACACCTCACTTAAATAATATACCGGCCTCTGTACCGACTTATTATCTTCAAGTCGTTCTACTACGACTACAGCACTTACTACTCTATTGGTAGCCGCTATATAGAGTAACATAGGCTCTTTTGATAATGGAGAAGCCAAAATAGGTGCTGTGACCAACATTTTTTTCAACTCATGAAACGCGCTGTCCGCTTGTGGAGTCCAAATGAATTTATCCGATTTCTTCATCAGCTGATATAATGGTAGCGCCTTCTCTCCCAGCCGACATACAAACCGGCTGAGCGAGGCTAGACAACCCGTGAATTTTTGCACATCATTTAAGCATCTTGGCAATTCCATTCTTTCTACTGCCTTTATCTTTGTTGGGTTGGCCTCTATACCTCGGCTAGATACAAGAAAACCGAGTAATTTTCCTGCCGGCACGCCAAACGTGCATTTTTCCGGGTTAAGCTTCATTCGGAACCTTCTCAGGTTCGCAAAAGTCTGCCGTATATCTTCCAGCAACGTTTTGCTTTCCTTGGTTTTGATGACCACGTCATCTACATATACTTGTACATTTTTTCCTATCTGATCGTGTAGACATTTTTGCATACATCTCTGATATGTTGCTCCTGCGTTTCGCAGGCCGAACGGCATTGTGCGATAGCAATAAGCCCCGTATGGGGTAATAAACACAGTCTTTATTTGATCGGCCGGATTTAACGGTATCTGGTGGAAACCAGAATACGCGTCTACAAATGACAATAACTCACAACCAGCGGTCGAATCAATGACTTGGTCTATTCTAGGTAATGGAAAAGGATCTTTTGGACACGCCTTGTTCAGGTTCGTGTAATCGATACACATTCGCCATACAATGGCTACATTGGGATCATCCTTCTTCTTTTCTACTAGCACCGGATTCGATAGCCAATCCGGATACAACACCTCCATGATGAACCCGGCTGCGAGGAGCCGAGCTATTTCATCCCCTATTATTTTTCTCCTGTCTTCGGCGAAGCGGCGGAGAGGTTGCTTCACCGGCCTTGCTCCTGGCCTTACATTCAAAGAGTGCTCAGCCAACTCCCTCGGAACACCTTGCAGATCCTGAGTTGACCATGCAAATATGTCCCGATTCTCACGGAGGAAGTTGGTGAGCTCGCTTTCCTATTTAGCGTCCATGCCTGCACCAATAGTAACAGTACACTCCGGGAATTGCTCATCTATCTGAAACTTCTTTGTTTCTTTAGTCGGCTGAAAAGAGACACTGCCATGCGGGTTGGCTAGTGCCGGCATGTTCAGCTGCGCCGACTGAGCGAGGGCTGCTACCTCCTGAATCCTTCTTTTTTCTCTTGCTATAACCAATGATTCGGCCAAATTTGACCCGGCTGAAGCACACTCCATTGACTTCTTGTAATCCCCTGCAACTGTTATCACTCCTTGTGGTCCGGGTAGCTTCATTTTCAGATAACTTACATGACAGCTGCCCATGAATTTGGCCAACGCTGGCCGTCCGAGTAAAGCATGATAACAACTCTCTAGATCCACCACCTCAAACTCTAAGTTTTCTGCTCTGCAGTTATCTCTTGTGCCGAATAACACATCGACTCGGACCTTACCAATGGGTTCACATGAAAGCCCTGGCACTATCCCATGGAAAGTGGTCCTCGTGGACTGCAACATGTTCTGCGATATTCCAAGTTTATGCATGGTATCTTTGTACATGATGTTGATACTACTTCCATTGTCAATGAGTACTTTTGAGAACTTCACATTGATGCTTGGTCCAACAAATGTCGGATCCAACACGAGTGCATATGATCCGGGATTCGGCATTATCTTGGGATGATCCTTTATGCTCCAAGTTACTTCCTGATCCGACCAAGGCACATATCTTGGTATCGCCGGCATAACTGCATTTACTTCCATATGCCGGCGTTGCACACTCTGTTTGTCTTGCTGTTCCGTTGTGAACACGCAATAAGACTGATGATGTTCTCTGTAATCATTGCGTCCCGTATTCGCCGGGTTTGTTCTTCCATCCTGAACTTGGTTCATCACTTGATGCACCGCGTCTCTCCGATCCGAGTTATCGTACCTCGGGGGAGGGGCGGTAACATCAGTTGCTGTGCATTTGCTCCAGTCAACTGTGGTTGATGCTGCTGATGTACTTGATGGGGTGCCTGAACTCCTGCGGGGTTCCCCATTGCATTTTTCATCCATGCACATTGGCGGGTTGTATGGTTGGCTGGCCTGGATGGGTTTGACGTGTGAAACTTGCACGGCTGATCTAACATGGATTCGAACGTGTACTTCGGCCTCTCCTGCCACTGTTTCTTTTGTTCGGGGGTCCACTGCCTTTTTCCTTCATTCCTTGGTGTCCACTGCTGAGGACCATTCTTTTGTCGTTGAGTCGCTCCGTGACTCGGCTGATCTTGCGCTACTGCCGCTACTTGGGCCGAATTATATCTATAATCCGGCCTTTCCTCTTTTCTTCTTCCTCTGAAATCACCGCGCCTGGATGACCCGGCCAAATCTCTTGCATAATGGTCCTGTTGCTCGTGGTGATCCGCCGACCTTAATTCTGGTTGCGTCAGGTCTCCTAACGCGTAGGAGTCCGCTATTCTTATAGTTTCTGCTAGTGTGGTCGGCATATCTCTTTGCAGACGTTGCCACAATACGCTGCCATAACGGCATCCTTGCGCGAACCACGCTATTGCTTGCGATTCTATAACTCCTTCACATGAGTTTCTCAGGTTGCACCACCGAGTTAAAAACTCTCTATCTTTTTCATTCGGCCTCTGTTTGCACATGGCTAACTGTTGTGGCCTGTTTGGCCTCTTGTATGTGCTAGTAAAGTTGCTGACAAACATTTCCTCAAAATCCAGCCAACAGTTGATACTGCCGACTGGTAGATTATTCAGCCACACCCTAGCTGGTCCTTCCAGCATTTGTGGTACATACCGTACTGCCCATCGTAAGTTCCCACCCGCTATTTTTACAGCAGTGGCATAGTCAATCAACCAGTCTTGTGGTTTGGTACTCCCATTATATGTTTTCGTGCCCCTTGCTAGCTGAAAGTTCGGCACAGGTGGCTCGCCCATGATACGTGGTCCAAAGCATGTCGGCCCTGGTGGACCCCGTTCTTCCAATAACTCGGACATGTATAGCCGGTCTAGCTTCACTCTTGCATCATTTGACGGCAAATCTCTGTACAGAACTCTGTCTTGTATTCCATAATGGTTGTTCCCGCCATGGATCGCATATTCCATTTCGGAATAACCATCATTGTATCTCTCATCAATTTGATTGTGGCGAGCTGGCCTTGTTTCTCTTTCCTGCCGGGGTTCATGCCTCGGTTGCGGGTTGAGTGGCAGTTCTCTCCTTACTTCGACCGAGGTATTGTTCTCATGATTGCCTCTCGCGGGTTCTCTTCTGCCGAGGTCTTCGTTGCCTCGGCTTCCGCCATCTTTCTCCACACGGCCGTGGTTCCTCTCCCCACTGTTACCTCGGCTTGCATTGCCTCTGTTCTCATTTGCCTTTCCGGCCATTGCCGGATCATATGGGACAATCTGCTTGTTCCTCTTTCCCGAGGTTACTGCTTTGTCTCTTCGAGCATTATTTCCGGGTGAAGATGTTGCTGCCACGGACAAGGCAGGTGCTGCTCCTGCCGAATGAACCATTCGCGAGGCCCCTGGCCTCGCCGGGTTTGCTCTGAGCATTTCTTTGTTTTGCTGGTTCGCGATGCGCACCAGCTCGTTTACTCTTTCTTGCTGTTTCTGCCGGGCCTCGCCGGTCAACCCCTCTAACTCTAATGCTGCGGCATTTGCCGCTCTTAGGTTTTTTGCCGGGGTACTGTACCTCGGCAAACCCAAATCCACTGATTCTGCTTTATGAGCATCATGCTCTTTATTGATATCATCCATGAGGTTTTTCCCTCTCAATCTTAATTTGTCCACCCGTTTGGGTGCGACGTCAAGCTTATTAGCTTTGGCATATTCTTGCAGGGTCCTGTTTAAGGACTCCCGCAAAGCCGACACTTTTTTGGCCTCTACCAGCACCTTTTGTCTGGTTTCCTCCAACTCTGCCTGAGCATTTGCCGGATCAAGTATTGGCGCTACAGGCGTAGTCAAGTTTTCTATGGTCGCCTGAAGAATGTTCTCTGGCCTTTCCAGAGGTGGCCCTCTTACTCTTGGTGCCTTTGGGGTGGTGTCCTGCACCTCGGTTGGGTTGGTCGCTGGCGGGATTACCTCGGCGGGTTGCGGCGCGGTCTGCCTGGGTGCGCCCTGTGCAGCGGTGGCGAGTTCTCTGCTTGACCCAGCAGCTGCTGCTCCAGTTTGTACTCTGGCCGCGACCATCACCTCGATGCTGCCTGCAGGATGTGCTCTGGGTGGACGGCTCGCAGCGTTAAGAGGTGGCTCTCCTGCAACAACAACTTGGTAAGGATAAACGCTGGAGACGTCGACGCCGACGTAAACCTTGTGCCCGCCCAGGCTGATGAAGACACCATTACGCGGGGGAGTTTTCCCCCTGAAATTCCCTACATTGTCGCTGACATAGTCACAGAGACCAAATCTCTGGACCAAGCCAGAAACAACGCGCTCGCCAGTCTTGATGAAGTTTCCCGTCCGGATCATAACTCCAGCTAGCACCGCTGCTGGCCCCACGGTGGGCACCAACTGTCGTGGTGGTGGCACGGCAGATGCCATGGGTAGGCTAAAGTTTGGGGCCAATGGATGCTAGTGGGATCTGGGGAGGGAAGATGTAGTTGATTCTACACACAGAAAGCTAACGCAAAGATCTTTATTTCTCCTTCCTTGGGCTACAAGTGCTCCTTGAGCTGTATACAAGGAGAAAGAGAGAATTTTACCAGCCTAACGGTCCCAAGAATCAGTCCATCCCTTCATCAGGGTCCAAGCCTCCCCTTATAAAGGAGAGCCCTGGGTTCTTCTAGGGCTGACATGGCAAGCATATTCGAGGAATATGCTTGTCCCAATATAGTAGTTCGGCGCTCCTCTTTCCCTGTCGCCCTTCTCACAGCGGTAAGATTCCAGAGGGGCCCCTCCTGCGTGCCTCGGGCTCCAGAACTGTCACCTCCGTGACCTCCTTCTGCCCCTCTGTCGTTCTGCACATTTGTCTTTAGCTCTTGGCTCTGCTCAGATTCTGCGACTTGGGTTTGACTTTGGGCTTCTCCTTCTCCTGCAAGCTTCGTATTATTCGGCCCTTCCTCGCGTAACTCGGCCTGTCCTTCACCTGCATTAAGATCATTCGGGCCAACCCGGCCGACTTACGCCATATCTCGGCCGGGTAATGCCTTGCCATTACTACTGAGGTTCTGCCTTTCCCTATCTCGGCCGACCTTTACAAGACTCGTCCAGCTCAGGATATAACTCGGAAACTGGACGGGGAATAATCCTTTCATCTTTCCCTGTCCTTACCCTATCCGGGGTTACCTCCCCAACAGCTAGATTGAATATTTGTTATGAGTTATATTTGGAGTTGGATGTCTCTATGAAATTGGGGTGTTTGTTGGAACCATCTAGCGTTCAAGGTGACAGTGTGGGGTTATCTAGATTGGGGAAGGCGGACTTTGAGGAGTGTTGTTATAGCCCTACTAATGATTAGAGTGTCCAACCGGAGAGTAGTTAAGAGTAGTATCATGAAGAGAGGATATTTATATGAGAGAGTGTTCACTAGTGAAAGTATGATCCCTAGGCCTTGTTTCTAAACATTGAAACACTGTTTGCATCTAGATCTGTTGCATGTTTGCTTGCTTTAGTCTTTACCTCACCGCCAAGCTATTTTATGGCACCGTTACCACTTGTATTTCACTATAACTTCGCCGAACTAGTGCACCTATACACCTGACAAGTGTATTGGGTGTGTAGGGGACACAAGAGACTTCTTGTATCTTGATCGCAGGATTGCTTGAGAGGGAATACCTTTGACCACTTCCTCCCTGAGTTCGATAAACCTTGGGTAATCCATTTAAGGGAAACTTGCTGCTGTTTTACAAACCTCTGCACATGGAGGCCCAACAACTGTCTACAAGAATAGAAGTAAGTAGATATCAATCATACCGTGTCGGCGGCGGCCAGCAGCTCATCGCGCATTTCGCCGAACAGGTTGACTAGCATCGGCATGTTCACGGCAGAGATGGTCTGCCGCTATGTCGACGCATCCGTGGTTGCGTCCGCATTGGATGGAGTGCGGTTCAGGTCGATGATGGGCTCTCCCGCCTCCAACAACATCGTGCGGGGATGGTTGAACCGGGACAGCTGGTGGCCTCCAAGCGAGGGCGTGGGCGGCCTTGTCGCCCTAGGCTAAGCTGGTGGTCGGCAGGTAGGCGTGGAAGTGACGGAGCTGGTAGAGGACGTGTCGGTCGTTGCCAGGCCGAGAAAAGATACGGCGCCACCGAAAATGATGTTGAGCGCCTCCTGCTTAATCATGTTGACGGCATGCTTGGCAGCATTCACTGCCATCTCGTTGGCGTCGACCCTGTTTTGGGTGGCGAGGAGGCGCTCCTCCTCGTGTTGGAGATTTGCCCAAGAGGCAATAATAAAAGTAGTTATTATTATATCTTTGTGTTTATGATGAATGTTTACATACGATGCTAAAATTGTATTAACCAGAAACATTAATACTTGTGTGATTTGTAAACATGTAAGAGTCCCTAGTAAGCCTCTTGTAATGCTAGCTTGTTGATTAATAGATGATTATGGTTTCCTAATCATGAACATTGGATGTTATTAATAACAAGATCATATCATTAGGAGAATGGTGTGATGGACATACTCCTATAGTTAAGCGTAGCTTAAGATCAAGTCATTTCAATAGTTTGTTTGCTATAAGTTTTCAAATACATAGTAACCTAAATCCTTCGACCATGAGATCATGTTAATCACCATCACCGGATGGATACTTTGATGATATCAAACACCACTTAGTAAATGGGTGGTTATAAAGGTGGCATTGAGTATTCGAAAAGTATGTGTTGAGGCACATGGATCAAGAGCGGGATATGTCCATCCATATGACGCATAGATATACTCTGGGCCCTCTCGGTGGAATGTCATCCAATTGGCTTGCAAGCATGTGACTAGATCACAAGGGATCACATATCACAGGAACGAGTAAAGAGTACTTATCGGTAACGAGGTTGAATTAGGTATGCAGAGATACCAACAATCAAACCTTGGATAAGTAAAGTATCGTGAGACAAAGGGAAATTGGTATCATATGTAAATAGTTCATTCGATCACGAAGTAATCATAGAAATATGTGGGAGCCATATGAATTTCCAGATTCCTCTATTGGTTATTGATCGGAGAAGAGTCTCGATCATGTCTACATAATTCACGAACCGTAGGGAGACACACTTAAGGATTCGATGTTGGTTAGTAGATATGGTAATGAATTGGAGACCGAATGTTGTTCGGAGTCTAGGATAGGATCCAGGACATCACGAGGAGATCCGGAATGGTCTAGAGAATAATATTCATACAATGAAAGTCCAATTCTGGAGTTCGGAAATGTTTCTAGCGTTTTCACCAGAATCTCTCTAGAAGGGTCTAGAAGGTCCACCCCTCCGGAGAGGGAAGGGTACATGGAAGTGTCATACAATGTGGAACGGTTGCATCATGTCCTAGGTCACTTGGCTGGGCAATGGGAAGAGAGAAATCAAACTCTAGTTTGAATAGTCAAACGTTAGTTTAAAAAAGTCAAATCCTAACATGATTGCCTAGTGGAGGGAGGAGAGGAAACCTAGTTAGGGAAGGTTTCCCCTCCCTACCTTGTCGCTGGCCACCAAGGGTATTTTGGGGAGGACTCCCCTCCCCTATCCTCCCCTCTCACCTATAAAAGGAGGGGTAGAGCGCCCCCTTGGAGCCTCACCCCCAACCCTAGGTAGACCGCTGCCCCCTCTCAAGCCGCAACCACCCTAGAGCTCCTCTAAACCTTAATCGTGGGCCACCTCCACCCCTTGGACTCTAAACCCTAGTTGCCAAAGCCCTCTCTACTCCACCATACTCTCTTCGAATTAGGCGAAGCCCTAGGGGGTCTACTCCTTTGTTTCACCACCACGCTGTCATGCTGCTGGAATCGAGAGGAGATCTACAACATCCGCTGCCTGCTGGAACAAGAGAGAGGAAGGTCTTCATTGAGTAACGAACGTGTGACCGACTGCAGTAGGGCTTCCGGAACGCGGCACTGGAAGGATCGTCTTTGTGATCTTGAGATTGGCAAGTGAACGACTACATCAACCACGAGAATCCGATCTTGTTAAATGCTTTGGATCTTCGAGGGTTAGTACTTTATCAACTCGTTGCACTGATCTAGTAGATTGGATCTTGGCTTGTGTGTTCATGAGATATTAAATTTTTGTTTTCCATGCTGTGAACCCCTACAGTGGTATCAGAGCCGTGTCTATGCATAGATCTTTTTCATGAGCAGAACACGATGATTATTGTGGGCGTTGATGCTTTTGTTGTCGATTGCTTTTTGTGTACTTTGCATCTTGCGGGGTGGTGTGATGAAGCGGCCCAGGGTAACCTTACATGACATCATTCATGAGACTTTCTCCATGCTCAACATGCAACTTGTATTGCATAATTGGCTTTGCGGGTGTCTGTCTCTCCCACCATAGTGAAGATTCAGTTTATAACAAGCACTTGATAATACTTTTATCGACGTTTTGGTTCTTGTTCGTAAGTTAGAACGGTTCTTTATTCGAAAGCCCCAAACCACATAAAACATGCAAAGAAAATTAGAGGCGTCTAACTTTGTTTTGCAGGGGTGTATTGTGATGTGATATGGCTATGATTGTGATTATATATGATGTATGCAATGATCCTTATTGTAAGTTGGCAACCGGTAGGAGCCTTATGGTTGTTTTTTTCATTTTGTTAAGACCTACGTGTCTATTATTCAAAGTAGTTGTAATAGTTGATGCTCGTGGACGACAACCATGGAGCGGCGCCATTGACCTTGTCGCCACGCCGGTGATGATGGAGATCATGTTCGTGCTTGGAGATGGAGATCGAAGGCACAAGAAGAAAGGCCATATCATATCACATATTATGAATTGCATGTGATGTTAATCCTTTTATGCCTCTTGTATTTCTTAGATCGCGACGGTAGCATTATAAGATGACCCCTCTCACTAAATATCAAGTAATAAAGTGTTCGTCCTTAGTTGGCACCATAGCTAAGACTCATCGTTTCGAAGCACAACGTGATGATCAGGTGTGATAGATTCTACGTGTGTATACAACGGGAGCAAGCCAGATTTGCTCATGGATACTAAGGTTAACCTTGACGAGCCTAGCATGTACAAACATGGTCTCGGAACACGGAATACCGAAAGGTAAAGCATGAGTCATATAGAAGATATGATGAACATGTTGATTGTTCGCCTTTAAAACTACATCATATCTCGTGATGATCGGACTTGATGTAGTGGATTTGGTTCGTGTGATCACTAAAACAATGTGAGGGATATTGTTTTGAGTGGGAGTTGACCTAGTTAATTTAAGTATTAATTGAACTCAGTATGTCATAAACTTAGTCTAGACTTTTGTGATATGTTGTAGATCATGGCGGCCCCTACCATCAATTTTAATGTGTTCCTAGAGAAAGAAAAGTTAAAAAACAACGGAAGCAACTTCGCGGATTGGTTCCTCAATTTGAGCATCGTCCTCAATGCTGGTCAGTTGACCTATGTGTTGGATGCACCGCTGGGTGACCCACCTACAGCTGATGCTACCGATGAGGTGAAGAATGTTTTCCTCACTCGAAAGAATCAGTACCCCATAGTTCAGTGTGCTATCTTGTATGGTTTGGAATCGGAGCTTTAGAAAAGGTTTGAGAACTTTGACCCACATGATATTGTCCGAGAACTCAAAATGATATTTGAGGCTCACACGACATTTGAGAGTTATGAAGCTTTTGAGAAGTTCTTTAACTGCAAGATGGAAGAGTGCAGCTCCGTTAGTGAGCATGTGCTTAAGATGTCTGGGCACGCCAATAAGCTACAAATCTTGGGTATAGTGATTCCTAATGCATTGGGGATTCACCGTGTCCTCCAATCACTACCACCTAGTTACAAGAACTTTGTGATGAACTACAACATGCAGCGCATGGATAAGTCGTTACCAGAAATCTTCTATATGTTGAAGTCTGCGGAAGTGGAGATCAAGAAAGAGCACCGAGTGTTAATGGTCAATAAGGCCACCAATTTCAATAAGCAAGGCAAGCCTAAGAAAAATGGTAACTTTAAGAAGGGCGGCAATAAAGATATCATGCCTGCAAAAAAGACCAAGGCTAGTCCTAAGCCTGATACTGAGTGCTTTTACTGCAAGGGAGAAGGTCACTGGAAGCGGAATTGGCCTAATTACCTGGCAGATATGAAGAACGGAAACATCAAGAAGAAATGTATATCCGATATACATGTTATTGATGTGTATCTTACTAGTAGTCGTAGTAGTGCCTAGGTATTTGATACTGGTTCGGTTTTTCATATTTGTAACTTGAAACAGGTGTTGCGGAATAAACAGAGACTAGCGAGAGATGAGGTGATGATGCACGTTGGAAATGGCTCCAAGGTTGATGTGTTCGCTATCGGCACGCTCCCTCTTCATCTACCATCAGGATTAGTTTTATGCTTAAATAATTGTTATTTGGTGCCTGCGTTAAGTATGAACATTATATCTGGATCTTGTTTATTGCGAGATGGTTACTTGTTTAAGTCCGAGAATAATGGTTGTTCGATTTATATGAGTAATACCTTTTATGGTCATGCGCCTATGATAGATGGTCTATTCTTATTGAATCTCGATAGTAGTGATACACATGTTCATAATAGTTTGAAATTGAATGACAATTCTACATACATGTGACACTGTCGTATTGGTCACATTGGAGTGAAGAGTATGAAGAAACTCCATTCTGATGGACTTCTTGAATCACTTGATTTTGAATCACTTCAAAGATGTGAAGCATGTCTAATGGTAAAAATGACTAAGACTCCATTCTTTGGTATAATGGAGTGAGCTACGGACTTATTGGAAATCATACATACCAATGTGTGTGGCCCGATGAGTGTGGCATCGCGTGGTGGTTATTGTTATGTTCTTACTTTCATGGATGACCTGAGTAGATATGTGTATATATATTTCATGAAATATAAGTCCAAAACTTTCGAGAAGTTTAAGGAATTTCAAAGTGAAGTAGAGAATCAACGTAACAAGAAGATTAAATTTCTACGATCTGATCATGGAGGTGAATATCTAAGTTATGAGTTTGGCGAGCATTTGAAGAAATGCGGAATACTTTCACAATTGACACCGCCGGGAACACCACAATGTAATGGTGTGTCCAAACTTCGTAATCGAACTCTCTTAGATATGGTTCGTTCTATGATGTCTCTTACAGATTTACCTTTATCGTTTTGGGGTTATGCATTATAAACAGCTGTATTCACTTTAAATAGGGCACCATCTAAATCCGTTGAAACGACACCGTATTAATTATGGTTTGGGAAGAAATCTAAATTGTCGTTCCTTAAAGTTTGAGGTTATGAAGCTAATGTAAAGAAGTTACAGCCCGACAAGCTTGAACCCAAAGCGGAAAAATGCAGCTTCATAGGATACCCAAAGGAAACTATTGGGTATACCTTCTATCATAGATCCGAAGGCAAAATTTTCGTTGCAAAGAATGGATCCTTTATCGAGAAGGGGTTTCTCTCGAAAGAAGTGACAGGAAGGAAAGTAGAACTCGACGAGGTTGTCAAACCTTCTCTCGGATTTGAGAGTAGCGCAACACCAGAAGATGTTCCTGTAGCGCCTACACCAATCAGAGAGGAAGCTAATGATAATGATCATGAAACTTCAAATGAAGTTACTACTGAACCTCGCAGGTCAACAAGGACTCGTACCACTCCAGATTGGTATGATCCTGTTATGAGTGTCATGTTGGTGGATAACACCAATGAACCTGCGACGTATGAGGAAGCGATGATGACCCTAGATTCCAATAAATGTCAAGAAGCCATGAAATCCGAGATTGGATCCATGTACAAAAACCAAGTGTGGACATTGGTGTACTTACCGGATGGCTGCAAGGCTGTCAAGAACAAATGGATTTTCAAGAAAAAAACAGATGCTGGTAATGTAACCATCTATAAAGCTCTACTTGTCGCGAAAAGGTTCCAACAAATTCAAGGAGTTGACTACGATGAGACTTTCTCACTGGTAGTGAAGCTAAAGTCTGTGAGGATTTTGTTAGCAATCACTGCATATTATGATTATGAGATATGGCATATGGATGTCAAAATGGCGTTCCTCAATGGTGACATTGATGAGTTGTATATGGTACAACCCAAAGGTTTTGCTGATCCTAAAGATGCTAACAAGGTATGCAAACTTCAACGATCCATTTATGAATTGAAGCAAGCATCCCGAAGTTAGAATCAACGTTTTGATAAGGTGATCAAAAAAATTGGATTTATACAAACATATGGAGAAGCTTGTATTTACAAGAAAGTGAGTGGGAGCTATGTAGCATTCCTAGTACTATATGTGGATGACATATTGTTGATTGGGAATGATATAGAACTTCTTAAAAGTGTCAAAGATTATTTGAACAATAGTTTTTCAGTGAAGGATCTTGGCGAAGGTGCTTATATATTAGGCATAAAGATTTATAGAGATAGATCGAGACGCTTAATAGCGCTTTCACAAAGTACATATTT
Source organism: Avena sativa (assembly GCA_916181665.1). Taxonomy (NCBI): domain Eukaryota; kingdom Viridiplantae; phylum Streptophyta; class Magnoliopsida; order Poales; family Poaceae; genus Avena; species Avena sativa. Next base: position 163,836,980 of record OV702294.1, on the reverse strand, counting down.
GGACAAGGTTCTAAAAATGTTAGGAATGGAAGATAGCAAGAAAGGGTTCTTGCCCATGTTGCCCAATACGACCTTGAGTAAAATTCAAAGTCCCACTACGACAAAAGATAGAGAGAGGATGAGTAAGACTCCCTATGCCTCAGCCATAGGATCTATCATGTATGCCATGCTATGTACAAGACCAGATATTGCATATGTTGTTAGTTTGACTAGCAGATATCAAAGTGTTCCAGGAGTGGATCATTGGACAGCGGTCAAAAACATCCTTAAGTACTTGAGAAGAACTAAGGATATGGTTCTTTCTTATGGAGACCTCCATAAGAAACAACCATATCCTTAGTTCTTCTCAAGTACTTAAGGATGTTTTTGACCACTGTCCAATGATCCACTCCTGGAACACTTTGATATCTGCTAGTCAAACTAAAGCATATGAAATGTCGGGTCTAGTATATAGCATGGCATACATAAGAGATCCTATGGCTGAGGCATAGGGAGTCTTACTCATCCTTTCTCTATCTTCTGTCGTTGCAGGACTTTGAGTTTTACTCAAGGTCGTATTGGGCAACATGGGCAAGAACCCTTTCTTGCTATCTTCCATTCCAAACCTCTTTAGAACTTTGTCCAAATATGTACTTTGTGACAATGATATTAGGCGTCTTGATCTATCTCTATAAATCTTTATGCCTAATATGTAAGTTGCTTCGCCAAGATCTTTTATTGAAAAACTATTATTCAAATAATCCTTGACACTATTAAGAAGGTCTACATCATTCCCAATCAACAATATGTCATCTACATATAGTATTAAGAATGCTACAGAGCTCCCACTCACTTTCTTGTAAATACAAGCTTCTCCATAAGTTTGTATAAAACCAAAACTTTTGATTACCTTATCAAAACGTTGATTCCAACTTCGGGATGCTTGCTTCAATCCATATATGGACCGTTGAAGTTTGCATACCTTGTTAGCATATTTAGGATCGACAAAACCTTTGGGTTGCATCATATACAACTCTTCATCAATGTCTCCATGGAGGAATTCTGTTTTGACATCCATATGCCATATCTCATAATCATAATATGCAGCTATTGCTAACATAATCCTCACAGACTTTAGCTTTGCTACTGGTGAGAAAGTCTCATCGTAGTCAACTCCTTGAATTTTTCGAAACCCTTTTGCGACAAGTCGAGCTTTATAGACAGTAACATTACCATCAGCATCTGTTTTCTTCTTGAAAATCCATTTATTCTCGACAGCCTTTCGGCCATCCGGTAAGTCCACCAAAGTCCATACTTGGTTTTCGTACATGGATCCAATCTCGGATTTCATGGCTTCTTGCCATTTATTGGAATCTGGGCTCATCATCACTTCCTCATATGTCGCAGGGTCATCGGTGTTGTCCACCAACATGACACTCATAACGGGATCATACCAATTAGGAGTGGTACGAGTTCTCGTCGACCTGCGAGGTTCTGTAGTAACTTCAACCGAAGTTTCATGATCAACATCATTAGCTTCCTCTCTTATTGGTGTAGGCGCCACAGGAACTATTTCCTACGTTGCGCTACTCGCAAGTTCGAGAGAAGGTTCAACAACCTCGTCGAGTTCTACTTTCCTTCCGTCACTTCTTTCGAGAGAAATTCCTTCTCTAGAAAGGATCCATTCTTGGCAACGAAGATTTTGCCCTCGTATCTATGATAGAAGGTATACCCAATAGTTTCCTTCGGGTACCCTATGAAGACGCATTTTTCCGCTTTGGGTTCAAGCTTGTCCGGTTGTAACTTCTTTACATAGGCTTCGCAACCCCAAACTTTAAGGAACGACAATTTAGGTTTCTTCCCAAACCATAATTCATACGGTGTCGTTTCAACGGATTTAGATGGTGCCCTATTTAAAGTGAATGCGGATATTTCTAATGCATAACCCCAAAATGATAGCGGTAAATCTGTAAGTGACATCATAGAACGAACCATATCTAAGAGAGTTCGATTACGACGTTCGGACACACCATTACGCTGTGGTGTTCCCGGCGGGGTCAATTGTGAAAGTATTCCACATTTCTTCAAATGCTCGCCAAACTCGTAACTCATATATTCACCTCCACGATCAGATCGTAGAAATTTAATCTTCTTGCTACGTTGATTCTCTACCTCAATTTGAAATTCCTTAAACTTCTCGAAAGTTTCGGACGTATGTTTTATGAAATAGATATACCCATATCTACTCAAGTCATTCGTGAAGGTAAGAACATAACGATAACCACCGCGCGATGCTACACTCATTGGGCCACACACATCGGTATGTATGATTTCCAATAAGTCTGTAGCTCGCTCCATCATACTAGAAAATGGAGTCTTAGTCATTTTACCCATCAGACATGCTTCGCATCTTTCAAGTGATTCGAAATCAAGTGATTCAAGAAGTCCATCGGAATGGAGTTTCTTCATACGCTTCACTCCAATGTGACCAAGACGACAGTGCCACATATAGGTCGAGTTATCGCTCAATTTCAAACGTTTAGCTTCAATGTTATTAATATGTGTATTTCCACTATCGAGATTCAATAAAAATAGACCATCTATCAAAGGTGCATGTGCATAAAACATATTACTCATATAAATCGAACAACCATTATTCTCGGACTTAAACAAGTAACCGTCTCACAATAAACATGATCTAGATATAATGTTCATGCTCAACGCAGGCACCAAATAATAATTATTTAAGTAGAAAACTAATACCGATGGTAGATGAAGAGATAGCGTGCCGACCGCGATCACATCAACCTTTGATCCATTTCCAACGCGCATCGTCACCTTGTTCTTCGCTCGCTTCCGTTTATTCTGCAGCACCTGTTTCGAGTTATAAATATGAGCAACCGAACCAGTATCAAATACCCAGGCACTACTACGAGTACTAGTGAGATACACATCAATAACATGTATATCGGATATACCTTTTTTCTTGATGTTGCCGTTCTTCAAATCCGCCAAGTACTTTGGGCAATTTCGCTTCCAGTGACCCTCTCCCTTGCAGTAAAAGCACTCAGTATCAGGCTTAGGCCCAGCCTTGGTCTTCTTCGCCGGCGCGGCAACTTTCTTACCGCCCTTCTTGAAGTTTCCCTTTTGCTTAGACTTGCCTTGCTTCTTGAATTTTGTGGTCTTATTGACCAACAACACTTGGTGCTCTTTCTTGATCTCCACTTCTGCAGATTTCAACATGGAGAAGAGTTCTGGCAATGTCTTGTCCATGTTTTGCATATTGTAGTTCATCACAAAGTTCTTGTAACTTGGTGGTAGTGATTGGAGGACACGGTGAATCCCCAAAGAATTAGGAATCACTATACCCAAACTTTGGAGTTTGTTTGCGTGTCCAGACATCTTAAGCACATGCTCACTAACGGAGCTGCCCTCTTCCATCTTGCAGTTAAAGAACTTTTCAGAAGCCTCATAACTCTCAACTGCCGCGTGATCCTCAAATATCATTTTGAGTTCACGGACAATATCATGTGGGTCATGGTTCTCAAACCTTTTCTGAAGCTCCGATTCCAAACCATACAAGATAGCACACTGAACTGTGGAGTACTGATTCTTCCGAGTGAGGTAAACATTCTTTACTTCATCGGTAGCAGTAGCTGCAGGCGGGTCACCCAGCGGTGCATCCAGCACATAAGTCAAATTACCAGCATTGAGGACAATCCTCAAATTGCGGAACCAATCCGCGAAGTTGCTTCCATTGTTTTTTAACTTTTCTTTCTCTAGGAACGCATTAAAATTGATGGTAGGGGCCGCCATTGATCTACAACATATTTGCAATAGTTTAGACTAAGTTTATGACAAATTGAGTTCTAATTAATAGTTAAATTAATCTAGGTGAACTCCAACTCAAAACAATATCCCTCAAATTGTTTTAGTGATCACACGAACCAAATCCACCACATCAAAACCGATCATCACGAGAGTTGATGTAGTTTCAATGGCGAACAATCAACATGTTCATCATATCTACTATATGACTCATGCTTTACCTTTCGGTGATCCATGTTTCGAGACCATGTCTGTACATGCTAGGCTCGTCAAGATCAAACCTTAGCTTCCGCATGAGTAAATCTGGCTTGCTAACGTTGTATACACTCGCAGAATCTAACACGCCCGATCATCACGTGGTGCTTCGAAACAACGAGCTTTAGCAACGGTGCTTACTAAGGATGAACACTTTAAAACTTGAAATTTGTGTGCTTGAGGGATCATCTTATAATGCTACCGTCGCAAACTAAGCAATACAAGATGCATAAAGGATTAACATCACATGCAATTCATAATATGTGATATGATATGGCCTTTCTTCTTGTGATTCTGATCTCCATCTTCAAGCACGAATCATGATCTCCATCATCACCGGTATGGCGTCAAGGTCAATGGCGCCGTTTCATGGTTGTCGTCCACCAGCTTCAATTATTACAACTACTTTGAATAGACACGCAGGTCTTAATGGAATTTAAAGACAACCATATGGCTCCTGCCGGTTGCCAACTTACAATAAGGAACATTGCATACATCATATATAATCACAATGATGGCCATATCACATCACAGCACACCCCTGCAAAACAAAGTTATACGCCTCTAATTTTCTTTGCATATTTTACGTGGTTTGGGGCTTTCAATAAGTGTCGTTCTAAATTACGAACAAGAACCACAACGTTGATGTTTGAACTATCAAGTGCCCGTTGTAAATTGAATCTATACTATAATGGGAGAGACAGACACCCGCAAAGCCACTTATGCAATACAAGTTGCATGTTGAGCGTGGAGCAAGTCTCATGAACGATGTCATGTAAGGTTAGCCCGGGCCGCTGCATCCCATCATATCGCAAGATGCAAAGTACACAAAAAGCAATTGATAATAAAACCACCACCGTCCACAATGACCATTGTGTTCTACTCGTCAACAGATCTACATATAGACACGGCTCTGATACCACTGTATGGGTTCATAGCATGGAAAACAAAAAAATTCTACCGCATGCACACAAACAAGCCAAGATCTATCTACTAGATTGTAGCAATGAGTCGATACAAGAACTCACCCTCAAAGATTCCCGAGCGGTTCGAGAGCCGATTCTCGTGGGTGATGTAGTCGTACTCTTGCCGATCTCAAGATCGCGTAGACGATCCTTCAGGCGCTGCGTTCAAGCAGCGCTTTCGCAGTCGGCCACACGTTCGGTACTCGACGAAGACCTTCCTCTCCCTTGTTCCAGCAGGCAGCAGAGGTTGTAGCACTCTCCTCGTAACTCCGGCAGCATGACGGCGTGGTGTCGGAAGTAGAGGGGAGATCTCGTAGGGCTTCGCCTTAAGCTAGAGCGAGTATGGTGGAGTATGAGAGAGAGCCTTGGCGATCTAGGGTTTAGAGGCACCAAGGGGTGGGCTTGGCCAGCGGCTAGGGAAAGCTAGGGTTTGCCCCAAGTCGGCTAGAAGAGGAGACCTAGGCGGCGGCGGCTGCACTTGGGTGGAGGCGCCAGGAGCTAGGGTTTTGGGTGTAAGGGGAGGGGGCGCCCTACCCCTCCTTATATAGGTGGGAGGGAGGAGGTTGGGAGGAGGGAGTCCTCCTCCAACTCCTCCTCCTTGGCCGGCGGGTGGAGGGAGTGGGACTTCCTCCCCAAGTAGGTTTCCTACTCTCCCTCCACCAAGCAAACTTCAGATTTGACTTTTCAAATTGGCGTTTGACTTTCAAACTAGGATTTGATTTCTCTCATCATATTGCCCGGCCAAGTGACCTAGTACATGATGCAACCATTCCACATTGTCATGACACATCCATGTACCCTTCCCCCTCCGGAGTGCCAGACCTTCCAGACCCTTCTAGAACATTCCTGGTGAAAACACCAGAATCATTTCCGAACTCCGAAACAGGACTTTCCTTATATGAATCTTATTCTCCGGACCATTCCGGATCTCCTCGTGATATCCCGGATCCCATCCGAGGCTCTGAACAACATTCGGTTTCTTACTCATCATTCCATAACTACTCAACAACATCGAATCCTTAAGTGTGTCTCCCTACGGTTCGTGAATTATGCGGACATGACCGAGACACTTCTCCGATCAATAACCAATAGAGGAATCTGGAAATTCGTATGGCTCCCACATATTTATACGATTACTTTGTGATCGAATGAACAACTTACATACGATACCAATTTCCCTTTGTCTCGCGATAGTTTACTTATCCGAGGTTTTGATCGTCGGTATCTCTGCATACCTAGTTCAACCTCGTTACTGATAAGTACTCTTTTCTCGTTCCCGTGATATGTGATCCCTTGAGAGCCAGTAACATGCTTGCAAGCTAATTGGATGACATTCCACCGAGAGGGCTCAGAGTATATCTATCTGTCATATGGATGGACAAATCCCACTCTTGATCCATGTGCCTCAACCCATACTTTCCAAACACTCAATGCCACCTTTATAACCACCCAGTTATGGTGTGGTGTTTGATGTCATCAAAGCATCCTTCCGGTGATGGTGATTAGCATGATCTCATGATCGAAGGAATTAGGTTACTACGTATCAGAAAGCTTATAGCAAACGAACTATCTTTATGCTACGCTTATCTATAGGAGTATGTCCATCATACCATTCTCCTAATGATATGATCTTGTTGTTAACAACATCTCAATGTTCATGATCGGGAAACCACGATCATCTATCAACCAACAAGCTAGTATTATAAAGAGGCTTTACTAGGGACTCTAATTTAGTTTACAAATCACACAAGTATTAATGTTTCCAGTTAATACTATTATAGCATGAATGTAAACATTTATCATAAACACAAAGATATAATAATAACCACTTTTATTATTGCCTCTAGGGCATATCTCCAACATCCCTTCCTTGTCGCCGGCCACCAAGGGGAGCTTGGGAGGACTACCCTCCCCTAGCCTCCCCTCCCACCTATAAAAGGAGGGGTAGGGCGCCTTCTTGGAGCCTCACCCCAAACCCTAGGTCGGCCGCTGCCCCCTCTCAAGCCGTCGCCGCCCTAGAGCTCCTGTAAACCACTGCCGCCTAGCTAAACCCTAGACGCCGGCCACCTCCACCCCTTGGCCTCTAAACCCTAGATTCCAAGGCCCTATCTGCTCCACCATACTGGCTCTGGTTTAGGCGAAGCCCTGCGGGATCTACTCCTCTGTTTCACAACCACGTCGTCGTGTTGCCGGAATCGAGAGGAGATCTATAACCTCCGCTGCCTGCTGGAACAAGGGATAGGAAGGTCTTCATCGAGTAACGAACATGTGACCAACTGAGGGAGCGCTGTCGGATTGTGGCACCGAAAGGATCATCTTCGCGATCTTGAGATCGGCAAGTGAACGACTATACCAACCACGAGAATCTAATCTCGTTAGACGCTTTGGATCTTCGAGGGTTAGTACTCTATCAACTCGTTGCACCGATCTAGTAGATTAAATCTTGGCTTGTGTGTGTTCATGCGATAGAATTTTTTGTTTTCCATGCTGCGAACCCCTACACCTCATCCGACGCTTTGTCTCGAGCCTAGCATCGGTGCGTCGATTTCTCGCCGCCAACTGCCGGCCCACACGGTTGTCCGACACGATCTTCCGCTCCTTCGACGTCTGGTCTTTTGCGGGCTTCTTTGGCCGGCCGTGCTTCTTTGCGGTGGAGGGCGCAACATCAACCATGGCGACAAGATCCATCGCATTCCCTTCCGCTCCCGCCAGTGGAAATTTGGGAGAGGTTTTTTCGAGGGAGAGGTGGTGTGGTTTCTGTGCCATTGGCGGGAGGGACCACCAAAGATAAAGAGAGGACGCGCTCAGACTAGCACGCTATCCGGGCCGATGCAACCGAGCCCCAGATTAGATGAATGGATGGGTCGAGTCGAACACGTTTCTCCGGATGGGTCGGCCCGCTGGAGCGCCATACACGCCCCGCACGTCTGCACGGACAAGTTCGGACACACTCGGACCGGATGGGTCGGCCCAGTGGAGATGCCCTAAGACCATCTCTAGTCGTCGCCTCATATGGGTCTGGAGTTGCGTCAAATGGGCCGTACGGAGGGGCACCTGCGCATGGTCTGCTACTGGGGAGGGGGCGCATGCTCCCGACGTCTAAGTAGGGTTTTTGAACTGATGAGATTTAACTAAAAATTCCAAATTTCATTCATATTTGAAAGATATTTACGTACTTGAGTCAACTTAAACTTCATTTAAACCTAAATCTAAGCATCGTCATTCCGTCCAGAGGCACTCCCTCTACACACACAGTTCCTTCGCCTCCCACTGGCCTTCTTCCTAGCCCACCTCGTCCTTCTATCTTCAATTACCTGTTGGTGAGTTGGAGCAATGCAGCACCGTTCACCCCTCGTTGGTGTGTGTGCCCGCTAGGCTTCCTCCTCCTCCACCATGGTAAGGCAGGCAGCTTCGCAAGCGGCGACATCTTCCACCGGCTGCTCTTCGATGTACAGAAGGGCCTGGCACTCGACCTCCATTAGCGGGCAGTTGCACGCCTCCGCCATCTCACGAGATATCATCATGACCTCCTAGATAATATGCACCTCGATCTTACACTTGTTAGCCTCCTCGAGCGATTTGAGGAGGGCGCGCTACAACTCCTCCTTCTCTGGCAGCTTGTCTGACAGCTCCTCCTTCTCTGGTAGCTCCTCCTCCTCCTTCGAGCTCTAGGTGAAATCATCATCGTCCGAACTAGGACGGTTCAATGACGGGAAGGCGGCATGCGGCGCCTTTCTCTTCGCGATGAAGAGGCAGGAAAGGGCGGGAATACAAGAGGGAGAGGTGAGAAGCGATGGTGCGAGTGAGCAACGGCGAGGCATGGCTTAAATAGCAAGAGCTCTAGGCGTGAAGTGGTGAGAAAGGGTAGAAAGGAGCGGTGGCGTGCATTAATACCGCCATGTGTCCCTCATGTTTCAACGACGGGGCACATGTGATGTTAATTTTGGGGAGATGAAGCACACTGGTGTTAATTTCAATGACGGGGTCACACACCTGAACCCGAACCCCCTGGTCGGTGTGGTCTGGCGAATTGGACTCTCCTGGATCAGAACGAGTTATAAGGGGTTGGCTGAACTAGATTTTCGCGTACAGCGTCCCCGTGAACCGTTTGGGTGGGGGATATGGGGACAACTGGAGATGGTCTAGGCACTTGTGGCGGATCCAAGGGTATGCACCAATATTCACTTGAATTCCAAAGATTTGGTACCAAATAAAATGATATATACATATTAGTCAGCTCATGGCAATTAGACATATATATTATCATGTACGTAAAGATGAAAGGTTCAAAAACTTGAAGAACTTATGTCATGCTTGTCGATACAAACAAGCATGAATAATATTTTATTGTTTACAAGCTTCTTAAGTTGGTATTTATTCTACCCTGTAGCTACTACTAGTGTTGAAACGGTTTTCTCCTTAATAAACTATGTGAAGAATAAGCCGAGGAACAAAATGGATGATAAATATTTAAACAATTGTATGGTTACATTTGCTGAGAGAGAATTATTCAATCAAGTAAACAACAAGGATGTCATCAATCTCTTCCAACAAGACGATCATATTGTTATATTGTAATTTGTAATATGAGAATATGATCAGGGTTTCAAGGACTTTGTAATGCATCAATGCTGAATTGTTATTGTACTTGGTAGTTATTATGAGATTATTATCTTATTTAATATGATTTATGAATTGTTACTTCGATGAAAAATTGTTAGTGTCATATAGTAATGTGTTGCTGCTATAATTTTTTTACTTTATATTATGCATTGAAAAAATTGTATAATCTTGCGTTAGTGTTTATAGTCGTCGCTAGGTGGTCCAGTGGCATATTTATACTCCCTCCATCTAGAAATAACTGACTTGAGTTTGTCTAGATTCAAATGTATATAGACATATTTTAGTATATAGATACATTCGAATCTAGATAAACCCAAGTCAGTTATTTTTGAACGGAGAAAGTAATTTTTATTACTCCCTCCGACCCATATTAATTGACTCAAGTTTGTCTAGATACTTAACTAGACACATTTATATCTAGATGAATCTAAGCCAACTAATATGGGTCGAAGAGAGTACTTTTAGGGCATGTACAATGCTAGGGATGGCATGTCTTCTCTTATCTCTTCACATTATTTAGAGAAAACACAATGTATAACTTATATAATACATTATCTCTTATTGTTATCTCTATCAATTAATAAGAATTGACTATTTTTAGTAAGATATTGGTTGGCTAAGGGAATACATATTATATAATGGAGAAAATAGTCTTCTCTTATTTCTAAGAGATCATTTCTTAGCTAAGGAAAGACAACTTTCTCTTGTTTATTTCTCCTTCAACTAAGCAAAAATCCAACATGACAAACATAAGAAAAGACTAACTTCACCGCCCTTAATCCTTTTTATACTGATGTTGATGATTATTAATACATCGGTGAAATTTGGTAAAGAGAATACCCGGCAGCCATTTCCTTAGAGCCACCACTGACTGACCCGACTCTAGGGGGTCGTGACCCTGGCAACGGCCAGGGGCCCATGGGCAGGGGGGGCCCAAAAATAGATACGCATTGTGTATATGCCGGTGCTATACTTGATCGGGAGAAAAGAAGGCGACAACACGATGCACACACAAGTTACTTACGGCGCGTCGACGCCACGTGCCCACGGGCGGCTCGCGATCTCCCTTCCTTTCGGGCCTTGACTCCTCAGTCCTAACGGCATCGATTCGATCGGGGATTATACATTACAGCGGTGAGCTCCGGAGTCAAGACTCAATCCGATCGTCATCGATCGGGGATCACCAGGCAGGCAGGCACCAGAAGCGGGCTGCCAGCAGGGACCTGGTCGGCTGATCCTCAGACGGAGACTGATGACAATTCTCGAGTGGTGACGGTAGTTCTCGCCGATAGGCCCGATCCCCTCTACCCATGTCCCCTGCTCCTGGAGTCATGGTATATTAAATCTCAGCCTTATTTGCGTGTGTATGTTTTGCCTTGTATGATTCTATTTCTATTTCTATTTTAAATTCTTATATGATGTAATCGATTCCTTCACAATTTTAGGTGATATGGCGTCAAGACAAATGCTTGGTGCTGAGAAAAAGAATAAACGGAAACGGAGACTGAACTTATTCAATCACAAAAAGGTATTTTATAAAAGTGATAGTAGATACATATATGATTTTTTTTAATATGTCTATATATATATTAGTCTTAGGAGCCCGTATCGTCGACTTTGCCTACGGTCCCGGAAAACCTAGAGCCGGCCGTGTGACTGAGAGGGAAAGGCCGGCGCCGGCCGGCATGTGGCGCTATCCGGACGTGTCTGGCCGGAAACCACCAACGATCCATCGACTGTGGCGCGCGCGCCACCACCCTACCCACCGTCATGGATGGACTGCATGTAGCGGAATCGCATCGATCAGTGGCATAGGCGTGCATATTCGGCATGGCTCACGTTGGATGTGGCAATGGCCTAGGGCTACACTTTTTGCGAGCCTGACGTCGTGGCAAGGGGCTTTAAAATCTGTGGGTGGTATCGTTGTGCCATCAATTCCACCATAGGCTTAGCTAGTTTAGGTTGGGGACAGTACTGTAGCAGTCCAGATGTATTTATTTTCGATGTGAGATTGAAAAGAATGTTCTTCCTGACTTGTCAGCCAGCCAGTGAAACTGTGGTCGTTACGATTCGATGTGCACGGACGATCTGCCTCATCAATGCCCCCTTGCCCTGCGAGCAGCAACACGTAACGAACTACTCCGCTTGGAAAGTGTCTGAAACCTTAATCGCTCAGTTTGATCGCGATCTCTCTGATGGGTGCTGCGCGGGCCATCCGGCAGTTGACGCACTTGGCTTTACCAGGATCCGTATCGGGGACCAGTTTGGGAAGCTCACCACACGGCCTGGTGGTGTTGCTGACTTTGGCATCCACACTGTACAAGCTGACTCCCGAATGTGCGGGCGGGCGGTCGATCGATCAAGATCACCGGAAGGGACCACGGTGGGGGTAGATGGGGTGGAGCTGGGGCCGCCTCCAACATGCGCCGGAGCCGGGGGACAGCGTCGCGAGCAAAGTTGTTCCGGCGAGAAAGCACTCCATCGATCCATCGATGGATCGGTACCTGGCCAACAACTTTCAACTCGCATCACGACCTCCTGCGCGCGTATCTACCGACCGATCATGCGATCGGCTGGGCTTGCATTGATCTCCGGGAGGACACTGGCCAAAAATGCAGCTGCCGCCGCCCCATTCACCACGGTCGGTCGGCGATGCTGCGTGCACTAGCTGACACGGAGAGCACGCACGCGCGCCTGACGGTGAAATTCCCCCGTGTAATTTCCCGATCCATGGTCAACTCGCGCAAGTAGCTCACTGGGCTTCTCCACCGTGGTTTACTCCATGTAGCGGCCTGGGCCCTGGTGAGCAAGGCAAGTGGCAACCGATTGGACATCGCACCTCCTGTCGTCCCTACCAAAATCCCAGCCGATCGAGATGGTCGTATCTTCGTGGAGGCGGCCGGACGGAACTCTCCCGGCCGAAAGGTGGCTGGGTGGACGGCTCAGCTGAGCTGACGCCTGACGGTACACCGGAAACGGGGAATAAATGTTGGCCGGAGGTGGCGCGTGCCGAAACAGTAGCCCGGCCGCTCGCTCGAGACCGGACGACGGTACACCGAAGCTGTTGCTCATCTGGTAATGGGCGGCAGGCACTGTTCCGTTCTTGACTCCGGGGGTCCTTCGCTCGCGTTGCTACTTTTCTTCGTCTCGAAGCTAAGAAGCCATGTAGGGCCCCGACGAACGATGCCGATGGTTACGGCCACTGGACGTGGACTGCGTTCCTGACAAACATTCGCGCCGGATGGAGGATGCGTGCTTAGTCGCAAACTACTTTCTATCTGATCAATATGACTTCACTGGCAGCACTGATTTTTTTTGGCGAACCTTACAGTGATAAGCTGAATATAGTATTCTAAATAAGCGAAGACAATGCAAATCTTGTCTCAAGATAAAAATATTTGTGATATACTACTACTAGCTTTGAACATAAAAACTGACAGACCAGTTCTCAAAAAAAAAAAATCTCTCTGTTCTATAAAAAAGAACTGACAGACCAGCCAGGTATATCCTGCTTTTCTCCCGACAAATTTGACTAAGCTCAAATTGGATTCTGATGTTTGCTTTTCATGAACCAATCAACAATATTAATTTCACTAGTTTACGTTGGGTTTCATATCTAGCATATACCAGCTTGATTGGGACAAAATGCTTGGTTGTTGTTCCTGCTTTCGGATCTCCAAACGAGAAGGTTGCTGGGATAAAAAGAACACTTGATAGAATGAATGCAAATCTAAGTCTCAGCGATTCTCTTCTACTAGGTTCTGGCAGATACAACCATTTTCCGGGGCAAAACCTCATCAGAAGAAAGGGGCATCTCAGCCAGATTACCACAGGGTCTGATTGCACAAAGCTGTACCGGCTAACCTGTTAGCTATAGTTTGCCACATTGCTTCACAAATTGCCTATTGACAAGCACTGATGCACTCACGCACATGTAGCTCCTTGTCCCTAGCTTCACATTGTGGAGTTATTAAAAATAGAGAATTTCAGAGATATAAACTGCACATGCATCCATTGGCAAATACTTTGCAACAGAACATATACCAGCAAAAAAGAGTCCACAGAATCGTGTGTTGGCAAGTCGCAAAACAGTATATCATTTCCAGGCCTTTAGCGTTACTCTGTACAATGATCACATGTCATCTACTAACAGCTCAAACACTACATATGCTGGTACTCCCATGAGCAAATTCAGAACTTAGGTGCAACACATCCAGCCATTCGAATGGAACATGATACTGAGAGTGCTGTCTTCCCTGAGACACCCTGCCGCTTAGTTACCGGCATTGATTCCGAAAATCCGGACCTTGTGCATGTTCGGTAGTTTGGCGACAACCAGTATAGTGACAGCGATGGTGTTGAAAAAGAGCATAGGATGTTGATAGTCTGTGGTGTGTGAAGCTATCAAGTACCTGCAAAAGAACATAGACATCCCCCATAAATAATGATGACCGCTCAGACATATAGTGGACAAAACCCATGAAGAGGTTATGTATATATGAGAAAACGATGATTATGTTCATGCTTCATACAATGCTAAAGAGTTCCATATTTAATTGGATGATTAGATTCACATATTTCAGCCAAGGAAACTAACATAGTTAAACCACATAACTTCATTGTTTATAATATTACTGGATAGCAAACTATTTTTTAAAGAAAACACTCAGTCCTAAAGTAATATGCCAAACAACAGGGAAGTGTTCTCAAAACATAATAGTTTGACGACAAACTATCAGCCTAGCAAAAAATATATTTAGGATAACTTTCCCTTGTAGTTATCATGGTTATAAAGGACGGTTATTTTTAATTTCACAGTAGTATCGTAGTAATAATAATAATAATAACAATAATTGCACGTCGAAAGCATAAATGTTTCTTCTGAAGAACAGGTGCAACCTAGCAAGCCGGTTCTAAACACAAGAAAAGCATGTTGAATAAACAGAAATAGAACATTAATATTTATGGAGAAGCTCAGCTAGGTAAAATTGGCAACAAAAAATACAGGGCCCACTTGGAACAATCATCCATCCTGCACTAATACCATGTGACAAGCAGAAATGACGCTAGTCACGACCAAAACTTATTTGGTGTCTCACGAGGTGTCTCCTTTGATGGCAATTAATATTTACAGTGCATGCACCCCCCCCCCCATTGCAATGCATATGAACTAAGGGGAAATATCCAGTGGTACCACCCCTCACATGATGCCATGATGATACCACATGGAAAAATTCAAATTTACAAGTGTAAAAAGAATTCGAAATAAAATTGTGGGTGTTTATAAGAAGTGTGTTTACATTCCCTAAAATTTTCAGAACCAAACTCGAGGTATGCACAGAGAAGCGCAAAAGATAAATTGCTATGTGAATAGTATCATTTTGTGTTTTTGTCTTTCTGTGCACTATTTATGTTGGATTTTTCTTTTTTGTTTCTTTGCCGGTATTTTAAATTTGATTCTGCAAATTATAGGAATTGTAAAATACACATCTTGTGAACATCCAAAATTTTATTTTGGATTTTTCTAAAATTTGCAAATTTGAATTGTGAAGAGTGGGATCGTGGTACCACGTGAGGCTTGGTATTAA
Source organism: Avena sativa (assembly GCA_916181665.1). Lineage (NCBI taxonomy): Eukaryota > Viridiplantae > Streptophyta > Magnoliopsida > Poales > Poaceae > Avena > Avena sativa. Next base: position 163,821,742 of record OV702294.1, on the reverse strand, counting down.
TGGATATTCTCTCTATGAACTAAACTAGAAACAGATTTCCTTGTATATGGCAAGAATGTGAGTTTCTGTCTTCACCAAAAATGGTCTCTGCGTGCAAGGTATTGATTTTCCACCATACTTCATATGGAAAAAACAATATTGTGACAGATAAATCCACTCATAAAGAAGAGTCTAAACAAGGCAGCTTAATCAAAGGGAGTGTGGCCATGGGTGTATAACTATGTTCTCACATGGCAGGTGAACCATTCGAATAATTTGCAACACTGTATCAGCAAATCAGTTGTAATCACATCTGATTAAGTTTGCTATAAACACCGAGCACAACTGTAAAAATGAGAAGTCACAACCAAGGACTTAACCAGTTTGTCAGAAAGTTTAGCCACCACTCACCAGATGAGGATAATCCATCACAATGAGGTCAATAGTACAAATTTTTCAGCAAATCATTTATGTGCGAATATGAGGCCACAAAGAAATCACGATACATGGACATTGAAACACTGAAATGCACGGGGTGGCCTACATAAACGTATCCAAATATTTAAGAACTTATGCTGATGAATTATAGCTAGTTGATTAAATGCTGCAGTACCAAGTAATCATCATACTTCAGAGAAAAAGAACAATGCTGAATCCTTACAAATGTATAGTAGTGCGAATATGGTAGTTAGATTTAGATGTCAAATAAGCAACCAGCATAATTAATGAAGCGATGTAGTATTTGCTCTTTTAGTTGCCTAATGAAGCCCTGTAAACAGTATTAGAAAATGAAAAAAACGCAACGAAATAACACTTACAGGACAACAGGAACCACAACAAGAAATTTTCTGTTGCGAGTAAGCTGCTTGCCATTGTCCATTTGCTCCCACCAAGTCAATCTGTTATACATCCCTTGGTCATCAGCAAATGGTGTTCCCTTCTTCCAGTGGAAGAAGTGGTATGTCATCTGGAAAGAAGATACAATTAGGCACAAAGTTATGATAGAAAAAGAAATTTCTAGCTAAAGCATATGACACTTAAGCTTATGAGAAAATTAGTACTACCTCTGATCCAAATTAATTGCCACAGGTTCGATAACCTAGACAGATTTAGCCAACATTTTTCCTAAATCTGCGACAATTAATTTGGATCGGAGGGAGTAATATCTTTTTATTTCCAGAATTGAGGGTTAGGGAAAATTAATGAGCTACAATATCGCACTCCCTTTATAAACTAGACATTTTTACTGACTCATTAGCTATTATGTTATTATGTTAATAGCGTAGCAAAAAAATGACTAAATGCAAGTTGTTTATTTGGCCCAAAATGTAACAGAACCAGTCGAACCAGATTGCACTTCACGGGATGGTTAATCTCTGCGCCAATGCACCCTTGGTTTAATTTATTCTCTAACACAATGTGCCAGCTCTGTTTGAGTTTTGAAAATGCTCCTGCTCCACAACGAAGAGGGAAATGCTTCGGGCACACAGACTTAGGGTACATTAAACAGAATACACTAAGCTTGGAAATGTGACAAATAGTCTACTTCTTCTAAATTAGTCTCACTTTTGGTACTACCTATGAACACATGAATATTGGATAGCAAGAACCACATCAAATCAAAGGCATATGGAGGGGGGACTGGATAACTATGTGAATTCTGAATAAGAAGTCTTTGGGAATGTGTGTCAGCAGAAAGAAATAAGGGCCCGTTTGGTTCAAAGGATTTTTACAGGAAAAGTACATGATTTCGGTTCCTGTAGGAATTGGCACCGTAGCATCATTTGGAATGCAGGAATCGAGCGTAGGAAAAGTGGAGGAAACTTTCCTTTGAAGCCGTTGTCGTGGGAAAATCACAGGAAAGGAAACATTGGCTCTGACCTCATTTTTTCATTCCTGTGCGATGGTTGGAGGCAAATCAAACACATGGCTGCTCGTAATACTTCCATTAACTCTACAACCTGCACCATGAGAACCTGCAGCCACTGGAAATGCTGCAAGGGGTACCGCCAACAAATAGCTCAGACTTCTCCTTAGCCCCCAGACCACAGTTGAAGAAAACTTCTTGGAAGCATTGGACCGTAGGCAAGATGCAGGAGAGAGATGAGAGGAAAATCGAAATGCAATTTTGGGTTGCATTCCTCGGCTTTGGATCATGCAGATAGCCGAGAGAAGAATACATATGATGCCAAAGAGAAGAACAACCACGTGCATAGGACCAACCAAAGGGCAGTACTTATTCTAGTCTGTAAGCTAGGTAGCTAAACAAACATTTGTGTGTCTGTTATCAAGTATATCATTCAAAGGGCAAATGGTTTTAATCTTGATTCCTCTGGTCTTTTTCCTGCGTTTCAAACAAGCTCGTCTGATCCTTTCCTGTGTTTTGCATTCCTATGGTTTGCACTTGCATTCCTTTCCTATTCCTGCGTTTCTCCTATTCCCGTGTTTTTCCTATCCTACGTTTCAAACAAGCCCTAATAATACACACTTAGGGGTCGTTTGGAACACAGGATTCTTGTAGAAATTTCACAGGATAGGAATGTTGGAGGAATTTTTTTGTACCCTTTGGCATGTAGGAATAGGAAAGGAAATACTACAGGTTTTGGTTCCTGTGCTTCACGTTTTGCAGGGAAAAAAACATTTGGTCTGATGTATTGCAAATTTTCCTGTGGCCAGCGCAGCGCCTCGCGTGCCAAAAGCAGCCGCGCAATGGCCTGCTCAGCACCAAAGGGAAAGACGCGTATACATCGTAGTACCACGATGGCAGCAAGGGCAAGGATAGGTGAACGACCACTGTGTCAAGAAAGGCTCCGGCGCCCGGCAGTTGAATCAACAAAAATTGCTACTAGTTCCATTGTTATGCGTGCACATGGCTAGTTAGATCCAAATCAACTTTGTACTACCATGATTGTATTACTCACTTTTTTCTAGTCAGATTAGTTGATTAGTTTGTTGTCATGCTTGATGCCGTGATCGAATCAGTTCATAGGCTTGGGGAACACAGTCGAGTTCTGAAAATCAAATATTTCATATGCTTCTCCTATCCTACAATCCAAATGACTACTCTCTATAAATTCCTGTGTTTTAGAACCCCGTAGGATTGGTGGCGCGTGACACCTCAATTCCTTTGAGTTTCCTGTTCCTACGTTTTTCCTATCCCGCGTTCCAAACAGGCCCTTAATCCTTTATTAATATATGTACACAGTTTGTCATGCACAACCCATATGCGGTACTCAGACCTGGAACACCATGTTCTTTCAAAGTTTCAATGTAATCTGGTACTCTGGTATGTTGGGTTTTTCCCACGGATCGATCACATCAAAACTCGACAAAGGCACGCACGCAAAAATTGTGGTCAGGGGGGCACGTATCGTGCCCTCTATTTTTCTCTTTATCTCTTCTCAAATCCCATGGTACAACTTCCAACTCATGTTACAAAACGATGCTCCTGGTGTGTTTATATACCCACACGACCAAGGCAAATCAAAATTAATAGGACCCGTATTGGAGTAGACTAATACTACTCAGACTCCAAATCAGACACTACGATTCCTAAGCTGACTCGAACTAGGTAACACCACGTATGGCATGCAGGCTAACTACACATCTTGCTGATTACAAGCCGGACGTGCAGACTACCTAAGTACTAATTCAACTCCTAATCTGACTGGAGCACATAGACACTAGGAAACTAACCCAAACACATCTTTCATTTTTTGTGAGTTTAGAACATGGATTTCGAGTCGACGGGTCGTTCTAGGGCAGCGACTCAGAGACTAGTCAAGAGTAGTCTCGACTCAGCAAGACTCATGTTTAATACTAAATTACTAATATGTATAATGTAAGATATAAATATAAGGCTGGGGACAGGGGAGTTGGGGAAAACCTGGGCAATTCCTTCCAATGGCCAAGGCCTTCCTCTTGCAGAGGCGGCAGCCGGTTCTTGCAGAGGAGGCGGCCAAGGGAGAGAAGGCCCAGATGCGTTTTGGCTTTTGGGGTCAAGCGAGGGAAATTGTCTCTGGATCTAGGTTTCACAAGGGAAAATAGGTAGGGGAGGAAAGAATGGAAAGAATTATGACATGTGGGGTCATTTTTTAAGTCGACCGACTCACAAACCTGGACTAGTCGAGACTAGTCAAGACTAGTCGATCGACTCGATCGACTCATCAAATGAGTCGAGTCGACTGGCCGAGTCGACCTTGCAAATGCGACTCATAGACTAGTCGTCGACTAGTCTTTCGACTCGAAATCCATGGTTTAGAATACTTCCAACATAGTATTCATCTACAATTCAACCAGCAAGGGCATTATACCTGTATCTTACTACTTCAACACTTTGTGGATAGAAATGGCAAGCAGGGATCCTCACTGACAATAATGAATCATGTCCGCACACCCATAAGCCCATTAGCTGCCATATGTGACAGCAAAATGAAGTTACTCCCTCCATGCCGGTTTATTAGGCTATTACTCATTGCAAGATAAAACTTTGACCAGTAATTTAGCCAACAAAATGTTAGTTATGCGTCACAAAAAGTATATTATTGGAAACCTCTTTAAATTACTAGTCAAAGTTTAACCTCAAAATGCGTAATAGCCTAATAAACCGGTGCGGAGGGAGTAAGCTGAAACCTTAATGTTTAGAGATTACAAATTCTAGGACGTTGTGATGCATGGGTCGAAATGCAGGGTACCCTTGAGGTTTGGATTTCGATTCGCCTCAAGCTACTGATAGTGCTACTAGATCATGTCTGCGTACCCATAAGGCCATTACATGCAATACGTGACAACAAAATGACGTTAAGCTGAAACCTTATGTTTAGAGACTATGATTGGACATTAGGATGTCTGGGTCAAATACAGGGTACCATCGAGGTATTTAGTTCCATTCAGCTCAAGCTGTTGATGGTGCTACTAGACGGTACGTGAATGACCAGCTCAGCCATTGAGTAGAAGGAATGTGTCCAAGTAGGATGGGAAAGCCAAAGCCAACACTGGCACCAGCTTTTAGCTGGCCGAATTGGCGCTGCTACACAGCAATTTGTAGCTAGGGGAGGCGATATGTGGGCGGATGCAGGCAATCTATTCTAATTCAAGGCCTCGTGTCGTGAACAGAAAAATCGAGGTAATCTGAGTCGAGCCGTCAGCCTTCAGATCCAAGCAAGGAGCGAATCCCAATCCCAATCCCAACCGCAATCCCCCTAATTGAAGATATAATCAAAGATGTAAGGGAAGTAGAGAAGTTACGGTACCGCGAAGTGGCCGAGGTTGACGATTGTCCAGGCCATGCCTGGGGTGCATCCGAAGATGGAGAGGACGAGGAGCCAGGAGACGAATAGGATGATGATGTAGGTGGTCCACACCCCGGGGTACATGAACCACTCCGTGTTCTTGTTCAGATCCGGCGGGGGCACCGCCTGCACGTACAGCTTCGCCATCGATCCGCCCCCAAATCTCTGCCCTCCCGTTCCTCGCCCCCGCGCGCTCGCGGTGGTTCCGTCCGTCTGGCCGGCTCGGCGTGGCGGGGGCTGTAGGCTGTGCGCTGCTGCGGGCTGACGGGAGGTCGGAATGGATTGTGGCTGGCTATGTAGGAGGGGCCTGGTTGGTTCGTTGCCGGGTAGGTCAGCGCGGAGGAGGAGGAGGAAGGTTCAAAGATGGGGGACGGGAGAGTATTGGCCTGCGAGGCTGGGGGTGGAGGAAGCGACCGACGGGGGGAGGACAGGAGCCGCGGCGGGGACGAGGCAGGCGACGCAGGCCGTAGGATGCACGGCGCGACGCCGATCGGGTCAATTGGGACCGACGGCGTGGGCCGATGGGCGTCTGGGCGGAACTTGGGCCTGGCCTGGTTACTCTTGTTTCTTACCAGGGGGTTTGCCATATTCTGGGATTCTTTTCTTTTGTTTTTTAACGCGCCAAGAGATGTTTCCGGGAATGTTCTGATTGGATTTTGTTCTCTTTTTCAGGATGTTCTTGTTGGATTTGTGATGGTTTTTTTATTTAGATTGATTTGTGATGGGTTAGTTGCACTAACTTTGACTTCTAATGTGGTTTAGATTCTCATTCGAGTTTATTTGGTACTCTACTAAAGTATAATGTCATTTTCAATTCATGTACTCCCTCCGTATCAAAATAGATGTTCTAGTAGATTTTTTAAATTTAGATAAATTTATATACTAAATAGTGTTTATATTTATCTATTTTTTAATAAACTTAAGATATCTAGACGGAGGGAGTAGTACATGTCATCTTCAGTGCTCGGTGATGTTCATCATGTCATGCCCAAGAATATCATATAGAAATACCCAGTGACCTCTCACTCTCTCAGAGATGCTAAATTATCTGTTCGACGGCGATCAAAATCCCGGAGAAAGCGAGGAATTTTTTCTCTTCTGAATAACAGAAGTGAACTTTCCATCATCCTTCAGCAAAAAATGAACTGTCCATCAAGAACAAAACCAGAGAACGGCAGGTGTGTGGTCTCTTTGATCATGAATGCTGGTTAGTTGGATGTTGACCTCTTATCATCGATGCAGGCTGGCCGTTGAACCAGAAGGCGTGTATGATGAGGAGCTAGAGTACAGGCATTCCGCCGCGCGTTCCTTAAACAAAAGCTGCCCGTGTGGACCGTGTGTGTACACAACAAATGGTATGTTTGTCATTTGGGATTTTAGCATCACTACCACGTTTTTTTTTTTTTGAACAGCGGAGTGTCCCAGAAGGGGCTAGAACCATGTATTAAAACAGCAGTGGAGGGGTACAAAGATTACAAAGGGCCTCATGAAATAAGAAAATAACACATAGGTCCTTAGCATATGTAGAAAGGACCTTGCTAAAATATTGGAAATTACAATCTAGTCCTTCCTCTTCTCCACTGTGGAGCAGCGAGCTCAGCCTGTTGCAGCCATGGACAGGGGCGGGGACGCAACCACTTGCCCCTGGCCCGGCGACTCCCTCAACAGCTGCACCCAAAAAGGGCCTCTCGGTGGAGGTTGAAGTCTTGCCGGAGCTCACCGGCGTAAAAAAGGCCAACTTGGCCAAAGATTTCGGCTTCTTGAAAGAAGCAGAAGATATGCTCCGAAGCAGGATGGTTCTAGAACTCCAGCACCACCCCAGCCCATCGCCAGACTCGTCTGCTTCTTCACCCATCGCCGCCTTGGCGCTTGAGGAGAAGAAGGGAAACGAAACCAGCAGAAGAACTAGAGTAGCAGAGGCACACCCACATCGCATCAGGAAAACTGGCTCACCGTCAGATCCAAAGCTCCTGCCACGGTCTTGGAGAGGCGAGCGGAGATGGTAGCGACGAAGGCACGCCGGGCAGAACCGCTTATTGAAGGGGGCTTCGCCAGATCCGCATCCTGCGCCTAGCCACCACCTCGATGGCACGACCCAGAGCATTTCCGGCGACCGCCTGACGCCGCGGCAAAGCATCGGAACGGGCGGCCTCCAAAAGGAGGGGAAGACGGCCTTATTGGCGGAGATGCCACACTTCGAACTTCCTTCGCACCGCCGCTCTTGCCACCGGAGAAGAGCGCAGAGGAAGACGAAGCAGAGGACGCACCGGACCCGGCCGATGGAGCCCAGCGACCTACTCCCAGATGGCACTATGGCACAAAAACTACAACATCTAAGCCTATCATCTACTTTACTTAGTCCGGCTCCTCTCCTCCGCCTCCGCCGGCCGGCGACGTCGTCGACGGGAGCTTCAGATCGGGCCGGTTGACTGGAGTCGACTCTCAAGGGGGCGAATAGGAGAGATAAGCCCACCTATGAAAAACTTCGCGTTGTCCCGCATCACTACCACGTGCGATATACATATACTCAACCAAACTACATTGGTTGGCAGTTAGGCTAGCCATAGTGCAAAGTATCATACATTAGTCTCGTGAATATAATACCAGTGTATGATATATTACCCCTATAATAGATTCCTTCGCAAATACGTATGATTGCTAGTAGCTATGTACTCCCTCCGTATCAAAATAGATGTTTTAGTAGATTTTTAAAATTTAGATAAATCTATATAGTAAATAGTGTTTATATTTATCTATTTTTTAATAAACTTAAGATATCTAGACGGAGGGAGTAGTACATGTCATCTTCAGTGCTCGGTGATGTTCATCATGTCATGCCCAAGAATATCATATAGAAATACCCAGTGACCTCTCACTCTCTCAGAGATGCTAAATTATCTGTTCGACGGCGATCGAAATCCCGGAGAAAACGAGGAATTTTTTCTCTTCTGAATAACAGAAGTGAACTTTCCATCATCCTTCAGCAAAAAATGAACTGTCCATCAAGAACAAAACCAGAGAACGGCAGATGTGTGGTCTCTTTGATCATGAATGCTGGTTAGTTGGATGTTGACCTTCTATCATCGATGCAGGCTGGCCGTTGAACCAGAAGGCGTGTATGATAAGGAGCTTTTGAGTACAGGCATTCCGCCGCGCGTTCCTTAAACAAAAGCTGCCCGTGTGGACCGTGTGTGTACACAACAAATGTTATGTTTGTCATTTGGGATTTTAGCATCACTACCACATGCGATATACATATACTCAACCAAACAACATTGGTTGGCAGTTAGGCTAGCCATAGTGCAAAGTATCATACATTAGACTCATGAATATAATACCAGTGTATATGGATTCCTTCGCAAATATGTATGATTGCTAGTAGCTATATGCGAGTCCAAGTCCCGGGAAGACTACACTTCCCCCTCTTCTTCCACTGCTTCAGCCCCAGATAACTAGTTTGAGGGTCTAATTGATTTATTTATAGAATCTCAATGCAATTGTGTTTATCGGATGTATTTACTATTAAATTATCAATTTTTATGTGCTGTGATACGGTATCATATTATGGTATTCGAAATTAATAGACCGGTGGAATTTCGAAAAAACATCTCTCTCTTTATTAATTATGGTGTCACATTATTTTTTTGTCCATTATTATTTATTTTTCTGATTTTACTATTCATGGCGGGATCATGAGTACCCATGTTGTGAAAATTCACTTTCAGCCGAATATCAAGCCGTCAAGCAACAAGTCCTCGCGAGTTGCGTCTAGCGAATTCGGCGTAGCACTCAGCGAGACCCTTAACGGGTAAAGCTTTGAACAAATGATATAGAGTCAATAAAGTCAACTAAGAAATGTTAATTTCTGTATAATATACTTTCTAAAATCCTTGTAGGAATAATTAATTTTATTAGTCATGGTACAGTGACATGGTCCCTGCAGAGCTGCGGGGCTACATGGTGTGATATCTTGTCTGGAGCGGGGGGGGGGGGGGGGGGGGGGCGGCAGGGACAGCATGCACCACCGATGGCAAAATGGCAACCATGAGTCCCACCCTAAAAAAATTACATGCTCAAACATCATAATAAACTCCTTATCAATCTTGATTCATTTCAATATGAGGACTCTTTAAAAACGGTTTGGTTCACAAGCAAAGATGATTGTTTAGAAAACAGTTCGGTTCACAAGGGAAGAGAAAGGAAATTAGGGTTTTTGCCCCTCGCCGGCAACGCGTTGGTACCTTCCGACTCTAGTGGCTCTTGGCGTCTTGGAGATGCCGGTGAACCATTGCCCTCGCCAGCGGGAGGGTACGCGTCCTTTTTTGGGGTTGGGGGTAGATTCAATGCTTTGTTCATGACGGAGAGGTGTCGGCGACATCCTATACTCAGAATAAGATCCTCCTGCTCTATCCATGTCCTAGCGGTGTGAGAACATCACTAGCAGGACCCCAAAACACCGACCCGTAGAAAGAGCAGTGCAGGGCCCTATACTCCATGTTTATGGGTTAGAGTTCATCCGCACGCGAGCAGCACCCGTATTTCGACCCCTATTTTCAAAATCAAAACCCCGCGGGAAAATTACAGACACGGTCATAGATTGCGGATTGCAAATTTAGGTTCGATTGTTCACAAATCAACGCGATCATTGCAAATTTACATATCTTGCGGTGGCGGGACACACTAGGACCAAAATCGTCCTCGCCATAGCTCTACGGGCACGCGACGGCGCCGGCTAATCGTTGTCGAGGACGACGACAGGGATTGTGCCCTCCTCCATCACGCAGAGCTAGGCCAGCACCTGCGCGCTTGAGGCGGCATCGCCGGAGTTCATGGAGAACGGATAGCTTCCGTGTCCGAGTCCATCGAATCGGAGACGTCCGCCTCGTAGTAGCGGCGGAGCTTGCGCGGCATGCTACGTCCAAAATGTATCTACTTTCTCAAACACTTTGCTATTGTTTCTTCTCTAAAATTGTGTGATTTGGATACAACTAACATGGATTGACGCTGTTTTCAGCAGAATTACCTTGGTGTCTTGTTTTTGTGCAGAAAATGAACTATCAGGAAAAATTCCGAAAAATATGCCAAAAACTATTTCTCACCAGAAGATCCACGGAGCCAGAAGGGAAGACAGAGAGGAGGCCTAGGGGCCAGACCCACCACAGGCACGGGCTGAAGGGTTTCGCGGCATAGTAAATCAAAATTTTCTACGGATGCGAACAGAGGGAAGCCAAGATCTAATCTAGAAGATGCAAACAACGAGAGAGATTGGATTAGATCTTCATACCCTTGAAGATTCGCACAGCGGAACGTTCGTCGGAACGTGGGTGATGTAGTCGTACTCGCTTCTCCTCCTCGCGATCCGATCCGATCTAGCACCACAAGTGGCGATGCCTCCGTGAGATGCACACGTGCGGCACCTCGACGTCTCCTCCTTCCTTGGTCCAGCAAGTATGGTGGAGAGATGGGTTGGATCTACAACGCGACGGTGCGGTGCAATTGGTGGAGAGTTTCTGCAGCAGGGCTTCGCCTACACGCAGTCGGGAGGGAGAGAGAGAGGAGGGCAGCAGGGCGGCTAGGGTTAAGGAGGAGGTGTGGGGGGTGGTGTGCCCCAGCCCTCTATATATAGAGGGGTGGGCGCCAGCCCTAACCCCTCCCCCAAGCCCTAGGCCGGCGGCCAAAGGAGGGAGGAGTGGGGGCAAGGAACCCCCCCCCTTCTAGAAGCTCCAACTAGGGTTTTACCCTTGCTGGCCGGTTGGGCCCTATGGGGCCTTGTGCCCCTGGCCCAATGCGGCCAGGGCACTCCCTCATAGGCCCATGCCCCCTCCCGACAGGTGGGACCACGTTGGTCCCCCTCCGGAAGGTTCTAGAAGCTTCCGGTACAATACCGATTAACCCGGAACAATTCCGAACTCCAAAAACTGCACTGCCTTATATGAATCTTATTCTCCGGACCATTCCGGAACCTCTCGTGATGTCCCGGATCCCATCCGAGACTCCGAAAAAAACTCATAAACCAATTATCCAATCTATCCTAGCGTCGAGACACGTTAAGTGTGTGACCCTTCGGGTTCGAGAATATGCGGACATGATCTTCTATCAATAATCAACAGCGGGGTCTGGAAACCCATATTGACTCCCACACACTCATCGATGATCATATCGGATGAACCACGATGCCAGGATTCAATCAATCCCATATATATATTCCCTTCGTCTCGCGATATTTTACTTGCCCGAGATTCGATCGTCGGTACCGTCATACCTAGTTCAATCTCATTCACAGCAAGTACTTTACTCGTTCCGTAATCCGATATCACTTTGTGATTAACTCCTTAACCACATGCTTGCAAGCGGTGTTGATATCGATTACCGAGTGGGCCCGAAGTATATCTCTCCGACTTGGGAGGGACAAATTCCATCTCGATACATACAACCCAACAGATACTTTCCGACCACCTGAGAGACACCTTTATGATCACCCTCTCATAGGATGATGTTTGATGACCTCAAAGATTTCTTCCAATACCAGGGAGTTGTATTATCTCATGGTCTAAGGAATACAATATTTGACATAAGAAAAGCTTCGCAAAGACGAACACGATGACACGATCTAATTGCTCAGCTTAGTTTGGGTCTGTCCATCATATCATTCTCCCAATGATATGATCTCATTATTAATCGATAACTCATGTCTATGGTTAGGAAACCTTAACCATCATTAATCAATGAGCTAGTCCATAGAGGCGTACTAGGGACACGGTGTTGTTCACAAACCACACAAGTATTAAAGTTTCCGCTTAATACAATTCTAGCATGGAATATAAACATTATCATGAACAAGAATTATAATAATAACATCTTTATTATTGCCTCTAGGGCATAATTCCAACAGTCTCCCACTTGCACTAGAGTCAATAATCTAGTTTACATTTGGCAACAATCTCACACCCATGGCACTAAGGTGCTGATCATGTTTTACACGTGGAAGAGGTTTAGTCAATGGATCTGCGACATTCAGATCTGTATGTACTTTGCTAATCTTCATATCTCCATCTGCTATATAATCTCGGATTATATGAAACTTGCGGTTGATATGCTTGGTCTTTGGATGATATCTTGGTTCCTTAGCGAGTGATATGGCGCCAGTGTTGTCACACAATATCTCCAGTGGGTCCAATGCACTTGGAACCACGCCAAGCTCAGTGATGAAGTTTCTGATCCAAACTCCTTCACTTGACGCTTCTGCAGCAGCCATGTATTCTGCTTCTACTGTAGATCCCGCGATCACGCTTTGCTTGCAGCTTCTCCAGCTCACAGCTCCTCCATTCAAAATATAAACGTATCATGTCTGAGATTTAGAATCATCCTTGTCGGTGTCGAAACTAGCATCGACGTAACCTTTTACGACGAGCTGTTCATCACCCCCATAGACTAAGAACATTTCTTTAGTCCTATTTAGGTACTTTAGAATGTTCTTCACGGCTGTCCAGTGTTCCACTCCTGGATCACTTTGATACCTGCTCGTCAAACTAAGAGCATTGGACACATCCGGTCTAGTACACAACATGGCATACATGATAGAACCTATGGCCGAGGCATAAGGCACTTTGCTCATAGCTTTCCTATCATTTACCGTAGCTGGACACTGAGCCTTGCTCAATATCTTACCTGACAACATAGGCACTGAACCTTTCTTTGCCTTATCCATTCTGAACCTTTTCAGAACTTTGTCTAGGTATGTACTCTGGCTTAAAGCTATCAGGCGTCTTTGTCTATCTCTATAGATTTTGATGCCCAATATATAAGCAACTTCACCTAGGTCTTTCATTGAAAAACACTTGTTCAAATAACTCTTCACATCGTTAAGCATGTTAATGTCATTTCCAATAATCAATATGTCATCCACATATAGTACCAGAAATGTCACCGAGCTCCCACTCACTTTCTTGTAGATACAAGCTTCGTAGCTATTTGGAACAAATCCAAAGCTCTTGATCACTTGATCAAAACGAAGGTTCCAACTCCGAGATGCTTGCTTCAGTCCATAAATGGAACGCTCAAGTGTGCATACTTTATCAGCATCCTTAGGATCGACAAAACCTTCGGGTTGCATCATATACGACTCTTCATCAATGTTGCCATTGAGGAAAGCAGTCTTGACATCCATCTGCCATATTTCAAAATCATGAAACGCAGCAATTGCTAATAAAATCTGAATGGACTTAAACATCGCTACGGGAGAGAAAGTCTCATCGTAGTCAACACCTTGAACTTGTCGAAAACCCTTCGCGACAAGCCATGCTTTATAGACGGTAACATTACCATCTGCGTCCGTTTTCTTCTTGAAAATCCATTTGCACTCAACGGCCTTTCGGTCGCTAGGAGGGTCCACCAAAGTCCATACTTGGTTTTCGCTCATGGATCCCAATTTGGATTTCATGGCCTCTAGCCATTTCTCAGAGTCTGGGCTCATCATCGCTTCCTCATAGTTCGCAGGCTCACTGTCATCTACTAGCAAGACAGTTAAGACAGGGTTGCCGTACCACTCAGGAGGGGCACGCGACCTTGTCGACCTGCGACGTTCAGTAGCAGCATCATCCGAAGCTTCATGATCCTTATCATTAGCTTCCTCTATTATTGGTGCAGGCGGCACTGGAACAATTTCAGGTGCTGCGCTACTCTCCAACTCAAGAGAAGGTTCAATAACCTCGTCTAGCTCTACTTTCCTCCCACTCACTTCTTTCGAGAGAAACTCCTTCTCAAGAAAGGAACCGTTCTTTGCGACAAACACTTTGCCTTCGGTTCTGTGATAGAAGGTATACCCAATAGTTTCCTTAGGGTATCCTATGAAGACGCATTTCTCCGCTTTGGGTTCGAGCTTGTCCGGCATCAACTTCTTGACGTAAGCTTCGCATCCCCAAACTTTAAGAAAAGACAACTTAGGTTTAGCGCCAAACCACAGTTCATACGGTGTCGTCTCAATGGATTTAGATGGTGACCTATTTAAAGTGAATGCAGCGGTTTCTAATGCATAACCCCAAAATGATAACGGCAAATCAGTAAGAGACATCATCGATCGGACCATATCTAATAGAGTTCGATTCCGGCGTTCAGACACACCATTGCGATGTGGTGTTCCGGGTGGCGTGAGTTGCGAAACAATTCCGCTTGCTTTAAGATGCGTGAGAAAATCATAACTCAAATATTCACCTCCACGATCGGATTGTAGAAACTTAATCTTTCTGTTACGATGGTTCTCCACTTCATTCTGAAATTCCTTGAACTTTTCAAATGTTTCAGATTTATGTTTCATTAAATAGATATACCCATATCTACTTAAGTCATCGGTAAAAGTGAGAAAATAGCGATATCCACCACGCGTCGAAACACTCATCGGTCCGCACACATCGGTATGTATGATTTCCAACAAGTCCGTTGCTCGTTCCATCATTCCGGAGAACGGGGTTTTGATCATCTTGCCCATGAGGCATGGTTCGCATGTGTCAAATGATTCAAAATCAAGAGACTCCAAAAGTCCATCAGAATGGAGTTTCTTCATGCGCTTTACACCAATATGACCTAGACGACAGTGCCACAAATAAGTAGTATTATCACTATCTACTTTGCATCTCTTAGCCTCAATGTTATGGATGTGTGTTTCATCCCTTCCGAGATTTAGAAGAAATAAACCATTCACAATAGGTGCATGACCATAAAAGATGTTACTCATATAAATAGAATAACCATTATTCTCCGATTTAAATGAATAACCGTCTTGCAATAAACACGATTCAGAAATAATGTTCATGCTCAACGCAGGCACATAATAACATTTATTAAGGTTTAAAACTAATCCCGAAGGTAAAACTAAGGAGAGCGTGCCGACGGCCATCACATCAACTCTTGATCCGTTGCCAACGCGCATCGTCACCTCATCCCTCGCAAGCCGCCGTCTATTCCGTAGCTCCTGTTTCGAGTTACAAATATTAGCAACTGAACCAGTATCAAATACCTAGGCACTACAACGAGGGCTAGTAAGGAAAACATCAATAACATGTATATCAAATATACCTTTGGTGGTACCAGCCTTCTTGTCCGCTAAGTACTTCGTACAGTTGCGCTTCCAGTGACCCTTGTCCTTGCAATAGAAGCACTTAGTGTCCGGCTTAGGACCAGACTTGAGCTTCTTCTCAGCAGGGGCAACGCGCTTGCCGCCGCCTTTCTTGAAGGGCTTCTTTGCACCTTTACCTTTCTTAAAGGAGGGCTTGTTGACCATCAACACATGATTATCCTTTTTGATGTCCACCTCCGCAGCCTTCAGCTTTGCGAAGAGCTCGGTGATCGTATCAGTGGAACCAATCTGATTATGAGTCACTACAAAACTTTTGTAGCTAGGAGGGAGTGATTGCAGAACCCTGTCAATCTTGAGCTCCTCTGGAATCTTGCAGTCCAGTTGCTCAAGGCGTTGAGTGTAGCCCGACATCTTTATGGCGTGCTCACTAACGGAACTCCCTTCCTCCATCTTGCAGTTAAAGAATCTCTCAGAGATCTCATATCTCTCAGAACGGGCCTGAGTCTGAAACATGGTTTTCAGCTCCTCGAGAATCTCAAAGGGCCCGTGATAGTCTTCAAAACGATTTTGAAGGTCCGATTCCATAGCAAACAACATGATGCTCTTAATCACACCATAATCATCTTTGCGCGACTGATAGACAGCTTTCTCATCAGCCGGCGCAGTTGCAGCAGGGGCGTCACCTAACGCTTTCTCAAGGACATAGTCCTTTTGACCGCCAGAGAGAATGATTCTCAGATTGCGAAACCAGTTGGTGAAGTTAGACCCATTGTTCTTAAGCTTTTCTTTCTCAGCAAAAACGTTGAAGTTGAAGTTGGACTTAGCCATGTGATCTACAATATTTGCAAGTACAAATTAGACTATGTTCATGATAACTAGTTCAACTTTTAATCAAATTACTAGATGAACTCCCACTAAATTCAACATCCCTCAAGTTGTTTAGTGAACATGATCCAAATTCACCACACCTAATCCGATCTTCACGAGAAGAGATGTGGCTTCAATGGTGGACAACAAAGTGTCGATCATATCATCCATATGACTCATGCTTAACCTTTCGGTTCATGTGTTCCGAGGCCATGTCTGTACATGCTAGGCTCATCAAGTCAAACCCAAGTATTTCCGCGTGTGCAAAATTGGCTTGCACCCGTTGTATGTGAGCGTAGAGTCTATAGCACCCGATCATCACGTGATGCTTGGACACGACGAACTTTCGCAACGGTGCATACATGGGGAGAACACAGATTTATCTTGATCTTTAAGTGAGGAATCATCTTATAATGCTACCATCGCGATCTAAGCATAATAAGATACATAAAAGGATAAACATCACATGCATATAACTTTATGTGACATGGTATAGCCAATCTTCACGCAATGATCTCCATCTTGTGCGTGCCGGCATGATCTCCATCACTCCACCATGATTGCCTCCACCACGAATAGCAACTACAACTATTGCTAACTACTTAGCGATAAAGTAAAGCTATTACATGGCGTATAAGAAGTGGACTCGCGGGTCATACACAATTATAAAGACAACCATATGGCTCCTGCCGGTTGTGTACTCATCGACATGCAAGTCATGAAACATTACAAAACATGATCATCGCATACATTATACACATCACATCTTGGGCCATACCATATCACAGAAAACACTCCCTGCAAAAACAAGCTAGACGCCTCTACTTTGTCGTTGCATGTTTTACGTGGCTTATGGGAGTAGCAAGCTAAGAACGATTCTTACCTATGGAAAGCCACAACGGTGATATTATGGTTGCCAAACTCCGGTGTTAAACCCATGAAAACTATAGTGAGAGAAACAGGCATCCACCAGCCGCATGTGTGGAACAAGCCACACGTCAAGTGCGGAGCCCGTCTCGCGAACGACATCGCGTAAGGTTGTCCTGTACCGCTTCAATCTCCTATCCCGCGTCATAAGAAGAACATAAACAAGAGGCTTGCAACAGAAAACATCAACGCCCGCAACAACCATGTTGCGTTCTAGTCGTGAATCACATCTACGCATAGATCTAGCTCTGATACCACTGAAGGGTTTCACGGCATAGTAAATCAAAATTTTCTACGGATGCGAACAGAGGGAAGCCAAGATCTAATCTAGGAGATGCAAACAACAAGAGAGATTGGATTAGATCTTCATACCCTTGAATATTCGCACAGCGGAACGTTCGTCGGAACGTGGGTGATGTAGTCGTACTCGCTTCTCCTCCTCGCGATCCGATTCGATCTAGCACCACAAGTGGCGATGCCTCCGTGAGATGCACACGTGCGGCACCTCGACGTCTCCTCCTTCCTTGGTCCAGCAAGTATGGTGGAGAGATGGGTTGGATCTACAACGCGACGGTGCAGTGCAATTGGTGGAGAGTTTCTGCAGCAGGGCTTTGCCTACACGCAGTCGGGAGGGAGAGAGAGAGAGAGGAGGGCAGCAGGGCGGCTAGGGTTGAGGAGGAGGTGTGGGGGGTGGTGCGCCCCAGCCCTCTATATATAGAGGGGTGGGCGCCAGCCCTAACCCCTCCCCCAAGCCCTAGGTCGGCGGCCAAAGGAGGGAGGAGTGGGGGGCAAGGAACCCCCCCTTCTAGAAGCTCCAACTAGGGTTTTACCCTTGCTGGCCGGTTGGGCCCTATGGGGCCTTGTGCCCCTGGCCCAATGCAGCCAGGGCACTCCCTCATAGGCCCATGCCCCCTCCCGACAGGTGGGACCACGTTGGTCCCCCTCTGGAAGGTTCTAGAAGCTTTCGGTACAATACCGATTAACCCGGAACAATCCCGAACTCCAAAAACTGCACTGCCTTATATGAATCTTATTCTCCGGACCATTCCGGAACCTCTCGTGATGTCCCGGATCCCATCCGAGACTCCGAACAAAAACTCATAAACCAATTATCCAATCTATCCTAGCGTCAAGACACGTTAAGTGTGTGACCCTTCGGGTTCGATAATATGCGGACATGATCTTCTATCAATAATCAACAACGGGGTCTGGAAACCCATATTGACTCCCACACACTCATCGATGATCATATCGGATGAACCACGATGCCAGGATTCAATTAATCCCATATATATTCCCTTCGTCTCGCGATATTTTACTTGCCCGAGATTCGATCGTCGGTACCGTCATACCTAGTTCAATCTCGTTCACAGCAAGTACTTTACTCGTTCCGTAATCCGATATCACTTTTTGATTAACTCCTTAACCACATGCTTGCAAGCGGTGTTGATATCGATTACCGAGTGGGCCCGAAGTATATCTCTCCGACTTGGGAGGGACAAATCCCATCTCGATAGATACAACCCAACAGATACTTTCCGATCACCTGAGAGACATGACGTTTGATGACCTCAAAGCTTTCTTCCAATACCAGGGAGTTGTATTATCTCATGGTCTAAGGAATACAATATTTGACATAAGAAAAGCTTCGCAACGACGAACACGATGACACGATCTAATTGCTCTGCTTAGTTTGGGTCTGTCCATCATATCATTCTCCCAATGATATGATCTCATTATTAATCGACAACTCATGTCTATGGTTAGGAAACCTTAACCGTCATTAATCAATGAGCTAGTCCATAGAGGCGTACTAGGGACACGGTGTTGTTCACAAACCACACAAGTATTAAAGTTTCCGCTTAATACAATTCTAGCATGGAATATAAACATTATCATGAACAAGAATTATAATAATAACATCTTTATTATTGCTTCTAGGGCATAATTCCAACATGGGCCCACCTGACCCCGCGCCTGGAGAGGGTTTGGCCACCCTAGACAGCTCCTCGGCCTTCCTCCGTGCCTATAAGTTGCCTTCTGATCTAAAAACTCAGGGAGGGTTCGATAGTTTTCCAGAAAGAGTTCTGCTCCGCCGCGCCACAGGAAACCAAGATTCGGATCCATAAACTCCGTTCTGGCACTCTGCCGGGACGGGGAATTTGGAGAGGATTATCGCCATCGTCATCACCAACGCATCTCCATCAACCATCTATGTTTCCCTCATCCATGAGTGAGTAATCCTCCGTTGTTGGCTTGGAGATAGTAGGGATTGGATGAGTTCTATCATGTAATCGAATAAGATCTGTTAGGGCATAGTGCCTAGTATCTCTACTAGTGTTATTTGACTTTGTTGCAACTTGTTGTGCTTAATGTTTGTCACTAGGGCCTGAGTGCCATAATCTCATATCTGAAATTATTATTGAATCATTATGATAGTATTGTTTGTGATCTTATCTGCAAGTTGTGTACACATATCATTGTCCGGATCCAAAAGCCCTAAAGTGACAATAATTGGGAAAACCGGAGGGGATGGCTATGGTGTGAGGATCACATGTGTTCACGGAGTGTTAATGCTTTGCTCTGGTGCTCTATTAAAAGGAGCACCTTAATTGCCAGTAGTTCCCTAGAGGCCCCGCTGCCACGGGTTGGCTGGACAGAAGATGTTGTGCAAGTTCTCATTGCGAGCACGTATGACTATATTTGGAGCACATGCCTAGGATTATTTATGAAGGGTTTCGAAGCATAGTAAATCAAAAAATCTACGGATGCGAACGGGAAAGCCAAGATCTAATTTAGGAGATGCAATCAACGAGAGGGATAGATGAGATCTTCATACCCTTGAAGAAATCGCACAGCGAAAACGTTCAACAGAACGTGGGTGATGTAGTCGAACTAGCCTTCTCCTCCTAGTGATCTGATCCGATACGATCCAACGCCGCAAGTGGCGACGCCTCCGAGAGATGCACACGTACGATGTCGCGATGTCTCCTCCTTCCTTGGTCCAGCAAGTGGGGTGGAGAGATAGATTGGATCTACAGCACGACGGCATGGTGCAATGGTGGAGAGTTTCTGTGGCAGGGCTTCGCCTACGCGCAGTCGGCAGAGAGAGAGAGGTAGGGCAGCAGCTGGCGGCTAGGGTTTGGGGTGGAGGGAGGGTGCGCCCCCTGCCCACCTTATATAGGGGGCTGGTCGGCCCCCTTGCCCCCTCCTCCAAGCCCTAGGGCGGCAGCCCCAAGGGTGGAGTGGGGTGAAGTCTTACCCCCCCTTCTAGAAGGTCCCCTAGGGTTTCCCCTACGATTTTGGCCGGCTGGGCCTATGGGGCCTTGTGCCCCTAGCCCAATGCGGCCAGGGAACTCCCTCGTAGGCCCACGCACCCCTCCTACAAGTGGGGCCACGTTGGTCCTACTCCGTAAGCTTCTAGAACCTTCCGGTACAATACCGAATACTCTGAAACGATTCCGAAATCCAAAAACTGCTTTCCTTTATATGAATCTTATTCTCCAGACCATTCTGGAACCTCTCGTGATGTCCTGGATCTCATCCGAGACTCCGAACAAAAACTCCTAAACCAATTATCCATTATATCCTAGCGTCAAGACACGTTAAGTGTGTGACCCTACGGGTTCGAGAATATGCAGACATGATCTTCTATCAATAATCAACAGCGGGATATGGAAACCCAAATTGACTCCCACATATTCATCGATGATCATGTCGGATGAACCATGATGCCAGGATTCAATTAATCCCATATTTATATTCCCTTCATCACACGATATTTTACTTGCCCGAGATTCGATCGTTGGTATCTGCATACCGAGTTCAATCTCGTTCACAGCAAGTACTTTACTCGTTCCGTAATCCGATATCACTTTGTGATTAACTCCTTAACCACGTGCTTGCAAGTGGTGTTGATATCCATTACCGAGTGGGCCCAAAGTATATCTCTCCGACTCGGGAGGGACAAATCCCATCTCGATACATACAACCCAACAAGTACTTTCCGATCACCTGAGAGACACCTTTTTGATCACCCTGTCATAGGATGACGTTTGATGACCTCAAAGCTTTCTTCCGATACCAGGGAGTTGCATTATCTCATGGTCTAAGGAATACAATATTTGACATAGGAAAAAGCTTCGCAAAGATGAACACGATGACACGATCTAATTGCTCTGCTTGATTTGGGTCTGTCCATCATATCATTCTCCTAATGACATGATCTCATTATTAATCGACAACTCATGTCTATGGTTAGGAAACCTTAACCATCATTAATCAATGAGCTAGTCCATAGAGGCGTACTAGGGACACGGTGTTGTTCATAAACCACACAAGTATCAAAGTTTCCGCTTAATACAATTCTAGCATGGAATATAAACTTTATCATGAACAAGAATTATAATAATAACATCTTTATTATTGCCTCTAGGGCATAATTCCAACAGTCTCCCACTTGCACTAGAGTCAATAATCTAGTTTACATCTGGCAACAATCTAACACCCATGGCAATAAGGTGCTGATCATGTTTTGCTCGTGGAAGAGGTTTAGTCAACGGATCTGCGACATTCAGATCTGTATGTAATTTGCTAATCTTCAGATCTCCATCTATTATATAATCTCGAATTATATGAAACTTGCGGTTGATGTGCTTGGTATTTGGATGATATCTTGGTTCCTTAGCCAGTGTTATGGCGCTAGTGTTGTCACACAATATCTCCAGTGGGTCCAAGGCACTTGGAACCACACCAAGTTCAGTGATGAAGTTCCTGATCCAAACTCCTTCACTTGACGCTTCTGCAGCAGCCATGTATTCCGCTTCTACTGTAGATCCCGCGATCACGCTTTGCTTGTAGCTTCTCCAGCTCACAGCTCCTCCATTCAAAATATAAATGTATCCTGTCTGAGACTTAGAATCATCCTTGTCGGTGTCGAAACTAGCGTCCACGTAACCTTTTACGACGAGCTGCTCATCACCTCCATAGACCAAGAAAATTTCTTTAGTCCTATTTAAATACTTTAGGATGTTCTTCACGGCTGTCCAGTGTTCCACTCCTGGATCACTTTGGTATCTGCTCGTCAAACTAAGAGCATTGGACACATCTGGTCTAGTACACAGCATGACATACATGATAGAACCTATGGCCGAGGCATATGGCACTTTGCTCATAGTTTCTCTATTGTTTACCATAGCTGGACACTGAGCCTTGCTCAATATCTTACCTAACAAAATGGGCACTGAACCTTTCTTTGCCTTATCCATTCTTAACCTTTTCAGAACTTTGGCTAGGTATGTACTTTGGCTTAAAGCTATTAGGCGTCTTTGTCTATCTCTATAGATTTTGATGCCTAATATATAAGCAGCTTCTCCTAGGTCTTTCATTGAAAAACATTTATTCAAATAACTCTTCACATCGTTAAGCATACCAATGTCATTTCCAATAATCAATATGTCATCCACATATAGTACCAAAAATGTCACTGAGCTCCCACTCACTTTCTTGTAGATACAAGCTTCGTAGCAATTTGGAACAAATCCAAAGCTCTTGATCACTTGATCAAAACGAAGGTTCCAACTCCGAGATGTTTGCTTCAGTCCATAAATGGAACGCTGAAGTTTGCACACATTATCAGCATCCTTAGGATCGACAAAACCTTCGGGCTGCATCATATACAACTCTTCATCAATGTTGCCATTGAGGAATGCAGTCTCGACATCCATTTGCCATATTTCATAATCATGAAATGCAACAATTGCTAATAAAATCCGAATGGACTTAAACATCGCTACGGGAGAGAAAGTCTCATCATAGTCAACACCTTGAACTTGTCGAAAACCTTTTGCGACAAGTCGAGCTTTATAGACAGTAACATTACCATCCGCGTCCGTTTTCTTCTTGAAAATCCACTTGCACTTAACGGCCTTTCGGTCGCTAGGATGGTCCACCAAAGTCCATACTTGGTTTTCGCTCATGGATCCCAATTCGGATTTCATGGCCTCTAGCCATTTCTCAGAGTCTGGGCTCAACATTGCTTCCTCATAGTTCGCAGGTTCACTTTTGTCTACTAACAAGACAGTTAAGACAGGGTTGCCGTACGACTCAGGAGGAGCACGTGACCTTGTCGACCTGCGACGTTCAGCAGCAGCATCGTTCGAAGTTTCATGATCCTCATCATTATCTTCCTCTCTTGTTGGTGCAGACGGCACTGGAACAATTTCAGGTGCTGCGCTACTCTCCAACTCGAGAGAAGGTTCAATAACCTCGTCTAGCTCTACCTTCCTCCCACTCACTTCTTTCGAGAGAAACTCCTTCTCAAGAAAGGATCCGTTCTTTGCGACAAACACTTTGCCTTCAGATCTGTGATAGAAGGTATACCCAATCGTTTCCTTAGGGTATCCTATGAAGACGCATTTCTCCGCTTTGGGTTCGAGCTTGTCCAGCATCAACTTCTTGACGTAAGCTTCGCATCCCCAAACTTTAAGAAACGACAACTTAGGTTTAGCACCAAACCACAGTTCATACGGTGTCGTCTCAACGGATTTAGATGGTGCCCTATTTAAAGTGAATGCAGCGGTTTCTAATGCATAACCCCAAAATGATAATGGCAAATCTGTAAGAGACATCATCGATCGCACCATATCTAATAGAGTTCGATTCCGGCGTTCAGACACACCATTGCGATGTGGTGTTCCGGGTGGCGTGAGTTGCGAAACTATTCCGCTTTCTTTAAGATGCGTGAGAAAATCATAACTCAAATATTCACCTCCACGATCGGATCGGAGAAATTTAATTTTCCTGTTACGATGGTTTTCCACTTCGTTCTGAAATTCTTTGAACTTTTCAAACGTTTCAGATTTATGTTTCATTAAATATATATACCCATATCTACTTAAGTCATTAGTAAAAGTGAGAAAATAGCGATATCCACCGCGTGTCGAAACACTCATTGGTCCGCATACATCGGTATGTATGATTTTCAACAAGTCTGTTGCTCGCTTCATCATTCCGGAGAACGGGGTTTTGATCATCTTGCCCATGAGGCATGGCTCGCACGTGTCAATTGATTCAAAATCAAGAGACTCCAAAAGTCCATCAGAATGGAGTTTCTTCATGCGTTTTACATCAATATGACCTAGACGGCAGTGCCACAAATAAGTTGAATTATCACTATCTACTTTGCATCTCTTAGCCTCAATATTATGGATGTGTGTTTCATTGCTTTCGAGATTCAGAAGAAATAAACCATTCACAGCAGGTGCATGGCCATAAAAGATGTTATTCATATAAATAGAACAACCATTATTCTCCGATTTAAATGAATAACCGTCTTGCAATAAACACGATCCAGATAATAATGTTCATGCTCAACACAGGCACATAATAACACTGATTAAGGTTTAAAACTAATCCCGAAGGTAAAACTAAGGAGAGCGTGCCGACGGCCATCACATCAACTCTTGATATGTTTCCAACGCGCATCGTCACCTCATCCCTCGCTAGCCGTCATCTATTCCGTAGCTCCTGTTTCGAGTTACAAATATTAGCAACTGAACCAGTATCAAATACCCAGGCACTACAATGAGCGCTAGTAAGGTAAACATCAATAACATGTATATCAAATATACCTTTAATGGTGCCAGCCTTCTTGTCCGCTAAGTACTTCGGACAATTGCGCTTCCAGTGACCCTTGTCCTTGCAATAGAAGCACTCAGTGTTCGGCTTAGGTCCAGACTTGAGCTTCTTCTCAGCAGGGGCAATGCGCTTGCCGCTGCCTTTCTTGAAGGATTTCTTGGCACCCTTCCCTTTCTTAAAGCTAGGGGGCTTGTTAACCATCAACACATGATTATCTTTCTTGATGTCCACCTCCACAGTTTTCAGCTTAGCAAAGAGCTCAGTGATCATATCAGTGGAACCAATATGATTGTGATTGACTACAAAACCTTTATAGCTAGGAGGGAGTGATTGCAGAACTCTGTCAATCTTGAGCTCTTTTGGAATCTTGCAGTCCAGTTGCTCAAGACGTTGAGTGTAGCCCGACATCTTAATGGCGTGCTCACTAACGGAACTCCCTTCCTCCATCTTGCAGTTAAAGAATTTCTCAGAGATCTCATATCTCTCAGAACGGGCCTGAGTCTAAAACATGGTTTTCAGTTCCTCAAGAATCTCAAAGGGCCCGGCAACTCCTCAAAACGATTTTGAAGGTCCGATTCCATAGCAAACAACATGGTACTCTTAATCACTCCAGAATCATCTTTGCGCGACTGATAAACAGCTTTTCATCAGACGGCACATCAATAGCAGGGGCGTCACCTAGCGCTTTCTCAAGGACATAGTCCTTTTGTCCGCTAGCGAGAATGATTCTCAGATTGCGGAACTAGTTGGTGAAGTTAGACTCATTGTTCTTAAGCTTTTCTTTCTCAGCAAAAACGTTGAAGTTGAAGCTGGACTTAGCCATTTGATCTACAAAATTTGCAAGTACAATTTAGACTATGTTCATGATAACTAGTTCAACTTAATGAAATTACTACATGAACTCCCACTAAATTCAACATCCCTCAAGTTGTTTAGTGAACACGATCCAAATTCACCACACCTAATTCGATCTTCACGAGAAGAGATGTGGTTTCAATGGTGGACAACAAAGTGTCGGATCATATCATTCATATGACTCATGCTTAACCTTTCGGTTCGTGTGTTCCGAGGCCATGTCTGTACATGCTAGGCTCGTCAAGTCAAACCCAAGTATTTCCGCGTGTGCAAAACTGGCTTGCACCCGTTGTATGTGAACATAGAGTTTATAGCACCCGATCATCACGAGGTGCTTGAACACGACGAACTTTCGCAACGGTGCATACATGGGGAGAACACAATTTTATCTTGATCTTTAAGTGAGGAATCATCTTATAATGCTACCGTCGCGATCTAAGCATAATAAGATACATAAAAGGATAAACATCACATGCATATAATCTTATGTGACATGGTATAGCCAATCTCAGCGCAATGATCTCCATCTTGTGCGCGCCAGCATGATCTCCATCACTCCACCATGATTGCCTCCACCACGAATAGCAACTACAACTATTGCTAACTACTTAGCGATAAAGTAAAGATATTACATGGCGTATAAGAAGTTGACACACAGGTCATACACAATTATAAAGACAACCATATGGCTCCTGCCGGTTGTGTACTCATCGACATGCAAGCCATGAAATATTACAAAACATGATCATTGCATACAACATACATATCATATCTTGGGCCATACCATATCACAAAACACTCCCTGCAAAAACAAGTTAGACGCCTCTACTTTGTTGTTGCATGTTTTACGTGGCTTATGGGAGTAGCAAGCTAAGAACGATTCTTCCCTATGGAAAGCCACAACGGTGATAATATGGTTTCCAAACTCCGGTGTTAAACCCATGACAACTATAGTGAGAGAAACAGGCATCCACCAGCCGCATGTGTGGAACAAGCCACACGTCATGTGCGGAGCCGGTCTCGCGAACGAGGTCGCGTAAAGTTGGCCTGGACCGCTTCGATCTCACTATCCCGCGTCATAAGAAGTACACAACAAGAGGCTTGCAACAGAAAACATCAATGCCCGCAACAAGCATGTTGCGTTCTACTCGTGAAACACATCTACGCGTAGATCTAGCTCTGATACCACTGAAGGGTTTCGCATCATAGTAAATCAAAAAAATCTACGGATGCGAACGGGAAAGCCAAGATCTTATCTAGGAGATGCAATCAACGAGAGGTATATTTGAGATCTTCATACCCTTGAAGAAATCGCACAACGGAAACGTTCAACAGAACGTGGGTGATGTAGTCGAACTAGCCTTCTCCTCCTCGCGATTCGATCTGATCCAACGCCGCAAGTGGCGACGCCTCCGATAGATGCACACGTATGTTGTTGCAACATCTCCTCCTTCCTTGGTCCAGCAAGTGGGGTGGAGATATAGATTGGATCTACAGCACGACGGCGTGGTGCAATGGTGGAGAGTTTCTGTGGCAGGGCTTCGCCTACGCGCAGTCGGGAGAGAGAGAGAGGTAGGGCAGCAGCTGGTGGCTAGGGTTTGGGGTGGAGGGAGGTTGCGCCCCCTTCCCACCTTATATAGGGGGCTGGTCGTCCCCCTTTCCCCCTCCTCCAAGCCCTAGGGCGGCGACCACAAGGGTGGAGTGGGGGGGCAAGTCTCCCCCCCTTCTAGAAGGTCCCCTAGGGTTTTGGCCGGCTGGGCCTATGGGGCCTTGTGCCCCTGGCCCAATGCGGCCAGGACACTCCCTCGTAGGCCCACACACCCCTCCGACAAGTGGGGCCACGTTGGTCCTACTCCGTAAGCTTCTAGAACCTTCCGGTACAATACCGAATACTCCGAAACGATTCCGAAATCCAAAAACTACTTTCCTTTATATGAATCTTATTCCTCGGACCATTCCGGAACCTCTCGTGATGTCCTGGATCTCATACGAGACTCCAAAAAAAACTCACAAACCAATTATCCATTCTATCCTAGCGTCGAGACACGTTAAGTGTGTGACCCTACGGGTTCGAGAATATGCAGACATGATCTTCTATCAATAATCAATAGCAGGATCTGGAAACCCATATTGACTCCCACATATTCATCGATGATCATATCGGATGAACCACGATGCCAGGATTCAATTAATCCCATATTTATATTCCCTTCATCACGCGATATTTTACTTGCCCGAGATTCGATCGTTGGTATCTGCATACCTAGTTCAATCTCGTTCACAGCAAGTACTTTACTCGTTCCGTAATCCGATATCACTTTGTGATTAACTCCTTAACCACGTGCTTGCAAGGGGTGTTGATATCGATTACCGAGTGGGCCCGAAGTATATCTCTCTGACTCGGGAGGGACAAATCCCATATCGATACATACAACCCAACAAGTACTTTCCGATCACCTGAGAGACACCTTTATGATCACCCTGTCATAGGATGAGGTTTGATGACCTCAAAGCTTTCTTCCAATACCAGGGAGTTGCATTATCTCATGGTCTAAGGAATACAATATTTGACATAGGAAAAAGCTTCGCAAAGATGAACACGATGACACGATCTAATTGCTCTGCTTGATTTGGGTCTGTCCATCATATCATTCTCCTAATGACATGATCTCATTATTAATCCACAACTCATGTCTGTGGTTAGGAAACCTTAACCATCATTAATCAATGAGCTAGTCCATAGAGGCGTACTAGGGACACGGTGTTGTTCATAAACCACACAAGTATCAAAGTTTCCGCTTAATATAATTCTAGCATGGAATATAAACTTTATCATGAACAAGAATTATAATAATAACATCTTTATTATTGCCTCTAGGGCATAATTCCAACAATTTAGTACTTGGATGCTTGTTATTATTTATCTGCAATTCCCTAGTTCTTGAAGTTACATGTTTAGACTCGTCCATGCAACGCCCGTCCATCCATCCCTATGCCTACGGCACTCGAATCCTACTGTTACCGTTACTGTTACTATTGTTCCTGTTTCATTGTTGTTGTTGCTATTGCTATTGTTGTTGCTTTGCTGTTTCTACTGATAAACTTCTGTGAGCAAGAACTATTTCTAGGTGCAGCTGAACTAACAACTCATTTGTTAAGGCTTGCAAGTATTCTTTGGCTCCCCTTGTGTTGAATCAATAAATTGGATAATACTACCCGCGAAGACTGTTGCGATCCCCTATACTTGTGGGTCATCAAGACTATTTTATGGTGCCGTTGCCGGGGAGCATAGCTTTATTTGTAAGTTCACTTGGATCTATTATTGTTCACTGCTACTCCTTTCATCATGGGGAAGTCTCGTGATGGAAAGTTCCCTATTTTACCATCCACTACAAGAAGAGGTACAATCCTAAACACCTCTGTTGCTCTTGATTCACCGTCTGTTATAAGTAAGCTTGTCACGCCACCACCACATACACATACTACACACGCTGCTACTACTGTTGAATCTGAAACTGCTTTTGATACCCATGATGTTACTTCTACTATGCTTGATGCGAGTGGTTCATTAGGTCCTTTTCTAGATGCTACTATGGCTAGTCTAGGAAATACCGAAACTCCTAGTAAGTACACTGTTACACCTGTTAGCTCACCTGAGGCTAGTGAAAGTTATGATATTAATGATGGTTGCATTGAGTTCACTGATGAATTTGTTGAAGAATGCCGAAACACACATGGTATTAGTGCTATGAAGAGTCTCCTTGCTAGACGTACTATTATGCCTAAGTTTTCCTCTGGTCCTAAGTTTGCCACCTCTCCCATAGATATTAAAGATGAAGATTATGATTTCTCTCTTGATTTGTCTTATTTAGATATTGTTGAGAAAGAACCTTTTTGTGGGACTGAAAATGAGAGTGTTGTGGCTCATATGAATGAGTTTTCTACTATGCGTGCTTTGTTCTCTGATGATTTTAAGATGTGTAAGTACTTTGTTGCTAAGATCTTCCCTTTTTCACTAAAAGGAGAAGCTAGGGCTTGGTTTAATAGATTACCTCCTGGTTCCATTGATAGCCTTGATTGCTTGATTGCTTCTTTCTTCCATAAATATTTTCCTCCCAGTGCTAGACATGCTGCTTTGCAGAGATTTTTTGATTTTAAATAGGGAGAAGAAGAGAAATTGCCTGAGTCATGGAAAGATTTTGTGCCTTGATTCATGCACATCCTGGATGTCCATTACCTAAAAATGAGCTTCTTGTTATTTATTATAATGGACTAACTGATGATTCTAGGACCTACCTAGATAGCTTTGCTGATTGTGTTTTTAGGAAAAGGACTCCTACAGATGCTGAAGAATTAATGACCAAGATAAGCAAGAATTATGATAATTGGACTTCAACTGAGCTGAATACACCTGAGCCTATTACTACTGAACCAGTTGTTCCTGAACCAGTTCCAACACCAACAACAAAGAAGAAGGGAGTTATTGCATTAAATGATGAAGTAATGAAAGAAGCTAAGAAGTGTCTAAAATAGAAAGGTATTAGAGCTGAAGATGTGAAGAATCTACCTCCTATAGAAGAATTATGTAAGCCAATTCCCCACTCATCTACTATTGAGGTACACTCTCTCCAACACTTTGATGAAGGTGATATTCCTTATGGTAAGCCTCCTGATCAATGTTTAGAGGAACTTGACATTTTTATTGTTAAACAAGGAAATTTTAATAAACAAGTTCAGAATCATTTATTGGAAAACTCTAAAGCTATCCATGAGTTGAAAGATATTGTGGAAAGAACTTCTAATGATATTAAAATTCTTTGTAAACACTTTCAAATGGTTCAAACTCAACTTGATCAACTTGCTAAGGTGCAAAATGATATGCTAGTTAATGCTTCAGGAGATAAACATACTTATGGAATTAAAACTAGGAGTGGTATAGCTACTCAAGATCCTTTATATCCTGAAGGACACCCTAAAATAATTGAGCAGGATTCTCAACAAGGTGAGAATAGTGGTAGTCCTCATAAGAGAAAGAAAAAGAAACATAAGATAGTTGAGGAACCCCTTGAACCTGCTGTAGATCCTAATAGTATATCTGTCTCTGATGCTGAAACTGAGAGTGGTAATGATAAAAATGAGTCTCCTGATAAGGAGGAAGGTGGGGAAGAACCTGAGAAGCATACTAAGAACACTAGGTACACCAAGGAAGATTTTATTGCTAATAAACATGGTAAAGAGAGAGAACCTTGGGTGCAGAAACCTATGCCTTTTCCAGGTAAGAAACACAAGTCAAAGGAGGAAGAACACTACAACAAGTTCTATGAGTGGATGAAACCTTTATTCTTGCAAATTCCTTTGACTGATGCTATTAAGTTGCATCCTTATTCAAAGTATATGAAGGATATTGTATCTCATAAAAGGAAGATTCCTAATGAGGATATTTTTACTCTACTTTGCTAATTACTCCTTCAATGGTAAGGTTCCAAAGAAACTAGGTAATCCAGGTATACCAACTATTCCTTGCTCCGTTAAGAATAATTATGTTAGAAATGCTTTATATGATTTGGGAGATGGAGTTAGTGTTATGACTTTTTCTCTCTATAAGAGACTCCAACTAGAAAAGTTGATACCGACTGATATTTGTTTGCAAATGGCTAATAAGTCAACTACTATTCCTGTTGGTATATGTGAGGATGTTCCTGTTCAAGTTGCTTATAATTGCATGGTCTTAACTGATTTTGTTGTGCTTGAAATTCCTGAAGATGATAATATGTCTATTATTCTTGGGAGACCTTTTCTTAATATTGCAGGTGCTATCATCAATTGCAATCAAGGAAAAGTAATATTCAATATTAATGATAAAAAGCACACTGTATATTTCCCCAAAAAGGTTGCTAGAAGCTATTGCCTGAATTCCATTGATATTGAGAACATCAAGGTTGGAGAAATATATTGTCCCATTCCACAAGAAAATTTTGAAACTATTATGATTGGGACCATTGCTATCAAGTATGAGGTAACATAATCACCTTGTGGAATGCAAAGTTTTGTTTCATATTAGATTGTTTTGGTAACAGGACTTGATCAACCTTGTTAACAAAATAATTTTAATGAACAAAATAATGTTTTCACTGTGGTTATACTTGCTTTCTTTTTCTCCTTTCTAATATTTGCTCTTCATCGTGCCTAACTTAAAGGCGTTAAAGAAAAGTACTTGTTGGGAGATAACCCAAGAGTTTCCTTGAGTCTTGGAAGTTATTACTTTAGTAATGACCTCTCCTTATCATTTTTGTTTGATTTTTGTGCCAAGAATGACCTCTAATGAGAGGGAAGTAAGATTTGGAGAGTTGTTGTCCCGAAATAGATTTCTATCATCCACCATAAATATTTGTGAGGAGTCTCTATAAGTCAGATTGATCTGAAAATTTACGAATAAATCCCCCAGTATGTTAGATAACTTTCGTTAGTTCAACACTTTTTGATTTGAGCAACATACGATGTTCTTAAAATTCGGTTTCTACCTGCTGGTCAGTTTTGACAGATTTCTTTCATTATTTGCATTTGCTTCTTATTGATTCCTTTTTAGTCCTATTTTGGGGAATTGAGCTTTTTGAAGGAGTTGCTACAGTAGCTTGTGTTTTTAGTGAAAATTCTTGCTGTTCCAAAGCTTTGCCTAAGGTCTATTATATTTTGAATACACTAATGTTGCTAATGAAGATTGTGTGAAGTTTTGTATGAAGGAAAAATTTCAGGTGTAGAGAGAGGATGATGTAATGAGATGAAGAATGGACAAAAGCTCAAGCTTGGGGGGATACACCCCATGTCACCCCAAGAAATATTCGAGAGGTACAAGCATCAAAGCTTGGGGGTGCCCAAGGCATCCCCTTCTTCATGAATAAAAATCTCAGGTCTTTCTAGACACTTTATTTTTATTGTTTCATTCACAGTTGTATTGTTTTTGGAGTGTCTTAGTTTTTGTTTTTGGTTTTCTTTTGCTTTGTTTGGTTTGCTTTGTTTTTTCTTGGTTTTTCTTTGTTTGCTTGTTTCTAAAAAAATCGAAAACACCAAAAAAAATTGTTGTGCTTCTTTGGTTTTGTGAGTTCTTTGCAGGGTCCAGCCGTCCTCGGTGGATTTTGGTTTCATGTTAATTATTCAAGTTACACAAGTGAAGGGCAATAATGAAGATTAAGACAACTCGAGGTATGATAAGAGTCTGGTAACAAACTCTATTTGTTTCATTTTTGTACATATACTCAGTATTGCGAGCATGCTTAGCCTATTTGTGTAAGGTGTATGTCATTATGGATGCTTAGTAGTTCTTGCTTGTCTATGATTAGCTCCAGCTTTGTAGCATGTCATATGAATGTTTGCTTGCATTGTTTTATTCATACTTTGGTATGATATTATGGTATCCTCCTTTGACTGTTCATGTGAATCGACTTGGCACATGCTCACACATGCATATGACTAATCAATAGTCAGTAAGCCTCGATGATTTATTTTGCCTCAGAGTTCTTGTATCACTTTCATGCCATAGTTAGTCCTTTTTTGTTGCAAGCATGATTATGACAGCTATTGCTCTCTCATTTGTTGCTCCCTCTTTATTGCTAGCCTTCACTTGCACTGAGTACGTGCTCTACCTGTGCTTCCAACTCCCCAAAACCAATATTGCCAGTTGTGTCCACCATACCTACCTATTAGCATCATTTGCTATTTCAGTGCATATTCTATATGCCGTGTTTTCTTCCAAAATAAAATGTTTGTCTTCTTTGAGAAAGTTAGTCAGTAAAGCTCTCACGAACTTGATGGCACACTTTATTCCTTGCGTTAAATGATCCCGAACCATTGTGACTAGTCCATGAAAGTTATATGCTTGCTAATTATATACTAGGAGTCAGCAGAACCGTGCTGTCACGGGAACCACTTTCAACACTTTTTGGATATCTCATCTAGTTGATCCCTTGCTCTTTTGTTTATGGATGTCGACAATGTGAAATAAAAGGGGAAGTTCTTAGTTCATGGATTTTATACATTGTGTTATAGAAACGTCTAGGCCGCTAGCCTAAGCCATGCTTAATCATGGTGGAAACTTGCATCATCACTATAATGAGCATCTATGAAGCGTCCTCAATAAGAAGCTATGCATATGGTAAATAAAAAGATTGCTGAGATGCTAATTGTCTGCTTGCCTTGTCATTTTGGTTATGGGAAAGCTCCTGTACCATATGCAAGGGGTACCCCGTTGGCGATTCTCGATGATATGCATGTATTTACAATGACAAGAACTTTCAGGTGACCAAAGTTGAGTAGCATGCGGAGAGACCCTCGTACTCAAGGGACTTGGGATTTCCAGTCTATGGTCTGTCAAGCATATGATTCAGAGTGGACCTCACTTTCACCTTAACCACATGAAGATGCATATGATAGGGGCAATGGGAGCTCAAAGCTAATGAGTACCTTCCTTTCAGCATTGTGAAGCCTTTCAAACCTTCACAAAACCGTTTTCACAACTTTGTTGAGTCAACACTTATTCTATGAGCACTTTCTAGAGAGCATAGTTGTCATTTTTGTGTTTGTTCCAAAACTTGGTTAATTATGTTATGACTTTGATGCTTGTATCTCTGATATATTTATCTCTAGTCTTCATGTGAACTTCAGAGGTTCCTTGGCATTTTTATTGTTCTCTTCAAACAAAGTCAAGCGAGAAACCACTCTATCATACCTTATTATGAGCATTGCAATGTTGCTTATGTTTATGTTTCATGCTACTTATTATTATCCAGTTGGTTTCTATTCATAGCTTGCAATGACTATTGAGTAGACTTAGTTGTCGTGGTATTGCCGACGAGTACGCCATGGAGGGGTCCTCACAGTGCGTGTTTAGAGACGTGGGGTAAGGCGGACGGTTGACGGGTACGAGGTAACACAGCTTACCCAGGTTCAGATCCCACGGCGGTGGCAGAATCCTACTCCTGCTATAAATCACTATAATGGCAATATGCCGAGTTACAGAGATAGGTTCGCTGTGCGAGGTTGTCTGAAGTTGTCTATGCTTGTGCGATAAAGGCTCCCATAGGCCCGACTTATATAGTCGTCAGATCCTAGGGTTACAGGAAAAAAGTCCTAGCCGGACAGGGTACAGAGTCCTACACCGTCTATCACTAGTGTTGTGTATCTTGCACTCCAAGGCTCCGGGTATGCTGGTGACTCCATCGTAGCCTTCCTTTATCCGGCATGGGCCTCCCTTCTGGATCCACCTAACTGGGCCGCCCAGCAGACCATTGGTCGTGCTACCGACTATGGGCCACCCGGGTTAGTCGGATAAGAGACATGCTATGAGGATACCCATATAGCATATCCCCAACAGTAGCCCCCGGAGAACTCCGAGATCTTGCGCTGTCTTGCCTCTTCATATGAAATGCTCCGTCTAGATGGATGTCGGCAAATCGTCAAGCAACATCTTGTAGTCCTCCCAAAGAACCCTGCAATTTTTTCTCCGTCTTCTGTCAGTAGGTCGGAGAAATGCTGAATCTTCCATCGTACTCTTCCGCTAGTCGGATTAAATCCGTCCATGCCGGAATCTTCGATGTGACGGCTCATCTACCATGTCAGTTATGACGACGTAGGCTTAGGTCAGCGACGCCTCGTAACTCACACATGCAGAGAAAGTAATCATAGACGTTTTTCCCGCGCGAGCAATACGAACCGTTGGCGGCGACGGGTGGAGACGTGCCAAAATCACCGCGCACGTTTTCGACCACGTCGTCTACGCGGCAACCATCCGATTAGCTGCACGAATCTTGACGCAGAGTAAGATAAATAGTAACCGTGGGACACTTGCCACTTTTTCACCCCATTCTCTCGCGTCATCTTCTTCTTCCTCCAGCCGCACGCCTCCTCGAGCTCTCCGCTGGAAACCTCGAAGAAACCCTAGTCTCTCCCTGCACCAGTCGCACCCTTCCATTCCTCCATGGACATCAGTAGTTCCTCCCCGTCGATGGCGGCGTCGACCGAAGCCACGACAAAGCCGGCGAGCTCCGTCGTCATGCCCCCAGAGGGTCTGGTCATCCCTGCGTCGGCGGTGATTGAAACCACTGGCAGCGACCACAATCTGGCGGCTCTAGAGCCTCTAGAAGAGGAACCAGATTCGCACAAAGGCGACTGGCGCGGCTCGGACATCACCGCTCGCGACATCCAAGAGATGGTCGCTGAAGGCTACCTCCCCGCGACGGAGGGGCTCGCCTGGCGGGCGGCGCTGGCCGACGAGGTGACTCCTTCTCCCCACGCTGGAGAGAAGGTGTACCTCAAGGCTCAATTGGTACGCGGCGTTTCTCTTCCCATCTTCCACTTCTTTCTGTCCGTCTTGAATCACTTCAAGGTTCAACCCCATAACCTCTCCCCCAATAGTATCTTAGTGCTTAGCAACTTCGCGACACTTTGTGAGGGTTACCTAGGGATTAGGCCTAGGTTAGACTTGTTCGTGTACTTCTTCACCATCAAACGTGAAGCCGGACACAGTAGGGAGGAGCTTAGGAACTGTGGCACCATAAGCTTCAAGATCCGACCTGGCCGGCAGTTCCCCGACATCGTCGGCCACGAGTCGTGCAAAAATTGGCAGCGGACGTACTTCTACGTCCCCGACATTCCTTTGGCGGGCCGAGAAGTGACGTACCCGGACTTCGTGGATGGAGCCGCCGCCGAAGTCTCCACGTGGAGATCCCATGCCTCCCTTCCCTCCGACCTCGACGCTTCTCGCGCAATAAGGCAGATCTAGTGGTTCGTAGAGACGGGTCTGACCGGCTTGGACCTAGCCATGTGCTGGTTCATCAGGCGGATCCAACCTCTGCAGCACCGCACGAAGTTCATGCATGAGTACACCGGCGACCGAAACGATACCCTCCGGATCTCCGAGGACAACTTCTCGAGCGACTCCGTCAAGTTCCGCCTTAAGGACATCGTCAAGGTGAAGGATAAGAAGCGTGGCTTCACCCTCACCTACGACATGTTCGTAGACGGTAAGTGCCCAAAGGTAGATATTTATTCTCCGTGTATGACATTGCTCCAGTTTTTCCGTCTTGCCAATACCGTCTTGTCTAACACGATGATTTCTCACTTAACAGCTTAGCGATCTAGATGAGGGCAACCTGGCTGCCCAAATCTACGATCCAAAGATGAAGGACGTCACGGTCGTGTCCGATGATGATGTCCCATTGGCGCGAAAGCGGAAGAGCTCCACCTCTGACACTGCCGACGGAGGCAAGAAGAAGAAGACGGAGGGTGGAGCCTCCAAGAAGACTACCGCCGCCCTGGAGGCGGAAAAGAGAAAAGCCACCGGGATGTTTGCCAAAGCGCCCCCCCTAGTGTAAGCCTTTCACTCTCTGACATTGTCTATTTATCTGTCTTGTTCCTGTACTTATGCATTTTGCACGTTTCAGGAAGAAAGCCACAACCAGCCTCAAGAAGTCCTCCAAGACTCTTGGGGCTTCTAGAAATATCAAAGAAATGCTGCATCGCGACTCCTCCCCCGCCATCGCTCCTGCCACTCATGCCGTCAAGCCCTCCTCCGCTCCGACAAGCTCTCAAGTCCAGGAGGCACCAGGCCCTTCTGCCATGGAAGTGGATTCTGGCGCCTCTACCGAGCTCGCTGTTGTCGGCGAGCAGGCGACGCAGGAGAGCGCTGCTCTTCAAATGGCTGAAGCTCTGGCTAAGGATGCCATCGGTAGTGGCAAGGCGGTGGTGGGAGCTAGTACCTTTGCCGAAGGCGGCGCCCCTACTCCCCAGAAACCCTTCGAGTTCCCAAATATAGTTTACCCGGCGCTTCTGCCGAGTAACACTACTATGGTTACTGGAGGAGTGCCGTCATCTTCGACGTGCGGTCTCGAGGAGCTACTCCGGCAAGCGGATATCTTGCGAGGAAATAGCATTTCCTTCGGCAAGCTGCTAGCCGAGAGCGCTACAAACCTCAAGATTATTGCACTTGTAAGTTTTTACTTTGCCTTCTATATTTCATATGAGTATCCCACTGTAGCCCCCGAGGATGTAGACGGAAAACCATAGGTTTTGCATCTATATGCTCTAAGAGTGACTAAGTTAGAAAAAACTCTCACTGTAGCCCCCAAGCCTTTAGATGGAATGAATTATTCTGACTAGATGCTTTAAGAGTAGCACAAGTAGTGTTCATAATTTTCAATTTTGTAGCCCCCAAGCCTCTAGTTGTAACTGAATTAGTTCCGACTAGATGCTTTAAAGAAAAGCTAAGCATTTTATGAGTTAAAAACTTTATACTGTAGCCCCCAAGCCTCTAACCGAGAACTGAATTAGCTCCGACTAGATGCTTAAACAAAAGCTAAGCATATTTGCTAAGTTAAAAACTCTCGCTGTAGCCCCCGAGCATCTAGGTGGAAAATCTCCGACTAGAAGCTCCAAGCAGACCAAACAACGATTTAACTTTGTATTTGTTTCCACAGAACGAGAATGCTCGGAGGGGCATGGCCAACGACAAGTACCAGAAGATGCGCGCAGACCTTGAAGCTGAAAAGGGTAAAACCGCCATCTTGAAGGAACAGATCATCAAAAACAAGAGTCTGTTTTCTTATTATGCATTTCTGTCTTATTTTTGTGCCCACAATCTCCGAGTACTAACTATGTACTGTGTTTTCTCCGACTTGCAGAACATGTTGCCAAGGCCAAGGATATTGTCGAGCAGTCCAAGCATATCCAGCAGCTGGACAGCGAGAACAAGATCCTAAAGGAGGAGAGGAAGGAGATGCTGAAGATGCACGAGGACTCCATGAAAGCCTTGCAGGATTCCGCCTCCGCGGAGATCAATCGCTTGAAGGAGGAGCTTGCGATCCTAAAGGATCAGAAGCAAGCTGCCGATGAGCAAAACCTTCGCCATAGCGAGGCGTTTAAGCTCCTCCAACAAGAGAAGGAATCCTTGGCGGAGATCATTTGGCAAGACAAGGCCAGCATCTTCAGTAAGTTTCCTCTGCCTTATGATCCTGTAGTCTGGATACTTAGAGTTTATCGAACTCATATGCTCCTTGTCGGAATTGGCAACTCCTATGGGTTTAACCCGCTCACCTCCTTCAGACAAGGAATGCATGGTTCTTGCCGGCAACTTCATCAACACCGCCATTACCCAAGCCAAGGAGATTGCCAAGCCCCTCCAAATATATATCAAGGCAACGGACTCTGTGACGAAGTACTCGGAAATCCTGCGCCGAGCCCCCGAGCGTGTCATGAGCTGGAAAGCTTCATGTGCACAGGCTGGCGCAAGGATGTCACTGTCTATGGTGAAGGCACATTATGAAGATGCTGACATCGACACGGTAACCTCAGGTATCCCCGACGTGGATGATGATGGCAAAGAGATCGATCACGAAGCCATCCTGTCATCACTCGTGGGGTATGATACCAGGGTTGCCGAGTTGGTGGACATGGACATCTTCGTGCCCAGGAACTTCATCGACAACATCGACCAGGATTCCTCCGAGTCTCATCATAGTGCCGACGCCGAGGGTGTTTCTCCGGCTGGTGATGATGCGGCCTCCAAGTCCCCTGCGCCCAAAGAGTGAAAAATACTTTGTAACTCTTGTTTTACCTTTGACGTGCGCATGGAAAAAACTTGGTGATGTAATCTTAAGGCGGAGAACAGTGGTTGTCGTATCCTGCTACTTAAGAATTAATTCCCAGTATGTATATATTTTTTAAGCAAGTGCTAGCTTATCCATTACTTTGGTTTTTATGTTTGACTTTTCGTGAGTCGAAAGACTCATTGTCGGAACCATGCGCTTAGGTGATGATGCCCAATGGCACCGTCAATAACCTGAGCACAAAATCGCCGACAATAAGTGCCAAAAGTCACTACTCCAGAATCCACATAAAAACAACAAAGAACGTGTAGACCAGAAAACTTAAGCTAACGCCCGTAGGCGGAATTTTCACAAGTGCAATCGCAAGACTTGTGCATAAAAGTTTTACATGATCCAAAAATAAACACTAAAGGAGGTAAAAGACTCAGCAATATGAGTGAACCAAAGAGCTTTATTTCATTGATCATATAAGAGGTACACAATTAGATAAAAAATGCTAAGTGTAGAAAGGACGTAGCTGTGCTATGTTCCATGGCCGATCAAGCTCCGGGTAGTCATCATCCGGGTCACGTCGCTTACGCTTATGATCCTCGTTGGGTCTATCCTTGAGTTCACGATTGTCAACAAGGTAGTAAGACCCATTGAGCAGCGCCTTGCTTATGATGAACGGTCCTTCCCATGGCGGGGATAATTTGTGCGACTTCTTCTGCTTAAGTCGGAGCACCAAATCCCCCTCTTTAAACGAGCGATGCCGAACGCGGCGACTATGGTAGCTGC
The DNA here is from genome assembly GCA_916181665.1 of Avena sativa. Lineage (NCBI taxonomy): Eukaryota > Viridiplantae > Streptophyta > Magnoliopsida > Poales > Poaceae > Avena > Avena sativa. Next base: position 163,781,741 of record OV702294.1, on the reverse strand, counting down.
GTAGCTTCTGCTGGTAGATGGCGGATCTTTGGCATGCCAAAACGCACTCCTCCTCGAGAAGGTCCACATCTAGGCGTCTGGATTCTTCAACGTCATCTTCATCGTAGGCGGCAACTCTTGGTGCATCGTGGAGGATGTTGGAAGGTAAGATGGCTTCTGCTCCATATACCATGAAGTAAGGGGTGTAGCCGGTGGATCTGTTGGGTGTAGTTCGTAAACTCCACAGCACAGATGGAAATTCTTCCGCCCAAGCTCCAGCTGCTATATGTAGCGGTGCCTCAAGACGTGGCTTGATTCCCTGCAGAATTAATCCATTAGCTCGCTCAACCTGACCATTGGATTGTGGGTGTGCCACAGATGCAAGGTCAAGTCGGATGCCTTTGTCCCAACAATAGGCCTCTACTTCTCCGAGTGACAAGTTGCTTCCATTGTCGGTGATGATGCTGTGTGGGAGACCAAATCTCACCACTAGATCCCGGACAAACCTGAGGGCAATTGCCCCTTCAAGCTTCCTAATGGGTTTAGCTTCTATCCATTTGGTGAATTTGTCAACTGCTACGAGCAGATGCGTAAATCCACATGGTGCCGTCTGTAATGGCCCCACCATGTCTAGCCCCCAGACTGCAAACGGCCAAGTTATTGGTATTGTTTGCAATTCTTCAGCAGGAACATGTGGTTGTCGGGCATAATACCGGCATCCTGTGCATGTCTCAACCAGCTTGTCGGCGTCCGCCTTCATGGTCAGCCAGTAGAATCCTTGCCGAAAGGCTTTCGCGACCAAAGATCGAGGAGCGGCGTGATGCCCGCAATCTCCGAGATAGATTTCGCGTAGGATTTCCATATCTTCTAGCTGGGAAACGCACTTTAGGTATACACCAGTAGTGCTCCTCTTGTAGAGTTGCCCATTGATTATGGTATAACCCTTTGCTCGTCGTACTATTTGCCGTCTTTCGACTTCGTCGTCGGGCAAAGTTCCGTGTTCGAGATACTCCATGAACGGTTTTGTCCAAGCCGGAGGGATCTTTGTCACCATGTTGACGAAAGAGTCAGCTCTATCCGGGTTGTTGATGTCGGCGCCCTTCACGGAAGGTGTGCGTAGATGCTCTAGGAAAACTCCTGGCGGATTTTGCTTGCGCCCTGATCCCAATTTAGACAACAGATCAGCCGCCTCGTTTTGCTCCCTAGGCACATACTTGACTTCGTAGCCCAAGAAGCTCTTGGCTATCTCGTCCACTTCATCTCGATATGCCGCCATCATAGGGTTCCGTGCATTCCAGGTGCCAGCCACCTGCTGTGCAACCAAGTCGGAATCTCCACAGCAAACTATGCGCTTGATGCCAATATCCTTGGCTAGACGTAGTCCGTGAATGAGTGCTTCATACTCCGCCATGTTGTTTGTAGCCTCGCAGTGGATCTGCAGAACGTAGTGTAGCTTATCTCCTTTTGGTGACTGTAGCAGTACACCAGCCCCCGAGCCGTTGAGCAACTTTGATCCGTCAAAGTGCATCACCCAGTACTCTGGTTCTGGCAACGGAGTAGCATCTGGCATCTCCGTCCAATCTGCAATAAAATCCGCCAAGGCTTGTGACTTGGTAGCGTCGCGTCTCTTGTAGGTGATCTCGAAGGCGGCAAGTTCGATGCCCCACTTCGCGACCCTTCCTGTAGCGTCGCTGTTATTGATAATGTCGGACAGTGGAGTCTTGCTCACTACTGTGATTGGGTGCTCCTGAAAGTAATGCCTCAGCTTCCGTGAAGCAAGGAATACTCCATAAGCTATCTTTTGGTAGTGCGGGTAACGCTGCTTGGACTCCGTCAAGACCTCGCTTACATAGTAAACTGGTCGTTGAACTCCGTACTCATAGCCTTGTTCCTTCCGCTCTACGATGAAGATGATGCTAATAACCCGGTTGGTTGCCGCCATGTAAATTAACAGGGGATCCCCAGGCTCGGGTGCTGAGGAAAGAATCTCCTTGAGCTGCTTCAATGCTGCATCTGCTTCGTCCATCCACGTGAATTTGTCCGCCTTCTTCAGCAACTTGTACAACGGCAGAGCCTTCTCTCCAAGTCGGCTAACGAACCGACTAACTGCTGCAACACAACATGTTAGTCGTTGAATGTCCTTTTGGCATGTCGGACAGTTTATGTTTAAGATGGCCTTGATTTTCTCCGGGTTGACCTCGATTCTGCGCTGGGAAACGATGAAACCCAACAATTTGCCGGCTGGAACCCCGAAGACACACTTCTTAGGGTTGAGAATCATGTTGTATTTATGGAGATTATCAAAGGTTTCTTTCAAGTCGGAGATTAAGTCGTTTGATTTTTTAGACATCACCGCGGTATTGTCCACATAGGCGTGAACGTTCCGACCAATCTGGTCGTGAAGGCAACGTTGCATTGTCCGCTAGTAGGTAGCACCTGCATTTTTTAGCCCAAAGGGCATCGTGACGTAGCAAAACGTGCCGTATGGGGTAGTGAACGAAGTGGCCAATTGGTCCGACTTCCCCATCTTGATCTAGTGGTATCCTGAGTACGCATCGATAAAACACAAAAGTTCCGAGCCAGTCGTCGAGTCAATGACTTGGTCAATGCGAGGCAAAGCAAACGGATGTTTGGGACATGCTTTGTTCAAGCCTGTGTAATCAACGCACATTCTTAATTCATTGGCTCCCTTTTTGGGGACAAGTACAGGATTGGCCACCCATCGGGTGTGAAGGACTTCTTGGATAAACCCAGCCTTAAGTAACCTAGCTATCTCTTTGCCAATGGCGCGTCTCTTCTCATCTCCGAAGCGTAGTAGAGGTTGTTTCACTGGTCTACATTTTGGATCTATGTTTAAGCTGTGCTCGGCAAGTTCCCTAGGGACACCTTTCATGTCGGCAGGTTGCCAGGCAAAGATGTCCCTATTCTCACGGAGGAACTCGACGAGCGCGCTTTCCTATTTGGGATCCAGGTTCGTCCCAATGGCGACGGTCTTGGAGGCATCGCCTACCACAAGTTACACCGGCTTGGTCTCGATGGCGTCCTTGAATGCAGGAGCGGAGTCAGAGATCTGCTTCTTCGACGCGGGCATCTTTGAGTCATAGACCTTGCTCTGGATATCCTTGAATTCTTCGCTGTAGAGGACAGCTTCTGCAACGACTGCTTCATTGATCTCGCAGTCCCTTGCCTTGGTAAATCTTCCGGATACGGTGATGACACCGTTTGGTCCGGGTATCTTGAGTTTGTTGTAGACGAAGCATGGCTTGGCCATGAACGTGTGGAATATGTCACGGCCGAATATGACGTGGTACACACTCTTGAAGGGGACCACCTCGAAGGTCATGTGCTCTTGGCGGTAATTATTAACGTCACCAAAGGCTACCTGAAGCGTAATGCACCCAAGGGACCGAGCCTCCCAACCAGGAACTATGCCATGGAAAACAGTGTTGGTCCGCCTTAGGTTTGCCTCCGTCAAGTTCATCTTCTGTAGTGTATCTAGGTACATGATGTTGATGCTGCTTCCACTATCCACCATGCACTTGGTGAACTCCACGCCGTCAATCAATGAGTTGATGACCATTGCGTACTGGTTCTCCGTGGGCACAAGGTCTGGGTGGTTCGTCCTGTCCCAAGTTATTGGAACCTCCGACCAGCGCATGTACTGGGGAGCTGGGGGAAGAGTGGCCATCAGGATCCTTAGAGAGTTCTTCTGTTGTCGGATGGTGGGGGTGCCAAGGAAAGTTTGGTAGACTGGGGCCTTCTTTGCGAAGGGGTTCTTGCCCTTGTCGTCGCTCTTGGCGGCGTGCTTGGGGTCAACGTCCTCGTCCATGTCACTTGAATCCTTAGACTCTTCATCCTTCTTCTTCCCCTTGCCCTTGCCCCGCGGTCTGTTCTTCCGACTTTGCTTGTAGCTGGACTCCGGGTCTTCCTTGAGGTCGTTGACGAACTTGCAGTGTCGATTGGTATGGGTGGCCTTGCCGTTGGCATCGAGGTGTACGAGGCACGACATATCGCGGTACTCTTCATAGGTTTGGGGAACGCAGAGCGGTGCCGAGTTGATTTCACTTCCTCGTTGCTGCCCGCGGCCCGCTCCCCTTCCTCGGCCATGTTGTCCGCCTTCTCCTCGTCCTGCAAAAGTCATAGCGACCATGTCGGTAGATTGCTTTTCTTCTGGAGCGGTTTTCCGCTTTGTACTGCTGTTCCTCCGAGCTTGAGTTGGAATGGCCGTTGCTGGCAAAGAGCCACGAGCATCGTCGTCGGCAGCTGCGAACTCACTAGCTAACTGAATCATCTGATTCAAGTCAGGCTGATGATTGTCCTGCAAGCGCTTCAGCTTATGTCGGAGCAACGTGCCCCTTTCCAACCCGTCGATGAAGGCGGCCATGGCGGTCTGAGCGTGCACTCATGCGCAGGAATTCTTCATATCCAGCCAGCGGGAGAGATAGGCGCGAGATGTCTCGTATTTTTCTTGCAGGCACCGCTGTAGATCGCCCACAGTGCAGGGACGCTTGTATGTACCCTCAATGTTTTTGGTGAATGCTTCTTGCATGTCCAGCCAGTTGTAGATAGATTTCTCCGGCAAGTCATCGATCCATTGATGGGCCGTGCCTGCCAACATTAACGGGAGGTACTTGACGGCGACGTTGGGGTTGCCTCCGGCAATCTCCACCGCGTTGCCTTAGTCCTGCAACCATGTGGCAGTCTTGGCTTTGCCGTCATAGGGCTTGATGGTCTTGTCAATCCGGAAACCTTTGGGGTAAGTTGCAGACCGTATTGCAGGTCCAAAACAACGTGGTCCCAGGTATGGTCCTTCCCGGGCCTCGTGGATCTTATCGATCCGTGAACGTGCGTCGTACGGCTCCGAGTTCTTCTTCTTGTTGTCCACAGGGGATGGGCTACGTGAATGACGCGGGCCCCTTCCACCATGGTGAATGCTTGGAAGCGACGGAGGCGGAGGTGGCGGTGGGTTAGCCTTCTTGCTTTTACCCTCCTGCGACGCCTCACGCTTGTCGTGGTTGCTTGTCGCACGCGGAGGATCATGGTGTGACCTGCTCTTGTGTCCTTGGTGGCGCTCTTCATCATGACGGGTTTGTGCCACGTTGTCACGGATGACGATGTCGCACTGCTTTGGAGGGGGCATATCCGTACGATGGTGAGCCTTGTAATCTTCCTGACGTTGCGGGGATCGGGGCGGTGGAGATGGGCGGCGAGGTTGGGCTTTTTCTCCGTGGTCGGAGGATACGGGGATAGCATCCTTCCTGTTGCGCGCATCCCTCCGTCTTCGTTCTGATGAACCCGTCCGTGATCCGACGTCCTGAGGAGATCTGTCCCTTGGCGGTTTGTACTGGCTAGATTGGCGGTCAGACTCGAGCCTCTGAGAGGTGGCCTTTTCCTGCTATTTTACCGCCTTGGCCACTAGGTCATAGACCTGTTCTACTGCCTCAGGCGATCTATCCTGCTCCAGAAGGGTTTTGGCGACGGCGAGGTTAAGGAGTGGGGTGGGCATCACCTGCTTGCCTTCACTATCGATGTATGGATTGGCCTGTGCCGGCTTCGAGGGAGCCCATCCTAGGTTGCGCCATACACCAGGATCGTTGATGACGCGAGCCGGAGATTTCTTAGCCTTCTGCTGCTGTAGCAGAGTCTTGTACTTGGCCTCCATTGCTCTATCTTTCTCTATGGACTTCTGCGCATTGACCATATCTCGATCTAGTTTAGCGCCTTGCTCCGCGATGGCTTGTGCCTCCTCCAGCAGCTGCTGGCGCTTCTTGTCAAGCTGAGTCACGTTCCGGATATGAGCAATGGTTAGTGGCTCGACGAGGAGATTGCCGTACATCACTCTATCAGCTGGAGTAGCATGGGCTGCTGCCGACGTGGATGCTGGAGGCGGCAAGTTTGTGGTGTTGTTGCTCGGGCCGGTGCCGAGTTTTTGTAGCTGCTGCACTGGGTTAGGCGGAGGAGGCATGACTTTTGCGCGATCATCGTCAGCAGCAATGAGTGGCCCCTTCCCCTTTTCCAGCGCCATAGGCGGAGCTTGCCCGGGTTGATCTTCATCCATCGCTGTCCCAATGGTGACGAACACCCCTCGAGACATGAAGGTGTTGTTAGCTTGCTCGTCGCGCGAGTACTCCTCCTCCATCTCCTGCATAGCGGAGTCTAGATCTTCTGGACTGAAATCTATCTCCTCTGAATCTGCACTAAAATCAGCATAAAGTGCGTCAATGACAGAGTCGGAGGGTGCCAGGACCTCCTCGATGATGGGCGGTGGAGGTGCAACAGCGTCGACGATGATTGGAGGTGGTGGTGCTGCTACGACAATGGCGGCGGGAGGCGGTGGTGGTGGCTGAATCGGAGGGGCTCCGTCGATGAGCGCAAGCGCTGTCTAAGCTGCCGCTTCGGCCTCCGCGTAGTTGTTGACGGTGTTCACCGTGCCTTCGAAGGTAAGGCGTCATGAAGCCTGCTGCCGTCTTAGAGAATGTCGGAGGAGCGTGCCATGGTCCAGTCCTTCCACAAAGTGATAGATAGCATCATCATTGGGGTAGTTGACCAGGTCGGCCCATATACGGAGCCACCTGGCAAGGTAGTCGCGGGGTTTTTTGCCTTCTCTCTGCATGCATCGCGCCAAATCGAAGATGCTAACCACGCCGACAAACTTGGATCTCTGTTGTCCAGACGCGCGGACAAAGCCGGCGGATTTGCAGTGATCTTCCACCTTTATATCCTGCACAGGGGCTGAAAGGATACGGATGTCGCCTAGAGGGGGGGTGAATAGGCGATTAAAACTTTTCCTAGAGTGGCTCAACAAAGGCGGAATAAAACTAGTGTTTACTTTGTTAAGCACAACCTAGAACAACTAAGGTTCACCTATGTGCACCAACAACTTATTCTAAGCAATACAAGCAACAAAGTGATAGCAAGATATATATTACTTCAAGCACGAAGGCTATCACAATGTAAAGTGCATAAGTAAAGAGCTCGGGTATAGAGATAACCGAGGCACGCGGGGACACCGATATTTTACCGAGTTCCTCCCAACATGGAGTACGTCTCGTTTGGAGAGGGGGTGGTATCAAACCACTAACGCCACAAAAGGCCTCCCTTATTCTCCGGTGAATCTCACCCCAACGGGATCGATCCACGCTTCCACTATCGGTGCACTTGTCGGTGGCAACCGGAACCTCTCACAAGGTTGGGGCACTTCTCCACAACTTAATTGGAGGCTCCCAACAAATGCCACAAAATGCCACAATGCCACCAAGGCCACAAAACCGTCTAGGGTTCCAAGAACCCAAGAGGGACAAGCTCCAATGAGTCACTCAAACCAAATCCTCCGAGGAAAACACAAACCGATGCACCAAATGCAAATGGCAAGAACACCACAAAGATGTTCAAATCCTTCTCTCCCAAATTCCACCAAAGCTACAAAAGCTTATGGGGGAATAAGAGAGGAAGAACAATGGAGGAAATCCACAAAAGACTCCAAGATCTAGATCCCAATATGTTCCCCTCACTTAGAGGAGAGATTGATTGGTGGGATTGTAGATCTAGATCTCCTCTTTCAAATCCCTCAAGAATATGCAAGAATCGTAGGAGGGATTGAGAGAAAGCAAGCTCAAGAAGGTCAACAATGGAGGGGAAAACTTGCAAGAATGGTTGAGGAACCATTGGGGAAGAAGGCCCCTTATATAGGTCCCTCCAAAATCCAACCGTTGGAGCCCAAAAACGCGATTCCCGGTACTACCGGACTTTCCCGGCACGACCGAACATTTCCTAGGGTTCCTGGGGCTCCAAACGCATTTTTTCTCTGCGCTCCCCGGTACCAAAAAGCGGTACTACCGGACCCCGGTACTACCGGATCCTGGTCCGGTACTACCGGTCATCATAGAACAAAAACAGCCATAACTTTTGCATCCGGACTCCGATTTCGATGATCTTGGGCTCGTTTCAAAGAGGACAACAACCTCTACAATATCATGCAAAGAAACATCATAGTCCAGCAAGGGAGGATAGATCCAAATGACGAAGTAAAAAACCTTCTGCCGTGCTAGGTACTAAAATGCGGTACTACCGCTTTTTGGTACCTAGCCCGGCAGTGGATTTTGGCAACTTTCCAAAACCTTCTGCCTTGCTAGGTACCAAAATGCGGTACCGCATTTTGGTACCTAGGAGACCAGCAGATATTCAAACGGCTATAACTTTTGATTGGTAACTCCGATCGACCCAATTCCAATTGCGTTGGAAAGAGGACGACATGAGCTTCCCTATAAAAGGTGAGAATATTGGTTATCACCAAGTGAGAATGTATCAAGTATAATAATGTGAGATACCTCACTTGGTGAGAAACCGAAAAACCGCATAGATCAAAATCGCAATAAGATATAAAAGAGGGATCCGATTTTGATGAACAAGAGCTTGTTATGGAGATTACCACAAGCTCTATATACTCACATGGATAAGACCAAATAACAACCAAATACGATGATGCAAGTATGCAAAGGTTTGAGCTCTCTCCGAACGATGTGATCGAGTTACTCATTCGAGATCCCCTCTTGATCGGGTTTCGTCGCATGGAAAACAAAAAAATTCTATCGCATACAAACAAACAAGCCAAGATCTATCTACTAGATTGTAGCAACGAGTCGATGGAATAACTCACCCTCGAAGATTCCAAAGCGTTTAACAAGAGCGGATTCTCGTGGGTGATGTAGTCGTACTCTTCCCGATCTCAAGATCGCGTAGACGATCCTTCCGGCGCTGCGTTCCGGCAGCGCTCCCGCAGTCGGTCACACGTTCGGTACTCGACGATGACCTTCCTCTCCCTTGTTCCAGCAGGCAGCGGAGGCTGTAGCACTCTCCTCGCGATTCCGACAGCACAACGGCGTGGTACCGGAAGTAGAGGGGAGATCTCGCAGGGCTTCGCCTTAAGCCGGAACGAGTATGGTGGACTATGAGAGAGCCCTCGACGATCTAGGGTTTAGACACGCCGAGGAGGGGGCAAGCCGGCGGCTAGGGTTAGCTAGGCGGAGGCGGTTTGCCCTAGGGCGGCGGCGGCAGTGGAGGTGGCGGCACCGACGGCTAGGGTTTAGAGGCGGAGGAGTTGTTGTCTAGGAGGGGAGCCCTGCCCCTCCTTATATAGGCGGAGGGGGCCGGCCAAGGGGAGGGGAGTCCCTCCCCAACTCGGCTTGGTGGTGTGCCGGCGGTGGGAGGAGGAACTCCTCCCCCAAGTCGGTTTCCACCTCCCTCTCCACTTCCCAAAATTAGCCGTTTGACTTTCAAACTTGGCGTTTGACTTTTCAAACTAGGATTTGAATAAACCCTCTATTTTGTTCAGCGATGACACCGAGTACATAATGCAATCATACCAACTTGATATAACACATTCATGTACCCTTCCCCTTCGGAGTGCCGGACATTCCGGAACCTTCTAGAACATTCTCGATGAAAACACCGGTACCATTCCCCAACTCCGAAAGAGGACTTTCCTTATATGAATCTTATTCTCCGGACCATTCCGGATCTCCTCGTGATATCCCGGATCCCATCCGAGACTCCGAACAACATTCGGTCTCTTTCTCATCATTCCATAGCTACTCAAACAATGTTGAATCCTTAAGTGTGTCTCCCTACGGTTCGTGAATTACGCGGACATGATCGAGACACTTCTCCGATCAATAACCAATAGAGGAATCTGGAAATTCATATGGCTCCCACATATTTCTACGATTACTTTGCGATCGAATGAACCACTTACATACAATACCAATTTCCCTTTGTCTCACGATAGTTTACTTATCCGAGGTTATGATCGTCGGTATCTCTGCATACCTAGTTCAACCTCGTTACCGATAAGTACTCTTTTCCCGTTCCCGTGATATGTGATCCCTTGTGAGCCAGTCACATGCTTGCAAGCTAATTGGATGACATTTCACCGAGAGGGCCCAGAGTATATCTATCCGTCATATGGATGGACAAATCCCACTCTTGATCCATGTGTCTCAACCAATACTTTCCGAACACTCAATGCCACCTTTATAGCCACCCAGTTATGGTGTGGTGTTTGATGTCATCAAAGCATCCATCCGGTAAAGGTGATATGCATGATCTCATGGTCGAAGGAATTAGGTTACTATGTATCAGAAAGCATATAGCAATTGAACTATTAAAATGACTTGATCTTTATGCTACGCTTATCTATAGGATTATGTCCACCATATCATTCTCCTAATGATATGATCTTGTTGTTAATAACATCTCAATGTTCATGATAGGGAAACCACAATCATTTATTAACCAACAAGCTAGTGATGTATAGAGGCTACACTAGGGACTTCAATTTAAGTTTACAAATCACACAAGTATTAATGTTTCCTTGTTAATACTATTATAGCATGAATGTAAAAATTTATCATAAACACAAAGATATAATAATAACTACATTTATTATTGCCTCTAGGGCATATCTCCAACAGTCTCCCACTTGCACTAGAGTCATCTAATCTAGATTACATGGTAATATACCGAACACCCATGGCAGTTTGGTGCTGGTCATGTTTTGCCCTCGGGAGAGGTTTAGTCAACGGATCCGCCACATTCAGATCTGTGTGTACTTTGCAAATCTTTATGTCCCCATCTTGGACATGCTCTCGAATAGCGTGAAAACGTAGCTTGATATGCTTCAACTTCTTGTGTGACCTTGGTTCTTGCGCATTGGCTATGGCACCCATGTTATCACAGTAGATAGACATTGGGTCCAGCGCACTAGGAACCACACCCAGCTCTGTAATGAACTCTTTCATCCATATCGCTTCTTGTGAAGCCTCCGAAGCAGCCATGTATTCCGATTCAGTTGAAGATCTCGCCACAACGCTTTGCTTTGCACTCCTCCAGCTAACTGCTGCACCATTCAAAATAAATACGTATCCAGATTGTGATTTAGAATCATCCGGATCGGTGTAACCATTAACAACGAGCTGTTCATCACCTCCATAAGAAAGAACCATATCCTTAGTTCTTCTCAAGTACTTAAGGATGTTTTTGACCGCTGTCCAATGATCCACTCCTGGATCACTTTGATATCTGCTAGTTAAACTAACAGCATATGCAATGTCGGGTCTAGTACATAGCATGGCATACATTAGAGACACTATTGCTGAGGCATAGGGAGTCTTACTCATCCTTTCTCTATCTTCTGCCGTTGTCGGACTTTGAGTTTTACTCAAGGTCGTATTGGGCAACATGGGCAAGAACCCTTTCTTGCTATCTTCCATTCCAAACCTCTTTAGAACTTTGTCCAAATATGTACTTTGTGACAATGATATTAGGCATCTCGATCTATCTCTATAAATCTTTCTGCCTAATATGTAAGCTGCTTCGCCAAGATCCTTCATTGAAAAACTATTATTCAAATATTCCTTGACACTATTAAGAAGGTCTACATCATTCCCAATCAATAATATGTCATCTATATATAGTATTAAGAATGCTACAGAGCTCCCACTCACTTTCTTGTAAATACAAGCTTCTCCATAAGTTTGTATAAAACCAAAACTTTTGATTACCTTATCAAAACGTTGATTCCAACTTCGGGATGCTTGCTTCAATCCATAGATGGACCGTTTGAAGTTTGCATACCTTGTTAGCATCTTTAGGATCGACAAAACCTTTGGGTTGCATCATATACAACTCTTCATCAATGTCTCCATTGAGGAATGCTGTTTTGACATCCATCTGCCATATCTCATAATCATAATATGGAGCGATTGCTAACATAATCCTCACAGACTTTAGCTTCGCTACCGGTGAGAAAGTCTCATCGTAGTCAACTCCTTGAATTTGTCGAAACCCTTTTGCGACAAGTCGAGCTTTATAGACAGTAACATTACCATCAGCATATGTTTTGTTCTTGAAAATCCATTTGTTCTCGACAGCCTTCCGGCCATCCGGTAAGTCCACCAAAGTCCATACTTGGTTTTCGTACATGGATCCAATCTCGGATTTCATGACTTCTTGCCATTTATTGGAATCTGGGCTCATCATCGCTTCCTCATATGTCTCAGGGTCATCGGTGTTATCTACCAACATGACATTCATAACGGGATCATACCAATCTAGAGTGGTACGAGTTCTCGTTGACCTGCGAGGCTCTGTAGCAACTACAACCGAAGTTTCATGATCATCATCATTAGCTTCCTCTCTTACTGGTGCAGGCGTCACAGGAACTACTTCCGGTGCTGCGCTACTCGCAAGTTCGAGAGAAGGCTCAACAACCTCGTCGAGTTCTACTTTTCTTCTAGTCACTTCTTTCAAGAGAAACTCCTTCTCTAGAAAGGATCCATTCTTGGCAACAAAGATTTTGCCTTCGGATCTATGATAGAAGGTATACCCAATAGTTTCCTTCGGGTATCCTATGAAGACGCATTTTTCCGCTTTGAGTTCAAGCTTGTCCGACTGTAACTTCTTTACATAGGCTTCGCATCCCCAAACTTTAAGGAACGACAATTTAGGTTTCTTCCCAAACCATAATTCATACGGTGTCGTTTCAACGGATTTAGATGGTGCCCTATTTAAAGTGAATGCGGCTGTTTCTAATGCATAACCCCAAAATGATAGCGGTAAATCTGTAAGTGACATCATAGAACGAACCATATCTAAGAGAGTTCGATTACGACGTTCGGACACACCATTATGCTGTGGTGTTCACGGCGGTGTCAATTGTGAAAGTATCCCGCATTTCTTCAAATGCTCGCCAAACTCGTAACTCAGATATTCACCTCCACGATCAGAACATAGAAATTTAATCTTCTTGTTACGTTGATTCTCTACCTCACTCTGAAATTCCTTAAACTTCTCGAAAGTTTCGGACTTATGTTTCATGAAATAGATATACCCATATCTACTCAAGTCATCCGTGAAGGTAAGAACATAACGATAACCACGGCGCGATGCTACACTCATTGGACCACACACATCGGTATGTATGATTTCCAATAAGTCTGTAGCTCGCTCCATTATACCAGAAAATGGAGTCTTAGTCATTTTACCCATCAGACATGCTTCGCATCTTTCAAGTGATTCAAAATCAAGTGATTCAAGAAGTCCATTGGAATGGAGTTTCTTCATACGCTTCACTCCAATGTGACCAAGACGACAGTGCCACATATAGGTCGAGTTATCGCTTGATTTCAAACGTTTAGCCTCAATGTTATTAATATGTGTATTTCCACTATCGAGATTCAATAAGAATAGACCATCTATCAAAGGTGCATGTGCATAAAACATATTACTCATATAAATCGAACAACCATTATTCTCAGATTTAAACAAGTAACCGTCTCGCAATAAACAAGATCCCGATATAATGTTCATGCTTAACGCAGGCACCAAATAACAATTATTTAAGTATAAAACTAATCCCGATGGTAGATGAAGGGGTAGCGTGCCGACCGCGATCACATCAACCTTTGATCCATTTCCAACGCGCATCGTCACCTCGTTCTTCGCTAGCTTCCATTTATTCTACAACACCTGTTTCGAGTTACAAATATGAGCAACCGAACCAGTATCAAATACCAGGCACTACTATGAGTACTAGTGAGATACACATCAATAACATGTATATCAGATATACCTTTCTTCTTGATGTTGCCGTTCTTCAAATCTGCCAAGTACTTTGGGCAATTCCGCTTCCAGTGACCTTCTCCCTTGCAGTAAAAGCACTCAGTATCAAGCTTAGGTCCAGCCTTGGTCTTCTTCGTCGGTGCGGAAACTTTCTTACCACCCTTCTTGAAGTGTCCATTTTGCTTAGACTTTCCTTTCTTCAATTTGGTGGTCTTATTGACCAACAACACTTGGTGCTCTTTCTTGATCTCCACTTCTGCAGATTTCAACATGGCAAAGAGTTCTGGCAACGTCTTGTTCATGTTCTGCATGTTGTAGTTCATCACAAAGTTCTTGTAACTTGGTGGTAGTGATTGGAGGACACGGTAAATCCCAAAGCATTAGGAATCACTATACCCAAGCTTTGAAGTTTGTTTGCGTGCCCAGACATCTTAAGCACATGCTCACTGACAGAGCTGCCCTCTTCCATCTTGTAGTTAAAGAACTTTTCAGAAGCCTCATAGCTCTCAATTGCCGCATGAGTCTCAAAGATCAATTTGAGATCACGGACAATATCATGTGGGTCTGAATTCTCAAACCTTTTCTGAAGCTCCGATTTTAAACCATACAAGATAGCACACTGAACTGTGGAGTACTGAGTCTTCCGAGTGAGGTAAACATTCTTTACTTCATCGGTAGCAGTAGCTGCAGGTGGGTCACCCAGCGGTGCATCCAGCACATAGGTCAAATTACCAGCTGTGAGGACAATCCTCAAATTGCGGAACCAATCCGCGAAGTTGCTTCCATTGTTTTTCAACTTTTCTTTCTCTAGGAACGCATTAAAATTGATGGTAGGGGATGCCATTGATCTACAACATATTTGCAATAGTTTAGACTAAGTTTATGACAAATTGAGTTCAAATTAATAATAAAATTAATCTAGGTGAACTCCCACTCAAAACAACATCCCTCACATTGTTTTAGTGATCACACAAACCAAATCCACCACATCAACACCGATCATCACGAGAGTTGATATAGTTTCAATGGCGAACAATCGACATGTTCATCATATCTACTATATGATTCATGCTTTACCTTTCGGTGATTCGTGTTCCGAGACCATGTCTGTACATGCTAGGCTCGTCAAGATCAAACCTTAGTTTCCGCATGAGCAAATCTGGCTTGCTCACGTTGTATACACTTGCAGAATCTAACACACCCGATCATCACGTGGTGCTTCGAAACAACAAGCTTTAGCAACGGTGCTAACTAAGGGTGAACACTTTATGATTTGAAATTCATGTGCATGAGGGATCATCTTATAATGCTACCGTTGTCTACTAAGCAATACAAGATGCATAAAGGATTAACATCACATGCAATTCATAATATGTGATATGATATGGCCTTTCTTCTTTGTGCTTCCGATCTCCATCTTCAAGCACGAACATGATCTCCATCATCACCGGCATTGCATCAAGGTCAATGACGCTTCTCCACGGTTGTCGTCCACCGGCTTCAACTATTACAACTACTTTGAATAGACATGTGGATCTTAACATAAATTAAAGACAACCATATGGCTCCTGCCGGTTGCCAACTTACAATAAGGAACATTGCATACATCAAATATAATCACAATCATGGCCATATCACATCACTGCACACCCCTGCAAAACAAAGTTAGAAGCCTCTACTTTCTTTGCATGTTTTACGTGGTTTGGGGCTTTCAATAAGTGTCGTTCTAACTTACGAACATGAACCACAACATTGATACTAGTATTGTTAATCACCCGTTGTAAATTGGATCTTAACTATGCTAGGAGAAACAAGCACCCGCAAAGCCACTTATGCAATACAAGTTGCATGTCAAGCGTGGAGCAAGTCTCATGAACGATGTCATGTAAGGTTAGCCCGGGCCGCTTCATCCCAACATCCCGCAAGATGCAAAGTACACAAGAAGCAATCGACAATAAAAGCATCAACGCCCACAATGACCATTGTGTTCTACTCGTGCAATAGATCTACATATAGACATAGCTCTGATACCACTGTAGGGTTTCGTAGCATGGAAAACAAAAAATTTCTATCGCATACAAACAAACAAGCCAAGATCTATCTACTAGATTGTAGCAATGAGTCGATGGAATAACTCACCCCCGAAGATTCCAAAGCGTTTAACGAGAGCGTATTCTCGTGGGTGATGTAGTCGTACTCTTCCCGATCTCAAGATCGCGTAGACGATCCTTCCGGCGCTGTGTTCCGGCAGCGCTCCCGCAGTCGGTCACACGTTCGGTACTCGACGAAGACCTTCCTCTCCCTTGTTCCAGCAGGCAACGGAGGTTGTAGCACTCTCCTCGCGATTCCGGCAGCACAACGGCGTGGTACCGAAAGTAGAGGGGAGATCTCGCAGGGCTTCGCCTTAATCCGAAACGAGTATGGTGGACTATGAGAGAGCCCTTGACGATCTAGGGTTTAGACACGCCGAGGAGGGGGCAAGCCGGCGGCTAGGGTTAGCTAGGCGGCGGCAGCGGTTCGCCCTAGGGCGGCGGCGGCAGTGGAGGTGGCGGTGCCGGCGGCTAGGGTTTAGAGGCAGAGGAGTTGTTGTCTAGGAGGGGAGCCCTGCCCCTCCTTATATAGGTGGAGGGGGCCGGCCAAGGGTAGGGGAGTCCCTCCCCAACTTGGCTTGGTGGTGCGCCGGCGGTGGGAGGAGGAACTCCTCCCCCAAGTCGGTTTCCACCTCCCTCTCCACTTCCCAAAATTAGCCGTTTGACTTTCAAACTTGGCGTTTGACTTTTCAAACTAGGATTTGAATAAACCCTCTATTTTGTTCAGCGATGACACCGAGTACATAATGCAATCATACCAACTTGATATAACACATTCATGTACCCTTCCCCTTCGGAGTGCCGGACATTCTGGAACCTTC
This sequence comes from Avena sativa, assembly GCA_916181665.1. NCBI lineage: Eukaryota > Viridiplantae > Streptophyta > Magnoliopsida > Poales > Poaceae > Avena > Avena sativa. Next base: position 163,765,234 of record OV702294.1, on the reverse strand, counting down.
TAGAACATTCCCGATGAAAACACCGGTACCATTCCCCAACTCCGAAAGAGGACTTTCCTTATATGAATCTTATTCTCCGGACCATTCTGGATCTCCTCGTGATATCCCGGATCCCATCCGAGACTCCGAACAACATTCGGTCTCTTTCTCATCATTCCATAACTACTTAAACAACGTCGAATCCTTAAGTGTGTCTCCCTACGGTTCGTGAATTACGCGGACATGATCGAGACACTTCTCCGATCAATAACCAATAGAGGAATCTGGAAATTCATATGGCTACCACATATTTCTACGATTACTTTGCGATCGAATGAACCACTTACATACGATACCAATTTCCCTTTGTCTCACGATAATTTACTTATCCGAGGTTATGATCGTCGGTATCTCTGCATACCTAGTTCAACCTCGTTACCGATAAGTACTCTTTTCTCGTTCCCGTGATATGTGATCCCTTGTGAGCCAGTCACATGCTTGCAAGCTAATTGGATGACATTTCACCGAGAGGCCCAGAGTATATCTATCCGTCATATGGATGGACAAATCCCACTCTTGATCCATGTGTCTCAACCAATACTTTCCGAACACTCAATGCCACCTTTATAGCCACCCAGTTACGGTGTGGTGTTTGATGTCATCAAAGCATCCATCCGGTAAAGGTGATATGCATGATCTCATGGTCGAAGGAATTAGGTTACTATGTATCAGAAAGCATATAGAAATTGAACTATTAAAATGACTTGATCTTTATGCTACGCTTATCTATAGGAGTATGTCCACCATATCATTCTCCTAATGATATGATCTTGTTGTTAATAACATCTCAATGTTCATGATAGGGAAACCACAATCATTTATTAACCAACAAGCTAGTGATGTATAGAGGCTACACTAGGGACTTCAATTTAAGTTTACAAATCACACAAGTATTAATGTTTCCTTGTTAATACTATTATAGCATGAATGTAAACATTTATCATAAACACAAAGATATAATAATAACTACATTTATTATTGCCTCTAGGGCATATCTCCAACACATCACAGAATGAAAACAGCCATAACTTTTGCATCCGGACTCCGATTTTGATGATCTTGGGCTTGTTTCGAAGAGGACAACAACCTCTACAAGATCATGCAAAGAAACATCATAGTCCAGCAAGGTAGGATAGATCCAAATGATGAAGTAAAAACCTTCTGCCGCGCTAGGTACTAAAATGCGGTACTACCGCATTTTGGTACCTAGGAGACCAGCAGATATTCAAACGGCTATAACTTTTGATTGGTAACTCCGATCGACTCAATTCCAATTGCGTTGGAAAGAGGACGACATGAGCTTCCCTATAAAAGGTGAAAATATTGGTTATCACCAAGTGAGAATGTATCAAGTATAATAATGTGAGATACCTCACTTGGTGAGAAACCGAAAAACCGCATAGATCAAAATCGCAATAAGATATAAAAGGGAATGCGATTTTGATGAACAAGAGCTTGTTATGGAGATTACCACAAGCTCTATATTCTCACATGGATAAGACCAAATAACAACCAAATACGATGATGCAAGTATGCAAAGGTTTGAGCTCTCTCCGAATGATGTGATCGAGTTACTCATTCGAGAGCCCCTCTTGATAGTACAGTTATCTATCCTAAACCCGGTCTCCTACTAACAATATGAGACCGGCAAAAGGGAAAACCTATCAAGATTATACCTTTGCCTTGAGCATTCCACTTGAGCTTGATGTAGACGATCTTGCCCTTCTCAAGATGTAACGCCTTTCTTAATTCCTCATCATCGATCCATGATCACCGAGAATGGCAAGCATCAAACATGAGATCTTCTATAGATGGTGCATTTTGAGCTTGCACAACACATCTTCTTCTCATTTCATCAACCTTGAAGCCAACACATGCTCCAAGAGATGCTAATGGACAAATCCTACAAGTATAACTTAATACACACATTAGTCCATAAAGATTGTCATTAATTACCAAAACCACACATGGGGGCCCACATGTTCTTTCAATCTCCCCCATTTTGGTAATTGATGACAATCCCTTTAAGAGGGTTTATATAAGGAATCTTAGTGAACAAAATGGTAACACCAATATCAAATACTACATAATTATGTTATATTGGTACCACCACCATATATAGAGCAAACTCCCCCACAATCTATGCATGTGTGATGAACTTGAATTTCATTGCATATATTGCCAATCATTATTATTGGTGGAGTTTCCTCTATATATACCACATGCTAAGCAACTACAAAGATGCAAGATCATGAAAGGCAAATGCTTAGAAACAAACTCAAAGCATAAACCATTTCCCTTAAACCCTCTAAAACTTCTCCCCCATTGGCATCGATTGCCGAAATGGGTGACAAGTTCTAGAAGGCAAATATAGTAATATTTCCTCCAAAGATGTGCATTCGCACATATCCAATGATGAATACTTGGGAGGGAGTAGAACTATATCGAGGACCCGAAGATTGCCAAATGGATAAAATAAAACAATGCATCACAAATGACGCAAGCAATCACAAGATCCGACAAACCAATTTGAAAACAACAAATGAGTCCAAATGGAAACAACAAGATATTATGATACGAGTAGATGAGTGTTTTAAATAACAAATTGAGAAGCTCCCCAGGATTTGTGCAAACTTTAAAATAGTTGCATTTCAATACAAAATGAAAAAATATGGAATCCTCACTCCCCCATAAGCATTTAAAACACATCAAATGAAAGATCAAATAAATGCTTAAATAAAATAGAGAAGTTCCCCAAGATTTGTGCACACTTTAGAATCTTTGTATTTCAATACAAAAATGCACAAATATGGAATCCTCACTTCTCCATAAACATTTAAGGCACAATAAATGAGAAATAAGATAAATGAGCATTATTAAATGAATTAGATGAGGTCCCCAAAGATAATGCACCAATTATGATAATTGTATTTGGGAACAAGGTGCATAATCATGGAATCCTCACTCATCCAAGTTTATTTAACAATGCAAGGCATGAGAGAACAAATATGAGTGCCCAAATATGCAAACAAGAGGAACTAACACTCATAGGAAATTAAATTTGGAAGCCACTGAAGAATCAAAAGGAATAGAAAGGTGGTCTCCAAGGATTAAAAATCAACTAAAATTATCTTCTCATATGTGTATATGTCTATAAGTGGAAAACATCACAGAGACATATGCCAACAAATAAATATGCACACAAAAAGAAGATATACAAGAAAGCACATGAAAGGCAAAAATGAAGTCATAACATATATCAATAAGATTTTTACTTCAAAGCATGGCCAAAGGCTCACATATGTCTTATTGTACATTAATGGACTTCAAACACCAACACACTACATATATTACAAATTTCACCAAGGGAAGAGGAGAAAGTTGGAATATATGGAGAAAGGAAACGAGTATCACAAGAAAAAATTAACTAGCAAAATCTCACTATTGCACATGAGAGAAGTTGAGGAAAAGATTGGCAATAAAATTGCTAGATTGACATATTTGGGATTGGAGGATCATATGCATGATTTTGTATAGTCCCAATTATATATACTAATCTCAACTTATACACATATACAATAGAGAGTTCTCTTAATACCATGGCTAGATATACAACAATTACAAATACATGAATTCATGACAGAAGGCAACCGACAAATGGTTGGAATCAAGAGATATGATCATGAGAAATATATACTTGTTACCGAGATATAATTGGTAGGATGTAGAGGATATGAATTCATTGATCATCCTATAGCTTGCCTCCAATTTCCATTAACGCACCACTTCTTCAAGATTGAGAGACAAGCATCCAATATATCTCCAATGTACCTAAAACACATTTAAGTACAAAATGGTCCCCAAACTTATTGGGTCCAATGTAGTTAGTGCAACTACAATACATAGGAGAGACTCCACATAAATATGTGCATATTGATATGAAATTGAATTTCATGCACAACTTAGCCGATGGGATTTGGTGGAGTTTCCCCTATATATTGGATCAAAGAAATCAAGCATACCATAATATAAACACATAGTAAATATGCATGCATAAAGCTTTCAAGAACCAAAAGGAGATACAATTTGAACAAAAACACCAAGTAAATCAAGATTGCACACACAAGAGTGTGACATGACAAATGATGTCCAAATTGTATCAAAGAACCAATTCAACACATGAAAGATCACATGTTCAACAAATTGTAAGGGTCCCAACCTTTAAATAGGGTAGAGTCCCCTGTGTTTACAATGCTAGTCCCTGGATCAATAGCTAGCATCCACAGTTAAGATGTAATATCAAGAAACAAAGGTCATAATACAACTTTATAACCAGGAATAACATAATTTTATTACATCTTACATAGCTCATTTGGCTATTACAATACATTGCAGCAGAATATCTATAAGCATGGGGTCCTTCATCTTCAAGGTGCCACAGGCAGACATGTTGGGTGTAGACCTTGTAATCCTAATCAACACACTTCACTAAATCAATCAAACCTGCAACATACAAGTTACATCCACAAAGGGTCAATACATTTGAATTGTATTGGCAAGTGATACTATGGTAGTATAGTGGAGTCTATCATCTATAAGCATTTGGCTAAGTGGAGTTGAGGCTTGCATTGATCAAAATAGGTTTTTCCTTAACATTTGAAAACACTAAGTTTTTTATTGACAAAATCATTTCTTCCAATCAAAAGATTGAAGATCCTTTTACTTTGTTCAACCACAAGTTTTTAACTTAGAAATTTGAATGATGAGATTCTTGATTTCTTCCATGTCTTGATGCTTAAATTGTCCTTTACCAGGGACATGGCTAAGTACTTAGATTTTACATGTTACATCCCAAATTTTAGATTTGGTCTTGCACATCATTCATATCATTGCATCATGCTTTTCCATGCAAAACCGTTGAGTGAAAGGTTCGGCGAAACGCTATTTGCAAAACCCTATTCTATTTTGCTACGAGGCTCCTGCGGGAGGCTTTAGTAGGACTAGCGTTGACCACCCTTGTAGACTAGTGGTTTCGCTCAAACCTTGACATTAGATTGTTCCCCTCGAATTCACGAAACCGTAGGAGCAAGAATCGCTCGAATCGGAGCTCGTACGGAGAAGTTGCGGCCGTTTTAGTGAATCGTCGGAAAACGGTCCGAATTTCCGGACCGATTTCTGAGTCCGTAATCAACTCTGCGCCGTTTTCGCGTAGGATTCCGCGAGGGGCCCCACATAAAGAGGCAGCCCCGCTGCCTCGGCCCCCGTGCCCACCGACCGCCGCCTCCTAGCCGCCTCGATCGCCCCGCGCCTTGGGACCCGCGATCGCCGCCGCCACCCGGTGCCGCCGCCGCCGGCCGTCGCCCTTCCCCGCCGCCCAGGTAACCGCCCCGCCTCTCGCGCAGCTGCCCCGCCGCCCCGCGCCATCCCCGCCGTCGTGCACCGCCGCCTCCTTCTCCTCTTCCCGCCGCCGGCACCCCGCACCACCGCCGCCGTCGCACCACGCCACCGCGGCCAGCCGCCACCGATCGCCACCCGCCTGCGCCGCAGCCCGCCTCCCGCCGCCGCTGCCTGCGCGCGCTGCGCCGCGCGCAGCCGCCCCCGCGCGCACTTGCGCCTGCTGCCGCTGCCGCAGCGCGCCGCCTCGCTGCTCGCTGCTGCTGCGCGCGCCGCCGCTGCATGCTGCTGCGCCTGCTGCCGCTGCAGCGCCTCGCTTCGCGCGCGCGCGCTGCCGCACGCACGCACACGCATGCACGCGTGCCGAACGCCGCCGCCATCGCGTGGCCGTTTTAAATCCGTTGCGCTGACCCTCTTCATCCGCGCAGGAAAAACCCCGATGCCGGAATCGATCGCCGCACCGTCCGGGACTCGCCGCCGTCCGTTTCACCCGTTCGTTTCCGGTAAGACTGCAGCCACCGTTAGATTTCAGATCAGTGGTTCAGATCGTTCGTTGACCAGTCAGACTCAGGCGTTGACTAGTCAGACGCCCAGTCAGCAGACGCTTTGACCAGTCAACAGACACAGTTGACTGGTTATTTTCGTTAATCCTTTTAGTTGACAGATTTCGGTAGAATCTTGTAAATTGCGTAGAAATTAAACAGCTTGGCCAAAAATTGCAAATAAAATATGTGTAGATTCAGTGAGTCGTGTAGAATCTCGCTGTACCTTTGGTTCAGACTTTTGCAGCAAGGTTTAGTATAGTTTAATCAAACTATTTAGTGGCCTTTTCGGAGTAATAAATTCGTAGAAAAAGATTCGTAGCTCCAAAAATCGCGTATGATATGTCCCTGGATTCAGTGGAACGAGGGGAATCCCATTGTGAATTAAAAAGGTAGGCTTACAGTAAAAACTTCTGCAGAAACTGTCTAGTGGCTTTCTGCAGTGTTTTAATTACTCGGGGAGTTTTACAATTTCTTTTTGAGTAATTCCAGTTGGTACTGTTTCTAATCAGCGATGCCTATGCGGTAGAATTTTCCCAAGATTTTACAAACAGTATACTACCGATAGTGAATTATTTGAGTTCTAGCTCTAGTTTGGAGCATTACTTTTGTCTATTAATTTTCCTAGCGCTAAAACTATTTTCCATGCATGCAATCGGTAGTATTATGGAATAGGATGTTGTGGTGCAGCTGTAGCACCAATTCACTTGTCGTTCTTGCATTCATGCATCATATTTGTTGCATATGTTGTGGATTGTTTGTTTATGATTGCAATTGCATCGTGTAGATTGTGACGAGTGCAACGCTTGCTCGTGTGTGGATTGTTCTTCCGACCGCTACAACCAAGGCAAGTAGATGCTACTTTGTTCATGATATCGTCCTACTATTTTCTATGCATTGTCGTGTATTTTGTAGATGCATGTGTAGGATGATACTATCGCTATGCTATGTCCTATTATGTGGTAGGGCTTTCCTTGTAGATGAACCACCGTTGGTAGATGTGCTTAGCCATGCTATGAAGATCGAGGGCTGGGTTACATCATTGAGACTTGTTTCTAAAAGTATTGGTTTGTGAAAACTAAAACAACTTAATCAATGAATCTCCTGGGTGTGATGGTATTGATAATTTTTGGTGGTTTCATTGCGGAAAGGCACCCAGGTATCAAGAGAGAATGATTGGCTTCTTTATTGTGTAGCTTACGTGCACAACCATGTGCCAATAATAGAATGGGCGGTTGGTTAGACTTAGTAGGTTGTGGTAACTCGAACCCGCGTATCCAGAGATGTAGAATTTTGGTAGGTTGGACCGGTGCGCGTCGGGATTGGGGTGCTACTTCCCGAACGGTCTCAACTTGGACTTCTCCCTATCATCACCCAAAATGAGAGTGATGGTACGAGCTGGGCTGGCCAAGTCACATGGGTAAAGTGTACTAACCTCTGCAGGGTGTATAATCTAATCGATTAGCCGTGTCCCCGGTTATGGACAACTGAGTTGCTTGATATTGATTCCATGACATGTTTCTCGCTCATTCAAATTTCATAATTGTTTTTAATATTGTTGGGTTAACTTAATTGGGATCTTTTCAAAGAAAATCAAAAACTGTTTATGAAAGTAGGACAAAGTTATTTGCAAATGCAAGCCAGACACAACTCCAATTGCCAAATATGCATGTAGATGTTAGCACTATTGTCTCCTTTACTAGCTCTACTTGCCATACATTCCATGTATTGACCCTTCGGGGCTGCTACGTTTCATGTTGCAGGTTATTCCGATTCTGAGTAATTGATATAGGCCACGGTACTCCACTCGGCACTTGTTCACTTGTGGGCAATTTGAAGAATGGAGGATTAGCTTTATTTATGTTGCTACCTGAATAATTTGAGCTGGCTTTGGGCTAAGCTTTTATTGTAATAATGGTACTCTGGATCTTCGTTATTCATGATACACAGATATTTTGCTATGTTACTCATCTTACTCTATTGTGGGCCAATGAACCGATCCAGGGATTGGCATGTCACATAGAGGCCACGGTCTTTTCAGAACTGGGGTGTTACATTACACTCTGCAGAGGTGGTGCACTTTCCCCACAAGACTTGGTTTCACCAAGACAAGATCTTTCAGAAGCCTTCCCTTAGACCAAAATGGACGCGTTCCAACCTATCATACTCTACCACCAACTGTCCATATGGCTAAGTTCTTGCAACCTATATGATCCAGGCAGAGCCCATAATGCCAAGTGGCTGCACTTGAAGCTTCTCAACATTTGACATCTCAAATCTCTTTGTTCCTGGGTGGCCATCCACAAGTGAGATACACAAGGTCAACCATAGACATGGGCCTTGTGAACCACTCAACCAAAAACCACCAAGCAATTACCATTCCACCCAGGTGATTCATTAACTTAGTTGTTTTATTAAACAAAACACAAGTCCTCAGACTTAGAAATTTTTCATAGTATGGATATACATTCCACCCTTGTTTTCTATTAGCTAGGCTAAGCTTGATAGTAGTAGGAATCTTAACTTAGGAAAATTGCTACTAAGGTTTCAACTACTAGGTTTTCCTATAGCAAGGTTTATACTTAGAAAAATTCCATGCAAGTTTTACTTAGAGAAATCACTAATGCATAGTGAAAGTAATGGGACAAAAGTATGAAGCATCACTTGCCTTTTTGGTAGAGGGTATAAGTTCACTTCTTGTCCTTGCAACAATCACACTCTTCAAGTCACTACAATTCAATCAAGCAAGGCACAAACTCAATCTACCAATCAAGCAAAACATCACATAAAATAACAAAGTCAAGGTAATGCATGCAAATATGCCAAGCTTTGTTTTATTTGAAAAAGTGGTTCCTAATGGGTCTTAAACTTTTGAAAACACCTAATGGTCATTTTATAAAGTGGTAAAGTCATTTGCAAAAGGTTTCACTTTATAAACCATTTTCAAAACAAGGTATCATTTTATGTGGTGTAGAAATATTTTTACTAAGGCATTAATCTATAGGGTTCACAAAATATGTTTTCAAACCATAAAACTTGGTGTTTAGGGTCAGAGAGTTTAAAACAAAACATTTCCCAAAAGTTTTCTTCCAAAATCATTTTTAATAAATAAACTATATTTTTATTTGACTAGAAATGGTTTTAAATCAAAGAATCATTATTTTGCTTCACCAAATACATTTTTGAAACCACAAAGTGTTTCCTATGGTCATTAGGTTCAAAACAAACCATTTGCAAAAGATTTTATCCCCAAAATCATTTTTGAACAATTTTTACAAACTAAACAAGCATACAAATGTTTCTGCAAAAACAAACCTTTTAACAGAAACTTTTTACTAAACAAAAGGCATGGTTGGCTAGGGCTTGTTCCACTGATTCCATTGATATAGAAAGTTTGTAAAATTTGGACGTGTGGATCAAAAGTTACAAGGGTTTCAATTTTGCAACCAAATCTGATTCAAAATTCTGTTTTAACTCAAACCAGTGACACGCGTCTAACTCCTATTCATCGAAAACATTTCGCGTGGATCGACTAGCACAGATCGTTGGATCAAGTCATATCGCACGGCGCGCAGATGCTACTTACCCTTTCACCTAGCTTCTATCCTAGCCATTGGATCGAGATCGTACGGCTGCTGCAAGCTCGACCTAAAACTAGCGGCGCTGCGGTGGTGGCTGGCGGCGGAGCGGCCAGATGGTGGCGGTGCCAGCAATACAGGAAGCAAAGGAAGGTGGGGAGATGCTCACAGTGATCGCAGAAGTCTTGTGAAGCTCATCGTGTTCTCGAGGAGTCAAGGGGCGCTCTGGTACGGTGGCAATCCCTCGCCGGAGTGTGCAGCGGCGTCGGTTGTGCTCAGGCATCGTTGCTGGCGTCGTTTAGGACCATGCTAAGACAAAGTGGAGGCATGGTTAGACGCGGAATGATCTGGGGAAGATGTGTGCATCCTCGAGAGAGCTTAGGGCGGTCGGAGTTCACCTGGGGTGCTCGACGGAGTAATGGCAGACGGCGGCGCACGCTCGGTGTCGACGAAGCCGAGGTTACAGGGCACTCGCGGATGAATGAGTGGACGGGGAGATGCGCCAGGAGGTGGGGAGTATGTGTGCGTGGTTGATGAGGCAAGGGGAGGCGCGGGGTCGACGGAATTTGCACCGGAGCATTGTCGGAACAGAGGGAGTGTAGGGCAAAATTCTGCGGCCTGGGGGCGCACTTGGGGAAGGAGACAGAGGGGAAATGGAGAGGATGCCAGGGCGATTAAATGGGCTTGATCATAGCGAGGAATAAACGCAGCGTTACGACGAATTTACTCGGAGGAATCAATGGCAGGAGCGGGGAAGAACTGGTCGCGGGTGTAGACGATGAACAGGAGAGGGTGGGGTCGGCTGGTCAGTGAGAGAGAGGAGAGGGGAGTTGGGTCCACTAGTCAGCGATTGCGCGGGTGCGGGTCTGAGTGAGAAAAACGTTTCGGTAGAGGGGGAGTGGGAGTGGGCTGGTACTGGGCCTAGTTGGGCTGCTGGGTTGGGTCGACCAGATTCTATTTTTTTCTTGCTGATAGCTTTTTCTTTTTCTAATTCTAATTTCTGTTTTGAATTCAATCAAACCAATCAATCCACAAATCAAATCAAAACATTCACCAAACTTGTAATTGAATTTGGTTCTGTTTAACAACATAAACCAAAGTCCAAAATAAAATAATAATTTTAATCTTTTTAGGATCCATTCATTAATTAAACAAAATGGACCATAGTTATTTAATCAAATAGGGTTTGATTTATTTAATAAATTCTCCATTTGAAAACCAAATATTTTCAAAGCCAAAACAGTAGGTTTTATTTGAAAACATAAAATACTTGGAAAACTCACTTGAATTAAATAAATAAGTTTTGATGGTCAATTAAAATAGTAAAACCTTTATTTATAAAACTTGGATATTAAATCCTTATTACTTTATTTAAAAATACTTTTACTATTTTTCTCAAATAGAAATATTTTATTTCAAAGGCCTGGCCAAGTTTTAGTTTGGCTCTTTAAAATAATACTTATTTATAATTTCTTCCTTTTCATTTGAAAACCAAATCTTTTTATAAAGAGATCCAAAATGGTAATTCCAAATATTTTATTTTCCTTTATTGAATGTTTAACTTTGTAAATCCCTTTAGGATTTTATTTGTTCAAAATAGGTTTGAAGATTCCTATTGGAATTCAAAAAGTTTCTTCTCACCCTGAAAATCAACAAAGTTTTATTTTATTCGTTTATTTTTCACATTACAAGATTTGGAAAATCTTGGGATGTGACAGGCTACCACCCTTAAAATAAATCTCGTCCCGAGATTTGGGAAGGTTAGGGTTACAAGTTGGCTCAAAAGCATCTAGGGTACTACCACCCTTAAAAATTTTCCAACTAAATTACATATTGGCCTTCTGGGGAAACTTATCTGGGCAAACATCTGCATAGTGTCCTTTGTTTTCACACTTGAAACATGTGACAAGGCTGAGATCCTTCATAGGCTGGTTTATATTGTGCTTCATCTTTCCTGGACAGAAGTTTACATAGTGGCCTAGTTCCTTGCATTTTGAAACACATCACTTGGCTGACATCTTTCTTTTCCTTTGGTATCATTGCCTCTTGTTTGTTTCCTTGGTTCTTCTTTTCTGGGCATTCATTGGCATAGTGTTCCATCTCTTTGCAATTGTAACATTGAACATGAGTAATATCCTTCTTGTTAGGGTTGGGGCATTTCTTCTTCTTCTTGGGTCTCTCCAAAGCTAGGAGTTCTTCTAGTTCATGCTCTTCATATCTCACCTCAAAGGTGGGAAATCTTTCTCTCTTATTGGGGCATTGATCTTCAAGCTCCTTGGATGCATGATCCTTGTCTCCACAAATATTGCAAACTTGGGTTCCCTCTAGAATAGCATCTTTGTCATCCTTGTTGTCATTAGCTCTTTGGGAAAAGTTTTCTCCCATGTTGATCATTTGAGTAACCAATCCTTGCAACAATTGAGATTGAAGTTTCAAAATACTTTGTATGGCTGGGTCTAGTCCATTGTTGTTGGCTAAAAGCTGAGTTGTCTCTTGGCTCAACTGGTTTTGGGTTGCTATGAGTTCTCTCATATTGTCCTCTTGGTTGTTGTTGTTGTCATCAACCTTGATGTTGGTGTCTCTTGGAGTAGTCATCTGTTTGGGTTGAATTGGGATTAGAATAGGCAAAAGATTTTTTTTCTAGAAATCAATTCTAATCACACACATCACAATTCACTCAAGCAATGTGCAAGCAATCACAAACAAACATTTCACTCAAACAACAAAGTTCAAGCACATCTTTAGGTAACAAAATATTTTTGTTACACCACAAAAGTTGGTGTGTTTGACTTAACTAAATATGGTGGTCCATCTATATGGTTCACTTGTGATCTTTCCATCTTTCTTGGTTGATTCCTTCTTGCATGAGATCATGGCTTCCCTAGGAAAACTCTTGGTCACAAAAACTTCAAAGGTGTTGATGGATCATTCTAAGTTGTGTTTCCTTAGTCTCCAAATCTTGAGTAACATTTCTTGTCTCACTTGTCTTTAGTGATATCCATGGTTGAGGTCCTTGGTGAATATGCTGAAGATGTTGAAGTCATCAGAGTTGAAGAAGTCCTTTGCGCATGGTGAAGTCTTTGGTCATGGGGTAGGTTTTTCCATCAAGTTGAAATAGAAGGGATGTAGAATTAAAAATCAAAATGGTTGAGGAAAGAGTTTACAAGATTGTTTGTAAATAAGTTTTGGAACAAATACCACTTCTATTTTTCTAAGGGTTTGGTCCAATCCTAGGTTTACAAATCCTACAGGCAACACAATGCTCTGATACCATCTGTAAGGGTCCCAACCTTTAAATAGGGTAGAGTCCCCTGTGTTTACAATGCTAGTCCCTGGATCAATAGCTAGCATCCACAGTTAAGATGTAATATCAAGAAACAAAGGTCATAATACAACTTTATAACCAGGAATAACATAATTTTATTACATCTTACATAGCTCATTTGGCTATTACAATACATTGCAGCAGAATATCTATAAGCATGGGGTCCTTCATCTTCAAGATGCCACAGGCAGACATGTTGGGTGTAGACCTTGTAATCCTAATCAACACACTTCACTAAATCAATCAAACCCACAACATACAAGTTACAGCCACAAAGGGTCAATACATTTGAATTGTATTGGCAAGTGATACTATGGTAGTATAGTGGAGTCTATCATCTATATGCATTTGGCTAAGTGGAGTTGAGGCTTGCATTGCTCAAAATAGGTTTTTCCTTAACATTTGAAAACACTAAGTTTTGCTTGACAAAATCATTTCTTCCAATCAAAAGATTGAAGATCCTTTTACTTTGTTCAACCACAAGTTTTTAACTTAGAAATTTGAATGATGAGATTCTTGATTTCTTCCATGTCTTGATGCTCAAATTGTCCTTTACCAGGGACGTGGCTAAGTACTTAGATTTTACACTCTGCAGAGGTGGTGCACTTTCCCCACAAGACTTGGTTTCACCAAGACAAGATCTTTCAGAAGCCTTCCCTTAGACCAAAATGGACGCGTTCCAACCTATCATACTCTACCACCAACTGTCCATATGGCTAAGTTCTTGCAACCTATATGATCCAGGCAGAGCCCATAATGTCAAGTGGCTGCACTTGAAGCTTCTCAACATTTGACATCTCAAATCTCTTTGTTCCTGGGTGGCCATCCACAAGTGAGATACACAAGGTCAACCATAGACATGGGCCTTGTGAACCACTCAACCAAAAACCACCAAGCAATTACCATTCCACCCAGGTGATTCATTAACTTAGTTGTTTTATTAAACAAAGCACAAGTCTTCAGACTTAGAAATTTTTCATAGTATGGATATACATTCCACCCTTGTTTTCTATTAGCTAGGCTAAGCTTGATAGTAGTAGGAATCTTAACTTAGGAAAATTGCTACTAAGGTTTCAACTACTAGGTTTTCCTATAGCAAGGTTTATACTTAGCAAAATTGAAGGGTTTCGCAGCATAGTAAATCAAAATTTTCTACGGAAGCGAACAGAGGGAAAGCCAAGATCTAATCTAGGAGATGCAAACAACGAGAGAGATTGGATTATATCTTCATACCCTTGAAGATTCGCATAGCGGAACGTTCGTCGGAACGTGGGTGATGTAGTCGTACTCGCTTCTCCTCCTCGCGATCCGATCCGATCTAGCACCACAAGTGGCGGTGCCTCCGTGAGATGCACACGTGCGGCACCTCGACGTCTCCTCCTTCCTCGGACCAGCAAGTATGGTGGAGAGATGGATTGGATCTACAGCACGACGGCGTGGTGTATATGGTGGAGAATTTCTGCCGCAGGGCTTCGCCTACAAACAGTCGGGAGGGAGAGAGGAAGGGCAGCAGGGCAACTGAGTTTGGAGGAAGGTGTGTGGTTGGGGGGAGGGGGCGCACCAGCCCTCTATATATAGAGGGGGGGTGCGGCCAGCCCTTGCCCATCCTCCAAGCCTATCTCTAGTTTAAACGATTTAAACTCTCCCTTATCCAGAAACCCTATCTCTAGTTTAAACGATTTAAACTTATCCCTTATCTAGAAACCCTATCTCTAGTTTAAACGAGTTTAAACTTATCTAGGATCGGCTGGGCCCTATGGGGCCTTGTGCCCTTGGCCCAATGCGTCCAGGACACTCCCTCATAGGCCCATGCCCCCTCCCGGAAGGTGGGGCCACGTTGGTCCCCTTCCGGAAGGTTCTAGAAGCTTCCGGTACAATACCGATTAAACCGGAACAATTCTGAACTCCAAAAACTGCACTGCCTTATATGAATCTTATTCTCCGGACCATTCCGGAACCTCTCGTGATATCCCGGATCCCATCCGAGACTCCGAACAAAAATTCATAAACCAATTATCCAATCTATCCTAGCGTCGAGACACGTTAAGTGTGTGACCCTGCGGGTTCGAGAATATGCAGACATGATCTTCTATCAATAATCAACAGCGGGGTCTGGGCACCCATATTGACTCCCACACATTCATCGATGATCATATCGGATGAACCAAGATGCCAGGATTCAATCAATCCCATATACATATTCCCTTCGTCTCGCGATATTTTACTTGCCCGAGATTCGATCGTCGGTACCGTCATACCTAGTTCAATCTCGTTCACAGCAAGTACTTTACTCGTTCCGTAATCCGATATCACTTTGTGATTAACTCCTTAACCACATGCTTGCAAGCGGTGTTGATATCGATTACCGAGTGGGCCCGAAGTATATCTCTCCGACTTGGGAGGGACAAATCCCATCTCGATACATACAACCCAACAGATACTTTCCAATCACCTGAGAGACACCTTTATGATCACCCTCTCATAGGATGACGTTTGATGACCTCCAAGCTTTCTTTCGATACCAGGGAGTTGTATTATCTCATGGTCTAAGGAATACAATATTTGACATAGGAAAAGCTTCGCAAAGATGAACACAATGACACGATCTAATTGCTTCGCTTAGTTTGGGTCTGTCCACCATATCATTCTCCCAATGATATGATCTCATTATCAATTGACAACTCATGTCCATGGTTAGGAAACCTTAACCATCATTGATCAATGAGCTAGTCCATAGAGGCGTACTAGGGACACGGTGTTGTTCACAAACCACACAAGTATTAATGTTTGCACTTAATACAATTCTAGCATGGAATATAAACTTTATCATGAACAAGAATTATAATAATAACAACTTTATTATTGCCTCTAGGGCATAATTCCAACAGTCTCCCACTTGCACTAGAGTCAATAATCTAGTTTACATTTGGCAACAATCTCACACCCATGGCACTGAGGTGCTGATCATGTTTTACACGTGAAAGAGGTTTAGTCAATGGATCTGCGACATTCAGATCTGTATGTACTTTGCTGATCTTCAGATCTCCATCTGCTATATAATCTCGGATTATATGAAACTTGCGGTTGATATGCTTGGTCTTTGGATGATATCTTGGTTCCTTAGCGAGTGCTATGGCGCCAGTGTTGTCACACAATATCTCCAGTGGGTCCAATGCACTTGGAACCACGCCAAGCTCAGTGATGAAGTTTCTGATCCAAACTCCTTCACTTGACGCTTCTGCAGCAGCCATGTATTCCGCTTCTACTGTAGATCCCGCGATCACGCTTTGCTTGCAGCTTCTCCAGCTCACAGCTCCTCCATTCAAAATATACACGTATCTTGTCTGAGATTTAGAATCATCCTTGTCGGTGTCGAAACTAGCATCGACGTAACCTTTTACGACGAGCTGTTCATCACCCCCATAGACTAAGAACATTTCTTTAGTCCTATTTAGGTACTTTAGGATGTTCTTCACGGTTGTCCAGTGTTCCACTCCTGGATCACTTTGATACCTGCTCGTAAAAATAAGAGCATTGGACACATCCGGTCTAGTACACAACATGGCATACATGATAGAACCTATGGCCGAGGCATAAGGCACTTTGCTCATAGCTTTCCTATCATTTACCGTAGCTGGACACTGAGCCTTGCTCAATATCTTACCTGACAACATAGGCACTGAACCTTTCAATGCCTTATCCATTCTGAACCTTTTCAGAACTTTGTCTAGGTATGTACTCTGGCTTAAAGCTATCAGGCGTCTTTGTCTATCTCTATAGATTTTGATGCCCAATATATAAGAAGCTTCACCTAGGTCTTTCATTGAAAAACACTTGTTCAAATAACTCTTCACATTGTTAAGCATGTTGATGTCATTTCCAATAATCAATATGTCATCCACATATAGTACCAGAAACGTCACCGAGCTCCCACTCACTTTCTTGTAGATGCAAGCTTCGTAGCAATTTGGAACAAATCCAAAGCTCTTGATCACTTGATAAAAACGAAGGTTCCAACTCCGAGATGCTTGCTTCAGTCCATAAATGGAACGCTGAAGTTTGCATACTTTATCAGCATCCTTAGGATCGACAAAACCTTCGGGTTGCATCATATACAACTCTTCATCAATGTTGCCATTGAGGAACGCAGTCTTGACATCCATCTGCCATATTTCATAATCATGAAACGCAGCAATTGCTAATAAAATCCGAATAGACTTAAACATCGCTACGGGAGAGAAAGTCTCATCGTAGTCAACACCTTGAACTTGTCGAAAACCTTTCGCGACAAGCCGTGCTTTATAGACGGTAACATTACCATCCGCGTCCGTTTTCTTCTTGAAGATCCATTTGCACTCAACGGCCTTTAGGTCGCTAGGAGGGTCCACCAAAGTCCATACTTGGTTTTCGCTCATGGATCCCAATTCGGATTTCATGGCTTCTAGCCATTTCTCAGAGTCTGGGCTCATCATCGCTTCCTCATAGTTCGTAGGTTCACTGTCTTCTACTAACAAGACTGTCAAGACAGGGTTGCCGTACCACTCAGGAGGGGCACGCGACCTTGTCGACCTGCGACGTTCAGTAGCAGCATCGTCCAAAGCTTCATGATCCTTGTCATTAGCTTCCTCTATTGTTGGCGCAGGTGGCACTGGAACAATTTCAGGTGCTGCGCTACTCTCCAATTCAAGAGAAGGTTCAATAACCTCGTCTAGCTTTACTTTCCTCCCACTCACTTCTTTCGAGAGAAACTCCTTCTCAAGAAAGGAACCGTTCTTTGCGACAAACACTTTGCCTTCGGTTCTGTGATAGAAGGTATACCCAATAGTTTCCTTAGGGTATCCTATGAAGACGCACTTCTCCGCTTTGGGTTCGAGCTTGTCCGGCATCAACTTCTTGACGTAAGCTTCGCATCCCCAAACTTTAAGAAATGACAACTTAGGATTAGCACCAAACCACAGTTCATACGGTGTCGTCTCAACGGATTTAGATGGAGCCCTATTTAAAGTGAATGCAGCGGTTTCTAATGCATAACCCCAAAATGATAACGGCAAATCAGTAAGAGACATCATCGATCGGACCATATCTAATAGGGTTCGATTCCGGCGTTTAGACACACCATTGCGCTATGGTGTTCCGGGTGGCGTGAGTTGTGAAACGATTCCACTTGCTTTGAGATGCGTGAGAAAATCATAACTCAAATATTCGCCCCCACGATCGGATTGTAGAAACTTAATCTTTCTGTTACGATGGTTCTCCACTTCATTCTGAAATTCTTTGAACTTTTCAAACGTTTCAGATTTATGTTTCATTAAATAGATATACCCATATCTACTTAAGTCATCGGTAAAAGTGAGAAAATAGCGATATCCACCGCGCGTCGAAACACTCATCGGTCCGCATACATCGGTATGTATGATTTCCAACAAGTCCGTTGCTCGCTCCATCATACCGGAGAATGGGGTTTTGATCATCTTGCCCATGAGGCATGGTTCGCATGTGTCAAATGATTCAAAATCAAGAGACTCCAAAAGTCCATCAGAATGGAGTTTCTTCATGCGCTTTACACCAATATGACCTAGACGACAGTGCCACAAATAAGTAGTATTATCACTATCTACTTTGCATCTCTTAGCCTCAATGTTATGGATGTGTGTTTCATCCCTTTCGAGATTTAGAAGAAATAAACCATTCACAAGAGGTGCATGACCATAAAAGATGTTACTCATATAAATAGAACAACCATTATTCTCCGATTTAAATGAATAACCGTCTTGCAATAAACACGATCCAGAAATAATGTTCATGCTCAACGCAGGCACATAATAACATTTATTAAGGTTTAAAACTAATCCCGAAGGTAAAACTAAGGAGAGCGTGCCGACGGCCATCACATCAACTCTTGATCCGTTGCCAACGCGCATCGTCACCTCATCCCTCGCAAGCCGCCGTCTATTCCGTAGCTCCTGTTTCGAGTTACAAATATTAGCAACTGAACCAGTATCAAATACCCAGGCGCTACAACGAGGGCTAGTAAGGAAAACATCAATAACATGTATATCAAATATACCTTTGATGGTGCCAGCCTTCTTGTCCGCTAAGTACTTCGGACATTTGCGCTTCCAGTGACCCTTGTCCTTGCAATAGAAGCACTCAGTGTCCGGCTTAGGACCAGACTTGAGCTTCTTCTCAGCAGGGGCAACGCGCTTGCCGCCGCCTTTCTTGAAGGGCTTCTTTGCACCTTTACCTTTCTTAAAGGAGGGCTTGTTGACCATCAACACATGATTATCCTTCTTGATGTCCACCTCCGCAGCCTTCAGCTTTGCGAAGAGCTCGGTGATCGTATCAGTGGA
The DNA here is from genome assembly GCA_916181665.1 of Avena sativa. Taxonomy (NCBI): domain Eukaryota; kingdom Viridiplantae; phylum Streptophyta; class Magnoliopsida; order Poales; family Poaceae; genus Avena; species Avena sativa. The sequence continues at coordinate 163,746,006 of OV702294.1, read as the reverse complement.
ACCAATCTGATTATGAGTCACTACAAAACTTTTGTAGCTGGGAGGGAGTGATTGCAGAACCCTGTCAATCTTGAGCTCCTCTGGAATCTTGCAGTCCAGTTGCTCAAGGCGTTGAGTGTAGCCCGACATCTTAATGGCGTGCTCACTAACGGAACTCCCTTCCTCCATCTTGCAGTTAAAGAACTTCTCGGAGATCTCATATCTCTCAGAACGGTCCTGAGTCTGAAACATGGTTTTCAACTCTTCGAGAATCTCAAAGGGCCCGGGATAGTGTTCAAAACAATTTTGAAGTTCCGGTTCCATAGAAAACAACATGGTGCTATTAATCACACCATAATCATCTTTGCGCGACTGATAGACAGCTTTCTCATCAGCCGACACAGTTGCAGCAGGGGGGGTTACCTAACGCTTTCTCAAGGACATAGTCCTTTTGTCCGCCAGACAGAATGATTCTTAGATTGCGGAACTAGTTGGTGAAGTTAGACCCATTGTTTCTAAGCTTTTCTTTCTCAGCAAAAACGTTGAAGTTGAAGTTGGACTTGGCCATGTGATCTACAGTATTTGCAAGTACAATTTAGACTATGTTCATGATAAATAGTTCAACTTAATCAAATTACTAGATGAACTCCCACTAAATTCAACATCCCTCAAGTTGTTTAGTGAACACGATCCAAATTCACCACACCTAATCCGATCTTCACGAGAAGAGATGTGGTTTCAATGGTGGACAACGAAGTGTCGATCATATCATTCATATGACTCATGCTTAACCTTTCGGTTCTTGTGTTCCGAGGCCATGTCTGTACATGCTAGGCTCGTCAAGCTAGATCCAAGTATTTCCGTGTGTGCAAAAACTGGCTTGCACCCGTTGTATGTGAGCGTAGAGTCTATAGCACCCGATCATCACGTGATGCTTGGACACGACGAACTTTCGCAACGGTGCATACTTGGGGAGAACACAGTTTTTATCTTGATCTTTAAGTGAGGAATCATCTTATAATGCTACCGTCGCGATCTAAGCATAATAAGATACATAAAAGGATAAACATCACATGCATATAACTTTATGTGACATGGTATAGCCAATCTCGCGCAATGATCTCCATCTTGTGCGTTTCGGCATGATCTCCATCACTTCACCATGATTGCCTCCACCACGAATAGCAACTACAACTATTGCTAACTACTTAGCGATAAAGTAAAGCTATTACATGGCATATAAGAAGTTGACTCGCAGGTCATACACAATTATAAAGACAACCATATGGCTCCTGCCGGTTGTGAACTCATCGACATGCAAGTCGTGAAACATTACAAAACATGATCATCGCATACAATATACACATCACATCTTGGGCCATACCATATCACAGAAAACACTCCCTGCAAAAACAAGTTAGACGCCTCTACTTTGTTGTTGCATGTTTTACGTGGCTTATAGGAGTAGATGCTAAGAACGATTCTTACCTACGGAAAGCCACAACGGTGATATTATGGTTGCCAAACTCCGGTGTTAATCCCATGACAACTATAGTGAGAGAAACTGACATCTACCAGCCGCATGTGTGGTACAAGCCACACGTCAAGTGCGGAGCCGGTCTCGCGAACGACGTCGCGTAAGGTTGGCCTGGACCGCTTCAATCTCACTATCCCGCGTCATAAGAATAACACAAACAAGAGGCTTGCAACAGAAAACATCAACGCCCGCAACAACCATGTTGCGTTCTACTCGTGAATCACATCTACGCATAGATGTAGCTCTGATACCACTGAAGGGTTTCGCAGCATAGTAAATCAAAATTTTCTACGGAAGCGAATAGAGGGAAAGCCAAGATCTAATCTAGGAGATGCAAACAACGAGAGAGATTGGATTAGATCTTCATACCCTTGAAGATTCGCACAGCGGAACGTTCGTCGGAACGTGGGTGATGTAGTCGTACTCGCTTCTCCTCCTCGTGATCCGATCCGATCTAGCACCACAAGTGGCGGTGCCTCCGTGAGATGCACACGTGCGGCACCTCGACGTCTCCTCCTTCCTCGGACCAGCAAGTATGGTGGAGAGATGGATTGGATCTACAGCACGACGGCGTGGTGTATATGGTGGAGAATTTCTGCCGCAGGGATTCGCCTACAAATAGTCGGGAGGGAGAGAGGAAGGGCAGCAGGGCAACTGGGTTTGGAGGAAGGTGTGTGGTTGGGGGGAGGGGGCGCACCAGCCCTCTATATATATAGGGGGGGGGTGCGGCCAGCCCTTGCCCATCCTCCAAGCCTATGTCTAGTTTAAACGATTTAAACTCTCCCTTATCCAGAAACCCTATCTCTAGTTTAAACGATTTAAACTTATCCCTTATCTAGAAACCCTATCTCTAGTTTAAACGAGTTTAAACTTATCTAGGATCGGCTGGGCCCTATGGGGCCTTGTGCCCCTGGCCCAATGCGGCCAGGACACTCCCTCATAGGCCCATGCCCCCTCCCGGAAGGTGGGGCCACGTTGGTCCCCTTCCGGAAGGTTCTAGAAGCTTCCGGTACAATACCGATTAAACCAGAACAATTCCGAACTCCAAAAACTGCACTGCCTTATATGAATCTTATTCTCCGGACCATTCCGGAACCTCTCGTGATATCCCGGATCCCATCCGAGACTCCGAACAAAAATTCATAAACCAATTATCCAATCTATCCTAGCGTCGAGACACGTTAAGTGTGTGACCCTGCGGGTTCGAGAATATGCAGACATGATCTTCTATCAACAATCAACAGCGGGGTCTGGGCACCCATATTGACTCCCACACATTCATCGATGATCATATCGGATGAACCACGATTCCAGGATTCAATCAATCCCATATACATATTCCCTTCGTCTCGCGATATTTTACTTGCCTGAGATTCGATCGTCGGTACCGTCATACCTAGTTCAATCTCGTCCACAGCAAGTACTTTACTCGTTCCGTAATATGATATCACTTTGTGATTAACTCCTTAACCACATGCTTGCAAGCGGTGTTGATATCGATTACCGAGTGGGCCCGAAGTATATCTCTCCGACTTGGGAGGGACAAATCCCATCTCGATACATACAACCCAACAGATACTTTCCAATCACCTGAGAGACACCTTTATGATCACCCTCTCATAGGATGACGTTTGATGACCTCAAAGCTTTCTTCCGATACCAGGGAGTTGTATTATCTCATGGTCTAAGGAATACAATATTTGACACAGGAAAAGCTTCGCAAAGATGAACACAATGACACGATCTAATTGCTTCGCTTAGTTTGGGTCTGTCCACCATATCATTCTCCCAATGATATGATCTCATTATCAATTGACAACTCATGTCCATGGTTAGGAAACCTTAACCATCATTGATCAATGAGCTAGTCCATAGAGGCGTACTAGGGACACGGTGTTGTTCACAAACCACACAAGTATTAATGTTTCCACTTAATACAATTCTAGCATGGAATATAAACTTTATCATGAACAAGAATTATAATAATAACATCTTTATTATTGCCTCTAGGGCATAATTCCAACAAAAATTCCATGCAAGTTTTACTTAGAAAAATCACTAATGCATAGTGAAAGTAATGGGACAAAAGTATGAAGCATCACTTGCCTTTTTGGTAGAGGGTATAAGTTCACTTCTTGTCCTTGCAACAATCACACTCTTCAAGTCACTACAATTCAATCAAGCAAGGCACAAACTCAATCTACCAATCAAGCAAAACATCACATAAAATAACAAAGTCAAGGTAATGCATGCAAATATGCCAAGCTTTGTTTTATTTGAAAAAGTGGTTCCTAATGGGTCTTAAACTTTTGAAAACACCTAATGGTCATTTTACAAAGTGGTAAAGTCATTTGCAAAAGGTTTCACTTTATAAACCATTTTCAAAACAAGGTATCATTTTATGTGGTGTAGAAATATTTTTACTAAGGCATTAATCTATAGGGTTCACAAAATATGTTTTCAAACCATAAAACTTGGTGTTTAGGGTTAGAGAGTTTAAAACAAAACATTTCCCAAAAGTTTTCTTCCAAAATCATTTTTAATAAATAAACTATATTTTTATTTGACTAGAAATGGTTTTAAATCAAAGAATCATTCTTTTGCTTCGCCAAATACATTTTTGAAACCACAAAGTGTTTCCTATGGTCAGTAGGTTAAAAACAAACCATTTGCAAAATATTTTATCCCCAAAATCATTTTTGAACATTTTTTACAAACTAAACAAGCATACAAATGTTTCTGCAAAAACAAACCTTTTAACAGTAACTATTTACTAAACAAAAGGCATGTCTGGCTAGGGCTTGTTCCACTGATTCCATTGATATAAAGTTTGTAAAATTTGGACGTGTGGATCAAAAGTTACAAGGGTTTCAATTTTGCAACCAAATCTGATTCAAAATTTTGTTTTAACTCAAACCAGTGACACGCGTCTGACTCCTATTCGTCGAAAATGTTTCGCGTGGATCGACTAGCACAGATCGTTGGATCAAGTCATATCGCACGGCGCGCAGATGCTACTTACCCTTTCACCTAGCTTCTATCCTAGCCACTGGATCGAGATCGTACGGCTGCTGCAAGCTCGACCTAAAACTAGCGGCGCTGCGGCGGTGGCTGGCGGCGGAGCGGCCAGATGGTGGCAGTGCCGGCGATACAGGAAGCAAAGGAAGGTGGGGAGATGCTCACAGTGATCGCAGAAGTCTGGTGAAGCTCATCGTGTTCTCGAGGAGTCAAGGGGCGCTCTGGTATGGTGGCAATCCCTCGCCGGAGTGTGCAGCGGCGTCGGTTGTGCTCAGGCGTCATTGCTGGCATCGTTTAGGACCGTGCTAAGACAAAGTGGAGGCATGGTTAGACGCGGAATGATCTGGGGAAGATGTGTGCATCCTCGAGAGAGCTTAGGGCGGTCGGAGTTCACCTGGGGTGCTCGACGGAGTAATGGCAGACGGCGGCGCACGCTCGGTGTCAACGAAGCCGAGGTTACAGGGCACTCACGGATGAATGAGTGGCACGGGGAGATGCGCCAGGAGGTGGGAAGTATGTGTGCATGGTTGATGAGGCAAGGGGAGGCGTGGGGTCGCCGGAATTTGCACCTGAGCATCGTCGGAACAGAGGGAGTGTAGGGCAAAATTCTGCGGCCTGGGGGCGCACTTGGGGAAGGAGACAGAGGGGAAATGGAGAGGATTCCAGGGCGATTAAATGGGCTTGATCACAGCGAGGAATAAACGCAGCGTTACGACGAATTTACTCGGAGGAATCAACGGCAAGAGCGGGGAAGAACTGGTCGCGGGTGTAGACGATGAACAGGAGAGGGTGGGGTCGGCTGGTCAGTGAGAGAGAGGAGAGGGGAGTTGGGTCCACTAGTCAGCGATTGCGCGGGTGTGGGTCTGAGTGAGAAAAACGTTTCGGCAGAGGGGGGGTGGGAGTGGGCTGGTACTGGGCCTAGTTGGGCTGCTGGGTTGGGTCGACCAGATTCTATTTTTTTCTTCCTGATAGCTTTTTCTTTTTCTAATTCTAATTTCTGTTTTGAATTCAATCAAACCAATCAATCCACAAATCAAATCAAAAAATTCACCAAACTTGTAATTGAATTTGGTTCTGTTTAACAACATAAACCAAAGTCCAAAATAAAATAATAATTTTAATCTTTTTAGGATCCATTCATTAATTAAACAAAATGGACCATAGTTATTTAATCAAATAGGGTTTGATTTATTTAATAATTCTCCATTTGAAAACCAAATATTTTCAAAACCAAAACAGTAGGTTTTATTTGAAAACATAAAATACTTGGAAAACTCACTTGAATTAAATAAATAAGTTTTGATGGTCAATTAAAATAGTAAAACCTTTATTTATAAAACTTGGATATTAAATCCTTATTACTTTATTTAAAAATACTTTTACTATTTTTCTCAAATAGAAATATTTTATTTCAAAGGCCTGGCCAAGTTTTAGTTTGGCTCTTTAAAATAATACTTATTTATAATTTCTTCCTTTTCATTTGAAAACCAAATCTTTTTATAAAGAGATCCAAAATGGTAATTCCAAATATTTTATTTTCCTTTATTAAATGTTTAACTTTGTAAATCCCTTTAGGATTTCATTTGTTCAAAATAGGTTTGAAGATTCCTATTGGAATTCAAAAAGTTTCTTCTCACCCTGAAAATCAACAAAATTTTATTTTATTCGTTTATTTTTCACATTACAAGATTTGGAAAATCTTGGGATGTGACACAAATGAACTAGGCTAAAACCAAAGGAGCAAAAAATATATAGAAATAAAATTTCTCAAGAGTTTATCTCATTCTAAAATGGTCAAACAAAGAAACAAGGAATGAGACAAAACCAACTCCCAAAAAGAGCAAGGTTCCAACAAGAAACCAAACTCCCCAAACTTCTCATGATGGCACAAATACCAAAACGAAAAGATTGAGGTTCCAAGCACATAAAACCCGATATGGACCAAACAAAGAAGCATAAATATGAGTGTTCTAAATAATATAGGATATCTCCCCCTTAGATAGTGCATTATGTAGGATTTTCCTTTTAAATGCAAAATGCACACAAATGGGATCATCACTAGTACCTACAATAAGTAAAACACAAGAGGATATCAATAAAATAAGAAGATCCACAAGAAGCAAGGAAGGCTTGGGAGACAACACAAAACAATTTCTTGGCCAAAGATAGGATAAAATTAAGCAAGGGCCAAAGTGAATATGATCAATAAATTCTACCATAAGTTGGGTACTCATTGTCCAAGGACAAGAAATATTGGGAATAAATTTCCCAAGGTAGCTTGCATGGATATCCAAGATCATAGTCACAACAAGAAGCATATAACTAAATATAAGAAATTAAGCATGATACTTCGAACAAGATTCTTGGTATCTTCCAATAGTCACACAATCACTAGTGATTAGAGTAACTTGAAGCAAATGGTTTCCATGAGGATATATATCTAAATATGAGGAAACACATACCAAGAAACATTCTCATATACAAGATCCAAAATAAGATCAATAAAGGCATTCAAGCAAATTGGAACTTGTATGAGAAAATGTGTCACATAGGAGCTAGATAATAATCAATATCAATTCTAAGTGACACAACCTCGAATATTCACATTTTCTAGGATTGTAATATGCACTAAGCATAAGACTCCCCCATAATGTGATACTACCATAAAAACAACACGAGGCAAAAGGATACAAATAGAGATAATTAATGGACATTATAAAACTTAAATTTCTCATGAGAATTATACCACATAGAGACTAGACAAGAATCCAATATAAATACTACGTGGTATTCCTCATGTACACATAATTTAGGATTGTGGAATTCCCAAGCATAACACTCCCCCAAAATGGGATAATCCATTAATTTCTCACAAGAGCCAAATAAGATACCAAATATAACCAAGCAAGGCTCAAACATAAGAAACACACATACATGGTGTGCCACCTAATCATACACAAATATGCTTGATATCTCAAGATAATTAAGTGGAAAGCACAACATGTATAAAAGCATGGAAGATACAAAACCAACACATGCACAAAAGGGCGAGTAACTTTCAATGTAAAGAGTTTAGCATATGTTACCGCAAGGAGGAACATTGGAAATATAATAGGAGCACTATAATCCACATGACTTGGCTTGACAATTATACTAGATGAAGATCCCTCAATTCTTCATAATGTAGCCAAAACTCCAATGCCCTCCAAAATACACCTATTGATCAAGTTTTGGCTAGTTGGTCCCCAACCAAGTTGGGTCCTAAGAGGTTAGTCACAATAGGCTTGGCAACCCAAATGGATCTTTTCTTGACACCACATTGGGCACCAACAAATTTGGCAAACACATTGCCAACCTCATCCTTATAAAGAGAATAAGCATTATCAATAATGATAGGGTTGGATGAGGAGATACCAATAGTGCATGAGGAAGAAATGTGCCCTTTCTTACGGCAAATGTAGCAAGTTCTTCTCTTGCCATCTTTATTTTTGGATGAAGCAACAACTTGAGGAAGAGCTTGAGTCTTCTTGGGAGGAGGCCCATCTCTAACAAGATGTAGAGCTTGAGGCCTCTTCCCTTGCTGCTTCTTGCCAAGGGACTTCTTCTTTAATGGGCAAAGTTTGACATGATGCCCTTCTTCCTTGCACTTGAAGCAAACAATGTTGGCCGGATTCTTGACTTGATCTTGGCCATTCTTCTTGTTGTCCTTGTGCTTCAACTTGATAGTGGACTTGTTCTTGACATTGGAGTTGAATCCAAGCCTACTCTTGTCATTGGGGGATTTTTGCACACTCAAGATTTTGTTGAGTGTGACCTTCCCTTGATGACCCCTTTTCAAGTCATTCTTCAAAGAAGTGACTTGAGCCTTGAGCTCTTTGATTTCCTCTACATGGTTAGTTTCAACAAAAGTACTAGAGGAAGTAGATGCCACATTGTTAGAGCAACAAGGCACAGAATGTAATTCATCACAAGATATATCATGGTTGTGAGAGGATGAACTACAAGGACTAGCACATGGCAATATAACATTTGGAGTAGATATAGTGCTAATGTCCACATGAGGCCCACTAGATGTTACCTTTGACACGATGGCCTCATGAGCTAACTTTAGCCTACCATGGGAGACTAGAAGATCCTCATGCGAGCTCGAGAGCTTAACATGACTTTCTTCTAATTTCCCATAGTTGCTAGTTAGCAACGCAAGTTGAGCCTTTAGCTCAACACTCTACTTCAACATAGATGCTTCACAAGAAATAGAGTTAGTAGCACAAGCATCATCATTATTAGCAAGAGGTGAGGGCAACTTGGCAAGCTCTTTTGAATATGAGGCTTTAAGTTGCTCATGTGACTCGGTGAGTTTGATGAGCTCACCCTTTATGACCCTAGAGCCATTTTTGAGGTGCTCAAAATCCTCAAGGAGTTTAGCATAAGCAACTTGAGCCTCATCATTTTTACTTTTGAGATCACTTGCCACCTCAAGATCTCTATCATGAGATTCCTTTACTCTAGATAGCTCTAAATCAAAGGTCTCCTCAAGAGATTCCTTGGTGGTTTGTTCCTCTTCAAGAGCTTTATTTAGGTTTGCAATTATATTAGCATACTCACGCTCAAGACTACACATTTTATCAACGTTGTTATCATGCACATCAATTTGTGTTTCTAACTTATCAATATGTTCTTTGCTCTTAATAGCAAAGTCCAAGACTTCAACAAAGTTAGAGCAAGCAATATCCTTTTTAACAAGGGCACGATAAACAATCTCACCCTTCTCATATAAATCATCAATATCAAGCTCTTCTTCCACATTATCCACATCCTCCTCATCACAAGAGGTAATGGGTTCCAAAGTAGGAGTTACCTTATAATCCCTAGCCATAAGGCATAGGTGGGTACCGGAAGAAGGTGAAGATGAGATTGCATATGTGGCTTCATTCAAAACCATGTCTTGGCCCATAGAATCTTCGGTTTCCTCTACATGGTTAGCAACACAAGCACTAGAGGAAATGGAAGCATTTTCATCATGGCAACAAGACAACACAAGCATATCATCTTGAGATTTATTCAAGTCATTTCTACATGATATGCAAGGACTATTAACACAAGCATGTAAGGAGTTTGTAGTGCTAGAAGTGTTAAAGTCCAAAGATAGATCATTGCAACTAGATAGAGATGAGGGATTACAAATAGTAAGCACACTATCCAAATTGCAATTTATATCACCACTCACCATATCATTACCTTGTGAAAAGTCACATGTTGGTGAAGTGGTAGAGGATGAGAACTCATATCAACCGGAAGTGGAAGCAACACAATCATCCTCAATAATGTTGGACACAACATATTTATCTTGAAGTTTTGTCCATAACTCATGAGCGCTCCAAAAAGGAATGATTGAAGATGTAACTACATAGATCAAAGCATTAACAAGCACATTAGAAGCTTGAGCATCGAGATATAAGTTTTTCTCATCCTCACTAGATAGATTTTTTAAATCCATAGGAGGAGAAAAACCTATATCTACAATACGCTCCAAATTTGGGTCCATGTCCCGAAAATGAATAAGCATACGAGTTTTCCATATATCATAATTTGTGCCATCGAATATAAACATGTCGTTGTGCACTAATACCCTAGCCGACATCTTTACTCTCAAGGCGATGAAGCCTAAAATGAGAGACCGGGCTCTGATACCAATTGAAAGGATACGGATGTCGCCTAGAGGGGGGGGGTGAATAGGCGATTAAAACTTTTCCTAGAGTGGCTCAACAAAGGCGGAATAAAACTAGTGTTTACTTTGTTAAGCACAACCTAGAACAACTAAGGTTCACCTATGTGCACCAGCAACTTATTCTAAGCAATACAAGCAACAAAGTGATAGCAAGATATATATTACTTCAAGCACGAAGCCTATCACAATGTAAAGTGCATAAGTAAAGAGCTCGGGTATAGAGATAACCGAGGCACGCGGGGACACCGATATTTTACCGAGTTCCTCCCAACATGGAGTACGTCTTGTTTGGAGAGGGGGTGGTATCAAACCACCAACGCCACAAAAGGCCTCCCTTATTCTCCAGTGAATCTCACCCCAACGGGATCGATCCACGCTTCCACTATCGGTGCACTTGTCGGTGGCAACCGGAACCTCTCACAAGGTTGGGGCACTTCTCCACAACTTAATTGGAGGCTCCCAACAAATGCCACAAAAGGCCACAATGCCACCAAGGCCAAAAAACCGTCTAGGGTTCCAAGAACCCAAGAGGGACAAGCTCCAATGAGTCACTCAAACCAAATCCTCCGAGGAAAACACAAACCGATGCACCAAATGCAAATGGCAAGAACACCACAAAGATGTTCAAATCCTTCTCTCCCAAATTCCACCAAAGCTACAAAAGCTTATGGGGGAATAAGAGAGGAAGAACAATGGAGGAAATCCACAAAAGACTCCAAGATCTAGATCCCAATATGTTCCCCTCACTTAGAGGAGAGATTGATTGGTGGGATTGTAGATCTAGATCTCCTCTTTCAAATCCCTCAAGAATATGAAAGAATCACAGGAGGGATTGAGAGAAAGCAAGCTAAGAAGGTCAACAATGGAGGGGAAAACTTGCAAGAATGGTTGAGGAACCATTGGGGAAGAAGGCCCCTTATATAGGTCCCTCCAAAATCCAACCGTTGGAGCCCAAAAACGTGATTCCCGGTACTACCGGACTTTTTCCCGGTACTACCGGACTTTCCCGGCACTACCGAACATTTCCTGGGGTTCCTGGGGCTCCAAACGCATTTTCTCTGCGCTCCCCGGTACCAAAAAGCGGTACTACCGGATCCTGGTCCGGTACTACCGGTCATCATAGAACGAAAACAGCCATAACTTTTGCATCCGGACTCCGATTTCGATGATCTTGGGCTCGTTTCGAAGAGGACAACAACCTCTACAATATCATGCAAAGAAACATCATAGTCCAGCAAGGGAGGATAGATCCAAATGACGAAGTAAAAAAACTTCTGCCACGCTAGGTACTAAAATGCGGTACTACCGCTTTTTGGTACCTAGCCCGGCAGTGGATTTTGGCAACTTTCCAAAACCTTCTGCCTTGCTAGGTACTAAAATGCGGTACTACCGCATTTTGGTACCTAGGAGACCAGCAGATATTCAAACGGCTATAACTTTTGATTGGTAACTCCGATCGACCCAATTCCAATTGCGTTGGAAAGAGGACGACATGAGCTTCCCTATAAAAGGTGAAAATATTGGTTATCACCAAGGGAGAATGTATCAAGTATAATAATGTGAGATACCTCACTTGGTGAGAAACCGAAAAACCGCATAGATCAAAATCGCAATAAGATATAAAAGAGGGATCCGATTTTGATGAACAAGAGCTTGTTATGGAGATTACCACAAGCTCTATATCCTCACATGGATAAGACCAAATAACAACCAAATACGATGATGCAAGTATGCAAAGGTTTGAGCTCTCTCTGAACGATGTGATCGAGTTACTCATTCGAGATCCCCTCTTGATAGTACAGTTATCTATCCTAAACCCGGTCTCCTACTAACAATATGAGACCGGCAAAAGGGAAAACCTATCAAGATTATACCTTTGCCTTGAGCATTCCACTTGAGCTTGATGTAGACGATCTTGCCCTTCTCAAGATGTAACGCCTTTCTTAATTCCTCATCATCGATCCATGATCACCGAGAATGGCAAGCACCAAACATGAGATCTTCTATAGATGGTGCATTTTGAGCTTGCACAACACATCTTCTTCTCATTTCATCAACCTTGAAGCCAACACATGCTCCAAGATATGCTAATGGACAAATCCTACAAGTATAACTTAATACACACATTAGTCCATAAAGATTGTCATTAATTACCAAAACCACACATGGGGGCCACATGTTCTTTCAGGGGCAGTTTGGGTGGGCCTTGAATTTTTCCGATCTTTGCCGGCAAACTCCAAGGAGAGGTCCGGCATCGATCCTTCCGCGAATGTATCCTGCCCGTAGGCGGTCCGTGCGGGTCTTGATGCTTTCCGATCTTTGCCGGCAAACTCCGAAGAGAGATCCGACATTGATCCTTCCACGAACGTATCTTGCCCGTAGGCGGTCCGTGCGGGTCTTGATGTGTTGGAATTATGCCCTAGAGGCAATAATAAAGATGTTATTATTATAATTCTTGTTCATGATAATGTTTATATTCCATGCTAGAATTGTATTAAGCGGAAACTTTAATACTTGTGTGGTTTGTGAACAACACCGTGTCCCTAGTACGCCTCTATGGACTAGCTCATTGATCAATGATGGTTAAGGTTTCCTAACCATAGACATGAGTTGTCAATTAATAATGAGATCATATCATTGGGAGAATGATGTGATGGACAGACCCAAACTAAGCAGAGCAATTAGATCGTGTCATCGTGTTCATCTTTGCGAAGCTTTTCTTATGTCAAATATTGTATTCCTTAGACCATGAGATAATACAACTCCCTAGTATCGGAAGAAAGCTTTGAGGTCATCAAACGTCATCCTATGAGAGGGTGATCATAAAGGTGTCTCTCAGGTAATCGGAAAGTACCTGTTGGGTTGTATGTATCGAGATGGCATTTGTCCCTCCCAAGTCGGAGAGATATACTTCGGGCCCACTCGGTAATCGATATCAACACCGCTTGCAAGCATGTGGTTAAGGAGTTAATCACAAAGTGATATCGGATTACGGAACGAGTAAAGTACTTGCTGTGGACGAGATTGAACTAGGTATGACGGTACCGACGATCGAATCTCGGGCAAGTAAAATATCGCGAGACGAAGGGAATATATATATGGGATTGATTGAATCCTGGCATCGTGGTTCATCCGATATGATCATCGATGAATGTGTGGGAGTCAATATGGGTTTCCAGACCCCGCTGTTGATTATTGATAAAAGATCATGTCTGCATATTCTCGAACCCGCAGGGTCACACACTTAACGTGTCTCGACGCTAGGATAGATTGGATATTTGGTTGATGTGTTTTTGTTCGGAGTCTCGGATGGGATCCGGGACATCACGAGAGGTTCCGGAATGGTCCGGAGAATAAGATTCATATAAGGCAGGGCAGTTTTTGGAGTTCGGAATTGTTCCGGGTTAATCGGTATTGTACCGGAAACTTCTAGAACCTTCCGGAAGGGGACCAACGTGTCCCCACCTTACGGGAGGGGGCATGGTCCTATGAGGGAGTGCCCTGGCCGCATTGGTCCAGGGGCACAAGGCCCCATAGGGCCCAGCCGGCCAAAGAGGGTTTAAACCCTAGATAGAGCTTCTAGAAGGGGGGTTTCCTTGCCCCCCACTCTTCCTCCTTTGGGGCCGCCGGTTTGGCTTGGGGGAGGGTCTAGGGCTGCGCCCACCCCTCTATATATAGAGGGCTGGGGGCGCACCACCCCCTTACACCTTCCCCTCCAACCCTAGCCGCCCTGCTGCCCTCCTCTCTCCCTCCCGACTGCTTGTAGGCGAAGCCCTGCTGCAGAAATTCTCCACCAATTGCACCGCGCCGTCGCGTTGTAGATCCAACCCATCTCTCCACCATACTTGCTGGACCGAGGAAGGAGGAGACGTCGAGGTGCTGCACGTGTGCATCTCACGGAGGCACCGCCACTTGTGGTGCTAGATTGGATCGGATCGCGAGGAGGAGAAGCGAGTACGACTACATCACCCACGTTCCGACAAACGTTCCGCTGTGTGAATCTTCAAGGGTATGAAGATCTAATCCAATCTCTCTCGTTGTTTGCATCTCCTAGATTAGATCTTGGCTTTCCCTCTGTTCGCATCCGTAGAAAATTTTGATTTACTATGTCGCGAAACCCTTCAGTAGTATCAGAGCTAGATCTATGCGTAGATGTGTTTCACGAGTACAACGCAACATGGTTGTTGCGGACATTGATGTTTTCTGTTGCAAGCCTCTTGTTTGTGTTCTTCTTATGACGCGGGATAGTGAGATTGAAGCGGTCTAGGCCAACCTTACGCGACGTTGTTCGCGAGACCGGCTCCGCACTTGACGTGTGGCTTGTTCCACACATGCGGCTGGTGGATGTTAGTTTCTCTCACTATAGTTGTCATGGGATTAACACCGGAGTTTGGCAACCATAATATCACCGTTGTGGCTTTCCGTAGGTAAGAATCGTTCTTAGCATCTACTCCCATAAGCCACGTAAAACATGCAACAACAAAGTAGAGGCGTCTAACTTGTTTTTGCAGGGAGTGTTTTCTGTGATATGGTATGGCCCAAGATGTGATGTGTATAATGTATGCGATGATCATGTTTTGTAATGTTTCACGACTTGCATGTCGATGAGTACACAACCGTAAGGAGCCATATGGTTGTCTTTATAATTGTGTATGACCTGTGTGTCAACTTCTTATGCGCCATGTAATAGTTTCACTTTATCGCTAAGTAGTTAGCAATAGTTGTAGTTGCTATTCGTGGTGGAGGCAATCATGGTGGAGTGATGGAGATCATGCCGGTACGCACAAGATGGAGATCATTGCGCGAAGATTGGCTATACCATGTCACATTAAAGTTATATGCATGTGATGTTTATCCTTTTATGTATCTTATTATGCTTAGATCGCGACGGTAGCATTATAAGATGATTCCTCACTTAAAGATCAAGATAAAAACTATGTTCTCCCCGAGTATGCACCATTGCAAAAGTTCGTCGTGTCCAAGAATCACGTGATGATCGGGTGCTATAGACTCTACGCTCACATACAACGGCTGCAAGCCAGTTTTGCACACGCGGAAATACTTGGGTCTAACTTGACGAGCCTAGCATGTACAGACATGGCCTCGGAACACAAGAACCGAAAGGTTAAGCATGAGTCATATGAATGATATGATCGACACTTCGTTGTCCACCATTGAAACCACATCTCTTCTCGTGATGATCGGATTAGATGTGGTGAATTTGGATCGTGTTCACTAAACAACTTGAGGAATGTTGAATTTAGTGGGAGTTCATCTAGTAATTTGATTAAGTTGAACTATTTATCATGAACATAGTCTAAATTGTACTTGCAAATACTGTAGATCACATGGCCAAGTCCAACTTCAACTTCAACGTTTTTGCTGAGATAGAAAAGCTTAGAAACAATGGTCTAACTTCACCAAATGGTTCCGCATTCTGAGAATCATTCTCGCTGGCGGACAAAAGGACTATGTCCTTGAGAAAGCGCTAGGTGATGCCCCTGCTGTAGATGCGCCGGCTGATGAAAAAGTTGTTTATCAGTCGCGCAAGGATGATTATGATTTGATTAAGATCGCCATGTTGTATGCTATGGAATCGGATCTTCAAAATCGTTTTGAGGAGTTCGCCGGGCCCTTTGAGATTCTCGAGGAGCTGAAAAACATGTTTCAGACTCAAGCCCGTTCTGAGAGATATGAGATCTCTAAGAAATTCTTTAACTACAAGATGGAGGAAGGGAGTTCCGTTAGTGAGCACGCCATTAAGATGTCGGGCTACACTCAACGCCTTGAGCAACTGGACTGCAAGATTCCAGAGGAGCTCAAGATTGACACTCCTAGCTGCAAAAGTTTTGTAGTTGATCACAATCAGATTGGTTCCACTGATATGATCACTGAGCTCTTTGCTAAGATGAAAGTAGCGGAGGTGAACATCAAAAAGAATAATCATGTGTTGATGGTCAACAAGCCCCCCACCTTTAAGAAAGGTAAGGGTGCAAGGAAGCCCTTCAAAAAAGGCGGCGGCAAGCGCGTTGCCCCTGCTGAGAGGAACCTCAGGTCTGGTCCTAAGTCGGACACTGAGTGCTTCTATTGCAAGGACAAGGGTCACTGGAAGCGCAACTGTCCGAAGTACTTAGCGGACAAGAAGGCTAGCACCATCAAAGGTATATTTGATATACATGTTATTGATGTTTTCCTTACTAGCCCTCGTTGTAGTGCCTGGGTATTTGATACCGGTTCAGTTGCTAATATTTGTAACTCGAAACAGGAGCTACGAAATAGACGGCGGCTTGCGAGGGATGAGGTGACGATGCGCGTTGGCAACGGATCAAGAGTTGATGTGATGGACGTCGGCACGCTCTCCTTAGTTTTACCTTCGGGATTAGTTTTAAACCTTAATAAGTGTTATTATGTGCCTGCGTTGAGCATGAACATTATTTCTGGATCTTGTCTATTGCAAGACGGTTATTCATTTAAATCGGAGAATAATGGTTGTTCTATTTATATGAGTAACATCTTTTATGGTCATGCACCTATTGTGAATGGTTTATTTCTTCTAAATCTCGAAAGGGATGAAACACACATCCATAACATTGAGGCTAAGAGATGCAAAGTAGATAGTGATAATACTACTTATTTGTGGCACTGTCGTCTAGGTCATATTGGAGTAAAGCGCATGAAGAAACTCAATTCTGATGGACTTTTGGAGTCTCTTGATTTTGAATCATTTGACACATGCGAACCATGCCTCATGGGCAAGATGATCAAAACACCGTTCTCCGGTATGATGGAGCGAGCAACGGACTTGTTGGAAATCATACATACCGATGTATGCGGACCGATGAGTGTTTCGACGCGCGGTGGATATCGCTATTTTCTCACTTTTACCGATGACTTAAGTAGATATGGGTATATCTATTTAATGAAACATAAATCTGAAACATTTGAAAAGTTCAAAGAATTTCAGAATGAAGTGGAGAACCATCGTAACAGAAAGATTAAGTTTCTACGATCCGATCGTGGAGGTGAATATTTGAGTTATGATTTTATCACGCATCTTAAAGCAAGCGGAATCGTTTCGCAACTCACGCCACCCGGAACACCACAGCGCAATGGTGTGTCTGAACGCCGGAATCGAACCCTATTAGATATGGTCCGATCAATGATGTCTCTTACTGATTTGCCGTTATCATTTTGGGGTTATGCATTAGAAACCGCTGCATTCACTTTAAATAGGGCTCCATCTAAATCCGTTGAGACGACACCGTATGAACTGTGGTTTGGTGCTAAACCTAAGTTGTCGTTTCTTAAAGTTTGGGGATGCGAAGCTTACGTCAAGAAGTTGATGCCGGACAAGCTCGAACCCAAAGCGGAGAAATGCGTCTTCATAGGATACCCTAAGGAAACTATTGGGTATACCTTCTATCATAGAACCGAAGGCAAAGTGTTTATCGCAAAGAACGGTTCCTTTCTTGAGAAGGAGTTTCTCTCGAAAGAAGTGAGTGGGAGGAAAGTAGAGCTAGACGAGGTTATTGAACCTTCTCTTGAGTTGGAGAGTAGCGCAACACCTAAAATTGTTCCAGTGCCGCCTGCACCAACAATAGAGGAAGCTAATGACAAGGATCATGAAGCTTCGGACGATGCTGCTACTGAACGTCGCAGGTCGACAAGGTCGCGTGCCCCTCCTGAGTGGTACGGCAACCCTGTCTTAACTATCTTGTTAGTAGATGACAGTGAGCCTTCGAACTATGAGGAAGCGATGATGAGCCCAGACTCCGAGAAATGGCTAGAGGCCATGAAATCCGAATTGGGATCCATGAGCGAAAACCAAGTATGGACTTTGGTGGACCCTCCTAGCGACCGAAAGGCCGTTGAGTGCAAATGGATCTTCAACAAGAAAACGGACGCGGATGGTAATGTTACCGTCTATAAAGCACGGCTTGTCGCGAAAGGTTTTCGACAAGTTCAAGGTGTTGACTACGATGAGACTTTCTCTCCCGTAGCGATGTTTAAGTCCA
Organism: Avena sativa; assembly: GCA_916181665.1. Taxonomy (NCBI): domain Eukaryota; kingdom Viridiplantae; phylum Streptophyta; class Magnoliopsida; order Poales; family Poaceae; genus Avena; species Avena sativa. The sequence goes on along the minus strand of OV702294.1, from coordinate 163,727,729 downwards.
TTCGGATTTTATTAGCAATTGCTGCATTTCATGATTATGAAATATGGCAGATGGATGTCAAGACTGCTTTCCTCAATGGCAACATTGATGAAGAGTTGTATATGATGCAACCCGAAGGTTTTGTCGATCCTAAGGATGCTGATAAAGTATGCAAACTTCAGCGTTCCATTTATGGACTGAAGCAAGCATCTCGGAGTTGGAACCTTCATTTTGATCAAATGATCAAGAGCTTTGGATTTGTTCCAAATTGCTACGAAGCTTGTATCTACAAGAAAGTGAGTGGGAGCTCGGTGACATTTCTGGTACTATATGTGGATGACATATTGATTATCGGAAATGACATCAACATGCTTAACGATGTGAAGAGTTATTTGAACAAGTGTTTTTCAATGAAAGACCTAGGTGAAGCTGCTTATATATTGGGCATCAAAATCTATAGAGATAGACAAAGACGCCTGATAGCTTTAAGCTAGAGTACATACCTAGACAAAGTTCTGAAAAGGTTCAGAATGGATAAGGCAAAGAAAGGTTCAGTGCCTATGTTGTCAGGTAAGATATTGAGCAAGGCTCAGTGTCCAGCTATGGTAAATGATAGGGAAGCTATGAGCAAAGTGCCTTATGCCTCGGCCATAGGTTCTATCATGTATGCCATGCTGTGTACTAGACCGGATGTGTCCAATGCTCTTAGTTTGACGAGCAGATATCAAAGTGATCCAGGAGTGGAACACTGGACAGCCGTGAAGAACATCCTAAAGTACCTAAATAGGACTAAAGAAATGTTCTTAGTCTATGGGGGTGATGAACAGCTTGTCGTAAAAGGTTACGTCGATGCTAGTTTCGACACCGACAAGGATGATTCTAAATCTCAGACAGGATACGTTTATATTTTGAATGGAGGAGCTATGAGCTGGAGAAGCTGCAAGCAAAGCGTGATCGCGGGATCTACAGTAGAAGCGGAATATATGGCTGCTGCAGAAGTATCAAGTGAAGGAGTTTGGATCAGGAACTTCATCACTGAGCTTGGCGTGGTTCCAAGTGCATTGGACCCACTGGAGATATTGTGTGACAACACTGGCGCCATAGCACTTGCTAAGGAACCAAGATATCATCCAAAGACCAAGCATATCAAACGCAAGTTTCATATAATCCGAGATTATATAGCAGATGGAGATCTGAAGATTAGCAAAGTACATACAGATCTGAATGTCGCAGATCCATTGACTAAACCTCTTCCACGTGTAAAACATGATCAACACCTCAGTGCCATGGGTGTGAGATTGTTGCCAAATGTAAACTAGATTATTGACTCTAGTGCAAGTGGGAGACTGTTGGAATTATGCCCTAGAGGCAATAATAAAGATGTCATTATTATAATTCTTGTTCATGATAATGTTTATATTCCATGCTAGAATTGTATTAAGCGGAAAATTTAATACTTGTGTGGTTTGTGAACAACACCGTGTCCCTAGTACGCCTCTATGGACTAGCTCATTGATCAATGATGGTTAAGGTTTCCTAACCATAGACATGAATTGTCAATTAATAATGAGATCATATCATTGGGAGAATGATGTGATGGACAGACCCAAACTAAGCAGAGCAATTAGATCGTGTCATCGTGTTCATCGTTGCGAAGCTTTTCTTATGTCAAATATTATATTCCTTAGACCATGAGATAATACAACTCCCTGGTATCGGAAGAAAGCTTTGAGGTCATCAAACGTCATCTTATGAGAGGGTGATCATAAAGGTGTCTCTCAGGTGATCGGAAAGTACCTGTTGGGTTGTATGTATCGAGATGGGATTTGTCCCTCCCAAGTCGGAGAGATATACTTCGGGCCCACTCGGTAATCGATATCAACACCGCTTGCAAGCATGTGGTTAAGGAGTTAATCACAAAGTGATATCGGATTACGGAACGAGTAAAGTACTTGCTGTGAACGAGATTGAACTAGGTATGACGGTACCGACGATCGAATCTCGGGCAAGTAAAATATCGCGAGACGAAGGGAATATATATATGGGATTGATTGAATCCTGGCATCGTGGTTCATCCGATATGATCATTGATGAATGTGTGGGAGTCAATATGGGTTTCCAGACCCCGCTGTTGATTATTGATAAAAGATCATGTCTGCATATTCTCGAACCCACAGGGTCACACACTTAACATGTCTCGACGCTAGGATAGATTGGATATTTGGTTGATGAGTTTTTGTTCGGGGTCTCGGATGGGATCCGGGACATCACGAGAGGTTCCGGAATGGTCCAGAGAATAAGATTCATATAAGGCAGGGCAGTTTTTGGAGTTCGGAATTGTTCCGGGTTAATCGGTATTGTACCAGAAGCTTCTAGAACCTTCCGGAAGGGGACCAACGTGGCCCCACCTTCCGGGAGGGGGCATGGGCCTATGAGGGAGTGACCTGGCCGCATTGGGCCAGGGGCACAAGGCCCCATAGGGCCCAGCCGGCCAAAGAGGGTTTAAACCCTAGATAGAGCTTCTAGAAGGGGGGGTTTCCTTGCCCCCCACTCTTCCTCCTTTGGGGCCGCCGGTTTGGCTTGGGGGAGGGTCTAGGGCTGCGCCCACCGCTCTATATATAGAGGCTGGGGGCGCACCACCCCCTTACACCTTCCCCTCCAACCCTAGCCGCCCTGCTACCCTCCTCTCTCCCTCCCGACTGCTTGTAGGCGAAGCCCTGCTGTAGAAATTCTCCACCAATTGCACCGCGCCGTCGCATTGTAGATCCAACCCATCTCTCCACCATACTTGCTGGACCGAGGAAGGAGGAGACGTCGAGGTGCTGCACGTGTGCATCTCACGGAGGCACCGCCACTTGTGGTGCTAGATCGGATCGGATCGCGAGGAGGAGAAGCGAGTACGACTACATCACCCACGTTCCGACGAACGTTCCGCTGTGCGAATCTTCAAGGGTATGAAGATCTAATCCAATCTCTCTTGTTGTTTGCATCTCCTAGATTAGATCTTGGCTTTCCCTCTGTTCGCATCCGTAGAAAATTTTGATTTACTATGCCGCGAAACCCTTCATGATGCTCCTCCGACTCCCAGGGAACTAGTGCCCGAGTCGGTTTCACCGATGAAGAGGTGGATGTCTCTGATAGGAACGATCGAACACCACGTAGGGTTTGTCTTCGCCGGGATCCAGAACTCGTCAGGGTGGACGATCGGAATGTTGCCGGAGAAGAGAACACGGCCGATGGCTACGGTTTCGCTGATTCCCGCGAAGATCTTGGTCCTCGCCCGCTGAAGAGCCTAAAGCGCCTCTTTCCCCATGGTGGGCGCCAACTATCGTGGTATTGCCGACGAGTATGCCATGGAGGTGTCCTCACAGAGCGTGTTTAGAGACGTGGGGTAAGGAGGACGGTTGACGGGTACGAGGTAACACAGCTTACCCAGGTTCAGATCCCACGACGGTGGCGGAATCCTACTCCTGCTATAAATCACTATAATGGCAATACGCCAAGTTACAGAGATAGGTTCGCTGTGCGAGGTTGTCTGAAGTTGTCTATGCATGTGCCCTGAAGGCTCCCATAGGTCCGACTTATATAGTCGTCAGATCCTAGGGTTACAGGGAAAAAGTCCTAGTCGGACAGGGTACAGAGTCCTACACCGTCTATCACTAGTCTTGTGTATCTTGCACTCCAAGGCTCCGGTTATGCTGGTGACTCCACCGTAGCCTTCCTTTATCCGGCATGGGCCTCCCTTCTGGATCCACCTAACTGGGCCGCCCAGCAGACCATTGGTCATGCTACCGACTATGGGCCACCCGGGTTAGTCGAATAAGAGACATGCTATGAGGATACCCATATAGCATATCCCCAACATTAGTTGCATACTCATTATGAATTGTCTAGGCATCTACTCCTGTGCTGAGAATATTTACATCGTATGAAGCAAAGTGTTCGTGAAAGTTCTTTTATCGCACTCAGTTTTCAACTGAATTGCTTGAGGACAAGCAATAAGCTAAGCTTGGGGGAGTTGATACGTCCTAAACGTATCTACTTTCTCGAACACTTTGCTATTGTTTCTTCTCTAAACTTGTGTGATCTGGATACAACTAACACGGACTGACGCTGTTTTCAGCAGAATTACCTTGGTGTCTTGTTTTTGTACAGGAAATGAACTATCAGGAAAAATCTTGAAAAATATGCCAAAAACTATTTCTCACCAGAAGATCCACGGAGCCAGAAGGGGAGACATAGAGGAGGCCTGGGGGACCCAGACCCACCACAGGCGCGGGCCCACCTAACCCCGCGCCTAGAGGGGGTTTGGCCACCCCAGGCGGCTCCTCGGCCTTCCTCCGCGCCTATAAGTTGCCTTCTGACCTAAAAACTCAGGGGGGTTTAGTAGTTTTCCAGAAAGAGTTCCGCTCCGCCGCTGCCACGAGAAACCAAGATTCGGATCCAGAAACTCCGTTCTGGCACCCTGCTAGGACGGGGAATTTGGAGAGGATCATCGCCATCGTCATCACCAACGCATCTCCATCAACCAGCGATGTTTCCCTCATCCATGAGTGAGTAATCCCTCGCTGTAGGCTTGGGGATGGTAGGGATTGGATGAGTTCTATCATGTAATTGAATAAGATCTGTTAGGGCATAGTGCCTAGTATCTCTATTAGTGCTATTTGACTTTGTTCCAACTTGTTGTGCTTAATGCTTGTCACTAGGGCCCGAGTGCCATGATATCAGATATGAACTTATTATTGAATTATTATGATAGTATTGTTTGCGATCTTATCTGCAAGTTGTGTACACATATCATTGTCCGGATCCAAAGGCCCCAAAGTGACAATAATTGGGACCATCGGAGGGGATGGCTGTGGTGTGAGGATTACATGTGTTCACGGAGTGTTAATGCTTTGCTCTGGTGCTCTATTAAAAGGAACACCTTAATTGCCAGTAGTTCCCTAGAGGCCCCGTTGCCACGGGCTGGCTGGACAGGAGATGTTGTGCAAGTTCTCATTGCGAGCATGTATGACTATATTTCGAGCACATGCCTAGGATTATTTAGTACTTGGATGCTTGTTATTATTTATCTGCAATGCCCTAGTTCTTGAAGTTACATGTTTATACTCGTCCATGCAACGCCCATCCATCCATCCCTATGCCTACCGCACTCGAATTCTACTGTTACCTGTTACTATTGCTCTTGTTTCGCTGTTGTTGTTGCTATTGCTATTGTTGTTGCTTTGATGTTGCTACTGATAAACTTCTGTGAGCAAGAACTATTTCCAGGTGCAGCTGAACTGACAACTCAGTTGTTAAGGCTTGCAAGTATTCTTTGTATCCTCTTGTGTCGAATCAATATATTGGGTAATACTACCCGCGAAGACTGTTGCGATCCCCTATACTTGTGGGTCATCACGACACTGGCTTATGGTGGTTGATGTAGTGGAGGATCGCGCGCCTCGCCGCCCCTACGGACACAATCCGACGACGGGGCATGTCCTCGTCGAGCTTCTCGCGCGAGCTTTGGCGCCGCCCGCCACCGCTTCCCCCGTCGCATTGGCAAGGCCACCCTCCACTGCGACCTCCCCCATGGCCAGATCCCCCACCCCTCGATGAGATGGCAGCATCGGCGGCTCCGATCTACCTATGGGCGTTGATACGTTGGAAATGTATCTATAATTTTTTATGCTCCATGCTTGTTTTGTATCTACTTTGCTTTATCTGTCTACACTTTGAGGTGCTTTTTACGTATTTTCTGGTACTAACCTATTAACAAGTTGCAATAGTGCCAGATGCCTGTTTTCTGCTGTTTTTGGTTTCACAAAAGTTAGTAAAGAAATATTCTTGGATTTGGACGGGACAAACGTCAAAGTCAATTACTTTCTGTGGGGAACAAGAAGTCCAGAGGAGAGCCGGAGGGGCCAGCCAGGGGGGGCAGACCCACCCCAGGCGCGGGGCAGGTGGGCCCGCGCCTGGCTAGGGTTTGGTGGCCCTGGCCGCCTCCCGGTCTCGCCCCTTCGCCTATAAGAAGCCCCCGATGCAGAAATCCTGAGTACCCGATCAGAAATCCATGAAACCGTCTATAGCCGCCGCCACCATCGTCCCTAGATCGAGGGGGATCTGAAGTTCTTCCCGGCACCCTGATGGAGGGGAGATCATCCTGGAGGCCTTCTCTCCGGTATGATGCGTTAGTAGTTCTACCTTGGACTATGGGTCCATGTAGTAGCTAGATGGTTGTATATCCTCCTTTGTGCTTTCATGTATAGATCTTGTGAGCTCCGTTCATGATCAATATATAATCTGTTTGTAATCATGCATGTTGTGTTTGCGGGGATCCGATGGATATTGAGATTATTATGTTGGTTTGATTAATGGTTTTATCTTTATGATTCTATCATGTCTGTGTTGTTTGTGATCTTGCATGCTCTCCGTTGTTAGTAGCTATCTTGGCCAAGTAGTTGCTAGTGACTCCAATAGGGGGTATTTATGCTCGATAGTGGGTTCATTCCTCTAGTTTTCAAGGGAAGTGACAATAATCTCTTCGGTTGTAGATGTGCTGTTGCTACTAGGGAGAAAACAACGGTCCCTTGTTCATGGAACATGTGAACTGTTTACCTTACACACTTTGCTTAAAGCAGTTGTCTATTGCTTGCAACTTAATACTGGAGGGGGTTCAGATGATAACCTGAAGGTGGACTTCTAGTCATAGATGCAGTTGGATGGCGGTCTATGTATATTGTTGTATTGCCCAATCAGCCTCATAGGATCTTTCTAACTAGTAATTGCATTGTTATGCCTTGGTTAGTTCCTGTCAATTGCTCCGCTATAATTTTTTTACCCTTCATGCCATGTTATTTATCTAAGGATAGCACCTCTAGTGAACTATGGACCCCGGTCCAATATTTACCATTGATACTGAAGGGTTTCGCAGCATAGTAAATCAAAAAAATTCTACGGATGCGAACGGGAAAGCCAAGATCTAATCAAGGAGATGCAATCAACGAGAGGGATAAATGAGATCTTCATACCCTTGAAGAAATCGCACAGCAGAAACGTTCAACAGAACGTGGGTGATGTAGTCAAACTAGCCTTCTCCTCCTCGTGATCCGATCCGATCCAACGCCGCAAGTGGCGGCGCCTCCGAGAGATGCACACGTACGGTGCCGCGACGTCTCCTCCTTCCTTGGTCCAGCAAGTGGGATGGAGAGATAGATTGGATCTACAGCATGACTGCGTGGTGCAATGGCGGAGAGTTTCTGCGGCAGGGCTTCGCCTACGCGCAGTCGGGAGAGAGAGAGAGAGAGAGGTGGAGGGCAGCAGGTCGGCGGCTAGGGTTGGAGGAGTGGGGTGAGGGGAGGCTGCGCCCCCTGCCCACCTTATATAGGGGGCTGGTCGGCCCCCTTGCCCCTCCTCCAAGCCCTAGGGCGGCGGCCCCAAGGGTTGGAGTGGGGGGCAAGTTTTCCCTTCCTTCTAGAAGGGTTCCTAGGGTTTCCCCTAGGGTTTTGGCCGGATGGGCCTATGGGGCCTTGTGCCCCTGGCCCACTGTGGCCAAGGCACTCCTCTTAGTCCCACGCAGGACTCCGACAAGTGGGGCCACATTGGTCCCACTCCGGAAGCTTCAAAAACCTTCCAGTACAATACCGATAAACTCCGAAACTATTCCAAAATCCAAAAACTGCTTTCCTTTATATGAATCTTATTCTCCGGACCATTCCGGAACCTCTCGTGATGTCCTGGATCTCATCCGAGACTCCGAACAAAAACTCATAAACCAATTATCCATTCTATCCTAGCGTCAAGACACTTTAAGTGTGTGACCCTACGGGTTCGAGAATATGCAGACATGATCTTCTATCAATAATCAACAGCGGGATATGGAAACCCATATTGACTCCCACATATTCATCGATGATCATATCGGATGAACCACGATGCCAGGATTCAATTAATCCCATATATATATTCCCTTCGTCACGCGATATTTTACTTGCCCGATATTCAATCGTTGGTATCGACATACCTAGTTCAATCTCGTTCACGGCAAGTACTTTACTCGTTCCGTAATCCGATATCACTTTGTGATTAACTCCTTAACCACGTGCTTGCAAGCGGTGTTGATATCGATTACCGAGTGGGCCCGAAGTATATCTCTCCGACTCGGGAGGGACAAATTCCATCTCGATAGATACAACCCAACAAGTACTTCCCGATCACCTGAGAGACACCTTTATGATCACCCCCTCATAGGATGACGTTTGATGACCTCAAAGCTTTCTTCCGATACCACGGAGTTGCATTATCTCATGGTCTAAGGAATACAATATTTGACATAGGAAAAAGCTTCGCAAAGATGAACAGGATGACACGATCTAATTGCTCTGCTTTATTTGGGTCTATCCATCATATCATTCTCCTAATGACATGATCTCATTATTAATCGACAACTCATGTCTATGGTTAGGAAACCTTAACCATCATTAATCAATGAGCTAGTCCATAGAGGCGTACTAGGGACACGGTGTTGTTCATAAACCACACAAGTATCAAAGTTTCCGCTTAATACAATTGTAGCATGGAATATAAACTTTATCATGAACAAGAATTATAATAATAACATCTTTATTATTGCCTCTAGGGCATAATTCCAATATATACATCTTCCACTGTTACCTGTTTACTTGCTGCAAACCACCATTACCTTCCACACCATACGTTTAATCCTTTGTTACAGCAAACCGGTGAGCTTGACAACCTCACTGATTCGTTGGGGCAAAGTCTTGAGTTTGTGTTGTGCAGGTCTCCGCGTTGCTTGCAACACCTGTGTGACTTTTCCTTCCTCCTACTGGTTCGATAACCTCGGTTTCTTACTGAGGGAAACTTGCTGCTGTGCTGCTTCATACCTTGCTCTTGGGGTTTCCAACGAAGCGTCCCACGACAAGTACTGGGCGTCATCAAGCTATTTTCTGGCACCGTTGCCGGGGAGGCTAAGGACGTCTTCACAAGGTGAGTCCTCCACTTCCTTTCTCTTTACTTTGTTTTTAGTTTTCTTAGTTTCTTTTGCTTGGTTTTGTTTGCCTCTTTAAAAAAAACAAAAAAATAGTCTAGTTTGGTTTGCTTTATTTATTCAAAAACACAAAAAAATAGTTCCTGCTCTAGTTGCTGGTCTGTTGTTGCCTTGCTTTGTCATGCTTTGTATCAATGGATGATTTCTTTGAGACTAGTTCTTACTGGCAAGGTGGGGTCACGGAAGAAGAAAAGTATTATTATAAGGAGCACCGTTTGTCACAAAAAGGAAAACACTTATGGGAACAAATTGATAAATTGAATACTATTGCTAGAGAAGTGTGCTCTACTTATAATGTTACTTATTGCTTTGATAAATCTTGTTGCTGTAGGAGGTATAAACACCTACCTTTTCAATGTGAGTATAATGATAATGTTACTATATCTTCTTATGTTAAAGTAAATTATGAATTTTATGATGTGGAACAAATTGAAGAATTTATTGCTTTCAAGGGTGCATTTGAACTTGCCAGTTTGCTTGAAAATACTGATGATGCACCTTCTGAATATGAGGTTTATGAGATACTTAAATTTTGCTTTTACAATTACAAGGAAGAAAATGGATATATTCTTGAATATTTTAATAGGTGCTTTCCACAACTGGAAGAGACTAATGCCTTGCAGGAGCCTATGGAAGAAGAAATTGTTGAAACTGGAAGCTCATTAGATGAAAAAGAGGAGGAGAGTGATGAACAAAAGGAGGAAGAATGGATCTACCCATGTCTACCTTCCAATGAGAGTAACTCTTTACCTCTTATATTATTTTATTGTCCCCCATGCTTACCAAAGGAGGATGAATGGTATGTTCCTCTGGATCCTTTTGAAATATCTACTTTGTATAAAACCTATGGAGGTTTTAATCCCATTGTTTTTGAGCTTGATAGAAATTATGTGTTTGTAGATCATGAAAAGCATGCTTTATGTGATAGATATATTGTTGAGTTTATTCATGATGCTACTGAAAATTATTATGAGAGAGAAAAGTATGGTTGTAGAAGTTTTCATGGTATTGAAACACCTCTCTATGTGCTGAAAGTTTTGAAGTTGCTCTTGTTTCATCTTCCTATGCCTGTCACTTTGTTGTTTGTGAATTTATTTGCATACAATATTCCTATGCATAGGAAGTGGGTTAGACTTATATGTGTTTTGAATTTCCTTCTTGATGCTCTCTTTGACTTCAATTTATAATTCTTATGAGAGCATTTTCTCAATCTATTGTGCCAAACTTAAAGGCGTTAAAGAAAAGTACTTGTTGGGAGATAACTCAAGAGTTTCCTTCAGTCTTGGAAGTTATTACTTCTGTAATAACCTCTCCTTATCCTTTTTTTTGTGCCAAGAATGACCTCTAATGAGAGGGAAGTAAGATTTGGGGAGTTGCTGTCCCGAAACAGATTTCTGTCCTACACAAAAAAAAATCGTGAGGAGTCTCTGTAACTCGGATTGAGCTCAAAATTTATGAATAAATCCCCCAGTATGTTAGCTAACTTTCATTAGTTCAACACTCTTTATTTAAGCAACAGAAGATGTTCGAAAAAATTGGTTTCTACCTGCTGGTCTGTTTTGACAGATTTCTGCTATTATTTGCATTTGCTTCTTATTGATTCCTTTTTTAGTTCTCTTTAGGTAAATTGAGCTTTTTGAAGGAGTTACTACAGTAGTTTGTGTTTTTATTGAAAATCCTTGTTGTTCCAAAGCTTTTCCAGTGGTCTAATATCTTTTGAATAAGCTAATGTTGCTAATGAAGATTGTGTGAAGTTTTGTATGAAAGAAAAATTTCAGGTGTAGAGAGAGAATGATGCAATGAGATGAAGAATGGACCAAAGCTCAAGCTTGGGGATGCCACCATGGTGTCACCCCAAGAAATATCCAAGAGGTACAAGCATCAAAGCTTGGGGATGCCCAAGGCATCCCCTTCTTCATCAATAAAAAGCTCAGGTCTGTCTAGACACTTCGTTTTTATTGTTTCATGCACAGTTGTGTTGTTCTTGGAGTGTCTTAGTTTTCGTTTGCTTTGCTTAGTTTGTTTAGTTTGCTTGAATAAAGTAGTTTGGACCCCCGTTCTCGCTGTGTTGTTTTGCAAATAAGTTTGCATGGTGTTTGGAAAGGAGTAGTAAGTTCTTGCTTGAATTGTAAGAGGAGCTTGCATTGACTGTGACTTAGACTTTAGCATGAGATGCTAGGTGTTGTTTTAACTTTATGCTTAGTAATTATTGCTGTAGAATGTCTTGCTCCAAACAATTGGGATTGCTTAGTGTGCCTTGAAGAAATTTTGCGTTGTTTTAGCATGCAAAAGCATAGTATTGTGGTATTCTCCTTTGATGTTTTGCTTGGGTTGACTTGGCACATGCTCACACCATGTTATGACTATGACAGGTCACCATTAGCCTCTATGATCATTTAGTCCTTGACTTGTAGTACCACTCTTTGCTTTGATTAGTTTGCTTTGTTGCATTGCATGATTTTGGCCATTATTGCTCTCTTAGTTGGTTGCTCCCAGTCTTTTGCTAGCCTCCACTTGTATGAGTAAGTTCTACTCATGCTTCCAACTCCCAAGAAACCAAGTTATTCCAAAAGTGTCCACTATAAACTCCTATGCATGGTGTGTTCCACCATTCCAAGTATATTCTTGTTTTCAACTATTTTCCAAGAAAAAAACTATTTTGTTATGTGAAAACTTAGTGATTAAAGCCCTCACGAACTTGATGGCACACTTTATTCTTTGCCCCTAATAAACTTGAACCATTGTGACAACTTTGTTGTATATGCTTGCACTTATAAGTTGGAATTAGCAGAACCGTGCTGTCACGAGGAACGCTTTCAACATTGCACTTGTACCATGTTGTACTCAGTTGATATCATGTTCTTTTGTCTATGGATGTCACCGGTGTGAAATAAAGAGGGGACTTGTAAGTCCATGGAGTTTGTATTCTGTGTTAGAGAAACGCCTGGGACGCTAGCCTAAGCCATGCCTAATCATGGTGGAAACTTGCAGCATCACCATAATGAGCTATCTATGAAGCATCCTCAATAAAAAGTTATGCATATGGTAAATAAAAAGATTGCTGAGATGCTCACTGTCTGCTTGCCTTGTCATTTTGGTTATGGGAAAGCTCCTGTACCATGTGCAAGGGGTACCCCGTTGGCGGTTCTCAATGATATGCAAATACTTACAGTGGCAAGAACTTACCTGGACCCAAAGTTGAGTATGCATGAGGTGTGGCCCTCGTATTCAAGGGGCATGAGATTGCCAACTTATACCTCGTCAAGCATATACTCCAACTTTGCCACTTTAACCTTAACCACTTCAAGATGCTTATGATAGGGGCAATGAGGGCTGAAAGCTAACAAGTACCATAATTTTTGGAAGCTCTTTTTGAAACTTGTAATCCCTGCTTCCTTTACAAAAAGGCCTTTCTTCCACCATTATTAAGTCTCCACCTTCTACTTGTAGGCACCATTAAGAGAGCATAGTTGTCATTTTGTGTGCAATGTTCCAAAGCTTATTAATTAATGCATATCGTGTTATTACTTGCTCTTGTACTACTTGTTTCTAGTCACCCTTGTAAACTTTGAAGGTGTCCTATGCATCTATATTGCTACTCTATGAGGGACAAGCTGATTGCCACTATGCTATGTTTTCTGCATGTGAAACAAACAAACATTTTTCAATGCATGTTATTCATGATCTATGTTTGTAGCTTGTCATGTTGCATGCATAGTTACTATGTCCTATTGTTAGAACTCCATCTTTCATGGACATGTTTAGAGTTCTTTGATCCCAGCTTTCAATGCTTGCAAATGGTTGGATCTTTATTGTAAGGGTGCATGTCACCTCAAAAATTATTCTGTTTATCACTTACCTACTCGAGGACGAGCATGAGTTAAGCTTGGGGATGTTGATACGTTGGAAACATATCAATAATTTTTGATGCTCCATGCTTGTTTTGTAGCTAATTTTTGAGGTGCTTTTTACGTGTTTTCTGGTACTAACCTATTAACAAGTTGCAACAGTGCCAGATGCCTGTTTTCTGTTGTTTTTGATTTCAGAAAAGTTAGTAGATAAATATTCTCGGAATTATACGGGACAAACGTCAAAGTCAATTACTTTCCATGGGGAACAAGAAGTCCAGAGGAGAGCCGGAGGGTCCTGCTGTTGGAGATATGCCCAAGAGGCAATAATAAAGTGGTTATTATCATATCTTCATACTTATGATAAATGTTTACGTACCATGCTATAATTGTATTAACAGGAAACATTAATACTTCTGTGATTTGTAAACATAAAAGAGTCCCTAGTAAAGCCTCTTGTTAAACTAGCTTGTTGGTTAATATATGATCATGGTTTCCTGATCATGAACATAGAGATGTTATTAACAACAGGGTCATATCATTAGGAGAATGATGCGATGGACATACTCCTATAGTTAAGCGTAGCATAAAGATCAAGTCATTTAATATAGTTCATTTGCTATAAGCTTTCTGATACATAGTAACCTAATTCCTTCGACCATGAGATCATGCTTATCACCATCACCGGAAGGATGCTTTGATGACATCAAACACCACACCGTAACTGGGTGGCTATAAAGATGGCATTGAGTGTTCGGAAAGTATGGGTTGAGACACATGGATCAAGAGTGGGATTTGTCCATCCATATGACGGATAGATATACTCTGGGCCCTCTCAGTGGAATGTCATCCAATTAGCTTGCAAGCATGTGACTGGCTCACAAGGGATCACATACCACGGGAACAAGAAAAGAGTACTTATCGGTAACGAGGTTGAACTAGGTATGCAGAGATACCGACGATCAAAACCTCGGATAAGTAAACTATCGTGAGACAAAGGGAAATTGGTATCATATGTAAGTGGTTCATTCGATCGCAAAGTAATCGTAGAAATATGTGGGAGCCATATGAATTTCCAAGATTCCTCTATTGGTTATTGATCGGAGAAGTGTCTCGACCATGTCCACATAATTCACGAACCGTAGGAAGACACACTTAAGGATTCGATGTTGTTGAGTAGTTATGGAATGATGAGTAAGAGACTGAATGTTGTTCGGAGTCTCGTATGGGATCCGGGATATCACGAGGAGATCCGGAATGGTCCGGAGAATAGGATTCATATAAGGAAAGTCCTGTTTCGGAGTTGGGGAATGATGTCACATCCCAAATTTTAGATTTGGCCTTACATATCATTCATAGCATTGCATCATGCTTTTCCATGCAAAACCGTCGAGTGAAAAGGTTCGGCGAAACGCTATTTTCAAAACCCTATTCTATTTTGCTACGAGGCTCCTGCGGGAGGCTTTAGTAGGACTAGCGTTGGCCACCCTTGTAGCCTAGTGGTTTCGCTCAAACTTTGGCCCTAGATTGTTCCCCTCGACTGTACAAAACCGTAGGAGCAGGAATCGCTCAAATCGGAGCTCGTACGGAGAAGTTGCGGCCGTTTTAGTGAATCATCGGAAAACGGTCCGAATTTCCGGACCGATTTCCGAGTCCGTAACCAACTCTGCGCCGTTTTCGCGTAGGATTCCGCGAGGGGCCCCACATAAAGAGGCAGCCCCGCTGCCTCGGCCCCCGTGCCCACCGACCCGCCGCCTCCCCGCAGCCGCGCAGCGCCCCGCCGCCGCTCGCCTGCCGCCGCCTTGCTGCCGCCGCCGCAGCGCGCCGCCTCGCTGCTCGCTGCTGCTGCGCGCGCCGCCGCTGCATGCTGCTGCGCCTGCTGCCGCTCGCTCGCATGCACGCCGACCGCGTCGTCGCGCGCACCGTCCGCCGTCGCTTCGCGTGCCCGCCTCGCGCGCCGTCTTGCACGCCGTGTTGTTGACCACTTCGACCGTGCGCTGACCGTTACACCCGCGCAGGAAAAACCTCGACGCCGGAACTGATCGCCACCACCATCCGGAACTCGCCGCGCCGTCCGGAGCCCGTTTCGTCGTTTGTTTCCGGTAAGCCTGCAGCCACCGTCAGATCTCAGATCAGCGGTTCAGATCGTCCATTGACCAGTCAGCGCCCAGTCAGCAGACGCGTTGACCAGTCAACAGACACAGTTGACTGGTTAATTTCGTTAATCCTTTTAGTTGACAGATTTCGGTAGAATCTTGTAAATTGCGTAGAAATTAAACCGCTTGGCCAAAAATTGCAAATAAAATATGTGTAGATTCAGTGAGTCGTGTAGAATCTCGCTATACCTTTGGTTCAGGCTTTTGCAGTAAGGTTTAGTACAGTTTAATCAAACTAGTTAGTGGCCTTTTCGGAGTAATAAATTCGTAGAAAAAGATCCGTAGCTCCAAAAATCGCGTATGATATGTCCCTGGATTCAGTGGAACGAGGGGAATCTCATCATGAATTAAAAAGATAGGCTTACAGTAAAAACTTCTACAGAAACTGTCTAGTGGCTTTCTGCAGTGTTTTAATTACTCCGGGAGTTTTATAATTCCTTTTTGAGTAATTCCAATTGGTACTGTTTCTAATCAGCGAAGCCTATGCGGTAGAATTTTTCCAAGATTTTACAAACAGTATACTACCGGTAGTGAATTATTTGAGTTCTAGCTCTAGTTTTGAGCATTACTTTTTGCGAAATAGTTTTCCTAGCGCTAAAACTATTTTCCATGCATGCAATCAGTAGTATTATTGATTAGGATTATGTAGTTCAGCTGTAGCACCAATTCACTTGTCGTTCTTGCATTCAAGCATCATCTTTGTTGCATATGCTTGTGGATTGTTTGTTTATGATTGCAATTGTATCGTGTAGATTGTGACGAGTGCAACGCTTGCTCGTGTGTGGATTGTTCTTCCGACTGCTACAACCAAGGCAAGTAGATGCTACTTTGTTCATGATATCGTCCTACTATTTTTAATGCATTGTCGTGTATTTTGTAGATGCATGTGTAGGATGATACTATCGCTATGCTATGACCTATTATGTGGTAGGGCTTTCCTTGTAGATGAACCACCGTTGGTAGATGTGCTTAGCCATGCTATGTTGAACGAGGGCTGGGTTACATCATTGAGACTTGTTTTTAAAAGTATTGGTTTGTGAAAACTAAAACAACTTAATCAATGAATCCCCTGGGTGTGATGGTATTGATAATTATTGGTGGTTTCATTGCGGAAAGGCACCCAGGTATCGAGAGAAATTGATTGGCTTCTTTATTGTTTAGCTTACGTGTACAACCATGTGCCAATAATGGAATGGGCGGTTGGTTGGACTTAGTAGGTTGTGGTGACCCGAACCCGCGTATCCAGAGATGTAGAATTTTGGTAGGTTGGATTGGGGAGCTAGTTCCCGAACAGTCTCTTCTTGGACTTCTCCCTATCATCACCCAAAATGAGAGTGATGGTACGAGCTGGGCTGGCCAAGTCACATGGGTAAAGTGTACTAACCCCTGCAGGGTGTATAATCTAATCGATTAGCCGTGTCCCCGGTTATGGACAACTGAGTTGCTTGATATTGACTCCATGACATGTTTCTCGCTCATTCTAATTTTATAATTGTTTTAATATTGTTGGGTTAACTTAATTGGGGTCTTTTCAAAGAAAATCAAAAACTGTTTATGAAAGTAG
Organism: Avena sativa; assembly: GCA_916181665.1. Lineage (NCBI taxonomy): Eukaryota > Viridiplantae > Streptophyta > Magnoliopsida > Poales > Poaceae > Avena > Avena sativa. The sequence goes on along the minus strand of OV702294.1, from coordinate 163,711,130 downwards.
GACAAAGTTATTTGCAAATGCAAGCCAGACACAGCTCCACTTGCCAAATATGCATGTAGATGTTAGTACTATTGTCTCCATTTACTAGCTCTACTTGCCATACATTCCATGTATTGACCCTTCGGGGCTGCTACGTTTCATGTTGCAGGTTATTCCGATTCTGAGTAATCGATATAGGCCACAGTACTCCACTCGGCACTTGTTCACTTGTGGGCAATTTGAAGAATGGAGGATTTACTTTGTTTATGTTGCTACCTGAATAATTTGAGCTAGCTTTGGGCTAAGCTTTTATTGTAATAATGGTACTCTGGATCTTCGTTATCTATGATACACGGTTAATTTGCTATGTTATTCATCTTACTCTATTGTGGGCCAATGAACCGATCCAGGGATTGGCATGTCACATAGAGGCCACGGTCTTTTCAGAACCGGGGTGTTACAAATGATTCTGGTGTTTTCATCGGGAATGTTCTAGAAGGGTCCGGAAGGTCCGGCACTCCGGAGGGGAAGGTTACGTGAATGTGTCATGACAATGTGGAATGGTTGCATCATGTACTAGGTCACTTGGCTGGGCAAAATAAAGGGAGAAATCAAATCCTAGTTTGAAAGTCAAACGCCAATTTGAAAAAGTCAAACGGCAAGTTTGCTTGGTGGAGGGAGAGTAGGAAACCTACTTGGGGAGGAAGTCTCCTCCCTCCTCCCGCCGGCCAAGGAGGAGGAGTTGGAGGAGGACTCCCTCCTCCCAAGCCGCACCCTCCCACCTATAAAAGGAGGGGCAGGGCTGCCCCTCTCCCACACACCCAAACCCTAGCCCCAAGTCGCCGGCCACCTCCTGCTGCCGCCGCCTAGGGCCTCCTCTAACTCAGCGAGTTAGGGTTTCCCCAAACCCTAGCCGCCGACCAAGCCCTCCCCTTGGTGCCCTCTAAGCCCTAGATCACCAAGGCCTCTCTCATACTCCACCATACTCGCTCTGGCTTAAGGCGAAGCCCTGCGAGATCTCCCCTCTACTTCCGACACCACGCCGTCGTGTTGTCGGAATCACGAGGAGAGTGCTACAACCTCCACTGCCTGCTGAAACAAGGGAGAGGAAGGTCTTCATTGAGTATCGAACGTGTGACCGACTGCAGGAGCGCTGCCGGAATGCAGCGCCAGAAGGATCGTCTACGCGATCTTGAGATCGGCAAGTGTACTACTACATCACCCACAAGAATCTGCTCTCGTTAACCGCTTTGGATCTTCGAGGGTTAGTATTCCATCGACTCGTTGCTACAATCTAGTAGATAGATCTTGGCTTGATCATAGATTAGATCTTGATTGTGTGTTCATGCGGTAGAATTTTTTTGTTTTCCATGCTACGAACCCCTACAGTGGTATCAGAGCCGTGTCTATATGTAGATATGTTGCACGAGTAGAACACAGTGGTCATTGTGGGCGTTGATGCTTTTGTTGTCGATTGCTTCTTGTGTACTTTTCATCTTGCGGGATGGTGGGATGAAGCAGCCCGGGCTAACCTTACATGACATCGTTCATGAGACTTGCTCCACGCTTGACATGCAACTTGTATTGCATAAGTGGCTTTGCGGGTGCCTGTTTCTCCCAACATAGTTAAGATTCAATTTACAACGGGTGATTGACAATACTAGTATCAATGTTGTGGTTCTTGTTCGTAAGTTAGAACGACACTTATTGAAAGCCCCAAACCACGTAAAACATGCAAAGAAAATTAGAGGCGTCTAACTTTGTTTTGCAGGGGTGTGTTGTGATGTGATATGGCCATGATTGTGATTATATTTGATGTATGCAATGTTCCTTATTGTAAGTTGACAACCGACAGGAGCCATATGGTTGTCTTTAAATTCTGTTAAGATCCGCGTGTCTATTCAAAGTAGTTGTAATAGTTCAAGCTGGTGGACGACAACCATGAAACGGTGCCATTGACCTTGACGCCATGCTGGTGATGATGGAGATCATGTTCGTGCTTAAATATGGAGATCAGAAGCACAAGAAGAAAGGCCATATCATATCACATATTATGAATTGCATGTGATGTTAATCCTTTTATGCATCTTGTATTGCTTAATTAACGATGGTATCATTATAAGATGATCCCTCAAGCACACAATTTCAAGTTTTAAAGTGTTCATCCTTAGTAAGCACCGTTGCTAAAGCTCGTTGTTTCGAAGCACCACGTGATGATCGGGTGTGTTAGATTCTGCGAGTGTATACAACGTGAGCAAGCCAGATTTGCTCATGCGGAAGCTAAGGTTTGATCTTGACGAGCCTAGCATGTACAGACATGGTCTCGGAACACGGATCACCGAAAGGTAAAGCATGAGTCATATAGTAGATATGATGAACATGTTGATTGTTCGCCATTGAAGCTACATCAACTCTCGTGATGATCGGTTTTGATGTGGTGAATTTGGTTCGTGTGATCACTAAAACAATGTGAGGGATATTGTTTTGAGTGGGAGTTCAACAGCAATATGATTAAAAGTTGAACACTATTTATCATAAATTAAATCAAAGTGAATTTGCATAGTTGTTGTAGTCATTGGCATCCGTTTACCACCTTGCGCTTAGTTATAATTGAGATGATAGAACTATAGAATTCTGGTTAGTTACTTTACGAACTGGTATCGTATTGTTTTGAAGTGTTAATCTAAAGTTTAAAAGTCCCATTGCAAACTTTCAGTAAGTTTCGATTACTCCGTGAAATTTAATAGTTGGTATTAAATCAAGAGTAACAATTCCAGTGTTAGTATATAAGTATAATGTTTATCTTCATGATTCTTGATATTCAAAGGATTGTCTTAATATCAAGGTTATCTAGGATCTGAAAGAGTTGTTTCAGAAACCATGATGTGTGGAAGATATTGTGATATCTGAAACAAAGTTTTGGTTGCAACATGATAGAGTATAATATGGCAAAAGTCATGTTCTCATATTTGATGAGAATTTGCAAAAGGATGGAGACACTAGTTGTCCTAAACCTCCAAAAGGTTTTGGAGAGCAACATTATACTCGCGATTCACCGTTATAAGCTAAAAGTAGCTTGATCATGGATAATTCCATGATAAGGGTGAATATTTGATGTAGGTAAAATGTTTACTACACCAAGAGATTACTAAAGAAAGGAATTTGAAAGAACACCAAACATTTGATGATGGTAATCTACTTCAAAGTGCAAGTCCAAAGACATTGGTATTTAACTATACACGCTTTGGACTATGTGTCATGTGTATGGCTCCACTATTGATGTTGATAGATTCTTTCAAACAGAAAAAGAAATACTGAAAGAGAATCTCATAAATATATGGCAGAAAAGAAAAGACTAGAATTGTTCATTTTAGGTATATAAAGGATATACGTGTTATGGCTATATTCTTTGCTTGTTAAACAATGTGGTTCTTAAGTATTTGATACTGAATTTGTTGGTATGAATCGTCATACGAAACAACAGAATTCATGAACTACAATGGCCTAAGTAACTAGCAAAAGAATATGTGATGATGTTCATCGAGAACAAATAAAGGGTTATTGTGTTGCTCGTTAAAAGCTTGCCTTCAAGATTTGTTTTATCAGTTATTATGAGAACAAAAGGGTTGTTCAAATAATTGCCGTAATCTATAAAAGGTGGATGATTTACAAATCTCGTTGGAGAAATCGCATCCATAAAACTAGTGCTAAAAATGTCGAAAGACAAATTGATTCAAAGATCACTTAGGAAGTTACATCGCCGTTTAAATTATATTGGAAAGAAAACATGAAGAAACTCCATGTGGATGGAATTTTGGAGTCTTTTGATTTTTGATCAAATGATGCTTGTGAAACTTTCCTAGAGATAATTAAAACTTCGTTCATAGGCCAAAAGGGAACGAATGACTAGCTTATTGGAACTTGTACATATTGTTCTATGAATTCCATTATGTATAGTCAAGAGCGATGGATTTCAACTTCATATGTTTCCTCCGAAAATTTGAGTGAATATATGAATATTTACTTAATAAGGATGAAGTATGAAACATTTGAAAAGTTCAAAGACTTTCAAGATGAAGTGCAAAATCATTGTAACAAGAATATAAATAGTTTATGATAAGATCATAAAGGAAGATATTTGAGTTACAAGTTTAGTATAATACCTAAGATTTAAGGAATCGTTCCGTGGATTTGAATTTTTTGAAACACCATAAGAGTATGGAGCATTCGAGATTTGTAATTAAACCTTGTTTGACATGGTAAGATCAAAGGTGTAATTCATAAAACTGTCATTATATTTTAAGTATTAAAAGCTTTAGAGACTACCGTTTTTCCACTAAAAAGAGCTCCATCATAATCCGTTGAATTGACACCATATAAAGTTATGGTTTGGGATAAAACCCAAGTTGTCCTTTCTTAAACATTGGTATGCTATGCATAAGAAAGATGTTTGCAACCAAAGTCGGATGAACCTGTCTTTGTATGTTATTTCGAATAACTGTTCCTCCATAACATCGGAGACAAAAATGTTTGTCGCTTAAAACGTCAAGTTTCTTAGAGAAGGAATTTTTCGTGAAAAGTTAAGTGGGAGGACAATAGAACTTTGATAAGGTTAAAAGAACCTTAGCTATATGTGCAAAGTTGCGCAGCACCGAAAAGTGTTCCGGAGGCAGCAACAATGCTCATGGCTCACGTGCCTCAAAGGTTGTGGTCACAGAGATCTAAGTTCCTATTGAAACAAGTAGGTCGGGTAAACAATCAAATACCAAGATTTGAGAGTTAAATCATTATTTGACAATAATGATCCGACTACATGCAAAGAAGCGATGATAGGCCCTGACTCCGTCAAATGGCTTGAAGCCATAAAATCCGTGATAGTTCCATATACGAGAGATCAAGCTTTGAACTTGAAAGACCCTCTGGAAAGGTACAAGACCTTACAATCGTATTTGGATCTATAAAGAAATATACATGGATGTTTCACATCTATGAAATAGTCGACATGTTGGGAAAGAGTTCACAACAATGTTCAAAGGTTGACTATGACAAGATCTGATCTTTCATAGCGATATTTAGTCTAGACGGATTAATGTAGCAACCACGACATATAATTTTGTTATGTGTTGAATAAACAAAACAAGTTCTTCTAATAGAATGATTACCAAGGACGTGTGCATGACATAGTCCAAAGGGTTTTGTTAATTCAAAGGATGCTAAAAGCATATGCAAACTTCAATGGTTGAAGTAAGCATCGCGGAGTTGGAATCTTCACTATGATGAAACTGTTAAAAGAGTTTAATTTCATCGGAGATGATGAAGATGCTTGCATTTTCAAGAAATTAAGTGGGAGCGCTAAGACATGTTTCTAATACATTATGTGTAAGACATATTGTTGATTGGAAATAATGTATCTTTTATTAACACAGGATAAGAATTTCATCTCGATGAAAGACTTAGGCAAAACCCAAATATCTGGCATCAATAAACGCTAATATGGTTGTGCCGAAAGTACATAGATGATATATTGAATGAGTTCAATATAGAAACTACAAGAAAGGTTCTTGTCGCACAGAAAGGATTGAATGAGTTCAATATTGATGATATATTCAAGTGTATTGACACTTCGTAAGTGAAACAAAGATTCAAGTATAGATTGATACTTGATGTATAAAATCACAAAGAGTATTTTATCAATCATGATGTGATGTGTGCAAATCCAGATATGTCCTATGCTCTAAATATTATGAGCGTATACCAGAATGATTCATAAGATGATTATTGGACAATAGTAAAGATATTCTTATGATCTTGTAAAAGAAATAAGAATATATTATTTTGTAGAAGTGACAAATAGATGGTTAGTTCATTGTAAATGAATTACATTGATACTAGTTTTGTCACAAAGTACAAATTAAGTTTATCTCAATCTAAACTAAGGGTGGCACAATATGATGGAAAGTAAGTTCCATAATGGATTTGGATGAGTTCCAAAGTTTAGACATTGTGACAGATACTACAACAAAAGGCTAAGTATATAACTGCTGTTATAGCAGCAAAAGAGGGCATTTGTGTCAAGTAGTTTGTTATCAAACTACGTGTAGTTCACAACAGGGATAATACTATGAAGATATATTGTACGACAATATTATCAACATGTTTTAACCCCAAAGAACTAAAGGTCACACCAAAGGACCAAATTTGTACAAAGCCATCTCATTAGAGAATGAGTGATGTGTAGACACGCAAAGACATGTATTTACACACGGATCTGGAAGTGTCAGATCCGGAGATCAGTTGACCACTAGCAATCGTGTACATACGACACCAGAAAGCCATAGGTGTTGAATACACAAAGGTTTGAAACTAGATTATTGACTCTAGTGCAAGTGGGAGACTGTTGGAGATATGCCCAAGAGGCAATAATAAAGTGGTTATTATCATATCTTCATACTTATGATAAATGTTTACATACCATGCTATAATTGTATTAACAGGAAACATTAATACTTGTGTGATTTGTAAACATAAAAGAGTCCCTAGTAAAGCCTCTTGTTAAACTAGCTTGTTGGTTAATATATGATCATGGTTTCCTGATCATGAACATAGAGATGTTATTAACAACAGGGTCATATCATTAAGAGAATGATGCGATGGACATACTCCTATAGTTAAGCGTAGCATAAAGATCAAGTCATTTAATATAGTTCATTTGCTATAAGCTTTCTGATACATAGTAACCTAATTTCTTCGACCATGAGATCATGCTTATCACCATCACCGGAAGGATGCTTTGATGACATCAAACACCACACCGTAACTGGGTGGCTATAAAGATGGCATTGAGTGTTCAGAAAGTATGGGTTGAGACACATGGATCAAGAGTGGGATTTGTCTATCCATATGACGGATAGATATACTCTGGGCCCTCTGGGTGGAATGTCATCCAATTAGCTTGCAAGCATGTGACTGGCTCACAAGGGATCACATACCACGGGAACGAGAAAAGAGTACTTATCGGTAACGAGGTTGAACTAGGTATGCAGAGATACCGACGATCAAAACCTCGGATAAGTAAACTATCGTGAGACAAAGGGAAATTGGTATCGTATGTAAGTGGTTCATTCGATCGCAAAGTAATCGTAGAAATATGTGGGAGCCATATGAATTTCCAGATTCCTCTATTGGTTATTGATCGGAGAAGTGTCTCGATCATGTCCGCATAATTCACGAACCGTAGGGAGACACACTTAAGGATTCGATGTTGTTGAGTAGTTATGGAATGATGAGTAAGAGACCGAATGTTGTTCAGAGTCTCGGATGGGTTCCGGGATATCACGAGGAGATCCGGAATGGTCCGGAGAATAAGATTCATATAAGGAAAGTCCTGTTTCAGAGTTGGGGAATGATTCCGGTGTTTTCATCGGGAATGTTCTAGAAGGGTCCGGAAGGTCCGGCACTCCGGAGGGGAAGGGTACGTGAATGTGTCATGACAATGTGGAATGGTTGCATCATGTACTAGGTCACTTGGCTGGGCAAAATAAAGGGAGAAATCAAATCCTAGTTTGAAAGTCAAACGCCAATTTGAAAAAGTCAAACGACAAGTTTGCTTGGTGGAGGGAGAGTAGGAAACCTACTTGGGGAGGAAGTCTCCTCCCTCCACCCGCCGGCCAAGGAGGAGGAGTTGGATGAGGACTCCCTCCTCCCAAGCCACACCCTCCCACCTATAAAAGGAGGGGCAGGGCTGCCCCTCTCCCACACACCCAAACCCTAGCCCCAAGTCGCCGGCCACCTCCTGCTATCGCCGCCGCCTAGGGCCTCCTCTAACTCGGCGAGTTAGGGTTTCCCCAAACCCTAGCCGCCGGCCAAGCCCTCCCCTTGGTGCTCTCTAAACCCTAGATCACCAAGGCCTCTCTCATACTCCACCATACTCGCTCCGGCTTAAGGCGAAGCCCTGCAAGATCTCCCCTCTACTTCCGACACCACGCCGCCGTGCTGCCGGAATCACGAGGAGAGTGCTACAACCTCCGCTGCCTGCTGGAACAAGGGAGAGGAAGGTCTTCATCGAGTACCGAACGTGTGACCGACTGCGGGAGCGCTGCCGGAACGCAGCGTCGGAAGGATCGTCTACGCGATCTTGAGATCGGCAAGTGTACGACTACATCACCCACGAGAATCTGCTCTCGTTAACCGCTTTGGATCTTTGAGGGTTAGTATTCCATCGACTCGTTGCTACAATCTAGTAGATAGATCTTGGCTTGATCATAGATTAGATCTTGATTGTGTGTTCATGCGGTAGAATTTTTTTGTTTTCCATGCTACGAACCCCTACACCTGCCAGGGGGGCCAGACCCACCCCAGGCGCGTGGCAGGTGGGCCCGCGCCTGGCTAGGGTTTGGTGGCCCTGGCCGTCTCCCGGTCTCGCCCCTTCGCCTATAAGAATCCCCCGATGCAGAAACCCTGAGTACCCGATCAGAAATCCACGAAACCGGCTCTAGCCGCCGCCACCATTGTCCCTAGATCGGGGGGATCTAAAGTTCTTCCCGGCACCCTGCCGGATGGGAGATCATCCTGGAGGCCTTCTCTCCGGTATGATGCGTGAGTAGTTCTACCTTGGACTATGGGTCCATGTAGTAGCTAGATGGTTGTATATCCTCCTTTGCGCTTTCATGTATTGATCTTGTGAGCTCCGTTCATGATCAAGATCTAATATATTTGTAATCATGCATGTTGTGTTTGCGGGGATCCGATGGATATTGAGATTATTATGTTGGTTTGATTAATGGTTTTATCTTTATGATTCTATCATGTCTGTGTTGTTTGTGATCTTGCATGCTCTCTGTTGTTAGTAGCTATCTTGGCCAAGTAGTTGCTAGTGACTCCAAGAGGGGGTATTTATGCTCGATAGTGGGTTCATGCCTCTAGTTTTCAAGGGAAGTGACAATAATATCTTCGGTTGTAGATGTGTTGTTGCTACTAGCGAGAAAACAACGGTCTCTTGTTCATGGAACATGTGAACTGTTTACCTTACACACTTTGCTTAAAGCAGTTGTCTGTTGCTTGCAACTTAATACTGGAGGGGGTTCGGATGATAACCTGAAGGTGGACTTTTAGTCATAGATGCAGTTGGATGGTGGTCTATGTATATTGTTGTATTGCCTAATCAACCTCATAGGATCTTTCTAACTAGTAATTGCATTGTTATGCCTTGCTCAGTTTCTGTTAATTGCTCCGCTATAATTTGTTTACCCTTCATGACATGTTATTTATCTAAGGAGAGCACCTCTAGTGAACTATGGACCCGGTCCAATCTTTACCATTGATACATCTTCCACTGTTACCTGTTTACTTGGTGCAAACCACCATTATCTTCCACACCATACGTTTAATCCTTTGTTACAGCAAACCGGTGAGCTTGACAACCTCACTGATTCGTTGGGGCAAAGTCTTGAGTTTGTGTTGTGTAGGTCTCCGCATTGCTTTCAACACCTGTGTGACATTTTCTTCCTCCTACTGGTTCGATAACCTCGGTTTCTTACTGAGGGAAACTTGCTGCCGTGCTGCTTCATACCTTGCTCTTGGGGTTTCTAATGAAGCGTCCCACGACAAGTACTGGGCACCATCAGGCGTTGCGGAATGGCTCGCCGGAGCTGTGGATGGCGGTGGCGGCGCTAGGGTTATCGCGGCGGAGGGAGTAAGGGTTGTGACCCGTAAACGCCTCGTTGCCCCTATTTGTAAGGGTTTGGCTGGGCCGAGTAGAGGGGTCCGTAAAAACTTTTTACGGGCCGGGCTGAGTAATGGTCCTGCTAGCTCGCACTAGCAGGCCACGAGCCGTATAGTCGTCAGAGTTCGTGATTTTTGCCCTTTTAAGGGTCCTGCTAGTGATGCTCTGACTATCATCGGTGGATAGGGTGTGTCCCTTCTGGTCTATGTTTCTCATCATCGGCGACAGGGATCCTTTGGGGTCTTAAGTCTTAACACACCGACTTCCCGATATTCAACAAGGTGCGACGACGGCGGCGTGTGTTCAGCTCGCTCCATTTGTATTCGTCGCTATGTGGTTTAAAAACTTAATTATATTTTTTCATTACTTCTGGAGATCTTTGTACCCGTATTTATTATGGTTAGTATATCAGAGGATTTTCTAGTGCCGAGACCCTGCGTCCGCCATGCCGGCCCACCACCAGTGGGCTTAGCGCAAAATGATGCTTACCCTATTCTACAGTTTTTGTAGTGGTTTTAGTTCAAAATCTTTACTATTAAATTCGAGTTGGTGGCTCACTTTGTCCATCAAACATTGAAAGGATCTGATCTATCCAAAACGCCTATCAAACACTAGATAGATCTGGACCGCCCACTAAATAACATTTTAGGAAGTTAAAAAAATCACCATACGAAGTTGCCACAAATCAAATAGAAAATATATCACGGTAATAAAAAAAGGAATCAATCACAGGACCACCACCATACAGTAAGTATAAAAATAAGGAAAGCAATCAAAAGATCAACGGGTCATTGCATGCATACATAAAACTAAGTAGTAACTGCCATTTGCATGCCTCCCAAGCCATTTGCATGCGTATATGAAACGTCACATAGAGTATGTACTCAGAGAGAAACGATTACTCCGGGATAGCTTGATTAAATGGACATGACATGCATTAAATGCTAATTAGAGAAAAATAAGTATGTCTAATTGATTATCTTTCTCTAATTAAGCAGAGACACATGAGAAAAATCCCACATTCCTCGCTTTGATTATGGCTCTCAGACGGTCAGTAAAGTATAATTTTAATTAAATATGATTGGGGTATCAATTAGAGAAGAATAATTGAAGTAGAATTTTGCACACACGGCGAATGTATCATTTGTGTATTTTTCTGCACTGAAACAACCCCTCTAATAGTAAGTTTTGTTTTTTGACATTGAACCAACTCATTGGTGTCACAAGCACGGTCAGATGTAATCATCACATGCGACCATATGACATTTAACCCAATTAGAGGGTTCTAAAACAAGTTACACAAGAAAACGAAAAAAACCTAAAGAAGACAAGTCATTTTCACTATACATTTAACTACTATAGGTTTTCACTCGGTCATAAAGGGCCTTAACTTATAACCATTAGGGATGAGGGCCACTATCTCCATTTCAGTTTATAAGGCAAATACGTAATTCAAGAAAATAGTTTGATCATAAATTTGGCCAGCAATATATGAATTATATGTCAAGAAAATTGTACCATTGGAAACGTATTTTAAATATGATTCTAATGGTATATTTTTTATTAAATATAATTTTTATTTTGTTGACAATACGGTCAAACTATTTTCTCAAAGTATGTATTTGGCTTATAAACCGAAATGGAGGTAGTACTATAGTTCTAACCATATATTGTTTTCAATGGTGTATGTTAGGTATAGATAATATATAATGAAAATATACGCATTGACAGATAAAGGAGAAGCAAATGCTGATGGTGGTAAATTCATTGGTGGGAGTTGAGAAGAAGTTCAATAATGAAAATGTGGTCAGATAGAGAGGTACTAAAGTTTACCAAAGAGGAGGAGGACACAAAAATTTCCCATAGTATCCGGAGCATGTCTCCCTAGCCGCACACATTTATGAAAATACTATATTTATTAATGCATATACACATGTCCTTCTTGTTCCATAAAGAAAATAATTATTCAAAGTGACTTGAGGTGGGCCAGGGCGATAAAGTAACAACGTCAAAACCTGAGGTAGCAATGACATGGGCTTGCAGAAAAATAGAAGAGGAGAAACATGGTGCTACTTCTTGTCATAATTTACGATCTGGCTCATATGGTAACGAGGAAAAATACTATAGGAGAGAACGATAGGGATTACCATGAAATAAATATATTTTTGTATTTTTTTTACATGTATGTATTGTGTTAGATAAACACAATGTGTAATACAATATTTTTTAATCGATATTCTCATATATTATATTGTTAATTTGTAGCAACGACACGGGCATTTAGCTACTCCCTCCGATCCATATTAATTGATTTTGATTTGTCAAAATTTGGATGAACCTATATACTAAATAGTATCTAGATTCGTTTAAATCTAGATAAATTTAAGTCAATTAATATGGGCCGGAGGGAGCAGTATGATTAAAACCACGGTAAGAATTTCGAAACAGCAGTTTTTAGAATCGCAGGAGTACTAGCTAGCGCCACTTCATTTGGAAGAAGGCAAAGCCCATTTCAGATGTCGGTGGTGAGGCCGCGGTGAAGGCCAGGCGGGCCCAAAGGACACACATCCAAAGCGCCACGCTACTTGGATGGTTGGATTCCCCCAAAAAAAAAAGGAAAAAAACCTGGACGTCGCAGTTTAACGCGCCGTCGGTTCGGTTGGCAGTTGCCAGCTGCCGTGCCGAGCAACCGTAGAGAGAAAACGCCCGCACAGGCACAGCTGACAGCTAGCTGCTGCGAGAGTGCGAGCGTATGTTTTGACCGCTGGTCTGCGGCGACTCCCTCCGCGTTCCGGGTCTCTTGACCGGAGGAGGAAGAAGAAACCAACTTGGCTCGTGCGATCTTTGCCTGCTCGATACGCAGCTTTGCGTCTCAGACCTGAAGCTCGGCGGTCAGCGTAAGCTGGCTGCAGCCCCTGATAACGTCACGCTGCACCACGACAAAGATGTACGTGCGTGCCCTCAAAGCTTTTCCCCGGTTTGTGCGGGCTGCAGCGTGCAGGCCTACTGCTTGGCTTACGATCTTCCACAAAGTAAAACAGATCGATCGAGTTGGGTGATGGCCTAATTCCAGTACAGTACTAAAGATCGTCCAGACACCTGTTACATTTACAATTTGCTTATCGCCTCGATGAAAAAAGCACCATTGTTTCCAGGTGCATGAGTAAAGATCCCTTAGACACCTGTTACATCGACAACCTGCTTATCGTCCACTCCACCACTCTATATATCAAGGAGTAATATTCTAGCCCCCCAAAGGAGCTTTTAGAGGCCATGTGTCCTCCTAACCGTCGGATTGGGCTTTCAAAGCGATCTTGACCGTCCTCTTCTTCCATTCATCTGGACTACCAGTACTACTTACGCTAGCTACCCTCCCTGAATGGTGGGGACCTGCATTTTGCGCGCCCCACTCGTCAGGGAGCGTGCGAGCGTGGCGGCCGGCTGGCCACGCGTTGCGCTGGACTGAACAGGGCGGAAGAGCAAGCCGCGGGGCAAAAGTGTCTTTTCACGTCCAGCTTATCCCAGACCCTCTCCTCTCCCGTTCCCCTCTATCGTCTCCCTCGTCTCTGCCTGTGGCAGGCACTACACCCCTAGCGCCGCCGCCCCTCAGCCTTCGCCTCCTTGCTGTCCGGCCGCCCCTCCACCCCCACGCCCCTTCTAGTGCCACCAAATTAAACCATGAGAGGGGTAGAAAGAGAAGGTGGGATGGAGAGGGAGGAGCACGGGAGGATCGATCTGGCCCTGCTGCTACGCCTCTCCCTACCAGGCTGCCACTAGGAGGGGCCAGTAGATGGCGGCGGCTCCGCAAACCCTAGCCATGGAGAAGCCACGGGAGTGGGTGGTGGCCAGTCGCGCGTGCACAGGTAGGTGATGGTGGCGGTTGCTGGTGGAGATGGCGATGGAAACTTGTATCGTGTACCTCGGCGGCGGCGACCATGGAGGAGGGCGGCCGTGTGGGGTGGCCGAGCAGCAGCCATTGTCGGCGGCCGCAACCCCTCTCCTTCTCTCCAACGATGGGGTGCAGGAGGCCATGGAGAGGGGCGCCTCCAATCTGCTTCAAGTCATCAACCCTGCAAGGAGGTTCTTCACCCATCTCCTATCCTCTCATTTCTTCCTCTTTGGCTTCAACAATCTGCATATGTTGACTCTCTCTCTCTCTCTCACCAGTCCGTTTCTATTGTATCTATTTTTTCTGCCAGTTGATATATGGATCTCTAGGTTGTTGATGTACTGAGTGTAGATGGGCAGTGGTGGACGTACACATGAAATATCTCTGGGTAGTAATTTATACGAACCAACCAATAATTAACTTGGAATGACTCTAAAAATTAAATTACCTTGCTGAGATGCAAATATTTAGGACAAAGTAGAATCCATATTGTACTTCTGGTCAGCAACTAAATAAAAGCTTGGATCTGCTTCTTTTCTTATGCTGAATCTACTTCTTGCTAGAAATAATGGAGAAAATTATACATCTCTGGAAATATAATTAAAATCACGAAAAAGGCTGTTGTATAGCACGTCACTCAATCCATCTATATATAATAACAATTGTGTGTTAAGTTAGACCCCTATTGTAAGCAGCGAACATTGTCAATCAATATTTGAACAGTAGTAGACAAATAGAGTGAAGAGATTCACCGCAACACTATTGGTGTGAACTGCTTGATATAGAGAAAATCTCACACATCTTGTGACCATTAGTATGGTGAGAAATTAGAAGCGGCATATATTAATTAACCATTATAATCTTGGCCAACGGATCAGTATAACGCAGTCGGATTATTAGTGCATAATTAAGTGTTATGTAAGAAACCAACATATGTGATCAACCTTAAACACACACATGGAAAGAGAGATTATGTGGAATAAGTTGAAAAGAACTAATTAGCACTTGCATTTTGCTGATCAAGACATGTCAAAATTCAACATGTTTCATCTCTGGATACACGCGTTCTACGGTACATACATCAACACATAAGTATCATGGCATACTCAGAAAGTTACAGATTTTTGTGCCTCAAATCTGGAGCTCACCGTTTGCAATCTCTTGACCATGACCTGCAGTTACATGCATATCTTGTCTCTGCAAAATTAAAAAATAAATAAAACCATGATGCATTAGACATATGGCAGAAGGCTAAACCTGACTAAACTTTGAAAATTTGTCAATCCTGGAATACAAAGATATAAAATAAATAGTCGTAGGAGTAGGCAGAAAGAGGAATCCAGTTGAAATACAGATTTGTGAGTCTTTGAAGGAAGAGAACCCATGGGATGTGAAAACTTTATGTTCAGTGACGTAGAGATGGTGTGGCAGGGGAGAATAAATAGTCAGGCTGCTGCTAGATTGTATCGTGGGATATGGTGGCATAGAATGCTATGATGGTTAGATAAATATGTAGTCTACGATTTGCCTGTCTTGAATGTCAATCATTTCATTTGCGCGCAAGTGTTATGAGGATATAAATAGGCGAAGCAGTATGCTAGAGGCAAAGTGGATGGTAGGTTGGAGGTAAAAGTGAAGCGACTGATATGGCATGAGCAAACTGAGTAAAAGGTCAGTAGCTTATTGAATTTTTTTTTGCTTAGGTGCGGCCACTCGGGGGAAATTTAAACGTGGATGGTTGATTGACGTGGACCAATAGCTTGCATGCTTAGAGAAATAGGTTAGTGGGAATGAACTTATTAGTTTTATAGGATTAGGGTTCAGGAGAATATCATAATAGTAACACATCACTTATCAAGTAAAATAGTTTAGTGTTCATCCTATTTCCAATTTGATTTTATCCAGGTACAAACTCTTCAGTTAATAGTACTTGGTTTCTTTGATATTTATTCAAAGCAGTGACATGGCACATGCTGCAGATTCTAGAGGTATTTCTGCCTCCTTTGCGCCGGCGCTGGGTGTGGTGCGTGGCTGGGAGCTTCTCCTCGACCACGAGCGGCCGAAGATGGTGGTCCTGCACGAGCATGGCCACGGATGCTCCTTCACTTGACGATGAGGCATGGCCTCCTGGAGGCGAGCCCCCCGCTGACCTCCTACGCCCATCGCAGCCACTCCTAAGACCAAGGTGATCCATTCCCCTACACAACTTTTGGTTTCCCCTTGCAACATGAGCACTTGTTGTCGTCTACTGGCTGAGTTGGAGCTGCTGCTGGCGAGAATGATTGTGCTACGTGAGGAGTCAGTATATTGACAACATGGATAAGCAGTGGTGTTTAGATGTACTCAAGTTTTATTGTTGTTTAGATTGTGTTAAACAAACTAGAATATTATTGTTGATTTTTTATTTATGTTAGTTTTGGTACATCAAATTGAAATAGCTAGCAATTAATCGAAGTTATTTCTTAATTGGAGACAATACCAATGTTGTCTCCAATTTTTGTTGGTAGTTATATTGTTTCCAATTAAGAAATGTTTGCAGTAATGTAGAGATTGTGTCCATTTCTTTACAGAACTTGATTTTTTTGTGTTTTTAGATCGTGTGGTGTTAGTCTGGATGCTAGGCTATCACAAGAAGCTCATAAGGCCGTCCTAGCGCACACAAGGCTGCGCTTGCATTCAATCTAAGGTCGTCGGACAACCTCTGTTTTGGTGATATTTTGGTTCAATCACTGCTCTACAAATTTGCTACTCACAAAGGTAATTCAGCTGTTTTTTATTTATAACTTTAAACAATGGAAGCAGATCACGTGATAATGTGGTTGATTTTATACCTCATGACTGAACCTGGGTATCTTTTCTAGGAAAATCATGTGTCAATTTGGTGATGCTTCAATTTAGGCACAATCATACAGATTTGGGAGTTGTCATCAGACTACAGCTCTGTTTTGGTGATATTTTGGTTCATTCGCTGTTGTACAATTTTTTTACGCGTGAAGGTAATCCACTTATTTGTTATTTATATCTTTAGACAATGGAAGAAGATACACGATATATGTTGATTTTATAGCTCACAATTGAGCCAGGTATCTTTTCCAGGAAAATCATGTGTCATTTTCTTATCGGACCAGTGTTATTAAATTCAGTATAACCTATTCTTGGAGTGGTATGAACTTGTGTGATTCACGGGAAGAGAGGACAGTGGAAGATATTCGACATT
Source organism: Avena sativa (assembly GCA_916181665.1). Lineage (NCBI taxonomy): Eukaryota > Viridiplantae > Streptophyta > Magnoliopsida > Poales > Poaceae > Avena > Avena sativa. Next base: position 163,694,324 of record OV702294.1, on the reverse strand, counting down.
TGTTATATGCAATATAAGGTAAACATATTGAAGGGATGAGCAACGTTTGGGTAAATCTCCTTTGAGCTACATCCTCAGACTGACATAACGAAAGTGACGAGTTTGTTCTCTTAATTACTTTTGAGTCTCACAATATTTCTTAAATTCTTTCTCTCATAATTGTTGTACATGTGACCCCTATTAATTAATCCATGTTGTATATGCATGCTACTATGGTAGGTTTACTTGTTAGTGTGTTCAACGTGTTGCAATAATTGTGTGGTAGTTGCCGTAAGCTCTGAACTATACTTTCCTTCCAATCAGTAGCTTGTCCATGTTGATCTTGATGAACGGTCTTTTCTTTTAGATTAGCTTTGCCTTGTCATAGCTTCTTTGTTTTATCATTTGTGAGGTTTCTTCTGAAGGATTTGACCGGAGGCCAACCGACTACTGGAATAACAGTAGCTTTGCATCACATTAAAGCACTGTTCAAGAACTTGGTTTCGAAGTTCAGGTGATTTCATGTGTGACCTTTTACTTTATTGTAGAATCTAGATGGACATATACGGATTTTTTACCATGGTTAGCAGCCATTGTTGAGAATAAGCAGAGTGAGAAGGAATCGCTTCAACATTTAGGCCTTTTATTTTTTTACCTTGGATTTCTCTTATAGACTACTATTCATGTTCCAGTATTACATTTTGATTATTTGTTATATATTGTTGTTGAAGTGAACAGTCTTTTGTGTGGATTCAGGTTCATGTGGATTTTCTTCTTTACCATTCATTTGATCTTTGTCTTAGCATTTGTGTTTTCGTCTAGCAGGGTAGGAAGTTGTTTCTTTGCTATAATCTATACGCACATGGGAACACGATATTTATTACCTACTATTTTTTTGAATGCTAGGTCTACTGCTGCAGGTTGTTTGCAAATATTCAGATAAGGAGTTGTATGAAGATAGACTTGCTAAGTTCAGTCTCTTTACATATATTACTGCTTCTATTTCCTTTCATGTCCTCTTTTTTGAGTGATATTCTAACTTATAGTTGTCTTCTAAGAAGGGACTGACATGGTTACTCTGGTGGTCAATGTTTTGGGGTACATACATGCTTGGTGAGCCTGTTTGATTCTTAATTTTGGACATGTCTAAACTGAAGGAATTGTAGACGTGCAATTCAGTATCTATTCAGACATTTCAAGAATCTCTCGATTCATGACATGAGCGAAATATTGTGTCATTGCAGTCAAAAAAGTATGTGTACCTTGAGATATAAGTTAACAAGCATTTTCTATATTAGACTGACATGCTTCCGTTCTTGGGGTGTATGCAGGTTGCAGGCATGACCCATGATGCTTGTAAGTTCCATAGTGTATATGTTTCCTGCTTATGCATATTGTTTATGATGAGCAGAAAGTTGTGGCTAATTCTCGTGTTTTGAATATAGGAACCATTTTTTATTTGTTCTGAAGACGTGAGCAATGAATATTTTCTGAGCATAGATTTGAATATGAGACAGAGGTCAGGTACCACCATGATGTACATCATAATTTTAGTTTTCATCAATCCAGTTGTTATTTTGATCTTCTTTGTAGCTTCATATAAATGAGTTTTTGGACTGAATGCCTCAAAAGTTTGTTTCATTGCCTCACATTTGTAGGACAGAACACATATTTATGAGCCAGTTTTAGGCGTGGTAGCAAGATATCAGTGAAATTAGCGGATATTTTGAATTGCCTTCGAAATCTCACACGGGAAACAGTCATAGGGCACTAAACCGTAAAATCTGCCTAATTTCCATACTGGTAGTTTCATTACCATGTGAAAATATATACCCATGGTTAAGATGAAACTGAATTTCATGTACTCCCTCCGTCCCAAAATAGATGTCTTAGATTTGTCAAAATTTGGATGAACCTATATACTAAAGTGTCTAGATTCATCCAATTTTGACAAATCTGAGACATCTATTTTGGGATGGAGGGAGTATAAGATCAAAGCTTAAGATGTAGTTCTCATGTTGCATTAATTCCATTTGGAATCCTCATTCTCGAGTTAGAGAAGCAAGATATGTACTACTAGATGTGGTGAATGGGAGCAAGTAGCAGTATTGATGTAGTTCTTATGTTTCACTTTTTTCCATATTTAAGTGCCAGGTTCCAGCCTTTTGAAATTAATTTTCTTGCATTTCATTGTTTCTTGTTGTGGTAGTTTAACACATAATTCTTGCTCGAGTTTTGTCTCCTAAACTATTTTTTTGTTTAGTCGAAACAGAGAGTCTTGGCTTTATGTCCAAATTTTTTGGGCCTTAGAACTTTATATGTATATATTTTTTATCTTCTCATACATTTGTTTAGCTTCCTGTTTCAAAATCCGCTAAGATATTTCTGATTTAGATCTTGGAACAACAGTTGTTTTTACAATTAATAGAAGTTTAATCTATGTTGAGGGAAGATAGGCTATTGAAAACTCCAATATTCTTTATCCCAGCCCTAAGTTTAGGGCATGTACAACCCAGATGCTAACAGGGGACGCTATGATCTAATTCCTGGTAGTTAGCCCTGATTCCTAGCCAAGCTCGGGTTACAGGCTTGCGTCGACGCTTAGTTAGTCACCGCCACTAAGGATTTTTTTTCCTGCAGGAGGCAGATTTATCGCTGCGGACTCTAGCATTGATGCTAAATTAGTAGGCCATGACATTACCAAATAATTTTGGGTTTTCTATTTATTTTTGAATCGATTAAGAGCCTGGATAAACGCCTAGAAGTTGTACATGCCATTATAGGACATTGTTTCACCTACCTTGCGTGTGCCCCCACGGTGATTGCTGATTCTTGCCGCTGTTACACAACAGATTTTGGGCATATTAAGTTTTATTGCAAGATTCTTAACAACGATGGACATGCACTCAGAGACTCACCATATGTTTGTTCAAATTCTAATATGTGTTTCAGCTGCTCATAATAATTCTTTGGTGCAGTACACGTTTACAAGCATCAATCTTTGTATCTAGGAGCAAAATCTAGAGCAGAAGATTTTAGCTTATTTCAACTCAATGATGGCAGTAGGAGTCAGCTGCTCAACTTCACTTGAGAGCACAACAGGTAAATATACCATCCTACACTGGATCACTCAAGATGTTAAATGTAGGTTTGAAATTTTTGATAGTGAATCAAGTAGACGAATCTATATGTAGACAAATCTACATTAATTATTTCTTCTCAAGTTTGAAATTTTTGACGGTGAAATCAAGAGTTTTCCTGAAGTAAAAAAATCTTAATTACAATAGAATTTCCTATGTGCATATTATAAGAATACAAATATAACACTAAATTTCAGCTGCCAACCTTAGCCAACCTTATAGTAATTTTAGTTGTATGCTTTTATTGATTATTCAAATCTGCTTGCCCGTTGTATTGTAATTTCACTTCATGCTAGTGACTCAATGGAAACCATCTAGATCCTAGCTAATATCACTCTAGAGGCCATGCTGAAGAATATATGGCTTCCATTCCCTCGGTATAAGAGATATGCAGCTTAAGGAGGTCAGATTATAGTGACTGATGTGTTTTATCCCTCCGTACAACGGCTATAGAACTTACTTGCCACTGAATAAGTATCCGGCGACCAGTCAAGCTCTTTAGATATGACAAAGAATGATGTCGTAGTCAAAGTAATCAAATACATGAGGACTGTGCAGAACAAAGCAATGAGACTTCAACTACACCGAGATGGAAAGAAGAAAAAGAAAAAAATGAATATTTCACTGATAATTAAAAGAGGACCAACGACAAGCAGCTCAAATAGGTTACCATGTCTTGGGATGACTTCATGAATACCACGTGTATATTAGTATGCCAATTAGCCATGACCTTCCTTTCTGGATTGAAATAAGCGGTATACATCTGAGACTAGAATTTCAATACCATTCAAACTGTATTTACCTTTGTGCTTCTCCTTTGTCTTCTATGTAAAGTATGATCTCCTATGTTATTAGATATAACATCTGTACTTGTCCTTAACCTTCTTCGAAATGTTTGTTCAGGTATTGCTTGTCCGCCGTGCTTCCTTATCAACTTCCTCAAGGCAACAAAGGAGGAATTCACTCTAGAAAAATTCAGTCATAAAACGAATTGAGTTAAACAACAAGACCCATGGCCTAGCCTATACCATGGCTGATCTAAATTTTGATTGTCGCATCTTTGAATTCAAAGAACTACTAAACAATTTTAGATTCTGTTAACATGATTGTGAGTATATGGTAAAAAGGACTTGTATGCAAATTCAAGTACTCCCTCCGTTCAAGAATAGATGTCTTGGGTTTTTCAAATTTTGGATGAATCTATATACTAAATAGTGTCTAGATTCATCTAACTTTTGATAAATTTGAGACATCTATTTTAAGATGGAGGGAGTATATGAAATTAAAACAGGGATTTTACGAGCTATTTTTATGTTATATCAAACTGTGTATTTTTATTGGATTTTTACATCTGCTTGGCCGCCGTAGGCAGGAAAACAAGTCTTAGCTTCATTGTTTTTAAAGTGATTGTTTATATCGTGTTGCCCGCGAAGCGGGCTAGCGAGCGGCAAGCCGCGTTTCCTACCTAGTAATTATAAAGACAAGCCATGAGACCAGAGATTCAAGGCCTAAAGTTCTTTCCTTTCCTTTTCTAGCTTGTGCGCCTACCGAACTTGACGTAATCAGATGAGGCGACTCCGGGACTAAAAAAATGAACATGCGTTTTGATTCCACACACAAGGCTAGGCAATAGGCATGCCACGCCACGCCACATCATCGAGGATATGACGTGGCGCGTGACTTGTCAATCGATTGTCCCCTGCATGGCTCCACGTAGGCATTTCTTATGTTGTGGTGTGATGACACGTCAGGTCAGCTTGGCATCAGTACCCGGCATGTACGTGTAGCCATGCAGGTTTAGGTTAGGGCATAAGATTGATTTAGTAAGAGGATAATCTTTGCTTTACCTAGATAGCTAAAACACATTAGTACTAGTGGGTCTTCTTTTCTGCAGGTCCACACAAAAGCTTGTGCGCTGACCGAACATAATTAGTTGGCGTAATCAGCGAAAACCTAAAAGGTGCCTGCATTTTGGGAAGATCAACGCACGATGCCACAAGTCGTCGTCTTACCTTTTACATTTTGTTGCACATTATGGGCACGCATATTTTTAGCGGAGTAGTATGTTTTGGTTGTTGCATTCAGCTCATGTGACACACACGATGCCGCTTTGGATTAGGAAGACAAGGGGAGATCACCGGATTGTTCTCTAGCATGCATGCATGAAGGCGACCGAGCTAGGAATGACGCAACAATGGAAAATACAGGACACGTTCTGGGACTGGCTACTTTCGTTAACATATTCTGATGGTCAGGATATATGTTGCAATATCGCCAAAAAAGGTATTATGTTGCAACCATTCGAAAAGAAAAGGATATATATACTACATGTTGGTTAATTAGGTCAGGCGTCAGGGCGAGACGTTATATTTTCTCCTTGGATGCTCATTGGTTCAATATTGCTCAGTGCTCACAGCTGCAATCTGCAGCCACATAAACCATACCACCTGCTTGTTGGCTTCCTAATTAATATCGTGTTGATCCAACACCTATAATCTCTCTTATCGCCAGTTAAAGTATGAGCTAGCTAATCTTCAACACTTTTTTGTTTTTCCTGCAATTATTCTCACGAGAAATATATAACCTAACCAAATCCGTTCTCTTTTGTAGATCTTATTCGATCCTTGCAGATCCATGGATAGATAGAGCAATGGCGTGAGCACGGGCCTTCCAGGATTACCAAATTTAGAATAATATGTCTGCCGATCCATCTGATTGTAATAGCACTAGTTCAACCCCAACAAAGGGAAATTCCAAAGCACCATAACTAACTGCATTCTCTCCCGCTGACATAAAAGAAAAGGTATGCACGCGGAAAGGTTTTCCAACAGATATACTAATTTAAGCTTTTTTCCACGTTAATATGCTCGAAAATAAAAACCATGTGTGTAAGATAAAATGTAGAGACGTTTTTTTTCCTAGAGTACACGCTGAAAGGTGTATTAATCATATAAAAAGTGACTAGACCGTATACAAGCCAAGAACGGCCGATACAATGCCAAGAAAGCTATGCCGATATAAACACATCGCCACACGACATACACACAACCCACAACAACCAAACATTGAGGGCTCCCCTTGTAACGTCTCCCGCCACGAATGGAGAGGAGGTGAAATACCGAATTGCCAAGCCGTCTCACGGTTTAAGGAGGGGAATTTGGAAGACTGTTGCCTCAAAGATGGCATAACCAACGCACCATATGTGCACTAAGGTGGAGAGCGAGCGGGGGACTTGACCGCCCGAGAGATGTCTATATGCACCATGAACATGTCATTAACTGATTTGTCTCACGGTCATGCCCCATGGGCATTGATCTAGTTCACACTATTGCGGGGCTACCAAATAGCCTACCAAGATCCAATTAAACCTAACCCTAGGAAAGCATATGCAATTGTGAGTCTCCGCATGAGATGTACTTTTGCAACAAATTGACCCAGATATTTCATGGCATGTTCATCCTAACTGGTTGGCCCTACTGGTTACACCAAGGTGGCAGTGAGTCGATGTTTATTTGATAATATGGTCATCAAGTAGTAGTGTCATACAAATTTTTCCGATGTTGCTCATGATCAAACATGAGATGATTGATGATGTGGCCATTGCTCCTCAAGAACCATCTACTCACACGCTCTGATAATATGGTGATGACGTTGCTGGCTTCCTAATTAAACATGTTGATCCAACACCTAATCTCTCTTGTCGCCGGTTAAAATATGAGCTAATCGTCAGCGCTTTTTTGTTTTTCCTGCCATTATCCTTAGGAGAAACATATAACCTAACCAAATCTGTTTCCTTTTGTAGATCTTGTTCGATCCTTGCAGGTCCATGGATACATAGAGCAAAGGCAGGGTTACCAAATTTAGAATATGTCTGCCGATCGATCTGATTGTAATAGCACTAGTTTAAGCCCAACAAAAGGAACATCCAAAGCACCATAAGCTAACTGCATTTCTCTCATGCTGACATAAAAAAAGGTATGCACTATGCAGTATGTGCGCGGAATAGTTTTACAACAGATATATTGTACTACTTTAAGCTTCTTTCCAAGTTAATATGCTCGAAAACATAAACTATGTACTCCCTTCAATTCATATTAATTGTCACTGAATCGGATGTATCTATCACTAAAACATGTAGATATATCCGATTTAGCGATAATTAATATGAATCGGAGGGAGTACTATGTAAGATAAAATGTAGAGACATTTCTTATCAATGTGTACCTCAAACGTGTCGTCAGGCATCTGCCTAACTGTCGTGCCCCAGACGCATTGATCTAGTTCACATTATTGCGGCGGAACCAAATAGCCTACTAAAACTCGGTTACCCCTAACCCTAGAAAAGCATATGCAATTGTGAGTCTCGTATTGGTTTCCCCTGTACTGCATGAGATGTACTTTTGCAACAAATTGAACCAGATATTTCATGCCATGTTCATCCTAACAGGTTGCCCCGTACCGGTTACACCAAGGTGGCAGTGAGTCGATGTTTATTTGATAATGTGGCCACCGAGGAGTAGTGCCATACTGCCATACAAAATTTTCCGATGTTGCTCGTGATCGCACATGAGATGATTGATGATGTGGCCATTGCTCCTCAAGAACCATCTACTCACACGCTCTAATAATATGGTGACGACGTACCTCGAAGGTAATATCTACTTGAAGAATATCACATTACTTTGTTTTCTTTATTCGAAATGGAAGATCATGTGTCCGGACTTCAGCGATCAGTGGATATACAACCGATGCTTTCAGTTTGTTTAACCAAAATGCCTACGAGATGTACCCTATCAGATAGGGAGACCCCACGCCTGTGCACTGGACAGATTGATACGAAGTGGATATTTTCTCAAAGATAAACATGAGAGGATACTTCCCAGTGTTGATCGCGTCTCAGGAGCGCACTCAATCTGCCAGCTCGGCGATCTCCCTGTGTTCCTTGATCCAACGTGTCTGATCGCTGTTGGTCCCAAACAATCCGACGTGTCATTCCCGTATGAACTTACGAGTTGCATTAGGTTGCAGCAAACCAAGTGGGTTATTTGTGGCTCGTATAGTGTATATCCATGCATGCTCTCACTGACGAGCGAGGCTTGCGCGCGTGGCGGAGACGTCCATTTCTCTCCTCGGAATGAGATGGCGACCTCCGTGCCACAATGGTCACGATTCTTGTCCCGGTTCACCAATCACACAACCTTTACCTCCCTTTCAATAAGTCACATCAGCCCGACAGACCAGTTTTCCGAGCTGCATCACTAATTAAGTATTGCTCTGCTCTTTTTTAAACATACCTTGCTCTTCTGTTCTTGATATTTTTCCAGGAAAAGTCAAATTTATAATCTGGTAAGCGCAGACTTAGTGAAATCGTCAATTGAGATAATGCTATCACAAAGATAATGGCTACTGCACTACTGAATATAGTCATTTTTAAGCATAAATAAGATAGACTGCCAAATGTAGATCTTCATAATATTACGTCTATACTTAGACACTTTTGAGCATCAAATCATTCCTCTACTGGGAGCCATATTATTAGGGGAAAATATACTTATCGTGCATCAATTATTGGTAGAATTAAGATTTCGCTCCTATAACCATAGGAGGCATTTATGAGTGAAATCCTTGTGGGGATGACAACCCAACCCTCATATTAAACTACTTATTAAAAACTAAGGAAATCAGAGAGTTATTAACATAAAACTACCACTTTAACGGACAAATTTACCGTTTGGTACCATTTTATGTTTTCGAAACCAAAATCTACCACTCTACAACATGATTTTTTTAATTTGCGTAAATGACCGTCTGAAAGCAAATTGATACTAAGAGTGACAATGATTATTTTCTTAGACATATACTCCCTCTGTTCTAAAATATAAGATGTTTTAGCCTTGTTCTGAAACACATGTATCTAGACGCTTTTTAGTATGTAGGTTCACTCATTTTGCTCTGAACCTACAAACTAAAAGACGTTTCAAAAAAGGCTCAAGCATCTTATAATTTAAAACGGATGGAGTATATTTTAACTTTTAGAATGGAGTTTAGAGAGCTATAGTTTAAGAAAATAAGGATGAAACTAGTTATTCCTATACCAGGAATGGCTTTGACCTTGCAATGATAGGTATGAAAAAAATGAGTGTGATGCGAAGCATATAATTTGGTTTGTTTGAATTCCACCTTTAGCTTAGTCTAGGCATGCCTTTTACTATAATTGCAAGATTGATCTTGTTGTGAACAATCTCAGTGATTTTTTAAAAAATGACCTTAGATGTTATGGCCAAGACAATCAAGACAATGGTTGATGTTATAAGGTCTAAAGTACAATGGGGTTAGGACCTAGACATTATCAACATTATGGGATATTACACTAGTACAAACGCGTTACTTAGAGGTGGTTATTTCCCATAGGCCTCAGCCGATTTCTTGTTACGGCTCAAGCTCATAGCATCTAAGAGCACACCACCTGAGCCAGTTTTTCTTTGCGGCTCTAAGATACGCGACCTTAGACATGGCAAAAAGGGAAACGCCTCTAACATGTATGAGCCGGAGACGGCTACTAGTCCAGGCCACTTGCAAGAACTCCTCACCCTCAGACGGCCTCTAACATGCTATCATAATAACAACCCTAATTAATAGTTTTTGAGGCGGGCGATATAGAGGTGAGCCTCAGGAAATGCCCGGAGGCGATTACTTTTTATGCATGGATGCGACTAAAATTTCTAGAGAGACGACCAATGATTTCCTACGTCTCAGGTTTTGTTTAGAGGTGTTTAGTTTTAACGAGCGACTGAGGAGGAAGTATTAATAGAGACGGTGCTAATTTCTAACCGTCTGAGTTTATAGTTAGAGACAGTCAAAAAAACTGCCCGAGATTGCTGAAAGCATGCGGTTCTTTCTAGTTTAAGGGTTAACCGCCTCTAGGAACCGTCTTTAAGTAACGAGTTTGTACTAGTGTTACACTTCATTATTTAGATAAATAGGATAAAACAAGAAGTACTCTAAAGACTGCACTACTAAGAGCAAGGACAATAGTATAGCCGGTTGTTGGCTGATGACCCTCAAGTGTAGGGGTTCGCAACAGTCTTTAAGGGTAGTATTACCCAATTTATTGATTCGAGACAAGGGGAGCCAAAGAATACTTGCAAACCTTAATAACTGAGTTGTCAATTCAGCTACAACTGGAAATAGTTCTTGCTCACAGAAGTTTATCAGTAGTAACAGTTTGTAGTAGCAACAACAAAGCAACAACAACAGTGAAATATGAGCAATAGTAACAGTAACGGTAACAGTAGGATTCGAGTGCGGTAGGCATAGGGATGGATGGATGTGCGTTGCATGGATGAGTCTAAACATGTAACTTCAAGATCTAGGGCATTGCATATAAATAATAACAAGCATCAAAGTAATAAACAATCCTAGGCATGTGCTCCAAATATAGTCATACGTGCTCGCAATGAGAACTTGCACAACATCTTCTGTCCAGCCAGCCCGTGGCAGTGGGGCCTCTAGGGAACTACTGGCAATTAAGATCCTCCTTTTAATAAAGCACCGGAGCAAAGTATTAACACTCCATGAACACATGTTATCCTCACACCACAGTCATCCCCTCCGGTTGTCCCAATTATTGTCACTTTGGGGCCTTTGGATCCGGACAATGATATGTGTACACAACTTGCAGATAAGATCACAAACAATACTATCATAATGATTCAATAATAAGTTCAGATCTGAGATCTTGGCACTTGGGCCCTAGTGACAAGAATTGAGCACAACAAGTAGCAACAAAGTCAAATAGCACTAATAGAGATACTAGGCACTATGCCCTAACATATCTTATTCGATTACATAATAGAACTCATCCAATCCCTACCATCCCCAAGCCTACAGCGGGGGATTACTCACTCATGGATGAGGGAAACATCGTTGGTTGATGGAGATGCGTGGTGATGACGATGACGATGATCCTCTCCAAATTCCCCGTCCTGGCAGGGTGCCAGAACGGAGTTTCTAGATCCGAATCTTGGTTTCTAGTGGCGGTGGCATAGCGGAACTCTTTCTAGAAAACTATCGAACCCCCCTCGATTTTTAGGTCGATAGGCAACTTATAGGCACAGAGGGAGGCAGAGGGGGTGCCTGGGGTGGCTGCACCCCCTCTAGGAGCGGCCAGTGGTGGGCCAGCGCCGGGGGTGGGTGTGGGCCCGCGCCTGGGCCAGCGCCTCGGTTATTCATTATGTTTGTTTGTAGCCTTTCATGTTGCATGCACAGTTACTATGTCCTATTGTTAGAACTCCATCTTTCATGCACATGTTTAGATTTCTTTGATCCCAGCTTTCAATGCTTGCAAATGGTTTGATCTTGGTTTTGATGGTGCATGTCACCTCAAAAATTATTATTTTTATCACTTACCTACTCGAGGACGAGCATGAGTTAAGCTTGGGGATGCTTGATACGTCGGAAAACTATCTATAATTTTTGATGCTCCATGCTTGTTTAGTATCTACTTTGCTTTGCTTTGTCTACACTTTGAGGTGTTTTTATATATTTTCTGGAACTAACCTATTAACAGGTTGCCACAGTGTCAGTTGTCTGTGTTCTTCTGTTTTTGGTTCCAGAAAGGCAGAAAATCAATATTCTCGGAATTGGACGGGACAAAATCCAAAGTTATTATTTCCCCGGAGCAACACGGAACTACGAAGCAGAGCCGGAGGGGGGCCATAGGGTGGCCAAACCCCCCTAGGCGTGGGCAAGCCCTGGAGGCGCCTGGAGGGGGTGTGGGCCCCCTGGACCCCCACCGACCTTGATTCCTGCGCCTATAAGAAGCCTCCGACCCAAAAACCCTAAAGAATCCATAAGAAATCCACGAAAACCTCTGTAGCACCGCCGCCACTGAAGGGGAGATTCGGGGGACAGAAAGTCTCTATTCCGGCACCCTGCCGGGATGGGGAAGTGCCACCGGAGACATCTCCATTGATCTCCATCGCCATCTTCATCACCATTGCTGATTCCCATGATGAGGAGGGAGTAGTTCTTCCTTAGGGCTAAGGGCTCTACCGGTAGCTATGTGTTCATCTCTCTCTATATACATGATCTTGTGGTCATGAGCTTTGTAATCAAGTAGATCTACCTTGCTACTCAAGTGCTTTAATAGATCTATTCTCTCCCCATGTGTGTGAAAGTGACAGCGTGCACGCCATGGTGGCACTTAGGTTTGAGTCTACATAAATACTCTTTGTGCTTTAATAGATCTATGCTTTTCCCCACGTGTGTGAAAGTGACAGCGTGCATACCGTGTGTGGCACTTTGGCTAGATTGAATATTTGTTATGAGTTATATTTGGAGTTGGATGTCTCTATGAAATTGTGGTGTTTGTTGGAACCATCTAGCGCTCAAGGTGACAGTGTGGGGTTATCTAGATTGAGGAAGGCCCTACCATGGATTAGAGTGTCCAATCGGATAGTAGTTAAGAGTAGTATCATTAAGAGAAGATATTTATATGAGAGAGTGTTCACTAGTGAAAGTATGATCCCTAGGCCTTGTTTCTAATCATTGAAACACTGTTTGCTACTAGATTTGTTGCATGTTTGCTTGCTTCCATCTTTGTTCCGTTTGCCGGGGAGGTTTTGGGCTTTTACCTTTCCTCCACGCCATCAGCTCTTTTCTAGCACCGTTACCCCACGTCAAAAACAAGTCAGAGGCTATTTTCTGGCACCATTACCACTTGTATTTCACTATCTCTTCGCCGAACTAGTGCACCTATACACCTGACAAGTGTATTGGGTGTGTTGGGGACACAAGAGACTTCTTGTATCTTGATTGCAGGGTTGCTTGAGAGGGAATATCTTTGACCACTTCCTCCCTGAGTTCGATAAACCTTGGGTAATCCACTTAAGGGAAACTTGCTGCTGTTCTACAAACCTCTGCACTTGGAGGCCCAACAACTGTCTACAAGAATAGTAGTGCGTAGACATCAAGCTCTTTTCTGGCGCCGTTGCCGGGGAGGTAAGGTAAAAGGTACTCAAATCCTCCGGTGTGAGTGCTCGAAGTTATTTCCTTTAGATTCTGCAATTGTGTCTTTTTGTTTCTTGTTTTCACTAGTTAGGCTTAATGGAAAATAACAACAAAATTAGAGAGCTCTATAGTGTTTATCTTGAGTTAGGGCATGAAGTGTTTGAAGAGAAAATTAAAAAACCTATGGAGCTTTATTTGCATGATAATAGCAATGTTATTAGTATGAATTCTTTGGACACCATTATTGCTAATGCTATGAAAAAGTCTAAGCTTGGGGAAGCTAGTTTTGATGAAAATGATCTTTTTAGTCCCCCAGCTTTGGAAGATAGCTATTGTATTGCTTATGATGATACCAAACCTCCAATTTATGATGAGTACAATGATGAGTATGATATTTTCAGTCCACCTACTATTGAGGAGAAAATTTATTGTGATTACAATATGCCTCCTATATTTGATGATTATGGTGATGAGAATAATAATGATAGCTATTTTGTTGAATTTTCTCCCACTACAATTAATAAGAGTGACTATGCTTATGTGGAGAGTAATAATTATTTTATGCATGTGGCTCATGATAAGAATGTTTTATGTGATAATTATATTGTTAATTTTGTTCATGTTGCTACTGAAAGTTATTATGAGAGAGGGAAACATGGTTTTATGCATCTTAAGAATATTAAGTTTCCCCTCTTTATGTTGAAAATTTTGAAGTTGCATTTGTTTTGATTTCCTATGCTTGTTGCTTTGTGCTTTCATGACTTGTTTATTTACAAGATTCCTATGCATAGGAAGTGGTTTAGACTTAAATGTTTTTTGAATTTGCTTCTTGATGCTCTCTTTTACTTCAATTCATATTTCTTATATGAGCATCTTCTCAAACTATCAAGCCTAACTTAAAGGCGTTAAAGAAAAGTACTTGTTGGGAGATAACCCAAGAGTTTTCTTGATTCTTGGAAGTTATTACTTCTGTAATGAACTCTCCTTATCCTTTTTGTTTTCTTTTTGTGCCAAGAATGACCTCTAATGAGAGGGAAGTAAGATTTGGGGAGTTGCTGTCCCGAAACAGATTTCTGTCCTCCACCAAAAATATTCGTGACGAGTCTCTGTAACTCGGATTAAGCTCAAAGTTTACGAATAAATCCTCCAGCATGTTATCTAACTTTACTTAGTTCAACAATTTTTGATTTGAGCAACATAAGATGTTCGAAAAAATCGGTTTATACCTGTTGGTCTGTTTTGACAGATTTCTGTCATTATTTGCATTTGTTTCTTATTGATTCCTTTTTTAGTTCTCTTTAGGTGAATTGAGATTTTTGAAGGAGTTGCTACAGTATCTTGTGTTTTTAGCGAAAAGCCTTGCTGTTCCAAAGCTTCACCAGAGTTCTAATATCTTTTGAATAAACTAATGTTGCTAGTGAAGATTGTGTGAAGTTTTGTATAAAGGAAAAAAATTCAGGTTTTGTAGAGAGAGAATGATGTAATGAGATGAAGAATAGATAAAATCTCAAGCTTGGGGATACCACCCTGGTGTCACCCCAAGAAATATCCAAGAGGTACAAGCTTCAAATCTTGGGGATGCCCAAGGCATCCCCTTCTTCATCAATAAAAATCTCAGGTCTTTCTAGACACTTCGTTTTTATTGTTTCATGCATTGTCGTGTTGTTCTTGGAGCGTCTTAGTTTTTGTTTTTGGTTTTTGTTTGATTATTTTGCTTGAGTAGGTTGGTTGGTTACTCCACACTTCTTTTGGAGAGAGACACACTCTGTTTCCATTGCCTAGAACACTCTAGTTTTCACTCTTATTGTTTTGTGAGTGTTCTCTTTTGCTAGCACTGCGTCCAGCCTTAGTTTTCTTGTGCTTTCAGCTTAGAAATTTTTAGTTCTTCTTTGTGGATTTGTGAGACAATCTCACTGATCTTTATTGATTATTATCTTTGTGAGTTGTTTCAAATAAGTTGCTTGGTGTTGGAAAGGAGTAGGAAGTTCTTGCTTGAAAGTGCAAGAGGAGCTTGCATTGACTGTGACTTAGACTTTAGAATGTCATGCTAGGTGTTGCTTTGACCTTATGCTTAGTGATTATTGCTGTAGCCTGACTTGTTACAAACAATTAGGATTGCTTAATGTGCCTTGAAAGAATCATGCGTTGTTTTAGCATACAAAAGCATAGTATTGTGGTATTCTCCTTTGATGCTTTGTTTGGGTTGACTTGGCACATGCTCACACCATGTTATGACTACGAAAAGTCACCATAGCCTCTATGATCATTTATTCCTTGACTTGTAGTACCACTCTATGCTTTGATTAGTAATGTTTTGTTGCTCTGCATGATTATGGCCATTATTGCTCTCTTAGTTGGTTGCTCCCAGTCTTTTGCTAGCCTCCACTTATATGAGTAAGCTCTACTCATGCTTCCAACTCCCAAGAAACCAAGTTATTCCAAAGTGACCACTATAAACTCCTATGCATGGTGTGTTACACCATTCCAAGTATATTCTTGTTTTCAACTATCTTCCAATTAAAAACTATTTTGTTATGTGAAAATTTAGTGATTAAAGCCCTCACGAACTTGATGGCACACTTTATTCTTTGCCCCTAATAAACTTGAACCATTGTGACAACTTTGTTGTATATGCTTGCACTTATAAGTTAGAATTAGCAGAACCGTGCTGTCACGGGGAACGTTTTCAGCATTGCACTTGTACTTTGTACTCAGTTGATATCATGTTCTTTTGTCTATGGATGTCACCGGTGTGAAATAAAGAGGGAACTTGTAAGTCCATGGAGTTTGTATTCTGCGTTAGAGAAACGCCTGGGCCGCCAGCCTAAGCCATGCCTAATCATGGTGGAAACTTGCAGCATCACCATAGTGACATCTATGAAGCATTCTTCTTATAAAAAAGAGACACATTGAGAAAAGAGGAAAGAGAGAGAAAATCACCATATTCCCATGGTAAATAAGAAGATTGCTGAGATGCTCATTGTCTGCTTGCCTTGTCATTTTGGTTATGGGATAGCTCCTGTACCATGTGCAAGGGGTACCCCGTTTGCGGTTCTCAATGATATGCAAATACTTACAGTGACAAGAACTTACCTGGACCCAAAGTTGAGTATGCATGAGGTGTGTCCCTCGTATTCAAAGGACTTGAGATTGCCAACTTATACTTTGTCAAGAATATACTCCAGCTTTGCCACTTTAATCTTAACCACTTCAAGATGCTTATGATAGGGGCAATGAGGGCTGAAAGCTAACAAGTACCATAATTTTTGGAAGATCTTTTTGAAACTTGTAATCCCTGCTTCCTTTACAAAAAGGTCTTTCTTCCACCACTATTGAGTCTCCACCTTCTACCTTTAGGCACCATTAAGAGAGCATAGTTGTCATTATGTGTGTAGTGTTCCAAAGCTTATTGATTGATGCATATTGTGATATTACTTGTTCTTGTACTATTTGTTTCTAGTCACCCTTGTGAACTTTGAAGGTGTCCTATGCATCTATATTGCTACTCTATAAGGGACAAGCTGATTGCCACTATGCTATGTTTTTTGTATGTGAAACAAACATTTTCAATGCATGTTATTCATGATCTTTGTTTGTAGCCTTTCATGTTGCATGCACAGTTACTATGTCCTATTGTTAGAACTCCATCTTTCATGCACATGTTTAGAGTTCTTTGATCCCAGCTTTCAATGCTTGCAAATAGTTTGATCTTGGTTTTGATGGTGCATGTCACCTAAAAAATTATTCTTTTTATCACTTACCTACTCGAGGACAAGCAGAAGTTAAGCTTGGGGATGCTTGATACGTCAGAAACGTATCTATAATTTTTGATGCTCCATGCTTGTTTAGTATCTACTTTTCTTTGTTTTGTCTACACTTTGAGGTGTTTTTATATCTTTTCTGGAACTAACCTATTAACAAGTTGCCACAGTGCCAGTTGCCTGTTTTCTTCTGTTTTTGATTCCAAAAAGATAGAAAATCAATATTATCGGAATTGGACGGGACAAAAGCCAAAGTTATTATTTTCCTAGAGCAACACGGAACCACGAAGCAGAGCCGGAGGGGGGCCACGGGGTGGCCAAACCCCCCTAGGCGCGGGCAAGCCCTGGAGGCGCCTGTAGGGTGTGTGGGCCCCCTGGACCCCCACTGACCTTGATTCCTGCGTCTATAAGAAGCCTCCGACCCAAAAACCCTAAAGAATCCAGAAGAAATCCATGAAAACCTCCGTAGCGCCGCCGCCATCGAAGGGGAGATTCGGGGGACAGAAAGTCTCTGTTTCGGCACCCTGCCGGGACAGGGAAGTGCCCCCAGAACCATCTCCATCGCCATCTTCATCACCATTGATGATTCCCATGATGAGGAGGGAGTAGTTCTTCCTTAGGGCTAAGGGCTCTACCGGTAGCTATGTGTTCATCTCTCTATATGCATGATCTTGTGGTCATGAGCTTTGTAATCAAGTAGATCTACCTTGCTACTCAAGTGTTTTAATAGATATCTTCTCTCCCCATGTGTGTGAAAGTGACAGCGTGCACGCCATGGTGGCACTTAGGTTTGAGTCTATATAAATACTCTTTGTGCTTTAATAGATCTATGATTTTCCCCACGTGTGTGAAAGTGACAACGTGCATACCGTGTGTGGCACTTTGGCTAGATTTAATATTTGTTATGAGTTATATTTGGAGTTGGATGTCTCTATGAAATTGTGGTGTTTGTTGGAACCATCTAGCGCTCAAGGTGACAGTGTGGGGTTATCTAGATTGGGGAAGACCCTACCATGGATTAGAGTGTCCAACCGGAGAGTAGTTAAGAGTAGTATCATTAAGAGAATATATTTATATGAGAGAGTGTTCACTAGTGAAAGTATGATCCCTAGGCCTTGTTTCTAATCATTTAAACATCATTTGCTACTAGATCTATTGCATGTTTGCTTGTTTCCATCTTTGTTCCGTTTGCCGGAGAGGTTTTGGGCTTTTACCTTTCCTCCACGCCATCAGCTCTTTTCTAGCACCGTTACCCCACGTCAACAACAAGTCAGAGGATATTTTCTGGCACTGTTACCACTTGTATTTCACTATCTCTTCGCTGAAATAATGCACCTATACACCTGACAAGTGTATTGGGTGTGTTGGGGACACAACAGACTTCTTGTATCTTGATTGCAGGGTTGCTTGAGAGGGAATACCTTTTATACTTCCTCCCTGAGTTCGATAAACCTTGGGTAATCCACTTAAGGTAAACTTGCTGTTGTTCTACAAACCTCTGCACTTGAAGGCCCAACAACTGTCTACAAGAATAGAAGTGCGTAGACATCAGTCTACTCAATAGTCATTGCAAGCCATGAAGAGAAACCAACTCAATAAAATAAGTAGCATGAAACATAAACATAAGCAACATTGAAATGCTCATAATAAGATATGATAGAGTGGTATCTCGCTTGCCTTTGTTTGAAGAGCACAATATGAATGCCAAGGCACCTCTGAAGTTCAAGTGAAGACTAGAGGTAAAGATATAAGAGATACAAGCATCAAAGTCATGACATAATTAACCAAGTTTTGGAACAAACACAAGAATGACAACTATGCTCTCAAGAAGGTGCTTATAGAATAAGTGGTGACTCAAAAAAATTGTGAAAACGGTTTTGTGAAGGTTTGAAAGGCTTCCCAATGCTGAAAGGAAGGTACTCATTAGCTTTGAGCTCTCATTGCCCCTATCATAGGCATCTTCATGTGGTTAAGGTGAAAGTAAGGTCCACTCTGAATTATATGCTTGACAGGTCATAAACTGGAAATCCCAAGTCCCTTGAGTACGAGGGCCACTCCGCATGCTACTCAACTTTGTTCACCTGAAAGTTCTTGTCATTGTAAATGCATGCATATCATCGAGAACCGCCAACAGGGTACCCCTTGCACATGTTACAGGAGCTTTCCCATAACCAAAATGACAAGGCAAGCAGACAATGAGCATCTCAGCAATCTTTTTATTTACCATATGCATAGCTTTTTATTGAGGATGCTTCATAAATGATCATTATGGTGATGCTGCAAGTTTCCACCATGCATGATTAGGCATGGCTGTGGCTAGCGGCCCAGGCGTTTCTCTAACACAATGTATAAACTCCATGAAATGACAAACTCCCCTTTTATTTCACATCGTCGACATCCGTAAACAAAAGAGTAAATTATCAACTGGATGAGATATCCAAAAAGTGTTGAAAGCGTTCCCCGTGACATCACGGTTCTGCTGACTCCCAGCATATAATAAGCAAGCATATAACTTTCATGGACTAGTCACAATGGTTCAAGATTATTAAGCACAAGGAATAAAGTGTGCCATCAAGTTCGTGAGAGCTTTACTAACTAACTTTCTCAAAACAGACAACCATTTTATTTTGGAAGGAAACACGGCATATATAAAATATGCACTGAAGTAGCAAATGATGCTAATAAGTAGGTATGGTGGACACAGCTGGCAATATTGGTTTTGAGGAGTTGGAAGCACAGGTAGAGCACATACTTAGTGCAAGTGAAGGCTAGCAATAGAGAGGGAGCGACAAACGAGAGATCAATAACTGTCATAATCATGCTTGCAACAAAACATGACTAATTATATCATGAAAGTGATACAAGAACTCTAAGGCAAAATACATCATCGAGGCCTACTAACTATTGATTAGTCATATGCATGCGTGAGCATGTTCCAAGTCGATTCACATGAATAGTCAGAGGAGGATACCACAATGTCATACCAAAGTATGAATAAAACAATGCAAGCAAACATTCATATGTCATGCTACAAACTATTAGCAAGCTGGATCTAATCATAGACAATCAAGAACTACTAAGCATCCATAATGACATACACCTTACACAAACAGGCTAAGCATGCTCACAATAATGAGTATATGTACAAAAATGAAACAAATAGAGTTCGTTACCAGCCTCTTACCACACATCGAGTTGTCTTAATCTTCATTATTGCCCTTCACTTGTGTGACTTGAATATTAACATGAAACCAAAATCCACTGTGGACGGCTGAACCCTGCAAAGAACTCACAAAACCAAAGAAGAACAATAAATATTTTTGGTGTTTTCAAATTTTTAGAAATAAGCAAACAAAGAAAAACCAAACAAAAACAAAGCAAACCAAACAAAGCAAAATCTTTTTGGATTTTTCTTTTAAAGCAAACCAAAGCAAAGAAACAAATAAACAAACCAAGAGAAACAACAAAAATATTTTTGGTAATTTTGTGTTTTTGAGAAAGAAGCAACAAGAACCAAAATCAAAGCGAAACAATGGATAGACAAAGAACCGACCAAACATGATATATATATGAGTGTGACATCGGTGTACCTCCCCCAAGCTTAGGCTTTTGGCCTAAGTGGGGCTCAATAGCGCGGATAGTACCCCCATGCTGGTGGGTCATCATAGGAATGATCATAGTCAGGCACCTGCGATGAAGAAGAAGACGCGCCCCAATCAAATGAGGGTTGCTGATATGAAGACTCTCCCAAGTTGGAGGGATGAACTGAGTTGTCTTCGGCATCCTCTTCAACATTCTCCTCTTGCTGGGAGAGTCCCCCCACATAAGAGTCAACCTCCTCATCCAAGTGACCATCCTTGCATGTTATCAAAGTTAAACAAAGCAAGTGTAGGCAAATAAACTATTTTCTCAGTCCTACCCTTTCTCCGGCCTTGCTGGGCAAAATATAATTCAAATGGTAAACTTCTCACATTAGCCCCCAAGGAAACAAAACCATGCTGAATCATGGATTCAATATCAAGCCTCTCTATGGAGAACTGGAAATATGAATAGTGAGGCTCTAAACCATGGAAAGATAGCAACCTAAAAGCAATGAGACCTCCACAAATTCCATGCTTCTCGCGGTTGGTGGTGAGACGGTGAGCTATCAGCGCACCCAAACTATAAGACCTATTCCTATTCAGAGCAGCTGCAATAAAAGCTAGATCAAAAGAAGACAACTTTCTAGCAATCTTCCTAGCAAGAACACACTTGGTAATGAAATAGGCAAAGTATCTAATAGCTGGGAGCTGAATGTTCCAAATTTTACCACTTTCCTTTGAGAAGTCGAAACCTTGGCAAATCTCAGCATATAAATCCATAAGTGCCTTGGGCCTCTCCTTGATCTTCTCGCAAGATCCCCACTGAGATACTCTAATTGCTGCACAGAAATCAGCAAAAGGTAGGTCCACAGGTATATTATATATTTTGTAATGGACCATGGGATTAGAAGTAGACCAAGTGAATCGGAAGTCCTGCACAAAAGCCATGGTTAGCTTAACATATTGGAATGGTTCACCTTCAACAAAGTGTTCCAACCCTGCATTTGTAACCATAGTTTGGAAATCTTGGAGGATCCCTGCAGCTCTCATAAATTCATGGCATGGATATATGGAAGGAAAAACTTCCTCCTCATGATGAACCTTCATTGGCTCATGCACCATCAAGTCATATTGATTCAGTGGATAAGCACTCATCTTCTTTGCTGAAATTTTTGGACAACCATCAAACCAAGTAATTTCTAAGTTGATAGATGATGAGCAACTACTATAGGAACTTGCTAGAGGACTACACATGCATCAAAACAAAGTTTTAAGCATAGAATAAGCATGCAAGCTCAAACAACCTATCACCTATAGCAGCAAAATACTCAAGATACAATCTACCAATCACAAATCTAATTGGACAAGTGGAGGAGGCACATACCAAGGAGCAATCCCTCCAAAAATCAGCATTTGAGATGGGTTGAACAAGGAGATCGAAAATCGCGAGAAAGAATAGCAAGAAATCGAGCTTGAGAAAGTTTTCCGGTGTTTTTCGGGAGAGAGAAAGATGGTGGCTTTGAGGAGGCAGCCTGGAGGGGCCCAGGTGGGCCAAACCCCCCCTAGGCGCCACCCCCTGGTAGGCCACGCCTACCATAGGTGTGGTGGCCTGGGGTGCCCCCCCCCCCCCCGGGTCCCTTCAGGTGCCTCTGTGCCCCTTTTTTCGAGGAAAAAATTATTTTGAATTTTCTAGGATTTTTCGGGAAACTTTATTTTTTGGCCAATTTTCAGGGTATGAAAATTGATTTTCTCGCAGAAACAATTTTTCCAGAGGAAGCAAAAGCAAACCAAAATCCAAACTACAGGAGCTCTAAGAAACTCAAACAAGCAAACTACTAGCAAAACTAAAGCTAAAGCAAATACTAGGAATGAGAAAAGTAAAAGAAAGCAAAGACTAGGTTGATCAAGTCTTGTTACCAAAACAATATTATATTAAACAAAACTTTGCATTCCACAAGTTGATTATGTTACCTCATACTTGATAGCAATGGTCCCAATCATAATAGTTTCAAAATTTTCTTGTGGAATGGGACAATATATTTCTCCAACCTTAATGCTCTCAATATTTTCAATGAAATTCAGGCAATAGCTCTTAACAACCTTCTTGGGGAAATAAACAGTGTGCTCTTTGTCATTAATATTAAATGTTACTTTTCCTTGATTGCAATTGATGACAACACCTGCAGTATTAAGAAAAGGTCTCCCAAGAATAATAGACATGTTATCATCTTCATGCATTTGAAGCACAACAAAATCAGTTAAAACCATGCAATTATGAGCTACTTGAATAGGAACATCCTCACATATACCAACAGGAATAGTAGTTGACTTATCAGCCATTTGCAAAGATATATCAGTTGGTATCAAAATTTCTAGCTAGAGCCTCTTATAGAGAGAAAAAGGCATAACACTAACTCCAACTCCCAAATCACATAAAGCGGTTCTAACATAATTGTTCTTAATAGAGCAAGGAATAGTTGGTATACCTGGATCACCAAGTTTCTTTGGAACCTTACCATTGAAGGAATAATTAGCAAGTAGGGTAGAAATCTCCTCATTAGGAATCTTCCTTTTATTAGAGATAATATCCTTCATATACTTTGAATAAGGAGGCAACTTAATATCATCAGTCAAAGGAATTTACAAGAATAAAGGTTTCATCCACTCACAAAACCTGTTGTAGTATTCTTCCTCCTTTGACTTGTGTTTCTTACCTGGAAAAGGCATAGGTTTCTGCACCCAAGGTTCTCTCTCTTTACCATGTTTATTAGCAATAAAATCTTCCTTTGTGTACTTAGTGTTCTTAGTGTGCTTCTCAGGTTCTTCCTCACCTTATCCTTATCAGGAGACTCATTTTTATAATTACCACTCTCAGTTTCAGCATCAGAGACAGATATACTATTAGGATCTACAGCAGGTTCAATTGGTTCCTCGACTATCTTATGTTTCTTTTTCTTCCTCTTACAAGGACTACCACTATATTCACCTTGTTGGGAATCTTGATCTATTCTTTTAGGGTGTCCTTCAGGATATAAAGGATCTTGAGTAGCTATACCACTCCTAGTTCTAATTCCATAAGCATGTCTATCTCCTGAAGCATTAACTAGCATATCCTTTTGCACCTTAGCAAGTTGATCAAGTTGAGTTTGAACCATTTGAAAGTGTTTACAAAGCATTTTAATATCATTGGAAGTTCTTTCCACAATATCTTTCAACTCATGTATGTCTCTAGAGTTTTCCAATAAATGATTCTGTACTTGTTTATTAAAATACCCTTGTTTAACAATAAATGTGTCAAGTTCCTCTAAACATTGATCAGGAGGCTTACCATAAGGAATATCACCTTCATCAAAGTGTTAGAGAGAGCGTACCTCAATAGTAGATGAGTAGGGAATTGGCTTACATAATTCTTCTATAGAAGGTAGATTCTTCACATCTTCAGATCTAATACCTTTCTCCTTTAGACACTTCTTAGCTTCCTTCATCACTTCATCATTTAATGCAATAACTCCCCTCTTCTTTGTTGTTGGTGTTAGAATTGGTTCAGGAACAACTGGTTCAGGAGTAATAGGCTCATGTGTATTTAGCTCAGTTGAA
Source organism: Avena sativa (assembly GCA_916181665.1). NCBI lineage: Eukaryota > Viridiplantae > Streptophyta > Magnoliopsida > Poales > Poaceae > Avena > Avena sativa. Next base: position 163,670,255 of record OV702294.1, on the reverse strand, counting down.
GTCCAATCATCATAATTCTTGCTTATCTTGGTCATTAATTCTTCAGCATCTGTAGGAGTCCTTTTCCTGAAAACACAATCAGCAAAGCTATCTAGGTATGTCCTAGAATCATCAGTTAGTCCATTATAATAAATATCAAGAAGCTCATTCTTAGGTAATGGACATCCAGGATGTGCATGAATCAAGGCACAGAACCTGGTCTATGACTCAGGCAATTTCTCTTCTTCTCCCTGTTTAAAATCAAAAAGTCTCTACAAAGCAGCATGTCTAGCACTGGGAGGAAAATATTTTTGGAAGAAAGAAGCAATCAAGCAATCAGGGCTATCAATGGAACCAGGAGGTAATCTATTAAACCAAGCCCTAGCTTCTCCTTTTAGTGAAAAAAGGGAAGATCTTAGTAACAAAGTACTTGCGCATCTTAAATCATCAGACAACAAAGCACTCATAGTAGAAAGCTCATTCATATGAGGCACAACACTCTCATTTTCAGTCCCACAAAAAGGTTCTTTCTCAACAATATCTAAATAAGACAAATCAAGAGAGAAATCATAGTCTTCATCTTTAATATCTATGGGAGAAGTGGCAAATTTAGGATCATAGGACAACTTAGGCATGATAGTACGTCTAGCAAGAAGACTCTTAATAGCACTAGTACCATGTGTATTTCGGCACTCTTCAACAAAATCATCAGTGAACTCAATGTAACCATCATTAATATCATAACTCTCACTAACCTCAAGTGAGCTAATATGTGTAACAGTGGCTTCACTAGGAGTTTTGGTATTTCCTAGACTAGCCATAGTAGCATCTAGAAAAGGACCTAATGAACCACTCGCATCAAGCACAGTAGAAGTAACATCATGAGCATCAAAAGCAGTTTCAGACTCAGCAGTAGTAGCAGTGTGTGTAGCATGTGTATGTGGTGGTGGTGTGACAAGCTTACTTATAACAGACGGTGAATAAAGAGCAACAGAGGTGTTTAGGATTGTACCTCTTCTTGTAGTGGATGGTAAAATAGGGAACTTTCCATCACGAGACTTCCCCGTGATGAAAGGAGTAGCAGTGAACAATAATAGATCCAAGTGAACTTACAAATAAATCTATGCTCCCCGGCAACAGCGCTAGAAAATAGTCTTGATGACCCACAAGTGTAGGGAATCGCAACAGTCTTCGCGGGTAGTATTACCCAATTTATTGATTCGACATAAGGGGAGCCAAAGAATACTTGCAAACCTTAACAACTGAGTTGTCAATTCAGCTGCACCTGGAAATAGTTCTTGCTCACAGAAGTTTATTAGTAGTAACAGTTTGTAATAGCAACAGCAAAGCAACAGCAACAGTGAAACATGAGCAATAGTAATAGTAACGGTAACGGTAGGATTCGAGGGCGGTAGGCATAGGGATGGATGGACGGGCGTTGCATGGACGAGTCTAAATATGTAACTTCAAGATCTAGGGCATTGCAGATAAATAATAACAAGCATCCAAGTACTAAACAATCCTAGGAATGTGCTCCAAATATAGTCATACGTGCTCGCAATGAGAACTTGCACAATATCTTCTGTTCAGTCATCCCGTCATCCAATCCTATTCGATTACATGATAGAACTCATCCAATCCCTAACATCCCCAAGCCTACAGCGAGGGATTACTCACTCATGGATGAGGGAAACATCGGTGGTTGATGGAGATGCGTTGGTGATGACGATGGTGATGATCCTCTCCAAATTCCCCGTCCCGGCAGGGTGCCAGAACGGAGTTTCTGGATCCGAATCTTGGTTTCTGGTGGCGGCGGCGTAGCGGAACTTTTTCTGGAAAACTATCGAACCCCCCTCGGTTTTTAGGTCGAAAGGCAACTTATAGGCGCAGAGGGAGGCCGAGGGGGTGTCTGGGATAGCTGCACCCCTCCAGGCGCGACCAGTGGTGGGCCCATGCCTAGGGTGGGTGTGGCCCCCCTAGGCCTCCTCTCCGTCCCGTCTCTTCTGGCTCCGTGGATCTTCTGGTGAGATATAATTTTTAGCATATTTTCCGCAATTTTTCCTGATAGTTTATTTTCTTCAGAAAAACAAGACACCAAGGTAATTCTGCTGAAAACAGTGTTAGTCCGTGTTAGTTGTATCCAAATCACTCAAGTTTAGAGAAGGAGCAATAGCAAAGTGTTCAAGAAAGTAGATACGTTTTGGATGTCTCATTGGCTATAAGAAATATCTACGTCACTTATAGTCAAGCTAATAGCCAGCTTATACAATAGATAAAAACAAATTATAGTAATTTATTAGTAGCATGATCCATTTTTCACTCTCATATGGTGCCTAGGAGCACGCGTTGCAGCTGGCTCTTAGTCAAGAGCCCACTCATTTTCTCTCTCCTCTTCTCTCTCCTTCATCTAGACTAAGATATATTATTTAATTGCTTATATCCTGCTTACATCAGCTTATTGTACTTGCTCTAAGAATGTTGACCTTGGGCTTTGTGAAATTAGTAATGGGCCAAAAATACATGCAATGAATGGTGAGAGCAAGAACTTGTGGGTGCAAGAAGTGCGATCTAACGGGCGTTCCTTGCAATCATGCATTGGTTGCAATCACCCAGAAGACTATGTGCATGTTATTTCCAAAAAAAATGTACATGAAAGTGTACAAAAATGTTATATACATTTTGCATAGCCCTAATGATTGGATAAGGAAAAATACAAGGGACATTTATCCTCCCTTATTCGGAGAGAAGCCCGGCAGAAATCAAATAGTTAGAAAGAAGGGCCTATTTGAGGCACCGGTCCTTGGAGACTTTAAAAGGATGGGCACTACTTTCCATGAATTTAGAACTCTTTAAAAATGATTATGTATTTTACACTTTCCATGAATTTTAGAACTCTTTAAAAATGATTATGTATTTTACACTTTCCATGAATTTTAGAACTCTTTAAAAAATTTAGTCTATATTTTCAACTAATTTTCCATGAATAGAAGGCTTTAAAATTGTTTCTATACTTTCCACTATTTTTTACATGAATTTAGAGGGCTTTAAAAATTGATTCTACATTTCTACTATTTTTCCTTGAATTATAAAAGACTTTAAAATTGATTTTAAATATCCAATTTTTTTGATGAAATTTAGAAGGCTTTAAATATGTTTCTAAATTTTACACTATTTTCCATGAATGTTAGAAGGCTTTATAAATTATTTCTATATTTGAGAACTTTTCAATGATCTTTGAGAACCCTCAAGGCATCGTGAACTTCTCTATGATCATCGAGTACCTTCGAGGGCCATCGAGAACTATAAATGAAGCAACAATTACACCCAAAAAATAGAGCTCCAATCACACCACAGCAGCAAATATGCTAACCAACAAGAAATAAGCTAACATTCACTGGTTCACAGATACATACTGATTCAACACAAACACGTACATATTGTAATACTAGTATTAGGGTCACAACTAAAATGACATAGTTCACTAAATTGAAAAAGTTCACTAAATTGTTCAACATTAATACATGCCAACTAAAATAACAGTGTCTCTCCTTGTAAAGTCACTTCCATGGGTTCCTTGAGCGGCGTGATCTGAACCTCTCGCTCAGCTACGTCCGGTGCCAGACGGCGGTTTGATTTGGTGCTTTGCAGGGTTTCTGTATTTCCCACCTGGTGCGCCTGAAACATCTGACGGTTGCTCTGCCCTTTTGCGAAGGAGTTCCAAGCTGCCCATTGACTCCAGCCTGGACATTCAGAGCATGGTGAGTGAGAGGAGCAAGATCACCAATTGGCTGGCCGACCGCTGTGGACCGCATGCATGCATGGTATGCATGACAATCGTCGTCGTAGCTCGCACGTACGTACGTACTACGGCGTGACAACTATATATTGGAAGGAACGCAGTATTATACGTATCTTCCAATTGAGCACGAGGTATATACTCCTTTACATGCTTTTGTTGCCTAGGAATAGAATGTCAAGGCACTCTCGCTATCTTTCTGTATCTAGGACCGTTTGGTTGTACTTATTTCCTTTGCATTTTGGCTTATAAGTCAAAAAAACACATACATGCATGGATGTTTTTGGCTTTGGTTTTGGCTTCTGACTAAATATGTTAGATGATGAATAATCCAAAAGCAAAATCAGTAGCACATATTTAGGTTTATTTGTGGTTTATAAGCTAATATAAAATGCAAAAGCCAGAAATAAGTCCAGCCAAACATCCCTAGTTGTGTCAAATGGCTTCTTTTGTTGTTGTATTCTTTCTTCTCAAATGCACATGCAAAGGTCTTATTTTTTTCTCAATAATATAGTATCCGGAATTAACCGACTCACATTTGTCAAGATTCACACATATTTAAATGCTAAAACGTGACAAATGCAAGTCTGTTTAATTCTGGGCGCGCGGAATAATGAATACTAATATTAATGCGCAGACATCTTTTCCACAAAGCATACGTGCATGGAAGGTAGATCATTTTGTATGGAGCTCTTTGTGCGCAAGGTTCGGTCAGCTTTGATGTCCACCCTGACACGAGCGTGACCTAACATCTGGGTCCCAGTTCCCAGCCAAAAACAACATTCCCCTCTCTATATATAGTTGACAGGCACAGATCCTTGTTACACTCCAAGACAGGAGGAAGGACGACCAGCTTACATTCCTTCCTCGCGTTCCACCATCACCGTTGTAGCTGGACGCAGCGCAGAGAGGTCGGCTACGCCTGCACAATTAGAGCAGGCCCAGTTCTTCACTGCCTAGCCGCAGATTCAGGCTGGTCGAGATCAGACAGCAAGTCATGGAAATGGCGGCCACGGCGAAGAATGGCGGGGCACCGGAATGGCGTGTGACGGTGCCGGAGGGCGCGTCGGTGACGGTGGAGCACGAGCGCTGCCGGGCCGCCCGGGCGTTGGCATGGCTGGTCTCCTGCGTGGTCGCGCTCGGGGCCAAGGTGTCCGGGTCCGGCAAGCGGCTGTGGAAGATCGGCGCCGACGACCCCAGGCGGGCGGTGCACGGCCTCAAGGTGGGCCTGGCGCTCTCGCTGGTGTCCCTGTTCTACTACATGAGGCCCCTGTACGACGGCGTCGGCGGCACCGCCATGTGGGCCGTCATGACCGTCGTCGTGGTCTTCGAGTACACCGTTGGTGAGTCGCACGTTACATTGCATCTAGCATTCCAGCATAAGAATGCCGTTGCAGTCAGCGTACGGCTGGAAGTACGTACGTAGTTGGACTGGTTTTTCTGACGCTGCTGTCATGCATGCACGTGCAGGTGGCTGTATCTACAAGGGGTTCAACCGAGCCGCCGCCACGGTCAGCGCCGGCGCGATCGCGCTCGGCGTCCACTGGATCGCTGTCCACGCCGGCGACGAGCTCGAGCCGTTCATCCGTAGTGGCTCAGTTTTCCTTCTCGGTACGTATATACGTCAACATTCAACGCGCGTACCATAAATTCGCGCATGCATTGCGTATCGTGTACGTACGCTCCAGCTAACGCTCTCTCCCGCTCGATCGATCTGCAGCTTCCATCGCGACGTTCTCGCGGTTCATACCGACGGTGAAGGCGCGGTTCGACTACGGCGTGACCATCTTCATCCTGACCTACAGCCTGGTGGCGGTGTCGGGGTACCGCGTGGAGGCGCTCCTGTCTATGGCGCAGCAGCGGGTGTGCACCATCGCCATCGGCATCTTCATGTGCCTCGCCGTCTGCGTGCTCATCTGCCCCGTCTGGGCGGGGCAGGAGCTGCACCGCCTCACCGCGCGCAACATGGACAAGCTCGCCGGCGCCGTCGAGGCCTGCGTCGAGGACTACTTCGCGGACAAGCCGCCAGCGGCGGATGGCGGCATCCTCAACTCCAAGGCGGAGGGGTACAAGTGCGTGCTCAACTCCAAGGCGTCGGAGGACTCGCAGGCGAACCTGGCGCGGTGGGAGCCCGCGCACGGCAGGTTCGGCTTCCGCCACCCGTACGCGCAGTACAAGAGCGTCGGCGCGGCCATGCGGCACTGCGCCTACTGCGTGGAGGCGCTGAGCGGCTGCGTCCGCTCCGAGATCCAGGCGCCCGGGCACGTCAAGGGGCGCCTCGCCGGCGGGTGCGCGGGCGTGGCGGCGCGGTGCGCTCTGGTGCTCAGGGAGGCGTCCAGATCCGTCGCCACGATGACGACCTCCCAGGCGCTGGACTTCTCCCTGGCCGACATGAACACCGCCGTGCAGGACCTCCAGAGCGACCTGAGGGCGCTCCCGTCGAGGCTGGCCGAGGAGGAGTCGCCCGCGGCGGTGCTGGACGCCGTGCAGCTCTTCACGGTCACGTCACTGCTGATCGAGGTGTCCACGAGGATCGACGGCGTCGTGGACGCCGTTGACGAGCTCGCCAGCCTCGCGGGCTTCAGATCAGCGGACGTCGACGTCGATGATGAAGCTTCAGAAACCGAAACCAAAGTGAAAGAGCCATCGAGCGATCCGGACTTGGACGAACCGGAGAAGAAACACATTGAGCAGGTTTAACCGATGGGATCCAGACCGGAATTAATCCCAGCCAGATGAGTGGAGCCGAGCCGGCCGGGCAGATTCAACCGGTTCTACGATGGCGTTCTCTTGCTCTGGCCTACTAGCATCATTATTCTTTATCTGCCCACGGCCTGTCATTTCGATTCCGAGTGACCCGCAGTGGGGAATAAAAAACTTGAATCCCCTAGCCCAAAGTCATTGAATATTTACCGATCGAGTGCGTAGAAAAGGTCGAGATGCACACACGCACGCGGACACATCCGGCCACCTGGGGATCGGAGAACAGAAGCCATCTCTCTCTTGATATTAATAAGACATTGTGGTTTTCATGATCTGCACACTGAGTTATTTCTGAGTGATCGACACTTACTGATCAATCCTTGAACCAATACCAAAGAAGCAAGTGAGCATATGTCATGCCTGCATATTTGTAATGGAAGTTACCAGAATTTCTCGGTATGCTTTTTCATTAGCACTCATCGGATGTTGCGGTACAGCAATGCCAAGCACCGGTTGTCTGTGCGTCTTACCTGATGACTCGTGTCTGCCATGGCTCGCGTTGTCAGCGTGAATTAAATACTTCAGCTTGGCTTGTGCTTGCAAAGACACTTTAGTTAATCAGGTGATAAGAGTTAGTAGTACTAGTGAAAAGGGTGATTTGTACCGTCCCTTTTCAACCATTTCCCGACCTAGTGGAAGAGAAAGTTCCTGCACCGATAACGATACTGTAGTGATTAGAATATAACGAACCAGAAAAATTCGGTCATATCGGCAACAGAATGTCAAGACTTTGCAGCACGCAGAATGCAATTCATGGGCCAAAGCGATCTGACAAGGGAATGCGCAGCAAGATCTCTGCATCCAAAACTCATCCTGCTCCGAAGGCAGCATCTAGATTTTTTTTTCTTTTTATAATCGGCAGAATCTAGATTTTTTTAGAAAAACATAGCACTTTGTTTATTAAAATATTATCTGAAATACAAAGACAATTAGTGAGCTTTAGGAGCCAAACCTGACGTTGAGCACTACTCGAAACAACCGATCGTATTAGTCTATGTGCTTCTGAGTTCGTTCGAAGCTCCGCTATAATGCCTACAAGACTGCATAGAGGGTTTGCATTGGCCTTCATCATAGTTAGTACCATGCTATAGTTCCGGCAAAGGGCAATTCCATGATGTTCGCTACTGAGTTGCCACCGTGATGCATTGTAGGTGCAAGTCATGCGCCAACGCCAACTTCTCATCACAGGCCATCGCCTCCAACAACGTCAGGTCACCCGCTGGCTATGCACCCCTTGAAACACATCCCCTCCTAGAGCTTGCCATCGAGACATCACGGAGATAACTCTCGATGATTTAATGTGTAGACATTAGACTTTGGAACTTGTCATGGATGATCTTCCATCTCACATAAATATGGCCCAAAGAGTAACAACCATCCTAGCAAAATCATCCCTAAACAATGTCTTCATCATCGCAAAGAGCCACTGCTTCGATGACATATACCCATTCATGCACATATGTTCGGTCATCTCTTTATCGGCGAAGGCACAAACACACCTCGCAACGGAGCAACTAATCAGCAAGTCTCTCTAGGATTCCACAGTGCCAACTTATAGAACATGCATTTGTCTCTCAATCTGTCGATGACAATGGACATTCCCTCTCTGTTGTGTTTCTTATGATAAAAATCGGACTGAGGTTCACGAGTTCACTTGTCTACTAACTTTTTAAGTTCTGCTGATCATAAAACAATTCATTAATGATAAATATTCATGAAACTTCTATATGTGTATGATAAGCATTCATATAGGCATCACGTCCTAACATAGAGATGAAACACATCTCTCTTACACTCCTCAAGAAAGGGAAACCTCCATGCAATCTTGAATTAAGAACAAATCAAAGTATAGCTTTAAGTAATATGATATGATGTTTGAAATACAAATATGTGTTGGAGATATGCCCAAGAGGCAATAATAAAGTGGTTATTATCATATCTTCATGCTTATGATAAATGTTTATATGCCATGCTATAATTGTATTAACCGGAAACATTAATACTTGTGTGATTTTTAAACATGTAAGAGTCCCTAGTAAAGCCTCTTGTTAAACTAGCTTGTTGGTTAATATATGATCATGGTTTCCTGATCATGAACACTAGGATGTTATTAACAACAAGTTCATATCATTAGGAGAATGATGTGATGGACATACTCATATAGTTAATCGTAGCATAAGATCAAATCATTTAAATAGTTCACTTGCTATAAGCTTTCAAATACATAATAACCTAAATCCTTCGACCATGAGATCATGTTAATCACCATCACCGGATGGATGATTTTATGACATCAAAAACCACTTCGTAACTGGGTGGTTATAAAGGTGGCATTGACTGTTCAGAAAGTATGTGTTGAGGCACATGGATCAAGAGTGAGATTTGTTCATCCATATGACGGATATATATACTCTGGGCCCTCTCGGTGGAATGTCATCCAATTGACTTACAAGCATGTGACTGGCTCACAAGGGATCACATATCACAAGAACGAGTAAAGAGTACTTATCGGTAACGAGGTTGAACTAGGTACGCAGAGATACCGACGATCAAACCTCAGATAAGTAAAGTATCACGAGACAAAGGGAAATTGGTATCGTATGTAAATGGTTCATTCGATCACGAAGTAATCGTAGAAATATGTGGGAGCCATATGAATTTCCATATTCCTCTATTGGTTATTGATTAGAGAAGAGTATCGGTCATGTCTGTATAATTCACGAACCATAGGGAGACACACTTAAGGATTCAATGTTGTTTAGTAGATATGGAATGTGAGTAAGAAGATCGAATGTTGTTCGGAGTCTCGGATGATATCCGAGATATCACGAGGAGATCCGGAATGGTCTGGAGAATAAGATTCATATAAGGAAAGTCCAATTTCGGAGTTCGAGAATGGTTTCAGTGTTTTCACCGGAATGTTCTAGAAGGGTCTAGAAGGTCCACCAAACCAGAAGGGGAAGGGTACATGGATGTGTCATGACAAAGTGGAATGGTTGCATCATGTCCTAGGTCACTTGGCTAGACACTTGGAAGAGAGAAATATAACTCTAATTTGAAAGTCAAAAAGGTAGTTTGAAAAAGTCAAATCCCAACATGGTTTCCGAGTTAGGGAGGGTTTGTGAGTTAGGGAGGGTTTTCACCTGGGCTAGGAACACCCTTCGACGCCCCCACCTATATAAGGAGGGGTGGGGGCGCACCCCAAGGTATCCTCCTTGCCCAAGGCGCCCAAGACCCAATCCCTAGGCCGCCGCTGGCCCCCCAAGCCGTCGGTGCCCTAGATCCCCTCTAAAACTGCCGCTGCTGTCTAGCCTAAACCCTAGCCGTCGGCTGCCCTATTCCCTCGGTATCTAAAAACTAGATCGCCGAGGCACTCTTTGTAGGGCCACGCAGAGATAAAAAAAATCTTTTTCTCTAACGTGGTGATCCCAAGATCTAGCCGAGGTAGAAGGCCATGAGGTTTACCACTAGACGCGCAGTTGCGGATTACTAATGAAGCGCGTCAGTTGATGCAGTGCAGTCCTTTGCGATCTGATCGTCCTGGTGCTGATCGTACATCACCTCTGCTGGTATCCACACGTACAAGGAGGAGCACCGGCGGCGAACTGCTAGGTTCGTTACGACGGCAGGACTGCTGTGGAGCTAGGGTTTCCAACACATGGAATGACCTAACCGAACAACGATTAACCTTTCTGGATTATGGTGCTCCACTATATATAGGGAGTGAACGTTCGCTCCACTCTCGTGGCACATTCACTAAAGCCCATATAACACTAGTCACCGCGAGTCCAACTCACTGACTCAGGCCTAATCTGGATCGGGTCCAACCCGACCAGATTTCCGGTTTGGGTCCAACCCGGACTTGCTCCCGCTCTTAAGTGTGTGACCCGGCAGGCTCTTGGTTACTCGGACACGATTGGAGTCCGACTCACAATTGATCAGTCGGCAGCAGCTCCTAGCAGAACGTGCCGACTCCCAAGTACCAATGAGTCATGACGACTTGCCTTTCCAATGCGACTTACGTCCGAGTCCCTTTTGCCTCACGATATACCTTGTCAGACTATAGGCAAATATTTGTCATCCCTTAAATAGTCCGACTCTCTTCTTGATCCGAGATAAGTGATTCACCCGACTAACTCTTAGTCGACCACCTCGGTTAACACTTAACCGAGTCGTGCATGGCCATGCTTTCCAAATCATATCTTCCGAGAGGGCCCAGAGAATATCTCTTCGAGTGGAGGGGCAAAATCCCATCTTGGTTATTCACATCACGCAGCTTGATTCTCAGTCGACCCGAACTCTGCCTTTATAACTGACCAGTTACGGATCAGCGTTTGACAGAACCTAAGTCGGTGATCCTCAACTCGGACTATGCAACAACCTCATATCTAAGGATTACATTGATTGAGATATACATATGACAACTAGTTCGTTGTACCTCAATATGGGTCAATCCGACTCGCTAAACTCTTTAGCCGAGTCTATGTAAGTCGGAATGGCATCACCATGCCCATGACAAGTGGAACCGAGTCATCAATCCGGCTTTCACATTGGTCTAAGTTGTGTGTCCAGCACAACCTCGATGACCAAGGACATTTAGTACAAACAACATGAATGCATAGTTCCACAACCGAATCACATATTCAATGATACACATCAGATGTTTATACAAGGACAATTTAATAACTTTATAAATACAATGGGAAATCTTACCATACATGATTGCCTCTAGGGCATATTCCCAACAGTCTCCCACTTGCACTAGAGTCAATCTTCCGACATCACATGTCCAGGCATCTAATGCCCATAGCTCTTAGGTGCACCTCATGCTTTGGCTGTGGTAACGGCTTTGTCAACGGATCCGCAATATTTGCATCCGTGTGTACCTTGCATAACTTGATATCACCCTGATCCACGAACTGGCGAATCAGGTGGTACCGCATGAGTATGTGCTTGTTCTTATGGTGTTGTCTAGGTTCCTTGGCTTGTGCAATAGCACCATTGTTGTCACAATACACGTCCAACGGATTGGACGAGCCCTGAACCACACCAAGATCCATGAGGAAATTACTCATCCAAACAGCTTCCTTTGCTGCCTCTGAGGCGGCAATATACTCAGCCTCTGTTGTAGATGCAGACACAGTCTCTTGCTTAGAACTCTTCCAGCTCACAGCACCTCCATTTATAATAAACACATATCTAGATTGCGAACGAGAAATCATCAGAGTCGGTAAGATAACTCGCATCTGTGTAACCCTTTACACTGAGTTCATCTTCACCACCATAAACCAAAAACATATCCTTAGTCCTTCTCAAGTACTTTAGGATATTTTTAGCCGCTGCCCAGTGGATTTCTCCAGGATCAGCCTGGTATCTTCTCACAACACTTAGAGCATAGGAAACATCCGGCCTAGTACAAATCATGGCATACATGATGGATCCGACTGTAGAAGCATACAGAATTGCACTCATCCGACTTCACTCATCAGTTGTCGAAGGACACTGAGTCTTGCTAAGTTTTACACCATGGGACATCGGTAAGAACCCCTTCTTAGACGATTCCATGTTGAACTTCTTCAACACTTTGTCCAAATAAGTACTCTGACTCAATCCAATGAGCCTCCTTGATCTATCTCTATAGATCCGGATTCCGAGGATGTATGTTGCCTCACCCAAGTCTTTCATTGAGAAACTCCTTTCCAATGATTCCTTGGTTTCTTGCAACATTTGGACATCATTTCCAATCAATAATATGTCATCCACATATAAGATTAGAAAGTTTACTTTGCTCCCACTAAACTTCTTGTATAAACAAGAATCATGATCACTCTTGATGAAGCCAAATGATTTGACTACCTCATCAAAGCGAATATTCCAACTCCGAGATGCTTGCTTCAACCCATAAATGGATTTCTGAAGTTTACATACCTTATCAGCATTAGCCGGATCGACAAAACCCTCAGGCTGTATCATATACACGTCCTCGGTTAAATTTCCATTAAGGAAAGCCGTTTTGACATCCATCTGCCATATCTCATAGTCGAAATAGGTTGCTATAGCTAACATGATCCGAACTGATTTAAGCATCGCTACAGGCGAGAAAGTCTCGTCGTAATCAACTCCTTGAACTTGTCGGAACCCCTTCGCGACAAGACGTGCTTTATAGATTGAAACATTTCCATCCATATCAGTTTTCTTCTTAAATACCCATTTGCACTCGACGGGTCTTGCACCTTCTGGCAGATCAACCAAGTTCCAAACTTGATTTTCATCCATGGACTTTAACTCGGATCTCATGGCTCCAAGCCATGACTCGGAATCAGATCCCACCATCGCTTCCGAATAATTTTCTGGCTCATCACTGTCTAACAGTAACACATCACGAACACTTCGTAATCTTGCCGATCTTCATAGTACAGGTGCTGCTGCCGGCTCAGCTACCACGACCGGCTCAACCTCCAAGGTTTTTGCCGACTCACTACTAGCTGGTTGCTCTCGAATTTCTTCGAGCTGCACCATGCTCCCACTGACTCCCCGACTGAGAAACTCTTTCTCAAGGAAGACACCGTTTCGAGCGACAAACACTTTGCCCTCTTCTCGGTTGTAGAAGTAGTAACCCAAGATTTCCCTTGGATACCCCACGAAAATACACTTATCCGACTTGGCTGTAAGCTTGTCCGACTGAAGTCATTTGACAAATGCTTCACAACCCCAAATCTTAAGAAAAGACAAACTCGGCTTTTTGTCTGTCCACATCTCATGCGGTGTCTTCTCTACCGATTTTTATGGTACTCTGTTTAGTGTGAATGCCGCTGTTTCTAGACAATAACCCCAAAATGATAAAGGCAGATCTGTCCGACTCATCATTGACCGTACCATGTCCAACAAGGTCCGATTCCTCCTTTCTGAAACACCATTCCTTTGTGGCGTTCCTGGCGGAGTAAGTTGAGGAACTATTCCACAACTTTTCAGATGGTCATCAAACTCATGGCTCATGTACTTGCCCTCCTCAGTCCGACCGAAGAAACTTTATTTTCTTGCCGAGTTGATTCTGTGCTTCATTCTAGAATTCTTTGAACTTTTCAAAGGCTTCCGACTTATGTTTCATCAAGTAGATATATCCATACCTACTCAAATCATCAGTGAAGGTAATGAAGTACTCATAACCACCCCTGGTTGTCGTGCTCATTGGTCTACATACATCACTATGTACTAGTCCCAACAAGTCGGACGCCCTTTCGCAACTCTCTGCAAAAGGTGTCTTGGTCATTTTGCCGAGTAGGCAAGATTCGCATGTCTCGAACGACTCCAAGTCGAACGAAGTTAGGAGTCCATCATCATGGAGCTTCTTCATGCGTTTCCAACTTATATGACCAAGCCGACAGTGCCAAAAGTAAGTCATATTCAGATCATTTGGTTTCAACCTTTTAACATTTATGTTATAAACCGACTCACCATCAAGATTCAAAATAAATAACCCGTCCTGGACGGGTGCAAAGCCGTGAAACATATCATTCAAATACAAAGAACAACCATTATTCTTGATATTCGACTCATAGCCTTGCCTCATCAAACATGAAGCAGAAATAATGTTTTGACTGAGCACTGGAACATAATAACAATTATTCAGTTCCATAATGAATCCGGAAGGTAAATGAAGTTGCATCGTGCCGACTTCTAACGCAGCAACTCTTGCTTTGTTGCTGACTCGAATATCAACCTCGCCTCTTGCTATGCTCCTAGTTCTTACCAGTCCCTGCAACGAGTTGCAGATGTGAATAACTGACCCGGTATCATATACCCAAGAACTATTAGGTGCATCAGCAAGATATATGTCTATAACATTGCAAACAAGTGTACCTGAGTCGGAAGTCATACCTCCACTCTTGGCTTTGTCGGCCAAGTATTTGCTGCAGTTCCTCTTCCAGTGGCCATCCGCCTTGCAGTAGAAGCAAGTGGATCCGGCTGAAGGAGATGGCTTAGTCCCTGAGGAAGCGCTTGGGACCGGGTCCTGAGCCTGCTTTCCTCCTGACTTAGCTTTCTTCTTAGTCCAAGAACTCTTCTTGAACTTAGCCTTATTCTGCACCATCAACACTTGACTGGCGCCCTTCTTGAGATCCGCCTCTGCCTGCTTGAGCATCCCATGTAATTCAGTGAGCTTCTTATCCATACCATGCATGTGGTAGTTCGAAATGAACTGCCCATATGCACTAGGAAGAGAGTTCAGAATTATATCCGTAGCGAACTCTTCGCTAATGGGGTAGCCAAGCCTCTCTAGAGACTGCACATAACCAACCATTTTGATCACATGCGGACTCAGTGGATCACCATCCTTAAGCTTGCAACTTAGCAAAGCCTGAGAGACTTGATACCTCTCAGTCTTCGCCTGAGCCTGGAACATACTTTTGAGGCTTTCGATCATATCGTAGGCCTCAACATGCTCGAACTGCTTTTGCAAGTCCGGTTCCATGTGAGCAAGCATAAGACAGCTAATATCCGTGGACTCATCCTTAGCCCGACGGTAGGCATTGGTGGCAGCGACAGTCGCATTCTCATTCGGCTCATCTGGAAGTGGGTTGTCTAGGACATGGTCCTTCTTTTCTTGTTTGAGAACAATTCTCAGATTTCGATACCAGTTGGTAAAATTAGTGTCGTTTAGTTTATCTTTCTCAAGGATAGTTCTCAATGCAAAACCGGATATCTGAGAGTGACTGCTACTTGGTGCCATGATCTACAACAGAAAATATGCAAAACACTTAAGACATGTATTCATAAAAGATCAAACATTTTAATATTTTATGCTCCCACTAGAACCAACACCCCTTCGATGGTTGCTTAGTGATTCAGGACCCTAAATAAGCAAGTCAGTTAGTGAGATTTAGCATCACCGCTAGCCTCCAAGTGATCCAGGTAGACAACCCCTTGTCAATCGCATCTCATACGACTCCTGTTGGACGGGTGGCATCACATGCCCCGGCTCCCATCCGACTTTTCCCCGAGTCTCACAACCGTTGTGATAGACCCGTCTAGCTTAACGAGTGTTTCGCAGTAAGAGTCCAACTCGAACCCACCTAGTCGGAAAGAATTGGCAGCACCTCAATTTTATGAGCCCACTACCAAAAATGTCCGACTTGTGATGGTGCAAACACTGGCGGGAAAACCGACTAGACCTTCTTTGAGGGATTAAATTTTACCGACTATCTAATAGAGATAAAATAGAGACATAAAAATAACACAAAATAAAGCAATTATAATGTGAAATGGTATGGCTCCCTTCATAGTGATCTACATCTCCACAAAGTCTGTAATCCGACTCGTGCCAACTCTTGTCACTTGCCGTCTTACCCCATGTCGCCGACATGTACAACGCCTTGCATGCCTTCCGGGTTCTCCAAACAGCTACACTAGCTTAGTAAAATAAATTACATAGATAATCCGACACGCAGGTCGTTATACAATAAAATGACAGCACCTAGGCTCCATCCGGCTGACAAAAACCATGATTCGCAGATCACATATGGATTACACACATACATCACATGCACATGAACCATACCATTCACAACTTCCTGCAAAAACAAGTTATGCATAGATACAATATCTACCGGCGTTGTGAAACTCGCAGCGACATCTAAGGCGCTACGACAGGGCGAAGCCGGTGGTCATTGTAGATCTCATCTACGATCCGGACATGGATTTTGACCATTGTTCCGATTCGATCAAACTTTTTGATCTTCGATCACCGCCTCTAGATTTACGTGTCACAGTCTACCCCGATGGCGGAAGCCGACCGGTAGGGGTATGTCGTTCCACGACCTCAGCAGTATGATCACGGAAATCAGATCTACCATTCCCCGAGTATAGTTGATCCAATCAACCTCGTACAAAATTGATCTATCTCATAGATCGACCACCAAAATAGCACATAGATCTCATCTACAGCCTACCGTGTATCACATATGCGAGATCTCGAGCCTAAAACCAGAAGCTATCGCTCTGATACCACTGTAGGGCCACGTAGAGATAAAACAAATCTTTTTCTCTAACGTGGTGATCCCAAGATCTAGCCGAGGTAGAAGGCCACGAGGTTTACCACTAGACGCGCAGTTGCGGATTACTGATGAAGCGCGTCAGTTGATGCAGTGCAGTCCTTTGCGATCCGATCGTCCTGGTGCCGATCGTACAACACCTCTGCTGGTATCCACACGTACAAGGAGGAGCACCGGTGGCGAATTGCTAGGTTCGTTACGAAGGCAGGACTGCTGTGGAGCTAGGGTTTCCAACACATGGAATGACCTAACCGAACAACGATTAACCTTTCTGGGTTATGGTGCTCCACTATATATAGGGAGTGAACATGGGCTCCACTCTCGTGGCCCATTCACTAAATCCCATATAACACTAGTCACCGCGAGTCCAACTCACTGACTCAGTCCTAATCCGGCTCGGGTCCAACCCGGCCAGATTTCCGGTTTGGGTCCAACCCGGACTTGCTCCCGCTCTTAAGTGTGTGACCCGGCAGGCTCTTGGTTACTGGGACACGATTGGAGTCCGACTCACAATCGATCAGTCGACAGAGGCTCCTAGCAGAACGTGCCGACTCCCAAGTACCAATGAGTCTTGACGACTTGCCTTTCCAATGCGACTTACGTTCGAGTCCCTTTTGCCTCACGATATACCTTATCAGACTATAGGCGAATATTTGTCATCCCTTAAATAGTCCGACTCTCTTCTCGAACCGAGATAAGTGATTCACCGACTAACTCTTAGTCGACCGCCTCGGTTAACACTTAACCGAGTCGTGCATGGCCATGATTTCCGAATCATATCTTCCAAGAGGGCCCAGAGAATATCTCTCCGAGTGGAGGGGCAAAATCCCATCTTGGTTATTCACATCACGTAGCTTGATTCTCAGTCGACCCGAACTCTGCCTTTATAATTGACCAGTTACGGATCAGCGTTTGACAGAACCTAAGTCGGTGATCCTCAACTCGGAATATGCAACAACCTCAGGTCTAAGGATTACATTGATTGAGATATACAAATGACAACTAGTTCGTTGTACCTCAATATGGGTCAATCCGACTCGCTAAACTCTTTAGTCGAGTCTTTGTAAGTCGGAATGGCATCACCATTCCCATGACAAGTGGAACCGAGTCATCAATCCGGCTTTCACATTGGTCTAAGTTGTGTGTCTAGCACAACCTCGATGACCAAGAACATTTAGTACAAACAACATGAATGCATAGTTCCACAACCGAATCACATATTCAATGATACACATCAGATGTTTATACAAGGACAACTTAATAACTTTATAAATACAATGGGAAATATCATCATACATGATTGCCTCTAGGGCATATTCCCAATACTCTTCTACTCCACCATACTCGCTCCGGCTTAGGCGAAGCCCTGCGGGATCTCCCCTCTACTTTTGACACCACGTCGTCGTGCTGCCGGAATCGCGAGGAGAGAGATACAACCTCCGCTGCCTGCTAGAACAAGGGAGAGGAAGGTCTTCATCGAGTACCGTACGTGTGACCGACTGCGGGAGCGCTGCAGGAACGCGGCGCCGGAAGGATCGTCTACACGATCTTGAGATCGGCAAGTGAACGACTACATCACCCACGAGAATCTGCTCTCGTTAACCATTTTGGATCTTTGAGGGTTAGTACTCTATCGACTCGTTGCTACAATCTAGTAGATAAATCTTGGCTTTTGGGTATTCACGCGATATAATTTTTTTGTTTTCCATGCTACGAACCCCTACAATATGCTACCTTGACCTAACAAGATTATCTCACTATCATGAGATAATTATAGCACATGATTTCACTTTATCCCTAGTGAGGCAGCAAAAGAAAGGTAAAAACCAAAGTAGATCTTAAATATTTTTATCATAATTCAATCACTACCACCATGTTACTCCATTTAATACACACTTCTCCCCATACAAGTTCTTGCATACAAGTTGGATCAAAACAAGCAATTAAGAACGGGGTACATGATATGCATCTACCAATACATCTTACAAAAAATATGCTCCAATATCATATATCAAATCATAGAATAAAGATCCACCACATAGGAATTATATATATGACCATAATCATGTTGCGAAACTCATATGGTACTAGATCTATGAAGAACAAGAGAGAAATAGATCAAGCTATTGCCACAAACCCATAGTCTAGGGGTGCTCCCTCTTCATCATGGTGATGATGCTGGAGATGTAGGAGAGGGTGGAGATCCATCCAGAGGCGGATCCGGTGGAGTTTCCCTCTCTAATCTTCACTGAATCTAACTTTTTTGGTGGTGTTTTCGTCTCTCATGTGTTCTATCTCGAGGACTCCCCACAAGGTCCTTATATAGGGGTCTTTAGGTCAAGTAAACTTCGTGGGCGAAAGAATCAATGTAAAACATGGATATAGCATGCATCTACTGGCCGCGTTCTCCCAGTTGGGGTCCCCTCCTGGGTTCGCAATCCCCCTCGAGGATATCATTGCCTCCTGGAATTCTTCCTCATTGAGGACTCAACTATGTTTACCTGGCAAACCAAAAACTTGGACAAATGGAAGCAAGACTTGGTGGAGATCACCGTTAGGCTCAAAATAAAACTGATAAGTACGAAGGGAGCACTAAGGCCTATAAACCCCTATGAATTTGGTGCTAGCCATGTGGATGTCATCCAGCTCCTTACTGCTAGCCACGGGTGAAAGAACATGTTGGGCCCCCATGTGTGGTTTTGGTAATTTATGACAATCTTTATGAACTAATGTGTGTATTAAGTTATACTTGTAGGATTTGTCCATTGGCATCGCTTGGAGCATGTGTTGGCTTCAAGGTCGACGAAATGCAAAGAAGATATGTTGTGCAAGCTCAATATGCGAGGTCGATGATGAGGAATTAAGAAAGGCGTTCCATCTTGAGAAGGGCAAGATCGTCTACATGGAGCTCAAGTGGAATGCTCAAGGAAAAGGTATAATCTTGATAGGTTTTCCCTTTTGCCGGTATCACGTTGTGTGTGTGAGACCGGGTTTAGGATAGATAACCGTACTATCAAGAGGGGCTCTCGTATGAGTAATTCGGTCACATCGTTCGGAGAGAGCTCAAACCTTTGCATACTTGCATCATCGTATTTGGTTGTTATTTGGTCTTATCCATGTGAGGATATAGAGCTTGTGGTAATCTCCATAACAAGCTCTTTTTCATCAAAATCGGATCTCCCATATGTATCTTGTTGCGATTTTGATTTATGCGGCTTTTTGGTTTCTCACCAAGTGAGGTATATCACATTATTCTACTTGATACTTTCTCACTTGGTGATAATCAACGCAATTTGAATCGGGTCAATCGGAGCTTCCAGTCAAAAGTTATTGTCGTTTGAATATTTGCCTGTCAATCTGTTTTTTGGGCCGAGCGGTAGTACCGCCCGGGCGGGCCGGTACTACCGCCCGGGCCTGAAAACGGCCCGTTTTCTTTCTGCCTAGCTAGGTAGTCAAATCTAGTACTACCGGCCGGCCCGGTAGTACCGCCCGGGTGGGCCGGTAGTACCGGCCGGCCCAGTTTCTTTCCCAGATTCGCCCAGATCCAGATCTAGTTTTCTGGCCCACCTCGCTGGCGCGTTGACCCGCGCTCGCCCGCTCGCGCGATGCGCTGCCGCTGCTGGGCCCGTGCTGCTGCACGCGCTCGCTCGCTCGCTCGCCTGCCTAATCCCGCGCGCGCTGCTGCTGCATGCCTGCCGCCTACGGGGCCCGCGAGCTATCGCGCTGCTGCTGCACGCCTGCTGCTTGGCCCCACCCGCTGCGCGTGCTTGCTGCCAGCTGCGCTACGCTGCGCGTGCTGCTACGGCCCAGCTGTTGCCACTGCGCTGCACTGCAGTAGCTGCTGCTGCCGAGCTTGCTGGCCGCCGCTCGCATGCGCGTGCACGCCTGGGCCCGCGCGGGCCCCGCTGCTGCTTGGTGGCCTCCCCCGTTGACCACGTGCTGCTGCTTTCTCTTCCTGGCTCGCTCGCTGTTGTCCGGTTTGTTGGGACCGGTAGTACCAGCCCAATCCGGTACTACCGGACCGTCCAGAAAAATACCCCAACGGCCATATTTTGTCTAGCCCTATATAGGTCTTTTGTCCATTTTCATTTAGGGTTACTTCTTCCTCCTCCTCTTGTCCAAGCTTTGCCCCCATTTGCTTTACTCTTTGAGCTTGATTTCTACACACCCCTCCATTGATTCTTGCATATATTTGAGGGGTTGTTGGAGGTGATCTAGATCTACGTTTTGACCAAACCAAAACATCTCTTTGTGAGTGTATCTTTGGGGATCTAGATTTTGTGGGGTTTTGTGTCTCTCTTTGATTCCTCCTCTCTTGTTTCCCCCAATAGCTTTAGTAGCTTTGTTGGAACTTGAGAGTGAGGGATTTGAGCATATTTGTGGTGTTCTTGCCATTTTCATTTGGTGCACCGGTTTGAGTTCTCCTCGGAGGATTTGGTTTGAGTTGCTCATTGGAGCTTGTCCCTCTTGGGTTCTTGGAACCCTAGACGGTTTGTGGCCTTGGTGGCATTGTGGCCTTTTGTGGAATTTGTTGGGTGCCTCCAATTAAGTTGTGGAGAAGTGCCCCAACCTTGTGAGAGGTTCCGGTTGCCACCGACAAGTGCACCGATAGTGGAAGAGTGGATCGATCCCATTGGGGTGAGATTCACCGGAGAATAAGGGAGGCCTTTTGTGGCGTTGGTGGTTTGATACCACCCCCTCTCCAAACGAGACATACTCCATGTTGGGAGGAACTCGGTAAAATATCGGTGTCCCCGCGTGCCTCGGTTATCTCTATACCCGAGCTCTTTACTTATGCACTTTACATTGTGATATTCTTCGTGCTTGAAGTAATATATATCTTGTTATCACTTTGTTGCTTGTATTGCTTAGCATAAGTTGTTGGTGCACATAGGTGAACCTTAGTTGTTCTAGGTTGTGCTTAACAAAGTAAACACTAGTTTTATTCCGCCTTTGTTGAGCCACTCTAGGAAAAGTTTTAATCGCCTATTCACCCTCCCTCTAGGCGACATCCGTATCCTTTCAATGGGATTCTCATGAGTCATGACAAACTCTATTGCGCAGGCGATCTGAGTGATCAATCCACCACAATGAATGTCACCCGCATGAGCCGATCTTTGGCGGCGGAAGTGTTGGATGGGCAAAGCACCCAAGTTTACCTTATTCTCCATCTCAGGATGGAGAGCCATATAAATTACACTTATCTCGGGGCCTGCCATTTCCCTGGTATCTCTCTTCCCAAAAATAGAATTCGCCAAGAAGGTGACGAAGTAGCGGATAGTGGGATTCTGAATAGTGACGCTCTTCTAGCGCAAGTAATTAATGTTCCTGTGGACAGAAATCTGCTCCCAAGCATGCATTGCCTCTACGAGGACTTAATTAGTGGTATTGAGCTCTCCCTCATAAGAGAACCTGAAGCAATCATAGAATTGATAAAAAGTGAGGCTGTGGGGTTGCCCATTGAGCATAAAACTTATAGTGCAATGATGCTCTTGGGTATCAAGGTCATCGTGGAATGATGACAAGAACTTGAACGTGGTGATATCAAAGGTCTTGGTGGATAGGTAGGATAAAGGAACCATGCCAGCGTTCACAATCATCCTCTTGAAATCCTCTTGCAGGCCTTGGCGAGAGAAGAAGTCGTGGCTCACCCACTTAGTGGGTAAAACCTTGCACGAGCTCACCCTCTCGTAGTCCTTGCTCAAGGTAGCTCGTAGGTTGCCTCCTTCCGAGCGTCTCTTCTTCGACCCCCGCGGGTTAACGGTGCCCGAGGTCCTTGCCCGAGCGGAAAATCTTACCAATATTCATTGTACTACAAAAAATTTCAAAGAAAAACTATAGGCATCAGGTTTCTATCATACAAACAAATGATTACAGGCAGAAATTACAAATCCTAATGTGAGGAATAAAAAATAATCTCAAAATATGATGAACTCATCTAGATGGTTAATGTGAGGAATTTGACCATGGATTTCAGAAAATGAAGCGTGGATTGGGTGAGAAACTTATAGATGTGAAGATTCTTGATGACTGGGTACCTACACCAAAACAGGGTTATTGTAGTACCTGTAGCAGCAAATATTTAAGAGTTTGTCCCGATGAGAGCTCGGCGAATACGACCCCGCAGCCACGTTGTCAATGCGGCTACGTTCGCACCCAAACCGTGGTTTGGAAATACTCTACTCTATATGTTGCTAGGATAAATGAATTTAAGATGATTTGTAATAACTACTACTAGAACTGGAAGAAAACTAGAACAAAAGTAAAACTAGAGACGTGAATGCAATGAGATGAAATATTAATGCTATCATTTCTCAAGTAATATTGTGTATAGCGGTGTGCATGATAAGTGCTTATGGAATATCTATAAACTATAATTGTGGCGGTACCTCATATACCGTTGTCTCCCACCATTGGTAAGTGGCAACTAGACAACTCAATTGTCCACACCCTCTTCGGACATGGGTCATCTCGTAAGAGAATAGTGTATTAAGGTAACAAGACCAATAAAGGTAAACCATATCAAAGACATTAAGTTCTATGGACAACCGTACTCCTAAGCAAGTGTGCTAGTCACAAGATATCCCGTATATCACTTTGGGGTCAAGCAATTCACAACACTATACCTATCTAATCATGAGTGATCTTGGGGAACTCTGGGTGGTGCATACTAAGATGCTCTTGCCTCCGCAGATCACTTATAGCAAATAGCCTATTAGTTCTACCCATGGACTTGTCAGGACCCATGGAAGAGTAGAGACTAATGATAAGTTTTGTGACACTCCGTGAATCCCTAGTAAATTCCTAAATGGATTGGACGTCTCCAATCACTAGAATAATATCATGAATAGAACAATGTAAAGAGAAAACATAAAGATATTAATTAACAAGAACACACCACACTTCAATTACTCAAATCATCATAACATTAATAAAAGGGGGTTCAAGCCATATTACAACCCATCACGGAGACCATGATGGGGAAGGATGAAGGTGCAGCGGCGATGGAGATGGTGATGACGGCGCGGTGATGGTGGTGACGGCATGGTGATGGCGACGTCCTCCTTCTTCTCCTATTCTTGCTTGGATGGCTTGATGGTGTTGATGGAGATTGGATCTTGGTGGAGTTTGAGAGGCTATGGAGGCAGCACGGCAGCAGGGCGCCGCCGTGAGGCGGTAGATGGCATCTAGATATTGTATATGGTGGCTTCCTTTACCTCCTCCCCTCTTTATATAGGCCTTGGGGGTGCCCTAGGGTACCCACAATACTTTCATATGACTTGAGGAAGGTTCTGGAGCCTTTCTGGGGCGAAATTCCATCGTTTCCGACCTTTTTGGCAACTATACGGCTGGAACTATACGGTCGCCGGCCGTATAGTTGGTCGTTGAACTTGCAGACTCTTTCATATTTTGGTCGCCATTTCTTCATACGAACTCCGTTTTGGGCGTTCTTCAGCTTATTGGATTCATCTCGTCGAGGGCTACAACCCCATGGTATTGGATCTATATTTTGAGAAGTTGGAAAATTTTACTTTTTCCAACACCTCAAATGGCTAAGTCTGGTCCTACAGTTCCTCCATACTATACTTTCTTTATTCCTTTTGCCTTTGTTTTATCCATAATTATAATCAACACCTACACACGTGTCACAGACAAGAAAGAGGGATAACATTATACCTAAACTACTAAATATGCATAGCTCATATTGTATTTAATGAAAACAAGTAATCATGCATATCAAGCATAGCAATAGTTAGATGGAGCATGATATGATAGGAAAATGACACTATTTATATAGCTAAAATTGTTGCATTATCACATCCATCAATTCCACCACTCAAACATAAGAAATTGGCGAAGAATCAAAGGTTCTAGAGGATTAGGGTTTGAGTTGGAGAGAGAGAAAGTTTGAGAGAGGAAGAAGTAAGAGGCTAGCTGGGAGCCAGCCGCCATCGTCTTAACCCCGCGGCGGTACGGGCGGGCAGTACGGGAACGTCCTGCCCATACCGCTGGTCGTCACTATTGGATCAAATTTACGGTTCCAAGATCAAACCTGGAGGAGACGGTACGGGTACCTCCATCTGTACTAGTGGTCATTATCGTGCCAGTAAGGTTGGAACATACTATCGATGTTTGGTACGGGCGGGCAGTATGGGTACCTCCACCCGTACCAGTGCTCGTTATGGGCGCTACCTTTGGAGAAATTGTCGACTGTTTTGGCATCATCGGTACGAGCGGGTGGTACAGTTCCTTCCGGCTGTACCACTGCTTGTTAAGTCGCGTGGACCCTGTTTTTGCTCTCCCTTTCAAAACTATTTCTTCTAACTCCTCTTTAACCTTCAAAATAGTATAATTTCTCTGCAAATTTATGAACTCAACAACTTTTTATTAGAAAACAAATAGGTAAAAACAAAATAAAATAAAACTTTATTACTAAGAATGGGTTGACTCCCATTAAGCATTTATTAAAGAGGGTTGGCTCAAACTAACCAACCTCCAAGCTCTTAGCGTTTACCTCTAGCTGACCTTCATCGATGTCACTTACCGCTTGAATATGCTTAGGCGGTGGTATATATTTTTCACGTTGTTCTTGTTTCTTTGGAAAATAACGAAAAATATGTTCATCATATATATTAAAGACAATCTTACCACTAGAGCAATCAACATTGGCTCCAGCAGTGCTAAGAAAAGGTCTTCCAAGGATGATTGAAAGTTTTTCATCTTTGGAAACATCTAGTGTAATGAAATCAGTGGGTATAACATGTTTATCAATCCAAAGTAAAACATCTTCGATCATACTGACATGTTATTTAGTTTTCTTATCAGCCATTTGCAAGATAATTGAAGTAGGATAATACTCCCCAAGATTTAATTTCTTAAATAAGGAGTAAGGCATGACACTAACACTTGCATCGAAATCACAAAGAGCATTAAAAATATTGGTTTTTCTAATTGAGCAAGAGATAATTGGTATAATTGGGTCCCCAAGCTTAGTAGGAAGCTTGTCACCAAAGCTTGTCATTACTGCTACAGTCTTAGTTACCTTATTTTTTCTATTAAGAATATCTCGCAAAAACTTTTTATAAGTAGGAACTTGAATTGCATCACCTAGAGGAAGCTCTAAACAAAGATTTCCTAGAGCTTTGGAAAACGAATCGTAAATAGCTGTAAATAGCTTTATCCAGTTCACACTGAGCTCGATTAGGATAAGAAATTTTCTTTCTCGTTGGAGTTACCTTTTCTTTTATCTTTGCTACAGGTTCAACATATTTTTTAGTTTTCTTATTTGTTGTAGGTTTTTCTTGTCAACATGTTTTTCACTCGGGGTAATAATTTGCTCTCCTTTTTCCTTTCTAAGCTCGTTTTCTTCTCTTGAGTCAACCATCTCAACATCTGAATCATATTGTTTATCTTTATCTCCTTCTTCTTATTATTTGTCTTCATTAGAAGTCTCATGTTCTCTTCTCTGAGCTTCATAAGAAATATCATCTTGTGGATCGACAAGGTCCTCTTCTTATTGACTCATTTCTTGAGTCTCTCTTGTCTTGAGGGCCTGCTCTTCTTGATACCAAGGTGGTCCTTGAGGTTCATGTGTCTCTGTACCATGTCTAGTAACAATGTTAGTAGAAACAATATTGTGATCGAAATTATTTTGATTTAAAATCAAAGCTTGAGTTTTAGCTATCTGATCGCACTGAGTTTTAACCATACTCAAGTATTTATCTGAATGCCTAGTGGCATGTCTTAAATCATCAAAAAATCGGTTAACACTTTTATATCCTTTTCTTAAGCCATTAGATGTTTATAATATTTCTCACAAAACTGATTTTGTTGATATCTAAACTTTTGCATCACAAGATTAATTTCATATTCCACAATATAAGTTTGAAGAACATCAACTTTATTTTCAACAAGTTCCACGACTATTCCTTTTTCTTCCATGGACCTCTTGACTTCCGGAATGAGTTCCTGGGGTATATGGAACATACCTTTTCGTGGTTTAACATACTCAACAGGGTTGTATTGCTCATTGTTAACGGATCTTACCTCAAAAAGCTTTATGCACTCTAGCAGTCTTAAGTTGCTAATAGCGCCCCATGTAGATAAGTCAATCATATCTTTTAAATATATATTAAGCCCATTATATAACTATTGAATAATTAAATGTTCCTGAAAGCCATGATTTGGGACTTCCATTATCATTCCATAAAATATATTCCATGCTTGGTAAAAGTTTTCCTCAATTCCTTCAAGGAAGTTTGTAATGTTGCGTTTAATCTGCATGATTTTAGTAAAAGATCAATATTTATGCATGAACTCTCGGATGCAATCTTCCCAACTTTTTAGTGTGATTGAGTAATGATTGTAACCAAGTAAAAGCATTATCTTTCAAAGACCGGCGAAAAAGTGTGAGGAGTACAAACTCTATTGGTAGATTGGCTGGTTTAAGAGTAGCACAAAGGTCATGGACCTTTGTCAAATGATCACTAGGATCTTCATCTTCTTTCCATGCTCATATAGATTAGCTCAGGATATATCTAAAATTCTTAGGCTTTAAGATCAGGATAAAGAATAGGCATTTTTCTCAGGTGTCTAGATGGATTTTCATATTCTCCCAATGGTTGTTCAGGCTCTTCTCCCCCTGGGTAATGGTCAAGTCTGCCATTAAAGGAATCAAATTGTTCATGTCTACAGTACGTGAGTTAGAAAATCTTTCAATAAATTCTAGGCATATTTCAGTAGAAATACGATCAATATATGGAGGTAAATGGGTTCTTCTTGAACGAGTGGTACCTCTATCTTCAACGGAGATCATGGATGGTGCCAACACTTATAAATGTCAAGAAATAAATACTTTGCGCGTAGCTCCCCGGCAACGGCACCATAAAATAGCTTGATGGCCTACAAGTACATAGGTTCGTCAGAGCACGTTTTCACAAAAGTATTAATTTCAGTTTTTATCCCGATCCCAATAAGGAGGCTCAGTAAATATTTTTATGCGACGTTTCTGTCGCACCCAAGGTGTCATGTTGTCTTTAGTGAATTGACTGCAAGTGTTGAAGGTGGAAGGGGGTGAGTGAATAATAGAGTAAACTTGAGTAAAGGAAGATGCAAAAAGTAAATAACATAAAAGTAAAAAGGCGAAGAAAGTGTTCGGTATTCCTATAGATAAGAAGTTAGGCGCTGAGAGAAACGGTTCATGGTGATAGTAAATATGCCAAGTGAATGAAATGATGTAAGTGATTGTGATACTTCTTATTCATATGTGAGTAGTCAAGCAACCCGTATGTGACTAGGAGTCCTCATGAAAAATTCCTCCCAGTCCCAATGATCCATCTGTCTGTTACCACAATAATGGTCATCATATTAATTAAGGTCTCTCGACCAGATCAAGGCTTTTATCTTGTTGGTTCTTTATTTATCCTCGAGAAGTACTAGTTTCTCATTGATATCAGCCGTGTCACTTGTGGATCACCGATTCGCTAGTAAACAAGTTCATATCTATGAGATCTCTAGATCATGTTATATGGGCCCTTAAATTAGACAAAAAGCATTAGGCAAATATAGATATTCATTATCATAATATAATAATCATGGCAACAATCACAAATGGATGGAAATAAAATAGGTACATCATATCTCACCAATTCCCTACATCTCCCACACCTATGGGGATTTACTCGGACATTATAGGAACATAGATCGAAGGCACAATAATATTGCAAACGGAAATCATCTCAGCTTTATCGCAGCAAGCCACAATACCATTTGATGGCCAAATCAAATACAAATCAAGGAAGATCAAAGTATCAAACCCTAATCTTACAAGTGCCAATCTCTCTCTCAATACAAGTAGAGATGATGGTGGAGTAAATGGGTTAGAGGTTAGAGATATTTGAATAATGAGGTGATATTCTTCTCCTCCTTCAGATCTGATCTCCCCTCTTCTGAAACTGTTTGCGGTGGTTGTGTTCTATTTTTCGTCCCCACTCCTTCACGAAAGTTGCTTGTGTTGTTATAATGAACTCATAGGAGGGTCGTATGGGCGGGCGGTATGGGTGCATTCCGCCCATACAAGCGTTCGTTATGCACTCTGGACGCCTCTAATGAAAGGGCCTTCAATTGTAGATTTGTTTCTTCAATTGTAAATAGCTCATAAATGCTCCCATATCTTCCAAAAGTGTTTATTACATGAAAACCATCACAGGAAACCAAGGCTTCGCTATTCACGATGATAACATTAGTTGAAAGGTAAAATCCAATGAAACCCGACAAAACCAAAGGAAAATCATCGATAAAAGATGTTGAATTTGGAGCTATCAGTGGCCAATATGCTTTGCAACATATATGATACGTATCTGGAAGGCAAGAAATGTCAATCTTTAATCAAGGGAGCATATTTGGACCACACTTGGCTAAACGAGTAGGGGAGTAGCTAAATATTTGGGTAGCCGAATAATCACGAGAGCATGATTACATCTGAGCATGGGAAAACAAGTTGTTCAACTAGCCCATGCTCTTTTTTTCATTTACCTTCTTTTTTATCCTACCTATGTTTAGTTACAAGGCTCTCCTGGTTGTAAACTTGTACATGTAAATATAAAAAGAATTAAGGTATAAGGCAGAGAAACCTTTGAACGATAAAATTATATAGAGAAGAATGTACGCTTCCTGTATAGAAAACGACATCCAAAACTTGGTCCTCCTCTAACACACATGAAGCAATTCCACAACCAAAAGGTAAACTGTGATCACTAGAAACATCAACTTGTTGAAGATTTTGATTACTAACATCGACATCAATGAATTCAGACAACTTCATGCCATTTCCAGAAATTCACATAGAATCTCCACCATGCCACGACTACGGCTAAAATTTAACTTGGTCATGCTCCTATGAACCTCCCAGTACCTCATGCCGATCAAGATCACGGACGATAGTATGGGATGACAACGAATTTAGGTTAGCAGATCGATAAATCAAGACGATGAGTTGGGGGTAGGATACATTTTTCTTGGAGGGAAAGGGGACCGGAAGAACTTGCGTGAAGGAAATGTGGGCATTGGTTCGTTCAAGATTTTATCTATACCTGGGTACCGCTTTTATTCCGTAGGCATATACCATGTTGTGGGTTCATGCTAAGAAAATTTCTCATGTCATCATCGAGAACGTGGCACAATAATCCACACAAACCATACAAGTTGTGAAGCAAGTATCTCCTATTGCATTTTCCATATCTTTCTACGTGCCTACCTTTTGTTACTTGGCGATGAGGGTAGCTAGGCTGCAAACCGAGACCTGTGACTACTAGGTCTTGTCCAATTGGATAACTAACAACCCGCAGCCTCAATGTAACATCGTTAAGTTAAAAAATCACCCTTTTCCATCTTGGAGTGGAACAACTAAAGGCATCACATAATTGTCTCACCTTGCGACATGTCCCCTCCTCATTTGCTCTCTCTCACATGCATGTATTCATTAAAATAATTATGTATGTAATAATAACACCAATATGATTCTTTTGGACTTGAATTTTCAAAAAAAATATCAAACCTTATACTAAATTAACTACCCATTTTCACCATTGACTTGGTCACGTGGAGGTTTTTAATAAAAGATCCAATGTTGATATATTTTGAAAATTTATCATTAGGATTTCTAGATTATTTCCACTTTCTTGCCATATTACAGTAACCTGGTTACGAGGTTTCTCAACTTCTTATCCACTCTTGTACAACATATGATTTTTGTGAAACAATACCAACTCTTGTTTGTTAATATCCCTTGAACACTGAGTGAAAGTACAAGTATGGATACTAGAGGGGATGGGGTGAATAGACACAAACCATTTTTTAGTTATTTTTCAATCTAGGCTTGACATAAAGGTAAATTCTTTAGATACGCAACTAGGTGAGTTTCCCTATATGAAAAGCAAGCAATATAAGCAACAATACAAGGGTAAATGATAGAATTAACCGCAATGGATACATGAAGACGTATTCCCGAAGTTTCTTCCTTACTAAGAGAAGTACATATTCGTTGGAGAGGTGTGACGTCACACAAGGCCACCAACGCCACAAGTGGCTCGTCTTATTCTCTCGTTGGCGCACTAGAACAATGGCCACATGATCCACTATGCGTTGTCGACCAAAACCTTTACAAACCTGTTAGGGCACTCTTAACAACTTAATTGGAGTCTCTCAACATGATCTTGAAGCTTCACAACCCCCAAAAAGAGAGATTCGGGGGCGACCTCTTCCATCTAGGGTTCCAAGAACCCCAATATTAACAAGTTTCTCAATGGAAAGTGGGGGAAATCAAATCCCCTTCGTTGGAAGTGTAGATCTAGGACTTCTCCCTTGATTCCCGAAAGAGCATCAAGTTCTAGTGGCTAGGGAGAGATCTGGTGGAATTGAGCTCAATAGTAATGGGTGAGAGAGAGTGGAAGTCACAACCGATCAAGGTCGAAGAAGCATGTTTTTAAAGGTCCCCTAGAAATATAGCTATTGTCTGTTACTTATGACAAAGTCTCTGGTCTGGACTGGCTGGAGTCTCCGGCCAGAAGGACAAAGTCTCCGGGCCAGGTCCAGTACCTTGTAAGCTTCTGGACTGAGGGAATGGGTTTTGAGTGTCCCACACTAGAGTCTTCGGGCATAATGGATTGTCCGGCCGGGATGTTAGAGTCTCCAACCCGACTCTAGGATCTTGCAAGGTTCAACTGCCATGGATGCCAAGGCCGGAGTCTCCAGGCTTACTACCCCCGAGTCTCTAGTGTAGAATGTCAAGCAACACCATGATTCTAGGGGTCTTCTCCATTAAATATAAGAAGGAAAAGTGGGTGCATGCATGTGTCGTTTAGAATTTCATGATAAATCATAATGTAATTAGCATCGTGAAATAAATAATTTTAAGAGTTTGGATTTAGTAATTAATATGATGATGTGTCCATGCATGTGTTGTTTAGAATTTTCTTATATCTTTAACTTTACTTAGCCGAACAAATATTATATGCAAGGAGAGGGGAATTTAGTTATAGGTGTTATCACAAAAGGAGGAGAGAGAGAGAGATGCAAAAGACACCCTCTAATTTACCCATCCCATTTTCAATAGAACAAATTGAATTTATGGTGCTTTTTTGGTGATAAAAAACATCTTATGTGTCCTTATTTTTCTGTTATGGCACATGACACGCAACATAAAAAATAGAAAATCCCCCAAAGTATCGGTTTCAACATACCACAAATTGGAGCTTCTTCCTATTACCTACGAGGCCTCTTGTAGTAGAGGTAACACAACAAATGATGTCAATATCACGTAACCAACAACCATATGTACAATAACCTAGCTATTTGATCAACATGCCATATCATCAAACGAGGAAAGTGGAACTTGACCCTCCCTATGTAAAATGACTACCAACTAATAATTTAAACCTTCTAGTATTATGGTACTATCCATATGGTATTATGTGCTATGATGATAATAATATAGTGACATATACTAGTATTATATACATGATAGCAGTATATTTTACTCCACACTATGAATGATGCAAAAAAACTGTGTGGTAGAAGAATGTCTAGCAAGCAAAACATAGGTGAAGGTGTGGCTTTACATGCATTAATTGTAGTACCAAATATTTGGCTTGCAACTAATTCTTTGCATGGGGGCACTAAACATTTTTCATTTTTCTTGAGAAACTAGTGACCCACACTAAAGGCTTAAAATTGCTACCCACGACAAGGTCACACCATGTGGTGATGTGTTGAAGGATCATTGTACGAGACCACACTATGAACATGGCATGACAAGATCCGCCACACACAAAAGACCAAAAAAAGAAGAACCAAAGGGCTGGCACCACATGGAAGAGGTGGGATTTCCCCCTCTCCTCTCTCTCTTCACCCCCTTGAGAGTCGCACCGCCTACTATTCCCGACTCCTCCCCGTATCTGGCGACCTCGCCGCTTGGAGGGAGGGGGCAAGAGGCCCCTCCTTGTTCATAGTAGAGGTAGGTTATTTTATTCCCATGTGGAGTATGGTGTTATGCCAAAGGGAGGCGTGCTTCAGGAGCACTCGAGTTGTTCTCGGTGGCCGATGGCCGGTGGCAGTGGTCTTCCTACTTGTGGTGCTCTAGAGGTCATAATCAAAGATGAGCGGTGAGTATTCCGCGGTCTACCCTCTAGATAAGCTCGAGATTGCCAGAGCTCTTCATACTCTCCCGTCGATGTTGCCTTGTCACCATGGAGGCGGAAGGTGGGTGGGGATTTGGAGGCTAGAGCTCTAGGAACAGAAAGTGAACCTCATCTGCGAAGTTCATTCATGAAGGACAAGTCCACCAACGTGATTTGTGGCCGACGGAGGTCGCTCCGTGTTGTGGTGTTTGGTTGGCACCACGATATCTTCTTCCTCCAGGCCATGGTGCCGATGTGGAGGATCCTTGATCTCAGCACAACATCCATGCTATGCCGACCCAAGTGGTGTAGTCCCCGGTGTCGTCGATGACGATCGTGCATCGATATCTAGCTTGAGCTACCAATATGAAGAAATATCAAATCCGATTTTCAATTCTAATTGAAGGTCTTCTTGTAAGACTTGAGGGCTTTCTGTCATTTTCACATTTATAAGGGTCCTCTAATATAAACTATCCAACATCTTAATTCAGCTTCCGAGGCCTTCGAGCCCCTTCCATGTTAAAAAAACAAGCAAAAGAAGCAGAAACACCAAAAACATCTCCAAGTGTGGCATTGAAGGGATTGATGATACGTCGGAAACGTATCTATGATTTTTGATGCTCCATGCTTGTTTAGTATCTACTTTGCTTTACTTGTCTACGCTTTGAGGTGATTTTTACATGTTTTCTGGTACTAACCTACTAACAAGTTGCAACAGTGCCAGATGCCTGTTTTCTGTTGTTTTTGGTTTCAGAAAAGTTAGTAAAGAAATATTCTTGGAATTAGACAGGACAAACGTCAAAGTCAATTAATTTCCATGGGGAACAAGAAGTCCAGAGGGGAGACGAGGAAGCGGGCCAGGGCAGCCACCCCCCCAGGCGCGGCTAGGGGTGGGCCCACGCCTGCGTAGGGTTTGACCCCCGTGGTCGCCTCCTCGGCCTCCCCCTTCGCCTATAAGAAGCCCCCGATGCAGAAACCCTAAGCACCCGATCAAATCTCCACGAAACCGTTTGTAGCCGCTGCCACCATCGTCCCTAGATCGGGGGGATATAAAATTCTTCCTAGCACCCTGTCGGAGGGGAGATCATCCCGGAGGCCTTCTCTCCGGTATGATGCGTGAGTAGTTCCACCTTGGACTATGGGTCCATGTAGTAGCTAGATGGTTGTATCTCCTCCTTTGTGCTTTCATGTATAGATCCTGTTGATACGTATCTATAATTTTTGATGCTCCATGCTCGTTTAGTATCTACTTTGATTTACTTGTCCACACTTTGAGGTGATTTTTACATGTTTTCTGATACCAACCTACTAACAAGTTGCAACAGTGCCAGATGCCTGTTTTCTACCTTTTTGGTTTCAGAAAAGTTAGTAAAGAAATATTCTCGGAATTGGACGGGACAAAGGACAAAGTCAATTACTTTCGGTGGGGAACAAGAAGTCCAGAAGGGAGCCGGAGGGGCCAGCCAGGGGGGGCAGACCCACCCTAGGCGCGGGTGGGCCCAGCCCTGCGCCTCGCTAGGGTTTTCCACCCCTGGCCGCCTCCTCGGCCTCCCCCTTCGCCTATAAGAAACCCCGATGCAGAAACCATGGGAACCCGATCAAATATCCACGAAACCGTCTGTAGCCGCCGCCACCATCGTCCCTAGATCAGGGGGATCTAAAGTTCTTCCCGGCACCCTGTCAGAGGGGAGATCATCCCGGAGGCCTTCTCTCTGGTATGATGCGTGAGTAGTTCCACCTTGGACTCTGGGTCCATGTAGTAGCTAGATGGTTGTATCTCCTCCTTTGTGCTTTGATGTATAGATCTTGTGAGCTCCGTTCATGATCAAGATCTAATCTATTTGTAATCATGCATGTTGTGTTTGTGGGGATCCGATGGATATTGAGATTATTATGTTGGTTTGATGAATGGTTTTGTCTTTATGATTCTATCATGTCTGTGTTGTTTGTGATCTTGCATGCTCTCCGTTGTTAGTAGCTATCTTGGCCAAGTAGTTGCTAGTGACTCCAAGAGGGGGTATTTATGCTCGATAGTGGGTTCATGCCTCTAGTTTCCAAGGGAAGTGACAGAAATCTCTTCGGTTGTAGATGTGCTGTTGCTACTAGGGAGAAAACAATGATCTCTTGTTAATGGAACATGTGGACTGTTTACCTTACACACTTTGCTTAAAGCAATTGTCTGTTGCTTGCAACTTAATACTGGAGGGGATTCAGATGATAACCTGAAGGTGGACTTCTAGTCATAGATGTGGTTGGATGGCGGCATATGTATCTTGTTGTATTGCCCAATCGAATCTCATAGGATCTTTCTGACTAGTAATTGCATTGTTATGCCCTGCTCAGTTCCTGTCAATTGCCCTGCTGTAATTTGTTTACCCTTCATGCCATGTTGTTTATCTAAGGAGAGCACCTCTAGTGAACTATGGACCCCGGTCCAATCTTTACCATTGATACATATTCCACTGTTACTTGTTTACTTGCTACAAACCATTGCCTTCACAACCATATGTTTAATCCTTTATTACAGCAAACCGGTGAGCTTGACAACCTCATTGATTCGTTGGGGCAAAGTCTTGAGTTTGTGTTGTGCAGGTCTCTGTGTTGCTAGCAACACCCGTGTGACGTTTCCTTCCTCCTTCTGGTTCGATAACCTCGGTCTCTATTGAGGGAACACTTGCTGCTTGCTCCTTCACACCTTGCTCTTGGGGTTTCCAACGAAGTGCTAATCAGCACCATCACTTGTGAGCTCCGTTCATGATCAAGATCTAATCTATTTGTAATCATGCATGTTGTGTTTGCGGGGATCCGATGGATATTGAGATTATTATGTTGGTTTGATTAATGGTTTTTTCTTTACGATTATATCATGTATGTGTTGTTTGTGATCTTGCATGCTCTCCGTTGTTAGTAGCTATCTTGGCCAAGTAGTTGCTAGTGACTCCAAGAGGGGGTATTTATGCTCGATAGTGGGTTCATGCCTCTAGTTTCCAAGGGAAGTGACAATAATCTCTTCGGTTGTAGATGTGCTATTGCTACTAGGGGAAAACAACGGTCCCTTGTTCATGGAACATGTGGACTGTTTACCTTACACACTTTGCTTAAAGCAGTTGTTTGTTGCTTGCAACTTAATACTGGAGGGGGTTCGGATGATAACCTGAAGGTGGACTTCTAGTCATAGATGCAGTTGGATGGCGGTCTATGTATCTTGTTGTATTGCCCAATCGAATCTCATAGGATCTTTTTGACTAGTAATTGCATTGTTATGCCTTGCTCAGTTCCTGTCAATTGCCCTGCTGTAATTTGTTTACCCTTCATGCCATGTTGTTTATCTAAGGAGAGCACCTCTAGTGAACTATGGACCCCGGTCCAATATTTACCATTGATACATCTTCCACTCTTACTTGTTTACTTGATGCAAACCATTACCTTCCACACCGTATGTTTAATCCTTTGTTATAGCAAACTGATGAGCTTGACAACCTCACTGATTCGTTGGGGCAAAGTCTTGAGTTTGTGTTGTGCAGGTCTCAGCGTTGCTTGCAACACCTGTGTGACATTTCCTTCCTCCTTCTGGTTCGATAACCTCAGTCTCAAATGAGGGAAAACTTGCTGCTTGCTCTTCACATCCTACGCTTGGGGTTACCAACGAAGTGCCACGTCGAGCATCATCAAGACTTTCTGGCGCCGTTGCCGGGGAGGCTAAGGACGTCTTCACAAGGGTAGTCCTTCACTTCCTTTCTCTTTACTTTGTTTTTAGTTTGCTTTGTTTCTTTTGCTTGGTTTTGTTTGCCTCTTTCCAAAAAAAACCAAAAAATTAGTCTAGTTTAGTTTGCTTGCTTTATTCAAAAACACAGAAAAAATAGTTCTTGCTCTAGTTGCTGGTCTGTTGTTGCCTTGCTCGGTCATGCTTTCTATCAATGGATGGTTTCTTTAAAACTAGTTCTTATTGGCAAGGTGGGTTCACGGAAGAACAAAAGTATTATTATAAGGAACACCATTTGTCACAAAAAAGGGAAACACTTATGGGAACAAATTGATAAGTTGAATATTATTGCTAGAGACGTGTGCTCTACTTATAATGTTGCTGTCGTGGTATTGCCGACGAGTACGCCATGGAGGGGTCCTCACAGTGCGTGTTTAGAGACGTGGGGTAAGGCGGACGGTTGACGGGTACGAGGTAACACAGCTTACCCAGGTTCAGATCCCACGACGGTGGCGGAATCCTACTCCTGCTATAAATCACTATAATGGCAATACGCCGAGTTACAAAGATAGGTTCGTTGTGCGAGGTTGTCTATGCTTGTATGAGATCGTGACCTAAAGGCTCCCATAGGTCCGACTTATATAGTCGTCAGATCCTAGGGTTACAGGGAAAAGTCCTAGCCGAACAGGTTACAGAGTCCTACACCGTCTATCACTAGTCTTGTGTATCTTGCACTCCAAGGCTCCGGGTACGCTGGTGACTCCACCGTAGCCTTCCTTTATCCGGCATGGGCCTCCCTTCTGGATCCACCTAACTGGGCCGCCCAGCAGACCATTGGTCATGCTACCGACTATGGGCCACCCGGGTTATTCGGATAAGAGACATGCTATGAGGATACCCATATAGCATATCCCCAATAGTAGCCCCCGGAGAACTCCGAGATCTTGCGCTGTCTTGCCTCTTCACATGGAATGCTCCGTCTAGATGGATGTCGGCAAATCGTCAAGCAACATCTTGTAGTCCTCCCAAAGAACCCTGCAAAGTTTTTCTCCGTCTTCTATTAGTAAGTCGGAGAAATGCTGAATCTTCCATCGTACTCTTCCGCTAGTCGGATTAAATCCGTCCACACCGGAATCTTTGATGCGACGGCTCATCTACCATGTCAGTTATGACGACGTAGGCTTAGGTCAGCGACGCCTCGTAACTCACACATGCAGAGAACGTAATCATAGCCGATTTTCCCGCGTGAGCGATACGAACCGTTGGCGGCGACGGTTGGAGACGTGCCAAAATTACCATGCACGTTCTCGACCACGTCGTCTACGCGGCAATCGTCCGATTAGCTGCACGAATCTTGACGTAGAGTAAGATAAATAGTAACCGTGGGACACTTGCCACTTTTTCACCCTATTCTCTCGCGTCATCTTCTTCTTCCTCCAGCCGCACGCCTCCTCGAGCTCTCCGCGGAAAACCTCGCAGAAACCCTAGTCCTCCTCGCACCAGTCGCACCCTTCCATTCCTCCATGGCCAGCAGCAGTTCATCCCCGTCGATGGCGGTGTCGAGCGAAGCCACGGCGAAGACGGCGAGCTCCGTCGTCGTGCCCCCAGAGGGCCTGGTCATTCCCGCGTCGGCGGTCATTCAATCCACCGGCGGCGACCACAATCTGGCGGCGCTAGAGCCTCTGGAAGAGGAACCAGATTCGCACAAAGGCGACTGGCGCGGCTCGGACATCACCGCCCGTGACATCCAAGAGATGGTCGCTGAAGGCTACCTTCCCGCGACGGAGGGGCTCTCCTGGCGGGTGGCGCCGACCGGCGAGGTGACTCCTTCTCCCCAAGCCGGAGAGAAGGTGTACCTCAAGGCTCAATTGGTACGCGGCGTTTCTCTGCCCATCTCCCACTTCTTTCTGTCCGTCTTGAATCACTTCAAGGTCCAACCCCATAATCTCTCCCCCAATAGCATCTTAGTGCTTAGCAACTTCGTGGCACTTTGTGAGGGTTACCTAGGGATTAGGCCTAGGTTAGACTTGTTTGTGTACTTCTTCACCGTCAAACGTGAAGCCGGACACAGTAGGGAGGAGCTTAGGAACTGCGGCACCATAAGCTTCAAGATCCGACCTGGCCGACGGTTCCCCGACATCGTCGGCCACGAGTCGTGCAAAAACTGGCAGCAGACGTACTTCTACGGCCCCGACATTCCTTTCGCGGGCCGAGAAGTGACGTACCCGGACTTCGTGGATGGAGCCGCCGCTGAAGTCTCCACATGTAGATCTCATGCCTCCCTTCCATCCGACCTCGACGCTTCGTGCGCAATAAGGCGGATCGAGTGGTTCGTAGAGACGGGTCTGACCGGCTTGGACCTAGCCATGTGCTGGTTCATCAGGCGAATCCAACCTCTGCAGCACCGCACGAAGTTTATGCACGAGTACACCGGCGACCGAAGGGATACCCTTCGGATCTCCGAGGACAACTTCTCGAGTGACTCCGTCAAGTTCCGCCTTAAGGACATCGTCAAGGTGAAGGATAAGAAGCGTGGCTTCACCCTCACATGCGACATGTTCGTAGACGACAAGTGCCCAAAGGTAGATATTTATTTTCCGTGTATGACATTGCTCCAATTTTTCCGTCTTTCCAATACCATCTGGTCTAACACGATGATTTCTCACTTAACAGCTTAGCGATCTAGATGAGGGCAACCTGGCTGCCCAAGTCTATGATCCAAAGATGAAGGAAGTCACGGTCGTGTCCGACGACGATGTCCCGTTGGCGCAAAAGCGGAAGAGCTCCACCTCTGACGCCGCCGACGGAGGCAAGAAGAAGAAGACGGAGGGTGGAGCCTCCAAGAAGACTACCGCCGCCCTGGAGGCGGAAAAGAGTAAAGCCACCGGGATGTTTGCCAAAGCACCCTCTCTAGTGTAAGCCTCTCATTATCCGACATTGTCTATTTATCTGTCTTGTTCCTATACTTATGCATTTTGCACGTTTCAGGAAGAAAGCCACAACTAGCCTCAAGAAGTCCTCCAATACTCTTGGGACTTCTAGAAATATCAAAGAAATGTTGCATCGCGACTCCTCCCCCGCCATCGCCCCTGCCACTCCTGCCGTCAAGCCCTCCTCCGCTCCGACAAACTCTCAAGTCCAGGAAGCACTAGGCCCTTTTGTCATGGAAGTGGATTCTAGCGCCTCTACCGAGCTCGCTGTTGTCGGCGAGCAGGCGACGCAGGAGAGCGCTGCTCTTCAAATGGCTGAAGCTCCGGCTAAGGATGCCATCGGTAACGGTAAGGCGGTGGTGGGAGCTGGTACCTCTGCCGAAGGCGGCGCCCCTACTCCCCAGAAACCCTTCGAGTTCCCAAAGATAGTTTACCCGGCGCTTCTGCCGAGTAACACTACTATGGTTGCTGGAGGAGTGCCGTCATCTCCGACGTGCGGTCTCGAGGAGCTACTCCGACAAGCGGATATCTTGCGAGGAAATAGCATTTCCTTCGGCAAGCTGCTAGCCGAAAGTGCTACAAACCTCAAGATCATTGCACTTGTAAGTTTTTACTTTGCCTTCTATATTTCATATGAGTATCCCACTGTAGCCCCCGAGGATGTAGACGGAAAACCATAGGTTTTGCATCTATATGCTCTAAGAGTGACTAAGTTAGAAAAAACTCTCACTGCAGCCCCCAAGCCTTTAGATGGAATGAAATATTCCGACTAGATGCTTTAAGAGTAGCACAAGCAGTGTTCATAATTTTCAATGTTGTAGCCCCCAAGCGTCTAGTTGTAACTGAATTAGTTCCAACTAGATGCTTTAAAGAAAAACTAAGCATTTTATGAGTTAAAAACTTTATACTGTAGCCCCCAAGCCTCTAATCGAGAACTGAATTAGCTCCGACTAGATGCTTAAAGAAAAGCTAAGCATATTTGCTAAGTTAAAAACTCTCGCTGTAGCCCCCGAGCATCTAGGTGGAAAATCTCCGACTAGAAGCTCCAAGCAGACCAAACAACGATTTAACTTTGTATTTGTTTCCACAGAACGAGAATGCTCGGAGGGGTATGGCCAACGACAAGTACCAGAAGATGCGCGCAGACCTTGAAGCTAAAAAGGGTAAAACCGCCATCTTGAAGGAACAGATCATCAAAAACAAGAGTCTGTTTTCTTATTACGCATTTCCGTCTTATTGTTGTGCCCACAATCTCCGAGTACTCACTATGTACTGTGTTTTCTCCGACTTGCAGAACATGTCGCCAAGGCCAAGGATATTGTCGAGCAGTCCAAGCATATCCAGCAGCTGGACAGCGAGAACAAGATCCTGAAGGAGGAGAGGAAGGAGATGCTGAAGATGCACGAGGACTCCATGAAAGCCTTGCAAGATTCCGCCTCCGCGGAGATCAATCGCTTGAAGGAGGAGCTTGCGATCCTAAAGGATCAGAAGCAAGCTGCCGATGAGCAAAACCTTCGCCATAGCGAGGCGTTTAAGCTCCTCCAACAAGAGAAGGAATCCTTGGCGGAGATCCTTTGGCAAGCCAAGGCCAGCATCTTCAGTAAGTTTCCTCCGCCTTATGTTCATGTAGTTTGGATACTTAGAATTTATCGAACTCATACGCTCCTTGTCGGAATTGGCAGCTCCTATGGGTTTAACCCGCTCGCCTCCTTCGGACAAGGAATGCATGGTTCTTGCCGGCAACTTCATCAACACCGCCATTACCCAAGCCAAGGAGATCGCCAAGCCCCTCCAAATATATATCAAGGCATCGGACTCCGTGACGAAGTACTCGGAGATCCTGCGCCGAGCCCCCGAGCGTGTCACGAGCTGGAAAGCTTCTTGTGCACGGGCTGGTGCAAGGATGGAGCTGTCGATGGTAAAGGCACACTATGAAGATGCCAACATCGACACGGTAACCTCAGGTATCCCCGACGTGGACGATTACGGTAAGGAGATCGATCACGATGCCATCCTGTCATCACTCGCGGGGTATAATACCAGGGTTGCCGAGTTGGTGGATGTGGATGTCTTCGTGCTCAGAAACTTCATCGACAATGTCGACCAGGATTCCTCCGAGTCTCATCACAACGCCGACGCTGAGGGTGTTTCTCCGGCTGGTGATGATGCGGCCTCCAAGTCCCTTGCGCCCAAAGAGTGAAAAACACTTTGTAATTCTTGTTTCACCTTTGAAGTGCGTATGGAAAAACTTGGTGATGTAATCTTAAGGCGGAAAACAGTGGTTGTCTTATCCTGCTACTTAAGAATTAATTCCTAGTATGTATATATTTTTTAAGCAAGTGCTGGCTTATCCATTACTTTGGTTTTTATGCTTGACTTTTCGTGAGTCGGAAGACTCGTTGTCGGAACCATGCGCTTAGGTGATGATGCCCAATGGCACCGTCAATAACCTGAGCACAAAACCGCCGACAATAAGTGCCAAAAGTCACTACTCCAGAATCCACATAAAAACAACAAAGAACATGTAGACCAGAAAACTTAAGCTAACGCCCGTAGGCGGAATTCTCACAAGTGCAATCGCAAGACTTGTGCATAAAAGTTTTACATGATCCAAAAATGAACACTAAAGGAGGTAAAAGACTCAGCAATATGAGTGAACCAAAGAGCTTTATTTCATTGATCATATAAGAGGTACACAATTAGATAAAAAATGCTAAGTGTAGAAAGGACGTAGCTGTGCTATGTTCCATGGCCGATCAAGCTCCGGGTAGTCATCATCCGGGTCACGTCGCTTACGCTTATGATCCTTGTTGGGTCTATCCTTGAGTTCACGATTGTCGACAAGGTAGTAAGACCCATTGAGCAGCGCCTTGCTTATGATGAACGGTCCTTCCCATGGCGGGGATAATTTGTGTGACTTATTCTGCTTAAGTCGGAGCACCAAATCCCCTTCTTTAAACGAGCGATACCGGACGCGGCGACTATGGTAGCTGTGTAGCTTTTGCTGGTAGATGGCGGATCTTTGGCATGCCAAAACGCGCTCCTCCTCGAGAAGGTCCACATCTAGGCGTCTGGATTCTTCAGCATCATCTTCGTCGTAGGCGGCCACTCTTGGTGCATCGTGGAGGATGTCGGAAGGTAGGATCGATTCTGCTCCATATACCATGAAGTAAGGGGTGTAGCCGGTGGATCTGTTGGGTGTAGTTCGTAAACTCCACAGCACAGATGGCAATTCTTCCGCCCAGGCTCCAGCTGCTCTATGTAGCGGTGCCTCAAGACGTGGCTTGATTCCCTGCAGAATTAATTCGTTGGCTCGCTCAACCTGACCATTGGATTGTGGGTGTGCCACATATGCGAGGTCAAGTCGGATGCCTTTGTCCCAACAATAGGCCTCTACTTCTCCGAGTGATAAGTTGCTTCTGTTGTCGGTGATGATGCTGTGTGGGAGACCAAATCTCACCACTAGATCCCGGACAAACCTAAGGGCAGTTGCCCCATCAAGCTTTCTAATGGGTTTAGCTTCTATCCATTTGGTGAATTTGTCAACTGCTACGAGCAGATGCGTAAATCCACATGGTGTCGTCTGTAACGGCCCCACCATGTCCATCCCCCAGACTGCAAACGGCCAAGTTATTGGTATTGTTCGCAATTCTTCAGCAGGAACATGTGGTTGTCGGGCATAGTACTGGCATCCTGTGCATGTCTCAACCATCTTGTCGGCATCCGCCTTTGCGGTCAGCCAGTAGAATCCTTGCCGGAAGGCTTTCGCGACCAAAGATCGAGGAGAGGCGTGATGCCCACAATCTCCGAGATGGATTTCGCATAGGATTTCCATACCTTCTAGCTGGGAAACGCACTTTAGGTATACACCAGTAGTGCTCCTCTTGTAGAGTTGCCCATTGATTATGGTATAACCCTTTGCTCGTTGTACTATTTGCCATCTTTCGACTTCGTCGTCGGGCAAAGTTCCGTGCTCGAGATACTCCAT
Organism: Avena sativa; assembly: GCA_916181665.1. Classification (NCBI taxonomy): domain Eukaryota; kingdom Viridiplantae; phylum Streptophyta; class Magnoliopsida; order Poales; family Poaceae; genus Avena; species Avena sativa. The sequence goes on along the minus strand of OV702294.1, from coordinate 163,626,872 downwards.
GAACGGTTTTGTCCAAGCCGGAGGGATCTTTGTCATCATGTTGACGAAAGAGTTAGCTCTATCCGGGTTGTCGATGTCGGCACCCTTCACGGATGGTGTGCGTAGATGCTCTAGGAAAATTCTTGGCGGAATTCGCTTTCAGCCTGATCCCAGTTTAGACAACAGATCAGCCGCCTCGTTTTGCTCCCTAGGCACATACTTGACTTCGTAGCCCAGGAAGCTCTTGGCTATCTCGTCCACTTCGTCTCGATATGCCGCCATCATAGGGTTTCGCGCATTCCAGGTGTCAGCCACCTGCTGGGCAACCAAGTCGGAATCTCCACAGCAAACTATGCGCTTGATGCCAATATTCTTGGCTACATGTAGTCCGTGAATGAGTGCTTCATACTCCACCATGTTGTTTGTAGCCTTGAAGTGGATCTGCAGAACATAGTGTAGCTTGTCTCCTTTTGGTGACTGTAGCAGTACACCAGCCCCCGAGCCGTTGAGCAACTTTGATCCGTCAAAGTGCATCACCCAGTACTCTGGTTCTGGCAACGGAGTAGCATCTGGCATCTCCGTCCAATCTGCGATAAAATCTGCCAAGGCTTGTGACTTGATAGCGTCGCGTCTCTTGTAGGTGATCTTGAAGGCGGCAAGTTCAATGCCCCACTTCGCGACCCTTCCTGCAGCGTCGCTGTTATTGATAATGTCGGACAGTGGAGTCCTGCTCACCACTATGATTGGGTGCTCCTGAAAGTAATGCCTCAACTTCCGTGAAGCAAGGAATACTCCATAAGCTATCTTTTGGTAGTGCGAGTAACATTGCTTGGACTCCGTCAAGACCTCGCTTACATAGTAAACTGGTCGTTGAACTTCATACTCATAGCCTGGTTCCTTCCGCTCTACGACGACGACGATGCTGATAACCCGGTTGGTTGCCGCCATGTAAATTAACAGGGGCTCACCAGGCTCGGGTGCTTCAAGGATGGGCGCTGAGGAAAGAATCTCCTTGAGCTGCTTCAATGCTGCATCTGCTTCGTTCGTCCATGTGAATTTGTCCGCCTTCTTCAGCAACTTATACAGTGGCAAGGCCTTCTCTCCAAGTCGTTTGACGAACCGACTAACTACTGCAACACAACCTGTTAGTCGTTGAATGTCCTTTAGGCATGTCGGACGGCTTATGTTTAAGATGGCCTTGATTTTCTCCGGGTTGACCTCGATTCCGCGCTGGGAAACGATGAAAACCAACAATTTGCCGGTTGGAACCCCGAAGACGCACTTCCTAGGGTTGAGCATCATGTTGTATTTACGGAGATTATCAAAGGTTTCTTTCAAGTCGGAGATTAAGTCGTTTGATTTTTTAGACATCACCGCGATATCGTCCACATAGGCGTGAACGTTCCGACCAATTTGGCCGTGAAGGCAATGTTGCATTGTCCGCTGGTAGGTAGCACCTGCGTTTTTTAGCCCAAAGGGCATCGTGACGTAGCAAAACATGCCGTACGGGGTAGTGAACGAAGATCTGCTTCTTCGACGCGGGCATCTATGAGTCATTGACCTTGCTCTGGATCTCCTTGAATTCTTCGCTGTAGAGGACAGCTTCTGCAACGGCTGCTTCGTTGATCTCGCAGTCCCTTGCCTTGGTAAAGCTTCCGGATACGGTGCTGACACCGTTTGGTCTGGGTATCTTGAGTTTGTTGTAGACGAAGCATGGCTTGGCCATGAACGTGTGGAATATGCCGCGGCTGAATATGACGTGGTACACGCTCTTGAAGGGGACCACCTCGAAGGTCATGCGCTCTTGGCGGTAATTATTAACGTCGCCAAAGGCTACCTGAAGTGTAATGCACCCAAGGGACCGAGCCTCCCGACCAGGAACTACGCCATGGAAAACGGTGTTGGTCCGCCTTAGGTTTGCCTTCGTCAAGTTCATCTTCTGCAGTGTATCCAGGTACATGATGTTGATGCTGCTTCCACTGTCCACCATGCACTTGGTGAACTCCACGCCGTCAATCAATGGGTTGATGACCATGGCGTACTGGTTCTCCGTGGGCACAAGGTCTGGGTGGTCCATCCTGTCCCAAGTTATTGGAACCTCCGACCAGCGCAGGTACTGGGGAACTGGGGGAAGAGTGGCCATCAGGATCCTTAGAGAGGTCTTCTGTTGTCGGACGGTGGGGGTGCCAAGGAAAGTGTGGTAGACCGGGGCCTTCTTTGCGAAGGGGTTGTTGCCCTTGTCGTCGCTCTTGGCGGCGTGCTTGGGGTCAACGTCCTCGTCCATGTCACTTGAATCCTTGGAATCCTCCTCCTTCTTCTTCCCCTTGCCCTTGCCTCGTGGTCTGTTCTTCCGACTTTGCTTGTAGCCGGACTGCGGGTCTTCCTTGAGGTCGTTGACGAACTTGCAGTGTCGATTGGTATGGGTGGCCTTGCCGTTGGCATCGAGGTGTACGAGGTACGGCATATCGCGGTACTCTTTGTAGGTTTGGGGAATACATAGCGGCACCGAGTTGGTTTCACTAATTCGCTGCTACCCGCGGCCTGCTCCCCTTCCTCGGCCACGTTGTCCGCCTTCTCCTCGTCTTGCAAAAGTCATAGCGACCATGTCGGTAGATTGCTTTTCTTCTGGAGCAGTTTTCCGCTTTGTACTGCTGTTCCTCCGAGCTTGAGTTGGAACGGCCATTGCCGGCAAAGAGCCACGAGCATCGTCGTCGGTAGCTGCGAACTCACTAGCTAACTGAATCATCTGATTCAAGTCAAGCTGGTGATTGTCCTGCAAGTGCTTTAGCTTATGTCGGAGCAACGTGCCCCTTTCCAACCCATCGATGAAAGCGGCCATGGCGGTCTGAGCGTGCACTCCTGCGCAGGAATTCTTCATATCCAGCCAACGGGAGAGGTAGGCGCGAGATGTCTCGTCTTTTTCTTGCACGCACCGCTGTAGGTCGCCCATAGTGCAGGGACGCTTGTATGTACCCTCAAAGTTTTTGGTGAATGCTTCTTGCATATCCAGCCAGTTGTAGATAGATCTCTCCGGCAAGTCGTCGATCCATTGACGGGTCGTGCCTGCCAACATTAACTGGAGGTACTTGACGGCGACGTTGGGGTTGCCTCCGGCAATCTCCACCGTGTTGCCGTAGTCCTGCAACCATGTGGCAGGCTTGGCTGTGCCGTCATAGGGCTTGATGGTCTTGTCAATCCGGAAACCTTTGGGGTAAGTTGCGGACCGTATTGCAGGTCCAACACAATGTGGTCCCAGGTATGGTCCTTACCGGGCCTCGTGGATCTTATCGATCCGTGAACGTGCGTCGTACGGCTTCGGGTTCTTCTTCTTGTTGTCAACAGGGGATGGGCTGTGTGAACGACGCGTGCCTCTTCAGCCATGGTGACTGCTTGGCGGCGACGGAGGCGGAGGTGGCGGTGGGTTAGCCTTCTTGCTGTTACCCTCCTATGACGCTTCACGCTTGCCGCGGTTGCTTGTAGGACGCGGAGGATCGTGGTGTGACCTGCTCTTGTGTCCTTGGTGGTGCTCTTCATCATGACGGGTCTGTGCCGCGTTGTCGCGGATGATGATGCCGCACTGCTTTGGAGGGGCATATCCGTATGATGGTGAGCCTTATAATCTTCCTGACGTCGAGGAGATCGGGGTGATGGAGATGGGCGGCGAGGTCGGGATTTTTCTCCGTGGTCGGAGGATATGGGGATAGCGTCCTTCCTGTTGCGCGCATCCCTCCGTCTTCGTTCTGATGAACCCGTCTGTGATCCGACATCCTGAGGAGATCTGTCCCTTGGCGGTTTGTACTGGCTATATCGGCAGAGCGCTGGGTCAGACTCGAGCCTCTGAGAGGTGGCCTTTTCCTGCTATTTTACCGCCTTGGCCACTAGGTCGTAGACCCGTTCTACTGCCTCAGGTGATCTATCCTGCTCCAGAAGGGTCTTGGCGACGGCGAGGTTAAGGAGTGGGGTGGGCATCACCTGCTTGCCTTCACTATCAATGTATGGCTTGGCCTGTGCCGGCTTCGAGGGAGCCCATCCTAGGTTGCGTCGTACACCAGGATAGTTGATGACGCGAGCCGGAGCTTTCTTAGCCTTCTGCTGCTGTAGCAGAGTCTTGTACTCAGCCTCCATTGCTCTAGCTTTCTCTATGGACTTCTGCGCGTTGACCAGGTCTCGATCTAGTTTAGCGCCTTGCTCCGCGATGGCTTGCGCCTCCTCCAGCAGTTGCTGGCGCTTCTCGTCAAGCTAAGTCACGTTCCGGATATGAGCAACGGTTAGTGGCTCGACGAGGAGATTGCCGTACATCACTCTATCAGCTGGAGTAACATGGGCTGCTGCCGACGTGGATGCTGGAGGCGGCAAGTTTGCGGTGTTGTTGTTGCTCGGGCCGGTGCCAAGTTCCTGCAGCTGCTGCACTGGGTTAGGCGGAGGAGGCATGACCTTTGCGCGATCATCGTCAGCAGCAATGAGTGGCCCCTTCCCCTTTTCCAGCGCCGTAGGCGGAGCTTGCCCGGGTTGGTCTTCATCCATCGCTTTCCCAATGGTGACGAACACCCCTCGAGACATGACGGTGTTATTAGCTTGCTCGTCGCGCGAGTACTCCTCCTCCATCTCCTGCATAGCGGAGTCTAGCTCTTCTGGACTGAAATCTATCTCCTATGAATCTGCACTGAAGTCAGCATAAAGCGCGTCAATGACAGAGTTGGAGGGTGCCAAGACTTCCTCGATGATGGGCGGTGGAGGTGCAACGGCCTCGACGATGACTATAGGTGGTGGTGCTGCTATGACGATGGCGGCCGGAGGCGGTGGTGGTGGCTGAATCGGAGGGGCTCCGTCAATGAGCGCAAGCGCTGTCTGAGCTGCCGCTTCTGCCTCCGCGTAGTTGTTGACGGTGTTCACCATGCCTTCGAAGGTAAGGCGTCCTGACGCCTGCTGCCGTCTTAGAGAATGTCGGAGAAGCGTGCCATGGTCCAGTCCTTCCACAAAGTGATAGATAGCATCATTATTGGGGTAATTGTCTAGATCGGCTCGTATGCGGAGCCACCTGGCCAGGTAGTCGCGGGGGTTTTCACCTTCTCTCTGAATGCAGCGCGCCAGATCGAAGATGGTAACCACGCCGACGAACTTGGATCTCTGCTGTCCAGACGCACGGACGAAGCCGGCGGATTTGCAGTGATTTTCCACCTTTATATCCTGCACAGGGGCGGTTTGGGTGGGTCTTGAATTTTTCCGATCTTTGCAGGCAAACTCCAAAGAGAGATCCGACATCGATCCTTCCGCGAATGTATCCTGCCCGTAGGCAGTCCGTGCGGGCCTTGGTGCTTTCCAATCTTTGTCGGCAAACTCCGAAGAGAGATCCGACATCGATCCTTCCGCGAACGTATCCCGCCCGTAGGCGGTCCGTGCGGGCCTTGGTACTTTCCGATCTTTGTCGGCAAACTCCGAAGAGAGATCCGACATCGATCCTTCCACGAACGTATCCTGCCCGTAGGCGGTCCGTGCAGGTCTTGTTGCTCCTCCGACTCCCAGGGAACTAGTGCCCGAGTCAGTTTCGCTGATGAAGAGATGGATGTCTCCGATAGGAACGATCGAACACCGTGTAGGGTTCATCTTCGCCGGGATCCAGAATTCGTTAGGGGGGACGATCGGAACATTGCCGGAGAAGAGAACACGGCCGATGGCTACGGTTTCACCGATTCCCGCGAAGATCTTGGTCCTCGCCCGCTGAAGAGCCTAAAGCGCCTCTTGCCCCACGGTGGGCGCCAACTGTCGTCGTATTGCCGACGAGTACGCCATGGAGGGGTCCTCACAGTGCGTGTTTAGAGACGTGGGGTAAGGCGGACGGTTGACGGGTACGAGGTAACACAGCTTACCCAGGTTCAGATCCCACGATGGTGGCGGAATCCTACTCCTGCTATAAATCACTATAATGGCAATACGCCGAGTTACAAAGATAGGTTCGTTGTGCGAGGTTGTCTATGCTTGTATGAGATCGTGCCCTAAAGGCTCCCATAGGTCCGACTTATATAGTAGTCAGATCCTAGGGTTACAGGGAAAAGTCCTAGCCGACCAGGTTACAGAGTCCTACACCGTCTATCACTAGTCTTGTGTATCTTGCACTCCAAGGCTCCGGGTACGCTGGTGACTCCACCGTAGCCTTCCTTTATCCGGCATGGGCCTCCCTTCTGGATCCACCTAACTGGGCCGCCCAGCAGACCATTGGTCATGCTACCGACTATGGGCCACCCGGGTTATTCGGATAAGAGACATGCTATGAGGATACCCATATAGCATATCCCCAACAGTTACTTATTGATTTGATAAGTCTTGTTGCTGCAGGAGGTATAAACACCACCCTTTCAATGTGAGTATAATGATAATGTTATCATATCTTCTTATGTTAAAGGAAATTATGATTTTGATGATGTGGAACAAATTGAAGAATTTATTGCCTTCAAGGGTGCATTTGAACTTGCCAGTTTGCTTGAAAATACTGATGATGCACCTTATAACCATGAGGTTTTTGAGATACTTAAATTTTGCTTTGATAATTACAAGGGATAAAATGGCTATATTCTTGAATATTTTAATAGGTGCTTTCCACATTTGGAAGAGACTAATGCCTTGAAGGAGCCTATGGAAGAAGAAATTGTTGAAATGGGAAAGCTCCTTTAGATCCTAATAGTGTTCCCTTAGCCTATTTGGTTGCTCAAGAAGAGCAAGTTGACGTGAACTTCATTAGAAACAACAATTTCAACAACAATGCCTATAGGAATAATTTTGGTAGCAACAACAATTATAGGCCTTATCCTCATAATAATGGCAATTCCTATGGAAGCTCTTATAATAATGCTAGAAGTGCCCCCTCTGAACTTGAAGTCATGCTCAAGGACTTTATTAGTAAACAAACCACATTCAATAAGACTATAGAGGGAAAGCTTTTAACTGTTGAAAAAAATATATCCTCTTTGTCTGAAGCTCAGTCCTCCTTGATTAATAAAATGGTTGTTAAACCTGAAACTATGGAAAACACCTTTGCTACTGCTCATGCCATACAAGTTACTATTGATGAAAATGTTAGACTGTTAGCTCAACTCCATGCTAGGTGGGAAAGGGAAGATGAAATTGATAGAAACAACAGTGTGTGCACCATCACCACTAAATCACAAGTAGTCCCTATTCCTTCTCCTACTATGCCTGCGCCTATTGAGCCTACTACTAGTGATGCTAAGTTTGACTTTAATATTGATGGTTGCAATATTTCTGAAGTGATTATGTTCTTGCAAGCTTGCTAGAAGTCCTGATGCTAGTGATATTCATGTTGCTTTCACTAAACATATTACAGATGCTCTAGTGAAAATTAAGGAAGAAAAGCTAAAACACAAAGCTTCTATTCCTAGGAAAGTAGAAGATAGTTGGGAACCCATTATCAATATGCAAGTGAATGACTTTGATCTCAAAGCTTCATGCGATCTTGGTTCTAGTGTCTCTATTATGCCTAGGAAGATTTATGGAATGCTTGATTTGCCACCATTGGAAGATTATTATTTAGATGTCCCACTCAATGATAATTCTAAGAAGAAACTCATGGGGAGTATTAATGATGTTCTCATTATGGTTAACAATGCTTATGTCCCTGTTGACTTCTATGTTTTGGATGTTGAATACAATGCTTCTTGTTCTATTACTTTGGGAAGACCTTTTCTTAGAACAGTTGGTGCCATTATTGATATGAAAGAAGGCACCATTAAATATCATTTTCCATTTAAGAAAGGTATTGAACACTTCCCTATGAGGAGATAGAAGTTGCTTTTTGCTCCTCCTTTGAACGCAAGATTTGATGTTAATGCTTCTTCATTTGAAAATACTTGATTCTTCTTGCTTCTCGTGCCTAACTTAAAGGCGTTAAAGAAAAGTACTTGTTGGGAGATAACCCAAGAGTTTACTTGAGTCTTGGAAGTTATTACTTCATTAATGACATCTCCTTATCATTTTTGTTTGATTTTTGTGCCAAAAATGACCTCTAATGAGAGGGAAGTAAGATTTGGGGAGTTGCTGTCCCGAAACAGATTTCTATCCTCCACCAAAAAATTCGTGAGGAGTCTCTGTAACTCGGATTGAGCTCAAAATTTACGAATAAATCCACCAGTATGTTATCTAACTTTAGTTAGTTCAACACTTTTTGATTTGAGCAACAGAAGATGTTCGCAGAAATCGGTTTCTACCTGCTGGTCTTTTTTGACAGATTTCTGCCATTATTTGCATTTGCTTCTTATTGATTCCTTTTTGAGTTCTCTTTAGGTGAATTGAGATTTTTGAAGGAGTTATTACAGTAGCTTGTGTTTTTAGTGAAAATCCTTGCTGTTCCAAAGCTTTGCCAGAGGTCTAATATCTTTTGAATACACTAATGTTGCTAATGAAGATTGTGTGAAGTTTTGTATGAAGGAAATATTTTAGGTGTAAAGAGAGAATGATGCAATGAGATGAATAATGGACAAAAGCTCAAGCTTGGGGATGCCACCATGGTGTCACCCCAAGAAATATCCAAGAGGTACAAGTGTCAAAGCTTGGGGATGCCCAGGGCATCCCCTTTTTCATCAATAAAAAACTATGGTCTGTCTAGACACTTCGTTTTTATTGTTTAATTTCATGCTCAGTTGTGTTGTTCTTGGAGCATCTTAGTTTTTGTTTGCTTTGCTTAGGTTGTTTAGTTTGCTTGAATAAAGTAGTTTGGACCCCCGTTCTTGTTGTGTTGTTTTGCAAATAAGTTGCTTGGTGTTGGAAAGGAGTAGTAAGTTCTTGCTTCAAGTGCAAGAGGAGCTTGCATTGACTGTGACTTAGACTTTAGCATGACATTCTAGGTGTTGTTTTGACCTTATGCTTAGTGATTATTGTTGTAGCATGTCTTGTTCCAAACAATTGGGATTGCTTAGTGTGCCTTGAAGAAATTATGCGTTGTTTTAGCATGCAAAAGCATAGTATTATGGTATTCCCCTTTGATGCTTTGCTTGGGTTGAATTAGCACATGCCCACACCATGTTATGACTATGACAAGTCACCATTAGCCTCTATGATCATTTAGTCCTTGACTTGTAGTACCACTCTTTGCTTTGATTAGTATGCTTTGTTGCACTGCATAATTATGGCCATTATGTTCTCTTAGTTGGTTGCTCCCAGTCTTTTGCTAGCCTCCACTTGTATGAGTAAGTTCTACTCATGCTTCCAACTTCCAAGAAACCAAGTTATTCCAAGGTGTCCACTATAAACTCATATGCATGGTGTGTTACACCATTCCAAGTATATTCTTGTTTTCAACTATCTTCCAATTAAAAACTATTTTGTTATGTGAAAACTTAGTGATTAAAGCCCTCACGAACTTGAAGGCACACTTTATATTCTTTTCCCCTAATAAACTTGAACCATTGTGACAACCTTGTTGTATATGCTTGCACTTATAAGTTGGAATTAGCAGAATCGTGCTGTCACGAGGAACGTTTTCAATATTGCACTTGTACTTTGTACTCAATTGATATCATGCTCTTTTGTCTATGGATGTCACCGGTGTGAAATAAAGAGGGAACTTGTAAGTCCATGGAGTTTGTATCCTGTGTTAGAGAAACACCTGAGCCGCTAGCCTAAGCCATGCCTAATCATGGTGGAAACTTGCAGCATCACCATAGTGACATCTATGAAGCATTCTTCTTATAAAAAAAGACACATTGAGAAAAGAGGAAAGAGAGAAAAAAGCACCATATTCCCATGGTACATAAGAAGATTGCTGAGATGCTCATTGTTTGCTTGCCTTATCATTTTGGTTATGGGAAAGCTCCTGTACCATGTGCAAGGGGTACCCTATTGGCGGTTCTCAATGATATGCAAATACTTACAATGACAAGAACTTACCTGGACCCAAAGTTGAGTATGCATGAGGTGTGGCCCTCGTATTCAAGGGGCATGAGATTGCCAACTTATACCTCGTCAAGCATATACTCCAACTTTGCCACTTTAACCTTAACCACTTCAAGATGCTTATGATAGGGGCAATGAGGGCTGAAAGCTAACAAGTACCATAATTTTTGGAAGCTCTTTTTGAACTTTGAAGGTGTCATATGCATTTATATTGCTACTCTATGAGGAACAAGCTGATTGCCACCATGTTATGTTTTCTGTATGTGAAACAAACAAATGTTTTTCAATGCATGTTACTCATGATCTTTGTTTGTAGCTTGTCATGTTGCATGCATAGTTACTATGTCCTATTGTTAGAACTCCATCTTTGATGCACATGCTTAGAGTTCTTTGACCCCAGCTTTCAATGCTTGCAAATGGTTGGATCTTTGTTGTGACGGTGCATGTCACCTCAAAAATTATTCTTTTATCACTTACCTACTTGAGAACGAGCAGGAGTTAAGCTTGGGGATGCTGATATGTCGGAAATGTATCTATAATTTTTGATGCTCCATGCTTGTTAAGTATCTACTTTGCTTTACTTGTCTACACTTTGAGGCGCTTTTTACACTTTGAGGTGCTTTTTATATGTCGGGAGGGGAGATCATCCCGGAGGCCTTCTTTCCGGTATGATGCGTGAGTAGTTCCACCTTGGACTATGGGTTCATGTAGTAGCTAGATGGTTGTATCTCCTCCTTTGTGCTTTCATGTATAGATCCTGTGGGCTCCGTTCATGATCAAGATCTAATCTATTTGTAATCATGCATGTTATGTTTATGGGGATCCGATGGATATTGAGATTATTATGTTGGTTTGATTAATGGTTTTGTCTTTATGATTCTATCATGTCTGTGTTGTTTGTGATCTTGCATGCTCTCCGTTGTTAGTAGCTATCGTGGCCAAGTAGTTGCTAGTGATTCCAAGAGGGGGTATTTATGCTCGATAGTGGGTTCATGCCTCTAGTTTCCAAGGGAAGTGACAATAATATCTTCAGATATAGATGTGTTGTTGCTACTAGGGAGAAAACAATGGTCCCTTGTTCATGGAATATGTGGACTGTTTAGCTTACACTCTTTGCTTAAAGCAGTTGTCTGTTGCTTGCAACTTAATAATGCAGGGGGTTCGGATAATAACCTGAAGGTGGACTTATAGTCATAGATGCAGTTGGATAGCGGTCTATGTATCTTGTTGTATTGCCCAATCGAATCTCATAGGATCTTTCTGACTAGTAATTGCATTGTTATGCCTTGCTCAGTTCCTGTCAATTGCCCTGCTGTAATTTGTTTACCCTTCATGCCATATTGTTTATCTAAGGAGAGCACCTCTAGTGAACTATGTACCCCGGTCCAATCTTTACCATTGATACATCTTCCACTGTTACTCGTTTACTTGCTGCAAACCATTACCTTCCACACCATACGTTTAATCCTTTGTTACGGCAAACCGGTGAGTTTGACAACCTCACTGATTCGTTGGGGCAAAGTCTTGAGTTTGTGTTTGTGTAGGTCTCCGCGTTGCTTGCAACACCTGTGTGACGTTTCCTTCCTCCTTCTGGTTCGATAACCTCGGTCTCAACTGAGGGAAAACTTGCTGCTTGCTCTTCACACCCTACGCTTGGGGTTACCAACAAAGTGCCACATCGAGCTTCAATTGACTGCACGATAAGAATAAAGAGCACCTTTGTTCATATATTATTTTTAATATACAACAAACTTGACAAGCGTGAAAATCCGACCTTTGTTAGACCGTATATGGACTAAACAAAAAAATCACACAGTTCTAATAGAACTTGTAGGATATCATTTAGTAGAACCTTCTAAATTTGTTAGGTTTCCATCATGCTATACAACTAGGTCTATTTTGCCTAAACTTTAGTGAGATAGTTTTATTTCCAAAGGTTAATGAGGTATAAAATATTTAATGATATGTGCCTATATGTTTTATTTAAGCAAAACCGTAATAATTAGTCTAAACTTGGTGGTCGGCCATGTGGTTCGTCCCGTACAAACTGTATTTCTGCGAGGAAGAAACATCCTAGATGGAGTAGTAATTGTACATAAACAATTTTCACGAACTACGTCCGAAAAAGTTGAATGGAGTAGTACTAAAATGCATATGACAAAGTCAAATGTCTTTTCTCCAATAGACTCTTAGAATAAAATATGTTTTCTCTGCATAGCAGTGTGTTTTACTCTATAATTTTGTGTTTGGAGGCAGCGTGACCATCAAAACCAATGACAGATACTTTCAAATAAAAAAAGGACTAAAACAAGTTGATTCATTATCATCAATACTATTCAACATAGTGGTGGATATGGTAGTTGTTATGATTGCACGCAAAAAATGATGGCCAATTTAAGAAAGCAATTCCACATATAGTTGATAGTAGACGTTCTATCCTTCATTGTGCCGACCATACAATTTTGAGAAAATTTCTTTGTTGGCCCTGGTTAAAATTTAGCTTCCTTTTTTGGCCTTGGGCAAAATATTCTTCCCTTCTTGACACAAAAATTTCGGTTCGTTCCTTATCTGGCCCTGCCGTCGATTCCGTTTGCTCCCCCCGTCAATTTTTGTTTTCCTGGACAAGTATACCCCCTAGCTTGATTCACATCCGAACAGAAAAAAAAGAAAAAAGAAAATATACCCCATACCGTACTGTGTCCAGACCCTTCTCTCGCGTCGCGTCCTGTCCCGTACCCCTGTTCGAGCGCGTCTCGTACCCCATGTTCGATTCCTACCCGGCGGGGAAACGGTGGCGGCTAGCGCCTAGGGCAATGGGAGGCGGCTAGCGGCTAGGGCGACAGCGGTGGCTAACCCTAGCGTCTAGGCCGATGGCGGCGGCTAACCCTAGCGGTTAGGCCGACAGCGGCGGCAGGGTCTCTACAGCTCGCGTGTGGCAGGAGAGAGGCGGCGACAGGGGTCTCTACAAGAAATGATGGCCGAGGGAGCTCAAGGAGGGGATCCTGATGGCACGCCCTTGGAAGATGCTGCGGCAGAGGGAGAATGTCCTATGACGGGGCATCCGTCGGCAAGCTCAGCGGCGGGCGTGACTGCAGCTATCGGCCACCGCTCGTCTGCAGGAAGCATCCACCACGCGACTACAGGATCGACTTTGGGTGGGGGATCCTCTACATGGCCAGAAGGATAAGCATCTCTCTTATCTTTGCTGGTACTATTGATCTTGTTGCTAGAATTCGGCATGGCCATAACTAACCACATCTTGTCTGATTGCTAGTATAGTAGTGCTTATGGATGCATAATTTGTTTACATGATGGATCCCAATTCAAGTTATTGTCTGAAAACAACTTTGCTTGGCAACCCCAAAACAGCTAGAAAATACATCAATTGTTTTTGTTTGGAGAAGTTTATTGACTTTGATTTAACAAACTATAATGATTTGGTTGCTCATACATCAGAAACGTATCTATAATTTTTTATGCTTCATGCTTGTTTACTATCTACTTTGCTTTGCTTTGTCTACACTTTGAGGTGTTTTTATATGTTTTCTGGTACTAACCTATTAACAAGTTTCCATAGTGCCAGTTGCTTGTTTTCTTCTGTTTTGGGTTCCAGAAAGACAGAAAATCAATATTCTCGGAATTGGACGGGACAAAAGCCAAAGTCAATATTTTACCGTGGGGAACACGAAGCCGGAGTACGAGACGGAGGAGACCCACCAGGGGCCACACCCCTTGGCCACACGGGTGGGCCCACCCCGCGCCTGGGAGGGGTGCAACCACCCTGGTGGCCCCCCTGCCTCGCCTCTTCGCCTATAAGAAGCCCCGATGCAGAAACCCTAGCCACCCAATAAAAACTCCACGAAACCGTCTATAGCCGCCGCCACCATCATCCCTAGATCGGGGAGGATCTGAAGCTCTTCCCGACACCCTGTCGGAGGGGAGATCATCCTAGAGGCCTTCTTCTTCATCATGCCAGCCTCCGGTATGAAGCGTGAGTAGTTACACCTTGGACTACGGGTCCATGTAGTAGCTAGATGGTTGTATTTCCTTCTTGTGCTTTCATGTATAGATCTTGTGAGCTCCGTTCATGATCAAGATCTAATCTATTTGTAATCATGCATGTTGTGTTTGCGGGGATCCGATGGATATTGAGATTACTATGTCAGATTGATTAATGGTTTTGTCTATTTGATTCTATCATGTCTGTGTTGTTTGTGATCTTGCATGCTCTCCATTGTTAGTATATATCTTGGCCAAGTAGTTGCTAGTGACTCCAAGAGGGGGTATTTATGCTCGATAGTGGTTTCATGCCTCTAGTTTCCAAGGGAAGTGACAGAAATCTCTTCGGTTGTAGATGTGCTGTTGCCACTAGGGAGAAAACAACGATCTCTTGTTCATGGAACAAGTGGATTGTTTACCTTACACACTTTGCTTAAAGCAGTTGTCTGTTGCTTGCAACTTAATACTGGAGGGGGTTCGGATGATAACCTGAAGATGGACTTTTAGTCATAGATGCAGTTGGATGGGGGTTTATGTATATTGTTGTATTGCCCAATCGAATCTCATAGGATCTTTTTGTCTAGTATTGCATTGTTATGCCTTGCTCAGTCCTGTCAATTGCCCTGCTGTAATTTGTTTACCCTACATGCCATGTTTGTTTATCTAAGGAGAGCACCTCTAGTGAACTATGGACCCCGGTCCAATCTTTACCATTGATACATCTTCCATTGTTACTGTTTACTTGCTGCAAACCATCATCACCTTCCGCACCATACATTTAATCTTTTGTTACAGCAAACCGGTGAGCTTGACAACCTCACTGTTCGTTGGGGCAAAGTCTTGAGTTTGTGTTGTGCAGGTTTCCACGTTGCTTGCAACACCTTTGAGACGTTTCCTTCCTCCTACTGGTTCGATAACCTCGGTCTCCTACCGAGGGAAGACTTGCTGTTGTGCTCTTCACACCTTGCTCTTGGGGTTTCCAATGAAGCGTCCCACGTCAACACCGGGAGCCATCAGTTGCATCAATTGTAGAGCAGTACCAACCAAGATATTTGGAAGTTGTACAACTTCACTATTATGAAGAGGTTCTAAAATCATTCCTAGAAGTAAAATATGATCAAGAATTGATGATAATGTTTGAGAAACACGCCGATACAAAGTCTGTTCAATTTTTCATTGCATATTGCGATCCCTCTGAAACATATGAGCCTATCATCGAGCATTATACTGATATGCATCTCCAACCAAACAAAAAACCATCACAAGATGAGGATAGTTACCTTCGAAACCCAATACCCGAGAATGAGCATGTTGGTATTGATGAGGAGGACATGTATTCAGAGAAAGAACCTATACCTCTAAATTTTGTTCTTTATGGTAAAGAGAAGGAAAAAGACAATCTTTGTGATGACGAGAGCGAGGATGAGGCCGAAGTAGAGGAGGATGAGGAGGTACATGAGCCAAATCATGCACCCAATGTTGAGTACAATAAAGAAGACCCTCCAATGACAGTAGGATCCACAAATACAAATATGGATGAGTTTAAGTTGGCCATTCGTCAACATGCAATCAAACGTGATTTCGAGTTTAATACAAAGAAGAGTGCACCACATAGGTTCACTGCCTATTGTTCAAGAAAAGTTGAAGATGATTTCCCATGGAGAATACATGCTTCTACAACGGATGATATGTGTACCGTAGTGGTAATTTCCAACATAACTTCTAATTTTGTAGCTTATTACTTTTATTTTTATCTTGTGGCTAATTACTTATATTATTATTTTGTAGGTGAGAACAAATCCTTTTGAACATAATTGTTCTAGTACAAAAAGGAAAAAGTGTAGGGGTTCGTAGCATGGAAAACAAAAAATTTCTACCACATGAACACACAATCAAGATCTAATCTATGATCAAGCCAAGATCTATCTACTAGATTGTAGCAATGAGTCGATGGAATACTAACCCTCGAAGATCCAAAGCGGTTAACGAGAGCAGATTCTCGTGGGTGATGTAGTCGTACACTTTCCGATCTCAAGATCGCGTAGACGATCCTTCCGGCGCTGCGTTCCGGCAGCGCTCCCGCAGTCGGTCACACGTTCGGTACTCGATGAAGACCTTCCTCTCCCTTGTTCCAGCAGGCAGCGGAGGTTGTAGCACTCTCCTCACGATTCCGGCAGCACGACGGCGTGGTACCGGAAGTAGAGGGGAGATCTCCCAGGGCTTCGGCTTAAGCCGGAGCGAGTATGGTGGACTATGAGAGAGCCTCGGTGATCTAGGGTTTAGACACACCAAGGAGAGGGAGCTAGGCCGGCGGCTAGGGCAAAAGGAGAGCCCCAACTCGGCGACATGGCAAACCCTAGGAGGCGGCGGCGACTTTGGTGGAGGCCGGCGGCTAGGGTTTAGGTTTAGAGGAGAGAGGTGTAGGTCTAGGAGGGGCAGCCCTGCCCCTCCTTATATAGGTGGAGGGAGCACGCCAAGGGGAGGGGAGTCCCTCCCCAACTCGGTCTCCAAGGCCGGCGGTGGAGGGAGAGGGACTTCCTCCCCAAGTAGGTTTCCTACTCTCCCTCCACCAAGCAAACTTGTCGTTTGACTTTTCAAATTGGCGTTTGACTTTTCAAACTAGGATTTGATTTATCCCTTTATTTTGCTCAGCAATGACACCTAGTACATGATGCAACCATTCCAACTTGTAATGACACATTCATGTACCCTTCCCCTCCGGAGTGCCGGACATTCCGGAACCTTCTAGAACATTCCCGATGAAAACACTGGAACCATTCTCCAACCCCGAAACAGGACTTTCCTTATATGAATCTTATTCTCCGGACCATTACGAATCTCCTCGTGATATCCCGGATCCCATCCGAGACTTCGAACAACATTCGGTCTCTTACTCGTCATTCCATAACTACTCAACAACATCGAATCCTTAAGTGTGTCTCCCTACGGTTCGTGAGTTATGTAGACATGATCTAGACACTTCTCCGATCAATAACCAATAGAGGAATCTGGAAATTCATATGGCTCCCACATATTTCTACGATTACTTTGCGATCGAATGAACCACTTACATATGATACCAATTTCCCTTTGTCTCACGATAGTTTACTTATCCGAGGTTTTGATCGTCGGTATCTCTGCATACCTAGTTCAACCTCGTTACCGATAAGTACTCTTTTCTCGTTCCCGTGATATGTGATCCCTTGTGAGCCAGTCACATGCTTGCAAGATAATTGGATGACATTCCACCAAGAGGGCCCAGAGTATATCTATTCGTCATATGGATGGATAAATCTCACTCTTGATCCATGTGTCTCAACCCATACTTTCCGAACACTCAATGCCATCTTTATAGCCACCCAGTTACGGTGTGGTGTTTGATGTCATCAAAGCATCCTTCTGGTGATGGTGATAAGCATGATCTCATGGTCGAAGGAATTAGGTTACTATGTATCAGAAAGCTTATAGCAAATGAACTATATTAAATGACTTGATCTTTATGCTACGCTTAACTATAGGAGTATGTCCATCACATCATTCTCCTAATGATATGACCCTGTTGTTAATAACATCTCTATGTTCATGATCAGGAAACCATGATCATATATTAACCAACAAGCTAGTTTAACAAGAGGCTTTACTAGGCACTCTTTTATGTTTACAAATCACACAAGTATTAATGTTTCCTGTTAATACAATTATAGCATGGTATGTAAACATTTATCATAAGTATGAAGATATGATAATAACCACTTTATTATTGCATCTTGGGCATATCTCCAATAGTCTCCCACTTGCACTAGAGTCAATAATCTAGTTTCAAACCTTTGTGTATTCAACACCTATGGCTTTCTGGTGTCGTATGTACACGATTGCTAGTGGTCAACTAATCTCCGGATCTGACACTTCCAGATCCGTGTGTAATTGCATGTCTTTGCGTCTCTACGCATCACTCATTCTCTAATGAGATGGCTTTGTACAAATTTGGTCCTTTGGTGTGACCTTTAGTTCTTTGGGGTTAAAACATGTTGATAATATTGTCGTACAATATATCTTCATAGTATTATCCCTACTTTGAACTACACCTAGTTTGATAACAAACTACTTGACACAAATTCCCTCTTTTGCTGCTATAATAGCAGTTATATACTTAACCTTTTGTTGTAGTATCTGTCACAATGTCTTAACTTTGGAACTGATCCAAATTCATTATGGAACTTACTTTCCATTATATTGTGCAACCCTTAGTTTAGATTGAGATAAACTTAATTTGTACTTCGTGACAAAACTAGTATCAATGTAATTCATTTACAATGAACTAACCATCTATTTGTCACTTCTACAAAATAATATATTCTTAGTTCTTTTACAAGATCATAAGAATATCTTCACTATCGTCCAATAATCATCTTATGAATCATTCTGGTATATGCTCATAACATTTATAGCATAGGACATATCTGGATTTATACACACCACAGCATGATTGATAAAATACTCTTTGTGATTTTACACATCAAGTATCAATCTATACTTGAATCTTTGTTTCACTTACCAAGTGTCAATACACTTGAATATTGAACTCATTCAATCCTTTCTGTGCGACAAGAACCTTTCTTGTAGTTTCTATATTGAACTCATTCAATATATCATCTATGTACTTTCGGCACAACCATATTAGCGTCTATTGATGCCAAATATTTGGGTTTTGCCTAAGTCTTTCATCGAGATGAAATTCTTATCATGTGTTAATAAAAGATACATTATTTCCAATCAATGATATGTCTTCCACATAATGTATTAGAAACATGTCTTAGCGCTCCCACTTAATTTCTTGCAAATGCAAGCATCTTCATCGTCTCCGATGAAATTAAACTCTTTTAACAGTTTCATCATAGTGAAGATTCCAACTCCGCGATGCTTACTTCAACCATTAAAGTTTGCATATGCTTTTAGCATCCTTTGAATTAACAAAACCCTTTGGACCGTGTCATGCACACGTCCTTGGTAACCATTCTATTAGAAGAACTTGTTTTGTTTATTCAACACATAACAAAATTATATGTCGTGGTTGCTACATTAATCCGTCTAGACTAAATATCGCTATGAAAGAGCAGATCTTGTCATAGTCAACCTTTGAACATTGTTGTGAACTCTTTCCCAACATGTCAACTATTTCATAGATGTGAAACATCCATGTCTATTTCTTTATAGATCCAAATACGACTATAAGGTCTTGTACCTTTCCAGAGGGTCTTTCAAGTTCAAAGCTTGATCTCTCGTATATGGAACTATCACGAATTTTATGGCTTCAAGCCATTTGATGGAGTCAGGGCCCATCATTGCTTCTTTGCATGTAGTTGGATCATTATCGTTAAATAATGATTTAACTCTCAAAACTTGGTATTTGATTGTTTACCCGACCTTCTTGTTTTAATAGGAACTTAGTCCTCCGTGACCACAACCTTTGAGGCACGTGAGTCATGAGCATTGTTGCTGCCTCCGGAACACTTTTCGGCACTGTGCAACTCTGCACATATAGCTAAGGTTCTTTTAACCTTATCAAAGTTCTATTGTCCTCCCACTTAACTTTTCACGAAAAATTCCTTCTCAAAGAAACTTGACGTTTTAAGCGACAAACATTTTTTGTCTCCGATGTTATGGAGGAACAGTTATTCGAAATAACATACAAAGACAGGTTCATCCGACTTTGGTTGCAAACATCTTTCTTATGCATAGCATACCAATGTTTAAGAAAGGGCAACTTGGGTTTTATCCCAAACCATAACTTTATATGGTGTCAATTCAACGGATTATGATGGAGCTCTTTTCAGTGAAAAAACGGTAGTCTCTAAAGCTTTTAATCTTTAAAATATAATGGCAGTTTTATGAATTACACCTTTGATCTTACCATGTCAAACAAGGTTTAATTACAAATCTCGAATGCTCCATACTCTTATGGTGTTTCGAAAAATGCAAATCCACGGAACGATTCCTTAAAACTTAGGTATTATGCTAAACTTGTAACTCAAATATCTTCCTTTATGATCTTATCATAAACTATTTATATTTTTGTTACAATGATTTTGCACTTCATCTTGAAAGTCTTTGAACTTTTCCATTGTTTCATACTTTATCCTTATTAAGTAAATATTCATATATTCACTCAAATTTTTGGAGGAATCATATGAAGTTGAAATCCGTCGCTCTTGACTACACATAATGGACTTCATACAACAATATGTACAAGTTCCAATAAGCCAGTCATTCGTTCCTTTTGGCCTATGAACGAAGTTTTAATTATCTCTAGGAAAGTTTAACAAGCGTCATTTGATCAAAAATCAAAAGACTCCAAAAATTCCATCCATATGGAGTTTCTCCATGTTTTCTTTCCAATATAATTTAAACGGCGATGTCACTTCCTAAGTGACCTTTTAATTTGTCTTTCGACAATTTTAGCACTAGTTTTATGGATGTGATTTCTCCAACCAGATTTGTGAATCATCCATCTTTTATGGATTACGGCAATTATTTGAACAACCCTTTTGTTCTCATAATACCTGATAAAACAAATCTTGAAGGCAATCTTTGATGTTTAACGAGCAACACAATAACCCTTTATTTCTTCTCAATGAATATTATCACATATTCATTTGCTAGTTACTTAGGTCATTATAGTTCATGAATTCTGTTGTTTCGTATGACGATTCATACCAACAAATTTTGTATCCAATACTTAAGAACCACATTATTTAACAAGCAAAGAATACAGCCATAACACGTATATCCTCTATATACCCAAACTGAACAATTCTAGTCTTTTCTTTTCTGCCATATATTTATGAGAATCTCTTTCAGTATTTCTTTTCTGTTTGAAAGAATCTATCAATATCAATAGTGGAGCCATATACATGACACATAGTCCAAAGCATGTATAGTAAAATACCAATGTCTTTGGACTTGCACTTTGAAGTAGATCACCATCATCAAATGTTTGGTGTTCTTTCAAATTCCTTTCTTTAGTAATCTCTTGGTGTAGTAAACATTTTACCTACATCAAATATTCACCCTTATCATGGAATTATCCATGATCAAGCTACTTTTAGCTTATAACGGTGAATCGCGAGTATAATGTTGCTCTCCAAAACCTTTTGGAGGTTTAGGACAACTAGTGTCTCCAACCTTTTGCAAATTCTCATCAAATACGAGAACATGACTTTTGCCATATTATACTCTATCATGTTGCAACCAAAACTTTGTTTCAGATATCACAATATCTTCCACACATCATGGTTTCTGAAACAACTATTTCATATCCTAGATAACCTTGATATTAAGACAATCCTTTGAATATCAAGAATCATGAAGATAAACATGATACTTACATACTAACACTGGAATTGTTACTCTTGATTTAATACCAATTATTAAATTTCACGGAGTAATCAAAACTTACTGAAAGTTTACAATGGGACTTTTAAACTTTAGATTAACACTTCAAAACAATACGATACCAGTTCGTAAAGTAACTAACTAGAATTCTATAGTTCTATCATCTCAATTATAACTAAGCGCAAGGTGATAAACGGATGCCAATGACTACAACAACTATGCAAATTCACTTTGATTTAATTTATGATAAATAGTGTTCAAATTTTAATCATATTGTCGTTGAACTCCCACTCAAAACAATATCCCTCACATTGTTTTAGTGATCACACGAACCAAATCCACCACATCAAAACCGATCATCACGAGAGTTGATGTAGCTTCAATGGCGAACAATCAACATGTTCATCATATCTACTATATGACTCATGCTCTACCTTTCGGTGATCCGTGTTCCGAGACCATGTTTGTACATGCTAGGCTCGTCAAGATCAAACCTTAGCTTCCGCATGAGCAAATCTGGCTTGCTCACGTTGTATACACTCGCAGAATCTAACACACCCGATCATCACGTGGTGCTTCGAAACAACGAGCTTTAGCAACGGTGCTAACTAAGGATGAACACTTTAAAACTTGAAATTTGTGTGCTTGAGGGATCATCTTATAATGCTACCGTCGTGATCTAAGCAATACAAGATGCATAAAAGGATTAACATCACATGCAATTCATAATATGTGATATGATATGGCCTTTCTTCTTTGTGCTTCCGATCTCCATCTTCAAGCACGAACATGATCTCCATCATTACCGGCATTGCATCAAGGTCAATGACGCCGCTCCATGGTTGTCGTCCACCAGCTTCAACTATTACAACTACTTTGAATAGACACGCGGGTCTTAACAGAATTAAAAAAACCATATGGCTCCTGCCGGTTGCCAACTTACAATAAGGAACATTGCATACATCAAATATAATCACAATCATGGCCATATCACATCACAACACACCCCTGCAAAACAAAGTTAGACGCCTCTAATTTTCTTTGCATGTTTTACGTGGTTTGGGGCTTTCAATAAGTGTTGTTCTAACTTACGAACAAGAACCACAACATTGATACTAGTATTGTCAATCACCCGTTGTAAATTGAATCTTAACTATGTTGGGAGAAACAGGCACCCGCAAAGCCACTTATGCAATACAAGTTGCATGTCAAGTGTGGAGCAAGTCTCATGAACGATGTCATGTAAGGTTAGCCTGGGCCGCTTCATCCCACCATCCCGCAAGATGCAAAGTACACAAGAAGCAATCGACAACAAAAGCATCAACGCCCACAATGACCATTGTGTTCTACTCGTGCAACAGATCTACATATAGACACGACGCTGATACCACTGTAGGGGTTCGTAGCATGGAAAACAAAAAAATCTACCGCATGAACACACAATCAAGATCTATCTATGATCAAGCCAAGATCTATCTACTAGATTGTAGCAATGAGTCGATGGAATACTAACCCTCGAAGATCCAAAGCGGTTAACGAGAGCAGATTCTCGTGGGTGATGTAGTCGTACACTTTCCGATCTCAAGATTGCGTAGACGATCCTTCCGGCGCTGCGTTCCGACAGCGCTCCCGTAGTCGGTCACACGTTCGGTACTCGATGAAGACCTTCCTCTCCCTTGTTGCAGCAGGCAGCAGAGGTTGTAGCACTCTCCTCGCGATTCCGGCAGCACGACGGCGTGGTACCGGAAGTAGAGGGGAGATCTCGCAGGGCTTCGCCTTAAACCGGAGCGAGTATGGTGGACTATGAGAGAGCCTCAGTGATCTAGGGTTTAGACACACCAAGGAGAGGGAGCTAGGCCGGCGGCTAGGGCAAAAGAGAGCCCCAACTCGGCGACATGGCAAACTCTAGGAGGCGGCGGCGACTTTGGTGGAGGCCGGCGGCTAGGGTTTAGGTTTAGAGGAGAGAGGTGTAGGTCTAGGAGGGCAGCCCTGCCCCTCCTTATATAGGTGGAGGGGGCGCGCCAAGGGGAGGGGAGTCCCTCCCCAACTCGGTCTCCAAGGCCGGCGGTGGAGGGAGAGGGACTTCCTTTCCAAGTAGGTTTCCTACTCTCCCTCCACCAAGCAAACTTGCCGTTTGACTTTTCAAATTGGCGTTTGACTTTTCAAACTAGGATTTGATTTATCCCTTTATTTTGCTCAGCGATGACACCTAGTACATGATGCAACCATTCCAACTTGTAATGACACATTCATGTACCCTTCCCCTCCGGAGTGCCGGACATTCTGGAACCTTCTAGAACATTCCCGATGAAAACACTGGAACCATTCTCCAACCCCGAAACAGGACTTTCCTTATATGAATCTTATCCTCCGGACCATTCCGGATCTCCTCGTGATATCTCGGATCCCATACGAGACTCCGAACAACATTCGGTCTCTTACTCATCATTCCATAACTACTCAACAACATCGAATCCTTAAGTGTGTCTCCCTACGGTTCGTGAATTATGTAGACATGATCTAGACACTTCTCCGATCAATAACCAATAGAGGAATCTGGAAATTCATATGGCTCCCACATATTTCTACGATTACTTTGCGATCGAATGAACCACTTACATACGATACCAATTTCCCTTTGTCTCAAGATAGTTTACTTATCCGAGGTTTTGATCGTCGGTATCTCTGCATACCTAGTTCAACCTCGTTACCGATAAGTACTCCTTTCTCGTTCCCATGATATGTGATCCCTTGTGAGCCATTCACATGCTTGCAAGCTAATTGGATGACATTCCACCGAGAGGGCCCAGAGTATATCTATCCGTCATATGGATGGACAAATCCCACTCTTGATCCATGTGTCTCAACCCATACTTTCCGAACACTCAATGCCATCTTTATAGCCACCCAGTTACGGTGTGGTGTTTGATGTCATCAAAGCATCCTTCCGGTGATGGTGATAAGCATGATCTCATGGTCGAAGGAATTAGGTTACTATGTATCAGAAAGCTTATAGCAAATGAACTATATTAAATGACTTGATCTTTATGCTACGCTTAACTATAGGAGTATGTCCATCACATCATTCTCCTAATGATATGACCCTGTTGTTAATAACATCTCTATGTTCATGATCAGGAAACCATGATCATATATTAACCAACAAGCTAGTTTAACAAGAGGCTTTACTAGGGACTCTTTTATGTTTACAAATCACACAAGTATTAATGTTTCATGTTAATACAATTATAGCATGGTATGTAAACATTTATCATAAGTATGAAGATATGATAATAACCACTTTATTATTGCCTCTTGGGCATATCTCCAACAAAAAGAAGGTGAAGAATGCAACTAAGCATTGGATACGTGAGAAGGTGAAGGATTGGCTCATTGAAGATGCAACTCTCGAAGCACATGAATTGCGGAAGAAGATTAAAGAACCCTAGAAGATCAAAATCCACTACAAAAGAGTCTACATGGGTAAGCTGCTAGCTTTGAAACAACTATATGGTGATTGGGATAGCAGCTTCGATAATTTGTATACAATGGCAAGTTTCTGGCCTTCCTTGCAAACATGCCCCTGCCTTCATCGCATCACTAAGCAATACACACATAAAGAACCATGTTGACTCATATTACTCCGTTGACACCTTTAGAGCAGGTTATGCCCAACTAATCCATGCTATGCCTAACAAGACTTAGTGGCCTAAATCGGACCATGGATTCTTCATGCATCCACCACTCCTAAAGGCTATAGCTGGTAGGCCTAGAACTGAGAGGTACAAAGGATGTAGCAACAAGAAAAAGAAAACATGCCAACATTTGTGTCCTATTTGCAAGGAATATGGGCATCATTGGCATAATTGTAAGAAGGGTAACCCATACGACATTGCCGCAATGATGGCTTTGAGGTAAAAAGGGCCAACACTTATCTCTATTTCTTGCATTATTATTTAGGTTCTCACTTTTATTGTCGTTCTCACTTTTCTTGTTGTTGTTTCAGAGAACCACCAAAGAAGAAGAAAAAGGCCATCAAAACAACTGAATCATCCATTGTGTCGTGCGATGATGGAGTACCAGCCAGAATGTGTTTTCCACCAAGGTTAGCAATTTGTACACTTGTACTCATGAATACATGCAATCTAACTTTGAATAATAAGTAGATTATTGTCACCATAGCCTTAGGTTAGAAACTACAAACAAATAAAAGTGGAAAAGATGCAAAAACTAGTGCTGGAGCATCAAAAAGGTAATTACAACTAGATCTAAAATTTTAAATTGAGTTAAATTAAAACTTTAAGTATTCTACATGCTTATTCTCATCATAGGAAAAGCTTGGAGGAAACAAGTAGTAACAAGGGGGAAAAAGCCAAGTGTGAATCTAGAGGATCAAGGAGGTACTATTTGTATTTTTGTTTAGAAGTTATGTACTTTTGGTGCCTTTTGTTTCTCTCAAATTACTATGAGAACTCAATTACTAATGACATACACGCATAACTGCAGATCAGGAACCGGCTCAAATCAACCTGTTCCACTCTCTATTAAGAGTTCTATGCCCAACGAACAAACAAATGTTCTTGTCAAGAAAAAAAGCCAGTTACAAAAAATCCTATGGTGCCATTTGATAGTACAACAATGGGCACAAGAAGCAAACGTTTAACCCTTCTAGTACTGCAATGAGTACAAGAAGTAAAAGAAGGCTCAAATTGTAATTCTCATGTGCTTTTGTTTTCATGTAATAGTTACATTTGAAGTTTCTTTTGGAACCATTTGTGTAAACTAGTGTACCAAGACAGTTTATATCTCTTCTATCATATTGTCAGCATGTGTGTGATCTATTGTGTTATGCATTATAT
Source organism: Avena sativa (assembly GCA_916181665.1). Taxonomy (NCBI): domain Eukaryota; kingdom Viridiplantae; phylum Streptophyta; class Magnoliopsida; order Poales; family Poaceae; genus Avena; species Avena sativa. Next base: position 163,600,740 of record OV702294.1, on the reverse strand, counting down.
ATGTAAACTGTTGTGCACGGAATATGGCTCTAGTTACAAGCAAAGTTCTGCCAAAATTTTGAATTTTTTGAGTTTAAATATGAGCCTAAGTTTTTCAATTCAAATCGGTTATGTGACTGAATTTTTGGTTCGCTATATTGGTCACATATTGCACCAGGGGCAAAAGCGTAATCTCACATACCTAGTTAACACCGTTAGTGTCCAAAATGTACTAGAGTTTGGAACCGAGTGAAGTTTTCTTGTCAAGAAGGAAATAAAAGTTTGTCCAAGACCAAGAAAGGAAGCCAAATTTCAACCAGGGCCAACAAAGGAATTCTCTCTACAATTTTCATGGAACATGACCTAGAAAAAGTAAGAAACCTAAAATTAATTTTGTCACCTTTTGAGCAACTTTCGAGCCTTAAAATAAACTTCCACAAAACTAAATAATTTTGTTTGATGAAGTCCAAGATGAGTCTGACCGATATGCTGAATTATTTGGCTGCATGCAAGTCTAGTTTTTGATTAGCTATTTGGATATTTCGATATATCATCAGAGAGTTTTAGTGCTGAATCGAAATATGTCAAAGAGGTACTTAAAAAAATTAAGAAGTTGAAAAGTAAAACTGCTATCCCTCAACGAAAGATTTGTTCTCATCACATATCGAGGAGATGGTACATGGACTAACAAAAAAGGAGAAAGACACTTCTTTGTAGGGTTCAAGGTTTTTATACAACGAATGTCGTACCCATCAGTACCTTTCTACACATCAAAATGCCAAGAAACGTCTCAATTTCAACCTTAAATAACACAATTTCTAATTATTGACTGAGCACCGTCTGGTCTTATGCGGTGCCCCCTCCTTGCTTGCGTCCGATCGCAATCGCACGTCTCGAACGAAACCGCGCAACAGTCCAAGAAAATATGTATCTCAGCTACCTCTTCACTTTTCCTACACTGTCCGGTCGAGTCCCCATTCCCCTCTCTCCTCTCTCTCTCCCCCACATCCACTTCTCAATCGATTCCGCACCAAAATCAATCTCGTCGGTGGCGCGAGCTCCGGCGAAAAGCAGCGGTACGGTTGGGAGCAGTAGTGGGAGAGTGTTGAGGGAGCAGGGGCTCGCAGATCGATGCTCCCGACCGGTTGCCATGGTGAGATGGGAGTCGTTTGGTGGTGCGGCCCCGCGAATCGATGCATCCGCGGCCGATGACCTTCGTGAGACGGTCAGTGAAGGAGCATAGGCAGCGGGGCCCCGCGAATCGACACGTTCAAAGTGGGTGGCCGTCGTAGATGATTTGTACAGGAGTATTGGTGGCGTGGCTCCGATATTTGGCACATCCGAGTCGGTCAGCTCGTCTGGGAGGAATCGCTGGTCCTGCATCCAAAGCGGTTGTGTTCGTGTGAGTTGTTTTTTTAGCTGGGGAGTGTTCAATCCACTCGCCCCTCTCCACCATTGTTTTGCTTATGCATTCCTGTTCCTTTTGATTTGGTTTCAGCTTGACTCAACCCTCGATTTTGTTCGGTGCTATGACCACCAATCGGTCTAGATTATGAATCGTGTTGTCACTGTTGTCTAAGGATTTGATCCATGCACACGTCCTCTTGTTGGGGTGTGCATATGCGCCTGAGGACTTTGTCTTGTCAGATAGATTTCCGTTGATCTCCACTCCGGTGTCTATTACGGCCACCAATCTTGCTCTATTAGCAATGATTTAGAGTAACAGATATAGACATTAGAATAGTTAGTACTTTCCATTGGATCTATGCATGAGGCCGTGAGTAGTATTTAGCTTTTCTTCAAGAAGGGCCAAGACGAACCCAATTCTCAGCGCATTGCAGTTGCTAGAAGGGACCGTGATGCTCATGGGGCTCATCTCATCTTCATGTAGGGTTCGCAGCATAGAAAAACAAAAAAATCCTATGATGGGAACTATGTACCAAGATCTATCTACTAGATACAAACAACGGTCGGATGTATATTCGTAGAGAACATATCCTTGAAGACCGACAAAGCTTAACGAGTTAAACTCGTGGTTGATGTAGACGATCTCTTGCCGATCTCAAGATCAATAGGAAGTCCTAGCGCCGTAAAACAGCAGCGCATCCGTGCTCGCACACACGTACAAGACACCGAGCAACGTCCACCTCCTAGCTCCAGCGATGCAGCGGAAGCACAACTCTTTTTTGCCGAATAGCCACCGGAAACATGTATCTCGCTAGTCCGAGGTCATGGGGGATAAACTTTAGAGGGGGAGAGAGATCCTTCACGAGGAGGTGTGAGCGAGAAGTGAGGAGAGGGGTGCCTTTTATAGGAGAGGGGGGGGGACCCCAAGGGGGTGGACGGCGCATGGGGGTTGTCCCCTTGCCCTCCCCTCATTCATGTGGGTGGACACTCCACTCACAAAAATCTCTTCAATTCCCTCCACTCAAAATCCCACTCAAAATTGCTATTAAATTTTCACCAAATTTAATGCAATCTCTCATTAAATAAAACTCCTTTTATTTATTCAAAATTTTTTCAATTACTTTAATGACAAACATTCACATATAACCCCTTGCTAGTATTTCATTTCACATGCAAAAACACTTTCTGCAATTTCACCCGAAAACCTGTTTCGGTATCTAGTGAAATAAATTCCCGCGCTTGTTTATTCTTTTCGGCATGAAACTTTTGCTCCAATTGGATGTCAGTGTCCCTTAAGTGTGCCACCCTACGGTTCGTGAATAATGCGAACATGATCGAGACCCTTCTCTGATCAATAATTAGAAGCGGGACCTGTAGATCCATACTGACTCCCACACATTCAACGATGACTTTTCTGTGATCGTCGGAACCTTTTACGCTAGTATCTTAATCCCTTTGTTTCACGATATATTACATGTCCAAGATTCGATCATCGGTATCTCCATACCTAGTTTGATCTCGTTGCCGACATGCACTCTTTTCTCGTTTCCGTGATATAACATTCTAGTGATCAAATCACTTGCTTGCAAGCTAACCAATGTGATATCACCGAGAGGGCCTAGAGTATATCTATCCGTCATCAGGATGAACAAATTCCACTCTCGATCCATGAGCCTCAACATAACACTTTAGTAGTTCTGAAGCCATCTTTATAATCACCCAGTTATGGTGTGACGTTTGATGTCATCAAGAAACTCTTCCGGTGTTAGTGATTGACATGATCTGATGGTCTAAGGATTAGGATCACTTCGTAAATTATTATAGCAATATAAACTCAATGACTTTGATCGTAATGCTATACTTCGGATGAATGTTCATCACATCATTACACTAATGTTGTGACCTCGTTATTAACAACATCCCATGTCTATGATCAGGAAACTTTGATCATCTTGTTAATCAACGAGCTAGTTTATGAGAGAGGCATAACTAGAAACTTTTTGTTTGTTTATTAAACACATATGTATTATCGTTTCCGTATTAATACAATTATAGTATGCAAAATAAACATCTATCATATACTTGGAATGCACATAATAAACACTTTATTATTGTCTCTCAGGACATATTCCCTTCACTTCATTAGTTGTGTTTATCTGTTTTAGATATGCAGTAGGTTTTTCCATGTAGATTTGGTTCAATAGTTACATGTATTTGACCCCAACCATAGTATATGGCATGTAATTTATGGTGTGAAGGTTCATAGTAGGGTTATGTGATTTGTTTAAAAAATTAAAACAGTAAGTAGTTTGTATGTACAATTTGTTGGCAATAAACCATGCAAACAAATTGTTTCTATCCCTTAGGTGGATGTATTTTTATGCTTCAGCTGCACTATGGATGTAGAAATCCCATTAAATCAATAGTAAATGTGAGAGGATGTAACAAAAGGTACATCTAGAATTGGGAAAAATCAATACTGTCACATTCTTCCATAATTCTTGATGTAATTTTTATCCTTTTTCTACATCCATAATGTTGAATTAATCAAGGTGACAACACTAGTATGTTTGTGATCCTAGTTTTGGTGCATCTAATGTAACTATTATCTTTTTTTCACGTCTAGAAAGTTGAATGGATCATATTGTAAAACACAAGTATATTTGTGATTCTATTTTTTGTGCATTTTGGATGTAACTTTTATCCTTTTTCTACATCCGGAATGTTCCATGAATAAAGGAGTAAAACACTAGTATGTTTTGTGATCGCAATTTTAGTGCACCTGGATGTATTTTCATCTTTTTTTACATCTCATCGCTCTTTTTTAAATCCTGAATTGGGACCACGAATTGCTGGTATATTACTTTTCAGAGATGAAATTTTTGCACCAGCTGGATGAAGCTCTTGAATATAAACACGTCAACTTCTTTTTTATCCTAGACTAGACTACCGTTCATTTCATAAAACATGGCATAGCCCCTTAAATAAAGTTTGGTAAAACGGCAAAATCATCGTCTCCTCTCACTTACATATGGGACCGATATGTCAGATCAGTCCGTCTTCATCATCAGCTCTACGCGCCAATCCATCCCCAAATTCGCCTCCACCAGACCTTGCTGGCGCCTGGCAGCCACCGACCAGCGCCGCCCCGAGGCCCGAGCCAGGCCTCCGCCGCGCGTGCGCCCCAGGGCCAGGCTTCCGCCACCAACACATTGGCACCGGAGCGCGCCTCCGAAGATTCCTTTTGCAAGTCCCGAGACCGTTGCCGCCCTCCTCCCATGGTGGCAGCCCAATCTCTTTGATCCGCCTCGAGCTCGCGCCGCCCTGCTTCCTCCTCCGCCTGCCCGTATCACTCGCCGCCCCGAGACCACTGCCATCCCGCTTCCCTTCCCATGGCGTTGCGCTAATCATTTCCGCCTTAAACCCTAGCGTCGCAGATCCACTACCACCACCACCAGCAGTCCACCACTACCACTCGCTTCTCCATCTCCTCGACTGCGCGCGGAATTATATTTCCTATCAGACCCTATCTAGGCTCCCGGGATGGAGGCCGCTGCCTCCAGCCTCTCGTCGCTACTCGCTACCCTCCGCGTGGATGGCCCCTGGACGCCGCCTGCAACCTGGGACTCCATCGCTCGCGAGAGGGCATTCGCCGGTGTTGTAGACCCTGTCGGGAGTCCCCCTCGGGATCCAATTTACGAGCTCACCTCCGTTCCTGTGAGTGGTTCATGAACCCTCCCTAGATTTGGTGCTATGTTCTGACCTGTTGTGCCTACCAAAAAGATTCAGTATTACCTTCAGAAGAAGCGAGAGAATGCAGTGTTCTGTGAAAACAAGTTGTGCAGCTTGGATCGACCATGGTCAGAATACTTAGGGAGTCGAATGTCAGTAGATCAACATGAAATAGTACTTGTTATGTGCAATGACAATGAGTGTGGGTAGTGGAGTTGGGGAATTTAGAATTTCTTGTGCTGGGATCCTTAAACGTGATAGATGTGTATGGTCCGTGACATTCTTTGAAAGGAAGCTTTAATCTGACGTTGTGTCGCGTGAACAAAGTTATGTGGAAATTGCTATGATATGATTATTAGTAACTGCATATTATAAATTGAATGCTTTTTGGAAACAATTACAGTTGTGTCTGTGTTATAACTTTAGTAGTACCGTTATATTTCGTTTTTTATTGCTGATGGGTGCGAGGATCATCTTTGTTCTGCAGGATGCAGCTTTGGTTCGTCTGGCTTTGCATGCATTGCATGGTGTCAAATCATCGTTGGATGAGATTGAGGAAATTTCTGTGCTGTTCTCCTCAAGTCCGGCAGACAGAACTTCTCATCGTGTTGCAAATGTGTGGTCACGTTTGTCCAGCACTGCCTCTGTCGGGCATATTCTCAATTCTATATGCTCTACAGGTCTCGCAGTTTTCTTCCTGTGCAAGTTTGTGCACTTTTATCTTTTCCAAAGTCGAGAAATGAAATATGCAAGAAGAGAAGGATGTGAACCTGATTTTTCTGATGATAAAGACACTGAACATGCTCCTCCTTATAGTCTAGTGAACCAAGCATTTGCTGCAGCAGTTGAAAAAGTTCTAGAAGGCTATTGCTGTTCCTTGAATGCTTTACCACCATCAATTAAGCTGAGGCGTTCAGTGGGACAACCTGATAGACCTTCCATGATCCCAGATAGAGCAAGCTGTAGTTCTAGTTCTGAAGTCACTCTTCTGGAAGTTTATCTCCACACTGAGGAGTTAAGAAGGCATATTAAGTCCCTCGGAAATATTTGTTTTCCTAAGTTTGCGGGTCTGTCATTAAGCGAGGAGGGCTTGACTACTGATGCTAAGTTGGAGTTTGAGAACTTCCCACGGGGCACTGATTTGCTTTCTTATTTGTATGTCCGTCTTCGTGTAAGTAATCATCTTATTGTTTAAATGCTAATATTTAGTTCTGATCCTATTAAATCAACTTTTTCATATATCTTTATGTTTATATTTCGCCAATGTTCGGTACTTGATGACAAGATCGTAGATTTACCTTATAGAATCGTGATTCTGATAAATTTGGTCACAAACATTGTTCACTTGTTGTGCTGAATAGTTTTTTTTTCCAGATATATCCTGCTGTTCATGCATGTTCTTTACCTGATGGCAGATGTTGTGCTTCTGTACTGAAATTTGGATATATCTTGCTGTATGGTTTACCATTGAAATGTTGAATAATTTTCCTTACTTTGTTTGACTTCAATTGTAGGATGCTGATCCGGTCCACTATGCTCTTTTGAAATATCTGTTCATTCGATCCTGTGAACCATACTGCAACTTCATTAAGTTATGGATTTACCGAGCTACTGTTGATGACCCTTATGATGAATTCCTCATTACTCAGACTGCAAATAAGCAAATTCAAGGAGGTTCTTTGGGCACACTAGATGACTTCACAGTATTGTCCTTCAAGGTAAAACATTACTTTTCTTTGTGAATCTCCCAAGGATAAACTTTCATTTGTTGTCCTTTTTTAACACCAGAAATACAGCCATATGATATAGTCTTACATAAATCCAAGCATTTGAACGATGATAATGATGCTCTTTTTGCAGTAGATCTGTATTAATTTATCATGCACCGCTGTGAACAGGGAAGGAATCATGTGTCTGTTCCATGTTTTCTGAAAGATATATGCAATCCTCTTTTACACACTGGGCAGCAGCTTCAAGTACTCATGAAGCTTGTAAAATCATGCAGTCTTTGTACTGCTGGAGGAGATGCTCATGCCTCTAGTAAAACCATCCGCCTTGAGGAAATTCTCCCATGGTTCGATACACCCATTGAGTCCTCAGTGAATTCATTTACTTTCTCAAAAAACAGGGCCGAGGCAGTAATATGTCAAAGAGATGCCATGTACAAGTCCATGCTAGAGAAGCTCCACCATTTTTTCTCCAATATTGAGGTCTCTCTAGCACTCCCCTTTCAGTTCAGCATTTACTGTTTATCTGTTTTCTGCTCTTGCAAAAGCAATAGTACTTCTATGTTAGGTCAATTATGCTTTTGAAACATACCGTGTGACACGAAGTTATATTTCAGATAATTCCTTTTGGTCCTGTGTCAAACTCCCTATATACAAGTAAAAGCCCTCTGGACACAGCAGTTTCAGATGTGGAGTTTTTCGATGGCGACACCGATCTACCAACTTGTGATAGGTGTGTCCTCGATCTACCTTTGGTGAAATGTTAAAATCAGTACATTCATTCATTTTTTCTGTATTTTTTTGTGCATACTATATGTTTACTCATATCTTCACCATACCAGATACTAATCTGATGTTTCCTTTCTTACACTAGGGATGCAGATGAAAAAGATAGTGATGCTTGTTCAACATCACAAGAGTCTTCACATAAACTGGATCCACTGGAATCATCAGAATGCTCTTCTTCTTATAGTTCTATGGATGAAATTGAAGTTGAGAACAGTAGCGTTTGTGTTGATTTGTCTAGTTCAATGTTCTCATCATACCATGCAAGTACAGGCGAAGCAAAATGCTCCCCAGAAACCAAAAAACTGCTTTCCTTTCAAACTAGTTCTTGTCAAAATGGGATAAATCCCGCAAATCCTAATGATGAGCACCACACAGATAGTGATTTGAGTTGCAGCAATTTTCCCATGCACTCACAAAATATGGAACATAATGTGATGCCCGATGCTCGAGACCTGGATTACCAGTATAGTAAGTTTTGGCCATTCGGCAAGTTTCCGAAGGATTCATTTAATAGTTCCCCTGGTATAATGTGTTTGGTTGATGAGTTTCTATATACTGACATTGAAAGTGCAGTAGAGCAAGTATCACATGATGTAATTTGTCCATCACATGATGAGAAGTCTGGCACGGTGAATCACTCATGGAATTCTAGTGTTCCTTACAAGCTCAGCAGCAATCCCATACTAAAAAATGCAGTTTATCACCATATGGAGAGTGACTCGGAAGGAAAAAGGAAGAATCAAGCACTTGCTAGCTTTGTTTTTGAATCAGTCACAAATCCATGCGAGGTATACTGTGGAAGGAGTAGATCCTGCCTGGTTGAGTCTGAAGCCGGAGCTACAGTGGTTCCACAGTCGACTCCTCAGATCTGTAAACAATCTGATTGTTCTAGTAATCTTCCTCAAGCTAAGACAGGAAGTCAGGGATACCTTGCTTCATCAGGAGAAATAGTAGCCAGAGATAATCTTCAGGAAAATGTTTGTGGTGGAGCATTATGGGAGAAATTGTTAGAATATACTGCTAAGTCAACAGAAAAAATAGCTGCAGATAGTAGTTCAGCATCTGATATGCCACTTGATATAGCTATTGACAAATGCATTATACAAGAAGTTTTGCTTCAGTATCCTTGTTTCCTACAACTGTATGTGTTAGTAAATTTCTATTCTACTCCCTCCGATCCATAATAAGTGTCGGTGATTTGGTAGCACTATTATTATCAGCATAACATCAGAGCCTCCGTTTCATGAACCTTTTGTGATGTACTGTCTTGTAAATGCTCTTTCTTGTCTAATTTAGTTGACCTTTTATGTAGTATAGGATAACCAGTATATCTACTTGTTGTTTTATCACTAGTCTTGTTCATCAACTGCTAAAAGTGCAAAATCTACATATTATGGAGCTGTGATAAATGATACTGCGGCTTTAGTTATCTTGTTAGAAAATTTCTGATCTACATGTTATGATTGTAGACCTTAAACCACTAAAATTGTAGCTATCTTATTTCTACCTTGTTCCTTAACTATAAAAGATATAAATATGTTAGCAGCTTCACAATGAAATTGCTTGAAGAAGGTTTTGATCTCCGTGGACATCTACTAGCGCTGCGGCGATACCATTTTATGGAACTAGCCGACTGGGCAGATTCTTTTGTTGTTTCCATTCATCACAAGGTAACTATGCAACTATTGGTTGTTTTAGCGCGTAGATCACACACATGTTTATCTGCACAAATCCTTACAACTCTGTACTTCCTCCATGCAGAAATGGTTTTTTGTTAAGTCTGAGCAGAAAAGAGCAGAGATCCAAGGGCTCCTTGACTTGGCCTTGCAGAGGTCTTCATGTGATACTGACCCTTACAAGGAAAAACTGTTTATATACATGAAAGAACAACCAGGCGTTTCTGCTCTAGCTTCTGAATGTGGTAACGATTTGATCTTTCGATTGTCACTGGATACAGCTTTGGGGCTTTGATAGCTAAAGGTTTGCTTCTCAAATTACTAACTGCCAAAATTTTGGCTGCCAGGTCTTGAGACTCTTGACATGCTGGATGACGTCTTGCTGGGTTATAAAGTGGACTGGCCAGTGAATATTGTCATTACAGAAGAGGCACTTAGGAAATATGCCGAAATATTCTGTTATCTTGTTCAAGTCAGGTTTGCAGTCTTTTCACTAACTGAAGTGTGGCGGTTTCTAAAGGTAATTTTCTTCATTGATATTTAGCTGAAGTGTTTGATTCATTCAGTTGTACATGCCATGAGAACTTCCGTCATCTTCCCTTCAAAACTGAAAAAAAAACCATGGAGTCCCCATTGTTCACATACAAAACTAGTATGGAGTTATTTGAACTAAATTTTCTTGAAGAGTAGTTAGGAGAAAATACTCTTTATTCAAGTTCTGTCAGTAACTGTACCAACATGTATAAATTACCATAATTGAGGTGATGTGAACCTTGTTTCCTTTATATATGACTGTCCTGTGCCAATTTATTACAGGAGTTGACACAGGTAATCAGTCGATCCAGCCACAGTAGACCTGATATATTGAAGGAATTAAACCCTGTGATGAAAGTTAGGTTTGTATATTCACAACCTTCCTAATGATTTGTGGCATTCAACCATATATCTCTAGTAACAGTTTGCACTGCCACTGAAGTGTTACCAACATGATCCATTTTTTCTAGTTCTTTTTTACCGTTTGATATGTTCTTAACCATTATTTCCTGTAAATTTTTCCAAACTGCAATATTTATGGGCATGTGGCACGTCCAAGTCATAAGAAAAGTAATGGTTGAGGTCATGTTTGATTGTTCATTCAGTAGTGTCTAGTAGTCCCTCTGTTCCATATAATTCTTGTCGTGGTTTTAGTTCATTAGAGAATTATAGCCAAATAGAATGTAATTACTCGTAAATCCTGGAAAATAATTCCTTCAAACTGCTATAATTATTACATCAGTAATTGCCATATATTCTAGAAACGAAATCCAGATTTTTTCAATCTTTTTTAAAACATTACATTAGTACTAACTATTGAATACATTGCGTGAGCGTTTGAGCCTTTGGATCTTCTAGGAAAATAACGTTCTTTTGGATGGTTTAATTATTGGTTTGCGATTGCATAAATGAACTTTCATACTATCCGATACCATCTCCATGTGATTTTAATGTCTTGCTGAAGCATAATGAATCATCTCTGCGTGAGCGTTTGAGCCTTTGGATGTTCTAGGAAAATAACGTTCTTTTGGATGGTTTAATTATTGGTTTGCGATTGCATAAATGAACTTTCATACTATCCGATACCATCTCCATGTGATTTTAATGTCTTGCTGAAGCATAATGAATCATCTCTATAGTATGCATATCAGTAACTTCATGTCCTATTCTTAAAAAAAGCTCCTATTAGTGACTGTTATGTTTCTGTAAAGTATCTCTGCAATATGTGTCTATTTAATTAGTTTGCTTCTTGACATTAGCTATTCTTTTCTTATTTAGACATCAAGTTTATCATTTTCTATCAACACTACAGCAGTACCACCATTGCAATTTATCTGATATATCATGGCGTCGTTTTCAACATTCCCTTAAGCATCAGGTATAATTTTTCAGTTGGTTTATCATGTTACTTCTATTCGAGAGGAGAAAATATGCTCTCTTAGACTTCATGATTTAGTGCGATGAATTTATATTTCATGAGATAATAGTTTACTAGGTGGGTGTGTTTGTACTGATCTCTATTGTTGCGTAGGTGCAAGATATGCTGGATATCGAGTATGTGCATCTGTGCTATGTTACTGATGCACTTCACATGTAAGGCCTTTCCCCACAGATATGAAATTAGTTTGTATTTTATTACATTGATTATGTTTTCTACATATCTCTTAAATGGGGAGAAACGGCAATTTACACAGTAGCTGTTTTTGTGGCTCATGCTTATAATGGTGTGTTTATTGCACTGCACATAATACAGATATTTTTTTAGATTGCTAGTGTTTTCTCCTGTCACAACCTCACATTTGGCTGTTCAGTTGAATATCCAATGTTTTCAAGTAGGATAGACAGCAAGGGAAATCTGGTACGCCTAGCATTTCTTTTAGTTGCCAAAATGCCAAGAGAAACTGGTTAATCCCATGTTTATATTTTTGCAGGGATCCCTTTTTTTTGTATATGCCTTTTGAGGATCATTTGTGTTGCTAATTGAGTACTGATTATACTGTTAGATTTCTACTTGTATCGAGTATTATGTTTGCTTCTAAATGATCACGATGTGTTTTTCAGATGTTTCTTATCTGATGAGACAAAACCAGTTGCTGCCATAATCAAAAGCATGCTTCAACTAGCCTTGCAGTTTCGGTCATGTTTTAAGAGTCTTGGTGGCCTTTCTGAATCAACAGTGAATCAACTTAATCTGCACTCTCTTATAAATTTCTCTCAGGTACTCCCTCGATTTCACATGCAGAAAGTAGTTTGGTTAAATATTGCATTGTATTTTCTCGGTTTATCTTCCAGCTCCAGTATGCAAATAAAAATTTTCTTTTACTGATATGATCATCATTTTTGATTAATTTCCCTAGTGTGTCATATTGTGATTCTGGGAACAAGTCATCTATGGTAAAAAAGGTTTTCCTTTAGCTTCCTGTCCACTATCCTTGAAACCCAGATCTAGGTCCAGTGAGTTTGATCCTAGTTTAGGACACCACAACCCGTATCGAAGCCATTAGGGTAATGCATTCGGTGTCTATCTTTTTTTCTATCCTAAACCGTTAACTGTGGTTGAACCAAATACTTTAGGATGAATGTTGGTTGAACTAAATGGATGTTCTGTTGTCACACTGCATGAACAGTTGGTAGCAGATTTGCTGGTTCTATCAGTAGTTTCTGAGATCTTCTAAATATCTGTGCTTATGCACTTATACTTGTTGCAGTACTATTGATGATTTTGACCTCCTAACCATACCTAGATCTATGCAGCATCCACTAATAGATTTTATATACATGTCCTTTTGGTAACTGTATGCCTTTCAACACAGGTGGATGCAATTGGAACGAAGTTTGAGAGTAACATCAAAGATTTGTATATTTTGCGCTCGAAGTCTTCAAAGTATGAGGAGCTCGGTCTCTCCCGTTTCTGGGGATATCTGAACTACAACGAGTATCACTCTTTGAAAACCAGCAAAGATGTCGGCTGCTTTTATTTTTGATTGGCCATCGTAAAATCAAGGTCCAGCTTTTTCTCAAGTCTGTGTTCTGCAGCCACTGGTGATGATATTATGTGCATCTGATTGCCCTCTTATGGTGAAACAAGGAGCATCCCTTTGTCCTCCAGTTTTTGGAAGAGTTCACCTTTTGCTGCCCTTGGTGGTTTAAGTTATTGCATGTGATTGTGTGCTTGTTGTCTCCTTCATTGCTTCTTCAGTGCAAGAAGAACATTCTGCTGAGGCTTACTATATACTCCCTCTGTTCCACAATATAAGCCTTTTTAGAAAACTAAAACAGCTTGCTAGAAAGGCTTATATTGTGGAACAGAGGTAGTATTTGTTACTGTGGCACTCTGCAAGCAGAAAGAAAAATGAGAACTTACAGGGGAGGGCAGTCCATTCGGAGATACATACTGTTTAGATAAAAAGCTCTTCTATATCCTTCCTCTAAGTAGATCTGAGCTATGGTATTGAGGATTGGTGCGTTGCGGGATTGCAGTATTGGAATTTTACTGGAATTTCTCAGCGAAAAGGGGTGAGTTGACTTGGACAGTGAAGGTGATTGGCTGCCCTCTGGCCTCCTGCAGCTGATGGCACGTCGAAAGCGTGGGCATCCAGGTATAGTGAGTTAGTGACTTCATGTGCGGTGTTAGGTGTCCTGGCTCCGAACCTTGCTGGGGCCACCTTATTGCCCTCTCCGTGATCTCAACAAGTTCCTACTAACTTGCAACATGACAGATTGTTTATTGGACGCTGCACTTTGTGGACATTAGTTCAAACTTACCATAAAGACATAATAATAGCCCAGACACAAATCATGTCCATCTGGATCGTTGAGATTTTTGTTGTGCACGGTATCTTAGTAAAATGCTAGCCGGATGCAGTGCCTGCTGCCCTACATGTATCTGACATTGCCGAGTTGTATCTCGCTGTTGAAAATTCAATGGTGCCTGGAAGAAAGTTGACGCTCTCCTGTTGAAAGGATTCTGCTCTTCTTGACTTGAAAGTTTGGGAGATTTTCCAATTTAAAGTTTCATGGTTGAAGATTTGCATACTCATCAGGCAGTAAATTCCGAAAGTCTCAAATTGGAAGACTACCACGATCTTTCAGTGGCTAAAGAAAGGGTACCACTTGCTACAGACTCAAGAAGCGAACACCTCAACCAGAAGTTTTTAGGTACTGTACATGTTTTCTGCGTGTATGTCTTACTAACAGCGGTAACTTATAGTGTAGCATCGAGGTTTATTTGTGTGGGTTTGTGCAGCCATGGGTCATCTGGATCATGGGTTGTTTTGTTAGTGTAAAGATCTTGTTAACCCCGGAAACTTTCCAGCTTGGTTTAAGTGTGGGTTTGAATTAGTCAGCATAATTGATCGCGGATCGCCCTTTGCCTATGGTATGACCAGGCGAGAGCAATATCATCTACTCTGTAGTACAAATCGAGGCCAGCACGTAAGCGTGTAAACAAGGCCAGATCACGCCTGGTATTCATAATCGCCTGAAAGCTACATATCTGTCTGGCATCTCTTTCATAACTCATACGGAGATCACAAAATGATTTCCTAACCTGACTGACAGATGCACAAGCACCAAACTGCATCTGTACCATACTTTTCACGCAAAACCAGTAGCGTGTACAAAGGGACATCACAAAACTCATGTCACGGGCTAACATAAGCTTTGATTGTGAAGACTGAAAGAGCGCAGCCTAACTATTTTTAACCGCCAGCGCATGCACGCGGTGTCCCTGTCGGATAAAGAAACAAACTGGTGACGAGACAAAGGGATGCACCACACACGCAAATCTGCATGAAAATGCATTGATCTTCTTAACTACTCCACCTAGCTTATCCACCTATATTTTATCAGTTGTTAGTATAAGCTTAGCTGTTGTGTGGCACGGGCAAACTTTTGTTAAGACATTGCCAGCCACTACACTCCAAAAGGGTATCCCAGGTTGTAGCTTGACAATGTGCCGTCGGATCAGAGCAGGGGGACATCTTCAGATATGACCTTAATTTTTCTGGATATATGTCGGTAATTAATTTGGAATTGGCAACATAATTAAATGTGCATGAATGTATGTTTTTCAATGTTCACCTATCATCTCTAGGAGGTTGACAACAGAGTATAGGATGAGGATTCTCTTAATAATTAAAATTTTAAAATCAAATTATATTATAGGCATGCAAGCCAAATGAGGGTATGCAAAGATGTAAGTTTTGTCCTGGTGTTCTATGCTGTATGGAGGTTCAGATTGCAAGAATCTTCCATACCTCTTGCAGCAGCGGAGATCCTCCATATACAATAAGATCCTTGAAATCACATAAACTAGCATGCTGATGTGTTTAACAGGATATGGATGCTTATCAACACCCCAGCCAATAAAATGCACATGAAGGTTTCAAAAGTCATCTGACAAATAGGTGAATAGCTCTTTTGGAAGACTGGTGCCGGAAACTGTCAACATATGATATGAGATATTGTGACATGCTCCAACAACTATGATATCTTTACCTCGGATTCCTATATAGCTTGTACCATTCTGGTTAACTGCAAATGCCCATTGCTCATCTTTCTGATCGAACAAATATGTCATAATTGCAAATCCTTGGGTAGCCCTTAGTTTCTTGCACTAGAATTTTCACTGCTGTTGGTAGATCAACCTTAAGAAAATAGTAAGTAAATCTGGCCAATTTTGGGTAACCATGCTAACAAACGAAGAATAAATGCAGCAATATTTTTGGGAGTAGCATGAAAACTGTTACTCTTGTAGTAGAATCCTACACAACCCCATAGCTAAGCTATACACAACTCAAAATAGCTGTGTGACTAGCAACAAAAAAGAGAATACGGAAAATGCGAATACTTAAACCGTTGAAATTCCACATGACTGGACAAATTAATGCAGGACAAACAGATCGATAAGCTTCGCCTTCACCTAGGATCTAATTGTTTGTTGTGTTGAAACAATCCTTGTTAATTTGAAGAACGACAATTTTGCTTCAAGGATTTAACCATTGAGCATCAGAATACTTACCACGCCGTAGTACTTGCCGATCTTCAGACTATAGGACTTCTGTGAAGGAAGAGTACATGAGTGATATTGGTTCGGCTCACATCTCATCCGACGAACAGCTCAAGAAGCATAGACATGAGCCGGAACAATACCACGCCATGTCGTCTTCTTCGTTCTCCATCCTTGTTCTCTGGCCGTTCCCCCTTCTCCTCTCGATCGTTGCCTACTTTGCCTAGTTAGCTGGTTGCTTATCTCAAAAGTATGTCTTGTTAGGGCCATGACTAGGCTGCCATAGCATGCCTTTTAATGGAGTGTGCAAAGTGTGTTAGGTGGTTGTGGTTCCATGGACCATTGTGGAGCCACGTATAGCAATTTTCAGCAGCCTACCCCTGTCCTCTGGAACTTCTATTGTTGGCTTAGAAAATTGCAACTTGTTCTCAGATATGCTAAACCTAACGGCCCATCGGCCAATGGAGAGGCTGGTCTACTGATGACCTTGCGATCCAACTCTCAAATTGGTTCTGTTAGCTAACAGCCTAACAATATTTATTCCATTGTGCCATAATTAGGGATCTATGTACGGGAGCCATTAACAAAACAACGTTCTGACGCTGATTTTAAATGACTTATCTAGATGCGAGTGTAGTTACTATTCGGCACTCAGCTGTTTTAAATTCATCATAAGTCAAATTTTCTTTCAATCACAAGCTGACACATGGACATTTGATTGTTTCCTGTTTCATCTAAAGCCATTTTTTACATTTTAATTTCTAATATACATGCATGCAGTTTATAATGTATACACATTTAATTTATAAGGTATATACATATAATTTGTGTTGTTATTGGGCTAAAAATTTACTGAAAGTTACTTGTGTAAATATTCTGCAATTGTTGGCATATAAATTTGCAAGTTGCTCAATGCTCATGGATGATGGATATGATAAACCTAACCGGCCATCGGCCAAATGGAAAGGCTGGCACAGTGACCTCGTGATCTCAAAATGGTTCGATTAGCTAACAATCTTTATTTCATTGTGCTACAATTAGGGTAACCACCCTACGGCCATAGGCGAGCCTTTACAAAACAGCGTTCTGACACTACTCTAAAAGGTCACACTCATACTATATAGCTAGGTACCAGCTGTTTTTAAAAAATCCGCAGAAGCTGCATTGAGTTTAGATATACATGTACTCCCTTCCCTTCGTTTCAAAATATAAGCATACATGCAGTTTATAATGTATACACATTTGATTTACAATGTACATATACATATAATTTATGTTGTTACTAGGCTAATAATTTACTAAAAAATACCTGTGTAAATATCCTGCAATTGTCATATAAATTTGCAAGTTGCTCAATGCTCATGGATAATGGATATGATAAACCTAACCGGCCATCGGCCAAATGGAAAGGCTGGTCCACTGACCTCATGATCTCAAACTGGTTCGGTTAGCTAACAATCTTTATTCAATTGTGCTACAATTAGGGTAGCCGCCCTACGGCCATAGGCGAGCCTTTACAAAGCAGCGTTCCGACACTACTCTAAAAGGTCATACTCATACTATATATATAGCTAGGTACCAGCTGATTTAAAAAAAAAACCCGTAGAAAGCTGCATTGAGTTTATATTTCCAAAACGGAGGGAGTATTTGCAAGAAGGGATCCACCTGTTTGATTGGGACGAGGGAGGGAACGCCGCAGGAGAAGGAAGAAGGGAGAAGAAGCGGTAGCACTTGCTGTCCATATTTTTTCAACAATATAGTATGAATATTAACAAAACAACGTTCTGACGCTGAGTATTTTTAATATACATACATGCTGTTTATAATGTATACGTACTTAATTTATAATGTATATACATATAATTTATGTTGTTACTGGGCTAATATTTTATTGAAAAATACTTGTGTAAATATCCTGCAACGGTTGGCATAGAAAATTTCAACTTGCTCACATAGTCACATATATACTAAACATAACCGGCCATCGGCCAATGGAAAGGCTGGTCCACTAACCTCGTGATCTCAAACTGGTTCGGTTAAGCTAACAATCTTTATTCCATTGTGCTACAATTAGGGTAACCTCCCTATAGCCGTAGGCGAGCCTTTATAAAACAGCGGTTTGACACTACGTTAAAAGGGCATATAGCTATTAGGTGAATACAGTACCAGCTGATTAAAAAAAACCCTAGAGAAGCTGCGTTTAGTTCAGATATATGTATTTTCAAGAAAGGATCCAACTGTTTGATTGGAGGAGGGAACACCGCAGGAGAAGGAAGAAGGAAGAAGAAGCGGTAGAACTTGCTGTCCATATTTTTTTCAACGTTTTACATTATTGGGTATATAAGTGGCGCACGCAGCGACTTCAAAATAGACCCACTGACTTGTGCAATGCATAATAAGTCTACTCGATTGCTTGGTTTCACATTCTGTTTCATACTTCAGCGCCAACTCCCGTCGCTTTGTGCATCCAAGTTTCTTGCTTTCTCACGTACGTATAATACCCGTGGAAAGGTATCATATACATCTCGTTAAGATTTGGTGTTGAGGACTTGTAGTTCATACGTAGAATGCCAATAATCAAACTCCATACGTTCAGACAATCATATTAACTGATGATTGCCAGCCGCGAGTTCACATGGTTTTCTTTGGAGATAGTACAGTGGATCGATCGGAGTTTATTACTTTATGTGCAGCTGGTAAACCTGGTGCCCTCCCAGCTACCGTGGCTGCTATCCTGGCAGCGACACGATCATGATAAAGAAAGAAGTGCGTGCTAGCTGATACAGGACGTATGTACTCAGCCCTTCCAAAATATAAGATACTTTAGTCTTTGTGAAATAAATGTATCTAGACTTTCTTACATATAGATTTACTCCGAAACTAAATATTAAAAGACGTCTAGATACATTAGCTTCACAAAAACTTAAACATCTTACATTTTAAACGGAGGTAGTACATACGAATAACACGGGAAATCAGCAAGAATCTAGGGACAACGCCCAAATTATTTATGAATTCGATCGTACCATGTTGTATAGCTTGGATAGGCCCCGGCCCGTACGTAAATATGGCCAATATATCTGACCTCCTTCACTACCAAACCTTCAGAGATTAAAACGAGGGTACGTACCATCAGAGCGAGATGCGCTTCAGTCACCGAATCTGTACACGCACCAAACGTACTCGATCTTCGCTTGCAACCTGCACTGTGAGCGCAGACCAGGTTATTTAGTCGTTGATTAGCCAAGAACTATACTATGCAACGCGTGGTTAGTTGATGACAGGTAGTGATCATCATCGAGTAGTTAATTAATTAGCCAGGAATTACAAATACGGCACGTACGTACGGTGGCTGCTGCTGCTGTTTGGGCCAATGACGAAGCAGAAGGGTCGCCCTCAAAGGCTCAAACCCTTGAGAATTGTGTGTGCTCTATCGTCATCTGGTCGCGTTATTATAGAACGGACCCTGGATGCTCACAAGGATGCATTAAGAATGAGGCACGAGCAGTCCTCGTGGTGTTACCGCTGTACTATGTTCATTGGAGCAGCATGATACGGTGATCCATCGGTTAAAGTCTTTGCTCTTGACCTTTCTTCGGCCGGCCGGCGTGGTTTAAAATGCATTCCAGACTTGACTTGACATTTTTGTTTTCTTGAGCGAGACATAGAGGAAGAAGTGTTACGTAGTGTATATAAAAGAACCCACGACATTTCCCAAATGGAAAAGTCCATCACCCCCTCCCATTTCCAGTCTTCGGCGCGAGTGTGTACTCCGTTCTTGGAGTCGTTTGAAGCGGACGAGACGAAGGTGCTTCCTGTCATCATTTTGTAACGGGCCTATCTCCTTTGTCCATTTCACGTGCTTTGTTTCTAAGGTGAATTTATAATAAAGAAAAACAAAGGACATGAATTTTAAAGCATAAAGATTGTGTTCAATGTGTGAGACATATATGATCAATACGAAGTTCATGCAAAGATGAATAAATGACAAAGATGAAGTTCATTGGAGGACATCAAAGCGGGTCATGGTTGAGACCATGAGTTGGCCCACAGTTGATCAAGTCTTTAAGTAATGAAGTGTAGAACCCACTGTGGTTTTCAGAAGATCAATGTAGAGCATAAATAAGAGAAATGATCAAGATGAAGTCATGTGGTTGGATTCTGTTAGCTTCAACACACAAGCATAAATGATCTACCATGTTGTGATCTAGTGGTATGGTAAGCAATGATTAATTGTGCTTTGTGAACCAACCCATGAACTATGCGTTCCGTACTTTTATGTGGGTTAGGTGCCACTCATGGGCTTGCATATAAAATAAAGATTTCAAATGGCCCATGAGAGGATGACATCGAATGAAGATGATCATTGTTCTGGGATTAGCTAAATCCTACTTGGAGAGGTCCTGCACATGTACACATGACATCCCCAAAGGATAATTATCAATATCAAACAAATTCAAAGAAATATGCAATCACAAGGGTATAATTAAAAAAGAAATGGTGAAAAGGACACCAAAACAAGCATCAAGTCAAGGCCCCATGAAGAAGAAGACCACTAAGATAAATGGATAAGGGGTACGTCTAACCATGAACTATGCACCCCCATCTCCCCTTAGTCTATCATGGAGTAGTTGATGTCTACGCACTTCTATTCTTGTAGACAGTTGTTGGGCCTCCAAGTGCAGAGGTTTGTAGAATAGCAGCAAGTTTCCCGTAAGTGGATTATCCAAGGTTTATCGAACTCACGGAGGAAGTGGTCAAAGGTATTCCCTCTCAAGCAATCCTGCAATTAAGATACAAGAAGTCTCTTGTGTCCCCAACACACCCAATACACTTGTCAGGTGTATAGGTGCACTAGTTCGGCGAAGAGATAGTGAAATACAAGTGGTAATGGTGCCAGAAAATAGCTTCTGACTTGTTGTTAACGTGGGGTAATGTGTGTGAAACTGAAATAAAGATGGAAGCAAGCAAACATGCAACAGATCTAGATGCAAATGGTGTTTCAATGTTTAGAAACAAGGCCTAGGGATCATACTTTCACTAGTGAACACTCTCTCATATAAATATATTCTCTTCATGATAATACTCTTAACTACTCTCCGGTTGGACACTCTAATCCATGGTAGGGCTATAACAGCACACCTCAAAGTCTGCCTTCCCCAACTAGATAACCCCACACTGTCACCTTGAGCGCTAGATGGTTCCAACAAACACCACAATTTCATAGAGACATCCAACTCCAAATATAACTCATAACAAATATATATGTAGTCTAGCTTAAGTGCCACACATGGCGTGCACGCTGTCACTTTCACACATGTGGGGAAAAGCATAGATCTGTTAAAGCACAATGAGTATTTATGTAGACTCAAGCCTAAGTGCCACCATGGAGTGCACACTGTCACTTTCACACACATGGGGAGAGCAGATATCTATTGAAGCACTTGAGTAGCAAAGTAGATCTACTTGATTACAAAGCTCATGACCACAACAAGATCATGCATAGAGAGAGAGATGAACACATAGCTACCAGTAGAGCCCTTAGCCTCGAGGAAGAACTACTCCCTCCTCATCATGGGAATCAGCAACGGTGATGAAGATGGTGGTGGAGATCGATGGATATGGCTCCGGGGGCACTTCCCCGTCCCGACAGGATGCCGGAACAGAGACTTTCTATCCCTCGAATCTCCCCTTCGGTGGCGGCGGCGCAACAGAACTTTTTCTGAAAGTATGATGGATTCTTTAGGGTTTTCTCCCCGGGGGCTTTTTATAGGCAAAGGAGGCAAGGTCGGTGGAGGGCCAGGGGCCCACACCCCCTGTAGGCGCCACCAGGGCTTGCCCGCGCCTGGGAGGGGTGTGGCCACCCTAGTGCCCTACTCCGTCTCTGCTTCGTGATTCCGTGTTGCTCCGGGAAAATATTGACTTTGGCTTTTGTCTTCAATTCCGAGAATATTGATTTTCCGCCTTTCTAGAACCAAAAACAGAATAAAACAGGCAACTAGCACTGTGGCAACTTGTTAATAGGTTAGTTCCAGAAAAGATATAAAAACACCTCAAAGTGTAGACAAAGCAAAGCAAAGTAGATAAAAACAAGCATGGATCATCAAAAATTATAGATACGTTTCCAATGTATCAAGCATCCCCAAGATTAACTCCTGCTCGTCCTCGAGTAGATAAGTGATAAAAGAATAATTTTTGAGGTGACATGCACCATCAAAACCAAGATCAAACCATTTGCAAGCATTGAAAGCTGGGATCAAAGAACTCTAAACATGAGCATGAAATATGGAGTTCTAACAGTAAGACAAAGTAACTATGCATGCAACATGAAAGGTTACAAACAAAGATCATGAATAACAATGCATTGAAAGACTTTTGTTTGTTTCACATATAGAAAACATAGCAAAGTCATTCAGCTTGTCCCTCAAAGAGTAGCAAATAGATGCATATGACATCTTCAAAGTTTATAAGAGTGACTAGATACAAGTAGCACAAGAACAAGCAATATCAACAATATGCATCAATCAATAAGTTTTGGGACACTGCACATAGAACTAAGAATGACAACTATGCTCTCTTAATGATGCCTAATGGTAGAAGGTGGAGACTCAATATAATAGTGGAAGAAAGGCCCTTCATAAAGGAAAGTAGGGATTTCAAGTTTCAAAAAGAGCTTCCAAAAATTATGGTACTTGTTAGCTTTTAGCCCTCATTTCTACTATCATAAGCATCTTGAAGTGATTAAGGTTAAAGTGAACAAACTATGGAGTATATGCTTGACAAAGTATAAGTTGGCAATCTCAAGTCCCTTGAATACGAGGGCTACACCTCATGCTACTCAACTTTAGTCACCTGTAAGTTCTTGTCATAGTAAGTGCATGCGTATCATAGAGAACCGCCAACGGGGTACCCCTTGCACATGGTACATGAGCTATCCCATAACCAAAATGACAAGGCAAGCAGACAATGAGCATCTCAGTGATCTTTTTATTTACTATGTGCATAGCTTTTTATTGAGGATGCTTCACATATAGCTCATTATGGTGATGCTGCAAGTTTCCACCTTGATTAGGCATGGCTTAGGCTAGCGGCCCAGGTGTTTCTCTAACACAAAATACATAACTCCATGGACTTACAAGCTCCCCTTTTATTTCACACCTACGACATCCATAGACAAAATAGCATGATATCAACTGTGTACAAAGTACAAGTGCAATGTTGAAAATATTCCCCGTGACAGCACGTTTCTGTTAATTCCAACGTATAAGTGCAAGCATATACAACATAGATGACACAATGGTTCAAGTTTATTAGGGGAAAAGAATAAAAGGTGTGCCATCAAGTTCGTGAGAGCTTTAATCACTAAGTTTTCACATAACAAAATATTTTTTTAATTGGAAGATAGATGAAAACAAGAATATACTTGGAATGGTGTAACACACCATGCATAGGAATTTATAGTGGACACTTTGGAATAACTTGGTTTGCTGGGAGTTGGAAGCATGAGTAGAGCTTACTCATACAAGTGGAGGTTAGCAAAGACTGGGAGCAACCAACTAAGAGAGCAATAATGGCCATAAACATGCAGAGCGACAAAACATTACTAATCAAAGCATAAGGTGGTACTACAATTCAAGTACTAAATGATCATAGAGGCTATGGTGACTTGTTCATAGTCATAACATGGTGTGAGCATGTGCCAAGTCAACCCAAACAAAGCATCAAAGGAGAATACCACAATATTATGCTTTTGTATGCTAAAACAACGCATGATTCTTTCAAGGCACATTAAGCAATCATAATTGTTTAAAACAAGTCATGCTACAGCAATAATCACTAAGAATAAGGTCAAAACAACATCTAGCATGACATGATAAAGTCTAAGCCACAGTCAAAACAAGCTCCCTCTTGTACCACTATAAGCAAGAAACTTCCTACTCTTTTCCAACACCAATCAACTTATTTGAAACAACTCACAAAGATAATAATCAATAAATATCAGTGATCTTGTCTCACAAATCTACAAAGAAGAACTAAAAAGTTCTAAGCTGAAAGCACAAGAAAACTAAAGCTAAGCGCAGTGCTAGCAAAAGAAAACACTCACAAAACAATAAGAATAAAAACTAGAGTGTTTTAGGCAATGAAAACAGAGTGTGTCTCTCTCCAAAAGAAGTGTGCTGTCATCAACCAACTTACTCAATCAAATTAAGCAAACTAAAACCAAAAACGAAAACTAAGACGCTCCAAGAACAACACAACTGTGCATGAAGCAATAAAAATAAAGTGTCTAGAAAGACCTGACATTTTTATTTATGAAGAAGGGGATGTCTTGGGCATCCCCAAGCTTTGATGCTTGTACCTCTTGAATATTTCTTGGGGTGACACGGGGTGGCATCCCCAAGCTTGAGTTTCTGTCCATTCTTCATCTCATTACATCATTCTTCCTCTACACCTGCAAATTTTCCTCCATACAAAATTTCACACAATCTTCATTAACAACATTAGCGTATCTAAAAGTAGACCCTTGGGTTTTAGTTTTAGAACAACAAAACTTTCATTAAAAACACAAGCTACTGTAACAATTCCCTCAAAAATGTCAATTTCCCAAAAAGAACTTAAAAAGGAATCAATAAGAAGCAAATGCAAATATTGTCAGAAATCTGTCAAAACAGACTAGCAGGTAGAAACCGATTTTTTAGAAAACCTTATGTTGCTCAAATAAAAAAGTGTTAAATTAACGAAAGTTATCTAACATACTGGGGGATTTATTCAGAAAATATCGGCTCAATCCGACTTACAGAGATTTTACATAATTTTTTATGGTGGAGCACAAAAATCTGTTTCGGGACAACAACTCTCCAAATCCTACTTCCCTCTCATTAGAGGTCATTCTTGGCACATAAAGCAAACAAAAAGGATAAGGAGAGGTCATTACAGAAGTAATAACTTCCAAGACTCAAGAAAACTCTTGGGTTATCTCCCAACAAGTACATGGCCACCCACACATACACACATTCCTCGCCGCCTACTTTAGGATGCCCATCCCGCATCCTCGTAGTCGACTCGGCGACAAGGATGGAGTACTGGGCTTCGCCGGGCATGTCCGAGACTGGGCTCCACCGGGCTGGCACTGGATGGTTCTACCTTCCGAGACGCGTAGCTTGGTGAGGAATCCAGGTGTCGTCTTTGACCTGGAGCTTCTTTGGTGGAGGTCGCCTGGTCCAGGAAGGGTGCAAAGGGAGCCGACCACCGAGGAGGTGGTACAACATCGTGTCAGGGAGGAGGACAAGCACGTCCTTCGCTATATGGCTGTGTTGGACACCAGGGTCGACGATACCTGGCAGATTCTTCAGGGATCTCACCCGAGCTATGCTCGTGTGATGGTTCCGTCTCTTTGGGTTTTCACCTCCCGCGGCTTAGGCACTGGGAGTCGTCGTCCAGTTTGATTGAGCAAGATGTATTAGTTTCAATACATTTATTAGTTTCAATACTATGACATTTTTATTGCTGTAGGCAGGTAGAAAAAAACAGCATTTGATCACCTGAGCGAACTCACAAGAATACAACAACATCTTCATATTTAGTCCCGGGACTAGGTAACACTCAAGACATTTATTAATATTAAAAATCGGGACAAACCGGGACTAGCTAACACTCAGGACTAAAGCCGCCCCCTTTAGTCATAATCATGCCTAGTCCTATAGTACGCAGCTTTAGGGTCTCCTTCGTCATCGTCATCACCATCGTCATCGTCACCTGCCACTACGGGGATCCTTAGCCCAGCCATGGCATATACTGGGGGCACCTGCCACTCTGGCCTCGGATTCACGGCGGGCGGGGGAGGGGTATCTTGAAAGACGATGCCGCTACAGCCGGGCGGGGGAGGGGCCTTCTTGTGGCTTTGTGTCTGTAACATCCCAGCATTAGAGCTTAGAAATAAGCTGAACACAGATATGTGCATTGCATTCATGCATAGAAAATCCGAATAATTTTGGCGCTTTTGAATAAAACTTGTCAATGTGATTGAAGCTTCTCTCAAATTGATGGAATTGAAGTAGATCATCAAGTTGACTGTGATAAGTTTCAAAATGACCTTTGCTAAAACCTTATTTTGGGGTAAACAAGACTTGATCTAAGGGTGGATCAAATGTAATAAAACTAAACCAATACACATTGATTAATGATTATAATTTGATCCTTAATAAATCATATCATAGTATTCATTACACAACTCATGAATACCAAGTAACAAGAATGTAATAACTAAATCTTGACCCATCTTAATTTTATCCATTCCTACCATGAGCATCATGGTAGTTCCTAAACACTAATTCTTTATCACTTATGGAGTAGGAAGGAAACCAATTCAGAGATCATTCACCACATATCTTTCTATCCATATCAATCTTTACCATTCCTATTGAATCTTATCTTAATATCTGTTGTTCATCAATGTTGAGTAATCAACTATTGAATCAACAATTCTTAGCTTACTAACTATTGATCTATTAAGTATTAGTCTATCAATTCTTGATCTATCAACTCTTGCTCTTACCATAACAATCAATTGAAGCCTATAAGGAAAGAAGTAAGATGAGGTAAGTGGTAGTGCTAGATTTAGATATCATCTATAGAATGGGAGTGTTGGAAGAGAATATGATTAGTGTGATAATTAATGGAGTTAACTCACTCCTGAAATGATAGAAGGATTATTTGGAATATATAATTATATGGTCATAAAGGAGATTACAAGGATGGATCCTGAAGAAAGTTACCAGGAGTAACCCTATTGGATCAAGTAGGTATAGTCAATGAGTAATATCTCTTAGTCCAATAGAGATAAACAGAAGATAATTATAATACAACTGTAATATTGTATGGATGACAACCTTGATTAGCCAACTAGAAACCTAAACCATAAAAGATCAAAGGATTATAATGATCATGCTTTAGTCACCAAGATTGAATGCTTATATCATGTATAAGTGACATTGGTGGATAGAGTATGATTGAACCCTAGTATAGATATGTTATTCTAGGTTAGACATGACAAGACACCATGATATAATGTGAGGTTTAAGTATAAGATATTGGAGTCAAGTAGAGATAAGATAGTATAATTAAGCTGAAGCTAGAGTAGCAGAGAGCTATTGAAGAAGTATTGTTCCTCTTATAGGATAGTAACCTCTTGAGGAGAATAGAATTTGATATATACATTTACTGAAGTAATGTTGGTAATGGATGATAAAGGAAGAGTATGGATGGAGGTAACTATAACTACTTGTTGAATTGGAGATTATCAGCAGTAGAGTAGTTGATATAACCAAGTAAAGATATGTGAAGATTATGAAAGGATTCAGTGACAAGCTTCTGATATTTGTAAGAGAGATTACAAAGTAATCTGAGAAGTAAGAAGGTGATTATTGAAGTGGAATTAGAATCAGAAGAAGTACTCTAGAGATGAGAGCTATTTTTATGAGAAGATCATATTGAGCTTTAGTGTCAAGCTCATTGGGTTTATAAATGGATTTAGAAGAATAAAAGGTGGATAGAATATTCTTGTGAAGTAAAGCTCATCATGTTAGCACATGATGATGAATACGAAGGAGTAGTATATCTAGGAAGGGAATTCCTTAAGAAGAAGTCTAGAATTATGAAATATGGAAGATAGGAATTCTTGGTAAACATGCAACCTTAATTATATAACCAAACCTAATATCCATTTCAAATGATTGATTTATCATCTTATTTGCACAATGCCTTATAGGAATATTTTCCTATAGTAAATCACTTAAGCACATCTTTGTCATTTCCAATTATCATAACCATATGTGCTTAGGAGTTATCTTTATCAATCCCTTCCCATGAGACCTTCTAGTATATAACTTCCTAATTTAAAGAGTGATATCATTAAAGATCACAAGCATAAAGACAATTTGTTTTAGCCAATGATCTTTACTCACATCAACAAAAGCATATAAGTATATTAAGAACCCTAAACCCTAGGGTAAGCATTTAGAATTCAAACCCTAACTTTTATGTTAGTTATAATAATATATATATCTTATTATTTCCTAGATTTATGGGAGTAATATTAACCAGATGATTTCTTTTGTATATCATATATCAAATACTGATATATGATCATTATATAAAAATTTCCCTCCAAACTATGAACTAACTAGAGAACTAAGTTTTATATATAAATATGGAAAGAAAATTAATAACCAAGTCCCATACCAAATATTAGAAGGATCTATATGAACAAAATAAAGAAATATAACATTATATAAAACAAGTTCACAAATTGATTCTAAATAATCTTATCATTGCTGCAAGTATTAGCAAATAAATTCCATAAATATGAGTCAAAACAATTGCTTAAATAAAAAGGTTAGAAAAGAAAACAGAAAATAGAAATTGAAAAAGAAAAAAAACAGAGAGAAAAAAAATATAGGAATCAGCTCCTAGCCCATGGCCCATTTCCTCTCTCTCTTACTCGTCGCCCGAGAATAGCCGAACAACAACCCACTTCGGCCCGCGACCAGCCCACCAGAATCCCGTACCGCTTCGACCTCCTGTTTCTCGTCGTCTTCCTCGGCAGGCAAAAGCAGCTGCATGGCGTCGTGGCCGTCGTCGATCTTCGACGCGCTACGATGCACGCCGCCACCGGTGAGGAGGAGGATAAGAACGCCCACGTCCTCCTCTATCCATCCATACCCGTATCATCCCCTCTCGTTCTCTCTACCTCTCTCGCGCATGGGACACCGAACCCTAGCTCGCCGGAGGTTGTCGTCTGTCAACACCCGTTTTTTTAATCCCAGATGCCTGTTATGCCATACATCGCAATCCCAGGATTACCATTTTTGCGAGACATAACAGAATTGGATACCACAGTACATCATCCATTACAAACCATATATAAGGTCTTACACAAATAAGGATCTCATGATCCAGTTCTTAATACAATTTCAAGCAGCGGAAATACGTAATAACAACGGTAGCATAGGCGAAGCTCCATCTTCGGGGTCACAGGCAATGCTGACGATGGGAGATGATCCTAGTTGTCGTAACCTTCCTGGGGTCCATCTTCCAGGTACTCCTCTTCATAGTCTGGCCACGGGAATAGCCAGGGACAAAGCCATGAGTACTCTTTAAGTACTCGCAAACTAATACTAACAAGTAAAAGGGTTTTTGGATAATAGGACACTAGGCTCTAGGGTTGTTTTGCAAAAAGCCTGATTTATCTCTACTAAGTTCAGAAAGAAACTAGTCACAATTTTATAACTCCTAAAGGGAGAACTTGCAACTCATGTCACAACTCTGTTGTAGTCAAGTCAAAATCTCAATTCATTTCACAAGTCATTTTGAAAACATCTGACGGGAAAAAGTATGGCCACTCCAACTGTCCATAACCGCGGACGCGGCTATTCAAATAGTTTGACACTCTGCAGAGATTGTACACTTTCACCACAACATTCGATACATCCGTCAGGAACAAATCCTGAATTCACCATACTCAGTATGCGGATAATCAATCCTAACCTTTGAATTACACGCCCTAGTATAAGCACCTCTCCTGTGAGTTTGGCCTCCCAACCATGACCGACTGTCATCTTGGGTACTGCACAGGTGGACAATCTTCACAAGGTAGCCTCAGCTCAGACCTTGGCCGTGAGGGAACTAATACTAAGGTATATAAGCTTCCAGTCAAGCCCTACCCAATCTTCGGGTATTGTGGTTGTACGGTAACATTGGAATGGTATCGCATCCAGACAACCATCAGTTTTATAAAGGGCTAAGGCTCATGCCTCAACATTTTCGTCACCAAAATCATCTGGTGTTCGGAAACATATGTCAAAACATCTCAGTAGAATGATCCATCATTCTAAGGTTTTCATAACCATTTTCACCAAGTATTCCCATCTAAAGTTGATCAAGTTTTATGCTTAGCACTAGCATCTATAAGTGGGGGTAGCACTAATGAGGGGTGGTAACTAGTGGAGTTTCAACTAAGTACAACCTTATATCTTAGGATGATATCAAGGTTTCTAACTTAGGACAAATTTTATGTTCTTTATGCAACCTTCAAATCTATCTTTCTAGGATCTATAAGTCACTTAAGTCAACTCTAAGTTAAAGCTTTGATAAAGAAAAAAAAAGTAGAAGCTTGCAAATAAAACTAGGATTGGGTTATCAAGTGGGTATGATCACATATGCTTAAGGCATATGGTTGGCATGGTAACAAGCAAGTAGTAACTTGCACATTCACTAGTAGTATTAGGCTTGCTAACGTAGAGTATCTTGCAAGTGTTAGCTTGCACATTATCAGTATAAGCTTGCTAAATTGCAAGTGTTAGCTTGCAAGTATTGGCTTGCTGGTATTGGCTTGCCTTGTGCAGAGCAGTGGTTGCAGTTCTCCTCGGCTTCTTCTTCGTAGAATCCTCCTTCCTCCTCGTATCCTTGGTCGGTACTAGCGTCTATAAATAAATACGATGTACACAATCACCAAGCAATATTTAACTACTTGCAATCATCACACAAAAGGGGTCTGATCTAGCATCATCACTAACATTACAAGATTAAGGTTTAGTTTAAATCCCTTTTATTTTTAGAAAAGTAATTTCTACTCATTGAAAAACTACTTAAGATTTAATATTCTCCAAACTAAACATGGGATCATGTTGACACATGTCATCACCACATATTTTAGTCCATGGGAATGTGATTTAAAGTGGTGTCACAATTTAATAAGGTTTTACCCTTTTATTTTAATTTAATAATATGTCTAGAAATGCCTATGTGGCATTCTTTTATTACTTGAACATTATTTCTGTAAGTAAACATATATATTTTTATATATTCTGAAAGGTATAGTTAAATGTGATTTTTGAGAGTTGGAATCAACTCAAAAGCTATTGTGGTTTAACTTTGAAAAATGTTTGAATGCAGAAAAGCTTCTGCCTTGTTATTTTTACCAAGGATGATCTACAGATCCAAATGACTTGAATCCAACGGGTTTGGATTCAGCATTCCCAGACCTTTTTAACAAAATTGGTTTCATTCAAATTGGTACACTGAGTCGACCTGGGTTGATTTTTGAAAATGGGTACAGAAGTGTGTTTGAAATAAAATAGAAAAGGTTTAATTCAAATAACTGGGTTGCGCGGGAAACGATACTAGGCTGGCCTGCTAAGCGCAGCGCTTCCGCGGGTTGTTTAAGTGGCTGTCCCCACGCGTCAGTGAGACGAGGGGGTGCGAAGCGGTATGGGACGCTGTGGTGCATTCGATCTAGTTCTAATCCAACGGCTGAGAGTCATCGTCGACGTTGGGCAACGCCGACAAGACAGAAACCTAGCGCGGCCAGTAGGGGTCGTTGGGGGCTCACCGGGGTGCGGGCGAGGGTCGGCGAGGCGGGCGAACGATGAAGTCGACAACGGCAAACTCAGGGGTGGTCGCGGCATCCTGGGGTGGACTAAATCGATGGCGCCCTTCTCCTCCAGAGGCGGCCTGCTCCGGCGCAATTCCGGCGATGCGCTGCTCGCCTTGCTCCGGGACTGAGGTGGGGTGGTTCTGGGTGAGAGAGGAGTGGAATGGTGTGAAGAAATTGAGCGGGGGAGTCCTCCTTTTATAGGCTCGACGGCGAGACCGAACGGGATGGGCAAGCAACGGTGGCGACATGGCTACGGGCTGCTAGAGGCATGGCCGGCGGTGGCAATCGCTTGGTGGTCTCCTGGTGATGCGCTACGGCTTTAATGCACGAGTAGGGGCGGTGCGGTTTGGTCGGGAACGGGCGATGCTCTGCGCGGCAGAGGCGGCGTCTTCGACGGCGAGCGGTGGCTGTGCGACATGGGGTGGCGAACGGGGATGTCTGGCGGTCTCCTGGGTCGGTGGTGATCGAGTATGCACGCGGCGAGGGCGGTGCGCGGTCTGTGGGCTTGGGTCGAGGGTGGCGCTCTGGCGCATGCTCGGCATGGTTGCTGGTGAGCTGGACGCGGTCCGTGCGTGTGGTCCAGTGGCTGGCAGGGTTCAAGCGCTGGACAGGGGGTGGCGGTGGACGGTGGGCTATGTCCTAGACATGCTGTTTCGGCTTGGTGCTTGCTCTGGCTAGCTAGCCATGGTCGGCTGGCAAGGGGGTGCTCGGGTTGGCATGGCATGGGGCAAAGGGTAGGGGCTAGAGTTGGTCCAAGCACTGGTTGGCACTGAGGGAGACAAGGGTGATCAATGGTGAACATGGCTTAGTTAATTTACTGCTCAAAACAGTGAAGTTTGGCCAAACTGATTTGTTGCCTCCAAGTGTTTGATGAAATGGCCGCAAGAAGTCAAGTTTTGAATTTTGAAAAGATTTTTGGTGGGTGTGCTAGGTTGGTGCTGGTGAGTCTGCAGATGCTTGGGTTTTGAAAGTTGAGCTTGTTTGAGTGGTTTCTGAAAAAGTGGGATCTTCCCATGTGATATAGATTCAATTTTGAATTGCCGTTTAAACTATGCATTTGAAAGTTTCTGGATGATCACAAGGTGGGCCTTGGTACTTTGTTATGAGTACAATCAAGGGGTGTAAAGATCCAGAAAAGTTTCTGTTAGGTTCTGAAAGTTTGAGACAGCCAAAGTAGGCATGGGAGTTAAATTGGTCAAAATGACCATTCCCTTATTTTATTTGTTTTGATTTACTTGTCTTTAGGAAAAGTGTGGGAAATGTTTAGATGATGTTTATTTCACCTAAGCATCCATTTACAAGCAAAGGAACACACAAACAAGGTGGTTTAAAAGAATTCAAAATGAAATGCATACTCACATGCATGCTTCCATAATTTTGTTTAGAAAAGTTTTTGTTAACCCTAAATTTGATGATTAGTGTTTGATGATCCAAGCTTAGTATTTTTGGGATGTTACATCGTCCTCGTCATTTCGGGTCACCCTAAGCTCCGCCGAGGACACTGGCATGACCGTCACGGTCCCCTCATTCCTTCTAGCTGAGCCATGCTTGTCCTCATGCCTCCAATCGTTTGAATCGAAGAACCTCCGCACCACCAGGCACCGCCATTCACCATCATTCCTGACCTTGATTCGCTTCTCCGACAAGCCCTACGCGTTCCTGGTAAGCTCCTGCTTCCTTTGGTCCTTCCCGATTCATCTCTAGGCCTCCGTAGTGCTCGGCTCACGTGATCCTGAACATACCGCCGTCGTAGCTCGCCGTCAGCCATCCTCCGGTGACTATATTTGGGCGGCGCCGCTACCATCGCACTCGCCCCATCATGCTCTAGATAATTAGCACAAACGCGCATCCTCGCATGCCCTCGATCTAAGGATCGATCGACGATCTGAGGATCATCACCAGATGACGAAAGCATGACGCCATGCTCGCGTCAATCCCCAGCCACATCAGCCATTTGACTTAGTCCACTTCGCTGAGGTGGAAACCCACGTAGCAACGACCCCACCAGTCAGTGACTGTGTCTAGAATAGTATCGGTGTAAAAAGTATTTACCATTTAGAATTTAATTAGAAAATAATTTAGGAAAATAATAATCTTGTAAATTTTATATCTTTTGTTTTATAATTCAGAAAAATATGTTTAATATATGAAAATTTGCAGAAAAATAAAATCTATAACATTAAACTATTATCAAACATTATTATTTTAACCATTTAAATAATTATTGTTTAATAAAGATTCTATAAGTATTAATACTTTGAAAATTTATATTTTAATATTGGAAAATTTTAAAAATATAAATTAAATATAAAAAATCTTAGAAAAATAAGAACTATAATTTAAAACTATAATCATGCATTATTATTTCACCTAATTAAATATTTATTATTTATTAAGTATTTATAAATTAATAAATCTTCTAATAATCATATCTTATTATTTAAAAATCATAAAAATACATATAATACACCAAAATGATCACAAAAATAATATCTACATGTTAAAAATATAATATTCCACTTTTAAGTTAAATAAAAAATTAAACACTTTAATAACTTAAATCTAAACCTATTTCTTTAGTTAATAATTCTTATAAGGGTAAATAAAAAATTGCTAATATTTATAAAATTAGCCAATTGAGTCTAATTAATAGTATTAGTCTTAAATATTGATAATTTGGAGTCAAAATTGTTCAACACATTATAAATACAATTTTATTTGAATTATCATTCAACAATAAGTGTATATTATTTTCCAAATGGAGTTATCAAATATTAAATTCTCAAGATTATTATTTTGACTTAATAAAATCTTTTACCATTGTTTCAATCACAAGTTTATAAACAAATCAAAACACTATAATGAATCCATAAGAAGTTAGAGCTCGTTTGGCACCCAGGTATTCATTTCATTTGGTAGAAATGAAATGAATACATGGATTCATTTCATTTATATTGTGATTTCCAAAACACCCACATGTTTGGCTACCACCGGAATTTGAAAATGATTACGGAATTCAAAATGGAATTTCAAAATAGCTGCCATGTACTAGAATAAAAACACATGCATCAAGTAATTGCAACGGTACTTCTCATAAGTTTTGGACCTCAAAACAGACATCATCCAAGTTTCAAAGTTCTAGTCCATGTTCGGTCCATAAAACAAAGATACATCGACATAATAAATACTAGTTCAGGAGTTTGAATAAGTTAAGCATCTACTACAACACAAAGGAAGATCCGAATCATGCGTTTATCTGCTTGAGCACCCACTTCTTCTTCATCCGTTAAGGCAGTGCCACCAAAGACTTGAACTTGCAATCATCGGCTACAAGAACATCATATATTGCCAACTGCTGATCATCTTCCAGATCTGGTATGCCATCAAGAACAGCCCAGATTTCTTCAGGAGATGCTGGCTTTGGTGGAGGCTCGAGAACATCGGCTTTGAACGCCACAGTAAAGTTATCTAACTTGTCACCAAGCATGGTTGTTATTGAGTCATCCGATCGATACCTCTTCTTCGGACGATCTTCATCGGCTTTAGTTGATGAATTGGAATCTTTATTGTTGGCAGTGGTGTTAGCATTCTCCTCCGCCGTTTTAGCCGCGCTTTCATTAGCTATCCTTGCACCCGCGCTGGTGGCACGGTCTCTATAGTATAGTGTGCTAATCATGTCCAAAAATTTGATTGACTTGTACCTATATGAAGTGGCATCCTTGTTGGCCTGCAAATAAATCAAAAGAAAGCTCTAATCACCTAGGAAAACATCAGTACATGAGAAAGGATAAATTCTACAGATACAAGACAATATCATTTTAAATTATAGATAAAAGCTACAGATAAAAGATACAAAGATAGTACAGGCTAATATGAACAACATTTCAGATTTAGAGCATATATGAACAACAGATATGAACAACAGATTTATATATGAACAACAGATATGAACAACAGATTTAGAGCATATATGAACAACAAATTTAGAGCTAATATACAAAGACAGTATAGGCTAATACAACCAGAGGTTGGTGTGTATAGATTCGGTGGAGTGGTCTCTGTACACTGATGAGTCCTATGGTCAGGACGTATTCTGAGCATAGATATTTAATGTACCATCTTTTGATCTGATTGGCAGCAATAAGTCGACTTGTTATTATCAACAATAGATTAATCGGATTGACCACCAACATAATGCAAGAAATAATCTGATTGACCACCAACAGAATGCAAGAAATAATCTGATTGACCACCAACCTCTAGCTACTATCTACAGCAGATTAATCTGATTGACCACCAACTAAATGCAAGAAATAATCCAGAGTTATCAACACATCCAGGAGTCCACCTTAAGAGCTTCAATTGCGAAACTTGTTTTAATCTGGAGCTCTACTAGCAAGCAACTCTGGAACTAAGCTAAACCAGGAGTCCATGTTCATAATAACAGACGCAGGATATGAAATGATTTTCGTGAATGGATACCATATTCTCTAGATGACTTAGATGGACAGTAGAAGTTGCAGTAAACAAAGGAAGGAAACCACATCCAAAAAAACCAAAAAGACAACTATATTTCTACTTAACATATGGAAGTACAAGGTGATGCTCATATGAGCAATTGTGGTAAACATATGGGCATGCTTGATATAGTAGTACTAAGAACAAGTAGGTTACCTTGACATAAGTGTTCCAAACATCATCTTCCACAGTGACCATATTCTTCTCGTCATCCCAACCAAATCCACTCTGAGAAAGCATCTTGTTGACGATAGCATAATGTTTGTCAAAAGTCTTGCTCCTAGAGATGATATTCTCCTTTGTGAGCTCAATCTGACACTTGTCTCTCACTTTCTTCACTGCAGCTGTGTATACATGGGGTTTCCACCCATTTTGAGCACGATCTCCTTTGCTGCAGTACTCCACAAATACATCCAACATAGCTTTATCCATCTCATCTGTCCACTTGAATCCATCCCTATATGTACATAAATATTACCATTATTAGTGACAAAAGGAAAGTGTATGTATATGAGAGAGAGTAACAAACTGGACATATATGAAGCATACCAAAAATAAAATATGTACATAAAGAAGACTGTACAACATTCAAGCAAAATTAACAAAATTAGATGGTACCTGATTTTTTATTCCAAAAAATGAACTAACCCTGAGAATAGCCCATCTCATCTTTAAAAGAGCCCAAATCCTCTCAACTACGTTCCTAGCAATTGCATGCCGCAGGTTATAGAGCTCTTGTGGAGTTTCTGGATTATTCCTATTGGCAGACCACTCTTTCAAGTGATACCTTGTATTCCTGAATGGAGCAAAGAAGCCCAGACCATTCATGTATCCAACATCTACTAGGTAGTATTTTCCTAAGATTTATGAAAATATCCCACATTAGATTCCAGTTGAGCAAATTAGTGGCAAGTTGTATCATAATAAGATAAGAATTACCATTTGGAACTTTGAAAGAGTCTTATCTAAACATTGCATCTCTTAGCACTCTGCCATCTGATGCTGAACCTTCCCAGCCAGCCAATACATAAACAAACTTCATGTTGCAGTCACAAACACCCAAAACATTTGTTGTTATGGCTTTCTTCCTATTCCTATATCTACCTTGCTTGTGTAGTGGAACACGGACATCAACATGTGAGCCATCTAAAGCTCCAAGCCCGTCTGGGAACCATTTCCATTTGTTATCCTCGGGTAGTTCAGTAGCAGGATCTGGAAGCTTGATGAGTTCATGAGATAAAGATAGGATGGCTCCTAACACCTCATTGAAATGTCTGTTTATTGGCTCAAGCGTCCACCTATAGGTGCTACGGATTAACCTAAATTTCATGGCATGGCTAAGGACAAGCAAAACAATAGTTATAGCTTCTTCAATAGTCACATAGAATGTGTCTTTCAATCCAGCCCTTTCACGTAGGATATCACATAGGTCAGAAAAGGACCTTTTGGTGAACCTCAGAGTATCATAGCAATATATATTTGGACCCATATAAATATTCCTAAGCATCTATTTTCTAATTCTAGTCTCAGCCTCTTCCTCGCTAAAATCCCCAAGTTCTACAATCCTTCTCCTACAATACATATGCTGTGCTACCGCAACTATACTAACAAAAAAAACCAGCTGCTGTCCTCTTTCTTTTCTTCCTCCTCTCATGATATAGCACTACTTGTTTATCAGCCATCTACAAGAGATACAACAAAATAAGTTCCCGAATATTTGTAGCTACAATGGAAATTAGTTGCCAAAATAACATTCTCTTCTAGAACCTGCAGGAGATATATGCATCGTCTTATTGTTGTAAGATCCCTCCTTTGTAAAGGAGAAGGATCCCTGTGATTGCAATGCTAGTCCCTGGATCATTGCTAGCATCCACAGTTTAAGATGAAGTACACAGATACAAAGGTCATTTATACATCCATTCCAGAGATAAACATAGTCTTTACATCTCAAAGGCCATAGGCCTAATACAAGAGTTTGGAATAAGTAAATAAATATAAGTCTTCATCTTCATGTGCCACAGGCAAACATGTTGAGTGTAGACTCATGACACCTAATCCTCATCAGAGTAACCTGCAACATCACAAGTTACAGCCACAGTGGGTCAATACTTTGGAATAGTATTGGCAAGTGATACCTTAGTATATTTTAAGTGGACTTGATACTATATGCATATTTGGCTAAGTGTAGCTTGGATTGCTTTGCTCAAAATAGGTTTTGCCTATTAGTTGAAATCACTAAGTTTTCTTTGTCAAAACATTTCCCAAGAACCACCAATAGACATTGAGGTCCTTCACCCTTGTTCACCCACAAGTTTTTACTTAGAAGTTGGAATGATGAGATTCTTGATAGCTTCCATGTCTTGATGCTCAAGTTGTCCATTGCCATGGACTTGGCTAAGTACTTAGATTTTTCCATCTGCAGAGGTTGTGCACTTTCCCCACCAGACTTGGTTTCACCAAGACAGAACCTTTCAGAAGCCTTCCCTTAGACCAAATGGACGCGTTCCAACCTATCATCCCACTACCACCAACTGTCCAAATGGCTAAGTTCTAGCAACCTATGTGATCCAGGCAGAGCCCATATTGCCAAGTGGCTGCACTAGAAGCTTCTTAACACTTGGCCTCTAAAATCCCTTTGTTCCTGGGTGGCTTTCCACAAGTGAGATACACAAGGTAAACCATAGCCATGGGCCTTGTGTAACCACTCAACCAAAACCACCAATCAAGTCCCTTTCCACCCAGGTGATTCATTGACTTAGTTGTTTTATTAAGAAAAACATAAGTCCAGAGACTTAGAAATATTTTCATCATAGCATGTATATTTCACCAACCCTTGGTTGCTACTAGCTAGGCTAAGCATGGCATAGATAGTATCTTAACTTAGAAATTTTCCTAGCAATTCTACAACTACTTAGGATTTCCCAACAAGGCATATAGTCAAAATAATAACATGCAAGACTTAGCAAAATATTTCTAATGCTTAGTATAAAATATAGGGATAGAATTATTCATGAAGTACCACTTGCCTTGGTAGTTGGGAGAGTAGCACTCTTTACAATCACAATCACTAGCACCAAAGTCTACACAAAGAATGGTAGCAACAAATTACACACAACATATACTAACAAACAAAAATACATATGCATGCATGCAAAATGCTAAGTGATGATTTTTAAAACTCAACCAATCAAGTGCATAGTACTGAATCTTAAACAAGTCAAAAACTTGCCAAACATCAACTATTTAAGCCCTAAATCATTTCCTAAATATTTCATATACTCAGATTATCCTTACACAAGTTTCTGCAAATAAAACCTTTTTAACAGAGGCTAAACAGTAAACACATTGCATCTTTAGAAAGAGCTTGCTCTCCTGATTCCAACGGTATAAAATTTGTCAAATTCTAACGTGGGGATCAAAAGTTATAGCTAAATCAAATTTGAATAATAATCAGATTCAAAATCTGTTTTAAAACCAAACCCTAGCCACGCGTTTGTTTCCTATTGGCCCGTACCGGTTCGGGAGGATCGATCAACGAGAGCCGTACGATCTAACTAAAGATGCACGGACAGATCTAACGCGTAACGGTTCGTTAAGTGAACTAATCCTACGCGCTGGATCTAGATCTGACGGCTACAATCACTCGACCAAAACTGAGCGGCGCTAGCGGCGGCTACTGGCGGCGGCGAGCTCTGCCTA
The DNA here is from genome assembly GCA_916181665.1 of Avena sativa. Classification (NCBI taxonomy): domain Eukaryota; kingdom Viridiplantae; phylum Streptophyta; class Magnoliopsida; order Poales; family Poaceae; genus Avena; species Avena sativa. The sequence continues at coordinate 163,561,236 of OV702294.1, read as the reverse complement.
CGGCGGCGCGGCGCTACAGGTCGCCCGGAGAGGTGGGAGGATGCTCACCAGGTTCGCAGCGACGAGGAGAAGCTCAACTTGGCGGTGGCTTGGCAAGGGGCGCACGGTAGTGGATGAGGGAGCTCGTCGGAGTCGTGCACGGCGTCAGGTGGTTGCTGTCGGAGTCGTTGCCGAGGTTCCGCGTCGCCCTAACACGAGCCAGATGGTTTAGGAGATGCGCAAGACAGGGGCGAACAATCTCGTGTGAGTCAGAAGTGAAGGGGCGCAAAGGACTTACGGAATTTGGTCGCCGGAGTCGAGGTTGTCGTCGGGTGCTTGCGGTGTCGAGCGGAAACGACGACCTGGGGCAGTACAGGATAAACCAGTGGGGTCAGGAGGTGCGCAAGGAAGTTGTGAAGCGGCTCGTATGAACCAGAGGGGAAGGGGCGCACGGGGCTCACCGGAATCGATCGCCGGAGTGAGCTCTGTCTGCGGTGGTGTGGGGTTGATTGAGGGCAACCTGGTGGCGGAGAGGTGGTGCTAAGTGAGGGGAAATGGTCGCAGAGAGGAGGGGGTTAAGTAGGCGGAGCAGGGGCGAGAATCTCGCGAGCAATCAACGCCAATTAAGCGCATTTGCGTCGGGGAGGAAACGGCCACGGCGAGCAGTTCTTCAGCGCGAGATTGACGACGAGCCTGACATGGGAGTGGGTCTACCTGTCAGCGAATAGAGTAGAGAGGGGGTGGGGTCCTGGCGTCAGTCTCTCTGCGGGTTCGTCTGCGAGTGAGAAGGAGAGAGGGGAGACCCGGGTGGTCTAGTTGGGCTGGATATGTTGCTGGGCTCAATTCCTGGCGCTGGCCTTTTTCTATTTCCTTTCTCTTTTTCTTTTTCTGCTTTGATTTTCTGGATTGATTTTCAAATGATTTCAAAAGCTTTTGAATTCAAACTTTTTCTAGGATTTTGTAGGGTGCAAAATTCACATTTTAGGGCATAAAATCAAGTGGTCACTTTGTATTGGCTTGGTCCTTTTGTTCAAACAAGATAAGCAGTGCTATAGCACATTAATTGAATAAGTTTTGGAAATGGTTTCTGTTTCAAATTTGTTTTGTAAAAACTTCACCAAACTTCAACAAACAAACACAATAACAAGGTAGTAAGGAAGACTTGGTTTAAAACATTTAACTCTTCAATTGAGAGTGGCTTTAGACTAAAAGTGTTCACATAAAATAATGAGCTCATATGCTCCTGTTTTGAAGTGTTTTGTTTGAATTGAAAAACAAATGATCATGGATGTATGGATGATATGCATAAGTTTGAAATGTGATTTTTGGGATGTTACAATTGTAGTACTAGCTACAAATCGAGTTTAACAAACTGAGTTTGACAAACAAGAATCATATCTGAACAAGACATAAATTAACAAGACATGTTGAGCAGATACAAATCAATGGAAAACCTACACTGCCCTATATATATTTAAATGGAAAACCTATACTGCCCTTGTTAAGCATCGTTCAATGCTAGTGTAGTGTTTTACTTGTCTCAATTTTAAATAATCATCAGCCCAAATAACGGTGAATGAGAGAGGCAGTAAACAAATAGAGCACAAATGGCGATTGTTCATCTGTTGTTCATATACAGTGAAGGGCAGAGCGTTGGCAGAAAATTACTGAATTGTTTGCTGTTCTCCTGACTGCTTGAAATGATATGAGAAAAATACAGGGAACTAATCCATCATATTCATTGTGGTGTATGGATTTGTTACAATCTTTGTTTGGTTGCTGCTAGCAACTAGTATACGTTTGATTGGCCAAATTTCAGAATACGTTTCAGAGTATAGCAGTATACGATTTGATTGCCCAAATTTCAGAGTACAGCAACAGAGTTCCAGCTAGAGCAGTAGAGTACAGCAGTATAGCTTGGCCAATTTCAGAATATGTTTGATTGAAGGAAAAAATGTGAACAAGAAGGTCTCAAATATCATGCTCAGTTACCAGTATAGCAAAAAGAAATCATTCGCTTGCAGTTCTGCAGTGATTCATTGCTTGAAGAATACAAGGTGTAATCACAAACTTCATACCAGGAGATAAATGTAGCGAGAACTAGGGTTCAAGTCCAAGCAAATTATACCTGGAGAAGACGGTGCCGCAGTCGCACTTGTACTCGCGTGCGCCGCAGATCTTGGAGTGTGCCTTCAAGTCGGATTGCGCTGGATCCGAATTTCTTGAGATACCCGTGACCCAAACCTGCACGTGATTGTTGGTTAGGGTTAGGGTTCCAGGACGAGCGAGAGAGGTGGAGGGAGCTATGGAGCCTTGCCTGCTGTGGTGGAGGGAGGATGAGGCAAGACGGTGGGAGGAAGAGCTCCAAGATGAGGTCGGGGAGGGAGGAGTGATGTGGTGGGAGGACGAGGCGACGAGGATGAGGGAGGAGGCGGCGAGGCGGAGGGAGGAAGAGGCGGCGAGGCGGAGGGAGGAGGAGGCGGCGTCAGGGATGAGGGCGAGGGAGGCGGCATGCGGTGGCGAGATAGAGTCGGGGATGAGGCGAGACAGAGTCGAGGACGACGCTGAGACCCAGATATTTTACAAATGACTGGTCTAAGATGGGAATTGGGTTTACACATGAAAATATTTGGATGGATTTGGCAAATAAAATGACGGCCCAATTCCGTGCCAACCAAACAACACAGGGATAGAATTGCAAAATGTCCAGGATTCTAGGCCCAAATGATGGATACCAAACGACCTCTTAAGTAATATTGTTTCCATATTTATAACTTATTACCATCCATTTATAAGAAGGAAAATATTTCTATTCAATCATAATCTGAAGAAAACATAACCCAAGTAAAAGTGTTACCAATCATAATTAGTTTTAAGAAAACATTAAGAAGTGAACAAAGTAAAAATATCATAAACATTACATCTTAAATCCATCTACATCCTTAAAGTTAACTTTAGCCTACAAGACTTTAAACATAATACTAAAGACTTTATTATGTGTTTTATAGTTAACTTTGGTCTGTTATAATTAAGTTATAAATCATCTCAAGTCCAGACTATTCAAGCAAGCATAAGCAACATCAATCACATTCTATCAATCATATTCTAAAAGCTATTAGGATTGTTTAAACCTTAATAAAGAAATCATTTCTTCAAAAGTTATTCGTTTTGCCACTTAAGTCAATAGACAATTAATCGTAATCACATTACTTTATACTTTACTTGTATAATTAGGATTGATAACACTTAAGTTCTTTATAGGTGACATTACTTGTAAAGTAAAAATTTGAAGATAAACAATTCGTGTAAAAGTAGTCTTTGAGTAGCATACCTCAATAGTATATCTTATTACTGTATACCATTATGTTTACATGTTGTTTTACACACACTCACAAGCCTTAATAAGAAACACATGTGTGAAACTTATCTTAAAGAACAATACATTCTAAAGTAACCATTCCAGTTTCCAAACCCTAGAACAACGATATCCCCGGGATTCACGTTTATCAATTGCATTACATTACTTATGCATAATAGCATCTTGCTTCTTTAAACATTAGTCCTTACCGGACCAATGATGCTGATTTCAGATATTGGATCTTATATTGTCTTGAAGACCGTGAGTGCATAATATTGCAATCACAAAAGGCAAGTTCACACTTGCTCATGTCCTTTGATTATTTTCTGTAAAGTACTTTGCAAATCCAGTGTTGTCATCACCTGCATTTGAAAAAGGTCAGAAAACACTATTTTCATAATAATATGATTATAAGTTATTTACCATGAGGTAATAACCTACTATGAAAGTTCCGGTGGTAAAGGAACATATTATCTAGGACTTAACAACCAATGTCACTAGTGATTCTTGCGCAGTATATCACGCATTAACCATGATATTTGGAATGGGACGGAGAAGTCAGCTGTATCTTCTTCTTCTCGCATGTAGCCGGATGTGCAGGTCGTGGCTGTTATCACTCGTAGCATGCATATTAATTGGTAATTCATAGAGGATATGCAGCATATGGTTGGGAACCCTCAACGTCCCACGATAGTTCTGGCATCTAACGGTGTACAAACCATTGCCGTAATTCAATATGTGGGCATGGTGTACACCAAGGAGGCATGCGAGGTCGCGAAGGGGGCAGTGATTGGCTTGGATCATCTACTGGGCCCCACACCATAGGAAGTGTGGACGGGAAAGATCGCCCGGTTGTGCAACAAGGATTTGATCTCTCATGGGTAAAGTAATGCACCTCTGCAGAGTGTAAGAACTGTAACTTGTTACTCCCTGTCCCGGGAAGGAGCTACGAACGCGGTGGGAAAGGAACTCCATGAAAGTTCTGGTAAACCCATGAAGGCTGGCGGACATAGCTTTTCAGAATAAAAGCAATCTTTGAAGAAATGTTTACGAAAACCTGCATTGCCTACGACCTACGGTCTGTGGCTATAGATATAGTGCATCAAACACTCCTTTTCTAGTGAACTTGCTGAGTACGCTCGTACTCAACGTATCTTCTTAACCCTTGCTAGGTTCTAAAGCCAGTACAGACGTCGTCTACATCCAGTTATACTCCAGGAATCATCATCAAAAGCCCAAGCTCTTCAATGAAGTCAAGAAAGTCACATATATATCAACTCAAGTGGAGACGAAGTTACCGATTAGATAGGAATATAATCTCTAGCCATAGAACCTATTTTTGTAGTGTATTGCAATAGCATCAATGTCGGACCATTAGTTAAAATACTAGTCTTATTAGTATGATAGTTTTTGAGTTGTTTATTCCTGATTCTTCTTTGTGAGAAGTTTCTTTCTCTCTCTTTAACCTAGAGTGTTCTTTGGATCTCTTGTAAAGAGTCGAGTTGTAACTTATAGTCATGTATCAGACCTGCTGTGTTTCTATTGTACCACTCTGAGGGATGTAATACTAGTGAACGGTGTTTCATTCGTATTATGTCAACAACTATAGTGTATTACATCATGCAGTGGTATGCTGGGTCACCGCAGTGTCGGGTGGACTTGTGGGCACCGCAGGCGAGGATGGTCTCCCCCGGCGATGTAGCGCATCACGTCGATGATAGTACGGTTCGCCCACCACAGATGGCGGCCGGCTTTGTTGTGGTTCACCGGGGACGGGCCATCACCCTCGTACCTGGCGAGCTCCCTTTCCCGCCGGTTAGCGAAGAAGGCATTCCAGGTGTCATAGTTGTTGGGATCCCACTGGGGATCCATCCGCTGCTGTAACATCCCAAAAATATTAAACTTGAATCATCAAACTCTAATCATCAAAATTGGGGTTAACAAAAAAATTTCCAATTAAAAATATGAAAGCATGCATATGTGTGTGTATTAAAATTTGGATTCTTTTGAATTGTCTTGGTTCTGTGTTTCTTTGCTTGTAAAATGATTCTTAGGTGAAATAAACATCATCTAAACAATCCCCACACTTTCCCAAAGACAAACAAATCAAAACAAACAAATTAAGTGAATGGTCACTTTGGCCAAATTAACTCCCATGCCTACTTTGGCTATCTCTAACTTTCAGAACTTAACAGAAACATGTTTATATCTTTGCACCCCTTGATAGTACTCATAAAAAGGTACCAAGGACCACTTTGTGATCATGCAAAAACATTTAAATTCTTAGTTTAAAAGACAGTTGAAAATTGAATCTATTTCATATGGGAAGATCCCACCATTTCAAAAACCACTCAAACAAGCTCAATTTTCAAAACCCAAGCATCCACAGAATCCTCAACACATGCCTAGCACACCCACCAAAAATCTTTTCAAAATTCAAAACTCAAGTTCTTGCGGCCATTTCATCAAACACTTGGAGACAACAAATCAAACTGGCCAAACTTCACTGTTTTGAGCAGTAATTTGGCTAAGCATTGTTCACCATTGATCACACTTGTCTCCCCTAGTGCCAACCAGTGCCTTGACCACCCCTAGCCCCTACCCTTTGCACCATGCCAACCCGAAGGAACCCTTGCTAGACGACCATGGCTAGCTAGTCAGAGCAAGCACCAAGCCTAAACACCATGTCTAGGCCACATGCCACCGTCCACCGCCACCCCCTGTCCAGCGCTCGAACCCTGCCAGCCACTGGACCACATGCCCAAGCCATGCCAAGCTTCTTTGAGAGCATGCAGAGAGCGCGCCAGAGCGCCACCCTCGACACGCGCCCACAGGCCGTGCGCTGCCCTCGCCACGTGCACGCGTGATCACCACTGCCCCAGCAACCCCGCAGACACCCCCGTTCGCCACCCCATGCCTCACAGCCACCGCCCACCGTCGAAGACGCCGCCTCTGCCGCGCAGAGCACCGCACGTTCCCGACCATTTACCACCGCCCCTGTACGCGCATTTAAACATTAGAGCATCGCCAGGAGACCGCCCGTCGATTGCCAACTTCAGCCATGCCTCTAGCCGCCCGTAGCCGTGTCGCCACCATCGCCTGCCCATCCCTCTCGGTCTCGCCGTCGAGCCTATAAATGGAGACGACCCCCGCTCGATTTATTCACACCATCTCACTCCCCTCACCTCACTGATCATTCCACCCCTTAGCCGGAGCAAGGCGAGCAGCACATCGCCGGAATTTGGCCGGAGCTCACCGCTGCAGAGGAGAAGAGGAGCCATTGATTTTGTCCACCCCCGGAGCTACCGCAACCACCCCTGAGTTCGCCGTCGTCGACTTTGTCGTTTGCCTGCCTTGCCGTCATCATTGGAGCCCCGGTATGCCCCCTATGCACCCCCACTGAGCCGCTAGGGTTCGATCTCGCCGGTCACCTGTTCATCATCGACAACGACCCTTAACCGTCGATCTTCATTCTAATCCAACACACCACATCACCCCGTACCGCTTCGCGTTTAAAGAACCACTGACCAGTAGACCCCCCCTGTCAGTTGCGCCCCGCGCTGCGGAGTGACACTGGGCCGGCCCATTAACCCTTCCCGCGTAGCCCAAGCGTTTGAATTTAGATTTTTCTATTTTCATTCAAACTCAGTTCTGTACCTAGTTTCAAAAATCAACCCAGCTCGATTCAGTGAACCAAATTGCATGAAACAAATTTTGTTAGAAAGATATTGAAATGCTTAATCCAAGCCCATTGGATTCAAAGAATTTGGAACTATAGATCAACCTTGGTAAAAATAACAAGGCAGAAGCTTTTCTGCATTCAAACATTTTTCAAATTTCAACCATAATAGATTTTGAGTTGATTCCAACTCTCAAAAATCACATTTGACCATACCTTTCAGAATATATAAAAACATATGGGTTTACTTACAGAAATAATGTCCAAGTAATAAAAGAATGCCACATAGGCATTTCTAGTCACTTACTTTATTTAAATAAAAAGGGTAAACCTTATTAAATTGTGACACCACTTTAAATCACATTCCCATGGACTGAAATATGTGGTGATGACATGTGTCAACATGATCCCATGTTTGAGTTGGAGAATATTAAATCTTAAGTAGTTTTTCAATGAGTAGAAATTACTTTTCTAAAAATAAAATAAATAAGACAAATGCTTTAATCTTGTAATGTTAGTGATGATGCTAGATCATCTATAGAACCCTTTTGTGTGATGATTGAAAGTAGTTAAGTATTGTTTGGTGATTGTGTACCTCGTATTTATTCATAGACGCTAGTACCGACCAAGGATACGAGGAGGAAGGAGGATACTACGAAGAAGAAGCCGAGGAGAACTTCAACCACTGCTCTGCACAAGGCAAGCCTTACTAATCAAGTTGACCTATGCAAGAAAATACTTGCTTGTTACCATGCCAACTATATTCCTTAAGCATATGTGATTATACTCACTTGATAACCCAATCCTAGTTTTACTTGCAAGCTTTCTACTTTATTTCTTTATCAAAGCTATTTCTTAGAGTTTATTTAAGTGACTTGTAGATTCTAGGAAGATAAATGAAGGTTGCATAAAGAGCATTAAATTTGGCCTAAGCTAGATAATCTTGATGTCATCCTAAGGCATGAGATTGAACTTAGTTAATCCCCACTTGTTTACCACCCCTCATTAGTACTTACCCCACTTGTAGATTCTAGTGCTAAGCATAAAACTTGATCAACTTTAGATGGGAATACTTGGTGAAAATGGTTATGAAAACCTTGGAATGATGAGTCATTCTACTTAAATATTTTGACATGTGTTTCTGAACACCAGATGATTTTGATGATGAAAATGTTGAGGCATGAGCCTTAGCCCTTTATAAAGCTGATGGTTGTATGGATGCGATACCATTCCAATTTTACCGTACAACCACAATACCCGGAAACTGGGTAGGGCTTGACTGGAAACTTACATACTTTAGTATGGGTTCCCTCATGGCCAAGGTCTGAGCTGAGGCTACCTTGTGAAGATTGTCCACCTGTGAAGTGCTCAAGATGACAGTGGGTCATGGTTGGGAGGCCAAACTCACAGGAGAGGTGCCTATACTAGGGCGTGTAATTGAAAGGTTAGGATTGATTATCCGCATACTTAGTATGGTGAATTCAGGATTTGTTCCTGATGGATATATCGAATGTTGTGGTGAAAGTGTACAATCTCTGCAGAGTGTCAAACTATTTGAATAGCCACGTCCGCGGTTATGGACAGTTGGAGTGTCCATACTGTTCCCCCGTCAGATGTTTTCAAAATGACTTGTGAAATGGATTGAGATTTTGACTTGACCACAACAGAGTTGTGATATGAAGTACAAGTTCCCTCTTAGGTGTTATAAAACGTTAACTAGCTTTTCTTGCTTCGGAACTTAGTAGAGGTAAATCTGGCCTTTTGCAAAACAACCCTAGAGCTTAGTGTCCTACTACAAAAACCCCTTTAACTTGTTAGTATTAGTTTGCGAGTACTTAAAGAGTACTCATGGCTTTATCCCTAGCTATTCCCGTGGCCAGACTATGAAGAGGAGTACCAGGATGATGGACCCTAGGAAGGTTACGACAACTAGGATCATCTCCCATCGTCAGCATTGCCTATGACCCCGAAGATGGAGCTTCGCCTACACTACCTTTATCATTACGTATTTCTGCTGCTTGATTTGTATTAAGAACTGGATCATGAGATCCTTATTTGTGTAAGACCTTATGTATGGTTTGTAATGGATGATGTACTGTGGTATCCAATTATGTTATGTCTCGCAAAAATGGTAATCCTGGGATTGCGATGTATGGCATAACAAGCATCTGGGATTAAAAATCCGGGTGTTGACAGCTACTCCGGTGTGAGCTCGTGGTAGAAGTGGTTCATGATGGCCGCCTGGCGTGCAGAACCTTGAGGGATAGGAGGGACAGGAACCCCTCCAGTGCTCAGCATCCAGTCGGCGGGCGGCCGGTAGCCCGACGGACAAGGGTAGCTGGAGGCGCACAACGCCTCGGTCTCCTTGAGGGCCAGAATGGCCCAGTAGGAACTGTCCATTGTTGTGAGAGAGGAAGGTGACATGATTATACCCTGCGGGTACACAACATTAGCATACCTGGTCCAGCCCAAGGAAGGCCCACAAGAATATACACGGCTTGTGAAGATTTTCGGGTGGCGCAAGCCCATGACATATTCGGATCCTTGGAGAGCAAGACTAGAAAGAATAGAATATTCAAAGAGGCAAACCCTAAACTTGTAACCGACTCGATCTGTGCCCGAGACCTGCCTAACTCTATATAAAGGCTAGGAGGGCACAACGAGGAGGGCATCCTTTTTCCACCGCATACACTCCTTCACGCCAGATTGGATTTGCGCACCCCTGTAATCTTTGGGTTCGCCGTAATCAAGAGCAGACAAGCAGGAGTAGGGTTTTCCTTCCGGGGGCCTGAACCTAGGTAAATCTTGTGTCCCCTGGTTGCTTGTCTGTTAACCGTTCCACGATCTCCAGTACCTCCATCTTCTCCAAAACCCAAACTCATAACAATGGGCATTGACGAGTCAAAACCTCGTCAATTGGCGCCGTCTGTGGGAATCGGGGGTGCTGATTGTGCGATCGTGACGGTCCCAACCAAAGCAATCTACAACTCCTCGGCGATAGAGAGCCATATCCTCTTTGGCGCTTTCGACTTCACCGCCCACTCGCCAGCCACCCTGAAGGACTTCGAGCCCGTAGGCGACGGGCTCGAGATTCTGTTCGGGAGCTTCTACTTCCAGGTGGGACAGACCGGCACTCTCCACCTCCCAAAGCGGGTTCCACTGCCATCGATCAGGCCCGCCTCGTGGGCCCCGCATCCCAGCGTGCTACGCACGTCAACGTCGACAGATGAGTCATATGACAGCAGCAGCTGCAACTCAGATCTGTGCGACCCTCCGTCAGATGAAGGAACCAACGGTTCTGGATCCGAAAGCGGTGGCAGCAGCGATCCAATCCACGAGCGCTACCAGTGCGCCGTGGTCATCCAAAGCGACGTGGAATAACCACCAGGTTCGGGTGCCCGCGTGCCGCCACCCAACCCACAGGGTAGAAATGGAGAAAACATGAGGCATGGCGTGATCGCCCTAGATATAGAGGGAAAGAGCGGGAAAACTTGGTGGGGAGCGGTGGAAAATGGCAGGAAATATCTTTAGACGCGGTTAGTGACTACAACCGGAACTAAAAGCTCTGGTAAAAAGGAAAGGGCGAGAAAACTTGGCGGGAAGCGGTGGGAAATGGCGGGAAATATCATTACTCCTGGTTAGTGACTACAACTGGGACTAAATGGATATTACATTAAGATTCTTTATATTTTCCTGATAATAATAGACATATTATTTGTTTTATTTGGATTTTTACAATAGGAGATATGATTTTCTAAAGTTCTATATTTGATTTGAATTAAAAAAGGAAAATTTACAAATGAAATAATTTATAAATGATTTAAACAGATGTATGGATATTATATTAAGATTGTTTATATTTTCCTGATAATAATAGACATATTATTTGTTTTATTTGGATTTTTACAATAGGAGATATGATTTTCCAAACTTTTATATTTGATTTGAATTAAAAAAGAAAATTTACAAATGCAATAATTTATAAATGATGCAAACAGATGTATGGATATTATATTAAGATTCTTTATATTTTCTGATAATAATAGACATATTATTTGTTTTATTTGGATTTTACAATAGGAGATATGATTTTCCAAAGTTTTATATTTGATTTGAATTAAAAAAGAAAATTTACAAATGAAATCATTTATAAATGATGCAAACATATGTATGGATATTATATTAAGATTCTTTATATTTTTCTGGTAATAATAGACATATTATTTGTTTTATTTGGATTTTTACAATAGGAGATATGATTTTCCAAAGTTTTATATTTGATTTGAATTAAAAAAAGAAAATTTACAAAAAATAAACTAGTCGCGGGTCGTGGCTGGACCCGGGACTAGAGGGTGCCTGTGCGCGCAAAAACAAAGCGGCCAAAAAAACACACTAGTCCCGGGTCGTGACTTAACCCGCGACTAAAGGGTGGGTCTTTAGTCGCGGGTTAAGCCACAACCCGGGACTAGAGACCCTCTAGTCGCGGGCGGTGGCTTAGCCCGAGACTAAAGATTCATCCCTTTATATTCCGCGCGCCATCGCCCACGCCCAGCACTTGGCATTTCTCGACGAAGACGAAGGCCGACGCAGAGAAAACACATGGGAGGTGCTGCCCGGCCGTCGATTCCACCGCGTCGCTGCCCTCGTCTCTGGTCGTGCGTGCTCCGTCGCTCCACCGTACGTGACGTGTCGCCGCTCCGCCGTGTCGTGCTGCCGCGCGCCGCCCCGCCGTGCCGCCGTCCCGCAACGCCGCCGCCTCGCTGTGTCGCCATCGTACGTGCTGCCGCCGGTGTCGGTGAGGGTTGTTATTGCTTTTTGTTTTAGTTATTAGGATTATTGTTTTACCACAAATAATATTACGGTTATTAATTAGGGTTGTTGTTTTTTGTTTTAGTTATTAGGATTATTGTTTTACCACAAATAATATTAGGGTTATTATTTTTTGTTTTAGTTATTAGGATTATTGTTTTACCACAAATAATATTAGGGTTATTTTGTTTTGTTTTAGTTATTAGGATTATTGTTTTACGACAAATAATATTAGGGTTATTAATTAGGGTTGTTGTTTTTTGTTTTAGTTATTAGGATTATTGTTTTACCACAAATAATATTAGGGTTATTAATTAGGGTTATTGTTTTTTTTGTTTTAGTTATTAGGGTTATTATTTTAGTTATTAGGGTTATTAGAGTTATTGTTTTTTTCTAACCTGTTTAACTCTCTGTCTGCTATAGTTAATTAAGTCATGGATCCATCTCATGATCCTGGTCGCATTGGTGAGGGTTTTCTTCAAGGCATGATAAGAGGTGAAATTCCTCTTAATATTACTACCGGTGAAGGTATTTTGCTCGAGGAAGAGATTTCCTCATATCTGAATCCATCCGGTGATGGACTAGAGGAAAACCTGATGTACCAAGGAGAAGACTGGATGGACGAAGGGCAAACAAATAACAACAATAATGATGGCCCCTCGACAGGATCCGGCGAGGTACATATATATAAAGCCTCATGTTACCTCTATTCATTAATTGATCTAGATATATCAATATATATATATTAATCACTCTCTCTTCTTCTTTTAGCTCACCAGATCGAAGCAATCGACAACTCGAGCGAAACAAGGGCCGAACAAAAAGTTGGATGGTAATCAGAGATTCACCATCGAAGAAATAGATGATGATGGTGAACCGATTGCTCTAGAGAAGCACCAGAGGATGTTTATAAATCAATGCGGGGTGCTTGTTAGGGACAACCTATCGATCACCATCCAAGAATGGAATAGGTCAAAGAAACCCGGTGAAGAATCCAATAGCTATGTCACTGATGATGCCAAAGATGACCTTTGGCAGAAGCTCATAGCGCATTTCATACTACCTCCAGAGTATGAAGAATTTGAGGTAGATGGTATTACCCCAAGGCCGGGTGGGCTTGAAAAAAGAGCAAAAGTCAAGGAGTGGGCTTTGAGCAACATGGTCGAACTATACCGGAACCACAAGAAAAATTATACGCGAAATATGTCGCGAAAAAGAAAACTCCAGACTTCAAAGGAGCAAACGATAAGTTGAGAGAACAGTGGCCCAATTTTGTAACGTACAAGAAATCTGATAAAGCAAAAGGAAAAGTCGGCAAATAATGCATTAAATGCATCCCAAAAGAAATACCATCATAAAATAGGGACAAGTGGCTACAAGAGTGTCGTCCCTAAGTGGGAAACTGTGGAGCGGGACATGAGTACTAGAGGCATCACTCCTGGTACAGATGGATGGACCGAGAGGTCAAAGCACTGGTGGTACAGGCACGTGGGATCGTTGGACCCAGAAACAGGGAAGACATTATTTCATGAAAAAAATTCTAAAACCCTCCAAAGATTGGTTTACGGTGGATGTTAGAAAGGAGCATCACTTCAAACCATACTCGATACAGGTTCAAATGACCGAACTTTTTTAGTTATACAACCAGCGCGCCCTCGACAAATCTATCATTGGTTGCTACTATCTATAAGTGATTTATTTCTATATGTAAGTTTGTAGTTCAGCTCGTTCATTGCATTTAATATATTATCCTAACTATATATCCTTTTGTATGATATTATATTCTGTGGAATGAAGATGCTTGAATGCAAAAGAGCTAGAAGATATGACGTTGGGTTCATTGACCCATATACCATTAATAAATATAAGTTAATGAATCACCCCAAGGACGTGGAGGAAGACCTTTGCAGGTTCTTAACCGAGAATAATTTTGTTAAGGAAATACTATTTCCTGTCACATCCCAAGATTTTCCAAATCTTGTAATGTGAAAAATAATTGAATAAAATAAAACTTTGTTTGATTTTCAGGACCAGAAGAAACTCTTTGAATTCAATTGGAACTTCAAACCAAGTTGAATCAAATAAAATCCTAAAGGGATTTAAAAAGATAAAACATTTATTAAAGGAAAATAAAAATATTTAAAATTACTATTTTTGGATCTTTTAAATAAAAGGATTTGGTTTCCAAATGAAATAGAAGATTCATTAATAAAAATTATTTTAAAGAGCCAAATTAAACCTTGGCTAAGCTTATGAAATGAAATGTTTTGCTTTGATAAAAATAGTAGAGGTTTATTAAAATGAAATAAAAAGGATTTAATATCCAAGTTTTATTAATAAAGGTTTTACTATTTCCAAAACATCAAAACTTATTTATTTATTTAAAATAAGCTTTCCAAGTATTTTGTATTCTCAAATAAAACCTACTGATTTGGTTTTGAAAATAATTAGATTTCAAAATGGAATTTAAAATAAAAATCAAATTCTATTTTGATTTATAATAACATTGGTCTATTTATTTAATTAATAATGGACCCTAAAATAAACATTATTATTATTTTGGTTTTGGAATTTTTGGTTTATGTGTTAAACAGAACTAAATTCAAATGAAAAGTTTAATGATTGTTTGAATTGTTTTGTTTGTTTGAATTGTTGTTTGGTTTTCAAAACAGAAAATGAGATCAGAAAAGGAAAACAATTTGGAAGAAAAAATAGAATCTGGACCAGCCCAGTCGACGAAGCCCAACTAGGCCCAGCAAACAGCCCAGCTCCCCTCTCCCGCGACGAAACGTTTTCCACTCACTCCCAGACCCGCAAAGAGACTGACTGGTGGACCCTCCCCTCACTCCCTTTCCTCGCTGACAGCAGGGACCCACACAGCCAACTCACCCCTCTTCTTCCTCGCGACGACCACGCCGGCCATTTCTGCCAGTGATTCCGCGCGTTAATTCACGAGTAATGGCTGCATTAATCTCGCCCCTGACCATGCGTACATAAGCACCTCTCCTCCCTCTGTCTTTCCCCTCAAACGCCAACCCCTCTTCGCCACCAGGCTGCTCGGAATCAGCTCCAAACCGACGCTGCTCCGACGAGCTTCCTTCTCCAATTCCGGCCGAGCCTCGCCACCTCCTGCCTCCTTGAGCACACGGGCACACTCACCACTCCCAGACGATTCTCCCAGTACCCTCCGTTCACCCGCGGGCGCCCCAGAGCCTCACCTTCGACAAGCTCTGACCTCGCCACCGTCTGTCTCGTCTCCGTCGAGCTCCTCCGGTAAGTCCAGACCGCCCCAAGCTTTCTAGTTCACGCACGCGTCATCTCCTTGATCTTACGCGTCTGACCACACCCTCTGTTTGCCTCCACGTGATCTACAGCGTCGCCTTCGACCGCGGACAGAGCCACCCGACGCCGACGACGTCTCCGACGAGCAATCGCCACCGTTCCCGTGCGCCTCCTGCCACGTCAACCACACTTTGAGCATCACCACATCCTCACGATTCTGGTGAGCATCTCCCCTACTCCTCTCGCTTCCTGTAACCGCCGTAGCGCCACCGCCTGGCCGTGTGCCGCCTCTAGCCACCGTCGGCGCCGCTCACATTTGGTCAAGCAAGCCAGCGCCGTAGGATCTCGATCGGGCGAGCAAGATTAGATCATTTAACCGCGAAGAGGTACACGTCCTATGCCGCACGATCTGATTAGATCCAATGGCTGCAACTACGTGATCCGGCCGAACCAGTACCATCCAACCAAGACACGCCACGTGGCCAGGTTTCATTTTAAAAACAGATTTGAATCTGTTATAGATTCAACTTTCAAACCTTTGTAACTTTTGATCCACACGTCCAAAAATTGCAAATTTGATATCATTGGAACCAGTGGAACAAGCCCTAGCCAACCATGCCATTAGTTTAGTAAATAGTAACTGTTAGATGGGTTGTTTTTGCAGAAACATTTGTATGCTTGTTTAGATTAGAAAAATGATTCAAAAATGATTTTGAGAATGAAACCTTGGCAAATTAGTTTGTGGTGAACTCACTGACCCTAGGAACCAACCCATAGATTGGAAAATGAATTTGGTAAAGTCTAGGATGGATTAAAATGACTTAACCCATTTCTAGCCAAATAAAAGTAATGGTTTTGTTATGAAAATGATTTTGGAGTAAAAACTTTGGGAAAATGTTTTGGATCAAACCTATTGACCCTAAACACCAATTTTTGAGAAACAACAACTTATTTGGTGAACCACTTAAAGTTGTTGCTTTGATAAAAATGTTTTTCACCACATAAAATGTTGAATGGATTTGAAAATGGTTTTTGGATAAAACCCTTTTGCAAATGACTTTGCCATTTTGGTAAATGACCACTTTGGACCTTACAAAGTTTAGAAGCCTAGTGGAGACCATCTTTGCAAATAGAACCATCCCTTGCATACTTACATGCATGACTTAGATCCCATTGTTTTATGTGTGTGAAATGGTTTGATTGATTATTGGTTTGGAATGCTTGTTGATATTGTGTTTGCTTGATTGACTTGTAGTGAAATTAGAAAAGTGTGAGACTAGCAAGATCAAGGAGTGAACCAACATTCCCTACCAAGAGGCAAGTTATACTATCATCAAAAAGTCCTACTATTTTCATTATACTTAGTGGATTTTGAAACATGCATGAAAATAATTTTATACTTATGCTATGCTAAATCCTAATAGGATACCCTATACATTCCTTAGAGAAAACAATGTAGTGGTTACATGCTTAGCCATGCTCTATTTTGAAAAGAGATACATGTTGAGATTTTAAGAAGTTGAGAAAAGATCTTGTGATTTTGCATAATAAAACAAGGACTCAATGAACCACCTGGGTGGCCAAGGATACTTTGAGATTTGGAGAAGGTGGCAACAAAAGGAACCATGTCTATGGTAATCTCTTTGTGTTGTGCTCCAAAGTAAACCACCTAGGAAACTTAGAGATTGAACATGTTTCTCCAATTGTGGCTTTCGTGTGCAACCACATGCTATTATGGCTCTGGCTTAGTCAACTACATTGGGAAGTCCCATGCATTGTCTTCAGTTAACTGGACATGGGGACCTAGAATCCTACATGGATGCTGAAGACAAGCTAGCAATGATGTATGGGAGGACCTTTTGGAAAGACTTCGTCACATTCTCAATCTGCCAGTACTCCATCTTGGTGAGCACTAATCCAGTGGCCACTGGTGGCAACAAGATGGGATTGTGACATGTGGGTAAAGTGTACTCCTTCTGCAGAAGATAATAAAATATAAGTACTTAGCCGTGTCCCCGGTTATGGACAATACTGAGCAACTAAAGTTTGAAGCTATGGGAGATCTCGACATTCCAATTTCTAAAACAAAAACTTGATGTACTTGGGGGTACCAAGGAGCTCAAGAGATTTGATAAAACTTGATGCACTTGGGGTTACCAAGGAGCTCAAGAGATTTGATAAAACTTGATGCACTTGGGGTTACCAAGGAGCTCAAGAGAATTTGTTGAAAACTTGAACACTTGGGGTTACCAAGGTGTGCAAGGAGATTTTGTTAAAAACTTAAACACTTGGGCTTTGCCAAGGGATTTTCAAAGATTTGATCAAAGATGAAAACCATTTTGAAAGATAGGATAAATTATTGCTTTATGCAAATAAACCTAAAACTCTACTTAGCCAAATATGCATGTAATGATAGGATCTACTTATATTCAACATAGAAGTGAAACTTACCAATACTATTCCAAAGTATTGACCCTTGTGGCTGTAACTCGTAATGTTGCAGGTTTGATTGTTTTAGTGAAGATTGAATTGATTAGGATTACAAAGTCTACAACCAACATCTGCCTGTGGCACTTTGAAGATGAAGGACCCATGCTTATAGTTATTCCGCTGCAATGTAATGTAATAGCCACATGAGCTATGTAAAGATGTAATAAAACTATGTTATTCCTGGTTATAAAGTTATATTATGACCTTTGTATCTTGATATTACATCTTAACTGTGGATGCTAGCTATTGATCCAGGGACTAGCATTGTAAACACAGGGGACACCACCTTATGTTAATAAAGGTTGGGACACTCCCTCTACAATTTCCTTACAACTTCAAGTGAGTGTTTCTATCTTGTACAAATTTTATTTTTGCTTACTCGATGAGCTATGCATGTATTCTTATGTAAACGTCTGCAGATTCCACTGGATCTTGCTAAACATTCAAGTTGATAAGTCCCTAGTTGAAGTCCACGACTCATTAACTTGGGACCAAGAGAAGTGGAGCGATATGAAAGCAATGTTCCATGAGTAATTTCAATCATTATCGCATTATATCGGCCTCTTTCGTTCATTTACTGATATCAAGTAACTAATAAGTCCTTTGTTCATTTTCTTTGTCGAGCAGGTGTTGGACACGGTTCAAACAGAAAATACCAGGTCTATTCAAAGAGGAGCTAACTTATAAAATGGTGAAGAGTTTACAGCAGCCGCCGGGAACTCATTTATGTGGATACTACGTCTGCGAGTACATCCGCGAGTTGACAAGTGAGCGGAAAGTAGATTCACATTATATTTATGATTTGCGGGAGAAACTAGAGTTAGACCAGCACATACGAGCAATTCAAGAGGAGCTGGCGGGATTTCTGATGAAGGAGGTCCTTGATATACATGGAGAACATTATGTGGATGATGTGGAACTCGATATGCCTTAGTGATCTCCATGTAGTTGATATGATATATATATATCATCAATGGCCATGTAATTTCAAAACATTTCTTCCTTTTGATATGATTGATTATATGTATGCTTGCAAGGGATCGATTAATTATATAGATGCATCAACGTGTACTGTATATGTAGTAGCGTAGAATATGTGTACTGAAATATATGTTTGAAATTATAGTGAAACACAAAACAAAAAAGGAACGAAATGGCAAAAAAAGGAAACACACAATCTCTGCCGTGGCAGAGAAACACACAATTCTCTGCCGCGGCAGGAAACCGTATAGTCCCAGGTGGTGTTACAGCCCGGGACTAGAGGGTTTCTGTCCCCCACCTCGCTGAAACGTCCACTTGGCTGTTATCAGTCGCGGGCCGTAGAGAGCCGGGACTACAGGGGGGCTCTAGTCCCATTTTGGCAGTCCCAGGCCCAAAACCGGAACTAGAGCCAGTTGCGGCCCGGGACTAGAGGCATGTTTTCCACTAGTGGGAGGATTCCTCCTTTTCATTAATAAGAACAAAACTCATATTAGTCCTGTCATATTTTGGTAAAATATCATATTTTATAAGATTTTGTATGTAAGTATTCGCGTGGCAATTATCAACACAATAAAGATGACACCCATGCAGGACGAAATTCATACCAAAAGCACTCATGTCTACCAAAGAAGTTTTTCTAGATAACTCTTCACACCCCAAAAACTATGTAAGTTCGTCATGTTGATTATCAGTGATCGCGTTATCACAATACAAGCTTGCAGTACTCATTGGATTAGAAAGGTTATTATTATGGCCTAAGCATTGAAAATTGAAATGACCCACTTCATAGCAGAGTTCACAAATAAAAGGGTAGAGGGCACATTTTTTTACCAAGATCACTTAGAGCCTTATACCATGTTCTGGTTTTTTCATTCCAGTGTGTGATACAATATTCTTCTTCTATTTGATTCTTCTCACAAGGTCTATGCATACCACAAAAATTAACATGCTTATAAGAAATAGTACTTTCAAAACATGATACATGCAATCATTAATACGATTTTCATTTTCCATGCAAGTGTCTTTAAAAGGTTCATGATACATGTCCCATTTTTATTTAGGAGCATTAATATGGGAAGAAAAGGCTCTATAATACCTAACAAGAATTTGAGGATCAAGACCATATTTAGCACTAAGCTCTTGAAAATCAGCAGTTTCAGCGAAAGACTTAATGCAATCATACTCATATTTTATACCTGGTTCTTTACCTTTGTCATTATACCAATCTTCGGTATTGCTTTGAATTGTTTCAAGAAGAACCCACTTGGATTTGACCTCCTTACTTGTGAAGGATCCCTCTAAACAAGTATCTAGATAGTCCTTGTAATGTCCTGAAAGCCTTGCATAAAAATTATTGATAATAATATTACTGGGGAGCTCATGAATGGGACATTTGAGCATTAGTGACTTCAATATCCCCCAAGCTTGGGCAATACTTTCTCCCTCATGAGGATGAAAATTATAAATATAATTCCTATGTTTATGAATTTCATGAGGAGGATAAAATTTAGAGTAAAAGAGAGATTCAAGTTCCTTCCACTCCAAATGATGAGGATCATCTAGTAGCTCATACCACTCCCTTGCATTGTCCCTAAGTGAGAAAGGGAATAGCTTCCTCTTAACCCGGTCCATTGAAATACCTGCACACTTGAACAACTCGCATAATTCATGTATACAGAGTAAATGATCACCAGGATGGACAGTTCCATATCCCAAATAGCAGTTATTCATAACACGTTCAACAATTTCAATAGGTATTTTAAAAGGGACAATTTTAGTATGTGGTTTTAAAATATCACAAGTATCATTAGAATTATTATGGGAGATATAGTATCATAAGAGCAAATTTTCTTCCCTAAAGCTGGGGAACTAAAAATATCTTTCTCATAAAAACTAGCTTCCCCAAGCTTAGACGTTTCCATACCATTAGTAACAATGGTGTTCAAAAAATTCATACTAATAACATTTCTATTAGCATGCAAGGAAAATTCCATAGGTTTTTTAATTTTCTTTTCAAGCCACACAAGTTCTAACTTAGGAAAAATACTAAAAAGCTCTCTAATTTTTTGGTTGTTTTCCATTAAGACTAACTAGTGAAAACAAGAAACAAAAAGACAAAATTGCAGAAACTAAAGGAAATAACTTCGAGCACTCACACCAGAGGATGTGAGTACCTTTTACCTTACCTCCCCAGCAACGGCGCTATAAAATAACTTGATGTCTACGCACTTCTATTCTTGTAGACAGTTGTTGGGCCTCCAAGTGTAGAGGTTTGTACAACAGCAGCAAGTTTCCCTTAAGTGGATTACCCAAGGTTTATCGAACTCAGGGAGGAAGTGGTCAAAGGTATTCCCTCTCAAGCAATCCTGCAATTGAGATACAAGAAGTCTCTTGTGTCCCCAACACATCCAATACACTTGTCAGGTGTATAGGTGCACTAGTTTGGCGAAGAGATAGTGAAATACAAGTGGTAACGGTGCCAGAAAATAGCTTTCGACTTGTTTTTGACATGGGGTAACGTGTGTGAAACTGAAATAAAGATGGAAGCAAGCAAACATGCAACAGATCTAGATGCAAACGGTGTTTCAATGTCTAGAAACAAGGCCTAGGGATCTTACTTTCACTAGTGAACACTCTCTCATATAAATATATTCTCTTCATGATACTGCTACAAACTACTCTCTGGTTGGACACTCTAAGCCATGGTAGGTCTATAACAGCACACCTCAAAGTCTGCCTTCCCCAACTAGATAACCCCACACTATCACCTTGAGCGCTAGATGGTTCCAACAAACACCACAAATTCATAGAGACATCCAACTCCAAATATAACTCATAACAAATATATATGTAGTCTAGCTTAAGTTCCACACACGGCATGCACGCTGTCACTTTCACACACGTGGGGAAAACCATAGATCTATTAAAGCACGATGAGTATTTATGTAGACTCAAGCTTAAGTGCCATGATACGTTGGAAACGTATCTATAATTTTTGATGCTCCATGCTTGTTTAGTATCTATTTTCCTTTGCTTGTCTACACTTTGAGGTGATTTTTACATGTTTTCTGTTACTAACCTACTAAAAAGTTGCAACAGTGCCAGATGCCTGTTTTCTGCTGTTTTTGTTTTCAGAAAATTTAGTAAAGAAATATTCTCGGAATTGGACGGGACAAACGTCAAAGTCAATTACTTTCCATGGGGAACAATAAATACAGAGGGGAGCCGGAGGGGCCGGCCAAGGCAGCCAGACTCACCCCAGGCGCAGGTGGGCCCCATCCCGCGCCTGGCTAGGGTTTGACCCTCCTGTTCGCCTCCTCGGCCTCCCCCTTCGCCTATAAGAAGCCCCCGATGCAGAAACCCTAAGCACCCGATCAAATCTCCACAAAACCGTCTATAGCCGCCGCCACCATCGTCCCTAGATTGGGGGGGATCTGGAGTTCTTTCCGGCACCCTGCCGGAGGGGAGATCATCCCGGAGGCCTTCTCTCCGGTATGATGCGTGAGTAGTTCCACCTTGGACTATGGGTCCATGTAGTAGCTTTCATGTGAGCTCCGTTCATGATCAAGATCTAATCTATTTGTAATCATGCATGTTGTGTTTGCGGGGATCCGATGGATATTGAGATTATTATGTTGGTTTGATTAATGGTTTTGTCTTTATGATTCTATCATGTCTGTGTTGTTTGTGATCTTGCATGCTCTCTGTTGTTAGTAGATATCTTGGCCAAGTAGTTGCTAGTGACTCCAAGAGGGGGTATTTATGCTCGATAGTGGGTCCATGCCTCTAGTTTCCAAGGGAAGTGACACTAATCTCTTCGGTTGTAGATGTGCTGTTGCTACTAGGGAGAAAACAACGGTCTCTTGTTCATGGAACATGTGGACTGTTTAGCTTACACACTTTGCTTAAATCAGTTGTCTGTTGCTTGCAACTTAATACTAGAGGGGGTTCGGATGATAACCTGAAGGTGGACTTCTAGTCATAGATGCAGTTGGATGGCGGTCTATGTATCTTGTTGTATTGCCCAAACGAATCGCATAGGATCTTTCTGACTAGTAATTGCATTGTTATGCCTTGCTCAGTTCCTGTCAATTGCCCTGCTGTAATTTGTTTACCTTTCATGCCATGTTGTTTATCTAAGGAGGCACCTCTAGTGAACTATGGACCCCAGTCCAATCTTTACCATTGATACATCTTCCATTGTTGCTTGTTTACTTTCTGCAAACCATTACCTTCCACACTATACATTTAATCATTTGTTATAGCAAACCGGTGAGCTTGACAACCTCACTGATTCATTGGGGCAAAGTCTTGAGTTTGTGTTGTGCAGATCTCCGCATTGCTTGCAACACCTATGTGACGTTTTCTTCCTCCTTCTGGTTCGATAACCTCGGTCTCTACTGAGGGAAGACTTGTTGTTGTGCTCATCACACCTTGCTCTTGGGGTTTCCAACGAAGTGCTCCACGTCAACACCATCAACAAGTTCTCTGGCACCATCAAGGAGTCATCAACAAGTTTTCGGGTGCCGTTGCCAGGGACCTATAGGATAGCTTCAACCCTTTCCTCCCCGTCAAGTTTTCTGGCGCCGTTGTCGGGGAGGCTAAGGATGTCTTCACAGGGGGAGTCCTTCACTTCCTTTCTCTTTACTTTGTTTTTAGTTTGCTTTTTTTCTTTTGCTTGTTTTTGTTTGCCTCTTTTCAAAAAAAACCCAAAAAAATTAGTCTAGTTTGGTTTGCTTTCTTTATTAAAAAACACAAAAAAATTAGTTCCTGCTCTAGATGATGCTGCTGTTTTTGGCTTGTCCAACTTTGCCAAAATGAACTCTGCTAAGTACACCAAGTTGTGTGACTTCACTAGCACCAACAACAATGATTTCCTAAGCACTCATATTGCTCCACCTGCTCCTGATGCTACCTTTTATGAAATTAAGCCTGCTTTATTGAATCTTGTGATGAGAGAGCAATTTTTTGGTGCTGGTTTTGATGATCCTGCTGCCCATCTCAATAGCTTTGTTGAACTTTGTGAGATGAAAAAGTATAAGGATGTATATGGAGATATTAGTAAGCTCAATCTTTTTTCCTTTTTCCTTGAGTGGAAAAGCTAAAGAATGGTTGCTTTCTTTGCCTAAAAATAGTATTGATTCTTGGACTAAGTGCAAAGATGCTTTTATTGGAAAGTACTATCCTCCTGCTAAGATTATATCTAAGAGAAGTGACATCATGAAAATTAAACAACTTGATAGTGAACATGTTGCTCCTGCTTGGGAAAGAATGAAATCTTTGGTTAAGAATTGCCCCACTCATGGACTCACTGCTTGGATGATTATCCAGACTTTTTATGCAGGTTTGAACTTTTCCTCAAGAAATCTGTTGGATTATGCTACTGGAGGTACCTTTATGGGCCTCACTTTGGGTGCTGCAACAAGGCTCCTTGATAATATGATGGTTAACTACTCTGAATGGCATGTTGAAAGAGCTCCACATGGTAAGAAGGTAAATTCTGTTGAGGAAACTTCCTCTTTGAGTGAAAAGATTGATGTTATTATGGCTATGCTTGTTAATGGGAAAGCTCCTCTAGATCCTAATAGTGTTCCCGTAGCCTCTTTGGTTGCTCAAGAAGAGAAAGTTGATGTGAACTTCATTCGAAACAACAATTTCAACAACAATGCCTATAGGAATAATTTTGGTAGCACCAATAATTATAGGCCTTATCCTCCTAATAATGGCAATTCCTATGGAAACTCCTACAAAAATGTTAGAAGTGCCCCTTCTGAACTTGAAGTCATGCTCAAGGACTTTATTAGTAAACAAACCACTTTCAATAATACTATAGAGGAAAAGCTTTTGACTGTTGAGAAAAATATATCCTCTTTGTCTGAAGCTCAAACTTCCTTGGTTAATAAAATGGCCGCTAAACCTGAAACTATGGAAAATACCTTTGCTATTGCTTATTCCATACAAGTTACTATTGATGAAAATGTTAGGCTGTTAGCTCAACTTCATGCTAAGTGGGAAAGGGAATCTGAAATTGATAGAAACAATAGTGTGTGCACCATCACCACTAAACCTCAAGTAGTCCCTATTCCTACTCCTACTATGCCTACTACTAATGATGCTAAGTTTGATTTTGATATTGATGGTTGCAATATTTCTGAAGTAATTATGTTCCTACAAAAGCTTGCTAGAAGTCCTGATGCTAGTGATATGCATGTTGCCTTTACCAAACACATTACAGATGCACTTGTTAAGATTAAGGAAGAGAAGCTAAAACACAAAGCTTCTATTCCTAGGAAAGTAGAAGATAGTTGGGAACCCATTATTAATATGCAAGTGAATGACTTTGATCTCAAAGCTTCATGTGATCTTGGTTCTAGTGTCTTTATTATGCCTAGGAAGATTTATGAAATGCTTAATTTGCCACCTATGGAAGATTGTTATTTGGATGTCCCACTCAATGACAATGCTAAGAAGAAACTCATGGGGAGTATTAATGTTGTTCTCATTATGGTTAACAATGCTTATGTCCCTATTGATTTCTATATTTTGGATGTTCAATACAATGCTTCTTGTCCTATTATTTTGGGAAGACCTTTTCTTAGAACAGTTGGTGCCATCATTGATATGAAAGAAGGCACCATCAAATATTATTTTCCATTCAAGAAAGGTATTGAACACTTCCCTATGAGAAGAGAGAAGTTGCTTTTTGCTCCTCCTTTGAAAGCAAGATTTGATGTTAATGCTTCTTCATTTGAAAATACTTGATTCTTCTTGCTTCTTGTGCCTAACTTAAAGGCGTTAAAGAAAAGAACTTGTTGGGAGATAACCCAAGAGTTTCCTTGAGTCTTGGAAGTTATTAATTCAGTAATGACCTCTCCTTATCCTTTTTGTTTGCATTTTTGTGCCAATAATGACCTCTAATGAGAGGGAAGTAAGATTTGGGGAGTTGTTGTCCCGAAACAGATTTCTATCCTCCACAAAAAAAATTCATGAGGAGTCTATGTAAATCGGATTGAGCTAAAAATTTACGAATAAATCTCCCAGTATGTTAGCTAACTTTAGTTAGTTCAACACTTTTTGATTTGAGCAACATAAGGTGTTCAAAAAAATCGGTTTCAACCTGCTGGTCTGTTTTGACAGATTTCTGCCATTATTTGCATTTGCTTCTTATTGATTCCTTTTTGAGTTCTCTTTAGGTGAATTGAGCTTTTTGAAGGAGTTACTACAGTAGCTTGTGTTTTTAATGAAAAGCCTTGCTGTTCCAAAGCTTTGCTAGAGGTATAATATCTTTTGAATACACTAATGTTGCTAATGAAGATTGTGTGAAGTTTTGTATCAAGGAAAAATTTCAGGTGTATAGAGAGAATGATGTAATAAGATGAAGAATGGACAAAAGCTCAAGCTTGGGGATGCCACCATGGTGTCACCCCAAGAAATATCCAAGAGGTACAAGCATCAAAGCTTGGGGATGCCCAAGGCATCCCCTTCTTCATCAATAAAAAGCTCAGGTATGTCTAGACACTTCATTTTTATTATTTCATGCACATATGTGTTGTTCTTGGAGCGTCTTAGTTTTCGTTTGCTTTGCTTAGTTTGTTTAGTTTTCTTGAAGTAGTTTGGACCCCCGTTCTCGCTGTGTTGTTTTGCAAATAAGTTTTCTTGGTGTTTGGAAAGTAGTAAGTTCTTGCTTGAAGTGCAAGAGGAGCTTGCATTGACTGTGACTTAGAATTTAGTATGACATGCTAGGTGTTGTTTTGATCTTATGCTTAGTAATTATTGCTATAGAATGTCTTGTTCCAAACAATTGGGATTGCTTAGTGTTCCTTGAAGAAATTATGCGCTGTTTTAGCATGCAAAAGAATAGTATTGTGGTATTCTCCTTTGATGCTTTTCTTGGGTTGACTTGGCACATGATCACACCATGTTATGGCTATGAACAAGTCACCATAGCCTATATGATCATTTAGTCCTTGACTTGTAGTACCACTCTTTGCTTTGATTAGTATGCTTTGTTGCACTGCATGATTATGGCCATTATGCTCTCTTAGTTGGTTGCTCCCAGTCTTTTGCTAGCCTCCACTTGTATGAGTAAGTTCTACTCATGCTTCCAACTCCCAAGAAACCAAGTTATTCCAAAATGTCCACTATAAAATCCTATGCATGGTGTGTTACACCATTCCAAGTATATTCTTGTTTTCAACTATCTTCCATTAAAAACTATTTTTTATGTGAAAACTTAGTTATTAAAGCCCTCACGAACTTGATGCCACACTTTATATTCTTTGCCCCTAATAAACTTGAACCATTGTGACAACTTTGTTGTATATGCTTGCACTTATAAATTGGAATTAGCAGAACCGTGCTGTCACGGGGAACGTTTTCAACATTGCACTTGTACTTTGTACTCAGTTGATGTCATGATCTTTTGTCTATGGATGTCACCAGTGTGAAATAAAGAGGGAACTTGTAAGTCCATGGAGTTTGTATCCTGTGTTAGAGATACGCCTAGGCCGCTAGCCTAAGCCATGCATAATCATGGTAGAAACTTGCAGCATCACCATAGTGACATCTATGAAGCACTCTTCTTATATAAAAAAAGCGACACATTGAGAAAATAGGAAAGAGAGAAAAAACACCATATTCCCATGGTAAATAAGAAGACTGTTGAGATTCTCATTGTCTGCTTGCTTTGTCATTTTGGTTATGGGAAAGCTCCTGTACCATGTGCAAGGGGTACCCCGTTGGCGGTTCTCAATGATATGCAAATACTTACAATGACAAGAACTTACCTGGACCCAAAGTTGAGTATGCATGAGGTGTGGCCCTTGTATTCAAGGGACTTGATATTGCCAACTTATACTTCGTCAAGCATATACTCCATCTTTGCCACTTTAACCTTAATCACTTCAAGATGCTTATGATAGGGGCAATGAGGGCTGAAAGCTAGCAAGTACCATAATTTTTGGAAAATCTTTTTGAAACTTGTAATCCCTGCTTCCTTTACAAAAAAGGGGGTCTTTCTTCCACCATTATTGAGTCTCCATCTTCTACCTTTAGGCACCATTAAGAGAGCATAGTTGTCATTCTATGTGCAGTGTTCCAAAGCTTATTAATTGATGCATATTGTGATATTACTTGTTCTTGTGCTATTTGTTTCTAGTCACCCTTGTGAACTTTGAAGGTGTCCTATGCATCTATATTGCTACTCTATGAGGGACAAGCTGATTGCCACTATGCTATGTTTTCTGTATGTGAAATAAATAAACGTTTTTCAATGCATGTTATTCATGATCTTTGTTTGTAGCTTGTCATGTTGCATGCATAGTTAATATGTCCTATTGTTAGAACTCCATCTTTCATGCACATGTTTAGAGTTCTTTGATCCTAGCTTTCAATGCATGCAAATGGTTGGATCTTTATTGTGAGGGTGCATGTCACCTAGGGTTGTACATAAAACTCGAAACTCGACGAGTTTAATGAGCACTCGTTTGCTCGGCTCGTTCAAAATCGACTCGTTTCCTTAACGATTCGAGCTAAGCTGTAGTTTTTGCTCGATATCCTTAACGAGCTAAATGATCAAGTTAACGATGTTCGTGAGATACTCTTTAAGCTCGGTAACAACAAGGATATGGTCCACTTCCGTTGCTACATGTCTAATCTGGCAGCCCATCTAAGACAAACAACTGGCCCATTGAGGAATACCCCATCTCCACTTTCTCGATCTAGATCTGCTGACCGCGGCACCGATCGAGCCTTGCCGGCTAGAGTTCGTTTTTAATTATCATATGCCTTTGTCTATGCATTTTCTTAACGAGCAGCTCGTGAGCGCTCGATAACATCTAATGAACTAAGCCGAGCTTTACTTTTTGCTCGTTATCCTTAACGAGTTTAATGATCCGAGCCTTAACGAGCGTGAGCCTTAACGAGCGTGAGCCTTAACGAGCTAAGCCTTAACGAGTCGAGCTGCTTGATAGTCCAGCCCTAATGTCACCTCAAAAATTATTATTTTATCACTTACCTACTCGAGGGCGAGTAGGAGTTAAGCTTGGGGATGTTGATACGTTGGAAACGTATCTATAATTTTTGATGCTCCATGCTTGTTTAGTATCTACTTTGCTTTGCTTGTCTACACTTTGAGGTGCTTTTTACATGTTTTCTGGTACTAACCTACTAACAAGTTGCAACAGTGCCAGATGCCTGTTTTCTGTTGTTTTTGGTTTCAGAAAAGTTAGTAAAGAAATATTCTCAGGATTGGACAGGACAAACGTCAAAGTTAATTACTTTCCGTGGGGAATAAGAAGTCCAGAGGGGACGGCCAGGGCGGCCAGAAACACCCCAGGTGCGGGTGGGCCCCATCCCGCGCCTGGATAGGGTTTGTCCCCCCTGGTCGCCTCATCGGCCTCCCCCTTCGCCTATAAGAAGCTCCCGATGCAGAAACCTTAAGCACCCTATCAAATCTCCACGAAACCGTCTGTATCCGCCACCACCATCGTCCCTAGATCGGGGGGATCTGAAGTTCTTCCCGGCACCCTGACGGAGGGGAGATCATCTCGGAGGCCTCCTCTCCGGTATGATGCGTGAGTAGTTCCACCTTGGACTATGGGTCCATGTAGTAGCTAGATGGTTGTATCTCCTCCTTTGTGCTTTCATGTATAGATCTTGTGAGCTCTGTTCATGATCAAGATCTAATCTATTTGTAAGCATGCATGTTGTGTTTGCGGGGATCCGATGGATATTGAGATTATTATGTTGGTTTGATTAATGGTTTGTCTTTATGATTCTATCATGTCTGTGTTGTTTGTGATCTTGCATGCTCTCCGTTTTTAGTAGCTATCTTGGCCAAGTAGTTGCTAGTGACTCCAAGAGGGGGTATTTATGCTCGATAGTGGGTTCATGCCTCTAGTTTCCAAGGGAAGTGACAATAATCTCTTCGGTTGTAGATGTGTTGTTGCTACTAGGTAGAAAAAAACGGTCTCTTGTTCATGGAACATGTGGACTGTTTACCTTACACACTTTGCTTAAAGAAGTTGTCTGTTGCTTGCAACTTAATACAGGAGGGGGTTCGGATGATAACCTAAAGGTGGGCTTCTAGTCATAGATGCAGTTGGATGGCGGTGTATGTATCTTGTTGTATTGCCCAATCGAATCTCATAGGATCTTTCTAACTGGTAATTGCATTGTTGTGCCTTGCTCAGTTCCTGTCAATTGCCCTGCTATAATTTGTTTACCCTTCATGCCATGCTGTTTATCTAAGGAGAGCACCTCTAGTGAACTATGGACCCCGGTCCAATCTTTACCATTGATACATCTTCCACTGTTGCTTGTTTACTTGCTGCAAACTATTACCTTCCAAACCATACGTTTAATCCTTTGTTACAGCAAACTGGTGAGCTTGACAACCTCACTGATTCGTTGGGTCAAAGTCTTGAGTTTGTGTTGTGCAGTTCTCCGCGTTGCTTGCAACACCTGTGTGACATTTCCTTCCTCCTTCTGGTTCGATAACCTCGGTATCTACTGAGGGAAGACTTGCTGATGTTCTCATCACACCTTGCTCTTGGGGTTTCCAACGAAGTGCTCCACGTCAGCATCATCAACAAGTTCTCTGGCGCCATCAAGGAGTCATCATGCCACCATGGCGTGCATGCTGTCACTTTCACACACATGGGGAGAGCAGAGATCTATTGAAGCACTTGAGTAGCAAAGTAGATCTACTAGATTACAAAGCTCATGACCACAAAAAGATCATGCATAGAGAGAGAGAGAGATGAACACATAGCTACCGGTAGAACCCTTAGCCTCGAGAAAGAACTACTCCCTCCTCATTATGGGAATCGGCAACGGTGATGAAGATGGTGGTGGAGATCGATGGAGATGGCTCCGGGGGCACTTCCTCGTCCCGGCAGGGTGCCGGAACAGAGACTTTATGTCCCCTAAATCTCTCCTTCGGTGGCGGCGGCGCAACGGAATGTTTTCTAGAAGTATGATGGATTCTTTAGGGTTTTCTCCCCAGGGCCTTTTTATAGGCGAAGGAGGCAAGGTCGGTGGAGGGCCAGGAGGCCCACACCCCCTGTAGGCGCCACTAGGGCTTGCCCGCGCCTGGGAGGGGTGTGGCCACCCTAGTGCCCTACTCCGTCTCTGCTTCGTGGTTCCGTGTTGCTCCGGGAAAAATATTGACTTTGGCTTTTGTCCCGTCCAATTCCGAGAATATTGATTTTCTGCCTTTCTGGAACCAAAAACAGAAGAAAACAGGCAACTAGCACTGTGGAAACTTGTTAATAGGTTAGTTTCAGAAAAGATATAAAAACACCTCAAAGTGTAGACAAAGCAAAGCAAAGTAGATACAAAACAAGCATGGAGCATCAAAAATTATAGATACGTTTCCGACGTATCAGTAGTGTACCATGATTTACCGCTTCACCCTTGCTTTTCTACCCCTCAAGGGTATCCTTGGTCATTTGTGAAGTAACCCTCACATATAATTATTCCATCATGGAGTGTGTAACAATTCACTATCACTTGAAATACAACTCAAGGGGATATCAGCTCTCAAGGGATGCAATAAGGGATTCAGAGGAAGGGTAGGACAAAAGGTACCTTTGTAGGGCCCGAGTCCACCAAGAGAGAAGGGAAGTTCCAAGGTGGCTTTGTCTTTGGCCCTAGCCACTAGCTGGAACACTTCTCTCACCAAAGATAGTAAGATCTTTAGGTGGCATTGTTTTTGAACCTAACCACTAGTGAATAAACCATCCACACCGCCTCCCCCAAGATAGGACAAAGTCACGCGCCAATGAGGGGACCAAACTGAAAGGGCATTTCCCTTCTAAATGTGTTTTGGTGTTTGTTGTCTACACATGTGGAGTTTAACCATGTGCTAAGTGTTCTAGATGATTCAATTTTCTATAGCACAAGACGTTGTTCAGATCCTCAAAAGTTAAAAGATCGATGAGAAGGAAAGGTTCTTCGAAGCATTTTATTTTTTGTTTGAGTTTAGGAGCTCCGTGCTAGCAAGGGGGAGGGGTACCTCGATGGAAGCTAGTGGGAAATCACTTCTTGCACAAAACCATATTGCACACACTAGCCTTCATATCTTGCAAAATGGAGGAGGCCCCTAAATTACTTGTTGTCCTGGATGCAGATCCCAGAGACTCGGTTAGTTTCCGACGAAAACTTCGGTGTGCAAGCACCAAAGGTTCCACTCTGCTCAATTACTTTGAGTTTTCAAGTGGTCACAACTTGCAGTATGGGGGACTAGAGACGCCCGAAAACTGCCTCGATACTCCTGGCTTCGTGGACCAGGCCGGAGACTCCAGTGCAAAAGCGCCAGAGATTTTGGTGCAGCTGGAAACTCCAAAGTCTCTTTGCCAGAGACTCCGTCACTTGCAACAACTAGATTTTTAGGGTGCCTATAAAAGGCATCCTTCTTCCCCAAATGAAGGTTGCGGCTTCCACTCTCTCTCCTCCATTGTTGTTGAGCTCAAAACTCCTTTAGGGAATCAAGGGAGGCAACCTAGATCTACACTTCCACCGAAGGGATTTGATTTCCCCCCTACTTTCTATTGAGGAACTTGTTACTCTTGGGTTCGTGAAACCCTAGTTGAAGAAGTTGCCTCAAAGCTCGCTCTTGTTCTTGTAAGAGCTTTGTTGTCGTGTTGTGAGACTCCAATTGAGTTGTGAAGACTTCCCCAAGCATTGTGCGAGGTTTTGGTTGCCAGCACAAAGAGCACTGCTTAGTGGATTGAGTACCTACCTTTGTGATGCATGCTCGGGAGAAGAAGGTGAGACTTAGTGGCGCTTGGGTGACTTTGTGTAGCCCCAGCATCTCTCCAACAAAGACGTACTTGCCTTTATAAGGAAGGAACTTCGGTAATACATCCTCGTGTATACCTTGTGGTTATCTCTATCCTTACTCTTGTATTGTTATTTACCTTGCTAGTTTACTTTCTTGTCATCTAGGTAAATTCACTTACGCTATGTTTGTATGCTTAGAATTGGGCTTTAGAATTGAATTGAGTGGTGATTCCAAATCCAACCTGGAAAGGAAATGGTTGCAATTTGAATTATGTTGTTTGGATGTGCTTGGAATTTGATGTTGAAATCACCACGTTGTATCCAATTCCAATTCCTATTTAGATGTAGTAACGATGGAATTGGATGTTTTGTTGAGTTTATTCGATATAAACTTATGTACTATATAAAAACATATTGTATATATTAGAATGTGTTATATGAATTAGAGAATTGACATAGAAAATAAATCATTCATATCATATTTGATATTTAGTTTCATAATAGACACAAACCAAATTCTAGCGGACAAGCGGACAAATCGTGATTAGCTGGTTGCTTGCCCGGGCCGGAGTTAAAAAAATAAGTAGAATACATTAATTACCAAGAAGTTAAGCCCATGAGAAGCTGGCCTAATTCTCCTTAGCCTATCCACGTCCAAACAGAATTATTAACGAGAGGAGGCCATTTGATCGTTCCGTCCAGTACTAGTTTCACCATTTGTCTATTCGTCTCCTCGTACAGGCCTAGCGCGGCTGCAGCAATGCGGTGATGCTGATGCAGACACATGCAGGATTAGGATCGCACATAGACGGCGACACATTGCTTGAAAACTAGATGCAGGTCAGGATGGCGACCGACAACGCCCGGCCTTTTATTCGCCATCGCAACAACATTACTGATCCTCTTAGTTGAATCTAATCTACAAATTAGGGAAACAAAGGTGTGTTTATCCGGTAGATCATTTTTCCACCTAAAATCTTAGAAAGTCAAATCACTTTAAATATTTTATGTCGTTGAATCATTGTATGAAATCTTCACAATTTCAGAAGAGGAATGATGTGCTCATAGAGCAAGTCTCCTACTATTTTATTTGTGAGCATTTGGATATGTTGAATTTTAGGGATTTCTATTTTTATGCCCTTGGTTCGTTAGTTGTACTTATTTTTCTTCTGCCGCTTAATTTTTCCTCACTTTTCCCCTTGCCATGTTAAGAAACCCTCGCGGACGCTCGCGGGCGCTCGGACGGAGGGATGCCGTTAGGTCAAAGGCTTGACCGTTACATGCTAACTGGTGGGACCGCGTTGGAACGGGTCGGGCGTTGAGCGTTACATTACGAGGCCTCGACCGTTACATGCCTGGCCGTGGGCCCGTGTTGGGACGGGTCCTGCATACATGGTGAAGGGTGGGGTCGCATTGGGACGGGTCTTGCATACGTGGTAAAGAGTGGGGCCGCCTAGAGACACGTCGGACCAGCCATTCTCGCTCACCCAAAGCATTTGCTTTCCCCGAGCCTGAAACAACTCCCACACCGCCCCTCAACTGCCCCGCCGTCGTGCCCTCCTACCTTATGTCGTCCTCGGCCCCAGAGCCGACTGGTGCACCGTCCATCCGTGTCGAGCATGGAGAAGATTGGGTGGAATCGCAGGGATCTAACGCATGGATTCCAGCTAGGTAAGCATCGTTTCCCTTTTGTGGGTTGATTATTGGTAGTATTTGAACGCGAATCGCTGGTGCTCAACTGCCTTGCTTTTCTAATAGGATTGATCCAGTGCTGACGTAATTCGTGGTTGTAAACAATAACTCTTTGAATTTTACTTTCCAGCGGTGGTTGCAACCTCCATAACTCTCAGAGATAGATAAAATCTATTTAAATTCACTTGGAGCAGTGGCGATTCAGTTGGTTTGCAAGAGTGTTTATAATTATGAAACTCTCGCGCGGTCTGAAACTATAATTGAGACAACTCTCGCATGGCTAGCGATTCACATTCAAATTAAAAAAAATTATTACTCTTAATGTACAAGAGTGTTTATAATTGACACAACTCTTGAACACTTTCAAAAAAAATTATACAACTTTTAATGTAAAAGAGTGTTTATAATTGACACAACTCATTAACACTTTCAAATTTAAAAAAATCATACAACTCTTAATGTAAAAGAGTGTTTATAATTGACACAACTCTTGAACACTTTCAAATTTAAAAAAATCATACAACTTTTAATGTAAAAGAGTGTTTATAATTGACACAACTCTTGAACACTTTCAAATTAAAAAAATCATACAACTCTTATGTAAAAGAGTGTTTATAATTGACACAACTCTTGGACAATTTAAAATTAAAAAAATCATACAACTCTTAATGTAAAAGAGTGTTTGTAATTGACACAACTCTTGAACACTTTCAAATTGAAAAAATCATACAACTATTAATGTAAAAGTGTGTTTATAATTGACACAACTCTTGAACACTTTCAAATTTAAAAAATTATAAAACTCTTAATGTAAAAGAGTGTTTATAATTGACACTACTCTTTAACACTTTCAAATTAAAAAAATTATACAGCTCTTCATGTAAAAGAGTGTTTATAATTGACACTACTCTTAAACACTTTCAAATTAAAAAATATAAAACTCTTAATGTAAAAGGGTGTTTTCCATTTTTATAGTGTGAAAAGTGATCCATAAACTTGCTTATACGAAAATTATAAACCTTTGAACACTGTGAAATCGCACTTAATACGTGATAATGATGTGCTAAGAAAATCTTAAGAGATTATCATTTTCATAGAATGTAATGCATAAACTTGCATATGGCAAAAATTATACACCTTTGAACTCTTTGAAATCGCACTTAGGACATGGAGTGAAATATAATGTAAAAATTATACACCTTTGAACACTTTCCCTTCAAATTATATTCAAAATCATTTGTTTATGGAGTTAAAGC
Organism: Avena sativa; assembly: GCA_916181665.1. NCBI lineage: Eukaryota > Viridiplantae > Streptophyta > Magnoliopsida > Poales > Poaceae > Avena > Avena sativa. The sequence continues at coordinate 163,525,925 of OV702294.1, read as the reverse complement.
ATCAGTGGCAAACTTGTTATTTTGCATGGATAGAGGGTGCCCCTCGACAGATACAGGGGTTATCCTGTCCGCTAGATCACAGAGGATCAACAGTTGGTGGGTACGATCTACGTGACAACTGTCTCGACCAATCAAGGCGTAGCAGCCAAGATGAGCACATGTGTGAGAGTTTGTCACTAAGAGGGAGGGGAAAACTGAGTAGAACTTAAAAACCAATGGCAAAACTGAATAGAACTTTAAAACCAAGGGCAAAACTAACAAGGGGGTTCAAATAGAAAACAAAAGGAGATTTAAAAAAAATGGAAAATGCTTCTTTTATAGAATAAAATATATATTGGCATACATCAAACTATTTGCAATTCAAATATACATCAGCTTGACAATTATTGCCTCATTCAGACAAATTATGTTTTGGGGAGAGGCTTGAGTAGAAAGCCATGAACATTCATAGATAGTAGGTGATTTGAGAAGTGGTGATTTAGGTTAAAACTTGATTTATATACATAAATGGTGGCAGGTCACATAATAAGACTCCCTGGGTAGATGCCACTATGTTTTGATCTTTTTGAATTTTTTGTACATAAAATGACTCAATTAGCTAGCTAAAACCCATTCGTTGACTCTCTGTTGACCAGCCACCGAATGGTAAAAGTGAGTATATTACACATGACAGTGTAAGTACTGGAGGAGAAAACTGAGTACAACCAAACTGTCAGTGCTACACTCGAGGGTATAACTGAGCACAACTAAGTGTCCAAGGTTAGACACGAGGGGAAAAAGGTGACGCACGGTATGCGTGTCGCGGTGCACGGGGCGGTAGCGAATGCATGTGGCCGTGCACGGTGCAGTAGCGCACGCGGTTATGCGGTGCACAGTGGTGCAACGAAATGTCTCCTCCCTTCACCTTTATAGAGGCCTCCTCACTCTCACTCATCACTCACTCACTCACCCAACCATCTCCACTGTCCCATCACCTTCTGCAAACCCCCAAGAAAACCCTAACCACGCCGGCGATGGAGAAGAATGGTGTGGTGGCCATCGTCGCCTCCAAGGCGGCCGACGAGGAGGCCCCTATCCCCGTACAGGCCCCCGTCAAGGCATTGAAGGCAGCCGCCATCCCCGTCCAGACCCTCGTCCCCGCTTCCGCCATAACCGGCGGCGAGTAGGCCCCCGTCCCCATACAGGCCCCCGTCGTTCTCCTACAGATCCCGCAACGCTGGGACCCCTACGGGGACAATGATTACATCAGGCCGGAGAACCCCTTCGACACCATCTTAGCCGACCCATGGTCAGAGGTAACTATAGTTTTCTCCCCTTCCTTTGTTCTTCCCCCATTCCCATCGTTGGATGCTAGATCGTGTGTTATTAGGGCTCGAATGTTCGTATTTTAAATCGGTGGATGCTAGGTATTTTTACAGTAGCTAATCCTCTTGTGTTAGATCTCGTATTTCGATGAATGCCCCTAGTTGGGATCAGTACTAGCACTGATCTGTAGTTGGAATCAGTACGATCTGTAGTTGGGATCAGTATTCTATTTGGTTTGAGATTTGGGAAATGGGAATAATCAGGGGATCTCAATCGGTTAATTTATGCAAGTAGCCAATCCCGATAATCACGGTATCTCAATTATGTCCTTATTGCACGCTACTGTTTTTTTGTAATAGGTGGATAGCAGCGACGTCTTCAGCGATGACGAGTTCATGGACACCAAGATTCGTCAGGTGCTGAGGAAGCTGAAGTCCGGCCAGTTCAACGGCTTCTTCGCTAGTGACGTCTACAGGTGCCCCTTCTGCACCAGGAGCCTCGCCACCGACTTCAACTCTCTCGTGATACATGCCGAGGATGTGAAGACCTGCGGCCCGTCAAAGAACGCCAACACCTTCAGAGCCCAGCACAAGACGCTCGGTTTTCACCTCCGCAACCTCCAGAAGGTGGCCATCGAGGACGGTCGCATGCCCCCGATCAAGTCCAAGGCGCCCAAGGTCAAGGGACTGGGAAACATGAAGTGGAGGAAGCGCTAGAGGGAGGAGGCGGAGGCCCTCCTAGCGGAGGCCAGGAGAAGCCACTGATCTTGTGCTGATGCTGCTGCTGTAAAGCAGCTTCTTTTGTTTTGTTGACTGTGTTGAACTTGTAAGCTGCTGTTGCTGAGCGGCCTAATTGTCGAACCCGGTTTAAGTATCGTACTATATAATCCTTTATTAGCTGCTTTATCTACGTCTGCTCTGTTTATCTACATATTTATGGTGCTGGTTAGATTTGCTGCCAGATTGGAAAATTACGAGGGCCAAAAGAAACCATGAATGAAGAGAGAGGCTGCTCCAGATTCGCTGCATTTTTGGACAAAAATAACAACTGTTTAACGACATAAAGGGGAAAATAAGCTCTTAAAAAGGCCAATCATAAAAATAATATAAAAGAAATCGTCCAATTTAGACGATAAGGCGCACGTAACTACCATACACTCTCCACATGGTCCCACACCACATCCCCAAAACGCGTTCCCAACAAGCCGGCCCCACACCATTGGGGTCCTACTACGAGACCCGACTAAACGTGGCCCCACCTGTCATCACGTAACGAAGGAGGGGTCCTACTTGTCAACACGTAACGGCGAGGGTCCACTACAGGACCTACTTGAATGCGGCCCCACCTGACAGCATGTAACGGTGAGGGTCCTCTAACGGGATCCGACGGAGAGCGAGTTTCAGACTGATGTGAGAGTTTCATAATAGGAGTTGGACAAAAGTAAGAAAAAATTAAGGGGCTTGGAAAAAGTAAGTACAACTAACGAACCAGGGGCATAAAAATAGAAATCCCTAAAATTTACTTAATAGTTTAGAAACATGATATTTGAATGCACGGTTCTCAATTTAGTATTTATGTTTAATTACATATATCCAGATATGCCATTGCGATTCGATTCTCATCTTTTTCTTAGCTTATGGTTCGCCCATGCTTTGATTCCTTTCTGGCTCCGCCACTACTCCCTAGTTCAATTGATATCAGTGTCTCGTCTCTTATTTCGGGCTTTATCGTTTAAGAGAATATGAGCGAAGAAACGGATAAGTGGTGAACAAAAACCTAGGGGATTCATCCATTTCCAATGAACCTCACGTGACGCAAAAGGAGCATAACGATTCTTTGGATCTTATGCTCTCCCTTGTGGAGGAGGTGAGGCAAATGCGTGCGGAATTCCATAATTTGAAATCCCAAACATCTCTACCCCCAAACACCGGTAATCAATTAGTAAGCCCCGGTGTGGTGAATAAGCTCCCTCGAGCCTCAAATACCACTGCGTAGGAACGTGCGGGTGCCATCAAAACTCCCTGTTTTAGCAAGATAAATATTTAAATTTATTCGTATTGGCATTTTAGGTGTGGGCGTGCCAATATACATTTGTATACAAATAAAATGTTCCAAATATACATAAATAGAGAACTCGTATTCACCTATGCCTAAATACATATCTGGCTACGATTGTGAATCCTGATTCTCCAGAGTTTCGAAAGACTTTCCAGTTAATTATATTTCTGAATCAATGTCCATGAAATACCTCCGATTAAACTGCGCCAATTATGATCAACATCATTATCGTTTATATTTTGGCCTCATCGGACTTAAAAAATCTGATAAGATATCCAATAAAATGAATAGCAAAAGTGGAGCACACAGGATACACACATTTGAAGTGTAAACCCTAATTGGAAAAATACCACGATGGCACGGAGGCCAAAATCACTATAAGAAAGTTGTATACATGGGATGTTACAATGATCCTGTTTTCACCGACTAATATTTATCTAACATTGTTGGCTTGTCTGGTTAGCCTTGTCTACCATCATAATCTGCAAATATTATGTCTTATCGGACAAGCGCTCCACAACTTAAGCTTCAAAATTGGTGTCTAGCCTTGCCCATTAAAGTTATGATCGGGGATGGTGACTGCGCGTCACATAACTTGTTTGGCTCGAAGTCATGATCCGAGATGAGACTCAGTCCATCACATAACCTGCTTGGCCAAAACCGTAACATGTTTGGCTCGAAGCCGTGATTAGAGATAAAAATCATTCATCACATATGGCACGAATCCGTGCGTGCCATCAAAGGTGACACGTAAAACCTGTAGACATAAAGCCGTGATCAAGACGAAAATTATCTGTCACATAATCTGATTGGCACAAAGCCGTAACGAGGATGAGAATCACCCATCACATAACCCGTTTGGCTTGAAGCCATAACTGGGACGAAGATCACCCGCCACATAACCTTCTTGATTCTAAGATATGTCACCGGACACATAACCTGCTTAGCTTGAAGCCGATCGACGACGAAGATCACCAGTCACATAATCTGACTGCAATGAAGCCGTGATCCGGATGACGATTCCGCTACCCAATATGCTTGGCTCGAAGCCGCGATCCGGGATGATCTAGTCACATCAACCTGTATGGCACGAAGCCGTGATCCAGTATAACCATCCGGTCACATAATCTGTATGGCACGAAGCGGGATGATAATTCTGCCCCATGACCTGCTCGGCTCGAAGCCGGTGTGCCATCAAGGGCTACACGTAAACCTGTAGGCATAAAGCCGTGGCCGGTATGGTAAACACCCATGTGAGTGTTACCACGGAAAATGATGATCATATCCGGCTCACAACAACCTGTACACCATGGGATATTTCGACCTGTGGAGAAACGAGGGCGCACCCATCTTGTTTGTGTGCCTTGCTCATCATATTTGGATTGCTCCGTTGGTGGCGATTTGTGAAGAGAACGCCGCCATCCCTCCTCGCGATATGCACCTTGGGCCTGATGATGTGCGTGTGTGTGTTCATCGATTTGGTGGATTGATTGGGGTAGATCAGTTTCTGTGGCAAAAACAAGCTCTGCCGTCCGTGCCGGCCGAGAAGATCTATCTCTATGACTGCTGTTGTGAGGCTTTTTGTAGCTACCTCTCGTGGAAGGGTGTGTCGCCAATTCGACCCGAAATGGCTCCACAGCGATCGGCACAGAGAGCCTCCATGTTGTTACACACAACACTTATCATGTTATCTAGTACTCCCTCCGTTTTAAAATATAAGATACTTTAGCTTTATAAAGCAAATGTATGTAGACTTGTTTTAGTATGTAGGTTTATTTAACTTTGGGGTAAATCTATACATAAAAAATATCTAGATTCATTTTCTTCAAAAACCCTAAATATCTTATATTTTGAAATGGAGGGAGCAGTAATTTATTTATAAACTTTAAATGGATGGATCAACCGGGACAAACGGCAACAATGCTCATGCGTATTTGTTGGAAGCAACCGGCTGAACCATATGTGCATATGTGAATAGCTGACTTGATTTATTTGATACCGATTGATCACTCAGCCGTGCATGTACTGCTTCCCTACGAGAGGTGCTATATATGTATTTTCAGGTCGCGCAAAATTCTTAGCTCACTCGCACGTGTATCCCTCAATGCCTACCATGACATTGCTAGTACGGTAGTATACCTGAACTGAAATACCCATGTCTCTCTCATATACATACTTGTGATATCCTATTTGTTTCACTTGATGACAAATCTTGCTGATATTTTGCAGACCTTGTATGTGTGATTTGAAAATATTTAACATATAAAAGCATGACAAAATGTCATCAAACACTCCCGAGGGTGAAGAGGGGAGGTCCTAGGTGGCCTCCTACGACTCACTATACTACCCCTACTCAAATTCCCGAGCCTCATATTAATGCACATGGCTCCCCACCCATCATAAATACATCTAATTTCACTAATTGGAAATTTTTTATGAAGTCTTATCTTAGTAGTGCTTGCACTCAATTATGGAGAGTCATTGAGTAGGGATTCAATTTAGTGGATCCATCAAACTTTTCCAAGAGAAGAAGTTGGCAATCAAATCAATGCAACCGCCTTGAACATTATCCATAAAGCATTGACACCGGAGTACATGACCCACGTCATCTCGTACTCCACCACCAAAGCAGTTTGGGACAATCTTATGAGGTTTTTCTGTGCTAGCATCAAGACATCTAAGTTTGAAGAAGTTGAAGCCAAATCAAATGCTTTCATGGGAAGAGAAGGTGAATCATATGAAGACGTGAATCATCTGAAGACCTGCATCGAAGAATCACGACTCTTCAAAATAGGATGATATATTATGGGGCCAAGGATGATGATGATGATTGGGTCAAGCGTAAATTCATGCAAACCATCTTTCCCTTCAAGGATACCATACACATATCTATGTAGGTCTGATCTAGGCCTTGTAGGGTCAGACTATGTCGGTGACCCTAACTAAGGATTCCCTCTGATGCAGGGTGCGACCAATAGACGGATATGTCATGTCCGCCATGCTTACTACACCTCTACAATCCACATGCTCCATGGATCTGAGCCAAGATGGCTTGTATCTAGTACCATTCTCCGATCCCGCGTTCGAACCATCGGCCTCACAGTGGTGTTACACATCACTTGGACTCGAGATCATGGACACCTAGGAGACAACCCTCGAAGGAGAGGTCACATGGGTTCTTTTCCGTAGACAACATCACAACAGTGTCGGTCCTCCGTTTTGCCATGTGGATGGCGAGGTAGCCGCATGTGGTCATGTTGTTAGTGTGGTTTTGGATCTAGAGATGGTGATGCCTATTGTGTCATTACCTCCTGGGGAATTTTTGTGGTATCCACCTCCTGATTAGGTTCCAGGTATTGATATTGATTGAAAGGTGATTACATTGAGATCCATTGGGATGCTTATATAGTACTAGAAGACTTGGGATGCAAGAAGCCTAATAGAGATAGAATTGGATTATAATATTTAAACTACCAAATATGCCTAACCGTAATACTCCCTCTATCTCAGGGGTTAGGGCGTTAAATTTTTCCGATTTTTACTCAAGGCATAAGGCGCGAGATCGTTTACATCGCTAATCTTCCGTTTTTACCCCTCCTTCCCGTTTCCCCTCGTCCTGAAAAACAATGGGGCAGTAATTACTCCCGTGCATGCAGTGGGCTAGTCAACTATCGCGGCTATGGCAATAAGGAAAATTAACTCCTGCATGCAGGGGGCGAGTCTACCGAGCGTATTACTTATCATGCCTTATAAATTTGAGGAAATTAACTCCGTACATGCAAGGGCAATAAGGGAAACTTTTCGATTTCTTTTCACCTGTCGATAGTGCCTAAATAATCGCGCTGAGAAATTAGCGCCCTAAGTCCTGGGATAGAGGGAGTATACTCTAACACTCCCACCAGTCGGATCGGTAGTGACGCGAATAGCAGGACCGTCGCAGACGGTCTAACTGGAGCATAATCTAAAAGTGCGAACTAGAGAGGAAGCCGGTGGATGCCGATGTCGATGTAGCCGAAAGTGAGATGTTGTAGTCGTGGTCGATGGTGCCGTTGGTGATGCAGTCGTCATTGTTGAAGTCGATGAGGTTGATGTTGTCGTGGTGTTATGGTTGATGTCGTCGTTGAGCCTCGAGAAGTCGCCGTAGCAATTTTTGATGTAGACATAGTTGGAGTCGGAGTAGTCGAGATAGGCGACATGCCTTGCCGAGATTGCCAAACTCGGGAGCACGCCGAGGACGAAGGCACGTGTCGATGTTGCTAATATCGGATGTGCGAAGACAAGGACCATCACGAACCATGTGAGCCAGAGCCGGATTTGAAGAAACGGAGAAGGTCTCTTTGAACGGTTGGTGCGTAGAAGTTCTCCGCCGTTGCGTTGGAGTAGACGAAGTAGCTGCAAGAAGAAAATTGATTTAGTGAAAATAAAAATTAGACTACGACTCTGGTAGCAAGGTCGTGGTGGACGAAGACAGAAGACAGTAAGGGCTAGATAATTTATTTTTAACACATCTCACTTGTCTTTTTTTTCCTTTCTGGCCTGATTGTACGGGATCACTTTGTATCAATCGGTTTTATCAAAACGGGACAAAAGCTTGGAAAGAACAATTTCTTTTGAAGTTTTGGAATTCTTTTTCTCTAGATACTCCTGACAATTTGAACGGGAATGAATGTTTTCATTTGAAAAGGAAGGTTTTACTGACCGATTCGAAACGTTGAAACCATGTGGACTACACAAGTCCGATTGGGCCCAAACGATTGTACTCCGTACTCATCTTTCACTCTTCCCATGTTCTGCCCCAACCGCGACCGTCAGTAGCGAAGCCTGTCGTCCCCGCCTCGCCTCCATTCCAGAACCCTAGCCCCAACCCGCACCGGCCGCCGACGTCGCTCGCCGCGATGGCCGGCACCGTCGAACAACCCCAGCACGGCGTCCCCCGCGACTCCCGGCGCATCTACACGCCGTACCAGCCGGAGGGCCTCAATCTCCTCTCGGCCCGCATCCTGTACGACCGGCCGACCTCGCCGGAATGCCTCTTCGAGCACCGCGAGGGCCATAATTGGAGCGATAACCTGGCGTTCTACACCGGCTGCGGGTACTTCTCCGGCGCGGCAGCGGGGACCGTCGCGGGGCTCAGGCGCGCGGTGAAGGAGGCGGAGCGTGGCGAGTCGTTCAAGCTTCGCACCAACCGCGTGCTCAACCAGTGCGGCTCCGTGGGGCGCGGGTACGGCAACCGGCTCGCCGTGATCGGGATGCTCTTCGCGTCGATCGAGAGCGGCGTTGCTGGGCTCCGCGACACCGACGACTGGCGCAACACCGTCGCCGCGGGGCTCGGAGCAGGCCTGCTCTACCGTGCACCTTTGGGCCCGCGATCCGCGATCTTCGGCGCCGTGGTCGGGGGTCTCATGGCTGGCGCTGCCGTCGTGGGGAAGCAGGAGCTCGAGAGATACGACTCTCCTCTGGCCGTCTAAATCGGAAGACTCGTTTAGTAAGTTTTGATCAACTGGGATGGTGGGAGCAGTAGTATTTTGGTGAAGCCCTTATTTACATATATGTGTATGAGCGTTATCTAGATTAACAAGCTTTATTGGTGATGCATAGAGCACTGGAGTGCAATCTATCGAACTAGCTCAACTTGAATCTGCTAAAAGTTGTTGCCTTTTTGTCTGAATCTTCAAACTCAATGCTGTTATGGTGATTGGTGATGCTATGTTGCTATATATATGGTGGGTTAATGCAATGCAGTATGTGTGATTCAGAATTATGTCTTGCTCCATTTCTTGTGTCTTCATATGGTGCATTTTGGTTGCTACTGGAAGTGATGGATTTGTGTTCAACTGTGAAGGTGTAACATCTGTTTCTGTTCTATATTGTATCTGTTTCTGTTCTATATTGTTTTGATGTAAAAATATGTGCAGTCTTGTTTGCACTAAATTGGATCCTCCTGTTATTCCTCTGTGTGTGAACAATCTTGTCAGAATATCAACTGTCAAATCTAATTCTGCTCCTGCATAGGTGCTAGTTGCATATATCTGTCAACTCTTAAGGCAAGATTGTGACGGTGATGCTATATTGCCATACATAGCATGGGTTAATGCCATGTTGTATATGTGATTGTTGCATAATACAGTACATCTTGGTCTTATTGTTTAGTGTATTCAAATATGGTGAATTTTGGTTGTTACTGAATTTTTTTGGTTAGTGTGGCTATTAGTATGTCAACTGCACATAAGAACCTCTGTTTTATATTCATTTGCAAGTAGTAACCGTATGTGCTGCTATTCCACGTTTTGTGGATAACTGTCTGAACTTGAACTGTATGTGCTGTTATGCCTTGTTTTGTGGATAAGTGGCTGAACATGAACTGTTGTAAGCACTGTTTCAAATCCAATTCTATTCTTGATTGGACTACTGACAATCTCAAATATTCTTTGGTGGTGTGTGTGGCGGGGGGAGGAGCATATCCAGCATCTTGATAATTTTACAGCAATGGCCATGTTAATATAATAATATGATAGTAGGCTACCAAGAACTTATTTCAGGCTTGACTTTGCAGAGGCGGAAGTGACATCTAGTCATCTCCCACACTCAACTATTCTTATCGTTCAGAGATATATTGATCAGGCCTGATAGATTGTATCTCAATTTCACGCGTGATTCTAGTTAGCTATTGTTTGGTGTTAGTTTTCTTTAATGTTCTGGGCTTCTCAGCCATACATGAGAACATTTGGTGTTAGATTTGCTATTGCCTTTCAGAATCCTTGGGGCCCTTTCAAGCCTTAATCAGAACAGTAACTTGCATTTGATAATCTGTTCAAATTTAACTTTTTTGAGAGTACATAGACTATCATTTTCACTGCTGCCCTTTTGTTCATATGGTTACTATATCGTCAAGACATCCCAACAATGTGTTTGTGACGTACCTGATGCAAATTGGGTTTGGTATAAAAAATGGAAAACATGTACACCGCTTATTTTCTTGACACCAGATCATAAGATTGTAGATTCATTTTAAGAGTAGGAAAATGATGTAGCAAAAACAAATTTAAATTGTTGTAGATTTGTAATACAGTTGAGAAGATTATTGTTCAATTAAGTAAAGCAAAATCAGATGAAGATCAGTATTGCAACATGCAAAAACACCTTGGCTGATCACCAGAACGGCCTTGTCCATTGATGTCCTCGAGATGAGTTATCACCCCTTTGGGAGCGCGAGTGGACGATTCTAACTACATCGATGAAATGATCAATGTGGCGAAACAACTTAATAGACATGTTTGTAGTATTGCATGAAATATAAAACGTAGGAATAAGGAATACCCTGGATTGGAATTTCATTTACTGTATTGTAACATGATTTTAGAACCCGAGCTTTTTTGTAGTATTGGTCTTAAGAATGAACATGGGAGTTCTGCAGGAATTTGGGGAGAAGGTAGTTGGAGATAGAGAGAGGGTGCATTCTGCATTGGACCTCAAAGTAAGAAGCGAAATGAGGTTTAATTAAGATCATGTCAGATTTCCTGATATGGGTCAAAGGAATTCATTCCATCAGAATTTGAGAACCTCGATCTTTGAATTTTTTTTGGAGAATGCTTCAATCAAAAGTGGCTCTAGAATCTGAGATGCTAAGCACTATGAATCCTGATTGCGCCACAAGTAATCTCTGAAATCTGAGATGTTAGGCACTACAAATCTTTTTTTTGAACTAGGTAAACGAATCCTGACTGCACCACAAATGGCATCGTCTTTACTTAAGTCCTCACAGCCACAGGTCACAGCTGACGATACTAGCACGCTCAATTGTCTCGCTAAACAGAACAAAGAAAAGGGCAACTCATCTTTTGATAAAAAGAGGGAATATGTTAACTTTTTGAACCGGACATTCCCATTTCCATTAACCAAAAGTTGGAAAAGCGTAGTATATACTTCCTCCGTTCCAAAATAGATGTCTCAAGTTTATAAAAAATTGAATGAATCCATATACTAAATAGTGTCTAGATTCATTCAAATTTTGACAAACCTACGACATCTATTTAGGGACGGAGGGAGTATATGTTTTGAATATGAGAGCAGGAGAATGAAGTTAAGGTTAACTAAAGGGAGACGACATTGATTAATTAGATAAAAGGCGTCCTGGCTGCTGAAGACTGAGTACTGATTCTCCTGAAGAAAAACAGAGACTGAGTTCTGAGGAAATAAAAGGGCATCAAACTGTGGTGTGGGGAAGGAGACATAAGCATGAAGGAAATATCTCCCCCAACGCAGAATCCGCGTGGTGTACTTAATCTGTATTTCAATTTGATGGGAAAATGAGTCATCAGAAAAAAAGAGATGAAGTTGATGGGAAAATGCTGCCATGTACAGAACGACCCCACTTGGATTGAAAGTCAGAGGAGAATCCATCTAGTAAAGAAATTCAGTAGGGAATTACGCCTCCTCTTCCTGGATATGACGTCTATAAGAAGAGTCATGCTGCCATTGCACATCACAACTTACAGACAGACAACCTAGCAATGGCGCCGGTGAAGGTGTTCGGGTCGGCGGCGTTCACAAACGTGGCGCGGGTGCTGGTGTGCCTGGAGGAGGTCGGTGCTGACTACGAGGTCGTGGACATCGACTTCCCAACCAAGCAACACAAGAAACCTGAGCACCTCGCCCGAAACGTGAGGCGCATATTTTCATTTTTTTGCTGAAGTTTTGGAATCTTTTCACCCAACCTTGCCGATTCTTCATTTGTGTGTTGGTGTGTTCTTGCAGCCATTTGGTGAAATCCCAGCATTCCAAGATGGAGACCTCATGCTCTTTGGTAAAACATTCTTTTGCCATATGACATGTTTTATTTTGGATGTTGTGTGTGTGACTTGTTTCCACCGGATTTTTTCTTCTTTGCAGAGTCTCGTGCCATTGCAAAATACATACTTCGCAAGTACAGGACCGACGAAGTGGACATGCTAAGAGAGAGCAACCTGAAGGAAGTAGTCATGGTGGACGTGTGGACCGAGGTCGAGGCGCACCAGTACAACAAGGCGCTCGCGCCCATCTTCATGGAATAAACCCCACGGCCTACGCCATACCGACCAACCAGAAGGTCGTGGACGAGAGCGTGGCGAAGCTGAAGAAGGTGCTCAAGGTCTACGAGGCTCGTTTGTCGGAGCACGAGTATCTGGCTGGAAGCTTCATCAGCTTCGCGGATCTCAACCATTTCGCCTACACTTGTCGCTTCATGGAGACCCCGTATGCGCCTCTGTTTGACGCTTTCCCTTCCGTGAAATTGTGGTGGGAGAAGCTCATGTTGAGGCCTTCGATGAAGAAGCTCAGTGCTATCCTACGTGCCTGAAAACGTTGAATCACTTGTGGCTGGGCCACCTTGGTCCTTCACAAAACAAAATAAAGATTCGGCCACCTTGGTGGATGATGTAACCATGATGATTTGGTAATAAAGGTTAGGTTTAGTTTTGCTACATGGTCTACGCGGTACTAATCAATCGATTAGGGCAAGACATGATGATGGCGGACCGTTTGGAGAAAAGAGGTTAGCCAAATTATAGCTTTTCTCCATTTTACAAGCAAGTTATGGAGTCGGTTAAACACATTTTTGTTGGACCGTCAGGAGAAAAAAAGGTTGACCAGATTGTGGGTTGTGTTCATTGATTTTCGTTTCTCTGCTCTACTTTGGTGCTCCATAAGACTAGTCACAATAGAAAGTATCATATAGTAGTATCATGCATATAATACTAGTATATGATACCATCTCCACCATGCATAGTATCATGTAATAGTATTATAGACTTAGTGTAATTATTGTTTTGTAGAATCTCAATGTAATATTATGTATAAGATTTATTTGAGATTATTTTTTCTAGTTCCACGTGCTATGATACCGTATCTAACTATGATATTAACTCAATCTCTTTCATCATTAATTATAGTGACATATAAACATTTTGCATGCATGTAATGCGTGATACCACCTATGATACCCCCATTGAGGCTAGTCTAAGAGATTTGATGGGCATCGCCCGAAATTATCCAAAGTCATGGTCAGGTCTCACCCGGACAACTCCATTCCGAACTGTAAGGTCCTGGCTTCCTTCATTTTTCTTAGTCAATTAGGAAATTTTGAATGAGCACAATTCTAGGGTGTTCCAAAATAAGCATGTGCCGCATAATTAAGAGGGAAGCCAAATGCTTCGGTGATTTGATTTCGGGAGAGTAGACCCTTGGATTTTCCCCTTTTTATACCTTCTTGACAAACTTCTTCTTGATTAATAGATTGGGGCAAAGCTTTTGCCCATGTTTCAACAAAATGATTGAAGGTTTTTATTGTGACAACTGGATTTGAGATAGTCTTTAAAATACTAGTACCGACTTAGGAAATCGACTCATTAACCTTCCCTTTCAGCAAACAAGAAAGGGCACGTAACAAACAAGGCAACATTTGTTATGCGGATATGCAATTGTTTTTAGGGCAAATGCATGCATTCATATGAGAGCTATCCCCCACGTTCCTCCTTGAGGCTACATGCGGAAACCCTAGTTCGTGTCATCGGCAGCCATCCTCCACCCTCTCATCTCCTCTCCTTCGTTACGGGATGTAGTCGGGTGAAGCTTGTGTTGCAAACAAAAGAGGCAAGTAGGGCTCATGGTGGAGGCGTGGAGGGTGTAGGGTGGATGTTGCGATGTTGGCAACGATGGCACTGATGGTGGTGCTTGGTGACTAGGCCCAATCTGAGCTTGCGCAGGTCGAGGCTCTAGAGCATGGGGGTGGCACGAGAAGCTTCTTCTCCAACGTGCTCACATAATGCACCAGATGGTTGGTGGTGAGGCTGACGGCGGCTAGCGCTTCTGAAAGAGCATGGACTGCCATGTGTGGTTTTGGTAATTAATGACAATCTCTATGGACTCATATTTTCATTGAGTTTCACATGTAGATCTTATTCATTGGCATCACTTGGACCATGTGTTGGTTTCAATATAGACAGAATGGAGAAGAAAACCTGCAAGATCAAACACGCAATAGGATATACAAGGTATAAAATATCAAGAATATATATGCGAGATACCTTCCACACCCCGCAAGATCAAACACACAATAGGATATGCAACGGAAATCCGTTTTTAATGAACTAGAGCTTGTTATGAATGTAACCACAAGCCCTAGGTCCTCACATGGACAAGATCAAACAACAACCAAGAAATATGATGCAAGAATGCAAAGGTTTGAGATCTCTCTGAAACATGCGATCGAGTCACTCATTCGAGAGCTCCTCTTGATAGTACGGCTATCTATCCTAACCCGGTCTCCTAACTAACAACATGAGACCGGTAAAATAGAAAACTTATCAAGATCATACCTTTGCCTTGAGCTTGATATAGACCATCTTATCTTCCTCAAGATGGAACACCTTTCTTGATTTCTCTTGCACGCTCTTGCTTGATGAAGACTTGTGAATTGCTCCCCCATACACTAAGGGAGACCTCTTGCTTGATTTTGTCTTAATCGATCCATAATCACCGAGGATGGCAAGCTTCAAGCATGTGATATTCTACAGATGGTGCATCTTGAGCTTGCACTTTATTTCTTTTAATTTCATAAGTATGATGTCTTGAAGCTACACATGAGGAACTCTGTCTTCTTCTTCAAGACACTCTTGATCTTATTCTTCATCTTCTTCAACATGATTACAAAAAACCCAAAGCCCTTGGACGTTGTTTATTTTTCTTCATTTCGTCTACCTTAAAACCAACACATGGTCCAAACGATGCCAATGGACAAAATCTATAAGTGAAACTCAATTCACATATTAGTCTGTAGAGATTTTTATTAATTACCAAAACCACACATGGGAGCATACATGTCCTTTCAGACGTCGACATGGATCCAAAAAAGAAAACAAATAGATTAAGGAAATAATAATATCAAAGACGGTCGATCTATAGATGAGATGAACCTGATGAACATACCTTAGGCTCGGGGAAGCAGGTGGAGGACTCCGGCCCGAAGGCTACGTCAGATGGATAGAAAGAACCAAGCCTACACGTCTTTTGTAAACGACACTGTTTAGATATGAAAAGGGGAGTACGTCGCCGGGATAAGGAATGTGGAGTAATTTTCCCTTATATTATATAGTAAACATTACTAGGGAGTTGGTGGGATCTTGTGGTTACTGTGATGCCTAGGGTTCAAAAGGGAGACATGGAGTATGACAGCGTGTGGTTAGAGGGTAAGTGTTTCCTGTATTATATAGGAAAACGCTGAAAGGGATAGAGTTTGCTTTATTGGTATTGGGAAAGTGAGATACTCTAGGCCTCACTTGCTCAAAGGCCCGTAGGCCATAGAGGCTGGCTCCTATGGGTATATTCGGTTATTCAGTTTCACATACTATCATAAAAAAGTCCCCAATGCATCTTAATATTAACAAAAACAAATAAAAATTTTGCTAATAAGTTTCCAAGATAGTCGTACAATTCCAAGACGTGCCTGAACAGTCACAGGGTCGTGTTTGATTGTTCTATTGTGTTTGACCAATTTCACATCGATTGCGATGCATGATGCAATATATAATGCCTCCTTCGTCGAAGCGTGACATTCAAAAACATCACCCTTGTGCACCACCTGCCACGTCACCAAAAATCTGCCGGTATCGAGTTTTGCGTGGCGTATACATGGCCGCGGCGGAAAAATGGTGCCACCAAGGCTTATCCGCCCGGTAACCAACTCTTGTAGGTATTTTTCACTTGTGCCACCCCACAAAAGTGCCGCTTACCGGGTGTATTTTTGTAGTGGAAAAAAAGAGGAGATCTAGATCTACATTTTGACCAATCAATATATCTTCTTAGTGAAGGGAATTTCAGGATCACGATCTTGAAGAAATTTTCTATTCTCCTCTTGTGTTCCTCTTCTCTTATTCTCTCATAGATTTTGTAACTTTGGTGGAATTTAAAAAATAAGGTCTTGAACACTTGTGATTTTACTCTTGCATTTGGTGCATCGGTTTAAGTTCTCCATGAGGATTTGTTTAGATCAATGTGAGAAGATTTTTACTCTTGGGATCTTGAAATGTAACCCTAATAAACGGTTGGAGTAAACCTCGAAGCTCAATCTTGGTGGTGTAGAGTTTCATGGTGTTTCTTCAGAGCCTCTAATTAAGTTGTGAAGATTCCCCTAAGCTTGTGTAAAGGTTTTGTTCCCCGCCTTCAAGGCCACCACATAGTGAATCGGGTGTCCTCCTTGGTGGTGCGCACACGGGATAATAATGTGACACTTTTGTGGCATTCGCTGAGTGGTGTGCCTCCCCATATTGGGATGAAGCCTTTGTGGTATTTGGTGTGCATCGAGCAACTTCTCCTCAAGGTGAGCCTCTTGCAGCGTTTGGGGATCGTTATACCACCGCATTGCTCCAATGGAGATTAGCTTCATTTGAGAAGTGAATTTCGGGATACATCGTTGTCTCTTTCTGTCTCAATTATCTCTATATCCGAGCTCTTTACTTATGCATTTTAGTGTGTGATAGTTTTCGTGCTTGAAGTTATTTATCTTTCTATCACATCGTTGTTTGTGTTGTTTAGCGTAAGTTGTTGGTGCATATAGTTGAATCTAACATATTTAGGTTTCTGTTTGATATATTAAACGCCAGTTTTATTTTGCATTTACTAGAGAAAAAATTGTAATGGATTTAAATCGCTTATTCACCCCCTCTAGCCAACATATGTGTCCTTACAACTTCTCTACTTTGTTGGTGAGGCCGGCAGTGGCTTATTTCCTTCCCGGTGGCGACTCAAGTTAGCATGTTGCATCCCTCTCCTCCATTCGGTTGGCTCCGGCATCATTAGAGGTCACAGTGTTGGGTCGGGGCGATGAAGACCACCAAAACACGCGTGGGCAATGTTCCCTTCTTGGAGGCATGGTCATGGTCCTCGCCGTGTCTTCAGATTCTCGGGTGTTGGGGATACCCTAGGTTCGGCTCGCCGTTCTAGGCGACGTTGTCACATCGTCATTTTCTTCTTGAAGACGTCGTCTAGGGTGTCAAGGAAGTGCCTTATGTGACTCGTGGAGGTGGGCCTCTCTGGTTTATATCCCGCGAGTCTTAGAGACGAAGCATTCAACTATCCGTGATCGATTCTTCCCCAAATTCGATCGGATCCTGCCTTTTACTCGCCACTTCTTAGGCGCATGAAGGTACGTTGGTTTGAGCGGCCTTGGAGTCATGCTTTGGTTTTGTGACGTGGCCTTGAGGCTTTGTGCTTGCTGCGAATTTGCAGCGGCATTTCTTCGGACTGCGATCTGCAATGAGACTTGCACGCACTGGTGCACCAAAGACGCATGTTTTTAGTTAATCAGCCACAAACAGATGTTCCACCAAAACCATACTGCATCCGATTCGTAATAAGTATCGTTGATTTAGTAAAAAATGGAAAATGATATTGTTCCCCCGGGGATCGTACGTTAGGATCCCTGGGTCGCCCTCGCTCGCAACCGTTCCGGGTCGCGTTCGCTAGCACAGGCCACGCCCCACGAGGTGGACCCCACCCACGTTTCATCTTCTTCCTCACCCGTTTCTTGTCCACACAGTGAGATTCTTCACAGCACGTATCCCTGCCCGCCTCCATAGCTGGTCCCGTGCTCGTCCTACCGCCGGCCGCCGGTCACCGGCCTCGCGCTCGCCTTACTGCCGCCCCTCGATTTCGGATGCCTCCGGCTGCTCCCTCCGCCTCGCCATGGACCACATCACCATGGAGGTCTCGCCGGCTCGCCCCTCGCCGGCATCCGCACCTGCAAGCACGTCTGTGGAGCCTCGTGAGGAGGTCTTGCCGGCTCACCCGTCGCCGGCCTCCACATCTGCAAGCACGCCTGGGCTCCTTTAGCGCAGCGAGACAGCAAGCACTAGCATGGTGTGATGTCAATGCTGGGAAGGGAACAGAGACGCTGCTAGGAGCGGCGGTGGCAGAGGCCACTGCTACACGCGACAGGGTGGTGGTTGCTACACGCGGTGGTAGAGGTTGCTACACGCGGTGGTAGAGGTTGCTACAAGAGACAAATGCCTCTGCCACAAGTATCATCGGCGGTGTTCTTCTCCGTCGCCGACGGCTTTATTTTTTTGCTACAATAGGTGTAAATTTTTTTGCTAACACAATTTTGTGTGTTTGCTATAATAGCGCAAATGTTTTGCTACGAGGTCTCCTAGCGAATGTCTTCGAGAAAATCGTGCTTGCTACATTAGTTTATTTTTTTTGCTATCACCGTTTTGTGCTTCTGCTATAATAACGTAAATGTTTTGCTACGAGGTCTCCGACGAAAGTGTCCCGCGCTACAGTAGCAAATCTTTTTTTACAAATACTCCGGTGAAATCATCTTTTTGCTACATATGCTGAACTTTTTTGCTACATCTGTTTTCTAGTTTTGCTATAATAGTGCAAAGTTTCTGCTACAATATCTCCGGCGAGGACTCCCGACGAAAGTTTCCGACGAAGTCGGTTTTGCTACATCTAAACAAACTTTTTGCTGCAAAGTGTCCGGCAAGATCTCCGACGAAACTCCGGCGGGGTTTCCGGCGAGATCTGTCTTTTTTATTTTGTCTCGTGAGCGAACGGTTTTCTGCTACATGTAGCAAAAGCGAGACTACTTGTAGCAAAAGCGGGACTGTTTGCAGCAAAAGCGGGAGGACGGAGATCTGACCGTTGATTCGGCTAGATCGGACGTCCGGGGACCGGGGGATGGAATGCCTAGCACTGTCTGTAAAAAATTGTACTAAATCAGCGATAATTGTTATGTATCGGAGGAATATTATATTTCATAGAAGAAAGTTAAGACGTCTAATATAAGACGAAGACGACTACAACTTTACACACCCTGAACGGACGTCTCGTTGTTAACTGCTCGCCTTGCCTGAAGATATCCCACGAAGAGGAGACTAATCAGGTTCGTGAATGCAGCAAGTGGCCTCGGTGAATACAAAAGGCAAATCCGCAAATGGACGCAGCAGCCGTCCCTCTTCTTCTCAGCGCGCGTTCCGTGATGCAGCAGCCTGTACGTGCGAAGAAAAGGTCGCCAATCGCGCTTCAGTCTTCACGGTGCGGCGTGGCGCGGCGGGGCGCCGCGCATGTCTCGCAAGTCGGGTTGGGCTACAGGCTACGAGCGGGGGACTCCTCCCGCGCATGTCTCGCAATCGCCGCTTCCGCCGTTCCGCGTGGAGATCATGACGGGTCATGGGCATGGCGGCACGCGCGCGCCGGCGTGATGCGATGCGACGCGCCACGCCGTGCCGGCTCCCTCCCCTCCTCTTCGTCATCTGCCCCGTCCCGTCCATCAGTCGACCAGCGCGCGCGTGCGAGCGAGCTCGTTAGGGTCTGCGGTTTCGTCGTACGACGACAAAGTCATTTGGTCCGACTCCGATGCGTCATGCGTGAGTTCGGCCGGGCCAGTCGATCAGGAGTCTCGTTCTGTCCCTCGCCGGAAATTACAGCGCGCGCGCGCCCTAACTCGCGCTAGAGATTGAGGAACATGCCACTCGGTGCTCAGGTCGGTTTCATGTGCACAGCACAGTTTTCAGCGTCTGAAAAAAAACAGTTTTCAGGACATGGATTGATCACCACCGGTCTAATACGGCTGAGAGATTCAGTATCACGCAGGGAATCCCCAGCTCTTCACTGTCGCAGCTTCTTCAGGATTACCGGGTAAGAACACAAACTAGTGCCGTGTTTATTGAGGTCAGTACCTTGCTTGCAGTAATTTGTGTGTTCGTGTGCGTAGTCCAAACAGAAGAGGCGGAAACCTGCATGGCTGAAACAACAAAGTTGTCGATGTAGAACTGCAGAGCCGAGGATCTGTCTTTCAATTCCTTCACGATGACGACTAACGGAACTTCGATCAGGTACTCGATCGGATGGTACCATTTGATACATACACTGCACCTTAACGAAACATTCTATACTGCTCGGTTACTGTACAATTTTGTTTCTGATATAGAAGCATGCAACAACGAGGTGAAACTGACCCTGCAGTACAATGCTTCAACATGCTATAGCACATAGTACCAGCTTGTATATACTCCGAGACTTCTGTTACCAGGGTCACTAATTTGATCACTAGTTTGATCAACTCTGAGACACTTCTATTACCAAGGTACGCTTATCTGAGAGACAAACAATCCTAGCTGCCATGATTGCACGACCATTATGCACGCAGACAAGACAGTGAAACAGAGATTTCGCAGCTCCTTGGAGTCTAGCTCCTCGTCACCTTTTCAGTGCCCTTCAATGTCAAAACTGAGAAAAGCTTGTGGGGATATGATGGCTTTATCTTATGGTGGCCAGTTCACAGAGCATCAATGATACTGATGCTCGAGAGGCAGCACAACCTGTGGTTCGCTTTTGTTGCGCCCACCGTACACTTCTCCCTCCCTCCCCTGCCATGCCATGCAACGTACTACTACAAGGGACAGGGGCAGGTTTCATCATGGATTCATGGTAATAATTTGTACTTGGGCTGGGAATTTGTCAGCTTTGCACTCTTTGGGAAGTTGAAATGCTTTCCATACGCCGACGAAAGAAATGCCATGTTCAGATACCACAAAAGCTGGTCAGTATAAACTTGTACTGAATTGTACTTACTGTACCTTTTGAGTTCATCTGTATATATACATTATAGGCTAACAGGTCAATTTTATCTACTTTGTTGACCATAATATCGATGCTCCATGTGACAAAGCTAGGCCCCTTTTTAGAACACCTTTCTCTTCTCTCTCTACAGTCTGTTGGAACTAGACCGATCTAGCGTCGTAGTCCGCCGACTACTTTCCGGCGATACACGAAAGATAGACGTCGTCTTACTTCAACTCCGACAAGACAGCACCGTATACGCATACGTCTATAAGCTAGCGATCAAACTGGCTGTTGCTTGATTGATGGATGTTGGCAGAGACACTTACATAGCTAGCTTAGCTAGATTGCTTTACTAGCTAACAGCTCCACAATACGGATCAATACTCTTCTGACGATTTCTGTCTCGCCGGAACACACACGTAAGAACACGATTTGGATTGCTAGAGGCCCGTGTCATGCCTCTCGTAACACCTTTGTTTTCTTTCTTTTTCTGGTCTCACGCCTGATTACAAGGGGTTTGTACACGTATATATGGCTGTCCAGACTGCTATGAGTTACCGACTAGGAGAGACTAATCCTACCCGGTTTACAAATACCTACCTGAACACTACTAGTATACGTACACACAAGTTGCCATACTGGCGTCGGATCATGCTTAATGCTAACAATCACCCCCTAAGCACGACCGCTTCACTTCGACCTGGGTCCCAAATACGCGACTTGCTTTGCGTAGGTGTTATCGGCATTGCTTTCGCCGTCTCGGCCGTCCTTGACGATATTGCTTTTGTCATCCATGCCATCATCTTTGCTTTCACCGGCTTCTCCATGGCTTGACGTTGATCACCTTCTTTGTCGACGTCTTCTTCAGTCTTCACCAGTTCCTTGATGAACACATATTGCTTTTCCTGCTTCATCTTCACCGGATTATGTACCATCCAAAGTGTGGTCGCCGGTCGTAGTCGTCTCACCTCCAATGCTTTCGGAGCAAGTACGACATACTCTTCTGCGCCCGCCATAGCGCTGATATGTTTAGTTCCTGAACCTCCATGTGTTGGCATAGTAGATGCACGTACTGGATTTTCAGGCTGCGATGCAACCCTAACTGCTGGAGTTGCCAAACTTCCGAATCCTGAACGTTTTCAGTGCGTGGCCTACTAGCCTTCCCCGCTTCCACATTGGACTGCCAAGCCAAGCACCTCTGGCTGGTGAGTTTCTTTGCACCACGCCACATGATCCTTGCTCTTCTAAGCATTTCTTTAGCTTGAGCTCCTCACGTGGACAATCTCCTGCTGGGCATGTTGGCTTCACAGCGCTTAGCCTGCTAGCAAAGATTCCTAGCTCCTTGTGTGTTGGATGTGGTTCTGGCCGATTCTTTTGGACATACCGCACCGACATACAATCTAGCTCACGTATAGCTAGATTGAGTAGCTCCATACATATATAAGATATATGTCTTATCGCTGGAGTGTCTCCTTCCGGCCTAACTGGCACACATCCGCCCGATTCAGCTGCATCACTCCTTTCTTCTGGTCCGGTTTGAGCAGCATATGGGCTGCTCTCACCCAGCCTGTTGTTTTCTGGACTAATTTTTTGTAGCCCTTTTAGGTTCCTTTCTTCCCCAAGCTCCTCACATGGAGATTCTTCTGGCAGAACTTTTTCTTTCAGTCCGCCTCCTTCTGGTCTTGGTGGTCTGCTGCTTTCTAAGCTTCCTTCTGGCTTGCCTGATTTTTCTTCCTCGCAAATTATGTCTTGCGTGACATACGTGGATTCATGTGGGAATGGGGCACTCCGTTGCTCCCCGACGAGAATTCCATCGCATATTGGATACTCTCGATCCAAGACAAGGTAGTAGAGTCTGTTCTTCGATCTCTCCACCTTTATCATAAGCTTCTTTTGACGGTCATATCCCCATAGATACTTATCCTCCAGCACAATCTTGCATCCACGCTCCGTGAGCTGACCAAGACTGATAATATTTCTTTTCAACTTGGGAACATAATACACACTAGTGAGTACCTTATGAACGCTGTGCAACTCAAGCAAGACATTGCCTCGCCCTGCAATGCTAACCGTCGCCCCGTCACCGAAACGAACGGTGCCTCCCACCGAGAGATCTAACTTAGAGAATTAGGCCATGTCGCCGGTCATGTGATTGCTTGCACCCGTGTCGAGGCACCAGACGTTGCCACCCGTCTTCATCCCCCGCTTGTCATGAAGGTAAACCTTCTCTTCCACGAGCGTCACAATCTTCATAGTCGGCGCCGGAGGATCTAACTCCTCCTTCTCCATATGCTCACACTCCTCGAGCATCAGCATCATTGGTCCATCATCTCCTTCCTGGGCCATAAGAGCCCTTTCCTTCGGTGGTTCTCGGCAATCAGACTTGAAGTGACCAAGCTTGCCGCAGTTGTGACACCTTACTTTCTTTATGTCAAACTTCCTCCGCGGCGGGGCCTCATCTTCGTCCTCCTGCACTGCGATGTACTTTTTCGCCGGACGTTGCTTCTCCTTGCCGCTCGTGGAGCCTCCTTGCTTTTCTTTTGAAAGAGTCATCCACTGCTGCTTTGTGAGCATCAGGTGCTCAACCTGTTCTGGATCACCGAAGCTGATCCGGATTCTCTCATCGTGTGCCTTGAATCTTCCGACGAGATCCTCAACCGTTAATGTATTCAGGTCGAGACATTGTTCGATCGATGTAACGATCTGCATGTAGCGCGCCGGCGCCGCACGCAGGAACCTTCTGACGTTCTTGATCTCATCCAATTTCTCGCCATATCCCCTGATTGCATTGACAAGGGTAACGAAACGGACGGCAAACTGATCAACCGTCTCGCTCTCCTCCATATTCAGATCTTCATAGCTTTTTGTCAAAGTTTGAAGATGCGCTTCCTTCACGCGGGCATGACCTTGGTGCAAGATCTTGATCGTCTCCCATGCATCCTTCGCCGATTTCTTTCCAACGAGGTGCTGCATCACGTCCTTCGACACGACGGAATAGAGCGCCGTTAACGCTTGGCGATCTTTCCGGTACTTCGCACCTCCCTTGACGTACTCGTCGCCTCCTGGATCGACGGCCTCCCAAACCTCCTGAGCCTCCATGGCCACCTCCATGTTGAGTGCCCATAGCCCGTAGTCCTTGCAATCGAGGCGCGGATACAAAGCCGCCCCCACCGTCTCTGTCACCGGTGCCGATGCCAAGCTCTCGCCAAACTTCACCATCGACATGACCTCCTAGTACTTTCAGCAGATCACGAACGACAACCTTGGCTCTGATACCAATTGTTGGAACTAGACCGATCTAGTGTCGTAGTCCGCCGACTACTTTCCGGCGATACACGATAGATAGACGTCGTCTTACTTCAACTCCGGCAAGACAGCACCGTATACGCGCACGTCTATAAGCTAGCGATCAAGCTGGCTGTTGCTTGATTGATGGATGTTGGCAGAGACGCGTACCTAGCTAGCTTAGCTAGATTGCTTTACTAGCTAGCAGCTCCACGATACAGATCAATACTCTTCTAACGATTTCTGTCTCGCCGGAACACACACGCAAGAACACGATTTGGATTGCTAGAGGCCCGTGTCAAGCCTCTCGTAACACCTTTGTTTTCTTTCTTTTTCTGGTCTCACGCCCTGATTACAAGGGGTTTGTACACGTATATATAGTTGTCCAGGCTGCTATGAGTTACCGACTAGGAGAGACTAATCCTACCCGGTTTACAATACCTACCTGAACACTACTAGTATACGTACACACAAGTTGCCATACTGGCGTCGGATCGTGCTTAATGCTAATAATCACCCCCTAAGCACGACCGCTTCACTTCGACCTGGGTCCCAAATACGCGACTTGCTTTGCGTAGGTGTTATCGGCATTGCTTTCGCCGTCTCGGCCGTCCTTGACGATATTGCTTTTGTCATCCATGCCACCATCTTTGCTTTCGCCGGCTTCTCCATGGCTTGACGTTGATCACCTTCTTTGTCGACGTCTTCTTCAGTCTTCACCAGTTCCTTGATGAACACATATTGCTTTTCCTGCTTCATCTTCACCGGATTATGTACCATCCGAAGTGTGGTCGCCAGTCGTAGTCGTCTCACCTCCAATGCTTTCGGAGCAAGTACGACATACTCTTCTACGCCCGCCATAGCGCTGATATGTTTAGTTCCTAAACCTCCATGTGTTGGCATAGTAGATGCACGTACTGGATTTTCAGGCTGCGATGCAACCCTAACTGCTGGAGTTGCCAAACTTCCGAATCCTGAACGTTTTCAGTGCGTGGCCTACTAGCCTTCCCCGCTTCCACATTTGACTACCAAGCCAAGCACCTCTGGCTGGTGAGTTTCTTTGCACCACGCCACATGATCCTTGCTCTTCTAAGCATTTCTTTAGCTTGAGCTCCTCACGTGGACAATCTCCTGCTGGGCATGTTGGCTTCACAGCGCTTAGCCTGCTAGCAAAGATTCCTAGCTCCTTGTGTGTTGGATGTGGTTCTGGCCGATTCTTTTGGACATACCGCACCGACATACAATCTAGCTCACGTATAGCTAGATTGAGTAGCTCCATACATATATAAGATATATGTCTTATCGCTGGAGTGTCTCCTTCCGGCCTAACTGGCACACCTCCGCCCGATTCAGCTGCATCACTCCTTTCTTCTGGTCCGGTTTGAGCAGCATATGGGCTGCTCTCACCCAGCCTGTTGTTTTCTGGACTAGTTTCTTGTAGCCCTTTTAGGTTCCTTTCTTCCCCAAGCTCCTCACATGGAGATTCTTCTGGCAGAACTTTTTCTTTTAGTCCGCCACCTTCTGGTCTTGGTGGTCTGCTGCTTTCTAAGCTTCCTTCTGGCTTGTCTGATTTTTCTTCCTCGCAAATTATGTCTTGCGTGATATACATGGATTCATGTGGGGATGGGGCACTCCGTTGCTCCCCGACGAGAATTCCATCGCATATTGGATCCTCTCGATCCAAGTCAAGGTAGTAGAGTCTGTTCTTCGATCTCTTCACCTTTATCATAAGCTTCTTTTGACGGTCATATCCCCATAGATACTTATCCTCCAGCACAATCTTGCATCCACGCTCCGTGAGCTGACCAAGACTGATAATATTTCTTTTCAACTTGGGAACATAATACACACTAGTGAGTACCTTATGAACGCTGTGCAACTCAAGCACGACATTGCCTCGCCCTGCAATGCTAACCGTCGCCCCGTCACCGAAACGAACGGTGCCTCCCACCGAGAGATCTAACTTAGAGAATTGGGCCATGTCGCCGGTCATGTGATTGCTTGCACCCGTGTCGAGGCACCAGACGTTGCCACCCGTCTTCATACCCCGCTTGTCATGAAGGTAAACCTTCTCTTCCACGAGCGTCACAATCTTCATAGTCGGCGCCGGAGGATCTAACTCCTCCTTCTCCATATGCTCACACTCCTCGAGCATCAGCATCATTGGTCCATCATCTCCTTCCTGGGCCATAAGAGCCCTTTCCTTCGGTGGTTCTCGGCAATCAGACTTGAAGTGACCAAGCTTGCCGAAGTTGTGACACCTTACTTTCTTTTGTCAAACTTCCTCCGCGGCGGGGCCTCATCTTCGTCCTCCTACACTGCGATGTACTTTTTCGCTGGACGTTGCTTCTCCTTGCCGCTCGTGGAGCCTTCTTGCTTTTCTTTTGAAAGAGTCATCCACTGCTGCTTTGTGAGCATCAGGTGCTCAACCTGTTCTGGATCACCGAAGCTGATCCGGATTCTCTCATCGTGTGCCTTAAATCTTCCGACGAGATCCTCAACCGTTAATGTATTCAGGTCGAGACATTGTTCGATCGATGTAACGATCTGCATGTAGCGCGCCGGCGCCGCACGCAGGAACCTTCTGACGTTCTTGATCTCATCCAATTTCTCGCCATATCCCCTGGTTGCATTGACAAGGGTAACGAAACAGACGGCAAACTGATCAACCGTCTCGCTCTCCTCCATCTTCAGATCTTCATAGCTTTTTGTCAAAGTTTGAAGATGCGCTTCCTTCACGCGGGCATGACCTTGGTGCAAGATCTTGATCGTCTCCCATGCATCCTTCGCCGATTTCTTTCCAACGAGGTGCTGCATCACGTCCTTCGACACGACGGAATAGAGCGCCGTTAACGCTTGGCGATCCTTCCGGTACTTCGCACCTCCCTTGACGTACTCGTCGCCTCCTGGATCGACGGCCTCCCAAACCTCCTGAGCCTCCATGGCCACCTCCATGTTGAGTGCCCATAGCCCGTAGTCCTTGCGATCGAGGCGCGGATACAAAGCCGCCCCCACCGTCTCTGTCACCGGTGCCGATGCCAAGCTCTCGCCAAACTTCACCATCGCCATGACCTTCTAGTACTTTCAGCAGATCACGAACGACAACCTTGACTCTGATACCAATTGTTGGAACTAGACCGATCTAGTGTCGTAGTCCGCTGACTACTTTCTGGCGATACACGATAGATAGACGTCGTCTTACTTCAACTCCGGCAAGGCAACACCGTATACGCGCACGTATATAAGCTAGCGATCAAGCTGGCTGTTGCTTGATTGATGGATGTTGGCAGAGACGCGTACCTAGCTAGATTAGCTAGATTGCTTTACTCCCTCTGTTTCAAATTACTCCACGCGCACGCTTATCTAGGTGGACTAGTACTTCCTCATTTTTTATCCAAAAAAATCCTAGAATTTTTGAGCTAGATAGTATGAAATGTGTACTAGCTATTTCAAAAATCTCGGAAATTTTTTAAACAAAAAATAAGAAAATACTAGCCCACCTAGATAAGCGTGCGTGCGGAGTAATTTGAAACAGAGGGAGTACTAGCTAGCAGCTCCACGATACGGATCAATACTCTTCTGACGATTTCTGTCACAAGAACACGATTTGGATTGCTAGAGGCCCGTGTCAAGCCTCTCGTAACACCTTTGTTTTCTTTTTCTTTTTCTGGTCTCACGCCCTAATTACAACGGGTTTGTACACGTATATATAGCTGTCCAGGCTGCTATAAGTTACCGACTAGGAGAGACTAATTCTACCGGATTTACAATACCTAACTGAACACTACTAGTATACGTACACACAAGTTGCCATACTGGCGTCGGATCGTGCTTAATGCTAACACAGCCTACTACAAATACTGCACACGCGCGCTTTCCCAGTCTAATCCACGGAGGCACGAGCATGTTCCGACTGTTAGTTTCTCTAATCATGCTGCTGCCACTTGGTAGCATTTGATCGTTGTCTTTTTTCCGATCTGCTAAAGAGATTCAGAAGGCCAATCTTTGAGCACCACGGAGGTGTTGTGCGAAGCCTGGTCAAAATGTGTTCATCATTCCTGCGCCTGACCCTTTGCTATGTTTGGCTGTAGTAGGACAGCAGGGAGTGATCATGACATTCCTGTTGGAGACCGCCTTGCAGGAAGCATGCTCTGTACTGTATGCGGCTGGTTCAGGAGGAGGCGCCAGCACAGCAAGCAAGCAATTCTTTGGATGCTCCCTAGGAGGAACTGGCTCGGCAAAAGGGAGAAATGCACTACATTAGCAATATTGGGGAAAAGAGAATCTTCATTTCTCAGGGTTTTTGCTAATAGTCCGTACTTAGTAGGAGTAGTAGGAAGTAGGAACAGCATCATGGGGGCAACAGCTAGCACACACATACACAATTACACACTTGTGAATTGTGTCTAGGGAAAGGTGTTCTCCATCCATTTTCTCTTTTGACTTGCAAGTAGTAATAATAAGGTACCAGTGTCCTCTCCAAATGCATTGCAATCCTTGGTAGAGCTAATTTATGATTTCCTGCTGAACCTGATAATAACAATCAAATAGGTGGTCCTTGTGGAAATGTGAAACAAAAGTTCACAAAAGTTTCACTGAAGACTGCTCTTGGGTCAAGGACCGAAGCATGATCCAAAGAAAAATACTGGTCTGGCCAAATTGCCGATCCCTATTCTGGAAAGTTGCCTTTGACACGATCAAACAATGGGCAAAAGGAAAAGGTGGCTGATGCAAGAATCTCGGCCTTTTTGCTCTTCTTTGGGGCTAAAGCCTGAGAGCAACAGTACGACCGTGATACTACTAGATTACGTTGCCACTTATGCACATACGAGACAGAGGTAGCATGTTATTACTGATTCTAAAGATCACTGCATTGCATACGGCCCTAACCTAAAAAACTGCCATTAGCTAACTTCCTAACCTCAAAAGCATGGGATATCCACAAGCAGGAAGCAGGGAGATCACCATGCGCCAAACGAGTGACCGATCGACGATGTACAAAAATTTCAGCCAGCGATCTAAGATCCGCAGATGGACAAGGAGAGTTCCAGGTTAACACCCTGCGAGTGAGAACCATAACTGCCGGAGAACCCGGAGCAGCCGCCGGAGCTCCCCCGCGGCGACGACGACGAGATGATGCAGCTGCCTTCGCTCGGCGATGGGGAGAAGGTGTCGAAGCCCTTCAGGTCCAGGCCAAGGGAGAGTGACAGTGGGCATTGTTCCAGTCTACCCCTTGCCACACCGCCGGAGAGGAAGCAACATATGCCATTGTTCTCCTTGGGGCCTTCTTGCTGCCTCACCACAGCACCATGAGATTGTGCTTCTGGTTCGATTACCTGTCCAGAAACAACGCAAATGTGACACGGTCAGGGTGAATTCATGCTTTGACTGATGACAACTACGGCCTAAGGACATAAGTACTCCCTGCTGTAACTCTCAAATTTATTTCCTTGGCATGCAACCATTCCGTCAGATTTGACCTGCTGGAAAACTAATTTTTCTAGATGCAGTAAAACCACAAGAATCGGCAGGATCCGTGCAACGGGGTACAACATATACAGTACTACTATGTGTTTCAGAAGCCAAATGACATATGCAGTTTTCTGAATTTTTTCAGTCAGAGCAAACCACCAGAGAAGCTTATAGAAGGTAATTCTCTCTGCACCATTAACCTAATGAACGCCGTTGGGGTGCAACCGTGCAGTGATTTAGGAATAAACAGTGCAAATTAAAAGCTACCACTACGAATCACAGCTGCAAGTGCAATGTGGGGTTAAATGCCTGAAAATCCTGGATCTTTTTTTTCCTGTTGACAGCAGGGGATGTCAATGTGGGAGTACTTATTTTGGCACGGCTGTTCATGTGCCGATCTGTGGGCGTGCATATGTACTTAGATACTGAGTACGCACATGTACAAGGAAATCTATAAATGAAGTGTTAGTATACAGGAACATGCTACAGTGATACAGCAGTCCTAAACGATGACAAGGATTGTGCACCGGTCAATCGAACAGCAATATAAGATCAGGACAGTTCAGCTCCCTCACACAACAACTACTACTGCACCATGCAATCCAATGAAAAAACTCTAAATTACTACTTTAATGTAAATTGGTGTGAAGTGGCCAAGTGGGGGCCCAGGAAATAGTTCATTTGAAATACAGTATGACAAATGCAAAATGGGAATTTTTTCATGCATTTCAAAGATAAAAACCGAAGATGTTTCAGACAGGCAGTACTAGTACTATTCCTTCTTGATATCAGATACTCCCAGTGTTAAATTTTAACTGTACTTCTTTTCTACAGTAGCTGATTTTGTACCTTAATGTCACCAGATCCTTGCTCCAAACATCCCACGGTCTGGAGGCTGGAAGCAGCAGCAGCAGCAGCAGCATCCCACTGCCACCTGAGGCCCTCATCCTTTATTCCCCTCTCCATGGTCATGGCTTGCATGTAATCATCAATGCAGTACCGGGTGCCGGTGCCGGTGCCGGTGCCGGTGCCAGTAGCAGTCTCCATCCCACTGATTCCTTGGCTTCCTTGCATGCCTGCTGTGTGTGTGGCCTCTGTCTCCATCCTGGCGGCCCTGTTTATTCAAAGACCCCAAAGGGAAAGGTGCTCTCCTGTCAAGATTAGGCCCCAGAAAGCTTTGGTCTTTTTAGCTTGAACACATTTTCAAAGTTGGGAAAGTGGCAGCACAAACCTTTTCAGAGGTGGGCTCATGGACGCCTTGGGGCCTCCTTGCTCATCAGCAGCACATGAGTGCTTCCTTTGCAGCTGCGGTTCCCCCCTCCCTGATTGTACCATGAAAGAAAGGGGTTTGGCTTTCCATTAGCAACATCTAAAGTGTGGCCCGGCAGAAAGAAAATCGATACCATGCATTTAGCTTTCTTGCGCTTCCTAGCTTTTTGAGCAGAGCATTTGCATGCATGATGAGGGGTTGAGTGGTTAGTTGCTGAGTGCATTAAGCATGTGGCAGATGGAGCTAGCTCAGTATCAGCTAATACCCAATGATTTACCTCTTACACAGACGTGATATTTGATTAAAAAAAATATGAATATTAGTAGTATTTCAAGTTGTGGCATTCTACAGCAGTACTAGTACTGTTTTGGAGGTTTGAAGATGATAAAACAAATTAAATAAGCAACAAAAGGTGTTTTTTCTTCTTCGAGAAAGAGCTACAAAATGTGTTGGCAGACTAATTTTCTAGCGAGAACAGGGCCTCATCTCTTGTCTTATCCACAGGAAACGAGGTAAAACCATGACTACCGAGGGTGATGAAAGTAAAGAAAGATGCATGAAAACTGAACTGGGAAAGCTCCATCTCTTACCTTTCTTCACCCTGCGAGTACTCGGGCCTCTGTACATCTGTTCAACAAAAACGAAAACGAAGAGAAGTCAAGTCTTTGTATATAAGTTAATTTGCAATCTCATCCGTATCTCGGACGGAAGAAAAAAGATAATCAGAAGACCATAGGGGATGCAGGTGACTGAAGAAAAGAACCTGGAGATGGCTCTTGACATGAGCAATGGTGAGTCCCTTCACACCCATGAGCCGAAGAACCAGTTTAGGTGTAGCATCTGCAATCAACAACAACAACGCCGCCCAAGATGTTTACGATTTTGGAAATGTTAAAAGAAGATGGTACGAGAACAAGATTCAGTGCAGAAACGCACAACTAGTCATCAACAACACGCAAAAAAACAAAAACGAAAAATGGCCATGGGAAACAAGACAACCGAAAGAAGAACAAGAAGAAAAAGGAGAGCAATCTTTGGAAAAGAATACAACTTCAGGTTCAGGTCCAGGAGGAAGAAGGAGAAGAACTCACGGCGTTCACCGCCGAGGCAGCCTATGGCCTGCAGGAAGCTGCTGTGGAGCTCGGCCGTCCAATGCATCCTAGGAGTCCTGGATCTGACGTACCGCCTCACACATCCCTTCTCGCCGCCGCCGCCCATCGCCGGAGCACAGAACGCGAGGGCTGCTTTTCTTCGATCACCGTCTCTCCTCCTTCCCCTCCTTCCTTGATTATGTAAGCCTACGGCTAGCTACACCACCAAAGCGAATGGATGTTTCTCTTGCTGAAGATGCAGTACTTGTTGCGAGGAGCTGCCCTCGTTCTCCTATGTTGGATAGGCGAAAGACAAGGGGCCGTGTGGTTTTTATAATGACTTGTTTGGTCTTTGGCGCCGCTCTACTACCTCCTGGTTGCTTGGTTGTGTTCTGATGCTCCCTGCTCCATGGCCGCTTGTATGGCTAGATCCTAGATGGCCTGTCTAGTACCTGAGCTGTGCAATAGTTATGGTTGCGTCTGTCTAGGATTAGCGGAGCACTGGTCGTAGCTATCATTAGCAGGATTTATTGACTTCAGAGTGCCATCACCTTTAGAGAGAGAGAGAGTGTGTGGCTCCTACAGGGAGTTCTCAATTATTTGAAAGTTAGAAAAAAATTGGATATATCCATACTTTTCTTAAAAGAAGATATTACGTTATAGATTGGGCAACATAAAAAAGTCAAACTTACACTAATAGAAAACAGGCTATCCCTTCGCGCCCCCAACTGCATTAGTCCTGGTTAATGCTGGCATGTGTCCCGGTTCGTGGTCAGCCTGCCGCACGGGGCCGGAGACATGCGTTCCGGTTGGTAGGAGTGCACGGGACTAAAGTGTGGGCGCTAGACCACGTGGCTTCCCACACACTTTTAGTCACGATTTGTGTTATAAACCGGGACGTATGAGTCAGCCCTCACACCCCATCCCTCTGCCTCCTCTCTGTTTTTTCTTAGTGGAAGGTGTGAGAGGTGTGCTGGTTTAATTTTTTTCCTATGCATGCATGCGAGATGTTTGATGAAATGTTTGAGTGAATGACCCCGTTCAATTTCTCACAGAACAAAAATATAGGAGGTGCGCGAGACGCACTTGAGCTTTCTCCTCTTTATTCCCTCGATCGAGGTTAGCAATCTTATCTTTTCTCTGTCATTGATACAATGCATGCGTCGATGTGAATTGGTCATTTCACTATTTATGATGTTCTATTTTTGATAAACTTAATAATATGATGCAGATGAACGGTCGGGAATGAATGTACGGTGACCGGCGTGAACCCGGGTATATTAAAGGCGTGGATAAATTTATCGATGTGGCTACGACAAACAAAGAGAATGGTTTTATACGTTGTCCATGTGTTCAATGTCGGAACAACAAGGAGTAATCTTCCTCGAAAATCATTCGCGGCCACCTGGTTATGAAATGTTTCACGCCCAACTATAATCGCTGGACCAAGCACGGGGAAAGAGGGGTTATGATGGAAGACAATGAAGAAGAAGATGATGATAACTCATATACTCAAGCCCCCGCGTCGCCCTCCCCTTGGCGACACGGGGGAAACCCTAGCCACCGCCGGCACTTGAGCCCCCCTCCACCACCCTCCCCCGCGTCGCCGCCGCCGGAGGGTCCGCCGGCAAAGCCGTGAGCGGCTCAGGGATGGAGGCGACGGGGCGTTTTTCCCCCTGCCCTGGCGCGTGGGCGCTCTGCAGGCGGCGCGGGCTGGCCTCTGTCGTCGGCGGGAGTGGCGGCCTCGAGGGAGCTGCGCCGCGCCCAGTCGGGGTCCGACGATGCTGCTGGCGGGGGCGGTGCGCCGGCCTGGGGCGGTGGCCGTGGATGGGGAGGTTACGGGGGCCCGATCTGGGTGGCGCCCCTCGACCATGGGAGGGCGGCAGAGGTGGCCGTGTTGCTGCTCCGGCAGCTTTCGATGGCGGGAGTTGTGGATACCAGGGTGGCGGCCCCGGGGACGCGGTGGCGTTTGGGTGGTCGGCGGTCAGATTCTGCCTAGACTCGACGGTGGCGTGGAGGACGGCGGGTCAGGGGGTGCCTCGGCGCGGTGGTCTCGTGGGGGTGTTTCCCTGCTCCGGCAGTGTCTTGGCGGCTGGGAGGGTCGCCGTGGGTGGCTGGCTGGCTGGGGCGCGATGTTCCTGGCCAGCTGTGCAGGTCCGTGGTGGAGGTGTGCCATGGATTGAGGACGGCGGTGCCGCTTTGGCGGGCGAGGCGCTAGTTCCCAGCGTCTCGCGATCGGTGGCAGGTTGGCATGAGGAGCTCCCCTGCTATGCGAGGAGGCCGGGGCGGCGGCTCCGGATTGTGATGGTGGTGATGCTTTGCCTTTGGCTGCGCGGGCGGCGGGGCATGGCTCCGTGGGCGTGGGTGTCGGCTCTCTCGCTGGTGATCTTGCTTGTTGGGCGGCATGGACTGTCTCTCGGATAGTCCATTGGAGGTGGTGGTCGAGGTCTCCAGACGAAAGTCTAGCCCGACTTGGTTGGTGCCGACAGCGGCGGCGCTTGAGGGCGCCGTTCACCCTCTTGGGGGCATTGCCGTGGAGCCCCGACACCTTTCCGCCCATCACTCCGGGGTGAAAACCCAAATCTGGCTTGCCGGGTTGGATGACGGCGGCGTCTTCTGAACGTCGTTACCTCCTTGGAGGCGTCATTTTTCGGAGGGAGGGGAGCCTTTCCTTGCAATTCTTGTGCTGTCGGTTGAGTAGACGCCTTCGGGCCCTGCCGGCGTGCGAGTACCGCTGGCGTGTTCCCTGCGGCCTGCCTCTCGCCATCAAGCCTGAGAGGCCTAGCCGTTTCCTTTTCGGCTCTGACTTCCTCTCCGTGGATGTGGACCAGGTTTTTCGTAGCGCCCGCTATTGCCGTTGTGCTGGTGTCGTTCGACGGTGCTTCAGACCTAGTCGTGCTAGGTCGCGTGGCCTCATCTTGGTTTTTGCTGGTTTTCCTGAAAACTGTGCCGTTTGGGGTATTTTACGGTCTGGTTCCCCTTTTAACCGGACCCGTGTGTATATACGTCTGTATCGGGTTTTGGCCGGTTCCCCTTCCAAACCGGCCAATTCTCTTCTTCTAATAGAAAAGGCAGTGCTCCTGCTGGTTGCTCCAAAAAAAATATGATGATAACAACTATCATCATATGTTTCATGAATACAGTGATACTGTAATGGAATACAATAAAGAGGAAGGAGGTGAAGAACGGGCATCAGATGAGCCTGCTGATGAACTTGGTTGGGGTATTTCTGATGCAAAGCGAGACCGTGAAACGAAAAAGGAGAAGTTGAAGTTGGAAGGCATGTTAGAAGATCACAAGAAATTGTTATACCCAAATTGCAAAGATAGCAGCACAAAGCTCGGTACCACACTGGAATTGCTGCGATGGAAGGCAGAGTGTGGTCTAACTGACTCCGCATTTTAAAAGTTGCTGAAAATAATGAAGCCGAAGTTTCCAAAGCATAATGAACTTCCCGAGAGTACGTACGAAGCAAAGAAGACTCTCTGCCCTCTAGGATTAGATGTGCATAAGATACATGCATGCATTAATGACTGCATCGTCTACCGCGGTAAGGAGTATAAGAATTTAGATAAATATCCGGTATGCAATTCATTGCGGTATAAGATCAGACGAGATGACCCTATTGATGTTGAGGGAGAGCCCCTCCGGAAGAGGGTTCCTACTAAGGTTATGTGGTATGCTCCTATAATACCAAGGTTGAAACGCATGTTCAGAAACAAAGAGCATGCCAGGTTGTTGTGACGGCACAAAGAAGACCGTAAGAAAGACGGAAAGTTGAGACACCCCGTTGATGGGTCGTAGTGGAGAAAAATTGAGAGAGACTTCCCGGACTTTGCAGGTGACGCAAGGAACTTATGGTTTGGTCTAAGTACGGATGGCATGAATCCTTTTGGGGAGCAGAGCTGCAGTCACAACACCTGGACTGTGACTCTATGTATCTACAACCTTCCTCCTTGGTTGTGCATGAAGCGTAAGTTCACTATGATGTCAGTGCTCATCCAAGGCCCGAAGCAACCGGGCAA
Source organism: Avena sativa (assembly GCA_916181665.1). Taxonomy (NCBI): domain Eukaryota; kingdom Viridiplantae; phylum Streptophyta; class Magnoliopsida; order Poales; family Poaceae; genus Avena; species Avena sativa. Next base: position 163,489,821 of record OV702294.1, on the reverse strand, counting down.
CGACATTGATGTGTACCTAAGGCCATTAGTTGAAGAACTCTTACAGCTATGGGGCAAACCAGGTGTACATGCATGGGATGAGAACAAACATGAGCCATTTGACCTACGAGGGTTGCTTTTCGTAACCATCAATGATTGGCCTGCTCTTAGTAACCTTTCAGGACAGACAAACAAGGGATATAAGGCATGCATGCACTGTTTAGATAAGACTGAAGGTACATATTTGCATAAATGCAAGAAGGTTGTGTACCTGGCGAATCGATGATTTCTTCCGACGAATCATCCTGTAAGAAAGAAAGGCAAGCATTTTCAAGGTGAGGCAGATCACCGGAAGAAGCCTGAACTCCCTGCTGGTGATGATGTATTTGGTATGGTCAAGGACATGGAAGTAATCTTTGGAAAGGGTCCCGGCGGTCAATCAGTTCCGAACAACGTCGCTACCGGACACGCACCCATGTGGAAGAAGAAATCTATATTTTGGGAGCTGCCATATTGGAAAGTCCTACGTGTCCGCTCTTCAATCGACGTGATGCACGTGACGAAGAATCTTTGCGTGAACCTGCTAGGATTCCTAGGCATGTATGGGAAGACAAAAGATATACCAGAAGCACGGGAGGACCAGAAAATTATGAAAGACCCAAAGAACATGCATACACAGAACAAGACGGATAAAGGGCGTCACTTAAGTCGTGCCAGCTATGCTCTTACCAAAGCAGAGAAGGAAATCTTTTTTCAAGTCCTTTACAGTATCAAGGTGTTGTCTGGCTTCTCATCTAATATAAAGGGGATAATAAATATGGCAGGTAAAAAGTTCCAAAACCTGAAGTCGCATGACTGTTACATGATTATGACACAGTTGCTTTCGATTGCATTGAGGGGGCTTTTACCGGAAAATGTTCGAGTACCCATTGTGAAGCTGTGTGCATTCCTCAATGCAATATCTCAAAAGGTAATCAATCCAAATATTCTGCCAAGGTTACAAAAGGATGTGGTACAATGCCTTGTTAGTTTTGAGTTGGTGTTCCCACCATCCTTCTTCAATATTATGACGCATCTTCTGGTTCACCTAGTGGAAGAGATTGCCATTCTCGGTCCTGTATTTTTACACAATATATTCCCCTTTGAGAGGTTCATGGGAGTGTTAAAGAAATATGTTCATAACCATGCTAGACCAGAAGGAAGCATCTCCAAGGGATATGGAACAAAGGAGGTCATTGAGTTTTGTGTTGACTTTATTCCTGACTCGCGGCATGAGGGAAGACTAAGTGGAAAAGCACCCTGGGAAAGAAATCAATGATATGTAGGGAAGGAGATTCTTTCACTAAAGCACACTGCACATTTCTACATAATTCCACCTTGGCAGCTCCGTATATCGAGGAACACAAGAATATTGTACGCTCCAAAAACCGGGGGAAGCCTAACTCATGGATTATAGATGAACACATGAAGTCTTTTTGGCATTTGGATGCAGACACATCTCTTGAATGACACCATTGTTGGAGATCAACTATACTTGTTGGCCGCGTCACCATCTTCTACTATATTGAATTTCCAAGGGTATGAAATAAATGGGAATGCATTCTACACGATCGCCCAAGATAAAAAGAGCACCAACCAAAACAGTGGTGTCCACTTGGATGCAACGGATGAGAATGGGCAAAAGGACACATACTATGGTTACATAGAGGAGATATGGGAACTTGACTATGGAGTCTCTTTTAAGGTCCCTTTGTTTCACTACAAATGGGTCAACCTAAATGGGGAAGGGTAAAGATAGACCAGTTGTACGGAATGACAACAATGGATCTCAACAATCTTGGTTACAGGGATGAACCATTCGTCCTAGCCAATGATGTGTTTCAGGTTTTCTATGTGAAGGACATGTCCTCCAGACCGAAAAAAGAAAAAAATAAGCAAACTAATACATCATATGATGAGCCAAAGCGTCACATAGTTCTTTTAGGGAAAAGAAACATCATGGGAATCAAGGACAAGACAGACATGTCAGAAGATTATAATAAGTTTGATGAAATTCCGCCCTTCACGGTGAAAACTGACACAAGTATTCCGTTAAGTAAAGAAGATGCTCCATGGTTACGTCTGAAGCGATCATAAGGAAGGACATACGCCAAGAAGTTCATGCTCATATTATGTACCTCTAGTTCATGTCTGGCCGGTCAGCCGCATATTATGAACCTAAATGACATGAGACATGATAGCTCATTTTGTAAAGGATATTTTATGAGTTTTGCAATTTTCCAAGTTAAATAAATGTATTGAGTGTTAGTCCCGTTTTGTGGCTAGACCGGTACTATAGGGGGCCCTTTAGTCCCGATTTTGTAGTCTCAGTTTTTAATATTAATAAATGTCTTGAGTGTTAGTCCCGTTTTGTGGCTGGATCGGGACTAAAGGGGGGCCTTTAGTCCCGATTCATAGAACGACTTTCCCGGACTATGAAGAAGTTGTACCGATTTGTACTTACCATTAAGATCTGATCTCCAAACGCGCGTGGTCACATATTAGGGAGTGCCTCTATGACTAGTTTCTTGGAGATACCGGAGGACTTGGCTCCGGCGGCATCTCCCTGAAACTGGCCGTAGTGGTGTCCCTACTGTCACACACCATCTTGCGGCTTGTAACTTCTCTAACTAGATCAATAAGCATGAGAGCTAACTAATTTCACATATTAGGGAGTGCCTCTATGGCCAGCTTGTTGGAGATGCCGGAGGACTAGGCTCTGGTAGCATCTCCCTCAAGCTGGCCGTAGTGGTGTCCCTGCTCTCGCAAACCATCGATCTTGGAGATGCCTCAAACTGGTTGGAGGACTGGACTCACAAGGATGCCTATTTATAGTACAAGTAGCTCGGCATAGTGTTGACACTCACGACATAATGTCGACACTCACCCTATCATTAGTGCTCACTCGTGTTTTGTCCTGGTTGGTATCTCCAACCGGTACTAAAGGTTCATCTTTAGTCCCGGTTGGCGACACCATCTGGGACAAGGTACAAGCCGCGACATAATGTCGACACCCACCCCTATCATTAGTGCTGCCTGGCCCAGTCTGCCGCAATCCCTTTAGTCGCGGTTGGTTTCTCCAACCAGGACTAAAGATGAATGCTCTATTTATAGGCATTTCCCTCTATTTAGGCATTTGCCTCTATTTATAGGCATTTCCCTCTATTTATAGGCCTTTTCCTCTATTTATAGGCTGCTCGATCACCTGAGCAAACTCACAAGAATACAACATCTTCATATTTAGTCCCGGGACTAGGTAACACTCGAGACATTTATTAATATTAAAAACCAGGACAAACCGGGACTAGCTAACACTCAGGACTAAAGCCGCCCCTTTAGTCACAATCATGCCTAGTCCTATAGTACGCAGCTTCAGGGTCTTCTTCGTCATCGTCATCATCATCGTCATCGTCACCTGCCACTCCGGGGATCCTCAGCACAACCATGGCATATACCGGGGGCACCTGCCACTCCGGCCTTGGATTCACAGCGGGCAGGGGAGGGGTCTCCTGGAAGATGATGCCGCTACCGCCGGGCGGGGGAGGGGCCTTCTTGTGGCTCTGTGGTGGGTGAACTTGTGGGCACCGCAGGCGAGGATGGTCTCCCCCGGCGATGTAGTGCATCACGCTGATGATAGTATGGTTTGACCACCATGAACGGCGGCCGGCTTCGTTGTGGTTCACCGGGGGCGGGCTATCACCCTCGTACCTGGCGAGCTCCCTTTCCCGCCGGTTAGCGAAGATGGCATTCTAGGTGTCATAGTTGTCTTGACCCCACTAGGGATCCATCCGTTGCTCCGGCGTGAGCTTGTGGTAGAAGTGGTTCGTGATGGCCGCCTGGCGTGCGAAACCTTGAGGTACAGGTAGGACAGGTAGCTAGAGGCGCACAACGCCTCGGTCTCCTCGAGGGTCGGAATGGCCCAGTAGGCATTTTCATTGTTGTGAGAGAGGAAGGTGTGTATGTGTGGATAGCCATGGCGCGATCGGCCTAGATATAGAGGGAAAGGGAGGGAAACTTGGCGGGAAGTGGTGGGAAATGGGCGGGAAATATCTTTAGTCCCGGTTAGTGACTACAACCGGGACTAAAAGCTCTGGTAAAAGGGAAAGGGCAGGAAAACTTGGCGGGAAGCGGTGGGAAATGGCGGGAAATATCTTTAGTCCCGGTTAGTGACTACAACCGGGACTAAATGGATATTACATTAAGATTCTTTATATTTTTCTGTCTGCCGATGTTATGTGCTGAATCAAGGCATAGTTTGTGATACTATGCCCATATTATGCATGCATGTGGACATTGGGATGGAGAACAATGTTATAGGAGAAAGATTTCCTTTTCGTCGCACGGAAAAGCCATTTTCCATTTTCCGAGCACAAAAAACGAGTCGTTTTGTGAAGCAACCACCAAAATGCTGTTTTAGAATGCTACCGTCCCATTTTTCTAAAATACTAGACCACCTTACATGGACTATATCCCAATCGGGAGATCTCAAACCATTCCGTCCATCTCGGGTAAAAAGGACAGATGTCTGCCGAATCGGTAGGAAGTGGGTCCGGTTTGTACTACAGGTACATGATCTAACGTCCATGATTTTTTGAAAAAATCATTTTTAGACTCACAATATGTGGTTTCTTCAGAGATCCAATGCAAGTTCTAACGATGCTTGTCCCCTATCTTCATGCACGCCGGTTCGACCTTAGATCCAAAAGGGAAAAATTCAAAACATGCATAAAAATTCAAAAAAAGGTTAATAGTTTAAATGGTTACATTAATTATTTTTAAAAATAGAAAATGGTTTTGAATTAGTTATTCAAATTCAAACACTTTTTATGTTTAAAGTTTTTCAATATTCCAAATTAATATGCAAAAAATATAAGTTAATTCATTTTTAATTTAAAATGGTTAATAGTTTAAATGGTTACATTAATTATTTTTAATAACGGAAAATGGTTTTGAATTAGTTATTCAAATTCAGACACTTTTTATCTTTAAAGTTTTTCAATATTCCAAATTAATATGCAAAAAATTTAAGTTAATTCATTTTTAATTTAAATGGTTAATAGTTTAAATGGTTGCATTAATTATTTTTAAAAACAGAAAATGGTTTTGAATTAGTTATTCAAATTCAAACACTTTTTATGTTTAAAGTTTTCAATATTCCAAATTAATATGCAAAAAATATAAGTTAATTCATTTTTAATTTTAAATGGTTAATAGTTTAAATGGTTGCATTAATTATTTTTAAAAACAGAAAATGGTTTTGAATTAATTATTCAAATTCAAACACTTTTTATGTTTAAAGTTTTTCAATATTCCAAATTAATATGCAAAAAATATAAGTTAATTCATTTTTAATTTGAAGTGGTTAATAGTTTAAATGGTTACATTAATTATTTTTGAAAACAGAAAATGGTTTTGAATTAGTTATTCAAATTCAAACACTTTTTATGTTTAAAGTTTTTCAATATTCCAAATTAATATGCAAAAAAATATAAGTTAATTCATTTTTTATTTTAAATGGTTAATAGTTTAAATGGTCACATTAATTATTTTTAAAAATAGAAAATGGTTTTAAATTAGTTATTCAAATTCAAACACTTTTTATGTTTAAAGTTTTTCAATATTCCAAATTAATTATCATTTAAAAAACATTACAAATTTAAACCCCAAAATAAAAATAAGGCGGGAACAGAGATATAATTTGTGAAAAAAATTGAAAATAGGACCTTGAGTCCCGGATTCTGGATCTAACCGGGACTAAAGGCCCCCTGCGCGCCGCTTGGGATCTGCCCAAAATATGAAAAAAGTGGCTAATACGTCCCGGTTGGTGCCACCAACCGGGACGTATGACCCTTTAGTCCCGGTTGGAGCCACCAACCGGGACAAAAGGTCCTTCCTTTATATCTGCGTGTGCCTCTTCTTCTTCTTCCCCGTCTCATTCATCAACGGGCACACAGGAAACCCCCACGACACCAGCAGGCTCCCCGAGCTCCGCCTCCACGCGCCATCTCGCTGTCGGCCTCGCCGTCAGCCTCCACGCGCCGCCTCGCTGTGCTTATCCTCCTCGCCGAAGGAATCGAAGCCACGCGACTGGAATCGATCGCGTATTCCCCGTCATCGATGAGCTCTGCCGTTGCCATCACTGTTGCTGCCGATCTCCTCCGTCCCCACCAAGGCTACACACGAGTCGAGGGTGAGCTTGTAATTCTCCAGGACCCCTTCTTTCCTCCCCTCACGCTCTGTCCTTCTCAAGCGTCGCGTGTTGTCGTCCGCCGCCGTTGCATGTCGTCGTGTGCCCTATTTCGTTGACCAAATTCGGGTGGTGCCATCATAGTTAGGTTCGCCTTGATGCCCTCTTTTGAACAAACCCACACACGCCTCCTCCCGAGCCCTCTAGCGACGTCGCTGGCCACAGCCTGACCGCGCTCACCGACGAGCCGAGCGGGCGCCGAGGTGGCCATGGCCCTAGCCCACAGGTCAGCCTTGCCCCTGGCCCTGCCCCACAGGTCAGCCTTGCCCCTGGCCCACCGGTCAGCCCAGTGGGTAGACTCTGCACTAGTGAAAAATAACCCCCCACCCCGAACAGATGTCATGAAGATGCAATAACCCATTTCTAAATTGATTTAATAATTTCAGAATGGTTTATTTCTTGTAAAATTCTGCGGTGACCCAGTATACCACTGCATGTGTAGTACACTATAGACGTTGACATGGCATCCACATAACACCGTTCCATAAATATCACATCCCTCAGAGTGGTACAACAAAAACATTGCGGGTCCATATTACAAACACACACACACTATTATTATTACAATACCGGAAGTTCAAGACTTCCAAAAGGTTCAACTTACAAACCAAAATATAAGTGTTTCAGCGGAAGTTTCAAAGTGATAACTTAAACTCCAAATTAAGCTCAACAACTTATTGCTATATATTGTTCATGTTGCTCGGCTCAAGTGGCTCCTAGAACTATAGTAATTATTCGGACTCTTGGTACTCTCCTCCGTAGACGATATCGTAGTCGTCCCCTTCTACGGCTCCATACAAATTGGACTCTTCATAGAACACCTCCTCTTGACTCTCAGTTTCATACATTGGAGTATCTTTGGGATCCTCAGAGTCTAAGCAAGGGATCAAAGGAAAGGATGAGTAACAACGTTACCCAGCAAGTTCATTATATGAAAGGTAGGAAGTTTGATGCTCTATCTACCACCTTGGACTATCAGTCCTTGGCACTATGCAATTTTCGTAAATATTTCTTCAAAGATTGATTTTATTATGAAAATCTATGACCATCAGCCTTCACAGGTTGACCAGAACTTTCATGGAGTTCCTTTCCTGCCGCGTTCGTAGCTCGGAACAGGGAGTAACAGGTTATAGTTTTTACACTCTACAGAGGTGCGTTACTTTTCCCATGAGAGATCAACTTCCTTTTTGCACAACCGGGCATACTTTCCCGTCCACAATTCCATGATGTGGGGCCCAGTAGTTGGTCCAATCCAATCACTGCCCTCTCCGCGACCTCATATGTCTGCACGATCCTTCAGGATCGGCTCACCTCCGTTAGGCCCCCTTTCGGGCAGGCTAAAACCCTGACGAGTTCTCGAAGACTATGACATGGTGATGCCCGGACGAGTACCATTTAATTGGACTATATCCCTAAACACCATTCATAGATAATCTAGACACCAAAAGTGTGGGGCGCAAGGGTGCCCACCCATATGTTGGATCCGCACAAGGAATCACAACGTCATTTTAAGGTCGTCTTGCCTCCATACGAGAGGAAAAGGATACAGCTGACTTCTCCGTCCCATTCCAAATCTCATGGTTAACGCGTAATATACGGCGCAAGAATCACTGATGTCATGGGTTATTAATGAAGGGTTTCACAACATAGTAAATCAAAATTTTCTACGGATGCGAACGGAAAAAGCCAAGATCTAATCTAGGAGATGCAAACAAGGCGGGGGTAGATGAGATCTTCATACCGTTGAAGAAATCGCACAGCGGAACGTTCGACGGAACGTGGTTGGTGTAGTCGTACTAGCCTTCTCCTCCTCGCGATCCGATCTGATCCAACACCGCAAGTGGCGATGCCTCCTAGAGATGTACTCGTACGGCACCTAGACGTCTCCTCCTTCCTCGGTCCAGCAAGTGGGGTGGAGAGATAGATTGGATCTACAACACGACAGCGTGGTGCAAAGGTGGAGAGTTTCTGCAGCAGGGCTTCGCCTACGTGCAGTCGGGAGAGAGAGGGAGAGGAGGGCAGCAGCTAGGCGGCTAGGGCTTGAGGACGTGTGGGGGGAGGATGCGCCCCTGCCCTCTTTATATAGAGGGGTGGGCGGCTGCCCCTTGCCCCCTCCTCCAAGCCTAGGGCCGGCGGCCACAAGGGAAGAGTGGGGGGCAAGTTTCCCCCTTTCTGGAAGCTCTCCCTAGGGTTTCCCCTAGGGCTTGGCCGGCTGGGCCTATGGGGCCTTGTGCCCCTTGCCCAATGTGGCCAGGGCACTCCCTCGTAGTACCACGCCCCCTCCTGACAAGTGGGGCCACGTTGGTCCCACTCTGGAAGCTTCTAGAACCTTCTGGTACAATACCGGACAATCCGAAACAATTCCGAAATCCAAAAATTGCTTTGCCTTATATGAATCTTATTCTCTGGACCATTGTAGAAACTCTCGTGATGTCTTGGATCTCATCCGAGACTCCGAACAAAAACTCATAAACAAATTATCCATTCTATCCTAGCGTCAAGACACGTTAAGTGTGTGACCCTACGAGTTCGAGAATATGCAGACATGATCTTCTATCAATAATCAACAGCGGGGTCTGGAAACCCATATTGACTCCCACATACTCATCGATGATCATATCAGATGAACCACGATGCCAGGATTCAATCAATCCCATATATATTCCCTTCGCCGCGCGATATTTTACTTGCCCGAGATTCAATCGTCGGTATCGGCATACCTAGTTCAATCTCGTTCATAGCAAGTACTTTACTCATTCCGTAATCCAATATCACTTTGTGATTAACTCTTTAACAACGTGCTTGCAAGCGGTGTTGATATCGATTACCGAGTGGGCCCGAAGTATATCTCTCCGACTTGGGAGGGACAAATCCCATCTCGATACATACAACCCAACAGGTACTTTCCGATCACCTGAGAGACACCTTTATGATCACCCTCTCATAGGATGACGTTTGATGACCTCAAAGCTTTCTTCTGATACCAGGGAGTTGCATTATCTCATGGTCTAAGGAATACAATATTTGACATAGGAAAAAGCTTCGCAAAGATGAACACGATGACGCGATCTAATTGCTCTGCTTAATTTGGGTCTGTCCATCATATCATTCTCCCAATGATATGATCTCATTATTAATCGACAACTCATGTCTATGGTTAGGAAACCTTAACCATCATTAATCAATGAGCTAGTCCATAGAGGCGTACTAGGGACACGGTGTTGTTCATAAACCACACAAGTATTAAAGTTTCTGCTTAATACAATTCTAGCATGGAATATAAACTTTATCATGAACAAGAACTATAATAATAACATCTTTATTATTGCCTCTAGGGCATAATTCCAACAGTCTCCCACTTGAACTAGAGTCAACAATCTAGTTTACATCTGGCAACAATCTAACACCCATGGCACTAAGGTGCTTATCATGTTTTGCTCGTGGAAGAGGTTTAGTCAACGGATCTGCGACATTCAGACCCATATGTACTTTGCTAATCTTCAGATCTCCATCTGTTATATAATCTCGAATTATATGAAACTTGCGGTTGATGTGCTTGGTCTTTGGATGATATCTTGGTTCCTTAGCCAGTGCTATGGCGCCAGTGTTGTCACACAATATCTCCAGTGGGTCCAAGGCACTTGGAACCACACCAAGCTCAGTGATGAAGTTCCTGATCCAAACTCCTTCACTTGACGCTTCTGCAGCAGCCATGTATTCCGCTTCTACTGTAGATCCTGCGATCACGCTTTGCTTGCAGGTTCTCCAGCTCACAGCTCCTCCATTCAAAATATAAACGTATCCTGTCTGAGATTTAGAATCATCCTTGTCGGTGTCGAAACTAGCATCGACGTAACCTTTTACGACGAGTTGTTCATCACCTCCATAGACTAAGAACATTTCTTTAGTCCTATTGAGATACTTTAGGATGTTCTTTACGGCTGTCCAGTGTTCCACTCCTGGATCACTTTGGTATCTGCTCGTCAAACTAAGAGCATTGGACACATCCGGTCTAGTACACAACATGGCATACATGATAGAACCTATGGCCGAGGCATAAGGCACTTTGCTTATAGCTTCTCTATCGTTTACCGTAGCTGGACACTTAGCCTTGCCTAATATATAAGCAGCTTCCCCTAGGTCTTTCATTGAAAAACATTTGTTCAAATAACTCTTCACATCGTTAAGCATATCAATGTCATTTCCAATAATCAATATGTCATCCACATATAGTACTAGAAATGTCACTGAGCTCCCACTCACTTTCTTGTAGATACAAGCTTCATAGCAATTTGGAACAAATCCAAAGCTCTTGATCACTTGATCAAAACGAAGGCTCCAACTCCGAGATGCTTGCTTCAGTCCATAAATGGAACGCTGAAGTTTGCATACTTTATCAGCATCCTTAGGATCAACAAAACCTTCGGGTTGCATCATATACAACTCTTCATCAACATTGCCATTATGGAATGCAGTCTTGACATCCATCTGCCATATTTCATAATCATGAAATGCAACAATTGGTAATAAAATCCGAATGGACTTAAACATCGCTACGGGAGAGAAAGTCTCATCATAGTCAACACCTTGAACTTGTCGAAAACCTTTTGCGACAAGCCGTGCTTTATAGACAATAACATTACCATCCGCGTCCGTTTTCTTCTTGAATATTCATTTTCACTAAACGGACTTTCGGTCGCTAGGAGGGTCCACCAAAGTCCATACTTGGTTTTCGCTCATGGATCCCAATTCGGATTTCATGGCCTCTAGCCATTTTTCAGAGTCTGGGCTCATCATCGCTTCCTCATAGTTCGCAGGTTCACCGTTGTCTATCAACAAGACAGTTAAGACAGGGTTGCCGTACCACTCAGGAGGGGCACGCGACCTTGTCGACCTGCGACGTTCAATAGTAGCATCGTCCGAAGCTTCATGATCCTTGTCATTAGCTTCCTCTATTGTTGGTGCAGACGACACTGGAACAATTTTAAGTGTTGCGCTACTCTCCAACTCAAGAGAAGGTTCAATAACCTCGTCTAGCTCTACTTTGCTCCCACTCACTTGTTTCGAGAGAAACTCCTTCTCAAGAAAGGACCCGTTCTTTGCGACAAACACTTTGCCTTCGGATCTGTGATAGAAGGTATACCCAATAGTTTCCTTAGGGTATCCTATGAAGACGCATTTCTCCGCTTTGGGTTCGAGCTTGTCCGGCATCAACTTCTTGAAGTAAGCTTCGCATCCCCAAACTTTAAGAAATGAAAACTTAGGTTTAGCACCAAACCACAGTTCATACGGTGTCGTCTCAATGGATTTAGATGGTGCCCTATTTAAAGTGAATGCAGCGGTTTCTAATGCATAACCCCAAAACGATAACGGCAAATCTGTAAGAGACATCATTGATCGCACCATATCTAATAGAGTTCGATTCCGGTGTTCAGACACACCATTGCGCTGTGGTGTTCCGGGTGGCGTGAGTTTCGAAACTATTCCGCTTGCTTCAAGATGCGTGAGAAAATCATAACTCAAATATTCACCTCCACGATCGGATCGTAGAAATTTAATTTTTCTGTTATGATGGTTTTCCACTTCGTTCTGAAATTCTTTGAACTTTTCAAATGTTTCAGATTTATGTTTCATTAAATAGATATACCCATATCTACTTAAGTCATCAGTAAAAGTGAGAAAATAACGATATCCACCGCGCGTCGAAACACTCATCGGTCCTCATACATTGGTATGTATGATTTCCAACAAGTCCGTTGCTCGCTCCATCATTCCAGAGAACGGGGTTTTGATCATCTTGCCCATGAGGCACGGCTCGCATGTGTCAAATGATTCAAAATCAAGAGACTCCAAAAGTCCATCAGAATGGAGTTTCTTCATGCATTTTATACCAATATGACCTAGACAGCAGTGCCACAAATAAGTAGTATTATCACTATCTACCTTGCATCTCTTAGCCTCAATGTTATGGATGTGTGTTTCATCGCTTTCGAGATTCAGAAGAAATAAACCATTCTTAGCAGGTGCATGACCATAAAAGATGTTACTCATACAAATAGAACAACCATTATTCTCCGATTTAAATGAATAACTGTCTTGCAGTAAACACGATCCAGATATGATGTTCATGCTCAACGCAGGCACATAATAACATTTATTGATGTTTAAAACTAATCCCGAAGGTAAAACTAAGGAGAGCGTGCCGACGGCCATCACATCAACTCTTGATCCGTTGCCAACGCGCATCGTCACCTCATCCCTCGCTAGCCGCCGTCTATTCCGTAGCTCCTGTTTCGAGTTACAAATATTACCAACTGAACCAGTATCAAATACCCAGGCACTACAACGAGGGCTAGTAAGGAAAACATCAATAACATGTATATCAAATATACCTTTGATGGTGCCAGCCTTCTTGTCCGCTAAGTACTTCGGACAGTTGCGCTTCCAGTGACCCTTGTCCTTGCAATAGAAGCACTTAGTGTCCATCTTAGGTCCGGACTTGAGCTTCTTCTCAGCAGGGGCAATGCGCTTGCCGCTACCTTTCTTGAAGGGCTTCTTTGCACCCTTACCTTTCTTAAAGCCGGGGGGCTTGTTGACCATCAACACATGATTATCTCTCTAGATGTCCCCCTCCGCAGCTTTCAACTTAGCGAAGAGATCAGTGATCGTATCAGTGGAATCAATATGATTATGAGTAACTACAAAACCTTTGTAGCTAGGAGGGAGTGATTGCAGAACCTATCAATCTTGATCTCCTCTGGAATCTTGCAGTCCAGTTGCTCAAGGCGTTGAGTGTAACCCGACATCTTAATGGCGTGCTCACTAACAGAACTCCCTTCCTCCATCTTGCAGTTAAAGAATTTCTCAGAGATCTCATATCTCTCAGAACGGGCCTGAGTCTGAAACATAGTTTTCAGTTCCTCAAGAATCTCAAAGGGCCCGGGGAACTCCTCAAAACGATTTTGAAGGTCTGATTCCATAGCAAACAACATGGTGCTCTTAATCACACCATAATCATCTTTGCGCGACTGATAAACAGCTTTCTCATCAGCCGGCGTATCTACAGCAAGGGCGTCACCTAGCGCTTTCTCAAGGACATAGTCCTTTTGTCCGCCAGCGAGAATGATTCTCAGATTGCGGAACCAGTTGGTGAAGTTACACCCATTGTTCTTAAGCTTTTATTTCTCAGCAAAAACGTTGAAGTTGAAGTTGGACTTAGCCATTTGATCTACAAAATTTGCAAGTACAATTTAGACTATGTTCATGATAACTAGTTCAACTTAATCATATTACTAGATGAACTCCCACTAAATTCAACATCCCTCAAGTTGCTTAGTGAACATGATCCAAATTCACCACACCTAATGCGATCTTCACAAGAAAAGATATGGTTTCAATGGTGGACAACAGAGTGTCGATCATATCATTCATATGACTCATGCTTAACCTTTCGGTTCGTGTGTTCCGAGGCCATGTCTGTACATGCTAGGCTCGTCAAGTCAAACCCAAGTATTTCTGCGTGTGCAAAACTGGCTTGCACCCATTGTATGTGAACATAGAGTTTATAGCACCCGATCATCACGTGATGCTTGAACACGAAGAACTTTCGCAACGGTGCATACATGGGGAGAACACAGTTTTATCTTGATCTTTAAGTGAGGAATCATCTTATAATGCTACCGTCGCGATCTAAGCATAATAAGATACATAAAAGGATAAATATCACATGCATATAACTTTATGTGACATGGTATAGTCAATCTCCGCACAATGATCTCCATCTTGTGCGTGCCAGCATGATCTCCATCACTCCACCATGATTTCCTCCACCACGAATAGCAACTACAACTATCGCTAACTACTTAGTCATAAAGTAAAGCTATTACATGGCGTATAAGAAGTTGACACACAGGTCATACACAATTATAAAGACAACCATATGGCTCCTGTCGGTTGTGTACTCATCGACATGCAAGTCGTGAAACATTACAAAACATGATCACTGCATACAACATACACATCACATCTTGGGCCATACCATATCACAGAAACACTCCCTGCAAAAACAAGTTAGACGCCTCTACTTTTTTGTTGCATGTTTTACGTGGCTTATGGGAGTAAAAAGCTAAGAACGATTCTTACCTACGGAAAGCCACAACGGTGATATTATGGTTGCCAACATCCGGTGTAAATCCCATGACAACTATAGTGAGAGAAACAGGCATCCACCAGCCGCATGTGTGGAACAAGCCACACGTCAAGTGCGGAGCCGGTCTCACGAACGAGGTCGCGTAAAGTTGGCCTGGACCGCTTCGATCTCACTATCCCGCGTCATAAGAAGTACACAAACAAGAGGCTTGCAACAGAAAACATCAACGCCCGCAACAAGCATGTTGCGTTCTACTCGTGAAACACATCTACGCATAGATCTAGCCTGATACCACTGAAGGGTTTCGTAGCATAGTAAATCAAAATTTTCTACGGATGCGAACGGGAAAAGCCAAGATCTAATCTAGGAGATGCAAACAACGAGGGTGGGTAGATGATATCTTCATACCCTTGAAGAAATCGCACAGCGGAACGTTCGACGGAACGTGGTTGGTGTAGTCGTACTAGCCTTCTCCTCCTCGCGATCCGATCCGATCCAACACCGTAAGTGGCGATGCCTTCGAGAGATGCACACGTACGGCACCTCGACGTCTCCTCCTTACTCGGTCTAGCAAGTGGGGTGGAGAGATATATTGGATCTACAACACGACGGCGTGGTGCAAAGGTGGAGAGTTTCTACAGCAGGGCTTCGCCTACGCGTAGTCGGGAGAGAGAGGGAGAGGAGGGCAGCAGCTAGGCGGCTAGGGCTTGAGGAGGTGTGGGGGGAGGGTGCGCCCCTGCCCTCTTTATATAGAGGGGTGGGCGACTGCCCCTTGCCCCCTCCTCCAAGCCTAGGGCCGGCGGCCACAAGGGAAGAGTGGGGGCAAGTTCCCCCTTCTAGAAGCTCTCCCTAGGGTTTCCCCTAGGGCTTGGCCGGCTGGGCCTATGGGGCCTTGTGCCCCTGGCCCAATGCGGCCAGGGCACTCCCTCGTAGGCCCATGCCCCCTCTCGACAAGTGGAGCCATGTTGGTCCCACTCCGGAAGCTTCTAGAACCTTCCGGTATAATACCGGACAATCCGAAACAATTCTGAAATCCAAAAACTGCTTTGCCTTATATGAATCTTATTCTCTGGACCATTCCGGAACCTCTCGTGATGTCTTGGATCTCATCCGAGACTCCGAACAAAAACTCATAAACCAATTATCCATTCTATTCTAGCGTCGAGACACGTTAAGTGTGTGACCCTGCGGGTTCGAGAATATGCAGACATGATCTTCTATCAATAATCAACAGCGGGGACTGGAAACCCATATTGACTCCTACATACTCATCGATGATCATATCGGATGAACCACGATGCCAGGATTCAATCAATCCCATATATATATTCCCTTCGTCGCGCGATATTTTACTTGCCCGAGATTCGATTGTCGGTATCGGCATACCTAGTTCAATCTCATTCATAGCAAGTACTTTACTCGTTCCGTAATCCGATATCAATTTGTGATTAACTCCTTAACCACGTGCTTGCAAGCGGTGTTGATATCAATTACCGAGTGGGCCCGAAGTATATCTCTCCGACTTGGGAGGGACAAATCCCATCTCGATACATACAACCCAACAGGTACATTCCGATCACCTTTATGATCACCCTCTCATAGGATGACGTTTGATGACCTCAAAGCTTTCTTCCGATACCAGGGAGTTGCATTATCTCATGGTCTAAGGAATACAATATTTGACATAGGAAAAAGCTTCGCAAAGATGAACACGATGACATGATCTAATTGCTCTGCTTAATTTGGGTTTGTCCATCATATCATTCTCCCAATGATATGATCTCATTATTAATCGATAACTCATGTCTATGGTTAAGGAACCTTAACCCTCATTAATCAATGAGCTAGTCCATAGAGGCGTACTAGGGACACGGTGTTGTTCATAAACCACACAATTATTAAAGTTTCCGCTTAATACAATTCTAGCATGGAATATAAACTTTATCATGAACAAGAACTATAATAATAACATCTTTATTATTGCCTCTAGGGCATAATTCCAACAGTTAATCCCTAATGGTTCATCATGATTGCAAATAGAAACCTAAGTTCTATTGCCCCATCATATCATCACTTAGGATGATACCTAAGATTTATTTATTTTGAGAAAATAATCTTTTATTTTTCTGAATATAGATGATAACACACAATTTGCAAATACTTGATAAAGACTCTTCAAAGGACATGGGCAAGTGATGAACTTGCCTTGTGATTGCAAGGTAGTGAAGTCGGATGCTTGCACTAGACCTTGAGCTTCTATGTCTATAAAACCATCATTATTGCCCGATAAGGACAATATTTAAAGGAGCAAAATGATTATGCAAAGTAATGTAATGCATTATTTAGCTTTGTGTGTATTCTCCCCCATTAAAAATTCTTTTTAATAATAAAGAATTCATAAATATTAATTTTTAATATTTATTGAATATTGTATTCTTTTATTTTATTTCATTTTAAGAATTCCTTTAAGAATTATCATTTAAATACTAAAAATTGATATTAAATATTTGTTTAGTATTTTTATAAAATACTACGTTATTAATATATAATGAAAGTGATTTTTATTTATTTTTATCATCTTTCAATAATTTTATAAAATTTCATAAGGAATATATAGATTACAAAATTCTTAATAAAAATTATATGCCTAAAATTTTATTTCTTAATTTATTTGGATAATTTGGATTATTGTGAATCCAAAAATATTTTATTTACATTTTTTGGATTTTTATTTTATTTTCTAGAATTTATTTAAATTTAGGGGCATTTTGGTCTTTTCTTAATTATTAAAAACTGCCTTTAGGTAATTGGGCTATCTGTGTTGGTTTATTGGGCCCTTGTGGCCCAATAGGGCAGAACCAAAACGACTCCCCGAAGGGTCTTGGCCAAACCAGCCCACACTCTCTCTGTCACTCTCTCGTTCTCATCTCTCTTCTTCGCCTCCCTCAACCACGTGGTCGGCGATGCCACCGCCGGCGATTCACGTTGCCGTGGACCTCCCCGGCCGCCGCCGTGATGTATTGGGTGGTTGTTGACCCTGCTCCACCTTCCTGTCCAACTTGATTTGGACCTGGGGCTCCCCTGTGGCCAGACCGGCTCCGTCCCGAACCCTAGGGTTTGGGGTGGTGATGGTGATGTCACCGCCGCTGCTCCCGTGTGCTTTGGTGGTGTTCCTCGCCTTCAGGCGTGGTTGTGGTCGTCGCCTCGGTGTGGTGTGGGTCGCAGCGCCCCCTTGGGGTGCTCCCCATGCCACCGTGCTCGTCTTTATCCTCTTCTTCCCCTCGTGTCCTCTGTGCTATGCCACCCTAGGCTATGTGTTTGTAGTGGCTATTCCTGGCTAGTGGTCAGGTCCTGATTAGGGTTTTTTGTTCTGCTTAGGGTTCATATCCCTCTGTTGATTAAATATCTGATGATTTGGATCATGTATTAATGATCCCTAAGCATGATGAGTGGTTGTTTGATGTGGATTACTACTTATGGTTGGTTTGGATGAAGCTAATGGCTTACCAGATTGATTCCACTAGTTAATTTGATATGGTACAGATGATAATGTTACTGTAGAATCATTACTTGGAGATTTGTCACATCCCAAAATTTTCCAAATTTTGAAATGTGAAAAATAAATAAACAAAATAAATAATTGTTGAAATTTAGGGTGAGAAGAAACTTTTTTATTCCAAATGGAAACACCAAAACCTATTTTGATCAAATAGAATCCTAAAGGGATTTAAAAAGATAAACAAATAATAAATAAAGTTATAATAGTTGGAATCACCATTTTTGGATCTTTAAATAAAAAGATATGGTTTTCATAAACAAGTAGAAATAATAAATAAGGACTATTTTAAAGAGCCAAATTAATTCTTGGCCAAGCAAATGAAATAAAATATTTCTATTTGATAAAAAGAGTAAAGGATTATTTAAATAAAATAATAAGGATTTATTAATATCCAATTTTAATTAAGTAAAGGCTTTTTCCATTTTAAATAAACACTAAAACTTATTAAAGTATTTTAAATAAGCGAATTGTTCTATTTTGGACTTTGGAATATATTGTTATACAGAATTAAATAATACCCAAAGTTTGGTGGTGGTTTGAATTGATTTGGAGTTTGAATTGTTTGAATGAAAATCAAATCAGGAAATTCAAAACAGAAAAAGGAAAGCAATCAGTATAAAAAATAGAAACAAATCCAACCCACTAAACCTACCCAGCCCAGCAAAGCATCTGGCCCAGCAAGAGCCCACCCGGCAACCCTCACCCAGATCGTTTCCTCACACGTAGCCTCACCCGCGAAGTCACTGACGCTGCGACCCCACTACCTCCCCCCTCTCTCGCAGACAGCGCGGCCCCACGCCGTCAGATCGTCGTCTCCACCGTGACCATGTCCCCATCGCCGTTTCTGCCATTGATTGCGGCGATCAATTCGCGTTGATGGCAGGGTTAATTCCTCCAGAGACCACGCTCACTTAAGCACCTCGACCTCCTCTCTCTTTGCCCCCAAGCCACACCTCCCTTCTGCCACCGGGCTGCTCCAATTTCGAGCTCGGGCACCACTGCCCCGACGAACATCACCGGCCAATTCCGGCGCCGTCCTACCGCCCCTCGCCTCCCACTACATGCGAGCCTACTCCCCATCTCCTGGCGCATCTCCTAGTGCCGCTCATTAGCCCGCACGTGCACCGTAGCATCGGCAACAAACTCACCAAGCGCCACCGTCGTCTGCCATTTCTCCGGCGAGTCCCCCTGGTAAGCTCAGACCACCTCTGTTCTTCATGATGATTCTCCCATGATCCCCAGTGCAGTACGCGTCTAACGCCCCCTCCCGTTTGCCTCGGCATGACCTGCAGCCTCGCCCCGACGGCAACCAGAGACACCCGACACCGCCACCGACTACCGCGAGCAATCCACTGTGTACCAGTGCGCCCCTCGTCAAGCCGACCACACCTCGAGCTTCGCCACACCTCTGCGAGCACGGTGAGCACCTCCGTTCCCCCTCTTGCTTCCTGGTTCATCGGCAACGACACTGAGAGAGCGCTCCGCCGCTCGCCGTCATGCCAACACCGCGAGTCCTTGGTCAGACGCACTGTGCCCGTTGGATCTTAATCTTGCGGCTGAGATTAGATGGTAAGCGAAGGGGTATCGTGTGCTCTGTGCCGCACGATGTCACTTAAATCCTGCAGTCCACAGAGCTCAATCCGCATGAAACGGTATCAGTCAGTTAGATTAAGACACGTGGCCAGACTCGGGAATTAAAATAGAAATTTGATCTATTAGAATTGCAAACTTTTAAAATTCATAACTTTAATTCTACACGTCCAAATTTTGAAAATTTTATATCAATGGAATCATCATAACAATTAATTTGCAACCATGCACTTTGTTTAATGTTTTGCTTCTGGAAAATGGGTTGAATTTGCAGTAACATGTGTAGGCATAATTTGAATATAAAAATTGTTCTAGAAATATTTTTAAGATGAAATCTTTGCTAATTGGTTTGTTTTGAATCTACTGACCATAGGAACCAAATTATGGATTTAAAAATGTATTTTGTGAAGTTAAGGAATAAATATTTGAGTTAGCTCAGTTCTAGTCAAATAAAAATATTGTTTATGGTTTAGAAATGAATTTTGAGTAAAACCTTTGGGAAATGATTTGATTCAAACCTTCTGACCCTAAACACCAAGTTTTGAGATTTAAGAACATATTTGATGAACCATATAAAGTTATTACTTTGCCAAAAGATATTTTCATCAACATAAAATATCACCTTAGCATAATATTTGGTTTATGAGATGAAACCTTTTGCAAATGGTTTTACCACTTTAGTAAATGGACACTTTGAACCTTAAAATGTTTAGAGCCTAATAAAAACCACTTTCCTAAATAAAACCATCTTTTGCATGCTTGCATGCATTGCCTTGTTTCTATTATTTTATGTGTGATAAATTGTTTAAATGCTAGTTGAATATGTGTTTGATTGATTGAATTGTAGTGAAGTTAGAAGAGTGTGATATTTTCAAGATCAAGTAGTGAACCAACATTCTCTACTCAAAAGGCAAGTGACAGTATCATCCAAGTCCTACTATTTTCATTACACTTAGTGGATTTTTGTAACATGCATGATAAGAACTACTATATTTTATGCTATGTTAAATCCTAATAGGATACCCTTATATCTTCCTTAGTGAAAACATTGTAGTTGTAGCAAGCTTAGCCCTACAATAGATTTGGGGTGGGATACATGATATGATTATATGAAGTGTTGGAAAGATATATGTTTTATATAATAAAACAAGTACTCAATGAATCACCTGGGTGGAATGAGGATACTCAAGTTTTGGACAAGGTGGCAACAAAGGGAACCATGTTTATATGGCTATCTTTTTGTATGTGCACTAGAAGAAAACCACTTAGGGACTTAGAGATTGAACATGTTTCTCGTACAGTGGCTTCCGTGTACAGCCACATGCTAAATGGGCTCTGGCTTAGTCAACTACATAGTGGAAGACCCATGCATTGGCATCTTCAGGTTAACTAGAATTGTGTAAGGGAAATATATCCCTACATTGGTGCCTGGTTGACAAGCTAGCATTGTGTATTGGGAGGACTCCTATGGAAAGACTTTGTCACATTCTCGATCTGCCAGTATTCCATTTTGGTGAGTACTTATCAGCGGCCACTGGTGGCAACAAGACGAGATTGTGTCATGTGGGTAAAGTGTACAACTTCTGCAGAAGATCAAATTCTAAGTACTTAGCCGTGTCCCCGGTTATGGACAACTCTGAGCAACTAAGTCCTAAAGCTATGGAAGATCTCGACATTCCAATTTCTCAAAATAAAATTTGATGGTGACAACAAGGGATTGGAAGCACTTGGAGTTTTCCAAGGAGTTCAGAAAGATTTGACAAAAATCAAAACTATTTTGAAAAGATAGGATAAACTATTTTGCTTTTCTGCAAATGAGCCTAAACCCTACTTAGACAAATATGCATGTAATGATAGGATCCACTTATTTCTACATAGTAGTGAAACTTGCCAATACAATTAAAATGTATTGACCCTTGTGGCTGCAACTTATTATGTTGCAGGTTTGTTTGATGTTAGTGAAGTGTGTTGAATAGGATTACAAGTCTACAACCAACATGATTGCCTGTGGCACTTTGAAGATGAAGGACTCCATGCTTTGTAGATATTCTGCTGCATTGTAATGTGATAACCAAATGAGCTATGTAAGATGTAATGAATTATTTTATTCCTGGTTATAAAGTTGTATTATGACCTTTGTTTCTTGATATTACATCTTAACTGTGGATGCTAGCTATTGATCCAGGGACTAGCATTGTAAACACAGGGATATCTACCTTATTAAAGGTTGGGAACCTTACAGATGGTATCAGAGCATTGTGTTGCCTGTAGGATTGTAACCCTAGGATTGGACAAAACCCCTTAGAAAAATAGAAGTTGTTATTGTTCCAAAACTTATTTACAAACAATCTTGTAAACTTTTTCCTCCACCTTTTGGTTTTGATTCTACATCTCTTCCTTTTTCAACTTGATGGACAAAGCCTTCACCATGACCAATGACTTCAACTTTAGTTCCACGAAAGATTTTAACTTGGACATCACTAAGGACTACAAGTGAAAACCAAGAGACATTAGATTGCCTACCATAAACATTGATATCATGTTAGTGTAT
Organism: Avena sativa; assembly: GCA_916181665.1. Lineage (NCBI taxonomy): Eukaryota > Viridiplantae > Streptophyta > Magnoliopsida > Poales > Poaceae > Avena > Avena sativa. The sequence continues at coordinate 163,467,707 of OV702294.1, read as the reverse complement.
GGATCATATTGACCTATGATATATGACTATACTAAGTTAATTATTTCAAGAAAACTTGTTGTTTCATTCAACTCATGAGTTAAGCTCATAAGTTGTTAAGTGAATAGTTGCTTGTTGATTGTTTGATTGATTGAACTTGGTTGTTTTGAGTTGTGTGTTAGAACTTCTTTAGACCTATCCATCATTACTCATCCCTATCAAACCAACAGATGCCTCCCCGTCGTGCCAACCTCAACCAAAACAATAACATCACTCCTGAGATGCAGCAGATGATGACAGCTCAGACGCAACTAATGCAGATGATGACCACATTCATACAGAATCGCAACAACAATAACAACAACAATCAGAATAATCCTCCAGCACATGATATGCTCACCAAGTTTCTGAAGCTAAGGCCTGCAAGATTCTCGGGAACAACTGATCCAATGGAAGCCAATGATTGGTTACGTTCGGTGAATAAGGACTTAGTGACTGTTGGCTGCACCGATGAAGAAAAACTTAGGTTTGCATCACATCTGCTTGAAGGGCCAGTAGCAACATGGTGGGGCAACTTTCAGATCACCACTCCCCTTGAGGATGTGACTTGGGCTATTTTTGAGGATGGTTTCCGTACAGCTCACATCTCATCTGGAGTGATGAATTTGAAGAAAAAGGAGTTTCACAATCTGAAACAGCGTCATCTCAGTGTGGCTGAGTATATTGAAGAGTTCAACAATCTGGCACGCTATGCACCGGATGAAGTTGATACAGATGCTAAGAGAAAGGAGAAATTCCTTGAAGGACTTAATGATGAGTTGAACCTGCAGCTATCTGTTGCCTATGTCCCAACTTATCAATCACTCTATGACAAAGCCACTATATTGGAAAACAAGATGAATCAAGTTGAGAACAGAAAGAGGAAACATAAAATCAAGTATCACTCAGGATCATCACAAAATAAGCGTTCATTCAAAAAGAGCAATGAAGATTCTGAACCACATCAGTATCACCACAACAACAATGGAAGTGATAATAATGGAAATGATACTGACAATGGAGATGACCTTGGTTAGAACCAACATGACACTTTCAGGAAGAAAGATATTAGCCAGTTGCAGTGCTATAATTGTAAGGAACTTGGACATTATGCATCAGACTGTCCTGAGAAGAAAAAGAAAAAGGATGCTAGAAACTCCAATGGAAATGACTCCAATGTGACCCAGAAAGGACATGTGAACCACATTGACATGGATGGGAACTTTGAAGAGATATAAGAAGTGGATGTCAGGAACTAGTTAACTCAGAAGAGTCAAATAAGGATTCCTTGTCTAGATATCAAGTGTTGGACCCATAATCAAGTGAACCATCAATGTAACCCTATGAGACTTTCCTTTAAGGGTGGTAGTACCCTAGTTGCCTTGAAGCCAACTTGTAACCCTAGCCTTCCCAAATCTCGGGACGAGATTTCTTTTAAGGGTGGTAGCCTGTCACATCCCAAAATTTTCCAAATTTTGAAATGTGAAAAATAAATAAACAAAATAAATAATTCTTGAAATTTAGGGTGAGAAGAAACTTTTTGATTCCAAATGGAAACACCAAAACCTATTTTGATCAAATAGAATCCTAAAGGGATTTAAAAAGATAAACAAATAATAAATAAAGTTATAATAGTTGGAATCACCATTTTTGGATCTTTAAATAAAAAGATATGGTTTTCATAAACAAGTAGAAATAATAAATAAGGACTATTTTAAAGAGCCAAATTAATTCTTGGCCAAGCAAATGAAATAAAATATTTCTATTTGATAAAAAGAGTAAAGGATTATTTCAATAAAATAATAAGGATTTATTAATATCCAATTTTAATTAAGTAAAGGCTTTTTCCATTTTAAATAAACACTAAAACTTATTAAAGTATTTTAAATAAGAGAATTGTTCTATTTTGGACTTTGGAATATATTGTTATACAGAATTAAAATATACCCAAAGTTTGGTGGTGGTTTGAATTGATTTGGAGTTTGAATTGTTTGAATGAAAATCAAATCAGGAAATTCAAAACAGAAAAAGAAAAGCAACCAGTATAAAAAAATAGAAACAAACCCAACCCACTAAACCTACCCAGCCCAGCAAAGCATCTGGCCCAGCAAGAGCCCACCCGACAACCCTCACCCGAATTGTTTTCTCACGTGCAGCCTCACCCGTGAAGTCCCTGACGCTGCGACCCCACTCCCTCTCCCCCTCTCTCGCAGACAGCACGGCCCCACGCCGTCAGATCGTTGTCTCCACCGCGACCACGTCCCCCTCGTCGTTTCTGCCATTGATTGCGGCGATCAATTCGCATTGATGGCAGGGTTAATTCCTCCAGAGACCACGCTCACTTAAGCACCTCGACCTCCTCTCTCTTTGCCCCCAATCCACACCTCCCCTTTTCCACCGGGCTGCTCCAATTTCGAGCTCGGGCACCACTGCCCTGACGAACATCACGGGCCAATTGCAGCGTTGTCCTACCGCCCCTCGCCTCCCACTGCAAGCGATCCTGCTCCCCATCTCCTGGCGCATCTCCCAGTGCCGCTCGTTAGCCCGCGCGTGCACCATAGCGTCGGCAACAAACTCACCAAGCGCCACCGCCGTTTGCCATTTCTCCGGCGAGTCCCCCTGGTAAGCTCGGACCACCTCTGTTCTTCACGATGATCCCCAGTGCAGTATGCATATAACGTCCCCTCCCGTTTTCCTCGGCATGACCTGCAGCCTCGCCCCAACGACAACCAGAGACACCCGACACCGCCACCGACTCCGGCGAGCAATCCACTCTGCACCAGTGCGCCCCTCGTCAAGCCGACCACATCTCGAGCCTCGCCACACCTCTGCGAGCACGGTGAGCACCTCCGTTCCCCCCTCTTGCTTCCTGGTTCATCGGCGACGACACTGACAGAGCGCTCCGCCACTCGCCATCGCGCCAGCGCTGCCAGTCCTTGGTCAGACGCACTGTGCCCGTTGGATCTTAATCTTGCGTCTGAGATTAGATTGTAAGCGAAGGGGTATCATGTGCTCTGTGCCGCACGATCTCACTTAAATCCTGCGTTCCATAGAGCTCAATCCGCACGAAACGGTATCAGCCAGTTAGATTAAGACACGTGGCCAGACTCAGGAATTAAAATAGAAATTTGATCTATTAGAATTGCAAACTTGTAAAATTCATAACTTTAATTCTACACGTCCAAATTTTGAAAATTTTATATCAATGGAATCAGCAGAACAAGTAATTTGCAACCATGCACTTTGTTTAATGTTTTGCTTCTGGAAAATGGGTTGAATTTGCAGTAACATGTGTAGGCATAATTTGAATATAAAAATTGTTCTAGAAATATTTTTAAGATGAAATCTTTGCTAATTGGTTTGTTTTGAACCTACTGACCATAGGAACCAACTTATGGATTTAAAAATGTATTTGGTGAAGTTAAGGAATAAATATTTGAGTTAGCTCATTTCTAGTCAAATAAAAATATTGTTTATGGTTTAGAAATGAATTTTGAGTAAAACCTTTGGGAAATGATTTGATTCAAACCTACTGACCCTAAACACCAAGTTTTGAGATTTAAGAACATATTTGATGAACCATATAAAGTTATTACTTTGCCAAAAGATATTTTCAACAACATAAAATATCACCTTAGCATAATATTTGGTTTATGAGATGAAACCTTTTGCAAATGGTTTTACCACTTTAGTAAATGGACACTTTGAACCTTAAAATCTTTAGAGCCCAATAAAAACCACTTTCCTAAATAAAACCATCTTTTGCATGCTTGCATGCATTGCCTTGTTTCTATTATTTTATGTGTGATAAATTGTTTAAATGCTAGTTGAATATGTGTTTGAATGATTGAATTGTAGTGAAGTTAGAAGAGTGTGATATTTTCATGATCAAGAAGTGAACCAACATTCTCTACTAAAAAGGCAAGTGACACTATCATCCAAGTCCTACTATTTTCATTACACTTAGTGGATTTTTGTAACATGCATGATAAGGACTACTATATTTTATGATATGCTAAATCCTAATAGGATACCCTTATATCTTCCTTAGTGAAAACATTGTAGTTGTAGCAAGCTTAGCCCTGCAATAGATTTGGGGTGGGATACATGATATGATTATATGAAGTGTTGGAAAGATATATGTTTTATATAATAAAACAAGTACTCAATGAACCACCTGGGTGGAATGAGGATACTCAAATTTTGGACAAGGTGGCAACAAAGGGAACCATGTTTATATGGCTATCTTTTTGTATGTGCACTAGAAGAAAACCACCCAGGGACTTAGAGATTGAACATGTTTCTCGTACAGTGGCTTCCGTGTACAACCACATGCTAAATGGGCTCTGGCTTAGTCAACTACATAGTGGAAGACCCATGCATTGGCATCTTCAGGTTAACTAGAATTGTGTAAGGGAAATATATCCCTACATTGGTGCCTGGTTGACAAGCTAGCATTGTGTATTGGGAGGACTCCTATGGAAAGACTTTGTCACATTCTCGATCTGCCAGTATTCCATTTTGGTGAGTACTTATCCAGCGACAACTGGTGGCAACAAGACAAGATTGTGTCATGTGGGTAAAGTGTACAACTTCTGTAGAAGATCAAATTCTAAGTACTTAGCCGTGTCCCCGGTTATGGACAACTCTGAGCAACTAAGTCCTAAAGCTATGGAAGATCTCGACATTCCAATTTCTCAAAATAAAATTTGATGGTGACAACAAGGGATTGGAAGCACTTGGAGTTTTCCAATGAGTTCAGAAAGATTTGACAAAAGATCAAAACTACTTTGAAAAGATAGGATAAACTATTTTGCTTTCTACAAATGAGCCTAAACCCTACTTAGCCAAATATGCATGTAATGATAGGATCCACTTATTTCTATATAGTAGTTAAACTTGCCAATACAATTCAAATGTATTGACCCTTGTGGCTGCAACTTATTATGTTGCAGGTTTGTTTGATGTTAGTGTAGTGTGTTGAATAGGATTACAAGTCTACAACCAACATGATTGCCTGTGGCACTTTGAAGATGAAGGACTCCATGCTTTGTAGATATTCTGCTGCATTGTAATGTGATAGCCAAATGAGCTATGTAAGATGTAATGAATTATTTTATTCCTGGTTATAAAGTTGTATTATGACCTTTGTTTCTTGATATTACATCTTAACTGTGGATGCTAGCTATTGATCCAGGGACTAGCATTGTAAACACAGGGATCTCTACCTTATTAAAGGTTGGGAACCTTACAAGATTCTAGTGGTTTGAGAGCTCACCACTGTCATTACTTAGTTACTGACAGTGATTTTTGAGTGATGAAGTCACTGTATCTATAGTTGGTGGCTTATGAATTCATATACAGTCGGGGATCAATTGGTCTCTTACAGTGATGTTATGTATATGTTTCTTCCTGGAAATGATTCCTGTGATTAGTATTAGGAAAATGATTGGTAGTTGGTTGTGAGTGTATCTGTGCAAGCTAGATGACTAATCTGCTTGGGTTAGAAGATGTTCTTGTGACACCATCCTAGTATGGCACACAAGACTAGATTCTATTACTTGGCTTGATTTTGTTTAAGCTTAAGATTAGCTTGATATCAGATATAAGTGGAAACTTCTTTCCTTGGATCCCTAAAGCCTATGATGTTGGTCTGAGGTTTAGGGTTTAGTTCCTTATCTTGTTGTTTCTCATGGATCTGTTCTGGTAGTGATACCAGCTACTGATTCCTGTGTCAAGGTTGGGAAAAATGATTTGTAGGCTTGATAAGTTATATGTATCCATAAGATGTAGAAATTCTAAGGTGTTACTCCTTGTTTAATAGGTGTGCCTAGAAGTTCAAATCTTATCTATATCAATTCTTGGAATTTAGGATATAGCCTGATAACTAGGATCAATGATGTTGTTCTAAGATCCTAGTTGGATCTATATAGTTTTCTGATTGCTTTTAGTGTTTAAAAACTTCAATGATGGATTCACCCCACTTGGGTGTTTTCTGAGAAGTTGAGTATGAGACAACTCATGAATGCTTGTTTAGCTGAGACAGATAAATCATGTGATGGTCTTTTACTACTTACCACAACAATGGAGTTGTTGGGGTTGCACTTTTGTTGATCTTGTGGCTTGATCTTGCTGATTGTGTGGCTAGCCTGATCTGGTGCTTCTCCTAATACTTCCAGCTCCTGGACTTTTCCTTGATCTTGTTGTCCACCTCCTGGTTCTGTTGGCTTGACCTTGATCTTGCTATCCACCTGATCTTCCCCCTCCTCCTGTCACCATCTTGGTGAGATGATCAAGGTTGTGGTTGGTGTGATCTGGTTTGGTTTGGTTTGGCTGCTGTGCTTGGTGTGTATGAACAAGGAAATGGTGTTGGGTTTGCTTGACCACAGCTGCGCTGAGCAGTTTTATTTGTTTGGCATGTTGTTGCTGTGCTGACAGCACACACCATGTAGTTAGGTGTGTGTGCTGCTTGTGTGCCTGCTGCACCTTGTGGATATGCTCAGGGAATGAAAGTTACCTTTTATCTGACTACACTTACTTGTCTGGTGAAACTTGCCCCTTCTTGATGTTTGGAGTTATTTGACTTATGGCTTAAAAATGATGAAAGATTTAGTTCTTTCATATTGGTGAAACTTGCCCCTAAAAGATTTACTCAATGATGTAAAGTGGAACAGTGCATCTCACTGTCACTACTGAGAGTAAAAGAATATCTTAACCTTTTATTTTCTCTCTTTCTTTGTTTATTCTTTGTTTTGCAGGTACAAGACTGGAAGATTCAAGATTTAGATTAGGTTTTCTTTTTCTTATAGAATTCCCTTGTAATATTTATTTTATTCTTTTGTAATCTTTATTTATCCTTTTGTAATAAAGATTGTAATCTTACTCAATATATAAAGGTTCTTTTGTTTCATTTACTATTGTAAAGATTCTTGATTAAGTTACCTTTTTGTAACTTATTTATTGAATAAAGATATGGAATCAATATTTATTTATTGAGTTGTCAATCTTATACAAAATTTCTGGTTATTATGTGATGTTTATTCATTATCTTGATAAGTTACATATTGTTATTGTAACTTATTCATTGAATAACTATATGAAATAAATATTCATTTACTTAATTGTCTTATATCCTTTAAAGTTTAAGATACTAAATATTTCTTGATTCAATATCATTCTCACACACAATCCTAATCCTTTTTAAAAATATAAATCCAAATCTCAAGTTTGAATTCAAATTCCTTTCCCCAAAACACTTAATCCATAAAGATCATGTCAAAATTTATAACGATCATTCTCCAAGGCTATTCCTAACTTAAAGAGTGAAAGAAACTTTGATTACTTTAGGTTTTTATTTGGCAAAAAAATTACCCACATTTTTACAAATGAATGCATGCAATTGCACAGATTCCTAAATCTACCCTTCGTTGGTTCCTAAATGCTGGGATGTTACAAATTCATAAGTAATTCATTATAAGTCAGAAAAATATTTATAATATATCAAAATGTTCAAAAAATGAGATCTATCTTTTAAAGATATAATGGTGCATTGTTAAACAATTTACATGACAAGTTTAATTAGAGAACAAAGTGACCCCTCTCATATGAATCTAAGGTTTCTCTGAACTAGGGTTTACACCCCTCGGAACTCCGGAATATTGATTTTAGTTGATTTTTATTATTGTAAATATTGTAAATTCATTTTTATTATTGTGTATGTATATATTAGGGTTTCTCCAAATTAGGGTTTATATCTCTCGGCACCCGGCCCTATCCCCTCAAATCTCGCCTACCTAACCTTCTCCCTTAGCCGCTTTGACTTATTCGCTTTTCCACCTATGCAGAAAATATGGAACCACACGGCAGAGACAAAGAAAAGGAAGAGTTGATCCAAGGTGTGATCCGTGTGGAAGAAAATATAGATGTATCGACGCTTCTGAACAACTCTGGTGAGGGTGATCCTCTTTTTGCCGGAAGAGACGACTTCTTTGAGGGAGAAGGCGATGCCTTCCGCGAGGGAGAAGGCGATGCCTTCTGTGATCGAGAAGACGACTGCTCTAGCGAGGTGCATGTAATATAATTAATTCATTAATTAATCATCTATTGTCTATATAGAAATAATAACGACGATCTTTCTTCTTTTAGCCCTCCGGATCGAACAAATCTACTGAAAAGAGTAGACGAGGCCCAACCAAAAAGTTGGAAGACCATGAGAGGTTCAGGATCGAAAAAATTGGTGACGATGACAAACAGACGACTCCCCTTGTTGTCGCAAAAAAAATTGTGGCACAATGCAGAGTAATCGTTAGGGACTTCGTCCCAACCACCATGCGAAATTGGAATAGGCTTGTTGATGCGGAAGAAGAGGGAACATCTTTATATCTCCCTAACATGGCCAAAGATTTACTGTGGAAGAGGCTAATGCTTAATTTCACCCTACCAAAGGTAGAGCTGGATCCAAATGCACAGGATCCAGTTGAGGATGCCAAGCAACATGCCAAAGCCATGCAGATGAAGGTCAGGGAGTGGGCTTTGAAGAATATGGCCCAGTGTTTCACCAACTGGAAGAAAAGATTGCACCTTGACTATGTCGTGAAAGAGAAGACTCTAGATTTTGAGAAGATTCGGTATCAGAAGTTAAAACCATTCTAGGCTAAGTTTGTGAATTACAAGACATTAGAAAAAGCTAAGAAAATGTCTGCAACGAATAAGCTAAATGCTGCTAACAAGAAGTATCACCATAATATGGGCCAAGGTGGCTATAGGGCTAGCATTCCTAAGTGGAAGAAACTTGAGGATGAACTGCGTGCTAAAAAGATCATCCCAGAGATAGACGATTGGATCGAACATGTAAAGAATTGGTTTTACAGGCATGGGGGCACGTTGGACTCGGAAGGGAAGTGTATATATAACATACGACATAAAGAAGACCCCTTGCCAATCGAGAAGATGAGAAACGCAGTAAAGGCTTTTATAGATGGGGACTTCATTCCCGGTAGAGAGAATGATGAGCTCACACTCGCCCTTGGGAATAAGGAACACGATGGACGAACACGAGGCACAATAGGCTCCAAACCATGGAGCACTGGGTTTCCCTAAGAGAGGAAGAAATATCCTGATAGAAGCCGTAAGAGGAGAAAGGACAAGGCGGAAGTTGAAGCAAATATTCAAGCAGAGTGGATGCGTATAATTGAAGAACAAATAAAGCAATAATAAGATCAAATTAACGCACTTAGCCAGCAAGGTACTACCGGCCCATCTTAGCAGCACATGGTGGTAGAACCTACATTCGATGCTACCGGCCTATCGAATAATCGAAAAAGCAGTGTGGCTTCCACCGAGGTACCGGGTGATGACAATGACAATGATGATGATGCACCGACGACGAATCGTGTTGGCTACCCAGTGGATGATATCACAGATATGACACACTGTGAGCTACATGTCAAAGTTGTGAACATATCAATGAAGATGGCGGTCGGCTATGCCTTACCAATTGGACCTGCACCAACTTACCATTGTCGTCCGGTTCCACAGGGCTATGCAATGGTCGGGGTGGATGAAATCATTCCCACCTTTCAAGGTTTGAAGCTTGACTACCCTGCAGGTGAAGGGGATGTGACTGAACTAGGAGAAGCAACAAACGTCACTATTCTATGGCCAAAGGAATGTATCGTGCTTCCAAATCAGACGCCAAGGCCATCTTCGCCACCACCTCACCCGTCTCCAGCACGGTCATCGCTGTCGTGGCAGCTGTCTTCGTCGCCTCACCCATCTCCGTCGCCTCACCCGACTCCGTTGCCTCACCCGTGTTCGTCGCCTCACTAGTCTCCAGCGCAGCCGTCGCCGCCACGGCAGCCATCGTCGGCGCCTCAGGAAAAAGCGTAAGCGTACCAGTGCTACTCTGCTGAGTGGTAAGCGATCGCCGACACGTAAAAATGATCCTCTTCCAAAAGTACCAAAGGTTCCTCCAAAGAGAGCTTATGACAGTATTGAAGAGGAGACTACGACGATCGTCGAGGCAGAAACGACAGCGTTTTTCGCTAAGCTGAGGCGGCCGAAAGAGCCAGAGTTCCCCAGCACCGAAGAAGATAAAGCCCGAGTGTTCAAAATGCTAAAGGGCCTTCACCAACCCAAGCAAAAGCTGTCATCAGACTATGAGCGCTCTATTCGCAAGTCACATGCGGCATAACAACTATCGAAGAGCGGTACTGTTGCAAGCGGGAAATCTGTTGCCCAGCTCGGAGAACAAACAAAACAATCTTGCGACCCTCTCAAGGTGATTTCCCATACCAATGTGGGGTCGAGCAAATATGCGGCCAAAGAGTAGTATGATCTAGAGGTAGTTGCACTATACGGATAAGCGGCCGCTGCTCAAGGTATGAGTATTGCCCACTACTTATCCCAGTTACAACACTTCCCTGTGGGTGAAGTAGCATACAAATACTAGTACGACAAACCTCTTGTCAAACCTGAGGAGGTAAAGAATCTTCCAACAAAAATGCGAAGATTGCATAACTGGTACATGCATGCCACAAAGGCCGAGGCTAACTAGATAATGCTAAGGGTTACAAAAAAGCATTACGGGAAAGAAGTAGATGACATGATAGCCATTGAATTTGTTGAACTATTTCAATCATTCAATCAAGACGCCTTGGACAAATCGATCATCAGTGCCTATTGTCTATAAGTACTAATTATGTAATTAATTTAGTCTCTAGCTATCTTACCTTGTTTATTGCATGTATATAATCATACTATAATATGCAGAATGAAGATTCTCGAATGCAGCAGAGAACAAATATATGGCATTGGGTTCGTTGACGCATATTGGGTTCATCAAGCTAATCTCAAAACAAACCCCCAGGATACGGAGGATAATATTGTACACACGTTAAGGTTTCAAGAAACCAGAAGGGAAATACTACTTCCTTACAACTTTGAGTGAGTGTTATTATCTTGTATACACTTTCTATTTCGCTTACTCGATGTTAAGTGTATAATTGATGAGTTATGCATGCGCAGATTCCACTATATTTTGTTAATCATTCAACCTGACAAAGGGCGGGTACTAGTCATGGACTCGAAACATAAACCCCTTGAGATGTGGAAGGACATGCAGATGATTCTCCATCGGTAATTCTAATCATTACGGCACTATATCGGCGACGTTCGTGAATTTCATGATATCAAGTAATTAATAACTTCTTTTATTCGTTTTCTTCACCGGGCAACGTTTGGAAATGGTTCACTAAGAAGGCTAGGGGTGTTTGGAAAGAGGAGCTTACATTTAAACCACTAGATGTAAGTACCACTAGATATATCCGCGCATCTCTTTGATTCTAGTTTTGATACCGTTATTATCATGCTTTATTATTTTTTTGATTGAACTCTGTTCTCGTAAAGTGCCTGACGCAGGTTCCAGGGAACAATTTATGTGGATACTATGTTTGCGAGTTTATCCGTCAGACGTGCTGTGAGAAGGGCAGAAATTTAGAGCAATTTAACATAAGTAAACAATTTTTATTACCATCAATTATGTTTAGTTTCATTCATATAGGTTGACTCCTTTTTTAAATCAGCTCGAATGTCTACGGGACGATCTTCTGCCAAAGGATCGCCTACGAGCAATTCAGGAGTAATTGGCGGGATTCTTGGATGCAAAAGTCCTAAACCCAAAAGGAGAATAGTATGCGGGTGTATAAGCAATGGGGATTGTACAAAGAGCTTATTTTGTATGTATATGTGCGCATGAAACCCGTGTATCGAATGTAATATGTTCGACACTTGGATCTCTATTGTCATGATGATGTTGTGTAATATAATGGTTCCTTCATTGATGAGTGCAAAACACAAAATTAAAAATAAAATAACATAAATGAATTCTCTGCAATGGCACAAAAAGTGGCCAAAATGCTGTCGCGGCAGAAAAAGGTTGCCAAATTGAATACCCTGCCGCGGTAGAGAAATGTGCCAAATCTCTGCCGCGGCAGAGGGTCATTTGTCCCGGTTCGTGTTACGAACCGGGACGGTTGCTCCTCCCCCCTCGCGCGAAGCAGCGGCCACGTGTACCATGTTTTGTCCCGGTTCATGGTCCAACCGGGACTAAAAGTTGAGGCTTTAGTCCCGATTGCGCCGTCCCGGTTGGGCAACCAGGACTAAAGCCCCTTACGAACCGGGACACTTAGAGCTGTTTCCACCAGTGTTATAGGCAAAAAGGGAAAAATTTCCATTTTTTGTCCACACATTTTGTATTTTGTATAGATCACATATGAGAAGCTATGTTGAATAAATTTGGTAAACACATGCTATGCATGCAAATATAATTGCCATTTTTTCACAATATTTTGAGTTCTACAAAATAAAGTTTTCGAAATTTAAAGGTACCTCCGGGAAGCTCATGATTTAATAGCACTTTTCGTAATGTGACACTTTATAAAACTGCTTTAGCGAAAGGACTACCGGTCCACACAAGTCCAACATGTCTCTCTAGTCTCCAAACGCCTCAACTATCTTCCTCGCATTTTGGTGGGCTCCGGTGAGGTCACGGCTATAGTATTATTTTTTCTTTTCAAAAAAGTGTTGTGGGCATTGATCCAATGTGCGAGCATCGACCTTGATGACATCTTCTAGGACTTCCTATTCCCCGTGCCAATTTTCCAATTTCATACCTCGTCTCGCCTCTCCCTCTCTCAGTACACCGTCTCGCATTGACTCCCAGCCACTTACTAATAAATTCTCCTAAAAGTTGGTACCCTGGCATGGGAGGCACTAGGGACAAAGTTAGAAACAAATGTCTACAAGGTCATATTTACAACCAATCTATGTGTAACATCCTAAAGAATAAGACACATTTAGGGGTAGATTATAGATTTATGCAATTGCATAGCATGGATGTGAAAATGTGGAAAATTCAAAATATTGTGAAAAAATGGGATTAAAATTGAACACTAGTGTAGAATTTGACTTAGGTCAACAGTGGGGTTTAAATTCAAAATGACCATTGTAATTCAAATTTGGGGGACTCAAAATTTTAAACATCTCAACTAAAAGAGTCTATGACTCCTACTCACTTACACAGAAGAAAAGAGGTTCTACAACAACATAGAATCTTATATGCTCATCTGAATTCAAATTTGGTGTTTGAATTACTCAAACGTGAGTTCAGATTCAATAATTATTATGAAATAAATTTTATATTGATCACAAAGATATTCTTTACAATAGGAGCATATTTAAAATATTTAATGCAAGGAAAATAAAAGAGAAAATTGCAACAAGTAGGGGAACCTATTACAAAAGTAAAAGAAGACAATCCTGTTAATTTTTTTGTTCTTCTTATCTTCTTCCTGACCTTAAACACAAACACGAATGGGAACCTTGTTAGGGTTAAAATGTTGGATCCACCTTAAGGTGAATCCATTTGATATAGAATCCAATTTAGAAACCCACGAACCAGTCATGAACCTCTTTAGTTTGAGGTTCTTTTTAGCAAAAGGAGAGAAACACTAGTCCAGAAGATGATCAGTGCAATAAGAAGTAAACCAAGCCATAAAACCAGTAACTGGTCATGAATAGTAGGCCATATAAGCTTGACAGCAACAACGACAACAACAGTAATCAATTGAGACAAGTATTTCATGCATAGAATAAGGACAACAATAAGGAAAAGCACTTAACTATAGTCAACAAATTATCAATAGGAATAAGCAGTTAAACCACATAAGTATACCTAAAAGCAACAAGTATAAATAGAACCAGTAGCGACATAAGTCACCCTCAAACTTGGATTCTTAAAAAACAAAAGATCTCAATAAACATTGGAAGTTCATCGGTTCAACAAAGTCAACAAGATACAGAGCAAGCTTGAGTAGTAATAACAAGTCACACTATTTAACTCAAATCATAGGTGACCAATTTTCGTCCTTTGCCCTTTCTTCTCAAATGTCGTGACTCTTTGCATATTTGGAATGTGGTCATCTCTTGCCATAGGATTTCCAACATTGAGACATCTCTTTGGCACGCCTTCGATACAGTCAAAGAATGGTGGGATTCCATCGTATTTCACCAATGTTGTCATCGACGCATATCTATTGCCTCTCCTGCAATGCTTATCTCATGGGAAATTTGGAATGAACGAAACACAAGGGCTTTTTGTCACACCTCAATGATGCAAATTGTTGTAGGTCTACTATTAAAGAGTCTGTGTCAGTTTTGGCTAGCGTCGAGGTGAAACGCTTGGGTTATTTGATGTTGTGGGAGTAGGATTTTCCTGGTTTTGCCCGTTCCTTTTTTTTTGGAAATGGACGTTTTTATTATTTTGAGTAATGTTTACACCTGACCTCTACATAACTAAGATGCATACAGCCGCACAAACCACACAAAAGAGAGTACAGAAAGTATAATAAAATTACAAAAAACACCAACAAAAACCAACGGCCTGAACTATGATAGATCTAGCCACAAATCACGCGATCATCCGTGTTCCTAAGTCCATTGAACTTCTTCTTAACTAATGGGATGGGGAAAATGTTTTGCTTCTCTTAAGAAAGAAGCATATTTCTTTCCTACGGCACACTCCTTCATCAAGCATATATGTTTATGTGTTTTGCTTCGATAATGATGGTCTTTCACAAGTAATTAATGAATTGATTAAGTTGAACATGGCTCCATAGAAAACCATAAGACACACTCATACTCGGATCTATATGAGTATATACAAGTGTATCTACGAAATATGTACCCACATCGGCACACTCATACTTGGAAAACAATAGGTAAATTACACACCCGTGGGGCACCTATACTCGAGGCTAATGGCGCCCAGTACTGTCATGGGACGCTTTGTTGGAAACCCCAAGAGCAAGGTGTTATGAGCACAGTAGCAAGTTTTCCCTCAGTAAGAAACCAAGGTTATCGAACCAGTAGGAGGAAGGAAACGTCTCAAAGGTGTTGCAAGCAACGTAGAAACCTGCACAACACAAACTTAAGACTTTGCCCCAACGAACAGTGAGGTTTTCAAGCTCACCGGTTTGCTGTAACAAAGGATTAACTGTATGGTGTGGAAGGTGATGATGGTTTGCAGCAAGTAAACAGTGGAAGATGTATCAATGGTAAAGATTGGACCGGGATCCATAGTTCACTAGAGGTGCTCTCCTTAGATAAACAACATGGCATGAAGGGTAAACAAATTACAGCAGGGCAATTGACATGAACTGAGCAAGGCATAACAATGCAATACTAGACAAAAAGATCCTATGAGATTCGATTGGGCAATACAACAATATACATAGATCGCCATCCAACTGCATCTATGACTAGAAGTCCACCTTCAGGTTATCATCCAAACCCCCTCCAGTATTAAGTTGCAAGCAACAGACAACTGCTTTAAGCAAAGTGTGTAAGGTAAACAATCCACTTGCTCCATGAACAAGAGAACGTTGTTTTCTCCCTAGTGGCAATAGCACATCTACAACTGAAGAGATTTCTGTCACTTCCCTTAGAAACTAGAGGCATGAACCCACTATCGAGCATAAATACCCCCTATTGGAGTCAATAGCAACTACTTGGCCAAGATAGCTACTAACAACGAAGAGCATGCAAGATCACAAACAACACAGACATGATAGAATCAAATAGACAAAACCATTAATCAATCTGACATAGTAATCTCAATATCCATCGGATCCCCACAAACACAACATGCATGATTACAAATAGATTAGATCTTGATCATGAATGGAGCTGACAAGATCTATACATGAAAGCACAAGGAGGAGATACAACCATCTAGCTACTACATGGACCCGTAGTCCAAGGTGGAACTACTCACACTTCATACCGGAGAAGAAGGCCTCTGGGATGATCTCCCCTCCGGCAGGGTGCCGGGAAGAACTTCAGATCCCCCCCGATCTAGGGACGATGGTGGCGGCGGCTACAGACGGTTTCGTGGAGTTTTGATCGGGTGCCTAGGGTTTCTTCATCGAGGACTTCTTATAGGCGAAGAGGCACGCCAGGGGGTGCCTAGGGGGCCTACACCCTGCCTAGGCGCGGGCCCACCCTAGCCGTGCCTGGGGTGGTGTGGCCGCCCTATGGCGCCCCTCCGTCTCTCCTCTGGACTTTGTGTTGCCCACGGTAAAATATTGACTTTGGCTTTTGTCCTGTCCAATTCTGAGAATATTGATTTTTGGCCTTTTTGGAACCAAAAACAGAAGAAAACAGGCAACTGGCACTGTGGCAACTTGTTAATAGGTTAGTTCCAGAAAACATATAAAAACACCTCAAAGTGTAGACCAAGAAAAGCAAAGTAGATACTAAACAAGCATGGAACATCAAAAAATATAGATACGTTTCCGACGTATCAGAGGGGCATGGACATTCGATGGGCCACACGTAGAGAGACAATCGTTGCGCATGTCCTAAGTGGTGCGTCACCACTATGTGTGGGCCATACTCTGAAAGATCACGGATGTCACCTAGAGGGGGGTGAATATAGGTTTTAAAACTTTTCCAAGAGTGGATCGACAAAGTCAGAATTAAACTAGCGTTTACTTTGTCAAGCATAAAAACCTAGAACAACTAGGGTTCACATATGTATACCAACAACTTATGCAAAGAAAGACAAGCAACTATGTAATAGAAAGATATAGACTTCAATCACGAAGTCTATCACAAAGTAAGGTGCATAAGTAATAGCTCGGATAGAGAGATAACCGAGGCACACAAAGATGGCGATGCTTTAGCGAGTTCCTCCTGATGCGGCTTAGTTAACTATAGAGTCTCGTTGGGAAACCCCAAGAGGAAGGTATGATGAGCACAGAATCAAGTTTTCGCTCAGTTATAAAACCAAGGTTATCGAACCAGTAGGAGTAAGGAAACAACTCCAAGGTGTTGCTAACAACTTGGAACCTGCACAATACAAACTCAAAACTTTGCCCCAACTTATAGTGAGGTTGTCAATCTCACAGGTTTGCTGAAAACAAAGGATTAAACATATAATATGGAAGATAGTAGTTGCTTGTAAAAAGTAAAAGGTAACAGTAGATGATGTATCAATGATAAAGGAATGGACCGGGGTCCATAGATCACTAGAGGTGTTCTCCTTAAGATAGATAACATGTTGGCTGAACAAATTACAACGGGGTAATTGACAGATTGAGAAAGCATAACAATGCATATACTAGACATCTTGACTCCTATGAGATTTGATTGGGCATTACAACAAAATACATAGACCGTAATCCAACTGCATCTATGACTAATAATCCACCTTCAGGTTATCATCCGAACCCCTTCCAGTATTAAGTTATAAGCAAACGATAATTGCATTAACAAATGTGTGTAAAGTAAACAATACAATTGTTCCGTGAACAAAAGAATGTTGTTTTCTCCCTAGTAGCAACAACATATCTACAACCTTAGAGATTTCTGTCACTTCCCCAGATTACTAGAAGCATGAACCTACTACTGAGCATAAATACTCCCTCTTGGAGTTGCAAGCATCTACTTGGCCAAGATAGTTACTAACAATGGAGAGCATGCAAGATCACAAATAACACAGACATGATACAATCAATAATCAATCTGACATAGTATATCAATATCCATCGGATCCCCGCAAACACAACATGTATGATTACAAATAGATGGTCTTGACCATGACTGGACCTCACAAGATCTAAACATGATAGCACAAAGAAGGAGAAACAACCATCTAGATACTGTATGGACCCATAGTCCAAGGGTGAACTACTCACGCATCACTCCGGAGGCTGGCATGGTGATGAAGAAGGCCTCCGGGATGATCTCTCCCCTCTGGCAGGGTGCCGGAAAGAGCTTCAGATCCCTAATATGTCCAAAACGTATCTACTTTCCCGAACACTTTTGCTATTGTTTCTCCTCTAAACTTGTGTGATTTGGATACAACTAACATGGACTGATGCTGTTTTTAGAAGAATTACCTTGGTGTCTAGTTTTTGTGCAGAAAATCAACTATCAGGAAAAATCCCGGAAAATATGCCAAAAATTCTATTTCACCAGAAGATCCACGGAGCCAAAGTACGAGGCGGAGTGGGGCCCTAGGGGGACTACACACCCCAGTCGCGTGGGCCAGGCTTTGCCGCGCCTGGAGAGGGTGTGGCCGCTCCAGGCACCCCCTCGGCCTCCCTCTTCGCCTATAAGATGCCTCTTGATCTAAAAACTCAGGGGGGTTCGACGTTTTTCCAGAAAGAGTTCCGTTGTTAGCTTTGCCTTATACTTGGACTGGAACAGGTCTACCCCTACCCCTATCAAGGGGTTCTAAGACAGATATTATACACATTCGGAGCTAACCGCCACCACCAGAAACCGCGATTCGGAACCAGAAACTCCATTCTGGCACCCTGTTGGGACGGGGAATTTGGAGAGGATCATCGCCATCGTTATCCCTCATCCATGAGTGAGTAATCCCCCGCAGTAGGGCATGGGGATGGTAGGGATTGGATGAGTTCTATCATGTAATCCAATAAGATTGTTAGGGCATAGTGCCTAGTATCTCTATTAGTGCTATTTGACTTAGTTGCAACTTGTTGTTCTTAATGCTTGTCACTAGGGCCCGAGTGCCATGATCTCGGATCTGAACTTATTATTGAATCGTTATGATAGTATTGTTTCTGATCTTATCTGCAAGTTGTGTACACATATCATTGTCCGGATCCAAAGGTCCCGAAGTGATAGAAATTGGTACAACCGGAGGGGATGACTATGGTGTGAGGATCACATGTGTTCACGGAGTGTTAATGCTTTGATCCGGCGCTCTATTAAAAGGAGCACCTTAATTGCCAGTAGTTCCCTTGAGGCCCCGCTACAACGGGCTGGAAGGACAAAAGATGTTGTGCAAGTTCTCATTGTGAGCACGTATGACTATATATGGAGCACATGCCTATGATTGTTTAGTATTTGGATGCTTATTCTTATTTATATGCAATTGCCCTAGATCTTGAAGTTACATGTTTAGACTCGTCCATGCAACGCCCGTCCATCCATCCCTATGCCTACCGCACTCGAATCCTACTGTTTGCTACTACTGTTACTATTGCTTTTGTTTTACTTCTGCTATTACTTTGCTATTGCTACTACAAAACTATTGCTACTGATAAACTTCTATGAGCAAGAACTACCAGGTGCAGCTGATTTGACAACTCAGTTGTTAAGGCTTCCAAGTATTCTTTGGCTCCCCTTGTGTCGAATCAATAAATTGGGTAATACTACCCCGCAAAGACTGTTGCGATCCCCTATACTTGTGGGTCATCAAGACTATTTTTTGGCGCCGTTGTCGGGGAGTATAGCTTTATTTGTAAGTTCACTTGGATCTATTATTGTTCACTGCTACTTCTTTCATCATGGGGAAGTCTCGTGATGGAAAGTTTCCTATTTTACCATCCACTGCAAGAAGAGGTACAATCCTAAACACCTCTGCTTCTCTTGATTCGCCGTCTGTTATAAGTAAGCTTGTTACTCCACCACATACTCATGCTACACACACTGCTAGTACTGTTGAATCTGAAATTGCTTTTGATACTCATGATGTTACTTCTACTGTGCTTGATGCGAGTGGTTCATTAGGTCCTTTCCTAGATGCTACTATGGCTAGTCTAGCAAATACTAAAACTCCTAGTGAAGACACTGTTATACCTGTTAGCTCACCTGAGTCTAGAGAGATATATGATATTAATGATGGTTACATTGAGTTTACTGATGAATTTATTGAAGAGTGCCAAAACACACATGGTACTAGTGATATTAAGAGCCTCCTAGCGAGACGCACCATTATTCCTGAACTGTCCTCTGATCCTAAGTTTTCTACCTCTCCCATAGATATTAAAGATGAAGATTATGATTTTTCTCTTGAGAAAGAGCCTTTTTGTGGGACTGAAAATGAGAGTGTTGTGGCTCATATGAATGAGCTTTATACTATGAGTGCTTTATTCTCTGATGATTTTAAGATGCGCAAGTACTTTGTTACAAAGATCTTACCTTTTTCACTAAAAGGAGAAGCTAGGGCTAGGTTTAATAGATTACCTCCTGGATCCATTGATAGTCCTGATTGTTTGATTGCTTCTTTCTTCCAGAAATATTTTCCTCCTAGTGCTAGACATGCCGCTTTGCAGATACTTTTTGATTTTAAATAGGGAGAAGAAGAGAAATTACCCGAGTCATGGACAAGGTTCTATGCCTTGATTCATGCACATACTGGATGTCCATTGCCTAAGAATGAGTTTCTTGATATTTATTATAATGGACTAACTTATGATTGTAGGACATACCTAGATAGTTTTGCTGATTGTGTTTTTAGGAAAAGAACTCCTACAGATGTTGAAGAATTAATGGCTAAAATAAACAAGAATTATGATGGTTGGACTTCAACTGAGCTAAATACACCTGAGCCTATTACTCCTGAACCAGTAGTGCCTGAACCAGTTCCAATACCAACACCAAAGAAGAGAGGAGTTATTGCATTAAATGATGATGTGATGAAGGAACCTAAGAAATCTCTAAAGGAGAAAAGTATTAGAGCTGAAGATGTGAAGAATCTACCTCCTATAGAAGAATTATGCAAGCCAATTCCCCACTCATCTACTATTGAGGTACACTCTCTCCACTTTGATGAAGGTGATATTCCCTATGGTAAGCCTCCTGATCAATGCTTAGAGTAACTTGACACATTTATTGTTAAGCAAGGTAATTTTAATAAACAAGCTCAGAATCATTTATTGGAAAACTCTAGAGCTATTGATGAGTTGAAAGATATTGTGGAAAGAACTGCTAATGATGTTAAAATGCTTTGTAAACACTTTCAAATGGTTCAAACCCAAATTGATAAACTTGCTAAAGTACAAAAGGATATGCTAGCTAATACCTCAAGAGATTACACACTTATGGAATTAGAACTAGGAGTGGTATAGCTACACAAGATCCTTTATATACTGAAGGACACCCTAAAAGAATTGAGTAGGATTCTCAACAAGGTGAAAGTAGTGGTAGTCCTCATAAGAGAAATAAAAAGAAACACAAAATAGTAGAGGAACCCTCTGAACCTGCTGTAGATCCTAATAGTATATCTGTCTCTGATGCTGAAATTGAGAGTGGTAATGATAAAAAATGATGCTCCTGATAAGGAGGAAGTTGAGGAAGAACCTAAGAAGCACACTAAGAACACTAGGTACACTAAGGAAGATTTTATTGCTAATAAACATGTTAGAGAAAAAGAACCTTGGGTGCAGAAACCTATGCCTTTTCCCAATAATAAACACAAGTCAAAGGAGGAAGAACATTACAACAAGTTTTGTGAGTGGATGAAACCTTTATTTTTGCAAATTCCTTTGACTGATGCTATTAAGTTCCCTCCTTATTCAAAGTACATGAAGGATATTGTCTCTAATAAAAGGAAGATTCCTAATGAGGAAATTTCTACTTTGCTTGCTAATTATTCCTTCAATGGTAAGGTTCCAAAGAAACTTGGTGATCCAGGTATACCAACTATTCCTAGATCTATTAAGAATAATTATGTTAGAACTTCTTTATGTGATTTGGGAGCTGGAGTTAGTGTTATGCCTTTTTCTCTCTACAAGAGACTCCAGCTAGAAAAGTTGATACCAACTGATATATCTTTGCAAATGGCTGATAAGTCAACTACTATTCCTGTTGGTATATGTGAGGATGTTCCTATTCAAGTGGCTCATAATTGCTTGGTTTTAACTGATTTTGTTGTGCTTGAAATGCCTGAAGATGATAACATGTCTATTATTCTTGGGAGACCTTTTCTTAATACTACAGGTGCTGTCATCAATTGTAATTAAGGAAAATTAACTTTTAATATTAATGACAAAGAGCATACTATTTATTTCCCCAAGAAGGTTGCTAAGAGCTATTGCCTGAACTCCATTAAAAATATTGAGAGCATCAAGGTTGGAGAAATTTATTGTCCATTCCACAGGAAAGTTTTGAAACTATTATGATTGGGACGATTGCTATCAAGTTTGAGGTAACATAATCACTTTTGTGGAATGCAAAGTTTTGTTTAATATAATATTGTTTTGGTAACAAGACCTGATCAACCTTGTTAACAAAGGGATTTTAATGAACAGAACAATGTTTTCATTGTGGTTATACTTGCTCACTTTTACTTTTCTCCTTCCTAGTCTTTGCTCTTTCTCTTGTTAGCTTTAGTTTTGCTAGTTGTTTGCTTGTTAAAGTGTTTTAGAACTTATGTATTTTTGGTTTTAGTTTGCTTTTGCTTCTTCTAAAAAATATTTTATGTGAGAAAATCAATTTTCATACCATGAAAATTGGCCAAAAATAAAGTTTCCCAAAAAATTCCAGAAAATTCATAATAAATTTTTCCTCGAAAAAAGGGGCAGAGGGACACCTGGAGTGGCCTAGGGGGACCCCCTAGGCCAGCACACTCCCTGGTGGCACGGCCAGCCCCAAGGGCGCGCCTGGCCTGGGTGGGGCCCACCTGTGGCCCTCCAAGTTGCCTCCTCCCAGCCATCTTATTTCTCTCTCCCAAAAAACATCGGAAAACTTTCTCAAGCTCGAGTTCTTACCGTCCTTGCTCCCGATTTTCGATCTCCTTGCTCAGCCCATCTTTGTTGCTGATTTTTGGAGGGATTGCTCCTTGGTATGTGCCTCCTCCGCTTATCCAATTAGATTTTTGATTGGTAGATTGTATCTTGAGTATTTTGCTTCTATAGGTGTAAGGTTGTGTGAGCTTTCATGCTTGTTCTATGCTTATAAATTTCACTTTGATGCATGTGTAGCCCTCTAGCAAGTTCCTATAGTATTTTCTCATCATTTATCAACTTGGAAATCACTTGGTTTGATGTTTTTCTAAAATTTCGGAAAAAAGGGGGTCATGGACAACCACACTTATGGTGAAATATTTGAGAGTGATGCACCTAGAAGGAAAAGGCCTTCAAGATCATCCTCCCGAGCTAGGCCCTCATACAATGAGGATCTCATTACACAGCGATTTGGAGAGGAGGGAGATAAGGGGGATGCGCACCCTTCTACCTTTCCTTGTCCAACCTTTTTGCAGGCTGCTGGGATTCTTAATGATTTTATAACCTTGGTTCGGAGGGTTGGACTAACAAGTTATATGCAGGATGAGAGCGTGCAGTATGCCACACTTACTAAAACCTTTGTGGAGAGTTTCTCTTTTTCTAACAGCGCTTTCAAGCCAGATGTGTCTTTCAGAATCTACAACAGGCCTTACTCCATGACATTGAAGAAATTTTGTGAGATCCTGGATATTGGTACGGCTGGGACGGTGAAGAACATTCCAGCTCAACCCGCTGATTTGTTGGAGCTCTACCGCGGTATAACCAATGATGATGACCGTAGAGCCTAGCGGGGAAAGATAAGAAATATTCAACTCCCAGCTATCAGGTACTTTGCTTATTATCTTACCACTAGTTTTCTTGGCAAGGAGAACACTAGAAATATTTCCAACTATCATTTGTCCTTCCTAGCTGCTACGCTCAACAATGAAACCAGGTACAATCTTGGTTCTCTCATTACTCGTCGCTTAGCTGCTAAGGGACCCATTTATGGGGAAATTATTGTTGCACGTGTTGTTGCGGCCTTAGGCCTTGCTGTTGATCCAAATGATACAATTTTGGCTCCTTAGAGGCTTGATCTTGCTGCTATGAAAGGGCATCACTTTGTCACTGCTGGCTCTACCCTTGAGAGCCTAGTTTATAGAATGTTGCTTACTGACGGGGAAGAGAGAGAGATTCCTCTTCCCCAAACCATTTTGTTCAGTATTTCCCAGGGACCTTTGTCATGCTCCAAGGAGGAGATGCACGAGAAGCTGCACATTCTTGGCTTCCATGGACACTACCAGGGGGACACACCCTCATACGACCCATCTATGCACTACACAGGGTAGTCCTCGAGCTCTTACCAGGACGAAGGGCCTCCTCGTCATACTACGAAGGTCACCATGGGGTTGAGCCCCACTTAGGACAAAAGCCTAAGCTTGGGGGAAGGTATACCGACATCACACTTATCTATATATCATGTTTTGTCGGTTTTTTGTATATCCATTGTTTCACTTTCTTTTTGGTTTTTGTTTCTGATTCTCAAAACACAAAAATACCAAAAATATTTTCGTTGTTTCTCTTGGTTTGTTTATTTGCCTTTTAGCTTTGGTTTTCCTAAAAGAAAATCCAAAACGATTTTGCTTTGTCTGTTTTTTCTTTAAAAAAATCGAAAACACCAAAAAAAAATTGTTCTTCTTTGGTTTTGTGAGTTCTTTGCAGGGTTCAGCCGTCCTCAGTGGAGTTTAGTTGCATGTTATTATTCATGTCACACAAGTGAAGGGCAATAATGAATATTAAGACAATTTGAGGTGTGGTAAGAGGCTGGTAACAAACTCTATTTGTTTTCATTTTTGTACATATACTCATCATTGTGAGCATGCTTAGTCTGTTCATGTGAGGTGTATGTTGCTATGGATGCTTAGTAGTTCTTGCTCTCTTATGATTAACTCTAGCTTTCTAATAGTTTGTAGCATGTCATATAAATTTTTGCTTGTATTGTTCTATTCATAACAGTATCCTCCTCTGAATGTTTCATGTGGATCGGCTTGGCACATGTTCACGCATGCATATGAATGAACAATAGTCAGTAAGCCTCGATGATTTATTTTGCCTCGGAGTTCTTGTATCACTTTCATGCTATAATTAGTCCAGTTTTGTTGCAAGCATGTTTATGACAGTTATAGCTCTCTCTTTTGTCGCTCCGTCTCTATTGCTAGCCTTCACTTGCACTGAGTATGAGCTCTACTTGTGCATCCAAATCCCCAAAACCGATATTGCCAACAGTGTCCACCATACGTACCTACTAGTATCATTTGCTAATTCCGTGCATATTTATTATGCCTTGTTTTCTTCCAAATAAAATGTTTGTTTGTTTTGAGAAAGTTAGTTAGTAAAGCTCTCACGAACTTGATGGCACACTTTATTCCTTGCACTTAATAAACATGAACCATTGTGACTGTCCATGAAAGTTATATGCTTGCAAATTATAGGCTGGGAGTTAGCAGAACAATGCTATCACGGGGAACCCTTTCAACACTTACGGATACATATCTAGTTGATATCATGCTCTTTTGTTTGCGGATGTCATCGGTGTAAAATAAAAGGGGAGCTTGTGAGTTCATGGAGTTATATATATGTGTTAGAGAAACGCCTGGGCCGCTAGCCTAAGCCATGCCTAATCATGGTGGAAAGTTGCAGCATAACCATAATGAGCAATCTATGAAGCATCCTAAATAAAAACCTATGCAAATAGCAAATAAAAAGATCCTTGAGATGCTCATTGTTTGCTTGCCTTGTCATTTTGATTATGGGATAGCTCCTGTATCATGTGCAAGGGGTACCCCGTTGGCGGTTCTCTATGATATGCATGTATTTACAATGACAAGAACTTAAAGGTAACTAAAGTTGAGTAGCATGAGGAGAGGCCCTCGTACTCAAGGGACATGGGATTTCCAGTTTATGGTATGTCAAGCATATAACTCAGATTGGACCTCACTTTCACCTTAATCATCTAAAGATGCCTATGATAGGGGAAATGAGAGCTTAAAGCTAATGAGTACCTTACTTTCAACATTTGGAAGCCTTTCAAACTTTTCAAAACCTTTTCACTTCCTTGTTGAGTCACCACTTATTCTATGAGCACCTTGTTGAGAGCATAGTTGTCATTCTTGTGCTTGTTCCAAAACTTGGTTAATTATGTCATTACTTTGATGCTTGTATATCTGATATCTTTACTTCTAGTCTTCACTTGAACTTTAGAGGTGCCTTGGCATTTATATTGTGCTCTACAAACAAAGGCAAGCAAGATACCATTCTATCATACATTCTTATGAGCATTACAATGTTGCTTATGTTTATGTTTCATGCTACTTATTATTATTGAGTTGGAATCTCTTCATAGCTTGCAATGACTATTGAGTAGACTTAGTTGCATACTCTTTATTATGAATGGTTTCAGCATCTACTCCTGTGCTGAGAATATATACATCATATGAAGTAAATGTGTTCGTGAAAGTTCTTTTATCGCACTCAGTTTTCAACTGAATTGCTTGACGACAAGCAATAAGCTAAGCTTGGGGGGGATTTCATACGTCCAAAACGTATCTACTTTCCCAAACACTGTTGTTATTGTTTCTCCTCTAAACTTGTGTGATTTGGATACAACTAACACGGACTGACGCTGTTTTCAGTAGAATTACCTCGGTGTCTAGTTTTTGTGCACAAAATCAACTATGAGGAAAAATCCTGGAAAATATGCCAAAAATTCTATTTCACCAGAAGATCCACGGAGCCTAAGTACGAGGTGGAGTAGGGCCCTGGGGGCCCACAACCCCAGCCGCGCGGGCTAGGCTTGGCCGCGCCTAGAGGGTGTGTGGCCGCCCAGGCACCCCCCGGCCTCCCTCTTGGCCTATAAGATGCCTCTTGACCTAAAAACTCAGGGAGGGGTCGACGTTTTTCCAGAAAGAGTTCCATTGCGCCGCCACCATCAGAAACCTCGATTCAGAACTAGAAACTCCGTTCTGGCACCCTGTCGGGACGGGGAATTTGGAGAGGATCATCGCCATCGTCATCACCAACGCCTCTCCATCAACCATCCATGTTTCCCTCATCCATGAGTGAGTAATCGCCCGTAGTAGGTCATGGGGATGGTAGGGATTGGATGAGTTCTATCATGTAATCGAATAAGATTGTTAGGGCATAGTGCCTAGTATCTCTATTAGTGTTATTTGACTTTGTTGCAACTTGTTGTGCTTAATGCTTGTCACTAGGGACCGAGTGCCTTGATCTCAGATCTAAACTTATTATTAAATCATTATGATAGTATTGTTTGTGATCTTATCTACAAGTTGTGTACACATATCATTATCTCGATCCAAAGGCCCCGAAGTGACATAAATTGGGACAACCGGAGGGGACGGTTGTGGTGTGAGGATCACATATGTTCATGGAGTGTTAATGCTTTGCTCCGGTACTCTATTAAAAGGAGCACCTTAATTGCCAGTAGTTCCCTTGAGGCCCCGTCGGGACAAAAGATGTTGTGCAAGTTCTCATTGCGAGCATGTATGACTATATATGGAGCACATGCCTATGATTGTTTAGTATTTGGATGCTTATTCTTATTTGTCTGCAATTGCCCTAGATCTTGAAGTTACATGTTTAGACTCGTCCATGCAATTCCCGTCCATCCATCCCTATGCCTACCGCACTCGAATCCTACTTTTACTGTTACTGTTACTATTGCTCATGTTTCACTGTTGTTGTTGCTTTGCTGTTACTACTACCAAACTGTTGCTACTGATAAACTTCTGTGAGCAAGAACTATTTCCAGGTGCGGCTGAATCGACAACTCAGTTGTTAAGGCTTGCAAGTATTCTTTGGCTCCCCTTGTGTCGAATCAATAAATTGGGTAATACTACCCGCGAAGACTGTTGCGATCCCCTATACTTGTGGGTCATCAATCCCCCGATCTAGGTACGATGGTGGTGATGGCTACTAACTGTTTCATGGAGATTTGATCTGGTCCTTAGGGTTACTGCATCATGGTGCTTTTACAGGCGAAAGGGCAAGGTCGGTGGGCGCCCGAGGGGCCCACACCTGGTGGTGGCGCCCCCCTGGGCCGCGTGACCCTAGGGTGTGGCCACCTCGTGGCCCCCCTTCGGCTGCCCTCGGGACTCCGTGTTCCTTCTAGTAAAACTTTGAATGTAGCTTTTGTCTCGTCCAATTCCGAGAATATTTCCTTACTAGCTTTTCTGAAACCAAAAACAGCAGAAAACATGCAACTGGCACTGCGGCATCTTGTTAATAGGTTAGTCCCAGAAAATGTATAAAAATACCTCAAAGTGTAGAAAAAACATAACAAAGTTGATACTAAACAAGCAGGAACATAAAAAATTATAGATACATTTACGACATATCACCTCCCAACATGGAATACGTCTCATTTGGATAGGGGGTGGTATCAAACTACCAATGCCACAAAAGGCCTCCCTTGTTCTCCTGTGAATCGCACCCCAACGGGATCGATCCATACTTCTACAATCGGTGTACTTGTCGATGGCAATCCAGAACCTCTCACATGGTTGGGGAACTTCTTGACAACTCAATTAGAGTCTCCCAACAAAAAAGCTTGGGGAAAGCTCCACAACTTAATTGGAGGCCCCAAATAATCCACGAGCCTGCAAAACAACTAAACCGTGTAGTGTTCCAAGAACCCAAGAGTAAAAGGCTTCTTGCGATTCACCCAATTGAATCCTCACCAAGAACTCAAACCGGTGCACCAAATTCAATGACAAGAACACACAAGAAGTTCTCAAGTACTTCTCTCCCAAATTCCACCAAAGCTACAAAAGCTTATGAGTGAATAAGATAGGAAGAACAATGGAGGAAATCCACAAAAGACTCCAAGATCAAGATCACAATATGTTCCCCTCACTTAGAGGAGTCTAGATCTCCTCTTTCAAATCTCTCAAGAATATGCAAGAATCATAGGAGGGATTGAGAGTAAGCAAGCTCAAGAAGGTCAAAAATGGAGGGGAAGGCTTGTAGAACTCGTCAGTGGACCATTGGGGGAGAAGGACCCTTTATATAGGCCCACTACCTTCCGACCGTTTTCTGCCCGTTGAGGAATTTCCACAATGGAGATTCTGGTTTGGAGACCGGAAACTCCGGTCTACGTTTATCTCACACCGGAGATTCCGGTCCGTCTTCGGTCCATTTCTAGACCCCCATACAAAATGTCCTGGGCCTGGTCTTAATACTTCCTCTAGAGTTTTGGCAGGAACTCCAAACCTGAGCACACCAAAGACTCCGGACTTTTCACTCTAGAGACTCCGGTTTGTCAGTGTACACCGAAGATTTTGGACAATATCCGTTCTAGGAACCATCATAGTCTAGCAAGGGAGGATAGAGCCAAATAAGAGCCAAACTTCAAATAGCGATATCTAGAACCTCACATGGATGAATTTGTGATGAATTTGAGCTTATTATGAATATAACCACAAGCTCTAGAACCTCACATGGATAAGATCCAAATAACAACCAAGAAAGGATAATGCTAAGCATGCCAAGTTTTGACCTCTCTTCGAAAGATATGGTCGAGTTACTCACTCGAGAGCCCCTCTTGATAGTACGGTGCAATAACCCAGCATTAGAACTTAGAAATAAGCTGAACCCAGCATTAGAGCTTAGAATAATTTTCACGCTTTTGAAAAAAACTTGTCAAAGTGATTGAAGCTTCTCTCAACTTGATGAAATTGAAGTAGATCATCAAGTTGACTGCGATAAGTTTCAATATGACCCTTGCTAAAAACATTATTTTGGGTAAAGGTAATTTGATCTAAGGGTAGATCAAATATAATAAACTAAAACATAATACATTGCTTAATAATTAATATCATGTCCTCTAGAGATCATATCATAGTATTCATTACAATAACTCATGAATACCAAGCTATGAATAAATTCAAGTAACAAGAATGTAATAACTAACTATTGACCTATTTCATCCTTATCTAATTCTACCGTGTGGACCATGGTAATACTTCACCTTAACTCTTTAGTTATATAGAGTAGGAAGGAAACCAAGTCAAGACAATTCACCATATATTTTTCTTTCCATAACAATCTTTATCATCTCTATTGAACCACGTCCTTATATCTGTTGTTAATCAATGTTCAGTGATCAACTATTGATTTATCAATTCTTAGCCTATGAACTCTTGATCTATCAACTCTTGTGGGTCACATCACGGCGCTCCTTGGGATCCATGTTCTCCACCCGAGAGCGGTGCTTGTTTCCCTGGTTTCCGTTCGTGCTAGAGCCGGGGTCCATGGCGGAGAGCGCAGCTCGTCGCACACAGGACTCAGAGGCTTCTTGCTTGCGTTTGTCAAGTGTTTCCTGCATCTTGACTTGCTTCTTGTGCTCCTCGATGAGGAGGAAGTGGTATGCCATCAGTAGTTCGCGCGAGGCGTCTATAGGTAGGACTATGTCTCCTGCTACGGCGCGGCGTGCCTGGACCCATCCTTCTTTGCTAAGCCGGATGACGTGGCCGTTGTTTTCCTCGTCGGATGGGGGGAATGGCTTCTTCTGTTCCCCCCGTTTCCGCCGTTTCTGTCCTGCGGGTTGAGGTTCGGGTTGGGCGGCGGGTTAGGCGTTTGCTGTTCCACGTCGCTCTGGATGACTGCGGCGCATTGTTAGCGCTCGTAGATTGGTCCGCTGCTGCCGCAGCTTTCGGATCCGGAACCATAGGTCCCCTCATCCGAAGGTGGATCGCACAGATCAGAGTTGCAGCTGCTGCTGTCGTAGAACTCATCTGTTGACGATGATGTGCGTAGCACAGGGTGTGGAGCCCACGAGGCGGGCCTGATTGATGGTAGGGGCACCCGCTCAGGAAGGCGGAGGGTACCAGTCTGACCCACCTGGAAGCAGAAGCTCCTGAATAGGATCTCGAGTCCGTCGCCTACGGGCTCGAAATCTTTCATGGTGGCCGGCGAGTGGGCGGTGAAGTCGAAAGCGCCGAAGAGGAGGTGACTCTCCGTCGCCGCAGAGTTGTAGATCGATCGGGTCGGGACCGTCACGACCGCACAATCAGCAGCCCCAGTTCCCACAGACGGCGCCAATTGACGAGGTTTAATCTCATCAATGCCCATTGTTATGGACTTGGGTTTTGGAGAAGATGGGGATGCTGGAGATCGTGGAACGGTTAGCAAACAAGCAACACGGGGACACGAGGTTTACCCAGGTTTAGGCCCCCGGAGGGAAAACCCTACTCCTGCTTGTCTGCTCTTGATTACGGCGGAAACGAAGGTTACAGGGTGCACAGATTCGATCTGGCGTGGAGGTGTGTATGCGAAAGTATGGGAGAGAGATCTAGGTCGTGCCCTCCTGGCCTTTATATAGACTTAGGCAGGTCCCGGGCATAGACCTAGTCGGTTACAAGTTCTAGGGTTTTACCCCTTTGAATTTCCTATCTGCGCTAGTCTTGCTCTCCAAGGATACGAAGGCGTCATGGGCCTTGGCCACCCGAAAATCTTCATGGGCTGGCGTACGTCTGCCGTGGGCCTTCCTTGGGCTGGACCAGGTATGCTGATGTCACGCACCCGTAGGGTACAACCATGTCACATAGCATTCACTTTAAAGCCCTTAGAGAAAGAAGTAAGAAGAGGTAGAGGGTAATGCTAGTTACAGATATCATCTACAGGATGGGAGTGATTGAACAGAATAAAATTAATATGATAATTGATAGAGTTAACTCACTCCTGAATGGGTAGAAGAGTTATCTAGAAGATATAGTCTTATGGTAACAAAGAATCTTACAAGGATGAATTCTGAAGATAGTTACCAAGGAGTAATCCTATTGGATCAAGTAGGTATAGTGAATGAATAAATCTCCTAGTCAAATAGATATACAGAGAAGATAATTATAATACAACTGTAATATTGTATTGATAAAGCCTTGATTAGCCAACTGGAAACCTAAGCCATAAATGATCAAATGGATTTAGGAGGAGAAATTACTAAAAAGAATAATCTTGTGAAGTAAAGCTCATCATGTTAACACATGATGATAGATATGAAGAAATAGTATATCTAGGAAAGGAATTCCTTAATTATTAGTCAAGAATTATAAAGTATGGAAGATAGGAATTCTTGGTAAACACTCAACATTAATTCTATAACCAAACATAGTATCCATCTCATATGTTTTGATCCATCATCCTATTTCTCATCGGGTTATAGGAATATTTTCCTATAGTAAATCACTTAAGCATATCTTTCTCATTTACAACTATCATAACCATATGTGCTTAAGAGTTATCTTTATCAATTCTTCTTCGTAAGTCATTCCAGA
Source organism: Avena sativa (assembly GCA_916181665.1). Taxonomy (NCBI): domain Eukaryota; kingdom Viridiplantae; phylum Streptophyta; class Magnoliopsida; order Poales; family Poaceae; genus Avena; species Avena sativa. The sequence continues at coordinate 163,435,759 of OV702294.1, read as the reverse complement.
AAATAACTTTTTATTTTTAAAAAGTGATATCATTAATGATCACAAATGTAAAGACAATATGTTTTAACCAGTAATCTTCATTCACATAAATAAAAGGATACATGTATATTAAATCTCTTAAAACTCATGGTAAACATTTATAATTCTAAACCCTAACCTCTATGCAAATTATAACAAAATATTTACCTGGATATTTACTAGACTCATGGGAATAACATTAACCATATTAATTTCTTAAAACTCTATGTATCATTTAATAATGAAGGACCACCATATAAAAGTTTCCTTGAAAATCTATAAGTTAATGAGAATCAAGTTCTATGAGTTAATAGTAATAGATCCTTTAATAAATTATTGTTTATATAGGTAAATCAAATTCATAACAAAAGCCTCTACAAGATATTAATAGAAAAAGGACATAAAGAAAATAAAGAAACTATAATATTATATAATAAAAGTTCACCAAATGATACTAAATATACTTTATTTATGCTGCATGTATTTAGCAAATAAAATTATATAAGGAATATTCAATTTTTTTGTTAAAATACAAAAGCTAGAAAAGAAAACATAATTAGAAAAGAAAGAAATGAAATAAACTACCCAGCCTAGAATCTGGCCCGGTCCATTTCCTATCTTTTCTATCTGCTACTCACGCGCAGCACACAACAGCCCACTAATAGCCCAACATGGGGCAGCCTAAGTCTTCCTCTTTGGCTGACAGGTGGGACACCGCGAGGGACCGCGGGTTTATTTCGAAGAAGCTCAGGGGGTCTTCTACAAAACATAGTTGTCGTCATCCTCACGCACACAGGCAGTTGCGTGTGTGCCTGCGATGCCGTCCACCATCGTCATCAACATCCGACCGCCGTGGTGCTCGCCGCCGACCCTGAGAGGTGTAGATAAGACTGTCGTGTCCTCCTCTATCCTCTCATACCATTCTTATCTCCTCTCGAGCTCTCTAGTCTTATCTCTCTTCCTCACCCGAAACCCTAGCTCGCCGGAGTTCATCATTCTGGTCGAGTCTGACCACTCCTCGCCTCGTTTATGCCACCACTAGACGCGCCGTCGTGGCCTTGTTCGGCCCAGACCAAGCAAGCAAGTTGGCGCGCCTTCAATCGGGCGAAATCAAGCTTTGCATTCCGCCGGTCGTCGTGGCCATTATCGTCGATTCGCTGTCGTCACGCCTCCCCACGCGTCCTCGACCTATATATCGTCATTAGGGTGAGTTCCTGAATCCTCCAATATTCTCCAATCTCGTCCTCTTGCCAATCACCACCACACCGTGCATCACCATCGGCCACCGCAGTACATCGTCGTCAGAGAAACTCCGCTGACCAAAACTGAGCGGCGCCACCATTATTAGGTTCGCCTCAGCCTCCTTGTTCCAACGCCACCCTCAGTAGATGCGCGCATGCACCCAATCGGCCGATTGATCCTCGATCTATGAGGATCAGCTCATGCTGATGTCATCTCCACGTCATGCTCGCGTCACCCGTGACCCAGTCCACCATTTGACCAGTCAACGCCTAGGTGGCAGATGACGTGGTCCTGACCCCATGGGTCAGTGACCTAGGGTAGGTCTGGACTCGGTATAAAAAGTTATTTCTTGTTTAGTAAAGAGACAAAACAATATAAATTCAAATATAAATATTTTCTAGAAATTAAATTAAATGATTAAACATTGTAAATTCAATAACTTATGTTTTATAATTCAAAAAAATATGTTTAATATATGTACATGTTTAGAAAAATAAAATATATAATTTGAGTTTATTATCAAATATTATTATGTTACTCATTTAAATAATTATTATTCAATAAATGTTTTATAAATAATAAAACTTTGATAATTCATAATTTAATAATGGTAAATGCTTAAAATATAAATAATATACCAAAATTCTTAGAAAAATAATAAATAAAATTTAAAACTATAATCATGTATTATTATTTCATCTAATTAAATATTTATTATTTATTAAGTATTTATAAAGTAATAAATCTTATAAAAATCATATCTTATTATTTAAAATTCATAAAAATACATATAATATACCAAAATGATCACAAAAATAATATCTACATGTTAAAAATATAAAATCCCACTTATGAAGTAAGTAAAAGTTTAATAATCTAATAACTTAAATTTAAATCTAATTTCTTAATTGATAATTCATATAAGGGTAAATAAAATTTGTTAAAATTTCTAAAAAATTATACATCTTAGGCCTAATAATAGTATTTGACTTCAATATTGATAGAATGAAATTCATATAATCCAAAACATCTTAATTACAATTTTTGAAGAATTATCATTCATCTATAAGTAGTAAATAATATTGTTTACTTATTCACAAACCATAACCACACATTCATAAAGATATAAATGCTTCTATTCTATTATAATATCAAGAAACCACTACTCAAATAGAAGTATTACCACTCTTAGTTAGATTTAAAGAAACATTATGAAGTGAACAAAGAATAAAAATCATAAACATTACATCTTAAGTCCATCTATGTCCTTAAAGTTAAACTTTAGTCTACAACACTATAAACATTACGATAAAGACTTTATTATGTGTTTTATAGTTTACTTTAGTCTGTTCAGTAAAGACCTAGTGCATCTCAAGAACAAACTAACTGATTAAACACCAAAAGACATTGACCACATTTTATTAACCATAAAGATTGTTTAAACCTTAGGAAAGAAACCTTTTCTTCGAAGGTTATCCTTTTTGACACTTCAAAAAACAAATTTTGTAATACTATATCTAACGCTTAACAACAAAACTCAAGGACATTATCATAGACAACAGGTGACAATTAATCATAATAACATTACTTTATACTTTACGTGTAGGGTTTCGTAGCATGGAAAACAAAAAAATTCTACCGCATACAAACAAACAAGCCAAGATCTATCTACTAGATTGTAGCAACGAGTCGATGGAATAACTCACCCTTGAAGATTCCAAAGTGTTTAAGGAGAGCGGATTCTCGTGGGTGATGTAGTCGTACTCTTCCCGATCTCAAGATCGCGTAGACGATCCTTCCGGCGCTACGTTCTGGCAGCGCTCCCGCAGTCGGTCACACGTTCGGTACTCGACGAAGACCTTCCTCTCCCTTGTTCCAGCAGGCAGCGGAGGTTGTAGCACTCTCCTCGCGATTCTGACAGCACAACGGCGTGGTACCGGAAGTAGAGGGGAGATCTCGCAGGGCTTCGCCTTAAGCCGGAGCGAGTATGGTAGAGTATGAGAGAGTCCCTCGACGATCTAGGGTTTAGACACGCCGAGGAGGGGCTAGTGCTGGCGGCTAGGGTTTCACCTAGGCGGTGGCGGCGAGTGCCCTAGGGCCGGTGACGGCTTGGAGGCGGCGGCGGCTTGGTACTAGGGTTTGGAGGAGAGGGTCTTGTGTGTCTCTAGGAGGGAGCCCTGCCCCTCCTTATATAGGTGGAGGGGCCAGCCGGCCAAGGGGAGGGAGAGGAGTCCCTCCCCAACTCGGCTTGGAGGTGGGCCGCCGGTTGGAGGAGGGAACTCCTCCCCAACTCGGTTTCCCCCTTCCTCCTCTTTTCCTCTTTCCAAATTTAGCCGTTTGACTTTTCAAACTAGCTATTTGACCTTTCAAACTAGGATTTGAATTAATCCTTTATTTGGTACAGCGATGACACTTAGTACATGATGTAATCATACCAACTTGATACAACACATTCATGTACCCTTCCCCTCCGGAGTGCCGGACATTCCGGAACATTCTAGAACATTCCCGATGAAAACACCGGAACCATTCCCCAACTCCGAAACGGGACTTTCCTTATATGAATCTTATTCTTCGGACCATTCCGGATCTCCTCGTGATATCCCGGATCCCATCCAGGACTCCGAACAACATTCGGTCTCTTTCTCATCATTCCATAACTACTCAAAACAACGTCGAATCCTTAAGTGTGTCTCCCTACGGTTCGTGAATTATGCAGACATGATCGAGACACTTCTCCGAACAATAACCAATAGAGGAATCTGGAAATTCATATGGCTCCCACATATTTATACGATTACTTTGCGATCGAATGAACCACTTACATACGATATCAATTTCCCTTTGTCTCATGATAGTTTACTTATCCGAGGTTATGATCGTCGGTATCTCTGCATACCTAGTTCAACCTCGTTACCGATAAGTACTCTTTTCTCGCTCCCGTGATATGTGATCCCTTGTGAGCCAGTCACATGCTTGCAAGCTAATTGGATGACATTTCACCGAGAGGGCCCAGAGTATATCTATCCGTCATATGGATGGACAAATCCCACTCTTGATCCATGTGTTTCAACCAATACTTTCCGAACACTCAATGCCACCTTTATAACCACCCAGTTACGGTGTGGTGTTTGATGTCACCAAAGCATCCATCCGGTAAAGGTGATATGCATGATCTCATGGTCGAAGGAATCAGATTACTATGTATCAGAAAGCATATAGCAATTGAACTATTAAAATGACTTGATCTTTATGCTACGCTTATCTATAGGAGTATGTCCATCATATCATTCTCCTAACAATATGATCTTGTTGTTAATAACATCTCAATGTTCATGATAGGGAAACCACAATCATCTATTAACCAACAAGCTAGTATTATATAGAGGCTTTACTAGGGACTTCAAATTAAGTTTACAAATCACACAAGTATTAATGTTTCCTTGTTAATACTATTATAGCATGAATGTAAACATTTATCATAAACACAAAGATATAATAATAACTACATTTATTATTGCCTCTAGGGCATATCTCCAACAGTCTCCCACTTGCACTAGAGTCATCTAATCTAGATTACATGGTAATATACCGAACACCCATGGCAGTTTGGTGCTGGTCATGTTTTGCCCTCGGGAGAGGTTTAGTCAACGGATCCGGCACATTCAGATCTGTGTGTACTTTGCAAATCTTTATATCCCCATCTTGGATATGTTCTCGAATAGCGTGAAAACGTAGCTTGATATGCTTCAGCTTCTTGTGTGACCTTGGTTCTTGCGCATTGGCTATGGCGCCCATGTTATCACAGTAGATAGACATTGGGTCCAGCGCACTAGGAACCACACCCAGCTCTGTAATGAACTCTTTCATCCATATCGCTTCTTGTGAAGCCTCCGAAGCAGCCATGTATTCCGATTCAGTTGAAGATCTCGCCACAACGCTTTGCTTTGCACTCCTCCAGCTAACTGCTGCACCATTCAAAATAAATACGTATTCAGATTGTGATTTAGAATCATCCGGATCGGTGTTCCAACTAGCATCGGTGTAACCATTAACAATGAGCTGTTCATTACCTCCATAAGAAAGAACCATATCCTTAGTTCTTCTCAAGTACTTAAGGATGTTTTTGACCGCTGTCCAATGATCCACTCCTGGATCACTTTGATATCTGCTAGTTAAACTAACAGCATATGCAATGTCAGGTCTAGTACATAGCATGGCATACATTAGAGATCCTATGGCTGAGGCATAGGGAGTCTTACTCATCCTTTCTCTATCTTCTGCCGATGTCGGACTTTGAGTTTTACTCAAGGTCGTATTGGGCAACATGGGCAAGAACCCTTTCTTGCTATCTTCCATTCCAAACCTCTTTAGAACTTTGTCCAAATATGTACTCTGTGACAATGATATTTGGTGTTTCGATCTATCTCTATAAATCTTTATGCCTAATATGTAAGCTGCTTCGCCAAGATCCTTCATTGAAAAACTATTATTCAAATATTCCTTGACACTATTAAGAAGGTCTACATCATTCCCAATCAATAATATGTCATACACATATAGTATTAAGAATGCTACAGAGCTCCCACTCACTTTCTTGTAAATACAAGCTTCTCCATAAGTTTGTATAAAACCAAAACTTTTGATCACCTTATCAAAACGTTGATTCCAACTTCGGGATGCTTGCTTCAATCCATAGATGGACCGTTGAAGTTTGCATACCTTGTTAGCATCTTTAGGATCGACAAAACCTTTGGGTTGCATCATATACAACTCTTCATCAATGTCTCCATTGAGGAATGCTGTTTTGACATCCATCTGCCATATCTCATAATCGTAATATGCAGCGATTGCTAACATAATCCTCACAGACTTTAGCTTCTCTACTGGTGAGAAAGTCCCATCGTAGTCAACTCCTTGAATTTGTCGAAACCCTTTTGCGACAAGTCGAGCTTTATAGACAGTAACATTACCATCAGCATCTGTTTTCTTCTTGAAGATCCATTTGTTCTCGACAGCCTTCCAGCCATCCGGTAAGTCCACCAAAGTCCATACTTGGTTTTTGTACATGGATCCAATCTCGGATTTCATGGCTTCTTGCCATTTATTGGAATCTGGGCTCATCATCGCTTCCTCATATGTCTCAGGGTCATCGGTGTTGTCCACCAACATGACACTTATAACGGGATCATACCAATCTGGAGTGGTATGAGTTCTCGTTGACCTGCGAGGCTCTGTAGCAACTTCAACCGAAGTTTCATGATCATCATCATTAGCTTCCTCTCTTATTGGTGCAGGCACCACAGGAACTTCTTCCGGTGCTGCGCTACTCGCAATTTCGAGAGAAGGTTCGACAACCTCGTCGAGTTCTACTTTCCTTCCAGTCACTTCTTTCGAGAGAAATTCCTTCTCTAGAAAGGATCCATTCTTGGCAACGAAGATTTTGCCTTCGGATCTATGATAGAAGGTAAACCCAATAGTTTCCTTCGGGTATCCTATGAAGACGCATTTTTCCGCTTTGGGTTCAAGCTTGTCCGGCTGTAACTTCTTTACATAGGCTTCGCACCCCCAAACTTTAAGGAACGACAATCTAGGTTTCTTCCCAAACCATAATTCATACGGTGTCGTTTCAACAGATTTAGACGGTGCCCTATTTAAAGTGAATGCGGCTGTTTCTAATGCATAACCCCAAAATGATAGCGGTAAATCTGTAAGTGACATCATAGAACGAACCATATCTAAGAGAGTTCGATTACGACGTTCGGACACACCATTACGGTGTGGTGTTCCCGGCAGTGTCAATTGTGAAAGTATTCCGCATTTCTTCAAATGCTCGCCAAACTCGTAACTTAGATATTCACCTCCACGATCAGAACGTAGAAATTTAATCTTCTTGTTACGTTGATTCTCTACCTCACTTTGAAATTCCTTAAACTTCTCAAAAGTTTCGGACTTATGTTTCATGAAATAGATATACCCATATCTACTCAAGTCATCCGTGAAGGTAAGAACATAACGATAACCACCGCGCGATGCTACACTCATTGGACCACACACATCGGTATGTATGATTTCCAATAAGTCCGTAGCTCGCTCCATCATACCAGAAAATGGAGTCTTAGTCATTTTACCCATCAGACATGCTTCGCATCTATCAAGTGATTCAAGAAGTCCTTCGGAATGGAGTTTCTTCATACGCTTAACTCCAATGTGACCAAGACGACAGTGCCACATATAGGTCGAGTTATCGCTCGATTTCAAATGTTTAGCCTCAATGTTATTAATATGTGTATTTCCACTATCGAGATTCAATAAGAATAGACCATCTATCAAAGGTGCATGTGCATAAAACATATTACTCATATAAATCGAACAACCATTATTCTCGGATTTAAACAAGTAACCGTCTCGCAATAAACAAGATCCCGATATAATGTTCATGCTTAACGCAGGCACCAAATAACAATTATTTAAGTATAAAACTAATCCCGATGGTAGATGAAGGGGTAGCGTGCCGACCGCGATCACATCAACCTTTGATCCGTTTCCAACGCGCATCATCACCTTGTTCTTCGCTAGCTTCCGTTTATTCTGAGCACCTGTTTCGAGTTACAAATATGAGCAACCGAACCAGTATCAAATACCCAGGCACTACTACGAGTACTAGTGAGATACACATCAATAACATGTATATCAGATATACCTTTCTTCTTGATGTTGCCGTTCTTCAAATCCTCCAAGTACTTTGGGCAATTCCGCTTCCAGTGACCTTCTCCCTTGCAGTAAAAGCACTCAGTATCAGGCTTAGGTCCAGCCTTGGACTTCTTCGTCGGCGTGGTAACTTTCTTACCACCCTTCTTGAAGTGTCCCTTCTGCTTAGACTTGCCTTTCTTGAATTTGGTGGTCTTATTGACCAACAACACTTGGTGCTCTTTCTTGATCTCCACTTCTGCAGACTTCAACATGGCAAAGAGTTCTGGCAACGTCTTGTTCATGTTTTGCATGTTGTAGTTCATCACAAAGTTCTTGTAACTTGGTGGTAGTGATTGGAGGACACGGTAAATCCCCAAAGCATTAGGAATCACAATACCCAAGCTTTGAAGTTTGTTTGCGTGCCCAGACATCTTAAGCACATGCTCGCTGACGGAGCTGCCCTCTTCCATCTTGCAGTTAAAGAACTTTTCAGAAGCCTCATAGCTTTCTATTGCCGCATGAGTCTCAAAGATCAATTTGAGATCCTCGACAATATCATATGGGTCTGAATTCTCAAACCTTTTCTGAAGCTCTGATTCTAAACCATACAAGATAGCACACTAAACTGTGGAGTACTGAGTTTTCCGAGTGAGGTAAACATTCTTTACTTCATCGGAAGCATCAGCTGCAGGTGGGTCACCCAGCGGTGCATCCAGCACATAGGTCAAATTACCAGCTGTGAGGACAATCCTCAAATTGCGGAACCAATCCGCGAAGTTGCTTCCATTGTTTTTCAACTTTTCTTTCTCTAGGAACGCATTAAAATTGATGGTAGGGGCTGCCATTGATCTACAACATATTTGCAATAGTTTAGACTAAGTTTATGACAAATTGAGTTCAAATTAATAAATTTAATCTAGGTGAACTCCCACTCAAAACAATATCCCTCACATTGTTTTAGTGATCACACGAACCAAATCCACCACATCAACACCGATCATCACGAGAGTTGATATAGTTTCAATGGCGAACAATCGACACGTTCATCATATCTACTATATGATTCATGCTTTACCTTTCGGTGATCCGTGTTCCGAGACCATGTCTGTACATGCTAGGCTCGTCAAGATCAAACCTTAGTTTCCGCATGAGCAAATCTGGCTTGCTCACGTTGTATACACTTGCGGAATCTAACACACCCGATCATCACGTGGTGCTTCGAAACAACAAGCTTTAGCAACGGTGCTAACTAAGGGTGAACACTATATGACTTGAAATTCATGTGCATGAGGGATCATCTTATAATGCTACCGTTGTCTACTAAGCAATACAAGATGCATAAAGGATTAACATCACATGCAATTCATAATATGTGATATGATATGGCCTTTCTTCTTTGTGCTTCCGATCTCCATCTTCTAGCACGAACATGATCTCCATCATCACCGGCATTGCATCAAGGTCAATGACGCTTCTCCATGGTTGTCGTCCACCGGCTTCAACTATTACAACTACTTTGAATAGACACGCGGGTCTTAACATAAATTAAAGACAACCATATGGCTCCTGCCGGTTGCCAACTTACAATAAGGAACATTGCATACATCAAATATAATCACAATCATGGCCATATCACATCACAGCACACCCCTGCAAAACAAAGTTAGACGCCTCTACTTTCTTTGCATGTTTTACGTGGTTTGGGGCTTTCAATAAGTGTCGTTCTAACTTACGAACAAGAACCACAACATTGATACTAGTATTGTTAATCACCCGTTGTAAATTGGATCTTAACTATGCTAGGAGAAACAGGCACCCGCAAAGCCACTTATGCAATACAAGTTGCATGTCAAGCGTGGAGCAAGTCTCGTGAACGATGTCATGTAAGGTTAGCCCGGGCCGCTTCATCCCAACATTCCGCAAGATGCAAAGTACACAAGAAGCAATCGACAATAAAAGCATCAACGCCCACAATGACCATTATGTTCTACTCGTGCAACAGATCTACATATAGACACGGCTCTGATACCACTGTAGGGTTTCGTAGCATGGAAAACAAAAATTTTCTACCGCATACAAACAAACAAGCCAAGATCTATCTACTAGATTGTAGCAACGAATCGATGGAATAACTCACCCTTGAAGATTCCAAAGTGTTTAACGAGAGCGGATTCTCGTGGGTGATGTAGTCGTACTCTTCCCGATCTCAAGATCGCGTAGACGATCCTTCCGGCGCTGCGTTCCGGCAGCGCTCCCGCAGTCGGTCACACGTTCGGTACTCGATGAAGACCTTCCTCTCCCTTGTTCCAGCAGGCAGTGGAGGTTGTAGCACTCTCCTCGCGATTCCGGCAGCACAACGGCGTGGTACCGGAAGTAGAGGGGAGATCTCGCAGGGCTTCGCCTTAAGCCGGAGCGAGTATGGTGGAGTATGAGAGAGTCCCTCGACGATCTAGGGTTTAGACAAGCCGAGGAGGGGCTAGTGCCGGCAGCTAGGGTTTCACCTAGGCGGCGGCGGCGAGTGCCCTAGGGCCGGCGGCGGCTTGGAGGCGGCGGCGGCTTGGTACTAGGGTTTGGAGGAGAGGGTCTTGTGTGTCTCTAGGAGGGAGCCCTGCCCCTCCTTATATAGGTGGAGGGGCCGGCCGGCCAAGGGGATGGAGAGGAGTCCCTCCCCAACTCGGCTTGGAGGTGGGCCGCCGGTTGGAGGAGGGAACTCCTCCCCAACTCGGTTTCCCCCTTCCTCCTCTTTTACTCTTTCCAAATTTAGCCGTTTGACTTTTCAAACTAGCTATTTGACCTTTCAAACTAGGATTTGAATTAATCCTTTATTTGGTACAGCGATGACACTTAGTACATGATGCAATCATACCAACTTGATACAACACATTCATGTACCCTTCCCCTCCGGAGTGCCGGACATTCCGGAACATTCTAGAACATTCCCGATGAAAACACCGGAACCATTCCCCAACTCTGAAACGGGAATTTCCTTATATGAATCTTATTCTTCGGACCATTCCGGATCTCCTCGTGATATCCCGGATCCCATCCGGGACTCCGAACTACATTCGGTCTCTTTCTCATCATTCCATAACTACTCAAAACAACGTCGAATCCTTAAGTGTGTCTCCCTACGGTTCGTGAATTATGCAGACATGATCGAGACACTTCTCCGAACAATAACCAATAGAGGAATCTGGAAATTCATATGGCTCCCACATATTTCTACGATTACTTTGCGATCGAATGAACCACTTACATACGATATCAATTTCCCTTTGTCTCACGATAGTTTACTTATCCGATGTTATGATCGTCGGTATCTCTGCATACCTAGTTCAACCTCGTTACTGATAAGTACTCTTTTCTCGTTCCCGTGATATGTGATCCCTTGTGAGCCAGTCACATGCTTGCAAGCTAATTGTGACATTTCACCGAGAGGGCCCAGAGTATATCTATCCGTCATATGGATGGACAAATCCCACTCTTGATCCATGTGTTTCAACCAATACTTTCCGAACACTCAATGCCACCTTTATAACCACCCAGTTACGGTGTGGTGTTTGATGTCACCAAAGCATCCATCCGGTAAAGGTGATATGCATGATCTCATGGTCGAAGGAATCAGATTACTATGTATTAGAAAGCATATAGCAATTGAACTATTAAAATGACTTGATCTTTATGCTACGCTTATCTATAGGAGTATGTCCATCATATAATTCTCCTAACAATATGATCTTGTTGTTAATAACATCTCAATGTTCATGATAGGGAAACCACAATCATCTATTAACCAACAAGCTAGTATTATATAGAGGCTTTACTAGGGACTTCAAATTAAGTTTACAAATCACACAAGTATTAATGTTTCCTTGTTAATACTATTATAGCATGAATGTAAACATTTATCATAAACACAAAGATATAATAATAACTACATTTATTATTGCCTCTAGGGCATATCTCCAACATTACGTGTATATTTAGGACTGTTAACACTTAAGTTCCTTATAAATGCCATTACTTGTAAAGTAAGAGTTGAAGATAAAACAATTCTTATATAAGTAGTCTTTGAGTAGCATTCCACATTTGTGTATCTTATTATTGTATGATATTATAATTACATGTTGTTTCACACACACTCACAAGCCTTAACAAGAAGCACAAGTGTGAAACTTCTCTAAAAGTACAATACATTCTAAAGGAACCATTTCCAGTATCCAAACCCTAGGATAACGTTTATTTCGGGGATTCGAGTTTATCAAATTGCATTACAATACTATGCATAATAGAATCAGTCCTTACCAGACCAATGATGCTGATTTCAAATATTGGATCTTATTCTCTCTCGAAGACCGTGAGTGCATAATCGTGCAATCACAAAAGGCAAGTTCACACTTGCTCATGTCCTTTAATGATTTTCTATAAAGTATTTTGCAAATCAAGTGTTGTCATCACCTGCATTTCAAAAAGGTAAGAAAACACTATTTTTATAATAATATGATTATATGTTATTTACCATGAGGTAATAACCTACTATGAAAGTTCGGTGGTAAAGGAACATATTATCTAGGACTTAACAACCAATGTCTCCAGTGATTCTTGCGCTGTATATTACGCGTTGACCATGAGATTTGGAATGGGACAGAGAAGTCAGATGTATCTTCTTCCTCTCACATGTAGCCGGATGTGCAGGTCGTGGTGGTTATCCTCATAGCGTGCATTCATTGGTAATTCATAGAGGATATGGAGCATATGGGTGGAAACCCTCAACATCCCACGATAGTTCTGGCATCTGACGGACTGTACTAACCATTGCCATAATTAAATGGGTGGGCATGGCGTACACCAAGGAGACATGCAGGGTCGCGAAGGGGGGCAGTGATTGGCTTGGATCTTAGTCTGGTCCCCACACCAAGGAAGTGTGGACGAGAATGCAACTCGGATGTGCAACAAAGCTAAGGTCTCTCATGGGAGAAGTAATGCACCTCTGCAAAGTGTAAGAACTATAACTTGTTACTCCCTGTTACGGAAAGGAGCTACGAACACGGCAGGAAAGGAACTTCATAAAAGTTCTGGTAAACCTGTGAAGGCTGACGGACATAGCTATTCAGAATAAAAGCAACCTTTGAAGAAATGTTTACAAAAACCTGCATTTCCTACGACCTATGGTCTGTGGCTATAGATATAGTGCATCAAACACTCTTTTATAATGAACTTGCTGAGTACGCTCGTACTCAGCGTATCTTTTTAACCCTTGCTAGATTCTGAAGCTAATACAGACGACGTCTACATCAAGTTATGCTCCAGGAATCATCATCAAAAGCTCAAGCTCTTCAATAAAGTAAACAAAGTCAATATATACATCAACTAAAGTAAAGACGAAGTTGCTGATTAGATAGAAACATAATCTCTAGCCATAGAACTGATGGTGCTCTACGTGGCACTTCATTGGTAACCCCAAGCGCAGGGTGTGAAGAGCAAGCAACAAGTTTTCCCTCAGTCGAGACCGAGGTTATCGAACTAGAAGGAGGAAGGAAACGTCACACAGGTGTTGCAAGCAACACGGATACCTGCACAACACAAACTCAAGACTTTGCCTCAACGAATCAGTGAGGTTGTCAAGCTCACCGGTTTGCTATAACAAAATATTAAATGTATGGTGTGGAAGGTAATGTTTTGCAGCAAGTAAACAAGTAACATTGGAATATGTATCAATGGTAAAGATTGGACCGGGGTCCATAGTTCACTAGAGGTGCTCTCCTTAGATAAACAACATGGCATGAAGGGTAAACAAATTACAGCAGGGCAATTGACAGAAACTGAGCAAGGCATAATAATGCAATTACTAGTCAGAAAGATCCTATGAGATTCGATTTGGGCAATACAACAAGATACATAGACCGCCATTCAACTGCATCTATGAGTAGAATTCCACCTTCAGGTTATCATCCGAACCCCCTCCAGTATTAAGTTGCAAGCAACAGACAACTTCTTTAAGCAAAGTGTGTAAGGTAAACAGTCCACATGTTCCATGAACAAGGGACCGTTGTTTTCTCCCTAGTGGCAACAACACATTCTACAATCGAAGAGATTATTGTCACTTCCCTTGGAAACTAGAGGCATGAACCCACTATCGAGCATAAATACCCCCTCTTGGAGTCACTAGCAACTACTTGGCCAACATAGCTACTAACATCGGAGAGCATGCAAGATCACAAACAACACAAACATGATAGAATCATAAAGAAAAAACCATTAATCAAACCAACATAATAATCTCAATATCCATCGGATCCCCGCAAACACAACATGCATGATTACAAATAGATTAGATCGTGATCATGAACGGAGCTCACAAGATCTATACATGAAAGCACAAAGGAGGAGATACAACCATCTAGCTACTACATGGACCCATAGTCCAAGGTGGAACTACTCACGCATCATACCTGAGAGAAGGCCTCCGGGATGATCTCCCCTCCGGCAGGGTGTCGGGAAGAACTTTAGATCCCCCCGATCTAGGGACGATGGTGGCGGTGGCTACAGACGGTTTCGTGGATATTTGATCGGGTGCTTAGGTTTTCTGCATGGGAGGCTTCTTATAGGCGAAGGGGAAGGCCGAGGAGGCGACCAGGGGGGTCAAACCCTACCCAGGCGTGGGCCCACCCCTGGCCGCGCCTAGTGGGGGTTTGGACGCCCTGGCACGCTTCCTCGTCTCCCCTCTGGACTTCTTGTTCCCGACGAAAAGTTATTGACTTTGGCTTTTGTCCCGTCCAATTCCGAGAATATTTCTTTACTAGCTTTTCTGAAACCAAAAACAGCAGAAAACAGGCAACTGTCACTGTGGCAACTTGTTAATAGGTTAGTACCAGAAAACATGTATAAAGCACCTCAAAGTGTAGACAAAGCAAAGCAAAGTAGATACTAACAAGCATGGAACATCAAAAATTATAGATACGTTTCCGACGTATCAAGAACCTACTTCTGTATAGTATTGCAATAGTAGCAATATAAGCCAAGTAGTTAGATGCTAATCTTATTAGCATAATAGTTATGAGTTGATTATTGTTGGTTCTTCTTTGTAAGAAGTTTATTTCTCTCTCTCTTTAATCTAGAGTGTTCTCTGGATCTTATATAAAGAGTCGAGTTTTAACCTATAGTCATGTCTTGGACCTACTGTGTTTCTGTTGTACCACTCTGAGGGATGTAATACTAGTGAACGGTGTTTTATTGGTATTATGTCAACGACTATAGTATACTACATCATGTAGTGGTATGCTGGGTCACCATATACGGTTATCTATCCTATAAACCTCTCTCCCCGACTAACACCACGAGACCGTTAAAAAAGAAAGCCTATCAATATTATACATTTGCCTTTCACATATTTCAATTGATCTTGATGTAGACAATCTTGTCCTTCTCAAGATAGAACACCTTTCTTCATTGCTCTTGCACGCACTTGCTTGATGAAAATTTGTAAGTTTCTCCCCCATATAACATGGGGAAACCTTTACTTTGATCTTTTCTTCATCGATCCATGATCATCGAGGATGACAAACTTCAAGCATGAGATCTTCTAAATATAGCACATCTTTAGCCTGTATAACATTTCTTCTTTTCTTCATTATGTTGATGCCTTAAAGGTACACCAGAGATATCACTCCATCTTATTCTTCAAGACACACTTGCCATAGGCTCAGCTCTCCCATGACCAATTTCCGGATTATACCTTGATCAACACTTGATCTTCTTCACTTTCTTCGTCTTCTTCATTTCTTCTATCTTGAAGCCAACACATGCTCCAAGCTATACACATAATTTTTACAAATACAACTTGATATATGCATTAGTCCATAAATATTATCATTAATTACCAAAATCACACGTGGAAGCCCACATGCTCATTCATACTCAAGGCGTAAAGGTGCTACAATTTTCAACCCCCCTCCCCCGTCACCCCACTCCGATTGATCATCTTTTTAGTTTTGTAAAAAATATAATAATATAAAACACTTCAAATTTTAAAATCCCTTGACACGTACGTAGGTAATGTGTTCTAGTTTTTAGAAAAAATAACAAACATGAAACTTGACTTTTTCGGAAAAAACGTTATTTCATGATAAAACGGCCATAACTTTTACACACAACCTCAGATTAAAAAGTTTTTTATATGAAAATTCATCTACCGAAATTGTAATCCGCTCGCAACCACCTAAGGGCTTTTACCTTTTTAGAATCTCAAAATTTGAAAAAGAAAAAAGTTATAACCAAAATAAGATTTTTTTTCCTGTATAAAAAAATTAGAGATCACTTTCCTGTGGTAGGGGTGCGCCAAGGGTAAGGTTGCGCGGGATTCAAATCTAAACCCCCACCCCCTTCACTTCCCCTTCTTCTCCCCTTCTCACTTTCTCCTCCACTTATCATCTACTTATTCTTCTCCTCTCCTCTACTTCTCCACTTCACCTTCTCCTCTCTCCTTTCTCCTTCTCCTCCCCTTCTCCTTCCTCTTCTCCTTCTTTTTCCTTCTTCTTCTCCTCTCTCCGGCTATGCCCACCTCTGACTGCGCCCTCCTCCGACCACGTCCTCCTCCACCCACCTTTGACCATGACCTCCTCTGCCCACCATTGTCCGCACCCACCTCCATGGTAGGTTGTCGCCACGACCACGGCCTCCCGCACCTCCTTGCGGTGGTATACTATGGCCACGATGGTGATGTAGGATCCGACGAGGTGACGGCGGCGGCATGATCCAGATCCCGCTTTTTTTAATTTTAAAATTCATACCAGTGACGCGCCGTAAACCCCTACCCGTGACGCTCTAGGTGGTGCGCCACAGCTAACTTTTACTACCATGGCGCACCGGGCTAAATTTTACCCATGGCGCGTTTTTAGTACACCGGTCGGGTAACCAAAATAGGTGCGTCACCGGTAATTTTTTTTCTAGTAGTATGTGATGGCATGTGCGCATGACTAAGGTACCGCTAGACAGTTAGGCAACACGTCCATCCAAGTGAAACGAAAGCCGAAAAGAAATACGGACAGCATGCATGCATGACGAAGGCGCCCCCAGACAGCCAAGCAGCATGTTCGACCAAGCGGTAGCGAACGCTAAAAAGAAATACCGACGACGGACAGTCTGACCAAGTGCGCACGATTTTAGAAGAATATAGAAGACAACATATGGAGGGGATTAGGCAGTGATCACATTTTGATGGCTGTCCGAAATGCGGAGAATAATGCCGGCGAGGAGCGGAGATGGTTGCGGCGAGTAAGTGGGAGCTAGTGAGGGAGGAAGAGAGAGAGAGGGGGGAGTCACGTGTGACGTTGTGATTACGGTAGGGTTTGGACATGGCCAATGGTGGGCCGATTTAATTAAATCCTTTAATCACGTACTAAGGATTAATTACTACTTTACCCTTAATGAGTTAGGTAGGGTTATACCTCAGGAAATCCCTATGTTTATTACAGCTTGTACAACGATCCCTCATCATAGAACTTTGCTCCAACATGTTGGGATGCAGTAATAACTTAATTGCTGAGTCTGATTCTCAGTAAACGGTGGAAGCATGTTCTGGAGATCAAGCCTGGTGGTCCGATTCATCGGTGATTTTTGCAGGTTGTCTTGACACCGCGACATCTATTGGAAACTTTGAATTCAAATTTTGCTAGGGCGCACGAGTTAGCTAAAGAGTTTGTAAGTTCCAATATTTCTTGTAATTTGGACGATGAGTCCCCTGTTTTTGTTAAGCAAACTTCTGAACGATGTAAATTTTATTGGTGATTAATATAGCTTCGATGGAGTTGGGCTGTTTCCCTAAAGAAAAACTTTGCTTATAACATTCCCTCGAAAAAACTGGAGGCGAGCAGTTCAAGTTGACTGAAGTGGCGGTGCTGCAGCCTGCAGGTGCCCATTGCTTGCGAGCACCAAATGGAAGGGGACAAACCGGAGGCACTGGTCCAGCCATCCCTCTCAGGTCCCAAACCCACCGCACCCCGCTTCGTTTCACCACCTGAGCCCAGCACCTCTACTAGTACCTTTCCACTGTGGAGTAGTAGTACGTCCAGAGCACGGGCAGAAGCGTGACCACGCCTCGCTCCATCAATGGCACGCCCGGCCAAAGCCTTTGACTCCGCCACCGGAGACAGGGACGTCGTCCGTGTGTGGGCTGGCCAGACGGAGCGAGACGCGAGAGCAACAGTGTCTGCCAGCAGCGTATGTACGCTACGCCCGCATCTCTACCTCGACGAGTGGGCGCGCCAGACAGACAGTGTATCTCCTTGCGCAGGATTCTGCTGCCAAATCATGTCACCCAGCGCAGGCAGCAGCCTCGTTGGTTCTTGCTCCGATTTACTCGCTCCGCGCCTCGCTTTTTTTCCCTTGTTTGGCCACGCCGCGCAGAGTAGTAGTAGTAGCAGCTAGGCCTGTGCCTGTCTATGGACGACCGATAGATGCAACGGGGTGATGTACTACTGATGTGGATATGCATGGACAGGTTTTACAGCTAGCTCAATGCTCTGTGCGCAGCGCCATTAAGGTAGTACGTCGTGTTGTACGTACGTTATCTCCACCACGTATCGCTAGGAGAGTAGACTTGCGAACGTAGTACGGCAAAGAGATCTGAAGAGTTGACCAGTATCTGGTCACTGATCGCTCTGTACGTACCCCCAACGCTCTGACAGGGATACATCATGTCGTCCACAACGTAGGAGTATACGTTTACAGTAAGCACAGGTAGAGTAGTAAATCCTTGCGAGGTCTGTTTCATTGCCCGCCGGCCGGCTCGTGTGTAGACTTCGCCTCGCCTGGCTATGCATTATGCAATGCAATGCGGTGTGCCTGCTGCCTGGGTCGGGTTTAATGCTTGTGAGCGGTGATGAGCTCACGTACGTAACGCGACGCAGGGAAGGGCAGGTACATGCAGCGCTACACTTTGCCACTCCGGAACGAGGCTAGTAGCTCAGAGTTCTATCCTGGGGATCGAGCAGTGTAGTAGCTAACTACTACTCGAATCAAATCTCATTAGATTTATAGATTAGACCAGGCTACACGCAGCAGCAGCACTGTCTCTGGTTGGGTCATGCTCGCTCGCGTCAAATCAATTGACTGTGTGCTGGGAGTATAGCGAATTTACCGTTGAAGAAAAGAGAGCGTACGGGAATAAAATCTCTGCTCACAGTAAATTAAATAGTGAATTCAGAGTAGATGGCTTTTACGCAGATGGCCAGGGATGACCCCCATGCTCGTGCCTCGGTTTTGTCGATCCAGCAGGAACCGCAAGAAAACAAGACCAATTTATTCCGCGGTTTTGGACGCTTCGCTGCGCGCTGTGTCCAGGGAACAAGGAATTTCCCCCCATGCATGCCATACTGTCCTTTGTGCATTGCGTCCGGAATGTAAACAAGAATTATAACGTAGTAATGTTTTTTTCTTTTCATAAACAGGTGGTAAAATGGGGCAAGTGGCCAGTGAACAATGACGAATCCACTTTCTATGTGGATGAAAGGAGGTTCGAAAGGAGCAAAGATCAAAGCAGCAAAAGGCAGCCACCACAAGATTCACAGGCTCTGAGCAGCGAGATTTCCCCACCGCTGCAATATTCCTCCTACTAGCACATTGAAGGGTTGGGGTGTGACAGCGATCCAAGCTTTGCAGCAGCAGCCATATGCCTAACTTTGAATAAGGCATATCCAAGTGGAGAACAGTGCAGTGGAGAGCTGGAGGCTGCTTGGACTGAGACAGGGTAATCCAGATTCTTATTGTTTCCTTGGAACTAATTAGTATTAGAGCTTTTTGTTTAAATGAACTGAAATTAGGAGCGAAGATTTGGTCCACATGGTCACCAGTGATCCTGGTTTAAAAAAAATTGTAAACCATATTTTTAAACTTCAAGAAATTCTGAAACAAGACTGGTTGTAGCAAATGATTTATCCCACAAGTGTGCAAAATATCAATTTAAAATACTGTGTATAAAAATGACTCTGGGTAAACGTAGTTTTATACGTCTAGATTTTATCAAATTTGTCATTTTTTGAGTAGCCAATATTATAAAAAAAAATCAGGTTGTGGTTTTTCATGCTTATACTAGGACATAACGTTGACAATACCCAGAATTTATTTTATTTTTTTTTTTGAAAGTTATAAATATGGTTTTCACTTTTTTTAACGAATGGAGCACTAAATATCATGAGTCAAAGACACCTTTCGCTGAAATTAGAGATTTGAATGTTTGTACATGTACTGAAATTATGGTACCACTAGTACGCTGAACTCAATTTAGACCTTTGAATGTTCATACACGTACTGGAATCCAGAAAAAATGGAGTAACATCACTAGTGCAGACACCCCCCCCCCCCTCTAACACCGGTTGGGAGGGCCCTCTAACCCCCCCTCCCCCCCTCTAACACCGGTTGGGAGGGCCCTCTAACCCCCCCTCCCCCCGAACCGGTGTTAAAGGTTCTCTGCCGCGGTAGGAAAACGGCCTAAATCTCTGCCGCGGCAGGAAAACGGCCTAAATCTCTGCCGCGGCAGAGTTCTGCCTCTGCCCCGTTCTGGGCGTATTTCTGCGGGAGGGGGGGGAATCGATCGGGAGCGGTATACACATATATCGTCATCGGTACATACGAGTACATGAGTAATTAAGCAACTATTATTATACACAAACATCGTCTTCGGCACATACATCGTCATCGGCACATACATCGTCATCGTTCATTTTGGTGGATATCTAAAGAGTTCTCCGCCAGGCGTGACGACCTCATCAAGTATGAACCCCGCCAATTCCTCTTGAATGGCTCGTATACGGTCAAATGGTAGGAGTTGGTCCCGCATCTGTTCGATCTAAATATATATGAAGAATGGGGTCAATATATATATAAGAATAAAACTCAACACAATTGATGGTAATAAAATAATATTGTGTACTTTGTTTACTTACTCTAAGTTGTTCTAGTGCGGCTTGGCCCGTCGCACATATCGTGTTGCGAATGAACTCGCAAACATAGTATCCACATAAGTTATTGCTGGGTCCCTAATGCGCGCACTTTACGAGAATAGAGAGTTCAGTCAAAATAATAATCAATAAAGCATGATATAATGGAATTGGAAGCAGAATCAAAGAGATACGCAGACCTAGCTGGCTAGTATTACTTACATTTTGGTCTACAAATTTTAGTTCTTCTGACCATTCACCCACGGCCCTGCCCGTGAACCTTTTCCAAACCCTGTCCGGCAAAGAAAATGGATAAAGGAGTAATTAATTACTTATTGTCACGAAAGTTGCCGATCTAGTGCGATAATATGATTGAAATTACCTCTGGAGTATATCTCTAAAGTCTGCTCATAGCTCTTTTTCTTTTCGTAACGAGTCCATGAATGTGTATAAGAGAGGGTAACAGTACTCATAACTCATCATCAGTTAAACTTAACATCGAGTAAGCCGAAACAGAATGTGTATAAGAGAGGGTAACAGTACTCACGAGAAGTTGTAAGGCAATAGTATTTCCCTTTTGGTTTGTTGTCTCGGTAAAGACCTTAGCAAGAAATCTTCTGTTTGCTCGGGTTTGTCTCTTACCACTTGTTCATGAACTCTATTTGGGTCAACGAACCCAATGTCAAAAGGGCCTCCTTTCATGCATTCCATAACCTTTTTCCTGCATAATAGTATATACATATATGGTGAGCATATATATACATGCAATTAATGAAGTGAATGAGATGAGATGTAAATTACAGAAATAGTACTTACACACAATAAAGGCTGATGGCAGCTTTGTCGAGTTCCTTCTGATTGAATATAAAATGCAAGTCTTGAATGTTGAAGTCGATCTCGTCGTCTCCGCACAAGAAAATCTCATCTCTTATATGCGCCGTGATCCATTCTTCCTTTCTCGTCTTGCAGAAATCAAGGTACCACTTGTGCAATTTTCGCATCTTTGTTGGTAGATTTTTGAGCTCCTCTTTCTTGACGAGATTCTTCCCATACTTCCATGGCTGTATGGGGTTGGCATCGCATTTGGGCAAGTTGTCTCCCACGAAGTTCAAGTATGTAATGTAAGTCATCCCCATCTCATTGTCCTTTCTTTGTAGCTCTGCCTCGTAATCATTTACGGGAGGAGCGTCCCGTGTGTCGAACATTTGGAGCGAGGCGCATGATTGGTTTTCCTGCTCTCCGAGCATGGGAACTGTTTTCTGGGGTGCCGCACGACTACTACTTTCAGTCTCCCTACGGCGCCTTGCATCCGCCTTCAAAATCTGGCGCTCGTAGTCCGGCACAAGTGGGGTTTCAGGTTTGAAAAGATTTTTGTAAAACTTCTCCACCACCGCCGGATCTATTTTCTCCTTTGGCTCGTCCCGTCTAGGTGCAAAGAATTTCTTGACCTCTTCTTCCGAGATCCTATTGGTCTCCTCATCGCTGCGATTCCACGGTAAAACCGGCAATGGCTTGGCGGAAGGCTGCGGGACGTAGTTTTTTGAACTCTTTGGCGTACGGTTTCCTGCGGATTTCTTTGTGGCAGTGCTAGTGATGCTCTTCATGGTAGTGCTCTTCCGCTTACGCTGAGGAGATGGCTGACGGGCCGGAGATGGCTGGTGCGCCGAAGATGGCTGGCGCGCCGGAGATGGCTGCCACGCAGGAGATGGCTGAAGCGCCGGAGATGGCTGCCACGCAGGAGATTCCTTCGGGTATCCTATGAAGACGCATTTTTCCGCTTTGGGTTCAAGCTTGTCCGGCTGTAACTTCTTTACATAGGCTTCGCAACCCCAAACTTTAAGGAACAACAATTTAGGTTTCTTCCCAAACCATAATTCATACGGTGTCGTTTCAACGGATTTAGATGGTGCCCTATTTAAAGTGAATGCGGCTGTTTCTAATGCATAACCCCAAAATGATAGCGGTAAATCTGTAAGTGACATCATAGAACGAACCAAATCTAAGAGAGTTCGATTACGACGTTCAGACACACCATTACGCTGTGGTGTTCCCGGCGGTGTCAATTGTGAAAGTATTCCGCATTTCTTCAAAAGCTCGCCAAACTCGTAACTGCAGCTCTGCTCACCAAAAGGATTCATAATGAACTTCATCTTCATACACAACCAAGGAGGAAGGTTATAGATACATAGAGTCACAGTCCAGGTGCTGTGACTGCAGCTCTGCTCACCAAAAGGATTCATGTCGTCTGTACTTAGACCAAACCTTAAGTTCCTTGCGTCACGTGCGAAGTCCGGGTACTCTCGCTCGACTTTTCTCCACTGTGACCCATCAGCGGGGTGTCTCAACATCGCGTCTTTCTTACGGTCTTCCATGTGCCATCGCAACAACTTGACATGCTCTTTATTTCTAAAGAGACGTTTTAACCGTGGTATTATAGGAGCATACCACATAACCTTGGCGGGAACCTTCTTCCTAGGGGCCTCGCCCTCAACATCGCCAGGATCGTCTCGTCTGATCTTATACCGCAGTGCAGTGCATACCGGGCATGCATCCAAATTCTCGTACTTCTCACCGCGGTAGAGGATGCAGTCATTAATGCAGGCATGTATCTTCTGCATGTCTAATCCTAGAGGGCAGACAACCTTCTTTGCTTGGTATGTACTGTCGGGCAACTCATTATTTCTTGAAAGAAGATTCTTCATTTTTACCAACAACTTTGAAAATGCGCTGTCAGTCACACCGTTCTTTGCCTTCCATTGCAGCAAATCCAGTGTGGTACCTAGCTTTTTGTAGCCATCTTCGCAAGTTGGATACAACAATGTTTTGTGATCCTTTAACATCTGCTCCAGCTTCTCCTTCTCCTTTTCAGTTTCACATTCTTCCTTTGCATCAGTAATGGCCTGACCAAGATCATCATCAGCGGGCCCATCTGCTGCCTCTTGATCTTCATTATCTACCCCTGTTGCAGTATCATCATATTCAGGATACATATTATGATAGTTGTCATCATCCTCTTCTTCTTCGTTGTCTTCCATCACAACCCCTTTTTCTCCGTGCTTGGTCCAACAATTATAGCTGGGCATGAAACCGGATCGAAGAAGGTGGGCGTGAATGGTTCTGGTATTTGAGTAGTCTTTCTTGTTCTGACAGTGAACACACAGACAGCACATAAAACCATTGTGACCACGGTTTGCATTAGCCACAACGATGAAATTTTGGAGGCCCGTAATGTACTCGGAAGTGCGGCGGTCACCGTACATCCATTGCCGGTTCATCTGCATTAATATGTAGTATATATCAAAAATTAATAGGGAGATGACCATTTATATATATAGTACATCAATGACACATGAAAGGATAGTTGCCGACCTCGACCGAGAAGGAAAGAGCAACGAGAAAACTTATTTTGAGCTCTCGGGCATTTCACCGAACACCTCTTGTGCATATGAAAAAAACACAAACTAGCACTCTTCACACCCTCTTGCTAGGCTCCAAAATGAGATAGTAAAAAATGGAAGAGTGGGGTGTGGGCTGCGGTGTCTTATATAGCCCCCCCTTTAACACCGGTTCAAGCCACGAACCGGTGTTAAAGGGGGGGGCTGCGCGGGCCACTATTGCAGGGTCCTTTAACACCGGTTCATGGCACGAACCGGTGTTAAAGGGGGGCTCCTTTTTTGCCGCACGGGCCACGCTGGTACGGCTCCCCCTTTAACACCGGTTCGTAGAAGAACCGGTGTTAAAGTCCTTTTCCAGGATCAACGAAAAGCCTCGTTTCCACTAGTGCATACTTGATCCATATAAAGACATATGCGTCTAAGTGTTGGAAGTGCTATGATTCTCACGCAACACAGAAACTATCCTGTGCAGCACTATTGTCTTGTGGAGTATAAAACAATGTGGCGCATCCTACTAACAGATGTCTAACTCTTATGTTTTCTAAGCCTTCTGCTTTCGTGACTGGTAATGGGACGGAGAATACTACTATTTTTCTACAATTACCCGACGGTGTGTACAAGCAGGCTTATATCGCTCCAAAGCGGTCACGTGTTGGGAAGGTGACAATTGTAGGCGACTCTATTACTGTTGTTGCCACTGAGTCCCAAATGATAAGGATTTGTCCACTCAATTCTCAATGGAAGTGGGAGGCCGTACCTCATGAAGTTCTTTCATTCTTGGTTGATTTTCCTTCTTTTGCGGATTTGGAGAGGGCGGATGGCATTCGCAACCACAATACTTGGATTGTTGTGAGTGTTTGGGAAGTTGAGAATATACCACACAAGTTTGACCTACACGGAAGTCGCACTGGCCGCCTCTAGAAGATCGCCCCATATGTGTTGTTATGTAAGAGCATCTCTAGCCAGGAGGTGGGGCACACCAATCACGAAATCGTGCCCAACTGCGTTCTCCAAGGGCACAATTTTGTCCAGTGCGGCCCAATAGGTTGTCAGACGCGCCTAGCTCGGCCCTGTGCCACATGGATCCTTTTAGGCTTGTCGGGCATATGCCGAGCGTCGTGTTGGCCAATCCTAGCAGCAACACTTTTCACATTTCTTCCTCCCGCGAGTTTTCACGCCCACTCCTTGTCTCCCACCCCTGACAAATCGTCGTTGTCGCCCGTCCAACACTTATAGGTCACCGCCGAAGCCCACCCTTCCATCGGCCGAGTGACTAGCATTGCCAAGGTTCCTCTGGCGTCCGCTTGGTCTTCTATGTACTCGCGGCGACCTTGCTTGCCCTCCTTGCACACAAGGTGTTCGGCTATTTGCCTTGGTAGGTTTGTTTGCAAGTGACTACCAGGAGATGACTTCTTTCGCCATCACCGCTGAGCAGGTGATTAATTGCTTCTTTTATGATGTATAGACTATGGACAACGACGACGAGATGATGATCCAAGCGTTGATGGAGGAGGAGGACGATGTTTACGTTGACGAATAGAGCACCTAACAATCCTCTGTTCTACAACTACAAGACGATGAGCTAAAGGATGCCGCTCCCAAACGTGGATGCTCGTTGTTTGGGAGACAGAAGAGCAAGACGAGGCAGAGCATGGAGGGTCATATCATGATATGCACCAACTACATCACCGAGAATGCAAGGTATACCCCCAAAGGATATTTGTCGGTGCTATAGGATAAACAAGAAGTTGTTCATGCCCCCGGTGCATGGTGTGAGGGCTACAATCCCTATTTCAAGCTAAAGAAAGACATGATGGGACCGATAGGTTTCTTCTCATTCAAAAAATGCACGACTATCATGATGATGCTTGCATATGGAGATCCTGGAGATTCAAAAGATGAGTAGCCGCGCACGTCTGAGTCCACAACCACTGAAGCCATCTATCGATGTTGCAAGGTCGTAACCGAAGTGTTTGGGGGTGACTATATGAGAGGGACAAATGCAGAGACTGCTACAAACATGATACAGAATGAAGTGGGAGTGTTTCCTAAGATGTTGGGAGCATCAATTGCATGCACCGGCCATGGAAGAATTGTCCCTTTTCTTGACATGGTTTATACAAAGGTCATCATGGGTATTGCAGGATGATACTTGAAGTAGTGGCAGATCAAGATAACTGGATTTGCCATGCTTTCTTTAGCATGGCGGGATATCACAATGACATTAATGTGATGTAGTCATGCTCCAAAGTGCACTACCTCGCCAATGGAATCTATCCAAAATGGTTGGTATTTGTGAAGGAAATCTCCGACCCTCTGGATTTGGCATAGTCTCGCTTTGCTTCGCGCCAGGAGAGTTACAGTGAAGATGCCAAGCGAGCATTTGGTGTATTCCAATCTCGATTCGCTATTGTTCGATACCCTGCTCTTACTTGGTGCCAAGATCAAATATGAAAGGTGATAATTGCATGGGTTATCATGCACAATATAATCATCAAGAGTGAACGCAAACATGCAACATAGCTAGATGATCATACGTATGAGTGTTAGGATCCTTTTGCACGTGTTGATCATCGGGTGTCGACAGATTTGGTGAACTATATCGCCATGCATACGGAGATTCATGACAAAGTTGTTCATTATAATCTACAAAATGATATGATTGAATATTTGTGGAGGTTCAAAGGAGAGGGGGCGTTGCCTCTACAAGAGTGAACTTCGTTTTATATGATTTGTACGGATAATTGTTGAAATTATATTTTTATGTGTTCAATCTATGTTTGTAATGTGGTCAGGATTTGAAACATATGTTTAAACTATTTGCGTTTTTATTAGAATTTGTTCAAAAAATATATGAAAAACCCATGGGGAGCAGCCTTAGAGGAGTGCGGTTGGTGAAAGACACGCCACAAAGCCCTACCCTCATGCCGGTGCTCCCCGAGCGACCGGTCTAGCGGTGTTGCTAGACGTCGTTTGGGGCTCACTGCTTAAGATACTCTGAGTGTGCCGACTTTGTTCGCTTGGGTGAAATAGTCCTCCACTCGTTTGTTGTGTGGCTTGGGGATGGCGTGTGATGTTTTGACATTGGTATTTTTAGATGGTTGATATATGTCTCAATCTTATCTGATTCATAATTGTAAAACTTTGGTTATGCTTAAATAATACAAAAAAAGGGTTGTGTACATCACATGATGTAGAGACTGGGGTCATGCTCTCCATTTTGGAGAAAAAAAAGTTATCGGCTAGTTCTCCGACAAAGAGCAATGCATCGATTGTTTTAAAGGAAAGTATGTAAAGAAAATCAAAAAGGGTGTAAATCGAAGCACCGAAATACTTGAAATTAATCACACCGACATTTGTGGACCGTTTTGAGTGAAAAGCGTGGATGGTTGTGACTCGTTCATAACATTCATAGATGATTACTCCCGATATGGTTATATTTATCCAATTAAAGAAAGATCGGAAGCGTTGGATAAATTTAAAATATTCAAAGCCGAGGTTGAGAACCAACATAGTAAAACAATAAAGATAGTAAGGTCTAACCGTGGAGGGGGGTACTACGGTCGACACACCCCATATGGCCAAGTCCCTGGAACTTTTGCAAGGTTCTTACAGGAGACTGGCATAGTGGACTAGTATTCGATGCCGAGCGAGCCTCAGCAAAATGGAGTAGCTGAAAGGCGCAACCGTACTCTTATGAATATGGTGCGCCAGCATGATGAGTTACTCCACATTGCCATTGGGTTTGTGGATGGAGGCGTTAAAAACCGCCATTCATATTCTCAATAGAGTACCAAGCAAGTCGGTGCCCAAAACACCGTATGAGCTATGGACAGGAAGAGTTCCCTCTCTACAACATCTAAGGGTGTGGGGGAGCCCAGCTGAGGCTAAAGTGTTCAATCCAAATATAGCAAAGCTTGACCCTAAAACAGTCAGTTGCCATTTCATTGGCTATCCTGAATAGTCAAAAGGTTTTCATTTCTACTGTCGAGACATGTAACACCCTCAGAATCGGCCCTATGCAAGTTTTAGCGAATCCCGCCAAACCCGCATAGAAACGATTCAAAGGTGCCCACCAGGCACTTTCGTGCGGGTGGAAAACGAAGTAATAACATTACACAACAGTCCTCGATGGGACCCACAGAACGGATATATATACAACATCGACTCGAGGAGTCAAGAATACAGATATAATATACAAAGATCCAATCACCTTGAAAATAATAGAGCGTCCGACTACGGACAAGATGCAAATGGGGCTAAGAGCCCTGAAGAATAACCAATGGCGTCCATAACCCTGCCCAGGCCAAGCCGGAAGGGTAACCCTGCTAACGACGGCGATCTCAAACCTGCTAAACAAAAAGGGGTGCCGACAAAGGGCAAAGGAAAAAAGAGGAGCGTCAGTACTGAGGCCAGTACACGGCGAGACTAGAATTCGGCGGTCCTCGCCTACATAGGTATGGTGGGCTGAAGCGGCAGCGCGGCATGCACTAAACCACCTATAGAGACTCAATATAACTGTCGGCTATCAGAGAGGGATAAGAAAGACCTATTCGGAACCAACCTGATGCTACCACCAAACAAACCCATCCCGATATTTCCCCCTCGAGACCAATCGAGGAAGTCGGACCAAGGAACTCACACAGTTGACAGTTTTATTCATTCCGTTATAGTTGCGGCAATTACTAGCCAAGTATAGATAGCACGAGTCATCCTGAGATAATAAGCAGTGGGCACTTTTAATTAACCATTCCGTTGTAGTTGCAACACTTACTAGTCAGATACAATTGGCAAGAGATATCCCGAAACCCAGCAGTTGTTGGTACTTTGATTCAGCCATTCCGTTGTAGTGGAGCTGATTACTAGTCATATCGGAAACAAGTCAATTGATAACAGTAAACTTTAGTTATAGTTGTCTATGATCGAGAACTGTGCTCCAAGTCGTCCATAACCGCGGACACGGCTTTTCGAAAAGATTTAACCCTGCAGGGGTGCACCAAAGTATCCACACGCGATTAGCATGAGATATCCACACGCACTTCGACCCTTTTTGCCAGATCAATTAACATACACCCATCGGTATGTCGGTGGGGCCTAAGTCATGACGTTTCCCAGACCCAAAGCAAGTACATGGGGGCCACCCCACTAAGTACACCCGCAACGAAGTCGGCCGGGCTCCGAGACGGACTCAGGGTTTGTGGAGCCGGCTGTAAACGACTGGGAACCCGAAACTCTCGGGCTTGTCGATACAGCGAAAACGGGTCACGATCCTAAACAGTACAGTGTGCTATCCATCGCACAATTTAAAATAAAGCAGTAAAGCATGGCATAAGTACAAGATAGTAAATAAAACCTCAAACTAGTTTGTGGCCCCCAGTACAATACTTGGAATCAGGTACTAAATCGATGGGGTGCCCACACATCCCACATGTGGTTAGCGCGCTCGATCTCGGAACAGGTGTCAAGAACTCGGGGTCCTACGGGACACCAGTGAGCGGTCGGAAACCAAATATTGTCTATCACCCACCGGTGCCTCTGCATTTACCTACTTCAATTTTAGTTATTAAACAATAATTAAAGTTATAACCATCTCCAACATAAAGCTTATGGCAGCCTTCCAACAACTGTGGTACTTGACGACACGCAACAACACTTGAGCAAGCGACTACGACGCGCAAGTCCAACTATCTACCAAACAACAGATAATAGGATGTGTCCAAGGCAATATAAGGCTGCAAGGGATATCACAGGTACGACAACTAGAGCATCGCGACACAGATAGCAATAGATCATCAGGAGGGAATAAATACTATAAAAGTAAGATAGGTAGAAAGGGGGAGATGCTCGCCTGAAAACATTGCCAAAGGTTCATCCGAAGATCGGGTAGACACTCGCATCAACTCATCGGCCTAATCCGTGAAGAAGCAAAGCACTAGAAGAAAACACCGAATGCACTATTTAATACTACGGCAGAAGATCGGGCATGATGCATGTATGATGTATGACATGGCAAAGGTGCAATGCAATTAGGCAATATTAAGCGGAACCGGGGTCCCGACAATTAAATATATGGTTCTAGTTGTTTAGGTACCCCGCAATTTAATGTTGTCTTAACATGGCAAAAATATAGCACCGGTTCGCTACACAAATTTAAATGGGAACAATATGAGACTAGATTAGCCCGCATATGGTCTCCATATTTAATTTAGGTGAATCGGCATAAGGCCCCCAAACCACACTAATATGCATGCGAGTATGACAATTTAATATGCAACAATATCAATATCATATATTATAAAAATATGAGGGGTCTCGGATAGGGGTCACACATTAGGGGTCTCGACGATCTTGGGCTCCAAGGGGTTCGGGGTCGGTCTCAGGGTTCGACGGGAGAACGGCTCGACGAGCTCGGTCTCGGACAACGGAAGTCGATCTTGTCGCATCCGAGAAGAAGAACTTGGTTGGCGTCGGGGCACATCGGATCCGTCCTGGTCGGTGCCGATCTTATCGTCGCGAAGATCTTGTCGGGCCCGCATATCGGTCGGTCTTGGCGTTCGGGAAGAGGAACTTGGCGTGCGACGTCGTCGGCATCGGTGCGGGAAAGAGGTCTTGTCGTTCCGTGTCGGTGACCTTGTCATCCGGGTTCTCGGCGAACTTGGCGTCCGGGAAGGAGTACTTGTCGCACCGGGGTCTCGGCGTCCGGGGTGAAGTGCTTGTCGTTCCGGTGACGATCTTGGCGGTCTTCGGATCCGGGTCTTGGCGTGGCCTTCAGATCACCGGGATCGGGCTTCGGGGTCTCGGTGTTCGACGGGGTTCGAGCGCGCCGGGATCGGTTCGACGGAAGGAGAGCTTGGCATTCCGAGGGATCGGTTTCCGTGTGGCCGGTCTTGGCGTTCCAAGATGGAGAACTCTGGCATCGTCGCTTCCAGGTCCGATACCGAAGTACTTGAGGATCCAACTTGGATGGTCTAAGTCGATCTTGGTCTGCGCCGGGTCTTCGGAAGGTCTTGGACGTCGAGTCACACCGTCATAGGGGCCAACAACAGGGACCAGGGACACTATGCAGAGCATGGACCTGGCCAGGGTCGAGGGCAGCAAGGGAATCCGGGCCGCGGCGGCGGACACCCAAAGGCGGTGAGGTGGTCTGGCATGACACAAGGCATGGCCGGCGCTGGCGGCAGGGTCGATGGCGACCGGAGATAGAGGAGGCGGGAAGACGAGGCCGGTGGCGAGGAGAAGGGGAGGCAGACGCGGGCGGGCGCGGCCTCTGGTCGGCGGCCGGAGGCGAGCCGGGGAGGAGGCGGGCGAGGGAGGAGGTCGAGGACGCGCGGCGCCGAGCTCGCACGGGAGCGGCGAGGAGGGCCCTGGCGGCGGCGGCGCGGGATTGCTCGGGAAACAGAGGATGGCGGCGAGCTTGGCGCGAGACGCGGGAGGGAGCGCGGAGGCGGGAAGGAGGGCGGCGCCGGAGAGAGGGCCCGGGCTCGGCCGGAGCGGGCCGGAGCGGAGCGGAGCGGAGCGGAGCGGAGGAGGGCGAGAGCAGAGAAGGGGCCGCTGGCGGCGGGGTCACGCGGCCGAGGCGGGGAAGAGGGAGGATGGCCCGAGATGGATCTCTGGCGGCGGCGCGGTGCTCGCTGGCGGCGGGGGATGCACGGAGAAAGGGGCAGCGGTGGCCGGCCTTGGCGCAGGCAGCGGAGGAGGTTGCGGCCGGCTCCCGGACGGGCGGGCTCGACGGCGAGCTCGAGCGGCCCGCGGACGGCGGACGGCGGGGCGCAGAGGGCGGGCGACAAGGAGAAGGGCGGCCGGACGGCGACGCGGTGGCAGGAGGGAGGAGGGGGGAACGCGCACGGAGCGGGAGGTGGGCGACACGCAGGGGACGCGTGCGGGGTGGGCCAGGAGCGCGCGTGGTGGGGCCCGGGGGAGAGGGGTTGTCTGGTGAGGTGGATCTGGGGAGACGGGGCGGTCGGCGCCAGGGGGAGGTGGGATCCGGGCTGGTCGGGACTGGGGTGGGGTCCAGGCGGGCCAGGTGGGTGCGGCTGTGTGTGTGGGGGTTGGTGGGGAGTGGTGGAGATGAGGTGGCAGGTGGTGGTTGGGTGGGTGAGGGAGGAGAGGTGAGGTGGCGGTTTGTGATAGGACGGAGTGAGGTGGCTGAAGGGTGGGTAGGTTAGGTTGGGTAGGAAAAGACTTAGGTAGATCGGTTTAATACTGGGGGTGGCCGACTGGGTCGGATCGGCCCAGTTCGGCTGCCCCCTAAAAATAAAATAAATATTTTTAGTATTTACAACGGGGCTTTTGAAACCCATTGGCAGACGAAACAAAATAATCCGGAGACCCGGGTTTTGAATTTGAAATGAAGGCGGGGTATTTATAGAACAAAAATATGTTTTTTCAAAAATAGTTTTCAGACAAACAAATGCATGATGATGACGATGCTCAAATGCAATGTGGCATGATGACATGAGCATGCGGTCATGATGATGCAATGCACAAAAACAACGCGATTTTCTAGTAGTGGTTTTGCGGGATGCCACAAGACAGATGCACAAAGTTTGTAGAAATGAGACACACTGTCTTCTTAGAGGACGAAATGATGAGGGGAGCATGGTAGCGCAGAAAATTGATCTAGAGGAGAAAAGGGTGCATGCACCTAATCCGATGATTCAGGATCCATTCTTCTAGCTACCTATTGTTCCTGCATCGACAACCCCAGAGGTTGTGGTGCAAGCACCTGTTGTGACTCCACCCATGACAACAGTGAGTGAGGACCCGAAACCTGTCCGTCAGGAGCCGACTGAACCCATTGTTGAGCATGAAAGGGAGCAGCAACAGCCACCTCAATAGGATACGCCACATGTTCAGACACATGATGAGCCAGTTCATGAGCCCCTAGAAGGTCTCAAAGAGCTAGAAATTCAGCAATTTCTAAAGATTATAAAGTTTATAACACAGAAAGAGTTCAAATGGAGAATGATCCCACTACATTTGAAGAAGCCATAAGTAGCCCTCACTCATCGAAGTGGCTAGAAGACATGGAAGATAAGATGAGGTCGATGAGTTCCAATAAAGTTTGGTACTTAGAGGAAATTCCGAAAGGAGCCAAAACAGTAGGTTGTAAATGGGTCTACAAAACAAATTATTGCTCTAGAGGGAATCTGGAGAAATACAAAGGACGATTTGTGGCAAAAGGATTCACACAAAGAGAAGGATTAGATTACAATAAGACATTTTCTCCAGTCTCATGTAATGATTCTTTTAGAATCATAATGGCACTAGTTGTATATTTTGATTTAGAGCTGCATCAAATGGATGTAAAGACGACATTTCTAAATGGGGATTTAGAAGAAAGAGTCTACATGAAACAACCTAAGGGTTTTATCATGGAAGGCAAGGAAAACACGGGATGCCGTCTAAGGAAATCCATTTATGGATTAAAGCAAGCTTCACTAGAGTGGTATCTAAAATTCAACGAGACCATTAAGAAAATTGGATTCAAAGAGAATGTTGAGGATAACTGCGTTTACGCAAAATTCAAAAGTGGGAGATATATTTTCCTAATTTTTTATATGGATGATATCTTGCTTTGTATCAGCGATGTCAGTCTACTACTAGAAACAAAGAAGTTGTTGTCCTCAAACTTCGACATGAAATATCTTGGTGAAGCTTCATATGTTTTGGGCATAGAAATTCACCGAGATAGAGAAAATGGGGTTCTAGATCTGTCGCAAAATGCATACCTAGAAAAGATTCTAAAAAAATATAGTATGCATGCGTGCAATACCACACCTGCTCCTATAGTCAAGGGCGACAGTTTTGGGAAATTTCAATGTCCCAAAAGTCAATATGAGATCGATCAAATAAAGTCAGTACCATATGCTTCGGCCGTTAGAAGCTTACAATATGCACAAGTCTGCACTCGCCCTGACTTAGCTTTTATCACCGGTGTACTCGGTAGATATCAAGAGAACCCGGGCATAGAGCACTGGAAAATGGTAAAGAAAGCTTTGTGTTATGCGCAAGGCTCAAAATACCTCATGCTAACATATAGAAGGTTTGATTCCCTAGAGATAAGAGGGTATTCAGATGCTCATTTTGCGGGAGACAAAGATAATCGAAAGTCCACGACAGGATACGTCTTTACTCTCACAGGATGGACTATTTCGTGGATAAGCTCCAAACGGTCAATAGTCGCCTCATCCACGATGTATGCAGAATTTATAGCATGCTATGAGGACATGGGGCAGGCGGTATGGTTAAAGAAATTTATACCCGACTTGAAAGTGGTAGATTGCATTAGCAAGCCACTAAAGATGTACTATGAAAATGAGCCCACGGTATTTTATGCCCACAACAACAAGTCGAGTAATGCTTCCAAACCAATAGACATAAAGTATTATGTTGTGAAAGATAATATCCAAGATCACGCTATAAGACTCGAGCATTTAAGCACAAAGGAAATGCTTGCGGATCCGCCAACGAAAGGCTTACCACCCAATGTGTTCAAGGAACACTTAGCCGACATGGGTTTAAGGGAAAGCCTATGATTCCTGGATCATAAGAGGCCCAAAAGTAAAGAGTTTCTTGTTTCAAAACTAGAGGTATATTGTAGTTGTATGATTCTATCAACAATTGAGCTGTGACGATGAAAGATGCTCTATGTACCGAAGAGTGATGAAACGAGTAAAGTATAAAGTAAAAAGTAAAGTCGAGATCAAGGGGGATACTGTTAGATTTCTCTCTCCTGGTCGATCCTAACGGATCGATCGACCCTTTGACCGCGTCTTGACCGGGGGCGCCCAACCAAGAAATGGTTGGTCGGCCCCTGTGGCAACGCTCTAAAGAGGAGGTGTGGGTCGGGGCACACGTTACGAGGTTCGATGTTGCTGCCGCTTCCCCCACCTACATCCCTATCGATCTAGGGTTAGCGCTCGCTGCGAGGAAGCTCCACCACCGTCGCCTCCGCTTAGTCCTAGCCCTCCCAGCTCACGCCGTCGCCCCATGGCTAACAACTCGAGTTCCTCGGGGGTCTGGAGAAGGTACATGTTCTCCTCTCTTTCTCTCTATCCTCTACAGATTCAATCCCATAGTTTCTACGGAGTGTTTGTCGAGTAGAACAAAAGGGGCATGCACTTGTGATATTGTGATTTTTTTACAAATATGCCCACCTACAAATTTGCATCACCAAAAATACCCTTCATCGATAATGTTTGTCAAACATACCCTAGCGGAAGGTAAAAAAAACGCCACGTGGTACCTCCCGCCAGGGACCATGGCGGTACGAATATTCTGCCCCAGGCCGCCACCCCGCCTATGGGAGTGACAGGAGGATCGGGGCCCATGTCGGAGCAGAGCGTCGGTCTCCTGCTAGCTTAATTAGCATTTAATATTCAGTTTAATTATTCGGATTAATTAGCATCTCATGGTCCTCCTTCTCCTTGTGAACCGCTTGGTTTCCCCTACCCCTTTAATAACTCTTCCAGTGTGAAATTATTGGGATTTGGTCAATGCATGCAACTTGGGAGCTACGGAATACAGATTGATTGGGCTGTTAACTTGCCAATTCTAGCAGTTTAGCAGGCACGGTAATAGGATGATGGTGCAATTCTATCTGTCACGTTGTTATTGTGGGCCGCACGTACCAAGTAGCAGTCCGTGCTTCCCTAAAAAAATAGTAGCAGTCCGTGCAGTACATGTTCCAAAAAACAACAGTCCGTGTCAATTTTCAAAAGGAAAACAACTCCAAGTTTATCGCAATATTTTGCTGTCCGTGTCAAAGGAAAATTGGAAACCCACTAGAAGTTGATCTCCAAAAAGAAGAAAAGACATGCACGTGTCAAATCAACAAGTATTGTACCATCTATTTTCTAAACAGTACATGGAGTGGATGATCATGAAAAAATCCAGGTCGGGATGTCATGCATGGGTTGAATTCATCAGTAAGGTCAACTACAATAAATATTGGCAACTAATCTTATTCATTTTACATCCTTATATGTAAATCATTTATCCATTGAACTAGCTCTAGGTGCTAAACGCAACGAGAAGTTTGTATACTATTTGATGAATTTCATCAAGTAAAATCATGTAATAGTCCTTTCAAGATTTTTCTGAAAAAAGCGATAACCATTTTGAAGCAGTCAATAGGAAAAAAACGATGATAAATCTCAAATGCAGACATAGTAAGGTGATATTAAAAAATACCTTGGAATACAAAAATAAAATATTTACGCAATAACTCTAAATTAATTCTAAATAGCTAAATCATCGCTTAGATTCACAAAGAACATTAAACCTTGGTATACGAGGTGTAATAGGAGGAGCATAATCTATTTTCAAATCCAGGAAATTTAATGTGGATTGATTGATAAACAACAACAATGTAACAGGCTAAGATGTGTCCAGCAGTCCGTGTCAATTTTCAAACAGAAAACAACTCCAAGCTAATCGCAACATTTTGCTGTCCGTGTCAAATACAAATCGGGAACCCACTAGAATTTGATCTCTAGATAGAAAAAAAGACATGCACGTGCCAAATCAAGAAGTCTTGTACCATCTATTTTCTAATCGGTAGATGGAGTCGATGATAAAAAAAGCCAGGTCAGGATGTCATGCATGGGTTGAATTCATCTATAAGGTCAACTATAATAAATATTGGCAACTAATCTTATTCATTTTACATCCTTATATGTAAATCATATATCCATTGAACTAGCTCTAGGTGCTAAACGCAACGAGAACTTTGTATACTATTTGATGAATCTCATCAAGTAAAATTATGTAATAGTCCTTTCAAGATTTTTCTGAGAAAAAGGGTAACCGTTTGGAAGCAGTCAATAGGAAAAACAATGATAAATCCCAAATTAAGACATAGTAAGGTGATATTAAAAGATACCTTGGAATACAAAGATAAAATATTTATGCAATAATTCTGAATTAATTCTAAATAGCTAAATCATTGCTTAGATTCAAATAGAACATTAAACCTTGGTATACGAGGTGTAATAGGAGGAGCGTAATCAATTTTCAAATCCAGGAAATTTAATGTGTATTGATTGATAAACAACAACAAATTAACAGGATAAGATGTGTCAACATGCGAATGAGTTCATTGGCAGGGGAAAACAGACACAAATAGAAAGTAAGCGAATGGTGCGACATAATGAACATTTATGATTATCAAAGCGACAAACCTGATTATTCTATCAACGAGGTGTTATAAGAATCTATCATTTATGTCAATGCATTATGTTGGAGGTACACATTAATATGTCTAACGTGATATGGAAATACATAGGCATAAAGCATGGTACGTTTAAAATTTATTATGTCACCCGTATGTGAATTATATATATATATATATATATATATATATATATATATATATATATATTACAATCATATGGAAATTTTATTTACCAAAATCTTTCTCTCATGAGTGCAGATCTTATTCTCATGGTGGTAAAGCTTATATTTTTTCACATTTATGCAATAAGTTGCTAATCATAATCTCTACAAGTTGATTATATTTACTATGTAAGTTTGAAGATACATCATTAATTTACATTTATCAACTTATGAACATACTAACATTTATTAGTTGTCATATGTTCGCTTCAATTATGGCGATCTATGGGAGACGATATACTTTTTTGAAAAAGGTCATATGATCATCTATATACAATATGAGAGCTCTACTTGCCGTAAAGCGATTGTATCCCGATTACGTTGTATAAGAATAGTCGAGCAATTATATCCTGATTACATTGCAATTTGTAGAGATTCTAATTATATTATTGTATTCATGTGCAAGTTCCAAGATTTCCCTTTAAAATAAGGCATGCAAATATGATACAAAAATCGTTGGCTCCCTGGAGTAAATCCCCATGGTTGTGCCAGTACCATGAGAGAGACGACCATATTGATGTGACTGAAAATGCATATTCCTATCCTAATAAGGACGAAATCTAAAATGCATATAAGAGGTTATTCCATGGTTACACTTCCTGGCCGGACTTGGTGGATTATCAAGGTGACACACGCCGCGAACATTGAAAAGGTGGGATGTTGAACCTGTGTATGCCTTACCTTTGTGCGTTAAAGAGTTAAAATGTTCCATGCTTAAGAAAGTTGAAATGTTTACAATTTCAATCTTATTAAATCAAACATTGTATTTTTTAATTAAATAGATCAAGATTCTACCCGAATAGAAATATGCTTAACACATTTGCAAATTGTAAGATAAGATATTAATAAATTGCAAGTCAACCTATAACATGAAGTACCCCTGAATTGATTTGAGGGTTATTTTCAAAAAAGGTACGGATGATTCCCTCGCATATGCGAGGGCCACCCTGCTAGTTAAAACAACATCTAGATAATAATTACAGTTCTCTATGTCTACGGTGTTAGCTAGGTCGAAATCTTGCAGACATACGGTATTGATGGTCAATTCTGCACAGTGCGTAGACATCGAGCATTAGGGGAAAAAAGAAGAGTGTATTAATTGGGCAGGGAGTAAAAAAGAAAAGATAAAGCATACGTACTCCGGGCGCCGTGCAGCTGGCAGCCGGGCAGGCAGCAGGCAGCAGCCACATCAACTCTGACGGCGTATCTCCGTTCCTCTCCTTCTCCTGCGCAACCGTATCCCGCCATTGCTGCCCGCGTAAACTCTTCCTTTAAACTCGTGATGCATGCACGCCGTAACACGCATGTCATGGCGCGCCCTGCCTTCCTTCCTTGGCTCGCATACCGTGCCTACGCCGCCTATACAGAAACATAACTCGCCTACGAGTAGGAGGGAGGAGGAGGAGGAGGAGGCTAGGATCCTGCACGGCTGCACGTACGTCGCCTCGGAGCAGCTAGCCTAGCAGAGAGTAGAGAACGAACTGCGGCTCCTCAGTCTCCATGCGTCGTTCGCGTGCAGGCGTAGCGTAGGCGCATGCAGCAGGGGTAGCAGCATATGACGTCTTTTCGGATAGGATACGCAGCTGAGCTCTGTACATTGCAACAGGCGCGTAAAAAGGATTGGACGGAATAGCAGCGCATACAGCAGTAGCAGCAGCTTCCTTGTCTTGTTCGTGTGTACCAGTGCTACTACTGCTAGTGCATGTGTATCCCTGTGCTCCGCAGGCAGCGTAATCCTTCCTGCCTCTATCTCTCCCGTAGCTGTGCCGTTCCTTCCTGGTCTCTGCCTGCCCGCACCGGCATCCCGCTGACGGCTCCCTGGAGCGCATGCATGATAGCCTGCCTGCCTGCCTGCCTGCCCAGAGGAGAGAATTTTGCAGATACTAGCACGTACGTAGCTGGCTTCCGTTTGTAGCCAAGGAAGCTTGCGCAGAGTTGCAAAATAAAGAGCTTGTCTGCTGCACATGCGTCCCGCATGCCACTGTGTCGACTGTCGACGACTAAACGTGTGGCGCACTCGCCAGAGATACGAACAGTAAGACACATCTGACGACATACATATATACCCGTGCTACTGGCGGTATAAAGAAGGCGTCGACCAAAACCTGCTGCTAGCGTTCATCGATGCCAAGCCCGTACAATACGGCTACACAAGGCGGACGATTTAGATTTGTGGTCCAACTTGTTCGGTCGACCACGCATAGCAGCACGATCCAAAAAGACAAAAACGGACAGACCAGCCCAAGAGAAGAAGTTCATGCGCGTCTGCATCTAGGCCAACCTGTGTCCGCATATGTTCGGACAGACACATTCGTCATTTAGATCTGGGTTATGAATGGATTGGTCCGAGTTTCGCGCTCCAAAATCCGTTGCTTGTTCGGACCGCAAATGAATATTCTTTATTTCCTCTCGGACAGGCTCTCTTTTTTCATTCGAATGTCGTGTGAAATAATCCGGATGAATCGTACCGCTGAAACGCCGCGCAGTCCGTGTGCATCCATATGGACACGCGCCGACGGTTTGGGTCTCCCCAGTGGATGCCCTTGCGCATGGCTTACTTACGTCTACACAGAGCTGCGGCAATGCAGTGGACGGCGCGCCGAACGCGTTTATGTTTGTGTGCGATAGATCATGGCTTCTGATCTGGTCAGCGCGCGCACGTTTGGTCTGCACGGTCCTGCGCGGCGCACCGCAAGCCGCAGGCACCGGCACAGCGCGCACCGTTGCGACCAGAGAAACTGATCGGTCCTCCCAGTCCCACCACCTTTTGTCTGATGATCACTCGCTCGTCCGCTCAAATTTAGGTCATCTCGAGCGAGAAGCAGGGCCGGCTCTATGTTTTTCAGGGTCCTAAGCAAAGTCGACGGTATGGGCCCTGAAGGCTAATCTATATATAGACATATTAAAAAAAATTATCATATATATATATATATATCTACTGGCACTTTTTAAAATAAAAGTTAACATCCAACCACACATCTTAGTCTCAAAATATAATAAATAGTATTTGTTGCTGGTTTGATTATCTCAAATAAGAAATAATTTCAATGATAATAAGTCAGGAGTGAGAATCAGAGCCTGCCGCTGGTGAATTGGTGATCCCCAATAGACGATAGATGATATGCGATCATCGATCGAGTCAGGGAGGCAGGGCCCTAGAGATCGAGGCGCGGAGTCCGGCCGATTTCCGAAGAGTTGAGGAGAAGAGAAGAGAAGGGAGATCATAAGTTCGCGACGCATTGTAACCCATGCGGCCAGCGTCGTAACGCGTTGTAACTCGTAAGCCTGGTATCTCGTGTCGTAGTGAGCCGTTTTGATTTCCTGCTCGACGTGTTGTGTCTGGTTTCCAGGGCCTACTCGTTTCTCGCGTCGTGGGCAGCAGATGTATACCCATATATATATACTTCCTCCGTTCGCAAATAAGTATACGTCTAGTGTTTAGCCAAGTTAAAGTTTATTAAATTTGACCAATTTTATAGATAAATATAGCAACATATATTACTTCCTTCGACCCATATTAGTTGACTCAACTTTGTCTAAATTTAGATAAATCTAGACACTATTTAGTATATAGGTTCATCCAAATTTTAATAAATCCAAGTCAACTAATATGGATCGGAGGGAGTACATCAAATTAACATATCATGAAACTAAATTTTAAAACACATCTATTGGTAATAATTTAGAGTCATAAGTATCACTATATTTTTCTTAAAAAATAGTTAAACGTTGTTAACTTTAACTTAGAACAAGATTAGCATTACATTTATTTGCATACAAAGAGAGTACATGAGTACAAATTTTTGGGCCCCCTCCGGCCGTGGACCCCTAGCCGATGCCAGGGTGGCGACCCCTCAGCGCCGGCCCTGGCGAGAAGACACAAACCGACGTTCAATTTTGTCTGTTTGGGTCGGGTCATGGACGATTTAGAGTCGTGGTCCGGCCTGTTCGGCCGACCGCGTACAGTAGCGTGATCCAAAACGGACAAAAACGGATAGGCTAGTCCAAGAGAAGAAGGTCCATGTGCGTCTTCGTCGGGCCAGCATGTATCCGT
The DNA here is from genome assembly GCA_916181665.1 of Avena sativa. Classification (NCBI taxonomy): domain Eukaryota; kingdom Viridiplantae; phylum Streptophyta; class Magnoliopsida; order Poales; family Poaceae; genus Avena; species Avena sativa. The sequence goes on along the minus strand of OV702294.1, from coordinate 163,394,024 downwards.
GTCTGTCCGGACAGACCCATCCATGTATCAGATCTGGGTCACAGATTGGTCCGCCCGAATTAATCCGGATGGGTCACACTGCTGGAGCGCCGCGCATGTTCCGCGTGTCTGCATGGACCCATTTGGACACGCACAGACCGTTTGAGTAGTCCCGATGGAGATACCCTTGCGGCCTCCATCTTTACGTGCCGACTGGAACAAAATTGGTAATTGAGGTGCGCACATTTTCTCGTAGAATGTTTTAATGATTCTTTACCATTAATTGTAGTGGCGATACAACTATGAAAGAGTTTGTCCTCCCACCTTTGCACCAATCAGCTAGAAAACCGAACCTATTTATTATTTTTAGGAAATTTTGTACTCCGGTCCGGTTTATTAGACGCGCATATAGTTTAAGAACAATTTTTACGGAAGGCGTCGCCTTCCCCATCATGAAAGCCGTCGCCTTCTCCCTCAATAAAATCGTCTCTTCCGGCGAAAAGAGGATCACCCTCACCGGAGTTGTTTAGAAACGTCGATACATCCATATTTTCTTCCCCACGGATCACACCATGGATCAACTCTTCCTTTTCTTTGTCTCTGTCGTGTGGTTTCATATTTTCTGCATAAGTGAAAAAAACGGATAAGTCAAAGCGGCTAAGGGAGGAGGTTAGGACGCTAGGACCTGGTGCCGAGAGATATAAACCCTTATTCAAAGAAACCCTAATATTACAAATATTACATACACAATACCGCGGGACAAATACCACGTGGGGCGGCGGCGGGGGATGGCGCTACACAACGACTTGGGAAGCGGGGATTGCACGACACGTGGAGCCTAAATATGGCGGTTTGCAGAGTAACGACATAGGGGCGAACCAGAGAGGGAGGGGGACAACAGAGTGGTCCAGGTGGACCGCGAGCTTACTATCGGCGCATGTGTTTATCAAGGGAGCCCCTTTCGTCTCGGTTGGTGGCAAGGGCATATGAGAGGGGTCACTTTGTTCTCTAATTAAACTCGGGGTGGGGGTTCTTTTTCACCAGGGCCAATGACGCTCATGACGTCACGCCGGCGGGAGCTCACAGCATGGTGGCGAGGGCGATGATTATTACGTGCGCGGGGACTACAGGACTATGTGCATTCGAACCGCGGGAGCAAGGCGGTTGAAAATTGTACTTGTGCGGATTTTCAAATGAATTGAGATTATGGAATGTTTACAAAAAATGTCTATTCGTGCACATTAAAAAAAGTATGTAATCATATAGTTTATCATACATGTGCAATAAAGATTATACTATTATACATATAGTAAAAATGCCTTTTTATACTATCATACATGTGCAACTAAAGATTATACTATCATACATATAGTAAAAATCCGCTTGGGTGACGTCAGCATGACGCCATGCCGGCGGGATCTCACAGCACGGTGGCGAGGGCGGCGATTATTACTGCGCAGGGGGCTACAGGACTTTGCGCATTTGAACCGCGGGAGCAAGACGGTTGAAAATTGTACTTGTGCGGATTTTCAAATGAATTAAAAAAGTAAAACTATGTAATCCTATAGTTTATCATACATGTGCAGTAAAGATTATACTATCATACATATAGTAAAAATGCCTTTTTATACTATCATACATGTGCAACTAAAGATTATCATGTAAAATAAGAATGTACATATAAAAATGGTAATTAACTAAAAAATGCTAATTATGTACATATAAAAAGTAATTATGGTAAATAAGAATATACATATAAATAAAGATTATACTATCATACAATAATTATGTACTTAATTTGCAAGGGAAATTAACTTAAAAAATAATCGGCCGAGAGGGGCCAAGAGGGAGCCGCGCCAGGGGACGATGGCGAGCGGCGCGCGGAGCACGAGCGACGAGCTCGATCGGCGGAGCGCGGGCAACGAGGCGCGCGGGCTGCGGACGAACGACGACGGTGCGACGCTCCCAAGCGTTGCGAGGTTGCGGGGACGGAGGCGGCAGTCCGGTGGGGCGTGCGGGGCGGCGGGCAGCCCGACGGCGTCGCTGGAGATCAGGGCGACGCCTCCCTGCACGGAAAACAGTTAGCAGGATGTTAGAGAGATGGGGAAGAAGAGGCGCGCTAGTTATAAAGGAGAGGACCTTTCGTCCCGGTTGGTGCACCAGCCTGGACTAAAGGGTCATATGTCCCGGTTGGTGGAAGCCACTAACCGGGACTAAAGGCCAATTTCGGGCTAGGCTCGAAATGGCGCGCGTAGGGGCTTTTAGTCCCGGTTGGAACCACCAACCGGGATTGCAAAGTTTTTTCAGATTTTCTCTCGGTTCTCGCCTTATTTTTTATTTAGGGATTTAAATTTGTAATGATTTTTAAATGATAAATAATTTGGAATCTTAAAAAACTTTAAACATAAAAAGTGTTTGAATTTGAATAACTAATTCAAAAACATTTTCTGTTTTTAAAATAATTAATATAACTATTTAAATTATTAACCATTTTAAATAAAAAATGACTTAACTAATATTTTTTGCATATTATTTAGGAATCTTAAAAAACTTTAAACATAAAAAGTGTTTGAGTTTTAATAACTAATTCAAAACAATTTTTTGTTTTTTTAAATTAATGTAACTCGGTCGGTCCGTAGTTTTTGGTCCGGGGTAGTCCTCGGTCGGTTGGTAGTCCTTGGTCGGTCGGTAGTCGTCGGTCGGTCGGTCAGTACTCCTCGATTGGTCAGTAGTCCTCGATTGGTCAGTAGTCCTCGGTCGGTCGGTAGTCCTTGGTCGGTCGGTTAGTAGTCCTCGGTCGGTCGGTCAGTACTCCTCGGTCAGTCAGTAGTCCTTGTTTGGTCAGTCGGTCGGTAGTCATCGGTCGGTCAGTACTCCTCGGTCAGTCAGTAGTCCTCGGTTGGTCAGTCGGTCGGTAGTCCTTGGTCGGTAGGTAGTCCTCGTTCGGTAGTCTTCGGTCGGCCGGTAGTTCTCGGTCGGTCGGTCAGTAGTCCTTGGTCGGTCGGTAGTCGTCGGTCGGTCGGTCAGTACTCGATCGGTAGTCCTCGATCGGTCGGTAGTCGTCGGTCGATCAGTACTCGGTCGGTAGCCGTCGGTTGGTCGGTAGTCCTCGGTTGGTCAGTAGTCCTTGGTCGGTCGGTAGTCCTCGGTCGGCCGGTAATCCTCGGTCGGTAGTCCTTGGTCGGTCAGTCGGTAGTCCTCGGTCGGTTGGTTGGTACTCCTCGGTCGGTCATTAGTCCTCGGTTGGTCGGTACTCCTCGGTCGGTCAGTACTCCTCGGTTGGTCAGTAGTCCTTGGTCGGTCAGTAGTCCTTGGTCGGTCAGTAGTCCTCTTTTGGTAGTCTTCGGTCGGTCGGTCAGTAGTCCTCGGTCGGTCGGTCAGTAGTCCTCGGTCGGTCGGTAGTCCTCGGTCGGTAGTCCTCGATCGGCCAGTAGTCCTTGGTCGGTAGTCCTCGGTCGGTCGGTCGGTAGTCCTTGGTCGGTCGATCAGTAGTCCTCGGTTGGTCAGTAGTCCTTGGTCGGTCAGTAGTCTTTGGTCGGTCGGTAGTCGTCGGTCGGCCGGTAGTCCATTGGAATCATGAAGAAAAAAGGAGCTTCAAGGTTGATCAAGACAAGTGCAAAGAGTGATATCAAGTTGGATCAACCTCAAGAAGGGATGAAGAAGGGCGAGCTCAAGATGCGCCATCTTTAGAAGATCTCATGCTTGAAGCTTGCCATCCTCGTGCTCATGGAGTGATGAAGACAAGTTCAAAGAAGAGGTTTCCGCATGGAGTATGGGGAGCAATTTGCAAGTCTTCATCTTCATCAAGCAAGTGAAGGGTTTCGCAGCATAGTAAATCAAAAAAATCTACGGATGCGTGGATCAAAATGCCAAGATCTAATCTAGGAGATGCAAACAACGAGGGGGGATAGATGAGATCTTCATACCCTTGAAGAAATCGCACAGCGGAACGTTCAACGGAATGTGGTTGATGTAGTCGTACTAGCCTTCTCCTCCTCGCGATCCGATCCGATCCAACGCCGCAAGTGGCGACGCCTCCGAGAGATGCACACGTACGGTACCTCGACGTCTCCTCCTTCCTCGGTCCAGCAAGTGGGGTGGAGAGATAGATTGGATCTACAACACGACGGCGTGGTGCAAAGGTGGAGAGTTTCTATGGCAGGGCTTCGCCTACGCGCAGTCGGGAGAGAGAGAGAGAGAGAGAGAGAGAGAGAGAGAGAGAGAGAGAGAGAGAGAGAGAGAGAGAGAGAGAGAGAGAGAGAGAGAGAGAGAGGGTAGCAGGTAGGCGGCTAGGGTTTGAGGAGGTGTGGGGGGAGGGTGCGCCCCTGCCCTATTTATATAGAGGGTTGGCCGACTGCCCTTGCCCCTCCTCAAAACCCTAGGGCCGGCAGCCACATGGGAGGAGTGGGGGGGGCAAGTTTCCCCCCCCCCCTTCTAGAAGCTCTCCCTAGGGTTTCCCCTAGGGCTTGGCCGGCTGGGCCTATGGGGCCTTGTGCCCCTGGCCCAATGCGGCCAGGGCACTACCTCGTAGGCCACGCCCCCTCCCGACAAGTGGGGCCACGTTGGTCCCACTTCGGAAGCTTCTAGAACCTTCCGGTACAATACCGAACAATCCGAAACAATTCTGAAATCCAAAAATTGCTTTCCCTTATATGAATCTTATTCTCCGGACCATTCCGGAACCTCTCGTGATGTCCTGGATCTCATCCGAGACTCCGAACAAAAACTCATAAACCAATTATCCATTCTATCCTAGCGTCGATACACGTTAAGTGTGTGACCCTACGGGTTTGAGAATATGCAGACATGATCTTCTATCAATAATCAACAGCGGGGTCTGGAAACCCATATTGACTCCCACATATTCATCGATGATCATATCGGATGAACCACGATGCCAGGATTCAATTAATCCCATATATATTCCCTTCGTCACGCGATATTTTACTTGCCCGAGATTCGATCGTTGGCATCGGCATACCTAGTTCAATCTCATTCACAGCAAGTACTTTACTCGTTCCGTAATCCGATATCACTTTGTGATTAACTCCTTAACCACGTGCTTGCAAGCGGTGTTGATATCGATTACCGAGTGGGCCCGAAGTATATCTCTCCGACTTGGGAGGGACAAATCCCATCTCGATACATACAACCCAACAAGTACTTTCCGATCACCTGAGAGACACCTTTATGATCACCATCTCATAGGATGACGTTTGATGACCTCAAAGATTTCTTCCGATACCAGGGAGTTGCATTATCTCATGGTCTAAGGAATACAATATTTGACATAAGAAAAGCTTCGCAAAGATGAACACGATGACACGATCTAATTGCTCTGCTTAATTTGGGTCTGTCCATCATATCATTCTCCCAATGACATGATCTCATTATTAATTGACAACTCATGTCTATGGTTAGGAAACCTTAATCATCATTAATCAATGAGCTAGTCCATAGAGGCGTACTAGGGACACGGTGTTGTTCATAAACCACACAAGTATCAAAGTTTCCGCTTAATACAATTCTAGCATGGAATATAAACTTTATCATGAACAAGAATTATAATAATAACATCTTTATTATTGCCTCTAGGGCATAATTCCAACAGCAAGAGCATCCAAGAAAGTTGTTCCCACTATAGAAGAACAAGACGGTCTATATCAAGGTCAAGTGGGATGCTCAAGGCAAAGGTATGTTCTTGATAGGGATTTTCTTTTGCCTGTCTCGTGTTGTTAGTTGTGAGACCGGGATTAGGATAGATAGCCGTTCTACCAAGAGGGGCTCTCAAGCGGGTGTCTCGTTTGTATCATTTAGAGAGAGCTCAAACCTTTGCATTTATAGCATCATATTTCTTGGTTGTTGTTTGGTTTCTTGTCCATGAGAGGTTCTAGAGCTTGTGGTCATCATCATAAAAAGCTCTAGTTCATCAAATAAGGATTTTACTTGCATATCTTATTACGTTTTTTTGATCTTGCGAGTTTTCCGGCTCCACACCTTGGGGGACACTTCACATATATATTCATGGTATTTTCTCCCAAGGTGATACCTTGGTTGGATTCTATTCATCGTTATCTTTCCAACAAAATTGGTTTCATCCCGTTTGGAGTTCGAATGCAAAAGTTATTGCATTTCTGGTTTCTAGAAATTCCCTGACCGGAAGTTCCGGCTTCCCATCGGAAGTTCCGCTAGGGCATTTTTGCCGCCGTAAGTTCCGGTGGAAGTTCCGGTTCTTCCTCCGCTCACGATCAGTATTCTCTCTGTTTGGTTGTTGTATTTGATAGAACTTTAGTCGGAATTTTCACCGGTAGTTCTGCTCCCACCAGAAGTTCCGGCCAGGGACCGGAAGTTCCGCTTGGGCTTAGTTGCCGCTGAAAGTACCGATTGAAATTCCGTCTCTTGTTTCGCTCACGTTCAGTAACCTTCTGTTTTGGTTGTGACTATTTGACGGAACTTCTGTCGGAACTTCCACTGGAAGTTTCGCTCCCACCGGAAGTTCTGACCAGGGCTCGCATTTTCAGATTCTTGCTTCGCAGTTTTTGACCGTTGGCTGTGTGCCACTGGAACTTCCGGCCTCCCATCGGAAGTTCTGGCTAGGGGTCGCGAATGCCCATAACGGGAAGATCTGGGATCCCTTTAAAAGGGGCTCCTCCTCCCCTTCGTGGGCACTATCTTTTCTTCTTGGTTCTTGGCTTTCTCTCTCTCCTCCATTGTTGACCTTGAAGAAGCTTTCCCTCTCCCTTTCCCTTCCTATGATTCTTGCATCTTTTTGAGGGATTTGAGAGAGGAGATCTAGATCTACAATCCCCCCAAGCCAAATCCCTTCTTTGTGAAGGAATCATTGGGATCTAGATCTTGGAGAGTTTTGTGTTCTCCTCTTGTGTTCTTCCTCCCTTATTCCCCCAATAGCTTTTGTAGGTTTGTTAGAATTTGGGAGTGAAGGACTTGCCCTTGCATTTGTTGCATAGGTTTTAGTTATCCTCGGAGATTCGGCGAGTACAAGCTTGAGGGCTTGTTACTCTTGGGTTCCTTGGAACCCTAGACGGTTGTGTGGTTGGGTTTTTGACCTTTTGTGGTCTTGTTGACCTTTTGTGGTCTTGTTGACCTTTTGTGGTCTTGTAGCCTTTTATGGCGTTGTTGGCCTTTTGTGGCATTGTAGCCTTTTGTGGCTTTGTTGTTGGGAGCCTCCAATTGAGTTGTGGAGTTAGCCCCAATCTTGTACGTGTTCGGTGACCGCCCTCAAGCGTCCCATAGTGGAGCGAGTGCCCGCCTTTTGTGGTGCGCACTCTGGAGAATAGGGTGAGCCTTTTGTGGCGTCGGTGAGTTGTGTGCTTTCGCATCCGGGGTGAGGCCTTGTGTGGCGTTGGGTGAGCATCAAGCCACCACACCTCGAGGTGATCCATTTATGGCGTTCAGAGAGCATTGTGCCATCGCACCTCTCCAACAGAGACGTAGCTTCTTTGGAAGTGAACTTCGGGAAACAAATCTTCGTCTCCCCGTCCATCGGTTATCTCTCAACCGAGCCCTTTACTTATGCACTTTACATTGTGATAGCCATCGTGCTTGAAGTATTTATACCTTGCTATCACCTTGTTATTTGTATTGCTTAGCATAGGTTGTTGGTGCACTTAGGTGAACCTAGTGGCTAGGTTTTGTGCTCAATAAATTAAAGGATAGTTTTATTCCGCATTTAATTGAGCCTAAACCGTAATCATTTTAAAAAGCCTGTTCACCCCTCCTCTAGGCGACGTCCTTTGCACTTTCATATTTACACAAATAAGGCCACTACGTGGCAGAGTGACACTTGTTTAGACCAAAGGCGTTACATATGCAAAAGAGAGAAACTGAGACTAGTTAAGCTACAAGGCAGAGGGACCTAAGCGTCAGCACCCGGAGCAGCTTCGGATCCAGACTTCCTACTCTTGGCCACTCGCTGCTGCTCCAGCGAGTAGTTAACCAGAAGATCTATCAGCTTAGGTCCAAAATGCTTGCAGTGGGAGGAAAACGCTACCTCGGTGCCATCCGCCGCCGTTGGCATCCTGGACGTGACCTATGGCAGATCCAGCTAAGCGTCGGACGCCATCGCCCTCGCCAGCCCCATCATAGCGCCGACCCCCTTCTGCGTCTACTTGTACTTCACCGGAGCATCATCTATCAGAGCCTCCGCAAGGGAGTCTACGTCCTCGAGAGATACGCCCTTCGGGTCTATCTCCTTGTAGAAGTGAGCAAGGACCTTCTTGGCCTTTTCAAGCGACTCCACGGCGAAGGCACAACGATCTTCGATCGCTGCAACAGGATCCGTCAGGGGATATTCGTGCTCCAGGGCGTCACGGTCAAACGTAACACCTGAAGCACCTACAAAGAAAAACGGCAAACCCTTCAGATGAGGAACAAGGAATCACACCTGAAGCATGGAACACTCAAAGATAGAACAAGGTGGCTTACCGGATATAGCCTTGGCAGCATCCATAAGCTTTTCAACCATGGCTTTCTCCCGTGTCGCTGCGATGGCCGCGAGTTGCTTCTCATGCTCTTCAGCCTCTTTTTGTTGACGCTGGAGGGCCTCTGTAGCATCCTTTGCCTCCTTATCCGCTTTGCCGAGACTCTTTTCGAGTGCGTTCATCTTGCGGAGGGCATCGTTGTTCTCATCTACAACATTGGGCAACAAAAGATGAACACAAGAGCATATTATGCCAAGCAATCACAATTGAACAAGAAGAAACACGCACCTTGGAGTTGCTTGAGGCTGCCTTATAGAGAAAGGTGATGCTGGATTAGGCGATTGGCGTCACAGACAAAGGGATGCGAAGAAAACAACACACCTGATGAAGAAAGGGCTCGAGGGCTACCCCACGTAAAATAAGAATATCACTTACATGGTCAGATGTGGACTCCGAAAGTTTTGTTTGCATCTTCCGAGCAACGAGCGCACGAATCCCTTGCCACAGGCAGGCTTCGATTCCGCGAACATTTCTTCGGGCTCCTCATCGAGGGACTCCTCCAAATGATTGCTACTAGCACTTACAAGGAACCACATCGACAACAAGCTAATACTTAGCATATCAACAAAATAACAAGAGTCGATCAAGAGAAACTTACGTTGGTATGTCTGACAGGTTGAAGATAGGAGCCTCCTTCTTCTCCTTCTTCTTCTTGGTCGGCGGCTACGGGGCCATCGCCCGAACAGGCACATCCGTGATGGGGGAGGAGGTCGCACCCTCATCCCCGTCGTGATTCTTGAGGAAGGAGGTACCCTTCGGCGTTGGTGGCGTCTCCCCATCCGAAGTTTCACTCCGAGACCTCTTTCGAGTCTATCCTTTGCTCGTCTCGGGGGCTTCTAAGGAAGGCGACCGCGCAGGGGGAGCTCGGTCCGGCGCAGCCGCGTACATTTTAGGTAGAGGGGCATTGTTCTCGCTACCTTGTAGCCCTACAAATTGAAGACAAAAGATGAAACGAGATAAGTATTAATAACAAATAACAAGCACTCGAAAAGCGTTATGCGCAACTATAGGTTTCACCTGAGGGACTGCTTTCTTGGCACTAAAAGGAGGAGTCAAGGACCTCCCCGGAAGGTCCTCGTCGACCTTGTTCTTTGGCAGAGGCCGAAGCGCCCTATCAAGGTCAGACGAACACATCTCCTCCAGCAAAACCCTTGTCGGGTCACTAGCGCCAGCATACAAGAACATCGGGTGCGCCCTGATACGTCGACAACGTATCTATAATTTTTGATGCTCCATGCTTGTTTAGTATCTAGTTTGCTTTGTTTGTCTACACTTTGAGGTGCTTTTACATGTTTTCTGGTACTAACCTACTAACAAGTTGCAACAGTGCCAGATGCATGTTTTCTGCTGTTTTTTGGTTTCAGAAAAGTTAGTAAAGAAATATTCTCGGAATTGGACGGGACAAACGTCAAAGTCATTTACTTTCCGTGGGGAACAAGAACTCCAGAGGGGAGCCGGAGAGGCCGGCCAGGGCGGCCAGAACCACCCTAGGCATGGGTGGGCCCTGCCCTGCACCTGGGAGAGGCGTGGGGCCCCTAGCCGCCGCCTTGGCCTCCCCCTTCGCCTATAAGAAGCCCCCGATGCAGAAACCCTAAGCAGCCAATCAAATCTCCATGAAACCGTCTATAGCCGCCGCCACCATCGTCCCTAGATCAGGGGGATCTGAAGTTCTTCCCGGCACCCTGCCAGAGGGGAGATCATCCTGGAGGCCTTCTCTCCGGTATGATGCGTGAGTAGTTCCACCTTGGACTATGGGTCCATGTAGTAGCTAGATGGTTGTATCTCCTCCTTTGTGCTTTCATATATAGATCTTGTGAGCTCCGTTCATGATCAAGATCTAATCTATTTGTAATCATGCATGTTGTGTTGTGGGGATCCGATGGATATTGAGATTATTATGTTGGTTTGATTAATGGTTTTGTCTTTATGATTCTATCATGTCTGTGTTGTTTGTGATCTTGCATCCTCTCCGTTGTTAGTAGCTATCTTGGCCAAGTAGTTGCTAGTGACTCCAAGATGGGGTATTTATGCTCGATAGTGGGTTCATGCCTCTAGTTTCCAAGGGAAATGACAGAAATCTCTTCGGTTGTAGATGTGTTGTTGCTACTAGGGAGAAAACAACGGTCTCTTATTCATGGAACATGTGGACTATTTACCTTACACACTTTGCTTAAAGCATTTGTCTGTTGCTTGCAACTTAATACTAGAGGGGGTTCGGATGATAACCTGAAGGTGGACTTCTAGTAATAGATGCAGTTGGATGGCGGTCTATGTATCTTGTTGTATTGCCCAATAGAATCTCATAGGATCCTTCTGACTAGTAATTGCATTGTTATGCCTTGCTCAGTTCCTGTCAATTGTCCTGCTGTAATTTGTTTACCCTTCATGCCATGTTGTTTATATAAGGAGAGCACTTCTAGCGAACTATGGACCTCGATCCAATCTTTACCATTGATACATCTTCTAATGTTTCTTGTTTACTTGCCGCAAACCATTACCTTGCACACGATACGTTTAATCCTTTGTTACAGCAACCGGTGAGATTGACAACCTCATTGTTAGTTGGGGCAAAGTCTTGAGTTTGTGTTGTGCAGGTCTCCGCGTTGCTTGCAACACCTGTGTGACGTTTCCTTCCTCCGACTGGTTCGATAACCTCGGTTTGTTACTGAGGGAAGACTTGCTGCTGTGCTACTTCACACCTTGCTCTTGGGGTTCCCAACAGGCTCCTCATCAAGTGAGCTAGCCATCAACTAGCACCATCAACAATGATTTCCTAAGGACTCCTATTGCTCCACCTGCTCCTGATGCTACCTTTTATGAAATTAAGCCTGCTTTGTTGAATCTTGTGATGAGAGAGCAATTTTCTGGTGCTAGTTCCGATGATGATGATGCCCATCTTAATAACTTTGTTGTACTTTGTGAGATGCAAAAGTATAAGGATATAGATGGAGATATTATTAAGCTCAAGCTGTTTCATTTCTCCTTAAGAGGAAAAGCTAAAGAATGGTTGTTATCTTTTCCTAAAAATAGTATTGATTCTTGGACTAAGTGCAGGGATGCTTTTATTGGAAAGAACCATGCTGTCACGGGGAACGTTTTCAATATTGCACTTGTACTTTGTACTCAGTTGATATCATGATTTTTGTCTATGGATGTCACCGGTGTGAAATAAAGAGGGAACTTGTAAGTCCATGGAGTTTGTACTTTGTGTTAGAGAAACGCCTGGGCCGCTAGCCTATGCCATGAATAATCATGGTGGAAACTTGCAACATCACCATAGTGAGATATCTATGAAGCATCCTCAATAAAAATCTATGCATATGGTAAATAAAAAGATCGCTGAGATGCTCATTGCCTGCTTGCGTTGTCATTTTGATTATGGGATAGCTCCTGTACCATGTGCAAGGGGTACCCCATTGGCGGTTCTCTATGATATGCAAATACTTAAAATGACAAGAACTTGCAGGTGACTAAAGTTGAGTAGCATGAGGTGTGGCCCTTGTATTCAAGGGACTTGAGATTGCCAACTTATACTTTGTCAAGCATATACTCCATCTTTGTTCACTTTAACCTTAATCACTTCAAGATGCTTATGATAGGGGCAATGAGGGCTGAAAGCTAACAAGTACCATAATTTTTGAAAGCTCTTTTTGAAACTTGAAATCCCTGCTTCCTTTATAAAAAGGTCTTTCTTCCACCATTATTTGAGTCTCCACCTTCTACCTTTAGGCACCATTAAGAGAGCATAGTTGCCATTCTGTGTGTAGTGTTCAAAAATTTATTGATTGATGCATATTGTGATATTACTTGTTCTTGTGCTACTTGTTTCTAGTCACCCTTGTGAACTTTGAAGGTGTCCTATGCATCTATTTGCTACTTTATGAGGGACAAGCTGAATGCCACTATGCCATGTTTTCTGTATGTGAAACAAACAAACGTTTTTCAATGCATGTTATTCATGATCTTTGTTTGTAGCCTGTCATGTTGCATGCACAGTTACTATGTCCTATTGTTAGAACTTCATCTTTCATGCACATGTTTAGAGTTCTTTGTTCCTAGCTTTCAATGTTTGCAAATGGTTTGATCTCGTTTTTTATGGTACATGTCACCTTAAAAATTATTCTTTTTATCACTTACCTACTCGAGGACAAGCAGGAGTTAAGCTTGGGGATGCTTGATACGTCAGAAATGTATCTATAATTTTTGATGCTCCATGCTTGTTTAGTATCTACTTTGCTTTGCTTTGTCTACACTTTGAGGTGTTTTTATATCTTTTCTGGAACTAACCTATTAACAAGTTGCCACAGTGCCAGTTGCCTGTTTTCTTCTGTTTTTGGTTCCAGAATGGCAGAAAATCAATAATCTTGGAATTGGACGGGACAAAAGCCAAACTCAATATTTTACCGTGAGGGACACGAATCCAGAAGACAGGACGAAGACGCAAACCAGGGCGGCCAAACCCCACTAGGCGCGGGTGGGCCCTGCCTCGCGCCTGGGCAGGGTGTGGCCCCCCTGGTCGCCTCCCAGCATCGCCTCTTCGCCTATAAGAAGCCCCCGATGCAGAAACCCTAAGTACTGATCAAAACTCCACGAAACCTTCTGTAGCCTCCGCCACCGTCGTCCCTAGATCGGGGGGATCTGAAGTTCTTCCCGGCACCCTGCCGGAGGGGATATCAACCCGGAGGCCTTCTCTCCGGTATGACGCGTGAGTAGTTCCACCTTGGACTATGGGTCCATGTAGTAGCTAGATGGTTGTATCTCCTCCTTGTGCTTTCATGTATAGATCTTGTGAGCTCCGTTCATGATCAAGATCTAATCTATTTGTAATCATGCATGTTGTGTTTGCGGGGATCCGATGGATATTGAGATTACTATGTCAGATTGATTAATGGTTTTGTCTTTATGATTCTATCATGTCTGTGTTGTTTGTGATCTTGCATGATCTCCGTTGTTAGTAGCTTTCTTGGCCAAGTAGTTGCTAGTGACTCCAAGAGGGGGTATTTATGCTCGATAGTGGTTTCATGCCTCTAGTTTCCAAGGGAAGTGATAGAAATCTCTTCGATTGTAGATGTGTTGTTGCTACTAGGGAGAAAACAACGATCTCTTGTTCATGGAACATGTGGACTGTTTACCTTACACACTTTGCTTAAATAAGTTGTCTGTTGTTTGCAACTTAATATTTGAGGGGGTTTCGATGATAACCTGAAGGTGGACTTCTAGTCATAGATGCCGTTGGATGGCGGTCTATGTATGTTGATGTATTGCCCAATCAACCTCATAGGATCTTTCTGACTAGTAATTGCATTGTTATGCCTTGCTCATGTCCTGTCAATTGCCCTGCTGTAATTTGTTTACCCTTCATTCCATATTGTTTATCTAAGGAGAGCACCTCTAGTGAACTATGGACCCCGGTCCAATCTTTACCATTGATACATCTTCCACTGTTACTTGTTTACTTGCTGAAAACCATTACCTTCCACACCATATGTTTAATCCTTTGTTACAGTAAACCAGTGAGCTTGACAACCTCACTGATCCATTGGGGCAAAGTCTTGAGTTCGTGTTGTGTAGGTCTCCGCGTTGCTTGCAACACCTGTGTGACGTTTCCTTCCTCCTACCGGTTCGATAACCTTGATTTATTATTAAGGGAAAACTTGTTGTTGTGCTGCTTCACACCTTGCTCTTGGGGTTCCCAACGAAGCGCTCCTATATCAACTAAGCGACATCACGCCCTCGCTTGGAGCGGCTGCACCCGACGCTTGAGGAAGGTGCGAATTATGTCGACACCATTTACCTCTTTGCCTGGCACCAGCTGAAGGGCCTTTACCCGCTTGTAGAGCTTCTCCACCTCTTCGGATTCACCCTCCAAAATGTCGTTCGACCACGAACGCTTTCGGATGATCTTCTGGGTGGAGTCGAAAGGAGTGTGCCCGTAATGTTGACCGTCTAGCTTGACATTGCGGATAGAGAACCATTTCCTCTGCCACTGCTGGACGGACTCACAAAGATAAAAAAAGAGAAGAACTAGACTGAGGAGCGGATGGAAATCCCGCACCCTCCCAGTGGATAAACACCACCGGTGCCAGATTGCCTCTTCACGGATTAGAGTTTACGGAAGAGGTCAAAGTGAGGCTCGATACCGAGCTAGCACTTGCAGAGGGTAATGAAGCAGACAATGTGGAGAAGAGAATTGGGAGACAAATGATGAAGTTGAATCCCATAGAGAAAAAGGAGCCCACGAAGAAATTTGTGGGTGGGAAAAGAGAGACCGCAGATGATAAATGCAAAGAAAATAACCCGAAACCTTCGGGTGGGAGCAGGATTACCTCCTGATCTGGCAGGATGGCGTTGCCCTTTGCGGTGACCCAGCATACCACTTCATGGTGTAGTACACTATAGTCGTTGATATAACACCAATGGAACACCGTTCCATCCGCATTATATCCCTCAGAGTGGTACAACAGAAACATCGCGGGTCCAAGACAACACTTTTTATTACAAATAGCATATTACAAAAGATCCAGAGAGCTTCCTCGAACAGTGAGGAAGTTTATACAGAAAGAACCATAAAGATCCATTCGGAGTTTACCACAAGAGTACTACTTAGAAGTACATATATATGTAAGGCTTGAAAGTACTACTATAGTACCATTCTACAGAAGTAGGTTCCAGATTCTAGGAGTTTTATTTATATTCTACGCTTTCGCTTGTCTTTGATAGATTCCGGTAAGGTCATTGACTCCGTTGATCTCCCTTAGATATCTTCAACTCTTCAAGTAACTTATTTCCTGGGAACATCATTGGTTTCTCCGAGATCTAGCAAGGGTTAAGAAGATACGTTGAGTACGAGCGTACTCAGCAAATTCACTTAATAGGAGTGTTTGATGCACTATCTATAGCCACATACCATAGGTCATAGTCAATGCAAGTTTTCGTAAACATTTCTTCAAAGGTTGCTTTTATTCTGAAAAGCTATGTCCATCAGCCTTCACGGGTTTACCAGAACTTTCATGGAGTTCCTTTCCCGCAGCGTTCGCAGCTCCTTACCGGAACAGGGAGTAACAAGTTACAGTTCTTACACTCTGCAGAGGTGCGTTACTTTACCCATGAGAGACCTTAGGTTTTGTTGCACGGCCGGGAGTATGTCCCCGTTCAAACTTCCTTGGTTTGAGGCCCAACCTAAGATCCAAGCCAATCACTGCCTTCTCCACGACCCCGCCCTTTGAATTACGACAATGGTTTGTACAGACTGTTCATATGTCAGAACTATCGTGGGACGTTGAGGGCTCCCACCCATATGCTGCATATCCTCTACGAATTACCATATAATATGCATGCTACGAGTGATAACAGCCACAACCCGCACATCCAGCTCCATGCGAGAGGGAAAAGATACAGCTGACTTTTTCGTCCCATTCCAAATCTCATGGTCAACGCGTAATATACGGCGCAAGAATCACTGGCGACATTGGTTGTTAAGTCCTAGATAATATGTTCCTTTACCACCGGAACTCTTATAGTAGGTTATTACCTCATGGTAAATAACCTATAATCACATTATTATGAAAATAGTGTTTTCTGACCTTTTTCAAATGCAGGTGATGACAACATTGGGTTTGTAAAATACTTTACAGAAAATAATCAAAGGACATGAGCAAGTGTGAACTTGCCTTTTGTGATTGCAAGATTATGCACTCACAGTCTTCGAGATAATAGAAGATCCAATATCTGAAATCAGCATCATTGGTCTGGTAAGGACTAATGTTTAAAGAAGCAAGATGCCATTATGCATAAATAATGCTATACAATTTTATAATTCCCAAAGTGAAACCCTTAGTATTTTGAATAAGTTGATCTTAGGTATCTTCTTTAAGATTGGGTTTATCTTTAAGTTTATTTCATAAGCAATGATATTGATAAAGAACTTAAGTGTTAACAAACCAAAATATACAAATACTAATAGAACGATGTGATTATGATTAATTGTTATCTGGTGATTGGGATAAAAAGTCCTTGAGTTGAGTTCTTAAGAGCTGAAGGAACTATTATAGACTTGTTTGTGTGAAGTGGCAAAAGGAATAACATTGGAAGAAACTAGTATTTAGTTAAGGTTAATTACTCTTAAGGTTTATTAGGTTTTACATTAGGGTTGGTGATTGTTATGAATGGTGTTAAGTTATCATATTTTAATTGATCGTACAAGTGACCAATTTAACTTTAAAAACAGGAATAAACTTCAAATGATATGTGTACGATTGTTTAGACCAAAGTTAATTTATAAAAATATAAGTGAATTGTAAGATATGATGAGTTTTAGAATAGCATCTAGTTTTAGGGTTTTGGTAAATATGGTTAAGGATGATCCCTTTTAATTTAAGTGAAAGATAATTTTAATAATATGCAATTTATTAATGGGAGCATAACTAGATGATCTTACAAATTTATTTGAGTTTAGAGTCATTTTTAAGAGTGGTTGAGGTATGGATATTATTCACCCCTTATACATGAGTGATATACAATATTTATTTAAAAGGAGTTTAATTTGAATTAAAAAACATTTAAAGGCTAATAGTTATATTTAAGTTTTATTTTAATTATGGATTTAGACTTAGTAGTAAAACTTTAAAGGTTTTAGTGTTTTATAAGAAAATGGGATTATTTCTTACTTAAGAAATAATTTTAAGAATTAACAAAGTGAGTATAAGTGATGAATTTTATTTATGTTAAAATTTTCTTAAATAATATATATAGTATTTTTTATAGTGAAATATACTTATCAAAGATCTTAAAAATGAATTTTATTTATTTTTAAGTCTTACCTTTATTTTTATAAAATTCTTCAAAGAATTAAGTGTCTTTAAATATTTGATTTATAATTTATTTGTAGAAACTCTAAGTTAGTATTTTTATAAAATAGTAAAATTATTTTTATAAACAAAATTGATTTTTATTTATTTTTAGGATTTTTCCTTATTTAATGAAATTTTACTTAAATTTAATAGTGTTTAATCTTTATTTGCATTTTATTAACTTAAATAAGTAAAGTTATATTTTTATTAGGTGGATATTATTTTTGTGATAATTTTAATATGTTAAATATATTTTTATGATTTTTCTATAATTTTCTATAGCTGGAAATGTTTAAAGGTTATTTTGGTAATTTATTTATTTTTTCTTTTATTTTATTTTATTTCTATTTCGTTTTGAAATGGGCCGTTTGTTTGAGGTATATGGGCTGGCCTGGCCCAGCTAGACCAGGCCTGGCACTACACACCGACCCACCCCTCTCCTCACCCCCACGCACGCCCACAGACTCGACCCCATCTCTCTCGCGTTCCTCTCCGTGCGCGATGCGCCGCCAGTGCCGCCGCTTGTCATCCTGACCGCCACCGGCTGCCTCTGGCACCAACGCAAGCTGGTGCTACCTTGCCACCTCTTCCTTCTTCTTCCCCCCCATCGATTTAGCTTGTGCGCCCCCTGTTGCGCACTCGTAGGGAACCCTAGCTCTTGCCATGGTGTGGTGGCTGTCGATTCTGGCAGTGCTACTGCTCGTCAGCGACGTTCTCCGTGCTACTGCCACTGGTGAGACGACTCAGCGCGGTGCAGGCGCTTCGGTGCCCACCTGCTCCCCACGCCGTCTGAGCTTGAGTTCGTCTCGGGTATGTATCCCTTCTCCCCTCTCTACTCCTTCCTACTGGGAACCCTAAAACTCTAGTAATATTTGTTGATGCTTTGTCTATTTGTTTTGTCAAACCTTTGACCTAGATTTTTGGTGGGACGGCAGTGTATCTGCAACCCCAGCGAGTTTGATATGTTCCTATTGGACTGATTATTGGGGTAGTGTGGTTGATGGTGTGGTATGGGAGTGATGGTGCTGTGTTAGTGTTGCATTCGATGGGACGGCGGTGATTTCATCCCCGCAACCTCGCTGGTGTGTTGTGCTTTGGCTTCGTCATGCCTACGCTCCAGGTGCTCGGCACCCTCAGTAAGTTCTTTTCTGTGACCGGCCATTGAGTTGATGACACTGCTTAGTGGTGAAACTATGAGACTGGTGATATCCTGATTGTGAACTCACTGTTGTGGTTTGCTCTTCACTTATCTGTGTGTGGCATCAATGTGTTTACTTCTGCTATTATCTGAATATGCTAGAGTTGCTCTTTGCTGAATCCTCTGAGTTGATTCCTAGTATAAGCTAGGAAGATGATATGAACTTATTCATAAGTGAGATTATGGTTTTATTTGATAAGGTCATATACTGTATGGTTCCATGATGAAAAGTAAGGTGGATTATTGCATTGCCCATGATGTGGGAAAACTGAACTAAAGTTGTGATGCTTGTTACTGGGCTTGAGATATCTAGCTTACAAATGTGCTTAATTCCAGAATTTACAGTTATGTTCTATACTGACCAAATGGTTCAGTATAGGTTGAGGTTGATCATGCTCTGTCCTATATTGACAGTTAGCAATTTCCTAACTGATTCCTGGTTAGAATGCTTAAGAAAATAATGTGTTCTCTATATTGGTTAGTGTTTCTGGATGAAATGCTATATCATCTATGGCTGGTCCACATGGCAGTGATGCTTTTAGAATGATTCCTAATGCTCATATTTAGGAAAATGATTTGAATGCTTAATAAGTGAGGAAGTGCCCAATTATGTATACTATCAACATGATAGTCACATAATTACAAATGATTCCTAGGATTTGGCTAGGAAGATGATTTTTTTTCATTTGGGCTGATGCAATTGTCTCTTTTAGCAAGGCTTATGCTTAATAGCTACCACTGTGGTGCCTCCATTGGAGTGTGCATATTGGTTTTCTATTTGTGTGAACTGCTCTGAGCTTGATTGACTAAAACTTGATAAGATCCTATACTTGGCCTATGATGCAAAGGCTGAGGCTAAACTCTAAATAAGAACAGAGATTATGATGTAGCTTTCTAATTCTCTATGAGGAATATACATAGCATCTCTATGTAGATCCGAGAGAACACCCTCCTCCAATCCTCCTAGATGATCATCTAGTTGAAGGGTATAGGAGTGGATTTGATGTGTATTAGTCTCTTTATTTTCCCAAGATGCTGATGCAAAAGAGAATACAGATGCTGAAAATGTTGTAAAGTTCTACCTGCTACAAAGATATGATTGTTGATCTTGTTCTGCTACTAATGTAAGCTTCCATGCATCCTGTCCTGGAAATCCTTCTCCTTCTTATTCCTTGCTGGATCTACTTTTAATCCTATCCTGATACTTGATATACTGGCTGGTTCTTCTTTGGACTACTAGTGCTTCTTGCCTCCACCTACCTTGCAACCATGTTGCCTTTGCTGTGAATCCCTCTACTACTAGGTCCTGGATGGCTCCAAGGAGCAACCGGAGTTAGAGATGGTGTGGTATGTAACCTGATGGTAGTGTTGTGTATATTTTTTGTTGTGTTGATCTGGTACAAGCTAGGACTACTTGTGGTGTTCTTGAGGCAGAGGAGTGTGGCTTTGAGAAGATTGGAAACTGAGGCAGTGACTAGATGTTGTGTTGCGGCTGTGTTAACCCCTTTTATGTGCATTGGCTGCTGCTGTGGTGTTGACAGCACACTAGTGCATGCTGGTGATTGAGCAGCCTGATGCATGTTGTGGTTTGAGGATCAGATCAAGTAAAAGCTTGATATTTCCTGATGTTTTACATTGTTACCTTCTTATCTGGTATTGGTGAAACTTGCCCCTAAGCCAATGATGTTGTACTGAGGCCAAAAATACTGATATGAACAGATGCTACTATTTGGTGAAACTTGCCCCTTACATATTAGCTCAATGATGAATTTTAACAGTGCATTTCACTGTTCACTTTTGAGAGCAAAACTAACAAACTAATCATTCTTTTATTTTGTTTTTGTTTTCTTTTCTTTTTGTTGTGTTTTCAGGAAATGAAGAAAAGAAGAAAAAATGTCAACTGTTGAAGGATATCATAGAACAGTAGCTTATGAATTCTTTTGTAAATAAATTTTTTAGTTTATTTTTCTGTTTGATATGTTGTAAAAACATTGTATTATTGTATTCAATACAATAATGTTTACTTATTTAATTTTTATTTATTTTACAATTCTTTTGTAAGGACAATGTCATATAAATTGTTGTAATAAAGAATATTGTGATTTATTTCAAATGTAATTCTTTTCTTTACTTATTTGTTTCCTAATTGTAAAGACAATGTCTTATATAAAGAATTCTTTTATTTATCTATTGTAAAATAATACTATATGCATATATATTTATATTAACAAAGAATCCTTGTTATATTATTTATGTACTCATTTCATTTCAAGTTATTAAATATTTCCAATTCTTATTTGTGAATTTTATAAATTCATTTGAATTTCACATTTGAAATTCAAATACATGTTTGAACAAATTTTTCCCTGAAACAAAGAATTCTACAAAGGTCATGTCGAAATCTATCGCACTTGCTCCGAAGTTTCCTTCAGTACAAGAGAGATCCCGATCCCTTTGTAGCTCTTTTAGTTTTACGCGAAAATTCTCCGAATTTTCTTATGCATGAATGCAATGCACAAACCTATGTCCTCTCTATTTCTAGGTGCTAATCCTGGGATGTTACACCCTTGGTCTTGGAAATCAAGCCGGCCTCATGCAATTTGCGCAAGTCCGACCCCCGCATCTCCGTGCGCCGCCACCCCCCATCGATGGTCCGGCTCGGAGCGGCAACCTTCTTGGCGGTGCCAGCGGCGCTTGATCCCGCTGCGGCAGACGAGCTTTTGTTCGACTTGACCATCGAGGAGCGGCGAGCGCGGCGGTGCGAACGGAGAAAGGAGGAAGGAAACACATAGAGGATGTCCAGTGCGTGATGAAAGCAAGAGCTAAGGAAATGGTGGCAATGGTGAAAGAGCAATGCAAATGGCGAAGGGGTAAAAATCCTCTGTTTTCCCTCGTGGTATAAAAGGACGAGGACGACGAAGCAGAGTCGTCGATGCAGAAGCCCTAACGTGTGCCCCACATCTCGCCGTCCACGTGTCAGCACCAACCTGAATCGTCGCAAGCACGCCGTCCACTATGCACGGAAATCGAGGAGACGCCGTAATTTTCGCGACGATTACGCGTGACTAGTCAAATTCAAATCAGGCGGTGGGACCCATGATCGTCCCGTCGCATCGTCTGTGCCGCCGCAGACGGTTGAGCTCGCCAATCCTCAGCAATGACGTCATCAAAGCAATGCCAGCAATGGCTCGAAGATTTTAACTGAACATAAAAGTACTTACTCGAGTCTACGACTCAACCAACTAATGGAGAGTTACTCCTATCAGGAGCGCTGGCCGCGCACCTGAGAAATTATAATGATAAGATTGTATCATTGGATTCATCTTTAAAAGTAGTTTCTAATGATATATTTTTTGGGACATATATTACAAATTTTATTGGTCAAAATTGATGGTTCTTAAACTACGTGTGTGCCTAATAAACTAGGCTGCTCTGGATGATTGTTAATAGATCTATAGATTTTTCAGGAGAAAAAAAATATGCACGCCTGGGTTGAGCTATCTAGACTAACATAGTAAAATGTAGTTATAAATCAGACAAATGGGACAACCACCAAATCAAGCAAAGCAACATGAGATATACTTTCAGGGCCATTAGGACATGTTTAACGGAGGCGCTTAGGTGTAGACGCTAGGAAGGGAATTCCCAAGATTTTGGCGGTTGGAACAAAAATTCTGGCCATTTCTGAGGCATTGGCGCATGGTTAAGAGTCCGGCGCTAGCAAAATACATAAAAAAATTATTCAAAGTGGCAGACGCTAGCATACGACGAGAAATTAACTTTTTAAGCATCTAATTAAGCGCCTTGCAATATACGTGCCCTTACAACATGGGTCGAAATTGATAGCGGATAACTGACATTGTTATTCATATTCAAGAAAGTATCCACACCATTGCTAACATCCATATTCAAACACAAACAAAAATAATAATGGTTATAGAATCGTGTTTACTTCAACAAAGCAAAGAATGACATAATAACAAGCTAGCCACCGCTAAAGCCTTGACCTAGATCGTAACTTCTCCCTGACGTCTACTTTGTCCTTGGTCGCGAATTGACGGTTCCCCACCTCCTCTTCTCGCCGCCCTAGTGGCAGGAGAGGTGGGGACCCCAAACCTACCCTTGCTTTGCAGCTAAAGCCTTAAATTAGGGTTTGGTCTACTGACGATGGTGCTATGGCGGTGATGGGGCGTTCTGTGGAACAAAAATACGGTGTCCCTGCTCGTCTATCTCGTTCGCATTCATCTTGTCGGTGGCATTGCATAGGAGGGAGAATCATGTGGATGCAGCTCTTTTGGAGTTGTGGATCAAGCTAAGTATTCATGTCTTGCAAGTAGTCTATGTGTCTTTTTCTTGTTTTTCTTCATTTTGACCGGTGAGATTCAACCTAGTTTAGCTTCATCGTGGTGTCCATGATGTAAGGTATCCCTCTAGCTAGATATGGGGTGGGCCTCCCACCCCTTCATCGTTTTCTTCTCCGCAAAGGTTCTATTTTTTAGATTGACATTGTTGGCGACGACTTCCACACTACTATTCAACCACATTTTCTTCCATAGCAAACTAATTGAAGTGGATTTTCTCTATGTCAATTAATTTAAACTGAGCGAGTATAACTTCAAAAATCTCCAAGGAATCACTCTTTGTAGAGGGTATAGACTATAGAGGAGGCAAGAGAGAGAGAGAGAGTTTGTTCGGTAGGAAGACAGTTCATTTTATTCGAGCAAGGAGGAATAAATTGTAAAAAACTACGACAATTGGGACTAGGTTTTAAAAAACTACGACTTTTCGAGTTTGCTGCAAAAAACTACAACTTTTGGAACAACTGACTACAAAAAACTACAACTTCTGTGTAACAGGGCAATTAGCCGGTTTAATCACAATTCTGACAGGGCGGGCCCACATATTTTTCTAAAAACACCTTCATCTATTGCATCTTCTAACACCAGGTCCCCTTTTCACTTCTCGTCCATATGACGCCGCTGCTCCGGCCGGCCGCCTCCATCTGTCGCCGCCACTCCTGGCGAGCGCGCGGGACATGCCGACGAGCTGCTTCCTGGCCGGCGAGCCAGCGCGGGCACGGTGTGGCAAGCTTCTGCGGGGCATCAAGGGCGCGGGGCGGCGAGCTACTTCCTAGACGACGAGCCAGTGCGGGTCAACGAGGGCGCGGGGCGGCAAGCTGCTGCGGGGCGTCAAGGGCGCGGGGCGCCGAGCTGCTGTGGGCTGGCAAGGGCGCGGGACGAGGTGGCGAGCCGCTGCCCCGCCGGCGATGCCAGCGAGCCTGTGCGGGCTGGAGGTCGCACAGAGGCGCAGGTCGCGAGGCGGCGAGCTGCTGTAGGCCGGCGAAGGCGCGGGGCCAGCGAACTGCTGCACCCGGAGGTCGCGGAGAGGCGCAGGTCGGTGGTCACACGGAGAGGAGCAGGTTGGAGTTCACGGAGAGGCGCGACTGAAACGGAGCTGCTGATTTGGGTGCTTGCAGGCGAGCGCTGCCTCCATCCATTGTGCTCGCGTCTAGGAGCCAACACAGTTTGGTCAACGCACAAAGAAAAAAAAGGAAAAGAAAAAGAAAAAAGAATAAAAGATTAAAGGATAAAGAATAAATAAAATGAGTAGTTCTAAGATTGAATTTGGAATAGCATGAAGGACAATTTTGCAAAATAACACTGGGTCATCCATGTCAGAAACATAATCAACTCGGTTTAAAACGATCTGACACGGAGTTGGTAGTTTTTTGGGACTATTAGACACACAACTGGTAGTTTTTTTTACAGCAAACCCGAAAAATCGTACTCCCTCCGATACATATTACTTGTCGTTAAAATAGATGTATCTAGCATTAAAACATGTCTACTCGAAGAGAGTAGTTTTTTAAAACCCTAGTTTTTTACAATTTACCCAGAGCGCAGTTCGGCTGCACGCATCGTGCACTATCATTACACTTAGACAGACAGGGCCCGGTGCGCGGATGGCCTGCCCACGATCAAAGGGCCTCTCCCGGTAAGCGGGCCCAACCAATGTCCGTACATGGATGAGCCCATCATTTACCTGCCAGAGGAACAAGAGGCATATGCGAAGAGAGCAAATCATGGCAATGCAAGGCCGATAGCGTTCAATCATGGCAATGCAAGGGCAAGGCGGATAGCTTTCAACCATGGCAATGGAAGGGCGACGGGGAATCGGCATGCAGTCTCGACGAAATTCCATCGATGTATGCATGGCCAGTTCTAGGCAATCGAAACTGAACGAAATTTTATCAGTGTATAGATGTCCAGTTCTTTCTCAAACCCGAAACGAATCGTAGCACAGTTCCTGCGTCCACGCACCAGGGCTGCAAGACACAATGCGATCACATTACCAGCGACTGTGCATTTCACAGGACGCGCCAAACAATCCATGGCGAAAAGGAAAAGGAGCGCGAGACAAAAAGGCGCGCACTCGACTCTGCACGCTCCATGCAGAATCTGGAGAGGGGAAGAGATTCTTCTTCCACCATGCATCCCCGTGCAAAACCAGTTCCCGGGGCTCCGATCGCTTCATCATTCTGTCCCCGTACACTGTTTCTTCCTCTCGTGCCCTTGCATTTCCACGTCGCCATGATTGTTGCGCTTTTGAGTGGAATTGCTAGCACCACCGTGTCCAGGCACCGTGCCATCATCGTTCGTCCATGAACTTCGACTTGTCTGGCTGGCCGAGATAGGTCCCCTGCTGCATGCTCCGTCTTGCTACTTCTGAATCATCGTACGTGTAGTTAGATCACGAAAAGTTACCCGTCTGCGTACGAGACTGCGGTCCATGAAGCAAATTCTATCACAAAAGTTTCAAGATCCAGCATGCACCGGGGAGATGCCGATGGGGAGACGGACGGGGAGAATATGGTGCCTCGTCGAGAACCTTGGTAGCTATTGGTGATTTTGCGGTCGTCGTAAAATAATTGGTACGACGATATGCCATGTCGCTGACGGCAAGAAAAGAAGTCTATTGATAAGTAATAACCTAAAGACTCGTAGATTGCTCAGCAGCCTAGCTAGATAATACCTTGCGTTCATAACGACATAGGGCAGAGTGGCATGCCTTTTTTCCACTATGAATATGTGCCTCCGCTTTCAAAGTAAGTGTCTTTATACTTTGTCTGACACGTATAAATACATGATATCTAGACAAAGACACTTATTTTGATAAAGAGGTAATATTGTCTAACTCATTGACCCATAGACGGAAGCTCGATGTAATCTTAATGTCAAACTCCACTAATTTGTTCAGCATTTATTTTTTAATTTATAGGAGTAGTGGCCAATAACTTGGTTGTTCTGTTTTTTTTTTTTTTTTTTTTTTTTTGCTTCATCATGGCTGCCAATTCAGGAGTACTAGGTCAACCTTCAGCCTTCACGAGAAGCGTGTCAATTCACGAGAAGGATATTGCAGTTTTGTTTAGATACACATGTACTATATGGATATATGAGAATCTAAATAAATTTGAGATATTGTTTTCCGGACGGAGGGAGTACTAAAAATAGGAAAGAAAATTAAACAGCTTTGTCTTCTCAAATGTACACTTGAAATTTTTATGTAAATATATGATTGTATGCAACTTGCATGCAAAATAATGTGCATTTTATAGTAGTGTATTATTGTCAAAAGTGTCAAAAGTGTCAAAAGTGGCCCGCCGTCCATGAAGCAAATTCTATCTCAAAAGTGTCAAAATTCAGATGCACCTGAGAGATGACATGACAAATTGACAATGGGGAGAGAGACAGGGAGAATATGTGCCTCGTCGAGAACCTTGGTAACTATTGGTGATTTTACGGTCGTCATAAAATAATTGGTACGACGATAAGCTGTGTCTCTTACGACAAGCAAAGAAGTCTACAAAAAACCTAAAGACTCCAGCCTAGCTAGATAACATCTTGTGTTCTTAACGACAAAACGCAGAGTGACATTCCTTTTTTCCACTATATGATGTTAATGGTTATTGTCTAACTCACTAACCCGTAGATGATAGCTCGATGTAAATCGTAATGTCAATCTCCAACTAATTCTAGCGGCGTTCATTTTTGTCAATTTATAGGAGTGGTGGTCTATAAATTGGTTGCTCTTGGGGGTTTTGTGTCGTCATGGCTATCAATCAAAAAATTATTTAGGTCAACCTTCAGCCTTCAAGAGAAATGTCTCCTTGTAATAAAAATAGCAACAAAAAAAGTGGCTCTTTTTCTATAAGGAATAAACTAAAAATAATACTCCCTTCGTCTCCAAATAGATGTCGCAGATTTGTCAGAATTTGGATAAATCTAGACACTATTTACTATATAGATTCATCTAAATTTTTAAAAATCTAATACATCTATTTTGAGACGGAGGGAGTAGTATTGTCTTGTCAAATGTGCACTTGCAATTTTTATGCACATATGATTGTATGCACCTTGCACACAAAAAAGGTGCATTTTATAGTAGCGCATTATTGTGTTTAATTTTTAAAAATTTCTACATAACTTGTATTGTGGTAGTTTAGCACCGAATTGACAATATTGCAGACATTCTTAGGGCTCGTTTGATTGAAAGGATTTGTAAAACATACGAATAGGAAAAGTGCAGAAATAAAATGACATGACACTTAGAATCCTTTATGAATGGAAAATGCAGGAATTAGTAAGATAAGTTGTTTGATTGCACCGCAGGAAACATGCAGGAAATTTTATAGGGTTTAGGTACTTGTCATAGTTGTCATAGACACATAGTAATTTTCCCAAGAGGTTTCACCTCTTGTTAGGAATCCTATAGGATTGTAGTATAGGAAACCAATGCATAAATTTTTGTAGGATTTATTTGGGGAGTATTGACATGGATAAGCGGTGTGATTCTCTCCTTAAGTTTATGTGAGTCTCTCCTATAGGATTGTACCAAAAATCACAATGACTGGAAGACATGAAATATTTACCACATAAGCTTAAGGAGAGAATCACACCGCTTATCGATCTAGGCTGGTATTTTCTTTAACCTCTCCCAAACAAGCCCAATAAGTACTCAGCGACACCTCACACCCTTGCACTTGTAGATCAAATCTTATTTGCTGGAGCAGCAAAATCAGGTTGTTGCCCCATGAAGTCTTCCATTGCTTGGTCAGCTCAACAACGTTCGACATGTTTTTCTTAAGTGTTTTATGTTTCTTTTTTTCATGCTTTTATGTATTTTATTCAATTTTACCTTACTATTTAGTCTTATATTTTGATTTATTTAGTCTTGTTTTATCTTATTGTTGTAAATACATAATTTTCATAAGTAAACTAATCCCTCTGATCTTAAGTGTATTGAATCAACGATAGTTTTAATGAATCGGCGGGGGTAACTTTTAATTTCATATGTATCAAAGTTCTGTTATTTTGATGTACATTATTTTCATGTATTTTGAAAGACCTTTAAAATTCTATATGTTGGTAGCAATAAATATTTAGTTTTAAAATTTTATTTACTGTTTTCCTTTCTTATTACATGAATTTTTTGATAGATATAAAAATATGTTGGAACAAATGAATATTTTTTAAAGCACATAGACATATTTTCCAAATATATGAACTTTTTTTACCATGTATATTTATTTTTGCAACACCTTAATATAGTTTTCCATTGATAATCTGACTTATAAGATAAATAGAAACTAGTTATAAATTTATACACTTGAAAAAACAGAAATAACAAAAAAATGAGAATCTAGAAATAACAAAAGTTAAAATAAGAAAAATAAAATCAGTATAAATTATAGGGCCGACCTAGATATGGCCCATGATGAAACGATGGAGCTCCGTTACGAGCGCTCATTAGGAGCTCTGGACTTGCAGGCCATATTCTAGGTTGAGTCGATGATTTGTGTGATGATCACCAAGCTGGATTTGTGAACTGGCTTTTCTCCATGTTATAGGCTTGTTGGGTCCACCTCCGTTTTGGGGCCTGGAGATTGGCCGGCCCGC
Source organism: Avena sativa (assembly GCA_916181665.1). Lineage (NCBI taxonomy): Eukaryota > Viridiplantae > Streptophyta > Magnoliopsida > Poales > Poaceae > Avena > Avena sativa. Next base: position 163,365,541 of record OV702294.1, on the reverse strand, counting down.
CCGCCTCCTTTTTCGCCGGTCATTCAGGGAAGGGAAGTGTCAAATGTCTCAAATAGCAGGTGTAGAATTTGACTAAAAAAAATAGCAGGTGTAGAAACAGATAAGAACAAGCACAGGTTCAGTAGTCACCCCAACTTGCATCGCATGCTCTCCTGGATTCCTGCATCACAGTTCCGTCTCTACAGACCCCTGCTAGAAGAGATAGGATCATAAGAACGGGTAAGAACGTCGATGTAGTAGCAATGCAGCGTCCTTTATTTTCTTTCAATGCCAGGACATGTTTACAGCCTTAGACGAATGCCCGACCACCGTGTTGTCCATTCTTTAGATCGACAAACTGATGGCGACAAAGAGCTTGGCACCTATCAAAATCCGTACCAGTCGGCACTCGGCAGCTCATTATTTCTATCAGAAGAGGGAAAATTGTGCCGGTCGATCTCCGGAAGATCATTCACACAGAGCACCTTTTATAATTAAATAAAATACCAGCATGTCACTTTGAACGCCGACTGGGTTTTATAGTTTACAAGGAGATCCGTACAGACATTCTATACGCACGCATAATAAAATTTGGCTTGGTTTCTGGCACGTGATATATGTTCAGTCGTCGATTCATCATTCTCATTATTTAGAATCCTGACTTCTCAGGAAAGTAGGAAACCATGTGTATGTGCCTTGTGGGATATTTCCAGAATAAGAATGGCAGACATGAGTGGATAATCCTACGAAGCCAAGGGGCCCCAGCGAACCGTTCTCCGCCAATGAGCAAACAGCAAAACTGTAGCCATCACCAACGTGCATTTCCTCTGTTTTTTCTTCTAGCTCGATGATGTAATAATTTTGACGGCGGGTACTCCTCCTCCCATGAGTTCGACGCGGGTTTAACCCGCACGATTGATCACCAAGCCATTTTATCTTGTTCTGTAATAATTTTATCGTCAAAATTTTTATACGTATTTCTGTCGAACACATTTGGCCTAGAATTCGCCGGCGGGAACGAGAAAATTTGAATATTTCGCCGTTTTTGCTTCGCCTGTGAACATGATGTGAAAACGCGAGTGGGAAAGTGGGCATTTTCAGACCGAAAACTGGAACCGTCTGACGCTATTTATGTCCAAATTTCGGTCTAGGAATGAGTGGAGATGGTCTAAGAGCGTCGACGTAGCAATGCAGATGCAGTGTCATTTATTTCTTTCAATGCCAGGACATGTTTGCACCCTTGACGAAGGCAGCTCGTTATCTCTATCGGAAGAGGAAAAATTGCGCCGTCCGCTTTGCGGAAGATCATTCTCACAGAGCACTTCAATCGTTTTAAAAATTATCGACATGTCACTGTGAACGCCGACTGGGTTTTAGTTTACAAGGCGATCTGTACGGACGTTGTACACGCACGCATAATAAGATTCTGTCTCGTGATATGTTTTCAGTCATCGATTCAGCATTCTCATTATTTAACATCCTGACTTCTTATCCTGAAAGTAGGAAACCATGCCATGCATCTTGTGGGATATTTCAGAATAAGAATGGCAGGCATGAGTGGATAATCATTCGAAGCCAAGTGGGCCCGGGGAACCTTTCTCCGCAAATGAGAAAACAGCAAAACTGTAGCCATGACCACCGTGCGTTTCCTTTGTTTTTTCTTCTAGCTCGATGCTGTATCCCACCAGCACAAAATAATTGGGCATATCTTGGAGCATACATCAGTACATCACCGATATCTTCCGCTCAGGCGACCTGCTTGTCCCACCCACCTATCCTCCTTCACATTCACCTTCGTGCTGTCCTCCTGGTTAGCCAGTAAGGAGAGCACACACTTCCAGTCAATCTCTTCTCCCCGTTCCATCACGGTGCCCCGGCCTTCACATATCTACATCTTTCTTCCCAATTCCCAAGTTGGTGAGAGCTGCAGCTCGGAGGCTAGCTAGCTTCTGCACGGCGCCGCGCCGCGGTGGATGAAGGATCATTATTCGTCGTGGTGAGGTGATCTCGACATGGCCCTGCGCGTGGTGGAGAACGGGTACCCCTCCTCCTCTCATCATCAACCAGGTACGTGTACGTAGCTTTCCTCGCTTTGGCAACCTTTGCCTTTCGTTTTCCGTCGCCCTCCTGTCTCGTATCCCCTTTCCTCGCATCGTCGTATCAGATCGCACAGTTTGCGTGAGGTTTCGTGCGCATATGATCCGCTAGCTGTTTGTACGACGGTGACCATGCATGCATGCGTGCATGTATCGGCGGATTGGGCTTTTGCATTTCGATGCATGGCAACAGCGGTTTGCCTCGGGCCCTAGATCGAACAGTTCAAGGAATCTTTTCTATTTTAAGCCATCGAGTTTGCTCGGGCATGTGTTGTGTGCGATCGATAAGAATCGCAATAATATTGGCCAACGAAGATACTGTGTAGGCTGTGTGTAGTCGAAAACATCAAAGATAATGCCACTGCTAGCAAGTAGGCGTACATAGTAGAGCCCCACGATCGACGGTACCTCTAGCAGCACTCATCTGTTCAATATTCACGTCCATACAGTCACAAACTAGTTTTTTTGAACGGGAAAGGGTCCGAAGACCTCTGCTTTGCTTTTCATTCGCTGGGCGGTGGATACAGATTACATAAAGGCCCCTTGAAAAAAGGAGCAGAGCTGAAACGTTGCAAAACAGGCCCTAGAACAAAATCTAAAAAGCAATCCGGTCCTTGAGCCTCTTCTCCACCGTCGTCGACAATGAGCAACCTTCGCCGGCCACCAGAGCACCGCCGGGGACGAACCACTTGGCAGCACACCGGGGGGAACTCCGGCGAGGCGCTCCGCTCAAGGCCTCCACACCGGAGGTTGAAGATAGCGCTACCATGGTACCAAACGGTCGCCCTTCGACCAAAAAGGGTGGCAGCCCAGCGGCAGTCACCGCCGTCCACGGACCACTGCGATTGAAACGCAGGAGAAGCAGCCGCCAGAGAAGAGGAAGAAGGCCGACACTGGTTCGCCGCCAGCACGAAATCGCCACCATGACGACTCCAGCTCGACGGCTTGCCACCCATCCACCTGCATCTCTTATCCAAGGAGATGACCTTCCCCGCAGGCAAGGTCAATGGCCACCACATCGACGGAGATCTAGCAGATTCGCGGTCGCATCCCCCATCCTCGCCACCACGGCCAGCCACGGGAAGGACACAACCAACCACCCGCCAAGCACCACTCCGCCCCCGCGCGCCACCTTGGTCGGCCAGGAACGGAACAACACCTCTACCTCCACCAATCTGGTGGAGAAACTCAGCTTTATTGACCAAGAAGTTTCCACCATCGCTCGCCGTAGCCAAAAGCTCCGACCGCCGGAGCAGCACCACGATGAAGCAAAGGAGGACACGACTCCAGATCCAGCCGAAGGGATCTGAAATCAACCTCTTCACGGCATCATGCTGACACCCGGCACCATGCTAAACCCTACTACTACTACTACTACTACTACTACTAAAACCTAAATCTACACCAGCGCCAACCTCCCTCCGCCACTCACCGCTAATCCGGCGAGGGAGGCATGGGAGGGGCCCGGGAGGAAGAAGGGGACTCGCGGGTGCCTCTCGATTCGTGCGGGGGGTTGCAAAGTTGAAAACTAACCATCAATCCAGTCACATACTAGTATCTAGTTTCTTATCCCACTACGGGAGAAAGCAAAGAGGTCGTCGACGTAGGTGGACGGGCTCGATAGCCAGACAACACGCTGTCCTTCGCCTATTTTCTCACGCCAGAGACATAAGTATCTCAGACTCTTCCTTGTTATTTGGGCGGCTCTTCAGAGGTGTAGGGAACTTGTTCCTTTTGTATCGATACTAGCTATGTTATTTGGATGATGATCTAGGTATGATATTTGAATCAAGATGCAACCATGATATTTGGATGATGATGTAGCTATGATATTTGGACGATGATAGTATGTTTGTGTCGATGTCCATGTGTTGTATAATGTGCCTTGAATCTGAGGATATGCATGGTTGCGGGAATTTTAATATACAGAAAACGAAACAAAAACAGAATATAAAAAACCGACAAGTTCTACGCCGACGACTGACCATATGGCACGCATACCCCCTGGGCCGACGGTTAAGCCGTCAGCATAGCAGAGGGGCTGGCCCAGCGGGGCAACATGGGCCGACGGTATTGCCATTGGCTTAGACTCCTCCGAAGCATAGCGGAGCGCGATACGTGGTCGGCCTGCCGTCGGCGTATCGTTTGCCAGACCTAATGGTCGTCACCCCCCTATGCGGGTTCCACAGTGGTTACGCCGATGACATATACACATACGGTCCGAGTTAACCGTGGCCTGCGAGTATACGCCGACAATATTCCATATGCCGACGGCTATATAGGCTACGTCTATGGAGCAAAGTGCCGATAGCAGCGTAGACTACACCAACAGCTAAAGCAGGCCGACGAGATCTATCTGTGGACTGCGGTTTTTTTTAACGGATGAGGCCCGAAGGCCCTGGAAGCATTAATTATAAAAAGCGGCAGTACAAGGTTACATTGAGGCCCTTATCAAGCCATGGAATAAAAAAATAAGCCTCAACTTTTGCTAATAGGACCCTAGAACAAAAGATTAAAAAGCAATCAGGTCTCGGGTCGCCTCCGCCGCTGCCGCAGGACTGACGAGGCTGGGCACCTGCGCCGCCACCGGGGAACTTGCCACTTGGGGCGTCATCGGCAATGGTTCCCATCTCTCGGTCGGTGAAGATCCTCCACATTTGGAGGAAGAAGATGCACTGGCCTTCACGCCCGTGCCAGGAGCGGCTCCATACGCCAAGGATAGCGCCGGCAATAGGCTGCCGCCGCTTGGGAGCTCCAAGATCAGCTTCATGCGTGCATCGTTGTTGCATGCCAGCGTTCCGCCAGAGAGGAACCCGTCCGGCCACCATCCTCTTCTTCCCTTCCTGTCTGCCACCACGGCCACAAGGAAGGACATCAGAGGGGTCACCCACCGACTTCCTCCACAGCGAGTCCATCCTCCATCTGAGCCGCATAGGGCAACCTGCGCACCACTCCTTCTCATCCTCGCCTCCACGGCCGGCCAGGAGAAGCAAGCCCGCACCAGTAGCTCCGCCGCATCGGTCCTCCCCCTCGCCACCACGGCCGGACAGGAACACCAACGCCTCAGAGCCACCCCACACCACCCGACGGTCCACGACCACTACCTTATTAACGGAGACAGTGTTCTCCTCCCTCGCCGCGAGCTCCAGCCAGAGAAGCGGCAGCAAAAGACAGAGGAACCCTAGCGCTTGGGTGAGGCCACATCGACGCCAAGCTCTGCTCCAAACCGCCCGAACACGGCAAAACCCTAATCTACTCCTACAAACTACGCCGGCACCTCCCCTCCGCCATCTCCGGCCGGCAGGGCCGCCGGAGAGGGCCCGGGTTTGGCCCGGAAGAGAGGAGAAGGCTCTCGAGCTTCTCAGGAACTGTAGCAGAGGGGTAAGGGAGAGGAGGTGTGGCGCAACCAGAGGACTTCTTAGCAGTGTGATGCGCGTGGTGTTGGCCTGCCTGCCTATCCATGGACTCCGTAGTGCGCGTCTGGTCATTGTGTATGATCGTAGAACATGACAACACATGGTGGCGGTCGGATACACTGTCTATCACATTTGTATGTCCCGTGTATGCATTGGTGAGTGCACTCAAGCATTGTTAGTACTCCATCCATCCGTCTCTTTTAAGACGTCGTATATTTATTAAAATTTGGATGACACTATTTAGTATATAGATTTATTTAAATTTAAAAAATCAACGATGTCTGTTTTAAGATGGAGGCAGTATCATTTAAGAAGCCCGTCCTTAGAACATCTCTGGCAGATACCGCATATTGGTCGTGCCGTAAATTTTTCTGCCAATATGCGATATCGAGGCCTAAAAGTGGCTGTTCTAGTTATCGTAAAACGGTCCGCAACCATTTTTTTGCCGTTTCCCGCAAAACGGCCCGCCTGTTCCGCATATATTCGGTGCGGGGGGGGGGGGGGGGGGGGGAGGGAGGGATGCGGTTTACCGCATCCACTTTCCCCTTTCTCCCACGCCCAGACACCCTCGCCGAGACCCGCCACCGTCTCCAATTCCGGCCAACTCAGCCGTCGAAAAATAAATCGCCGCGGCCAACCTCCGCGTCCACTCCCGATCTTCCCATGGCCGGCCAATCGAGCCCCGATTTGAGTGCACTGGCCGTCGCTTCTCCTCGCGACAGCGGAAGCTCTGGCGTGCGAGATTGCCCGGCCCTACCGTTGGAGGAGGAGGTACGCGAGCGCCTCCCCGAGGTACGCGAGCGCGACCCGGTGTAGTGACACGACCGCGGTGTGCGCGGTATCACCCGTGCGACCCTGCCACTACCTCCTGACGATGCCGCGGACGAAGCACAAGAGCTGTTGTTGGCTGAAATGTGCGCCTTCCCATCGGTCATCCGTGACCCTGCCGTCAACGATGAGCAGGAGGAGGTCTTGGTCACCGAGGCCAAGTTCAACTCCATGTGCACCACGGTAATGCAGATCGTGCAGCGAAAGAAGCGTCGCCGCGACACGCGCATGACGGAGAAGCGCGACCTTCTTCGTGCCAGTCGCCTCTCCCTCCACGAGCACCTGGGGCAGCTCGAGGCCCTGGAAGCCGACTTGCACGACGAGTTCTTCACCACTGACGACTACGACAACGCCGAGGAATAAAGGGCGCGACGCTACCGCCGTAGATGATCCGATGAGTACGTACCGCCGGTGGAGCTACGTAGATGCAAGGTGAATTCTAGATGCATGGCACGTCATCAATTAGTGCTAAACTTTCATGTAGATTTAGATGATCAAAACCTCCTCTATATTAATCTGGCGCTAATATAAAGATGATTTTTAAAATAGAGAGGCTCATTGGGACATGTTTCGCGTTGCAAGCGGCTCGACCCATTTAGAACTGAGGCGGGCCTGGTGCCGAGACAACCGCTACGTGTGGTACGTTCTCCCGGCCCACTTGCAGGCATGGGTCCATGTACGACCCCTTGTGATAGGGCCAACAGGTCAGCTGGCAAAGGCGCTGTGTACACGTCTGGCTGGGAAACACACTCCACGATCGTAGTGAGCGCACGATCAGGTCACGTCGTGCCACACAATGCATGGTCCATACACAAGGAACATGAGGAGACCACGCTTGTTGTACATCGTCTTAGTCGGCATTGTGGTGCACGAATGAATCTTTTGGTTATTCTTTCTATGACCCAGAAACTTTTCAATGCCAGGACAAGATGAAGTGTGACAAAAATTTTTTTGACACAAATACAGTGGGGAAGGCCTCCACTGTGCCATTTTTTTACATATTGAGAAAAACACTGTACAAGAAGAGAGCGTGTGAATGCTCCCTGAACTGGTTCAAGCTATCAATTACAAAGTGTCTAACCATATAGTCATGCCTTGAATAAGACTGGGCTTAACCCTATGTCTAATCTCAACTATAGATGATTTGTATATGGCATAGCATTGCTCACTACTCTTCTGTGCATGTTCAAATATGATCTGGTTTCTGAGTGACCAAATGCTCCAACATCCTGCAATCATAGATGTTTTGTAATATTGGTTTGTAGATCTGTCTTTGGCATCAATAATTCTATCAATAATTTCAAGGTCCATGTTCCATTCCTCTCCTAGACTCCACCAGAAGTTCCTGCTGAACTCACATTCGAAGAACAGATGGTCCACTGTCTCCCTGATGTTTTCCTCACATAGCACATAAGTGTAGTCCTCTAGTTGGAAGTTTTTCCTTTGTAGTAGGTCTCTGGTGTTTAATCTGTCCTGCAGTAAAATCCAGAAGAAGAACTTGTGCTTTGGTAAGCAAGGTGTTTTCCATATCCACTTGAAAGGTGTGGGGGCATCAGGTGCTCTAATGATATGCTCATACACCTTTTTTTGTAGAAAACTTACTGTCTCCCCAGGGAAAGCACCATATGTCATGTGTGTCAGTGTTCCTCGGGCTGCTGATCATGTTTTTAAGCTCTACAAGTTGATCATTGGCTATCATGGACAGGGGCAACTGGAATAAATCCTATTCATCTTGAGCAATGGTGTTGGATGCAGAGTTGAGACATACTCTATCATTTTTAGCAAATGAGAAAAGTTCAGGGAATTTAAATCTGAGTGGGGTTGATCCTTTCCATTTGTCATACCAGAGCATAGTACTCATCCCATTCCCAGCAATAGTGGTGGTCATCTCCCTGAAATCTGGGAGGAAGGAGAGGCAGTTTCTCCACAGAAAGAGCCTTTGTTTGCATGTGCATCAGGAAGTGTACCATTGGAGTAGTATTTTTGCCAGAGAAGATTGACCCATGGTATATCTTTGCCATTGAAGAATTTGAATAAGTTTTTCATCATCATTGCTTTATTATGTTCCCTAAGATTAAGAATGCCAAGACCTCCAGCTTTCTTAGTTAGACATACTTTATCCCATTGTACTAAACATTTTCCTCTTTTCTCAATCTCCTTACCATGCCATAGGAAGGTTCTGGTGGTTTTGTCAATATGATCAGTATGGGTGTAATGTAGTTTCATTGCACACATGATGTGATTTGGCATAGCTGATAACACAGACTTGATCACAAAAACTCTGGAGCAGTGAGATAGGAGGCTGGATATGCCAGTAAGTCTTTTATCCACTTTGCTGATCATGGGAGACAGATCTTCTACACTTGGTTTAGTAGTACCCATGGGGAGTCCCAGATATGTGAACGATAGTGCTTCAATTTTGTATCCTAAAAGTTCAGCCAGGCTGTCCATCTTATCTGGTGAAGTATTGATTGGGATCATGGATGACTTGTGGTAATTGATCTTCAAACCAGTAGCTTTAGTGAATTTCTTGAGTAGTTCTTTTAATTTGCACATTTGATCAGTATCAGCAGGCAGGATTAAAAGAGTATCATCTGCATATTGGAGGAATGGGTAATTTTGCCCATAAGAGTTGTCAATGGGGAGTGAGAGTTCCCCAGTTTGCCAGGCATGGTTCACAATGATCTGTAACAGCTCAGCTGTAGCCACAAATAGGAGTGGTGAGAGGGGATCACCTTGTCTAACTCCTCTTCTACAATTGATGGTTTTACCTGGTACACCATTCAGAATAATAGATGTGGTAGCACTGTGCAGGATATTCCTTATCCAGGTAATAAATTTGTCACTGAAGCCAAACTTCTTGAGCATGGTAAGGATTGCTTTGTATTCTACCATGTCAAAAGCCTTTTCAAAATCAAGTTTCAATATGATAATTTCCTTTTTTGACTTGTGGCATATATGTAGATATTCAAAAGCCCAAGCAAGGCAGTCTTGGATAGTTCTAGATTTGATGAACCCATATTGGTTTTTGCTCACAATGGGGATGATAACACTCTGAACTCTATTAGCAATCAGTTTGGTGATGATTTTGAGTGCCATACTAACAAGAGAGATGGGCCTGAAATCAGAGGGTCTGCATGGGTGCTGTGTCTTGGGTATGAGAGTAATGTATGAAGTGTTGATGCTAAGCAGGTCTAGTGAGCCACTGTAGAATTGATCACATAGATTGTAAAATTGGTGAAACATATGAATAACCGAGTATAAACATCAGATTGGAAAAACACACCCTTAACAAGAGTTCTCATGTATAAAGCATGGTAGATAAGAAACATAATAGCAAAATAGCACATGTAAATGTTCATCGATACTAAATTTGAGAATGTTAATATTTAATAACGGTGGATCACAAAAGCTAAAATGTTCAACGGTACTAGACCCTAATGAACATCCCTGTCGCGTGGATTTTTTTTGGGAGGGGGGATACGACTTACAAAATAGGGCCCTGATTTTTGTTCAAAGTTGATAACTAGTAAAATCAAAATCATTTATTTAGTCATTATATAATTTGAGAATGTGCTATTTCGTACAATGTTAAAAAATATATCAAGATTCACTCTAATAAAAGTGTAAACATAGCATTAAGATAGTAAACGAACCTCATATTCTACCAAAAAGCATCATCTATTTAGTACACTTTGAAATAACATCTTCAATCATAGGAGATCATTCTGAAGTGCTATTGTCGCCAATCCATTGAGTCTTTCTTGTATCATAGTAGAATAAATATAGGATTTCAGCAACTTGAGTTTATAAAAGCTCCTTTTTCGTAGATGCAATAGTATCATGAATCGTTAACAAAAATTTGTATGCAATATTAGCAAAAGGATAAACGGGGCGTTTCTCCAAAAAAATCAAAATATCCTTGATTTCTATATATTTCTCAAGTAAATCCTTGATAATTATCAACTCTCTACACAATTCTTCACCATCAATATCCTTATGTTTGGCAACGATCTTGCCGGCCTTCTTATCCTCCAGATACTTGGAGCAGTTGTGCTTCCAGTGACCCTCACCCTTCTACTAAAAGCACATAACGTCGGGCTTGGACTTAAGCGCCTTGGAGGAAACGACAACAGGTTTGCCATTCTTCTTTGGGTTGCCCCTCTTGCCCTTTCCCTTCTTGGACTTCTTGAAGTCAACAGTTTTGTTGACAATCAATAGTACTATCTGAGAACACGAGGTTTAGGTATCATAAAACATTCGAACCTCAACAAATCCCAGTTGCAAGGCAAGTTCATACTTGCATATGTCTTAGACCAAACTTCCATGACATTTGCAAGATCAATGTTACATGTCCTTTGATTACTATAAAACAAAACTATTTACCAAGAAGTATCATCTACTACTTACATTCAAAAAACAAGTATACCGTTTTCATAATGAATATAAAGTATGGGTTACCTGCTCAGGGTAGTCGGATAATCCATAATGGTGGCCACCGGAATCATGATTGGTATACATGGTTGGGAAGCCATGTGTTGGAGATTCTATTATACCGGAGAAAAGTATACCTATAATTAACAACAAATATAGTCAGTGATTCTTGTGCCATATTAAACACACTCACGACAAGTTCTGGAATGTAACATACATGTCAACTGTATTTTATTCTTTTGTATGTCCTCGTATCCTAAGTAGGGTTGAGATACAAAGAGGAGATCAACGGATGGGAGTCTGTAGCGTCCCTTTCTTGTGCTAATGGATAACGACTTAGAATATTAGAAGGGGTGGTAATTGAGCGTAGGTCCTATGGCCGAAAATCGTTACAATGGTTGGACTACGGGGTTCTGGTGAAAGACAGTGATTGGGTTGGATCTTTAACTGACCCTCGAATCAACGAAGTTTGAACGGGAAGGCATACCCTAATATACTCTAAGGCTTAAGGTCTTTTGTGGGAAAAGGTAAAGGCATAGAACGTCGCCATCGCCCGCCAAGACCAAAATCGACTCGGTTTTCACCAACAACAATGTCTCCCTGACTGATCGCCGATGCTAGATGTGGGATGAACGCTACATACCAGCCAGCCCGACCGCCTTCAACGGAGAAGAAGGCCGCCACCTGAAGTAAATATGCCCTAGAGGCAATCATTAAGATGATTATATTTCATATGTATCCATGAGTTATTGTAATGTTCCTTGCATATCCATATTTCAGGCAACTTGTATTGATTGACAATTAAGTGAATTGTTTGTGAAACTCTTTACTTGTATGTTATCTAATAGTTGTTCCTAGTCGGAGTTCATGTGAGGACACACGTGAATATTAGACTAGCACATCGATTGGTTGATGACTATGTTTCGCAAGTCATAGACATGGAGATGTCAAACCAATGATGTGGACACATGTTATGAATATGGGGTTGGACAGACCCAACTTGAGTCTGGCAATTAAAACTTGCAGCTCTCTCTACACATCGTGTACGTTTTGTCCTTAGACCTAAGATTGTCACATGTACTTGAGATATGGATCAACCTACTTTGGGTCTATCAACCACTGCTCTATAACTGGGTAGTTATAAAGGTAGTTTTCGGGTTTGTCCTAAAGCATGCTGCAAGCCATTGATCAATCAAGATAGGCTTTGCCCCTCTCTACTTGAGAGAGATATCTTTGGGCCCCTCGAGTGATCGGATTCAGAAATGCATGGCCTTGCTACATAAGGTTAAGAGTTAACCTAGTAAAGGAATTCTGAATCACAGTATCGAGAAAGAGAGGCCAGCTTGGAGCTAGACCAAATATCATGAGGCAAAGGAAAAGACATGTACTTAATCTTGTGATGGTTCGTTCGAATGATCTTTATATGCGTTTAGGAGTTGGCACGTCTTGCTAGAGGCCGCTACCAACTATTGACGGAGTAAGTGTACTCGTGTCATGTCTACACGTGTATGAACCTATAGGGTCACACACTTAAGGGGCTGGAAGCCTAATGAGGATTGGATCCGAATTAGACCAGACATAAGCTACTAATGGGCTGCTAATGTAGAATTACACTAGGGACGCCTATATAAGAGAGGGTGGGGCGAGCTGACCAAAGTTGAGCATTGCACCCAACCGCCACTCCTTACACCTGTGTTGCACACGCAGACCTAGCAGTCCGGCGTCTGACGCTTCCATCCCGCACGTGTGGATAAGTCGGAGGTGCTGCATCTGTAGCACTTGGACGAGCCGCGCAAGGGGAGCTGCTTGTGGGACGAGGACAAGGAGGAGATGTAGAACATCTATACTACCCCCGATCGTGCTTCATCAAGTTCCGCAACTGCGCGTCTAGTGGTAATCCCGAGATCTATGCCAACAGTAATCCTGGTTTACGCGGTAGATTTTTTTTGATTTGCGCTAGTGTAGCCTACCGGTATCCCTTCACCACCACCATAGGCTCCTCGTGTTGCAGGGATGACCCAATGTCCAAGTATTGCCGTCGGAGGCATCGAGTTACAACGGGGGAGGAGTGGCCCAACCAAACCCATCTAGGCCCAGATCGGATTGTCGCCGCTACCCAACATGCACCTGCGCCGCCTGCCGCCGCCAGCCTGCATTGCCGCCTTCGGGAAAGAAGCGGAAGTACGCAAACATCATGCTCTAGATCGCAACAGAGGAAGTTTGGCCGCTGCCGCGCCTCACGGGCTTTCCCCGGCGGCGTTACAAGACAACGACGATAAGGGGAATGGATGGGCGCGGGACGGGGAGGGGGGGGAGGGCGAGGCGCCGATGGCTGGGCATCGATGCGGCACGACACCGCAACACGAGGACGGGAGAGAGGTTACAAAGATTAGAAGAGGGTAGAGGAACCTAAGGGCATCCACTATGTTGGGCACAAGCTATCCATAAGGGAAAAGTGATCCATCAGAAGTTCCAGATACATAATGGAGGCTAACTACAAGCTATCCATAAACTAAAAAACTTAAAGGTGACCCTTAAGCTTATGGAAAGTCCACAAGCATTTTATCTCAAGTACACATAGCAATAGAAAACAAATTTCAATCAGTGTGAGATGGCATCTCTTACACGTGGGTCTTAACTTATGGACAAATTTTGCTAGATACATAGTGGTGCAATGGTGTACTAAGTGAATCCCATCTTAAGGATTGGTTTTTACATATACATAGATGATGCCCTAATGGACTGGCCACAACAGAGGTGCAAGGAGGTGCTTGCGTGGTGATAGATCCGGTCTACACTCTATACTAGGAAATCTAGTTGCATATTATAATATACTCTCTCTGTTTCAAAATATAATATGTTTTAGTTTTGTGAAGCAAATATATCTATAGTTTTTTAATACATAGGTTCAATCAGACTAGAAATGGATCTACGCACTAAAATAAGTTTAGATAAATTTTATTTACAAAAATCTAAAACATCTTGGGAATTTAGAGAGAGAGGGAGCAGTACACGTTTAACACTGCCAGATAGGCCGTCCTTCGGAGGACTGAACAATGCCGCCCAACGTAGCACCAGCATTTCATCTCGCCATCTAGTCTAGGACGGCCGGTTGTTGGTTTTAATTGTAGCAGTAGTTATAATTGTTGGTCTGTCCGTTGGTTCTCTTCATACTTGTGAAATGCGGTAGCTCGTCCGATAGCCGTCTCACAATGTAAATCACTACTGTCAAATGTTTTCTCCGTGGCTCCAAGTCCCTTTTGCGAGATATTTTCTTGGCAAGAACCGCCGATTCTTCCCCATCGTCTAGGCCGTCCTTCTGAACGATGCCGCCCAGCGCAATTCATATCGCCGTCTAGATGCCGCCCAGCGCAACAACAGTACTAGCATTTCAGCGAAGCTGGACTCTACGAGGCTCGTGTCGTCTTGAAGCACCGAAACAGAAACACTGGTTACGCCTACACGGCTACGCACATCGCTACCAAGAGGGACGGTGTATGGCAAAGTCTGCAGCTCTGTTCTGGTGCAGCTGCGACCGAGAGCGACGGCGTCCGGGCTCTGGGCGGCTCACTCACTAGCTGCCGGAATAGGCAAGGAGGCTGAGGAGAAGGCCCTTGGTTTTCTAGTCTCCAAGCCCGAGGAGGAGTTAGCCCACACTGGCCACTGCCCTGGCCTGGCGTTCCTCGTGGCTCCGTCCCTCTCCAGCCTCGGGCCTCGGGCCCAGCAGGCACATGGGTCCCCGCGGCTGTCCAGTGCGCGCCTCCGGAGACGAGAAATTCGCGCCATCACACCTCACATCCGTATGTTTCACTGCGTGGCGGGACCAAGCGACCCCTTGGGTTGGCATGTCAGTGAGAGTGAGCTGAGGAGGTGCGAACCAACGTCGCCGAAGGGTGGATCAGAGTGCGACAGAGATATTTGGGCGATGCGCCGTGCGTACGTACTACCCCCACGCACTGGCCCGTGCGCCCGGTAGGCGGTAGTAGTACGAAGCCTAGCTAGCCATTGATCCGGTAGGGTATAGCCATAGGCAGCAGGCTAGCTCCAGTCTAGACTGTAGCACCATGTACTCCTCTCTCTCTCGCTCGCTGCCACGCCACTGTTCCGCTACATCGAGCGGCGCCGCGGCCGGGGCCCAGCGGCCCATTCCCTTCTTTCGCCCAAACGGGATGGCAGACAGCGACAGCGACGCGCCCCGTACGGCCCCGTTACGCTGTCGCGGGCCTCTCGTCCTTTGACCCATCACGGCGCACTGGTACCGCCCCACAGTACCGCCACACGTCATCGTCAAGACGTCTTGGGTGTACTACTAGTACGAACGTACTACTACCGCCTCTTTCTCTTTGCGACGAAGAAAAGTCATGGTACGACCGACCGAGCGAGCGAGCGACCGTATTCACTCGTGACGCTGCGCAGGGACGGGCACATCGATCTTCACGGCCCGTGAGGACGTACATACACCGAGACCGAGAGCGACGGGGCAATGGGCGTGCAGAGTGCAGAGGGACGTGGGGGCGTGCGCTCCTCCCATGATGCCCGAAGGTGCGCTGCGCACGCGGCACGAACGCGAGGCGCACGCCCAATCAGCGGCCGAAACGTCTACGGGCCCTGGGAAGCCGCAGTCAGAACTCAGAACCAGAGAGAGAGAAAGGGGCGCAATTATCCACTCCTGCTCCTGACATCCGGCCCCGGTCGTTCGCCACTAGATTACCTTATCTGATGTCGGTTTAGCCCCCACTAATCCCACCCGGGGCGTCGCGTACGAGGCGCTCCCGTCCAATCCCGGCCCAAATCCCGCGCCGGGGCCCTCGCCGTCATCGGTAATCTGGATATCCCCACCTCTCCACCTCCGTCCGTACGCACCAGGACCCACTACCTCGTCTCGAAACGGGTCTGCCCAGCGCTTACCGGGTCCGCCCCGCAACCACGACGCGCGCCCGAGACCTGACACGGGCGCCCCAGCCTCTGCCCTCGCTTCGGCTCTTTTTCTCCCCACAAGAGAGCTGCTAATTAACCGCAAGCGGCCGTCGTCTTTCAGCTCTTCCTCAAAAAAGCCCCGTGCGAGGCCGCGAGAGACACACAACAGCAGCACCAGCGAGCGATAGTGGAGGGGAACTCGGCGACGCCTAGGGTTTCCCGGAGACGACACCTCCTCCCCGCCCGCCGCCGTTCGCCGGCCGTGCCCAGGTATCCCCGCCCCGTTTCTCCAGATCTATCCCTTCCCCCGTCCCGTGTCTCTCTGCTCTCGGTGTGCTGTTTCCGTCGGTTTGGGGAGGCGATTCCGGAAATCGCGTGCGCGCGCCGGCGCCTTGGAGGATTTCGGGAGGGCTTTCGTGCGGGGGTTTTGGCGCCGGATTTTGTGCGGATCTAGTTTCGTGGCGGGCTGCTCAATCCCGTGGCGATTTCGCGGGTTTTCCCGATGTTGGCGCGATCATTATTTGCTTGTGTTTCGTTTATGCTCTGATGATACGGCACTCGAGGTGTGTCAGATAAGGAGGCCCTTCCCATTTCGGTTTTGTAACCGCTTGCATTTGGGCTAAATTTTGCCTGTTTGTTTGGTTATATTTCGTTTTTCTGCGCATGCTTGTATGCTCATGTGAAGATTTCACACTATTACGCGAAGCCTCTTTCGCTCCCGCCGACTATGGGCGCTCGGTGCTGTAGCCTCGTACATTGTTTGGAGGATTGATTTTGCTCTTGTTTTCCTCCGTTATTAAGTACAACTAATCGTGTGTATCCTCTTTAATGGGCTCTTTAAATGTGTCATCAAGTCGGATGAAATTGCAGCCTCGTACGAATGCGTTTATGCTTTGCACTTCATATATTCAGTCAGGTGCTTCCCAATGGGATGCTGTACCTTCCCTGGGAGCGAAACCTATCAACTTCTACCGTGTACAGATATATAAGAAGAGTGTTGTCTGTGGTGCGCTGATAAGTTAGTGTGAACAATATGACATACCATTCGTAATATTTGAGGATGCCACCTCTGTAACACATATATGACCACAAATACAATGAAATTAGTGAAATCTTCCTAAAAGATTTCCAAGCCTTATCGTCACTTTCATCATTATGTGTTATAGTGGTGGTGTACAATTTGGCGTGCTGCATATTGTCCATCTATTGTGCGTGCTGATGCTCTTTTGAGCTTTCTCTGCATGCTTCCGGGCTTACTAATATGAATTATATTGTTCAGCCATACAATCATTTGGCGCTAGTGTATTTTCAAAGGATACAAATACTATAAACTCTCGATTGTTCTTGTTGCAATAGGATTGGAATCACTAGGGCAATACATTTCCTTTGGCATGAAACATCATGTCTGTCCTCGTTTTAGTGGGAAAATAAATACTTGATCTTCTCACTCTTAAAAACTTGGGAAACAATAAGGCAGCTATTACTTGGATGATCTGCTCTTGTATACATTTTCGTAGTTTGCTCCCTGGTCAGTGTCTTACTTAGCCGGTTATACCTTTCGTGGACTTGAATACTACCTGGTTGGAAACAATCCCATGATAATAGCTGCAACCTGACTAAAATCACAATGCCGTCAGTTTTATTCATTTTAGCGAAAACAGTAGTCGAGCTTCCTGACAGTTATATCTGCTGTTTATTCAATACTATTTTGTTGTAATTTATTTTAATTATTTGGATTTTTGGTTATCAATATTATTAACTGTGGTCCAAATTCCTTCCCTGATTTTATATTAATATTTGATATATATATATCTTAAGACATGCTTAATGCAGCTCACTAAATATATCTCATGTTTACAATGCCAAAGTAAACTTTGTAGTAAAACAACAACATCTGCATAGCTTCTGTGTTAGCAAGCTGCAGTCAGGATAGCTTTTCCCATCCCTCACCGAACTGGATCACATTTTAAATATTTTCATATGGTGGTTGCCAACACAGAACTGGATCACATTTTAAATCTTTTCATATGGTGGTTGCCAATTTGCAGTTTGTTTCTTTTACACTGATGGGTATTTTCTTTACTATGTTATAATTGTTTGCTAGCTTACTCCTTTGTGTTTTTGTGGATGTAAGCATTCTGCTTCCTGTTTATGCTCATATGTTTATGTTCTGTGCTTTGCATTAACTCTACATTTGGATAATCTAATCAGTTGACACTGGTCATTTGCGATTTGCTAAAAGCTTATCTTCTATTTCTGTTAATTATATCACATAATATTCTTTATCCCGTACAAGTACTGTTGTGCCGCCGAAAGCAGTTCTATCATTTTTATTTTCACAAACTTGTTGCTGTTAATTCTTCATACAAGTTCAGTTAGTTATATTGTGTCTTGTTTGATAAGCTGTCCTCGTTCGAGGTATACGTACATATAATAAGATCTAAAACATGGAAAAATTGCAGATATTGTCCATGTTTAGATTATGTGATGCTGTATATGCACTGCTTTTTATATTCTGTAGTGAGAAATGCAACTGTTTCTTTCGTTTTCTTGTCATGTTTATGCTTGATTCTGATATCTGCATGAAGTTATAGTACTTGATTTGTTTTAATCTTGATACTGCATAATCTTATACTTGGTGTATTCTTGTCTTTGCAGCAACCATCATGGTTAGGAAGAAAAGAACTGGTCCTGGCAGCCCTGGAGAGACTTCTGGGGAGCCTTCAGGAGCTTCTGGCCAGGGATCCTCACAGAGAACTGAGAGAGCTCCTCAACAGCATGTTGGTGGACGTGGTTTGACACCTCAACAGGGTGGCCGTGGTGTTGGGCAACACCAGGGCCGTGGTGGACACTATCAGGGCCATGGGGAGCCAGCTCCACACCATCCAGGTGGTGGCCCACCCGAGTATCAACAGCGTGACTATCAGGGCCGTGGACATCCAGGTGGTGGTCCACCCGAGTATCAACCGCGCGATTATCAGGGGCGTGGACATCCAGGTGGTGGTCCACCTGAATATCAACAGCGTGACTATCAGGGACGTGGTGGTCCACGCCCCAGAGGTGGTGGAGCCCTGCAGCCATACTATGGCGGGCATAGGGGAGGTAGTAGTGGACGTAACGTTCCTCCAGGTCCTCCAAGAACAGTTCCCGAGCTGCACCAAGCCCCGTATGTCCAACACCAAGCCCCGGTGGTTTCACCATCTGCATCGGGAGCTGGCTCATCCTCTCAGCCTGTGGCAGAGGTGAACAGTGGACAAGTCCAGCAACAGTTTCAGAAACTTGCCATCGTTGATCAAAGTTCGACTAGCCAAGCTAGTCAAATGGCACCAGCCTCAAGCAAATCAGTTAGATTCCCATTGCGCCCTGGAAAGGGTACATACGGGGATAGGTGTGTCGTGAAGGCAAACCATTTCTTTGCCGAGCTCCCTGATAAAGACCTTCACCAATATGATGTATGCCCTTCACATGAAGTTTTATTTCCTCGCTGCAGTTCTTATTTCGTAATTTCTGATCATCGATCCTGTTGTATCAGGTGTCCATAACGCCAGAGGTTACATCACGCGGTGTCAATCGTGCTGTTATGGCAGAACTTGTTAAGCTCTATAGGTATTCTCAGTTGGATGGACGTCTACCTGCATATGATGGAAGAAAGAGCCTGTACACAGCTGGGCCATTGCCGTTTCCTTCAAGGACATTTGAAATAACTCTGCTAGACGAAGAAGAAAGCCTTGGTGGGGGACAAGTTGCACCAAGGTATACTTGCTACTGTTATGTTTATATATACTTTAATGTGTTAATAGTTCCTTACTGACATTCCTTTTGTTTTAAGGCGCGAGAGGCAATTTAGGGTGGTGATCAAATTTGCTGCTCGTGCTGATCTCCACCATTTGGCTATGTTTCTAGCTGGGAGGCAACCAGATGCACCTCAAGAAGCTCTTCAGGTGCTTGACATTGTGCTACGTGAACTGCCTACTGCCAGGTATCTCTTACTAACCATGTCTTGTTTTATTATTTTCCTGTGACATGGGTTATAATTTCTGTCCTTTTTCTTTAGATATTCTCCAGTTGGCAGATCATTTTATTCTCCGAACTTAGGGAGACGTCAGAAACTTGGTGAGGGTTTGGAAAGTTGGCGAGGATTTTATCAAAGTATAAGACCTACACAGATGGGGCTCTCGCTGAATATTGGTTAGATGTGACCCCTCTTGTTTTTCCTTGGATATCATCGTTCATTTGTTGTCTTATTAATTGTGAAGGATGTGTGGTGGGTGCCCTGAATGCTCAGTACTACATCATATTCCACTTTAGAAAGCATCTTAGTGCAGGTCATAGACTGTACATTGGTCTTGCTGCCATAATGATTTAAGCGCTGTTTATTCTTGCAGATATGTCTTCTACTGCATTTATCGAGCCTCTCCCTGTGATTGAGTTTGTTGCTCAGCTTCTGTGCAGAGACATCTCAGTTAGACCCTTGTCTGATTCAGATCGTGTGAAGGTTCAGTTCATTACTCTTCATACTGTTGTTCACAGAGACTTTGGTTTTATGCTAAGTTACCATGATATTTCTCCCTACTGCAGATAAAAAAAGCCCTACGGGGTATTAAGGTTGAGGTTACGCATCGAGGAAACATGCGTAGGAAATACCGTATATCTGGACTTACTTCACAAACAACACGAGAGCTATCGTATGTTTTTCTTCCCTTGCTTTACACACAGAAGTCTCTTATGCTCTTGCAGATTAGTGGGTTGTTCATTCCCTGTTGGTCTTCTGTCGTAGATTTCCTGTCGATGATCGTGGTACTGTAAAGACTGTTGTGCAATACTTCCTGGAGACGTATGGTTTTAACATTCAGCACACAACTCTACCTTGCTTGCAAGTGGGCAATCAGCAAAGGCCGAATTATCTCCCCATGGAGGTTACTATCATGAACAATCTCGCTTGTGTTGATTTTAAACAATATATGTTCATCTGTGCACGTGTTTTCTAGATGCTATATCCGGCTTCAGCATCTCGTCACATGTTGTTCAATTGGTTTATCACTTTGAAATGCCAGGTTTGTAAGATTGTTGAAGGACAACGTTATTCAAAAAGACTGAATGAGAAACAGATAACTGCTCTGCTGAAAGTTACTTGCCAGCGCCCTCAAGAGCGCGAGAAGGACATCTTGCAGGTGAATATTCATTATAAATATCTGGTGCAACTTATAACTGTATTGTTGCACAATTGCCTTCTGCCATGCTGCATCTGCATATGATTTTGTTTCTGTATGGTGCTTTCTTTGGTCTTCCATGTTGGCAGAGTTCTTCCACTTTCATGTACTTAATTAGTTATATAGTAATTAAACCATATATAATATTATAGTGTTTGAATTCCTGCAGATGCATGTTTGGTTATAGTTGCTCGATGAGGTTTTTGTTACGTTTAAAACCATATTTGGGGACTATCACCGATTCACTATTATCTGTCTGCACCAGCTTTATACATTTAAGCTGGAAGTTCTAAACCTCATTTGTCTTCCGTATTTTGACAGACGGTGCATCACAATGCATACTATGAAGATCCTTATGCACAGGAGTTTGGCATAAAAATTGATGAGCGCCTTGCATCGGTTGAAGCTCGTGTTCTGCCTCCGCCAAGGGTAAGTTTTTCAGTTGCGCAACAGTTGATTTTCTATTATGGCCTATGTTGTGCATAGTAACTGACTGCACCTTTTTCGCATTAGCTGAAGTATCATGATAGTGGCAGAGAGAAGGATGTCTTGCCCAGGATTGGCCAATGGAATATGATGAACAAGGTAAGGTGACCTTGATAAAATGTCTTGAGAATACAAAATATTTTCATTCTTCCTGTGAAGGCCTTCAGCTGCCTGCTTCCATACGGGAAGCGGAAGTAGAGAATCGTAAAACGACAAGTATAACCAAAACTCTGCTTATAGATAACTAAAAAATTGTAATGTAACCACTCAACCATGAAACAGTTGTCACCAGAGGTAGATATAGTTTTGTTGTTCTATGCTCATTGCATTAGCAGTACATTAGCAAGATCGTCTGTTTCTTTGCTATCTGAAACTTGGTTAAATATACATCCTTTGAAGTTTTATTGATATTCTTATGATCATTCCTTTTATCACATTCGTAGAAGACTGTGTCTTGTTTTATATGGGAACATTTTTAAGAGTCTTCATGGTTTATTTATGCTCATTCCTTTTATCACATTCCTAGAAGACTGTCTTGTTTCATATCGGAGCTTATTTAAGAGTCTTCATAATTTACCTTAAAGACATACTCCCTCCATTCCAAGGCTTAAGGCATATAACTTTTTTGAAAAGTCAAGCCATGTAAAGTTTGACCAAACTTTTAGAAAAAACTATTAAGAACTACTCCCTCCGTTTTAAAACATAAGATGTTTTAGCTGTGTGAAGCAAATGTATCTAGACTACTTTTAGTACGTAGGTGCACTCAGGTTTGGAATGAATCTCCATACTAAAACAAGTCTAGATACATTTTCTTCACAAACCTAAAACATCTTATATTTTGAAACGGAGGGAGTATTATACTCCCTCCGTAATACTCCCTCCGTCCTAAAATAGATGTCTCGGATTTGTCAAAATTTGGATGAATCTATATACTAAATAGTGTCCAGATTCATCCGAATTTTAACAAATCCGAGACATCTATTTTGGGACGGAGGGATTATTATATATATACCATGTGAAAATATGTTTCATGATGTATAAAAGGGTATGGATTGCGTATTGTAAATATTAATATTTTTCTCTAAAAACTTGGTCAAACTTTAGGTAGTTTGACTTTTATAAAAAGTTATATGCCTTAAGCCTTGTGACGGAGGTAGTATAATTTGGGTTGATACCCCTCTGCTGTTAGCATATCTTTCACCTGGAAGTGCATTTATTTTCTATTGGCCGTGGCCCTTAGTTTTACCCTACTCACCCTTTGTATGCTGTTGTATTGTATCTAGTTCTCATATATGTTCATTTTGGTGGGTAGAAAATGGTGAATGGTGCCGTTGTATTGTATCTAGTTCTCATATATGTTCATTTTGGTGGGTAGAAAATGGTCAATGGTGGTAGAGTCAACTACTGGGCATGCATTAACTTCTCTCGGAATGTGCAAGATAGTGCTGCCAGGAATTTCTGTCATGAGCTTGCTATAATGTGCCAAATATCTGGAATGGTATGGTTCAATCATCCAATTAGCTTCTCGTAATATATCTATATTACTTTTGTTATTTTATGCTCTGGTTTTTGTATTCTCACTTTCTCTGTCTGTTTTAGGACTTTGCACCTGAACCTGTGCTGCCCCCACGTACTGCGAGACCTGATCAAGTAGACGGAGCACTAAAGGCACGCTATCAAGATGCCATGAACATAATTAGACCCCAGGGCAGAGAACTTGACCTGCTAATTGTAATACTACCTGACAATAATGGTTCTCTTTATGGTATGGTCTCTTCCATAGAACATTTGAAGATTGCCAAGACGATACTTTTGCTTATCACTATTTTCCATTCCAGGGGATCTCAAAAGGATTTGTGAGACTGATCTTGGATTGGTATCTCAGTGTTGTCTAACAAAACATGTTTTTAAGATGAGCAAGCAGTATCTTGCCAATGTAGCTCTTAAAATTAATGTTAAGGTATTTTGCCGAGCTTTGCCCATTTCATCTTTATTATAGACCTCGATTGTATAAGTTTTCCTACTTTTCAGGTGGGTGGAAGGAATACTGTACTTGTGGATGCCTTGTCAAGGAGGATCCCCCTTGTTAGTGACAGACCAACCATAATATTTGGTGCTGATGTTACACATCCTCATCCTGGAGAAGATTCCAGTCCTTCCATTGCAGCTGTAAGTAACTTGCTACCATGAAGATGTCTTCAGTTCTGCTAAGATGTACACGTACCTCTGTTTTGCTAATGTGTGACAATATTCATTCCATTAGGTGGTTGCTTCTCAAGACTGGCCTGAGGTCACTAAGTATGCTGGGTTAGTGAGTGCCCAAGCCCATAGGCAAGAGTTGATACAGGATCTTTTCAAAGTATGGCAAGATCCCCAAAGAGGAACTGTGACCGGTGGCATGATCAAGTACATTCTTTGTAACCTGATGAGAGATATTAACTCCTATATTTAGATGCAGCTAAAAGTATAAATTCTGTTAAATTTGCAGGGAGCTTCTTATTTCTTTCAAGAGGGCAACTGGACAGAAACCCCAGAGAATCATATTTTATAGGTTCGTAACTTCTTATTCTTTCTAGGGCATGGTTCTTAAGCATGATTGCCTAGTATTATTTAAACAATTAGTATTTTCAGGGACGGCGTCAGCGAGGGACAGTTCTACCAAGTTCTTTTGTATGAACTTGACGCCATTAGAAAGGTACAGTTACTTTGGCTACACTTTCTAAAGTAACTCTGACCAGTCACACTTCCTTGGCAATATTCCACAACGTCTCTAACTGCCATTTCTGAACTACATTTGTAGGCGTGTGCGTCCTTGGAGCCCAATTATCAGCCTCCTGTTACTTTTGTAGTTGTCCAGAAACGTCATCACACGAGGCTTTTTGCTAATAACCACAATGATCAGCGTACTGTTGATAGAAGTGGGAACATATTGCCTGGTTAGTTGTTTGTGCAAACAAGTTTTTTGTTCTCAGCTCAATTCTAAGTCTGACCACTGTGGAACGGACCTTTCTGATGTATCAATTTGTAGGCACTGTTGTTGATTCAAAGATTTGCCATCCTACAGAGTTTGATTTCTACTTGTGTAGTCATGCTGGCATTCAGGTTGGCTTTCCTTTTTTTTCAAGTTCTCCATTTTATGTAATGGACGGATTGCTGATTTATTTCTTTATTCCTTTCAGGGAACAAGTCGTCCTGCTCATTATCACGTTCTGTGGGATGAGAACAAATTTACCGCTGATGACCTGCAAACTCTCACAAATAACTTGTGCTACACGTGAGCTACCGCTTTGCATCAGGTCTTTTTAGTTTAGACATACTGTTTAACTTACAGGCTAATGAAACATAATTTCTACTGTTTCAGGTATGCTAGGTGCACCCGCTCTGTATCAATTGGTAAGTCTCAAACGCGAATACATTTCCTATTACTTTGTCACGCTATATTCGATTTGGTGTCACACTCTTATAAGTTCTAAAATTCAGTGCTGACCGTTTGGTTTTCTTGCAGTGCCTCCGGCATATTATGCACATTTGGCGGCCTTCCGGGCTAGATTTTACATGGAGCCAGACACCTCTGACAGTGGTTCTATGGCGAGTGGTGCTCGTGGCCCTCCACAGGGTGGACGCACAACCAGAGCGTTTGGGAATGCTGCTGTCCGGCCTCTCCCTGCCCTCAAGGAAAACGTGAAACGTGTCATGTTTTACTGTTAAAGTCGTGGTATTCCAGTGAAGAAATGTCTAGGTTATTCTAAGTATGTTTGCACTGTATCGGTGATGCTCTTTGCACTGTTGTCCAAACGTAATGGTATTAGACCGAGTGGGGTTTTAAAAGTATTTGTGCTACATTGGTGGCGTTAATAACACTGGTATGCAAGCTTTCATTCCTGTGTCGTGTCTCGTGTGTGAGGACTTTGTGTAATCATGTACCTTTAATCACTGTTCAATAAATCGTGGAACCTATATTATGGAATCATTTCTAGTGTGGACGAGAGTTTCTCTTTTTATTACTCCCTCCGATCCAAATTAATTGATTTTGATTTGTTTAGATTCAGATGTATCTAGACAAGTTCTATGCATCCAAATCTAGATAAATTCGAGTCAATTAATTTGGATCGGAGGGAGTAGATAATCTATGTGATCATGTTATGATCTAGTACTACTATTTATGTTTACTTATATGTGAAACTTTTGTGAAGGATGATTCAGTTGACCCTCTGTTTCAGGATCTTGTCAAACTCACCTAGGTTCAGTTTCTGTTTAAAGGGGTCACTGGCTTAACATACAGCAAGTACTGCATTTGACCATTTGCATCCCTGAAACGGTGCATAGACTGCTTTCGTCGGTGATGACGACTTTGCATCTGGAATGAAGTTACAGGATTCTGAGATGTGTTGATCTCGGCCTACCTGCAAGCATCTTGAACTAAAGCAACTGTTTTAAACTGCAGTATCCATGGCGTCCTCTGAACGCTCGAGTCTACATCTTCTAGTCGCCTTCGCGTCTTGTCCTGACGAGAACTCGGATCCTGTCAGCCTCCAGCATTCTTTTGCCGATCACTGCCTGCCTTTTGGAGACTAAACCAAAAACGCACGTCGTGTTAACAGTCCCCTTTGGCAAGTGACAGCAAATCGTAGAGTAGACTGGAGCTGAAAGGCGATCAATCTGAGAAAAAAGTTGAAAAGAAGAACAGCCGTTCCCTGCGGTGCCAAATGGCAATGATGACGAGGACATCAAAGCCAGTCCGGCCAGTCACTACCTCTTTTGACTAAGTTTTGTTTCGTGTTCTCGTTATGTAAGCTTTACTACGGTGTTTTCTTGCAGAAGTTAGAGCATCAGCTATGGAAGCAGTCGTTATGCCACTGCCCCATAATCCACGTAGGTAAAAATCAGTCGGACCAGGTACGAAGGACACATGCATCCATCGGAAGCAGTACCCCATGGGACCCATCTTGCATCCTTTTCTTAACAGATTCTCTCTCTCTTTTGAGCGTCTTCGGCCATGTACTCTCTCTCTTTTCCCATCTTTGTTACCATAAAGTTTATATTTTTCAGCGGGGAAGCGGCCTTCTCTGCAGGCAGCTGCTTTGCTCTGTAAACAACATGCAGACCCCTTTTGGACCATCCGAACCTAGCTGGATAGCTAAGGCAGGTGTCCAGCGTGTAGCGTTGCCCATGCCCTTATTACTAATCGTATTACGAGAAGGCCCACGAGGTGATTATACTTACTTAGACGACTTTCATGCAAGGACGGCATTTCTTAGAAGTCGTGCTACATGAAACTATGCATGAAGGTGCTGTTTCAAATAGACTTTGGGAAGGTATATGAGAAAGTTAAATGGTAGTTTCTTTTTAGCAACCATGCGTATGAGAAGATTCACCGCAAAGTGGTTTGAACGGATTGCTAGTTTGTTTAAGGAGGTAGTGTGTGTATAAGAGTCAGAATAGTGGTTTTAACGGATTGCCCAGGTTGTATAAGGAGGTACTCCCTCCATTCAGATTTATTGGGCTATTAGCCCTGTGCAGCGCGACCAACACAGTTAGCCAACTGCCGTTTTTTAGTGAGTTGCCCAGTGGATGCAGTACTACTCTGGCCGAGATTTAATGATTAGGAGGTGAACGATTAATTCTGGCCGAGATTTGTGATAATCGTATGCATGTAGAAGATCGAAGCCGTAGGTGGCCGAGATTCACACGAGGCATGCAGTACTACTCCTGCATCATGCAAACAGATTGATGTGTGCTTTAATTGGAAGAGGAAACGAGGAGGAAAGTCCAACAGGATGAGGAGTAATTAACGACAATTAAAACTGCTATTAGCCTAATTTTTCTAGACAACTTCAAAATGGCTAATAGCACAATAAACCTGGATGGAGGGAGTAGTGTGTTTATAAAAGTCAATGAAAATATTGATTACTACTTCCGGACTATAAAAGAGTTGAGACATGGAAATCCGTTGCCCCAATATTTTCACTGCGTACCAGGTAAACCTTCAAGAAGTAATGCCTCTGAATCGCTGCGTAGCAGGCAAACCTTCAAGAAGTAATGCGACGATGACGACGCTCTTTCCTGGACTAGTCCTAGGATTTCTCACGGTACACGAAGGGGATTTGGGAAGGGGTACACCTGACGCCCTTCAAGAAGGAACGGCAGCGCCCGCGTCACCGTGTCGGTGCCGTTAGAGCCAACCGGGATTTCTTCCGACCCCCCCTCCCAAAAAAAAAACCACAACCCTAGACAATCCGTAGCGCTCCACCAAACTTGCCGCTCACCAACATACGCTAACACGGTCGTGGAATCACCATCATCGTCGTATCACCATGGCAAAGGCTGCGAAAACGGCCGGACTGAGAAGAAACAGCCGTAGACAAGGGGCGACAGTACCATAGCCACATGTGAGGAAACAACCTCCACCGCCATAGATAGTAGCCAACCGAACGCAGCAGCAGTAGCACATCAGACAAACATAGGCCCGATCAAGCCCAGATCAGACCCATGAAGCTCCCTCCATTGTCGCCACCCCATCACGATATGCTCCTCAGTCCAACCGGAGGCAACACATCCAAGCCTGCTCGACTCGTCCTGACCCAGATCAAGTGCCACCGGCCAAGCTGCACCACCATGGTGCCAACTGGCTGCGTTGTCGCCCCGTTATCACCCGGCCTGCGTGGAGCTCTGCCGACCTTGATGCACCAGTGCTAGGTCGCACCTTCTGAAGCCGAGCCTCCTGGGTCGGGTAGAAGGAGTCGCCACCGCCGGCCACACATCAGCAATGCACAGACAAGGCACGACGGCAGGAGGAGAGTGGGGGTGGGAAGGTGCTCTAGAGAAGGCGGGGGAGGGGGCCACCCCGGTCGCCTCGCTCAGAGGAGGCGACACGGGAGGGGGGGGGGGGGAGGTCTCCTTCTAGCCCCTTTTACCTAACCCCTTCCCACTCCTCTAGTCAATTTACGCGCCAAGTCTAAACTGTGCGATAAGTAGTGAACTGAGTTCGGTGCACGTGCAGAGACAGGTGTCAACACAAGCAAATCAAGTGTTTCATTCCGTTCGCTCCAACGGAACTACCGCGACTCACGTGAAGGAAAGTGGAAGCTTCAAATACTGCAAAACTTTTACTCCCGCTGTGAGGGATTGTAAGGCCTATAGGACACTTTGCTAGGATTAAGAAAGTCAATAACTACCTCTCTTAATTAGTTTATGCACCAATAAGTACACATACATGAGAGAAGTTAGAAAAAAAATATATTAAAAAAAAGAGACTAATAAATGAAAGAGAACTTACAATTTCTAATATTTTTAAAAAGCTTTAGAGCCTTATAATCCCTAACGGAGTGAGGGAGTACAAGTGTGGCTGGTATCTGTATACAGGTTAGTTACCGTCGTAGTGAAAACTCCAGAAGCACGATCAATCGGGACCGAGCTGGCCATCGTCCACATGGCACGCGCGCCCTATATAGAGTACTCATGATCGCGACCACAAAACTGTTAACTAGCATCCAAACGCACACCTCACACACATAGGATTCTTCCTTGACCCGCCCCGGAAACGGTCGATGATGATGATGCGTGCCCGTGACTGGCCGTGGGCGATACTATGCGTGCCGTGGGGGAAGGTTCTCCGGCGGACGGGCCAAACAGGCCGCGACGCCGCTAACGACAGAGGACGTCGCGTCCCAACCAACCTTAGGGCCTAAAGAAATCGCCTGATTCGCAGTCGAGGCGTACACTAACCCTTTTTATTTTTGCGGGTACACTAGCCCTTTTTTAATATGACGACACATGTACTGTGGGTCTGATGGTGCAGCTAGCAGTGCGCGACTGTGTCGGTCGTAAGAAAGATACTGGACTGTCATGGTCTCGGGAGGAGGGATTGATCAGAGAGGAAGATGACAGGGTTTCCCAGGTTACGGCGGAGGTAAAAGTGACTGGTCTTTGCAACCAAGCATCCTGCTCCTGCAGCGCCCCACGTAGAGCAGGAAGCCCGGAACGATTAGGAAAGTGTGAAGATTCTCTGGTCTTTGTTGGACAACTACCAGTAAACAAAAAGAGTTCATTGCTGATGAATCTTCAGAGTTCCGAGCCGCTTAAGACATCGCATGCACGTCTGATCGTACGTGCTGGATGTTAATTACTACTACTTGTAGTAACAAGCAGGGCCATGCGTGCATACGTACTGGATGTTACGTACTACTTGTAGTAACAATCGCACACTACTAGCTAGTTCCATTTCACATGCAACCCCTTCTGCATGATACACGTACTTGCTTTGCTTGGGAAGCAAAACCCTAAATCCGCCACAAGCAGGATTGGTTTGGGATGGGGAAGAGACCTACTAGATGGAGAACGAGGATAATTAATGGAGGCCAGACATGGCACCCAATGGATGATAAGCCTCATGATCTCCTGCCTATTGTGGATTGCAACCTAGCTGAGTTGCACATGATGGAGTGGGTGCTGGATGGTGAAACATAAGGGAGGGATGAGAGAGTGTGTTGTTCTCACTTGAAACATGGGATGTGCAATTCAAAAAACAAACAAACATGGGATGTGGCATTGCACTACTGGTCCTTCTTCTTGAAACACACGTTGGCCTAAAAAATATGTCATTGAAGACTTTTGCGTTTTGCTCCTTCCAAATTTTCCACACGACCAATATGACAACCGACTTGAGTTTCTTGACCAAATTGCATGGAGAGCTAACGATAGCGTGCCGCTATTGAAGGACAATCCGCCGGCCAGAGCCAAGATTTTTTAGTAGAGATGGGCGCACGTGCTTCAGATTCTCTTGGGGTAGCGGCACTAAAAAAGAATGGCATTTGCATAGCTGGCTAGCTAGTTAATTAGCTGATGGGGGAGTCCCCTAATTGCATGGCGGTCCGCGGTCTAGAGTTTATTTGGCAAAGAAGCGATATTTGGAAGGTGCCCAAATCTTTTGCACAATATTCTTGAAGGAGCGGGGAGTCGAGCTTTACTCTAACGATACTAGCTGCACGTGGTCCTATCAATACTTACAAGTGACTGGAGAAGTCTTACCTTATTATAACACTCTGGCCCAATTTGCTTAATATTCAACCTATTTGTAAGGTGGAACCAAGTTTCAAAGCACTTCTATGAACCATTTTATGTCGAGTTTATGTTTTAAAGGGTAGCAGCTCCAATTTAACTATTTACCACAAAGCAAAGACAACCATGTCAGAATGTGCTATCTTCATTATAGGTCCCAACCATAGGTAGGCTAAGCATTGGACGAATTTTGGCTGGTGTTGCACTTATAGCCATGGTTATATGAACAACCAAACTACACCAAATAATTGAACTATGATAAAAACAATAGTAATACCTCCGGTCCATATTAGTGTTCTCAACTTTGTCTAGATAGGAATGCATCTAGTTCAAATGCTTAACTAGATACATTCGAATCTAGGCAAAGTTGAGAACACTAATATGGACCGGAGGGAGTATATAGATAGTTGTCACCTTGTTGTTCTTGATTTACATGGTGAATTGTACAAGACAAATATGTTATCACCAGCCTTTCCTGATTCGCATATTACAGTATCATGACACACTAGTGCAGGGCCCCCCTTTAACTCCGGTTGGGAGGGCCCTCTAACAGCGGTTCCCCAACCGCTGTTGAGGGTTCGGTGTTAGAGGCGAACCGGTGTTAAAGGGTGGCGCACGTGGGGCTGCCGCAGGCCTCAGCCCCCCCTTTAACACCGGTTCGTATCTGGAACCGGTGTTAAAGGTTCTTCTGCCGCGGCAGAGATTTAGGGCGTTTTCCTGCCGCGGCAGAACTCTGCCGCGACTGGAAAACGACCTAAATCTCTGCCGCGGCAGACTTCTGCCTCTGCCCCGTTCTGGGCGTATTTCTGCGGGAGGGGGGGGAGCGAGGGTGAATCGATCGGGAGCGGTCTACACATAAATCGTCATCGGTACATACGAGTACATGAATAATTAAGCAACTATTATTATACAGAAACATCGTCATCGGCACATACATCGTCATCGGCACATACATCGTCATCGTTCATTTTGGTGGATATCTAAAGAGTTCTCCGCCAGGCGTGACGACCTCATCAAGTATGAACCTCGCCAATTCCTCTTGAATGGCTCGTATGCGTTCAAATGGTAGGAGTTGGTCCCACATCCGTTCGATCTGAATATATATGAAGAATGGGCCGTCAATATATATATAAGAATAAAACTCAACACAATTGATGGTAATAAAATAATGTTGTGGACTTTGTTTACTTACTCTAAGTTGTTCTAGTGCGGCTTGGTCCGTCGCACATATCGTGTTGCGAATGAACTCGCAAACATAGTACCCACATAAGTTATTGCCGTGTCCCTGATGCGTGCACTTTACGAGAATAGAGAGTTCAATCAAAATAATAATCAATAAAGCATGATATAATGGAATTGGAAGCTAGCTAGTATTACTTACATTTTGGTCTACAAATTTTAGTTCTTCTGACCATTCACCCACGGCCCTGCCCGTGAACCTTTTCCAAACCCTGTCTGACAAAGAAAATGGATAAAGGAGTAATTAATTACTTATTGTCACGAAAGTTGCCGATCTAGTGCGATAATATGATTGAAATTACCTTTTGGAGCATCTCTCTAAAGTTTGCCCATATCTCTTTTTCTTTTCGTAACGAGTCCATGACAAGGACTTTTCCTGAGTCGGGTTGAATGACTAGCAGAATAAAGTGGAACCTACGCACGCATAACTCATCATCAGTTACACTTAACATCGAGTAAGCTGAAATAGAATGTGTACAAGAGAGAGGGTAACAGTACTCACGAGAAGTTGTAAGGCAATAGTATTTCCCTTTTGGTTTGTTGTCTCAGTAAAGATGTTAGCAAGTAATCTTCTGTTTGCCCGGGTTTGGTTTCTACCACTCCTTCATGAACTCTATTTGGGTCAACGAACCCAATGTCAAAAGGGCCTCCTTTCCTGCATTCCATAACCTTTTTCCTGCATAATAGTATATACATATATGGTGAGCATATATATATACATGCAATTAATAAAGTGAATGAGATGAGATATAAATTATAGAAATAGTACTTACACACAATAAAGGCTGATGGCAGCTTTGTCGAGTTCCTTCTGATTGAATAGAAAATGCAAGTCTTGAATGTTGAAGTCGATCGCGTCATCTCCGCAGAAGAAAATATCATCTCTTATATGCGCCGTGATCCATTCTACCTTTATCGTCTTGCAGAAATGAAGGTACCACTTGTGCAATTTTCGCATCTTTGTTGGTAGATTCTTGAGCTCCTCTTTCTTGACGAGATTCTTCCCATACTTCCATGGCTGTATGGGGTTGGCATCGCATTTGGGCAAGTTGTCTCCCATGACGTTCAAGTATGCAATGTAAGTCATCCCCATCTCATTGGCCTTTCTTTGTAGCTCTGCCTCGTAATAATTTACGGGAGGAGCGTCCCGTGTGTCGAACATTTGGAGCGGGGCACATGATTGGTTTTCCTGCTCTCCGAGCATGGGAACTGTTTTCTGGGGTGCCTCACGACTGCTACTTTCAGTCTCCCTACGACGCCTTGCATCCGCCTTCAAAATCTGGCGCTCGTAGTCCGGCACAAGTGGGGTTTCAGGTTTCGAAAGATTTTTGTAAAACTTCTCCACCACCGCCGGATCTATTTTCTCCTTTGGCTCGGCCCATCTAGGTGCAAAGAATTTCTTGACCTGTTCTTCCGAGATCCTATTGGTCTCCTCGTCGCTGCGATTCCACGGTAAAACCGGCAATGGCTTGGCGGAAGGCTGCGGGACGTAGTTTTTTGAACTCTTTGGCGTATGGTTTCCTGCGGATTTCTTTGTGGCAGTGCTACTGATGCTCTTCGTGGCAGTGCTCTTCCGCTTACGCTGAGGAGATGGCTGAAGCACCGAAGATGGCTGACGGGCCGGAGATGGCTGCCGCGCAGGAGATGGCTGAAGCGCCGGAGATGGCTGCCGCGCAGGAGATAGATGAAGCGGCTCAGACTGCTGACGCTGCGGAGACGACGGGGGTGGCAGTGACCTCCAATTTGGAAGCATAATGTGTTCCTTCTTCCAAAGAATGGTTGTTTTCACTGCAAATTTGAGTTGAGTTTCCCCTTCACCTGTAGCATGGTCAAGCTGTGCTTCCTCATATTCCTTCACAACCTCATCCACCCCGACAATAGCATAGCCATCTGGAATCTGTCGGCAGTGGTAAGTTCCACCAGCTACAGGAGGTAAGGCATAGCCGACAGCCACCTTAATGGATAAGCCCATTAATCTCACATGCAGCTCAGCGTGTTCGCTCTCCGTGATCTCATCCACGGGGTATCGAGGACCCGCCATTTCAAGCGTGGGCTGCACGTTCTATGTGGAAGCCACGCTGCTTTTCCGCGCAGAGTCTGGGCCGCCGGCAGCTTCCAATGCAGGCTCTTCGTGCCGCTGAGATGGGCCGGTAGCTTGATGGCTCTGTTGTGCATTCACTTGCGCCTGCAGCGCCGCAAGTGCATGTTCTATCTGTGTCATCCGCTCTGTACGCTCTTTTTTTTTCTGCCGCGCCATCTGTAAGAGTCGCTCCAGTCGGCAAACCCATCCTTCCACGTCATACCCCCTGTGCCTCGTGCATGTCCAGCGTGTTCTTTTTTACCGATGGCGCGTGTGAGCTGGTCATTCTCTCTGTCGGGATGGAAGATCCTGGCGGCTGTTTCCTCGTATGCCGTGATGAGTTCAGTGACGGGTTTGGCAAGGAGTGTTGGGAAGATACACAATCCTGTTTCTGGGTCCAACCTTGTCCCGATTTCGTAGAACCAAGTCTTTGCACGTAGGTCCCACCCATCTGTCTGGGGTGTGATCCCTCTCTCGCGCAGGGCCTTCTCAGCTTCCTCCCACTCAGGCCTCTGAGATATGTAGCCACCTGACCCCGTCCTCTGGTGATATTCCTTCTTCAGGGCATTAAGCGTATTGGTTTCTGACCTCTTTTTAGCTATAGCACTTTTTTTATATGTCTCAAATTCGGGCCAGTGAGGTCTTATCTTCGCATAATATGCGTCTTCGAAATTTGGAGTCTTGCCAGATTTGACAAATTTGTTCAATTTTGTCTTCCAGTTGCGGAAAGCGTCACCCATCTTCTTTAGAGTCCACTCTTTGACCTTTTCCTTTATATCCGGGTTGTTTTCATCCTCCTCTGGCGGAAGGGTGAAATTTACCAACAACGAATTCCAAAGCGTTTCTTTGGATCTGTCATCGACAAAGGTACCGTCGCCCTTCTTTGGCTTATTCTAATTTTCAATTATGATTGGGATTTGGTCCCTAACAAGAACTCCAGCCTGACGTACAAATTTGTCTGCGGCCTTTTTGGGCTCCATCGGCCTGCCATCAACACGGACTGCTTCGATCGTGAACTTGACACGATCTTTCAACCGCTGGCTCGTGCCTCGCTTGCTCTTTTTCGTAGAAGAAGATGGTTGCTGGCTGGTCGATCCAGAGGGCTAAAAGAAGAAAGAAGCGTTAATTAATACATGTAGAAGAAGATTGTTGGTAGAAGTCAGCAGAGGCTTAATCAATGCATATACCTCGCCAGACTTTGTAATCATTAAATTGCGTTCACCGGAGTCTTCATCTTCTCTATGACTAGTACTTGAGCTGTCGTCATCATGTCCCTCCAAGTTCAGATATTGTGAGGTGTCCTCATCAATAATGGTCTCCATTATTTCTTCTTCTTCAAGGTTTCTACTAAGTGGATCCATAGTTTCTAAAACAATAATATTATCTAGAGTAAGAGTGTAAACATTCAAGTGGACTTGGATTCATACACAAATATACATATTATTCATACACAAATACACAAATGAGTCAGAGGTCCAATTTGTATACAAGTTTTAATCTATGCATGTACTACAATTTATCGAGCAAACAAGTTTTAATCAGGATGAGTCAGCAATCACACACGTTGCACTCCTCGCAATCTATCGAGCAAACAATTTCATACAACATAAACAATAGCACATAGAGATCAAATAAATGCATGCATGGCAATTTAATAAGTCACAATGGATAGAGGACATTAATACGAACCAGTAGGCGTTGGATTCACCCTAATCAGAGTTACAAATCTTTTTCTTATGATTTAAATAGTGTTTAATGGGTTTTAAATCATTTAAATAGTTTCTGTTGTCTAAAAATCAAACTAAAATCAGATATATAATCCCCATGGGGTTGTGATTCCAGGGTCATATTATTTGTAATTTTCTGAACATTATTTATTTTCTTATGAATTTATTACTCTAAATAAGACATTCTACCATTTATTTAATTGCTGAAAAACCTTATATTATTTGGCTTAACCATTTGCATATTGATGATCTACACACAATTGTGAATCCATAGGTATATTATTTGTGATTTTTGGATCAGGAGATATTTTACTATGAATTTATTAACCTAAAAGACCATTAAAACTAATTAAATTATTACAGTAAACACGTACTGTAAAAGTTAAATCCAACTTGATATTAAT
This sequence comes from Avena sativa, assembly GCA_916181665.1. Taxonomy (NCBI): domain Eukaryota; kingdom Viridiplantae; phylum Streptophyta; class Magnoliopsida; order Poales; family Poaceae; genus Avena; species Avena sativa. The sequence continues at coordinate 163,329,668 of OV702294.1, read as the reverse complement.
AATCTACTCAATTTTCTGAATTCATTGATACATAATTTGCTATTTTTGGATCGACGAATCTTTTTATATGATTTTTGCAAGATTATACAATTTTCTGCATTTTTTATCTTTTCTTCTATTTTTCAGGCTGACGTGGCAGACACGTGGCGCTCACCGGTGGGGCGGCGGTGTTCGTCGGGTGGCCGTGCTCGTCGGGCGTTGGGCGGCGTCGGGCGTCGGGCGGCGTCGGCGTTGAGGCGGCGTCGGGCGTTGGGCGGCGTCGGCGTTGAGGCGGCGGTGCTAGCGGCGAGCTCCGAAGCGGCGGCGGCGAGACGCTCCTACACGGGGAAGAGAGCGAGGTGGTCAGGGCGATGCGGTTGGGGGCGAGACGGACGGGGAAGAGAGGGTCGGGGGCGGCAGACCTCGAGCTTCTCTCGCAGCGGCGGCGGACTCCGAGGGCGGCGGCGGGGGCGGCGGCGGCGGACTCCGAGAGCGAGGGTCGGGGGCGGCGGACTCCGAGGGCGGCGGCGGCGAGACGCTCGCGGACGGCGGTGGCGGCGCTTCTCTCTGCGCGCGGCCGGCGGTGTTCTTCGATCGATCTGGCTCGTGGCTGGGGAAGAAAGGAAGGGGAAGGTGAATTAAATACCCCCCCTTTAACACCGGTTCGTGGCTGGAACCGGTGTTAAAGGGGGGGAGGGATTCCGTGTCCCGCGCGCATTTATTACCCCCCCTTTAACACCGGTTCCAGCCACGAACCGGTGTTAAAGGGGGGGGGGGGTGGTGCGTGCGGGAAACGAAATAAATGCCCCCCTTTAACACCGGTTCCTGTCTGGAACCGGTGTTAAAGGGGAGGCATTTATTTCATGCATTAAAGGGGCATTTTTAATTCAAAAAATATGATATGAATTTAGAAAATTCATATCTTTTTCATTTCAACTCAGAAAAATATGAATAATATATCATAATTTTTAGAAAAATAATATCTATCCATTCATGTAAATCATATTTATATTTACTTTACATGAAAATTTTCAAAATAATTAAAACACTTACATATAAATTTTGATTATTCAATTCAAACAAAAATAAATTGTTAAATCCTAAAACTTTGAACATAAGAAATATTAAGCATATAAAAAATGATTTTTATTAGATCAAATCATATTTTAATGCCGCATCTTTTGTATTAACATTTTTGAATTGATTGGATATTTAAATGTCGCATCTTTTGTATACACTTGAATCTCACCAAGCCTCGCTCAACTTGCATTGTTTTTTGATAAAATAGCATATTGTGAACCTAAAAATGATTTTTGTAAAAAATCATGAGCATCGTATCATGTACTTGTAGTTCATATCTGACCCACTTCCTGCCGATTCGGTAGGAATTTGTCTTTTTCACCAGAGGTGGACGGAAAGGTTTTAGATCCCCCTGTTGGTACATTGTGCATATAAGGTGGTCTAGTATTTTTGTAAAATGTGTTGGTGGTTTTTTGAATTAGCCATTTGGTGGTTGCTTCACAAAACCGTCCGTTTTTTATGCTCGAAAAATGGAAAATGCCTTTTTGGTGCGATAAAAAGGAAAACTTCCTCTTGCAACATTGTTTGCCATGCCATGATGCACATGTATGCACAATATGGCCATATTATCACAAACTATGCCTTGATTCTAGCCATAACATTGGTCATTTGACCCGAAAGCCAAGAAACCTCGAATGAGATAGGTCATTTTGTGAAGGTTTTTTCGAGACATAATCAATATACCAGATAAAGCCGAACTAATAGTAAGTTACATAAAGCCGAACTGGAACTGAAAATTAAGATACATAAAAGAACTAAAAATTAAGATACATGGCTAGATTAAGTAACAATCGGCCGAACTTGTTTCGGAATGTTGGAGTGATTCAGTCATGCTCCTGCCTACACCTGTAATACTCGCCACTGTAGTCGTCGTACTCGCCGCCGCCGTCATCGCTGTCATCGTCGGGGTCGCCGTAATTGAACCTCTGGAGAGTACGCGTGGGCTGGACTTGAGGGTAGCGCGTGTGCTGGACTTGAGGGTAACGCAGACGGGGGTTAGAGTCGGCGGCAGTGTCATAGGCCATGACGCTCTGGAGAGTCCGACCGCACCACCATAGCCGATGGCCGGCCTCGTTGAAGTTAGGAAGAGGTGGGCCGTCCTCCTCGTGCCTGGCGAGCGCCCTCTCACGCCGATCCACGAAGAAGGCTTCCCAAGTAGGGAAATAGTCGGGATGCCATCTGGGATTTCTCCACTGCTCCGGCGTGAGCTCGAAGTAGTAGTGGTTCGTGATGGCCATCCGGCGCGCCACACCTAGAGGAACAGGAGGAACCGACACGCCTCCGACACTCAGCATCCAGCCGACGGGGACACAGTAGCCCGGCGGGCAGGGGTAGTTCGAGGCGCAAAGCGCCTCCGCCTCCCTGGGGGTTAGTGCTACGGTGGAAGCCATGGGAAAGAGAGTGATGAGGTTGCGGATATGAGTCTAGAGATGTGCAATGACAATGGAGGCCAACCCTACATATATATAGTGAACTAGCGGGAAGAACTAGAGGGAAGAACTGGCGGGAAGAAAAATGGCGGGAAGAAAAATGTCGGGAAGAAGAACTGGCGGGAAGAAAAATGGCGGGAAGAAAAATGGCGGGAAAAAATAGCGGGATGAACCTTTAGTCCCGGTTGGAGACACCAACCGGGACTAAAGATGAACCTTTAGTCCCGGTTGGAGACACCAACCGGGACAAAAAACACGAGTCAGCACTAATAATAGGGGTGAGTGTCGACATTATGTCGTGCGGCGTGTACCTTGTCCCGGATGGTGTCACCAACCGGGACTAAAGATGAACCTTTAGTCCCGGTTGGAGACACCAACCGGGACTAAAGATGAGTGTCGACATTATTTCGTAAGTGTCGACACTATGTCGAGCTGCTTGTACTATAAATAGGCATCCTTGTGAGTCCAGTCCTCCAGCCAGTTTGAGGCTATGCCTTACCTCCTTTCGAGAGCAGGGACACCACTACAGCCAGTTTCAGGGAGATGCCGATGGAGCCCAGTCCTCCGGCGTCTCTGAGAAACTGGTCATAGAGGCACTCCCTAATATGTGAAATTAGTTAGCTCCCAGGTGTATTGATCTAGTTAGAGAAGTTATAAAGATACAAGATGGTTTTTGAGAGCAGGGACACCACTACGGCCAGTTTCAGGGAGATGCCGACGGAGCCTAGTCCTCCGGCATCTCCGAGAAACTGGTCATAGAGGCACTCCCTAATATGTGACCGCGCGCGTTTGGAGATCAGATCTTAATGGTAAGTATGAATCGGGACAACTTCTTCTCATAGTCCCGGTCCATCCACAAAACATGACTAATACTCAAGACATGTATTAATATTAAAAACATGAACTAGAGTTACATAATATGAGCATGAACTTCTTGGCATATGTCCTTCCTTATGATCGCTTCAGACGTAACCATGGAGCATCTTCTTTACTTAACGGAATGCTTGGGTCAGTTTTCACTGTGAAGGGTGGAATTTCATCAAACTTATTATAATCTTCTGACATGTCTGTCTTGTCCTCGATTCCCACGATGTTTCTTTTCCCTGAAAGAACTATGTGACGCTTTGGCTCATCATATGATGTATTCGTTTGCATATTTTTTCTTTTTTCTGGTCTGGAGGACATGTCCTTCACATAGAAAACCTGAGCCACATCATTGGCTAGGACGAATGGTTCGTCTAAGTTCTTCATAAGATTGTTGAGATCCACTGTTGTCATTCCGTACTTCTTGTCTACCTCAACCCCTCCTCCTATTAGCTTGACCCATTTGCATCGAAACAAGGGGACCTTAAAATTAGGTCCATAGTCAAGTTCCCATATCTCCTCTATGAACCCATAATACGTGGTCTTTTGCCCATTGTCTTCTGTTGCATCGAAGCGGACACCACTGTTTTGGTTGGTGCTCTTTTTATCTTGGCCTATCGTGTAAAATGTATTCCCATTTATCTCGTACCCTTGGAAAGTACATACAGTCGAAGAAGGTGTCCTGGCCAACAAGTACAGCTGATCCCCAACAGTGGTGTTATTCGTGAGAAGTCTTTGCAGCCAGCCACCAAAACTCGCCATGTGTTCACTTATAATCCATTCATCAGACTGCCCCGGGTGTTTGAGGCGTATTAAATTCTTGTGTTCATTGATATACGGGGCAACCAAGATAGATCTTTGTAAAACCGTGTAGTGTGCTTGATTGAGAGAATGTCCGTCCCTACATATCATTGCTTTAAATCCTAGGGTGCCTTTTCCACGCAGTCTTCCCTCATGTCGTGATTCTGGAACACCAATCGCCTTAAGGTCAGGAATAAAATCAACACAGAACTCAATGACCTCCTCTGTTACATAGCCCTTGGAGATGCTTCCTTCTGGCCTAGCACAGTTATGAACATATTTCTTTAAGACTCCCATGTACCTCTCAAAGGGGAACATATTGTGTAGAAATACAGGACCGAGAATGGCAATCTCTTCTACTAGGTGAACCAGGAGATGCGTCATAATATTGAAGAAGGATGGTGGGAACACCAACTCAAAGCTGACAAGACATTGGGCCACATCTGTTTGTAACCCTGGTAGGCTTTCTGGATCGATTACCTTCTGAGATATTGCATTGAGGAATGCACATAGCTTCACAATGGGTACTCGAACATTTTCAGGTAGAAGCCCCCTCAATGCAATCGGAAGCAATTGTGTCATAATCACGTGGCAGTCATGAGACTTCAGGTTTTGGAATTTTTTCTCTGCCATATTTATTATTCCCTTTATATTCGACGAGAAGCCAGACGGGACCTTGATACTGCTCAGACATTCAAAAAAGATTTCCTTCTCTGCTTTGGTAAGAGCGTAGCTGGCAGGAGTTAAGTGGCATCGTTTACCCTTCTCGTTCTCAGGATGCATAGGCTCTTCAGGGGCCTTCAGACGTTGCTGGTCCTATCGTGCTTCTGGTGTATCTTTTGTCTTCCCATACACTCCTAGAAGGCCTAGCAGGTTCACGCAAACATTCTTCGTCACGTGCATCACGTCGATTGAAGAGCGGAACTCTAAGACTTTCCAATAGGGTAGGTCCCAAAATATAGATTGCTTCTTCCACATGGGCGCGTGTCCGGCATCGTCATTCGGAACAGATAGACTGCCAGGACCTTTTCCAAAGATTACTTCTAGGTCCTTGACCATACCAAATACCTCCTCACCGGTATGGAGGACAGGCTTCCTCCGGGGTTCTGCCAGACGTTTGAAATGCTTGCCTTTCTTTCTTACTGGATGCAGGTTCGGAAGAAATCGGCGATACCCTAGGTACACAACCTTCTTACATTTATCCAAATATACACTTTCAGTATCATCTAAACAGTGTGTGCATGCATTGTATCCCTTGTTTGTCTGCCCTGAAAAATTACTAAGAGCAGGCCAATCATTGATGGTTACGAAAAGCAATGCTCGTAGGTCAAATGGATCCCCTTTGTGCTCATCCCACATACGTACACCTGGTTTGGCCCACAGCTGTAAAAGTTCTTCAACTAATGGCCTTAGGTACACATCAATGTCGTTGTCGGGTTGCCTCGGGCCTTGGATGAGCACTGGCATCATAATGAACTTCCTCTTCATACACAACCAAGGAGGAAGGTTATAGATACATAGGGTCACAGGCCAGGTGCTATGACTGTAGCTCTGCTCACCAAAAGGATTCATGCCGTCTGTACTTAGACCAAACCTTAAGTTCCTTGCGTCACGTGCGAAGTCCGGGTACTCTCGCTCGACTTTTCTCCACTGTGACCCACCAGCGGGGTGTCTCAACATCGCGTCTTTCTTACGGTCTTCCATGTGCCATCGCAACAACTTGGCATGCTCTTTATTTCTGAAGAGACGTTTTAACCGTGGTATTATAGGAGCATACCACATAACCTTGGCGGGAACCTTCTTCCTAGGGGCCTCGCCCTCAACATCACCAGGATCGTCTCGTCTGATCTTATACCGCAGTGCAGTGCATACCGGGCATGCATCCAAATTCTCGTACTTCTCACCGCGGTAGAGGATGCAGTCATTAATGCAGGCATGTATCTTCTGCACGTCTAATCCTAGAGGGCAGACAACCTTCTTTGCTTGGTATGTACTGTCGGGCAACTCATTATTTCTTGGAAGAAGATTCTTCATTTTTACCAACAACTTTGAAAATGCGCTGTCAGTCACACCATTCTCTGCCTTCCATTGCAGCAAATCCAGTGTGGCACCTAGCTTTTTGTGGCCATCTTCGCAAGTTGGATACAACAATGTTTTGTGATCCTTTAACATCTGCTCCAGCTTCTCCTTCTCCTTTTCAGTTTCACATTCTTCCTTTGCATCAGTAATGGCCCGACCAAGATCGTCATCAGTGGGCCCATCTGCTCCCTCTTGATCTTCATTATCTACCTCCGTTGGATTATCATCATATTCAGGATACATATTATGATAGTTGTCATCATCCTCTTCTTCTTCGTTGTCTTCCATCACAACCCCTTTTTCTCCGTGCTTGGTCCAACAATTATAGCTGGGCATGAAACCGGATCGAAGCAGGTGGGCGTGAATGGTTCTGGTATTTGAGTAGTCTTTCTTGTTCTGACAGTGAACACACGGACAGCACATAAAACCATTGTGACCACGGTTTGCATTAGCCACAACGATGAAATTTTGGAGGCCCGTAATGTACTCGAAAGTGCGGCGGTCACCGTACATCCATTGCCGATTCATCTGCATTAATATGTAGTATATATCAAAAAATAATAGGGAGATGACCATTTATATATATAGTACATCAATGACACATGAAACTATAGTTGCCGACCTCGACCGAGACGGAAAGAGCAACAAGAAAGCTTATTTTGAGCTCTCGGGCATTTCACCGAACATCTCTAGTGCATATGAAAAAAACACAAACTAGCACTCTTCACACCCTCTTGCTAGGCTCCAAAATGTGAAAGAATGGAAGAGTGGGGTGTGTGTGGGCTGGGGTGGTGTCTTATATAGCCCCCCCCTTTAACACCGGTTCATGCCACGAACCGGTGTTAAAGGGGGGGTGTGCGGGCCACTGCTGCAGGGACCTTTAACACCGGTTCGTGGCACGAACCGGTGTTAAAGGGGGGCTCCTTTTTTGCCGCAGGGGCCACGCTGGTACTGCCCCCCGGGATCAACAAAAGACCTCGTTTCCACTAGTGACATCTTCAATATTAGGAAAAACATTTTTTTTTTGCGGGAGGTAGGATTCAATTCGAATTTCATATGAATTCTTCTGTGGACGAAAGAGACACATATATTACAACCCATTGAATGTCAACACGTCGGTGTCTATTATTCCTTGCAAACAATTGTACTTTTGGCTAACCTTTCATCTTTAGGTGTACTCTCCGGTGGCATCATGGGACATCTAGGATCTAGCCCACAGAGACAAAAGTGAAGGCACGATGGCGAGTGTCACGGCTCATCCCAGCCTTACTTTCCTCCCAAGAATCATTGGATATAATCGCAGCCCCTTTTATTGTTGGCGATCTTGAGCTTTCACAGCAGCTGTTCTTGTCTCTGTCGTCGTCACCAACGTAACACGACGCTGCAGTAGGGAGAGGCTTCTACACAATAATTAAAGCGAGCAGTAACCACCAAGGCTGCGCGATGACGGGGTAACGCTGAGAATTTTCTTATGCACGACCGGACATGTGGAGTGGAATGACAGCACATAGGCGCAGCAGCGAATCTATAGCAGTTTAACTAAACATTCCTTTGCTTAGAGGTGCATTGCACCAACCACCAAACCTCTTGTTTTGTCCTTCATCGGAGGGAAATGTCATCAATTTCTCGTACTAGCTATTTACTTCCTCAGTAGAAGACATTTTAGACATAGGTTGTGTCTTCAGTGTGCATATGCTCCTTTTATTTGAATTGTATTTTAAAAGCATTCCGTATAAAAAAAAGGAAAAATCAAATACCTGCACATTAGCACATACATCACCATATTCTAGGCGCATAGAAAATCATTTCACGAAAAATCAATATTTTGTGGTATGTATAAAGAAGATAAAATTCGTTGCTAAAATAAGGCTGAGCACGACATTTTTTGTTTTTTCCCACAGCCCATAAAAATTTAGGTTTTCCACGGAACTTTATATGTGCACATAGAATGTGCACATACACACTCGGATATTTTTTAAAGAGTTTAAAATGTATGTTTTTGCTAAAGAGAGCATATCCACATGAGATCAAAAGTGAATTTCCGATGAATATGATACTTTTTTATATATTGGCTACACAAATATTATTCAATCCAAATCTAATAGCATTAATTTTACTTAGGGAAACTAAGCAAATCTTGGTATACTAGGAATTCAAAAATCACCAGGTCACCCACATCAGAAGAGAGAGCAACACTGTTTGCTGACGCGCTGTCTAGGCTTCCTAGCTCCCCGCGGATCGATACATGGTCTTCTAACCTTCCTACGCAAGTAGAAATCCTTGTAACACAAGACTTGAACTCACGTGTTTCGATGATTATATAAAGGCTCTCTTTTCCCTAAATAAAAATAAGTTAAGCATGCTTGACTGCGCAATCTAGGAAGTCAGAATAAGATGTTTGCCGATCATGCTTTTCAGTTTTATATGCAAACCATCCATGCATTAATATGGATCACACTACACTATACATACTCCCTCTCAACGTTTTCAGTATAGTAGATATAGTTGATAAATCGTCCACGGGCAATAGTACAAAAGGTGCCCATACCGGTGAAATGGACAAAACTGACCCTTTTACGAAAGTTTAACACAAAATAAACCATATCTGAAAATATGTCACAAAATAACATGTTTGCACAATGCTCGGATCTAGGGTGTGTAGCATGGGGCAAAATGGTAGATAGCATGACGCCTTTGTTGAGTTTGTTCTCCAGCGAGCTGATCTATTTCGGATACCAAATATGTGATCCGGCTGAGTCGGCCAACGGACAAAAAATGCGTCCATGTTTGTTTGGGTCGAGGGTGCACCCAACGACATGGTTCAGTATGTTTTTCATAGATACTCCATTAATACGAACTTAAGATTACATACATTGAATAATAGGAGGAAAAATATATTCATAATTAGGCATTGCCTATGTGGCGACATCTTCTTTGTCGTTCTCCTCCCCTTCGGTGTGTAGTGCTCGCTATTAGACTTTATAACACCATATGTATTGGACATGGTATAGTATACAATACAATATTCAGTGCGGTCCATGACATTCTGCAAACGCCATGGATAAGAGGAAAAACGTCACAAATGTCCAATTATGACGTATTCTACGACAAAAAAGGGTCATGTATCGCATGTCATAGATGTATCTATGACTTTTTTTGTACGAAAACATCAAGATGTCTCTGTGACGTTCCAGCTATTTCGCCAAGGTCAATTGGACTAGCCTAGCCCAGGCCCACCACCCATGCCTTCTTTTGTATGAAAACATTAAGATGTCTCTGTGACGTTCCAGCTATTTTGCCAAGGTCAACTGCCTAGGCCCAACCCAGGTCATAGATGGTCTCACATGGCAGGCAGGGTCATGAAAATGGCTGTTGACGATGTTTGGTGATGTCATGGTGGCCGTCAATGATGCCATCTGTATCTTGGCAGTTTTTCGTGAAGATAGAATGTTGTTACCGCGGCTTCCTGACGTCACTATGTCCGTTTCTAACGTCATTTAGCACCATTTCTAACGTCATCCTAGACACGACAAATTTATTTCATCGCCAACTTGAGTGCACAAGGATACACGTGGGCCGTTAGAAGGATGACACGTGGACGATTGGGATAAGGACACACCATACTACAACAATTAGACACGTGGCTTAGAAGTAGTAGAACACGTGTATTGTCACGTTGATGAATTCATTTTGTCAAGGCTAACATGATGGCGTCATCAACTTTCTTGGCGTTCTTTATTTATCATAAAGGCTAACCAATGAAAACATGCCACATCCATGTCTACGCTTGACGAAAACATATCATCAACAAACAATTGTGCCATTTTCATTTTGGTCGCAGATGTGTGATGACATCACCGTTAGGTTTAACATCACCGTTAGGTTTACCATTCAAGCGACCCTACTCAACAACCGTGACATTTTCGTTTTGGTCGCGGATGTGTGATGACATCACCGTTAGGTTTACCATTCAAGCGATCCTACTCGTGTCGTGTATTGTCCATTTCACATTACAAGCATCAAATGAAGGAATTTGAGATAATTTTGGGACAAATATTTCACATCACATAATTTCACATAACTACCTAACAGAATCACAAAAGCTTCCACAAGTTTAACAACAGTTTCTTGGCCAAAAAACCTCACAAATTTTCACATATTCACCACAATTTCACTTAGAGCATCTCTAGCACACACCATATCCGTGCGACGTGAGAAGTGCCCCGAGAATACACTTTTCAGGCTCAAAATCGTCATGGTAGAACAAAAACGCTAAAGGAACCGAGAATTCAAAAATGCTAAAGGAACTGAGAATTCAAAAAAGGAGTTCACACATAAATTTGTAGATCATCACACTAGTTCATCATCTCCGCGTCGAAATCATCGTGGATTATATAATAGTTACAAGCCAAAATACTTACAAACGGTGGCGCCACCCCAACACCTACCCTTAATATGACCAAATGTGATCCGAGAGACCTCACCGGAGCGTAGGGAGTGGCGGTTACCTTACTCGGAGTTGGAGGAGATCTCGATGACCGTCGTCGGTGCTGCCGCCTTCTTCACGCGGATGAGCTGCTTCCGCTGCGCGATTACGATCGCCTCATGCTGGTCGCGATGGCACTAGGCGTTGAACCTTTTCTTGCACCGCGCCTTCCGTCGCTTCTCCTTGGCGCCCTACACCGCTAACTGAGCCGAACGGAGGCCCTCGGCCTCTCGCTACTCCCTTTCTATAGTAGCACAAGCAAAGTAGCATTGCAACATCTCGAGCGCGTGACACTAAGCGTCTTCGTCAGGGACGTAGGGACTACGTGCTCGCCCTCGGATTCGTCACTCGATAGGACGTACGTCTCGGGCGAGGATGGTGGGGCGTCAAAGTCAGAGAGGAGGACAAAGGAGGCAAATGATCGGGTCAGCGACAGAAGTAGCGACGACCGTGCGACATCCCTGCCTCGGCGTCGTTGCAGGTGCGGTGGAGGAAGCGAGCTAGAGGCGAAGGGGTGTAGGGCCTGTAGCGGCGTGCCATGATCCCCTACTCTGCATCGTCGGCCTTGCGTAGCTGGAGCCTCTCTAGTACTGGAACGCGTCGTTGGTGGTGATGCGACACCGACACTCCTCATTATCGAAGGCAGGCCTGCTGGACACTACATCGTGCGAAGCACCGCTACGACCCACTTGGCATCCCCTAACTCTGACTGAACAACGACAAACGGCATGGGGTGGTGGATCCGCATCGACGAGGGGATTGTTCGGTGCCGGTGGCGAATTGAGTGCCAAAGCTAGGCGACGAACACTACAAGAAATCTAGTGATACATGACCCTCCATATTGGTCAGTAAAATGTCATAATTTTTAATTTATGAGCTTTTTGTGACCAAATACAGATGGTTAAAAGCCGAGCGTCACTAGTTAAACACCACGACCTTTTTTTGAATTGGTCATAGAGGTCTATGACCAATATAGATGGTCATAAATTCTATGAGTAACTGTATTGGTCATAGACTATCTTCCTTGTCCACGTCAGATCCTACGTGATCGATTCTACGTGGCAAATCTGTAACCAATTGGAAAGGTCTTCGATCAGATTTATCCTAGTACAGGTAGGTGTTTTATATGGGCCAAGCCCAACAATTCAGCCTTTTTACACGACCTTCTTGCTATTTTTATTCCACTTCTATTAGGGTGTCGTCCCTTTTATGGTTCATTTCTTGTTTTGGCCCGAGCCTTTATGCAGACCATTTTCAACATAATTGTTCTATTTTTCTAAAATGTTTCTGTCATTATTATTTGGGCCATTATTTGGGCCGTGATATTTTTAGAGCACAAAATGTACTAGGACCCACATGTCAGTCTTTTTACAGGACCTACCTGTCAGGTTCAGCCAGGTTTCAACACATTAAATACACAATATTTAAGTAAGAGAATCTTCAAACCACGAGACATATTTGTATGAAAGTAAGCTCACAACATCGATGTGATTACACAATACCAAGCATCACTACCAAAAGAAAGAGAACTCTTATGATTACAAGATCCCTACATCTGGGGTAGCAACCAACATAACAAGGGAATACAAGCACACATGTATGTCAAACGTCCAGGAAGCAGCGTGCAGCAAACAAAGCACAATTTTTAGCAGAACACCGATCGGCCATTGACATGGTTATACCCTATGGGTACACAACATTAGTATACCTGGTCCAGCCCAAGAAAGGCTAACTTGTAACCGACTCTATCTGTGCCCGGGACCTGCCTATCTCTATATAAAGACTAGGAGGGCACGACGAGGAGGACAACTTCTCACCGCATACATACCTCCACGCCAGATTGCATCTGCGAACTCCTGTACTTTTTGGTTCTGCCTAAACCAAGAGCAGACAAGCAGGAGTAGGGTTTTTCCCTCCGGGGGCGTGAACCTGGGTAAATCTCGTGTCCCCTGGTTGCTTGTCTGTTAACCGTTCCTCGATATCCAGTACCCCCATCTTCTCCAAAACCCAAGCTCATAACAATGGGCATTCACGAGATTAAACCTCGTCAATTGGCACTGTCTGTGGGAAATGGGGGCGCTGATTGTACGATCGTGACGGTCCCGACCAAAGCGATCTACAACTCCTTGGCGACGGAGAGCCATCTCCTCTTTGGCGCTTTCGACTTCAACGCCCACTCGCCAGCCACCATGAAGGATTTCGAGCCCATAGGCGACGGGCTCGAGATTCTGTTCGGGAGCTTCTGCTTCCAGGTGGGACAGACCGACACTCTCTGCCTCCCAGAGCGGGTGCCACTGCCATCAATCAGGTCCGCCTCGTGGGACCCGCATCCCAGCGTGCTACGCACGTCAACACTGACAAACAAGTCATACGACAGCAACTACTACAACTCAGATCTATGCGCCCCCATCGGATGAGGGAACCTACGGTTCCGGATCCGAAAGCTGCGGCAGCATCGATCCAATCCGCGGGCGCTACCAGTGCGCCATGGTCATCCAAAGCGATGTGGAGCAACAACCACCAAGTTCGGGTGCCCACGTGCCACCACCCAACCCATAGGGTGAAAACGGAGAAAACAGGAGGCAACCATCCCTCCCGCCCAACAAGGGCGACGCTGCCGCCTACAATCGGATCAACCTCAACGAGGACGGCTGGCGCCAGGCACGCGAAGCCATCACGGGCAACAAGATCCTACCCATGAATTCTTCACGGGACCTGCTGATGGCATACCACCTCCTCCTCATCGGCGATCACAACAGGCAGGTGCAGCTGCAGGAGGAGCTCGACAAACGCAAGTAAGCAGCTTCGGAGTCTAGCGCGTAACGAGCTGCGCTCTCCGCCCCTGGCGGCTGCAGCTCGCACGGCAATAATGCCAACAAGCATCGCTCTCGCATAGAGCACATGGATCCCGCTGCATGTCGCGAGGTCACTCGAACCCTCAACACGTCCTTCATGGATATGGACGTAAACGACAACGTCATATCGAAGACGCCGCAAGCTGCGATCATGGCGGCCACCACATATATATCGCGTCCCATCCACCTCCGGTGGGGGACCTGAAGAGAGTTATGCACAAGTCTGCACTAGCCGGACTCAGACTCATTGGAGCTGCGCTCCACGAGGAAGCTCCTACGGAGCCAAATAAAAAGGCTACGGTCAGATTCAACCGTAGCCCCACACCCTCATCCAACGAGGAGGAAGATGAGCACGATTTACCTTGACGACGCAAGAGCCCAAGACGTCGTAGACGCGACTACGACGCTCGAAACGACCTCACCCAGCGCAAGGTCGACAATGCACGTGCCAAACGCGCGTGCTCAAACAAATCCGAAGAGGATGACGACAGAGAACTCTATGGTGCTCGATGCTTCAGCAGATCCGTTCAACGAACGCGGATGCCGAGAAATTTTAAGCTTCCTTCGGACACTCCGAAGTTCGACGGGACGTAGGACCCGAAAGCCTGGCTCAACGACCATCTGTCGTCTGTCAAACTGCACGGCGGGAACAAGAACACTGTCCTGCAATGCCTTCAGCTGCAGCTGACAGGCGCAGCCCGGATCTGGCTCAACAGTCTGTCCTCAGGCTCCATACGAAGCTGGGAGGAGCTGGCATATAGTTTCATCCAAAACTTTAAGGGCACTATCAAGCGGCCAACCTCGATCTAGGAGTTGTGGGCCTACACTCAACGAATGGGCGAATCCATTCGCTCGTACATACTACGCTGGTCCAACATCAAGAACTCCACGGCACACTTCTCCGAGGAGAGAACGATCGACGCCTTCAAGGATGGCGTCAAATGCCCAGACTTTAAGGAAGAACTTGGGCATGTCAAGCCCAAGACACTCGACCACCTCATGGACATCGCCAACAGGTGGGAAGATGGCGAGGATTCCCTCCACCGAGCACATTCGGATGAGGAAGATGACTACGGTCCCAGACGCGAGCGCCGTAGCAAGCGAAGATCGCGCGTCTACGATGATTGTGACGGACCCGACATGGTTGCGGCTGGCTACGCCGAATGCCACAACGAAAGCAACCGCAGCAGCGATGGATACCGTGGAAGCAACTTTCGTGACGGAGGGCGCCCAATGCAAACATGGCAGCGCCGCGGCCATGACGACGAACCCTCAGCATACAACAAGTTGTCGGTCCCATGCACCATCCACTTCTACATCGACAAGCAGGATGGCAAAAAGAAGGCCAGCCACATGCTGAAGGATTGTCGCGAGTTCCAAAAACTCAGCGAGGGTCTCTCCCATATGCGACGCCAGATCCTGAACCCCGGGTTTGGGCCCACACCTGCACCAGGTGACATCGCCCATGGAGCTCCTCCACCATCGCTCGTGGGATCTTCGAATCAAGCAATCACACCCATGCAAAACAACAACGTAAAGGGTACCCCACGCCAAAAGGGTCCCTGATGATCCAAAAAGGGCGCCCAACCAACATGGTGCAAAAGAAGATCACCCGCCAAGTCAGCCTGGTTGTGACCGCCCCACCCGCCATCCCTGAGTACCCTAGCGGCTCGGAGTCCTGCATCACATTCAGTCGTTTGGATCACCCCCCGCTAGATCCCTCGCCCAGGTCATGCTGCCCTAGTGCTTGAGGCATAGATCGGAGGGTTCGATATGAGTCGTGTCTTCATGGACAGCGACAATGGCATCAACCTTATGTTCGCCAGCACCCTAGCAGCAATGCGAATCCCGCTTTGCAGCCTGGAACAATCCGACACAACGTTCCATGGCATAGTCCCAGGGAAGGGCATTTATCCCCTGGGAAATATATGGCTCGATGTCATCTTCGGCAAACCCAAAAACTTTCGGTGTGAGCGGCTCAAGTTCGAAGTGGTGGACTGGCCATCACAATACCACGCCATCCTCGGGCGCGTGGCATTCGCAAGGTTCCTGGAAGTACCGTACTATGCGTACCTGCTACTCAAGATGCCAGGGCCTAGGGGCGTCATCACGGTCCAGGGCAGCTTCACCCGATCCGACCACTGCGACAGAGACTTCAACAGAATCTCTTAGTCGTTCGGCATGCAGGAGGAGCTCACGAGGCTTCGAGAGGTGACGGACAACGGGGCACCCCCAGTCTCCAGGCAAAACTCGCCTAACATGTCGTTCGACTCCACAGTCAACACAAAAAGGTGTAGGTCCACCCAACAGATGCCTCCAAGACGGCGCTGATCGCCAACGACCTCAGCCCTGCATAGGAAAACGCGCTCGTCGAATTCCTCCGTGAGCGCTGGGAAATATTCGCCTGGTGTCCCGCGGACATGCCAAGAGTTTCTAGAGAATTCGCCGAGCACGCACTCAATGTGTTTCCGGATGCCAAGCCTGTCAAATAGTCCATCCGACGATTGTCCAAACCACGAGCCGAAGCCATTGGAATCAAAGTCAACAGACTCCTTGATGCCGACTTCATCTGGGAGATCAAGGAAAGCGAATGGCTAGCCAACACTATGTTGGTCCCTAAAAAGGATACGGACATCATGCGGATGTGCGTGGACTTCACGTCGCTCAACAAGCACTGCCCGAAGGACCACTTCCCTCTCCCTCGGATCAATCAGATCATCGATTCGACTGCAGGATGCGAGAAACTCTCCTTCCTTGATGCCTACTCAGGCTACAATCAAATTTGGTTGAAGATCGAAGATCAGGAGAAAACGGCGTTCATCATGCCGCTCGGAGTATTCTGCTACAACACAATGCCCTTCAGGCTGAAGAACGCAGGTGCCACGTACCAGCGATGCATGCAGGCATGCCTGAAGAGCCAGATCGGCCACAACATACAGGTCTATGTCGATGACATAGTAGTCAAGACAAGGGAGGCCAAGACATTGATCGATGATCTCCGCGAGACGTTCGACAACATCGATCACTACAGGATCAAGTTGAGACCAGAAAAGTGCGCCTTCGGCGTCCCATCTGTCCAACTACTTGGCTACTTCATCTCCCAGCGAGGGATCGAGGCGAACCCGAAGAAAATCTGGGCCATACTGGCCATGGAGAAGTTGAAGAACCTCAAAGGTGTCCAGCAGCTAGCTGGGCGCATCGCGGTGCTGAGCAGATTCATTAGCCACATGGGTGAGAAGGCCATGCCTTTCTATCAGCTGCTACGCAAAGCAGAAAAATTCGAGTGGACACCTGAAGCAGACAACGCATTCGAAGATCTGAAGCGACTGCTCTCCACCTCACCTGTCCTGGTCACACCAAAGGAACGCGAGCCTCTGCTGCTATACATAGCAGCCACGCATCAGGTGGTAAGTACCATGCTCGTGGTCGAACGACCCGAAGATGGCAAGACCCATGGGGTCCAACGCCCAATCTACTACCTCAGCAAGGTATTGACGCCAACAAATTAGAGGTACCCTCACTACCAGAAACTTGCGTACGGCGTGTTCATGACGGCTCGACGGTTGAGCCACTATTTCCAGGAGCATCAGGTGATGGTCGTCAATGAGGCGCCACTGTCCAACATCCTGAACAACCCCGAAGCTACATGACGCGTAACCCTGTGGGGGCATCGAGCTACCCCCTCTAGAAATAGTCTACGAGAAGCACCGTGTGATCAAATGTTAGGTCCTCCCTGACTTCCTCGTCCATTGGATGGAGCTCCAGCTGCCGAACACCCCGGATATGACGCAATAATGGACGATGCACTTTGACGGCTGCAAGCGGGAGGCTGGAGCAGGAGATGGCGTCATACTGACGTTTCCGCAACGCGATAAGATGAAATACGTCCTTCGGATAAAGTTTTGCGCCTCCAACAACGAAGCCAAATACGAGGCCCTCATCCATGGTATGAGGATGGCCAAGATATGCCGTGCAACGCGCCTAGTCATCTATGGTGACTCGAACCTCGTCGTCCAGTAGACGATAAACGAGTGCGACGCTCACGCCGCTAACATGACCGCGTACCGCGCACTCTACAACTCACTCGAAGGAGACTTTGACGACTGCGAGCTTCAGCATGTTGGAAGGGAAAGCAACGAAGAAGCCGATAGACTCGCCAACATCGGCTCCACCTGCGCACGAGTGCCACCAGGTGTGTTCCTCGAACAAATTTGCGTGTCTTCCATCAAAAGGGATCACCCGAAAAAGCAGAACACTCGAAGGCTGCGCTACCCGAAGGACAGGAAGGACCCAAAAAGCTCGACATGGAGGTCGAGTTGGTCAGCCTGATGCAGGTCATGGGAATCAAAGAAACATGGACGCAACCGTATCTTCGGTACCTGATAAACAGAGAATTGCCTGATGATCCAACAGATGCCCGACGCATATCTCGCTGGTCCAAGGCCTTCACCATCATCAATGGCGAGCTGTACAAGCGCAACATTTCGGGTGTACTCCAACGTTGCGTCACCATCGGTGACGGCAAAACCATCCTCCAAGACATCCACGAGGGCATCTGCGGCCATCACGTGGGCAGCCGCGTCCTCGTCGCCAAAGCTTTACGAGCTGGCTTCTACTGGCCAACGGCCATGAACGATGCCAAAGACATCGTCCAGAGGTGCAACGGCTGCCAGAGATTTGCGGATAAACCACACGCACCAGGGTCGGGGCTCAGGCCCATACCCTTGGCCTGGCCCTTCGCCCAATGGGGCCTCGACATGATCGACAAACTGCCCAAATCTTCGAAAGGAGGGCACGTCTACCTCCTAGTCGCAGTCGACAAGTTCACCAAGTGGATCGAAGCCATGCCCGTCACCAACCAAAAAGGAAAAACGGCCGTCAAATTTCTTCGAGTCCATAGTCTACAGGTTTGGCGTGCCGCACAGCATCATCACGGACAACGGGTCGAACTTCATCTCCAAAGAATTCCAGGACTTCTGCGAAGGCCTTGGCATCAACATATCATACGCTTTCATGGCGCACCCGCAAACCAATGGGCAGATTGAAAAGGCCGACAGTCTCGTAGGCGGCGGCATCAAGACACGCCTACTCAGCCCACTCGAACGGCTTGTGGGAGCTTGGACAGAAGAGCTGCCCTCCGTCCTTTGGAGCCTGCGCACAACGCCAAACAGCTCAACTGGCTACACGCCCTTCTTCATGGTACACGGAGCCGAAGCCGTGCTACCTGCAGAAGTACGCCATAAGGCCCCACGGGTCGTCACCTACAGCGAAGCCGAATCGACGGTCGCACTCGAAGACGCCGTCGACACACTCGACGAGGCACATGACATCGCCGTGGCTCGCTCGGTGATCTACCAGCAGAGCCTCCGCAACTATCACAGCCGTCGGCTATGCCCAAGGTCCTTTGTTGAAGGAGACCTCGTCCTGCGACTCAAGCAAGAACGTCCAAAGAAGCTCGAGTCACCCTAGGAAGGACCCTACATCGTCACCGAAGTCATCCTAGGTGGCGCCTACCGCCTCAAGGATACCAAGTCAGGAGTCGCATACTCCAACCCATGGAACGTCGCACAACTGCGTTGCTTCTACCCCTAGCTATCCGTCTTTACTTTTAATACGGCTACTCAGCCGAACAATGTACCTTCTCGTTACGATATGAATAAAAGCTAAGTGTCTTGCCCTAAATTTCTCTTTTTCCTTACATTATTTTTTGTTACAACACACTTGGGGGCTCTGCCTCACCTCACAACTTCGTCGACTAAGAATAACGCATGTAAACCTGAGTAGCTGACCACGTCAGACTAACGAAAAGGACATGCATACAACAAAGCACCACGTGCCAATACAAATAATCTTTACAAAAAAAGGGCACAACAAGCCCACTCAAAATATATACAAGCTTTACATCTATCTTTTTATAGGGTCAACCTATTCTGAAGGATCACATGTGCCTGATGCTCAAAAAGATCTACAATCTCTTCGGCATACTGCCTCACAGCCGCGCAATGAGGGCGCATGTCCCAGAGGCCACCGTCTGGTCGAGGGGGCGGCCCAGCTGCCACTACCGCAAGATCAACATCCGGGCGATGCAGCCGAACAAGCGAAAGGGCGGCCTTCACCCCCACTACCAGCTGCCGCCGCACTAACTCCCGCACATGATTCACGTCCCGAAACTTCGACATCAAGCCCCATAGGATGGACGACGCCTCATCTAGAGGAAACATGACATACATAATAGATGCAAGGAAAGTTTTCACCTGCCTCAGCACCCGCGACACCTGATGAACACGATCCTGTACCATCGCAAGGACGGTGGCCCGGTCGCGGTCCATCCAGAAAAAGCCTCCGGCTTCCATATCCTGTTGGGTCAAGCAGTTGATCCAAACTGCAACACGTTCCTTTTCCTCCCTCGGAACAAGGTTGGCACCTACATAAAATACAGAGTAATATGACACACAAACAAGGCGCATCCGAAGACGTGTAGCAGCACAAAGGAACTCACGCTGCAGTTGCTCGTCCAACTGCCGCAGCTCCCCCATCAGATACCCCTCCCTGGCGGCAGCCCGCTCAGTCTTCTACTTCCACACGTCCACATGGCCCCGAACGCTAAGGATCTCCTTTTCCAAGCTGCAGACGCGATCGTGAAGAAAGGCAAGCTGTGACGCATCATCCAAAGATGGTCGTGACTGAGGAACAGTCAGAGTATCCATGGGAGCCTCACCCGAAGGTCCCTAAAGGAAACCAAGCAAGAATATGAACAACACATGTCTTGGGCAACAGCTCGAAGCATCATTTATATACATCAAAAGCCACTGCGTGGCACAAGTAGAAATTGTTCGTCACAAAAAGCCTAGATTACAGAAGAAGGTACACTATCCTAGAGCTACATCAACGAAGCCTAAGCAGCCGCATCCGGAGTGGCCTTGGAGCCAGAGTGCCTGACCCTGGTTTCTCCCTGCTGCCTCGCCGCATAGTCTGCCAACAGGTCGATAAGCTTCGGACCATACCGCTTACAACGAGAAGCGAAGAGAGCAAAGGCTACCTCGGAGCCATCGGGAGCTGTTGGCATCTGGGAGGTGACCTGATGAAGATCCAGTTCCACTCCAGACACCATGGCCATGGCCAGCCCCATGGCCATGGCCAGCCCCATGGCCATGGCCAGCCCCATGGAAGCGCTGATGCCCTTCTGATTGCGCTTGTAGGCCGCAGGGGCATCCTCTGACAGTGCATCCGCTAGAGAATCAACATCCTCAAGGGCAGCGCCCTTGGGCATGATCTCCTTATAGAAACGCTAGAGAACCTCCTTGGCCTTGGCAAGGGAGCCAGCAGCAGTGCCGCAGCGATCTTCGACCGCTGCGGTGGCATCATCTAGAGCGCTCCCGTGCTCCAAGACATTGCGATCAAACACAATGCCCGAGGCATCTGGTGCAAAGAAGAACAAGTAGGAACCGAATAAGGATATGAAGAAAAGCATGGTCAAAAAATCGAGAAGACCAAATACAAGCAAGACACATACCGGAGAAGGCCTTGGCCGCAACCATCAACTTCTCGGCCACCTCCTTTTCGCGCGCAGCCGCAACAGTTGTGAGCTGCTCTTCACGATCCGAAGCCTCCCGCAGCAGACGCTCCTTGGCCATGGCGGCATCAGCCAACTCTTGCTGCAGGCGCTCCTTTGCCTCCACGGCATCCGCATCCTGCTTCTCCGCACGACCGAGGCTCTTTTCAAGAGCGTCCAGCCGGCGAAGGGCCGCATCGTTCTCGTCTACAGAGCATTAAGGACATATATAAGCAACACAAGCTACAGACATGCAACATGTGAAAACGATAAAGGACGGCCAAGCCATGTACCTTGCAACTGCTTCATGCTGGCCTCCAGCGCCAGATCCTGCCGGATGTGCAAGTTCGCGCTGTGCACAAAGGGCTGTTAAAAAAGCAGAAGCAAACCAATCAAAAAATAATCAAGAACAAGGCTTAGGGGATGCGCCCCGAAACGAGCAAAAAACATCGAACAAAACGACCCGAAACAGGCTCGGGGGATCCCCCAGGAAAAATAGGAAGAAACAACTTACATGCTCAGACGGGGACTCCGAAGGTTTAGGTGCAGTCTTGTGAGTGATGACTACTCGAGCCTCCTGTGGAGAGGGGTTTGGAGCATCGCCCCCAGAGGTGGCCATCGTCTGAGAGGGAGGGGCCGTCGGCTTCGACTCCCCTATAGTATCCAGGGAGCCCTTACTAAGAGAACCCTCCGAGGAGTGGCTGCAAGGAAAACATCCATCACAGCAAGAAGAAAAGTGCACAAGACAAGAGCGAAGAGCATCCGAAGGTACTTACGATTCGATGTCGCTCAAATAAAAAACGGGCAGCGCCCTCTCCTCTTTTTTCTTCTTCTTGGCCGATGACTGCGGCGCCATAGCCCGCAGAAGCACAAGGAAGGACGGGTCCCTAGGCGTCGGCGGAGTCGAGGCATCCGAAGATTCGCTCGAGCTTCGTGCTTGTTTACGGGTCTGCCCCTCGCTCGCCTCGAGGGCTTCCTGAGTTGGCAACTGCGCCGGGGGAAGCTTGGACTCGGAGTCTAGAACCTCATTGTCCGGCTCAAACGGAAACTTTTCAGGCAGTGGAGGCACCATGCCAGCCACCTTAAGCTCCTACACAATGAAGACATCAAAGATTAGTACAAGAAATCATAAGATAAAGCATTCGAAAAAGGCGCAACGCACATGTCGCAAATCTACACCCGCGGAACTGGTTTCGTGGCACTAAAGGGGGACGTCAACAGCTTCCCGGAAGATCCTCCTCGGACTTGTACTTCAGCAGCAGCCGAAGAACTCTTTCGAGGTCGCCTCGGGATAACTCCTCGGCTGAGACCCTCGTCGGGTCATTACGGCCAATGTAAAGAAACATCGAATGCGCCCTCGCCTGGAGTGGCTGCAGCCGACGTTTGAGGAAGGTGCGGATTATATCCACACCATTGACCTCCTTCCCAGGATCCATCTGGAGCGCCTCCACCCGACGGTAGAGCTCCTCTACCTCTGCAACCTCGCCCTCTAGGACATGGTTCTTCCACGATCTCTTCGGCAAGATCTCCTGGGTAGAGTCGAAGGGGGCAAGGCCGAAGTTTTGCCCGTCCACTGTGGAGTCGCGGATATAAAACCACTTCCTCCACCAGTATTGGACGGACTCAGACATAGAGAAGAAGAGAACAAAAGATCGAAGGAAAATAACGCAGCCGCCGAGCGGGTAGACCCCGCCGGTGCCAGACTGCCTCTTCACGGAATAGAGTTTCCGTAAGAGGCCAAAGTGCGGCTCGATACCGAGCCAACACTCACAAAAAGTAATGAAGCAGGCGATGTGGAGAAGAGAATTAGGCGAAAGATGATGGAGTAGGATGCCATAGAAAAACAAAAGTCCATGAAGAAAATCATGGACTGGGAAAGAAAGATCGCGAAGAACGAAGGCGACAAACATCACCCGAAACCCTACGGGTGGACGGGGAATTACCTCATCGCCGGGGATTTTGACGGCCTCCTTATCCTCCGGGATTAAACCCGCATCACGCATCTTGCGCAGGTCGCCCTCGCGCGTGTCCGTGCGCCACCACCCGCCATCAGTGATGCGAGCGGCGGTGGTGCTTTTCTTGCCGCCGGCAGCAGCACTTGAGCCCGCACCGGCGGAGGCTTTCTTCGACTTCACCATCGTGGCGCGTTGATGGAGGCGGTGTGCGCGCAAGAACAAAGAACGGAAAGATCGAAGAGCTTCCAGTGCGCGCGAAGATGAGCTCGTGAAAATGGAGGCAGTGAAAGCAAATGGCAAAGGGTGAAAACAAACTACCATTTTCCCCACAGTTATAAGGATGAAGACGAAGAACATGAACCGTTCATCCAGAAGCCCTAGTGCCAGGGTCAGATCCAACTGTACACGTGTCAACACAGCAGCGAACCGTCCCCCGCACGCCGTCCACTACGCACGGAAATCGAGGAGACGCCGTAATTCTCGCCACGTCGCGCACGACCAGTCAACTCCAATTCAGAAAGTGGGACCCACGTTCGTCCAGTCACGTCACCTCTGGCACCGCAGACGGTTGAGGTCACCGATCGTCAGCACTGACGTCATCAAAACCACACTAGCAACGGTTAGAAATCCTTGGATGATAACTAAAATTACTCACTCAAATATACGATTCAAGCAACTACTCGGGGGCTACTCCTATCAGGAGCTCTAGCTGCACACCTGAGGCATGATTAAGGTACTACACCAATGTTGATTCTTCGAGTCCTACGTCGAGTCTACGACTCCACTACGGACTCGGGGGCTACTCCCATAGGGAGGATTGATTCAAGCACCCGAAAAAATTGTGTCCTACGGACCTGAAGCTAAAAACAACTGAATAAAAGTCTCTACTCGAGTCTACGACTCGAACAGACACTCGGGGGCTACTCCCATAGGGAGCGTTGGCCGCGCACCCTATGAATTCTTCGACAGTGATCCTTCGGATCATAAATGCAAAAAAACTTTCTGGCAACTTTGCCCCAACCTACGCTAAGTTAGAATCATCCTCCTTGGCCACCCGAAACACCTCCGCGGTGATAACATTTCGGACGTTGTCTACGACACAAAGATAAGACCTGCAGATATCATTTGATGGCCTGGTAACGCACCTGACTGCGCTCTACTAGTAAAAATCTGTGTCAACAGGTGCGATGAAAATCCCGACGGACGCGTTGGGTACATCACTCGAAAACTACTGGGATTCGACTCTTGTAAGACCTCAGCAGCCTGAGTCGAATTACGCCAGTATTCGTTCCAGATTCGAGTCTAGGGACTCGAATCTGAAGAAGATCGTGTTGTTTTGTCCTAAAATAGTTAACTGGCCCTGATCCGTTAGGAAAGTCAGGCACATGTATCAACAATCCCTACGAACTAAAGTCATTTCTTTCTCTTATAAACAGAAATAGTTGCACCCGAAAGATTGAAGAGTCCTCAGCCAAATCTATGATTCGACTGAACACTCGGGGGCTACTGACATGGTTATATCCTACGGGTACACGATATTAGTATACCTGACCCAGCCCAAGGAAGGCCCACAAGATTATATGCGGCCTGTGGAGATTATCGGGTGGCCCAAGCCCGTGGCGTCTTCGAATCCTTGGAGAGCAAGACTAGAGTAGATAGAATATTCAAAGGGGCAAACCCTAACTTGTAACTGACTCGATCTGTGCCTGGGACCTGCCTATCTCTATATAAAGGCCAGGAGGACACGACGAGGAGGACAACTTCTCACCACATACACACCTCCATGCCAGATTGCATCTGCACACCCCTGTACTTTTCGGTTTCATCGTAATCAAGAGCAGACAAGCAGGAGTAGGGTTTTCCCTCCGGGGGCGTGAACCTGGGTAAATCTCGTGTCCCCTGGTTGCTTGTCTGTTAATCGTTCCGCGATCTCCAGTACCCCCATCTTCTCCAAAACCCAAGCTCATAACAATGGGCATTGACGAGATCGAACCTCCTCAGCCATGCTTCTCCGGCCTCCTGTGTCGTTCACCTCCAGTGACTCCTCTCCTCGGTAGCATGTCGTTATTTTCTAGAGGGTTTGTATGATAGAGAAACAACACTCATTGTCTGGTAACATTGAAAGTGACATGGGTATGCCCTACGGGTGCCTAATGTTAGCCTACCCGGTATCAGCTTGACAAAAGCCCATACAATTGCCCACTACGGATGGATAAGTCTAGGAAGGATTCACTTGACCAAGGCCCATACGGACACGACTTCTTGGGAAGCAAGCCTAGCTAAAGATAGAATTTCAAAGGGTGAAACCCTAATTTGTAACCGACTCAATCTACCCCGATATCTGGCCTCCCCATATAAAGGCCGGGAGGGCACGACGAGGAGGCTCTCTCAACTCACATACACACACCTCACGCTAGATCCAATCTGCGCACCCCTGTAACTTTCGGTTCCACCGTCAATCAAGAACAGACAAGCAAGAGTAGGGTTTTTCCTCCGGAGGCCTAAACCTGGGTAAACTTCGTGTCCCCGTGTTGCTTGCCTGTTAACAGTTTCGCGATCTCCATCTTCCCCATCTTCTCTAAAACCCAAGTCCATAACAATGGGCATTGACAAGTGGAACCCTCGTCAATTGGCGTCGTCTGTGGAACCGGGGACGCTGATCGTGCGATCGTGATGGTTCCATCTGGTGCGATCTTTGATTCCTCTAGAACATAGAATCATCTCCTCTTCGGTGCCCTTAACTTCACCGCCCACTCCCCGGCCACCCGCAAAGACTTCGAGTCCATAGAAGACGGATTCGAGATGCTGTTCGAGAGCTTCTGCTTTCAAGTGGGCCAGATTGGCACCCTTCGCCTGCTGGAACAGGTGTCGCCTCTGTCAATCAGGACCGCCTCATGGGCACCACGAGTTGGTGTCCTGGACACGCCGACCCTGACGTGAATTCTTGTTTGAAGCCTTGAGGGCACACAAAATCTCAAGGGATTGTGTTCTCAAAATGACATACGAGCTAGTATATGGACAATAAGACGTCTTGACCATAGAGGTGAATGTGGATGCTAAAGGTTTTCCAACAAGAACAATTTATCAGGAGAGGACTATCACAAAGACATAGACTGATGATGGACATCATTGACGAGGTTGCTGATAAACCCATGATGGATTTGAAGGACATAGAGAAACAGAAGATGTGGGTGGCCATATCTTACAAGAATAAGATCCCATAAATGAATTGCCAAGCCGGTGACTTGGTCTAGAAAGTAATCTTTCAAATTGGTTCGAGAGATTGAAAATTTGGCACCCCTAAATGGATATAGACATATAGTCTTTATCATACATGGACAATATAGACATATAGTCTTTAGCATACATGGACAATAGATATAGCATCGCCCTGAGCCAAGAATCGACGCAAATTATTTTTATGGCTTGCAAGCTCTCCTAGAAAACAAGGGGCAGCTCTTGATAGTCAATTTTGATAGACCGCTTTCCAAGTGTCATATTTATGCCATGTTAGACAACTCACATGGATAGATCCAGGGACCACTAAGAATCAGGAGTCGACGCATGGAGCACTCAAACGTGAGGAGCAACACGAAGACAGGAAGATTCTAGAGGTGTGGTCTACTCAAAGATGGAAACAAGTCGGTTCCTAACATGTGTATGACTTATTAGGTTCCCGTGTTGGTATATCTGGTACTTACCTAAGCTACGACCCATGAACCCCACAATAAACCAAGAGTCCTGGAAGCATCCAAAGCTCAGGAACCAGACGTGGACACCAAGATAGAAGCATAAACCAACATAGTCGTAGAGTTTTAAATCCAACTTGTAACAGACCCGTACTTGGCTCTGAGACCCAGTCTCTCAAATAAAGGCTGGGAGGAGACGAGGGAGAGCGTACCATAGCTTTGAGCAAACCACAACCCACCATGAGTTAGATTGCATCTAGCAAATCGACGACTTTGTATTTATCCTCGATAATAATCAGACAAACATCGACTCACTTGTTTGTCAGATAAGCCGACGAAATCACTAACCCTCCTCTTTCCCTGAAACCCAAGTCCATAACAATAGGTATTGCCGAGGTTACCCCTGTCGGTTGCTGCCTCGACACCTATAGAGTCTAGTTCAATTATGAAGCTCAAGGACAACCTAGTTTAGAATAGGGGTTGGATACAAATTCAAACATTGTGAAACACGTAGAACTTTTAGTCAATGTCTTGCACGATAAATCCAACCGCTCATATAAATGTGAAGGGTGATGGCCGATTGAGTCCAGCAAATCAAATGAACCTTCAATACAGTCTACTTTTTACACTACACTTATATCCTTGCTTCTGTTCTTTGATTAATTTGTATTTATTTATTTATGTTGATCGAGTGAATCGATCTAGTTCAGCCCATAGCCGTCACGAGCCTGACGGGGTCCTTCCTGATGGAGTGGAGTTTCGGGTTCCCAAAGAGCCGATTGAGCTGTCTTTCGTACCATGATTTCAGTCGGCCTCCTTCAGTTGGGTTGTCAAGCGCATGACGTCCGCTGAGGGTAAAAAGGTGACTTGTTTATGTGAGAACATCGGTCTCCAACCAGGGTGACACCATGAGGGTCCAAAGAGTAAACCTCTTGGCCATACTTTAGCCTGGCCGTCCGAGCACCCACGGAAAGTGGAATTTGGCAATATAGCTTTTGAAAAGAAAAATGAGCAACGATTTTTGTTGGCATAGTTTGATAGGCAAATATTGATTCCCACAAGATCGTAAGAATTAGATTCTCTAAATAGTGTGTTGCCCGTATGACTCAATGAAAGAAAATTCTATAAAATGTTTAACATTTCGCTGTGCTTTCCTCTTTCCTTGCAGGGGTCCTCATTCATTGAAACAATATTTCCTCAAGGCTAAATCATGTAGATAATACTTTCAAAAATATTATGCCCTTTAATCACTCGTCAGCTAGTGAAAATCATGTAGATAATACTTACACCAGACAATGAGGGTCAATGTAACGCTTTTTACCGCATCTCAAACTGCACACATTGAGGGTCAATGTAACGCTCGTGTTCTAGATTATTTTTCAAATTTCATACCATGGAGGGAATAGGGGGAATGGAAACAGGTTCCTTGTGCATTCTCACTATTTTATACGTATATAATGTTTAACACAGACGTCTTACATTTTGGGCCAGCATATTTGGAAACTACATCAGAACACATGCCGGTAACTCACATTCTTTGACTATATGATACCATACAAATATGCAACCTAGTAATTAAGATTTAGACCTGATTCCATATACTTAAAAAACATATTTGAGTGAAAGCACCTATGAACCATACGAAAGAATGATGCTTATTTTCATAAAATATATGTAATTGTTATACATGGAAATTACCCTTTTTTGTTATGTTTAGAGGTATTGATCATTTAGATGTAAAAGAGCCATCCATAATACCCCCTATGCTAAAATGGTCTCATTTATGTTCACCTTATGCATGATTAGTTGGATAAAATAATTCTTCCGCCCAATCTTCCAAATTGCTAAGAAAATCCTTTGAAACATTCGTGATGTAAAAACACATGATTAAGATGCCACGACATACCAAATCCTGTTGGAAATAGCACAAGAATCAACAATATATTGCTTGCACCACATGATAAGTACAAAAAAAAATCCTATAGAGATTGAGTTCATGTCATATACATGTTTTTTTAAGTGTGTCTAATATCTTTGTGGGAACCTATGGAGTAGCAGTAAGTGAAACCACGGATGGAAATTTTGTCACAACAAAATTAGAACCTATATTTCACTTCTGTTAGTGAAATTTGGAAGTTACTGCTCATTTATATTAGGTAAAAAAGGATACAACATCCCACTATTCGACTCCAACAAAAGATCATCTAAAAAATAAGACTCCAACAAAAGATCATATGAAAAAGAAGACTCTAACAAAACCTGTCCACCTTATGCATTATAAATTTCATACAGAAACTCCATATAATATCCCCCAACGAGCATTATAGGTATATGAACTGGCATAATTTAATTGCACTGTAAGAGCAATATTGTTTTACTACAAGGGCAATAAAAAGAACAAAATGAGGAGTTTTAGGGGGCAAGTTAAGCTCCCGAACATCCCATTTCGGCTAGCTACAAAACTAAAATAGCCTTATTGATTCTATCTCCAGAACTATACTTAACCCAGAAAGGATCCACTTACAAGGAAGGAAAATAAAGAACAAGACCAAGACTGACACCAACTCCTCCAGGACCAAGCTACCGTCATCACATGCATGCGTTCACTGCACTAGCTAATTACTTAATTAGTCTCAGAAGACGCATCTCTTTCACGGTACTCCTAGTCTTCATGGCCATGGAGAGCTAGCTAGCTAGCTTTATCACATGCATACATGCAACCATGCTCATGCGATCAACTTAGTTGGTAACTTGCTAACCCCTTACTCATCTTAGTCTCTTGCATGCATGCGCTAATTCCAGGTTGCTTTGAAGTTTCAGACTCACTGCTGGCACGATCGAAGCTTACGACTTGTATAAGCTGTCGATCCATGGATCGATCATGCCATCCGTGCCCCATTGTAGGACGAAGCCGACTTCATCTCGGCCTCCAGGGAGCTCATGTCGCTGCTGCTCTGGTGGTGGTCTCCTCTCGGCGTCGATATCCCGCGCACGATGCCGCCTCCGCCCACGCCGAGAAAGTCCCGCGTCATGTCGCCGCCGCCGCCACCGCCACCGCCGCCGTTGCCACCAACACCAACACCAGCACCGCCACCGCCCTGGCTGAACTTCACCTCGTGCTGATCCACCATGTCGCACATCCTGGGATCAAACATCCCCGCGCCCGGACCGCCGTTGGCGCCGCCGAACATTCCGGCGGCATTGACGCCGCCACCAGCAGCCAGAGAGTTCATGAGGTCGTTGAGGTTCGCCTCGTTCTGGTCCATGTGCTGCGGTGTTGCCTGACGCATCTGCGGCGAGGTGCCAGCGAAGCCCCTGAACATGGACGCCGCGCCGTTGGGGCTGGAGGTGGCGCCCATCTGCGCCGCCTTCTGGAGCAGCGCAGTTGCAGACATCTGTGGCAGCATCGCCGCCTGGTCGTTGTACATCCCAGCCTGCGCAATGTGATCTCCACCAACAAAGTTGCCACCGAATATCCCAGCAGCGGACACCTCAGAGCCGCCTCCACCGCCACCTCCGCCACTGAACTGGTCGTTGCTCATCATCCCCTGGCTTGCATGCTCATGGCTTGACCCGGAGCTATTGCCATTGTTGGCAAAGAAGCCCAGGTTGAAGAGCCCATGGCCCGCAGAGTTGGGCCCGCCCGCTCCATTTCCCTGGAGGTCCGGGAGCTGCATGAGGCCGTGGAACGGCTTGGACTGCAGGAAGGCGTGGGCCCCGTTGCCCGCCTGATCGTCGCCGAAGTCCTGCCCCGGCGCCGCGTTGAGGAAGAAGGCCGACTGGGGCTGCTGCTGCTGCTGCTGAGGCGGGCGGAACGCGGACGCGCCCGTCGGAGTGAGGAGGTGGTCGAGGCGCGCGGCGATGCTGCTGCTGCCGCCGCCGCCGCCGAGCCGGAGGAGGTCCGGGGACGGGTGGTGGTGGTGGTGGCCCCCGTCGTGCTGCATGGTGGAGTTGAGGTGGGACCCCACCTGGGAGAGGCTGAGCGCCATGTTGCCGGCGTTGGTGGCGCCGTAGAGGTGGCTTGTGAGGCTGCTCAGGCTGGTCGGCGGCAGCCTGGCGCTCTCCTGTGCCAGCGCGTCGCAGAAGGCCCTGTGGGTGATGAAGCTGTCCCTCCTGCACACATTGAAACAACAGAGAAAAATGTTACATCAGTCACGTGTCGATCGGCATGATCGATGTGCTCTCACACCACCACACACTGCATCCATCCATGGTCTCTACTGCTGCGACCTAGGTCAGAGCTAGCTAGCGCGACGCCGACTGCATGCCGTGCCGTGGCATGCAATGCAGTGCATGGGGCTGCCATGGACGTGCAGTAAAAGTGAACAGTAAAGTTGATGCGAGAAGTGCTTGAGAAGCCTGAAAAGGGAGCAGGGTCCCTGCACTGCCGCTGCATGGCGACGACGGACGGGTGCCTGGCACGGCTGCAGGCAGGTCCACTGCAGCATGACACGCTGGACGCGAGTATCGAGGAGGAGGAGGAGGGCTGGGGCTGGCGCTGGCGGCATCTCGGGCTAAGATATTGTTTTCTGATCAGGCATGTGAGCGCTGCTGCGACAGCAACTGGGACGGACGGACTGTGCCACTGAATGTTGTGTTTGTAGCTTGCTAGTATCCCATGCACATCCATCTGAATAGCGATTTCCGGTCTCTACAGCCACACACACACCCTACAGCTACCCCGTGTTGCTCCAGCCAAACTTCCCAGACAGTAAAAGGGTTTGCAATATGCAGTAGTAGTACATACTAGTATGGTCTTTTATCTCTGTGCCGGCATATATACTATGTTTCATAAGGTGGAATAGGGTTGGACTCTTTTCATTGACTTGTACTACTACTACTACCAGACCTTGCTGTCTAAAAAACTACTCCCAAAATTAGTACTACTACCAGGGTCAAAGGTGTTTGGTGTCCATGCATGCATGCAGAGACACCACATCATCCTCCGAAAGCTGAAAGCTGAAAGCTAAAGCTAGCTCAAGATCCCAGAAACCGATGTCAATCAAGGAGGAGAGGGCCGGGCCGGGGAAAGGATCCCAGAAATCTTATCGTTTCCGATCGCAGCTAGGTTGCCATGCTACGCCTCCCATAGGTTCCCACTAGTAGGAAGCTTCAAAGGAGAAAGGCGTCGGGACAAAGGCATCAGACATTGTCATGCACACGAACACACACACCAAGGCGAGCTAGGGAGGGAGAGCAGAAAACTTTGTGGAGCCGGTAAGGGCTCGCTTCCCAAGACGCGCGCCATGACACAGGATAAAGCAAAAGCCTGCTCCAGTGAAATTTAAAAATGAGGCCTACCTACGGCAAGACCCGCCCCCAGCCTGTGCACCCCCCGAATCAAGGAACTCAAACAAGAATGTCAATTATTCTTATTCGTAGTAATCCAGTTGAATGTGTGAAAACAATCTTGGTTATGTAAAAACAAGAGTGCCAATTAGCATGTGAGCTTGTATATCAGTAAGATGGTTAGCGCTATGTTGTGGATGCAAATGAGACATTATGACTGCACATGTTTTTGTTACTAGTAGTAGCATCATCAGGATCGGACTCTTCTTGCAGGAACAGTGAAAGAAACTCTAGCTAGCTACTCTCCATGCCTCCTCATGAATGCAACTCCTGTTGGTGTTCCCTTATATATGCGCTAACTCCCCATTGGGGAATTTCATTCCAAGAGCATGAAAGATACTAGGAGTGACCACTTGAATGAATGAATGAAATGGAATGGAATTGAATGAACGCATGCTCAATTCCATCCACATCCATAAATGAAGGGTTCCATTCCAGAAGTCACACCTAGGCGGCCGGTGGCCGATGAGATGTTGCCCTGGGCACTGCGATTTGCGACGTATCCATGCAAAGGGTGGGGTGTGTGGGCCTGGGCCTGGCTCACTGGCAAGTCCAACGAACGCCCCTGCCATGTCTTAGCCAACTCACATGAGAAGTTTAGCCTGCCTGCCTGCCTACATTTTAGGCAGCAGGGAGATGCAGCGGAGAGAGAAACTATGCATGCAAATTCAGGAGGCGGGAGGGGAAAAGAGAAAGCCTGCTGCAACTTATTACACTGCTGACGAGTTGGACCAGCAGGAGAAACGCGGGTCTACAGGACAGCGTCACAGCATGCACACACATATATGTGGGTAGCCTGTAGCGCGTGTCTGGCTAGAGAGAGGAGGAGGTTTGTTTCTGGTTCCATCTTCCCAAGGTAGCAAGTACTACTCAGGAAACGGAAAGGATGGCTTCTGGGCTAGCCCAAAGGACTACTAAAATTATTCCCAGCACTTCACGTGCCAACAGTGTTTCGCCTTCGTTGTTACCCGCCGTCGTCTCTTTCTTCTTCTCAGGCTAGCCGGAGAGAGAGAGATGAGCTTGAACCACGGCGGCAATGCCGATCGACACACAGGCCCAAACAAAACCCTAACCCTAAACAATGGCGACATAGGCATGCAGTGCATGCATGCAAAGCTTGACCGATGAACATGATACACAAATGTAGCTAGATAGAAGTGCAATGTGAGCTGGAGAGTGAAGCATCAGTGAAGATGGGTTACCTGGAGAAGAGGGTTCCGCAGTCGCAGCGGTACTCGCGGGTGCCGCAGATCTTGGAGTGCGCCTTCCAGTCGGACTGCACGGCGTAGCGCTTGGAGCACTTGTCGCACTTCCACTTCTTCTCGCCGTGCTTGCGGCAGAAGTGCTTCTTGATCCCGGTGAGGTCACCCAGGGCGCGGGAAGGGTCGTGGTGGACGCAAGTCACCTCGGGGCAAAGGTACACGCGGCGACGCTGCACCTGGTTCGGGTTCTTCTGCTTCAGCTTCCAGGGCAGGTTGTGGCCGCGGCGGTGAAGCTGCAGGTTCTGCTCGCGCTGGAACCCCTTCTGGCACACCTCGCACACGAAACGGTTCGTCGCCATCAGGGTCTTGGGAGACAGCGCGATCACCTCAGCGTCGGGGTCTGCACATCGATCAATATAATTTTGCATCATATCAGATCAATAATATCCATATTCAGCAAGTCGTTCATGTATATATGTGTTAGTCTATACATATATATATGGAAAACATCGTGCATGCATGTAAACATGTCACACTTTACACACACTCAAAGATATAATGATGATTTACATAAGAGGATCAAATGCTTGGAAATAGGAAGGATGAAGTAGATGAGCTAGTGTGTTAGTGAGAAGAACAAATATATGCATGTGAGCTAGTAGAGTCTTACTACTTATTTAGTGGGGAAATTCTATACTGATGGAGTATTAATTTTGCTTATCTCTGTTCGGCGCGCACGATCAAAATACTAATGCTGCTGGAGCTAGTAGAGAAATCATGCACGGATTAATCTGCTAATATATTGTTGCTTGTTTCCATCGGTGGGGGCCGGTGAGCTAGAGAGTAGAGACAAACTAGGCCGTGGAGAAGAGAATATTTGCATGAGATTTTGGGAAGAAAGAAGTTTGCAGGAAGCGGTATAGAGAACAAAGGAATTGTCATGGATTGTGCCCATGGCTCCTGCTTGCATCTCATAATTGGGGAAAAGAATTCAATGAGCTCCAGTGAAGAGGATGACAGCTCATGTACATGGAATCTTGGAAGGAAGAAAAAAAAAGAACCCACTATTTTTCCTCCAACTAGTATATGATGCCTCTATATGGTTTTATCC
The DNA here is from genome assembly GCA_916181665.1 of Avena sativa. NCBI lineage: Eukaryota > Viridiplantae > Streptophyta > Magnoliopsida > Poales > Poaceae > Avena > Avena sativa. The sequence continues at coordinate 163,295,236 of OV702294.1, read as the reverse complement.
TAATAGAAAATCTAATAAAGAACAAGTGTTAGGAATTCTGGAACTGATCTGACGAAAACATGAGTCTTCAGAGAAGAACATGAGATCGGACAAGAAGTCTACTCTAGCACCGAGAGAAAAAGTACCCCCTATTCGTCACCTGAATTAATTGTCTCCCTTCAGGTGTGAGAGAGAGTACACAGCTTTAAATGAAGTAGTATTGATTAGTAGAAGGAGCAAGTTAAAGGCCAAATTTCTTCTTCAAGGCAGCAGGCTACCTTTGAATTGAAGTAGAGCCAGGGAATAGGGGAACGGATCCAGTGAACCAGGGAAATTTAACAAGTGAAATTAAGGAGCAGGTGAAAAAGGACAACCGTCTCATAAAATCCAGCACTGTCTACCAAGAACAGGCTGTCGCTTAATTACACACACGTCAGTTACTTACCAAAGCATGCAATTCTCCAGGTGAGGAAGCAAGAACCGAAGAGAACAGCATTCAGGTAATAAGAAACTGAGAAATAATAAAAAGATTAAAACAAATCTAGAGAGAGAAAACCCAAGATCGAGTGTGTGTGCGCATGTGAGGAGGGAAGATGCTTGCACTGTCAGGAACCAAGCGATAAGAGTCCAATCAGTCCAGACAAGATTTCGCAGTTAGCATGCAGCATGAATGAAATATTAAGAAAGGGTCCACGATGATTTTGATTATACCTGGTAGAGTCCTCTTCTTCTTGGCCGGTGGCGCCGCCGCCGGCGCGCCATGTTGGCCGGACGCCGCGGGCGCGGCGCCGGGCAGTGCCACCGCTGCCAGCTGCTGGTGCTGCGATATCAGCGGCTTCATCTGGTCTTGCTGGTCCCCATCCCTAATCCCGAAGAAGGCCGCCGCCGCTGCTGCCGATGAGTTCGATGCCATCGCCTCCCTTCTTTACACACCAACTCCTTGGTTGATTGGTTCCTTGGATCGGAAGTGTTTCTTTCTCCTTGGCTGAAACAATAATCAGTATTTGCCATGTGAGACGTCGCAATTAAGAACAGCAGCAGTAGGCAAATATAGTGGCACTACACAGGTAGCACATGCAAGTCAAGCAACCATGGGATGTGGGATGGGAGAGGTGGAGATCTGAAAGATTCTTGTTCCCGGCCGAGCAAATTAAGGAGGAGGCAATAAAACGAAGACGACGAAAGGAGCAGCCGCTGCCGGCTGTGCCCGCATGAGAGGAAGGAAGGAAGATGATGGAGCAGATAGAAAGGCCCCAAAATTCCCTGAGCGAGTGATGGCTATTACTACCTAGTATCTCATATGTATGCGCTTGGAATCGATCTGGAACAAGAAACAAATCGACAAGAAGCCGAGAAAAACTCCAAGGCCGCTCCCCCTCGGCCGCTTAGGACTCTTCCGAGATTAACAAAACAACAAAGGCGGACAGGGAAATCCAAACAAACAGTTGCACTCAAAACAAAGTAAAAAAGAAAAGCATACGAACAAAAGCTCGCAAACACCCACACCCACAGAACTCACATATGACACAAACACACACATACAGATATTTTTTATAAAATTGGAAAGGAACACAACAAGGGAGAAGAAGATGGAAGGGAACATGGGATAGATACCTCACTCTCTCTTTCTTTCGACCTACTGCTGCCGCTGCTAGCTCCCCCTCCTGCTTGCTTGCTCTCTGCAAAACTGAAGGAGGAGATAGAAGTTGAGGATGGAGAGGCCGGGGAGGAGGAAGGAGGAGGAAGGCTAAGAGGAAGGTTGTTGTCTCAGTTCTTTCATCTCCTTGTCATACTTTTCTTTCTCTCTCTATCTCTTCCCTGCTCCTTTCCTTCCACGCTCTTATATGCCTTCTCTCCCTCTCTCTATAAATTATTTTTCTGAAATTTTGCTTGTGCTCTTTCCAAGGCCTATGCACACCAGGGAAATATATAAAACAAGGGTTTTTATATACTAGAGCTCGGAGCAAGAGAGAGAGACTCACAGGAAAGGGAGAGAGGAAGGAAGGATGGTGGGAGAGGGAGGGGGAGCGGCCGGGGTGGGGGTGGGGGTGGGGGGCAAGCTCACGCAGCCCAGCGGTGTCGTCAAGCGTCTGAGGTGTTGGGTCCACCGACTGCGTGGGGCTTACTTACCTCTCGCCATCTCACACGCGCGCGCCCGCACGGCAAAAACTTTTCCCCTCGGGTTAGTTTTGGTCTTTTTCAGGGGTTTATGTGCGGCTGCAGGTGAGCGCGTGTGTTTCATTACGTGCGTGTGCTCATCCATCACCGAGCTTTCGTGTCCTCCTACCACCTTACAAAGCATCACTTTGGATTACTATTCACCTAACTTCTGTTTAGATTGTTAACCTTTTGCGGTGATGTTGTTTGCACGCTTATGTTTCGGCAGGTTGCGCAACAGACATTGCCTCGAGAATTTGTCATATATATGCCGATCACATTCTGTATATGAACCCTGATCATACTGATGAGATCATGAGAGACACCCACGCAAATGCGTAGCTGAGTAAACCAGGTCTTGTAACTTTTTACTTAGCGTCAAAGGTTTTAGCTGTAACCGTCGCATTGTGACGATATCTTTTTCATTGCAAAAAGATACGCTCATCTATTAATCATACTGAATAGCGCTAAAAATTCACCAACCGTGCCAACAAATATAATAAAAATACTTGGACCACATGGCAATGACTGCATGGAGCGAGCCAAAGACGTGCCACCATCACTGCCCCTCCCTCATCGAAGTCGAACAAACCTTGTTGTAGAAAAAAGTAGAGAATTCTCTATATGAACCTTCATGCCTATGATAGTCACCAACACAAATGCGTCGTGGAGTAAACCAGGTCTTGCAACCTTTTACTTAGCGTCGAAGGTTTTAGCTGTACAAATGGATTCAAAGTGGGGAGGAATTGTAACCGACGTATTGTGACCATACCTTTTTTATTGCAAAAAGATACGCTCGTCTATTAATCATACTGAATAGCGCTAAAAATTCACCAAACGTGCCAACAAATATAATAAAAATGCTTGGACCACATGGCAATGACTCCACGGAGCGAGCTGAAGGCATGCCACCGTCACTGCCGCTCCCTCATCGGAGTCGAACAAACCTTGTTGTAGAAGAAAGTCAGGAATTTTCTATATGAACCTTCATGCCTATGATAGTCACCAACACAAATGCGTCGCGAAGTAAACCAGGTCTTGCAACCTTTTACTTAGCGTCGAAGGTTTTAGCTATACAAATGGATTCAAAGTTGGGAGGAATTGTAACTGACTTATTATGACCGTATTTTTTTCATTGCAAAAAGATACGCTAGTCTATTAATCATAGTGAATAGCGCTAAAAATTCACCAAATGTGCCAACAAATATAATAAAAATGCTTGGACCACATGGCAATGACTCCACGGAGCGAGCTGAAGCCATGCCACCGTCACTGCCGCTCGTTCATCGGAGTCGAACAAACCTTGTTGTAGAAGAAAGTCAGGAATTCTCTATATGAACCTTCATGTCTATGATAATCACCAACACAACACAAATGCCTCGTTCAAAAAAAAACACAGCACAAATGCGTGGCGGAGTAAACCAGGTATTGCAACCTTTTACTTAGCGTCGAAGGTTTTAGCTGTACAAAGTGGGGAGGAATTGTAACCGTCGTATTGTGATCGTACCTTTTTCATTGCAAAAAGATACGCTCGTCTATTAATCATACTGAATAGCGCTAAAAATTCACCAAACATGCCAACAAACATAATAAAAATGCTTGGACCACATGGCAATGACTCCACGGAGCAAGCCGAAGGCATGCCACCATCACTGCACCTTGTTTATCGGAGTCGAACAAACCTTGTTGTAGAATAAAGTCGGGAATTCTCTATATGAACCTTCATGCCTATGATAGTCACCAACACAAATGTGTGGCGGAGTAAACCAGGTCTTGCAATCTTTTACTTAGCGTTGAAGGTTTTAGCTGTACAAATGGATTCAAAGTGGGAGGAATTGTAACCGTCATTGTGATGGTACCTTTTTTATTGCAAAAAGATATGCTCATCTATTAATCATACTGAATAGCGCTAGTTATTCACCAAACGTGCCAGCAAATATAAGAAAAATGCTTGGACCACATGGCAATGACTCCACAGAGCGAGCCAAAGGCGTGCCACCATCATTGCCCCTCGTTCATCGGAGTCGAACAAACCTTGTTGTAGAAGAAAATAGGGAATTCTCAGTATGAACCTTCATGCCTATGATTGTAAACCAGATCTTGCAACTTTTAACATGGCAATGTATGGTCAGAAATGAACTATAGCAACCATTGTATAGTATCCAGTTGTGCATGAGCCGTGGTATTTTATTTCCATATGCAAAATAAAACTTGTTTGTAACAAATTGGCTAAAAAATAAACTTTAAACTAAAACACCCCGCTGCTATAGCCCCTGGATTCAAAATATGAAGATTGATCTATGTATGGAGAAAATTATATCCGTTGCATTATAACGTTACCATTTTTATTACGAAAAGATATGCTCATCTATTAACCGTAATGAATAGCGATCAAAAATCACCAAGCATATCAACAAATATAATAAAAATGCTAGGACCACATGGCAATGAATCCACGGAGTGAGATGAAGGCGTGACACCATCATTGCCTCTCACTCATCGGAGTCAAACAAACCTTGTTGTAGAAGACAGTCGGGAATTCTCTATATGAACCCTCATGCTCATGATAGTCACTCACACAAATGTGTGGCGGAGTAAACCAGGTCTTGTAAATTTTAACTTAGCAATGTATGGTCAGAAATGAACTATAGCTATCCAGTTGTGCATGAGTCGTGGTCTCTTATTTTCATATGCAAAATAAAACTTATTTCTAACAAATCGGCTGAAAATAAACTTTAAACTAAAACACCCCACCGCTATAGCCCTTGGATTCAAAATATGAAGATTGATCTATGTATGGAGAAAAATTGTGTCCGTTGCATTATAACGTTACCATTTTATTGCAAAAAGATATGCTCATCTATTAACCGTAATAAATAGGGATAAAAAATCACCAAGCGTACCAACAAAAATAATAAAAAAATGCTTGGACCACATGGAACTCCATGGAGCGAGCCAAAGGCATGCCATCTTCATTGCCCTTCGCTTATCAGAGTCGAACAAACCTTGTTATAAAAAAAATCAGGAATTCTCTATATGAACTTTTATGATGGGGATACACAAATGATGGTGGAGTAAACCAGGTCTTGTAACTTTTAACTTGGCAATGTATGGTAAAAAATAAACTATAGCAACTATTGTATTATATATAGTTGTGCATGAGTCGTGGTCTCTTATTTCCATATGCAAAACAAAACTTATTTGTAACAAATCGGCTGAAAAATAAACATTAAACTAAAACACTCCATTGCTCCCCTGGATTCAAAATATGAAGATTGATCTATGTATGGAGAGAAATTGTAATCATAACGTTACCATTTTTATTGTGAAAAGATACACCCATCTATTAACCGTAATGAATAGCGATAAAAAACACCAAGAGTCTCAACAAATATAATAAAACACCCATCCCTCCCCCACTAGTTTAGCCCCTGGATTTGAAATATGCAAATTGATCAATATATGGAGAGAAATTGTAATCGTCGCATTGTGACGGTACCATGTTTTATTGCGAAAATATAGACTTGTCTATTAATCATAATGAATAGTGATACAAAATCACCAAGATTACCAACCCCCCCCCCCCCCCCCGCGCGCGCACAGTTTTAGCCCCTAAATTCAAAATATGCGGATTGATCTATGTATGGAGAAAAATTATAACTATCGCATTGTGATGGTACCTTTTTTATTGGAAAAGATACACTGAATAGCGATAAAAAATCACCAAGTGTACCAACAAATATAATAAAACACATGCCCCACTGGTTTATCCCCTGGATTCAAAATATGCTGATTGATCTATCTATGGGGAGAAATTGTAACCGTGGCATTGTGACAATACTATTTTTTATTGGGAAATGATTCACTCGTCTATTAACCATAGTAAATAGTGCTAAATTATCACCAAACATACCACTAAATATAATAAAAATGTTGGTATCACCTTGCAACGACCCCACACAAAGAGCCGAAGGCGCGCCACCGTTACTGCCTCTCCCTCATCTTAGTCAGACAAACCTTGTTGTAGAAGATAGTTTGGAGATCATCGTGCTAAGGGCCCAACAAATTAGTGCACTAAAGTTTCAACGCCGTAGGTGATGAGAAATGTATATCTAAAGGGTCATACCTATGACCCCACCAATTAACACGACACAAACCGAATCTCGAGAGATTGGCCAAGAAGGTAGTTCCACATGCCCTCTATCAGTGCTAGGCGTACCAATGGAACAACGATAAGACATGAAGGACCTTATTCGTACTTTAGGATATCGTTGCGACTTTACATCTCGAAGAAGACGCTGTAAAACCTAAAAAATAGGACGGGGACCCTCGTGCCTACGAGGAGTCATTGTCCGAGGTACCTTCCAAAATCCCCAAGGGACCCTCCCTCATCGGAGTCGAATCTTGAGTATCTGACCCTTCCTAAACGTCGAATTATTGAAAACTCCAACCCAGTTACAACCCAACTAACAGGTTGTCAAGATACTAAGACTATGGCCGTCGGGCTAACAAAAGGGCCTAGCATACAAGTGCTTCGAGTAAAATCACGCAACAATAAAAAATCAAATACAACAAGCCAAAAGGCATAAGTTCTTTACAAATTCATACATATTTTACACATATATCTTTTATGCAGATTACAGGAGTCATATCAGTCGAGGCTACTTTCAACTGATATTGATGTTGAAGGACAACATTGGTCCGGGCCTCAAATTGACAAACAATCTCCAACGTCGGGTGAGCAACATCTTGATAGTACGGTCTCATATCCTAGGTAAAACCCTCCAGCATCGGAGGAAGTCCTCTTGCGATGGCCTCCAAGTCCAGCTGTGTGATGGTGCTAGTTAGCACTTCGTTGGGAACCACAAGAGAAAGGTGTGAAGCAGCACATCAGCAGTTTTCCCTTAGTAAGAAACCAAGGTTATCGAACCAGTAGGAGGAAGGAAACGTCACATAGGTATTGCAAGCAACACGGAGACCTGCACAACACAAACTCAAGACTTTGCCCCAACTAGACAGTGAGGTTGTCAAGCTCACCGGTTTGCTGCAACAAAGGATTAAACGTACGGTGTGGAAGGTAATGGTGGTTTGCAGCAAGTAAACAAGTAACAGTGAAAGATGTATCAATGGTAAAGATTGGACCGGGGTCCATAGTTCACTAGAGGTGCTCTCCTTAGATAAACAAGATGGCATAAAGGGTAAACAAATTACAACAGGGCAATTGACAGAAACTGAGCAAGGCATAACAATGCATACTAGTCAGAAAGATCCTATGAGATTCGATTGGGCAATACAACAAGATACATAGACCTCCATCCAACTGCATGTATGACTAGAAGTCCACCTTCAGGTTATCATCCGAACCCCCTCCAGTATTAAGTTGCAAGCAACAGACAACTGCTTTAAGCAAAGTGTGTAAGGTAAACAGTCCACATGTTCTATGAATAAGAGACCGTTGTATTCTCCCTAGTGGCAATAACACATATACAACCGAAGAGGTTTCTGTCACTTCCCTTGGAAACTAGAGGCATGAACCCACTATCGAGCATAAATACCCCCTCTTGGAGTCACTAGCAACTACTTGGCCAAGATAGCTACTAACAACGCAGAGCATGCAAGTTCACAAATAACACAGACATGATAGAATCATAAGGCAAAACCATTAATCAAACCAACATAATAATCTCAATATCCATCGGATCCCCGCAAACACAACATGCATGATTACAAATAGATTAGATCTTGATCATGAACGGAGCTCACAAGATCTATACATGAAAGCACAAAGGAGGAGATAAAACCATCTAGCTACTACATGGACCCATAGTCCAAGGTGGAACTACTCACGCATCATACCAGAGAGAAGGCCTCCGAGATGATCTCCCCTCCAGCAGGGTGCCGGGAAGAACTTCAGATCCCCCTGATCTAGGGACGATGGTGGCGGCGGCTACAGAAGGTTTCATGGAATATTGATCGGGTACTTAGGGTTTCTGCATCAGGGGCTTCTTATAGGCGAAGGGGGAGGCCGAGTAAGTGGCCAGGGGGCCCACACCCTGCCTAGGCGCGGGCCCACCCTTGGCCGCGCCTAGGGGAGGTGTGGCCGCCCTGGCCCGCTTCTCCATCTCCCCTCTGGACTTCTTGTTCCCCACGGAAAGTTATTGACTTTGGCTTTTGTCCCGTCCAATTCCGAGAAAATTGATTTTCTGCCTTTCTTGAACCAAAAACAGAAGAAGATAGGCAAGTGGCACTGTGGCAACTTGTTAATAGGTTAGTTCCAGAAAAGATATAAAAACATCTCAAAGTAAGACAAAGCAAAGCAATGTAGATACTAAACAAGCATGGAACATCAAAAATTATATATACGTTTCCGATGTATCAAGCATCCCTAAGCTTAACTCCTGCTCGTCTCCGAGTAGGTAAGTGATAAAAAGAATAATTTTTTAGGTGACATGCACCATCAAAACCAAGATCAAACCATTTGCAAGCATTGAAAGTTGGGATCAAACAACTCTAAACATGTGCATGAAAGATGGAGTTCTAACAATAGGACATAGTAACTATGCATGCAACATGGCAAGCTAAAAACAAAGATCATGAATAAGATGCATTGAAAAACGTTTGTTTGTTTCACATACAAAAAACATAGCATAGTGGCAATCATCTTGTCCCTCATAGAGTAGCAAACAGATGCAAAGGACACCTTCAAAGTTCACTAGGGTGACTAAAAACAATAGCACAAGAAAAAGTAATATCACAATATGCATCAATCAATAAGCTTTGGGACACTGCACACAGAATGACAACTATGCTCTCTTAATGGTGCCTAAAGGTAGAAGGTGGAGACTCAATATAACGGTGGAAGAAAGTCCTTTTATAATGGAAAGCAGGGATTTCAAGTTTCAAAAAGAGCTTCCAAAAATTATGGTACTTGTTAGCTTTCATCCCTCATTGCCCCTATCATAAGCATCTTGAAGTGATTAAGGTTAAAGTGAACAAACTATGGAGTATATGCTTGACAAAGTATAAGCTGGCAATATCAAGTCCCTTGAATACGAGGGCCACACCTCATGCTACTCAACTTCAGTCGCCTGTAAGTTCTTGTCATTGTAAGTATTTGCATATCATAGAGAACCACCAACGGGGTACCCCTTGCACATGGTACACGAGCTATCCCATAACCAAAATGACAAGTCAAGCAGATAATGAGCATCTCAGCGATCTTTTTATTTACTATGTGTATAGCTTTTTATTGAGGATGCTTCATAGATAGCTCACTATGGTGATGCTGCAAGTTTCCACCATGATTAGGCATGGCTTAGGCTAGCGGCCTAGGCGTTTCTCTAACATAGAATTCAAACTCCATGGACTTACAAGTTCCTTCTTTATTTCACACCAGTGACATCCATAGACAAAAGAGCATGATATCAACTGAGTACAAAGTACAAGTGCAATGTTGAAAACATTCCCCGTGACAGCACGATTCTGCTAATTCCAACGTATAAGTGCAAGCATATACAACATAGATGACACAATGGTTCAAGTTTATTAGGGGCAAAGAATATAAAGTGTGCCATCAAGTTTGTGAGGGCTTTAATCACTAAGTTTTCACATAACAAAATAGTTTTTAATTGGAAGATAGCTAAAAACAAGAATATACTTGGAATGGTGTAACACACCATGCATAGGAGTTTATAGTGGACACTTTGGAATAACTTGGTTTCTTGGGAGTTGGAAGCATGAGTAGAACTTACTCATACAAGTGGAGGCTAGCAAAAGACTGGGAGAAACCAACTAAGAGAGCATAATGGCCATAATCATGCAGAGCAACAAAGAATTACTAATCAAAGCATAGAATGGTACTACAAGTCAAGGAATAAATGATCATAGAGGCTATGGTGACTTATCATAGTCATAACATGGTGTGAGCATGTGCCAAGTCAACCCAAACAAAGCATCAAAGGAGAAAACCACAATACTATGATTTTGCATGCTAAAACAACGCATAATTTCTTCAAGGCACACTAAGAAATCCCAATTGTTTGGAACAAGACATGCTAAAACAATAATCACTAAGCATAAGGTCAAAACAACACCTATCATGTCATGCTAAAGTCTAAGTCACAGTCAATGCAAGCTCCTCTTGCACTTCCAAGCAAGAACTTACTACTCCTTTCCAACACCAAGCAACTTATTTGCAAAACAACACAACGAGAACGGGGGTCCAAACTACTCAAGTGAACTAAACAACCTAAGCAAAGCAAACAAAAACTAAGACGCTCCAAGAACAACACAACTGTGCATGAAACAATAAAAACGAAGTGTCTAAACAGACCTGAACTTTTTATTGATGAAGAAGGGGATGCCTTGGGCATCCCCAAGCTTTGACGCTTGTACCTCTTGGATATTTCTTGGGGTGACACCGGGGTGGCATACCCAAGCTTGAGCTTTGTCCATTATTTATCTCATTGCATCATTCTCTTTCTACACCTGAAATTTTTTCCTTCATACAAAACTTCACACAATCTTCATTAGCAACATTAGTGTATTCAAAAGATATTAGACCTCTAGAAAAGCTTTGGAACAGGAAGGCTTTTCACTAAAAACACAAGCTACTGTAGTAACTCCTTCAAAAAGCTCAATTCCCCAAAAGAGAACTCAAAAAGGAATCAATAAGAAGCAAATGCAAATAATGGCAGAAATCTGTCAAAACAGACCAGCAGGTAGAAACTGATTTTTTCGTACATCTTTTGTTGCTCAAATAAAAAAGTGTTGAACTAAGAAAGTTATCTAACATACTGGGGGACTTATTCGTAAATTTTGAGATCAATCCGAGTTACAGAGACTCCTCACGAGTTTTTTTGGTGGAGGACATAAATCTGTTTCGGGACAGCAACTCCCCAAATCTTACTTCCCTCTCATTAGAGGTCATTCTTGGCACAAAAAGCAAACAAAAAAGATAAGGAGAGGTCATTAGTGAAGTAATAACTTCCAAGACTCAAGGAAACTCTTGGGTTATCTCCCAACAAGTACTTTTCTTTAACGCCTTTAAGTTAGGCACAAGAAGCAAGAAGAATCAACTATTTTCAAATGAAGTATTAACATCAAACCTTGCTTTCAAAGGAGGATCAAAAACCAACTTCTCTCTCCTCATAGGGAAGTGTTCAATACCTTTCATGAATGGAAAATTATATTTAATGGTGCCTTCTTTCATATCAATGATGGCACCAATAGTTCTAAGAAAAGGTCTTCCCAAAGTAATAGGACAAGAAGCATTGTATTCAACATCCAAAACATAGAAATCCACAGGGACATAAGCATTGTTAACCATAACGAGAACATCATTAACACCCCCCATTAGTTTCTTCTTAGCATTATCATTAAGTGGGACATCCAAATAGCAATCTTCCAATGGTGGCAAATCAAGCATTTCATAAATCTTCCTAGGCATAATAGAGACACTAGAACCAAGATCACATGAAGCTTTGAGATCAAAGTCATTCACTTGTATATTAATAATGAGTTCCCAACTATCTTTTACTTTCCTAGGAATAGAAGCTTTGTGTTTTAGCTTCTCTTCCTTAATATTTACAAAAGCATCTGTAATGTGTTTGATGAAAGCAACATGCATATCACTAGCATCAGGACTTCTAGCAAGATTTTGTAGGAACATAATCACTTCAGAAATATTGCAACCATCAATATCAAAACCAAACTTAGCATCACTAACACTAGGCTCAATAGGCTTAGTCATAGTAGGAGGAACAGGGACTACTTGTGGTTTAGTGGTGATAGTGCACACACTATTGTTTCTATCAATTTCAGCTTCCCTTTCCCACCTAGCATGAAGTTGAGCTAACAGCCTAACATTTTCATCAATAGTAACTTGTATGGCATGAGTGGCAGCAAAGGTACTTTCCAAGGTTTCAGGTTTAGCTGCCATTTTATTAATGAAGGAAGACTGAGCTTCAGACAAAGAGGATATATTTTCCTCAACATTTAGAAGATTTTCCTCTATAGCCTAATTGAAAATAGTTTGTTTACTAATAAAGTCTTTGAGCACGGTTTCAAGTTCAGAGGGGGCACTTCTAGCACTGTTGTAAGAGCTTCCATAGGAATTTCCATTATTAGGAGGATAAGGCCTATAATTGTTGTTACCACCAAAATTATTCCTATAGGCATTGTTGTTGAAATTGTTGTTTCTAATGAAGTTCACATCAACTTTCTCTTCTTGAGCAACCAAGGAGGCTAAGGGAACACTATTAGGATCTAGAGGAGCTTTTCCATTAACAAGCATAGCCATAATAACATCAATCTTATCATTCAAAGAGGAAGTTTCCTCAACAGAATTTACCTTCTTACCATGTGGAGATCTCTCAATGTGCCATTCAGAGTAGTTAATCATCATATTATCAAGGAGTCTAGTTGCAGCACCCAAAGTCATTCTCATAAAGGTACGTCCAATAGCTGAATCCAACAGGTTTCTTGAGAGGAAGTTCAAACCTGCATAAAAGGTTTGGATAATTATCCAAGCAGTGAGTCCATGAGTGGCACAATTCTTAACCAAAGATTTCATTCTTTCCCAAGCTTGAGCAACATGTTCACTATAAAGTTGTTTAAATTTCATAATGTCACTTCTCATAGATATAATCTTAGCAGGAGGATAGTATTTTCCAATAAAAGCATCTTTGCACTTAGTCCAAGAATCAATACTATTTTAGGCAAAGATAGTAACCATTCTTTAGCTTTTCCTCTCAAGGAAAAAGGAAAAAGCTTGAGCTTAATAATATCTCCATCTACATTCTTATACTTTTGCATCTCACAAAATTCAACAAAGCAATTGAGATGGGCAGCGGGATCATCAGAACTAGCACCAGAAAATTGCTCTCTCATTACAAGATTCAACAAAGCAGGCTTAATTTCATAAAAGGTAGCATCAGGAGCAGGTGGAGCAATAGGTGTCCTAAGGAAATCATTGTTTTTGGTGCTAGTGAAGTCACACAACTTGGTGTTCTCGGCAGAGTTCATTTTGGCAAAGGTGGGCAAGCCAAAAACAGCAACAACAGCTAGAGCAGGAAATATTTTTTTTTGGTTTTTTGAAAAGAGGCAAACAAAACCAAGCAAAATAAACAAAACAAACTAAAAACAAAGTAAAGAGAAAGGAAGTGAAGGACTCCCCTAGTGAAGACGTCCTTAGCCTCCCTGGCAACGGCGCCAGAAAATAGCTTGATGGTGCTTGTTAGCACTTCGTTGGGAACCCCAAGAGGAAGGTGTGAAGCAGCACAGCAGCAGTTTTCCCTCAGTAAGAAACCAAGGTTATCAAACCAGTAGGAGGAAGGAAACGTCACACAGGTGTTGCAAGCAACGCGAAGACCTGCATAACACAAACTCAAGACTTTGCCCCAACTAGACAGTGAGGTTGTCAAGCTCACCGGTTTGCTGCAACAAAGGATTAAACGTATGGTGTGGAAGGTAATGTTGGTTTGCAGCAAGTAAATAAGTAACAGTGGAAGATGTATCAATGGTAAAAATTGGACCGGGGTCCATAGTTCACTAGAGGTGCTCTACTTAGATAAACAACATGGCATGAAGGGTTAACAAATTACAACAGGGCAATTGACAGGAACTGAGCAAGGCATAACAATGCAATACTATTCAGAAAGATCCTATGAGATTCGATTGGGAAATACAACAAGATACATAGACCGCCATCCAACTGCATCTATGACTAGAAGTCCACCTTCAGGTTATCATCCGAACCCCCTCCAGTATTAAGTTGCAAGCAATAGACAACTGCTTTAAGCAAAGTGTGTTAGGTAAACAGTCCACATGTTCCATGAACAAGAGACCGTTGTTTTCTCCCTAGTGGCAACAACACATCTACAACTGAAGAGATTTATGTCACTTCCCTTGGAAACTAGAGGCATGAACCCACTATCGAGCATAAATACCCCCTCTTGAAGTCACTAGCAACTACTTGGCCAAGATAGCTACTAACAACGGAGAGCATGCAACATCACAAACAACACAGACATGATAGAATCATAAAGATAAAACCATTAATCAAACCAACATAATAATCTCAATATCCATCGGATCCCCGCAAACACAACATGCATGATTACAAATAGATTAGATCTTGATCATGAACGGAGCTCACAAGATTTATACATGAAAGCACAAAGGAGGAGATACAACCATCTAGCTACTACATGGACCCATAGTCCAAGGTGGAACTACTCACGCATCATACCGGAGAGAAGGCCTCCGGGATGATCTCCCCTCCGGCAGGGTGCCGAGAAGAACTTCAGATCCCCTAGATCTAGGGATGACGGTGGCGGTGGCTACAAAAGGTTTCATGGAATATTGATCGGGTACTTAGGGTTTCTGCATCAAGGGCTTCTTATAGGCGAAGGGGGAGGACGAGTAGGTGGCCAGGGGGCCCACACCCTGCCTAGGCGCGGGCCCACCCCTGGCCGCGCCTAGGGGGGTGTGGCCGCCCTGGCCCGCTTGTCCGTATCCCCTCTGGACTTATTGTTCCCCACGGAAAGTTATTGACATTGGCTTTTGTCCCATCCAATTCCGAGAATATTGATTTTCCGCCTTTCTGGAACCAAAAACAGAAGAAAACAGGCAACTGGCACTATGGCAACTTCTTGATAGGTTAGTTCCAGGAAAGATATAAAAACACCTCAAAGTAAGACAAATCAAAGAAAAGTTGATACTAAACAAGCATGAAAAATCAAAAATTATAGATACGTTTCCGACGTATCACTGTGGATGGTGAATTCAGACATACGACAATGCAACTTTGGCACCCACGATGACCTATTGGAAAAACCATTTATCTCATCTTTACTAGGTAATGCTTTTGAAGTTAACATAAAATGCACACTAATTTTTATGGATTTTGTGTACAATAGAAAAGGTAAAAAAGACTAAAAGTAAATAATCAAAAAAAGACAAAAACAAGACAAACCAAGTGCTTTGTAAATCTAAAAGAAAAGAAAATCTCACAAGGGTGCAACCTCCCCAAGCTTAGGTGTTTGCACAAGTTGATAAAGATGGTGCTAGAAAAGGTTCTAGCAGTTGTTGTGCTCCCAGACTTGGTGAAGATGCTATTGTGATTTATATCTTGCAATTTATTGGCAATGATGCCAGAAATGTTATTGATGACAAGAAATCCGTGTGTACCAGCTCATTTGGAATCCAAGTGTAGTGTGTTGTTGCAAGCATATTTTCCCCATAAGGATGACTCGAGGGTTTAAACCGAACTGTCGGGAAATTGTCTTTAAGACTTCTCATGTTTTTTTATTCAAGCAACCTACAAAACAAAGTATTTGTCTTGTGTCGCCAACTCCACCGTGCGGTTGTCAAGCATAAGGTTTCATATTAGTAAAACTGAAATAAACTCTAAATAAATAAAAATAAAAGTAATCTATAACTAGACAAGAAGGTAGAACCAATAAGTTAAAGGTATTCTTGGGTTTTTGTTTGTGTTTGCTAATAGTAAAAGTGATTTTTGTGTTTTACAATTCAGTGCAGTAAATATAAAATCAATGAAAGTTGTTTTTATAATTAATGTTGGACCAGGGTCTCATGGGTTCACTTGTCTATTCTAGGATAAAGTGCAGTGGACATAAAACAATTCATAAGCAATACAATATTGATGAAACTTCATTATGTGTATGAGAAGCATTCATATGGGCATAACGACCTATTTTAAAGATGATGCAACACATCTGACTTGTACTCCTCAAGAAAGGGAAAACTCCATGCAATCTAGAATTAAGAACAAACAGAGTATAGCCTTAGGTAATTTGACACGATGCTGAATAACAAATGTGCTACCTTGAACAAACAAGATCATCTGAGCTATCACTAGATGATACTAACACATGCATTCCCTTTATCCCTAGTGAGGTATCAAAAAAAGGTAAAAGCCATACTCCCTTCGATCCATATTACTTGTCACTAAAGTTGATGTATCTAGACATGTTTTAGTGATAGATACATCCATTTCAACAACAAGTAATATGGATCGGAGGAACTAGTAGATCTTAAATTTTGTTGTCATTGTCCAATCACCACCACCATGTTACTCCAACTAATACACAAGTTTTGCCATGCATGCCCTCTCATACATGTTGGATCAAAAAATGTAATAAAGAACGGGGTACATAATATGCATCTACGAATACATCTCACAGATGATAAAATTCCAATCTCAAATATCAACTCATAGAATATGGATCCACCATATAGGAATTACATAGATGGCCATAATCATGTTTGGCAGCTCATATGGTACTAGAACAATGTATATCAAGAAAGAAGTAGATCAAGCTATTGATACGCCGTAAACATATCTATACTTTTTTATGTTTCATGCTTGTTTAATATCTACATTGCTTTGCTTTGTCTTCTCTTTGAGGTATTTTTATATGTTTTTTGGGACTAACCTATTAGAAAAAGAATATTCTCGGAATTGGACGGGACAAAACCCAAAGTCAATATTTTACCATGGGGAACACGGAGCAAGAAGACGAGACGGGGGAGGGCCTCGAGGGGGCCACACCCCTGGCCGTGTGGCCATGCCTGTCCCATGCCTAGGGGGTGCGGCTGCCTTGGGCACACCCTCGGCCTCCCTCTTCGCCTATAAGAAGCCCCCGATACCTAAACCCTAAGGACATGATCAATCTTCCACGAAACAGTCCGTAGCCTCTGCTACCATCGTCCCTAGATTTGGGGAGATCTGAAGCTCTTCCAGGCACCCTGCCGGAGGGGAGAGATCATCCCGGAGGCCTTCTTCATCTCCATGCCAGCCTCCGATATGATGCATGGGTAGTTCCACCTTGGACTACGGGTCCATGTAGTAGCTAGATGGTTGATTCTCCTCCTTTGTGCTACCATGTTTAGATCTTGTGAGCTTTGTTCATGATCAAGATCATCTATTTGTAATCATGCATGTTATGTTTGCGGGGATCCGATGGATATTGAGATTACTATATCAGATTGGTTAATGATTCTATCTTATTGATTCTATCATGTCTGTGTTGTTTGAGATCTTGCATGCTCTCCGTTTCTAGTAGCTATCTTGGCCAAGTAGATGCTAGTGACTCCAAAAGGGAGTATTTATGCTCGATAGTGGGTTCATGCCTCTATTTAATCTGGGGAAGTGACAGAAATCTCTAAGGTTGTAGATGTGATGTTGCTACTAGGGACAAAACAACGATCTCTTGTTCATGGAACAAGTGGATTGTTTACCTTACACACTTTGCTTAAAGCAGCTATCCGTTGCTTGCAACTTAATACTGGAGGGGGTTCAGATGATAACCTGAAGGTGGATTACTAGTCATAGATGCAGTTGGATGGCGGTCTATGTATATTGTTGTATTGCCCAATCAAATCTCATAGGATCATGAATGTCTCGTATTGCATTGTTATGCCTTGCTCTGTCCTGTCAATTGCCCCCCTGTAATTTTTTTACCCTGCATGTTATGTTGTTTATCTTAAGGAGAACACCTCTAGTGAACTATGGACCCCGGTCCAATCTTTACCATTGATACATCTTCCACTGTTATTGTTACTTTCTCCAAGCCACTATTACCTTCCACACCATACAGTTAATCCTTTGTTTTCAGCAAACCGGTGAGATTGATAACCTCACTGTTCATTGGGGCAAAGTCTTGAGTTTGTGTTGTGTAGGTTTCTAAGTTGCTAGCAACACCTTTGGGTCGTTTCCTTTCTCCTACTGGTTCGATAACCTTGGTTTATTTCCAAGGGAAAACTTGTTGTTGTGCTCATCATACCTTCCTCTTGGGTTTTCCCAACGAAGCTCTAAAGTGATCCGAGCTGCATCAAGCTATTTTCTGGGGCCGTTGCCGGGGAGGCTAAGGACGGCTTCACAAGGGGAGTCCTTCACAGCCTCTCTCTTTACTTTGTTTTTGTTTTTCTTAGTTTATTTTTCCTTGTTTGGTTTGCTTCTTTTTATAAAAAAATCCCCAAAAAAGTTTCGTTTGGTTTGCTTTCTCTTTTCAAAAACACAAAAAAAAATTGATTAGTTCCTACTATAGTTGTTGATCTGTTATTGCCTTGCTTTGTCATGCTTTCTATCAATGGTTGGTTTCTTTGAAACTTGTTCTTATTGGCAAGGTGGGTTCACGGAAGAACAAACATATTATTATAAGGAACATGACTTATCACAAAAGGGAAACACTTATGGGAACAAATTGAATACTATTTCTAGAGACGTGTGCTCTACTTATAATGTTACGTTTTGCTTTGATAAATCTTGTTACTGTAAGAGGTATAAACACCTCCCTTTTCAATGTGAGTATAGTGATAATGTTACCATATCTTCTTATGTTAAAGGAAATTATGACTTCTATGATGTGGAACAAATTGAATAATTTATTGCTTTCAAGGGTGCATTTGAACCTGCTATTTTGCTTGAAAATACTGATGATGCACCTTATAAATATGAGGTTTTTGATATACTTAAATTTTTCTTTGATAATTACAAGGAAGAAAATGGATATATTCTTGAATATTTTAATAGATGCTTTCCACCAATGGAAGAGACTAATGCCTTGCAGGAGCCTATGGAAGAAGAAATTGCTGAAACTGAAAGCTCATTAGATGAAAAAGAGGAGGAGAGTGATGAACAAAAGGAGGAAGAATGGATTAGCTACCCATGCCTACCTTCTGATGATAGTAACTCTTTATCCCTTACATTATTTGATTGTCACCCATGCTTACCAAAGGAGTATGAATGTTATGTTCTTGTGGATTCTTTTGATAATAATTATGCTTCTGTTATGCATGGTACTAGAGAGTTTTGCTTAGAAAATATTTATGATAAAGCTCTAGATGATGGTCCTATATTGGTTGATAATATTGATAGTACTACTATTGAAAATGATATTGGAGTGGTCTTGACTTTATCTTGGAACCCCATACCTCTTGAGAATGATCAGCCATCTTGTTATAAAATTGTTAAAAGTGGGTTTGAAGGTTTTAATCCCACTATTTTTGAGCTTGATAAAAATTATTTGTTTGTAGATCATGAAAACAATACTTTATGTGATAGTTATATTGTTGAGTTTATTCATGAGGCTACCGAAAATTATTATGAGAGAGGAAAATATGGTTGTAGAAGTTTTCATGGTACTGAAACACCTCTCTATGTGCTAAAAGTTTTGAAGTTGCTCTTGTTTTATCTACCCATTATTGTTACTATGTGCTTCTTTGATTTATTTTCTTATAAGATTCCTATGCATAGGAAGTGGGTTAGACTTAAATGTGTTTTTAATTTGCTTCTTGATGCTCTCTTTTACTTCAATTCATATTTCTTATGTGAGCATCTTCTCAAATTATCATGCCTAACTTAAAGGCGTTAAAGAAAAGTACTTCTTGGGAGATAACCCAATAGTTTTATTAAGTCTTGGAAGTTATTAATTCTGTAATAACCTCTCCTTATCCTTTTTTTGATTTTTGTGCCAATAATAACCTCTAATGAGAGGGAAGTAGGATTTGGGGAGTTGCTGTCCCGAAACAGATTTTTGTGCTCCACTGTAAAAATTCGTCTAAAATCTATGTAAGCTGGATTGAGCTGTAATTTTTTGACTAAATCCCACAGGTTGTTAGATAACTTTCGTTATTTCAACACTTTTTGATTTGAGCAACAGAAGGTCTTCAAACAAATCAGTTTCTACCTGCTGGTCTGTTTTGACAGATTTCGGCCATTATTTGCATTTGCTTCTTATTGATTCCTTTTTAGGTTATTTTTGGGAAATTGAGCTTTTTGAGGGAATTGCTACAGTAGCTTGTGTCTTTAGTGAAAGTTTTTCTGTTTTAAAACTAAAACCCAAAGGTCTATTATCTTTTGAATAAACTAATGTTGCTAATGAAGATTGTGTGAAGTTTTGTACGAAGGAAAATTTCTAGGTGTAAAGGAAGAATGATGTAATGAGATGAAGAATGGACAAATCTCAAGATCGGGGGTGCCACCCCGTGTCACCCCAAGAAATATTCAAGAGGTACAAGCGTCAGAGCTTGGGGATGCCCAAGGCATCCCCTTCTTCATCAATAAAAATCTCAGGTCTTTCTAGACACTTCGTTTTTATTGTTTCATGCACAAGTTGTGTTGTTCTTGGAGCATCTTAGTTTTTATTTTTTGTTTTTGTTTGCTTGGACCCCCGTTCTCGCTGTGTTGTTTCAAATAATTTGATTGGTGTTGGAAAGGAGTAGGAAGTTCTTGCTTAGTAGTACAAGAAGGAGCTTGCTTTGAGTGTGACTTAGACTTTATCATGTCATGCTAGATGTTGTTTTGACCTTATGCTTAGTGATTATTGTTGTAGCATGACTTGTTCCAAACAATTAGGATTGCTTAATGTGCCTTGAAGGAATCATGTGTTGTTTTAGCATACAAAAGATAGTATTGTGGTATTCTCCTTTGATGCTTTGTTTGGGTTGACTTAGCACATGCTCACACCATGTTATGACTATGAACTAGTCACCATAGCCTCTATGATCATTTAGTCCTTGACTTGTAGTACCACTTTATGCTTTGATTAGTAATTTTTTGTCGCTCTGCATGATTATGGCCATTATTGCTCTCTTAGTTGGTCGCTCCCAGTCTTTTGCTAGCCTCCACTTGTATGAGTAAGCTCTACTCATGCATCCAACTCCCAAGAAACCAAGTTATTCCAAAGTGTTCACTATAAATTCCTATGCATGGTGTGTTACACCATTCCAAGTATATTCTTGTTTTATCTATCTTCCAAATTAAACTTTTTATGTGAAAATTAGTGATTAAAGCTCTCACAAACTTGATGGCACACTTTATTTTTCTTGCCCCTAAATAAACTTGAACCATTGTGTCATCTATGTTGTATATGCTTGCACTTATATGTTGGAATTAGCAGAACCATGCTGTCATGGGGAACGCTTTCAACATTCCACTTGTACATTGTACATAGTTGATATCATGCTCTTTTGTTTGCGAATGTCGTTGGTGTGAAATAAAAGGGAAGCTTGTAAGTCCATGGAGTTATGTATGTTTGTTAGAGAAAAGCCCGGGCCGCTAGCCTAAGCCATGCCTAATCATGGTGGAAACTTGCAGCATCACCATAGTGAGCAATCTATAAAGCTTTCTTCCTATATAAAAAGATACATATTTAAAAGAGGAAAGAGAGAAAAAAGCACCATTTTCCCATGGTAAATAAGAAGATTGCTGAGATGCTCATTATCTGCTTGCCTTGTAATTTTGATTATGGGATACCTCCTGTATCATGTGCAAGGGGTACCCCGTTGGCGGTTCTCTATGATACACATGTACTTACTATGACAAGAACTTACCGGTGACTAAAGTTGAGTAGCATGAGGAGCGACCCTCGTACTCAAGGGACATGAGATTGCCAACTTATACTTTGCCAAGCATATACTCCATAGTTTGTTCACTTTAACATTAATCACTTCGAGATGCTTATGATAGGGGCAATGAGAGCTGAAAGCTAACAAGTACCATAATTTTTGGAAGCTCTTTATGAAACTTGAAATCCCTGCTTCCCTTTTATGAAGGGCCTTTCTTCCACTATTGTATTGAGTCTCCACCTTCTATCCTTAGGCACCAATTAAGAGAGCATAGTTGCCTTTATTAGTTCTATGTGCATTGTCCCAAAACTTATTGATTGATTCATATTGTTGATATTGCTTGCTCTTGAACTATTTGTATCTAGTCACTCTTATGAACTTTGAAGGTGTCTTATGCATTTATTGCTACTCTATGAGGGACAAGATGAATGCCACTATGCTACGTTTTCTATATGTGAAACAAACAAACATCTTTCAATGCATTATTACTCATGATCTTTGTTTGTAACCTTTCATATTGCATCATAGTTACTTTGTCTTATTGTTAGAACTTCTTCTTTCATGCTCATGTTTAGAGTTCTTTGATCCCAGCTTTCAATGCTTGCAAATGGTTTGATCTTGATTTTGATGGTGCATGTCACCTAAAAAATATTCTTTTTATCACTTACCTACTCGAGGACGAGCAGGAGTTAAGCTTGGGGATGCTTAATACGTTGTAAACATATCTATGATTTTTGATGTTCCATGCTTGTTTAGTATCTACTTTGCTTTGCTTTGCTTTATCTTCTCTTTGAGGTATTTTTATTTGTTTTCCGGGACTAACCTATTAACAAGATGCCACAGTGCCAGTTGCCTGTTTTCTATTGTTTTTGCTTCCAGAAAAAGTCAGAAAATGAATATTCTCGGAATTGGACGGGACAAAAGCCAAAGTCAATATTTTATCATGGGGAACACGGAGCTAGAAGACGAGACGGAGGAGGGCCTCGAGGGGGCTACACCCCTGGCCACGCAGCCAGGCCTAGCCCACGCCTGGGGGGTGCGGCCGCCTCAGGCACCCCCCCGGCCTCCCTCTTTGCTTATAAGAAGCCACTGATACCTAAACCCTAAGGACCCGATCAATCTGCCACGAAACAGTCTGTAGCCGCCGCCACCATCGTCCCTAGATCAGGGGGATCTGAAGCTCTTCCCGGCACCCTGCCGGAGGGGAGTGATCATCCGGGAGGCCTTCTTCATCACCATGCCAGCCTCCAGTATGATGCGTGACTAGTTCCACCTTGGACTACGGGTCCATGTAGTAGCTAGATGGTTGTTTCTCCCCCTTTGTGCTACCATGTTTAGATCTTGTGAGCTCCATTCATGATCAAGATCATCTATTTGTAATCATGCATGTTGTGTTTGCGGGGATCCAATGGATATTGAGATTACTATGTCAGGTTGGTTAATGATTCTATCTTATTGATTCTATCATGTTTGTGTTGTTCGAGATCTTGCATGCTCTCCGTTTCTAGTAGCTATCTTGGCCAAGTAGATGCTAGTGACTCCAAGAGGGAGTATTTATGCTCGATAGTGGGTTCATGCCTCTATTTAATCTGGGGAAGTGACAGAAATCTCCAAGGTTGTAGATGTACTGTTGATACTAGGGAGAAAACAACGATCTCTTGTTCATGGAACAAGTGGATTGTTGAACTTACACACTTTTCTTAAAGAAGTTATCCTTTGCTTGCAACTTAATACTGGAGGGGGTTTAGATGATAACCTGAAGGTGGATTACTAGTCATAGATGCAGTTGGATGGCGGTCTATGTATATTGTTGTATTGCCCAATCAAATCTCATAGGATCATGAATGTCTAGTATTGCATTGTTATGCCTTGCTTTGTCCTGTCAATTGCCCCACTGTTATTTGTTTACCCAGCATGTTATGTTGTTTATCTTAAGGAGAACACCTCTAGTGAACTATGGACCCCGGTCCAATCTTTACCATTGATACATCTTCCGTTGTTACTTTTTAGTTTATGCAAGCCACCATTACCTTCCACACCATACGTTTAATCCTTTGTTTTCAACAAACCGGTGAGATTGATAACCTTAATGTTCGTTGGGGCGAAGTCTTGAGTTTGTGTTGTGCAGGTTTCCAAGTTGCTAGCAACACCTTTGGGTCGTTTCCTTTCTCCTACTGGTTCGATAACCTTGGTTTCTTTCTGAGGAAAAACTTGTTGTTGTGCTCATCATACCTTCCTCTTGGGGTTTCCCAACTAAGCTCTACAGTGATCTGAGCTGCATCTGCTACTGCCACAAATACATGGTCCAGAGGTGGACAACTACCTCGTAGTCATGGTAATGGAGTTGAAGATGTGTTGGAGAAGGTAGATATCCCACTGGTGATGGCTCTTGCGGTGTTTCCCCCTCCAATCTTTCTTGGTTCTTCTCTGTTTTGGTGTTTCCGTCTTTCTGTGCCTCATCTCTCCGAGATCGCCCGTGGTGGTATTTTTATAGGCGTTTTTAGGTCAGACTTCTATGATGAGATGAAGATGGACAACTGCGGAGGCTCGAGGAGGAAAGAAGGTTGGGTTGCATGGCCTAGGGTGGGGTTCGTGCCACTGGGGCTCTTTTTGGCCTCAGGCCTCCCCTCTCGTGGTTCTTATGCTCCAGATGCTTCTTTAGAGAAAATACTCCTCGAAAAATCCTCGGGCCATTTAACTTCATTTAGGTCCCTGAACGATAAAAATACACAAAACGGGGTTTTCCTATCCTGTGGAGTTATAAACCAATAAAGTGGATTATTGGTAAATCCCTATAATTCAATGTAAAACATGAATATAACATTATATAAGTTGGAAATATGTGGGAATGTTATCAATAAACTACAAAGTTGATGTATGCATTTTACAGGCATCAGGGTGTCCTCGAGGGAGGTTCCTGAAGCGATTGAGGAAGTATCACATCGATCTCGATCCCCTAAGTTCCGCCATAGACTAGCAAAACGGTGGTGTAGATGCTATCATCCCATCGGATCGTTATCTTGATCATGCAAAGCGGGATCACATGTTTAAACTTCGTCGGCGTCATCTCGTACTCTCCAGTCATGGTAAGTACATCACGACCCACCAACAATGTGTTGCTCTCCTCCATGATCTCAATCTCCCTCCTCAGCAACGATGGGAGAAATTGTCCAAGTATCGTTGGCGGTGAAATCTATGGTCTAGGAAGTGGTCCTAGGCATCCCCACGTGCTCCCCTCCATATGTGGCCTACCAGTGTTGGTGGAGAAGAGGATCTGGGCCATGCTAGATTGGCTCCGTTGGTGAAGACACTAAGATGAACTAAGACGACGAATTACATGTCCAACCACTAAGGTAGATCATCATAAGAAGTAGCCAATCTATGATCTTCGGAAACTTTACAGTGAGATAATTCCTCACTACAATTTTTATTTATCAATTATAATAGGTATGTATAACTTTGAATAAAAATAAAAAATAGAGATCACAATTGAGCTTGCATAGAGTCTTTGAATTGCTTTGAGTATTTTATTTTCATTCTAAAAGCTACTAATTGTGGATCCTTAGGGAAACTTATGTTCCAATTCTAGAAGGTGGCATCTTGGGCTCTGGAATTTTATGATTTCTGATGATCCAAATTGACTACAAAGCTAGAATGATGGTTTTAATCTAGAAAGGAACATTAAGGTTATTCTTTAAGTTTTCAAGAATGATGATAGATCCAAAATAAAATTTTGTGTTTGGCTTGACTAGAGCTTTTCCAAAGAGAAAATGGGTGGAAGTGACTAGTATCTAGTACATACTTTTTTATGCCTTAACTGAAGGAAATTATTGGCTATCCCAAATGTATGACAATGAATCTATGCATCCTTCTTGAAGAGTGATTCTGTTTGTCACAAATTCTTTCCATTTGAAAGAATTACTGATAAGCATGTTGAGGTAGTGGAAACTAAAACATGTTATCCAAATATTCATCCCTCATAACATGATCAACTGTAATGAATTTGTTTTTGACAAAGGAGGTCAATTGAGGTAATTATTGATCGGTTCCTCTATCTTGCGATAAATCACACCAGTAGAACACTGACTTTCCATCTCCTAGGTTACATCTTTACATTGACTTCTAGAAGTTTAGAAGTTGTAGACATGTTTTCCACCAGAAGGAGCCTTCAAGGGCAATTCTAGGTAGTTTACCATTTTGGTAATATGAATGCAAAATAACATTTACCAAGGAATGACATGTCTATTATATAACTTGTGAATATTTTTAAGTGGCAATGCTTTGCTTTGGATTTCTAGATCTAGTACTCCAAGACCAAGTTCATTTTTGGGTCAGAAAACCTTTGTCCAAGCCACCAGTGTAGGACCACTTTCCGGACTCATCGGACGTTGTCTCAAATACTTGATAAATTGATGTTTTATTGTAACTAACATATCGAAATAAGACATGAAGAAGAATGGGAGAGAAGCTGAGATCGAATGAACCATTAAGTCCTCAGATATTTATTTCAACTCTTTGCACCATATTGTTGTTACCAAAGGAATTCCAAGATAAGTTAAAGGCCTAGATCATTTTGTACATTTAAGAGTGTTTGCAAAAAGATCCAATCTTGTGTTGATGTTTACTATGACTATGACAATTTTCTGATAATTAAATTTCAATCCAATGGACTCTACAAAAGTATGAAGCAAGGAATTGATACAAACAAATTGATGCATAGCTACCTCCATTATGACTATTGTATCATTTGCATAATGAATAACTGGGAAAATAGTATCTTCAAAAGGAAGGTAAGCCTTATTTAATATGGGTTGTAGAAAATCAGCTAGTTGATGAACATATACCTCCATTGTGACTATTGTATCATTTGCATAATGAATAACTAGGAAATCAAGGAAATATTATCTTCGAAAGGCAAGTTTAGAAGACCTTAGTGCAAAGCCTTATTTAATATGGGTTGTAGAAAATTAGTTGCTAGGATAAATAAAAGTGGTGTGGGGCTGAGATAATGATCAAACTCTTCTCTTTTTGTTTTTTGGGGCAAAACATTTATTTAATCTCTTACTTGCTTCACTCCTATTTTATAGTACTCCCTCTGATCCATAATAAGTGTCATCGATTTAGTATAAAAACTAAATCAACGATACTTATTATGGATCAGAGGGAGTAGAACTTTTCCCATACATGCTATTGAGAAGGACTCAATATGTGCTTGAGCTCAAAGTCATACCAATCCAACGTATCCACCTTTTACTGAATCCTCTTACATCATAATATGAAGGATTGTAGAATGATCAATATTTTAAGAGCGTTTTCAAAGTATAATTTCAGAATAATTACTCTTTAATTGATTGTTTTCATTGGTGAAGAATTTTAAAATCTCATCCTAAGCAATCCTGAATAGACATGTGCTTTAATAAACCATACAATTAATTTTTGTAGTCTGTTTGCCAAAAGCTTTGTGATGATTGTGAGCACACTATTAAGTAGAAAAAAAATGTCATGTGGTCATTGGGTGTCATGGATCTATCAATCTTTGCAATGAGGGTGATGAAGGCCATGATTAGTTGTTTACAATCATCTCCAATAATTTACGAGCTTTGGATAAATTCATTATTGACACCATATGGTCCTAATCATTTTTTATTTGAAAGAAACCTGACCATAAAAAATATATCTCTTCACCGGAAAAGGAACCTCGGGATCATTGAATAGCTATAAATTTTCACCTTTTCCATATATATCATGCAGATCAAATAGCATTTCTGGCTTCTCGGATTACCCTGTTCTTTATTTGAAAGCTTCCCAAAAAAATGCAACATTTGCTTTTTTAGGGTAATAACAGTAGGAAAGGCTCCTACTGTCTCATTTTCATTAATAAAAGATCAGAGTTTGTAAAGTTACATATTTACATAGAGACATAGGGGGAGGAAAGGTCTCCAAAAGACAGGTTAGAAAGGTCTAGGATCTCAAAAGATTTACAAACTATGAATAATGCTCTTGATAAGTGGGTGTAAATCCTCTTTTGTCCTATGAATCAGCAGTGACAGATCAGCAGCCAATCTTGACTTCCAAGCCTGAACTATGAATAATGCAACATTTGCTTCATGGTCATCTACCTCCATCTGGTCTTTATTGTTCACCATTGAAATATAGTTGAGCATGTAGTTAATGATGGTTGCTTTTGTGTGGATTTTTTTGTATTTTCATCCCCAACTTCATCCACTTTATCTTTTTCTCTATCTCAAGTGAGTTTTATTTTTTTGGAGCAACTATAGAACATAAGATTTAAGGATGTCCCTTGGGTCCCAATCTTATAGGGTCAAAGTTCTACTTTAATGAAAACAATCAAGCATATAAATTTCTAAATTTACTTGCAATCAAGTCCTTTAGACATGAAATATGTTTTCACATAATTTCATAGTTCTTCTTACATTCTTGATCTTGACATTTATCTTTTTTGTATAGTTAGAAAAACCCACCATAATGTTCCAAGAGTTTCCCCCTACTTGTTGTAATAAATGTATTGCAACCAATATTTTTAAAATAGAATACTTTTTATTTTGGAATGTGAGTTCCAATCTAAAACAATAAAGGAAGATGATTAGGACTTGGTTATGCAAGAGGAGTCACAATAGAGGATCGGAAAGAAACTGCCCAAGACGATGAAGTGAAGAACCAAGGGTCTTCCTGCATATTGCTCCAAGTGTAATTCCTAATTTTATAGGTAATTTAATTAAAACCATATTTACCAATTTCTTTATTGAATAGTGGCACATAATTTACATCTCCTCCTTCATTGTTTCTATCTTGAGGTGATATGATAAATTTGAAATTACCCATGACTATCGAGTCTAGATGGTAGAAATTTGAATATTAGAAAATGAGTTGATGAATTTTCTATCATCTTGGTTGGTCCATAAATGCTTTTTTAGAATTCATGAGGCATTTGAAAGTTGACAAGTAAACTTTAAAAATAAAGATAATTCATTTTGGAACATAAATTTCCATGAAAAAGAGATTTGGTCCAAGCAATGAGCAGTCTGTAGAGACATCAACTGAAGGTAAAAATTCAAACTTATTTGATTTTTTGGTGCAAAAGTTCCTGTTGTAGGCAAGACAAAACTGAAGGAGATATGCCCTAGAGGACAATAATAAATATGTTTTTATTGACATGTCTCATTAGTTCGTAATAGTTCTATATCAATGCTATAACTATATCAATCGGAAACATTGGTACATGTGTGGTATGTAAACAAACCAAGTTCCTAGTATCCTCTAGAAGGCTAGTTTGTTGGGCAGCTTATGATCAAGGTTTCCCGGTCATGGACTTACTAAAACTTCAACTGACGACGAGGTCACTTCATTAGATGAATGATTTGACGGACACATCTGACCGTAGTATTGCAATGTGATTCAGTCACATAGTTCAACATTACAATATCTAGCAGGGCGTAGTGATTTAGTCCTTCGAACGTGAAATCATATTAATCACTGTCTCTCGAGGCTCCTTCGATCACATCAAACGCCATATCCGTAATTGGGTGACAATAAAGGTGTGTATTGGGTATTATAGAGGAACTTTTGAGACATATGTATCAAGGTCGGGATTTTCCCATCTGAGTGATGGATAGATACCTAGGGCCCACTCGGTGATATTACATCTATAAGTTTGAACATGTGACTAGATCATGGGGATGTAATATCACAGGAACGAGTAAATTTGTTTGTTGGTAACAAGATCAAACTATGTATATTGATACCGATGATCAGATCTTGGACAAATCAGGTATCGTAGAGCAAAGGGAGTGAGATCGACGTCCAAGGTTCAAGCGATCAAGTTATTCGTGCAATGCATGGGGGCCATCATGAGTTTTCAAACACCGATGTTGGTCATTGATTTGAGAGTGTATCGATTATGTCTGTGTATTCACGAACCGTAGGGTGTCCTGCTTAAGGGTAGAGATGCCTTAGGTATTGATTCAAGATCATATGAGAAAAGAGAGAGAGAACACCAAAAGTGTTTTGGGGATATCCCATGATGATCGGAGGGTTCCAAAAGGTGTTTGGAGTGATAAGTTTTAAATAATATCATTTTAATATTAATTAAAATAATTAATATTAAAAATATTATTTAAATTGGATTTATGGGGCAGCCCACCTAATTGGGCCTCATCGGAGGAGGCCACATGCCCTAGGGAAGGCCAAGGTGGCCGTTGACCCTAATGGGCCCTCCCACCACGTGGGGCCCATGTGGGGGGCTGGCTGCCACCTCCTCCCTCTTGTTTAGTCCCACCTCGGGACTTTGAGGAAGGTAGTGCCTCCCGTCCACCTACATAAAGAGGGGCACCACTCACCCCAAATCCATCCCATCAAATGGCTTTGTCTATTCTCTATCCCTTTCTCTTTTTCCCTCACGACGTGGTTCCCAAGTTTGGAACTGCATACGAGGACATGAATTTCTCCACCATACGCACACTATCGTGCTGCTGGACTCGGTCTAGATAAATCGTCTTCCGCTATTTTGCTGGATCGGAGCCTGGGAAACATCTCTACACTGAATGCATGTAAAGCCATGAGGCACCGCCAATTGTGGTGCTATTCGCTTGGAGCTTGGCAGTCGACACGACCTTGAGTCGGCTACATCGTACAAGGACCGGGGTGACTTGCGAGGAGCTTCGCGATATTGAGGTCGCGTGAGAATGACTACATCACCCACATTCCCCGTGGAATGTTAACCTCTTTTGGTCTCCAAATGTATGAACACCGAATTCCTCTCGTTACCTTACATCTCCATAGATAATCTTGGCTAGGTGTGTTCGCGTTGCTAGGAATTTTTTTGTTTTCTGCCGCGGAACCCCTTAAAAATGCGTCCCTATTTCTTCAAGGCAAAGAATTTCACATCCACTTTCTTCAGTTCTACTATACATACCTATCCATTTCAATTTTTGAGCTTATCCCTCTGATATACAAGTTCACGATTCTCCATAACCTGTTCTAATCCATGTGGAACTAATTTTTTTTATTTTCTGCCAAAGTTTCACACTTAGCCATGATCTCACTTCTCCATAGATGCATAATAAAAGCTAAAAGGAAACTCTAAGTAACAAAAGGCATTACCCCATCAGTTTGTTGCTATAAGGTGTATTGTTTCTTGTGTCTCCATGGGATCTAGGATGTGACGTGAGAAATAGGAAAAGGAGGGCGTGATGATATAGGGATAAAAGGTTCCGGCAAGAGAGAAATAGAAAGAAGGGAGATCCCGATTGTAATATCGATAGAGAAATCCCTAATCCAAGGTACGTGCATCACAACTCAAAAATAAAAAATAATAGGTATGTGCAACTTATCAATTTTGTTTCCTATCCTCCCTGTTTGGGATGGAAGGGCATGGGCTTCATTTTTTTGAACAATCACAAAAGGTCGTTGGCATGGAGATAGTTATCTATCAAACAAACTTCATAATTTAAGGGAGTTCACTCATGACTGCATGGGGGGGGGGAGTTAGCAAGGAGGGGTAATTTTTTCCAGACCAACAATACACCTTATATTCTGAATTTTTTATAGAAACTATATATACACCTTACATAAGACATAAATATCTAGTGACCACTTAACATTCCAACATATGTAAAATACTTCCTTTTCTACATTATTTCTCTAAACATGGATTAATTTTGCCACTTCTTATTTGGTGCTTTGTCATCCTTTGGACCATTCTTATTCCCCTTCTTCCTTCTCTTCTTTGCCAATTTGCATATAATACCTTGTCTCTAATCTTGAAAAAAAATAAGAAGCAAGATTTTCTTTATTGTATTTCCAAGAAAAGGATATGGTTTAGCACTACATGATAGGAAGTTTTTATCAAGACAATATTTTCCTTTATAACACTTTTTATTTCCTAAATTTTGGCACTTCTTATTACCTAGGTATATACTAGGGGCTTTCTTCCTTATCTTCATTTTGGGGTAGACGTAATTCTAGAATTTACAACATTTTCATCATCTTCATGTTTTTCTTATTCACTCTATGGTTCCTTCATCTTTCCATCTCCAATCTCTTCTTCGCTTAGCTCCTAATTATTGCATGTTGGAGCATGCAATGAAGTAGAGGTTTTAGGCACAACAAAAACGAAGTCCTCTTGTAATGTATCCACTTGTTTAATAAGGTCACACCAAGGAGGTTTTAGGAAAAAAAATTAACAAATCAAAATTTTCAGGAATGAGAAGAATCATAACAATGAATTAAATCAACTTAATGGCACATGGAAAAAAGATGTGATTTAAATGCCACATACTAGTGGAAAAAAAATACTTGTTACAATGTTTTATTCCTTCCTTTGAAATATGTTCCTTTTGATCGGTTAGAGAAGTGAAAGTTTCCACCATTCCAATCTGTATGCCAGCATCCTCTGGTGGTAAGAAATCATTGAACTGGAAAAACTAATTGTTGCACTCCTCCTCATTAATGTTATCTTCTTAGATATGCTCACCAATCATTTCATAATTATCAACTATCATGTTTTCATTTTCATAATAGATGGGATTAGATTCAGCGCTCCCTCACCAAACTATTGGAAGTTATCCAAATTTGGTTCTAGCACCACTCCCACATTGGCAGGTTGCTTTACATTTTCTGGATCATGAACATATCAACATTAGCCTCTTAGTTTTTCTATTCAATAGGATCAATTTTTTGATTTACCTCTTTGTTAACCTGACCATTCTTGAGAGCACCAATGTTAGTTTACCCCATCATAGAGTTAACTAGTAAGTGATTTGCGTCCTATGGTGCTGAAAATTTCCCAGCCACGGGTTCCTCTTGCCGACATGTCTCTATATTTTTTTCAAATTCCCACTTTTGCTTCTATTTGTATCAAACAAATGTTCACCCAGAAATAAAAGAAAGATTAGCCTCATGGGAGACCTTGTTAGAGATCTCGTCGGAGACTTTGTATCAAAAAAATTATCCTATTGTAGCAGACATCGCCAGAGACCTCATAGCAAAAGCATTGTTCTACAATGCCGAAGATCTCATAGCAAAAACTTTGTACTATTGTAGCAAAGACACAAAATGATTATAGAAAAGTTACATATCATGCAAATCCATAGGAAGTATGGTTCCAAACCATAGAACTAATGTAGTAATAAAATTTATCGTATGATAAAAACTATTGTATCACAAATTTTCACCATGGTGCAAATCCTGGTAGCAATGCTGACACCCGCTCGCAGCACCCAACTCTGGTTAGAGAAATGGCCGTCAAGTATAAAGCACCAAAGAAGGTGGTTCGTTATGATGGCATCCATAGGGAGGAGTGCAAGACGGAGATCAACACAACGGTGGGTGAGGTTCGCGATGGAGCTTGGTTGCCTGTTGCTCGTGGCACTGGCCACGTTGCTTATCGCAACACTGCAACCCAGTGGCGCCCAAGAGATTAGGCGGTGGAAGAGAGCGAGCGGTGTGCGGGAGGTGCATGTCCTAAGCGGGGCTTAGTACGGAGCGGGGACTAGCTTCGGTGGTGGCAAAGGTGCACATGCGAGAAAGAATAGTGGGAAAAGAGAAAAATATGGAAGGAAGAAGGGAATATATGGAGGAGCATAGTCGGGTAGAGATAAGTCCAACATGGTTTCCCCCAACACTTTTCATTTGCAAAGGGAAGCGTAGTCCATGCTGGAACCCAGACGTTGCGAGCCCCTGGGTGATGGCGAGTATTTTCCTAAATAGTAACAATCATTGCACTTTTATCCACATGCATTGGATAGTTCATCATCTTGGACATATATTTACATTTCATTCAGCAAATTCTGAAAGGCTTGGTTTTGTTGTATGTTAGGGGGATTTTCTTGATCTTCCATGTTTCCAAGATCCAAGTGTCCATCACTCCATTCATCATCATTAACATTCCATCAGTTGAGCGAACACAAGGAGCTGGTGGGAAAAAGCAAGGGCCTGATCTTCAGGTAAAGGATGTGGGCGCACACCATTTTGTGGCAATGGGTACTCATCTTGTGGCCTACCCTCAAGAATGGTTTGTTGCAAAACCTCAATAAAAAAATTGCATGATTCTACCTCAATTTTTTCTCCATATTGATCCTAACACTCTTATGAATTTCATACTTTGGCTAGAATACATTTTCACATCGGGAGACCTTTTATCATAACAAAAAAAATCAAATATGCCCATAATCATGCTTAAATCCTTAGTATTCTAGTATCATAGGGGAAATCCTGCTAGAATTAACTAACATTTAGGGTTCAAGTTTTCCTTTCTCCAGTTTCTTTCCTCATTATGTTTTGGAAAGGAAACGCGAACATCATCAAAGGGTTTGGACTTAGACTCACAAATCTGTCTTTGTCTCTAATATTGTAAGATGAACGTAAAAGCACCAGAAGGACAAGGTTGCACATATGTTAACCCCTCATGAGCCTTGTTCATCAGAAAATCTTCTAGAACATCCCTTATATTTGAAGAAGGTATCTGACCTGCTGACATAGGCTAGGCTCGAATCTTGCACTAGCCACCTGTTCATGATGGCATTGGCAGCATGAAGCCACTACTCTATGCACGGTAAATCGCCCTTCCACGTTAAGAATATTGAACCCTTTCGACACGCAAGGCCTAGGATCTTTTAGTATGTTTGCCATTTTATTTTGTATAGGTGGTGGCTTATGCGAGGTGATAAGAGGGTTGGTGTTGACTATAGCACGCGAAGATGAGGTGAAGGAAGACGGAGCGATGGAAATTCCAAAGAATATGAAGCAAAAAAAATTAACCAGAAAATGTTGTTGATTTACGAAGTAGGCCCATGGGCCTTAAACCAGAATTGGAAAAAGTTATTGGGCTAGTCATCATTTGGGAGAAGGAAAGGAAGGGAACTACAAGAGCAGAATCAAGCTCGGTAATTTAGGAAATGTGTACAATTAGGAAATGTGGCCCACTTCATTACAATAAGAACATGCTATTCAAATTACAAAACCGACATTTCATTTTTTGTTCATTAGAGACCACCTGAGCTTATGTGGGTAGTTGTTGAGAATTAAGTCCGAGAAACTACCCCATTATGACCATTATGAGAGTGATTAATGTGTTCATAACATACAAGCAATCAAACACTAGGCCACCGGAGTTGGGGATGAAGGGGTTGATGGGAAGATCAATCTATCAAAACCAGAACTTGGAAACAAGGGATCATTTATTTTTTGAATGCTCTTTTGCTGATACTTGTT
Source organism: Avena sativa (assembly GCA_916181665.1). Taxonomy (NCBI): domain Eukaryota; kingdom Viridiplantae; phylum Streptophyta; class Magnoliopsida; order Poales; family Poaceae; genus Avena; species Avena sativa. Next base: position 163,260,496 of record OV702294.1, on the reverse strand, counting down.
GGGCTAAGATTCATATTACTTGAGATAGCTTATTGCTGATATACGAATGCATCACTCTCGCTCGACGGTCTTTCAGTGGTACCTGCTTCATGCAAGTATTTGCATGCGATGCGTGTAATATCTGGAAAGAGCAGAATGATTATATTTTTAACAACAAGTCACCTTATTATGGGTGTTGGAAAGTCAGATTCCAAAGTGATATTCTTTTGCACCAGTATAGAGTTAAAATGGATCTAGTAGCTTTCGGCACTTTTACATATTTTTATGTCGTCTGCATTCCACTCCCCCCTTGATTTTTTTTGTCCTGGTGGCTTGTACTTGGATTCTTATAACATAGTTAATAAAAAATTTACTAGATAGGGGCTTACCATACGGTAATGTTTTCAGAAAAAACAGAATTTCGGTTTGGTCGTGTACCAAACCTACCATTCACTGTCTTGGTCTTTGTATTATTGTTCTTCCAACATCCAATTAGGACCACCTTCCCCATAGGTTGAAATAGCATTCGAAATCCTCCTCAGTAATCTTCCCCGCATTGAAAATTTAAAAACCAACCAACTTTGAAGCCACGGAGAAAAGGAAAGTATAACCTTTGAGGAGACAAAAACAATAAACTACAACCCCTCTAAAGCATGGTTGTAAAACTAGCCCAACTATATGAAGATCCATTTTGAAATGATCTCCACCAAAATGATAGGACAAGAACAAACTCACTTTGGTGAGGTCCAGTGAAATGTTAAATGAATACCCAAAATTACGTTGAATTTTTTTGCTCAAAATAAATACCACGAAGAAAGTAGAGGGTAGGGGGAACGTGAGCATATCCAAAAATTTCATTTTCTTAGGAAGCAACATTGGTGGGAATCAGATTGCTCACTTGAACCCAATGGGAGGGGAACTCGATCTTCAAACCAATATTCAAGGATTCAACCCAATAGAGAAATCTTGTGTCAATGATGATGACTTGATCAATGAGAAGAACCATCCTTTTCGCATCTAGCATGAGGTAAAGATACCCCAGGTACTCAAGATGAACCTTTGCAACATCCCAAATTTTTATTAAATCAAACAACATCATTGCACTCATATCATCATAGCATGTGTTGCATTACACAATTTTTTTTTCAAAGATAAAACCCTAGGAAAAACCCTATTAAAACCCACTTATTTATATAAGGTTTGGAGCTTTGTGTTTTTACTTTATTTTACCCAAAATTTATTATTAGAGGTTTTGATATATTTAAATTTTTCCTAAACACTAGGGTTACCTCTTAAAAATCTGGTGAAAATTTGAATTAGTTTGAAGCTTATTTGCTAGTTCAAATCTTTTGTAGAAAAGAAAAACTAAAAAGAAAAAGAATAAGGAAAATATCCGCATCAGCCAAACCCTTTCAGCCTAGTACCCCGGCCCACTAAATCCCACCTGGCACACCCCTCTCCCCCGCAGATTTCTTTTCTCACCGACCCCTCTCTGCACCCACTCACTGTCAGCACGACCCCACCTGCCCCGTCACTCGCCACCTCATCGTCTTCAACCAAAAGACATAGGAACCCGCCCCACTTCCGGCCGTTTATGGCTGATTTACTCCTAGTAAATTCACGCGAATGCGGGAATAATTCCCCACCCCGACCCCGGCCTCTTGACCCCCACTCACTCCTCACCGTTTCCCGCCAAACCCCGCCACCAGAGAGCCCCCAGGCTCCTTGAATTTGAGCTCGAACTGCCATGGCTACCGACGATCTTCGGCAATGATTCCGGTGAAAACCGACTACCCCGCACCCTCTTTTATGGCCTATGATCTTTGCCATCCTCTAGTGCATCTGATAACCACTCTGTTCGCTTTATCCTGTCCCAGGTTGTCGCCACGGTCACCACCGGAGCACCCTCTTCCGTCATCGTTCACCGACGAATTATGATGAGACCTATCTCCCCTTCACCCTATTTTAGCCACCAAGTTTGTACCCAGGTCCTAGCATACCCCACTAATGCCTTGTTTTGCCTGCTCGAGCCCAGGACGACTCCACCATCACGAGACGCGAGCTCCGTCTTCGGCAAGAACTCCGGCGAGGAATCAAGGACGAATCAGGGCGCCCCTTCCTCGACCACGACCACCACCGAGACCCCCTCGACCGTCGCAACCCCCGGTAACGGTCCATGCTCCCTTTACCCCTTTAGTATCGCCGGAGCACCACCCTCCCGACGCGTCGCCACCGCACGCAGTAGACAGCGCTGCCAGTTCTTGGCCAAGTGATGTGATCCATCGGATCTGTATCCTAGGGCTAGTATTAGATCACTTACTGAAGGGATATGATGTCTACACACGCTTCTATTCTTGTAGACAGTGTTGGGACTCCAAGTGTAGAGGTTTGTAGAACAGCAGCAAGTTTCCCTTAAGTGGATCACCCAAGGTTTCTCGAACTCATGGAGGAAGTGGTCAAAGGTATCCCTCTCAAACAACCCTGCAATCAAGGTACAAGAACTCTCTTGTGTCCCTAACACACCCAATACACTTGTCAGGTGTATAGGTGCACTAGTTCGGCGAAGAGATAGTGAAATACAAGTAATATGGATGATTATAAGTGGTAATTGCAATCTGAAATAAAAATGGCAGCAAGCAAACATGTAACGGGTCTAGTTGTAAATGGTGTTTCAATGCTTAGAAACAAGGCCTAGGGATCATACTTTTACTAGTGGACACTCTCATATAAATATCTTCTCTTCATTATGCTACTCTGAACTACTCTCTAGTTGGATAACTCCAATCCACGGTAGGGCTACAAAATCTCTCCTTAAAGTTCGCATTCCCCATCTAGGTAACCCCACACTGTCACCTTGAGCGCTAGATGGTTACAACAAACACCACAGTTTCATAGAGACATCCAACTCAAAATATAACTCATGATAAGTATTTCTGTAATCTTTAGCCTAAGTGCCACACGGTGTGCACACTATCAACCTCACACACGTGGGGATAATCGGAAATTACAATTAAAGCACTTGAGTAGAGGAGTAGATATACTTGATTACAAAGCTCATGACCACAATAAGATCATGCATAGAGAGAGAGAGATGAACACATAGCTACTGATACAATGGAAACGTATCTATAATTTTTGATGTTCCATACTTGTTTCGTATCTACTTTGCTTTACTTGTCCACACTTTGAGGTGATTTTTACATGTTTTCTAGTACTAACCTATTAACAAGTTGCAACAGTGCCAGATGCCTGTTTTCTGCTGTTTTTGGTTCCAGAAAAGTTAGTAAAGAAATATTCTCGGAATTGGACGGGACAAACGTCAAAGTCAATTACTCTCCGTGGGGAACAAGAAGTCCAGAGTGGAGCCGGAGGGGCCGGCCAGGGGGGCCAGACCCACCCCAGGCACCAGGGCAGGTGGGATCGCGCCTGGCTAGGGTTTGGTGGCCCTGGCTGCCTCCCGGTCTCGCCCCTTCGCCTATACGAAGCCCCCGATGCAGAAACCCTGGGTACCCGATCAGAAATCCACGAAACCGTCTATAGCCGCCGCCACCATCGTCCCTAGATCGGGAGGGATATGAAGTTCTTCCCGTCACCCTGCCAGAGGGGAGATCATCCCGGAGGCCTTCTCTCCGGTATGATTCGTGAGTAGTTCCACCTTGGACTATGGGTCCATGTAGTAGCTAGATGGTTGTATCTCCTTTGTGCTTTCATGTATAGATCTTGTGAGCTCTGTTCATGATCTAGATCTAATCTATTTGTAATAATGCATTGGATATTGAGATTATTATGTTGGTTTGATTAATGGTTTTATCTTTATGATTCTATCATGTCTGTGTTGTTTGTGATCTTGCATGCTCTCCGTTGCTAGTGGTTATCTTGGCCAAGTAGTTGCTAGTGACTCCAAGATGGGGTATTTATGCTCGATAGTGGGTTCATGCCTCTAGTTTCCAAGGAAAGTGACAGAAATATGTTCGGTTGTAGATGCGTTGTAGCTACTAGAGAGAAAACAACAGTATCTTGTTCATGGAACATGTGGACTGTTTACCTTACACACTTTGCTTAAAGCAGTTGTCTGTTGCTTGAAACTTAATACTGGAGGGGTTCAGATGATAACCTGGAGGTCGACTTCTAGTCATAGATGCAGTTGGATGACGGTCTATGTATATTGTTGTATTGCCCAATCAACTTCATAGGATATTTCTGGCTAGTAATTGCATTGTTATGCCTTGCTCAGTTCCTGTCAATTGCCTCGCTGTAATTTGTTTACCCTTCATGCCATGTTTTTTATCTAAGGAGAGCACCTCTAGTGAACTATGGACCCCGGTACAATCTTTACCATTGATACATCTTCCGCTGTTACTTGTTTACTTGCTACAAACCATTACCTTCCACACTATACGTTTAATCCTTTGTTACAGCAAACCGGTGAGCTTGACAACCTCACTGATTCGTTGGGGCAAAGTCTTGAGTTTGTGTTATGCAGGTCTCCGCGTTGCTCGCAACACTTGTGTGACGTTTCCTTCCTCCTTCTAGTTCGATAACCTCGGTCTCAACTAAGGGAAGACTTGCTGCTTGCTGCTTCACACCTTACTCTTGGGGTTTCCAACGAAGTGCTCCACGTCAGCACTAGCCATCAAGTTTTCTGGCGCCGTTGCCGTGGAATCTATAAGACAGCTTCAACCTTTTCCTCCCCGTCAAGTTCTCTGGCGCCATCAAGGAGTCATCAACAAGTTTTCTGGCGCCATTGCCAGGGAGGCTAAGGACGTCTTCACTAGGGGAGTCCTTCACTTCCTTTCTCTTTACTTTGTTTTTAGTTTGCTTTGTTTCTTTTTCTTGGTTTTGTTTGCCTCTTTTCAAAAAACCCAAAAAATTAGTCTAGTTTGGTTTGTTTGCCTTATTCAAAAACACAAAAAAATTAATTCTTGCTCTAGTTGCTGCCATGTCGTGGTCTGCCTTTATTTCCCCTATGGTAGAAATCACCACCTTTAAGCAAAAAGGTGAAGAAAGTTTTAAGGAAGCTTGGTCTAGAATCTCAGCTTTCCAGAGGGAAACTGGGCCTGAGGTAAGCCTCAACTTGGTTATTGATAGTTTCTACCGCGATATTGCTCTTTGTTATAGATATGCTTTGGATGTTGTGGCTGAGAAATATTTTTTTCTTTGTACTGAGGATGAAGCTTATGATGCCATAAGGAAATTAATCATGATCTATGGTACACCTTGCAAGTCTGATTCCTCTTTCACAAGTATTTTTATTAGGTTGAACCATCTTGAGACCAGTATTGCTGCCATGAATAGTTGATATCACACTCTTAGGGCTTACCATGATGTTCCTATAAATTCTGAGCCTTCAAAATGGTTTCCCACAATCAAAGTCTCAATAAACACTACAATTTTTTATGCTCACTGTGATATCATGTCTGAATTTTGTCTCATGCCTAAAGATATTTTTGATTCCTTGAGTCTTTGGGGGATTATTGAAGGAGGAGAGGAAATCTCTCTTACCAACAATACCACTATATCACTCATTGGAATAGCTGAAGGTGTGTTTATAAAAATCTCAAGAAAAATGGTAACTAGTGATTATCTTGTTATTGAATGTGTAGGCAAGGGACAGATCACACTTGGAAGGTCTCTACTTAAACACCTTGGGGCAGTGATAGATGTTGGGAAAGGTATCATACACTTTGCTCCTCCGGTAAGCAATCATATCTTCCCTAAAGAGAAAAAAAGGTAAGAAAGGAAGGAACAAGAGGGGAAATTCTTCATTTGAAAATACTTGATTCTTCTTGCTTCTTGTGCCTAAATTAAATGCGTTAAAGAAAAGTATTTGTTGGGAGATAACCCAAGAGTTTTATTGAGTATTGGAAGTTATTACTTTTGTAATAACCTCTCCTTATCCTTTTTTGTTTGCTTTTTGTGCCAAGAATGACCTCTAATGAGAGGGAAGTAAGATTTGGGGAGTTGCTGTCCCGAAACAGATTTCTGTCCTCCACCAAAAACATTCGTGAGGAGGCTCTGTAACTCAGATTGAGCTAAAAATTTATGAATAAACCCCCCAGTATGTTATCTAACTTTCGTTAGTTAAACACTTTTTGATTTGAGCAATAGAAGATGTTCAAAAAAAATCGTTTCTACCTGCTGGTTTGTTTTGACAGATTTCTGCCATTATTTGTATTTGCTTCTTATTGATTCCTTTTTGACCTCTCTTCAAGTAAATTGAGTTTATTTGAAGGAGTTACTATAGTAGATTGTGTTTTTAGTGAAAAGCCTTGCTGTTCCAAAGCTTTTCCAGTGGTCTAATATCTTTTGAATAAGCTAATGTTGGTAATGAAGATTGTGTGAAGTTTTGTATGAAGGAAAAATTTCAGGTGTAGAGAGAGAATGATGCAATGAGATGAAGAATGTACAAAAGCTCAATCTTGGGGATGCCACCATGGTGTCACCCCAAGAAATATCCAAGAGGTACAAGCGTCAAAGCTTGGGGATGCACAAGGCATCCCCTTCTTCATCAATAAAAAGCTTAGATCTGTCTAGAAACTTTATTTTTATTATTTCATGCACAGTTGTGTTATTCTTGGAGCGTCTTAGTTTTCGTTTGCTTTGATTAGTCTATTTAGTTTGCTTTAGTAGTTTGGACCCCCGTTCTCGCTGTGTTGTTTTGCAAATAACGTTGCTTGGTGTTTGGAAATGAGTAGTAAGTTCTTGCTTGAAGTGCAAGAGGAGCTTGCATTGGCTATGACTTAGACTTTAGCATGACATGCTAGGTGTTGTTTTAACATTATGCTTAGTGATTATTGTTGTAGCATGTCTTGTTCCAAACAATTGGGATTGCTTAGTGTGCCTTGAAGAAATTATGCGTTGTTTTAGCATGCAAAAGCATAGTATTATGGTATTCTCCTTTGATGTTTTGCTTGGGTTGACTTGTCACATCTTCACACCATGTTATGACTATGACAAGTCACCATTAGCCTCTATGATCATTTAGTCCTTGACTTGTAGTACCACCCTTTGCTTTGATTAGTTTGCTTTGTTGCATTGCATAATTATGGCCATTATTGCTCTCTTAGTTGGTTGCTCCCAGTCTTTTGCTAGCCTCCACTTGTATGAGTAAATTCTACTCATGCCTCCAACTCCCAAGAAACTAAGTTATTACAAAGTGTCCACTATAAATTCCTATGCATGGTGTGCTACACCATTCCAAGTATATTCTTGTTTTCATCTATCTTCCAATTAAAAACTATTTGTTATGTGAAAACTTAGCGATTAAAGCCCTCATGAACTTGATCGCACACTTTATTCTTTGCCCCTAATAAACTTGAACCATTGTGACAACTTTGTTGTATATGCTTGCACTTATAAGTTGGAATTAGCAGAACCGTGCTGTCACGGGGAACGTTTTCAACATTGCACTTGCACCTTGTTGTACTCAGTTGATATCATCTTCTTTTGTCTATGGATGTCACCGGTGTGAAATAAAGAAGGAACTTGTAAGTCCATGGAGTTTGTATCCTGTGTTAGAGAAACGCCTGGGCCGCTAGCCTAAGCCATGCCTAATCATGGTGGAAACTTGTAGCATCACCATAGTGACATCTTTGAACTATTCTTCTTATAAAAAAAGAGACATATTGAGAAAAGATGAAAGAGAGAAAAAATCACCATATTCCCATGGTACATAAGAAGAATTGCTGAGATGCTCATTGTGTGCTTGCCTTGTCATTTTGGTTATGGGAAAGCTCTTGTACTATGTGCAAGGGGTACCCCGTTGGCGGTTCTCAATGATATGCAAATACTTATAGTGACAAGAACTTACCTGGATCCAAATTTGAGTATGCATGAGGTGTGACCCTTATATTCAAGGGGCATGAGATTGCCAACTTATACTTCGTCAAGTATATACTCCAGCTTTGCCACTTTCACCTTAACCACTTCAATATGCTTATGATAGGGGCAATGAGGGATGAAATATAACTAGTACCATAATTTTTGGAAGCTCTTTTTGAAACTTGTAATCCCTGCTTCCTTTACAAAAAGGCCTTTCTTCCATCATTATTGAGTCTCCACCTTCTACCTTTAGGCACCATTAAGAGAGCATAGTTGTCATTCTGTGTGCAGTGTTCCAAAGCTTATTAATTGATGCATATTGTGTTATTACTTGCTCTTGTGCTATTTGTTTCTAGTCACCCTTGTGAACTTTGCAGGTGTCCTATGCATTATATTGCTACTCTATGAGGGACAAGCTGATTGCCACTATGCTATATTTTCTGCATGTGAAACAAACAAATGTTTTTTCATTGCATATTATTCATGATCTTTGTTTGTAGCTTGCCATGTTGCAGGCATAGTTACTATGTCCTATTGTTAGAACTCCATCTTTCATGCACATGTTGAGAGTTTTTTGATCCCAGCTTTCAATGCACATGTTGGATCTTTATTGTGAGCCTGCATGTCACCTCAAAAATTATTCTGTTTATCACTTAACTACTCGAGGACGAGCAGGAGTTATGCTTGGGGATGCTGATACGTTGGAATCGTATCTATAATTTTTGATGTTCCATGCTTGTTTAGTATCTACTTTGCTTTACTTGTTCACACTTTGAGGTGCTTTTTACAAGTTTTCTGGTACTAACCTATTAACAAGTTGCAATAGTGCCAGATGCTTATCTTCTGCTATTTTTGGTTTCAAAAAAGTTAGTAAAGATATATTCTCAGAATTGGACGGTACAAACGTCAAATTCAATTACTTTTCGTGGGGAACAAGAAGTCCAGAGGGGAGACGGAGGGGCCGACCAGGGGGGACAGACCCACCCCAGGCATGGGGGAAGGTGGGCCCGTGCCTGGCTAGGGTTTGGTGGCCATGGCCGCCTCCCGGTATCTCCCCTTCGCCTATAAGAAGCCCCCAATGCAGAAACCCTGGGTACCCGATCAGAAATCCACGAAACCGTCTATAGCCGCCACCATCGTCCCTAGATCGGGGGGGGGGGGGTTCTAAAGTTCTTCCCGGCACACTGTCGGAGGGGAGATCATCCCGGAGGCCTTCTCTCCGGTATGATTCGTGAGTAGTTCCATCTTGTACTATGGGTCCATGTACTAGCTATATGGTTGTATCTCCTCCTTTGTGCTTTCATGTATAGATCTTGTGAGCTCCGTTCATGATCAAGATCTAATCTATTTGTAATCATGCATGTTGTGTTTGCGGGGATCCGATGGATATTGAGATTATTATGTCGGTTTGATTAATGGTTTTATCTTTATGATTCTATCATGTCTATGTTGTTTGTGATCTTGCATGCTCTCTGTTGCTAGTGGTTATCTTGGCCAAGTAGTTGCTAGTGACTCCAAGAGGGGGTATTTATGCTCGATAGTGGTTTCATGCCTCTAGTTTCCAAGGGAAGTGACATAAATCTCTTCGGATGTAGATGTGTTGTTGCTACTAGGGAGAAAACAACGGTCTCTTGTTCATGGAACATGTGGACTGTTTACCTTACACACTTTGCTTAAAGCAGTTGTCTGTTGCTTGCAACTTAATACTGGAGGGGGTTTGGATGATAACCTGAAGGTGGACTTCTAGTCATAGATGCAGTTGGATGACGGTCTATGTATATTGATGTATTGCCCAATCAACTTCATAGGATATTTCTGGCTAGTAATTGCATTGTTATGCCTTGCTCAGTTCCTGTCAATTGCCTCGCTGTAATTTGTTTACCCTTCATGCCATGTTGTTTATCTAAGGAGAGCACCTCTAGTGAACTATGGACCCCGGTCCAATCTTTACCATTGATACATCTTTCACTGTTACCTGTTTACTTGCTGCAAACCATTACCTTCCACACCATACGTCTAATCCTTAGTTACAACAAATCGGTGAGCTTGACAACCTCATTGATTCGTTGGGGAAAAGTCTTGAGTTTGTGTTGTGCAGGTCTCCGCGTTGCTCGCAACACCTGTGTGACGTTTCCTTCCTCCTTCTGGTTCGATAACCTCGGTCTCAACTGAGGGAAGACTTGCTGCTTGCTGCTTCACACCTTGCTCTTGGGGTTTCCAATGAAGTGCTCCACGTCAGCACTAGCCATCAAGTTTTCTAGCGCTGTTGCTGGGGAATCTACAGGACAGCTTCAACCTTTTCCTCCCCGTCAAGTTCTCTGGCGCCATCAAGGAGTCATCAGCTACTAGTAGAGCCCTTAGCCTCGAGGGAGAACTACTCCCTCCTCATCATGGGAGTCAGCAACAACGATGGAGATGGCGGTGGAGTCGATGGATATGGCTCCGAGGGAAATTCCTCGTCCTAGCAGGGTGCCGGAACAGAGACTTCTGTCCCCCGAATCTCCTCTTCGGTGGCGGCGGCACTGCGGAACTTTTTGTGGAGATCTGATCTGCGTAGGGTTTATGTCTCGGGAGACGTATATATAGGCAAAAGGGCAAGGTCGGTGGAGCTTCGAGGGGCCCACACCATGGGCTGGCGTGGCCAAGGGTGGGCCCGCGCCACCCTATGGTGTGGCCGCCTCGTGGCTCCCCTTCGTCTCTCCTTCATGTTGCATCTAGAAAAATAGAAACTTTGGCTTTTGTCCCGTCCAATTCCGAGAATATTTCCTTACTAGCTTTTCTGAAACCAAAAACAGCAGAAAATAGGCAACTGGCACTACGACATCTTGTCAATAGTTTAGTTCCGTAAAATGTATAAAAATGCCTCAAAGTGTAGACAAAACATAAGGAATTTGATACTAAACAAGCATGGAGCATAAAAAATTATAGATATGTTTATGACGTATCAAGCATCCCTAAGCTTAACTCCTGCTCGTCCTCGAGTAGGTAAGTGATAAAAATAATAATTTTTGAGGTGACATGCACCATCACAATCTTGATCAAGTTATTGTAAAGCATTGATAAGTGGGATCAAAGTACTCTAAACATGAGCATGAGAGATGTAGTTCTAACAATAAGACATATCAACTATGCTGTAACATGAAAAGGTACAAACAAAGATCATAAATAACAGTGCATTGAAAGACGTTTGGTTGTTTCACATATAGAAAACATAGCAAGAGTGGTATTCAGCTTGTCCCTCATGGAGTAGCAAAACATAAATGCATAGGACACCTTCAAAGTTCATAAGGGTGACTAGATACAAGAAGTAGTTCAAGAACATGCAATATCAAAATTAATACTCAATCAATAAGTTTTTGGACAATGCACATGAAACTAAGAATGACAACTATGCTCTCTTAATTGGTGCATAAAGATAGAAAGTGGAGACTCAACATAAAGGTAAAGAGAAAGGCCCTTCACAGGGAAGCAGGGATTTCAAGTTTCATAAAGAGCTTCCAAAAATTATGGTTCTTATTAGCAATGGTAAAGAAATCGGTAATCGTTAACTACTCGGTTTTCTTGGGAGTAGCGACTAATCGGAATTCGGACGATTAACTGATTTAATCGGTCGAGTATTAATTGGTGCAACCTACAAAAATTAGCACCTAAAATACATATGACTCCTCTTGCACCTCAACCACCTACCCTATTAAAGGCAACCTCGAGCTCCCGAATGAGATCCTCAAGGAGCTTGAGATCTGGTATCTGAGGTCTGATCGGCAACTACGAGGAACTGGTCAACAACGACAAGGAACTAGCTGGTGATGGCATAAATCGAGCTCCTGGAGGCAGGGATCGAGCGAGAGCTTCGAAAAACCTACTTCATTATGGCAGGTTAGCGGATGGATGGGCGATACGTGTTGATAATTTTGCAGCTTTTTTGACCAAGTGTAGTAGTTAATAGGGAACATGCCTAGTAATCGGAGTGTTATAGATATTAATCGGGCTAAACGATTAACACAAACGATTAGTGGTAATCGACATGGTCAGGTCCCTAGAAGCGATTAATCGGCCTATTAATCACTCATTCGGCCTATTTTTTAATAATGCTTATTAGCTTTTAGCTCTCATTTCCCCTACCATAAGAATCTTGAAGTGATTAAGGTTAAAGTGAAACAAATATGTAGTATATGCTTGACAAATCATAAGTTGGCAATCTCGCGTCCCTTGAGTACGAGGGTCGTTCCTCATGCTACTCAACTTTAGTCACAAGCAAGTTCTTGTCATTGTAAGTATATGTGTATCATAGAGAACCTCCAATGGAGTACCCCTTGCCCCATGACACAGGAGCTATCCCATATCAAAATGACAAGGCAACAGACAGTGAGCATCTCAGTGATCCTTTTATTTACCATGAGCATGGTGCATATATTTTTTTTCTCTTTTTTTTTTATATATATTTTTTCTGAGGATGCTTCATAGATTGCTCACTATGGTGATGCTACAAGTTTCCACCATGATTAGGCATGTCTTAGGCTAGCCGCCCAGGTGTTTCTCTAACACATATATAATACTCCATGAACTTAAAATATCCCCTTTTATTTCACACCGCCGATGTCCATAAACAAAAGATCATGATATCAACTAGGTAATATGTACAGGTGTTGAAAGCGTTCCCCATGATAGCAACATTCTGCTAATTCCAACTTATAAGTGCAAGCATATGCAACATAGATGACACAATGGTTCAAGTTTATTAGGGTGCAAGAAAGTAAAATGTGCCATCAAGTTTGTGAGAGCTTTAATCACTAGTTTTCACATAACAAGTTTAATCTGGAAGATAGATAAAAACATGAATATACTTGGAATGGTGTAAGACACCCTGCATAGGAATTTATAGTGGACTCTTTGGAATAACTTGGTTTCTTGGAAGTTGGATGCATGAGTAGAGCTTACTCAGTACAAGTGGAGGCTAGCAAAAGACTGGGAGCGACCAACTAAGAGAGCAATACTGGCCATCATCATGCAAAGCGAGAAAACATTATTAATTAAAGCACAAAGTGATATCACAAGTCAAAAACTAACTGATCATAGAGGCTAAGGTGACTGGTTTGTAGTCTTGACATGGTGTAAACATGTTCCAAGTCAACCCAAATGAAGCATCAAAGGAGAATAGCATAATACTATGATTTTAAATGCTAAAACAACACATGATTCTTTCAAGGAACATTAAGCAATCTCAGTTGTTTGGAACAAGTCATGCTACAACAATAATCACTAAGCATAAGGTCAAATCAACATCTAACATGACATGATAAAGTCTAATCCACAGTCAAAACAAGCTTCCTTTTGTACCACTATAAGCATGAAACTTTCTACTCCTTTCCAACACCAATCAACTTATTTGAAACAACTCATAAAGATAATCAATCAATAAAGACCAGTGTGCTTGTCTCACAAATGTAAAAAGAAGAACTAAAAATTTCTAAGCATAAAGCATGAGAAAACTAAAGCTAAACGCGGTGCTAGCAAAAGTGAACACTCATAGAACAATCAGAGTGCAAACTAGAGTGTTCTAAACAATGAAAACAGAGTGTGTCTCTCTCCAAAAGAAGTTTGATGTGTTCCAACCAACTTAATACAACAAACCAAATAAAAGGAAAACTAAAAACAAAAACAAAGACGCTCCAAGAACAACAAAATAGTGCATGAAGCAATAAAAATAAAGTATTTTGAAAGAGAACGTGAGATTGTTATTGATGAAGAAGGGGATGACTTGGTCATCCCCAAGCTTTGACGCTTGTACCTCTTGAATATTTCCTTGGGGTGAGATGGGTGGAATCCCCAAGCTTGAGCTTTTGTCCATTCTTCATCTCATCACATCGTTCTTTCCCTACATTTGAAAATTTCCTTCATACAAAACTTCACACAATCTTCATTAGCAACATTAGTGTATTAAAGATAATAAGACTTTGGGTTTAGTTTCAACATAAGTAAAAATTCCATTAAAACACAAGCTACTGTAGCAATTCCTTTTAAAGGCTCAAGTGATCAAAGATAACTCAAAAAGAAACCGATAAGAGGCAAATGCAAATAATGGCAGAAATCTGTCAAAACAGACCAGCAGGTAAAAACCGATTTTTTCGAAGACCTTCTGTTGCTCAAATAGAAAAGTGTTGAACTAACGAAAGTTATATAATAATCTGGGGCATATTCTCAGAAAATTATAGCTCAATCTGACATACTGGGATTTTTCACGAATGTTTACAGTGAAGCACAAAAATCTGTTTTGGGACAGAAACTTCCCCAAATCGTACTTCTCTCTCATTAGAGGTTATTCTTGGCATAAAAACCACACAAAAAGGATAAAGAGAGGTTATTATAGAGGCAATAACTTTAAGGACTCAAAAGAAAAACTTACTGAAAGCAAAAAATATAATGGGTTGTCTCCCAAAAGCTCTTTCTTTATAGCCATTAAGATAGACATGATAATTTTGATGATGCTCACATAAGAAATATGAATTGAAGTAAAAGAGAGAATCAAGAAGAAAATATAAAACAAATTTACGTCTAACCCACTTCCTATGAAAAATAATCTTTTAAAGAAACAAGTCATGAAAGAACAAAGCAACAAGCATAGGAAAGCAAAACAAGTGCAACTTCAAAATTTTAAACATAAAGAGGTGAAACTTAATATTGTTGACATACATAAAACCATGTTTCCCTCTCTCATAATAACTTTCAGTAGCATCATGAATAAAATTAACAATATAACTATCACATAATACATTCTTATCATGAGCCACATGCATAAAATAATTATTACTCTCCACATAAGGATAGCCATTCTTATTAATTACAGTAGGAGAAAATTCAACAAAATAGCTATCATTATTATTCTCATCACCATAATCATCAAATATTGGAGGCATATTGTAATCATAATTAATTTTCTCCTCAATAGTAGGTGGATTGAAAATATCATATTCATCATTGTAATCATCATATATTGGAGGTATAGTATCATCATAGAAAATTTTCTCCTCAATAATAGGTGGGCTAAAAATATCATATTCATCATTGTAATCATCATATATTGGAGGTAAAGTATCATAAAAGCAATTTTTCTCCTCTAAAGCTGGGGAACTAAAAAGATTATTTTCATAAAAACTAGCTTCCCCAAGCTTAGACGTTTCCATAGCATTAGCAATAATGGTGTTCAAAGAATTCATACTAATAACATTGCTCTTAGCATGCAAATAAAGTTCCATAGGTTTTTTAGTTTTCTCTTCAAACACTTCACGTCCTAACTCAAGATAAATACTATAAATCTCTCTAAATTTTATGTTGTTTTCCATTAAGCCTAACTAGTGAAAATAAAAACAAGAAACAAAAAGATATAATTGCAGAATCTAAAGGAATTAACTTCGAGCACTCACACACCAGCAACAGTACTAGAAGATAGCTTAGTATCCAGAGGATGTGAGTACCTTTTACCTTACCTCCCCGGCAACAGCACCAGAAAAGATCTTGACAGGGAGAAAGAGACTAAATGCCCTATTTTCCCCGGCAACGGCACCAGAAAAGAGCTTGATGTCTATGCGCGCTTCTATTATTGTAGACAGTGTTGGGCCTCCAAGTGCAGAGGTTTGTAGAACAGCAACAAGTTTCCCTTAAGTGGATCACCCAAGGTTTATCGAACTCAGGGAGGAAGTGGTCAAAGGTATTCCTCTCAAACAACCCTGCAATCAAGGTACAATAAGTCTCTTGTGTCCCCAACACACCCAATACACTTGTCAGGTGTATAGGTGCACTAGTTCGGCGAAGAGATAGTGAAATAAAAGTAATATGGATGATTATAAGTGGTAATTTCAATCTGAAATAAAAATGGCAGCAAGCAAACATGTAACATGTCTAGTTGTAAATGGTGTTTCAATGCTTATAAACAAGGCGTAGGGATCATACTTTCACTAGTGGACACTCTCATATAAATATCTTCTCTTCATTATGCTACTCTAAATTACTCTCCGGTTGTATAACTCCAATCCACGGTAGGTCTACAAAAGCTCTCCTTAAAGTCAGCATTCCCCATCTAGGTAACCCCACACTGTCACCTTGAGCACTAGATGGTTCCAACAAACACCACAATTTTATAGAGACATCCAACTCAAAATATAACTCATGATAAGTATTTCTGTAATCTTTAGCCTAAGTGCTAGACGGTGTGCACACTGTCAACTTCACACACGTGGGGTTAACCGGAGATTACAATTAAAGCACTTGAGTAGAAGAGTAGATCTACTTGATTATAAAGCTCATGAGCATAATAAGATCACGCATAGAGAGAGAGATGAACACATAGCTACTGGTAGAGCCCTTAGCCTCGAGGGGGAACTACTCCTTCCTCATCATGGGAGTCAGCAACGGCGATGGAGATGGTGGTGGAGTCGATGGTTATGGCTCCAGGGGCAATTCCCCGTCCTGGCAGGGTGCCGGAACATAGACTTCTGTCCCCCGAATCTCGTCTTCGGTGGCGGCGGCGCTGCGGAACTTTTTGTGAGATCTGATCCGTGTAGGGTTTACGTCTCGGGAGACGTATATATAGGCAAAAGGACAAGGTCGGTGGAGCCTCGAGGGGCCCACACCAAGGGCTGGCGTGGCCAAGGGTGGGCCCGCGCCACCCTATGGTCTGGCCGCCTCGTGGCTCCCCTTCGTCTCTCCTTCGTGTTGCGTCTGGAAAAATAGGAACTTTGGCTTTTGTCCCATCCAATTTCAAGAATATTTCCTTAATAGCTTTTCTGAAACCAAAAACAGCAGAAAAAGGGAACTGGCACTGCGGCATCTTATCAATAGGTTAGTTTCGGAAAATGTATAAAAATGCCTCAAAGTATAGATAAAACACAAGTAAGTTAATACTAAACAATCATGGAGCATCAAAATTATAGATACATTTACGACGTATCAGGGTATCGATCGATCTAGAGTGCTCAGTTTCATTGAAATCCAAGGCTCATGTTGCCGATCCGACCGAAGCGGTACCGGCCAGTATGATTAGGCCACGTGGTAAACCCTCTGTTAAATTTGAATAAATACACTGAACGTGGTAAACCCTCTGTTGAACCACAAATCGGAAAAATACAAACTTGGTTTCCATGGATTCATAAAAATGAGAAATTCACTGTAGAGACCTCATTTAGTTCAATAGCTTCTGTAAAAATTGAGTTTTAGGCAGAACCTTTTTGGGAGTATTTTACCCATAAAAATTGCTATATAAATTGTTTTTGAATAGTTCTTATACCTTTAGATGGAGTATTTTATCCTCTATACTGTAGACTCTGAATATGAAAGTGTAGTATTCATCTTATTGCATAATTGCATGCATTCATATTTTGGGATGCCTATATTGAATTGTGTATTGTGTTGTTTGATTTATGATGTGTTGATTGTGTGGATTGTGAAGTTTGTTGCTGTGAGGATTGTACCTACTTCCCTAGCTACCAAGGCAAGTGATACTTTCATCATATATCCTATTATTTCCACTATTGCACTAGCGTTATTTTAGTAGAACATTGCATGATAGTTTTACTTATATTGCTATGCTATAGTAAACCTATAGATTATACCTTGGTAGTATTTTCCTAAGTTAGGAAACACCGTATGCTAGAATGCTTATCCATGCTATTTAGTATTCGTGGGTGGAAATTCATATTATGATGGTATGAAAAGTTTTTATACTTATTTTTGACTAAGAAAATAATCGATGTTAATGAAACACCTGGGTGGAAATGAGACTTGTATGGATAATATTGAGTGGCTACTCAGGACCCATGTCTATGGTTTACCCTAGTGTATCACACTTGTGGATGGCCACCCAGGAACAAAGAGATTGGAGACGTTCGTGTCGTGAAGCTTCCAGTGCAACCACCTGGAATATGGGCTCTGCCTTGACCGACTAAGTTGTGAGAACTTAGCCAGACGGACAGAGGGTGGTACAGTTGATAGGATGGAACGCGTCTGTGGTGGTCTGAGGGATTACTTCTGAAAATTCTTGTCTCGATGTATATCGAGTCTTGTGGGTAAAGTGTACCACCGCTCGAGAGGGTAAAACTAAGTACTTAGCCGTGTCCCCGGTTATGGACAATTTTTGAGCGTCAACGCATTGAAACAGTTCAAGAATCTCCTCATCCTAATTTCTCTAAGTTAATTTTTTTGGGTGAACAAGGGAAGAGGTTCACTGATGTCTATCGGTGGTACCTTAGTGTTTTGTAAAAATAAAGCTTATTTTTTTCAAACCGATAGGATAAAACCTGCTTTTAGCAAAGTCAGCCAAATCTACACTTAGCCATATATTCATGTAGTTGCTAGGTTTTACTATACAAATATGGTATCACTTGCCAATACAATTCCAATTGTATTGACCCTTTATGGCCATAACTTATCATGTTGCAGGATACTCTAATGGTGAGTAGGGTTACGGGTCTACACTCGACATGTTTGCCTGTAGCGCATGAAGATGAAAGACTACTATTATGCTATGTAATGAGAACTCTAAATAAGTTAGCCTTGGGCTAAGTGAGTTGTAAGAACTATTATAATCCTGGATATGCGATGTAATAATGACCTTTGTTTCTTTGTACTTCATCTTAAACTGTGGGTGCTAGCAATTTGATCCAGGGACTAGCACTGCAATCACAAGGATCTCCACCTTTATCAGGTGAGATCTTACAACCTTATTTAAAACTGTTGTGGAATAAACCACACACGGACGACATGCTAGAACTTCTTCAGACATGCGAAGAGAGAGAGCATACTAGGGTTGCGGGCGTCAGAGTTGGAGTGGTACCCGATGATAAACAAGATTGATGCCAAAGTGGGAGCCGGCGCTTAAGGCCATTAAGGGCTCATGTCACCTCACCAGATACAATAAACACTGGGTTTCACAAACTTCTTAATTAGCTATTCAAAATTTCGAAGATTCCAAGTTTCACCTACTGGGCTTGGAGATGAGACACTCCAAAAGATAAAAATAGATGTCGTTATTTCGAGTTTGAACACTTGCAAATTATCTTAAAGGAATCACTCAAAGCACCAAAAATATCATACAAATAATGGAGTAAAGTGTCTGATTAGCGTGCAAAGGCTGATGTTCAAAGCCTTCATCTCTCATAAGTTTCATATCTCTCATCTTGTAAAGGAATGGAGCTTGCATATTGTCGATGATATATGGGTCGGACAGATGTCATATTAACTTACATGCAGCCACCCATCTTAGCCCAATCGGGACAAGGAACACAAGCTACATAAGGGAGTTTTACTACCTACAAGAGGAATCCATCGTCCCTGATTATAGGAGGCTGATAGCTCCAAATATTGACACTTTTTATCGATGATTTTCCATTGGTTTTCATCGGGTTTTGTTGGTTTTGATGTTTCAACTAATGTTAAAATCGCAAATTAGCGAAACCTTGTTTTCTTGTATTGGTTTTCAGGTATTGAACTTTTGTAATATCTGAGAGCATTTATGGGCTAATTACACCTGATTGAACAAATTCCCAATTGAAGACCCTTTCATTAGAGGCATCCAGAGCCCTTAACGACTACTGGTACGGTTGGATGCCACCAGTACAACCCGCCCATACTACCTTCCTTTGCCTCTGTTATATAAACACAAGCAACTTTCATGAAGCAAAGGGGGACAAAATACGAACACAACCTCCACAAAAAGTCCCAGAAGACAGGTGATCATATCTAAAGAAGGAGAAGAACACCACCTCATCCTTCGATGATCCCTAACCTATCGATCATCCACTCCACCATCATTCCCACTTGTACTTAGAGAGAGAGATATTCTCACTTGTAAGATTTGGGTTTGAACCTTTGATCTACTTTGGTTTGTACTTGATTTGATCTCCAACGGTATTATGGCTTGCTATGGTAAAGTTGAGATGATTTCCATTTGCAATATTATTATTCCTTTGATCTGTCTTTCTCTCATGTCTAAGTAAATCCCCATACGCATGGGAGATGTAGGGGATTGATAAGATTTGTTGTGCCTCTTTTACTTTCATATATTCTTGATTGTTGTCGTGATTATTATATTGTGAGAATGACTAACTATGTTTGCCCAATGCTTGTTGTCCAATTTTAGGACCCAGATAACATGATCCTAAGATCTCATAGTTTACTAGCGAATCAGTGACCCCCGAATGACACGACCGACATTAAAAAAGATCTAGTATTACTCGAGGATAACATGGAACCACCAAGATTAAAGCCTTGATCTGATTGGAAGACCTCAATTAATATGCTGACCATTACTATGTTAATAGACAAATGGATCATTAGGATTGGGAAGAATCTACCAAGAGGACTCCTAGTTAGTATATGCTTTTCTTGCCTAGTCACGTATAAATAAAAAGTATCAAAATCACTTATTCCGCTTTATCCACCTAGCACTTTCACTATTACCATGAACCGTTTCTCTCCGCGCCTAACTTCTCATCTGCAGGAATCCCGAAAAATTTCCTTTCTTTTACTTTTATGTTAAATACTTCCAACACCGTTTATTACTTAAATATTCTCCCTTACTCACTCATCCATTTTCACACTCAACACTTGCAGTAAATTCACTCAAGACAACATGAAACCTTGGGTGAGACAGAAACACCTTAGAAAGACACTTTCCTAAGATCCCTAATGGGATCGATATAAAAACTAGAATTAATACTTCCACGAAAACATGCTCTGACGAACCTGTGCTCTTGCAGGCTATCAAGCAATTTCCTGGCGCCGTTGACGAGGAGCTAAGTGCTAAGTGTTTGTTTCTTGACATTCTTAAGATTTGACATCATCCATGATCTCTATTGAATATAGAGGTACTACGCGTTCTAGTAGAACTTATTTACCAATTGAAAATGCCTAGAATTCATTGAAAGATTTTCTAACTCGCGTTCTATAGATGTGAACAGTTTGATTCCTATAATGGCAGATTTGACCATCACCCAGGGAGGCAAATATCTTGAGATAACCATTGGGATAATATGGGAATCCATCTAGGCACCTCAGAAAAATGCCTATTCTCTATCCTGATCTTGAAAGCCTGAAATTTTAAATATATCCCGAGCTAATCTATATGATGAAAGAAATTGCTTTTGCAGGAAGAGAAGATGAAGATCCAAGTGATCATCCGACAAAGGTTTATGACCTTTACGCCACTCTTAAACCAGCCGGGCTGCTAAAGTAGTTTGTACTCCTTAAAATGTTTTGTTGGTCTTTAAAAGATAAAGCTTTTACTTGGTTACAATCCTTGCCCAATCACACTATGAAAAGCTGGGAAGATTGCATTCGAGATTTTATGCAAAGATATTGCTCATTTACTAAAATCATGCAGATCAATTGTGACATTACAAATTTCTTTCAAAGAGTTGAAGAAAACTTTTATCAAGCATGGAATAGATTTTATAGGATAATCATGAAAGTCTCAAATCATGGCTTTAAGGAGCATTTAATTATTCAATACTTTTATAATGGGCTTAATGATGAATTGAAACATATGATTGATTTAACTTTAGGAGGAGATATTAGTAGCCTGACCCTACCCGAGTGCATAAATCTTTTCGAGGTAAGATCCTTTAATGATGAACAATACAATCTTGTTGAGGACATCAATCCAAGAAAACGTATGTTTCATATACCTCAGGAACTTATGCGTGAAGTTAAAAAGTACATGGAGGATAAAGGAGTAGCAGGGGAACTTGTTAAATAATATAAACTGGATGTTCTCCAAACTTTTGTTGTAGAGGATGAAATAAATCTTGTAATGCAAAAGTTAGGCACCAATAGAGCTAGTTCTGTGAAAAATATTTTTTAAACGTTTAATGGTTCAAGGGAAAAATATAAAAGAGTTAACCAATTTTTTTGATGATCTAGTACATGCCACTAGGCACCTTGATAAATATTTTAAGTATGGTTATAACCCAATGCGATCAGATAGCTAAAACTCAAGTTTTGATTGTCAAAATAATTATAATCGCAATACAGATTCTACTAAAATTGTCACTAGACATGGTACAAAGACACAGGAACCTCAAGGGCCACCTTGGTATCAAGAAGAACAAGCCCGAAAAGCGAGAGAGACTCAAGAAATGAGTCAAGAAGAAGAGGACCTTGTCGATCCACAAGATGATATTGATTATGAACCTCAAAGAAAATAAAAGGAAGCTTCAAATAAAGATAAAGAAGAGGTAGGGGCAAGAGACAAAGATAAACAATATGATTTTGATGCTGAAACTATTGATTGAAGAGAAGAAGCTGAACTTAGAAGTGATCAAGAAGAGCAAGTTATCACCTCAAGTGAGAAACAAGCCGACAAGCAAAATCCTATAGAAAGGAAGAAGACTAAAAAGGATACTTAACTATTAGTCAAGGTAAAAGAAAAGGTAACACCATTTTCCGCAGCTCTAGGTAATCTTTGTTTAGAACTTCCTTTGGCAGTAATTCAAGTTCCTACTTATAAAAAATTCATGCGAGATATTCTTAATAGAAATAAAAGGGTAACAATGATGACTAGTTTTTGTGTCAAGATGCTTGCTAAGCTTGGGGATCCAAGTATACCAACTATCTCTTGTGCAATTATAAAAAATAACATCCTTAATGCTCTTTGTGATTTAGGTGCAGGTGTTAGTGTCATGCCTTATTCCCTATTTAATAAATTAAACCTTGGAGATTACTCTCCTACTTCAATTACCTTGCAAATGGCTCATAAGACTACTAAACAACCCGTCAGTATGATCGAAGATATTTTACTTAGAATTGATCAATATGTTATACCCATTAGTTTTATTAGACTTGATGTTCCTGAAGATGAGAAACTTTCAGTCATCCTTGAAAGACCTTTTATTAGCATTGTAGGAGCTAATCTGGATTGCTCTAGAGGGAAAATTGTTTCCAACATATACGATGATCATATTGTTCATTTTCCTAAGAAACAAGAACGATGTGGGAAATATATACCACTGCCTAAGTGTGTTCAAGTGGTAAGTACCCTCGATGAAGGAAAGCCCAAGGTATGTGCTGAAAATTCGGAGGCTGGTTAGCTAAGATTGACCCTTCTAAATAAAATGTTGAATGGGAGTCAACCCATTTTTGAAATAAATTAGTTTAGTTGTTTTCATAGTTGTTCTAATAAAAATATTTTAATTGTAATGTGCAGAGAAAACATGCTATGTGAAGCCAAGGTTTTAGTTTGGAATAAAGTGTTGAAAATTAAAGAAAAAAAGAGGGGACAGAGACCATAACGAGCAATGGTACGACCGGAGCCACCCATACCGTCCACCCGTACCGATGGAGCAAAGAAATGAGCAATTTTCCTCCAAAGGTACTAACGAGTTAACGACCGGTGGTACGACCGGAGCCACCCATAACATCCGCCCATACCGATGGAGCAAAGAAGCGAGCGGTTTTCCTCCAAAGGTACTAACTAGTTAACGACCAGTGGTACGACCGGAGCGGCACATATCGTCTGCACGTACCAACTCTCCAGGTTTGATCTCGAAACCCTAGCGCCGGATCCAATGGTGACGACCGTAGGTACGGGCAGGACGCGCCCGTATCGACTACATCACCCCGTAAGAGCAATGTCAGAGATTTGTCTCGTGAATGAACTAGGGTCCAATGATCCCTTGGTTCGAGAGGGGGCTGAACACGCGTTCTCCAGGAGCCTCGGCAATGGTGGCGACGGTGAAGCAATATTCATGACAGAGAGGTGACACAGAGTTTTTTACCCAGGTTCGGGACCATCGTGAGGAGGTAAAGCCCCTACTCCTGCTTTGTTGTATTGCTCGCTTGGCTTCGCGAGGGTACAATGGAGGTGAGATGTCTAGGGTTTAGATCGCAGGGGATCGATATCTTCTAAGGTAGGAGGAGAGTCCCTTATATAGGGCGGCTCGGGCCTCTTCCCTGGACTTTAGGTAGGAAGTGTGTCCAGCTCGCTCGATCTTGCCCTGTCCTCCCTATAAAGTGTCATATGACTATGTCACTTGTCTTCATCCGACACTCTCTGCCTTTTCTCTTCTATCACCAAAACAGAAATAGAATGGGCCTTCCGTCATGAGGTTGATCGTCCTTTCCCTGCATAAAGGGAGAGTAGACCGAGTCTTCTTTATCGAGGTGGCCGGTGCTGTAAGGACGCGGTACTTCCTGTTGGGGGTCGGGGTTCGAGCCCTGCTCGACGAAGTTACTATCTTACCCTAGAGACGTTTCGGGGCATCTGAGGCATAGGGGCGCATCGTGACAACGTGGTAGACCACATCCGGAGGCGTTATTGTTTGAGGCTCCCTTCCTCACAAGGTGATCCCCCCATAAGGCATGTTCGTCTGCGTCCCCTCTAGAAGCGTGCCCCTCATGAGGGCGAAGCCTCTCTAGGTGCGGGACTAGTCTACCTCGGGGACGTGGCACCCCGGTTGCCACAGCCCCGACAGTAGCCCCTGGTCGCTTGCCTTGCACGTGTCCCTACGAGGACTCGAAGGGGCAAGCGGCCCTAGACGGTGGACAGGCCCCGCGCCTGCTTGGTCAACAAAGACACGACTGGCTTAGATCCTGGCCATGAAGTTCAAATGGCTGCGCACCCTCAGTCATAGATTTAGAGCGCGCTATTCCTACTCCAGGATATGTGCCCATGATGCGACGGTGCATGGGGGCCAGCAATTAATACCGTGTGCACGGTGCCGTGACGCGTCCTTTAATCTGGCATGGTTAAACCATGGGAGGGTGGGGAAGGAATCATTTCACTTCCACGCCACCCCCACCCCCTGCTTACCTCCTTGCGCATCTCTATCGAAGCTTCATCTTCTTTATGGCACCCTAACGTTTCTCGGCCGTGGAAAAGGGGAAGGTGACGATGTCCGGGACAGAGGAGGATCCTTCGGCAAAGGGGCGCCAGGCTCGACCGCACGGGGCGACTTCAGGCCCCATGGGAGTCGTTCCGCAGCTCCCGGGGTGAAAGGGGTCTGCCCCTCCAGGTGTGACCAGACCTGCCCGGAATGCGGTCGTCCCTGCCGCTCGCCCGAGGCAGGGGTTCGCCTTTCACTACTAGGAAAATGGCCTTTAGTGGCGCACCTGGAAACATCATCCATGGCGCACTAGAGAGGGGTGACTCCGAATCGGCGGCCAATTTTGTCCTCATCCCGAAGAAGGACAACTAGTCTTCCAGGGTGCGCCTCCCCACGCACTTTGCCCTTGCGCCATAGGGCCGCTATGGGGGGGGCGTGTGCCTGAGGCATTCCATGGGCTGGGGATAGTGGTCCGTGGGAGTCAAGACTCCCTCGCTGGGGGATATGTACCTTACCTCCGGCTGGAAGAGCTTCATTCGCGACCATGAGATCGGTCGTGGCTCTTTACTGCGGTTCAAGTGTGACACCGAGAAGGATTTCTAGGTGGTGATGTATAACCCGATGTCGTGCCGTGTTGACTATC
This sequence comes from Avena sativa, assembly GCA_916181665.1. NCBI lineage: Eukaryota > Viridiplantae > Streptophyta > Magnoliopsida > Poales > Poaceae > Avena > Avena sativa. The sequence continues at coordinate 163,235,242 of OV702294.1, read as the reverse complement.
CCCGTCGCCTCTGAGGATCTGGTGGGACAGAGGGGTGTTGCCGATGCTTGGCTGTAGATGGGGCACGCCCCCTGCCCCATGAGCAGTTTATGTTGTAGATCCCTTTGGCCTTGACCTCGTGGGAATGTCTTGTATTTAACCTCTCAAAGCGGACCCATGTATCAGGCGCTTTCTTTTGTATGTTCTTGTTATTATGCCTGGTGCTTCTTGTTTGAGCATTTCGTGGGGGAGTGTCGGGTTGGTGAAGCTGATGATAGATGTTCGTCTCTCCTTTTCTAAGGAACAGATCTCTTGGGACCTCTGGTACACATGCCAAATAGACGCTCGTCCCTGGGCGATATCATCTGGAGGCGGCACCCGCGAGATGCCCGCTCGACGGGATCACATAGCAGGCGAACCAGGTTGCCGTGCAAAAGGCTTTGCCTGGTAGTCTCACGAGGTTCCTGTACTCCTTCGGGGCGTAGCCCCCTCCCCCCCCCCCCCCCCCCCCCCCCCCCCGTCTTCATAGGGGACTCTTGGGCCTCCAAACCATAGGTTGTAGAGGCACTATGTCGCATCCTACCGAACGTAGCAGACTTGGGCCATTCCCCCGAGGGGTAATTTCCATGCGTGCCCTCATGAAGGGAGTTTTTGTGGACCATATAATTGAGTGGGGACGCGACCTTGCGAGGCTCAGAAGCACCCTTGCGCCTTGGTTGTGCGGGGAAAGGTGTTGCATACTTTCTGAGGGAAAGGGAGCAAGCCCCGACATGGCTGCCCCGGCTTGGGCCCTCTGGCAGGGTTGTCTCTCGAGGCGTTCCGCTGGTGGACTTCAGCGAGTCAAGCGTAGTAGCTACGATGCGGGGAGGGGCTCCACCTTGCTTTCCTCTTTAGGGTGCCTCCCGAGGGAACGATTTTATCGTATAGATGTATGTTGCTGGAGATTTTAGGTCTTGCTAAGACTTATCCACTGGGGAGGGTGTCCCAGGGCCACCCCATAATCTTCTCGAGGGGAAACTGACCTAGCTGGCCTCTCGAGGAGGGGTCAGTGGCCAACAAAGATATTCACATCGTTTTTTACTAGTCAGGAACCGAGGGTGAGGTAACTTGAGGCCGAGGGTCAAGCCGTAAGTTAAAAGCTCACGCTTGAGGTCCTAAACAAGCTTAGAGGAGAAGGGCCTCACGAGGCGCTACTAAGAAAGCAATTTTCTTTTTGTTATCTAGGAGCATGGGTGAGGTAACTCGTAGCCAGACCTAGTCTGTAAGTTCAGAGCTCACGCTTCAGGTCCTGAACAGGCTGATGGAGGAACAGGGCCTCATGAGTTGTCAATTAAAAGGAGGGTTTTTTAAGTATGAGGAACCGTGGGTGAGGTAACTCATAGCCGGACCCAGTCCGTAAGTTCAGAGCTCACGCTTTAGGATCTGGACAAGCTGGCAGAGGAACTGGGCCTTACGAGCCGTTTTTCAAATATCAGGAACCGTGGGTGAGGTAACTCATAGACGGACCCAGTACGTAAGTTTAGACCTTATTATTTAGGGCTTGGTACTAGGAACCATGGGTGAAGTAACTCGTAGCTGGCCCAGTCCGTAAGTTCAGAGCTCATGCTTTAGGGCCTGAACAAGCTGGCGGAGGAACAGGGCCTCACGAGCCTTTTTCTAAAAGGGGTGTTTTTGCTTTTTGTCGTCCAGGAGCATGGGTGAGGTAAATCATCGCCGGACCCAGTCTGATAAGTTCAGAGCTCACACTTTAGGCCCTGGACAGGCTAGCAGAGGGACAGGGCCTCCTGAGCCGCCCCATAGACCTTTCGAGGAGAGGGCTGTAGGGTGAAACACGCGTACCGCTAGGGATCAATACATGCACCGCGCGAGGGACACAAGCACCAGAGGCCGTGGGTGAGGTAACTTGCGGCCAAGGAACGAGCCGTAAGTTTAGAGCTTGACACTTTAGGCTCTAATGATGCCGAGGAGTGACCGTTGTCAGGGACCGTGCCTAGCCCCCCGTTCGCATGGTGTATGTGAGAGAACTCGGGTAGGTACGGTTTTCCAAGGGGACTTTTCCAAGGAAAAACCAAATGGCGAGGTGTGCAAAACACAAGATCCAAAAAACCGCTGAAAGTTCAAGCTTATTACAACACCGTCGTGGCTCGCATGGGGTCTCACTGAATATAAGACTGCAGAGGATGCGGGTTTCTCGAGGGTGCCCTTCAAAAGTTGTGGAGTTAGGCGTGTTGCTTGGATAGGCTTGTACGCCTTCCCACTGCCGTGAGCTCCTGCCTGGCCGATAGCCTAGATGCTCGTGGTGTAGAGCTGCAAGAACTCGCAAGGGTTGGTCGTTCCATCATAACATGATGGCGTCTCAGGGCAGAACTTGTGTGGCTAGACCACACGACGGAGCACCTTCATGAGGGCGAGGCAGCCGTTGGCCTACACCGTCTTGCCACTGGTGAAGGCCGCGCGATTCTGCTGGCCTGTCGTGGTGATTTCCTAGGTGATTTGGTCTTTGTTCCTGCGTGGTGGCGCCGCGACCATGGGGGGCGAGATGATCTGGCAGTTGTTGGTTGTCGGCGGTGGGGCTTGGTCAAACTTGGGGGACCCGTCGTAGCACCGAGACGGCGGCGAGCCCCTAGCCCCCTGCGAAGGGCCTTCGCCCTCGCTGCTCCTGCGGGGAGAGAGTGGCGACATGGAGGAGCTCCACGATCCTATCCCACCGCCTATCCTCACCTGGGTCGGCTGGTGAGTGGTCCAGGAGGTCCTGCACCATGCATCTGGCCACTTCGGGAGCGAGGCGCTCGGCATTACTACGCGTGGATGTAGTGCGGGAGAGCGAGGTGGCGCCGAGCAAAGAGGATGGGGACTACCGTGACGGTAGGTAGGTGGAGCCTTCGTCATCCTTGGTCCACGGCTCCTGCTTAGAGTGGGCTTGGGTGATCCACTTAAGGGAAACTTGCCGCTGTTCTACAAACCTCTGCACTTGGAGGCCCAACAACTGTCTACAAGAATAGAAGTGCGTAGACATCAAGCTCTTTTCTGGCGCCGTTGTCGGGGAGGTAAGGTAAAAGGTACTCACATCCTCCGGTGTGAGTGCTCGAAGTTATTTCCTTTAGATTCTGCAATTTTGTCTTTTTGTTTCTTGTTTTCACTAGTTAGGCTTAATGGAAAACAACAACAAAAATTAGAGAGATCTATAGTATTTATCTTGAGTTAGGACATGAAGTGTTTGAAGAGAAAATTAAAAAACCTATGGAACTTTCTTCGCATGCTAATAGCAATGTTATTAGTATGAATTTTTTGAACACCATTGTTACTAATGGTATGGAAACGTCTAAGCTTGGGGAAGCTAGTTTTTATGAGAAAGATCTTTTTAGTTCCCCAGCTTTAGGAAAGAAAATTTGCTCTGATGATACTTTATCTCCCATATGTGGTAATTCTAATGATACTTGTGATATTTTAAATCCACATACTGAAAGTGTCCCTTTTAAAATACATATTGAAATTGTTGAACGTGTTATGAATAAATGCTATTTTGGAGATGGATCTGTCCATCCTAGTGATCATTTACTCTTTATACATGAATTATGCGAGTTGTTCAAGTGTGCAGGTATTTCAATGGACCAAGTTAAGAGAAAGCTATTCCCTTTCTCACTTAGGGAAAAATCAAGGGAGTGGTATGAGCTACTAGATAATCCTCATCATTTGGAGCGGAAGGAACTTGAATCTCTCTTTTATTCTAAATTTTATCCTCCTCATGAAATTCATAAAGATAGGAATTATATTTATAATTTCCATCCTCATGAGGGAGAAAGTATTGCCCAAGATTGGGGAGATTGAAGTCACTAATGCTCATATGTCCCATTCACGAGCTCCCCAGTAATGTTGTTATCAATAATTTTTATGCAAGGCTTTCAGGACATTAGAAGGACTATCTAGATACCTGTTTAGAGGGATCCTTCACAAGTAAGGAGGTCAAAGCTAAGTGGGATCTTCTTGAAACAATTCAAAGCAATACTGAAGATTGGGATAACGACAAAGGTAAAGGACCAGGTATAAACTATGAGTATGATTGCATTAAGTCTTTTGCCGAAACTACTGATTTTCAAGAGCTTAGTGCTAAATATGATCTTGATCGTCAAATTCTTGTTAGATATTATAGATCCTTTGCTTCCCATATTAATGCCCCTAAAGAAAAATGGGACATGTATCATGAACCTTTTAAATACACTTGCATGGAAAATCAAAATGTTATTAATGATTACAATAAACATGTTCAAACTTCTGAAAGTACTATTTCTTATAAGCATGTTAATTTTTGTGGAATACATAGACCTTGTGAAAATAATCAAAATGAAGAAGATTATTGTATCACCCTCTGGAATGAAAAAACTAGAATGTGGTATAAGGCTCTAAATGATCTTGGTAAGAAGGTTTGTGCCCTCTATCCTTTTATTTGTGAACTCTGCTATGAAGTGGTTCATTTCAATTTTCAATGCCCAGGCCATAATAATGATGTTTCTAATCCAATGAGTACTACAAGTTTGTATTGTGATAACACGATCACTGATAATCAACATGATGAACTTACATTATTTTTGTGGTGTGAAGAGTTATCAAGAAAAACTTCTTTGGTAGACATGAGTGCTTTTGATATGAATAGCGTCATGCATGGTTGTCATCTTTATTGTGTTGATAATTGCCACGCAAATACTTACATACAAAATCTTATAAAAATGATATTTTACCAAATTATGACAGGACTGATATGAGTTTTGTTCTTATTAATGAAAAGGAGGAATCCTCCAAAGTTTCTTCTATTGTCTCTAACAATAAACCAGGGTATGTGGAGAAGCTTCTTTTCAAGCCTCTCCCTCCTAAAGAGGAGAAGAAGAATAAGAGGAGTAAAAGGAGAGTGGAAAGAGTATCTTACTCTAAGCATGTTGCTCCTATCATAGTTTTTGCTGATGAGTCTGAACTAGATGATGTTCCTATGCCTGTTACCTATAGTAGTGATCATGATTGGGAAAAGCACACCACTTTTGATATTGAAAATCTCTTTGGTACCAATTCTGAAAATGATGATATTAATAGTTGTTGTGCTATTAGTGCTATCCATGTTCCCTCCAATGATGATATGTTTACAAATGAAAACACTTGGGAAGATAGCTATTCTATTGCTTATGATGATACTAAACCTCCAATATATGATGATTAAAATGATGAGTATGATATTTTCAGTCCACCTACTATTGAGGAGGAAATTAATTGTGATTACAATATGCCTCCTATATTTGATGATTATGGTGATGAGAATATTAATGATAGCTATTTTGTTGAATTTGCTCCCACTACAAGTAATAAGAATGACTATGCTTATGTGGAGAGTAATAATTATTATATGCATGTGGCTCATGATAAGAATGTTTTATGTGATAGTTATATTGCTAATTTTATTTATGTTGCTACTGAAAATTATTATGAGAGAGGGAAACATGGTATTATGCATCTCAAAAGTATTAAGTTTCCACTAGTAGAAAACAGGCTATCCGTTCGCGCCCCCTAACAGCATTAGTCCCGGTTGCGCCATGAACTAGGACTAATGCTGGCACGCGTCCTGGTTCGAGCGGGCACGGTGGCCGGAGGCATGCGTCCCGGTTCGTAAGGGGTCATGCGTCCCGGTTTGTAACCCAGGACTAAAGGTTGGGCGTCAGCCACGTGGCGTGGCACACACCTTTAGTCTCAGTTTGTGTTACAAACCGGGACGTATGATCCCGCCCTCTATAAATACGACGCCCCAACCCTCTGCCTCCCCTCTGTTTTTTCTTGGTGGAAGGTGTGAGAGGTGTGCTAGTTTATTTTTTTCCTATGCATGCATTCAAGGTGTTTGATGAAATGTTTGAGTGAATGATCCCGTTCAATTTCTCACAGAACAAAAATATAGAAGGTATCCGAGACGCACTTGAGCTTTCTCCTCTTTATTTCCCTCGATCGAGATTAGCAATCTTATCTTTTCTCTGTCATTGATACAATGCATGTGTAGATGTGAATTGGTCATTTCACTATTTATGATGTCCCGTTTTTGATAAACTTAATTATATGATGCAGATGAACGGTCGGAAATGGATGTACGGTGACCGGCGTGTACCTGGGTACATTAAAGGCGTGGATAAATTTATCGATGTGGCTACGGCAAACAAAGAGAATGGTTTTATACGTTGTCCATGTGTTCAATATCGGAACAACTAGGAGTACTCTTCCTCAAAAATCATTCGCGGCCACCTGGTTATGAAAGGTTTCATGCCCAACTATAATTGCTGGACCAAGCACGGGGAAAGAGGGGTTATGATGGAAGACAGTGAAGAAGAAGATGATGATAACAACTATCAACATATGTTTCCTGAATACAGTGATACTGCAATGGAAGACAATGAAGAGGAAGGAGGTGAAGAACAAGCATCAGATGAGCCCGCTGATGAACTTAGTAGGGTCATTTCTGATGCAAAGCGAAACTGTGAAACATAAAAGGAGAAGTTGAAGTTAGAGGGCATGTTAGAAGATCACAAGAAATTGTTGTACCCAAATTGCAAAGATGGCAGCACAAAGCTCGGTACCACACTGGAATTGCTAAGATGGAAGGCAGAGTGTGGTCTACCTGACTCCTCATTTGAAAAGATGCTAAAAATAATGAAGCCGAAGTTTCCAAAACATAACGAACTTCCCAAGAGTACCTACGATGCAAAGAAGACTCTCTGTCCTCTAGGATTAGATGTGCAAAAGATACATGCATGCATTAATGACTGCATCCTCTACCGCGGTAAGGAGTATGAGAATTTAGATAAATGCCCGGTATGCAATGCATTGCGGTATAAGATCAGACGAGATGACCCTGGTGATGTTGAGGGAGAGCCCCTCCGGAAGAGGGTTCCTGCTAAGGTTATGTGGTATGCTCCTATAATACCAAAGTTGAAACGCATGTTCAGAAACAAAGAGCATGCCAGGTTGTTGCGATGGCACAAAGAAGACCGTAAGAAAGATGGGAAGTTGAGACACCTGCTGATGGGTCACAGTGGAGAAAAATCGAGAGAGACTTCCCGAACTTTGAAGGTGACGCAAGGAACTTATGGTTTGGTCTAAGTACGGATGGCATGAATCCTTTTGGGGAGCAGAGCTGCAGTCAAAACACCTGGCCCGTGACTCTATGTATCTAAAACCTTCCTCCTTGGTTGTGCATGAAGCGTAAGTTCATTATGATGCCAGTGCTCATCCAAGGCCCGAAGCAACCGGGCAACGACATTGATGTGTACCTTAGGCCATTAGTTGAAGAACTCTTACAGCTGTGGGGCAAACCAGGTGTACATGCATGGGATGAGAATAAACAGGAGCCATTTGATCTACGAGGGTTTCTTTTCGTAACCATCAATGATTGGCCTGCTCTTAGTAACCTTTTAGGACAGACAAACAAGGTATATAAGGCATGCACGCACTCTTTAGATAAGACTGAACGTACATATTTGCATAAATGCAAGAAGGTTGTGTACCTGGCGAATCGACGATTTCTTCCGACCAATCATCCCGTAAGAAAGAAAGGCAAGCATTTCAAAGGTGAGGCAGATCACCGGAAGAAGCCTGAACTCCCTGCTGGTGATGATGTATTTGGTATGGTCAAGGACATAGAAGTAATCTTTGGAAAGGGTCCCGGCGGTCAATCAGTTCCGAACGACGTCGCTACAGGACACGCACCCATGTGGAAGAAGAAATCTATATTTTGGGAGATGCCATATTTGAAGTCCTACGTGTCCGCTCTTCAATCGATGTGATGCACGTGATGAAGAATCTTTGCGTGAACCTGCTAGGATTCCTAGGCGTGTATGGGAAGACAAAAGATACACCGGAAGCACGGGAGGACCAACAAATTATGAAAGACCCAAAGAACATGCATACACATAACAAGACGGATAAAGGGCGTCACTTAAGTCGTGCCAGCTATGCTCTTACCAAAGCAGAGAAGGAAATCTTTTTTGAAGCCCTTTATAGTATCAAAGTGCCATCTGGCTTCTCATCTAATATAAAGGGGATAATAAATATGGCAGAGAAAAAGTTCCAAAACCTGAAGTCTCATGACTGCCACGTGATTATGACGCAGTTGCTTCCGATTGCATTGAGGGGGCTTCTACCGGAAAATGTTCGAGTACCCATTGTGGAGCTGTGTGCATTCCTTAATGCAATATTTCAGAAGGTAATCAATCCAGATATTCTGCCAAGGTTACAGAAGGATGTGGTACAATGTCTTGTTAGTTTTGAGTTGGTGTTCCCACCATCCTTCTTCAATATTATGACACATCTCCTGGTTCACCTAGTGGAAGAGATTGCCATTCTAGGTCCTGTATTTCTGCACAATATGTTCCCCTTTGAGAGGTTCATGGGAGTCTTAAAGAAATATGTTCATAACCGTGCTAGACTAGAAGGAAGCATCTCCAAGGGATATGGAACAGAGGAGGTCATTGAGTTTTGTGTTGACTTTATTCCTGACCTTAAGCCGATTGGTGTTTCTGACTCGCGGCATGAGGGAAGACTAAGTGGAAAAGGCACGCTGGGAAAGAAAGAAATGATATGTAGGGACGGGGATTCTTTCACTAAAGCACACTACACAGTTCTACATAATTCCACCTTGGCAGATCCGTATATCGAGGAACACAAGAACACTACACAGTTCTACATAATTTCGCTGCAAATGGGTCAACCTGAATGGTGAAAGGGTAAAGATAGACATGTTGTACGGAATGACAAAAGTGGATCTCAACAATCTTGGTTATAGAGATGAACCATTCGTCCTAGCCAATGATGTGTCTCACGTTTTCTATGTGAAGTACATGTCCTCCATACCGAAAAAAACAAAAAATATGCAAACGAATACATCATATGATGAGCCAAAGCATCACATAGTTCTTTTAGGGAAAAGAAACATCGTGGGAATCGAGGACAAGACAGCCATGTCAGAAGATTATAATAAGTTTGATGAAATTCCGCCCTTCACAGTGAAAACTGACCCAAGCATTCCATTAAGTAAAGAAGATGCTCCATGGTTACGTCTGAAGCGATCATAAGGAAGGACATATGCCAAGAAGTTCATGCTCATATTGTGTACCTCTAGTTCATGTCTGGTCGGTCGGCTGCATATTGTGAACCTAAATGTCATGAGACATGATAGCTCATTTTGTGAAGGATATCTTATGATGTTTGCAATTTTCCAAGTTTAATAAATGTATTGAGTGTTAGTCCTGATTTGTGGCTTGACCGGGACTATATATAGGGGGGCCTTTAGTCCCGGTTTTGTAGTCTCGGGTTTTAATATTAATAAATGTCTTGAGTGTTAGTCCCGTTTTGTGGCTGGACCGGGACTAAAGGGGGCCTTTAGTCCCGATTCATAGAATGACTTTTCCGAACTATGAAGAAGTTGTCCCGATTCGTACTTACCATTAAGATCTGATCTCCAAACGTGCGTGCTCACATATTAGGGAGTGCCTCTATGACCAGTTTGTTGGAGATGCCGGAGGACTGGGCTCCGACGGCATCTCCCTCAAACTGGCCATAGTGCTGTCCCTGCTCTCGCACACCATCTTGCAGCTTGTAACTTCTCTAGATCAATACACCTGGGAGCTAACTAATTTCACATATTAGGGAGTGCCTCTATGACCAGTTTCTTGGAGATGCCGGAGGACTGGGATCCGGCGGCATCTCCCTGAAACTGGTCGTAGTGGTGTCCCTGCTCTCGAAAACCATATTGGAGATGCCTCAATCTGGCTAGAGGAATGGACTCACAAGGATGCCTATTTATAATACAAGCAGCTCGGCATAGTATCGACACTTACGACATAATGTCGACACTCACCCCTATTATTAGTGCTGACTCGTGTTTTGTCCCGGTTGGTGTCTCCAACCGGGACAAGGTACAAGCCGCACGACATAATTTCGACACTCACCCCTATCATTAGTGCTGCCTAGCCCAGCCTGCCGAAATCCCTCCAACCGGGACTAAAGATGAACCTATCATGTTCGAGGGTTTCGGTCCAAATGACCTATGTTATGTGCTGAATCACGGCATAGTTTGTGATGTTGTGCCCATATTATGCATGCATGTGGACATTGGTATGGAGAACAATATTGCAGGAGGAAGTTTTCCTTTTCGTCGCACGGAAAAGCCATTTTCCATTTTTCGAGCGCAAAAAACGGGTCGTTTTGTGAAGTAACCACCAAAATGCTGTTTCAGAATGCTACCGTCCCATTTTTCTAAAATACTAGACCACCTTACATGGACTATCTCCCAACCGGGACATCTCAAACCTTTTAGTCCATCCCGGGTAAAAAGGACAAATGTCTGCCGAATCGGTATGAAGTGGGTCCGGCTTGTACTACAAGTACATGATCTAACGCCCATGATTTTTTAAAAAAATCATTTTCAGACTCACAATATGTGGTTTCTTCAGAGATCCAATGCAAGTTCTAATGATGCTCGTCCCCTATCTTCATGCATGCCGGTTCGACCATAGTTAGAAATTCAAATCAAAACGGGCATAAGAAATTCAAAAAAGAATCGAACAATGTAAATCCTTCGCGTGGTGTCATATTATGTGACATAGTTGCAAGGAAAAATACTGGACTTGGTATATTGATCATGTCTCAAAAAAACCTTCACAAAATGACCTATCATGTTCGAGGTTTCATGGGTTTTGGTCCAAATGACCGATGTTATGTGCTGAATCACGATATAGTTTGTGATGATGTGCCCATATTATTCATGCAAGTGGACATTGGTATGTCGAACAATGTTGCAGGAGGAAGTTTTCCTTTTCGTCGCACGGAAGAGCCATTTTCCATTTTCCGATCGCAAAAAACGGGTCGTTTTGTGAAGTAACCACCAAAATGCTGTTTCAGAATGCTACCGTCCCATTTTTCTAAAATACTAGACCACCTTACATGGACTTTCTCCCAACCAGGACATCTCAAACCTTTTCTTCCATCCCGGGTAAAAAGGACAAATGGCTGCCGGATCGGTAGGAAGTGGGTCCGGTTTGTACTACAGGTACATGATCTAACGCCTGTGATTTTTTGAAAAAATCATTTTTAGACTCGCAATATGTGGTTTCTTCAGAGATATAATGCAAGTTCTAACGATGCTCGTCCCCTATCTTCATGCACGCCGGTTCGACCATAGTTAGAAATTCAAAAAATTCAAAACGGGCATAAGAAATTCAAAAAAAGTCCGAACAATGTAAATCCTTCGCGTGGTGTCATATTATGTGACATAGTTGCAGAAAAAATACCAGACTTGGTATATTGATCATGTCTCGAAAAAACCTTCACAAAATGACCTATCAAGTTCGAGGTTTCATGGGTTTCGGTCCAAATGACCGATGTTATGTGCTGAATCACGGCATAGTTTGTGATGCTATGCCCATATTATGCATGCATGTGGACATTTGTATGGAGAACAATGTTGCAGGAGGAAGTTTTCCTTTTCGTCGCACGGAAAATCCATTTTCCATTTTTTGGGCGCAAAAAACGGGTCGTTTTGTGAAGTAACCACCAAAATGCTGTTTCAGAATGCTACCGTACCATTTTTCTAAAATACTCGACCACCTTACATGGACTTTATCCCAACCGGGACATCTCAAACCTTTTCTTCCATCCCGGGTAAAAAGGACAAATGTGTGCCGAATCGGTAGGAAGTGGGTCCGGTTTGTACTACAGGTACATGATCTAACGCCCGTGATTTTTTGAAAAAAATCATTTTTAGACTCGCAATATGTGGTTTCTTGATAGATATAATCCAAGTTCTAACGATGCTCGTCCCCTATCTTCATGCACGCCGGTTCAACCATAGTTAGAAATTCAAAAAATTTAAAACGGGCATAAGAAATTCAAAAAAAGTCCGAACAATATAAATCCTTCGCGTGGTATCATATTATGTGACATAGTTGCAAGGAAAAATACCATACTTGGTATATTGATCATGTCTCGAAAAAACCTTCACAAAATGACCTATCATGTTTGAGGTTTCATGGGTCTTGATCCAAATGACCTATGTTATGTGCTGAATCACGACATAGTTTGTGATGCTGTGCCCATATTATGCATGCATGTGGACATTGGTATGGATAACAATGTTGCAGGAGGAAGTTTTTCTTTTCGTCGCACGGAAAAGCCAGTTTCCATTTTCCGAGCGCAAAAAACGGGTCGTTTTGTGAAGTAACCACCAAAATGTTGTTTCAGAATGCTACGGTCCCATTTTTCTAAAATACTAGACCACCTTATATGGCCTATCTCTCAACCTGTACATCTCAAACCCTAAACCCTAAACCCAAGTTTCTTCCCGCCATTTTTCTTCCCGTCATTTCTTCCCGTAGTTTTTTTCCCGCCATTTCTCTTCCCGCCATGTCTTCCCACAGTTTTCTTCCCGCAATTTCTCAGTACATATATGTAGGATTGGCCTCCATTGTCATTGCACATCTCTAGACTCATATATGCAACCTCATCACTCTTTCCCATGGCTTCCACCATACGACTAACCCCCAGGGAGGCGGAGGCGCTTTGCGCCTCGAACTACCCCTGCTCGCCGGGCTACTGCGTCCCCGTCGGCTGGATGCTGACCGTCGGAGGCGTGCCGGTTCCTCCTGTTCCTCTAGGTGTGGCGCGCCGGATGGCCATCACGAACCACTACTACATCGAGCTCACGCCGGAGCAGCGGAGGAATCCCAACTGGCATCCCGACTATTTCCCGACTTCGGAAGCCTTCTTCAGGGATTAGCGTGAGAGGGCGCTCGCCAGGCACGAGGAGGACGGTCCACCTCCTTCGAACTTCAACGAGGCCGGACGTCGGCTGTGGTGGCGCGGCCGGACTCTCCAGAGCATCATGGCCTACGACACGGTCGCCGACTCTAACCCCCGCCTGTGCTACCCTCAAGTCCAGCCCACTCGTACTCAGCCTTCAAGGTTCAACTACGGGGACCCCGACGACGACAACGATGACGGCCGCGGCGAGTATGACGACTACAGTGGCGAGTATTACAGGTGTAGACAGGAGCATGACTAAATCACTCCAACATTGCAAAACAAGTTCGGCCATGTATCTTAATTTTTAGTTCTTCTATGTATCTTAATCTTCAGTCGTGCTTTATGTAACTTAGTGTTAGTTGTGTTATGTACTTTAATTCCAGTTCTATCGTAATATAATTTTCTTCCCGCCCATTATTTCCCGTCCTTTTCTTCTCGCCCATTAATATATAAAAAATATAAGTTAATTCATTTTTAATTTTAAATGGTTCATAGTTTAAATGGTTACATTAATTATTTTTAAAAACAGAAAATGGTTTTGAATTAGTTATTCAAATCCAAACACTTTTTATGTTTAAAGTTTTTCTAAATTCCAAATTAATATTCAAAAAATATAAGTTAATTCATTTTTAATTTTAAATGGTTACATTAATTATTTTTAAAAACAGAAAATGGTTTTGAATTAGTTATTCAAATCCAAACACTTTTTATGTTTAAAGTTTTTCTAAATTCCAAATTAATATTCAAAAAATATAAGTTAATTCATTTTTAATTTTTAATGGTTACATTAATTATTTTTAAAAACATAAAATGGTTTTGAATTAGTTATTCAAATCCAAACACTTTTTATGTTTAAAGTTTTTCTAAATTCCAAATTAATATTCAAAAAATATAAGTTAATTCATTTTTAATTTTAAATGGTTACATTAATTATTTTTAAAAACATAAAATGGTTTTGAATTAGTTATTCAAATCCAAACACTTTTTATGTTTAAAGTTTTTTCTAAATTCCAAATTAATATTCAAAAAAATAAGTTAATTCATTTTTAATTTTAAATGGTTCATAGTTTAAATGGTTACATTAATTATTTTAGAAAACAGAAAATGGTTTTGAATTACCTATTCAAATTCAAACACTTTTTATGTTTAAAGTTTTTCTAAATTCCAAAGTAATTATCATTTAAATAACATTACAAATTTAAACCCCAAAATAAAAAATAATGCGGGAACAGAGAGAAAATTCTTGAATTTATTTGAAAACAGGATCATACGTCCCGGTTGGAGCCACCAACCGGGACTAAAGGTCCCCTGTGCACGCCGCTTGGGCTTAGCCCAAAATATGAAAAAAAGTGGAGCATACGAGAATCCTGGTTGGTGCTACCAACCGGGACGTATGACCCTTTAGTCCCGGTTGGAGCCGCCAACCGGGACGTATACTCCCTCCTTTATAACTTGCGCGCCTCTTATTCTTCTTATTCCCCATATCATTTATTGAATCGCGTACAGGAACCCCAACAACGTCGGCAGGCTGCTCGAGCTCGCCGCTGCCACACCACCGCCTCCGTCCGTGCGTGCCCCGGCCGCCTCCGTCCGTGCAAGCAGAGGGCTCGAGCACGCGTCGCCGTTGCCGTGCCTCTGTTGCCGTTGTCACCCAGGCGCCGCGCCTCTGTTGCCGCGCCGCCGTTGCCGCGCAAGCAGCAGAGGCCACCACCGCGTCGCCATTGCCGCCAACGCCCCCGGCCCAGTCGCCACTACCACCAAGGTGCGCCGCCGCCCCCTCCTTTCTCTCTGCTCCCGTGTAGACCAACCGACGCCGTCCGCCGCCGCTGTCCTCCGACGCCGCCGATGCCGTCTGGCCCAACTAGCCCACGCCGTTGGATCGAGAACCCGTGGCCCAGATTGTTTCGTTGACCAGTCAGCGCAGCGCCGCGTCAGCTGCCGTGTAAGCGGGAATATGCCAGGGAATATTCCCCTGGGATTTCTAGAATAAGAAAATAGACAGAAATTTGTGCAAATTTGTAAAATTCATATAAAATTGAATATTGATCATAAAAATACATGTGATATATCCCTGGATTCAGAATAATGTGTAGAATATTATCATGCAATAAAATTCGTACTTTGACCAATGTATATTCTCTGGAATATTTAAATCTATTATATGGTAAATAATTCATAGGAAAATATCCACAACTCCAAAATTGGCAAATTTGGTGTCTATGGATTCAGAAAATTGTAACCTATGTCACTGTAGCATTAGTTGATTTTGTTACAGTACAAAATAATTACCTATTATTAAATCCATTAAATGAGTATTTTGACTATAACTTTTAATCTGTAAATCAATTTAGGGTGAAACCAGTGGCAAATGAAAGCTATGAACATTACCTATCCAGTAGAATGGTTCTCATAATTATATGAAACTATTCTATACTGAAAGTATTCAGAATTCATTAATGCCTATTTAAAGCATATTTGTTTAATGGAAAATGTTTATGGGAAGCTTTTGACCTTGTTTCTCTTTTCTAAAGTGCATGCATACTGTTTTGTTGTGTTGATGTACTGTATGATTGATTGAAACTATTGTTTGCGCGATAGATTGCCCGGAGTGTGATTATTGTGATTGCAACGACTGTGTGAATGATTATTACAACTGAGGCAAGTGTCACTATCATGAATCTCCTATTGTTTTATTATGCATTTAGTTTTCAGTAGCTTGCATTGAAGGAAATGTTTTATATTATATATGCTATGCTATGGTGTGAGTACCCAATAGAATTGTCATAGACCCCAGCTAATTTCTTGATAGCCATCGTATTGTAGATGATGCCATGATATTAGTTGTCATAGACCCCAGTTGAATAGATGTTGCACCTAGGGTTAGCCGATGTTTCCTCGCCAGGGCATCCCGAACCCTTTGAAATCGATGTTGCACTTACGGCTAGTGTAGGATCTCTAAATCTGACATGTCATACATATTCATTACGCATTTTATTATGCCATGTATTGAATCCCGCCTTTATTTTCGGTATTGGTTCTTCGCGATAGGATCCGAGCCCGAGGGTTTCTCCGAATTAGGGTTTCTGATATTGTAAATTCATTTTTATTATTGTGTATGTATATATTAGGGTTTCTTCGAATTAGGGTTTATATGATGACATGATATCCATTGAATTTGATGAACTATTTCAATTATTCAATCAAGACGCCTTGGACAAATCGATTATCAGTGCCTATTGTCTGTAAGTACTAATTCTTTAATTAATTTAGTCTCTAGCTATCTCACCTCGTTTATTACATGTATATAATCATACTATAATTTGCAGAATGAAGATTCTCGAATGCAGCAGAGGACAAATCTATGACATTGGGTTTATTGACCCATATTGGGTTCATCAAGCTAATCGCAAAACAAACCCCCAGGATACGGAGGATAATATCGTACACGCATTAAGGTTTCAAGAAACCAAAAGGGAAATACTATTTCCTTATAACTTCGAGTGAGTGTTATTGTCTTGTATACACTTTGTATTTCGCTTACTCGACGTTAAGTATATAATTGATTAGTTATGCATGCGCAGCTTTCACTATATTCTGTTAATCATTCAACCTGACAAAGGGCGTGTACTAGTCATGGAATCGAAACATAAAACCCTTGAGACGTGAAAGGACATGCAGATGCTTCTTTAGCGGTAATTCTAATCATTATGACACTATATCGGTAACGTTCATGAATTTTATGTTATCAAGTAATTAATAACTTATTTTATTCATTTTCTTTGCCGGGCAGCGCTTGGAAACGGTTCACCAAGAAGGCTAGGGGTGTTTGGAAAGAGGAGCTTACATTTAAACCACTAGATGTAAGCACCACTAGCTATATCTGCGCATCTCTTTGATTCTAGTTTTGATACCGTTATTATCATGCTTGATTATTATTTTGATTGAACAATGTTCTCGTAAAGTGCCTGATGCAAGGACCAGGGAACAATTTATGTGGATACTATGTTTGCGAGTTCATCCGTCAGACGTACTGTGAGAAGTGGAGAAATTTAGAGCAACTTAACGTACGTAAAAAATTTCTATAGTTTTTAATTACCATCAAATTGTGTTTAGTTTCATTCATATAGGTTGACTCATTTTTTAAATCAAATCGAACGTCTACAGAACGGTCTTCTGCCAAAGGATCGCGTACGAGCAATTCAGGAGGAATTGAAGGGATTTTTGTCCTTCTGCCAAAGAATCGCGTACAAGCAATTCAGGAGGAATTGGCGGGATTCTTGGATGCAGAAGTCCTAGACCCAAAAGGAGAATACTATTCGGGTGTGTATATCCAATAGGGATTGTACAAAGAGCTTATTTTGTATGTAGTGCATGAACTCCGTGTATCGAAAGTAATATGTTCGACACTTGGATCTATATTGTCATGATGATCTTGTGTAATATAATGGTTCCTTCATTGATGAGTGCAAAACACTAAATAAAAAATAAAACAACATAAATGAATTCTCTGCCGCGGCACAAAAAGTGGCCAAAATGCTGCCGCGGCAAAAAAAGGTTGCCAAAATGAATTCTCTGCTGCGGCAGAGGGTTATTTGTCCCGGTTCGTGTTATGAACCGGGACGGTTGCTCCTCCCCCCTCGCACTCAGCCGCGGCCACATGTACGCTCTTTTGTCCCTGTTGGTGGGGCAACCGGGACTAAAGGTTGGTGCTTTAGTCCCGATTGCCCCGTCTCGGTTGGGGAACCGGGACTAAAGCCCCTTACCAACCGGGACACATAGGGCTGTTCGCACTAGTGTTCCCCTCTTTATGTGGAAAATTTTGAAGTTGCACATGTTTTGCTTTCCTATGCTTGTTGCTTTGTGCTTTTATGACTTGTTTCTTTACAAGATTTCTATGCATAGGGAGTGGGTTAGACTTAAATGTGTTTTGAATTTTCTTCTTGATGCTCTCTTTTAAATCAATTCATATTTCTTATGTGAGCATCTTCTCAAACTATTAAGCCTAACTTAAAGGCGTTAAAGAAAAGTACTTGTTGGGAGATAACCCAAGAGTTTTATTGAGTCTTGGAAGTTATTACTTCTCTAATAACCTCTCCTTATTCGTTTTATTTTCTTTTTGTGCCAATAATGACCTCTAACAAGAGGGAAGCAAGATTTCGGGAGTTGTTGTGCCGAAACAGATTTTTGTGTTCCACTATAATTTTTTTTGAGGAATATATGTAAGTCATATTGAGCTGATATTTTACGAATAAATCCCCCAGTATGTTATCTAACTTTTGTTAGTTCAACACTTTTTGATTTGAGCAACGGAAGGTCTTCGAAAAAATCAGTTTCTACCTACTGGTCTGTTTTGACAGATTTCGGCCATTATTTGCATTTGCTTATTGTTGATTCCTATTTGGGTTCTTTTTGGGAAATTGAGATTTTGAAGGAGTTGTTACAGTAGCTTGTGTTTTTAGTGAAATTTTTTGCTGTTCGAAATCTAAACCCAAAGGTCTATTATCTTTTGAATACACTAATGTTGCTAATGAAGATTGTGTGAAGTTTTGTATAAAGGCAAATTTCAGGTGTAGAGAGAGAATGATGTAATGAGATGAAGAATGGACAAAATCTCAAGCTTGGGGATGCCACCCCGTGTCACCCCAAAAAATAGTCAAGAGGTACAAGCATCAAAGCTTGGGGATGCCCAAGGCATCCCCTTCTTCATCAATAAAAATCTCAGGTCTTTCAAGGCACTTCGTTTTTATTGTTTCATGCATTGTTGTGTTGTTCTTGGAGCGTTTTAGTTTTCGTTTTTGGTTTTTGTTTTCTTAGTTTGCTTGAGTAAGTTGGTTGGTTACACCACACTTCTTTTGAAGAGAGACACACTCTGTTTCCATTGCCTAGAACACTCTAGTTTTCACTCTTATTGTTTTGTGAGTGTTCACTTTTGCTAGCACTGCGTTCAGCCTTAGTTTTCTTGTGCTTTCAGCTTAGAACTTTTTTATTCTTTGTGGATTTGTGAGACAAGCTCACTGATCTTAATTGATTATTATCTTTGTGAGTTGTTTCAAATAAGTTGATTGGTGTTGGAAAAGAGTAGGAAGCTTCATGCTTAGTGGTACAAAAGGGAGCTTGTTTTGACTGTGGCTTAGACTTCAGCATGTCATGCTAGATGTTTCTTTGACTATATTCTTAGTGATTATTGTTGTAGCATGAATTATTCCAAACAATTGGGATTGCTTAATGTGCCTTGAAAGAATCATGTGTTGTTTTAGCATACAAAAGCATAGTATTGTGGTATTCTCCTTTGATGTTTTATTTGGGTTGACTTAGCACATGCTCACCCCATGTTATGACTATGAACAAGTCACCATATACTCTATGATCATTTAGTTCTTGACTTGTAGTACCACTCTATGCTTTGATTAGTAATGTTTTGTTGCTCTGCATGATTATGGCCATTATTGCTCTCTTAGTTGGTTGCTCCCAGTCTTTTGCTAGCCTCCACTTGTATGAGTAAGCTCTACTCATGCTTCCAACTCCCTAGAAACCAAGTTATTCCAAAGTGTCCACTATAAATTCCTATGCATGGTGTGTTACACCATTCCAAGTATATTCTTGTTTTCAGCTATCTTCCAATTAAAAACTATTTTGTTATGTGAAAACTTAGTGATTAAAGCTCTCACAAACTTGATGGAACACTTTATATTCTTTGACCCTAATAAACTTGAACCATTGTGTCATCTATGTTGTATATGCTTGCACTTATACGCTGAAATTAGCAGAACCATGCTGTCACGGGGAACGTTTTCAACATTGCACTTGTACTTTGTACTCAGTTGATATCATGCTCTTTTGTCTATGGATGTCACCGGTGTGAAATAAAGAGGGAACTTGTAAGTCCATGGAGTATGTATTTTGTGTTAGAGAAACTCCTGGGCCACTAGCCTAAGCCATGCGTAATCATGGTGGAAACTTGCAGCATCACCATAGTGAGCTATCTATGAAGCATCATCAATAAAAAGCTATGCACATAGTAAATAAAAAGATCGCTGGGATGCTCATTGTCTGCTTGACTTATCATTTTGGTTATGGGATAGATCCTGTACCATGTGCAAGGGGTACGCCATTGACGGTTCTCTATGATACGCATGTACTTACAATGGCAATAACTTATAGGTGACTGAAATTGAGTAGCATGAGGTGTGGCCCTCTTATTTAAGGGACTTGAGATTGCCAACTTATACTATGTCAAGCATATACTCCATCTTTGTTCACTTTAACCTTAATCACTTCAATATGCTTATGATAGGGTCAATGAGGGCTGAAAGCTAACAAGTACCATTATTTTGGAAGCTCTTTTTGAAACTTGAAATCCCTGCTTCCCCATATAAAGGGCCTTTCTTCCACCATTATTTGAGTCTCCATGTTCTACTTTTAGGCACCATTAAGAGAGCATATTTGTAATTCTGTGTGTAGTGTCCCAAAACTTATTGAGTGATGCATATTGTGATATTTCTTGTTCTTATGATACTTTTTTATAGTCACCCTTGTGAACTTTGAATGTGTCCTATGCATCTATTTGCTACTCTATGAGGGACAAGCTGAATGCCACTATGCCATGTTTTCTGTATGTGAAACAAACAAACGTGTTTCAATGCATTGTTATTCATGATCTTTGTTTGTAGCCTTTCATGTTGCATGCATAGTTAGTATGTTCTACTGTTAGAACTCCATCTTTCATGCACATGTTTAGAGTTCTTTGTTCCCAGCTTTCAATGCTTGAAAATGGTTTGATCTTGGTTTTGATGGTGCATGTCACCTCAAAAATTATTCTTTTATAACTTACCTACTCGAGGATGAGCAGGAGTTAAGCTTGGGGATGCTTGATATGTCGGAAACATATCTATAATTTTTGATGCTCCATGCTTGTTTAGTATCTACTTTGCTATGTTTTCTCTACACTTTGAGGTATTTTTATACACTTTATGGTATTAACCTATTAATAAGTTGCCACAGTGCTAGTTGCCTGTTTTCTGCTGTTTTTGGTTTTAGAAGGCTAAAAAATGAATATTCTCGGAATTGGATGGTACAAAAGCCAAAGTTCATATTTTTCCCTGAGCGATACGGAAAATCGAAGACGAGACGGAGGAGGACACCAGGATGGCCACACCCTAGGTGGGCGCGGGCCCACACTAGGCCGCACCCACAGGGTGTGTGGGCCCCTGGCCCTCCATCGACCTTGCCTCCTTCGCCTATAAGAAGCCCCCGACTCAGAAACCCTAAATAATCCATCATACTTCCAAAAAACCTCCGTAGCGCCGCCGCCACCGAAGGGGAGATTCGGGGGACAAAAAAGTCTCTGTTCCGGCACCCTGCCGGGACAGGGAAGTGCCCCCGGAGCCATCTCCATTGATCTCCATCGCCATCTTCATCACCGTTGCTAATACCCATGATGAGGAGGGAGTAGTTCTTCCTCGAGCCTAAGGGCTCTACCGGTAGCTATGTGTTCATCTCTCTCTATGCATGATCTTGTTTTGGTCATGAGCTTTGTAATCAAGTAGATCTACCTTGCTACTCAAGTGCTTTAAAAGATCTCTGCTCTCCCCATGTGTGTGAAAGTGACAGCGTACACGCCATGGTGGCACTTAGGTTTGAGTCTACATAAATACTCTTTTTGCTTTAATAGATCTATGCTTTTCCCCACGTGTGTGAAAGTGACAGCGTGCATACCATGTCTGGCACTTTGGCTAGATTGAATATTTGTTATGAGTTATATTTGGAGTAGGATGTCTCTATGAAATTGTGGTGTTTGTTGGAACCATCTAGCGCTCAAGGTGACAGTTTGGGGTTATCTAGATTGGGGAAGGCGGACTTTGAGGAGTGCTGTTATAGCCCTACCGATGATTAGAGTGTCCAACCGGAGAGTAGTTAAGAGTAGTATCATGAAGAGAGTGTTCACTAGTGAAAGTATGATCCCTAGGCCTTGTTTCTAAACATTCAAACACAGTTTGCATCTAGATCTGTTGCATGTTTGATTGCTTTAGTCTTTACCTCATAGTCAAGCTATTTTCTGGCACCGTTATCTAGATGAGTTCATCATATTTTGACATTATTATTGATTCCTCACTTTAGGATTTGTAGTTTCTACATGTAATCATTTGTTTAAATGATAGAAACCGAATGCCTATAATTTTGTTTTGAATTTTTTTAGTATAATCAATATTGGGAAGCTTTTTCGCACCGGGAAGGCCTCGGTAACGCGGGGGGGGGGGGGGGGGGGGGGGGGCGTCAGGCACCTCGAGGGCACCGGGTGCAAAGAAGAGGCATCCTGAGGGGGATACTTTAAAGGATGCCCTGGACAAGGACTATCGGAGAGTGAGTGAATGCAAGGTGCTTCCCACCAAGTGGGTGTGCCATGACTTCCTCTCTCACCAGGGTCTAGGGGATGACTTCGACACGATGACCGATAACGCCGGCATGGTCCCTTTTTCCCTTCTATCCATCGATACCTATGAGCACGCCACACATGAATTCTCATCTTTCCACAATGACCTTGAGTCCCAAGAACACCATTGAACTGGAAGTTTCATGCTCAATGGGAAATCTTGCAGCCTCACTTTCTATCAATTTTATGATTGGTTCGGGTTCTCCTATGAGGGAGATCTTGATACCACTGAAGTACTCTAGAGGCAATGTATGCTTGGGAGCATATTTCTGCTTTCAGGAACACTGATTATTTGCAGAAAAAGAGCGCCACCATCCAGAATCTGACTATTCGCTACTTCACCACCTTCTTGGAGAATTCTATCTTCGGGAAGGGAGATACCGGGGCAATGGCAGGCCCCGAGATAAGTTTCATTTATATGGATCTCCATCCTGAGATGGAGCATAAGGTAAACTTGGGTGCTTTGCTCATCCTACACTTTCGTCGCTAAAGGTCGGCTCACTCAAGTGACATCTGTTGTGATGGTTTGATCACTCAGATTGCCTACAGAAGTGGATTTTTCATGCCTCGTGAGAGAGTTGTGTCTGGTAGTAAGCTTTTGGATGATGCTCAT
This sequence comes from Avena sativa, assembly GCA_916181665.1. Lineage (NCBI taxonomy): Eukaryota > Viridiplantae > Streptophyta > Magnoliopsida > Poales > Poaceae > Avena > Avena sativa. The sequence continues at coordinate 163,212,398 of OV702294.1, read as the reverse complement.
ATGGCGAGCACCAAATGCATGGGATCTATAGTCCTCGACGCTCCCTTCGTTCTTATCGATATTATTTTGGCCTAACGGTGACATCCACCAAACTTTGCTTCCATGTTGTTAAAGCTTTTGGTTTGCCAAGAAAACATAGTTGGGTCCTCAATGAAGAGGAATTCCAACAAGCAATGATTTCCTCGGGGAGGAATGTACCCTCGGGAGGGAACCCCGCTTGGGAGAACGTGGGAGGCGACCAACAATAGCAAGAGGAGGATGATCAAGGCTGGAACACCAGGGGCTAGGATGACTACGGTTAGCAAAATCATCAGTATCAATGATTTCCCAGTACCACCAGCAGGAGAACATGCCTCCACCTCAGCCGGGATTCGACTATGTCCCAAGAAGTGACCTTGACCAGGTGGTGCATCGCATCAACAATGTGGAGAACACGTTGCATGATGTGAATGCCAATGTCATCACTCTCACCAAAGACTTCGCGCATTTCATGAACGAGTTCCAAAACCACTAACCGTACCAGCCATACCAGCAGCCGCGACCCAATGATGGCGACGATAATTGATCCAAGATAGACCAAGAGTCTAAGCTTGGGGAGGTTGTATCATATTTTTGTTTTCTTCTTTTGTTTTACTTGTTTTTCTTCTAGTTGCATGTTTACTTTCAGTTTGCATTGATAAAAGAAAACACAAAAATTAGATTAAAATTTATATTGTTTTGTTTAAAGTTATATCGCTCTCTTTTTGATTTCTTGCAGGTTATTCACTTCAAGTGACTTAGCTATAGAGAAGAACGTGAGGAGTTGACTCAAGTGGAAGATGAGAAAGCAAGAGGAGGTACCACATTCCTATTTCCCATCCGTATGTAACTTTATTCATGAACATACTATGTTTGTTCGGTTGCACTTGAGTTCCACTCCACGCTTAGCTCGTTAACTTTTAAGATCTACTCTCAAGGCTAATGTCACTACTTTGGCTTCGATTTATGACAATTATTCTCAGTTAGAAAAACAACCCTATTGGATTGTATTCCAACCTTCCGAGAACAAGAGAAAGTGTCTTCTTGACAACTTTGGTGCCATGTTTTTGTCTCAAGGGCTTAACCTTAGTAGCACTCAACCCTGCATCTTAATGGTTTGACTTGATAACACCTTTTGAAAATATTTGTTTGAAGGAATGGATATTTTGCGGTGGTTTGAGGGAGATGCCAAACTTGTCTTGCTTAGTTGAAAAGGAATAATTTTATTGAAGAGATTTATGAGAGTATCCAAACTTCATGAAACTAATGACTCCTATGGCCTATGAACGATCTTGAGTTCATCTTAGATTTCGGCTAAGAGTTGGCTAGACATTTGTAGCGTTGCTGCGGTGTGCAAAATTTTAATTCCATGAGACCAAGTACTTGAGCAAAAGAAATTACCATAAAGATATGAGCTGAATTTATTTGATATTTATGAAAGTCTTGGCATCACCTTACCACTTAAAAGATTAAATTTCTTGAAAAACAAGGAAATGATGGGGTGTTGGAAAGCGACGAATTTTGAAGTGGGTGTTAATGAAAGGTTGTGAGTTTATCCTTATTTTTGCACCCTAATTTGACTAAAGCATCCTTGCTTCAAATGACTTTACTCTCATAAAAGAGGGGCGCTAAAAGAATTGATTCGCCAGCCTAACCAAATTTCTAGCCGTCTCTTTTGAGTTTAAGAATTATTAGCTAGAGAGTTATATACAGTTTGGAAGTGAACTTAAGTGCAATTTTTTATATATACTATACTCATGTTTATGGTTGCAGGATTTGTGACGATGGAATACCATACAACCTTAAACTTGTGAGTTTCCTTGCTTGAATTATTTCTTCTTTATAGCTTTATCACTCGAGGGCGAGTAACATCTAAGCTTGGAGAATATCTCAAAATATTGACACTTTTTATCGATGATTTTCCATTGGTTTTTACCGAGTTTCATTGGTTTTGATCTTTCAACTAATGTTAACATCGCAAATCGGCGAAACCTTGTTTTTTGTATTGGTTTTCAGGTATTGAACACTTTTGGAAGATCTGAGAACATTATTGGCTAATTACACTTGATCGAACAAATCCCAAACTGAAGACCCTTTCATTAGAGGCGTCTAGAGCCCCTAACAACCACTGGTACGGTCAGAGTACGCCCGTATGGCCCGCCCGTACTACCTTCCTTTTCATCTGTTATATCAACACAAGCAACTTTCGTGAAGCAAAGGGGGACAAAATATAAACAGAACCACCACAAACAGTCCCGGAAGACAGGTGATCAGATCTAAAGAAGGAGAAGAACACCACCTCATCCTTTGACGATCTTCAATCCCTAACCTCTCAATCATCCACTCCACCATCATTCCCACTTGTACTAAGAGAGAGATATTCACATTTGTAAGATTAGGGTTTGAACCTTTGATCTAGTTTGGTTTGTACTTGATTTGATCTCCAACCGTACTGTGGCTTGGTACAGTAAATTTTAGATGATTTCCATTTGCAATATTATTATGTCTTTGATCTGTCTTTCTTTCATGTTTGAGTAAATCCCCATAGGCATGGGAGATGTAGGGGATTGGTAAGATTTGTTGTGCCTCTTTTACTTTCATATATTTGTGATTGTTATCGTGATTATTATATTGTGAGAATGACTATCTATGTTTGTCTAATGCTTGTTGTCCAATTTAAGAGCCCAGATAACATGATCCTGAGATCTCATAGGTATGGACTTGTTTACTAGCGAATCCGCGACCCCGGAGTGACACAACCGATATCAAAAAGGAGTTAATATTACTCGAGGATAACAAGGAACCACCAAGCTTAAAGCCTTGATCTGGTCGGAAGACCTACTGACCATTACTGTGTTAATAGACAGATCGATCATTGGGATTGGGAAGAATCTACCAATAGGACTCCTAGTCAGTATATGGGTTGCTTGCCTACTCATATATGAATAAAAAGTATCACAATCACTTATTATATTTTATCCACCTGGCATATTCGCTATTATCATGAACTCCTTCTCTCCGCGCCTCTCATCTGCATGAGTCCCAAACAACTTCCTTACTTTTACTTTTATGTTAATTACTTCCAGCACCGTTTATTACTTAAATCCTCTTTCTTACTCACTCATCCATTTCCACTCTCAACACTTGCAGTAAATTCATTCAAGACAATGTGACACCTTGGATGCGAGAAACGACTTAGAAAGACACTTTTCTAAGATCCTTATTGGGATCAATATAAAAACTAGAATTAATACTTTCACAAAAACATGCTCTGACGAACAGAAGTTCTTGAAAATAATCATTTTGTAGGAAAGACTTTGATTGATTAAATGGATTATTTTTAGTTGGATCAGGGAAATCATATTTAGCACAAGCTCACGCAGAAAGGATTGATATCTAATCAGTGCTAACTAACACGTAATATGTTTGGGATTATAAGGGCTAAGAGCTTTTTTTTGTTAGAGATTATAAGTGTTATCTCATTTATTAGTCTTCGTCTTCCAATGCATGTTCTCTTTTTTCTCTCACTTCTATCATGCATGTAAAATTATTGGTGCATGCATAAATTAAGAAAAATGATTAGCATCCTCCGAACGATGGAACCGTTCCATCGTTTGGGTCGTAGCTCGCGCGACGCCCTTCCCTCGAGCCGTCGCCGCGCCGCCTTTCCCGCGGATTCGACTCCAGGCTGCCGCGCCCCGACCTCCTCCTCCTTTCACCTCGTGCCTGTCTTGCTCCTCCGCGACCTCGTCCGCCGCCGCGGCCTTGCTAGATCCCCGTCCTGCTCCTCTGCTGGCGCGCCCCCAGCCTTCTTCCTCAACCAGCTCACACCACCATGACATGTCCGCCCCGCTGCTGCAAGCCCTCGTTGTCGTTGCCGCTGCTACAAACGGGTGCCTTCCTTCACTACAGAGGGAGGCCGGCACTGCTATAGGAGACGGACACATCTGCTGCAAGCTTGGACGCCATGCCGCCGCTCCTGCAAGTCCTCAAGGCCGCCTACAAAACCTGGCCTCCGATTTTGCTACATTGATACAATTTTTTGCTATATATGTTTATTTATTTTGCTACAATATCATAATTTTTTTGCTACAAGTTCTCCGACGAGGTATTCCGGCTAAATTCTCTGGCGAAGTCTCCGGTGAAGTAGGTTTTTTACTACATTAGAAAAACTTTGTTGCTACAACCGTCTTGTGGTTTTTCTAAAGCAGTGTCAACTATTTGCTACAAGGTCTCCGGCGAGAATCATCGGTGAGTTTCTATTTGCTACAAGGTCTCCGGTGAGAATCACCAGTGAGTTTTTCCGACGATGTCTCCAACAAAGTCGGTTTTGCTATATTAGCACATTTTTTTTGCTGCAAGGTCTCTGACAAGACGTTCTATTTCTGGAAAGAAACTTTTTTTACTTTGGAAGCTAAAGCGGGGACATATGTAGCAACAAAGGGGCGTTTTGCAGCAAAAGCGGGATTTGAGCGTTTTTAGGGACATGTGGCGTCCGCGGAAGCAGGACGATGGGAGCTTCCCCGTTGTCCGGAAGACTCCTAGCACGCGCCATAAATTAATAAGAGAGTTATGGACTATCTTGGTCCTATCAATTTAACTCTTTAGGACTAATAATCTAGTACTATAGGAGTATTATATAATATGGACGTGTCAGGACACACAATTGCCGGCCCGGGTCGACCAGAAGATATGGGAATCGCGTATGCATGCAGTTTGCAGACATCCAGCACAATGGATGCAAAAGAACTATACTTACACAGTCTCAACAGTCCATTGTGTCTCTTAGGAAAATTTGGGGGTAGATCTGCACAAACTATATGCATACATGTAAATTCTACCAAAACACAACTGACACATAGTTTGTATAGTCATCTTTACCCGCAAGAAAACAGTTAATCTGTACTTACTCTGATTTTGGCTGAACCGAACAACGGTTGCTCTATATATCATTGCCGGCATATGAATGCATGACACACACAGAGAGAGATGCGTTCAATACTATACATGTATAGATCCAAAAACGGTGGTAGTACAATTTTGTTTACCGACTTTTTTTCATGTGACCAAACAGGACATTCTCTAAAATGAGTACTACTACTCCAAGGCCGATAGCAACAGGGGCGCAGACCGAAACAACAAAACCAGCATGAATACTCACTTTTTGGACCGTCACTCTTGTCTTCCTCCACGCCAAAATTTAACTGCATATGTCCCTCTCCCGCAACAGAAATTAACGTCTAGCACTAGCAGTGGATCGGAGTGAGTTAACCTGGAGCAGCAGGAGCCGACCGTGACGTGTAGCGAGATAGAAGAAACAAAATGCACTGGCAAACAACCTCCAGCATTGAACGCGCGCGCAGAAAATGGCCAAAACTGGCCAAGAAACGCATACGCACCAACGTTCGGTTGGCATGCACTAACAACGTTAACACGCGCGCGCGGCGGTAGCCGGTGCCGTGGGAAAAAAGTCCGAGAAATCTCACGCAAGCGCCGAGGTTGTCGTCGCATGCAGCTGTGGCTGTGCTAGCCTCAGGCGTCTTTGGCTATACTGTAGTGTCGTCACGGCTTTGAAATCGCTTTGAAATGGAAGTTTTCTTTCCTGGCGCAGATAGATAGATAAGCTAGCGCCCTTGCATGCGTGTAGGCAGTCGCGGCGTATCGACACATGGATGGATATATATTTATACGTGCAGGTATTCATTCAACAACCGAAAGGAGAAAAGAGGGAAGCTTCTTCGCCCTCCTTGGCAATGTCCACGTCTAACCGACGTGGCATGTTGCATGCTGGGTGTCTAGCCTGGAGATACAAAGGTGCATGCACCCTGGTGTCACACAGATAGCACGCATGTGAACGTACGTCTAATGGCTGTTGCTTTGGCAATTGGGCAACCTGCAACATCTTGAAGAAAAGATAGATCTTCAAGACGCCGCAAGGGCCTAAAGAAATATCTTCAAGAAAATACTCAAAAAATATCCTCAAGAAAATACTCAAAAAGTATCTTCAAGAATAGATCCTGCCGTGCTTGTCCCGTTTAATTTAAAGAAATATCTTCAAGAAATTATTCGACAAAAAGCCTATCTTCGAGGTAGGAATAAAGAATGGCCGACGATTTCCATGGGGGCGAAAACTGTGACATCACATTTTTTTTTGAGAAAGTGACATCACATGTTGAGTGCATGGCATGTGTCAAATAATTCAGTGTATGTGCATGCATAATTGATCGATGTGCAGGTCGACAAGTATATGATGAGGAATTTGAGATGTAGCTAGGTACGATTTTTTTTCATTTTTTGTATTAGGAATATATTGATGCCGATATACAAGAGAGTGCATACGTGCGATGAAATGATGCAGAGGTCAGAGGTACGGGTTTTTCTAGAAGAAGAAAAACGTAAGGAGAAAAAATAACAGTGCCTAGACTCACACATTTATACAATTGCAAAATTAATATACAAAGAATCTACTGAGAGTCGGTAATATGAATTATCTTACAATGGGTAGATGGGGATAGACTGTCGATGTAGACACACTAGGGGAAAGAGATGCCGAGTCGACCAGGGATGAGGGGGAAGGGAAGAAAGAGGAGGAAAATGATGCAGAGGTGACCTATAATGTGCTTTCACACGAACTCTATCGAGCTTAGAGGAAAAGGATGAGAAATTTGAGATGTCCCTAGATACGATATTTTTTTTCCTTTTTGTATTCTCAATATATTGATGCCGATATACAAGAGAGGGAATACATGCGATCAAATGATGCAGAGGCTAAAGTTACGAAAAAACGTAGAGGAGAAAAAATAGAATTGCCCCGACTCGCACATTTTTACAATTCCTTTTTTGGATTGAATATTTGCACAACTAATATACAAAGAATCTACCGAGAATGGGTACCATAAAAATTACCTTACAATGGGTAGATGGGGATAGACTGTCGATCAAGACACACCAGGGGAATGAGATGCGGAAACGACCAGGGACGAGGGAGAAACGGAGGAAAGAGGGGGGAAATGTTGAAGAGGTGTCCTGCAATGTGCTCTCACATGGAGTCTATCGAGCTTAGAGGAATGTCTAAACGAAGCGTGTCGTCCCCGGCTTTACAATTTCAAAGGTCACATCGACGGTGGATCCAAGAAGCGATGGTGTATCTGGGAAGCGACGTGCGTGACAGATTAGACAAAGATGGAGTATTTAGCAGGACGACGGCACCACGAGGGAGAAAAGGGTTGAGCGGGCAGAGGGGATGGAGATGACGATGAGGACCGTCACGACTTGAGAGAGGGACGAAGAGTGACGAAAGGCGAAAGAGGAAGGAAATGTATTTAGTTTTATAATATAAATTTTATGCTACAATAATTAAGTTGACTTTTGTATTCGCAATATATCAATGCCGATATATAAGAGAGGGCACGTTTGTGATCAAATGATGCACATGCCAGAGTTATCGTGTTTTTCGGAAGAACAAAAACATAGGGGATACCACATAGCAGTGCCTAGACCCACACATTTATACAATTCCGTTTTGGGGTTGAATGTTCGCAAAAACTAATATACTTCAAAGAATCTACCGAGAGTGGGTGCCATAAATTACATTACAATGGGTATTTGAGGGTAGACTGTCGATCTAGGCACACCAAGGAAACGAGATGCGGTTTCGACCAGGGATGAAGAGAGAAAGGGAAGAAAGAGAGGAGCAACGTGCTTTCACAGAGAGTCTATCGAGCTTATATGAGGAAAATGATGAGAAATTTGAGATGTAGCTAGGAACAATAGTTTTTTTCCTTTTGTGTATTCGCAATATATTAGTGCCGATATACAAGAGAGGGCATACATGCGATCATATGATGCATAGACCATAGGTACGGTGCTTTTCAGAAGAAGAAAACATAGAGGAGAAAAAATAGCAGTTCCTAGACTCACACATTTATACTATTCCCTTCTGGGTTGAATGTTTACAAAACTAAAAGAATATACTGAGAGTGGGTACCATAAATTACCTTACAATGGGTAGGTCTAGACACACTAGGGGATCGAGATGCGGAATCGACCAGGGATGAGGGAGAAACAGAGGAAAGAGGAGGAAAATGATGAAGAGGTGTCCTGCAATGTGCTCTCACATGGAGTCTATCGAGCTTAAAGGAATGTCTAAATGAAGCGTGTCATCCCCGACTTTACAATTTCAAAGGTCACATCGACAGTGGATCTGAGAAGCGATGGTGTATCTGGGAAGCGACGTGCGTGACGGATTACAGAAAGATGGAGTATTTAGCAGGACAGTGGCACCACGAGGGAGAAAAACGGTTGAACGGGTAGAGGGGATGGAGATGATGATGAGAACCGTCACGACTTGAGAAAGGGACAAAGAGCGACAAAAGGCGAAAGAGGAAGGAAATGTATTTTGTTTTATAATACAAAAATTATGCTGCAATAATTAAGCTGATTTTTGTATTCGCAATATATCAATGCCGATATATAAGAGAGGGCACATTTGTGATCAAATGATGCCAAGGCCAGAGTTACCGTGTTTTTCAGAAGAAAAAGAAAAACAGAGGGTATACCACATAGTAGTGCCCGGACCCACACATTTATACAATTCCCTTTTTGGGTTGAATGTTCGCAAAAACTAATATACTACAAAGAATCTACCAAGAGTGGGTACCAAAAATTACATTAGAATGGGTATTTGAGGATAGACTGTCGATCTAGGCACACCATACGAGATGCGGTTTCGACCAGGGATGAAGGGAGAAAGGGAAGAAAGAGGAGGAAAAAGATGGAGATGTGGCCTGCAATGTTCTTTCACATAGAGTCTATCGAGCTTATATGAGGAAAATGATGAGGAGTTTGAGATGTATCTAAGAACAATGGTTATTTTTTCCTTATGTGTATTCGCAATATATTAGTGCCGATATACAAGAGAGGGCATACATGGGATCACATGATGCATAGACCATAGGTACGGTGCTTTTCAGAGGAAGAAAACATGGAGGAGAAAAAATAGCAGTTCCTAGACTCACACATTTATACTATTCCCGTTTGGGTTGAATGTTTACAAAACTTAAAGAATCTACCGAGAGTGGGTACCATAAATTACCTTACAATGGGTAGGTCTAGACACACTAGGGGATCGAGATGCGGAATCGACAGGGATGAGGGAGAAAGGGAAGAAAGAGGGGGAAATGATGGAGAGGTGGCATGCAGTGTGCTTTCACATGGAGTCTATATATCGAGCTTATTAGAGGAGTGTCTACATGAAGCGTGTCGACCCTAACTTTACAATTTCAAAGGTCACATCGACGTGGTGGATATACAGAGCGATGGTGTATTCGGGAAACGACGTGGATGGCAGGGGAGAGAAAGAGGGATGTTTTAGCAGGACGACGGCGGCACCATGAGGAAGAAGGAGGTCGAGTGGGTAGAGGGGGTGGAAATGACGATGAGAACCGTCGCGGTGTGAGAGAGGGACGAAAGGCGAAAGAGAAAGGAAAACACATTTAGTTTTTTAACATACGCTTTATATATGCTGCAATAATTAAGCTGACAGCATACGGCCGTGTCAATCATCTGATCCGATCATCGATCCATCAATCATGTCAAGGGGGGAATTGAAGCTAGGGGGAGCATGAGGCAGGCTAGCTAGTCAAACAAGTCAAAGCACGGCCGTCACGGAAACCTATTCAAATCCTCAGCTGCCTGTCCCGAACAATACAAAACCCGGCCTCCACGCACCTCATTCTCCAGAGAATCAGAACATTGTTAAATCGCTCGGCCTCTCCTCCGTTAGCGATCCATCGATCGACAACCTAGAGCCAGATGCGGCAGCAGCAGGTTAGTAGTAAACAATGATGCCCGAGAGGAGCGTATTGTTTTTGTACGCATATTAGGTGAGGGAATTCCGAGCGCGGTGGCATCTTGCGGTCGTTTCCCGACCGTCGTCTCGCGTACTACTTAATTACCTTAATTAAACAAAACATTGACGGTACAATACGTACAGCCAACTCGATCGATCCCTGCCTCGATCCGCAGCGAGCGTGTACACGCGCACCGATCGAATCACACACGACGCATACTAGCTAGTATCAAATCACGCGCGCGTCTCCCGAGCGCTGTACTAGTTTAAGAAGATTTGGTTAACAGGCTCAGGTTTGTACGTTGCGAGGACATAAATTCCAACACGATACGACGGTTTTGCCGCACAGTAAACCGTACTGCGTGTTTACTTGCTCATGTGATCGTGTAGCTCCCAGCTCAGCTCTGGGTTTTGTCTATAGAGAGAGAGAGCAACGGCAAGCAAGGCAGGCAGTGGTCACAGGTGGAGCTAAAGATAGGAATATGGTTTCACTGTGCCGAAGCCAGACGGGGCCCGCCGTCCCCCGTTCGCATGAGATTCTCCGCCCGTCCGCCCGTGTGGCAAAAATCACTGTTTTGATCTAATTATTAATTGATCTCAATCTACTTTTTCGAAGATATCTCGATCTGACCCGTTTTTATGGCGCTTTACCAGAGGGCGCCATGGTCAGTAGCACGGCGCCCTCTATAAAAGCGCCATGCACCCATGGTGCTCCCTTAGAAAACGCCATGGCCCCGTCCGACGTGGCGGCAGTCGTGGCACACGCGGGCCCGTTTTAATGTTTGACGCTTTCCGCGGGGGCGCCATGCTACTAGGCACGACACTTTTGCGGAAACGCCATGGTCCTTAACCCTAGAAAAGGTTCGGGCGTCCTCCCAGCACCATACTCCCAGCGCCATACCCCCCACACCCCGCAAGAACAGAGACATGGCGGCGGCGGCTCCCCTCCAAGCTCCCCTCAAATCCACATGCTAAATCGGTCGAATCTAAAGCGATTTTCTTGTGGAATTTCTTCCTCTTCCCCAACTTGAGGTATTCTCCTTCGATTCTCCTTGTTGTATTGGTTGAAATAATCACATGGTCCTCTACCTCTAACCCTAGTTCTTTGGCAATGAGTCATGTATATGGTATAATGTCGAATTTCTTTGTATTCATAAGTGTGGTAGAATGATAGTTTGTTAAAGTTAGTTAGTAAATCATTGAAATTGCTTAGTTAGGGTTAGTAGTTTATATTTGACATGTACATATGGGCATATGAATACAAAGATATGGAATGGTGTGTAGATGATATGAAATGCTTAGTTAGGGTTAGTAGCTTAGTTGAATGGTGTGTTCATATTGTGATTTGTGTAGATGATATGGAATGAATGTATTAATATATGGACTATTGTTGGGCTATTGTTGGCATATATGGCAATTGTTGGGCTATTGTTTATATGGAATGAATGGTATATGTCATGAATGTACTCATATATGTATTCATATGTGCATATTGTGGTGGATGGTGTATTCACTTGGATTTTTGCAACCACTTGTAGGATGGAAGGACAATCTATTTTGCATGGGCATTATGATCAACGGCACCGTGGGCGGTACATCGCAGAGAATAAGCATGTCTTCAAGTGGTTGCACCTAAGGTCCAAGGAGGTGCATAGCAAGAAGATGCCATATGATAAGCGCTACACTCCATATGTTGAGCAGACTGGACTTCTCCCTTTCATCCAGCTTGTCTCGCGTTCGACGCCGCATATGAACCCTTGTTTGATCACAGCGCTTGTTGATAGATGGAGACCGGAGACACATAGTTTTCACCTCCCTTGTGGTGAGATGACGGTCACTCTGCAGGACGTCTTCATGATTTTTGCGCTTCCCATCAAAGGACAGCCCGTGTGTATGAGCTCAGATTCGGGTAAGTGGCGTCTAGTGATGATTGGCTTAATTGGTAAGGCGCCAACGCAAGAGAAGATGTCTGCCGGTGCTACTTACAAATGGATACAAGAAAATTTCAGCAAGTGCCCCGAGGACGCCGATGAGGAGGTGATCCAGATGTATGCCCGTGCATACTTATGGTATGCCATTAGTAGGACACTTTTCTCAGATGGCACTGGAAGGAATGATTCATTCATGTGGCTCACTCTATTTGTGGAATGGGGTTATATTCACAGCTGGGGTTCGGTGGCACTTGCTTACTTGTATCGACAGGTAATAAACCATATATATTGCATGGTAGTAGTACATATGCTTGATCGACCGGATACTTATGTATGCTTGTTGTATGTGCAGCTGGACGAGGCGTGTTGTAGAACTGGAAAAGGAGCAAGTATTGGTGGACCTATGGTGCTACTGACCATATGGTCCTGGTTGCGCATACCAGTTGGTCGATCCATTCCGATGAAGGAAAAACCGTGGGATGCTCATGGCAATAGCCGTCTTCGCGCTCCTACATGGACGTACTTGTGGGATAATATCGAAGTATTCCACGGTGAATCCGAGGAATGCTACTTGCGTTACACTAACCAAATCGACTTGCTAACCCCGGAGAAGGTAATAATTTGATTGTTCTCAAGAACTCATCTTTTCCACCATATATACTTCGAGTTGACATGCTAATATTGTGTTCCTCGCTCAGGTGGAATAGGAGCCATACGGAACTAGAGGGAATGTGGGTACGGGTGTTTGGTTCCAGGCAGACTTGAATCGCAAATGTATGCAAGAAGCACATCTCTAGAGGATTCGTGCCCCATTGATTTGTGTCTACGCTGTTGAGTTCCACCTTCCACAACGGGTGATGAGGCAATTTGGATTATTTCAGGAGACCCCGCCGCCATACAAGGACACTAGCATAGCTCTTCACGGGTGAGTGATCCTTATACACTCAGTATCTAATTTTCTTGGGCGTCTCATGATAGTATTAAGTCGATGAATTTGATTGTAGATTGGACAAGATCAAGCAGAAGAAGGAAAAAGATTGGGCTGCATATCATCACAAGTATATTCAGAAGTTCTATGCAAGGATTGAGGAGATCGAAAACCCGAATGCGGTCTCTCATCCTGAGGCGCCGCATGATGCTGCAGCGTTCAATCGGTACCTTGTGTGGCTTGGGAAGGTGTCTCGTTTGTACCTGCAGTCGGCTTCGTTTGCATCTCATGACATAGTGGAGGATCCTTATCCTGCTTTTGACGATCTGAGCCAGCTAGAGTACAACAGACTTGTCCGAGGCGGCAGGGGTGCAAATTCAGCGGGGGTTGTCCGCTTTGTGGTAAGCATTGTCCTGAGGACTGTTATATGCGATTATAGCGACATAAAATTGACTTTTTGTTCTTTTGCTAGCGCGAGGAGATCTCGAAACACGTGGACGAGGCCGAGGAAGCACTTAAATATCCTCCTGGCAAGGAGTCTGAGTCAGCCCTTCGAGCATTTGTGGAGGTATGTGTTCATAACATTCCTAGTTCTATTGTATTTTTATGTGTTTTTGAAATGTTCTAACATATTCGTCAATGTCATAGCGTACCAAGCGTTGGGGCCGTGGATTATGTGTCTTGCTTGGTTGCCGCACCGGCGACGCCGCACCGTCGACGCCGCATCGCCAGTTAGGTCTTCTAGCCTAGAAGATGATGCACAAGATGAACAGGAGGAAGAGGGCATGTACAAGGAGGAGGAAGCTGGCCAGGATGAGGATGAGGAGGAAGATGGTGAGGACGAGGATGAACAGGAGGAGATAGGCATGTCTCAATTACACGACGCCCCGCAGTCTAGTCAACGATCGCGGGTGAGGAGGAGGAGGCTACCGAGGAATCCATACACGCCAAGTGAATGGGAGAACAAGCGCCGGGCACATGTGTCACGCCGTGATCCTAGCTGCGAGGAGGAAGACTCCGATCCTCCATGGAGGGCTAGGAGGCAGGAGGGACGGAGCAAGGCGAATGAGGATCGAGTGGCCAAAAGGGGGAAAGGGAGAAAATGAACTCGTAGCATGAACTAGTGCTTGTGGTCATTATGAACTTGTAGTTTAAACTTGCTGTTTCGTGTCGTCGTTTTGAACTTGTTGATGTGCTAAAAAACTGGATGCTTGTTGATATTTGGATCTGTTGATGTGAGTAAAACTTGATCTGTTGATGTTGATGTTTGGATCTATTGATGTTGATGTTTGGATCTGTAAAAAACTAAACTGGATGCTTGTTGATGTGTTTGGATCTGTTCATCTGCTAAAAACTGAATGTGCTAAAAAACATGGCGTTTTCAGCACAGCGCCATGCAACGTAGCATGACTCCCTCCAGGAAAGCGCCATGCTTCCTAGCATGGCATTTTTGGAGAGGGCGCCATGTGTCTGACTTAGCAGATTTTCTGGTCTAGGTTTTCTTCGACCGCGCGTGGGCTCTGTGTCCCAGCGCGCCAGAGCTGGCTCAAAGCTCCATGGTAGCATGACTCCCTCCAGGAAAGCGCCATGCTTCCTAGCATGGCGTTTTTGGCGAGGGCGCCATGCGCCTGACTTAGCAGATTTTCTGGTCTAGGTTTTCTTCGACCGCGCGCGGGCTCTGTGTCCCAGCGCGCCAGAGCTGGCTCAAAGCGCCATGGTAGCATGGCGCCCTCCAGGAAAGCGCCATGCTTCCTAGCATGGCGTTTTTGGAGAGGGCGCCATGCGCTTGCATTCTCATAAATTGGAGCTAGTATCTATGCTAGTGGCAACATTCCAGAAAATTTACAGTACACACAGGTCTATTGACACAAGAAACATTATAGGGAAGTGCAGTGAATGTTTACGAAATACATGGAGTTGCGCCCTTAAGGGGTTTTACATACGACAAATTCGGCATGACAATGTTCAAGATAAATTCCACATAGTGGAGTCCATAACATAGATCATAGCATGGTGACAACTCTACTGTGTCGCGCTAGGCTCCTTCCCCTTCGCCTTCCTTTTCCTCTCTTCCTCTGCCTCTTCCTTTTCCCTCAAGTCGCGTGCAAGCTGGACAACAGAGTTGAACTGCGCCTCGAATTGGCGTCTACTCTCTTCTTTCTTCTTGTCGTATCATCGTAGGTTGGCTCTACGCGAACCGGGCTCAATGGAGGTTGGCTCATTGTTGTGTCATACACATGTGGCTCACCTCGAGCCAGGCTCATGGAAGCATGCCGGTTCAAGTCAATGTGCAACCGAGCCGCAACCTTTCTTGTGGCAAATATCTCGAGTGACTTATCTTCAGATTCCGCCACCATCTCCTTATACGCACTCCAATTCAACTCGGAGTTGATAGACATTATCTTCAATCTATTGTGATGGCCAAACCTGGCGTTATACCTTCCAACCAACTCATACACATCACTAGGTTCCATCCATTTCAAATCATTCCTCACTCTTTCCACAACCTCGGCATATGTAGGACTTGTGCCAAACACCATGACTACCTCCTCCGGGTCACACTCGGTATTGCCTTTCAAGAATGCGTCCTTGTCCGCATGATGAACATTAACGATTCTTGCCATCTACAAAACAATGACACCAACCATTACGCATCAAAGAAAACTATATTACCACCACCAACCGTAGCTACCAACTAAAAAAAGTCATGCCACTTTGCTAATTCTAACATACAAATCCTAGCCATAAACTACCAATCTAATAACTAGAAGCAACAACATCAAGCCAAGATATAGCTAGGGTTAGGGTTCTACATTCTTTACCAAAATAGAACCAAATTTCACAAATCTATTTGGACAAAACCAAGGGGTTAGGGGGAGATTACCTCTTAAAGCAAGGGGAAGTCCAAATCCACGGAGAAAAACAACCGATTCGAAGGGATTCGAGTAGGGGAAGAGCTTGGGGCGAGAGAGAGAGGAGCTGGAAGAAACGAAGAGGTATGACGCTGGGAGGGCGCCCGAGCCTTTTCTAGGGTTAAGGACCATGGCGCTTTCCGCAAAAGCGTCGTGCCTAGTAGCATGGCACCCCCACGGAAAGCGCCAAGCATTAAAACGGGCCCGCGTGTGCCACGACTGCCGCCACGTCGGACGGGGCCATGACGTTTTATGAGGGAGCGTCATGCCCCATGGCGCTTTTGCAGAGGGCGCCGTGCTACTGACCATGGCGCCCTCTGGTAAGCGCCATAAAAATAGGTCAGATCGAGATATCTTCGAAAAAGTAGGTCAATTTGTTAGATCAATTGTTAATTATGTCAAAACAGTGATTTTTGACCGCCCGTGTTAGATTGCTTTCCTTGTGGGGAGACGCGAGAGAGCTGTAGCTACACGTACTACCGCTGCTACTACTACGTCGCTGCTGCGGCGCTGGAGACTCTGCTTCTCACACCAGTAAAACAAGAAATACCAGCGACGACGACTGGAGCAGAGACGGTACAAAGCAGCTAGTGGACGCGCGCGTCAGGGGTATCTTCATAAATATCGCACCTGATGTACTAGTACTTGTCAACAGCTCGCATGTTTGGAGAAAAATAACTTTAGATTTATATATGCTTCAGGAATTGACTGGCACTACTTCAATGGAACGAATTTCTTTCTTAGACAGATAATGAAGAGTGGTATTTTGGTTAGTTGACCAAAGAGCGTCTCCAATGTTGAAATAAGTAGGGCCGGGCCATATGGGTTCTAAAAAAAGGTGAAGTTTACAAAATATGGTGTTTTAAAAAAATTGTTATACCAGATTTTAAATAACCACTAGACAGCACCAGAGGCATGAAAAGCTAAAAAGAATATGCCAATGGGATATCTCTATGTCCTCTGACTTTTGCTTCGGTGTCCTCCCCCCTTCTCCTACAAATTTGTGAAACTAAAAATACAAGGACAACCAGGATTAGTTGATGCCCCTTCAGTTCGCAATGCACAAAGGGGTATCAGCCAATCTTGGTCGTCATTGTGTTTTCATGGAAGGGACACTGATGCACACCACATGTCCTCTGCAAATCTCCATTACTACATTTGTGTTATCTATTGAATTGTTTCCCTAGCCAATTAATCCAAAATTCCAAACTGATGAAAAGACGATAGGCAACATATTTATTTTCTCGACACTCCCCCTCTCGTCCAGGCCGGTGCTCTTTCTTTTCTTCACGGGTCTGGTGTCTGCAAAATCTTTTTTTAACTGTGTGAGCAGGGTCTTGAACTTGAGACCTCTTGGCTCTGATACCATATTGAATTGTTGCCCTAGCCAATTAATCCAAAAGTCTGAATTGATAGAAAGACGATAGGCAACATATTTATATTATCAACATTATCCTCTTTATATAAATAAAGAGTAGTAAATGCTAATTAGTTAAGGGTTTTTTAGATTTCATTGCTCCTGAGGCAGGTAGCTCTGATGGATCTTGGAGGGTGGAAAGTAAAGGTGTAGGGGCAAGGAATAAGGGTGGCGATGCAAAGAGAGAAAGAGAGGGAGGGTCAAAACTGCGATAATGGCAAGATAAAGGGCGTGGGGAAGAAGGAGGGTCGTGGTGGTGCACTATAAGTTTAGGGGATGATATATGAATATGTCTGGAATCTTTCCCACCTTGTTAGAAAGAATAAGCTTTTTAGATCATTTAACTGTGAACTTTGTATGATCTTGCTAGTTTTCACACTCTATGATAGAAATTTCCTTTATATATCTGTCATAAATATACACGGAATTGCTTCGAGGCCTAGTATAAATCTTCGATGATCTATACTCCCTCTGTCCTGAAATACCCTGCATTTTGGGTTTAGTCAAGGTCAAACTTTGTAAAGTTTGACCAAACATATTGAAAAATTTATGTACACCTATAATACAACATAAGTACCATTAGAATTGTCATAAAATATATTTTCATAATATATACATTCGGTGCTATAGATGTTTATAGTTTTTCCTATATATTCTACCAAACTTTATAAAGTTTAACTTTTACTAAACCCAGAATGCAGGGTATTTTAGGACAGAGGGAGTATTAAAAAAACAGAGATGAACATTCTTAGATATGCATGGTCTAGAACCGGTACATGGAAATTTGACCAGAGGATCCAGCAAATATAGAAGTTCCTTTTCCTCAAAAGAAAACTACAGGAGCTCCCAAAAGACCAAGCATAAAGAAGTTGTTAATTAACTACCCTGAAAAGCTTCATGCAGTCCAAAAAAGATGGGCAAGATATGTACAACTTGCCTTTCTTTACGGCGTATGAACTAGTCCAACTGGCCAGGTTAACGTAAGAAAATGAGAGATGAAAGATACACACGCAGAGAGAGAGAGAGAGAGATGGGTTTTGGTTATTGTAGACTTGTGAGCTCAGTACTGTGCCAGCGTACTACAGTACACGCCATGGTCCCGTCGGTGTCCCTCCTCCTAGCTCCGATTCCCTTTCTCTCCCTGTGCGTGAGACGTCGACGTCATGGCTCGGTACTTATCCCGGAGTTATTCTCGGGCATTCTCCTTAGGGCTCGAATCCATGGCCGGCCTGACAACCGCCGAATGGAATAATGAGGGAATAGGAACCTTTCTTTCCACTTCTAGCTGCTAGGGAGCTTGCAGGCCAAGACATGCAGAGAGCAAGCCAAGCAAAGCGCTTCTCCATGGACGCACGTCACCGCCCTGCCCAGCCCAGCCTCAGATCAGCTCAGCTCGCGACGCGACACACACACGCATCATAACCTGGAATAAAAACGGGTCAAGCCGACATGATTCCTTGCTCGTCCTCTACCTTGTTTCTTCCTTCGTCCCCGACGCGCCCCCTTGCTGTTACGTAGAGCTAGCTAGCTTGCAAGCCGCGTGAATGTACCGAGTACTACTATACGCCCTGGCCCGGCTACTACTGCTGCAGTGCTAGCTGCTGTTGATGCGTATGTCTCGGCACGTCTTGTCCTAGCTAGCTGCCTGTGCTGCTGGAGCAGATGACAGTGTCTCTGTTAAGGTACAGCTTTCCTGAAAACCATGTGACGAGACTACATACGCAAGAGAATTCGTTGTATTCTTTTTGTAGAAAATTCCATAGAATGGAAGTCAGTTGATTGGAACCCTGAACTCAGGAAGTTCAGGAATAGTTCTCGGCCAAAGCTTCCTTATGCTACTATTATGTGATAAGATAAGAGAGAGATGTGTTCATATGATCGCACTCGAATGGCAATTGATTTAGGGATACAGAAGTGGGACAATTTGGACAAGTAAGATATCACTTTTAGACTACTAGACTAACTCAAAATTAAGTGGGGTAAGTGGGATAAGCTAGATTTGACATATCCCACTTATCCCACTTATCCCACCTAAATTAGAGTTAGTCTAATAGTCTGAAAGTGGTATCCCACTTATCCCTATTATCCCACCTCTGCATTCCTAAATTGATTTGCCACACAAGTACTATCATTAGACTACGTACGGCGATATTTGGACAGCCAGCGGCCTCTCTCTGCCGACCTAGCGTTTCTGCTCCAGACCTCCAGTAGATAGTACTGCCGATGTCTATTTATCTTCAGATACAGCCACATCTACTAAAAGACGTAGGGGAGACCGTACCTGAACTCAGTTTAGTCAAACGAATTTCGTAGTTTCTTCTTTGATCTGACGACAGGAAAAGATATTGTTACCTATCTCAGTACGTCCCTGTCAAAACGGGATTGCCGTGGCAACGCCGAAGCTGGGTAAGACACGTTTCTGAACCGTCGTCTACCACATGACATGACAGTGTCCAGATCAGGGAATTCTTACAGGAATGGAAGCATTCACACTCTCCCGATATATGTGCGATACGTGTAGAAAATTGTGCGCTTAGAAGACTAAACGGGAAAATTAGTTAGCGCGGCGAAGGTATTGCCATCATCACATGAGAAGTTTTCTCTACATGCGTCCATGAAAACGACTTCGCAGCTGGGATGGAGTCTCCGGCGACCGTGTAGCCGACCGATCAAATCATGCGCATCAGCGGACGCGTTCGAGTCGATCGGGTTCCTCTCCACATCGATCCCGTCACTGCAACAGCGGATCAAGGGTCCACGCGGAACGACAGGATGGTTAGAACGATGAGTTTGTTTATTCCCTTGGGCCAGCTATAGCTTGGGCAGGGTGCTGCCAATCTACGGAATGTAGTGGTTGGCCGGGTCTATTTTATTTTCTGGCTAACACAGACGATTACGAATAGCCTTCAAACAGGGGTAAAGCACCACTAATAAGTGAGCATAAGTTTTGTTTTTGAGACAGAAAGCGAGGATCAGTTGTGTGTATGTAGACATAGACATGAAAGAATGAGATCAGCGATAGCTACGTCCAGAAATTAATGAAGTTTAAATGGACCGGTAGTTCACTAGTTCGACACACATATATACAGTCGCTCTCGGACACTAGTAGAAAAGAGGGCAATGACCCAGCCCCCATATTCCCATTAGCTCCGGTTTTATAAAAAACCGAGACCAATGTCTCGTAATGGCCCAGTTTTGGTTTGCGCCGCCATCCAGGAGCAATAGCCCCGTTTCGGTTATGGGCAATAGCCCCGGTTCAGGGCAAAAACCAGGGCTAATGCTCGCGCGCGCGACACGTGTCGTTCCGTGGAGCATTAGCACCGGTTTTTGCCCCGAACCGGGGCTATTGCCCCTCCCTGCCTATATATACACCCTCCATAGCCCAGTTTTTTTTCTGGCTGGATTTGTGAGAGGGTGGGTGCTAGGATTTTTTGCCTACACACACAAGGTGTTCGGTGAAATGCTCGAGCCACACTTAAGTTGAAAAAAATGGTATCCTTGTCCGAGAGGTTAGCAACCTTGTCCTTTTCATCTGTAATTGATTCAAAAATAGTGCATCTGTACATGTAAGATAGTCATCTGACTATATATTTATGATGCAGATCAATGCACGGAAAGGATGGATGTAGGGCGACCGACGCGATTCCGACTTCATTGCAGGCCTGCATAAATTTATCGATGTGGCTGAGGATAACAAGGTGGATAATTTTATGCCTTGTCCATGTGTTGACTGTCGGAACGTCAAGGAGTACACCAACTCGAGAACCATTCAATTCCACCTACTTCGCCAAGGTTTCATGCCCGGATATTATTGTTGGTCCTTGCACGGAGAAAGAGGGGTTACGATAGAAGACAATGAAGAAGAGGAGGATGATGACAACTATTGTATGTTCCATGAAGAAAACGAGGATACTGCAATGGAAGACAATGAAGAAGAAGGAGGTAACAATGAAGAAGAAGAAGGCGGCAATGAAGAAGAACACCGGACATCAGATGAGCCCGTTGATGGTCTTGGTCGGGTCATTTCTGATGCAAAATAACAATGCGATACAGAAAGGGAGGAGCTGAAGTTGGACGCCATGCTAAAGATCACAAAAAGCTGTTGTACCCAAATTGCGAAGATGGCAGCACAAAGCTCGGTACAACACTCGAACTGCTGCAATGGAAGGCTGAGGCTGGTTTGTCTGACAAGAGATTTGAGCAGTTACTGAAAATAATGAAGCCAAAGCTTCCAAAGGATAACGAGCTGCCCGAGACAACGTATGAAGCAAAGAAGACTATCTTCCCTCTAGGATTAGATGTGCAGAAGATACATGCATGCATTAATGACTGCATCCTGTACCGCGGTAAGGAGTACGAGAATATGGATAAATTCCCGGTATGCACTGCATCTCAGTACAAGATCGGACAAGATGACCCTGGTGATGTTGAGGGCGATGACGATCCCCCCAGGAAGAGGGTTCCTGCTAAGGTTATGTGGTATGCTCCTATAATACCACGGCTAAAACGTCTGTTCAGAAACAAAGAGCATGCCAGATTGTTACGATGGCACAAAGAAGAGCGTAAGAAAGACGGGTCGAAGTTGAGACACCCCGCCGATGGGTCGTAGTGGAGAAAAATCGAGAGAGAGTACCCGGACTTTGCAAGTGACGCGAGAAACTTATGGTTTGATCTAAGTACAGATGGCATGAATCCTTTTGGGGAGCAGAGCTGCAGTCATAGCACCTGGCCCGTGACTCTATGTATCTACAACCTTCCACCTTGGTTGTGCATGAAGCGGAAGTTCATTATGATGCCAGTGCTCATCCAAGGACCTAAGCAACCCGGCAACGACATTGATGTGTACCTAAGGCCATTAGTCGATGAAATTTTGCAGTTGTGGGACGAACCAGGTGTACGTGTGTGGGATGAGCATAAACAGCGGGAATTTGACCTACGAGCGTTGTTGTTCGTAACCATCAATGATTGGCCAGCTCTTAGTAACATTTCAGGACAATCAAACAAGGGATACAATGCATGCACACATTGTTTAGATAATACTAAAGGTATATATTTGGAGAAATGTAAGAAGGTTGTGTACCTGGGGTGTCGTCAATTTCTTCCGACCAATCATCAAGTGAGGAAGAAAGGCAAGCATTTCAACGGTGAGGTAGATCACTGGAAGAAGCCTAAGCTCCCTAAAGGTGCTGATGTATTTGGTATGGTGAGGGACCTGAAAGTAATCTTTGGAAAGGGTCCTGGCGGTCAATCTGTTCCGAAAGACAACGTTACCGGACACGCGGCCATGTGGAAGAAGAAATCAATATTTTGGGAGCTACCCTATTGGGAATGCCTAGAGGTCCGGTCTTCAATCGACGTGATGCACGTGACGAAGAATCTTTGTGTGAACCTGCTAGGCTTCCTGGGCGTGTATGGGAAGTCAAAAGACACACCAAAAGCACGGGAGGACCAGCAACGTATGAAAGACCCATACAACAAGCATAGTGATAAAGGGCGTCAATACTTAAGCAGCTATGCTCTTACAAAAGCAGAGAAGGAAATCTTTTTTGAATGTCTGAGCAGTATCAAGGTCCCGGCTGGCTTCTCGTCAAATATAAAGGGAATAATAAATATGGCAGAGAAGAAATTTTCAGAACCTGAAGTCTCATGACTGCCACGTGATTATGACGCAGTTGCTTCTAGTTGCATTGAGGGGGCTTCTACCGGAAAATGTTTGAGTACCTATTGTGAAGCTATGTGCATTCCTCAATGCAATATCTCAAAAGGTAATCGATCGATAAAATCTAGAAAGGCTATAGAGGGATGTGGTCCAGTGTCTTATCAGTTTTGAGTTGGTGTTCCCACCGTCCTTCTTCAATATTATGACGCATCTCCTGGTTCACCTAGTCGACGGGATTTCCATTCTCGGTCCTGTATTTCTACACAATATGTTCCCCTTCGAGAGGTTCATGGGAGTCTTAAAGAAATATGTTCGTAACCGTGCTAGACCAGAAGGAAGCATCTCCAAGGGCTATGGAATAGAGGAGGTCATTGGGTTCTGCGTTGACTTTCTTCCTGGCCTTAAGCCGCTTGGTGTTCCTGAATCGCGGCATGAGGGGAGGCTAAGTGGAAAAGGCACGCTAGGAAAGAAAGCAGTGATATGTAGGGACGAGCGTTCTTTCACTCAAGCACACTACACAGTTCTATGAAATTCCACCTTCGTGGCTTCGTATATCGAGGAACACAGGAATGTTGTACGCTCCAAGTTCTCGGGGAATGCTGACTCCTGGATCGAAGAAAAACACATGGAGACTTTCGGAAGTTGGTTGCGAGCACGTCTCCTGAATGACAACACTGTTGGAGATCAGCTCTACTTGTTGGCTGCTTCACCATCTTCGACTGTATTGACTTTCCAAGGGTACGAGATAAATGGGAATACATTTTACACGATCGGCCAAGATAAAAAGAGCACCAACCACAATAGTGATGTCTGCTTTGATGTAATAGGCGAGAATGGGAAAAAGGACACATACTATGGTTACATAGAGGATATATGGGAACTTGAATATGGACCTACTTTTAAGGTCCCTCTGTTTCGGTGTAGTTGGGTCAACATGAATGGGGTAAAGGTAGACCAACTGTACGGAATGACAACAGTGGATCTCAAGAATCTTGGTTACAGAGACGAGCCATTCGTCCTAGCCAACGATGTGGCTCAGGTTTTTTTATGTGAAAGACATGTTCTCCAGACCGAAAAAAAGAAAAAATAAGCAAACGAATACATCAGACGATGAGCCCAGGCGTCACATAGGTCTTTCAGGGAAAAAAATATCATGGGAATCGAGGACAAGACAGACATGTCAGCAGATATGATAAGTTTGATGAAATTCCGCCCTTCACCTTGAAAACTGACCCAAGCATCCCGTTAAATAATGAAGATGCTCCATGGTTACGGCCTAAGAAGCGATCATAGGCAAGGATCGACATACGGGAAGAAGGATTCATGACTTTCATGTAAAACTTATGTGTGCCCTCATGTATTAAAACTTATGTGTGCCCTCATGTATTAAAACTTATGTGATGTTTTCAATCTTCCAAGTTTAATATTTTTCCTTGTAACTTTGACACATAATATGACACCACGCGAAGGTTTCACATTGTTTCGATCATTTTTGAATTATTTATGCCCATTCCAGATACACCGGTTGGGAAATTGTCCAAGTAATTAAGGTTTCACATTTAATTTGGTGGTTGCTTCACAGAACAGTGGGTCATTTTTAAATTTTTAATGCCCATTCAGAAACTTCCTCCTGCAATAATTGTTTGTAAAAATAGTTATTTTAGAAAATAGAAAATGGCTTTGGATTATTTATTCAAATTTGAAGACTTTTCAAGTTGAAAGTGTTTTCAAATTCAAAAATATGAAATACATATT
Organism: Avena sativa; assembly: GCA_916181665.1. Taxonomy (NCBI): domain Eukaryota; kingdom Viridiplantae; phylum Streptophyta; class Magnoliopsida; order Poales; family Poaceae; genus Avena; species Avena sativa. The sequence goes on along the minus strand of OV702294.1, from coordinate 163,187,928 downwards.
TGTTAATGCATTTTTAATTGAAAAATACATATGAAAATATGGAATACAGATTTTTGAAATTCAAAATAAATTTGCATTGAAAAATACATATGTAATACTGCTCCTAAATCTAGAAAAAAAGACAGGAACCTCCAGAAAATTCAATCTGTTTTCGAAAAAGGCTTATTAGCCCCGGTTCGGCCCAAGAACCGGGGCTAATAGCCCATGATGCGCGTCAACCGGATTTTCCTGGGCCAATAGCCATGGGTCGGGTGCTGACCCAGGGCTAATAGGGTAATAGCCCCGGTTCTTGGTAGGAACCGGGGCCGATGCTCCTCTACTAGATCGCCGCCGCCTCCTTCCTCCCCATTCACGCACGCGAGGAGCAGAGACGACGTCGTGAGGCTGCACAAATCCGCCGCCAGCCCGCTCCTCCGCGTGCGCCCCCGAGCACCGCCGCCGCTGGCCCGCTCCTCCGCGTTGACCCCCGAGCACCGCCGCCGCCGGCCCGCGCCTCCGCGTGTGTCCCCGAGCACCGCCGCCGCCGGCCCGCGCCTCCGCGTGCGTCCCCGAGCACGCTCGATCCGTCGCCGGCCCGCGCCTCCCGAGCACCGCCGCCGGTCTCTGCTTCACGAGCGCAGGTGAGCCGCCGCCGCCCTCTCCTTTTTATTCTATCTCTTGCCCGCCGCCGTGCGCGCGCACCGCCGCCGCCGTCCACGAGCCGCCGCCGCCATGCGCGCGTGCACGCGCCTATGCAGCCACCGCCGCCGCCGTGCGCGCGCGCCTGTGCCGCCACCGCCGCCGCGCCGCCGAGCGCGCGCGAGCCTGTGTCGCCGTGCGCCACTCCCCGCCGTGCGCACGCATCGCTTGCCGCCGCGCCGATTTTCTGCGTGGGAGGCGGAGGGGCCGGGGTGCTGTCGGAGCTGCACGCCCGCGGCGGAGGTAGCGTCGGGGGCGTTCTTGGTGTGGCGGAGCACGGGGGCCGCGGAGGTGGCGTCGGGCCGTGTTTCGCAGCGGAGTAGGAAGGCCGTCAGCCACTTCTGTTAACTATTTCTGTGTACTCTTTTGTTTGCAGATACTATGGATCCGGGACTCGGCAGAGACGATTATCAGGAGTACATCATGGAGGGTTTCATCCGCGGGGATGAAGTTATTGTTGGCGATGTCACCAAGCAGTTTCTGAACGACTCCGGAGAGGGAGATGAGTCTCTCAGTCGAGGAGGTAGATGCTCCGGTGAGGTAGACGCCGACGCCTCGGGCGAGGGAGGACTCAGTGGCTCCGATGAGGGACAAGACGACGAGCAAGAAGTCGAAGAGAGAGAAGTCGACGACTCCAGCGAGGTGTATATCTATATGTGATGTGCACTAATGTATTTAACAAGTGACCATACGAAATACATACATTAATGCGCTAGCTCTTTCTTCTTTTAGCCCTTCGGATCGAGGAAATCGTCAGTACGGACTAAACGAGGCCCAAACAAGAAGATGGATGATGGTGTCCGGTATAGAATCGAAAAGGTCGATCAAGTCGGGAAACCGATTGAACCTGATAATGTTGCAAAGAAATTTGTGAAGGCATGCGGAGTTGTCGTTAGGGACCACATCCCTATCACCACTCGAGAGTGGAGGCAGACAAAGACGGAAACTGTGTCATATGTCGGCCAAGCAGCCAAAGAAAACCTTTGGACAAAGCTCATGCTTAATTTCACCCTGCCGGCACTAGAGGTGGATCCAAACGAAGAGGTGCCAAATGAGGCGGAAATGAGGAGTCGAAAAGAGGCCCTAGAGAAAAGAGTCAAGGCGTGGGCTCTTTTGAAGATGGGCGGACTATTCAGAGACTGGAAGATAAAATTATGCCAGAACTATATCGAGCTCGATAAGTCTCCGGATTTTGATAAGGGCTATGAGAAGATAAGAGACTACTGGGCCGAATTTGTGGAGTACAAGACAAAGAATCCGGACGCGTTGCAAAAGTCTGCAGTAAATAAGGCGAATGCTTCTAAGAAGAAGTACCACCATACTATGGGGCCTGCTGGCTACGCCAGTAGCAAGCATAAGTGGGAGGCAGTTGAGGCACCATTTCTGGCCAAGGGGGTCATGCCAGAGCCCTTAACATGGATCGAACGGGCAAGAAATTGGTTTTACGGGCATGGGGGCACGTTGAACAAAGAAGGGAAGGCAATGTATAACCAAAGACACAAAGATAATCCCCTGCTACCCATCGACGACATTAGAAGTGCGGTACAAGATGTTGAAGAGGGAAGGTTCGTTCCTGATAGAGAGAAGGACGAGCTGGCACGCGCCCTTAAAAATAAAGAACACAAAGGACGATCATGGGGCACCGAAGGATCCAAGCCGTGGATAGTTGCGTTTCCCGAGGAAAGGAAGAGATTTCCTGATAGAAGCCATCAGAGGAGGAAGGAAAGGGAGGCAGCTGAGAAAGCTGCTGCTGAGGCTGAGAAAGCTGCTGCTGTAGACCGGCTGCTAGAAGAGGTATTAAAGAGACATAAGGATCAAATCAAAATACTTAGCTAGCAAGGTAGCGGCCAATCTCAGCGGTACCTGATAGAACCTGCATTCGATGCTACCGGCGCCCCATCAAATAAGAAAAGCAGCGTCGCTTCCACGCAGCTCCAGGATGATGGTGATGATGATGCACTGACGGCTCCGGAACATCGTTACCTAGTGGATGATATCACACAGAGAACACCTTGTGAGTTAAAGGTGAGAGTTGCTAACTTAAGGTTGACGGCGGCGCTCGGCATGGCCCTACCAATTGGACCTAAACCAACTTGGCATTGCAAACCGGTTCCAAAAGGGTACGTTGTCGTCACGGTGGATCAAGCCATGCCAGATTATGAGGAGCTGAAGCTATACTACCCCGCAGGTGAAGATGGGGAGCTGACTGAACTAGGAGAAGTAAAAAGGGGGACTGCTGTTTGGCCAAAGGAGCACATCCATCTTCCAAATTATGTGCCGCCAAGGCCACCCACTCCTCAAATCAGCAACAATCCACCTTAGCCGCCACATGACCATTCTCCAGCGCAACCTTCACCTTCGCCGCCACATTACCATTCTCCAGCGCAACCTTCTCCATCACCGTCGCAGCCGTCTCCACCGCCGCCATCTCCCAAGCAAAAAAGGTGTCATACGACTACGAGGGGCAGCAGCAAGAGGTTCATATCACCGAAACGTAAGATATCGCCCCTCCCAAAAGTACCCCATGCAAATATAGATTTTAGTATCCCCCGACCTGGGGAGATGACAAACGAGCAACTTGATGCGGCCTCAGAAGCCAATTATCAAAAGTGGAAGATTGACATAGCTAACAAGAAGAAGCCGATAGAGCCAATCTTTCCGCGCACCGAAGAAGATGTATCAAAGGCTATAGCCCAGCTGAAGCTCATGGCCGTGTACCCGCCACCGCAACCAGAAGACTATGAACGCTCAATTCGCAAGTCGGCTGAGGCAAAAGAACAACGGTTGCAAAGTATCAGCTCAAGTGGAAAATCAAGCGAGAAATCAGTTGCCCAGCTCGGAGAACAGAAAAATCAATCGTGCCCCCCGCTAAAAGTGTATTCCGATGCCGAGGTGTGGTCGAGGAGAGCTGCGGCCGAGCAGAGGTATGATCCGGAAACTGATCCGGAGTTAGTAGAGTTGTACGGAGAAGCGGCAGCGGCTCAAGGCATGTCTATTCGTAGGTACTTAAACCATATAAATGAATTCGCCGACATAGCATACAAGTATCGGCACAGGCACCCTCTCGTCAAACCTGAGTTAGTCAAGGATCTACCAACAAAAATGCGAAGATTGCATATCTGGTACATGCGACAATCTGCTGCTAACAAAAACTGGATCAACATTGCACATAGAAACGAGCATTATGGGCATGGAGATGGCGTGGTAATGATTGAATTTGATGAGTTATTTCAGTTATACCAACAAGACTACCTCGACAAATCTATCATGAGTGCCTATTGTTTGTAAGTATTATTAATTTATGTAATTAAGTCTTTCTAGCTCAACTATCGTTCATTGCATGTATAATCTTACTCATCACTATATTTATTTTGCAGAATGAAGATTCTCCAATGCAAAAGAGGACAACTCTATGACATTCGGTTCATTGACCCAAATATCATTTATCAAAATGTTCTCCACCTGAGACCCGAGGTGACAGAGAACAACTTGGTACAAGCGTTAAGGTTTCACGAGACCAAAAGGGAAATACTATTTCCTTACAACTACGAGTGAGTGTTACTGTCTTGTACACATTATATTTTGCTTACTCGATGTTAAGTGTATAATTGACTCGTTATGCGTGCAGAACTTCCACTATATCCTACTAATCATTAAGCCCAACGATGGAATAGTAAAAGTCATGGACTCGAAACGCAAAGACCTCAATGAGTGGGCGGACATGCAAGCATGCCTCCAGAGGTAATTTCAATCATTATGTCACTATATCGGCACTATTTCCTCGCTGATAGCAAGTGATCAATATAGAACTCCTTTATTCATCTTCTTTGCCGGGCAGGACTTGGAAACGGTTCACTGCCAAGGCTGTTGGCGTTTGGAAGCCAGAGCTTACATTTCAACAACTTAATGTAAGTAGTACTAGCTCGATCCGCGTATCTCTTTGATTCTAGTTTCAATATCATGCTTGAATATTATTTTGATTAAACTATATATGTTCTCGTAAAGTGCTTGAGGCAGGAACCCGGAAATAACTTATGTGGCTACTATGTATGCGATTTCATTCGCCAGACGACCAAATATACTGCCGCAAAGAGGGACTTAAAAAAATTGAAGTATGATAAACAATATTCATAACTTTAGTTTATTACCATCAATTGTGTTCATTTTCATTAATTCATATATATTGACCCCTTCTTTAAATTATATTAGGTCGAACGGTTGCGGGACGGTCTTCTACTACAAGAACGCATACGAGCAATTCAAGAGGAAATTGCCGAATTCATAGATGCCGAGGTCCTAGATCCGAATGGAGAATACTATTCCCCACGATGGATATGCGAGTGTGATATGTTTCGTAATGTGCATGTAATAACTCGTGGTGCCTACATTTTGTAATATGTTCGACAACGCACATTGGATGAGATGGTGTAATATATTCGCGACGATGGTGTGCACTGTATAGTTGTTCCTTCATTGTTATATGTAGTATTAATTTATGACATCCAGTTTAGCGCAAAACAAAAATTAAAAAATGCCCAAAAAAATAAATGAAAAATAGCAGGAAACGGATCCTGCCGCGGCACAAAAACGAACCGTTTTCCTGCCGCGGCAGGGGAGAAATAGCCCCGGTTCCTATTAAAAACTGGGACCTTTGCCTGCTAGGCCCCTCGCTCGCCAGCCGCCCACATGGAGCACCATTAGCCGTGGTTCGGGGCAGAACCGGGGCTAGCAATAGCCCCGCCTGGCTAGCCCCGGATCCAGAACCGGGGCTAATGGCCCATACAAACCGGGGCTATAGGCCTCTTTTCCACCAGTGAGGCCTCCGCACTCCAAACTTCGATTCAAGTTTAAGTTATAACCTCCAAGCAAAGAAAATTAAAGAACTAACCAAAACTATCGAAACCACTAAAAGGCATTGTTTGGTACTACCCTCCATTGCTATAAATAGTATGCGCATTTCAAAACGAACTTTGATAAAAAAATTGAGCAACAACATATTGATTATATTGTACATAATTAAAATCAATGAATTTGTATTGAAAACACTTACTAATGATGGTAATTTTATACCAATAATCCTTATATGTTTAGAGTAATTCCTGGTCAAAGAAAAAACATGGAAACGAGGTTGCCTTATTCATTAAGATGGAATAAAAATACACGAAGCAGTACAGTTTTTATGGGGATTAGAGGAGATAATCACCACCAAACCCCGAATCCTACTTATTAGTAAAATAATGTTTAGTTCTGAAGTATTGGGCTAGTTTAATCTCCACTTTTCTTCAAATTCAAGTTTATTTTTTTCAAATATCCAATACTACCCCTGTCTAGTGGATTTAGGATCAGGGTTTATGGGGATTAGAGAGGTTTGGGTGAAGGTAGGATTTTCACCCAATCCCCTTGGAGGTTATCCTCTCTAATCCTCACAAACACTCTAGTACCAAACAAGGCCTAAGGAACCCGTCCCACTTGCATCTGGTTTCGGCTATATATGGAGCGGTCACCAGAGAATTGAAACTTCCAACTGTCAAAAATTTAAAATCATTACATAATATATTATTAATTCCTCGAGTCTAAGATTAATATCCAATCATGAATGTAGCTCAAGAAAAAATTAGTTCTATTTTTTTCCTAATTTTGATTGTATAATAAAACAGAAAATTATCCTAAAATTAGTAGCGAAGAGCATATTTTTGTCACTCTACTATTTAGATGACAACTCAAAAAGCATCCACATTTTAAAATAAAATTGGATCTAAGGTTCTTAAATTTTTGCCTAGAAAACAATTCAATGTTTTGTCTAAATGGATCTGTAACTCACTATTTGGTACATACATAATCGCTTTCAGAAACCCCTCACCCTAATATTTGCTTGATGTAGAAGTTGTAACCACCTAAGAAATATCATTTATTGAACTAACCCATGTGTCAACACAATCTTGAAGAACCACTACCCATTGTGTCTGATTTTGGAAACTGTGGCTGCCACCTCCATAGTAAAACTTCAAATTGGTTTGAAAAAATTAAAATGGTAAAGGATGTTGTCATAATTCATGTATGCATATTCTCGAACCCGTCGGGTCACACACTTAACCTTTGTTGTCGCTAGTCTTTGTCAAGAATATGTATGGTGGAAATCAAATGTTGTTTCAGAGTCTTGGATAAGATCCTTAATATCACAAGGAGCTTCAGAATGATCTGGAGGTAGAGAATTGTATATGGCACTTCCCGTTTTAGGGTTTCGGGAAAGTTCAAAGTATTTCTATGCGATGGAAGGTTCCTGAAGGTTCCTGAAGGGTCCATGGTAGGGCCACATAGGCCCATGTGGGGGAACCCTAGCCCTAGTGGGCTAGGGCGACACGTCCACATGGCCCATTTGGTCGGCGGCCACTACGCCAAACCCTAATATGGAAGGGGCACGGGGGGAGAGGGACTCTCCCCCTCTCCTTGCCACTGTCGGCCTAGGATGCATGGGGAAGGGGCAAGCCTCCCCCTGGCCGCCTATATAGAGAGGGGCAGGTGCAAGGGTCAGCGCCCCTTGCTCCCTACCTCTCTCTCTCTCTCTTGAAGATTCTCCACCTCGGATTGGAACAGGTGAAGCCCTACAGGAATCCACCACCATGATAGTAGTGATACCGTTGTGGTGCCGGATTCTCGCGAGTTCTTCTACCTCTCTTGAGGATCAAGAAGGAGGAGATTACATTAGAGAGAAACGTGTGGGTATCATGGAGATGATGTCCGTTTTGTACACGCTTCTAGAAGGTCAAGATCTACTAAGGTTTGAACCTTCGCAAGAGAACGACTACATCATCCATGATCTATAGGTCGTTAACCACTCATGTTTTTCGAGGGTAAGTAGATCCGATCTATTCTACTTGTCACTTGCATCTAGTAGATTAGATCTTGCGTGGTTCTCTCTTGCTATTCCGTAGGAAAATTTGTTTTCCATGCAAAAGCTGCTGAAAATCGGGTTGTGAGAACCATTGTTTTTCAAGATAGAATCTGCTAGATTTCTTCCTCAATTTTCCCCTGCAGTAATTAGCAAGGGGGAATGATCTAAGCTATGCTTGTCTCAAATTTAACTGCGGCAAGAGGAAACAATATTTACCATTCATTGGAGATAAGCACCCTATCCAAAACACACATGGTGGGGCCTTATTGTTTATTAGTCCAAGTAAATCACTGACCTTCTCAACTAATGATGAGCTATGACATCATTATACATAGTCATCAAAGGAAAATGAATTCTAGGGTTGTTCTTATCATCTGCGGATCTGGTTAAATTGAAATTTGCAGCAATCATAACATGTACAGTTCTCTACAAAGTTTTGCATCCAAGTCTCTCAAAAAGATATCATACTCCCCATGATTAGTTGGGCCATACACCACTATACATTCTCATTGAACAATGAAATCTTTATGCAAAATAGGCATACTAATATAAAGGAACCCACTTCTCTAGATAACACATCTACTAGTAGAAAACGGACCTTTGGTCCAGAGAACTAGTCCCGGTTCTGGTACAAACCGGGACTAGTGCCCTGGTCCCAACAGCTAGAAATGGCCGCAGGCCCCAGAAGACATTAGTCCCGGTTCGTAGGGGTCCTTTAGTTCCGATTCGTTTAACAAACTGGGGCTAAAGGGTCTGGCGCTGGAAAATAGCAGATGCGTGGACCTTTAGCCCCGGTTCGTTTCTCAAACTGGGACTAAAGGCCCCGACTATATCTTCTTCCCCTTCCCAGCCCGAGCCATTTCAAGCTCACACAAGCATCTCTCTCAAATTTCTCCCCTCAAGCTCGAGTTCTTCCCAATTTTTTTCAAGATTTGTGAAGATTTTTTGGCTCCACATCTATCAAGGGTCCTAAGAGGTTAGCAACTTCATCATTTCATCTTTCATTGCTTGTTTTAGCTCATTTCATGCTCTAGAAATGGATAGATTTGTGTGGATTCTATCTCTATATATCTGGTTAATTTGGCACATATAGTTCTCGAAATTCATTTGATTCATCGAAGCACATAGATACATGAGTTCATCATATCTACATATCTTGGTTTGGCACGTAGTCTTGAAATTCAGACGGTTCACAGTGCATCATGTCACCGTCGAGCAACAAATACTTCTTCTTTCTTCTACCTGTCGTCAAAAATCCATTGCAACAAAAATAAGTACCAAAAATATGAAGGTACACATATATATAGTGGCGCCCTAGCATTTAAGTTAATCATCGCCCAGTTTAGCAAGTAAGAACAAAAATATGAACATCCCGAGCAGCTACCAAATTAAATTAGGGAGTGCCTCTATGGCGAGATCCTCGAAGATGTCTGAGGACGACGCATCCTAAGACATCTTCGAGAAGCTCTGCCATAGTGGTCTTCCTGCTCTCGCGCACCATCTTTCAGTTTATATCTTTTCTAGCTAAATCAGTATGCTGGTGAAGCTAACTAATTTCACATATTAGGGAGTGCCTCTACGGCGAGCTCCTCGAAGATGTCTGAGGATGAGGTCCTAAGACATCTTCGAGAAGCTTCGCCGTAGTGGTGTCCCTGGTCTCGCACACGATCTTCCTTACAGTTGATAGTTCATAAGGAAGCCTATTTATAGATAAGCAGCACAACACACTCACGACATAATGTCGACACTCACCCCTGTAATAGTGTCGCCACCCACTGAAACAGTGTCGCCACTCACTGGCATAGTGTCTCCACTCACGACATATAGTGTCGTCACCCACTTTTAGTCTCGGTTGGAGTGTCCTTTAGTCCCAGTTGGAGACACCATTCGGGACTAAACGGGCTCAGGTCGGCCCCAGCCTTCCGCAACCCCTTTAGTCTCGGTTGGTGTGTCCAACCGGGACTAAAGATGAGTAGAAAGTTTTTAAATCAGTGCTTAGTTGTTTGATATATATATGATGTGTTCTTTTATTTTTAGACTAGTACTACTCTTAACATCGTGATTTTGTTTGATGAACTTATATAATGCAGATGAGACGACAATGGATGTATGCTGACCGAATCTCTGACGGGTTCATTAAAGGCGTGCGTTCTTTTCTCGTTGTGGCAGAGGCAAACAAGCGGAATGGTTTTATGTGTTGTCCATGTGGTGAGTGTCGGAATTAGAAGGAATACTCTTTCTGAAGAGTCCTTCACGACCATCTGTTTCGGTCCGGTTTCATGTCTGGCTATAATTGTTGGACCAAGCACGGAGAAAGAGGGGTTATGATGGAAGACAACAAAGATGAAGAGAATGATGACAGCTATCCTATGTCCCCTGAATACGGTGGTACTACAGTGGAAGACAATGATGAAGAAGAAGAAGCAGAGGAACGTGCATCATATGAGCCAGATGATGATCTTGATCGGGGCATTGCTGATGCAAAGGGAGAATGTGATAGCAAAAGGGAGAGGTTGAAATTTGAGTAGATGTTAGAGGATCACAACAAATTGTTGTACCCGAATTGCGAAGATGGCCACAAAAAGCTAGGCAGCACACTGGAATTGATGCAATGGAAGGCAGGGGTCGGTGTGCCTGACAAGGGATTTGACAAGTTATTGAAGATAATGAAGAAGCTGCTTCCAAAGGATAACGAACTGCCTGCCAGTACTTACGAAGCAAAGAAGGTTGTCTACCCTCTTGGATTAGAGGTACGGAAGATACATGCATGCATTAATGACTGCATCCTCTACCGCGGTGAGCAGTACGAGAATTTGGATGCATGCCCAGTATGCACTGCATTGCGATATAAGATCCGACAAGATGACCCTGGTGATGTTGAGGGGGAGCGTCCCAGGAAGAGGGTTCCCGCCAAGGTGATGTGGTATGCTCCTATAATACCATGGCTAAAACGTTTGTTCAGAAACGAAGAGCATGCCAAATTGTTGCGATGGGACAAAGAATACCGTAAGAAAGACGAGATGTTGAGACACCCCGCTGATGGGTCACAGTGGAGAAAAATTGAGAGGAAGTACCCGGACTTTGCAGGTGACGCGAGAAACTTATGGTTTGGTCTAAGTACAGATGGCATGAATCCCTTTGGGGAGCAGAGTTGTAGTCATAGCACATGGCATGTGACTTTGTGTATCTATAACCTTCCTCCTTGGTTGTGCATGAAGCGGAAGTTCATTATGATGTCAGTGCTCATCCAAGGCCCGAAGCAACCCGGCAACGACATTGATGTGTACCTAAGGCCATTAGTTGAAAAAGTTTACAGTTATGGAACGAACAAGGTGTACGTGTGTGGGATGAGCACAACGTGAGGAATTTAAACTACGAGCATTGTTGTTCGTAACCATCAATGATTGGCCTGCTCTTAGTAACATTTCAGGACAGACAAACAAGGGATACAATGCATGCACACACTGTTTAGATGACACTGAAAGTATTTATTTGGATAAGTGCAAGAAGAATGTGTACCTAGGGAATCATCGTTTTCTTCCGCCCACGCATTCCCTAAGAAGGAAAGGCAAGCATTTCAATGGTGAAGCAGATCACCGGAGTAAGCATGTCCGTCGAACTAGTGATGATGTATTTGATATGGTGAAGGATTTAAAAGTAATCTTTAGAAAGGGTCCTCGCGGACAGTCCGTTCCGAAGGACGCTGGCGGACACGCACCCATGTGGATGAACAAATCTATATTTTGGAGCTACCCTATTGGAAAGTCTTAGAGGTCCGCTCTGCAATCGACGTGATGCATCTGTAACACCCCAGTTTTAGATAATCATATTTAGGGCTTTGTTTTGTGCATCATGAGAATCATGCCTTAAAATTTGCATTGAAGAAATAAAGTAAAAACCCTAAACCCTAATTTTTACCTCTCTTAGCAAGTATTCAAATGGTTTATGTATTTTGAAAACTACAAATGAATGGATACCAAATGGAATAAAAAGGGCCCCACACTATTTTACTATGTTTTATGAAAGACCTGGTATTTTTGAAATGCTCAAAAATGTTTTGGATTCGGAATACAAAGTTAAAAAACACAAAACAGAAAAAGAAAAGAAGTTCTGCAAATAAAAAAATAGTAGCAGCAGCCAGTGGGCCATAGCCCATCTCCCCCTTCCCTCTCTCCTGCGTGTGCACCAGCTAGCGGCCCAGCACCCGGCCCAAGCCAGCTAGGGCCCGTACCCCTTCGCTCATGGCGACGCCTACCTGCAGATAGGCAGGTAGTTGTCTGTTGATGGCCTCGCCGTCGATCCCTGCCGCCTCTCCTCCACCGTCCGCCACACATGGAGATCCTCGCCGCCGTCCTGGAGAGGATAATACCCTCCCCGAGCACGTCTCCCTCCTCCTGGCTCCCTATTCCCCTCCTCGCTACTCTCTCTCTCTCATCTCCTCACCTGAACCCTAGCTCGAGCATACGCCGATGAACGCCGCCGCCAGAGGACGTCGCTAGTCCTGTCGCCAAGCCCTGGAGCTCCGTATCTTCACCAGGAACCTTTCCACCAAGTCTCGCTTGCTGGGATGGATCGAGACGCCTAAATCGGCTATGTCTTCCCCGACCCCGACGTGCCCCGCCACCGTCGATTAGCTCACTTCCGACCCCGCCTGGCCACCCCGAGCCCTCCTCTGCAACCACAGTGAGCTACCGGTATCCCAGGACCACTCCTCCGCCTCCATCCTGCTCTATGTCAAGCTTGCGACGAGCACCACCGCGTGCCGCCGCAGAACCTCGCCGCAGTTGCTGTTCCGGTGACCCCAATAGGGCGGCGCCCCCATTTTCTGGCTCACCTCGGCCTTACTTCTCTAACGCACGCACACACACATCCCCGCTCTCCCTCTGCCGCTGTTCCCCGCCGTGTCTGACGTGGTCTCCGGTGAGCCCCCGTGGCGTCTGCGTGGCAGCCGCGTGGAGACGACGTGGCCAACCCGCTGCCTTCTAGTGTGGCTAGCTGGGGTGGCCCTAGGGCCCCTCTGTCAGTCACTGCGGCTGGGTAAGCCTCGGTGTAAAAAGAATTAAACCCCCAGCTGATGTCACAGTGACGTAATAAACCATTTTTTAAATGATTTAATAATTTCTGAAATTGGTATAATATTATAAATTCAATAACTTTTAATCTGTAATTTAGAAAAATACAAATAATATATCAAAATGTTCAGAAAAATGAAACCTACCTATTTAATCTATAATCATGCATTGATCAACAACTTAAATAACAAGTTTAATTAGAAGAACATAGTAACCCCTCATAGGTGATTCCGGAGTTTTCCCCGAGTTAGGGTTTGCGCCCCTCGGAACCCTGATTAAGTTGTCGAGCATGCCTTAGGGTTACATTCCAATGCAATTTAACTTGTCATATCATCATCCTTGCTTGAGAATTGCATTGATGCCATGTGTTGATTGTTTACCTTCCTTTCCGGTGTTTGGTTCTTCGTGGTAAAATACGATGTCGAGATCGAGATCGAAGCCTGAGGATAACACCATCGAAGATCGAAGATCGATGAACAATACTTGACCAACAATAATCAAGTCAAGACGAAGGATTTCGAAGATCTACTTATCTGCTATCAACTTGCAAAGGCAAGCATATCCCCACCATGATACAATCCTACGATTTTGAAAGCATTTCAGTTCCTGACATGATGCATACGATTCTACTGTGGTCTTTTATCGATATATAGAGTATCATATCTATTGAATTACTCCCTTGAGGTCACATTACCTGATCCACTACTCCTAGCATAACTAGGTTTGGCGTGTGCGCATTGCTAGAGCTTATATGTGTGTCTGCTTAGCCATGCATAGATGTCAGTTCTGGTCCATCCAGATGATGCATCAGATGTAGAGAATCTAGTATGATAGGAGAACGTGATGAGATGATATCAGTGGTGATATGAGATTAAATGTGCTAAGGCTTGTATGGGAGGCCACGGTGAGATGTGGTATTTCTAGTCCCATGCTCGCCACCACTAGGACCTGAGTTCTTGCCTTTGGAACTGAGATGAGCGTACAGCCACACGGGGCTTGGGAACCCCTCACCTGATTAACTTGCCTAGTAGATTCCATGAGTCACATAGTTCGGGCGTTCCATTCGACATATGCATAGAAAATCTTTTGAAAGATTTGCCGGGTGAAGTTGGTGCATTCATAACAGGTAGGTAAGTGTGGACCGGGTTGCTTGGGGTAGATGGCGCCCCTGTTAACCAACCTCGCCTCACATCTTTAAGTACCGGCTTCGGGATTTGACCCATTATGGCGGAACCATACTTATTGCGTGACTCATGGTCGTGGCGAAAGCAAGGTAAAGGTCGTGGTCAACCACCCTCTGCCGGCCTTCCAAGGAAGAGGGATAATGTACTGGCATTAAGAGTCGGTTGGTACGTGTGGGTAAAGTTGTACACCCCTGCAGGGTTAAATCTTTTCGAAAAGCCGTGTTCACGGTTATGAACGCTTGGTGACCAGATTCTAAGATCATAGAGAACTTTAACCTAATCGTAAAACTTGGTAGATCAACGTGTGCTTAAGGATGCTTCCTCATGGGTACGAGGGGGTGATCCTAGTCCAGATGATGAAGATTTGGTGGATATCAAAAGATGATGATCAATATTTCGGAGATGCCGCTCTCTTATCCCCTTTTAAAATACTCTGATTAGACGAGCTTCTTCTCTCTCTTCTTTTATAAACAAAAGATGGCCTTATGCAAAACAACTCCACTAGCCAGAAGTCTTGCGGAATACACCCTGTACTCACCCCTTCCTTTGTTGATACTTTTGGCAGAGTAAGTGTTCCCTGAAGATCAGTTCCATACTACATCGACATCGATGAATAGCTTGGGGTTCCCGGCCAGCAGCCTGGAATCTATGGGTTGGGACGTCATCGTTATGCTTCAGGCCTCTTAGGCCATTTTTTAAGTTTGCTATACTTAATAGCATAATTTGCCTTCCGTTGTTTGATGTTTGTGGTCAGTGAACTCTGCCTGTAATAATTTGGTTCTCTGCTTAGTTATGAGCTTGCTGTAATAAATTTTGTGTCGTAGGGTCACTGTTGTGTTATCAATTCTTCACTGGATATTCTCGAGCTCAAGGTTAAGCTTATGTCAGACGGAGGTCTGGGATTTGTTTAGCCCTGATCCCGGGGGTGTCACAGGTCTTGGTATCAGAGCAGTACCGACCATAGGAAAACCTTGCTATTGGTCGATGTTGAGTCTAGTGCTTGTGAAAACTATTTTCAAAGCTGAAAAGTTTTTGTTAAAACTCTAGTATGCTTCTTTTCTCCTTATCCAGTTTTGCTCTAACTCTAGGTCATCTTATCTGGTGTTGATTTTGGAAATCTTTTGATATCTCTTCTTGTCTTTCAAAGCTTAGGTGCCTTCTGGGCATGGGCATGACGTTTCTTAGCCAGTTGACCTAGTGTTGAGTTCTCTAGAGTTGTGTGTGTTGTGAATTCCTTGTTCCCCTTTGCTCTTGTTCATCTGAGAGATCCCTTTCTATCATGATCTCTCTATCTTTTGGACCCACAATATTATATTGTTGGATCTACAGTGTTCTGTTCTAGGCTTCGAGGTTTCCTTTCGCCTTGTGTGCCTCCTTTTCGTTTGTTCGGGTATTTCAGAAGGTGTTCCTTCTTTTGGAAGCTACCCCGTGATAACTACCTTGCAGTGTAAGCTATGTCACTCAAGTAGTAGTTACTCCTTTCTTTGGGTTTTAACCGTTGGACTTGAACCTAAGATCCCTGATTATGCTGGATTCTGGTGTTGTGAATCTTGTACATGAAGATGACCTTTAACCCAAGATCCTTTCCTTTGATCCCTGTTGTTAATGTTCACACATTACCTCGGGATGGCTTGTATTACAATTCTAGCCTTCAAGCTTGTGGCCTTTGTTGCGACTTAATTGTGACAATTAAGGACTTCTCCTACCACATGCCATGGCAGATGTTCTTTAATGGAACCAAAAAGATCACGACAAGAGTACTCCTCGAGAGTCTCGTATCTATACTCGTGACTCTACCACACCTTACCCTTTCTTTGCATTGGTTTTCGGAAGGTTTTTGACTTATGCATCCACATCTTGGGATTCCATCCTGAGCATGTTCTTTTCCCCTTGTTGTTTTCCGACCTTTGTCTACCAGTTGGTAGCCAAGTAGTAAATGTGCATCGGTGTCTTTCGAAGTAAGATACTCTTGTGGTCCATCAAGACAAACCATTTCGAAATGTCTAGGAGAAACAAACCCCAGTACCTCGTCATATTTAGGACCAGGTCAAAGTGTTGTAATCCGCAGATCAAGAGGCATTGATTAGCTTCTATCTGTCCTACCTTAAAGTATCACACTCTTTTATACTAAGAGGCCATGCTGAGTTTCCTGACCCCTTAATGAAGTGATGCTCTTACACATACTTACCCACCCTTCCTCGAGCTTTCGCGCTCGTGAGTGATGCGTGTGCATAATAACGTGGCTATCTGAGGTTCTTAGCAATTATTATTGGTTTGAACTCTAAGGACATTTTCGTCATTCTTTGTGTGATTGGTTAACCCTATCACCAAGCAAAGTTTGATCGTGCTACCAAATCCGTTATTCTGGTACACTCTCTTCGGTCAAAGAGTTAGGCTGTTGCTGAAACTCTAATACTTTGTCCTCTTGCCTTACCAAGCAAGTTTTCTCTCGAACTAAGTGACATATTGGTAGTTTGTGATATTCTAGACGTCTACTAGAAGTATCGCCATGTTGCCACATGACCGTGTTGTCAAGTTCTTGAGCCAGCAAGTTCTCTGAACTGCTCTTTTCTTCAAGGATCCGTATTGGATACCCCTGAACTAGTTGGTTGAGCTTAAACAACAACTTGGAAAGTTGTAAGACAAATGTTCTATCCAACTCTGTTCCTTCGTAAAGGGATGTCTAGTTTTGTTCGTGTTGAAGAAAGATAGTATTTCCTTTATGGATATATTATTCTCCCCAATCTTTGATTTGATTTAGGTTATCGTCAAATCAAACTCAGTTCCAATGACTATCTTGATGATGTTTCTTCTTGTGATGTTTCACTTGAGTACATCTTCATGTCCTTTAATCTGACCAATATTCTCGCTTTGTTCATATGACATATGAGTCCATCTTCTAGGAGTGTCTCGATAAGCTTGTTGTTGAGCCCATTAATGGCATTCTTATCTTCTCCATGCTAGATTTGATTCATATGGAACATTTGGCATTAATGTTGGAAACTTTTGAGAACCGTCTTTGAGTCATCTCGAAGTATGTGTTATGGATGTTAGAAGTGACCTTCTCTAGTTCACGTGCAAACGATGAAAGATGTCGCCATGGATTCGAGTAGTGTTAACTCTGTTACTTAAGGACACATGTGTGTTTTGTTGTTAGCACCTTATGTGTGTGCATTTGTCTCTCGACAAGTTGTAAATACATGGGTCTAGCAGTCTAGCTCGTATTCTGGAACTTGACACCATATTCCGTGTCTTAAGAATCTAGTAACTTCACCTTTGTGGTAAATGTTGCAAACTTTCTATTCGGACATGCTGAGTCTGAAGTATCATTACACCGACCCAAAGCTGAATCTCAAGCAGCAATGATGGTTGGTGTTCCTCAAGGTTTTGACATAGGTCTCTTTGTAAATCTGGTAAGGTTGATGTAATGGTGACACACTTAGCCGGAAAGACCTTTCGTCATATTCCTTGATTCGGCATTAACAACCACTCTTCATAAGGCTTCTTTTATGATTTATTATAGGAGTTGTGCTTATGGTTTCCTTTGTATCCGAAGTCCGACATTCACTTGACGTCTGATTTCTCGAACATCAAGGAGAACATTTAAAGTAGTGTTGCTAAATGTCTCTCGGTCGATCCTCCAGACCATTTATGTTGGCAAGAATCTTGTTGTGCCAAGTAACTGAAGTCTGAGAATTAAGTTTCTTTCTTTTCGTGTCATCAGGAATCTTCTTAACTATTCATCTGGTGGTGTAAAGTGATATCATGATCTTCTGCAAAGATTCTGATAAACCTGGATGAATAAAGGGTTTCCTTCGTTCTCTCAAACATGTTTTAAGAATGACTATGATTTTGGTAATCGGAAGTTTTCTTGCTACATGTTTCTTGAGACTCTTATGAGTCCTCTCCACAAAACACCTTTCTGTCTTGGCCTTCTGTTGAATGAAAGAGTGACCCTTCTGTGTCAAAAGTAGTTCAACAACTTGGTTTTGTTGATCCATATCTCTGCAACCTAATATCTCTACTTAAGCCATTTATTAGAGGTTCCTCATCGAAGTCTGTGTTATGTTCTTTCCTTTGGAAGCTTTCCTTTTCAGAAGCTTCAAAACCTCCTATAAGTTCCATGGTATCAATCCTTATGAAGACCGTCATCTAACAACTTGAAACCTTCTCCTCTTCTTCTTCTGTTACCTTGTTGTGTTTCATGGTCGTCATCTTAGAGTTGTTTCTAAACACTCCATCCATGAGTTGACCATGAGATACTCTGTGTGTCGTTTAGTGTGTTTCCCTCTTATCTTTAGAGTGGCCCTGTTTCTTTCTCTCTCTGTCTCTCTTCCTACCTTTGGAATCTCGGGTCGAGATTCTCGTAAGGGGGATAGAGCTGTAACACCATATTTTTAGATAATCATATTTAGGGCTTTGTTTTGTGCATCACGAGAATCATGCCTTAAAATTTGCATTGAAGAAATAAAGTAAAAACCCTAAACCCTAATTTTTACCTCTCTTAGCAAGTATTCAAATGGTTTATGTATTTTTAAAAATACAAATGAATGGAGACCTAATGGAATAAAAAGGGACCCACACTATTTTACTATGTTTTATAAAAGACCTGGTATTTTTGAAATTCTCAAAAATGTTTTGGATTCGGAATACAAAGAGAAAAAAAACACAAAACAGAAAAAGAAAAGAAGTTTTGCAAATAAAAAAATAGTAGCAACAGCCAGTGGGCCGCAGCCCATCTCCCCCTCCTTCCCTCTCTCCTCCGTGTGCAGCAGCCAGCAGCCCAGCACCCGACCCAAGCCAGCTAGGGCCCGTACCCCTTCGCTCCTGGCGCCGCCTACCTGTAGACAGGCAGGCACCTGTATATCGATGGCCTCGCCGTTGATCCCTGCCGCCTCTCCGCCACCGTCCGCCACGCATGGAGATCCTCGCTGCCGTCCTGGAGAGGATAAGACCCTCCCCGAGCACGTCTCTCTCCCCCTGGCTCCCTATTCCCCTCCTCGCTGCTCTCTCTCTTGTCTCCTCACCTGAACCCTATCTCGAGCAGACGCCGTTGAACGCCGCCGCCAGAGGACGTCACTAGTTCTGTCGCCAAGCCCTGGAGCTCTGTATCTTCGCCAGGAACCTTTCCACCAAGTCTCGCTTGCTGGGATGGATCGAGACGCTCAAATCGGCTATGTCTTCCCCGACCCCGGCGTTCCCCGCCACCGTCGATTAACTCACTTCCGACCCCGCCCGGCCACCTCGAGCCCTCCTCTGCAACCGCGGTGAGCCACCGGTCTCCCAGACCACTCCTCTGCCTCCCTCCCGCTCTATGTCAAGCTTGCGACGAGCACCACCGCGCGCCGCCGCAGAACCTCACCGCAGTTGCTGTTCCGGTGACCCCAATAGGGCGGCGCCCCCATTTTCTGGCTCGCCTCGGCCTTAGCTCTCTAATGCACGCACACACACGTCCCCGCTCGCCCTCTGCCGCCGTTCCCCGCCGTGTCTGATGTGGTCTTCGGTGAGCCCCCGTGGCGTCTACGTGGCAACCGCGTGGAGACGACATGGCCAACCCGCTGCCTTGCAGCATGGCTAGCTGAGGTGGCCCTAGGGCCCCTCTATCAGTCACTGCGGGTGGGTAAGCCTCGGTGTAAAAATAATTAAACACGCAGCTGAAGTCATAGTGATGTAATAAAGCATTTTTTAAATGATTTAATAATTTCTGAAATTGGTATAATATTGTAAATTCAATAACTTTTAATCTGTAATTCAGAAAAATACAAATAATATATCAAAATATTCAGAAAAATGAAACCTAAGTATTTAAGCTATAATCATGCCTTGATCAACAACTTAAATAACAAGTTTAATCAGAAGAACATAATAACCCCTCATAGGTGATTCCGGAGTTTTCCCCGAGTTAGGGTTTGCGCCCATCGGGACCCTGATTAAGTTGTCGAGCATGCCTTAGGGTTACATTCCAATGCAATTTAACTTGTCATATCATCATCCTTGCTTGAGCATTGCATCGATGCCATGTGTTGATTGTTTACCTTCCTTTCCGATGTTTGGTTCTTCGTGGTAGAATACGATGTCGAGATCGAGATCGAAGCCTGGGGATAACACCATCGAAGATCGAAGATCGATGAACAATACTTGACCAACAATAATCAAGTCAATACGAAGGCTTTCGAAGATCTACTTATCTGCTATCAACTGGCAAAGGCAAGCATAGCCCCACCATGATACAATCCTACGATTTTGAAAGCATTTCAATTCCTGCCATGATGCATATGATTCTACTGTGGTCTTTTATCGATATATAGAGTATCATATCTATTGCATTACTCCCTTGAGCTCACATTACCTGATCCACTTCTCCTAGCATAACTAGGTTTGGCGTGTGTGCATTGCTAGAACTTATATTTGTGTCTGCTTAGCCATGCATAGCTGTCAGTTCTGGTCCATCCAGATGATGCATCAGATGCAGAGAATCTAGTATGACAGGAGAACATGATGAGATGATATCCGAGGTGATATGAGATAAAATATGCTAAGGCTTGTATGGGAGGCCATGGTGGGATGTGGTTTTTCTAGTCCCATGCTCGCCACCACTAGGACCTGATTTCTTGCCTTTGGAACCGAGATGAGCGTACAGCCACACGGGGCTTGGGAACCCCTTGCCTGATTAACTTGCCTAGTAGATTCCATGAGTCACATAGTTCGGGCGTTCCATTTGACATATGCATAGAAAATCTTTTGAAAGATTTGCCGGGTGAAGTTGGTGCATTCATAATAGGTAGGTAAGCGTGGACCGGGTTGCTTGGGATAGATGGCGCCCCTGTTAACCAACCTCGCCTCACATCTTTAAGTACCGGCTTCGGTATTTGACCCGTTATGGTGGAACCATACTTATTGCATGACTCATGGTCTCGACGAAAGCAAGGTAAAGGTCGTGGCCAACCACCCTCTGCCGGCCTTCCAAGGAAGAGGGCTAATGTACTGACATTAAGAGTCGGTTGGTACATGTGGGTAAAGTTGTACACCCCTGCAGGGTTAAATCTTTTCGAAAAGCCGTGTTCACGGTTATGAATGCTTGGTGACCAGATTCTAAGATCATAGAGAACTTTAACCTAATCGTAAAACTTGGTAGATCAACGTGTTCTTAAGGATGTTTCCTCATGGGTACAAGGGGGTGATCCTAGTCCAGATGATGAAGATTTGGTGGATATCAAAAGATGATGATCAATATTTCGGAGATGCCGCTCTCTTATCCCCTTTTAAAATACTCTGATTAGACGAGCTTCTTCTCTCTCTTGTTTTATAAACAAACGATGGCCTTATGCAAAACAACTCCACTAGCCAGAAGTCCTGTACTCACCCTTGCTTTGTTGATACTTTTGGCAGAGTAAGTGTTCCCTGAAGATCAGTTTGGTACTACATCGACATCGACGAATAGCTTGGGGTTCCCGGACGGCAGCCTGGAATCTATGGGCTGGGACGTCATCGTTATGATTCAGGCCTCTTAGGCCATTTGTTAAGTTTGCTATACTTAATAGCATAATTTGGCTTCCGTTGTTTGATGTTTGTGATCAGTGACCTCTGCCTGTAATAATTTGGTTCTCTGCTCAGTTATGAGCTTGCTGTAATAAAATTTTTGTCGTAGGGTCACTGCTGTGTTATCAATTCTTCACTAGATATTCACGAGATCAAGGTTAAGCTTATGTCAGACGGAGGTCTGGGATTTGTTTAGCCCTGATTCCGGGGGTGTCACAGCACCTGACGAAGAATGTTTACTGCTAGGCTTCTTGGGCGTGTATGGAAAGAATAAAGATACACCAGAAGCACGACCGGACCAACAACGTATGAAAGACCGAGAAGGCAGGCATCCAGAGCTGTTTCAAGGTACTGCCAGTTATGCTCTTACCAAGGAAGAGAAGGAAATCTTTTTTGAATGCCTGAGTAGTATCAAGGTCCCTTCTGGCTTCTCGTCCAATATAAAGGGCATAATAAATATGGCAGAGAAAAAATTCCAGAACCTAAAGTCTCATGACTACCACGTGCTTATGACGCAGTTGCTTCTGGTTGCTTTGAGGGGGCTTCTGCCAGAAAATGTTAGAGTACCCATTGTGAAGCTATGTTCGTTCCTCAATGCAATTTCTCATAAGGTAATCGATCCAGAAAGTCTACCAGGGTTACAGAAAGATGTGGTCCAGTGTCTTGTCAGCTTTGAGTTGGTGTTCCCACCATCCTTCTTCAACATAATGACGCACCTTCTAGTTCACCTAGTCGAAGAGATTACCATTCTAGGTCCTTTATTTCTACACAATATGTTCCCCTTTGAGAGATTCATGGGAGTCTTACATAAATATGTCCATAACCGTGCTAAGCCAGAAGGAAGCATCTCCAAGGGCTATGGAATAGAGGAGGTCATTGAGTTTTGTGTTGACTTTATTCCTGACCTTAAGCCAATCGGTGTACCTGAATCACGGCATGAGGGGAGACTTAGTGGAAAAGGCACGCTAGGAAAGAAAGCAAAGATATGTATGGACGGACATTATTCCACTAAATCACACTATACAATTCTACAAAGTTCCACCTTGGTGGCTCCATATATCGAGGTACACAAGAATATTGTATGCTCGAACTACCCGGGGCAGTCTGACAGGTTGATTAGAGATGAACACATGAAGACTTTCGGCGGTTGGTTGCAGACACATCTCATGAATGACACCACTGTTGGAGATCAGTTGTACTTGTTGGCCATGTCTCCATCTTCAACTATATTGACTTTCCAAGGGTGTGAGATAAATGGCAATATATTTTACACGCACGCCCAAGATAAAAAGAGCACCAACCAAAACAGTGGTGTCCGATTTGATGCAACGGACGAGAATGGGAAAAAAGGACACATATTATGGTTACATAGAGGACATATGGGAACTTGAGTATGGTCCTAATTTCAAGGTCCCATTGTTTTGATGCAAATGGGTCAAGATGACAGGAGGTGGGGTAACGGTAGAACAGCAGTACGGAATGACAACAGTGGATCTCAGTAATCTTGCGTACGGAGACGAACCATTCGTCCTTGCCAATGATGTGGCTCAAGTTTTCTATGTGAAGGACATGTCTACTAGACCGAGAAAAAGGAAAGATAAGCAAAAGAATACAATATCATACGATGAGGCAAAGCGCCACATAGTTCTTTCAGGAAAAAGAAACTTGGTGGGAGTTGAGGACAGTACAGACATGTCAGAAGATTATAACAAATTTCATGAAATTCCGCCATTCAAAGTAAAAACTGACCCAAGCATACCGCTAAATAAGGAAGATGCTCCATGGTTACAGACTAGAAGAGAACCAAAACACTAGATGTGGATGTTGGTGATGTAATAATGTATTAAACCTTTTGTGAATTAATCCTATTTTTTTAGAATTTCTGAGATTGTTGTAGGCAGGTAGAAAAAAACATCATTTGATCACCTGAGCGAACTCACAATAATACAGCATCTTCATATTTAGTCCCAGGACTAGATAACACTCAAGACATTTATTAATATTAAAAACCAGGACAAACCGGGACTAGCTAACACTCAGGACTAAAGCCACCCCCTTTAGTCATAATCATGCCTAGTCCTATAGTATGTAGCTTCAGGGTCTTCTTCGTCATCGTCATCATCATCGTCATCGTCATCGTCATCGTCATCGTCACCTGCCACTTCGGGGATCCTTAGCCTAGCCATGGCATATACCGGGGGCACCTTCCACTTCGGCCTCAAATTCACGGCAGGCGGGGGAAGGGTCTCTTGGAAAATGATGCCGCTACCGCCGGGTGGGGGAGGGGCCTTCTTGTGGCTCTGTGGTGGGTGGACTTGTGGGCACTGCAGGCGAGGATGGTTTACTTCGGCGATGTAGCGCATCACGCCGATGATAGTATGGTTCACCCACCATAGACGTCGGCCGGCTTCGTTGTGGTTCACTGAGGGCGGGTCATCACCCTCGTACCTAGCGAGCTCCCTTTCCTGTCAGTTAGCGAACAAGGCATTCCAGGTGTCGTAGTTGTCGGGATCCCACTGGGGATCCATCCGATGCTCCGACGTGAGCTCGTGGTAGAAGTGGTTCGTGATGGCCGCCTATCGGCGGAGCCTTGAGGCACAGGAGGGACAGGAACCCCTCCAGCGCTCAGCATCCAGCCGGCGGGCAGCCGGTAGCCCGGCGGGCAAGGGTAGCTGGAGGTGCACAGCGCATCAGTCTCCTCGAGGGTCAGAATAGCCTAGTAGGCACTGGCCATTGTTGTGAGAGAGGAAGGTGTGGATGTATGGATAGCCATGGTGTGGTTGGCCTATATATAGATGGAAAGGGCATGAAAACATGGCGGGAAGCGGTGGCAAATTGATACGTTGGAAACGTATCTATAATTTTTGATCCTCCATGCTTGTTTAGTATCTACTTTGCTTTACTTGTCCACACTTTGAGGTGCTTTTTACATTTTTCTGGTACTAAACTATGTTGGGGTTCGTAGCATGGAAAACAAAATTTTCTATCGCATGCACACAAACAAGCCAAGATCTATCTACTAGATTGTAGCAACGAGTTGATTAGAGTACTCACCCTTGAAGATTCCAAAGCGGTTAACGAGAGCAGATTCTCGTGGGTGATGTAGTCATACACTTGCCGATCTCAAGATCGCATAGACGATCCTTCCGGCGCTTCGTTCTGGCAGCGCTTCCGTAGACGGTCACACGTTCGGTACTCGATGAAGACCTTCCTCTCCCTTGTTCCAGAAGGCAGCGGAGGTTGTAGTTCTACCCTCGCGATTCCGGCAGCACGACAGCGTGGTGTCGGAAGTAGAGGGAAGATCTCGCAGGGCTTCGCCTAAGTTGGTGCGAGTTATGGCGGATCTAGGGTTTTTCGGCGATCTAGGTTTAGAAGGCCGGGAGGAGGAGGAGGTGTCGGAGGCGGCTAGGGCGACGGTGACGAGGTGGCGGCGGCGGCGCACGGGGTGGGGAGGGCTGGCTCTTGTGGTGTTTGGGGCAGCCCTCCCCATCTATTTATGAGAGGGGGCAACCTTGGGAGGGGAGAGTTTGAATCCAAACCCAAACCCAAGTTGGATTGAAGGAAGGACTCTTTCCTTCTTCCACTAGGAAACCATTGTTCCAGTTTGACTTTTCAAACCTCCCGTTTGACTTTCAATTTAGAGCTTTAATTCTCTCTTGCAAATGCCCAAACGAAGTGACCTAGGATATGATCCAATCATTTCACTTACCCATGACATATTCATGGACAATTCCCCTTCCGGTCCGGTGAACCTTCTAGAACCTTCTAGAACCTCTCCGATGAAAACATCGAAATCATTCCCGAACTCCAGAATCGGACTTTCCTTATATGAATCTTATTCTTCGGACCATTTCGGATCTCCTCGTGATATCCCGGATCCCATCGGAGACTCCGAACAACATTCGGTATCCCTACTTACATTCCATATCTACTAAACAACATTGAATCCTTAAGTGTGTCTCCCTACGGTTCGTGAATTATGCGGACATGACCGAGACACTTCGCCGATCAATAACCAATAGAGGAATCTGGAAATTCATATGGCTCCCACATATTTCAACAATTACCTTGCGATCAAATGAACCACTTACATATGATACCAATTTCCCTTTGTCTCGCGGTAG
This sequence comes from Avena sativa, assembly GCA_916181665.1. Lineage (NCBI taxonomy): Eukaryota > Viridiplantae > Streptophyta > Magnoliopsida > Poales > Poaceae > Avena > Avena sativa. Next base: position 163,162,439 of record OV702294.1, on the reverse strand, counting down.
TTTACTTATCCGAGGTTTGATCGTCGGTATCTCTGCATACCTAGTTCAACCTCGTTACCGATAAGTACTCTTTTCTCGTTCCCGTGATATGTGATCCCTTCTGATCCAGTCACATGCTTGCAAGCCAATTGGATGACATTCCACCGAGAGGGCCCAGAGTATATCTATCCGTCATATGGATGGACAAATCCCACTCTTGATCCATGTGCCTCAACACATACTTTCCGAACACTCAATGCCACCTTTATAGCCACCCAGTTACTGTGTGGTGTTTGATGTCATCAAAGCATCCTTCCGGTGATGGTGATTAGCATGATCTCATGGTCGAAGGAATTAGGTTACTATGTATCAGAAAGCTTTTAGCAAATGAACTATTGAAATGACCTGACCTTAATGCTACGCTTATCTATAGGAGTATGTCCATCATACCATTCTCCTAATTATATGATCTTGTTGTTAATAACATCTTAATGTTCATGATCGAGAAACCACGATCATCTATTAACCAACAAGCTAGTATTATAAAGAGGCTTTACCAGGGACTCTAATTTAGTTTACAAATCGCAAAATATCAATGTTTCCGGTTAATACTATTATAACATGAATGTAAACTTTTATCATAAACACAAAGATATAATAATAACCACTTTTATTATTGACTCTAGGGCATATCTCCAATAGTCTCCCACTTGCACTAGAGTCAACTAATCTAGATTACATGGTAATATACCGAACACCCATGGCGGTTTGGTGTTGGTCATGTTTTTCCCTCGGGAGAGGTTTAGTCAACGGATCCGCCACATTCAGATCTGTGTGTACTTTGCAAATCTTTATGTCACCATCTTGGACATGCTCTCGTATAGCGTGGAAATGTAGCTTGATGTGCTTCAGCTTCTTGTGTGACCTTGGTTCTTGCGCATTGGCTATGGCGCCCATGTTATCACAGTAGATAGACATTGGTCCCAGCGCACTTGGAACCACACCGAGCTCTATAATGAACTCCTTCATACATATCGCCTCTTGTGAAGCCTCTAAAGAAGCTATGTATTCCGATTCAGTTGAAGATCTCACCACAACGCTTTGCTTTGCACTCATCCAGCTAATTGCTGCACCATTCGAAGTAAATACGTATCCAGATTGAGATTTAGAATCATCCGGATCGGTGTTCCAACTAGCATCGGTGTAACCATTAACAACGAGTTGTTCATCACCTCCATAAGAAAGAACCATATCCTTAGTTCTTCTCAAGTACCTAAGGATGTTTTTGACCACTGTCCAATGATCCACTCCTGGATCACTTTGATATCTGCTAGTCAAACTAACAGCATATGTAGTGTCGGGTCTAGTACATGGCATGGCATACATAAGAGATCCTATGGCTGAGGCATAGGGAGTCTTACTCATCCTTTCTCTATCTTCTGCCATTGCAGGACTTTGAGTTTTACTCAAGGTCGTATTGGGCAACATGGGCAAGAACCCTCTCTTGCTATCTTCCATTCCAAACCTCTTTAGAACTTTGTCCAAATATGTACTCTATGACAATGATATTAGGCATCTCGATCTATCTCTATAAATCTTTATGCCTATTATGTAAGCTTCTTCGCCAAGATCTTTCATTGAAAAACTATTATTCAAATAATCCTTGACACTATTAAGAAGGTCTACATCATTGCCAATCAACAATATGTCATCTACATATAGTATTAAGAATGCTACAGAGCTCCCACTCACTTTCTTGTAAATACAAGCTTCTCCATAAGTTTGTATAAAACCAAAGTTTTTTATTACCTTATCAAAACATTGATTCCAACTTCGTGATGCTTGCTTCAATCCATAAATGGACCGTTGAAGTTTGCATACCTTGTTAGCATCTTTAGGATCGACAAAACCTTTGGGTTGCATCATATACAACTCTTCATCAATGTCTCCATTGAGGAATGTTGTTTTGACATCCATCTTCCATATCTCATAATCATAATATGCAGCGATTTCTAACAAAATCCTCACAGGCTTTAGCTTCGCTACCGGTGAGAAAGTCTCATCATAGTCAACTCCTTGAATTTGTTGAAACCCTTTTGTGACAAGTCGAGCTTTATAGACAGTAATATTACCATCAGCATCTGTTTTCTTCTTGAAAATCTATTTGTTCTCGACAGCCTTCCGGCCATCCGGTAAGTCCACCAAAGTCCATACTTGGTTTTCGTACATGGATCCAATCTCGGATTTCATGGGTTCTTGCCATTTATTGGAATCTGGGCTCATCATATGTCGCAGGGTCATCGGTGTTGTCCACCAACATGACACTCATAACAGGATCATACCAATCAGGAGTGGTACGAGTTCTCTTTGACCTGCGAGGTTCTGTAGTAACTTCAACCAAAGTTTCATGATCAACATCATTAGCTTCCTCTCTTATTGGTGTAGGCGCCACACGAACTAATTCCGGTGCTGCTCTAATCTAAAGTTCGAGAGAAGGTTCAATAACCTCGTCGAGTTCTACTTTCCTTCCAGTCACTTCTTTCGAGAGAAACTCCTTCTCTAGAAAGGACCCATTCTTGGCAACGAAGATTTTGCCCTCGGATCTATGATAGAGGTATACCCAATAGTTTCCTTCGGGTATCCTATGAATACACATTTTTCCGCTTTGGGTTCAAGCTTGTCAGGCTGTAACTTCTTTACATAGTCTTCGCAACCCCAAACTTTAAGGAACGACAATTTAGGTTTCTTCCCAAACCATAATTCATACGGTGTCATTTCAACGGATTTAGATGGTGCCCTATTTAAAGTGAATGCAGCTGTTTCTAATGCATAACCCCAAAATGATAGCGGTAAATCTGTAAGTGACATCATAGAACGAACCATATCTAAGAGAGTTCGATTACGACGTTCGGACACACCATTACGTTGTGGTGTTCCCGGCGGTGTCAGTTGTGAAAGTATTCCGCATTTCTTCAAATGCTCGCCAAACTCGTAACTTAGATATTCACCTCCACGATCTGATCGTAGAAATTTAATCTTCTTGTTACGTTGATTCTCTACCTCACTTTGAAATTCCTTAAACTTCTCGAAAGTCTCGGACTTATGTTTCATGAAATAGATATACCCATATCTACTCAAATCATCCATGAAGGAAAGAACATAACGGTAACCACCGCGCGATGCTACACTCATTGGGCCACACACATCGGTATGTGTGATTTCCAATAAGTCTATAGCTCGCTCCATCATACCAGAAAATGGAGTCTTAGTCATTTTACCCATCAGACATGCTTCGCATCTTTCAAGTGATTCGAAATCAAGTGATTCAAGAAGTCCATCGGAATGGAATTTCTTCATACGCTTCACTCCAATATGACCAAGACGACAGTGCCACATATATGTCGAGTTATCGCTCAATTTCAAACGTTTAGCTTCAATGTTATTAATGTGTGTATTTCTACAATCGAGATTCGATAAGAATAGACCATCTATCAAAGGTGCATGTGCATAAAACATATTACTCATATAAATCGAACAACCATATTCTCGAACTTAAACAAGTAACCGTCTTGCAATAAACATGATCTGGATTTAATGTTCATGCTCAACGCAGGCACCAAATAACAATTATTTAAGTATAAAACTAATCCTGATGGTAGATGAAGAGGTAGCGTGCCGACTGCGATCACATCAACCTTTGATCCATTTCCAACGCGCATCGTCACCTCGTTCTTCGCTAGTTTCCGTCTATTCTGCAGCACATGTTTCGAGTTACAAATGTGAGCAACCAAACCAGTATCAAATACCCAGGCACTACTACGAGTACTAGTGAGATACACATCAATAACATGTATATCGGATATACCTTTCTTCTTGATGTTGCCGTTCTTCAAATCCGCCAAGCACTTAGGGCAATTCCGCTTCCAGTGACCTTCTCCCTTGCAGTAAAAGCACTCAGTATCAGGCTTAGTCCCAGCCTTGGTATTCTTCGCCGGCGCGGTAACTTTCTTACCGCCCTTCTTGAAGTTTACTTTTTTCTTAGACTTGCCTTACTTCTTGAATTTGGTGGTCTTATTGACCAACAACACTTGGTGCTCTTTCTTGATCTCCACTTCCGCAGACTTTAACATGGAGAAGAGTTCAGGCAACGACTTGTCCATGTTTTGCATATTGTAGTTCATCACAAAGTTCTTGTAACTTGGTGGTAGTGATTGGAGGACACGGTGAATACCCAAAGGATTATAAATCACTATACCCAAGATATGAAGCTTGCTTGCGTGCCCAGACATCTTAAGCACGTGCTCACTGACAGAGCTGCCCTCTTCCATCTTGCAGTTAAAGAACTTTTCAGAAGCCTCATAACTCTCAACTGCCGCGTGAGCCTCAAATCATTTTGAGTTCACGGACAATATCATGTGGGTCATGGTTCTCAAACCTTTTCTGAAGCTCCGATTCCAAACCATACAAGATGGCATATTGAACTGTGGAGTACTGATTCTTCCGAGCGAGCAAAACATTCTTTAACTCATCGGTAGCATCAGCTACAGGTGGGTCACCCTGCGGTGCATCCAGCACATAGGTCAAATTACCAGCATTGAGGATAATCCTTAAATTGCGGAACCAATCCGCAAAGTTGCTTCCATTGTTTTTCAACTTTTCTTTCTCTAGGAACGCATTAAAATTGATGGTAGGGGCCGCCATTGATCCTACAACATATTTGCAATAGTTTAGACTAAGTTTATGACAAATTGAGTTCTAATTAATAGTTAAATTAATCTAGGTGAACTCCCACTCAAAACAATATCCCTCACATTGTTTTAGTGATCACACGAACCAAATCCACCACATCAAAACCGATCATCATGAGAGTTGATGTAGCTTCAATGGCGAACAATCAACATGTTCATCATATCTACTATATGACTCATGCTTTACCTTTTGGTGATCCGTGTTCCGAGACCATTTCTGTACATGCTAGGCTCGTCAAGATCAAACCTTACCTTCCGCATTAGCAAATCTGGCTTGCTCATGTTGTATACACTCGTAGAATCTAACACACCAGATCATCACGTGGTGCTTCGAAACAACGAGCTTTAGCAACGGTGCTTACTAAGGATGAACACTTTATAACTTGAAATTTTTGTGCTTGAGGGATCATCTTATAATGCTACCGTCACGAACTAAGCAATACAAGATGCATAAAAGGATTAACATCACATGCAATTCATAATATGTGATATGATATGGCCTTTCTTCTTGTGCTTCCGATCTCCATCTTCAAGCACAAACATGATCTCCATCATAACCGGCATGGCATCAAGGTCAATGGCGCTGCTTCATGGTTGTCGTCCACCAGCATTAACTATTACAACTACTTTGAATAATAGACATGCAGGTCTTAACGGAATTAAAATACAACCATATGGCTCCTGCCGGTTGCCGACTTACGATAATGAATATTGCATACATCATATATAATCACAATCATGGCCATATCACATCACAGCACACCCCTGTAAAACAAAGTTAGATGCCTCTAATTTTATTTGCATGTTTTACGTGGTTTTGGGGCTTTCAATAAGTGTCGTTCTAACTTACGAACAAGAACCACAATGTTGATACTAGTATTGTCAATCACCTGCTGTAAATTGAATCTTAACTATGTTGGGAGAAACAGGCACCCGCAAAGCCACATATGCAATACAAGTTGCATGTCAAGCGTGGATCAAGTCTCATGAACGATGTCATGTAAGGTTAGCCCGGGCCGCTTCATCCCACCATCCCGCAAGATGCAAAGTACACAAGAAGAAATCGACAACAAAAGCATCAACGCCCATAATTACCATTGTGTTCTACTCGTGCAACAGATCTACATATAAACATGGCTCTAATACCACTGTTGGGGTTCGTAGCATGGAAAACAAAATTTTCTACCGCATGCACACAAACAAGCCAAGATCTATCTACTAGATTGTAGCAACGAGTTGATTAGAGAACTCACCCTTGAAGATTCCAAAGCGGTTAACGAGAGCAGATTCTCGTGGGTGATGTAGTCGTACACTTGCCGATCTCAAGATCACGTAGACGATCCTTCGGCGCTGCGTTCCGGCAGCGCTTCCGCAGTCGGTCACACGTTCGGTACTCGATGAAGACCTTCCTCTCCCTTGTTCCAGCAGGCAGCAGAGGTTGTAGTTCTCCCCTCGTGATTCTGGCAGCACGACGGCGTGGTATCGGAAGTAGAGGGAAGATCTCGCAGGGCTTCGCCTAAGTCGGTGCCAGTTATGGTGGATCTAGGATTTTCCGGCAATCTAGGTTTAGAAGGCCGGGAGGAGGAGGTGTCGGCGGTGGCTAGGGCTACGGCAGCGCGGCGGCGTGCGACGGCGGCGCACGGGGTGGGGAGGGCTGGCTCTTGTGGTGTTTGGGGCAGCCCTCCCCATCTATTTATGAGAGGGGGGCAGCCTTGGGAGGGGAGAGTTTGAATCCAAACCCAAACCCAAGTTGGATTGAAGGAAGGACTCTTTCCTTCTTCCACTAGGAAACCATTGTTCCAGTTTGACTTTTCAAACCTCTCGTTTGACTTTCAATTTAGAGCTTTAATTCTCTCTTGCAAATGCCCAAACCAAGTGACCTAGGATATGATCCAATCATTCCACTTACCCATGACATATTCATGGACCATTCCCCTTCCGGTCCGGTGAACCTTCTACAACCTTCTAGAACCTCTCCGATGAAAACATCGAAATCATTCCCGAACTCTGGAATCGGACTTTCCTTATATGAATCTTATTCTCCGAACCATTCCGGATCTCCTCGTGATATCCCGGATCCCATCGGAGACTCCGAACAACATTCGGTATCCCTACTTACATTCCATATCTACTAAACATCATCGAATCCTTATGTGTGTCTCCCTACGGTTCGTGAATTATGCGGACATGACTGAGACACTTCTCAGATCAATAACCAATAGAGGAATCTGGAAATTCATATGGCTCCCACATATTTCAACGATTACCTTGCGATCGAATGAACCACTTACATACGATACCAATTTCCCTTTGTCTCGCGATAGTTTACTTATCCGAGGTTTGATCGTCGATATCTCTGCATACCTAGTTCAATCTCGTTACCGATAAGTACTCTTTTCTTGTTCCCGTGATATGTGATCCCTTGTGAGCCAGTCACATGCTTGCAAGCCAATTGGATGACATTCCACCGAGAGGGCCCAGAGTATATCTATCCATCATATGGATGAACAAATCCCACTCTTGATCCATGTGCCTCAACACATACTTTCTGAACACTCAATGCCACCTTTATAGCCACACAGTTACGGTGTGGTGTTTGATGTCATCAAAGCATCCTTCCGGTGATGGTGATTAGCATGATCTCATGGTCGAAGGAATTAGGTTACTATGTATCAGAAAGCTTATAGCAAATGAACTATTGAAATGACTTGATCTTAATGCTACGCTTATCTATAGGAGTATGTCCATCATACCATTCTCCTAATGATATGATCTTGTTGTTAATAACATCTCAATGTTCATGATCGAGAAACCACGATCATCTATTAACCAACAATCTAGTATTATAAAGAGGCTTTACTAGGGACTCTAATTTAGTTTACAAATCGCACAAGTATCAATGTTTCCGGTTAATACTATTATAGCATGAATGTAAACTTTTATCATTAACACAAAGATATAATAATAACCACTTTTATTATTGCCTCTAGGGCATATCTCCAATAACCTACTAACAAGTTGCAACAATGCCAGATGCCTGATTTCTGCTGTTTTTGGTTTTAGAAAAGTTAGTAAAGAAATATTCTCGGAATTGGACGCGACAAAGGACAAAGTCAATTACTTTCCGTGGGGAACAAGAAGTCCAGAGGATAGCCGGAGGGGCTGGCCAGACGGTCCAGACCCACCCCAGGCGCAGGTGGGCCCCACCCCGCGCCTGGCTAGGGTTTGGTCGCCCTGGCAGCCGCCTCGGTCTCCCCCTACGCCTATAAGAAGCCCCCGATGTAGAAACCCTGTGTACCCGATCAGAAATCCACGAAACCGTCTGTAGCCGCCGCCACCATCGTCCCTAGATCGGGGGGATCTGAAGTTCTTCCTGGCACCCTGCCAGAGGGGAGATCATCCCGGAGGCCTTCTATCTGGTATGATGCGTGAGTAGTTCCACCTTGGACTATGGGTCCATGTAGTAGCTAGATGGTTGTATCTCCTCCTTTGTGCTTTCATGTATAGATCTTGTGAGCTCCGTTCATGATCAAGATCTAATCTATTTGTAATCATGCATGTTGTGTTTGCGGGGATCCGATGGATATTGAGAATATTATGTTGGTTTGATTAATGGTTTTGTATTTATGATTATATCATGTCTGTGTTGTTTGTGATCTTGCATGCTCTCCGTTGTTAGTAGCTATCTTGGCCAAGTAGTTGCTAGTGACTCCAAGAGGGGGTATTTATGCTCGATAGTGGCTTCATGCCTCTAGTTTACAAGGAAAGTGACAATAATCTCTTCGGTTGTAGATGTATTGTTGCTACTAGGGAGAAAACAACAGTCTCTTGTTCATGGAACATGTGGACTGTTTACCTTACACACTTTGCTTAAAGCAGTTGTCTATTGCTTGCATCTTAATACTGGAGGGGGTTAGGATGATAACCTGAAGGTGGACTTCTAGTCATAGATGCAGTTGGATGGCGGTCTATGTATCTTGTTGTATTGCCCAATCAACCTCATAGGATCTTTCTAACTGGTAATTTCATTGTTATGCCTTGCTCAGTTCCTGTCAATTGCCCTGCTATAATTTGTTTACCCTTCATGAAATGTGTTTTATCTAAGGAGAGCACCTCTAGTGAACTATGGACCCTGGTCCAATATTTACCATTGATACATCTTCCACTATTACTTGTTTACTTGTTGCAAACCACCATTACCTTCCATACCATATGTTTAATCCTTTGTTACAGCAAATCGGTGAGCTTGACAACCTCACTGATTCATTGGGACAAAGTCTTGAGTTTGTGTTGTGCAGGTCTCCACGTTGGTTGCAACACCTGTGTGACGTTTCCTCCCTCCTTATGATTTGATAACCTCGGTCTCAACTGAGGGAAAACTTGCTACTGTGCTCTTCACACCCTGCGCTTGGGGTTACCAACAAAGTGCCACGTCAAGCACCATCAAGTCTTTCTGGCGCTGTTGCCGGGGAGGCTAAGGACTTCTTCACTAGGGGAGTCCTTCACTTCCTTTCTCTTTACTTTGTTTTTAGTTTGCTTTGTTTCTTTTGTTTGGTATTGTATGCCTCTTTCCAAAAAACCCCAAAAAAATAGTATAGTTTGGTTTGTTTGCTTTATTCAAAAACACAAAAAAATCAGTTCCTGCTCTAGCTGCTGCTGCTGTTTTTGGCTTGCTCACCTTTGCCAAAATGAACTCCGCTGAGAACACCAAGTTGTGTGACTTCACTAGCACCAACAACAATGATTTCCTTAGCACTCCTATTGCTCCACCTGCTCCTGATGCTAGATTTTATGAAATTAAGCCTGCTTTGTTGAATCTTGTGATGAGAGAGCAATTTTCTAGTGCTGGTTCTGATGATCCTGCTGCCCATCTCAATAGCTTTGTTGAACTTTGTGAGATGCAAAAGTATAAGGATGTAAATGGATATATTATTAAGCTCAAGCTTTTTCCTTTCTCCTTGAGGGGAAAAGCTAAAGAATGGTTGCTTTCTTTACCTAAAAATAGTATTGATTCTTGGACTAAGTGCAAAGATGCTTTTATTGGAAAGTACTATCCTCCTGCTAAGATTATATTTATGAGAAGTGACATTATGAAATTTAAACAACTTGATAGTGAACATGTTGCTCCAGCTTGGGAAAGAATCAAATCTTTGGTTAAGAATTTCCCTACTCATGGACTCACTGCTTGAATGATTATCCAGACTTTTTATGCAGGTTTGAACTTCTCCTCAAGAAACTTGTTGGATTCAGCTGTTGGAGGTACTTTTATGGGGATCACTTTGGGTGATGCAACAAGGCTCCTTGATAATATGATGGTTAACTACTCAGAATGGCATGTTGAGAGATCTCCACATGGGAAGAAGGTAAATTCTGTTGAGAAAACTTCCTCTTTGAGTGAAAAGATTGATGTTATTATGGCTATGCTTGTTAATGGGAAAGCTCCTCTAGATCCTAATAGTGTTCCCTTAGCCTCTTTGGTTGCTCAAGAAGAGCAAGTTGATGTGAACTTCATTAGAAACAACAATTTCAACAACAATGCATATAGGAATAATTTTGGTAGAACAACAATTATAGGCCTTATCCTCCTAATAATGGCAATTCCTCTGGAAGCTCTTACAATAATGCTAGAAGTGCCCCCTCTGAACTTGAAGTCATGCTCAAGGATTTTATTAGTAAACAAACCTCTTTCAATAAGACTATAGAGGAAAAGCTTTTAACTGTTGAGAAAAATGTATCCTCTTTGTCTAAAGCTCAGTCTTCCTTGATTAATAAAATGGCTGCTAAACCTGAAGCTATGGAAAACACCTTTGCTACTGCTCATGCCATACAAGTTACTATTGATGAAAATGTTAGGCTGTTAGCTCAACTTCATGCTAAGTGGGAAAGGGAAGCTGAAATTGATAGAAACAATAGTGTGTGCACTATCACCACTAAACCACAAGTAGTCACTATTCCTACTGCTACTATGCCTAAGGCTATTGAGCCTACTACTACTGGTGCTAAGTTTGACTTTTATATTGATAGTTGCAATATTTCTGAAGTGATTATGTTCTTGCAAAAGCTTGCTAGAAGTCCTGATGCTAGTGATATGCATGTTGCCTTTACCAAACACATTACAGATGCTCTTGTTAAGATTAAGGAAGAGAAGCTAAAACACAAAGCTTCTATTCCTAGGAAAGTAGAAGATAGTTGGGAACCCATTATTAATATGCAAGTGAATGACTTTGATCTCAAAGCTTCATGTGATATTGGTTCTAGTGTCTCTATTATGCCTAAGAAGATTTATGAAATGCTTTATTTGCCACCTTTGGAAGATTGTCATTTGGATGTCCCACTTAATGATAATGCTAAGAAGAAACTCATGGGGAGTATTAATGATGTTATCATCATGGTTAATAATGCTTATGTCCTTGTGGATTTCTATGTTTTGGATGTTGAATACAATGCTTCTTGTCCTATTACTTTGGGAAGACCTTTTCTTAGAACAGTTGGTGCCATCATTGATATGAAAGAAGGCACCATTAAATATCATTTTCCATTCAAGAAAGGTATTAAACACTTCCCTATGAAGAGACATAAGTTGCTTTTTGCTCCTCCATTGAAATCAAGATTTGATGTTAATGCTTCTTTATTTGAAAATACTTGATTCTTCTTGCTTCTTGTGCCTAACTTAAAGGCGTTAAAGAAAAGTACTTGTTAGGAGATAACCCAAGAGTTTCCTTGAGTCTTGGAAGTTATTACTTTAGTAATGACCTCTCCTTATCCTTTTTGTTTGCTTTTTGTGCCAAGAATGACCTCTAATGAGAGGGAAGTAAGATTTGGGGAGTTGCTGTCCCGAAACAGATTTCTGTCCTCCACCAAAAAAAATCGTGAGGAGGCTCTGTAACTCGGATTGAGCTAACTTTTGTTAGTTCAACACTTTTTATTTGAGCTAACTTCCTTAGTTCAACTCTCCATGAAAGAAGCCCCGTTAGTTTCAACTTTTTAATTTGAGCTAACTTTCGTTGGATAGCGGTCTATGTATCTTGTTGTATTGCCCAATCGAATCTCATATGATCTTTTTGACTAGTAATTGCATTGTTATGCCTTTCTCAGTTCCTGTCAATTGCCCTGCTGTAATTTGTTTACCCTTCATGCTATGTTGTTTATCTAAGGAGAGCACCTCTAGTGAACTATGGACCCCGGTCCAATCTTTACCATTGATACATCTTCCACTGTTACTTGTTTACTTGTTCCAAACCACCATTACCTTCCACACCATACGTTTAATCCTTTGTTATAGCAAACCGGTGAGCTTGACAACCTCACTGATTCGTTGGGGGCAAAGTCTTGAGTTTGTGTTGTGCAGGTATCCGCGTTGATGGCAACACCTGTGTGACGTTTCCTTCTGCCTTATGGTTCGATAACCTCGGTCTCTACTCAGGGAAGATTTGTTGTTGTGCTCATCACACCTTGCTCTTGGGGTTTCCAACGAAGTGCTCCACGTCAGCACCATCCCATTTTTATAAAATACTAGACCACCTTACATGAACTATATCCCAACCGGGGGATTTAAAACCTTTCTGTCCTTCCCGGGTGAAAAAGACAAATGTCTGCCGAATCGGTAGGAAGTGGGTCCGGTTTGAACTACAGGTACATGATCTAACGCTCGTGATTTTTTGAAAAAATCACTTTTAGACTCACAATATGTTTTTTCTTCAGAGATCCTATGCAAGTTCTAACAATCTCATCCCCTATCTTCACGCACACCGTTTTGACCTAAGTTCGAAACGGGAAAAATTCAAAACGGGCATAAAAAATTCAAAAAAGGTCCGAACAATGTAAATCCTTCACATGGTGTGATATTACGTGAAATAGTTGCAAGGAAAAATATCAAACTTGGTATACTGATTATGTCTTGAAAAAACCTTCACAAAATGACCTATCATGTTCGAGGTTTCATGGCTTTTGGTCCAAGAGACGGATGTCATGTGCTGAATCGCGGTATAGTCTGTGATACGGTGCCCATATTGTGCTTGCATGTGGATATTGGGATGACGAACAATGTTGCAGGAGGAAGTTTTCTTTTTCGTCGCTCGAAAAAGCCATTTTCCATTTTCCGAGCGCAAAAAGACGGGTCGTTTTGTGAAGCAGACACCAAAATGCAGTTACAGAATGCTACCGTTCCATTTTTCCAAAATACTAGACCACCTTACATGAACTATCTCCCAACCGGGGGATCTCAAACCTTTCTGTCCTTCCCGGGTGAAAAAGACAAATGTCTGCCGAATCGATAGGAAGTGGGTCCGATTTGAACTACAGGTACATGATCTAACATCCGTGATTTTTTGAAAAAATCATTTCTAGACTCACAATATGTTGTTTCTTGAGAGATCCAATGCAAGTTCTAACATTCTCATCCCCTATCTTCATGCACGCCGTTTTGACCTAAGTTCCAAACGGGAAAAATTCAAAACGGGCATAAAAAATTCAAAAAAGATCCGAACAATGTACCTTCGCGTGGTTAGATATTATATGACATAGTTGCAAGGAAAAATATCAAAATTGGTATACTGATTATGTCTCGAAAAAACCTTCACAAAATGACCTATCATGTTTGAGGTTTCGTGGCTTTCGGTCCAAGAGACGAATGTTATGTGCTGAATCGCGGCATAGTTTGTGATACGGTTCCCATATTGTGCATAAATGTGGATAATGGGATGGCGAAAAATGTTGCAGGAGGAAGTTTTCCTTTTCGTCGCTCGGAAAAGCCATTTTCCATTTTCCGAGCGCAAAAAGACGGATCGTTTTGTGAAGCGGCCACCAAAATGCAGTTACAGAATGCTACCATCCCATTTTTCTAAAATACTAGACCATCTTACATGAACTATCTCCCAACTAGGGGATCTCAAACCTTTCTGTCCTTTCCGGGTGAAAAAGACAAATGTCTGCCGAATCGGTAGGAAGTGGGTCCGGTTTGAACTACAGGTACATGATCTAACGCCCGTGATTTTTTGAAAAAATCAATTTCAGACTCACAATATGTTGTTTCTTCAGAGATCCAATGCAAGCTCTAACATTCTCATCCCCTATCTTCGTGCACACCGTTTTGACCTAAGTTCGAAACGGGAAAAATTCAAAACGGGCATAAAAAATTCAACGAAGGTACGAAAATTATAAATCCTTCGCGTGGTGTGATATTATGTGACATAGTTGCAAGTAAAATATCAAACCTGGTATACTGATTATGTCTCGAAAAAACCTTCACAAAATGACCTATCATGTTCGAGGTTTCATGGCTTTCGGTTCAAGAGACGGATGTTATGTGCTAAATCGCGGCATAGTTTATGATACGGTGCCCATATTATGTATGCATATGGATATTGGGATGGCGAACAATGTTGCAGGAGGAAGTTTTCCTTTTCGTTGCTCGGAAAAGCCATTTTCCATTTTCTGAGCGCAAAAGACTGGTCGTTTTGTGAAGCAGCCACCAAAATGCAGTTACAAAATGCTACCATCCCATTTTTATAAAATAGTAGACCATCTTACATGAAATATCTCCCAACCGGGGGATCTCAAACCTTTTTATCCTTCCCGGGTGAAAAAGACAAATGTCTGCCGAATCGGTAGGAAGTGGGTCCGGTTTGAACTACAGGTACATGATCTAACACCCGTGAATTTTTGAAAAAATCATTTTTAGACTCACAATATGTTGTTTATTCAGAGATCCAATGCAAGTTCTAACATTCTCATCCCCTATCTTCACGCACGCCGTTTTGACCTAAGTTCGAAACGGGAAAAATTCAAAACGGGCATAAAAATTTCAAAAAAGGTCCGAACAATGTAAATCTTGGGAACAATTATTTTATTTACATCTATATAACAGAGTAGATGTAAATTTTATTTCTGTAAGTTTTGATATATAATAATTAATTTTCCTAAACCCTAAACCCACAATCCTTTCTTGTTTTTCAAAAAAGGATTAAAAAATAGACCTTTAGTCCCAGTTTATCCCACAAACCGGGACTAAAGGGGTGCGGCCCTATGCGTGCACCAAAAACCCTTTAGCCCCGGTTTGTAACACAAATCGGGACTAAAGGGTGACCTTTAGTCCCGGTTTGTGTTACCAACCGGGGCTAAAGGGGGGGTATAAATGCGCACCCCGTGTGCCCCGGTTTGTGCACCGAACTGGAGCACAGATCGCCCCCGCACCGTACACGTCTTCCTCGCAGAGCCGCCACACCGCCGCGCCGTCAACCACCGTTCCGAGCCCTCCCCGCGCCGCCCTTCCCCGTGCAGCCCGAACCCGTGCCCATATAGTCCCCGTGCCCCCGCGCCCGTTCTCGTGCCTTCCTGCTCCGGCGCCAACCCTATGATGTCTACGCACTTCTATTCTTGTAGACAGTTGTTGGGCCTCCAAGTGCAGAGGTTTTTAGAACAACAACAAGTTTCCCTTTAGTGGATTACCCAAGGTTTATCGAACTTATGGAGGAAGTGGTCAAAGGTATTCCCTCTCAAGCAACCATGCAATCAAGATACAAGAAGTATCTTGTGTCCCCAAAACACCTAATATAGGTGCACTAGTTTGGTGAAGAGATAGTGAAATACAAGTGGCAACGGTGCCAGAAAATAACTTCTGACTTGTTGTTGGCGTGGGGTAACGGTGCCAGAAAATAGCTGATGGCGTGGAGGAACAGACTAAAGGCAAAGTGAAGGAAGCAATCAAACATACAACAGATCTAGTAGCAAACGGTGTTTCAATGCTTAGAAACAAGGCCTAGGGATCATAATTTCACTAGTGAACACTCTCTCATATAAATATCCTCTCTTCATGATACTACTCTTAACTACTCTCTCGTTGGACACTCTAATCATCGGTAGGGCTATAACATCACTCCTCAAAGTCCGCCTTCCCCAATCTAGATAACCCCACACTGTCACCTTGAGCGCTCGATGGTTCCAACAAACACCACAATTTCATTGAGACATCCAACTCCAAATATAACTCATAACAAATATTCAATCTAGACAAAGTGCCACACACGGTATGCCCGCTGTCACTTTCACACATGTGGGGAAAAACATAGATCTATTAAAGCACAAAGAATATTTATGTAGACTCAAGCCTAAGTGCCACCATGGCATGCACGCTTTCACTTTCACACACATGGGGAGATCAGAGATCTAATGAAGCACTTGAGTAGCAAGGTAGATCTACTTGATTACAAAGCTCATGACCACAAGATCATGCATAGAGAGAGAGAGAGATGCACAGATAGCTACCGGTAGATCCCTTAGCCTTGAGGAAGAACTACTCCCTCCTCATCATGGGAATCAACAATGGTGATGAAGATGTCGATGGAGATGGATCTGGGGGCACTTCCCCGTCCCGGCAGGATGCCGGAACAGAGACTTTCTGTCCCCCGAATCTCCCCTTCGGTGGAGGTGGCGCTACAGAGGTTTTCGTGGATTTCTTCTGGATGCCCTAGGGTTTTTGGGTCGGAGGCTTCTTAGAGGCGAAGGGGGAGGCCGAGGAGGCGGCTAGAGGGCCCACACCCTCCCAGGTCCCGGGCCACGCTTGGCCGTGCCCAGGGGGGTCTAGCCACCCTCTGGTGCCTCTTCGTCCCTCCTTCTGAATTTGTGTCCCTCACAGAAAGTTATTGACTTTGGCTTTTGTCCCGTCCAATGCCGAGAATATTGATTTTCTGCCTTTCTGGAACCAAAAACAGAAGAAAACTGGCAACTGGCACTATGGCATCTTGTCAATAGGTTAGTTCCAGAAAATATATAAAAACACCTCAAAGTGTAGAAAAAACATAAGACAAATGATACAAAACAAGCATGGAGCATCAAAAATTATAGATACGTTTCCGACGTATCAAGCATCCCCAAGCTTAACTCCTGCTCATCCTCGAGTAGGTAAGTGATAAAAAGAATAATTTTTAAGGTGACATGCACCATCAAAATCATAATCAAACCATTTGCAAGCATTGAAAGCTGGGATCAAAGAACTCTAAACATGAGCATGAAAGATGGAGTTCTAAAAGTAAGACAAAGTAACTATGCATGCAACATGAAAGGCTACAAACAAAGATCATGAATAACAATGCATTGAAAGACGTTTGTTTGTTTCACATACAGAAAACATGGCATAGTGGCATTCAGCTTGTCCCTCATGGAGTAGCAAATAGATGCATAGGACACCTTCAAAGTTCACAAGGGTGACTAGCAACAAGTAGCACATGAACAAGTAATATCACAATATGCATCAATCAATAAGTTTTGGGACACTGCACACAGAATGAAAACTATGCTCTCTTAATGGTGCCTAAAGGTATAAGGTGGAGACTCAATAGTGGTGGAAGAAAGGCCTTATTGTAAAGGAAGCAGGGATTACAAGTTTCAAAAAGAGTTTCCAAAAGTTATGTACTTGTTAGCTTTCAGCCCTCATTGCCCCTATCATAAGCATCTTGAAGTGATTAAGGTTAAAGTGGTAAAGGTGGAGTATATGCTTGACAAAGTATAAGTTGGCAATCTCAAGTCCCTTGAATACGAGGGCCACACCTCATGCATACTCAACTTTGGGCACAGGTAAGTTCTTGTCATTGTAATTATTTGCATATCATTGAGAACCGCCAACGGGGTACCCCTTGCACATGGTACAGGAGCTTTCCCATAACCAAAATGACAAGGCAAGCAGACAATGAGCATCTCAGCGATCTTTTTATTTACCATATGCATAGCTTTTTATTGAGGATGCTTCATAGATAGCTCATTATGGTGATGCTGCAAGTTTCCATCATGATTAGGCATGGATTAGGCTAGCGGCCCAGGCGTTTCTCTAACACAGAATACAAACTCCATGGACTAACAAGTTCCCTCTTTATTTCACAACGGT
Source organism: Avena sativa (assembly GCA_916181665.1). NCBI lineage: Eukaryota > Viridiplantae > Streptophyta > Magnoliopsida > Poales > Poaceae > Avena > Avena sativa. Next base: position 163,144,835 of record OV702294.1, on the reverse strand, counting down.
GACATCCATAGACAAAAGAGCATGATATCAATTGAGTACAAAATACAAGTGCAATGTTGAAAACGTTCCCCGTGACAGCACGGTTCTGCTAATTCCATCTTATAAGTGCAAGCATATACAACAAAGTTGTCACAATGGTTCAAGTTTATTAGGGGCAAAGAATATAAAGTGTGCCATAAAGTTTGTGAGGGCTTTAATCACTAAGTTTTCACATAACAAAATAGTTTTTAATTGGAAGATAGTTGAAAACAAGAATATACTTGGAATGGTGTAACACACCATGCATAGGAGTTTATAGTGGACACTTTGGAAAAACTTGGTTTCTTGGGAGTTGGAAGCATGAGTAGAACTTACTCATACAAGTGGAGGCTAGCAAAAAGACTGGGAGCAACCAACTAAGAGAGCATAATGGCCATAATCATGCAGTGCAACAAAGCATACTAATCAAAGCAAAGAGTGGTACTACCAGTCAACCCAAACATAACATGGTGTGAGCATGTGCCAAGTCAACCCAAACAAAGCATCAAAGGAGAATACCACAACTATGCTTTTGTATGCTAAAACAACGCATGATTCTTTCAAGGCACACTAAGCAATCCTAATTGTTTGGAACAAGTCATGCTACAGCAATAATCACTAAGCATAAGGTCAAAACAACATCTAGCATGACATGATAAAGTCTAAGCCATAGTCAAAGCAAGCTCTCTTTTGTACCACTATAAGCATGAAACTTTCTACTCCTTTCCAACACCAAGAAACTTATTTGAAACAACTCACGAATATAATCATCAATAAAGACCAATGAGCTTGTCTCACAAATTCACAAAGAAGAACTAAAATGTTCTAAGCTGAAAGCACAATAAAACTAAGGCTAAACATAGTGCTAGCAAAAGTGAACACTCACAAAACAATAAGAGTGAAAACTAGAGTGTTCTAGGCAATGGAAACAGAGTGTGCCTCTCTCCAAAAGAAGTGTGGTGTAACCAACCAACTTACTCAAGCAAACTAAGAAAACTAAAACCAAAAACAAAAACTAAGACGCTCCAAGAACAACACAACAATGCATGAAACAATAAAAATGAAGTGTCTAGAAAGACCTAAGCTTTTTATTGATGAAGAAGGGGATGCCTTGGGCATCCCCAAGATTTTATGCTTTTACCTCTTGAATATTTATTGGTGTGACACAGGGTGCATCCCCAAGCTTGAGCTTTTGTCCATTCTTCATCTCATTACATCATTCTTTCTCTACACCTAAATTTTTTCCTTCATACAAAACTTCACACAATCTTCATTAGCAACATTAGTGTATTTAAAAGATAATAGACCCTTGGGCTTAGCTTTAGAACAGCAAAACTTTTCAATAAAAACACAAGCTACTGTAGCAACTCCTTCGAAAAGCTCAATTTCCCAAAAGGAATCAATAAGAAGCAAATGCAAATAATGGCAGAAATCTGTCAAAATAGACCAGCAGGTAGAAACCGATTTTTTCGAAGACCTTCTGTTGCTCAAATCAAAAAGTGTTGAACTAACGAAAGTTATCTAACATACTGGGAGATTTATTCATAAATTTTCAGCTCAATCCGATTTATAAAGACTTCTCACGAATTTGTTTGGTGGAGGACAGAAATCTGTTTCGGGACAGCAACTCCCCAAATCTTACTTCCCGCTCATTTTATTCTTGTCACAAAAAGCAAATAAAAAGGATAAGGAGAGGTCATTACAGAAGTAATAACTTCCAAGACTCAAGAAAACTCTTGGGTTATCTCCCAACAAGTACCTTTCTTTAATGCCTTTAAGTTAGGCTTAATAGTTTGAAAAGATGCTCACATAAGAAATATGAATTGAAGCAAAAGAGAGCATCAAGAAGCAAATTCAAAACACATTTAAGTCTAAACCACTTCCTATGCATAGGAATCTTGTAAAAAAACAAGTCATGAAAGCACAAAGCACCAAGCAAAGGAAAGAAAAACAAGTGCAACTTTAAGACTTTCAACATAAAGAGGGGAAACTTAATATTTTTGAGATGCATAAAACTATGTTTCCCTCTCTCATAATAACTTTCAGTAGCATCATGAATGAAATCAACAATATAACTATCACATAAAACATTCTTATCATGAGCCACATGCATAAAATGATTATTACTCTCCACATAAGTAAAGGCATTCTTGTTAATTATAGTGGGAGAAAATTCAACAACATAGCTATCACTATTATTCTCATCACCATAATCATCAAATATAGGAGGTATGTTGTAGTCACAATCAATTTTATCCTCAATAGTAGGTGTACTGAAAATATCATATTAATCATTGTAATCATCATATATTGGAGGTTTGGTATCATCATAAGCAATAGAATAGCTATCTTCCAAAGCTGGGGGACTAAAAAGGTCATTTTCATAAAAACTAGTTTCCCCAAGCTTAGAAGTTTCCATAGCATTAGCAATAATGGTGTCCAAATAATTCATTCTAATAACATTTCTATTAGCATGCAAATGAAGTTCCATTGGTTTTTTAATTTTCTCTTCAAACACTTCATGTCCTAGCTCAAGATAAACACTATAAAGCTCTCTAATTTTGTTGTTGTTTTCCATTTAGCCTAACTAGTGAAAACAAGAAACAAAAAGACAAAACTATAGAATCTAAAGGAAATAATTTCGAGCACTCACACCAGAGGATGTAAGTACCTTTTACCTTACCGGCAACGGCGCTAGAAAAGAGCTTGATGTTTATGCACTTCTATTCTTGTAGACAGTTGTTGGGCCTCCAAGTGCAGAGGTTTGTAGAACAGCAGCAAGTTTCCCTTAAGTGGATTACCCAAGTTTTATCAAACTCAGGGAGGAAGTGGTCAAAGGTATTCCTTCTCAAGCAACCCTGCAATGAAGATACAAGAAGTCTCTTGTGTACCCAACACACCTAATATAGGTGTACTAGTTCGGCGAAGAGATAGTAAAATACAAGTGGTAACGGTGCCAGAAAATAACTTCTGACTTGTTGTTGGCGTGGGGTAACGGTGCCAGAAAATAGCTGATGGCGTGGAGGAACAGACTAAAGGCAAACTGAAGGAAGCAAGCAAACATACAACAGATCTAGTAGCAAATGGTGTTTCAATGCTTAGAAACAAGGCCTAGGGATCATACTTTCACTAGTGAACACTCTCTCATATAAATATCCTCTCTTCATGATACTACTCTTAACTACTCTCTGGTTGGACACTCTAATCATCGGTAGGGCTATAACAACACTCCTCAAAGTCCGCCTTCTCCAATCTAGATAACCCCATACTGTCACCTTGAGCACTAGATGGTTCCAGCAAACACCACAATTTCATAGAGACATCCAACTCCAAATATAACTTGTAACAAATATTCAATCTAGCCAAAGTGCCACACACGGTATGCCCTCTGTCACTTTCACACACGTGGGGAAAATCATAGATCTATTAAAGCACAAAGAGTATTTATGTAGACTCAAGCCTAAGTGCCACCATGGCGTGCACGCTGTCACTTTCACACACATGGGGAGAGCAGAGATCTAATGAAGCACTTGAGTAGCAAGGTAGATCTACTTGATTACAAAGCTCATGACCACAAGATCATGCATAGAGAGAGAGAGAGATGCACACATAGCTACCGGTAGAGCCCTTAGCCTTGAGGAAGAACTACTCCCTCCTCATCATGGGAATCAGAAATGGTGATGAAGATGGCGATGGAGATCGATGGAGATGGATCCGCGGGCACTTCCCCGTCCCGGCACGGTGCCGGAACAGAGACTTTCTGTCCCCCAAATCTCCCCTTCGGTGGCGGCGACGCTACAGAGGTTTTCGTGGATTTCTTCTGGATGCCCTAGGTTTTTTGGGTCGGAGGCTTCTTATAGGCGAAGGAGGAGGCCTAGGAGGCGGCTAGAGGGCCCACACCCTTCCCAGGCGCGGGCTAGGCTTGGTCGCGCCTAGGGGGTCTGGCCATCCTCTGGTGCCTCTCCGTCCCTCCTTCTGGATTCGTGTCCCTCACGGAAAGTTATTGACTTTGGCTTTTGCCCCGTCCAATTCCGAGAATATTGATTTTCTGCCTTTATGGAACCAAAAACAAGAGAAAACAGGCAACTAGCACTGTGGCATCTTGTTAATAGGTTAGTTCCAGAAAAGATATAAAAACACCTCAAAGTGTAGACAAAACATAAGACAATTGATACAAAACAAGCATGGAGCATAAAAAATTATAGATACATTTCCAACGTATCACCCTCCCCGGTGCGCCGCCGCGCCGCCTGCGCCCCCCGCCGTCCCTCCCCGGAGCCGTCCGCGCCGTCCACCACCACCGGAGCCACCCCTCCTCGCGGTGAGCGCTCTAGTTAATTTTTTTAGTTTTGTAATTGGTGTTAATTTTGTAATTAGTGTTAATTTTGTTAGTGTTAATTAGTTAGTGTAATTTTATTAGTGTATTTTAGGGTTAATTAGTTAGGGTTATTTTAGGGTTAATTAGTTAGTAAGTTAGTGTAATTTTTCTTAGCGATTTTAGTTAGTGTTTAATACACTCCCTCCGGTCCATATTAAGTGACTCACATTTGTCTAGATTTGGATGAATCTAGACACTATTTAGTATATAGATTCATTCAAATTTTGACAAATCCAAATCAATTAATATGGGTCGGAGGGAGTAGTTTATTTTAGTTAGTGTTTAATATAGTTTATTTTAGTTGATACTATTTACTTTCGTCATGTTTAAAGTATATAGGTTTAATTTAGTGTTTAGGAAATTATGTCGCGCCCTCATCCTCGTTCACTCGGTGGGAACAATGGAGCACTACTAGACTCTGTCGCCGAGCATCCACGGGACTGGGCTCCGGGCTGGCACTGGGAGGTGCTACCAGCCGAGAGACGTGGTCTGGTGAGGAATCCGGGTGTCGTCGTTGATCCGGATCTTCTGTGGTGGCGGTCGAGTGGTCCAGGTGCGGTGCAGAGGGAGCCGACCCCGACGAGGTGGTACAGCATCGTGTTAGGGAGGAGGTCGAGCACGTCCGATGTTACATGTACATTTTAGAAGTCCGGGTCGCCAATACCTGATAGCTTCTTCAGGCACCTTACCCGAGATATTCTCCGATGATGATTCCTACTCTTTGGGTGCACACCTCCCGCGGCTCAGTAGTCGGGTCTCGATGTCTTCGTTGACCTAGATGTGTAATAGGGCACCATCTTTTATTCGAGATGTATTGTTGTTTAATTGGTACTTTTTTGTTGTACTAGCTGTATTATTCGAGATGTATTGCTGTTTAATTGGTACTTTATCTTTCTTCATCGCATTGTTTAATTGGTACTTTAATGTGTAATATGGTATATTAAGATGAATTACTTTATCTTCCTTTATTTTATCGCATTAAGCAAAATGGTTTTATCTTTCTTCTGTATTAGTTAAGTTATGGATGGTAGAGACAACGAAGAGCACATCATGTACAACATGATAGATGAGGGTACGGGAGGTTACCATTACGATGGAGCAGACGACGATGGAGATGATGATGGCTCCCAATACCTCAACTTGGATGAAGCCGACGGAAGAGACAACTATGATGAATTCTTTGGTGGAGACGACGGTGGAACTGACGGTGGAGACACCATAGCAAAGACCGGCGAGGTATATAAAGCCTCTGCTGATCACGAGCTATTAGATGCATTAGTTGATTCATATACATATATATATATGTACTAACGACTGTTTCTTCTCTTAGACCTCCGCATCATGCGAATCTTCTAGAAGGAAACGAGGCCCGACCAAAAAGTTGGTCGATGGTGCGTGTTTCACTATTGATCTAGTGTCTGAGTTCGGCAAACCTTTGGATCCGAAAGAGGCAGCAAGTGTATATGTATATCAATGCGGAGCAATAGTCAGGGACGCCATCCCAATCACCACTCAGAAGTGGAATTAGCTAGGAAATAAAAGTGATCGAGTTGGAGAAACTTTTGTCGATGACATAGCCAAAGAGGGTCTTTGGAATTCACTCATGGCACACTTATCTCTGCCTGAATTGGACACTCGTGAACTCAACGAGGCATTGAGGTTGAAAGTCAGAAAGTGGGACCTTAATAAGATGGGCGAACAGTTCAAGGACTGGAAGAAAAGATTGTACAACAACTATGCCAACAAGGGACTGACTCCGCCATTCACTGGCCCGCTGGAGAAGCGGCGGGATAACTGGGCCCCATCTGTGACATACAAGGAATCAGAAGTAGCTACGTCCGAGTCGGAAAATAATAAGTTAAATGCGGCCAAAAATAAATATCACCATACTATGGGGACAGGTGGCTACAAGACGGTCGTGTGTAAGTGGGCAAAAACCGAGAAAGAAATGCGTCAAAAAGGGGTCACGCCAGCTACAAATCAGTGGCCCGTGAGGTCAAAAAATTGGCTCCTTGGGCATGGGGGGTCGTATGACACTGAAATCGGGGAGATTATTGTTACAAAGAAGGCCATTACTAAACCCAAAGATGAACTTGTTAAAGTGATATAACTGAGAAAAGATGGAAAGTTCATTCCCGACAGAGAGAATGATAAGCTGACATATGCCCTCGGGAATCCTGAAAAAGTCGGACGAACACGAGGCTTTAGCCTATCTGTTCCATGGAAGACAAGGTTTCCCGAGGACATCGACACTTATAGAAGCCGATCGAGAAAAACGAACCGGCAGAAGGAGGAGGAGGTAGCGCGGTTGGAGGCGGTTGAAAAAGGGAACGAGGAATTTCAAGCCATGTTCAAGCTGCAGCAGGATCAGATTAATGAACTTAGAGTACTGACCCGACAACAAGATCCTGCATTAGACAGTCTGGTGGACCCATCTCAGCGGAGAAGCAGCGTGGCTTCCACGGAGGTACAAGCTAATAATCTACTGCTGATGGAGAATAATGCACCGGTGATAGATGATACGACCGGTGCAACGATGGTTCGCTACCCCGTGGATGAAGTCGAGGCAAGGACAGCTTGTGAGCTACATGTCATAGTGAAGAACATTTCTATAAAGGTGGCGCTCGGCTTTGCTTTACCTTGTCCACCGGAAGCGACCTACCATGGAAGTCAGATTCCAGCTGGCTATGCTCGTGTCGGTGTGGATGGATTTGAACCGACATGTCGATCACTTGAGCTTGACATGCCTGCAGGCGAAGGGGAGAAAACACTGGGAGAAGTGGAGGGTGGGATCATTCTTTGGAAAAAACAGCACATCGTGTTTCCAGGCTGGGCGCCAAGGCAATCTTCTCCTCCGAGAAGCAATCCATCACCTCCGAGGCCACCATCACCTCCGAGTCCACCGTCTCCACCGAGAAACAATAGTCCACCCCTTCCTGAGAGGGACCGCAGCACGAGTGCATCTCCATCTCCAGCACCTCCGCCTCTGCCCACTGAATCAAAGGGAAGAAAGCGGAAGAATAACACCGCTACGTCGAGGGAGACCCGACGCCGAAAACGACAAGATCCCCTCCCAAGAGTACCGATGTCTCCTCCCAAGTTAGCTTATCACCAGACTGATGAGGAAAGCGCGGTGATCTCCCAAGCCGAAGTGAAGGCCCATTTTGCACCAAAACAACCCGATCCATAGGTGCAAGTTGATCCAAAAGTCAAGAAGCACTTCAAAGCATTCCTTGAGCAACCACCCCAACATGTGTTAAATAGGAAAGATGACTATACAAGCTGTCTTACGAAGACACTAAAAGAGAAGTCATCAAGCAGTACTACAAGCGGGAGAAAATCAAAAGAAGTTGCCCAGCTTGGCAAACAGGAAAAACAACCCATCGCCCCGCTCAAGGTGTTACCCCAGCCCACTCAAGGTGAAATAGATATGGAATTAGCTATTAAATTAGCCAAGGAGTATAACGTGCCGGTCGAACATACTCTAGTCAGCACAGATGATGTCGCCAAGGGACCAATAACACAGAAATTTGTCTACGGGGAGCATCTGGTCAGCGATGAGGTATTCGATGATCTGCCAACACATATGCGACTGTTGCATATATAGTACTTAAAATTCACAAAGGAAGGGCGACAATTTCTCATATGTAAAGTTGGAGAGGAGTACTTCCATCCAGACGATATCACCATTGAACTTTGTGAACTATTTCAGCTATTCAACCTAGACGCCCTCGACAAGTCCCTCCTCAGCTGCTATTGTCTATAAGTAATTAAGTCACTAACTCAGCTCATTCAATTCATTTCATATCGTTATCATCACTATATCTCCTTCTGTATACTATTATATATGCAGAATGAAGATTCACGAATGTAGAAGAAAGTCAATCTACAGAATTGGGTTCGTTGACCCAAACGGAGTTAATAGACATACACTAATAAATAACCTCGAGAGAACTGAGGATAACTTGCTAATGTTTTTAATGGAGCAACATTACAAGACGCAAATACTATTTCCTTGCAACTATGGGTGAGAGTCTTACTGTCTTGTACACATTCAATTTTTATTTACTCGATGTTAAGTGTATATAAACGTGCGCAGCTACCACTGGATTCTTCTAAACATTGACGTTGACCGTGCAAAAGTGGAAATCTCGGACTCGTTAAAGAAGACGATGGAAGACTACCGCAGCATAATTGATTGCCTCCAAAAGTAATTTCAGTCATTATCACACTATATCTTTCTCTTTCGTTCATTCTCTGAGATGTAAAGTAATTAATAACTCATTCATTTCTTTTTTGCCGGACAGGGTTTGGAAAAGGTTCACGAAGGAGGTTCAGGGTGAATGGCGTGAGGAGCTCACTTTTCGTACGGTCCCGATAAGTAGTACGAGAGTTAGGTCCTCGCATCTCTTCAATTCTAGTTTCCATATAATTATCATGCTTGATTATTATTTGATTGAATTATATTCTCGATCGAAAAGTCTGCGACGCAGCCACAGGGGACTAATTTATGTGGATATTACGTATGCGAGTTCATTCGTAGGTGTATGGAGTAGGGCACGGACTTTCTTTGAGTATGTAAACAATATATTCACAATTTATTTTATACCATAGTTTTTGTTGAGTTCCATTCGTAATGATCTACTTCTTTATATATAGTTGGATGCGATGCGGGATAAGCTCCTACCACATAAACGCCTACTAACAATTCAAGAGGAGTTGTCGGGATTTTTGCTTAGGAACATCATAAACACAAAAGGAGAGTATAACGTGGATAGACCTTCGTGTAATCGTGGATAGACATAAAAGGACAGTATCCGTGTAATGGAATGGTCTTCGTGTAAATCAAATAAACGAGCTCTAATCTCGGTTGTGTATATATTTATATGTCTTTATGTAATCGTGAGAGAAATTATATTATATATGCATGAATGTATACAACATGTAGTAGCGTAGAATAATATGTATATGAAAACACAAAATGAAAAATAATCAAACACAAAAAAAAATCCTAAAACCCTAAAACCCCACCTCCTGCCGCGACAGCAATTTGGTGCGAAACGCTGCCGCGGCAGAAGAACTTTAGTCCCGGTTCGTGTGTGGAGACAATCTAGTCCCGGTTTGTAACAGAACCGAGACTAAAGCCTAACCTTTAGTCCCGATACGTTAGTCCCGGATTGCAATCCGGAACTAAAGCCTCTTACAAACCTTGACTAGAGTCCTGTTTTCTACTAGTGATCATACATATAAGAACCAATTCCTAGAAGGATACCTCCAGAATGTCAATCCATTCAGTTCATCAGCCGTAGAAGTTTGTTTGTTGGTCTTGATTAGCCTTATGATATCCACCTTCTCATTCTTCAGGTACCCCCTTAGATTGTGTTTATTATGATTTGCTTACTCTTGTTCATGCTAGTTTATCTTTTTTTTCGGCTGCCATGGGCGCACGGAGCAGCCCATTCAAGGGAGTGCGACATGACACGCCGGAACCAAGCAAGCTAGAGCTGACCGCGAAATTACCAGCATCAAAAATAGCTATCCCCAACAGTAGGCGGAGTACGCCGGGAGGCACACATGCATGCGCTGAGGCAAGAGAACAGTACAGCTTTCACAGGCTCGCGCGGATCCTGGCACAGTACGCTAACGAGGGCCAGGACAAGTCGATCCCAGCCCCAAGAGCAGGTCCACCGTCAGACTGGGCGCCGCAGAGACATGCTGCTGGCGCTGCCACGGCAAGTCACATGTGTAGTAGGAGTAGTAGACACACCACGCACGACTGCACGAGACCCGAGCGACCTACCCTTCGATCTACTCGTCCTACTACTGCTACTAGCGCTGCAGCAGCAGCAGCAGAGGCCTCATCGCCATGCACAGTGCCGCTCCGGCATCCGCATGGACCAGGACCATCGCCTATCATGCTCATGCTCATGCATGCGTCGGCCGATTGAGCTTCGTCGCGTTGCCCACGTACGTACGCGCGCTGCAGCGCGTTGGCGAGTGATGGCTGTCTGCCCACGCGCACGCTCATGTACGTGACGCACGGACTGCCGGCGGCCGCGCGCGCGCCTTGGTGTAAAAACTCTTGGGTAACGTCGGCCGGCATGCATGTGCGGCCAAGGGCCAGCCGAGGGCGGCGCTGTTCGGAGCCGCACCTGACGGGTAGCGGAACAGTTCCCGGGCGGTACTGCTGCTCACGTTTATAGGTGAGAGAGGGTACGCGTACGCGCCTCTTGTGAGCGTCGGGCCACCGGTACCGGTACCACCGCGCGCCGGGCCGGCTTTGCTCCCGCGCGCTCGTCCTGATTGTCCCGTCTGGTCGGAGAGCGTGCGCGCTGGGGCCACACTGGCTTGGGAGACCGACACAGTTTACCGGCGGTACCGGACGGCCGCAAGATAGACGCCTGCATTGCTGGCTTCTCGGCGCTAGCTATATTATACATGTACGTGCTGGTAAGTGTAATTCTGTAACTGCATGCATGGGTGTCACTGTTCGACCTACCCACAACGCCCCCCACCCACCCACCCCACCCCCCTCCCCACCCCCCACCCCCCACCCCAACAACAACTCCCCTCCCCCTAGGGCGACGGTGGCCTCCACCCAATACTCCGGCCGCCTCTCTCCCTCTAGTCTCTCCTCTTGTTGCCGCCGTCGGCTCAGGTGGTGGCCCTTCTCTCCCCGAGTCTTGGAGGCGGGTCAGGGCCCCTTCCCCCATGCCCGCGGTGCTCCTCGGAAGACCCCTAGTACGGCGTGACCAGGGGTGCTGGCGGCGGCGTCTCGCGGCAGGGACATGCTTCTTGGCGCGACGGTGCTCGCCGGTTGCGTGCATGACCATGGTCTGGGTGCCCCAACCCTAGATGGGTTCGGGCAAGCCGGGCGCTGCGGCTGCGAAGCTTCCTAGAGGTGACAGCGGAGACCAGTTCGTGTACACCTGCCTATCGCAGCAGAGCGATACGGCTTTACAGGCCCGGCCGGGCCTGCTTGGGCCTGGTGTTCCCGCACTACTTTGTTCGGTCGATGACCGCCCCTTGATGGTGGAGGTGGGTCCCTCCCGCATGGCTGCGAGGCTGTTGTTCCTAGTCCCGGCGATGTCGTCTGCCTCCATCATTTAGGCCGTAGGATAGTGTCTCGAAAATATTGGGTGATGATGACTACAAGATCGTCATGGCGCATCTTGGTGGGTGGCAAAGCTGGGTGGTGGTGCTCCGTGGCATCGGAGTTTTTGTTTAGACGGGTGTCGGGAGAAATTCTTGTCGGCTAATCTGACCCTAACGCGGTGTCGTCTCGAGTGTCATCTTTCCTTCCTAGAGGGCGTCTCAGGAATCCCTGACCACTATACTCTGAGTGCCGAAGGAAACCCTAGGACCGGTATGGTCTGGGCAGCACCGTCGACAGTCGTGTCGACGGTGCTTCCCTTCTTGAAGATGCTGCTTGGTACTAGGCATTTTAGGGTGCTTGAAGCGTCATGGGTCAAAGCTGGAGGGCGCAGCGATTGCGGGTCATTATCGCTTTGTCGATTGGTCGTTGTCTTCATTTCTTTTTCTTTTAGGCATGTATGTGATGTTGTCCCAGCATTTTGTTTGGTTCGAACTCTTGTATCGATGTTCTTGTTATATAATATAACGGGGCGAAAGCCTGATCCGAGTAGGTGTCACCGTTCGTGCAAGCTCTGTTCACCGTTGCATCGGAGGATGCATGTTCTGGTATGGTCGCCGGCTCGTGCGATTAATCATTTAAGATCTTGCGATGATTACACCTCGGATCGATGCCAAATGCCAAGTCGGCATGCATGCATGCATGCATGCATGCATGAGTGCGAGGCAATAACTAACCCGGTCGGCGCCGCTCTACACCAAGCTTGGTGATCACGTGCGAGAGCGCTAGTGCTAAGCGAGGGGAGGCCAGGACAAGATGCATATTAGCCAGCCCGTGCTTCTTGCCGATGTACTACGTACGGAAAGAAATTATCGGCGATACTGCGTTCTCCTAGAGCGCGTGCGTTCGTGCACAGCATGGTAGATCTTAATTGCATGCGCACGTACTAGGACGCGGCCCCCTCCCGAGCATGTAGTATCATGCACGGGCGAACGCACACATGGTAGAAGAGGATGGGACGTCCTTCTCGCCCGATGAGCTGTTGGTCGACCTGATCCGACACCCGACGACGTACGTACGTACTGGATGCTTGCAGCTGCTGCTGCCCTAGCAGGCCCACCATCTTCCCGCTCTGTTGCCTTGTGAGCACTCCCTGTTACGGGCCAGTACGTGATTGTTGATTCTTCTCCATTATTTTGCCGGTTCTTCGATCTGCTCTGCCCCGCTCTCAGCTCTAACTTTGTTTTGACTTGAACCATGCATGATGCAGTTAAAGGCGCGTAATCATTATACGCAAAGTTGAGTTGCGGGACGCAACGCAAGGAAATGATGAGAGAGAGATGGGATAAGAAAGGGGAGACAGAAGTGAGAACCGTCCCTGGCTCCTCTCTTTTCCGAATCCCCCCGTGACTGGATGGTCCTTCCAGGATTCAGAGCTCTCTCTCCCCCAATGGCGAGCATAACGAGATACCCAGACGCAGACTGTGCTGCACAATAATACTGGTGCAGTCAGTGCCATATGAGACTTGTGTCAACTGTCAGCAAGTCATGTGTGGCGAAAGAAAGAAAGGATCGGAGTCGGAGGAGACATCCGTCCAAAGGCAAGTTGCTTCTCTGCTCCTGCGCGCTATGCGTTTGCTCCATAGGGCGCGCATTCCGAAACCGAACCGACGCCCTGGCGTTTTACCGCTGCCGGATGCTGGCCGGCTGCCAGTGCCACCTTGCAGGGATCGTCAGGCTCAGGCCGCCGCGCGCTGTAGATCCCTCGAGGCGTTACGTGCTTGTCCACACCCTCTTGGAGCCACCCCCTTGTCACGTATAAAACCGATCGACGGGACACCGGACACGTATACACGCGGGTGTGCTGCCTGCGGCTGAGACGACCCATGATTCTGTCTCTCTGAACCAAAAAGGTCGGAGCCTTTTCGGGTAAATTAAATAAAAATAACCTAAAGTCGTAACAAATTCAAAGATTAACCCTATTCGAAAAGAAATTCAAACTGACTAACCCTTTTCTGCCACTCCCGCCCGCGTGGCGCCGCAGCCACTCATGCAGCGCCACCTAAGACGGCGCCGCACGCCTGCCACGATGGCCGGCTGGGGCCCGGCGCCGCACAGCTGCCACGCTGGCTCGCGTGTGCAGCGCCACCGAGCAAGGCGCCGCACGCACGCTTGCCGCGCCACTCGTGCTGGCGCTGCACGCCCTGCCACGCTGGCTCCGCGGGCCCCAGCACCTTAAGTGCGGCGCCAGGCGGGGTGGCGTCGCACCCACCTGTGCCGCGCCGTGCTGGCTGGCGCCGCACGCCTGGAGCCCTTAAGGTGGCGCCGGGTCGGCCCAGCCCAACCCTCTTCTCCTTTTCCCCTCTTTCCTCTCCCCTCACCACTTAGAGCGGCGGCGGCGGCTAGGGCTCACTCCTCCCCAATCTCCACTCAAAACTCCAAGATTTGAAGAAAAACTTAGGGGATTTCTTCCCCAATAGCCTCACCAAGGTATTTTCCTCTTCTCCCCTCAATTTCATCCGCAAATTTTAAGTTATTTGTCCCTAAATTGAGAAATTCTTCCAAATGCTAGGCCACCAATTGGATATGTAAATTTGTATGGAGGAATGAGGTCTTTAGTTGATATATAGAGTTAGAATTGTTATATTAAACCTCCATGTATATAGATAAGATTGTTAGGGTTAGGGTTAGGGTTAGAGTTAGAGTTAGGGTTAGGGTTAGAGTTAGGGTTAGGGTTATGGTTAGGGTATGGTTGTATGAGCTTGTTGTTAGTGTAAATTTCGGCATAGATACTTATTTAATTTATGCACCGTTATGTTCTTATATTCTTTTTAGGGATGGCTAGAATTGTCCATGTTCATCATATGGACAAGGAAGCTTTCTTGAGAGGCAATATTGAGCCAGACCCGGATGAGATTGACTTGGTGTTTGATCGTAGTCCAACCTATGCGGAGGTGTTGCAAAAAATTCGGGTAGATTTGAATTGGATGGATCCTAGTGATGTTGTTGAGTTGGAGGGTAGGCACAATGTGGGATTTGGGATGCACAACCGTTGGAAGACAATGCGTATCAGCTCGGAGCAACGTTGGTTTGCATACAAGGAAGTGGTGGCCGAATCACAAGACAAAGCTCTTGAGTTATTTGCCACGAAAAAGGTTGATGATAATATGCAAAGGAGTATCATACCGGTTGCCTCCCCATATGAAGCTCGGAGTCCTCCACCCATGAACCAAGAGGAATTGACTGAGCCTCCTTTGACACAGCAAGATGAATTGAGGACATCTCTGAGCCCCATTTCAAAGAATCAAGCTGAAGCATTGGAAGAGGAGAATGATGAGTATGAGGATAGTGAGAGGGAGGTTGAGCTCTGTGAAAATACTATTGGAAATTTAGACTTATATCATACACAAGAGAACATGGATCATGACATCCCGTTTTCTCGAATGTATGTATCCGACTCGGATGAGGATGGTCCCGATGAAGAAGTTGATGAGGAGGGGTTCACTAAGGATGAGGCCGAAGTGCATGAGAAGGTATTGGGCAGGGATCATCGGGTACCCTTGTTTCGTGATCTTAGTCTAGCGGATGAAGCCACGGTTGATGGCGGCAAGGGTGTAGTGCTTGGACCAAGGCCAACTTCCTATCGGGATGTTAGTCACGAGAAGAATGGGATTTCAAAAGGACAGAGGTTTGCCACATTGTTGGAACTTAAGCAATGGATCAAGGAGGAGGCCTGGGAGGTGTGCGACGCCATGCCGACTGGCACGGCACCCTTTAAGCGTGCGGCGCCATGTGCCACGGCGCCGCAGGCCCATACGCGGCGCCAGGTTGCTCTCGTGGCGCGGCAGGGAAACCTCCTGTCAATTCGACAGGAGGAGGCCTGGGAGGTGTGCGGCGCCATGCCGGCTGGCGCGACACCCTTTAAGCGTGCGGCGCCATGTGCCACGGCGCCGCAGGCCCATATGCGGCGCCAGGCTGCTCTCGTGGCACGGCAGGGAAACCTCCTGTCAATTCGACAGGAGGAGGCCTGGGAGGTGTGTGGCGCCATGCCAGCTGGCGCGACACCCTTTAAGCGTGCGGCGCCATGTGCCACGACGCCGCAGGCCCATACGCGGCGCCAGGCTGCTCTCGTGGCGCGGCAGGGAAACCTCCTGTCAATTCGATAGGAGGAGGCCTGGGAGGTGTGCGGCGCCATGCCGGCTGGCGCGGCACCCTTTAAGCGTGCGGCGCCATGTGCCACGGCGCCGCAGGCCCATACGCGGCGCCAGGCTGCTCTCGTGGCGCGGCAGGGAAACCTCCTGTCAATTCGACAGGAGGAGGCCTCGGAGGTGTGCAGCGCCATGCCGGCTGGCGCGGCACCCTTTAAGCGTGCGGCGCCATGTGCCACGGTGCCGCAGGCCTGGGAGGGTGCGGCGCCCAGCGCGGCAGGCCTGGGAGTGTGCGGCGCCAGTGGCCACGGCGCCGCAGGCCTGGGAATGGCTACGCGGCAGGCCTGGGATACTGCGGCGCCAGGCGCGGCAGGCCTGGGAGGGTGCGGCGCCAGATCACACGGCGCCGCAAGCACTCTTGCTGCGCCTCCTGACCTGGCGCCGCAGGCCTGGAGGTGCAAAGTTTCCTTCTAGCATGCATTTCTAACTTTCTAACTCAGACGTGACTCAAGCATTTCTAACTTTCTAACATTTATAACATGTTTGACTCAAGCATCTCTAACATTGTCTCAAACATAGAACATTGTCATAGGAGTACATCACGGTACCTCAAACATTGAACCAACATAGTCTCACACAACATTTTCCCAACATAGTCTCACACAACACTGAAACAACATAGTCCTCTCCTCTCCTCTCCTAGGAGCAATCTTCTTCTAGCAACTACTTTCTAGCACGTTTGCTCTTGCCTCCTCTCCTCGGAGCAATCTTCTTCTGCCGCGGCTCGTCCTCTGGATCGAACTCGACAATAGGACGATTTCTTGGCCTTAGCTTGATTGCGGACCGTACCTTCCGTTGATACTTCTCCAATGACATGTCGTCCGGCACCTCTTCGTCTTCGGCCTTTACAATAAGAGCAATGATCTCATTAGAGTGATACATGGAAATTCAAGAACGATGTCATCGGTGAAAGTTTATCTCTTACCGTGGAAGATTGCTCATCGTCGGGGCTGCTTTCCTCTCGTGAAGTGGACTTTGCCGGTTCTTTGGACGACGTCGCAACAACCTCGGGATCCCGACAACCAAGAAAGTTCGCGAAGCGTCGTAGCTTTTGTGCCTGCTTCCTAACAAAATCCCTTAACTTGTTATTGCCCTCCTCATCCCTCGGGAACTCCAAAGTGCCCTCCAACTCATCTGCCTGCTTCTGGACCTCCGTGCGCTGCATTGCAAGCAAATCAATGACACATTACACAAATCCGACTAAGATAGTAACGGGAACATGAACTACCGACTTACCACAAAGTTCATCACGGGGGCAAAGGAGGTTTGCCGCCCTTCTCTAACATCTTGGTTGTACTCAAGGTTCCTTAGCTCGTCCACACGCAGGCAACGGCTCTTCCAATATATCTTCCGGATATGCATCCGGTAGGAGCTTCACACGAGTGTTCTCTAGAAACCAATGGAGGTACTCGCTGAAAGCGTCCTCACAATGGGGTTTTGCAGCCATTCTTTTCGATTTCTTAGCTTCTCTCACACATAAAAGAAATCTAGCTACGTGTTTCTGGTGAATCTTGCCCCAGTCAGTCTTCTTGCTCTTGAGCCTGTCCAACCTGTATGTGAATAAAGAGCAACTTTTGAAGCACACACAACTATCATACATTGTATTCAAAAACATATATAGAACCAATTCTTACCGATGAAGAGCTTCGTCGGTGTCCTGGTATTCCGGAGGTGTAGCCTGATAGAGACCAAACTGTCTCATAACCCGCTGCGGGATATAATGCTCAACAACCCACATGCATATCATGGGGCACTCCATATACCATAGATTGCGTTCCGCGTCGCACTGTGGGTTAAGACGGAACTCCTCACAACCAAAATTGTCCCTAGGACCATATACCTCCCATACAACCTTAATCGCAAACAAGATAGTTTAATGAGAAGAGCACTTGAAAGGAATGCTAAACGGTGTATGTTCAGAAATTCTTACTTGCTCCAGGAGAAGGTTATCAAACTCATTGGTGTATCTCATGTACGCGTTTTGTAGGTCGGTTGGAGGCTTTGAGACCACGTCCCAATTATAAGCCCATGTGGGCCACTTCAACCTTTCCCCGCCATCACTATAGGGTTTGGAAGGCATATGTTTTGGCCTACCAACTGGAAAGCGTTCCCACATCCACACCGAGAGGAGTAGCAACGGACCACCGATATAAGCCTCAGCCCCAGTCCTTCAACAAGCCTCGTCCAGCTACACAAGAAAGCAAACAAACTTAGTCATGCATAAGTTCGAAGAACATATATAAAGAGGGGAAAAATAGAAACACCCCATTACCTGCCGGTACAACAAGGCTAATGCCGCCGAACCCTAGCTCCATTTTTTATCCATCACAGTTAAGGCCTTCAGCCAGTGCCAGTGAGCCATGTTGCCCTTACCATCAGCAAATATAGTCTTCGTGATGACATACCACACATACACACGGGCATATATAATAATCTCATCCTCGCTAGCATTCTCAGGACATGTACTAAAGTTTTGTGCTATCCACTTGAAAGTAGCACCGGCCGTGACTCTTAATTTCTCCCCCTTTGAGTTTATAGTGTCACCAGGACACTTACCACCGGTAAGGCCACACATCCGCTCACGCCAGCCGTCGGAGCCTGTGTTAATACACAGAGGATCCCCCTGGATAGGGAGTGCAAGGATCATGGACATGTCTTGCAGAGTGACGGTCATCTCACCGGTACGGAGGTGAAAACTATGCGTCTCTGGCCTCCATCGGTCGACGAGCACGGTGATAGCAGCAGGGTGTAGGGGTTCGTAGCATGGAAAACAAAAATTTTCTATCGCATACAAACAAACAAGCCAAGATCTATCTACTAGATTGTAGCAACGAGTCGATGGAATAACTCACCCTCGAAGATTCCAAAGTGTTTAACGAGAGCAGATTCTCGTGGGTGATGTAGTCGTACTCTTTCCGATCTCAAGATCGCGTAGACGATCCTTCCGGCGCCACGTTCCCGCAGCGCTCCCGCAGTCGGTCACACGTTCGGTACTCGACGAAGACCTTCCTCTCCCTTGTTCCAGCAGGCAGCGGAGGTTGTAGCACTCTCCTCGCGATTCCGGCAGCACAACGGCGTGGTACCGGAGGTAGAGGGGAGATCCCGCAGGGCTTCGCCTTAAGCCGGTGCGAGTATGGTGGAGTTTATGAGAGAGGCTATTAGTGGTCTAGTAATTAGACACACCAATTAGAGGGCTCTAAACCAATTAGAAGGCTCTAAACCGAAACAGCTCTAAACCGGGGTCTAGGTCTAGTTTCTAGTTTAGAGGATAGGAACTTGTGTGTACTAGGAGGGGAGCCCTGCCCCTCCTTATATAGGTGGGAGGGCTGGCTGCGCCATGGGGAGGAGAGTCCCTCCCCAAGTCGGCTTGGTGGGGCGCCGGCCAAGGGAGGAGTCCTCCCCCAATTCGGCCTCCACCAATCCTCCTCTTTTCCCACT
This sequence comes from Avena sativa, assembly GCA_916181665.1. Lineage (NCBI taxonomy): Eukaryota > Viridiplantae > Streptophyta > Magnoliopsida > Poales > Poaceae > Avena > Avena sativa. The sequence goes on along the minus strand of OV702294.1, from coordinate 163,125,700 downwards.
TCCCAAAATTGGCAGTTTGACTTTCAAATTAGCCGTTTGACTTTTCCAATTTAGGAATTAAATAAACCCTTTATTTTGGACAGCGAGAACACCTAGTACATGATGCAATCATTCCAACTTGCAATGACACATTCATGTACCCCTTCCCCCCCGGAGTGCCGGACATTCCGGGACCTTCTAGAATGTTCCCGATGAAAACACCGGAACCATTCCCCAACTCCGAAATGGGACTTTCCTTATATGAATCTTATTCTCCGGACCATTCCGGATCACCTCGTGATATCCCGGATCCCATCCGAGACTCCGAACAACATTCGGTCTCTTTCTCATAATACCATAACTACTCAAACAACGTCGAATCCTTAAGTGTGTCTCCCTACGGTTCGTGAATTATGCGGACATGATCGAGACACTTCTCCGAACAATAACCAATAGAGGAATCTGGAAATTCATATGGCTCCCACATATTTCTACGATTACTTTGCGATCGAATGAACCACTTACATACGATACCAATTTCCCTTTGTCTCACGATATGTTACTTATCCGAGGTCATGATCGTCGGTATCTCTGCATACCTAGTTCAACCTCGTTACTGATAAGTACTCTTTTCTCGTTCCCGTGATATGTGATCCCTTGTGACCAAGTCACATGCTTGCAAGCTAATTGGATGACATTTCACCGAGAGGGCCCAGAGAATATCTATCCGTCATGTGGATGGACAAATCCCACTCTTGATCCATGTGTTTCAACCAATACTTTCCGAACACCCAATGCCACTTTTATAGCCACCCTGTTACGGTGTGGTGTTTGATGACATCAAAGCATCCATCCAGTAAAGGCAATATGCATGATCTCATGGTCGAAGGAATTAGGTTACTATGTATCAGAAAGCATATAGCAATTGAACTATTGAAATGACTTGATCTTTATGCTACGCTTGTCTATAGGAGTATGTCCACCATATCATTCTCCTAACGATATGATCTTGTTGTTGATAACATCTCAATGTTCATGACAAAGAAACCACATCATCAATCAACCAACAAGCTAGTGAAGTATAGAGGCCATACTAGGGACTTCAAATTAAGTTTACAAATCACACAAGTATTAATGGTTTCCTTGTTAATACTATTATAGCATGAATGTAAACATTTATCATAAACACAAAGATATATAATAATAACTACATTTATTATTACCTCTAGGGCATATCTCCAACAGTCTCCCACTTGCACTAGAGTCATCTAATCTAGATTACATGGTAATATACCGAACACCCATGGCAGTTTGGTGTTGGTCATGTTTTGCCCTCGGGAGAGGTTTAGTCAACGGATCCGCCACATTCAGATCTGTGTGTACTTTGCAAATCTTTATATCCCCATCCTGGATATGTTCTCGAATAGCGTGAAAACGCAGCTTGATATGCTTCAGCTTCTTGTGTGACCTTGGTTCTTGCGCATTGGCTATGGCGCCCATGTTATCACAGTAGATAGACATTGGGTCCAGCGCACTAGGAACCACACCCAGCTCTGTAATGAACTCTTTCATCCATATCGCTTCTTGTGAAGCCTCCGAAGCAGCCATGTATTCCGATTCAGTTGAAGATCTCGCCACAACGCTTTGCTTTGCACTCCTCCAGCTAACTGCTGCACCATTCAAAATAAATACGTATCCAGATTGTGATTTAGAATCATCCGGATCGGTGTTCCAACTAGCATCGGTGTAACCATTAACAACGAGCTGTTCATCACCTCCATAAGAAAGAACCATATCCTTAGTTCTTCTCAAGTACTTAAGGATGTTTTTGACCGCTGTCCAATGATCCACTCCTGGATCACTTTGATATCTGCTAGTTAGACTAACAGCATATGCGATGTCGGGTCTAGTACATAGCATGGCATACATTAGAGATCCTATGGCTGAGGCATAGGGAGTCTTACTCATCTTTTCTCTATCTTCTGCCGATGTCGGACTTTGAGTTTTACTCAAGGTCATATTGGGCAACATGGGCAAGAACCCTTTCTTGCTATCTTCCATTCCAAACCTCTTTAGAACTTTGTCCAAATATGTACTTTGTGACAATGATATTTGGCGTTTCGATCTATCTCTATAAATCTTTATGCCTAATATGTAAGCTGCTTCGCCAAGATCCTTCATTGAAAAACTATTATTCAAATACTCTTTGACACTATTAAGAAGGTCTACATCATTCCCAATCAACAATATGTCATCCACATACAGTATTAAGAATGCTACAGAGCTCCCACTCACTTTCTTGTAAATACAAGCTTCTCCATAAGTTTGTATAAAACCAAAACTTTTGATTACCTTATCAAAACGTTGATTCCAACTTCGGGATGCTTGCTTCAATCCATAGATGGACCGTTGAAGCTTGCACACCTTGTTAGCATCTTTAGGATCGACAAAACCTTTGGGTTGCATCATATACAACTCTTCATCAATGTCTCCATTGAGGAATGCTGTTTTGACATCCATCTGCCATATCTCATAATCATAATATGCAGCGATTGCTAACATAATCCTCACAGACTTTAGCTTCGCTACTGGTGAGAAAGTCTCATCGTAGTCAACTCCTTGAATTTGTCGAAACCCTTTTGCGACAAGTCGAGCTTTATAGACAGTAACATTACCATCAGCATCTGTTTTCTTCTTGAAAATCCATTTGTTCTCGACAGCCTTCCGGCCATCCGGTAAGTCCACCAAAGTCCATACTTGGTTTTCGTACATGGATCCAATCTCGGATTTCATGGCTTCTTGCCATTTATTGGAATCTGGGCTCATCATCGCTTCCTCATATGTCTCGGGGTCATCGGTGTTGTCCACCAACATGACATTCATAACGGAATCATACCAATCTGGAGTGGTATGAGTTCTCGTTGACCTCCGAGGCTCTGTAGCAACTTCAACCGAAGTTTCATGATCATCATCATTAGCTTCCTCTCTTATTGGTGCAGGCACCACAGGAACTTCTTCCGGTGCTGCGCTACTCGCAATTTCGAGAGAAGGTTCGACAACCTCGTCGAGTTCTACTTTCCTTCCAGTCACTTCTTTCGAGAGAAATTCCTTCTCTAGAAAGGATCCATTCTTAGCAACGAAGATTTTGCCTTCGGATCTATGATAGAAGGTATACCCAACAGTTTCCTTCGGGTATCCTATGAAGACGCATTTTTCCGCTTTGGGTTCAAGCTTGTCCGGCTGTAACTTCTTTACATAGGCTTCGCATCCCCAAACTTTAAGGAACGACAATTTAGGTTTCTTCCCAAACCATAATTCATACGGTGTCGTTTCAACGGATTTAGACGGTGCCCTATTTAAAGTGAATGCGGCTGTTTCTAATGCATAACCCCAAAATGATAGCGGTAAATTTGTAAGTGACATCATAGAACGAACCATATCTAAGAGAGTTCGATTACGACGTTCAGACACACCATTACGCTGTGGTGTTCCCGGCGGTGTCAACTGCGAAAGTATTCCACATTTCTTCAAATGCTCGCCAAACTCGTAACTTAGATATTCACCTCCACGATCAGAACGTAGAAATTTAATCTTCTTGTTACGTTGATTCTCTACCTCACTTTGAAACTCCTTAAACTTCTCGAAAGTTTCGGACTTATGTTTCATAAAATAGATATACCCATATCTACTCAAGTCATCCGTGAAGGTAAGAACATAACGATAACCACTGCGCGATGCTACACTCATTGGACCACACACATCGGTATGTATGATTTCCAATAAGTCTGTAGCTCGCTCCATCATACCAGAAAATGGAGTCTTAGTCATTTTACCCATCAGACATGCTTCGCATCTTTCAAGTGATTCAAAATCAAGTGATTCAAGAAGTCCATCGGAATGGAGTTTCTTCATACGCTTCACTCCAATGTGACCAAGACGACAGTGCCACATATAGGTCAAATTATCGCTTGATTTCAAACGTTTAGCCTCAATGTTATTAATATGTGTATTTCTACTATCGAGATTCAATATGAATAGACCATCTATCAAAGGTGCATGTGCATAAAACATATTACTCATATAAATCGAACAACCATTATTCTCGGATTTAAACAAGTAACCGTCTCGCAATAAACAAGATCCCGATATAATGTTCATGCTCAACGCAGGCACCAAATAACAATTATTTAAGTATAAAACTAATCCCGATGGTAGATGAAGAGGTAGTGTGCCGACCGCGATCACATCAACCTTTGATCCGTTTCCCACGCGCATCGTCACCTCGTTCTTCACTAGCTTCCGTTTATTCTGCAGCTCCTGTTTCGAGTTACAAATATGAGCAACCGAACCAGTATCAAATACCCAGGCACTACTACGAGTACTAGTGAGATACACATCAATAACATGTATATCAGATATACCTTTCTTCTTGATGTTGCCGTTCTTCAAATCCGCCAAGTACCTTGGGCAATTCCGCTTCCAGTGACCTTCTCCCTTGCAGTAAAAGCACTCAGTATCAGGCTTGGGTCCAGCCTTGGTCCTCTTCGTCGGCGTGGTAACTTTCTTACCACCCTTCTTGAAGTGTCCCTTCTGCTTAGACTTGCCTTTCTTGAATTTGGTGGTCTTATTGACCATCAACACTTGGTGCTCTTTCTTGATCTCCACTTCTGCAGATTTTAACATAGCAAATAGTTCTGGCAACTCTTTGTTCATGTTCTGCATGTTGTAGTTCATCACAAAGTTCTTGTAACTTGGTGGTAGTGATTGGAGGATGCGGTAAACTCCCAAAGTATTAGGAATCACTATACCCAAACTTTGAAGTTTATTTGCGTGCCCAGACATTTTAAGCACATGCTCACTGACGGAGCTACCCTCTTCCATCTTGCAGTTAAAGAACTTTTCAGAAGCTTCATAACTTTCAATTGCCGCATGAGTCTCAAAGATTAATTTGAGATCCTCGACAATATCATATGGATCTGACTCTTCAAACCTTTTCTGAAGCTCCGATTCTAAACCATACAAGATAGCACACTGAACTATGGAGTACTGATTCTTCCGAGCGAGGTAAACATTCTTTACTTCATCGGTAGCATCAGCTGCAGGTGGGTCACCTAGCGGTGCATCCAGCACATAGGTCAAATTACCAGCTGTGAGGACAATCCTCAAATTGCGGAACCAATCCGCGAAGTTGCTTCCATTGTTTTTCAACTTTTCTTTCTCTAGGAACGCATTAAAATTGATGGTAGGGGCTGCCATTGATCTACAACATATTTGCAATAGTTTAGACTAAGTTTATGACAAATTGAGCTCAAATTAATTAATGAAATTAAACTAGGTGAACTCCCACTCAAAACAACATCCCTCACATTGTTTTAGTGATCACACGAACCAAATCCACTACATCAACACCGATCATCACGAGAGTTGATATAGTTTCAATGGCGAACAATCTTCATGTTCATCATATCTACTATATGATTCATGCTTTACCTTTCGGCGATCCGTGTTCCTGAGGCCATGTCTGTACATGCTAGGCTCGTCAAGACAAACCTTAGCTTCCGCATAAGCAAATCTGGCTTGCTTACGTTGTAGTCACCCGCGGAATCAAAGACACCCGATCATCACGTGGTGCTTCGAAGCAGCAAGCTTTGGCAACGGTGCATACTAAGGGTGAACACTTTTAGAACTTGAAATTTATGTGCATGAGGGATCATCTTATAATGCTACCGTCGTCTACTAAGCAATACAAGATGCATAAAGGATTAACATCACATGCAATTCATAATATGTGATATGATATGGCCTTTCTTCTTTGTGCTTCCGATCTCCATCTTCAAGCACGAACATGATCTCCATCATCACCGGCATAGCATCAAGGTCAATGACGCTTCTTCATGGTTGTCGTCCGCCAACTTCAACTATTACAACTATTTTGAATAGACACGCAGGCCTTAACAGAAATTAAAGACAACCATATGGCTCCTGCCGGTTGCCAACTTACAATAAGGATCATTGCATACATCAAATATAATCACAATCATGGCCATATCACATCACTGCACACCCCTGCAAAACAAAGTTAGACGCTTCTACTTTCTTTGCATATTTTACGTGGTTTGGGGCTTTCCATAAGTGTCGTTCTAACTTACGAACAAGAACCACAACATTGATACTAGCATTGTTGATCACCCGTTGTAAATTGGATCTTTACTATGCTAGGAGAAACAGGCACCCGCAAAGCCACTTATGCAAAACGAGTTGCATGTCAAGCGTGGAGCAAGTCTCATGAACGATGTCATGTAAGGTTAGCCCGGGCCGCTTCATCCCAACATACCGCAAGATGCAAAGTACACAAAAAGCAATCTACAATAAAAGCATCAACGCCCACAATGACCATTGTGTTCTACTCGTGCAACAGATCTACATATAGACACGGCTCTGATACCACTGTAGGGGTTCGTAGCATGGAAAACAAAAATTTTCTATCGCATACAAACAAACAAGCCAAGATCTATCTACTAGATTGTAGCAACGAGTCGATGGAATAACTCACCCTCGAAGATTCCAAAGTGTTTAACGAGAGCAGATTCTCGTGGGTGATGTAGTCGTACTCTTTCCGATCTCAAGATCGCGTAGACGATCCTTCCGGCGCCACGTTCCCGCAGCGCTCCCGCAGTCGGTCACACGTTCGGTACTCGACGAAGACCTTCCTCTCCCTTGTTCCAGCAGGCAGCGGAGGTTGTAGCACTCTCCTCGCGATTCCGGCAGCACAACGGCGTGGTACCGGAGGTAGAGGGGAGATCCCGCAGGGCTTCGCCTTAAGCCGGTGCGAGTATGGTGGAGTTTATGAGAGAGGCTATTAGTGGTCTAGTAATTAGACACACCAATTAGAGGGCTCTAAACCAATTAGAAGGCTCTAAACCGAAACAGCTCTAAACCGGGGTCTAGGTCTAGTTTCTAGTTTAGAGGATAGGAACTTGTGTGTACTAGGAGGGGAGCCCTGCCCCTCCTTATATAGGTGGGAGGGCTGGCTGCGCCATGGGGAGGAGAGTCCCTCCCCAAGTCGGCTTGGTGGGGCGCCGGCCAAGGGAGGAGTCCTCCCCCAATTCGGCCTCCACCAATCCTCCTCTTTTCCCACTTCCCAAAATTGGCAGTTTGACTTTCAAATTAGCCGTTTGACTTTTCCAATTTAGGAATTAAATAAACCCTTTATTTTGGACAGCGAGAACACCTAGTACATGATGCAATCATTCCAACTTGCAATGACACATTCATGTACCCCTTCCCCCCCGGAGTGCCGGACATTCCGGGACCTTCTAGAATGTTCCCGATGAAAACACCGGAACCATTCCCCAACTCCGAAATGGGACTTTCCTTATATGAATCTTATTCTCCGGACCATTCCGGATCACCTCGTGATATCCCGGATCCCATCCGAGACTCCGAACAACATTCGGTCTCTTTCTCATAATACCATAACTACTCAAACAACGTCGAATCCTTAAGTGTGTCTCCCTACGGTTCGTGAATTATGCGGACATGATCGAGACACTTCTCCGAACAATAACCAATAGAGGAATCTGGAAATTCATATGGCTCCCACATATTTCTACGATTACTTTGCGATCGAATGAACCACTTACATACGATACCAATTTCCCTTTGTCTCACGATATGTTACTTATCCGAGGTCATGATCGTCGGTATCTCTGCATACCTAGTTCAACCTCGTTACTGATAAGTACTCTTTTCTCGTTCCCGTGATATGTGATCCCTTGTGACCAAGTCACATGCTTGCAAGCTAATTGGATGACATTTCACCGAGAGGGCCCAGAGAATATCTATCCGTCATGTGGATGGACAAATCCCACTCTTGATCCATGTGTTTCAACCAATACTTTCCGAACACCCAATGCCACTTTTATAGCCACCCTGTTACGGTGTGGTGTTTGATGACATCAAAGCATCCATCCAGTAAAGGCAATATGCATGATCTCATGGTCGAAGGAATTAGGTTACTATGTATCAGAAAGCATATAGCAATTGAACTATTGAAATGACTTGATCTTTATGCTACGCTTGTCTATAGGAGTATGTCCACCATATCATTCTCCTAACGATATGATCTTGTTGTTGATAACATCTCAATGTTCATGACAAAGAAACCACATCATCAATCAACCAACAAGCTAGTGAAGTATAGAGGCCATACTAGGGACTTCAAATTAAGTTTACAAATCACACAAGTATTAATGGTTTCCTTGTTAATACTATTATAGCATGAATGTAAACATTTATCATAAACACAAAGATATATAATAATAACTACATTTATTATTACCTCTAGGGCATATCTCCAACACAGGGTTCATGTGCGGTGAACCACGATTGACCATATGGATGAATGGGAGCAATCCTAGCACTTTGATGTGCACCATGTACCGATCATCGTACCGCATCATCTCTTGGAAATGCCCGTGATACCTAAGTCGTAGGTGAACAAGAGGCTGCACACATAGAAGCTCGGTTATAACATGTCCATCCAACTTGAGAAACATATAATGATTTCGAGGTTTTTTTCTTACCTTGATCCCCTCGGCAAGAATGCGGCCACTGTGAACCTTGTCATACGACGGCTCAAGAAGCGACATGCCTTCTACGAATCCGGGTTGTACATGGGACGGTGTACGGGCTTCTTCCGATTCCGATTCCGACATCCTAGTTAATTAAAAAAAGTAGAACTATATATGTGAGCATATTATAAACCAACTACTAATACGAAATTGCTATGTGAGCCAAATTATGTGGGCACCTCTATGTGAGCAATGTAGGCATCTACATTTTTTCAAACCATTATTCCAATGTGGCATCTCTATGTGAGAAAAATTATAAACCATTGTTTCTATATGGGCATCTCTTTGTGATCTAATTTTATAAACCCTAGTTTCTATGAAGGCATCTCTATGTAACCAAGGTTCCAATAACAAAAACATACTATCCCACATTATTATCCACAACAATTACTACTAACAATTCCTACTACTTACTACTAACAATTACCAATTACTAATAAGCAAGAATATTGCCAAACTAGGGTTTCCCTTAGGGCAAAATGAGAGATTTCTTGCACAAATACCTGGGGGATGTGGTGAAGAACAAGATCCACGGAGAGATTCTTCAAGATCTGAGCAATTGGAGGAGGGATTAGAGGAGGGGAGTATCAACCCTAGCCGCCGCCATGTGTGTGTTCGCTGAGGGGAGAGGAAAGAGGGGAAAAGGAGAAGAGGGTCGGGCTGGGCCGACTCGGTGCCACCTTAAGGGCTCCAGGCGTGCGGCGCCAGCCAGCACGGCGCAGCACAGGTGGGTGCGGCGCCACCCCGCCTGGCGCCGCACTTAAGGTGCTGGGGCCCGCGGAGCCAGCGTGGCAGGGCGTGCAGCGCCAGCACGAGTGGCGCGGCAGGCGTGCGTGTGGCGCCTTGCTCGGTGGCGCTGCACACGCGAGCCAGCGTGGCAGCTGCGCGGCGCCGGGCCCCATCCGACCAGCGTGGCAGGCGTGCGGCGCCGTCCTAGGTGGCGCTGCATGAGTGGCTGCGGCGCCACGCGGGCGGAAGTGGCAGAAAAGGGTTAGTCAGTTTGAATTTCTTTTCGAATAGGGTTAATCTTTGAATTTGTTACGACTTTAGGTTATTTTTATTTAATTTACCGGCCTTTTCGTATGCACCATGATACGGCGCCGGAGAGAAAGCCGACAGAATTTCGTATTTTGGAACTTTTGTATTTTGAAAGCTGACAGACGTTCGTATTTTGAACCCTTTTCTCACTTGTAGGATATAGGATGAGACTGAATTGCGCGACTACTTATGACTTTTGTAACAGGAGATCATGCACTGCAGCTGGAAGTGGATCGATCGGGTGCGTGCGTGCCTACCTACTGCTCTAGATCCAGCTAGGGCGATTGCGTAGCAGACCGGCCCATACGTGATGATGTGCTTTGGATTATCCTCTCATATCACTTAGATGTTAGCTATTTTTGTGGGTTGCGTCTTAGATAGATCAAGTATTAGCTATAGGTCACACTCTTGTTCGAATAAAGTGTCTTTTATTGCAACGAAATTTTCTATTGGCAAAAAATACAAGCTGTGCTAATGAAAGAGTTCAATATTGCCACAAACAGGAAAATTGGTGACAAACACGATCTTATACCACAAAAGGGAATATTGTGGCAAGAAATCATTTATTGCATCGGTTTAGCTATTTGTTGCAATCATGTTGTCGCAATAGTAAAACTCCTTGTACTCTTGGTTTCATCATTTTTTATTTAAGGAAGTAGACGGTTTTCTTTGACTTAGTTCATAAATTGAGACCTTTATAACGTGATTCCAAGAGAATTTAGATGCTTCATTTTATCTCAACGAAATAAATTGTTAGATATTCTAAGAAAATAATATAACTTAGAGAAAAATCTCTTTTGAAACCTCAAATATTATCTTAGGTTCACTTGAGACCTAAACTAGGAAAGCGTGTAAACTAGCCTGGAAGTTTTTTAAATATTTAAAATGAATTTTAGGCTGATCTTGAAAACTTGGTTGGTGTTTCGGACATTTTGAAAAATGGAGATATAGGGAAATATGACATGATAACCACATATAAAAATCATCACAAATATGACTAATCCTATCATGTGCAAAAATGACAAGTTACCTTTTGTGTTAAATTGATGGTTTTATTTTTTTGCACTTTGTGCTAATTGTTGAGACTTTTTAGAACATCATGATACGAAACCACCCACAAAACTGTAACCTGCATATCTAGTTTTTTCTGCATGATGTAAGATTTAGATTTTTGAAAAAAAAAGAACACAAGACACTTGTTACATGGGAACTGGCAAACATTCAACAAAATGTATGATAATTTATGTTCTATTCAAAAAAGACAAGAGGGATATCTCTTGTTATTTTTTAGTACATGCATGACAAGAACAATTATTTTCTGAAATGAAATCTTGCCTTTGTAAAATTTGTTGTGGTTCTTAAATCCTATCGATTTTGTTACAACTTTTGAAAACAAGAAAGATGCAAAAATCTCTAACTAACATAAAGCCGAGGCTAAACTAGGTCATAGCTTCCGGAAAGTTTTGAACTAATTGAAAGTCCATACGGTATTATCTACATTTCTCACACCAGGAATAATGAGTTAATATACAGTAGAACAGTCACGTGCACAAGCGTCTGACCCATCCAAGACACGAAGATATGTGTGCTCCTGGTGCCGCCGGGCGTCCCAATCAATCGGGTATGTTTTCCAATTCCCTGGCCTGCAGGGTGGACGCTAGAAACAACCCCATCTACCAGCGAAACATTCCAAGATGTGATCGATTGAGAGAGTAGAATTTTCTCCCCATGGTGGGCGATTTGTTATTCAGTTTCTAAGGCTACATGTCTAGCCCCCCCGTACGCACGTACGTACTGTGCAGAGACGCAACAAACCACTTTTCAACCCACGTAGCGAAGGATCGACAAAAAGATGAAATCCGACAACGGGAGGAATGTCGAAGGCTATATATAGCTCCACTCTATTTGCCGGCAATATAGTCCAAGGCTGCATTGATGGTGCCTACTACTCGCTGCGTTGACAAAGATCTCTCTCCGGGGATTTTATTTTTTTTCGCTAGGAAAACAAAAGTACGGATGAAAAGGACGAAGACTGAGACAAAACAGCGACGTGCTCGGAGGCTACTTCGGTTTTCCTAGAGATAAAAAAAATCTAGTGATGTTTTTTTTGCCAAGTCAAGAATGGACAACTCAAACGGGCGTCCCGTGAATGGACCAAGGGCGTCCGGTCCTATCCGATGGACAAAGAGCCAGGCCCGAAAGGGCGACGCAAATGGGCCCATGCCTTGAATCGATTCGTTTCGATGTATTCTTAACCTAGATTTGGGTTGGATTTGCTATCCAACATACAGTGTCGCGTCCGTGTCGCAGCTCCCTTGTTCAACCCGGGCTTCCCGTCAGCCTGGCAAGCCATAATCCATCCGTCTCCCCAACCCCGATTCTCACATCTTTCACTATGCCGCCGGCTACGCCGGTCATGGCCAACACTGCCACCTGTCTCGGTCGCTGGTACATGTAGGCGTCTAGGCCTCCCACCGGTGTTGTTTGACAGTATTGCCACCGTTCGGAGGAGCCAAGGCCCTGCACCCAACGTCGTCGTGGTCCGCTGTCCTGGTTCCAGTCGCAGCGGCTTAAGAAGCTTGGCTTCAATCTCTATGGTACCAGGACCTGCCAAGAAGGGAAGATCTCGTCGGTCCTTGGCATGTACGCGCCCGTGGTCTACGCCGCCCACAAGTTGTTCGGCCGTTTGCCCCGACGAGTTATATGTACCAATTCTCAATTTATTTTTGTGTACAAAATGCCACAATGGTTATAGGTGCTCATAGTCCCCATGCTTTTCACGTAGTAGATCATAACAGATAGCTCATATGAGTTTTTCTTCAAGCATTTCATCGATACATCTTCGAACGAGTCCGATGATGATATTGATATATTGATGGACACAATTGTTCTCATCCATGAACACAGGGAGAACCAAATTCCATGTTCAGTTGCTCGGTGAAGAGACATGCTGCCGTATTGGACCGCAATCGAGGAGGCATCCACAAGGGACTCTACAAAGGCTACTTCCAACGTACCGATTTGCTGACGCTTTGGGATGTCAGGAAAAGTTTTCTTGCGTATTCTACACGGAGTGAAGGCTTATGATGATTACTTTTGATTCAAGAATGCCTCCACCAATAAGTTTGGCTTTACTTCTTATCAAAAGTGCACTACAACTGTCAAGATGCTTTCTTATAGAAATTCCGATGATCTTGTTGATGAGTACATGCACATTAGAGAGTCCACAAGCCTTGACTCAATGTGCAAGTTCCACTACAAGAAATGTGCTAACTCGTGACCCTAGATATTGGTCATAGAAAGGTTATAGTTATCCATCTATGATCTTTCTATGACCAAAAGCAATAGGTCATATACCGAGCGTCACTATATACAACTCATGACCTTTTATTTGAATTGGTCATGGTCTTCTATGACTAAAATAGATAGTTATGGAACCTATGACCAAAACATTTGGTCACAGACCATGTCCACGTAAGATCCTAGGCGGCTGATCCTATATAGCAAATCCATGACCAAATCAGATGGTCGTTGATCAGATTTAGCTTAATCCAGTTGACATGGTTATACCCAAAACACCTCCGCGGTGATAAACATTCGGATGATATGTCTACGATACAAATATAAGACCTACAGATATCATCTGATGGCCTGACAACGCACACGACTGCGCTCTGCTAGTGAAAATCCGTGCCAGCAGGTGCGATGAAAAATCCCGACGGACGCGTTGGGTACATCATTTAAATTTACTGGAATTCCACTCCTGTAAGACCTCTGCGGCCTGAGTCGAATTACGCCAGCATCTGTTCCGGATTCGAGTCGAGGGACTCGAATCTAAAGAAGATCGTGTTGTTTTGTCCTAAGACAGTTAACTGACCCTGATCCGTCGGGAGAGTCAGGTACACGCATCAACGATCCCTACGCATTCTCTTGAAAGACAGAGTTGCACCCGAAGGATTGAAGAGTCCTCAGCCGAATCTTCGATTCGACTGAACACTCGGGGGGCTACTGACATGGTTATAACCCGCGGGTACACGATCTCAGCATACCTAGTCCAGCCCAAGGAAGGCCCACGGCAAATACACGCCGGACCATGAAGACTTTCGGGTGTCCAAGGCCCATGACGCCTTCGGATCCTTAGAGTGCAAGAGTAGAGTAGATAGGAAATTCAAAGGGGTAAATCCTAAAACCTGTAACCGACTCGATCTGTGCCTGGGACCTGCCTGCCTCTATATAAAGGCCAGGAGGGCACGACGAGGAGGCTCTCTCATAACCTCTCGCATATACACCTCCACCCAGATTGCATCTGCGCACCCATGTAACCTTCGGTTCCACCATAATCAGAGCAGACAAGCAGGAGTAGGGTTTTCCCTCCGGGGGCCTGAACCTGGGTAAACCTCGTGTCCCCGTGTTACTTGTTTGCTAACCGTTCCGCGATCTCCAGCATCCCCGCCTTCTCCAAAACCCAAGTCCATAACAATGGGCATTGACGAGATTAAACCTCGTCACCAGTTCGGTGCTTTACATGGGCTAGCCCAACAATTCTAGCCTTTGTTTTCTAAGCCTTAGATTTCACTATCCATTTGTTAACCATTTATTACCTCATTTAGATGAAACTAATAAAAGAGAGGCTTCATCGGGTTCATGCTTCAGATAAGCAGATAAGTATGAATGTTTTAGCTAAAAATAGAAACTGTGAGATATCTTGTTCAAATCATAAGTTAGTATATTTGTGTGGCATGTAAAAACAACATAGTAGTAAGCCGTAAATAACTGACCAATAGATTGAGGCAATCAATACATAAAGTGGAAATCAACAACAGATAGCAAAACAAAACGCTATCTGTTTGTATGGATGAGATATCTTGTAAGTACTTTAGGACACATGATTCTCATGCTGATGGATAGTAGATATTTCAATAAAGGGTAATACACAGTTGATCCCTATGCAACTGACACGAATATTGATGAGAATAAGCTGGGAAAGAAAGGAGGCACTATAATATGTTACTCGTGATGTAGTCTGCCAAGGATCAAACAACCATACTTATTAACCATGCATCTAGCTGAAATATACAACTGTTTATGATTTTTTCCTTCATTTGACTCTAAATTATTTTGAGTAAATTATAAGTGGTCAAAGGAAATTTTCTAGCTTAAAAGAAAGATTTAGTTTTCATTTTTCTATTTGCAAGATTAAGCTCTAATGTGTGCATAAAAATTAGTAAGCCACCAAAATGAATAATATCACAACTGCAAATTTGAAACTCGTATCGAGCTAGTCCAGCAAAATATGCATACCATAACCAGTAATTAAATGCACAAGAAGCAAGCAATTTAAAAACTCTAAAACAGTGCTTTCTATCTATGTCCATTTCATTTTACGAAATCGTGACATTCTTGAGAAAATTCGCCGTAGTTGTTCAAGGCTTGGACCCTTCCAAATGCGTTAAGACCATTTGGTTTAGAATGGTCATAGATCTATGACCAAAATCCCTTGGTCGTTTAGAAAAGGTCACTAGTCAGCATATTTCTTGTAGTGTTCTACAGAGCAGTGGTTCGGGTATTTGGTGGTGATTTCTTGAAAGAACCAAATATTACGAACATTGTGCAATTATTGGCAATTAACAAGGAGGGGGATTTCCTAGGATGCTTTGAACCATATATTGCATGCATTAGGAGTGGAAGATTGTTCATTTGCTCGGCAGGGCCGTACAAATGCCATGTTGGTGAGTGCACAATCATACTAACTAGAGGTTGTCATCACAAGATCTTTGCATTGCTCCTACTTTGGCGTGGAAAGTTATCACAATGACATCAACTTGATTCAGCGCTCTCCTATGGTTTCTACGCTTGAGGAAGTCAACTCTCCAATATGAGATCAAGTTCCTCCAATATGACAAGGGATACTACCTAGTTGATGGTATCTATCATCTGTAGTCCACATTTGTGAAGACAATTCGTGAGCCGCAAGAAGATAAAACCCGAAGGTTTGCAAATGAGCAAGAGGATGTTAGGAAGGATGTGGAGCTTTGGTATGCCCCAATCTTGTTGTACTATTATTCGACACCCTACTAGAACAAGGAGCACTGAGCAGATGTGGAGGTGATGACTACTTGCATGATCATAGAAGATGAGCGTGATGATAACATATATGACCAAGGGTGGGAATTTTGGGGAGATTTGATTCACCCCAGGCCCGGATCCCAACATCTTTTGCAGGTGCATCATGAAATATGTGATCGGGAAACTCACAACAAACTCCAAAATAGTTTGGTTGAGAATATGTGTACTCATGTGAAAAAACACTAGTTCTATACTCTCATTTATCTTAACTAATTTGAGTGTGTGAACAATATATGAACCATTTTTTATTATTTTGTTGTGAACTATGATGTTTTTTTTTGTAAATTGTGATATCTAAATTTGATTGTAAACTTCATGAATGTCTAAAATGGCAAAATTGTGTTAGCTGAAAAAATAGGTAGACACTGGTCACGTACAAAATGTGGACGCCGTTGGGTGCATTGGCCAGCTCTTGGCGGACATGGATCGTGCTTGTGCCCTCCATACAAAAAACCATCACATTACGGGTTAGGGTTTCAAAAACCACCATTTTACGCTAGGATTTCATAAAACCACCACTTCACAACTAACATGTAACAAAAAGCACTAATTCAATTTTCATCTTCATTAGAGAGCAAAACTGACGGGTGGGGCTTGCTGTCAGGCTGACGTGGCACTTGGATTTTGCAAAAAGTCCTTATACGCTATAAACTCTGATTTTGTGGTGAAGAGGTAACTGTGACTGATCTCAGAGGCCTACTTATTTGTTTTTATTTCTTTTCTTACTTTGTTTTATCTCTTTGTTTTCTCCACTGTAGCGTACGGTTTTTTCTCCACTATAGCGTATGTTGACCAATCCAACTAAATCCGGTATATGGGTATGAGACCGAGATAGCAGGGGCGGCCAGCCACACCGACGAATCCTTGACGTGTGCTCGCTGTAGGCTATCACCGCATCAATATTTTGAGCCCATCGTCTTCGTTGTTTCCTTGAGCCTCTAACCTCCAAGGGAATCGAGCCGAGGTGGTTTGCGACGTCGTCAACGATTTCATCTTACTCCGCTTCGGCCGAGCTCCACCACACATCGATTCATCTCCTCCTCTGCGTCCCAGTCTTCTCCGACGGTCCCTGTAGCAGTCCATCGTGCATCTCCCAAGACTGTTTTCGTCATGCCACATCATCCTGATAGGTGAGACCCACCGGTCAGTTTTGTCATTAGACCAAAATCAGACCTGTATTAGTGCTATTTGTAGCAAACTCACTTTGAAGTGGTGGTTTTATGAACCCTAGCGTAAAGTGGTGGCTTTCTAAAATCTTCTCATCCTCCCTGTCTGTCATGCAAACAGATTAAATCGGACACTTTTGTTTTGTCCAATTTGAGGTAGCCAACTACTTCCTCCGTTTTAAAATATAAGATGTTTTATTTTTGTAAAGCAAGTGTATCTAAACTTCTTTTAGTATGTAGATATACTTAGGTTTGGAGTGAATCGACGATTAAAAATAGTCGAGATATATTTTGTTTACAAACATGAAACATCTTATATTTTGAAACAGAGGGAGTATATAAATATCTTTAGGTCTGTATGCACACGGTTTCAGAGGTTTATTGCAAGGTTTATGCTGCCACGTTTAGGTTAACTGACTATATATACAAGGATGGGGTGCTACCTATGCGAGCAGCAGGAAACGTTAATGTCTAATCATATCTTCCTCGAGCATGTAAAACCGCCGGAGTGAAAGAACACGCATTAGTTCACGTGCACCATGCTTCTGCAACTGCAAATGCATGATATGTGTCACCGACGAGAGAGACCGGACGGAGAGGGCAAGCCAGCCGGGAAGGCATAGGCATGGCCGGACGGGTCCAGACGACAGGCATGTATCAGTATCATGGCTTCCACCGGCCGCGCCCTCCGTACATCGTACGTTATAGTATGATGATACCGACGCTGCCTACACTAGATCGATAAAAACGACGGGACAAAAGGGAAGAGGGTTCACGGGACGCCTCCAACTCGATCTCTCCATATCATATGCCACCCGGCCCTCCCTCGTGCGCCGCTCCACGGCGCGCGCCCACAAACCCAGCGCAAAGATTCCCCTCGGCTTGACATGGCAACATGGGCATGACAAGAAGGACCGGGCCATATTTTCACTTCTCAACTTGTGAGCTCCCAAAACGGTTAGAAGTGAAAAAAAAGAGAGTGCGGTATATATTTACACACGAATGTAGGTTGCTATAGAACTGATTCTCGAGATAAACAGGTGTTTGTCAGGAAACCCACTTTGCCTCGTAGGGGTAGAGATTCAATGGAGGATCCAGAATTTTACCAAACCCAAAGCCAAGATCATATTATATGTTGAAATTAGGCTAAATCATAAAAAACAGTGCATTTCTACTAATATATAGCTGAAATTTTTGTCTACACCTCGGACCATGGCCCGGGTTGCCCGGGATGTAGATTCGCCCCTTGATGTATCCACTATCTAATAAACATAATTTGAAATGTTTTAAAATTTTGAAAATAAGTCCGGATATACATGCGGACATTTTATGTTCACATGTAAAATTTCGTGAAAAAATATATTTTATAGCTTCGATTAAAAAAAGACAATTTTCAATGCTCCAAAATAGCTTTTCACCAAACATTGTTTTGTCTCTTTTACACAGGCATCAACAAATGTACCTTTACCGCAAAACTTTGTGTGAGAATATAGGATGTTTGGATTTACACCTTGGAATTTGTTTCGGAATGTTTTGACATTTTGAAATGCATTTAGACCAACGAGAAAAGAAACACCATGTGCGTATTGTCCATCTTCCTTTTTACATAAGCATATACGTGGCAAGGAGAGATAGGCGCTCCCAAAGCGGCGGCTTAAACCCATCTAGGTTTATTCCCTCTCGTCGGTTTCACCACCGGTCCGTCACGTCTCTGATGATGGCCTGGTGGATCATGGCCACTTGTTGGCCGGAGGTCTCGTGTTTTATTTAGATTGTTTTTTATTGTCTTATTTGAAACGGTGAGACGATGATTACATTCTGAAGTCGGAATAAGATTCTTCCCGTACTATCCTCGTTCTGATGGTGCGTGTAGTGCTGCCGAAGAACGCGTGGAGTCGATTGTCTCACGGATCTCCTAGAATCCGATCGGCATTCGTGTTTGTTGGTATAGTTTCAAGTCAGTCTTTTCTGATCTTCACGGGTCGACCCAACTCATCCGCGCGGACGTGGGCGACGTGCGCAACGCCCCGGCGGCACGATTCATCCGAACGAACGCTTCCAGCTCGATCCATCCGTGCACCAAATCTGGACAACGGTTGAGTCGGTACTGACACACGCGGACCGTGCGGGTGCTCTGTCAGTCTGCCATTCGGAACCCATATGTAAGTGAAACATTAGTACTTAAACGGTAGCTTTTCATTAGATTAGCCTTGTCAGTTACAAAATGGCCGCGTAAACAAAATAAATGGGGGACCGCTACGGCTACTGCTACTGCTGCTGGAGGAGGACGTCGCTACGGCTACTCACCGCCGTCGTCGGGGCCACCCGTGGCTACGACCACCATTTCCGCGGCCACGATTGCCACTGCCGTCGGCCCTGTCGATCGCCGCCCTAGCAGACCAGATGTCCCGCTGTTGAAGGCGTTCGCGGAAACGGTGTCGCGCCTGGCCGCGAACCATCGCCTTGCCAGTCGCCTTCCTGCGGTCCTCCGCCACCCGGTTCGCCATGGCCTTATCCATCTCGGCGGCCCAGTGGTCTCTCACCTCCTGGCCGGCGAGCACCTTCGCCGCAGCCAAGGCCCGGCGCCGGGGTTCTGTCTCATCCGCGATCAACTCCACGAGAGATGGGACCGGAGCCAGAGCACCATTGGGGCTGAAGCCCAGCGCCTGCGCGGTCTGCAGGGGGACGATGATCGCCTCCTCACCCTCATCCTCCCCAGCCTCCGGCCGATCCACCTCCCCCTCCTCCTCATCCTCCTCCACCTCCGTCTCGTTATCGTCCACGAGAGCCCACTCGGCCGCCGCCTCGGCGGCCGTAGCCACGCGCTCCTCCTCCACCGTCGTGTCGGCTCGTGCTCTTGATGCGTCGCTTCCGCCTCACTGTGTGTTTTGCAGTGTGGCGAAGCTCATGCACGGCGACCTTGGAGGCCTCCTTGGCCACCTACTCCAGCATGGTCATGGTCGCCTCATGTCGGATCTTGCGGAGAGCCGCTGATGCAGCCTCCATGGCCACCTCCTGCTTGGTGGTGACGTGGTGTATGTCACGCACTGCCCATTGGTTGGCCACCGTGGAGGCTGCCTCCACGACCCTCTCCAGCGCCGCCTCAGCCACACGACCTTTCTCCTCGAAGGCCAAGACCTGCGCCTCGCTCATGCGCTTGGCCAGCAACGTGGCATCAAGGTGGACCTCGTCGACCTCCACCTCCGGGAAGCGGGTGCGGCTTATCTCCTGGATCTTGGTCCAGTTGGCGATCTTGCGGCTAGTCATGGCTGCTGCTGGCTAACGCTTTTTCGGCTGCTAGTTTGCTCTATCCTAGGATTGTTGTATCCATCGCACCGACGACTGTCTTTTATAGACCGCGGCGAAGACGGGAAACGGCCGGGGAGGCGCAGAATTGTTTTGGCCGCGGGAAGCGAGGTGCGCCCAGGAAACGCCGGCCGTGTGGGAAGCCGTCGGCGCTGATAGTCAGCGTCGCATCGCCATTAACGTCCCATCGCGAGGGTGTCAAGGGGTGACAACGAGGAACAGGCAGATGGGTCGGGCCACTAGGTGCGACTAGCTGGACAAACCGGACGCTAATCCAAAAGCGACCGTAGCTCAACCCAAACGGACAAAAACAGACCGTTCTGGTCAACCTTATGGATCGGCCATGTGGAGGTGCCCTTAAGGCATCTCCACCGGCCGACCCATCCGGTCGACCCAAATGGCCCGTTAACGTCCGTTTGGGTCGGGCCGCGGTCGGATTGGGTAGGGGGTTAAGCCTGTCCAGCTAGACGCGCCCAGCGGCGCGACCAATTTGTCCGGCCTAGGCGATGCAATTTTTTTTATGATTCAAACACAAACAATTCGCGCGAAAAACTGGCAAGATTCGTACTTATTTACATTCAAAATATAAAAAACATAATTTAAACTACTAGCCCTAGCCACTGGACTTCGCGTGTCGGCGTCGCCTCGTCCATCTACGGGTCGACGTCGATGTACTCCGGCGGCGTGTAGAGGTTGGGAGGTGGCAGGGCTAGAGCGGGAGCGGGCGGAGGTGGATTGATCACCTTCCCAGGCCATGGCGCCCAGCCGTGATGGAGGTGCGCCAGCTCCATCCCCACCTCCGACACAATCGGAGGCGCCCAACCCGGCATCAGCGGCGGTGGAGGCAGCTAGGCGTTCGCCTATGCCACCATGCAGGTGAGCTGGAGGGCCTCCTTGTAGCCGCGCCACTAGGTTTCCTCCTCCTCTGCGCTGTCCGCGATGGCCTGCTCGGTGAAGGCGTCCTCGTCGTAGCCCTGTTCCAGCACCTCGCGGTACTCCGCGGGCAGCTTCGCTGCGAGGACGTTGATACGTCGAAAACGTATCTATAATTTTTGATGTTCCATTCTTGTTTAGTATCTACTTTTCTTTGCTTTGTCTACACTTTGAGGTGTTTTTATATGTTTTCTGGTACTAACCTATTAACAAGATGCCATAGTGCCAGTTGCCTGTTTCTTCTGTTTTTGGTTCGAGAAAGGCAGAAAATCAATATTCTCGGAATTGGACAGGACAAAAGCCAAAGTCAATATTTTACCATGGGGAACACAAAGCCTGAATACGAGACGGAGGAGATCCACCAGGGGGCCACACCCCCTGGCCGTGCGACCAAGGTGCGCCCGCGCCTGGGGGGTGCGGCCGCCCTGGCGACCCCCTGCCTCGCCTCTTCGCCTATAAAGACCCCTGATGCCTAAACCCTAAGCACCCGATCAATATTCCACGAAACCGTTTGTAGCCGCCTCCACCATCATCCCTAGATCGGGGGATCTGAAGCTCTTCTCGGCACGCCGCCGAAGGGGAGATCATCCCGGAGGCCTTCTTCTTCATCATGCCAGCCTCCGGTATGAAGCGTGAGTAGTTCCACCTTGGACTACGGGTCCATGTAGTAGCTATATGGTTGTATATCCTCCATTTATTTATTAAAAAAAATAAGTAATGAATCAAGCCACCAATATTCAAGCACATTTCCTGAATCAATAACCTCAAGCTCACAATTATGATATTCCATTCTCATAACTTCACCATCCAAAACCACTAACTTAAATCAGTACCACTGTAGCTATTGCTCATCCAAATTCAAGGATTTTGGATAGCAATAGAGCATCAACAAAGCACTCATAACAGCACCGGGAAGCAGAGCCATTAGCACTAAGGCTGGTCACATAGAATCAGAACTCACCGAGGGTGCCGAGCACCTGGAGCGGAGGCGTGTTGAAGTCATGGTGGTCATCGTTGATGCCGGGGTTGTGCGGTTATAAGCTGCACCTTCCCGCCGGCGTCGAGGTGGAGGCGACACAGCGTATTCTCACAACAACACCACCACCACATCACCACTACAGTGAGGCAGCTCGGCGTCGCATCGAGAAGCATCAGGGTTGCAACCCAAGCGGTTGTTCCTCTCGCGATGGGGGTGAGGGAGATGATGAGAGGGAGGCAGGAGCTCGTGGGAAAGTAGGTCACACGCGACGAGAGGTCGCTGGGGCGTCGGTGCTGTGCTGGCAGAACCAAGTCGCATGGCTAGGGTTAGCCATCGGCAAGGGGAGCCGTGCAGAGCAAGGCAGCGTCTAGGCGGCGAGGAACCGGTGAAGGAGATTCAGGCGATCCAGCGCTAGCAAACGGCAGCGACCGGCGGTGCCGGGTATGGCCGGTGATGGACGGGATGGCGTCTACGGCGGCGGGTCATGCGTGTGCGTAAGAAGCAGAGGAACAAGACGAGGGGTCGTGTGTGCGTGTGTTGATCGAGGGAGAGATGGGCCAGGGTGGGTTTATTCCCTAGGCCTGGTCTAGTTGAACCAGGTCGTCTGATGCAGCCAACCAAGCAGACTCCAGCAGGATCCTTTGGGTCTGGTTCTAAAAGAGAAAAAGAAAAATCAACTAAAGGATAAAATAAAAATTACCAAAATGCCCTTCTAACATTTAAAGCTCTAGAATATTATAGGAAAATCATAAAAATACATATAATATATCAAAATGTTCATAAAAATAATATCTACCTAAGAAAAAATATAAAACTAATTATTTAAGCTAAATAAAATATCATTAAATGTTAAGTTCACTGGAATTCCCAATAAAGAATAATAAATAAGGAAAAAAATCCTAAAAATAAATAAAATCATTTTTGTGTATAAACATAAATCCACTATTTTATGAAAATACTAACTCAATTTTTTATAAGTAAAGTTTGAAGTAAATATTTAAATACATTTAATCCTTTATGAAATTTTATAAACATAAAAATATTCCTTAAAAATTAAAGAAAAATAATTTTAAAGGTCTTGAATAAATATATTACACTAGAAAAATATTAATTATATTATTAGAAAAGTCTTTAATATTTTAAATAGTAAATACTTATCTAATACCTATTTTGTGAATTCTTTAAAAATAATTGTTAAGTAAGAAATAATCACCATTCTTGTAAAACCTTGAGCAATTAGTGTCTTTGTACTAAATTCCAAACCTATAACCTAAATTCATAATCAAATTTAAGTATAACTTTTTAACTTTAAAATATTCTTTTTAAAATCTTATTAAGAATCCTTTTAAATAAACATTGGGTATCATCCATTTATATAATATGGTGAATAATCATTATATCTTAACCACTATTAACATAATTTTAAATTCTTACAAATTACTAAGATCATCTAATTATGCTTCCATTAAATAAATACATATTATTCCTTAATAAGCAAAACAAATTTAATCTAAATCATTCAATTAAATGTAAAGTGAATAATTCCACACCTTAGTTATACCTATCATAAATCTAAAACTTGGGAATAATTAAAATATATTACATCTTAAGTTTACTTAACCTTTTATAGTTAACTTTAGTCTCAAAGCTTATAAACATCAGGTCTAATAAATCACTTATGTTTTTTATAGTTAACTTTGGTCTATTTAACTTAAGACATAAAGCATCTCAAGTCCAAACTAATCAATCAAACATCAAAAGATATTGATCATGTTCTATTAACAATAAAGATTGTTTAAACCTTAGAAAGGGAACCTTTTATTCAAATATTATTCTTTTTGCCACATCAAACAATAATCTTATAATAAGTTCTTCAATTCTTAACAACTCAATCCCAAGGATATTTATCAATAAGCACCAAATGACCATTAACCATAATCACATTATTTTATACTTTAATTGTATATGTTGAATTGTTAACCCTATGGTTCCTTATAAAGGTCATCACTTATAAAGTAAAATTTAAAGATAAACCACTCTTAAAAGAATCACCTAAATTCACTTCACTCAAAGCATTGGGGATTCACTTTGGGAGTTTTACAAAATGCATATCATTACTTATGCATAACTACATCTTGCTTCTTTAAACATTAATCCTTACCGGACCAATGATGCTGATTTCAGATATTGGATCTTATATTATCTCGAAGACCGTGAGTGCATAATCTTGCAATCACAGAAGGCAAGTTAACACTTGCTCATGTCCTTTGGTTATTTTCTGTAAAGTATTTTACAAATCCAATGTGGACATCACCTGCATTTGTAAAAGGTCAGAAAACACTATTTTCATAATAATATGATTATATGTTATTTACCATGAGGTAATAACCTACTATAAGAGTTCCGGTGGTAAAGGAACATATTATCTAGGACTTAACAACCAATGTCGCCAGTGATTCTTGCGCCGTATATTACGCGTTAACCATGAGATTTGGAATGGGACGGAGAAGTCAGCTGTATCTTTTCCCTCTCGCATGGAGCCAGATGTGCGAGTCATGGCTGTTATCACTCATAGCATGCATATTAAATGGTAATTTGTAGAGGATATGCAACATATGGGTGGGAGCCCTCAACATCCCACGATAGTTCCGGCATCCGAACGGTCTGTACTGCCAATTGCCGTAATTCAATAGGTGGGCAGGCATACACCAAGGAGACATGCGGGGTCGTGGAGAAGGCAGTGATTGGCTTGGATCTTAGTCTGGGCCTCACACCAAGGAAGTGTGAACGGGTCCACGGCCCGGATGTGCAACAAAGCTAAGATCTCTCATGGGTAAAGTGACGCACCTCTGCAGAGTGTAAGAACTGTAACTTGTTACTCCTTGTTCCGGGAAGGAGCTGCGAACGCGGCGGGAAAGAAACTCCATAAAAGTTCTGGTAAACCCGTGAAGGCTGACGGACATAGCTTTTCCGAATAAAAGCAACTTTTAAAGAAATGTTTATGAAAACCTGCATTGCCTACGACCTATGGTCTGTGGCGGTAGATATAGTGCATCAAACACTCCTTTTATAGTGAACTTGCTGAGTATGCTCGTACTCAAAGTATCTTCTGAACCCTTGCTAGGTTCTAAAGCCAGTACAGACGACGTCTACATTAAGTCATGCTCCTAGAGTCATCATCAAACACTAAAGTTCTTCAAGGAAGTCAAGAGAGTCAACATGTACAGCAACTCAAGTGAAGACGAAGTTACTGATTAGATAGGAATACAATCTCTAGCCATAGAACCTATTTCTGTAGTGTATTGCGATAGCAACAATGCTAGACATTCAGTTAAGATACTAGTCTTAATAGTATAATAGTTTTTGAGTTATTTATTTCTGATTCTTCTTTGTAAGAAGATTCTTTCTCTCTCTTTAACCTAGAGTGTTCTCTGGATCTTGTGTAAAGAGTTGAGTTGTAACCTATAGTCATGTCTTGGACCTGCTGTGTTTCTGTTGTACCACTCCAAGGGATGTAATACTAGTGAACAGTGCTTCATTAGTGTTATGTCTATAGTGTACTACATCAAGCAGTGGTATGATGGGTCACCGCAATGGGTCAGCCCATTGAGGTGTTGCGCACGCCCATGTGTCCACGCGGACCATTTCAGAGACGTTGATGGGTCGGCCCGGTGAAGATGGCCTTATCCAGCGGAGACGGACAACGGAATCAAATTCATCCACAACAAGTCATTTCCATCGTCCCCTCCAGAGACAAAACCCTCCGCTCCGAATGATTCCCATCATATGGTTCATGCAGCTAAACAACAACTTCTGAGCCAGGCCGTGATGCAGCCTTTCCCTTTGATTGCGCACATCACAACGCTGCCAGAACCAGTACGCCGTGCAGCCGAGATACGTACAAGTATGGCGTTTTGGCGTCGGCGCCACCGCGGCAGCATTTGTCCGGGATGTGCTTATCTGAACAGAACCATCCCTTTGGAGTTAGGCGAACCAGACGAGTGAGGGCCAACCTTGGGAGCCCACAAACACAACATAGGACATTGCAGGAAGAAGCTTAATCAAAGAAAATCACAAAAGGGGAAAGATCAGGTAGTTCATTGTCAGAGTTCGATACAACTCCCTCCACCCCCAAAATTCACTATCAGAGTTCGATATTATAAGAGCACTATACAACATCCCAGCCCCATATTTCCCAGAATCTGCACCATTGGGCAGAAATGTCCGTGCACATACACAGCAACAACCAGTAACAGGTGTAGAGGGATGTAGATTCACCTTTTTTCTGGACCCGCTCCCTCGCGTCGCCACCTCCAGGGTGACGGGGGAGCCAAACCCTAACACCCCTCCGCCGTCCCCTCCCTCCCACCACCCCTCCCCCTCGTCGCACCAGAGACGACCGTCGAAAACCCGTGCGTGCCGCCAGTGAAGGGGGCGGCGGGAAAGAAAATCACAAAAGGGGAAAGATCAGGTAGTTCATTGTCAGAGTTCGATACAACTCCCTCCACCCCCAAAATTCACTATCAGAGTTCGATATTATAAGAGCACTATACAACATCCCAGCCCCATATTTCCCAGAATCTGCACCATTGGGCAGAAATGTCCGTGCACATACACAGCAACAACCAGTAACAGGTGTAGAGGGATGTAGATTCACCTTTTTTCTGGACCCGCTCCCTCGCGTCGCCACCTCCAGGGTGACGGGGGAGCCAAACCCTAACACCCCTCCGCCGTCCCCTCCCTCCCTTCAACGCCTGGTGCGGCCCGAAGGGACACCACGCCCTGGCGGCGAGCGGTGCATTCCTTGCCAGTGCGCGAGAAGGTTCAGGGTGACGCGGAGGTCCTCGGCGTAGTGGCGGATAGAGGCGTGGGCCGGCTCGACCTGGCGGCGGGTGCGCGCGGTTCTGGGTGGTGGAGGCGCGTGCTGCCAGGGGCCCCTGGGCCGCGGCTGGCCGTGGTACGGGCCAGTGGCGGCGTGCCCTGGGGAGGGCCGGCGAGGAGGGGGTTGCGGAGGGGCGTGGTGCTGGCCCCTCTCAGGACGGATCTGGATCTCCGGTCTGGGGATTTCCGGGCCTCCTCACTGATGGGGATATGCCTACCCGGATATACCCAGCAGGACGTTTCCGACTGGCCCAGGAATTGGCGAGTGGTCCTGCAAGACGACGACTGGATCAAGGCCCGGTGTGGATCCAAGCGACTTTAAGCTGAAGGCCCAGGCGAGTAGATAGGCCCAGTCGGGTTAGGTTAAACGATTACCGAAGCCTTAACTGATTCGGTTGGGATATGTAAACCCTAGGGGAGGTAAGTCTATATAAACCTCCCTACAGGGCGTGTAGAGATACGTTCCATCATACACCCAAGCGACTCGCCGCCTAGTCGCCGAGCTCGCCCATTGTACCACCATCATAATACAATCTCGAAGGAGTAGGTCTTTACCCTCCGGGGGGCCAAACCTGGGTAAAACCTTGTGTCTCCGCCCTCATCTCGTACGTAGATGGCTGGCCGCCCTTGCCCCTCATTGTACTACTCGCTGCCGATTGCAGCATCTGCCGTGACCATTCCCACGACAGTGGCGCCCACCGTGGGGCCTGGCCGGTCTGTTCGGTGTTCTGCAGCGAGATCCAATCTGCCCATCAGCGAGACGGTCGCCACCGGCCGCATGATAGCAATCGGCGAGATGCTCCAAATCTTGGCGAGAACCTACGTCTCGGCGGCGCGACCCGTCACGCACAGCATGATCTTGCCGGTCGGTATGATTAGCCTCTTCGTCGGCCTCACCGACGTCATCATCTCGGAGGATTCGGCTCGCATCCGCGAGTCGCCGCCACGCGATCGGCTCTCCGAGAGCCAGGTCCGCACGATCCATCGCCTCGCCTCCGAGTACAACTCGGCTCACAGCAACGTGGCCGAAAACTCCGCGGCCGCGAAAGACGCGGCCCTCAACGACGATGCCGACTCGGCGACCCCGGCGTCACTCGCCGGATCCATCACCGTGGCTTCACCCGCGGGCTCCATCACCCAGGTCTCCAACGTGGGAGACTTCGAGGATCCCTCCATCCTTGGGATCTTCGACTTTGACTCTGCGTCGGAAAATTCCGCCGACCTCCGCGACGGGACCGGTTGCCACGCCGCACCTACATGGCGACCGGCACCGATCCGCCGGAGGATCCCTTCTCCACCCCGATCCCTCCTAACGCCATGGCAACGGAGGTCGAGGAACTCCGCCTGAAGCTGGCGGAAGCAGTCCGCAAGGAACAAGCCGAGCGCGAAAAATTTCGCCTCGAGCAGGTGACGGCGCAGGAGCTGTCGCGCTACCACCAGCAGCGAATCAGGTCGCGCCTGAACCCTACTGTCTAGGGGCGTGCCCTGAACTTCGACGATGAAAATGACCCGGCCCGCGCGGCCGAGCGCGCGATTTGCGAGAACGCGCCACCAGGAGGAAGCGCTCGGCCCCCGCCAGGGTCGACGGCGATGGGCGCCCCACCTCCACCCAACGGCACACCCCCCAGGGATCAACCGCGGATAGTAGTCTCCTCACGGGAGCGAGACGCGAACGGCCTCCCACTATTCTCCACCCCGATGGACAACCTCGTGGAGGGCCGAGCAGCAGCCGACAACATAACGGCCACCGGCGACGGCGCCCTACAGATCCAGTATGTCAGGGCCCTGCTCGCAAAGGCCGTCGAGCAGCAAAACGCAGGCGCCGACTCGCAGGGTCGAGTGTACTCGCGTTCTTCGGGAAGCACAGCGGCCTCAAGTGGCCGCCCAATGGCGGCAAACACCCTCAACTGTCCGCCACCAGAGCCATTGCAGCTCCAACACCGACCCGCGAACGCGGCACTCTCCACCAACGACCCCAGGCCAGCAACCAACTTCGTCGCCGCCAACGGTCATCCCATCGACGCTCGCACCCACATCATCAACAACCAAAGCTGGCGCGCACGCCAGCCCGACGACCTGCAACACACCCTAACCAATCGCCGCGACGGCGAGCCGATGGGGTCGCTAAGTCGACTCGGCCCCAAGTGCTTCGGACCGATGATCCGCGGCGAGAAGTACCCGCCGAACTTCAAGGCGCCGAAGGAGATAGAAAAGTACGACCCTTCGTACGAACCCTCCGTGTGGCTCGATACATACCTCATGGCGATGGGGATCGCAGGCCACACCGACCTGCTAGTCGCCCGTTACCTCCCGTTGATGATGGAGGGGACGTGTAGGCAGTGGATCAACACCCTCCCCCAGGATAGTATCGACTCCTGGGAGGAGATGCGCGACGCCTTCGTCAGGCACTTCGAGTGCTCCTACACCCACGCCACCACCATTGAGGACCTGGAGCGATGCGTCCAGGGACCTCGCGAGTCGACCCGCAACTGGGTCCAGCGGTGGCAAGAACTCTGGTACAACGCGGTCGGCATCCACCCGGACACCGCGATCCATTGATTCAAGACATCGTGCCGCTACGAGCCCTTGGTCGCCAAGCTCAAGCGACATTCTCGCACACTCGACAACATACCGGACCTCCTCAATATCGCCAAACAGTACGCGGAGGAAGATCCAAACCAGGAAACCGACGACGAGTCGGGAGGCTAACGCCGCACGAGCGGCAACGACAACGGACGACGGTCCGACCTACGCTACAGCAACACTCGCCTCATTGGCAAGCGCCGCAGTGACGGGCGAGTCGACTTCGTCGCCAACGCCGGGCACGCACAACGCGAGCCCAAAAGCTTCCGCCGCGACGGAGGACAACGCCGCGACGGCGGCAACTACAAGCCAAGCCAAGGTTCGACCCCGCGGCCCTCCTTAACCAACCTTGTGCGTTTCATAGGAGGGAAGGGAAACCCGCAACGCACACGACCGCCGACTGCCACACCCTCAGAGAGATTGAGAAGGCACGGCGAGCACGGGAGGACCCCGACAACAACCCGCCAAACGGCGGAAAATTCGGCAACGTGGCCGGCTCGCTCCATACCTTCACAGGCTTCAACACGAAGCGCGAGAAGAAGGTCATCACCCGCACCGTCGCGGTCAACGCGGTGGCCTAGGTGGACGTTCCCCAGTTCCTCAACTTGTCGGAGCAGCCCATCACCTGGAGCCGCCAGGACCACTCACCACGCATCGAGTAACCAGGCCGAGTCGCCCTGGTGGTCAAGCCTAAGGTGGGCGACTACTGGCTCCCCAAGACATTGATGGACGGCGGCAGCTCCATCAACATCCTATACCTGGACACCTTCAGGCGGCCGCGGCTCCCGCAGTCGATGATCGAGACGACCCACACCACGTTCCACGGCATCGTCCCCGGTCGGAAGGCGTACCCGATCGGCAAGGTCACGCTGCCAGTCACCTTCGGCACACCAGCAAACTTCCGCACCGAGCGGATCGTCTTCGAGCTGGTACCCTTCGACAACCCCTACCACTGCGTCCTGGGGCGCCAGGCGTTCGCCAAGTTCATGGCAGCGCCCCACTACGCGTACAACGCGATGAAGCTCCCCGGGCCGTGCGGCGTCATAACCATCAACGGCGACCCCGACATGGCCGCCGAGTGCGAGGCCAAAGGAGCAGAACTCGCTGACGCCGTCATCGCGGCAGAGACCAACCACGCCGATGAGCTCGCCAAGTATGCGAGCGGGGTCAACAATGACAACCCCACCATACTCAAGAAGCCCAACTCGGAGGGCGCAAACACCTCAGCCTTCGAGGCAACGACGCACACCCGCACCGTCGAGCTGGTCCCAGGCAACTCCAGCCAGACGGTGACGATCGGGACGGGCATGAGCCCAACCTAGGAAGGCGTGCTCATCGAGTTCCTCCGTGAGAACAGGGACATCTTTGCATGGAAGCCCTCTGACATGCCCGGTGTTCCTAGGGAGCTCGCTAAGGACAAACTAAACGCCGACCCCAAAGTGCGACCCATCAAGCAGTCGCTACGGCCCTTCAATGAAGAGCGCCGCCGAGCTATCGCCGAGGAAGTACAACGTCTACTCGCTGCAGGCTTCATCCGGCCAATTAAATACTCCAAGTGGCTAGCAAACCCAGTCTTAGTCGAGAAGAAGAACGGGACCTGGAGGATGTGTATCGACTACACAAACTTGAACAGCGCCTGCCCGAAGGAGCAGTTCGTCCTCCCACGGATCGACCAAATAATCGACTCCACCGCGGGCTCGAAGTCGCTATGTTTCCTCGACGCCTACTCTGGATACAACCAGATAAAAATGGCTGTCGAGGACAAGGAGAAGACGGCATTCATCACGCCATTCGGAGCCTTCTGCTACACCGCCATGACCTTCGGCCTCAAGAACGCCGGGGCGACCTACCAGCGGTGCATGCAAGAGTGCCTCGCGAGCCAAATTGGCCGCAACATCCACGTCTACATCGACGACGTGGTCGTAAAATCCGCTCGCCAGGGTGATCTACTCGCCGACCTGGCGGAAACATTCGCCAACTTGCTGAAATACAAGATAAAGCTTAATCCAGGCAAATGCACCTTCGGTGTACCAGCAGGACAACTACTGGGGTACGTCGTCTCCAAGCGAGGGATCGAGGCGAACCCCACCAAGATCGACACGATCGCCCGACTCAGCAAACCCGAGTGCCTGCGCGATGTCCAGAAGCTGGCCGGGCGAGTAGCGGCTCTCAATCGCTTCATCCCTCGCCTGGGCGAAAAGGCGATGCCCCTATACCGCCTGATGCGCAAGAACCCCACCTTCCAGTGGGACAAGGAGGTGGACGACGCGCTCCGCGACCTCAAGAAGGTGCTACTCGCTGCACCACTACTCGCCGCCCCCGCCGACAAAGAACCCATGCTGGTCTACGTCGTGGCTTCCGAGCGCGTCGTTAGCGCCGTCATGGTCGTCGAACGGCCGGAGGAAGGAAAGGAGCGCCCAGTACAGCGACCGGTGTACTACATCAGCGAGGTCCTCACCGAGTCGCGCCAGCGATACCCGCAGTACCAGAAACTGGTATACGCGGTCTTTAGAGCACAGCGGCGCCTGCCGCACTACTTCCAGGAGCACCCAATCACGGTCGTCTCCTCAGCACCGTTGCAGGACATCATCCGCAACCGCGAGGCGACCGGGCGACTCGCCAAGTGGGCCGTCGAGATCGGCGTCCACAATATCAAATACGAGCCACGAAAAGAGATCAAGTCGCAGGCTCTAGCGGACTTCATCGCCGACTGGGAAGAGGCCCAGCAGCCAGAAAAGCTGCCATACCTCCATTACTGGAGCCTGCACTTCGACGGCTCCAAGAACGCGGACGGCGCAGGAGCAGGGATCGTGCTGACTTCACCGAAGGGCGACAATCTCCGCTACGTCCTCTGCCTCGACTTCACCCCCTGTACCAACAACATGGCCGAGTACGAGGCACTACTCCACGACATGCAAGCTTCCAAGGAGATGAACGTCCACCGCCTATGCTGTTACGGAGAATCCGACCTCGTCGCTGGGCAAGTCGCTGGCACCTGCGACGCCGTCTCCCCCACCATGGCGGCATACCGTCAAGCAGTGGACAAGTTGGGCGGACACTTCGCAGGCTACTCCGTCGAGTGGATTGACAGGCGGAAGAATGAGGAGGCCGACGCACTCTCTCGCATTGGGTCGGCTCGACTCGCACCACCCGCCGGTGTCTTCCTCGACATGATCACCAAGCCATCAGTCTCTCCCCCAAGGGAGATCGACAGCGGAGTCCCGCTGCAGCCAGAGGCAGCCTTGGTCGCACTCGTCACCAAGCCAGACGATTGGACCAAGCCCTACGTCGCCTACCTGGAGACCGGCACCTTGCCGGCAGACGAGACAGACGCCTGGATGATCGCACGCCGATGCAAATCCTTCACCATCATCGACGGTGAGCTCCACAAGCACAGCGTCACCGGCGTGTTCCAACGCTGCGTCCAACCCGCCGAAGGACGCAAGATCCTCCATGACATCCACTCCGGCGACTGCGGCCACCACGTCGGCGCCCGCTCTCTGGTCGCCAAGGCCATGCGGCATGGCTTCTACTGGCCCACCGCACACGCCGATGCCGTCGACATTGTCCAGCGGTGCGCCGGCTGCCAGAAGTACGCCAACCAGACGCATGTGCCGAGCTCCGCGCTCAAGACAATCCCCATCACCTGACCATTCGCCGTGTGGGGTATGGACATGGTAGGCCCCTTCAAAAAGGCTTCCTCTAGTTACACCCACCTCCTGGTCGCGGTCGACAAATTCACAAAGTGGGTGGAGGCCAAACCAGTCCGGAAATGCGACGGGAAGACCGCCACTAAATTCCTACGCAAGCTCATATATCACTGCGGGTTCCCAAACAACATCATCACGGACAACGGCACCAATTTCGCCAAAGGATCCATGGCCGAGTTCTGCGAGGAACACCACATTCGGCTCGACCTCGCGTCAGTCGCCCACCCGGAATCCAACGGCCAGGCGGAACAGGCCAACCAGAGCATCCTCCACGGCCTGAAGCCTCAGCTCCATGTACCACTCGAGCGCACCGCCGGGTGCTAGGTCGAGGAGCTACCCTCCTTCATCTGGGGCATCCGCACCTTGATCAACAGGTCAACAGGGTTCACCCCCTTCTTCATGGTGTACGGCGCCAAGGCAGTCATGCCCACCGACCTCGAGCACGACTCGCCACGGGTCGTCCACTACACGGAGGCTGCGAACGAACTCGCCCGCCAGGATGGAGTCGATCAACTTGACGAGGCACGTGACCTCGCTCGATCACGCACCGCCATCAACCAACAAGGACTCCGTCGCTATCACAGCCGGCGGGTGAAAACTCGCACCTTCCAAGAAGGCGACCTGGTGATGCGCCTCATCCAGGACAAGATGGGCATGCACAAGCTTTTCCCTCCGTGGGAGGGACCATTCGCCATCAGACGAGTACTCGGCAACGACGCCTACTACCTCATCGACGTCTGCAGGGACGGCAAACTCGACGTCAAGCGACCGTGGAATGTAAACCTCCTACGGAAGTTCTACTCCTAGAACCCCACATATGTACCTTCCAGTCGCTATGAAATAAAAAGAATTGGTTACCGCAAATTGCGCCTACTCTCCGTGTCTTGTGCCACTCGCACTCGTAATAACAGCGTCAAGCTAACTGCAGAAGTCAACCTTTCATACAGCGATCGGCACGGCCAAGTAGTGCGTTACAAGGGCACTGGGTCACCTCAGGTCTTGCAACGTCCACGAAAAACGCCTACCCGGAGCCCCATTGGAGTCGCCTAGCCCGACTGGCTCTACGAGCCAAGACAACTGCCTTCGCTTCTCACAGCGACCATGATCCTCCGCATCCTCAACATAGCGACTCGAACGGCCAAGTACCACGCTCGGGGACTGACGACCAGTTCAGCGCGAGCGGCTAGGAAAATGCCAAGTATGAGAGCATGCCCAGGACTCGCCATGCGACTGACCCAACGGGCTAGGCAGGAGTGACGCGCTCAAACTAACGCGCCAAGTCCTCACCCACCCTCGAGTCGCGCCTAGAACAACCAAGTACCACGCTCGGGGACTCGGCCACCCGACCTCGTTCGCGCAAGGGAAAACGGTGAAGTACAGAGCGCTCAACGGAGTCGCCTTGCGACTGGCTCTCCGAGTCCGGGCGAGTCGACCACAATAGCAAAACACTCAAAAACCGCAAACACATAACAAACGAGGTAAACCCCATAAAAAGGGCGGACGCGCTCGGGGACTCGTTCAACCCTCAATCGAAAAACACACGGCAAATCACAAAAACAACACGATATCTCATTAATAGCATGTTGCAATAGTCACAAAGTACAAAATATGCCCAAACGGCAGAACTGCTACTAACGCCCCAGGGCAAACAATTCTACTCCGCAGGCTTCGAAGATGACTCGCCAGCACCCTTGCGATTGCGAATGAAGGGCGTGTACGGGTTTGACGGGTACGTCGTCAGCTCACCCGCCATCGCCGCACGGAAGGGTTGCTCGATCTTGAAGTCCCGGTGTTGCGGCTCGAGGTCGTTAGGTGCGACAACTGTCTCCTGGTAAGGAAGGAGGGCGCCCATCGCCCAAACGCACTCGGAGTACACCGCGGCGCGGTCCGTCAACTTGAGTACCTCAGGGATCTCCACCGAGTCAGTCGACGACGGGTAGCCACTCGTCACGTCGTCCAGGTCGAAGTCCTCCGGGAAGTGGGCGAGCCCAAGGCTAAGCGTCGTCGCTGCTCCACGTCAGAATGCCGATCGCGTCATAAACTCGACAACCGACGGCGCGTTCTCCAAGTACCGCCACACCTCAACGAGGTCACTAGGAATTACTTCCGTGGGCGACATCTCCTGGAGGTAGGCCCGGATGCATGTCGCCGACAACGTCGCCGAGTCGACGAGCGTGGCCACACATTGCCGCGCGTCGAACGAGCTCGCCTCTTCCGCGCTATCAAGGATACGACCTGCAGATAGAAGATAACAGTGAGTACATCGGATATTACAAAAAGGCACATGCAACAGGCAGGGGCAGACACACTCACCAATCAAGGGACGGGAGAGATCCGTGATGAAGCTCTGAAGAGAAGTGTAATCATCCTGAAGCCCAGCAACAAGGGCGTCAGAAACTTTACATTCTTCCGCGGCGGCCGTAACGGCGGCCTTGGCTCGACCATCCACCGAACTTGCTTCCTCTTTCGCCTCCCTCAGCTCGCGCTCGAGATCGGCGATCCGCTTCTCAGCCGAGCTCAACGCCGATTGAGCCGCTGCCAACTCACTCGCTGGGACAAGTCCCTGGCGGGCCTCCTCTGCCTTCGCGGCAATTGCCTGAAGCCCCTTATTCGCCTCTTGGACGGTGGCCAGTTCCTTCTCCGCGCGGCGTGTCGCAGCAAGCCGGTCAGCTGACTCACGTTGCAGACCTTGGACACAATTCAAACAGTTAACCAAAGCGGAATCCAAAGTGCCCACCTGCTGAAATTCAGCGAGTGCGCACTCGTGGACTGGCAATCAAAAAATCCTAAGTGCCCACCCGCTGAAATTCAGCGAGTGCGCACTCGGGGACTGGCAATCAAATAATCCTAAGTGCCCACCCGCTGAAATTCAGCGAGTGCGCACTCGGGGACTGGCAATCAAAAATCCTAAGTGCCCACCCGCTGAAATTCAGCGAGTGTGCACTCGGGTACTGGCAATCAAAAAAACCTAAGTGCCCACCCGCTGAAATTCAGCGAGTGCGGACTCGGGGACTAGACGCAAAAAATAACAACAAGACACTAAAAGAATCAGACCGCTGCGACACACCGGCCTGATCCTCGGGGACTGGACATACCTGGATGGCTGCGCCAAGCATGCCATGAAGTTGTATCACATCCACGGACGCGAGGAGAGCCGGCGTGTGCCCGCGACGCTGCTTGACCTCCGTATCAGCGACCCCAGGTCCATGGCTCGAGGGCGAGGTACCACTCGCTGTAGCCGCTTTGGCCATGAAGCGCGGGAACGTTGCGATGGAGGCACCGGCACCAAAGGAGGCCGGCTCGGCCGCCCCAGGCGAGGAAGCACCCTCCTTGGCGGGTAAGGCCGCCTCCGCTACGGGTTCACTCGGCGCGATCGCCGTGTCGTTGGATACCGTGACGACTTCGTCGCCCTTGGCCTTCTTGGCGCTATCCGCGGGGACGACGACCTCGTCCGCCTTCCTCTTCCGGGAGGGATCCTCCTCGCTAACGACGGGTGGCACCTTAGCCACGGTCGGATGGCCTATCTTGTTCGCTCCGGTCCTACAAATTGATCGCGTGAGCAAGATAATCCAAGTACAATGAAAGACAAAAATAGGTGAGCAAACTCACTTGGCGACTGGAATGAAGCGTAGCCCCGTGCGGATGCTGGACGGCTTCTCCAGTTCGGGGCCCAGTCGGCGACTGAGGCCCATCTCCAGGACGTCGCGTGCCCAAGAAACGGACGGTTTCTTCGTCGTCGAGGCTGCGGCCGGAGCCTCCGAAACATCTTCGGCAGGAGCACCCTTGGGCGGCGAAGCTACCGCGACTAGAGCGGTCCCCGACCCAGAGATTGGGGCGAACGGCGGAGGCATCAAGGCTAGAGGCGCCTCGTTCAGGCCAGGCTGGTGGTGTCAGAGCTGCTTGGCGAGTGAGGCGGAGACGCCTGTTTTGCTGGCTTCGTCTTCTTCTTTGGAGGGGCCTTAACCTCCTTGTCCTTCTTCTCCTTCTTCTTCTTCTTCTTCGATGGAGTGGCCTCGCGACGCGAGGTGTGCTCGGGGAGCTCGTCGTCATCATCGTCATGACGCTCGAGGCTTCTGCTCGCCTCAAGCTCACGTTGTCGCTGCCCGCGCGTTTTCCGGACCAGCGGGGCGACCTCTTCTTCGGATTCATCGTCGTCGCCACTCCCGTCGTTCTCGACGCCTCCCCTCGCTGGAGGCGATTCACCCACCTCCCGGACGGACGAACTCGAATTCTCGTCGTCCGCGGGCGGAAGCTACCCTTCAACTACTTGAAATAGCTGCAATAGGCATAAACAACATCAGTATGACCGCGACTGCATTTAACTGCGACTGCGAATGACGAAAGGATGACTTTACCGTTGGGGCTGGATGCTTCGCGGTATAGGGGGCGACC
Organism: Avena sativa; assembly: GCA_916181665.1. Classification (NCBI taxonomy): domain Eukaryota; kingdom Viridiplantae; phylum Streptophyta; class Magnoliopsida; order Poales; family Poaceae; genus Avena; species Avena sativa. The sequence goes on along the minus strand of OV702294.1, from coordinate 163,087,974 downwards.
CCAACCTTCGCGCCGAGGTACGTCGCCTGGGTGATCTTCTTCAGCGCCAGGAGGTAATCCTCGAGTTGCCACTCGTCGAGGCAGGACTTCGTCGAGTCCTCCCGGCCCGCGTACTCGTACATATAGTGGTCGCGGCGGGCCAGGGGGACGAGTCGCCACCCGAGCTAGCAGTTGTACAAATTGATGGGCAGGAGACCCCTTTTCTTCAGGCCGCGAATGGTCTGAAGCATTTCGTCCACGACCATTCTCTGGTCTATTGGAAGCTTGCCGACTTGAAGTCGGCGTGGTTCAGGCCGGTCGGCGGAGTATCTTGGGATCGCCACCTCGCCGTCTGGAGTCGCCTCGGTGACGTAGAACCAAGAGTTCTTCCGTTGGCTCGCCGCCTTGGCGGGTAGCATCAGATCGAAGAAGGAAGCCTTCGATTTTAGCTGGAACGTCAGGCCGCCCGCGGCGAGCATTGGGCCACCCGCTTCCTCGCGACTGATCCGCCCGTGGAATAGATCTTGCCACAGGGGGAAGTAGGGCCTGCAGCGCAGGTAGCACTCGCAAAACGCCACGAAAATGGCGAGCTGCTCGATGCTGTGTGGGCCCAGGTCCGACGGTTGGATCCCGTAGAAGGCGCAGAAGCGCCGGAAGAAGAGAGATGTTGGGAATCCCAGCCCCCGCTCTAGGTGGTTGGTGAAGCAGATGAACTCTCCCTCGCGCGGGTTCGGTGTCACCTCTCCGGCCGCAGGGATGCGCCACCTGCCGGCGCGTAGGATCCCGGCCTCCTCGAAGGACGCCAGTTGCGCCCTCGTACACTTAGATCTACCCCAAGGCTCGGTGGAGGGGGCCATTGGCGGAAGGATTCGTGGGGGGTCGGAGGATTTCGGGTCGGCTGGATCGCGATGCGGAGGAAGGCGAAAGTTCGCGCAATCGGAGGAAATGACGAGGAGGTGGTTCTCTGGTCGCCTGCCATTCCCCTTATATAGCGGTTGTTACCTGCCAAATCAGGGAGCCGTTACTACGCGGTGATTACGCCAAAAGTTACCGTTGGATTACCCCAACGGCTAGTTTGACCATGTTTAACGGTCCAACTTCAGCCACTCGGCTCGCCGACCCGATCACTACGGCAGTGACTGAGTATTTCGCCGAGTCGACTCGCCAAAGCTGCGATCAGAATGACTAGCTTTTTCCTTTATTCAGGAGCCCGCCAACGATTCGAATGGGTGTCTGCTCTGAAGCCGTATACTCCGACTGCTAGCAACCACCTGCGCCCAATCAACGACGGCCTCGGGGACTACTGATGGGGATATGCCTACCGGGGTATACCCAGCAGGACGTTTCCGACTGGCCCAGGAATTGGCGAGTGGGCCTGCAAGACGGCGACTGGATCAAGGCCCGGTGTGGATCCAAGCGACTGGAAGCTGAAGGCCCAGGCGAGTAGATAGGCCCAGTCGGGTTAGGTTAAACGATTACCGAAGCCTTAACTGATTCGGTTGGGATATGTATACCCTAGGGGAGGTAAGTCTATATAAACCTCCCTACAGGGCGTGTAGAGATATGTTCCATCATACACCCAAGCGACTCGCCGCCTAGTCGCCGAGCTCGCCCATTGTACCACCATCATAATACAATCTAGCAGGAGTAGGTCTTTACCCTCCGGGGGGCCGAACCTGGGTAAAACCTTGTGTCTCCGCCCTCATCTCGTACCGCAGATGGCTGGCCGCCCTTGCCCCTCGTTCTACTACTCGCTGCCGATTGCAGCATCTGCCGTGACCATTCCCACGACACTCACGGTGGCAGATGGTGAGCTACGGTGCAGCTTTGTGTGCCATGCTCTTCTTGCGGCGGTGTTATTCGGTAGGCGGCGTTTCAGCGGTGGTTGGATGGAGGCGGGGCCAGGGTGATGATGATTGGCGGCGGTGGTGGCAGAGACGAGCTTGGCCGACGACCCTAAACCCTAGATCTGGGGCTGCTCTAGGCTCGGTCGGGCCTGGTATGCTCATGCGGCTGCGTTCGGTTTGCTACCGCTTTGACGGTGGAGGTCGGTCCCTACCACATGGCAGCGGCGCCGCTTTCCCTTGTCTTCGGTGGGTTCCCTCAGTCCGACCAACCTCGTGGTGTTTGCCATAGTGAGACGCCGATGAAGACTGCACGACCGTTTTGGCGCATGTTGGCAGTCAGCAAGTTGGGTGGAGTGCCAGGATTGGCTGGGGTTTTGGGGTCTTTGGGGGTCGAGATAAATCCTTGCCGGCTAGGCCGACTCCGATGCGGCGACATCTGCGTGTGCCGTCTTCCTTCTTGAAGGGCGCCGAATGTACCTTCTTCTCACTCCTCTGCGTGTACCAGGAGAAATCCTAGGAGAAGTCCGGGCAGCAGCGTCGTCATCGTCGTAATCTTTGAAGATGTTGCTTGGTACACGGCAATTCGGAAGCATAGGATCGTGATGGGACTTTTTCTGAGGGTGCAACGGTTGCGAGTCTTCGTCGGTTGTCGATCAGGCGTTGTTGTAAATTTATTTCTCTATCTTTCTTTTGTATTTTCTCTTGGGCTTCTGCTTGCGCTGTTCGGCCCAACAGTGTTCGGAAAGTTGTATCGGTCGTTTGCTATATTAATATACTGGGGCATCAAGCCTGTTTCGAGGAGGATTCACCTTTTTTCTTTAACAGATAACCATAGCTGAATACTGAAGCATTCATCAAAACTGATCATCTATTCTCCATATCATTAGTACCACGAGGTACTTCTAATATTTCATCCAGTACAAAAGTATGATTTCTGTTCTGGTACTTCTCTACAGACACTACACCCTGTCTAGAGCTATGCTAAGCTAATACAGTATGTCACCCAGATTAAGTACATAAAAGAGAAGCACTATGGCCACCCAATAGACTACACAAGTTCACCAGTAGATCCAGATAGTAGATAATGTGGATGACAACAAACTAAGATCTAATGCAGATGGGCACCATCATCATTATGCATAGCACCTTAGGGCCCCATGGATAAACCATAGCATGGTGCTTAAATGAAGCCAAGAACCATCATGGCCAAGGACATCTCCGCATGTGGAAATGTGGAATTACCACTAGTGCATAACATACCCTCTAACAGCGGTTCAGGAGACCCTCTAACAGCGGTTTCAGAACCGCTGTTGGGGGTTTGATGTTAGAGGCCCCCCCTTTAACAGCGGTTCTTATACAAACCGCTGTTAAAGGTTGGCACACGTGGGGCTGCCGGAGTGCTCAGGGGCCCCCTTTAACACCGGTTCGTAACACGAACCGGTGTTAAAGGTTCTCTACCGCGGCAGGAGAATGGCATAAATCTCTGCCACGGCAGGAAAACAGCATAAATCTCTATCGCCGCAGCGTTCTGCCGCCGCCCTGTTCTGGGCGGATTTCTGTGGCGCGGCGGGGACGTGGAGGGGGGAGGGGGAATCAATTGGGAGAGGTATACACATACATCGTCGGTACATAGGAGTACATGAATAATTAAGCAACTATTATTATACACAAACATTGTCATTGTGGTACTCTCCGTACACGTTGAAGCATCAAGTACAAGACAAACACGTTTAAGCATATATACAATATAACATCTCCATACACGTTCATTTTGGTGGATATCTAAAGAGTTCTCTGCCAGGCGTGATGACCTCATCAAGTATGAACCCCGCCAATTCCTCTTGAATGACTCGTATGCGGTCAAATGGTAGGAGTTGGTCCCGCATCCGTTCGATCTAAATATATATATAAAGAATGGGGTCAATATATATATATATAAGAATAAAACTCAACACAACTCATGGTAATAAAATAATGCAGTGTACTTTGTTTACTTACTCTAAGTTGTTCTAGTGCGGCTTGGCCCGTCGCACATATCGTGTTGCGAATGAACTCGCAAACATAGTATCCACATAAGTTATTGCCGGGTCCCTGATGCGCGCACTTTACAAGAATAGAGAGTTTAATCAAAATAATAATCAATAAAGCATGCTATAATGGAATTGGAAGCAGAATCAAAGAGATACGCAGACCTAGCTGGCTAGTATTACTTATATTTTGGTCTACAAATTTTAGTTCTTCTGACCATTCACCCACGGCCCTGCACGTGAACCTTTTCAAAACCCTGTCCGGCAAAGAAAATGGATAAATGAGTAATTAATTACTTGTTGTCACAAAATTTGCCGATCTAGTGCGATAATATGATTGAAATTACCTCTGGAGCATCTCTTTAAAGTCTGCCCATAGCTCTTGGTTTTTTCATAACGAGTCCATGACAAGGACTTTTCCTGAGTCAACTTGAATGACTAACAGAATAAAGTGGAACCTACGCAAGCATAAATCATCATCAGTTACACTTAACATCGAGTAAGCCGAAACAGAATGTGTACAAGAGAGGGTAACACTCACGACAAGTTGTAAGGCAATAGTATTTCCCTTTTTTGTCTCAGTAAAGACGTTAGCAAGAAATCTTCTGTTTGCCCGGGTTTGTGTTTTACCACTTCTTCATGGACTCTATTTGGGTCAACGAACCCAATGTCAAAAGGGCACCCTTTCATGCATTCCATAACCTTTTTCCTGCATAATAGTATATACATATATGGTGAGCATATATATACATGCAATTAATGAATTGAATGAGATGATATAGAAATTACAGAAATAGTACTTACACACAATAAAGGCTGATGGCAGCTTTGTCGAGTTCCTTATGATTGAATAGAAAATGCAAGTCTTGAATGTTGAAGGTGATCTCTTTGTCTCCGCACAAGAAAATTTGATCTCTTATATGCGTCGTGATCCATTCTTCCTTTCTCGTCTTGCAGAAATCAAGGTACCACTTATGCAATCTTCGCATCTTTGTTGGTAGATTCTTGAGCTCCTCTTTCTTGACGAGATTCTTCCCATACCATGGTTGTATGGGGTTGACATCGCCTTTGGGCAAGTTGTCTCCCATGATGTTCAAGTATGCAATGTAAGTCATCCCCATCTCATTGGCCTTTCTTTGTAGATCTGCCTCGTAATCATTTACAGGAGGAGCTATCCGTGTGTCGAACACTTGGAGTGGGGCACATGATTGCTTTTCCTGTTGTCCGAGCATGGGAACTGTTTTCTGGGGTGCCGCACGACTCCTACTTTCAGACTCCCTCTGCCTTGCATCCCCCTTCATAATCTGGCGCTCGTAGTCCGGCACAAGTGGGGTTTCAGGTTTCAAAAGATTATTGTAAAACTTCTCCACCACCGACGAATCTAGTTTCTCCTTTGGCTCGGCCCGTCTAGGTGCAAAGAATTTCTTGACCTCTTCTTCTGAGATCCTATTGGTCTCCTCGTCGCTGCAATTCCAAGGTAATACCGGCAATGGCTTGGAGGAAGGCTGCGGGACGTAGTTTCTTGAACTCTTTGGTGTACGGTTTCCTGCGGATTTCTTCGTGGCAGTGCTCTTCTGCTTACGCTGACGCGCAGGAGATGGCTAAAGCGCTGGAGATGGCTGAAGCGCTAGAGATGGCTAACGCGCAGGAGATGGCTGACGCGTAGGAGATGGCTGCTGCGTAGGAGATGGCTGAAGCGCCGGAGATGACGGGGGAGTATTCTGATGACTTGGAGACAACTGATGCGGCTTAGACTACTGACACTGCGGAGACAGCGGGGTGCCAGTGGCCTCCAATTTGGAAGCACGATCTGTTCCTTATTCCAAAGAATGGTTGTTTTCACTGCAAATTTGAGTTGAGTTTCCCCTTCACCTATAGCATGGTCAAGCTGTGCTTCCTCATATTCCTTCACAACCTCATCCACCCCGACAATAGCATAGCCATCTGGAATCGGTCGGCAGTGGTAACTTCCACCAGCTACAGGAGGTAAGGCATAACCGACCGCCACCTTAATGGATAAGCCCATTAATCTCACATGCAGCTCAGCATGTTCGCTCTCCGTGATCTCATCCACGGGGTATCGAGGACCCGCCATTTCAAGCGTGGGCTGCACATTCTTCGTGGAAGCCACGCTGCTTTTCCGCGCAGAGTCTGGGCCGCCGGCAGCTTCCAATGCAGGCTCTTCGTGCCGCTGAGATGGGCGGCCGGTAGCTTGATGGCTGTGTTGTGCATTCACTTGCGCCTGCAGCGCCACAAGTGCATGTTCTATCTGTGTCATCCGCTCTGTATGCTCTTTTTCTTTTCTGTCGCGCCATCTGTAAGAGTCGCCCCACTCGTCAAACCCATCCTTCCACGTCATACCCCCTGTGCCTCGTGCATGTCCAGGGTGTTCTTTTTTACCGATGGCGCGTGTGAGATGGTCATTCTCTCTGCCAGGATGGAAGGTCCTGGCGGCTGTTTCCTCGTATGTCGTGATGAGTTAAGTGACGGGTTTGGCAAGGAGGGTTGGGAAGATACACAATCCTGTTTCTGGGTCCAACCTTGCCCCGATTCTGTAGAACCAAGTCTTTGCACGTAGGTCCCACCCATGTGTCTGGGGTGTGATCCCTCTAGCGCGCAGGGCCTTCTCAGCTTCCTCCCACTTAGGCCTTTGAGATATGTAGCCACCTGACCCCGTCCTCTGGTGATATTCCTTCTTCTGGGCATTTAGCGTATTGGTTTCTCACATCTTTTTAGCTATAGCACCTTCCTTATATGCCACAAATTCGGGCCAGTGAGGTCTTATCTTTGCATAATATGCGTCTTCGAAATCTGGAGTCTCGCGAGCTTTGAAAAATTTGTTCAATTTTGTCTTCCAGTTGCGGAAAGCATCAGCCATCTTCTTTAGAGTCCACTCTTTGACATTTTCCTTTATAATCGGTTTATTTTCATCCTCCTCTGGCGGTAGGGTGAAATTTACCAACAACAAAGTCCAAAGCATTTCTTTGGATCTTTCGTCGACAAAGGTATCGTCGCCCTTCTTTGGCTTATTCCAATATTCAATTATGATTGAGATTTGGTCCCTAACAAGAACTTTGGCCTGACGTATAAATTTGTCCGCGGCCTTCTTGGGATCCATCTGTTATGCCACGTAGAGATAAAACAAAACTTTTTCCTCTAATGTGGTGATCCCAAGATCTAGCCGAGGTAGAAGGCCACAAGGTTTACCACTAGACACGCAGTTGCGGTATTGATGAAGCGCGTCAGTTAATGCAGTGCAGTCCTTTGCGATCCGATCGTCCAGGTGCTGATCGTACAACACCTCTGCTGGTATCCACACATGCAAGGAGGAGCACTGGCGGCGAACTGATAGGTTCGGTACTACGGCAGGACTGTCGTGGAGCTAGGGTTTCCGACACATGGAATGACCTAACCAATCAACGATTAACCTGGGTTACGATGCTCCACTATATATAGGGAGTGAACGTGGGCTCTGCTCGCGCGGCCCATTCACTAAATCCCATATAATATTAGTCATCGTGAGTCCAACTCACTAACTCAGTCCTAATCCGACATGGGTCCAACCCAAACAGATTACCGGTTCAGATCCAATCTGAACTTCCTCCCGCTCTTAAGTGTTTGACCCCACAGGCTCATGGTTACATGGACACGATTAGAGTCCAACTCTCAATCGATCAGTCGGTAGCGGCTCCTAGCAGAACGTGCCGACTCCCAAGTACCAAAGAGTCATGGCGACTTGCCTTTCCAATGTGACTTGCGTCCGAGTCCCTTTTGCCTCACGATATGCCTTGTCAGACTATAGGCGAATAATTGTCATCCCTTAAATAGTCCAACTCTCTTCTCGATCCGAGATAAGTGATTCATCCGACTAACTCTTAGTCGACCGCCTCGGTTAACACTTAACCGAGTCGTGCATGGCCATGCTTTCCGAATCATATCTTCCGAGAGGGCCCAGAGAATATCTCTCCAAGTGGAGGGGTAAAATCCCATCTTGGTTATTCACATCACGCAGCTTGATTCTCAGTCGACCTGAACTCTGCCTTTATAACTACCCAGTTATGGATCAACGTTTGACAGAAACTAAGTCGGTGATCCTCAACTCGGATTATGCAATAACCTCAGGTCTAAGGATTACACTGATTGAGATATACAAATGATAACTTGTTCGTTGTACCTCAATATGGGTAATCCGAATCGCTAAACTCTTTAGCCGAATCTGTGTAAGTTGGAATAGCATCTCCATGCCCATGACAAGTGGAACCGAGTCATCAAGCCAACTTTCACATTGGTCTAAGTTGTGTGTCCAGCACAACCTCAATGACCAAGGATATTTAGTACAAATAACATGAATGCATAGTTCCACAACCGAATCACATATTCAATGATACACATTAGATGTTTATACAAGGACTACTTAATATCTTTATGAATACAATGGGAAATATAATCATACATGATTGCCTCTAGGGCATATTCCAAACACCATCGGCCTGCCATCAACATGGACTGCTTCGATCGTGAACTTTGCACGATCTTTCAATCGATGGCTCGCGCCTCGCTTGCTCTTTTTCGTAGAAGAAGATTGTTGCTGGCTGGTCGATCCAGAGGGCGAAAAGAAGAAAGAAGCGTTAATTAATACATGTACATATATATACAAATTAATCGGTGCAAGTCAGCAGAGGCTTAATCAATGCATATACCTCGACGGACTTTGTAATCACTAAAGTGCATTCACCGGAGTCATCATCTTCTCCATGACTACTTGAGCTGTCATCATGTCCCTCCAAGTTCAGATATTGTAAGGTGTCCTCGTGGATCATGTTCTCCATTATTTCTTCCTCTTCAAGGTTTCTACTGAGTGGATCCATAGTTTCTAAAACAATAATATTATCACACAAATATCAGTAATACATCTATTGAAATGCTCGAGCAAGGATGATGATATGACATGTTAAAAGTATTGAAATGTAACCCTAATACATGCTTGGTCATTTTAAACAGGGTCCAAACCCTAATTCGGAGAAACCCCGGATTCATATGAGAGGGTACATTTACTTCTTCTAATTAACTTGTCATGAAAGTAGATTAAGAATGCATTGTTATAATGCTATTAACAATGAGAGGTGTGCTAGGGCAGCGGCTGGCGGCGCTAGGGCGAGAGCGGGGATGCGTGGGGGTGTGCGTTCGAACCAACACGACGCGTGTGTAGGCTCAGCGAGGGCAGCGGGTCAGGGTCGATGGAAATGGTCGCGGTGGTCGTCGGTGTGGCGGATGGCGCGGGGGCGCACGGTGGCATATATTTAATGACAACAATATATACAATACACCGCTTTCATATATATACAACAATAATATACATATATTCAACAATATATAACAATAACAATATATATACATTCAATAATATACAACAACAATATATACATATATACAACAATATATACACATATATACAACAATATACAACAATAACAATATATACACATATATATAACAATATATACACATATATACAACAATATACAAAAATAACAATATATAAACATATATACAACAATATATCAAATATTCAACCAAATTTGGCTCCTCACCGGCGGCAAACGGCGGGGTTGGCGCGCGTGGCGGCGAGTGGAGGACAGTTGGTGGCGGCTTCGAGCGGCGTGGCACCGGGCATGGACGGCGGTGGCGGACGACACGGTGGCGGACGGCGGCGCGGGCGCTGTGGTGGCGGCTCCGAGCGGCGCGACGGCTCTGGGCGTCGCGGCACCGGGCGTGGACGGCGGTGGGACGGCGCGGGCGCGGTGGCAGACGGCGCTGGTGCGGCGACAACGGCGGCGGATGACAACGATGTGTCGAGCATCCTGGAGGCGTTGTCCTCTGCTAGCTCCTCTGCTCCTCGATCTGCTCGATCTGGGGGAAGAGAAAGAGGACGCACGCTTTTATACCTCCCCCCTTTAACACCGGTTCCAGCCATGAACCGGTGTTAAAGGGGGGATTCGTTTCGCGTGCGCACCCCCCTTTAGCACCGGTTCTAGCCACTAACCGGTGCTAAAGGGGGGAATTCGTTTCACGCGCGCACCCCCTCCTTTAACACCGGTTCATGGCTGGAACCGGTGTTAAAAGGAAGGCATTTATTTCGTACATTACAGGGTTGGGGGCACTTTTAATTGAAAAAATAGGATATAATTTAGAAAATTCATATCTTTTTCATTGCAACTCAGAAAAATATGTATAATATATCATAATTTTCAGAAAAATAAGATCTATCCATTCATATAAAAACATTTTATAGTTACTCTAGATGAATTTTTTCAAAATGATTAAAAAACTTAAATATAAATTTTGATTATTCAATTAAGACAAAAATAAAATAGTCAAACCCTAAAACTTTGAACTCAAGAAATATTTAGCATCTGAAAAGGAATATAACCCTATTTTATTAGAGAAAATCATATTTTATTTTGTATTAACATTTTTGAATTGTTTGGATATTTAAATTTAGCATCTTTTGTATACTTTGGAATCTGACAAAACTTTCAACATGAAAATTGTTTGTATTTGAATAATTAATCCTAAAACATTTTTTTTAAAAAAAAATTCTAACTATTCAAACTAGTAACATACGGGAAAGGGCAGGCAGAATGCGCGAGAGGAAAAGGGCGGGAAGAAAATTTTATTACGATATAACTGGAATTAAAGTACATAACGCAACTAACAAAGCACGACTAATAATTAAGATACATAGAAGAACTGACAATTAAGATACATGGCCAGATTAAGTCACAATCGGCCAAACTTGTTTTGGAATGTTGGAGTGCAGTCATGCTCCTGCCTACACCTGTAATACTCGCCACTGTAGTCTTCATACTCGCCGCGGCCTCGTCGCTGTCGTCGTCGATGTTGCCATAGTTGAACCTTAAAGGCTGAGTATGCGTGGGTTGGACTTGAGGGTAGCGCATACGTGGGTTAGAGTCGGCGGCAGTGTTGTAGGCCATGACGCTCTGGAGAGTCCGACCGCGCCACCACAGCCGACGGCCGGCCTCTTTGAAGTTTAGAGGAGGTGGGCCGTCCTCCTCATTCCTAGCGAGTGCCCTCTCACGTCGATCCCCGAAGAAGGCTTCCCAAGTCGAGAAATAGTCGAGATGCCAGTTGGGATTCCTCCGCTGCTCCGGCATGATCTCTAAATAGTAGTGGTTCATGATGGCCATCCGGTGTGCCACACATAGAGGGACAGGAGGAACCGGCATGCCTTCGGCACTCAGCATCCAGTCGACGGGGACGCAGTAGCCTAAAGGGCAGGGGTAGTTCGAGGCACAAAGCGCCTCCGCCTCCCTATGGGTTAGTGGTACGGTGCAAGCCATGGGAAAGAGTGATGAGGTTGCAGATATGAGTCTGGAGATGTGCAATGACAATGGAGGACAACCCTACATATATATAGTGAGAAATGGCAGGAAGATAACCGCAGGGAAGAACTGGCGGGGAAAAATGGCGGGAAGAAATGGTGCGAAGAAAAATGGCGGGAAGAAAAATGGCTCATTTAATACATTTAGTGTTAACAGAAGAAATATGACATTGATTTCCATCTTTAGATACATATGTGTGCCAATAATGGCTCAATTAATACATATAGTCAATCTTATGATCGCGTCGGCCATAACCATGGAGTATCAACACCGTTTAACAGGATGGTTGGGTCAGTCTTCACTCTGAAGGGCGGAATTTCATCAAACTTGTTATAATCTTCTGACATATCTATCTTGTCCTCTACTCCCACGATGTTTCTTTTCCCTGAAAGAACTATGTGACGCTTTGGCTCATCGTGTGATGTATCTGTTTGCTTATTTTTTTTCTTTTTTTCGGTTTGGTAGACATGTCCTTCACATAGAAAACCGGAGCCACATCATTGGCTAATACGAATGGTTCGTCTAAGTTCTTGTCTACCTTCATAAGGTTGTTGAGATCCACTATTGTCATTCCATACTTCTTGTCTACCTCAACCCCTCCTCCTGTTAGCTTGACCCATTTGCATCGAAACAAGGGGACCTTAAAATTAGGTCCATAGTCAAGTTCCCATATCTCCTCTGTGAACCCATAATACGTGGTCTTTTGTCCATTGTCTTCTGCTGCATCGAAACGGACACCACTATTTTGGTTAGTGCTCTTTTTATCTTGGCCTATCATGTAAAATGTATTCCCATTTATTTTGTACCCTTGGAAAGTACATACAGTCAAAGATGGTGTCCTGGCCAACAAGTACAACTGATCTCCAACAGTGGTGTTATTCGGGAGAAGTCTTTGCAGCCAGCCGCCAAAACTCGCCATGTGTTCACTTATAATCCATTCATCAGACTGCCCCGGGTGTTTGAGGCATATAAAATTCTTGTGTTCATTGATATACAGGGCAACCAAGATAGATCTTTGTAAAACCGTGTAGTGTGCTTGATTGAGAGAATACCCGTCCCTACATATCATTGCTTTACATCCTAGGGTGCCTTTTCCACGCAGTCTCCCCTCATGTCATGATTCTGGAACACCAATCGCCTTAAGGTCAGGAATAAAATCAACACAGAACTCAATGACCTCCTCTGTTACATAGCCCTTGGAGATGCTTCCTTCTGTCCTAGCACGGTTATGAACACATTTCTTTAGGACTCCCATGTACCTCTCAAAGGGGAACATATTGTGTAGAAATACAGGACGAGAATGGCAATATCTTCTACTAGGTGAACCAGGAGATGCGCCATAATATTGAAGAAGGATGGTGGGAACACCAACTCAAAGCTGACAAGACATTGGGCCACATCTGTCTGTAACCCTGGTAGGCTTTCTGGATCGATTACCTTCTGAGATATTGCATTGACGAATGCACATAGCTTCACAATGGGTACTCGAACATTTTCAGGTAGAAGCCCCCTCAATGCAATCGGAAGCAATTGCGTCATAATCACGTGGCAGTCATAAGACTTTAGGTTTTGGAATTTTTTCTCTGCCATATTTATTATTCCCTTTATATTTGACGAGAAGCCAGACGGGACCTTGATACTACTCAGGCATTCAAAAAAGATTTCCTTCTCTGCTTTGGTAAGAGCGTAGCTGGCAGGAGTTAAGTGGCGTCCTTTACCCTTCTCGTTCTCAGGATGCATAGGCTCTTCAGGGTCTTTCATACGTTGCTGGTCCTGCCGTGCTTCCGGTGTATCTTTTGTCTTCCCATACACTCCTAGGAAGCCTAGCAGGTTCACGCAAACATTCTTCGTCATGTGCATCACGTCGATTGAAGAGCGGACCTCTAGGAATTTCCAATAGGGTAGGTCCCAAAATATAGATTGCTTCTTCCACATGGGCGCATGTCTGGCATCGTCATTCGGAACAGATAGACTGCCAGGACCTTTTCCAAAGATTACTTCTAGGTCCTTGACCATACCAAATACCTCCTCACCGGTACAGAGGACAGGCTTCCTCTGGGGTTCTGCCAGACGTTTGAAATGCTTGCCTTTCTTTCTTATGGGATGCAGGTTCGGAAGAAATCGATGATACCCTAGGTACACAACTTTCAGTCTCATCTAAATAGTGCGTGCATGCTTTGAATCCCTTGTTTGTCTGCCCTGAAGTGTTACTAAGAGCAGGCCAATCATTGATGGTTACGAAAAGCAACGCTCGTAGGTCAAATGGCTCCCCTTTGTGCTCATCCCACATACATACACCTGGTTTGGCCCACAGCTGTAAAAGTTATTCAACTAATGACCTTAGGTACACATCAATGTCGTTGCCGGGTTGCCTCGGGCCTTGGATGAGCACTGGCATCATAATGAACTTCCTCTTCATACACAACCAAGGAGGAAGGTTATAGATACATAGAGTCACAGGCCAGGTGTTGTGACTGCAACTCTGCTCACCAAGAGGATTCATGCCATCTGTACTTATACCAAACCTTAAGTTCCTTGTGTCATGTGCCAAGTCCGGGTACTCTCGCTCGAATTTTCTCCACTGTGACCCATCAGCGGGGTGTCTCAACATCGCGTCTTTCTTACGGTCTTCCATGTGCCATCGCAACAACTTGGCATGCTCTTTATTTGTGAAGAGACGTTTTAACCGTGGTATTATAGGAGCATACCACATAACCTTGGCAGGAACCTTCTTTCTAGGGGCCTCGCCCTCAACATCGCCAGGGTCGTCTCGTCTGATCTTATATCGCAGTGTAGTGCATACCAGGCATGCATCCAAATTCTCGTACTTCTCACTACGGTAGAGGATGCATGCATTTATCTTCTGCACGTCTAATCCTAGAGGGCAGACAACCTTCTTCGCTTGGTATGTACTGTCGGGCAATTCATTATTTCTTGGAAGCAGATTCTTCATTTTTACCAACAACTTTGAAAATGCGCTATCAGTCACACCACTCTCTGCCTTCCATTGCAGCAAACCCAGTGTGGTACCTAGATTTTTGTGGCCATCTTCGCAACTTGGGTACAACAATGTTTTGTGATCCTTTAACATCTACTCCATCTTCCCCTTCTCCTTTTCAGTTTCACATTCTTCCTTTGCATCAGTAATGGCCCGACCAAGATCGTCATCAGCGGGCCCATCTGCTGCCTCTTGATCTTCATTATCTATCCCCGTTGTAGTATCATCATATTCAGGATACATATTATGATAGTTGTCATCATCCTCTTATTCTTCGTTGTCTTCCATCACAACCCATTTTTCTCTGTGCTTGGTCCAACAATTATAGCTGGGCATGAAACCGGATCGAAGCAGGTGGGCGTGAATGGTTCTGGTATTTGAGTAGTCTTTCTTGTTCTGACAGTGAACACACGGACAACACATAAAACCATTGTGACCATGGTTTGCATTAGCCATAACGATGAAACTTTGGAGGCCCGTAATGTACTCGGAAGTGCATCGGTCACCGTACATCCATTGACGGTTCATATGCATTATATAGTACTATATCAAAAATTAATAGGGAGATGACCACTTATATAGTACATCAATGACACATGAAAAAATAAAGTTGCCGACCTCGACCAAGAAGGAAAGAGCAACGAGAAAACTTAATTCGAGCTCTCGAGCATTTCACCGAACACGTCTTGTGCATAGGAAAAAAACACAAACTAGCACACCTCTCACCCTCTTGCTAAGCTCCCAAATGAGAGAGTGAAAAAATGATAGAGAGGGGTGTGGGCTACAGTGTGTTATATAGGCGCACCCCCTTTAACACTGGTTCAAGCCACAGATAGGTGTTAAAGGGGGGCTGCATGGGCCACTGGTGCAGGGCCTTTAACACCGGTTCGTGGCTCGAACCGGTGTTAAAGGGGGTGCTCCTTTTTGCTTTCTGGACCACACTGGTACGGGCACCCCCTTTAACACCGGTTCGTAGGATAACCGGTGTCAAAGCCCATTTCCGACCTCAACCAAAGGCCTCGTTTCCACTAGTGTGCCTACCTTCAAGACACTAGTACATAGTAAGTTCTTCAAACCAGGAGAAGAGATGCCAAAATCTCTCCCATTGTCTACTCGGGTACATCAGTTCTATCATCTATTTCTGCTCCAGACTGAAGAATTGCAGCATCTAATACTAGCTTTCTCCTCACAATTTCATACTATATCTTTTCATCAACTGAATCCTTCGCCACTAGCCTGGATAAAAAAATCACTCTTATCAATTTATCATATGGAAAGGCCCCAAAATTCCTTGAGAGAGTGATCGCTATTACTACCTAGTATCTCATATGTATGCGCTTGGAATCGATCTGGAACAAGAAACAAATCGACAAGAAGCCGAGAAAAACTCCAAGGCCGCTCCCCTCGGCCGCTTAGGACTCTTCCGAGATTAACAAAACAACAAAGGCGGACAGGGAAATCCAAACAAACAGTTGCACTCAAAACAAAGTAAAAAAGAAAAGCATACGAACAAAAGCTCGCAAACACCCACACCCACAGAACTCACATATGACACAAACACACACATACAGATATTTTTATAAAATAGGAAAGGAACACAACAAGGGAGAAGAAGATGGAAGGGAACATGGGATAGATACCTTACTCACTCTCTCTCTCTCTCAACCTACTGCTGCCGCTGCTAGCTCCCCCTCCTGCTTGCTTGCTCTCTGCAAAACTGAAGGAGGAGATAGAAGTTGAGGATGGAGAGGCCGGGAGGAGGAAGGAGGAAGGCTAAGAGGAAGGTTGTTGTCTCAGTTCTTTCAACTCCTTGTCATACTTTTCTTTCTCTCTCTATCTCTTCCCTGCTCCTTTCCTTCCACGCTCTTATATGCCCTCCCTTTATAAATTATTTTATGAAAATTTGCTTGTGCTCTTTCCAAGGCCTATGTACACCAGGGAAATATATAAAACATGGTTTTTATATACTAGAGCTCGGAGCAAGAGAGAGACTCACAGGAAAAGAGAGAGGAAGGAAGGATGGTGGGAGAGAGGTAGCGGTCGGGGTGGGGGGCAAGCTCTCGCAGCCAAGCGGTGTCGTCAAGCGTCTGAGGTGTTGGGTCCAGCGGGCCAATTCATCTCGTCCGAGCGTGTCCGAACTCGTCCGCGTAGATGTGCGGGATGTGCGCGGCGCTCAACGGCCCGACTCATCCGGATAAACGCGTCCGGCTTGACCATCCGTATATCTAATTTGGGCAACGGTTATCGGCCTGGACACGCACGGACATCGCGGGTATCTTGCCCGTTTGCCACCTGGGACCCATATGTAAGTGCTTAAGATAGCTATTCATTAGATTTTAAGTTCCGCCAGTTACAAAAAGACCATTTGAACAAATTAGGGAGGGGTGCTACTGCCACTACTGCTACTGCTACATCTACGGCTAGAGGAGGACGTCACGGCGGCTACTCGCCGCTGTTGCCACGGCCACCAGATGTCTACGCACTTCTATTCTTGTAGACAATTGTTGGGCCTCCAAGTGCAGAGGTTTGTTGAACAGCAGCAAGTTTCCCTTAAGTGGATTACCCAAGGTTTATCAAACTCAGGGAGGAAGTGGTCAAAGGTATTCCATCTCAAGCAACCCTGCAATCAAGATACAATAAGTCTCTTGTGTCCCCAACACACCCAATATAGGTGCACTAGTTCGGTGAAGATATAGTGAAATACAAGTGGTAACGGTGCCAGAAAGGAGCTTCTGACTTGTTGTTGATGTGGGATAATGGTGCCAGAAAATAGATGATGGCGTGGAGGAACAGACTAAAGGCAAAGTGAAGGAATCAAGCAACATGCAATAGATCTAGATGCAAACGGTGTTTCAATGTTTAGAAACAAGGCCTAGGGATCATACTTTCACTAGTGAATACTCTCTCATATAAATATCCTCTCTTCATGATACTATTCTTAACTACTCTTCAGTTGGACACTCTAATCCACGGTAGGGCCTTCCTCAATCTAGATAACCCCACACTGTCACCTTGAGCACTAGATGGTTCCAACAAACACCACAATTCCATAAAGTCATCCAACTCCAAATATAACTCATAACAAATATTCAATCTAGCCAAAGTGCCACACACGGTATGCACGTTGTCACTTTCACACACGTGGGGAAAAACATAAATCTATTAAAGCACAAAGAGTATTTATGTAGACACAAACCTAAGTGCCACCATGGCGTGCACGCTGTCACTTTCACACACATAGGGAGAGCAGAGATCTATTGAAGCACTTGAGTAGCAAGGTAGATCTACTTGATTACAAAGCTCATGACCACAACAAGATCATGCATAGATAGAGAGATGAACACATAGCTACCGATAGAGCCCTTAGCCTCGAGGAAGAACTACTCCCTCCTCATCATGGGAATCAGCAATAGTGATGAAGAAAACAGGCAACTGGCACTGTGGCAACTTGTTAATAGGTTAGTTCCAAAAAAATATAAAAACACCTCAAAGTGTAGATAAAGCAAAGAAAAGTAGGTACTAAACAAGCATGCAGCATCAAAAATTATAGATATGTTTCCGACGTATCAAACATCCCCAAGCTTAACTCCTGCTCGTCCTCGAGTAGGTAAGTGATAAAAATAATAATTTTTGAGGTTACATGCACCATCAAAACTAAGATCAAACCATTTGCACGCATTGAAAGCTGGGATCAAAGAACTCTAAACATGTGCATGAAAGATGGAGTTCTAACAATAGGACATAGTAACTATGCATGCAACATGACAAGCTACAAACAAATATCATGAATAACATGCATTGAAAAGCGTTTGTTTGTTTCACATACAGAAAATATAGCATAGTGGCAATCAGCTTGTCACTCATAGAGTAGCAAATAGATGCATAGGACACCTTCAAAGTTCACAAGGGTGACTAGAAACAAATAGTACAAGAACAAGTAATATTACAATATGCATCAATTAATAAGCTTTGGAACACTGCACACAGAATGACAAGTATGCTCTCTTAATGGTGCCTAAAGGTAGAAGGTGGAGACTCAAATAATGGTGGAAGAAAGGCCTTTTTTGTAAAGGAAGCAGGGATTACAAGTTTGAAAAAGAGCTTCCAAAAATTATGGCACTTGTTAGCTTTCAGCCCTCATTGCCCCTATCATAAGCATCTTGAAGTGGTTAAGGTTAAAGTGGCAAAGATGGAGTATATGCTTGACGAATTATAAGTTGGCAATCTCAAGTCCCTTGAATACGAGGGCCACACCTCATGCATACTCAACTTTGGGTCCCGGTAAGTTCTTGTCACTGTAAGTATTTGCATATCATTGAGAACCACGAACGGGGTACACCTTGCACATGGTACAAGAGATTTCCCATAACCAAAATGACAAGGCAAGCAAACAATGATCATCTCAGCAATCATCTTATTGACCATATGCATAGCTTCTTATTGAGGATGTTTCATAGATAGCTCACTATGGTGATGCTGCAAGTTTCCACCATGATTAGGCATGGCTTAGGCTAGCGGCCTAGGCGTTTCTCTAACACAGGATACAAACTCCATGGACTTACAAGTTCCCTCTTTATTTCACACCGGTGGCATCCATAGACAAAAGAACATTCTATCATCTCAGTACAAAGTATAAGTGCAATGTTAAAAACGTTCCCCGTGATAGCACGGTTCTACTAATTCCAACTTATAAGTGCAAGCATATACAACAAAGTTGTCACAATGGTTCAAGTTTATTAGGGGCAAAGAATATAAAGTGTGCCATCAAGTTCGTGAGGGCTTTAATCACTAAGTTTTCACATAACAAAATAATATACTTGGAATGGTGTAACACACCACGCATAGGATTTTATAGTGGACACTTTGGAATAACTTGGTTTCTTGGGAGTTGGAAGCATGAGTAGGGCTTACTCATACAAGTGGAGGCTAGCAAAATACTGGGAGCAACCAACTAAGAGAGCATAATGGCCATAATCATGCAGTGCAACAATGCATAATAATCAAAGCAAAGAGTGGTACTACAAGTCAAGGACTAAATGATCATAGAGGCTAATGGTGACTTGTCATAGTCATAACATGGTGTGAGCATGTGCCAAGTCAACCCAAGCAAAACATCAAAGGATAATACCACTATAGTATGCTTTTGCATGCTAAAACAATCCATAATTTCTTCAAGGCACACTAAGCAATCCCAATTGTTTGGAAAAATACATGCTACAACAATAATCACTAATCATAAGGTCAAAACAACACCTAGCATGTCATGCTAAAGTCTAAGCCACAGTCAAAACAAGCTCCCTTTTGTACCACTTAAGCATGAAGCTCTCTACTCTTTCCAACACCAAACAAATTTATTTGAAATAACTCACAAAGATAATAATCAATAAAGATCAGTGAGATTGTCTCACAAATCCACAAAGAAGAACTAAAAAGTTCTAAGCTGAAAGCACAAGAAAACTAAGGCTAAACACAGTGCTAGCAAAAGAGAACACTCACAGAACAATAAGAATGAAAACTAGAGTGTTCTAGGCAATGAAAACAGAGTGTGTCTCTCTCCAAAAGAAGTGTGGTGTAACCAAACAACTTACTCAAGCAAACTAAGCAAACGAAAACCAAAAATAAAAACTAAGACGCTTCAAGAACAACACAACTGTGCATGAAATAATAAAAACGAAGTGTCTAGAAAGACCTGAGATTTTTATTGATGAAGAAGGGGATGCCTTGGACATCCCCAAGCTTTGACGCTTGTAACTCTTGAATATTTCTTGTGGTGACCTGGGGTGGCATTCCAAGCTTGAGCTTTTGTCCATTCTTCATCTCATTACATCATTCTTTCTCTACACCTGAAATTTTTCCTTCATACAAAACTTCACACAATCTTCATTAGCAACATTAGTGTATTCAAAAGATAATAATCCTTTGGGTTTAGTTTCAAAACAGCAAAACTTTCACTAAATACACAAGCAACTGTAGCAACTCCTTCAAAAATCTCAATTCCCCTAAAGAGAACTCAAAAAGGAATCAATAAGAGGCAAATGCAAATAATGGTAGAAATCTGTCAAAACAGACCAGCATGTAGAAACAAATTTTTTCAAAGACCTTCTGTTGATCAAATCAAAAAGTGTTGAACTAACAAAAGTTATCTAACATACTGGGGGATTTATTCATATATTTTCAGTTCAATCCGACTTACAGAGACTCCTCAAGAATTTTCATGGTGGAGGACAGAAATCTGTTTCGGGACAGCAACTCCCCAAATCTTACTTCCCTCTCATTAGAGGTCATTCTTGGCACAAAAAGCAAGCAAAAAGGATAAGGAGAGTTCATTACAGAAGTAATAACTTCCAAGACTCAAGAAAACTCTTGGGTTATCTCCCAACAAGTACTTTTCTTTACCGCCTTTAAGTTAGGCTTGATAGTTTGAAAAGATGCTCACATAGGAAATATGAATTGATTTAAAAGAGAGCATCAAGAAGCCAATTCAAAACACATTTAAGCCAAGCATAGGAAAGCAAAACAAATGCAACCTCAAAATTTTCAACATAAAGAGGGGAAACTTAATATTCTTAAGATGCATAAAACCATGTTTCCCTCTCTCATAATAACTTTCAGTAGCAACATGAACAAAATTAACAATATAACTATCACATGAAACATTCTTATCATGAGCCACATGCATAAAATTATTATTACTCTCCTCATAAGAATAGACATTCTTATTAATTGTAGTGGGAGCAAATTCAACAAAATAGCTATCAATAATATTATCATCACCATAATTATCAAATATAGGAGGCATATTATAATCATAATTAATTTTCTCCTCAATAGTAGGTGGACTGAAAATATCTTACGCATCATTGTATTCATCATAAATTGGAAGTTTGCTATCATCATAAGCAATAAAATAACTATCTTCCCAAGTGTGTTCATTTGTAAACATATCATCATTGGAAGGAACATGGATAGCACTAATAGCACAACAATTATTAATATCATCATTTTTAGAATTGGTACCAAAGAGATTTTCAATATGAAAAGTAGTGTGCTTTTCCCAATCATGATCACTAATATAGGTAACAGGCATAGGAACATCATCTAGTTCAGACTCATCAGCAAAAACTATGATAGGAGTAACATGCTTAGGGGAAGATACCGTTTCCTCTCTCCTTTTACTCCTCTTCTTCTCCTTCTCCTCTTTAGGAGGGAGAGGCTTGAAAAGAAGCTTCTCCACATACCCTAGTTTATTGTTAGAGACAATAGAAGAAACTTTGGAGGATTCCTCCTTTTCACTAATAAGATCAAAACACATATCAGTCCTGTCATAATTTGGTAAAATATCATCTTTTATAAGATTTTGTATGTAAGTATTTGTGTGGCAGTTTTGAACACAATAAAGATGACAACCATGTAGGACGCTATTCATATCAAAAGTACTCATGTCTATCAAAGAGGTTTTTCTTGATAACTCTTCACACCTAAAAAATAATGTAAGTTCATCATGTTTATTATCAGTGATCATGTTATCACAATACAAACTTGCAGGATTATTATGGCCTGAGCATTGAAAATTGAAATGACCCACTTCAAAGCAAAGTTCACAAATAAAAGCATAGAGGGCACGAACTTTTCTACTAAGATCATCTAGAGCCTTATACCACTTTCTAGTTTTTTCATTCCAGTGGGTGATACAATATTCTTCTTCTGTTTGATTCTTCTCACAAGGTCTATGCACACCACAAAAATTAGCATGCTTATAAGAAATTGTACTTTCAGAAGTTTGAGCATTTTTATTGCAATCATTAACGTTTTGATTTTCCATGCAAGTGTCTTTAAAAGGTTCATGATACATGTCCCACTTTTCTTTAGGAGCATTAATATGGGAAGCAAAGGCTCTATAATATTTAACAAGAATTTGAGGATCAATACCATATCTAGCACTAAGCTCTTGAAAATTAGCAGTTTCAGCGAAAGACTTAATGCAATCATACTCACAGTTTATACCTGGTTCTTTACCTTTGTCGTTATCCCAACCTTTGGTATTGCTTTGAATTGTTTCAAGAAGATCCCACTTAGCCTTGACCTCCTTACTTGTGAAGGATCCCTCTAAACAGGTATCCAAATACTCCTTGTAATGTCCTGAAAGCCTTGCATAAAAATTATTGATCACAACATTACTAGGGAGCTCATGAATTTAGAATAAAAGAGAGATTCAAGTTCCTTCCACTCCAAATGATAAGGATCATCTAGTAGCTCATACCACTCCCTTGATTTGTCCCTAAGTGAGAAAGGGAATAGCTTCCTCTTAAATTGGTCCACTGAAATACCTGCACACTTGAACATATCGCATAATTCATGTATAAAGAGTAAATGATCACCAGGATGGACAATTCCATCTCCAAAATAGCAGTTATTTATAACACGTTCAACAATTTCAATAGGTATTTTAAAAGGGACACTTTCAGTATGAGGCTTTAAAATATCACGAGCATCATTAGAATTGCCACATATGGGAGATAAAGTATCATCAGAGCAAATTTTCTTCCCTAAAGCTGGGGAACTAAAAAGATCTTTCTCATAAAAACTAGCTTCCCCAAGCTTAGACGTTTCCATACCATTAGTAACAATGGTGTTCAAAAATTCATACTAATAACATTGCTATTAGCATGCAAAGAAGGTTCCATAGGTTTTATGATTTTCTTTTCAAACCACTCAAGTTCTAACTAAGGAAAAATACTAAAAAGCTCTCTATTTTTTTGTTGTTTTCCATTAAGCCTAACTAGTGAAAATAAGAAACAAAAAGACAAAATTGCAGAATCTAAAGTAAATAACTTCGAGCACTCACACCGGAGGATGTGAGTACCTTTTATCTTACCTCCCCGGCAACGGCGCCAGAAAAGAGCTTGATGTCTACGCACTTCTATTCTTGTAGATAGTTGTTGGGACTCCAAGTGCAGAGGTTTGTAGAACAACAACAAGTTTCCCTTAAGTGGATTACCTAAGGTTTATCGAACTAAGGGAGGAAGTGGTCAAAGGTATTCCCTCTCAAGCAACCCTGCAATCAAGATACAAGAAGTCTCTTGTGTCCCCAACACACCCAATATAGGTGCACTAGTTCGGCGAAGAGATAGTGAAATACAAGTGGTAACGGTGCCAGAGATAGTGAAATACAAGTGGTAATGGTGCCAGAAAAGAGCTTCTGACTTGTTGTTGACGTGGGGTAACGGTGCCAGAAAATAGCTGATGGCGTGGAGGAACAGACTAAAGGAAAACGGAAGGAATCAAGCAACATGCAACATATCTAGATGCAAACAGTGTTTCAATGTTTATAAACAAGTCCTAGGGATCATACTTTCACTAGTGAACACTCTCCCATATAAATATCCTCTCTTCATGATACTACTCTTAACTACTCTCCGGTTGGACACTCTAATCCATGGTAGGGCCTTCCCCAATCGAGATAACCCCACACTGTCACCTTGAGCACTAGATGGTTCCAACAAACACCACAATTTCATAGAGACATCCAACTCCAAATATAACTCATAACAAATATTCAATCTAGCCAAAGTGCCACACACGGTATGCATGTTGTCACTTTCACACATGTGGGGAAAAGCATAGATCTATTAAAGCACAAAGAGTATTTATGTAGACTCAAACCTAAGTGTCACCATGGCGTGCACGCTGTCACTTTCACACACATGGGGAGAGCAGAGATCTATTGAAGCACTTGAGTAGCAAGGTAGATCTACTTGATTACAAAACTCATGACCACAACAAGATCATGCATAGAGAGAGATGAACACATAGCTATCGGTAGAGACCTTATCCTCGAGGAAGAACTACTCCCTACTCATCATGGGAATCAGCAACGGTGATGAAGATGGCGATGGAGATGGCTCCGGGGGAACTTCCCCGTTCTGAAACAGTGCCGGAAGAGAGAATTTCTGTCCCTCGAATCTCCCCTTCGGTGGCGGCGGCGCTGTGGAAGTTTTCGTGGATTTCTTATGGATGCCCTAGGGTTTTTAGGTCAGAGGCTTCTTATAGGCGCATGAATCAAGGTCGGTGGGGTCTAGGGGGCCCACACCCCCTGTGGGCGCCTCCAGGACTTGCCCGCACCTAGGAGGGTGCGACCACCATGTGGACTCCATCCTGCTCTGCTTCATGGTTCCGTGTTGCTCCGGGAAAAATAATAACTTTGGCTTTTATCCCGTCCAATTCCGAGAATATTGATTTTTTGCCTTTCTGGAACCAAAAACAGAAGAAACATGCAACTGGCACTGTGGCAACTTGTTAATAGGTTAGTTCCATAAAAGATATAAAAACACCTCAAAGTGTAGACAAAGCAAAGCAAAGCAAAGTAGATACTAAACAAGCATGGAGCATAAAAAATTATAGATACGTTTCCGACGTATCACCACCGTTGTCGTTGCCGCCGGTCTTGTCGATTGCCGCCCTAGCGGACCAGATGGTCGGCTGCTGGATGCGTTCACGGTGATGGTCGTGGTCGTGTGCATGGTCGCGAGCCATCGCCTTGCCCTCACCTTCCCGCGGTCCTCTGCCGCCCGGTTCGCCAGGGCCTTGTCCATATCGGTGTCCAAGTGGTCCCTCGCCTCTTGGTCGGCGAGCTCCTTCGCCTTAGCCGCGAGAAACTCCCCCGGAGAAGGAGCCAGATCCGGAGCCGGGATCGGAGCATCATTGGGGCCGAAGCCCAACGACTGCGCTATCTGCATGGGGACAGTGAACGGCGCTTCCAGCTGGTCCACCTCCTCCCCCTCCTCGTCGTCGTCCTCCGCCACCTCCATCCCGTCATCGTCGATGATACCCCAAGCGAGTGTCGCCTCTGCGGCTAGATCTAAGCGCTCCTCCTCCGCCACCGAGTCGGCGAAGTGCTCGCGTTGCGCCTCCTCTTCCGCGTTGCTGTGTGCTTTGGCGGCATGGTGGAGCTCACGGACGGTGATCTTGGCGGCCTCCTTGGACACCTCCTCCAGCGTGGTCATGTCCACCTCGTGGCTGATCTCGTGCAGAGCCGCTGATGTGGCCTCCAAGGCCACCGCTTGATGTCTAAGCACTTCTATTCTTGTAGACAATTGTTAGGCCTCCAAGTGCAGAGGTTTGTAGAACAACAACAAGTTTCTCTTAAGTGGATTACGCAAGGTTTATCGAACTCAGGGAGGAAGTGGTCAAAGGTATTCCCTCTCTAGCAATCCTGCAATCAAGATACAAGAAGTCTCTTGTGTCCCCAACACACCCAATATAGGTGCACTAGTTCGGCGAAGAAATAGTGAAATACAAGTGGTAACGGTGCCAGAAAATAGCTTGACGGCGAGGTATAGACTAAAGCAAGCAAACATGCAACATATCTAGATGCAAACAGTGTTTCAATGTTTAGAAACAAGGCCTAGGGATCATAATTTCACTAGTGAACACTATCTCATATAAATATCCTCTCTTCATGATACTACTCTTAACTACTCTCCGGTTGGACAGTGTAATCATCGGTAGGGCTATAACAACACTCATCAAAGTCCGCCTTCTCCAATCTAGATAACCCCACATTGTCACCTTGAGCTCTAGATGGTTCCAACAAACACCACAATTTCATAGAGACATCCAACTCCAAATATAACTCATAACAAATATTCAATCTAGCCAAAGTGCCACACAGGGTATGCACGCTGTTACTTTCACAGAAGTCGAGAAAGCATAGATCTATTAAAGCACAAAGAGTATTTATCTAGACTCAAACCTAAGTGCCACCATGGCGTGCACGATGTCAGTTTCACACACATGGGGAGAGCAGAGATCTATTAAAGCACTTGAGTAGCAAGGTAGATCTACTTGATTACAGAACTCATGACCTGTAAGATCCCTCTTTTATAAAGGAAAAGGATCCCTGTGATTGCAATGCTAGTCCCTGGATCATTGCTAGCATCCACAATTTAAGATGAAGTACACAGATACAAAGGTCATTTATTATAGTCATTCCAGAGATAAACATAGTCTTTACAACTCCAAGGCCACAGGCCTAATACAAGAGTTTGAATAAGTAAATAAATAAAAGTCTTCATCTTCATGTGCCACAGGCAAACATGTTGAGTGTAGACTCATGACACCTAATCCTCATCAGAGTAACCTGCAACATCACAAGTTATAGCCACAGTGGGTCAATACATTGGAATAGTATTGGCAAGTGATACCTTAGTATAATTTAGGTGGACTAGATACTATTAGTTGCCTATTAGTTTTTGCCTATTAGTTGGAATCACTAAGTTTTTCCTATTAGTTTTGCCTATTAGTTGAAATCACTAAGTTTTTCTTTGTCAAAACTTTTCCCAAGGAACCACCAATAGACATTGAGGTCCTTCACATTTGTTCACCCACAAATTTTACTTAGAAATTGGGATGAGGAGATTCTTGATAGCTTCCATGTCTTGATGCTCAAGTTGTCCATTACCATGGACTTGGCTAAGTACTTAGATTTTTCCATCTGCAGAGGTTGTGCACTTTCCCCACCAGACTTGGTTTCACCAAGACAGGACCTTTCAGAAGCCTTCCCTTAGACCAAATGGACGCGCTCCAACCTATCATTCCCACTACCACCAACTGTCCAAATGGCTAAGTTCTAGCAACTTATGTGATCTAGGCAGAGCCCATATTGCCAAGTGGCTGCACTAGAAGCTTCTTAACACTTGGCCTCTAAAATCTCTTTGTTCCTGGGTGGCTTACCACAAGTGAGATACACAAGGTAAACCATAGAAATGGGCCTTGTGTAACCACTCAACATAAACCAATCCTTCCATTCCACCCAGGTGTTTCATTAACTTAGTTGTTTTATTAGGTAAAACACAAGTCCAAAGACTTAGAAATATTTTCATCATAGCATGTATATTTCACCAACCCTTGTTTGCTACTAGCTAGGCTAAGCATGGCATAGATAGTAACTTAACTTAGAAATTCCCTAGCATTTCTACAACTACTAGGATTTCCCAACATGGCATATAAGCAAAATAATATCATGCAAGACTTAGCAAAATATTTCTAATGCTTAGTATAAAACATGGGATAAAAATATTCATGAAGTACCACTTGCCTTGGTAGTTTGGAGAGTAGCACTCCTCACAATCACAATCACTAGCACCAAAATCTACACAAAGCATCATAGCCACAATCATATACCAAACATATACAATCAAAAATATATGCATGCAAATGATATGTGATGATTTTAAAAACTCAACAAAGCAAGTATACAGTGCTGATTCATAAACAAGTCAAAATCTTGCCAACCACAATTATTTAAACCCTAATTCATTTCCTAAACATTTCATAAACTCTAATTAGTCCTACACAAGTTTCTGCAAATAAAACCTTTTTAACAGAAGCAAAACTTTAAACACATTGCATAATCAGAAAGAGCTTGCTCTCCTGATTCCAACGGTATAAAATTTGTCAAATTCTAACGTGGGGATCAAAAGTTATAGCCAAATCAAATTCAAACATTAATCAGATTCAAATCCTGTTTTAAATCTAAACCCTAGCCACGCGTCTGTTTCTAATTGGCCCGTACCGGTTCGGGCGGATCGATCAACGAGAGCCACACGATTTAACTAAAGATGCAAATCCAGATCTAACGCGTAACGGTTCGTTAAGTGAACTAATCCTACGCGCTGGATCTAGATCTGACGGCTATGAATCAACCGACCAAAACTAAGCGGCGCTGGCGGCGGCTACTGGCAGCGGCGAGCTCTACCTACGGCGGCGCGGAGCTACAGGTCGTCCTAGGGTCGTTGGAGGGGCTTACCAGAACCGTGGCGACATGCTGATGCTCAACCTGGCAGCGGCTTGGCAAGGGGCGCACGGAGTGGGCTGCTGGAGCTCGTCGGAGTCGTGCACGGCATCGGGTGGTTGCAGATGAAGTTGTTGCCGATGCTCTGGGTCTTCCTAGTACCAACCAGAGGCATCAGTAGCTGCGCAAGGACAAGGCGAACCTAGTCGTATGCGAGAGAGGTCAAGGGACGCTCAGTGCTTACCGCAATCGATCGCCGGAGAAGAAGAAAGCATCAGGCACTTGCGGTCGTCGTTGTTGGTGAGTCTCCAGACGGTCCTAGCATGCACCAATAGGGTGAGAAGATGCGCATGGTTGTCGTGATCATTCTGGCAAACTTAGACAGCAAGGGGCGACGGGGTCTTACCGGAATCGCACGCCGGAGGTCGTCGGAGCTGCGACGGTTATGGGCAAGACTACGGGCAGCCTGGTGGCATGGAGAGGAAATTGAGTGAGGGGAAATGTTCGCGGTGCAGAGGGGGTTAAATAGGCAGGGGCTCGACAGGAAACACCTGTGGATTCAATGGTAATTACGTCGCATGATCAACGCCAGCAACGGCCCGCGGCGACGTGTTCTTCGCGAGATTTGGGGAAGATGACGGTGACGTGGACGGGGCCCAGTTTGTCAGCGAGAGAAACAGAGGTGGGGTAGGGTCCTGGCGTCAGTCACTCGATGGGTGCGTCTGCGAGTGAGAGAGGGAGAGAGGGAACCCGGGTGGGCTTAGTGGGCTGCTTTCTCAGTTGGGCCAAAAGACTGGCGCTGGCCCTTTTCTATTTCCTTTCTCTTTTTCTTTTTCTGTTTTGAATTTCTGGAATGAATTTCAAATGGTTTCAAAAGCTTTTTGAATTCAAACTTTTTCAGGATTTTGTAGGGTGCAACATTCACACTTCTGGGCATAAAATCAAGTGGTTACTTTGAATTAGCTTGGTCATTTAGAATAAAATAAAAATAAACAGTGACATAGCACTTGATTTGGAAATGTTTTGAAAATGGTTTTGAAACCACATTTGTTCTATGAATTTTTGTCCAAACTCCACATTCAATCCAATCAACAAGGAAGCCAACAAAACTTGGTTTAAAACACTTATGCTTTCAATTGAGGAAGGTCATTTGATTTAAGTTTGCTCACATAAAATAATAGCACTATGTGCTTCTGTTTTCTTGAAAATAGTTGGAAAATGATCTCAAAATTATATGCATGCATGAATGATATGAAACCTTTGAAATCATGATTTTAGGGATGTTACAAATCTAACCCCCTTAAGGTGAATCTCTCCCTCGAGATTCGGATTGGCTAGCAAATAGGTGAGGGTGGTCTTTCCGAAGATCATCTTCTCTTTCCCATGTTGCTTCCTCTTCGGAATGATGATTCCACTGCACTTTGCAGAACTTGATAGTCTTAGTCCATGTGACTCTTTCTGCAGTCTCAAGAATCTTGATAGGTTTCTCTTCATAAGTGAGATCACTTTCCCATTGAACCTCCTCCAAAGGTATAGTATCCTTCAAAGAAGTTTCTTCCATTTCTGGATGACATTTCTTAAGTTGACTCACATGAAACACATTATGGACAGCTGACAGAGATTTTGGCAGTTCAATTTCATAGGCAACTTCTCCTTTGCGACTCAGAATCTTGAATGGCCCAACATATCTTGGTGCCAATTTTCCTTTGACTCCGAACCTCTTCACTCCACGAAGTGGTGACACTCTAAGATAAGCTCTATCACCGACTTCGTAGGTGACTTCTCTACGCTTAGGATCTACGTAGCTTTTCTGTCGGGACTGTGCTATCTTTAATCTGTCCTTAACCATTTTGACCTTCTCTTCGGATTCTTTGATAAGTTCTGGTCCGAATAAACTTCTTTCTCCCACACCATTCCATAACAAAGGGGTGGTACACTTTCTTCCATAGAGAAATTCAAATGGTGCCATCTCAATGCTGGCTTGATAGTTGTTGTTATAAGAAAATTCTGCGTAAGGCAGACTTTCATCCCAACTGGCTCCATAGTCTAGGGCACATGCCCTCAACATGTCTTGAAGAATCTGATTAGTCCTTTCGGTCTGTCCATCGGTTTGAGGATGAAAAGAAGTACTGAATTCCAACCTCGTTCCCAATGACTCATGTAACTGTCTCCAAAAATGGGAGGTGAATTGAGTCCCCCTATCAGACACAATACTCTTGGGCACTCCATGTAGACATACAATTCTACTCATGTAGATTTTGGCCAACTTAGCACTTGTATATGTTGTCTTCACGGGTATGAAATGAGCCACTTTAGTTAGGCGATCCACTACTACCCAAATAGAATCGTATCCTGACCGGGTCCTTGGTAATCCGGTAATGAAATCCATACCAATCTTCTCCCACTTCCAATCAGGAATAGGTAGTGGTTGAAGCAAACCTGCTGGTTTCTGATGTTCCGCTTTCACTCTACTACACACATCACACAAAGCAATGTGTTCGGCGATGTCCTTCTTGAGATTATTCCACCAAAATCTTCCCTTCATGTCCATGTACATTTTGGTGTTACCCGGGTGAATGGAATACGGTGAGTTGTGTGCTTCTTGCAAAATCAGCTTCCGAAGCTCCGGATCTTGTGGAACACAGATACGTTTCCCATGCCATAAAGTACCCTGTCCATCTTCATGGAACCCTTTGGCTTTTCCTTTGCCAATCTTCTCTTTAATTTCTTCAATTTCCTTATCAATCTTCTGGGCTTCTTTGATCTTGTCCAACAAAGTGGGTTGAACATCCAAAGTCATGAGATGTCCTTCGGGCACAATCTCCAATTTGAGTTTTCTAAATTGGGCACACAATTCATCTGGCAATTCTCCTTTGGTAAGGCCATTCACAAAAACCTTACGACTTAGAGCATCTACTACAACATTTGCTTTACCGGGGTGGTATTGCAAACTTAAGTCATAGTCCTTGATAAGTTCTAACCATCTTATTTGTCTCATATTAATTTCCTTCTGGGCGAAGATATACTTCAAACTCTTGTGATATGTAAACACTTCACAACGTTTTCCCAAAAGATAGTGTCTCCATGTTTTTAGTGCATGGACAACAGAGGCTAACTCTAAATCATGAGTAGGATAGTTCACTTCATGAGTTTTGAGTTGTCTCGAGGCATAAGCTACAACTTTTCCGTCTTGCATAAGTACTGCACCCAAACCCTGATGAGATGCATCACAATATACTTGGAAATCTTTTTCCAAATCTGGCAGACACAAGACTGGTGCTGTCACAAGTCTCTTCTTCAATTCCTGAAAGCTGAGTTCACAACCTTCAGACCAAGCAAACTTCTTGTCTTTCTTTAGCAATTCCGTCATGGGCTTAGCTACCTTGGAGAAATTTTCAATGAACCTTCTGTAGTAACCTGCTAAGCCAAGGAAACTACGAACTTCTTTCACGGACTTGGGAGATTCCCATTCAGTTACAGCTGAAACTTTAGCAGGGTCAACTGCTACACCATCCTTTGTCATAACATGTCCAAGAAATCCAACTTCATTCAACCAGAATTCGCACTTGCTGAATTTGGCATAAAGTTTATGCTCTCTTAACTTCTCAAGTATCAAACGCAAATGTCCTTCATGCTCTTCTTTGCTCTTGGAGTAGACTAAGATGTCGTCGATGAAAACGACAACAAACTTGTCAAGGAATTCCATGAACACCTTGTTCATCATATTCATGAAGTATGCTGGAGCATTGGTCAAACCAAAAGGCATTACAGTATACTCATACAATCCATACCTTGTAGTGAACGCTGTCTTAGGTATGTCTTGTTCTCTTATCTTGAGTTGAAAATAGCCTGACCGGAGATCAATCTTTGAGAACACACAAGCTCCTTCTAGTTGATCAAACAAGTCATTGATTCTAGGCAAAGGGTATTTGTTCTTGATAGTTACCTCGTTGAGTGAACGGTAATCTATGCATAACCTTTGACTTCTATCTTTCTTCTCCACGAACAAAACTGGGGCTCCCCAAGATGAAGAACTTGGTTGAATAAATCCTTTCTGTAGCTGTTCTCCAAGTTGTTTCTTGAGTTCCTTCAGTTCATCCACTGACATTTTATATGGTCTCTTTGCTATTGATCCAGACCCTGGTACCAAATCTATAAGAAACTCCACATCTCTATCTGGTGGCATTCCTGGCAGTTCTTCCGGAAACACATCCGGATATTCACTCACAATTGGCACACTGTCTATGCTAACCCCCTTAAGAGCATTTAGCTTACTCCCTTTTGATTCAAAGTTGGACTTGAATTTAATCCGTTTTCTTTCCGGGGTTGTGAGTGCAACAGTACGATTAGCACAATCTAGTACTCCTTCATACTTAGCCATCCAATCCATTCCCAATATTACGTCCAGTCCTTGGGAATCTAAGATTATCAGACTCACTGGAAATTTATGCTTTCCAAACTCTATTACTAGATCCCGGCATCCAAGACTTACTATCATATCTCCTCCCGGAGAACTAACTTTTATTGGACACCCAATGTTTTCAGTTGGAAACCCATTTCTATCAACAAATGCTTTTGATATGAATGAATGCGATGCTCCAGTATCAAAAAGAACAAATGCTGGAATAGAATTCAGTCTGAACTTACCAGCAACAACATCAGGCTCCTCATAGACTTCCTCCACACTGATGTGGTTCACCTATCCCTTTTGAAAAGGGTTGGGCTTGTTGGGTCCTTCAACTTTATTTTCTGGGCATTCATTTGCATAATGCCCCATCTTCTTGCATTTGAAGCATTCAACCTGACTAATGTCCTTCTTGACAGGCTGACTTCCACTTCCACTTCCATTTCCACTGTGGTGGCTCTTGTATCCACCCTTGTGGTTCTTGTACTTATCATTGTCATGACTACGGTGATGCTTGTTGTCATGACGGTTGTGGTTGTGGTGCTTGTTGAATTTCCCATGCTTGTGGGATCCTGAGCTTCCACTGTCATCATAATGGGAACGTTTGTGTGACGATCCCGAGCTGTGCTTGTCTGAGTGCTTTCTCTTTCTGCTTTCAACTTGCTTTATTTTGTTCTCCAAAATAGCAGCCTTGTCACAGAGAGACTGATAAGTGGGAACATAGGCCACTGCCAACTGCAGGTTCAGTTCATCATTTAACCCTTCGAGGAACTTTTCTTTCCTCTTAGCATCAGTGTCAACTTCATCCGGCGCATATCGCGCCAGATTGTTGAACTCCTCAATATATTCAGCCACGCTGCGGTGGTGCTGCTTCAGGTTATGGAACTCCTTCTTTTTCAGACTCATCACTCCAGATGAGATATGAGCAGTACGAAAGTCATCCTCAAAGATAGCCCATGTCACATCTTCGATGGGAGTGGTGATCTGTAAGTTGTCCCACCAAGTGGCGGCTGGTCCTTCCAGCAAATGTGCTGCAAATCTGACCTTTTCAGCATCAGTACAACCCACAGTTACCAAGTCCTTGTTCACGGAGCGTAGCCAATCATTGGCCACCATGGGATCAGTCGTTCCTGAGAACTTTGCTGGCCTCAATCTCAAGAACCTGGTAAGCATGTCAAAACCCGGTGGGTTGTTGTTGTTGTTGTTATTGTTGTTGTTATTGTTGTTGTTGTTGTTGTTGTTGTTGTTGTTGTTGTTTTGGTTCTGGATGAACGTCGTCATCATCTGCATCAGCTGAGTTTGAGCGGTCATCATTTGTTGCATTTCTGGTGTGATGTTGTTGTTGTTGTTGGGGTTGGGGTTTGCACGACGGGGAGGCATCTGTGGTTTGTTCAATAGAGATAAGAATGAGATACCCATAGATGCTATCATGCACAATACATCACATAAC
The DNA here is from genome assembly GCA_916181665.1 of Avena sativa. Classification (NCBI taxonomy): domain Eukaryota; kingdom Viridiplantae; phylum Streptophyta; class Magnoliopsida; order Poales; family Poaceae; genus Avena; species Avena sativa. Next base: position 163,054,073 of record OV702294.1, on the reverse strand, counting down.
CAACACAAAGCATGCAACAAAAAGGATAAAGGTTCAACAACAAGATAACAAGTTCGCAAAGTAAAACACACACAAATAACAAGCCATCCACATGTCGGATGGTCAAATAACAAGTTCTCAACGACAAGTATGATAATAAGTGATAAATGAGTAGTCAAATATACTCCTCAGCATCAACCTCCTCCTCGACAAATGTAATACCTGCGTTCTCCATCGCGGTCTTGTATTCCTCGACAGTAGTGGTCAAGGTCTCTATCTTGGCTTTGAGAGCCCTCTTCTGGGAACGAAGCCTCTCAATCACCATCTGCTGTTGCTCGAGCTCGAAGTCCTTAGACTGCAGTTCTTCAGTCATGTCCCGAATCTTCTTGTTTCTATCCTGGACTCGCTTCTCCTGACTCTTGAACTTTCTGTCCTGGCTCTCGAACTTCACCTCCATCTCCTTGACTATCTCATCTTGCTGCGTGAAGAGCTTGTCCTTCTCGCGAAGCTGCACCTGGAGTTCGTCATTGTTGAGCATGACGTTGGTCCTATCAGTGTCCACGTGCCTAATGAGAGACTCTAAGTCCTGGAGGTATAGACGAATCGGCTCTGCTGTGTCCCTCGAATCGTCCTCGAAGTCGATGGACTCTCCATCCTCATCATGTCTACCGAAGACGTGGAAGTGAGTACCTCTAACCTGTCGGGAGTGTCTCCCTAGCAGACGTCCTATCAGATCCTGCATAACTACCTCAAGGCCTCTCTCCTTGTCATCATGCATGAGCTTGAAGATGATGGCCTCTGTGGTAGGCTCTGTCTGGCGTCCAGGCTGGTTGACCTTGAAGCCCCAAAGGTCTTTCCTCTCAAACTTGGTGAGGGGAAGCACCATAATGGTAGGAAGAGGGAGATTGAGCAAAGTAGTAAGCTCAACAATACGAGGACCAAAGCGGGTTCCCTGGAACTCCTCAACAGTGCTGAAGGTAACAGTAGACATCTATTTATAAGATAGAAAAAGTTAGAACTACACAATTCAAGATAAAACACAAGACAAAACAACACACACATATCCTTGGAAAGCAAAACACACAAGTCATGCATACATGAAACCATTACAACAACCAAGGTTCAATCTTATTTTAAAGCAACATTTGGAAAATAAGGTGATAAGTGGTGGTCCAACTAACGAAGTACGCTTACAATCCTATCTCACTGGATCTGTTGGCTAACACAATGTTTCTAGAAGCAATCAGCCTATCTTGCTCACATGACTCCATCACTAAGTCTATAATGTCTCATCTTAAGGTTTGGTTGGTAGCTTCCAACTCTTGGGTATGTTTCTTCTCTTCCTTTAGATCATTTTGGCGGTTGAGCATTCTGCACTTGACTCTATCACCAAGTTCTTTGATGGTCTTCCAAGCTGCATCCCTTGCTGATTCAAAGAATGTAGTGTGCACCACTGAATTTGTGAACATGCAGAATCCTTTTTCCTGGTGGTTGTCTTCCTTGTTTTTATACAAGTGAAGTTGCACCCACCAGTATTCCACTCCTTCATCCATCACAGGAAAACCTTTGTACACAGCTGCACCTTGTATCTCCAATGCAACCATGAGGTCCTTGAGAGCCTTGGGGAATTCTGTCTCACACTCCAAAGTCATTGTCATGAGTGGTACTTTCCTTACGGCTTCGTTGATGGAGTTCATCTACAAGTAGAGATGAGAGAGAAGATTAGAAAAGTTTTACGAGAAGAATAGACAAGTGTAGAAGTAGTTGAAAAATTTTCCTTAGTGGTTTCCAATCCTAGGGTCATAATCCTATAGGCAACACAGTGCTCTGATACCATCTGTAAGATCCCTCCTTTATAAAGGAAAAGGATCCCTGTGATTGCAATGCTAGTCCCTGGATCATTGCTAGCATCCACAGTTTAAGATGAAGTACACAGATACAAAGGTCATTTATTACAGCCATTCAAGAGATAAACATAGTCTTTACAACTCCAAGGCCACAAGCCTAATACAAGAGTTTTAATAAGTAAATAAATAAAAGTCTTCATCTTCATGTGCCACATGCAAACATGTTGAGTGTAGACTCATGACACCTAATCCTCATCAGAGTAACCTGCAACATCACAAGTTATAGCCACAGTGAGTCAATACATTGGAATAGTATTGGCAAGTGATACCTTAGTATAATTTAGGTAGACTAGATACTATATGCAATTTGTCTAAGTGTAGCTTGGCTTGCTTTGCTCAAAATAGGTTTTGCCTATTAGTTGAAATCACTAAGTTTTTCTTTGTCAAAACTTTTCCCAAGGAACCACCAATAGACATTGAGGTCCTTCACCTTTGTTCACCCACAAATTTTACTTAGAAATTGGGATGAGGAGATTCTTGATAGCTTCCATGTCTTGATGCTCAAGTTGTCCATTACCATGGACTTGGCTAAGTACTTAGATTTTTCCATCTGCAGAGGTTGTGCACTTTCCCCACCAGACTTGGTTTCACCAAGACAGGACATTTCAGAAGCCTTCCCTTAGACCAAATGGACGCGCTCCAACCTATCATTCCCACTACCACCAACTGTCCAAATGGCTAAGTTCTAGCAACTTATGTGATCTAGGCAGAGCCCATATTGCCAAGTGGCTGCACTAGAAGCTTCTTAACACTTGGCCTCTAAAATCTCTTTGTTCCTGGGTGGCTTACCACAAGTGAGATACACAAGGTAAACCATAGAAATGGGCCTTGTGTAACCACTCAACATAAACCAATCCTTCCATTCCACCTAGGTGTTTCATTAACTTAGTTGTTTTATTAGGTAAAACACAAGTCCAAAGACTTGGAAATATTTTCATCATAGCATGTATATTTCACCAACCCTTGTTTGCTACTAGATAGGCTAAGCATGGCATAGATAGTAACTTAACTTAGAAATTCCCTAGCATTTCTAAAACTACTAGGATTTCCCAACATGGCATATAAGCAAAATAATATCATGCAAGACTTAGCAAAATATTTCTAATGCTTAGTATAAAACATGGGATAAAAATATTCATGAAGTACCACTTGCCTTGGTAGTTTGGAGAGTAGCACTCCTCACAATCACAATCACAATCACTAGCACCAAAATCTACACAAAGCATCATAGCCACAATCATATACCAAACATATACAATCAAAAATATATGCATGCATGCAAATGATATGTGATGATTTTAAAAACTCAACAAAGCAAGTATACAGTACTGATTCATAAACAAGTCAAAATCTTGCCAACCACAATTATTTAAACCCTAATTCATTTCCTAAACATTTCATAAACTCTAATTAGTCCTACACAAGTTTCTGCAAATAAAACCTTTTTAACAGAATCAAAACTTTAAACACACTGCATAATCAGAAAGAGCTTACTCTCCTGATTCCAACGGTATAAAATTTGTCAAATTCTAACGTGGGGATCAAAAGTTATAGCCAAATCAAATTCAAACATTAATCAGATTCAAATCCTGTTTTAAATCTAAACCCTAGCCACGCGTCTGTTTTAAAATCTAAACTTTGCTCAACCTGGCAGCGGCTTGGCAAGGGGCGCACGGAGTGGGCTACTGGAGCTTGTCGGAGTCGTGCACGGCGTCGGGTGGTTGCAGATGAAGTTGTTGCCGATGCTCTGGGTCTTCCTAGTACCAACCAGAGGCATCAGTAGCTGCGCAAGGACAAGGCGAACCTAGTCGTATGCGAGAGAGGTCAAGGGGCGCTCAGTGCTTACCGCAATCGATCGCCGGAGAAGAAGAAAGCGTCAGGCACTTGTGGTCGTCGTCGTTGGTGAGTCTCTAGACGGTCCTAGCATGCACCAATAGGGTGAGAACATGCGCATGGTTGTCGTGATCATTCTGGCAAACTTGGACAGCAAGGGGCGACGGGGTCTTACCGGAATCGCACGCCGGAGGTCGTCGGAGCTGCGGCGGTTATGGGCAAGACTACGGGCAGCCTGGTGGCGTGGAGAGGAAATTGAGTGAGGGGAAATGTTCGCGGTGCAGAGGGGGTTAAATAGGCAGGGGCTCGACAGGAAACGCTTGTGGATTCAATGGTAATTACGTCGCGTGATCAATGCCAGCAACGTCCCGCGGCGACGTGTTCTTCGCGAGATTTGGGGAAGACGACAGTGACATGGACGGGGCCCAGTTTGTCAGCGAGAGAAACAGAGGGGGGTGGGGTCCTGGCGTCAGTCACTCGATGGGTGCGTCTGCGAGTGAGAGAGGGAGAGAGGGAACCCGGGTGGGCTTAGTGGGCTGCTTTCTCAGTTGGACCAAAAGACTGGCGCTGGCCCTTTTCTATTTCCTTTCTCTTTTTCTTTTTCTGTTTTGAATTTCTGGAATGAATTTCAAATGGTTTCAAAATCTTTTTGAATTCAAACTTTTTCAGGATTTTGTAGGATGCAACATTCACAATTCTGGGCATAAAATCAAGTGGTTACTTTGAATTAGCTTGGTCATTTAGAATAAAATAAAAATAAATAGTGACATAGCACTTGATTTGGAAATGTTTTGAAAATGGTTTTGAAACCACATTTGTTCTATGAATTTTTGTCCAAACTCCACATTCAATCCAATCAACAAGGAATCCAACAAAACTTGGTTTAAAACACTTATGCTTTCAATTGAGGATGGTCATTTGATTTAAGTTTGCTCACATAAAATAATAGCACTATGTGCTTTTGTTTTCTTGAAAATAGTTGGAAAATGATCTCAAAATTATATGCATGCATGAATGATATGCAACCTTTTAAATCATGATTTTAGGGATGTTACATGACCACAACAAGATCGTGCATAGAGAGAGAGATGAACACATAGCTACCGGTAGAGCCCTTAGCCTCGAGAAAGAACTACTCCCTCCTCATCATGGGAATCAGCAACGGTGATAAAGATGGCGATGGATATTGATGGATATGGCTCCGGGGGCACTTCCCCGACCCGGCAGGGTTCCGGAACAAAGACTTTCTGTCCCCCGAATCTCCCTTTCGGTGGCGGCGGCGCTACGGAGGTTTTCGTGGATTTCTTCTGGATTCCCTAGGGTTTTGGGGTCAGAGGCTTCTTATAGGCGTAGGAATCAAGGTCGGTGGGGGTCCAGGGGGGCCACACCCCTGTGGGCGCCTCCAGGACTTTCCCGCACCAAGGAGGGTGCGGCCACCATGTGGCCTCTCTCCTGCTCTGCTTCATGGTTCCGTGTTGCTCCGGGAAAAATAATAACTTTGGCTTTTGTCCCGTCCAATTCTGAGAATATTGATTTTCTGCCTTTCTGGAACCAAAAATAGAAGAAAACAGGCAACTGTCATTGTGGCATCTTGTTAATAGGTTAGTTCCAAAAAAGATATAAAACACCTCAAAGTGTAGACAAAGCAAAGCAAAGTAGATACAAAACAAGCATGGAGCATCAAAAATTATAGATACGTTTCTGACGTATCACCGCTCCACCGACTCCTTGGCGGCGACGTGGTGTATGTCGTTCACCACCCATTGGGCGGCCACCGTGGTCGCCGCCTCCACCACCCGCTGCAGTGCCAACTCGGCGACATGGCCTTCCTTCTTGTGTTCATAAAATACAAGCAATCAAACACTAGGCCACCAGAGTTGAGGATGAAGGGGTCGATGGAAAGATCAATCTATCAAAAAATAGAACTTGGAAACAAGTGATCATTTTTTTTGAATGCTCTTTTGCTGCTACTTGTTGGGATAAGATTCATATTACTTGGGATAGCTTATTTACGATCTAAGAACCCATCACTCTCGCTCGACGGTCTTTCACTATTCCCTTCTTCATGAAAGTATTTGTGTGCGATGCATGGAATATCTGGAAAGAGCGGAATGATTACTTTTTTAACAACAAGTCACCTTCTTATGGGTGTTGGAAAGTCAGATTCCAAAATGATATTCCTTTGCACCAGGTTAAAATTAAAACGGATCTAGTTGCTTATATTAGATTGGTTTATTAGCCCTTTTACATATTTTTTTGCCGTCTACATTCCACTCCCCTCCCCCCTTGATTTTTTGGCCCGGTGGCTTGTACTTGGATTCTGGTAACATAGTTAATAGAAAATTTACAGAACTTCGGTTTGGTCGTGTAACAAATCTGCCATTCACTGTCTTGCTCTTTGTATTGTTTTGTTCTTCCAACATCCAATTAGGACCACCTTCCACCCATAGGTTGAAATAGCATTCAAAATCCTCCTCAGTAATCTTCTCCGCATTGAAAATTGAAATACCAACTAACTTTGAAGCCACGGAGAAATGGAAAGTACAATCTTTGAGGAGACAAAAACAATAAGCAGCAACCCCTCTAAAGCATGGTTGTAAAACTAGCCAAACTATATGAAGATCCATTTTGAAATGATCTGCACCAAAATGTCAGGACAAGAACAAACTCTCTCCGGTGAGGTCCAGTGAAATGTTAAATGAATACCCAAAATTACTTCGATTTTTTTGCTCAAACTAAATACCACAAAGATAGTAAAGGGTAGGGGAACATGAACATATCCAATATCTTCATTTTCCTAGGAAGCAACATTGGTGGGAACCAGATCACTCACTTGAACCCAATGGAAGGGGAACTCGATCTTCAAAACAATATGCAAGGATTCAACCCAATAAAGAAATCTTGTGTCAATGATGGTGGCTTGGTCAATGAGCAGCACCGGCGTTTTAGCATTTGGCCTGAGGTAAAGATACCCCGGGTACTCAAGACGCGAACCTTCTTTCAAAGTGTTGTGGAATAAACCACACGCCAACGACATGCTAGAACTTCTTCAGACATGGGAAGAGAGAGAGAGAGAGAGATATGTTGAATTTGGTGTATATTGGGTTGTTAGCCCATTAGACAAATTCTAAAATTCTCTTTGGCCCACTTGTGTATGGCAGCATATGGCTGTGCTAGTGGTGCTAAAGTTTAGTCCCACATTGCTAGTTGGAGGAGAGTTGGACCACCTTATATAGTAGAGTGTTGCACCATCACTAAGGTGTGACAAGAAGAGTAGCCCTCGCGCACTCCTCCTCTGACGCCGCCTGCCTCGCCACGACGCGCGCGCTGCGGGTTGCGGGTTGCGGGAATCTCACCGAGCCGAGCTTTATTTTGCTGGTTAGGAAAACTGATTATGATTCACGTGGGCTGAGCCCACGATCTTCCTAACCTGCACTATATAAGCGTCCGGGCTAAACCTAATCGACACGGAATCAATCCACACACGCGCCTACCCTCTAAAACCTTGCGCCGCCGCTTTCGTCTTCCCCATCCTGGCTTGCGGCGTGCACCACAGATCGGGACAGTAGGCCTCCGGAACCTCGCCTCTCGTGAACCTGTATGGGTGAGGGGCGATCAGGTTTTTAGGGAGCGCTCAAGCGCGACTACTGGTAACCACGACGTCGTCCGACGGCGAGTTCCCAAACGACGACTTCTTCCCAGACGTCAGCGACCTCTTCGACAACCTCAACATGGGCGACGCTGCTGCGGCTGCTATTCAGCCTACATCGTATGTGATCTCGATTTCTCTTTTTAGGATTATGCTAGAGTTCACAAAAAAAGGATTATGCTAGAGTTCTTTGTTCTAGCGTTTGGTGTAGATGTGATAGGTTTATATCCTATAGATGTAATCTGTTGATCTACTTTGTTGATCTGCATGATTGGTTTTACTACTATCTGTATGATCATGCTTTATCAGTTTATTATTCGGATTAAATCATATGGATTATTGCTTATATTTCCAACAATCCAAAAACCTGATTATAGGCAACTGAATTCCACTGGTGTAGCCGCGGCTACTAGGCCGCCTCCTTTTGATGGCATGTACTATAAGAGATGGCGCAAGAGAGCAGTTCTCTGGTTTGAAAACCTAAACTGCTATAGCGCCACTCTTCGCAAGCCTGAAGGAGATCTTTCTGCTGAGCAGGAAGCGAACTTTAAGAAAGCCGAAACCATGTTTATGGCGGCTTTGTTTAGTGTTCTTGGGGACAACATTGTTGACCCTTATATGTCATTTGATAATGGCAAGGACGCGTGGGAAGCGCTCGAGGCCAAGTTTGGGGTCTCGGACGCTGGCACTGAGCTGTATGTCATGGAGCAATTCTATGACTACAGGATGGTTGATGAGCGCTCCGTCGTTGAGCAAGACCATGAGATACAATCACTTGCCAAAGAACTTGAGCATTTCAAGTGTTCCTTACCGGACAAATTTGTGGCTGGTGGCATTATTGCCATGCTTCCTCCTTCGTGGAGGATCTTTGCTACTTCTATGAAACATAAGAGACAAGATTTTTTCATTACGGATCTCATTGGGTCTGTTCATGTGGAAGAGAAGGCGAGAGCAAAGGACAAAACTGCTCGAGGACTTGAGGGAAGTTCTACTGCCAATTTAGTGTAGAGAAAAAACTTCCAATCCCACAAGTTTAAGAATAAGAACAAAACTGAAGGAAAGGGAAAGTTTGATGGCAAGAACAAGGCCACGCACTCAACCAACTTCAAGAAGAAAATTGATAAGAGGAAAGGCTCTTGCCACATCTGTGGTGATCCTGGTCATTGGGCTCCTAGCTGCCCTAATCGCTTTGACAAGCGTCAACATGGGAACAGTGGCAATGCCGCTAATGTTGTTATTAGCGATACTGAGATGAAGGATGCTGGGTACGGTATTTTACCTACTATCCTTTAAGTATGTCATTCTCCTGATTGGTGGATAGACACGGGTGCTAATACACATGTATGTTCTGATATTTCCATGTTTTCCTCTTATCAGGTCTCAAGGACCTCTTCCGTGCTAATGGGAAACGGCTCACATCTGTTCATGGTGTTGGTACGGTAATCTGAAGTTTACTTCAGGGAAGACCGTACAGCTGAAGAATGTGCAGCATGTTCCCTCCATCAATAAGAATCTCGTCAGCGGTTCGCTTTTATGTCGAGATGGCTTTAAGTTGTTGTTTGAGTCCAATAAAGTTGTAATTTCTAAGTATGTACAATTTGTTGGAAAGGGTTATGAGTGCGGAGGTCTGTTCCGCTTGTCTTTGTCAGACTCGTGTACTAAAGTTATTAATCATGTTTGCAATGATAATGAGTCCAATGTTTGGCATTCACGACTCTGTCATATTAACTTTGGTTGCATGACGCGGCTAGCCAATATGAGTTTAATTCCGAAATTTACCATTGTCAAAGGTTCTAAGTGCGAAGTTTGTGTGCAAGCAAAGCAACCCCGCAAGTCTCATACGGCTGCGGAACCGAGAAACTTAGCACCGCTAGAACTTATACATTCAGATCTTTGTGAGATGAATGGTGTGTTGACAAAAGGTGGAAAAAGATACTTCATGACATTGATTGATGACTCCACTAGATACTGCTATGTTTATCTTCTGAAATCTAAAGATGAAGGTTTGAACCACTTCAAAATCTATAAAGCTGAGGCAGAAAACCAACTTGATCTTAAAATCAAGCGGCTAAGGTCGGATCGTGGTGGAGAGTACTTTTCAAACGAATTTGATTTATTCTGTATGGAACATGGTATTATACATGAGAGGACGCCTCCCTACTCACCTCAGTCAAATGGGGTGGCCGAAAGAAAGAACCGCACTCTAACTGATTTGGTTAACGCCATGTTAGATACATCGGGTCTTTCCAAGGAATGGTGGGGGAGGCGCTAATGACTGCGTGTCATGTCCTAAACCGTGTTCCTATAAAGGATAAAACCATGACTCCATTTGAGGAATGGGAAAAGAAAAGGCTTAAACTCTCTTACTTACGAACTTGGGGTTGTTTGGCGAAAGTCAATATTCCAATACCCAAGAAGCGAAAGCTTGGACCAAAAACCGTTGATTGTGTTTTTCTGGGATATGCTTTTCATAGCATTGGCAATAGATTTTTTATAGTAAAATATGAGGTATCCGACATGCATGTTGGTACAATTATGGAGTCGAATGATGCGACTTTATTTGAGGACATCTTTCCTATGAAAGGTATGCCCAGCTCATCAAATCAGGAGATGACTAGTTCATCTAGTCAGGAATTTTCTATAATTCCTGAACCCACTATGCCGATAGAACACTCTGATGATCCTGTGGAGGATGACAATGAAGCTCCCAAAAGGAGCAAGAGACAAATGACTGCCGAGTCATTTGGTGATGATTTCATTATGTACCTTGTGGATGATACTTCCACTTCTACTTCAGAAGCCTATGCATCTCAAGATGCTGACTACTGGAAGGAAGCTGTCTGAAGCGAGATGGACTCCATCTTAGCTAATGGTACTTGGGAAATCACTGATCATCCTTATGGCTGTAAACCTATAGGATGTAAATGGGTGTTCAAGAAAAAGCTTAGACCTGATGGTACTATTGAAAAGTACAAGGCACGTCTTGTGGCTAAGGCTTATACCCAAAAGGAAGGTGAAGACTACTTAGATACCTACTCACCTATAGCCAGATTGACCACTATTCGAGTACTACTTTCCTTGGCTACCTCACATGGTCTTCTTGTTCATAAAATGGACGTTAAGACAACTTTTCTAAATGGAGAGCTAGATGAGGAAATTTATATGGAGCAGCCTGACAGATTTGTAGTAGATGGTCAAGAAGGAAAGGTGTGTAAGTTAGTGAAGTCTTTGTATGGTCTTAAGCAAGCTCCTAATGAGTGTCACGAGAAGTTTGAAAGAACTTTAAATGCTGAAGGCTTTGTTGTAAATGAAGCTGACAAATGTGTGTACTATCGCCATGGTGGGTGCGAGGGAGTTATTATGTGTCTCTATGTTGATGGCATATTGATATTCGGGACCAACCTCGCCGTTATTGAGGAGGTCAAAGAGTTCCTATCTCGTTGCTTTGAGATGAAGGACTTGGGAGTGGCTAATGTAATCTTAAACATCAAGCTACTAAAGGATGACAATGGTGGGATTACATTGCTTCAGTCTCACTATGTGGAAAAGATATTGAGTCGCTGCGGGTATAGCGACTGCAATTCTTCTCCAACGCCTTATGATCCGAGTGTGCTACTTCGAAAGAATCGAAGGACTGCTAAAGATCAATTGAGATATTCTCAAATTATTGGCTCGCTCATGTATTTAGCCAGCGCTACTAGACCTGACATCTCCTTTGCTGTAAGCAAACTGAGTCGATTTGTGTCAAATCCTGGAGATGATCATTGGCATGCTCTTGAAAGAGTTTTGCGCTATTTGAAAGGCACTGCGAGTTATGGTATTCACTATACTAGGTATCCATGGGTACTTTAGGGTTATAGTGATTCAAACTGGATATCTGATGCTGATGAGATTAAGGCCACAAGTGGTTATTTGTTTACACTTGGTGGTGGCGCTGTTTCCTGGAAGTCTTGCAAGCAGACCATCTTAACGAGGTCAACAATGGAAGCAGAACTCGCAGCAGTAGACACAGCCATTGTTGAAGCAGAGTGGCTTCGTGAGCTCTTGATGGACTTACCTCTGGTTGAAAAACTAATACCCGCCATCCCGATGAACTATGATAATCAAACTCTGATTGTCAAAGTAAACAGTTCTAAGGATAATATGAAGTCACCAAGGCATGTGAAGAGGAGACTGAAATCTGTCAGGAAACTAAGAAACTCTGGAGTTATCGCATTGGATTATATCCAAACATCTAAGAACCTGGCAGATCCCTTCACAAAGGGTTTATCACGCAATGTGATAGATAATGCATCGAGGGAGATGGGTTTGAGACCCACGCTATGAGTTGATCCCAGTGGCAACCCACTCTATGTGATCGGAGATCCCGTGAATTAGAGCTGGGAGACAAGTTGTTGGTCAGCTGAGAGGAGAGTATCCCCATATTATATTTACATCTCCATAAAGATGCAATATTCTCTTAATCTGCATGGCAGGTTGATATTTATCTTAATGTGTTCCAAGTGGTTTTTTATAAGCGGAGATGTTGTCCTGCAGAACATCTTTTGAGGAACACGCCTATATGAGTCTGACTGTCCAATGTCGCAGTCTGTGAGAGTTGGGTGCTCTCTAATAAACTCATGAAAGGCCCTGGAGTATGACGCATAAGCTCCAAACCACGGGGAAGCCGACGGTAGCCCTGTACCGGTGTAGATTTTGTGTGAAACTAGCGCACAGAAAACTTGTAGTTCAAGGCATAGTCCACTATTCAAGTTGCTATCTAGTGTAGCATGAAGTTTAACGTGGAAGTTCAACTTAACAGTCTCCACTACATACTGGTATATAAAACAATGTTCTAGAAGGAAAAGTGATGTGATGTGCCAATGAGATTTTGTGGGGGATTGTTGGAATTTGGTGTATATTGGGCTGTTAGCCCATTAGACAAATTCTGAAATTCTCTTTGGCTCACTTGTGTATGGCGGCATATGGCTGAGCTAGTGGTGCTAAAGTTTAGTCCCACATTGCTAGTTGGAGGAGAGTTGGACCACCTTATATAGTAGAGTGTTGCACCACTCACTAAGGTGTGACAAGAAGAGTAGCCCTCGCGCACTCCTCCTCTGACGCCGCCCGCCTCGCCACGCCTTGCCTCGTCACGACGCGCGCGCGCCGCTGGTTGCGGGAATCTCGCCGAGCCAAGCTTTATTTTGCTGGTTGGGAAAATTGATTATGAGTTATTAACGGACGCATTAATTACAGCCGTTTCCAGTTTTTATGGACGTGGCTGTTACCGACTCGGACGTGGGCTGAGCCCACGATCTTCCTAACCTGCACTATATAAGTGTCTGGGCTAAACCTAATCGGCACAGAATCAATCCACACACGCGCCTACCCTCCAGAACCTTGCGTCGCTGCTTTCGTCTTCCCCATCCCGGCTTACGGCGTGCACCGCAGATCGGGACAGTAGGCCTCCAGAACCCCGCCTCTCGTGAACCTGTACGGGTGAGGGGCGATCAGGTTTTTGGGGACCGCTCAAGCGCGACTACTGGCAACCACGACGTCGTCCGACGGCGAGTTCCCAAACGACGACTTCTTCCCGGACGTCAGCGACCTCTTCAACAAACTCAACATGGGCGACGCTGCTACGACCGCTGCGGCTGCTATTCAGCCTACATCGTATGTGATCTCAATTTCTCTTTTTAGGATTATGCTAGAGTTCTTTGTTCTAGAGTTTGGTGTAGATGTGATAGGTTTATCTCCTATAAATGTAATCTATTCATCTACATTGTTGATCTGCATAATTGGTTTTACTACTTTCTATATGATCATGCTTTATCAGTTTATATTCGGATTAAATCATATGGATTATTGCTTATATTTCCAACAAGAGAGAGAGAGCATACTAGGGTTGCGGGCGTCAGAGCTGAAGTGGCACCCGATGATAAACTAGACGTTGACACCAGATTGGGGGGCAATGTTGAAGGCCAGGCCTCACGTCACCTCACCAGAAACAATAAACATTGGGTTTCACAAACTTCTTAATTATTTATTCAAAATTTCGAAGATTGCAAGTTTCACCTAGTGGGCTAGGAGATGAGACGCTCCAAAATATAAACATAGGTGCCGTCATTTGGAGTTTGAATGCTTACAAATTATCTTAAATAAATCACTCAAAGCACCAAAAAAATCATACAAATAATGGAGTAAAGTGTGTGAGTAGGGTGCAAAGGATGAGGTTCAAAGCCTTCATCTCTCTCACCTTGTAAAGGAATGGAGCTTGCATATTGTCGACGATATATGGGTCGGCCAGATGTCATATTAACTTACATGCAACCACCCATCTAACCCACTCGAGACAAGGAACGAAAGCTACATAAGGAAGTTTTACTACCTATAAGAGGAATCCAACCCTGACTATAGGAGGCATAGAATACAAACTCGAAAATATGTCAAGGTGGAACCGATTGAGACATGGAGATCAAGATGGGAATGACCTACTTGTATAAGAGGAGGACACTAAGACAAAGCCTATTGATACGTCGGAAACGTATCTATAATTTTTGATGCTCCATGCTTGTCTAGTATCTCCTTTGGTTTGCTTTGTCTACACTTTGAGGTGTTTTTTACATGTTTTCTGGTACTAACCTATTAACAAGTTGCCACAGTGCCAGTTGCCTATTTTCTGTTGTTTTTTGTTCCAAAAAAGTTAGTAAAGAAATATTCTCGGAATTGGACGGGACAAACGTCAAAGTTAATAACTTTCCGTGGGGAACAAGAAGTCCAGAGGGGAGACGGAGAGGCGTGCCAGGGCGCCCAGACCCCCTAGGCGCGGGTGGGCCCTACCCCGCGCCTAGGCAAGGTGTGGGGCCCCTGGCCAGCGCCTCGGCCTCTCCCTTCGCCTATATGAATCCCCCGATGCAGAACCCCTAAGTACCCGATCAAATCTACACGAAACCTTCTGTAGCGACCGCCACCATCGTCCCTAGATTAGTGGGATCTGAAGTTCTTCCCAGCACCTTGCCGAAGGGGAGATCATCCCGAAGGCCTTCTCTCCGGTATGATGCGTGAGTAGTTCCACCTTGGACTATGGGTCCATGTAGTAGCTAGATGGTTGTATCTCCTCCTTGTGCTTTCATGTATAGATCTTGTGAGCTCTGTTCATGATCAAGATATAATATATTTGTAATCATGCATGTTGTGTTTGCGGCAGGGACGAAGCTAAAAAAATCTGTCAATGGGGTCAGCTTTATAACCTCTAAATTACATTGGGGTCATCTTATATAAATAAATATCACTTAGTACAAATTAGTGAGGATTTTGCTAGTTTTCATTGGGGTCAGCTGACCCAATGCCCATAAGGCAGCTCCGTCCCTGGTTTGCGGGGATCCGATGGATATTGAGATTATTACGTTGGTTTGATTAATGGTTCTGTCTTTATGATTCTATCATGTCTGTGTTGTTTGTGATCTTGCATGCTCTCCATTGTTAGTAGCTATCTTGGCCGAGTAGTTGCTAGTGACTCCAAGAGGGGGTATTTATGCTCGATAGTGGGTCCATGCCTCTAGTTTCCAAGGGAAGTGACAATAATCTCTTGCTCATGCGGAAGCTAAGGTTTGATCTTGACAAGCCTAGCATGTACAGACATGGTCTCGGAACACGGATCACCGAAAGGTAAAGCATGAGTCATATAGTAGATATGATGAACATGTTGATTGTTCGCCATTGAAGCTACATCAACTCTCATGATGATCGGTTTTGATGTGGTGGATTTGGTTTGTGTGATCACTAAAACAATTTGAGGGATATTGTTTTGAGTGGGAGTTCACCTAGATTAATTTAACTATTAATTAGAACTCAATTTGTCATAAACTTAGTCTAAACTATTGCAAATATGTTGTAGATCTATGGCGGCCCCTACCATCAATTTTAATGCGTTCCTAGAGAAAAAAAGTTGAAAAACAATGGAAGCAACTTTGTGGATTGGTTCCGCAATTTGAGGATTGTCCTCAATGCTGGTAATTTGACCTATGTGCTGGATGCACCGCTGGGTGACCCGCCTGCAGCTACTGCTACCGATGAGGTAAAGAATGTTTTCCTCGCTCGAAAGAATCAGTACTCCACAGTTCAGTGTGCTATCTTATATGGTTTGGAATCAGAGCTTCAGAAAAGGTTTGAGAACCATGACCCACATGATATTGTTCGTGAACTAAAAATGATATTTGAGGCTCACGCGGCAGTTGAGAGTTATGAGGCTTCTGAAAAGTTCTTTAACTGCAAGATGGACGAGGGCAGCTCCGTCAGTGAGCACGTGCTTAAGATGTCTGGGCACGCAAGCAAGCTTCAAAGCTTGGGAATAGTGATTCCTAATGCTTTGGGGATTCACCGTGTCCTCCAATCACTACCACCAAATTACAAGAACTTTGTGATGAACTACAATATGCAAAACATGGACAAGTTGTTGCTAGAACTCTTCTCCATGTTAAAATTTGCAGAAGTGGAGATCAAGAAAGAGCACCAAGTGTTGTTGGTCAATAAGACCACCAAATTCAAGAAGCAAGGAAAGTCTAAGAAAAAGGGAAACTTCAAGAAGGGCGGTAAGAAAGTTACCGCGCCGGCGAAGAAGACCAAGGCTGGGCCTAAGGCTGATACTGAGTGCTTTTACTGCAAGGGAGAAGGTCACTGGAAGCGGAATTTCCCAAAGTACTTGGCGGATTTGAAGAACGGCAACATCAAGAAGAAAGGTATATCCGATATACATGTTATTGATGTGTATCTCACTAGTACTCGTAGTAGTGCCTGGGTATTTGATACTGGTTCGGTTGCTCATATTTGTAACTCGAAGCAGGTGCTACAGAATAAACGGAAGCTAGCGAAGAATGAGGTGACGATGTGCGTTGGAAATGGATCAAAGGTTGATGTCATCGCGGTCGGCACGCTACCTCTTCATCTACCATCGGGATTAGTTTTATACTTAAATAATTGTTTAAATTCGAGAATAATGGTTGTTCAATTTATATGAGTAATATGTTTTATGCACATGCACCTTTGATAGATGGTTTATTCTTATTGAATCTCGATTGTGGTAATACACACATTAATAACATTGAAGCTAAACGTTTGAAATTGAGCGATAACTCGACCTATATGTGGCACTGTCGTCTTGGTCATATTGGAGTGAAGCGTATGAAGAAACTCCATTCCGATGGACTTCTTGAATCACTTGATTTCGAATCACTTGAAAGATGCGAAGCATGTCTGATGGGTAAAATGACTAAGACACCATTTTTTGGTATGATGGAGCAAGCTACGGACTTATTGGAAATCATACATACCGATGTGTGTGGCCCAATGAGTGTAGCATCGCACGGTTGTTATCTTTATGTTCTTACCTTCACGGATGATTTGATTAGATATGGGTATATCTATTTCATGAAACATAAATCCGAAACTTTCGAGAAGTTTAAGGAATTTCAAAGTGACGTAGAGAATCATTGTAACAAGAAGATTAAATTTCTACGATCTGATCGTGGAGGTGAATATCTAAGTTACGAGTTTGGCGAGCATTTGAAGAAATGTGGAATACTTTCACAATTGACACCGCCGGGAACACCACAGCGTAATGGTGTGTCCGAACGTCGTAATCGAACTCTCTTAGATATGTTTCGTTCTATGATGTCACTTACAGATTTACCGCTATCGTTTTGGGGTTATGCATTAGAAACAACCGCATTCACTTTAAATAGGGCACCACCTAAATCCGTTGAAACGACACCGTATGAATTATGGTTTGGGAAGAAACCTAAATTGTCGTTCCTTAAAGTTTGGGGTTGCGAAGCTTATGTAAAGAAGTTACAGCCGGACAAGCTTGAACCCAAAGCAGAAAAATGCGTCTTCATAGGATACCCAAAGGAAACTATTGGGTATACCTTCTATCATAGATTCGAAGGCAAAATCTTCGTTGCCAAGAATGGATCCTTTCTAGAGAAGGAATTTCTCTTGAAAGAAGTGACTGGAAGGAAAATAGAACTCGACGAGGTTGTTGAACCTTCTCTCGAACTTGCGAGTAGCGCAGCACTAGAAGTAGTTCATGTGGCGCCTACACCAATAAGAGAGGAAGCTAATGATGTTGATCATGAAACTTCGGTTGAAGTTGCTACAGAACCTCACATGTCGACGAGAACTTGTACCACTCCTGATTGGTATGATCCCGTTATGAGTGTCATGTTGGTGGACAACACCGATGACCCTGCGACATATGAGGAAGCAATGATGAGCCCAGATTCCAATAAATGGCAAGAAGCCATGAAATTCGAGATTGGATCCATGTATGAAAACCAAGTATGGACTTTGGTGGACTTAGCGGATGGCCGAAGGCTGTCGAGAATAAATGGATTTTTAAGAAGAAAACAGATGCTGATGGTAATGTTACTGTCTATAAAGCTTGACTTGTCGCAAAAGGGTTTCGACAAATTCAAGGAGTTGACTACGATGAGACTTTCTCACCAGTAGCGAAGCTAAAGTCTGTGAGGATTATGTTAGCAATCGCTGCATATTATGATTATGAGATATGGCAGATGGATGTCAAAACGGCGTTCCTCAATGGAGACATTGATGAAGAGTTATATATGATGCAACCCAAAGGTTTTGTCGATCCTAAAGATGATAACAAGGTATGCAAAATTCAACGGTCCAAATATGGATTGAAGCAAGCATCTCGAAGTTGGAATCAACGTTTTGATAAGGTAATCAAAAGTTTTGGATTTATACAAACTTATGGAGAAGCTTGTATTTACAAGAAAGTGAGTGGGAGCTCTGTAGCATTCTTAATACTATATGTAGATGGCATATTGTTGATTGGGAATGATGTAGACCTTCTTAATAGTGTCAACAATTATTTGAATAATAATTTATCAATGAAAGATCTTGGCGAAGCAGCTTACATATTAGGCATAAAGATTTATAGAGATAGATCGAGACGCCTAATATCATTGTCACAGAGTAAATATTTGGACAAAATTCTAAAGAGGTTTGGAATGGAAGATAGCAAGAAAGGGTTCTTGTCCATGTTGCCCAATACGACCTTGAGTAAAACTCAAAGTCCTGCAACGGCAGAAGATAGAGAAAGGATGAGTAAGACTCCCTATGCCTCAGCCATAGGATCTCTAATGTATGCCATGCTATGTACTAGACCCGACATTGCATATGTTGTTAGTTTGACTAGCAGATATCAAAGTGATCCAGGAGTGGATCATTGGACAGCGGTCAAAAACATCCTTAAGTACTTGAGAAGAACTAAGGATATGGTTCTTTCTTATGGAGGTGATGAATAGCTCGTTGTTAATGGTTACACCGATGCTAGTTGGAACACCGATCCGGATGATTATAAATCTCAATCTGGATACGTATTTACTTTGAATGGTACAGCAGTTAGCTGGAGAAGTGCAAAGCAAAGCGTTGTGGCAAGATCTTCAACTGAATCAGAATACATAGCAGCTTCGGAGGCTTCACAAGAGGCGATATCGATGAAGGAGTTTATTACAGAGCTCGGTGTGGTTCCAAGTGCGCTGGACCCAATGTCTATATACTGTGATAACATGGGCGCCATAGCCAATGCGCAAGAACCAAGGTCACACAAGAAGCTGAAGCACATTAAGCTACATTTTCACGCTATTCGAGAACATGTCCAAGATGGTGACATAAAGAGTTGCAAAGTACACACAGATCTTAATGTGACGGATCCGTTGACTAAACCTCTCCCGAGGGCAAAACATGACCAGCACCAAACCGCCATGGGTGTTCGATATATTACCATGTAATCTAGATTAGTTGACCCTAGTGCAAGTGGGAGACTGTTGGAGATATGCCCTAGAGGCAATAATAAAACTGGTTATTATTATATCTTTGTGTTTATAATAAATGTTTACATTCATGCTATAATAGTATTAAACCGGAAACATTAATACTTGTGTGATTTGTAAACTAAATTAGAGTCCCTGGTAAAGCCTCTTTATAATACTAGCTTGTTGATTAATAGATGATCGTGGTTTCTCGATCATGAACATTGAGATGTTATTAATACAAGATCATATCATTAGGAGAATGGTATGATGGACATACTCCTATAGATAAGCGTAGATTAAGATCAAGTCATTTCATAGTTCCTTCGACTATGAGATCATGCTAACCACCATCACCAGAAGGATGCTTTGATGACATCAAACACCACACCGTAACTGGGTGGCTACAAAGGTGGCATTGAGTGTTCAGAAAGTATGGGTTGAGGCACATGGATCAAGAGTGGGATTTGTCCATCCATATGACGGATAGATATACTATGGGCCCTCTTGGTGGAATGTCATCCAATTAGCTTGCAAGCATGTGACTGGCTCACAAGGGATCACATATCACGGGAACGAGAAAAGAGTACTTATCAGTAACGAGGTTGAACTACGTATGCAGATTTGCCGATGATCAAAACCTCGGATAAGTAAACTATCGTGAGACAAAGGGAAATTGGTATCGTATGTAAGTGGTTCATTCGATCGCAAAGTAATCGTAGAAATATGTGGGAGCCATATGAATTTCCAGATTCCTCTATTGGTTATTGATCGGAGATGTGTCTCGGTCATGTCCGCATAATTCATGAACCGTAGGGAGACACACTTAAGGATTCGATGTTGTTTAGTAGATATGGAATGTTAGTAGGGATACCGAATGTTGTTCGGAGTCTCGGATTGGATCCGGGATCAAAACCTCGGATAAGTAAACTATCGTGAGACAAAGGGAAATTGGTATCGTATGTAAGCGGTTCATTCGATCGCAAAGTAATCGTAGAAATATGTGGGAGACATATGAATTTCTAGATTCCTCTATTGGTTATTGATCGAGAAGTGTCTCGGTCATGTCCACATAATTCACGAACCGTAGGGAGACACACTTAAGGATTCGATGTTGTTTAGTAGATATGGAATGTTAGTAGCAATACCGAATGTTGTTCGGAGTCTCGGATTGGAACCGGGATATCACGAGGAGATCCGAAATGGTCCGGAGAATAAGATTCATATAAGGAAAGTCCTATTTCGGAGTTTGGGAAAGTTTCCGATGTTTTCATCGGAGAGGTTCTAGAAGGGTCTAGAAGGTTCACCAGACCGGAAGGGGAATGGTCCATGAATATGTCATGGATAAGTTGAATGAATGGATCATATCCTAGGTCACTTGGTGTGGGCATTTGCAAGAGAGAATTAAAGCTCTAAATTGAAAGTCAAACAGGAAGTTTGAAAAGTCAAACTGGAACAATGGTTTGCTAGTGGAAGAAGAAACAAGTCCTTCTCTCAATCCAACTTGGGTTTGGGTTTGGATTCAAACCCACCCCTCCCAAGGCTGCCCCTCCCTCTCATAAATAGAGGGGGAGGGCTGCCCAAACACACAAGAGCCAAGCCCTAGCCCCTCTCCACGAGCCGCCGCCGACCCGCCGCCGCGCCGCCGCTCGCCGACACCTCCTCCTCCTCTCGGTCATCTAAACCCTAGATCTCCAGGAAACCCTAATCCACCATAACTTGCACCGGCTTAGGCGAAGCCCTGCGGGATCTTCCCTGTACTTCCGACACCACGCCGTCGTGCTACGGAATCGCGAGGGGAGAACTACAACCTCCGCTGACTGCTGGAACTAGGGAGAGGAAGATCTTCATCGAGTACCGAACGTGTGACCGACTGCGGAAGCGCTGCCGAAACGCAGCGCCGGAAGGATCGTCTACGTGATCTTGAGATCGGCAAGTGTACGACTACATCACCCACAAGAATCTGCTCTCGTTAACCGCTTTGGAATCTTCGAGGGTGAGTGCTTCTATCGACTCGTTGCTACAATCTAGTAGATAGATCTTGGCTTGTTTGTATGCATGTGGTAGAATTTTTTTCCATGCTACGAACCCCTATAGCCTTGTCATTTTGGTTATGGGAAAGCTCCTGTACCAAGTGCAAGGGGTACCCCGTTGGCGGTTCTCAATGATATGCAAATACTTACAATGACAAGAACTTACAGGTGACTAAATTTGAGTAGCATGAGGTGTGGCCCTCGTATTCAAGGGACTTGAGATTGCCAACTTATACTTCGTCAAGCATAATACTCCATCTTTGCTCACTTTAACCTTAATCATTTCAAGATGCTTATGATATGGGCAATGAGGGCTGAAAGCTAACAAGTACCATAATTTTTGGAAGATCTTTTTGAAACTTGAAATCCCTGCTTCCTTTATAAAAGGTCTTTCTTCCACTACTATTGAGTCTCCACCTTCTACCTTTAGGAACCATTAAGTGAGCATAGTTGTCATTCTGTGTGTAGTGTTCCAAATCTTATTGATTGACGCATATTGTGATATTACTTGTTCTTGTGATATTTGTTTCAAGTCACCCTTGTGAACTTTGAAGGTGTTCTATGCACCTATTTGCTACTCTATGAGGGACAAGCTGATTGCCACTATGCTATGTTTCCTGGATGTGAAACAAACAAACGTTTTTAATGCATGTTATTCATGATCTTTGTTCATAGCTTGCCATGTTGCATGCATAGTTACTATGTCCTATTGTTAGAACTCCATCTTTCATGCACATGTTTAGAGTTCTTTGATCCCATCTTTCAATGCTTGCAAATGGTTAGATCTTCATTGTGGAGGTGCATGTCACCTCAAAAATTATTATTTTTATCACTTACCTATTCGAGGACGAGCAGGAGTTAAGCTTGGGGATGCTTGATACGTCGGAAACGTATCTATAATTTTTTATGCTCCATGCTTGTTTAGTATCTACTTTGCTTTGCTTTGTATACACTTTGAGGTGCTTTTTACATGTTTTTTGGTACTAACCTATTAACAAGTTGCCATAGTGCCAGTTGCATGTTTTGTGCTATTTTTGGTTCCAGAAAAGTTAGTAAAGAAATATTATCGAAATTGGACGGGACAAACGTCAAAGTTAATAACTTTCCGTGGGGAACAAGAAGTCCAGAGGGGAGACAGAGAGGCGTGCCAGGGCGCCCAGACCCCCTAGGCACGGGTGGGCCCTGCTCCACGCCTAGGCAGGGTGTGGGGCCCTTGGCCATCGCCTCGGCCTCCCCCTTCGCCTATAAGAATCCCCCGATGCAGAAACCCTAAGTACCCGATCAAATGTCCACGAAACCTTCTGTAGCTGCCCCCACCGTCGTCCCTAGATCAGGGGGATCTAAAGTTCTTCCCGGCACCCTGCCGGAGGGGAGATCATCCAGGAGGCCTTCTCTCCGGTATGATGCATGAGTAGTTCCACCTTGGACTATGGGTCCATGTAGTAGCTATATGGTTGTATCTCCTCCTTGTGCTTTCATGTATAGATCTTGTGAGCTTCATTCATGATCAAGATCTAATCTATTTGTAATCATGCATGTTGAGTTTGCGGGGATCCCATGGATATTGAGATTATTATGTTGGTTTGATTAATGTTTTGTCTTTATGATTCTATCATGTTTGTGTTGTTTGTGATCTTGCATGCTCTCCGTTGTTAGTAGCTATCTTGGCCGAGTAGTTGCTAGTGACTCCAAGAGGGGGTATTTATGCTCGATAGTGGGTTCATGCCTCTAGTTTCCAAGGTAAGTGACAATAGTATCTTCGGTTGTAGATGTGTTGTTGCTACTAGGGAGAAAACAACGGTCTCTTGTTCATGGAACATGTGGACTGTTTACCTTACACACTTTGCTGAAAGCAGTTGTTTGTTGCTTGCAACTTAATACTGGAGGGGGTTTGGATGATAACCTGAAGGTGGACTTCTAGTCATAGATGCAGTTGGATAGCGGTCTATGTATCTTGTTGTAATTTCCAATCGAATCTCATAGGATCTTTCTGACTAGTAATTACATTGTTATGACTTGCTCAGTTCCTATCAATTGCCCTGCTGTGATTTTTTTACCCTTCATGCCATGTTGTTTATATAAGGAGAGCACCTCTAGTGAACTATGGACCCCGGTCCAATCTTTACCATTGATACATCTTCCACTGTTACTTGTCTACTTGCTGCAAACCACCATTACCTTCCACACCATACGTTTAATCCTTTGTTACAGCAAACCGGCGAGCTTGACAACCTCACTGATTCGTTGGGGCAAGGTCTTGAGTTTGTGTTGTGCAGGTCTCCATGTTGCTTGCAACATCTGTGTGACGTTTCCTTCCTTGTACTGATTCGATAACCTCAGTTTCTTACTGAGGGAAAACTTGTTGCTGTGCTGCTTCACACCTTGCTCTTGGGGCTCCCAATGAAGCGCTCCTACATCAACCCAGCGATGCATCACCTATAAAAGGAGGATACAAATGACGAGACAATGGACGAATTCCATTACAACCTAAATTCCCACAACATCGATGATCGACACATAGAATTAGTAAAGAGTAGATTAATATTCCACTCGCCGAGTTTTCTTACGAAATAAGCACGAACCTCTTCGTAAACCTTGTACTTGTATTCTCTATATCGATATAATTTTAAGGCTGGAGTGGGGACTTTCACCTTTCCTATAAATTGTGCCTATATCTGAAAATGATGAAAGATTTATAATTAGGTCAAATAAATTGACATCTCTTATGTGAAGAACATAACATAATCACCAAACACAAAATTTAACTCCACAAAACCTATTATTTACATGTAGGAAAAATATAAGATAGGATATCCACTCTTTAGGGGTCAACCAGTACTTTCGATCTCATGGTTCCCAACCATCACTAGTGGAAACGAGGCCTTTGGTTGAGCCTGGAAATGGGCTTTAACACCGGTTCTTCTACGAACCGGTGTTAAAGGGGGCGTCGTACCAGCATGGACCGTGCAGCAAAAAGGAGCCCCCCTTTAACACCGGTTCGTGGCAATAACTGGTGTTAAAGGCCCCTGCACCAGTGGCCCGCGCAGCCCCCCCTTTAACACCAGTTCATGGCTTGAACCGGTGTTAAAGGGGGGCTACATAAGACACCGCAGCCCACACCCCTCTCTTCCATTTTTCACTCTCTCATTTTGGAGCCTAGCAAGAGGGTGTGAGGTGTGCTAGTTTGTGTTTTTTCCTATGCACAAGTGGTGTTCGGTGAAATGCCCGAGAGCTCAAAATAAGTTTTCTCGTTGCTCTTTCCTTCTCGGTCGAGGTTGGCAACTATCCTTTCATGTGTCATTGATGTACTATATATAAATGGTCATCTCCCTATTAATTTTTGATATATACTATATATTAATGCAGATGAACCGGCAATGGATGTACGGTGACCGACGCACTTCCGAGTACCTTACGGGCCTCCAAAATTTCATCATTGTGGCTAATGCAAACCATGGTCACAATGGTTTTATGTGTTGTCTGTGTGTTCACTATAGAACAAGAAAGACTACTCAAATACCAGACCCATTCACGTCCACCTGCTTCGATCCGGTTTCATGCCCAGCTATAATTGTTGGACCAAGCACGGAGAAAATGGGGTTGTGATGGAAGACAATGAAGAAGAAGAGGATGATGACAACTATCATAATATGTATCCTGAATATGATGAAACTGCAACGGGGGTAGATAATGAAGATCAAGAGGCAGCAGATGGGCTGGCTGATGACGATCTTGGTCAGGCCATTCCTGATGCAAAGGAAGAATATGAAACTGAAAAGGAGAAGGAGAAGCTGGAGCAGATGTTAAAGGATCACAAAACATTGTTGTACCCAACTTGCGAAGATGGCCACAAAAATCTAGGTACCACACTGGATTTGCTGCAATGGAAGGCAGAGAACAGTGTGACTGACAGCGCATTTTCAAAGTTGTTGGTAAAAATGAAGAATCTTCTTCCAAGAAATAATGAGTTGCCCGACAGTACATACCAAGCAAAGAAGGTTGTCTGCCCTCTAGGATTAGACGTGCAGAAGATACATGCCTGCATTAACGACTGCATCCTCTACCACGGTGAGAAGTACGAGAATTTGGATGCATGCCCGGTATGCACTGCACTACGGTATAAGATCAGACGAGACGATCCTGGCGATGTTGAGGGCGAGGCCCCTAGGAAGAATGTTCCTGCCAAGGTTATGTGGTATGCTCCTATAATACCACGGTTAAAACGTCTCTTCATAAATAAAGAGCATGCCAAGTTGTTGCGATGGCACATGGAAGACCGTAAGAAAGACGCGATGTTGAGACACCCCGCTGATGGGTCACAGTGGAAAAAGTCGAGCGAGAGTACCCGGACTTCGCACGTGATGCAAGGAACTTAAGGTTTGGTATAAGTACAGATGGCATGAATCCTTTTGGTGAGTAGAGCTGCAGTCATAACATCTGGCATGTGACTCTATGTATCTATAACCTTCCTCCTTGGTTGTGCATGAAGACGAAGTTCATTATGATGCCAGTGCTCATCCAAGGCCCGAGGCAACCCGGCAACGACATTGATGTGTACCTAAGGCCATTAGTTGAAGAACTTTTATAGCTGTGGGACAAACCAGGTGTATGTATGTGGGATGAGCACAAAGGGGAGCCATTTGACCTACGAGCATTGCTTTTCGTAACCATCAATGATTGGCCTGCTCTTAGTAACATTTCAGGGCAGACAAACAAGGGATACACTGCATGCATACACTGTTTAGATGAGACTGAAAGTGTATATTTGGATAAATGTAAGAAGGTTGTGTAACTAGGGTATCGTCGATTTCTTCTGAACCTGCATCCAGTAAGAAAGAAAGGCAAGCATTTCAAATGTCTGGCAGAACCCCGGAGGAAGCCTGTCCTCCGTACCGGTGAGGAGGTATTTGGTATGGTCAAGGACCTAGAAGTAATCTTTGGAAAAGGTCCTGGCAGTCTATCTGTTCTGAATGACGATGCCGGACACGCGCCCATGTGGAAGAAGCAATCTATATTTTGGGACCTACCCTATTGGAAAGTCTTAGAGTTCCGCTCTTCAATCGACGTGATGCACGTGACGAAGAATGTTTGTGTGAACCTGCTAGGCTTCCTAGGAGTGTATGGGAAGACAAAAGATACACCGGAAGCACGGCAGGACCAGCAACGTATGAAAGACCCTGAAGAGCCTATGCATCCTGAGAACGAGAAGGGTAAACGACGCCACTTAACTCCTGCCAGCTACGCTCTTACCAAAGCAGAGAAGGAAATCTTTTTTGAATGCCTGAGTAGTATCAAGGTCCCATCTGGCTTCTCGTCAAATATAAAGGGAATAATAAATATGGCAGAGAAAAAATTCCAAAACCTAAAGTCTTATGACTGCCACGTGATTATGACGCAATTGCTTCCGATTGCATTGAGGGGGCTTCTACCTGAAAATGTTCGAGTACCCATTGTGAAGCTATGTGCATTCGTCAATGCAATATCTCAGAAGGTAATCGATCCAGAAAGCCTACCAGGGTTACAGACAGATGTGGCCCAATGTCTTGTCAGCTTTGAGTTGGTGTTCCCACCATCCTTCTTCAATATTATGGCGCATCTCCTGGTTCACCTAGTAGAAGATATTGCCATTCTCGTCCTGTATTTCTACACAATATGTTCCCCTTTGAGAGGTACATGGGAGTCCTAAAGAAATGTGTTCATAACCGTGCTAGGACAGAAGGAAGCATCTCCAAGGGCTATGTAATAGAGGAGGTCACTGAGTTCTGTGTTGATTTTATTCCTGACCTTAAGGCGATTGGTGTTCCAGAATCATGACATGAGGGGAGACTGCGTGGAAAAGGCACCCTAGGATGTAAAGCAATGATATGTAGGGATGGGTATTCTCTCAATCAAGCACACTACACGGTTTTACAAAGATCTATCTTGGTTGCCCTGTATATCAATGAACACAAGAATTTTATATGCCTCAAACACCTGGGGCAGTCTGATGAATGGATTATAAGTGAACACATGGCGAGTTTTGGCGGCTGGCTGCAAAGACTTCTCCCGAATAACACCACTGTTGGAGATCAGTTGTACTTGTTGGCCAGGACACCATATTTGACTGTATGTACTTTCCAAGGGTACAAAATAAATGGGAATACATTTTACATGATAGGCCAAGATAAAAAGAGCACTAACCAAAATAGTGGTGTCCGTTTCGATGCAGCAGAAGACAATGGACAAAAGACCACGTATTATGGGTTCACAGAGGAGATATGGGAACTTGACTATGGACCTAATTTTAAGGTCCCCTTGTTTCGATGCAAATGGGTCAAGCTAACAGGAGGAGGGGTTGAGGTAGACAAGAAGTATGGAATGACAACAGTGGATCTCAACAATCTTATGAAGGTAGACAAGAACTTAGACGAACCATTCGTATTAGCCAATGATGTGGCTCCGGTTTTCTATGTGAAGGACATGTCTACCAAACCGAAAAAAAGAAAAAAAATAAGCAAACAGATACATCAAACGATGAGCCAAAGCGTCACATAGTTCTTTCAGGGAAAAGAAACATCATGGGAGTGGAGGACAAGACAGACATGTCAGAAGATTATAATAAGTTTGATGAAATTCCTCCCTTCAGAGTGAAGACTGACCCAACCATCCTGTTAAACGGTGTTGATACTCCATGGTTACGGCCGACGCGATCATAAGATTGACTATATGTATTAATTGAGCCGTTTTTGGCACACATATGTATCTCAACATGGAAATCAATGTCATATTTCTTCTGTTAACAGTATATGTATTAAATGAGCCATTTTTCTTCCCGCCATTTTTTCCCGCCATTTTTCTTCCCGCCATTTTTCTTCCTGCCATTTTTCTTCCCGCCATTTCTTCCCTCCAGCCATTTCTCACTATATATATATATGTAGGGTTGGCCTCCATTGTCATTGCACATCTCTAGACTCATATCTGCAACCTCGTCACTCTTTCCCATGGCTTCCACCGTAGCACTAACCCCCAGGGAGGCGGAGGCGCTTTGCGCCTCGAACTACCCCTGCCCGTCGGGCTACTGTGTCCCCGTCGGCTAGATGCTAAGCGCTGAAGGCATGCCGGTTCCTCCTGTCCCTCTAGGTGTGGCGTGTCGGATGGCCATCACAAACCACTACTACTTCGAGCTCACGCCGGAGCAGCGAAGGAATCCCAGATGGCATCCCGACTATTTCCCTACTTGGGAAGCCTTCTTCGGGGATCAGCGTGAGAGGGAGCTCGCCAGGCACGAGGAGCACAGCCCACCTCCTCCGAACTTCAACGAGGCCGGCAGTCGGCTATGGTGGCGCGGTCGGACTCTCCAGAGCGTCATGGCCTACGACATTGCCGCTGACTCTAACCCCCGTCTGTGCTACCCTCAAGTCCAGCCCACGCGTACTCAGCCTTCAAGGTTCAATTACGGCGACCCCGACGACGACAGCGACGACGGCGGCGACAAGTACGACGACTACAGTGGCGAGTATTACAGGTGTAGGCAGGAGCATGACTGAATCACTCCAACATTCCAAAACAAGTTCGACCGATTGTAACTTAATCTGGCCATGTATCTTAATTTTCAGTTCTTTTATGTATCTTAATTTTCAGTCGTGCTTTATGTAACTTACTGTTAGTTGCATTCTGTATTTTAATTCTAGTTCTATCTCATTCACAAAATGACATATCTCATTCGAGGTTTCTTGTCTTTCGGGTCAAATGACCAATGTTATGGCTAGAATCAAGGCATAGTTTGTGATCATGTGGCTGTAGGGTTCGCAGCATAGAAAACAAAAAATTTCCTACGATGGGAACTATGTACCAAGATCTATCTACTAGATACAAACAACGGGCGGATGTATATCCGTAGAGAACATACCCTTGAAGACCGACAAAGCTTAACGAGTTCAACTCGTGGTTGATGCAGACGATCTCTTGCCGATCTCAAGATCGAGAGGAAGTCCTAGCGCCGCAAAGCAGCAGCGCATCCGTGCTCGCACACACGTACAAGACACCGGGCAACCTCCGCCTCCTCGCTCTAGCGATGCAGCGGAAGCACAACCCTTTCTTGCCGAATAGCCACCGGGAACATGTATATCGCTAGTCCGAGACCATGGGGGATAAATTCTAGAGGGGGAGAGAGATCCTTCACGAGGAGGTGTGAGAGACAAGTGAGAGGAGGGGATCCTTTTATAGGAGGAGGGGGGAACCCCAAGGGGGTGGACGGCGCATGGGGGCTGCCCCCTTGCCCTCCCCTCTTCATGTGGGTGGACACTTCACTCACAAAATTCCTTTAAATTCCCTCCACTCAAAAGTCCACTCAAATTCCCATTAAATTTCCACCAAATTTAATGCAAACTCTCATTAAATAAAACTCTTTTATTTTATTCAGAATTTTGTCAATTACTTTAATGACAAACATTCACAAATAACCCCTTGCTAGAATTCCATTTCACATGCATAACCACTTTATGCAATTTCACCCGAAAACCCGTTTCGGTATCTAGTGAAATAAATTCCTGCGCTTGTTTATTCTTTCGGCATGAAACATTTGCTCCAACTGGATGCCAGTGTCCCTTAAGTGTGTCACCCTACGGTTCGCGAATAATGCGGACATGATCGAGACCCTTCTCCGATCAATAATCAGTAGCGGGACCTGGAGATCCATACTGACTCCCACACATTCAACGATGACTTTGCCTGTGATCGTCGGAACCTTTTACGCTTGTATCTTAATCCCTTTGTTTCACGATATATTACATGTCTGAGATTCGATCATCGGTATCTCCATACCTAGTTTGATCTCGTTACTGACATGCACTCTTTTCTCGTTCCCGTGATATAACATTCTAGTGATCAAATCACTTGCTTGCAAGCTAACCAATGTGATATCACCGAGAGGGCCCAGAGCATATCTATCCGTCATCGGGATGAACAAATTCCACTCTTGATCCATGATTCTCAACATAACACTTTAGAAGCTTTGAAGCCATCTTTATAATCACCCAGTTACGGAGTGACGTTTGATGTCAACAAGAAACTCTTCCGGTGTTAGTGATTGGCATGATCTCATGGTCTAAGGATTAGGATTACTTCGTAGTTTGTTTATAGCAATATAAACTCAATGACTTTGATCGTAATGCTATACTTCGGATGAATGTTCATCACACCATTACACTAATGTTGTGATCTCGTTATTAACAACATCCAATGTCTATGATCAGGAAACCGTGATCATCTTGTTAATCAACGAACTAGTTTATGAGAGAGGCATAACTAGGAACTTTCTGTTTGTTTATTAAACACACATGTATTAACGTTTCCGTATTAATACAATTATAGCATGCAAAATAAACATCTATCATATACTTGGAATACATATAATAAACATTTTATTATTGCCTCTCAGGGCATATTCCCTTCAGTCTCCCACTTGCACTAGAGACAATAATCTAGTTACATTGTGATGTATCTAACACCCATGGAGTTCTGGTGTAGATCATGTTTTGCTCTAGGGAGAGTTTTAGTCAACGGATCTGCTACATTGAGATCTGTATGTTCTTTACAAATCTTTATATCTCCATCCTTGACATGCTCGTGGATGGAGTGAAACCGGCACTTAATATGCTTGGAATGCTTGTGAGACCTTGGCTCTTTGGCATTGGCAATGGCACCATTGTTGTCACAATAGATCACCATTGGGTCCAATGCGTTTGCAACCACACCTAGTTCGGATATGAACTCCTTCATCCAAAATGCTTCCTGAGCCGCTTCTGAAGCAGCAACATATTCGGCCTCCGTTGTTGATCCCGCCACCACAGGTTGTTTGGAGCTCCTCCAACTAACCGCTCCGCCATTCATGAGAAATACGTATCCGGATTGAGACTTAGAGTCATCCGGATCGGTGTCAAATCTAGCGTTGACATAACACTTAGCGACGAGCTCTTCTTCACCTCCGTATACAAGAAACACATCCTTAGTTCTTCGCAAGTACTTAAGGATATTCTTGACCGCTTTACAGTGTTCTGAACCTGGATCCGATTGGTACCTACTAGTCAAACTAATAGCATGTGCCACATCCGGTCTTGTGCATAGCATGGCGTACATTATAGAGCCTATGGCTGAAGCATAGGGGACCTTGTCCATTATCTCTCTTTCTTACGCCGAAGCCGGACTTTGAGTCTTACTCAATGTCGTGCCTTGTGTCATAGGTAAGAACCCCTTCTTACTATTTTCCATTTTAAACTTCTTTAAAATCTTATCAAGGTATGTACTTTGCGATAGCCCTATTAGGCGCCTAGATCTATCTCTATTGATCTTTATGCCTAATATGTATGACGCTTCACCTAGGTCCTTCATTGAAAATTTGCTGTTTAGATAACTTTTAACACTGTTTGAAAGCTCTATATCATTTTCGATCAATAATATGTCATCCACATATAATATCAGAAATGCCACGTTGCTCCCACTCACTTTCTTGTAAATACAAGCTTCTCCATAAGTTTAGACAAATCCAAACTCTTTGATCACCTCATCAAAGTAGAGATTCCAACTTCGTGATGCTTGCTTCAATCCATAGATGGATCGCTGAAGCTTGCACACCTTGTTAGCATCCTTAGGATCGACAAAACCCTTTGGTTGTATCATATACAACTCTTCTTCAATATTACCATTGAGAAATGCAGTTTTGACATCCATCTGCCATATCTCATAATCAAAATATGCAGCAATTGCTAACATAATCCTAACTGATTTTAGCATCGCTACTGGAGAGAATGTCTCATCGTAGTCAACTCCTTGAATTTGTCGAAACCCCTTTGTGACAAGTCGAGCTTTATAGACGGTCACATTACCATCAGCATCAGTTTTCCTTTTGAAAATCCATTTGTTCTCCACGGCCTTTCGGTCGTGAGGTAAGTCCACCAAGTTCCAAACTTTATTTTCATACATGGATTCCATCTCGGATTTCATGGCTTCTAAACATTTGTTGGAATCTGGGCTCATCATCACTTCTTCATATGTCGCAGGGTCATCATTTTCATCAACCATGAAATTCATGACAGGATTTCCGTACAGCTCGGGAGCTGCACGCGTCCTGCTAGACCTGCGAGGTTCGCTAGTACTCTCTTTCGGAGTTTCATGATCATTATCATTAGTTCCCTCTTCAACAGGTGGAGCCAACTCCGGAACAACTTCCGGCGCTGCGCTACTCGCCATACTTTGAAGAGAAGGTTCAATAACCTCTTCGAGTTCTACCTTCCGACTACTCACACCTTTCACGAGAAACTCTTTCTCTAGAAAGGATCCATTCTTGGCAACAAAAACCTTGCCCTCGGATCTGTGATAGAAGGAATACCCAATAGTTTCCTTAGGGTATCCTATGAAGACGCATTTTTCCGCTTTGGGTTCGAGTTTATCCGGTTGAAGTTTCTTCACATAAACATCGCATCCCCAAACTTTAAGAAATGACAGCTTAGGTTTGTTTCCACAATTCATACGGTGTCTTTTCAACGGATTTAGATGGTGCCCGATTTAAAGTGAATGCAGCAGTTTCTAGTGCATAACCCCAAAATGACAACGACAAGTCCGTCAGAGACATCATAGATCGAACCATATCTAATAAAGTACGATTACGACGTTCCGACACACCATTTCGCTGTGGTGTTCCGGCAGGTGTGAGTTGTGAAACAATTCCACACTCTTTCATGTGAGTGCTAAACTCGTAACTTAGATACTCACCTCCACGGTCGGACCGTAGAAATTTGATCTTTCTATTACGATGATTTTCCACTTCATTCTGAAATTCCTTGAACTTTTCAAAGGTTTCAGACTTGTGTTTCATCAAGTAGATATAACCGTATCTACTCAAATCATCCGTGAAAGTAACAAAATAACGATATCCACCTCGCGCCGACACACTCATTGGACCACATACATCAGAATGTATGATTTCCAATAAATCTGTCGCACGTTCCATTGAACCGAAAAACGGCGTTCTAGTCATCTTGCCCATAAGGCATGGCTCACATGTATCAAATGATTCATAATCAAGTGATTACAAAAGTCCATCCAAATGGAGCTTCTTCATGCGTTTAACGCCAATATGACCTAGATGGCAGTGCCACAGATATGCGGATATATCATCATTTAGTTTAATCCTTTTAGCATCAAGATTATGAATATGTGTAACATTATTATCGAGATCTAAAAGAAATAAACCATTCATCATCGGTGCATGACCATAAAAGACTTCATTCATATAAATGGAACAACCATTGTTCTCAGATTTAAATGAATAACCACTTCGCATCAAACACGATCCAGATACAATGTTCATGCTCAGTGCAGGCACCAGATAACAATTATTCAAGTTTATTACTAATCCCGATGGCAAGTGGAGAGGCAGCGTTCCGACGGTGATCACATCAACGCTTGATCCATTGCCGACACGATCTTGACCTCACCCCTTGCTAGCGGTCGCTTGTTCCGCAGCCCCTGATTCGAGTTACAAATATTAGCAACTGAACCGGTATCAAATACCCAGGTGCTACTGCGAGCACTAGTCAAGTACACATCAATAACATGTATATCATATATACCTTTGTTTGCCTTGTCGGCTTTCTTGTCTGCCAAATACTTGGGGCAGTTGCGCTTCCAGTGGCCAGTCCCCTTACAATAGTAGCACTCGGTATCAGACTTAGGTCCAACTCGGGGTTTCTTTTCAGGCGCGGCAACCGGCTTGCCGCCCTTACTTCCCTTCCGTTTTCCCTTCTTGTCTTTCTTGAAACCAGTGTTCCTATTGATCATCAACACTTGATGTTCCTTTTTGATCTCCACTTCTGTAGTTTTAAGCATTGACAGAAGCTCGGGGAGAGACTTCTTCATGCCTTGCATATTATAGTTCATCACGAAGCTCTTATAGCTAGGTGGCAGAGACTGCAGAACACGATGGATGCCTAAGTCAACGGGAATCGATATTCCCAAGGACACAAGCTTATCAGCGTAACCCGACATCTTGAGTACATGCTCACTAACGGAGTTGTGCTCTTCCATCATGCAGCTAAAGAACTTTTCTGAAGCGTTGTAGCTCTCTACAGCAGCATGTGTGTCGAAAATCATTTTCAACTCACCCATTGTATCAAATGCATTGCCATTTTCGAAACGCTTTCGAAGTTCCGGCTCTAGCCCATACAATATGCCGCAATGAACTAAGTTGTGGTCCTCCTCACGAGTCTGATAGACATTCTTCTCCTCGTCAGGGGCATCCTCAAAAGGTGGGGGGCCTAACGGCGCTTCTAGCACATATTGCTTTTGTGCGGCAGAGAGGAGAATCCTCAAATTCATGGCCCATTCGGTAAAGTTGCTACCGTTCGTTGCAAGTTTCTCTTTCTCCATGAACACATTGAAATTAAAAGCAGGTGGTGCCATCTACAACAGAATTTGTAAAGTTTAGACTAAGTGTATGATAGATTGAGTTCAACTAATCCATATTACGAATGAACTCCCACTCAAAAACGACATCCCTCGTGCCTTTTTGGTGATTACATGAACCAAATCCACTACACCAAGTCCAATCATCACGTGAGTCGGTGTAGCTTCAAAGGCGAGCATCAAATGGGCATCATATCAACTATATGACTCATGCTTAACCTTTCGGTCCGTGTTTCGAGGCCATGTCTGTACATGCTAGGCTCGCCAAGTTAGAACCTTAGTATTCGCGTGTGTAACTGTTTTACACCCGAAATATGGTCGTGGATCCAAGAACACCCGATCATCACGTGATGTCTTGGAGCGACGAAAACATAATCGGTGCATACTAAAGGAAGAACACATTCTTATCTTGATATTTAAAAGAGGGATCATCTTATTATGCTAACAAAGCGCTAAACAAGCAATATAAGATGCTATCAAACATCACATGTTTATTAGTGAAATGATATGGTTCCCGCATATGATCTCTATCATGTGCACCGTGGTATGATCACTATCATACCTATATGTGTAAGTACAAGGTCTATGGAGATTACACGTTATGTATGTTGTAAGAGTATCATCTCATACTTCTACTTACAACATTACCATATCATAACACTAGCCCAGCAACAATCTAAACTAGACGCCTCTAATTTATCCATTGCAAGTTTTACGTGGCTTAGGGCTTTCGAGATAGAACCGTTCTTACCTACGAACATGAACCACAACGAGGATAACCAAATTGTTGACAACTCGCTTGCAAAATAGATATTGACTATAGTAGGAGAGACAGACACCCGCTAGCCACTTATGCAAACTAGTTGCATGTCAAGCGTGGAACAGGTCTCATGTGCTAGGACATGTAAAGTTTGTCCGGGCCGCTTCATCCCACTATGCCACCAATATCCAAAATTACAACAAAGTAGCAACAGCATGATCATCATCGCCCACATACTCATATGTGTACTACCCG
The DNA here is from genome assembly GCA_916181665.1 of Avena sativa. Lineage (NCBI taxonomy): Eukaryota > Viridiplantae > Streptophyta > Magnoliopsida > Poales > Poaceae > Avena > Avena sativa. The sequence continues at coordinate 163,018,404 of OV702294.1, read as the reverse complement.
TGTAAAGTATCTACGCATAGATCCGTCTCTGATACCACTGTAGGGTTCGTAGCATAGAAAACAAAAATTTTCCTACGATGGGAACTATGTACCAAGATCTATCTACTATATACAAACAACGGGCGGATGTATATCCGTAGAGAACATACCCTTGAAGACCGACAAAGCTTAACGAGTTCAACTCGTGGTTGATGTAGACGATCTCTTGCCGATCTCAAGATCAAGAGGAAGTCCTAGCGCCGCAAAGCAGCAGCGCATCCGTGCTCGCACACACGTACAAGACACCGGGCAACCTCCGCCTCCTCGCTCCAGTGATGCAGCCGAAGCACAACCCTTTATTGCCGAATAGCCACCGGGAACATGTATCTCGCTAGTCCGAGACCATGGGGGATAAATTCTAGAGGGGGAGAGAGATCCTTCACGAGGAGGTGTGAGAGACAAGTGAGAGGAGGGGCTCCTTTTATAGGAGGAGGGGGGAACCCCAAGGGGGTGGCCGGCGCATGGGGGCTGCCCCCTTGCCCTCCCCTCTTCATGTGGGTGGACACTTCACTCACAAAATTCCTTTAAATTCCCTCCACTCAAAAGTCCACTCAAATTCCCATTAAATTTCCACCAAATTTAATGCAAACTCTCATTAAATAAAACTCTTTTATTTTATTCAGAATTTTGTCAATTACTTTAATGACAAACATTCACAAATAACCCCTTGCTAGAATTCCATTTCACATGCATAACCACTTTATGCAATTTCACCCGAAAACCCGTTTCGGTATCTAGTGAAATAAATTCCTGCGCTTGTTTATTCTTTCGGCATGAAACATTTGCTCCAACTGGATGCCAGTGTCCCTTAAGTGTGTCACCCTACGGTTCGCGAATAATGCGGACATGATCGAGACCCTTCTCCGATCAATAATCAGTAGCGGGACCTGGAGATCCATACTGACTCCCACACATTCAACGATGACTTTTCCTGTGATCATCAGAACCTTTTACGCTTATATCTTAATCCCTTTGTTTCACGATATATTACATGTCCGAGATTCGATCATCGGTATCTCCATACCTAGTTTGATCTCGTTACTGACATGCACTCTTTTCTCGTTCTCGTGATATAACATTCTAGTGATCAAATCACTTGCTTGCAAGCTAACCAATGTGATATCACCGAGAGGGCCCAGAGCATATCTATCCGTCATCGAGATGAACAAATTCCACTCTTGATCCATGATTCTCAACATAACACTTTAGAAGCTTTGAAGCCATCTTTATAATCACCTAGTTACGGAGTGACGTTTGATGTCAACAAGAAACTCTTCCGGTGTTAGTGATTGGCATGATCTCATGGTCTAAGGATTAGGATTACTTCGTAGTTTGTTTATAGCAATATAAACTCAATGACTTTGATCATAATTCTATACTTCGGATGAATGTTCATCACACCATTACACTAATGTTGTGATCTCGTTATTAACAACATCCAATGTCTATGATCAGGAAACCGTGATCATCTTGTTAATCAACGAACTAGTTTACGAGAGAGGCATAACTAGGAACTTTCTGTTTGTTTATTAAACACACATGTATTAACATTTCCGTATTAATACAATTATAGCATGCAAAATAAACATTTATCATATACTTGGAATACATATAATAAACATTTTAATATTGCCTCTCAGGGCATATTCCCTTCAGTGGCCATATTGTGCATACATGTGCATCATGGCATGGCAAACAATGTTGCAAGAGGAAGTTTTACTTTTGGTCGCACCAAAAAGGCATTTTCCATTTTCCGAGCATAAAAAACGGACGGTTTTGTGAAGCAACCACCAAATGGCTAATTCAAAAAACCAACACCACATTTTACAAAAATACTAGACCACCTTATATGGACAATGTACCAATAGGGGGATCTGAAACCTTTCCGTCCACCTCTGGTGAAAAAGACAAATTCCTGCCGAATCGGTAGGAAGTGGGTTAGATATGAACTACAGGTACATGATACGATGCTCATGATTTTTTACAAAAATCATTTTTAGGTTCACAATATGCTATTTTATCAAAAATCCAATGCAAGTTGAGTGAGGCTTGGCCCCGAGCTAAGAATCTTCATGCCCGTTGTTCGACAAAGTTTGACGATAGTTTAAAACAGGGATAAAAAATTAAAAAAAGATCGAAACAGTGCGAAACCTTCGCGTGGTGTTATATTATGTGACATAGTTAGAAGGAAAAATATCAAAATGGGTATATTGATTATGTCTCAAAAAAACCTTCACAAAATGACCTGTCTCATTCGAGGTTTCTTGGCTTTCGGGTCAAATGACCAATGTTATGGCTAGAATCAAGGCATAGTTTGTGATAATGTGGCCATATTGTGCATACATGTGCATCATGGCATGGCAAACAATATTGCAAGAGGAATTTTTACTTTTTGTCGCACCAAAAAGGAATTTTCCATTTTCCGAGCATAAAAACGGACGGTTTTGTGAAGCAACCACCAAATGGCTAATTCAAAAAGCCACCACCACATTTTACAAAAATACTAGACCACCTTATATGGACAATGTACGAACAAGGGGATCTGAAACCTTTCCGTCCACCTATGGTGAAAAAGACAAATTCCTGCCGAATCGGTAGGAAGTGGGTCAGATATGAACTACAAGTACATGATACGATGCTCATGATTTTTTACAAAAATTATTTTTAGGGTCACAATATGCTATTTTATCAAGAATCCAATGCAAGTTGAGTGAGGCTTTGTCAGATTCCAAAGTATACAAAAGATGCGGCATTTAAATATCCAAACAATTCAAAAATGTTAATACAAAATGAAATATGATTTTCTCTAATAAAATAGGGTTAGATTACTTTTTAGATGCTTAATATTTATTATGTTCAAAGTTTTAGGATTTGACTATTTTATTTTTGTTTGAATTGAATAATCAAAATTTATATGTAAGTGTTTTAATCATTTTGAAAATTTTCATCTAAAGTAAATATAAAATGTTTTTACATGAATGGATAGATATTATTTTTCTGAAAATTATGATATATTATTCATATTTTTCTGAGTTATAATGAAAAAGATATGAATTTTCTAAATTCATGTCCTATTTTTTGAATTATAAATGCCCCCACCCCTTTAATGCATGAAATAAATGCCCCCCCTTAACATCGGTTCCAGCCACGAACCAGTGTTAAAGGGGGTGCATTTATTTCGTTCCGCGCGCGCACCCCCCCCTTTAACACCGGTTCGTGGCTGGAACCGATGTTAAAGGGGGGTGCGGGCGCGAAACGAAATAAATGCGCCTCCCCCTTTAACACTGGTTCCTGGCTGGAACCGGTGTTAAAGGGGGTATAAATGCACGCGTTCCTCTTCCTACCCTCCATCCAGATTGATCGAGCGCAAAGAGAAGAGAAGAGCCGCGGCGGAGGAGCAGAGTAGAGCCGCCAGGCCACCGCCTCTGTGTCGTCCCTCCCCCCCCCCCCCCGTCCACTCGTGGAGCCACCACCGCGCCGCCGCGCCAGTAACTCTCGGGAGCGGCGCCTCCGCCTGTCCACTCGCGGAGCCTCCGGCCGGCGCCGCGCGCCACCACTCGCCGCCGACCCCGCCGTCCTCACCCGGTGCCACGTGCCACTCCCCGCCGACCCTGCCGGCCGACCCCACCGGTAGTAGTTATTAATTAGTTATAATTAAGTGTGTAGTTATTATTAGAATTTTGTTATTGTATTATTAGTTTAGGGTTAGTATTAGTTTAGGGTTAGTATTAGTTAGGGTTATTATATGTGGATTCGCAATAGATTTCTACTTGTTATTGTATTATTAGTAGTTTAGTGTTAGTATTAGTTTAGGGTTTATTTAGTTTAGGGTTATTAGTTTAGGGTTTATTTAGTTTAGGGTTATTAGTTTAGGGTTATTTATTTAGTGTAGTTTAGTGTATTTAGTTTAGGGTTATTTACTGTATTTTATAGTTAGTATTAGTTTAGGGTCGTCACCTCGCTGCTCTGCAAGCGCCGCCGCTGGCCGTTGTCGTTAACGTCGCTCCGGTGACCCCTAGGTAGTGGCGCCGCCCGTTTTAGGTAGGCCGCATCACGCTAAGGTGAACCCGCTACCTCACGCGCCCTAGGGTTTGGACCCCTCTCATATGCATCCGGGATTTCTTCGAATTAGGGTTTGGACCCCTTGGAACTCGTTTAAAATGATCAAGCATCCTTAGGGTTTTAATTTCATTTGTGTATTTATTTGTGTATTTTTGTATGAATAATATGTATATTTGTGTATGAATCCAAGTCCACTTGAATGTTTACTCTCTTACTCTAGATAATATTATGCCGTCGACCACCGCCACCATTATGCCATCGACCCTGACCTCCTCTGTCCTCGCTGAGCCCACGTCGTGCTAGTTCGAACGCACACCCCCACGCATCCCGGCCCCGCTCTCGCCCTAGCGCCGCCACCTCTCGTTGTCAATATAGTATTATAATAACCATGCTATGTTAATCAACTTTCATGACAAGTTAATTAGAAGAAGTAAATGTACCCTCGTATTTCAATAGATGTATTACCGATATTTGTGTGATCATATTTTGTTTTAGAAACTATGGATCCACTCAGTAGAAACCTTGAAGATGAAGAAATAATGGAGAACATGATCCACGAGGACACCTCACAATATCTGAACTTGGAGGGACATGATGACAGCTCAAGTAGTCATGGAGAAGATGACGACTCCGGTGAACGCACTTTAGTGATTACAAAGTCTGTCGAGGTATATGCATGGATTAAGCCTCTTCTGACTTGCACCGATTGATTTGTATATATGTAAATGTATTAATTAACGCTTCTTTCTTCCTTTAGCCCTCTGGATCGACCAGCCAGCAACAATCTTCTTCTACGAAAAAGAGCAAGCGAGGTGCGAGCCATCGGTTGAAAGATCGTGCAAAGTTCACGATCGAAGCAGTCCGTGTTGATGGCAGGCCGATGGAGCCCAAGAAGGCCGCAGACAAATTTGTACGTCAGGCTGGAGTTCTTGTTAGGGACCAAATCCTAATCATAATTGAAAATTGGAATAAGCCAAAGAAGGGCGATGGTACCTTTGTCGATGAAAGATCCAAAGAAACGCTTTGGAATTCGCTGTTGGTAAACTTCACCCTTTCGCCAGAGGAGGATGAAAACAAACCGGTTATAAAGGAAAAGGTCAAAGAGTGGACTCTAAAGAAGATGGCTGAAGCTTTCCGCAACTGTAAGACAAAATTGAACAAATTTATCAAAGCTCGCGAGACTCCAGATTTCGAAGACGCATATTATGCAAAGATAAGACCTCACTGGCCCGAATTTTTGGCATATAAGGAAGGTGCTATAGCTAAAAAGAGGTCAGAAACCAATACGCTAAATGCCCAGAAGAAGGAATATCACGACATACGAACCCGTCACTTAACTCATCACGACATACGAGGAAACAGCCGCCAGGACCTTCCATCCCGACAGAGAGAATGACCATCTCACACGCGCCATCGGTAAAAAAGAACACCCTGGACATGCACGAGGCACAAGGGGTATGACGTGGAAGGATGGGTTTCCCGAGTGGGGCGACTCTTATAGATGGCGCGACAGAAAAGAAAAAGAGCATACAGAGCGGATGACACAGATAGAACATGCACTTGTGGCGCTGCAGGCGCAAGTGAATGCACAACACAGCCATCAAGCTACCGGCCCATCTCAGCGGCACGAAGAGCCTGCATTGGAAGCTGCCGGCGGCCCAGACTCTGCGCGGAAAAGCAGCGTGGCTTCCACGAAGAACGTGCAGCCCACGCTTGAAATGGCGGGTCCTCGATACCCCGTGGATGAGATCACGGAGAGCGAACACGCTGAGCTGCATGTGAGACTAATGGGCTTATCCATTAAGGTGGCTGTCGGCTATGCCTTACCTCCTGTAGCTGGTGGAACTTACCACTGCCGACCGATTCCAGATGGCTATGCTATTGTCGGGGTGGATGAGGTTGTGAAGGAATATGAGGAAGCACAACTTGACCATGCTACAGGTGAAGGGGAAACTCAACTCAAATTTGTAGTGAAAACAACCATTCTTTGGAAGAAGGAACACATCGTGCTTCCAAATTGGAGGCCACTGGCACCCCCGTCGTCTCCGCAGCGTCAGCAGTCTGAGCCGCTTCAGCCATCTCCTGCGCGGCAGCCATCTCCGGCGCTTCAGCCATCTCCTGCGCGGTAGCCATCTCGGGCGCTTCAGCCATCTCCTGCGCGGCAACCATCTCCGGCACGCCAGCCATCTCCGCCGCGCCAGCCATCTCCTGCCCGTCAGCCATCTCCGGCGCTTGATCCATCTCCTCAGCGTAAGCGGAAGGGCACTGCCACGAAGAGCATCACTAGCACTGTCACAAAGAAATCCACAGGAAACCGTACGCCAAAGAGTTCAAGAAACTACGTCCCGCAGCCTTCCGTCAAGCCATTGTCGGTTTTACCGTGGAATCGCAGCGACGAGGAGACCAATAGGATCTCGGAAGAAGAGGTCAAGAAATTCTTTGCACCTAGACGGGCCGAGCCAAAGGAGAAAATAGATCCGGTGGTGGTGGAGAAGTTCTACAATAATCTTTTGAAACCTGAAACCCCACTTGTGCCAGACTATGAGCACCAGATTTTGAAGGGGGATGCAAGGCGTCGTAGGGAGACTGAAAGTAGCAGTCGTGCGGCACCCCAGAAAACAGTTCCCATGCTCGGAGAGCAGGAAAACCAATCATGCGCCCTGCTCCAAGTGTTCGACACACGGGACGGTCCTCCCGTAAATGATTACGAGGAAGAGCTACAAAGAAAGGCCAATGAGATGGAGATGACTTACATTGCATACTTGAACATCATGGCATACAACTTGCCCAAAGGCGATGCCAACCCCATACATCCATGGAAGTATGGGAAGAATCTCGTCAAGAAAGAGGAGCTCAAGAATCTACCAACAAAGATGCGAAGATTGCACAAGTGTTACCTTGATTTCTGCAAGACGAGAAAGGAAGAATGGATCACGGCACATATAAGAGATCAGATTTTCTTGTGCGGAGACGACGCGATCACCTTCAACATTCAAGACTTGCATTTTCTATTCAATTAGAAGGAACTCGACAAAGCTGCCATCAGCCTTTATTGTGTGTAAGTACTATTTCTTTAATTTCTATCTCATCTCATTCAATTCATTAATTGCATGTATATATATATGCTCACCATATATTTATATATATACTATTATGTAGGAAAAAGTTTATGGAATGCATGAAAGGAGGCCCTTTTGACATTGGGTTCGTTGACCCAAATAGAGTTCATGAACAAGTGGTAAGAGACATACCCGGGCAAACAGAAGATTTATTGCTAAGGTCTTTACTGAGACAACAAACCAAAAGGGAAATACTATTGCCTTACAACTTCTCGTGAGTACTGTTACCCTCTCTTGTACATATTCTGTTTCGGCTTACTCGATGTTAAGTTTAACTGATGATGAGTTATGCGTGCGTAGGTTCTACTTTATTCTGCTAGTCATTCAACCTGACTCAGGAAAAGTCCTTGTCATCGACTTGTTACGAAAATAAAAGGAGCTATGGGCAGACTTTAGAGAGATGCTCCAGAGGTAATTTCAATCATATTATCGCACTAGATCGGCAACTTTCGTGGCAACAAGTAATTAATTACTCCTTTATCCATTTTCTTTGCCGGACAGGGTTTGGAAAAGGTTCACGGACAGGGCCGTGGGTGAATGGTCAGAAGAACTAAAATTTGTAGACCAAAATGTAAGTAATACTAGCTAGCTAGGTCTGCGTATCTCTTTGATTCTGCTTCCAATTCCATTATATCATGCTTTATTGATTATTATTTTGATTGAACTCTCTATTCTCGTAAAGTGCACGCATCAGGGACACGGCAATAACTTATGTGGGTACTATGTTTGCAAGTTCATTCGCAACACGATTTGTGCGACGGGCCAAGCCGCACTAGAACAACTTAAAGTAAGTAAACAAAGTACACAACATTATTTTATTACCATCAATTGTGTTGAGTTTTATTCTTATATATATTGACCCCATTCTTCATATATATTCAGATCGAACGGATGCGGGACCAACTCCTACCATTTGACCGCATACGAGCCATTCAAGAGGAATTGGCGGGGTTCATACTTGATGAGGTCGTCACGCCTGGCGGAGAACTCTTTAGATATCCACTAAAATGAACGTTGTATATATGCTTAAACGTGTTTGTCTTGTACTTGATGCTTCAACGTTTACGGAGAATACCACACAATGACGATGTTTGTGTATAATAATAGTTGCTTAATTATTCATGTACTCGTATGTACCGATGACGATGTATGTGTATACCGCTCCCGGTCAATTCCCCCTCCCCGTCTCCGCCGCGCCGTAGAAATACGCCCAGAACGGGGCAGGGGCAGAACTCTGCCGCGGCAGAGATTTATGCCGTTTTCCTGCCGCGGCAGAACTCTGTTGCGGCAGAGATTTATCTCTTTTTCCTGCCGCGGCATAGAATCTTTAACACCGGTTCGTGTTATGAACCGGTGCTAAAGGGGGGAGGGCCTGAGCGCTACGGCAGCCCCACGTGCGCCACCCTTTAACACCGGTTCGTATAAGAACCGGTGTTAAAGAGGGGGCTCTAACACCGAAACCGCAATAGCGGTTCTATAACCGGTGTTAGAGGGTCCTCCAAACCGGTGTTAGAGAGGTACGTGTGCACTAGTGTGGTCTTCATAAGACCATATGTCATAGTCCTATGGGTGATAAATACTTGGTTCCCGTAGTTAGGAAAAAGCATGTAAAACATGCATTTGTTTATGTAGTTGGAGAGTGATTACGCGTGTACACCGACTTGAGTACTAGGAGTATGGGTTGGATGAGGCACAGGGTTAGAGAAATGTTGCTAGAGAGCCTTTTATTATTGGACATTTTTGTATCACCTCCACATTAGCTCGCTAACATTTATTGGTTTCCATGCACGAACCGGTGTTAAAAGGGGGAGGGTCCACCCTTTAACACCGGTTCTAACACCGAAACTGCAATAGCGGTTCTATAACCGGTGTTAGAGGGTCCTCCAAACCGGTGTTAGAGAGGTACGTGTGTACTAGTGCATGGTCTTCATAAACCCATATGTCATAGTCCTATGGGTGATAAATACTTGGTTCCCGTAGTTAGGAAAAAGCATGTAAAACATGCATTTGTTTATGTAGTTGGAGAGTGATTACACGTGTACACCGACTTGAGTACTAGGAGTATGGGTTGGATGAGGCACAGTGTTAGAGAAATGTTGCCAGAGAGCCTTTTATTATTGGACATTTTTGTATCACCTCCACATTAGCTCGCTAACACTTATTGGTTTCCATGCTCGAGGATGCCCCTTGCCTCGAAAGTTTTATGTCATGTTCACCACTAGTCAATTTGTAGACTGTTCGGATAATTAGTGTACCTAAACAAAAGTTCTTGCAACCTTGGCACCGCTTCAAACTCGATATTGCAACTCTAGCTAGTATACTTTTTAATCACCAGTCTTATAAATATGTGCTGCACACATATGGGAAATCGTCGTTTTTGGTGATAATAAAGCTCTTCTATTTATAAGTAGTAGAGATAATCATTTTGTAGGAAAGACTCTGTTTGATTAAATGGATTATTTTTAGTTGGATCATGGAAATCATATTTAGCACAAGCTCACGCAGAAAGGATTTGATACTCGTATCAGTGCTAACTAACACGTACTATAGGAGTATATTATAATATGGACGTGTCAGGACACACAATTGCCGGCCCGGGTCGACGAGAAGATATGGGAATCGCATATGCATGCAGTTTGCAGACATCCAGCACAATGGATGCAAAAGAACTATACTTACACAGTCTCAACAGTCCATTGTGTCTCTTAGGGAAATTTGAGGGTAGATCTGCACAAACTATATGCATACATGTAAATTCTACCAAAACACAACTGACACATAGTTTGTATAGTCATCTTTACCCACAAGAAAACAGTTAATCTGTACTTACTCTGATTTTGGCTGAACCGAACAACGGTTGCTCTATATATCATTGCCGGCATATGAATGCATGACACACACAGAGACAGATGCGTTCAATACTATACATGTATAGATCCAAAAACGGTGGTAGTACAATTTTGTTTACCGACTTTTTTTCATGTGACCAAACAGGACATTCTCTAATGAGTAGTACTCTAAGGGCCGATAGCAACAGGGGCGCAGAGCGAAACAACAAAACCAGCATGAAAACTCACTTTTTGGACCGTCACTCTTGTCTTCCTCCCCGCCAAAATTTAACTGCATATGTCCCTCTCCCGCAACAGAAATTAACGTCTAGCACTAGCAGTGGATCGGAGTGAGTTAACCTGGAGCAGCAGGAGCCGACCGTGACGTGTAGCGAGATAGTAGAAGAAACAAATGCACTGGCAAACAACCTCCAGCATTGAACGCGCGCGCAGAAAATGGCCAAAACTGGCCAAGAAACGCATACGCACCAACGTTCGGTTGGCATGCACTAACATAGGGTTGTCGACGAGCCGAACTCGAGCGAACATTGTTAGGCTTGGCTCGAGCTCGGTAGAAGCTCGAGCCGAGCTCGAGCAAGTCTAGGTTGACCTTCAAGCCTACATATAAGCTCGAGTTCGGCTCGACCAAAGCTCGAGTAGGCTTGAGCTCGGTTCGTTGAAGCTAGGTAAGAAAATTTTAGTACATCGACATGCAGCTACATAGTAAGAAAATAGTAAAGTTTAAAAACGAAATAGCAGAAATGGCTTGGAGTCTCATATAATAGTAATATAGTGCCAACATGCCAGCATAATTGTTTTAGCAATCTCACGGCAGATGAAATAATAATAGCAGTCTCAATTTTGCGACTGTACAAAAATCACGAGCTTTATCGAACTGTTTAAGTTCGGCGTCTAAGCTCGCGAGCTCAAAAACAGGCTCAAGCTTGGTTTGTTAGGGAGACGAATCAAGCTCGAGCCGAGTTGTTAACACGCCGAACTCGCACAGTTTGTCAAGCCTAAACTTTTTTGACAGCCGTACACTAACCACGTTAACACGCGCGCGCGGCGCGGTAGCCGGTGCCGTGTGGGAAAAAGTCCGAGAAATCTCACGCAAGCGCCGAGGTTGTCGTCGCATGCAGCTGTGGCTGTGCTAGCCTCAGGCGTCTTTGGCTATACTGTAGTGTCGTCACGGCTTTGAAATCGCTTTGAAATGGAAGTTTTCTTTCCTGGCGCAGATAGATAGATAGATAGATAAAGAGATAAGCTAGCGCCCTTGCATGCGTGTAGGCAGTCGCGGCGTATCGACACATGGATGGATATATGTTTATACGTGCAGGAATTCATTCAACAACCGAAAGGAGAAAAGAGGGAAGCTTCCTGCCGAAATTGCTTCTTCGGCCCCCTTGGCAATGTCCACGTGTAACCGACGTGGCATGTTGCATGCTGGGTGCCTAGCCTGGAGATACAAAGGTGCATGCACCCTGGTGTGTGCCATACAGATAGCACGCATGTGAACGTACGTCTAATGGCTGTTGCTTTGGCAATTGGGCAACATGCAACATCTTGAAGAAAAACATCTTAAAGAAAAGATAGTAGATCTTCAAGACGCCGCGGGGGGCGTTTACAAAAATATCTTCAAGAATATACTCAAAAAATATCTTCAAGAGTAGATCCTACCATGCTGGTCTCGTTTAATTTAAAGAAATATCTTCAAGAAATTATTCGAAAACAAAGCCTATCTTCAAGGTAGGAATACAGAATGGCCGATTTCCACGGGGGCAAAAACTGTGACATCACATGTTATTGAGTGCATGGCATGTGTCAAATAATTCAGTGTATGTGCATGCATGATTGATCGATGTGCAGGTCGACAAGTATATGATGAGGAATTTGAGATGTAGCTAGGTACGTTTTTTTTTTTTGTATTAGGAATATATTGATGTCGATATACAAGAGAGTGCATACGTGCGATGAAATGATGCAGAGGTCCGAGCGGTACGGGTTTTTTAGGAAGAAGAAAAACGTAGAGGAGAAAAATAGCAATGCCTAGACTCACACATTTATACAATTGCAAAACTAATATACAAAGAATCTACCGAGAGTCGGTACCATGAATTATCTTACAATGGTTAGATGGGGATAGACTGTCGATGTAGACACACTAGGGGAAAGAGATGCCGAGTCAGACCAGGGATGAGGGAGAAAGGGAAGAAAGAGGAGGAAAATGATGCAGAGGTGGCCTATAATGTGCTTTCACACGAACTCTATTGAGCTTAGAGGAAAAGGATGAGAAATTTGAGATGTCCCTAGATACGATGCATTTTTCTCTTTTGTATTCTCAATATATTGATGCCGGTATACAAGAGAGGGAATACATGCGATCAAATGATGCAGAGGCTAAAGTTACGGAAAAACGTAGAGGAGAAAAAATGGAAGTGCCCCGACTCACACATTTTTATAATTCCTTTTTTGGTTTAAATATTTGCACAACTAATATACAAGGAATCTACAGAGAGTGGGTACCATATAAATTACCTTACAATGGGCAGATGGGAATAGACCATCGATCAAGACACACCAGGGGAATGGGATGCGGAATCGACCAGGGATGAGGGAGAAAAGGAGGAAAGAGGGGAAAATGATGAAGAGGTGTCCTTCAATGTGCTCTCACATGGAGTCTATCGAGCTTAGAGGAATGTCTAAACGAAGCGTGTGGTCCCCGACTTTACAATTTCAAAGGTCACATCGACGGTGGACCTGAAAAGCGATGGTATATCTAGGAAGCGACGCACGTGACGGATTAGAGAAAGATGGAGTTTTTAACAGGACGGCGACACCACGAGGGAGAAAAAGGTTGAGCGGGCAGAGGGGATGGAGATGACGATGAGAACCGTCACGACTTGAGAGAGGGACAAAGAGTGACGAAAGGCTAGAGAGGAAGGAAATGTATTTAGTTTTATAATATAAACATTATGCTACAATAATTAAGCTGATTTTTGTATGCGCAATATATCAATGCCTATATATAAGAGAGGGCACATTTGTGATCAAATGATGTAGAGGCCAGAGTTATCATGTTTTTCAGAAGAAAAAGAAAAACAGAGGGGATACCACATAGCAGTGCCCAGACCCACACATTTATACATTCCCTTTTGGGGTTGAATGTTCGCAAAAACTAATATACTACAAAGAATCTACCGAGAGTGGGTACCATAAATTACATTACAATTGGTGTTTGAGGATAGAATGTCGATCTAGGCATACCAAGGGAACTAGATGCGGTTTCAACCAGGGGATGAAGGGAGAAAGGGAAGAAAGAGGAGGAAAATGATGGAGATGTGGCCTGCAAAGTGCTTTCACATAGAGTCTATCGAGCTTATATGACGAAAATGATGAGGAATTTAAGATGTAGCTAGGAACGATGGTTGTTTCCTTTTTTGTATTTGCAATATATTAGTGCCGATATACAAGAGAGGGCATACATGCAATCAAATGATGCATAGGCCATAGGTACGATGCTTTTCAAGAAGAAAACATAGAGGAGAAAAATAGCAGTTCCTAGACTCACAAATTTATTCGATTCCCTTTTGGATTGAATGTTTACAAAACTAAAAGAATCTACCGAGAGTGGATACCATAATTTTACCTTACAACGGGGTAGGTGTAAACACACTAGGGGATCGAGATGCGGAATCTACCACGGATGAGGGAGAAAGGGAAGAAAGAGGGGGAAATGATGGAGAGGTGGCGTGCAGTGTGCTTTCACATGGAGTCTATATATCGAGCTTATTAGAGGAGTGTCTACACAAAGCGTGTCGATCCCAACTTTACAATTTTAAAGGTCATATCAGCGCGATGGATATACGGAGCGATGGTGTATTCGGGAAACGACGTGGATGGCAGGGGAGAGAAAGAGGGTTGTTTTAGCAGGACGGCGGCGGCACCATGTGGAAGAAGCAGGTCGAGTGGGTAGAGGGGGTGGAAATGACTATGAGAACCGTCGCGGTGTGAGAGAGGGACAAAAGACGAAAGAGGAAGGGTAACACATTTAGTTTTTTAATATACGCTTTATATATGCTGCAAGCCTGCAATAATTAAGCTGACAGCATACGGCCGTGTCAATCATCTGATCCGATCATCGATCCATCAATCATGTCAAGGGGGGAATTGAAGCTAGGGGAAGCATGAGGCAGGCTAGCTAGTCAAACAAGTCAAAGCACGGCCGTCAGGGAAACCTATTCAAATCCTCAGGCCCGAACAATACAAAACCCGGCCTCCACGCACCTCATTCTCCAGATCGAGCTGATGAGATCGATCGACAACCTAGAGCCAGATGTGGCAGCAGATTAGTTAGTAAAGAATGACACCACCACAGGCAGGCATGAGGCAGGGAGTAGTATGCGTCGTCTGTGATTCGATCGGTGCATGACACTTGGAGATGACATAGAGATACCCCATTGCCACATTAGTTACTACTCCTTGACATTTTTTTAGTAGCTAGTATCAAATCACGCGCGCGTCTCCCGAGCGCTGTACTAGTTTAAGAAGATTTGGTTAACAGGCTCAGGTTTGTACGTTGCGAGGACATAAATTCCAACACGATACGACGGCCGCACAGTAACTGTACGTATTTATTACTTGCTCATGTGATTGTCTAGCTCTCAGCTCTGGGTTTTGTCTATAGAGAGAGAGAGGGGCAGTACGTGGTCACAGGCGGAGCTAAGATAGGAATATGGTTTCACTGTGCCGAAGCCAGGCGGGGCCCGCCGTCCCCCGCCCCGTTTGCCTGAGATTCTCCCCCCGCCGGCCCGTCCGTGTTGGGTTGCTTTCCTTGTGGGGAGACGCGAGAGAGCTGTAGCTACACGTACTACTGCTACTACTACGTCGCTGCTGCGCCTCTGGAGACTGTGCGTCTCACACCAGTAAAACAAGAAATACCAGCGACGACGACTGGAGCAGAGACGGTACAAAGCAACTAGTGGACGCGTCTGGTCAGGGGTATCTTCAGAAATATCCCACCTGATGTAGTAGTACTACTTGTCAACAGTTCGCATGTTTGGAGAAAAATAACTTTAGATTTATATATGATCGTTGGAAGATCAACAAAGGAGCAGAACCGCCTTAGTGGCCGCATGCTTTACGTCCTATGAAATGCCTGAAAGGAACGAAACCGAAGAATCTTTATGAGTCGACGGCTAACCTATATAGAGGTCGCTTCCATGGCCAAAGACGACATGCTTCAACGGAAGAGCGCTTTTCATACGCATGGGCCGGCTATCCCAGCCGAGCCAGACTAGTTTTTGGGGGGTTTTCTGGTGGTTTTGGCATGTTTTCACCTTAATCTAAACATGTCATTCTGTACTTTGACCGATTATTTCCTCTTCTAATAGAAAAGGCAGCGCTCCTGCCGATTGCTCTAAAAAATATATGCTTTAGGAATTGACTGGCACTACTTCAATGGAACGAATTTCTTTCTTAGACAGATAATGAAGAGTGGAATTTTGGTTAGTTGACCAAAGAGCGTCTCCAATGTTGAAATAAGTAGGGACATAAGGGGTTTCCAAAAAAAGATGAAGTTTACAAAATATGGTGTTCTAAAAATTATCTTATATCAAACTTTGAATACTTTCACCACTAGACACCACCACAGGCAGGCATGAACCTAAAAAAATGTGGCAATGGGGTATCTCTATGTCATCTCCAAGTCTCCATTAGATTAGTGTTATCTTGTATAAAGAGTAGCTATTGCTAAGACCGTGTTTGATTCAAAGGAATTGTCTAAGATTTTTCTAGGATTCAGATCCTTAGGATTTTCTTACAAAAGTCGTTTAATTCAAAGGATTACAACCCTCAGGAATTTCTTCAAATGATTCCTTTGCGCTCTAGATCGGGGAAACTTTTTCATCCACTCCAACCTCTTTTTACAGTTCCTTCAGTTTTCATGTGCAATCAAACACTGCTTGAGCCAATATTCTGCAGTTTTCTAATCCTATAATAAGATTCAAGTAGACATGCCACTTCAAACCTGTAATAGTACTTGTCAACAGTTCGCATGTTTGGAGAAAAATAACTTCAGATTTATATATGCTTCATGAATTGACTGACACTTCGATGGACTGATTTTTTCTTAGACAAATAATTAACAGTGGAATTTTGGTTAGCTGACCTAAGAGTGTCTTCCATGTTGAAATAAGGAGGGCATAACGGGTTTCCAAAAAAAGATGGTGTTTTAAATAACCACTAGACACCACTAGAGGCAGGGAAAAGCTAAAAAAAATGATGGTGTTCACAAATATGGTGTTTTAAAAAAAAATCTTATACTAGATTTTAAATAACCACTAGACACCACTAGAGGCAGGGAAAAGATAAAAAAATATGTCAATTATCTCTATGTCCTCTGACTATTGCTTCGATCCCCCCCCCCCCCTAAAAATTTATGAAACTGAAAACATAAGGACAACCAGGATTGGTCGATACCCCTTCGGTTTGGCATGCATGAAGGGGTATTGGCCAATCTTTGCCGTCCTTGTGTTTTCAGGGGAGGGACACCGATGCACACCTCATGTCCTCTCTAAGTCTCCATTACTACATTTGTATTGTGTTATCCTCTTTATATAAATAATAAATAGTAGTAAATGCTAATTAGTGAAGGATTTTCAAGATTTCATTGCTCCTGAGGGAGGTAGCTCTGTCCCTGCCGGAATTGGCGGCGACAGATCATGGATGGTGGAATAAAAGGTGGATGGGCCAAGGAATAACGGTGGCAATGCGAAGAGAGAAAGAGAGGGAAGGTCAAAACTGCGGTAACGAGCGATAAAGGGCGTGGGGAAGAAGAAGGGTTGTGGTGGTGCGCTATAAGTTTACAGGATGATATATGAATATGTCTGGATCTTTCCCACCCTGTTAAGCTTTTCAGATCATTTAGCTGTAAACTTTGTATGATCTTGCTAGTTTTCACATTCTATGATAGAAATTTCCTTTATATATCCGTCATAAATATACACCGAGTAGCTTCGAGGCCTAGTATAAATCTTCGGTGATCTATTAAAAAAAGAGAGATGAACATTCTTAGATGATATGCATGGTCCAGAACTTATACGTGGAAAATTGACCAGAGGATCCAGCAAATATAGAAGTTCCTTTTCCTCAAAAGAAAACTACAGAAGCTCCCAAAAGAGCAAGTATAAAGAATCTGTTAATTAACTACCCTGAAAAGCTTCATGTAGTCCAAAAAAGACGGGCAAGATATGTACAACTTGCCTTTCTTTACGGCGTATGAACTAGTCCAACTGGCCTGGTTAACGTAAGAAAATGAGAGATGAAAGATACACACGCGGAGAGAGAGAGAGAGAGAGAGAGAGAGAGAGAGAGAGAGAGAGAGAGAGAGAGAGAGAGAGAGAGAGAGAGAGAGAGAGATGGGTTTTGGTTATTGTAGACTTGTGAGCTCAGTACTGTGCAGTACTACAGTACAAACGCCATGGTCCCGTCGGTGTCTCTCCTCCTCCTCGCTCCGATCCCCTTTCTCTCCCTGTGCGTGAGACGTCGACGTCATGGCTAGGTACTTATCCTGGAGTTATTCTCGGGCATTCTCCTTAGGGCTCGAATCCATGGCCGGCCTGGCAACCGCCGAATGGAATAATGAGGGAATAGGAACCTTTGTTTCCACTTCTAGCTGCTAGGGAGCTTGCAGGCCAAGACATGCAGAGAGCAAACCAAGCAAAGCTAGCGCTTCTCCATGGACGCACGTCACCGCCCTGCCCAGCATCACAGCCTGGAATAAAAATGGGTCAAGCCGCCATGATTCCTTGCTCGTCCTCTACCTTGTTTCTTCCTTCGTCACCGACGCGCTCCCTTGCTGTTACGTAGAGCTAGCTAGCTTGCAAGCCGCGTGAATGTACCGAGTATCCCTGGCCCTGCTACTACTGCTGCGGTGTTGCTGCTGATGTGTATGTCTCGGCACGTCTTGTCCTAGCTAGCTGCCTGTGCTGCTGGAGCAGATGACAGTGTCTCTGTTAAGGTACAGCTTTCCTGAAAACCATGTGACGCAAGACATTGTAGTACGTAGTGGAATTCGTATTCTTTTTGTAGAAAATTCCATAGAGTCGTTGATTGGAACCCTGAACTCAGGGAGTTCAGAATAGTTCTCTGCGAAAGCGTCCTTAAGCTATTCTGTGATGATAAGACACTATTAGAAAACAGACTATCCATCCGTGCCCCCTAACAGTATTAGCCCCGGTTGCGCCACGAACCGGGACTAATGCTGATACGCGTCCCGATTTGAGCGGGCACGGTGGTCGGAGGCATGCGTCCCGATTGGTAAGGGATCATACGTTTCGGTTTGTGTTACAAACCGGGACTAAATATTGGGCGTCAGCCACGTGGCGTGGCACACATACAAACCGGGACGTATGATCCTGCCCTCTATAAATACGACGCCTCAGCCCTCTGCCTCCCCTCTGTTTTTTCTTGGTGGAAGGTGTGATAGGTGTGCTAGTTTATTTTTTCCTATGCATGCATTCAAGGTGTTTGATCAAATGTTTGAGTGAATGATCCCGTTCAATTTCTCACAGAACAAAAATATAGAAGGTGTCCGAGACGCACTTGAGCTTTCTCCTCTTTATTTCCCTCGATCGAGGTTAGCAATCTTATCTTTTATCTGTCATTGATACAATGCATGTGTCGATGTGAATTGGTCATTCACTATTTATGATGTCCTGTTTTTTATAAACTTACTTATATGATGCAGATGAACGGTCGGGAATGGATGTACGGTGACCGGCGTGTACCCGGGTACATTAAAGGCGTGGATAAATTTATCGATGTGGCTATGGCAAACAAAGAGAATGGTTTTATACGTTGTCCATGTGGTTCAATGTCGGAACGACAAGGAGTACTCTTCCTCGAAAATCATCCGCGGCCACCTGGTTATGAAAGGTTTCATGCCCAAGTATAATTGTTGGACCAAGCATGGGGAAAGAGGGGTTATGATGGAAGACGGTGAAGAAGAAGATGATAATAACAACTATCATCATATGTTTCCTGAATACAGTGAAACTACAATGAAGACAATGAAGAGGAAGGAGGTGAAGAACGGGCATCAGATGAGCCTGCTGATGAACTTGGTAGGGTCATTTCTGATGCAAAGCGAGACTGTGAAACAGAAAATGAGAAGTTGAAGTTAGAGGGCATGTTAGAAGCTCACAAGAAATTGTTGTACCCAAATTATGAAGATGGCAGCACAAAGCTCGGTACCACACTGGAATTGCTGCGATGGAAGGCAGAGTGTGGTCTAACTGACTCCTCATTTGAAAAGATGCTAAAAATAATGAAGCCGAAGTTTCCAAAACATAACGAACTTCCTGAGAGTACCTACGAAGCAAAGAAGACTCTCTGTCCTCTAGGATTAGATATGCAAAAGATACATGCATGCATTAATGACTGCATCCTCTACCGCGGTAAGGAGTATGAGAATTTAGATAAATGCCCGATATGCAATGCACTGCGGTATAAGATCAGACGAGATGACCCTGGTGATGTTCAGGGAGAGCCCCTCCGGAAGAGGGTTCCTGCTAAGGTTATGTGGTATGCTCCTATAATACCAAAGTTGAAACGCATGTTCAGAAACAAAGAGCATGCCAGGTTGTTGCGATGGCACAAAGAAGACCGTAAGAAAGATGGGAAGTTGAGACACCTGCTGATGGGTCACAGTGGAGAAAAATCGAGAGAGACTTCCCGAACTTTGCAGGTGACGCAAGGAACTTATGGTTTGGTCTAAGTACGGATGGCATGAATCCTTTTGGGGAGCAGAGCTGCAGTCACAACACCTGGCCCGTGACTCTATGTATGCATGAAGTGTAAGTTCATTATGATGCCAATGCTCATCCAAGGCCTGAAGCAACCGGGCAACGACATTGATGTGTACCTTAGGCCATTAGTTGAATAACTCTTACAGCTGTGGGGCAAACCAGGTGTACATGCATGGGATGAGAATAAACAGGAGCCATTTGATCTACGAGGGTTTCTTTTCGTAACCATCAATGATTGGCCTGCTCTTAGTAACCATTCAGGACAGACAAACAAGGGATATAAGGCATGCACGCACTATTTAGATAAGACTGGAGGTATATATTTGCATAAATGCAAGAAGGTTGTGTACCTGGCGAATCGATGATTTCTTCCGACAATCATCCCGTAAGAAAGAAAGGCAAGCATTTCAAAGGTGAGGCAGATCACCGGAAGAAGCCTGAACTCCCTGCTGGTGATGATGTATTTGGTATGGTCAAGGACATAGAAGTAATCTTTGGAAAGGGTCCCGGCGTTCAATCAGTTCCGAACGACGTCGCTACAGGACATGCACCCATGTGGAAGAAGAAATCTATATTTTGGGAGCTGCCATATTGGAAGTCCTACATGTCCGCTCTTCAATCGACGTGATGCACGTGACGAAGAATCTTTGCTTGAACCTGCTAGGATTCCTAGGCGTGTATGGGAAGACAAAAGATACACCAGAAGCACGAGAGGACCAACAAATTATGAAAGACCCAAAGAACATATATACACAGAACAAGAAGGATAAAGGGCGTCACTTAAGTCGTGTCAACTATGCTCTTACCAAAGCAGAGAAGGAAATCTTTTTTGAAGTCCTTTACAGTATCAAAGTGCCGTCTGGCTTCTCATCTAATATAAAAGGGATAATAAATATGGCAGAGAAAAAGTTCCAAAACCTGAAGTCTCATGACTGTCACGTGATTATGACACAGTTGCTTCCGATTGCATTGAGGGGGCTTCTACCGGAAAATGTTCGAGTACCCATTGTGAAGTTGTGTGCATTCCTCAATGCAATATCTCAGAAGGTAATCAATCCAGATATTCTGCCAAGGTTACAGAAGGATGTGGTACAATGTCTTGTTAGTTTTGAGTTGGTGTTCCCACCATCCTTCTTCAATATTATGACACATCTCCTGGTTCACCTAGTGGAAGAGATTGCCATTCTAGGTCCTGTATTTCTGCACAATATGTTCCCCTTTGAGAGGTTCATGGGATTCTTAAAGAAATATGTTCATAACCGTGCTAGACCAGAAGGAAGCATCTCCAAGGGATATGGAACAGAGGAGGTCATTGAGTTTTGTGTTGACTTTATTCCTGACCTTAAGCCGATTGGTGTTTCTGACTCGCGGCATGAGGGAAGACTAAGTGGAAAAGGCACGCTGGGAAAGAAAGCAATGATATGTAGGGACGGGGATTCTTTCACTAAAGCACACTACACAGTTCTACATAATTCCACCTTGGCAGCTCCGTATATCGAGGAACACAAGAATATTGTATGCTCCAAAAACCCGGGGAAGCCTGAATCATGGATTACAGATGAACACATGAAGTCTTTCGGTGGTTGGATGCAGACACATCTCTTGAATGATACCACTGTTGGAGATCAGCTATACTTGTTGGCCGTGTCACCATCTTCTACTATATTGAATTTCCAAGGGTACGAAATAAATGGGAATACATTCTACACGATCGCCCAAGATAAAAAGAGCACCAACCAAAATAGTGGTGTCCGCTTTGATGCAACAGACGAGAATGGACAAAACGACACATATTATGGTTACATAGAGGATATATGGGAACTAGACTATGGAGTCTCTTTTAAGGTCCCTTTGTTTCGCTGCAAATGGGCCAACCTGAATGGGGAAGGGGTAAAGATAGACCAGTTGTACGGAATAACAACAGTGGATCTCAACAATCTTGGTTATAGAGATGAACCATTCGTCCTAGCCAATGATGTGTCTCAGGTTTTGTATGTGAAGGACATGCCCTCCAGACCGAAAAAAGAAAAATATGCAAACGAATACATCATATGATGAGCCAAAGCGCCACATAGTTCTTTCAGGGAAAAGAAACATCGTGGGAATCGAGGACAAGACAGACATGTCAGAAGATTATAATAAGTTTGATGAAATTCCGCCCTTTACAATGAAAACTGACCCAAGCATTCCGTTAAGTAAAGAAGATGCTCCATGGTTACATCTGAAGCTATCATAAGGAAGGACATATGCCAAGAAGTTCATGCTCATATTGTGTAACTCTAGTTCATGTCTGGCCGGGATATCTTATGATGTTTGCAATATTCCAAGTTTAATAAATGTATTGAGTGTTAGTCCTGGTTTGTGGCTTGACCGGGACTATATATAGGGGGCCTTTTAGTTCCGGTTTTGTAGTCTCGGTTTTTAATATTAATAATTGTCTTGAGTGTTAGTCCTGTTTTGCGGCTAGACCGGGACTAAAGGGGGCCATTAGTCCCGATTCGTAGAACGACTTTTCCAAACTATGAAGAAGTTGTCCCGATTCGTACTTACCATTAAGATCTGATCTCCAAACGCGTGTGGTCACATATTAGGGAGTGCCTCTATGACCAGTTTCTTGGAGATGCCGGAGGACTGGGATCCAGCGGCATCTCCCTGAAACTGGTCGTAGTGGTATCCCTGCTCTTGCACACCATCTTGCAGCTTGTAACTTCTCTAACTAGAGCAATACACCTGGGAGCTAACTAATTTCACATATTAGGGAGTGCCTCTATGACTAGTTTCTTGGAGATGCCGGAGGACTGGGATCCGGCGGCATCTCCCTGAAACTGGTCGTAGTGGTGTCCCTGCTCTCGCACACCATCTTGCAGCTTATAACTTCTCTAACTAGATCAATACACCTGGGAGCTAACTAATTTCATATATTAGGGAGTGCCTCTATGACCAGTTTCTTGGAGATGCCGGAGGACTGGGATCCGGCAGCATCTCCCTGAAACTGGTCGTAGTGGTGCCCCTGCTCTTGAAAACCATATTGGAGATGCCTCAATCTGGCTGGAGGACTCGACTCACAAGGATCCCTATTTATAGTACAAGCAGCTCGGCATAGTGTCGACACTTACGACATAATGTCGACACTCACCCCTATTATTAGTGCTGACTCGTGTTTTGTCCCGGTTGGTGTCTCCAACCGGGACTAAAGGTTCATCTTTAGTCCCGGTTGGTGACACCATCTGGGACAAGGTACATGCCGCACGACATAATGTCGACACTCACCCCTATCATTAGTGCTGCCTGGCCCAGTCTGCCAAAATCCCTCTAATCGGGACTAAATATGAACCTATCAATGTTGTTGTGCCCATATTATGCATGCATGTGGATATTGGTATGGAGAACAATGTTGCAGGAGGAAGTTTTCCTTTTCCTCGCACAGAAAAGCCATTTTGCATTTTCCGAGCACAAAAATGGGTCGTTTTGTGAAATAACCACCAAAATGCTGTTTCAGAATGCTACCGTCCCATTTTGCAAAAATACTAGATCACCTTACATGGACTATCTCCCAACCGGGACATCTCAAACCTTTTCTTCCATCTCAGGTAAAAAAGACAAATGTCTGCCGAATCAGCAGGAAGTGGGTCCAGTTTGTACTACAGGTACATGATCTAACGCCCGTGATTTTTTGAAAAAAATCATTTTTAGACTCGCAATATGTGGTTTCTTTAGAGATCCAATGCAAGTTCTAACGATGCTCGTCCCCTATCTTCATGCACGCCGGTTCGACCATAGTTAGAAATTCAAAAAATTCAAAACGGGCATAAGAAATCCAAAAAAATCTGAACAATGAAAATCCTTCATGTGGTGTCATATTATGTGACATAGTTGAAAAGAAAAATTCCATACTTGGTATATTGATCATGTCTCGAAAAAACCTTCACAAAATGACCTATCATGTTCGAGGTTTCATGGCTTTCGGTCAAAATGACCAATGTTATGTGATGAATCACGGCATAGTTTGTGATGTTGTGCCCATATTATGCATGCATGTGGACATTGGTATGGAGAACAATGTTGCAGGAGGAAGTTTTCCTTTTCGTCGCACGGAAAAGCTATTTTCCATTTTCCGAGCGCAAAAAACGGGTCGTTTTGTGAAGTAACCACCAAAATGCTGTTTCAAAATGCTACCGTCCCATTTTTCTAAAAAACTAGACCACCTTACATGGACTATCTCCTAACCGGGACATCTCAAACCTTTTCGTCCATCCCGGGTAAAAAGGACAAATGTTTGCCGAATCAGTAGGAAGTGGGTCCGGTTTGTACTACAGGTATATGATCTAACGCCCGTGATTTTTTGAAAAAAATCATTTTTAGACTCGCAATATGTGGTTTCTTCAGAGATCCAATGCAAGTTCTAACGATGCTCATCCCCTATCTTCATGCACGCCGGTTCGACCATAGTTAGAAATTCAAAAAATTCAAAACGGGTATAAGAAATTCAAAAAAATCCGAACAATGAAAATCCTTCGTGTGGTGTCATATTATGTGACATAGTTGAAAGTAAAATACCAGACTTGGTATATTGATCATGTCTCGAAAAAACCTTCACAAAATGACCTATCATGTTCGAGGTTTCATGGCTTTCGGTCCAAATGACCGATGTTATGTGCCGAATCATGGCATAGTTTGTGATGTTGTGCCCATATTATGCATGCATGTGGACATTGGTATGGATAACAATGTTGCAGGAGGAATTTTCCTTTTCGTCGCACGGAAAAGCCATTTTCCATTTTCCGAGCGCAAAAAAGGGTCGTTTTGTGAAATAACCACCAAAATGCAGTTTCAGAATGCTACCGTCCAATTTTTCTAAAATAATAGACCACCTTACATGGACTATATCCCAACCGGGACATCTCAAACTTTTTCGTCCATCCCGGGTAAAAAGGACAAATATTTGCCGAATCGGTAGGAAGTGGGTCCGGTTTATACTACAGGTACATGATCTAACGCTCGTAATTTTTTGAAAAAGCATTTTTAGACTCACAATATGTGGTTTCTTCAGAGATCCAATGCAAGTTCTACCGATGCTCGTCCCCTATCTTCATGCACGCCGGTTCAACCATAGTTAGAAATTCAAAAAATTCAAAAAACGGGCATAAGAAATTAAAAAAAATCTGAACAATGTAAATCCTTCGCGTGGTGTCATATTATGTGACATAGTTGCAAGGAAAAATACCAGACTTGGTATATTGATCATGTCTCGAAAAAACCTTCACAAAATAACCTATCATGTTCGAGGTTTCATGGCTTTCGGTCCAAATGACCTATGTTATGCGCTGAATCACGGCATACTTTGTGATGCTGTGCCCATATTATGCATGCATGTGGACATTGGTATGGAGAACAATGTTGCAGGAGGAAGTTTTCCTTTTCGTTGCACGGAAAAGCCATTTTCCATTTTCCGAGCGCAAAAAACGGGTCGTTTTATGAAGTAACCACCAAAATGCTGTTTCAGAATGCTACCGTCCCATTTTTCTAAAATACTAGACCACCTTACATGGACTATCTCCCAACCGGGACATCTCAAACCTTTTCGTCCAAGTTTCTTCCCGCCATTTTTCTTCCCGCTATTTCTTTCCGCGGTTTCTTCCCACACTTTTCTTCCCGCCATTTTCTCAGTACATATATGTAGGATTGGCCTCCATTGTCATTGCACATCTCTAGACTCATATCTGCAACCTCATCACTTTTTCCCATGGCTTCCACCATACGACTAACCCCTAGGGAGGCGGAGGTGCTTTGCGCCTCGAACTACCCCTGCCCGCCGGGCTACTGCGTCCCTGTCGGCTGGATGCTGAGCGCCGGAGGCATGCCGGTTCCTCCTGTCCCTCTAGGTGTGGCGCGCCGGATGGCCATCACGAACCACTACTATTTCGAGCTCACGCTGGAGCAGCGGAGGAATCCCAACTGGCATCCCGACTATTTCCCGACTTGGGAAGCCTTCTTCGGGGATCGGCGTGAGAGGGCGCTCGCTAGGCACGAGGAGGACGTCCCACCTCCTCCGAACTTCAACGACGCCGGCCGTCGGCTGTGGTGTGGCGCGGCCGGACTCTCCAGAGCGTCATGTCCTACGACACGGCGGTCGACTCTAACCCCCGACTGCGCTACCCTCAACTCCAGCCCACTCATACTCAGCCTTCAAGGTTCAACTACGGCGACCCCGACGACGATAGCGAAGATGGCCGTGGCGAGTATGACGACTACAGTTGCGAGTATTATAGGTGTAAGCAGGAGCATGACTGAATCACACCAAAATTGCAAAACAAGTTTGGCTGGTTGTGGCTTAATCTGGCCATGTATCTTAATTTTTAGTTCTTCTATGTATCTTAATCTTCAGTCGTGCTTTATGTAACTTAGTGTTATGCGTTATGTACTTTAATTCCAGTTCTGTCCTAATAAAAATTTCTTCCCGCCCATTATTTCCCGTCCGTTTTTTCCGCCCATTAATATATAAAAAATATAAGTTAATTCAAATCCAAATTAAAAAACATAAAATGGTTTTGAATTAGTTATTCAAATCCAAACACTTTTTATGTTTAAAGTTTTTCTAAATTCCAAATTAATATTAAAAAAATATAAGTTAATTCATTTTTAATTTTAAATGGTTACATTAAATATTTTTAAAAACATAAAATGGTGTTGAATTACTTATTCAAATCCAAACACTTTTTATGTTTAAAGTTTTTCTAAATTCCAAATTAATATTCAAAAAATATAAGTTAATTCATTTTTAATTTTAAATGGTTACATTACTGTAGGGGTTCGTAGCATGGAAAACAAAAAATTTCTACCGCATAAAACAAACAAGCCAAGAGCTATCTACTAGATTGTAGCAACGAGTCGATAGAATAACTCACCCTCGAAGATTCCAAAGTGTTTAATGAGAGCGGATTCTCGTGGGTGATGTAGTCGTACTCTTGCCGATCTCAAGATCGCGTAGACGATCCTTCCGGCGCTGCGTTCCAGCAGCACTTCCGCAGTCGGTCACACGTTCGGTACTCGACGAAGACCTTCCTCTTCCTTGTTCCAGCAGGCAGCGGAGGTTGTAGCACTCTCCTCGCGATTCCGGCAGCACGACGGCGTGGTACCGGAAGTAGAGGGGAGATCTCGCAGGGCTTCGCCTTAAGTCGGAGCGAGTATGGTGGACTATGAGAGATCCCTCGGTGATCTAGGGTTTAGATGCACCAAGAAGAAGAGGCTAGGCCGGCGGCTAGGGAAAGGGGGTGCCCCAACTCGACGGCTAGGGTTTAGCCCTAGGTGGCGGCGGCGGCAGCAGCAGGTGGTGGCGGCGCCGGCGGCTTGGAGCTAGGGTTTGCGGGGTGCAAGTTGTGTGCTTGGAGGGGCAGCCCTGCCCCTCCTTATATAGGTGGAGGGCGGCGGCCAAGGGGAGGGGAGTCCCTCCCCAACTCGGCTTCCAAGGCCGGCGGTGGAGGGAGAGGGACTTCCTCCCCAAGTAGGTTTCCTACTCTCCCTCCACCGAGCAAAATAGTTGTTTGACTTTTCAAATTGGCGTTTGACTTTTTCAAACTAGGATTTGATTTATACCTTTATTTTGCTCAGCGATGACACCTAGTACATGATGCAACCATTCCAACTTGTTATGACACATTCATGTACCCTTCCCCTCCGGAGTGCCAGACATTTCGGAACCTTCTAGAACATTCCCGATGAAAACACCGGAACCATTCTCCAACCCCGAAACAGGACTTTCCTTATATGAATCTTATTCTCCGAACCATTCTGGATCTCCTCGTGATATCCCGGATCCCATCCGAGACTCCGAACAACATTCGGTCTCTTACTCATCATTCCATAACTACTCAACAACGTCGAATCCTTAAGTGTGTCTCCCTATGGTTCGTGAATTATGCGGACATGATCGAGACACTTCTCCGAACAATAACCAATAGAGGAATCTGTAAATTCATATGGCTCCCACATATTTCTACGATTACATTGCGATCGAATGAAGCACTTACATACGATACCAATTTCCCTTTATCTCACGATAGTTTACTTATCCGAGGTTTTGATCGTCGGTATCTCTGCATACCTAGTTCAACCTTGTTACTGATAAGTACTCTTTTCTCGTTCCCGTGATATGTGATCCCTTGTGAGCCAGTCACATGCTTGCAAGCCAATTGGATGACATTCCACCGAGAGGGCCCAGAGTATATCTATCCGTCATATGGATGGACAAATCCCATTCTTGATCCATGTGTCTCAACCAATACTTTCCGAACACTCAATGCCACCTTTATAGCCACCCAATTACAGTGTGGTTTTTGATGTCATCAAAGCATCCTTCCGGTGATGGTGATAAGCATGATCTCATGGTCAAAGGAATTAGGTTACTATGTATCAGAAAGCATGTAGCAATTGAACTATTAAAATGACTTGATCTTTATGCTACGCTTATCTATAGGAGTATGTCCATCATACCATTCTCCTAACGATATGATCTTGTTGTTAATAACATCTCAATGTTCATGATGGGGAAACCACAATCATTTATTAACCAACAAGCTAGTATTATGAAGAGGCTTTACTAGGGACTTCAAATTAAGTTTACAAATCACACAAGTATTAATGTTTCCTTTTAATACTATTATAGCATGAATGTAAACATTTATCATAAACACAAAGATATAATAATAACTATATTTATTATTGCCTCTAGGGCATATCTCCAACAGTCTCCCACTTACACTAGAGTCAACTAATCTAGATTACATGGTAATATACCGAACACCCATGGCAGTTTGGTATTGGTCATGTTTTGCCCTCGGGAGAGGTTTAGTCAACGGATCCGCCACATTCAGATCTGTGTGTACTTTGCAAATATTTATGTCACCATCTTGGACATGTTCTCGAATAGCGTGAAAACATAGCTTAATGTGCTTCAGCTTCTTGTGTGACCTTGGTTCTTGCGCATTGGCTATGGCGCCCATGTTATCACAGTAGATAGACATTGGGTCCAGCGCACTTGGAACCACACCGAGCTCTGTAATG
This sequence comes from Avena sativa, assembly GCA_916181665.1. NCBI lineage: Eukaryota > Viridiplantae > Streptophyta > Magnoliopsida > Poales > Poaceae > Avena > Avena sativa. Next base: position 162,989,490 of record OV702294.1, on the reverse strand, counting down.
AACTCTTTCATCCATATCGCTTCTTGTGAAGCCTCCGAAGCAGCCATGTATTCCGATCCAGTTGAAGATCTCGCCACAACGCTTTGCTTTGCACTCCTCCAGCTAACTGCTGCACCATTCAAAGTAAATACATATCCAGATTGTGATTTAGAATCATCCGGATCGGTGTTCCAACTAGCATCGGTGTAACCATTAACAACGAGTTGTTCATCACCTCCATAAGAAAGAACCATATCCTTAGTTCTTCTTAAGTACTTAAGGATGTTTTTGACCACTATCCAATGATCCACTCCTGGATCACTTTGATATCTGCTAGTCAAACTAATAGCATATGCAATGTTGGGTCTAGTACATAGCATGGCATACATTAGAGATCCTATGGCTGAGGCATAGGGAGTTTTACTCATCCTTTCTCTATCTTCTGCTGTTGTTGGACTTTGAGTTTTACTCAAGGTCGTATTGGGCAACATGGGCAAGAACCCTTTCTTGCTATCTTCCATTCCAAACCTCTTTAGAACTTTGTCCAAATATGTACTTTGTGACAATGATATTAGGCGTCTCTATCTATCTCTATAAATCTTTATGCCTAATATGTAAGCTGCTTCGCCAAGATCTTTCATTGAAAAACTATTATTCAAATATTCCTTGACACTATTAAGAAGGTCTACATCATTACCAATCAACAATATGTCATCTACATATAGTATTAAGAATGCTACAGAGCTCCCACTCACTTTCTTGTAAATACAAGCTTCTCCATAAGTTTGTATAAAACCAAAACTTTTGATCACCTTATCAAAACGTTGATTCCAACTTCGGGATGCTTGCTTCAATCCATAAATGGACCATTGAAGTTTGCACACCTTGTTAGCATCCTTAGGATCGACAAAACCTTTGGGTTGCATCATATACAACTCTTCATCAATGTCTCCATTGAGGAATGCTGTTTTGACATCCATCTGTCATATCTCATAATCATAATATGCAGTGATTGCTAACATAATCCTCACTGACTTTAGTTTCGCTACTGGTGAGAAAGTCTCATCGTAGTCAACTCCTTGAATTTGTCAAAATCCTTTTGCGACAGGTCGAGCTTTATAGACAGTAACATTACCATCAGCATCTGTTTTCTTCTTGAAAATCAATTTATTCTCGACAGCCTTCCGGCCATCCGGTAAGTCCACCAAAGTCCATACTTGGTTTTCGTACATGGATCCAATCTCGGATTTCATGGCTTCTTGCCATTTATTGGAATCTGGGCCCATCATCGCTTCCTCATATGTCGCAGGGTCATCGGTGTTGTCCACCAACATGACACTCATAACGGGATCATACCAATCAGGAGTGGTACGAGTTCTCGTTGACCTGCGAGGCTCTGTAGCAACTACAACCGAAGTTTCATGATCATCATCATTAGCTTCCTCTGTTATTGGTGCAGGCACCACAGGAACTTCTTCCGGTGATGCGCTACTCGCAAGTTCGAGAGAAGGTTCGACAACCTCGTCGAGTTCTACTTTCCTTCCAGTCACTTCTTTCGACAGAAATTCCTCTCTAGAAAGGGTCCATTCTTGGCAACGAAGATTTTGCCTTTGGATCTATGATAGAAGGTATACCCAATAGTTTCCTTTGGGTATCCTATGAAGACGCATTTTTCCGCTTTGGGTTCAAGCTTGTCCGGCTGTAACTTCTTTACATAGGCTTCGCAACCCCAAACTTTAAGGAACGACAATTTAGGTTTCTTCCCAAACCATAATTCATACGGTGTCGTTTCAACGGATTTAGATGGTGCCCTATTTAAAGTGAATGCGGATGTTTCTAATGCATAACCCCAAAATGATAGCGGTAAATCTGTAAGTGACATCATAGAACGAACCATATCTAAGAGAGTTCGATTACGACGTTCGGACACACCATTACGTTGTGGTGTTCCCGGCGGTGTAAATTGTGAAAGTATTCCGCATTTCTTCAAATGCTCGCCAAACTCGTAACTTAGATATTCACCTCCATAATCAGAACGTAGAAATTTAATCTTCTTGTTACGTTGATTCTCAACCTCACTTTGAAATTCCTTAAACTTCTCGAAAGTTTCGGACTTATGTTTCATGAAATAGGTATACCCATATCTACTCAAGTCATCCGTGAAGGTAAGAACATAACGATAACCACCGCGCGATGCTACACTCATTGGACCACACACATCGGTATGTATGATTTCCAATAAGTCCGTAGCTCGCTCCATCATACCAGAAAATGGAGTCTTAGTCATTTTACCCATCAGACATGCTTCGCATCTTTCAAGTGATTCGTAATCAAATGATTCAAGAAGTCCATCGGAATGGAGTTTCTTCATACGCTTCACTCCAATGTGACCAAGACGACAGTGCCACATATAGGTCGAGTTATCGCTCAATTTCAAACGTTTAGCCTCAATGTTATTAATATGTGTATTTCCACTATCGAGATTCAATAAGAATAGACCATCTATCAAAGGTGCATGTGCATAAAACATATTAGTCATATAAATCGAACAACCATTATTCTTGGACTTAAACAAGTAACCGTCTCGCAATAAACAAGATCCTGATATAATGTTCATGCTTAACGCAGGCACCAAATAACAATTATTTAAGTATAAAACTAATCCTGATGGTAGATGAAGAGGTAGCGTGCCGACCGCGATCACATCAACCTTTGATCCGTTTCCCACGCGCATCGTCACCTCGTTCTTCGCTAGCTTCCGTTTATTCTGTAGCACCTGTTTCGAGTTACAAATATGAGCAACCGAACCAGTATCAAATACCCAGGCACTACTACGAGTACTAGTGAGATACACATCAATAACATGTATATCGGATATACCTTTCTTCTTGATGTTGTCGTTCTTCAAATCCGCCAAGTACTTTGGGCAATTCCGCTTCCAGTGACCTTCTCCCTTGCAGTAAAAGCACTCTGTATCAGTCTTAGGTCCAGCCTTGGTCTTCTTCGTCGGTGCGGTAACTTTCTTACCACCCTTCTTGAAGTGTCCCTTTTGCTTAGACTTGCCTTTCTTGAATTTGGTGGTCTTATTGACCATCAACACTTGGTGCTCTTTCTTGATCTCCACTTCTACAGATTTTAACATGGAGAAGAGTTCTGGCAACTACTTGTTCATGCATTACATATTTGTAGTTCATCACAAAGTTCTTGTAACTTGCTGGCAGTGATTGGAGGACACGGTAAATCCCCAAAGCATTAGGAATCACTATACCCAAGCTTTGAAGTTTGTTTGCGTGCCCAGACATCTTAAGCACATGCTCACTGACGGAGCTGCCCTCTTCCATCTTGCAGTTAAAGAACTTTTCAGAAGCCTCATAGCTCTCAACTGCCGTGTGAGTCTCAAAAATCAATTTGAGTTCACGGACAATATCATGTGGGTCTGAATTCTCAAACCTTTTCTGAAGCTCCGATTCTAAACCATACAAGATAGCACACTGAACTGTGGGTACTGAGTCTTCCGAGCGAGGTAAACATTCTTTACTTCATCGGTAGCAGTAGCTGCAGGCGGGTCACCCAGCGGTGCATCCAGCACATAGGTCAAATTACCAGCATTGAGGACAATCCTCAAATTGCGGAACCAATCCGCGAAGTTGCTTCCATTGTTTTTCAACTTTTCTTTCTCTAGTAACGCATTAAAATTGATGGTAGGGGCCGCCATTGATCTACAACATGTTTGCAATAGTTTAGACTAAGTTTATGACAAATTGAGTTCTAATTAATAGTTAAATTAATCTAGGTGAACTCCCACTCAAAACAATATCCCTCACATTGTTTTAGTGATCACACGAACCAAATCCACCACATCAACACCGATCATCACGAGAGTTGATGTAGCTTCAATGGTGAACAATCGACATGTTCATCATATCTACTATATGATTCATGCTTTACCTTTCGGTGATCCGTGTTCCGAGACCATGTCTGTACATGCTAGGCTCGTCAAGATCAAACCTTAGCTTCCACATGAGCAAATCTGGCTTGCTCACGTTGTATACACTTGCAGAATCTAACACACCCGATCATCACGTGGTGCTTCGAAACAACAAGATTTAGCAACGGTGCTTACTAAGGATGAACACTTTAGAACTTGAAATTTATGTGCATGAGGTATCATCTTATAATGCTACCGTCGTTAACTAAGCAATACAAGATGCATAAAGGATTAACATCACATGCAATTCATAATATGTGATATGATATGGCATTTCTTCTTTGTGCTTCCGATCTCCATCTTCAAGCACGAACATGATCGCCATCATCACCGGCATTGCATCACGGTCAATGACGCTGCTCCATGGTTATCGTCCACCAGCTTCAACTATTACAACTACTTTGAATAGACACGCGGGTCTTGACAAAAATTAAAGACACCCATATGGCTCCTGCCGGTTGCCAACTTACAATAAGGAACATTGCATACATCAAATATAATCACAATCATGGCCATATCACATCATAGCACACCCCTGCAAAACAAACTTAGACGCCTCTAGTTTCTTTGCATGTTTTACGTGGTTTGGGGCTTTAAATAAGTGTCGATCTAACTTACGAACAAGAACCACAAGGTTGATGTTTGAACTATCAAGTGTCTGTTGTAAATTGGATCTATACTATAATGGGAGAGACAGACACCCGCAAAGCCACCTATGCAATACAAGTTGCATGTTGAGCGTGGAGCAAGTCTCATGAACGATGTCATGTAAGGTTAGCCCGGGCCGCTTCATCCCATCATACCGCAAGATGCAAAGTACACAAGAAGCAATTGATAATAAAAGCACCACCGCCCACAATGACCATTGTGTTCTACTCGTGCAACAGATCTACATATAGACACGGCTCTGATACCACTGTAGGGGTTCGTAGCATGGAAAACAAAAAATTTCTACCGCATACAAACAAACAAGCCAAGATCTATCTACTAGATTGTAGCAACGAGTCGATAGAATAACTCACCCTCTAAGATTCCAAAGTGTTTAACGAGAGCGGATTCTCATGGGTGATGTAGTCGTACTCTTACCGATCTCAAGATCGTGTAGACGATCCTTTCGGCGCTGCGTTCTGGCAGCGCTTCCGCAATCGGTCACACGTTCGGTACTCGATGAAGACCTTCCTCTCCCTTGTTCCAGCAGGCAGCGGAGGTTGTAGCACTCTCCTCGCGATTCCGGCAGCATGACGGCGTGGTACCGGAAGTAGAGGGGAGATCTCGCAGGGCTTCACCTTAAGCCGGAGCGAGTATGGTGGACTATGAGAGAGCCCTCGGTGATCTAGGGTTTAGACACACCAAGGAGAAGAGGCTAGGCCGGTGGCTAGGGCAAGGGGGTGCCCCAACTCGGCGGCTAGGGTTTAGCCCTAGGTGGCGGCGGCGGCAGCAGCAGGTGGTGGCGGCGCCGGCGGCTTGGAGCTAGGGTTTGCGGGGTGCAAGTTGTGTGCTTGGAGGGGCAGCCCTGCCCCTCCTTATATAGGTGGAGGGCGGCGGCCAAGGGGAGGGAGTCCCTCCCCAACTCGGCTTCCAAGGCCGGCGGTGGAGGGAGAGGGACTTCCTCCCCAAGTAGGTTTCCTACTCTCCCTCCACCAAGCAAAATAGCTGTTTGACTTTTCAAATTGGCGTTTGACTTTTTCAAACTAGGATTTGATTTATCCCTTTATTTTGCTCAGCGATGACACCTAGTACATTATGCAACCATTCCAACTTGTTATGACACATTCATTTACCCTTCCCCTCCGGAGTGTCAGACATTCCGGAACCTTCTAGAACATTCCCGATGAAAACACCGGAACCATTCTCCAACCCCGAAACAGGACTTTCCTTATATGAATCTTATTCTCCGGACCATTCCGGATCTCCTCGTGATATCCCGGATCCCATCTGAGACTCCGAACAACATTCGGTCTCTTCCTCATCATTCCATAACTACTCAACAACGTCGAATCCTTAAGTGTGTCTCCCTACGGTTCATGAATTATGCGGACATGATCGAGACACTTCTCCTAACAATAACCAATAGAGGAATCTAGAAATTCATATGGATCCCACATATTTCTACGATTACATTGCGATCGAATGAAGCACTTACATACGATACCAATTTCCCTTTGTCTCACGATAGTTTGCTTATCCGGGGTTTTGATCGTCGGTATCTCTGCATACCTAGTTCAACCTCGTTACTGATAAGTACTCTTTTCTCGTTCCCGTGATATGTGATCCCTTGTGAGTCAGTCACATGCTTGCAAGCCAATTGGATGACATTCCACCGAGAGGGCCCAGAGTATATCTATCTGTCATATGGATGGACAAATCCCATTCTTGATCCATGTGTCTCAACCAATACTTTCCGAACACTCAATGCCACCTTTATAGCCACCCAGTTACGGTGTGGTGTTTGATGTCATCAAAGCATCCTTCCGGTGATGGTGATAAGCATGATCTCATGGTCGAAGGAATTAGGTTACTATGTATCAAAAGCATATAGCAATTGAACTATTAAAATGACTTGATCTTTATGCTACGCTTATCTATAGGAGTATGTCCATCATACCATTCTCCTAACGATACGATCTTGTTGTTAATAACATCTCAATGTTCATGATAGGGAAACCACAATCATTTATTAACCAACAAGCTAGTATTATGAAGAGGCTTTACTAGGGACTTCAAATTAAGTTTACAAATCACACAAGTATTAATGTTTCCTTGTTAATACTATTATAGCATGAATGTAAACATTTATCATAAACACAAAGATATAACAATAACTATATTTATTATTGCCTCTAGGGCATATCTCCAACAATTGGTATGGAGAACAATGTTGCAGGAGGAAGTTTTCCTTTTCCTCGCACGGAAAAACCATTTTCCATTTTCCGAGCGCAAAAACGGGTCGTTTTGTGAATTAACCACCAAATTGCTGTTTCAGAATGCTACCATCCCATTTTTCAAAAATACTAGACCACCTTACATGGACTATCTCCCAACCGGGACATCTCAAACCTTTTCTTCCATCCCGAGTAAAAAAGACAAATGTCTGCCGAATCGGCAGGAAGTGGGTCCAGTTTGTACTACAGGTACATGATCTAACGCCCGTGATTTTTTGAAAAAAATCATTTTTAGACTCGCAATATGTGGTTTATTCAGAGATCCAATGCAAGTTCTAACGATGCTCGTCCCCTATCTTCATGCACGTCGGTTCAACCAGAGTTAGAAATTCAAAAAATTCAAAACGGGTATAAGAAATTCAAAAAAAAATCCGAACAATGAAAATCCTTCGTGTGGTGTCATATTATGTGACATAGTTGAAAGGTAAAATACAGACTTGGTATATTGATCATGTCTCGAAAAAACCTCCACAAAATGACCTATCATGTTCGAGGTTTCATGGCTTTCGGTCCAAATGACCGATGTTATGTGCTGAATCACGACATAGTTTGTGATGTTGTGCCCATATTATGCATGCATGTGGATATTGGTATGGATAACAATGTTGCAGGAGGAATTTTCCTTTTCGTCGCACGGAAAAGCCATTTTCCATTTTCCGAGCGCAAAAAAGGGTCGTTTTGTGAAGTAACGACCAAAATACTGTTTCAGAATGCTACCGTCCAATTTTTATAAAATAATAGACCACCTTACATGGACTATATCCCAACCGGGACATCTCAAACCTTTTCGTCCATCCCGGATAAAAAGGACAAATGTCTGCCGAATCGGTAGGAAGTGGGTCCGGTTTGTACTACAGGTACATGATCTAACGCTCGTGATTTTTTGAAAAAATCATTTTTAGACTCGCAATATGTGGTTTCTTCAGAGATCCAATGCAAGTTCTAACGATGCTCGTACCCTATCTTCATGCACGCCGGTTCGACCATAGTTAGAAATTCAAAAAATTCAAAACGGACATAAGAAATTAAAAAAATCCGAACAATGTAAATCCTTCGCGTGGTGTCATATTATGTGATATAGTTGCAAGGAAAAATACCAGACTTGGTATATTGATCATGTCTCGAAAAAACCTTCACAAAATAACCTATCATGTTCGAGGTTTCATGGCTTTCGGTCCAAATGACCTATGTTATGTGCTGAATCACGACATAGTTTGTGATGTTGTTCCCATATTATGCATGCATGTGGACATTGGTATGGAGAACAATGTGGCAGGAGGAAGTTTTCCTTTTCATCGCACAGAAAAACCATTTTCTATTTTCTGAGCGCAAAAAACGGGTCGTTTTGTGAAGTAACCACCAAAATGCTGTTTCAGAATGCTACCATCCCATTTTTATAAAATACTAGACCACCTTACATGGACTATCTCCCAACCGGGACATCTCAAACCTTTTCGTCCAAGTTTCTTCTCGCCATTTCTTTCCGTGATTTCTTCCTGCAGTTTTTTTCCCGCCATTTCTTCCCACGGTTTTATTCCTGCCATTTCTCAGTACATATATGTAGGATTGGCCTCCATTGTCATTGCACATCTCTAGACTCATATCTGCAACCTCATCACTTTTTCCCATGGCTTCCACCATACGACTAACCCCTAGGGAGGCGGAGGCGCTTTGAGCCTCGAACTACCCCTGCCCGCCGGGCTACTGCGTCCCTGTCGGCTGGATGCTGAGCGCCGGAGGCGTGCCGGTTCCTCTTGTCCCTCTAGGTGTGGCGCGCCGGATAGCCATCACGAACCACTACTACTTCGAGCTCACGCTAGAGCAGCGGAGGAATCCCAACTGGCATCCCGACTATTTCCCGACTTGGGAAGCCTTCTTCGGGGATCAGCGTGAGAGGGCACTCTCTAGGCACGAGGAGGACGTCCCACCTCCTCCAAACTTCAACGACACCGGCCATCGGCTGTGGTGGCGCGGCCGGACTCTCTAGAGCGTCATGGCCTACGACACGGCCGCCGACTCTAAACCCCGACTGCGCTACCCTCAAGTCCAGCCCACACGTACTCAGCCTTCAAGGTTCAACTACGGCGACCCCGACGACGACAGCGACGATGGCCGTGGCGATTATGACGACTACAGTTGCGAGTATTACAGGTGTAGGCAGGAGCATGACCGAATCACTCCAACATTGCGAAACAAGTTCGGCCGATTGTGGCTTAATCTGGCCATGTATCTTAATTTTCAGTTCTTCTATATATCTTAATCTTCACTCGTGCTTTATATAACTTAGTGTTATGCGTTATGTACTTTAATTCCAGTTCTATCCTAATAAAAATTTCTTCTCGCCCATTATTTCCCGTCCTTTTTTCCCGCCCATTAATATATAAAAAATATAAGTTAATTCAAATCCAAATTAAAAACATAAAATGGTTTTGAATTAGTTATTCAAATCCAAACACTTTTTATGTTTAAAGTTTTTCTAAATTCCAAATTAATATTCAAAAAATATAAGTTAATTCATTTTTAATTTTAAATGGTTACATCAATTATTTTTAAAAACATAAAATGGTGTTGAATTACTTATTCAAATCCAAACACTTTTTATGTTTAAAGTTTTTCTAAATTCCAAATTAATATTCAAAAAATATAAGTTAATTCATTTTTTAATTTTAAATGGTTACATTAATTATTTTTAAAGACAGAAAATGGTTTTGAATTAGTTATTCAAATCCAAACACTTTTTATGTTTAAAGTTTTTCTAAATTCCAAATTAATATTCAAAAAATATAAGTTAATTCATTTTTAATTTTAAATGGTTCATAGTTTAAATGGTTACATTAATTATTTTTAAAAACAGAAAATGGTTTTGAATTATTTATTCAAATTCAAACACTTTTTATGTTTGAAGTTTTTCTAAATTCCAAATTAATATTCAAAAATATAAGTTAATTCATTTTTAATTTTAAATGGTTACATTAATTATTTTTAAGAACAGAAAATGGTTTTGAATTAGTTATTCAAATCCAAACATTTTTTATGTTTAAATTTTTATAAATTCCAAATTAATATTCAAAAAATATAAGTTAATTCGTTTTTAATTTTAATGGTTCATAGTTTAAATGGTTACATTAATTATTTTTAAAAACAGAAAATGGTTTTGAATTATTTATTCAAATTCAAACACTTTTATGTTTAAAGTTTTTCTAAATTCCAAAGTAATTATCATTTAAAAAACATTACAAATTTAAACCCCAAAATAAAAAATAAGGCGGGAACAGAGAGAAAATTCCTGAAATTTTTTGACAACAGGGTCATACTTCCCGGTTGGAGCCACCAACCGGGACTAAAGACCCCTGCGCGCGCCCCTTGGGTTGATGAAAAAAAAGGTGGAGTATACGTCCCGGTTGGCCACCAACCGGGACGTATGACCCTTTAGTCCCGGTTGGAGCCACCAACCGGGACAAAAGGCCCTTCGTTTATAACTGACGCGTCTCCTCTTCTTCTTCTTCCCCATCTCACTTCTTTGCTTCTCACCAACGCGCGCACAGGAAACCCTAACGACGCCGACAGGCTCCCCGAGCTCGACGCCGCCACACCATCGCCTCCGTCCGCGCGCGCCCTGGCCGCCTCCGTCCGCGCAAGCAGAGGGCTCGAGCACGCCCCGGCCCCCTCGACGGTTTCTTCCCCAACCCCGACGAGGTTCACCGCCATCCATCAGCCCGATTCCGACCTCGCCATGCTTCCCCGACCCCCACCACCGCGCTCAGGGTGAGCCACCGGTCCTCTAGGACCCTTCCCTTCCTTTCCTCCCTCTCTTGTTTGCTCTAGCCTCGAGCACCGTCATCGGCCACCGCCAGACCTCGACGTACACGTAGCTCCGGCTACCAAATAGGAGCGGCGCCGCCTATATATCGTTCGTCGTGCTACGCTGGTTCGAACACGCACAACCCCACAATCCCGCGCGCTCCCCAGGGTCACCGTCGACCACCGTCTGCCGCGCCGCCGTCGTGGTGACGTGGTGCTCGCGTGGCTACCGTGTGGTGCCCGTGTGGCCCCGGTCCCACCTGCCAGCCTCAGAGGCTAGGTGCCTCTGCGATGCAGGTTACAGTGGCCTGGTCCAGGTCCACCCGTCAAGCCCTGGTCCAGGTCCCACCTGCCTGCGTGGAGGCTGAGGTGGCCACGGGCCCCTCTGTCAGCCACTGTGGCTAGCAGTGGCCTCGGTGTAAAAATGTTTTCTGTTTTGTTTAAATTCAGAAATAGTTTAATTAAATCCAGAAATTGATATAACATTGTAAATTCAATAATTAATTATTTATAACTCAGAAAAATACAAATAATATATCAAAATGTTCAGAAAAATGAGATCTAACTATTTAACCTATAATCATGCATTGTTCAACAACTTTCAAGACAAGTTTAATTAGAGAACAAAATCAACCCCTCTCATATACTCCGGAGTTTCGCCGAGTTAGGTTTTTCACCCCTCGGAACCCCGTTTAAATTGCCGAGCATGTCTTAGGGTTACTTTTCAATACAAATTAACTTGTCATATCATCATCCTTGTTTGATCATTGCATCGATGCCATGTGTTGATTGTTCCCCTCTCTTTCTGGTGTTCGGTTCTTCGCGGTAGAATACGAGATCGAGATCCAAGACCGAGGTCAACACCATCGAAGATCGAAGATTTCTTGATAGCCATCGTATTGTAGATGCTTAGCCATGATATTAGTTGTCATAGACCCTAGTTGAATCGATGTTGCACCTAGGGTTAGACGGTGTGTCCTCGCCAGGGCATCCTGAACCCGAGGGTTGATTTATTTCCGCCTTTCTTTCCTGTATTGGTTCTTCGCGATGGGATCTGAGCCCGATGGTTTCTCCGAATTAGGGTTTCTGATATTGTAAATTAATTTTTATTATTGTGTATGTATATATTAGGGTTTCTCCGAATTAAGGTTTATATCTCTCAACACCATACCTAACATTCTCCCTTAGCCGCTTTGACTTATCCGTTTTTCCACCTATGCAGAAAATATGGATCCACACGACAGAGACGAAGAAAAGGAAGAGTTGATGCAAGGTGTGATCCGCGAGGAAGAAAATTTAGATGTATCGACATTTCTGAACAACTCTGGTGAGGGTTGCGGTGACCCAGCATACCACTGCATGATGTAGTACACTATAGTTGTAGACATAACACCAATGAAACACCGTTCACTAGTATTACATCCCTCAGAGTGGTACAACAGAAACACAGCAGGTCCAAGACATGACTATAGGTTACAACTCAACTCTTTACACAAGATCCAGAGAACACTCTAGGTTAAAGAGAGAGATAGAAACTTCTTACAAAGAAGAATCAGAAATAAACAACTCCAAAAATAAAATACTATTAAGATTAATATCTTAACTAATGGTCTGGCATTGCTGCTATTGCAATACACTACAGAAATAGGTTCTATGGCTAGAGATTCTATTGTTAACTAATCAACAACTTCGTCTTCACTTGAGTTGTTGTATATGTTGACTTTCTTGACTTCATTGAAGAGCTTTAGCTTTTGATGATGATTCCAGGAGTATGACTTGATGTAGTCATCGTCTGTAGTGGCTTTAGAATCTAGCAAGGGTTAAGAAGATACGTTGAGTACGAGCATACTCAGCAAGTTCACTAGAAAAGGAGTGTTTGATGCAATATAACTACAGCCACATACCATAGGTCGTATGCAATGCAAGTTTTCATAAACATTTCTTCAAAGGTTGCTTTTATTCTGAAAAGCTATGTCCGTCAGCCTTCACGGGTTTACCAGAACCTTCATGGGGTTCCTTTCCCGCCACGTTTGCAGCTCCTTCCCGGAACAGGGAGTAACAAGTTACAGTTCTTACACTCTGCAAAGGTGCGTTACTTTTCCCATGAGAGATCAAATCCTTGTTGCACAACCGAGCGATCTTTCCCGTCCACACTTCCTATGGTGTGGGGCCCAGAAGATGATCCAAGCCAATCACTGCCCCCTTCGTGACCTCGCATGTCTCCTTGGTGTACACCATGCCCACATATTGAATTACGGCAATTGTTTGTACAAACCGTTAGATGCCAGAACTATCGTGGGACGTTGAGGGTTCCCACCCATATGCTACATATCCTCTACGAATTACCAATTAATATGCATGCTACGAGTGATAACAGCCACGACCTGCACATCCGGCTACATGCGAGAGGAAGAAGATACAGCTGACTTCTCTGTCCCATTCCAAATCTCATGGTTAACGCGTGATATACGACGCAAGAATCACTGGCGACATTGGTTGTTAAGTCCTAGATAATATGTTCCTTTACCACCGGAACTTTTATAGTAGGTTATTACCTCATGGTAAATAACCTATAATCATATTATTATGAAAATAGTGTTTTCAGACCTTTTTCAAATGTAGGTGATGATAACACTGGATTTGTAAAATACGTCACAGAAAATAACCAAAGGACATGAGCAAGTGTGAACTTTCCTTTTGTGATTGCAAGATTATGCACTCATGGTCTTCAGGACAATATAAGATCCAATATCTGAAATCAGCATCATTGGTCCGGTAAGGACTAATGTTTAAAGAAGCAAGATGCAGTTATGCATAAGTAATGATATGCATTTTGTAAAACTCCCAAAGTGAATCCCCAATGTTTTGAGTGAAGTGAATTTAGGTGATTCTTTTAAGAGTTGGTTTATCTTCAACTTTTACCTTATAAGTAATTTTCATTTATAAGGAACTTAAGTGATAACAATTCTAAATATACACGTAAAGTATAAAGTAATGTGATTATGATTAATTGTCATTTGGTGACAAAGATAAAAGTCCTTGGTTTTAATTGTTAAGAGTTGAAGAATTTATTATGAGATTATTGTTTGAAGTGGAAAAAAGAATAACATTTGAAGAAAATATTTCCTTCCTAAGGTTTAAACAACCCTGATAGATTTTAGAATATGATTGATAGAATGTGATTGATGTTGTTTATGCTTGCTTGAATAGTCTGGACTTGACATGTTTTATGTCTTAATTGAAATAGACCAAAGTTAACTATAAAATATAAGTAGTGTATTAGACCTGATGTTTATAAGCTTTGAGACTAAAATTAACTTTAAAACAGTAAGTAAACTGAAGATGTAATATGTTTTAATTATTCCCAAGTTTTAGATTTATGATAGGTATAACTAAGGTGTGGAATTATTCACTTTCTATTTAGGTGAATGATTAGATTAAATTTGTTTTGCTATTATGAAAGGAATATGTATTTATTTAATGGAATCATAATTAGATGGTCTTAGTAATTTGGTAGAATTTAAAGTTATGTTAATAGTGGTTAAGATATAATGATTATTCACCATATTATATAAATGGGTGATACCCAATGTTTATTTAAAAGGATTCTTAAGAAGATTTTTAAAAGAATTTTTTAAAGTTAAAAGTTATACTTAAGTTTGATTAGGAATTCAAGTTATGGGTTTGGAATTAGTATTAAGACACTAATTTCTCAAGGTTTTATAAGAATTGTGATTATTTCTTACTTAAGAATTGTTTTTAAAGAATTCACAAAATAGGTATTAGGTGAGGATTTATTATTTAAAATATTAAAGACTTCCCTAAAAATATATTTAATATTTTTCTAGTGTAATATATTTATTCAAGACCTTAAAAATGAATTTTATTTAGTTTTAAGTATTATCTTTATTTTTATAAAATTCATCAAAGAATTAAGTGTCTTTAAATATTTGCTTTATGTTTTATTCGTAAAACTCTAAGTGAGTATTTTTATAAAATAATAGAGTTATTTTGATACACAAAAATGATTTTTTATTTATTTTTAGGGTTTTTGTTTTATTTTATAGAATTTCATTTAATATTTAATGGTGTTAATAATTATTTTACTTTAAATTTTATTAAACACTTAAAATTATATTTTTATTAGGTAGATATTATTTTTGTGGTCATTTTGATATATCATATGTATTTTTAGGATTTTTCTATAATTTTCTATAGCTAAAAATGTTTGGAGGTTATTTTAATAATTCATTTTTTATTTTATTTCTAAACCTAATCAACTTGGGCCGTTTGGTTGGGTACGTGGGCAGGCCTGGCCCAACTGGACCATGCAAGACTTTTCACCCCCGGCCCACCCCTCACTACACACACACACACACACCTCTGCCCTTCCCCGTTCATCTGCTCCTCCTGCACACGCCACCGCCGATGTCTACCTGCCCAACACCGGCCAAATCCATGCCACCGGCTGCTGCCGTGTGCTGGCGCGGGCCTGCCGCCGCCTCCTCTTCCTTTCTCTCGGTTGATTTGGTTCAGTCGCGTCCCCGCGCATGCCTGACTGAAACCCTAGCCGCCATGGCTCAAGGTATCGATGTGGTTCCCGCGCCGGCGCCTCTGGTTGCTGCTCGTGGAAGAACACGGGCCCCTCTCTAACTATCTCGCTGTCTCAAATACCTGACACCGGAGGGACGGTCCTGCGGCGCAACCCCGGCGCCCTCAGACCACTGCCACAGAGCCTTGCAATGATGGTAGACAGTGGTGATGCGATTGGGAATGCTTATTTCTCTGACACCAATGGGACGGCAAGCATCTGCAACCCCCATCCCTGGTGTTCCGGAGCTACTCAACTCGGTTAGTCCGCCCCTCTTCATTGCCTTCTCCCTCTCTGAATCCTCTCAACACCTTGTGATGGACCAAGTTCAGGAAATAAGAATTGAACTCTTGAGCAAAGTCGAATTGATCAGAGTGGTATGTTTGGCAGTGTAGTTGAATTTGGTTGATTAAATTCTTAATGCCTCCACTTGATTTGATACATGTACTATTGTTGTCTATAAAAATAGAGCATGTACTATTGTGACTTGATTCATAGCTGGGCTTGATATTATTCTTGTGGTTATTGCTGATAGCTAAGGGATAATAGGTAAATGAAAATTTAAATTCAAACCTTTGGTTTGAATCAAGTTTCAATAATATTCTATTCTGGAACTAATGTTAATTCAACTTAGTGGTTTAGTGATGAGATTTTGTTCATGTTAAGAATAAGTATTAGTGGCTTAACTTGGTTTTGGTACATCTACTATTGTTCTTTTATTGAACTGTATATATATGCTCCTGCAATTTGATCCTTAATGTTGATAATCAAAATGTGCTACTGGATGATGGTGTTGGCTTTATTACTGTCAAGTTCTGGCAGTATGAATTTGATTGATTACTGGTAATGATAACTTATCATTTTGCTCCAATAAGAAACCAATGGATCTAGAGCTGTCCAATTGAGCAGTAAAGGAATGTAATATTCTATCCATAATTTCAGGAAAATTGCTTGGGCCTATCTAGTTGATGTTAACACTACTAGTGGGAACTGGATAAGAATCTTGATTCTATAGTATATACTAGGAAAATGATATGATTGTTTCTTTTTAGAAGATTCCCTTTATGATGAGTTTTGGAATTGGCCCTATTAACAAGATAATGGAAGGTTTGAATGATTCCTAGTTAATGGACTAGGAAAATGATTAAAGTGGTTACCCTGCATTCTTGCAGAGATAATATGGCCCTTTTAAGTTGAAAGGAACTTGATGTATCATATGTTGACAACTATATTAAGCAGGCCTAGATGCTGTGGAGCCTCCATCTTGGAGTGTGCACATCATCAGGTATAATGTAACATGACTTGCTATGAGCAGATATGTGTTTGGGTGGTTCTATTAGCCTCTTTTATGTGCTAGAAATCTACTAGTTACAGACTAGTTTGGATCTGGTTATTAGAATATTTATTTAGATCCCTTTGATGGCTTCTGCTACATGGAGGTTTTTGCTGTGGTGCCTCCTTTTGGAAGGTGCACAACAATCCTTCAGGTGGCATGATCTGCTGCTATCTGTTTGGATGTACTATACGGGACCATCCTTTCTATGATTAAATGATGGAAATATTTGGAAAGCATCCCTGTCTATGATGCTAAGGCTTAAACCATTTTATGGAAAAAAATTACTGTGTTGTCCTCAAGATTTCTACGATGATTTTGCAAAGCATTTCTTTGCAAAACTGAGAAAATCTTTCTCTAAAAATTCTTTTCCTTAGTCTATGGTGCTGATATAAGCAGATATGAATACACTACTTCTATTCCAAAGTTTCTACTACTCTACCTTGGCTTCCTGGAGCCTGTTCTATTGTTGGACCTTGATCAGTTGGTGTTGTATCTTGATATCCTGCTCCCCTTTCCTTTTACTACTCCACCCACTACAGCAGCTATATCCTGGCCTTCTCCACCTTGTCCTTGCCATCGGAGGGCTTCTCGAAGCAACCATGGTACAAGTGGTGTGGTGGGGATCTAGGTGGTTCTTGTGGTGCTATGAGAGCAATCTGTTCTTGAGGTGTGATAAACAGAAAGGAGATAAAAGAATGGGTGTTGTGCTATCTAGTGCTATTAGTGAGTGCTACGGTTGTGCTCTCTCCTTTGTGCTCCAAGTGAAGCTTCCTGTGTTGACAGCACATTACTTGCATGTTATGACAGTGTTGTTGTCAAGTGGGCCTGATGTGGTGCAAGTTTCAACCATTGAAACTTGTGCCTATGGATCACTTCAGCTGATTTGGGTATTATCCTATTCAGACTATTTCTTGGTACTAAAAATGGTGAAACTTGCCCCATAATTTTAATGCCAATGATGTAGGACTGAGGCAATAAACTGATAAAGATCAGATGCTACCTTGGTGGAAATTGTCTCCTTCTTCAATTAGTTCAGTGATGATAATAACAGTGCACTACAGTGTTTGTCTGAGAACAATACTTTACCCAAGTCTCCATTATGTTTCTTCCTTGTCTTTTTGTTTTGTTTTGTTTTGTTTTGCAGGGTGAAGAATAAGGAGAGTTGAAGAACATAAGACATAGGACCAACTAGGGAAATAGTTTAGGTTTTCTTTTTTATTATTTTACAACTTTATTTGATTCTTAAATATTGTATTCTTTTATTAATGTAATAAAGTTCATTTTTCTCTTTGTTAGTTGAAACTTGTAAGGATTTGTATCTTATTTAATAAAGTTTACTTATTTCCTTTTTCTTTTACAATTCTTTTGTAAAGACAATGTCATATTTATTTTGTTGTAATAAAGAGCTCTTTTATTTATTTCTGTAATGTAATTCCTGATACTTTACTTTTATTCATTTATTGTAAAATATCTGTGTAATACTATATGTATATATATATTAATAAAGAAATATTTTTATACCATTTTCTTTTGTAATCACTTCAATTCAAGTTATTAAGTGTTTCTAATTTCCATTTGTGAATTTTATAAATTCATTTGAATTTCATATTTGAAATTCAATTACATGCTTGAGCAACTTTTCCCCTAAACAAGGAATTCTATAAAGGTCATGTCGAAATCTAGCGCACTTGCTCCGAAGTTTCCATCAGTACAAGAGAGATCTCGATCCCTCTATCGCTCTTTTAGTTTTGCGTGAAAATTTCCTGGATTTTCTTATGCATGAATGCAATGCACAAACCTGTGTCCTCTATAATTCTAGGTGCTAATCCTGGGATGTTACAGACTCTCCCCCTTAAAATAAACTTCGTCCTTGAAGTTCGTAAACTCTCACATTTTGGAGTAAGGAATTGACTTGTATTGGGTACTGTATTTCTCCACTTCATGGTAACCTTAAATGGAAGTAATGGTAGTATTCCATATCCAGATCCTTTTCTTGAATTTCTACCATACTTGGCAATCTTTAATCTTGTTGTCTCCAATACTCCAAAGTTCCTTTTACTTTACTTCCTTAGGGATATGTCCTTGTTATAAACTCCTTTTATTTAATCATCAAACTTTCTTACTATTCTGTATAAGGTATAGGAAGTCTCACTAAATCAGGGTTTTACATTTTATTAGTCAATAGTTGTGGCCAAAAGACTAACTTTTGATTTGTGATGGTATGGTTTATATGGTAGTCCTTTTGAAGATTGGATTTGGAACTCATTTAGTCCATACCCATTGGAATTTCTTGATCCTCTATACATGTCTAATTTGATGGGATTATTCACTCTTAAAGATCACTTAATAGTTGTTTCCTTTAGAATTAGTTTGTTAGAATTAATCTATTCTATCTCTTTCAAGCTTTTACCTTGGCAGGCTTTAGATAATCTTTCTTCTCCAACCTTTATTCAGAAAGTCAGATAATATTACTTTCATTTCTAATGTTTACTCTCCCCCTTAGGGTTTACTAATAGTCTTCAAACTGTCTACATAGTATTTATTGGCGTTATAATTAAAATATTGGTCTCTATCCAGCTTATATTCTACCTAGTTAGGGTCTTATGAAAGATTATACGGTGTATCCACACAATTGTGGATCCCCGAAGTGAATCTTTCATCATATTTGTCTTACTTACTATTCAGACATTTTCGCTTTGATGCACCTGTCTTCGCGAAGCGTTTTAGAAATTTGTCACTTAATATTTTATACTCCTTTAGGTCTTACTTAGTTTAGGCCAAATTTTATGTTCTTTATGCAACCATTAAGATGATTGGGTTAACTATGTCAACCAACACCGGCTGCGGACAAGATACCAACTGTGGATCAGAATACCAACTATGGATCAAATACCAGTCGCGGATCATCCTAGGTTGTAGGTATTACCCTACGGCTTCCAACATCCTGATGGCATTCTCTCTGAACTGTCAGATCTTGAATACCACTTTGGTTCCTAAGCTACTTCTTTGTACTTATTCATGATACTTCCATGAACTTGGTACTACTACTCCATTACTTCTTAGCAATATCACCTACTTTGATTGAACCTTAATTCCTCACTTCTTGTTGCTCCTTATACTTCCTACATTAATCTTCCTTCTTATTGTTGTTTAATATTTATCTGAACTTGATCCATCCTTCAAATTAGATTGATACTCCTCATACTTGGCTTTACCCTTCATGTAGGTCTTCATTTTTGTCTTTGGAACTCGTCACTCCCTTACACGAATTCCCATTCCTCTCTAGGTCTATAACATCAAGTAGTAATTGGATGTTACAACATGCATTTGCACACCGAGCCAAACTTCATGTACATATCTAGTCAATCAAGAAGATCCAAGAAAAACAAATAAATCCAAATGTGGTACATATAACACACAATATTCTAAGCCCAGAACATAGTAGTTGGGTATAGTATCTCTAGAATTCAGGCTTAGTTGTGTAGTATATGACACCTCCTCGTATAGGTTTACATCGTGATACTTAGCATAGGTTTAAACTATTCTTTGTCTCAACATTTAACCAAATTGCTCAATTGCAATAGGATAATCTTAAACAAAGTGGTCTCAATTTGGTTTTTGACTAACCTTTTGTCTCACTTTTTGCAATGATTAACTATGGCCAACCTCTCTTATTTAGTAACTAACCTCACATGATCACTCCAAATGACTAATTAGTTGCTATTGAACCCCTAAAATTGCATTTTATCCAGAGTTAAGACACTTATGACTTCTATCCTAGTTCTACCATGCTATTTGCTTACTTCTACTCCGAGATAATTTACTAAGTTTTTGTCATATTTATACTTATATCATGGTTTCGGAGCTAATCTCACCATGATCTTATTATGTTCTACCTATTCATCATGATTTAAAATCTAATCTCACCATGATGACTTTACTTCTCATAGTATGATCATTGATCTTTAACATAATTTCACTCCTTCATGTAGGATTCTTAAATGAATACCACATGATTTACTAGCCAATACAACTATACATACTCTAATGTTCTTCATTGTGTTGTCTTTGGTTATCAACTAACACTAAGATTCCACTGTCTTACATGAATTCTAAGGTTGGGCTACCCCATTAAGACTACTTCAATTGATGTCTTACACTTTCTTACAGTAGCTTGGTGGTTTATGTCTCCCTCGGAAGACACTAAAGAGCACTATACTTGAGAAAAGATAAAATAATTACTACTAAGAAAGAATGACTTAAGCATCTGAATTAGGTGTGACAAGGTTATCCTCAAGTGGATACTCATCACAAATCATATCAATATTTGGTTTAGATGAGATGGCTTCTATACTCACTATCCAACCTACAGATCTTCCTAAAAGGTTTTAAATCCTAAGGTCAAAGCATATGCTCTGATACCAACTGCGGTACCCAGCATACCACTGCATGATGTAGTACACCATAGTCGTAGACATAACACCAACGAAACACCGTTCACTAATATTACATCCCTTAGAGTGGTACAACAGAAACACAGCAGGTCCAAGACATGACTATAGGTTACAACTCAACTCTTTACACAAGATCCATAGAACACTCTAGGTTAAAGAGAGAGATAGAAACTTCTTACAAAGAAGAATCAGAAATAAACAACTCCAAAAATAAAATACTATTAAGATTAATATCTTAACTAATGGTCTGGCATTGCTGCTATTGCAATACACTACAGAAATAGGTTCTATGGCTAGAGATTCTATTCTTATCTAATCAGCGACTTCGTCTTCACTTGAGTTGCTGTATATGTTGACTTTCTTGACTTCATTGAAGAGCTTTAGCTTTTGATGATGATTCCAGGAGTATGACTTGATGTAGTCATCGTCTGTACTGGCTTTAGAATCTAGCACGGGTTAAGAAGATACGTTGAGTACGAGCGTACTCAGCAAGTTCACTAGAAAAGGAGTGTTTCATGCACTATAACTACAGCCACAGACCATAGGTCGTAGGCAATGCAAGTTTTCATAAACATTCTTCAAAGGTTGCTTTTTTTTCTGAAAAGCTATGTCCGTCAGCCTTCACGGGTTTACTAGAACCTTCATGGGGTTCCTTTCTCGCCGCGTTCGCAG
This sequence comes from Avena sativa, assembly GCA_916181665.1. NCBI lineage: Eukaryota > Viridiplantae > Streptophyta > Magnoliopsida > Poales > Poaceae > Avena > Avena sativa. Next base: position 162,967,727 of record OV702294.1, on the reverse strand, counting down.
CTCCTTCCCGGAACAGGGAGTAACAAGTTACAGTTCTTACACTCTGCACAGGTGCGTTACTTTTCCCATGAGAGATCAAATCCTTGTTGCACAACCGGGCGATCTTTCCCGTCCACACTTCCTATGGTGCGGGGCCCAGAAGATGATCCAAGCCAATCACTGCCCCCTTCGTGACCTCGCATGTCTCCTTGGTGTACACCATGCCCACATATTGAATTACAGCAATGGTTTGTACAAACCGTTAGATGCCAGAACTATCGTGGGACGTTGAGGGTTCCCACCCATATGCTGCATATCCTCTACGAATTACCAATTAATATGCATGCTACGAGTGATAACAACCACGACCTGCACATCCGGCTACATGCGAGAGGAAGAAAATACAGTTGACTTCTCTGTCCCATTCCAAATCTCATGGTTAACGCGTGATATACGGCGCAAGAATCACTGGCGACATTGGTTGTTAAGTCCTAGATAATATGTTCCTTTACCACCGGAACTTTTATAGTAGGTTATTACCTCATGGTAAATAACCTATAATCATATTATTATGAAAATAGTGTTTTCGGACCTTTTTCAAATGCAGGTGATGATAACACTAGATTTGTAAAATACTTTACAAAAAATAACCAAAGGACATGAGCAAGTGTGAACTTGCCTTTTGTGATTGCAGGATTATGCACTCACGGTCTTCAGGACAATATAAGATCCAATATCTGAAATCAGCATCATTGGTCCGGTAAGGACTAATGTTTAAAGAAGCAAGATGTAGTTATGCATAAGTAATGATATGCATTTTGCAAAACTCCCAAAGTGAATCCCCAATGTTTTGAGTGAAGTGAATTTAGGTGATTCTTTTAAGAGTTGGTTTATCTTCAACTTTTACCTTATAAGTAATGTCATTTATAAGGAACTTAAGTGATAAAAATTCTAAATATACAGGTAAAGTATAAAGTAATGTGATTATGATTAATTATCATTTGGTGACTAAGATAAAAGTCCTTGGTTTTAATTGTTAGGAGTTGAAGAATTTATTATGAGATTATTTTTTGAAGTTGCAAAAAGAATAAGATTTGAAGAAAATATTTCCTTCCTAAGGTTTAAACAACCCTGATAGCTTTTAGAATATGATTGATAGAATGTGATTGATGTTGTTTATGCTTGCTTGAATAGTCTGGACTTGAGATGTTTTATGTCTTAATTGAAATAGACCAAAGTTAACTATAAAAACATAAGTAGTGTATTAGACCTGATGTTTATAAGCTTTGACACTAAAATTAACTTTAAAAGGGTAAGTAAACTTAAGATGTAATATGTTTTAATTATTCCCAAGTTTTAGATTTATGATAGGTATAACTAAGGTGTGGAATTATTCACTTTCTATTTAAGTGAATGATTAGATTAAATTTGTTTTTGCTATTATGAAAGGAATATGTATTTATTTAATGGAATCATAATTAGATGGTCTTAGTAATTTGTTAGAATTTAAATTTATGTTAATAGTGGTTAAGATATAATTATTATTCACCATATTATATAAATGGGTGATACACAATGTTTATTTAAAAGGATTCTTAATAAGATTTTAAAATAATATTTTAAAGTTAAAAGTTATACTTAAGTTTGATTATGAATTCAACTTATGGGTTTGGAATTAGTACTAAGACACTAATTGCTCAAGGTTTTATAAGAATTGTGATTATTTCTTATTTAAGAATTGTTTTTAAAGAATTCACAAAATAGGTATTATGTAAGGATTTAGTATTTAAAATATTAAAGACTTTCCTAATAATATATTTAATATTTTTCTAGTATAATATATTTATTCAAGACCTTAAAAATGAATTTTATTTATTTTATGTATTATCTTTATTTTTATAAAATTCATTAAATAATTAAGTGTCTTTAAATATTTGCTTTATGTTTTATTTGTAAAACTCTAAGTGAGTATTTTTATAAAATAATAGAGTTATTTTGATACACAAAAAATGATTTTTTTATTTATTTTAGGGTTTTTGTTTTATTTTATAAAATTTCATTTAAGATTTAATGGTGTTAATAATTATTTTACTTTAAATTTATTTTAAACACTTAAAATTATATTTGTATTAGGTAGATATTATTTTTGTGGTCATTTTGATATATCATATGTATTTTTAGGATTTTTCTATAATTTTATATAGCTAAAAATGTTTGGAGGTTATTTTAATAATTCATTTTTTATTTTATTTCTAAACCTAATCAACTTGGGCCGTTTGGTTGGGTACGTGGGCTGGCCTGGCCCAACTGGACCATGCCAGACTTTTCACCCCCGGCCCACCCCTCACTACACACACACACGCACACACACCTCTGCCCTTCCCCATTCATCTGCTCCTCCCGCACACGCCACCGCCGGTGTCTACCTGCCCAACGCCGACCAAATCCATGCCACCGGCTGCTGCCGTGTGCTGGCGCGGGCCTGCCACCGCCTCCTCTTCCTTTCTCTCGGTTGATTTGGTTCAGTTGCAGCCTCGCGCACGCCTGACTGAAACCCTAGTCGCCATGGCTCAAGGTGTCGATGTGGCTCCCGCGCCGGCGCCTCCGGTTGCTGCTCGTGGAAGAACGCAGCCCCCTCTCTAACTATCTCGCCGTCTCAAATACCTGACGCCGGAGGGACGGTTTCGCGGTGCAACCCCGGCGCCCTTAGACCGTTGCCATAGAGCCTTGCGATGATGGTAGATAGTGGTGATGCGATTGGGAATGCTTCTTTCTCTAACACCAGTGGGACGGCAAGCATCTGCAACCCCCATCCCTGGTGTTCCGGAGCTACTCAACTCGGTTAGTCCGACCCTCTTCATTGCCTTCTCCCTCTCTGAATCCTCTCAACACCTTGTGATGGACCAAGTTCAGGAAATAAGAATTGAACTCTTGAGCAAAGTCCAATTGATCAGAGTGGTATGTTTGGCAGTGTAGTTGAATTTGGTTGATTAAATTCTTAATGCCTCCACTTGATTTGATACATGTACTATTGTTGTCTATAAAAATAGAGCATGTACTATTGTGACTTGATTCATAGCTGGGCTTGATATTATTCTTGTGGTTATTGCTGATAGCTAAGGGATAATAGGTAAATGAATATTTAAATTCAAACCTTTGGTTTGAATCAAGTTTCAATAATATTCTATTCTGGAACTAATGTTAATTCAACTTAGTGGTTTAGTGATGAGATTTTGTTCATGTTAAGGATACGTATTAGTGGCTTAACTTGGTTTTGGTACATCTACTATTGTTCTTTTATTGAACTGTATATATATGCTCCTGTAATTTGATCCTTAATGTTGATAATCAAAATGTGCTACTGGGTGATGGTGTTGGCTTTATTACTATCAAGTTCTGGCAGTATGAATTTGTGTGATTACTGGTAATGATAACTTAGCATTTTGCTCCAATAAGAAACCAATGGATCTAGAGCTGTCCAATTGAGCAGTAAAGGAATGTAATATTCTATCCATAATTTCAGGAAAATTGCTTGGGCCTATCTAGTTGATGTTAACACTACTAGTGGCAACTGCATAAGAATCTTGATTCTATAGTATCTACTAGGAAAATGATATGATTGTTTCTTTTTAGAAGATTCCCTTTATGATGAGTTTTGGAATTGGCCCTATTAACAAGATAATGGAAGGTTTGAATGATTCCTAGTTAATGGACTAGGAAAATGATTAAAGTGGTTACCCTGCATTCTTGTAGAGATAATATGGCCCTTTTAAGTTGAAAGGAACTTGATGTATCATCTGTTGACAACTATATTAAGCAGGCCTAGATGTTGTGGAACCTCCATCTTGGAGTGTGCACATCATCAGGTATAGTGTAACATGACTTGCTATGAGCAGATATGTGTTTGGGTGGTTCTATTGGCCTCTTTTATCTGCTAGAAATCTACTAGTTACAGACTAGTTTGGATCTGGTTATTAGAATATTTATTTAGATCCCTCTGATGGCTTCTGCCACATGGAGGTTTTTGCTGCGGTGCCTCCTTTTGGAAGGTGCACAACAATCCTTCAGGTGGCATGATCTGATGCTATCTGTTTGGCTGTACTAGATGGGACCATCCTTTCTATGATTAAATGATGGAAATATTTGGAAAGCATCCCTGTCTATGATGCTAAGGCTGAGACCATTTTATGGAAAAATTTACTGTCTTGTCCTCAAGATTTCTATGATGATTTTGCAAAGCATTTGTTTGCAAAACTGAGAAAATCATTGTCTAAAAATTCCTTTCCTTAGTCTCTGGTGCTGATATAAACAGATATGAATACACTACTTCTATTCCAAAGTTTCTACTACTCTACCTTGGCTTCCTGGAGCTTGTTCTATTTTGGACCTTGATCAGTTGCCGTTGTATCTTGATATCCTGATCCCCTTTCCTTTTACTACTCCACCCACTACAGCAACTATAGCCTGGCCTTCTCCACCTTGTCCTTTCCATTGGAGGGCTTCTCGAAAAAACCATGGTACAAGTGGTGTGGTGGGGATCTAGGTGGCTCTTTTGGTGCTATGAGAGCAATCTGTTCTTGAGGTGTGATAAACAAAAAGGAGATAAAATAATGGGTGTTGTGCTATCTAGTGCTACTAGTGATTGCTACGGCTATGCTCTCTCCTTTGTGCTCCAAGTGAAGCTTCCTGTGTTGACAGCACATTACTTGCATGTTATGACAGTGTTGCTGTCAAGTGGGCCTAATGTGGTGCAAGTTTCAACCCTTGAAACTTATGCCTATGGATCACTTCAGCTGATTTGGGTATTATCCTATTCAGACTATTTCTTAGTACTAAAAATGGTGAAACTTGCCCCATAATTTTAATGCCAATGATGTAGGACTGAGGCAATAAACTGATAAAGATCAGATACTACCTTGGTGGAAATTGTACCCTTCTTCAATTAGTTCAGTGATGATAATAACAGTGCACTACACTGTTTGTCTGAGAACAATACTTTACCCAAGTCTCCATTATGTTTCTTCCTTGTCTTTTTGTTTTGTTTTGTTTTGTTTTGCAGGGTGAAGAATAAGGAGAGTTGAAGAACATAAGACATAGGACCAACTAGGGAAATAGTTTAGGTTTTCTTTTTTATTCTTTTACAACTTTATTTGATTCTTAAATATTGTAAAGAATATTGTATTATTTTATTAATGTAATAAAGTTCATTTTTCTCTTTGTTAGTTGAAACTTGTAAGGATTTGTATCTTATTTAATAAAGTTTACTTATTTCCTTTTTCTTTTACAATTCTTTTGTAAAGACAATGTCATATTTATTTTGTTGTAATAAAGAGCTCTTTTATTTATTTCAGTAATGTAATTCCTGATACTTTACTTTTATTCATTTATTGTAAAATATCAATGTAATACTATATGTATATATATATATTAATAAAGAAATCTTTTTATATCATTTTCTTTTGTAATCACTTCAATTCAAGTTATTAAGTGTTTCTAATTTCCATATGTGAATTTTATAAATTCATTTGAATTTCATATTTGAAATTCAATTACATGCTTGAGCAAATTTTCCCCTAAACAAGGAATTCTATAAAGGTCATGTCGAAATCTAGCGCAATTGCTCTGAAGTTTCCATCAGTACAAGAGAGATCTCGATCCCTCTATAGCTCTTTTAGTTTTGGGCGAAAATTTCCTAGATTTTCTTATGCATGAATGCAATACACAAACCTGTGTCCTCTATAATTCTAGGTGCTAATCATGGGATGTTACAAGGGTGATCCTCTTATTGCCGGAAGATACGACTTGTTTGAGGTTGAAGGTGATGCCTTCCGCGTGGGAGAAGGTGATGCCTTGTGTGATCGAGAAGACGACCGCTCCGGCGAGGTGCATGTAATATAATTAATTCATTAATTAATCATCTGCTATCTATATAGAAATAGTAACGATGATCTTTCTTATTTTAGCCCTCCGGATCGAAGAAATCTACTGAAAAGAGCGGACGAGGCCCAACCAAAAAGTTGGAAGACCATGAGAGGTTCAGGATCAAAGATATCGGTGAAGACGGCAAACCGGTTGATCCCGAAGTTGTCGCAAACAAATTTGTGGCACAATGCGGAGTAATCGTTAGGGACTTCATCCCGATCACCATTCGAAATTGGAATAGGCCTGCTGATGCAGAAGAAGAGGGAACGTCTTTATTTCTCCCTACCGTGGCCAAAGATTTACTGTGGAACAGGCTCATGGTTAATTTCAAACTACCGAAGATAGAGCTAGATCCAAATGCGGAGGATCCAGTTGAGGACTCCTTAGAAGATGCGCGAGCCATGGAGGCAAAGGTCAGGGAGTGGGCTATGAAGAAGATGGCCTAGTGTTTCACCAACTGGAAGAAAAGATTGCACCTTGACTATGTCGTGAAAGAGAAGACTCCGGATTTCAAGAAGGTTCAGTTTGAGAAGATAAAACCATTCTGGGCTGAGTTTGTGAATTACAAGACATAAAAAAAGCTAAGAAAATGTCTGCAACGAATAAGCTGAATGCTGCTAACAAGAAGTATCACCATACTATGGGGCAAGGCGGCTACAGGGCTGGCATTCCTAAGTGGAAGAAACTTGAGGATGAACTGCGTGCTAAAAAGATCATCCCAGAGACAGACGATTGGATCGAACGTGCAAGGAATTGGTTTTACGGTCATGGGGGCACGTTGGACTCGGAAGGGAAGTGTATATATAACATACGACATAAAGAAGACCCCTTGCCAATCGAGAAGATGAGAAAAGCAGTAAAGGCTGTTAAAGATGGGGACTTCATTCCCGATAGAGAGAATAATGAGCTCACACTCGCCCTTGGAAATAAGGAACATGATGGACGAACACGAGGCACAAGCGGCTCCCAACCATGGAGGACTGGGTTTCCCGAAGAGAGGAAGAAATATCCTGATAGAAGCCGTCAGAGGAGAAAGGACAAGGCAGAAGTTGAAGCAGATATTCAGAAAGAGCGAATGCGTATAATTGAAGAACGAATAAAGCAACAACAAGATCAAATTAACGCACTTAGAGAGCAAAGTACTACCGGCCCATCTCAGCAGCACATGGTGGTAGAACATGCATTCGATGCTACCGGCCTATCGAATAATCGAAAAAGCAGTGTGGCTTCCATCGAGGTCCCGGGTGATGACAATGACGATGACGATGGTGCACCGACGATGGCTCCTATTGGCTACCCACTGGATGATATCACACAGATGACACACTGCGAGCTACATGTCAAAGTTGTGAACATATCAATGAAGGTGGCGGTCGGCTATGCCTTACCAATTGGACCCACACCAACTTACCACTGTCGTCCGGTTCCACAGGGCTACGCTGTTGTCGGGGTGGATGAAATCATGCCCACCTTTGAAGTTTTGAAGCTTGACTACCCTGCAGGTGAAGGGGATGTGACTGAACTGGGAGAAGCAGCAAGCATCACCATTCTATGGCCAAAGGAATGTATCGTGCTTCGAAATCACACGCCAAGGCCATCTTCGCCGCTGCCTCACCCGTCTCCAGCGAGCCCGTCGCCGCCGCTGCAGCCGTCTTCGTCGCCTCACCCGTCTTCGTCGCCTCACCAATCTCCGGCGCAGCCATCGCCGGTGCCTCAAGATGAAAAGCGTAAGCGTACCACCGCTACTATGCGTCGTGGTAAGCGATCGCCGAAACGTAAACAAGAGCCTCTTCCAAAAGTACCAAAGGTTCCTCCCAAGAGAGCTTATGACTGTACTGAAGAGGAGACTATGGCTATCGTTGATGCGGAAACGACAGTGTTTTCGCTAAGCTGAGGCGGCCGAAAGAGCCAGAGTTCCCCAGCACCAAAGAAGAAAAAGCCCGAGTGTTCAAAATGCTAAAGACTCTTCATCAACCTGAGCTAAAGCTATCATCAGACTATGAGCGTTCTATTCTCAAGTCACATGCGGCACAACAAGCCTAGAAGAGCACTACTGATGCAAGCGAGAAATCTGTTGCCCAGCTCGGAGAACAAGCAAAACAGTCTTGCGCCCCTCTCAAGGTGATTTCCCATACCAATGTGGGGTCGAGCAAATATACGGCCGAAGAGTAGTATGATCCAGAGGTAGTTGCACAATACAGAGAAGCTGCCACTGCTCAAGGTATGAGTATTGCCCAGTACTTATCCCAATTAGAGTACTTCCCCGTGTGTGAAGTAGCATACAAATACCAGTACGGTAAACCTCTCGTCAAACCTGAAGAGGTAAATAATATTCCAACAAAAATACGAAGATTGCATAACTGGTACATGCATGCCACAAAGGCCGGGGCTAACTGGATAATGCTGAGGGTTACAAAAAAGGATTATGGGAAATAAATAGATGACATGATATCCATTGAATTTGATGAACTATTTCAATTATTCAATCAAGACGCCTTGGACAAATCGATCATTAGTGCCTATTGCCTGTAAGTACTAATTCTGTAATTAATTTAGTCTCTAGCTATCTCACCTCGTTTATTGCATGTATATAATCATACTATAATATGGAGAATGAAGATTTTCGAATGCAGCAGAGGACAAATCTATGGCATTGGGTTCATTGACCCATATTGGGTTCATCAAGCTAATCTCAAAACAAACCCCCAGGATACGGAGGATAATATCGTACAGGCGTTAAGGTTTCAAGAAACCAGAAGGGAAATGCTATTTCCTTACAACTTCGAGTGAGTGTTATTGTCTTGTATACACTTTCTATTTCGCTTACTCGATGTTAAGTATATAATTGATTAGTTATGCATGCGTAGCTTCCACTATATTCTGTTAATCATTCAACTTGACAAAGGGCGTGTACTAGTCATGGACTCGAAACATAAACCCCTTGAGCAGTGGAAGGACATGTAGATGATTCTCCAGCGGTAATTCTAACCATTACGACACTATATCGGCAAAGTTTGTGAATTTTATAATATCAAGTAATTAATAACTTCTTTTATTCGTTTTCTTCGCCAGGCAGCGCTTCGGTTCACCAAGAAGGCTAGGGGTGTTTGAAAAGAGGAGGTTACATTTAAACCACTAGATGTAAGCACCACTAGCTATATCTGCGCATCTCTTTAATTCTAGTTTTGATACCGTTATTATCATGCTTGATTATTATTTTGATTGAGCTATGTTCTCATAAAGTGCCTGACGCAGGGACCAGGAAACAATTTATGTGGATACTATGTTTGCGAGTTCATCCATCAGACGTGTTGTGGGAAGGGGAGAAATTTAGAGCAACTTAACGTACGTAAACAATTTCTATAGTTTTTAATTACCATCAAATTGTGTTTAGTTTCATTCATATAGGTTGACTCCTTTTTTAAATCAGATCGAACGTCTACGGGACGGTCTTCTGCCAAAGGATCGCGTACGAACTGTCAAGCTTCATGCACTAGCCAGCGTAATCAAAAGTCCGAACTGATGAAAAGGGCTACTGCGATCCACTTATACACTTCAACACTCCCTCTCACGTGTGACGGGGAGAAGTCAGCACGTGCAACCGGAAGAAAGCGACGGCGCGAGAAACTCACGTATGACTCAAGAGGCCTATACGTGGACACAGAGGGGTCAACAACAATTTTAGGATAAATTGCGAAAGCCAGGACTCGAAACTTTTGGTTGCGTTGGCTAGTGCATGAAGCTTGACATGGTATCAGAGCCTAAGGTCTCGAGTTCGAGTCCTGGCTTTCGCAATTTATCCTAAAATTGCTGTTGACCCCTCTGTGTCCACGTATAGGCCTTTTGAGTCATACGTGAGTTCACGCGCCGTCGTTCTCTTCCGGTTGCGCGTGCTGACTTCTCCACGTGAGAGGGGGTGTTGAAATGTATAAGTGGATTGCACTGGTCCTTTCCATCAGTTCGGACTTTTGGTTGCGTTGGCTAGCGCATGAAGCTTGACACGAACAATTCAGGAGGAATTGGCGGGATTCTTGGATGCAGAAGTACTAAACCCAAAAGAAAAATACTATTCGGGTGTGTATAAATAATAGGGATTGTACAAAGAGCTTATTTTGTATGTAGTGCATGAACTCGAACCGTGTATCGAATGTAATATGTTCGACACTTGGATCTATATTGTCATGATGATCTTGTGTAATATAATGGTTCTTTCATTGATGAGTGCAAAACACTAAATAAAAAATAAAAGAACATAAATGAATTCTCTGCCGCGGCACAAAAAGTGGTCAAAATGCTGCCGCGCGGCAACAAAAATAGCCAAAATGAATTCTCTGCCGCGGCAGAGAAATGTGTCAAATCTCTGTCGCGACAGAGGGTTATTTGTCCCGGTTCGTGTTACGAACCGGGACGGTTGCTCCTCCCCCCTCGTCCTCTGTCGCGGCCACGTGTACGCCCTTTTGTCCCGGTTGGTGGCTTTAGTCCCGATTGCCCCGTTTCGGTTGGGTAACCGAGACTAAATACTCTTACCAACCTGGACACGTGGGGCTGATTCCACTAGTGAGATAAGAGAGAGATGTGTCCGCATCGCATTCTTAGGGCAACTGATTTGCCACCAGTACTGTCATTAGAAGAGACACCTACGTACGGCGATATTTGGACAGCAGCGGCCTCTCTGCCGACCTAGCGCTTCTGCATGCTCCAGACCTCCAGTAGATAGTACTGCCGATCTCTATTTATCTTCAGATACAGCCACATCTACTAAAAGACGTAGGGGAGACCGTACCTGAACAATTCAGTTTAGTCAAACGAATTTCGTGGTTTCTTCTTCGATCTGACAACAGGAAAAGATATTGTTATCTATAATCTCAGTACGTCCCTGTCAAACCGGGATTGCCGTGGCAACGACGAAGCTGGGTAAGACACGTTTCTGAACCGTCGTCTACCACATGATGACATGACAGTCCAGAGATCAGGGAATTCTTACAGAAAATTGTGCGCTCCGAAGACCAAACAGGAAAATTAGTTAGCTCGCGCGGCGCAGGTATTAGCTAGCATGCATCATCACATGAGAAGGTTTCTGTACGTGCGTCCATGAAAACGACTTCGCGGCTGGGAGGAAGTCTCCGGCGACCGTGTAGCCGACCGAGATCAAATCATGCGCTAGTTCTGATCAGCGGGCGTGTCGATCGGGTTCCTCTCCACATCGATCCCGTCACTGCAACAGCGGATCAAGGGTCCACGCGGCACGACAGGATGGTTAGAACGATGAGTTTATTTATTCCCTTGGGCCAGCAAGCTTGGGCAGGGTGCTGCCAATCTACGGAATGTAGTGGTTGTCCGGGTCTATTTTCTTTTCTGGCTAACACAGACGATTACGAATATCCTTCAACAGGGGGAAAGCACCACTAATAAGTGAGCATCAGTTTTGTTTTTGAGAGAGAAAGAGAGGATCAGTTGTCTGTACTTAGACATGAAAGAAACAATGAGATCAGCGATAGCTACGTCTAGAAATTAATGAAGTTTAAATGGACCGGTAGTTCACTAGTTCGATACTACACTATATATAGTCGCTCTCATGACCAACCTCCTCGCCCCCAAACTTCGGTTCAAGTTTAAGTTACAACCTCCAAACAAATAAAGTTAAAGAACTAACTAAAACTATCATCAAAACCACCAAAATGCCTAGTTTAATACTACATTTGTTCAAAAGATAGAACTTTGCTAAAAAGAAGATAGAACTTTGCTAAAAAATAAAGATAGAACTTTGACCAAAATATTGAGCAACAATAACTTGATTATATTGCACATAATTAGTATTGTTGGATTTGTATTGAAAAACACTTACTAATGCAGCTAATTTTATATTGCACATAATTAGTATAGTTGGACAAGAAATTTCAACTATTCATTTTTTTGTCTAAATGGATCTGTACCTCACTATTTGGTAGATATATGTAGTCGCTTTCGGAACACCCATGCCCTAAACTTTGCTTGATGTCTAAGCTGCAACCACCTAAGAAATATCATTTAATGAACTAACCCATGTGTCAACACAACTTTAAACAATCACTATCCATTGTGTCTAGTTTTGGCAACCGTGGCAGGCACCTCCTTAGTGAAACTTCAAACTGGTTTTAAAAACTTTAAATGGTAAAGGATGTATTCATAATTCAAGTACTCAACTATAGCGGGTGTTGTGGTGGTGGTGCACTAGTGGAAACGAGGTCTTTTGTTGATCCAGAAAAAGGGCTTTGACACCGGTTCTTCTACGAACCGGTGTTAAAGGGGGGGGGGGGCGTACCAGCGTGACCCCTGCGGCAAAAAAGGAGCCCCCTTTAACACCGGTTCGTGCCACGAACCGGTGTTAAAGGACACTGCAACAGTGGCCCGCGCAGCCCCCCCTTTAACACCGGTTCGTGGCATGAACCGGTGTTAAAGGGGGGGCTATATATAAGACACCACCGCAGCCCACACACACCCCACTCTTCCATTCTTTCACTATCTCATTTTGGAGCCTAGCAAGAGGGTGTGAAGAGTGCTAGTTTGTGTTTTTTCATATGCACAAGAGGTGTTCGGTGAAATGCCCGAGAGATCAAAATAAGTTTTCTTGTTGCTCTTTCCGTATCGGTCGAGGTCGGCAACTATCCTTTCATGTGTCATTGATGTACTATATATATAAATGGTCATCTCCCTATTAATTTTTGATATATACTACATATTAATGCAGATGAACCGGCAATGGATGTACGGTGACCGCCGCACTTCCGAGTACATTATGGGCCTCCAAAATTTCATCATTGTGGCTAATGCAAACCGTGGTCACAATGGTTTTATGTGTTGTCCGTGTGTTCACTGTCAGAACAAGAAAGACTACTCAAATACCAGAACCATTCACGCCCACCTGCTTCGATCCGGTTTCATGCCTAGCTATAATTGTTGGACCAAGCACGGAGAAAAAGGGGTTGTGATGGAAGACAACGAAGAAGAAGAGGATGATGACAACTATCATAATATGTATCCTGAATATGATGATACTGCAACGGGGGTAGATAATGAAGATCAAGAGGGAGCAGATGGGCCCGCTGATGACGATCTTGGTCGGGCCATTACTGATGCAAAGGAAGAATGTGAAACTAAAAAGGAGAAGGAGAAGCTGGAGCAGATGTTAAAGGATCACAAAACATTGTTGTATCCAACTTGCGAAGATGGCCATAAAAAGCTAGGTACCACACTGGATTTGCTGCAATGGAAGGCAGAGAATGGTGTGACTGACAGCGCATTTTCAAAGTTGTTGGTAAAAATGAAGAATCTTCTTCCAAGAAATAATAAGTTGCCCGACAGTACATACCAAGCAAAGAAGGTTGTCTGCCCTCTAGGATTAGACGTGCAGAAGATACATGCCTGCATTAATGACTGCATCCTCTACCGCGGTGAGAAGTACGAGAATTTGGATGCATGCCCGGTATGCACTACACTGCGGTATAAGATCAGACGATACGATCCTAGCGATGTTGAGGGCGAGGCCCCTAGGAAGAAGGTTCCCGCCAAGTTTATGTGGTATGCTCCTATAATACCACGGTTAAAACGTCTCTTCAGAAATAAAGAGCATGCCAAGTTGTTGCGATGGCACATAGAAGACCGTAAGAAAGACGCGATGTTGAGACACCCCGCTGATGGGTCACAGTGGAGAAAAGTCGAGCGAGAGTACCCGGACTTCGCACGTGACGCAAGGAACTTAAGGTTTGGTCTAAGTACAGACGGCATGAATCCTTTTGGTGAGCAGAGCTGCAGTCACAGCACCTGGCCTGTGACCCTATGTATCTATAACCTTCCTCCTTGGTTGTGTATGAAGAGGAAGTTCATTATGATGCCAGTGCTCATCCAAGGCCCGAGGCAACCCGGCAACGACATTGATGTGTACCTAAGGCCATTAGTTGAAGAACTTTTACAGCTGTGGGCCAAACCAGGTGTACGTATGTGGGATGAGCACAAAGGGGAGCCATTTGACCTACGAGCATTGCTTTTCATAACCATCAATGATTGATCTGCTCTTAGTAACATTTCAGGACAGACAAACAAGGGATACAATGCATGCACACACTATTTAGATGAGACTGAAAGTGTATATTTGGATAAATGTAAGAAGGTTGTGTACCTAGGATATCGCCGATTTCTTCCGAACCTGCATCCAGTAAGAAAGAAAGGCAAGCATTTCAAACGTCTGGCAGAACCCCGGAGGAAGCCTGTCCTCCGTACCGGTGAGGAGGTATTTGGTATGGTCAAGGACCTAGAAGTAATCTTTGGAAAAGGTCCTGGCAGTCTATCTGTTCCGAATGACGATGCCGGACATGCGCCCATGTGGAAGAAGCAATCTATATTTTGGGACCTACCCTATTGGAAAGTCTTAGAGGTCCGCTCTTCAATCGACGTGATGCACGTGACGAAGAAAAATTTTGCGTGAACCTGCTAGGCTTTCTAGGAGTGTATGGGAAGACAAAAGATACACCGGAAGCACGGCAGGACCAGCAACGTCTGAAAGCCCCTAAAGAGCCTATGCATCCTTAGAACGAGAAGGGTAAACGATGCCACTTAACTCCTGCCAGCTACGCTCTTACCAAAGCAGAGAAAGAAATCTTTTTTGAATGTCTGAGCAGTATCAAGGTCCCGTCTGGCTTCTCGTCGAATATAAAGGGAATAATAAATATGGCAGAGAAAGGCAAGCATTTCAAATGTCTGGCAGAACCCCGGAGGAAGCCTGTCCTCCGTACCAGTGAGGAGGTATTTGGTATGGTCAAGGACCTAGAAGTAATCTTTGGAAAAGGTCCTGGCAGTCTATCTGTTCTGAATGACGATGCCGGACACGGGCCCGTGTGGAAGAAGCAATCTATATTTTGGGACCTACCCTATTGGAAAGTCTTAGAGTTCCGCTCTTCAATCGACGTGATGCACGTGACGAAGAATGTTTGCGTGAACCTGCTAGGCTTCCTAGGAGTGTATGGGAAGACAAAAGATACACCGGAAGCACAGCAGGACCAGCAACGTCTGAAAGACCCTGAAGAGCCTATGCATCTTGAGAACGAGAAGGGTAAACGATGCCACTTAACTCCTGCCAGCTACGCTCTTACCAAAGCAGAGAAGGAAATCTTTTTTGAATGCCTGAGCAGTATCAAGGTCCCGTCTGGCTTCTCGTCGAATATAAAGGAAATAATAAATATGGCAGAGAAAAAATTCCAAAACATGAAGTCTCATGACTGCCACGTGATTATGACACAATTGCTTCCGATTGCATTAAGGGGGCTTCTACCTGAAAATGTTCGAGTACCCATTGTGAAGCTATGTGCATTCCTCAATGCAATATCTCAGAAGGTAATCGATCCAGAAAGCCTACCAGGGTTACAAACAGATGTGGCCCAATGTCTTGTCAGCTTTGAGTTGGTGTTCCCACCATCCTTCTTCAATATTATGACGCATCTCCTGGTTCACCTAGTAGAAGAGATTTCCATTCTCGGTCCTGTATTTCTACACAATATGTTCCCCTTTAAGAGGTACATGGGAGTCTTAAAGAAATATGTTCATAATCGTGCTAGGCCAGAAGGAAGCATCTCCAAGGGCTATGTAGCAGAGGAGGTCATTGAGTTCTGTGTTGATTTTATTCCTGGCCTTAAGGCGATTGGTGTTCCAGAATCACGACATGAGGGGAGACTGCGTGGAAAAGGCACCCTAGGATGTAAAGCAATGATATGTAGGGACGGGCATTCTCTCAATCAAGCATACTACACGGTTTTACAAAGATCTATCTTGGTTGCCCCGTATATCAATGAACACAAGAATTTAATACGCCTCAAACACCCGGGACAGTCTGATGAATGGATTATAAGTGACCACATGGCGAGTTTTGGCGGCTGGCTGCAAAGACTTCTCACGAATAACACCAATATTGGGGATCAACTGTACTTGTTGGCCAGGACACCATCTTCGACTGTATGTACTTTCCAAGGGTACGAGATAAATGGGACTACATTTTACACGATAGGCCAAGATAAAAAGAGCACCAACCAAAATAGTGGTGTCCGCTTCGATGCAGCAGAAGACAATGGGCAGAAGACCACGTATTATGGGTTCATAGAGGAGATATGGGAACTTGACTATGGACCTAATTTTAAGGTCCCCTTGTTTCGATGCAAATGGGTCAAGCTAACAGGAGGAGGGGTTGAGGTAGACAAGAAGTACGGAATGACAACGGTGGATCTCAACAATCTTATGAAGGTAGACAAGAACTTAGACGAACCATTCGTCCTAGCCAATGATGTGGCTCAGGTTTTCTATGTGAAGGACATGTCCTCTAGACCAAAAAAAAGAAAAAATATGCAAACGAATACATCATATGATGATCCAAAGCGTCACATAGTTCTTTCAGGGAAAAGAAACATCGTGGGAATCGAGGACAAGACAGACATGTCAGAAGATTATAATAAGTTTGATGAAATTCCGCCCTTCACAGTGAAAACTGACCCAAGCATTCCGTTAAGTAAAGAAGATGCTCCATGGTTACGTCTGAAGTGATCATAAGGAAGGACATATGCCAAGAAGTTCATGCTCATATTATGTAACTCTAGTTCATGTTTTTAATATTAATACATGTCTTGAGTGTTAGTCTTGTTTTGTGGATGGACCGGGACTATGAGAAGAAGTTGTCCCGATTCGTACTTACCATTAAGATCTGATCTCCAAACGCGCGCGGTCACATATTAGGGAGTGCCTCTATGACCAGTTTCAAAAAACCACCAACACATTTTACAAAAATACTAGACCACCTTATATGGACAATGTACCAACAGGGGGATCTGAAACCTTTCCGTCCACCTCTGGTGAAAAAGACAAATTCCTGCCGAATCGGTAGGAAGTGGGTCAGATATGAACTACAGGTACATGATACGATGCTCATGATTTTTTACAAAAATCATTTTTAGGTTCACAATATGCTATTTTATCAAAAAAAAAACAATGCAAGTTGAGCGAGGCTTGGCCCCGAGCTAAGAATCATCATGCCCGTTGTTCGACAAAGTTTGTCGATAGTTTAAAAAGGGGATAACAAAATAAAAAAAGATCGAAATAGTGCGAAACCTTCGCGTGGTGTTATATTATGTGACATAGTTAGAAGGAAAAATCTCAAACTTGGTATATTGATTATGTCTCAAAAAAACCTTCACAAAATGACCTATCTCATTCGAGGTTTCTTGGCTTTCGGGTCAAATGACCAATGTTATGGCTAGAATCAAGGCATAGTTTGTGATAATATGGCCATATTGTGCATACATGTGCATCATGGCATGGCAAACAATGTTGCAAGTGGAAGTTTTTCTTTTTATCGCACCAAAAAGGCATTTTCCATTTTCCGAGCATAAAAAACGGACGGTTTTGTGAAGCAACCACCAAATGGCTGATAAAAAAACCACCAACACATTTTACAAAAATACTAGACCACCTTATATGGACAATGTACCAACAGGGGGATCTGAAACCTTTCCGTCCACCTCTGGTGAAAAAGACAAATTCCTGCCGAATCGGCAGGAAGTGGGTCAGATATGAACTACAGGTACATGATACGATGCTCATGATTTTTTACAAAAATCATTTTTAGGTTACAATATGCTATTTTATCAAAAAACAATGCAAGTTGAGCGAGCCTTGGTCAGATTCAAGTGTATACAAAAGATGCGACATTTAAATATCCAATCAATTCAAAAATGTTAATACAAAAGATGTGGCATTAAAATATGATTTGCTCTAATAAAATAGGGTTAGATTCCTTTTTAGATGCTTAATATTTCTTATGTTCAAAGTTTTAGGATTTAACAATTTATTATTGTTTGAATTGAATAATCAAAATTTATATGTAAGTGTTTTAATCATTTTGAAAATTTTCATGTAAATTAAATATAAAATGATTTACATGAATGGATAGATATTATTTTTCTGAAAATTATGATATATTATTCATATTTTTCTGAGTTGAAATGAAAAAGATATGAATTTTCTAAATTCATATCCTATTTTTTGAATTAAAAATGCCCCTTTAATGCATGAAATAAATGCCCCCCCTTTAACACCGGTTTCAGACACGAACCGGTGTTAAAGGGGGGGGCGCATTTATTTTGTTTCGCGCGCGCACTCCCCCTTTAACACCGGTTCGTGTCTGGAACCGGTGTTAAAGGGGGGGTGTAATAAATGCGTGCGCGAAACGGATCCCCCCTTTAACACCGGTTCCAGCCCTAAACCGATGTTAAAGGTGGGTATTAAATGCCCTTCCCCTTCCTTTCTTCCCCCCAGAGCCAGATCGAACCGCCACCACCACCGCGCGCGCGCCATCGGAGCAGAGAGAAGCCACCGCCACCGCCCTCGGAGCGTGAGGGAGGAATCGGCCGTGGGTGCCCCAAATCGTCGGCCCTGTCACCTCCACCTCTGTCCGCCGCTTGCCATCGACACTGCCGGCAACCCTGACCTTCCCCGGCCTCGTCGACCCCACCATCGGCTTCCTGGTGAGCCTCTGGTGCTCAGGCACATCTTCTCTTCCTCCCTCACGCTCTATATCCCCTCCGCATCGTGTAACCGCCGCCGACTGGCGCAGTTCCTCCTCGTTCTCTGTTCTCCGGCGACCAAAAAGGGGAGGCGCCGCCACTACTAGGTCCGCCTCGACCTCCTCTTTCCAACCAGCCCAACCACAAGTCCCCGCGTGTAGCAGATCGACCTGAGAGGAGCTCCATTGCTGACGTCAGCATGATGCAATAAACCTTTTCTTTTTCTTTTATTATTTCTGTAATTCTTTTTCTGTAATTATTTCAGTGAAGAAAATACCTGACATGTGGGCCCTATCTGTAAGTGATAAAAACATTTCCATAAATGTTTTCTAATTAAGAAAATTGTTTAAGTAAATTCCAAAAATGCAAATTATTTTATAATATTCCAAAAAATAATTTAAAATGAAATAATTTAAAATGCAAATTATTTTATAATGCATCCGCGCGCAGAGAGCAGAGAGCAGAGAGCAGCCGCGCCAGCGCCGTGTCCAGCCCTCGCCGTCGGAGCCGCCGCCCTCGCCCTCGCCGTCGGAGCCGCCGTCCACGCCTCTGCGTCCGGCAGTCGTCGGTGGCACTCAGTGGAAGTGTCGTGGTGGTGGCACGGCAGATGCCATGGGTAGGCTAAAGTTTGGGGCCAATGGATGCTAGTGGGATCTGGGGAGGGAAGATGTAGTGGATTCTACACACAGAAAGCTAACGCAAAGATCTGTATTTCTCCTTCCTTGAGTTACAAGTGCTCCTTGAGCTGTATACAAAGAGAAAGAGAGAACTTTACCAGCCTAACGGTACCAAGAATCAGTCGATCCCTCCCTCAGGGTCCAAGCCTGCCCTTATAAAGGAGGACCTTGAGTTCCCTTAGGGCTGATGTGGCAAGCATATTCGAGGAATATGCTTGTCCTGAAATAGTAGTTCGGCGCCCCCCCCCTTTCCCTGTCGCTCCCCTAATGACGGCAAGGTTCCAGAGGGGCCCTCCTGTGTGCCTCGGGCTTCAGGACTGTCACCTCCGTGACCTCCTTCTGTCTCTCTGTTGCTCTGCCCCTTTGTCCCTAGTGCTTGGCTTCGCTCTGATTCTTCCTAGCCTGCTACTAGAGTTTGACTTTAGGCTTCTCCTTCTCCTGCAAGCTTCGTATCATTCGGCCCTGCCTCGCGTAACTTCAGCTTGCTCTTCACCTGCATCAAGATTACTTGGGCTAACCCGGCCGACTTACGCTGTATCTCGGCCGGGTAATGCCTTGCCCTTACCACAAGGGTCCTGTCCTTTCCTATCTCGGCCGACATCTACAGGATTCGGCCGACTCAGAGTGTAACTCGGAAACTAGACGGGGAACACCCTTTCATCTTTCCCCGTCTTTACCCTATCCAGGGTTACCTCCCCAACAGGAAGCAATGACATAGAGAAATGACATTAAAACAAGATGAATAGAAAGAAACTTTGTTACAGGTCTTTGTTACAGGTGTAGCTCCATCCGTCCACAAATATTGACCAACATTTGGTGAACAATGTGAGGAATATGTGTGATGTATAAAAGATGTAGTCGTGTATTTATATTTGAGTAAAGTTTCTGATGTTGTAACATCGATAATATTGTTTACTTAGTGTTGGTGGTGAACTTGATGGTCAAAATCGGGAAACTCGAAACTAAGATGGCATGTAATTATGGAGGGAGTAGTAGTATAGATAGGGTGTCAAGCGGCGCGGGTTCGCGGGCAACATAGTTTCACCGGCTAATATAAATTGTACTACATGCATAGATTAAAACTTGTATACAAATTGGACTGCATGTAGGTGTAGCTGCCTGAGACTAAATAATTGTCCGCAAACCCACCCCACTTGTATACAAACTTGCACCCTGCCAACGTTACCCTCTTGGGGGTGTCGTTGTGGAGCTCTGACTCATCCTGATTAGGTTTTGGACCCCTCGGAAGTCGTTTAAAATGATCAAGCATCCTTAGGGTTTTAATTTCATTTGTGTATTTATTTGTGTATTTTTGTATGAATAATATGTATATTTGTGTATGAATCCAAGTCCACTTGAATGTTTACACTCTTACTCTAGATAATATTATTGTTTTAGAAACTATGGATCCACTTAGTAGAAACCTTGAAGAAGAAGAAATAATGGAGAACATTATTGATGAGGACAGCTCACAATATCTGAACTTGGAGGGACATGATGACAGCTCAAGTAGTCATAGAGAAGATGAAGACTCCGGTGAACGCAATTTAGTGATTACAAAGTCCGGCGAGGTATATGCATTGATTAAGCCTCTGCTGACTTCCACCAACAATCTTCTTCTACATGTATTAATTAACACTTCTTTCTTATTTTAGCCCTCTGGATCGACCAGCCAACAACCATCTTCTTCTATGAAAAAGAGCAAGCGAGGCGCGAGCCATCGATTGAAATATCGTGCAAAGTTCACGATCGAAGCAGTCCGTGTTGATGGCAGGCCGATGGAGCCCAAGAAGGCCGCAGACAAATTTGTACGTCAGGCTGGAGTTCTTGTTAGGGACCAAATCCCAACCATAATTGAAAATTGGAATAAGCCAAAGAAGGGCGACGGTACCTTTGTCGATGAAAGATCCAAAGAAACAATTTGAAATTCGTTGTTGGTAAATTTCACCCTTCCGCCAGAGGAGGATGAAAACAACCCGGTTATAAAGGAAAAGGTCAAAGAGTGGACTCTAAAGAAGATGGTTGACGCTTTCCGCAACTGGAAGACAAAATTGAACAAATTTGTCAAAGCTGGCAAGACTCCAGATTTCGAAGACGCATATTATGCGAAGATAAGACCTCACTGGCCCGAATTTGAGACATATAAAAAAGTGCTATAGCTAAAAAGAGGTCAGAAACCAATACGCTTAATGCCCAGAAGAAGGAATATCACCAGAGGACGGGGTCAGGTGGCTACATATCTCAGAGGCCTAAGTGGAAGGAAGTTGAGAAGGCCCTGCGCGCTAGAGGGATCACACCCCAGACAGATGGGTGGGACCTACGTGCAAAGACTTGGTTCTACGGAATCGGGGCAAGGTTGGACCCAGAAACAGGACTGTGTCTCTTCCCAACCCTCCTTGCCAAACCCGTCACTGAACTAATCACGACATACGAGGAAACATCCGCCAGGACCTTCCATCCCGACAGAGAGAATGACCAGCTCACACGCGCCATCGGTAAAAAAGAACACCCTAGACATGCACGAGGCACAGGGGGTATGATGTGGAAGGATGGGTTTGCCGAGTGGAGCGACTCTTACAGATGGCGCGGCAGAAAAGAAAAAGAGCGTACAGAGCGGATGACACAGATAGAACATGCACTTGTGGTGCTGCAGGCGCAAGTGAATGCACAACAGAGCCAGCAAGCTACCGGCCCATCTCAGCGGTGGGATTAATGGGATTATCCATTAAGGTGGCTGTCGGCTATGCCTTACCTCCTGTAGCTGGTGGAACTTACCACTGCCGACCGATTCCAGATGGCTATGCTATTGTCGGGGTGGATGAGGTTGTGAAGGAATATGAGGAAGCACAACTTGACCATGCTACAGGTGAAGGGGAAACTCAAGTCAAATTTGCAGTGAAAACAACCATTTTTTGGAAGAAGGAACACATCGTGCTTCCAAATTGGAGGCCACTGGAACCCCCGCCGTCTCCGCAGCGTCAGCAGTCTGAGCCGCTTCAGCTATCTCCTGCGCGGCAGCCATCTCCGGCGCTTCAGCCATCTCCAGCGCGCCAGCTATCTCCGGCCCGTCAGCCATCTCCGGTGCTTCAGCCATCTCCTCAGCGTAAGCGGAAGAGCACTGCCACAAAGAGCATCACTAGCACTGCCACAAAGAAATCCGCAGGAAATCGTACGCCAAAGAGTTCAAAAAACTACGTCCCGCAGCCTTCCGCCAAGCCATTGCCGGTTTTACTGTGGAATCGCAGCGACGAGGAGACCAATAGGATCTCGGAAGAAGAGGTCAAGAAATTCTTTGCACCTAGACGGGCCGAGCCAAAGGAGAAAATAGATCTGGCGGTGGTGGAGAAGTTTTACAAAAATCTTTTGAAACCTGAAACCCCACTTGTGCCGGACTATGAGCGCCAGATTTTAAAGGCGGATGCAAGGCGCCGTAGGGAGACTGAAAGTAGCAGTCGTGAGGCACCCCAGAAAACAGTTCCCATGCTCAGAGAGCAGGAAAACCAAGCATGCGCCCCGCTCGAAATGTTCGACACACGGGACGCTCCTCCCGTAAATGATTACGAGGCAGAGCTACAAAGAAAGTCCAATGAGATGGGGCTGAGTTACATTGCATACTTGAACATCATGAGAGACAACTTGCCCAAATGCGATGCCAACCCCATACAGCCATGGAAGTATGGGAAGAATCTCGTCAAGAAAGAGGAGCTCAAGAATCTACCAACAAAGATGCGAAAATTGCACAAGTGGTACCTTGATTTCTGCAAGACGAGAAAGGAAGAATGGATCACGGCGCATATAAGAGATGAGATTTTTTTCTGCGGAGACGATGGGATCGACTTCAACATTCAAGACTTGCATTTTCTATTCAATCATAAGGAACTCGACAAAGCTGCCATCAGCCTTTATTGTGTGTAAGTACTATTTCTGTAATTTATATCTCATTCACTTTATTAATTGCATGTATATATATATGCTCACCATATATGTATATACTATTATGCAGGAAAAAGGTTATGGAATGCAGGAAAGGAGGCCCTTTTGACATTGGGTTCGTTGACCCAAATAGAGTTCATGAAGAAGTGGTAAGAACCAAACCCGGCCAAACAGAAGATTACTTGCTAAGGTCTTTACTGAGACAACAAACCAAAAGGGAAATACTATTGCCTTACAACTTCTCGTGAGTACTGTTACCCTCTCTCTTGTACACATTCTATTTCGGCTTACTTGATGTTAAGTGTAACTGATGATGAGTTATGCGTGCGTAGGTTCCACTTTATTCTGCTAGTCATTCAACCCGACTCAGGAAAAGTCCTTGTCATGGACTCGTTACGAAAAGAAAAAGAGATATGGGCAGACTTTAGAGAGATGCTCCAGAGGTAATTTCAATCATATTATCGCACTAGATCGGCAACTTTCGTGACAACAAGTAATTAATTACTCCTTTATCCATTTTCTTTGCCGGACAGGGTTTGGAAAAGGTTCACGGGCAGGGTCGTGGGTGAATGGTCAGAAGAACTAAAATTTGTAGACCAAAATGTAAGTAATACTAGCTAGCTAGGTCTGCGTATCTCTTTGATTCTGCTTCCAATTCCATTATATCATGCTTTATTGATTATTATTTTGATTGAACTCTCTATTCTCGTAAAGTGCGCGCATCAGGGACACGACAATAACTTATGTGGGTACTATGTTTGCGAGTTCATTCGCAACACGATATGTGCGACGGGCCAAGCCGCACTAGAACAACTTAGAGTAAGTAAACAAAGTCCACAACATTATTTTATTACCATCAATTGTGTTGAGTTTTATTATTATATATATATTGACGGCCCATTCTTCATATATATTCAGATCGAACGGATGCGGGACCAACTCCTACCATTTGAACGCATACGAGCCATTCAAGAGGAATTGGCGGGGTTCATACTTGATGAGGTCGTCACGCCTGGCGGAGAACTCTTTAGATATCCACCAAAATGAACGATGACGATGTATGTGCCGATGACGATGTATGTGCCGATAACGATGTATGTGCCGATGACGATGTTTGTGTATAATAATAGTTGCTTAATTATTCATGTACTCGTATATACCGATGACGATGTATGTGTATACCGCTCCCGATCGATTCCCCCTCCCCCCTCCCGCAGAAATACGCCCAGAACGGGGCAGAGGCAGAACTCTGCCGTGGCAGAGATTTAGGCCATTTTCCTGCCGCGGCAGAACTCTGTCGCGGCAGGAAAACGGCCTAAATCTCTGCCGCGGCAGAAGAACCTTTAACACCGGTTCCAGCCCCAAACCGGTGTTAAAGGGGGGCCTGAGGCCTGCGGCAGCCCCACGTGCGCCACCCTTTAACACCGGTTCGTATAAGAACCGGTGTTAAAGGGGCCCCCCTCTAACACCGAACCCTCAACAGCAGTTGTAGAACCGCTGTTAGAGGGCCCTCCCAACAGGAGTTAAAGGGGGGGTCTGCACTAGTGGTGTTTGTGCTGCTGCTATAAGGACTGGAACTCTATAGCGGGACTTTTCCTATTTTAGCTTCTTCTTGTTTTTTTGGCTGTGTACATTTATACTAACATTGGGGTATTGCTTTGTTGCAGAGACTGTATGTAATTGGTATCTTCACGATATTAATATAATCTTTTTATCGAAAAAGTCTATCAAAAAGATATCATACTCCCCATGATTAGCTAGACCATATACACCACTAAGTTCCCACTGAACATTGATATCTTTCTCCAAAATAGTCATACTAACATAAAAGGAACCCACATCTCTAGATAACACATCATACATATCGGAATCAACTCCTAGAAGGATACCTCCAGAATGTCCAAGCAGGTAACCAGTGCCAACAGTAGTCCATTTAGTTCATCAGCTATAGGGGTTTGTTTGTTGGTCTTCATTAGCCCTATTATATGCACCTTTTCATTCTTCATGCACTCATTAAGATTGTGCTTATTATGATATGCTTACTCTTGTTTATTCTACTTGTTTATATCATTTTTTCTGCTGCCATGGGCGCACGGAGCAGCCCATACACACGGGTACTGCTGCCAAATGACACACCGTCGGAACCAAGCAAGCTAGAGCTGCCAGCGAAGAAGAAACCTGACCATTGGAAAAAACTCGCGCGACCTCGCGCTCCTCTCGCCCCCCCCCCCCCCCCCCCCCGAGGCGAGGGAGCGCCGCCAGCCTGCCGTGCCCAGCTCCCCCTCCTACTCCTTCCCCCGGTCGCTGCCACCGGCAGGGGCCGCCGGGCGCAACACGGTGGCTCCGGCGGCGGCGGTCAGTCTTCCCCCGCGCGCTCGGAGGCAGGATTCAGGGCTCCACCCTCCCGACGACGGTGTCTTTAGGGCGGTAGAGGTCCGGCTCCGGCTGGGCGGTGGTGACGCGGTGGCGCACCTGCAGTGTTGCGGGGTGGCGTGGCATGGCAGGGCTGCAGCAAGCGGTGGTGGGGCGGCGCTGGCCAGGCCCATACGGCCCAGATCTGGGCCCTTTTGGCTCGATCTAGGTTTGGGCGAGCGGGCCTACCCGTATCCTATGCTTGTTCTGCGGGTGGCGGTGATCTAGCTTGTGCGGGGATAGCAGCAATGGCGACCGGCCTGTTGCAGCAGGGCAGCGGGCTTCACGGGCTCGATTTGGGCTCGGCCGGAACCTCTTGGGATTGGTGTGCCCCTACGGGGGCTTTACGGGCTCGTTGGGCCTGGCCGGACCCAAGTGGGACTGGTGTGCCCTGTAACCACGTCCGGTCGGCTACCGCCTTTGGTGGTGGAGTCAGTTCCCTCCCGCGCGGCCGCGTTTCTGCCAGTCTCGTGTCGGGCTAGTATCTACCTCCGTCCTGTAGGCCTCGTGACGGTAACCTCGGTGAGACGGTGATGGTGGCGTCGGGACCGTGGGGGCACATGTTCGTGGTCGGCGAGTTTGGTGGTGTCGAGGCCTCGACCTCGCGGGCTCCTGTGCAACGGATCGTTCGGGGGCTAGGGATAGGGCTTCGGGAGAAATCCTTGTCGGCTTGCCTGACAACGACGTGATGCCACCTCGGGTGGCACCATTCCTTCCTGGGGGCGTCGTGGCTACCCTATACACTTCTCTCTGTGTGTCGGGGGAAACCCTAGGACCAATGCTCTGGTCCGGGCAGCAACGTAGTCGCTTCCTTTTTGAAGGTGTTGTCTGGTGCTTGACGACTCTGTGCTAGGAGTATGGTGGTACTTCTCCGAAGGGCGCAGCGGTCGCGGGTCACTTTCGTTTAGTTGATCCGCCTCTATCTCTATTTTATTTCTTCTTTTTTGTTTACTTTGGGTGTGTTTTTGTTGCTGCCCCAGCATTATTATTCTTGTCCGAACTATCATGATTGTATAGTGTGATTGCTATATTAGGCAAAAGCCTATTTCAAAAAAGCTGCCAGCGAAATTACAAATAGCTATCCTAAACAGTAGGCGGAGTACTCCCAGAGAGGCACACATGCATGCGCGAGGCAACAGAACAGTACAGCTTTTACAGGCTCGCGCGGATCCTGGCACAGTACGCTAACGAGGGCCAGGCCAAGTCGACCCCAGCCCCAAGAGCAGGTCCATCATCAGACTAGGCGCAGAGACATGCTGCTGGCGCTGCCACGGCAAGTCACATGTGTGTAGTAGACACACCACGCACGAGACCCGAGCGACCTACCCTTCGATCTACTCGTACGTCCTACTACTACTACTAGCACTGCAGCATGCAGCAGAGGCCTCATCGCCAAGCACAGTGCCGCTCCGGCATCCGCATGGACGACCAGGACCATCGCATGCATGCGTCGGCCGATTGAGCTTCGTCGCGTTGCCCACGTACGTACGCGCGCTGCAGCCGCCTGCAGCGAGTTGGCGATTGATGGCTGTCCGCCCACGCGCGTGTACGTGACGCACGGCACGGACTGCCGGCGGCCGCGCGCGCGCCTTGGTGTAAAAACTCTTGGGTAACGTCGGCCGGCATGCATGTGCGGCCAAGGGCCAGCCGAGGGCGGCGCTGTTCGGAGCCGCACCTGACGGGTAGCGGAACAGTTCCCGGGCGGTACTGCTGCTCACGTTTATAGGTGAGAGAGGGTACGCGTACGCCTCTTACGAGCGTCGGGCCACCGGTACCACCACCGCGCGCCGGGCCGGCTTTGCTCGCGCGCGCTCGTCCTGATTGTCCCGCGTCTGGTCGGAGAGCGTGCGCGCTGGGGCCACACTGGCTTGGGAGACCGACACAGTACCGGTACCGGACGGCCCGCAAGATAGACGCCTGCATCGCTGGCTTCTCGGCGCTAGCTATATATACCTGTACGTGCTGGTAAGTGTAATTCTGTAACTGCATGCATGTGTATCACTGTTCGTGCAAGGTCTGTTCACCGTTGCATAGGAGGATGCATGTTCTGGTATGGTCCCCGACTCGTGCGATTAATCATGTAAGATCTTGCGATGATTACACCTCGGGTCGATGCCAATAAGTCGGCATGCATGCATATGCAAGAGTGCGAAGCAATAACTAACCCGGTCGGCGCCGCTCTAGACCAAGCTTGGTGATCACGTGCGGGAGAGCTAGAGCTAAACGAGGGGAGGCCAGGACAAGAGGCATGTAGTAATAGCTACCCGTACGTACGTGCAGATTAACATAACTATCCTGCGTTCTCCTAGAGCGCGTGCGTGCATGGTACTAGTTAGATCTTAATTGCATGTGCCCGCGAACGCATGCACGTACTAGGACACGGCCCCTCCCGAGCATGTAGTATCATGCACAGGCGGACGCGCACATGAAGAGAAGAGGATGGGACGTCCTTCTCTCGCCCGAGCTGTTGGTCGACCTGATCCGACACCCGACGACGTACGTACGTGCTGGATGCTTGCAGCTGCTGCCCTAGCAGGCCCACCATCTTCCCGCTCTGTTGCCTTGTGAGCACTCGCTGTTACGGGCCAGTACGTGATTGATTCTCCATTATTTTGCCGGTTCTTCGATCTGCTCTGCCCCGCTTTCAGCTCTAACTTTGTTTTGACTTGAACCATGCATGATGCAGTTAAAGGCGCGTAATCATTACACGCAAAGTTGCGGGGCGCAACGCAACGGAAATGATGAGAGAGAGAGAGAGAGAGAGAGAGAGAGAGAGAGAGAGAGAGAGAGAGAGAGAGAGAGAGAGAGAGAGAGAGAGAGAGAGAGAGAGAGAGAGAGAGAGACTCTCTTTTCTGAATCCCCCGTGACTGGATGGTCCTTCCAGGATTCAGAGCTCTCTCGTCTCTCTCCCCAATGGCGAGCATAACGAGATAGCAGACGCAGACTGTTCTGCACACTGCCTACATATGGCTGCAGTCAGTGCCATATGAGACTTGTGTCAACTGTCAGCAAGTCATGTGTGGCGAAAGAAAGGATCGGAGTCGGAGGAGACATCCGTCCAAAGGCAAGTTGCTTCTCTGCTCCTGCGAGCTTTGCGTTTGCTCCGATAGAGCGGCCGGCATGTGCTGCATAGGGCGCGCATTCCGAAACCGAACCGACGTCCTGGCGTTTCACCGGCTGGCAGTGCAGCAGGATCGTCAGGCTCAGGCCGCCGCGCGCGGTAGATCAGTCGAGGCGTTACGTGCTTGTCCACACCCTCTTGGAGCCATCCCTTTGTCACGTATAAAATCGATCGACGGATATCGATGGGCCTGGCTAGCGGATCGCGAACATGGGACACGTATACGCGCGCGTGTGCTTCCCGCGGCGCGGCTGTACGTACGTGCGGGTTACACATGCGGCTGAGACGACCCATGATTCTGTCTCTCCGATCTCTGAACCCAAAAGGTTGGGGCCTTTTCGTATGCACCATGATACGCCGGAGAGAAAGCTGACAGACCTTTCGTATTTTGAACCTTTTATTTTACTTGTAGGATAGGATGAATCGCGCGACTGCTTGTGGCTTTTGTAACAGGAGACCATGCATGCACTGCAGCTGGAAGTGGATCGATCGGGTGCGTGCGTGCCTAGCTAGTGATCTAGATCCAGCTAGGCCGATTGTGCGTAGCAGACCGGCCCATACGTGATGATCTCCTTTGGATTATCCTCTCATATAACTTACTACTTTCTCCGTTTTAAAATATAAGATATTTTAGTTTTGTGAATAAAATAAATCTGGAGTTCTTTTAGTATGTAGGTTTACTTGGATTTGGAGTGAATCTACACACTAAAAGAAACACAAACCTAAAACATCTTATATTTTAAACGAAGGGAGTAGATGTTAGCTATTTTTGTGGGTTGCGTCTTAGATAGATCAAGTATTAGCTATAGGACACATTCTTGTTCGAACAATGTGTTTATTCCGGTGTAACCTAAAGCCTTCTTTTCAATTCCTTCTGGGGTTCTACGCTTTTGCTCTTTCGCAACAATCATGTATAGCAGTGTGGCCATATTGCCGGGATGGTGTCTTTTATCGCAACAGAATTTACGGTTGGCAAAAAACACAAGTTGTGCTAATAAAATAGTTCAATATTGCCACGAAACAGGAAAATGTGCCGACAAACACGATCTTATAGCACAAAATGGAAAATTGTGGCCAAAATAATCATTTATTGCATCGGTTTAGCTATTTGTTGCAATCATGTTGTCGCGATAGTAGAACTCCTTGTACTCTTGGTTTCATCCATTTTTTATTTAAGGAAGTAGAAGGTTTTCTTTGACTTAGTTCATAAATTGAGACCTTTATAACATGATTCCAAGAGAATTTAGATGTTTCATTTTATCTCAATGAAATAAACTGTTAGAGACGGTAAGAAACACTTAGAGAAAAGTCTGTTTTGAAACTCAAATGTTGTCTTAGGTTCAGTTGGGACCTAAACTTGGAAAGCGTGTAAACTAACCCGGAAGTTTTGAAAATATTTAAGATGAATTTTAGTCCGATCTTGAAAACTTGGTGTTTCGGATATTTTGAAAACACGAAATTTCATAGCTATAGGGAAATATGACATGATAACCACAAATAAAAATCATCACAAATATGACTACTCCTATCATGTGCAAAAATGACAAGATGCCTTTTTTGTTAAATTGATGGTTTTATTTTTTTGCACTTTGTGCTAATTGTTGAGACTTTTTAGAACATCATGATACGAAACCACCCACCGAACCGTAACATGCATATCTAATTTTTTCTGCATGACGTAAGATTTAGATTTTTGAAAAAAAGAACACAAGAGACTTGTTACATGGGAACTGGCAAACATTCAACAAAATATATGATAATTTATGTTCTATTCGAAAAAGACAAGAGGAATATCTCTTGTTATTTTTTAGTACATGCATGACAAGAACAATTATTTTCTGAAATGAAATCTTGCCTTTGTATAATTTGCTGTGGTTCTTAAATCTATCGATTTTGTTACAACTTTTGAAAACAAGAAAGATGCAAAAATCTCTAACTAACATAAAGCGGAGGCTGAACTAGGTCCAAAGTTAAATAGCTTCCGGAAAGTTTTGGACTAATTGAAAGTCCATGGTTCAAATCAAACTTGGCACCATATATAGTTCAAGGTTTGAAATGTACTTTTCTACAAAAAATAACAGTCGGCTGCTTGCACGAAACAACAAAAAGTGAGACCTCAATTTATTGGCATTATTATTACAGTATCATTTTAGGGGGGGGGGGGGGGGGGGGGATTGGCATCCTCGACATTTCAAAGTCAATACGGTATTATCTACATTCTCACACCAATGATAATAAGTTAATATTATACAGTAGAACAGTCACGTGCACAAGCGTCTGACCCATCCAAGGCAGGGAGATATGTGTGCTCCTGGTGCCGCCGGGCGTCCCAATCAGTCGGGTATGTTTTCCAATTCCCTGGCCTGCAGGGTAGACGCTAGAAACAACCACATCTACCAGCGAAACATTCCAAGATGTGATCGATTGAGAGAGCAGAATTTTCTCCCCATGGTGGGCGATTTGTTATTCAGTTTCCAATAAGGCTACATGTCTAGCCCCCCGTACGCACGTACGTACTGTGCAGAGACGCAACAAACCACTTTTCAACTCACGTAGCGAAGGATCGACAAAAAGATGAAATCCGACAACGGGAGGAATGTCGAAGGCTATATATAGCTCCACTCTATTTGCCGGCAATATAGTCCAAGGCTGCATTGATGGTGCCTACGATACTCGCTGCGTTGACAAGATCTCTCTGCGGGGATTTTATTTTTCTTCGCTTGGAAAATAAAAGTACTGATGAAAAGGACGAAGGCTGAGACAAAACAGCGACGTGCTCGGAGGCTACTTCGCTTTTCCTAGAGATAAAAAAAAATCTAGTGATTTTTTTGTTGCCGGGTCAAAACGATACAGCTAAGGGCAACTCAAACGGCGTCCCACAAATGGACCAAGGACATTCGGAAACTCAAACGGCGTCCCGCGAATGGACCAAGGGCGTCCGGTCCTATCGGACGGACAAAGAGCCAGGCCCGGCAGGGCGATGAAAATGGGCCGCATGCCCTGAATCGATTCGTTTCGATGTATTCTTGACCTAGATTTGGGTTGGATTTTCGATTCGGCGGATGGTATCGCGTCCGTGTTGCAAATCCCTTATTGTCCAACCAAGGATTCCCGTCATCGTGGCAAGCCATAATCCATATGTCTCCCCAACCCCGATTCTCACATCTTCCACTATGTCACCGCCTGCGCCGGTCATGGCCAACACTGCCACCCATCTCGGTCGCTGGTACATGTAGGCGTCGAGGCCTCCTGCCGGTGTTGTTTGGCAGTATTTCCATCGTTCGGAAGAGCCAAGTCCCTGCACCCAACGTTGTCATGGTCCCATGTCCTGGTTCGAGTCGCCACCGCTACCTATGTCCAAGCAGCGGCCTGAGAAGCTCGTCTTCAACCTCTGTGGTACCAGGACCTCCCAAGAAGGGAAGATCTCGTCGATCCTTGGCTTGTACGCGCCCGTGGTCTGGCGCCGTCCACAAGTTGTTCGGCCATTTGCCTAGACAAGTTACATATACCAATTCTCAATTTCTTTTTTCGTAGAAAATGCCACAATGATTTTAGGTGCCCATAGTCCTCATGCTTTTTACGTAGATCATAAGATCATAACAGATAGCTCGGACAAGTTTTTCTTCAAGCATTTCATTGATACATCTTTGGAAAAGTCTGGTGATGATACTGATATATTGATGGACATAATTGTTCTCATCCATGAACATAGTGAGAACCAAATTCCAATGTTTAGTGGCTCGGTGAAGAGACATGCGACCGCATTGGACCGCAACCGAGGAGGCAGCCACGAGGGACTCTACAAGGACTACTACCAACGTATCAATTCACCGACGCTTTGGGATGTGAGGAAAAGTTTTCTTGCATATTCTTCATGTAGTGAAGGCTTATGATGATTACTTCTGATTGAAGAGTGCACTGCGATTGTCAAGATGCTTGCTTATAGAGTTTCCGATGATCTTGTTGATGAATACATGTGCATCAGAGAGTCCACAAGCCTCGACTCAATGTGTAAGTTCCACTCCAAGAAATGTGCTAACTGGTGACCCTAAATATTGGTCATAGCAAGGTTATACTTATCCATCTATGATCTTTCTATGACCAAAATAAATAGGTCATATACCGAGCGTCATTATATACAACTCATGACCTTTTATTTGAATTGGGCATGGTCTTCTATGACTAAAATAGATGATCGCAGAATCTATGACCAAAACATTGGGTCACAAACTATCTATCCTGTCCACGTAAGATCCTACGTGGTTGATCCTACATGGCAAATCCATGACCAAATCAGATGGTCGTTGATCAGATTTAGCCTGACCCAGTTCGGTGCTTTACATGGGTTAGCCCAACAATTCTAGCCTTTGTTTTCTAAGCCTTGGATTTTACTATCCATTTATTAACCATTTATTATGCGGGACAAGTTCATATATTCTTTGGCCGTGAAAATTTTGTTGGCCTAATATTTTTATTATCTGATTTAATTTACAGTAGGTCCCACATGTTAGATGGGTCCTGCTTGTCACTAACAATTAACTACTGGTCCCTACTAGTCAGGTTTAAGTTCCACACATGTCCACTAGTCAGCAATCATCAAATTCCTATAGGACCCACTCATCAAATTCCAATTTCTCACAGATTATAGTTTTGCACTATTTGACAGTAAACAACAAATATTTCAGATAAACAATGTAACAGATCGAACACTTTCAAGTAACAACAAACAATTTCTATTACAATCATCCCATAATCCTTATCAAACACAGTACTACTGCTATCTAAAATTTGGAACCGAAAATATATCCTATTAGTTGTGTGGGTCTACGAGGTTCTTCGAACTTCAGACTTCATCTCCTGTAAAGGAGAGGAATGCCATTTAATATTTGGTAACAACAAAAGAACATGTTAAGATATGAAAAAGCACGAGGGTCCAATATTTTTAAAGCTCCAAAACTATGCAGAAATAGTGTATATTTAGTAGTTGATACTTAATAAAACTGAGTTGTACTTGACCATACCTAATTAGGAAAAAAGAGATCTGCCTTATCGGTTTGGTTGGTCTCCTCGCAGTCGCTGGACTCTGACTGCCAAGGCAAGGATAGAATAAAATATCGAGCTTGGGTTGTAAAAAAATTGTGTGGTACTTCTGGAGACTAAATTCAGTTTGCTTGTTGCGGTGGGTACGTATTGATCATCCACCTCCAACCGCACTTACAAAAGTGAAGACTAGTTAAAACATGCAATAGAATTTACTGGGAAAACATAAAATGTATATGCATTTTATTGAAGATTCACTTCATTTCAAGTATCACATGGCCAATTTTTAGTGTTAGAAATGCACTTTAACTATGAAAGAAATTATCTTTTTTTCAATAGAATGCATAATCTCATTTAGATGAAACTAATAAAAGAGAGGCTTCATCGGGTTCATGCTTTAGTTAAGAAGATAAGTATGCATTTTTTAGCTAAAAATAAAAACTATGATATATCTTGTTCAAATCATAAGTTAGTGTATTTGTGTGGCATATAAAAACAACATAGCAGTAAGCCAGTAAAGAACTGACCAAGAGATTGAAGTGATCAATACATGAAGTGGAAAGCAACAACATATAGCAAAACAAAAAGCTATTTGTTTATATGGATGAGATATATTGTAAGTACTTTAGGAACGACACATGATTCTCATGCTGATGGATAGTAGATATTTTAATCAAGGGTAATACAGAGTCGATCCCTATGCAACTGACACGAATATTGATGAGAATAAGCTATGAAAGAAAGGAGCCACTATAATATGTTACTCGTGATGCAATCTACCAAGGATCAAACAACCATACTTATTAACCATGCATCTAGATGAAATATACAACTGTTTATGATTTTTCCCTTCATTTGACTCTAAATTATTCTGAGTAAATTATAAGTGGTCGAAGGAAATTTTCTAGCTTAAAAGAAAGATTTATTTTTCATTTTTCTATTTGCAAGATTAAGCTCTAATGTGGGCATAACAATTAGTAAGCCACCAAAATGAATAATCTCACAACTGCAAATTTCAAACTCGTATCGAGCTAGTCCAGCAAAATATGCATACCATAAGCAGTAATTAAATGCAAAAGAAACAAGCAATTTCGAAACTCTAAAATAGTGCTTTCTATCTATGACCATTTCAATTTAGGAAATCGTGACCTTCTGGAGAAAATTGGTCGTAGTTGTTCAAGGCTTGGACCCTCCCAAATGCGTTAAGACCATTTGGTTTAGAATGGTCATAGATCTATGACCAAAAATCCCATGGTCGTTTAGAAAAGGTCACTAGTGAGCGTATTTCTTGTAGTGTTCTACAGAGCAGTGGTTCGCGTGTTTGGTGGTGATTTCTTCAAAGAACCAAATATTATGGACATTGTGTGGTTATTGGAAATTAACAAGGCGGGGGATTTCCTAGGATGCTTTGAACCATAGATTGCATGCATTACGAGTGTAAGATTGTTCATTTGCTTGGCAGGGCACTACAAATTCCATGTTGGTGAGTGCACAATCATACTAACTAGAGGTTGTCATCACAAGATATTTGCATTTGTTGCTCCTACTTTGGCATGGAAGGTTATCACAATGACATCAATGTGATTCAGCGCTCTCCTATGGTTCCTACGCTTGAGGAAGTCAACTCGAATATGAGATCAATGGCCTTCAATATGACAAGGGATACTACCTAGTTGATGATATCTATCATCTGTGGTCCATATTTGTGAAGACAATTCGTGAGCCATAAGAAGATAAAACCCGAAGGTTTGCAAAAGAGCAAGAGGATGTTAGGAAGGATGTGGAGCTTTGGTATGCTCCAATCTCGTTGTACTATTATTCGACACACTACTAGAACAAGGATCACTGAGCAGATGTGGAGGTGATGATTGTTTGCATGATCATACAGAAGTGAATACTAGTCAAAGCCTTGCAATAGTACTTACTGGGAAAACATAAAATGTATATGCATTTTATTGAAGATTCAGTTCATTTCAAGTATCACACAACCAATTTTTAGAGTGTTAGAAATCCACTAGAACTATGAAAGAAATTATCTGTTTTTCAATAGAATGCATAATCTCATTTAGATGAAACTAATAAAAGAGGGTCTTCATCGGGTTAAAAATAAAAACTATGATATATCTTGTTCAAATCATAAGTTACTGTATTTGTGTGGCATATAAAAACAACATAGCAGTAAGCCGGTAAAGAAGTGATCAATACATGAAATGGAAAGCAACAACATATAGCAAAACAAAAAGCTATTTGTTTATATGGATGAGATATATTGTAAGTACTTTAGGAACGACACATGATTCTCATGCTGATGGATAGTAGATATTTTAATCAAGGGTGATACAGAGTCGATCCCTATGCAACTGACACGAATATTGATGAGAATAAGCTGTGAAAGAAAGGAGCCACTATAATATGTTACTCGTGATGCAATCTGCCAAGGATCAAACAAGCATACTTATTAACCATGCATCTAGCTGAAATATACAATTTTTATGATTTTTCCTTCATTTGACTCTAAATTATTCTGAGTAAATTATAAGTGGTCGAAGGAAATTTTCCAGCTTAAAAGAAAGATTTAGTTTTCATTTTTCTATTTGCAAGATTAAGCTCTAATGTGGGCATAACAATTAGTAAGCCACCAAAATGAATAATCTCACAACTGCAAATTTCAAACTCGTATCGAGCTAGTCCAGCAAAATATGCATACCATAAGCAGTAATTAAATGCAAAAGAAACAAGAAATTTCAAAAATCTAAAAGAGTGCTTTTCTATCTATGACCATTTCATTTTAGGAAATCGTGACCTTCTAGAGAAAATTGGTCGTAGTTGTTCAAGGCTTGGACCCTCCCAAATGCGTTAAGACCATTTGGTTTAGAATGGTCATAGATCTATGACCAAAAATCTCATGGTCGTGTAGAAAAGGTTACTAGTGAGCGTATTGCTTGTAGTGTTCTACAGAGCAGTGGTTCGTGTGTTTGGTGGTGATTTCTTCAAAGAACCAAATATTATGGACATTGTGTGGTTATTGGCAATTAACAAGGCAGGGGATTTCCTAGGATGCTTTGAACCATAGATTGCATGCATTACGAGTGTAAGATTGTTCATTTGCTTGGCATGGCAGTACAAATTCCATGTTGGTGAGTGCACAATTATACTAACTAGAGGTTGTCATCACAGGATATTTGCATTTGATGCTCCTACTTTGGCATGGAAGGTTATCACAATGACATCAAAGTGATTCAGCGCTCTCCTATGGTTTCTACGCTTGAGGAAGTCAACTCTCCAATATGAGATGAATGGCCTTCAATATGACAAGGGATACTACCTAGTTGATGGTATCTATCATCTGTGGTCTACATTTGTGAAGACAATTCGTGAGACGCAAGAAGATAAAACCCGAAGGTTTGCAAAAGAGTAAGAGGATATTAGGAAGGATGTGGAGCTTTGGTATGCTCCAATCTCGTTGTCGACACCCTGCTAGAACAAGGAGCACTGACCAGATGTGGAGGTGATGACTGCTTGTATGATCATGCACAACATGATCATAGAAGATGAGCGTGATGATAACATATATGACCAAGGGTGGGAATTTTGGGGAGAGTTGATTCACCCCAGGCCCGGACCCCGGCATCTTCTGTAGGTGCATCATGAAATCTGTGACCGGGAAACTCACAACAAACTCCAAAATAATTTGGTTGGGAATATGTGTACTCATGTGAAAAACCACTAGTTCTCTACTCTCATTTATCCGAACTAATTTGAGTGTGTGAACAATCTATAAACCATTTTTTATTTTGTTGTGAACTATGATGTTTTTTTTTGTGAACTATGATGTCTAAATTTGATTGTAAACTTCATGAATGTCTAAAAATGGCGAAATTGTGTTAGCTAGAAAAAAATAGGTAGACATTGGTAACGTACAAACTGTAGACGCAGTTGGGTGCATTGGCCAGCTCTTGGCAGACACGAATCGTGTGTGTGTCCTCCCTGTCTGTCCTGCGACACTTTTATTTTGTCTAATTTGAGGCAGCCAACTACTTCCTCCGTAATAAAATATAAGATGTTTTAGCTTTGTGAAGCAAATGACTTCTTTTAATATGTAGGTACACTCAGGTTTAGAGTGAATCTATAACTAAAAGTAGTCTAAATATATTTTCTTCACACATCTAAAACATCTTATATTTTGAAACAGATAGAGTATATAAATATCTTCGGGTCTGTATGCACACGGTCTCAGAGGTTTATTGCAAGGTTTACGCTGCCACGTTTAGGTTAACTGAGTATATAAGGATGGGGTGCTACCTATGCGTGCGGGCAGGAAACGTAATGTCTAATCATATCTTCCTCGAGCATGTAAAACCGCCGGAGTGAAAGAACACGCATTAGTTCACGTGCACCATGCTAGCTTCTGCAAATGCATGATAGGTGTCACCGACGAGAGAGACCGGCCGGAGAGGGCAAGCCAGCCGGGAAGGCATAGGCATGGCCGGACGGGTCCAGACGACAGGCATGTATCATGGCTTCCACCAGCCGGGCCCTCCGTACGTTATGGTGTGATGATACCGACGCTGCCTACGCGAGATCGCTAAAAACGCTGGGACAAAAGGGAAGAGGGTTCACGGGACGCCTCCAACTCGATCTCTCCGTATCATATGCCACCCGGCCCTCCCTTGTGCGCCGCTCGACGACGGCGCGCCCACAAACCCAGCGCAAAGATTCCCCCTCGTCTTGACATGGCAACATGGGCATGACAAGGAGAAGGACCGGGCCATTTCACTTCTCAACTTGTGAGCTACCAAAACGGTACTGTAGTATATATTTCCACACGAATGTAGGTTACTTTTTTTTTAGAAACCTGCCAAGCTTTATTCATTGTCGACAAACATTACAGGGATTTGTACAGAATGAGGGACGTTCAGCCACATGTGGCACCCAAACCCCACAGATAAAGCATGCTTGGCTAGGCTATCAGCTTCAGAATTCGAAGCTCTGAACTCATGGACAAAAGAACAACTATTGAAATGTAACCTCCTAGCTTTGGTTTCCACCATTACCGATGCATATTTGCCCATCATTCCTTCTCCAATGTTCTTCACCGCCTCCTTACAATCTGAAGCTATGAAAATATTGCTTAGTGCAAAGGTCTTCGGCAAGGGCAAGAGCCTCTCGACAGGCCAGAGACTCTAAAACCCCAGGATCAGTTATGCCCTTGAAGACATCAGCTGAAGAACCAAGATACAAACCATTGCTACTCACTGCAGATTGCACCCACTACACCTGAATTGCCGCTCTTAGACACCGCATCATCACAGTTTATTTTATCAGAGCCATTCGGTGGAGGAAACCACCTAGCTCGAGCTCTAACCGATTGCTGGTTAGCACAACTTGTCAAGGGTTTGGTGATTTCTTGCAGTTCATTCGGATAAGAGTTGAAGAATATATTTGTCTCGAAACAAGCATACGCCCAGCTATATTAATATAGCCACCATTTGATACCGCTGCTGGGCCAGACAGCACAACGCCTAAAAGAGAAAAACAGAGAACTAAAAAAGAAAAGGAAAAGAAAGCAAAGCCAATAACAACGGCTTGACGAAAACGGGGAGGACCCGTGACCGTTGCGTCCTCCATCTAAGTTTCACCACAAGTCTAGCACTCTGAAGCGTTGCGCACCAAGCAACACCTCTAGAAAGGACGACGACGATGACGACGACGCTGCCCGGACATGTCCTAGGGTTTCCTCCGGTACGCTCCGGGAGGTGGGAAAGAGGTACACCCGGCGCCCTTCAAGAAGGACGGTGGCACCCGCAGGCGTCACCACGTCGGTGTCAAGAAGACAAGGATTTCTCCCGACCCCTCAAAAAAACCACACCCCGGACACTTTCACAGTGCTCCACCATGCTCACCGCCCTCCAGCATTCGCCACACCGGTCTTGCATCCGCCACCGCCATCTCACCGTGACACACGAAGTAGGGTCGATACACCAGCAAAGAGGAAGCAACGGTAGGGATTACCGAAACAACAGTGCGCAGGAGGGAACAACCTCCACCACCGGACGATGGTAGCCGACCGGATACAGCCGCGGGGCAAACCAGGCCACCTGGCCTGGCCGAGCCCCCCAGGGCTCGTGAAGCCCCGCCGCCGCACTGCAGCAGGGGAACTGTCATCCCGGCCATCCCACGCAAGCCCCTACTTTGCCGGTCCTCGGGGGATCAATTGCCACCATCGATCCCTGCCGCCAAGTAGCACCACCACCACCACCGCGCTCACCCGGGAAAAAACTGGACCACCATCGGTCTGAGAACCACCCCGGCCTCCACGAGCTCAACCCCTCGGGGCGACAAGTACCACCATGGTGAAGTCCTCGGTGCCGACATGGGGTCTAAAGCAAGATCCGGGCCCACCTGGCCTAGATCCGTCGACACGGAGGGAGCAGCGATGCGGGACATGCCGCGCAGCCCGCTGTCCGAGGACCAACCGGTGCTCAGACCATGCGCCGGAGATGGGGCTCGGGCCACCACAGCGGCAACCGGCAACCCCTAGAACCACGCGCAAGGCCCGACCCGACCCAGATCAAGCCCAACCTGGCCCAGATCTGGGCCAAGCCCCCATGCCACCACGGCACAGCGTCGGCCGCCCACCTCCTGTCCAGCTCCGCCCCCCATCGCCGGTGCCCGAGTACCCCGCCACCGTCGCGCCCGGCCACCGTCCTCAGGGTCGAACCCGCGCCGAGAACCGGGCCAAGCCCGCGGGTCTGCAGCCGAAGGACGAGGGCGCCCGAGGCCACCCCTGCCTCCTCCACAGACCCGCCGCCCCACCACGAGGCCTCCGCGCCGCCGCGCCCCTCGCCAGCGCGTCGCCCCCACCGGCCCCGTCGTCCCGCGCTGATGTCTCCGTGTGAGGGGGAAGAGGACCCCGCCGCCGCCCGCGCGCGGGCTTTGCCCAACGGCGCCGTCCGGCGGCGGCGAGGGGAGGAGGGAGGAGGGGGGACCTGGGCGGCGGTGGCTAGGGTTCCCTCCCGTCGCTCATGGGAGCGACGAGGAGGGAGACGCGGGCCGAACTGACTCAGGAAGAAAAGAAAACAATATCGTCGAGTGTTTCACGCTTCGAAGAATATATTTGTGGATAGCGGACTTTGGAAGATATCTTCATGAATGGCCTTGCGGCGAGCTGAATCTTCATGAATGGCCTTGCGACGAGCTGACCATATTGCCCACATCGTGACAGCCACGAATGTAGGTTGCTATAATCGATTGTCTAATAACCAGGTATTTGTCCAGAAATCTACTTTGCCTAGTAGGTGTAGATACATCCAGAGACTTAAAAACATAAATCAAAATGTTTGAAAATTCTGAAGAAAAATATTCGGATATAGATGCAGACATTTTATGTTCACACATAAAATTCTGCGAAAAAATATTTCTATGTCTTGGGTAAAAGAGACAATTTCCAGTGCTCCAAAATAGCTTTTCACTATACATTGTTTTGTCTTTTTACACATGCCTCAATAAATGTACCTTTTTCCGCAAAACTTTGTGTGGGAATATTGGATGTCCGGATGTACACCACGGAAATTGTTTTGGAATGCTTTGACATTTTAAATTGTATTTTTCATATAGGCGTACTTAGACCTGCAATAAAAAACATGTATGTATTGTCTATCTTTGTTTTTATTCCCTTCGTTCAGAAATATAAGATATTTTAGTTTTATAAAATAAATGTACCTAGACCTTTTTTAGCGTACCGGTTCACTCCGAACCTCTACGAACATATACACTAAAATACGTCTAGATACATTTCATTCATAAAATCAAAACGATTTCTAAAGAGAGTGAGTACATAATAACCATATATACGAATGAACAGTGAAAGCTAGATGGGTGGCATACCTCGAATCCTGATCCTCGAGTGATGATGCCAATTTCATGGATCCAAGTGTTGAGCACATCGCAACCGACACCGTGTGGACATATACCGGACATTTCGAAGCGAGTTGGTAGCAGAAACGCCGTGGGGCAAGAATGGCATTGTCAGGCGGGGTCATTTCCTTTTAATTTTCCCGGGAAAAAGAACCGGAGTATTTTGTTGACTCGGTTTGAACACTACCCTGACCTTTCCTCTCTGATGACTCCGACCACACCTGGGTGCCTGCCGCTTATTACGCCAGCCTCGGCAGAAGTACCCGGGCCGGGACGATTCCAAGACATTCGGACGACGGCGATGAGAGAGAGGAGGAGCAACAAATGGGCCAGCACAGAGCCCACGAGCCCGGAGCTTAGTAGGCAAACTAGATTTGCTAATAAGCAATGAGTGAAGGCCAACCTTGGAGCCCACAAACGCAATAGAGGACACTAAGCGTAATCAAACAAAATCACAACAGGGTAAAGACCAGGTACCTTCACTGTCAGCGTTCCATACTACTCCCTCTGTCTCATAATAAGATGGTTGCATTATACAACATCCCAGCCTCACATTGCCTACAATCTACACCATTCGGCAGAAATGTCCGTGCACACAGACAGACAGCAACAACCAATACAGGTGTAGACTGTAGAGGGATTTAGATTCACCTTTATTTCAACAGATACATGGAGTTGAGTACTGTATATTAAATCTGAGTGTGGACAAGATGTGAAAGCGTGGATCAAAACTGCGTCACATGGGTGCAGCATCAGCTATTCTCCATATCATTAGTACCACGATGTACTTCCAATATTTCATCCAGTACAAAAGTATGATTTCTGTTCTGGGACTTCTCTACAGACTCTACACCCTGTCCCGAGCTATGTGAAGCTAATACAGTATGTCACCCAGATCAAGTACATCAAAGAGAAGCACTGTGGCCACCCAGTAGATTGCAGAAGCTCACCAGTAGATCCAGATAGTACATAATGTGGATGACAACAAACTGAGATCTAATGCAAATGGGCACCAGCATCATCATGCAAAGCACCTTAAACCAGAGCATGGTGCTTAAATGAAGCCAAGAACTATCGCGACCAAGGACATCTCTGCAGGTGGAAATGTGGAATTGGCTACCTTCAAGTCACTCCATGGTAAGTTCTTCAAACCAGGAGAAGAGATGCCAAAATCTCTCCCATTGTCTGCTCGGGTACATCAGTTCTATCATCTACTTCTGCTCCAGACTGAAGAATTGCAGCATCTAATACTAGTTTTCTCCTCGCAATATCATATATCTTTTCATCAACTGTATCCTTCGCCACTAGCCTGGATAAAAAACAACCGCTATTATCAATTTATCATATACCAGTATCTAAGTAGAGTTAGATATTATCGAAATTGCATGGTGATATTCTTGTGTCATTAGGTGTACTTTTTTTAGTTTCAGATCATCTCAAATTGACAGGGGGCATTCCTTTTATCTGAACCCAAGAAAAACAAATTAAGGCAATGACTATTTTCAAAAGAAAACATGATCTTTTTTTAGCAGAGTAAAATGTGATTGAGTTCATTCCATAGCAAAAGTGCGTGGAGACTAGAGAGTGTAAAGTGTGCATTTTAACAATGAAAATATTGCACCCTACTTTGAATTGCATGGCTAATGCAAAGGCGAGAAAAGCATATAATAAACAGAAAAAAACATGTGAATTTTTGTCTTTAGAAATACAATAAATAACTTAAAATACATTCATGAAAAGACCATTAAATTTAATTGCACAGGACCATAGAATCCCATAGAGGGTAAATAACCTACTCTGTATACCGAATGTTACCTGTACCAAAAAAATATCATTCAACACCCATGTAACATACTTCCATGTTAAAAGGAATATTATAGAAAATCGGACCATTGCCGGGGAAAAGCAAAAGTCAAATGGCTCACGGAGTCATGGTCTGAGCCAGCAAAAAATTAATCCAAATGTCATGAATAGATTCACCTATATATAGTGACAGGTTTCTGCTGTCCAATGCGATGGCAACGATCTTCAGCTTGCCGATCCATCTGAGGGTTAAAATCCATGTCATGTATTATGACTGTATCAGCTCCTATTAGATTCAGTCCCTGGCCTCCAGCTCTTGTGGAAAGCAAACATGCAACTATTGAATGATCATTGTTGAAAGTGTCCACTATAGTCTGCCTTTCAACTACTGGAGTGCTGAAACAATAGGGATTATACCAGTTAAACGTTAAACTTCAATTTAATTCAAAAAAGATGCTGAGGGAAGAACTAACCCTCCGTCAAGACGTCTATATGTAACTCCTATTACTTCCAGTGCCCATTCAAGGATATCAAGCATTGTGGTCCACTGGCTGAATATAAGAACTCGGTGACCATCATTTGCTAACGAAGGTAAAAGCTCTGCTAAGACCTGAACAAAAAGTTAAAATTAAGGTATTACACTCCTAAAAAATGCCTCAGCAGACATTTTAGTAAAAAATGGTTTTTGGATATTCTTGTTTTGTTATAAAAGAACTGGCTGATTAGATTAATAAATACCACACCTGACATTTTGCTGATCCAAAAACATGGTCATCTTTTAGGACGCCCTTTGTACCAGTACCACCATATGTAATCAACAGCTGGAGGAGAAAGTAAGAAACAAATGATCTAAGTGCCCCACAAAAAAAAAGCTAGTTTGGGGCATAAGAGATGTGTTTTAACAACAAAATGATGCTCTGTCCAGTAGAACAATTGACAGATAGCAACAAATGCATGCATGTAGAACAGCAGAATTCTACAGGCAGGATGATGAAAAATCAGCCAACAGAGTGCAAAGCCTATTATAATTCAGTAAGCAAAGTCAATAGAAGGTGATGCAGCTAATTAGGACATCAGGTAGAAAAACAATACTTGGTGGATAGCAAAGTCATTGTAGTTCTTTAGCTCTTGGATCGCTCTTTCCAAGGAACATTCAAAACCAAATGCGCCTTTAGGATACATCAACCTTCCAATTCGATCAACATCTTTGTCACTGTAAATGCGCCTTATAAGCAAAGGGTGGTTTGCAATCTGTGGATCAATGAGAAAACATTTGAGATGAAAATATATATTTTTCTGAATTTCGCACCACAGGGTA
Organism: Avena sativa; assembly: GCA_916181665.1. NCBI lineage: Eukaryota > Viridiplantae > Streptophyta > Magnoliopsida > Poales > Poaceae > Avena > Avena sativa. The sequence continues at coordinate 162,923,027 of OV702294.1, read as the reverse complement.
TGCTCACCTTACGCAACTGCGTAAAGTAGTTTGATATTTGACGCTTTGGAATTGATGACTTCTCACTACGAGCCTCGCTAATGACACGGTAGTCATTTAAGGCATCGTTATAAGCTTTACGCTGCTCCGATCCCATGGAGACAAAGTTAACCTGCAACACACAATCAATTTAAGCTCAAACTTGAAAGATAAAGAGAAGAGGTAACTGCTGATGGCTAAGGATAAGTATTATACATGTTGCGTCTTAGCGACAAGTTGCTGCATAACGTCTGACTTCAAGCGTCTAAGAATAAATGGCCCTAAAATGGACTTTATACGTGAAATTAACTCGCGGTCTTCTGCATTCAATAGCTTCTTGAGATCAATATCTCCAGTAGCAAATATATCAGGCATCATGAACTCCAACAATGACCATAGTTCCTGTAGATCAAATCAAAACCAAGAGCAGCTTCATGTAAGAAAATGCTAATTTATGGCAGCAGAAAGGAAATAGAATTTAAGCAGTCAGAGTGACTATTTCAAATGACTGCTGAAAGAAAGCAATCAGAAATCCAATCCTAAGTATTTCATCTAGTTAAGCAGAAAATAGCAAACATCAAACCATAAGATAGAAAAAATCATGTAAAGCTAAGAGTGAAGCACTATGTTCATCACAGTAGCTTTAGACACTAAATTATTGATTCTAAGTAACAGGATAATCATATGATCTCAAGAAGCTATAAACAGTAGTTTTGCACGAAAAGACTGCTATTTAGAAATCCTTAGCTCATGATAACCTCCGTGCCTTTGTGAATCTCTGAAATGCAGAATATGCCTAGAATCTAACCAATAAGTTAGTTGGTGCTTCTACTGATAGTGTTACACTGATATGTCCTTTAACCTCTCTAGCATTTCTAGTACTACCTCTGATTCAAATTAGTTGTCACGGGTTCACTGAACCTGGACAGATTAAGGCAATATTTAGCCTAAATTTGCGACAATTAATTTGGGTCAGAGAGAGTATGTAAGCGCAATGGAACCACAGGATGCTGGAGCATGAACTTAAAAAGTCAAACACTTGTAGCAAGACTCACGCGTAAATCATTTTGGAGAGGAGTTCCCGTCAGCATTAGCCGCTGACGAGCATGTTGAGCGACAGCCATAAGGTTTCGCCATCTGAAGCTGCCCTTATCTTTCAGCACGTGTGCTTCATCCATCAATACACAACTCCATTTCCATCTTTTCAGTGCCTTGCGGTCATCCTTTTGTTGAGCACTGTATTATGGATCAAAGTAGCACATAAAAACCTTCTAAAATGCAGAATCATTAGTTATCTCATAAAATATTCTTCTGATCCACACAAAAGGAATAAGTACAGACCTCCGCCTTTCAAAGAGCGAGTAGCCAACAAGCAGGACATTGAATGGAGGTGGACAACCTGCTTTGCCTAAAGAACTTAACTCCTTTGAGTAGGCAGTCCTTCCAGCACCATGGAACATTATGATCGAAAACGATGGACACCACTTCTTAAGTTCTCTTTCCCAATTTTCCAACACTGAAGCTGGGCAAACTATCAGGTGCGGACCAGGGTCTTTATATAGATGTTGTAAGAGATTAAGATAAGTCACAGCCTGTAAAAATGAGACCAAAGTTCAAACAATAAGAGGTGAATAATGAATTGGCACCAAAGTATAAGGCATTCAACTAATCAGTTTATTCTTGCACATGTCACAACACGCCACGATCAAGTTACATTTTATGGTATGTGTCCATAACGATAAAAAAGTCCCATAAACAACAATCCATTATGTCACGGTAATACTGGACTGGGTGCAAATACATCAGTTCTGACAAGCTAACTTATCATGTTACGGTACTACCATTTTACGAGGACTGGTTATTTTCATTTTTACTCAGCATCGTAAGCTTGTTTACCTGGACTGTCTTGCCGAGACCCATTTCATCAGCCAGAATTGCTGCAGAAAAATAGAAAAGGTCAATACGAATAATAGTCTTTCAAGCATGGAAATAAACACAGAACACAATAAGATAAACGGAAAAGAACCAGCATAATCGTTGCCTTGGACTACTCTGATACCCCCACACACCCTACAATATATGTAATGCTAGACAACATTGTTTCAGAACAGTAAGCTCTAACATTGTGTTACACACGGTACATTAGCACATGACAGGACAAGGTCTCTGTGCTGCATGGAAATCCTAATTATTGCAACACAAACATTTTCCCATACAACGGTGCACCTTTTTTACAGCAAATCGTGATAGTATCTAAACTCTATATGAAGCAAAAGGTGTTCTAGCATCAAAACGATTTAAATCAAGTTGATTTCCATTTTGCAAAATGCTAATGTAATGGTCCAAGAACAAAAGTAAGAACTGCTTGTTTCAGAAGAAAAAAGCTTCAGAAAGAATGGGGCGCTTACTGACAAGTATAATATTTTTACTACTTAGCCAACTAAATGAAAATGGTCACAAACCGTGGTGTAAACTCAATCCATCAATTTGATGCCATGCTAGTTCCTACTTCAAATAAAAAGGGATGCAATAGTCTAAGCAAAGGCCGTTTCTTTGGCAAACAAAAACAAGCAAGTTCAGGTTCAGAAGTTCAATTCACAAAAGAATTACCTCCGCCGATGCGTTTCTGATGCAACAGTAGAAGGAAATTGACCCCCACAAGCTGGTATGGCTTCAGCACCGGCTCGAATTCCGAGTCCTCGCTTGTGCATGCAGCATCTACATCTTCCTGTTCCCATATCACAATTTTCATAAAATCATAAAAAGGATAAAAGCGCAATTCTTCAAGACCCGTCAACTACACCAAAACAGATAAGTCTACCTGAGTGACAATCCGGACAGGGGAGGCATCTGTCTCAGCATAACTTTCACAATTCCATGCTGAAGAACCATAAAGCTCCTTTCGCAGATCAAACGAAATCCGCGAGCACCTGCGCAATGCCTTAGCCACGACATCCCCATCCATCTCCTCGACCTCCACACTCTTCTGACCATTGTAGTCCCCATCTTCGTCATCCTCGTTCTCCAACTCTGACCAGTTCACCCCATCACTGTCATCTCCTACCTCCACCACACCAGCAGCCACAGTGCCATCACTGTCATCATCGTCCTCGATCACGAAGCGGCGACCAGCGGTGCGGCGCGGCCGTGACGGTTTTGGAGCAGGGTGGTCAGAATAATCATCTGGGAGATCAGAGTCATCATCGGCGAGGTCAGAGTCCTCAAATGTGAGGTCTAAATCTTCCTCTTCCTCGGAGAGGTCAACTGAAGCAGTTGCCAGCCGTCGACCAGTGGTACGGCGCTGCCGCGATTTCCTCGCAGGAGGGAGATCGAAATCGTCGTCTTCGGGGTCGAAGTCGTCGTCGGAGAACCCCTCCGTGATGGCGGCCTTGGAGGGTTTAGGGTTATACCGGGAGGACTGAACCGGCAGCGGAGCCCGCCTAGGCGGGCTTCTGTGCTGCGGGCGCTTGAGCACGCGTGAGCTACTCTCGACGCGGCGCGAGCTGACGTCCTTCCGCAGGTCGAAGTCGTCGTCGTCGTCGTCGGAAAGGACGACGGCGTCGGCGTTGCTGGTGCCGACAGCGGAGGAAGCCTTCGGGTTGTAGCGGAACGAATCGATGGGAGGGGGAGGCTGTGCGGCGGGTGGCTGGGGGCTCCGGTGGGGCCGCTTGAGGACGCGGGAGGGCTTGAAGGCGTGGTTCGACCACTCGTCGTCGGAGATCTCCTCGAAGGCTCGCCGCATCGGGGCGGCGGCTGCGGGCCGGCGGCTTGCTCTGTGGTCTAGGGTTTGGGGGCAGCCGTGCGAGCGGGCGGGCGTAGTGCTCCCGCGGTAAGCAAGGATACGAGGAGGCGGCGGCGGGGGGGGAGCGCGAGAATTGGGGGAGAAGACGAGGAGGTCGGGAAAATTTGGGCGGCCTGAGAATGGGGGGAATGGGGCGGCGCCGAAGAGAGCGCCAATTGCCTTTCGGGAAGAGGGCGATTCGTTAAATTTTGCCGTTTTCAGGGGTCGTGTTCGTTTCTTTGATAAAGTTTTTGAATCTTTTTCCATAGCGTGTATGAGGAGCGTACGTCACTGTTGTTTGAGAGTCGTGGCAGTCTGGCAGAGCGCCGTGTTGTGGTGGACGTCGACAGATGATTCTGAACTTGCACTTGGGTTTGTCTTTGGATCAAGTTTCACTCTGCTCATTTGCTTGAACGAATCACCAGAAATGCACTAGGCAGAGGATAGAAAAGATTCCCGTGAGCACGGATTTTACTTCTGAACATTGTTTTAGACAAAAATAAATAGACAGAAATATATTTAGACCGATGGCCACAGATTCGCTTTAGAGCTAGAGCTAGGTGAAGCCTGTTTTTTTTTTCAAAATTTGAAAATGACATTTTGAAGTTTCAGAAAATTCTGAAAAAAGTTCCAAATGTAGATAGTGGTGCTCTAGCAACATACAGATGCACCCAGGTTTTAAACTTAAGTTTACATCAAGTTTCTATCAAGAAACGTACCGCGAGTTAATTTTTATGCAATACAAGGTTTTTGGTGCAAAAAATTAGTCTAAATCTCGAATGTTGTTGTTTCATTCAAAGATTTAAAAACCACCGATTTATGGGTGCACGGGTTTACTGAATATACTTTTCTAAAGACTACGGGTATGTTTGGTTTATGGCCAAAGCGTATCCTACCAATATTTGGTCATAACCAAAAGGTTGGCTCTTGTTTGAATTGTTGCCAATTTTTGGTATGACAATGCTCCACTATTAACTCTAGTTTAATTTTTTAGCTAATACTAGCCAACTTGTGGGTAAGTAAAGGCTCAACCAAAATTTTGGCTAGCCAAATATTTGGTGGAGCAATCTTAGGCACAAACCGAACACACTACCTTATGGCATCTATCTATTTGTATCTCTTATAAGACAAAACATCACTAGAGGGACATTTAAGTTGTATATCTCCATATGTAGCCTAGCCACATCATCAACAAATCCTAGCCATTGTCATCTCCATCCATCCACTATGGGCGTGTTCGATTGCTCGTTTCCCCGTTTCTCGCATGGGGCGGAAAGAAATAATGGTGTTTGGTTCCGCGCGGCGGAAGGAATTTTTACATAGCACGAGTTTTAAAGCGCCCCTCAGCCTGACCCTGGAGGAACGCCCAAATCAGGCGTTTCCATGGAGCCAAGTTCTTATCGCGCTCGGGGGAAGAAGGTGCATGCGCTCGTGCAAGGTAGGAATAGCGGGAGCTCGCAAAATCCGGCAAGAGAAATTGGGGTTACCGACCACTGATTCACCGTAGCTAATTACACCGCCCCTCCACCGGATCCAAAATCCCCGCCACCATTTCCCCAATTTCGAGCTCTCCCTCCAAATCCTCTTCCTCACCGACGAGCAGGTAAGCGACGCCACCTACTCCGGTGGGTCTAGCTCATCTCTGGCAAGTCTTACTCCTCGGCTATGTCGGACATGTCGTCCTCGTCAGGCAAGATTGAGATCATGATAAGAAACACCTAACCCTACCTCTCGTAGCTTAGATATGTTGCCATGTTCTAGCTCACAATTCTAAACTGTGAGTTGGTGTTCTATATCTGGACCTGAGCATTTTGACAATCAGTATTTGTGATGTCCTATGAGGATTGCCATGTGTTGTAGGTAGGATTAGTGTTATAAGTATAGTTCTTCCCCTAGATTTGAACACATTATTATCCCTGGTGTCGTAGGAGAAGGTTGTGTCCCCTGATCTGTTCGCAACATGTGTGTTGCCTATGCATTATGTGTCGATGCCTAATGTGGTGGCTAGGAGGAAGTTGGCCATGTCATGCCAGCATCTCTGTCCACCTTCGTCTTGAATCGGGTCGCCCAGTTGATCGAGAAAGGGGGTTCAGTAGTTCGGGGATTCAGACAGGCGGACATGCGCTTTGATTGCAGAGGAAGTATTCAAGTTATGTGGTCGGCAGTCACTCCGAACCAGGTGTACAAACACATGAGACACTAGAGAGTGCGCTGAATTCGGGTGTTGAGGATCAAGAGGCTTGAGAACGTGCACTGGTTTGAGGAGACCTCTGTTATCATGGTGGACGATGATGATTGGTATGTGCACATCAAGGTATGATATATTTACACTTGCATCAGTATTTGTAAAGCTCACATATGAACTACATGTCATGAACTTACTGTGATTCTCATGTAGGATCAGCCATCGAACAACGAGTTTACCAACAAGTCCAGTGACAACTATGCTCAGATAAAGATCATCTACGGTTCTCGCTGACGAGGTTTAATCTCGTCAATGCCCATTGTTATGGACTTGGGTTTTGGAGAAGATGGGGATGCTGGAGATCACGGAACGGTTAGCAAACAAGCAACACGGGACACGAGGTTTACCCAGGTTCAGGCCCCCGGAGGGAAAACCCTACTCCTGCTTGTCTGCTCTTGATTACGGCGGAACCGAAGATTACAGGGGTGCGCAGATGCGATCTGGCGTGGAGGTTTCTATGCGAAAGTATGAGGTGATAGCTCTAGGTCGTGCCCTCCTAGCCTTTATATAGAGTTAGGCAGGTCCCAGGCATAGACCGAATCGGTTACAGGTTTTAGGGTTTACCCCTTTGAATTTTCTATCTACTCTAGTCTTGCTCTCCAAGGATCCGAAGGCGTCATGGGCCTTGGCCACCCGGAAGTCTTCATGGGCCGGCGTATATTTGCCGTCGGCCTTCCTTGGGCTGGACCAGGTATGCTGATATCGTGTACGCGCGGGGTATAACCATGTCAGTAGCCCCCGAGTGTTCAGTCGAATCGTAGATTCGGCTGAGGACTCTTTAATCCTTCGGGTGCAACTTTGTCTTTCAAGAGAATGTGTAGGGATTGTTGATGTGTGTGCCTGACTCTCCCGACGGATCAGGGTCAGTTAACTGTCTTAGGAAAAAACAACACAATCTTCTTCAGGTTCGAGTCCCTCGACTCGAATCCGGAACATATGCTGGCGTAATTCAACTCAGGCCGCGGAGGACTTACAAGAGTGGAATTCCAGTAAATTTTAAATGATGTACCCAACGCGTCCGTCGGGATTTTTCATCGCGCCTGTTGGCACGGATTCTTACTAGCAGAGTGCATTCGTGTGTGTTACCAGGTCATCAGATGATATCTGTAGGTCTTATCTTTGTGTCGCAGACACAGCATCCGAATGTTTTGAAGGGTTTCACAGCATAGTAAATCAAAAAAATTCTACGGATGCGAACGGGAAAGCCAAGGTCTAATCTAGGAGATGCAAACAACGAGAGGGATTAGATGAGATCTTCATACCCTTGAAGATTCGCACAGCGGAATGTTCATCGGAACGTGGGTGATGTAGTCGTACTCGCTTCTCCTCCCCGCGATCCGCTCCGATCTAACACCGCAAGTGGCGATGCCTCCGAGAGATGCACACGTGCGGCACCTCGATGTCTCCTCCTTCCTCGGTCCAGCAAGTATGGTGGAGAGACGGATTGAATCTACAACGCGACGGCACGGTGCAAGTGGTGGAGAGTTTCTGCAGCAGGGCTTCGCCTACGTGAAGTCGGGAGGGAGAGAGAGAAGAGGGCAGCAGGCGGCTAGGGCTTGAGGAGGAGGTGTTGGGGGGTGGTGCGCCCCCAGCCTTCTTTATATAGAGGGGTGGGCGCCAACCCTAGCCCCTCCCCCAAGCCTAGGCCGGCGGCCAAGGAGGGAAGAGTGGGGGGCAAGTTTCCCCCCTCCTTCTAGAAGCTTTCCTAGGGTTTAGCCCTAGGTTGGCCGGCTGGGCCCTATGGGGCCTTGTGCCCCTGGCCCAATGCGGCCAGGGCACTCCCTCATAGGCCCATGCCCCCTCCCGACAGGTGGGGCCATGTTGGTCCCCCTCTGGAAGGTTCTAGAAGCTTCCGGTACAATACCGATTAACCCGAAACAATTCCGAACTCCAAAAACTGCATTGCCTTATATGAATCTCATTCTCCGGACCATTCTGGAACCTCTCGTGATGTCCCGGATCCCATCCGAGACTCCGAACAAAAACTCATAAACCAATTATCCAATCTATCCTAGCGTCGAGACACGTTAAGTGTGTGACCCTTCGGGTTCGAGAACATGCAAATATGATCTTATATCAATAATCAACAGCGGGGTCTGGAAACCCATATTGACTCCCACACATTCATCATGTTGGAGATATGCCCTAGAGGCAATAATAAATGTAGTTATTATTATATCTTTGTGTTTATGATAAATGTTTACATTCATGCTATAATAGTATTAACAAGGAAACATTGATACTTGTGTGATTTGTAAACTTAATTTGAAGTCCCTAGTAAAGCCTCTATATAATACTAGCTTGTTGGTTAATAGATGATTGTGGTTTCCCTATCATGAACATTGAGATGTTATTAACAGCAAGATCATATCATTAGGAGAATGATATGATGGACATACTCCTATAGATAAGCGTAGCATAAAGATCAAGTCATTTTAATAGTTCAATTGCTATATGCTTTCTGATACATAGTAATCTGATTCCTTCGACCATGAGATCATGCATATCACCTCTACCGGATGGATGCTTTGATGACATCAAACACCACACCGTAACTAGGTGGCTATAAAGGTGGCATTGAGTGTTCGGAAAGTATTGGTTGAAACACATGGATCAAGAGTGGGATTTGTCCATCCATATGACGGATAGATATACTCTGGGCCCTCTCGGTGAAATGTCATCCAATTAGCTTGCAAGCATGTGACTGGCTCACAAGGGATCACATATCACGGGAACAAGAAAAGAGTACTTATCGGTAACGAGGTTGAACTAGGTATGCAGAGATACCGACGATCATAACCTCGGATAAGTAAACTATCGTGAGACAAAGGGAAATTGATATCGTATGTAAGTGGTTCATTCGATCGCAAAGTAATCGTAGAAATATGTGGGAGCCATATGAATTTCCAGATTCCTCTATTGGTTATTGTTCGGAGAAGTGTCTCGATCATGTCTGCATAATTCACGAACCGTAGGGAGACACACTTAAGGATTCGACGTTGTTTTGAGTAGTTATGGAATGATAAGAAAGAGACCGAATGTTGTTCGGAGTCCCGGATGGGATCCGGGATATCACGAGGAGATCCGGAATGGTCCGGAGAATAAGATTCATATAAGGAAAGTCCCGTTTCGGAGTTGGGGAATGGTTCCGGTGTTTACATCGGGAATGTTCTAGAATGTTCCGGAATGTCCGGCACTCCAGAGGGGAAGGGTACATGAATGTTTTGTATCAAGTTGGTATGATTGCATCATGTACTAAGTGTCATCGCTGTACCAAATAAAGTATTAATTCAAATCCTAATTTGAAAAGTCAAATAGCTAGTTTGAAAAGTCAAACGGCTAAATTTGGAAAGAGGAAAAGAGGAGGAAGGGGGAAACCGAGTTGGGGAGGAGTTCCCTCCTCCAACCGGCGGCCCACCTCCAAGCCGAGTTGGGGAGGGACTCCTCTCCCTCCCCTTGGCCGGCCGGCCCCTCCACCTATATAAGGAGGGGCAGGGCTCCCTCCTAGAGACACACAAGCTCCTCTCCTCCAAACCCTAGTACCAAGCCGCCGCCGCCTCCAAGCCGCCGCCGGCCCTAGGGCACTCGCCGCCGCCTAGGTGAAACCCTAGCCGCCGGCACTAGCCCCTCCTCGGCGTGTCTAAACCCTAGATTGTCGAGGGACTCTCTCATACTCCACCATACTCGCTCCGGCTTAAGGCGAAGCCCTGCGAGATCTCCCCTCTACTTCCGGTACCACGCCGTTGTGTTGCCAGAATTGCGAGGAGCGTGCTACAACCTCCGCTGCCTGCTGGAACAAGGGAGAGGAAGGTCTTCGTCGAGTACCGAACGTGTGACCGACTGTGGGAGCTGCCGGAACGCAGCGCCGGAAGGATCGTCTACACGATCTTGAGATCGGAAAGAGTACGACTACATCACCCACGAGAATCCGCTCTCGTTAAACACTTCGTAATCTTCGAGGGTGAGTTATTCCATCGACTCGTTGCTACAATCTAGTAGATAGATCTTGGCTTGTTTGTTTGTATGCGGTAGAAATTTTTTGTTTTCCATGCTACGAAACCCTACAGTGGTATTAGAGCCGTGTCTATATGTAGATCTGTTGCACGAGTAGAACACAATGGTCATTGTGGGCGTTGATGCTTTTATTGTCGATTGCTTCTTGTGTACTTTGCATCTTGCGGTATGTTGGGATGAAGCGGCCCGGGCTAACCTTACATGACATCGTTCATGAGACTTGCTCCATGCTTGACATGCAACTTGTATTGCATAAGTGGCTTTGCGGGTGCCTGTTTCTCCTAGCATAGTTAAGATCCAATTTACAACGGGTGATTAACAATACTAGTATCAATGTTGTGGTTCATGTTCGTAAGTTAGAACGACACTTATTGAAAGCCCAAAACCACGTAAAACATGCAAAGAAAGTAGAGGCGTCTAACTTTGTTTTGCAGGGGTGTGCTGTGATGTGATACGGCCATGATTGTGATTATATTTGATGTATGCAATGTTCCTTATTGTAAGTTGGCAACCGACAGGAGCCATATGGTTGTCTTTAATTTATGTTAAGACCCGCGTGTCTATTCAAAGTAGTTGTAATAGTTGAAGCCGGTGGACGACAACCATGGAGAAGCGTCATTGACCTTGATGCAATGCCGGTGATGATGGAGATCATGTTCGTGCTAGAAGATGGAGATCGGAAGCACAAAAGAAGAAAGGCCATATCATATCACATATTATGAATTGCATGTGATGTTACTCCTTTATGCATCTTGTTTTGCTTAGTAGACAACGGTAGCATTATAAGATGATCCCTCATGCACATGAATTTCAAGTCATAAAGTGTTCACCCTTAGTTAGCACCGTTGCTAAAGCTTGTTGTTTCGAAGCACCACGTGATGATCGGGTGTGTTAGATTCCGCAAGTGTATACAACGTGAGCAAGCCAGATTTGCTCATGCAGAAACTAAGGTTTGATCTTGACGAGCCTAGCATGTACAGACATGGTCTCGGAACACGGATCACCGAAAGGTAAAGCATGAATCATATAGTAGATATGATGAACATGTCGATTGTTCGCCATTGAAACTATATCAACTCTCGTGATGATCGGTGTTGATGTGGTGGATTTGGTTCGTGTGATCACTAAAACAATGTGAGGGATATTGTTTTGAGTGGGAGTTCACCTAGATTAAATTTATTAATTTGAACTCAATTTGTCATAAACTTAGTCTAAACTATTGCAAATATGTTGTAGATCAATGGCAGCCCCTACCATCAATTTTAATGCGTTCCTAGAGAAAGAAAAGTTGAAAAACAATGGAAGCAACTTCGCGGATTGGTTCCGCAATTTGAGGATTGTCCTCACAGCTGGTAATTTGACCTATGTGCTGGATGCACCGTTGGGTGACCCACCTGCAGCTACTGCTTCCGATGAAGTAAAGAATGTTTACCTCACTCGGAAGACTCAGTACTCCACAGTTCAGTGTGCTATCCTGTATGGTTTAGAATCGGAGCTTAAGAAAAGGTTTGAGAATTCAGACCCATATGATATTGTCGAGGATCTCAAATTGATCTTTGAGACTCATGCGGCAATTGAAAGCTATGAGGCTTCTGAAAAGTTCTTTAACTGCAAGATGGAAGAGGGCAGCTCCATCAGCGAGCATGTGCTTAAGATGTCTGGGCACGCAAACAAACTTCAAATCTTGGGTATAGTGATTCCCAATGCTTTGGGGATTTACCGTGTCCTCCAATCACTGCCACCAAGTTACAAGAACTTTGTGATGAACTACAACATGCAAAACATGAACAAGACGTTGCCAGAACTCTTTGCCATGTTGAAGTCTGCAGAAGTGGAGATCAAGAAAGAGCACCAAGTGTTGTTGGTCAATAAGACCACCAAATTCAAGAAAGGCAAGTCTAAGCAGAAGGGACACTTCAAGAAGGGTGGTAAGAAAGTTACCACGCCGACGAAGAAGACCAAGGCTGGACCTAAGCCTGATACTGAGTGCTTTTACTGCAAGGGAGAAGGTCACTGGAAGCGGAATTGCCCAAAGTACTTGGCGGATTTGAAGAACGGCAACATCAAGAAGAAAGGTATATCTGATATACATGTTATTGATGTGTATCTCACTAGTACTCGTATTAGTGCCTGGGTATTTGATACTGGTTCGGTTGCTCATATTTGTAACTCGAAACAGGTGTTGCAGAATAAACGGAAGCTAGCGAAGAACGAGGTGACGATGCACGTTGGAAACGGATCAAAGGTTGATGTGATCGTGGTCGGCACGCTACCCCTTCATCTACCATCGGGATTAGTTTTATTCTTAAATAATTGTTATTTGGTGCCTGCGTTAAGCATGAACATTATATCGGGATCTTGTTTATTGCGAGACGGTTACTTGTTTAAATCCGAGAATAATTGTTGTTCGATTTATATGAGTAATATGTTTTATGCACATGCACCTTTGATAGATGGTCTATTCTTATTGAATCTCGATAGTGGAAATACACACATTAATAACATTGAAGCTAAACGTTTGAAATCGAGCGATAACTCGACCTATATGTGGCACTGTCGTCTTGGTCACATTGGAGTGAAGCGTATGAAGAAACTCCATTCCGATGGACTTCTTGAATCACTTGATTTCGAATCACTTGAAAGATGCGAAGCATGTCTGATGGGTAAAATGACTAAGACTCCATTTTCTGGTATGATGGAGCGAGCTACGGACTTATTGGAAATCATACATACCGATGTGTGTGGTCCAATGAGTGTAGCATCGCGCGGTGGTTATCGTTATGTTCTTACCTTCACGGATGACTTGAGTAGATATGTGTATATCTATTTCATGAAACATAAGTCCGAAACTTTCGAGAAGTTTAAGGAATTTCAAAGTGAGGTAGAGAATCAACGTAACAAGAAGATTAAATTTCTACGTTCTGATCGTGGAGGTGAATATCTAAGTTACGAGTTTGGCGAGCATTTGAAGAAATGCGGAATACTTTCGCAGTTGACACCGCCGGGAACACCACAACGTAATGGTGTGTCCGAACGTCGTAATCGAACTCTCTTAGATATGGTTCGTTCTATGATGTCACTTACAGATTTACCGCTATCATTTTGGGGTTATACATTAGAAACAGCCGCATTCACTTTAAATAGGGCACCGTCTAAATCCGTTGAAACGACACCGTATGAGTTATGGTTTGGGAAGAAACCTAGATTGTCGTTCCTTAAAGTTTGGGGGTGCGAAGCCTATGTAAAGAAGTTACAGCCAGACAAGCTTGAACCCAAAGCGGAAAAATGCGCCTTCATAGGATACCCGAAGGAAACTATTGGGTATATCTTCTATCATAGATCCGAAGGCAAAATCTTCGTTGCCAAGAATGGATCCTTTCTAGAGAAGGAATTTCTCTCGAAAGAAGTGACTGGAAGGAAAGTAGAACTCGACGAGGTTGTCGAACCTTCTTTCGAAATTGCGAGTAGCGCAACACCGGAAGAAGTTCCTGTGGTGCCTGCACCAATAAGAGAGGAAGCTAATGATGATGATCATGAAACTTCGGTTGAAGTTGCTACAGAGCCTCGCAGGTCAACGAGAACTCGTACCACTCCAGATTGGTATGATCCCGTTATGAGTGTCATGTTGGTGGACAACACCGATGACCCTGAGACATATGAGGAAGCGATGATGAGCCCAGATTCCAATAAATGGCAAGAAGCCATGAAATTCGAGATTGGATCCATGTACGAAAACCAAGTATGGACTTTGGTGGACTTACCGGATGGCCGGAAGGCTGTCGAGAACAAATGGATCTTCAAGAAGAAAACAGATGTTGATGGTAATGTTACTGTATATAAAGCTCGACTTGTCGCAAAAGGGTTTTGACAAATTCAAGGAGTTGACTACGATGAGACTTTCTCACCAGTAGCGAAGCTAAAGTCTGTGAGGATTATGTTAGCAATCGCTGCATATTACGATTATGAGATATGGCAGATGGATGTCAAAACAGCATTCCTCAATGGAGACATTGATGAAGAGTTGTATATGATGCAACCCAAAGGTTTTGTTGATCCTAAAGATGCTAACAAGGTATGCAAACTTCAACGGTCCATCTATGGATTGAAGCAAGCATCCCGAAGTTGGAATCAACGTTTTGATAAGGTGATCAAAAGTTTTGGTTTTATACAAACTTATGGAGAAGCTTGTATTTACAAGAAAGTGAGTGGGAGCTCTGTAGCATTCTTAATACTATATGTGGATGACATATTATTGATTGGGAATGATGTAGACCTTCTTAATAGTGTCAAGGAATATTTGAATAATAGTTTTTCAATGAAGGATCTTGGCGAAGCAGCTTACATATTAGGCATAAAGATTTATAGAGATAGATCGAAACGCCAAATATCATTGTCACAAAGTACATATTTGGACAAAGTTCTAAAGAGGTTTGGAATGGAAGATAGCAAGAAATGGTTCTTGCCCATGTTGCCCAATACGACCTTGAGTAAAACTCAAAGTCCGACATCGGCAGAAGATAGAGAAAGGATGAGTAAGACTCCCTATGCCTCAGCCATAGGATCTCTAATGTATGCCATGCTATGTACTAGACCCGACATTGCATATGCTGTTAGTTTAACTAGCAGATATCAAAGTGATCCAGGAGTGGATCATTGGACAGCGGTCAAAAACATCCTTAAGTACTTGAGAAGAACTAAGGATATGGTTCTTTCTTATGGAGGTGATGAACAGCTCGTTGTTAATGGTTACACCGATGCTAGTTGGAACACCGATCCGGATGATTCTAAATCACAATCTAGATACGTATTTATTTTGAATGGTGCAGCAGTTAGCTGGAGGAGTGCAAAGCAAAGCGTTGTGGCGAGATCTTCAACTGAATCGGAATACATGGCTGCTTCGGAGGCTTCACAAGAAGCGATATGGATGAAAGAGTTCATTACAGAGCTGGGTGTGGTTCCTAGTGCGCTAGACCCAATGTCTATCTACTGTGATAACATGGGCGCCATAGCCAATGCGCAAGAACCAAGGTCACACAAGAAGCTGAAGCATATCAAGCTACGTTTTCACGCTATTCGAGAACATATCCAAGATGGGGATATAAAGATTTGCAAAGTACACACAGATCTGAATGTGGCGGATCCGTTGACTAAACCTCTCCCGAGGGCAAAACATGACCAGCACCAAACTGCCATGGGTGTTCGGTATATTACCATGTAATCTAGATTAGATGACTCTAGTGCAAGTGGGAGACTGTTGGAGATATGCCCTAGAGGCAATAATAAATGTAGTTATTATTATATCTTTGTGTTTATGATAAATGTTTACATTCATGCTATAATAGTATTAACAAGGAAACATTGATACTTGTGTGATTTGTAAACTTAATTTGAAGTCCCTAGTAAAGCCTCTATATAATACTAGCTTGTTGGTTAATAGATGATTGTGGTTTACCTATCATGAACATTGAGATGTTATTAATAGCAAGATCATATCATTAGGAGAATGATATGATGGACATACTCCTATAGATAAGCGTAGCATAAAGATCAAGTCATTTTAATAGTTCAATTGCTATATGCTTTCTGATACATAGTAATCTGATTCCTTCGACCATGAGATCATGCATATCACCTCTACCGGATGGATGCTTTGATGACATCAAACACCACACCGTAACTGGGTGGCTATAAAGGTGGCATTGAGTGTTCGGAAAGTATTGGTTGAAACACATGGATCAAGAGTGGGATTTGTCCATCCATATGACGGATAGATATACTCTGGGCCCTCTCGGTGAAATGTCATCCAATTAGCTTGCAAGCATGTGACTGGCTCACAAGGGATCACATATCACGGGAACAAGAAAAGAGTACTTATCGGTAACGAGGTTGAACTAGGTATGCAGAGATACCGACGATCATAACCTCGGATAAGTAAACTATCGTGAGACAAAGGGAAATTGATATCGTATGTAAGTGGTTCATTCGATCGCAAAGTAATCATAGAAATATGTTGGAGCCATATGAATTTCCAGATTCCTCTATTGGTTATTGTTCGGAGAAGTGTCTCGATCATGTCTGTATAATTCACGAACCGTAGGGAGACACACTTAAGGATTCGACGTTGTTTTGAGTAGTTATGGAATGATGAGAAAGAGACCGAATGTTGTTCGGAGTCCCGGATGGGATCCGGGATATCACGAGGAGATCCGGAATGGTCCGGAGAATAAGATTCATATAAGGAAAGTCCCGTTTCGGAGTTGGGGAATGGTTCCGGTGTTTTCATCGGGAATGTTCTAGAATGTTCCGGAATGTCCGGCACTCCAGAGGGGAAGGGTACATGAATGTTTTGTATCAAGTTGGTATGATTGCATCATGTACTAAGTGTCATCGCTGTACCAAATAAAGGATTAATTCAAATCCTAATTTGAAAAGTCAAATAGCTAGTTTGAAAAGTCAAACGGCTAAATTTGGAAAGAGGAAAAGAGGAGGAAGGGGGAAACCGAGTTGGGGAGGAGTTCCCTCCTCCAACCGGCAGCCCACCTCCAAGCCGAGTTGGGGAGGGACTCCTCTCCCTCCCCTTGGCCGACCGGCCCCTCCACCTATATAAGGAGGGGCAGGGCTCCCTCCTAGAGACACACAAGCTCCTCTCCTCCAAACCCTAGTACCTAGCCGCCGCCGCCTCCAAGCCACCGCCGGCCCTAGGGCACTCGCCGCCGCCGCCTAGGTGAAACCCTAGCCGCCGACACTAGCCCCTCCTCGGCGTGTCTAAACCCTAGATCGTCGAGGGACTCTCTCATACTCCACCATACTCGCTCCGGCTTAAGGCGAAGCCCTGCGAGATCTCCCCTCTACTTCTGGTACCACGCCGTTGTGCTGCCGGAATCGCGAGGAGAGTGCTACAACCTTCGATGCCTGCTAGAACAAGGGAGAGGAAGGTCTTCGTCGAGTACCGAATGTGTGACCGACTGCGGGAGCGCTGCCGGAACGCAGTGCCGGAAGGATCGTCTACACGATCTTGAGATCGGAAAGAGTACGACTACATCACCCACGAGAATCCGCTCCCGTTAAACACTTTGGAATCTTCGAGGGTGAGTTATTCCATCGACTCGTTGCTACAATCTAGTAGATAGATCTTGGCTTGTTTGTTTGTATGCGGTAGAAATTTTTTGTTTTCCATGCTACGAAACCCTACACATCGATGATCATATCGGATGAACCACGATGCCAGGATTCAATCAATCCATATATATTCCCTTCATCTCGCGATATTTTACTTGCCCGAGATTTGATCATCGGTACCGTCATACCTAGTTCAATCTCGTTCACAGCAAGTACTTTACTCGTTCCGCAATCCGATATCACTTTGTGATTAACCTCTTAACCACATGCTTGCAAGCGGTGTTGATATCGATTACCGGGTGGGCCCGAACTATATCTCTCCGACTTGGGAGGGAAAAATCCCATCTCGATACATACAACCCAACAGGTACTTTCCGATCACCTGAGAGACACCTTTATGATCACCCTCTCATAGGATGACGTTTGATGACCTCAAAGCTTTCTTCCGAAACTAGGGAGTTGTATTATCTCATGGTCTAAGGAATACAATATTTGACATAAGAAAAGCTTCGCAAAGATGAACACGATGACACGATCTAATTGCTTCGCTTAGTTTGGTTCTGTCCATCATATCATTCTCCCAATGATATGATCTCATTATTAATCGACAACTCATGTCTATGGTTAGGAAACCTTAACCATCATTAATCAATGAGCTAGTCATTAGAGGCATACTAGGGACACGGTGTTGTTCACAAACCACACAAGTATTAAAGTTTCCGCTTAATACAATTCTAGCATGGAATATAAACTTTATCATGAACAAGAATTATAATAATAACATCTTTATTATTGCCTCTAGGGCATAATTCCAACAGTCTCCCACTTGCACTAGAGTCAATAATCTAGTTTACATTTGGCAACAATCTCACACCCATGGCACTAAGGTGCTGATCATGTTTTACACGTGGAAGAGGTTTAGTCAATGGATCTGCGACATTCAGATCTGTATGTACTTTGCTAATCTTCAGAACTCCATCTGCTATATAATCTCGGATTATATGAAACTTGCGTTTGATATGCTTGGTCTTTGGATGATATCTTGGTTCCTTAGCGAGTGCTATGGCGCCAGTGTTGTCACACAATATCTCCAGTGGGTCCAATGCACTTGGAACCACGCCAAGCTCAGTGATGAAGTTCCTGATCCAAACTCCTTCACTTGACGCTTCTGCAGCAGCCATGTATTCCGCTTCCACTGTAGATCCCGCGATCACGCTTTGCTTGCAGCTTCTCCAGCTCATAGCTCCTCCATTCAAAATATAAACGTATCCTGTCTGAGATTTAGAATCATCCTTGTCGGTGTCGAAACTAGCATCGACGTAACCCTTTACGACGAGCTGTTCATCACCTCCATAGACTAAGAACATTTCTTTAGTCCTATTCAAGTACTTTAGGATGTTCTTCACGGCTGTCCAGTGTTCCACTCTTGGATCACTTTGATATCTGCTCGTCAAACTAAGAGCATTGGACATATCCGGTCTAGTACACAGCATGGCAAACATGATAGAACCTATGGCCGAGGCATATGGCACTTTGCTCATAGCTTCTCTATCATTTACCATAGCTGGACACTGAGACTTGCTCAATATCTTACCTGACAACATAGGCACTGAACCTTTCTTTGCCTTATCCATTCTGAACCTTTTCAGAACTTTGTCTAGGTATGTACTCTGGCTTAAAGCTATCAGGCATCTTTGTCTATCTCTATAGGTTTTGATGCCCAATATATAAGCAGCTTCACCTAGGTCTTTCATTGAAAAACATTTGTTCAAATAACTCTTCACATCGTTAAGCATGTTAATGTCATTTCCAATAATCAATATGTCATCCACATATAGTACCAGAAATTTCACTGAGCTCCCACTCACTTTCTTGTGGATACAAGCTTCGTAGCTATTTGGAACAAATCCAAAGCTCTTGATCACTTGATCAAAACAAAGGTTCCAACTCCGAGATGCTTGCTTCAGTCCATAAATGGAACACTGAAGTTTGCATACTTTATCAGCATCCTTAGGATCGACAAAACCTTCGGGTTGCATCATATACAACTCTTCATCAATGTTGTCATTGAGGAAAGCAGTCTTGACATTCATCTGCCATATTTCATAATCATGAATCAGCAATTGCTAATAAAATCCGAATGGACTTAAACATCACTACGGGAGAGAAAGTCTCATCGTAGTCAACACCTTGAACTTGTCGAAAACCTTTCGCGACAAGCCGTGCTTTATAGACGGTAACATTACCATCCGCGTCTGTTTTCTTCTTGAAAATCCATTTGCACTCAACGGCCTTTCGGTCGCTAGGAGGGTCCACCAAAGTCCATACTTGGTTTTCGCTCATGGATCCCAATTCGGATTTCATGGCCTCTAGCCATTTCTTAGAGTCGGGGCTCATCATCGCTTCTTCATAGTTTGTAGGTTCACTGTCTTCTACCAACAAGATAGTCAAGACATGGTTGCCGTACCACTCAGGAGGGGCACGCGACCTTGTCGACCTGCGATGTTCAGTAGTAGCATCGTCCGAAGCTTCATGATCCTTGTCATTAGCTTCCTCTATTGTTGGTGCAGACGGCACTGGAACAATTTCAGGTGTTGCGCTACTCTCCAACTCAAGAGAAGGTTCAACAACCTCGTCTAGCTCTACTTTCCTCCCACTCACTTCTTTCGAGAGAAACTCCTTCTCAAGAAAGGAACCGTTCTTTGTGACAAACACTTTTGTTGGAGATATGCCCAAGAGGCAATAATAAAGTGGTTATTATCATATCTTCATACTTATGATAAATGTTTACATACCATGCTATAATTGTATTAACCGGAAACATTAATACTTGTGTGATTTGTAAACATAAAAGAGTCCCTAGTAAAGCCTCTTGTTAAACTAGCTTGTTGGTTAATATATGATCATGGTTTCCTGATCATGAACATAGAGATGTTATTAACAACAGGGTCATATCATTAGGAGAATGATGTGATGGACATACTCCTATAGTTAAGCGTAGCATAAAGATCAAGTCATTTAATATAGTTCATTTGCTATAAGCTTTCTGATACATAGTAACCTAATTCCTTCGACCATGAGATCATGCATATCACCTTTACTGGAAGGATGCTTTGATGACATCAAACACCACACCATAACAGGGTGGCTATAAAGGTGGCATTGAGTGTTCGGAAAGTATTGGTTGAGACACATGGATCAAGAGTGGGATTTGTCCATCCATATGACGGATAGATATACTCTGGGCCCTCTCGGTGGAATGTCATCCAATTAGCTTGCAAGCATGTGACTCGCTAACAAGGGATCACATACCACGGGAACGAGAAAAGAGTACTTATCAGTAACGAGGTTGAACTAGGTATGCAGAGATACCGACGATCATAACCTCGGATAAGTAAAATATCGTGAGACAAAGGGAAATTGGTATCGTATGTAAGTGGTTCATTCGATCGCAAAGTAATCGTAGAAATATGTGGGAGACATATGAATTTCCAGATTCCTCTATTGGTTATTGATCGGAGAAGTGTCTCGATCATGTCCGCATAATTCACGAACCGTAGGGAGACACACTTAAGGATTCGATGTTGTTGAGTAGTTATGGAATGATGAGTAAGAGACCGAATGTTGTTCGGAGTCTCGGATGGGATCCGGGATATCACGAGGAGATCCGAAATGGTCCGGAGAATAAGATTCATATAAGGAAAGTCCTGTTTCGGGGTTGGAGAATGGTTCCGGTGTTTTCAGCAGGAATGTTCTAGAAGGTTCCGGAATGTCCGACACTCCGGAGGGGAAGGGTACATGAATGTGTCATTGCAAGTTGGAATGATTGCATCATGTACTATGTGTCATCGCTGTACAAAATAAAGGGTTTAATCAAATCCTAGTTTGAAAAGTCAAACGCCAATTTGAAAAGTCAAACGGCTATTTTGGAAAGTGGAGAAGAAGTGGGAAACCGAGTTGGGGAGGAGTTCCTCCTCCACCGCCGGCCCACTAGGGATCCAAGTTGGGGAGGGACTCCCTCCCCTTGGCCGGCGCCTCCCTCCACCTATATAAGGAGGGGCAGGGCTCCCCTCCTAGACACACAAGATCCTCTCCTCCAAACCCTAGTACCAAGCCGCCGCCGCCTCCAAGCCGCCACTGTCCCTAGGGCACTTGCCACCGCCGCCTAGGTGAAACCTTAGCCGCCAGCACTAGCCCCTCCTCGGCGTGTCTAAACCCTAGATCGTCGAGGGACTCTCTCATACTCCACCATACTCGCTCCGGCTTAAGGCGAAACCCTGCGAGATCTCCCCTCTACTTCCGGTACCACGCCGTTGTGCTGCCGGGATCGCGAGGAGAGTGCTACAACCTCCGCTGCCTGCTGGAACAAGGGAGATGAAGGTCTTCGTCGAGTACCGAACGTGTGACCGACTGCGGGAGCGCTGCCGGAACGCAGCGCCGGAAGGATCGTCTACGCGATCTTGAGATCGGGAAGAGTACGACTACATCACCCACGAGAATCCGCTCTCGTTAAACACTTTGGAATCTTCGAGGGTGAGTTATTCTATCGACTCGTTGCTACAATCTAGTAGATAGATCTTGGCTTGTTTGTTTGCATGCGGTAGAAATTTTTTGTTTTCCATGCTACGAACCCCTGCAGTGGTATCAGAGCCGTATCTATATGTAGATCTGTTGCACGAGTAGAACACAATGGTCATTGTGGGCGTTGATGCTTTTGTTGTCGATTGCTTCTTGTGTACTTTTGCATCTTGCGGGATGGTGGGATGAAGCGGCCCGGGCTAACCTTACATGACATCGTTCATGAGACTTGCTCCACGCTTGACATGCAACTTGTATTGCATAAGTGGCTTTGCGGGTGCCTGTTTCTCCCAACATAGTTAAGATTCAATTTACAACGGGTGATTGACAATACTAGTATCAATGTTGTGGTTCTTGTTCGTAAGTTAGAACGACACTTATTGAAAGCCCCAAACCACGTAAAACATGCAAAGAAAATTAGAGGCGTCTAACTTTGTTTTGCAGGGGTGTGCTGTGATGTGATATGGCCATGATTGTGATTATATATGATGTATGCAATGTTCCTTATTGTAAGTTGGCAACCGGCAGGAGCCATATGGTTGTCTTGAAATTCTGTTAAGACCCGCTTGTCTGTTCAAAGTAGTTGTAATTGTTGAAGCTGGTGGACGACAACCATGGAGCGGCGTCATTGACCTTGATGCAATGCCGGTGATGATGGAGATCATGTTCGTGCTTGAAGATGGAGATCGGAAGCACAAGAAGAAAGGCCATATCATATCACATATTATGAATTGCATGTGATGTTAATCCTTTTATGCATCTTGTATTGCTTAGTTAACGACGGTAGCATTATAAGATGATCCCTCAAGCACACAATTTCAAGTTTTAAAGTGTTCATCCTTAGTAAGCACCGTTGCTAAAGCTCGTTGTTTCGAAGCACCACGTGATGATCGGGTGTGTTAGATTCTGCGAGTGTATACAACGTGAGCAAGCCAGATTTGCTCATGCGGAAGCTAAGGTTGATCTTGACGAGCCTAGCATGTACAGACATGGTCTCGGAACACGGATCACCGAAAGGTAAAGCATGAGTCATATAGTAGATATGATGAACATGTTGATTGTTCGCCATTGAAGCTACATCAACTCTCGTGATGATCGGTTTTGATGTGGTGGATTTGGTTCGTGTGATCACTAAAACAATGTGAGGGATATTGTTTTGAGTGGGAGTTCAACGACAATATGATTAAAATTTGAACACTATTTATCATAAATTAAATCAAAGTGAATTTGCATAGTTGTTGTAGTCATTGGCATCCGTTTACCACCTTGCGCTTAGTTTTAATTGAGATGATAGAACTATAGAATTCTGGTTAGTTACTTTACGAACTGGTATCGTATTGTTTTGAAGTGTTAATCTAAAGTTTAAAAGTCCTATTGCAAACTTTTAGTAAGTTCCAGTTACTCCATGAAGTTTAATAATTAGTATTAAATCAAGAGTGACAATTCCAAGTGTTAGTGTATGAGTATCATGTTTGTCTCCATGATTCTTGATATTCAAAGGATTGTCTTAATATCAAGGTTATCTAGGATCTGAAAGAGTTGTTTCAGAAACCATGATGTGTGGAAGATATTGTGATATCTGAAACAAAGTTTTGGTTGCAACATGATAGAGTATAATATGGCAAAAGTCATGTTCTCGTATTTGATGAGAATTTGCAAAAGGTTGAAGACACTAGTTGTCCTAATCCTCCAAAATGTTTTGGAGAGCAACATTATACTCGCAGTTCACCGTTATAAGCTAAAAGTAGCTTGATCATGGATAATTCCATGATAAGGGTGAATATTTGATGTAGGTAAAGTGTTTACTACACCAATAGATTACTAAAGAAAGGAATTTGAAAGAACACCAAACATTTGATGATGGTGATCTACTTCAAAGTGCAAGTCCAAATACATTGGTATTTAATTATACACGCTTTAGACTATGTGTCATATGTATGACTCCACTGTTGATGTTGATAGATTCTTTCAAACAGAAAATAAATACTGAAAGAGAATCTCATAAATATATGGCAGAAAAGAAAAGACTAGAATTGTCCAGTTTAAGTATATAGATGATATACATGTTATGGCTATATTCTTTGCTTATTAAACAATGTGGTTCTTAAGTATTTGATACTGAATTTGTTGGTGTGAATCGTCATACGAAACAACACAATTCATGAACTACAATGGCCTAAGTAACTAGCAAAAGAATATGTGATGATGTTCATCGAGAACAAATAAAGGGTTATTGTGTTGCTCGTTAAACATCAAAGCTTGCCTTCAAGATTTGTTTTATCAGGTATTATGAGAACAAAAGGGTTGTTCAAATAATTGCCGTAATCCATAAAAGATGGATGATTCACAAATCTCGTTGGAGAAATCACATCCATAAAACTAGTGCTAAAAATGTCGAAAGACAAATTGATTGAAAGATCACTTAGGAAGTGACATCGCCGTTTAAATTATATTGGAAAGAAAACATGAAGAAACTCCATGTGGATGGAATTTTGGAGTCTTTTGATTTTTGATCACATGACGCTTGTGAAACTTTCCTAGAGATAATTAAAACTTCGTTCATAGGCCAAAAGGGAACGAATGACTAGCTTATTGGAACTTGTACATATTGTTGTATGAAATCCATTATATGTAGTCAAGAGCGATGGATTTCAACTTCATATGCTTTCTCCAAAAATTTGAGTGAATATATGAATATTTATACTTAATAAGGATGAAGTATGAAACATTTGAAAAAGTTCAAAGTCTTTCAAGATGAAGTGCAAAATCATTGTAATAAGAATATAAATAGTTTATGATAAAGATCATAAAGGAAGATATTTGAGTTACAAGTTTAGCATAATACCTAAGATTTAAGGAATCGTTCTGTGGATTTGCATTTCCCGAAACACCATAAGAGTATGGAGCGTTCGAGATATGTAATTAAAACCTTGTTTGACATGGTAAGATCAAAGGTGTAATTCATAGAACTGCCATTATATTTTAAAGATTAAAAGCTTTAGAGACTACCGTTTTCCACTGAAAAGAGCTCCATCATAATCCGCTGAAATGACACCATATAAAGTTATGGTTTGGGATAAAACCCAAGTAGTCCTTTCTTAAACATTGGTATGCTATGCATAAGAAAGATGTTTGCAACCAAAGTCGGATAAACCTGTCTTTGTATTACTGTTAAGTATTCCTCCATAAACACCGAAGACAAAAGTGTTTGTCGGTTAGAACGTCAAGTTTCTTTGAGAAGGAATTTTTCGTGAAAAGATAAGTGGGGGAACAATAGAACTTTGATAAGGTTAAAGGAACCTTAGCTATATGTGCAGAGTTGCGCAGCGCCGAAAAGTGTTCCGGAGGCAGCAATAATGCTCATGGCTCACGTGCCTCAAAGGTTGTGGTCACGGAGATCTAAGTTCCTATTAAAACAAGTAGATCGGGTAAACAATCAAATACCAAGATTTGAGAGTTAAATCATTATTTGACAATAATGATCTGACTACATGCAAAGAAGCAACGATGGGCCCTGACTCCGTCAAATGGCTTGAAGCCATAAAATCCGTGATAGTTCCATACACGAGAAATCAAGTTTTGAACTTGAAGGACCCTCGAGAAAGGTGTAAGACCTTACAGTTGTGTTTGGATCTATAAAGAAGTAGACATGGATGTTTCACATCTATGAAATAGTCGACATGTTGGGAAAGAGTTCACAAAAATGTTCAAAGGTTGACTATGACAAGATTTTGATCTTTCATAGCGATATTTAGTCTAGACGGATTAATGTAGCAACCACTACATATAAGTTTTGTTATGTGGTAGTTGAATAAACAAAACAAGTTCTTCTAATAGAAGGGTTACCTAGGACGTGTGCATGACACGGTCCAAAGGGTTTTGTTAATTCAAAGGATGCTAAATGCATATGCAAACTTCAATGGTTGAAGTAAGCATAGCGGAGTTGGAATCTTCACTATGATGAAACTGTTAAAAGAGTTTAATTTCATCGGAGACAATGAAGATGCTTGCATTTGCAAGAAATTAAGTGGGAGCGCTAAGACATATTTCTAATACATTATGTGGAGGACATATTGTTGATTAGAAATGATGTATCTTTTATTAACACATATTAAGAATTTCATCCTGATGAAAGACTTAGGCAAAACCCAAATATTTGGCATCAATAGACGCTAATATGGTTGTGCTGAAAGTACATAGATGATGTATTGAATGAGTTCAATATAGAAACTACAAGAAAGGTTCTTGTCACACAAAAAGGATTGAATGAGTTCAATATTGATGATATATTCAAGTGTATTGACACTTGGTAAGTGAAACAAAGATTCAAGTATAGATTGATACTTGATGTATGAAATCAAAAAGAGTATTTATATCAATCATACTATGATATGTACAAATCTAGATATGTCCTATGCTCTAAATGTTATGAGCATATACCAGAATGATTCATAAGATGATCATTGGACGATAGTAAGGATATTCTTATGATCTTTTGGAAGAACTAAGAGTATATTATTTGTAGAAGTGACAAATAGATGGTTAGTTCATTGTAAAAGTACTACATTGATACTAGTTTTGTCACAGAGTACAAATTAAGTTTATCTCAATCTAAACTAAGGGTGGCACAATATAATGGAAAGTAAGTTCCATAATGGATTTGGATGAGTTCCAAAGTTAAGACATTGTGACAGATACTACAACAAAAGGCTAAGTATGTGACTGCTATAATAGCAGCTAAAGAGGGCATTTGTGTCAAGTAGTTTGTTGTCAAACTAGGTGTAGTTCACAGCGGGATAATACTATGAAGATATATTGTATGACAATATTATCAACATGTTTTAACCCCAAAGAACTAAAGGTCTCACCGAAGGACCAAAATTATACAAAGCCATCTCATTAGAGAATGAGTGATGCGTAGAGACGCAAAGACATGCAATTACACACGGACCTGGAAGTGTCAGATCCGGAGATCAGTTGACCACTAGCAATCGTGTACATACAACACCAGAAAGCCATAGGTGTTGAATACACAAAGGTTTGAAACTAGATTATTGACTCTAGTGCAAGTGGGAGACTGTTGGAGATATGCCCAAGAGGCAATAATAAAGTGGTTATTATCATATCTTCATACTTATGATAAATGTTTACATACCATGCTATAATTGTATTAACCGGAAACATTAATACTTGTGTGATTTGTAAACATAAAAGAGTCCCTAGTAAAGCCTCTTGTTAAACTAGCTTGTTGGTTAATATATGATCATGGTTTCCTGATCATGAACATAGAGATGTTATTAACAACAGGGTCATATCATTAGGAGAATGATGTGATGGACATACTCCTATAGTTAAGCGTAGCATAAAGATCAAGTCATTTAATATAGTTCATTTGCTATAAGCTTTCTGATACATAGTAACCTAATTCCTTCGACCATGAGATCATGCATATCACCTTTACCGGAAGGATGCTTTGATGACATCAAACACCACACCGTAACAGGGTGGCTATAAAGGTGGCATTGAGTGTTCGGAAAGTATTGGTTGAGACACATGGATCAAGAGTGGGATTTGTCCATCCATATGACGGATAGATATACTCTGGGCCCTCTCGGTGGAATGTCATCCAATTAGCTTGCAAGCATGTGACTCACTCACAAGGGATCACATACCACGGGAACGAGAAAAGAGTACTTATCAGTAACGAGGTTGAACTAGGTATGCAGAGATACCGACGATCATAACCTCGGATAAGTAAAATATCGTGAGACAAAGGGAAATTGGTATCGTATGTAAGTGGTTCATTCGATCGCAAAGTAATCGTAGAAATATGTGGGAGCCATATGAATTTCCAGATTCCTCTATTGGTTATTGATCGGAGAAGTGTCTCGATCATGTCCGCATAATTCACGAACCGTAGGGAGACACACTTAAGGATTCGATGTTGTTGAGTAGTTATGGAATGATGAGTAAGAGACCGAATGTTGTTCGGAGTCTCGGATGGGATCCGGGATATCATGAGGAGATTCGGAATGGTCCGGAGAATAAGATTCATATAAGGAAAGTCCTGTTTCGGGGTTGGAGAATGGTTCCGGTGTTTTCAGCAGGAATGTTCTAGAAGGTTCCGGAATGTCCGGCACTCCGGAGGGGAAGGGTACATGAATGTGTCATTGCAAGTTGGAATGATTGCATCATGTACTAGGTGTCATCGCTGTACAAAATAAAGGGTTTAATCAAATCCTAGTTTGAAAAGTCAAACGCCAATTTGAAAAGTCAAACGGCTATTTTGGAAAGTGGAGAAGAAGTGGGAAACCGAGTTGGGGAGGAGTTCCCTCCTCCAACCGGCGGCCCACCTCCAAGCCGAGTTAGGGAGGGACTCCCTCCCCTTGGCCGGTGCCTCCCTCCACCTATATAAGGAGGGGCAGGGCTCCCCTCCTAGACACACAAGATCCTCTCCTCCAAACCCTAGTACCAAGCCGCCGCCGCCTCCAAGCCGCCGCCGGCCCTAGGGCACTCGCCGCCGCCGCCTAGGTGAAACCCTAGCCGCCGGCACTAGCCCCTCCTCGGCGTGTCTAAACCCTAGATCATCGAGGGACTCTCTCATACTCCACCATACTCGCTCCGGCTTAAGGCGAAGCCCTGCGAGATCTCCCCTCTACTTCCGGTACCACGCCGTTGTGCTGCCGGGATCGCGAGGAGAGTGCTACAACCTCCACTGCCTGCTGGAACAAGGGAGATGAAGGTCTTCGTCGAGTACCGAACGTGTGACCGACTGCGGGAGCGCTGCCGGAACGCAGCGCCGGAAGGATCGTCTACGCGATCTTGAGATCGTGAAGAGTACGACTACATCACCCACGAGAATCCGCTCTCGTTAAACACTTCGGAATCTTCGAGGGTGAGTTATTCTATCGACTCGTTGCTACAATCTAGTAGATAGATCTTGGCTTGTTTGTTTGCATGCGGTAGAAATTTTTTGTTTTCCATGCTACGAACCCCTGCAACTTTGCCTTCGGTTCTGTGATAGAAGGCATACCCAATAGTTTCCTTAGGGTATCCTATGAAGACGCATTTCTCCGCTTTGGGTTCGAGCTTGTCCGGCATCAACTTCTTGACGTAAGCTTCGCATCCCCAAACTTTAAGAAACGACAACTTAGGTTTAGCACCAAACCACAGTTCATACGGTGTCGTATCAATGGATTTATATGGTGCCCTATTTAAAGTGAATGCAGCGGTTTCTAATGCATAACCCCAAAATGATAACGGCAAATCAGTAAGAGACATCATCGATCAGACCATATCTAATAGGGTTCGATTCTGGCGTTTAGACACACCATTGCACTGTGGTGTTCCGGGTGGCGTGAGTTGCGAAACGATTCCGCTTGCTTTAAGATGCGTGAGAAAATCATAACTCAAATATTCACCTCCACGATCGGATCGTAGAAACTTAATCTTTCTGTTACGATGGTTCTCCACTTCATTCTGAAATTCCTTGAACTTTTCAAATGTTTCAGATTTATGTTTCATCAAATAGATATACCCATATCTACTTAAGTCATCGGTAAAAGTGAGAAAATAGCGATATCCACCGTGCGTCGAAACACTCATCGGTCTGCATACATCGGTATGTATGATTTCCAACAAGTCCGTTGCTCGCTCCATCATTCCGGAGAACGGGGTTTTGATCATCTTGCCCATGAGGCATGGTTCGCATGTGTCAAATGATTCAAAATCAAGAGACTCCAAAAGTCCATCAGAATGGAGTTTCTTCATGCGTTTTACACCAATATGACCTAGACGACAGTGCCACAAATAAGTAGTATTATCACTATCTACTTTGCATCTCTTAGCCTCAATGTTATGGATGTGTGTTTCATCCCTTTCGAGATTCAGAAGAAATAAACCATTTACAGCAGGTGCATTACCATAAAAGATATTACTCATATAAATAGAATAACCATTATTCTCCGATTTAAATGAATAACCATCTTGCAATAAACACGATCCAGAAATAATGTTCATGCTCAATGCAGGCACATAATAACACTTATTAAGGTTTAAAGCTAATCCCGAAGGTAAAACTAAGGAGAGCGTGCCGACGGCCATCACATCAACTCTTGATCCGTTGCCAACGCACATCGTCACCTCATCCCTCGCAAGCCGCCGTCTATTCCGTAGCTCCTGTTTCGAGTTACAAATATTAGCAACTGAACCAGTATCAAATACCCAGGCACTACAACGAGGGCTAGTAAGGAAAACATCAATAACATGTATATCAAATATACCTTTGATGGTGCCAGCCTTCTTGTCCGCTAAGTACTTCGAACAGTTGCGCTTCCAGTGACCCTTGTCCTTGCAATAGAAGCACTCAGTGTCCGGCTTGGGTCCAGACTTGAGCTTCTTCTCAGCAGGGGCAACGCGCTTGCCGCCGCCTTTCTTGAAGGGCTTCTTTCCACCCTTACCTTTCTTGAAGGTGGGGGGCTTGTTGACCATCAACACATGATTATCCTTTTTGATGTCCACCTCCACGGCCTTCAGCTTTGCGAAGAGCTCGGTGATCATATCAGTGGAACCAATTGAAGGGAATATGCCCGAGAGGCAATAATAAAGTGGTTATTATCGTATTCCTTGTTTATAATAAATGTTTATTTTGCATGCTATAATTGTATTAATACGGAAACGTTAATACATGTGTGTTTAATAAACAAAAAGGAAGTTCCTAGTTATGCCTCTCTTATAAACTAGCTCGTTGATTAACAAGATGATCAAAGTTTCCTGATCATGGACATTGGATGTTGTTAATAACGAGGTCACAAAATAAGTGTAATGGTGTGATGAACATTCATCTGAAGTATAGCATTACGATCAAAGTCATTGAGTTTATATTGCTATAACAACTTATAAAGTGATCCTAATCCTTAGACCATGAGATCATGTTAATCACTAACACCGGAAGAGTTTCTTGATAACATCAAACATCACACCGTAACTGGGTGATTATAAAGATGGATTCAGAACTAATAAAGTGTTATGTTGAGGCCCATGGATCGAGAGTGGAATTTGTTCATCCTGATGACGGATAGATATGCTCTGGGCCCTCTCGGTGATATCACATTGATTAGCTTGCAAGCAAGTGATTTGATCACTAGAATGTTATATCACGGGAACGAGAAAAGAGTGCATGTCGGTAACGAGATCAAACTAGGTATGGAGATACCGATGATCGAATCTCGGACATGTAATATATCGTGAAACAAAGGGATTAAGATACTAACGTAAAAGGTTCACACGATCACAGAAGTCATCGTTGAATGTGTGGGAGTCAGTATGGATGTCCAGGTCCCGCTACTGATTATTGATCGGAGAAGGGTCTCGATCATGTCCGCATTATTTGCGAACCGTAGGGTGACACACTTAAGGGATACCGACACCTTTCGGAGCAAATGATATGCCAGAAAAAGAAAAGGAAAGCACATGAATTTATTTCACTAGACATCGAAACTGTTTCGGTTGAAATTGCTGAAACTGGTTCTGCATGTGAAATGGAATACTAGCAAGGGGTTTTATGTGAATGTTTGTTAATTAAAGTAATTAACAAAATTCTGAATAAATAAATAAAATAGTTTTATTTAAATGAGAGCTTGCATTAATTTTGGTGGAAAATTAATGCATGTGAGTGGAATTGTGAGTGGAGAGGTTTTTATGTGAGTGGAGCTTCCACCACATGAATGAGGGAGAGGTGGGGGCACCCTCCATGGTCGGCGGCCATGCCCCCTTGGGCTGCCCCCTCCCTATAAAAGTACCCCCTCCTCTCACTTGTCTCAGACACCTCCTTGCAAAGGATCTCTCTCCCCCTTTAGAATTTCCCCATGGTCTCGGATCAGCGAGATACATGTTCCCGGTGGATTTTTCTGGAAGGATTTGTTGCTTCCGCTGCTTCGCTGGAGCGAGGGCGCGGAGGTTGTCGGGTACCCGTACGTGTGTGCGATCACGGATGCATCACTGCTTTGAGGTGCTGGACTTGATCGTGCTGGACCGGCTGGACCAGATGGACTTCATCACGATCTTGAGATCGGCAAGCGTTCGTCTACATCATCCACGAGTACAACCTCGTTAACGCTATTCGGTCTTCGAGGGTATGTATTCTATGGATGTATATCCACCCGTTGCTTGTATCTAGAAGATAGATCTTGGTACTTAGATGTTCCCATCGTAGGAAATTTTTTGTTTTCTATGCTGCGAACCCTACAGTGGTATCAGAGCCGGATCTATGCGTAGATGCTTTGCACGGGTAGTACACATATGAGTATGTGGGCGATGATGATCATTTTATTGCTTCTTAGTTGTACTTTGGATATTGGTGGCATAGTGGGATGAAGCGGCCCGGACAAACTTTACATGTCCTCGCACATGAGACCTATTCCACGCTTGACATGCAACTAGTTTTGCATAAGTGGCTAGCGGGTGTCTGTCTCTCCTACTATAGTCAACATCTAATTTGCAACGAGTTGTCAACAATTTGGTTATCCTCGTTGTGGTTCATGTTCGTAGGTAAGAACGGTTCTATCTTCGAAAGCCCTAAGCCACGTAAAACTTGCAATGGATAAATTAGAGGCGTCTAGTTTAGATTGTTGCTGGGCTAGTGTTATGATATGGTGATGTTATAAGTAGAAGTATGAGATGATACTCTTACAACACACATAGCGTGTAAGTTCCATAGACCTTGGCCTTACACATAAAGGTACGATAGAGATCATACCACGGTGCACATGATGAAGATCATATGCGAGAACCATATCATTTCACTAATAAACATGTGATGTTTTGATTGCATCTTATATTGCTTGTTTGGTGTTTTATTAGCATAATAAGATGATCCCTCATTTAGATATCAAGATAAGAATATGTTCTTCCTTAAGTATGCACCGACAATGTTTCGTCGCTTCAAGACATCACGTGATGATCGGGTGTACTTGAATCCACGAGCATATCTCGGGTGTAAGACAGTTACACACGCGAATACTAAGGTTCTTACTTGACGAGCCTAGCATGTACAGACATGGCCTCGGAACACGGACCGAAAGGTTAAAGCATGAGTCATATGTTTTGATATGATGACCATATGGATGCTCGCCTTTGAAGCTACACCGACTCACGTGATGATCGGACTTGGTGTAGTGGATTTGGTTCATGTAATCACCAAAAAGACACGAGGGATGTCGTTTTTGAGTGGGAGTTCATTTCTAATTTGGATTAGTAGAACTCAATTTATCATAAATTAAATCAAAGTGAATTTGCATAATTTGTTGTAGTCATTGGCATTAGTTCACCACCTTATGCATAGTTGTAATTGAGATAATAGAACTATAGAATTCTGGATATATACTTTACGAACTGGTATCGTATTGTGTTGAGTGTCAATCTAAAGTTTAAAGTCCTATTGCAAACTTTCAGCAAACTCTATTTACTCCGTGAAATTTAATAGTTAGTATTAAATCGAGAGTAACAATTCCAGTGTTAGTATCTTAAGTATCATGTTTGCCTCCATGATTCTTGATTGTTTTAATATCAAGTTTATCTAGGAGCTGAAATAATTGTTTCAGAAACCATCATGTGTGGTAGATATAGCGATATCTGAAACAATGTTTTCGTTGCAATATGATAGAGTATAATATATGTTCTCATATTGGATGAGAATTTACGAAGGTTGGAGATGCTAGACATCTTAATCATCCAAAAGTGTTTTGGAAAGTAATGTTATACTCACGATTCGCCTTTATAAGCTACAGTAGCTTGATCATGAAAGTCGTCATGATAAGGATGAATAGAAGATGTATGTAAAGTGTTTACTACACTAAAAGATTACTAAAGAATGGATTTTGAAAGAATACCGATCATTTTGATGATGGTGATCTACTTCAAAGTGCAAGTTCAAAGGTATTATTATTTGAATATACACGCTTTGGACTATGTGTCATGTATATGGCACTACTTTTGATGTTGGTAGATTCTTTTAAAAAGGAAAAGGAAATGCTGAAAGAGAATCTATAAAATATACTTGGCAGAAAAGAAAAGATTGGAAATATCCAATTTAGGTATATATATGATATACATGTTATGGTTGTATTCTTTGCTTGTTAAACAATGTGGTTCTTGGGTATTGGATACCGAATTGGTTGGTATGAAATTTCATACGGAGCAACGCAATTCATGAAACACAATGGCCTAAGTAACTAGCAAGAGAATATGTGATGATGTTCATCAAAAACAAACAAGCCGTTGTTTGTATTTCTCATTGACATCAAAGCTTGACTTTAAGATTTGTTTTAATAATTGTTATTTGAATCAGGTATTACGAGAACAAAGGTTGTTCAAATAATTACCGTATTCCATATAAGATGGATGATTTACAAATCTAGTTGGAGAAATCACATCCATAAAACCTAATGCTAAAATGTCGCAAGACAAATGATTGAAAGATCACTTACAAAGTGACATCGCTGTTTAAATTATATTGGAAATAAAACATGAAGAATTTCCATATTCATGGATTTTTGGAGTCTTTGATTTGATCAAGTGACGCTTGTGAGACTTTCCTCGGGATAATTAAAAACTTCGTTCAAAGGCCAAAGAAGAATGAATGACTAAAATATTGGAATTTATACATATCAATGTATGTAGTCCATTATGTGTAGTTGTAAGCGATGGGTTTCAACTTCATATAATTTCTCCGGAAATTTGAGTGAATATTCACTTAATGAGAAAGAAGTATGAAATATTTGAAAAACGTTTCAAAGACTTTCAAGATGAAGTGGAAAATCATTGTAACAAGAAAATAAATGGTTTATGATTTTATCATAAGGGATTTGTTTGAGTTACAAGTGTAACAAGAAAACAAATGAATTATGATTTTATCATAAAGGGATTTATTTGAGTTGCAAGTTTAGCAAAACACCTATTTACATATCCCGAAACACCATAGGAATATGGAGTGTTTGAGATTTGTAATAAAACCTTGTTTGACATGGTTGGATCAAAGGTGTTATTTATAAAACTGCCATTATGTTTTAAAAGATTAAAGCTTTAGAGACTACTGCTTTTACACTGAAAAGAGGTCCATCTTGATCTGTTGAAATGACACCATATGAGTTATGGTTTGGGGTAAAACCCAAGTTTTCCTTTCTTAAATTTTGGTATGCTAAACATATGTAAGATGTTTACAACCAAAGTCGGATGAGCATGTCTTTGTAGGTTATTTCGAATAACAATTGGTTATTCCTCCATAACACCAAGGACAAAAGGGTTTGTCGCTTGAAACGTGAAGTTTCTTGAAAAAGGAATTTTTTCGTAAAAGTTAAGTGGGAGGACAATAGAACTTTGATAAGGTTAACGAACCTTAGCTAAATGTGCTGAGTTGCGCAGCGCCGGAAATTGTTCCGGAGGCTGCCATAATGCTCATAGATTATGTGCCTCAAAGGTTGTGGTCACGGAGATCTAAGTTCTTATTGAACCAAGTCGGTTGAATAAACAATCAAATACTAAGATTTGAGAGTAAATCATTATTGTTTGACAATGATGAACCGACTATATGCAAAGAAGCGATGATGGGCCCTAACTCCATCAAATGGCTTGAAGCCATAAAATCCGTGATAGTTCCATACACGAGAAATCAAGTTTTGAACTTGGAAGACCCTTCAGAAAGGTGTAAAAACCTATCGGTCGTATTTGGATCTATAAAGAAACAGACATGGATGTCTCACATCTATGAAATATTTGACATGTCATAAAGTATTTTATGGCAATGTTCAAGGAGTTGACTATGACAAGATTTAATCTTTCATAGCGATATTTAGTCTGGACGGATTAAAGTAGCAACCACTACATATAATTTGGTATATGGTAGATGAATAAACAAAACAAAGTTCTTTTAATAGAATGGTTACCTAGGACGTGTACATGACACGATCCAAAGGGTTTTGTTAATTCAAAGGATGCTAAAAGGGGCATGCAAACTTCAATGGTTGAAGTAAGCATCGCGGAGTTGGAATCTTCACCATGATGAAAAAGGAGTTTTTCATCAGGAGACGATGAAGATGCTTGCATTTGCAAGAAATTAAGTGGGAGTGCTAAGACATATTTCTAATACATTATGTGGAGGACATTTTGTTGATTAGAAATGATGTATCTTTTATTTACAAAGGTTAAGAATTTCATGTCGATGAAAAACTTAGGCAAAACCCGAATATTTAGCATGAATGTCTATAGTGGATAGACTGTGACGCTAATATGGTTGTGCCAAACGTACATATATGAGATATTGAAGGAGTTCAATATAGAAACGACAAGAAATGGTTCTTGTCGCATGGAAAAGAATTGAATCAAGATTCAAGTGTATCGACACTTGATAAGTGAAACAAGATTCAAGTGCTTTGACACTTGATGAGTGAAATCACAAGGATGTTTTGATCAATTATACCATGATATGTACACATCCAGATATGTCCTATGCTCTAAGTGTTATGAGCATATACCATAATGAATCATAAAATGATCATTGGACGATAGTGAGGATATTCTTATGATCTTTGGAAGAACTAAGAATATATTTGTGTAGAGGTGACAAATAATTACAAATAGTTCATTGTAAAGCATTACATTGATACTAGTTTTGTCACAAGATACAAATTAAGTTTATCTCAATTTAAACTATGGGTGTCACAATGTAATGGAAAGGAGATTCCATGATGGATTTGGATGAAATCCATAGTTAAGACATTGTGACGAATACTACAACAAAAAGGCTAAGTATATGACTGCTATAGTAGCAGCAAAGGAGGGAATTTGTGTCAAGTAGTTTGTTATCAAACTAAGGTGTGGTTCGCAATGGGCTAACACTAAAGATATATTGTATGATAATGGTATCGACGTGATTTAACCCCAAGGAACTAAAGGTCTCACCAAAAGACCAAATTTTATACAATGCCATCTCATTGGAGAATGAGTGATGCGTGAAGACGCAAAGACATGCAAATACACACGGACCTGAAGCGTCAGATCCGTAGATTATGTTAACCACTTGCAATTGCGTATATGTAACACCAGAAAGCCATAGGTGTTCAATACGCAAAGTTTTCAAACTAGATTATTGTCTCTAGTGCAAGTGGGAGACTGAAGGGAATATGCCCGAGAGGCAATAATAAAGTGGTTATTATCGTATTCCTTGTTTATGATAAATGTTTATTTTGCATGCTATAATTGTATTAATACGGAAACGTTAATACATGTGTGTTTAATAAACAAAAAGGAAGTTCCTAGTTATGCCTCTCTTATAAACTAGCTCGTTGATTAATAAGATGATCAAAGTTTCCTGATCATGGACATTGGATGTTGTTAATAACGAGGTCACAACATTAGTGTAATGGTGTGATGAACATTCATCCGAAGTATAGCATTACGATCAAAGTCATTGAGTTTATATTGCTATAACAACTTACGAAGTGATTCTAATCCTTAGACCATGAGATCATGTCAATCACTAACACCGGAAGAGTTTCTTGATAACATCAAACATCACACCGTAACTGGGTGATTATAAAGATGGATTCAGAACTAATAAAGTGTTATATTGAGTCCCATGGATCGAGAGTGGAATTTGTTCATCCTGATGACGGATAGATATGCTCTGGGCCCTCTCGGTGATATCACATTGATTAGCTTGCAAGCAAGTGATTTGATCACTAGAATGTTATATCACGGGAACGAGAAAAGAGTGCATGTCGGTAACGAGATCAAACTAGGTATGGAGATACCGATGATCGAATCTCGGACATGTAATATGTCATGAAACAAAGGGATTAAGATACTAACGTAAAAGGTTCACACGATCACAGAAGTCATCGTTGAATGTGTGGGAGTCAGTATGGATGTCCAGGTCCCGCTACTGATTATTGATCGGAGAAGGGTCTCGATCATGTCCGCATTATTCGCGAACCGTAGGGTGACACACTTAAGGGATACCAACACCATTCGGAGCAATTGATATGCCAGAAAAAGAAAAGGAAAGCGCAGGAATTTATTTCACCAGACACCAAAACTGTTTTGTTGAAATTGCTGAAACTGGTTCTGCATGTGAAATGGAATACTAGCAAGGGGTTTTATGTGAATTTTTGTTAATTAAAGTAATTAAAAAAATTCTGAATAAATAAATAAAATAGTTTTATTTAAATGAGAGCTTGCATTAATTTTGGTGGAAAATTTATGCATGTGAGTGGAATTGTGAGTGGAGAGGTTTTTATGTGAGTGGAGCTTCCACCACATGAATGAGGGAGAGGTGGGGGCACCCTCCATGGCCGGCGGCCATGCCCCCTTGGGCTGCCCCCCTCCCTATAAAAGGACCCCCTCCTCTCACTTGTCTCAGACACCTCCTCGCGAAGGATCTCTCTCCCCCCTTTAGAATTTCCCCATGGTCTCGGATCAGCGAGATACATGTTCCCGGTGGCT
The DNA here is from genome assembly GCA_916181665.1 of Avena sativa. NCBI lineage: Eukaryota > Viridiplantae > Streptophyta > Magnoliopsida > Poales > Poaceae > Avena > Avena sativa. The sequence goes on along the minus strand of OV702294.1, from coordinate 162,884,775 downwards.
TTTTCTGGAAGGATTTGTTGCTTCCGCTGCTTCGCTGGAGTGAGGGCGCGGAGGTTGTCGGGGTACCCGTACGTGTGTGCGATCACGGATGCACCACTGCTTTGAGGTGCTGGACTTGATCGTGCTAGACCGGCTGGACCAGATGGACTTCATCACGATCTTGAGATCGGCAAGCGTTCGTCTACATCATCCATGAGTACAACCTTGTTAACGCTATTCGGTCTTCGAGGGTATGTATTCTATGGATGTATATCCACCCGTTGCTTGTATCTAGAAGATAGATCTTGGTACTTAGATGTTCCCATCGTAGAATTTTTTTTGTTTTCTATGCTGCGAACCCTACACCAATCTGATTATGAGTCACTACAAAACTTTTGTAGCTGGGAGGGAGTGATTGCAGAACCCTGTCAATCTTGAGCTCCTCTGGAATCTTGCAGTCCAGTTGCTCAAGGCGTTGAGTGTAGCCCGACATCTTAATGGCGTGCTCACTAACGGAACTCCCGTCCTCCATCTTGCAGTTAAAGAATTTCTCAGAGATCTCATATCTGTCAGAACGGGCCTGAGTCTGAAACATAGTTTTCAGCTCCTCAAGAATCTCAAAGGGCCCGGGATAGTCTTCAAAACGATTTTGAAGGTCCGATTCCATAGCAAACAACATGGTGCTCTTAATCACACCATAATCATCTTTGCGCGACTGATAGACAGCTTTCTCATCAGCCGGCGCAGTTGCAGCAAGGGGGTTACCTAAAGCTTTCTCAAGGACATAGTCCTTTTGACCGCCAGAGAGAATGATTCTCAGATTGTGGAACCAGTTGGTGAAGTTAGACCCATTGTTTCTAAGCTTTTCCTTCTCAGCAAAAATGTTGAAGTTGAAGTTGGACTTAGCCATTTGATCTACAGTGTTTGCAAGTACAATTTAGACTATGTTCATGATAAATAGTTCAACTTAATCAAATTACTAGATGAACTCCCACTAAATTCAACATCCCTCAAGTTGTTTAGTGAACATGATCCAAATTCACCACACCTAATCCGATCTTCATGAGAAGAGATGTGGTTTCAATGGTGGACAACGAAGTGTCGATCATATCATTCATATGACTCATGCTTAACCTTTCGGTTCATGTGTTCTGAGGCCATGTCTGTACATGCTAGGCTCGTCAAGTTAGACCCAAGTATTTCCGCGTGTGCAAAAACTGGCTTGCACCCGTTGTATGTGAACGTAGAGTCTATAGCACCCGATCATCACGTGATGCTTGGACACGGCGAACTTTTGCAATGGTGCATACATGGGGAGAACACAGTTTTATCTTGATATTTAAGTGAGGAATCATCTTATAATGCTACCGTCGCGATCTAAGCATAATAAGATACATAAAAGGATAAACATCACATGCATATAACTTTATGTGACATGGTATAGCCAATCTTCGCGCAATGATCTCCATCTTGTGCGTGCCGGCATGATCTCCATCACTCCACCATGATTGCCTCCACCACGAATAGCAACTACAACTATTGCTAACTACTTAGCGATAAAGTAAAGCTATTACATGGCGTATAAGAAGTTGACACACAGGTCATACACAATTATAAAGACAACCATATGGCTCCTGCCGGTTGTGTACTCATCGACATGCAAGTCGTGAAACATTACAAAACATGATCATCGCATACAATACACATATCACATCTTGGGCCATACCATATCACAGAAAACACTCCCTGCAAAAACAAGTTAGACGCCTCTACTTTGTTGTTGCATGTTTTACGTGGCTTATGGGAGTAGCAAGCTAAGAACGATTCTTACCTACGGAAAGCCACAATGGTGATATTATGGTTGCCAAACTCCGGTGTAAATCCCATGACAACTATAGTGAGAGAAACAGACATCCACCAGCCGCATGTGTGGAACAAGCCACACGTCAAGTGCGGAGCCGGTCTCGCGAACGACGTCGCGTAAAGTTGGCCTGGACCGCTTCGATCTCACTATCCCGCGTCATAAGAAGAACACAAACAAGAGGCTTGCAACAGAAAACATCAACGCCCGCAACAACCATGTTGCGTTCTACTCGTGAAACACATCTACGCATAGATCTAGCTCTGATACCACTGAAGGGTTTTGCAGCATAGTAAATCAAAAAAATTCTACGGATGCGAACGGGAAAGCCAAGATCTAATCTAGGAGATGCAAACAACGAGAGGGATTAGATGATATCTTCATACCCTTGAAGATTCGCACAACGGAACGTTCGTCGGAACATGGGTGATGTAGTCGTACTCGCTTCTCCTCCTTGCGATCCGCTCCGATTTAACACCACAAGTGGCGATGCCTCTGAGAGATGCACACGTGCGGCACCTCGACGTCTCCTCCTTCCTCGGTCCAGCAAGTATGGTGGAGAGACGGGTTGAATCTACAACGTGACGGCGCGGTGCAAGTGGTGGAGAGTTTCTGCAGCAGGGCTTCGCCTACGTGTAGTCGGGAGGGAGAGAGAGAAGAGGGCAGCAGGGCGGCTAGGGCTTGAGGATGAGGTGTTGGGGGGTGGTGTGCCCCCATCCCTCTTTATATAGAGGGGTGGGCGCCAACCCTATCCCCTCCCCCAAGCCTAGGCCGGTGGCCAAGGAGGGAAGAGTGGGGGGCAAGTTTCCCCCTCCTTCTAGAAGCTTTCCTAGGGTTTAGCCCTAGGTTGACCGGCTGGGCCCTATGGGGCCTTGTCCCCCTGGCCCAATGCGGCCAGGGCACTCCCTCATAGGCCCATGCCCCCTCCCGATAGGTGGGTCCACGTTGGTCCCCCTCTAGAAGGTTCTAGAAGCTTCCGGTACAATACCGATTAACCCGAAACAATTCCGAACTCCAAAAACTGCATTGCCTTATATGAATCTCATTCTCCGGACCATTCCGGAACCTCTCGTGATGTCCCGGATCCCATCCGAGACTCCGAACAAAAACTCATAAACCAATTATCCAATCTATCCTAGCATCGAGACACGTTAAGTGTGTGACCCTTCGGGTTCGAGAACATGCAAACATGATCTTATATCAATAATCAATAGCGGGGTCTGGAAACCCATATTGACTCCCAAACATTCATCGATGATCATATCGGATGAACCATGATGCCAGGATTCAATCAATCCCATATATATATTCCCTTCGTCTCGTGATATTTTACTTGCCCGAGATTTGATCGTCGGTACTGTCATACCTAGTTCAATCTCGTTCACAGCAAGTACTTTACTCGTTCCGCAGTCCGATATCACTTTGTGATTAACCCCTTAACCACATGCTTGCAAGCGGTGTTGATATCGATTACCGAGTGGGCCCGAAGTATATCTCTCCGACTTGGGAGGGACAAATCCCATCTCGATACATACAACCCATCAGGTACTTTTCGATCACCTGAGAGACACCTTTATGATCATCCTCTCATAGGATGACGTTTGATGACCTCAAAGCTTTCTTCTGAAACCAGCGAGTTGTATTATCTCATGGTCTAAGGAATACAATATTTGACATAAGAGAAGCTTCGCAAAGATGAACACGATGACATGATCTAATTGCTTCGCTTAGTTTGGGTCTATCCATCATATCATTCTCCCAATGATATGATCTCATTATTAATCGACAACTCATGTCTATGGTTAGGAAACCTTAACCATCATTAATCAATGACCTAGTCCTTAGAGGCATACTAGGGACACGGTGTTGTTCACAAACCACATAAGTATTAAAGTTTCCGCTTAATACAATTCTAGCATGGAATATAAACTTTATCATGAACAAGAATTATAATAATAACATCTTTATTATTGCCTCTAGGGCATAATTCCAACATGTTTATCACCGCAGAGGTGTTTCGGGTGTCCAAGGAGGATGTTGCTCACTTAGCGTTTAATTGGGGCAGAGTTGCGGAAAAAACTTTTGCATGCTAATCCGAAGGATTGCGGTCGAAGAATTCATAGGGAGCACTGTAGGGTTTCATAGCATGGAAAACAAAAAATTTCTACCGCATACAAACAAACAAGCCAAGATCTATCTACTAGATTGTAGCAACGAGTCAATAGAATAACTCACCCTCGAAGATTCCAAAGTGTTTAACGAGAGTGGATTCTCGTGGGTGATGTAGTCGTACTCTTTCCGATCTCAAGATTGTAGCACTCTCCCTTGTTCCAGCAGACAGCGGAGGTTGTAGCACTCTCCTCACGATTTCGGCAGCACGACGGCGTGGTACCGGAAGTAGAGGGGAGATCTCGCAGGGCTTCGCCTTAAGCCGGAGCGAGTATGGTGGACTATGAGAGAGACCCTCGGTGATCTAGGGTTTAGACGCATCGAGGAGGAGCAAGGCCGGTGGCTAGGGTTTAGCTAGGCGACGGCGGAGGCTTGCCCTAGGCGGCGGCGACAGCAGGAGGTGGCGGCGCCGAGCTAGGGTTTGCGGGATGGTGGAGTTGTGTCTTGGAGGGGCAAACCTGCCCCTCCTTATATAGGTGGAGGGGGCGCGCCAGGGGAGGGGAGTCCCTCCCCAACTCGGTTTCCCAAGTGGGCCGACGGTGGAGGGGAGGAACTCCTCCCCAAGTAGGTTTCCTACTTCCCCTCCACCTCACAAAATAGCCGTTTGACTTTTCAAATTGGCGTTTGACTTTTCAAACTAGGATTTGATTAAACCCTTTATTTTGTTCAGCGATGACACCTAGTACATGATGCAATCATTCAAACTTGATATGACACATTCATGTACCCTTCCCCTCTGGAGTGCTGGACATTCCGGAACCTTCTAGAACATTCCCGATGAAAACACCGGAACCATTCTCCAACCCCGAAACAGGACTTTCGTTATATGAATCTTATTCTCCGGACCATTCTGGATCTCCTGGTGATATCCCGGATCCCATCCGAGACTCTGAACAACATTCGGTCTTTTACTCATCATTCCATAACTACTCAAACAACGTCGAAACCTTAAGTGTGTCTTCCTACGGTTCGTGAATTATGCGGACATGATCGAGACACTTCTCCGAACAATAACCAATAGAGGAATCTAGAAATTCATATGGCTCCCACATATTTCTATGATTACTTTGCGATCGAATGAACCACTTACATACGATACCAATTTCCCTTTGTCTCACGATAGTTTACTTATCCGAGGTTATGATCGTCGGTATCTCTGCATACCTAGTTCAACCTCGTTACTGACAAGTACTCTTTTCTCGTTCCCATGATATGTGATCCCTTGTGAGCCATTCACATGCTTGCAATCTAATTGGATGACATTCCACCGAGAGGGCCCAGAGTATATCTATCCGTCATATGGATGGACAAATCCCACTCTTGATCCATGTGTCTCAACCAATACTTTCTGAACACTCAATGCCACCTTTATAGCCACCCAGTTACGGTGTGGTGTTTGTTGTCATCAAAGCATCCTTCCGGTGAAGGTGATATGCATGATTTCATGGTCGAAGGAATTAGGTTACTATGTATCAGAAAGCATATAGCAATTGAACTATTAAAATGACTTGATCTTTATGCTACGCTTATCTATAGGAGTATGTCCATCATATCATTCTCCTAACGATATGATCTTGTTGTTAATAACATCTCAATGTTCATGATAGGGAAACCACAATCATTTATTAACCAACAAGCTAGTATTATAAAGAGGCTTTACTAGGAACTCTATTTTAGTTTACAAATCACACAAGTATTAATGTTTCCTTGTTAATACTATCATAGCATGAATGTAAACATTTATCATAAACACAAAGATATAATAATAACTACATTTATTATTGCCTCTAGGGCATATCTCCAACAGTATCCCACTTGCACTAGAGTCATCTAATCTAGATTACATGGTAATATACCGAACACCCATGGCAGTTTGGTGCTGGTCATGTTTTGCCCTCGGGAGAGGTTTAGTCAACGGATCCGCCACATTCAGATCTGTGTGTACTTTTCAAATCTTTATGTCCCCATCTTGGACATGTTCTCGAATAGCGTGAAAACGTAGCTTGATGTGCTTCAGCTTCTTGTGTGACCTTGGTTCCTGCGCATTGGCTATGGCGCCCATGTTATCACAGTATATTGACATTGGGTCCAGCGCACTAGGAACCACACCGAGCTCTGTAATGAACTCTTTCATCCATATCGCTTCTTGTGAAGCCTCCGAAGCAGCCATGTATTCCGATTCAGTTGAAGATCTCACCACAACGCTTTGCTTTGCACTCCTCCAGCTAACTGCTGCACCATTCAAAGTAAATACGTATCCAGATTGTGATTTAGAATCATCCGGATCGGTGTTCCAACTAGCATCGGTGTAACCATTAACAACGAGCTGTTCATCACCTCCATAAGAAAGAACCATATCCTTAGTTCTTCTCAAGTACTTAAGGATGTTTTTGACCGCTGTCCAATGATCCACTCCTGGATCACTTTGATATCTGCTAGTTAAACTAACAGCATATGCAATGTCGGGTCTAGTACATAGCATGGCATACATTAGAGATCCTATGGCTGAGGCATAGGGAGTCTTACTCATCCTTTCTCTATCTTCTGCCGTTGTCGGACTTTGAGTTTTACTCAACGTCGTATTGGGCAACATGGGCAAGAACCCTTTCTTGCTATCTTCCATTCCAAACCTATTTAGAACTTTGTCCAAATATTTACTTTGTGACAATGATATTAGGCATCTCGATCTATCTCTATAAATCTTTATGCCTAATATGTAAGCTGCTTCGCCAAGATCTTTCATTGAAAAACTATTATTCAAATATTCCTTGACACTATTAAGAAGGTCTACATCATTCCCAATCAACAATATGTCATCTACATATAGTATTAAGAATGCTACAGAGCTCCCACTCACTTTCTTGTAAATACAAGCTTCTCCATAAGTTTATATAAAACCAAAACTTTTGATTACCTTATCAAAACATTGATTCCAACTTCGGGATGCTTGCTTCAATCCATAGATGGACTGTTGAAGTTTGCATACCTTGTTAGCATCTTTAGGATCGACAAAACCTTTGGGTTGCATCATATACAACTCTTCATCAATGTCTCCATTGAGGAATGTTGTTTTGACATCCATCTGCCATATCTCATAATCATAATATGCAGCGATAGCTAACATAATCCTCACAGACTTTAGCTTCGCTACAGGTGAGAAAGTCTCATCGTAGTCAACTCCTTGAATTTGTCGAAACCATTTTGCGACAAGTCGAGCTTTATAGACAGTAACATTACCATCAGCATCTGTTTTCTTCTTGAAAATCCATTTGTTCTCGACAGCCTTACGGCCATCCGGTAAGTCCACCAAGGTCCATACTTGGTTTTCGTACATGGATCCAATCTCGGATTTCATGGCTTCTTGCCATTTATTGGAATCTGGGCTCATCATCGCTTCCTCATACGTCGTAGGGTCATCGGTGTTGTCCACCAACATGACATTCATTACGGGATCATACCAATCAGGAGTGGTACGAGTTCTCGTTGACCTGCGAGGCTCTGTAGTAACTTCAACCGAAGTTTCATGATCATCATCATTAGCTTCCTCTCTTATTGGTGCAGGCACCACATGAACTTCTTCCGGTGCTGCGCTACTTGCAAGTTCAAGAGAAGGTTCGACAACCTCGTCGAGTTCTACTTTCCTTCCAGTCACTTCTTTCCAGAGAAATTCCTTCTCTAGAAAGGATCCATTCTTGGCAACGAAGATTTTGCCTTCGGATCTATGATAGAAGGTATACCCAATAGTTTCCTTCGGGTATCCTATGAAGACGCATTTTTCCACTTTGGGTTCAAGCTTGTCCGGCTGTAACTTCTTTACATAGGCTTCGCAACCCCAAACTTTAAGGAACGACAATTTAGGTTTCTTCCCAAACCATAATTCATACGGTGTCGTTTCAACGGATTTAGATGGTGCCCTATTTAAAGTGAATGCAGCTGTTTCTAATGCATAACCCCAAAATGATAGCGGTAAATCTGTAAGTGACATCATAGAACGAACCATATCTAAGAGAGTTCGATTACGACATTCGGACACACCATTACGCTGTGGTGTTCCCGGCGGTGTCAATTGTGAAAGTATTCCGCATTTCTTTAAATGCTCGCCAAACTCGTAACTTAGATATTCACCTCCACGATCAGAACGTAGAAATTTAATCTTCTTGTTACGTTGATTCTCAACCTCACTTTGAAATTCCTTAAACTTCTCGAAAGTTTCGGACTTATGTTTCATGAAATAGATATACCCATATCTACTCAAGTCATCCATGAAGGTAAGAACAGAACGATAACCACCGCGCGATGCTACACTCATTGGACCACACACATCAGTATGTATGATTTCCAATAAGTCCATAGCTCGCTCCATCATACCAGAAAATGGAGTCTTAGTCATTTTTCCCATCAGACATGCTTCGCATCTTTCAAGTGATTCAAAATCAAGTGATTCAATAAGTCCATCGGAATGGAGTTTCTTCATACGCTTCACTCTAATGTGACCAAGACGATAGTGCCACATATAGGTCGAGTTATCACTCGATTTCAAACGTTTAGCCTCAATGTTATTAATATGTGTATTTCCACTATCGAGATTCAATAAGAATAGACCATCTATCAAAGGTGCATGTGCATAAAACATATTACTCATATAAATCGAACAACCATTATTCTCGGACTTAAACAAGTAACCGTCTCGCAATAAACAAGATCCCGATATAATGTTCATGCTTAACGCAGGCACCAAATAACAATTATTTAAGTATAAAACTAATCCCGATGGTAGATGAAGAGGTAGCGTGCCGACCGTGATTACATCAACCTTTGATCCATTTCCTACGCGCATCGTCACCTCGTTCTTCGCTAGCTTCCGTTTATTCTGCAACACCTGTTTCGAGTTACAAATATGAGCAACCGAATCAGTATCAAATACCCAGGCACTACTATGAGTACTAGTGTGATACACATCAATAACATGTATATCGGATATACCTTTCTTCTTGATGTTGCCGTTCTTCAAATCCGCCAAGTACTTTGGGCAATTCCGCTTCCAGTGACCTTCTCCCTTGCAGTAAAAGCACTCAGTATCAGGCTTAGGTCCAGCCTTGGTCTTATTCGTTGGCGCGGTAACTTTCTTACCACCCTTCTTGAAGTGTCACTTTTGCTTAGACTTGCCTTTCTTGAATTTGGTGGTCTTATTGACCAACAACACTTGGTGCTCTTTCTTGATCTCCACTTCTGCAGATTTCAACATGGCGAAGAGTTCTGGCAACGTCTTGTTCATGTTTTGCATGTTGTAGTTCATCACAAAGTTCTTGTAACTTGGTGGTAGTGATTGAAGGACACGGTAAATCCCCAAAGCATTAGGAATCACTATACCCAAGCTTTGAAGTTTGTTTGCGTGCCCAGACATCTTAAGCACATGCTCACTGACAGAGCTGCCCTCTTCCATCTTGCAGTTAAAGAACTTTTCAGAAGCCTCATAGCTCTCAATTGCCGCATGAGTCTCAAAGATCAATTTGAGATCACGGACAATATCATGTGGGTCTGAATTCTCAAACCTTTTCTGAAGCTCCGATTCTAAACCATACAAGATAGCACACTGAACTGTGGAGTACTGAGTCTTTCGAGTGAGGTAAACATTCTTTACTTCATCGATAGCAGTAGCTGCAGGTGGGTCACCCAGCGGTGCATCCAACACATAGGTCAAATTACCAGTTGTGAGGACAATCCTCAAATTGCGGAACCAATCCACGAAGTTGCTTCCATTGTTTTTCAACTTTTCTTTCTCTAGGAACGCATTAAAATTGATGGTAGGGGCCACCATTGATATACAACATATTTGCAATAGTTTAGACTAAGTTTATGACAAATTGAGTTCAAATTAATAGTTAAATTAATCTAGGTGAACTCCCACTCAAAACAATATCCCTCACATTGTTTTAGTGATCACAGAACCAGATCCACCACATCAAAACCGATCATCACGAGAGTTGATGTAGCTTCAATGGCGAACAATCGACATGTTCATCATATCTACTATATGATTCATGCTTTACCTTTTGGTGATCCGTGTTCCGTGACCATGTCTGTACATGCTAGGCTCGTCAAGATCAAACCTTAGCTTCCGCATGAGCAAATCTGGCTTGCTCACGTTGTATACACTTGCGGAATCTATTACACCCGATCATCATGTGGTGCTTCGAAACAACAAGCTTTAGCAACGGTGCTTACTAAGGGTGAACACTTTTAGGACTTGAAATTCATGTGCATGAGGGATCATCTTATAATGCTACCGTCGTTAACTAAGCAACACAAGATGCATAAAGGATTAACATCACATGCAATTCATAATATGTGATATGATATGGCCTTTCTTCTTTGTGCTTCCGATCTCCATCTTCAAGCACGAACATAATCTCCATCATCACCGGCATTGCACCAAGATCAATGATGTCGCTTCATGGTTGTCGTCCACCAGCTTCAACCATTACAACTACTTTGAATAGACACACGGGTCTTTAACATAAATTAAAGACAACCATATGGCTCCTGCCGGTTGCCAACTTACAATAAGGAACATTGCATACATCAAACATAATCACAATCATGGACATATCACATCACAGCACACCCCTGCAAAACAAAGTTAGACGCTTCTACTTTCTTTGCATGTTTTACGTGGTTTGGGGCTTTCAATAAGTGTCGTTCTAACTTACGAACAAGAACCACAACATTGATACTAGTATTGTCAATCACCCGTTGTAAATTGAATCTTAACTATGTTGGGAGAAACAGGCACCCGCAAAGCCACATATGCAATACAAGTTTCATGTCAAGCGTGGAGCAAGTCTCATGAGCGATGTCATGTAAGGTTAGCCCGGGCCGCTTCATCCCACCATCCCGCAAGATGCAAAGTACACAAGAAGTAATCGACAATAAAAGCATCAACGCCCACAATGACCATTGTGTTCTACTCGTGCAACAGATCTACATATAGACACGGCTCTGATACCACTGTAGGGTTTCGTAGCATGGAAAACAAAAAATTTCTACCGCATACAAACAAACAAGCCAAGATCTATCTACTAGATTGTAGCAACGAGTCGATAGAATAACTCACCCTCGAAGATTCCAAAGTGTTTAATGAGAGCGGATTCTCGTGGGTGATGTAGTCGTACTCTTTCCGATCTCAAGATCGCGTAGACGATCCTTCCGGCGCTGCATTCCGGCAGCGCTTCCGTAGTCGGTCACACGTTCGGTACTCGACGAAGACCTTCCTCTCCCTTGTTCCAGCAGGCAGCGGAGGTTGTATCACTCTCCTCGCGATTCCGGCAGCACGACGGCGTGGTACCGGAAGTAGAGGAGAGATCTCGCAGGGCTTCACCTTAAGCCGGAGCGAGTATGGTGGACTATGAGAGAGACCCTCAGCGATCTAGGGTTTAGACGCACCGAGGAGGAGCAAGGCCAGAGGCTAGGGTTTAGCTAGGCGACGGCGGCGGCTTGCCCTAGGCGGCGGCAGCAGGAGGTGGCGGCGCCGAGCTAGGGTTTGCGGGGTGGTGGAGTTGTGTCTTGGAGGGGCAGCCCTGCCCCTCCTTATATAGGTGGAGGGGGCGCGCCAGGGGAGGGGAGTCCCTCCCCAACTCGGTTTCCCAAGTGGGCCGGCGGTGGAGGGGAGGAACTCCTCCCCAAGTAGGTTTCCTACTTCCCCTCCACCTCACAAAATAGCCGTTTGACTTTTCAAATTGGCGTTTGACTTTTCAAACTAGGATTTGATTAAACCCTTTATTTTGTTCAGCGATGACACCTAGTACATGATGCAATCATTCAAACTTGATATGACACATTCATGTACCCTTCCCCTCTGGAGTGCCGGACATTCCGGAACCTTCTAGAACATTCCCGATGAAAACACCGGAACCATTCTCCAACCCCGAAACAGGACTTTCCTTATATGAATCTTATTCTCCGGACCATTCTGGATCTCCTCGTGATATCCCGGATCCCATCCGAGACTCTGAACAACATTCGGTCTCTTACTCATCATTCCATAACTACTCAAACAACGTCGAAACCTTAAGTGTGTCTTCCTATGGTTCGTGAATTATGCGGACATGATCGAGACACTTCTCCGAACAATAACCAATAGAGGAATCTGGAAATTCATATGGCTCCCACATATTTCTACGATTACTTTGCGATCGAATGAACCACTTACATACGATACCAATTTCCCTTTGTCTCACGATAGTTTACTTATCCGAGGTTATGATCGTCGGTATCTCTGCATACCTAGTTCAACCTCGTTACTGACAAGTACTCTTTTCTCGTTCCCGTGATATGTGATCCCTTGTGAGCCAGTCACATGCTTGCAAGCTAATTTGATGACATTCCACCGAGAGGGCCCAGAGTATATCTATCCGTCATATGGATGGACAAATCCCACTCTTGATCCATGTGTCTCAACCAATACTTTCTGAACACTCAATGCCACGTTTATAGCCACCCAGTTGCGGTGTGGTGTTTGATGTCATCAAAGCATCCTTCCGGTGAAGTTGATATGCATGATTTCATGGTCGAAGGAATTAGGTTACTATGTATCAGAAAGCATATAGCAATTGAACTATTAAAATGACTTGATCTTTATGCTATGCTTATCTATAGGAGTATGTCCATCATATCATTCTCCTAACGATATGATCTTGTTGTTAATAACATCCCAATGTTCATGATAGGGAAACCACAATCATTTATTAACCAACAAGCTAGTATTATAAAGAGGCTTTACTAGGAACTCTATTTTAGTTTACAAATCACACAAGTATTAATGTTTCCTTGTTAATACTATCATAGCATGAATGTAAACATTTATCATAAACACAAAGATATAATAATAACTACATTTATTATTGCCTCTAGGGCATATCTCCAACAGTCTCCCACTAAAAGAATAGACCAGCGCTCCCTATGGGAGTAGCCCCCGAGTGTCTGTTTGAGTCGTAGACTCGAGCGGAGACTTTAGTTCAGCTGTTGCTTACTTCAGGTCCGTAGGACACAATTTTTTCGGATGCTTGAATCAGTCCTCCCTATGGGAGTAGCCCCCGGGGTCCATAGTGGAGTCGTGGACTCGACGTAGGACTCGAAGAATAGTTCAGCGATGTAGTACCTTAGTTATACTTCGGGTATGCGGCCAGCGCTCCTGATAGGAGTAGCCCCCGAGTGTCTGGCGGAGTCGTAGACTCAGCCAGAGACTCGAGTCTTGTATCTTGTAGACGCAGTCGACAATCTCGTGGGCGTACCGCTGACCCAAAAGTGCATCGGGTGCGCGACCAGCACTCCTGATAGGAGTATCCCCCGAGTGTCTAATCGAGTCGCAGACTCGAGTGGAGACTCATGCGAGGAGAAACCACTGAGCTGGAAGTGCATCGAGTCAGTGTCGCGCCTGTGTAGAATCAAGTGATGCAACCATCCGAGGAGGGTTTCGACTCGGGCCTTGAGTTTATGGCGTAGCCAGTTGCTTTGTCGACTCTTGTTGGAGGACCCGATAGAATAGCTCGACGCAGTCGACATCCTTATAAGCTGCAGAAAACATAAAAAGTTGTGAAGTACTTGTATCTTGTAAAGAATATTTGTCTTTCGGCTTGTATAGTAAGATTCTGGTGCCGATCGAATCGACACTTTTGCACTGTTTGCTAGGCCTTTTCGTTAGCCTGATTACCCTTAGTCTTAGTACCTTGCCGAGGCACTCGGAGTTTAAGGATTCGACGATCAGGCAGAATCAGCTACTCGGGTTGTCACGTATGAGGTACTCGAGTGCGTGGAGCTGATGGCACATTAGGTTACTCGAAGAGGGCGCAACCCCCGAGTGTTTCGAGTGCGAGTTAAAAAAATAAATCAGCTCCAAGTAGAGGAAAACTTAGCTTTGTTGGTAGTTGTCATGTACGGAGTCGACGTGGTAGAGGGTCGCGCGCGGACGTGGTCGACGCGGCGGACCACGGTCATCGACGACGGGTTTCTGGAGTCGATGGCGGCAGCGAGTTCTGCATCCGAAGATTGTTGCCATCGATGACCGCACCGGGTCACCGCATCCGAAGGATGTATCAGGTCACCGCAGCCGAAAGCTATAACGGATATCGCGGGTGTCGAAGACCGAGGTGGGTCGCCGAAGTGGAGAGAGCCCCCGAGCCCCCGAATCGTTGGATCCGAAGATCATAGAGGTTCGCCGGAGTCGAAAACTGCAGCAGACATGTAGTTGACGTCGCATCGGGTCACGCGGCGGACGTAGTCGACGCAGCGAGCCGGAGCCGCATGGTGATGACAGGTTGCTGCATCCGAAGAATCGGCGGATCGCACGGCGGGGGCGACGCAGCCCTCGGGCGTGGATTTGATGCGATCGACGTACGTAAGGCGGCGTGCGAGAACCAATGCGGCGGACCGGAGTCTATGCGATAGCGGGTTGCCGAGACCGATGGCGGCAGTAGTTTGCTGCAATCGAAGATCACAGAAGGTCGATGTAGTCGAAAAGTGCACCAACTCATCGGGGTCGAAGACCCCATAGTTAATGTGGCTGACGTGAAGTCAAAAAAGACATAGCCTGGTCCTTTTAAATCACTCGAGCTGAGCTAAGTAGCTTCCTTGCTCTGTCATACGTAGAATCGATTTGTGATTCGATCCGATTGTTCTTTTCTTTTGCTTTTTTGGTCAATCGCGAGGACGTGATGTCTCTTGCATGCTTCTTTTCTCTTTGATCGGGTAAATATGTCTTGCATGTATTGCCTTGTGGAACCAGGCCTGCATCTTTGATAAAAAAAACCACTGATTCCATGGCCTCCATATAGACATGCATCGAGTTGATATTTTTTATTGGGAATTGAACTGTCTGCAGCGATTAATGCTGAGCAGGACACACAATTAAATAACTGATTTATGCAGCTGATGAGCTGATCGGACGTCGTGGCCAGCCACACCCTTTGTCAAATTTGGTGAGGAAAACGTGACACGACCAGTCGCTATCTAATCCAAGTACTCCTCAATCGCCACGCCCTCTGCTGATTGCATTGTTTGGACTCTTTCACGTTGATTTCGATTGCGGCCGAGGACAAGCTGATGGATCCAGAGTGCTTTTCTTGAAGAATTATCCTACGCTTCAGGTTAGGGATTTTGTCCACATATCGCGGCAGATGGCAGGTACGATATTGCTAAGATCGCCTTGTTCCGATCAGACTTTTAAGAACACATGACGGCGGCGATGTTGATCACGCACTACCAATTTCTTCGCATCTTGGACGAGTTTGATTTCTTGATATCGGCTAATCGTAAATCGCCGGGTTGATGGAACCGTCGCGATCGCACAATCAGCGTCCCCGCTTCCCACAGACGGCGCCAATTGACGAGGTTTAATCTCGTCAATGCCCATTGTTATGAACTTGAGTTTTGGAGAAGATGGGGATGCTGGAGATCGCGGAATGGTTAGCAAACAAGCAACACGGGACACGAGGTTTACCCAGGTGCAGGCCCCCGGAGGGAAAACCCTACTCCTGTTTGTCTGCTCTTGATTACGGCGGAACCGAAGATTATAGGGGTGCGCAGATACAATCTGGCGTGGAGGTGTCTATGCGAAAGTATGAGGTGAGAGCTCTAGGTCGTGCCCTCCTAGCCTTTATATAGAGTTAGACAGGTCCCAGGCATAGACCGAGTTGGTTACAGGTTTTAGGGTTTACCCCTTTGAATTTTCTATCTATTCTAGTCTTGCTCTCCAAGGATCCGAAGGCGTCATGGGCCTTGGCCACCCGAAAGTCTTCATGGGCCGGCGTATATTTGCCGTGGGCCTTTCTTGGACTGGACCAGGTATGCTGATATCGTGTACCCGAGGGGTATAACCATGTCACTCGCATTCACCATGGTCTTACCCACCTGATGGAGCACAGCGGACAGGCGACCAAGTATCTTGCCATGACCCTTGAGCGCGGGTTGAACTTGTTCACGGCCTTACTAAACAAGCACTACCTCTAAGCAGTGGACTGAGCTGTTCGAGGAGGTGGTAGTAGTGGTGTTGGTGATGATGGATGTGATGTGTATTTTGGAGTAACTAGGCTGATGAACTATGGTTGCGGTGACCCCTGAACTTTGGTTTGTATATTTTGGGAGGTGGTATTCAGTTATAACCCCTCCGTATGTGATGAACTAGTGCTGCATCACGGGCGGTTGCTTGTGGACTCGTGCTGCAGCACACACGCCATGATTGATTCTGTCGAATTAGGGTTAACATAAGCTAGTAGTTCTCTGAATTGTATTTTTCTGAATTTTGTTTTCTGCCTTGATGTTGTTGGGTAAGCTCACCTCACTAGCCAGGAGGTAAGGCTAAGAGGGACAATACAGCTAGCCAAACAAGTACCAATTTGCTGAAAACCAAGAATGCATGGAACCAAACGACTGGAGCTTGGTTTCTCAACCCCTAGGGAAATAAGAATACATGGAACCAAACGAATGGCCCTTTCAGCACGAGAGATTGCATTGTCACGCATCTTCCATGGAGCCATGATCTCCAGTGCGAGTAAAATCCATAAAGAGCCAAACACACCCTATATTTTCCTCACATGCCCACACCTTCCATTCCTCCGGTTTAGGTTCCGCTAGAAAACATCCCACCTAAGGGCCCGTTTAGAAACCTGGTTTTAGGACCAAAGTGGCAGTAAAAACTCGAGTGTTGAAAAAATCTACCAAACTAGAAACACGTTTGGAAAGCAAGTTTTAGTCAGTTCCTAATACGTCATATTAGGGTTAACACATGGAAAATAAAAAACACCTTTGGAGGTCAAAGTTTCAATCTGACCAGTTATACCGGGTTTGGGGAAATCGATCGGAACTACGCCACCATCGTCCCTGCTACCCTGAGCAAGGAGAGAATTTGTCATTGTCGTCCCTACGTGGAGGAAGACATCGGCGGCCGCTTCCTCTTCACATCTCCATAGGCCATAGCGCAAAAAATGGTGCCTCTTGCCATGGTGCTCGAGAAAGGCGTCGGTGTCCAACACTGATGCTTCTTCCCGTTGCGAACGACCATCACCACCACCGACTACCTCTCTGGTCGCCGCCTCTAAAGACTACCTATCCGGCTGGCGCCCGAGGAATGTGAAGCCGGCCTTGCCGCTTCTAGTGCGTCCATCTAGATTTCCCTTGACATTGTACATAAGTCGACCTATGGGCAACCTTAGAGGAACGTCTCGTAATCTTTATAACTTGTGAAGTTGTTGCTCTTATAGTGATTTTGTCGTGGGAATGGTCACGGCAGATGCTGCAACCGGCAACGAGTAGTAGAACGAGGGGCAAGGGCGGCCAGCCATCTGCGGTGCGAGATGAGGGCGGAGACACAGGGTTTTACCCAGGTTCGGCCCCCGGAGGGTAAAGACCTACTCCTGCTAGATTGTATTATGAAGGTGGTACAATGGGCGAGCTCGGCGGCTAGGCGGCGAGTCGCTTGGGTGTATGTTGGAACGTAACTCTACACGCCCCGCAGGGAGGTTTATATAGGCTCACCTCCCCTAGGGTTTACATATCTCAACCGAATCAGTTAAGGCTTCGGTTCTTGTTTAACCTAATCCGACTGGGCCTATCTACTCGCCTGGGCCTTCAGCTTCCAGTCGCTTGGATCCACGCCGGGCTTTGATCCAGTCGCCGTCTTGCAGGCCCACTCGCCAGTTCTTGGGCCAGTCGGAAACGTCCTGCTGGGTATACCCCGGTAGGTACATCCCCATCAGTAGTCCCCGAGGTCGTCGTCGATTGGGCGTAGGTGGCTGCTGGCAGTCGGAGTATACGGCTTCAGAGTAGACATCCAGTCGAATCGTCGGCGGGCTCCTGTATAAAGGAAAAAAGAGGTCATTCTGATCGCAGCTTTGGCGAGTCGAGTCGGCAAAACACTATCGTAGTGATCGGGTCGGCGAGCCAAGTGGCTGAAGTTGGACCGTTAAGCGTGGTCAAACTAGCCGTTGGGGTAATCCAACGGTAACCTTTGGCGTAATCACCGCGTAGTAACGGCCTCCTGATTTGGCAGGTAACAACCGCTATATAAGGGGAATGGCAGGCGATCAGAGAGCCATCTTCTCACCATTCCCTCCGACTGCACGCATTCTCGCCTTCCTTCGCATCGTGATCCAGCCGACCCGAAATCCTCCGACCCCCGCAAATCCTTCCGCCATGGCCCTCTCCACCGAACCTTGGGGGAGATCTAAGTGTACGAGGGCGCAACTGGCGTCCTTCGAGGAGGCCGGGATCCTGCGCGCCGGCTGTTGGCGCATCCCCGCGGCCGGAGAGGTGACCCCGAACCCGCGCGAGGGGGAATTCATCTGCTTCACCAGCCACCTGGAACGGGGACTGGGATTCCCCACGTCCTTGTTCTTTGGCGCTTCTGTGCCTACTACGGGATCCAGCCGTCGGACCTGGGTCCTCACAGCATCGAGCAGCTCGCCATCTTCGTGGCGTTCTGCGAGTGCTACTTGGGCTGCCGGCCCTACTTCCCTATGTGGCAAGATATATTCCACGGACGGATCAGCCGCGAGGAAGCGGGCGACCCAATGCTCGCCGCGGGCGGCCTAACCTTCCAGCTGAAGTCGAAGGCTTCATTCTTCGACTTGATGCTGCCCGCCAAGGCGGCGAGCGACTGGAAGAAGTCGTGGTTCTATGTTGCCGAGGCGACCCCGGAGGGCGAGACAGCGATTCCACGGTTCTCCACCAACCGGTCCGAGCCGCGCCGTCTTCAAGTCGGCAAGCTCCCTAGCGACCAGCAGATGGTCGTGGACGAAATGCTCCAAACCATCCACGGTTTGAAGAAGAAGGGCCTCCAAACGATCAACCTGTATAACTGCTGGCTCGGGCGACGGCTCGTCCCTCTGGCTCGGCGCGACCACTACATGTACCAATACATGGGCCGGGAGGACTCGACGAAGTCCAGCCTAGCCGAGTGGAAGCTCGAGGACTACACCGCAGCACTGAAGAAGATCACCCAGGCGGTGTACCTGGACACAGGCTGGGGTCGCCCCCTACACCGCAAAGCGTCCAGCCCCAATGGTAATCACCTCGTATCATTCGCAGTCGCAGTTTTTTGCAGTCGCGGTCATTCTAATTTCATCTTGCCTTCGTTGCAGCTATTCCAAGTGGTGGAAGGGTGGCTTCCGCCTTCGGACGATGAGAATTCAAGATCGTCCGTCCAGGACATGGGCGAGTCGCCTCCCGCCAAGGGCGACGCCGGGAGCGACGAGAGTAACAGCGACGACGAGTCCGAGGAGGAGGTCGCCCCGTTGGTCCGCAAGACCCACGGGCAACGTCAACGCGAGCTTGAGGCGAGCAAAAGCCTCGAGCGTCATGATGACGATGAAGAACTTCCGGAGTCCACCTCGCGCCGCCAGGCTAGTCCGGCGAAGAAGAAGAAGAAAGAGAAGGAGGCGAGTGCCCCTCCGAAGAAGAAGACGAAGCCGATGAGGCCGGCCTCGCCACCGCACTCGGCAAGCAGCTCCGACGCCCCCAGCCCGGCCAAGGACGAGGCGCCTCCGACAGCAACCGCGCTGGACACGGCCACCGTCGAGGTGCCACTGGCTTCAATGCCCCCGCCATTCACCCTAGTCTCTGGGCTGGGGGACGCTCCGGCTGCAGCGGCTTCGCCTCGCAGGGAAGCTCCTACCGAAGAAGTCCCAGAGGCTCCTGTTGCGGCCTCGACGACGAAGAAGCCGTCCGTGTCTTGGGCACGCAACGTCCTGGAGATGGGGCTCAGCCGCCGACTGGGCCCTGAACTGGAGAAGCCGGCTGGCCTCCGCACGGGGCTGCGCTTCATTCCAGTCTCCAAGTGAGTTTGCTCACCTACCTTTGTCTTCCATAGCAGTTTGAGTTATCTTGCTTACGTGATTGATTTACAGGACCAGAGTGAAGAAGATGGGCCACCCGACCGTGGCTAAGGTGCCATCCGTTGTCAGCGAGGAGGATCCTTCCCGTAAGAGGAAGGCGGACGAGGTCGTCGTCCCTGCGGATGGTGGCAAGAAGGCCAAGGGCGACGATATCGTCACGATCTCTGACGACACGGTGGTCGCGCCGACCGAATCCGCACCAAAGGCGGCCGCATCCACGAAGGAGGGCGCTCCCTTGTTTGGAGCGGCCGAGCCGACCTCCTTTGGTGCAGGTGCCTCCATCGCGACATTCCCACGCTTCATGGCCAAAGCGGCCACAGCGAGTGGGACTTCGCCCTCGAGCCGTGCACCTGGGGTCGCCGATGCGAAAGTCGAGCAGCATCGTGGGCACACGTCAGCTCTCCTCGCGTCCGTGGACACGATACAACTTCATGGCATGCTTGGCGCAACCATCCAGGTATGTCCAGTCCCCGAGGATCAGGTCGATGTGTTGCAGTGGTCTGATTCTTTTAGTGTATAGTTGTTATTTTTCGCGTCCAGTCCCCAAGTGCGCACTCGCTGAATTTTAGCGGGTGGGCGCTTAGGAGTTTTTTGATTGCCAGTCCCCGGGTGCGCACTCGCTGAATTTTAGTGGGTGGTCACTTAGGAGTTTTTTGATTGCCAGTCCCCGAGTGCGCACTCGCTGAATTTCAGCGGGTGGGCACTTAGGAGTTTTTTGATTGCCAGTCCCCGAGTGCGCACTCGCTGAATTTCAGCGGGTGGGTACTTAGGATGTGCTCTGATTAACTGTTTGAATGATGTGCAGGGTCTGCAACTTGAATCAGCTGACCGGTTGGCAGCGAAGCGCCGCGCGGAGAAGGAACTAGCCACCGTCCAGGAGGCGAACAAGGGGCTCCAGGCGGTTGCCGCGAAGGCGGAGGAAGCTCGCCAGGGGCTTGTCCCAGCGGGTGAGTTAGCAGTGGCTCAATCAGCACTGAGCTCGGCTGAGAAGCGGATCGCCGAACTCGAGCGCGAGCTGAGGGAGGCGAAGGAGGAAGCGAACTCGGCGGATGGGCGAGCCAAGGCTGCTATTACCGCCGCCGCAGAGGATCGTAAAGTGTCCGACGCCCTTGTTGCTGGGCTTCAGGACAACTACACTTCGCTTCAATGCTTCATCACGGATCTCTCCTGCCCCTTGATTGGTGAGTGTATCTGCCTCTGCCAATAGCATGTGCTCTGTTGTGGTACCCGATGTACTCATTGTTATCTTCCATTCGCAGGTCGCATCCTTGATAGCGCGGAAGAGGCGAGCTCGTTCGACACGCGGCAGTGTGTGTCCATGCTCGTTGACTCGGCGACGTTGTCGGCGACGTGTATCCGAGCCTATCTCCAGGAGATATCTCCCACGGAAGTAATTCCGAGCGACATCGTCGAGGTGTGGAAGTACTTGGAGAAGGCGCCCTCGGTCGTTGAATTCATGACGCGATCGGCGTTTCGGCGCGGAGCAGCGACGACGCTTAGCCTTGGACTTGCTCACTTTCCAGAGGATTTCGACATCGACGACGTGACGAGTGGCTACCCGTCATCGACTGGCGCAGTGGAGCTGTCTGAGGTGCTCAAATTGACGGACCGCGCCGCGATGTACTCCGAGCGTGTCTGGGCAATAGGCGACCTCCTTCCGTACCAGGAGACGGTCTTCACGCCCAACGACCCCGAGCCGCAGCATCGGGACTTCAAGGTCGAGCAGCCCTTCCACGCGGCGATGGCGGGTGAACTGACGACGTACCCGTCAAACCCGTACACGCCATTCATCCGCAATCGCCGGGGTGCTGGCGAGTCGTCGTCGAAGCCTGCAGAATAGGATAGTTTGCCCTGGGGCATTAGTAGCAGGTCTGCCGTTTAGGCATATTTTGTAATTTGAGACAATTCTATATGCTAATGAATGAGACGTCGTGTCTGTTTTGGGATTTGACATATGTTTTGTGATTGAGGTTTGAACGAGTCCCCGAGCGCGTCCGCCCTTTTGTGGGGTTTACCTCGTGTGTGATTTGTTTGTGGTTTTTGAATGTTTTATTATTATGGTCGACTCGCCCGGACTCGAAGAGCCAGTCGCTAGGCGACTCCCTTGAGCGCTCTGTACTTCACCGTTTTCCCTTGCGCGAACGAGGTCGGGTGGCCGAGTCCCCGAGCGTGGTACTTGGTTGTTCTAGGCGCGACTCGAGGGTGGGTGAGGATTTGGCGCGTTGGTTTGAGCGCATTACTCCTGCCTGGCCCATTGGGTCAGTCGCATGGCGAGTCCTAGGCATGCTCTCATACTTGGCGTTTTCCCGAGCCGCTCGCGCTGAACTGGTCGTCAGTCCCCGAGTGTGGTACGTGGCTGTTCGAGTCGCTATGTCGAGGATGCGGAGGATCATGGTCGCTGTGAGAAGCGAAGACAGTTGTCTTGGCTCGTAGAGCCAGTCGGGCTAGGCGACTCCAGTGGGGCTCCGGGTAGGCGTTTTTCATGGACGATGCAAAACCTGAGTCGACTCAGTGCTTTTGCATCGCACTACTTGGCCGTGCCGATCGCTTGACCAAAGGTTGACTTCTGCGGTTAGCTTGACGCTGTTATTAGAGTGCGAGTGGCACAAGACACGGAGAGTAAGCGCAATTTGCGATAACCAATTCTTTTTATTTCATAGCGACTGGAGAGTACATATGTGGCGTTCTAGGAATAGAACTTCCGTAGGAGGTTTACATTCCATGGTCGCTTGACGTCAAGTTTGCCGTCCCCACGGACGTCGATGAGGTAGTAAGCGTCGTTGCCGAGTACACGACCGATGGCGAATGGTCCCTCCCATGGAGGGGAAAGCTTGTGCATGCCCTTCTTGTCCTGGATGAGGCGCAGCACCAGGTCGCCTTCTTGGAAGGTGCGAGTTTTCACCCGCCGGCTGTGGTAGCGGCGGAGTCCTTGTTGGTAGATGGCGGTGCGCGAGCGAGCTAGGTCGCATGCCTCGTCGAGTTGATCGACTCCATCCTGTCGTGCGAGTTCGTTCGCAGCCTCCGTGTAGTGGACGACCCTCGGCGAGTCGTGCTCAAGGTCGGTGGGCATGACAGCCTCGGCGCCGTACACCATGAAGAAGGGGGTGAATCCTGTCAACCTGTTGACCGAGGTGCGGATGCCCCAGATGACGGAGGGTAGCTCCTCGACCCAGCACCCAGCGGTGCGCTCGAGTGGTACTTGGAGTCGCGGCTTCAGGCCGTGGAGGATGCTTTGATTGGCCCGTTCCGCCTGGCCGTTGGATTCCGGGTGGGCGACTGATGCGAGATCGAGCCGGATGTGGTGTTCCTCGCAAAATTCGGCCATGGCTCCTTTGGCGAAGTTGGTGCTGTTGTCCGTGATGATGCTGTTGGGGAACCCGTAGCGATATATGAGCTCGCGTAGGAATTTAGTGGCGGTCTTCCCGTCGCATTTCCGGACTGGCTTGGCCTCCACCCACTTTGTGAATTTGTCGACCGCGACCAGGAGGTGGGTGTAGCCGAAGGGAGCCTTCTTGAAGGGGCCCACCATGTCCATGCCCCATACGGCGAATGGCCAGGTGATGGGGATTGTCTTCAGCGCCGAGCTCGGCACGTGCGTATGGTTGGCGTACTTCTGGCACCCGGCCCACCGCTGGACGATGTCGACAGTGTCGGCGTGTGCGGTGGGCCAGTAAAAGCCGTGCCGCATAGCCTTGGTGACCAGGGAGCGAGCACCGGCGTGGTGGACACAGTCGCCGGAGTGGACGTCGTGGAGGATCTTGCGTCCTTCGGCCGGTTGGACGCAGCGTTGGAAC
Organism: Avena sativa; assembly: GCA_916181665.1. Lineage (NCBI taxonomy): Eukaryota > Viridiplantae > Streptophyta > Magnoliopsida > Poales > Poaceae > Avena > Avena sativa. Next base: position 162,861,088 of record OV702294.1, on the reverse strand, counting down.
ACGCCGGTGACGCTTCGCTTGTGGAGATCGCCGTCGATGATGGTGAAGGATTTGCATCGGCGTGCGATCATCCGGGCGTCCGTCTCGTCTGCCGGCAAGGTGCCAGCCTCCAGGTAGGCGATGTAGGGCTTGGTCCAGTCGTCTGGCTCGGTGACGAGTGCGACCAGGGCTGCCTCTGGCTGCAGCGGGACTCCGATGTCGATCTCCCTTGGGGGAGAGACTGATGGTTTGGTGATCGTGTCGAGGAAGACACTGGCGGGTGGTGCGAGTCGAGCCGACCCAATGCGAGAGAGTGCGTCGGCCTCCTCGTTCTTCTGCCTGTCGATCCACTCGACGGAGTAGCCTGCGAAGTGTCCGCCTAGCTTGTCCACTGCTTGGAGGTAAGCCGCCATGGTGGGGGACACGGCGTCGCAGGTGCCGGCGACTTGCCCAGCGACGAGGTCGGAGTCTCTGTAGCAGCGTAGGCGGTTGGCATTCATCTCCCTGGCAGCTCGCATGCCGTGGAGTAAGGCCTCGTACTCAGCCATGTTGTTGGTGCAGGGTGTGAAGTCGAGGCAGAGGACGTAGCGGAGCTTGTCGCCCTTCGGGGAAGTCAACACGATCCCTGCTCCTGCGCCATCTGCGTTCTTGGAGCCGTCGAAGTGCAGGCTCCAGTAATGGAGGTATGGCAGCTTCTCTGGCTGCTGGGCCTCCTCCCAATCGGTGATGAAGTCCGCTAGAGCTTGCGATTTGATCGCTTTTCGTGGTTCATACTTGATATTGTGGACGCTGATCTCGACGGCCCATTTAGCGACTCGCCCGGTCGCCTCACGGTTGCGGATGATGTCCTGCAACGGTGCTGAGGAGACGACCGTGATCGGGTGCTCCTGGAAGTAGTGCGGCAGGCACCGCTGCGCTCTGAAGACCACATATACCAGTTTCTGGTACTGCGGGTATCGCTGGCGTGACTCGGTGAGGACCTCGCTGATGTAATACACCGGTCGTTGCACTGGGCGCTCCTTTCCCTCCTCCGGCCGTTCGACGACCATGACGGCGCTGACGACGCGCTCGGAAGCAGCGACGTAGACCAGCATGGGTTCCTTGTCGGCAGGGGCGGCGAGTAGCGGTGCGGCGAGTAGCACCTTCTTGAGGTCGCGGAGTGCGTCGTCCGCCTCCTTGTCCCATTGGAAGGTGGGGTTCTTGTGCATCAGACGGTATAGGGGCATCGCCTTTTCGCCCAGGCGGGGGATGAAGCGACTAAGAGCCGCTACTCGCCCGGCCAGCTTCTGGATGTCGTGGAGGCACTCGGGTTTGCCGAGTCGGGCGATCGTGTCGATCTTGGTTGGGTTCGCCTCGATCCCGCGCTTGGAGACGACGTAACCCAGTAGTTGCCCTGCTGGTACACCGAAGGTGCATTTGCCTGGGTTAAGCTTTATCTTGTATTTTTGCAAGTTGGCGAATGTTTCCGCCAGGTCGGCGAGGAGATCACCCTGGCGAGCGGATTTTACGACCACGTCGTCGATATAGACGTGGATGTTGCGGCCAATTTGGCTCGCGAGGCACTCCTGCATGCACCGCTGGTAGGTCGCCCCGGCGTTCTTGAGGCCGAAGGTCATGGCGGTGTAGCAGAAGGCTCTGAATGGCATGATGAACGCCGTCTTCTCCTCATCCTCGACGGCCATTTTGATCTGGTTGTATCCAGAGTAGGCGTCGAGGAAGCATAACGACTCCGAGCCCGCGGTGGAGTCGATTATTTGGTCGATCCGCGGGAGAACAAACTGCTCCTTTGGGCAGGCGCTGTTCAAGTTTGTGTAGTCGATACACATCCTCCAGGTGCCGTTCTTCTTCTCGACCAGGACTGGGTTCGCCAGCCACTTGGAGTACTTGATTGGCCGGATGAAGCCTGCAGCGAATAGACGCTGCACTTCCTCGGCAATGGCTCGGCGGCGCTCTTCATTGAAGGGCCGCAGCGACTGCTTGACGGGTCGCACTTTGGGGTCGGAGTTTAGTTTGTGCTCAGCGAGCTCCCTAGGGACGCCAGGCATGTCGGAGGGCTTCCATGCAAAGACATCCCTGTTCTCATGGAGGAACTCGATGAGCGCGCCTTCCTAGGCTGGGCTCATCCCCATTCCGATCGTCACCGTCTGGCTGGAGTCGCCTGGGACCAGCTCGACGGTGCGAGTGTGCGTCGTTGCCTCGAAGGCTGAGGTGTTTGCGCCCTCCGAGTTGGGCTTCTTGAGTATGGTGGGGTCGTCATTGTTCACCCCGCTCGCGTACTTGGCGAGCTCGTCAGCGTGGTTGGCCTCTGCCGCGATGACAGCATCGGCGAGCTCGGCTCCTTTGGCCTCACACTCGGCGGCCATGTCGGGGTCGCCGTTGATGGTGATGACGCCGCACGGCCCAGGGAGCTTCATCGCGTTGTATGCGTAGTGTGGCGCTGCCATGAATTTGGCGAACGCCCGGCGCCCCAGGACGCAGTGGTAGGGGCTGTCGAAGGGCACCAGCTCGAAGACGATCCGCTCGGTGCGGAAGTTTGCTGGGGTGCCAAAGGTGACTGGCAGCGTGACCTTGCCGATCGGGTACGCCTTTCGACCGGGGATGATGTCGTGGAACGTGGTGTGGGTTGTCTCGATCATCGACTACGGGAGCCGCAGCCGCCTGAAGGTGTCCAGGTACAGGATGTTGATGGAGCTGCCGCCGTCCATCAATGTCTTGGGGAGCCAGTAGTCGCCCACCTTTGGCTTGACCACCAAGGCGACTCGCCCTGGATACTCGATGTGCGGCGAGTGGTCCTGGCGGCTCCAGGTGATGGGCTGCTCCGACCAGTTGAGGAACTGGGGGACGTCCACCTGGGCCACCGTGTTGACGGCGACATCGCGGGTGATGACCTTCTTCTCGCGCTTCGTGTTGAAGCCGGTGAAGGTATGGAGCGAACCGGCCACGTTGCCGAACTTTCCGCCGTTTGGCGGGTTGTTGTCGGGGTCCTCCCTTGCTCGCCGTGCCTTCTCGATCTCCCTGAGGGTGTGGCAGTCGGCGGTTGTGTGCGTTGTGGGCTTCCCTTCCCTGCTATGAAACGCGCAAGGTTGGTTAAGAAGGGCTGTAGGATCGAACCTTGGCTTGGCCATGTAGTTGCCACCGTCGCGGTGTTGTCCTCCGTCGCGGCGGAAGCTCTTGGGCTCGCGTTGTGCGTGCCCGGCGTTGGCGACGAAGCCGACTCGCCCGTCACTGCGGCGCTTGCCGGTGAGGCGAGTGTTGCTGTAGCGTAGGTTGGACTGTCGTCCGCTGTCGTTGCCGCTCGTGCGGCGTTGACCCCCCGACTCGTTGTCGGTTTCCTAGTTTGGATCTTCCTCCGCGTACCATTTGGCGAGTGTGCGAGAGTGTCGCTTGAGCTTGGCGACCAGCGGCTCGTAGCGGCCTGAGGTCTTGAAGCAATGGATCACGGTGTCCGGGTGGATGCCGACCGCGTTGTACCAGAGTTCCTGCCACCGTTGGACCCAATTGCAGGTCGACTCCCGGGGTCCCTGGACGCATCGCTCCAGGTCCTCGATGGTGGTGGCGCGGGTGTAGGAGCACTCGAAGTGCCTGACGAAGGCGTCGTGCATCTCCTCCCAGGAGTCGATGCTATCCTGGGGGAGGGTGTTGATCCACTGCCTGCACGTCCCCTCCATCATCAGGGGGAGGTAGCGGGCGGCTAGCAGGTCAGTGTGGCCTGCGATCCCCATTGCCATGAGGTATGTATCGAGCCAGACGGCGGGGTCGTACGAGGGGTCGTACTTTTCTATCTCCTTTGGCGCTTTGAAGTTTGGCGGGTACTTCTCGCCTCGGATCATTGGTCCGAAGCACTTGGGTCCGAGTCGACTGAGCGACCCCATGGGCTCGCCGTCGCGGCAATTGGTTAGGGCGTGTCGTAGGTCATCGGGCTGGCGTGCGCGCCAGCTTTGGTTGTTGATGATGTGGGTGCGGGCGTCGATGGGTTGACCGTTGGCGGCGACGAAGTTGGTCGCTGGCCTGGGGTCGTTGGTGAGAGTGCCGCGTTCGCGGGTCGGTGTTGGATCTGCAGTGGCTCTGGTGGCGGGCAGTTGAGGGTGTTTGCCGCCATTGGGCGGCCGCTTGAGGCCGCTCTGCTTCCGGAAGAACGCGAGTATACTCGACCCTGCGAGTCGGCGCCCGCGTTTTGCTGCTCGACGGCCTTTGCGAGCAGGGCCCTGACGTACTGGATCTGTAGGGCGCCGTCGCCGGTGGCCGTGATGTTGTCGGCTGCTGCTCGGCCTGCCACGAGGTTATCCATCGGGGTGGAGAACAGTGGGAGGCCGTTTGCGTCTCGCTCCCGTGAGGAGACTACTATCCGCGGCTGGTCCCTGGGGGGTGTGTGGTTGGGTGGAGGTGGGGCGCCCATCGCCGTCGACCCTGGAGGGGGCCGGGCGCTTCCTCCTGGTGGCGCGTTCTCGCAGATCGCGCGCTCGGCCGCGCGGGCCGGGTCGTTTTCGTCGTCGAAGTTCAGGGCGCGCCCCTGAACGGTAGGGTTCAGGCGCGTCCTGATTCGTTGCGCGTGGTAACGCGACAGCTCCTGCGCCGTCACCTGCTCGAGGCGAAATTTTTCGCGCTCGGCCTGCTCCTTGCGGACGGCCTCTGCCAGCTTCAGGCGGAGTTCCTCGACCTCCGTTGCCGTGGTGTTGGGAGGGATCGGGGTGGAGAACGGGTCCTCCGGCGGATCGATGCCAGTCGCCATATAGGTCGCGGCGTGACGACCGGTCCCGTCGCGGAGATCGGCGGAGTTTTCCGACCCGGAGTCGAAGTCGAAGATTCCAAGGATGGAGGGATCCTCGAAGTCTCCTACGTTGGAGACCTGGGTGATGGAGCCCGCGGGTGAACCCGCGGTGATGGATCCGGCGAGTGATACCGGGGTCGCCGAGTCGGCGTCGTCGTTGAGGGTCGCGTCTTCTCCGGCCGCGGAGTTTTCGGCCACGTCACTGTGGGCCGAGTTATACTCGGAGGCGAGGCAGTGGATGGTGCAGACCTGGCTCTCAGAGATCCGATCGCGTGGTGGCGACTCGCGGATGCGAGCCGAGTCCTCCGAGACGATGATGTCGGTGAGGCCGACGAAGAGGCTGATCGTGCCTACTGGCAGGATCATGCTGTGCGTGACGGGTCGCGCCGCCGGGACGTAGCTGCTTGGCAAGATCTAGAGCATCTCGCCAATCGCTATCATGCGGCCGGTGGCGACCGACTCGTTGATGGGTAGATTGGATCTCACCGCAGAACACCGGCCAGACCAGCCAGACCCCACGGTGGGCGCCACTGTCGTGGGAATGGTCACGGCAGATGCTGCAATCGGCAGCGAGTAGTACAACGAGGGGCAAGGGCGGCCAGCCATCTGCGGTGCGAGATGAGGGCGGAGACACAGGGTTTTACCCAGGTTCGGCCCCCGGAGGGTAAAGACCTACTCCTGCTAGATTGTATTATGAAGGTGGTACAATGGGCGAGCTCGGCGGCTAGGCGGCGAGTCGCTTGGGTGTATGTTGGAACATAACTCTACACGCCCCGCAGGGAGGTTTATATAGGCTCACCTCCACTAGGGTTTACATATCTCAACCGAATCAGTTAAGGCTTCGGTTCTTGTTTAACCTAATCCGACTGGGCCTATATACTCGCCTGGGCCTTCAGCTTCCAGTCGCTTGGATCCACGCCGGGCTTTGATCCAGTCGCCGTCTTGCAGGCCCACTCGCCAGTTCTTGGGCTAGTCGGAAACGTCCTGCTGGGTATACCCCGGTAGGTACATCCCCATCAGATTTATAGTAAGGGTAGGATCTGGCCACCATCGTCGGATCTGAACCTAGGTAACTCTTGTGCATCGCCGTCCCGGACATCCACCCATATTACGCCTCCTTGTTGGAATGTTATTGACGCCTCGTTGGGAGATCCAAAGAGCAAGGTGTGATGAGCAGAACAACAAGTTTCCCTTAGTAAGAAAACGAGGTTATCAAACCATGAGAAGGAAGGAAACATCTCAAAGGTGTTGCAAGCAACTTGGAAACCTGCATAACACAAACTCAAGACTTTACCCAACGAACAGTGAGGTTGTCAATCTCACTAGTTGCTGTAACAAAGGATTAACTGTATGGTGTGGAAGGTAATAGTGGTTTGCAGCAAGTAAATAGGAACAGTGGAAGATGTATCAATGGTAAAGATTGGACCGGGGTCCATAGTTCACTAGAGGTGTTCTCCTTAGATAAACAAACATGGCATGCTGGGTAAACAAATTACAGCAGGGCAATTGACAGGACTGAGCAAGGCATAACAATGCAATACTAGACATTCATGATCCTATGAGATTCGATTGGGCAATATAACAAGATACATAGACCGCCATCCAACTGCATCTATGACTAGAAATCCACCTTCGGGTTATCATCTGAACCGCCTCCAATATTAAGTTGCAAGCAACAGATAGCTGCTTTAAGCAAAGTGTGTAAGGTAAACAATCCACTTGTTCCATGAACAAGAGACCGTTGTTTTCTCCCTAGTGGCAACAACACATCTACAACCTTAGAGATTTCTGTCACTTCCCTTAGATTAAATAGAGACATGAACCCACTATCTAGCATAAATACCCCCTCTTGGAGTTACTAGCATCTACTTGGCCAAGATAGCTACTAGAAACGGAGAGCATGCAAGATCAAAAACAACACACACATGATAGAATCAATAAGACAAAACTGTTAATAAATCTGACATAGTAATCTCAATATCAATCGGATCTCCGCAAATACAACATGCAGATTGAAATAGATGATCTTGATCATGAACGGAGCTCACAAGATCTAAACATGATAGCACAAAGGAAGAGATACGACCATCTAGCTACTACATGGACCCGTATTCCAAGGTGGAACTACTCACGCTTCATACCGTAGGCTGGCATGATGAAGAAGAAGGCCTCCGAGATGATCTCCCCCCGGCAGGGTGCCGGGAAGAGCTTTAGACCCCCCCGATCTAGGGACGATGGTGGCAGCGGCTACAGACGGTTTCGTGGAATATTGATCAGGTCCTTAGGTTTTTGGCATCGGGGGGTCTTTATAGGCGAAGAGGCGAGGCAGGGGGTCGTCAGGGCGGCCGCACCACCCCCCAGGCGCGGGCCCACCTTGGCCGCGCGGCCAGGGGTGTGCCCCCTGGTGGCTCTCCTCCGTCTCGTATTCAGGCTTCGTGTTACCCACGGTAAAATATTGACTTTGGCTTTTGTCCCGTCAAATTCCAAGAATATCGTTTTTCTGCCTTTCTGGAACCAAAATAGAAGAAAACAGGCAACTGGCACTGTGGCATCTTGTTAATAGTTTAGTACCAGAAAACATATAAAAACACCTCAAAGTGTAGACAAAGCAAAGCAAAGTAGATACTAAACAAGCATGGAACATCAAAAATTATAGATACATTTCCGACGTGTCAAGCATCCCCAAGCTTAACTCCTGCTCGTCCTCGAGTAGGTAAGTGATAAAAAGAATAATTTTTGAGGTGACATGCACCATCAAAATCAAGATCAAACCATTTGCAAGCATTGAAAGCTGGGATCAAAGGACTCTAAACATGAGCATGAAAGATGGAGTTCTAACAGTAAGACAAAGTAACTATGCATGCAACATGAAAGCTTACAAACAAAGATCATGAATAACATGCATTGAAAAATGTTTGTTTATTTCACATACATAAAACATGGCATAGTGGCATTCAGCTTGTCCCTCATGGAGTAGCAAATAAATGCATAGGACACCTTCAAAGTTCATAAGAGTGACTAGATACAAATATCACAAAAACAAGTAATATCAACAATATGCATCAATCAATAAGTTTTGGAACAATGCACATAGAACTAAAAATGGCAACTATGCTCTCTTAACTGGTGCCTAAGGGTAGAAGGTGGAGACTCAATATAATGGTGGAATAAAAGCCCATCATTAAGGGAAGCAGGGATTTCAAGTCTCAAAAGAGCTTCCAAAAATTATGGTACTTGTTACCTTTCATCTCTCATTGCCCCTATCATAATCATCTTGAAGTGATTAAGGTTAAAGTGAACAAACTATGGAGTATATGCTTGACAAAGTATAAGTTGGCAATCTCATGTCCCTTGAATACAAGGGCCGCTCCTCATGCTACTCAACTTTAGTCACCTGTAAGTTCTTGTCAAAGTAAGTACATGTGTATCATAGAGAACTGCCAACGGGGTACCCCTTGCACATTGTAACATCCCAGGATTAGCACCTTGAAATAGACAGGACACATGTTTGTGCATTGCATTCATGCATCAGAAAATCTGGAGAATTTTCGCGCAAAACTAATGAAGCTATAGGGGGATCGAGATCTCTCTTGCTCTGATGAAAACATCAGGGCAAGTGCGATGGATTTCGACATGACTTCTATTGTACTCATGTGTTTGAGGGGAAGGGAATTTAAAATTTGAATATTTAGTTGATAGATTTGAATACTAAAAGAATTTGAACTAGTATAAGTATTGGAAATTAAATTGTAATAAGAAATAAGAGGTGAACTCTTATTTCTAAAAAGATACACAAATTATAAGTCTCAATTAACAAAACAAAATTGAATGAAATGAATTATAATAATAAATAAAAATGGAATTCTTATTATAAGTAAGATATAAATCTTTAATTAGTTCCAAGAATAATGGAAAACTTTGTTATAGAATACAATGTTTCATTGTTATTACAATAAAAGGATAAAAAGTAAATGATTATAAAACAAATAAATATAAAAATGAATTACATAAATAAATAACTAAAAGGATTCTTTATTACAAGCATATATAAATATAACATTGTCTTTGCAAATGCATTATAAAATAAAAAGAGAACTGGTACACTTTATTGAATAAACTAAACAACACAATATTTCTTTACAAAAATAAGAATGAATAAAAAAGAGTTCCTTTATTACAATTATACAATGCTTATTACTTCACAAAAGGAAAAGTGAATTACAAAAGAATAAAGAAAAAAATTAAAACTAAAGTCATCTTCATTTTCTTCATCTTTTAAGTCCACTCTTTATATTCCTGATTCTTTGATCCCTACAAAACAACATAAAAGATAACAAAGAAAATAATAAATAATAAAAGAAGGGTTAGTATATGATTTTTACTCTCAAATTTGGCATACAAATGATATGCTTTGGCTCATCATTGAGTATTATTCAAAAAAAGGGGCCAATGTAAAAATCTGTTCTTATCCAGAATGTTAGCCTCAGAACTGATGCATCATAGGTAGGGGCAAATTTCACCAAGTCAGGAGAGAGGCAATTTTCACCATGGATAAAGAAGAGGATCCAGCCAAACAGTAAATCTCACTTTTACTTGATCATATCCACCAGAAAATATCTACACCACTGAAACTTGGACCTTAGGTCCCACTCGTAAGCAGCCTGCACATCAACATGCAAATAACTGCTGTCAACACAGCAGCAATCCCAGGAAGGAGACAAGAAAGCAATCCATGTACACAAAGGGGTGAACCAGCCGTAGCACCACCGCTCACTACTCATTCTTTCACCACAAGTATAGTTACACCACACAGCCACAACCATCTTCTTACTCTTTTTCTGTTTATCACACCCCAAGAACTGACTGTTCTCATCACACCACAAGAACCACCAGATCACCACCACATCACTTGCACTATGGTTGCTTCAAGAAGCCATCCAATAGTTAGGACAAGGAGGAGCAGATCAAGCAAGCAGCCAAAAGGATCTAGGAGATGAAGGTTACATGAACAAGTTACATCAGGTGATCTGAAGCAACACCAAAACCACCACAAGAACATCAGCAACCCATTAACAAGCCTATCTGTCTACTCACCAACAGCAGGTAAGAATTATCAGAAGAAACCACTAGATCATGCAGCATCAGTTCATATATCTTGGATACAGATCTAGGAACACGAGGAAACAATACACATCAATCAACTCCATCTACCCTTCAACTAGATTTCCATCTAGGAGGATTGGATGGAGTGGTACTCTCAGTATTGCAAAGTATTGCTTTGCAAAATCATCCTAGAGACATAAAAATGCCAAATCATAGCATCTGTTTATTTTAACCAAATATTATGCCTTAGCCTTTGCATTATTGGCAGCCAAAGTTTCATCTTTGGTGAGTAAAATGAAGCAGCAGATCATGTTGCTATACATGCCTGCTATGCACACTCAACTGAGGCACCACGGCAGAAAATTCCAAGCAACAAAGATCACTAAAGAATTTACACTAGCAACATCAGCAAATATCATGCTTATATATCATCTATAATCACATAAGCTAATCCTTGCATCATCTTCCTAACCAGAATAGTTAAGAATCAATTAGACCTCTACTGTCATGTTAATAGCATATGCTAATGGCAACCTCATACCAAATGTGACTGATACCAAAGTAAATCCAATCATCTTCCCAGTCACCAATCTAGGAATCATTTCATCTCTAAAATCATTTAACTTAGCTTATAATCATCTAAGGATAACCACCATACTATGTGTGTGACACAATATAAAACCTCAGCCTTACCATCAGTGGCATGTAATCATGGTTTTCTAGATAGATAACCCAACATCCAACTACCAGGGATAGCTACCATTGTGTACACTCCAAAGGGAGGCATCACAGTGGTAGATACATTGATAGCAAGCAGAAGGTTTAGCTAAATTAGAAAAGGCATTCAAACTAGGCACCATGCTTATTGATGTATATACATATCACTTAAATAAAATTTCATGAACCACTTGGTATACTGTACCAAAAACAGCAAGTGTTAATTTCTCCAAGTAACTCCATTTGTTCATGCTTAAATAAATGCATTTTACCTACAAGGAATCAATGGAACCTGTATTTCACAACACCTGTCAACAATCAGTGACACTCAATAGCATGTAGAGTAGATGCTCGATATAAAATCGTCTACTAGAGCTAGATGTTCATCTATTTTTATGCACTACTCAAATCCCAACTTCACCATGGTATCAAGATTACAGTAGAGCCAAGGATACCAGGAGAAACTGGACATGATAACAGATCAAGATAGGTCACTAACAAAGGATCAGTAATATCATTGGGGGCCCCAGGTTCAAACCTATTTGAACAAGAAATGTTCAACCTTAGTATCAAATAGGTCACCGCAAGCTATAGACTAAAATCCAGAATAAGAAGAACCCTAATTGGACTCAATCAGAATATAAGGGAAGGGAATAGCAGAAGGTGGAGGAAGATCATACCCGGTGGTCCTCGCTAGAATTTGAAGAGGAAGCAGACCGGCGGGGAGGTCGTAGTGGCAAAGACCATGACACAACAGAATAGGCGACACCTGAGCCTACGCCGAGCTGCAACCTGCGACCTGCGCCAATCTTCATCAACCCAAGAACATACCCCATCTTCACCAACCTCAATCCACCACCAGGACAACATCAAACCATCACTGGAGCTCGGCGAAACTAGGATACCGAAACCCTAGACGCACAGAAATGGAAGGGGCGAGCTCGAGAGGGCCTTAAGGATGAATCCAATTGGAGAGCCAGGTCGGCCAGAGGGAGGCGAAGCCCCGGCGACCATCGACGGTGACCACAACGGCCTCCCTCATCGCAATCGGGCGAGCGACGACGTCGGCATCGCCAGCAACCAGGAGGAGAAAGAAACGCAAATGTGAGATGTGAGGAGTAGTGGGATGGCTGGGCGGGATGGGGTTGGACCCTGAGCCAGTTGGGCCAAGTTGAGTCCTGATGGGCCCGTTGGTGAGCCTGGCCCAATTCCAAAGGTAAAATAAGAAAATAAGATATTTATCAAATCACTAAATGACCAAACTACCCCTAAACCTAATTTATACCCTATAAAAATATAGAAATATCCTAAAAATACATATAATATATCAAAATGTTCACAAAAATAATATCTACCTAAGAAAGATATAAAACTAATTGTTTGAGTTAAATAAAATACCATTAAATGTCAAATTCACTAGAATTCTCAATAAATTATAACAATATAAGAAAATGTCCTAAAAAATTAATAAAAATCACTTTTGTATATAAAAATAAACCTACTATTTTATAAAAATACTAACTCAACTCTTCTATAAATAAAATTTGAAGTAAATATTTAAATGCATTTAATATTTTATGGAATTTTATAAACATAAAAATAATACTTAAAAATAAATAAAAATCATTCTTAAGATCTTGAATAAATATATCACACTAAAAAAATTAAATATATTATTAGAAAAGTTTTTAATATTTTAAAATAAGAAATCCTTATCTATTACTTATTTTATAAATTCTTTTAAAAATCCTTTTAAATAAACATTGGGTATCACTCATATATATATAATATGATGAATAATCATTATATCTCAACCATTATTAACATAATTTCAAATTCTAACAAATTACTAAGATCATCTAATTATGCTTCCATTAAATAAATACACATTATTTTTTTAATAAGCAAAACAAATTTAATCTAATCATTCACTTAAATATAAGGTGAATAATTCCACACCTTAGTTATACCTATCATAAATCTAAAACTTGGGAATAATTAAAATATATTACATCTTAAGTTTACTTAACCTTTTAAAGTTAACTTTTGTAAGATCCCTCCTTTGTAAAGGAAAAGGATCCCTGTGATTGCAATGCTAGTCCCTGGATCAATGCTAGCATCCACAGTTTAAGATGAAGTACACAGATACAAAGGTCGTTTATTACATCCATTCCAGAGATAAAACATAGTCTTTTACAACTCAAGGCCACAAGCCTAATACAAGAGTTTTGGAATAAGTAAATAACATAAGTCTTCATCTTCATGTGCCACAGGCAAGCATGTTGAGTGTAGACTCATGACACCTAATCATCATCGGAATAACCTGCAACATCACAAGTTACAGCCACAGTGGGTCAATACTTTGGAATAGTATTGGCAAGTGATACCTTAGTAAGTTTTTAAGTGGACTACATTACTATATGCAATTTGGCTAAGTGTAGCTTGGCTTGCTTTGCTCAAAATAAGTTTTTCCTATTAGTTGAAATCACTAAGTTTTTCCTTGTCAAAAACTTCTCCTAAGAAACCATCAATAGACATTGAGGTCCTTCACCTTTGTTCACCCACAAGTTTTACTTAGAAGTTGGAGTGATGAGATTCTTGATAGCTTCCATGTCTTGATGCTCAAATTGTCCATTGCCATTGACTTGGCTAAGTACTTAGATTTTTCCATCTGCAGAGGTTGTGCACTTTCCCCACCAGACTTGGTTTCCCAAGACAGGACCTCTCAGAAGCCTTCCCTTAGTCAAATGAACGCATTCCAACCTATCATTCCCACTACCACCAACTGTCCAAATGACTAAGTTCTAGCAACCTATATGATCAAGGCAGAGCCCATATTGCCAAGTGGCTGCACTATAAGCTTCTCAACACTTGGCCTCCAAATCCCTTTGTGCCTGGGTGGCATACCATAAGTGAGATACACAAGGTAAACCATATCCATGGGCCTTGTGTAACCACTCAACCAAAAACCACCATTCAAGTCCCATTCCACCCAGGAGATTTATTGACTTAGTTGTTTTATTAAGAAAACATAAGTCCAAAGACTTAGAAATATTTTCAACATAGCATGTATATACTTTACTAACCCTTGTTTGCTACTAGCTAGGATAAGCATGGCATAGTATCTTAACTTAGGAAAATTCCTAGCAATTCTATAACTACTTAGGGTTTCCCAACATAGCATTTGGCAAAAAGTAACATGCATGACTTAGCAAAATATATCTAATGCTTAGAACAAAATATAGGGATGGAATAATCATGAAGTACCACTTGCCTTGGTAAGGGGGAGAGTAGCACTCTTCACAATCACAATCACTAGCACCAAAATCTACACAAAAATGGTAACACACAATTTACACACAATTCATATACAAACATAAAATATATGCATGCATGCAAAAGGAAAATGCTAAGTGATGATTTTTGAATTCTAACCAAGCAAGTGCAAAGTACTGATCTATAAACAAGTCAAAAACTTGCCAAACCAAGTTTATTTTACACTTAAACAATTTTCCAAACCATTTCTATACTCAAAATAGCCCTAAACAAGTTACTGCAAATAAAGTCATTTTAACAGAAACTTTTTACTAAACACATTGCAGATTCAGAAAGAGCTTGTCTCCCTGATTCCAACGGTATAAAATTTGCAAAATTCTAACGTGGGATTCAAAAGTTATAGCCTAATCAAATTTGAATCCAAATCTGATTTAAATCCTGTTTTAAACACTAACCCTAGCCACGCGTCCCGTTCCTACTGGCGCGTACCGGTTCGGACGGATCGAGCTCTGCGGGCCGTAGGATCTAAGTCAGATCTGGCGGCTCAGATGCGCGCTTACCCCTTCACTTAATTTCTAATCTCAGCCGCAGGATCTGCATCTAACGCTCCTAAGTGCTTTGACCAAATACGAGCGGCGCTAGCGGCGGCGACTGGCGGCGGCGCGTCTGACAGCAGCGGCGTTGGTGTTCTAGGTCGCGCGCGAGAGGGGCAAGTGTCTTACCAGAACCGCAGGAGGCTGCTGATGCTCAAGGTGGCGAAGGTTCGGGAAGGGGCGCACGGGCACGGTCGCTGGGGCTCGTCGGAGTTGCGAGCGGCGTCTGTCGCTTGCAGATGAAGTTGTTGCCGAGGTTTGGCGTCGCCCTAGCATGAACCAGAGGGGTCAGGAGGTGCACAAGACGCAGGCGAACGATCTCGTATGAAAGAGGGGGCAAGGGGCGCTCGGGACTTACTGCTATTGCTCGTCGGAGTCGAGCGGCGGCGCAGGTGGTTGCAGGCTTGAACGAAAACGACGACCTAGAACACCAACGCCGCTGCTGTCAGTGGTTTGAATGAGAGAGAGGGGGCGGTCGAGGCTCACCGGAATTAGTCGCCGAAGTCGTCAGTACTGCGGGGCTTCGAAGACAAATGCGCGCAGCCTGGTGGCGGAGTGAGCGAGGAGAGTGAGGGGAAATGGCCGCGGTGCAGAGGGGATTAAGTAGGCGAGAGGGGAGCTGCGATTACGCGCGGAATCAAGGCCAATTACTCGAGAAATCAACGAGGCAGTGAAGGGCGGAGGAAACGGCCGGCGACGGGGTCGGGAGTGATTTGGGAAAGACGAGGGTGACGTGGGGAGGGCCCGCTTGTCGGCGAAACGCGTAGAGAGGGAGTGGGGTCTGGTTGTCAGTGTCTGCATGCATGCGCTCGTGCGTGCGAGAGGGAGAGGAATGGCCCGGGTGGGCTAGTTGGGCCGGTTCTGTGGCTGGGCTGAATTAGTAGCGCTTGGCCTTTTTCTTTTGTTTCCTTTTCTTTTTCTGTTTTGATTTTCAGGAATGGTTTTGAAATGAATTTCAAGTTCCAATTGAATTCACATCTTCTTGGGATTTTTGCAGTGTGTACTAGTCTCAAATATAGGCATAAAAACAAGTGGTTGCTTTGCAAAGGCTTGGTCACACTTGGAAAATAAAATATCAGGGACTTGGCACTTGATTTGCATAGTTTGAAAAATGGTTTTTGAAACCTATTTCCAATTTGTAAATCTTGGTTTAAATTCTACACACAAACCCTTCAACAAAGAAAACAAACAAACTAGTTTTATAAACATTCAAACTTTCAAATGGGGATGGCCACTTGATTAAGTTTGCTCACATAAAATCATAGCACTAAGTGCTTCTGTTTTCCTGAAATGAGTTTGAAATTGATCTCAATTCTATATGCATGCATGAATGATATGCAAACTTTGAAATCATGATTTTAGGGATGTTACAACTTTAGTCTCAAAGCTTATAAACATCATATCTAATAAATCACTTATGTTTTTATAGTTAACTTTGGTCTATTTAACTTAAGACATAAAGCATCTCAAGTCCAAACTAATAAATCAAACACCAAAAGACATTGATCATGTTCTATTAACAATGAAGATTGTTTAAACCTTATAAAGGAAATCTTTACTTCAAATGTTATTCTTTTTGCCAATTCAAACAATAAACTTATAGTAAGTTCTTCAATTACTCACAACTCAAACCCAAGGATGTTTATCAATAGTCACCAAATGACCATTAACCATAATCACATTATTTTATACTTTACTGGTATATGTTGAATTGTTAACCCTTGAGTTCCTTATAAAGGTCATCACTTATAAAGTAAAACTTAAAGATAAACCAACTCTTAAAAGAATCACCTAAATTCACTTCACTCAAAGCATTGGTGAAAGGATACGGATGTCGCCTAGAGGGGGGTGAATAGGCGATTAAAACTTTTCCTAGAGTGGCTCAACAAAGGCGGAATAAAACTAGTGTTTACTTTGTTAAGCACAACCTAGAACAACTACGGTTCACCTATGTGCACCAACAACTTATGCTAAACAATACAATCAAGAAAGAGATAGCAAGATATATATTACTTCAAGCACGAAAGCTATCACAATGTAAAGTGCATAAGTAAAGAGCTCGGGTATAGAAATAACTGAGGCACGCGGGGACAACGATATTTTACCGAGTTCCTCCCAACATGGAGTACGTCTTGTTTGGAGAGGGGGTGGTATCAAACCACCAACGCCACAAAAGGCCTCACTTATTCTCTGGTGAATCTCACCCCAATGGGATCGATCCACGCTTCCACTATCGGTGCACTTGTCGGTGGCAACTGGAACCTCTCACAAGATTGGGGCACTTATCCACAACTTAATTGGAGGCTCCCAACAAATGCCACAAAAGGCCACAATGCCACCAAGGCCACAAAACCGTCTAGGGTTCCAAGAACCCAAGAGGGACAAGCTCCAATGAGTAACTCAAACAAAATCCCTCCGAGGAGAACTCAAACCGATGCACCAAATGCAAATGGCAAGAACACCACAAAGATGCTCAAATCCCTCACTCTCAAGTTCCAACAAATATACTAAAACTATTGGGGGAACAAGAGAGGAGGAATCAAAGAGAGACACAAAATCCCCCAGAATCTAGATCCCCAAAGATGCACTCACAAAGAGATGAATCGGTTAGGTCAAAACGTGGGTCTAGATCTCCTCTCTCTTCCACTCAAATATGGGCAAGAATCATCGGAGGAAAAAGATTAGGCAAGTTTCAAGATCTAGAGCAAGTGTGGATAAAGCTTAGCCTAATAGATAAGAGAGAAGCTTTTGAAACTCAAAACGGGCAAAGCCTTAAATAGGGCCCCCAAAAATCTGGCCGTTGGTCTATTTTTCGGAACGGTAGTACCGCACCCTGCGAGCACAGCCAGAGCGGGGGTGTGCGAGCGAGCAGTGCGCAATGATTGATGCGGTATGGGGCGAGCATGCAACGGCAGCAGCTGGGCCTAGCGAGGTCAACCGTAGCGCGCTGGATGCAAACACGCCGAAGCAGCAGCTGCCCGCGTGCACAGCAAGCAGCGAGCGGGCCACAGAAGTAGCAGCCTCATCCAGCGGCGGCTGCATGCATGCGAGGCCAGCCAGCACGAGGCGTCAGCGCGCGTGGGGCAGGAAGTCAACGCGGGTGCGCGACCTGCCGAGAAAATCGGCAACAGCAGGCGACAACACTGCATGCACGCCCGCGAGGTGGATCAGCTGCGCCAGGTGTAGTGAGCGCGAGGGGATCTGCTGGCGGCGCGCGGGATCGACGCAGTGCAGGCGCGCGCAGAACGAGGGAGCAGGTGGGCCGATCGATGCGGGGCAAGCAGGGAGACTAGCTGGGCAAAAAGAGGGGGCGACCCGGTACTACCGGCCGCCTGAGGCGGTATTACCGCACGAGCCGGTAGTGCCGGCCTGGACTACCGCATGGGCCAGAAAGGGAGCGGGCTGGGTCAGACGTGTTCGGTACTGGGCCCGGTAGTACCGGACAACCCAAAAAAAAAATCTTTTTCTTTTCTTTTTAAAAGCAAATAGCCGTCAATCTTCAAACGTTAATAACTTTTGATTGGTAGCTCTGATTGACCCGATTCCAATTGCGTTGGAAAGAGGACGACACAAGATACCCTATAAAAAGTGAAAATATTGGTTATCACTAAGTGCGAAAGTATCAAGTATAATAATGTGAGATACCTCACCTGGTGAGAAACCGGAAAACCGTCAAGATCAAAATCGCAATAATATACAAATGGAAGATCCGATTTTGATGACCAAGAGCTTGTTATGGAGATTACCACAAGCTCTATATCCTCACATAAATAAGACCAAATAACAACCAAATATGATGATGCAATTATGCAAAGGTTTGAGCTCTCTCCGAACGATATGATCGATTTACTCATTCGAGATCCCCTCTTGATAGTACGGTTATCTATCCTAAACCCGGTCTCCCACACACAACATGAGACCGGCAAAAGGGAAAACCTATCAAGATTATACCTTTGCCTTGAGCATTCAACTTGAGCTCGATGTAGACGAACTTGACCTTCTCAAGATGGAACGCCTTACTTGATTCCTCATCATCGATCCATGATCACCGAGGATGGCAAGCATCAAACATGAGATCTTCTATAGATGGCGTATTTTGAGCTTGCACAACACATCTTCTCATTTCATTGACCTTGAATCCAACACATGCTCCAAGCGATGCCAATGGACAAATCCTACAAGTATAACTTAATACACACATTAGTCCATAAAGATTGTCATTAATTACCAAAACCACACATGGGGGCCCAACATGTTCTTTCAATTGGGGATTCACTTTGGGGGTTTTACAAAATGCATATCATTACTTATTCATAACTACATCTTGCTACTTTAAACATTAGTCCTTACCAGACCAATGATGCAGTTTTGAGATATTGGATCTTATATCGCCTCGAAGACCGTGAGTGCATAATCTTGCAATCACAACAGGTAAGTTCACACTTGCTCATGTCCTTTGATTATTTTTTGTAAAGTATTTTGCAAATCTAGTGTTGTCATCACCTGCATTTGAAAAAGGTCAGAAAACACTATTTTCATAATAATATGATTATAGGTTATTTACCATGAGGTAATAACCTACTATAAGAGTTCCGGTGGTAAAGAAACATACTATCTAGGACTTAACAACCAATGTCGCCAGTCATTCTTGCATCGTATATTACGCGTTGACCATGAGATTTGGAATGGGGCGGAGAAGTCAGCTGTATCTTTTCCCTCTCGCATGGAGCCGGATGTGCGGGTCGGGGCTGTTATCACTAGTAACATGCATATTAAATGGTAATTTGTAGAGGATATGCAGCATATGGGTGGGATCCCTCAACGTCCCACGATAGTTCTGGCATCTGAACGGTCTGTACTGCCAATTGCCGTAATTTAATAGGTGGGCTGGCGTACACCAAGGAGACATGCGGGGTCACGGAGAAGGCAGTGATTGGCTTGGGTCTTAGTCTGGGCCTCACACCAAGGAAGTGTGAATGGGTTCGCGGCCCGGATGTGCAACAAAGCTAAGATCTCTCATGGGTAAAGTGACGCACCTCTGCAGAGTGTAAGAACTGTAACTTGTTACTCCCTGTTTCGGGAAGGAGCGGCGAACACGGCGGGAAAGGAACTCCATGAAAGTTCTGGTAAACCCGTGAAGGCTGATGGACATAGCTTTTCAGAATAAAAGAAACCTTTGAAGAAATGTTTATGAAAACCTGCATTGCCTACGACCTACGGTTTGTGGCTGTAGATATAGTGCATCAAACACTCTTTTCTAGTGAACTTGCTGAGTACGCTCGTACTCAACGTATCTTCTTAACCCTTGCTAGATTCTGAAGCCATTACGACGACGTCTACATCAAGTTATGCTCCAGGAATCGTCATCAAAAGCTCTAGATCTTCAATGAAGTCAAGAAAGTCAGCATATACATCAACTCAAGTGAAGACAAAGTTACTGATTAGATAGGAATATAATCTCTGGCCAAAGAACCTATTTCTTTAGTGTATTGCAATAGCAGCAGTACCAGACCATTAGTTGAAATACTAGTCTTAATAGTAAGATAGTTTTGAGTTGTTTATTTCTGATTCTTCTTTGTAAGAAGATTCTTTCTCTCTCTTTAACCTAGAGTGTTCTCTGGATCTTGTGTAAAGAGTTAAGTTGTAACCTATAGTCATGTCTTGGACCTGCTGTGTTTCTGTTGTACTACTCTGAGGGATGTAATACTAGTGAACGGTGTTTCATTGGTGTTATGTCAACGACTATAGTGTACTACATCATGCAGTGGTATGCTGGGTCACCGCAGTTGGTATCAGAGCTTATGCTTTGACCTTAGGATTGAAACCCTTTTAGGAAGATCTGTAGGTTGGATAGTGACTATAGGAGCCATCTTATCTAAACCAAATGATCTTATGACTGCTGATGAGTATCCACTTGATGATAACTTCGTCACCAAATGCCATAAGCATCTTTCTTCGGAGTAAATATTTTATCTTTTTTTAGTATAGTGCTATGTAGTGTCTTCCGAAGGAGACATAAACCACCCAGATACTGTAGGAAAGTCAATTGGCCGCAACATATTAGGATCAAGTTTAAGACATCAATTGAAGCAGTCCTAATGGTGTAGCCTAACTCTAGAATTCAAGTAGCACAGTGGAATTTTATTGTTAGTTAATAAACAAAGACAACATGATGAATATCATTAGGATAAATGTTGATGTAATAAGTAGTAATCATGTGGGATTCACTTGAGAATTTACGTGATTAAGTGAAATTATGTTAAGACTTAATAATAGTGTAGTGAGAAACAAAGTCATCATGATGTGATTAGCTCTTAAATCATGATGATTAGGTAGACCATAACAAGATCATGGTGAGATTAGCTCCGAAACCATGATGTAGGTGTGATAATTGACAAGTAATTAGTAAATTAGCCTGAAGTAGAAGTAAGGAAATAACATGGTAGAACTATGATAGAAGTCATAGGTGTCATAAAATAGTGATAAACTTCAATTTTAGGGGTTCAATAGAAACTTATTAGTCTTTTTGTGAGATCATGTGAGGTTAGTTACTAAACAAGAAAGGTTGGTCATAGTTAATCATTGCAAAAGGTGAGACAAAAGGTTAGACAAAAACCAAATTGAGACCACTTTGCTTAAGATTATTCTGTTGCACTTGAGCAATTTGGGTAAATATTGAGATAAATAATAGTTTGACCCTATGTGCTAAGTATCACGATGTAAACCTATACGAGGAGGTGTCATATACTACACAACTAAGCCTGAATTCTAGAGATATTATACTCAACTACTATACTTTGGGCCTAGAATATTGTGTGTTATATGTACCACATTTGGATTTATTTGTTTTTTCTTGGATATTCTTGTTTGACTAGATATGTACATGAAGTTTGACTTGATGTGCAAATGCATGTTGCAACATCCAGTTACTACTTGATGTTATAGACCTAGATAGGAATGCGAATTCGTGTAAGGGAGTGACGAGTTCCAAAGACCAAGATGAAGACCTACATGAAGGGTAAAGCCAAGTATGAGGGGTATCAATCCAATTTGAAGGATGGATCAAGTTCAGATAATTACTAAACAACAATAAGAAGGAAGATTAGTGTAGAAGATGTATAAGGAGCAACAAGAAGTGATGAACTTAAGGTTCAATCAAAGTAGATGATATTGCTAAGAATTAATGAAGTAGTAGTACCTAGTTCATGAAAGCATCATAAATTAGTACAAATAAGAAGCTTTGGAATCAAAATGGTATTCAAGCTTTGACAATTCAGAGAGAATGCTAGTGGTACGTCGGAAGCCGTAAGGGTAATACCTACAACCTAGGATGATCCACAGTTGGTATCTTGTCCGCAGCTGGCGTTGGTTGACATAGTTAACCAGATCATCTTAATGGTTGCATAAAGAGCATAAAACTTGGCCTAAGTTAATTAAGACATAAATGGATATAAAATTTGAAGCGACCGTCTTTCGAGAGGCTTCGTGAAGTCAGATCTGTCAAAGCGAAAATGTCCAAATAGTAAGTAAGACAAATAATGCGGAAAGATTCACTTCAGAGATCCACAATTGTGTGGATACACCATACAATCTTTCATAAGACCCTAACTAGGTAGAGTATAAGCTAGATAAAGATCTATATTCCAGTTATAAAGCCAATGGTTACTATATAAGCAGTCTAGAGACAATTAGTAAACCCTAAGGTGGAGAGGAAACAATTTGTGGAAGTATTGTTATCTGACTTTCCAAGTAAAGGTTGGAGAGTAAATACTAACCTATGCCAACATTAAGCCTTATTTTCAGAAAGGTAAAAGAAACCAACATTATAAAAGTACTCTTAGAAGTAAGTCTGGATGAAATATAGAAGTTTATTTCAAGAGAGTAGTACCCAAACCTTAAGGTAGTTAATCAATGGAAGTTAAAGAAGTACTTCGGGTGATAATAAAATAGTTCAAAACCTGAAAAAATAAAAGCTTGAAGTAATAAAATAGAATAGTCCTAACAGGCTAATTCTAAAAGAAACAACTCTTAAGTGACCCTTAAGAGGGAATAAAACATATCCAATTGGACATGTGTAGAGAAACAAGAAATTCCAATGGGTATGGACTAAATAAGTTCAAATCCAAACTTTGGAAGGATTACCAGTATAAACCATACCATCACAAATCAAAAGTTAGTCTTTTGACTATAGTTATTGTTTAATAGAGTTAAAATCCTGTTTTAGTGAGACTTCCTAAACCATATCTAGTATAGCAAGGAAGTTTTATGATCAAGTAAAGGAGTTGGATTAGGATACCTAATCAGTAAAATGAACTAAAGAAGAGACCCCAATTTAAGGATGTTATAATAAATACATATCCCTAAGGGATGATAGTAAAAATAACTTTGGGATATGGAAGACAACAAGTTTGAGAATTGTCAAGTATGATGAGAATTCAAGAAAAAGATCTGGCTATGGGATATTACAATTATTCCCATTTGAGGTTACCATGAAGTTGAAAAAGATCGTAACCAATACAAGTCAATTCCTCTTTTCGAAACGCAAGAGAGTACGAACTTCGAGGACGAAGTTTATTTTAAGGGGGGAGTCTGTAACATCCCAGGATTAGCACCTTGAAATAGACAGGACACATGTTTATGCATTGCATTCATGCATCAGAAAATCTAGAGAATTTTCGCGCAAAACTAATGAAGGTATAGGGGGATCGAGATCTCTCTTGCTCTGATGAAAACATCAGGGCAAGTGCGATGGATTTCGACATGACTTCTATTGTACTCATGTGTTTGAGGGGAAGTAAATTTAAAATTTGAATATTTAATCGATAGTTTTGAATACTAAAAGAATTTGAACTAGTATAAGTATTGGAAATTAAATTGTAATAAGAAATAAGAGGTGAACTCTTATTTCTAAAAAGATACACAAATTATAAGTCTCAATTAACAAAACAAAATTGAATGAAATGAATTATAATAATAAATAAAAATGGAATTCTTATTATAAGTAAGATATAAATCTTTAATTAGTTCCAAGAATAATGGAACACTTTGTTATAGAATACAATGTTTCATTGTTATTACAATAAAAGGATAAAAGTAAATGATTATAAAACAAATAAATATAAAAATGAATTACATAAATAAATAACTAAAAGGATTCTTTATTATAAGCATATATAAATATTACATTGTCTTTGCAAATGCATTATAAAATAAAATAAAACTGGTACACTTTATTGAATAAACTAAACAACATAATATTTCTTTACAAAAATAAGAATGAATAAAAAAAGAATTCCTTTATTACAATTATACAATGCTTATTACTTCACAAAAGAAAAAGTGAATTACAAAATAATAAAGAAAAAAATTTAAAACTAAAGTCATATTCATTTTCTTCATCTTCTAAGTCCACTCTTTATATTCCTGATTCTTGATCCCTCCAAAACAACACAAAAGATAACAAAGAAAATAATAAAGAATAAAAGAAGGGTTAGTATATGATTTTTACTCTCAAATTTGGCATACAAATGATATGCTTTGGCTCATCATTGAGTATTATTCAATAAAAGGGGCCAATGTAAAAATCTGTTCTTACCCAGAATGGTAGCCTCAGAACTGATGCATCATAGGAAGGGGCAAATTTCACCAAGTCAGGAGAGAGGCAAGTTTCACCATGGATAAAGAAGAGGATCCAGCCAAACAGTAAAGCTCACTTTTACTTGATCATATCCACCAGAAAATATCTACACCATTGAAACTTGGACCTTAGGTCCCACTTGTAAGCAGCTTGCACATCAACATGCAGATAACTGCTGTCAACACAGCAGCAATCCCAGGAAGGAGACAAGAAAGCAATCCATGTACACAAAGGGGTGAACCAGCCGTAGCACCACCTCTCACTACTCATTCTTTCACCACAAGTATAGTTACACCATACAACCACAACCATCTTCTTACTCTTTTTCTGTTTGTCACACCCCAAGAACCGACTGTTCTCATCACACCACAAGAACTACCAGATCACCACCACATCACTTGCACTATGGTTGCTTCAAGAAGCCATCCAATAGTTAGGACAAGGAGGAGTAGATCAAGCAAGCAGCCAAAAGGATCTAGGAGATGAAGGTTACATGAACAAGCTGCAGCAGGTGATCTGAAGCAACACCAAAACCACCATAAGATCATTAGCAGCCCATTAACAAGCCTATCTGTCTACTCACCAACAGCAGGTAAGAATTATCAGAAGAAACCACTAGATCATGCAACATCAGTTCATATATCTTGGATACAGATCTGGGAACACGAGGGAAACAATACACATCAATCAACTCCATCTACCCTTCAACTAGATTTCCATCTAGGAGGATTGGATGGAGTGGTACTCTCAGTATTGCAAAGTATTGCTTTGCAAAATCATCCTAGAGACATAAAAATGCCAAATCATAGCATCTGTTTATTTTAACCAAATATTATGCCTCAGCCTTTGCATAATTGGTAGCCAAAGTTTCATCTTTGGTGAGTAAAATGAAGCAGCAGATCATGTTGCTATACATGCCTGCTGTGCACACTCAACTGAGACACCACAGCAGAAAATTCCAAGCAACAAAGATCACTAAAGAATTTACACTAGAAACATCAGCAAATATCATGCTTATATATCATCTATAATCACATAAGCTAATCCTTGCATCATCTTCCTAACCAAAATAGTTAAGAATCAATTAGACCTCTACTGTCATGTTAATAGCATATGCTAATGGCAACCTCATACCAATTGTGACTAATACCAAAGTAAATCCAATCATCTTACTAGTCACCAATCTAGGAATCATTTCATCTCTAAAATCATTTGACTTAGCTTATAATCAGCTAAGGATAACCACCATACTATGTGTGTGACACAATATAAAACCTCAGCCTTACCATCAGTGGCATCTAATCATGGTTTTCCAGATAGATAACCCAACAGCCAACTACCAGGGATAGCTACCATTGTGTACACTCCAAAGGGAGGCATCACAGTGGTAGATACATTGATAGCAACCAAAAGGTTTGGCTAAATTAGAAAAGGCATTCAAACTAGGCACCATGCTTATTGATGTATATACATATCACTTAAATAAAATTTCATGAACCACTTGGTATACTGTACCAAAAACATCAAGTGTTAATTTCTCCAAGTAACTCCATCTGTTCATGCTTAAATAAATGCATTTTACCTACAAGGAATCAATGGAACCTGTATTTGCGGTGACCCAGCATACCACTGCATGTGTAGTACACTATAGTCGTTGACATGACACCCACAGAACACTGTTCCGTAAATATCACAATTCTCAGAGTGGTACAACAGAAACATTGCGGGTCCATATTACAAAAGTACACACATTATTATTATTACAATACCGGAAGTTTAAGACTTCCTAAAGATCCATCTTACAAACCAAAATATAAAGTGTTTCAGCAGAATTTGAAAAATAGTAACTCCGACTAGGAGTTGAGCTCAACAGCTTATTCTAAAGAGTTCATGCTGCTCGGCTCCGTTAGTTACTACTAACTAGGTACTTAGTGGAACTCATTCTCATCGACACCGTAGCGGATCTCGTAATCCACGCCTTCAACTCCTCCAGACAGATCAGGTTCCTCGTAGAACACGTCATCTTGGCATTCGGCTGCATACATTGGCATGTCTTCGGGATCCTCAGAGTCTAAGCAAGGGATCAAAGGAAAAGATGAGTAACAGCGTTACCCAACAAGTTCATTATATGCAAGGTGGGAAGTTTGATGCTATAAATCCTTGGTACTATGCAATTTTTTTGTAAATCTTTCTTCAAAGATTGATTTTATTCCGAAAAACTATGACAATCAGCCTTCACAGGTTGACCAGAACTTTCATGGAGTTCCTTTCCTGCCGTGTTCGTAGCTCCTTCCCGGAACAAGGAGTAACAAGTTACAGTTTTTACACTCTGCAGAGGTGCGTTACTTTACCCATGAGAGATCAACTCCTTGTTGCACAACCGGGCATACTTTCCCGTCCACAATTCCATGATGTGGGGCCCAGTAGTTGGTCCAAGCCAATCACTGCCCCCTTCGCGACCCCGCATGCCTCCTTGGTGTACACCATGCCCACATAATGAATTACGGCAATGGTTTGTACAAACCATTAGATGCTAGAACTATCATGGGACGATGAGGGTTCCCACCCATATGCTGCATATCCTCTATGAATTAACAATTAATATGCATGCTACGAGGATAACAGCCACGACCTGCACATCCGGCTTCATGCGAGAGGAAGAAGATACAGCTGACTTCTCTGTCCCATTCCAAATCTCATGGCTAACGCATAATATACGACGCTAGAATCACTGATGTCAGGGTTTATTAAGTCTCTATTTGATCATCATTGTTGCAAATAGAACCCTAAGTTCTATTGCTCCATTATATCATCACTTAGGATGATATCAATGATTTCTTTATTTATGAAAATATTATTTTCTTTCTTTTATAGCATATATGATAACACACAATTTGCAAATACTTTGATAGAGACTCTTCAAAGGACATGAGCAAGTGATGAACTTGCTTTGTGATGGCAAGGTAGTGAAGTCTGATGCTTGCACTCGACCTTGAGCTTCTAGTTCTACAAAAACATCATTATTGCTCGGTAAGGACAATATTTGAAGAAGCAAAATGATTATGCAAGTAATGTAATGCATTTTTTTTAATTCTATGTGCATTTTCCCTATATAAGGTGCCTTTTAATCAAACATTTATAAATATTATATTTTTATATTTATTGCATATATTGAATTATTTCCCTTTTTATTTGATTTTTATTGATTTAACAATTCTTTTAGGAATTATTAATTATACCTCAAATTTACTACTAAATATTTATTTAGTATTTTTCAAAAATAATATAATATTAATAAATAATGAAAGTGATTTTTATTTATTTTTATCACTTTTCAATAATTTTGTAAAATTCCATAAGGAATGTATAAATTACAAAATTCTTATAAAAGTTTAAGTGTCCAAAATTTTATATCTTATTTTATTTGAACATAGTGGATTATTGTGAATCCAAAAATATTTTATTTATAATTTTTGGACTTTTATTTTATTTTCTAGAATTTTATTGAGGTCAAGGGCATTTTGGTCCTTTCTAATTGATCAAAATAGTTTATTAGACAACTTGGGCTGGCCCCTTGGGCTTATTGGGCCAGGGTGGCCCAATAGGGCAGGGTCAAAATACCACCGCGAAGGGTTTTGGCTCACCGAGCCCATTCTCTCTGCCTCCCTCTCTCCCTCGACCTTATCCTCTCCTCCATTGACCCGACCCCGTGGCCAGCAATGCCGCCACTGTCGATTCTCACCACTGTCGGCCATTCTGACCGCCGTCGTGGTGCGATTTGGGGTTGTCGATGACGCTCGTTTGTTCTATCCAATTAGATTTGACTCCGGGGCTTCCCCGTGGTCAGGTCCACCCCGTTCCCGAACCCTAGGGTTAGGAAAAGGTGCTGCCGCCACCGCCGCGGTCCTGCCTGTGGTGGTGTGCTAGGCTCGTGTGTTGCTGTGGCCGCCGCCATGGCTGGTGCAGATTGCAGCGCCCGCTGGGTGCTCCCTGTGCCGTCGCGGGTTCGTCAGCCAATCTGCTTCATCTTCAATTTCTTCAGCAAGGACCTACGGTGAGTTTGGTTCCTTCCCCTGGTGCTTTCTGTGCTTGCTGATTCGATGCTAGATGTTGGCCGTGTCCTCTCATGCTACTGTCTGATTCAGATTAAGATGATCATCCATTTAGGGTTCCTGCTATGTGCTTGTTCATGTACTGGATGAATTGATTCATGTTTGGATGGTCTGTACACATGCTAAATGTTTATTGGCCTGAATCTTGTTGCTTAAAAAATAGATGATGTTCTTGATGGCTTTCTAGATAATTTGATGCTTAGATTTGATCTGATTAAGATGATATTGTTGTTTGGGAAACATGCTTGGTTAAGCTAATGATCTGATAGCTTTCCACTGTTTATTTGAATCATGGTCATGATTATGATAAGATACAGCTACTGTCTTAGTGCTGTTAGCTTGGAAATTAATATGTGGTTTGAGATCATCATGATATCAAACAGTGAAGTTTATCATAGGAATATCCTAGTTATGATTCCTGTTTTAACAGGAAAATGATTAGTTAGTTGATTTTCTGAATCTATGATGATTTACTGTCTTTCCTGATTCATATTGGATTGTTCTTGTGACACCATCATGTATGGCACATAAGTTTGATTCTAAACCATGGATTTGGTTAGTTTATGCTTAAGACAATCTTGGCTTTGAAAGATAAATATAGATGCACTTATTTGAATTCCCTAAGACCAATGATGTTGGTCTGAGGCTTAGGGATTCAAATCTTATCTAATTGGTTCATCTAGATAGTCATGGTAGTGGTACCAGCTATTCTTTATTGAATCAAAGCTTGGAAAAATGATAGTGAGCTTGATCATGTTATGGATCCTATGGATTTGTTCCTAAGGTGCTACCCTTCCTTTAGGGATATGCCTAGAAATAGATCATAGGTATATGCATGATTGAATGGTAAAATATAGTTTGACAACCAGAGCAAGGATGTTGCCCTGAGCTCTGGTTGGATTTTGGTACTTTGTTGTTTGCCTTTAGAGTTTAAAAGAAACCCCTATGATGGATTCACCCCACTTGGGTGCTTTCTAAGGGTTTGTTTTATAAAACAACACATGCTTTCTCTGAATAAGATGATTAGATATGTGAAGGTTTTATGAAACTCACCATAGAATCTGGTGTTGGTGTAGTAGATTGATGATGATCTAGATATTGATCTTGATCTTGATCTGCTTTTGCTGGGCTCCTGAGCTTGCCCTTGATCTTGCCTGCTCCTCCTAGCTTCTGGGCTTGACCTTGCTGTCCACCAGATTCATCCCCCTCCTTATGTCACCATCCTGGTGATGTTTGGTTGATCTGGGTTGGTCTGGTTTGGCTGCTGTTCTTACTGTCTACCCTGGTTGTTTTTGTGTGATGTGTAGTGGAGAGATGCACTGATGTGATCCTCCACGGCTGTGTTGTGGTTTTGTTATATTGACTATGCTTGTGATCTTGACAACACACCACATGCATGCTGGTGTGTGTCCAGCTTGTGTGTCTGCTATGCACATGTGGATAGGTTCAGAAATTTTGAACTTACTATTACCAGATTACATTTACCTGGCTAGTGAATTGGCCCCTTTTTAGCTGTCATTTGACTTCTGGCTTAGGATTGATGAAAGATGAAACCTTTCATATTGGTGAAACTTGCCCCTTTATAACATTTCTCAATGATGAATTTGTCAAGTGCATTTCACTGACATATCTGAGAGAAATATACTAACACTAATCTTATTTTGTTTTCTATTTTGTCTTTGTTTTGCAGGTACAAAGATGAAGATTTAGTGTAGATTTAGATATAGGATAATTAGTAGATATTCAAATGTATTTTTTATTCTTTTGTAAATTTTCTTTTATTATACTTGTAATCTTTATTTTATTCAATTGTAATAAAGATTATATTATTATTAATAAAGAATATTCTTATTCTTCACTCTTTTGTATATTGTGAAGTTTGGAATGACTTCAGTAGGTTTCATTCTTTGTAACTTGTTTATATGTTAATCATATGAAATAAATTTCATATTCAATATAGTTATTGGATAAGATTTAAGTTATAATACTTATTTCTTAATTAATTTAAGATTCAAATCTTATACCTAAATCATTTGAATTATAATTCAAATTAATTTTAAACACATATCTCCTTAAGATCATCTCAAAGTTTATAACAATCATCCTTTAAGACTAAACCTAATCTCAAAGTATGAAAGAAACATTGATCACTTATGTTATTTTATTTGGCGAAAATTTTACCTACATTTTCACAAATGAATGCATGCAACAATTCATATTCCTAAATCTACCCTTCGTTAGGTCCTAAATACTGGGATGTTACAGTATTTCTCAACATCTATCAACAATCAGTGACACTTAATAGCATGTAGAGTAGATGCTCAATATAAAATCGTCTACTAGAGCTAGATGTTCATCTATAAATTTTATGCACTGTTCAAATCTCAACTTCACCATGGTATCAAGATTACAGTAGAGCCAAGGATACCAGGAGAAACTGGACATGATAACAGATCAAGATAGGTCACTAACAAAGGATCAGTAATATCATTGGGGGCCACAGGTTCAAACCTAATTGAACAAGAAATGTTCAACCTTAGTATCAGATAGGTCACCGCAAACTATAGACTAAAATCCAGAATAAGAAGAACCCTAATTGGACTCAATCGGAATATAAGGGAAGGGAGTATCAGAAGGTGGAGGAAGAACATACCCGGTGGTCCTCTCTAGAATTTGAAGAGGAAGCAGACCAGCGGGGAGGTCGTAGTGGCAAAGACCACGACACAACGGCACAGGCGACACCTGATCCTGCGCCGAGCTGCAACCTGCAACCTTGCACCAATCTACATCAACCCAAGAACATACCCCATCTTCACCAACCTCAATCCACCACCAGGACAACATCAAACCATCACTGGAGCTCGGCGAAACTAGGATACCGAAACCCTAGACGCACAGAAATGGAAGGGGCGAGCTCGAGAGGGCCTTAAGGATGAATCCAATTGGAGAGCCAGGTCGGCCAGAGGGAGGTGAAGCCCTGACGACCATCGACGACGACCACAACGGCCTGCCTCGCCGGAATCGGGCAGGCGACGACGTCGGCATCACCAGCAACCAGGAGGAGAAAGAAACGCAAATGTGAGATGTGAGGAGTAGTGGGATGGCTGGGCCGGGGTGGGGTTGGACCCTGAGCCAGTTGGGCCAAGTTGAGTCCTGATGGGCCCGTTGGTGAGCCTGGCCCAATTCCAAAGGTAAAATAAGAAAATAAGATATTTATCAAATCACTAAATGACCAAACTACCCCTAAACCTAATTTATACCCTATAAAAATATAGAAATATCCTAAAAATACATATAATATATCAAAATGTTCACAAAAATAATATCTACCTAAGAAAGATATAAAACTAATTGTTTGAGTTAAATAAAATACCATTAAATGTCAAAGTCACTAGAATTATCAATATATTATAAAATAGAAAATGTCCTAAAAAATTAATAAAAATAATTTTTGTATATAAAAATAAACCTACTATTTTATAAAAATACTAACTCAACTCTTCTATAAATAAAATTTGAAGTAAATATTTAAATACATTTAATCTTTATGGAATTTATAAACATAAAAATAATACTTAAAAATAACTAAAAATCATTCTTAAGATCTTGAATTAATATATTACACTAAAAACAATTAAATATATTATTAGAAAAGTTTTTAATATTTTAAAATAAGAAATCCTTATCTATTACTTATTTTGTAAATTCTTTTAAAAATCTTATTAAAATCCTTTTAAATAAACATTGGGTATCACTCATATATATAATATGATGAATAATCATTATATCTTAACCATTATTAACATAATTTCAAATTCTAACAAATTACTAAGATCATCTAATTATGCTTCCATTAAATAAATACATATTATTTTCTTAATAAGCAAAACAAATTTAATCTAATCATTCACTTAAATATAAAATGAATAATTCCACACCTTAGTTATACCTATCATAAATCTAAAACTTGGGAATAATTAAAATATATTACATCTTAAGTTTACTTAACCTTTTAAAGTTAACTTTAGTCTCAAAGCTTATAAACATCATATCTAATAAATCACTTATGTTTTTATAGTTAACTTTGGTCTATTTAACTTAAGACATAAAGCATATCAAGTCCAAACTAATAAATCAAACACCAAAATACATTGATCATGTTCTATTAACAATGAAGATTGTTTAAACCTTAGAAAGGAAATCTTTTCTTCAAATGTTATTCTTTTTTCCAATTCAAACAATAAACTTATAGTAAGTTCTTCAATTACTCACAACTCAAACCCAAGGATGTTTATCAATAGTCACCAAATGACCATTAACCATAATCACATTATTTTATACTTTACTGGTATATGTTGAATTGTTAACCCTTGAGTTCCTTATAAAGGTCATCACTTATAAAGTAAAACTTAAAGATAAACCAACTCTTAAAAGAATCACCTAAATTCACTTCACTCAAAGCATTGGGGATTCACTTTGGGAGTTTTACAAAATGCATATCATTACTTATGCATAACTTCATCTTGCTACTTTAAACATTAGTCCTTACCGGACCAATGATGTAGTTTTCAGATATTGGATCTTATATCGTCTCGAAGACCGTGAGTGCATAATCTTGCAATCACAACAGGCAAGTTCACACTTGCTCATGTCCTTTGATTATTTTTTTGTAAAGTATTTTGCAAATCCAGTGTTGTCATCACCTGCATTTGAAAAAGGTCAGAAAACACTATTTTCATAATAATATGATTATAGGTTATTTACCATGAGGTAATAACCTACTGTAAGAGTTCTGGTGGTAATGGAACATATTATCTAGGACTTAACAACCAATGTCGTCAGTGATTCTTGCGTCGTATATTACGCGTTGACCATGAGATTTGGAATGGGACGGAGAAGTCAGCTGTATCTTTTCCCTCTCGCATGGAGTCGGATGTGCGGGTCGGGGCTGTTATCACTCGTAGCGTGCATATTAAATGGTAATTGGTAGAGGATATGCAGCATATGTGTGGGATCCCTCAATGTCCCACGATAGTTCTGGCATTTGAACGGTCTGTACTGCCAATTGCCGTAATTCA
Source organism: Avena sativa (assembly GCA_916181665.1). NCBI lineage: Eukaryota > Viridiplantae > Streptophyta > Magnoliopsida > Poales > Poaceae > Avena > Avena sativa. Next base: position 162,827,825 of record OV702294.1, on the reverse strand, counting down.
ATAGGTGGGCTGGCGTACACCAAGGAGACATGTAGGGTCATGGAAAAGGCAGTGATTGGCTTGGGTCTTAGTCTGGGCCTCACACCAAGGAAGTGTGAACAGGTTCGCGGCCCGGATATGCAACAAAGCTAAGATCTCTCATGGGTAAAGTGACGCACCTCTGCAGAGTGTAAGAACTGTAACTTATTACTCCCTGTTCCGGGAAGGAGCTACGTACGCGGCGGGAAAGGAACTCCATGAAAGTTCTAGTAAACCCGTGAAGGCTGACGGAGATAGCTTTTCAGAATAAAAGCAACCTTTCAAGAAATGTTTATGAAAACCTGCATTGCCTATGACCTACGGTCTGTGGCTGTATATATAGTGCATCAAACACTCTTTTCTAGTGAACTTGCTGAGTACGCTCGTACTCAACGTATCTTCTTAACCCTTTCTAGATTCTGAAGCCATTACGACGACGTCTACATCAAGTTATGCTCCAGGAATCGTCATCAAAAGCTCAAGCTCTTCAATGAAGTAAAGAAAGTCAGCATATACATCAACTCAAGTGAAGACGAAGTTACTGATTAGATAGGAATATAATCTCTGGCCAAAGAACCTATTTCTTTAGTGTATTACAATAGCAGCAGTACCAGACCATTAGTTGAAATACTAGTCTTCATAGTAAGATAGTTTTGAGTTGTTTATTTCTAATTCTTCTTTGTAAGAAGATTCTTTCTCTCTCTTTAACCTAGAGTATTCTCTGGATCTTGTGTAAAGAGTTGAGTTGTAACCTATAGTCATGTCTTGGACCTACTGTGTTTTTGTTGTACTACTCTGAGAGATGTAATACTAGTGAACGGTGTTTCATTGGTGTTATGTCAACAACTATAGTGTACTACATCATGCAATGGTATGCTGGGTCACCGCACACATGATACAGGAGCTATCCCATAATCAAAATGACAAGGCAAGCAGACAATGAGCATCTCAACAATCTTCTTATTTACCATGGGAATATGGTGCTTTTTTCTCTCTTTCCTCTTTTCAATATGTCTCTTTTTTATAAGAAGAAAGCTTCATAGATGTCATTATGGTGATGCTACAAGTTTCGACCATGATTAGGCATGGATTAGGCTAGTGGCCCAGGCGTTTCTCTAACACACATACATAACTCCATGGACTTACAAGCTCCCCTTTTATTTCACACCAACGACATCCATAGACAAAAGATCATGATATCAACTGTGTACAAAGTACAAGTGCAATGTTGAAAGCGTTCCCCATGACAGCATGGTTCTACTAATTCCAATGTATAAGTGCAAGCATATACAACATAGATGACACAATGGTTCAATTTTATTAGGGGCAAGAAAAATAAAGTGTGCCATCAAGTTCGTGAGAGCTTTAATCACTAAGTTTTCACATAACAAAATACTTTTTAATTGGAAGATAGATGAAAACAAGAATATACTTGGAATGGTGTAACACACCATGCATAGGAATTTATATTGGACACTTTGGAATAACTTGGTTTCTTGGGAGTTGGATGCGTGAGTAGAGCTTACTCATACAAGTGGAGGCTAGCCAAAGACTGGGAGAGACCAACTAAGAGAGCAATAATGGCCATAATCATGCGGAGCAACAAAACATTACAAATCAAAGCATAAATTGGTACTACAAGTCAAGGACTAAATGATCATAGAGGCTATGGTGACTTGTTATAGTCATAACATGGTGTGAGCATGTACCAAGTCAACCCAAACAAAGCATCAAAGGTGAATACCACAATATTATGCTTTTGTATGCTAAACAACGCATGATTCTTTCAAGGCACACTAAGCAATCCCAATTGTTTAGAACAAGTCATTCTACAACAATAATCACTAAACATAAGGTCAAAACAACATCTAGCATGACATGATAAAGTCCAAGTCATAGTCAAAGCAAGCTCCTCTTGTACTACTCAAGTAAGAATTTTCTATTCCTCTCCAACACCAATCAACTTATTTGAAACAACACGGCGAGAACGGGGGTCCAAACTAATTTATTCAAGCAAACTAAGCAAACCAAACAAAAACTAAGATGCTCCAAGAACAACACTGTAACATCCCTAAAATCATGATTTCAAAGTTTGCATATCATTCATGCATGCATATAGATTTGAGATCAATTTCAAACTCATTTCAGAAAAACAAAAGCACATAGTGCTATGATTTTATGTGAGCAAACTTAAATCAAATGGCCATCCCCATTTGAGAGTTTGAATGATTTAAACCTAACTTGTTTGTCTTCCTTATTGAAAGGATTGAGTGTGGTTTGGACCAAGTTTTACAAAATGGGAATAGTTTCAAAAACCATTTTTCAAACTTTACAAATCAAGTGCCAAGTCTCAGATATTTTGCTCCCCAAGTTTGACCAAGCCTTTGCAAAGCAACCGCTTGATTTTATGCCTATATTTGAGACTACTGCACCCTGCAAAAACCCCAGAAAGATTTGAATTCAAAAAGAGTTTGAATTCATTTCAAAACCATTCCTGAAAATCAAAACAGAAAAAGAAAAGGAGTAAACAAAAGAAAAGGGCCAGGCGCCAGGATTCTAGCCTAGCAACAGAACTGGCCCAACTAGCCCACCCGGGCCATTCCTCTCCCTCTCGCATGCGCAAGCGCACCCACACAGCCGCTGACGACCAGACCCCACCTCCTTTCTGCGCATTTCGCTGACGAGCGGGCCCTCTCCACGTCGCCCTCGTCTTCCCCAAATCGCGCCCGCAGACCCCGTCGCCGCTGCAGTGATGCCGGTAATGGCGCGGCGTAATTAGCCTTGACGCCGCAGGCGTTTCCTGTCGCGCTTGGGCCTATTTAATCCCCTCTGCCCCACGATCATTTCCCCCCACTCTCCTCGCTCACTCTGCCACCAGGCTGCGCGCATTTGTCTTCGAAGCACCGCAGTACTGACGACTCCGGCGACTAATTCCGGTGAGCCTCGACCGCCCCCCTCTCTCTGGTTCAAGCTATCTTGTTCAGCATGATCTGGCGCATCTGTTGACACCTTTCTTTTGCCTGCTCGTGACCCAGGCCGTCGTCCCCGTTCATGCCTGCAACCACCTGCGCCGCTGCTAGACTCCGGCGACCAATTGAGGTAAAACCCGAGCGCCCCTTGCCCCCTCTTTCATACGAGATTGTTCGCCTGCGTCTTGTGCACCCCTGACCCCTCTGGTTCGTGCTAGGGCGACGCCAAACCTCGCCAGTGACCTCATCTGCAAGCAACAGACGCCGCCGCAACTCCGACGAGCCCCTGAGACCGTGCCCGTGCGCCCCTCGTCAAGCCACTGCTAGGTTGAGCTTCTCCTCGACGCTGCGAACCTGGTAAGCATCCTCCTGCCCCTCCGGACGACCTGTAGAGCCGCGCCGCCGCAGACAGAACTCGCTGCCGCCAGTAGCCGCCGCCAGCGCCGCCCCCTTTTGGTCGCTTGATCCAGAGCCGTCAGATCTGGATCCAACGCGTAGAATTATAACTTTTAGCGAAGCGTTATGGGTAGATCTGAGCCGTGAGTTGTTAAATAGATCCAACGGCACGGGAGGGTGATCCTGAATGAATCGGTATCAGCCAATAGAATTAAGACGCGTGGCTAGGGTTAGATTCAAAACCAGTTTTGAAATCAGATTTTGATCCAAAATTGAAATAGCTATAACTTTTGATTCCCACGTTAGATTTTTGCAAACTTTATACCGTTGGAATCAGGGAGACAAGCCCTTTCTGAATCTGCAATGTGTTTAATGAAAAGTTTCTGTTAAAATGACTTTATTTGCAGTAACTTGTTTAGGGCTATTTTGAGTATAGAATTTGTTGGGAAATTGTTTAAGTGTAAAATAAACTTGGTGTAGCAAGTTTTTGACTTGTTTTTAGTTCAGTACTATGCACTTGCTTGGTGGAGTTTCAAAAATCATCACTTAGCATTTTTCTTTTGCATGCATGCATATATTTATGTTTGTATATGAATTGTGTGTAATTTTGTGCTACCAATTTTGTGTAGATTTTGCTAGTGACTGTGATTGTGAAGAGTGCTACTCTCCCCATTACCAAGGCAAGTGGTACTTCATGATTATTTCCATACCTATATTTTGTACAAACATTAGAAATATTTTGCTAAGTCCTGCATGTTACTTTTTGCCAAATGCCATGTTGGAAAATCCTAAGTAGTTGTAGAATTGCTAGGAATTTTCCTAAGTTAAGTCACTATGCCATGCTTAGCCTAGCTAGTAGAAAACAAGGGTTAGTAAAGTATATACATGCTATGATGAAAATATTTCTAAGTCTTTGGACTTATGTTTTCTTAATAAAACAACTAAGTCAATAAACTTCCTGGGTGGAATGGGACTTGAATGGTGGCTTTTGGTTGAGTGGTTACACAAGGCCCATGGATATGGTTTACCTTGTGTATCTCACTTGCGGTATGCCACCCAGGCACAAAGGGATTTGGAGGCCAAGTGTTGAGAAGCTTATAGTGCAACCACTTGGCAATATGGGCTCTGCCTTGATCATATAGGTTGCTAGAACTTAGCCATTTGGACAGTTGGTGGTAGTGGGATTGATAGGTTGGAGCGCGTCCATTTGGTCTAAGGGAAGGCTTCCGAAAGGTCCTGTCTTGGGAAACCAATTCTGGTGGGGAAAGTGCACAACCTCTGCAGATGGAAAAATCTAAGTACTTAGCCAAGTCCATGGCAATTGATAACTTGAGCATCAAGACATGGAAGCTATCAAGAATCTCATCACTCCAACTTCTAAGTAAAACATGTGGGTGAACAAGGGTGAAGGACCTCAATGTCTATTGATGGTTTCTTGGGAAAAGTTTTTGACAAAGAAAAACTTAGAGATTTCAACTAATAGGAAAACCTATTTTGAAGCAAAGCAAGCCAAGCTACACTTATCCAAAGTGCATATAGTAATATAGTCCACTTAAAATTTACTAAGGTATCACTTGCCAATACTATTCCAAAGTATTGACCCACTGTGGCTGTAACTTGTGATGTTGCAGGTTACTCTGATGATGATTAGATGTCATGAGTCTACACTCAACATGCTTGCCTGTGGCACATGAAGATGAAGACTTATGTTTATTTACTTATTCCAAACTCTTGTATTAGGCCTATGGCCCTGAGTTGTAAAAGACTATGTTTTATCTCTGGAATGGATGTAATAAATGACCTTTGTATCTGTGTACTTCATCTTAAACTGTGGATGCTAGCATTGATCCAGGGACTAGCATTGCAATCACATGGATCCTTTTCCTTTACAAAGGAGGGATCTAACAGATGGTATCAGAGCACTGTGTTGCCTGTAGGATTATGACCCTAGGATTGGAAACCACTAAGGAAAAAAAATTCAACTACTTCTACACTTGTCTATTCTTCTCGTAAACTTTTCTAATCTTCTTTCTCATCTCTATTTGTAGATGAATTCCATCAATGAAGCCGTAAGGAAAGGACCACTCATGACTATGACCTTAGAGTGTGAGACAGAGTTCCCCAATATTCTCAAGGACCTCATGGTGGCAATGGAGATACATGGTGCAGCTGTGTACAAAGGCTTTCCAGTGATGGATGAAGGAGTTGAGTACTAGTGGGTACAACTTCACTTGTACAAAAACAAGGAAGACAACCACAAGGAAAAAGGATTCTGCATGTACACCAACACTGTGGTGCACACCACATTCTTTGAGTCAGCAAGAGAAGCAGCTTGGAGGACCATCAAAGAACTAAGTGCAAGAGTCAAGTGCAGAATGCTCAATCTCCAAAAAGACTTGAAGAAAGAGAAGGAACATACTCAAGAGTTGGAAGATACCAACCAAACCTTAAGCGGAGACATAATAGACTTAGTGATGGAGTCATGTGAGCAAGATAGGCTAGTTGCTTCTAGGAACATTGTGTTAGCCAACAAATCCAGTGAGATAGGATTGTAAACGTACTTCGTTAGTTGGACCACCACCTATCACCCTATTTTCCAAAAATGTTGTCTTAAAATAAGAGTGAACCTTGATTGATGTAATGACTTCATGTATGCATGACTTGTGTGTTTTGTTTCCCATGGCTATGTATGTGGTGTTTTGTCTTTTGTTTATCTTAAATTGTGTTGTTCTAACTTTTCTATCTTATAAATAGATGCCTATTACCATCAGCACTGTTGAGGAGTTCCAGGCTACTCGCTTTGGTCCTCGTATTGTTGAGCTTACTACCTTGCTCAATCTCCCTCTTCCCACCATCATGGTGCACCCACTCACCAAGTTCGAGAGGAAGGACCTCTGGGGCTTCAAGGTGAACCAGCCAGGACGCCAGACAGAGCCTACTACGGAGGCCATCTGTCACATCCCAAGATTTTCCAAATCTTGTTATGTGAAAAATAAATAAATAAAATAAAACTTTGTTGAATTTCAGGGTGAGAAGAAACTTTTTTGAATCCAATTGGGAACTTTCAAAACCCATCTGGATCAAATAAAATCCTAAAGGAATTTAAAAAGTTAAATAAGCAATAAACTTCAAAACATTTAAAATTACTATTTTGGATCTTTCAATAAAAGTTTTTGTTTTCAAAAGAAAAGGTAGATTTATAAATAAAGATTATTTTATAGAGCCAAATTAAACCTTGGCCAATATTTTGAAATAAAATGTTTTGTTTTGATAAAAATAGTGAAGGTTTATTTAAATAAAATAATAAGGATTTAATATCCAATTTTATTTAAGTAAAGGCTTTTCCCTTTTAAATAAAACACTAAAACTTATTATTTTATTTTAAATAAGTTTTCCAAGTATTTTGTATTCCCAAATAAAACCTACTGAAGTGTTTTTGGTTTTATTTTAGATTTCAAAATAAAGTTTTTAAATAAAACAAATCCTATTTGATTTAATAACTAAGGTCCATTCTATTTAATTATTAATGGAACCTAAAATAAAAATGTTATCTTATTACAAGTTTTCCAAATATCTTCTATTTTCAAATAAAACCTACTGATTTGGTTTTGAAAATATTTGGATTTCAAATGGAGTTTTAAAATAAATAAAAACCCATTTGATTTATTAACTAGTGTCCATTTTATTTAATTATAAATGGACTCTAAAATAAAATATTATTTTATTATTTGACTTTGGTTTTGTGTTGATAAACAGAACCAAAAACTCTTTACTAGTGTGGTGAATAGTTTGAATTGTTTGAATGTTTGAATAGTTGATTGAAATTTCAAAACAGAAAAAGATTTGGAAAAAGAATAACATCCAGGAAGAAAAAAAATGAAAACAGACCAGCCCAGCCGGCCAGCCCAATAGGCCCAACTCCAGCCCACCTTTCTTTTCCCTCAGCGAAACGTTTTGCACTCGATCACGTACCCATACAGACATGACAAGTGGACCCTCCTTCCCTCTCACTCACTCGCTGACCAGCCGACCCCACCCCCTCCTGTTCATCGTCTTCAAACACGACCTCGTCGCCCTGGCTGTTTACTGCCGATTGAATTCGCCTCGTCAATTCGCTTCAATGCCGCGTGATCAACGCCCCCTGACCACACACGCTTAAACGCCCTGGCCTCCTCCTCCTTTCCCCTCTGTCTCCTCTCCCAAATGCGCCCCCAGGCTGCCTAAATCGAGCTTGCACACCCTCTGCTCCGACCACCGTCTCCGACCAATTCCGGCCATGTCCTGCCACCCCGTGCCTCCTCGACCTAGCTCACACATTCCCCACCTCCTGACGCATCTGTCCATGCCCCTCGTTTGACTGCGGGCGTCCCTGAGCGTCGACTCCGACCGAGCTCTGAGCGCCGCCGTCTGTCTTCAACTGCGACGACAACTCCCAGGTAAACCAGACCACCCCGCGCCTCCTCGTTCACGCTCCCTCACTTGTCTCGACCAAGCGCGTCTAACCACGTCTTCGTCTTGTCTTGGGGTGAACCACAACACCGTCCCCGAGAACAACCAGAGCCGCCTGACGCCAGGAGCAACTCCGGCGAGGAATTACGACTGCCCCTGAGCACCCCTTGTCAAGCCAGCAGTACCTTGAGCATCACCACAGCCCTGCGATTCTGGTGAGCTACCCCTCTGCTTCCCTCTCCTCCTAAATCACCGGCGACCACACCGTCTGAGCGCACCGCCGCCAACCGCCGCCGCCAGCGCCGCCGATCTTTGGCAAGCATGCTAGCAACCATAGGATCGTGATCTAACGAATGCGATAGAACGTAGGCGAAAGGGTAAGTTGTGTCTCTGCACCACATGATCTCACTTAGATCCAACGATCCAGAGATATCAATCCGACCGAACCGGTACCAGCGAATAGCGACGCGCCGCGTGTCACCAGATGAATTAGAAATAGAATTTGAATCAGATTTAAGTTGCAAATTCAAACCTTTGTAACTTTCAATCCACACGTCCAAAATTTACAAATTTGATACCGTTGGAATCAGTGGAACAAACCCTAGCCAACCATGCCTTTAGTTTAGCAAATAGTATCTGTTAGCTTGTTGGTTTTTGCAGATACTTTTGTATGCTTGCTAAGGATGTGAAAATTGTTTAAAAATGAATTTGGGGTTAAAATCTTTTGCGATTGGTTTGCTTTGAACCTACTGACCATAGGAAACACCTTGTGGACTCAAAAATGTATTTGGTAAAACAAAATAATGATTCTTTGATTTAAAACCATTTCTAGTCAAATAGAAATGTGGTTTATTTATTAAAAATGTTTTTGGAAGAAAACTTTTGGGAAATGTTTTGTTTTAAACTTTCTGACCCCAAACACCAAGTTTTATGGTTTGAAAACACATTTGGTGAACCCTATAGATAAATTCCTTAGTAAAAATATTTCTACACCACATAAAATGATACTTTGTTTTGAAAATGGTTATGTAGTGAAACCTTTTGCAAATGACTTTGCCACTTTACAAAATGACCATTAGGTGTATTTCAAATGTTTATGACCCATTAGGAACCACTTTTTCAAACAAAACAAAGCTTGACATGCTTGCATGCATTACTTTGACTTTGTCATTTTATGTGTTGTTTTGCTTGATTGGTAGATTGAGTTTATGCCTTGCTTGATTGATTTGTAGTGACTTGAAGAGTGTGATTGTAGCAAGGACAAGGAGTGAACCTATACTCTACCAAAAAGGCAAGTGATGCTTCATACTTTTTGTCCCATTACTTTCACTATGCATTAGTGATTTTTCTCTAAGTAAAACTTGCATGGATTTTGCTAAGTATAAACCTTGCTATAGGAAAACCTAGTAGATGAAACCTTAGTGGAAATCTTCCTAAGTTAAGATTCCTATTACTATCAAGCTTAGCCTAGCTAATAGAAAACATGGGTGGAATATATATTCACACTATGGAAAAATATTCTAAGTCTGAGGAGTTGTGTTTTGTTTAATAAAACAACTAAGGTAATGAATCACCTGGGTGGAATGGTAATTGCTTGGTGGTTTTTGGTTGAGTGGTTACACAAGGCCAGGGGACTGGTGAACCTTGTGTATCTCACTTGTGGATGGCCACCCAGGAACAAAGAGATTTGAGATGTCAAATGTTGAGAAGCTTCAAGTGCAACCACTTGGCAATATGGGCTCTGCCATGATCATATAGGTTGCAAGAACTTAGCCATATGGACAGAGGGTGGTAGTGTTTGATAGGTTGGGAACGCGTCCATTTTGGTCTAAAGGAAGGCTTCTGAAAGATCTTGTCTTGGGAAACCAAGTCTTGTGGGGAAAGTGCACCACCTCTGCAGAGTGTAAAATCTAAGTACTTAGCCATGTCCCTGGTAAAGGACAATTTGAGCATCAAGACATGGAAGCAATCAAGAATCTCATCATTCAAATTTCTAAGTTAAAAACTTGTGGTTTGAACAAGGGTTGTTTGAAATCTTCAATCTTTGATTGAGAGATGCCTTGGTTAAAGGATCTTCAATCTTTGATTGAGAAAAATGATTTTATCAAAGCAAAAACTTAGTATTTTCAAATGTTAAGGAAAAACCTATTTTGAGCAATGCAAGCCTCAACTCCACTTAGCCAAATGCATATAGATGATAGACTCCACTATACTACCATAGTATCACTTGCCAATACAATTCAAATGTATTGACCCTTGTGGCTGTAACTTGTAATGTTGCAGGTTTGATTGTTTTTAGTGAAGATTGATTGATTAGGATTACAAAGTCTACAACCAACATCTGCCTGTGGCACTTTAAAGATGAAGGGCCCCATGCTTATAGTTATTCCGCTGCAATGTAATGTAATAGCCAAATGAGCTATGTAAGATGTAATAAAAATTATGTTATTCCTGGTTATAAAGTGTATTATGACCTTTGTTTCTTGATATTACATCTTAACTGTGGATGCTAGCTATTGATCCAGGGACTAGCATTGTAAACACAGGAGGAATCTACCTTATTAGGTTGGGACCTCTACACCATCGTCTTCAAGCTTATGCACGATGACAGGGAGAGAGGCATGGAGGTAGTTATGCAGGACCTGATAGGACGTCTGCTAGGATGACACTCCCGACAGGTTAGAGGCACTCACTTCCACGTCTTCGGAAGACGTGATGATGACGTAGAGTCTATCGACTTTGAGGACGACTCGAGGGACGCAGCAGAGCCGATACACCTGTACTTCCAGGACTTAGAGTGTCTCATTAGGAACGTGGACACTGACAGGACCAATGCCATGCTCAGTAATGACGAGCTCCAGGTGCAGCTTCGCGAGAAGGACAAGCTCTTCGCGCAGCAGGACGAGATAGTCAAGGAAATGGAGGCAAAGTTCGAGACCCAGGATAGGAAGTTCAAGAGTCAGGAGAAGCGTGTCCAGGATAGGAACAAGAAGATCCGGGATATGACCGAGGAACTGCAGTCCAAGGATTTTGAGTTAGAGCAGCAGCAGATGGTGATTGAGAGGCTTTGTTCCTAGAAGAGGGCTCTCAAGGCCAAGATTGAGTCCTTGACCACTACTATTGAGGAGAACAAGACCGCGATGGAGAATGCAGGTCTTACCTTTGTCTAGGAGGAGATTGATGCTGATGAGTAGACTTGACTACTCGTTTATCTTTTATTATCATACTTGTTATTTGTGAACTTGTTATTGGACCATCCGACATGTGGATGGCTTGCTACTTGTGTGTTCTACCTTGTGAACTTATTATCTTGTTGTTGATCTTTTACTTTGTTGCATGCTTGTGATTGCTTATGTGATGTAATGTGCATGAAAAACATCTATGGGTATCTCATTCTTATCTCTATTTGAACAAACCACAGATGCCTCCCCGTCGTGCAAACCCCAACCCCAACAACATCACTCCTGAAATGCAGCAAATGATGACTGCTCAAACACAGCTTATGCAAATGATGACAACATTCATCCAGAACCAGAATAACAACAACAACAACAACCCCAATAACAACAACAACAACAACAACAACAACAACCCTCCGGGATTTGACATGCTTACCAGATTCTTGAGGTTGAGACCAGCTAAGTTTTCGGGGACAACTGATCCCATGGTGGCCAATGATTGGCTACATTCTGTAAACAAAGACTTAGTGACCGTGGGCTGCACGGATGCTGAAAAAGTCAGATTTGCAGCACATCTGCTGGAAGGGCCAGCCGCCACTTGGTGGGACAATTTTCAGATCACTACTCCTATTGATGAAGTGACTTGGGCTATTTTTGAAGATGGCTTTCACACTACTCACATCTCGTCAGGAATAATGAGCCTGAAAAAGAAAGAGTTCCACAATCTGAGGCAGCGCCACCGTAGCGTGGCTGAATACATTGAGGAGTTCAACAATCTGGCGCGCTATGCACCGGATGAAGTTGACACTGATGCCAAGAGGAAGGAAAAATTTCTTGAAGGCTTGAATGATGAGCTAAATCTGCAGTTGTCTGTGGCATATGTTCCCACTTATCAGTCTCTGTGTGACAAGGCTGCTATTTTGGAGAACAAAATGAAACAAGTTGAGAGTAGGAAGAGAAAGCACTCCGACAAGCACAGCTCGGGATTGTCTCACAAACGATCTCACCTTGATGACAGTGGAAGCTCAGGGTCCCACAAGCATGGGAAATTCAACAAGCACCACAACCACAACCGTCATGACAACAAGCATCATCGCAGTCATGACAATGATAAGTACAAGAACCACAAGAGTGGACATAAGAGCCACCACAGTGGCAATGGAAGTGGAAGTCAATCTGCTAAGAGAGACATCAGTCAGGTTGAATGCTTCAAATGCAAGAAGTTGGGGCATTATGCAAATGAGTGCCCTGAAAAGAAAGTTGAAGGACCAAACAAGCCCAATCCTTTTCAGAAAGGACAGGTTAACCACATCAATGTGGAGGAGGTCTATGAGGAACCTGATGCTATTGCTGGTAAGTTCAGACTCAATTCAATTCCAGCATTTGTACTCTTTGATACTGGTGCATCTCATTCATTCATATCAAAAGCATTTGTTGATAGAAATGGGTTTGCAACTGAAAACATTGGGTGCCCAATAAAAGTTAGTTCTCCGGGAGGAGATATGATAGTAAGTCTTGGATGCCGGGATCTAGTCATAGAGTTTGGAAAGCATAAGTTTCCAGTGAGCCTGATAATCCTAGATTCCCAAGGATTGGATGTAATTTTGGGAATGGATTGGATGGCTAAGTATGAAGGAGTACTAGATTGTGCCAATCGTACTGTTGCACTCACAACCCCGGAAGGAAAGCGGATAAAATTCAAGTCCAACTTTGAATCTAAAGGAAGTAAGCTAAATTCTCTTAAGGGGGTTAGCATGGACAGTGTGCCAATTGTATGTGAGTATCCGGATGTGTTTCCGGAAGAGTTACCAGGAATGCCACCAGATAGAGATGTGGAGTTTATAATAGATTTGGTACCAGGTTCTGGACCAAGAGCAAAGAGACCGTATAAAATGTCAGTTGATGAACTGAAAGAGCTCAAGAAACAACTTGGAGAACAGTTGCAGAAAGGATTCATCCAGCCAAGTTCCTCATCTTGGGGAGCTCCAGTTTTATTTGTAGAGAAGAAGGATAGAAGTCAAAGGTTATGCATAGACTACCGTTCTCTCAACGAGGTAACTATCAAGAACAAATACCCTTTGCCAAGAATCAATGACTTGTTTGATCAGCTAGAAGGAGCATGTGTGTTCTCAAAGATTGATCTCCGGTCAGGCTATTTTCAACTCAAGATAAGAGAACAAGACATACCTAAAACAACATTCACCACCAGGTATGGATTGTATGAGTACACCGTGATGCCTTTTGGTTTAACCAACGCTCCAGCATACTTCATGAACATGATGAAAAAGGTGTTCATGGAATTTCTTGACAAGTTTGTTGTCGTTTTCATCGATGACATCTTAGTCTACTCCAAGAGCAAAGAAGAACATGAAGGACACCTACGTTTGATACTTGAGAAACTGAGGGAGCATAAACTTTATGCCAAATTCAGCAAGTGTGAGTTCTGGTTAGAAGAAGTTGGTTTTCTTGGTCATGTTATGACAAAGGATGGTGTAGCAGTTGATCCTGCTAAAGTTTCAGCTGTGACTGAATGGGAATCACCTAAGAACGTGAAAGAGGTCCGTAGTTTCCTTGGCTTGGCATGTTACTACAGAAGGTTCATTGAGAATTTCTCAAAGGTTGCTAAGCCAATGACTGAATTATTAAAGAAAGACAAGAAGTTTGCTTGGTCTGAAGGTTGTGAACTCAGCTTTCAAGAATTGAAGAAGAGACTTGTGACAGCACCAGTTTTGTGTCTGCCATATTTGGAAAAGGATTTCAAAGTATATTGTGATGCTTCTCATCAAGGATTAGGTGCAGTACTTATGCAAGGCGGTAAAGTTGTGGCTTATGCCTCGAGACAACTCAAAACTCATGAAGTAAACTATCCTACTCATGATTTAGAGTTAGCTTCTGTTGTTCATGCACTCAAAACATGGAGACACTATCTTTTGGGAAAACGTTGTGAAGTATTCACGGATCACAAAAGTTTGAAGTATATCTTCACCCAGAAGGAAATCAATATGAGACAAAGAAGATGGTTAGAGCTTATCAAGGATTATGACTTAAGTTTGCAATACCACCCCGGTAAAGCAAATGTTGTGGCCGATGCTCTAAGTCGTAAGGTTTTTGTGAATGGCCTTACCAAAGGAGAATTGCCAGATGATTTGTGTGCCGAATTCAGAAAACTCAGATTGGAGATTGTGCCTGAAGGACATCTCATGTCTTTGGATGTTCAACCCACTCTGTTGGACAAGATCAAAGAAGCCCATAAGACTGATAAAGAAATCGAAGAGATTAAGGAAAGGATTAGCCAAGTAAAAGCCAAAAGTTTCCATGAAGACGAACAAGGTACCTTATGGCATGGGAAACGTATTTGTGTTCCACAAGATCCGGAGTTGCGGAAACTGATTCTGCAAGAAGCCCACAACTCTCCGTATTCTATTCACCCAGGAAACACCAAAATGTACATGGACATGAAAGAAAGATTTTGGTGGAACAATATCAAAAGGGACATCGCCGAACATATTGCTTTGTGTGATGTGTGTAGTAGAGTAAAAGCGGAGCATCAGAAACCAGCAGGTTTGCTTCAACCACTACCTATTCCTGATTGGAAGTGGGACAAGATTGGTATGGATTTCATTACCGGATTACCAAGGACCCGGTCAGGGTATGATTCCATATGGGTAGTAGTGGATCGCCTAACTAAAGTGGCTCATTTTATACCCGTGAAAACAACTTATACAAGTGCCAAGTTAGCCAAAATCTACATGAGTAGAATTGTATGCCTTCACGGTGTGCCTGAGAGTATTGTGTCTGATAGAGGAACCCAGTTCACTTCTCATTTTTGGAGACAGCTTCATGAATCATTAGGAACGAGGTTGGAATTCAGCACTGCTTTTCATCCTCAAACCGATGAACAAATAGAAAGGACTAATCAAATTCTTGAGGACATGTTGAGGGCATGTGCCCTAGACTATGGAGCAAGTTGGGATGAAAGTCTGCCTTACGCAGAATTTTCTTATAACAATAGCTATCAAGCCAGTATTGGGATGGCACCATTTGAGTTTCTCTACGGAAGAAAGTGTACCACCCCATTGCTATGGAATGGTGTGGGAGAAAGAAGTTTATTTGGACCGGATCTTATCAAAGAAGCCGAAGAGAAAGTCAAATTAGTTAAGGACAGATTGAAGATAGCACAGTCCCGACAGAAAAGCTACGCAGATCCTAAGCGTAGAGAAGTCACCTACGAAGTTGGAGATAGAGCCTACCTTAGAGTATCACCACTTCGTGGAGTGAAAAGATTTGGAGTCAAAGGAAAGTTGGCACCAAGATATGTTAGGCCATTCAAGATTCTAAGTCGCAAGGGAGAAGTTGCATATGAAGTCGAATTGCCAGAATCTCTGTCAGCTGTCCATAATTTGTTTCATGTGAGTCAGCTTAAGAAATGTCACCCAGAAATGGAAGAAACTTCTTTGAAGGATACCACACCTTTGGAAGAAGTTCAACTAGAAAGTGATCTCACTTATGAAGAGAAACCTATCAAGATTCTTGAGACTGCAGAAAGAGTCACACGGACAAAGACTATCAAGTTTTGCAAAGTGCAATGGAATCATCATTCCAAAGAGGAAGCAACATGGGAAAGAGAAGATGATCTTCGGAAAGACCACCCTCACCTATTTGCTAGCCAATCCGAATCTCGAGGGCGAGATTCACCTTAAGGGGGTTAGATTTGTAACATCCCTAAAATCATGATTTCAAAGTTTGCATATCATTCATGCATGCATATAGATTTGAGATCAATTTCAAACTCATTTCAGAAAAACAGAAGCACATAGTGCTATGATTTTATGTGAGCAAACTTAAATCAAATGGCCATCCCCATTTGAGAGTTTGAATGATTTAAACCTAACTTGTTTGTCTTCCTTATTGAAAGGATTGAGTGTGGTTTGGACCAAGTTTTACAAAATGGGAATAGTTTCAAAAACCATTTTTCAAACTTTACAAATCAAGTGCCAAGTCTCCGATATTTTGCTCCCCAAGTTTGACCAAGCCTTTGCAAAGCAACCACTTGATTTTATGCCTATATTTGAGACTACCGCACCCTGCAAAAACCCCAGAAAGATTTGAATTCAAAAAGAGTTTGAATTCATTTCAAAACCATTCCTGAAAATCAAAACAGAAAAAGAAAAGGAGTAAACAAAAGAAAAGGGCCAGGCGCCAGGATTCTAGCCCAGCAACAGAACTGGCCCAACTAGCCCACCCAGGCCATTCCTCTCCCTCTCGCATGCGCAAGCGCACCCACACAGCCGCTGACGACCAGACCCCACCTCCTTTCTGCGTGTTTCGCTGACGAGCGGGCCCTCTCCACGTCGCCCTCGTCTTCCCCAAATCGCGCCCGCAGACCCCGTCGCCGCTGCAGTGATGCCGGTAATGGCGCGGCATAATGAGCCTTGACGCCGCAGGCGTTTCCTGTCGCGCGTGGGCCTATTTAATCCCCTCTGCCCCACGATCATTTCCCCCCACTCTCCTCGCTCACTCTGCCACCAGGCTGCGCGCATTTGTCTTCGAAGCACCGCAGTACTGACGACTCCGGCGACTAATTCCGGTGAGCCTCGACCGCCCCCTCTCTCTGGTTCAAGCTATCTTGTTCAGCATGATCTGGCGCATCTGTTGACACCTTTCTTTTGCCTGCTCGTGACCCAGGCCGTCGTCCCCGTTCGTGCCTGCAACCACCTGCGCCGCCGCTAGACTCCGGCGACCAATTGAGGTAAAACCCGAGCCCCCCTTGCCCCCTCTTTCATACGAGATTGTTCGCCTGCGTCTTGTGCACCCCCTGACCCCTCTGGTTCGTGCTAGGGCGACGCCAAACCTCGCCAGTGACCTCATCTGCAAGCAACAGACGTCGCCGCAACTCCGACGAGCCCTTGAGACCGTGCCCGTGCGCCCCTCGTCAAGCCACTGCTAGGTTGAGCTTCTCCTCGACGCTGCGAACCTGGTAAGCATCGTCCTGCCCCTTCGGACAACCTGTAGCGCCGCGCCGCCGCAGACAGAACTCGCCGCCGCCAGCGCCGCCCCCTTTTGGTCGCTTGATCCAGAGCCGTCAGATCTGGATCCAACGCGTAGAATTAGAACTTTTAGCGAAGCGTTATGGGTAGATCTGAGCCGTGAGTTGTTAAATAGATCCAACGGCGCGGGAGGGTGATCCTGAACGAATCGGTATCAGCCAATAGAATTAAGACGTGTGGCTAGGGTTAGATTCAAAACCAGTTTTGAAATCAGATTTTGATCCAAAACTGAAATAGCTATAACTTTTGATTCCCACGTTAGATTTTTGCAAACTTTATACCGTTGGAATCAGGGAGACAAGACCTTTCTGAATCTGCAATGTGTTTAATGAAAATTTTCTGTTAAAATGACTTTATTTGCAGTAACTTGTTTAGGGCTATTTTGAGTATAGAATTTGTTGGGAAATTGTTTAAGTGTAAAATAAACTTGGTGTAGCAAGTTTTTGACTTGTTTTTAGTTCAGTACTATGCACTTGCTTGGTGGAGTTTCAAAAATCATCACTTAGCATTTTTATTTTGCATGCATGCATATATTTATGTTTGTATATGAATTGTGTGTAATTTTGTGCTACCAATTTTGTGTAGATTTTGCTAGTGACTGTGATTGTGAAGAGTGCTACTCTCCCCATTACCAAGGCAAGTGGTACTTCATGATTATTTCCATACCTATATTTTGTACAAACATTAGAAATATTTTGCTAAGTCCCGCATGTTACTTTTTGCCAAATGCCATGTTGGGAAATCCTAAGTAGTTGTAGAATTGCTAGGAATTTTCCTAAGTTAAGTCACTATGCCATGCTTAGCCTAGCTAGTAGCAAACAAGGGTTGGTAAAGTATATACATGCTATGATGAAAATATTTCTAAGTCTTTGGACTTATGTTTTCTTAATAAAACAACTAAGTCAATAAACTTCCTGGGTGGAATGGGACTTGAATGGTGGTTTTTGGTTGAGTGGTTACACAAGGCCCATGGATATGGTTTACCTTGTGTATCTCACTTGTGGTATGCCACCCAGGCACAAAGGGATTTGGAGGCCAAGTGTTGAGAAGCTTATAGTGCAACCACTTGGCAATATGGGCTCTGCCTTGATCATATAGGTTGCTAGAACTTAGCCATTTGGACAGTTGGTGGTAGTGGGATTGATAGGTTGGAGTGCGTCCATTTGGTCTAAGGGAAGGCTTCCGAAAGGTCCTGTCTTGGGAAACCAAGTCTGGTGGGGAAAGTGCACAACCTCTGCAGATGGAAAAAATCTAAGTACTTAGCCAAGTCCATGGCAATGGACAACTTGAGCATCAAGACATGGAAGCTATCAAGAATCTCATCACTCCAACTTCTAAGTAAAACATGTGGGTGAACAAGGGTGAAAGACCTCAATGTCTATTGCTGGTTTCTTGGGAAAAGTTTTTGACAAAGAAAAACTTAGAGATTTCAACTAATAGGAAAACCTATTTTGAAGCAAATCAAGCCAATCTACACTTAGCCAAAGTGCATATAGTAATATAGTCCACTTAAAATTTACTAAGGTATCACTTGCCAATACTATTCCAAAGTATTGACCCACTGTGGCTGTAACTTGTGATGTTGCAGGTTACTCTGATGATGATTAGGTGTCATGAGTCTACACTCAACATGCTTGCCTGTGGCACATGAAGATGAAGACTTATGTTTATTTACTTATTCCAAACTCTTGTACTAGGCCTATGGCCCTAAGTTGTAAAAGACTATGTTTTATCTCTGGAATGGATGTAATAAATGACCTTTGTATATGTGTACTTCATCTTAAATAGTGGATGCTAGCATTGATCCAGGGACTAGCATTGCAATCACAGGGATCCTTTTCCTTTACAAAGGAGGGATCTAACAAACATAACAATGCATGAAACAATAAAAACGAAGTGTCTAGAAAGACCTGAGCTTTTTATTGATGAAGAAGGGGATGCCTTGGGCATCCCCAAGCTTTGACACTTGTACCTCTTGAATATTTCTTGGGGTGACATGGTGTGGAATCCCCAAGATTGAGCTTTTGTCCATTCTTCATCTCATTACATCATTCTCTCTCTACACCTGAAAAACTCCACACAATCTTCATTAGCAACATTAGTGTATTCAGAAGATAATAGACCCTTGGGTTTAGCTTTAGAACAGCAAAACTTTCACTAAAAACACAAGCTACTGTAGCAATTCCCTGAAAAAGCTCAATTTCCTAAAAAGAACCCGAAAAGGAATCAATAAGAAGCAAATGCAAATAATGGCAGAAATCTTTCAAAACATACCAGCAGGTAGAAATTGATTTTTTCAAAGACCTTATGTTGCTCAAATAAAAAATTGTTGAACTAACGAAAGTTATCTAACATACTGTGGGATTTATTCAAAAAATATCAGCTCAATCTGACTTATAGAGATTCCTCACGAATTTTTACGGTCGATCACAAAAATCTTTTTCGGGACAACAACTCCCCAAATCTTACCTCCCTATCATTAGAGGTCATTCTTGGCACAAAAATCAAACAAAAAGGATAAGGATAGATCATTACTGAAGTAATAACTTCCAAGACTCAAGAAAACTCTTGGGTTATCTCCTAACAAGTACTTTTCTTTAACGCCTTTAAGTTAGGCACAAGAAGCAAGAATCAAGTATTTTCAAATGAAGAATTATGATCAATACTTGCAAATTTCTTCAACTAGGAAAGTTATCTCATCCAAATGAGTTTTGGAGGATACCTTCTCATCTCTCCTTGGTTCATTACTTTCATCAAAAGGATTTCCATGAACAATCCGATCAAAATTCTTTTCTAAGGCTTCATGCATTCCTACAAGTTTAAAAGGTATGGATATCTTAATTTCCTCTCTAGGTTTGGTTTTATCTAAAGTACCCATAGCATCTACACATGAGCCTAGCATATTAAAATGTTAAAGACCTTTTTGGCTTCCTTGGCAACATCATTGAACTCTTTTAGTAGTGTTTCTAGGATAAAATCTCCCTTTTCAGGATCCTCTTCTTTTAGTTTGAGAAACAAAATTTGCATCACGGGGTTAAGGTTAACAAACCTAGCATCCAACATATGAACTAAAGAAGCTGCAGCAATTTCATAATTAGGAGCAAGTTCTGCTATAGATTTATCCTCAATATCCTCATGTTTTCTAACATGATTAAAGAATTCTTTAATATTTTCTTTCCCAATTATAGAGCCACTACCTAATGAAAGGTCCTTTAGGGTGACCTTGGGAATCAACATGGTGAGCTAGAGCAAGGTGACAACTAGAGCCGAGACTAATTTTTTTGTGTTTTTGATAAGGGAAAGCAAACCAAACTAAACTAATTTTTCTTTGAGTTTTTGATAAAAAGGATCAAACAAAACCAAGCAAAAGAAACTAAGGAAACCAAAAACAAAGTAAAGAGAAAGGTTGTGAAGGACTCTGATGTCTACGCACTTCTATTCATGTAGACAGTTGTTGGGCCTCCAAGTGCAGAGGTTTGTAGAACAGCAGCAAGTTTCCCTTAAGTGAATTACCCAAGGTTTATCGAACTCAGGGAGGAAGTGGTCAAAGTTATTCCCTCTCAAGCAACCCTGCAATCAAGATACAATAAGTCTCTTGTGTCCCCAACACACCCAATACAGGTGCACTAGTTCGGCGAAGAGATAGTGAAATACAAGTGGTAACGGTGCCAGAAAATAGCTTCTTACTTGTTGTTGATGTGGGGTAAAGGTGCCAGAAAAGAGCTGATGGCGTGAAGGCAAAATCCCAAAACCTCCCGGCAAACGGAACAAAGATGGAAGCAAGCAAACATGCAACAGACCTAGTAGCAAACGTTGTTTCAATGTTTAGAAACAAGTCCTAGGGATCATACTTTCACTAGTGAACACTCTCTCATATAAATATCCTCTCTTCATGATACTACTCTTAACTACTCTCCGGTTGGACACTCTAATCCACGGTAGGGCCTTCCCCAATCTAGATAACCCCACACTAGCACCTTGAGCGTTAGATGGTTCCAACAAACACCACAATTTCATAGAGACATCCAACTCCAAATATAACTCATAAAAAATATTAAATCTAGCCAAAGTGCCACACATGGTATGCACGTTGTCACTTTCACACACGTGGGGAAAAGCATAGATCTATTAAAGCACAAAGAGTATTTATGTAGACTCAAACCTAAGTGCCACCATGGCGTGCACACTGTCACTTTCACACACATGGGGAGAGCAGAGATCTAATGAAGCACTTGAGTAGCAAGGTTGATCTACTTGATTACAAAGCTCATGACCACAACATGATCATGCATAGAGAGAGATGAACACATAGCTACTGGTAGAGCCCTTAGCCTCGAGGAAGAACTACTCCCTCCTCATCATGGGAATCAGCAACGGTGATGAAGATTGCGATGGAGATGGCTCCGGGGGCACTTCCCCGTCCTGGCAGGGTGCCAGAAAAGAGACTTTCTGTCCCCCGAATCTCCCTTTCAGTGGCAACGACGCTATAGAGGTTTTCGTGGATTTCTTCTGGATTGTTTAGGGTTTTCCCAACAGAGGCTTCTTATAGGCGCATGAATCAAGGTCGGTGGATGTCCAGGGGGCCCACACCCCCTCCAGGCGCCTCTAGGGCTTGCTCGCGCCTAGGGGGTTGGCCACCCTGTGGCCCCCCTCCAGCTCTGCCTCGTGGTTCCGTGTTGCTCCGAGAAAAATAATAACTTTGGCTTTTGTCCCGTACAATTCCGAGAATATTGATTTTCTGCCTTTCTGGAACCAAAAACAGAAGAAAACAGGCAAATGGCACCGTGGCAACTTGTTAATAGGTTAGTTCCAGAAAAGATATAAAAACACCTCAAAGTGAAGACAAAACAAAGCAAAGTAGATACAAAACAAGCATGGAGGTTGAAAAATTATAGATACGTTTTCGACGTATCAAGCATCCCCAAGCTTAACTCCTGCTCGTCCTCGAGTAGGTAAGTGATAAAAAGAATAATTTTTGAGGTGACATGCACCATCAAAACCAAGATCAAACCATTTGCAAGCATTGAAAGCTGGGATCAAAGAATTCTAAACATGTGCATGAAAGATGGAGTTCTAACAATAGGACATAGTAACTATGCATGCAACATGAAAGACTACAAACAAAGATCATGAATAACATGCATTGAAAAACGTTTGTTTGTTTCACATACAGAAAACATGGCATAGTGGCAATCAGCTTGTTCCTCATAGAGTAGCAATATAGATGCATAGGACACCTTCAAAGTTCACAAGGGTGACTAGAAACAAATAGCACAAGAACAAGTAATATCATAATATGCATCAATCAATAAGCTTTGGAACACTACACACAGAATGACAACTATGCTCTCTAATGGTGCCTAAAGGTAGAAGGTGGAGACTCAATAGTGGTGGAAGAAAGACCTTTTATAAAAGAAGCAGGGATTTCAAGTTTCAAAAAGAGCTTCCAAAAATTATGGTACTTGTTAGCTTTCAGCCCTCATTGCTCCTATCGTAAGCATCTTGAAGTGATTAAGGTTAAAGTGAACAAAGATGGAGTATATGCTTGATGAAGTATAAGTTGGCAATCTCATGCCCCTTGAATACGAGGGCCACACCTCATGCATACTCAACTTTGGGTCCAGGTAAGTTCTTGTCACTGTAAATATTTGCATATCATTGAAAACCGCCAACGGGGTACCCCTTGCACATGGTACATGATCTTTCCCATAACCAAAATGACATGGCAAGCAGACAATGAGCATCTCAGCAATTCTTCTCATGTACCATGGGAATATGGTGCCTTTTTCTCTCTTTTCTCTTTTCTCAATGTGTCTCTTTTTTTATAAGAAGAATGCTTCATAGATGTCACTATGGTGATGCTGCAAGTTTCCACCATGATTAGGCATGGCTTAGGCTAGCGGCCCAGCGTTTCTCCAACACAGGATACAAACTCCATGGACTTACAAGTTCCCTCTTTATTTCACACCTGTGACATCCATAGACAAAAGAACATGATATCAACTAAGTACAACAAGGTACAAGTGCAATGTTGAAAACATTCCTCGTGACAGCAAGGTTCTGCTAATTCCAACTTATAAGTGCAAGCATATACAACAAAGTTGTCACAATGTTTCAAGTTTATTAGGGGCAAAGAATAAAGTGTGCCATCAAGTTCGTGAGGGGTTTAATCACTAAGTTTTCACATAACAAAATAGTTTTTAATTGGAAGATAGCTGAAAACAAGAATATACTTGGAATGGTGTAACACACCATGCATAGGAGTTTATAGTGGACACTTTGGAATAACTTGGTTTCTTGGGAGTTGGAAGCATGAGTAGAGCTTACTCATACAAGTGGAGGCTAGTAAAGATTGGGAGCAACCAACTAAGAGAGCAATAATGGCCATAATCATGCAGAGCAACAAAACATTACTAATCAAAGCATAGAGTGGTACTAAAAGTCAAGGACTAAATGATCATAGAGGCTATGGTGAGTTTTCATAGTCATAATATGGTGTGAGCATGTGCTAAGTCAACCCAAATAAAGCATCAATGGAGAATACCACAATACTATGATTTTGTATGCTAAAACAACACATGATTCCTTCAAGCCATATTAAGCAATCCCAATTGTTTGGAACAAGACATGCTACAACAATAATTACTAATCATAAGGTCAAAAAAAGATCTAGCATGACATGATAAAGTCTAAGCCACAGTCAAAACAAGCTCCCTTTTGTCCACTATAAGCATGAAACTTTCTATTCTTTTCCAACACCAAACAACTTATTTGAAACAACTCACAAAGATAATAATCAATAAAGATCAGTGAGCTTGTATCATGAATCCACAAAGAAGAACTAAAAAGTTCTAAGCTGAAAGCACAAGAAAACTAAGGCTAAACGTAGTGCTAGCAAAAGTGAACACTAAAAAACAATAAGAGTGAAAACTAGAGTGTTATAGGCAATGGAAACAGAGTGTGTCTCTCTCCAAAAGAAGTGTGGTGTAGCCAATAAACTTACTCAAGCAAACTAAGAAAAATAAAAACCAAAAACAAAAACTAATACGCTCCAATAACAACACAACAATGCATGAAACAATAAAAAAGAAGTGTCTAGAATGACCTGAGATTTTTATTGAAGAAGAAGGGGATGCCTTGGGCATCCCCAAGCTTTGACGCTTGTACCTCTTGGATATTTCTTGGGGTGACACCGGGGTGGCATCCCCAAGCTTGATCTTTTGTCCATTGTTCATCTCATTACATCATTCTTTCTCTACACCTGAAATTTTTCCTTCATACAAAACTTCACACAATCTTCATTAACAACATTAGTGAATTCAAAAGATAATAGACCTTTAGGCAAAGCTTTGGAACAACAAGACTTTTCACTAAAAACACAAGCTACTGTAGTAACTCCTTCAAAAAGCTCAATTCCCCAAAAGAGAACTAAAAAAGGAATCGATAAGAAGCAAATGCAAATAATAGCAGAAATCTGTCAAAATAGACCAGCAGGTAGAAACTGATTTTTTAGAAAATATTCTGTTGCTCAAATCAAAAAGTGTTGAACTAACGAAAGTTAGCTAACATACTGGGGGATTTATTCGTAAATTGTCGGCTCATACGAGTTACAGATACTCCTCACAAATTTTTATGGTGGAGGACATAAATCTGTTTCGGGGCAGCAACTCCCCAAATCTTACTTCCCTCTCATTAAAGATCATTCTTGGCACAAAAAGCAAACAAAAAGGATAAGGAGAGGTTATTACAGAAGTAATAACTTCCAAGACTCAGGAAAACTCTTGGGTTATCTCCCAACAAGTACTTTTCTTTAACGCCTTTAAGTTAGGCATGATAGTTTGAGAAGATGCTCACATACGAAATATGAATTTAAGTAAAAGAGAGCACTAAGAATCAAATTTAAAACACATTTAAGTCTAACCCACTTCCTATGCATAGGAATCTTGTAAAGAAATAAGTCATGAAAGCACAAAGCAACAAGCATATGAAAGCAAGACAAATGCAACTTCAAATTTTTAACCATAAAGAGGGGAAACTTAATATTGTTGAGATACATAAAACCATGTTTCCCTCTCTCATAATAACTTTCAGTAGCAACATGAACAAAATTAACAATATAACTATCACATAAAACATTCTTATCATGAGCCACATGCATATAATAATTATTACTCTCCACATATTCATAGTCACTCTTATTAATCATAGTGGGAGAAAATTCAACAAAATAGCTATCACTATCATTCTCATCACCATAATCATCAAATATAGGAGGCATATTGTAATCACAATTAACTTTCTCCTCAATAGTAGGTGGACTGAAAATATCATATTCATCATTGTAATCATCATATATTGGAGGTAAAGTATCATCAAACCAAAATTTCTCCTCTAAAGCTGGGGGACTAAAAAGATCATTTTCATCAAAACTAGCTTCCCCAAGCTTAGTCGTTTCCATAGCATTAGCAACCATGGTGTCCAAAGAATTCATACTAATAACATTGATATTAGCATGCAAATAAAGCTCCATAGGTTTTTAATTTTCTCTTCAAACACTTCATGTCCGAACTCAAGATAAATGCTATAGAGCTCTCTAATTTTGTTGTTGTTTTCCATTAAGCCTAACTAGTGAAAACAAGAAACAAAAAGAAAAAAATGCAGAATCTAAAGGAAATAACTTCGAGCACTCACACCGGAGGATGTGAGTACCTTTTTCCTTACCTCCCCGGCAACAGCGCCAGAAAAGAGCTTGATGTCTATGCATTTCTATTCTTGTAGACAGTTGTTGGGCCTCCAAGTGCAGAGGTTTGTAGAACAATAGCAAGGTTCCCTTAAGTAGATTAACCAAGGTTTATCGAACTCAGGGAGGAAGTGGTCAAAGTTATTCCCTCTCAAGCAACCCTGCAATCAAGATACAATAAGTCTCTTGTGTAATCAAGGTCAGTGGAGGTCCAGGGGGCCCACACCCCCTCTAGGCGCCTCCAGGACTTGCCCGCGCCTAGGGGGTTTGGCCACCCTATGGCCCCCTCCGGCTCTGCCTCGTGGTTCCGTGTTGCTCCGGGAAAAATAATAACTTTGGCTTTTGTCCCGTCCAATTCCGAGAATATTGATTTTCTGCCTTTCTGGAACCAAAAACAGAAGAAAACAGGCAAATGGCACTGTGGAAACTTGTTAATAGGTTAGTTCTAGAAAAGATATAAAAACACCTCAAAGTGAAGATAAATCAAAGCAAAGTAGATATAAAACAAGCATGGAGGTTGAAAAATTATAGATATGTTTTCGACGTATCAAGCATCCCCAAGCTTAACTCCTGCTCGTCCTCGAGTAGGTAAGTGATAAAAAGAATAATTTTTGAGGTGACATGCACCATCAAAACCAAGATCAAAACATTTGCAAGCATTGAAAGCTGGGATCAAAGAATTCTAAGCATTGAAACCAAACTAAACTAATTTTTCTTTGAGTTTTTGATAAAAAGGGGCAAACAAAACCAAGCAAAAGAAACTAAGCAAACCAAAAACAAAGTAAAGAGAAAGGTTGTGAAGGACTCTGATGTCTACGCACTTCTATTCGTGTAGACAGTTGTTGGGCCTCCAAGTGCAGAGGTTTGTACAACAACAGCAAGGTTCCCTTAAGTAGATTACCCAAGGTTTATCGAACTCAGGGAGGAAGTGGTCAAAGTTATTCCCTCTCAAGCAACCCTGCAATCAAGATACAATAAGTCTCTTGTGTAATCAAGGTCAGTGGAGGTCCAGGGGGCCCACACCCCCTCCAGGCGCCTCCAGGACTTGCCCGCGCCTAGGGGGTTTGGCCACCCTATGGCCCCCTCTGGCTCTGCTTCGTGGTTCCGTGTTGCTCCGGGAAAAATAATAACTTTGGCTTTTGTCCCGTCCAATTCCGAGAATATTGATTTTCTGCCTTTATGGAACCAAAAACAGAAGAAAACAGGCAACTAGCACTGTGGCAACTTGTCAATAGGTTAGTTCCAGAAAATATATAAAAACACCTCAAAGTGTAGACAGAGCAAAGAAAATTATATACAAAACAAGCATGGAGCATAAAAAATTATAGATACGTTTCTGACATATCAGACTCCCCTTGTGAAGACGTCCTTGGCATCCCCGGCAACGACGCCATAAAAGCTTGTTGGCATGTTATTGATGCCTCGTTGGGAGACCCCAAGAGCAAGGTGTGATGAGCACAGCAGCAAGTTTTCCCTCACCAAGAAACCGAGGTTATCAAACCATGAGAAGGAAGGAAACGTCTCAAAGGTGTTGCAAGCAACTTGGAAACCTGCACAACACAAACTCAAGACTTTGCCTCAACGAACAGTGAGGTTATCAATCTCACCGGTTGCTGTAACAAAGGATTAACTGTATAGTGTGGAAGGTAATAGTGGTTTGCAGCAAGTAAACAGGAACAGTGGAAGATGTATCAATGGTAAAGATTGGACCGGGGTCCATAGTTCACTAGAGGTGTTCTACTTAGATAAACAAACATGGCATGCTGGGTAAACAAATTACAATAGGGCAATTGATAGGACCGAGCAAGGCATACCAATGCAATACTAGACATTCATGATCCTATGAGATTCGATTGGGAAATACAACAAGATACATAGACCGCCATCCAACTGCATCTATGACTAGAAACCCACCTTCGGGTTATCAACCGACCCCCCTCTAGTATTAAGTTGCAAGCAACAGATAACTGCTTTAAGCAAAGTGTGTAAGGTAAACAATCTACTTGTTCCATGAACAAGAGACCGTTGTTTTCTCCCAAGTGGCAATGACACATCTACAACCTTAGAGATTTATGTCACTTCCCTTAGATTAGATAGAGGCATGAACCCACTATCTAGCATAAATACCCCCTCTTGGAGTTACTAGCATCTACTTGGCCAAGATAGCTACTAGAAATGGAGAGCATGCAAGATCACAAACAACACACACATGATAGAATCAATAAGACACAACTATTAATCAATCTGACATACTAATTTCAATATCCATCGGATCCCCGTAAATACAACATGCATGATTACAAATAGATGATCTTAATAATGAACGGAGCTCACAAGATCTAAACATGATAGCACAAAGGAGGAGATACAACCATCTAGCTACTACATGAACCCGTAGTCCAAGGTGGAACTACTCACGCTTCATACCGGAGGCTGGCATGATGAAGAAGAAGGCCTCCAGGATGATATCCCCTCCGGCAGGGTGCCAGGAAGAGCTTCAGACCCCCCTCGATCTAGGGACGATGGTGGTGGTGGCTACAAACGGGTTCGTGGAATATTGATCGGGTCCTTAGGATTTTGGCATCGGGGTCTTTATAGGCGAAGAGGCAAGGCAGGGGGTCGTCAGGGCGGCCGCACCCCCCAGGCGTAGGCCCACCTTGGTCGCGCGGCCAGGGGGTGTGGCCCCTGGTGGCTCTCCTCCATCTCATATTCATGCTTCGTGTTCCCCACAGTAAAATATTGACTTTGGCTTTTGTCCCGTCTAATTCTGAGAATATTGATTTTCTGCCTTTCTAGAACCAAAAACAAGAAAAAAGGCAACTGGTACTGTGGCATCTTGTTAATACGTTATTACCATAAAACATATAAAAACACCTCAAAGTGTAGACAAAGCAAAGCAAAGTAGATACTAAACAAGCATGAAACATAAACAATTTTTAGATACGTTTCCGATGTATCACTCCTTTTTCACTTTGCTACGATGTACCCCTCATGGCTTACTTGTTGAAAATACCATGACAACGCCCAATTCTCAGAACACTCGCATGATTTTGGAGATGAATATAGCATGTGGGTTTCCATGCATGCTTAACTCAATTAATTATGTGCATTGGAGGTGGAAGAATGATCACACATCTTGGCACGGACAGTTCAGAGGTCATAAGAAGGATGCCATCATAATTCTTGAAGTCGTGGCTAATGAGAGGACATGGATTTGACCATTCTTTTAGTATGTGATCTTACAATGACATCAATGTGCTCCAACATGCACCACTATTTGCAAAGTTGGCCAATGGTGAATCACCACCGGTGGAGTTTCAAGATAATGGACGCACATACAACTACGACCACTACCTTGCGGGTGAGATTTATCAGAAGTGGGATACTTATGCAAATCCAATTTCATGCCCTCAAGGTAAGAAAGAACTTCAATTTCATAATGCACGGTCCATAACTTTAAAAGATGTAGAGAGGACTTTTGGATTTTGCAAGCCTAATTTGATATTGTGAATGGACCAACGTGGTTTTGGGATCAAAAGATCCTTTAGCACACAATCAAAACTCGTGTGATCGAGCACAACATGATCATCAAAATGAGTGTGGTCAAGAATTGGACTACTCATTCTATGACATGTGGCGATGTGGTCCATCACACCGACAAGAGTTCATCCACCCCACCATAGTTAGTGGTTGGCTTCATTGTTTTTCACACGAGGCAGGCCATCCCCTTGTACCCCGCAAGCTCCCTCTCCTGCCGGTTGGCAAAGAAGGCGTCTCAAGGCACGTTGCAGTCGGGATTCCACCGGGGTCCATCCGCTGCTCCGTCATGGGCTCGAGGTAGTAGTGGTCCTTGAGGCACGGTAGGGACCAACACGCCTCTGACCCTCATACTTTGGTAGGGAGGGGACATTAGTATCCCGAAGGGCAGGGGTAGTTATAGCCGCACAACGCCTCCGCCTCCACGTAGGTGAGAGTGAGCCGGTGATGAGAGGCCACTATGAGAGGGAAAAGTGTAGATATGCAATGACAATGGCGACCACGCCAAGATATAGCGGGAAAGGGAGAAAATACATGTGCGGGAAGTGGCGGAAAGGGAGGGAAGGAAATGGTGGGAACACGATCGTCAAAGGATGCGAAATTTTGTTCTCATCATTTTGGTATATTAAACGTTTTTTTTCGACATCGTATGCAAAAGTTATGGTCTTTTTACCGTGGCATGACTTTTTTTCGGAAAAAGTTGAAATTTTTGTTTGTTAATTTTACTACAGACTACAGCACATTACCTACCTAGATGTCAAAGGATTTTTAAATTTGAAGTGTTTTCATTTTATTTTATTTGTTGCAAGGCTAAAAAGGCGATCTGAGGGTGAAGTTGAGAAAATAGGCAACATACTTACCCATATGATGGGGATATGCCTACCGGGGTATACCCAGCAGGACGTTTTCGACTGGCCCAGGCGCCCGCGAGTGGTCCTACGGTAACGGCGACTAGATCAAGACCTGGCGTGGACTCAAGCGACTAGAAGCTGGAGGCCCAGGAGTGTAGAAAGGCCCAGTCGGATTAGGTTAAACGATTGCTGAAACCTTAACTGATTCGGTTGAGATCTGTAAACCCTAGGGGGAGGTGAGTCTATATAAACCTCCCTAGAGGGCGTGTAGAAGATACGTTCCATCATCCACCCCAGCGACTCGCTGCCTAGCCGCCGAGCTCGCCCCATTGTACTTTCACCATAATACAATCTAGCAGGAGTAGGTCTTTACCCTCCGGGGGGCCGAACCTGGGTAAATACCTGTGTCTCCGCCCTCATCTCGCACCACAGATGGCTGGACGCCCTTGCCCCATGTTCTACTACTCGCTGCCGATTGCAGCATCTGCCGTGGTCATTCCCACGACAGTGGTGCCCACCGTGGGGCCTGGCTGGTCAAGCCGGTGTTCTGCGGCGAGATCCAATCTACCCATCAACGAGTCGATCGCCACCGGCCGTATGATAGCGATCGGCGAGATGCTCCAGATCTTGCCGAGCAGCTACGTCCCGGCGGCGTGACCCGTCACGCATTGCATGATGTTGCCGGTCGGCACGATCAGCCTCTTCGTCGGCCTCACCGACGTCATCGTCTTGGAGGACTCGGCTCGCATCCGCGAGTCGCCGCCACGCGACCGGCTCTCCGAGAGCCAGGTCCGCATGATCCACCGCCTCGCCTCCGAGTACAACCCGGCCCACAGCGACGTGGCCGAAACCACCACAGCCGCGGAAGACGCGGCCCTCAACGATGATGCCAACTCGGCGACCCCGGCGTCACTCGCCGGATCCATCGTCGCCGCGTCACCCGCGGGCTCCATCACCCAGGTCTCCAACGTCGGAGACTTCGAGGATCCCTCCATCCTTGGGATCTTCGACTCCGACTCCGGGTCGGAGAACTCCGCCGACCTCTGCGACAGAACCGGCCGCCACGCCACGACATACATGGCGACTGGCACCGACCCACCAGAGGACCCATTCTCCACCCCGATCCCTCCCAACGCGACGGCGACGGAGGTCGAGGAACTCCGCCTAAAGCTGGCAGAAGCAGTCCGCAAGGAACAAGCTGAGCGCGATTTTTTTTGCCTCGAGCAGGTGACGACGCGGGAGCTGTCACACTATCACCAGCTCCGAATCAGGTCGCGCCTGAACCCCACCGTCCAGGGGCGCGCCCTGAACTTCGACGACGAAAGCGAACCGGCCCGCGCGGCCGAACGCGCGATCTGCGAGAACGCGCCACCAGGAGGGAGCGCTCGGCCCCCACCAGGGTCAACGGCTAATGGCGCCCCGCCACCACCCAACCGCACACCCCCCAGGGACCAGCCGCGGATCGTGGTCTCCTCACGGGAGCGAGACGCAAACGGCCTACCGCTATTCTCCGCTCCAACGGACAACCTCGTCTCGGGCCGCACGGCAGTCAACAACATCGCAGCCACTGGTGAAGGCACCTTGCAGATCCAGTACGCCAGGGCCCTACTCGCAAAAGCCGCCGAGCAACAAAACGCAGGCGTCGACTCACAGGGTCGGATGTACTCGCGTTCATCGGGAAGCAGAGCGGCCTCGAGCGGCCGCCCCATGGCGGCGAACACCCTCAACTGCCCGCCACCCGAACCACTGCAGCTCCAACACCGACCTGCTAACGCGGCCCTCTCCACCAACGACCCCAGGCGGTGACCAACTTCGTCGTCGCCAACGGTCAGCCCGTCGACACCCGCACCCACATCATCAACAACCAGAGCTGGCGCGCACGCCAGCCCGACGACCTGCGGCATACCCTAACCAACCGCCGCGATGGCGAGCCGAGGGGGTCGTTAAGCCGACTCGGGCCCCGATGCTTCGGACCAATGATCCAAGGTGAAAGATACCCGGCGAACTTCAAAGCGCCGAAAGAAATAGAGAAGTACAACCCCTCGTATGATCCCTCCGTGTGGCTGGATACCTACCTCATGGTGATGGGGATCGCCGGCCACACCGATCTGCTAGCCGCCCGTTACCTTCCCCTGATGATGGAGGGAGCGTGCAGGCAGTGGATTAACACTCTCCCCACGGACAGCATCGACTCCTGGGAAGAGATGCGAGATGTCTTCGTCAGGCATTTCGAGGGTTCATACACCCGCGCCACCACCATCGAGGACCTGGAACGATGCGTCCAGGGACCTCGCGAGTCAACCCGCAGCTGGGTCCAAAGGTGGCAAGAGTTGTGGTACAACGCGGTCGGCATCCATCCAGACACCGCGATCCACTGCTTCAAGACATCCTGCCGCTACGAGCCCCTGGTCGCCAAGCTCAAACGAGCGTACCGCATACTCGAAAACATACCGGACCTCCTTGAAATCGCCAAAAGGTACGCGGAGGAAGACCCAAACCAAGAAACCGACGACGAGTCAGGAGGACAATGCCGCACGAGCGGCAGCGACAATGGACGACGATCCGATCTACGCTACAACAACACTCGCCTCACCGGCAAGCGCCGCAGCGACGGGCGAGTCGACTTCGTCGCCAATGCTGGATACGTGCAGCGCGAGCCCAAGAGCTTCCGCCGCGACGGGGGGCAACGCCGCGACGGCAGCAACTACAAGGCGAAGCCAAGGTTCGACCCCGCGGCCCTTCTTAACCAACCTTGTGTATTCCACAGCAGGGAAGAAAAACCCACTACGCACACGACCGCCGAGTGCCACTCTCTCAAGGAGATTGAAAAGGCACGGCGAGCGCAGGGAGACCCCGACAACAACCCGCCAAACGGCGGAAAGTTCGGAAGTGTGGCCGGCTCGCTCCACACTTTCATAGGCTTCAACACGAAGCGCGAGAAGAAGGTCATCGCCCGCGCTGTCGCCGTCAACGCGGTGGCCCAGGTGGACGTCCCTCAGTTCCTCAACTGGTCTAAGCAGCCAATCACTTGGAGCCACCAAGACCACTCGCCACGAATCGAGTACCCAGGCCGAGTCGCCCTGGTGGTCAAGCCCAAGGTCGGAGACTACTGGCTCCCCAAGACATTGATGGACGGCGGCAGCTCCATCAACATCCTGTACCTGGACACCTTCAGGCGACTGCGGCTCCCGCAGTCGATGGTCGAGACGACCTACACCACGTTCCATGGCATTGTCCCCGGTCGTAAGGCGTATCCGATTGGCAAGGTCACGCTGCCAGTTACCTTCGGCACACCGGCAAACTTTCGCACCGAGCGGATCGTCTTCGAGCTGGTGCCCTTCGACAGCCCCTACCACTACGTCCTGGGGCGCCAGGTGTTCGCTAAGTTCATGGCGGTGCCCCACTACGCGTACAACGCGATGAATCTCCCTAGACCGTGCGGCGTCATCACCATCCATGGCAACCTCGACATGGCCGCCGAGTGCGAGGCCAAAGGAGCTGCACTCGCCGACGCCGTCATCGCGACAGAGGCCAACCACGCCGATGAGCTCGCCAAATACGCGAGCGGGGTCAACAACGATGACCCCACCATACTCAATAAGCCCAACTTGGAGGGTGGCAACACCTCAACCTTCGAGGCAACGACGCATACCCGCACCGTCGAGCTGGTCCCAGGCGACTCCAGCCAGACGGTGACGATCGGGACGGGCATGAGCCCAGCATAGGAAGGCACGCTCATCGGGTTCCTCCGTGAGAATAGGGACATCTTCGCATGGAAGCCCTCTGACATGCCTGGTGTCCCTAGGGAACTCGCTGAGCACAAACTCAACGCCGACCCCAAAGTGCGACCTGTCAAGCAGTCGCTGCGGCCCTTCAATGAAGAGCGCCGCCGAGCAATCGCCGAGGAGGTGCAGCGTCTACTCGCTGCAGGCTTCATCCGACCAATAAAATACTCCAAGTGGCTGGCAAACCCAATCCTGGTCGAGAAGAAAAATGGGACCTGGAGGATGTGTATCGATTACACAAACTTAAACAGCGCCTGCCCGAAGGAGCAATTCGTCCTCCCGCGGATCGACCAAATGATCGATTCCACCGCGGGCTCGGAGTCGCTATGCTTCCTCGACGCCTATTCTGGGTACAACCAGATCAAAATGGCTATTGAGGACGAAGAGAAGACGGCGTTCATCACGCCATTCCGAGCCTTCTACTACACTGCCATGACCTTCGGCCTCAAGAACGCCGGGGCGACCTACCAGCGGTGTATGCAGGGGTGCCTTGCGAGCCAAATTGGCCGCAATATCCACGTCTACATCAACGACATGGTAGTGAAGTCCGCTCGCTAGGACGACCTACTGGCCGACCTGGCAGAAACATTCCCCAACCTGTGGAAATACAAGATAAAGCTCAACCCAGGCAAATGCACCTTCGGTGTACCAGCAGGGCAGCTACTGGGATACGTGGTCTCCAAGCGTGGGATCCAGGCGAATCCCACCAAGATTTACACGATCGCTCGACTCGGCAAACCTGAGTGCCTGTGCGACATCCAGAAGCTGGACGGGCGAGTCGCGGCTCTCAATCGCTTCATCCTCCGATTGGGCGAAAAGGCGATGCCCCTATACCGCCTGATGCGCAAGAACCCCACCTTCCAGTGGGACAAGGAGGCGAACGATGCGCTCCGTGACCTCAAGAAGGTGCTACTCGCAGAACCGCTACTCGCCGCCCCCGTCGACAAGGAACCCATGCTGGTCTACGTCGCTGCTTCCGAGTGCGTCGTCAGCACCGTCATGGTCGTCGAGCGACCAGAGGAAGGAAAGGAGTGCCCAGTATAGCGACCAGTGTACTATATCAGCGAGGTCCTCACCGAGTCGCGCCAACGATACCCGCAAAACCAGAAACTGGTATACGCGGTCTTCAGAGCACAGCGGCGACTGCCGCACCACTTTCAGGAGCACCCGATAACGGTCGTCTCCTCAGCACCGTTGCAGGACATAATCCGCAACCGTGAGGCGACCGGGCGAGTCGCCAAGTGGGCCGTCGAAATCGGCGTCCACAACATCAAGTACGAGCCGTGCAAAGCGATCAAGTCACAGGCTCTCGCGGACTTCATCACCGACTGGGAGGAGGCCCAGCAGCCAGAGAAACTGCCATACAACCACTACTGGAGTTTACACTTCGACGGCCCCAAGAATGCGAACGGTGCAGGAGTAGGGATCATGCTAACCTCTCCGAAGGGCGACAAGCTACGCTACGTCCTCTGCCTCAATTTTACCCCCTGCACCAACAACATGGCCGAGTACGAGGCACTACTCCACGACATGCGAGCCGCCAAGGAGATGAATGTCAACTGCCTACGCTGCTACGGAGACTCCGACCTCGTCGCTGGGCAAGTCGCTGGCACCTGCGACGCCGTCTCCCCCACCATGGAGGCATACCGCCAAGACTTGGACAAGCTGGGCGGACACTTCGCAGGCTATTCCGTCGGGTGGATTGACAGGCGGAAGAACGAGGAGGCCGACGCACTCTCTCGTATCGGCTCGGCTTGACTCGCACCACCCGCCGGCGTCTTCCTCGACACCATCACCAAGCCTTCCGTCTCTCCCCCAAGGGAGATCAACATCGGAGTCCCGCTGCAACCAGAGACAGCCCTGGTCGCACTCATCGCCGAGCCAGAGGATTGGACTACGCCATACATCGCCTACCTGGAGGGAGGCACCTTGCCAGCAGACGAAATAGGCGCCCGAATGATAGCACACCGCTGCAAATCCTTCGTCATCATCGACGGCGAGCTCCACAAGCGCAGCGTGACCGGCGTGTTCCAACGCTGCGTCCAACCCGTTGAAGGACGCAAAATCCTCCACGACATCCACTCCGGCGACTGCGGCCACCACGCCGGCGCCCGCTCTCTGGTCGCAAAGGCTATGCGACACGGTTTCTACTGGCCTACCGCACACGTAGACGCTGTCGACATTGTCCAGCGGTGCGCCGGGTGCCAGAAGTACGCCAACCAGACCCACGTACCGAGCTCGACGCTCAAGACAATCCCGATCACCTGGCCATTCGCCGTATGGGGTATGGACATGGTAGGCCCTTTCAAAAAGGCCCCCTCCGGCTTCACTCGCCTCCTGGTCGCAGTCGACAAATTCAAAAAATGGGTGGAGGCCAAGCCAGTCCGGAAATGCGACGGGAAGGCCACCACCAAGTTCCTACACGAGCTCATCTATCGCTACAGATTCCCAAACAACATCATCACGGACAACGGCACCAACTTCGCCAAAGGAGCCATGGCCGAGTTCTGCGAAGAACATCACATCCGACTCGACCTCGCCTCAGTCGCTCACCCGGAGTCCAACGGCCAGGCAGAACGGGCCAACCAGAGCATCTTCCATGGCCTGAAGCCACGGCTCCAAGTACCACTCGAGCGCACCGCCGGGTGCTGGGTCGAGGAGCTACCCTCCGTCATCTGGGGCATCCGCACCTCTGTCAATAGGTCGACAGGCTTCACCCCCTTCTTCATGTTGTATGGTGCCGAGGCAGTCATGCCCACCGACCTAGAGCACGACTCGCCAAGGGTTGTCCACTACACGGAGGCTGCAAATGAACTCGTACGCCAGGATGGAGTCGACCAACTCGATGAGGCACGCGACGTAGCTCACTCCCGCACCGCCATCTACCAACAAGGGCTCCGCCGCTATCATAGCCGACGAGTAAGGACTCACACGTTCCAGGAAGGCGATCTGGTGCTATGCCTCGTCCAGGACAAGAAGGGCATGCACAAGCTATCCCCCCTTGGGAGGGACCATTCGCCATCGGGCGAGTCCTGGGCAACAACGCCTACTACCTCATCGACGTCCGAGGAGACGAGAAACTTGACGTCAAGCGACCGTGGAATGTAAACCTACTACGGAAATTCTACTCCTAGAATTCCATACATGTACTCTCCACCTACTATGAAATAAAAAAGATTGGTTACCGCAAATTGCGTCTACTCTCCGTACCTTGTGACACTTGCACTCGTAGTAACAGCGTCAAGCTAACCACAGAAGTCAACCTCTGGTACAGCGATCGGCACGGCCAAGTAGTGCGTTCCGAGGGCACTGGGTTACCCCAGGACTCGTAATGTCCATGAAAAACGCCAACTCGGAGCACCATTGGAGTCACCTAGCTCGACTGGCTTAACGAGCCAAGACAACTGCCCTCGTTCCTCACAGCGACCAAGGTCCTCCGCATCCTCGGCACAGCGACTCGAACGGACAAGTACCACGCTCGGGGACTGACAACCAGTCGAGCACGAGCGACTAGGGAAAAACGCCAAGTATGAGAGCGTGCCCAGGACTCGCCATGCGACTAACCCTACGGGTCAGGCAGGAGTGACGCGCTTGCTCTAACGCGCTCAGTCCTCACCCACCCTCGAGCTGCGACTAGAACCACCAAGTACGACGCTCGGGGACTCGGCCACCCGACCTTGTTCGCGCAAGGGAAAACGGTCAAGTAAAGAGCACCCACAGGAGTCGCCCTGCGACTGGCTCTCCGAGCTCGGGCGAGTCGACCCCAATAACAAAACAGCTGACAAAACATTCAAAAACACAAACACATAACAAACGAGGTAAACCCCATAAAAAGGGCGGACGCGCTCGGGGACTCGTCCAATCAGCAATCAAAATCACAAGACAGTTCACAAAATAACATGAGGTTTCATTACAGCAGAACAAAGTCGTTCCAAAATACAAGTTGAGTCCAACGGCCAATTGCTACTGACGCCCCTGGTCACAATGTTTCTATTCCGCAGGTTTCGACAGCAACTCGCCGCCACCCCTGCGGTTGCGAATGAAGGGCATGTACGGGTTCGACGGGTACATCATCAACTCACCCGCCATCGCCGCACGGAATGGCTGCTCGACCTTGAAGTCCCGATGCGGCGGCTCAGGATCGTTCGGTGCGATAGTCGTCTCCTGATAGCGGAGGAGGTCGCCCATCGCCCAGACGCGATCGGAGTACACCGCGGCCCGATCCGTCAGCTTCATCACCTCGGCGATCTCCACCGAACCCATCAACAAGGGGTAGCCACTCGTCACGTCGTCAAGATCGAAGTCCTCCAGGAAGTGGGCAAGCCCAAGGCTGAGAGCCGTCGCCGCCCCGCGCCAGAACGCCGACCGCGTCATGAACTCGACGACTGACGGCGCCTTCTCCAGATACCGCCATACTTCGATGAGGTCGCTGGGAATCACTTCCGTGGGCGACATCTCCTGAAGATACGCTCGAATGCAAGCCGCGAACAATGTGGCCGAGTCGACCAGAGTGGTCACACACTGCCGCGCGTCGTACGACTGCGCCTCCTCCGAGCTATCGATAATCCGACCTGTGGACAGGGGTCAGCAGTGAGTACAACAGCGATTTCATAATGCAGCTACTACAGGCAGAGGCAGAAAAGTTTACCAATTAAAGGACGGCAGAGGCCCGTGATGAAGCTTTGAAGCGAGGAGAAGTCGTTCTGCAGCCCAGCTGTTGGGGAGGTGACCTCGGATAGGGTAAATACGGGGAAATACGAAAGGACGTTCCCCGTCCAGTTTCCGAGTTACAGTCTAAGTCGGCCGAATCATGTAGAGGTCGGCCGAGATATGAAAGGGCAGGACCCCTATGATAATAGCAAGGCATTACCCAGCCGAAGTACTGTATAAGTCGGCTGGTCTAGCCCGAGTAGTCTTAATGCAGGTGAAGGACGAGCCGAGTTATGCGAGGCAGGGCCGAATGATACGAAGCTTGCAGGAGAAGGAGAAGCCTAAAGTCAAAATCCAGTCACGGGCCAGGGAGAATCTGAGCAGAGCCAAGCACAAAGGACAAAGGCGCAGAGCGACAGAGGGGTAGAAGGAGGTCACGAAGTTGACAGTCCTGAAGCCCGAGGCGCGCAGGAGGGGCCCTCTGGAAGCTTGCTGTCATTAGAAGGGCGACACGGAAAGGAGGCCGCCGAGTTACTATATTGGGACAAGCATATTCCTCGAATATGCTTGCCACGTCAGCCCTAGAGGAACCCAGGGCTCTCCTTTATAAGGGGAGGCTTGGGCACTGAGAAGGGCATCGGCTCATTTGGTACCGTTAGGCTGGTAAAGTTCTTCCTCTCTACTTGTAAACCGCTCAAGGAGCATTGTGGCCCAAGGAAGGAGAAATAAAGATCTTTACCTTAGTCACCTGTGTGTAGAATCAACTACATCTTCCCTCCCCAGATCCCTCTAGCATCCATTGGCCCCATACTTTAGCCTACCCATGGCATCTGCCGTGCCACCACCACGACAGTTGGCGCCCACCGTGGGGCCAGCAGCGGTGCTAGCTGGAGTCATGATCTGGATGGGAAACTTCATCAACACTGGCGAGCGCGTTGTTTTTGGCTTAGTCCGGAGACTCGATCTCTGTGACTACATCAGCGAAAATGCAGGCAGCTTCAAGGGAAAGGCTCCTCCGCGCAACGACGTCTTCATCAACTTGGGCATGCACCAGGTCTACGTCGGCGTCGACATCTCCGGCGTTTATCCTCACCAAGTTGTTATTGCAGGAGAACCTCCCCTTAGCGTCGCAAGCAGTCCACGCGGAGCGCGCACGGTCAGCAGCGTCGAGGTGATGGTCGCAGCCAGGAGCAGACGGCGCCGGATCAAGCAGAGATCCGACAACAGGTGCGTAGGTGGCGCCCAGGCAGACAGCTCCACAACCCTCCGAGGTAATTCCTTCAGTGGCCAACCAGGCTGAGGTGCAGGAGACAACCCCAAAGGCACCAAGGGTAAGAGGGCCACCTCTGGAAAGACCAGAAAACATTCTTCAGGTAACTATAGATAATCTGACCACACCTGTAGTGCCGATACTTGATCCGGCAAATGCTCAGGCAGAGTTGGAGGAAACCAGGCAGAAAGTGCTGGTAGAGGCAAAAAAGGTGTCGGCCTTGCGGGAATCCTTAAATAGGACCCTGCGAGAATATGCCAGGGCAAACAAGCTTGACGTCGCCCCCGAGCGGGTTGACGAGTTGAGGTTAAGAGGAAAGAACCTCATAGATGATATCAACAAGGAGCATGATGCTCATAAGGCAGAATCAGTTGATCTAGGCTTGCCGAGGTACAATACCCCGGCAAAAAACCTGAGAGCGGCGAATGCCGCAGCATTAGAATTAGAAGGATTGACCGGCGAAGCCCGGCAGAAGCAGCAAGAAAGAGTGAATGAGCTGGTGCGCATTGCGAACCAGCAGAATGAAGAAATGCTCAGAGCGGACCCAGCGAGGCCAGGTGCCTCGCGAATGGTTCACTCGGCTGGTGCAGCACCTGCCTTATCTGTGGCAGCAACATCTTCACCCGGAAACAATGCATGAAAGGACATATCAGTGACTTTTGGAAAGAGAAATAAGCAAATTGTTCCATATGATCCGGCGATAGCCGGAAAAGCAAACGAGAATAGAGGCAATGGAAGCCGAGGTAATAGTGGCGAGAGAAACCCCGGCCGTGCCGAGAAAGGCTGCGGAAGCCAAGGGAATGGAGATCTCGGAATAGGAGAACTCGGAGGAAGGAATCACGAGAACAATATCCTGGTCGAAGGAAGGAGAGAACCGCCAACCAACCCGCAGCCGAGACATGAACCTCGGCAGGAAAGAGAAGCGAGACCATCTCGCCACAATCAGGTGAATGAAAGGTACAATGATGGTTATTCGGAGATGGAATATGCGATTCATGGCGGAAATAACCACTATGGAATGCAGGAGAGAATTCTGTATAGAGATTTGCCGTCAAGTGATGCAAGAGTAAAGCTAGACCGGTTATACCGGTCCGAGTTGCTAGAAGAACAGGGTCCACCGAGCCCGGCATGCTTCGGACCACGGATCATGGGCGAACCGCCTATGCCGAAATTTCAGCTGGCAAGAGGCACAAAAACATACAATGGGAGCACCAAACCACAAGACTGGTTGATCGATTATGCCACTGCTGTAAAAATAGCGGGTGGAAACTTACGATGGGCAGTAAGATATGTCCCGCAAATGTTGGAAGGACCAGCTAGAGTATGGTTGAATAACCTGCCCGCAGGCAGCATCAACTATTGGTTGGACTTTGAAGAAATGTTCGTTAGCAACTTCACCAGTACTTACAAAAGGCCAAACAGGCCGCAGCAGTTAGCCATGTGCAAGCAGAGGCCAAATGAGACAGCTAGAGAATTCTTAACTCGGTGGTGTAACCTGAGAAATTCGTGCGAGGGTGTTATAGAATCACAGGCAATAGCTTGGTTCGCCCAAGGATGCCGCTATGCTAGTGTACTATGGCAGCGACTGCAAAGAGATATGCCGACCACATTGGCGGAAACCATCAGGATAGCGGATTCCTATGCATTGGGAGATCCGACGCAACCAGAATTAATGTTGGCAGATCATCGGGAACATCAAGATCAATATGCAAGAGATGTGGCCGGGTCATCTAGGCGTAATGATTTCAGAGGAAGAAGAAGAGAAGAAAGACCGGATTATAGATATGGTTCAACTCAGGTGGCAGTAGTAGTGCAAGATCAGCCGAGTCACGGAAATAGTCAGCGGCAAAAGATTGGTCCTCAGCAATGGACACCAAGGAATGAAGGGAAAAGACAGTGGACACCAGAGCAAAAGAAGCAATGGCAGGAGAGGCCGAAGTACACGTTTGAGTCCATGTTGGATCAGCCATGTAAATTTCACACATCAAACCCGGCCAGGCCGGCCAACCATACAACCCGCCAGTGTGCATGGATGAAAAATGCAATGGGTAACCCCGCAGGCAGCGCCCCTCCAGGCACATCAGCAGCATCAGCCACAATTGACTGGAGCAAACACACAGCAACTGATGTTACCGCCTCCTCCCCCGAGGTATGAAAACTCAGACCGGAGAGATGCGGTGCATCAAGTGATAAACCAAGGTCCGGATGGAAGGACAAATCCAGGAAATAATGGGCGCAATGATTACAGAGAACATCATCAATCGTATTGCATGTTCACAACAGAACAACAAGACAAACAGAGTGTAAAACGCCGGCATATGGAAGTAAATGCAGTTATGCCGGCAGTACCAAGATATGTGCCTTGGTCGGATCAAGAAATAACTTGGAGCATAAAGGATCACCCCAAGATAATGCCGAGTGCGGGGTCATATGCACTCGTGTTAGATCCGACATTTGTCGGACCAAGCATTAATGTGAAATTTTCAAAGGTGCTCATTGACAATGCGAGTAGTATCAATATCATGTACAAAGATACAATGCATAAACTCGGAATATCACAGAACATGCTGCAATCCACGAGGACCACATTCCATGGGATAGTACTAGGACTTTCATGCGAACCCATTGGTAAGGTTCGAG
Organism: Avena sativa; assembly: GCA_916181665.1. Classification (NCBI taxonomy): domain Eukaryota; kingdom Viridiplantae; phylum Streptophyta; class Magnoliopsida; order Poales; family Poaceae; genus Avena; species Avena sativa. The sequence goes on along the minus strand of OV702294.1, from coordinate 162,785,294 downwards.
TGGATGTGTTATTCGGCACAAGAGATAACTGCAGAGCAGAAAATTTAGAGTTTGAAGTGGTGGATCTAGAGAGTTGCTATCATGCTCTACTCGGACGGCCAGCATTGGCCAAATTCATGGGCAGCTGCCACATAACTTATCTGAAAATGAAATTACGCGGACCACAAGGGGTGATAACAGTAGCAGGGGATTACAGGAAGTCAATGGAATGTGCTTCAGCCGGGTCAAATCTGGCCTAGTCATTGGTAATAGCAAGAGAAAAAAGAAGGATTCAGGAGGTAGCGGCCCTCGCTTAGTCGGCACAATTGAATATGCCGGCATTAGCCAACCCGCATGGAAGTGTCTCTTTTTAGCCGACTAAAGAAACAAAAAAGTTCTAGATAGACGAGCAATTCCCAGAGCGCACCGTCACCATTGGTGCCGGCCTAGATGCTAAATAGGAAAGCGAGCTCACCAACTTCCTCCGTGAGAATCGGGATATCTTTGCATGGTCAACTCAGGATCTGCAAGGTGTGCCAAGGGAGTTGGCTGAATGTAAGGCCAGGAGCAAGGCCGGTGAAGCAACCTCTCCGCCGCTTCGCCGAAGACAGGAGAAAAATAATAGGGGATGAAATAGCTCGGCTCCTTGCGGTCGGGTTCATCATGGAGGTGTTGTATCCGGATTGGCTATCGAACCCGGTGCTAGTGGAAAAGAATAAAGATGATCCAAATGTAGCCATTGTATGGCGAATGTGTATCGATTACACGAACCTGAACAAGGCGTGTCCAAAAGATCCTTTTCCTTTACCTAGAATAGATCAAGTCATTGATTCGACCGCTGGTTGTGAACTATTATCATTTGTAGACGCGTATTCTGGTTTTCACCAGATACCGTCAAATCCGGCCGATCAAATAAAGACTGCGTTTATTACCCCGTACGGGGCTTATTGCTATCGCACCATGCCATTCGGCCTGCGTAACGCAGGAGCAACGTATCAGAGATGTATGCAAAAATGTCTACATGACCAGATAGGAAAAAATGTACAAGTATATGTAGATGATGTGGTTATCAAAACCAAAGAAAGCAAAACGCTACTGGATAATATCCGGCAGACTTTCGCAAACCTGAGAAGGTTCCGAATGAAGCTTAACCCGTAAAAGTGCACATTCGGTGTGCCTGCGGGAAAACTGCTCGGTTTTCTCGTATCTAGCCGAGGTATAGAGGACAACCCAACTAAGATAAGAGCGGTGGAAAGGATGGAATTGCCAAAATGTCTAAATGACGTACAAAAGTTCACAGGTTGCCTAGCCTCGCTCAGCCGATTTGTATGTCGGCTGGGAGAGAAAGCACTACCACTTTATCAGTTGATGAAAAAATCTGATAAGTTCATCTGGACACCACAAGCGGAAAATGCATTCCATGAATTGAAAAATATGTTAGTCACAGCGCCAGCCTTGGCTTCTCCATTGTCGAAAGAGCCTATGTTACTTTACATAGCAGCCACGAACAGAGTAGTGAGTGCTGTGATCGTGGTGGAACGAATTGAAGATGATAAATCAGTACAAAGGCCGGTGTATTACCTAAGCGAAGTACTATCTGCCTCAAAACAAAATTACCCACATTATCAGAAGATGGCATATGGGGTGTACATGTCAGCAAAGAAACTTAAACATTACTTCGAAGAGCACCCCATCAAGGTGATTTGTGAAGCACCCATAGCCGACATATTGAGCAACAAAGATGCAAGTGGCCGAATAGCAAAATGGGAAATTGAGTTGTCACCTTATGCTCCGCAATTCGATAGGCGGGATGCAATCAAATCTCAAGCTGTGGCCGACTTCTTCGTGGATTGGGCCGAGGTACAATATGAGCCACCATTACCAGATCCAAATTATTGGACGATGCACTTTGACGGTTCCAAACTAAGAAATGGTTTGGGGGCAGGAATAGTGTTAACCTCGCCAAAAAGAGACCAGCTGAGATATGTGTTGCAAATACATTTTTCCGCGTCAAACAATGTCGCCAAATATGAAGCACTGGTCCATGGATTAAAGGTGGCGAAAGAGATTGGCATACGCCGAATCTTGTGCTACGGAGACTCTGATCTGGTGGTACAGCAAGTCTCAGGCAATTGGGATGCATTATATGCTAATATGGCCTTATACAGATTTCATGTGCAAAAACTCAGTGGATATTTTGATGGATGTGAATTTCATCATATACCTCGGGCAGAAAACGATGCCGCAGACACATTGTCAAAACTCAGATCAACCAGACAGTCAATCCCCCCAGGTATTGCCCTAGAGCACCCGAGGAAGCCATCGATAACACCATCACCAGAGTCCGAATCCATCTTCATTTCGGCAAAATCAAGAGAGGATAATATGACGATGGAAATTGACAAGCAATTTAACCCGGAATTTCCAAAAATACAGCCGGCTGATGCAAGGATGAGTATGGAAAAATCCGAGGCAGTTATGTCGGCAGAAAATATGGAAATAGATAGTGAGTACACCAGAAAAGATCACACCAACATGGGCGCAACCCATATTCTCTTTCCTTAGAGATGCGATTTTGCCGAATAACGAGATATTGGCAAGACAGACAGTGAGAAGAGCTAAAGCTTGTACAATCATAAACAATGAGCTGTATAAAAGGAGTGTCACAAGCGTGTTGCAAAGATGTGTGAGATCGGCGAAAGGCCAGGAGATCCTCCTAGATATACATCAAGGAGAATGCGGACATCATGCCTCGTCTAGAGCCTTAGTAGCCAAGGCATTCAGGCATGGGTTTTATTGGCCAACAGCATTGAAAGAGGCCAAAGAACTGGTCGAAAAATGTAATGGTTGCCAGAGATATGCCCACAAGATACATATGCCATCATCTGAGTTAAAAACAATACCAATTACTTGGCCATTTTCTGTATGGTGCTTAGATATGGTGGGACCATTTAAGCCGTCCCGAGGTTGGATGATCCACATATTAGTCATGGTGGACAAATTCACAAAATGGATTGAAGTGAAACCAATAAAGAAATGTGATGGGCCCACAGCAGTGAAATTCCTCAAAGATATTATCTTAAGATATGGCTACCCACACAGTGTATTACAGACAACGGTACGAACTTTGTCGAAGGAGCCTTCGCTAGATTTTGTCAAGAAAAACACATAAGACTAGATGTCGCATCAGTGGCTCACCCAGCATCTAATGGGCAAGTAGAAAGATCTAATGGACTAGTATTGTCCAGAATAAAACCACGACTCGTTGAACCGCTGCAAAGTTCGGAAGGGTGTTGGATCGAGGAGCTGCCGGCAGTACTATGGAGCCTTAGGACTACCCCAAACAGATCAACAAGCTATACACCATTTTTTCTGGTATATGGGGCAGAAGCTGTACTACCAGCCGACATAATACATGATTCGCCAAGGGTCACCTAGTATACAACCGCTGAGGTAAACGAAGTAGCTCGGCAAGATGATGTCGATCTGCTAGAAGAAGCCAGTGAGTTGGCGCTATCAAGATCAACTATTTATCAGCAAGACTTGCGACGATATCACAGCAAGAAGGTAAATCCGAGAGTGTTTAAAGAAGGAGATTTGGTTCTCCGACTGGTGCAACACACTGCCGGCATGCACAAGCTATCGCCTCCATGGGAAGGACCATTCATCGTGAGCAAAGCATTGCAGAATGATGCGTATTACCTAATCGATGCTTAATCACCAGGAAAGAACAGGGCAGACAAAGCCGGCGAAGAATCGAAAAGACCATGGAACGTAGCTTTACTTCGTCCATTTTACTCGTAGGAGTCATCTATGACACATCGTGGAATGATGCCTCAGGATGGAGCACCAACTATATATTAAACCTCGGCGTCCAGAGCAGTGACTCGGGGACTGCCATATGTTGTTTTTAATTTCATATTATGTATCAAACCTCGGCACCTTGAGCAGTGGCTCGGGGACTGCCCTATGTTGTTTTTAAGTTTGGTTTATGTATTAAACCTCGGCACCTTGAGCAGTGACTCGGGGACTACCCCATATTGTTTCTAAGCGTGATTCATGTATTCAACCTCGGTGCCAGAGCAGTGGCTCGGGGATTGACATATATGGTTTTTTGATTTTGTGTTATATATTAAACCTCAGCACCCCGAGCAGTGACTCGGGGACTGCCATATGTTGTTTTTAATTTCATATTATGTATCAAACCTCGGCACCTTGAGCAGTGGCTCGGGGACTGCCCTATGTTGTTTTTAAGTTTGGTTTATGTATTAAACCTCAGCACCTTGAGCAGTGACTCGGGGACTACCCCATATTGTTTCTAAGCGTGATTCATGTATTCAACCTCGGTGCCAGAGCAGTGGCTCGGGGATTGACATATATGGTTTTTTGATTTTGTGTTATATATTAAACCTCAGCACCCCGAGCAGTGACTCGGGGACTTCCCCATATTGTTTCTAAGTTTGATTCATGTATTCAACCTCGGCACCCTGGGCAGTGACTCGGGGACTGTCCTATATTGTTTCTAAGTTTGGTTTATGTATTAAACCTCGTTGCTTTGAGCAGTAGCTCGGGGACAACCCTATGTTATTTCTAAGTATGGGTTACCTTTTGTTACAAGAGTCGGTATCAAACTTCGACACCCAGAGTAATATTATTTTGCTCTCCCCAAATACGGTCTTCAAGGTTTACGCCTGTCACATCCCAAGATTTTCCAAATCTTGTAATGTGAAAAATAAATAAACAAAATAAATTTTTGTTGAAAATCAGGGTAAAAAGAAACTTTTGTTTCTAAATGGAAACTTAAAACCCCATCTTGAACAAACTTTGGTAAAAGTTTGAATTCAACAAAAATCCAAATCAAGAGAAATGCATTCCTCAATGAATGTATCTGGAAATTTAAACACTTGGAAAATGAATCCAAACCCTAAAACCCTAATGGAATAAAAATCATTTCCAAGTATCTCCAAGCCTATGGATTTGATCCATATAAATTTTTTTCAACAAACATTTACAAAAGATCAAGAAAGACAAATTAGAAATAATATAAGACCATAGAAATTGGTTTCACCTAATTTGGAACCATAGATAAAATCCTATGAATTTAATAAGATAAGAAATTGAATTCCCAAAGCTATTAAAGCCCTTATCTAAATCCATACCAAATGGTGAGCAAATAATCCTAAAAGGATTTAAAAGGATAAAGAATATTCCAAATAAAATAAAATGGCAATAACCATTCTATCCCTGTCTCAATAAAGACAAATCTTTAAATAAGATTACATGAGAAATTGATATTTGGAATTTACCCAAGTGGAATAAAAGTTGTTTAATCAACTTAAATAAAATAAAAACCTCCAAATAAAAATTTGGGAATTAAAACTATATTAAATTCCATTGGAATTAAAACAAATACCCAATCTTAAATGATCAAAATCTTATTAAAATACCTTCCAAATAATTCAAGATGAATTATTTGACACCCTTTTAAGTAAACAAAACCTAATGAAAAGATTTGGAAGGTTTAAAAGATTTTAAATAGTGTTTGAAACATTATAGAAAACCTATTTGATATAATATAAGGACCTACTTTAATAAATAAAAGACTCTAAAAAGGAATAAAATAAATTCCCAAAATTTATATCAGATTGTTTTACAAATCAATATTTAAACCCACACAAACTTTGGCAAAGGTTTGAGTTCAAATAGAAGTTTGAATTATTTAAACAAAATCCAAACAGAATATAGAAATGGAAAAACAGAAAATCTTTCTGAATAAAAAAATGCACAAGGTCGACCCAGCCCAGCCGGCCCAACTAACCCAGCAGCAGCCCACCTCACCCCTCTCTCCCCAAAGCGTTTTGTGTCACTCACCAACGAACCCGCAAACCCACTGACGAGCAGGCCCCACTCTCCCTCTCCCTCTCTCACTACCAAGCGTCCCCACTGCCACGCCATCATCTTCCTCCCCACGACCAGTTCATCCGAGCGTTCTCTGTGTTGATTTCGCGAGTTAAATTCGCGTTACTGCTGCTGTTATACCTCGCCGTGACCACGCACATTTAAACGCCAGCATCTCCTCTCCCTTTCCCCTCTGTCACCCCCCCCTTAGCGCGCCCCCAGGCTGTTGAATTTTGCCCCCCACCTCCACTGTCTCCGACAGTTTTCTCTGCCGATTCCGGCCAGTATTCGCCACCCCTTGCCGCCCCGAGCACACAGGCACATCCCCCAGACCCAGGCGCACCTCTCCGTATCATCAGCTTGCCCGCGCGTGCTTTACAGCGTCGACAACGACGACGACCCGTAGCGCCACCGCCTGCCATTCACTCCGACGAGGTTTCCTGGTAAGCTCGGACCACCCCAAAGCTATTCGATGATGCACGCATACTCCCTGGTACCATGCGCTTCTAACGCACCCTTTACTTTGCTTTGGCACACCTTGTAGCCTCGCCCCCATCGACGTCTGACCGCACCCGAGGTCCAGCTCAACTCCGGTGAGCGATTAAGGACAATCTCGTGCGCCCCTTCACCAGCCAGTACCACGTTGAGCATCAGCAAGCTTCGACGATTATGGTGAGCCACCCCACTCCTCCTCTAGCTTCCTGTATCGCCGGCATCTGTCATCGTCTAAGCGCGCTGCCGCCAGCCACCGCCGCAGCGCCGCTCATTCTAGGTCAAGCTCGCAGCAGCCGTTGGATTTGGATCGCGTGGATAGGATAGAAACTTAAACGAAGGGGTACGAGTGAACCTGTGCCGCTCGATCTCATTTTAATCCAACGCCTCGCAACGCTTGATGCGCACGAACCGTTATCGTCCAATAAGAAACAGCCACGTGGCTCAGACCTCGTTTTAAAAACAGAAACTTTCTTATTAGAAGTTCAATCTTGTAAAATCTATAACTTTCAAACCACACGTCCAAATTTTGCAAATTTTATATCAATGGAATCAGGAAGACAAGCCCTAGCCAACTATTCCATTTGTTTAGTAAAAAGGTTCTGTTAAATTGTTTGTTTTTACAGAAACTTATGTATGCTTGTTTAGATTATAAAAATTGTTCTAAAATGATTTTAAGGATAAAATATTTTGAAAATGGTGTGTTTTGAACCTACTGACCAAAGGAATCACTGTGTGGTTTCAAAAATGTATTTGGTATTGCAAAAGAATGATTCTTTGATTTAAAACCAATTCTAGTCAAATAAAAATATGGTTTATTTGTTAAAAATGGTTTTGGAAGAAAAACTTTGGAAAATGTTTTGGAAATAAACTCTCTGACCCTAAACACAAGGTTTTATGGGTTGAAAACATTTTTGTGAACCCTATAGATTAATGCCTCATTAAAAACATTTCTACACCACATAAAATGATACTTTGTTTTAAAAATGGTTTACAAAGTGAAACCTTTTGCAAATGACTTTGCCACTTTATAAAATGACCAATAGGGGTTTTCAAATGTTTATAACTTATTGGAAACCACTTTTACAAATAAAATAAACCTTTTTGCATGCTTGCATGTATTGTTTTGTTTAATATTTTATGTAATGAATTGCTTGAATGGTAGATTGAAATATTGTTTGCTTGATTGAATTGTAGTGACTTGAAGTGTGTGAACATTGCAAAGATCAAGAAGTGAACCTATACTCTACCAAAAAGGCAAGTGATGCTTCATACTTTGTCCCATTATTTTCACTATGCATTAGTGATATTTCTAAGTAGGACTTGCATGGAATTTTGCTAAGTATAAACCATGTTATGGGAAAACCTAGTAGATGAAAACCTTAGTAGAATTTCCTAATTTAAGATTCCTACTACTATCATGCTTAGCTTAGCTAATAGAAAACAAGGGTGGAATATATACATTCATTCTATGGAAAAATTTCTAAGTCTGAGGACTTGTGTTTTTGTTTAATAAAACAACTAAGTTAATGAATCACCTGGGTGGAAAGGGACTTGCTTGGTGGTTTTTGGTTGAGTGGTTACACAAGGCCCATGGCTATGGTTTACCTTGTGTATCACACTTGTGGATTGCCACCCAGGAACAAAGAGATTTGAGATGTCAAATGTTGAGAAGCTTCTAGTGCAGCCACTTGGCAATATGGGCTCTGCCTGGATCACATAGGTTGCTAGAACTTAGCCATTCGGACAGTTGGTGGTAGTGGGATTGATAGGTTGGAGCGCGTCCATTTGGTCTAAGGGAAGGCTTCTGAAAGGTCCTGTCTTGGTGAAACCAAGTCTGGTGGGGAAAGTGCACAACCTCTGCAGATGGAAAAATCTAAGTACTTAGCCAAGTCCATGGCAATGGACAACTTGAGCATCAAGACATGGAAGCTATCAAGAATCTCATCATTCCAACTTCTAAGTAAAAACTTGTGGGTGAACAAGGGTGAAGGACCTCAATGTCTATTGATGGTTCCTTGGGGAATGTTTTGACAAAGAAAAACTTAGTGATTTCAACTAATAGGCAAAACCTATTTTGAGCAAAGCAAGCCAAGCTACACTTAGCCAAATTTTGCATATAGTATCTAGTCCACTTAAAATATACTAAGGTATCACTTGCCAATACCATTCAAATGTATTGACCCTTGTGGCTGTAACTTGTTAGGTTGCAGGATTGTTTGATGTTAGTAAAGTTTGTTGATTAGGATTACAAAGTCTACAACCAACATGTCTGCCTGTGGCACATGAAGATGAAGACTTATATTTATTTACTTATTCAAACTCTTGTATTAGTCCTGTGGCCTTTGAGTTGTAAAGACTATGTTTGTCTCTGGAATGGATGTAATAAATGACCTTTGTATCTATGTACTTCATCTTAAACTGTGGATGCTAGCAATGGTCCAGGGACTAGCATTGCAATCATAGGGATCCTTTTCCTTTACAAAGGAGGGATCTTATAGATGGTATCAGAGCATTGTGTTGCCTGTAGGATTTGTAATCCTAGGATTGGACAAAACCCCTTAGAAAAATAGGAGTTGTATTCGTTCCAAAACTTATTTACAAACAATCTTGTAAACTCTTTCCTCAACCATTTTTTGGTTTTGACTCTACATCACTTCTATTTCAAACTTGATGGACAGAGCCTACCTCATGGCCAAAGACCTCACCATGAGCAAAGGACTTCATCAACTCTAATGACTTAAACATCTTCAACTCTAATGACTTCAAAATCTTCAACATTTTCACCAAGGACTTCAACCTTGGATATCACTAAGGACTACAATTGAGACAAGAAATGTTTCTCAAGACTTGAAGACTAAGGAAATACAACTTAGAAGGAACCATGATCACCTTCAATGTTTTGTGACCAAGAATTTTCCCCAATGATACAAAGATCTTATTCAAGAAGAATCAACCAAGAAGGAAGGAATGATTTCAAGTGAACCATATAGATGGACCACCATATTTAGTTTAAGACAAACCCACCAATTTATGTGGTGTAACAAAAATATTTTTGGTTGCCTAAAAATATGCTTGAAACTTGTTGTTTGAGTGGAATGTTTGATTGTGATTGCTTGCACATTTCTTGTGTGAATTGCAATGTGTGTGTTTAGAATTATTTCCTTAGAAATCTTTTGCCTATTCTAATCCCAATCCAACCCAAACAGATGACTTCTCCAAGAGGCTCCAACATCAAGGTTGATGACAACAACAACAACCAAGATATGCACATGAGAGAACAACTACTAGCAAACCAAACCCAGTTGAGCCAAGTGACAACTCAGCTTTTAGCCAACAACAATGCTATACAAAGGATTTTTAAACTTCAATCCCAATTGTTGCAAGGATTGGTTACTCAAATGATCAACATGGGAGAAAACTTTTCCCAAAGAGCTAATGACAACAAGGATGACAAAGATGCTATTCTAGAGGGAACCCAAGTTTTCAATATTTGTGGAGACAAGGATCATACATCCAAGGAGCATGAAGATCAATGCCCCAAGAAGAGAGAAAGATTTCCCACCTTTGAGGTGAGGTATGAAGAGCATGAACTAGAAGAACTCCTAGCTTTGGAGAGACCCAAAAAGAAGAAGAAAGACAAAAGCTAGTTGCAATGTTACAATTGCAAAGAGATGGGACACTATGCCAGTGAATGCCCAGAAAAGAAGAAGAGCCAAGAAGACAAACAAAAACTAGTGAAACCCAAGATGAGGAAGGATATTAGCCAAGTGATGTGCAACCACTGCAAAAATTTAGGACATTATGCATCATATTGTCCAGAGAAGCCACCTCAAGACCTCAACCTTATCACATGTTTCAAATGCAAGGAACTAGGCCACTATGCAAACCTCTGTCCAGGAAAGTTGCACCAAGATCCCAAGTAAGACAAGATGTAATTGGAAAATTTTAAGGGTGGTAGTACCCTAGTTGCTTTGAGCCAATTTGTAACCCTAGTCTTCCCAAATCTCGGGACGAGATTTATTTTCAGGGTGGTCATCCCAAGATTTTCCAAATCTTGTAATGTGAAAAATAAATAAACAAAATAAATTTTTGTTGAAAATCAGGGTGAAAAGAAACTATTGTTTCTAAAAGGAAACTTAAAACCCCATCTTGAACAAACTTTGGTAAAAGTTTGAATTCAACAAAAATCCAAATCAAGGGAAATGCATTCCTCAATGAATGTATCTGGAAATTTAAACACTTGGAAAATGAATCCAAACCCTAAAACCCTAATGGAATAAAAATCATTTCCAAGTATCTCCAAGCCTATGGATTTGATCCATATAAAAATTTGTCAACAAACATTTACAAAAGATCAAGAAAGACAAATTAGAAATAATATAAGACCATAGAAATTGGTTTCACCTAATTTGGAACCATAGATAAAATCCGATGAATTTAGTAAGATAAGAAATTGAATTCCCAAAGCTATTAAAGCCCTTATCTAAATCCATACCAAATGGTGAGCAAATAATCCTAAACGGATTTAAAAGGATAAATAATATTCCAAATAAAATAAAATGGCAATAACCATTCTATCCCTTTCTCAATAAAGACACTTTAAATAAGATTACATGAGAAATTGATATTTGGAATTTACCCAAGTGGAATAAAAGTTGTTTAATCAACTTAAATAAAATAAAAACCTCCAAATAAAAATTTGGGAATTAAAACTATATTAAATTCCATTGGAATTAAAACAAATACCCAATCTTAAATGATTAAATCTTATTAAAATACTTTCCAAATAATTCAAGATGAATTATTTGACACCCTTTTAAGTAAACAAAACCTACTGAAAAGATTTGGAAGGTTTAAAAGATTTTAAATAGTGTTTGAAACATTATAGAAAACCTATTTGATATAATATAAGGACCTACTTTAATAACTAAAAGACTCTAAAAAGGAATAAAATAAATTCCCAAAATTTATATCAGATTGTTTTACAAATCAATATTTAAACCCACACAAACTTTGGCAAAGGTTTGAGTTCAAATAGAAGTTTGAATTATTTAAACAAAATCAAAACAAAATATAGAAATGGAAAAAGAGAAAATCTTTCTGAATAAAAAAATGCACAAGGTCGACCCAGCCCAGCCAGCCCAACTAACCCAGCAGCAGCCCACCTCACCCCTCTCTCCCCGAAGTGTTTTCTGTCACTCACCAACGAACCCACAAACCCACTGACGAGCATGCCCCACTCTCCCTCTCCCTCTCTCACTGCCAAGCGTCCCCACTGCCACGCCATCATCTTCCTCCCCACGACCAGTTCATCCGAGCGTTCTCTGCGTTGATTTCGCGAGTTAAATTCGCGTTACTGCCGCTATTATACCTCGCCGTGACCACGCACATTTAAACGCCAGCATCTCCTCTCCCTTTCCCCTCTGTCACCCCCCTTAGCGCGCCCCCAGGCTGTTGAATTTTGCCCCCACCTCCACTGTCTCCGACAGCTTTATCTGCCGATCCCGGCCAGTATTCGCCACCCCTTGCCTCCCCGAGCACAGAGGCACATCCCCCAGACCCAGGCGCACCTCTCCGTATCATCAGCTCGCCCGCGCGTGCTTTACAACGTCGACAACGACGACGACCCGTAGCGCCACCGCCTGCCATTCACTCTGACGAGGTTTCCTGGTAAGCTCGGACCGCCCAGAAGCTATTCGATGATGCACGCATACTCCCTGGTACCATGCGCTTCTAACGCACCCTTTACTTTGCTTTGGCACGCCTTGTAGCCTCGCCCCCGTCGACGTCTGACCGCACCCGAGGTCCAGCTCAACTCCGGTGAGCGATTAAGGACAATCTCGTGCGCCCCTTCACCAGCCAGTACCACGTTGAGCATCAGCAAGCTTCGACGATTCTGGTGAGCCACCCCACTCCTCCTCTAGCTTCCTGTATCGCCGGCACTGTCATCGTCTGAGCGCGCCGCCGCCAGCCACCGCCGCTCATTCTAGGTCAAGCTCGCAGCAGCCGTTGGATTTGGATCGCGTGGATATGATAGAAACTTAAACGAAGGGGTACAAGTGAACCTGTGCCGCTCGATCTTATTTTAATCCAATGCCTTGCAACGCTTGATCCGCACGAACCGTTATCGTCCAATAAGAAACAGCCACGTGGCTTAGACCTCGTTTTAAAAACAGAAACTTTCCTATTAGAAGTTCAATCTTGTAAAATCTATAACTTTCAAACCACACGTCCAAATTTTGCAAATTTTATATCAATGGAATAAGCAATACAAGACCTAGCCAAACATGCCATTTGTTTAGTAAAAAGTTTCGGTTAAATTGTTTGTTTTTGCAGAAACTTATGTATGCTTGTTTAGATTATAAAAATTGTTCTAAAATGATTTTAAGGATAAAATCTTTTGCAAATGGTGTGTTTTGAACCTACTGACCAAAGGAATCACTTTGTGGTTTCAAAAATTTAATTGGTATTGCAAAAGAATGATTCTTTGATTTAAAACCAATTCTAGTCAAATAAAAATATGGTTTATTTGTTAAAAATGGTTTTGGAAGAAAAACTTTGGAAAATGTTTTGGAAATAAACTCTCTGACCCTAAACACAAGGTTTTATGGTTTGAAAACATTTTTGTGAACCATATAGATTAATGCCTCATTAAAAACATTTCTACACCACATAAAATGATACTTTGTTTTAAAAATGGTTTACATTGTGAAACCTTTTGCAAATGACTTTGCCACTTTATAAAATGACCAATAAGGGTTTTCAAATGTTTATAACTTATTGGAAACCACTTTTACAAATAAAATAAACCTTTTTGCATGCTTGCATGTATTGTTTTGTTTAATATTTTATGTAATGAATTGCTTGAATGGTAGATTGAAATATTGTTTGCTTGATTGAATTGTAGTGACTTGAAGTGTGTGAACATTGCAAAGATCAAGAAGTGAACCTATACTCTACCAAAAAGGCAAGTGATGCTTCATACTTTGTCCCATTATTTTCACTATGCATTAGTGATATTTCTAAGTAGGACTTGCATGGAATTTTGCTAAGTATAAACCATGCTATGGGAAAACCTAGTAGATGAAAACCTTAGTAGAATTTCCTAAGTTAAGATTCCTACTACTATCATGCTTAGCTTAGCTAATAGAAAACAAGGGTGGAATATATACATTCATACTATGGAAAAATTTCTAAGTCTAAGGACTTGTGTTTTTGTTTAATAAAACAACTAAGTTAATGAATCACCTGGGTGGAAAGGGACTTGCTTGGTGGTTTTTGGTTGAGTGGTTACACAAGGACCATGGCTATGGTTTACCTTGTGTATCACACTTGTGGATTGCCACCCAGGAACAAAGAGATTTGAGATGTCAAATGTTGAGAAGCTTCTAGTGCAGCCACTTGGCAATATGGGCTCTGCCTGGATCACATAGGTTGCTAGAACTTAGCCATTTGGACAGTTGGTGGTAGTGAGATTGATAGGTTGGAGCGCGTCCATTTGGTCTAAGGGAAGGCTTCTGAAAGGTCCTGTCTTGGTGAAACCAAGTCTGGTGGGGAAAGTGCACAACCTCTGCAGATGGAAAAATCTAAGTACTTAGCCAAGTCCATGGCAATGGACAACTTGAGCATCAAGACATGGAAGCTATCAAGAATCTCATCATTCCAACTTCTAAGTAAAAACTTGTGGGTGAACAAGGGTGAAGGACCTCAATGTCTATTGATGGTTCCTTGGGGAATGTTTTGACAAAGAAAAACTTAGTGATTTCAACTAATAGGCAAAACCTATTTTGAGCAAAGCAAGCCAAGCTACACTTAGCCAAATTTTGCATATAGTATCTAGTCCACTTAAAATATACTAAGGTATCACTTGCCAATACCATTCAAATGTATTGACCCTTGTGGCTGTAACTTGTTATGTTGAAGGATTGTTTGATGTTAGTAAAGTTTGTTGATTAGGATTACAAAGTCTACAACCAACATGTCTGCCTGTGGCACATGAAGATGAAGACTTATATTTATTTACTTATTCAAACTCTTGTATTAGGCCTGTGGCCTTTGAGTTGTAAAGACTATGTTTGTCTCTGGAATGGATGTAATAAATGACCTTTGTATCTGTGTACTTCATCTTAAACTGTGGATGATAGCAATGGTCCAGGGACTAGCATTGCAATCACAGGGATCCTTTTCCTTTACAAAGGAGGGATCTTACAATGCCCAGATTAACAGTCCAAACCACAGTGGTCAAGTTACAAAGCTTATTAAAGTCAGGCAATAGTGAACGCCAAACTACGGTAAAGCAAAGGCAAATATACACTCCAAACTCAAGAAATTGAAAGCTACCAAAGCGAGGATTCGGACAAACACGACCTGTTTAAACAAAGTGATGACGATTACAACCACATGTGTCTCAGCAGCACCAGGCAAAAGGAGTTCATCCCGCACAAAGAAACGGAGAAATGTTTGACGTACATCATACGCCCGGCATACCAGGGATAAGAAGTGACTTAGAGTTTTTTAACTAGAGAGGCACTGACTTGGTCAGGAGCGGGGCACTCCGAGATAGGTGGCACTTCGGCCGAAGTTGCCTTGCCCTCCACAGATCCAGGAGCAACTTCAGGGGAAGCCCGAGGCTGTTGAGAAACGTCAGCCTGCGCTATGGAATGCCCAGTACCTTTGGAGGAGGATCGTGTGTCGCCGTTACCATCCGAGCTCGAGCTAGAATCACCAGAAGTAGCCGAGTTACCCTCATCTTCGCCCTGTTCGGCTGAGTTATCATCAGAAGCATCCTCAACTTCGACCTTGTCTTCTGGGTTAGGAAGAAAACTCGGCCCTTCATTCCAGTTATGCACATCTGCAAACTTAACAAGCTGGAAGGCACGAGCTTACCTAAGAGCGACAAATTCTGGGTCCTCAACCCAGCGGGAACCAGTGCGCAGATTTATCAAGGTATCAAGGGAAATATCCTCATACCATGACATGATGACTGTGAGAGCCATGTCAGCACCAGCTCGTCCGCGGATTCCCTCCAAAGACTTAACTGTTTCTCAGATGCCATTAATCTTTCCACCAATACCTTGACCTCATCAATATCAGGAGTCCCAGAAGTATTCGGCCAGAGAACATGGTAGGCCTGGATAGATGCCTGCACCAAGTCCCTACCCATAATCTTCATCGGACCAACAGCAGCGCCAACAACAACCAAGAAATCTTCCATCGAGTACTCTGAGTCCGCATCAGCAGGAACACCTCGACGCGCACGAGCATTAATCACCGCTTTAGAGCTCACGGGCTTAGCTTCTAGAAAATGGTCTGCACAAAACAAAAGTGCGTCGGTCAACAGTAAGCAACAGAAAAGATAACTCGGCCACGGTCAGAAGCTTACGATGAATATAGCTCAGCATTATCTGAAGATCTTTAGCCCAGTCACTCTTGCTCTTTTCAAAGCGAGTGACTTCCTCGCTCATTGTCCGTGCCTTAAGTTCGGCAGCCTCGAGGAGTTCTTTATCCTTTTGCAATTGGAGAGCTAGCTGATTCTTCTCCTCGGAGAATTCCTGGTCAACTTTCTCCAACTCAGACTTCTGAGAAAGCTTAAGGGACTCCACCTCGGCGTGCAAGCGAGATATCTCGTCATCTTTATCCTCAGCTGTACCGAGTGAGTAGCGGCTTGTTCTAAAAAATGCAGCATCATATCAGGCATGGGCGTTCAATCTTGATGAGACGCTGCACAGGTTTGTAACTCGGCTTTACCAAAGCCAAAAGAGTTAAAAGAGACCTAGTGCACATTTCAAATGGGAGTATATAAAGTAAAAGAGTAACTAACCTTCCAGGGCCTTGACCTTCTTTTCAAGACGGATGTTAAGATTTTTGATGTTCCCTGTTTATCAACAAAGTGAGCCAACACTTCGTGTACAAAACAATAAGAGCTTTGGAGAGAATGCAAGAGTTTGTTGACTTACCAGCTTTCTTCACCACATGAATAACCTTCTCATACTTATCTTGCAATTTCTTATGTGCAAAAAGCAGCCTTTGGAATTCGGCGGTCCGCCGATCATGCGCAACCTAAGCAATAAAGCAAATAGTAATAAGATATTCGAACCTAAGGAAAATCCGAGTCAAGCAAAAAGCTTAACTCGGATCTAGGTGGCTGGATATTCAAAGCTAAGACAGATCCAAGTCAAGCAAAGCTTAACTCGGATCTAGGAGGCTAGATATTCAAAGCTAAGACAGATCCAAGTCAAGCAAAGCTTAACTTGGATCTAGGTGGCTGAATATTCAAAGCTAAGACAGATCCAAGTCAAGCAAAGCTTAACTCGGATCTAGGTGGCTGGATATTCAAAGCTAAGACAGATCCAAGTCAAGCAAAGCTTAACTTGGATCTAGGTGGCTGGATGTTCAAAGCTAAGACAGATCCGAGTCACGCAAAACTTAACTCGGACCTAGGTGGCTGGATATTCAAATCTAAGACAGATCCAAGTAAAGCAAAGCTTGACTCGGATCTAGGTGGATGTATATTCAAAGCTAAGACAGATCCGAGTCAAGCAAAACTTAACTCGGAACTAGGTGGCTGGATATTCAAAGCTAAGACAGATCCGAGTCAAGCAAAACTTAACTCGGAACTAGGTGGCTGGATGTTCAAAGCTAAGACAAATCCAAATCAAGCAAAGCTTAATTCGGATCTAGGTGGATGGAGATTCGAAAACTAAGACAAAATTAAACCAGGCAAAACATAATAAAACTTCCAAACGAATAACAAGTTATTTGGTTGCAAGCTTCGGGGACTAGAGTATGTATAATGTCATTCGAATAACGAATTAAACGTTGATAAAGATAATTACCTCATTCATCTTATCGTTTTGAAGAATGATCTTGGCAGCCAGATGTAAGCGACTGCTGATGTCGGAGAGTTGAAAGGGCTGACTACTTGGATTGCCTTCGAGCTGATCAGCAGCGTTCCAATTGTTGGCATAATCAACCAGCGAGCTGAGGCTGTTCCCACTTTCTATACGAGTTAGGACTTTACCTCGGACGTGTTGGGTAGCCACCGCCGCCGCAGGACTCTTGTGAAGAGCGAGCTGGGTATTGGTGGCCGGGGTAACAATGGCCTTGGCAGAGGTAACCCCTTTGCGCAACGCATCGGCAATGTTAGGCTGAGAAGAGCCAGCAAGACCTTTCTGAGAGGAGGGAACCCTGCTGACGACAACCTTTCTTGTTTTAGAAGAGGCATCAGTAGGAGCTGATGCCTCGGCACTTGGAGCGACGTCTTTGGGAGCCGGAGGGATTACGGTTGTAGAGGGCGCCGAGATGTTGATATCCTCGGTCGGAGTTGGAGTCGCAGTAGAGACCGCGGGGGTCGAAGGAGGCTCAGCAGAAACATTGGGGTTCACAGAGGAGGTAGCGGGTTCGGTAGGAATATCTATTGGCCGAGTTGTATCGGCATCAACAGGAGAAATCTCAGGCGCATCATGGCGAGGTGGCATCTGATTCGGAGAGAGAGGAGATGCAGCGCGAGCAGGACTCGGAACTCTGGTATCTTCAGGAGGTGGAGGAGACGGCGGCCGAGTCATACGACTCGTCATGATGGGACCGCTGGGCTTAACAGAAAGAGGAGCCCTGCAAAGACAAAAAAGATCAAGTCAAAAAGCAGAAAGAGAGAAACAGGAAATACAAGCAAAAGCAACTCACCCAGTAACCCCGGGCATGGTCTTGCACCTTGGAGGATGCTGGGCTGACTTCTTCATTCGCTTCTTGCGGGCCGCTTCTGAGGCACCAGCGGGAGCGCTATGTTTCCCCGAGGTAATAGGAGGCCGGGAGGCGAGAGGCTCGGCGTTGTGAACCTGTGACCGGCCGGATTAGCTGAGAAAGTAGAAGCCGAAAATGCATAAGAAATTGGCATTGCGGCAACTACCTCTAGAACTTGGACCTCGTTCGAATCACCTTCCTCCTCGTGGGCCGGGGTCTTGCCGCGGGCACGACCCGGAGCAAGATCCGACTTGGGAACGAACTCTTCTGAGTCCGGCTCCCCGCTGTCCGGGGTATTCCGATCCGCGGGCCACGGGAGGGACAAAACCTCGGTGTCCTCAGTCTTCTGCTCCTCAAACCTCTGCAAGACAAGAAAGAGAAAGATTAATGAAAGAAGATACAGATGCGATTAAAAGGTAAAACATGACTGCAATAACTTACTCTGGGAGGGGGATGCTCGCGGGTGAATGGCTTCAATCCCCAGGCCCAGTCCTCCGGCATCTCCGTCTTAAAGATAGCCCGGACACGCTTGAAGATGAGGTAGTTGTCCAGCTCCACCGTCGAGACTCGGTTGGGGTCGAGAAGACCGCTCATATAGCAGAGCTTGTGTGTGCGTTTCTAGAATGGGCATATTCGGCTGCTGACGAAGGTAGTCATCAGATCCTCGCCGCGTAGCCCAGAGCGGATCAGTTCCTTCAGCCGAATCTCAAAAGCCTCGGCCAAAGCATGACTCTTCCTCGGATTATAGGTCCAGTTCTTCTTGGAAGGAGGGCCAATGGAAAAGGCAGGGAGCCGAATCTTATCCTCATTCCCAGAGTTCTTGACATAAAAGAAGGACTTGTGCCACTTCTTACATGATTCTAGACCTGCAACACGAGGAAATTCAGATTTCCTCCGAGGTGTGATGGACGCTGCTCCACATTGGGTGAGCAACTTTCGGAGGGTTGCAGAGATTTGTCTGGGACGACGTTGGAACGAATCTGGAAAAACTTTGACCAGACGTGCACAGACGGCCATAGGCCGAAGTATCCCTCCGAGGCAGAGATGAAGGCAGAGAGAGAGGCAATGGCGTTAGCAGGAAGATGATGCGGCTGAAGGCCGAACTAATCGAGGAACTCCCTAGCAAAGTCGCTGAGAGGGAGACCAAAGCCGCGAGCAAAATGCGACATGAAAACTACATACTCGCCCTCCCTAAGATCTAGAGAGGATTCACTACCGGGTAAGCGACAAGCTACCTCGGCAGGAATCCGGCGAGTCCTGATTAGCCACTCGACCTCGCAGCGAGTGACGGAAGAGCCCTACCACGAGCCCCGCTCGGGCCCAGATGCAGCATCGTCGTCCTCAACGAGCGCACCGCTGACGGAGCTCGACATGGGGTCGCCGGAGAAACTTACGGAGGAGGAGATAGCGGCGGAGGAAAACCTAGAACTACAAGGCCCCGTCGTGGTTCTACCCGAAAACGGCGGCGGAGCAGAGAAGGAACTGCCGCGCGAGAACAGAAGAAAAATAGAGGTCTCTAGAGGAGAACCTAGGCGATAGGACCGGATGAACTCACCGACGACGATGCCGGAGCGAGCAAACGGGGACGTAGGCGACGGAGCAGTGCGGCGGGATCCCTGCCGTCAAGGACCCAGATGAGCGCACGGCGGCGGAAGCACGAACGGGCGTAGAGGGGAGAGGTAGAAGAAGGACGCAGGTGAGCGAAGGGGGAAAGTGAATCCCCCAGCCCCGCGCCCCTCTTTATAACCGCGCCGCCTGCGAGGTAGTAGGATCGTGGGTGTGGCGGTTGACCGTGTATATCGTGTACGCGGCACTGCCGCACGCCGCTAAGTGGAACCGCACCAACGACCACACGATGGAAAAGAAGGCCACGATCCCCGACGGAAACGGCACACGAGGCGTCGCAGCGCCGGCGCGACAGGCGCAGTGATAACTGTAGCCTGTCAGTAAATACTGTAGAGGAACAAAAAATTAGAGAAACAATGATGAGTATGACACGTAGGGCGAGGCATACGCGAGAAGATATGATGATACCTCGAACGAGAAAAAGATAACTCGGAAACAATGCAGAACGAATATCATGAAACTGATACGGCCTGGCCGAGGTTATTGGCGGGGCCATACCAGCTTCGGGGACTAATGTTGGGGAGGTGACCTCGGATAGGGTAAAGACGGGGAAAGACGAAAGGATGTTCCCTGTCCAGTTTCCGAGTTACAGTCTAAGTCAGCCGAATCATGTAGAGGTCGGCCGAGATATGAAAGGGCAGGACCCCTATGATAATAGCAAGGCATTACCCGGCCGAAGTACTGTATAAGTCGGCTGGGTTAGCCCGAGTAGTCTTAATGCAGGTGAAGGACGAGCCGAGTTATGCGAGGCAGGGCCGAATGATACAAAGCTTGCAGGAGAAGGAGAAGCCTAAAGTCAAACTCCAGTCACGGGCCAGGGAGAATCTGAGCAGAGCCAAGCACAAAGGACAAAGGCGCAGAGTGATAGAGGGGCAGAAGGAGGTCATGGAGGTGACAGTCCTGAAGCCCGAGGCACGCAGGAGGGGACCTCTAGAACCTTGTCGTCATTAGAAGGGCGAAATGGAAAGGAGGCCACCGAGTTACTATATTGGGACAGGCATATTCCTCGAATATGCTTGCCACGTCAGCCCTAGAGGAACCTAGGTCTCTCCTTTATAAGGGGAGGCTTGGGCACTGAGAAGGGCATCAGCTCATTTGGTACCGTTAGGCTGTTTGTCACCTGTGTGTAGAATCAACTACATCTTCCCTCCCCAGATCCCTCTAGCATCCATTGGCCCCATACTTTAGCCTACCCATGGCATCTGTCGTGCCACCACCACGACACCAGCAACGAGGGCGTCAGAGACCTTCCGCTCTTCAGCGGTAGCCGTAACAGCAGCTCTAGCTCGCCCATCCGCTGAGCTCGCCTCCGCCCTCGCTTCCTTGAGCTCGCGCTCAAGATCAGCGATCCGCTTCTCAGTCGTACTCAAAGCAGATTGAGCCGCCGTCAGTTCACCCGCTGGGACAAGGCCCTGGCGGACCTCCTCCGCCTTGGCAGCGAGTGCTTGGAGTCCCTTGTTCGTTTCTTGGATGGCAACAAGTTCCTTCTCCACGCGACACTTCGCAGCAAGCCGATCGGCTGATTCACGCTGCAAGCCCTGCGAAAATCAAACTATCAACAACAATAAAATCCTAAGTGCCCACCCGCTGAAATTCAGCGACTAGGCACTCGGGGACTGGAGGTCAAAAATCCTAAGTGCCTATCCGCTGAAATTCAGCGACTAGGCACTCGGGGACTGGAGGTCAAAAATCCTAAGTGCCCACCCGCTGAAATTCAACGACCAGGCACTCGGGGACTGGAGGTCAAAAATCCTAAGTGCCCACCCGTTGAAATTCAACGACTAGGCACTCGGGGACTGGATGCTACAAAAACATTAACAGAATCCGACCACTGAAAATCAGTGGCCCGATCCTCGGGGACTGGACATACCTGGATGGCTGCGCCCAACATGACGTGGAGTTGTAGTGCATCCATAGATGCAAGCAGAGCTGGAGTGTGTCCGCGACGCTACTCAACCTCCGTATCGACGACCCCAGGCGTCTGGCTCGTTGGCATTGCGCCACTTGCTATGGCTGCTTTGGCCATAAAACGGGGGAAGGTAGCAGCGGATGCCCCAGCGCCACTAGGAGTCGGCTCGGTCACCCCGGGCGAGGAAACAGCCTCCTTGTTCTTCGAAGCTACCTCCGCCGTAGTCGGAGGATCGCTCGGAGCAACGGCCGTGTCGTCAAAGACCGTGACGACATCATCGCCCTTCGCCCTCTTAGCGCTGTCTGCGGGAGCGGCGACTTCATCAGCTTTTCTCTTCCGAGAGGAGTCCTCCTCGGCGACGACTGGCGGAACCTTGGCCACGGAAGGGTGGCCGATCTTTTTAACTCCAGTCCTGCAAAATAACTATATGAGCAAAATGGTCCGATTACAACGAAAGGCAAGCAGACGAACAAAACTTACTTGGCGACTGGTATGAACCGCAGTCCCGTGCAGATGCTGGCCGGCTTCTCCAGCTCGGGGCCCAGTTTCCGACTGAGGACCATCTCGAAAACATCATGTGCCCAACACACGGAGGGCCTCTTTGAAGACGAGGCCGCGACAGGAGCCTCCGAGATGACGTCGGCAGGTTCTCTCCTGGGAGGTGAAGCCGCTGAGGCTGGAGTAGCCCCCAACCCAGAGACCGGGGCAAATGGGGGTGGAAGCGAGGCCAGAGGTACCTCATCCAGGGCGGCGGCGATGTCCGGTGCTGCAGTCGTATGCGTCGCTTCATCCTTGGCCGAGCTGGTGGCGTCGGAACTAGTCGCCAAACGAGGCGGAGACGCCTGCTTCGCCGGCTTCGTCTTTCTCCTTGGAGGAGCCTTCACTTCCTTCTTCTTCTTATTTTTCAACGGCGTAGCCTCACGACGCGAGGTGTGCTTGGGGAGCTCGTCGTTGTTGTCATCATGACGTTCGAGGCTTCTACTCGCCTCGAGCTCGCGCTGATGTTGCCCGCGAGTTTTGCGAACCATCGGGGCGGCGTCTTCGACGGGCTCGTCGTCATCATCGTCGTCATCACTCGCGTCGCTCCCAACGTCGCCCTTGGTGGGTGGCGATTCGCTCCCGTCCCGAACGGACGAGCTCGAGTTCTCGTCGTCTGCGGGGGGAGCCATCCTTCCACCACTTGGAACAGCTACGATAAAAATGAAACAATGTCAGCATAACTGCGACTGCATTATCTGCGACTGCGAATGGTGACGAAAGTGGCGACTTACCGTCGGATCCGGGCGCCTTGCGGTGTAGGGGGCGACCCCGACCTTCGCGTCTAGGTACATCGCCTGGGTGATCTTCTTCAGAGCCAGGATGTAGTCCTCGAGCTTCCACTCGACGAGGCAGGATTTTGTCGGGTCGTCCCTACCCACGTATTCGTACATGTAATGGTCGCGGCGGGCCAAAGGCAAGAGCCGCCGACCGAGCCAGCAGTTGTAAAGATTGATGGTTTGGAGGCCCTTCTTCTTCCGGCCGTGGATGGTTTGCAAAATTTCGTCGACAACCATCCGCTGGTCTAGCGGGAGCTTGCCGACCTGGAGCCGATGCGGTTCGGGTCGGGTGGCAGAGTACCTAGGAAGCACCACCTCGCCATCTGGAGTCGCCTCGGTGATGTAGAACCAGGATTTCTTCCACTCGTTTGCCGCCTTGGTCGGCAGCATCAGGTCGAAGAACGACGCCTTCGACTTTAGCTGAAACGTCAGGCCGCCCGCAGCCAGCATCGGGCCGCCTGATTCTTCGCGACTAATCCTCCCATGGAATAGATCTTGCCACAGGGGGAAGTAGGGCCTGCATCCCAGATAGCACTCACAGAACGCCACGAAAATGGCAAGATGCTCGATGCTATTTGGGCCCAGGTCCGACGGCTGGATCCCGTAGAAGGCGCAGAAGCACCGGAAGAAGAGAGAAGTGGGAAACCCCAGCCCCCGCTCCATGTGGCTAGGGAAGCAAACGAATTCTCCCTCGCGCGGGTTCGGAGTCACCTCTCCGGCCGCGGGGATGCGCCACCTGTCGGTGCGCAGGATTCCGGCCTCCTCGAACGACGCCAATAGCGACCTGGTACACTTGGATAGGCCCCATGGTTCGGTGGAGGGGGCCATTGGTTGGAAGATTTGCGGAGGTCGGGGCTTTCTGGATCGGTTGGATCACGATGCGGAGTGGAAACGGAGATGGGCGAGGTCGGAGGAGAGATGAAGGAGTGTTTCCCCGCTCGCCCGTCATTCCCCTTATATAGCGGTCGATTACCCGCCAATTTCGGGAGCCGTTACTACGCGGTGATTACGCCGAAAGTTACCGTTGGATCACCCCAACGGCTAGTTTGACCCCACATGACGGTCCAACTTCATCCACTCGACTCGTCGCTCCACGCGACTTGATTATTCGCCGACCCGATCTCTACAACAGTGACTGAACATTCGCCGACCCGTTCGCCGAGCTGCGATTAAATCGGTCGCCGTTAGTGTGACTAGAATAACTGGCTTTTCCTTTATTCAGGAGTCCGCCGCCGATTTGACTGGGCGCCCGCATTGGATCCGT
Source organism: Avena sativa (assembly GCA_916181665.1). Classification (NCBI taxonomy): domain Eukaryota; kingdom Viridiplantae; phylum Streptophyta; class Magnoliopsida; order Poales; family Poaceae; genus Avena; species Avena sativa. Next base: position 162,761,068 of record OV702294.1, on the reverse strand, counting down.
ATACACCGACTGCCAGCGACCACCTGCGACCAATCAGCAACGGCCTCGGGGACTACTGATGGGGATATGCCTACCAGGGTATACCCAGCAGGACGTTTTCGACTGTCCCAGGTGCCTGCGAGTGGGCCTACGGTAACGGCGACTAGATCAAGACCTGGCGTGGACTCAAGCGACTGGAAGCTGGAGGCCCAGGAGTGTAGAAAGGCCCAGTCGGATTAGGTTAAACGATTGCTGAAACCTTAACTGATTCCGTTGAGATCTGTAAACCCTAGGGGGAGGTGAGTCTATATAAACCTCCCTAGAGGGCGTGTAGAAGATACGTTCCATCATCCACCCTAGCGACTCGCTGCCTAGCCGCCGAGCTCGCCCCATTGTACTTTCACCATAATACAATCTAGCAGGAGTAGGTCTTTACCCTCCGGGGCGCCGAACCTGGGTAAATCCCTATGTCTCCGTCCCCATCTTGCACCGCAGATGGCTGGCCGCCCTTGCCCCATGTTCTACTACTCGCTGCCGATTGCAGCATCTGCCGTGGTCATTCCCACGACACCGTAGGTTTTCATACCCATGGCGCACAACTATGTGGTGTCATACGGGTAAGCATGTTGCGACCACCTCCACCGTGGCCCACACGTAGTGGCTGCACACTTGTGGCATGTGCGCCACGGGTATGAAACTTACCCGTGGGGTAGTTCCCAGCCGTGCACCATGATTACTTTACCCGTGGGGTACCATTGGCATGTGCGCCATGGATGTGTGAATTACCTATAGCTGTTTTCCTAGTAGTGCGGAAACACACAATTTTGTTGTCTTGTGACCCATCGACAGTACGCGTCGCCCGACCGACAGGTCCTAGTGGACGAGGCTCATCTCTCTCAGTATTGGGGAGGGCCTGCATCATTCTACGCGTTTTCTCGTTCATCTGGCGCCCTGCTCGCCCCCATGGGTTGAGTTTAGTATGGCATGCCAGACAACAGAATGGACAATGCTGATGACATTTTGGAATTAGGAGGGCCGGTTGGGCGGGATGTTGGGCGGCAGCACCCCGTACCCGTTTAGGAGGCCCCCGGTTGGAGATGCTCTAACCAACCTAGTGACCCGGGTTCGACTTTGACCACATATCAACACCTTCGGGTCAGCCCTACGAAGCACCCTTCCTCTTCCCCTCATATCGGATGTTCACAATAAGGCGATGGACCCCCTCATGTCGGATGTTTACAAGAAAGCGATGTATCGCACCAACGTCATTTTGGAATTAGGAGGACCGACTGGACGTGATTTTGGGCGTCGGCACCCTGCAGCCATTTGGGAGGCCCCCGGTTGGAGATGCTCTAACCGACCCGGCGACCCGAGTCCGACTTTGACTACATATCAACACCTCGAGTCAGCCGTACACCCTCCCTCTTCCCCTCATCTTGTATGTTTATAGAAAGCGATAGATCGCGTCTGCGTTATTGTAGAATTAGTAGGACCGACTAGACGCTATTTTGTGCGCCTCCGTAGCCGCTTGGGAGAATACAATGCAAGCAAAAGTTCCTAGATTCATGGAGATATATTCTTTTCTCTGGCGTAGCTAGGCCATCCTGGACTTGAACTAGAAACCTCACCTGTGAAGTAAATCATCCCTCCTAGGATCCAATTAGAGAGAATCAATAGACTCCTTTTCAAAAGCAATTCATCCTTAATGAAGCGCAGCACCCCAGCTGTAGGGTAGCAAGCGGCACCCTATAACGGTCCGCAAAAATAAAATATAGATAAAAGGAGGTCCAGGGGCTGGCAAAATTAGAGAAGGATTAGCGAAAAATAGTGCCGCGACACCCTACCCGGTTGGACATGCTCTAAGAGCAACTCCAGCGATTGCTGGAAAACCTCGCTCGCGCGCTAAAAACTGCTTTTTCGGTGCGAGATCTCGCGTCGTGCCCTCCAACAGACGCATTATCTTCCCCGCGTAGGAAAATCTTTGTTGCGCACGCGGTTGCGCGCACTTCTTTTGACGCACCGCTTAGCGTGCACTCATTAAATCATTCGCCACGCATTAAACCAAATAGTTGCCACTTCAGTGTGTGCACAGACTCTTCCTTCCCCTCCCACTGCTTTTCAGCCGCCCCGCCTCGCCCGCACCACCGCCGCCATGCCGCCGCACCGGGGAAGATCCGGATACCGCGGTGTACGTGCGCGCTCGATCGACAACTACTACACGGAGATTCGGCTCGGCGACAATTGCATCGACCTCGGCACCTTCGATACCGCGCACGAGGACACACATCTATGATGCCGTGGCGTGGCGGCTCGGGCGCCCGCACGTGTCGATGAACTTCCAAGACGTCTGGACGCACGAGCAGGCCGAGGCACTCGCGCCGCCGCCTCGCCTTGTGACGGAGGAGGAGTGCCACCAAAGGCGCGACACGACACAGAGTGACGCCAATTCTCCTCAAGCGCAATGAGCGCCTGTGCCAGGAGTGGACCCAATTTCCCCGAAGACGTCGAAGCGTAGCGCAAGCACGATGCTGAGTAGGCTATGAACAAGGCGGCGGTGAGGGTGGCAAAGCACGATAACCGCCTCGAGCACCGAGCGGACAAGGCGTGGAGGCGCGCCTTCATCGAGGCACAGATGGCTAGGCTGATGACCATCTCTGACGACGATCCCCATTGGGGGGACTACTGGTCATTGACACCGGTGTCCTACATGACACCTCCCTCGTCTGATGATGACTTCAACTAGGAATAGGTTCTAGTAGTAGTTTCTAGTAATTTATAGTACTTTCTGCACTATTTACTACTATTTTCTGCACTACAACATGTCGTGGGAATGGCTACGGTAGTCGCTACTAGGGATAGCGATTGATTCGAAGTAGGGCAAGAGCGAGTCGCCATCCACGGATCGAGATTGGGCAAACACAAGATTTACCCAGGTTAGGCCCCTAGAGGGTAAAGACCTACTTCCTGCTTGTTTGTATTGATGGAGAATGAGTTACAAGGTGGTCAAACTCGACGTAAGGGTGACGAGTCGCTTGGAAGGGGTAGCTAATAGCTTGTGAGTACGATGGAAACCCTAGGGAGGTTTATATAGGCGCTTCGCTAGGGTTTTACAGAATCTCAACCGAATTAGTAAGGGTTTCGGGAGTTTGACCTAATCCAACTGGGCCTAGATATGGTCTTGGGCCTTGGCGTTCAGTCGTCAGTCTTCTTGAAGGCTTTCTTTCCGGTTGTCGTCATTGCTGGTCCACTCAGCATTTCCCTGGGATAGTGCCTTCGTGGATACCCCGATTGGCATATCCACATCAGTATTCCCTGAGTGTGTCAGGAGTTCGGCATAGGAGTCAACTTGGCAGTCGGAGTAGGCGAATCTGGGTGGACGCCCAGTGGAATCGATGATGAACTCCTCCAATGAAGGGAGAAGTCTTCAGTCGCGACTTTGGCGAACCGTTTTTCCTTTAGATTTCTTACTTTGATCGATTGGAGTAAACGAGTGGTCAATTTAACCAAAGTTGGACCATCAGCATGGTCAACCTAGCCATTAGTTACCTATTAACGGTAACTTTGGCGTTTTTACCGCGTGAAATAATGGCTAATCCCGTGATTACTAGAGACATGGCGTTATAAATGGCGATCGGTGGAGGGGGCGAAGATCTCCTTACATTTTCCCCGTACTTGCTTTCCTCTCCATTCGCATTCGCCTCCGATCCAAATCCTAGATATTAGCGAGTCCACTGTCATGGCTCTCTCCTGGTCCAAATCCAAGCGCACTAAAGACACCCTGTAGTTCTTCGTGGACACATGGATTCTCACCAAGGGTAATTGGCGAGCTCCGCCGTCCGGAGAGAGGGAGCCTAAACCGCAGCCTGGCGAATTTATCTCGTTCGTCAGCCATTTAGAGTGCGATTTAGGTTTCCCCACTTCCCTTTTCTTTAGGTGCTTCCTCCATTTTTACCGGATCAAGCCCTCAGATTTGGGCCCTCACAACATCGAGTAGATCGCGGTTTTTTATCGTGTTCTGCGAGTTATATCTAGGGTGCGACCCCTATTTTCCCCTTTGGCTTGAACTATTCCATGGTCGGGCCATTCGCGAGGGCAAGAAAGGTCCCTTGCTAGCAGTTGGCGGCATCACCTTTCTAGTGAAGCCTGGCGCTAGTTTATTCAAGCTGATGCTGCCAAAGAAAGTAGCTAGCGAGTGGAAAAAGTCGTGGTTCTATGTCAAGGAGTCGAGTCCGTCCGGGGAGGTGGCGATTCCAGCGTATACTGCGGAATGGAGCATCCCGCGATGATTGTCGGTGAAGGAGATACCGCGGTAGTAGAAGCTGGTGGTCATGAAGATGATCGCCCGTATGATCGAGCTGGAGGACGAGGGGTTGAATACGATCAACCTCTTCAACTGCTGGCTCGGTCGCAGGCTGGTCCCGTTGATGAATTAGCCGACGCTGATGTGCAAATACACCATCCTCGCCGACCCGTCGAGGGCGAACTCGACACAATGGAAGGCGGAGGACAATGTCGTAGTCCGCAAGAAAATCACGAAGGCATTGTATGCTGGTATGGTTGACGGACTCGCTCCGTACAGGCCTGACGATGTCCCAGCCCCATGGTAATAAATTTCTGACCTCATCCTCTTCATTCACACTTCACGAGTCCGTCTCTTTACAAGTGCGACTTTCTTCAAACATTCAAGATCCTGGAGTACTCGCTCCCTCCTCTGTATGAAGAGGTGTCACATCCCAAGATTTTCCAAATCTTGTAATGTGAAAAATAAATAAACAAAATAAATTATTGTTGAAAATCAGGGAGAAAAGAAACTTTTGTTTCTAATTGGAAACTTAAAATCCCATCTTGAACAAACTTTAAGTTTGAAATTCAACAAAATCCAAATCCAGAGAAATGCATTCCTCAATGAATGTATGTTGAAATTTAAACACTTGGAAAATAAAACCAAAACCCTAAAACCCTAATGGAATAAAAATCATTTCCAAGTTATCTCCAAGTCTATGGATTTGATCCATATAAAAATTTGTCAACGAACATTTACAAAAGATCAAGAAAGACAAATAGAAATATTATAAGACCATAGAAATTGGTTTCACTTAATTTGGAACCATGGATAAAATCTTATGAATTTAATAAGATAAGGAAAAGTAATTTTCAAAGGTAATAAAGCACCTATCTAGAAATCCATACCAAATGATGAGCAAATGATCCTAAAGATATTTAAAAGGATAAATAAATATCAAATAAGATTGCACAAATTGGAATCACCAAGTTTGGATCTCTAAATAAAAAGATATGGATTTTATAAGTTGAAGAAAGAAATATTAAATAAAGAATATTTAAAGGCCAAATCAAATCTTGATCTAGTCCATAAGCAAATGGAATGATTATAATCCAAATCCAAATAAAATATTGGATAAACAATTTCCAAAATAAAAATAAAATGGCATGAACCAAATTCTATTTGAATAAAGACAAATCCAATTTTTTTAAATGATTAATAAAACATATTAAAAGCATTTCCAAATAGTTCAAAGTGAATTATTTGACACCCTAATAATTTAATAAAACTTACTGAAAAGGTTTTGTGGAAGAATGAAATTTAAATAAGGATTAAAAATATTTTAAATCTTATATAAAGTAATGAAAAGGCCTAATTTAAATAATTAAAAGACCCCAAAAAGAATAAAGTTTTATTCCAAAAATTGACTTCAGATTATATTACTAATCAGTATTTAAACCTACACAAATTTTGGTTGAGGTTTGAATTCAAATTGATGTTTGAATTAATTAAGCAAAATCAAAACAGAAACTAGAAACAGAAAAAGAGAAAATCATTCAGAAAAAAAAAGTGAACAAGGTCGACCCAGCCCAGCAAGACCCATCTGGCCCAACAGTCCACCACACACCCCCTCCCCTGAAACGTTTTTCTCACCGCGGATTGAACCCACTTGGTCGCTGAACGCCCGGACCCACTCCCCCTCTCTCCCTCACGCTGACAACAGACCCCACTGCCACCTCACCGTCGTCCTCACCCGCCGCTAACCTCGCCCTCGACTCCGGCCGTTACTGCTCGGGTTAATTTGCTCAATTCCGCCAATAATTCCTCCCCGCGATTACTCCCCTTTAACTGCCTCCCTCCCCTCCTTCATTCCCCTCAAACATCACATGACCAGAGCCACCAGGCTTTCCCAGATTTAGTTTGCAAACTCGCTGCCCCGACGAGCTCCTTTTCTCGATTCCGGCCAAGCCGCACATCCCCTCTGCCTCTAACCCCCACTAGCATGATACCCACTCTCTTGCGCATCTTCCAATAGCTCCAGATCATCCGCGTGTGCCCCTTATGCTCGACAACAACCACGCCTAAGCATCGCCGTCGTCTGCCTCCGCTCCGTCAACCTTTCCCGGTGTGAACAAACCGCCCCGAGCTCTCCCGTTGAAGCTCCTACGATCTATGCACTCGCCCGCATCTAACCATACCTTTTTCTTGCTTTCTGGTGGACTGCAGCCCCATCCCCGTTGACAAGCAGAAGCTTCTGGCGCCAACCCTAGCTCCGACGAGCGATTTCCGTCACCACCGTGCGCCCCTCGACGAGCTATCACCACGTTGAGCATCGTCACAGTCCCGCGAACTTGGTGAGCATCTCCATGCACTCTCTCGCTTCCTGTAGCATCGACACCGCCACTGTCTGACCGTTCCGCCGCCACCTGCCGCCGCCAGCGCCGCCCATCTCTGGCAAGCATGCTGAGCGCCGTCTGATCTCGATCTAGTGGCTAGGAAAGAAACTAACCCGAAGGGGTAAGTAGTGCCTCTGAGCCATGCGATCTCACTTAGATCGAACGGCTCGCATTTGTCGATCCGCACGAAGCGGTACAGACGAATAAGAACACGCCACGTGGCCCTGCCTGTTTATAAAAAACAGAAACTTGTCTATTAGAGGATCCAATTTGAAAAATTCATAACTTTCAAAACACACGTCCAAATTTTGGAAATTTTATATCAATGGAATCAGCAAGACAAGCCCTATCAATTCCCTTTGTTTAGTAAATTGCTTCTGTTAAATTGACTGTTTTTGCAGAAACTTATGTATGCACGTTTAGAATATAAAATTTGCTCTAAAATGATTTTTGAGATGAAATCTTTGGCAAATGGCTTGTTTTGAACCTACTGACCCTAGAAATCAATTGTTGGTTTTAAAAATGTATTTGGTGAAGCAAAGGTACAAATCTTTGAATAAAAGCATTTCTAGCCAATTAAAAATGTTGATTATGGTTTAAAAATAATTTTGGGAGAAAACCTTTTGGGAAATGTTTTGATTTAAACTCTCTGACCCTAAGCACAAGGTTTTATGATTTGAAAACATTTCTTGTGAACCCTATAGATTGTTGCCTTATTAAAAGCATTTCTCCACCACATAAAATAATACTTTGTTTTAAAAATGGTTTATAGATAGAATCTTTTGCAAATGGATTTGCCACTTTGTAAAATGACCATTAGGTGTTTTCAAATGTTTATGACCCATTAGAAACCACTTTTACAAATAAAACAATCTTTGGCATGCTTGCATGCATTGTTTTGTTTCTATTATTTAATGTGATGTTGCTTGAATGGTAGATTGAATTTGTGCCTTGCTTGATTGAATTGTAGTGATTTAAAGATTGTGAATATTGCAAAGACAAGGAGTGACTTATATTCTCTACCAACAAGGCAAGTGATGCTTCATACTTTGTCCCATTATTTTCACTATGCATTAGTGATATTTCTAAGTAGGACTTGCATGGAAATTTTGCTAAGTATAAAGTCTGCCATGGGAAATCCTAGTAGATGAAACCTTAGTAGAAATTTCCTAAGTTAAGATTCCTACTACTATCATGCTTAGCTTAGCTAGTAGAAAACAAGGGTGGATTATATTTCATGCTATGGAATATTTCTAAGTCAAGGACTTGTGTTTTGTTTAATAAAACAACTAAGTGAATGAATCACCTGGGTGGAATGGAAAGAATGGTTTGTGTTGAGTGGTCATGCAAGTCTAGTATGCTAGGGAAAACTTGGGCATCACCAAGTCCAGTATGCTGGGGAAAACTTGGTGTCTCACTTGTGGATGGCCACCCAGGAACAAAGAGATTTGAGATGTCAATTGTTGAGAAGCTTCAAGTGCAGCCACTTGGCATTATGGGCTCTGCCTGGATCATATAGGTTGCAATAACTTAGCCAAATGGACAATTGGTGGTAGGGGTTTGATAGGTTGGAACGCGTCCATTCTGGTCTAAGGGAAGGCTTCTGAAAGATCTTGTCTTGGTGAAACCAAGTCTTGTGGGGAAAGTGCACCACCTCTGCAGAGTGTAAAATCTAAGTACTTAGCCATGTCCCTGGTAAAGGACAGTTTGAGCATCAAGACATGGAAGCTATCAAGAATCTCCTCATCCCAATTTCTAAGTTAAAATCTTTTGGTTGAACAAGGGTTGAAGGATCACCAATTTCTATTGGGAGATGCCTTGGGTGATTTTTGTCAAGCAAAAACTTAGTGTTTTCAAATGATAAGGAAAATCTATTTTGAGCAATGCAAGCCTAATCTCCACTTAGCCAAATGCATATAGATGATAGACTCCACTATACTACCATAGTATCACTTGCCAATACAATTCAAATGTATTGACCCTTGTGGCTGTAACTTGTTATGTTGCAGGTTTGTTTGATTTTAGTGAAGTTTAATTATTAGGATTACAAGTCTACAACCAACATGCCTGCCTGTGGCACTTTGAAGACGAAGGACCCCATGCTATTGTTATATTCTGCTGCATTGTAATGAGATAGCCAAATGAGCTATGTAAGATGTAATAAATTATTTTATTCCTGGTTATAAAGTTGTATTATGACCTTTGTTTCTTGATATTACATCTTAACTGTCAAGGCCAAGCCAGGGATGCCTGCGGCGAAGCCTACCTCGTTTCCACGGTTTGTTGAAAAGGCCACGAACGTGCAATTTCCGGCAGTCTTGGAAGTTATTGACGACCGCGCTGAGGCGGCGTCGCACCCTCTGAGTGGTGGGGTGACGTCGACGTCCTCCATGGGAGCTGCCGAGCTCCTTTTCCTGCTGGGTGTAGCCATCCAGGTAATCCCAGTCCCCGAGCATTTGGTCGCAAAATATTGGTGACTAGGCGCTTAACACTTGTGCTCCCCGGTTCACATGGGTCGAGTCTCCAAGTAATTGGTGAGTCAAGTCTTGAGATATTTGTACTAACAATGGCTTTTCTCTCTTGTCTGCAAACCGAAGCGTCCGACTGGCAAGAGGAAGCACAACGGCTAAAAGCTTTAGTTGGTGAGTTTTGAAACTGAATTCATTTATGGTGGTGTCTAATGTGTAGGTTTCACATCATAGAAAACAAAAAATTCCTACGATGGTAACGACTATGTATCAAGATCTATCTACTAGATACAAGCAACAGGTGGATATACATCCATAGAGAATGTACCCTTGTAGACTGACAAAGTTTAACGAGGTTGTACTCGTGGATGATGTAGACAAACGCTTGCTAATCTCAAGATCGAGAAGAAGTCCAGCACCACAAATCAGCAGCGCATCCGTGCTCGCACACACGTCCAATCCACCAAGCAACCTCCGCCTCCTCGCTCCAGCGATGCAGCGGAAGCAACAACTCTTTCTTGCCAAAAATCCACCGGGAACATGTATCTCGCTAGTCCGAGACCATGGGGAATAAACTAGAGGGGGAGAGATATCCTTCACGAGGAGGTGTGAGTGAGATGGAGTGAGAGGGGGGCCTTATATAGGAGGGAGGTAGGGCACCCAAGGCTAGTCCGAGACCACTACACCAAGTCTGATCATCACGTGACACTAGTGGAAACGAGGTCTTTTGTTGATCCCGAAAAAGGGCTTTAACACCGGTTCTTCTACGAACCGGTGTTAAAGGGGGGGCCGTACCAGCGTGGCCCCTGCGGCAAAAAAGGAGCCCCCCTTTAACACCGGTTCGTGCCACGAACCGGTGTTAAAGGTCCCTGCAGCAGTGGCCCGCGCACCCCCCCTTTAACACCGGTTCGTGGCATGAACCGGTGTTAAAGGGGGGGCTATATAAGACACCACCCCAGCCCACACACACCCCACTCTTCCATTCTTTCACATTTTGGAGCCTAGCAAGAGGGTGTGAAGAGTGCTAGTTTGTGTTTTTTCATATGCACTAGAGGTGTTCGGTGAAATGCCCGAGAGCTCAAAATAAGCTTTCTTGTTGCTCTTTCCGTCTCGGTCGAGATCGGCAACTATAGTTTCATGTGTCATTGATGTACTATATATATAAATGGTCATCTCCCTATTATTTTTTGATATATACTACATATTAATACAGATGAATCGGCAATGGATGTACGGTGACCGCCGCACTTCCGAGTACATTACGGGCCTCCAAAATTTCATCGTTGTGGCTAATGCAAACCGTGGTCACAATGGTTTTATGTGCTGTCCGTGTGTTCACTGTCAGAACAAGAAAGACTACTCAAATACCAGAACCATTCACGCCCACCTGCTTCGATCCGGTTTCATGCCCAGCTATAATTGTTGGACCAAGCACGGAGAAAAAGGGGTTGTGATGGAAGACAACGAAGAAGAAGAGGATGATGACAACTATCATAATATGTATCCTGAATATGATGATAATGCAACGGAGGTAGATAATGAAGATCAAGAGGGAGCAGATGGGCCCGCTGATGATGATCTTGGTCGGGCCATTACTGATGCAAAGGAAGAATGTGAAACTGAAAAGGAGAAGCTGGAGCAGATGTTAAAGGATCACAAAACATTGTTGTATCCAACTTGCGAAGATGGCCACAAAAAGCTAGGTGCCACACTGGATTTGCTGCAATGGAAGGCAGAGAATGGTGTGACTGACAGCGCATTTTCAAAGTTGTTGGTAAAAATGAAGAATCTTCTTCCAAGAAATAATGAGTTGCCCGACAGTACATACCAAGCAAAGAAGGTTGTCTGCCCTCTAGGATTAGACGTGCAGAAGATACATGCCTGCATTAATGACTGCATCCTCTACCGCGGTGAGAAGTACGAGAATTTGGATGCATGCCCGGTATGCACTGCACTGCAGTATAAGATCAGACGAGACGATCCTGGCGATGTTGAGGGCGAGACCCCTAGGAAGAAGGTTCCCGCCAAGGTTATGTGGTATGCTCCTATAATACCACGGTTAAAACGTCTCTTCAGAAATAAAGAGCATGCCAAGTTGTTGCGATGGCACATGGAAGACTGTAAGAAAGACACGATGTTGAGACACCCCGCTGATGGGTCACAGTGGAGAAAAGTCGAGCGAGAGTACCCAGACTTCGCACGTGACGCAAGGAACTTAAGGTTTGGTCTAAGTACAGACGGCATGAATCCTTTTGGTGAGCAGAGCTACAGTCACAGCACCTGGCCTGTGACCCTATGTATCTATAACCTTCCTCCTTGGTTGTTTATGAAGAGGAAGTTCATTATGATGCCAGTGCTCATCCAAGGCCCGAGGCAACCCGGCAACGACATTGATGTGTACCTAAGGCCATTAGTTGAAGAACTTTTACAGCTGTGGGCCAAACCAGGTGTACGTATATGGGATGAGCACAAAGGGGAGCCATTTGACCTACGAGCATTGCTTTTCATAATCAATGATTGGCCTGCTCTTAGTAACATTTCAGGGCAGACAAACAAGGGATACAATGCATGCACACACTATTTAGATGATACTGAAAGTGTATATTTGGATAAATGTAAGAAGGTTGTGTACCTAGGGTATCGCCGATTTCTTTCGAACCTGCATCCAGTAAGAAAGAAAGGCAAGCATTTCAAACGTCTGGCAGAACCCCGGAGGAAGCCTGTCCTCCGTACCGGTGAGGAGGTATTTGGTATGGTCAAGGACCTAGAAGTAATCTTTGGAAAAGGTCCTGGCAGTCTATCTGTTTCGAATGACGATGCCGGACACGTGCCCATGTGGAAGAAGCAATCTATATTTTGGGACCTACCCTATTGGAAAGTCTTAGAGGTCCGCTCTTCAATCGACGTGATGCACGTGACGAAGAATGTTTGCGTGAACCTGCTAGGCTTTCTAGGAGTGTATGGGAAGACAAAAGATACACCGGAAGCACGGCAGGACCAGCAACGTCTGAAGGCCCCTGAAGAGCCTATGCATCCTGAGAACGAGAAGGGTAAACGATGCCACTTAACTCCTGCCAGCTACGCTCTTACCAAAGCAGAGAAGGAAATCTTTTTTGAATGTCTGAGCAGTATCAAGGTCCCGTCTGGCTTCTCGTCGAATATAAAGGGAATAATAAATATGGAAGAGAAAAAATTCCAAAACCTGAAGTCTCATGACTGCCACGTGATTATGACACAATTGCTTCCGATTGCATTGAGGGGGCTTCTACCTGAAAATGTTCGAGTACCCATTGTGAAGCTATGTGCATTCCTCAATGCAATATCTCAGAAGGTAATCGATCCAGAAAGCCTACCAGGGTTACAAACATATGTGGCCCAATGTCTTGTCAGCTTTGAGTTGGTGTTCCCACCATCCTTCTTCAATATTATGACGCATCTCCTGGTTCACCTAGTAGAAGAGATTGCCATTCTTGGTCCTGTATTTCTACACAATATGTTCCCCTTTGAGAGGTACATGGGAGTCTTAAAGAAATATGTTCATAACCGTGCTAGGCCAGAAGGAAGCATCTCCAAGGGATATGTAACAGAGGAGGTCATTGAGTTCTGTGTTGATTTTATTCCTGACCTTAAGGCGATTGGTGTTCCAGAATCACGACATGAGGGAAGACTGCGTGGAAAAGGCACCCTAGGATGTAAAGCAATGATATGTAGGGACGGGCATTCTCTCAATCAAGCACACTACACGGTTTTACAAAGATCTATCTTGGTTGCCCCGTATATCAATGAACACAAGAATTTAATACGCCTCAAACACCCGGGGCAGTCTGATGAATGGATTATAAGTGAACACATGGCGAGTTTTGGCGGCTGGCTGCAAAGACTTCTCACGAATAACACCACTGTTGGGGATCAGCTGTACTTGTTGGCTAGGACAACTTCTTCGACTGTATGTACTTTCCAAGGGTACGAGATAAATGGGAATACATTTTACACGATAGGCCAAGATAAAAAGAGCACCAACCAAAACAGTGGTGTCCGCTTCGATGCAGCAGAAGACAATGGGCAAAAGACCACGTATTATGGGTTCATAGAGGAGATATGGGAACTTGACTATGGACCTAATTTTAAGGTCCCCTTGTTTCGATGCAAATGGGTCAAGCTAACAGGAGGAGGGGTTGAGGTAGACAAGAAGTACGGAATGACAACGGTGGATCTCAACAATCTTATGAAGAACTTAGACGAACCATTCGTCCTAGCCAATGATGTGGCTCAGGTTTTCTATGTGAAGGACATGTCCTCCAGACCAAAAAAAGAAAAAATATGCAAACGAATACATCATATGATGAGCCAAAGCGTCACATAGTTCTTTCAGGGAAAAGAAACATCGTGGGAATCGAGGACAAGACAGACATGTCAGAAGATTATAATAAGTTTGATGAAATTCCGCCCTTCACAGTGAAAACTGACCCAAGCATTCCGTTAAGTAAAGAAGATGCTCCATGGTTACGTCTGAAGCGATCATAAGGAAGGACATATGCCAAGAAGTTCATGCTCATATTATGTAACTCTAGTTCATGTTTTTAATATTAATACATGTCTTGAGTGTTAGTCATGTTTTGTGGATGGACCGGGACTATGAGAAGAAGTTGTCCCGATTCGTACTTACCATTAAGATCTGATCTCCAAACGCGCGCGGTCACATATTAGGGAGTGCCTCTATGACCAGTTTCTCGGAGATGCCGGAGGACTAGGCTCCGTCGGCATCTCCCTGAAACTGGCCGTAGTGGTGTCCCTGCTCTCGAAAACCATCTTGCAGCTTTGTAACTTCTCTAACTAGATCAATACACCTGGGAGCTAACTAATTTCACATATTAGGGAGTGCCTCTATGACCAGTTTCTTGGAGATGCCGGAGGACTGGGCTCCGTCGGCATCTCCCTGAAACTGGCCGTAGTGGTGTCCCTGCTCTCGAAAGGAGGTAAGGCATAGCCTCAAACTGGCTGGAGGACTGGACTCACAAGGATGCCTATTTATAGTACAAGCAGCTCGACATAGTGTCGACACTTACGAAATAATGTCGACACTCATCTTTAGTCCCGGTTGGTGTCTCCAACCGGGACTAAAGGTTCATCTTTAGTCCCGGTTGGTGACACCATCCGGGACAAGGTACACGCCGCACGACATAATGTCGACACTCACCCCTATTATTAGTGCTGACTTGTGTTTTTTGTCCCGGTTGGTGTCTCCAACCGGGACTAAAGGTTCATCTTTAGTCCCGGTTGGTGACACCATCCGGGACAAGGTACACGCCGCACGACATAATGTCGACACTCACCCCTATTATTAGTGCTGACTCGTGTTTTTTTGTCCCGGTTGGTGTCTCCAACCGGGACTAAAGGTCCATTCCGCCATTTTTTCCTGCCATTTTTCTTCCCGCCATTTTTCTTCCCGCCAGTTCTTCTTCCCGCCATTTTTCTTCCCGCCATTTTTCTTCCCGCCATTTTTCTTCCCGCTAGTTCTTCCCTCCAGTTCTTCCCGCTAGTTCACTATATATATATGTAGGGTTGGCCTCCATTGTCATTGCACATCTCTAGACTCATATCTGCAACCTCATCACTCTCTTTCCCATGGCTTCCACCGTAGCACTAACCCCCAGGGAGGCGGAGGCGCTTTGCGCCTCGAACTACCCCTGCCCGCCGGGCTATTGTGTCCCCGTCGGCTGGATGCTGAGCGTCGGAGGCGTGCCGGTTCCTCCTGTTCCTCTAGGTGTGGCGCGCCGGATGGCCATCCCGAACCACTACTACTTCGAGCTCACGCTGGAGCAGCGGAGGAATCCCAGATGGCATCCCGACTATTTCCCTACTTGGGAAGCCTTCTTCGTGGATCGGCGTGAGAGGGCGCTCGCCAGGCACGAGGAGGACGGCCCACCTCCTCCTAACTTCAACGAGGCCGGCCGTCGGCTATGGTGGCACGGTCGGACTCTCCAGAGCGTCATGGCCTATGACACTGCCGCCGACTCTAACCCCCGTCTGCGCTACCCTCAAGTCCAGCCCACGCGCTACCCTCAAGTCCAGCCCACGCGTACTCTCCAGAGGTTCAATTACGGCGACCCCGATGACGACAGCGATGACGGCGGCGGCGAGTACGGCGACTACAGTGGCGAGTATTACAGGTGTAGGCAGGAGCATGACTGAATCACTCCAACATTCCGAAACAAGTTCGGCCGATTGTTACTTAATCTGGCCATGTATCTTAATTTTCAGTTCTTTTATGTATCTTAATTTTCAGTTCCAGTTCGGCTTTATGTAACTTACTATTAGTTGGATATTAGTTCGGCTTTATCTGGTATATTGATTATGTCTCGAAAAAACCTTCACAAAATGACCTATCTCATTCGAGGTTTCTTGGCTTTCGGGTCAAATGACCAATGTTATGGCTAGAATCAAGGCATAGTTTGTGATAATATGGCCATATTGTGCATACATGTGCATCATGGCATGGCAAACAATGTTGCAAGAGGAATTTTTCCTTTTTATCGCACCAAAAAGGCATTTTCCATTTTCCGAGCATAAAAAACAGACGGTTTTGTGAAGCAACCACCAAATGGCTAATTCAAAAAACCAGCAACACATTTTACAAAAATACTAGACCACCTTATATGCACAATGTACCAACAGGGGGATCTGAAACCTTTCCGTCCACCTCTGGTGAAAAAGACAAATTCCTACCGAATCGGTAGGAAGTGGGTCAGATATGAACTACAAGTACATGATACGATGCTCATGATTTTTTACAAAAATCATTTTTAGGTTCACAATATGCTATTTTGTCAAAAAACAATGCAAGTTGAGCGAGGCTTGGTGAGATTCAAGTGTATACAAAAGATGCGACATTTAAATATCCAATCAATTCAAAAATGTTAATACAAAAGATGCGGCATTAAAATATAATTTGATCTAATAAAAATCATTTTTTAGATGCTTAATATTTCTTATGTTCAAAGTTTTAGGATTTAACAATTTATTTTTGTTTGAATTGAATAATCAAAATTTATATGTAAGTGTTTTAATTATTTTGAAAATTTTCATGTAAAGTAAATATAAAATGATTTACATGAATGGATAGATATTATTTTTCTGAAAATTATGATATATTATTCATATTTTTTTGAGTTGAAATGAAAAAGATATGAATTTCTAAATTCATATCATATTTTTTGAATTAAAAATGCCCCTTTAATGCATGAAATAAATGCCCCCCCTTTAACACCGGTTCCAGACAGGAACCGGTGTTAAAGGGGGGGCATTTATTTCGTTTCCCGCGCGCACCCCCCCCCCTTTAACACCGGTTCGTGGCTAGAACCGGTGTTAAAGGGGGGGGTAATAAATGCGCGCGGGAAACAGAATCCCCCCCTTTAACACCGGTTCCAGCCACGAACCGGTGTTAAAGGGGGGTATTTATTTCACATTCCCCTTCCTTTTTTCCCAGATCGATCGAACACACCGCCGCCAGCCGCGCGCAGAGAGAGACGAAGCGCCGCCACCGCCGCCCGCGAGCGTCTCGCCGCCGCCGCCCTCGGAGTGAGGGAGCGTCTCGCCGCCGCCGCCCGCGAGCGTCTCTCCGCCGCCGCCCTCGAAGTGAGGGAGCGTCTCGCCACCGCCGCCCGTGAGCGTCTCGCCGCCGCCGCCCTTGGAGTGCTACGGATCGAGGAATCGTCCTCGGTCTCACTGCCGCCGCTTCGGAGCTCGAGGTCCGCCGCCCCCGACCCCTCTCTTCTTCCCCGCATCCTTCCCCCTCCCTCCCGCCGCCGTCGGCATGCAGGACCGCGGGCGTTTCCCGTGCGGGGCCGGCGGCAGCGGTCGGGTCTCTACCCGCGCACGAGGGCTTCAGCCCGGGAGAAAGCTCTGGCGGCGGTGAACCTCGGTTGGCGTCAAGTCCGGTGGTGGTGCTTCCCTTTGGCGGCGGGGCAGAGCTGGTACGGGGCGGAGTGGACCATACGGGCCGGCCCCTGCCGTGCTTAGCGATGTTCCTGCGGGATGGAGGGCGGGACTGCGTGTGGACTAGGGATGGCTCTGGCAGCGCACCATGCAGCGCAACGGCGGCGGCTTTGCGAGCCTGCTCTAGGCCTGCTCTAGCCTCGTAGCGTTGGCACAGTGAGATGACGATGATGACGGTGAGACCATGGTGGCGCGTGCTGGTGGATGGAAGGTTGGGTGGAGTGCTACGGATCAAGTGGGGTCGTGGTTGTTTGGGGTCGGGAGAAATCCCTGTCGGCTCGTATGACATCGACGCGGTGACACCCCTTTTCCACTCCCCTCCGTGTATCGAGGGAAACCCTAGGACAAGTCCGGGCAACAGCGTCGTCGACGTCGCATTCCTTCTTGAAGGTGTTGCTTGAAACATGGTGCTTCGAAGTGCTAGGAGTGAGGTGGGACAACTCCGGAGGGCGCAGCGGTCACGGGTCGTTTTCGTTCATCGATCTGCTCGATGTCGGCATTTGTTTCTTTTATTTTTCTCTTTATTTTCTTTTGGGTTAGATTGTGCTATTGCTTTTCTGTTGCTCCAACATTGTCGTTGTATCTTGTGATTGCTATATTAATATAGCGGGGCGCAAGCCTATTTCGAGGAGCCCTGACCACCTCGCTCTCTTCCCCGTGCAGGAGCGTCTCGCCGCCGCCGCTTCGGAGCTCGTAGGCCACGCCTCAACGCCGACGCCGTCCGCCGCCCGACGAGCCCGCCGCTAGCACCGCCGCCCGACGAGACTGCCGCATCCGTCCGACGAGCACCGCCGCCCGACGAGACCAACGTCACCCCACCGGTGAGCGCCACGTGTCTGCCACGTGTGTGATTGCTGACTCATCCTGATTAAAACTTGTTTGCTCGATAAATTGTACTACATGCATAGATTAAAACTTGTATACAAATTGGACCTCTGACTCATTTGTGTATTTATTTGTGTATTTTTGTATGAATAATATGTATATTTTTGAATGTTTACACTCTTACTCTAGATAATATTATTGTTTTAGAAACTATGGATCCACTTAGTAGAAACCTTGAAGAAGAAGAAATAATGGAGAACATTATTGATGAGGACACCTCACAATATCTGAACTTGGAGGGACATGATGACGACAGCTCAAGTACTAGTCATGGAGAAGATGAAGACTCCGGTGAACGCAATTTAATGGTTACAAAGTCCGGCGAGGTATATGCATTGATTAAGCCTCTGCTGACTTCCACCAACAATCTTCTTCTACATGTATTAATTAACGCTTCTTTCTTCTTTTAGCCCTCTGGATCGACCAGCCAGTAACCATCTTATTCTACGAAAAAGAGCAAGCGAGGCGCGAGCCAGCGGTTGAAAGATCATGTCAAGTTCACGATCGAAGCAGTCCGTGTTGATGGCAGGCCGATGGAGCCCAAAAAGGCCGCAGACAAATTTGTACGTCAGGCTGGAGTTCTTGTTAGGGACCAAATCCCAATCATAATTGAAAATTGGAATAAGCCAAAGAAGGGCGACGGTACCTTTGTCGATGACAGATCCAAAGAAACACTTTGGAATTCGTTGTTGTTAAATTTCACCCTTCCGCCAGAGGAGGATGAAAACAACCCGGTTATAAAGGAAAAGGTCAAAGAGTGGACTCTAAAGAAGATGGGTGACGCTTTCCGCAACTGGAAGACAAAATTGAACAAATTTGTCAAATCTGGCAAGACTCCAAATTTCGAAGACGCATATTATGCGAAGATAAGACCTCACTAGCCCGAATTTGAGACATATAAAAAAAGTGCTATAGCTAAAAAGAGGTCAGAAACCAATACGCTTAATGCCCTGAAGAAGGAATATCACCAGAGGACGGGGTCAGGTGGCTACATATCTCAGAGGCCTAAGTGGGAGGAAGCTGAGAAGGCCCTGCGCGAGAGAGGGATCACACCCCAGACAGATGGGTGGGACCTACATGCAAAGACTTGGTTCTACGGAATCGGGGCAAGGTTGGACCCAGAAATAGGATTGTGTATCTTCCCAACACTCCTTGCCAAATCCGTCACTGAACTCATCACGGCATACGAGGAAACAGCCGCCAGGACCTTCCATCCCGACAGAGAGAATGACCAGCTCACACGCGCCATCGGTAAAAAGAACACGCTGGACATGCACGAGGCACAGGGGGTATGACGTGGAAGGATGGGTTTGCCGACTGGAGCGACTCTTACAGATGGCGCGGCAGAAAAGAAAAAGAGCGTACAGAGCGGATGACACAGATAGAACATGCACTTGCGGCGCTGCAGGCGCAAGTGAATGCACAACAGAGCCATCAAGCTACCGGCCCATCTCAGCGGCACGAAGAGCCTGCATTGGAAGCTGTCGGCGGCCCAGACTCTGCGCGGAAAAGCAGCGTGGCTTCCACAGAGAACATGCAGCCCACGCTTGAAATGGCGGGTCCTCGATACCCCGTGGATGAGATCACGGAGAGCGAACACGCTGAGCTGCATGTGAGATTAATGGGCTTATCCATTAAGGTGGCTGTCGGATATGCCTTACCTCCTGTAGCTGGTGGAACTTACCACTGCCGACTGATTCCAGATGGCTATGCTATTGTCGGGGTGGATGAGGTTGTGAAGGAATATGAGGAAGCACAGCTTGACCATGCTACAGGTGAAGGGGAAACTCAACTCAAATTTGCAGTGAAAACAACCATTCTTTGGAAGAAGGAACACATTGTGCTTCCAAATTGGAGGTCACTAGCACCCCCGCCGTCTCCGCAGCGTCAGCAGTCTGAGCCGCTTCAGCTATCTCCTGCGCGGCAGCCATATCCGGCGCTTCAGCCATCTCCTGCGCGGCAACCATCTCCGGCCCGTCAGCCATCTCCGGTGCTTCAGCCATCTCCTCAGCGTAAGCGGAAGAGCACTGCCACGAAGAGCATCAGTAGCACTGCCACAAAGAAATCCGCAGGAAACCGTACGCCAAAGAGTTCAAAAAACTACGTCCCGCAGCCTTCCGCCAAGCCATTGCCGGTTTTACCGTGGAATCACAGCGACGAGGAGACCAATAGGATCTCGGAAGAACAGGTCAAGAAATTATTTGCACCTAGACGGGCCGAGCCAAAGGAGAAAATAGATCCGGCGGTGGTGGAGAAGTTTTACAAAAATCTTTCGAAACCTGAAACCCCACTTGTGCCGGACTACGAGCGCCAAATTTTGAAGGCGGATGCAAGGCGCCGTAGGGAGACTGAAAGTAGCAGTCGTGAGGCACCCCAGAAAACAGTTGCCATGCTCGGAGAGCAGGAAAACCAATTGTCGTGGGAATGGTCACGGCAAATGCTGCAATCGGCAGCGAGTAGTAGAACGAGGGGCAAGGGCGGCCAGCCATCTGCGGAGCGAGATGAGGGCGGAGACACAGGGTTTTACCCAGGTTCGGCCCCCCGGAGGGTAAAGACCTACTCCTGCTAGATAGTATTATGAAGGTGGTACAATGGGCGAGCTCGGCGGTCAAGCGGCGAGTCGCGTGGGGGTATGATGGAACGTCCATCTACACGTCCCGCAGGGAGGTTTATATAGACTCACCTCCCCTAGGGTTTACATATCTCAACCGATTCAGTTAAAGCTTCGATACTCGTTTAACCTAATCCGACTGGGCCTATCTACTCGCCTGGGCCTTCAGCTTCCAGTCGCTTGGTTCCTCGCTGGGCTTCAATCCAGTCGCCGTCTTGCAGGCCCACTCGCCAAGTCTTGGGCCAGTTGGAAACGTCCTGCTGGGTATACCCCGGTAGGCATATCCCCATCAGTAGTCCCCGAGGCCGTCGTCGATTCGGCGCAGGTGGCTGCTGCCAGTCGGAGCATACGGCTGCTGAGTAGACATCCAGTCGAATCAACGGCGGGCTCCTGTATAAAGGAAAAACTAATCACACTACTCGCAGCTTTGGCGAGTCGAGTCGGCGAAACACTGTCATAGTGGTTGAGTCGGCGAGCCGAGTGGCTGAAATTGGACCGTTAAACATGGTCAAACTAGCCGTTGGAGTTAATCCAACGGTAACTTTTGGCGTAATCATCGCGCGGTAACGGTTCCCTGATTTGGCGGGTAGCAACCGCTATATAAGAGGAATGGCTAGCGATCAGAGGACCACCGTCTCACCATTTCCTCCGACTGCGTGCACCTTTCGCCTCCCTCCGCACCGCGACCCAGCCAACCGGAAATCCTCCGAGCCCCCACAAATCTTTCCGCCATGGCCCTCTCCACTGAACCTTGGGGCAGATCGAAATGCACCAGGGCGCAACTGGCTTCCTTTGAGGAGGCCGGGATTCTGCAAGCCGGCTGCTGGCGCATCCCCGCGGCCGGAGAGGTGAGTCCAAACCCGCGAGAGAGGGAGTTCATCTGCTTCACCAGTCGTCTCGAACGGGGGCTAGGGTTCCCCACGTCCCTATTCTTCCGGCGCTTCTGCTCCTACTACGGGATCCAGCCGTCGGATCTGGGCCCCCATAGCATCGAGCAACTCGCCATCTTTGTGGCGTTCTGCGAGTGCTACTTGGGCTGCCGGCCCTACTTCCCTCTTTGGCAAGATCTGTTCCATGGACGGATCAGCCGCGAGGAGGCGGGCGGCCCAATGCTCGCCGCAGGTGGCCTAACCTTCCAGCTGAAGTCGAAGGCCTCATTCTTTGACCTAATGCTGCCCGCCAAGGCAGCGAGCGACTGGAAAAAGTCGTGGTTCTACGTTGCCGAGGCGACTCCGGAAGGCGAGACGGCGATTCCGTGGTACTCCGCCGATCGATCCGAGCCGCGCCGCCTTCAAATCGGCAAGCTTCCCGGCGACCAGCGGATGGTCGTCAACGAAATGCTTCAGACCATCCGCGGTCTGAAGAAGAAGGGCCTCCAGACGATAAACCTGTACAATTGCTGGCTCGGGCGGCGACTCGTCCCGCTGGCCCGGCGCAAGCACTACATGTACCAGTACACCGGCCGGGACGACCCGACAAAGGCTAGCCTGGCCGAGTGGAGGCTCGACGACTACACCACGGCGCTGAAGAAAAGCACCCAAGCGGTGTACTTGGACGCTCAAGCTGGGGTCGCCCCCTATACCGCGAAGCGCTCAGCCCCAACGGTAATCACTTTGTGTCATTCGCAGTCGCAGTCCTTTTGCAGTTGCGGTCATACTAATTTCAACTTGCCTTTGTTGCAGCTGTTCCAAGTGGTGCAAGGGTGGCTCCCTCCCTCGGATGACGAGAATTCGAGCTCATCCGTCCAAGACATGGGCGGGTCGCCTGCTAGGAGTGACGAAAGCGACAGCGACGACAAATCCGAAGAGGAAGCCGCCCCGCTGGCTCGCAAGACCCGCGGGCAACGTCAGCGCGAGCTCGAAGCGAGCAAGAGCCTTGAGCGCCATGATGATGAGGAAAAACTTCCGGAGACGACCTCGCGCCGCCAAGCTACTCCGTCAAAGAAGAAGAGGAAGGAGAAGGAGGCGAAGGCCCCTCCAAGAAGGAAGACGAAACCGACGAGGCCGGCCTCGCCACCACACTCGGCAAGCAGTTCCGACGCCCCCTGCCCGGCCAAGGATGAGGCGCCGCCGACGACAGCCGCGCTGGACACGGCCACCATCGAGGTGCCCCTGGCATCGATGCCTCCGCCATTCGCCCCGGTCTCGGGGCTGGGGGAGGCTCCGGCCGCAGCGACTTCGCCTCGCAGGGAAGCTCTTGTCGAAGAAGTTACAGAGGCTCCGGTCGCAGCTTCGACGACGAAGAAGCCGTCCGTGTCTTGGGCACGTGATGTCCTGGACATGGGGCTCAGCCGCCGACTGGGCCCTGAGCTGGAGAAGCCAGCCGGCCTCCGTACGGGGCTGCGCTTCATTCCGGTCGCCAAGTGAGTGCACTCGCCTCCCTTTGTCTCCCATAATTATTGAATTATCTTGCTTATATGGTCGGCGTACAGGACCGGAGTGAAGAAGATGGGCCACCCAACCGTGGCTAAGGTGCCGTCCGTCGTCAGCGAGGAGGATTCTTCCCGCAAGAGGAAGGCGGACGAAGTCGTCGTCCCTGCGGATGGCGGCAAGAAGGCCAAGGGTGACGCCGTCGTCACGATTTCTGACGACACGGCGGCCGCGCCGGCTGGTCCTGCAACGGAGGCGGCCGCGTCCACGAAAGAGGGCGCTCCGTTGCCTGGAACGGCCGAGCCGACCTCCTTTGGGGCTGGTGCCTCTATCGCCACCTTCCCGCGCTTCATGACCAAGGCAGCCGCGGCGAGTGGAACTTTTTTTTCGAGCCGCGCTCCAGGAGCCGCCGACGCTGAAGTCGACCAGCGCCGTGGGCATACGCCAGCTCTCCTCGCGTCCGTGGACGCGATACAACTCCACGGCATGCTGGGCGCGGCCATCCAGGTACATCCAGTCCCCGAGGATCAGGTTGGTGCTTTGCAGCGGCCTGATTCTTTTAATGTCTTATATTCACTTTTCGCATCCAGTCCCTGAGTGCGCACGCGCTGAATTTCAGCGGGTGGGCACTTAGGAATTTCTTTTAGTACCAGTCCCCGAGTGCGCACTCGCTGAATTTCAGCGGGTAGGCACTTTAGGAGTTTCTTTTGATTGCCAGTCCCCGAGTGCGCACTCGCTGAATTTCAGCGGGTGAGCACTTTAGGAGTTTCTTTTGATTGCCAGTCCCCGAGTGCGCACTCGCTAAATTTCAGCGGGTGGGCACTTTAGGAGTTTCTTTAATTGACCATTTGGTGATGTGCAGGGTCTGCAGCTTGAATCGGCCGACCGATTGGCGGCGAAGAAGCGCGCGGAAAAGGAATTGGCCATCGTCCAGGAGGCGAACGAAGGGCTTCGGGCTGTTTCCGCGAAGGCAGAGGAAGCTCGCCAGGGGCTTGTCCCCGCTAGTGAATTGGTGGCGGCGCAGTCGGCTTTGAGTTCGGCCGAACAACGGATCGCCGACCTCGAGCGCCAGCTGCAGGAGGCGAAGGAAGAAGCAAGCTCAGCCGATGGGTGAGCCAAGGCCGCCGTTGTAGCCGCCGAAGAGGATCGCAGAGTGTCGGAAGTCCTTATTGCTAGGCTTCAGGACGACCATACGTCGCTTCAATGCTTCATCACGACCCTCACCCGCCCGTTGATTGGTAAGTGCGTCTGCCTCTTTTAGTAGCTATGCCATTTGTGGTGTCCGTCGTATTCATTATTGTCTTCTACTCGTAGGTCGCATCATCGACAGCACGGAAGAAGCAAACACATTCGACGCGCGACAGTGTGTGAGCACGCTTGTCGATTCGGCCACGTTGTTGGCGACGTGCATCCGTGCCTACCTCCAGGAGATATCGTACACGGAAGTGATTCCGAGCGACCTCGTTGAGGTGTGGAAGTATTTGGAGAAGGCGCCCGCGGTCGTGGAGTTCATGACGCGGTCGGCGTTTCGGCGCGGGGCGGCGACGGCGCTTAGCCTTGGTCTTGCCCACTTCCCCGAGGACTTCGACATCGACGATGTGACGAGTGGCTACCCATCGTCGACTGGCGCGGTGGAGCTTTCCGAGGTCCTCAAGTTGCAAGATCACGCCGCCAAGTACTCGGAGCGTGTCTTGGCGATGGGCGACTTCCTCCCGTACCAGGAGACGGTCGTTGTGTCTGGCGACCCCGAGCCGCCGCATCGTGATCTCAAGGTTGAGCAACCCTTCCGCGCGGCGATGGCAGGTGAACTGACGACGTATCCGTCGAACCCATACACACCGTTCATCCGCAATCGTCGGGGAGTTGGCGAGTCGTCGTCTAAGCCTGCAGAATAGAATAGTTTGCCACGGGGCGTTAGCAGCAGTTCTGCCATGCGGGCATATGTTGTAATGCGAGACAATGCAACATACTATCGAATGAGATGTCGTGTCTATTTTGGTATTTGTCAAGTGTTTGTGATTGTTGTTTGAACGAGTCCCCGAGCGCGTCCACCCTTTTATGGGGTTTACCTCGTATGTGATGTGTTTGTTGTCTTTGTGTGTTTTATTATTGTGGTCGACTCGCCCGGACTCGATGAGCCAGTCGCTAGGCGACTCCCTTGAACGCGCTGTACTTCGCCGTTTTCCCGTGCGCGAACGAGGTCGGGTGGCCGAGTCCCCGAGCGTGGTACTTGGCTGTTCCAGGCACGACTCGAGGGTGAGTGAGGACTTGGCGCGTTAGTTTGTGCGCGTCACTCCTGCCTGGCCCGTGGGGTCAGTGGCGAGTCCTGGGCATGCTCTCCTACTTGGCGTTTTCCCGGACCACTCGAGGTGAACTGGTCCGCAGTCCCCGAGCGTGGTACTTAGCCGTTCGAGTCGCTATGTCGAGGATGCGGAGGACCATGGTCGCTGTAAGAAGCGTAGGCAGTAGTCTTGGTTCGTAGAACCAGTCGAGCTAGGCGACTCCAATGGGGCTCCGGGTAGGCGTTTTTCATGGACGATGCAAGACCTGAGGTGACTCGGTGCTCTTGCACCGCACTACTTAGCCGTGCCGATCGCTGTACCAAAGGTTGTCTTCTGCGGTTAGCGTGTTGCTGTTATTACGAGTGCGAGTGGCACAAGACACGGAGAGTAGGCGCAATTTGCGGTAACCGTTTTCTTTTTATTTCGTAGCGACTTGAGAGTACATATGTGGGGTTCAGGCGTAGAACTTCTGTAGGAGGTTTACATTCCATGGTCGCTTGATGTTGAGTTCGCCGTCCCCGCGGACGTCGGTGAGGTAGTAGGCGTCGTTGCCGAGTACACGGCTGATGGCGAATGGTCCCTCCCATGGAGGGGAAAGCTTGTGCATGCCCTTCTTGTCCTGGATGAGACGCAGCACCAGGTCGCCTTCTTGGAAGGTGCGAGTTTTCACCCGCCGGCTGTGATAGCGGTGGAGTCCTTGTTGGTAGATGGCAGTGCACGAGCGAGCTAGGTCGCGTGCCTCGTCGAGTTGATCGACTCCATCTTGTCATGCGAGTTCGTTCGCAGCTTCCGTGTAGTGGACGACCCTTGGCGAGTCGTGCTCAAGGTCGGTGGGCATGACCGCCTCGGCGTCGTACACCATGAAGAAGGGGGTGAATCCTGTCGACCTGTTGACCGAGGTGCGGATTTCCCAGATGACGGAGGGTAGCTCCTCGACCCAGCACCCGGCAGTGCGCTCGAGTGGTACTTGGAGTCGCGGCTTCAGGCCGTGGAGGATGCTTTGGTTGGCCCGTTCCGCCTGGCCGTTGGATTTCGGGTGGGCGACTGACGCGAGGTCGAGCCGAATGTGGTGCTCTTCGCAGAATTCGGCCATGGCTCCTTTGGCGAAGTTGGTGCCGTTGTCCGTGATGATGCTGTGGGGGAACCCGTAGCGATATATGAGTTCGCGTAGGAACTTCGTGGCGGTCTTCCCATCGCATTTCTGGACTGGCTTGGCCTCCACCCACTTTGTGAATTTGTTGACTGCGACTAGGAGGTGGGTGTAACCGGAGGGAGCCTTCTTGAAGGGGCCCACCATGTCCATGCCCCATACGGCGAATGGCCAGGTGATGGGGATTGTTTTGAGCGCTGAGCTCGGCACGTGCATCTGGTTGGCGTACCTCTAGCACCCGGCGCACCGCTGGACGATGTCGACAGCATCGGCGTGTGCGGTGGGCCAGTAGAATCCATGTCGCATAGCCTTGGCGACGAGAGAGCGGGCGCCGGCGTGGTGGCCGCAGTCACCGGAGTGGATGTCGTGGAGGATCTTGCGTCCGTCGGCGGGTTGGACGCAGCGTTGGAACACGCCGGTGACACTGCGCTTGTGGAGCTCACCGTCGATGATGGCGTAGGACTTGCATAGACGGGCGATCATTCGAGCTTCCGTCTCGTCTGCCAGCAAGGTGCCGGCTTCCAGGTAGGCGATGTAGGGCTTGGTCCAGTCGTCTGGCTCGTGGACGAGTGCGACCTGGGCTGCTTCTGGTTGGAGCGGGACTCCGATGTCGATCTCCCTTGGGGGAAAGACTGATGGCTTGGTGATCGTGTCGAGGAAGACGCCGGCGGGTGGTGCGAGTCGAGCCGACCCGATGCGAGAGAGGGCGTCGGCCTCCTCGTTCTTCCGCCTATCGATCCACTCGACGGAGTAGCCTGTGAAGTGTCCGCCCAAATTGTCCACTGCTTGGCGGTACGCCGCCATGGTGGGGGAGACGGCGTCGCAGGTGCCAGCGACTTGTCCTGCGACGAGGTCGGAGTCGCCATAGCAGCGTAGGCGGTTGACATTCATCTCCCTGGCGGCCCTCATGCCGTGTAGTAAGGCTTCGTACTCGGCCATGTTGTTTGTGCAGGGTGTAAAGTCCAGGCAGAGGACATAGCGGAGCTTGTCGCCCTTCGGAGAGGTTAGCACGATCCCTGCGCCTGCGCCGTCCGCGTTCTTGGAGCCATCGAAGTGCAGGCTCCAGTAGTGGAGGTATGGCAGCTTCTCTGGCTGTTGGGCCTCTTCCCAGTCGGCGATGAAGTCCGCTAGGGCTTGCGATTTGATCGCTCTTCGTGGCTCGTATTTGATGTTGTGGACGCCGATCTCGACGGCCCACTTGGCGACTCGCCCGGTCGCCTCGCGATTGCGGATGATGTCCTGCAACGGTGCGGAGGAGACGACCGTGATCGGGTGCTCCTGGAAGTAGTGCGGCAGGCGTCCTGTGCCCTGAAGACCGCGTATACCAGCTTCTGGTACTGCGGGTACCGCTGGCGCGACTTGGTGAGGACCTCGCTGATGTAGTAGACCGGTCGCTGTACTGGGCGCTCCTTTCCTTCCTCCGGTCGCTCGACGACCATGACCGCGCTGACGACGCGCTCGGAAGACGCGACGTAGACTAGCATGGGTTCTTTGTCGACCGGGGCGGCGAGTAGCGGTGCGGCGAGTAGCACCTTCTTGAGGTCGCGGAGCGCGTCGTCCGCCTCCTTGTCCCACTGGAATGTGGGGTTCTTGCGCATCAGGCGATATAGCGGCATTGCCTTTTCGCCCAAGCGGGGGATGAAGCGACTGAGAGCCGCCACTCGCCCAGCCAGCTTCTGAACGTCGCGCAGGCACTCGGGTTTGCCGAGTCGGGCGATCGTGTCGATCTTGGTGGGGTTCGCCTCGATCCCGCGCTTGGAGACGACATAGCCCAGTAGCTGTCCTGCGGGTACACCGAAGGTGCATTTGCCTGGGTTGAGCTTTATCTTGTATTTTCGCAAGTTGGCGAACGTTTCCGCCAGGTCGGTGAGTAGGTCGCCCTGGCGAGCGGACTTTACGACCACGTCGTCGATGTAGACGTGGATGTTGCGGCCAATTTGGCTCACAAGGCATTCTTGCATGCACCGCTGGTAGGTCGCCCCGGCGTTCTTGAGGCCGAAGGTCATGGCGGTGTAGCAGAAAGCTCCGAATGGCGTGATGAACGCCGTCTTCTCCTCGTCCTCGACAGCCATTTTGATCTGGTTGTAGCCAGAATAGGCGTCAAGGAAACACAGTGATTCCGAGCCCGCGGTGGAATCGATTATCTGGTCGATCCGCGGGAGGACGAACTGCTCCTTTGGGCAGGCGCTGTTCAGGTTTGTGTAGTCGATACACATCCTCCAGGTCCCATTTTTCTTCTCGACCAGGACTGGGTTTGCCAGCCACTTGGAGTATTTGATTGGCCGGATGAAGCCTGCAGCGAGTAGACGCTGCACCTCTTCGGTGATTGCTTGGCGGGGCTCTTCATTGAAGGGTCGCAGCGACTGCTTGACAGGTCGCACTTTGGGGTCGGCGTTTAGCTTGTGCTCAGCGAGCTCCCTGGGGACACCGGGCATGTCGGAGGGCTTCCATGCGAAGATGTCCCTGTTCTCATGGAGGAACTCGATGAGCGCGCCTTCCTATGCCGGGCTCATGCCCGTCCCGATCGTCACCGTCTGGCTGGAGTCGCCTGGGACCAGCTCGACGGTACGGGTGTGCGTGGTGTCCTCGAAGGTTGAGGTGTTTGCGCCCTCTGAGTTGGGCTTCTTGAGTATGGTGGGGTCGTCGTTGTTGACCCCGCTCGTGTATTTGGCGAGTTCGTCCGCGTGGTTGGTCTCCGCCGCGATGACGGTGTCAGCGAGCTCGGCGCCTCTGGCCTCGCACTCCGCGGCCATGTCGGGGTCGCCGTTGATGGTGATGACGCCGCACGGCCCAGGGAGCTTCATCGCGTTGTACGCGTAGTGGGGCGCTGCCATGAACTTGGCGAACGCCTGGCGCCCCAGGACGCAATGGTAGGGGCTGTCGAATGGCACGAGCTCGAAGACGATCCGCTCGGTGCGGAAGTTTGCTGGTGTGCCGAAGGTGACTGGCAGCGTGACCTTGCCGATCGGGTACGCCTTCCGACCGGGGACGATGCCGTGGAACGTGGTGTGGGTCGTCTCGATCATCGACTGCGGGAGCCGCCGCCGCCTGAAGGTGTCCAGGTACAGGATGTTGATGGAGCTTCTGCCGTCCATCAATGTCTTGGGGAGCCAGTAGTCGCCGACCTTGGGCTTGACCACCAGGGCGACTCGACCTGGGTACTCGATGTGTGGCGAGTGGTCTTGTCGGCTCCAGGTGATGGGCTGCTCCGACCAGTTGAGGAACTGGGGGACGTCCACCTGGGCCACCGCGTTGACGGCGACGGCGCGGGCGATGACCTTCTTCTCGCGCTTCGTGTTGAAGCCCGTGAAGGTGTGGAGCGAGCCGGCCACTTTGCCGAATTTTCCACCGTTTGGTGGGTCATTGTTGGGGTCCTCCCGTGCTCGCCGTGCCTTCTCGATCTCCCTGAGTGTATGGCAGTCGGCGGTGGTGTGCGTGGCGGGCTTTCCTTCCCTGCTATGAAACGCACATGGTTGGTTAAGGAGGGCCGCGGGGTCGAACCTTGGTTTGGCCTTGTAGTTGCCGCCGTCGCGGCGTTGTCCTCCGTCGCGGCGGAAACTCTTGGGCTCGCGTTGCGCATGCCCGGCGTTGGCGACGAAGTCAACTCGCCCGTCACTGCGGCGCTTGCCGGTGAGGCGAGTGTTGCTGTAGCGCAGGTCGGACCATCGTCCGCTGTCGTTGCCGCTCGTGCGGCGTTGACCTCCTGACTCATCGTCAGTTTCCTGGTTTGGATCTTCCTCCGCGTATCATTTGGCGATCTCGAGGAGGTCGGGGATGTTGTCGAGTGTGCGAGAGTGTCACTTGAGCTTGGCGACCAGGGGCTCGTATCGGCACGAGGTCTTGAAGCAATGGATCGCGGTGTCCGGGTGGATGCCGACCGCGTTGTACCAGAGTTCTTGCCACCGTTGGACCTAGTTGCGGGTCGACTCGCGGGGTCCCTGGACGCATCGCTCCAGGTCCACGATAGTGGTGGCGCGGGTGTAGGAGCACTCGAAGTGCCTGACGAAAGCGTCGCGCATCTCCTCCCAGGAGTCTATACTGTCCTGAGGGAGGGTGTTGATCCACTGCCTGCACGTCCCCTCCATCATCAGGGGGAGGTAACAGGCGGCTAGCAGGTCGGTGTGGCCTGCGATCCCCATCGCCATGAGGTATGTATCGAGCCAAACGGCGGGGTCATACGAGGGGTCGTACTTTTCTATCTCCTTCGGCGCCTTGAAGTTTGGCGGGTACTTCTCGCCTCGGATCATTGGTCCGAAGCACTTGGGGCCGAGTCGACTGAGCGACCCCATGGGCTCGCCGTCGCGGCGATTGGTTAGGGTGTGCCGCAGGTCGTCGGGTTGGCGTGCGCGCCAGCTTTCGTTGTTGATTATGTGGGTGCGGGCGTCGATGGGCTGACCGTTGGCGGCGACGAAGTTGGTCGCCGGCCTGGGGTCGTTGGTGGAGAGTGCCGCGTTCGCGGGTCGGTGTTGGAGCTGCAGTGGCTCCGGTGGTGGGCAGTTGCGTGTGTTTGCCGCCATTGTGCGGCCGCTCGAGGCCACCCTGCTTCCCGAAGAACGCGAGTATACTCGACCTTGCGAGTCGGCGCCCGCTCTTTGCTGCTCGACGGCCTTTGCGAGCAGGGCCCTGACGTATTGGATCTGTAGGGCGCCGTCGCCGGTGGCCGTGATGCTGTCGGCTACTGCTCGGCCTGCCACGAGGTTGCCCATAGGCGTGGAGAACAGTGGGAGGCCGTTTGCGTCTCGCTCCCGTGAGGAGACTACTATCCGCGGCTGGTCCCTGGGGGTGTGCGGTTGGGTGGAGGCGGGGCGCCCATTGCCGTCGACCCTGGCGGGGGTCGGGCGCTTCCTCCTGGTGGCGCATTCTCGCAGATCGCACGCTCGGCCGCGCGGGCCGGGTCGTTTTTGTCGTCGAAGTTCAGGGCGCGCCCCTGAACGGTGGGGTTCAGGCGCGACCTGATCCGCTGTTGGTGGTAGCGCGATAGCTCCTGCGCCGTCACCTGCTCGAGGCGAAATTTCTCGCGCTCGGCTTGCTCCTTGCGCACTGCCTCCGCCAGTTTCAGGCGGAGTTCCTCGACCTCCGTCGCCGTGGCGTTAGGAGGGATTGGGGTGGAGAATGGATCCTCTGGTGGATCGGTACCGGTCGCCATGTAGGTCGCAGTGTGGCGGCTGGTTCCATCACAGAGGTCGGCGGAGTTCTCCGACCCGGAGTCGAATTCGAAGATCCCTAGGATGGAGGGGTCCTCGAAGTCTCCCACGTTGGAGACCTGAGTAATGGAGCCCGCGGGTGAAGCCGCGGTAATGGACCCGGCGAGTGACGCCGGGGTCGCCGAGTCGGCGTCGTTGTTGATGGCCGCGTCTTCCGCGGCTGCTGAGTTTTCGGCCACGCCACTGTGGGCCGAATTGTACTCGGAGGCGAGGCGATGGATCGTGCGGATCTGGCTTTCGGAGAGCCGATCGCGTGGCGGTGACTCGCGGATGCGAGCCGAGTCCTCCGAGACGATGACGTCGGTGAGGCCGACGAAGAGGCTGATCGTGCCGATCGGCAGGATCACGCTGTGCGTGACGGGTCGCGCCGCCGGAACGTAGCTGCTCGGCAAGATTTGGAGCATCTCGCCGATCGCTATCATGCGGCCGGTGGCAACCGTCTCGTTGATGGGCAGATTGGATCTCGCCGCAGAACACCGGCCAGACCGGCCAGGCCCCACGGTGGGCGCCACTGTCGTGGGAATGGTCACGGCAGATGCTGCAATCGGCAGCAAGTAGTAGAACGAGGGGCAAGGGCGGCCAGCCATCTGCGGAGCGAGATGAGGGCGGAGACACAGGGTTTTACCTAGGTTCGCCCCCCCGGAGGGTAAAGACCTAATCCTGCTAGATTGTATTATGAAGGTGGTACAATGGGCAAGCTCGGCGGTCAAGCGGCGAGTCGCGTGGGGGTATGATGGAACGTCCCTCTACACGTCTCGCAGGGAGGTTTATATAGACTCACCTCCCCTAGGGTTTACATATCTCAACCGATTCAGTTAAAGCTTCGATACTCGTTTAACCTAATCCGACTGGGCCTATCTACTCGCCTGGGCCTTCAGCTTCCAGTCGCTTGGTTCCTCGCTGGGCTTCAATCCAGTCGCCGTCTTGCAGGCCCACTCGCCAAGTCTTGGGCCAGTCGGAAACGTCCTGCTGGGTATACCCCGGTAGGCATATCCCCATCACCAATCATGTGCCCCGCTCCAAATGTTCGACACACGGGACACTCCTCCCGTAAATGATTATGAGGCAGAGCTACAAATAAAGGCCAATGAGATGGGGATGACTTACATTGCATACTTGAACGTCATAGGAGACAACTTGCCCAAATGCGATGCCAACCCCATACAGCCATGGAAGTATGGGAAGAATCTCGTCAAGAAAGAGGAGCTCAAGACTCTACCAACAAAGATGCGAAAATTGCACAAGTGGTACCTTCATTTCTGCAAGACGAGAAAGGTAGAATGGATCACGGCGCATATAAGAGATGATATTTTCTTCTGCGGAGATGACGCGATCGACTTCAACATTCAAGACTTGCATTTTCTATTCAATCAGAAGGAACTCGACAAAGCTGCCATCAGCCTTTATTGTGTGTAAGTACTATTTCTATAATTTATATCTCATCTCATTCACTTTATTAATTGCATGTATATATATATATATGCTCACCATATATGTATATACTATTATGCAGGAAAAAGGTTATGGAATGCAGGAAAGGAGGCCCTTTTGACATTGGGTTCGTTGACCCAAATAGAGTTCATGAAGAAGTGGTAGAAACCAAACCCGGGCAAATAGAAGATTACTTGCTAACGTCTTTACTGAGACAACAAACCAAAAGGGAAATACTATTGCCTTACAACTTCTCGTGAGTACTGTTACCCTCTCTCTTGTACACATTCTATTTCAGCTTACTCGATGTTAAGTGTAACTGATGATGAGTTATGCGTGCGTAGGTTCCACTTTATTCTGCTAGTCATTCAACCCGACTCAGGAAAAGTCCTTGTCATGGACTCGTTACGAAAAGAAAAAGAGATATGGGCAAACTTTAGAGAGATGCTCCAGAGGTAATTTCAATCATATTATCGCACTAGATCGGCAACTTTCGTGACAATAAGTAATTAATTACTCCTTTATCCATTTTCTTTGCCGGACAGGGTTTGTAAAAGGTTCACGGGCAGGGCCGTGGGTGAATGGTCAGAAGAACTAAAATTTGTAGACCAAAATGTAAGTAATACTAGCTAGCTTCCAATTCCATTATATCATGCTTTATTGATTATTATTTTGATTGAACTCTCTATTCTCGTAAAGTGCGCGCATCAGGGACACGGCAATAACTTATGTGGGTACTATGTTTGCGAGTTCATTCGCAACATGATATGTGCGACGGGCCAAGCCGCACTAGAACAACTTAGAGTAAGTAAACAAAGTCCACAACATTATTTTATTACCATCAATTGTGTTGAGTTTTATTCTTATATATATATTGACGGCCCATTCTTCATATATATTCAGATCGAACGGATGCGGGACCAACTCCTACCATTTGAACGCATACGAGCCATTCAAGAGGAATTGGAGGGGTTCATACTTGATGAGGTCGTCATGCTTGGCGGAGAACTCTTTAGATATCCACCAAAATGAACGATGACGATGTATGTGCCGATGACGATGTTTGTGTATAATAATAGTTGCTTAATTATTCATGTACTCGTATGTACCGATGACGATTTATGTGTATACCGCTCCCGATCGATTCCCCCTCGCTCCCCCCTCCCGCAGAAATACGCCCAGAACGGGGCAGAGGCAGAACTCTGCCGCGGCAGGAAAACGGCCTAAATCTCTGCCGCGGCAGAAGAACCTTTAACACCGTTTCCAGATACGAACCGGTGTTAAAGGGGGAGGGCCTGAGGCCTGCGGCAGCCCCACGTGCGCCACCCTTTAACACCGGTTCGTATAAGAACCGGTGTTAAAGGCCCCCCCCTCTAACACCGAACCCTCAACAGCGGTTGGGGAACCGCTGTTAGAGGGCCCTCCCAACCGGAGTTAAAGGGGGGGCCCTACACTAGTGTGAGTTGGTGTAGCTTCAAAGGCGAGCATCTATATGGGCATCATATCTACATATGACTCATGCTTAACCTTTCGGGCCATGTTCCGAGGCCATGTCTGTACATGCTAGGCTCGCCAAGTAAGAACCTTAGTATTCACGTGTGTAAAACTGTCTTACACCCGAAATATGATCGTGGATCCAAGAACACCCGATCATCACGTGATGTCTTGAAGCGACGAAACATAATCGGTGCATACTTAAGGGAGAACACATTTTTATCTTGATATCTAAATGAGGGATCATCTTATTATGCTAATAAAACGTTAAACAAGCACTATAAGATGCAACAAACATCATATGTGAAAAGTGAAATGATATGGTTCTTGCACTTGATCATCATCATGTGCATCGTGGTATGATCTTTATCATTCCTTTGTGTGTAAGGCCAAGGTAGGTGTGTTGTAAGAGTATCAACTTATACTTTTACTTACAATATTACCATATCATGACAATAGCCCAACAACAATCTAAACTAGACGCTTCTAATTTATCCATTGCAAGTTTTACGTGGCTTAGGGCTTTCGAAGATATAATCGTTTTTACCTACGAACATGGAACCACAACGAGTATAACCAAATTATTGACAAATCGTTGTAAATTAGATATTGACTATAGTAGGAGATACAGACACCCGCTAACCACTTATGCAAAACTAGTTGCATGTCAAGCGTGGAACAGGTCTCATGTGCGAGGACACGTAAAGTTGTCTGGGCCGCTTCATCCCACTATGCCACCAATATCCAAAGTACAAACAAGAAGCAATAACATAATCATGATCGCCCACATACTCATATGTGTACTACCCGTGCAAAGCATCTACGCATAGATCCGACTCTGATACCACTGTAGGGTTCGTAGCATAGAAAACAAAAAATTTCCTACGATGGGAACAACTATGTACCAAGATCTATCTACTAGATACAAGCAACGAGTGGATATCCATCCTTAGAGAACGTATCCTTATAGATCGACAAAGTTTAACGAGGTTCTACTTGTGGATAATGTAGATTAACACTTGCCGATCTCAAGATCGAGAAGAAGTCTAGTGATACGTCGGAAAAATATCTATAATTTTTGATGTTCCATGCTTGTTTAGTATCTACTTTGATTTGTCCACACTTTGAGGTGCTTTTTACATGTTTTCTGGTACTAACCTATTAACAAGTTGCCATAGTGCCAGTTGCCTATTTTCTACTGTTTTTGGTTCCAGAAAAGCTAGTAAGGAAATATTCTCGGAATTGGACGGGACAAAAGCCAAAGTCAATATTTCATCAAGGAGAACACGGAGTCCAGAGGAGAGACGGAGGGGCGCCACAGAGTGGCCACCCCCAGGAGCGGCCTAGGGTGGGCCTGCGCCTGGGCAGGGTGTGGGCCCCCTGGCGGCCCCCCCAGCCTCGCCTCTTTGCCTATAAGAAGCCCCCGATGCCGAAACCCTAAGCACCCAATAAAAAACTCCACGAAACCTTCTATAGCCGCCGCCACCATCGTCCCTAGATCGGGGGGGTCTGAAGTTCTTCCCGGCACCCTGCCGGAGGGGAGATCATCTCAGAGGCCTTCTTATTCATCATGCCAGCCTTCGGTATGAAGCGTGAGTAGTTCCACCTTGGACTATGGGTCCATGTAGTAGCTAGATGGTTGTATCTCCTCCTTATGCTTTCATGTATAGATCTTGTGAGCTCCGTTCATGATCAAGATCTAATCTATTTGTAATCATGCATGTTGTGTTTGCGGGGATCCGATGGATATTGAGATTACTATGTCAGATTGATTAATGGTTTTGTCTATTTGATTCTATCATGTCTGTGTTGTTTGTGATCTTGCATGCTCTCCGTTGTTAGTAGCTATCTTGGCCAAGTAGTTGCTAGTGACTCCAAGAGGGGGTATTTATGCTCGATAGTGCGTTCATGCCTTTAGTTTCCAAGGGAAGTGACAGAAATCTCTTGTGTTGTTGCCACTAGGGAGAAAACAACGGTCTCTTGTTCATGGAACAAGTGGATTATTTACCTTACGCACTTTGCTTAAAGCAGTTGTCTGTTGCTTGCAACTTAATACTAAAGGGGGTTCGAGTGATAACCTGATGGTGGACTTCTATTCATAGATGCAGTTGGATGGCGGTCTATGTATATTGTTGTATTGCCCAATCGAATCTCATAGGATCTTTTTACCTAGTATTGCATTGTTATGCCATGCTCAGTTTCTGTCAATTGCACTGCTGTAATTTGTTTACCCTTCATGCCATGTTGTTTATCTAAGGAGAGCACCTCTAGTGAACTATGGACCCCGGCCCAATCTTGACCATTGATACATCTTCCACTGTTACCTGTTTACTTGCTGCAAACCATCATCTTCCACACCATACATTTAATCCTTTGTTACATCAAACCGGTGAGCTTGACAACCTCACTAATTCGTTGGGGCAAAGTCTTGAGTTTGTGTTGTGCAGGTTTCCATGGTGCTTGCAACACCTTTGAGACATTTCCTTCCTCCTACTAGTTAGATAACCTCGGTTCCTTACTGAGGGAAAACTTGCTGTTGTGCTCATCACACCTTGCTCATGGGGTTTCCAACGAAGCGTCCCACGACAGTGTTGGGCGCCATCAAGCTTTTTCTAGCGCTGTTGCCGGGGAGGCTAAGGACGTCTTTACAAGGGGATTCCTCCTCAACCTTTCTCTTTACTTTGTTTTTAGTTTGCTTAGTTTGTTTTGCTTGGTTTTGTTTGCCTCTTTTTATCAAAAACTCCCAAAAAATAGTTTAGTTTGGTTTGTCTTCTCTTATAAAAAACACAAAAAATTAGTTCCTACTCTAGTTGTCACCTTGCCCTTGCTCACCATGTTGTTCCCCAAGTTTGCCCTGAAGGACCTTTCGATAGGGATTGGCTCCATAATTGGGAAAGATAATATTGAAGAATTCTTCAATCATGTTAGTAAGCATGAGGATATTGAGGATAAATATATAGCAGAGCTTTCTCCTAATTATGAAATTGCCGCAGCTTCTTTAGTTCATATGTTGGAGGCAAGGTTTGTTAGCCTTAACCCCATGATGCAAATTTTGTTCCTAAAACTAAAAGAAGAAAAGAATGCTAAAAAGAGAGAGTTTATTCTTGAAACTTTACTCAAAGAGTTCCATGATGTTGTTAAGGAAGCCAAAAAGGTCTTTGAGAGTTTTAATATGCTAGGCTCATGTGTAGATGTTGTGGGTACTTCAGATAAAACCATGCCTAGAGATGAATTTAAGATACCCATACCCTTTAAGCTTGTTGGGATGCATGAGGCCTTTGAAAATAATTTTGATTGGATTGTTCCTGAAAATCCTTTTGATGAAAGTAGTAAACCAAAGATAAATTAGAAGGGATCCTCAAAGACTCATTTGGATGAGATAACTCTCATAGTTGAAGACTTTTCAAGTATTGATAACAATTCCTCATTTGAAAATACTTGATTTTTTGCTTCTTGTGCCTAACTTAAAGGCGTTAAAGAAAAGTACCTGTTGGGAGATAACCCAAGAGTTTCCTTGAGTCTTGGAAGTTATTACTTCAGTAATGACCTCTCCTTATCCTTTTTGTTTGCTTCTTGTGCCAAGAATGACCTCTAATGAGAGGAAATTAAGATTTGGGGAGTTGTTGTCCCGAAACAGATTTCTATCCTCCACCATAAAATTTCGTGAGGAGTCTCTGTAAGCCGGATTGAGCTGAAAAGTTACGAATAAATCCCCGGTATGTTAGCTAACTTTCTTTAGTTCAACACTTTTTGATTTGAGCAAAAGAAGATTTTAGAAAAATCGGTTTCTACCTGCTGGTCTGTTTTGACAGATTTCTGACATTATTTGCATTTGCTTCTTATTGATTCCTTTTTGAGTTCTCTTTAGGTGAATTGAGCTTTTTGAAGGAGTTGCTACAGCAGGTTGTGTTTTTAGTGAAAAGTATTGTTGTTCCAAAGGTAGAAGGTAATATCACAATATGCATCAATCAATAAGTTTTGGGACACTGCACACAAAACTAAGAATGTCAACTATGGTCTCTTAATGGTGCCTAAAGGTAGAAGGTGGAGAATCAAATAATGGTGGAAGAAAGGCCCTTCACGGAGGGAAGCAGGGATTTCAAGTTTCAAAAAGAGCTTCCAAAAATTATGGTACTTGTTAGCTTTCAGCCCTCATTGCCCCTATCATAAGCATCTTGAAGTGATTAAGGTTAAAGTGAACAAACTATGGAGTATATGCTTGACAAAGTATAAATTGGCAATCTCAAGTCCCTTGAATACAAGGGCCACACCTCATGCTACTCAACTTCAGTCACCTGTAAGTTCTTGTCATTGTAAGTACATGCATATCATAGAGAACCGCCAACGGGGTACCCCTTTGCACATGGTACAGGATATATCCCATAACCAAAATGACAAGGCAAGAAGACAATGAGCATCTCAGCGATCTTTTTATTTACTATGTGCATAGCTTTTTATTGAGGATGCTTCATAGATAGCTCACTATGGTGATGCTGCAAATTTCCACCATGATTAGGCATGGCTTAGGCTAGCGGCCTAGGCATTTCTCTAACACAAAATACATACTCCATGGACTTACAAGTTCCCTCTTTGTTTCACACTGGTGACATCCATAGGCAAAAGAGCATGATATCAATTATGTACAAAGTACAAGTGCAATGTTGAAAACGTTCCTCGTGATAGCACGGTTCTGCTAATTCTAACGTATAAGTGCAAGCATATACAACATAGATGACGCAATGGTTCAAGATTATTAGGGGCAAAGAATATAAAGTGTGCCATAAAGTTTGTGAGGGCTTTAATCACTAAGTTTTCTCATAACAAAATACTTTTTTAACTGGAAGATAGCTGAAAACAAGAATATACTTGGAATGGTGTAACACACCATGCATAGGAATTTATAGTGGACACTTTGGAATAACTTGGTTTCTTGGGAGTTGGAAGCATGAGTAGAGCTTAATCATACAATTGGAGGCTAGCAAAAGACTGGGAGCAACCAACTAAGAGAGCAATAATGGCCATAATCATGCAGAGCAACCAAAACATTACTTATCAAAGCATAGAGTGGTACTACAAGTCAAGGACTAAATGATCATAGAGGATATGGTGACTTGTTCATAGTCATAACATGGTGTGAGCATGTGCCAAGTCAACCAAAACAAAGCATCAAAGGTGAATACCACAATACTTTGCTTTTGTATGCTAAAATAACGCATAATTCTTTCAAGGCACACTAAGCAGTCCCAATTGTTTGGAACAATACATGCTACAACAATAATCACTAAGCATAAGGTTAAAACAACACCTATCATGTCATGCTAAAGTCTAATTCACAGTCAATGCAAGCTCCTCTTGCACTTTCAAGCAGGAACTTCCTACTCCTTTCCAACACCAAGCAACTTATTTGAAACAACACAGCGAGAAAAACTGGGGTCCGAACTACTTTATTCAAGCAAACTAAACAAACTAAGCAAACCAAACAAAAACTAAGACGCTCCAAGAACAACACAACTTGTGCATGAAACAATAAAAAACGAAGTGTCAAGACAGACTTGAGCTTTTTATTGATGAAGAAGGGGATGCCTTGGGCATCCCCAAGCTTTGACGCTTGTACCTCTTGGATATTTCTTGGGGTGACACCGTGGTGGCATCCCCAAGCTTGAGATTTTGTCCATTATTCATCTCATTACATCATTATCTCTCTACATCTGAAAAATTTCCTTCATACAAAACTTCACACAATGTTCATTAGCAACATTACTGTATTCAAAAGATAATAGAACTTTTAGGCAAAGCTTTGGAACAACAATAATTTTCACTAAAAATACAACCTACTGTAGCAACTCCTTCAAAAATCTCAATTCACCTAAAGAGAACTCAAAAAGGAATCAATAAGAAGCAAATGCAAATAATGGCAGAAATCGGTCAAAACAGACCAGCAGGTAGAAACCGATTTTTTCGAAAATCTTATGTTGCTCAAATAAAAAAGTGTTTAACTAACGAAAGTTATCTAACATACTGAGGGATTTATTCGTAAATTTTCAGCTCAATCCGAATTACAAAGACTCCTCACAAAATTTTATGGTGGAGGACAGAAATCTGTTTCGGGGCAACAACTCTCCAAATCTTAATTCCCGCTCATTAGAGGTCATTCTTGGCACAAAAAGCAAACAAAAAGGATAAGTAGAGGTCATTACTGAAGTAATAACTTCCAAGAATTATGGAAACTATTGGGTTATCTCCCAACAAGTACTTTTCTTTAACGCGTTTAAGTTAGGCTTGAGAGTTTGAGAAGATGCTCACATAAGAAATATGAATTTGAAGTAAAAGAGAACATCAAGAAGCAAATTCAAAACACATTTAAGTCTAACCCACTTCCTATGCATCGGAATCTTGTACACAAATAAATTCACAAAGAACAAAGTGACAAGCATAGGAAGATAAAACAAGAGTAACTTCAAAACTTTCAGCACATAGAGAGGTGTTTTAGTACCATGAAAATTCTACAACCATACTTTCCTCTCTCATAATAATTTTCAGTAGCATCATGAATAAACTCAATAATAGCTATCACATAAATCATGCTTTTCATGTTCTACAAACACATAATTTCTATCAAGCTCAAAAATGGTGGGATTAAAACCTTCACAGGTTTAACCAAAGTAGAAATTTCAAAAGGATCCACATGAACATAACATTCATCCTCCTTTGGTAAGCATGGGGGACAATCAAATAATGTAAGGGATAAAGAGTTACTCTCAGTAGAAGGTAGGCATGGGTAGATAAACCGTTCTTCCTCCTTTTGTTCATCACTCTCCTCCTCTTTTTCATCTAATGAACTTTCAGTTTCAACAATTTCTTCTTCCATAGGCTCATACAAGGCATTAGACTCTTCCATTTGTGGAAAGCATCTATTAAAATATTCAAGAATATAGCCACTTTCTTTATTGTAATTATCAAAGCAAAATTTAAGTATCTCATATACCTCATATTTATAAGGTGCATCATCAGTATTTTCAAGCAAACTGGCAAGTTCAAATGCACCCTTGAAGGCAATAAATTATTCAATTTGTTCCACATCATAAAAGTCATAATTTCCCTTAACATAAGAAGATATGGTAACATTATCATTATACTCACATTGAAAATGAAGGTGTTTATACCTCCTACAGCAACATGATTTATCAAAGCAATAAGTAACATTATAAGTAGAGCACACGTCTCTAGCAATAGTATTCAACTTATCAATTTGTTCCCATAAGTGTTTCCCTTTTTGTGACAAATGGTGTTCCTTATAATAATACTTTTGTTCTTTCGTGAACCCACCTTGCCAATAAGAACTAGTTTCAAAGAAACCATCCATTGATAGAAAGCATGACCAAGCAAGGCAAGAACAAACCAACAACTAGAGTAGAAACTAATTTTTTTTGTGTTTTTGATAAGAGAAAGCAAACCAAACTAAACTATTTTTTTTGGAGTTTTTGAAAAGACACAAAAGAAACTAAGCAAACTAAAAACAAAGGAAAGAGGAAGGAAGTGGAGGAATCCCCTTGTGAAGACGTCCTTAGCCTTCCCGGCAATGGCGCCAGAAAGAGTTGCTTAACGGGGAGGAAGAAGTTTGATGTCCCTTTAGTCCCCAGCAATGGCGCCAGAAAGACTTGATGGCTATACGCATGGTTTACATGGAGCCTGTTGGGAACCCCAAGAGCAAGGTATGAAGCAGCACAGCAGCAAGTTTTCCCTCAGTAAGAAACCGAGGTTGTCGAACCAGTAGGAGGAAGGAAACATCACACAGGTGTTGTAAGCAACACGGAGACCTGCACAACACAAACTCAAGACTTTTCCCCAACGAATCAGTGAGGTTGTCAAGCTCACTGGTTTGTTGTAACAAAGGATTAAACGTATGGTGTGGAAGGTAATGGTTTGTAGCAAGTAAACAGGTAATAGTGGAAGATGTATCAATGGTAAAGATTGGACCGGGGTCCATAGTTCACTAGAGGTGCTCTCCTTAGATAAACAACATGGCATGAAGGGTAAACAAATTACAGCAGGGCAATTGTCACATCCCAAAATTTTCCAAATTTTGAAATGTGAAAAATAAATAAACAAATAAACAATTGTTGATTTTTAGGGTGAGAAGAAACTTTTTGATTCCAATTGGAAACATCAAAAACTTTTTTTATCAGATAAAATCCTAAAGGGATTTAAAAAGATAAAATAATAAATAAAGCTATAAAAGTTGGAATCACTATTTTGGATCTTTTAATAAAAAGATATGGTTTTCAAAAGCAAAGGTAGAAATATAAGTAAGGATTATTTTAAAGGGCCAAATTAAATCTTGGCCAAGCTTTTGAAATAAAATATTTCTATTTGATAAAAAGAGTAAAGGTTTATTTAAATAAAACAATGAGGATTTATTAATATCCAATTTTTTTAAAGTAAAGGCTTTCCATTTTAAATAAACACTGTTAATTTATTTTAAATAAGTTTTCCAAGTGTTTTTGTTTTTTTAATTGAAACCTACTGAAAAGGTTTTGGTTTGGTTTAGATTTGAAATAGAGTTTTAAAAATAAATTAAACCCTATTTGAATTAATGACTAAGGTCTATTTATTTAATTATTAATGGATCCTAAAAAGAATAAAAGATATTTTGTTTTGGACTTTGGATTATGTTGTTAAACAGAATTAAAATCTATACAAAGTTTGGTGGTGATTTGAATTGGTTTGTTGTTTGAATTGTTTGTTTGGAAATCAAATCAGAATATTCAAACAGAAAAAGGAAAAACTTTTGGTATAAAAAAATGAAAGAAACAGACCCAACCCAACAGGCCCAGCAAGCCCACTCGCAGCCCAACTTTCCCTCCCGCTGGTGAACCGTTTTCACTCAGGAAAGAACCCGTCCAGTCACAGACAAGTGGACCCCGTGCCCCCTCTCTCTCCCTCACAGACAGCACGGCCCCACTGCCTCGTCATCGTCATCAACCCCGCGCTGGTCGTTTCCCCCTTGCTCGTCGCCATTCTGCCGCGAGTTAATTCCGTTAAATTCAAGTAAATGGCTGACTTAATCCTCGCCGTGACCACGCCCCCTTAAACACCCACGACTCCTCTCTCTTCCCCCCAAACAACGCCTTCCCTCTGCCACCAAGCTGCGGGAATTTTGAGCTCGACTACCTCTGCCTCCGACGGCGTTCTTGGCCAATTCCGGCGAACCGCAGCCGCCCCTCTCCTCACTGAGCACGCAAGCTTGCTCCTCAGTTCCGTGTGCACCTACCCGTGTGCTCCACTCACCCGCGTGCGTCCCCTAGCATCGACAACCACGACCGCAACATGCCGCCGTCGTCTGCTGTCGCTCCGGCGAATTTCCTGGTAAGCACCGCCCGCCCCGAGCCTTCCCTTTGATGCTCCGATGACCCCTAGTGCCATGCGCGTCTAACCGTACCTTCCGTTTGCCTTAGGGCGATCTGCAGCCTCACCTCCGACAGCAAACAGAGCCGCCCGACGCCGACGTCGTCTCCGGTGAGCAATAACCGTCGCATCTATGCGCCCCTTGCCTCCTCGCGACCACGTTGAGCACCGCCATGATTCCCTGAACAAGGTGAGCTACTTCCCTCCTCCCCTTGCTTCCTGGTTCATCGCTGACGCCACCGCCAGAGCATGCGCCGCCGCCAGTCGCCGGTAGCGCCGCCCAGAAATGGTCTGGCTGCTGTGAGCCGTTAGATTGTTATCCAGTGGCATAGATAGATTCATTTAGTCAAAAGGGTATGTTGGATCTGCGCCGTGTGATTTAAGTGAAATCCTGCGGTACAGAGAGGCTGATCCGCACGAAGCGGTACCGTCCAATAGAAACATGCCACATGGACATGGTTTGGTTTAAAAACAGAAAATATAATCTATTAGATATGCAAACTTGTAAAATTCATAACTTTAGTTCTACACGTCCAAATTTTGCAAATTTTATATCAATGGATTCAGCAGA
This sequence comes from Avena sativa, assembly GCA_916181665.1. Lineage (NCBI taxonomy): Eukaryota > Viridiplantae > Streptophyta > Magnoliopsida > Poales > Poaceae > Avena > Avena sativa. Next base: position 162,716,546 of record OV702294.1, on the reverse strand, counting down.
ACAAGTACTTTGCAACCATGCACTTTGTTTAATGTTTTGCTTCTGGAAAATTGGTTGAATTTGCAGAAACTTGTGTAGGCTTATTTTGAATATAAAAATTGTTCTAGATATATTTTTGAGATGAAATCTTTGCAAAATGGTTTGTTTTGAACCTACTGACCATAGGAACCAACTTATGGATTTAAAAATGTATTTTGTGAAGATAAGGAATAAATACTAGAATTAGCTCATTTCTAGTCAAATAAAAATATTGTTTTTGGTTTAGAAATGAATTTTTGAGTAAAACCTTTGGGAAATTTTTTGATTCAAACCTTCTGACCCTAAACACCAAGTTTTGAGAATCAAAATATATTTGGTGAACTGTCACATCCCAAGATTTTCCAAATCTTGTAATGTGAAAAATAAATAAACAAAATAAATTTTTTGTTGAAAATCAGGGTGAAAAGAAACTTTTGTTTCTAAATGGAAACCTAAAATCCCATCTTGAACAAACTTTAATAAAAGTTTGAATTAAACCAAATCCAAATCAAGGGAAATGCATTCCTCAATGAATGTATCTGGAAATTTAAACACTTGGAAAATAAATCCAAACCCTAAACCCTAAGGGAATAAAAAACCATTTCCAAGTTACCTCCAAGCCTATGGATTTGATCCATATAAAAATTTGTCAACAAACATTCACAAATGATCAATAAAGACAAATAGAAATAATATAAGACCATAGAAATTGGTTTCACTCAATTTGGAACCATAAATAAAATCTTATGAATTTAACAAGATAAAAGAATTGAATTCCCAAAGCTATTAAAGTACTTATCCAGAAAACCATACCAATTGGTGAGCAATTAATCCTTAAGAGATTTAAAAAGATAAACAAATAATAAATAAGATTTCACAAATTGGAATCACCAAGTTTGGATCCCTAAATAAAAAGTTATGGATTTTATAAGATGAAGAAAGAAATACTAAATAAAGAATATTTAAAGACCAAACCAAATCTTGGCCAAATCCTTAAACAAGTGGAATGATTATAATCCCAATTCAAATAAAATAAAAGGATAAAGAATATTCCAAAATAAAAATAAAATGACCTAAACCAAATCCTATTAAATTAAAACAAATACCCAATCTTAAATGATTAATAAATCTTATTAAAAAACTTTTCCAAATAATTCAAGATGAATTATTTGACACCCTTTTAAGTAAACAAAACCTACTGAAAAGATTTGGAAGGTTTAAAAGATTTTAAATGGTGTTTGAAACATTATTAAATCCTATCTAATTAAAAACTAGAGCCTATTTTGAATAAATAAAAGGCCCCAAAATGAATAAGGTTTTATCCTAAAAATGACTTCAGAATTCAATACTAATCAGTATTTGAACCTACTCAATTTTTGGCAAGGTTTTGAATACAAATGGTTGTTTGAAATGCTTAAATGAAATCCAAACAGAATAAAGGAAAAGGAAAAGGAAAAACAAACAGAATAAAAAAATGTGTGAAAGAACCCAGCGAGCCCACTAGGCCCAGTCCAGCCCACCTATCCCCCTCGCCCCCGAAGCGTTTTTCTTACCGCAGAAAGAACCCGCGCAGTCACTGATCACTGGCCCCCACCCCCACTCTCTTTCTTTCGCTGACGAACAGGCCCACAGCCACGTCACTGTCTTCAATCGCGCGACCAGTTCTTCCTCCCTCTCTCTCCCGTTTTTGCCGATTGATTCGCGAGTTAAATTCGTGTCAATGCCGCTGTTAATCCGCCCAGTAAACATGCCCATTTAATCGCCTCTGTCTCCCCTCCATTTCCCCTCCGTCGCCTCACCCAAGCATGCCCCCAGGCCGCCCAATTCCTCTCTGTACTGTCGCTGTCCCCGACAAGCTCCGGCGATGATTCCGGCCGGACCCTACCACCCCTTGCCTCCCCGAGCACGCAGGCAAGTTCACCAGGCCCTGGCGCACTGCTCTGTGGCCTCAGCTCGCCCGTGAGTGCCCTGCAAGCTCGGCAACGTCTTCGACTGAGCGCCACCGTCAAACTACATCAACTTCGGCGACCCTCCCGTAAGCAGCCGTCCGCCCCTCTCCTCCCCGATGACACTCCTGCACTCGCCACACTCGCCCGCATCTAACCACACCTTTGTTTTTCCTTGGGGTGAACCGCAGCGTCGCCCTCGACGACCTCCAGAGCCGCCTGACGCCGCCAGCAGCTCCGGCGAGCGATTGCCGTCACCATCGTGCGCCCCTCGACGAAATCTCAACACGTTGAGCATCGCCGTGACCTCCTGAACCCGGTGAGCATCTCCCCTTCCTTCCTCACCTCCTGTAGCATCGCCACCATCGTCGTCTGACAGCTCCGCCGCCAGTCGCCACCGCCAGCTCCGCTGCTTATTGGTCAAAGCAATAGAGACCGTTAGATCTTCATCTGATGGTTTGGATAGGTTGACTAATTGAAGGGGTAAGGATGAACCTGAGCCACGCGATGTAACTTAAATCCAACAGCCCTCAGTGCGTGATCCGAACGAACCGGTACCAGCCAGTAGCAAGCAGCCACGTGTCCCTGTCCGTTTGATTTAAAACAGATTTGATCTATTAGTTGTTCCATTTTGTAAAATCTATAACTTTTAATCTACACGTCCAAATTTTGCAAATTTTATATCAATGGAATCAGCAAGACAATCCCTAGCCAACCATGCACTTTGTTTAGTAAAAAGTTTCTGGTAAAATGTTTGTTTTTGCAGAAACTTATGTATGCTTGTTTAGATTATAAAAATTGTTCTAAAATGATTTTGGGGATAAAATCTTTGGCAAATGGTTTTTTTTGAACCTACTGACCCTAGGAAACAAATTGTGGTTTCAAAAATGTATTTGGTGAAACAAAAGAATGAACTTTGGATTTAAAACCATTTCTAGTCAAATAAAGATATGGGTTAATTATTAAAAATGGTTTTGGAAGAAAACCTTTGAGAAATGTTTTGGAAATAAACTCTCTGACCCTAAACACAAGGTTTTATGGTTTGAAAACATATTTTGTGAACCCTATAGATTAATGCCTTATTAAAAACATTTCTACACCACATAAAATGATACTTTGTTTTAAAAATGGTTTAGGAAGTGAAATCATTTGCAAATGACTTTGCCACTTTATAACATGACCATTAGGTGTTTTAAAATGTTTATGAACCATTAGAAACCACTTTTATAAATAAAAATCTTTAGCATGCTTGCATGCATTGCTTTGTTACTATGATTTTATGTGATGAATTGCTTGAATGGTAGATTGAAATATTGTTTGCTTGATTGAATTGTAGTGATTTGAAGTGAGTGAACATTGCAAAGATCAAGGAGTGAACTTATACTCTCTACCAAAAAGGCAAGTGATTCTTCATACTTTGTCCCATTATTTTCACTATGCATTAGTGATATTTCTAAGTAGGACTTGCATGGAATTTTGCTGAGTATAAACTATGCTATGGGAAATCCTAGTAGATGAAACCTTAGTAGAATTTTCCTGAGTTAAGATTCCTACTACTATCATGCTTAGCTTAGCTAATAGAAAACAAGGGTGGAATATACATTCAAGCTATGCAAAAATTTCTAAGTCTGAAGACTTATGTTTTGTTTAATAAAACAACTAAGTGAATGAATCACCTGGGTGGAATGGAAGGAATGGTTTGTGTTGAGTGGTTCACAAGGCCCATTTCTATGGTTTACCTTGTGTATCTCACTTGTGGATGGCCACCCAGGAACAAAGAGATTTGAGATGTCAAATGTTGAGAAGCTTCAAGTGCAGCCACTTGGCATTATGGGCTCTGCCTGGATCATATAGGTTGCAATAACTTAGCCAAATGGACAGTTGGTGGTAGGGGTTTGATAGGTTGGAACGCGTCCATTCTGGTCTAAGGGAAGGCTTCTGAAATATCTTGTCTTGGTGAAACCAAGTCTTGTGGGGAAAGTGCACCACCTCTGTAGAGTGTAAAATCTAAGTACTTAGCCATGTCCCTGGTAAAGGACAATTTGAGCATCAAGACATGGAAGCTATCAAGAATCTCATCATCCAAACTTCTAAGTTAAAATCTTGTGGATGAACAAGGGTTGAAAGGATCACCAATTTCTATTGGGAGATGCCTTGGGAAAGATTTTGTCAAAGCAAAAACTTAGTGTTTTCAAATGATAAGGAAAATCTATTTTGAGCAATGCAAGCCTAAGCTCCACTTAGCCAAATGCATATAGATGATAGACTCCACTATACTACCATAGTATCACTTGCCAATACAATTCAAATGTATTGACCCTTGTGGCTATAACTTGTTATGTTGCAGGTTTGTTTGATGTAGTGAAGTGTGTTGATTAGGATTACAAAGTCTACAACCAACATGTCTGCCTGTGGCACTTTGAAGATGAAGGACCCCATGCTTATAGATATTCTGCTGCAATGTAATGTAATAGCCAAATGAGCTATGTAAGATGTAATGAATTAATTTATTCCTGGTTATAAAGTTGTATTATGACCTTTGTTTCTTGATATTACATCTTAACTGTGGATGCTAGCTATTGATCCAGGGACTAGCATTGTAAACACAGGGATCTCTACCTTATTAAAGGTTGGGAACCTTACATGAACCCTTTAAAGAATATTGCTTTGCTAAAAGCATTTTCAACCACATAAAATATTGATTTGATTTAAAAATGGTTTATAGATAAAACCTTTTGCAAATGGTTTTACCACTTTAGTAAATGACCACTTTGAACTTTATAATGTTTAGAGCCGAGTAGAAACCACTTTTGCAAATAAAACTATCTTTTGCATGCTTGCATGCATGACCTTGTTTTTGTTATTTTATGTGTGATAAATTGGTTGGAATGCTAGTTGATTTTGTGTTTGCTTGACTGAATTGTAGTGGAATTAGAAGAGTGTGATATTTGCAAGATCAAGAAGTGAACCAACATTCTCTACTAAAAAGGCAAGTGACACTATCATCCATGTCCTACTATTTTCATTACACTTAGTGGATTTTTGTAACATGCATGATAAGGACTACTATATTTTATGCTATGCTAAATCCTAATAGGATACCCTTATATATTCCTTAGTGAAAACATTGTAGTTGTAGTATGCTTAGCCCTGCTATATATTTGGGATGGGATACATGATATGATTATATGAAGAGTTGAAAAGATATAAGTTTTATATAATAAAACAAGTACTCAATGAACCACCTGGGTGGACATTTTGGACAAGGTGGCAACAAAGGGAACCATCTTTATATGGATATCTCAGTTTGTATGTGCACTAGAAGAAAACCACCCAGGGACTTAGAGATTGAACATGTTTCTCGTACAGTGGCTTCCATGTACAGCCACATGCTAAATGGGCTCTGGCTTAGTCAACTACATAGTGGAAGACTCATGCATTGGCATCTTCAGGTTAACTAGAATTGTGTAAGGGAAATTTTATCCCTACATTGGTGCCTGGTAGACGAGCTAGCATTGTGTATTGAGAGGACTTCTATGGAAAGACTTTGTCACATTCTCAATCTGCCAGTACTCCATCTTGGTGACTACTTATCCAACAACCACTGGTGGCATCAAGATGAGATTGTGTCATGTGGGTAAAGTGTATAACTTCTGCAGAAGATCAAATTCTAAGTACTTAGCCGTGTCCCCGGTTATGGACAATACTGAGCAACTAAGGCCTGAGCTATGGAAGATCTCGACATTCCAATTTCTCAAAGTAAAACTTGATGGTGACAACAAGGGATTTGAAGCACTTGGAGTTTTCCAAGGAGTTCAGAAAGATTTGACAAAAGATCAAAAACTATTTTGAAAATATAGGACAAAACTATATTGCTTCTGCAAATGAGCCTAAACCCTACTTAGCCAAAAATGCATGTAATGATAGGATCCACTTATTTCTACATAGTAGTGAAACTTTCCAATACAATTCAAATGTATTGACCCTTGTGGCTGCAACTTATTATGTTGCAGGTTTGTTTGTTGATTAGTGAAGTGTGTTGAATAGGATTACAAGTCTACAACCAACATGACTGCCTGTGGCACTTTGAAGATGAAGGACTCCATGCTATAGTTATTTCTGCTGCATTGTAATGTGATAGCCAAATGAGCTATGTAAGATGTAATGAATTATTTTATTCCTGGTTATAAAGTTGTATTATGACCTTTGTTTCTTGATATTACATCTTAACTGTGGATGCTAGCTATTGATCCAGGGACTAGCATTGTAAACACAGGGATCTCTACCTTATTAAAGGTTGGGAACCTTACAGATGGTATCAGAGCACTGTGTTGCCTGTAGGATTGTAACCCTAAGATTGGACAAAACCCCTTAGAAAAATAGGAGTTGAATTTGTTCCAAAACTTATTTACAAACAATCTTGTAAACTCTTTCCTCAACCTTTTGGTTTTGATTCTACATCTCTTCTATTTCCACTTGATGGACAAAGCCATGACCATTGACTTCAACTTTAGTTCCACCAAGGACTTCAACTTAGACATCACTAAGGACTACAAGTGAGAACCAAGAGACAATAGATTGCCTACCAAAGACATTGATATCAAGTTAGAGTATGGATCATATTGACCTATGAGGTATGATTATACTAAGTTATTTATTTCAAGAAAACTTGTTGTTTCCTTCAACTCATGAGTTAAGCTCATAAGTTGTTAAGTGGATAGTTGCTTGTTGATTGTTTGATTGTTTGATTGAACTTGGTTGTTTTTGAGTTGTGTGTTAGAACTTCTTAAAAACCTATCCACCAATACTCATCCCTATCAAACCAACAGATGCCTCCCCGTCGTGCCAACCCCAACCAGAACAACAACATCACTCCTGAGATGCAGCAGATGATGATAGCTCAGACACAGCTGATGCAGATGATGACCACGTTCATACAGAATCAAAACAACAACAACAATAATAATAATAATAATAATAATAACAATAATCAGAATAATCCACCAGCACTTGACATGCTCACCAAGTTTCTAAAACTTAGGCCTACAAGATTCTCTGGAACAACTGATCCAATGGAAGCCAATGACTGGTTACGTTCAGTGAATAAGGACTTAGTGACTGTTGGCTGCACCGATGAAGAAAAAGTTAGGTTTGCATCACATCTGCTTGAAGAACCAGCAGCAACATGGTGGGACAACTTTCAGATCACCACTCCCCTTGAAGATGTAACTTGGGCTATTTTTGAGGATGGTTTCCGTACAGCTCACATCTCATCTGGAGTGATGAGCTTGAAGAAAAAGGAGTTTCACAATCTGAAACAGCGTCACCTCAGTGTGGCTGAGTACATTGAAGAGTTCAACAATCTGGCACGCTATGCACCAGATGAAGTTGATACAGATGCTAAGAGGAAGGAGAAATTTCTCGAATGACTTAATGATGAGTTGAACCTGCAGCTATCTGTTGCCTATGTCCCAACTTATCAATCACTCTGTGACAAAGCCACTATATTGGAAAACAAGATGAATCAAGTTGAGAACAGAAAGAGGAAGCATAAACTCAAGAATCACTCAGGATCATCAAAAAAGAAACATTCATTCAAAAAGAGCAATGAAGATTCTGAACCACATCAGTATCACCACAACAACAATGGAAGTTACAATAATGGAAATGATACTTATAATGGAGATGACCTTGGTCAGAATCAACATGACAATTTCAGGAAGAAAGATATTAGCTAGTTGCAGTGTTATAATTGTAAGGAACTTGGACACTATGCATCAGACTGTCCTGAGAAGGAAAAGAATAAGGATACTAGAGGAGCCAATGGAAAAGACTCCAATGTGACCCAGAAAGGACATGTGAACCACATTGCCATGGATGGGAACTTTGAAGAGATAGAAGAAGTGGATGTCAGGAATTAGATAACTCAGTTGAGTCAAATAAGGATTTCTTGTCTATCTGGATATCAAATGTTGAACCCATAGTCAAGTGAACCATCAATGTAACCCTATGAGACTTTCTTTTAAGGGTGGCAGTACCCTAGTTGCCTTGAAGCCAACTTGTAACCCTAGCCTTCCCAAATCTCGGGACGAGATTTCTTTTAAGGGTGGTAGCCTGTCACATCCCAAAATTTTCCAAATTTTGAAATGTGAAAAATAGATAAACAAATAAACAATTGTTGATTTTTAGGGTGAGAAGAAACTTTTTGATTCCAATTGGAAACATCAAAACCTATTTTTTTATCAAATAAAATCCTAAAGGGATTTAAAAAGATAAAATAATAAATAAAGCTATAAAAGTTGGAATCACTATTTTTGGATCTTTTAATAAAAAGATATGGTTTTCAATAGCAAAGGTAGAAATATAAGTAAGGATTATTTTATAGAGCCAAATTAAATCTTGGCCAAGCTTTTGAAATAAAATATTTCTATTTGATAAAAAGAGTAAAGGTTTATTTAAATAAAACAATGAGGATTTATTAATATCCAATTTTTTTAAAGTAAAGGCTTCTCCATTTTAAATAAACACTGTTAATTTATTTTAAATAAGTTTTCCAAGTGTTTTTGTTTTTTTAATTGAAACCTACTGAAAAGGTTTTGGTTTGGTTTAGATTTCAAATAGAGTTTTAAAAATAAATTAAACCCTATTTGAATTAATGACTAAGGTCTATTTATTTAATTATTAATGGATCCTAAAAAGAATAAAAATTATTTTGTTTTGGACTTTGGATTATGTTGTTAAACAGAATTAAAATCTATACAAAGTTTGGTGGTGATTTTAATTGGTTTGTTGTTTGAATTGTTTGTTTGGAAATCAAATCAGAATATTCAAACAGAAAAAGGAAAAACTTTTGGTATAAAAAAATGAAAGAAACAGACCCAACCCAACAGGCCCAGCAAGCCCACTCGCAGCCCAACTTCCCCCCCGCTGGTGAACCGTTTTCACTCAGGAAAGAACCCGCGCAGTCACAGACAAGTGGACCCCGCGCCCCCTCTCTCTCCCTCACAGACAGCACGACCCCACTGCCTCGTCATCGTCATCAACCCCGCGCCGGCCGTTTCCCCCTTGCTCGTCGCCGTTCTGCCGCGAGTTAATTCCGTTAAATTCGAGTAAATGGCTGAATTAATCCTCGCCGTGACCACACCCCCTTAAACGCCCACGACTCCTCTCTCTTTCCCCCCAAACAGCACCATCCCTCTGCCACCAGGCTGCGGGAATTTTGAGCTCGACTACCTCTGCCTCCGACGGTGTTCCCGGCCAATTCCGGCGAACCGCAGCCGCCCCTCTCCTCACTGAGCATGCAAGCTTGCTCCTCAGTTCCGTGCGCACCTGATCGTGTGCTCCACTCACCCGCGCGCATCCCCTAGCATCGACAACCACGACCGCAACACGCTGACGTCATCTGCTGTCGCTCCGGCGAATTTCCTGGTAAGCACCGCCCGCCCCGAGCCTTCCCTTTGATGCTCCCATGACCCCTAGTGCCATGCGCGTCTAACCGTACCTTCCGTTTGCCTTAGGGCGACCTGCAGCCTCACCTCTGACAGCAAACAGAGCCGCCCGACACCGACGCCGTCTCCGGTGAGCAATAACCATCGCATCTGTGCGACCCTTGCCTCCTCGCGACCACGTTGAGCACCGCCATGATTCCCTGAACACGATGAGCTACTTCCCTCCTCCCCTTGCTTCCTGGTTCGTCGCTGACGCCACCGCCAGAGCATGCGCCGCCGCTAGCGCCGCCCAGAAATGGTCTGGCTGCTGTGAGCCGTTAGATTGTTATCCAGTGGCATAGATAGATTCATTTAATCGAAAGGGTATGTTGGATATGCGCCGTGCGATTTAAGTGAAATCCTGCGGTCCAGAGAGGCTGATCCGCACAAAGCGGTACCGTCCAATAGAAACACGCCACGTGGACATGGTTTGGTTTAAAAACAGAAAATAGAATCTATTAGATATGCAAACTTGTAAAATTCATAACTTTAGTTCTACATGTCCAAATTTTGCAAATTTTATATCAATGGATTCATAAGAACAAGTACTTTGCAACCATGCAATTTTTTTAATGTTTTGCTTCTGGAAAATTGGTTGAATTTGCAGAATCTTGTGTAGGCTTATTTTGAATATAAAAATTGTTCTAGATATATTTTTGAGATGAAATCTTTGCAAAATGGTTTGTTTTGAAACTACTGACCATAGGGACCAACTTATGGATTTAAAAATGTATTTTGTGAAGATAAGGAATAAATACTTGAATTAGCTCATTTCTAGTCAAATAAAAATATTGTTTTTGGTTTAGAAATGAATTTTTGAGTAAAACCTTTGGGAAATGTTTTGATTCAAACCTTATGACCCTAAACACCAAGTTTTGAGAATCAAAATATATTTGGTGAACCCTTTAAAGAATATTGATTTGCTAAAAGCATTTTCAACCACATAAAATATTGATTTGATTTAAAAATGGTTTATAGATTAAACCTTTTGCAAATGGTTTTACCACTTTAGTAAATGACCAATTTGAACTTTATAATGTTTAGAGCCTAGTAGAAACCACTTTTGCAAATAAAAATATCTTTTGCATGCTTGCATGCATGACCTTGTTTTTGTTATTTTATGTGTGATAAATTGGTTGGAATGCTAGTTGATTTTGTGTTTGCTTGATTGAATTGTAGTGGAATTAGAAGAGTGTGATATTTGCAAGATCAAGAAGTGAACCAACATTCTCTACTAAAAAGTCAAGTGACACTATCATCCATGTCCTACTATTTTCATTACACTTAGTGGATTTTTGTAACATGCATGATAAGGACTACTATATTTTATGCTATGCTGAATCTGAAGGGAATATGCCCGAGAGGCAATAATAAAGTGGTTATTATCGTATTCCTTGTTTATGATAAATGTTTATTTTACATGCTATAATTGTATTAATACGGAAACGTTAATACATGTGTGTTTAATAAACAAAAAGGAAGTTCCTAGTTATGCCTCTCTCATAAACTAGCTCGTTGATTAACAAGATGATCAAGGTTTCCTGATCGTGGACATTGGATGTTGTTAAAAACGAGGTCACAACATTAGTGTAATGATGTGATGAACATTCATCCGAAGTATAGCATTATGATCAAAGTCATTGAGTTTATATTGCTATAACAACTTACGAAGTAGTCCTAATCCTTAGACCATGAGATCATGTCAATCACTAACACCGGAAGAGTTTCTTGATAACATCAAACGTCACACCGTAACAGGGTGATTATAAAGATGGATTCAGAACTAATAAAGTGTTATGTTGAGGCCCATGGATCGGGAGTGGAATTTGTTCATCCCGATGACGGATAGATATGCTCTGGGCCCTCTCGGTGATATCACATTGATTAGCTTGCAAGCAAGTGATTTGATCACTAGAATGTTATATCGCGGGAACGAGAAAAGAGTGCATGTCAGTAACGAGATCAAACTAGGTATGGAGATACCGATGATCGAATCTCGGACATGTAATATATCGTGAAACAAAGGGATTAAGATACTAGCGTAAAAGGTTCCGACGATCACAAGAAAGTCATCGTTGAATGTGTGGGAGTCAGTATGGGTCTCCAGATCCCGCTTCTGATTATTGATCTGAGAGGGGTCTCGATCATGTCCGCATTATTCACGAAGCATAGGGTGACACACTTAAGAGACACCGACATCCATTTGGAGCAAAAGTTTCATGCCGAAAAGAATAACAAACGCAGGAATTTATTTCACTAGATACCGAAACAGGTTTTCGGGTGAAATTGCATAAAGTGGTTATGCATGTGAAATAGAATTCTAGCAAGGGGTTATTTGTGAATGTTTGTGATTAAAGTAATTGACAAAATTCTGAATAAAATAAAAGAGTTTTATTTAATGAGAGTTTGCATTAAATTTGGTGGAAATTTAATGGGAATTTGAGTGGGTTTTTGAGTGGAGGGAATTGAAAGGCATTTGAGTGAGTGGAGTGTCCACCCACATGAATGTGGAAGAGGTGGGGGCAGCCCCATGGCTGGGCGCATGGCCCCTTGGGTGCCCCCCCTCTCCCTTTAAAAGGAGCCCCCCTCCCTCTCTCTCACTCACACCTCCTCGTGAAGGATCTCTCTCCCCCTCTAGTATTTATCCCCCATGGACTAGCGAGATACATGTTCCCGGTGGCTATTCGGCAAGAAAGAGTTGTGCTTCCGCTGCATCGCTGGAGCGAGGAGGCGGAGGTTGCTTGGTGCCTTGAACGTGTGTGCGAGCACGTATGCGCTGCTATTTTGCGGCGCTAGGACTTCCTCTCGATCTTGAGATCGGCAAGAGATCGTCTACATCAACCACGAGTTGAACTCGTTAAGCTTTGTCGGTCTTCAAGGGTATGTTCCCTATGGATATACATCCGCCTGTTGTTTGTATCTAATAGATAGATCTTGGTACATAGTTCACATCGTAGGAAATTTTTTGTTTTCTATGCTGCGAACCCTACAAAATCCTAATAGGATACCCTTATATATTCCTTAGTGAAAACATTGTAGTTGTAGTATGCTTAGCCCTGCTATATATTTGGGATCGGATACATGATATGATTATATGAAGAGTTGAAAAGATATAAGTTTTATATAATAAAACAAGTACTCAATGAACCACCTGGGTGGACAAGGATACTCAAGTTTTGGACAAGGTGGCAACAAAGGGAACCATGTTTATATGGCTATCTCATTTTGTATGTGCACTAGAAGAAAACCACCCAGGGACTTAGAGATTGAACATGTTTCTCGTACAGTGGCTTCCATGTATAGCCACATGCTAAATGGGCTCTGGCTTAGTCAACTACATAGTGTAAGACTCATGCATTGGCATCTTCAGGTTAACTAAAATTGTGTAAGGGAAATTTTATCCCTACATTGGTGCCTGGTAGACAAGCTAGCATTGTGTATTGAGAGGACTTCTATGGAAAGACTTTGTCACATTCTCAATCTGCCAGTACTCCATCTTGGTGAGTACTTATCCAACGGCCATTGGTGGCATCAAGATGAGGTTGTGTCATGTGGGTAAAGTGTAAAACTTCTGCAGAAGATCAAATTCTAAGTACTTAGCCGTGTCCCCGGTTATGGACAATACTGAGCAACTAAGGCCTGAAGCTATGGAAGATCTCGACATTCCAATTTCTCAAAGTAAAACTTGATGGTGACAACAAGGGATTTGAAGTACTTGGATTTTTCCAAGGAGTTTAGAAAGATTTGACAAAAGATCAAAAACTATTTTGAAAATATAGGACAAAACTATATTGCTTCTGCAAATGAGCCTAAACCCTACTTAGCCAAAAATGCATGTAATGATAGGATCCACTTATTTCTACATAGTAGTGAAACTTGCCAATACAATTCAAATGTATTGACCCTTGTGGCTGCAAATTATTATGTTGGAGGTTTGTTTGTTGATTAGTGAAGTGTGTTGAATAGGATTACAAGTCTACAACCAACATGACTGCCTACGGCACTTTAAAGATAAAGGGCTCCATGCTTTAGTTATTTCTGCTGCATTGTAATGTGATAGCCAAATGAGCTATGTAAGATGTAATGAATTATTTTATTCCTGGTTATAAAGTTGTATTATGACCTTTGTTTCTTGATATTACATCTTAACTGTGGATACTAGCTATTGATCCAGGGACTAGCATTGTAAACACAGGGATCTCTACCTTATTAAAGGTTGGGAACCTTACAGCAATTGATAGGAACTGAGCAAGGCATAACAATGCAATACCAGATAAAAATATCCAATGAGATTCGATTGGGCAATACAACAATATACATAGACCGCCATCCAACTACATCTATGACTAGAAGTCCACCTTCAGGTTATCGTCCGAACCCCCTCCAGTATTAAGTTGCAAGCAACAGGCAACTACTTTAAGCAAAGTGTGTAAGGTAAACAATCCACTTGTTCCATGAACAAGAGACCGTTGTTTTCTCCCTAGTAGCAACAACACATCTACAACCAAAGAGATTTCTGTCACTTCCCTTGGACACTAGAGGCATGAACCCACTATTGAGCATAAATACCCCCTCTTGGAGTCACTAGCAACTATTTGGCCAAGATAGCTACTAACAACGGAGATCATGCAAGATCACAAACATCACACACATGATAGTATCAAATAGACAAAACCATTAATCAATCTGACATAGTAATCTCAATATCCATCGGATCCCCGCAAACGAAACATGCATGATTACAAATAAATTATATCTTGATCATGAACGGATCTCACAAGATCTATACATGAAAGAACAAGGAGGAGATACAACCATCTATCTACTACATGGACCCATAGTCCAAGGTGGAACTACTCACGCATCATACCGGAGAAGAAGGCCTCCGGGATGATCTCCCCTCCGGCAGGGTGCCGAGAAGAGCTTCAGATCCCCCCGATCTAAGGACGATGGTGGTGGCGGCTACATAAGGTTTCGTGGAGTTTTGATCGGGTGTCTAGTGTTTCTGCATCAGGGGCTTCTTATAGGCAAAGAGGCGAGACTGGGAGGCGGCCAAGGGGCCTACACCCTACCCAGGCGCGGGGTAGGGGCCACCCGCGCCTACACCCTACCCAGGCGCGGGGTAGGGGCCACCCGCGCCTAGGGGGTGTGGCGGCCCTGGTTCGCCTCTCCGTATCCCCTCTAGACTTCGTGTCGCCCACGGTAAAATATTGACTTTGGCTTTTGTCCCGTCCAATTCCGAGAATATTGATTTTCTGCCTTTCTGGAACCAAAAACAGAAGAAAACAGGCAACTGGCACTGTGGAAACTTGTTAATAGGTTAGTTATAGAAAAAGATATAAAAACACCTCAAAGTATAGACAAAGCAAAGCAAAGTAGATACTAAACAAGCATGGAGCATCAAAAATTATAGATACGTTTCCGACGTATCAGCCCCCGATGAGAAAACCCTAGAGGAATCAGCATACATCCAAAAAAACTTCCACAATGTCGCTGCCACTAAAGGTAGATGGGGAACATAAGTCTCTGTTCTAGCACCCTACCGGGACGGGGAATTGCCCCCGGAGCCATCTCCATCGATCTCCACCACCATCTCCATCGCTGTTGATGATTTCCATGATGAGGAGGGAGTAGTTCTTCCTCGAGGCTAAGGGCTCTACCGGTAGCTATGTGTTCATCTCTCTCTATGCATGATCATATTGTGATCATGAGATTTGTAATCAATTATATCTACTCTGCTACTCAAGTGCTTTAATCAATCTTCGGCTCTCCCAACGTGCGTGAAAGTGACAACATGCACACCGTTTGGCACTTAGGCTAGAGACTACATAAATACTTGTCATGCGTTATATTTGGATTTGGGTGTCTCTATGAAATTGTGGTGTTTGAAGGAACCATCTAGCGCTCAAGGTGATAGTGTGGGGTTACCTAGATGGGGATTGCGAACTTTAAGGAGTGCTTTTGTAGCCCTACCATGTATTAGAGTTATCCAACCGGAGAGTTCAGAGTAGTACCATGAAGAGAATATATTTATACGAGAGTGTTCACTGGTGAAACTATGATCCCTAGCCTGGTTTCTAAACATTGAAACACCGTTTACAACTAGATCTATTGCATGTTTGCTCGTTGTCATCTTTGTTTCATAATGCCTTTAGTCTTTTGTAAGATCCCACCTTTATAAAGGTAAAGATCCCTGTGATTGCAATGCTAGTCCCTGGATCAATTCTAGCATCCACAGTTTAAGATGAAGTACACAGAAACAAAGGTCATTGTTACATATCATTCTAGAGACAAACATAGTCTTTTACAACTCCATGGCCACAGGCCTAATACAAGAGTTCAATTAGTAAATAAGATAAGTAAGTCTTCATATTCATGTGCCACAGGCAAGCATGTTGAGTGTAGACTCATAACCCCTAATCATCATCAGAATAACCTGCAACATCACAAGTTACAGCCACAGTGGGTCAATACTTTTGGAATAGTATTGGAAAGTGATACCTTAGTAGAATATTATCAATCTAGATACTACATCCATTTGGCTAAGTGTAGCTTAGGCTTGCTTTGCTCAAAATAGGTTTTACCTATTAGTTGAAAACACTAAGTTTTTCTTTGATAAAACTTTCCCAAGGAACCACCAATAGACATTGGTGAACCTTCACCCTTGTTCAAACACAAGTTTTAACTTAGAAATTGGGATGAGGAGATTCTTGATAGCTTCCATGTCTTGATGCTCAAGTTGTCCAATACCAAGGACATGGCTAAGTACTTAGATTCTTCCATCTGCAGAGGTTGTGCACTTTCCCCACAAGACTTGATTTTCACCAAGACAGGACCTTTCAGAAGCCTTCCCTTAGACCAAATGGACGTGCTCCAAACCTATCATCCCACTACCACCAACTATCCAAATGGCTAAGTTATTGCAACCTATATGATCCAGGTAGAGCCCATAATGCCATGTGGCTGCACTAGAAGCTTCTTAACATTTGGCATCTCAAATCCCTTTGTTCCTGGGTGGCTTTACACAAGTGAGATACACAAGGTAAACCATAGAAATGGGCCTTGTGTAACCACTCAACACAAACCATTCTTTCCATTCCACCCAGGTGTTTCATTCACTTAGTTGTTTTATTAAGCAAAAACACAAGTCAACAGACTTAGAAATATTTCATATAGTATGAATATAAACCACCCTTGGTTGATACTAGCTAGGCTAAGCATGGAAATAGTAAGCATCTTAACTTAGAGAAATTTCTAACATTTCTATAACTACTAGGATTTCCCAAGCATAGCATATAGTTACTTATCAAAATATCCATGGAAATCCTATACAAAATATTTCTAGTGCATAGGTGAAAAATATAGGAATAAAATCATGAAGCACCACTTTTGTTGGTAGTTTGGGGAGTAGCAACAATCCTCACAATCACAATCACTATTTGCACCGAAATCAACACATAAAATAATGGCACCAAATCACATATAAAATATATACAAACAAAAATATATGAATGCATGCAAAATGCCATGTGATGATTTTCTACCCAAACAAGACAAGTAAATAGTACTGAATCATAAACAAGTCCTAAACATACCAAATAAACTTTATTTGATCAACAAATCATTTTTCAAATAATTTCTATACACAAAATAAGCCTACAAAAGTTTCTCTAAAAACAACCGTTTTTACAGAGGCAAAACTTTAAACACATTGCATAAACAGGTAGGATTTTCTCTCCTGATTCCAATGATATAAAATTTGTAAAATTTGAACGTGTGGATCAAAAGTTATGAATTTTACAAGTTTGGTAAACTAATAGATCAAATTTATGTTTTAAATTTAAACTCAGGCCACGCGGCGCTCTCTGATTCGTTGGTACCGCTTTGCACGGATCGACTAGCGTGGACCGCACAATCTAAATGAAATCACATGGCCAGATCTATCTCGTACCCCTTCGTTTAAGTGATCTATCTAACGCGTTGGATCTGGATCTAACGGTTGCCGATCAAGCGACCAAAGTATGGCGGCGCTAGCGGCGGCGAGTGGCGGCGGCGGCTCTGTCAGAGATGTTGCCGGCGATCTAGGTTGCGCGGGAGAGGGAGAGATAGCTCACCGAGTTCGCCGTGCACTACTGATGCTCAAGGTAGGCTTGGTTGGCGAAGGGGCGCTCGAGGTCGACGGGTATTGCTCTCCGGAGTCGCTGCTGTCGTCGGGCGTGTGCTGCTGGAGACGGTGGCGACGCTATGGTTCACGCTAAGGCACGAGAAGATTGCGTTAGATGCGTGCAGACAAGGCGAGTGTGTGAGTATGAACGAGAGAGGGAGGCACGGTCAGTACAAACCAGGAGAGCTCGTCGGAGTTGCGGCTGCGTCGGGCACTTGCGGTCGTCGACGTTGGCGAGGCTCTGGATAGTCCTAGCACGCACCAGTGGTGTTAGAAGATGCGCAAGGTTGCTGCGATCATGCTGGCAATATTAGAAGGCAAGGGGCGATGAGTGCTCACCGGAATCGCACGCCGGAGTGGCTCGGTACCGTGGCGGTGCAAGCGAGATTGTGGGCAGCCTGGTGGCGGAGTGGGGGCGCTGAGTGAGGGGAAATGGTCGCAAAGGGGTGGGGGTTAAATAGCCGGAGCAGGGGCGAGAATCTTGCGCGGCATCAATGGGATTGAAGAGCATTTTCATCGGGACGAAACGGCTGCGGCGGCGCTGGTCACAGGCGTGATTTGGGGACGACGAGGTGACGTGGCTGCGGGGCCCAGTGGTCAGCGAGGGGGGGGGGGGGTGCACGGGCGCGGTGAGGAAAGGTAGAGAGAGAGGTGGCCCGGGTGGGCTATTTTGTTTGATGGGCTGAAAGGCTGGCGCCAGGCCCAGTTGGGTTTTCTAATTCCTTTTCTTTTTCTAAGTTTATTTTCTGGAATCATTTTCAAATGAAATCAAAAGCATTTGAATTCCAATATTTTTCTGGATTTTTGTAAAGTGTAAACTTCATAATATTGGACATAAAACCTTGCTTTCTCATTAGACTTGCTTGGTCTTTTTGAAAAATCAAAAATAAACAGTGCCTTAGCACTTGATTTGAATAGGTTTTGAAAATGGTTTAAAACCATATTTGTTTTGTAAATTTTTGTCCAAGCCTTGCTCACAACCAAAGCAATCCTATGAACTCACAACAATGGTTTAAAACAAATATTCCCTCACTAGGGAGTGGCATTGAATTAATGCTTGCTCACATAAAATGATAGCACCCAGTGTTTATGTTTCCTTGAAATGAGTTTGAAATTGATCCCTAAATGATATGCATGCATGAATGATATGCAATCTTTGAAAACATGATTTTAGGGATGTTACAAATCTAACCCCCTTAAGGTGAATCTCGCCCTCGATATTCGGGTTGGCTAGCAAATAGGTGAGGGTGGGCTTTCCGAAGATCATCTTCTCTTTCCCATGTTGCTTCTTCTTCGGAATGATGGTTCCATTGAACTTTGCAGAATTTGATAGTCTTAGTCCCAGTAACTCTTTATGCGGTCTCAATAATCTTGATAGGCTTTTCCTAATAAGTGAGGTCACTCTCCAATTGAACCTCCTCCAAAGGTATAATATCCTTCAAAGATGTCTCTTCCATCTCTGGATGGCATTTCTTAAGTTGACTCACATGAAACACATTGTGAACGGCAGACAATGATTCTGGCAATTCAATCTCATAAGCTACTTCTCCTTTACGACTCAGAACCTTGAATGGTACAACATATCTTGGGGCCAATTTTCCTTTGAATCCAAATCTCTTCACTCCACGAAGTGGTGAAACTCTAAGATAAGCTATATCACCCACCTTATAGGTGACTTCTCTACGCTTAGGATCTACGTAGCTCTTTTGTCGGGACTGTGCTATCTTCAATCTGTCCTTAACTAGTTTAACTTTCTCTTCAGCCTCTTTGATTAGTTCTGGTCCGAACAGATTTCTTTCTCCCACACCATTCCATAACAATGGGGTGGTACACTTTCTCCCATAGAGAAATTCAAATGGTGCCATCTCAATATTGGCTTGATAGCTGTTGTTGTAAGAGAATTCTGCGTAAGGCAGACTTTCATCCCAACTGGCTCCATAGTCTAGGGCACATGCCCTCAACATATCTTCAAGTATCTGGTTGGTCCTTTCTGTTTGTCCATCAGTCTGAGGATGAAAAGCAGTGCTGAATTCCAACCTCTTTCCCAAAGACTCATGTAGTTGCCTCCAAAAATGAGAAGTGAATTGGGTTCCCCTATTAGACACAACACTCTTGGGTACTCCATGCAGACATACAATTCTACTCATGTAGATCTTGGCTAACTTCGCACTTGTATAGGTTGTCTTCACGGGTATGAAATGAGCCACTTTAGTTAAGCGATCCACTACTACCCAAATAGAATCATACCCTGACCTGGTCCTTGGCAATCCGGTAATGAAATCCATGCCAATCTTGTCCCACTTCCAATCAGGAATAGGTAGTGGTTGTAACAATCCTGCTGGTTTCTGATGTTCCGCTTTTACTCTACTACATACATCACACAAAGCAATATGTTCGGCGATGTCTTTCTTGAGATTATTCCACCAAAATCTTTCCTTCATATCCATGTACATTTTGGTGTTACCCGGATGAATGGAATATGGTGAGTTATGTGCTTCTTGTAAAGTCAGCTTCCGAAGCTCCGGATCTTGTGGAACACAGATACGTTTTCCATACCATAAAGTACCCTGTTCGTCTTCATGGAATCCTTTGGCTTTTCCCTTGCCAATCTTTTCCTTGATCTCTTCAATTTCCTTGTCTGTCTTTTGGGCTTCTTTGATTTTGTCCAACAAAGTGGGTTGAACATCCAAAGTCATGAGATGTCCTTCAGGCACAATCTCTAATTTGAGATCTCTAAACTGGGCACACAGATCATCTGACAACTCTCCCTTAGTAAGGCCATTTACAAAAACCTTACGGCTTAGAGCATATGCTACAACATTTGCTTTACCGGGGTGGTATTGCAAACTCAAGTCATAGTCCTCAATGAGTTCTAGCCATCTTCTTTGTCTCATGTTGATTTCTTTCTGGGTGAAGATATACTTCAAAATTTTGTGATCTGTGAACACTTCACATCGCTTTCCCAAAAGATAATGTCTCCATGTTTTGAGTGCATGGACAATAGAGGCTAACTCTAAATCATGAGTTGGGTAGTTTACCTCATGAGTTTTGAGTTGTCTCGAGGCATAAGCCACAACTTTCCCTTCTTGCATTAGCACTGCACCTAATCCATGATGAGATGCATCACAATACTTGGAAATCCTTCTCCAAATCTGGCAGACATAAGACCGGTGATGTCACTGGTCTCTTCTTCAATTCTTGGAAACTGATTTCACATCCTTCAGACCAAGCGAATTTCTTGTCTTTCTTTAGTAACTCTGTCATTGGTTTATCTACCTTGGAGAAATTCTCAATAAATCTTCTGTAGTATCCTGCCAAGCCAAGGAAACTACAAACCTCTTTTACTGACTTAGGAGATTCCCATTCAGTTACAGCTGACACTTTAGCAGGATCAACTGCTACACCATCTCCTGACACAATGTGTCCAAGAAATCCAACTTCATTCAACCAGAATTCACACTTGCTGAATTTGGCATACAGCTTGTGCTCTCTAAGCTTCTCAAGTATCAAACGCAAATGTCCTTCATGCTCTTCTTTGCTCTTGGAGTAGATCAAAATGTCATCGATGAAAACGACAACAAACTTGTCGAGAAACTCCATGAACACCTTGTTCATCATATTCATGAAGTAAGCTGGTGCATTGGTTAAACCAAATGGCATCATGGTGTACTCATACAATCCATACCTAGTGGTGAAATCTGTCTTAGGTATGTCTTGTTCTCTTATCTTGAGCTGAAAATAACCTGATCGGAGATCAATCTTTGAGAACACATAGGCTCCTTCTAACTGATCAAACAAGTCATTGATTCTAGGTAAAGGGTATTTGTTCTTGATAGTCACCTCATTCAGTGAACGGTAATCTATGCATAACCTTTGACTTCTATCCTTCTTTTCCACAAACAAAACTGGTGCTCCCCAAGATGAACAGCTTGGTTGAATAAATCCTTTCTGCAACTATTCTCCAAGTTGTTTCTTGAGTTCTTTCAACTCATCAACTGACATCTTGTACGGTCTATTTGCTATTGGTCCTGATCCTGGTAGCAAATCAATAAGAAACTCCACATCTCTATCTGGTGGCATTCCCGGAAATTCTTCCGGAAACACATCTGGATATTCACTCACAATTGGCACATTGTCTATGCTAACCCCCTTAATAGAATTTAGCTTACTTCCTTTTGATTCAAAGTTAGACTTGAACCTTATCCGTTTCTTTTCCGGGGTTGTGAGTGCAACGGTTCGATTGGCACAATCTAGTACTCCTTCATACTTGGTCATCAAATCCATTCCCAAAATTACATCCAATCCTTGAGAATCTAGGATTATCAGAATCACCGGAAACTTATGTTTTCCAAACTCTATCACTAGATCACGGCATCCAAGACTTACTATCATATCTCCACCGGGAGAACTTACTTTTATTGGACACCCAATGTTTTCAGTTGGAAACCCATTTCTATCAACAAATGCTTTTAATATGAATGAATGTGATGCACCAGTATCAAAAAGAACAAGTGCTGGAATAGAATTGAGTTTGAACTTACCAGCAACACCATCTGGCTCTTCATAGATTTCCTCCACGTTGATGTGGTTCACTTGTCCCTTCTGAAAAGGGTTGGGCTTGTTGGGTCCTTCAACTTTCTTTTTTGGGCAATCATTGGCATAATGCCCCATCTTTTTGCACTTGAAACACTCAACCTGACTGATGTCCCTCTTGACAGGCTGGCTTCCACTGCCACTTCCACTACCACTGTGGTGGCTTTTATATCCACTCTTGTGGTTCTTGTACTTGTCACTGTCATGACTACGATGATGCTTGTTGTCATGATGACGGTTGTGGTTGTGGTGCTTGTTGAATTTCTCATGCTTGTGGGATCCTGAGTTTCCACTATCATCATAATGGGAACGTTTGTGAGACGATCCCGAGCTGTGCTTGTCGGAGTGCTTTCTCTTCCTACTCTCAACTTGCTTCATTTTGTTCTCCAAAATAGCAGCCTTATCACAAAGAGACTGATAAGTGGGAACATAGGCCATTGATAGCTGCAGATTCAGTTCATCATTCAGGCCTTCGAGAAATTTCTCTCTTCTCTTAGCATCGGTGTCAACTTCATCGGGTGCATAAAGCGCCAGATTGTTGAACTCCTCGATATACTCTGCCACGATGCGGTGGCGCTGCTTCAAGTTATGAAACTCTTTCTTTTTCAGACTCATCACTCCGGATGAGATGTGAGCAGTACGGAAAGCATCTTCAAAGATAGCCCATGTCACATCCTCAATGGGAGTGGTGATCTGGAAGTTATCCCACCAAGTAGCTGCTGGTCCTTCCAACAAATGTGGTTCACTTGTCCCTTCTAAAAAGGGTTGGGCTTGTTGGGTCCTTCAACTTTCTTTTCTGGGCATTCATTTGCATAATGCCCCATCTTCTTGCACTTCAAACATTCAACCTGACTGAGATCTTTCTTGACAGGCTGGCTTCCACTACCACTTCCACTTCCATTGTGGTGGCTCTTATATCCACTCTTGTGATTCTTGTACTTGTCATTGTCATGACTACGGTGATGCTTGTTGTCATGATGACGGTTGTGGTTGTGGTGGTTGTTGTACTTTCCATGCTTGTGGGATCCAGAATTTCCACTATCATCCTAATGGGAACGTTTGTGAGACGATCCCGAGCTATGTTTGTCGGAGTTGTGCTTCCTCTTCCTGCTTTCAACCTGTTTCATCTTGCTCTCCAATATGGCAGCCTTGTCACAAAGAGATTCATAGGTGGGGACATAGGCCACTGATAGCTGCAAGTTCAGTTCATCGTTCAGTCCTTCGAGGAATTTCTCTTTCCTCTTAGCATCAGTGTCAACTTCATCCGGTGCATAACGCGCCAGATTGTTGAACTCCTCAATATATTCAGCCACACTGCGGTGGCGCTGTTTCAAGTTATGAAATTCCTTCTTCTTAAAACTCATCACTCCGGATGAGATGTGAGCTATACGGAAACCATCTTCAAAGATAGCCCATGTCACATCCTCAATAGGAGTGGTGATCTGGAAGTTATCCCACCATGTAGTTGCGGGTCCTTCCAACAAGTGTGCTGCAAATCTGACTTTCTCTTCATCAGTACAGCCAACAGTTACCAAATCCTTGTTCACAGAGCGTAGCCAATCATTGGCCACCATGGGATCAGTAGTTCCTGAGAACTTTGCTGGCCTCAGTCTTAGGAATCTGGTAAGCATGTCAAAACCTGGTGGATTATTCTGATTGTTGTTGTTGTTGTTGTTGTTGTTGTTATTGTTGTTGTTGTTGTTCTGATTCTGTATGAAGGTGGTCATGATCTGCATCAGCTGCGTCTGAGCTGTCATCAGCTGCTGCATCTCTGGGGTGACATTGTTGTTGTTCGGGTGGGATTGGCACGTCGGGGAGGCATCTGTGGTTTTCAATAGGGATAAGAATGAGATACCCATAGATGCTTAACATGCACAATACAATAAGATAAGATTCAACAACAAGACAATCACCAAACAAGCATCAAAATAACATAAGATTCAACAACAAGACAATAAGTTTTGAAAAGTAAACACACCAATAGCAAGCCATCCACATGTTGGATGGTCATTGCGACTCAATAATTGAAAGCGAGGTAAATTAGTAGTCATAACTACTCCTCTGCATCAACCTCCTCATCAACAAGTGTAAGACCTTCATTCTCCATAGCGGTCTTGTATTCCTCGACATTGGTAGTCAAGGCCTGTACTTTGGCTTTGAGAGCCCTCTTCTATGCACGAAGCCTCTCAATCACACCCCGCTGATGCTCAAGCTCGAAGTCCTTGGCCTCTAGTTCTGCAGTCATGTCTCGAATCCTCTTGTTACTATCTTGGACTCTCTTCTCTTGACTCTTGAACTTTCTATCCTGACTCTCAAACTTGGCCTCCATTTCCTTGACTATCTCGTCTTGCTCCGTGTAGAGCTTGTCCTTCTCACGAAGCTGCACCTGGAGTTCGTCATTTCTAAGCATGACGTTGGTCCTATCAGTATCTAGGTGCCTAAGAAGAACCTCTAAGTCCTGGAGGTACAGAGGAATCGGCTCTGCCGTCTCTCTAGCGGTATCCTCAAACTCAATAGCCTCACCATCCTCGTCACATCTACCGAAGGCGTGGAAGTGAGTACCTCTAACCTCCCTAGAGTGTCTCCCTAACAAGCATCCAAGCAAATCCTGCATGACTACCTCTAGGCCTCTCTCCTTGTCATCATGCATAAGCTTGAAGGTGATGGCCTCCGTGGCTGGCTCAGTCTGGTGTCCTGGCTGAGTAACCTTGAAGCCCCAAAGGTCCTTCCTATCGAACTTGGTGAGGGGAAGCATCATGATGCTAGGAAGCGGAAGATTGAGCACACTAGTGAGCTCAATAAGATGAGTGCCAAAACGAGTTCCTTTGAACTCTTCAGTCGTGTGGATAGTAACATTAGGCATCTATTTTATAAGAGAGAAAAGTTAGAAACAACATCAACAGAAATACACAAGACAAAGTAGCACAAACATATCAATTGCAAACCAAACACACAAGTCATGGCATACATAAATCCATTACAAGCATCCAAGGTTCAACATAACTTAGACAAAATTTTGGAATTAAAATGATAAGTGTGGTGGTCCAACTAACGGAGTACGTTACAACTCTCACTCACTAGACAAAATGGCTATCAAGGCATCCTTAGTAGCCATCTGCATATCTTGTTCACAAGATTCCCAAATCAAGTCTATGATGTCTTATCTTAGTTGTTGGTTGGTGGTTTCCAAATCTTGGGTATGCTTCTTTTCTTCCCTAAGGTCATTTTGGGTGTTGAGCATTCTACACTTGAGTCTTTCACCAAGCTCTTTGATGGCCTTCCAAGCTGCATCCCTTGCTGAATCAAAGAATGTGGTGTGCATCACTGAGTTGGTGACTGTAAGATCCCTCCTTTATAAAGGAAAAGGATCCCTGTGATTTCAATGCTAGTCCCTGGATCAATGCTAGCATCCACAATTTAAGATGAAGTACACAAAAACAAAGGTCATTATTACAGTCATTCTAGAGACAACATAGTCTTTACATCTCCATGGCCACATGCCTATTACAAGAGTTTAAATAAGTAAATAGATAAAAGTCTTCATCTTCATGTGCCATAGGCAAACATGTTGAGTGTAGATTCATGACCCCTAATCCTCATCAGAATAACCTGCAACATCACAAGTTACAGCCACAGTGGGTCAATACATTGGAATAGTATTGGCAAGTGATACCTTAGTATAATTTTGGTGGACTAGATACTATATGCAATTTGGCTAAGTGTAGCTTAGGCTTGCTTTGCTCAAAATAGGTTTTGCCTATTAGTTGAAATCACTAAGTTTTTCTTTGTCAAAACTTTTCCCAAGGAACCACCAATAGACATTGGAGTCCTTCACCCTTGTTCACCCACAAGTTTTTACTTAGAAATTGGGATGAGGAGATTCTTGATAGCTTCCATGTCTTGATGCTCAAGTTGTCCATTTCCATGGACTTGGCTAAGTACTTAGATTCTTCCATCTGCAGAGGTTGTGCACTTTCCCCACAAGCCTTGATTTTCACCAAGATAGGACCTTTCAGAAGCCTTCCCTTAGACCAAATGGACGCACTCCAACCTATCATTCCCACTACCACCAACTGTCCAAATGGCTAAGTTCTAGCAACCTATGTGATCCTGGCAGAGCCCATATTGCCAAGTGGCTGCACTAAAAGCTTCTTAACATTTGTCCTCTAAAATCCCTTCGTTACTGGGTGGCTTTCCACAAGTGAGATACACAAGGTAAACCATAGAAATGGGCCTTGTGTAACCACTCAACATAAACCATTCCTTCCATTCCACCCAGGTGTTTCATTAACTTAGTTGTTTTATTAGGCAAAACACAAGTCCAAAGACTTAGAAATATTTTATCATAGCATGTATATTTCACCACCCTTGGTTGCTACTAGCTAGGCTAAGCATGGCATAGATAAGCAACTTAACTTAGAGATTTCCTAGCAATTCTACAAATACTAGGATTTCCCAACATGGCATATAAGCAAAATATAACATGCAAGTCTAACAAAATATTTCTAATGCTTAGTAGAAAACATAGGGATAAAATATCATGAAGCACCAATTGCCTTGGTAGTTTGGAGAGTAGCTACACTCCTCACAATCACAATCACTATTGGCACCAAAATCTACACATAAAATCATAGCCATAATCACATACAAAATATATACATACAAAAATATATGAATGCATGCAATATGATATGTGATGATTTTTAAAACTCAACAAAGCAAGTGTACAGTCCTGGTTCATAAACAAGTTCAAATCTTGTCAAACAACATTTATTTAAACCCCAAAACATTTCTTAAACAATTTGTATACTCAAAATAGTCCTACACATGTTTCTGTAAATAAAACCTTTTTAACAGAAGCAAAAGATTAAACACATTGCATAACTAGAAAGGGCTTGTTCCCCTGATTCCAATGATATAAAATTTGTCAAATTCTAACGTGGGGATCAAAAGTTATAGCCAAAACAAATTCAAACATCTAATAGATTTAAATCCTGTTTTTAAATCTAAACTGCTGCCACGCGTCTTAATCTAATTGGCCCGTACCGCTTCGCGTTGGATCACGCTTCTGAGCCGCTGGATCTAACTTAATCGCGCGGCTCAGATCCAAACTTAACGCTTCGCTCGCGTTCTATCGTATCCGCAAGATCTAGATCTAACGGCGCACAGCACCTTGACCATCCAGCGGCGGCGCTGATGGCAGCGCCTCTGTCAGAGTAGCTGCCGATGTTCTAGGTTGCGCGGGAGAGGGGGAAGGGGCTTACCAGACTCGCAGTGTGCTGCTGATGCTCAAGGTGGCGGTGGTTTGGCAAGGGGCGCACGGAGTTGGTCACTGGAGCTCGTCGAAGTTGCGGGCGGCGTCGGGCTTGGGTGGACGGCGATGTTGGCGACGCTCCTGGTCTCCCTAGCATGAACAAACGGCATCAGGTGATGCGCAAGACTATGGCGAACATCATCGTGTGAGTCAGAGGCGAAGGGGAACAAGGGGCTCACCGAATTTGGTCGCCGGAGTTGAGGGTGTCGTCGGGAGCTTGCAGCGTTGGACGAAGTCGACGACCTAGGGCAGTACAGGACGAATCAGTGGGGTCAGAAGGTGTGCAAAGAAGCTGTGAAGCGGCTCGTATGAACCATAGGGGAAGGGGCGCACGGGGCTCCCCGGAATCGATCGCCGGAGTGAGCTCTGTCTGCGGCGGTGTGGGGATGATTGCGGTCAGCCTGGTGGCGGAGAGGTGGTGCTAAGTGAGGGGAAATGGTTGCAGAGAGGTGGGGGTTAAGTAGGCAGAGCAGGGGCGAGAATCTCGCGAGTAATCAACGCCAATTAAGCGCATTTGCGTCGGGGAAGAAACGGCCACGGCGAGCAGGTCTCCAGCGCGAGATTGACGACGAGCTTGACGTGGCAGTGGGTCTACCTGTCAGCGAATAAAACAGAGAGGGGGTGGGGTCCTGGCGTCAGTCTCTGCGCGGGTTCATCTACGAGTGAGAAGGAGAGAGGGGGAACCCGGGTGGGCTTAGTGGGCTGCATCTGTTGCTGGGCTCAATTGCTGGCGCCAGCCCTTTTCTCTTTCTTATCTCGTTTTCTTTTTCTAAATCTATTTTCTGCAATGATTTTCAATCAAATTCAAAGGCATTTGAATTTTAAATCTTTTCTGGATTTTTGTAAAGTGTAACCATCATACTTTTGGGCAAAAAACATGTGGTCTCTCTGTACTTGCTTGGTCCCTTTGAATAAACAAAATAAACAGTGCTATAGCACTTGATTTGGAAATGTTTTGAAGATGGTTTTGAAACCATATTTGTTTTGTAAATTTTTGTCCAAACTCTTCATTCAATCTAAACAACAAGGAAGCAAACAAAACTTGTTTTAAAACACTTATGCTCTCAATTGAGAGTAGTATTTGATTAATGTTTTGTCGTGGGAATGGTCACGGCAGATGCTGCAATCGGCAGCGAGTAGTAGAACGAGGGGCAAGGGCGGCCAGCCATCTGCGGTGCGAGATGAGGGCGGAGACACAGGGTTTTACCCAGGTTCGGCCCCCCGGAGGGTAAAGACCTACTCCTGCTAGATTGTATTATGAAGGTGGTACAATGGACGAGCTCGGTGGCTAGGCGGCGAGTCGCTTGGGTGTATGTTGGAACGTAACTCTACACGCCCCGCAGGGAGGTTTATATAGGCTCACCTCCCCTAGGGTTTACATATCTCAACCGAATCAGTTAAGGCTTCGGTTCTTGCTTAACCTAATCCGACTGGGCCTATCTACTCGCCTGGGCCTTCAGCTTCCAGTCGCTTGGATCCACGCCGGGCTTTGATCCAGTCGCCGTCTTGCAGGCCCACTCGCCAGTTCTTGGGCCAGTCGGAAACGTCCTGCTGGGTATACCCCGGTAGGTACATCCCCATCAGTAGTCCCCGAGGCCGTCGTCGATTGGGCGTAGGTGGCTGCTGGCAGTCGGAGTATACGGCTTCAGAGTAGACATCCAGTCGAATCGTCGGCGGGCTCCTGTATAAAGGAAAAAAGAGGTCATTCTGATCGCAGCTTTGGCAAGTCGAGTCGGCGAAACACTATCGTAGTGACCGGGTCGGTGAGCCGAGTGGCTGAAGTTGGACCGTTAAGCGTGGTCAAACTAGCCATTGGGGTAATCCAACGGTAACCTTTGGCGTAATCACTGTGTAGTAATGGCCTCCTGATTTGGTGGGTAACAACCGCTATATAAGGGGAATGGCAGGCGATCAGAGAGCCATCTTCTCGCCATTCCCTCCGACTGCACGCATTCTCTCCTTCCTTCGCATCGCGATCCAGCCGACCCGAAATCCTCCGACCCCCGCAAATCCTTCCGCCATGGCCCTCTCCACCGAACCTTGGGGGAGATCTAAGTGTACGAGGGCGCAGCTGGCGTCCTTCGAGGAGGCCGGGATCCTGCGCGCCGGCTGTTGGCGCATCCCCGCGCCTGGAGAGGTGACCCCGAACCCGCGCGAGGGGGAATTCATCTGCTTCACCAGCCACCTGGAACGGGGACTGGGATTCCCCACGTCCTTGTTCTTCCGACGCTTCTGCGCCTACTACGGGATCCAGCCGTCGGACCTGGGTCCTCACAGCATCGAGCAGCTCGCCATCTTCGTGGTGTTCTGCGAGTGCTACTTGGGCTGCCGGCCCTACTTCCCTCTGTGGCAAGATCTGTTCCACGGACGGATCAGCCGCGAGGAAGCGGGCGACCCATTGCTCGCCGTGGGTGGCCTAACCTTCCAGCTGAAGTCGAAGGCTTCATTCTTCGACTTGATGCTACCCGCCAAGGCCGCGAGCGACTGGAAGAAGTCGTGGTTCTGTGTTGCCGAGGCGACCCCAGAGGGCGAGACAGCGATTCCACGGTTCTCCAGCAACCGGTCCGAGCCGCTCCGTCTTCAAGTCGGCAAGCTCCCCAGCGACCAGCGGATGGTCATGGACGAAATGCTCCAAACCATCCGCGGTTTGAAGAAGGGCCTCCAAACGATCAACCTGTATAACTGCTGGCTCGGGCAACGGCTCGTCCCTCTGGCTCGGCACGACCACTACATGTACCAATACATGGGCCGAGAGGACTCGACGAAGTCCAGCCTAGCCGAGTGGAAGCTCGAGGACTACATCGCAACACTTAAGAAGATCACCCAGGCGGTGTACCTGTACGCACAGGCTGGGGTCGCCCCCTACACCGCAAAGCGTCCAGCCCCAACGGTAATCACCTCGTATCATTCGTAGTCGCAGTTTTTTGTAGTCGCGGTCATTCTAATTTCATCTTGCCTTCGTTGCAGCTATTCCAAGTGGTGGAAGGGTGGCTTCCGCCTTCGGACGATGAGAATTCAAGCTCGTCCGTCCAGGACATGGGCGAGTCGCCTCCCGCCAAGGGAGACGCCGGGAGCGACGAGAGTAACAGCGACGACGAGTCCGAGGAGGAGGTCGCCCCGCTGGTCCGAAGACCCGCGGGCAACGTCAACGCGAGCTTGAGGCGAGCAAAAGCCTCGAGCGTCATGATGACGATGAAGAACTTCCGAAGACCACCTCGCGCCGCCAGGCTAGTCCGGCGAAGAAGAAGAAGAAAGAGAAGGAGGCGAGGGCCCCTCCGAAGAAGAAGACGAAGCCGATGAGGCTGGCCTCGCCACCTTACTCGGCAAGCAGCTCCGACGCTCCCAGCCCGGCCAAGGACGAGGCGCCTCCGACGGCAACCGTGCTGGACACAGCCACCGTCGAGGTGCCACTGGCTTCGATGCCCCCGCCATTCGCCCCAGTCTCTGGGCTGGGGGACGCTCCGGCTGTAGCGGCTTCACCTCGCAGGGAAGCTCCTACCGAAGAAGTCCCAGAGGCTCCTGTTGTGGCCTCGACGACGAAGAAGCCGTCCGTGTCTTGGGCACGCGACGTCCTGGAGATGGGGCTCAGCCGCCGACTGGGCCCTGAACTGGAGAAGCCGGCTGGCCTCCGCACGGGGCTGCGCTTCATTCCAGTCGCCAAGTGAGTTTGCTCACCTACCTTTGTCTTCCATAGCAGTTTGAGTTATCTTGCTTACGTGATTGATTTACAGGACCGGAGTGAAGAAGATGGGCCACCCGACCGTGGCTAAGGTGCCACCCATCGTCAGCAAGGAGGATCCTTCCCGTAAGAGGAAGGCGGACGAGGTCGTCGTCCCTACGGATGGTGGCAAGAAGGCCAAGGGTGACGATATCATCACGATCTCTGACGACACGGCGGTCGCGCCGACCGAACCCGCACCAGAGGTGGCCGCATCCACGAAGGAGGGCGCTCCCTTGTCTGGAGCGGCCGAGCCGACCTCCTTTGGTGCAGGTGCCTCCATCGCGACATTCCCACGCTTCATGGCCAAAGCGGCCACAGCGAGTGGGACTTCGCCCTCGAGTCGTGCACCTGGGGTCGCTGATGCGGAAGTCGAGCAGCATCGTGGGCACACGTAAGCTCTCCTCGCGTCCGTGGACGCGATACAACTTCATGGCATGCTTGGCGCAGCCATCCAGGTATGTCCAGTCCCCGGGGATCAGGTCGGTGTGTTGCAGCGGTCTGATTCTTTTAGTGTATAGTTGTTATTTTTCGCGTCCAGTCCCCGAGTGCGCACTCGCTGAATTTCAGCGGGTGGGCGCTTAGGAGTTTTTTGATTGCCAGTCCCCGAGTGCGCACTTGCTGAATTTCAGCGGGTGGTCAGTTAGGAGTTTTTTGATTGCCAGTCCCCGAGTGCGCACTCGCTGAATTTCAGCGGGTGGGCACTTAGGAGTTTTTTGATTGCCAGTCCCCGAGTGCGCACTCGCTGAATTTCAGCGGGTGGGTACTTAGGATGTGCTCTGATTAACTGTTTGAATGATGTGCAGGGTCTGCAACTTGAATCAGCTGACCGGTTGGCAGCGAAGCGTCGCGCGGAGAAGGAACTAGCCACCGTCCAGGAGGCGAACAAGGGGCTCCAGGCGGTTGCCGCGAAGGCGGAGGAAGCTCGCCAGGGGCTTGTCCTAGCGGGTGAGTTAGCAGTGGCTCAATCAGCACTGAGCTCGGCTGAGAAGCGGATCGCCGAACTCGAGCGCGAGCTGAGGGAGGCGAAGGAGGAAGCGAACTCGGCGGATGGGCGAGCCAAGGCCTCTATTACCGCCGCCGCAGAGGATCGTAAAGTGTCCGACGCCCTTGTTGCTGGGCTTCAGGACGACTACACTTCGCTTCAATGCTTCATCACGGATCTCTCCCGCCCCTTGATTGGTGAGTGTATCTGCCTCTGCCAATAGCATGTGCTCTGTTGTGGTACCCGATGTACTCATTGTTATCTTCCATTCGCAGGTCGCATCCTTGATAGCGCGGAAGAGGCGAGCTCGTTCGACGCGCGGCAGTGTGTGTCCATGCTCGTTGACTCGGCGACGTTGTCGGCGACGTGTATCCGAGCCTACCTCCAGGAGATATCTCCCACGGAAGTAATTCCGAGCGACATCGTCGAGGTGTGGAAGTACTTGGAGAAGGCGCCCTCGGTCGTTGAATTCATGATGCAATCGGCGTTTCGGCGCGGAGCAGCGACGGCGCTTAGCCTTGGACTTGCTCACTTTCCGGAGGATTTCGACATCGACGACGTGACGAGTGGCTACCCGTTATCGACCGGCGCAGTGGAGCTGTCCGAGGTGCTCAAATTGACGGACCGCGCCACAATGTACTCCGAGCGTGTCTGGGCAATGGGCGACCTCCTTCCGTACCAGGAGACGGTCGTCGCGCCCAACGACCCCGAGCCGCAGCATCGGGACTTCAAGGTCGAGCAGCCCTTCCGCGCGGCGATGGCAGGTGAACTGACGACGTACCCGTCAAACCCGTACACGCCATTCATCCGCAATCGTCGGGGTGCTGGCGAGTCGTCATCGAAGCCTACAGAATAGGATAGTTTGCCCTGGGGCATTAGTAGAAGGTCTGCCGTTTAGGCATATTTTGTAATTTGAGACAATGCTACATGCTAATGAATGAGACGTCGTGTCTGTTTTGGGATTTCACATGTGTTTTGTGATTGAGGTTTGAACGAGTCCTCGAGCGCGTCCGCCCTTTTGTGGGGTTTACCTCGTGTGTGATTTGTTTGTGGTTTTTGAATGTTTTATTATTGTGGTCGACTCGCCCGGACTCGAAGAGCCAGTCGCTAGGCGACTCCTTTGAGAGCTCTGTACTTCACCGTTTTCCCTTGCGCGAACGAGGTCGGGTGGCCGAGTCCCCGAGCATGGTACTTGGTTGTTCTAGGCGCGACTCGAGGGTGGGTGAGGATTTGGCGCGTTGGTTTGAGCGCATCACTCCTGCCTGGCCCGTTGGGTCAGTCGCATGGCGAGTCCTGGGCATGCTCTCATACTTGGCGTTTTCCCGAGCCGCTCGCGCTGAACTGGTCGTCAGTCCCCGAGCGTGGTACGTGGCCGTTCGAGTCGCTATGTCGAGGATGCGGAGGATCATGGTCGCTGTGAGAAGTGAAGGAAGTTGTCTTGGATCGTAGAGCCAGTCGGGCTAGGCGACTCCAGTGGGGCTCCGGGTAGGCGTTTTTCGTGGACGATGCAAAACCTGAGGTGACTCAGTGCTTTTGCATCGCACTACTTGGTCGTGCCGATCGCTTTACCAAAGGTTGACTTCTGCGGTTAGCTTGACGCTGTTATTACGAGTGCGAGTGGCACAAGACACGGAGAGTAAGTGCAATTTGCGGTAACCAATTCTTTTTATTTCATAGCGACTGGAGAGTACATATGTGGCGTTCTAGGAATAGAACTTCCGTAGGAGGTTTACATTCCATGGTCGCTTAACGTCGAGTTTGCCGTCCCCGCGAACGTCGATGAGGTAGTAAGCGTCGTTGCCGAGTACATGCCCGATGGCGAATGGTCCCTCCCATGGAGGGGAAAGCTTGTGCATGCCCTTCTTGTCCTGGATGAGGCGCAGCAGCAGGTCGCCTTCTTGGAAGGTGCGAGTTTTCACCCGCCGGCTGTGGTAGCGGCGGAGTCCTTGTTGGTAGATGGCGGTGCGCGAGCAAGCTAGGTTGCGTGCCTCGTCGACTTGATCGACTCCATCCTGTCGTGCGAGTTCGTTCGCAGCCTCCGTGTAGTGGTCGACCCTCGGCGAGTTGTGCTCAAGGTCGGTGGGCATGATAGCCTCGGCGCCGTACACCATGAAGAAGGGGGTGAATCCTGTCGACCTGTTGACCGAGGTGCGGATGCCCCAGATGACGGAGGGTAGCTCCTCGACCCAGCACCCGGCGGTGCGCTCGAGTGGTACTTGGAGTCGCGGCTTCAGGCCGTGGAGGATGCTTTGATTGGCCCGTTCCGCCTGGCCGTTGGATTCCGGGTGGGCGACTGATGCGAGATCGAGCCGGATGTGGTGTTCCTCGCAAAATTCGGCCATGGCTCCTTTGGCGAAGTTGGTGCCGTTGTCCGTGATGATGCTGTTGGGGAACCCGTAGCGATATATGAGCTCGCGTAGGAATTTAGTGGCGGTCTTCTCGTCGCATTTCTGGACTGGCTTGGCCTCCACCCACTTTGTGAATTTGTCGACCGCGACCAGGAGGTGGGTGTAGCCGGAGGGAGCCTTCTTGAAGGGGCCCACCATGTCCATGCCCCATACGGCGAATGGCCAGGTGATGGGGATTGTCTTCAGCGCCGAGCTCGGCACGTGCGTCTGGTTGGCGTACTTCTGGCACCCGACGCACCGCTGGACGATGTCGACAGCGTCGGCGTGTGCGGTGGGCCAGTAAAAGCCGTGCCGCATAGCCTTGGCGACCAGGGAGCGAGCACCGGCGTGGTGGCCACAGTCGCCGGAGTGGACGTCGTGGAGGATCTTGCGTCCTTCGGTCGGTTGGACGCAGCGTTGGAACACGCCGGTGACGCTTCGCTTGTGGAGCTCGCCGTTGATGATGGTGAAGGATTTGCATCGGCGTGCGATCATCCGGGCGTCCGTCTCGTCTGCCGGCAAGGTGCCAGCCTCCAGGTAGGCGATGTAGGGCTTGGTCTAGTCGTCTGGCTCGGTGACGAGTGCGACCAGGGCTGCCTATGGCTGCAGCGGGACTCCAATGTCGATCTCCCTTGGGGGAGAGACTGATGGTTTGGTGATCATGTCGAGGAAGACACTGGCAGGTGGTGCGAGTCGAGCCGACCCAATGCGAGAGAGTGCGTCGGCCTCCTCGTTCTTCCGCCTGTCGATCCACTCGACGGAGTAGCCTGTGAAGTGTCCGCCCAGCTTGTCCACTGCTTGGCGGTAAGCCGCCATGGTGGGGGACACGGCGTCGCAGGTGCCGGCGACTTGCCCAGCGACGAGTTTGGAGTCTCCGTAGCAGCGTAGGCGGTAGACATTCATCTCCCTGGCAGCTCGCATGCCGTGGAGTAAGGCCTCGTACTCGGCCATGTTGTTGGTGCAGGGTGTGAAGTCGAGGCAGAGGACGTAGCGGAGCTTGTCGCCCTTCGGGGAAGTCAACACGATCCCTGCTCCTGCGCCATCTGCGTTCTTAGATCCGTCGAAGTGCAGGCTCCAGTAATGGAGGTATGGCAGCTTCTCTGGCTGCTGGGCCTCCTCCCAGTCGGCGATGAAGTCCGCTAGAGCTTGCAATTTGATCGCTTTTCGTGGTTCATACTTGATATTGTGGACGCCGATC
This sequence comes from Avena sativa, assembly GCA_916181665.1. Lineage (NCBI taxonomy): Eukaryota > Viridiplantae > Streptophyta > Magnoliopsida > Poales > Poaceae > Avena > Avena sativa. The sequence goes on along the minus strand of OV702294.1, from coordinate 162,680,736 downwards.
TCGACGGCCCATTTAGCGACTCGCCCGGTCGCCTCACGGTTGCGGATGATGTCCTGCAACGGTGCTGAGGAGACGACCGTGATCGGGTGCTCCTGGAAGTAGTGCGGCAGGCGCCGCTACGCTCTGAAGACCGCATATACCAGTTTCTGGTACTGCGGGTATCGATGGCGTGACTCGGTGAGGACCTCGCTGATGTAATACACCGGTCGTTGCACTGGGCGCTCCTTTCCCTCCTCCGGCCGTTCGACGACCATGACGGCGCTGACGACGCGCTCAGAAGCCACGACGTAGACCAGCATGGGTTCCTTGTCGGTAGGGGCGGCGAGTAGTGGTGCGGCGAGTAGCACCTTCTTGAGGTCGCGGAGTGCGTCGTCCGCCTCCTTGTCCCACTGGAAGGTGGGGTTCTTGCGCATCAGACGGTATAGGGGCATCGCCTTTTCGCCCAGGCGGGAGATGAAGCGACTGAGAGCCGCTACTCGCCCGACCAGCTTGTGGACGTCGCGGAGGCACTCGGGTTTGCCGAGTCGGGCGATCGTGTCGATCTTGGTTGGGTTCGCCTCGATCCCGCGCTTGGAGACGACGTAACCAAGTAGTTGCCCTGCTGGTACACCGAAGGTGCATTTGCCTGGGTTAAGCTTTATCTTGTATTTTCGCAAGTTGGCGAATGTTTTCGCCAGGTCGGCGAGGAGATCACCCTGGCGAGCGGATTTTACGACCACGTCGTCGATATAGACGTGGATGTTGCGGCCAATTTGGCTTGCGAGGCACTCCTGCATGCACCGCTGGTAGGTCGCCCCGGCGTTCTTGAGGCCGAAGGTCATGGTGGTGTAGCAGAAGGCTCCGAATGGCATGATGAACGCCGTCTTCTCCTCGTCCTTGACGGCCATTTTGATCTGGTTGTATCCAGAGTAGGCGTCGAGGAAGCATAGCGACTCCGAGCCCGCGGTGGAGTCGATTATTTGGTCGATCCGCGGGAGAACAAGCTGCTCCTTTGGGCAGGCGTTGTTCAAGTTTTTGTAGTCGATACACATCCTCCAGGTGCCGTTCTTCTTCTCGACCAGGACTGGGTTTGCCAGCCACTTGGAGTACTTGATTGGCCGGATGAAGCCTGCAGCGAATAGACGCTGCACTTCCTCGGCAATGGCTCGGCGGCGCTCTTCATTGAAGGGCCGCAGCGACTGCTTGACGGGTCGCACTTTGGGGTCGGAGTTTAGTTTGTGCTCAGCGAGCTCCCTAGGGACGCCAGGCATGTCAGAGGGCTTCCATGCAAAGACATCCATGTTCTCACGGAGGAACTCGATGAGCGCGCCTTCCTAGGCTGGGCTCATCCCCGTTCCGATCGTCACCGTCTGGCTGGAGTCGCTTGGGACCAGCTCGACGGTGCGAGTGTGCGTCGTTGCCTCGAAGGCTGAGGTGTTTGCGCCCTCCGAGTTGGGCTTCTTGAGTATGGTGGGGTCGTCATTGTTCACCCCGCTCGCGTACTTGGCGATCTCGTCAGCGTGGTTGGCCTCTGCCGCGATGACAGCGTCGGCGAGCTCGGCTCATTTGGCCTCGCACTCGGCGGCCATGTCGGGGTCGCCGTTGATGGTGATGACGCCGCACGGCCCAGGGAGCTTCATCGCGTTGTACGCGTAGTGTGGCGCTGCCATGAATTTGGCGAACGCCTGGCGCCCCAGGACGCAGTGGTAGGGGCTGTCGAAGGGCACCAGCTCGAAGACGATCCGCTCGGTGCGGAAGTTTGCTGGGGTGCCGAAGGTGACTGGCAGCGTGACCTTTCCGATTGGGTACGCCTTCCGACCGGGGACGATGCCGTGGAACGTGGTGTGGGTTGTCTCGATCATCGACTGTGGGAGCCGCAGCCGCCTGAAGGTGTCGAAGTACAGGATGTTGATGGAGCTGCCGCCGTCCATCAATGTCTTGGGGAGCCAGTAGTCGCCCACCTTTGGCTTGACCACCAAGGCGACTCGCCATGGATACTCGATGCGCGGCGAGTGGTCCTGGCGGCTCCAGGTGATGGGCTGCTCCGACCAGTTGAGGAACTGGGGGACGTCCACCTGGGCCACCGCGTTGATGGCGACGGCACGGGTGATGACCTTCTTCTCGCGCTTCGTGTTGAAGCCGGTGAAGGTATGGAGTGAACCGGCCACGTTGCCGAACTTTCTGCCGTTTGGCGGGTTGTTGTCGGGGTCCTCCCTTGCTCGCCGTGCCTTCTCGATCTCCCTGAGGGTGTGGCAGTCGGCAATTGTGTGCATTGCGGGCTTCCCTTCCCTGCTATGAAACGCGCAAGGTTGGTTAAGAAGGGCCGCAGGATCGAACCTTGGCTTGGCCTTGTAGTTTCCACCGTCGCGGCGTTGTCCTCCGTCGTGGCGGAAACTCTTGGGCTCGCGTTGTGCATGCCCGGCGTTGGCGACGAAGTCGACTCGCCCGTCACTGCGGCGCTTGCCGGTGAGGCGAGTGTTGCTGTAGCGTAGGTCGGACCGTCGTCCGCTGTCGTTGCCGCTCGTGCGGCGTTGACCCCCCGACTCGTCGTCGGTTTCCTGGTTTGGATCTTCCTCCGCGTACCGTTTGGCGATCTCGAGGAGGTCCGGTATGTTGTCGAGTGTGCGAGAGTGTCGCTTGAGCTTGGCGACCAGCGGCTCGTAGCGGCATGAGGTCTTGAAGCAATGGATCGCGGTGTCCGGGTGGATGCCGACCGCGTTGTACCAGATTTCCTGCCACCGTTGGACCCAGTTGCGGGTCGACTCGCGGGGTCCCTGGACGCATCGCTCCAGGTCCTCGATGGTGGTGGCGCGGGTGTAGGAGCACTCGAAGTGCCTGACGAAGGCGTCGCGCATCTCCTCCCAGGAGTCGATGCTATCCTGGGGGAGGGTGTTGATCCACTGCCTGCACGTCCCCTCCATCATCAGGGGGAGGTAGCGGGCGGCTAGCAGGTCAGTGTGGCCTGCGATCCCCATTGCCATGAGGTATGTATCGAGCCAGACGGCGAGGTCGTATGAGGGGTCGTACTTTTCTATCTCCTTTGGCGCTTTGAAGTTTGGCGGGTACTTCTCGCCTCGGATCATTGGTCCGAAGAACTTGGGGCCGAGTCGACTGAGCGACCCCATGGGCTCGCCGTCGCGGCGATTGGTTAGGGTGTGTCGCAGGTCGTCAGGCTAGCGTGCGCGCCAGCTTTGGTTGTTGATGATGTGGGTGCGGGCGTCGATGGGTTGACCGTTGGCGGCGACGAAGTTGGTCGCTGGCCTGGGGTCGTTGGTGGAGAGTGCCGCGTTCGCGGGTCGGTGTTGGAGCTGCAGTGGCTCTGGTGGCGGGCAGTTGAGGGTGTTTGCCGCCATTGGCCGGCCGCTTGAGGCCGCTCTACTTCCTGAAGAACGCGAGTATACTCGACCCTGCGAGTCGGCGCCCGCGTTTTGCTGCTCGACGACCTTTGCGAGCAGGGCCCTGACGTACTGGATCTGTAGGGCGCCGTCGCCGGTGGCCCTGATGTTGTCGGCTGCTGCTCGGCCTGCCACGAGGTTGTCCATCGGGGTGGAGAACAGTGGGAGGCCGTTTGCGTCTCGCTCCCCTGAGGAGACTACTATCCGCGGCTGGTCCCTGGGGGGTGTGCGGTTGGGTGGAGGTGGGGCGCCCATCACCGTCGACCCTGGAGGGGGCCGGGCGCTTCCTCCTGGTGGCGCGTTCTCGCAGATCGCGCGCTCAGCCGCGCGGGCTGGGTCGTTTTCATCGTCGAAGTTCAGGGCGCGCCCCTGAACGGTAGGGTTCAGGCGCGTCCTGATTCGTTGCGTGTGGTAACGCGACAGCTCCTGCGCCGTCACCTACTCGAGGCGAAATTTTTCGCGCTCGGCCTGCTCCTTGCGGACGGCCTCCGCCAGCTTCAGGCGGAGTTCCTGGACCTCCGTTGTCGTGGCGTTGGGAGGGATCGGGGTGGAGAATGGGTCCTCCGGCGGATCAGTGCCAGTCGCCATATAGGTCGCGGCGTGACGACCGGTCCTGTCACGGAGATCGGCGGAGTTTTCCGACCCGGAGTCGAAGTCGAAGATTCCAAGGATGGAGGGATCCTCAAAGTCTCCTACGTTGGAGACCTGGGTGATGGAGCCCGCGGGTGAACCCGCGGTGATGGATCCGGCGAGTGATGCCGGGGTCGCCGAGTCGGCGTCGTCGTTGAGGGCCGCGTCTTCCGCGGCCGCGGAGTTTTCGGCCACATCACTGTGGGCCGAGTTATACTCGGAGGTGAGGCGATGGATGGTGCGGACCTGGCTCTCAGAGAGCCGATCGCGTGGCGGCGACTCGCGGATGCGAGCCGAGTCCTCCGAGACGATGATGTCGGTGAGGCCGACGAAGAGGCTGATCGTGCCTATTGGCAGGATCATGCTGTGCGTGACGGGTCGCGCCGTCGGGATGTAGCTGCTTAGCAAGATCTGGAGCATCTCGCCAATCGCTATCATGCGGCCGGTGGCGACCGACTCGTTGATGGGTAGATTGGATCTCGCCGTAGAACACCGGCCAGACCGGCCAAGCCCCACGGTGGGCGCCACTGTCGTGGGAATGGTCACGGCAGATGCTGCAATCGGCAGCGAGTAGTAGAACGAGGGGCAAGGGCGGCCAGCCATCTGCGGTGCGAGATGAGGGCGGAGACACAGGGTTTTACCCAGGTTCGGCCCCCCGGAGGGTAAAGACCTACTCCTGCTAGATTGTATTATGAAGGTGGTACAATGGGCGAGCTCGGCGGCTAGGCAGCGAGTCGCTTGGGTGTATGTTGGAACGTAACTCTACACGCCCCACAGGGAGGTTTATATAGGCTCACCTCCCCTAGGGTTTACATATCTCAACCGAATCAGTTAAGGCTTCGGTTCTTGCTTAACCTAATCCGACTAGGCCTATCTACTCGCCTAGGCCTTCAGCTTCCAGTCGCTTGGATCCACGCTGGGCTTTGATCCAGTCGCCGTCTTGCAGGCCCACTCGCCAGTTCTTGGGCCAGTCGGAAACGTCCTGCTGGGTATACCCCGGTAGGTACATCCCCATCATGTTTGCTCACATAAAATAATAGCACTAAGTGCTTCTGTTTTCTTGAAATGAGTTGGAAAATGATCCCTAAATTATATGCATGCATGTATGATATGCAATCTTTGAAATCATGATTTTTGGGATGTTACAAATCTAACCCCCTTAAGGTGAATCTCGCCCTCGAGATTCGGATTGGCTAGCAAATAGGTGAGGGTGGTCTTTCCGAAGATCATCTTCTCTTTCCCATGTTGCTTCCTCTTCGGAATGATGGTTCCACTAAACTTTGCAAAACTTGATAGTCTTAGTCCGTGTGACTCTTTATGCAGTCTCAAGAATCTTGATAGGCTTCTCCTCATAAGTGAGATCACTCTCCAACTGAACCTCTTCCAAAGGTATAGTGTCCTTCAAAGAAGTTTCTTCCATTTCTGGATGACATTTCTTAAGCTGACTCACATGAAACACATTATGAACAGCTGACAAGGACTCTGGCAATTCAATTTCATAAGCAACTTCTCCTTTACGACTCAGAATCTTGAATGGCCCAACATATCTTGGGGCCAACTTTCCTTTGACTCAGAACCTCTTCACTCCACGATGTGGTGACACTCTAAGATAAGCTCTATCACCAACTTCGTAGGTGACTTCTCTACGCTTAGGATATGCGTAGCTTTTCTGTCGGGACTGTGCTATCTTCAATTTGTCCTTAACCAACTTGACCTTCTCTTCGGCTTCTTTGATAAGTTCTGGTCCGAACAAACTTCTTTCTCCCACACCATTCCATAACAATGGGGTGGTACATTTTCTCACGTAGAGAAACTCAAATGGGGCCATTTCAATACTGGCTTGATAGCTATTGTTATAAGAAAATTCTGCGTAAGGCAGACTTTCATCCCAACTGGCTCCATAGTCTAGGGTACATGCCCTCAACATGTCTTCAAGAATCTGATTAGTCCTTTCTGTCTGTCCATCAGTTTGAGGATGAAAAGCAGTGCTGAATTCCAACCTCGTTCCCAATGACTCATGTAGCTGTCTCCAAAAATGGGAAGTGAATTGAGTTCCCCTATCAGACACGATACTATTGGGCACTCCATGTAGACACACAATTCTACTCATATAGATCTTGGCCAACTTAGCACTGGTATAGATTGTCTTCACGGGTATGAAATGAGCCACTTTAGTTAGGCGATCCACTACTACCCAAATAGAATCATATCCTGACCTGGTCCTTGGCAATCCAGTAATGAAATCCATACCAATCTTGTCCCACTTCCAATCAGGAATAGGTAGTGGTTGAAGCAACCCTGCTAGTTTCTGATGTTCTGCTTTCACTCTACTACACACATCACACAAAGCAATATGTTTGGCGATGTCCTTCTTGAGATTATTCCACCAAAATCTTTCCTTCATATCCATGTACATTTTGGTGTTACCCGGATGAATGGAATACGGAGAGTTGTGTGCTTCTTGCAAAATCAGTTTTCGAAGCTCCGGATCTTGTGGAACACAGATACGTTTCCCATGCCATAAAGTACCATGTTCATCTTCATGGAATCCTTTGGCTTTTCCCTTGCCAATCTTTTCCTTAATCTCTTCAATTTCCTTATCAATCTTCTGGGATTCTTTAATCTTGTCCAACAAAGTGGGTTGAACATCCAAAGACATGAGATGTCCCTCAGGCACAATCTCCAATCTGAGATCTCTAAATTGGGCACACAAATCATCTGGCAATTCTCCTTTAGTAAGGCCATTCACAAAAACCTTACGGCTTAAAGCATCCGCTACAACATTTGCTTTACTGGGATGGTATTGCAAGCTTAAGTCATAGTCCTTAATGAGTTCTAGCCATCTTCTTTTTCTCATATTTATTTATTTCTGGGTGAAGATATATTTCAAACTCTTGTGATCCGTGAACACTTCGCAACGCTTTCCCAAAAGATAGTGTCTCCATGTTTTGAGTGCATGGACAACAGAGGCTAACTCTAAATCATGAGTAGGGTAGTTCACCTCATGAGTTTTGAGTTGTCTCGAGGCATAAGCCACAACTTTCCCATCTTGCATAAGTACTGCACCCAAACCATGATGAGATGCATCACAATATACTTGGAAATCTTTTTCCAAATCTGGCAGACACAAGACTGGTGCTGTCACAAGTCTCTTCTTCAATTCCTGAAAGTTGAGTTCACAACCTTCAGACCAAACAAATTTCTTGTCTTTCTTTAGCAATTCTGTCATAGGCTTAGCTACCTTGGAGAAATTCTCAATGAACCTTCTGTAGTAACCTGCTAAGCCAAGGAAACTACGAACTTCTTTCACTGATTTGGGAGATTCCCATTCAGTTACAGCTGAAACTTTAGCAGGATCAACTGCTACACCATCTCCTGACACAACATGTCCAAGAAAACAAACTTCATTCAACCAGAATTCACACTTGCTGAATTTGGCATAAAGTTTATGCTCTCTAAGCTTCTCAAGTATCAGATGCAAATGTCCTTCATGTTCTTGTTTGCTCTTGGAGTAGATCAAAATATCATCAATGAATACGACCACAAACTTATCAAGGAATTCCATGAACACCTTGTTCATCATATTCATAAAGTATGCTGGTGCATTGGTCAAGCCAAATGGCATCACGGTATACTCATATAATCCATACCTTGTGGTGAAAGCTGTTTTAGGTATGTCTTGTTCTCTTATCTTGAGTTGGAAATAACCTGACCGAAGATCAATCTTTGAGAACACACAGGCTCCGTCTAGCTGATCAAACAAGTCATTGATTCTAGGCAAAGGGTATTTGTTCTTGATAGTCACTTCATTGAGTGAACGGTAATCTATGCATAACCTTTGACTTCTATCTTTCTTCTCCACAAACAAGACTGGGGCTCCCCAAGATGAAGAACTTGGTTGAATAAATCCTTTCTACAACTGTTCTCCAAGTTGTTTCTTGAGCTCTTTCAGTTCATCAACTGACATCTTGTATGGTCTCTTTGCTATTGGTCCAGATCCTGGTAGCAAATCAATAAGGAACTCCACATCTCTATCTGGTGGCATTCCCGGCAATTCTTCTGGAAACACATCCGGATATTCACTCACAATTGGCACACTGTCTATGCTAACCCCCTTAAGAGAATTTAGCTTACTCCCTTTTGATTCAAAGTTAGACTTGAATTTAATCCGTTTTCTTTCCGGGGTTGTGAGTGCAACTGTACGATTAGCACAATCTAGAACTCCTTCATACTTAGCCATCCAATCCATTCCCAAAATTACATCCAGTCCTTGGGAATCTAGGATTATCAGACTCACTGGAAACTTATGCTTTCCAAACTCTATCACTAGATCCCGGCATCCAAGACTTACTATCATATCTCCACCTGGAGAACTAACTTTTATTGGACACCCAATTTTTCAGTCGGAAACCCACTTCTATCAACAAATGCTTTTGATATGAATGAATGCGATGCTCCAGTATCAAAAAGAACAAGTGCTGGAATAGAATTGAGTTTGAACTTACCAGCAACACCATCTGGCTCTTCATAGATTTCCTCCACGTTGATGTGGTTCACTTGTCCCTTCTGAAAAGGGTTGGGCTTGTTGGGTCCTTCAACTTTCTTTTCTGGGCAATCATTGGCATAATGCCCCATATTTTTGCACTTGAAACACTCAACCTGACTGATGTCCCTCTTGACAGGCTGGCTTCCACTGCCACTTCCACTACCACTGTGGTGGCTTTTATATCCACTCTTGTGGTTCTTGTACTTGTCACTGTCATGACTACGATGATGCTTGTTGTCATGATGACGGTTGTGGTTGTGGTGCTTGTTGAATTTCTCATGCTTGTGGGATCCTGAGTTTCCACTATCATCATAATGGGAACGTTTGTGAGACGATCCCGAGCTGTGCTTGTCGGAGTGCTTTATCTTCCTACTCTCAACTTGCTTCATTTTGTTCTCCAAAATAGCAGCCTTATCACAAAGAGACTGATAAGTGGGAACATAGGCCATTGATAGCTGCAGATTCAGTTCATCATTCAGGCCTTCGAGAAATTTCTCTCTTCTCTTAGCATCGGTGTCAACTTCATCGGGTGCATAAAGCGCCAGATTGTTGAACTCCTCGATATACTCTGCCACGATGCGGTGGCGCTGCTTCAAGTTATGAAACTCTTTCTTTTTCAGACTCATCACTCCGGATGAGATGTGAGCAGTATGGAAACCATCTTCAAAGATAGCCCATGTCACATCCTCAATGGGAGTGGTGATCTGGAAGTTATCCCACCAAGTAGCTGCTGGTCCTTCCAACAAATGTGCTGCAAAACTGACTTTTTCTGCATCAGTATAGCCCACAGTTACCAAGTCCTTGTTCACAGAGCGTAACCAATCATTGGCCACCATAGGATCAGTTGTTCCTGAGAACTTTGTTGCCCTCAGTCTCAAGAACCTGGTAAGCATGTCAAAACCCGGTGGGTTGTTGTTGTTGTTATTGTTGTTGTTGTTCTTATTCTGGATGAACGTCGTCATCATTTGCATCAGCTGAGTCTGAGCCGTCATCATTTGCTGCATCTCAGGAGTGATGTTGTTGTTGGGGTTGGGATTGGCACGACGGGGAGGCATCTGTGGTTTGTTCAATAGAGATAATGATGAGATACCCATAGATACTTTCATGCACAATACATCACATAAACAATCACAAACATGCATCACAATAATAAAGGTTCAACAACAAAGACAACAAGTTTGTAAGGTAAACACACCAATAGCAAGCCATCCACATGTTGGATGGTCATTGCGGCTCAATATAAAGCACGATAAATAAATGATAAATGAGTAGTCAACACTACTCCTCGGCATCAACCTCCTCCTCAACAATGGTAAGACCTGCATTCTCCATAGCGGTCTTGTATTCCTCGACATTGGCAGTCAAGGTCTCTACTTTGGCTTTCAGAGCCCTCTTCTGAGAACGAAGCCTCTCAATCACCGTCTGCTGATGATCGAGGTCAAAGTATTTGGCCTCCAGTTCTGCAGTCATGTCTCAAATCCTCTTGTTCCTATCTTGGACTCGCTTCTCTTGACTCTTGAACTTTCTGTCCTGACTCTCGAACTTTGCCTCCATCTCCTTGACTATCTCATCTTGCTCCGCGAAGAGCTTGTCCTTCTCACGAAGCTGCACCTGGAGTTCGTCATTGTTGAGCATGACATTGGTCCTATCAGTGTCCACGTGCCTAATGAGAGCCTCTAAGTCCTGGAGGTATAGACAAATCGGCTCCGCTGTCTCCCTCGAAGTGTCCTCGAAGTCGATGGCCTCTCCATCCTCATCACGTCTACCAAAGACGTGGAAGTGAGTACCTCTAACCTGTCGAGAGTGTCTCCCTAGCAGACGTCCTATCAGATCCTGCATGACTACCTCAAGGCCTCTCTCCTTGTCATCGTGCATGAGCTTGAAGATGATGGTGTAACATCCCTAAAATCATGTTTCAAACTCATGCATATCACCCATGCATCCATGATCATTTAGAATTTCACTTCAAAAATTATTTCAAAAATAGCAGCATTGTTGCTCAATATTTTATGTAAGTTTACTCAAGCTCTTGTGCTACTTGTTTTTGAGAAAGATGCTATTAACCATTCAGTATTGTTTAGAATCAAAACCCAAGTGATTTCAAAAACTTGAGCAAAGTCTCAAAGCAAAATATGAAGTAAAACCAAATCTATGCCTATTATCACACCACATAAAGGCATGGTTTTATTTTATTTTTCCAAAAACCCAAGTGTGTTTGAGTGAACAGATGTGCTTGATACTTATTTGAGTACAAGATTTATTGTACAAAAGCCCTGAAAAGTTTTGGAATCAAACATATTTGAATTGAAGTTTGAAAACATTTTTAGAAAAGCAAACAGAAAAAGAAAAAGCTTAAAAGAGAAAAAAATAACACTCAGCCGAATCTGGCCCAACCAGCCCAGCTAAGCCCAACACCCCCACCCCGCGAACCATTTTTCTTCACTCGCCCCCGCACCCACTAGATCGCTGACAATCTGGACCCACTCCCTCTCCTTTCCTCTCGCTGACAGCCACGGCCCACACGACCATCGTCGTCTCCACCCAGCGACCGGTTCATCCCCAAATCACGCGGCCGTTCCCTGTATTGATTCGCGGCGTCAATTCACGTTGAATGCCGGAGTAAATCTCGCTCGCGACCATGCTACTTAAACCCCCTCTACCCCCTCTCCATTTCCCCCCAAACTCCGAGCACAAAGCGCCCCAGGCTGCCCACAATCGCCCCTGCACCGCCGCAGTCAAAGAGCACTCCGGCGACTGATTCCAGTGAGTCCCGTGCGCCCCTTGCCCTCTGGTTCTTGCAGACAGCCTCGCCACTTTCTTGCGCATCTACTGACACCGCTGGTTCCCTTTATACTGCCCCAGGTCGTCGATTCCGTTCAACACCGCAAGCTCCCGATGACAACCTCGACTCTGGCGACCAAATTCCGTAATCCCTTTGCGCCCCTTCGCCTCTGACTCACACGAAGTTGTTCGCCACTGTCTTGTGCATCATCTGGTGCCGCTTGTTTGTGCTAGGAGACCAGGAGCGTCACCAACGTCGCCGTTCACTCGAACCCGACGCCGCCCGCAACTTTGACGAGCTCCAGCAGCCCACTCCGTGCGCCCCTTGCCAAGCCGCCGCCAGGTTGAGCATTAGCGTGTCGCCACAGTTCTGGTAAGCCCCTTCGACGACCCTAGGACCACCTGTACCGCCGCGCCGCCGTAGGCAGAGCTCGCCGCCGCCAGTAGCTGCCGCTAGCGCCGCTCAGCTTTGGTCGCTTGATCCATAGCCGTCAGATCTAGATCCAGCGCGTAGGATTAGTTCACTTAACGAACCGTTACGAGTAGATCTGGGCCGTGCAGATTATTTTGATCTAACGGCTCACAGGCGCGATCCTGAGCGAAGCGGTACGGGCCAATTAGAACAAGACACGTGGCAGCAGTTAGATTTAAAAGACAGAATTTGAATCTATTAGATATTCAAAATTGTTTTGGCTATAACTTTTGATCCCCACTTGCAAGATCTTTCTAAATATGCAATGTGTTTAATGTTTTGCTCCTGGTAAAATGGTTTTATTTGCAGAAACTTGTGTAGGACTAATTTGAGTATATGAAATGTTTAGGAATTGTTTTAGGGTTTAAATAAATGTTGTTTGGCAAGTTTTTAACTTGTTTATGATTCAGTATTGTATACTTGCTTTGTTGAGTTTTAAAAATCATCACATATCATTTGCATGCATGCATATATTTTTGATTGTATATGTTTTGTATGTGATTGTGGCTATGATTCTTTGTGTAGATTTTGGTGCTAGTGATTGTGATTATGAGGAGTGTAGCTACTCTCCAAACTACCAAGGCAAGTGGTACTTCATGAATATTTATATCCCCATGTTTTACACTAAGCATTAGAAATATTTTGCTAACTCTTGCATGTTATTATTTTGCCTATATGCCATGTTGGGAAATCCTAGTAGTTGTAGAATTGCTAGGGAATCTCTAAGTTAAGTTACTATCTCTGCCATGCTTAGCCTAGCTAGTAGCAAACAGGGGTTGGTGAAATATACATGCTATGTTGAAAATATTTCTAAGTCTTTGGACTTGTGTTTTGCCTAATAAAACAACTAAGTTAATGAAACACCTGGGTGGAATGGAAGGAATGGTTTATGTTGAGTGGTTACACAAGGCCCATTTCTGTGGTTTACCTTGTGTATCTCACTTGTGGTAAGCCACCCAGGAACAAAGAGATTTTAGAGGCCAAATGTTAAGAAGCTTCTAGTGCAACCACTTGGCAATATGGGCTCTGCCAGGATCACATAGGTTGCTAGAACTTAGCCATTTGGACAGTTGGTGGTAGTGGGATGATAGGTTGGAACGCGTCCATTTGGTCTAAGGGAAGGCTTCTGAAAGGTCCTGTCTTGGTGAAAATCAAGGCTTGTGGGGAAAGTGCACCACCTCTGCAGATGGAAGAAACTAAGTACTTAGCCAAGTCCATGGTAATGGACAACATGAGCATCAAGACATGGTAGCTATCAAGAATCTCCTCATCCCAATTTCTAAGTAAAAACTTGTGGGTGAACAAGGGTGAAGGACCTCAGTGTCTATTGGTGGTTCCTTGGGAAAAGTTTTGACAAAGAAAAACTTAGTGAATTCAACTAATAGGCAAAACCTATTTTGAGCAAAGCAAGCCAAGCTACACTTAGCCAAATTGCATATAGTATCTAGTCCGCCTAAATTATACTAAGGTATCACTTGCCAATACTATTCCAATGTATTGACCCACTGTGGCTGTAACTTGTGATGTTGCAGGTTACTCTGATGAGGATTAGGTGTCATGAGTCTACACTCAACATGTTTGCCTATGGCACATGAAGATGAAGACTTTTATTTATTTACTTATTCAAACTCTTGTATTAAGCATGTGGCCTTGGAGTTGTAAAGACTATGTTTATCTCTGGAATGGCTGTAATAATGACCTTTGTATCTGTGTACTTCATCTTAAACTATGGATGCTAGCATTGATCCAGGGACTAGCATTGCAATCACAGGGATCCTTTTCCTTTATAAAGGAGGGATCTTACAGATGGTATCAGAGCACTGTGTTGCCTGTAGGATTATGACCCTAGGATTGGAAACCACTAAGGAAAAAATTTCAGCAACTTCTACACTTGTCTATTCTTCTCGTAAACTTTTCTAATCTTCTTTCTCATCTCTATTTGTAGATGAACTCCATCAACGAAGCCGTAAGGAAAGGACCACTCATGACAATGACTTTGGAGTGCGAGACAGAATTCCCCAAGGCTCTCAAGGACCTCATGGTTGCATTAGAGATACAAGGTGCAACTGTGTACAAGGGATTTCCTGTGATGGATGAAGGAGTTGAATACTGGTGGGTGCAACTTCACTTGTATAAAAACAAGGAAGACAACCACAAGGAAAAAGGATTCTGCATGTTCACCAATTTAGTGGTGCACACTACATTCTTTGAATCAGGAAGGGATGCAGCTTGGAAGACCATCAAAGAACTTGGTGATAGAGTCAAGTGCAGAACGCTCAACCTCCAAAATGACCTGAAGGGAGAGAATAAACATACCCAAGAGTTGGAGGCTACCAACCAAACTTTAAGAGGAGACATTATAGACTTAGTGATGGAGTCATGTGAACAAGATAGACTGATTGCTTCTAGAAACATTGTGTTAGCCAACAGATCCAGTGAGATAGGATTTTAAACGTACTTCGTTAGTTGAACCACCACTTATCACCTTATTTTCCAAATGTTGCTTTAAAATAAGTTGAACCTTGGTTGTTGTAATGGATCCATGTGTGACATGACTTGTGTGTTTGATTTCCAAAGATGTGTAGGTGATGCTTTGCCTTGTATTTTATCTTAGGTTGTGTTGTTCTAACTTTTTCTATCTTATAAATAGATGCCTACTGTTACCTTCAGCACTGTTGAGGAGTCCCAGGGAACTCGCTTTGGTCATTGTTGAGCTTACTACTTTGCTCAATCTCCCTCTTCCTACCATCATGGTGCTTCCCCTCACTAAGTTTGAGAGGAAAGACCTTTGGGGCTTCAAGGTTAATCAGCCCGGACGCCAGACAGAGCCTACCACGGAGGCCATCATCTTCAAGCTCATGCATGATGACAAGGAGAGAGGCCTTGAGGTAGTCATGCAGGATCTGATAGGACGTCTGCTAGGGAGACACTCCCGATAGGTTAGAGGTACTCACTTCCACGTCTTCGGTAGACGTGATGAGGATGGAGAGTCCATCAACTTCGAGGACGATTCGAGGGAGAAGTAGAGCCGATTCATCTATACCTCCAGGACTTAGAGTCTCTCATTAGGCACGTGGACACTGACAGGACCAATGTCATGCTCAACAATGACGAACTCTAGGTACAGCTTCGTGAGAAGGACAAGCTCTTCGCGGAGCAAGATGAGATAGTCAAGGAGATGGAGACGAAGTTCGAGAGCCAGGACAGAAAGTTCAAGAGTCAGGAGAAGCGAGTCCAAGATAGGAACAAGAAGATCTGGGACATGACTGAAGAACTGCAGGCCAAGGACTTCGAGCTCGAGCATCAGCAGACGGTGATTGAGAGCTTCGTTCCCATAAGAGGGCTCTCAAGGCCAAGATAGAGACCTTGACCACCAATGTCGAGGAATACAAGACCGCGATGGAGAACGCAGGTCTTACTTTTGTTGAGGAGGAGGTTGATGCCGAGGAGTAGATCTGACTACTCATATATCATCTATTATCATACTTGTTGTTGGGAACTTGTTATTTGACCATCCGACATGTGGATGGCTTGTTATTTGTGTGTGTTTTACTTTACGAACTTGTTATCTTGTTGTTAACCTTTATCCTTTTTGTTGCATGCTTGGTGATTGTTATGTGATGTATTGTGCATGATAGCATCTATGGGTATCTCATTCTTATCTCTATTGAACAAACCACAGATGCCTCCCTGTCGTGCAAATCCCAACCCCAACAACAACAACAACAACACTCCAGAAATGCAGCAAATGATGACAGCTCAGACTCAGCTGATGCAGATGATGACGATGTTCATCCGAAACCAAAACAACAACAACAACAATAACAACAACAACAGCCCACCGGGTTTTGACATGCTTACCAGGTTCTTGAGATTGAGGCCAGCAAAGTTCTCAGGAACAACTGATCCCATGGTGGCAAATGATTGGCTACACTCTGTGAACAAGGACTTGGTAACTGTGGGCTGTACTGATGCTGAAAAAGTCAGATTTGCAGCACATTTGCTAGAAGGACCAGCCGCCACTTGGTGGGATAACTTCTAGATCACCACTCCCATAGAAGATGTGGCATGGGCTATCTTTGAGGATGGATTTCGTACTGCTCATATCTCATCCGGAGTGATGAGCCTGAAAAAGAAGGAGTTTCATAACTTGAAGCAACGCCACCGTAGCGTGGCAGAGTATATTGAGGATTTCAACAATCTGGCGCGTTATGCACCGGATGAAGTTGACACAGATGCTAAGAGAAGGGAGAAATTCCTTGAAGGCCTGAATGATGAACTGAATCTGCAGCTATCAGTGGCCTATGTTCCCACTTATCAGTCACTTTGTGATAAGGCTGCTATTTTGGAGAACAAAATGAAACAAGTTGAGAGTAGAAAGAGAAAGCACTCCGATAAGAACAGCTCGGGATCGTCTCACAAACGTTCCCACTATGATGACAGTGGAAGCTCAGGATCCCACAAGCATGGGAAATTCAACAAGCACCATAATCACAACCGTCATGACAACAAGCATCACCGTAGTCATGACAATGACAAATACAAGAACCACAAGGGTGGATACAAGAACCACCACAGTGGTAATGGAAGTGGAAGTGGAAGTCAGCCTGTCAAGAAGGACATTAGTCAGGTTGAATGCTTCAAGTGCAAGAAGATGGGGCATTATGCAAATGAATGCCCAGAAAAGAAAGTTGAAGGACCCAACAAGCCCAACCCTTTCTAGAAAGGGCAAGTTAACCACATCAATGTGGAGGAAATTTATGAAGAGCCTGATGCTGTTGCTGGTAAGTTTAAACTCAATTCTATTCCAGCATTTGTACTCTTTGATACTGGTGCATCTCATTCATTCATATCAAGAGCATTTGTTGAAAGAAATGAACTACCGGTAGAAACTATTGGGTGTCCTATAAAAGTAAGTTCTCCTGGCGGAGAAATGATAGTGAATTCAGGATGTCATGATCTAGTCATAGAGTTTGGGAAGTATAAGTTTCCCGTTAACTTGATAATTCTAAACTCCCAAGGATTGGATGTTATTTTGGGAATGGACTGGATGACTAAGTACAAAGGAGTGATAGATTGTGCCAACCATACTATCTCACTCACAACTCCAGAAAATAAAAGGATCAGATTCAAGACCAACTTTGAAGCAAGAAGGAGTATGCTAAATTCTCTTAAGGGGGTTAGCATAGATAGTGTGCCAATTGTGAGTGAGTATCCGGATGTGTTTCCGGAAGAATTGCCGGGAATGCCACCAGATAGAGATGTGGAGTTTCTTATAGATTTGGTACCAGGGTCTGGACCAATAGCAAAGAGACCATACAAGATGTCAGTGGATAAACTGAAAGAACTCAAGAAACAACTTGGAGAACAGTTACAGAAAGGATTTATTCAACCAAGTTCTTCATCTTGGGGAGCCCCAGTTTTATTCGTGGAGAAGAAAGATAGAAGTAAAAGGTTATGCATAGATTACCGTTTGAAAGTACCGACTTGATACGACTAGAGGGGGGATGAATAGGCGTCTACCCAATTTTACCTTGTTTCTCAATTTTAGGCTCAACAAGAAAGAAAGTTATATAGAGATGCAACTAAGTGAACAACCTAAAGCAGGGAAACTGAAACCAACAACAAGAAACAGTAAAAGCAAGGAGTAAAGGAAGGGAACGAAGTAACCGGCGAGGGGACACGGAGATGTAATTCCCGTAGTTCACTCCCAAGGAGCTACGTCTACGTTGGAGAGGTGTCGGGGCCACACAAGGTCACCCGAGCGCCACAAAGGCCTCACCTTCTTCTCCGGTGAGCTCCCCCACAAAGGAGGCCTCACAATCCACTAACCGGTGACCTTGAAGGGGCCAACCGAAACCTTTACACCAAGGTTGAGGGGGAGGCTCCACAACTCAATTGGAGGCCCTCAATGACACCTCGAAGCTTTACAACACATGCCTCAGCTCCGGGGATGCCCTACACCGTCTAGGGTTCCAAGAAACCCAAGAGCAACAAGATCCACAAAGGATGGAAGGGGGAAATCAATTCTTCTTTGGTGGAAGTGTAGATCTAGGTCACCTCCCTCACCTCTCAAAAGATCAGGTCATTTGAGTGGCTAGAGGGAGAGATCTAGTGAGGTGAAGCTCAAGCTTTAATGGAGGAGAGAGAAAAATTCGAGGGAGAGTGGGAGGAAGAAGAGGGGTGCCTTAAATAGGCCCCCTCGCACTGAACCGTTACAGCCCCCGCGACCTCACCGGAAGTTCCGGTGAGAGGCCGGAAGTTCCGCCTGAGCCTGGCTCCAACGGTCATCAGACCGTTGACGCCCGCTCCAGAAGCGCAACCGGAAGTTCCGGTCAAAACAGACCGGAAGTTCCGGTCAAAACAGACCGGAAGTTCCGGTGAACTTCCGATCAGGTTCCGATCAAGTTCCGGTTAAATAGCACACTTTGCCCAGAAAGTTACTGAACCGCCACCGGAACTTGGGCGGAACAAGCGGCAGAACTTTTGGGTCGCGAGCGGGTCAGACCGGAAGTTCCGGCCTCAGGCGGAAGTTCCGCTCAAGAACTTTTGGCGGGGCTAGTACAGATGGAAGTTCCGGCCAAGTTCCGGTTAAATAGAACACTTTGCCCAGAAAGTTACTGAACCGCCACCGGAACTTGGGCGGAACAAGCGCCGGAACAAACAGAAGATCAGCCCGCAGAAAAAGTTAGAGCGGAACTTCCGGTCTAGACCGGAAGTTCCGGTGAGACACAAAAGGCCCCAACAGAACAGGAAAACGCTCTCTCTCACGGGATAATGGGATGGCTGTGGCGGTGCATATAGGTTTGTGCAAGAACAAGTGATTTCCCACAGCCTTCCAAAATGGACCCCCTCTTAATAGTACGGTGACCTAAAAACATCAACCAGAAAGAAACTAGAAGAAGACTAAAAAGGCCACCGTCTTCAAAAGATCACAAGAGAGCATCCATCACAATAGAATGAGACAACAACGATGTTTCCCCTGAAACTCAAGAGCACAGTTAAAACACGGTTGGGATTGTCATTTAACACCAAAAAACATCATGGGAATATATAGTCCTTTCAATCTCCCCCTTTTTGGTGTTAGATGACAATCCCACAGATTTGCATACAAACACAGCAATCTTTGCAATGGACGAGGCAGGCTCCCCCTGTATGTGTGCAAGGTAGAGAGAAGACCCCTAAGGACTGAACTAGCACACATACACGGAGGCTCCCCCTAACAATTTCAAAGATAGCACAAGTACAAAAGGAGATAGAGATCATACCAGAACCAACTAAATGTGGTGGAGACAAACGGAGTAATAATAACATCAAGAGCAAAGAGGCTCCACCACCATAGTAACAGCCCAAGAGATGACAATAAGATACCACAAAGATACCACATAGTCTCAAACATAACATACCACATGGTCCACAAGCACACATAAGTTCACGGACATAAATCCACAAGCACACAAATAAACTAGAGAGTTCGCGAGTAACAAGAGATCAAAGACAAGAACAGGCTCGCGACTCAACCCATGCAAATCCCCGTAGACAACCTAATAGACATCCTTCTCCCCCTTTGGCATCGAGACACCAAAAAGGAAGAAGAGATCAATCTACTCGTCCCAGCCATGAGAAGGGGAAGGATGGGAAGACTCAGGCGGACCAGTGACCTCCTCCTCAGACTCATCTTCAGACCAGTTGCAGTTGTTGCGAACCCAATCCTCCTTGGGAGCAGTGACAGAGCTAGAGACCGGTGAGCAAGGAATGTTGAGGGCTGCCATGATGGCCTTCTGGCGCTGAACATTGTGACGCTGGTCAACATAAGCCTAATACTCGCGGTCCTGCAGAAAGCAGAAAGTCTTCTTCACTTTCCCAAGCAGCTTCTTTGCCCAAGATGGCTGCCTCTGGAGAGAAGGACCACCAGCACTAGAGCCACCAGGAGCAGAGGAGGGACCACTAGTAACATCTCGAGACTTCTTGAGAGCAGCTTCCTTTTCTTCCTGAGTGCGAGGCTTCTGGTGCTTACTCACACGGAACCTTTTCTCTTCATGAATGGTGATGTTGTCTTGAGGAAAGGGGGTGCCAGTCTTCTCGAGCCACTTGTGATTGATGAGAGTCTGAATGTAGGGAGCATAGATGCAGGAGCGCTTTTCGATGAGAGCCCCCCACATCTCTGAGAAGATGAAGTGCATAACATCCATTGACCTGTCAGTGCCTCGGCGAAGATGGGTCTGATGCATGAGGTCAACCTGATATCCATGAAACTAATCAAAGTTGCCAGCTTTGGGAGAGATGGTGTTCAAGTACACCCGGCGCATAATGTCATAAGTTGGCAGCAGATGATTCACAAACCCAACACTTCCCCATCCTTCAATGTAGAGAGGCTCCAGGACCTCAGGATCAGCAGCTATAGGACCATGAACACGCCAACCATTTGCCCCGCGGCCAGGCTGAATGGGATAACCAAGAAGCTCAGCAAACTCAGCCCAAGTAGCGGTAAGAAACACATCCCTGGTCATCCACTTCATCACTCCTTCAGTAGATGAATGCATGTGAAGAAATAGAGTGGAGTAGAACTGAGCAATAGCAGTCACATCAAAGTTCTGACGGTGCTCCATGAGTGGAATCAACCCAAACCTCTGGCAGATATCAAGAGCCTCCCCAAAGTAAACTTGCTTCTCTTCCATGTGAGGCACACTGATGTACTTCTGAGGAGCAACCACGAAGTTCTTCTTTGATGCATAAATTTCTTCGTAAATCTGCTCCTGACGGCAGGTGTGAAAGTGAGGGTCCAAGCAGAGACGATCACGAGGCACAAGGTAGGGATCAGTAGCCCTGAATGCAGCGTAAGCCTTCTGAGTCCACTTGGAAATCTTGGCTTTTGTCATGTCTGGCCCTGCAGCAGTGGCCTTCTGAGAGAGAGCAGGCCTCTTCCCTGCAGCAGCAGCACGGCGAGCAGCAGCAGCCTTCTGGCGAGAAGTCTAAGCGGTTGGACGCACAACTTCAGCATCTTCCTCATCAATCTCAGGAGGAATGTCAGCGGATGGTCGGCGGGCACGCTTGCCTTGGAGAGTATCTCCTTCCCCTGAGAAGAAAGAACAAGAATAGGGAGGGAAGTTGGGATAAGTGCACAAGTTCGGAAGTGGAAACAAAAAGAGTTAGATTGGAAAAATACAAACAGGAAAAAAATTTGCAGTGTAGCTGGAACTTCCGCTGAAACGTCGGAACTTCCGGTCTAGACCGGAAGTTCCGGTCGTGGCTCACCGGAAGTTCCGGTGAGGCCACGAACTGACAGTTTCAACAGGAGTTCCCTAGATGTAGATCTAAAGACCACCAATGCACAAATTTTTCCAAGGATGTATTGGACCAATCTACTCTAGCATGATACCCTAGGCCTACCAAGATCTTCCAACAAGTTCTAGCCAAAGAACTAGCCTAGACAAGGTGTGCCCTAACTCAATCCATGGTGAGAGCAAGATCTCCATTAATGGAGGGAGTTAAGGGCAAATACCGGAGTCCATGGTGGGAGATCAAGGTGGGGAAGGATCCCACGGAGCAGATCTGGAGAGGAGCGATTGGAGAAGAGGGGGCCGGAGCGCCCTCTTGGAGACGTCCTGGCCGGCGGCGCTCCTGATAGAAGATGGGTCTTGGGGGAAAAAGGAAGAAGATCCCGTTTTCCCCCAGGGCCCACCTTTTATAGGACAGGGAGCACCACCGGAAGTTCCGGTCAGGGACTTCCGGGTCAGAATGACCGGAAGTTCCGCTGACGCCAGGAAGAACATCTCAGGATAGGATAACAAGGAAGAACTTGTGCAGGGAATAGAGAGGGCTTGAGGAAAGGAAAGGCTTAGGATAGATAGCTCAAACTGTGAAGAACCAAAAT
The DNA here is from genome assembly GCA_916181665.1 of Avena sativa. Classification (NCBI taxonomy): domain Eukaryota; kingdom Viridiplantae; phylum Streptophyta; class Magnoliopsida; order Poales; family Poaceae; genus Avena; species Avena sativa. The sequence goes on along the minus strand of OV702294.1, from coordinate 162,659,059 downwards.
CAACAAAAAAAAACAAAAAAAAACATGACAAACAAAAAGGTCAAAGAACCGAATAAAACGAGTCGGTGGCCGAAGCCACCTTATATAAGAGTAAATGGCTTGACACCGCGAAGATATATCTTGGGTTCATTAACAACACTCATCATGAAGCTCAAGTGGTCTCCTTTAGAGACTATAGAGTATGAAAACTTTAATGTGCGCATAATAGGGATAGTGTTTGTTCATAAGAGGAACTACACTCCCCCTAAATTCATGCCTACACCCAAACAAGATACACATTGAGAGACAGGTAGGTGTGCAAGGGCTCAAGCAACATTGCTCGAATCAATGATATTTAGCTCATGCCTTAACTCTCGGAACCTTGCTTCATCAAGAGGCTTCATGAAAAGATCCGCAAGATTTGCCTTGGTGGGAACATACTCCAAAGAAATGTCTTCTCTAGCAACATGGTCCCGAATGAAATGATGACGAATCTCAATGTGCTTGGTCCGGTTGTGTTGCACGGGATTGTGAGCAATAGCAATTGCACTCTCATTGTCGCAAAGAAGAGGCACCTTGTCAAAAGATAGTCCAAGATCCTTCAAGGTTTGCTTCATCCATAGCAATTGAGCACAGCAGCTTGCGGCAGAGATATACTCAGCTTCGGCAGTAGACATAGACACACAGTTTTGCTTCTTCGAGGACCAACAAACCAAGGATCTTCCGTGTCGAGGATATGACCCCCGGTACCCTAGAGTTGAGATATAAAGAGAGCTCCTAAGAATAGTGGACACTTTTATAGACATATAAGAATAAAGAAATGAGGCACAAAGAGAATGAAATAATAGAGAAAAGGAAAAAACATGACTGGGCCGAATTATGTCTAATTCGGCCTGATATTAGTGCTACCAGACCAGATTTGCCCCCCTCTGGGCCGAATTACCGCCTAGCCCGGCTGGGCCGAATCACCCTAGCAGGCCCACTACAACCTTACGTCGCCGCACCGCCAGCTCCCGCCAAACCTCGCCAGCGTCACCACCTCTCCCGCCAAGCCGAGCCAGCATCCAGCTCTGCCTCGTCGAACTCCCCGGGTGAGCCGACAATCGGCAGACTCGTCCCACCACGGGTGAGAGCCACAACATGCTCCAGCATAAAGCTTCCCCGGGTGGGCCGACATCACCGACGACCCGGCCAGCCTGCCATGGGCCAGCGGCGCCATACTGCATAGCGGCATCATCAACCGCGTCCCCAGGATGGGCCGACGCGCGGTATGACGGCCCACTGCAGGTTGCAGTCAAGACACCAGACCCCGGCTGGGCTCCTTACATCATTGTCCCGCCTGAGCCGAAAGAAGAAGAGCTCAGCTGGGCCACAGTCACCTCGGCTGGGCCAGGATCAATTTAGGAATAACTCGGCTTGCAGCTTCATCTCACCTGGGCCGAGTTAACAGCCTCCCGGGCCGAATCAACCAGCCCCAGGCCGAGTACTGTCCTACATACTACGACCTGGGCCGATTTATTTCTCCCTCTACGTCCTTTTGTTCATATCCAAATGTGCCTTGTACCTCTATAGCGGCATGCCATCAAACCAAGACAAGGTCTACAACTATCGTGCCGGTCTTGGGACGCCCATGGCTCAGACCGGCACATGACGTATGGAATATGCCTATGGCATCTAACAAGATGCTAGGGATATGCTCTTGGCATCAAATAAGATGCTAGGGAATATGCCTGGCATCTCCAAAGATGCCAAGGCATATGCTGAGCATCTCTATAAGATACCCAGAATATGCCATCTAGATGCCAAACGTGTAGAACAAGTCTTGTCCCCTGGGCTCCCCTTTATAAGGAGCACCAGGGGGATCGTTAGAAGAAGAGGCCCGGAAGGGCTCCTCCCCTCTCTTCTCAATAGGAGCTCTCCTTCTTCTTCCTCCACTCTCAGAGAGAGATCTAGATAGAGGCATAGGAGATACAACTCAAGGAGCATGATTGTAGCCACAAGTATGGCAAGATTATAAGAGATTAGATGTAGAGGAAGAGGTGTTATCTCCACATGAGAGCCTCAATCCTAGATACATTGTATTTCTCTTTGTTCATACGAGTGCGGTCTTCACTGCATCATCCCTCCCCGGATTCCTCCACGTCCATCGGCCCCAACTTTAGCCTACCCATGGCATATGCCGTGATACCACCACGACATTCCAAGAAACTGACAAGCTCTGGAGGTTGACTTTCTTCCCACTTTGTCACCAGCCCAGTCCGAGTCCGTGTAACCAATGAGATCAAAACTGGCTCCCTTGGGGTACCACAACCCAAAGTTTGGGGTATGAACTAAATATCGAAAGATCCTTTTGACAGCCACCATGTGACTTTCCTTTGGTGCGGCTTGAAATCTTGCACACATACCCACACTCAACATAATATCCGGTCGGGATGCACAAAGATAGAGCAAAGAACCAATCATCGATCGATAGAGTTTTTGATCCACCTCCTTACCCTTGGGATCGAGATCAAGATTAACCTTAGTTGGCATGGGAGTCTTGGCACCTTTGACTTGATCAAACTTGAACTTCTTGAGCATGTCTTGGATGTACTTGGCTTGGTTGATGAAAGTCCCTTTCCTCAATTGTTTGACTTCAAATCCAAGGAAAAACTTCAGCTCCCCCATCATGGACATCTCGAAGCGGTCGGTCATGAGCTTGGCAAAATCCTCATTAAAAGTTTTGTTAATAGACCCAAAGATAATGTCATCAACATAGATTTGGCATACGAACAAGTGGCCTCCAACTTTCTTAGTAAAAAGAGTGGGATCAATGAGGCCCACTTCGAAGCCACGGTCTAACAAGAGCTCCCTAAGGCACTCATACCATGCACGTGGGGTTTGCTTAAGGCCATAGAGTGCCTTATTGAGCTTGTAGACATGGTTCGGAAAAAGTGGATCCTCAAAGCCCGGAGGTTGCTCGACGTATACCAACTCTTTCAAAGGACCATTAAGAAAAGCACTCTTGACATCCATTTGATACAATTTAAAGTTGTGATGGGTAGCAAAGGCAAGGAGCATACGAATGGATTCAAGGCGAGCAACGGGGGCGTAAGTCTCACCGAAGTCGATGCCCTCAACTTGTGAGTATCCTTGGGCAACTAACCTTGCCTTGTTGCGCACGACAATTCCATTCGCATCGCACTTGTTCTTGAAGACCCACTTGGTTCCAATGACGTTTTGGCAGTCTTTAGGCCGCTCAACCAATGTCCAAACATTGTTCCTCTTGAAGTTGTGAAGTTCCTCGTTCATAGCATCAAGCCAATCATCATCTTCAAGAGCTTCGAAGACTTTCTGTGGTTCCACAAGAGAGATAAACGCATGGTGAGAGCAAAAGGAAGCTACTTGCCTCCTAGTGGTGGAACCTTTATTGAAATCTCCATAGACATTATCAAGGATATGGCCATCTCGAACAAGCTTGGCGAGACGATAGGCTTGACGACGGGCTTGTGCTTCAATTCGAGATTCTTGAGCTACCACTTGGTCATTTCCATCAATTGAGCCGCCCCCTTGACTATAAGCACGAACACGAGGGTCATCTTCATCAATTTCCACTTCGGGGAAGTCATCACTCGGAGAGGATCCTTGAGGAACATTGACTTGATTTTGATCTTGACTAGCTTGACCTTGGGAAGAAACATGACCTTGAGGAGGAGCCCCATCTTGGGGAGGTTGATGAGGTTGATGAAGAGCTTGTCCGTGAGAGGTGCCTTGAGGAGGAGCCCCATCGTGGGGAGGTTGATGTTGTTGATGAAGAGCTTGGAGAGTCATGAGCATGGGAAGCTTCGGAAGAGATTGAGGGAGCTTGTGCCAAGAAAGTAGGTCCTTGAGGTGCAAGATGATCTTGTGAGAGTGAGGGCTCCACTTGAGTAGAGCTTGGTCCTTCTCCTTCGTCCATAAGGGGATCCTCAATGGGGAGGTGGAAACCCACACCCATTCTTCCTATGGCCTTGGGAGGAATTTCATCACTTGGATCACAAACACCATCTTGCCTAACAAGGGACTCATGATTTTCATAAAACTTCACGTTGCTCGTCTCTTCAACTCTTCCATTGGATTTGTTGTAGACTCTATAAGCATGGGACTGATTTGAGTAACCAACGAAAATTCCTTCTTGAGCCTTGGATTCAAAGTTTGACAACCGAACTCCTTTCTTGAGTATGTAGCACTTGCACCCAAACACCCGAAAGTAGCTAACATTAGCCTTTTTCCCGGTGAGAAGTTCATAGGGGGTCTTGTTCTTGTTCTTGCGGAGATAAAGCCGGTTGGTTGCATGGCAAGAAGTGGAGATGGCCTCGGCCCAAAAGTTGTATGGAGACTTGAACTCAGCTAGCATAGACCGAGCCGCATCCATCAAAGTACGATTCTTCCTTTCAGCAACTCCGTTTTGTTGAGGGGTGTAGGGAGTGGAGTATTGATGCTTGATTCCTTCATCACTGAGAAACTCATCCAAGGTATAGTTTTTGAACTCGGTGCCATTGTCACTTCGAATTGAGAGAATAGTTGCATTGTGCTTCCGTTGAACCTCATTTGCAAAATCAATGACGGTTTGTTGAGTCTCACTCTTGTACTTGAAAAAGAACACCCAAGTGTATCTTGAGAAATCATCCACAATAACCAAGTAATACTTCTTGCCTCCAAGGCTATCATGAGAGGGAGGACCAAAGAGATCCATATGCAAGAGCTCCAAACATCTCTCGGTAGTGATTTGATTGAGCGCTTTGTGAGGAGTTTCATGCATCTTCCCTTCAATACAAGCCCTACACACACGATCTTTGGCAAAAGAAACATCGTTAATACCAAGGATGTGGCCCTCGGAGTGAAGTCTTTGCAAAGTTCTCATGTTAACATGGGCTAGGCAGCGATGCCACAACCAGCCCTTGTCGGCTTTAGCATAGAGACATAGAGCATGAGGATTAGTGGTCCCTGAGAAGTCCACCATGTACAAGTCATGTTCTACATATCCTACAAAAGCCACCTTGAGAGACTTGCTCCACATGAGGACCACGGAATGAGAATTAAAGAAATAAGAAAGACCCATAAGAGCAAGAGCACGAACTGAGAGTAAGTTGTAACCAAGAGTTTTGACAAGCATGACGTCAACCAAGGATACATCCGGGGTTACCACCACTTTGCCAAAACCCAAAACCTGAGAGCTTGTTTTGTCACTGTAAGAGACCATGGTGTTGGCAATATTGGTTCTCAACTCGGTCATGATAGACTTGCTTCCGGTCATATGACTTGTGGCACCACTATCAAGCACCCATTTTGATCCGCCGGAAGCATAGTCCTACAAGAAAATCAAGCCTTGGTTTTAGGTACCCATTTTGCAATGGGTCCCCTTTTGTTAGTGACAAGAACCTTTGGCACCCAAATGGCCCAATGATAATCATGCGTGTAAGATGTCCCCACATATCTAGCATATACATGACCATCATAAGATTTGCAAAGAATATAAGAGGGATTGTTCTTTCCGGCAAAGTTGTCACTTTGCAAGAGAGTTAGGCCATTTGGTACTCCTTGGGCCATGCCCTTGTTCTTTTTCTTCTTGTTGTTCTTCTTCTTCTTATTGGTCTTGGCAAGTTGATCCTTCAAAACCTTGACCTCCTCTATGAGATGCTCATGCTTGCAACAAGGGTTAGGAGAGCTAGACAAGTCTATAATTTGCACAGCGGAAGACTTAGAAAGATCACAAGTTAATTGAGTTTGAAGCTGTTCATGAGCCTCAAAAAGACTTGTGAATTTACTCTCCAAGGCTTTGTGTTCCTCTTTGAGTTTCTCAAGATCCTTTTGAGTCTTATCATGACCACCCACAAACTCAGCATATTCTTTCTTGAGAACCTTAATCAAAGCAAGAGCATGGTCACGTTCTTTAATAGTAGAGGTCAAAGTGTTGTTATGATCATCTACAAGTTTAGACACATTTTCTTCAAGATTAATTCTCATATTTTGTTCATCCTCAAGACTTTGAGTGAGAGAGGCAATTTCATCGGCGGCATCTCTTTCATTTTTACTTAGCAAGTCAAGAAGTTCTTCCTTTTCATCTAAGGCATCCCTAGCATTCTCAAGTTGAGCAAGTAAGGACTCAAAGCAGTTTTTAGTTTCTTCATCTAAGGTAGCAACAAATTCACACATGTCAATCATCTCTTTCTTCACCTCTAGACCAACAAGATCAAGAGAGGAAGGCTCACTAGAGATGGGTTGAGGAGTAGGTTTCGGTGATACCTCGGTGGCCTTGGCCATGAAGCACTTTTGGTTGGAGGAGATGACATTTTCATTTGGCGAGTCGAAGAGGGATAGACGTGGAGTTGAGGTAGTGGCAATAGCAGCAACCCCCACAATCTCTCCACCATGAACTTCATCATCATCATCTTCATCCGTGCCCGAAAGATATTCTTCATGGACCACAATTGCTCGTTCCTTGTTAGTGGCGTTCTTGACGGTGTAGTTCTTGTTTATGGGATGAGGAGATCTTGACTTGACCTTGCGAATGAGATGACCACCATTGTCTTCACGGTTCTCAAAGGGACACTTGGCCACGAAGTGACTCTTTTCGTTGCAATTGTAGCAAGACCTTGCTTTGGGAGACTTGTTGGGTGAGTTGAATCTTGAGTTGTCCCTCGATCTTGGCTTGAATCCGGACTTGTTCCAAAAGGCCCTTGAAGCGAGAGCAAGATGTTCGTTGAAGGCACATTTGAGGTCTTCTTGGGACCACTCACTTGATGTATCATCATCATCAACTTCAATAGCCTTGTCCTTCAAAGCAAGGTTCACTTTTGTTGATCCAATGGCTCTAGCTCGAGCGGACTCCGCATTCTTCTTAGCAATGGTCATGGCAATTACTTCACTCAAGACTTCTTGAGAGGTCATTAAGTGAAAGTTGGTTCTTCCCTTGATAGAGTTGAGCTTTTGTTCTTCAAAAGGGAGAAGAGCTTGAATGAACTTCCTCTTCATAAACTTGTCATCAACATAGTGAGCCCCAAGGTCCCTCATAGTAGAACAAAGGACCTTAAGGCGCCTATACATGTCTTCAGGGGTCTCATCATCTTGCATTGCGAAACCATCGCACTCGTTGTTGATCTCATAAAACTTGGAGCTTTGGATGCTAGCATTCCCAACAAAGAGCTCGGTGAGTTGATCCCAAGCTCCCTTGGCGGTGTCAAATTGGCGAATGTGAGCAAAATCCTTTGGAGTCAAAGCCTTTTGAATCATTCCCAAAGCTGTAGCATTGAGTTTCTTGTCCACCACTTCACCTCGTGTCAACTGCTTTGGGTCAAATGGAGAGAATCCATCCTCCACAATCCTCATTAACTCAATGGATGAGCTGGAAATATGTGAGCGCATTAGATATTGCCAATTGGTGAAATTAGACGTATCTAGCATAGGTGGTGCTCCTTGAGGGATAATGTGTGGCATGGGAATGGGTGGATCCGAAGTGTACTTCGGCGGTGGGGGTACCGCCGAGTAGTCCTTCCCTCCATTCTCCCCTTTGGAAGTTGGATTCTCGGGCTCCTCGATGTTCTCACTTGGCACCTTGGTAGAGGTTTGAGCAACAAAACCAAGTCCCAAGTGAGTGGTAGCAGCCGCGGGAGTTACCCCGGGGGCGGACACCGTAACGGTGGGAGGAACCTCGTTGGATTGGGGTGTGTCAATAGCAACTATGGGTTTGGCTTTAGAGACTGCAAGAGAGTCATCATTTCCTCGAACTTGGACATCATGGATGACTCCAATTGCTTGAGGTCATCCATAGTGGCCAAGTTCTTGGCTTTTTCAGTTTCACTACCCCCTTCGTCGGCCATAGTCTCTTAGGCGATAAAGCCCGAAGTAAGAGCCTGGGCTCTGATACCAAATGAAAGTACCGACTTGATACGACTAGAGGGGGGTGAATAGGCGTCTACCCAATTTTACCTTGTTTCTCAATTTTAGGCTCAACAAGGAAGAAAGTTATCTAGAGATGCAACTAAGTGAACAACCTAAAGCAGGGAAACTGAAACCAACAACAAGAAACAGTAAAAGCAAGGAGTAAAGGAAGGGAACAAAGTAACCGGCGAGGGGACACGGAGATGTAATTCCCGTAGTTCACTCCCAAGGAGCTACGTCTATGTTGGAGAGGTGTCGAGGCCACACAAGGTCACCCGAGCGCCACAAAGGCCTCACCTTCTTCTCCGGTGAGCTCCCCCACAAAGGAGGCCTCACAATCCACTAACCGGTGACCTTGAAGGCGCCAACCGAAACCTTTACACCAAGGTTGAGGGGGAGGCTCCACAACTCAATTGGAGGCCCTCAACGACACCTCGAAGCTTTACAACACATGCCTCAGCTCCGGGGATGCCCTACACCGTCTAGGGTTCCAAGAAACCCAAGAGCAACAAGATCCACAAAGGATGGAAGGGGGAAATCAATTCTTCTTTGGTGGAAGTGTAGATCTAGGTCACCTCCCTCAGCTCTCAAAAGATCAGGTCATTTGAGTTGCTAGAGGGAGAGATCTAGTGAGGTGAAGCTCAAGCTTTAATGGAGGAGAGAGAAAAATTCGAGGGAGAGTGGGAGGAAGAAGAGGGGTGCCTTAAATAGGCCCCCTCGCACTGAACCGTTACAGCCCCCGCGACCTCACCGGAAGTTCCGGTGAGAGGCTGGAAGTTCCGCCTGAGCCTGGCTCCAACGGTCATCAGACCATTGACGCCCGCTCCAGAAGCGCAACCGGAAGTTCCGGTGAACTTCCGATCAAGTTCCGATCAAGTTCCGGTTAAATAGCACACTTTGCCCAGAAAGTTACTGAACCGCCACCGGAACTTGGGCGGAACAAGCGGCGGAACTTTTGGGTCGCGAGCGGGTCAGACCGGAAGTTCCGGCCTCAGGCGGAAGTTCCGCTCAAGAACTTTTGGCGGGGCTAGTACAGATGGAAGTTCCGGCCAAGTTCCGGTTAAATAGCACACTTTGCCTAGAAAGTTACTGAACCGCCACCGGAACTTGGGCGGAACAAGCGCCGGAACAAACAGAAGAGCAGCCCGCAGAAAAAGTTAGAGCGAAACTTCCGGTCTAGACCGGAAGTTCCGGTGAGACATAAAAGGCCCCAACAGAACAGGAAAACGCTCTCTCTCACGGGATAATGGGATGGCTGTGGCGGTGCATATAGGTTTGTGCAAGAACAAGTGATTTCCCACAGCCTTCCAAAATGGACCCCCTCTTAATAGTACGGTGACCTAAAAACATCAACCAGAAAGAAACTAGAAGAAGACTAAAAAGGCCACCGTCTTCAAAAGATCACAAGAGAGCATCCATCACAATAGAATGAGACAACAATGACGTTTCCCCTGAAACTCAAGAGCACAGTTAAAACACGGTTGGGATTGTCATTTAACACCAAAAAACATCATGGGAAGATATAGTCCTTTCACCGTTCACTCAACGAGGTGACTATCAAGAACAAATACCCTTTGCCTAGAATCAATGACTTGTTTGATCAGCTAGAAGGAGCTTGTGTGTTCTCAAAGATTGATCTCCGGTCAGGTTATTTTCAACTCAAGATAAGGGAACAAGACATACCTAAAACAGCTTTCACTGCAAGGTATGGATTGTATGAGTATACCGTAATGCCTTTTGGTTTGACCAATGCTCCAGCATACTTCATGAATATGATGAACAAGGTGTTCATGGAATTCCTTGACAAGTTTGTTGTCGTATTCATCGATGACATTTTAGTCTACTCCAAGAGCAAAGAAGAGCATGAAGGACATTTGCGTTTGATACTTGAGAAGTTAAGAGAGCATAAACTTTATGCCAAATTCAGCAAGTGTGAATTCGGGTTGAATGAAGTTGGTTTTCTTGGACATGTTATGACAAAGGATGGTGTAGCAGTTGATCCTGCTAAAGTTTCAGCTGTGACTGAATGGGAATCTCCCAAGTCAGTGAAAGAGATTCGTAGTTTCCTTGGCTTAGCAGGTTACTGCCGAAGGTTCATTGAAAATTTCTCCAAGGTAGCTAAGCCCATGATGGAATTGCTAAAGAAAGACAAGAAGTTTGCTTGGTCTGAAGGTTGTGAACTCAGCTTTCAGGAATTGAAGAAGAGACTTGTGACAGCACCAGTCTTGTGTCTGCCAGATTTGGAAAAAGACTTCCAAGTATATTGTGATGCATCTCATCAGGGTTTGGGTGCAGTACTTATGCAAGACGGTAAAGTTGTGGCTTATGCCTCGAGACAACTCAAAACTCATGAAGTGAACTATCCTACTCATGATTTAGAGTTAGCCTCTGTTGGCCATGCACTAAAAACATGGAGACACAATCTTTTGGGAAAGAGATGTGAAGTGTTCACAGATCACAAGAGTTTGAAGTATATCTTGACTCAGAAGGAAAGCAATATGAGACAAAGAATATGGCTAGAGCTCATCAAGGACTATGACTTAAGTTTGCAATACCATCCCGGTAAAGCAAATGTTGTAGCGGATGCTTTAAGCCGTAAGGTTTTTGTGAACCTTACCAAGGGAGAATTGCCCGATGATTTGTGTGCCCAATTTAGAGATCTCAGATTAGAGATTGTGCCTGAAGGACATCTCATGTCTTTGGATGTTCAACCCACTTTGTTGGACAAGATCAAAGAAGCCCAGAAGATTGATAAGGAAATTGAAGAAATTAAAGAGAAGATTGGCAAGGGAAAAGCCAAAGGATTCCATGAAGACGAACAGGGTACTTTATGGCATGGGAAACGTATCTGTGTTCCACAAGATCCGGAGCTTCGGAAACTGATTTTGCAAGAAGCACACAACTCTCCGTATTCCATTCATCCGGGTAACACCAAAATGTACATGGACATGAAGGAAAGATTTTGGTGGAATAATCTCAAGAAGGACATCGCTGAACATATTGCTTTGTGTGATGTGTGTAGTAGAGTGAAAGCAGAACACCAGAAACCAGCAGGTTTGCTTCAACCACTACCCATTCCTGATTGGAAGTGGGACAAGATTGGTATGGATTTCATTACCGGATTACCAAGGACCAGGTCAGGATATGATTCTATTTGGGTAGCAGTGGATCGCCTAACTAAAGTGGCTCATTTCATACACGTGAAGACAACCTATACAAGTGCTAAGTTGGCCAAAATCTATATGAGTCGAATTGTGTGTCTACATGGAGTACCCAAAAGTATTGTGTCTGGTAGGGGAACTCAATTCACTTCTCATTTTTGGAGACAGCTACATGAGTCATTGGGAACGAGGTTAGAATTCAGTACTGCTTTTCATCCTCAAACTGATGGACAAACCGAAAGGACTAATCAAATTCTTGAAGACATGTTGAGGGCATGTGCCCTAGACTATGGAGCCAGTTGGGATGAAAGTCTGCCTTACACAGAATTTTCTTATAACAACAGCTATCAAGCTAGCATTGAGATGGCACCATTTGAGTTTCTCTACGGAAGAAAGTGTACCACCCCACTGTTATGGAATGGTGTGGGAGAAACAAGTTTGTTCGGACCAGAACTTATCAAAGAAGCCGAAGAGAAGGTCAAGTTGGTTAAGGACAGATTGAAGATAACACAGTCCCGACAGAAAAGCTACGCAGATCCTAAGCGTAGAGAAGTCACCTACGAAGTCAGTGATAGAGCTTATCTTAGAGTGTCACCACTTCGTGGAGTGAAGAGGTTCGGAGTCAAAGGAAAATTGGCACCAAGATATGTTGGACCATTCAAGATTCTGAGTCGTAAAGGAGAAGTTGCCTATGAAATTGAACTGCCAGAATCTCTGTCAGCTGTCCATAATGTGTTTCATGTGAGTCAGCTTAAGAAATGTCATCCAGAAATGGAAGAAACTTCTTTGAAGGATACAATACCTTTGGAAGAGGTTCAGTTGGAAAGTGGTCTCACTTATGAAGAGAAGCCTATCAAAATTCTTGAGACTACAGAAAGAGTCACACGGACTAAGACTATCAGGTTTTGCAAAGTGCAGTGGAATCATCATACCAAAGAGGAAGCAACTTGGGAAAGAGAAGACGATCTTCGGAAGGACCACCCTCACCTATTTGCTAGCCAATCCGAATCTCGAGGGCGAGATTCACCTTAAGGGGGTTAGATTTGTAACATCCCTAAAATCATGTTTCAAACTCATGCATATCACCCATGCATCCATGATCATTTAGAATTTCACTTCAAAAATTATTTCAAAAACAGGAGCATTGTTGCTCAATATTTTATGTAAGTTTACTCAAGCTCTTGTGCTACTTGTTTTTGAGAAATATGCTATTAACCATTCGGTATTGTTTAGAATCAAAACCCAAGTGATTTCAAAAACTTGAGCAAAGTCTCAAAGCAAAATATGAAGTAAAACCAAATCTATGCCTATTATCACACCACATAAAGGCATGGTTTTATTTTATTTTTCCAAAAACCCAAGTGTGTTTGAGTGAACAGATGTGCTTGACACTTATTTGAGTACAAGATTTATTGTACAAAAGCCCTGAAAAGTTTTGGAATCAAACAGATTTGAATTGAAGTTTGAAAACCTTTTTAGAAAAGCAAACAGAAAAAGAAAAAGCTTAAAAGAGAAAAAATAACACTCAGCCGAATCTGGCCCAACCAGCCCAGCTAAGCCCAACAACCCCACCCCGCGAACCGTTTTTCTTCACTCGCACCCGCACCCACTAGCTCACTGACAGTCTGGACCCACTCCCTCTCCTTTCCTCTCGTTGACAGCCACGGCCCACATGACCATCGTCGTCTCCACCCAGCGACTGGTTCATCCCCAAATCACGTTGAATGCCAGAGTAAATCTCGCTCGCGACCATGCTACTTAAACCCCCTCTGCCCCTCTCCATTTCCCCCCAAACTCCGAGCACAAAGCGCCCCCAGGCTGCCCACAATCGCCCCTGCACCGCCGCAGTCAGAGAGCACTCCGGCGACCGATTCCGGTGAGTCCCGTGCGCCCCTCGCCCTCTGGTTCTTGCAGACAGCCTCGCCACTTTCTTGCGCATCTACTGACACCGCTGGTTCCCTTTATACTACCCCAGGTCGTCGATTCCATTCAACACCGCAAGCTCCCGACGACAACCTCGACTTCGGCGACCAAATTCCGTAAGCCCTTTGCGCCCCTTCGCCTCTGACTCACACGAAGTTGTTCGCCACTGTCTTGTGCATCATCTGGTGCCGCTTGTTTGTGCTAGGGAGACCAGGAGCGTCGCCAACGTCGCCGTCCACTCTAACCCGACGCCGCCCGCAACTTCGACGAGCTCCAGCAGCCCACTCTGTGCGCCCCTTGCCAAGCCGCCGCCAGGTTGAGCATCAGCGCGTCGCCACGGTTCTGGTAAGCCCCTCCGACGACCCTAGGACCACCTGTAGCGCCGCGCCGCCGTAGGCAGAGCTCGCCGCTGCCAGTAGCCGCCGCTAGCACCGCTCAGCTTTGGTCGCTTGATCCATAGTCGTCAGATCTAGATCCAGCACGTAGGATTAGTTCACTTAACGAACCGTTACGAGTAGATCTGGGCCGTGCAGATTATGTTGATCTAATGGATCAATGGATCACAGGCGCGATCCTGAGCGAAGCGGTACGGGCCAATTAGAACAAGACGCGTGGCAGCAGTTAGATTTAAAAGACAGAATTTGAATCTATTAGATATTCAAAATTGTTTTGGCTATAACTTTTGATCCCCACGTTAGAATTTGACAAATTTTATACCGTTGGAATCAGGAGAGCAAGCTCTTTCTAAATATGCAATGTGTTTAATGTTTTGCTCCTGGTAAAATGGTTTTATTTGCAGAAACTTGTGTAGGACTAATTTGAGTATATGAAATGTTTAGGAATTGTTTTAGGGTTTAAATAAATGTTGTTTGGCAAGTTTTTAACTTGTTTATGATTCAGTACTATATACTTGCTTTGTTGAGTTTTAAAAATCATCACATATCATTTGCATGCATGCATATATTTTTGATTGTATATGTTTTGTATGTGATTGTGGCTATGATTCTTTGTGTAGATTTTGGTGCTAGTGATTGTGATTGTGAGTGTAGCTACTCTCCAAACTACCAAGGCAAGTGGTACTTCATGAATATTTCTATCCCCATGTTTTACACTAAGCATTAGAAATATTTTGATAAGTCTTGCATGTTATTATTTTGCCTATATGCCATGTTGGGAAATCCTAGTAGTTGTAGAATTGCTAGGGAATCTCTAAGTTAAGTTACTATCTCTGCCATGCTTAGCCTAGCTAGTAGCAAACAGGGGTTGGTGAAATATACATGCTATGTTGAAAATATTTCTAAGTCTTTGGACTTGTGTTTTGCCTAATAAAACAACTAAGTTAATGAAACACCTGGGTGGAATGGAAGGAATGGTTTATGTTGAGTGGTTACACAAGGCCCATTTCTGTGGTTTACCTTGTGTATCTCACTTGTGGTAAGCCACCCAGGAACAAAGAGATTTTAGAGGCCAAATGTTAAGAATCTTCTAGTGCAACCACTTGGCAATATGGTCTCTGCCAGGATCACATAGGTTGCTAGAACTTAGCCATTTGGACAGTTGGTGGTAGTGGGATGATAGGTTGGAACGCGTCCATTTGGTCTAAGGGAAGGCTTCTGAAAGATCATGTCTTGGTGAAAATCAAGGCTTGTGGGGAAAGTGCACCACCTCTGCAGATGGAAGAAACTAAGTACTTAGCCAAGTCCATGGTAATGGACAACATGAGCATCAAGACATGGAAGCTATCAAGAATCTCCTAATCCCAATTTCTAAGTAAAAAATTGTGGGTGAACAAGGGTGAAGGACCTCAATGTCTATTGGTGGTTCCTTGGGAAAAGTTTTGACAAAGAAAAACTTAGTGAATTCAACTAATAGGCAAAACCTATTTTGAGCAAAGCAAGCCAAGTTACACTTAGCCAAATTGCATATAGTATCTAGTCCACCTAAATTATACTAAGGTATCACTTCCAATACTATTCCAATGTATTGACCCACTATGGCTGTAACTTGTGATGTTGCAGGTTACTCTGATGAGGATTAGGTGTCACGAGTCTACACTCAACATGTTTGCCTGTGGCACATGAAGATGAAGACTTTTATTTATTTACTTATTCAAACTCTTGTATTAGGCCTGTGGCCTTGGAGTTGTAAAGACTATGTTTATCTCTGGAATGGCTGTAATAATGACCTTTGTATCTGTGTACTTCATCTTAAACTGTGGATGCTAGCATTGATCCAGGGACTAGCATTGCAATCACAGGGATCCTTTTCCTTTATAAAGGAGGGATCTTACATATGGCCTCCGTGGTAGGCTCTGTCTGGCGTCTGGGCTGATTGACCTTGAAGCCCCAAAGGTCTTTCCTCTCAAACTTGGTGAGGGGAAGCACCATGATAGTGGCAAGAGGGAGATTGAGCAAAGTAGTGAGCTCAATAATACGAGGACTAAAGCGAGTTCCCTGGAACTCCTCAACAGTGCTGATGGTAACATTAGGCATCTATTTATAAGATAGAAGAAGTAAGAAACAACACAATTCAAGATAAAACACAAGGCAAAGCATCACATGCATATCCTTGGAAATCCAAACACACAAGTCGTGGCATACATGAATCCATTACAACAATCAAGGTTCAACTTATTTTAGGCAACATTTGGAAAATAAGGTGATAAGTGGTGGTCCAACTAACGAAGTACGTTTACAATCCTATCTCACTGGATCTGTTGGCTAACACAATGTTTCTAGAAGAAATCAGTCTATCTTGTTCACATGACTCCATCACTAAGTCTATAATGTCTCCTCTTAAAGTTTGGTTGGTAACCTCCAACTCTTGGGTATGTTTCTTCTCCTCCTTTAGGTCATTCTGGATGTTGAGCATTCTGCACTTGACTCTATCACCAAGTTCTTTGATAGTCCTCCAAGCTGCATCCCTTGCTGACTCAAAGAATGTGGTGTGAACCACAGTATTGGTGAACATGCAGAATCCTGATTCCTTGTGGTTGTCTTCCTTGTTTTTATACAAGTGAATTTGCACCCACCAGTACTCAACTCCTTCATCCATCACAGGAAAACCTTTGTACATAGCTGCACCATGTATTTCCATTGCAACCATGAGGTCCTTGAGAGCCTTGGGGAATTCTGTCTCACAATCCAAAGTCATTGTCATGAGTGGTCCCTTCCTTACTGCTTCGTTGATGGAGTTCATCTAGAATTATAGATGAGAAAGAAGATTAGAAAAGTTTACGAGAAGAATAGACAAGTGTAGAAGTTGTTGAAAAAAATTCCTTAGTGGTTTCCAATCCTAGGGTCATAATCCTACAGGAAACACAGTGCTCTGATACCATCTGTAAGATCCCTCCTTTATAAAGGAAAAGGATCCCTGTGATTTCAATGCTAGTCCCTGGATCAATGCTAGCATCCATAGTTTAAGATGAAGTACACAGAAACAAAGGTCATTATTACAGTCATTCCAGAGACAACATAGTCTTTACAACTCCATGGCCACAGGCCTATTACAAGAGTTTAAATAAGTAAATAGATAAAAGTCTTCATCTTCATGTGCCATAGGCAAACATGTTGAGTGTAGACTCATGACCCCTAATCCTCATCAGAATAACCTGCAACATCACAAGTTACAGCCACAGTGGGTCAATACATTGGAATAGTATTGGCAAGTGATACCTTAGTATAATTTTGGTGGACTAGATACTATATGCAATTTGGCTAAGTGTATCTTAGGCTTGCTTTGCTCAAAATAGGTTTTGCCTATTAGTTGAAATCACTAAGTTTTTCTTTATCAAAACTTTTCCCAAGGGACCACCAATAGACATTGGAGTCCTTCACCCTTGTTCACCCACAAGTTTTTACTTAGAAATTGGGATGAGGAGATTCTTGATAGCTTCCATGTCTTGATGCTCAAGTTGTCCATTTCCATGGACTTGGCTAAGTACTTAGATTCTTCCATCTACAGAGGTTGTGCACTTTCCCCACAAGCCTTGATTTTCACCAAGATAGGACCTTTCAGAAGCCTTCCCTTAGACCAAATGGACGCGCTCCAACCTATCATTCCCACTACCACCAACTGTCCAAATGGTTAAGTTCTAGCAACCTATGTGATCCTGGCAGAGCCCATATTGCCAAGTGGCTACACTAAAAGCTTCTTAACATTTGTCCTCTAAAATCCCTTTGTTCCTGGGTGGCTTTCCAAAAGTGAGATACACAAGGTAAACCATAGAAATGGGCCTTGTGTAACCACTCAACATAAACCATTCCTTCCATTCCACCCAGGTGTTTCATTTACTTAGTTGTTTTATTAGGCAAAACACAAGTCCAAAGACTTAGAAATATTTTATCATAGCATGTATATTTCACCACCCTTGGTTGCTACTAGCTAGGCTAAGCATGGCATAGATAAGCAACTTAACTTAGAGATTTCCTAGCAATTCTACAACTACTAGGATTTCCCAACATGGCATATAAGCAAAATATAACATGCAAGTCTAACAAAATATTTCTAATGCTTAGTAGAAAACATAGGGATAAAATATCATGAATCACCACTTGCCTTGGTAGTTTGGAGAGTAGCTACACTCCTCACAATCACAATCACTATTGACACCAAAATCTACACATAAAATCATAGCCACAATCACATACAAAATATATACATACAAAAATATATGAATGCATGCAATATGATATGTGATGATTTTTAAAACTCAACAAAGCAAGTGTGCAGTACTGGTTCATAAACAAGTTCAAAACTTGTCAAACAACATTTATTTAAACCCCAAAACATTTCTTAAACAATTTGTATACTCAAAAAAGTCCTACACATGTTTCTATAAATAAAACCTTTTTAACAGAAGCAAAACATTAAACACATTGCATAACTAGAAAGGGCTTGTTCCCCTGATTCCAATGATATAAAATTTGTCAAATTCTAACGTGGGGATCAAAAGTTATAGCCAAAAACAAATTCAAACATCTAATAGATTTAAATCCTGTTTTTAAATCTAAACTGCTGCCACGCGTCTTAATCTAATTGGCTCGTACCGCTTCGCGTTGGATCACGCTTCTGAGCCGCTGGATCTAACTTAATCGCGTGGCTCAGATCCAAACTTAACGCTTCGCTCGCGTTCTATCGTATCCGCAAGATCTAGATCTAGCGGCGCACAGCACCTTGACCATCCAGTGGCGGCGCTGGCGGCGGCGACAGGCGGCGGCGCCTCTGTCAGAGTAGCTGCCGGTGTTCTAGGTCGCGCAGGAGAGGGGGAAGGGGCTTACCAGACTCGCAGTGTGCTGCTGATGCTCAAGGTGGCGGTGGTTTGGCAAGGGGCGCACGGAGTTGGTCACTGGAGCTCGTCGAAGTTGCGGGCGGCGTCGGGCTTGGGTGGACGGCAACGTTGGCGACGCTCCTGGTCTCCCTAGCACAAACAAACGGCATCAGGTGATGCGCAAGACTATGGAGAACATCATCGTGTGAGTCAGAGGCGAAGGGGAACAAGGGGCTCACCGAATTTGGTCGCCGGAGTTGAGGGTGTCGTCGGGAGCTTGCAGCGTTGGACGAAGTCGACGACCTGGGGCAGTATAGGACGAACCAGTGGGGTCAGAAGGTGCGCAAAGAAGATGTGAAGCGGCTCGTATGAACCAGAGGGGAAGGGGCGCACGAGGCTCACCGGAATCGATTACCGGAGTGAGCTCTGTCTGCGGCGGTGTGGGGATGATTGCGGGCAGCCTAGTGGCGGAGAGGTGGTGCTAAGTGAGGGGAAATGGTCGCAGAGAGGTGGGGGTTAAGTAGGCAGAGCAGGGGCGAGAATCTCGCGAGCAATCAACGCCAATTAAGCGCATTTGCATCAGGGAAGAAACGGCCACGGCGAGCAGGTCTCCAGCGCGAGATTGACGACGAGCTTGACGTGGCAGTGGGTCTACCTATCAGCGAATAAAACAGAGAGGGGGTAGGGTCCTGGCGTCAGTCTCTCAGCGGGTTCGTCTGCGAGTGAGGAGAGAGGGGGAACCCGGGTGGGCTTAGTGGGCTGCATCTGTTGCTGGGCTCAATTGCTGGCGCCGGCCCTTTTCTCTTTCTTATCTCTTTTTCTTTTTCTAAATCGATTTTCTGGAATGATTTTTAATCAAATTCAAAGGAATTTGAATTTCAAATCTTTTCTGGATTTTTGTAAAGTGTAACCATCATACTTTTGGGCAAAAAAAACATGTGGTCTCTCTGTACTTGCTTGGTCCCTTTGAATAAACAAAATAAATAGTGCTATAACACTTGATTTGGAAATGTTTTGAAGATGGTTTTGAAACCATATTTGTTTTGTAAATTTTTGTCCAAACTCTTCATTCAATCTAAACAACAAGGAAGCAAACAAAACTTGGTTTAAAACACTTATGCTCTCAATTGAGAGTAGTATTTGATTAATGTTTTCTCACATAAAATAATAGCACTAAGTGCTTCTGTTTCTTGAAATGAGTTGGAAAATGATCCCTAAATTATATGCATGCATGTATGATATGCAATCTTTGAAATCATGATTTTTGGGATGTTAAAGTGACCATGCAGAAACCTGATTCTTTGTGGTTGTCTTCCTTATTTTTGTATAAGTGAAGTTGTACCCACCAATATTCTTCTCCTTCATCCATCACAGGAAAACCTTTGTACACAGCTGTACCATGTATTCCCATAGTAACCATGAGGTTCTTGAGGGCCTTTGGAAATTCAGTCTCACACTCTAGGGTCATGGTCATGAGTGGTCCCTTCCTTACAGCTTTGTTGATGGAGTTCATCTACAAATAGAGATGAGAAAGAAGAATTAGAAAAGTTTATGAGAAGAAAAAGACAAGTGTAGAAATTGTTGAAGATTTTTCCTTAGTGGTCTAATCCAATCCTAGGGTCATAATCCTACAGGCAACACAGTGCTCTGATACCATCTGTAAGATCCCACCTTTATAAAGGTAAAGATCCCTGTGATTGCAATGCTAGTCCCCGGATCAATGCTAGCATCCATAGTTTAAGATGAAGTACACAGAAACAAAGGTCATTATTACATATCATTCTAGAGACAAACATAGTTTTTTACAACTCCATGGCCACATGCATAATACAAGAGTTCAAATAGTAAATAAGATAGATAAGTCTTCATCTTCATGTTCCACAGGCAAGCATGTTGAGTGTAGACTCATAACCCCTAATCATCATCAGAATAACCTGCAACATCACAAGTTACAGCCACAGTGGGTCAATACTTTTGGAATAGTATTGGCAAGTGATACCTTAGTAGAATATTATCAATCTATATACTACATGCATTTGGCTAAGTGTAGCTTAGGCTTGCTTTGCTCAAAATAGGTTTTACCTATTAGTTGAAAACACTAAGTTTTTCTTTGATAAAACTTCCCTAAGGAACCACCAATAGACATTGGTGAACCTTCACCCTTGTTCAACCACAAGTTTTAACTTAGAAATTGGGATGAGGAGATTCTTGATAGCTTCCATGTCTTGATGCTCAAGTTGTCCAATACCAAGGACATGGCTAAGTACTTAGATTCTTCCATCTGCTGAGGTTGTGCACTTTCCCCACAAGACTTGATTTTCACCAAGACAGGACCTTTCAGAAGCCTTCCCTTAGACCAAATGGACGCGCTCCAAACCTATCATCCCACTACCACCAACTATCCAAATGGCTAAGTTATTGCAACCTATATGATCCAGGCAGAGCCCATAATGCCATGTGGCTGCACTAGAAGCTTCTTAACATTTGGCATCTCAAATCCCTTTGTTCCTGGGTGGCTTTCTACAAGTGAGATACACAAGGTAAACCATAGAAATGGGCCTTGTGTAACCACTCAACACAAACCATTCTTTCCATTCCACCCAGGTGTTTCATTCACTTAGTTGTTTTATTAAGCAAAAACACAAGTCAACAGACTTAGAAATATTTCATATAGTATGAATATAAACCACCCTTGGTTGATACTAGCTAGGCTAAGCATGGAAATAGTAAGCATCTTAACTTAGAGAAATTTCTAACATTTCTATAACTACTAGGATTTCCCAAGCATAGCATATAGTTACTTATCAAAATATCCATGGAAATCCTATACAAAATATTTCTAGTGCATAGGTGAAAAATATAGGAATAAAATCATGAAGCACCACTTTCGTTGATAGTTTGGGGAGTAGCAACAGTCCTCACAATCACAATCACTATTTGCACCAAAATCTACGCGGCGCTCACAATCCTCACAATCAGGCCACGCGGCGCTCTCTGATTCGTTGGTACCGCTTTGCACGGATTGACTAGCGTGGACTGCACAATCTAAATGAAATCACACGGCCAGATCTGTCTCATACCCCTTCGTTTAAGTGATCTATATAACGCGTTGGATCTAGATCTAACGGTTGCCGATCAAGCGACCAAAGTATGGTGGCGCCAGCAGCGGCGGCTCTGTCAGAGACGTTGCTGGCGATCTAGGTTGCGCGGGAGAGGGAGATATAACTCACTGAGTTCGCCGTGCGCTGCTGATGCTCAAGGTAGGCTTGGTTAGCGAAGGGGCGCTCGAGGTCGACGGGTATTGCTCGCCGAAGTCGCTGCTGTCGTTGGGCGTGTGCTGCTGGAGACGGTGGCGATGCTACGGTTCACGCTAAGGCATGAGAGAGATGCGTTAGATGCGTGCAGACGAGGCGAGTGTGTGAGTATGAATGAGAGAGGGAGGCGCGGTCAGTACAAACCAGGAGAGCTCGTCGGAGTTGTGGCTGCATCGGGCACTTGCGGTCGTCGATGTTGGCGAGGCTCTGGATACTCCTAGCACGCACCAGTGGCGTTAGAAGATGCGCAAGGTTGTTGCGATCATGCTAGCAAGATTAGAAGGCAAGGGGCGATGAGTGCTCACCGGAATCGCACGCCAGAGTGGCTCGGTACCGCGGCGGTGCAAGCGAGATTGTGGGCAGCCTGGTGGCGGAGTGGGGGGGCTGAGTGAGGGGAAATGGTCGCAGAGGTGTGGGGGTTAAATAGCCGGATCAGGGGCAAGAATCTCACGCGACATCAATGGGATTGAAGAGCATTTGCGTCGGGAGGAAACGGCCGCGGCGGCGCTAGTCGCAGGCGTGATTTGGGGACGACGAGGTGATGTGGCTGCGGGGCCCAGTGGTCAGCGAGGGGGGTGTGCGCGGGAGCGGTGAGGAAAGGCAGAGAGAGGTGGCCCAGGTGGGCTGTTTTGTCTGATGGGCTGAAAGGCTGGCGCCAGGCCCAGTTGGGTTTTCTAATTCCTTTTCTTTTTCAAAGTTGATTTTCTGGAATCATTTTCAAATGAAATCAAAAGCATTTGAATTCCAATCTTTTTATGGATTTTTGTAAAGTGTAAAGTTAATAATAATGGACATAAAACCTTGCTGTCTCATTAGACTTGCTTGGTATTTTTGAAAAATCAAAAATAAATAGTGCCTTAGCACTTGATTTGAATAGGTTTTGAAAATGATTTAAAACCATATTTGTTTTGTAAATTTTTGTCCAAGCCTTGCTCACAACCAAACCAATCCTATGAACTCACAACAATGGTTTAAAACAAATATTCCCTCACTAGGGAGTGGCATTGAATTAATGCTTGCTCACATAAAATGATAGCACCCAGTGTTTCTGTTTTCTTGAAATGATTTTGAAATTGATCCCTAAATGATATGCATGCATGAATGATATGCAATCTTTGAAAACATGATTTTAGGGATGTTACATCTTTTCCTCCCCGTCAAAAGCTCTTTTCTGGCACCGTTGTCTTAGAATCATCCATACCACTTGTATTTCACTGTCCCTTCGCCGAACTCGTGCACCTATACACCTGAAAATTGTATTAGGTGTGTTGGGGACACAATTGACTTCTTGTATCTTGATTGCAGGGTTGCTTGAGAGGGATACCTTTGACCAGTTCCTCCCTGAGTTCGATAAACTTGGGTAATCCACTTAAAGGAAACTTGCTGCTGTTCTACAAACCTCTACACTTGGAGGCCCAACAACTATCTACAAGAATCGAAGTGCGTAGACATCAAGCTCTTTTTTGGCGCTATTGCCAGGGAGGTAAGGTAAAAGCTACTCACATTTTGCTGGTGTGTGAGTGCTCGAAGTTATTTCCTTTAGATTCTGCAATTTTGTATTTTTGTTTCTTGTTTTTATTTTCACTAGTTAGGCTTAATTGAAAACAACAACAAAATTAGAGAGCTTTATAGTATTTATCTTGAGTTAGGACATGAAGTGTTTGAAGAGAAAATTAAAAAACCTATGGAGCTTTATTTGCATGCTAATAGCAATGTTATTAGTATGAATTCTTTGAAAACCATTATTGCTAATGTTATGGAAACATCTAGGCTTGGGGAAGCTAGTTTTTATGAAAATGATCTTTTTAGTTCCCCAGCTTTGGAAGATAGCTATTCTATTGCTTGTGATGATACCAAACCTCCAATATATGATGATTACAATGATTAATATGCTATTTTCAGTCCACCTACTATTGAGGAGAAAATTAATTATGATTACAACATGCCTCCTATATTTGATGATTATGGTGATGAGAATAATAGTGATAACTATTTTGTTGAATTTGCTCCTACTACAATTAATAAGAATGACTATGCTTATGTGGAGAGTAATAATCATTATATGCATGTGGTTCATGATGAGAATGTTTTATGTGATAGTTATATTGTTAATTTTATTCATGATGCTACTGAAAGTTATTATGAGAGAGGGAAACATGGTTTTATGCACCTCAATAATATTAAGTTTTCCCTCTTTATGTTGAAAATCTTGAAGTTGCACTTGTTTTGCTTTCCTATGCTTGTTGCTTTGTGCTTTCATGACTTGTTTATTTACAAGATTCCTATGCATAGGAAGTGGGTTAGACTTAAATGTGTTTTGAATTTGCTTCTTTATGCTCTCTTTTATTTCAATTCATATTTCTTATGTGAGCATCTTCTCAAACTATCAAGCCTAACTTAAAGGCGTTAAAGAAAAGTACTTCTTGGGAGATAACGCAATAGTTTTATTGATTCTTGGAAGTTATCACTTCTGTAATAACCTCTCCTTATCCTTTTTGTTTGATTTTTCTGCCAAGAATAAACCTCTAATGATAGAGAAGTAAGATTTGGGGAAGTTGTTGTCCCGAAACAGATTTTTGTGCTTCACTGTAAAAAATCGTGAAAAATATTTGTATGTCGGATTCAGCTGTAATTTCCTGAGTAAATGCCCTAGGTTGTTATCTAACTTTTGTTAGTTCAACACTTTTTGATTTGAGCAATATAAGGTTTTCTAAAAAATCAGTTTTTACCTGCTGGTCCATTTTGATAAATTTCTGCCATTATTTGCATTTGTCTCCTATCGATTTATTTTTGGGTTCTCTTTGGTAAATTGAACTTTTTGAAGGAATTGCTACAGTATCTTGTGTCTTTAATGAAAGTTTTGCTGTTTTGAAACTAAACCCAAAGGTTTATTACTTTTGAATGCACTAATGTTGCTAATGAAGATTGTGTGAAGTTTTGTATGAAGGAAAATTTTCAGGTGTAAGGGAAGAATGATGTAATGACATGAAGAATGGAAAAAAGCTCAAGCTTGGGTATGCCACCCGTGTCACCCCAAGAAATATTCAAGAGGTACAAGCATCAAATCTTGGGGATGCCCAAGGCATCCCCTTCTTCATCAAAAAAAATCTCAGGTCTCTTTCTATACACTTTATTTTTATTGCTTCATGCACTTTTGTGTTGTTCTTTGAGCGTATTTGTTTTCATTTTTAGTTTTCTTTGGTTTGGTTTGCTGCAATAAGTTGGTTAGACCCTAACACACTTATTTTGGAGCGAGACACACTCTGTTTTCATTGCCTAGAACACTCTAGTTTTCATTCTTATTGTTTTGTGAGTGTTCTCTTTTGCTAGCACTGTGTTTAGCCTTAGTTTTCTTATGATTTCTGCTTAGAACGTTTTAGTTCTTCTTTGTGGATTTGTGAGACATTCTCACTGATCTTTATTGATTATTATCTTTGTGAGTTGCTTCAAATAAGTCGATTGGTGTTGGAAAAGAGTAGGAAGCTTCATGCTTAAATAGGTACAAAAGGGAGCTTGTTTTGACTGTGGCTTAGACTTTGTCATGTCATGCTAGATGTTGCTTTGAACTTATGCTTAGTGATTATTGTTGTAGCATGACTTGTTCCAAACAATTGAGATTGCTTAATGTGCCTTGAAAGGATCATGTGTTGTTTTAGCATACAAAAGCATAGTATTGTGGTATTCTCCTTTGATGCTTTGTTTGGGTTGACTTGGCACATGCTTACACCATGTTATGACTATGAACCAGTCACCTTATCCTCTATGATCATTTAGTTTTTTACTTGTGATACCACTTTATGCTTTGATTGGTAATGTTTTGTCGCTCTGCATGATTATGGCCATTATTGCTGTCTTAGTTGGTCGCTCCCAGTCGTATGCTAGCCTCCACTTGTACTGAGTAAGATCTACTCATGCATCCAACTCCCAAGAAACCAAGTTATTCCAAAGAGTCCACTATAAATTCCTACGCATGGTGTGTTACACTATTCTAAGTATATTCGTGTTTTATCTATCTTCCAAATTAAACTTGTTATGTGAAAATTAGTGATTAAAGCTCTCACAAACTTGATGGCACACTTTATTTTTCTTGCCCCTAATAAACTTGAACCATTGTGTCATCTATGGTGTATATGCTTGCACTTATAAGTTGGGAATTAGCAGAATCGTGTTGTCACGGGGAACGCTTTCAACACCTATAAATATCTACCCAGTTGATATCATGCTCTTTTGTTTATGGATGTCGGCGGTGTGAAATAAAAGGGGAGCTTGTAAGTCCATGGAGTTATGTATGTGTGTTAGAGAAACGCCTGGGCCGCTAGCCTAAGCCATGCCTAATCATGGTGGAAACTTGCAGCATCACCATAGTGAGCAATCTATGAAGCATTCTTCTTATAAAAAGAGAGATAGAAAAAAAGACTAAGAAAAATAAAAAAGAGGAAAGAAGAGAAAAAAGCACCTTTTTCCCATGGTAAATAATAAGATTGTTGAGATGCTCATTGTGTGCTTGCCTTGTCATTTTTATATGGGATAGCTCCTATATCATGGGGCAAGGGGTACCCCGTTGGTGGTTCTCTGATTTGTCAAGCATATACTCCATATTTTGTTCACTTTAACATTAATCACTTCAATATGCTTATGATAGGGGCAATGAGAGTTAAAAGCTAACAAGTACCATAATTTTTGGAAGCTCTTTATGAAACTTGAAATCCCTGCTTCCCTTTGAAGGGCCTTTCTTCCACTTTTATATTTAGTTTCCACCTTCTATCCTTAGGCACCAATTAAGAGAGCATAGTTGTCGTTCTTAGTTCTATGTGCATTGTCCCAAAACTTATTGATTAATTCATATTGTTGATATTGCTTGTCCTTGAACTATTTGTATCTAGTCACCCTTATGAACTTTGAAGGTGTCTTATGCATTTATGTTTTGGTACTCCATGAGGGACAAGCTGAATGCCACTATGCTATGTTTTCTATATGTGAAACAAACAAATGTCTTTCAATGCATTGTTATTCATGATCTTTGTTTGGATCCTTTCATGCTGTAACATAGTTGCTATGTCTTATTGTTAGAACTACATCTTTCTTGCTCATGTTTAGATTACTTTGATCCCAACTTTCAATGCTTGCAAATGGTTTGATCAAGATTTTGATGGTGCATGTCACCTAAAAAATTATTATTATTACCACTTACCTACTCGAGGATGAGCAGGAGTTAAGCTTAGGGATGCTTGATACGCGTAAACGTATCTATAATTTTTGATGCTCCATGCTTGTTTTGTGCCAACTATCTTATGTTTTGTCTACACTTTGAGGTATTTTTATACACTTTCTGGAACTAACCTATTGACAAGATGCCGCAGTGCCAGTTGCCTGTTTTCTTCTGTTTTTGGTTTCAGAAAAGCTAAAAAATGAATATTCTCGGAATTGGACGGGACAAAAGCCAATATGCCTATTTTTCCTAGAGCAACACGGAAACATGAAGCAGACACGGAGGGGGACACTAGGGCGGCCACACCCTATGGTGGTGCCACCAGGGGGTGTGGGCCCCTGGCCCTCCACCGACCTTGCCCTTCCGCCTATACAAAGCCCCCGATGAGAAAACCCTAGAGGAATTAGCATACATCCATAAAAACTTCCGCAGCACCGTCGCCACCGAAGGGGAGATTCGGGGGACAGAAGTGTCACATCCCAAAATTTTCCAAATTTGGTAATGTGAAAAATGAATAAACAAAATAAATAATTGTTGAAATTTAGGGTGAAAAGATACTTTTGTTTCTAAGTGGAAACTTAGAAATCCCATCTTGAACAAACTTTGAATAAAGTTTGAATCCAACTAATTTCAAATCAAGTAAAATGCATTCTTCATAAATGCATCTTGAAATTTAAACACTTGGAAAATAAACCAAAACTCTAAAACCCTAATGGAAGAAAAACATTTCCAAGTTAGCTCAAAAAGACCATGGATTTGATCCATATAAAATTTGTCAACAAACATTTATAAATGATCAAGAATGACAAATAAAAATATTATAAAACCATAGAAATTGGTTTCCCTTAATTTGGAGTCATAGATAAAATCTTACGAATTTAATAAGATAAGGAAATTGAATTTCCAAAGCTAATAAAGCACCTATCTTGAAATCCATACCAAATGGTGAGAAAATAATCCTAAGGACATTTAAAAGGATAAACAAATATTAAATAAGGTTTTACAAATTGGAATCACCAAGTTTTGGTCTTTAAATAAAAAGATATGGTTTTTAAAAGACAAAGGAAGAAATATTAAATAAGGACTAGTTGATAAGAGCCAAATAAAACTTGGCCAAGACCATAAACAAATGGAGTAAACATAATCCAAGTTCAAATAAAATAAATGAATAAATAATATGGAAATAAAATAATATGGCCTTAACCAAATTCTATTCCATTGGATTAAGACAAATTCCCTAATAAGAATGATTAATTAAATCATGAGAAAATAATATTTGGAATTTACCCAAGTGGAATAAAAGTTATTTAATTAACTTAAATTGGATCAAAGAAATCAACTAAATAAAATTTATGGAATTAAACCCATATTTATTATCATTGGGGTAAAGACAAATACTCAATTTAAATGACTAATAGATCATACTAAAAATATTCCAAATAATTCAAGGTGAATTATTTGACACCCTAATAAATAAATAAAACCTACTGATTTTTTTGGAAAGATTTAGATTTCAAATGGAGTTTGAAAACATTATTAAATCTTGATTGAATTAATACAAGGGCCTATTTTAAATAATTAATATACCCTAAAAAGAATAAAAGAAATATTCTAAATTTGACTTTGGAATGTGTTAAATAACAATATTAAAATCTACACAAAGTTTGGTTGAAGTTTGAATTCAAATGGTTGTTTGAAATGATTAAACAAAATCAAAACAGAATATTAAAATGGAAAAAGAAAAGGGAAGCAGAACAAAAAAAAATGAACAAGGCCAGCCCAGCTAACCCAGCCCATCTAGCCTAGTCCAGCCCACCCCTCTCTCCCACGAGAAAACGATTCGCATCCGCAGTTTCACCCCTTCAGACGCCGACAGATGGACCCCCACCTCCTCTCTCTCTCTCTCTCTCTCTCTCTCTCTCTCTCTCTCTCTCTCTCTCTCTCTCTCTCTCTCTCTCTCTCTCTCTCTCTCTCTCTCTCTCTCTCTCTCTCTCTCTCTCTCTCTCTCTCTCTCTCTCGCTGACAACAACGCCCCACCCCGTCAGACTTCGTTCTCACCCGCGCGAAGACCACGCCCCCTCTGGCCGTTTCTCAGACGATGACGCCGGCGTTAAATTTCCATCAATGCCTCGCCTTAATCTCGCCACGACCACGCTCCCTTAAACGCCTGCTCCCCCTCTCCATTTTCCCCCAGAAGCCATCCACCCTCCGCCACCAGGACGCTCAGATTTTGCTCGTGAACGCCTACTGCTCCGGCGAGCGTTTTCATCAATTCCGTCCAGTCACCATCGTGCCTCGCCCCCTCGACCACATGAGCTCACTCCCTGGCCTCTGGCGCATCTCCCAGTATTCCAAGCTCAGCCGCGCAAGCCCCCTAGCATCGGCAACCTCAACGCCGCTCGCCACCGTCTTCGGCTTGGACTCCGGCGACCTCCCCAGGTGAACCCTGACCCCCTCTCTCTCGATGACACTCCGAGGTTCTCGGATTCCATGCGGTTCTAACGCCCCCTCCCAATCACCTTCTCTTGGTCTGCAGCCCCGTCCCCGTTGACAACAGGACGTGCCTGACGCCATCTCAAACTCCGACGAGAGATTGAAGACGACCTCGTGCGCCCCCTGCTCTCCTACGACCACGTTGAGCATCATCATTCGACGATGAACACAGTGAGCACATCCTCCCTCTCCCTAGCGTCCTGGAATAGCCAGAGCGTTGCCACCCGAGCATCGCCGCCACGCGCCACCGTCGAGCGCCGCCAGACTTTGGTCAATCACCTGTGAGCCGTTAGATCATCATCCAGTGGCTTAGATAGAACAACTAATCGAAGGGGTACGTAACCTTCTGGGCCGTGCGATTTGCATTAGATCCAACGATCCTCAGTGCTTGATCCGAACGAACCGGTACCAGCCTATCAGAACAAGACACGTGGCCTAGAGCTGTTATAAAAACCCAGAAAATGTTCTATTAGTTATTCAAACTTGCAAAATTCATAACTTTCAATCCACACGTCCAAATTTTGCAAATTTTATATCAGTGGAATCAGCAGACCAAATACTATCCAACCATGCACTTTGTTTAGTGAATTTCTTCTGGAAACTTAGTTGTTTAGTGAATTGCTTCTAGAAACTTGTGTAGGCATAATTTGAATATAAAATTTATTCTAGGAATGTTTTTAAAGTAAAATCTTTGGAAAATGGATTTTATTGAACCTACTGACTATAGAAACCAACTTGTGGATTCAAAAACATATTTTGTGAGGCAAAAGAATAAATCTTTGATTTAGAACATTTCTAGTCAAATAAAAATGTGGTTTATATGTTAAAAATGCTTTTGGAAGAAACCCTTTGGGAAATGTTTTGATTTAAACTCTCTGACCCTAAACACAAAGTTTTATGAATTAAAAATATATTTTGTGAACCCTATAAAAATTATTACTTTGCTAAAGGCATTTCCAACCACATAAAATATTGATTTGGTTTAAAAATGGTTTATAGGTAGAATCTTTTGCAAATGGTTTTTCCACTTTTATAAAATGACCAATAGGTGTTTTAGAATGTTTATAACCTATTAGAAACCACTTTCCAAATAAAAACAATCCTTAGCATGCTTGCATGCATTGCTTTGTTTTTATTATTTTATGTGATGTTTGCTTGAATGGTAGATTGAAATTGTGCCTTGCTTGATTGAATTGTAGTGGAATTTGAAGAGTGTGACTATTGCAAGATCAAGGAATGAACTTATATTATCTACCAAAAAGGCAAGTGATGCTTCATACTTTTGTCCCTTTGTTTTCACTATGCATTAGTGATATTTCTATGTAGGACTTGCATGGAATTTTTGCTAAGTATAAACTATGCCATGGGAAATCCTAGTAGATGAATCCTTAGTAGAACTTTCCTAAGTTAAGATTCCTACTACCATCATGCTTAGCTTAGCTAGTAGAAAACAAGGGTGGTTTATATTTATGCTATGGAATATTTCTAAGTCAAGGACTTGTGTTTTGTTTAATAAAACTTCTAAGTGAATGAAACACCTGGGTGGAATGGAAAGAATGGTTTGTGTTGAGTGGTTACACAAGGCCCATTTCTAAGGTTTACCTTGTGTATCTCACTTGTGGAATGCCACCCAGGAACAAAGAGATTTGAGATGTCAAATGTTGAGAAGCTTCTAGTGCAGCCACATGGCATTATGGGCTCTGCCTGGATCACATAGGTTGCAATAACTTGTCCAAATGGACAGTTGGTGGTAGGGGTTTGATAGGTTGGAACGCGTCCATTTTGGTCTAAGGGAAGGCTTTGAAAGATCTTGTCTTGGTGAAACCAAGTCTTGTGGGGAAAGTGCACCACCTCTGCAGAGTGTAAAATCTAAGTACTTAGCCATGTCCCTGGCAAAGGACAATTTGAGCATCAAGACATGGAAGCTATCAAGAATCTCCTCATCCCAATTTCTAAGTTAAAAACTTGTGGTTAAACAAGGGTTTAAGGTTCACCAATTTCTATTGGTGGTTCCTTGGGTGATTTTTGACAAACAAAAACTTAGTGTTTTTCAAAATGTCACATCCCAAGATTTTCCAAATCTTGTAATGTGAAAAATGAATGAATAAAATAAAACTTTGTTGAATTTCTGGGTGAGAAGAAACTTTTTGATTCCAATTGGAAACCTTCAAACCTATTCGATCAAATAAAATCCTAAAGGGATTTAAAAAGATAAATAAACAATAAACTTAAAAATATATAAAATTACTATTTTTGGATCTTTTAATAAAATATTTGGTTTTCAAAAGAAAAAGTAGAAATATAAATAAGGATTATTTTATATAGCCAAATTAAACCTTGGCCAAACTTTTGAAATAAAATATTTTGTTTTGATTAAAAGAGTAAAGGTTTATTTAAATAAAACAATGAGTGTTTATTAATAAACCAAATTTATTAAAGTAAAGGCTTTTCCCATTTTAAATAAACATTAAAACTTATTAAATTATTTTAAATAAGTTTTCCAAGTGTTTATTATTTTCAAATAAAACCTACTAAATGGTTTGGTACTATTTTTAGATTTCAAAAAGATAAAGATTTTATTAAAGCAAATTCTATTTGATTTAATAACTAAGGTCCATATTTAATTATTAATGGGTCCTAAAAAGAATAAAATTATTTTGTTTTGGACTTTGATTTGTGTTGATAAACAGAGCTAAACTCAATATAAAGTTTAGTGGAAGTTTATTTGATTTGGTTGTTTGAATTGTGAATTGAATTTCAAAACAGAAATTGAATTGGAAAAAGGAAAAAGATTCAGAACAGAAAAAAATAGAATCAAACCAACCCAACCCAGCAATCCCACTAGGCCCAGTTAGCCCAGCTCCTCTCTCTCCCGAAGAAAAACGTTTTGCACCTGCTTACAGACCCGGAGAGACGCCGACCGGTGGACCCAACTCCCTATCTCTCTTCCTCACTGACAAGCATGCCCCACCCTCCTGTTCATCGTCTTCAAGCACGACCCCGTCGCCCTGCCGTTGCAGCCAGTTACTCCGGTGTTGATTACGCATTGATGGAGGCTTTGATTCCTCCCAGAGACCACGCCACCTTAAACGCCTCCCTCTCCTCCCCATTTCCCCTCTGTCGCCAGAACCTTTACGCCCCTAGGCCGCTCCAATTAGCGCCTAGACCCCGCCCTGCTCCAACGAACTCCCTGACGAATTTTGGCCAGTCTCCGTCGCCACTCGCCTCCTCGACCACACAATCATGTCCCACAGACTCTGGCGCATTCCCCAGTACTCCTAGCTTAGCCGCGCAAGCTCCCTAGCGTCGGCAACGACGACAGCTGAACATCGCCGCCGTCTACCTCGACACCGGCGAGTCTTCCTGGTAAGCTCGGACCGCCCCGATGACATTCAGTGATACTCACATGCTCCCTGGAACCATGCGCGTCTAACGCACCCTCTACTTTGCTTCGGCATGCCCTGTAGCCTCGCCCACAACGACGACCAGAGTACGCCCAACGCCGTGTGGACTCCGGTGAGCAATCCACGTCGGACCAGAGCGCCCCTCGACAAACTGACCATACCTTGAGCTTCCCCACGACGTTGCGAACACGGTGAGCATCTTCCCATCCTCTCTTGCTTCCTGCTTTGCCAGCACCGCCACCATCTGACCGCTCCGCGTCTAGTAGCCACCGCAGCGCCGCCCGTCTCTGGCAAATGTGCTAGGTGCCGTGCGATTAGGATCCAACGGCTAGGATAGAAAGAGAGAGAAGGGGTAAGAGTGAACCTGCGCCGTGCGTGTCACATCCCAAGATTTTCCAAATCTTGTAATGTGAAAAATAAATGAATAAAATAAAACTTTGTTTGATTTTCAGGGCCAGAAGAAACTTTTTGAATTCAATTGGAACTTCAAACCAAGTTGGATCAAATAAAATCCTAAAGAGATTTAAAAAGATAAACATTTGATAAAAGAAAATAAAAATATTTAAAACTACTATTTTTGAATCTTTTAAATAAAAGGATTTAGTTTCCAAAAGAAAAGGAAGGATTTTAAAATAAGAAATTACTTTATAGAGCCAAATTAAACCTTGGCCAAGCTTTTGAAATAAAACATTTTGTTTTGATAAAAGTAGTAAAGGTTTATTTAAAATAATAAGGATTTAATATCCAAGTTTTACTAATAAAGGTTTTACTATTTTCCAAAACCTCAAAACTTGTTTTATTTGAAATAAGTTTTCCAAATATTTTGTATTTTCAAATAAGACCTACTTATTTGGTTTTGAAAATATTTAGACTTCAAATAGAGAATTTATTAATAAAATGAAACCCTATATGATTAATAAACCATGGTCCATTTTATTTAATTAACAAATGGAACCTAAAAGAATTTAAAATATTATTTCATTTTGGGCTTTTGTTTATGTGTTAAACAGAACCAAATTCAAATGGAAAGATGAATGTTTGATTTGTTTTGTTTGTTTGATTTGTTGTATGGTTTTCAAAACAGAAATTGAGAATAGAAAAGGAAAAACAATTTGGAAGAAAAAAATAAGGATCTGGACTCAGCCCAGTTGCCAAGTCCAATAGGCCCAGCAAACAGCCCAGCTCCCCTCCCCGAAAGAAAACGGTTCGCACCAACTTGCTAACCCGCAAAGAAACTGACCGGTGGACCCCTCCCCCTCACATCCCCCTTCACTGCCAGATAGACCCCACAGCCACGTGGTCATCTTCTTCACCGCGACCTCCTCCCCCCAAACCTCGCTGCCGTTGCTGCCATTCAAAGCCCGCGTTCAATTTGCAGTAATGCCGTGCCATAACCTCGCCGTGACTGCACGCTATTAAACGCCAGCGACCTCTCCTCCCTTCCCCTCTGTCGCCACTCCCTCTCTGCCCCGAGGCTGCCTCAATTTGGCTTAGCACTCCCTCTATTCCGACGACACTCTAGTGCCAATTCCGGTGACCCAACGCCGCCCCTTGTCTCATTGACCATGCACCCAGACTTCCCACTCCCAGACACATCTCCCTGTGCTCTTCGTTCAACCGCGGGCGCCCCAGAACACCGTCCTCGACATGCTCCGAGCGCCACCTCGTCTGTCTCCTACTCCGGCGAGTTTCCCAGGTGAAATCCGACCGCCCCTCTACTTCTCGATCATGCGAGCATCTTCGCCTTGGTCTTACGCACCTTACCATGCCCCTGTCTTGCCTTAGGGCGATCTGCAACGTCACCTTCAACCGCGGACAGAGCCGCCCGACGCCGTTCCCAACTCCGGTGAGCGATTCCACCTGACCCCGTGCACCCCTTGCCACGTCGACCACACGTCCAGCATCACCTCGTCCTCGCGAACACGGTAAGCACCCCCTCCGCCTTCCTTGCTTCCTAGAACCGCCGTTAGCCCGCTGCCAGACCATCGCCGCCACGCGCCACCGTCGTCGCGCCGCCAGAACTTGGCCAGGCATTAGCAGCCGTTCGATTTAAATCTGACACTCACGATTAGATCACTTAATTTCGAAAGGGTACGCTTTCTAGACCACTCGATCTGTTTAGATCTAACGCACCGCAGAGATGATCCGGCCGAACCGTACCAGCGAATGACGACGCGACGCGTGGCCAGTTTGTTTAAAAACAGAATTTGGAAAACAGATTTGTTTGTGATTTTCAAACCTTTGTAACTTTCGATCCACACGTCCAAAAATTGCAAATTTGATATCATTGGAATCCGTAGAACAAGCCCTAGCCAACCATGCCTTTTGTTTAGCAAATAGTATCCATTAGAGTGTTTGTTTTTGCAGAAACTTTTGTGTGCTTGTTTAGAGTAGAAAAATGATTCAAAAATTTTTTTGAGTTTGAAACCTTGGCAAATTGGTTAGTTGTGAACTTACTGACCCTAGGAACCAACCCATGGTTTTGAAAATGGATTTGGTAAATTTTAGGTTGGAATAATTGATTTAGCCCAATTCTAGCCATTTAAAAATAATGGTTTTGTTATGAAAATGAGTTTGGAGTAAAAACTTTGGTAAAGTGTTTTGGACCAAACCTACTGACCCTAAACACCAAGTTTTGAGAAACAAACAACTTATTTGGTTAACAACCTAGAGTTGTTACTTTGGTAAAAATATTTTCCACCACATAAAATAAGGAATGGATTTAAAATGGCTTTTGAATAAAACCCTTTTTGCAAATGATTTTGCCATTTTGGTAAATGACCACTTTGGACCTTACAAAGTTTAGAAGCCTAGTGGAGACCACCTTTGCAAATAGAACCATCCCTTGCATGCTTACATGCATGACTTAGATCCCATTGCTTTATGTGTGTGAATTGTTTGATTGATTATTGGTTTGGAATGCTTGTTGATATTGTGTTTGCTTGATTGAATTGTAGTGAAGTTAGAAAGTGTGAGACTAGCAAGATCAAGGAGTGAACCAACATTCCCTACCAAAAAGGCAAGTTACACTATCATCTAAAAGTCCTACTATTTTTCATTATACTTAGTGGATTTGAAACATGCATGAAAATAATTTTATACTTATGCTATGCTAAATCCTAATAGGATACCCTATACATTCCTTAGTGAAAACAATGTAGTTGTTACATGCTTAGCCATGCTATATTTTGAAAAGAGATACATGTTGAGATTTTATGGAATTGAGAAAAGGACTTGGGTTTTATATAATAAAACAAGGACTCAATGAACCACCTGGGTGGCCAAGGATACTTTGAGTTTTGGAGAAGGTGGCAACAAAAGGAACCATGTCTATGGCAATCACTTTGTGTTGTGCTCCAAAGGAAACCACCCAGGAAACTTAGAGATTGAACATGTTTCTCCAATTGTGGCTTTCGTGTGCAACCACATGCTATTATGGCTCTGGCTTAGTCAACTACATTGGGAAGTCCCATGCATTGTCTTCAGTTAACTGGACATGGGGACCTGGAAATCCTACATGGGTGCTGAAGGCAAGCTAGCAATGGTGTATGGGAGGACCCTTTGGAAAGACTTCGTCACATTCTCAATCTGCCAGTACTCCATCTTGGTGAGCACTAATCCAGTGGCCACTGGTGGCAAAAGGATGGGATTGTGACATGTGGGTAAAGTGTACTCCTTCTGCAGAAGATAATAAAATCTAAGTACTTAGCGTGTCCCCGGTTATGGACAATACTGAGCAACTAAAGTTTGAACTATGGGAGATCTCGACATTCCAATTTCTAAAATAAAAACTTGATGCACTTGGGGGTACCAAGGAATTCAAAGAGATTTTGTTAAAGCTTGATGCACTTGGGGTTACCAAGGTGCACAAGAGATTTTTGCTTAAAAACTTGATGCACTTGTGGTTACCAAGGAGCTCATGAGATTTTGTTGAAGACTTGAACACTTGGGGTTACCAAGTAGTTCAAGGAGATTTTTTTTTGATAACAACTTAAACCCTTGGACTTTACCAAGAAATTTTCAAAGATTTGACAAAGGACCAAAACCATTTTGAAAGGACAGGATAAAATATTGCTTTATGCAAATAAGCCTAAACTCTACTTAGTCAAATATGCATGTAATGATAGGATCCACTTATATTCCACATAGTAGTGAACTTGCCAATACAATTCAAATGTATTGACCCTTGTGGCTGTGACTTGTAATGTTGCAAGTTTGATTGATTTTAGTGAAGCTTGTTTGATTTAGGATTACAAAGTCTACAACCAGCATTTGCCTGTGGCACTTTGAAGATGAAGGACCCATGCTTATAGTTATTCTGCTGCAATGTAATGTAAATAGCCAAATGAGCTATGTATTGATGTAATAAAATTATGTTATTCCTGGTTATAAAGTTATATTATGACCTTTGTTTCTTGATATTACATCTAAACTGTGGATGCTAGCTATTGATCCAGGGACTAGCATTGTAAACACAGGGGACACCACCTTATGTTATCTAAAGGGTGGGCCACTCCCACTACAGTGCGATATCAGTTAGATCCAACGGCCTACAGTGCGTGATCCAGACGAAGCGGTATCAGCGAGTAAGAACTCGACACGTGGCTCAGACCCCGTTTTAAAAACAGAAACTTTCCTATTAGAAGTTCAAATTTGAAAAATCCATAACTTTAGTTCCACACGTCCAAATTTTGCAAACTTTATATCAATGGAATCAGTGGAACAAGCCCTAGCCAACCATGCCATTTGTTTAGTAAAAAGTCTCTGTTAAATTGTTTGTTTTTGCAGAAACATTTGTATGCTTGTTTAGATTATAAAATTGTTCTAAAATGATTTTGGGGATAAAATCATTGGCAATTGGATTGATTTGAACCTACTGACCATAGGAAACACTTTGAGGATTCAAAAATGTATTTGGTGAAACAAAAGAATGAATCTTGGATTTAAAACCAATTCTAGTCAAATAAAAATATGGTTTAATTATTAAAAATGGTTTTGGAAGAAAACCTTTGGGAAATGTTTTGTTTTAAACTCTCTGACCCTAAACACAAAGTTTATGGTTTGAAAACATATTTTGTGAATCCTATAGATTAATGCCTTAGTAAAAACATTTCTACACCACATAAAATGATACCTTGTTTTGAAAATGGTTTTTGAAGTGAAATCTTTTGCAAATGACTTTGCCACTTTATAAAATGACCATTAGGTGTTTTCAAATGTTTATGACCCATTAGGAACCACTTTTCCAAATAAAACAATCCTTGGCATGCTTGCATGCATTATCTTGTTTATATGATTTTATGTGATGTTTTGCTTGATTGGTAGATTGAGATTGTGCCTTGCTTGATTGAATTGTAGTGACTTGAAGAGTGTGATTGTTGCAAGGACAAGGAGTGAACTTATACCCTCTACCAAAAAGGCAAGTGATGCTTCATACATTTGTCCCATTATTTTCACTATGCATTAGTGATATTTCTAAGTAGGACTTGCATGGAAATTTTGCTAAGTATAAACTATGCTATGGGAAATCCTAGTAGATGAAACTTTAGTAGAATTTCCTTAGTTAAGATCCCTACTACAATCATGCTTAGATTAGCTAGTAGAAAACAAGGGTGGAAATATATATTCATACTATGGAAAATTTCTAAGTCTGTGGACTTGTGTTTTTGTTTAATAAAACAACTAAGTTAATGAACCACCTGGGTGGAATGGTAATTGCTTGGTGGTTTTTGGTTGAGTGGTTACACAAGGCCCATGGCTATGGTTTACCTTGTGTATCACACTTGTGGATTGCCACCCAGGACCAAAGAGATTTGAGATGTCAAATGTTGAGAAGCTTCAAGTGCAACCACCTGGCATTATGGGCTCTGCCTGGATCATATAGGTTGCTAGAACTTAGCCATTTGGACAGTTGGTGGTAGTGGGATGATAGGTTGGAATGCGTCCATTTGGTCTAAGGAAAGGCTTCTGAAAGATATTGTCTTGGGAAACCAAGTCTTGTGGGGAAAGTGCACCACCTCTGCAGAGTGTAAAATCTAAGTACTTAGCCATGTCCCTGGTAAAGGACAATTTGAGCATCAAGACATGGAAGCTATCAAGAATCTCATCATCCAAATTTCTAAGTTAAAACTTGTGGTTGAACAAGGGTTTAAGGATCTTCAATATTTGTTTGGGAGATGCCTTGGGAAAGATTTTGCCAAAGCAAAAACATAGTGTTTTCAAATGATAAGGAAAAATATATTTTGAGCAATGCAAGCCTCAACCCCACTTTGCCAAATGCATATAGATGTTAGACTCCACTAAACTACCATAGTATCACTTGCCAATACAATTCAAATGTATTGACCCTTGTGGCTGTAACTTGTTATGTTGCAGGTTTGTTTGATGTTAGTGAAGTGTGTTGATTAGGATTACAAGTCTACAACCAACATGATTGCCTGTGGCACTTTGAAGATGAAGGACCCCATGCTTATAGATTTTCTGCTGCAATGTAATGTGATAACCAAATGAGCTATGTAAGATGTAATGAATTATTTTATTCCTGGTTATAAAGTTGTATTATGACCTTTGTTTCTTGATATTACATCTTAACTGTGGATGCTAGCTATTGATCCAGGGACTAGCATTGTAAACACAGGGATCTCTACCTTACTAAAGGTTGGGACCCTTACACAAAAGATAAGGAAAATCTATTTTGAGCAAAGCAAGCCTAAGATCCACTTAGCCAAATGCATATAGATGATAGATACCACTATACTACCATAGTATCACTTGCCAATACAATTCAAATGTATTGACCCTTGTGGCTGTAACTTATTATGTTGCAGGTTTGTTTGCTGTTAGTGAAGTGTGTCGATTAGGATTACAAGTCTACAACCAACATGATTGCATGTGGCACTATGAAGATGAAGGACCCCATGCTATAGTTATTTCTGCTGCATTGTAATGAGATAGCCAAATGAGCTATGTAAGATGTAATGAATTATTTTATTCCTGGTTATAAAGTTGTATTATGACCTTTGTTTCTTGATATTACATCTTAACTATGGATGCTAGCTATTGATCTAGATACTAGCATTGTAAACACAGGGAATCTCTACCTTATTAAAGGTTGGGACCTCTACAAGAAGTCTCTGTTCTGGCACCCTGTCGGGACGGGGAATTGCCCCCGGAGCCATCTCCATCGATCTCCACCACCATATCCATCGCCGTTGCTGATTCCCATGATGAGGAGGGAGTAGTTCTTCCTCGAGGTTAAGGGCTCTTCCGATAGCTACGTGTTCATCTCTCTCTCTATGCATGATCATATTGTGATCATGAGCTTTTAATCAAGTAGATCTACTCTGCTACTCAAGTGCTTTAATCAATCTCCGTCTCTCCCCACATGTGTGAAAGTGACAGCATGCACACTGTGTGGCACTTAGGCTAGATATTACATAAATACTTGTCATGAGTTATATTTGGAGTTGGTTGTCTATATGAAATTGTGGTGTTTGAAGGAACCATCTAGCAATCAAGGTGATAGTGTGGGGTTACCTAGATGGGGATTGCGAACTTTAAGGAGTGCTTTTGTAGCCCTGCCATGGATTAGAGTTATCCAACCAGAGAGTAGTTCAGAGTAGTATCATGAAGAGAAGATATTTATATGAGAGTGTTCACTAGTGAAAGTATGATCCCTAGGCCTTGTTTCTAAACATTGAAACACCGTTTACAACTAGATATGTTGAATGTTGGCTTGTTGCCATATTTGTTTCAGATTGCCTTTAGTATTTTCCTCTCCGTCAAAAGGTCTTTTCTGGCACCGTTGTCTTACAATCATCCATACCACTTGTATTTCACTATCTCTTCGCCGAACTAGTGCACCTTACACCTAACAAGTGTATTAGGTGTGTTGGGGACACAAGATACTTCTTGTATCTTGATTGCAGGGTTGCTTGAGAGGGATACCTTTGACCACTTCCTCACTGAGTTCGATAAACCTTGGGTAATCCACTTAAGGGAAACTTGTTGTTGTTCTACAAACCTCTGCACTTCGAGGCCCAACAACTGTTTACAAGAATAGAAGTGCGTAGACATTAGTCCTCCTGACGAGTCTGATAGGCGTTCTTTTCCTCGTTAGGGGCATCATCAAATGGTGGGGATCCTAGCGGCGCTTCTAGCACATATTGCTTTTGTGCAGCAGAGAGGAGAATCCTCAAATTCATGGCCCAGTCGGTAAAGTTGCTACCATTCGTTGCAAGTTTCTCTTTCTCCATGAACACATTGAAATTAAAAGAAGTGGTGCCATCTACAACATAATTTGTAAAGTTTAGACTAAGTTTATGATAGATCGAGTTCAACTAATCCAAATTAAGAATGAACTCTCACTAAAAAACGACATCCCTTGTGTCTGTTTGGTGAATACATGAACCAACTCAACTACACCAAGTCTGATCATCACGTGAGTTAGTGTAGCTTCAAAGGCGAGCATCTATATGGGCATCATATCTACAAATGACTCATGCTTAACCTTTCGGTCCATGTTCTGAGGCCATGTCTATACATGCTAGGCTCGCCAAGTAAGAACTTTAGTATTCACGTGTGTAAAACTGTCTTACACCCGAAATATGATCGTGGATCCAAGAACACCCGATCATCACGTGATGTCTTGAAGCAACGAAACATAATCGGTGCATACTTAAGGGAGAACACATTTTTATCTATATATCTAAATGAGGGATAATCTTATTATGCTTATAAAATGCCAAACAAGCACTATAAGATGCAACAAACATCATATGTGAAAAGTGAAATGATATGGTTCTTGCACTTGATCATCATCATGTGCATCGTGGTATGATCTTTATCATTCCTTTGTGTGTAAGGCCAAGGTAGGTGTGTTGTAAAAGTATTGACTTATACTTTTAGTTACAACATTACCATATCATGACACTAGCCTAGCAACAATCTAAACTAGATGCTTCTAATTTATCCATTGCAAGTTTTACGTGGCTTAGGGCTTTCGAAGATAGAACCGTTTTTACCTATGAACATGGAACCATGATGAGTGCAGCAGCACTTCGTTGGGAGACCCCAAGCGAAAGGTATGATGCAGTTCAGCAAGCAAGTTTCCCTCAGTAAGAAACCAAGGTTATCGAACCAGCAGGAGGAAGGAAACGCCCCAAAGGTGCTGCAAACAACGTGGAGACCTGCACAACACAAACTCAAGACTTTGCCCCAACTATTAGTGAGGTTGTCAATCTCACCAGTTGCTGTAACAAAGGATTAAACGTATGGTGTGGAAGGTAATGGTTTGCAGAAAGTAAACAAGTAATAGTGGGAGATGTATCAATGGTAAAGATTGGACCGGGGTCCATAGTTCACTAGAGGTGCTCTCCTTAGATAAACAACATGGCATGAAGGGTAAACAAATTACAGCAGGGCAAATGACAGGAACTGAGCAAGGCATAACAATGCAATACCAGACAAAAAGATCCTGTAAGATTCGATTGGGCAATACAACAATATACATAGACCGTCATCCAACTACATCTATGACTAGAAGTCCACCTTCAGGTTATCATCCAAACCCCCTCCAGTATTAAGTTGCAAGCAACAGACAACTACTTTAAGCAAAGTGTGTAAGGTAAACAATCCACTTGTTCCATGAACAAGAGACCATTGTTTTCTCCCTATTAGCAACAACACATCTACAACCGAAGAGATTTCTGTCACTTCCCTTGGAAACTAGAGGCATGAACCCACTATCGAGCATAAATACCCCTCTTGGAGTCACTAGCAACTACTTGGCCAAAATAGCTACTAACAACGGAGAGCATGCAAGATCACAAACAACATAGACATGATAGAATCATAAATACAAAACCATTAATCAATCTGACATAGTAATCTCAATATCCATCGGATCCCCGCAAACACAACATGCATGATTATAGATTATATCTTGATCATGAATGGAGCTCACAAGATCTATACATGAAAGCACAAGGAGGAGATACAACCATCTAGATACTACATGGACCCATAGTCCAAGGTGGAACTACTCACGCATCATACCGGAGAGAAGGCCTCCGGGATGATTTCCCCTTCAGCAGGGTGCTGGGAAGAACTTCAAATCCCCCCGATCTAGGGACGACGGTGGCGGAAGCTACAGAAGGTTTCGTGGAGTTTTGATCGGGTGCCTAGGGTTCCTGCATCGAGGGCTTCTTATAGGCGAAGAGGCGAGGCTGGGAGGCGGCCAGGGGGCCCACACCCTACCCAGGCACGGGGTGGGCCCACCCACGCCTAGGGGCTGCGGCCGCCCTGGTTCGCTTCTCCGTCTTGTCTTCTGGATTCGTGTCGCCCACGGTAAAATATTGACTTCGGCTTTTGTCTCGTCCAATTCTAAGAATATTGATTTTCTGCCTTTTTGGAACCAAAAACAGAAGAAAACAGGCAACTGGCACTATGGCAACTTGTTAATACGTTAGTTCCAGAAAAGATATAAAAACACCTCAAAGTGTAGACAAAACAAAGTAGATACTAAACAAGTATGGAGCATAAAAAATTATAGATACGTTTCCAACGTATCAAGCATCCCTAAGCTTAACTCCTGCTCGTCCTCGAGTAGGTAAGTGATAAAAGAATAATTTTTGAGGTGACATGCACCATCAAAACCAAGACTAAACCATTTGCAAGCATTGAAAGCTAGGATCAAAGAACTCTAAACATGTGCATGAAATATGGAGTTCTAACAATAGGACATAGTAACTATGCATGCAACATGAAAGGCTACAAACAAAGATCATGAATAACATGCATTGAAAAACGTTTGTTTGTTTCACATACAGAAAATATGGCATAGTGGCATTCAGCTTGGCCCTCATGG
Source organism: Avena sativa (assembly GCA_916181665.1). Classification (NCBI taxonomy): domain Eukaryota; kingdom Viridiplantae; phylum Streptophyta; class Magnoliopsida; order Poales; family Poaceae; genus Avena; species Avena sativa. The sequence goes on along the minus strand of OV702294.1, from coordinate 162,615,541 downwards.
AGTAGCAAATAGATGCATAGGACACCTTCAAAGTTCACAAGGGTGACTAGAAACAAGTAGCAAAGAACAAGTAATATCACAATATGCATAAATCAATAAGTTTTGGGACACTACACACAGAATGACAACTATGCTCTCTTAATAGTGCCTAAAAGTAGAAGGTGGAGACTCAAATAATGGTGGAAGAAAGGCCCTTCACAAAGGTAAGCAGGGATTTCAAGTTTCAAAAAGAGCTTCCAAAAATTATGGTACTTGTTAGCTTTCAGCCCTCATTGCCCCTATCATAAGCATCTCGAAGTGGTTAAGGTTAAAGTGAACAAGGATGGAGTATATGCTTGACAAAGTATAAGTTGGCAATCTCAAGTCCCTTGAATACGAGGGCCACACCTCATGCTACTCAACTTCAGTTACCTGTAAGTTCTTGTCATTGTAAGTATATGCATATCATAGATAACCACCAACGGGGTACCCCTTGCACATGGTACGGGAGCTATCACATAACCAAAGTGACAAGGCAAGCAGACAATGAGCATCTCAGTGATCTTTTTATTTACTATATGCATAGCTTTTTCTTGAGGATGCTTCATAGATAGCTCACTATGGTGATGCTGCAAGTTTCCACCATGATTAGGCATGGCTTAAGCTAGCGGCCCAGGCGTTTCTCTAACACAAAATACATACTCCATGGACTTACAAGTTCCCTCTTTATTTCACACCGGTGACATCCATAGACAAAAGAGCATGATATCAACTGAGTACAACTACAAGTGCAATATTGAAAACGTTCCCCATGACAGCACGGTTCTGCTAATTCCAACGTATAAGTGCAAGCATATACAACATAGATGACACAATGTTTCAAGTTTATTAGGGGCAAAGAATATAAAGTGTGCCATCAAGTTTGTGAGGGATTTAAGCACTAAGTGTTCACATAACAAAATACTTTTTAATTGGAAGATAGCTGAAAACAAGAATATACTTGGAATGGTGTAACACACCATGCATAGGAATTTATAGTGGACACTTTGGAGTAACTTGGTTTCTTGGGAGTTGGAAGCATGAGTAGAGCTTACTCATACAAGTGGAGGCTAGCAAAAGACTGGGAGCAACCAACTAAGAGAGCAATAATGGCCATAATCATGCAGAGCAACAAAACATTACTAATCAAAGCATAGAGTGGTACTATAAGTCAAGGACTAAATGATCATATAGGCTATGGTGACTTGTCATAGTCATAACATGGTGTGAGCATGTGCCAAGTAAACCCAAACAAAGCATTAAAGGAGAATACCACAATACTATGTTTTTGCATGCTAAAACAACGCATAATTTTTTCAAGGCACACTAAGCAATCTGATGACCCACAAGTGTAGGGGATCGCAACAGTCTTCGCGGGTAGTATTACCCAATTTATTGATTCGACACAAGAGGAGCCAAAGAATACTTGCAAGCCTTAACAACTGAGTTGTCAGTTCAGCTTTACCTGGAAATAGTTCTTGCTCACAGAAGTTTATCACTAGTAACAGTTTGTAGTAGCAACATCAGAGCAACAACAGCAGTAACAACAACAGTCAAACATGAGCAATAGTAACAGTAACGATAATAGTAGGATTCGAGTGCGGTAGGCATAGGTATGGATGGACAGGCATTGCATGGGCAAGTCTAAACATGTAACTTCAAAGTCTAGGGCATTGCAGATAAGTAATAACAAGCATACAAGTACTAAACAATCCTAGGCATGTGCTCCAAATATAGTCATACGTGCTCGCATTGAGAACTTGCATAACATCTTTTGTCCAGCCAACCCGTGGCAGCGGGGCCTCTAGGGAATTACTGGCAATTAAGGTGCTCCTTTAATAGAGCACCGGAGCAAAACATTAACAATCCATGAACACATGTGATCCTCAAACCACAGCCATCCCCTCCGGTTGTCCCAATTATTGTCACTTTGGGGCCTTTGGATCCGGACAATGATATGTGTACACAACTTGCAGATAAGATCACAAACAATACTATCATAATGATTCAATAATAAGTTCAGATCTGAGATCATGGCACTCGGGCCCTAGTGACAAGCATTAAGCACAACAAGTTGCAACAAAGTCAAATAGCACTAATAGAGATACTAGGCACTATGCCCTAATAGATCTTATTCGATTACATTATAGAACTCATCCAATCCCTACCATCCCCAAGCCTATAGCAGGGGATTACTCACTCATGGATGAGGGAAACATCGGTGGTTGATGGAGATGCGTTGGTGATGACGATGGCGATGATGACATGGTTATACCCCGCGGGTACACGACTTCAACATACCTAGTCTAGCCCAAGGAAGGCCCACGACGAATATACGCCGGCCCATGAAGATTTTTGGGTGACCAAGGCCCATGACGTCTTCGGATCCTTGGAGAGAAAGACTAGAGTAGATAGGAAATTCAAAGGGGTAAACCCTAAAACCTGTAACCGACTCGATCTGTGCCTAGGACCTGCCTATCTCTATATAAAGTCCAGGAGGGCACGACGAGGAGGTCTCTGACAATCTCTCGCACACCACCACATACACACCTCCAAGCCAGATTGCATCTGCGCACCCCTGTAACCTTCGGTTCCGCTGTAATCAAGAGCAGACAAGCAGGAGTAGGGTTTTCCCTCCGGGGGCCTGAACCTGGGTAAACCTCGTGTCCCATGTTGCTTGTTTACTAACCGTTCCGCGATCTCCAGCATCCCCATCTTCTCCAAAACCCAAGTCCATAACAATGGGCATTGACGAGATTAAACCTCGTCAATTGGTGTCGTCTGTGGGAACTGGGGACGCTGATTGTGCGATCATGACGGTCCCAACCCGAGCGATTTACAACTCTGTGGCGATGGAGAGTCATCTCCTCTTCGGCGCCTTCGACTTCATCGCCCACTCACCGTCCACCATGAAGGACTTCGAGCCCATTGGCGACGGACTCGAGATCCTATTCGGGAGATTCTGCTTCCAAGTGGGGCAGACCGGCACTCTCCGCCTCCCAGAGCGGGTGCCCCTACCATCGATCAGGCCCGCCTCGTGGGCTCCACACCTTGTGCTATGCACCACATCATCAACAGACGAGTCCTATGACAGTAGCAGCTGCAACTCCGATCTGTCTGCCATCGGACGAAGGGACCTACGGTTCCGGATCTGAAAGCTGCGGCAGCAGTAGACCGATCTACGAGCGCTATCAGTGCGCCGCGGTCATCCAGGATCAGGAACACAATCCGCCACCCAACCCGCAAGTTAGAAACGGTGGAAACAGAAGAAGCCAATCCCCCCACCCAACGGGGAAAACAACAATCGGGTCATCCACCTCGACAAGGAGGGATGGGCTCAAGCACGCAAGGCCGTGGCAGGCAACAAGATCCTGCCCGTTGATGCCTCATGAGATCTACTGATGGCATACCACATGCTCCTCATCGAGGAGCACAAGAAGCAGATCAAGATGCAAGAAGTGCTTGACAAGCGCAACCAGGCAGCTTCGGAGTCCAGTGCGCGGCGAGCTGCGCTCTCCGCCATGGGCATCGGCTCCAGCTCACATGGCAACAACGGGAACAAGCACCGTTCTCGGATGGAGAACATGGACCCCAAAGAACGTCGCGAGGTGACCCGAGCCCTCAACGCATCCTTCATGGAGATGGACGCTGACGACAACGTCATCCCAAAAACGCCGCAAACTGCGATCATGGCAGCCACCGTGTACCTCGCGTCCCACCCACCTATGGAGGGGGACCCGAAGAGGGCCATGCACAAGTCCGCGCTTACCGAGCTCGGACTCGTTGGAGCTGCGCTCCACGGAGAAGCTCCTGCGGAGCCGAAAAAGAAGGCTGCGGTCAGATTCAACCGCAGTCCCACACCCTCATCCGAGGACAAAGAGCATGACCTTCCTCGAAGGCATAAGAGCTCACGCCATCGCAGCCACGACTACGATGCTCGAAACGAGCTAACGCAGCGCAAGATCGACAAGGCACGCGCCAAGCGCGTATGCTCGTCTGAATCCGAGATGGATGAAGACGAAGGAGAACTCTGCGAAGCTCGATGCTTCAGCAGATCTGTCCGACGGACAAGGATGCCGCAAAACTTCAAGCTCCCTTCGGACACTCCGAAATTCGACGGCACACAGGACCCCAAGGCGTGGCTCAGTGACCACTTGTCGTCCGTCAAGCTGCACGGCAGAAGCAGGGAAACCACCATGCAATGCCTTCAGCTGCAGTTGACAGGCGCAGCTCGGATCTGGCTAAACAGCCTATCCTCAGGATCTATCCGAAGTTAGGAGGAGCTGGCATACAGTTTCGTCCAAAACTTCAAAGGCACCAGCAAGAGGCCTGCCTCGATCGAGGAGTTGCGAGCCTGCACGCAACAAACGGGCGAATCCATTCACTCGTACATACGGCGCTGGTCCAACACCAAGAACTCCGCGGCGCACATCTCCGAAGAAAGGGCTATCGATGCCTTCAAGGACGGCGTCAAGCGCTAGGACTTCAAGGAAGAACTTGGGCGCATCAAGCCCAAGACACTTGACCACCTCATGGACATCGCCAATAGGTGGGCCGACGGCGAGGACTCCGTCCACCGAGCGCACTCGGAGGAAGAGGACGACTACGGCCGACGGCGAGAACGCCATAGCAAGAGGAGATCGCGCGCCTACAACGATCGTGATGGACCTGACATGGTTGCGGCTGGCTACGCCGACCGCCGCAGCGATGCCAATCGCAACAGTGGCGGATACCGCGGAGGCAATTTCCGCGATGGAGGACGCCCAACACAGTCATGGCAGCGCCGCGGTCGTGATGACAGACCCTCAGCATACGAAAAACTGTCGGGTCCATGCACCATCCACTTCTACATCGATAAGCAGGATGGTAAGAAGAAGGCAAGCCACATGCTCAAGGACTGCCGCGAGTTCCAGAAACTCAGCGAAAGCATGGCTCAGATGAGGCAGCAAGCCCCAAACCCTGGGTTCGGGAATGCACCCGCACCAGGCGAGATAGCGCATGGAGCTCCTCCACCGCCACCTATAAGAGGCCCGAACCACCCAGTCGCACCCACACAGAATAATGGTGGGCACGGGTATCCCCCGCCGAAGGGAGCGCTGATGATCCAAAAAGGGCGCCCAATGAATAGGGTGCAGAAGAAAATCACCCATCATATCAACCTGGCCGTGACAGCTCCACCCGCCATCCCTGAGTACCTCAGCGGATCAGAGTCCTGCATCACGTTCAGCCGTTCGGATCATCCTTGCCAGGTCCCTCGCCTAGGTCATGCTGCCCTGGTGCTTGAGGCACAAATCGGAGGTTTCGAGATGAGCCGTGTCTTCATGGACGGTGGCAGCGGCATCAACCTGATGTTCGCAAGCACCCTAGCAGCAATGCGGATCCCGCTGTGCAGCCTGGAACAGTCAGACACAACGTTCCATGGCATCGTTCCAGGAAAGGGCATATTCCCCCTGGGAAAGATCTGGCTCGATGTCATCTTCAGCAAACCGGATAACTTCTGATGTGAGCGGCTCGAATTCGAAGTGGTGGACTGGCCATCATAATACCACACCATCCTCGGGCGCATAGCATTCGCAAGGTTCTTGGCAGTACCACACTACGTGTACCTGCTACTCAAGATGCCAGGACCCAGGGGCGTCATCATGGTCCACGGGAGCTTTACCCGATTGGACCACTGCGACAGGGACTTCAACAGAATCTCCCAGTCATTCGGCATGCAAGAGGAGCTCGTAAGGCTCCGCGAGGTGATAGACAATGGGGCACCCCCAGTCGCATGGCAAAACGCACCTGATATGTCTTTCGACTCCACCGTCAACACAAAGAAGGTGCAGGTCCACCCGACGGATGCCTCCAAGACGGCGCTGATCGCCAATGATCTCAGCCCCGCATAGGAAAGCGCGATCGTCGAATTCCTCCGTGAGCGCTGGGAAATCTTCGCCTGGTGTCCTGTGGACATGCCAGGAGTTCCCAGGGAAATCGCCGAGCACGCACTCAACGTCTTTCTAGACGCCAAGCCCGTCAAGCAATCCATCCGGAGACTGTTCGAGCCCCAGGCTGAAGCCATAGGGATTGAAGTCAACAGACTACTCGCTGCAAACTTCATCAGGGAGATTAAAGAAAGCGAGTGGCTCGCCAATACAGTGATGGTCCCCAAAAAGGACACGGACATCCTGCGGATGTGCGTGGACTTCACGTCGCTGAACAAGCACTGCCCAAAGGACCACTTCCCTCTCCCTCGGATCGATAAGATCATCGATTCGACTGCAAGATGCGAGAAACTCTCCTTCCTTGATGCCTACTCAGGCTACAACCAAATTCGACTCAAGGTCGAAGATCAAGAGAAAACAGCATTCATCACGCCGTTCGGAGTGTTCTGCTACAACACAATGCCCTTCGGGCTAAAGAATGCAGGTGCCACGTACCAGCGGTGCATGCAGGCATGCTTAAAGGACCAGATCGGTCGCAATGTCCAAGTCTATGTCGACGACATAGTCATCAAAACCAGGAAGGCGAGAATGCTCATCGACGATCTCCGCGAGACGTTCGATAATATCGACCGCTACAAGATCAAGCTTAACCCCGAAAAGTGCGCCGTCAGCGTCCCATCGGGTCGGCTGCTTGGTTACTTCATCTCCCAGCGAGGGATCAAGGCGAACCCGAAGAAAATACGGGCCATAATGGCCATGGAGAAGCCGAAAAACCTCAAGAGTGTCCAGCAGCTTGCGGGACGAATAGCGGCATTAAGCAGGTTCATCAGCCGCATGGGCGAGAAAGCACTGCCATTCTACCAGCTCCTGTGCAAGGCAGACAAATTCGAGTGGATGCCTGAGGCGGATGACGCATTCAAAGATCTAAAGCGGCTGCTCTCTACCTCGCCTGTGTTGGTCACGCCAAAGGAGAGCGAGCCCCTGCTGCTGTACATAGCAGCTACACACCAGGTGGTGAGCACCGTACTGGTGGTCGAGCAACCCGAAGAGGGCAAGACCCATGGGTTCCAACGCCCAATCTACTACCTTAGCGAGGTATTGACGCCAACAAAGCAGAGGTACCCTCACTACCAAAAACTCGCCTACGGCGTGTTCATGACGGCTCGTCGGGTGAGCCACTACTTCCAGGAGCACCAGGTGATGGTCGTCAACGAGGCACCCCTGAACAGCATCCTGAACAACCCAAAGGCCACAGGACGTGTGGCCTTGTGGGGCATCGAGCTGTCACCTCTAGACATCATCTATGAGAAATGCCACGCGATCAAGTCTCAAGTCCTCCCGGACTTCCTTGTACACTGGATGGAGCTGCAGCTGCCAGACACCCTAGACATGACGCAGTCATGGACGATGCACTTCGATGGCTCCAAGCGTGAAGCCGGAGCAGGAGCCGGGGTCATACTGACCTTCCCGCAGGGCGATAAGATGAAGTACATCCTCTGGATGAAGTTTCGATCTTCCAACAACGAAGCAGAATACGAGGCCCTCATCCACGACATGAGGATGGCAAAGATCTGCGGCGCAACGCGCCTGGTCATCTACGGTGACTCCAACCTCGTCGACTAGCAGACGATGAACGAGTGCGACGCGCACGCCGCCAACATGATTGCGTACCGCGCACTCTACAACGCACTCGAAGGAGACTTCGACAGCTGCGAGCTTCGTCACGTTGGAAGAGAAAGCAACAAGGAGGCCGACAGACTCGCCAACATCGGCTCCACCTACACATGGGTGCCGCCAGGTGTGTTCCTCGAACAGATCTACGTGCCATCCATCAAGAGAAAATTCCCCAAGGGATCACCCGAAGAAGCAGAACACTCGGGGCCATGCTACCCGACGGTCAGGAAGGACCCGAAAAACTGGACACAGAGGTCGTCGTGGTCAACCTGATGCAGGTCATGGCAGTCGAAGAAACTTGGACACGACCATACCTCCGGTACTTGATAGACGGAGAATTGCCTGATAGCCCGACGGATGCCCGGCGCATATCTCGTCGGTCCAAAGCCTTCATCATCATCAATGGCGAGTTGTACAAGCGCAGCATTTCGGGTGTACTACAAAGGTGTGTCACCATCGGCGATGGAAAAACCATCCTCTAAGACATCCATGAGGGGCATCTGCGGCCATCATGCAGGCAGCCGCTCCCTTGTCGCCAAAGCTCTACGAGCTGGATTCTACCGGCCAACAGCCATGAACGACGCCAAGGACATCGTCCAAAGTTGCAACGGGTGCCAAAGGTTCGCCGACAAACCGCACGCACCCGGGTCAGAGCTCAGGCCCATACCTTTAGCCTGGCCTTTCGCCCAATGGGGCCTCGACATGATCGGCAAACTGCCAAGGTCCTCAAAAGGGGGACACGTCTACCTCCTGGTCGCAGTTGACAAATTCACCAAGTGTATTGAGGCCATGTCGGTCACTAACCAAAAGGGAAAGACTGCCGTCAAGTTCTTTGAATCCATTGTCTACAGGTTTGGCGTACCACATAGAATCATCACCGACAATGATTCGAACTTCATCTCCAAAGAATTCCAAGACTTCTGTGAAGGCCTCGGAATCAACATCACGTACGCCTCCGTGGCGCACCCGCAAACGAACGGGCAGGTGGAGAAGGCCAACGGTCTAATCGGCGCTGGCATCAAGAAGCGCCTCATGAGCCCACTCGAGCGACTCGTCGGAGCCTGGACGAAAGAGCTACCCTCTGTCCTATGAAGCCTGCGTACAACGCCAAATAGCTCAACCGGCTACACGTCGTTCTTCATGGTGCATGGAGCCGAAGCCGTGCTACCAGCCAAAGTACGCCACCAGGCCTCATGGGTCGTCGCTTATAGCGAAGCCGAATCCACGACTGCACTCGAAGACGCCGTCGACACACTCGACGAAGCGCGAGACATAGCAACAGCTCGATCAGCGGTGTACCAGCAGAGTCTCCGCAACTACCACAGCCGACGGCTGCGTCCAAGGTCCTTCGTTGAAGGAGATCTAGTCTTGCGACTCAAGCAAGAGCGACCGAAGAAATACGAGTCGCCATGGGAAGGACCCTAAATTGTCACCGAAGTCATCCCAGGTGGCGCCTATCGCCTCAAGCACGTGGAGTTTGGAGTCGCATACTCCAACCCATGGAACGTCGCACAGCTGTGACGGTTCTACCCCTACCTACCTCCCTCTTTACTTTCAATAAGGCTATTCAGCCAAGGCTACTCAGCCGAACAATGTACCTCCTCCATTACGATATGAATAAAGCTAAGTGTCTCGCCCCAAATTTTGTTTACTATTCGCACTTTTACTCCATGCTACAAACACACTCGGGGGCTCCCCCCGCCTCACGACTTTGTCGACTGAGGATAACACGTGTACACCTAAGTAGCTGACCACGTCAGGCTAATGAAAAGGGCACAGATACGAACAAAGCACTACGTGCTAAAACAACAACCAAACCTTTATAACAAAGGGCAAAACACGCCCAGTAAAATGTATACAAATTTTACATCTATCTTTTTTACAGGTACTACCTATTATGAAGAATAACCTGAGCACGCTGCTCAAACCGATCTACGATCTGTTCGGCATACTGCCTTACAGCCGCATAATGCGGACGCATATCCCACTCGCCACCATCTAGCCAAAGAGGCGGCCCAGCCGCCACAACAGATAGATCTAAATCAGGACGATGTAACCTCACAAGGGAGAGCGCAGCCTTCACCCCTGCGATGAGCTGATGCCGCACCAATTCCCTGACATGATGCACGTTCTGAAACTTCGACAGCAGACCAGAGAGAGTCGACGGCGCATCATCCAGCGGAAACATTACATGCAAAACTGACGCGAGCGAAGACTTCACCTGACGAAGCACCCGCGATACCTGGTGAACGCGATCCTGCACCGTCGAAGGACCATGGCACGATCACGGTCCATCCAGAAGAACCCGCCGGCCTCCATGTCCTGCTGAGTCAAGCAGTTGATCCGAACAGCAACACGCTCCTTCTCCTACCTTGGAGCAATGTTAGCACCTGCAATACTTGCAAATGAGTAAGATGAAATGCCAACAGGCGCATCCGAAGTAACGGGCAACAGCTCGAAAAACTCACACTGAAACTGTTCGGACAAACGAAGCAACTCCGCCATCAAGTACTCCTCTCTGGCAGCGCCTCGATCTGCCTTGGACTTCCAAACGTCAGCATGGCCACGCACCACTAGCAACTCTTTCTCGAGGCTACGGATACGGTCTCGAAGAAACACAAGCTGCGACGCATCATCCAGGGATGGCCGTAGTTGCGCTGCGGACGAAGTGTCAACGGGATCATCACCCGAAGGACCCTAGATTAACAGAAAGACAAAGACATGAATAGGCAGATGAAGGAGCACAGAACTCAGCAAATTCATTAAGTGCAGCAAAAGCCACTACGTGGCACAAGGATTGTTCATAAAAATAATTACAACAAAAGAAGCTACAACTATCCTATAGCTACAATGCTACGAAGCTGCACCCTGAGTAGCCTCGGAGCCGGACTGCCTCGCCTTGGCTTCCCCCTGCTGCCTTAGCGCGTACTCGGCCAGCAGATCAATCAGCTTCGGCCTGTAATGCTTACAGCGAGCAGCATAGGTGGCGAAGTTACCTCGGATCCATCAGCAGTCGTAGGCATCCGGGAAGTGACATGAGGAAGGTCCAGCTCCGCTCCAGCCGCCAAGGCCACTGCCAGCCCGACGGATGCGCCGATTCCCTTCTACTTGCGCTTGTACGCCGCAGGTGCTTCGGCTGACAGCGCCTCCGCCAGGGCATCAAGATCTTCAAGGGCCACGCCCTTGGTGATAAGCTCCTTGTAGAAGCGCCCAAGGACCTCCTTGGTCTTGGCAAGCGAGTTGACAACGGTACTACAGCGGTCTTCGACCGTCACAGTAGCATCATCCAGAGCGCTCCCGTGCTCCAGAGCACCGCGATCAAACTCGATGCCCGCGGCATCTAAGAAAACAAAGGAAGCAGAATGAATAAAAGCACTACAAAAGAAAGACAAGGAAATCAAAAAGAGGAAGGTGGAGATACTCACCCGAAACAGCCTTGGCAGCCGCCATAAGCTTGCCGGCCACCTCTCTCGCGCGCGAAGCCGTGGCAGTGGCGAGCTGCTCCTCACGGTCCGTAGCCTCCTGCTACAGGCGCTCCTTAGCCTCGGCCGCGTTGGCCAACTCCAGCTCGAGGCGCTCCCTTGCACCAACGGCAACCTCGGCCTTCTTCTCCGCTTGACCGAGGCTCTTTTTGAGAGCATCAATCTCATGAAAGGAAGTGTTGTGATCCTCTGCAGTAAGCAATACAAATGTCGGATAGAAGGACAAGAATGCAAGAAGAAACAAAGACCAAGGCATAAAAATACCTTGAAGTTGTTTGAGGCTGGCCTCCAACGCCAGGTGCTGCTGCACCAGTTGGTTGGCACCTTGCACAAAAGGCTGCAAAAAAAAGAACTACTAGTCAAAAGAAGGGCTCGGGGGCTACGCCCAAAAGAACGAGCAGGAGCAAGTTACACATACGAAAAATGCTCGGGGGCTCCCCCCGAGACTCGAAGGAAAAACGAACAAAAAAATACCCTACAGATGCCCGGGGGCTCCCCCCGAGGTGGGAAGAAAAGAAATAATCAATAGATCATCCAAAAAGGTTCGGGGGCTCCCCCCGTGGCAGAAATCAGAATTACTTACATGATTTGACGGCGACTCCGAAGGTCCGCTCGCAGCCTTCTGAGGCGCAACCACACGAACCTCCTACGGAGAAGGGTCGGGAGAAGCGCCTTCAGAGGTGGCCACCGTCTAAGGAGGAGGAAGAACGACCTTCGACTCCCCCATCATCTCCCGAGCACCATCACTGGAGGAGTCGCCAGAGGAGTGTCTACACAAGGACAAATCAGCATAGTGTAAGGTAAACAGGCAAGAAAAAGCAAAACAGAACTGAGGAAACTTACGAGTCAAGCTCGCTCAATTCAAAGACAGGAGGGGTCTTCCGGACCTTCTTCTCCTCTTTCTTCTCTTCCTTCTTTTCTTCATTCTTCCGCTTCACCGGCGGGTGAGGTGCCACAGCCCGCACGGGAACGGCAGGAATTGGAGAGGAAGAGCCCCCATGCCCATCACTATGATGTTCAAGGCACATCGGGTTCCTGGGGGTCGGTGGAGTTGAATCATCCGACGACTCGCTGGAGCTCCTCGTGCTCTTGCGAGTGTGATCCTCGCTCGACTCGTTGGCTTCTTCAGCCGGAGACCGCGCCGATGGCATCTCGGACATGGAGTCCACCACCTCTCGGACATGGAGCATCCGGGAATACTTAGGGCAATGGAGGCGACATGCCCGACACCTTGAACTCCTACACAAAAGAATAAAATATGTTAGCAGGAACATAAATGCAAGTAAAACGCAAACGAAAATAGCACCATGCGCATGTCCCGGATATACATCTAAGGAACCGGACGCGAAGCGGAGAACGGAGAAGTCAGCAACTTCCCCGGGATATCCTCTCTAGCCTTGAACTTCAGCAGCGGGCGAAGGACCCCGTCGAGATCCCCCTTGGAGAATTCTTCAGCCGAAACCCTAGTCGGATCACGACGACCGGCATAAAAGAACATCGGGTGCGCCCTAGCCTGAGGGGCTGCACCCGACGTTTGAGAAAAGTGCGGATGACATCCACACCGTTCACCTCCTTATCCGGAATCAGCTGGAGATCCTCCACTCGACGATAGAGAGTCTCTATCTCCACTACCTCGCCATCCAAGATCTGGTTCTTCTAGGACCTCTTCGGCTCGATCTTTTGGGAGGGGTCAAAAGGAGCAAGACCAAAATCCTGCCCAGCCACCGTGGAGTCGCGGATGTAAAACCATCACCTCCGCTAGTACTGGACAGATTCGGACATTGAAAAAGAAAAGAAGAGAAGATTGGATCGAAGGGAGATGATGCAACCCCCAATGGGATAAACACCATCAGAACCAGATTGCCTCTTCATGGAATAGAGTTTCCGGAAGAGGCCAAAGTGTGGCTCGATACCAAGCCAGCACTCGCAGAAAGTAATGAAACAAGCAATGTGAAGAAGATAATTGGGGGAAAGATGATGCAGCTGGATGCCGTAAAGAAAAAGTAGTCCACGAAGGAAATTGTGGACTGGGAAGGACAAGCCCCGAAGGACAAATGCGAGGAACATAACCCGAAACCCAGCGGGGGGACGGGGAATTACCTCGTTGCCAGGGAGTTTGACGGCCTCCCTATTCTGCGGGATCAAGCCCCGCTCACGAAGCTTGTGGAGATCACTCTCCCGCGTCTCCGATCGCCGCCAGCCACCATCGGTGACACGGGCAGCGGCAACACTTTTCTTGCCTCCAGCAGCGCTGGTGCCAACCGCAGAAGAAGACTTCTTAGGCTTCCCCATTGCGGTGCGGTGGCACCGGCGGCGAGAATGTAGGATCGAAGAAGGAAATGTTCGAGGATATTCCAGCGCGCAGCAAGAGCGCTCAGAGAAGATTGGAGCAGTGAAACAAGAATGACTGTGGTGAAAACAGATTAATTTTTCCCCATAGATTATAAGGGCAAAAACGATGCACGTCAACCGTCCATCAAGAAGACCTAGCGCCAAATGCAAAATCTGACCGTCCACGTGTCAGTACAGTAGTGAACCGTCGCTCACACGTCGTGCACTACGCGTGGAAATCGAGGCGACGCCGTAATTATCTCCATGCCGCGCGTGACCGGTCAATTCAAGGTCAGAAGGTGGGACCCATGTTCGTCCAGTCACGTCATCTCTGGCACAGCAAACGTTTGAGGTCATCGATCGTCAACACTGACGTCATCAAATGCTATACTAGCAAAGGCCACGAATCTTCGGCTATAAAGCTAAGAGTACTCACTCGAATATTCGATTTGACTAACTACTCGGGGGCTACTCCTATCAGGAGCGCTGGCCGCGCACCCGAAAAAGAACAAAACACTACAGCACTGAACTATTTCTTCGAGTCCTACGTCGAGTCTGCGACTCCACTACGGACTCGGGGGCTACTCCCATAGGGAGCATGGATTCAAGCATCCGAAAAATTTGTGTCCTACGGACCTGAAGCTGAACAACGGCTGAATCAAAGTATCTGCTCGAGTCTACGACTCAAACAGACACTCGGGGATACTCCCATAGGGAGCGCTGGTCGCGCACCCTATGAATTACGCTCGAGTCTTCGGATCAGCATGCAACATTTTTTCGGCAACTTTGCCCTAATTAAACGCTAAGTGAGTAACATTCTCCTTGGCCACCCGAAAAACCTCCGTGGTGATAAACATTCGGATGTTGTGTCTGCGACGCAAAGATAAGACCTACAGATATCATCTGATGGCCTGGTAACACACATGACTGCGCTCTTCTAGTGTGAATCCGTGCCAATAGGCGCGATGAAAAATCCCGACGAACGCGTTGGGTACATCATTTAATTTCATTGGAATTCCACTCATGTAAGTCCTCCGCGGCCTGAGTCGAATTACGCCAGCATATGTTCCGGGTTCGAGTCGAGGGACTCAAACCTGAAGAAGATCGTGTTGTTTTGTCCTAAGACAGTTAACTGACCCTGATCCATCGGGAGAGTCAGGCACACGCATCAATAATCCCTACACATTATCTTGAAAGACAGAGTTACACCCGAAGGATTAAAGAGTCCTCAGCCGAATCTACGATTCGACTGAACACTCGGGGGCTAGAGACATGGTTATACCCCACGGGTACATGACTTCAGCATACCTAGTCTAGCCCAAGGAAGGTCCACGACGAATATACGCCAGCCCATGAAGATTTTTGGGTGGCCAAGGCCCATGACGTCTTCAGATCCTTGGAGAGCAAGACTAGAGAAGATAGGAAATTCAAAGGGGTAAACCCTAAAACTTGTAACCGACTCGATCTGCGCCTGGGACCTGCCTATCTCTATATAAAGGCCAGGAGGGCACGACGAGGAGGTCTCTGACAATCTCTCGCACACCACCGCATACACACCTCCATGCCAGATTGCATCTGCGCACCCCTATAACCTTCGGTTCCGCCGTAATCAAGAGCACACAAGCAAGAGTAGGGTTTTCCCTCCGGGGGCCTGAACCTGGGTAAACCTCGTGTCCCGTGTTGCTTGTTCGCTAACTGTTCCGCGATCTCCAGCATCCCCATCTTCTCCAAAACCCAAGTCCATACCAATGGGCATTGACGAGATTAAACCTCATCAGATGATCCTCTCCAAATTCCCCTTCCCGGCAGGGTGACAGAATGGAGTTTCTGGATCCGAATCTTGGTTTCTGGTGGCGGCTTTGGAGCAGAACTCTTTCTAGAAAATTATCAAACCCCCCTGAGTTTTAAGGTTAGAAGGCAAGTTATAGGCGCGGAGTGAGGCCTAGGAGCTGCCTGGGGTGGCCAAACCTCCCCCAGGCGCGAGGTCAGTGGGCCCGCGCCTGGGGTGTGTCTGGGCCCCCAGGCCTCCCCTCTGTCTCCCCTTCTGTCTCCATGGATCTTCTGGTGAGAAATAGTTTTTGGCATATTTTCCGGGATTTTTCCTGATAGTTCATTTTCTGCACAAAAACAAGACACCAAGGTAATTCTGCTAAAAACAGCGTCAGTCCGTGTTAGTTGTATCCAAATCACACAAGTTTAGAGGAGAAACAAAAGCAAAGTGTTCGAGAAAGTAGATACGTTTTGGACGTATCACAAGGCAAGCAGACAATGAGCATCTCAGCAATCTTCTTATTTACCATGGGAATATGGTGCTTTTTTCTCTCTTTCCTCTTTTCTCAATGTGTCTCTTTTTTATAAGAAGAATGCTTCATAGATGTCACTATGGTGATGCTGCAAGTTTCCACCATGATTAGGCATGGCTTAGGCTAGCGGCCCAGGCGTTTCTCTAATACAGGATACAAACTCCATGGACTTACAAGTTCCCTCTTTATTTCACACCGATGACATCCATAGACAAAACAACATGATATCAACTGAATACAAAGTACAAGTGCAATGTTGAAAATGTTCCCCGTGATAGCACAGTTCTGCTAATTCCAACTTATAAGTGCAAGCATATACAACAAAGTTGTCACAATGGTTCAAGTTTATTAGGGGAAAAGAATATAAAGTGTGCCATCAAGTTCGTGAGGGCTTTAATCACTAAGTTTTCACATAACAAAACGGTTTTTAATTGGAAGACAGTTGAAAACAAGAATATACTTGGAATGGTGTAACACATCATGCATAGGAGTTTATAGTGTACACTTTGGAATAACTTGGTTTCTTGGGAGTTGGAAGCATGAGTATAACTTACTCATACAAGTGGAGTCTAGCAAAAGTGTCACATCCCAAGATTTTCCAAATCTTGTAATGTGAAAAATAAATGAATAAAAATAAAACTTTGTTGATTCTCAAGGCCAGAAGAAACTTTTGATTTCAATTGGGAATCTTCAAACCTATTTTGAACAATTAAATCCTAAAGGGATTTATAAAGATAAACATTTAATAAAGGAAAATAAAATGTTTTGGAATTACTATTTTGGATCTTTTTATAAAAGGTTTTGGTTTTCAAAATAAATATTTTAATAAAACAAATCCTATTTGAATTATTAACTAAGGTCCATTATATTTATTTAATAATGGAACCTAAAATAAAAGGTTATTTTGTTTTAAACAAGTTTTCCAAATATCTTTTATTTTCAAATAAAACCTACTGTTTTGGTTTTGAAAATATTTGGTTTTCAAATGGAAATTTTATTAATTCAATCAAACCCTATTTTATAACTAAAGATCCATTTTATTTAAATAATAAATGGATCCTAAAATGAATCAAAATATTATTTTATTTTGAGATTTGGATTATGTTGATAAACAGAACCAAATTCAAAGTACAAAGTTGAGTGATTGTTTGAATTGTTTGAATGGTTTGAATAATTGTTTGAAATTCAAAACAGAAAATAGTAATAGAAAAGGAAAAGGATTTTAGACAGAAAAAAAATAGTGCAACAGATCCAGCCCATTAGGC
Source organism: Avena sativa (assembly GCA_916181665.1). Lineage (NCBI taxonomy): Eukaryota > Viridiplantae > Streptophyta > Magnoliopsida > Poales > Poaceae > Avena > Avena sativa. Next base: position 162,598,541 of record OV702294.1, on the reverse strand, counting down.
CCAGCAAAACCAGCCCAGTTTTCTTCCCGAATAAAACGTTTGGCACCAACATTCTGACCCACACAGTCACTGAAGTAGAGGACCCACCCTCACTTCCTTTTCCTTCACTGCCAAGCGGACCCACCCACCTGTTCCCACGCCCGAACCGTTTTTCCTCACCGCTGAAACAACCCACAGTGACACTGACCGGTGGACCTCTCCCTCCTTTCTTTTCCCACTGACCGTTGGACCCCACTATCACTGTTCATCGTCCACACCCGCCACTAACCACGCCGGCTGTTACCGCCGATGAATGCACGCTTAAATTCGTGGCATTGATGCGCCTTTACCTCGCCTTGACCATGCTAGATAAAACGCCAGCGTCCCTTCTTCATTTCCCCTCTATCTCCTTCCCCAAACCCGCCCCCAGGCCGTCGAATTTTGCTCGAACACCGCCTCTGTCCGACGATGCTCCAACGCTGATTCCGGCGAGCACAAATCGCCCCACTGCCCCTCGACCACCCAAGCGTGACCCCCATCACCCTACGCATCTCCCAGAACCAACCCCTCGTCCGCGGGTGCCCTGTAACCTCGCCTTCGACGACGACCTGCAGCGCCGCCGTCTGCCTCGTCTCCGGCAAGCACCCAGGTAGTTTCTGACCGCCCCGCGCCTCCTCGTTCATGCACACACATTCGCCGTGTCTTTGCGCATCTAACCGCATCGGTTTCTTGCCCTCTGGTGGACAGCAGTCCCATCCCCGTCGTCAAGCAGAAGCTCTCGACGCTGTCCTCCACTCCGGCGAGCAATCGCAGTCGTACCAGAGCGCCCCTCGCCCGACCAACACCTCCTCGAGCATCGCCGTGACCCCCTGAGCCTGGTGAGCATCTCCTCTTTATTCCTCACCTCATGTAGCATCGGCACCGTCGTCGACCGACAGCTCCGCCGCCGGCAGCCGCCGCAGCGCCGCTCGTTTAAGGTCGAGCACCCCACAGCCGTCCGATCTAGATCTGGCGCTCACGATAGATTCACTTAACCGCGAAGGGGTATGTCCTCTGGACCGCACGATTTAACTTAGATCCAACGCACCACAACGCTGATCCACACCGAACCGGTACCGACGAATCAGAACGTGCCGCGTGTCCCGCTGATGATTTAAAACAGATTTGAAAACAGATTTTGATGCCATTTTCAAACCCTTATAACTTTGGATCCACACGTCCAAAAATTACAAATTTTATGTCGTTGGATTCAGGAGAGCAAGCCCTAGCCAACCATACCCTTAGTTTAGAAAATAGTATCTGTTTGTTTGCTTGTTTTTGCAGATTCATTTGTGTGCTGGTTTAGATTAGAAAAATTGTTTAAAAATGTTTTTAGGGTTAAAACCCTTGCAAATTGGTTTGTTGTGACCTTACTGACCCTAGGAGCCAACCCATGTTTTGGAAAATAATTTTGGAAAAGTTTAGAATGGATTAATTGGTTTAGTCCATTTCTAGCTAATTAAAAACTATTGATTTGTTTATGAAAATGTTTTTGAGTAAAAAACTTTGAGAAAATGGTTTAGACCAAACCTACTGACCCAAACCACCAAGTTTTGCAATAGCAACTCATTTGGTGAAACAAAATAATGATTCTTTGATTTAAAACCATTTCTAGTCAAATAGAAATGAGGTTTATTTATTAAAAATGATTTTGGAAGAAAACCTTTGGAAAATGTTTTGTTTTAAACTCACTGACCCCAAACCCCAAGTTTTGTGGTTTGAAAATGTATTTGGTGAACCCTATAGGTTAATGCCTTAGTAAAAATATTCCTACACCACATAAAATGATACTTTGTTTTGAAAATGGTTTTTAAAATGAAACCTTTTGCAAGTGACTTTTGCCACTTGACAAAATGACCATTAGATGTACCCAAATGTCTATGACCCACTAGGAACCACTTTTTCAAACAAAACAAAGCTTGGCATGCTTGCATGCATTACTTTTACTTTGTTATTTTATGTGTGTTGTTTTGCTTGATTGGTAGATTGAATTGTACCTTGCTTGATTGAATTGTAGTGACTTGAAGAGTGTGTTTGTTGCAAGGACAAGGATTGAACCCATACTCTACCAAAAAGGCAAGTGATGCTTCATACTTTCTATCCCATTATTTTCACTATGCATTAGTGTTTTTGCTAAGTAAAACTTGCATGGATTTTATTTTGCTAAGTATAGACCTTGCTATAGGAAAACCTAGTAGATGAATCCTTAGTAGGATTTTCCTAAGTTAAGAATCCTATTACTAGCAAGCTTAGCCTAGCTAATAGAAAACAAGGGTGGATTATATATTCATGCTATGGAAAAACTTCTAAGTCTGAGGACTTGTGTTTTGATTAATAAAACAACTAAGTTAATGAATCACCTGGGTGGAATGGGACTTGCTTGGTGGTTTTTGGTTGAGTGGTTCACAAGGCCCATGTCTATGGTTTACCTTGTGTATCTCACTTGTGGATGGCCACCCAGGAACAAAGAGATTTGAGATATCAAATGTTGAGAAGCTTCAAGTGCAACCACTTGGCAATATGGGCTCTGCCATGATCATATAGGTTGCTAGAACTTAGTCTCTTGGACAGTTGGTGGTAGAGGGAATGATAGGTTGGAACGCGTCCATTTGACTAAGGAAAGGCTTCTAAAAGATCTTGTCTTGGGAAACCAAGTCTTGTGGGGAAAGTGCACCACCTCTGCAGAGTGTAAAATCTAAGTACTTAGCCATGTCCCTGGTAAAGGACAATTTGAGCATCAAGACATGGAAGCAATCAAGAATCTCATCATTCAAATTTCTAAGTTAAAATTTGTGGTTTGAACAAGGGTTGTTTGAATTCTTCAATCTTTGATGGAGAGATGGCTTGGTATAAGGATCTTGAAATCTTTGATTGAGGAAAAAAATGATTTTTGCCAAGCAAAACTTAGTATTTTCAAAAATGATAAGGAAAATCTATTTTGAGCAATGCAAGCCTCAACTCCACTTAGCCAAATGCATATAGATGATAGACTCCACCATACTACTATAGTATCACTTGCCAATACAATTCAAATGTATTGACCCTTGTGGCTGTAACTTGTAATGTTGCAGGTTTGATTGATTTTAGTGAAGATTGATTGATTAGGATTACAAAGTCTACAACCAACATCTGCCTGTGGCACTTCGAAGATGAAGGACCCCATGCTTATAGTTATTCCGCTGCAATGTAATGTAATAGCCATATGAGCTATGTATTGATGTAATAAAATTATGTTATTCCTGGTTATAAAGTTATATTATGACCTTTGTTTCTTGATACTACATCTAAAATGTGGATGCTAGCTATTGATCCAGGGACTAGCATTGTAAACACAGGGGACTGCACCTTATTTAAAGGTTGGGGATGTTACAAAAAGACTGGGAGCAACCAACTAAGAGAGCATAATGGCCATAATCATGCAGTGCAACAAAGCATATTAATCAAAGCAAAGAGTGGTACTACAAGTCAAGGACTAAATGATCATAGAGGCTAATGGTGACTTGTCATAGTCATAACATGGTGTGAGCATGTGCCAAGTCAACCCAAGCAAAACATCAAAGGAGAATACCACAATACTATGCTTTTGCATGCTAAAACAACGCATAATTTCTTCAAGGCACACTAAGCAATCCCAATTGTTTGGAACAAGATATGCTACAGCAATAATCACTAAGCATAATGTCAAAACAACACCTAGCATGTCATGCTAAAGTCTAAGTCATAGTCAATGCAAGCTCCTCTTGCACTTCAAGCAAGAACTTACTACTCCTTTCCAAACACCAAGCAAATTTATTTGCAAAACAACACATCGAGAACGGGGGTCCAAACTACTTAAGAAAACCAAACAAACTAAGCAAAGCAAATGAAAACTAAGACGCTCCAAGAACAACACAATTGTGCATGAAACAATAAAAACAAAGTGTCTAGACAGACCTGAGCTTTTTATTGATGAAGAAGGGGATGCCTTGCACATGGTACAGGAGCTTTCCCATAACAAAAATGACAAGGTGATGACCCACAAGTGTAGGGGATCACAACAGTATTCGCGGGTAGTATTACCCAATTTATTTATTCGACACAAGGGGAGCCAAAGAATACTTGCAAGCCTTAACAACTGAGTTGTCAGTTCAGATGCACCTGGAAATAGTTCTTGCTCATAGAAGTTTATCAGTAGCAATAGTTTGTTGTAGCAACAGCAAAGCAACAGCGACAGTAACAACAATAGTGAAACAGTAGCAATAGTAACTATAACGGTAACAGTAGGATTCGAGTGTAGTAGGCATAGGGATGGATGGACGGGCGTTGCATGGACGAGTCTAAACATGTAACTTCAAGAACTAGGGAATTTAAGATAAATAATAACAAGCATCCAAGTACTAAACAATCCTAGGCATGTGCTCCAAATATAGTCATACGTGCTCGCAATGAGAACTTGCACAACATCTTCTGTCCAGCCAGCCCGTGGCAGCGGGGCCTCTAGGGAACTACTGGCAATTAAGGTGCTCCTTTTAATAGAGCACCGGAGCAAAGAATTAACACTCCGTGAACACATGTGTTCCTCACACCACAGTCATCCCCTCCGGTTGTCCCAATTATTGTCACTTTGGGGCCTTTGGATCCGGACAATGATATGTGTACACAACTTGCAGATAAGATCACAAAAAATACTATCATAATGATTCAATAATAAGTTCAGATGTGAGATCATGGCACTCGGGCCCTAGTGACAAGCATTAATCACAACAAGTTGCAACAAAGTCAAATAGTACTAATAGAGATACTAGGCATTATGCCCTAACAGATCTTATTTGATTACATGATAGAACTCATCCAATCCCTACCATCCCCAAGCCTACAGCGGGGGGTTACTCACTCATGGATGAGGGAAACATCGATGGTTGATGGAGATGCGTTGGTGATGACGATGGCGATGATCCTCTCCAAATTCCCCGTCCCGGCAGGGTGCCAGAACGGAGTTTCTGAATGCAAATCTTGGTTTCTGGTGGCGGCGGTGGAGTGGGACTATTTTTGGAAAACTATTGACCCCCCCTGAGTTTTTAGGTCATAAGGCAACTTATAGGCGCGGAGGGAGGCCGAGGAGCTGCCTGGGGTGGCCAAACCCCCTCCAGGCACGGGGTCAGGTGGGCCCGCGCCTAGAGTGGGTCTGGGCCCCCTAGGCCTCCTCTCTGTCTCCCCTTCTGGCTCTGTGGATCTTCTTGTGAAATATAATTTTTGGCATATTTTCCGGGATTTTTCCTGATAGTTGATTTTCTGCACAAAAACAAGACACCAAGGTAATTCTACTGAAAACAGCGTCAGTCCATGTTAGTTGTATCCAAATCACACAAGTTTAGAGGAGAAACAATAGCAAAGTGTTCGAGAAAGTAGATATGTTTTGGACGTATCAACTCCCCCCAAGCTTATCTTATTGCTTGTCCTCAAGCAATTCAATTGAAAACTGAGTGGGATAAAAGAACTTTCACAAACACTTTGCTTCATATGATGTATATATTCTCAGCACCGGAGTAGATGCTTAGACAGTTCATAATAATAAGTATGCATCTAAGTCTACTCAATAGTCATTGCAAGCTATGAAGAGAAACCAACTCAATAATAATAAGTAGCATGAAACATAAACATAAGCAACATTGCAATGCTCATAATAAGGTATGATAGAGTGGTATCTCGCTTGCCTTTGTTTGAAGAGCACAATATGAATGCCAAGGCACCTCTGAAGTTCAAGTGAAGACTAGAGGTAAAGATATCAGAGATATGAGCATCAAAGTCATGACATAATTAACCAAGTTTTGGAACAAACACAAGAATGACAACTATGCTCTCAAGAAGGTGCCCATAGAATAAGGGGTGACTCAAAAAAATTATGAAAATGGTTTTGTGAAGGTTTGAAAGGCTTCCCAATGCTGAAAGGAAGGTACTCGTTAGCTTTGAACTCTCATTGCCCCTATCATAGGCATCTTCATGTGGTTAATGTGAAAGTAAGGTCCACTCTGAAACATATGCTTGACAGACCATAGGCTGAAAATCCCAAGTCCCTTGAGCACGAGGGCCGCTCTGCATGTTACTCAACTTTGGTCACCTGAAAGTTCTTGTCATTGTAAATACATGCATATCATCGAGAACCGCCAATGGGGTACCCCTTCCATATGGCAAGAGCTTTCCCATAACCAAAATTACAAGGCAAGCAGACAATGAGCATCTCAGCAATCTTTTTATTTACCATATGCATAGCTTTTTATTGAGGATGCTTCTTAGATGCTTATTACAGTGATGCTGCAAGTTTCCACCATGATTAGGCATGGCTTAGGCTATCGGCCCAGGCGTTTAACTAACACAATGTATAAACTCCATGAACTCACAACCTCCCCTTTTATTTCAAATCGTTGACATCCGTAAACAAAAGAGCAAAGTATCAACTGGATGAAAATATCCAATAGGTGTTGAAAGCGTTCCCCGTGACAGCACGGTTCTGCTGACTCCCAGCATATAATAAGCAAGCATATAACTTTCATGGACTAGTCACAATGGTTCAAGATTATTAAGTGCAAGGAATAAAGTGTTCCATCAAGTTCGTGAGAGCTTTACTAACTAACTTTCTCAAAACAGACAAACATTTTATTTTAGAAGAAAACACGACATATATAGAATATGCACTGAAGTAGCAAATGATGCTAATAGGTAGGTATGGTGGACACAACTGGCAATATTGGTTTTGGGGAGTTGGAAGCACAGGTAGAGCACATACTCAGTGCAAGTGAAGGCTAGCAATAGAGAGGGAGCGACAAACGAGAGAGCAATAACTGTCATAATCATGCTTGCAACAAAATAGGACTAATGATGGCATGTGTAACATCCCTAAAATCATGATTTCAAAGATTGCATATCATTCATGCATGCATATAGAATTGAATTCAATTTCAAACCCATTTCAGAAAAACAGAAGCACTTAGTGCTATGATTTTATGTGAGCAGATTTAAATCAAGTGGCCATCCCCATTTGAAAGATGAATGTTTAGGAACCTTGATTGTGTGCTTTATTTGTTGAAAGGATTGTGTATAGAATTTAAACCAAAGTTTACTATTTGGAAATGGTTTCCAAAAACCATTTTTCAAATATTTGCAAATCAGATGCAAGTCCCTGATTATTTTGTCCCCCAAGTTTGACCAAGCCTTTACTAAGTAATCACTTGGGTTTTGACCTATTTTTGAGACCATTACACCACTGCAAAACCTCAAGAAGATTTGAATTCAAATGGAACTTGAATTCATTTGAAAACCTATTCAGAAAATCGAAATAGAAAAAGAAAAGAAGTAAACAAAAGAAAAAGGCCAGGCGCCACCAATCTGGCCCAGCATCAGAACAGGCCCAGCTAGCCCACCCGGGCCATTCCTCTCCCTCTCACACGCACGAGCGCACCCACGCAGTCACTGACGCCTGGACCCCACTCCCTCTCTGCTTATTTCGCTGACAAGCGGGCCCCGTCCACGTCACCGTCGTCTTCCCCAAATCCCGCGCAGGAACACGTCGCCGCCCGTTTCTTCCCCGTCTCTGCCGCGATTTTAATCCTCTTAATAGGCGATGAATGCGTGCGTAATCTACGCCCCTGCTCCGGCTATAAGATCCTCTCCCCACTCCGCTCTTTTCCCCTCACTCAGCTCTGATAGTACGCCACCAGGCTGCCCGTAATCGCGCCCACACCACCGCAGCACCAACGACCTCCGGCGACCAATTTCGGTGAGCATCGTTCTCCCCTTGGTCTCTGCTTCATGCGAGTATGATCTACATGCCTCTGCGCATCTTCTCATATCTTCCATTTTCTCTGTACCGCCCTAGGACGCCGTCACCGTCCACCACTGGAAGCGACCGAGGCTTGACGCAACTCCGGCGACCCCTCCTGGTAGTTCCGACCACCCCTACTCCCCTTTTTGACACTCACGAGTTCGCCAGGTTTGTGCGCATCTAACGGTACCGTTGGTTTGTCTTAGCTCGCTCCAGAACCTCGCCTCCGTCGACGCCAAAACCTGCCCGAAGTCTGCCTCTACTCCGACGAGGAATCCTCGTCGTGTCCGCGTGCCCCTCGATGAACCATCGCCACCTTGAGCATCAACAGCCTCCTGCGGATCTGGTAAGCGCCTCCTTTCTTCCCCGGGCGACCTAGAGCGCCAGCACCGCCGCTAACTGACGCGCCGCCGCCAGCCGCCGCCGCTAGCGCCGCTCGTTTCTGGTTAGATGATTTTTAGCCGTCAGATCCAGATCCAGCGCGTAGAAATAGTTCACTTAACGAAGGGGTATGGATAGATCTGAACCGTGCAGCGATAGATAGATCCAACGGCGTGGGAGGGTGATCCGGAACGAATCGGTATCAGCCAATAGGATTAAGACGCGTGGCTAGGGTTAGTTTCAAAAACAGAATTCAAATTAGATTTTGATCCAAAATTGAAATAGCTATAACTTTAGATTTCCACGTTAGATTTTTGCAAATTTTATACCGTTGGAATCAGGGAGACAAGACCTTTCTGAATCTGCAATGTGTTTAGTGAATTGTTTCTGTTAAAATGACCTTTTATGCAGAAACTTGTTTAGGACTATTTTGAGTATAGAATTTGTTTAGTAAATTGTTTTAGTGCTAAATAAGTTTAGTTAGCAAGCTTTTTGACTTGGTTATGTTTCTGTATCATGCACTTGCTTGGTGGAGTTTTCCAAAAATCATCACTTAGCATTTTCTTGCATGCATGCATTCATATTTTATTTGTATATGAATGGTGTGTAATTTTGTGCTACAAATTTTTGTGTAGATTTTGCTAGTGATTGTGATTGTGAAGAGTGATACTCTCCCCATTACCAAGGCAAGTGGTACTTCATGGTTATTTTCATCCCTATATTTTGTATAAGCATTAGAAATATTTTGCTAAGTCTTGCATGTTACTTTTTGCCAAATGCTATGTTGGGAAATCCTAAGTAGTTGTAGAATTGCTAGAAATGCTAGGAAATTTCCTAAGTTAAGTTACTATGCCATGCTTAGCCTAGCTAGTAGCAACCAAGGGTTGGTAAAGTATTTATACATGCTATGTTGAAAATATTTCTAAGTCCTTGGACTTATGTTTTCTTAATAAAACAACTAAGTCAAAGAATCTCCTGGGTGGATTGGGACTTGATTGGTGGTTTTTGGTTGAGTGGTTACACAAGGCCCATGGATATGGTTTACCTTGTGTATCTCACTTGTGGTTTGCCACCCAGGCACAAAGGGATTTTGGATGCCAAGTGTTGAGAAGCTTATAGTGCAGCCACTTGGCAATATGGGCTCTGCCTTGATCATATAGGTTGCTAGAACTTAGTCACTTGGACAGTTGGTGGTAGTGGGATTGATAGGTTGGAACGCGTCCATTTGGCTAAGGGAAGGCTTCTGAAAGGTCCTGTCTTGGGAAACCAAGTCTGGTGGGGAAAGTGCACAACCTCTGCAGATGGAAAATCTAAGTACTTAGCCAAGTCCATGGCAATGGACAACTTGAGCATCAAGACATGGAAGCTATCAAGAATCTCATCACTCCAACTTCTAAGTAAAACTTGTGGGTGAACAAGGGTGAAGGACCTCAATGTCTATTGATGGTTTCTTGGGAAAAGTTTTTGACAAAGAAAAACTTAGTGATTTCAACTAATAGGAAAAACCTATTTTGAAGCAAAGCAAGCCAAGCTACACTTAGCCAAATTGCATATAGTAATATAGTCCACTTAAAATTTACTAAGGTATCACTTGCCAATACTATTCCAAAGTATTGACCCACTGTGGTTGTAACTTGTGATGTTGCAGGTTACTCTGATGAATATTAGGTGTCATGAGTCTACACTCAACATGCTTGCCTGTGGCACATGAAGATGAAGACTTATGTTTATTTACTTATTCCAAACTCTTGTATTAGGCCTATGGCCCTGAGTTGTAAAAGACTATGTTTTATCTCTGGAATGGATGTAATAAATGACCTTTGTATCTGTGTACTTCATCTTAAACTGTGGATGCTAGCATTGATCTAGGGACTAGCATTGCAATCACAGGGATCCTTTACCTTTACAAAGGAGGGATCTAACAGATGGTATCAGAGCATTGTGTTGCCTGTAGGATTATGACCCTAGGATTGGAAACCACTAAGGAAAAATTTTCAACTACTTCTACACTTGTCTATTCTTCTCGTAAACTTTTCTAATCATCTTTCTCATCTCTAATTGTAGATGAATTCCATCAATGAAGCCGTGAGGAAAGGACCACTCATGACCATGACCTTAGAGTGTGAGACAGAGTTCCCCAATATTCTCAAGGACCTCATGGTGGCAATGGAGATACATGGTGCAGCTGTGTACAAAGGCTTTCCGGTGATGGATGAAGGAGTTGAGTACTGGTGGGTACAACTTCACTTGTACAAAAACAAGGAAGACAACCACAAGGAAAAAGGATTCTGCATGTACACCAACACTGTGGTGCACACCACATTCTTTGAGTCAGCAAGAGAAGCAGCTTGGAGGACCATCAAAGAACTAAGTGCAAGAGTCAAGTGCAAAATGCTCAATCTCCAAAAAGACTTGAAGAAAGAGAAGGAACATACTCAAGAGTTGGAGGATACCAACCAAACCTTAAGAGGAGACATAATAGACTTAGTGATGGAGTCATGTGAGCAAGATAGGCTAGTTGCTTCTAGGAACATTGTGTTAGCCAACAGATCCAGTGAGATAGGATTGTAAACGTACTTCGTTAGTTGGACCACCACCTATCACCCTATTTTCCAAAATGTTGTCTTAGAATAAGAGTGAATCTTGATTGATGTAATGACTTCATGTATGCATGACTTGTGTGTTTTGTTTTCCATGGCTATGTATGTGGTGTTTTGTCTTTTGTTTATCTTAAATTGTGTTGATCTAACTTTTCTATCTTATAAATAGATGCCTATTACCATCAGCACTGTTGAGGAGTTCCAGGCTACTCGCTTTGGTCCTCGTATTGTTGAGCTTACTACCTTGCTCAATCTCCCTCTTCCCACCATCATGGTGCACCCACTCACCAAGTTCGAGAGGAAGGACCTCTGGGGCTTCAAGGTGAACCAGCCAGGACGCCAGACAAAGCCTACTACGGAGGCCATAGTCTTCAAGCTTATGCACGATGACAGGGAGAGAGGCATGGAGGTAGTTATGCAGGACCTGATAGGACGTCTGCTAGGACGACACTCCCGACAGGTTAGAGGCACTCACTTCCACGTCTTCGGAAGGCGTGATGATGACGGAGAGTCCATCGACTTCGAGGACGACTCGAGGGACGCAGCAGAGCCGATACGCATGTACTTCTAGGACTTAGAGTCTCTCATTAGGCACGTGGATACTGACAGGACCAATGTCATGCTTAGTAACGACGAGCTCCAGGTGCAGCTTCGCGAGAAGGACAAGCTCTTCGCGCAGCGGGATGAGATAGTCAGGGAAATGGAGGCGAAGTTCGAGACCCAGGACAGGAAGTTCAAGAGTCAGGAGAAGCGTGTCCAGGATAGGAACAAGAAGATCCGGGATATGGCCGAGGAACTGCAGTCCAAGGATTTCGAGCTAGAGCAGCAGCAGACGGTGATTGAGAGGCTTCGTTCCCAGAAGAGGGCTCTCAAGGCCAATATTGAGTCCTTGACCACTACTATTGAGGAGAACAAGACCGCGATGGAGAATGCAGGTCTTACCTTTGTCGAGGAGGAGATTGATGCTGATGAGTAGACTTGACTACTCGTTTATCTTTTGTTATCATACTTGTTTTGTTGAGAACTTGTTATTGGACCATCCGACATGTGGATGGCTTGCTACTTGTGTGTTCTACCTTGTGAACTTATTATCTTGTTGTTGATCTTTTACTTTGTTGCATGCTTGTGATTGCTTATTTGATGTAATGTGCATGAAAAACATCTATGGGTATCTCATTCTTATCTCTATGTGAACAAACAACAGATGCCTCCCCGTCGTGCAAACCCCAACCCCAACAACATCACCCCTGAAATGCAGCAAATGATGACTGCTCAAACACATCTTATGCAAATGATGACAACATTCATCCAGAATCAGAACAACAACAACAACCCCAATAACAACAACAACAATAACAACAACAACAACAACAACAACCCTCCGGGATTTTACATGCTTACCAGATTCTTGAGGTTGAGACCAGCTAAAGTTTTCGAGGACAACTGATCCCATGGTGGCCAATGATTGGCTACGTTCTGTAAACAAAGACTTAGTGACCGTGGGCTGCACGGATGCTGAAAAAGTCAGATTTGCAGCACATCTGCTGGAAGGGCCAGCCGCCACTTGGTGGGACAATTTTCAGATCACTACTCCTATTGATGAGGTGACTTGGGCTATTTTTGAAGATGGCTTTCGCACTGCTCACATCTCGTCAGGAATAATGAGCCTGAAAAAGAAGGAGTTCCATAATCTAAGGCAGCGCCACCGTAGCGTGGCTGAATACATTGAGGAGTTCAACAATCTGGCGCGCTACGCACCGGATGAAGTTGACACTGATGCCAAGAGGAAGGAAAAATTTCTAGAAGGCTTAAATGATGAGCTAAACCTGCAATTGTCTGTGGCCTATGTTCCAACTTATCAGTCTCTGTGTGACAAGGCTGCTATTTTGGAGAGCAAAATGAAGCAGGTTGAGAGTAGGAAGAGAAAGCACTCCGACAAGCACAGCTCGGGATCGTCTCACAAACGATCTCACCTTGATGACAGTGGAAGCTCAGGATCCCACAAGCATGGGAAATTCAACAAGCACCACAACCACAACCGTCATGACAACAAGCATCATCGCAGTCATGACAATGATAAGTACAAGAACCACAAGAGTGGACATAAGAGCCACCACAGTGGAAATGGAAGTGGAAGTGGAAGTCAATCTGCCAAGAGGGACATCAGTCAGGTTGAATGCTTCAAATGCAAGAAGCTGGGGCATTATGCAAATGAGTGCCCTGAAAAGAAAGTTGAAGGACCTAGCAAGCCCAATCCTTTTCAGAAAGGACAGGTTAACCACATCAATGTGGAGGAGGTGTATGAGGAGCCTGATGCTATTGCTGGTAAGTTCAGACTCAATTCTATTCTAGCATTTGTACTCTTTGATACCGGTGCATCTCATTCATTCATATCAAGAGCATTTGTTGAAAGAAATGAACTACCGGTAGAAACTATTGGGTGTCCTATAAGAGTAAGTTCTCCTGGTGGAGAAATGATAGTGAATTCAGGATGTCATGACTTAGTCATAGAGTATGGAAAGCATAAGTTTCCAGTGAGCCTGATAATCCTAAATTCCCAAGGATTGGATGTAATTTTGGGAATGGATTGGATGGCTAAGTATGAAGGAGTACTAAATTGTGCCAATCGCACTGTTACACTCACAACCCCGGAAGGAAAGCGGATTAAATTCAAGTCCAACTTTGAATCTAAAGGAAGTAAGCTAAATTCTCTTAAGGGGGTTAGCATGGACAGTGTGCCAATTGTATGTGAGTATCCGGATGTGTTTCCGGAAGAGTTACCGGGAATGCCACCAGATAGAGATGTGGAGTTTATAATAGATTTGGTACCGGGTTCTGGACCAAGAGCAAAGAGACCATATAAAATGTCAGTTGATGAACTGAAGGAGCTCAAGAAACAACTTGGAGAACAGTTGCAAAAAGGGTTCATTCAGCCAAGTTCTTCGTCTTGGGGAGCCCCAGTTTTGTTTGTAGAGAAGAAAGATAGAAGTCAAAGGCTATGCATAGATTACCGTTCACTCAACGAGGTAATCATCAAGAACAAATACCCTTTGCCAAGAATCAACGACTTGTTTGATCAGCTAGAAGGAGCATGTGTGTTCTCGAAGATTGATCTCCGGTCAGGCTATTTTCAACTCAAGATAAGAGAACAAGACATACCTAAAACAGCATTCACTACAAGGTATGGATTGTATGAGTATACTGTAATGCCTTTTGGCTTGACCAATGCTCCAGCCTACTTCATGAATATGATGAACAAAGTGTTCATGGAATTCCTTGACAAGTTTGTTGTCGTTTTCATCGATGACATCTTAATCTACTCCAAGAGCAAAGAAGAACATGAAAGACACTTATGTTTGATACTTGAGAAACTGAGGGAGCATAAACTTTATGCCAAATTCAGCAAGTGTGAGTTCTGGTTGGAAGAGGTTGGCTTTCTTGGTCATGTTATGACAAAGGATGGTGTAGCAGTTGATCCTGCTAAAGTTTCAGCTGTGACTGAATGGGAACCTCCTAAAAACGTGAAAGAGGTTCGTAGCTTCCTTGGCTTAGCGGGTTACCACAGAAGGTTCATTGAATTTTTTTCAAAGATTGCTAAGCCAATGACTGAATTATTAAAGAAAGACAAGAAGTTTGCTTGGTCTGAAGGTTGTGAACTCAGCTTTCAGGAATTGAAGAAGAGACTTGTGTCAGCACCAGTTTTGTGTCTGCCAGATTTGGAAAAGGATTTCCAAGTATATTGTGATGCTTCTCATCAGGGATTCGGTGTCGTACTTATGCAAGGCGGTAAAGTTGTGGCTTACGCCTCGAGACAACTCAAAACTCATGAAGTAAACTACCCTACACATGATTTAGAGTTAGCCTCTGTTGTCCATGCACTCAAAACATGGAGACACTACCTTTTGGGAAAGCGTTGTGAAGTATTCATGGATCACAAAAGTTTGAAGTATATCTTCACCCAGAAGGAAATCAATATGAGACAAAGAAGATGGTTAGAGCTTATCAAGGATTATGACTTAAGTTTGCAGTACCACCCCGGTAAAGCAAATGTTGTAGCAGATGCTCTAAGTCGTAAGGCTTTTGTGAATGGCCTTACTAAAGTGGAATTGCCAGATGATTTGTGTGCCGAATTCAGGAAACTCGGATTGGAGATTGTGCCTGAAGGACATCTCATGTCTTTGGATGTTCAACCCAGTTTGTTGGACAAGATCAAAGAAGCCCAAAAGACTGACAAAGAAATCGAAGAGATTAAGGAAAGGATTAGCCAAGGAAAAGCCAAAAGTTTCCATGAAGACGAAAAAGGTACCTTATGGCATGGGAAACGTATTTGTGTTCCACAAGATCCGGAGTTCAGGAAACTGATTCTGCAAGAAGCCCACAACTCTCCGTATTCTATTCACCCGGGAAACACCAAAATGTACATGGACATGAAAGAAAGATTTTGGTGGAACAATCTCAAAAGGGACATCGCCGAACATATTGCTTTGTGTGATGTGTGTAGTAGAGTAAAAGCGGAGCATCAGAAACCAGCGGGTTTGCTTCAACCACTACCTATTCCTGATTGGAAGTGGGACAACATTGGTATGGATTTCATTACCGGATTACCAAGGACCCGGTCAGGATATGATTCCATATGGGTAGTAGTGGATCGCCTAACTAAAGTGGCTCATTTCATACCCGTGAAGACAACTTATACAAGTGCCAAGTTAGCCAAAATCTACATGAGTAGAATTGTATGCCTTCACGGTGTGCCTAAGAGTATTGTGTCTGATAGAGGAACCCAGTTCACCTCTCATTTTTGGAGACAGCTTCATGAATCATTGGGAACGAGGTTGGAATTCAGCACCGCTTTTCATCCTCAAACCGATGGACAAACAGAAAGGACTAATCAAATTCTCGAAGACATGTTGAGGGCATGTGCCCTAGACTATGGAGCAAGTTGGGATGAAAGTCTGCCTTACGCAAAGTTCTCTTACAATAACAGCTATCAAGCCAGTATTGGGGTGGCACCATTTGAGTTTCTCTACGGAAGAAAGTGTACCACCCCATTGCAATGGAATGGTGTGGGAGAAAGAAGTTTATTTGGACCGGATCTTATCAAAGATGCCGAAGAGAAGGTCAAATTGGTTAAAGATAGGTTGAAGATAGCACAGTCCTGACAGAAAAGCTACGCAGATCCTAAGCATAGAGAAGTCACCTACGAAGTTGGAGATAGAGCCTATCTTAGAGTATCACCACTTCGTGGAGTGAAAAGATTTGGAGTCAAAGGAAAGTTGGCACCAAGATATGTTGGGCCATTCAAGATTCTAAGTCGCAAGGGAGAAGTTGCATATGAAGTGGAATTGCCAGAATCTCTGTCAGCTGTTCATAATGTGTTTCACGTGAGTCAGCTTAAGAAATGTCACCCAGAAATGGAAGAAACTTCTTTGAGGGATACCATACCTTTGGAAGAAGTTCAACTAGAAAGTGATCTCACTTATGAAGAAAAGCCTATCAAGATTCTTGAGACTGCGGAAAGAGTCACAAGGACAAAGACTATCAAGTTTTGCAAAGTGCAATGGAATCATCATTCCGAAGAGGAAGCAACATGGGAAAGAGAAGATGATCTTCGGAAAGACCACCCTCACCTATTTGCTAGCCAATCCGAATCTCGAGGGCAAGATTCACCTTAAGGGGGTTAGATTTGTAACATCCCTAAAATCATGATTTCAAAGATTGCATATCATTCATGCATGCATATAGAATTGAATTCAATTTCAAACCCATTTCAGAAAAACAGAAGCACTTAGTGCTATGATTTTATGTGAGCAGATTTAAATCAAGTGGCCATCCCCATTTGAAAGATGAATGTTTAGGAACCTTGATTGTGTGCTTTCTTTGTTGAAAGGATTGTGTGTAGAATTTAAACCAAAGTTTACTATTTGGAAATGGTTTCCAAAAACCATTTTTCAAATATTTGCAAATCAGATGCAAGTCCCTGATTATTTTGTCCCCCAAGTTTGACCAAGCCTTTACTAAGTAATCACTTGGGTTTTGACCTATTTTTGAGACCATTACACCACTGCAAAACCTCAAGAAGATTTGAATTCAAATGGAACTTGAATTCATTTGAAAACCTATTCAGAAAATCGAAATAGAAAAAGAAAAGGAGTAAACAAAAGAAAAAGTCCAGGCGCCACCAATCTGGCCCAGCATCAGAACAGGCCTAGCTAGCCCACCCGGGCCATTCCTCTCCCTCTCACACGCGCGAGCGCACCCACGCAGTCACTGACGCCTGGACCCCACTCCCTCTCTGCTTATTTCGCTGACAAGCGGGCTCCGTCCACGTCACCGTCGTCTTCCCCAAATCCCGCGCAGGAACACGTCGCCGCCCGTTTCTTCCCCGTCTCTGCCGCGATTTTAATCCTCTTAATAGGCGATGAATGCGTGCGTAATCTCCGCCCCTGCTCCGGCTATAAGATCCTCTCCCCACTCCGCTCTTTTCCCCTCACTCAGCTCTGACAGTACGCCACCAGGCTGCCCGTAATCGCGCCCACACCGCCGCAGCACCAACGACCTCCGGCGACCAATTCCGGTGAGCATCGTTCTCCCCTTGGTCTCTGCTTCATGCGAGTATGATCTACATGCCTCTGCGCATCTTCTCATATCTTCCATTTTCTCTGTACCACCCTAGGACACCGTCACCGTCCACCACTGGAAGCGACCGAGGCTTGACGCAACTCTGGCGACCCCTCCTGGTAGTTCCGACCACCCCTACTCCCCTTTTTGACACTCACGAGTTCGCCAGGTTTGTGCGCATCTAACGGTACCGTTGGTTTGTCTTAGCTCGCTCCAGAACCTCGCCTCCGTCGACGCCAAAACCTGCCCGACGTCTGCCTCTACTCCGACGAGGAATCCTCGCCGTGTCCGCGCGCCCCTCGACGAACCATCGCCACCTTGAGCATCAACAGCCTCCTGCGGATCTGGTAAGCGCCTCCTTTCTTCCCCGGGCGACCTGGAGCGCCAGCACCGCCGCTAACTGACGCGCCGCCGCCAGCCGCCGCCGCTAGCGCCGCTCGTTTCTGGTTAGATGATTTTTAGCCGTCAGATCCAGATCCAGCGCGTAGAAATAGTTCACGTAACGAAGGGGTATGGATAGATCTGAACCGTGCAGCGATAGATAGATCCAACGATGCGGGAGGGTGATCCGGAACGAATCGATATCAGCCAATAGGATTAAGACGCGTGGCTAGGGTTAGTTTCAAAAACAGAATTCAAATTAGATTTTGATCCAAAATTGAAATAGCTATAACTTTAGATTTCCACGTTAGATTTTTGCAAACTTTATACCGTTGGAATCAGGGAGACAAGACCTTTCTGAATATGCAATGTGTTTAGTGAATTATTTCTGTTAAAATGACCTTTTATGCAGAAACTTGTTTAGGACTATTTTGAGTATAGAATTTGTTTAGTAAATTGTTTTAGTGCTAAATAAGTTTAGTTAGCAAGCTTTTTGACTTGGTTATGTTTCTGTATCATGCACTTGCTTGGTGGAGTTTTCCAAAAATCATCACTTAGCATTTTCTTGCATGCATGCATTCATATTTTATTTGTATATGAATGGTGTGTAATTTTGTGCTACAAATTTTTGTGTAGATTTTGCTAGTGACTGTGATTGTGAAGAGTGCTACTCTCCCCATTACCAAGGCAAGTGGTACTTCATGGTTATTTTCATCCCTATATTTTGTATAAGCATTAGAAATATTTTGCTAAGTCTTGCATGTTACTTTTTGCCAAATGCTATGTTGGGAAATCCTAAGTAGTTGTAGAATTGCTAGAAATGCTAGGAAATTTCCTAACTTAAGTTACTATGCCATGCTTAGCCTAGCTAGTAGCAACCAAGGGTTGGTAAAGTATTTATACATGCTATGTTGAAAATATTTCTAAGTCCTTGGACTTATGTTTTCTTAATAAAACAACTAAGTCAAAGAATCTCCTGGGTGGATTGGGACTTGATTGGTGGTTTTTGGTTGAGTGGTTACACAAGGCCCATGGATATGGTTTACCTTGTGTATCTCACTTGTGGTTTGCCACCCAGGCACAAAGGGATTTTGGAGGCCAAGTGTTGAGAAGCTTATAGTGCAGCCACTTGGCAATATGGGCTCTGCCTTGATCATATAGGTTGCTAGAACTTAGTCACTTGGACAGTTGGTGGTAGTGGGATTGATAGGTTGGAACGCGTCCATTTGGCTAAGGGAAGGCTTCTGAAAGGTCCTATCTTGGGAAACCAAGTCTGGTGGGGAAAGTGCACAACCTCTGCAGATGGAAAATCTAAGTACTTAGCCAAGTCCATGGCTATGGACAACTTGAGCATCAAGACATGGAAGCTATCAAGAATCTCATCACTCCAACTTCTAAGTAAAACTTGTGGGTGAACAAGGGTGAAGGACCTCAATGTCTATTGATGGTTTCTTGGGAAAAGTTTTTGACAAACAAAAACTTAGTGATTTCAACTAATAGGAAAAACCTATTTTGAAGCAAAGCAAGCCAAGCTACACTTAGCCAAATTGCATATAGTAATATAGTCCACTTAAAATTTACTAAGGTATCACTTGACAATACTATTCCAAAGTATTGACCCACTGTGGCTGTAACTTGTGATGTTGCAGGTTACTCTGATGAATATTAGGTGTCATGAGTCTACACTCAACATGCTTGCCTGTGGCACATGAAGATGAAGACTTATGTTTATTTACTTATTCCAAACTCTTGTATTAGGCCTATGGCCCTGAGTTGTAAAAGACTATGTTTTATCTCTGGAATGGATGTAATAAATGACCTTTGTATCTATGTACTTCATCTTAAACTGTGGATGCTAGCATTGATCCAGGGACTAGCATTGCAATCACAGGGATCCTTTACCTTTACAAAGGAGGGATCTAACAGCATGAAAGTGATACAAGAACTCTAAGGCAAAATAAATCATCGAGGCTTACTGACTATTGATTAGTCATATGCATGCGTGAGCATGTGCCAAGTCGATTCACATGAACAGTCAGAGGAGGATACCACAATATCATACCAAAGTATGAATAAAACAATGCAAGCAAACATTCATATGACATGCTACAAACTATTAGCAAGCTGGAGCTAATCATAGACAAGCAAGAACTACTAAGCATCCATAATGACATACAACTTACACAAACAGGCTAAGCATGCTCACAATGATGAGTATATGTACAAAAATGAAACAAATAGAGTTCGTTACCAGCCTCTTACCACACCTTGAGTTGTCTTAATCTTCATTATTGCCCTTCACTTGTGTGACTTGAATATTAACATGAAACCAAAATCCACTGTGGACTGCTGAACCCTGCAAAGAAATCACAAAACCAAAGAAGAACAACAAATGTTTTTGGTGTTTTTGATTTTTTTAGAAACAAGCAAACAAAGAATAACCAAACAAAAACAAAGCAAACCAAACAAAGCAAAATCTTTTTCGATTTTTATTTTAAGGCAAACCAAAGCAAAGAAACAAACCAAGAGTAACAACGAAAATATTTTTGGTATTTTTGGGTTTTTAGAAAGAAGCAACAAGAACCAAAAAGAAAGCGAAACAATGGATATACAAAGAACCGATCGAACATGATATATAAATGAGTGTGACGTCGGTATACCTCCCCCCAAGCTTAGAATTTTGGCCTAAGTGGGGCTCAATCCCATGGTGCCCAAGTAGATGCACCTCCATAGTATGTCGAGGAGGCTCCCTCGTCCTGGTACGAGCTCGAGGACTCCCCGGTATAGTGTACTGCAGGGTCATATGAGGGTGCTTCCCCCTGATAGCGCCCATGGAAGTTAAGAGAATGCAGGTTGTCGTCCATCTTCGCCTTCGAGCGTGACCAAGGTCCCTGAGAAATACTGAACAAAGTGGTTTGGGGTATAGGGATCTCTCTCTCTTCCCCGTCAGTAAACAACATTCTATAAACCAAGTTCTCAAGAGTAGATCTAGAGGTGATAAAGTGGTGCGCCTTCATGGCAGCAAGATCAAGCCCCAGAGGATCCAAAACTGTACCATGTGGATCAACAACAATGTCCAAGGTAGCAGCAATACGAGTAGCAATAATTCCCCCATAGATGGGTCCCTTAGCAGCTAAACGACGAGCAATGAGGGAACCAAGATTATACTTATCTTCACTGTAGAGCGCAGCATCTAAGAAGGCCAATTGATAGTTGGATATATTACTAGTGTTCTCCCTACCAAGAACACTGGCGGTAAGATAGTAGGCAAAGTACCTGATGGCTGGAAGTTGAATATTCTTTATCTTCCCTCGTTGAGCTCTGCGGTCATCATCATTGGTTATTCCTCGGTAAAGCTCCAACAAATTAGCGGGAAGGGCTGGAATCTTCTTTGATGATCCAGCTATACCAAGTCCCAGGGCTTTGCAAAATTTCTTCAAAGACATTGAATGAGCCTTGTCATATATTTTGAAAGACACAGAGGGCTTGAACAAACTGTTAGTAAAGGAGAAACTCTCCACAAATGTTTTAGTAAGCACAGCATATTGTGCACTCTCATCCTGCATGAAACTTGTTAGATCAGCCCTCTCAATCGAAGTCATGAAATTGTTAAGAATCCCAACAGCTCGCAAGAAAGCTTGGCAAGGAAAGGTGGAGGGGTGCACATCCCCTTCATCTCCCTCGTCACCAAATCGCGAAGTGATGAGATCCTCATTGTATGAGGGTCTAGTACTGGTAGATGACCTTGGAAGCCTTGCCCTTCTAGGTGCATCACTCTCAAATATATCACCAAATGTGTGGTGGTCCATAACTTCACTTTGCTGAAATTTTTAGATAACCATTAAACCAAGTGATTTCTAAGTTGATAAATGATGAGCAACTACTATAGGAACTTGCTAGAGGACTACACATGCATAAAAACAAAGTTTCTAAACAAAGATCAAGCATGAAAGCTCAAACAACCTGTCACCTATAGCAGCAAAATACTCAAGATACAATCTACCAATCACAAATCTAATTGGACAAGTGGAGGAGGCACATACCAAGGAGCAAACCCTCCAAAAATCAGCACTTGAGATGGGCTGAACAAGGAGATCGAAAACCGTGAGCAAGAATAGCAAGAACTCGAGCTTGAGAAAGTTTTCCGGTGGTTTTTGGGAGAGAGAAAGAAGGTAACTTTGAGTAGGCATCCTAGAGGGGCCCACGTGGGGCAAACCCCCCTAGGCGCCACTAGTGGTGGGCCCGCTCCTACCACAGGTGTGGTGGCCTGGGGTGGCCCCCTGGGTCACCTCTGGTGCCTCTCTTCCCCTTTTTCGAGGAAAAATTTATTTTGAATTTTCTGGGATTTTTCGGGAAACTTTATTTTTGGCCAATTTTCAGGGTATGAAAATTGATTTTCTTGCAGAAAAGGTTTTTTCAGAAGAAGCAAAAGCAAACCAAAAGCAAAACTACAGGAGATCTAAGAAACTCAAACAAGCAAACAACTAGCAAAACTAAAGCTAAAGCAAAGACTAGGAAGGAGAAAAGTAAAAGAAAGCAAGTATAACCACAGTTGAAACATTATTTTGTTCATTAAAATCCTTTTGTTAACAAGGTTGATCAAGTATTATTACCAAAACAATCTTATATGAAACAAAACTTTGCATTCCATAAGGTGATTATGTTACCTCATACTTGATAGCAATTGTCCCAATCATAATAGTTTCAAAATTTTCTTGTGGAATGGGACAATATATTTCTCCAACCTTGATGCTCTCAATATTTTCAATGGAATTCAGGCAATAGCTTCTAACAACCTTCTTGGGGAAATAGACAGTGTGCTCTTTGTCATTAATATTAAATGTTACTTGTAGGGTCCCCAACCTTTAATAAGATTGATCCCCCCTGTGTTTACAATGCTAGTCCCTGGATCAATAGCTAGCATCCACAGTTCAGATGTAATATCAAGAAACAAAGGTCATAATTCAACTTTATAACCAGGAATAACATAATTTTATTACATCAATACATAGCTCATTTGGCTATTACATTACATTGCAGCGGGATAACTATAAGTATGGGGTCCTTCATCTTCAAAGTGCCACAGGCAGATGTTGGTTGTAGACTTCGTAATCCTAATCAATCAATCTTCACTAAAACAATCAAACCTGCAACATTACAAGTTACAGCCACAAGGGTCAATACATTTGAATTGTATTGGCAAGTGATACTTTGGTAGTATAGTGGATTCTATCATCTATATGCATTTGGCTAAGTGGAGTTGAGGCTTGCATTGCTCAAAATAGATTTTTCCTTAACATTTTGAAAATACTAAGTTTTGTTTTTGACAAAACCACTCAAGGCATCTACCAATCAAGACTGAAGATCCTCTCAAGGCATCTACCAATCAAAGATTGAAGATTCTTGCTTGGCAAAAACATTTTCCTCAATCCAAGATTTCAAGATCCTTGTACCAAGCCATCTCTCCATCAAAGATTGAAGAATTTCACACAACCCTTGTTCAACCCACAAATTTTAATTTAGAAATTTGAATGATGAGATTCTTGATTGCTTCCATGTCTTGATGCTCAAATTGTCCTTTACCAGGGACATGGCTAAGTACTTAGGTTTTACACTCTGCAGAGGTGGTGCACTTTCCCCACAAGACTTGGTTTCCCAAGACAAGATTCTTCAGAAGCCTTTCCTTAGACCAACATGGACGCGTTCCAACCTATCAAACACTACCACCCACTGTCCATTTGGCTAAGTTCTTGCAACCTATATGATCATGGCAGAGCCCATATTGCCAAGTGGTTGCACTTGAAGCTTCTCAACATTTGACATCTCAAATCTCTTTATTCCTGGGTGGCCATCCACAAGTGAGATACACAAGCCATGTCCATGGCCTTGTGAACCACTCAACACAAACCATTCCTTCCATTCCACCTAGGTGATTCATTAACTTAGTTGTTTTATTAAACAAAACATAAGTCCATAGACTTAGAATATTTTTCCATAGTGTGAATATATACTCCACCCAAGTTTTCTATTAGCTAGGCTAAGCTTGATAGTAATAGGATTCTTAACTTAGGAAAATTCTACTAAGGATTCATTCTACTAGTTTTCCTATAGCAAGGTCTATACTTAGCAAAATAAAAACCATGCAAGTTTTACTTAGCAAAAACACTAATGCATAGTGAAAATAATGGGATAGATAGTATGAAGTATCACTTGCCTTTTTGGTAGAGGGTATAGGTTCACTCTTTGTCCTTGCAACAATCACACTCTTCAAGTCACTACAATCAATCAAGCAAGGCACAAACTCAATCTACCAATCAAGCGAAACAACACACATAAAACAAAGTCAAAGTATTGCATGCAAGCATGCAAAAGATGGTTCTAATTGCAAAGGTGGTCTCCACTAGGCTTCTAAACTTTTTAAGTTCCAATTTGGTCATTTACCAAAATGGCAAAGTCATTTGCAAAAGGTTTCACTTTAAAAAAACCATTTTCAAAACAAGGTGTCATTTTATGTGGTGTAGAAACATTTTTTTACTAAGGCATTAGCCTATAGGGTTCACCCAATTGGTTTTCAAAACACAAACTTGGGTTTTGGGGTTAGTGAGTTTAAAACAAAACATTTTTCCAAAGGTTTTCCTTCAAAATCAATTTTTATGAAAACCACATTTCTATTTGACTAGAAATGGTTTTAAATCAAGGATTCCTTATTTTGTTTCACCAAATGAGTTGCTATTGCAAAACTTGGTGTTTTGGGTCAGTAGGTTTGTTCTAAACCATTTTCTCAAAGTTTTCTTTACAAAAACATTTTCATAACCAAATTCTTCATTTCCATTTGGCTAGAAAAGGGTTAAATCAAGTTTTCCATCCTAAACTTTACCAATTCTATTTTCCAAACTATGGGTTGGTTCCTATGGTCAGTAAGGTCACCACAAACTAATTTGCAAAGGTTTTAACCTTAAAATCATTTTTTGAACAATTTTCCTAATGTTAGCAAGCACACAAAAGAATCTGTAAAGTTAAACAAGCTAACAGATACTATTTGCTAAACTAAGGGCAGGGTTGGTTAGGGCTTGTTCTCCTGAATCCAACGACATAAAATTTGTAATTTTTGGACGTGTGGATCCAAAGATACAAGGGTTTGAAGTTTGCAAAAGTTTCTGTTTTCTAATTCTGTTTTAAACCTAACAGGCGACACGCGGCGCTACCTAATTGGGTGGTACCGGTTCGGCCGGATCATGGCTGTGGGGCGTTGGATCAGATCGATCGCACGGTCCAGAGGACATACCCCTTCGGTGTTTAAGTAATCTATCTGATTCGTTCGATCCAGATCTAACGGCTGCTACTGTCTGGTCACAGGTGGGCGGCGCTGTGCGGTGGTGGACGGCGGCGACGGCCAGACGAGATGCTCGCGGTGGTTCTAGGAAGCGAGGAAGACAGAGGGGGTGCTCACCGTGCTCAGGGGGTCACGGCGATGCTCGAGGAGGTGTTGGTCGGGCGAGGGGCGCTCTGGTTCAGCCGCGATTGCTCGCCGGAGTGGAGGACGGCGTCGGTTGCGTCGGGTGGTCGTCGTGGATGGCGCTGTGGATCAACCCAAGGCAAAACAACGATGCAGTTAGATGCAGAAAGATGCGGCGAGTGTGGGAGTGTGAACGAGGAGGCGCGGGGTGGTCAGAAACTACCTGGGTGCTTGCCGGAGACGAGACAGACGGCGGTGCTGCAGGTCATCGTCGAAGGCGAGGTTACAGGGCACTCGCGGGCTAACCAGGAGTACTAGGAGATGCGTGAGGTCGAGAGGAGTTCACTCGCGTGAAGTAGAGGCAGAGGGGTGGTCGGAGTTGGCCGAAATTGCTGCGACAGCTCGTCGGAGCAGAGGGTGCTCGGGGAGGAATTGGAGCGGCCTGGGGGCGAGCTTGGTGGAGGAGTCTGAGGGGAAACGGAGGAGAGAGCGAGGCGATTAAATAGGCGTCGTCGCAGGGGAGTAAAGGCCGTGGTTAACGCGAATTCAAGCCGCGAAATCAAAGCCTGCAACGACCGGCGAGGGAGAAGGCGTGGTCAGCGGGTGGGGAAGAAGAACAGGAGGGGTGGGGTCATCTCGTCAGTGAGTGAGTGAGAGGGAGAAGAGGGGCCACCGGTCATTGGTTTTGTGGGTCATTTAACAGGTGAAAAACGATTCGCCGAGGGAGAGGAGAACTGGGCTGTTTTGCTGGGCCTAATGGGCTGGCCGGCTGGGCTGGTCTGTTTCCCTATTTTTTTCTATCTAAATTCTTTTTCCTTTTCTAATTCTTTTTCTGTTTTGAATTTCAAACAAACAAACAAGGTTCAAATCAAATCAAACAATCACTCAACTTTGAACTTTGAATTTGGTTCTGTTTATTAACATAATCCAAATCTCAAAATAAAATAATACTTTTTTATTTATTTTAGGATCCATTTAATAATTAAATAAAATGGATCTTTAGTTATTTAATAAAATAGGGTTTGATTTAATAAAATCTCCATTTAAAAACCAAATATTTTCAAAACCAAAACAATAGGTTTTATTAAAAGATATTTGAAAAACTTGTTTAAAACAAAATAACCTTTTGTTTTTGGTTCCATTAATAATTAAATATAATGGACCTTAGATAAAAACAAAATAGGATTTGTTTTATTTTAAAAACTTTATTTTGAAATCCAAAATAAACCATAACACTTCAGAAGGTTTTACTTTGAGAAAACAAAATACTTTGGAAAAAAACAAATAAGTTTTAGTGTTCATTTAAGATGTGAAAAGCCTTTACTTAAATAAAATTGGATATTTAAATCCTTATTATTTTACTTAAATAAACCTTTACTCATTTTAAATCAAAGCAAAACCTTTTTGTTTAAAAGAAACTTGGCCAAAGTTTAATTTGGCTTTATAAAATAATCTTTATTTAAAACACTTCTTTTTATTTTGAAAACAAAAACCTTTTATAAAAAGATCCAAAATAGTAACTCCAAAACATTTTATTTTCCTTTATCAAGTGTTTATCTTTTTAATCCCTTTAGGATTATTTGATCACCAAAAGGTATGGGCTTTTGGTAAGGGCTTTATTGGCTTTGGAAATTCAATTTCCTTATCTTATTATATTCACAAGATTTTGTCTATGGTTCCAAACTAAGTGAAACCAATCTCTAAGGTCTTTCTTGATCCTTTGTGATTATTTTTTGGTCAAATTTGGTATGGATCAAATCCATAGATTTGGAGATACTTTGGAAATGATTTCCTTCCATTAGGGTTTAGGGATTTGAATTTATTTTCCAAGTGTTCAAATTTCCAGATACATTCATTGAGGAATGCATTTCCCTTGATTTGGATTTTTGTTGAATTCAACTTCTACTAAAGTTTGTTCAAGATGGGATTTCAGTTTCCTTTTAGAAGCAAAATTTTCTTTTCACCCTGATTTTCAACAAAAATTTTATTTTATTTATTTATTTTTCACATTACAAGATTTGGAAAATCTTGGGATGTGACAGGCTACCACCCTTAAAATAAATCTCGTCCCGAGATTTGGGGAGGCTAGGGTTAGAAGTTGGCTCAAACAGCTAGGGTACTACCACCCTTAAAATTTTTCAAACTAAATTACATCTTGGCTTGCTTGGAATCTTGGAAAACTTCTTCTTGGAAAACTTCTGCTTAGTGTCCTTTGTTTCCATGCTTGACTCATGGGCCAAGGTTGAGATCCTTCATAGGCTTGTTTATCTTGTTCTTCATCTTTTCTGGACAATTGCTTGCATAGTGTCCTGGTTCCTTGCAATTGAAACAGTGGATATCTTGGAGTTCTTTACGTTGCTCTTGTGGACAAGTTGCTACATAGTGGCCTGGTTCTTTGCAGTTGTTGCACACTACTTGGCCGATCTCTTTATTCTTCGGGTTCTCTGGGCATCCACTGGGGTAGTGTCCCATTTCCTTACATTTACGACATTGCACAAGGCTCATGTCCTGTCTTGGTTTCTTGGGTTTCTTTGATCCTTTGAATTGGGTTGTCTTGTTTGGAGGTATAAGTGGTTCTTTTCCTTTGGTAGACTTGGATCCGTCTTGTTTCCTTTGTTCAACAATGGCATAGATAGGGCATTGGATAGGGACATGGTCGTTTCCTTCACAAAGGTAACAAGTAGCTTGAGAGGTAGGACATTGGTCAATTGGGGTGTTCCTCTTCACAATTAGGGCATTGATCTTCATGCTCTTTGGAAGTGTGATCCTTGTCTCCACAAATAATGCAAGCTGGTGCTCCATCTAGAATAATATTCTTGTCATCCTTGTTGTCATACACTCTTTTGGGATAGTTTTCTTCCATGCTGATCATTTGATTAGTCACCTTAAGCATCAGTTGGGATTGTTCTTCCAAAAACTTTTGCAAGGTAGGGTCTTTATCACTATTGTTGGCTATGAACTGAGTAGTTAGTTGGTTCAACTGGTGTTGGGTTGCTAGGAGTTCTCTCATGCTGTCAACTTGGTTGTTGTTGATGTCATCATCCTTGATGCTGGAGTTTCTTGGAGAAGTCATCTGTTTGGGGTTGGAGGGGATTAGATTAGGCAAGATATTTCTAAGGAGTCAGTCCTAATCACACACATCACAAATCACACAAGCAATGTGCATGCAATCACAAACAAACATTCCACTCAAACAACAAGTTTCAAGCACATACTTAGGCAACAAAATAATTTTTGTTACACCACATAGGTTGGTGTGTTTGACTTAAACTACATATGGTGATCCATCTATATGGTTCACTTGAAATCCTTCCATCCTTCTTGGTTGATTCTTCTTGCTTGAGATCATGGTTCCTTTGGGAAAAACTCTTGGTCACAAATACTTCAAAGGTGATGATGGCTTCTTCTAAGTTGTTTTTCCTTAGTCTTCAAGTCTTGGGCAAAATTTCTTGTATCACTTGTAGTCTTTAATGATATCCAAGTTGGAAGCCCTTGGTGAAAATGCTGAAGATGTTGTAGTCATTGGAGTTGAAGAAGTTGAAGTCATTAGAGTTGATGAAGTCCTTTGCACATGGTGTAGTCTTGGGTCATGGGTAGGTTTTTCCATCAAGTTGAAAATAGAAGAGATATAGAGTTGAAACCAAAATGGTTGAGGAAAGAGTTTACAAGATTGTTTTGTAAATAAGTTTTGGAACAAAATACAACTCCTATTTTTCTAAGGGTTTTTGTCCAATCCTAGGGTTACAAATCCTATAGGCAACACAATGCTCTGATACCATTCTGTAGGGTCCCCAACCTTTAATAAGATTGAGCCCCCCTGTGTTTACAATGCTAGTCCCTGGATCAATAGCTAGCATCCACAGTTCAGATGTAATATCAAGAAACAAAGGTCATAATTCAACTTTATAACCAGGAATAACATAATTTTATTACATCAATACATAGCTCATTTGGCTATTACATTACATTGCAACGGGATAACTATAAGTATGGGGTCCTTCATCTTCAAAGTGCCACAGGCAGATGTTGGTTGTAGACTTCGTAATCCTAATCAATCAATCTTCACTAAAACAATCAAACCTGCAACATTACAAGTTACAGCCACAAGGGTCAATACATTTGAATTGTATTGGCAAGTGATACTTTGGTAGTATAGTGGATTCTATCATCTATATGCATTTGGCTAAGTGGAGTTGAGGCTTGCATTGCTCAAAATAGATTTTTCCTTAACATTTTGAAAATACTAAGTTTTGTTTTTGACAAAACCACTCAAGGCATCTACCAATCAAGACTGAAGATCCTCTCAAGGCATCTACCAATCAAAGATTGAAGATTCTTGCTTGGCAAAAACATTTTCCTCAATCCAAGATTTCAAGATCCTTGTACCAAGCCATCTCTCCATCAAAGATTGAAGAATTTCACACAACCCTTGTTCAACCCACAAATTTTAATTTAGAAATTTGAATGATGAGATTCTTGATTGCTTCCATGTCTTGATGCTCAAATTGTCCTTTACCAGGGACATGGCTAAGTACTTAGGTTTTACACTCTGCAGAGGTGGTGCACTTTCCCCACAAGACTTGGTTTCCCAAGACAAGATTCTTCAGAAGCCTTTCCTTAGACCAACATGGACGCGTTCCAACCTATCAAACACTACCACCCACTGTCCATTTGGCTAAGTTCTTGCAACCTATATGATCATGGCAGAGCCCATATTGCCAAGTGGTTGCACTTGAAGCTTCTCAACATTTGACATCTCAAATCTCTTTATTCCTGGGTGGCCATCCACAAGTGAGATACACAAGCCATGTCCATGGCCTTGTGAACCACTCAACACAAACCATTCCTTCCATTCCACCTAGGTGATTCATTAACTTAGTTGTTTTATTAAACAAAACATAAGTCCATAGACTTAGAATATTTTTCCATAGTGTGAATATATACTCCACCCAAGTTTTCTATTAGCTAGGCTAAGCTTGATAGTAATAGGATTCTTAACTTAGGAAAATTCTACTAAGGATTCATTCTACTAGTTTTCCTATAGCAAGGTCTATACTTAGCAAAATAAAAACCATGCAAGTTTTACTTAGCAAAAACACTAATGCATAGTGAAAATAATGGGATAGATAGTATGAAGTATCACTTGCCTTTTTGGTAGAGGGTATAGGTTCACTCTTTGTCCTTGCAACAATCACACTCTTCAAGTCACTACAATCAATCAAGCAAGGCACAAACTCAATCTACCAATCAAGCGAAACAACACACATAAAACAAAGTCAAAGTATTGCATGCAAGCATGCAAAAGATGGTTCTAATTGCAAAGGTGGTATCCACTAGGCTTCTAAACTTTGTAAGTTCCAATTTGGTCATTTACCAAAATGGCAAAGTCATTTGCAAAAGGTTTCACTTTAAAAAAACCATTTTCAAAACAAGGTGTCATTTTATGTGGTGTAGAAACATTTTTTTACTAAGGCATTAGCCTATAGGGTTCACCCAATTGGTTTTCAAAACACAAACTTGAGTTTTGGGGTTAGTGAGTTTAAAACAAAACATTTTTCCAAAGGTTTTCCTTCAAAATCAATTTTTATGAAAACCACATTTCTATTTGACTAGAAATGGTTTTAAATCAAGGATTCCTTATTTTTTTTCACCAAATGAGTTGCTATTGCAAAACTTGGTGTTTTGGGTCAGTAGGTTTGTTCTAAACCATTTTCTCAAAGTTTTCTTTACAAAAACATTTTCATAACCAAATTCTTTATTTCCATTTGGCTAGAAAAGGGTTAAATCAAGTTTTCCATCCTAAACTTTACCAATTCTATTTTCCAAACTATGGGTTGGTTCCTAGGGTCAGTAAGGTCACCACAAACTAATTTGCAAAGGTTTTAACCTTAAAATCATTTTTTGAACAATTTTCCTAATGTTAGCAAGCACACAAAAGAATCTGTAAAGTTAAACAAGCTAACAGATACTATTTGCTAAACTAAGGGCAGGGTTGGTTAGGGCTTGTTCTCCTGAATCCAACGACATAAAATTTGTAATTTTTGGACGTGTGGATCCAAAGATACAAGGGTTTGAAGTTTGCAAAAGTTTCTGTTTTCTAATTCTGTTTTAAACCTAACAGGCGACACGCGGCGCTACCTAATTGGGTGGTACCGGTTCGGCCGGATCGTGGCTGTGGGGCGTTGGATCAGATCGATCGCACGGTCCAGAGGACATACCCCTTCGGTGTTTAAGTAATCTATCTGATTCGTTCGATCCAGATCTAACGGCTGCTACTGTCTGGTCACAGGTGGGCGGCGCTGCGCGGTGGTGGACGGCGGCGACGGCCAGACGAGATGCTCGCGGTGGTTCTAGGAAGCGAGGAAGACAGAGGGGGTGCTCACCATGCTCAGGGGGTCACGGCGATGCTCGAGGAGGTGTTGGTCGGGCGAGGGGCGCTCTGGTTCAGCCGCGATTGCTCGCCGGAGTGGAGGACGGCGTCGGGTGGTCGTCGTGGATGGCGCTGTGGATCACCCCAAGGCAAAACAACGATGCAGTTAGATGCAGAAAGATGCGGCGAGTGTGGGAGTGTGAACGAGGAGGCGCGGGGTGGTCAGAAACTACCTGGGTGCTTGCCGGAGACGAGACAGACGGCGGTGCTGCAGGTCGTCGTTGAAGGCGAGGTTACAGGGCACTCGCAGGCGAACCAGGAGTACTAGGAGATGCGTGAGGTCGAGAGGAGTTCACTCGCGTGAAGTAGAGGCAGAGGGGTGGTCGGAGTTGGCCGAAATTGCTGCAACAGCTCGTCAGAGCAGAGGGTGCTCGGGGAGGAATTGGAGCGGCCTGGGGGCGAGCTTGGTGGAGGAGTCTGAGGGGAAACGGAGGAGAGAGCGAGGCGATTAAATAGGCGTCGTCGCAGGGGAGTAAAGGCCGTGGTTAACGCGAATTCAAGCCAAGAAATCAAAACCTGCAACGGCCGGCGAGGGAGAAGGCGTGGTCAGTGGGTGGGGAAGAAGAACAGGAGGGGTGGGGTCATCTCGTCAGCGAGTGAGTGAGAGGGAGAAGAGGGGCCACCGGTCATTGGTTTTGTGGGTCATTTAATAGGTGAAAAACGATTCGCCGAGGGAGAGGAGAACTGGGCTGTTTTGCTGGGCCTAATGGGCTGGCCTGCTGGGCTGGTCTGTTTCCCTATTTTTTTTCTATCTAAATTCTTTTTCCTTTTCTAATTCTTTTTCTGTTTTTAATTTCAAACAAACAAACAAGGTTCAAATCAAATCAAACAATCACTCAACTTTGAACTTTGAATTTGGTTCTGTTTATTAACATAATCCAAATCTCAAAATAAAATAATATTTTATTTATTTATTTTAGGATCCATTTAATAATTAAATAAAATGGATCTTTAGTTATTTAATAAAATAGGGTTTGATTTAATAAAATCTCCATTTAAAAACCAAATATTTTCAAAACCAAAACAATAGGTTTTATTAAAAGATATTTGAAAAACTTGTTTAAAACAAAATAACCTTTTGTTTTTGGTTCCATTAATAATTAAATATAATGGACCTTAGATAAAAACAAAATAGGATTTGTTTTATTTTAAAAACTTTATTTTAAAATCCAAAATAAACCATAACACTTCAGAAGGTTTTACTTTGAGAAAACAAAATACTTTGGAAAAAAACAAATAAGTTTTAGTGTTCATTTAAGATGTGAAAAGCCTTTACTTAAATAAAATTGGATATTTAAATCCTTATTATTTTACTTAAATAAACCTTTACTCATTTTAAATCAAAGCAAAACCTTTTTGTTTAAAAGAAACTTGGCCAAAGTTTAATTTGGCTTTATAAAATAATCTTTATTTAAAACACTTCTTTTTATTTTGAAAACAAAAACCTTTTATAAAAAGATCCAAAATAGTAACTCCAAAACATTTTATTTTCCTTTATCAAGTGTTTATCTTTTTAATCCCTTTAGGATTATTTGATCACCAAAAGGTATGGGCTTTTGGTAAGGGCTTTATTGGCTTTGGAAATTCAATTTCCTTATCTTATTATATTCACAAGATTTTGTCTATGGTTCCAAACTAAGTGAAACCAATCTCTAAGGTCTTTCTTGATCCTTTGTGATTATTTGTTGGTCAAATTTGGTATGGATCAAATCCATAGATTTGGAGATACTTTGGAAATGATATCCTTCCATTAGGGTTTAGGGATTTGAATTTATTTTCCAAGTGTTCAAATTTCCAGATACATTCATTGAGGAATGCATTTCCCTTGATTTGGATTTTTGTTGAATTCAACTTCTACTAAAGTTTGTTCAAGATGGGATTTCAGTTTCCTTTTAGAAGCAAAATTTTCTTTTCACCCTGATTTTCAAAAAAAAATTTATTTTATTTATTTATTTTTCACATTACAAGATTTGGAAAATCTTGGGATGTGACATTACTTTTCCTTGATTGCAATTGATGACAACACCTGCAGTATTAAGAAAAGGTCTCCCAAGAATAATGGACATATTATCATCTTCAGGCATTTCAAGCATAACAAAATCAGTTAAAACCATGCAATTATGAGCAACTTGAACAGGAACATCCTCACATATACCAACAGGAATAGTAGTTGACTTATCACCCATTTGCAATGTATATATCAGTTGGTATCAACTTTTCTAGTTGGAGTCTCTTATAGAGAGAAAAGGGCATACCACTAACTCCAGCTCGCAAATCGCATAAAGCAGTTCTAACATAATTGTTCTTAATAGAGCAAGGAATAGTTGGTATACCTGGATCACCAAGTTTCTTTGGAACCTTACCATTAAAGGAGTAATTAGCAAGCAAAGTAGAAATTTCCTCATTAGGAATCTTCCTTTTATTAGAGACAATATCCTTCATATACTTTGAATAAGGAGGCAACTTAATAGTATCAGTCAAAGGAATTTGAAAAAATAAAGGCTTCATCCACTCACAAAACTTGTTGTAGTGTTCTTCCTCCTTTGACTTGTGTTTCTTACCTGGAAAAGGCATAGGTTTCTGCACCCAAGGTTCTCTCTCTTTACCATGTTTATTAGCAATAAAATCTTCTTTTGTGTACCTAGTGTTCTTAGTGTGCTTCTCAGGTTCTTCCTCACCTTCCTCCTTATCAGGAGCATCATTATTGTTACCACTTTCAGTTTCAGCATCAGAGATAGATATACTATTAGGATCTACAGCAGGTTCAGGTGGTTCCTCAACTAACTTATGTTTCTTTTTCTTCCTCTTACGAGGACTACCACTATCTTCACCTTGTTGGGAATCCTGCTCAATTATTTTAGGGTGTCCTTCAGGATATAAAGGATCTTGAGTAGCTGCACCACTCCTAGTTCTAATTCCATAAGCATGTTTATTTCCTGAAGCATTAACTAGCATATCCTTTTGTACCTTAGCAAGTTGATCAAGTTGGGTTTGAACCATTTGAAAGTGTTTATAGAGCATTTTAATATCATTAGAAGTTCTTTCCATGATATCTTTTAACTCATGGATAGCTCTAGAGTTTTCCTATAAATGATTCTGAACTTGTTTACTAAAATTACCTTGTTTAACAATAAATGTGTCAAGTTCCTCTAAGCATTGATCAGGAGGCTTACCATAAGGAATATCACCTTCATTAAATTGGAGAGAGTGTACCTCAATAGTAGATGAGTGGGGAATTGGCTTACATAATTCTTCTATAGGAGGTAGATTATTCACATATTCAGCTCTAATACCTTTCTCCTTTAGACACTTCTTAGCTTCCTTCATCACTTCATCATTAAATGCAATAATTCCCCTCTTCTTTGTTGTTGGTGCTTGAACTGGTTCAGGCACAATTGGTTCAGGAGTAATAGGCTCAGGTGTATTCATCTTAGTTGAAGTCCAATCATCATAATTCTTGCTTATCTTGGTCATTAATTCTTCAGCATCTGTAGGAGTTCTTTTCCTAAAAACACAATCAGCAAAACTATCTAGGTATGTCCTAGAATCATCAGTTAGTCCATTATAATAAATATCAAGAAGCTCATTCTTAGGCAATGGACATCCAGGATGTGCATGAATCAAGGCACAGAACCTTGTCCATGACTCGGGCAATTTCTCTTATTCTCCCTGTTTAAAATCAAAAAGTATCTCCAAAGCAGCATGTCTAGCACTGGGAGGAAAATATTTATGGAAGAAAGAAGCAATCAAGCAATCAGGGCTATCAATGGAACCATGAGGTAATCTACTAAACCAAGCCCTAGCTTCTCCTTTTAGTGAAAAAGGGAAGATCTTAGTAACAAAGTACTTACGCATCTTAAAATCATTAGAGAACAAAGCACTCATAGTAGAAAGCTCATTCATATGAGCCACAACACTCTCATTTTCAGTCCCACAAAAAGGTACTTTCTCAACAATATCTAAATAAGATAAATCAAGAGAGAAATCATAATCTTCATCTTTAATATCTATGGGAGAAGTGGCAAACTTAGGATCAGAGGACAACTTAGGCATAATAGTACGTCTAGCAAGGAGACTCTTCATAGCATTAGTACCATGTGTGTTTCGGCACTCTTCAACAAATTCATCAGTGAACTCAATGTAACCATCATTAATATCATAACTCTCACTAGCAGGTGAGCTAACAGGTGTAATAGTGTCTTCACTAGGAGTTTCGGTATTTCCTAGACTAGCCATAGTAGCATCTAGAAAAGGACCTAATGAACCACTCGCATCAAGCACAGTAGAAGTAACATCATGAGCATCAAAAGCAGTTTCATGCTTAGCAGTAGTAGCAGTGTGTGTAGCATGACTATGTGGTGGTGTGACAAGCTTACTTATAACAGACGGTGAATCAAAAGCAACAGAGGTGTTTAGGACTGTACCTCTTCTTGTAGTGGATGGTAAAATAGGGAACTTTCCATCACAAGACTTCCCCATGATGAAAGGAGTAGCAGTGAACAATAATAGATCCAAGTGAACTTACAAATAAATCTATGCTCCCCAGCAACGGTGCCATAAACTAGTCTTGATGACCCACAAGTGTAGGGGATCGCAACAGTCTTCGCGGGTAGTATTACCCAATATATTGATTCGACACAAGGGGAGCCAAAGGATACTTGCAAGCCTTAACAACTGAGTTGTCAGTTCAGCTGCACCTAGAAATAGTTCTTACTCACAGAAGTTTATCAGTAGCAACATTTTGTAGTAGCAACAGCAAAGCAACAGCGGCAGTAACAGCAACAGTGAAACAGTAGCAATAGTAATAGTAACGGTAACAGTAGGATTCGAGTGCGGTAGGCATAGGGATGGATGGATGGGCGTTGCATGGACGAGTCTAAACATGTAACTTCAAGAACTAGGGCATTGCAGATAAATAATAACAAGCATCCAAGTACTAAACAATCCTAGGCATGTGCTCCAAATATAGTCATACGTGCACGCAATGAGAACTTGCACAACATCTTCTATCCAGCCAGCCCGTGGCAGCGGGGCCTCTAGGGAACTACTGGCAATTAAGGTGCTCATTTTAATAGAGCACCGGAGCAAAGCATTAACACTCCGTGAACACATGTGATCCTCACACCACAGCCATCCCCTCTGGTTGTCCCAATTATTATCACTTTGGGACCTTTGGATCCGGACAATGATATGTGTACACAACTTGCAGATAAGATCACAAGAAATACTATCATAATGATTCAATAATAAGTTCAGATCTGAGATCATGGCACTCGGGCCCTAGTGACAAGCATTAAGCACAACAAGTTGCAACAAAGTCAAATAGCACTAATAGAGATACTAGGCACTATGCCCTAACAGATCTTATTCGATTACATGATAGAACTCATCCAATCCCTACAATCCCCAAGCCTACAACGGGGGACAACTCACTCATGGATGAGGGAAACATCGATGGCTGATGGAGATGTGTTGGTGATGACGATGGAGATGATCCTCTCCAAATTCCCCGTCCCGGCAGGGTGCCAGAACGGAGTTTCTGGATCCAAATCTTCATTTCTGGTGGCGGCGGCGGAGCGGAACTCTTTTTGGAAAACTATCGCCCCCTGAATTTTTAGGCCAGAAGGCAACTTATAGGCACGGAGGGAGACCGAGGAGCTGTCTGGGGTGGCCAAACCCCCTCTAGGCGCGGGGTCAGGTGGGCCCGTGCCTAGGGTGGGTCTGGGCCCCCCCAGGCCTCCTCTCTGTCTCCCCTTCTGGCTTCGTGGATCTTCTGGTGAAATATAATTTTTGGCATATTTTCTGGGATTTTCCTGATAGTTGATTTTCTGCACAAAAACAAGACACCAAGGTAATTCTGCTGAAAACAGCGTGAGTCCGTGTTAGTTGTATCCAAATCACACAAGTTTAGAGGAGAAACAATAGCAAAGTGTTCGAGAAAGTAGATACGTTTATCATAATCCCAATTGTTTGGAACAAGACATGCTACAATAATAATCACTAAGCATAAGGTCAAAACAACACCTAGCATGTCATACAAAAGTCTAAGTCAGAGTCAATGTAAGCTCCTCTTGCACTTTCAAGCAGGAACTTCCTACTCCTTTCCAACAGCAAGCAACTTATTTGAAACAACACAGTGGGAACGGGGTCCAAACTACTTTATTCAAGCAAACTAAACAAACTAAGCAAACCAAACGAAAACTATGACGCTCCAAGAAGAACACAACTTGTGCATGAAACAATAAAAATAAAGTGTCTAGACAGACCTGAGCTTTTATTGATGAAGGGGATGCCTTGGGCATCCCCAAGCTTTGACGCTTGTACCTCTTGGATATTTCTTGGGGTGACACCGGGGTGGCATCCCCTAGATTGAGCTTTTGTCCATTCTTCATCTCATTACGTCATCCTCTCTCTACACCTGAAATTTTTCCTTCATACAAAACTTCACAAAATCTTCATTAGCAACATTACTGTAATCAAAAGATAATAGACCTGTAGGAAAAGCTTTGGAACAGCAAGACTTTTCACTAAAAACACAATCTATTGTAGCAACTCCTTCAAAAAGCTCAATTCACCTAAAGACAACTCAAAAAGGAATCAATAAGAAGCAAATGCAAATAATGGCAGAAATCTGCAAAACAGACCAGTAGGTAGAAATCGATTTTTTAAAAAATCTTCTGTTGCTCAAATCAAAAATTGCCGAACTAACGAACGTTAGTTTACATACTGGGGGATTTATTCGTAAATTTTCAGCTCAATCTGAGTTACAGAGACTCCTCACGAATTTTTATGCTAGAGGACAGAAATCTGTTTTGGGACAACAACTCCCCAAATCTTACTTCCCTCTCATTAAAGGTCATTCTTGGCACAAAAATCAAACAAAAAGGATAAGGAGAGGTTATTACTGAATTAATAACTTCCAAGACTCAAGGAAACTCTTGGGTTATCTCCCAACAAGTACTTTTCTTTAACGTCTTTAAGTTAGGCATGATAGTTTGAGAAGATGCTCACATAAGAAATATGAATTGAAGTAAAAGATAGCATCAAGATGCAAATTCCAAACACATTTAAGTCTAACGCACTTCCTATGCATAGGAATATTGTACACAACTAAATTCACAAAGAACAAAGTGACAAGCATAGGAAGATAAAACAAGAGTAACTTCAAAACTTTCAGCACATAGAGAGGTGTTTCAATACCATGAAAACTTCTACAACCAAACTTTCCTCTCTCATAATAATGTTCAGTAGCCTCATGAATAAACTCAACAATATAGCTATCACATAAATCATGCTTTTCATGATCTACAAACACATAATTTCTATCAAGCTCAAAAATAGTGGGATTAAAACCTTCACAAGTTTTACCCAAAGTAGATATTTCAAAAGGATCCACATGAACATAACATTCATCCTCCTTTGGTAAGCATGGGGGGCAATCAAATAATGTAAGAGGTAAAGAGTTACTCTCATTAGAAGGTAGGCATGGGTATATCCATTCTTCCTCCTTTTTTTCATTACTCTCCTCCTCTTTTTCATCTAATGAGCTTCCAGCTTCAACAATTTATTATTCCATAGGCTCCTGCAAGGCATTAGTCTCTTCCCTTTGTGGAAAACGCCTATTAAAATATTCAAGAATATAGAGATTTTCTTCCATGTAATTATCAAAGCAAAATATAAGTATATCATAAACCTCATCTTTATAAGGTGCATCATCAGTATTTTCAAGCAAACTAGCAAGTTCAAATGCACCCTTGAAAGCAATAAATTCTTCAATTTGTTCCACATCATAAAAGTCATAAATTCCTTTAACATAAGAGGATATGGTAACATTATCATTATACTCACATTGAAAAGGCAGGTGTTTATACCTCCTATAGCAGCAGGACTTATCAAAGCAATAAGTAACATTATAAGTAGAGCACACGTCTCTAGCAATAGTATTCAACTTATCAATTTGTTCCCATAAGTGCTTCCCTTTTTGTGACAAACGGTGTTCCTTATAATAATACTTTTGTTCTTCCATGAACCCACCTTTCCAATAAGAACTAGTTTCAAAGAAACCATCAATTGATAGAAAGCATGGCAAAGCAAGGCAAAGACAGACCAACAACTAGAGCAGGAACTAATTTTGTTGTGTTTTTGAATAAAGAAAGCAAACCAAACTAGACAATTTTTTTTGGATTTTTTGAAAAGAGGAAAATAAAACCAAG
This sequence comes from Avena sativa, assembly GCA_916181665.1. Taxonomy (NCBI): domain Eukaryota; kingdom Viridiplantae; phylum Streptophyta; class Magnoliopsida; order Poales; family Poaceae; genus Avena; species Avena sativa. Next base: position 162,558,646 of record OV702294.1, on the reverse strand, counting down.
CAAAAGAAACTAAGCAAACTAAAAACAAAATAAAGAGAAATAAATTGAAAGACTCCCCTTGTGAAGACGTCCTTAGCCTCCCCGGCAACAGCGCCAGAAAAAGGCTTGATGAGTGCAGCAGCACTTCGTTGGGAGACCCCAAGCGGAAGGTATGATGCAGTTCAGCAGGCAAGTTTCCCTTAGTAAGAAACCAAGGTTATCGAACCAGTAGGAGGAAGGAAACGCCCCAAAGGTCCTGCAAGCAACGTGGAGACCTGCACAACACAAACTCAAGACTTTGCCCCAACTAACAGTGAGGTTGTCAATCTCACCGGTTGCTGTAACAAAGGATTAAACGTATGGTGTGGAAGGTAATGGTTTGCAGGAAGTAAACAAGTAACAGTGGAAGATGTATCAATGGTAAAGATTGGACCGGGGTCCATAGTTCACTAGAGGTGCTCTCCTTAGATAAACAACATGACATGAAGGGTAAACAAATTACAGCAGGGCAATTGACAGGAACCGAGCAAGGCATAACAATGCAATACCAGACAAAAAGATCCTATGAGATTCGATTGGGCAATACAACAATATACATAAACCGTCATCCAACTACATCTATGACTAGAAGTCCACCTTCAGGTTATCATCCGAACCCCCTCCAGTATTAAGTTACAAGAAATAGACAACTGCTTTAAGCAAAGTGTGTAAGGTAAACAATCCACTTGTTTCATGAACAAGAGACCGTTGTTTTCTCCCTTGTAGCAACATCACATCTACAACTGAAGAGATTTCTGTCACTTCCCTTGGAAACTAGAGGCATGAACCCACTATCGAGCATAAATACCCCCTCTTGGAGTCACTAACAACTACTTGTCCAAGATAGCTACTAACAACGGAGAGCATGCAAGATCACAAACAACACAGACATGATAGAATCATAAAGATAAAACCATTAATCAATCTGACATAGTAATCTCAATATGCATCGGATTCCCGCAAACACAACATGCATGATTACAAATAGATTAGATCTTGATCATGAATGGAGCTCACATGATCTATACATGAAAGCACAATGAGGAGATATAACCATCTAGCTACTACATGGACCCATAGTCCAAGGTGGAACTACTCACGCATCATACCAGAGAGATGGCCTCTGGGATGATTTCCCCTCCGGCAGGGTGCCGGGAAGAACTTCAGATCCCCCATCTAGGGATGACGGTGGCGGAGACTACACAAGGTTTCGTGGAGTTTTGATCGGGTGCCTAGGGTTTCTGCATCAGGGGCTTCTTATAGGCAAAGAGGCGAGGCTGGGAGGCGGACAGGGGCCCCACACCCTACCCAGGTGCGGGGTGGGCCCACCATGCCTAGGGGGGTGCGGCCGCCCTGGTTCGCTTCTCTGTCTCGTCTTCTGGATTCGTGTCCCCCACGGAAAAATATTGACTTCAGCTTTTGTCCCGTTCAATTCCGAGAATATTGATTTCCTGCCTTTCTGGAACCAAAAACAGAATAAAACAGGAAACTGGCACTGTGGCAACTTGTTAATAGGTTAGTTCCAGAAAATATATATAAACACCTCAAAGTGTAGACAAAGCAAAGCAAAGTAGATACTAAACAAGCATGAAGCATCAAAAATTATAGATACGTTTCCGACGTATCAAACCACAACGAGGATAACCAAATTATTGACAACTCATTGTAAATTAGATATTGACTATAGTAGGAGAGATAGACACCCGCTAGCCACTTATGCAAAACTAGTTGCATGTCAAGCGTGGAACAGGTCTCATGTGTGAGGACATGTAAAGTTTGTCCGGGCCGATTCATCCCACTATGCCACTAATATCCAAAGTACAAACAATAAGCAATAACATGATCATCATCGTCCACATACTCATATGTGTACTACCCGTGCAAAGCATCTACGCATAGATCTGGCTCTGATACCACTCTAGGGTTCGTAGCATAGAAAACAAAAAATTCCTATGATAGGAACAACTATGTATCAAGATCTATCTACTAGATATAAGCAACGGGTGGATATACATCCAAAGATAACGTACCCTTATAGACCTACAAATTTTAACGAGGTTGTACTCGTTGATGGGGATATGCCTACCGGGGTATACCCAGCAGGACGTTTCCGACTGGCCCAAGACTTGGCGAGTGGGCCTGCAAGACGGCGACTGGATTGAAGCCCAGCGAGGAACCAAGCGACTGGAAGCTAAAGGCCCAGGCGAGTAGATAGGCCCAGTCGTATTAGGTTAAACGAGTATCAAGCTTTAACTGAATCAGTTGAGATATGTAAACCCTAGGGGAGGTGAGCCTATATAAACCTCCCTGCGGGGCGTGTAGAGATACGTTCCATCGTACCCCCACGCGACTCGCCGCCTAGCCGCCGAGCTCGCCCATTGTACCACCTTCATAATACAATCTAGCAGGAGTAGGTCTTTACCCTCCGGGGGGCCAAACCTGGGTAAAACCCTGTGTCTCCGCCCTCATCTCGCTCCGCAGATGGCTGGCCGCCCTTGCCCCTCGTTCTACTACTCGCTGCCGATTGCAGCATCTGCCGTGACCATTCCCACGATAGTGGCGCCCACCGTGGGGCCTGGCCGGTCTGGCCGGTGTTCTGCGGCGAGATCCAATCTGCCCATCAACGAGACGGTCGCCACCGGCCGCATGATAGCGATCGGCGAGATGCTCCAAATCTTGCCGAGCAGCTACGTCCCGGCGGCGCGACCCGTCACGCACAGCGTGATCCTGCCGATCGGCACGATCAGCCTCTTCGTTGGCCTCACCGACGTCATCGTCTCGGAGGACTCGGCTCGCATCCGCGAGTCGCCACCACACGATCGGCTCTCCGAAAGCCAGATCTGCACGATCCATCGCCTCGCCTCCGAGTACAATTCGGCCCACAGCGGCGTGGCCGAAAACTCAGCAGCCGCGGAAGACGCGGCCCTCAACGACGACGCCGACTCGGCGACCCCGGCGTCACTCGCCGGGTCCATCACCGCGGCTTCACCCGCGGGCTCCATTACTCAGGTCTCCAACGTGGGAGACTTCAAGGACCCCTCCATCCTCGGGATCTTCGAATTCGACTCCGGGTCGGAGAACTCCGCCGACCTCCATGACGGAACCAGCCGCCACGCTGCGACCTACATGGCGACCGGCACCGATCCGCCAGAGGATCCATTCTCCACCCCAATCCCTCCTAACGCCACGGCGACGGAGGTCGAGGAACTCCGCCTGAAACTGGCGGAGGCAGTGCGCAAGGAGCAAGCCGAGCGCGAGAAATTTCGCCTCGAGCAGGTGACGGCGCAGGAGCTATCGCGCTACCACCAACAGCGGATCAGGTCGCGCCTGAACCCCACCGTTCAGGGGCGCGCCCTGAACTTCGACGACGAAAACGACCCGGCCCGCGTGGCCGAGCGCGCGATCTGCGAGAACGCGCCACCAGGAGGAAGCGCCTGACCCCCGCCAGGATCGACGGCGATGGGCGCCCCGCCTCCACCCAACCGCACACCCCCCAGGGACCAGCCGCGGATAGTAGTCTCCTCACGGGAGCGAGACGCAAACGGACTCCCACTGTTCTCCACCCCTATGGACAACCTCGTGGCAGGCCGAGCAGCAGCCGACAGCATCACGGCCATCGGCGACGGCGCCCTACAGATCCAATACGTCAGGGCCCTGCTCGCAAAGGCCGTCGAGCAGCAAAGAGCGGGCGCCGACTCGCAAGGTCGAGTATACTCGCGTTCTTCGGGAAGCAGGCGGCCTCGAGCGGCCGCCCAATGGCGGCAAACACACTCAACTGCCCACCACCGGAGCCACTGCAGCTCCAACACCGACCCGCGAACGCGGCACTCTCCACCAACGACCCCAGGCCGGCGACCAACCTCGTCGCCGCCAACGGTCAGCCCATCGAGCCCGGACCCACATCATCAACAACCAAAGCTGGCGCGCACGCCAGCCCGACGACCTGCGGCACACCCTAACCAATCGCCGCGACGGCGAGCCCATGGGGTCGCTCAGTCGACTCGGCCCCAAGTGCTTCGGACCGATGATCCGAGGCGAGAAGTACCCGCCAAACTTTAAGGCGCCGAAGGAGATAGAAAAGTACGATCCCTCGTACGACCCCGCTGTCTGGCTCGACACATACCTCATGGCAATGGGGATCGCAGGCCACACCGACCTAATGGCCGCCCGTTACCTCCCCTAATGATGGAGGGGACGTGCAGGCAGTGGATCAACACCCTCCCTCAGGACAGTATAGACTCTTGGGAGGAGATGCGCGACGCTTTTGTCAGGCACTTCGAGTGCTCCTACACCCGCGCCACCACTATCGAGGACCTGGAGCAATGCGTCCAGGGACCCCGCGAGTCGACCCGCAACTGGGTCCAACGGTGGCAAGAACTCTGGTACAACGCGGTCGGCATCCACCCGGACACCACGATCCATTGCTTCAAGACCTCGTGCCGATACGAGCCCCTGGTCGCCAAGCTCAAGCGACACTCTCGCACACTCGACAACATCCCCGACCTCCTCGAGATCGCCAAACGGTACGCAGAGGAAGATCCAAACCAGGAAACTGACGACGAGTCAGGAGGTCAACGCCGCACGAGCGGCAACGACAGCGGACGACGGTCCGACCTGCGCTACAGCAACACTCGCCTCACTGGCAAGCGCCGCAGTGACGGGCGAGTCGACTTCGTCGCCAACGCCGATCATGCACAACGCGAGCCCAAGGGCTTCCGCCGCGACGGAGGACAACGCCGCGACGGCGGCAACTACAAGGCCAAGCCAAGGTTCGACCCCGCGGCTCTCCTTAACCAACCATGTGCGTTTCATAGCAGGGAAGGAAAGCCCGCCACGCACACCACCGCCGACTGCCACACCCTCAGGGAGATTGAGAAGGCACAGCGAGCACGGGAGGACCCCAACAATGACCGGCCAAACGGCGGAAAATTCGGCAAAGTGGCCGGCTCGCTCCACACCTTCACGGGCTTCAACACGAAGCGCGACAAGAAGGTCATCGCTCGCGCCGTCGCCGTCAACGCGGTGGCCCAGGTGGATGTCCCCTAGTTCCTCAACTGGTCGGAGCAGCCCATCACCTGGAGTCGACAAGACCACTCGCCACGCATCGAGTACCCAGGTCGAGTCGCCCTGGTGGTCAAGCCCAAGGTCGGCGACTACTGGCTCCCCAAGACATTGATGGACGGCGGAAGCTCCATCAACATCCTGTACCTGGACACCTTCAGGCGGCTACGGTTCCCGCAGTCGATGATCGAGACGACCCACACCATGTTCCACGGCATCGTCCCCGGTCGGAAGGCGTACCCGATCGGCAAGGTCACGCTGCCAGTCACCTTCGGCACACCAGCAAACTTCCGCACCGAGCGGATCGTCTTCGAGCTCGTGCCATTCAACAGCCCCTACCATTGCGTCCTGGGGCGCCAGGCGTTCGCCAAGTTCATGGCAGCGCCCCACTACGCGTACAACGCGATGAAGCTCCCCGGGCCGTGCGGCGTCATCACCATCAACGGCGACCCCGACATGGCCGCCGAGTGCGAGGCCAAAGGCGCCGAGCTCGCTGACGCCGTCATTGCGGCGGAGACCAACCACACGGATGAACTCGCCAAATACGCGAGCGGGGTCAACAACGACGACCCCACCATACTCAAGAAGCCCAACTCGGAGGGTGCAAACACCTCAACCTTTGAGGCCACCACGCACACCCGTACCGTCGAGCTGGTCCCAGGCGACTCCAGCCAGACGGTGACGATCGGGACGGGCATGAGCCCGGCATAGGAAGGCGCGCTCATCGAGTTCCTCCGTGAGAACAGGGACATCTTCGCATGGAAGCCCTCTGACATGCCCGGTGTCCCCAGGGAGCTCGCTGAGCACAAGCTAAACGCCGACCCCAAAGTGCGACCTGTCAAGCAGTCGCTGCGACCCTTCAATGAAGAGTGCCGCCGAGCAATCGCCGAAGAGGTGCAGCGTCTACTCGCTGCAGGCTTCATCCGGCCGATCAAATACTCCAAGTGGCTGGCAAACCCAGTCCTGGTCGAGAAGAAAAACGGGACCTGGAGGATGTGTATCGACTACACAAACCTGAACAGCGCCTGCCCAAAGGAGCAGTTCGTCCTCCCGCGGATCGACCAGATAATCGATTCCACTGCGGGCTCGGAGTCGCTGTGTTTCCTTGACGCCTACTCTGGTTACAACCAGATCAAAATGGTTGTCGCGGACGAGGAGAAGACGGCGTTCATCACGCCATTCGGAGCCTTCTGCTACACCACCATGACCTTCGGCCTCAAGATCGCCGGGGCAACCTACCAGCGGTGCATGCAAGAATGCCTTGCGAGCCAAATTGGCCGCAACATCCACGTCTACATCGACGACGTGGTCGTAAAGTCCGCTCGCCAGGGCGACCTACTCGCCGACCTGGCGGAAACGTTCGCCAACTTGAGAAAATACAAGATAAAGCTCAACCCAGGCATATGCACCTTCGGTGTACCCGTAGGGCAGCTACTGGGCTACGTCGTCTCCAAGCGCGGGATCGAGGCGAACCCCACCAAGATCGACACGATTGCCCGACTCGGCAAACCCGAGTGCTTGCGCGACGTTCAGAAGCTGGCCGGGCGAGTAGCGGCTCTCAGTCGCTTCATCCCCCGCTTGGGCGAGAAGGCAATGCCTCTATATCGCCTGATGCGCAAGAACCCCACATTCCAGTGGGACAAGGAGGCGGACGACGCCCTCCACGACCTCAAGAAGGTGCTACTCGCCGCACCGCTACTCGCCGCCCCGGTCGACAAAGAACCCATGCTAGTCTACGTCGCGGCTTCCGAGCGCGTCGTCAGCGCGGTCATGATCGTCGAGCGACCGGAGGAAGGAAAGGAGCGCCCAGTACAGCGACCGGTCTACTACATCAGCGAGGTCCTCACCGAGTCGCGCCAGCGGTACCCGCAGTACCAGAAGCTGGTATACGCGGTCTTCAGGGCACAGCGATGCCTGCCGCACTACTTCCAGGAGCACCCGATCACGGTCGTCTCCTCCGCACCGTTGCAGGACATCATCCGCAACCGTGAGGCGACCGACGAGTCGCCAAGTGGGCCGTCGAGATCGGCGTCCACAACATCAAATACGAGCCACAAAGAGCGATCAAGTCGCAAGCCCTAGCGGACTTCATCGCCGACTGGGAAGAAGCCCAGCAGCCAGAGAAGCTGCCATACCTCTACTACTGGAGCCTGCACTTTGAGGGCTCCAAGAACGCGGACGGCGCAGGCGCAGGGATCGTGTTAACTTCTCCGAAGGGCGACAAGCTCCGCTATGTCCTCTGCCTGGACTTCACACCCTGCACAAACAACATGGCCGAGTACGAGGCCTTACTACACGGCATGAGGGCCGCCAGGGAGATGAATGTCAACCGCCTACACTGCTACGGCGACTCCGACCTCGTCGCAGGACAAGTCGCTGGCACCTGCGACGCCGTCTCCCCCACCATGGTGGCGTACCGCCAAGCAGTGGACAATCTGGGCGGACACTTCATAGGCTACTCCGTCGAGTGGATCGACAGGCGGAAGAACGAGGAGGCCGACGCCCTCTCTCGCATCGGTTCGGCTCGACTCGCACCACCCGCCGGTGTCTTCCTCGACACGATCACCAAGCCATCAGTCTCTCCCCCAAGGGAGATCGACATCGGAGTCCCGCTCCAACCAGAAGCAGCCCTGGTCGCACTCGTCAACGAGCCAGATGACTGGACCAAGCCCTACATCGCCTACCTGGAAGCCGGCACCGTGCCGGCAGACGAGACGGAAGCTCGAATGATCGCCCGTCGATGCAAGTCCTATGCCATCATCGACGGTGACCTCCACAAGCGCAGTGTCACCAGCGTGTTCCAACGCTGCGTCCAACCCGCCGACGGATGCAAGATCCTCCACGACATCCACTCCGGTGACTGCGGCCACCACGCCGGCGCCCGCTCTCTCATCGCCAAGGCTATGCGACATGGATTCTACTGGCCCACCGCACACGCCGACGCTGTCGACATCGTCCAGTGGTGCGCCGGGTGCCAGAAGTACGCCAACCAGACGCACGTGCCGAGCTCAGCGCTCAAAACAATCCCCATCACCTGGCCATTCGCCGTATGGGGCATGGACATGGTGGGCCCCTTCAAGAAGGCTCCCTCCGGTTACACCCACCTCCTAGTCGCAGTCGACAAATTCACAAAGTGGGTGGAGGCCAAGCCAGTCCGGAAATGCGACGGGAAGACCGCCACGAAATTCCTACGCGAACTCATATATCGCTACGGGTTCCCCAACAGCATCATCACGGACAACGACACCAACTTCGCCAAAGGAGCCATGGCCTAATTCTGCGAAGAGCACCACATTTGGCTCGACCTCGCGTCAGTCGCCCACCCGGAATCCAACGGCCAGGCGGAACGGGCCAACCGGCCTGAAGCCGCGACTCCAAGTACCACTCGAGCGCACCGCCGGGTGCTGGGTCGAGTAGCTACCCTCCGTCATCTAGGGAATCCGCACCTCGGTCAACAGGTCGACAGGATTCACCCCCTTCTTCATGGTGTACGGCGCCGAGGCAGTCATGCCCACCGACCTTGAGCATGACTCGCTAAGGGTCGTCCACTACACGGAAGCTGCGAACAAACTCGCACGACAGGATGGAGTCGATCAACTTGACGAGGCACGCGACCTAGCTCGCTCGCGCACCGCCATCTACCAACAAGGACTCCGCCGCTATCACAGCCGGCGGGTGAGAACTCGCACCTTCCAAGAAGGCGACCTGGTGCTGCGTCTCATCCAGGACAAGAAGGGCATGCACAAGCTTTCCCCTCCATGGGAGGGACCATTCGCCATCGGCCGTGTACTCGGCAACGACGCCTACTACCTCACCGACGTCCTCGGGGACGGCGAACTCGACGTCAAGCGACCATGGAATGTAAACCTCCTACGGAAGTTCTACGCCTAGAACCCCATATATGTACTCTCCAGTCGCTACGAAATAAAAAGAAACGGTTACCGCAAATTGCGCCTACTCTCTGTGTCTTGTGCCACTCGCACTCGTAATAACAGCAACACGTTAACCGCAGAAGTCAACCTTTGGTACAGCGATCGGCACGGCTAAGTAGTGCGGTGCAAGAGCACTGAGTCACCTCAGGTCTTGCATCGTCCACGAAAAACGCCTACCCGGAGCCCCATTGGAGTCGCCTAGCTCGACTGGTTCTACGAACCAAGACTACTGCCTACGCTTCTTACAGCGACCACGGTCCTCCGCATCCTCGACATAGCGACTCGAACGGCTAAGTACCACGCTCGGGGACTGCGGACCAGTTCACCTCGAGCGGTCCGGGAAAACGCCAAGTAGGAGAGCATGCCCAGGACTCGCCACGCGACTGACCCCACGGGCCAGGCAGGAGTGACACGCACAAACTAACGCGCCAAGTCCTCACTCACCCTCGAGTCGTGCCTGGAACAGCCAAGTACCACGCTCGGGGACTCGGCCACCCGACCTCGTTCGCGCACGGGAAAACGGCGAAGTACAGCGTGTTCAAGGGAGTCGCCTAGCGACTGGCTCTTCGAGTCCGGGCGAGTCGGCCACAATAATAAAACACACAAAGACAACAAACACATCACATACGAGGTAAACCCCATAAAAGGGCGGACGCGCTCGGGGACTCGTTCAAACAACAATCACAAACACTTGACAAATGCCAAAATAGACACGACATCTCATTCGATAGCATGTTGCATTGTCTCGCATTACAAAATATGCCCGCATGGCAGAACTGCTGCTAACGCCACAAGGCAAACTATCCTATTCTGCAGGCTTAGACGACGACTCGCCAACTCCACGGCGATTGTGGATGAACGGTGTGTACGGGTTCGACGGATACGTCGTCAGTTCACCCGCCATTGCCGCGCGGAAGGGTTGCTCAACCTTGAAATCACGATGCGGCGGCTCGGGGTTGCCAGACATGACGACCGTCTCCTGGTACGGAAGGAGGTCGCACATCGCCAAGACACGCTCCGAGTACTTGGCGGCGCGGTCTTGCAACTTGAGGACCTCGGAAAGCTCCACCGCGCCGGTCGACGATGGGTAGCCACTCGTCACGTCGTCGATGTCGAAGTCCTCAGAGAAGTGGTCAAGTCCAAGACTAAGCGCCGTTGCCGCCCCGCGCCGAAACGCTGACCGCGTCATGAACTCAACGACCGCGGGCGCCTTCTCCAAATACCTCCACAACTCAACGAGGTCGCTGGGAATCACTTCCGTGGGCGATATCTCCTGGAGATAGGCACGGATGCACGTCGCCGACAATGTTGCCGAATCGACAAGCGTGCTCACACACTGCCGCGTGTTGAACGTGCTTGCTTCTTCCGCGCTGTCGATGATGCGACCTGCGAGTAGAAGACAATAATGAATACGACGGACACCACAAATGGCACAACTACTGAAAGAGGCAGACGCACTTACCAATCAACGGGCGGGCGAGATCTGTGATGAAGCATTGAAGCGACGTATGGTCGTCCTGAAGCCCAGCAATAAGGACTTCCGACACTCTGCGATCCTCTTCGGCGGCTGCAACGGCGGCCTTGGCTCGCCCATCGGCTGAGCTCGCTTCTTCCTTCGCCTCCTGCAGCTGGCGCTCGAGGTCGGCGATCCGTTGTTCGGCCGAACTCAAAGCCGACTGCGCCGCCGCCAATTCACTAGCGGGGACAAGCCCCTGGCGAGCTTCCTCTGCCTTCGCGGCAACAGCCCGAAGCCCTTCATTCGCCTCCTAGACGATGGCCAGTTCCTTTTCCGCGCGCTGCTTCGCCGCCAATCGGTCGGCCGATTCAAGTTGCAGACCCTGCACATCACCAAAACGTCAATCAAAGAAACTCCTAAAGTGCCCACCCGCTTAAATTCAGCGAGTGCGCACTCGGGGACTGGCAATCAAAGAAACTCCTAAAGTGCCCACCCGCTGAAATTCAGCGAGTGCGCACTCGGGGACTGGTACTCAAAGAAATTCCTAAGTGCCCACCCGCTGAAATTCAGCGAGTGCGCACTCGGGGACTGGATGCGAAAAGTGAATATAAGACACTAAAATAATCAGGCCGCTGCAAAGCACCGACCTGATCCTCGGGGACTAGATGTACCTGGATCGCTGCGCCAAGCATGCCGTGGAGTTGTATCGCGTCCAAGGACGCGAGGAGAGCTGGCGTATGCCCACGGCGCTAGTCGACTTCAGCGTCGGCGACTCCTGGAGCGTGGCTCGAAGGCGAAGTTCCACTCGCCGCGGCCGCCTTGGTCATGAAGCGCGGGAAGGTGGCGATAGAGGCACCCGCCCCAAAGGAGGTCGGCTCGGCCGTTCCAGGCAACGGAGCGCCCTCCTTCGTGGACGCGGCCGCCTCCGTTGCAGGACCAGCCGGCGCGGCCGCCGTGTCGTCAAAAATCGTGACGACGGCGTCACCCTTGGCCTTCTTGCCGCCATCCGCAGGGACGACGACTTCATCCGCCTTCCTCTTGCGGGAAGAATCCTCCTCGCTGACGACGGACGGCACCTTAGCCACGGTTGGGTGGCCCATCTTCTTCACTCCGGTCCTGTACATCGATCATATAAGCAAGATAATTCAATGATTATGGGAGACAAAGGAAGGCGAGTGCACTCACTTGGCGACCGGAATGAAGCGCAGCCCCGTACGGAGGCCGGCTGGCTTCTCCAGCTCAGGCCCCAGTCGGCGGCTGATCCCCATGTCCAGGACGTCACGTGCCCAAGACACGGACGGCTTCTTCGTCATCGAAGCTGCGACCGGAGCCTCTGTAACTTCTTCGACAGGAGCTTCCCTGCGAGGCAAAGTCGCTGCGGCCGGAGCCTCCCCCAGCCCCGAGACCGGGGCGAATGGCGGAGGCATCAACGCCAGGGGCACCTCGACGGTGGCCGTGTCCAGCGCGGCTGTCGTCGGCGGCGCCTCATCCTTGGCCGGGCTGGGGGCGTCGGAACTGCTTGCCGAGTGTGGTGGCGAGGCCGGCCTCGTCGGTTTCGTCTTCCTTCTTGGAGGGGCCTTCGCCTCCTTCTCCTTCCTCTTCTTCTTTGATGGAGTAGCTTGGCGGCGCGAGGTCGTCTCTAGAAGTTCTTCTTCATCATCATGGCGCTTGAGGCTCTTGCTCGCCTCGAGCTCGCGCTGACGTTGCCCGCGGGTCTTGCGAGCCAGCGGGGCGGCTTCCTCCTCGGATTCGTCGTCGCTGTCGCTTTCGTCGCTCCTAGCAAGCGACCCGCCCATGTCTTGGACGGACGAGCTCGAATTCTTGTCATCCGAGGGCGGGAGCCACCCTTCCACCACTTGGAACAGCTGCAACAAAGGCAAGTTGAAGTTAGTATGACCGCGACTGCAAAAGGACTGCGACTGCGAATGATGTGAAGTGATTACCGTTGGGGTTGAGCGCTTCGCGGTATAGGGGGCGACCCCAGCTTGAGCGTCCAAGTACACCGCTTGGGTGATTTTCTTCAGGGCCGCGGTGTAGTCGTCGAGCCTCCACTCGGCCAGGCTAGCCTTTTTCGGGTCGTCCTGGCCGGTGTACATGTAGTGCTCGCGCCGGGCCAGCGGGACGAGTCGCCGCCCGAGCCAGCAGTTGTACAGGTTTATCGTCTGGAGGCCCTTCTTCTTTAGACCGCGGATGGTCTGAAGCATCTCGTCGACGACCATCCGCTAGTCGCCGGGAAGCTTGCCGATTTGAAGGCGGCGCGGCTCGGACCGATCGGCGGAGTACCACGGAATCGCCGTCTCGCCTTCCGGAGTCGCCTCGACAACATAGAACCACGACTTTTTCCAGTCGCTCGCTGCCTTGGCGGGTAGCATCAGGTCAAAGAATGAGGCCTTCGACTTCAGCTGGAAGGTTAGGCCACCCGCGGCGAGCATTGGGCCGCCCGCCTCCTCGCGGCTGATCCGTCCATGTTACAGATCTTGCCAAAGAGGGAAGTAGGGCTGGCAGCCCAAGTAGCACTCGCAGAACGCCACAAAGATGGCGAGCTGCTCGACGCTATGGGGGCCCAGATCCGACGGCTGGATCCCGTAGTAGGAGCAGAAGCGCCGGAAGAATAGGGACGTGGGGAACCCTAGCCCCCGTTCGAGATGACTGGTGAAGCAGATGAACTCCCTCTCTCGCGGGTTTGGAGTCACCTCTCCGGCCGCGGGGATGCGCCAGCAGCCGGCTTGCAGAATCCCGGCCTCCTCAAAGGAAGCCAGTTGCGCCCTGGTGCATTTCGATCTGCCCCAAGGTTCGGTGGAGAGGGCCATGGCGGAAAGATTTGTGGGGGCTCGGAGGATTTCCGGTTGGCTGGGTCGCGGTGCGGAGGGAGGCGAAAGGTGCGCGCAGTCGGAGGAAATGGTGAGACGGTGGTCATCTGATCGCTAGCCATTCCTCTTATATAGCGGTTGCTACCCGCCAAATCAGGGAACCGTTACCGCGCGATGATTACGCCAAAAGTTACCGTTGGATTAACTCCAACGGCTAGTTTGACCATGTTTAATGGTCCAACTTCAGCCACTCAGCTCGCCGACCCAACCACTATGACAGTGTTTCGCCGACTCGACTCGCCAAAGCTGCGAGTAGTGTGATTAGTTTTTCCTTTATACAGGAGCCCGCCGTTGATTCGACTGGATGTCTACTCAGCAGCCGTATGCTCCGACTGCCAGCAGCCACCTACGCCAAATCGACGACGGCCTCGGGGACTACTGATGGGGATATGCCTACCGGGGTATACCCAGCAGGACGTTTCCGACTGGCCCAAGACTTGGCGAGTGGGCCTGCAAGACGGCGACTGGATTGAAGCCCAGCGAGGAACCAAGCGACTAGAAGCTGAAGGCCCAGGCGAGTAGATAGGCCCAGTCGGATTAGGTTAAACGAGTATCGAAGCTTTAACGGAATCGGTTGAGATATGTAAACCCTAGGGGAGGTGAGCCTATATAAACCTCCCTGCGGGGCGTGTAGAGATACGTTCCATCATACCCCCACGCAACTCGCCGCCTAGCCGCCGAGCTCGCCCATTGTACCACCTTCATAATACAATCTAGCAGGAGTAGGTCTTTACCCTCCGGGGGGCCGAACCTGGGTAAAACCCTGTGTCTCCGCCCTCATCTCGCTCCGCAGATGGCTGGCCGCCCTTGCCCCTCGTTCTACTACTCGCTGCCGATTGCAGCATCTGCCGTGACCATTCCCACGACACTCGTGGATGATGTAGATGAACGTTTGCCGATCTCAAGATCGAGAAAAAGTCCAGCGCCACAAATCAGCAGCGCATCCGTGCTCGCACATACGTCCAAGCCACCGAGCAACCTCCGCCTCCTTGCTCCAGCGATGCAGCGGAAGCAACAACTCTTTCTTGCCAAAAAGCCACCGGGAACATGTATCTCGCTAGTCCGAGACCATGGAGAATAAACTAGAGGGGGAGAGAGATCCTTCACGAGGAGGTGTGAGTGAGATGGAGTGAGAGGGGGGCCTTATATAGGAGGGAGGGGGCACCTGTAACATCCCTAAAATCATGATTTCAAGATTGCATATCATTCATGCATGCATAAAGTTTTGAGATCATTTTCAAACCATTTTTAAGAAAACAGAAGCACATAGTGCTATCATTTTATGTGAGCAAACTTAAATCAAATGATCATCCTCATTTGAGAGCTTAAGTGTTTTAAACCAAGTTTGTTTGCTTCATTGTTGATTGGATTGAGTGTGGAGCCTGGACAAAAATATACAAAACAAATATGGGTTCAAACCATTTTCAAAACATTTGCAAATCAAATACCTTGACACTATTTATTTTGTTTATTCAAAGGAACCAAGCTTGAACAGAGAGACCACATGTTTCTATGCCTAGAAATATGAATGTTGCACCCTACAAAATCCCTGAAAAGATTTGATTCCAATTAGAGTTTGAATTCATTTGAAAACCAATCCAGAAAATCGAATTAGAAATAGAAAAAGGAATAAAGAAAATGAAAAGGGTCGGCGCCAGACTTTGAGCCCATCAGCAGATCCAGCCCAACTAGCCCACCCGGGTTTCCTCTCTCTCTCTCACGCGTAGACACACCCACGGAGTCACTGACACTCGAACCCCACTCCCCCTCTGTTTATTTCGCTGACAAGTGGACCCATCCACGTCGACTCCTTCTTCCCCAAATCCCGCGCGCCTGCGACGCTCACGCCGCCGTTACTCGTCGCAGTCACTGCCGCGTTGATTCCCATTGATTCTGCGAGTAATTCCTCGCCCAGCTCCGGCTATAAGAACCTATCCCTCTCGCGACCATTTCCCCTCACCCAATTTTCTCTCCATGCCACCAGGCTGCTCGCAACTCGCCAGACACCGCCGCAGCTCCGACGACCTCCGGCGTGCGATTCTGGTAAACCCCGTGTGCCCCTTCATCTCTGATGCTTGCGAACAGCTTTGCGACCTCCTTGCGCATCTCCTGATCCCCTTCAACTGTCTGTTTGTGATCCAGAGCTTCGACTTCGACGAGCACCATGAGCAACTGACGCAGTCTCCAACTCCGGCGAGAGATTAAGGTAAAATCCGACCGCCCCGTGCCTTCCCTTTGACGCTGACTTGTTCGCCTGACCTATGCGCACACACTGATGCCCTCCGTTTGCGTTAGGGCGGAGCAGAACATCGCCAACGTCGCCGTCCACCCGAGCCTGACCCTGACATCCACTCCGACGAGATCCCACGGCCACTACAGCGCGCCCCTTGCCAAGCTACCACCACGTTGAGCTTCAGTGCGTCGCTGCGAGTCTGGTAAGCACCCTCTCCCCTCCCCGGGCGACCTAGAACTCCGGCACCGCCACTGACTGAGCGCTCCGCCGCTCGCCGTCACCGCGCGCCGCCAGACCTTGGTCGTTTGATCAAGAGCCGTTAGATCTAGATCCAACGTGTGCAATAGAATCACTTAACGAAACGGTACGTTAGATCTGAGCCGTGCGCGATCACTTAAATCCAACGATCTGCGTCGACCGATCCGTGCGAACCGGTACGCACCAATAGGATAGTGTCGCGTGGCTAGGGTTTGGTTTTAAAAACAGAATTTGAATCTGATTTATATCCAAATTTGGTTTAGCTATAACTTTTGATCCCCACGTTAGAATTTGACAAATTTTATACCGTTGGAATCAGGAGAACAAGCCCTTTCCATTTATGCAATGTGTTTAAAGTTTTGCTTCTGTTAAAATAGTTTTATTTGCAGAAACATGTGTAGGGCTTATTTGAGTATATGAATTGCTTAGGGATTGTTTTTAGTGTTAAATAAATTTGGTTTGGCAAGTTTTTGACTTGTATATGAATCAGTACTGATTACATGCCTTGTTGAGTTTTCAAAATCATCACATATCATCTTGCATGCATGCATATATTTTTGGTTGTATATGTTGTGTGTGTAATTTGTTGCTACCAATTTTTGTGTAGATTTTGGTGCTAGTGATTGTGATTGTGAGGAGTGATACTCTCCCAACTATCAAGGCAAGTGGTACTTCATGAATATTTCCATCCCTATATTTTGTACTAAGCATTAGAAATATTTTGCTAAGTCTTGCATGTTACTATTTTGCCTATATGCCATGTTGGGAAATCCTAAATAGTTGTAGAACTGCTAGGAAATTTCTAAATTAAGTTACTATCTATGCCATGCTTAGCCTAGCTAGTAGCAAACAAGGGTTGGTGAAAATACACATGCTATTATGAAAATATTTCTAAGTCTTTGGACTTTGTTTTGCTTAATAAAATAACTAAGTCAAAGAATCACCTGGGTGGAATGGGACTTGATTGGTGGTTTTGGTTGAGTGGTTACACAAGGCCCATGGCTATGGTTTACCTTGTGTATCTCACTTGTGGAAAGCCACCCAGGAACAAAGGGATTTTAGAGGCCAAGTGTTAAGAAGCTTCTAGTGCAACCACTTGGCAATATGGGCTCTGCCTGGACCACATAGGTTGCTAGAACTTAGCCATTTGGACAGTTGGTGGTAGTGGGATGATAGGTTGGAACGCGCCCATTTGGTCTAAGGGAAGGCTTTGAAAGGTCATGTCTTGGTGAAACCAAGTCTGGTGGGGAAAGTGCACAACCTCTGCAGATGGAAATCTGAGTACTTAGCCAAGTCCATGGCAATGGACAACTTGAGCATCAAGACATGGAAGCTATCAAGAATCTCATCATTCCAACTTCTAAGTAAAAACTTGTGGGTGAACAAGGGTGAAGGACCTCAATGTCTATTGGTGGTTCCTTGGGAAAAGTTTTGACAAAGAAAAACTTAGTGATTTCAACTAATAGGCAAAACCTATTTTGAGCAAGCAAGCCAAGCTACACTTAGCCAAATTTGCATATAGTATCTAGTCCACTTAAAATATACTAAGGTATCACTTGCCAATACTATTCCAAAGTATTGACCCACTGTGGCTGTAACTTGTGATGTTGCAGGTTACTCTGATGAGGATTAGGTGTCATGAGTCTACACTCAACATGTTTGCCTGTGGCACATGAAGATGAAGACTTATATTTATTTACTTATTCCAAACTCTTGTATTAGGCCTGTGGCCTTTGAGTTGTAAATACTATGTTTATCTCTGGAATGGATGTAATAATGACCTTTGTATCTGTGTACTTCATCTTAAACTGTGGATGCTAGCAATGATCCAGGGACTAGCATTGCAATCACAGGGATCCTTTTCCTTTACAAAGGAGGGATCTTACAGATGGTATCAGAGCACTGTGTTGCCTGTAGGATTATGACCCTAGGATTGGAAACCACTAAGGAAAAAATTTCAACAACTTCTACACTTGTCTTTTCTTCTCGTAAACTTTTCTAATCTTCTTTCTCATCTCTATTTGTAGATGAACTCCATCAACGAAGCCGTAATAAAAGGGCCACTCGTGACTATGACTTTGGAGTGTGAGACAGAGTTTCCCAAAGCTCTCAAGGACCTCATGGTGGCAATGGAAATACATGGTGCAGCTGTGTACAAAGGCTTTCCTGTGATGGATGAAGGAGTTGAGTACTAGTGGGTGCAACTTCACTTGTACAAAAACAAGGAAGACAACCACAAGGGAACAGGATTCTGCATGTACACCAACACTGTGGTACACACCACATTCTTTGAGTCAGCAAGGGATGCAGCTTGGAAGACAATCAAAGAACTTAGTGCTAGAGTCAAGTGCAGGATGCTCAACCTCCAAAAAGACTTAAAGAAAGAGAAGGAATATACCCAAGAGTTGGAAGCTACCAACCAAACCTTAAGAGGAGACATTATAGACTTAGTGATGGAGTCATGTGAGCAAGATAGGCTGATTGCTTCTAGAAACATTGTGTTAGCCAACAGATCCAGTGAGATAGGATTGTAAACATACTTCGTTAGTTGGACCACCACTTATCACTTTATTTTCCAAAAGATGCTTTAGAAATAAGTTGAACCTTGATTGATGTAATGGTTTCATGTATGCATGACTTGTGTGAATTGCCTTCCAAGGATATGTATGTGTGTTTTGCCTTATGTTGTAACTTAAATTGTGATGATCTAACTTTTATACCTTATAAATAGATGCCTACTATTACCATCAACACTGTTGAGGAGTTCCAGGTTACTCGCTTTGGTCCTCGTATTGTTGACCTTACCACTTTGCACAATCTTCCTCTTCCCACCATCATGGTGCTTCCCCTCACCAAGTTCGAGAGTAAAGACCTTTGGGGCTTCAAGGTCAACCAGCCCGGACGCCAGACAGAGCCTACCACGGAGGCCATCGTCTTCAAGCTCATGCATGATGACAGGGAGAGAGGCCTTGAGGTACTGATGCAGGATCTGATAGGACGTCTGTTAGGGAGACACTCTCGACAGGTTAGAGGTGCTCATTTCCATGTCTTCGGTAGACGTGACGAGGATGGAGAGTCCATTGACTTCGAGGACGATTCGAGGGACACAGCAGAGCCTATTCGCCTATACCTCCAGGACTTAGAGTCTCTCATTAGGCACGTGGACACTGATCGGACCAACGTCATGCTTAGCAATGACGAACTCCAGGTACAGCTTCACGAGAAGGACAAGCTCTTCGCAGAGCAAGATGAGATAGTCAAGGAGATGAAGACGAAGTTCGAGAGCCAGGATAGAAAGTTCAAGTCAGGAGAAGCGAGTCCAGGATAGGAACAAGAAGATCCGGGACATGACTGAAGAACTGCAGGCCAAGGACTTCGAGCTCGAGCATCAGCAGACGGTGATTGAGAGGCTTCGTTCCCAGAAGAGGGCTCTCAAAGCCAAGATAGAGACCTTGACCACCAATGTCGAGGAATACAAGACCGCAATGGAGAATGCAGGTCTTACCTTTGTCGAGGAGGAGGTTGATGCCGAGGAGTAGATTTGACTACTCGTTTATCTTATATTACCGTACTTGTTATTTGAGAACTTGTTATTGACCATCTGACATGTGGACGGCTTGTTATTTGTGTGTGTTTTACTTTATGAACTTGTTGTCTTGTTGTTGAACTTTTATCATTTTGTTGCATGCTTTGTGATTGTTTATGTGATGTATTGTGCATGAAAGCATCTATGATTATCTCTATTGAACAAACCACAGATGCCTCCCCGTCGTGCAAACCCCAACCCCAACAACAACATCACTCCAGAAATGCAACAAATGATGACCGCTCAAACTCAGCTGATGCAGATGATGACGATGTTCATCCAGAACCAAAACAACAACAACAATAACAACAACAATAACAACAACAAAAACAACAACAACCCACCGGGTTTTGATATGCTTACCAGGTTCTTAAGATTGAGGCTAGCAAAGTTCTCAGGGACGACTGATCCCATGGTGGCCAATGATTGGCTACGTTCTGTGAACAAGGACTTGGTAACTGTTGGCTGTATGGATGCTGATAAGGTCAGATTTGCAGCACATTTGCTGGAAGGACCAGCCACCACTTGGTGGGACAACTTCCAGATCACCACTCCCATAGAAGATGTGACATGGGCAATTTTTGAGGATGGCTTTCGCACTGCTCATATCTCATCCGGAGTGATGAGTCTGAAAAAGAAGGAGTTCCATAATCTAAAGCAGCGCCACCACAGCATGGCAGAGTATATTGAGGAGTTCAACAATCTAGCGCGTTATGCACCGGATGAAGTTGACACCGATGCTAAGAGAAGGGAAAAATTCCTTGAAGGCCTAAATGATGAACTGAATTTGCAGCTATCAGTGGCCTATGTTCCTACTTATCAGTCTCTTTGTGATAAGGCTGCTATTTTGGAGAACAAAATGAAGCAAGTTGAGAGTAGAAAGAGAAAGCACTCCGACAAGCATAGCTCGGGATCGTCTCACAAATGATCTCACTATGATGACAGCGGAAGCTCAGGATCCCACAAGCATGGGAAGTTCAACAAGCACCACAACCACAACCGTCATGACAACAAGCATCACCGTAGTCATGACAATGACAAGTACAAAAACCACAAGAGTGGACATAAGATCCACCACAATGGTAATGGAAGTGGAAGTGGAAGTTAGCCTGTTAAGAGAGACATAAGTCAGGTTGAATGCTTCAAGTGCAAGAAGATGGGGCATTATGAAAATGACTGCCCAGAAAAGAAAGTCGAAGGACCCAACAAGCCCAACCCTTTTCAGAAGGGACAAGTAAACCACATCAATGTGGAGGAGGTCTATGAGGAGCCTGATGCAGTTGCTGGTAAGTTCAAACTCAATTCTGTTCCAGCATTTGTTCTCTTTGATACTGGTGCATCTCATTCATTCATATCAAGAGCATTTGTTGAAAGAAATGAACTACCGGTAGAAACTATTGGGTGTCCTATAAAAGTAAGTTCTCCAGGTGGAGAAATGATAGTGAATTCAGGATGTCATGATCTAATCATAGAGTTTGGTAAGTACAAGTTTCCCGTTAACTTGATAATTCTAAACTCTCAAGGATTGGATGTCATTCTGGGAATGGACTGGATGACTAACTACAAAGGAGTGATAGATTGTGCCAACCATACTGTCTCACTCACAACTCCAGAAAATAAGAGGATCAGATTCAAGACCAACTTTGAAGCAAAAAGGTGTATGCTTAATTCTCTTAAGGGGGTTAGCATAGACAGTGTACCAATTGTGAGTGAATATCCGGATGTGTTTCCGGAAGAATTGCCGGGAATGCCACCAGATAGAGATGTGGAGTTTATGATAGATTTGGTACCAGGGTCTGGACCAATAGCAAAGAGACCATATAAGATGTCCGTGGATGAATTGAAAGATCTCAAGAAACAACTTGGAGAACAATTGCAGAAAGGATTTATTCAACCAAGTTCTTCATCTTGGGGAGCCCCAGTCTTGTTTGTGGAGAAGAAAGATAGAAGTCAAAGGCTATGCATAGATTACCGATCGCTCAACGAGGTGACTATCAAGAACAAATACCCTTTGCCTAGAATCAATGACTTGTTTGATCAGCTAGAAGGAGCTTGCGTGTTCTCAAAGATTGATCTAAGATCAGGCTATTTTCAACTCAAGATAAGAGAACAAGACATCCCTAAGACAGCCTTCACTACTAGGTATGGATTGTATGAGTATACTGTGATGCCATTTGGTTTGACCAATGCTCCAGCATACTTCATGAACATGATGAACAAGGTGTTCATGGAATTCCTTGACAAGTTTGTTGTCGTTTTCATCGACGACATTTTGATCTACTCCAAGAGCAAAGAAGAGCATGAAGGACATTTGCGTTTGATACTTGAGAAGTTAAGAGAGCATAAACTTTATGCTAAATTCAGCAAGTGTGAATTCTGGTTGAATGAAGTTGGATTTCTTGGTCATGTTATGACAAAGGATGGTGTAGCAGTTGATCCTGCTAAAGTTTCAGCTGTGACTGAATGGGAATCTCCCAAGTCAATGAAAGAAGTTCGTAGTTTCTTTGGCTTAGCAGGTTACTACAGAAGGTTCATTGAGAATTTCTCCAAGGTAGCTAAGCCTATGACAAAATTACTAAAGAAATACAAGAAGTTTGCTTGGTCTGAAGGTTGTGAACTCAGCTTTCAGGAATTGAAGAAGAGACTTGTGACAGCACCAGTCTTGTGTCTGCCAGATTTGGAAAAAGATTTCCAAGTATATTGTGATGCATCTCATCAAGGTTTGGGTGCAGTACTCATGCAAGACGGTAAAGTAGTGGCTTATGCCTCGAGACAACTCAAAACTCATGAAGTGAACTACCCTACTCATGATTTAGAGTTAGCCTTTGTTGTCCATGCACTCAAAACATGGAGGCACTATCTTTTGGGAAAGCGTTGTGAAGTGTTCACAGATCACAAGAGTTTGAAGTATATCTTCACCCAGAAGGAGATTAATATGAGACAAAGAAGATGGCTAGAACTTATCAAGGATTATGACTTAAGTTTGCAATACCATCCCGGTAAAGCAAATGTTGTAGCAGATGCTCTAAGTCGTAAGGTTTTTGTGAATGGTCTCACTAAGGGAGAATTGCCCGACGATTTGTGTGCCCAATTTAGAGATCTCAGATTGGAGATTGTGCCTGAAGGACATCTTATGTCTTTGGATGTTCAACCCACTTTGTTGGACAAGATCAAGGAAGCCCAGAAGATTGATAAAGAAATTGAAGAGATTAAAGAAAAGATTGGCAAAGGAAAAGCCAAAGGATTCCATGAAGACGAACAGGGTACTTTATGGCATGGGAAACGTATCTGCGTTCTGCAAGATCCGGAGCTTCGGAAACTGATTTTGCAAGAAGCACACAACTCACCGTATTCTATTCATCTGGGTAACACCAAAATGTACATGGACATGAAGGAAAGATTTTGGTGGAATAATCTCAAGAAGGACATCGCCGAACATATTGCTTTGTGTGATGTATGTAGTAGAGTGAAGGCGGAACATCAGAAACCGGCAGGTTTGCTTCAACCACTACCTATTCCTGATTGGAAATGGGACAAGATTGGTATGGACTTCATCACCGGATTACCAAGGACCAGGTCAGGATATGATTCTATTTGGATAGTAGTGGATCGCCTAACTAAAGTGGCTCATTTCATACCCGTGAAGACAACCTACACCAGTGCTAAACTGGCCAAGATCTATATGAGTAGAATAGTATGTTTACATAAAGTGCCCAAGAGTATTGTGTCTGATAGGGGAACTCAATTCACTTCCCATTTTTGGAGACAGCTACATGAATCATTGGGAACGAGGTTGGAATTCAGCACTGCTTTTCATCCTCAAACTGATGGACAGACAGAAAGAACTAATCAGATTCTTGAAGACATGTTGAGGGCATGTGCTCTAGACTACGGAGCCAGTTGGGATGAAAGTCTGCCTTACGCAGAGTTTTCTTATAACAACAGCTACCAAGCCAGCATTGAGATGTCACCATTTGAGTTTCTCTACGGGAGAAAGTGTACCACCCCATTGTTATGGAATGGTGTGGGAGAAGGAAGTTTGTTCGGACCGGAACTTATCAAAGAAGCCGAAGAGAAGGTCAAGTTGGTTAAGGACAGATTGAAGATAGCACAATCCCGATAGAAAAGCTACACAGATCCTGAGCGTAGAGAAGTCACCTACGAAGTTGGAGATAGAGCTTACCTTAGGGTGTCACCACTTCGTGGAGTAAAGAGGTTTGGAGTCAAAGGTAAGTTGGCCCCAAGATATGTTGGACCATTCAATATTCTGAGTCGTAAATGAGAAGTTGTCTATGAAATTGAATTGCCAGAGTCTTTGTCAGCAGTCCATAATGTGTTTCATGTGAGTCAACTTAAGAAATGTCATCCATAAATGGAGGAAACTTCTTTGAAGGATACTATACCTTTGGAGGAGGTTCAATTGGAAAGTGATCTCACTTATGAAGAGAATCCTATCAAGATTCTTGAGACTGCAGAAAGAGTTACACGGACTAAGACTATCAAGTTTTGCAAAGTGCAGTGGAACCATCATTCCAAAGAGGAAGCAACATGGGAAAGAGAAGATGATCTTCGGAAAGACCACCCTCACCTATTTGCTAGCCAATCCGAATCTCGAGGGCGAGATTCACCTTAAGGGGGTTAGATTTGTAACATCCCTAAAATCATGATTTCAAGATTGCATATCATTCATGCATGCATAAAGTTTTGAGATCATTTTCAAACCATTTTTAAGAAAACAGAAGCACATAGTGCTATCATTTTATGTGAGCAAACTTAAATCAAATGATCATCCTCATTTGAGAGCTTAAGTGTTTTAAACCAAGTTTGTTTGCTTCATTGTTGATTGGATTGAGTGTGGAGCTTGGACAAAAATATACAAAACAAATATGGGTTCAAACCATTTTCAAAACATTTGCAAATCAAATATCTTGACACTGTTTATTTTGTTTATTCAAAGGAACCAAGCTTGAACAGAGAGACCACATGTTTCTATGCCCAGAAATATGAATGTTGCACCCTACAAAATCCCTAAAAAGATTTGATTTCAATTAGAGTTTGAATTCATTTGAAAACCAATCCAAAAAATCGAATTAGAAATAGAAAAGGAATAAAGAAAATGAAAAGGGTCGGCGCCAGACTTTGAGCCCATCAGCAGATCCAGCCCAACTAGCCCACCCGGGTTTCCTCTCTCTCTCTCACGCGCAGACACACCCACGGAGTCACTGACACTCGGACCCCACTCCCCCTCGGTTTATTTCGCTGATAAGTGGACCCGTCCACGTCGACTCCTTCTTCCCCAAATCCCGCGCGCCTGCGACGCTCACGCCGCCGTTACTCGTCGCAGTCACTGCCGCGTTGATTCCCATTGATTCTGCGAGTAATTCCTCGCCCAGCTCCGGCTATAAGAACCTATCCCTCTCGCGACCATTTCCCCTCACCCAATTTTCTCTCCATGCCACCAGGCTGCTCGCAACTCGCCAGACACCGCCGCAGCTCCGACGACCTCCGGCGTGCGATTCTGGTAAACCCCGTGTGCCCCTTCATCTCTGATGCTTGCGAACAGCTTTGCGACCTCCTTGCGCATCTCCTGATCCCCTTCAACTGTCTGTTTGTGATCCAGAGCTTCGACTTCGACGAGCACCGTGAGCAACTAACGCAGTCTCCAACTCTGGCGAGAGATTAAGGTAAAATCCGACCGCCACGTGCCTTCCCTTTGACGCTGACTTGTTCGCCTGACCTATGCACACACAATGATGCCCTCCGTTTGCGTTAGTGAGGAGCAGAACATCGCCAACGTCGCCGTCCACCCGATCCTAACCCTGACATCCACTCTGACGAGATCCCACGGAAACTACAGCACGCCCCTTGCCACGATACCACCACGTTGAGCTTCAGTGCGTCGCTGCGAGTCTGGTAAGCACCCTCTCCCCTCCCCGGGCGACCTAGAACACCGGCACCGCCACTGACTGAGCGCTGCGCCGCTCGCCGTCACCGCGCGCCGCCAGACCTTGGTCGTTTGATCAAGAGCCGTTAGATCTAGATCCAACGTGTGCAATAGAATCACTTAACGAAATGGTACGTTAGATCTGAGCTGTGCGCGATCACTTAAATCCAACGATCTGCGTCGACCGATCCGTGCGAACCGGTACGCGCCAATAGGATAGCGCCGTGTGGCTAGGGTTTGGTTTTAAAAACATAATTTGAATCTGATTTATATCCAAATTTGATTTAGCTATAACTTTTGATCCCCATGTTAGAATTTGACAAATTTTATACCGTTGGAATCAGGAGAACAAGCCCTTTCCATTTATGCAATGTGTTTAAAGTTTTGCTTCTGTTAAAATAGTTTTATTTGCAGAAACATGTGTAGGGCTTATTTGAGTATATGAATTGCTTAGGGATTGTTTTTAGTGTTAAATAAATTTGGTTTGGCAAGTTTTTGACTTGTATATGAATCAGTACTGATTACATGCCTTGTTGAGTTTTCAAAATCATCATATATCATCTTGCATGCATGCATATATTTTTGGTTGTATATGTTGTGTGTGTAATTTGTTGCTACCAATTTTTGTGTAGATTTTGGTGCTAGTGATTGTGATTGTGAGGAGTGATACTCTCCCAACTATCAAGGCAAGTGGTACTTCATGAATATTTCCATCCCTATATTTTGTACTAAGCATTATAAATATTTTGCTAAGTCTTGCATGTTACTATTTTGCCTATATGCCATGTTGGGAAATCCTTAGTAGTTGTAGAACTGCTAGGAAATTTCTAAGTTAAGTTACTATCTATGCCATGCTTAGCCTAGCTAGTAGCAAACAAGGGTTGGTGAAAATACACATGCTATTATGAAAATATTTCTAAGTCTTTGGACTTTATTTTGCTTAATAAAACAACAAAGTCAAAGAATCACCTGGGTGGAATGGGATTTGATTGGTGGTTTTGGTTGAGTGGTTACACAAGGCCCATGGCTATGGTTTACCTTGTGTATCTCACTTGTGGAAAGCCACCCAGGAACAAAGGGATTTTAGAGGCCAAGTGTTAAGAAGCTTCTAGTGCAACCACTTGGCAATATGGGCTCTGCCTGGACCACATAGGTTGCTAGAACTTAGCCATTTGGACAGTTGGTGGTAGTGGGATGATAGGTTGGAACGCGTCCATTTGGTCTAAGGGAAGGCTTCTGAAAGGTCCTGTCTTGGTGAAACCAAGTCTGGTGGGGAAAGTGCACAACCTCTGCAGATGGAAAATCTGAGTACTTAGCCAAGTCCATGGCAATGGACAACTTGAGCATCAAGACATGGAAGCTATCAAGAATCTCATCATTCCAACTTCTAAGTAAAAACTTGTGGGTGAACAAGGGTGAAGGACCTCAATGTCTATTGGTGGTTCCTTGGGAAAAGTTTTGACAAAGAAAAACTTAGTGATTTTAACTAATAGGCAAAACCTATTTTGAGCAAGCAAGCCAAGCTACACTTAGCCAAATTTGCATATAGTATCTAGTCCATTTAAAATATACTAAGGTATCACTTGCCAATACTATTCCAAAGTATTGACCCACTGTGGCTATAACTTGTGATGTTGCAGGTTACTCTGATGAGGATTAGGTGTCATGAGTCTACACTCAACATGTTTGCATGTGGCACATGAAGATGAAGACTTATATTTATTTACTTATTCCAAACTCTTGTATTAGGCCTATGGCCTTTGAGTTGTAAAGACTATGTTTATCGCTGGAATGGATGTAATAATGACCTTTGTATATGTGTACTTCATCTTAAACTGTGGATGCTAGCAATGATCCAGGGACTAGCATTGCAATCACATGGATCCTTTTTCCTTTACAAAAGAGGGATCTTACAGCACCCCAAGGGGTGGCCGCGCATGGGGGACTGACCCCACCCCTTCCTCCATTCATGTGGGTGGAGCTTCCACTCACAATTTGTCCCTTCACTTCTCCACTCAAATCCCACTCAAAAAATCCCATTAAATTTCCACCAAATTTAATGTAATCTCTCTTTAAATAAAACTCCTTTTATTTATTTAATCAGAATTTTGTCAATTACTTTAATGGACAAACATTCACATAAAACCCCTTGCTAGTATTCTATTTCACATGCAGAAACACTTTCAGCAATTTCACCCGAAACAATTCCGGTGTCTAGTGAAATAAATTCCTGCGCTTTATAAATCTTTTTGACAAGAAACTATTTATTCCAAATGGTTTTGGTGTCTCTTAAGTGTGTCACCCTAAGATTCGCAAATAATGTGGACATGGTCGAGACCCCTCTCGGATCAATAATCAGAAGCGGGACCTGGAGATACATACTGACTCCCACACATTCAACGATGACTTCTTTTGATCATGAGAACCTTTTACGCTAGAATATTAATCTCTTTATCTCACAGTATATTACATGTCCGAGATTCAATCATCGGTATCTTCATACCTAGTTTGATCTTGTTACTGAAATGTACTATTTTCGCATTCCTGTGATATAACATTCTAGTGATCGAACCACTTGCTTGCAAGCTAAGCAATGTGATATCACAGAGAGGGCCTAGAGTATATATATCCATCATCGGGATGGACAAATTCCACTCTTGATCCATGGGCCTCAACATAACACCTTCGTAGTACTGAACCCACCTTTATAGTCACCCTATTATGGTGTGACATTTGATGTTATCAAGATACTCTTCAAGTGTTAGTGATTGACATGATCTCATGGTCTAAGGATTAGTATTACTTCGTATGATGTTATAGCAATATAAACACAATGACTTTGATCATAATGCTATACTTCGGATGAATGTTCATCACACCATTCCAATAATGTTGTGACCTCGTTATTAACAACACCTAATGTCTATGATCAGGAAACCTCGATCATCTTGTTAAACAACGAGCTAGTTTATAAGAGAGGCATAACTAGGAACTTTCTGTTTGTTTATTAAACACACATGTATTAACATTTTCGTATTAATACAATTATAGTATGAAAAATAAACATCTATCATATACTTGGAATATACATAATAACAACTTTATTATTGCCTCTCAGGACATATTCCCTTCACAATGACCATGGTGCTGATGGTTGCTTTTGTATGCAGAGAATGAAGCTACCAAACTGGCAAAGTCTCATGAGGTCTACGTGTCAGTCGCATAGCTGGAGTATGTAAAGGCGGTGCTGGCCGCGGTAGAGGAGAAGGCGAAGACGGCAGTCGCGGCCGCAAATTCGGACCGCGCCGCATCTAACTCTATTATCATGGACCTAGAGGCCAAGTTCTCCAAATTGGAGAAGCATGTGAAGAAGAATTGCCACCGCATCCTTGGTGAGTATTTTTCCTATATTCCTTAGTAATGGGGAAGTCCCCGAGCGGGTCTGGCCCCGAGTGGGCTGAGTCGACCGTGGCATTGTGTTTTGATCTGGCCTGACTTTTGCAGATGTTTTAGGTCATGGCGATGCGTTTGTGCGGGATTTCACTGCAGATCAATGCATGAACGCGGTGATGAACGCCGCCTCAGAGTTGTCGTCGTGCGTCCATGCCATCCTCCAAAGCATAACCTCGACTAAGGTTGTGCCCACATGTTTCATAGATGTGTGGCACTATCTAGAACTAGCGCCAGCCGTGGTGGGTGTGATGGCGTGGTCCACCTTCCGCCGCGGGGCGACTGCAGCGTTGAACCTTGGGATTGCCCACTTCCCCGAGGACTTCGACCTCGACGACGTAACGAGTAGGTACCCCTCGACGACTGGGGCGGTGGAGGCTTCTGAGTTTGCCGCACTGCAATCGAAGGAAGACCCATATACGGAGCGGGTGCTGGCGATGAACGACCTCCTGCCATACCAAGCGACGGAGGTGGCGCCTGGCGATGCCGACCCGGAGTACCGGGATTTCTTGGCGGAGTGTCCCTTCCGGTCGGCGAGTGAGATAGATTTATCTACGTACCCGACGAAGCCTGTCAAGGTGGCCAAGTCATCGAGCGATGCTTCTGGTTCTCAGCCTACAAAGTAGGAGGGCTAACCATGTAATAGAGTTAGTGTTGAGTGGATTTGTAAAATATTTGACTTGGTACGGATGCATTTTGTGTGCATATATGTTCGTTGTCTCGTGTTTGTTTGTTTTTTCCAAGTGTTGATTTTGTGTGTTGGGTGCGTCCGGGGTAGCTAGTATCCGGGCATGGTTCGGTTATGTTTGCACGCGCGTGGCTAACGATTGAGTGTCTGTATGTGAGATGTTTGAGTAGCTCTTAGTCGAATTGTCATGGCTCGAGGAGCTAGTCACGTGGTGACCCCAAAGGATCCGTTGTACTTGGCTTTTTCTCTAGACCTGTTTGGGTTCATTTTTGACGAGTCCCCGAGCGTGGAAATTGGCCTTTCAAAGCGTTGATACTAAGGTAGGAAGGACCTGTGATGCGTTGTTTGTAGCTGATACGTCGAAAACGTATCTATAATTTTTGATGCTCCATGCTTGTTTTGTATCTACTTTGCTTTGCTTTGTCTACACTTTGAGGTGTTTTTATATCTTTTCTGGAACTAACCTATTAACAAGTTGCCACAGTGTCAGTTGTTTGTTTTTTTCTGTTTTGGTTCCAGAAAGGCAGAAAATCAATATTCTCGGAATTGGTCGGGACAAAAGCCAAAGTCAATATTTTACCGTGGGCGTCACAAAGTCTAGAGGGGATACGGAGAGGCGATCCAGGGCCACCACACCCCCCTAGGCGTGGGTGGGCCCTACCCCGCGCCTGGGTAGGGTGTGGGCCCCCTGGCCACCTCCCATCCTCGCCTCTTCACCTATAAGAAGCCCCCGGGGAGAAAACCCTAAATAATCCAGAAGAATACATGAAAACCTCTATAGCACCGCCGCCACCGAAGGGGAGATTCGGGGGACAGAAAGTCTCTGTTCCGGCACCCTGCCGGGACGGTGAAGTGCCCCTGGAGCCATCTCCATCGATCTCCATCGCCATCTTCATCACCGTTGTTGATTCCCATGATGAGGAGGGAGTAGTTCTTCCTCGAGGCTAAGGGCTCTACCGGTAGCTATGTGTTCATCTCTCTCTATGCATGATCTTGTTGTGGTCATGAGCTTTGTAATCAAGTAGATCTACCTTGCTACTCAAGTGCTTCAATAGATCTCTGCTCTCCCCATGTGTGTGAAAGTGACAGCGTGCATACCGTGTGTGGCACTTTGGCTAGATTGAATATTTGTTATGAGTTATATTTGGAGTTGGATGACTCTATGAAATTGTGGTGTTTGTTGGAACCATCTAGCGCTCAAGGTGACAGTGTGGGGTTATCTATATTGGGGAAGGCAGACTTTGTGGAGTGCTATTATAGCCCTACCGATGATTAGAGTGTCCAACCGGAGAGTAGTTAAGAGTAGTATCATGAAGAGAGGATATTTACATGAGAGAGTGTTCACTAGTGAAAGTATGATTCCTAGGCCTTGTTTCTAAACATTGAAACACCGTTTGCATGTTTGCTTGCTTTAGTCTTTACCTCACCGTCAAGCTCTTTTCTGGCACTCACCCACGTTACCCCACATCAACGACAAGTCAGAAGATATTTTCTGGAATCGTTGCCACTTGTATTTCACTATCTCTTCGCTGAACTAGTGCACCTATACACCTGACAAGTGTATTGGGTGTGTTGGAGACACAAGAGACTTCTTGTATCTTGATTGCAGGATTGCTTGAGAGGGAATACCTTTGACCACTTCGTCCCTGAGTTCGATAAACCTTGGGTAATCCACTTAAGGGAAACTTGTTGCTGTTCTACAAACCTCTGCACTTGGATGCCCAACAACTGTCTGCAAGAATAGAAGTGCGTAGACATCAAGATCTTTTCTGGCGCCGTTGCCGGGGAGATTTTGGTCCTTTTACCTTTCCTTCATGTCAAGCTCCATCAAAACTATTTTCTGGCGCCGTTGCCGGGGAGGTAAGGTAAAAGGTACTCACATCCTCCGGTGTGAGTGATCGAAGTTATTTCCTTTAGATTCTGTAGTTTTGTCTTTTTGTTTCTTGTTTTTACTAGTTAGGCTTAATGGAAAACAACAACAAAATTAGAGAGCTCTATAGTTTTATCTTGAGTTAGGACATGAAGTGTTTGAAGAGAAAATTAAAAAACCTATGGAACTTTATTTGCATGCTAATAGCAATGTTATTAGTATGAACTCTTTGGACACCATTATTGCTAATGCTATGGAAAAGTATAAGCTTGGGGAAGCTGGTTTTGATGAAAATGATCTTTTTAGTCCCCCAACTTTGGAAGATAGCTATTCTATTGCTTATGATGATACCAAACCTCCAATTCATGATGATTACAATGATGAGTATGATATTTTTAGTCCACCTACTATTGAGGAGAAAATTTATTGTGATTACAATATGCCTCCTATATTTGATAATTATGGTGATGAGAATAGTAATGATAGCTATTTTGTTGAATTTGCTCCCACTATGATTAATAAGGATGACTATGCTTATGTGGAGAGTAATAATAATTATATGCATGTGGCTCATGATAAGAATGTTTTATGTGACAGTTATATTGTTAATTTTATTCATGATGCTACTGAAAGTTATTATGAGACAGGGAAACATGGTTTTATGCATCTCAATAATATTAAGTTTCCCCTTTTTATGTTGAAAGTTTTGAAGTTGCACTTGTTTTGCTTTCCTATGCTTGTTGCTTTATGCTTTCATGAATTGTTTATTTACAATATTCCTATGCATAGGAAGTGGGTTAGACTTAAATGTGTTTTGAATTTTCTTCTTGATGCTCTCTTTTAAATCAATTCATATTTCTTATGTGAGCATCCTCTCAAACTATCAAGCCTAACTTAAAGGCGTTAAAGAAAAGTACTTGTTGGGAGATAACCCAAGAGTTTTCTTGAGTCTTGGAAGTTATTACTTCAGTAATGACCTCTCCTTATCATTTTTGTTTGTTTTTTGTGCCAAGAATGACCTCTAATGAGAGGGAAGTAAGATTTGGGGAGTTGTTGTCCCGAAACAGATTTCTGTCCTCAACCATAAAAATTCATGAGGAGTCTCTATAAGGCGGATTGAGCTCGAAATTTACGAATAAATCCCCCAGTATGTTAGCTAACTTTTGTTAGATCAAAACTTTTTTATTTGATCAACATAAGATATTCGAAAAAATCGGTTTCTACCTGCTGGTCTGTTTTGACAGATTTCTGCCATTATTTGCATTTGCTTCTTATTGATTCCTTTTTGAGTTCTCTTTAGGTGAATTGAGCTTTTTGAAGGAGTTAATACAGTAGCTTGTGGTTTTAGTAAAAAGCCTTGCTGTTCCAAAGCTTTGCCAGAGGTCTAATATCTTTTGAATACACTAATGTTGCTAATGAAGATTGTGTGAAGTTTTGTATGAAGGAAAAATTTCAGGTATAGAAAGAGAATGATGTAATGAGATGAAGAATGGACAAAAGCTCAAGCTTGGGGATGCCACCCCGGTGTCACCCCAAGAAATATCCAAGAGGTACAAGCGTCAAAGTTTGGGGATGCCCAAGGCATCCCCTTCTTCATCAATAAAAATCTCAAGTCTTTCTAGACACTTCATTTTTATTGTTTCATGCATTGTTGTGTTGTTCTTGGAGCATCTTAGTTTTTGTTTTTGGTTTTTGTTTGCTTAGTTTGCTTGAGTAAGTTGATTGGGTACACCACACTTCTTTTGGAGAGATACACACTCTGTTTCCATTGCCTAGAACACTCTAGTTTTCACTCTTATTGTTTTGTGAGTTATGTGAGGACCCCTCTGTTGACTGGTGGAGGCTGCTTGGTTTAGTCCCACCTCGCCTACGGGAGGAGGCCACACCCAGCTTATAAGGGAGAGATTCCTTCCTCCTTTCAGTCCGGGCTTTTGGGATGAAGTGGGCTCTCCTCTTATTGTTGGGCTGTGAGCGCATGAACATCCAGAACGTGGAATGAGTGCTGGGCTGGCCAAGTGGACGCTAACATCTGGTATCAGAGCCAGCATCGCCATGCCTTCCTGAGGGGCTTCTCAGGGGGATGGGATGTGAGGACCCCTCTGTTGACCGGTGGAGGATGCTTGGTTTAGTCCCACCTCGCCTACGGGAGGAGGCCACACCCAGCTTATAAGGGAGAGATTCCTTCCTCCTTTCAGTCCGGGCTTTTGGGATGAAGTGGGCTCTCCTCTTATTGTTGGGCTGTGAGCGCATGAACATCCAGAACGTGGAATGAGTGCTAGGCTGCCAAGTTGCTAGCACTGTGTTCAGCCTTAGTTTTCTTGTGCTTTCAACTTAGAACTTTTTAGTTCTTATTTGTGGATTTGTGAGACAATATCACTGATATTTATTCATTATTATCTTTGTGAGTTGTTTCAAATAAGTTGCTTCGTGTTGGAAAGGAGTGGAAAGTTCTTGCTTGATAAGTGCAAGGGGAGCTTGTTTTGACTGTGGCTTAGATTTTATCTTGTCATGCTAGGTGTTGTTTTGACCTTATGCTTAGTGATTATAGCTGTAGCATGTCTTGTTCCAAACAATTAGGATTGCTTAATGTGCCTTGAAAGAATCATGCGTTGTTTTAGCATACAAAAGCATAGTATTGTGGTATTCTCCTTTGATGCTTTGTTTGGGTTGACTTGGCACATGCTCACACCATGTTATGACTATGAACAAGTCACCATAGCCTCTATTATCATTTAGTCCTTGACTTGTAGTACCACTCTATGCTTTGATTAGTAATGTTTTGTTGCTTTGCATGATTATGGCCATTATTGCTCTCTTAGTTGGTTTCTCCCAGTATTTTGCTAGCCTCCACTTGTATGAGTAAGTTCTACTCATGCCTCCAAATCCCAAGAAACCAAGTTATTCCAAAGTGTCCACTATAAACTCCTATGCATGGTGTGTTACACCATTCCAAAGTATATTCTTGTTTTTAGCTATCTTCCAATTAAAAACTATTTTGTTATGTGAAAACTTAGTGATTAAATCCCTCACAAACTTGATGGCACACTTTATATTCTTTGCCCCTAATAAACTTGAACCATTGTGTCTTCTATGTTGTATATGTTTGCACTTATACGTTGGAATTAGCATAACCGTGTTGTCACGAGGAACGTTTTCAACATTGCAGTTGTACTTTGTACTCAGTTGATATCATGATCTTTTGTCTATGGATGTTATCGGTGTGAAATAAAAAGGGAACTTGTAAGTCCATGGAGTTTGTATTCTGTGTTAGAGAAACGCCTGGGCCGCTAGCCTAAGCCATGCCTAATCATGGTGGAAACTTGCAGCATCACCATAGTAACATCTATGAAGCATTCTTCTTATAAAAGAAGAGAGACATTGAGAAAAGAGGGAAGAGAGAAAAAAGCACCATATTCCCATGGTAAATAAGAAGATTGCTGAGATGCTCATTGTCTGCTTGCCTTGTCATTTTGGTTATGCGATAGCTCCTGTACCATGTGCAAGGGGTACCCCGTTGGCGGTTCTCAATGATATGCAAATACTTATAGTGACAAGAACTTACCTGGACCCAAAGTTGAGTATGCATGAGGTGTGGCCCTCGTATTCAAGGGGCATGAGATTGCCAACTTATACTTCGTCAAGCATATACTCCATCTTTGTTCACTTTAACCTTAATCACTTCAAGATGCTTATGATAGGGGCAATGAGGGCTGAAATCTAACAAGTACCATCATTTTTGGAAGCTCTTTTTGAAACTTTAAATCCCTCCTTCCTTTATAAAAGGTCTTTATTCCACCACTATTGAGTCTCCACCTTCTACCTTTAGGCACCATTAAGAGAGCATAGCTGTCATTCTATGTGCAGTGTTCCAAAGCTTATTGATTGATGCATATTGTGATATTACTTGTTCTTTTGCTACTTGTTTCTAGTCACCCTTGTGAACATTGAAGGTTTCCTATGCATCTATTTGCTACTCTATGAGGGACAAGCTGATTATCACTATGCCATGTTTTATGTATGTGAAACAAACAAACGTTTTTCAATGCATGCTATTCATGATATTTGTTTGTAGCTTGACATGTTTCATGCATAGTTACTTTGTTTTATTGTTAGAACTCCATCTTTCATGCTCATGTTTAGAGTTCTTTGATCCCAGCTTTCAATGCTTGCAAATGGTTTGATCTTGGTTTTGATGGTGCATGTCACCTCAAAAATTATTCTTTTATCACTTACCTACTCGAGGACGAGCAGGAGTTAAGCTTGGGGATGCTTGATACATTGGAAACGTATCTATAATTTTTGATGCTCCATGCTTGTTTTGTATCTACTTTGGTTTGCTTTGTCTATACTTTGAGGTGTTTTTATATCTTTTTTGCAACTAACCTATTAACAAGTTGCCACAGTGCCAGTTGCCTGTTTTCTTCTGTTTTTGGTTCCAGAAAGGCAAAAAATCAATATTCTCGGAATTGGACGGGACAAAATCCAAAGTCAATATTTTACCGTGGGCGTCACGAAGTCCAGAGGGGAGACGGAGAGGCGATCCAGGGCCACCACACCCCCTAGGCACGGGTGGGCCCTACCCCGTGCCTGGGTAGGGTGTGGGCCCCCTGGCCACCTCCCAGCCTTGCCTCTTCTCCTATAAGAAGCCCCCGAGGAGAAAACCCTAAATAATCCAGGAGAAATCCACGAAAACCTCCATAGCGCCGCCGCCACTAAAGGGGAGATTCGGGGGACAAAAAGTCTCTGTTCTGACACCCTTCCGGGACGGGGAAGTGCCCCTGGAGCCATCTCCATCGATCTCCATTGCCATCTTCATCACTGTTGCTGGTTCCCATGATGAGGAGGGAGTAGTTCTTCCTTGAGGCTATGGGCTCTACCGGTAGCTATGTGTTCATCTCTCTCTATGCATGATCGTGTTGTGGTCATGAGCTTTGTAATCAAGTAGATCTACCTTGCTACTCAAGTGCTTCAATAGATCTCTGCTCTCCCCATGTGTGTGAAAGTGACAGCGTGCATACCGTATGTGGCACTTTGGCTAGATTGAATATTTGTTATGATTTATATTTGGAGTTGGATGTCTCTATGAAATTGTGGTGTTTGTTGGAACCATCTAGCGCTCAAGGTGACAGTGTGGGGTTATCTAGATTGGGGAAGGCAGACTTTGAGGAGTGATGTTATAGCCCTGCCGATGATTAGAGTGTCCAACCAGAGAGTATTTAAGAGTAGTATCATGAAGAGAGGATATTTATATGAGAGAGTGTTCACTAGTGAAATTATAATCCCTAGGCCTTGTTTCTAAACATTGAAACACCGTTTGCATCTAGATCTGTTGCATGTTTTCTTGCTTTAGTCTTTACCTCATCGTCAAGCTCTTTTCTGGCACTCACCCACGTTACCCCACGTCAACAACAAGTCAGAAGCTATTTTCTGGCACCGTTACCACTTGTATTTCACTATCTCTTCGCCGAACTAGTACACCTATACACCTGACAAGTGTATTGGGTGTCTTGGGGACACAAGAGACTTCTTGTATCTCGATTGCAGGATTGCTTGAGAGGGAATACCTTTTGTAACATCCCTAAAATCATGATTTCAAAGATTGCATATCATTCATACATGCATATAGAATTGAGATCAATTTCAAAACTCATTTCAGAAAACAGAAGCACATAGTGCTATCATTTTATGTGAGCAAACTTAAATCAAATGGCCATTCCCATTTGAGAGTTTAAATGTTTTAAACCAGATTGTTTGTCTTCCTTGTTGAATAGATTGAGTGTGGAAAGTAACCACATGGTCTTATGCCTATATTTGAGACTATTGCACACTGCAAAAACCCTAGAAATATTTGAATTCAAGAAGAGTTTGAATTCATATGAAAACTATTCCTGAAAATCAAAACAGAAAAAGAAAAGAAATAAAGAAAGGAAAAGGGCCAGGCGCTCCTATTCTAGCCCAGCAGCAGAACCGGCCCAGCTAGCCCACCCGGCCTCTCTCTCGCTCGCTCGCACGCGCAGACGCACCCACACAGGCACTGACACTCGGACCCCACCCCCTCTCCGTCTCACTCGCTGACTGGTGGACCGCGACAGCTCACCCTCGTCTTCCCCAAATCGCGCCCGACCCCGTCGCCGGCCGTTTCCTCCGCCCATCACTACCGCGTTTATTCCTCGCTTAATTGCCCTTGATTCCACGCTTAATCGCCGCTCCCCTCTCGCCTACATAACCCCCTCTGCACCGCGGTCATTTCCCCCCACTCTCCTCGCTCACTCCGCCACCAGGCTGCGCGCATTTGGCCTCGAAACCCCTCAGTACCGACGACTCCGGTGACTAATTCCGGTGAGCCTCGACCGCCCCCCTCTCTCTGGTTCAAACTATCGTGTCCAACGTGGTCTCGTGAATTCCCTGACACCTTTCTTTTGCATTCTCGTGACCCAGAACGCCATCCGCGTTCGTGCCCGCGACCGACTGAGCCGCCGCTCAACTCCGGCGACCAATCGCGGTAAGTCCCGAGCGCCCCTTGCTTTCCCTTTGATACCAACTTGTTCGCCAGTCACTTGCGCATCTTCTAAACCCTCTGCCTTGTGCTAGGACGACACGGAGCCTCGACAGCGACCTCGACAGCAAGCGACAGACACCGCCCGCAACTCCGACGAGCTCCAGCGACCGTGCTCGTGCGCCCCTCGCCAAACTGCTGCTAAGTTGAGCTTCACCTCGACGCTACGAACCCGGTGAGCATCCTCCTGCCTCCCCGGACCACCTGTAGCGCCGCACCGCCGCAGACAGAGCTCGCCGCTGCCAGTAGCCACCGCTAGCACCACTGGACTTTGGTCAAAGCAACAGCAGCCGTTAGATCTGCATCGTAGGGATTAGATTAGAACGAGGACGAATCGTTTTCTTTAGATCTGGCGCGTTGGATCTAAGTTGAATCCTACGACACGGAAGCACGATCCTGAGCGAAACGGTATCAACCAATGGAATTAAGACGCGTGGCTAGGGTTAGAGTTTAAAACAGGATTTAAAACAGATTTGGATTCAAATTTGATTAGGCTATAACTTTTGATTCCCACGTTAGATTTTTGCAAATTTTATACTGTTGGAATCAGGGAGACAAGCCCTTTCTGATTATGCAATGTGTTTAGTGTTTAGTTTCTGTTAAAATGACTTTATTTGCAGAAACTTGTTTGAGACTATTTTGAGTATAAAATTTGTTTAGAAAATTGTTTTAGGGTAAAATAAACTTGGTTTAGCAAGCTTTTGACTTGTTTATGGTTCAGCACTATGCACTTGCTTGGTTGAGTTTCAAAAATCATCATTTAGCATTTTGCATGCATGCATATATTTATGTTTGTATATGAATTGTGTGTAATTTTGTGCTACCATTTTTTGTGTAGACTTTGGTGCTAGTGATTGTGATTATGAGGAGTGCTACTCTCCCAACTACCAAGGCAAGTGGTACTTCTTGAATATTTCCATCCCTATATTTCATACAAGCATTAGAAGTATTTTTGCTAAGTCTTGCATGTGTTAATATTTTGCCAAATGCCATGTTGGGAAATCCTAAGTAGTTATAGAATTGCTAGGAAATTTCTAAGTTAAGTTACTATGCCATGCTTAGCCTAGCTAGTAGCAAACAAGGGTTGGTAAAGTATTTACATGCTATGAAGAAAATATTTCTAAGTCTTTGGACTTATGTTTTTCTTAATAAAACAACTAAGTCAATGAATCTCCTGGGTGGAATGGGACTTGAATGGTGGATTTTGGTTGAGTGGTTACACAAGGCCCATGGACATGGTTTACCTTGTGTATCTCACTTGTGGTATGCCACCCAGGCACAAAGGGATTTTAGAGGCCAAGTGTTGAGAAGCTTATAGTGCAGCCACTTGGCAATATGGGCTCTGCCTGGATCACATAGGTTGCTAGAACTTAGCCATTTGGACAGTTGGTGGTAGTGGGATTGATAGGTTGGAGCGCGTCCATTTGGTCTAAGGAAAGGCTTCTGAAAGGTCCTGTCTTGGGAAACCAAGTCTGGTGGGGAAAGTGCACAACCTCTGCAGATGGAAAAATCTAAGTACTTAGCCAAGTCCATGGCAATGGAAAACTTGAGCATCAAGGCATAGAAGCTATCAAGAATCTCATCACTCCAACTTCTAAGTAAAACTTGTGGGTGAACAAGGGTGAAGGACCCCAATGTCTATTGGTGGTTTCTTGGGAAAAGTTTTTGACAAAGAAAAACTTAGTGATTTCAACTAATAGGAAAAACCTATTTTGAGCAAAGCAAGCCAAGCTACACTTAGCCAAATTGCATATAGTATTATAGTCCACTTAAAAATTTACCAAGGTATCACTTGTCAATACTATTCCAAAGTATTGACCCACTGTGGCTGTAACTTGTGATGTTGCAGGATATTCTGATGATGATTAGGTGTCATGAGTCTACACTCAACATGCTTGCCTGTGGCACATGAAGATGAAGACTTATGTTTATTTACTTATTCCAAACTCTTGTATTAGGCCTGTGGCCTTGAGTTGTAAAAGACTATTTTTTTATCTCTGGAATGGATGTAATAAATGACCTTTGTATCTGTGTACTTCATCTTAAACTGTGGATTCTAGCAATGATCCAGGGACTAGCATTGCAATCACAGGGATCCTTTTTCCTTTACAAAGGAGGGATCTTACAGATGGTATCAGAGCACTGTGTTGCCTGTAGGATTATGACCCTAGGATTGGAAACCACTAAGGAAAAAATTTCAACTACTTCTACACTTGTCTATTCATCTCGTAAAACTTTTCTAATCTTCTTTTCTCATCTCTATTTGCAGATGAATTCCATCAACGAAGTCGTAAGGAAAGGACCACTCATGACCATGACCTTGGAGTGTGAGACAGAGTTTCCCAAAATTCTCAAGGACCTCATGGTGGCAATGGAAATACATGGTGCAGCTGTGTACAAAGGCTTTCCAGTGATGGATGAAGGAGTTGAGTACTGGTGGGTGCAACTTCACTTGTACAAAAACAAGGAAGACAACCACAAAGAAAAAGGATTCTGCATGTACACCAACACTGTGGTGCACACCACATTCTTTGAGTCAGCAAGAGAAGCAGCTTGGAGGACTATCAAAGAACTTAGTGCTAGAGTCAAGTGCAGAATGATCAATCTCCAAAAAGACTTGAAGAAAGAGAAGGAACATACCCAAGAGTTGGAAGCTACCAACCAAACCTTAAGAGGAGACATTATAGACTTAGTGATGGAGTCATGTGAGCAAGATAGGCTGATTGCTTCTAGGAACATTGTGTTAGCCAACAGATCCAGTGAGATAGGATTGTAAACGTACTTCGTCAGTTGGACCACCACCTATCACCCTATTTTCCAAAATGTTGTCTTAAAATAAGAATGAACCTTGATTGATGTAATGACTTCATGTATGCATGACTTGTGTGTTTTATTTCCCAAAGGATATGTGTGTGGTGTTTTGTCTTTTCTTTATCTTAAATTGTGTTGTTCTAACTTCTCTATCTTATAAATAGATGCCTATTACCATCAGCACTGTTGAGGAGTTCCAGGCTACCCGCTTTGGTCCTCGTATCGTTGAGCTTACCACTTTGCTCAATCTCCCTCTTCCCACCATCATGGTGCATCCCCTCACCAAGTTCGAGAGGAAGGACCTCTGGGGCTTCAAGGTTAACCAGCCCGGACGCCAGACAGAGCCTACTACGGAGGCCATCGTCTTCAAGCTTATGCACGATGACAGGGAGAGAGGCATGGAGGTAGTTATGCAGGACCTGATAGGACGTCTGCTAGGACGACACTCCCGACAGGTTAGAGGCACTCACTTTCACGTCTTCGGAAGACGTGATGATGACGGAGAGTCCATCGACTTCGAGGACGACTCGAGGGACGCAGCAGAGCCGATACGCCTGTACCTCCAGGACTTAGAGTCTCTCATTAGGCACGTGGACACTGACAGGACCAATGTCACGCTCAGTAATGACGAGCTCCAGGTGCAGCTTCGCAAGAAGGACAAGCTCTTCGCGCAGCAGGACGAGATAGTCAAGGAAATGGAGGCGAAGTTCGAGACCCAGGACAGGAAGTTCAAGAGTCAGGAGAAGCGTGTCCAGGATAGGAACAAGAAAATCTGGGATATGACTGAAGAACTGCAGTCCAAGGACTTCGAGCTAGAGCAGCAGCAGACGGTGATTGAGAGGCTTCGTTCCCAGAAGAGGGCTCTCAAGGCTAAGATAGAGTCCTTGACCACTACTATTGAGGAGAACAAGACCGCGATGGAGAACGCAGGTCTTACCTTTGTCGAGGAGGAGATTGATGCTGATGAGTAGACATGACTACTCGTTTATCTTTTATTATCAGACTTGTTATTTTTTGAGAACTTTGTAGCATCCCAATTGTCTAACAATTGTAATGCTACTTGGTCTAGTAATATAATGGCTACTTCATATATATAATTGTTGCATCATAATTATAT
This sequence comes from Avena sativa, assembly GCA_916181665.1. NCBI lineage: Eukaryota > Viridiplantae > Streptophyta > Magnoliopsida > Poales > Poaceae > Avena > Avena sativa. The sequence continues at coordinate 162,516,796 of OV702294.1, read as the reverse complement.
CATGCTCATGTCATCATGCCACCTTGCATTTGAGCATCATATAAAACCCTTTTCCATTTGGTTCTTATCTCATATGCATTGTAAATTGTATTTGCCTCTTGATATTGTATTTGGTTGTTGATATATTGTTTAATGCCCAAGTTAAGTTGGGGGCATATCTTTTATTAACTCCACCACCCTTTCTTTTCACCACCTTATATTCCACCATCCAACTAAATATGAGCTTTGCACTTTATTGGGTTTTACCTCTAGCTCATGTGGGTTGGGATGGATCCAATTCTTTTTTCCACATGCTCTCATCTTAGCATCATGTTGTTTTCACATTATTGATATATGAGAGCCACATGGCCACCTTTGCATGCCTTGTGAGTGGAACCCTTTTCCTAGCTTCCATATGGATTATTATGGGTTTATGATCATGTGGGGATATTTTTGGGAATAGTAAGCATCTAGTGGAATATACACACTAGCAAGTCCCAATTATAATCAAATGTGATCATCTCCATCTACTCCACTTGGAACTTCCTTTTAAATTCTTTTGCTTAGGCCTTACTCCACATTTTGGAATGCACAGGAATAATGCCATGTAAATAATATTGTTTTCACAAAAATAAGCATGGTATTAATTATTTATGCATGGGCCATGCAAGTACCACCACAATTAAGTCTTTTGGATTTTTATTTGAATTCTTGGGTGGTTCATCTCTCTCTCTCTCCCTCTCCTTTCTTTTGGCTTGATCTTGTTTGAGTTTGCTAAACCCTACACCTTTTCCACATGTTCTTGTTGGATCTATTTTGGTGCATGCAAGCATCTAAAATTCTAACTCTAATCCTAGACCTACCTCACCCTCTTCTTTTCACCTATGCCGAGCCCTCTCTCTCTAGCAAACCCTAAAACCCCTTTCTCTAGCTCCTATCTCTCCAAACCTCTACCCTAACCACCTGCCAAGGCTACCCCACCTAGCTACCTAACCCCAGGCCGAAGCCTAACCTAACCCTAAAGCCCTAACCCGAGCCACCCTTTTCCCTCTAACCTAGCTCCAACCCGAGCTTCCCCTCTAGCTCTCTCTCTCTCTGCCACCCTAGCCCCACCAGCCCGAGCCTCCCCCTGCCTGCCTGGCCTCGCCCTGACCCCACCTGCCAGCTCCCTACCCCGCTCCTGCCCTGCCGAGCCAGCTAGCGCACGTGAAGGAGGAGGGAAAAAGGTGGCCGAGCCACCTTTAACCTACCCACTCCCCCACGGCACCCCCTCTCCCCCTCTTCTCCACCGCCTCCGTCTACCCCATCGCCGGCAAAACCTCGGCCTCCACTGCCCCTTCTCTTCCAGCCGGTGGCGTGGCGCTCTCTGGCGTCGAGGAGCGTGCGCGTCTGCTCGCTCCCACGTCGCGCAAAACCCTACCTAGGCCACGCCTACCTCCCTGACACCAACCCCAGCCCACTGCGCTGGTTCGCACCCCCAGCGCGCACCCGCAATGTCCCTGGATCGATCCCCGCCCGCGCCGCGCACCGATCCGTCGCTCGGTGCAGAGAGAGAAGAAGCACAGTGCATCGCGATGTCGTTTTGCGTTAAACCCCCCATAGCTTTTTACTCCTAAACCCGCGGTCCAGCCTGCCCCACCGTCAGCCTCTCTGCACGTTTTACAGAACACCCCCTAGCCTTTTTAAAACTCAACCCGCAGTACCCCTGGATCGCCCACGTGTCGCGTCACCGCTGGCTCGCCCGCGTGTGGCCCTGGAGATGATGTGGCCCCACCTGTCATTCGCTGGGGCTAGAACAGCTCGCGGTGATAAAAGCTTTTCCGCGCGCTGTGCTGCTGAGTCAGCGCTGGACCCACTGGTCAGTGTCTGTGGCTAGGTTCGAGCGAGTGACAAAAGTGTTTCCTGTAATCTGTTTTAATTCAAATCTTTTCAAAAATAATTCAAATTCAAATTTAAATCTGTTTTTAAATATCTTTTAACATATAAATCCAAATAATACAAATAATATATGTTTTGAAATCAGAAAAATGTGAGGATTTCAAATATGCCATTCAAAATATATTTTGGACACCTTAATTTCCAAGTTAATTAAAATTACAAGAAAATGCCCTTTTGCCTTAATTAATTAATAACTTTTGTTTTATAAGTCCAAATTTAACAAATGATATGTCTAAAATGATTAGCTCGACGAGACCTTTCTGTTTATGCATTCCATTATCTGTTTTGCAGCATGCATCATATAAATATAAAGTATACAGCAACTAATATGAGGATAAAATGGGGCCAAAACTCAATAAAATGGTTTATTCTTGTATTCCACACCTCACCCATGCCATGCTACTTTATTGCCATGCAAATTGTGGATCATTCATCATGGCATGATTGGTTGCTTGTCGCATTTATTCATATGCTTGTGCACTTTATTTATGTTGGCCCTTGTTTGTTTGGTTCTTCTTCGAATAGACGCTGAGCAGGGGATATATCAAGAGACCCAGGAGCACTACCCAGATCCTTCTCTCGCTTCAACTGAGCTGCCAGGCAAGCACTACCACATGCTTGCATACATATAGTACCTATTGCCTCTTTCTTATTCTTGCATCATTGAGTCGCGATTGCATTAAATTGAATCCCAAGTATTGCATAGCCTTTACTTTTAAACCCCACCGAAGCTTGTTCCTCCATCCCATGAGCCATTACTACAGGAGTTGTTTGAGCCATGCGAGTCGTAGAACAGCATGTGTAGGGTATGTGAGTGTCTGATGACTAACGAGGTACCTAAACAACTTAACCTGAGTAGTAATGGGATAACTAATGAAAGTGGCATCGGTGAGCCATATTTGCAATTTGGTTTTTCAGGCTCACTTGTGTCCCGTAGGACCCCGAGTACTTGATTCCTGTTCCTTGAATATTCGCGCTATCCACATCCGGGAGGCTTATGAACCCCCCTGAGCCAGAGCTTGATTCATTCTTATTTCTTGGGGCCACAAACTAGTTTGAGGTTTTATTTACTATCCTGTACTTATGCCATGCTTTATTGCTTTATTTAAAATTGTGCGATGTACTGCACCTGTACTGTTTAGGGCCGTGACCCGTTTTCGCTGTATCGACAAGCCCAGTCACACTTTCGGGTTCCCAGTCGTTTACAGCCGGCCACACAAACCTTGAGTCCGTCTCGTAGCCGGCCAGCTTCGTTGCGGGTAGCTTAATGGGGTGGCCCCCTGAAATATTTCTAAATCCTATGATCGCTTTGTCGTGACTGCCTTGTTGGGTTTTGATTTGGTTTTTCCGAGGTTGATCGAGTGTGTGTTGCTATTTGTGCACCCCTGCAGGGTAAAACTTTCTGAAAGCCGTGTCCGCGGTTATGGACGACTTGGAGCACAGTTTCTCGATCATAGACAAGAATAAATAAAGTACCGCTTTTAATTTGACTAAGTACCTGACTAGTAAATAGTGCAACACTCATGGAATGAATAATAAAACTGCCAACGGATGGGGGGTTGTTCGTCCGCTTCCTCGTTGGTAAGCGAGGAGGAGGATGGATCTGTTAATATTACCGTTATAACTGTTGTTATTAATTCATGGACATCCGTCTATCTATGGTTAGGCGGATGGTTAGCGAGTATCTATAGAATTGTTAGGGTTTATCTTTTGCTGCAATTGCGTCACCCCAGGTTGTGTCCCCTTTAGAGGCATAAAGACTTGCTGAGTACCCCTAGGGTCTCACACGATAAATTGTTTGATTCAGATGAACAGGTAAGATCGCAAGATGGATACTGGGTGGAGGAGACGGACGATGTGGGCAACGATCATTCGGTGTAGAGATTCCGGGAACGGGGATCCGTGAGATCTGTGGGCGGGATGTGTTTATTTATGGGGCATCTTATGCCGATTTGCTTCTTATCCGTACTCGGATTTTGTCTTCCGCTTCCGCCTGATACTCTGATGTTTGATGTATGAGGAGATATCCTAAACTATTATATCTATCTAGGATATTTGGATCTTGCCGTATGGCGTTGCAATATTTCCTTTCTTTTTAGATGGAATGACTCTGAGAACCATTGTATGGTGGCTTGCATACATACTCATTTGTGTATGTAGTTGATCCCTTCGCCTGCCGATTACGCCGCCCGTTCTTGTCCCGATGTTTGGAAATGGTTGGGACGGCCGAAAGGTCTACCTGTGAGTGGCATTTGGGCCCCACCGTACTATTTCAACCATTTCTGCTCATCCAGGCTTGTAACTAGGAGCGTAATTCACCGAGGTAGTTACGATTGGTATCAGAGCCATCCCGCCCTTCAGGGTCTCAGCCAAATGGTCGTTGTCTGTCTAGCAAATATTTTTGGTAGTTATGTATACTAGGAAAAAACAAAACGTGAGAGTAGGACTGCTTCCACTTTTCTTCTTACCCACCCACCCACCCTTTTCTGGTAAGGAAGTGTAACGTTTTCAATCCTCTTCTTAAAATTCAAACTAGGATTCACGTGTTCTGGGTTTCCGTAGTACCATAGGTTGTGTGTTTGTGTGTGTGTGTGTAATTCCTTGTCTATCTGTTGCATCCAAGTTGTTGTCACAATCTGCCTTTTGGGTTATCAACTGTTGGTACATTCCATACCGACATGCTTTTGCAAACCGACGCGATCTATCTGATTCGTTGTATACCGCCGCGATCCGTCTTACTCTTTGTTATCCGACGTTATCTTGTTTTGGGTGTTCGTTTCCATAGTTACTAATCTTAGGTTCATCGTGAAAAGAAGGGGTTGGGATATGTGTTCTACTTATTCATGTGCGGAGTAATGATTTGAGTGCGGGATGGAGTCGCGACCATACCACTACTCTTATCATTCGCTCTTGTATATTGAATTGATAGAGTCACTAATCTTGATTCGTTAAGTGATTTTGCGCATCTATTGGTATTTTAATGCTGAAATTTGTGGAAAAATTTTCTTTGATATATCTGTGTACCACACTCCTTTTCAGTCGTGTGCGATATGCTTAATATCTTTCTAGGTGCTTTGAACTTCGTTGATATTTTAATATCATCTTAGTAAATTGTATCCTTTAATCTTGATTAATTCCATCTTGGTACTATTTTGGATTATTATTATTCTCCATCATAGTACTGACTTGTGTTTTATATCAATCACAGGATGGCACCACCACGCCGTTCTGAGGAGGACATACAACCTGAACTGGGGGCAGCGTTGTCAAGCATCGCCAATGCCTTGGCAGCAATGCAGTAGAACCAGCAGCGTTTCGAGGAAAGTGTCAGGAGGAATGAGTTTGTTCCGCTACCTCCACCTCCCAAGCGAGGAGACATCAAAAGCTTTCTGAAGTTCAACCCACGCTAATTTGATGTTTCTGATCAACCACTTGATGCTGATGATTGGTTGCGTGAGATGTCAAGGCTGCTGATGACTGCTGATGTTCCTGAGCAAGAATGGGTAAAGTGTGCTACTCACCTTCTGAAGGGAGATGCAGCTCTCTGGTGGGAGAATTACCTGAAGGCAAACTGCACTGGTTTTCAGCCTACTTGGGGACAGTTCACTGGAGCTTTCAAAGAGCAGTATCTGTCAGAAATTGTCATGGAGAGGATGAAGGAAGTGTTTCTCAACCTCAAGCAGGGCAATGACAATGTCAACACCTACATCAGGAACTTCATGAACCTTTCTCGTTATGGTGGCGATGAGATCTCTGATGACAAGAAGAAGCAAAAGAGGTTCAGGCAAGGGCTCAATGCATCGATTAAATATGCAATCACACATGCAAGGCCGACGTCTTTTCTGGAACTTCAGCATACAGCTCTGCAGGAAGAGGCAAGTAGGCAAGTGTTTGAGGAGTCAAAGAAACACAGCCGTGATGCAGCAGGTTCTTCAGCTATGTCAACTCCTTCTAAGCGTCGTGTCTAGGTTCCTAACACCCCACCGTCGCTCCCGGCTCCACCAAGACCTTCAAGCTTCGCGGCAAGGCCACCAAACTTCCTCACTGCTGCTCCCAGGGGCTACAACCACCACTACCCTGGAGCGCCTAGCGGAGTCCCTGGCTACGTTGCTCCACGTCCACCTGGTGCTTGTTTCACTTCTGGAGACACTGGGCATCAATACTGGAACTGCCCGATGAAAAACAAGGCTCTTCCTCCACCACCTCCAAGATCTGCGGCAAGCTCTCCTATGGTTCGTGCACCACCACCTCAGGCTCTCAACATCAACACCAAGCCCGGGTCTACTGTTGCTCGTGCCAACTGTGTCAACGCCGCTCAAGCTGAGCATGCACCTGGAGTTGTGATGGGTATGCTTTCCGTTAACTCAGTTCCTGCAAGAGTTTTGTTTGATTCTGGTGCTTCACATTCTTTTGTTTCGCATAAGTTTGCGCATGAGCAGGATCTGGATATGGTTCCTTTATCACATTGTCTGGTGGTACAATCTCCTGGTTCAAACATGAGGGCTGCTCATATCAGCCATGGCAATCAAATTGAGATTGGTGGCTCTTCGTTCTCGGCATCCTTAATTGTTCTGGGCAATTCTGACATTGATGTCATCTTGGGCATGGATTGGTTGACAGCAAATGCAGCTGTAATTGATTGTGCTGAACGCTCGGTTTCTCTGAAGATTCCTGAAGGCCATATAGTCTATTCTCCAAGTCTGACTCCTGCTATCCAGCTTTTCTCTTTGGCAGCTCTGAATGATGATGCTATGGAAGCTATTCAGAGTGTTCCGGTGGTCTGTGAGTTCCCAGATGTCTTTCCTGAAGAGTTGCCAGGTATGCCTCCGGATCGTGAGGTTGAGTTTGTAATTGAGCTTGAACCTGGTACCGCTCCTATCTCCAAGCGACCTTATAAAATGGGTCCTGTTGAGTTGGCTGAACTCAAACGGCAGCTTGATGAACAAGAGAAGTTGGGTTTCATTCAGCACAGTACTTCTTCTTGGGGTAGCCCAACAATCTTTGTGAAGAAGCGAGACCAGACTGATAGACTTTGTGTTGACTATCGGGCTCTCAATGCTAAAACCATCAAGAATAAATATCCCCTTCCGCGGATTAATGATCTCTTCGATCAGCTAGCTGGAGCTGTGGTATTCTCTAAGCTTGACTTGAGAAGTGGTTATCATCAAATCAAGATTCGCAAGGAAGATGTTCCTAAAACAGCTTTCACCACCCGCTATGGCCTGTATGAGTACACGGTCATGTCTTTCGGTCTCACCAACGCACCTGCCACCTTCTCGAGGCTCATGAACTCGGTTTTCATGGAGTATCTTGATAAGTTCGTTGTGGTCTATCTGGATGACATCCTAGTCTATTCTAAGTCACAGAAAGAACATGAAGAACACCTTCGGTGTGTCCTAAACAAGCTTCGTGAGAACCGCTTGTATGCAAAGTTCTCCAAGTGTGAGTTTTGGCTGCCTCAAGTAACCTATCTTGGTCACATCATCTCTGCCAAGGGCATTGCAGTCAATCCGGAAACTGTGAAGACGATTGTTGAATGGCTTCCTCCTGTAAATGTCAAAGAAGTGCGGAGTTTCCTTGGTTTGGCTAGTTATTGCCGTCGCTTCGTTCAGAACTTTTCGAAGATAGCGAAGCCTCTTACCGATCTCCTCAAGAAAGTCAAGAAATACCTTTGGACTCCTGCATGTCAAGCAAGCTTTGAGACACTCAAAGAGAAGCTCACTTCCACACCAGTCTTGGTTCCTCCGGATACATCCAAGCCTTTCCAGATATTCTGTGACGCATCTTTGCAAGGATTGGGTGCGGTCCTTATGCAAGAAAAACAAGTTGTTGCTTATGCCTCTCGACAGTTGAAGACGCATGAGATCAACTATCCTACACATGACCTCGAGCTCGCAGCAGTTGTCTTTGCTTTGAAAGTATGGAGGCACTACTTGCTTGGTAACCGTTGTGAGATCTTTTCTGATCACAAGAGTTTGAAGTATATCTTCACTCAGCCTGATCTCAACCTTCGGCAGAGGAGATGGATTGAAGCAATCAATGATTTTGATTTGACCATCAACTACACTCCGGGAAAAGCTAATGTCATGGCCGATGCTCTCAGCCGCAAAGCTTATGTCAACAACCTCATGATGGAAGAACAATAGCCTCTCTTGTGCGAGGAATTCCGTCAGCTCAACCTTGAGATTGTGGAACAAGGGTATCTCTTGAACCTTCTAGCAACCCCTCTCTTGGAAGAAAAGGTTCGCTCCTTTCAGCTTGGTGATCCGTACACAAGAAAGGTCATCTCCAACATCCAGCTTCCGAAGTATGAGTCCTTCCACGTCGATGACCAAGGCACGCTTTTCTTTGAACACCGGATGTTTGTTCCGAACTACCCGGGTTTGAGAGAGCAAGTTCTCAAGGAGGCGCATGATTCTGTTCTTTCTATCCACCCTGGCAGCACAAAGATGTACATGGACTTGAAAACACAATATTGGTGGCCGGGTTTGAAACGATATTGTGCCAAGTATGTCTCGGAGTGTGATGTCTGCCGCAGAGTTAAAGTTGTCCATCAGAAACCTTCCGGTCTTCTACAGCCATTGAAACCCCCGGAATGGAAATGGGAGAAAGTAGAGATGGACTTCATAACTGGTTTTCCTAGGTCGCAGAAGGGCAACAATGCAATCTTTGTTGTCATTGACAGGCTTTCTAAAGTGGCTCACTTCTTCACCGTCAAGGAAACCATTTCTGCAATTCAGTTGGCTGAGCTCTATATCAACAGAATTGTCTCTCTGTATGGGGTTCCGCTTGAGATCAGTTCAGACCGTGGAAGCATCTTCACTTCCAAGTTCTGGGAGAGTTTCCAAAATGCTTTGGGAACAAAGTTGAACTTCAGCACAGCTTACCACCCTCAGTCGCAAGGACAAGTTGAAAGGATCAATCAGATTCTGGAGGATATGCTCCGTGCTTGCGTCATCTCGTTCGGCATGAAGTGGGAAGAATGTCTTCCTTATGCTGAATTCTCTTACAACAACAGCTTCCAGAAAAGTCTGAAGATGGCACCATTTGAGGCTCTCTATGGTCGCAAATGCAGAACTCCGATTGGTTGGTCAGGTGCAGGAGAAAGAATATTGTTTGGCCCTGACATTGTGACTCAAGCGGAGGAGAAAGTTCATATCATTCTTGAAAATCTGAGGATTGCTCAAAGTCGCCAGAAGAGCAATTATGACAGGAAGCACACGGACATGGAGTATGTCCCTAGTGATCTCGTTTACCTTCGTGTCACTCCCATGAGAGGCACGCACCGCTTTGGTATCAAAGGAAAGCTGGCTCCTAGATACATCGGTCCTTTCAAAATTCGAGGAAGAAGAGGAGAAGTTGCTTATGCTCTTGAGCTCCCGGAAAACTCAAGGTCCATGATGTTTTCCACATCTCTCAGCTCAAGAAGTGCTTCAAGGATCCCGGCAGGACCGTGGACCATGAGCTTATCAATCTCCAAGAAGACCTGTCTTATCAAGAACACCCCACAAAAATCCTTGAAACCGAAGACAGAAGGACTCGCAACAAGTCCATCAAGTTCTGCAAGGTGCAGTGGTCGCGCCATTCCGTTGATGAAGCCACTTGGGAACGTGAAGATGAGCTCCGTGCCAAGTACCCTAACCTCTTTGTGTCTTCTTCTTCCTAGAATCTCGGGGCGAGATTCCTTTTTAGTGGGGGAGAGTTGTAGCATCCCAATTGTCTAACAATTGTAATGCTACTTGGTCTAGTAATATAATGGCTACTTCATATATATAATTGTTGCATCATAATTATATCATGCTCATGTCATCATGCCACCTTGCATTTGAGCATCATATAAAACCCTTTTCCATTTGGTTCTTATCTCATATGCATTGTAAATTGTATTTGCCTCTTGATATTGTATTTGGTTGTTGATATATTGTTTAATGCCCAAGTTAAGTTGGGGGCATATCTTTTATTAACTCCACCACCCTTTCTTTTCACCACCTTATATTCCACCATCCAACTAAATATGAGCTTTGCACTTTATTGGGTTTTACCTCTAGCTCATGTGGGTTGGGATGGATCCAATTCTTTTTTCCACATGCTCTCATCTTAGCATCATGTTGTTTTCACATTATTGATATATGAGAGCCACATGGCCACCTTTGCATGCCTTGTGAGTGGAACCCTTTTCCTAGCTTCCATATGGATTATTATGGGTTTATGATCATGTGGGGATATTTTTGGGAATAGTAAGCATCTAGTGGAATATACACACTAGCAAGTCCCAATTATAATCAAATGTGATCATCTCCATCTACTCCACTTGGAACTTCCTTTTAAATTCTTTTGCTTAGGCCTTACTCCACATTTTGGAATGCACAGGAATAATGCCATGTAAATAATCTTGTTTTCACAAAAATAAGCATGGTATTAATTATTTATGCATGGGCCATGCAAGTACCACCACAATTAAGTCTTTTGGATTTTTATTTGAATTCTTGGGTGGTTCATCTCTCTCTCTCTCCCTCTCCTTTCTTTTGTCTTGATCTTGTTTGAGTTTGCTAAACCCTACACCTTTTCCACATGTTCTTGTTGGATCTATTTTGGTGCATGCAAGCATCTAAAATTCTAACTCTAATCCTAGACCTACCTCACCCTCTTCTTTTCACCTATGCCGAGCCCTCTCTCTCTAGCAAACCCTAAAACCCCTTTCTCTAGCTCCTCTCTCTCCAAACCTCTACCCTAACCACCTGCCAAGGCTACCCCACCTAGCTACCTAACCCCAGGCCAAAGCCTAACCTAACCCTAAAGCCCTAACCCGAGCCACCCTCTTCCCTCTAACCTAGCTCCAACCCGAGCTTCCCCTCTAGCTCTCTCTCTCTCTCTCTCTGCCACCCTAGCCCCACTAGCCCGAGCCTCCCCCTGCCTGCCTGGCCTCGCCCTGACCCCACCTGCCAGCTCCCTACCCCGCTCCTGCCCTGCCGAGCCAGCTAGCGCACGTGAAGGAGGAGGGAAAAAGGTGGCCGAGCCACCTTTAACCTACCCACTCCCCCACGGCACCCCCTCTCCCCCTCTTCTCCACCGCCTCCGTCTACCCCATCGCCGGCAAAACCTCGGCCTCCACCGCCCCTTCTCTTCCAGCCGATGGCGTGGCGCTCTCTGGCGTCGAGGAAGACCGCACGGTACCCCTGCGTCACCTGGACCGCACCGTCGAGGAGGAGAAGGGCTGGAACCGCCAGGACCGACGCTGCTCCGACGAAACCCTAGCTCCGCCCGGCGTCTGCCTCGTCGCCGATCGACCGCTCCCCAAGCCGATCCAGCTACACCAACATCTCCTCGGTGAGCCCCTAAACCCCCTGGACATGTCCCGCCTCGCCGTACCGCCCTAGATCCGCCGGCCCTTCCGTCGAGCACCCTCGGTGCACCGACGAGCGTGCGCGTCTGCTCGCTCCCACGTCGCGCAAAACCCTACCTAGGCCACGCCTACCTCCCTGACACCAACCCTAGCCCACCGCGCTGGTTCTCACCCCCAGCGTGCACCCGCAACGTCCCTGGATCGATCCCCGCCCGCGCCGCGCACCGATCCGTCACTCGGTGCAGAGAGAGAAGAAGCACAGTGCATCGTGATGTCGTTTTGCGTTAAACCCCCCATAGCTTTTTACTCCTAAACCCGCGGTCTAGCCTGCCCCACCGTCAGCCTCTCTGCACGTTTTACAGAACACCCCCTAGCCTTTTTAAAACTCAACTCGCAGTACCCCTGGATCGCCCACGTGTCGCGTCACCGCTGGCTCGCCCGCGTGTGGCCCTGGAGATGCTGTGGCCCCACCTGTCATTCGCTGGGGCTAGAACAGCTCGCGGTGATAAAAGCTTTTCCGCGCGCTGTGCTGCTGAGTCAGCGCTGGACCCACTAGTCAGTGTCTGTGGCTAGGTTCGAGCGAGTGACAAAAGTGTTTCCTGTAATCTGTTTTAATTCAAATCTTTTCAAAATTAATTCAAATTCAAATTTAAATCTGTTTTTAAATATCTTTTAACATATAAATCCAAATAATACAAATAATATATGTTTTGAAATCAGAAAAATGTGAGGATTTCAAATATGCCATTCAAAATATATTTTGGACACCTTAATTTCCAAGTTAATTAAAATTACAAGAAAATGCCCTTTTGCCTTAATTAATTAATAACTTTTGTTTTATAAGTCCAAATTTAACAAATGATATGTCTAAAATGATTAGCTCGACGAGACCTTTCTGTTTATGCATTCCATTATCTGTTTTGCAGCATGCATCATATAAATATAAAGTATACAGCAACTAATATGAGGATAAAATGGGGCCAAAACTCAATAAAATGGTTTATTCTTGTATTCCACACCTCACCCATGCCATGCTACTTTATTGCCATGCAAATTGTGCATCATTCATCATGGCATGATTGGTTGCTTGTCGCATTTATTCATATGCTTGTGCACTTTATTTATGTTGGCCCTTGTTTGTTTGGTTCTTCTTCGAATAGACGCTGAGTAGGGGATATATCAAGAGACCCAGGAGCACTACCCAGATCCTTCTCTCGCTTCAACTGAGCTGCCAGGCAAGCACTACCACATGCTTGCATACATATAGTACCTATTGCCTCTTTTTTATTCTTGCATCATTGAGTCGTGATTGCATTAAATTGAATCCCAAGTATTGCATAGCCTTTACTTTTAAACCCCACCGAAGCTTGTTCCTCCATCCCATGAGCCATTACTACAGGAGTTGTTTGAGCCATGCGAGTCGTAGAACAGCATGTGTAGGGTATGTGAGTGTCTGATGACTAATGAGGTACCTAAACAACTTAACCTGAGTAGTAATGGGATAACTAATGAAAGTGGCATCGGTGAGCCATATTTGCAATTTGGTTTTTCAGGCTCACTTGTGTCCCGTAGGACCCCGAGTACTTGATTCCTGTTCCTTGAATATTCACGCTATCCACATCCGGGAGGCTTATGAACCCCCCTGAGCCAAAGCTTGATTCATTCTTATTTCTTGGGGCCACAAACTAGTTTGAGGTTTTATTTACTATCCTGTACTTATGCCATGCTTTACTGCTTTATTTAAAATTGTGCGATGTACTGCACCTGTACTGTTTAGGGCCGTGACCCGTTTTTGCTGTATCGACAAGCCCAATCACACTTTCGGGTTCCCAGTCGTTTACAGCCGGCCACACAAACCTTGAGTCCGTCTCGTAGCCGGCCAGCTTCGTTGCGGGTAGCTTAATGGGGTGGCCCCCTGAAATATTTTTGAATCCTGTGATCGCTTTGTCATGACTGCCTCGTTGGGTTTTGATTTGGTTTTTCCGAGGTTGATCGAGTGTGTGTTGCTATTTGTGCACCCCTGCAGGGTAAAACTTTCTGAAAGTCGTGTCCGCGGTTATGGACGACTTGGAGCACAGTTTCTCGATCATAGACAAGAATAACTAAAGTACCGCTTTTAATTTGACTAAGTACCTGACTAGTAAATAGTGCAACACTCATGGAATGAATAATAAAACTGCCAACGGATGGGGGGTTGTTCGTCCGCTTCCTCGTTGGTAAGCGAGGAGGAGGATGGATCTGTTAATATTACCGTTATAACTGTTGTTATTAATTCACGGACATCCGTCTATCTATGGTTAGGCGGATGGTTAGCGAGTATCTATAGAATTGTTAGGGTTTATCTTTTGCTGCAATTGCGTCACCCCATGTTGTGTCCCCTTTAGAGGCATAAAGACTTGCTGAGTACCCCTAGGGTCTCACACGATAAATTGTTTGATTCAGATGAACAGGTAAGCTCGCAAGATGGATACTGGGTGGAGGAGACGGACGATGTGGGCAACGATCATTCGGTGTAGAGATTCCGGGAACGGGGATCCGTGAGATCTGTGGGCGGGATGTGTTTATTTATGGGGCATCTTATGCCGATTTGCTTCTTATCCGTACTCGGATTTTGTCTTCCGCTTCCGCCTGATACTCTGATGTTTGATGTATGAGGAGATATCCTAAACTATTATATCTATCTAGGATATTTGGATCTTGCCGTATGGCGTTGCAATATTTCCTTTCTTTTTAGATGGAATGACTCTGAGAACCATTGTATGGTGGCTTGCATACATACTCATTTGTGTATGTAGTTGATCCCTTCGCCTGCCGATTACGCCGCCCGTTCTTGTCCCGATGTTTGGAAATGGTTGGGACGGCCGAAAGGTCTACCTGTGAGTGGCATTTGGGCCCCACCGTACTATTTCAACCATTTCTGCTCATCCAGGCTTGTAACTAGGAGCGTAATTCACCGAGGTAGTTACAAACTTGTTATTGGACCATCCGACATGTGGATGGCTTGCTACTTGTGTGTTTTACTTTGTGAACTTATTATCTTGTTGTTGATCTTTTACCTTGTTGCATACTTGTGATTGCTTATGTGATGTAATGTGCATGAAAAACATCTATGGGTATCTCATTCTTATCTCTATTTGAACAAACCACAGATGCCTCCCCGTTGTGCAAACCCCAACCCCAACAACATCACTCCAGAAATGCAGCAAATGATGACTGCCCAAACTCAGTTGATGCAGATGATGACAATGTTCATCCAAAACCAAAACAACAACAACAACAATAACAACAACAACAACAACAACAACAACAACCCTCCGGGCTTTGATATGCTCACCAGATTCTTGAGGTTGAGGCCAGCTAAGTTCTCGGGGACAACTGATCCCATGGTGGCCAATGATTGGCTATGATCTGTAAACAAGGACTTAGTAACCGTGGGCTGCACGGATGCTGAAAAAGTCAGATTTGCAGCACATCTGCTGGAAGGGCCAGCCGCCACTTGGTGGGACAATTTCCAGATCACTACTCCTATAGATGAGGTGACTTGGGCTATCTTTGAAGATGGCTTTCACACTGCTCACATCTCATCAGGAATAATGATCCTGAAAAAGAAAGAGTTCCACAATCTGAGGCAGCGCCACCGTAGCGTGGCTAAATACATTGAGGAGTTCAACAATCTGGCGCGTTATGCACCGGATGAAGTTGACACTGATGCCAAGAGAAATGAAAAATTTCTTGAAGGCTTGAATGATGAGCTAAATCTGTAGTTGTCTGTGGCCTATGTTCCCACTTATCAGTCTCTGTGTGACAAGGCTGCTATTTTGGAGAACAAAATGAAGCAAGTCGAGAGTAGGAAGAGAAAGCACTCCAACAAGCACAGCTCGGGATCGTCTCACAAACGATCTCATTATGATGACAGTGGAAGCTCAGGATCCCACAAGCATGGGAAATTCAACAAGCACCACAACCACAACCGTCATGACAACAAGCATCATCGCAGTCATGACAATGACAAGTACAAGAACCACAAGAGTGGACATAAGAGCCACCACAGTGGCAATGGAAGTGGGAGTGGAAGTCAGTCTGCTAAGAGAGACATCGGTCAGGTTGAATGCTTCAAATGCAAGAAGTTGGGGCATTATGCAAATGAGTGCTCTGAAAAGAAAGTTGAAGGACCTAACAAGCCAAATCCTTTCCAGAAAGGACAGGTGAACCACATCAATGTGGAGGAGGTCTATGAGGAGCCTGATGTTGTTGCTGGTAAGTTCAGACTCAATTCTATTCCAGCATTTGTACTCTTTGATACTGGTGCATCGCATTCATTCATATCAAAAGCATTTGTGGATAGAAATGGGTTTCCAACTAAAAACATTGGGTGCCCAATAAAAGTTAGTTCTCCGGGAGGAGATATGATAGTGAGTCTTGAATGCCGGGATCTAGTAATAGAGTTTGGAAAGCATAAGTTCCCAGTGAGTCTGATAATCCTAGATTCCCAAGGATTGGATGTAATATTGGGAACGGATTGGATGGCTAAGTATGAAGGAGTACTAGATTGTGCTAATCGTACTGTTGCACTCACAACCCCGGAAAGAAAACGGATTAAATTCAAGTCCAACTTTGAACCAAAAGGGAGTAAGCTAAATTCTCTTAAGGGGGTTAGCTTGGACAGTGTGCCAATTGTGAAGGAATATCCGGATGTGTTTCCGGAAGAATTGCCAGGAATGCCACCAGATAGAGATGTGGAGTTTCTGATAGACTTGGTACCAGGTTCTGGACCAATAGCAAAGAGACCCTATAAAATGTCAGTTGATGAACAGAAGGAACTCAAGAAACAACTAGGAGAACAATTGCAGAAAGGATTCATTCAACCAAGTTCATCATCTTGGGGAGCCCCAGTTTTGTTTGTAGAGAAAAAAGATAGAAGTCAAAGGTTATGCATAGATTACCGTTCACTCAACGAAGTAACTATCAAGAACAAATACCCTTTGCCTAGAATCAATGACTTGTTTGATCAGCTAGAAGGAGCATGTGTGTTCTCGAAAATTGATCTCCGGTCAGGCTATTTTCAACTCAAGATAAGAGAACAAGACATACCTAAAACAGCGTTCACCACAAGGTATGGATTGTATGAGTATACCGTAATGCCTTTTGGTTTGACCAATGCTCCAGCATACTTCATGAACATGATGAACAAGGTGTTCATGGAATTCCTTGACAAGTTTGTTGTCGTTTTCATTGATGACATCTTAGTCTACTCCAAGAGCAAAGAAGAACATGAAGGACACTTACGTTTGATACTTGAGAAATTGAGGGAGCATAAACTTTATGCCAAATTCAGCAAGTGTGAGTTCTGGTTAGAAGAAGTTGGTTTTCTTGGTCATGTTATGACAAAGGATGGTGTAGCAGTTGATCCTGCTAAGGTTTCAGCTATGACTGAATGGGAATCTCCCAAGTCCGTGAAGGAAGTTCGTAGTTTCCTTGGCTTAGCAGGTTACTATAGAAGGTTCATTGAGAATTTTTCTAAGGTAGCTAAGCCCATGACTGAATTGTTAAAGAAAGACAAGAAGTTTGCTTGGTCTGAAGGATGTGAAGTCAGCTTTCAGGAATTAAAGAAGAGACTTGTGACAGCACCAGTTTTGTGTCTGCCAGATTTGGAAAAGGATTTCCAAGTATATTGTGATGCATCTCATCAAGGTTTGGGTGCAGTACTTATGCAAGACGGAAAAGTTGTAGCTTATGCCTCGAGACAACTCAAAACTCATGAAGTAAACTATCCCACTCATGATTTAGAGTTAGCCTCTGTTGTCCATTCACTCAAAACATGGAGACACTATCTTTTGGGAAAGCGTTGTGAAGTGTTCACAGATCACAAAAGTTTGAAGTATATCTTCACTCAGAAGGAAATTAATATGAGACAAAGAAGATGGTTAGAGCTTATCAAGGACTATGACTTAAGTTTGCAATACCATCCCGGTAAAGCAAATGTTGTAGCGGATGCTCTAAGTCGTAAGGTTTTTGTAAATGGCCTTACCAAAGGAGAATTGTCAGATGATTTGTGTACCCAATTCAGAAAACTCAGATTGGAGATTGTGCCTGAAGGACATCTCATGTCATTGGATGTTCAACCCACTTTGTTGGACAAGATCAAAGAAGCCCAGAAGACTGATAAAGAAATTGAAGAGATTAAGGAAAAGATTGGCCAAGGAAAAGCCAAAGGTTTCCATGAAGATGAACAAGGTACTTTATGGCATGGGAAACGTATCTGTGTTCCACAAGATCCGGAGTTGCGGAAACTGATTTTGCAGGAAGCACACAACTCTCCGTATTCTATTCACCCGGGTAACACCAAAGTGTACATGGACATGAAAGAAAGATTTTGGTGGAACAATCTCAAAAGGGACATCGTCGAACATATTGCTTTGTGTGATGTGTGTAGTAGAGTGAAAGCGGAGCATCAGAAACCAGCAGGTTTGCTTCAACCACTACCTATTCCTGATTGGAAGTGGGACAAGATTGGTATGGATTTCATTACCGGATTACCAAGGACCAGGTCAGGGTATGATTCCATATGGGTAATAGTGGATCGCCTAACTAAAGTGGCTCATTTCATACCCGTGAAGACAACCTATACAAGTGCTAAGTTAGCCAAAATTTACACGAGTAGAATTGTGTGTCTGCATGGTGTGCCCAAGAGTATTGTGTCTGATAGGGGAACTCAATTCACTTCCCATTTTTGGAGACAGCTACATGAGTCATTGGGAACGAGGTTGGAATTCAGCACTGCTTTTCATCCTCAAACCGATGGACAAACAGAAAGAACAAATCAAATTCTCGAAGACATGTTGAGGGCATGTGCCCTAGACTATGGAGCCAGTTGGGATGAAAGTCTGCCTTATGCAGAATTTTCTTATAACAATAGCTATCAAGCTAGTATTGGGATGGCACCATTTGAGTTTCTCTACGGAAGAAAATGTACCACCCCATTGCTATGGAATGGTGTGGGAGAAAGAAGTTTATTTGGACCAGATCTTATCAAAGAAGCCGAAGAGAAGGTCAAATTGGTTAAGGACAGATTGAAGATAGCACAGTCCCGACAGAAAAGCTACGCAGACCCTAAGCGTAGAGAAGTCACCTACGAGGTTGGTGATAGAGCCTATCTTAGAGTATCACCACTTCGTGGAGTGAAAAGATTCGGAGTCAAAGGAAAGTTAGCACCAAGATATGTTGGACCATTCAAGATTCTGAGTCGCAAAGGAGAAGTTGCTTATGAAGTTGAACTGCCAGAATCTCTGTCAGCAGTCCATAATGTGTTTCATGTAAGTCAGCTTAAGAAATGTCACCCAGAAATGGAAGAAACTTCCTTGAAAGATACTATACCTTTGGAAGAAGTTCAACTAGAAAGTGATCTCACTTATGAAGAGAAACCTATCAAGATTCTTGAGACTACAGAAAGAGTCACAAGGACAAAGCCTATCAAGTTTTGCAAAGTGCAGTGGAATCATCATTCCGAAGAGGAAGCAACATGGGAAAGAGAAGAAGATCTTCGGAAAGACCACCCTCACCTATTTGCTAGCCAATCCGAATCTTGAGGGTGAGATTCACCTTAAGGGGGTTAGATTTGTAACATCCCTAAAATCATGATTTCAAAGATTTCATATCATTCATACATGCATATAGAATTGAGATCAATTTCAAAACTCATTTCAGAAAACAGAAGCACATAGTGCTATCATTTTATGTGAGCAAACTTAAATCAAATGGCCATTCCCATTTGAGAGTTTAAATGTTTTAAACCTAGATTGTTTGTCTTCCTTGTTGAATAGATTGAGTGTGGAATTTGAACCAAGCTTTACAAAATGGAAATGGTTTCAAAAACCATTTTTCAAACATTTGCAAATCAAGTGCAAAGTCCCTGTTGTTTTGTTTCTCCAAAAATGACCAAGCCTTTGCAAAGTAACCACATGGTCTTATGCCTATATTTGAGACTATTGCACACTGCAAAAACCCCAGAAATATTTGAATTCAAAAAGAGTTTGAATTCATATGAAAACCATTCCTGAAAATCAAAACAGAAAAAGAAAAGAAATAAAAAAAGGAAGGAAAAGGGCCAGGCGCTCCTATTCTAGCCCAGCAGCAGAATCGGCCCAGCTAGCCCACCCGGCCTCTCTCTCGCTCGCTCGCACGCGCAGATGCACCCACACAGGCACTGACACTCGGACCCCACCCCCTCTCCGTCTCACTCGCTGACTGGTGGACCGTGACAGCTCACCCTCGTCTTTCCCAAATCGCGCCCGACCCTGTCGCCGGCCGTTTCCTCCGCCCATCACTGCCGCGTTGATTCCTCGCTTAATTGCCCTTGATTCCGCGCTTAATCGCCGCTCCCCTCTCGCCTACATAACACCCTCTGCACCGCGGTCATTTCCCCCCACTCAACTCGCTCACTCCGCCACCAGGCTGCGCGCATTTGGCCTCGAAACCCCGCAGTACCGACGACTCCGGCGACTAATTCCGGTGAGCCTCAACCGCCCCCCTCTCTCTGGTTCAAACTATCATGTCCAGCATGGTCTCGTGAATTCCCTGACACCTTTCTTTTGCATTCTCGTGACCCAGAACGCCATCCGCGTTTGTGCCCGCGACCGACTGAGCCGCCGCTCAACTCCGGCGACCAATCGCGGTAAGTCCCGAGCGCCCCTTGCTTTCCCTTTGATACCAACTTGTTCGCCAATCACTTGCGCATCTTCTAAACCCTCTGCCTTGTGCTAGGACGACACGGAGCCTTGACAACGACCTCGACAGCAAGCGACAGACGCCGCCCGCAACTCCGACGAGCTCCAGCGACCGTGCCCGTGCGCCCCTCGCCAAACTGCTGCTAAGTTGAGCTTCACCTCGATGCTACGAACCCGGTGAGCATCCTCCTGCCTCCCCGGACGACCTGTAGCGCCGCGGCGCCGCAGACAGAGCTCGCCGCCACCAGTAGCCGCCGCTAGCGCCGCTGGACTTTGGTCAAAGCAACAGCAGCCGTTAGATCTGCATCGTAGGGATTAGATTAGAACGAGGACGAATCATTTTCTTTAGATCTGGCGCGTTGGATCTAAGTTGAATCCTAAGGTGCGGAAGCACGATCCTGAGCGAAACGGTATCAACCAATAGAATTAAGACGCGTGGCTAGGGTTAGAGTTTAAAACAGGATTTAAAACAGATTTGGATTCAAATTTGATTAGGCTATAACTTTTGATTCCCATGTTAGATTTTTGCAAATTTTGTACCGTTGGAATCAGGGAGACAAGCACTTTCTGATTATGCAATGTGTTTAGTGTTTAGTTTCTGTTAAAATGACTTTATTTGCAGAAACTTGTTTGAGACTATTTTGAGTATAGAATTTGTTTAGAAAATTGTTTTAGGGCAAAATAAACTTGTTTTAGCAAACTTTTGACTTGTTTATGGTTCAGCACTATGCACTTGCTTGGTTGAGTTTCAAAAATCATCATTTAGCATTTTGCATGCATGCATATATTTATGTTTGTATATGAATTGTGTGTAATTTTGTGCTACCATTTTTTGTGTAGACTTTGGTGCTAGTGATTGTGATTGTGAGGAGTGCTACTCTCCCAACTACCAAGGCAAGTGTTACTTCATGAATATTTCCATCCCTATATTTCATACAAGCATTAGAAGTATTTTTGCTAAGTCTTGCATGTGTTAATATTTTGCCAAATGCCATGTTGGGAAATCCTAAGTAGTTATAGAATTGCTAGGAAATTTCTAAGTTAAGTTACTATGCCATGCTTAGCCTAGATAGTAGCAAACAAGGGTTGGTAAAGTATTTACATGCTATGAAGAAAATATTTCTAAGTCTTTGGACTTATGTTTTTCTTAATAAAACAACTAAGTCAATGAATCTCCTGGGTGGAATGGGACTTGAATGGTGGATTTTGGTTGAGTGGTTACACAAGGCCCATGGACATGGTTTACCTTGTGTATCTCACTTGTGGTATGCCACCCAGGCACAAAGGGATTTTAGAGGCCAAGTGTTCAGAAGCTTATAGTGCAGCCACTTGGCAATATGGGCTCTGCCTGGATCACATAGGTTGCTAGAACTTAGCCATTTGGACAGTTGGTGGTAGTGGGATTGATAGGTTTGAGCGCGTCCATTTGGTCTAAGGAAAGGCTTCTGAAAGGTCATGTCTTGGGAAACCAAGTCTGGTGGGGAAAGTGCACAACCTCTACAGATGGAAAAATCTAAGTACTTAGCCAAGTCCATGGCAATGGACAACTTGAGCATCAAGGCATGGAAGCATCAAGAATCTCATCACTCCAACTTCTAAGTAAAACTTGTGGGTGAACAAGGGTGAAGGACCCCAATGTCTATTGGTGGTTTCTTGGGAAAAGTTTTTGACAAAGAAAAACTTAGTGATTTCAACTAATAGGAAAAACCTATTTTGAGCAAAGCAAGCCAAGCTACACTTAGCCAAATTGCATATAGTATTATAGTCCACTTAAAAATTTACCAAGGTATCACTTGCCAATACTATTCCAAAGTATTGACCCACTGTGGCTGTAACTTGTGATGTTGCAAGATATTCTGATGATGATTAGGTGTCATGAGTCTACACTCAACATGCTTGCCTGTGGCACATGAAGATGAAGACTTATGTTTATTTACTTATTCCAAACTCTTGTATTAGGCATGTGGCCTTGAGTTGTAAAAGACTATGTTTTATCTCTGGAATGGATGTAATAAATGACCTTTGTATCTGTGTACTTCATCTTAAACTGTGGATGCTAGCAATGATCCATGGACTAGCATTGCAATCACAGGGATCCTTTTTCCTTTACAAAGGAGGGATCTTACACCTTTGACCACTTCCTCCCTGAGTTCAATAAACCTTGGGTAATCCACTTAAGGGAAACTTGTTGCTGTTCTACAAACCTCTGCACTTGAGGCCCAACAACTGTCAACAAGAATAGAAGTGCGTAGACATCAGTAGCGTGTCATCCCTCCTGGCCCATGGGGCCAGTCGCTAGGCAACCCTTGGGCGAGCTCTGTACTTGGTGTATTCACAAGGCGCGTGCAGGGACGCTGTTGGCGTCGTATTCTCGTGGTGCGTGATGATGCTTGACTTGGCACTTCGTTGGTAACCCCAAGCACAGGGTGTGAAGAGCAAGTAGCAAGTTTCCCCTCACTTGAGACCGATGTTATCGAATCAGAAGGAGGAAGGAAACATCACACAGGTGTTGCAAGTAACGCGGAGACCTGCACAACACAAACTCATGACTTTGTCCCAACGAATCAGTGAGGTTGTCAAGCTCACCGCTTTGCTGTAACAAAGGATTAAACGTATGATGTGGAAGGTGATGATGGTTTGCAGGAAGTAAACAGGTAACAGTGGAAGATGTATCAATGGTAAAGATTGGACTAGGGTCCATAGTTCACTAGAGGTGCTCTTCTTAGATAAACAACATGGCATGAAGGGTAAAAAAATTATAGCAGGGCAATTGACAGGAACCGAGCAAGGCATAACAATGCAATTACTAGTCAGAAAGATCCTATGAGGTTGATTGGGCAATACAACAAGATACATAGACCGCCATCCAACTGCATCTATGACTAGAAGTCCACCTTCAGGTTATCATCCGAACCCCCTCCAGTATTAAGTTGCAAGCAACAGACAACTACTTTAAGCAAAGTGTGTAAGGTAAACAGTCCACATGTTCCATGAACAAGAGACCATTGTTTTCTCCCTAGTAGCAACAGCACATCTACAACCGAAGAGATTATTGTCACTTCCCTTCGAAACTAGAGGCATGAACCCACTATCGAGCATAAATACCCCATCTTGGAGTCACTAGCAACTACTTGGCCAATATAGCTACTAACAACAGAGAGCATGCAAGATCACAAACAACACAGACATGGTAGAATCATAAAGATAAAACCATTAATCAAACCAACATAATAATCTCAATATCCATCGGATCCCCGCAAACACAACATGCATGATTACAAATAGATTAGATCTTGATCCTGAACGGAGCTCACAAGATCTATACATGAAAGCACAAAGGAGGAGATACAACCATCTAGCTACTACATGGACCCATAGTACAAGGTGGAACTACTCACGCATCATACCGGAGAGAAGGCCTCTGGGATGATCTCCCCTCCGGCAGGGTGCCGGGAAGAACTTCAGATCCCCCCGATCTAGGGACGACGGTGGCGGTGGCTACAAAAGGTTTCGTGGATATTTGATTGGGTACTTAGCGTTCCTGCATCGGGGGATTCTTATAGGCGAAGGGGGAGACCGAGGCGGCAGCCAGGGCGACCAAACCCTAGCCAGAAGCGGGGTGGGGCCCACCTGCGCCTGGGGTGGGTCTGGCCCCACTAGCCGGCCCCTCCGACTCTCCTCTGGACTTCTTGTTCCCCACAGAAAGTAATTGACTTTGTCCTTTGTCCCGTCCAATTCCGAGAATATTTCTTTACTAACTTTTCTGAAACCAAAAATAGCAGAAAACATGCATCTGGCACTGTTGCAACTTGTTAATAGGTTAGTACCAGAAAACATGTAAAAAGCACCTCAAAGTGTGGAAAAGTAAAGAAAAGTAGATACAAAACAAGCATGGAGCATCAAAAATTATAGATACGTTTCGAACGTATCAACATCCCCAAGCTCAACTCCTGTTCGTCCTCGAGTAGGTAAGTGATAAAAATAATAATTTCTGAGGTGACATGCACCCTCACAATAAAGATCCAACCATTTGCAAGCATTGAAAGATGGGATCAAAGAACTCTAAACATGTGCATGAAAGATGGAGTTCTAACAATAGGACATAGTAACTATGCATGTAACATGGCAAGCTACAAACAAAGATCATGAATAACATGCATTGAAAAACGTTTGTTTGTTTCACATGCAGAAAACATAGCATAGTGGCAATCAGCTTGTCCCGCATAGAGTAGCAATATAGATGCATAGGACACCTGCAAAGTTCACAAGGGTGACTAGAAACAAGTAGAACAAGAGCAAGTAATAACACAATATGCATCAATTAATAAGCTTTGGAACACTGCACATAGGATGACAACTATGCTCTCTTAATGGTGCCTAAAGGTAGAAGGTGGAGACTCAACAGTGGTGGAAGAAAGACCTTTTTTGAAAAGGAAGCAGTGACTACAAGTTTCAAAAAGAGCTTCCAAAAATTATGGTACTTGTTAGCTTTCAGCCCTCATTGCCCCTATCATACGCATCTTGAAGTAGTTAAAGTTTAAAGTGGCAAAGCTGGAGTATATGCTTGACGAAGTATAAGCTGGAAATCTTATGTCCCTTGAATACGAGGGCCACACCTCATGCATACTCAACTTTGGGTCCAGGTAAGTTCTTATCACTGTAAGTATTTGCATATCATTGAGAACCGCCAACGGGTACCCCTTGCACATGGTACATGAGCTTTCCCATAACCAAAATGACAAGGCAAGCAGACAATGATCATCTTAGCAATCTTTTTATTTACCATATGCATAGCTTTTTATTGAGTATGCTTCATAGATAGCTCATTATGGTGATGCTACAAGTTTCCACCATGATTAGGCATGGCTTAGGCTAGCGGCCAAAGCGTTTCTGTAACACAGGATACAAACTCCATGGACTTACAAGTTCCCTCTTTATTTCACACCGGTGACATCCATAGACGAAAGAACATGATATCAACTGAGTACAACAAGGTACAAGTGTAATGTTGAAAACGTTCCCCCGTGATGGCACGGTTCTGCTAATTCTAACTTATAAGTGCAAGCATATACAACAAAGTTGTCACAATGGTTCAAGTTTATTAGGGGCAAAAAATAAAGTGTGCCATCAAGTTCATGAGGGCTTTAATCACTAAGTTTTCACATAACAAAATAGTTAGTTGAAAACAAGAATATACTTGGAATGGTGTAACACACCATGCATAGGAATTTATAGTGGACACTTTGGAATAACTTGGTTTCTTGGGAGTTGGAAGCATGAGTAGAACTTACTCATACAAGTGGAGGCTAGCAAAAGACTGGGAGCAACCAACTAAGAGAGCAATAATGGCCAAAATCATGCAGTGCAACAAAGCATACTAATCAAAGCAAAGAGTGGTACTACAAGTCAAGGACTAAATGATCATAGAGGCTAATGGTGAGTTGTCATAGTCATAACATGGTGTGAGCATGTGCCAAGTCAACCCAAGTAAAGCATCAAAGGAGAATACCACAATACTATGATTTTGCATGCTAAAACAACGCATAATTTCTTCAAGGCACACTAAGCAATCCCAATTGTTTGAAACAAGACATGCTACAGCAATAATCACTAAGCATAATGCTAAAACAACACCTAGCATGTCATGCTAAAGTCTAAGTCACAGTCAATGCAAGCTCCTCTTGCACTTCAAGCAAGAACTTACTACTCCTTTCCAAACACCAAGCAAACTTATTTGCAAAACAACATAGCGAGAACGGGGGTCCAAACTACTTAAGAAAACTAAACAAACTAAGCAAAGCAAACAAAAACTAAGACGCTCCAAGAACAACATAACTGTGCATGAAACAATAAAAATGAAGTGTCTAAACAGACCTGAGCTTTTTATTGATGAAGAAGGGGATGTCTTGGGCATTCCCAAGCTTTGACGCTTGTACCTCTTGGATATTTTTTGGGGTGACACCATGGTGGCATCCCCAAGCTTTAGCTTTTGTCCATTATTCATCTCATTGCATCATTCTCTCTTTACACCTGAATTTTTTTCCATCACACAAAACTTCACACAATCTTCATTAGCAACATTAGCTTATTCAAAAGATATTATACCACTGGCAAAGCTTTGGAACAGCAAGGCTTTTCACTAAAAACACAAGCTACTGTAGTAAATCCTTCAAAAAGCTCAATTTACCTGAAGAGAACTCAAAAAGGAATCAATAAGAAGCAAATGCAAATAATGGTAGAAATCTGTCAAAACAGACCAGCAGGTAGAAATCGATTTTTTCAAACATCTTATGTTGCTCAAATAAAAAAGTGTTGAACTAACTAAAGTTATATAACATACTGGTAGATTTACTCGTAAATTTTCAGCTCAATACGAGTTACAGAGCCTCCTCACAATGTTTTTTGGTGGAGGCCAGAAATCTGTTTCGGGACAGCAACTCCCTAAATCTTACTTCCCTCTAATTAGAGGTCATTCTTGGCACAAAAAGGATACAAAGAGGTCATTACAGAAGTAATAACTTCCAAGACTCAAGGAAACTCTTGGGTTATCTCCCAGCAAGTAGTTTTCTTTAACGCCTTTAAGTTAGGCACACGAAGCAAGAAGAATCAAGTATTTTCAAATGAAGAAGCATTAACATCAAATCTTGCTTTCAAAGGAGGAGCAAAAAGCAACTTCTCTCTCCTCATGGGGAAGTGTTCAATACCTTTCTTGAATGGAAAATGATATTTAATGGTGCCTTCCTTCATATCAATGATGGCACCAATTGTTCTAAGAAAAGGTCTTTCCAAAGTAATAAGACAAGAAGCATTGTATTTAACATCCAAAACATAGAAATCAATAGGGAAATAAGCATTATTAACCATAATGAGAACATCATTAACACCCCCCATGAGTTTCTTCTTATCATTATCATTGAGTGGGACATCCAAATAACTATCTTCTAATGGTGGCAAATCAAGCATTTCATAAATCTTCCTAGGCATAATAGAGACACTAGAACCAAGATCACATGAAGCTTTGAGATCAAAGTCATTCACTTGCATAATAATAATGGATTCCCAACTATCTTCTACTTTCCTAGGAATAGAAGCTTTGTGTTTTAGCTTCTCTTCCTTAATCTTAACAAGAGCATCTGTAATGTGTTTGGTGAAAGCAACATGCATATCACTAGCATCAGGACTTCTAGCAAGCTTTTGCAAGAACATAATCACTTCAGAAATATTGCAACCATCAATATCAAAGTCAAACTTAGCATCACTAGTGGTAGGCATAGTAGGAGGAGGAATAGGGGCTACTTGTGGTTTAGTGGTGATAGTGCACACACTATTGTTTCTATCAATTTCAGCTTCCCTTTCCCACTTAGCATGAAGTTGAGCTAACAGTCTAACATTTTCATCAATAGTAACTTGTATGGTATGAGCAGTAGCAAAGGTGTTTTCCATAGTTTCAGGTTTAGCAGCCATTTTATTAACCAAGGAAGTTTGAGCTTCAGACAAAGAGGATATATTTTTCTCAATAGTTAAAACCTTTTCCTCTATAGTCTTATTGAAGGTGGTTTGTTTACTAATAAAGTCCTTGAGCATGACTTCAAGTTCAGAGGGGGCACTTCTAGCATTATTGTAAGAGTTTCCATAGGAATTTCCATTATTAGGAGGATAAGGCCTATAATTATTGTTGCTACCAAAATTATTCCTATAGGCATTGTTGTTTCTAATGAATTTCATATCAACTTGCTCTTCTTGAGCAACCAAAGAGGCTAAGGGAACACTATTAGGATCTAGAGGATCTTTTCCATTAACAAAGCATAGCCATAATAACATCAATCTTTTCACTCAAAGAGGAAGTTTCCTCAACAGAATTTACCTTCTTACCATGTGGAGCTCTATCAACATGCCATTCAGAGTAGTTAACCATCATATTATCAAGTAGCCTTGTTGCAACACCCAAAGCGAGGCCCATAAAGGTACCTCCAGCATTAGAATCCAACAGATTTCTTGAGGAGAAGTTCAAACCTGCATAAAAAGTCTGGATAATCATCCAAGCAGTGAGTCCATGAGTAGGGCAATACTTAACCAAAGATTTCATTCTTTCCCTAGCAGGAGCAACATGCTCACTATCAAGCTGTTTAAATTTCATAATATCACTTCTCATAGATATAATCTTAGCAGGAGGATAGTACTTTCCAATAAAAGCATCTTTGCACTTAGTCCAAGAATCAATACTATTTTTAGGCAAAGAAAGCAACCATTCTTTAGATTTTCCCCTCAAGGAGAAAGGAAAAAGCTTGAGCTTAATAATATATCCATATACTTTCTATTAATATGGGCAGCAGGATCATCAGAACCAGCACCAGAAAATTGCTCTCTCATCACAAGATTCAACAAAGCAGACTTAATTTCATAAAAGGTAGCATCAGGAGCAGGTGGAGCAATAGGAGTGCTTAGGAAATCATTGTTGTTGGTGATAGTGAAGTCACACAACTTGGTATTCTCAGCAGATTTCATTTTGGCAAAGGTGGGCAAGCCAAAAACAGCAGCAGCAGCTAGAGCAGGAACTAATTTTTTTGTGTTTTTGAGTAAAGCAAGCAAACCAAACTAGACTATTTTTTTGGGTTTTTTGGAAAGAGGCAAACAAAACCAAGCAAAAGAAACAAAGCAATCTAAAAACAAAGTAAAGAGAAAGGAAGTGAAGGACTCTCCTTGTGAAGACGTCCTTAGCCTCCCTGGCAACGACACTAGAAATACCTTGATGATGCTCGACGTGGCACTTCGTTGGTAACCCCAAGCGCAGGGTGTGAAGAGCAAGCAGCAAGTTTTCCCTCGGTTGAGACCGAGGTTATCGAACCAGAAGGAGGAAGGAAACGTCAGACATGTGTTGCAAGCAACGCCGAGACCTGCACAACACAAACTCAAGACTTTGTACCAACGAATCAGTGAGGTTGTCAAGCTCACTGGTTTGCTGTAACAAAGGATTAAACGTATGGTGTGGAAGGTGATGATGGTTTGCAGCAAGTAAACATGTAACAATGGAAGATGTATCGATGGTAAAGATTGGACCGGGGTCCATAGTTCACTAGAGGTGTTCTCCTTAGATAAACAACATGGCATGAAGGGTAAACAAATTACAGCAGGGCAATTGACAGAAACTGAGCAAGGCATAACAATGCAATTACTAGTCAGAAAGATCCTATGAGGTTGATTGGGCAATACAACAAGATACATAGACCGCCATCCAACTGCATCTATGACTAGAAGTACACCTTCAGGTTATCATCCGAACCCCCTCCAGTATTAAGTTGCAAGCAACAGACAACTGCTTTAAGCAAAGTGTGTAAGGTAAATTGTCCACATGTTCCATGAACAAAAGACCGTTGTTTTCTCCCTAGTAGCAACAACACATCTACAACCGAAGAGATTATTGTCACTTCCCTTGGAAACTAGAGGCATGAACCCACTATCGAGCATAAATACCCCCTCTTAGAGTCACTAGCAACTACTTGGCCAAGATAGCTACTAACAATGGAGAGCATGCAAGATCACAAAAAATACAGACATGATAGAATCATAAAGATAAAACCATTAATCAAACCAACATAATAATCTCAATATCCATGAGATCCCCGCAAACACAACATGCATGATTACAAATAGATTAGATCTTGATCATGAATGGAGATCACAAGATCTATACATAAAAGCACAAAGGAGGAGATACAACCATCTAGCTACTACATGGACCCATAGTCCAAGGTGGAACTAGTCACGTATCATACCGAAGAGAAGGCCTCCGGGATGATCTTCCCTCCGGCAGGGTGCTGGGAAGAACTTCAGATCCCCCCGATCTAGGGACGGCGGTGGCGGTGGCTACAGAAGGTTTCGTGGATATTTGATCAGGTACTTAGGGTTTCTGCATCAGAGGCTTCTTATAGGCGAAGGGGGAGACCGAGGCGGCAGACAGGGCGAGCAAACCCTAGCCAGGCATGGGGTGGGGCCCACCCGCGCCTGGGGTGGGTCTAGCCCCTCTGGCCGGCCCCTCCGACTCTCCTCTGGACTTCTTGTTCCCCACGGAAAGTAATTGACTTTGTCCTTTGTCCCGTCCAATTCCGAGAATATTTCTTTACTAACTTTTCTGAAACCAAAAACAGCAGAAAACAGGCATCTAACACTGTTGCAACTTGTTAATAGGTTAGTACCAGAAAACTTGTAAAAAGCACCTCAAAGTGTGGACAAGTAAAGCAAAGTAGATACAAAACAAGCATGGAGCATCAAAAATTATAGATACGTTTCCAACGTATATGTGCGACGATGGACCGAGGTTGCTCCGGAGGGGTGTGGTGAAGGGGTCCACCGGAGGTTCTATGTCGTTCGCCATGTAGATGGCGTGGTGGATGACAGGGTAGGTCTCATCTGGAGACTCGGACCCTGAGTCGTAGTCGAGGAGTTGGAGGACCGAGTCGTCCTCGTAGTCCCCAGCGTTGGAGACCTTGGTAATGGAGCTGGCATTGGACGTAGGGACGACGGGATCCGCGCCTGGCGTGGGCGCTGCCGAATCAGCATCGTCGTAGAGGGTACCGTTGCTCTAGACCGAGCTGTTCTCGATCGAGTCGTACTTGGAGGTGAGCAAGGAGATCGATTGGATTTTCTCCGCCGAGAGTAGATCGCGTGGTGGCGCTCGGGTGCTGGCGGCGAACGCGGCGGGATCTGACGGGTCGATGGCGTCGGTAAAGCCAACTAAGAGGTTGATGGAGCCGACCGGTATCACGATGGCGTGCGTGACTAGTTGCATGGCTGACACGTAGCTACTCGCAGGATTTGGAGGAATCCGCCGGTGGCAATCATGCGGCCGATGGCGAAGGGTCGACGAGTTGGAGTGAAGGGTCTCGCCGCAGATCTCAGGCCCGACTCACCATACCCCACGGTGGGCGCCACTGTTGTGGAAATGGCCACCGCAAACGCTAACAGGGGTAGCGATTGATTCGAAGTAGGGCAAGAGCGAGTCGCCATCCGCAGATCGAGATCGGGCAAACACAAGATTTACCCAGGTTCGCCCCCGGAGGGTAAAGACCTACTTTCTGCTTGTTTGTATTGATGGCGAATGAGTCGCTTGGAAGGGATAGCTAATAGCTCGTGAGTACAATGGTAACCCTAGGGAGGCTTATATAGAGGTGCCTCGCTAGGGTTTTACAGAATCTCAACCGAAATTAGTAAGGGTTTCAGGAGTTTGACCTAATCTAATTGGGTCTAGCTACGGTCTTGGGCCTTGGCGTCCAGTCGTCGGTCTCCTTGAAAGCTTTCTTTCTAGTCGCCGTCATTGCTGGCCCACTCGGCATTGCCCTGGGCCAGTCGCTTCCCGCCTTCGTGGATACCCCGATTGGTATATCCCCATCACGACCTATGTATAGTTTTTTCCTATTCTATGTAAATGTATTTTTGCCTAATTTTTATATCTATTTTCTATCATGTTTAGCGCGCATGTTTGAGGAGTTTTGTGCTGCAAATTTAGCGCCCATGTTTTAACAACTCTGCCGGAGGATATTCACGCGCATACGCATTTTAGCGCGCCGAAATATACGGCAGCTGCTGGAGTTGCTCTAAGAGCAAGAACAATAATATAGCCAGCAGCTGGCTATATACTTGTGCTTTGTCTTTACATATAGCATCATAAATATATATTGTTATAATAAGCTGACTATAATATCGGATATTCACTTCGTCTCGCAGGTGCAAATGTGTTGGAGATATGCCCTAGAGGCAATAATAAATGTAGTTATTATTATATCTTTGTGTTTATGATAAATGTTTACATTCATGCTATAATAGTATTAACAAGGAAACATTAATACTTGTGTGATTTTGTAAACTAAAATAGAGTCTCTAGTAAAGCCTCTTTATAATACTAGCTTGTTGGTTAATAAATGATTGTGGTTTCCCTATCATGAACATTGAGATGTTGTTAACAACAAGATCATATCGTTAGGAGAATGATATGGTGGACATACTCCTATAGATAAGCGTAGCATAAAGATCAAGTCATTTTAATAGTTCAATTGCTATATGCTTTCTAATACATAGTAACCTAATTCCTTCGACCATGAGATCATGCATATCACCTTCACCGGAAGGATGCTTTGATGGTATCAAACACCACACCATAATTGGGTGGCTATAAAGGTGGCATTAAGTGTTCGGAAAGTATTGGTTGAGACACATGGATCAAGAGTGGGATTTTTCCATCCATATGACGGATAGATATACTTTGGGCCCTCTTGGTGGAATGTCATCCAATTAGCTTGCAAGCATGTGACTGGCTCACAAGGGATCACATATCACGGGAACGAGAAAAGAATACTTATCAGTAACGAGGTTGAACTAGGTATGCAGAGATACCGACGATCATAACCTCGGATAAGTAAACTATCGTGAGACAAAGGGAAATTGGTATCGTATGTAAGTGGTTCATTCGATCGCAAAGTAATCGTAGAAATATGTGGGAGCCATATGAATTTCCAGATTCCTCTATTGGTTATTGATCGGAGAAGTGTCTCGATCATGTCCGCATAATTCACGAACCGTAGGGAGACACACTTAAGGATTCGACGTTGTTTGAGTAGTTATGGAATGATGAGTAAGAGACCGAATGTTGTTCGGAGTCTCGGATGGGATCCGGGATATCAAGAGGATATCCGGAATGGTCCGGAGAATAAGATTCATATAAGGAAAGTCCTGTTTCGGGGTTGGAGAATGGTTCCGATGTTTTCATCGGGAATGTTCTAGAAGGTTCCGGAATGTCCGGCACTCCGGAGGGGAAGGGTACATGAATGTGTTATATCAAGTTGGTATGATTGCATCATGTACTAGGTGTCATCGCTGAACAAAATAAAGGGTTTAATCAAATCCTAGTTTGAAAAGTCAAACGCCAATTTGAAAAGTCAAACGGCTATTTTGGGAAGTGGAGGGGAAGGTGGAAACCGAGTTGGGGAGGAGTTCCTCCCCTCCACCGCCGGCCCCCTTGGGAAACCGAGTTGGGGAGGGACTCCCCTCCCCTAGCGCGCCCCCTCCACCTATATAAGGAGGGGCAGGGCTGCCCCTCCTAGCACCCAACACCTCCACTCGCAAACCCTAGCCCTAAGCCGCCGGCCCTCCTGCAGCGGCCGCCGCCCTAGGGCAAGCCGTCGCCTAGCTAACCCTAGCCGCCGGCCAAGCCTCCTCCTCGGTGCGTCTAAACCCTAGATCGCCGAGGATCTCTCTCATAGTCCACCATACTCGCTCCGGCTTAAGGCGAAGCCCTGCGAGATCTCCCCTCTACTTCCGGTACCACGCCGTTGTGCTGCCGGAATCGCGAGGAGAGTGCTACAACCGCCGCTGCCTGCTGGAACAAGGGATAGGAAGGTCTTCGTCGAGTACCGAACGTGTGACCGACTGCGGGAGCGCTGCCGGAACGCAGCGCCGGAAGGATCGTCTACGCGATCTTGAGATCGGGAAGAGTACGACTACATCACCCACGAGAATCCGCTCTTGTTAAACACTTTGGAATCTTCGAGGGTGAGTTATTCCATCGACTGGTTGCTACAATCTAGTAGATAGATCTTGGCTTGTTTGTTTGTATGCGATAGAATTTTTTTGTTTTCCATGCTACGAATCCCTATAGTGGTATCAGAGCCGTGTCTATATGTAGATCTGTTGAACGAGTAGAACACAATGGTCATTGTGGGCTTTGATGCTTTTATTGTCGATTGCTTCTTGTGTACTTTGCATCTTGCGGGATGTTGGGATGAAGCGGCCCGGGCTAACCTTACATGACATCGTTCATGAGACTTGCTCCACGCTTGACATGCAACTTGTATTGCATAAGTGGCTTTGCGGGTGCCTGTTTCTCCCAACATAGTTAAGATCCAATTTACAACAGGTGATTAACAATACTAGTATCAATGTTGTGGTTCTTGTTCGTAAGTTAGAACGACACTTATTGAAAGCCCCAAACCACGTAAAACATGCAAAGAATGTTGTGGTTCTTGTTTTGCAGGGGTGTGCTGTGATGTGATATGGCCATGATTGTGATTATATTTGATGTATGCAATGTTCCTTATTGTAAGTTGGCAACCGGCAGGAGCCATATGGTTGTCTTTAATTTAAGTTAAGACCCGCGTGTCTGTTCAAAGTAGTTGTAATAGTTGAAGCTGGTGGACGACAACCATGAAGCGGCGTCATTGACCTTGATGCAATGCCGGTGATGATGGAGATCATGTTCGTGCTTGAAGATGGAGATCGGAAGCACAAAGAAGAAAGGCCATATCATATCACATATTATGAAGTGCATGTGATGTTAATCCTTTATGCATCTTGTATTGCTTAGTTTATGACGGTAGCATTATAAGATGATCCCTCATGCACATGAATTTCAAATCATAAGTGTTCACCCTTAGTTAGCACCGTTGCTAAAGCTTGTTGTTTCGAAGCACCACGTGATGATCGGGTGTGTTAGATTCCGCAAGTGTATACAATGTGAGCAAGCCAGATTTGCTCATGCGGAAGCTAAGGTTTGATCTTGACGAGCCTAGCATGTACAGACATGGTCTCGGAACACGGATCACCGAAAGGTAAAGCATGAATCATATAGTAGATATGATGAACATGTCGATTGTTCGCCATCGAAGCTACATCAACTCTCGTGATGATCGGTTTTGATGTGGTGGATTTGGTTCGTGTGATCACTAAAACAATGTGAGGGATGTTGTTTTGAGTGGGAGTTCACCTAGATTAATTTAACTATTAATTAGAACTCAATTTGTCATAAACTTAGTCTAAACTATTGCAAATATGTTGTAGATCAATGGCGGCCCCTACCATCAATTTTAATGCGTTCCTAGAGAAAGAAAAGTTGAAAAACAATGGAAGCAACTTCGCGGATTGGTTCCGCAATTTGAGGATTGTCCTCACAGCTGGTAATTTGACCTATGTGCTGGATGCACCGTTGGGTGACCCACCTGCAGCTACTTCTACCGATGAAGTAAAGAATGTTTACCTCACTCGGAAGACTCAGTACTCCATAGTTCAGTGTGCTATCTTGTATGGTTTAGAATCGGAGCTTCAGAAAAGGTTTGAGAATTCAGACCCACATGACATTGTCCGTGATCTCAAATTGATCTTTGAGACTCACGCGGCAATTGAGAGCTATGAGGCTTCTAAAAAGTTCTTTAACTGCAAGATGGAAGAAGGCAGCTCAGTCAGTGAGCATGTGCTTAAGATGTCTGGGCACGCAAACAAACTTCAAAGCTTGGGTATAGTGATTCCTAATGCTTTGGGGATTTACCGTGTCCTTCAATCACTACCACCAAGTTACAAGAACTTTGTGATGAACTACAACATGCAAAACATGAACAAGACATTGCCAGAACTCTTTGCCATGTTAAAATCTGCAGAAGTGGAGATCAAGAAAGAGCACCAAGTGTTGTTGGTCAATAAGACCACCAAATTCAAGAAAGGCAAGTCTAAGCAAAAGGGACACTTCAAGAAGGGTGGTAAGAAAGTTACCGCGCCAATGAAGAAGACCAAGGCTGGACCTAAGCCTGATACTGAGTGCTTTTACTGCAAGGGAGAAGGTCACTGGAAGCGGAATTGCCCAAAGTACTTGGCGGATTTGAAGAACGGCAACATCAAGAAGAAAGGTATATTCGATATACATGTTATTGATGTGTATCTCACTAGTACTCGTATTAGTGCCTGGGTATTTGATACTGGTTCGGTTGCTCATATTTGTAACTCGAAGCAGGTGCTGCAGAATAAACGGAAGCTAGCGAAGAACGAGGTGACGATGCGCGTTGGAAACGGATCAAAGGTTGATGTGATCGCGGTCGGCACGTTACCTCTTCATCTACCATCGGGATTAGTTTTATACTTAAATAATTGTTATTTGGTGCCTGCGTTAAGCATGAACATTATATCGGGATCTTGTTTATTGCGAGACGGTTACTTGTTTAAGTCCGAGAATAATGGTTGTTCGATTTATATGAGTAATATGTTTTATGCACATGCACCTTTGATAGATGGTCTATTCTTATTGAATCTCGATAGTGGAAATACACATATTAATAACATTGAGGTTAAACGTTTGAAATTGAGCGATAACTCGACCTATATGTGGCACTGTCGTCTTGGTCACATTGGAGTGAAGCGTATGAAGAAACTCCATTCCGATGGACTTCTTGAATCACTTGAAATATGCAAAGCATGTCTGATGGGAAAAATGACTAAGACTCCATTTTCTGGTATGATGGAGCGAGCTACGGACTTATTGGAAATCATACATACCGATGTGTGTGGTCCAATGAGTGTAGCATCGCGCGGTGGTTATCGTTATGTTCTTACCTTCACGGATGACTTGAGTAGATATGGGTATATCTATTTCATGAAACATAAGTCCAAAACTTTCGAGAAGTTTAAGGAATTTCAAAGTGAGGTTGAGAATCAACGTAACAAGAAGATTAAATTTCTACGTTCTGATCGTGGAGGTGAATATCTAAGTTACGAGTTTGGCGAGCATTTAAAGAAATGCAGAATACTTTCACAATTGACACCGCCGGGAACACCACAACGTAATGGTGTGTCCGAACGTCGTAATCGAACTCTCTTAGATATGGTTCGTTCTATGATGTCACTTACAGATTTACCGCTA
This sequence comes from Avena sativa, assembly GCA_916181665.1. NCBI lineage: Eukaryota > Viridiplantae > Streptophyta > Magnoliopsida > Poales > Poaceae > Avena > Avena sativa. The sequence goes on along the minus strand of OV702294.1, from coordinate 162,480,141 downwards.
TCATTTTGGGGTTATGCATTAGAAACAGCCGCATTCACTTTAATTAGGGCACCATCTAAATCCATTGAAACGACACCGTATGAATTATGGTTTGGGAAGAAACCTAAATTGTCGTTCCTTAAAGTTTGGGGTTGCGAAGCCTATGTAAAAAAGTTACAGCCGGACAAGCTTGAACCCAAAGCGGAAAAATGCGTCTTCATAGGATACCCAAAGGAAACTATTGGGTATACCTTCTATCATAAATCCGAAGGCAAAATCTTTGTTGCCAAGAATGGATCCTTTCTAGAGAAGGAATTTCTCTCGAAAGAAGTGACTGGAAGGAAAGTAGAACTCGACGAGGTTGTCGAACCTTCTCTCAAACTTGCGAGTAGCGCAACACCGGAAGTAGTTCCTATGGTGCCTGCACCAATAAGAGAGGAAATGATGATGATCATGAAACTTCGGTGGAAGTTACTACAGAGCCTCGTAGGTCAACGAGAACTCGTACCACTCCTGATTGGTATGATCCCGTTATGAGTGTCATGTTGGTGGACAACACCGATGACCCTGCGACGTATGAGGAAGCGATGATGAGCCCAGATTCCAATAAATGGCAAGAATCCATGAAATCCGAGATTGGATCCATGTACGAAAACCAAGTATGGAATTTGGTGGACTTACCGGATGGCCGGAAGGCTGTCGAGAACAAATGGATTTTCAAAAAGAAAACAGATGCTGATGATAATGTAACTGTCTATAAAGCTCGACTTGTCGCAAAAGGGTTTCGACAAATTCAAGGAGTTGACTACGATGAGACTTTCTCACCAGTAGCGAAGCTAATGTCTGTGAGGATTATGTTAGCAATCTCTGCATATTATGATTATGAGATATGGCAGATGGATGTCAAAACAGCATTCCTCAATGGAGACATTGATGAAGAGTTGTATATGATGCAACCCAAAGGTTTTGTCGATCCTAAAGATGCTAACAAGGTGTGCAAACTTCAAAGGTCCATTTATGGATTGAAGCAAGCATCCCGAAGTTGGAATCAACGTTTTGATAAGGTAATCAAAAGTTCTGGTTTTATACAAACTTATGGAGAAGCTTGTATTTACAAGAAAGTGAGTGGGAGCTCTGTAGCATTATTAATACTATATGTAGATGACATATTGTTGATTGGGAATGATGTAGACCTTCTTAATAGTGTCAAGGAATATTTGAATAATAGTTTTTCAATGAAAGATCTTGGCGAAGCAGCTTACATATTAGGCATAAAGATTTATAGAGATAGATCGAGACGCCTAATATCATTGTCACAAAGTACATATTTGGACAAAGTTCTAAAAAGGTTTGGAATGGAAGATAGCAAGAAAGGGTTCTTGCCCATGTTGCCCAATACGACGTTGAGTAAAACTCAAAGTCCGACAACGGCAGAAAATAGAGAAAGGATGAGTAAGACTCCCTATGCCTCAGCCATAGGATCTCTAATGTATGACATGCTATGTACTAGACCCGACATTGCATATGCTGTTAGTTTAACTAGCAGATATCAAAGTGATCCAGGAGTGGATCATTGGACAGTGGTCAAAAACATCCTTAAGTACTTGAGAAGAACTAAGGATATGGTTTTTTCTTATGGAGGTGATGAACAACTCGTTGTTAATGGTTACACCGATGCTAGTTGGAACACTGATCCGGATGATTCTAAATCACAATCTGGATACGTATTTATTTTGAATGGTGCAGCAGTTAGCTGGAGGAGTGCAAAGCAAAGCGTTGTGGCGAGATCTTCAACTGAATCGGAATACATAGCTGCTTCGGAGGCTTCACAAGAAGCGATATATATGAAAGAGTTCATTACAGAGCTGGGTGTGGTTCCTAGTGCGCTGGACCCAATGTCTATCTACTGTGATAACATGGGCGCCATAGCCAATGCGCAAGAACCAAGGTCACACAAGAAGCTAAAGCACATCAAGCTACGTTTTCACGCTATTCGAGAACATGTCCAAGATGGGGACATAAAGATTTGCAAATTACACACAGATCTGAATGTGGCGGATCCGTTGACTAAACCTCTCCCGAGGGCAAAACATGACCAACACCAAACTGCCATGGGTGTTCGGTATATTACCATGTAATCTAGATTAGATGACTCTAGTGCAAGTGGGAGACTGTTGGAGATATGCCCTAGAGGCAATAATAAATGTAGTTATTATTATATCTTTGTGTTTATGATAAATGTTTACATTCATGCTATAATAGTATTAACAAGGAAACATTAATACTTGTGTGATTTTGTAAACTAAAATAGAGTCCCTAGTAAAGCCTCTTTATAATACTAGCTTGTTGGTTAATAAATGATTGTGATTTCCCTATCATGAACATTGAGATGTTGTTAACAACAAGATCATATCGTTAGGAGAATGATATGGTGGACATAGTCCTATAGATAAGCGTAGCATAAAGATCAAGTCATTTTAATAGTTCAATTGCTATATGCTTTCTGATACATAGTAACCTAATTCCTTCGACCATGAGATTATGCATATCACCTTCACCGGAAGGATGCTTTGATGACATCAAACACCACACCGTAACTGGGTGGCTATAAAGGTGGCATTAAGTGTTCGGAAAGTATTGGTTGAGACACATGGATCAAGAGTGGGATTTGTCCATCCATATGACGGATAGATATACTCTGGGCCCTCTCGGTGGAATGTTATCCAATTAGCTTGCAAGCATGTGACTGGCTCACAAGGGATCACATATCACGGGAACAAGAAAAGAGTACTTATCAGTAACGAGGTCGAACTAGGTATGCAGAGATACCGACGATCATAACCTTGGATAAGTAAACTATCGTGAGACAAAGGGAAATTGGTATCGTATGCAAGTGGTTCATTCGATCGCAAAGTAATCGTAGAAATATGTGGGAGCCATATGAATTTCCAGATTCCTCTATTGGTTATTGATCGGAGAAGTGTCTCGATCATGTCCGCATAATTCATGAACCGTAGGGAGACACACTTAAGGATTCGACGTTGTTTGAGTAGTTATGGAATGATGAGTAAGAGACCGAATGTTATTTCGGATGGGATCCAGGATATCACGAGGAGATCCGGAATGGTCCGGAGAATAAGATTCATATAAGGAAAGTCCTGTTTCGGGGTTGGAGAATGGTTCCGGTGTTTTCATCGGGAATGTTCTAGAAGGTTCCGAAATGTCCGGCACTCCGGAGGGGAAGGGTACATGAATGTGTTATATCAAGTTGGTATGATTGCATCATGTACTAGGTGTCATCGCTGAACAAAATAAAGGGTTTAATCAAATCCTAGTTTGAAAAGTCAAACGGCTATTTTGGGAAGTGGAGGGGAAGGTGGAAACCGAGTTAGGGAGGAGTTCCTCCCCTCCATCGCCGTCCCCCTTGGGAAACCGAGTTGGGGAGGGACTCCCCTCCCCTGGCGCGCCCCCTCCACCTATATAAGGAGGGGCAGGGCTGCCCCTCCTAGCACCCAACACCTCCACCCGCAAACCCTAGCCCTAAGCCGCCGACCCTCCTGCAGTCGCCGCCGCCCTAGGGCAAGCCTCCGCCGCCTAGCTAACCCTAGCCGCCGGCCAAGCCTCCTCCTCGGTGCGTCTAAACCCTAGATCGCCGAGGATCTCTCTCATAGTCCACCATACTCGCTCCGGCTTAAGGCGAAGCCCTGCGAGATCTCCCCTCTACTTCCGGTACCACGCCGTTGTGCTGCCGGAATCGCGAGGAGAGTGCTACAACCTCCGCTGCCTGCTGGAACAAGGGAGAGGAAGGTCTTCGTCGAGTACCGAACGTGTGACCGATTGCGGGAGCGCTGCCGGAACGCAGCGCCGGAAGGATCGTCCACACGATCTTGAGATCGGGAAGAGTACGACTACATCACCCACGAGAATCCGCTCTCGTTAAACACTTTGAAATCTTCGAGGGTGAGTTATTCCATCGACTCGTTGCTACAATCTAGTAGATAGATCTTGGCTTGTTTGTTTGTATGCGATAGAATTTTTTTGTTTTCCATGCTACGAATCCCTACAAAATGCACCCATTATGAGAAAACATATTTTAAAATGGCAATTTTTTTTAAAACGCATATGATAGAGCATTTTTGTCCTTTTTATACACAACACATAAAATGTTCTTCCATCCCGAAAACTTGTGAACCAACATAAAATATACGAATGTATATGTAGATTATTTTTCAAATTTTGTGACATTTCGAAATATGTTCTCGTGAGCTGAATTGGCGCATCTCTATAGTGTTGGCTATATGAAATAACTATCATTTAATGCTTGCATGACATGCAAGACTCACTCCATGCTAATAGCCCATTTATAGTATTATTTGATGCGGGCTACATGTTGATTATAACTTCTTGTTTCTCGTGCCGCGATGAAGAGCCTGTTTTTTTCCTTTTCCTCACTTTTCTCATTCATCTAAAGCTGGTCATAGTGCATAATAACTTAGACTAGTAACATGCCCATATTACTAGTAACTTAGTATAGTAACATATAATATTGTTTTATAGACTCATTTGTATTGAAAAGTGTGATATGTTATATTACTCTATTTGTCTCTCTCTTTATTAATTACTTGCCACATCATTATTTTAGTCTATGTGATATCTATATTATGCTCATGTTACTCCTACCGTGAGCATCCTAAGATTTTATTAATATGAAATAGCTTATAGCCATCTGACCACTCCGCCGACGTAGTAGTATGTACTTGGTCTAACCGACCGGAACGACCTGGGTCCGACTTCGACCACATATCAACACCTCGGGCCAGCCCTGCGACGCACCCTCCCTCTGCCCGTCATGTCGGATGTTTACAAGAAAGCGAAGCCCGGCCGCCTCGTCTTCAAGGGCGGCGAGGCCGCCACCCTCCGCAAGCCCAAGAAGCAGAAGAAGAACAAGAAGCCAGCCGCCGATGTCTCCGCCGACGCCGACCCCGAAGCCGCCGCGGCCGTGCCCACGCCCACGGAGGGCGCCGAGGGCGGAAGCGCTGGGGGCGACGACTACACCATTGACGCGGCGAAGCGGATGAAATACGAGGAGCTGTTCCCGGTGGAGACGAGGAAGTTCGGGTACGACCCGTCCAACGCCGCCCGCACCTCCCGCGACCGCACCGTCGAGCAGGCCCTCGACGACCGCGTGAGGAAGAAGGCCGACCGCTACTGCAAGTGAGGTGCGGCGCTCAAATCTAGGGTTTGTTGGTTCGGCGGAATCAGCCGCTTAGATTGTTTCGCTCCAGGCAAATTCGATTGGTTGCTTGCCCTAGAAACACATGAATTGAGCTGTGGAGAGACTGCTATATGTTTGATTGGGTAGTTCGTTTTGGTACGATTGTAAAACAGCAGGATGTGTCTGCTACTGCGGTTGAATGTTTATTATCCAGAATTCCTGATGTTGATCTTATTTGTCAACATGTGCATCGTCCAATTTTGTATCAGCGACACTTTTCATGAATCGGAGGAAGGAGTATAGTTTGAAGCTTGCTAATAAATACAGTAGAGGGTGTTTCTGAATGTAGGGATTCACTGACTGCTATACCCAGAGATTGAGTCACATGGAGTGGTTTCTATCTTTCTATGATAGTTGTCACGAGATTTGAATGTAGTATACTGTTTTGTTAGTCTTAAATTGATGTCCAAGAGGTGAATGCTCACTGTCTGTACTAAATCAGCGACACTTATTATTGATCAGAGGGAGTACTAATATAGTTTGAAGGTTGCTAATAATAACAGTAGAGGTGTTGCTGACTTGTAGGATCTCTGCAACAGGGTGAATGTAGGGATTCACCGACTGCTATACCCAGAGGTTGAGTCATGTGGAGTGGTTTGTAACTTCCCATGATAGTTGTCACGAGGTTTGAACGTAGTATACTATTTTTGTAGTCTTAAATTGATGTCCGAGAGGTGAATGCTCACTGTCATAACAACTGATGAATTAGAGCTGACAGATACTTGGATCAGTATGAGGTTAGTTAAATCTCGTGTGGGTTATGGTCTTATCTGTGTGTAAATTGTGGGACTGTTCTGTTCGCCTTTCCTGGTAGATAAATGATACACTTAGGATAGAACTGACTACACTGTTGTTCTTTTATCGGTGAGGAGGCAGACCCACCGGTTAGCCACCTGTCCTCACATGAGTAGTACAGTGTTGTAGCAATATCGTGATCAAATTTGTTGACGCAGGTTAAGTGGACCTTATTTTGTCGCTTACCAGATTTATCGCACATGGTTTAGCAGATACTCCACATATGTAGTTCCCAGTTTAACAAGTTTACATGGAGGATGGAGGCTTCAGGTGTCATCTTTATAAATCATGGGTTTGCTAGATTTGTTATAACTGCTCTTTACTTTTCCGGCTGGGCGTTATATTTATAAATCATTGTTTTGTTCGATTCAGCCATTCTGTTTTCCCTTCGCCGTGGTCCACTCCTCCTTGATGCAGACCTGTCTCTCTAACTCTTGTTATTCCTCATTATGAGACAGCATGCTTCCTTTTGCTTTCTTCAAATAACGTGTCCAGTAGCTTGACTGTATATAAAAAACATCATACTGAGTTTTATAAATAGTGCGATGGTAATGATCAGACTGAATGTAGCTTGACATTATTATTTTTACTTGACAGATGGTTAAATCATTTGGGTTGTTCGGTGCTGTGACGGAAGAGGCTTTAATGGAGTAGTTATGCTCAATGTATCCGAGAGGGTATCTTTGGACCACTGTTAGGCCCTTGATGGCATCTGTAAATCAAACTTGTCTCTGTAGCGATGAAGTATTTCCTTCAATCTTGGCATATTTGTACTAGTAAACAAAATGATGCTCGCATCTGGTATAATTCTCTTGTTTACTCTCTCGTCTGTTCTGGTTTTCAAATAGATAAATCCTGTATGCTTGGCACATGTGATATACAATTGTATTTGCGGTTCAGTTGTATCCTTTTTTTTGCTACTATTTCTGATTTATAATTCTCTACCCTTAAGTTATTGCTTGCTAAGGAATATTTGGTAAAAAAAAATACAATGCTTTGTGTCTTATCTTCTGCTGGCAACAGTTTGATAGACTTGACCAACAGTAGACTGTGCAGTAACATCATGGATTTTCTCTTCTATGTTTGCGTTATTGTGGATTTAGACTGCGCATTACTGCATTATCTGGTAAGGCTGGCACACTCAACTATTTTAGTAAGGTTTGCCAAAAGTATATTGTTGTAGCTAATTTTAGAAATATTGAACTGGGACATAGCTGGTGTTTATATTAGTGTTTCTGTGGCAATGAGCAGGGATGAAAATGTTTTTTTTTTGCATCAACAGAACATATTGGCAGTGATGTGCATTGCTGTTCTGAATATGGGCATCGTATAGTATTATTATTGGTCCAAAAGAGTGTAGGATAACTATCTGAAGAACAATTTGAAGAATGCATACAGTAATTTTATATATCTTTTCTAGAAGTATGATGGTCATTCTACTTCCATCAATAATTCCTCAGATTATTTTATTCTGCTCATCTGCTGCTACCATGTTTTTCTGAGAGAAGTACAGATGATATTGCCTGACATAGTGAACAAAATTATGCCCCGTGAGGGCTATAGACTGCTGATTAAATGCTTAACCAAATGCTGGGAGCTGAATGTGATTTACTGGATTGCTTCGTGCGTTTGTTGCAATGTGTTTTTTTCTTGGGATATATGGAAAATCAGCAACTATCTCATGGCTAATATTATGCAATCTTCATGCTAACGTTAGCTGTCCTTAATTATTCCAATCTAATGGACACGTGTTAGCCGTGGCTATTATCTTGCTATGAGGGGCAGATGAAGTGCTCACTGGTGTGATATTCATGTTGACCTGTTGATTTTTTTCTGTTTGACTATCCTAACTACCCAGTTCAACTGCTTTTGGCTTTCTCTTTCAGTCCCAGAAGGTGTGTAGTTGAGAACTGAGATACCATGATCTTCTTCCATCCTAACACTACTGACTGCTGCGAGGATGGTGTATGTCCTCTGTATTCCTCTAGTTGCACACTGGTAGTTTCATAGGTCTCCTGAGCAACTTGTTCTTACTATGTTTTTTTGTCCGGGTTGTTCAAACTTTATCTGGTAAAAATATCTCAGTTGATGAACCTAGTTTCTCATTCTCATCTCGCTTTGCATTTCTCTGTTGATTTCTAGTTCAGCTGACAATTAGCATGGTTATTCTCTTGTTTGAATTATGTCACACTACTGTTTTGCTTCCATCCACTTACTTTCAGAACTTCACCTACTTATTCGTGCACCATGGTTATTGAATTTACAGTCTTTACTACTCTTCCCTGATAAGGATAATGGTCATTCTACAGTAAGTCAGGAAGTAATGTTAAGTTTATCAATTGGCAAAGTAGCTTTTACTCTAATTGCACAGGTACCATGAGTGATAGATACTGCTGAAGTGGTCTCTGACGAGTCATGAGTTGCATCCTTTGCATGTATTTTATTCATTCACAATGTCTCCTTTATAGTTGTGCTTTTGGACAAAAGACATGCTAGCAATAAGGTTCAGATGGATTTGATTGCTGATCCTATTCCTACCATCTTCAGGTAACTTTATCTCTTTTTCTATGGCTATATCAGGTCTTTATCATTTTATACTTGCTCAAGAAAGTAATACCGGTGGTAACTCAAGCGTCCTATTTTTTCTACCTTTGAGAAAATATAAGGTTTGCATGTCAGTGTATTGATAAAATGGAAAAGGTAGTCTTTATAAGTTCAAAACCAGGCTGAACCCCAGTACACTTGACACAATAGAAACTCAGAGGCAGCCGTATAGACAGCATCAGGTTGAGGCCTGCCGTGCCTCCCATATCCCAGGAGCGTGCCTCCAATGGATCAACACGTAGATTTCTGTCTGCTTCCCATCAAAAAGTGCTATGCTTGCAATGCATCCAGATTCACTACACCATGAGCTGAACCAAAGTGTCTGTTCCTTTCCTCAATGCCACTGGGGTCGGAGTGGTCAGGGATGCCATCAATCCAAAAAGTGCATGTGTATACATCATATAGAAATTATTTGTCCATAATGTTTGAGTTGAACTGTTTTGAGACCAGCCGAAATGTCTGGACTCTAGTTGCTGTTTCCCTTATACACCATCGTAACACTGTATGTTTTTGCTATTAAATTGATGATGTAGACCGGCTTTGCCAGCAATTTGTATAGTCAGAACTGTACTGCACTGTCCTTTGAGTCCAATGCCCCCAGCTGAACCATAATGAGCAATTGAGCATGTACCCTGCATATGTCATCAGATAAATTTGATAGTCTTAACTCTTAAGTCACCATTCATCTATTTTGAAGTCTGCCTCAGAAGATCAAACATAGTTGCATATATATCCTTTTCGTTGTTCATACTGGGGCCTACTGAGAACCAGGCGCTGGCCTGGTGGCTGATACTCCGGGTGTGGAGGCCAGCCCGCCTGGGTTCGAGTCCCAGCATTGGCAGACTTTCGAGTTGCCGCTGAGGCATTCTCGAATAAACCGGGTGTCTCACCTACCTAACAACGTATACCAGAGGGATCATTCCCCCGTTGGCAACATTTTTTTATACTGGGGCCTACAGCTTTCATCCATCATTTTCAACCTCCACTGTTGTGAGGTCAGCACATGTGAGTAAGAAGACGTTGCCGTAACTTTTGAAATGAGGTTATCCTTAGTGGTTGACACGGAAGAGGTCAACATATAAATATAGTAGACAAAGGGACATTCATTTTCAGTCATTCAAGCCCACAAAGAACTCTTGGTATGCTTTACCTCTTATTCTCTGTTAGAATGAATGGTACACATGCTTTCCACTGGATATACATGCTTTACGTTCCTCTCTCTTTTCTGAAAGTTGGCAAGCATTCACGGTGTTTTATTGCATACGTGATAGCTTCCAGTATCTGGTCCTGGTTTTCTAAAACATGTCATAGCAACTAATTAAGGTTTGGGTGAAGTCTTCTGTTCTCTTATCAAAGAAACAACAATTTTGTTTCTGAAATGAAGTTGATATTTCGACAAAGTATCATTTAGTGCCAGAACTATTGATTCTGAAAGGAACAAGTTTCCTTCTTTACCTACCTTTATTATGTGCATAATACAAGCTGTGTCATGGCAAGCCTTTTGTTGCTTTTCAAAAAGGGCCTTTGGTTTAATAAGCTGTTAAGCAAGTACCTAACGAAAAAAGGCTGATGTGTCTGTCCATTTTATAAACATCCCTTTTTATCAAGATTATTTTTATATCTCCCCTAACGAAAATACAGGTACCACTCTCTGGCTGCTGATTGTGATTAGCTTATTGATCATTATTAAGGGTCTTTCCTCTCCAATGGTTCAACTTGAGCCTCTTAATCCAATCTGGTGACTAATATTTGTGGATTAGTTAAGATGATAATACTGGCGTGTTTTTTAAAGAAATGGAAGCACATGTTACATTAATTTAAGGCCAGGATGCCGCCAGTCGTGCAAGTTCATTGCTTAAGGGGTGGGGTGAAGTGATGTTTACTCTCCATATGCTGGGAGTTTTGAAGCAAGTAAGTCTGTCATTTGAGTTTGGGGCACCTTTCAAGTTTACTTGGAGATTTATTTGTCTGTTGTCAACCTGCCATAGTTATGTTCTAGAATCTGTTGGTTCCTTGGTAGTTATAGCATGGCCATTAAGAATAAAGATTAATTGGCAATGGTGCTGCTTGTAATGGACAAAAGTTCACAGCCCACTACAGGTCTATAACTCTTATCTGGCAATATGCTTGTGCCAGAGAGTTTCTGTACTGTAGCAGGCTCATCATGCTAGTACCTACGGCGTTACCTGCAACAGACACAAGTTTACAGCCCACTGAAGGTCTACAGCTCTTATCGAGATCTCTTACTTTTGTTTAGATTGCAGTAGAATGGATGTATCCATGTGAAAAAGACAGGTGATATGTGATAAGTACCAAATCCTTGTATTATTTTGTTATTAGTACTAGTGATTGCTAGTAAAAGCTGTTTTTGGTACCGATTCTTAGGTTTTTTCAAGTGCTAGAGAATGTACAGAAGTTGCTCGCCTTGGATCTATCCAGAGACAAGAGGTGACATCAAATCTCCCCTGGCACACCAACACGACTCGTCCACTCCCAGCCATAAAGGTAGAGGTCTTTCTACTTGTCCTGACTGCATTCTCTCTTCTCTCCAAAGTACATGGCTCCCAAAGACGCCCATTTATGCTAAAATTTGGGCATCGTTTCGTAAATGATAATCATGCCACTTTATAACTCTAGGTGATATGCTGTGATTCAAAGATATATGGTTCCAAATTAGTACAAGTATATTCCAAACAATGGGATATATGACTTGAGTCACTTGACATTGCGTTGTCCCTTTTCTGGGAAATGGGATCTCCACAGTTGAACTCCTTATTGAACATGCATGTGTTCTGTCACCGCTTATAGCAAGTATCTCCATGGACCATCAGTTCACTATATCCATACCATATTCATTTACAACCAATATTATTGCTATTAGTTTCCTTGCCGCTCATTAACCTCAAATTACCTCCCGAGTTTATGAAAATGAATTGGAGTTGAGAATCGTTCCATCTCACAGCATACCACAACACCCACACTACTGACTACTAGAAGTATATCACTCAGTTACTGGTGAACTCCTGCCTTGCTTCCAAGTAAAACATAAAATAGACTACCTGTTAGAAGAAAAGGTGAAGGTGAGAAGACAAGGAAACTCCAAGCACCTATAAAATGACCCAATCAACCTGGTTCCCCCATCACATCGTCTGCAGCGATGCAGTGGTGCAGCTAGCTCAGTATATTTCATGGCTGAACAGGCACCTAAGATTCCAGTTGGTTATAGCAGTTCCTCCACTTCACCAACCAGTAGCATCTGGGAGAGCCAACAGATCATGCAGATGCAGGCACCCTTCCCCTCATGGAGCCTCCACACCGGCACACTCCTTGCTGCCGCTGCCACTGACCCTGCAGCCTTCTCCATGGTCCCCTCGTCGTCGTCCCGCTCACACCTGCCGAGCGGGCATCTATGGAACCAGACTGTCCTGTGAGTATGCATGCCGTATACTTATTGATGTTTTTTTCCGTGACAGCTGACTGAAGAAGTTAGACGATTAAATGATATTTTCAGCAACACCGGAGCTCATGGGAGCAACACTGAGCATGGTGGGGGCAACGGCCATGGAAAGGACTTCCTTTCATTGCTTGAAGCGAGGAAGGTGATGCCGGAAATGCTCGATGATTTTCCCGCAGCGGCATGCGACTACCTCAAAGGCATGGACAGCGGTGACTACAGCAGCATGGCCGGATCATCTGCCTATGGTTTGGACAGCAGTGGCTCATATGCTGGCTCCAGTCCTCCGCTCGCCAGGCGTGATGAGATTGTGAAAGCTCCACCAGTGTACCTGGGGAACGGTACTTTGGTGCAAGGGAGTGTGATGGGTTTCATGCCAAGGCACAATCCTGAGGTGCAACGAGGCGGTGACCAGCAGCAGGAGCTTGGAGCTCCGACGAATGCATTTCTGCAGCAAATGATTCCTAGTAGTGGTGCGATTCATGGAAGCTCTCTGGGTTATTCTGGCTCTGGGAATGAAAGGGTTTTCCCAGAGGGCGGAGCAATGCAGGTTTCTTTTGATGCTTTGAGTTCACTGGATGCTATCTCTTTTAGTGGCAACAGATCAAACACAGAATTGACACATACCAATCAATATGAGCATCCCACTATGCCAGTAAGATTGGCATCCTAATTTCCATTGCTAAGTAAAAACATAGTAGAAGTTGTTAATATGTTTCTTGCGGGTGCAGGCAAGGACTACTAGTAGAAGTGGAAGTGGTGCAGCAGGTGATCCTAAGAAGAGAAAACCAGAGGAAAAATTGGGAGGCAACGGAAAGAAGTCAAAGCAAGATGCTTCTAGTACATCACCTCCTAAGGTAACGAACACTAAAGAACATTTGGCGAAATGAACTTTCTGAGCAACCATTTGATTTACTTATTTCGAGCCAAACACAGGCAGAAGTGCCTAATGTGAAACTGGGAGAGAGAGATAAGATCATAGCATTACAGCAGACCATCTCACCATACGGAAAGGTACAATTCTTAATGTGCGTATTACTAAGTGAAAATCGATATGACCTTCTACTCTTCTGTTTTTATTGCCAACTCTGTCTAAAAAATTTACATTTTGTCAGACAGATAGAGCGTCGGTGTTGTTTGAAACCATCAAGCACATCGAATATCTACATGAGCAAATACAGGTCGACATCATCACAAATCCTTTTCACATAAGGCGTATGCTCACCCCCTAGCATCAACATACAATGACTGGTTGCACTGTCGGTATCATATTATTGCTGTGCATCACTAAGCATTTCTTACATTGACTTATTATGCCTATTTGCTAGCGGATTTCCTTGTCATTCCAAGTTTGTATAAACAACGGTCATGTTTTCGTTGTCTAGAGACTAATTAACGTAAAAGATAGGGACACTCACACCGTCACGAGTCACAACCAGCGCTCCATCTTTTCTCAAGTTAAGTAATGCTAACTGTTAGTACCATGCTGACTACTTGCCCTTTTTTCTGATGTTGACAGTTACTTAGTGAACCCTACATGGAGAATGGCACAAACAAGGTAGCATTGAACCGCAAAGCTATGTTTCTTTTTTTTCTAAACCGTCTTACACAATATCCGGTCAGGAATTCTTACCATCAAGTTTTCTCAGATGCCCTTTCACTGGAGAGGCAAAGAGGAGCAAAAGGTGGAGCATGATCTGAGAGGTAGAGGTCTTTGCTTGGTTCCTGTTTCATTCACCCCACAAAATTTCCAGGACAATAGCCTGCCAGACTGCTGGATGATGCCAGCGTACAAGAGTTCCATGTACCAGTGATCTTGACGGTTTGCATGTAGTTGTGACACTGACGGAGTATTATGGGATAATGGGAAGCCAGTTGTTTTGCTTGCTTTCTCCTTGTTTTACTTACTACTACCTCCATACAATTTTAGCGTCTTATATTTTGCAACGGAGAGAGTACGTAGTATTTTTTTCTTTATGCTGGTCGATTTTTATGTAGTCTAAATTACGAAAGTTGGGGCTCTTGCTTTGAGCAAAAGCAGTGCTGATGCTGCTAAGTTGGTTGGGCGTGGTATTTGTTCATGACTGGTTGTTAACTCCAGCCTGCTGGTTGTGTACTATATACTTATAGTACGGAGTACTTATAGTCTTTTGGAGGTTGGAATGTCAATGGTATTTTCCCCTACCTTTTAATTTGGTTTTGAACACAGCTTAATGTTCCCATATGTGAGGTATGTTCTTTTTTTGTGTACTCTCTTAGTGAACGGAGGGAGTAGCAAAATGTTTGTAGTTATATGGGCGGATCATGGGCCAAATGAGACCTACACAGGGCCGGCCCTGGGCCTGTGCAACCAGTGCACCCGCACTGGGCCCCCGTTTGCTAGGGCCCCACCCACGTACATACAACCATGCCTTCTTCTTAGAAAAATAACGTAAACAGAATCAGCCCACTAGCAGCTGAGGTCTTTTGAGCCTGATGCAACGCATGCACGAATCAGCCCACTAGCAGCTGAGGTCTTTTGAGCCTGATGCAACGCATGCACGAATCAGCCCACTAGCAGCTGAGGTCTTTTGAGCCTGATGCAACGCATGCACATGTACATGTGCACGGTGAGCAGCTATATATTGATTCTAGAACGACCGTTTAAAAAAATTGTGTTTATATTTACTCATAAATTTCTATTAAAATAGTATAAAACACCTTCATTATTTGTGTGTAGGGGCCTCTTTTTTTTCTTGCACCGGGGCCCTCATATGTCAGGGCCGGCCCCGGACCTACATATAAACTCTCAGTAGCCCCTTTGCCCGTTTGCAGTATTAAGGCCGAACATTTGTTAAAGCAGTCTGTCTATGCATACCGCTGTTTATAAGCAGAGTGCCGAGGGCTCTGAAATCATTCAGTCGAAGGAAGTACTACGAAGGCCTTGTTTAGCAGAAGAGGTTCAGTGTGTTTTACTGAGTATTATCCTAGAGTGTTTTACTGAGTATTATCTAACAGGGATCGGGTGAAAACACTTCCTTCACCCAATCCCCTCTCACCCGCTCCCTTTCCCGTCAATCAGGCCGGGTTAATGCCCACTAGTCCTCTTCAAACCACGTTTGCAAAACGAGGCTGGAGGATTTGGAGCGAAGAGCATAGAACACCCACGAATGTTCTTGTACTGCCATTTTTTCTTACACAAACACGCCCACATCTCAGGTTCCATTTTCGTCGAGAACGAAACCGACATACAGCATTCGTTCAGTTCCAAACGCCCATCAGGCAAACGTTGGAGCATCCATAGCGGGACGCTTAAAATCTGGCGCTAGGATGAGGCTTTTTTTTTTTTGGATTCACAGGGATTTCTCCCCGGTGCAATTTCGAGAAACGAAACCACAGAGTCTTACAGGAATTTTAAAAACCTCACACTAAAGCTGCTTTGAGGAACTACAAAAGTAAAGTAGAGTTTTCTAACGATGTTTGTTACGGTCCAGCTTACAAAAGGAAGAGCTAAAAGGACTGCTATTACATGATCAGAACCCCAAACACCGACTACTAAAAGAAGGATCTAATTCATGGTTAAGACAGCATCAGCAACACCCCCTCAGATCACCACATACACAGAATCACTCTCCTCAGGATGACCAGCAAGGTGAGCAGATGTGGCTCTTCCACCATGATCATATTCTAGGATGGAGTAAATTAAAAAAAAAACACCACAATTGGGGCCAGGATAACAAACACCCACCAAAATGCATGTTTTTCGATGTTTTTTTGTGAAGGGTTGTTACCCTTGCCCTAATTATGGTGGTTTTTTGTAATTTACTCTCTAGGATGAGAATCCTGGTGCATGTGCGGTTGCTGTGAGCAATCCTGGGCGACCGACACAAGATTTGGAGGCTGGCGCTAGTTGCTATTTATGGCTCTGTTGCGCTGAAAAGAGGCCTATGCAAGTTAAAAATTAGCATCTCAAATAAGAGTCTGTCAATGGAGAGATAAGCGCTTAGTTATATATTTTGTTTCTCATGTTTATTTTTATTACTTTAAGCATCTTTTTAAGCTGTGTTGTGGATGCGCTCACAGACGAGAGCTTTCAGCCAACATTAAGTTAGAGACGGCCTTTTTTTTTTTTGAAGCAAGGCAAAAAAGACTTGCCAATTTCATTGATAAAGAAGGTAATAAGAGGTCTTACAAACCACTCCTTGGCCGGGAGGCCAAAAAGGAACACAAAAAAACATACGAACCTACTCTCGCGACATTACATTACTCAACGATTTTGCCTCAGCTAGACACCAAAGTCTCGCCTCATCCTTAATCTTCGCAACAAGCATGGTCGAGGTAGAGAAGGTATTCCAAAACACCCGAGCATTCCTTTCTTTCCATATTTTCCAAGATACCAACATGGCGAGCGAAGCCATAGCCGTGGAGATCATCAATAAGGAGAGACGGCCTTGTGGACGCCAAACACTCGGTTCGGATCATGCCAGGACAGTAAGCTTTTGTGTGCTAAACTCCTTTCTTTCAAATGAGACAAGACCAAAATTTCCCCTCCGTTTTAAAATAAATAAAAAGTACTTCACATCTTGTACCATTTTGTGAGAAGTGCTCAATCAACGACAGCAATCAGACACTCCTGTACCTAACTTGGACAGTAGGACGTTATATTATCTGTGAGACATTGAGATATTATCAGGCCCCAGATGGTGTGATCTGGACAGCATGCTTGTATAGAAATACTCACAGTTGCGGCCTGCAGACTAAACAAACCACCCCGTGCGTCTTGCACCTCTCTTTTTCAGCACATAAACCAGCTATGTTTGCTACGAATGAACATGCATCAAATCCATTAGCAGAATCGACAGGGAAACAGGCACATGCTCCACAGACCACAGCATCTTTTAACTCATCACACCGCGCAGCTGCAGGAGTGCACACCGGGCAGGAATCTGTTAACATCCCACTCGACTGAAGAAGCGACAGGAGAACGGAGGAGCCAGCGTGTCGGCTCCTTCGCGGAAACCTGCCTAAATTGCAGGTTAGCCGCGCGTACGGTACCAATTAGGTGCATTGCATGATGGACCGGCCATCTCAACATCAACTCCTCACTGTCCCTGACTCCCTGTCTGGGTGGCTCCCATTGCAGTTGGCGCGATCGCAGATACGCAACGTGATCCGGATCGGCGCGGGGTTGCGAGTTGCGAGTTGCGAATCATCCCAGTATGGACCGTATCTGGCTTATTTGGTCTAGAAGCATCAGAGGATTACTTATACATCTGCCAAGATTTGGTTAGTTGATCTTGTTTCGCTACGTGGTCAAGGTCAACTGGTGCGTTGTAGCCATTAGTTGGCGGAATCATCATCAACTACTCCCTCCGTCCCAATTTACATTGCGTATAAGGTTTTATCAAAGTCAAACTTTGCAATGTTTGAGCAAGTAGTTTGATACAAATATGAATTTATATAATACAAAAATAATATTATTAGAATTGGCTTAGTGTATACTTTCATATTATATAAATTTTATATCATACAAATCTATATTATTTTGTATAATCTTAATTAAACTTTATATAATTTAACTTGCACGTAAAATTATACGCAATTTAATATGGGATGGAGGGAGTAGCTGGTTTCCTATTTTCCTCAAGTCAGACTTCTGTGAACGTCTATTTCATACGGCCTACCTGAACACTGTATTCAATTGTATGAACATCTATTTTACACCGTGTGAGCAACTATATCTAACCTAAACCCCATTTATTAGAAAAAAGGTAGAACACTATGAGGGTGTCGCAATATTCTCGCTGGATAGTAGGATGGGACGGACGATCGCAAACATGACTTAAAGGGCAAGTTCTAAAATCAGCATGCAACTCTAGCAATAACCCCTATCTCATAACCTCGTTTATTTCTTACATTGTGTTACCTTCCGTTTCATTTTCTTCTTCGTCTCGTGTGACGGGCGAAGGGAAGGCCAAAGCAGTGGTCATCGGAGCTGGGCTGGAGATGTGCGGATGCACGAGCCGCACCGGGAGACGAGGATGCAGACACTACTGTGGTCAAGTTTACGAGTGAGGAGAGCCGTGGTGAGAAAATCGACAACGAGGAATCGAATGAGGCGGCACACGCTTGAAAAGTTCGCCAAGAGAAGAAAATAGTAGTGCATACATAATTCACCTCTCCCCGAGTCGCTCCCGTCGAGTGACTCGAGGTAAACCCTAGCACACTGCTGCTAGGCCCCCTTCGCCGACCACGTCGCCACCACCTCCATCCTTGTCGCGGTGGCGGCGGCCCCTACCTCAAGGGTGGTAGGGAGAGCTCGCGGTGGACACGGTTACATGCGGAGATTATATAGGATTTGTCGCGGGTGGCTTCCATGCTGATAGCTTGGGCGAGGTACTTCGTGGTAGGCCCTCTGGCGGCCTGCTGCGGAGCCGGTTCTACTCCCGGTGGTGGCAGGCCTGGTCTGGTGTCCCCTTCTCCCATATCGAGCCAGTTTATCTCGGGATTTGGCCGTTGTGGGGGCATTGCTGCTCCACATGGTGGTGGCCCTTGTGGTGGCAGCCGAACTTGCTCCTACGGTGGCGGTGGTAGATCTACTCCGCCTAGATATGACCATCTTGGTGTTGAATATGTAGAGTGACCATAATGGTGGAGGTCCATGCTCCCCTTCTTCGTTGGTGACGAGTGATTTCTGTAGTGCTGGTACATGCCTACGACACACCTCCATGTTCCCCCCATCTAGAGTCTGTTGGGGGAAGTTTCTTTGGCCTAGGTGAAAACCCTACTCAGTGGCTTTGGTCACTGACCACATGACACCCGCGGGCGCCGCTTTCTCCTTGGATGCATGGTCATGGGCTTGATCATGCTTTCCCCTCATTGATGTCGGGGAAAACCATAGGTTGAGTTTACTAGATCGAGGGACGGTGGCACCACAATGTTGTTCCCTTCATTAAGGTGTTGCCTAGGCTGCGAGGGGAGTCCTCAATGTGGCATTTGGAGATGGTGGCCTCACTGGTCTCACTATTGAGGATTAGTGGTGATGCATCGCTGCTGGTGGCTACTACTCAAGACATGGGTATTGATGGCCTGCAAGAGAACAGGTTCGTTAGAGCACGTTTTTGTGGAATTATTAGTTTTAGTTTTTATATCAATCCCAACAAGGGTCATATGTAACTGTTTATCAATATTGTTTCTGTCACACCCAAGGTGTCACTTGTCTTGAGTGAATTAACTGCAATAATTGGCATGAAAGAAAGTGAGTGTGAATGGTTGAGAATTGAGTATTGAGCAGTGTTTAAAGTAAAGAACACAAAAGTAAACAAAACAAAGATTGCTTGAGTTTCCTGCAGATAAAAGACTAGGCATAGAAAGATACAGTTCATGGTGATTAAGGATGTCAATTTTACCCACGGGTGTGGGTACCCACGGGTACCGTATCCACATGGGTAGGGTATGAGCACGCTTTTATACCCATATCCTACCCGTTAAGTCATGAGTACGGGCATAGGTATAGACTTATACCCATGAGTATACCTATACCCTGTCCGTTTAAACTGATATGTCAAACTTACCTATAGAGTTTAACCTATGTGGCCTAGAAGCCTAGGGACGAGTATAAGATTGCGACTTCTAAACTTTGATACTTTCATGTACTCATCTACTATTAGTAAGTAGAGATTATTGTATTTTTTTAAATATGATATTGATGAAAGTAAATTTTGAATAACTTGTGTAATGTTGGATCTACCCGCTAGGTACCCAATGGGTATGAGTACCCGCCGGGTATGGGTATGAGTAAAGTTTTATACCCACGGATTCAGGTATGAGTAAGCTTGTGTACCTATTGACTACACGGGTATGGGTATGGTATTGCTCTACCATGCTCATTAACATCCTTAATGGTGATAGTGAATATGTCAGGTGAAATAAATGGGATAAGTGATTATAATAGTTCTTATAAATGTGTAAGTAGGCAAGCAACCCATATAATAGTCAAGACTCCTCTTGGTAGATTCGTTTGACTTTAGTGATCCATTTTCCTAGTACCACAGCCATGGTTAGCACAACAATTAAGGTCATGAGACCAAACCAAGGATTTAAACTCAATGGTTCCTTATTTCTCCTTGATTTATACTAGCTCCTCTTTGATATCGGTCGTGTCACTCAGGGGTCGCTGATTCACTAGTAAACATGTCCATGAGATCTTAGGATCATGTTGTTTAGACTCTTAAATTAGTGCGGTGACCCAGCATACCACTGCATGATGTAGTACACTATAGTCGTTGACATAACACCAATGAAACACCGTTCACTAGTATTACTGTAGGGTTTCGTAGCATGGAAAACAAAAATTTTCTATCGCATACAAACAAACAAGCCAAGATCTATCTACTAGATTGTAGCAACGAGTCGATGGAATAACTCACCCTCGAAGATTCCAAAGTGTTTAACGAGAGCGGATTCTCGTGGGTGATGTAGTCGTACTCTTCCCGATCTCAAGATCGCGTAGACGATCCTTCCGGCGATGCGTTCCGGCAGCGCTCCCGCAGTCGGTCACACGTTCGGCACTCGACGAAGACCTTCCTCTCCCTTGTTCCAGCAGGCAGCGGAGGTTGTAGCACTCTCCTCGTGATTCCGGTAGCATGACGGCGTGGTACCGTAAGTAGAGGGGAGATCTCGCAGGGCTTCGCCTTAAGCCGGAGCGAGTATGGTGGACTATGAGAGAGCTCCTCGGCGATCTAGGGTTTAGACACACCAAGGAGGAGGTGCTAGGGCCGGCGGCTAGGGCTTGGGACTTGCCCAAGTCGGCGGCTAGGGGAGAAACCCTAGGCGGCGGTGGCTATGGTGGGCAGCGGCGACTAGGTTAGGGTTTAGAGGGGGCAACTTGTGTGCAAGGAGGGGCAGCCCTGCCCCTCCTTTTATAGGTGGGAGGCGCCGGCCAAGGGGAGGGGAGTCCCTCCCCAACTCGGATCCCAAGTGGGCCGGCGGTGGAGGGGAGGAACTCCTCCTCAAGTAGGTTTCCTACTTCCCCTCCACCTTCCAAAATAGCCGTTTGACTTTTCAAATTGGCGTTTGACTTTTCAAACTAGGATTTGATTAAACCCTTTATTTTGTTCAGCGATGACACCTAGTACATGATGCAATCATTCCAACTTGGTATGACACATTCATGTACCCTTCTCCTCCGGAGTGCCAGACATTCCGGAACCTTCTAGAACATTCCCGATGAAAACACTGAAACCATTCTCCAACCCCGAAATAGGACTTTCCTTATATGAATCTTATTCTCCGGACCATTCCGGATCTCCTCGTGATATCCCGGATCCCATCCGAGACTCTGAACAACATTCGGTCTCTTACTCATCATTCCATAACTACTCAACATCGAATCCTTAAGTGTGTCTCCCTACGGTTCGTGAATTATGCGGACATGATCGAGACACTTCTCCAAACAATAACCAATAGAGGAATCTGGAAATTCATATGGCTCCCACATATTTCTACGATTACTTTGCGATCGAATGAACCACTTACATACGATACCAATTTCCCTTTGTCTCACGATAGTTTACTTATCCGAGGTTATGGTCGTCGGTATCTCTGCATACCTAGTTCAACCTCGTTACTGATAAGTACTCTTTTCTCGTTCCCGTGATATGTGATCCCTTGTGAGCCAGTCACATGCTTGCAAGATAATTGGATGAAATTCCACCCAGAGGGCCCAGAGTATATCTATCCGTCATATGGATGGACAAATCCCACTCTTGATCCATGTGTCTCAACCAATACTTTCCGAACACTCAATGCCACCTTTATAGCCACCCAGTTACGGTGTGGTGTTTGATGCCATCAAAGCATCCTTCCGGTGAAGGTGATATGCATGATCTCATGGTCGAAGGAATTAGGTTACTATGTATCAGAAAGCATATAGCAATTGAACTATTAAAATGACTTGATCTTTATGCTACGCTTATCTATAGGAGTATGTCCATCATATCATTCTCCTAACGATATGATCTTGTTGTTAATAACATCTCAATGTTCATGATAGGGAAACCACAATCATTTATTAACCAACAAGCTAGTATTATAAAGAGGCTTTACTAGGGACTCTATTTTAGTTTACAAATCACACAAGTATTAATGTTTCCTTGTTAATACTATTATAGCATGAATGTAAACATTTATCATAAACACAAAGATATAATAATAACTACATTTATTATTGCCTCTAGGGCATATCTCCAACAATTACATCCCTCAGAGTAGTACAACAGAAACACAGCAGGTCCAAGACATGACTATAGGTTACAACTCAACTCTTTACACAAGATCCAGAGAACACTCTAGGTTAAAGAGAGAGAAAGAAACTTCTTACAAAGAAGAATCAGAAATAAACAACTCAAAAACTATCATACTATTAAGACTAGTATCTTAACTAATGGTCTGGCATTGCTGCTATTGCAATACACTATAGAAATGGGTTCTATGGCTAGAGATTATATTCTTATCTAATCAGTAACTTCGTCTTCACTTGAGTTGATGTATATGTTGACTTTCTTGACTTTATTGAAGAACTTTAGCTTTTGATGATAATTCCTGGAGCATGACTTAATGTAGACGTCTATTGGCTTTAGAACCTAGCAAGGGTTAAGAAGATACGTTGAGTACGAGCGTACTCAGCAAGTTCACTAGAAAAGGATTGTTTCGTGCACTATATCTACAGCCACAGACCATAGGTCGTAGGCAATGCAGGTTTTTGTAAACATTTCTTCAAAGGTTGCTTTTATTCTGAAAATCTATGTCCGTCAGCCTTCACGGGTTTACCAGAACTTTCATGGAGTTCCTTTCCCGCCGCGTTCGCAGCTCCTTCCCTGAATAGGGAGTAACAAGTTACAGTTTTTACACTCTGTAGAGGTGCGTCACTTTACCCATGAGAGATCTTAGCTTTGTTGCACATCCGAATTGCAGGTTCGTTCACACTTCCTTGGTGTGAGGCCCAGACTAAGATCCAAGCCAATCACTGCCTTCTTCGCGACCCCGCATGTCTCCTTGGTGTACGCCATCCCACCTATTGAATTACGGCTATTGGCAGTACAGACCGTTCAGATGTCGGAACTATCGTGGGATGTTGAGGGTTCCCACCCATATGCTGCATATCCTCTACGAATTACCATATAATATGCATGCTACGAGTTATAACAGCCACAACCCGCACATCCGGCTCCATGCGAGAGGGAAAAGATACAGCTGACTTCTCCGTCCCATTCCAAATATCATGGTCAACGCGTGATATACAGCGCAAGAATCACTGGCGACATTGGTTGTTAAGTCCTAGGTAATATGTTCCTTAACCACCGGAACTCTTATAGTAGGTTATTACCTCATGGTAAATAACCTATAATCACATTATTATGAAAATAGTGTTTCCTGTCCTTTTTCAAATGCAGGTGATGACAACACTGGATTTGCAAAATACTTTACAGAAAATAATCAAAGGACATGAGCAAGTGTGAACTTGCCTTTTATGATTGCAAGATTATGCACTCACGGTCTTCAAGACAATATAAGATCCAATATCTGAAATCAGCATCATTGGTTCGGTAAGGACTAATGTTTAAAGAAGCAAGATGCTTTTATGCATAAGCAATGTAATGCAAGTTGATAAACGCGAATCCCAAAGATAACGTTGTTCTAGGGTTTGGATACTAGAAAGGGTTTCCTTGGAATGTGTTGCCCTTTTAGATTAAGTTCCACACATGTGATTCTTATTAAGGCTTGTGAGTGTGTGTGAAACAACATGTAATTCTAATATCATAAAACAATGAGATACATAATTGTGGAATGCTACTCAAAGACTACTTATATAAGAATGGTCTTATCTTCAAATTTTATCTTACAAGTAATGGCATTTATAAAGAACTTAAGTGTTAACAATCCTAAGTATATAAGTAAAGCTTAATGTAATGTGATTATTATTAATTGTCATTTGATGTTTGAAGTGGCAAAAAGAATAACATTTTAAGAAAATATTATTCAACTAAGCAGAAGCATTTAAGCTTTTAAGTTAACCTTATGAGGTGTTCTTTCTATTTATAGTCTTTAAGTAAGAAAGAATTACTCTATTTGATTAATGACATCATTGGTATTTGAGACTTATATATCTTGGTTTTTAACTTGGTTGGTTTGGTATTAAGATACTTTATGACTTAATTATAACAGACTAAAGTTAACTATAAAACATATAATAAAGTATTTAGCACCATACTTAAAGCTTTGCAAATTAAAAGTAACTTTAAGAATGTAGATAGACTTAGGGTATATTACTTATGATACTTGTATCTTCTTTACTTTATATTGTTTCCTTAGAGTTACTTAAGAATGGCATTACTTCTATTGGAGTAGTGGTTTCTTTACATTATAATGGTATGAAGGGATTTGTCTCTCTATAATGGTGTGGTTAATGTTTGTGAATAAGTAAATAATATTACTAAACTACTTATGGATTCAATATAGTGTTTTGGTTTGTTTATAACTTGTAGTTGAATTATTGGAGTAGGTTTTTTTCACTACAAAATTATTCTTGGAGATCTTATAATAGATAAGGATTCTTTTATAAAATAATCTACATTAATGGTTGAGAGATAATTTAATAAAATTGTATTTAAAATGTGTTAATTTATTTTGAATGCATACTACCAATATTTAGGACTAATAATCTTTATTAGACTCAATTGACTAATCTTTAGAATTATTAACAAGTTTTATTTACCTTTATATTAATTATTAATTAAGGAAATAGGTTTAAATTCAAGTTAAGAAAGTGTTTGACTTATTATTTAACTCAAAAGTGGAATATCACATTTTTAACATATAGGTATTATTTTTGTGATCATTTTGGTATATTACATTTATTTTTGTGATTTATAAATAATAAAATATGATTTTAATAAGGTTTATTACTTTATAAACACTTAATAAACAGTAAATATTTAATTAAGTGTAGTAAGAATGTATGATTATAGTTTTAAAGTATTGTTTTTATTTTTCTAAGATTTTTGGTATTTTATTTATATTTTTAGTATTTATCAATATTAAAATATGAATTATCAAAGTTATATTAATTATAGAACTTTTATTAAATAATATTTATTTAAATAATCATCATAATAATATTTTATAATAGTTTTAAGTTGTAGATTTTATTTTTCTAAACATTTTCATATATTATATGTATTTTTCTGTTTTATAAAACAAAATATATCAGATTTACAAGATTTAATCGTTTTGTTTAATTTCTAGAATATTGATATTTGAATTTATATTGTTTTAACTATTTCTTAAACAGACACTAAACCTTTTTACACCTAGACGAAATCTACCTCAGTCAAAGACAGGTGGGGCCTAGGGCCACGTCATATGCCACATCAGGAAAGACGAGTCAAAAGCTGACCCGGTCAAGGGTGACCTCACCCTGTCGTCGCGATGACGTCACCTCGCCGGATCCCCCCAGTCAAGCACGGACACCGCGAGCTAGCACGCGCGAGGCTGCCTGGCTACACGCATAGGATGCAGGGGCATGCACTGGACGATAAATAGGCGGTACCGCTGGTTGTTGGTTATCGGAGCAGCTACGATGGCGAGTTCGTGCGGTGGCTACGGGCGGCGCACGTCGGGGGTACTATTACGAAAGCAATCGAGGAAGGTAAGGGCACTGGGAGGCTCAGTGGCTTACCAGGAAGCTTGTGGAGGATATGGCGAGGGAAGGCGAGATCGGACAACGTCGCCATGGTCGACGGTGAACGAGGGTCAGAGGAAGTGGATGCACGCGATTACGGTCTCCTGGCTTGATTCCTTCCGCACATAGACGAAGTCCACCATGGCGGAGCTTGCTGCATCTTCAGTTGGTCTTAGGGAGGTCTCAGACGGCGACGACAAACAATTCTGGTGGGCTAGGGTTCAGTCAAAGAGGAAAAATGGGGAAAGAGGGGAGGATAAGGTTTGTTGGTGTTACAAGGTTCCTCTTATAGGAAAATATAAGCGGTGGCTCGAATCTTGGTGGAACAGGCATCGTGACGATGGCGGACGACAGAGCTCGAGCCAGCGAGCTGCTTGCACGACATTGCATTCTGGCGAGAGGAGGAAGAAAGGAGAAAGAAATGGCAAATCGTTATGGGCCGAGGAGTTGGGCCAGTTGGGCTATGATCGGCTGCTTGCGGCGACGAGTAAGCCAGAGAGGAGATGGGCCATGGGCCAGATTGGACTGATACCTCTTCTTCCTTAATTTTTTCTGTTTTCTGTTTTGTATTTTACTTTATTTTCAGATTTGGATTATTCACACTTTTGTTTTAGGTTTTCCCAAAAAAAAAAATTTAGAAATTTTTACTTAATATTCTGGTATGAATTATTATTATTATATACTTTATTTATTTACTCTTCTACATTCCCTTAATCATCAACATATAAGGAGTTATTATATTAAATGGAATAATAGAATCTAGGGTTTTGGGGTTTGGGATTTGTTTATAATCCTATAAAAATGATTTCATTATTTCCTCTTAATGAGTGTGATTAGAATGGTTTAAGATACTTAAAGGTATGTAAATAATATATCCATATTTATTTTGTATAACAATCATTATATGAGATGTTTTAATTATTAAAATTCTTAATATGATAACTTCTATTATCCTAATTTCACTAATAGGTGAATATTGTTTTAAGGATCTTGGCTATGACATTACTTATATATTGATAGTCATGATTGAAATAGAAGTTAGGGTTTAGATTACAAGTATTTACCATGAATTCTGGAAGCTTTTAATATGGGAATATCCTTTTATAGTTATAAATGAAAGTGAATGGTTAAAATATATTGCTTTTATGTTTATTAGTTTTTGATGTTATCACCCATTGAAGTAAAATAGTGGGATTGTTTTCTAGGCTATCTTATGAGAAAGAATTGATAAAGATGGTTCCTAAGAACCTATGATAATGATGGTTGAAAATGACAAAGATGTGCTTAGGTGATTTGATATAGCAAATATTTCTATGAAGCTTTGTGTAAATAAGATGATAGATCAATTAGATGAAATGGATAATATGTTTGGTAAAGATCTAGGGTCTAGTGTTTACCAAGAATTCCTATATTCCATACTTCATAATTCCGAACTTCTGATTAAGGAATTCCTTTCCTAGATATATTACCTCTCTATATCCATCATCATGTGTTAGCATGATGAGCTTTGCTTCATAAGAATATTCTTATCCACCTTTTATGCTTCTAAAGCCATTTATAAATCCAATGAGCTTGACACTAAAGCTTTTCATAATCTTTTCATATCCATACTTGGTTATATCCACAACTCTGCTGTTGATAATCCCCAATCCAACAAGTGGTTACTTCTAACTCCAATCATACTCTTCCTTAATCATCCTTCACTAATATCACTTCAATAGATGTGTATATCAAATTCTACTCTCCTTAAGTGTTTAGTATTTCCCAAGAGGAAGATACTACTTCTCTAATTCAATGTTGTTCTAACAGCATTTTAATCATACTATCTTGTCTCTACTTGACTCCAATATCTAACATTCCAACCTCACATTATATTAATGTGACTTGTAATGACTAATCTAGGATAATATATCTATACTATGGTTCAATCATGTTTTATCCACAAGGGAGTATGGTGGACTATGAGAGAGCCTTGGTGATCTAGGGTTTAGAGGCACCAAGGGAGGGAGAGCTAGGCCGGCGGCTAGGGCTTGGGGAAAGCCCCAAGTCGGCGGCTAGGGTTTGCCCTAGGGCGGCGGCGGCTGCAGGAGGGCCGGCGGCTAGGGCTAGGGTTTTGGGTAGTGGAGGTGTAGGTCTAGAGGGGCACCCCTGCCCCTCCTTTTATAGGTGCGAGGCCGCGGACAAGGGGGAGGGAGTCCTCCCCCAACTCGGCCTCCTTGGCCGGCGGTGGAGGGAGAGTGACTTCCTCCCCAAGTAGGTTTCCTACTCTCCCCCCACCAAGCAAACTTGTCGTTTGACTTTTCAAATTGGCGTTTGACTTTTCAAACTAGGATTTGATTTATCCCTTTATTTTGCTCAGCGATGACACCTAGTACATGATGCAACCATTCCAACTTGTTATGACACATTCATGTACCCTTCCCATCCGGAGTGCCGGACCTTCCGGAACCTTCTAGAACATTCCTGATGAAAACACCGGAATCATTCTCCAACTCCGAAACAGGACTTTCCTTATATGAATCTTATTCTCCGGACCATTCCGGATCTCCTCGTGATATCCCGGATCCTATACGAGACTCCGAACAACATTCGGTCTCTTACTCATCATTCCATAACTACTCAACAACATCGAATCCTTAAGTGTGTCTCCCTACAGTTCGTGAATTATGCGGACATGATCGATACACTTCTCCGAACAATAACCAATAGAGGAATATGGAAATTCATATGGCTCCCACATATTTATATGATTACTTTGCGATCGAATGAACCACTTACATACGATACCAATTTCCCCTTGTCTCACAATAGTTTACTTATCCGAGGTTTTGATCGTCGGTATCTCTGCATACCTAGTTCAACCTCGTTATCGATAAGTACTCTTTTCTCGTTCCCGTGATATGTGATCCCTTGTGATCCAGTCACATGCTTGCAAGCTAATTGGATGACATTCCACCGAGAGGGCCCAGAGTATATCTATCCGTCATATGGATGGACAAATCCCACTCTTGATTCATGTGTCTCAACCCATACTTTCCAAACACTCAATGCCACCTTTATAGCCACCCAGTTACGGTGTGGTGTTTGATGTCATCAAAGTATCCTTCCGGTGATGGTGATAAACATGATCTCATGGTCAAAGGAATTAGGTTACTATGTATCAGAAAGCATATAGCAATTGAACTATTAAAATGACTTGATCTTTATGCTACGCTTATCTATAGGAGTATGTCCATCATACCATTCTCCTAATGATATGATCTTGTTGTTAATAACATCTCAATGTTCATGATAGGGAAACCACAATCATCTATTAACCAACAAGCTAGTATTATGAAGAGGCTTTACTAGGGACTCTAATTTAGTTTACAAATCACACAAGTATTAATGTTTCCTTGTTAATAATGTTATAGCATGAATGTAAACATTTATCATAAACACAAAGATATAATAATAACTATATTTATTACTGCCTCTAGGGCATATCTCCAACAGTCTCCCAGTTGCGCTAGAGTCAACTAATATAGATTACATGGTAATATACCGAACACCCATGGCAGTTTGGTGTTGGTCATGTTTTGCCCTCGGGAGAGGTTTAGTCAATGGATCCGCCACATTCAGATCTGTGTGTACTTTGCAAATCTTTATGTCCCCGTCTTGGACATGTTCTCGAATAGCAAGAAAACGTAGCTTGATGTGCTTCAGCTTCTTGTGTGACCTTGGTTCTTGCGCATTGGCTATGGCGCCCATGTTATCATAGTAGATAGACATTGGGTCCAGCGCACTTGGAACCACACCGAGCTCTGTAATGAACTCCTTCATCCATATCGCTTCTTGTGAAGCCTCCGAAGCAGCTATGTATTCCGATTCAGTTGAAGATCTCGCCACAACGCTTTGCTTTGCACTCCTCCAGCTAACTGCTGCACCATTCAAAATAAATACGTATCCAGATTGTGATTTAGAATCATCCGGATCGGTGTTCCAACTAGCATCGGTGTAACCATTAACAACGAGCTGTTCATCACCTCCATAAGAAAGAACCATATCCTTAGTTCTTCTCAAGTACTTAAGGATGTTTTTGACCGCTGTCCAATGATCCACTCCTGGATCACTTTGATATCTGCTAGTTAAACTAACAGCATATGCAATGTCAGGTCTAGTACATAGCATGGCATACATTAGAGATCCTATGGCTGAGGCATAGGGAGTCTTACTCATCCTTTCTCTATCTTTTGCCGTTGCTGGACTTTGAGTTTTACTCAAGGTCGTATTGGGCAACATGGGCAAGAACCCTTTCTTGCTATCTTCCATTCCAAACTTCTTTAGAACTTTGTCCAAATATGTACTTTGTGACAACGATATTAGGCATCTTGATCTATCTCTATAAAACTTTATGCCTAATATGTAAGCTGCTTCGCAAAGATCTTTCATTGAAAAACTATTATTCAAATATTCCTTGACACTATTAAGAAGGTCTACATCATTCCCAATCAACAATATGTCATCTGCATATAGTATTAAGAATGCTACAAAGCTCCCACTCACTTTCTTGTAAATACAAGCTTCTCCATAAGTTTGTATAAAACCAAAGCTTTTGATTACCTTATCAAAACGTTGATTCCAACTTCGGGATGCTTGCTTCAATCCATATATGGACCTTTGAAGTTTGCATACCTTGTCAGCACCATTAGGATCGACAAAACCTTTGGGTTGCATCATATACAACTCTTCATCAATGTCTCCATTGAGGAATGCTGTTTTGACATCCATCTGCCATATTTCATCATCGTAATATGCAGCGATTGCTAACAAAATCCTCACAGATTTTAGCTTCGCTACTGGTGAGAAAGTCTCATTGTAGTCAACTCCTTGAATTTGTCGAAACCCTTTTGTGACAAGTCGAGCTTTATAGACAGTAACATTACCATCAGCATCTGTTTTCTTCTTGAAAATCCATTTGTTCTCGACAGCCTTTCGGCCATTCGGTAAGTCCACAAAAGTCCATACTTGGTTTTCGTACATGGATCCAATCTCGGATTTCATGGCTTCTTGCCATTTATTGGAATCTGGGCTCATCATTGCTTCCTCATATGTCTCAGGGTCATCGGTGTTGTCCACCAACATGACACTCATAACGGGATCATACCAATCAGGAGTGGTACGAGTTCTCGTTGACCTGCGAGGCTCTGTAGCAACTTCAACCCAAGTTTCATGATCATCATCATTAGCTTCCTCTCTTATTGTTGTAGGCACCACAGGAACTTCTTCCGGTGCTGTGCCACTCACAAGTTCGAGAGAAGGTTCAACAACCTCGTCGAGTTCTACTTTCCTTTCAGTCACTTCTTTCGAGAGAAATTCCTTCTCTAGAAAGGATCCATTCTTGGCAACAAAGATTTTGCCTTCGGATCTATGATAAAAGGTATACCCGATAGTTTCCTTCGGGTATCCTATGAAGACGCATTTTTCCACTTTGGGTTCAAGCTTGTCTGGCTGTAACTTCTTTACATAGGCTTCGCAACCCCAAACTTTAAGGAACGACAATTTAGGTTTCTTCCCAAACCATATTTCATATGGTGTCGTTTCAACGGATTTAGATGGTGCCCTATTTAAAGTGAATGTGGCTGTTTCTAATGCATAACCCCAAAACGATAGCGGTAAATCTGTAAGTGACATCATAGAACGAACCATATCTAAGAGAGTTCGATTACGACGTTCGGACACACCATTACGCTGTGGTGTTCTCGGCGGTGTCAATTGTGAAAGTATTCTGCATTTCTTCAAATGCTCGCCAAACTCGTAACTTAGATATTCACCTCCACGACCAGAACGTAGAAATTTAATCTTCTTGTTACGTTGATTCTCTACCTCACTTTGAAATTCCTTAAACTTCTCGAAAGTTTCGGACTTATGTTTCATGAAATAGATATACCCATATCTACTCAAGTCATCCGTGAAGGTAAGAACATAACGATAACCACCGCGTGATGCTACACTCATTGGTCCACACACATCGGTATGTATGATTTCCAATAAGTCTATAGATCGCTCCATCATACCAGAAAATGGAGTCTTAGTCATTTTACCCATCAGACATGCTTCGCATCTTTCAAGTGATTCGAAATCAAGTGATTCAAGAAGTCCATTGGAATGGAGTTTCTTCATACGCTTCACTCCGATATTACCAAGACGATAGTCCCACATATAGGTCGAGTTATCGCTCAATTTCAAACGTTTAGCCTTAATGTTATTTATGTGTGTATTACTACAATGAGATTCAATAAGAATAGACCATCTATCAAAGGTGCATGTGCATAAAACATATTACTCATATAAATCGAACAACCATTATTCTCGGATTTAAACAAGTAACCATCTCGCAATAAACAAGATCCCGATATAATGTTCATGCTCAACGCAGGCACCAAATAACAATTATTTAAGTATAAAACTAATCCCGATGGTAGATGAAGAGGTAGCATGCCAACCGCGATCACATCAACCTTTGATCCATTTCCAACGCGCATCGTCACCTCGTTCTTCGCTAGCTTCCGTTTATTCTGCAGCACCTGTTTCGAGTTACAAATATGAGCAACCGAACCAGTATCAAATACCCAGGCACTACTACGAGTACTAGTGAGATACACATCAATAACATGTATATCGGATATACCTTTCTTCTTGATGTTGCCGTTCTTCAAATCCGCTAAGTACTTTGGGCAATTCCGCTTCGAGTGATCCTCTTGCTTGCAGTAAAAGCACTCAGTATCAGGCTTAGGTCCAGCCCTGGTCTTCTTCGCCGGTGCGGCAACTTTCTTACCGCCCTTCTTGAAGTTTCCCTTTTGCTTAGACTTGCCTTTCTTGAATTTGGTGGTCTTATTGACCAACAACACTTGGTGCTCTTTCTTGATCTCCACTTCTGCAGATTTCAACATGGAGAAGAGTTCTGGCAACGTCTTGTCCATGTTTTGCATATTGTAGTTCATCACAAAGTTCTTGTAACTTGGTGGTAGTGATTGGAGGACACGATGTATCCCCAAAGAATTAGGAATCACTATACCCAAACTTTGGAGTTTGTTTGCGTGCCCAAACATCTTAAGCACATGCTCACTGACGGAGCTGCCCTCTTCCATCTTGCAGTTAAAGAACTTTTCAGAAGCCTCATAACTCTCAACTGCCGCGTGAGCCTCAAATATCATTTTGAGTTCACGGACAATATCATGTGGGTCTGAATTCTCAAACCTTTTCTGAAGCTCCGATTCCAAACCATACAAGACAGCACACTGAACTATGGAGTACTGATTCTTCCGAGCGAGGAAAACATTCTTTACCTCATCGGTAGCATCAGCTGCAGGCGGGTCACCCAGCGGTGCATCCAGCACATATGTCAAATTACCAGCATTGAGGACAATCCTCAAATTGCGGAACCAATCCGCGAAGTTTCTTCCATTGTTTTTCAACTTTTCTTTCTCTAGGAACGCATTAAAATTGATGGTAGGGGCCCCCATTGATCTACAACATATTTGCAATAGTTTAGACTAAGTTTATCACAAATTGAGTTCTAATTAATAGTTAAATTAACCTAGGTGAACTCCCACTCAAAACAATATCCCTCACATTGTTTTAGTGATCACACGAACCAAATCCACCACATCAAAACCGATCATCACAAGAGTTGATATAGCTTCAATGGCGAACAATCGACATGTTCATCATATCTTCTATATGATTCATGCTTTACCTTTCGGTGATCCGTGTTCCGAGACCATGTCTGTACATGCTAGGCTCGTCAAGATCAAACCTTAGCTTCTGCATGAGCAAAACTGTCTTGCTCACGTTGTATACACTTGCAGAATCTAACACACCCGATCATCACGTGGTGCTTCGAAACAACAAGCTTTAGCAACGGTGCTAACTAAGGATGAACACTTTAAAACTTGAAATTTGTGTGCTTGAGGGATCATCTTATAATGCTACCATCGTTAACTAAGCAATACAAGATGCATAAAGGATTAACATCACATGCAATTCATAATATGTGATATGATATGGACTTTCTTCTTTGTGCTTCCGATCACGCCGCTCCATGGTTGTCGTCCACTAGCTTCAACTATTACAACTACTTTGAATAGACACGCGGGTCTTAACAGAATTTAAAGACAACCATATGGCTCCTGCCGGTTGCCAACTTACAATAAGGAACATTGCATACATCAAATATAATCACAATCATGGCCATATCACATCACAGCACACCCCTGCAAAACAAAGTTAGACGCCTCTAATTTTCTTTGCATATTTTACGTGGTTTGGGGCTTTCAATAAGTGTCGCTCTAACTTACGAACAAGAACCACAACGTTGATGCTAGAACTATCAAGTGCCCGTTGTAAATTGGATCTATACTATAATGGGAGAGACAGACACCCGCAAAGCCACTTATGCAATACAAGTTGCATGTTCAGCGTGGAGCAAGTCTCATGAACGATGTCATGTAAGGTTAGCCCGGGCCGCTTCATCCCATCATACCGCAAGATGCAAAGTACAAAAGAAGCAATTGATAATAAAAGCACCACCACCCACAATGACCATTGTGTTCTACTCGTGCAATAGATCTACATATAGACACGGCTCTGATACCACTGTAGGGGTTCGGAGCATGGAAAACAAAAATTTTCTACCGCATGCAAACAAACAAGCCAAGATATATCTACTATATTGTAGCAACGAGTCGATAGTGAAACTCACCCTCGAAGATTCCAAAGCGGTTAACGAGAGCGGATTCTCGTGGGTGATGTAGTCGTACTCTTGCCGATCTCAAGATCGTGTAGACGATCCTTCCGGCGCCGCGTTTCGGCAGCGCTCCCGCAGTCGGTCACACGTTCGGTACTCGATGAAGACCTTCCTCTCCCTTGTTCTAGCAGGCAGTGGAGGTTGTAGAACTTTCCTCGTGATTTCGGCAGCACGATGGCGTGGTACCGAAAGTAGAGGGGAGATCTCGCAGGGCTTCGCCTTAAGCCGGAGCGAGTATGGTGGACTATGAGAGAGCCTTGGTGATCTAGGGTTTAGAGGCACCAAGGGAGAGAGAGCTAGGTCGGCGGCTAGGGCTTGGGGAAAGCCCCAAGTCGGTGGCTAGGGTTTGCCCTAGGGCGGCGGCGGCTGCAGGAGGGCGGTGGCTAGGGTTTGCCCTAGGGCGGCGGCGGCGGTTTTGGGTGGTGGAGGTGTAGGTCTAGAGGGGCACCCTGCCCCTCCTTTTATAGGTGGGAGGGCGCGGCCAAGGGGGAGGGATTCCTCCCCCAACTCGGCCTCCTTGGCCGGCGGTGGAGGGAGAGGGACTTCCTCCCCAAGTAGGTTTCCTACTCTCCCCCCACCAAGCAAACTTGCCGTTTGACTTTTCAAATTGGCGTTTGACTTTTCAAACTAGGATTTGATTTATCCCTTTATTTTGCTCAGCGATGACACCTAGTACATGATGCAACCATTCCAACTTGTTATGACACTTTCATGTACCCTTCCCCTCCGGAGTGCCGGACCTTCTGGAACCTTCTAGAACATTCCTGATAAAAACACCGGAATCATTCTCCAACTCCGAAACAGGACTTTCCTTATATGAATCTTATTCTCCAGACCATTCTGGATCTCCTCGTGATATCCCGGATCCTATCCGAGACTCCGAACAACATTCGGTCTCTTACTCATCATTCCATAACTACTCAACAACATCGAATCCTTAAGTGTGTCTCCCTACGGTTCGTGAATTATGCGGACATGATCGAGACACTTCTCCGAACAATAACCAATAGAGGAATCTGGAAATTCATATGGCTCCCACATATTTCTACGATTACTTTGCGATCGAATGAACCACTTACATACAATACCAATTTCCCTTTGTGTCACGATAGTTTACTTATCCGAGGTTTTGATCGTCGGTATCTCTACATACCTAGTTCAACCTCGTTACCGATAAGTACTTTTTTCTTGTTCCCGTGATATGTGATCCCTTGTGAGACAGTCACATGCTTGCAAGCTAATTGGATGACATTCCACCGAGAGGGCCCAGAGTATATCTATCCATCATATGGATGGACAAATCCCACTCTTGATTCATGTGTCTCAACCCATACTTTCCAAACACCCAATGCCACCTTTATAGCCACCCAGTTACGGTGTGGTGTTTGATGTCATCAAAGCATCCTTCCGGTGATGGTGATAAACATGATCTCATGGTCGAAGGAATTAGGTTACTATGTATCAGAAAGCATATAGCAATTGAACTATTAAAATGACTTGATCTTTATGCTACGCTTATCTATAGGAGTATGTCCATCATACCATTCTCCTAATGATATGATCTTGTTGTTAATAACATCTCAATGTTCATGATAGGGAAACCACAATCATCTATTAACCAACAAGCTAGTATTATGAAGAGGCTTTACTAGGGACTCTAATTTAGTTTACAAATCACACAAGTGTTAATGTTTCCTTGTTAATACTGTTATAGCATGAATGTAAACATTTATCATAAATACAAAGATATAATAATAACTATTTTTATTACTGCCTCTAGGGCATATCTCCAACAGTTACATTCTTATTATTTGTGTTATATTTATAATTTGGTATTCATGAGTGATTATAATGAATACTATGATAATGATCACCTAAGGATCAAATATAAATCATTAAGTAATGTATTAGGTTTGAATTTTATTACTCCCTCCATCCCAAAATAGATGTCTTAGATTTGACAAAATTTAGATGAATCTAGACACTATTTAGTATATAGATTCATTTAAATTATGAAAAATCTGAGACATCTATTTTGGGACGGAGGGAGTACATTTGATCTACCCTTAGATCAAATAATTTTTACCCAAAATAAGGTTTTAGCAAAGGTCATATTGAAACTTATCGCAGTCAACTTGATGATCTACTTTAATTCCATTAAGTTAAGAGAAGCTTCAATCACTTTGACAAGTTTTTATTTAAAAGCGCGAAAATTATTCAGATTTTCTATGCATGAATGCAATGCACACATCTGTGTTCAGCTTATTTCTAAGCTCTAATGTTGGGATGTTACAGACTCTCATGTTTCGGAGTAAGGAATTGTCTTACAATGATCACGATATGTCTCAACTCCATGTTAACCTCAATGGGAATAATTGTAATATCCCATATCCAGATATTTTCCTTGAATCCTCATTATGCTTGGCAATTTTTAACTGGGTGTCTCCAATACTCCAAAGTTCTCCTGCTATTCTACTTGTAGGGATATGTCTTTATTATAAACTCCTTAATTAGTGATCTTTTCTTTAGTTCATTTTCCTAAGTAGGTATTCCATTCCAACTCCTTTACTTGATCGTCGAGCTTTCTTACTATATTATGCAAAGTATAGGAAGTCTCACTAAAACGGTTTTAAATTTCTGTTAGCCAATAGTTATAATCAAAAGACTAATCTTTGATTTATCATTGTATGAGTTGTATTGGTAGTCCTTCCAAAGATTGGATTTGAACACATTTAGTCCATACCCATTGGAATTTCTTGTTCTCTACAAATGCCCAAATGGATGTGCTCTGTTACCTCTTAAGGATCATTTAAGAGTTGTTTCTTTTAGAATTAGTCTGTTAAGACTATTCCATTTTATTACTTCAAGCTTTTACCTTATCAGGCTTTAGATAATCATTTGTTATTACCTTAAATACTTTTACAATAATGACTTTCTTTTAACCTTATGAAAATAAGGCTTAAATTGTCATAGGTTAATATTTCTTTTCCAACCTTTATTCGGAAAGTCAGATAATGATACTTTCATTTTACTGTTTACTCTCCCCCTTAGGGTTTACTAATAGTCTTCAAACTGTCTATATAGTATTTATTGGCTTTATGATTAGCATATTGGTCTTTATCCAGCTTATACTCTACCTAGTTAAGGTCTTATGAAATATTGTACGGTGTATCCACATAATTGTGGATCTCCGAAGTGAATCTTTCAGCATTATTGGTCTTACTTACTATTTGGATATTTTCGCTTTGATAGATCTGACTTCGCGAAGAGTCTCGAAAGACGATCACATACTATTTTATACTCCTTTAGGTCTGAATTAACTCAGGCCAAGTTTTATGCTCTTTATGCAACCTTTAAGATGATCTGGTTAACTATGTCAACCAACACCAGCTACGGTCAAGATACCAACTGTGGATCAAATACCAGTTGCGGATCATTCTAGGTTGTAATTATTACCCTACGGTTTCTGACATACTTCTAGCATTCTCTCTGAATTGTCAGAGCTTGAATACCATTTTGGATTCAAAAACTTCTTCTTTGTACTTATTCATGATACTACCACGAACTTGGTACAACTTACTTTATTAACTTCTTAGCAACTTACCTATTTTAAATGAACTTTAAGTTCATTACTTCTTGTTGCTCCATACATCTTCTACACTAATCTTCCTTCTTATTGCTCATTAGGAATGATCTGAGCTTGATCCATCCTTAAAATTACGTTGATACTCCTTATACTTGGCTTCATTCCTCATGTAAGTCTTCATCTTGGTCTTGGAAAAGCGTCACTCCCTTATACGAATTCCCATTCCTATCTAGGTCTATAACATCAAGTAGTAACTGGATGTTGCAACATGCATTTGCACACCAAGTCAAACTTCATGTACAAATCTAGTCAATCAAGAAGATCCAAGAAAAACGAATAAATCCAAATGTGGTACATATAACACACGATATTCTAAGCCCGGAATATAGTAGTTGAGTATAGTATCTTTAGAATTCAGGCTTAGTTGTGTAGTATATGACACCTCCTCATATAGGTTTACACTGTGATACTTAGCACTTAGGGTCAAACTATTCTTTGTTTCTTAATTTACCCAAATTTCTCAATTGCAACAGGATAATGCTTAAGCAAAGTGGTCTCAATTTGGTTTTGACTAACCTTTAGTCTCACTCTTGGAATGGCTAATATAACCAACCTATCATTATTTAGTAAACTAACCTTGCATGATCACTCAAAATGACTAACTGGATTCTATTTGCTAACTTAAACCAAAGATTATTAGAAATTTTTAGCATCTATGACTTCTATCATAGTTCTACCATGTTAATTTCATGCTTATACTTTAGGATAATTTACTAATTACTTGTCAATTATCACACCTACATCATGGTTTCGGAGCTAATCTCACCATGATCTTATTATGTTTTACCTATACATCATGATTTAAGAGCTACTCTAACCATGATAACTTTACTTCTCATTGCACTATTATTAAGTTTTAACATAATTTCACTTTGTAACATCCCTAAAAATCATGATTTCAAAGTTTGCATATCATTCATGCATGCATATAGTTTTGAGATCAATTTCAAACCAAATTCAAGAAAACAGAAGCACATAGTGCTATCATTTTATGTGAGCAAACTTAAATCAAATGGCCATCCCCATTTGAGAGCTTAAGTGTTTTAAACCATGTTTGTTTGCTTCCTTGTTGATTGGATTGAGTGTGGAATTTGAACAAAATTATACAAAATAAAAATGGTTCAAAACCATTTCCAAACCATTTTCAAATTAAGTGCTATAGCACTGTTTATTTTGTTTATTCAAAAGGACCAAGCTTGAACAGAGAGACCACATGCTTTTATGCCTTGAAATGTGAATGTTGCACCCTACAAAATCCTGGAAAAAGTTTGAATTCAAAAGCTTTTGAAATCATTTGAAAAATCAATCCAGAAAATCAAAACAGAAAAAGAAAAAGAGAAAGGAAATAGAAAAGGGTCGGCGCTACTATTCTGGACCAACAGTTAAACCAGCCCAGCTAGCCCACCCGGGTCCCTTCTCTCTCTCACACACGCAGAAGCACCCGCGGAGTCGCTGACGCCAGGACCCCACCTCCCCTCTGTTTATTTCACTGACAAGTGGACCCGTGACCCCGTCGTCGTCTTCGTCAATCACGCGCGCCTGCGCCGCTCGCGCCGCCGTTACTCGCCGCAGTCACTGCCGCGTTGATTCCCATTGATTCCGTGAGTAACTCCACGCCCAGCTCTGGCTATAATAAACTCTTCCCCTCGCGGTCATTTTCCCCCACACTGCACACCCTTCTCGCCACCAGGCTGCCAGTATTCGCTCTTGCACCGCCGCAGACAGAACCTGCTCCGGCGACCAATTCTGGTAAACCTCGTGCGCCCCTTCCTCTCTGGTTCATACGAGCAACTTCGCAACTTCCTTGCGCACCTCCTGATCCCCTTTGCCCGTCTGTTTGTGATCCAGAGCTTCGACTTCGACGAGCACCGAGAGCACCCGACGCCGTCTCCAACTCCGGCGAACCTTTCTGGTTAGTTCTGACCGCGCCTTGTCCTCTCTTTGACACTCACATGACCAGCATCACTCCGCGCATCTAACGCACTGCTTATTTTGTGTAACATCCCAAAAATACCAAACTTAGATCATCAAACACTAATCATCAAGATTAGGGTTAACAAAAACTTTTCTAAATAAACTCATGAATGCATGTATATGTGTATGCATGGATTTTGAAATTCTTTAAAAACCACCTTGTTTGTGTGATCCATTGCTTGTAAAATGTTTCTTAGGTGAAATGAACATCATCTAAAACATTTCCCACACTTTTCCTAAAGACAAGTAAATCAAAACAAATATATTAAGTGAATGGTCATTTTGACCAATTTAACTCCCATGCCTACTTTGGCTGTCTCAAACTTTCAAAACCTAACAGAAACTTTTCTGGATCTTTGCACCCCTTGAATGTACTCATAACAGAGTATCAAGGCCCACTTTGTGATCATCCAGAAACTTTCAAATGCATAGTTTAAATGACAATTCAAAATTGAATCTTCTTCATATGGGAAGATCCCACTTTTTCAAAACCCACCCAAACAAGCTCAACTTTCAAAACCCAAGCATCTGCAGACTCACCAGCACCAATCTAGCAAACCCACCAAAATTCATTTCAAAATTCAAAACTTGATTTCATGCAGCCATTTCATCAAACAGGTTGCAGACACAAATCAAACAAAACAACAAACACTATAGTGTGCAGTGACTCTTGCCTAACTTGTTCCCTAGTTAGCTCACACACAACTCAGTAGATCATCTAGAAAGATTATCCCAACACTAGCACCCCTGTGAGCTTGCCATTGTCATTAATGGTGAACAGCCGAGCACCCCAATGTCACCCCATTGTGGATAGCAGGCTAGAGGAAGAACTAGCCGTGCCAACCTTGTCTGGGAGGCAGCCCACCGTCCACCGCTACTCCCTGTCCCAGCCGCGAGCGTTGCCAAGCCCTGGACCACGCGCACAAGCCGCGCCCAGACCATGCCGAGCGTGCGCCAGAGCGCCACCCCCGACCAGCGTCCACAGACCGCGCGCCGCCCTCACCGCGTGCACACACGATCACCACCGACCCAGGACACCGCCAGACATCCCCGTTTGCCGCCCCATGCCATACAGCCTCCGCCCGCCGTCGAAGACGCCGCCTCTGCCACACAGAGCACCGGCCATTCCAGACCAAACAACACCGCCCCATGCCTCGCGACCATGTCGTTGAGAATCGCCAGGAGACACCGCACCGCCCCCTACCCTTGCCCATGCCATTAGCCGCCTGTAACGTCGCCCCTGACAAGCTCACCGTGCGCCCCGACGGTCCTCTCGCTCGACTATAAATAGAGGCCACCCCCGCACGATTTCTTCACACCATCTCACTCCCCTCTCCTCACTGACCGTGCCACACCGTTCTCAGAGCAAGGCGAGCACCACCTCGCCGGAATTTCATCGGAGCCTGCCGCCTCTAGAGAAGGAGGGAGCCAGCGATTGGAGCCGCCCCAGGAGAAGCCACCGGTACCAGGAGGTTCGCCGTCGTCGACTTCGTCGTTCGCCCGCCTCGCCGACCCTCGCCCGTACCCCGGTGAGCCCCCAGCACCCCCCACTGGCCGCACTAGGTTTCGTTCTCGCCGGAGCTGTCTAGCGTCGACGATGACCCCCAGCCATTGGATTAGAACTAGATCAAACGATCCACGTTGCCCCATACCGCTTCGCCCAGCCCCGTGTCAGTGACTAGTGGGGACACCCACTTAAGCAGATCGCGGGAGCACTGCGCTTAGCAGGCCGGTCCGTTAGAATTTCCCGCGCAGCCCAGCAATTCAAATTAAACCTTTTCTTTTTAAATTCAAACACACTTATGTACCCAACTTCAAAAATCAACCCAGATCGATTCAGTGCACCAATTTGAATGAAACCAATTTTGTTGGAAAGGTCTGTGAATGCTTAATCCAAGCCTGTTGGATTCAAGTCATTTGGATCTCTAGATCACCCATAGTAAAAATAACAAGGCAGAAGCTTTTTTGCATTCAAACATTTTTCAAATTTAAACCATAAAAGATTTTGAGTTGATTCCAACTCTCAAAAATCACCTTTAACCATACCTTTCAGAATATATAAAAATATATAAGTTTACTTGCAGAAATAATGTTCAAGTAATAAAAGAATGCTTCATAAGCATTTCTAGCCACTTTAATTAATTAAAATAAAAGGGTAAAACCTTATTAAATTGTGACACCACTTTAAATCACATTCCCATGGACTACAATATATGGTGATGACATGTGTCAACATGATCCCATATTTGGTTTGGAGAATATTAAATCTTAAGTAGTTTTTCAATGAGTAGAAATTACTTTTCTAAAAATAAAAAGATTTAAACCAAGCCTTAACCTTGTAATGTTAGAGATGATGCTAGATCATCTATAGGACCCTTGTGTGTGATGATTGCAAGTAGTTAAGTATTGTTTGGTGATTGTGTACCTCGTATTTATTCATAGACGCTAGTACCGACCAAGGATATGAGGAGGAAGGAGGATACTATGAAGAAGAAGCCGAGGAGAACTTCAACCACTGCTCTGCACACGGCAAGCCTTACTAAACAAGTTGACCTATGCAAGCTAACACTTGCACTTTAGCAATCTAGTAACTATGCAAGCTTATATTGACACTGATACAAGCCTAATACTACTAGTGAATGTGCAAGCTAACCCTTGCCAGATACCCTACTGTTGCCACAAACCCATACTTGTGATATGACTACTATATGCCTTAAGCATATGTGATCATAACCACTTGATAAACCAAATCCTAGTTTTATGTGCAAGCTTCTTACTTTATTTCTTTATCAAAGCTTACTTAGAGTCTACCTAAGAGTTTGGTAGATACTCGACAGTTGTGCTGAAGGTTGCATAAAGAGCATAAAATTTGGCCTAAGCTAGAAACCTTGATATCAGCCTAAGATATAAGGTTGGACTTGGTGAAACTCCACTAGTTACCACCCCTCATTAGTACTACCCCCACCTTAGATGCTAGTGCTAAGCATAAAACTTGATCAACTTTTAGGTGGGAATACTTGGTGGAAAAATGGTTATGAAAACCTTGGAATGATGGATCATTCTATTGAAATGTTTTGGACATGTGTTTCCAAACACTTGATGATTTTGGTGATGAAAATGTTGAGGCATGAGCCTTAGCCCTTTATAAAACTGATGGTTGTCTGGATGCGATACCATTCCAATTTTAGCGTATAACCACAATACCCGAATATTGGGTAGGGCTTGACTGGAAACTTATATTCCTTAGTATTAGTTCCCTCACGGCCAAGGTCTGAGCTGAGGCTACCTTGTGAAGATTGTCCACCTGTGC
Source organism: Avena sativa (assembly GCA_916181665.1). Lineage (NCBI taxonomy): Eukaryota > Viridiplantae > Streptophyta > Magnoliopsida > Poales > Poaceae > Avena > Avena sativa. The sequence continues at coordinate 162,436,596 of OV702294.1, read as the reverse complement.
AGTACCCAAGATGACAGTGGTCATGGTTGGGAGGCCAAACTCACAGGAGAGGTGCTTATACTAGGGCGTGTAATCGAAAGGTTAGGATTGATTATCCGCATACTGAGTATGGGAATTCAGGATTTGTTCCTGACGGATGTATCGAATGTTGTGGTGAAAGTGTACAATCTCTGCAGAGTGTCAAACTATTCGAATAGCCGCGTCCGCGGTTATGGACAGTTGGAGTGGCCATACTGTTCCCCCGTCAGACTTTTCAAAATGACTTGTGAAATGAATTGAGACTTTGACTTGACCACAACAGAGTTGTGACCTGAATTACAAGATCCCACTTAGGAGTTATAAAATTGTGACTAGCTTTGGAACTGAGTAGAGATAAATTTGTCTTTTGCAAAACAACCTTAGAGCCTAGTGTCCCATTATCCAAAAACCCCTTTACCTGTTAGTACTAGTTTGCGAGTACTTAAAGAGTACTCATGGCTTTGTCCCTGGCTATTCCCATGGCCAGACTATGAAGAGGAGTACCTGGAAGATGGACCCTAGGAAGGTTACGACAACTAGGATCATCTCCCATCGTCAGCATTGCCTATGACCCCGAAGATGGAGCTTCGCCTACGCTACCGTTATTATTACGTATTCCGCTGCTTGATGTTGTATTAAGAACTGGATCATGAGATCCCTATTTGTGTAAGAACTTATGTATCGTTGTAATGGATGAAGTACTATGGTATCCAATTCTGTTATGCCTCGCAAAAATGGTAATCCTGGGATTGCGATGTATGGCATAACAGGCATCTAGGATTGAAAAATCCGGGTGTTGACAAGTTGGTATCAGAGCCATCCTGACCATAGGAGACCCTAGTTAGATTGGACGTTGACCCAAAAACTTAGTTTCAAAACCAAAGAATAAAAATATTTACGAAAACCTATTCTCATTCTTACCTCTTTAATTCTTTAATAAAACTTTATGTTCCTCAAAAACTCTTGCAAAATAGATAAAATTTTGACACACTTGATCACTCTGCTAATCTACTCATCCTCTATTTTTATAGATGGACGTGAAGTACAACAAGTTTTACCAACTTGGGAATGGAGGATACCTTATCTTTGAGAGGGATCTGGATCAGCTTTCGGAACTTCTGGAGCGTCCGCATCCCGAGTTCTTTGGAACTCAGCTCAATGATCAAGGAGGAGAAGATCTGCAGTGGCTAATTGTTGCAAGTCTTCGAGGAAAGATTGAACCTCCCACTGCGGAGGGAATTCAGTTTACCTTGAGGGAAAACAACTGGCTTGATGGACTTGCCAGAGCAATGCAGGAAGCTCTTTCCCGTCTGTGTGGGCAGAGCATCAATCAGATCAAGGGTACTCGCTTTGAGTTTTGCCCAAGGCGTGATGCAAATGGACAACCATTGGAAGCCCCATACCACCGCGAGCTGAAGACTCAATTGGACCACCTTAGCTTCATGATGTATGATCGTCAGCAGGAATTGGACAACTGCCGTGACTATTGCAACCACAAGTCTGCCATCATCAAGACGAAGGACCAGACCATCGCCATGCTAGCAAAGGATCGCAAGTCTCGTCGCCGTCAACTCGACAAGAAGGAGCGCATTATTGCCCGTCTTCGCCACCGCATCTCATCTCTGGAAGAGACCATCCACGAGAGAGACATGCAGTTAGAGGAAAGGGAGAATGCCGGAGAGGATCTTCGTGGAGACCCTTACTCCTATCTCAGCGATGACGATGATTTTCTGGAGGATCAGGCCATGGACTTCTTCACCGATGAGGATGATTTCGCCTTCATCGATGATGCTGAAGATGATGAAGCCACAGACTCCAAGGAGTAGTAGCACTGAGCACTAGCGTAGTGAGTAGTAGTCGGTCCCACTGTATCGTAGTTTCTAGAATGGTTCTTAAAACCATCTGTTTTTTCTTGTGTGGTGTGTGTTGTACTGTGTGCTATGAATGAATGAAAAAGCAAGTTGCTATGAAAATCTGAGTCAAACCTTTAAAACTTTTCAAAAACCCAAAACCTTAGAAATTTCCCTCTTTTGTCATGATCTATATCAATCTTCAGATGCCACGTGGAGGAAGTGGTTCAGCCCCGGACCCGATGTTGCAGATCCTGCAAATGTTGACTTCTGACCGCGAAGCTAAAAGAGCGGAACGTCAAGCCAACCTAGCCACTCTGCAACAGATAGCCCAGCTAGCCCACAACCACCAAGGCCATGGAAATCAGGACAACCACGGATCTAAGCTCAAGAATTTCCAGAATACCAACCCACCCGTTTTCACCAAGTCAGAAGAACCCCTAGATGCCGATGATTGGCTGCAAACCATGGAAAACAACTTAGAAGTAGCAGGAGTCGAAGCCAACGAGACAGTCCTGTTCGCCACCCATTATCTAGCCGGAGATGCCAGGGCATGGTGGAACAGTGTTCGTGCCATGACCGGAGGCCAGATGATGACCTGGGAGGAATTCAAGGTCAAGTTTAGCAGAACCCATGTGCCACCAGGTTTGATCAAGAGAATGAGAGACGAGTTCAGAGAGTTGAAGCAAGGAAGGATGACTATAGTGGAATACCGTGACAAATTTTTGTCATTAGCTAGGTATGCCCCGGACGAGATAGACACTGAAGCCAAGAAGAAAGAAAGATTCCTGAATGGTCTGCATGACGAGATGCATACAGTGTTAGTCAATATCCCCTTTGTTGATATTGAAGCCCTTGTCGATTCAGCCATCCAGATGGACGGAAAGATCAACCAGGCCAATGAGAACCGCAAGCGTCGCATGATGCATCAACCAGGAACCCATCAGACCCCAAAGTATCGCCCCAACCCATCTCCAGGATTTGCCCCATGTAGAGGGAGTGTCCCAACCTTTACATTTAATATAAGGTGGAGTCCCCTGTGTTTACAATGCTACTCCCTGGATCAATAGCTAGCATCCACAGTTAAGATGTAATATCAAGAAGCAAGGGTCATAATATAACTTTATAACCAGGAATAACATAATTTTATTACATCTTACATAGCTCATTTGGCTATTACATTACATTGCAGCGGAATAACTATAAACATGGGTCCTTCATCTTCAAAGTGCCACAGGCAGACATGTTGGTTGTAGACTTTGTAATCCTAATCAAACAATCAATCTTCTCTAAAATCAATCAAACCTGCAACATTACAAGTTATAGCCACAAGGGTCAATACATTTGAATTGTATTGGCAAGTTTCACTAATATGTAGAATATAAGTGGATCCTATCATTACATGCATATTTGGCTAAGTAGGGTTTTAGGCTCATTTGCAGAAAGCAATAATTTATCCTATCTTTTCAAAAGGGTTTTGATCTTTGGTCTCCTCCTTGGAATCCACCAAGTGTCTTTGTTAAAAAATCTCTTGAACTCCTTGGTAACCCCAAGTGTTCAAGTTTTATCAAAACCTCTTGAGTTCCTTGGTACCCCCAAGTGCATCAAGCTTTATCAAAATCTCTTGAGTTCCTTGGTACCCCCAAGTGCATCAAGTCTTTTGTTGTCACTTAAAAGTTTTTCTTTTAGAAATTGGAATGTCGAGATTTCCCATAGCTTCAAGCTTTAGTTGCTCAGTATTGTCCATAACCGGGGACACGGCTAAGTACTTAGATTTTATTATCTTCTGCAGAAGTAGTACACTTTACCCACATGTCACAATCTCATCTTGTTGCCACCAGTGGCCACTGGATTAGTGCTCACCAAGATGGAGTACTGGCAGATTGAGAATATGACGAAGTCTTTCCAGAGGGTCCTCCCATACACCATTGCTAGCTTGTCTTCAGTACCCATGTAGGATTCCAGGTCCTCATTTTCAGTAACCTAAAGACAATGCATGGGTCTTCCCAATGTAGTTGACTAAGACAGAGCCATAAATAGCATGTGGTTGTACACGAAAGCCACAATTGGAGAAACATGTTCAATCTCTAAGTTTCCTGGGTGGTTTTCCTTTGGAGCACAACACAAAGAGATTGCCATAGACATGGTTCCGTTTGTTGCCACCTTCTCCAAAACTCAAAGTATCCTTGTCCACCCAGGTGGTTCATTGGGTCCTTGTTTTATTATATAAAAACACAAGTCCTTTTCTCAACTTCATAAAATCTCAACATGTATCTCTTTTCAAAACATAGCATGGCTAAGCATGTAACAACTACATTGTTTTCACTAAGGAATGTATAGGGTATCCTATTAGGATTTAGCATAGCATAAGTATAGAAATTCTTTTCATGCATGTTTCAAAATCCACTAAGTATAATGAAAATAGTAGGACTTTTAGATGATAGTGTCACTTGCCTTTTTGGTAGGGAATGATAGTTCACTTCTTGATCTTGCTAGTTTCACACTTTTCTAACTTCACTACAATCAATCAAGCAAACACAATATCAACTAGCATTCCAAACCAATAATCAATCAAACAATTCACACACATAAAATAATGGGATCTAAGTCATGCATGTAAGCATGCAAGAGATAGTTTTATTTGCAAGGTGGTATCCACTAGGCTTGTAAACTTTGCAAGGTTCAAGTGGTCATTTTCCAAAGTGGCAAAGTCATTTGCAAAAGAGTTTTGTCCATAAACTATTTTTAAATCCAATCATTATTTTATGTGGTGGAAAATATTTTTAACAAAGCAACAACTTTAAGTTGTTCACCAAATAAGTTTTTGTTTCCCAAAACTTGGTGTTTAGGGTCAGTAGGTTTGGTACAAATCATTTTCCCAAAGTTTTTAATCCAAAAACATTTTCATAACAAAACCATTATTTTTATTTGGCTAGAAATGGGCTAAACTAATTAATCCATCCTAAACTTCACCAAATCCATTTTCAAAACCATGGGTTGGTTCCTAGGGTCAGTAAGTTCACCACAAACTAATTTGCCAAGATTTTAACCTCAAAAACATTTTTGAGCAATTTTTCTAATCTAAACAAGCATACAAATGTTTCTACAAAAACAAACATTTTAACAAAGACTTTTTACTAAACAAATTGCAGGGTTGGCTAGGATTGTTCCACTGATTCCAAAGATATAAAGTTTGCAATTTTTGGACGTGTGTATCAAAAGTTATAGGGTTTTCAAATCTGCAAACAATTCTGTTTTCAAATTCTGTTTTAAACAAAAACTGGCCACGCGTCGCAATGTCATTGGCTGGTACCGCTTCGGTCGGATCGGGCTCTGCGGACCGTTGGATTAAGTTTCATCGCACGGCGCTGAGACGCTACTTACCGCTTCGCCTAGCTTCTATCGTGTGCGTCCGATCTAGATCCTACGGATGCTACTGCTTGGTCAACTATGGGCGGCGCTGCGCGACGGCAGACGGCGGCGACGATCAGGCGATGAGCTAGCGGCGGTTCTAGGAAGCAAATAACGAAGTGGGGATGCTCACCGTGATCGCGAGGACATGGTGATGCTCAAGGTACGGTCGGCTTGGCAAGGGGCGCTCAGGGTCTGCAGCAATTCCTCGCCGGAGTGAGGAACGGCGTCGGGCGGCTCTGGTCGTGGTCGGAGTCGACGCTACAGATCACGAGAAGGCAAACAGAGGGCATGTTTAGGTGCGCAAGACCAAGGCGGAGATGCTTGCATGATCGAGAAGGCGCGGGGTGGTCTGTTCTAACCAGGGAAGTTCGTCGGAGAAGAAAACAGACGCGGTGGCGCTCAGAGCTTGTTGAAGACGACGTTTTGGGGCGCCCGTGGTTGAACGGATGGCACCGGAAGAAGCGCCTGGGGGTGGGGAGTGTGCTCGTGTGCTTGGGGAGGTAAGGGGTGGCGAGGCTCGGCCGGAATTGGTCGGAGACGGTGGTCGGAGCAGTAGGGGTGCGAGCTCGATTCAGGGCAGCCTGGTGGAGTTCAGGGCGTGGAGTTTGAGGTGAAACGAAGAGAAAATGCAGGCGGTTAAATGGGCGTGGTCGCGGGGTGGATTAATGCGGCCATTTACGCGAATTGATCACCGGCGTTACCTGCTGCAACGGCCGGGCGTCGTCTGCGCGAGGAAGAAGATGAGCTGGAGGTGTGGGACCTTGCTGTCAGCGAGAAAACGAGAGGGAAAAGAGGTCCACCAGTCAGTCGCAGAGTGGGTGAGTTGCGGAGTAAGAAAACGTTTCGCGAGAGAGAGTGGGGTGGGCTCGCTGTTGGGCCTATTGGGCTGGCCGGCTGGGCTGCTGCCTGTTTATATTTTTTTTTCTTCCTGTATGTTTTTCTTTTTCCAATTCTATTTTCTGTTTTGAATTCCAAACAACAATTCAAGCATTCAAATCAATTCAAACTTTCACCAAACATTACAATTGAATTTGGTTCTGTTTAACAACATAAACCAAGTCTAAAGATCAAAATAATATTTTTATTTTAGGGTCCTTTATTAATTAAATAAATAGACCTTTGTTATTAAATCAAATAGATTTTGATTTATTCAAAACTCCATTTTGAAATCTAAAACAATAACAAAATCAAATCAGTAGGTTTTATTTGAGAATATAAAATACTTGGAAAACTTATTTGAATTAAATAAATAAGTTTTGATGGTTAATTAAAAATAGTAAAACCTTTATTTATAAAACTTGGATATTAAATACTTATTTAAATAAACCTTTACTATTTTTCTCAAATAGAAATATTTTATTTCAAAGGCTTGGCCAAGTTTTTAATTTTGGCTCTTTTTTAGAAATAATACTTATTTTATTTCTATCCTTTCATTTTATAATCAAATCTTTTATTAAAAGATTTCAAAATAGTGAATCCAATTATTTTATTTTTCCTTTATTGAATGATTAACTTTTTAAATCCCTTTAGGATTTATCTTGATCAAAATAGGTTTGAAGATTCCTATTTGAATTTCAAAAGTTTCTTCTCTCTCTGAAATTCACAAAGTTTTATTTTATTCATTTATTTTTTTTCACATTACAAGATTTGGAAAATCTTGGGATGTGACAGGCTACCACCCTTAAAATAAATCTCGTCCCGAGATTTGGGAAGGCTAGGGTTACAAGTAGGCTCAAAACATCTAGGGTACTACCACCCTTAAAAATTTTCAAACTAAACTACAAGTTGGCTTGCTTGGGATCTTTGGGAAACTTCTCTGGGCAAACATTTGCATTGTGTCCTTGGTTTGCACACTTGACTCATGGGCCAAGGTTGAGATTCTCCATAGGCTTGATCAACTTGTTCTTCATCTTTTCTGGACAGTTGCTTGCATAATGTCCTGGGTTCTTGCAATTGAAACAATTGATGTCTTTGAGTTCTTTACGTGGCTCTTGTGGACAAGTTGCTACATAATTGCCTAGCTCTTTGCAGTTGTTGCACACCACTTGGCCAATCTCCTTATTCTTCTGGTTCTCTAGGCATTCACTGGAATAGTGTCCCATTTCTTTACATTTATGACATTGCACATGGCTTTTGTCCTTCTTTTGCTTTTTGGGTTTCTCCAAAGCTAGGAGTGCATCCAGTTCATGTTGTTCATATGTTATCTGGTAGGTAGGTATGTCTACAGGCTTCCTGGACCTTCTCTTGCTCTTTGGATAATTCATAGGCCCTTTCTTTGGTCCTTTGAATTGGGTTGTCTTGTTTGGAGGTATAAGTGGTCCTTTTCCTTTGTCATCAACCTTCCTGGTAGACTTGGATCCTTCTTGATGATTTGCAATCATTTGTTGCACTCCACCTTGTTTCCTTTGTTCAACAATGGAATAGATGGGACATTAAATAGGAACATGGTTGTTTCCTTCACATAGGTAGCAAGTAGCTTGAGAGGTGGGACATTGTCCAACATGATGTTTCTCTTCACATTTGGGGCATTGATCTCCATGCTCCTTGGAAGTATGATCCTTGTCTCCACAAATAATGCAAGCTAGGGCTCCATCTAGAATAACATTTCTATCATCCTTGTTGTCACAAACTCTTTTGGAATAGCTTTCTTCCATATTGATCATTTGATCAGTCACCTTAAGCATCAATTGGGCTTGAGTTTCCAAGAATACTTGCAGTGTTGGGTCTTCACCACTAGTGTTAGCTATGAACTGAGCTGTCATCTGGTTCAACTGGTGTTGGGTTGCTATGAGTTCTTTCATGCTGTCCTTTTGGTTGGTGTTGGTGTCATCAACCTTGATGTTGGAGTCTCTTGGAGTAGTCATCTGTTTGGGTGGAATGAAGATTAAAATAGGCAAAATATTTCTAAGGAATCAATTCTAATCTCACACATCACAATTCACTCAAGCAATGTACAAACAATCACAAACAACTTTTCACTCATACAACAAAGTTCAAGCACATACTTAGGTAACAAAATATTTTTGTTATACCACATAAGTTGGTGTGTTTGAATTTACTAAAAATATGGTGGTCCATCTATATGGTTCACTTGTGATCTTTCCTTCCTTTTTGGTTGATTCTTCTTTCATGAGATCATGGTTTCCTTGAGAAAAAATTCTTGGTTACAATAACTTCTAGTGAAATGATCTCCTTCTTATTTTTGCATTCCCTTAGTCTCCATATCTTGAGCAAGATTTCCTTGTTTCACTTGTAGTCCTTAGTGGTATCCAAGTTGGAAGTCCTTGGTGAATATGCTGAAGATGTTGAAGTCATTAGAGTTGAAGATGTTGAAGTCATTAGAGTTGAAGAGGTCCTTTGCACATGGTGTAATCTTTGGCCATGGGGTAGGTTTTTCCATCAAGTTGAAAATAGATGAGATGTAGAATCAAAATCAAAGGGGTTGAGGAAAGAGTTCACAAGTGTTTTTGTAAATAAGTTTTTGGAACAAGTACAACTCCTATTTTTCTAAGGGTTTTTGTCCAATCCTAGGGTTTACAAATCCTACAGGCAACACAATGCTCTGATACCATCTGTAGAGGGAGTGTCCCAACCTTTACATTTAATATAAGGTGGAGTCCCCTGTGTTTACAATGCTAGTCCCTGGATCAATAGCTAGCATCCACAGTTAAGATGTAATATCAAGAAGCAAGGGTCATAATATAACTTTATAACCAGGAATAACATAATTTTATTACATCTTACATAGATCATTTGGCTATTACATTACATTGCAGCGGAATAACTATAAACATGGGTCCTTCATCTTCAAAGTGCCACAGGCAGACATGTTGGTTGTAGACTTTGTAATCCTAATCAAACAATCAATCTTCTCTAAAATCAATCAAACCTGCAACATTACAAGTTACAGCCACAAGGGTCAAAACATTTGAATTGTATGGGCAAGTTTCACTAATATGTAGAATATAAGTGGATCCTATCATTACATGCATATTTGGCTAAGTAGGGTTTTAGGCTCATTTGCAGAAAGCAATAATTTATCCTATCTTTTCAAAAGGGTTTTGATCTTTGGTCTCCTCCTTGGAATCCACCAAGTGTCTTTGTTAAAAAATCTCTTGAACTCCTTGGTAACCCCAAGTGTTCAAGTTTTATCAAAATCTCTTGAGTTCCTTGGTACCCCCAAGTGCATCAAGCTTTATCAAAATCTCTTGAGTTCCTTGGTACCCCCAAGTGCATCAAGTCTTTTGTTGTCACTTAAAAGTTTTTCTTTTAGAAATTGGAATGTCGAGATTTCCCATAGCTTCAAGCTTTAGTTGCTCAGTATTGTCCATAACCGGGGACACGGCTAAGTACTTAGATTTTATTATCTTCTGCAGAAGTAGTACACTTTACCCACATGTCACAATCTCATCTTGTTGCCACCAGTGGCCACTGGATTAGTGCTCACCAAGATGGAGTACTGGCAGATTGAGAATATGACGAAGTCTTTCCAGAGGGTCCTCCCATACACCATTGCTATCTTGTCTTCAGTACCCATGTAGGATTCCAGGTCCTCATTTTCAGTAACCTAAAGACAATGCATGGGTTTTCCCAATGTAGTTGACTAAGCCAGAGCCATAAATAGCATGTGGTTATACACGAAAGCCACAATTGGAGAAACATGTTCAATCTCTAAGTTTCCTGGGTGGTTTTCCTTTGGAGCACAACACAAAGAGATTGCCAAAGACATGGTTCCTTTTGTTGCCACCTTCTCCAAAACTCAAAGTATCCTTGTCCACCCAGGTGGTTCATTGGGTCCTTGTTTTATTATATAAAAACACAAGTCCTTTTCTCAACTTCATAAAATCTCAACATGTATCTCTTTTCAAAACATAGCATGGCTAAGCATGTAACAACTACATTGTTTTCACTAAGTAATGTATAGGGTATCCTATTAGGATTTAGCATAGCATAAGTATAGAAATTCTTTTCATGCATGTTTCAAAATCCACTAAGTATAATGAAAATAGTAGGACTTTTAGATGATAGTGTCACTTGCCTTTTTGGTAGGGAATGATAGTTCACTTCTTGATCTTGCTAGTTTCACACTTTTCTAACTTCACTACAATCAATCAAGCAAACACAATATCAACTAGCATTCCAAACCAATAATCAATCAAACAATTCACACACATAAAATAATGGGATCTAAGTCATGCATGTAAGCATGCAAGAGATAGTTTTATTTGCAAGGTGGTATCCACTAGGCTTGTAAACTTTGCAAGGTTCAAGTGGTCATTTTCCAAAGTGGCAAAGTCATTTGCAAAAGAGTTTTGTCCATAAACTATTTTTAAATCCAATCATTATTTTATGTGGTGGAAAATATTTTTAACAAAGCAACAACTTTAAGTTGTTCACCAAATAAGTTTTTGTTTCCCAAAACTTGGTGTTTAGGGTCAGTAGGTTTGGTCCAAATCATTTTCCCAAAGTTTTTACTCCAAAAACATTTTCATAACAAAACCATTATTTTTATTTGGCTAGAAATGGGCTAAACTAATTAATCCATCCTAAACTTCACCAAATCCATTTTCAAAACCATGGGTTGGTTCCTAGGGTCAGTAAGTTCACCACAAACTAATTTTCCAAGATTTCAACCTCAAAAACATTTTTGAACAATTTTTCTAATCTAAACAAGCATACAAATGTTTCTGCAAAAACAAACATTTTAACAGAGACTTTTTACTAAACAAATTGCAGGGTTGGCTAGGGCTTGTTCCACTGATTCCAACGATATAAAGTTTGCAATTTTTGGACGTGTGGATCAAAAGTTATAGGGTTTTCAAATCTGCAAACAATTCTGTTTTCAAATTCTGTTTCAAACAAAAACTGGCCACGCGTCGCAATGTCATTGGCTGGTACCGCTTCGGTCGGATCGGGCTCTGCGGACCGTTGGATTAAGTTTCATCGCACGGTGCTGAGACGCTACTTACCACTTCGCCTAGCTTCTATCATGTGCGTCCGATCTAGATCCTACGGATGCTACTGCTTGGTCAACTATGGGCGGCGCTGCGCGACGGCAGACGGCGGCGACGGTCAGGCGATGAGCTAGCGGCGGTTCTAGGAAGCAAAGAACAAAGTGGGGATGCTCACCGTGATCGCGAGTACGTGGTGATGCTCGAGGTACGGTCGGCTTGGCAAGGGGCGCTCAGGGTCTGCAGCAATTCCTCGCCGGAGTGAGGAACGACTTCGGGCGGCTCTGGTCATGGTCGGAGTCGACGCTACAGATCACGAGAAGGCAAACAGAGGGCATGGTTAGGTGCGCAAGACCAAGGCGAAGATGCTTGCATGATTGATAAGGCGCGGGGTGGTCTGTTCTTACCAGGGAAGTTCGCCGGAGAAGAAAACAGACGCGGCGGCGCTCAGAGCTTGTCGAAGACGACGTTCTGGGGCGCCCGCGGTTGAACGGATGGCACCAGAAGAAGCGCCTGGGGGTGGGGAGTGTGCTCGTGTGCTTGGGGAGGTAAGGGGTGGCGAGGCTCGGCCGGAATTGGTCGGAGACGGTGGTCGGAGCAGTAGGGGTGCGAGCTCGATTCAGGGCAGCCTGGTGGTGTTCAGGGCGTGGAGTCTGAGGGGAAACGAAGAGAAAGAGCAGGCGGTTAAATGGGCGTGGTCGCGGGGTGGATTAATGCGGCCATTTACGCGAATTGATCACCGGCGTTACCTGCTGCAACGGCCGGGCATCGTCTGCGCGGGGAAGAAGATGAGCTGGAGGTGTGGGACCTTGCTGTCAGCGAGAAAACGAGAGGGAAAAGAGGTCCACCAGTCAGTCACAGAGTGGGTGAGTTGCGGAGTAAGAAAACGTTTCACAAGAGAGAGTGGGGTGGGCTCGCTGTTGGGCCTATTGGGCTGGCCGGCTGGGCTGCTGCCTGTTTATATATTTTTTCTTCCTGTATGTTTTTCTTTTTCCAATTCTATTTTCTGTTTTGAATTCCAAACAACAATTCAAGCATTCAAATCAATTCAAACTTTCACCAAACATTACAATTGAATTTGGTTCTGTTTAACAACATAAACCAAGTCCAAAGATCAAAATAATATTTTTATTTTAGGGTCCTTTATTAATTAAATAAATAGACCTTTGTTATTAAATCAAATAGATTTTGATTTATTCAAAACTCCATTTTGAAATCTAAAACAATAACAAAATCAAATCAGTAGGTTTTATTTGAGAACATAAAATACTTGGAAAACTTATTTGAATTAAATAAATAAGTTTTGATGGTTAATTAAAAATAGTAAAACCTTTATTTATAAAACTTGGATATTAAATCCTTATTTAAATAAACCTTTACTATTTTTCTCAAATAGAAATATTTTATTTCAAAGGCTTGGCCAAGTTTTTAATTTTGGCTCTTTTTTAGAAATAATACTTATTTTATTTCTATCCTTTCATTTTATAATCAAATCTTTTATTAAAAGATTTCAAAATAGTGAATCCAATTATTTTATTTTTCCTTTATTGAATGATTAAATTTTTTAAATCCCTTTAGGATTTATCTTGATCAAAATAGGTTTGAAGATTCCTATTTGAATTTCAAAAGTTTCTTCTCTCTCTGAAATTCACAAAGTTTTATTTTATTCATTTATTTTTTTCACATTACAAGATTTGGAAAATCTTGGGATGTGACACCCCAAGAACCAACAGACCCCCAATGACCCGTCCAACCTATCCCAACCGTGGAAACCCTAGACCCGGAGGAAATCACAACAACCCCGGCAACTCTAGCAATTTCACCCGTGCCCCACCCAAGTTCAACACCAACAATGCTAGCGCCAACCCCAACACTGCCCCGAGGACTGGAAGCAATGTTGTGCCTGTCGCAGCCAAGGACAAGTCACAAGTGACCTGTTATGACTGTGGAAATAAAGGCCATTATTCCAATGAGTGCCCCAACAAGAAGAATGCTACAGCCCCCAACGCCAATGTCCCAGCTCAGCAGCAGCGTCGTGTCCAGCCAGGGAGAATATTTGCCCCAGGGAATTCACTCAACCGCAATGGCCGTCTTTTTCTCATGCATGCTGAAGAAGCTCAGGAAGCGCCAGACGTCGTGCTAGGTATGTTTTCTGTTAATTCAGTACTTGCAAGAGTGTTGTTTGATTCTGGTGCATCGCATTCATTTGTCACCGAAGAATTTGCCTGCACTAGTAAAATTCAACCAACCAAACTGAAGCATGTGATGATTGGACAAATTCTCGGATCAACCACCAAGGCTAGGCAAATTTGCAAGGCCGTCCCTATCCGAATCCATGGCATAGATTTTTATGCTAACCTAATAGTACTCGGAACTAAAGGTTTGGAAGTAGTACTAGGAATGGATTGGATGTCCAAACATAAATGATTGATTGACTGTGCCAAGAAAGCCATCACCATGACCAGTACCACCGGAATATCAGTCGAGCATATATTTGAAACCTTACCTCGCCAATTCAAGTGTAACAAGAGTATAGCCCAACCTACCATTGACCAAGTTCGGATAGTCTGCGAATACCCCGATGTATTTCCAGATGTTTTGCCCGGTATGCCCCCAGATCGGGATATCGAGTTTATCATCGAACTAATCCCCGGAACAGGACCCATAGCCCAGAGACCCTATAGTATGAACCCGTCAGAACTAGAAGAACTGAAGAAGCAACTAGATTCCATGTTGGAAATCGGATTGATTCAACCAAGTGCGTCCCCATGGAGATCACCTGTCCTGTTTGTGGACAAGAAGGATGGAGGTAACCGTTTGTGTACGGATTATCGGAAGTTGAATGATGTCACCATCAAGAACAAGTACCCCTTTCCTAAGATAGAAGATTTGTTTGATCAGTTGACCGGTGCCCAAGTGTTTTCTAAGATTGATCTTAGGACTGGCTATCATCAACTCAAAATTCGTGCAGAGGATATCCCAAAGACTGCCTTTACCACCAGATATGGATTGTATGAGTATACAGTCATGTCTTTTGGATTAACCAATGCCCCCGCTTATTTCATGAACCTCATGAATAAGATTTTTATGGACTTCCTGGATAAGTTTGTCGTTGTTTTCATCGATGACATTCTGATTTATTCCAAATCAGAAGAAGAACATGAGCTACACCTAAGGACAATTCTTGGAACCCTTAAAGAGCATCAGCTGTATGCAAAGTTTAGCAAATGTGAATTCTGGTTACAGGAAGTAGGATTCCTCGGTCACATTGTATCAGCCGGAGGAATTGCCGTTGACCCTGCCAAAGTTCAATATGTAGAAGATTGGAAGCCCCAACCACTCAAACCCAAGTTCGTGCTTTTCTCGGATTGGCGGGATATTACCGCAAATTCGTAGAAGGATTCTCTAGTATCGCCCGGCCCATGACCCAATTGCTGAAGAAGGACAAGAAGTTTGAATGGACCGACAAATGTGAAGCGAGTTTTCAAGAACTCAAAAGGAGATTGATTTCAGCCCCAATCTTGATCATGCCGGATATCACGAAGCCCTTCGATGTGTATTGTGACGCATCCAAGATTGGTCTCGGATGTGTGCTAATGCAAAAAGGCAAAGTTATATCTTATCTATCGCGACAATTGAAGCAACACGAGCAAAACTATCCAACCCATGACCTCGAACTCGCAGCCGTAGTTCTAGCCCTAAAGACATGGAGACATTACCTGATGGGAAACCGTTGTGAGATTTATTCGGATCACAAAAGCCTAAAGTATATATTCACTCAAAAGGAGCTGAATATGAGGCAGAGAAGATGGATTGAGCTAATCAAGGATTACGAACTAGACATTCACTATCACCCTGGTAAAGCCAACGTGGTAGCCGATGCCCTTAGCAGATTACCGTGTCGCTTGAACTCCATGATTTTGAAGGAGCAACCAAGTTTGCACAAAGAGATGGAAGATTTTCGAATAGAATTAGTAAGTGAAGGATTTTTGGCTAGCATAGAACTTCAGCCCACTTTGATCAGTCAGATTAAAGAGGCGCAGAAAGGAAATGCTAGTATCGACGGAATCAAGCGTCGTATCGGTACAGGCAAAGTACCCGGATTCACCGAGGACGAAGAAGGAGTTTTGTGGTACAAAGGACGCCTTCTTGTACCATCAGATTCTGAGTTAAAAGAAGTTATATTGAAGGAGGCTCATGATACACTTTATTCTATCCATCCCGGAGGAACTAAGATGTATCAAGATTTGAAAGAGCAATTTTGGTGGCATAAGATGAAGAGAGGAATCGGAAGCTATATCGCCAAGTGTGATATATGTCAGCGAGTCAAGGCCGGACATCAAAGACCCGCTGGATTGTTGCAACCTTTGCAAATTCCGGAATGGAAATGGGATTCTGTAGGAATGGACTTTATCACTGGACTACCTACTTCTAGTAGGGGAAATGACTCTATTTGGGTCATAGTGGACAGATTGTCAAAAGTCGCCCATTTCTTGCCTGTATAAACCACCTATCAGAGTTCAAAGCTAGCAGAGTTGTACATCGCTAGAATCGTTAGTTTGCATGGAGTCCCCAAGAACATAGTATCGGATCGAGGAACTCAGTTTACCTCGAGATTCTGGAAGAAAGTCCAAGAAGGTTTAGGAACCCGCCTAGATTTCAGTACCGCGTATCACCCTCAGACTGATGGACAAGCGGAGCGAGTAAACCAAATACTCGAAGATATGCTGAGAGCATGTGTGTTAGAATATGGATCCAAATGGGAAGACTGTCTGCCGTTTGCAGAATTTTCATACAACAACAGTTATCAAGCCAGTTTGCAAATGGCCCCATTTGAATTCATGTACGGGAGAAAGTGCCGCACCCCTTTGAACTGGTCGGAAGTAGGAGAGAGTCAGATTTTCGAACCCGACATCCTACGAGAAGCAGAAGAGAAGGTTCACAAGATTCATGAGCACCTCAAGACAGCCCAATCCCGACAGAAGAGTTACGCCGACAAGAGACGTCGAGACCTCGCCTTCAACATAGGAGATTTTGTTTATCTGAAAGTGTCGCCATTGAAGGGAATGCAACATTTCCAACTCAAAGGAAAGTTAGCCCCGAGATATATCGGACCTTTCAAAATTCTAAACCGTCGAGGAGAAGTATCGTATCAACTGGAGCTACTAGAGGAGATGTCAGCTGTGCACAATGTGTTCCATATCTCGTTACTTCGCAAGTGTCTCGAAGTCCCCGAGAAGACCGAAGTGTTCAAAAATATCGATCACCGGACCATAGAGATCAACGATGACCTAACCTATCCCGAAGTACCCATCCGTATATTGGAAGAAGCCTTTCGAACTACCAGAACCCGAAGCATCAAGTTTCTCAAGATTCAGTGGAGCAACCACACAGAAGAGGAAGCTACCTGGGAACGCGAAGATCACATCAGGACGGAGTTTCCCGATCTCTTCAAATCCTAGGTAATCTTTTCGTCCTTTTCCAAATCTCGGGACGAGATTTTGTTTAAGGGGGGAAGGTTTGTAACATCCCAAAAATACCAAACTTAGATCATCAAACACTAATCATCAAGATTAGGGTTAACAAAAACTTTTCTAAATAAACTCATGAATGCATGTATATGTGTATGCATGGATTTTGAAATTCTTTAAAAACCACCTTGTTTGTGTGATCCATTGCTTGTAAAAAATTTCTTAGGTGAAATGAACATCATCTAAAACATTTCCCACACTTTTCCTAAAGACAAGTAAATCAAAACAAATATATTAAGTGAATGGTCATTTTGACCAATTTAACTCCCATGCCTACTTTGGCTGTCTCAAACTTTCAAAACCTAACAGAAACTTTTCTGGATCTTTGCACCCCTTGAATGTACTCATAACAGAGTATCAAGGCCCACTTTGTGATCATCCAGAAACTTTCAAATGCATAGTTTAAATGACAATTCAAAATTGAATCTTCTTCATATGGGAAGATCCCACTTTTTCAAAACCCACCCAAACAAGATCAACTTTCAAAACCCAAGCATCTGCAGACTCACCAGCACCAATCTAGCAAACCCACCAAAATTCATTTTAAAATTCAAAACTTGATTTCATGCGGCCATTTCATCAAACAGGTTGCAGACACAAATCAAACAAAACAACAAACACTATAGTGTGTAGTGACTCTTGCCTAACTTGTTCCCTAGTTAGCTCACACACAACTCAGTAGATCATCTAGAAAGATTAGCCCAACACTAGCACCCCTGTGAGCTTGCCATTGTCATTAATGGTGAACAGCCGAGCACCCCAATGTCACCCCATTGTGGACAGCAGGCTAGAGGAAGAACTAGTTGTGCCAACCTTGTCTGGGAGGCAGCCCACCGTCCACCGCCACTCCCTGTCCCAGCCGCGAGCGTTGCCAAGCCCTGGACCACGCGCACAAGCCGCGCCCAGACCATGTCGACCGTGCGCCAGAGCGCCACCCCCGACCAGCGTCCACAGACCGCGCGCCGCCCTCACCGCGTGCACACACGATCACCACCGACCCAGGATACCGCCAGACATCCCCGTTTGCCGCCCCGTGCCATACAGCCACCGCCCGCCGTCGAAGACGCCGCCTCTGCCGCGCAGAGCACCGGCCGGTCCAGACCAAACAACACCGCCCCATGCCTCACGACCATGTCGTTGAGCATCGCCAGGAGACACCGCACCGCCCCCTACCCTTGCCCATGCCATTAGCCGCCTGTAACGTCACCCTCGACGAGCTCACCGTGCGCCCAGACGGTCCCCTCGCTCGACTATAAATAGAGGCCACCCCCGCACGATTTCTTCACACCATCTCACTCCCCTCTCCTCACTGACCGTGCCACACTGATCTCAGAGCAAGGTGAGCACCACCTCGCCGGAATTTCACCGGAGCCCGCCGCCTCTGGAGAAGAAGGGAGCCAGCGATTGGAGCCGCCCCAGGAGAAGCCACCGGTACCAGGAGGTTCGCCGTCGTCGACTTCGTCGTTCGCCCGCCTCGCCGACCCTCGCCCGTACCCCGGTGAGCCCCAGCACCCCCCACTGGCCGCGCTAGGTTTCGTTCTCGCCGGAGCTGTCTAGCGTCGACGATGACCCCCAGCCGTTGGATTAGAACTAGATCGAATGATCCACGTTGCCCCATACCGCTTCGCCCAGCCCCGTGTCACTGACTAGTGGGGACACCCACTTAAGCTGCCCGCGGGTGCACTGCGCTTAGCAGGCCGGCCCGTTAGAATTTCCCGCGCAGCCCAGCAATTCAAATTAAACCTTTTCTTTTTAAATTCAAACACACTTCTGTACCCAACTTTAAAAATCAACCCAGATCGATTCAGTGCACCAATTTGAATGAAACCAATTTTGTTGGAAAGGTCTGTGAATGCTTAATCCAAGCCCGTTGGATTCAAGTCATTTGGATATCTAGATCACCCATAGTAAAAATAACAAGGCAGAAGCTTTTCTGCATTCAAACATTTTTCAAATTTAAACCATAAAAGCTTTTGAGTTGATTCCAACTCTCAAAAATCACCTTTAACCATACCTTTCAGAATATATAAAAATATATAGGTTTACTTGAAGAAATAATGTTCAAGTAATAAAAGAATGCTTCATAAGCATTTCTAGCCACTTTAATTAATTAAAATAAAAGGGTAAAACCTTATTAAATTGTGACACCACTTTAAATCACATTCCCATGGACTACAATATGTGGTGATGACATGTGTCAACATGATCCCATATTTGGTTTGGAGAATATTAAATCTTAAGTAGTTTTTCAATGAGTAGAAATTACTTTTCTAAAAATAAAAAGATTTAAACCAAGCCTTAACCTTGTAATGTTAGAGATGATGCTAGATCATCTATAGGACCCTTGTGTGTGATGATTGCAAGTAGTTAAGTATTGTTTGGTGATTGTGTACCTCGTATTTATTCATAGACGCTAGTACCGACCAAGGATACGAGGAGGAAGGAGGATACTACGAAGAAGAAGCCGAGGAGAACTTCAACCACTGCTCTGCACAAGGCAAGCCTTACTAAAAAACTTGACCTATGCAAGCTAACACTTGCACTTTAGCAAGCTAGTAACTATGCAAGCTTATATTGACACTGATACAAGTCTAATACTACTAGTGAATGTGCAAGCTAACCCTTGCCAGATACCCTACTGTTGCCACAAACCCATACTTGTGATATGACTACTATATGCCTTAAGCATATGTGATCATAACCACTTGATAAACCAAATCCTAGTTTTATGTGCAAGCTTCTTACTTTATTTCTTTATCAAAGCTTACTTAGAGTCTACCTAAGAGTTTGGTAGATACTAGACAGTTGTGCTGAAGGTTGCATAAAGAGCATAAAATTTGGCCTAAGCTAGAAACCTTGATATCAGCCTAAGATATAAGGTTGGACTTGGTGAAACTCCACTAGTTACCACCCCTCATTAGTACCACCCCCACCTTAGATGCTAGTGCTAAGCATAAAACTTGATCAACTTTTAGGTGGGAATACTTGGTGGAAAAATGGTTATGAAAACCTTGGAATGATGGATCATTCTATTGAAATGTTTTGGACATGTGTTTCCAAACACTTGATGATTTTGGTGATGAAAATGTTGAGGCATGAGCCTTAGCCCTTTATAAAACTGATGGTTGTCTGGATGCGATACCATTCCAATTTTAGCGTACAACCACAATACCTGAATATTGGGTAGGGCTTGACTGGAAACTTATATTCCTTAGTATTACTTCCCTCACGGCCAAGGTCTGAGCTGAGGCTACCTTGTGAAGATTGTCCACCTGTGCAGTACCCAAGATGACAGTGGTCATGGTTGGGAGGCCAAACTCACAGGAGAGGTGCTTATACTAGGGCGTGTAATCGAAAGGTTAGGATTGATTATCCACATACTGAGTATGGGAATTCAGGATTTGTTCCTGACGGATGTATCGAATGTTGTGGTGAAAGTGTACAATCTCTGCAGAGTGTCAAACTATTCGAATAGCCGTGTCCGCGGTTATGGACAGTTGGAGTGGCCATACTGTTCCCCCGTCAGACTTTTCAAAATGACTTGTGAAATGAATTGAGACTTTGACTTGACCACAACAGAGTTGTGACCTGAATTACAAGATCCCACTTAGGAGTTATAAAATTGTGACTAGCTTTGGAACTGAGTAGAGATAAATCTGGCTTTTGCAAAACAACCTTAGAGCCTAGTGTCCCATTATCCAAAAACCCCTTTACCTGTTAGTACTAGTTTGCGAGTACTTAAAGAGTACTCATGGCTTTGTCCCTGGCTATTCCCATGGCCAGACTATGAAGAGGAGTACCTGGAAGATGGACCCCAGGAAGGTTACGACAACTAGGATCATCTCCCATCGTCAGCATTGCCTGTGACCCCGAAGATGGAGCTTCGCCTACGCTACCGTTATTATTACGTATTCCGCTGCTTGATGTTGTATTAAGAACTAGATCATGAGATCCCTATTTGTGTAAGAACTTATGTATCGTTGTAATGGATGAAGTACTATGGTATCCAATTCTGTTATGCCTCGCAAAAATGGTAATCCTGGGATTGCGATGTATGGCATAACAGGCATCTAGGATTGAAAAATCCGGGTGTTGACAAGTTTGTATCAGAGCCATCCTGACCATAGGAGACCCTAGTTAGATTGGACGTTGACCCAAAAACTTAGTTTCAAAACCAAAGAATAAAAATATTTACGAAAACCTATTCTCATTCTTACCTCTTTAATTCTTTAATAAAACTTCATGTTCCTCAAAAACTTTTGCAAAATAGATAAAATTTTGACACACTTGATCACTCTGCTAATCTACTCATCCTCTATTTTTATAGATGGACGTGAAGTACAGCAAGTTTTACCAACTTGGGAATGGAGGAGACCTTATCTTTGAGAGAGATCTGGATCAGCTTTCGGAACTTCTTGAGCGTCCGCATCCCGAGTTCTTCGGAGATCAGCTCAATGATCAAGGAGGAGAAGATCTGCAGTGGCTAATTGTTGCATGTCTCCGAGGAAAGATTGAACCTCCCACTGCGGAGGGAAATCAGTTTACCTTGAGGGAAAACAACTGGCTGGATGGACTTGCCAGAGCAATGCAGGAAGCTCTTTCCCGTCTGTGTGGGCAGAGCATCAATCAGATCAAGGGTACTCGCTTTGAGTTTTGCCCAAGGCGTGATGCAAATGGACAACCATTGGAAGCCCCATACCACCCCGAGCTGAAGACTCAATTGGACCACCTTAGCTTCATGATGTATGATCGTCAGGAGGAATTGGACAACTGCCGTGACTATTGCAACCACAAGTCTGCCATCATCAAGACGGAGGACCAGACCATCGCCATGATAGCAAAGGATCGCAAGTCTCGTCGCCGTCAACTCGACCAGAAGGAGCGCATTATTGCCCGTCTTCGCCACCGCATCTCATCTCTAGAAGAGACCATCCACGAGAGAGACATGCAGTTAGAGGAAAGGGAGAATGCCGGAGAGGATCTTCGTGGAGACCCTTACTCCTATCTCAGCGATGACGATGATTTTCTGGAGGATCAGGCCATGGACTTCTTCACCGATGAGGATGATTTCGCCTTCATCGATGATGCTGAAGATGATGAAGCCACAGACTCCAAGGAGTAGTAGCACTGAGCACTAGCGTAGTGAGTAGTAGTCGGTCCCACTGTATCGTAGTTTCCAGAATGGTTCTTAAAACCATCTGTTTTTCCTTGTGTGGTGTGTGTTGTACTGTGTGCTATGAATGAATGAAAAAGCAAGTTGCTAGGAAAATCTGAGTCAAACCTTTAAAACTTTTCAAAAACCCAAAACCTTAGAAATTTCCCTCTTTTCTCATGATCTATATCAATCTTCAGATGCCACGTGGAGGAAGTGGTTCAGCCCCGGACCCGATGTTGCAGATCCTGTAAATGTTGACTTTTGACCGCGAAGCTGAAAGAGCGGAACGTCAGGCCAACCTAGCCACTCTGCAACAGATAGCCCAACTAGCCCACAACCACCAAGGCCATGGAAATCAGGACAACCACGGATCTAAGCTCAAGAATTTTCAGAATACCAACCCACCCGTTTTCACCAAGTCAGAAGAACCCCTAGATGCCGATGATTGGCTGCAAACCATGGAAAACAACTTAGAAGTAGCAGGAGTCGAAGCCAACGAGACAGTCATGTTCGCCACCCATTATCTAGCCGGAGATGCCAGGGCATGGTTGAACAGTGTTCGTGCTATGACCGGAGGCCAGATGATGACCTGGGAGGAATTCAAGGTCAAGTTTAGCAGAACCCATGTGCCACCAGGTTTGATCAAGAGAATGAGAGACGAGTTCAGAGAGTTGAAGCAAGGAAGGATGACTATAGTGGAATACCGTGACAAAATTTTGTCATTAGCTAGGTATGCCCCGGACGAGATAGACACCGAAGCCAAGAAGAAAGAAAGATTCCTGAATGGTCTGCATGACGAGATGCAGACAGTGTTAGTCAATATCCCCTTTGTTGATATTGAAGCCCTTGTCGATTCAGCCATCCAAATGGAAGGAAAGATCAACCAGGCCAATGAGAACCGCAAGCGTCGCATGATGCATCAACCAGGAACCCATCAGACCCCAAAGTATCGCCCCAACCCATCTCCAGGATTTGCCCCAAGAACCAACAGACCCCCAATGACCCGTCCAACCTATCCCAACCGTGGAAACCCTAGACCCAGAGGAAATCACAACAACCCCGGCAACTCTAGCAATTTCACCCGTGCCCCACCCAAGTTCAACACCAACAATGCTACCGCCAACCCCAACACTGCCCCGAGGACTAGAAGCAATGTTGTGCCTGTCGCAGCCAAGGACAAGTCACAAGTGACCTGTTATGACTATGGAAATAAAGGCCACTATTCCAACGAGTGCCCCAACAAGAAGAATGCTACAGCCCCCAACGCCAATGTCCCAGCTCAGCAGCAGCGTCGTGTCCAGCCAGGGAGAAGATTTTCCCCAGGGAATTCACTCAACCGCAATGGCCGTCTTTTTCTCATGCATGCTGAAGAAGCTCAGGAAGCGCCAGACGTCGTGCTGGGTATGTTTTCTGTTAATTCAGTTCTTGCAAGAGTGTTGTTTGATTCTGGTGCATCGCATTCATTTGTCACCGAAGAATTTGCCTGCACTAGTAAAATTCAACCAACCAAACTGAAGCATGTGATGATTGTACAAATTCTCGGATCAACCACCAAGGCTAGGCAAATTTGCAAGGCCGTCCCTATCCGAATCCATGGCATAGATTTTTATGCTAACCTAATAGTACTCGGAACTAAAGGTTTGGAAGTAGTACTAGGAATGGATTGGATGTCCAAACATAAAGGATTGATTGACTGCGCCAAGAAATCCATCACCATGACCAGTACCACCGGAATATCAGTCGAGCATATATCTGAAACCTTACCTCGCCAATTCAAGTGTAACAAGAGTATAGCCCAACCTACCATTGACCAAGTTCGGATAGTCTGCGAATACCCCGATGTATTTCCAGATGTTTTGCCCGGTATGCCCCCAGATCGGGATATCGAGTTTATCATCGAACTAATCCCCGGAACAGGACCCATAGCCCAGAGACCCTATAGTATGAACCCGTCAGAACTAGAAGAACTGAAGAAGCAACTAGATTCCATGTTGGAAATCGGATTGATTCAACCAAGTGCGTCCCCATGGAGATCACCTGTCCTGTTTGTGGACAAGAAGGATGGAGGTAACCGTTTGTGTACGGATTATCGGAAGTTGAATGATGTCACCATCAAGAACAAGTACCCCTTTCCTAAGATAGAAGATTTGTTTAATCAGTTGACCGGTGCCCAAGTGTTTTCTAAGATTGATCTTAGGACTGGCTATCATCAACTCAAAATTCGTGCAGAGGATATCCCAAAGACTGCCTTTACCACCAGATATGGATTGTATGAGTATACAGTCATGTCTTTTGGATTAACCAATGCCCCCGCTTATTTCATGAACCTCATGAATAAGATTTTTATGGACTTCCTGGATAAGTTTGTCGTTGTTTTCATCGATGACATTCTGATTTATTCCAAATCAGAAGAAGAACATGAGCTACACCTAAGGACCATTCTTGGAACCCTTAAAGAGCATCAGCTGTATGCAAAGTTTAGCAAATGTGAATTCTGGTTACAGGAAGTAGGATTCCTCGGTCACATTGTATCAGCCGGAGGAATTGCCGTTGACCCTGCCAAAGTGAAAGATGTAGAAGATTGGCAAGCCCCAACCACTCAAACCCAAGTTCGTGCTTTTCTCGGATTGGCAGGATATTACCGCAAATTCGTAGAAGGATTCTCTAGTATCGCCCGGCCCATGACCCAATTGCTGAAAAAGACAAGAAGTTTGAATGGACCGACAAATGTGAAGCGAGTTTTCAAGAACTCAAAAGGAGATTGATTTCAGCCCCAATCTTGATCATGCCGGATATCATGAAGCCCTTCGATGTGTATTTTGACGCATCCAAGATTGGTCTCGGATGTGTGCTAATGCAAAAAGGCAAAGTTATATCTTATCTATCGCGACATTGAAGCAACACGAGCAAAACTATCCAACCCATGACCTCGAACTCGCAGCCGTAGTTCTAGCCCTAAAGACATGGAGACATTACCTGATGGCAAACCGTTGTGATATTTATTCGGATCACAAGAGCCTAAAGTATATATTCACTCAAAAGAAGCTGAATATGAGGCAGAGAAGATGTATTGAGCTAATCAAGGATTACGACCTGGACATTCACTATCACCCTGGTAAAGCTAACGTGGTAGCCGATGCCCTTAGCAGATTACCGTGCCGTTTGAACTCCAAGATTTTGAAGGAGCAACCAAGTTTGCACAAAGAGATGGAAGATTTTTTAATAGAATTAGTAAGTGAAGGATTTTTGGCTAGCATAGAACTTCAGCCCACTTTGATCATTCAGATTAAAGAGGCACAGAAAGGAAATGCTAGTATCGACGGAATCAAGCGTCGTATCGGTACAGGCAAAGTACCCGGATTCACCGAGGACGAAGAAGGAGTTTTGTGGTACAAAGGACGCCTTCGTGTACCATCAGATTTTGAGTTAAAAGAAGTTATCTTGAAGGAGGCTCATGATACTCTTTATTCTATCCATCCCGGAGGAACTAAGATGTATCAAGATTTGAAAGAGCAATTTTGGTGGCATAAGATGAAGAGAGGAATCGGAAGCTATATCACCAAGTGTGATATATGTCAGCGAGTCAAGGCCGGACATCAAAGACCCGCTGGATTGTTGCAACCTTTGCAAATTCCGGAATGGAAATGGGATTCTGTAGGAATGGACTTTATCACTGGACTACCTACTTCTAGTAGGGGAAATGACTCTATTTGGGTCATAGTGGACAGATTGTCAAAAGTCGCCCATTTCTTGCCCGTATAAACCACCTATCAGAGTTCAAAGCTAGCAGAGTTGTACATCGCTAGAACCGTTAGTTTGCATGGAGTCCCCAAGAACATAGTATCGGATCGAGGAACTCAGTTTACCTCGAGATTCTGGAAGAAAGTCCAAGAAGGTTTAGGAACCCGCCTAGATTTCAGTACCGCGTATCACCCTCAGACCGATGGACAAACGGAGCGAGTAAACCAAATACTCGAAGATATGCTGAGAGCATGTGTGTTAGAATATGGATCCAAATGGGAAGACTGTCTGTCGTTTGCAGAATTTTCATACAACAACAGTTATCAAGCCAGTTTGCAAATGGCCCCATTTGAATTCATGTACGGAAGAAAGTGCCGCACCCCTTTGAACTGGTCGGAAGTAGGAGAGAGTCAGATTTTCGGACCCGACATCCTACGAGAAGTAGAAGAGAAGGTTCACAAGATTCGTGAGCACCTCAAGACAGCCCAATCCCGACAGAAGAGTTACACCGACAAGAGACGTCGAGACCTCGCCTTCAACATAGGAGATTTTGTTTATCTGAAAGTGTCGCCATTGAAGGGAATGCAGCGTTTCCAACTCAAAGGAAAGTTAGCCCCTAGATATATCGGACCTTTCAAAATTCTAAACCGTCGAGGAGAAGTATCGTATCAACTGGAGCTACTAGAGGAGATGTCAGCTGTGCACAATGTGTTCCATATCTCGTTACTTCGCAAGTGTCTCGAAGTCCCCGAGAAGACTGAAGTGTTCAAGAATATCGATCACCAGACCATAGAGATCAACGATGACCTAACCTATCCCGAAGTACCCATCCGTATATTGGAAGAAGCCTTTCGAACTACCAGAACCCAAAGCATCAAGTTTCTCAAGATTCAGTGGACCAACCACACAGAAGAGGAAGCTACCTCGGAACACGAAGATCACATCAGGACGGAGTTTCCCGATCTCTTCAAATCCTAGGTAATCTTTTCGTCCTTTTCCAAATCTCGGGACGAGATTTTGTTTAAGGGGGGAAGGTTTGTAACATCCCAAAAATACCAAACTTATATCATCAAACACTAATCATCAAGATTAGGGTTAACAAAAACTTTTCTAAATAAACTCATGAATGCATGTATATGTGTATGCATGGATTTTGAAATTCTTTAAAAACCACCGTGTTTGTGTGATCCATTGCTTGTAAAATGTTTCTTAGGTGAAATGAACATCATCTAAAACATTTCCCACACTTTTCCTAAAGACAAGTAAATCAAAACAAATATATTAAGTGAATGGTCATTTTGACCAATTTAACTCCCATGCCTACTTTGGCTGTCTCAAACTTTCAAAACCTAACAGAAACTTTTCTGGATCTTTGCACCCCTTGAATGTACTCATAACAGAGTATCAAGGCCCACTTTGTGATCATCCAGAAACTTTCAAATGCATAGTTTAAATGACAATTCAAAATTGAATCTTCTTCATATGGGAAGATCCCACTTTTTCAAAACCCACCCAAACAAGCTCAACTTTCAAAACCCAAGCATCTGCAGACTCACCAGCACCAATCTAGCAAACCCACCAAAATTCATTTCAAAATTCAAAACTTGATTTTATGCGGCCATTTCATCAAACAGGTTGCAGACACAAATCAAACAAAACAACAAACATTATAGTGTGTAGTGACTCTTGCCTAACTTGTTCCCTAGTTAGCTCACACACAACTCAGTAGATCATCTAGAAAGATTAGCCCAACACTAGCACCCCTATGAGCTTGCCATTGTCATTAATGGTGAACAGCCGAGCACCCCAATGTCACCCCATTGTGGACAGCAGGCTAGAGGAAGAACTAGCCGTGCCAACCTTGTTTGGGAGGCAGCCCACCGTCCACCGCCACTCCCTGTCCTAGCCGCGAGTGTTGCGAAGCCCTGGACCACACGCACAAGCCGCGCCCAGACCATGCCGAGCGTGCGCCAGAGCGCCACCCCCGACCAGCGTCCACAGACCGCGCGCCGCCCTCACCGCGTGCACACACGATCACCACCGACCCAGGACACCGCCAGACATCCCCGTTTGCCGCCCCGTGCCATACAGCCACCGCCCGCCGTCGAAGGCGCCGCCTCTGCCGCGCAGAGCACCGGCCGTTCCAGACCAAACAACACCGCCCCATGCCTCACGACCATGTCGTTGAGCATCGCCAGGAGACACCGCACCGCCCCCTACCCTTGCCCATGCCATTAGCCGCCTGTAACGTCGCCCCCGACGAGCTCACCGTGCACCCCGACGGTCCCCTCGCTCGACTATAAATAGAGGCCACCCCCGCACGATTTCTTCACACCATCTCACTCCCCTCTCCTCACTGACCGTGCCACACCGTTCTCAGAGCAAGGCGAGCACCACCTCGCCGGAATTTCACCGAAGCCCGCCGCCTCTGGAGAAGAAGGGAGCCAGCGATTGGAGCCGCCCCAGGAGAAGCCACCGGTACCAGGAGGTTCGCCATCGTCGACTTCGTCGTTCGCCCGCCTCGCCGACCCTCGCCTGTACCCCGGTGAGCCCCCAGCACCCCCCACTGGCCGCGCTAGGTTTCGTTCTTGTCGGAGCTGTCTAGCGTCGACGATGACCCCCAGCCGTTGGATTAGAACTAGATCGAACGATCCACGTTGCCCCATACTGCTTCGCCCAGCCCCGTGTCACTGACTAGTGGGGACACCCACTTAAGCAGCCCGCGGGAGCACTGCGCTTAGCAGGCCGGCCCGTTAGAATTTCCCGCGCAGCCCAGCAATTCAAATTAAACCTTTTCTTTTTAAATTCAAACACACTTCTGTACCCAACTTCAAAAATCAACCCAGATCGATTTAGTGCACCAATTTGAATGAAACCAATTTTGTTGGAAAGGTCTGTGAATGCTTAATCCAAGCCCGTTGGATTCAAGTCATTTGGATCTCTAGATCACCCATAGTAAAAATAACAAGGCAGAAGCTTTTCTACATTCAAACATTTTTCAAATTTAAACCATAAAATCTTTTGAGTTGATTCCAACTCTCAAAAATCACCTTTAACCATACCTTTCAGAATATATAAAAATATATAGGTTTACTTGCAGAAATAATGTTCAAGTAATAAAAGAATGCTTCATAAGCATTTCTAGCCACTTTAATTAATTAAAATAAAAGGGTAAAATCTTATTAAATTGTGACACCACTTTAAATCACATTCCCATGGACTACAATATGTGGTGATGACATGTGTCAACATGATCCCATATTTGGTTTGGAGAATATTAAAACTTAAGTAGTTTTTCAATGAGTAGAAATTACTTTTCTAAAAATAAAAAGATTTAAACCAAGCCTTAACCTTGTAATGTTAGAGATGATGCTAGATCATCTATAGGACCCTTGTGTGCAGTGGCGATTTTACCGACGAGGCTTCGCTAGGCTCGAGCCTCACCTTCAATTTTGCAAAACAATATCAAATATATAGGCTTTAGTCTTTTAGCAATCGATTAGAGCTTCTGCTGGCACTGTTCATGTGTTCACGGTAGGGAAAAGCAGGAAAGAGAACAAAACGAAGCAACCAACTGTTCTGGCCCTACGATACGTTTATTTGGCCATTAGTGGAGACCTGTCCAAGCGGGAGAGATTAGGGAGAGCGGAGAGGTACAACCATACAGCAGCTAAACTCGATTGATCGCATCTCGTTTTCGGCCAGGTCGCACGGCGCGGCGGCAGAGATGCGCGCAACAATGTTGGCAATCGAACTGCAGGCAGAAGCAGATGAAAATCGGTGAGGGTGCCGGGCTCAGGGCGACTATTGATCCTTCACTGATTCTGTCAAGTTGTTCAGTTCCAGCCTACACATCAGGTATATTTGTAAACACTATCCAACGCCTTGTTTAGGTAATTTATTAGACTCAAATCAACCTTAAATAATTAATTCGTTTGTATCAAATAAGCTATGAATCTTTCGCTGTCATATTATTCTCTCAATAGATCTGCAATGAAGAAACGATCACTCTCCTCTCATCGCGTGACAAAAGTCCAACTGATTTGCTCGCTATTATATTTGTGGTTAAATGACTTGATGGTATGCTACACTGAGCGGTGAATATTCAAAAGTATTGAGGATGTCAAGGTAATGAAACGCTACCAAGCTATGAAAGACCGTGTTAGACATCTTTCTAAAGAAATAACCATAGCATCTTAGTGGTACGTAAATTTATTTAGAGCATAGGTCATTTTTATCATACCTATGTTTCACTAACTTTTCTAACCTCGCCATGCAGGTCACTAGATACTTGATGATTATATTTATTTTTGAGGATATTATATGCTTTATGTTAGCAACTTAGCAAGGTATATTTTTGTGTTTTTTTTTGCTCTAGCTGTTGACTTTACAATGTCATGCATTGAGTGCACGAGAGATATTGCTTTGT
This sequence comes from Avena sativa, assembly GCA_916181665.1. NCBI lineage: Eukaryota > Viridiplantae > Streptophyta > Magnoliopsida > Poales > Poaceae > Avena > Avena sativa. The sequence goes on along the minus strand of OV702294.1, from coordinate 162,406,507 downwards.
TTAAAGTCAATCCAGTAACTTGAGTAATCTGTTATTTTGAGCCCACCCTTCAGTTTTATTGTAGAATCGCCACTGCTTGTGTGTGATGATTGCAAGTAGTTAAGTATTGTTTGGTGATTGTGTACCTCGTATTTATTCATAAACGCTAGTACCGACCAAGGATACGAGGAGGAAGGAGGATACTACGAAGAAGAAGCCGAGGAGAACTTCAACCACTGCTCTGCACAAGGCAAGCCTTACTAAACAAGTTGACCTATGCAAGCTAACACTTGCACTTTAGCAAGCTAGTAACTATGCAAGCTTATATTGACACTGATACAAGCCTAATACTACTAGTGAATGTGCAAGCTAACCCTTGCCAGATACCCTACTGTTGCCATAAACCCATACTTGTGATATGACTACTATATGCCTTAAGCATATGTGATCATAACCACTTGATAAACCAAATCCTAGTTTTATGTGCAAGCTTCTTACTTTATTTCTTTATCAAAGCTTACTTAGAGTCTACCTAAGAGTTTGGTAGATACTAGACAGTTGTGCTGAAGGTTGCATAAAGAGCATAAAATTTAGCCTAAGCTAGAAACCTTGATATCAGCCTAAGATATAAGGTTGGACTTGGTGAAACTCCACTAGTTACCACCCCTCATTAGTACTACTCCCACCTTAGATGCTAGTGCTAAGCATAAAACTTGATCAACTTTTAGGTGGGAATACTTGGTGGAAAAATGGTTATGAAAACCTTGGAATGATGGATCATTCTATTGAAATGTTTTGGACATGTGTTTCCAAACACTTGATGATTTTGGTGATGAAAATGTTGAGGCATGAGCCTTAGCCCTTTATAAAACTGATGGTTGTCTGGATGCGATACCATTCCAATTTTAGCGTACAACCACAATACCCGAATATTGGGTAGGGCTTGACTGGAAACTTATATTCCTTAGTATTAGTTCCCTCACGGCCAAGGTCTGAGCTGAGGCTACCTTGTGAAGATTGTCCACCTGTGCAGTACCCAAGATGACAGTGGTCATGGTTGGGAGGCCAAACTCACAAGAGAGGTGCTTATACTAGGGCGTGTAATCGAAAGGTTAGGATTGATTATCCGCATACTGAGTATGGGAATTCAGGATTTGTTCCTGACGGATGTATCGAATGTTGTGGTGAAAGTGTACAATCTCTGCAGAGTGTCAAACTATTCGAATAGCCGCGTCCGTGGTTATGGACAGTTGGAGTGGCCATACTGTTCCCCCGTCAGACTTTTCAAAATGACTTGTGAAATGAATTGAGACTTTGACTTGACCACAACAGAGTTGTGACCTGAATTACAAGATCCCACTTAGGAGTTATAAAATTGTGACTAGCTTTGGAACTGAGTAGAGATAAATCTGGCTTTTGCAAAACAACCTTAGAGCCTAGTGTCCCATTATCCAAAAACCCCTTTACCTATTAGTACTAGTTTGCGAGTACTTAAAGAGTACTCATGGCTTTGTCCCTGGCTATTCCCATGGCCAGACTATGAAGAGGAGTACCTGGAAGATGGACCCTGGGAAGGTTACGACAACTAGGATCATCTCCCATCGTCAGCATTGCCTGTGACCCCGAAGATGGAGCTTCGCCTACGCTACCGTTATTATTACGTATTCCGCTGCTTGATGTTGTATTAAGAACTGGATCATGAGAACCCTATTTGTGTAAGAACTTATGTATCGTTGTAATGGATGAAGTACTATGGTATCCAATTTTGTTATGTCTCGCAAAAATGGTAATCCTGGGATTGCGATGTATGGCATAACAGGCATCTAGGATTGAAAAATCCGAGTGTTGACATTTTGCCTTGGCGCGATCTGTATCTTCGCCAACGTCGACGAGCAGCCGCACCCGACGCGTTCGTGAACTCTGGCGAGGAATCTCCGACGAACCCGTGCGCCCCTTGCAAAGCCACCGCCACGTTGAGCTTCACCTCGTCACGGCGGTTCTGGTAAGCATCCTCTTTTCCCCCCGGGCGACCTAGAACGCCGGCACCGCCACTGGCAGAGCGCTCCGCCGCTCGCCGTCGCCGCGCGCCGCGAGACCTTGGTCGTTTGATCAAGAGCCGTTGGATCTAGATCCAACGCGTGCGATAGAATCACTTAACGAAACGGTACGTTAGATCTGAGCCGTACGCGATCACTTAAATCCAACGATCTGCCTCGACCGATCCGTGCGAATCGGTACGCGCCAATAGGGTAGCGCCGCGTGGCAGTGAGTTAGATTTAAAATAGATTTTGAATCATATTTTAGTTCAAATTTGTTTTGTTTGTAACTTTTGATTCCCACGTTAGATTTTGGCAAATTTTATACCGTTGGAATCAGGAAGACAAGCCCTTTCTAAATATGCAATATGTTTAATGTTTAGCTTCTGTTAAAATGGTTTATTTTGCAAAAACATGTGTAGGGCTTATTTAGTTATATGAATTGTTTAGGAATTGTTTTAGTGTTAAATAAAATTTGGTTTGGCAAAGTTTTGACTTGTTTAGAATTCAGTACTATGCACTTGCTTGGTTGAGTTTTAAAAAAATCATTCCTTAGCATCTTACATGCATGCATATATATTTTTGATTGTACATATCTTGTATGTGATTGTGGCTATATTCTATGTGTAGATTTTGGTGCTAGTGATTGTGATTGTGAAGAGTGCTACTCTCCCAACTACCAAGGCAAGTGGTACTTCATGAATATTTCTATCCCTATATTTTTATACAAGCATTAGAAATATTTTGCTAAGTCTTGCATGTTACTATTTTTGCCAAATGCCATGTTGGGAAATCCTAAGTAGTTGTAGAATTGCTAGGAAATTTCTAAGTTAAGTTACTATCTATGCCATGCTTAGCCTAGCTAGTAGCAAACAAGGGTTGGTGAAATATACATGCTATGATGAAAATATTTCTAAGTCTTTGGACTTATGTTTTTATTAATAAAACAACTAAGTCAATGAATCACCTGGATGGAATGGGACTTGATTGGTGGTTTTGGTTGAGTGGTTACACAAGGCCCATGGCTATGGTTTACCTTGTGTATCTCACTTGTGGAAAGCCACCCAGCAACAAAGGGATATTAGAGGCCAAGTGTTGAGAAGCTTCTAGTGCAGCCACTTGGCAATATGGGCTCTGCCTGGATCACATAGGTTGCTAGAACTTAGTCATTTGGACAGTTGGTGGTAGTGGGATGATAGGTTGGAACGCGTCCATTTGGTCTAAGGGAAGGCTTCTGAAAGGTCCTGTCTTGGTGAAACCAAGTCTGGTGGGGAAAGTGCACAACCTCTACAGATGGAAAAATCTAAGTACTTTGCCATGTCCATGGCAATGGACAACTTGAGCATAAAAGCATGGAAGCTATCAAGAATCTCATCATTACAACTTCTAAGTAAAAACTTGTGGGTGAACAAGGGTGAAGGACCTCAATGTCTATTGATGGCTCCTTGGGAAAAGTTTTGACAAAGAAAAACTTAGTGTTTTCAACTAATAGGAAAAACCTATTTTGAGCAAAGCAACCCAAGCTACACTTAGACAAATTGCATATAGTAATATAGTCCACCTAAATTTTACTAAGGTATCACTTGCCAATACTATTCCAAAGTATTGACCCACTGTGGCTGTAACTTGTGATGTTGCAGGTTACTCTAATGAGGATTAGGTGTCATGAGTCTACACTCAACATGTTTGCCTGTGGCACATGAAGATGAAGACTTATATTTATTTACCTATTCAAACTCTTGTAATAGGCCCGTGGCCTTTGAGTTGTAAAGACTATGTTTATCTCTAGAATGGATGTAATAAATGACCTTTGTATCTGTGTACTTCATCTTAAACTGTGGATGCTAGCATTGATCCAGGGACTAGCATTGCAATCACAGGGATCCTTTTCCTTTACAAAGGAGGGATCTTACAGATGGTATCAGAGCACTGTGTTGCCTGTAGGATTATGACCCTAGGATTGGAAACCACTAAGGAAAAAAAACTCCACTTCTACACTTGTCTATTCTTCTCGTAAACTTTTCTAATCTTCTCTCTCATCTCTATTTGTAGATGAACTCCATCAATGAAGCCGTGAGGAAAGGACCACTCATGACAATGACTTTGGAGTGTGAGACAGAATTCCCCAAGGCTCTCAAGGACCTCGTGGTTGCATTAGAGATAAAAGGTGCAGCTGTGTACAAAGGTTTTCCAGTGATGGATGAAGGAGTGGAATACTGGTGGGTGCAACTTCACTTGTATAAAAACAAGGAAGACAACCATCAGGAAAAAGGATTCTGCATGTTCACCAATTCATTGGTGCACCCTACATTCTTTGAATCAGCAAGGGATGCAGCTTGGAAGACCATCAAAGAACTTGGTGATAGAGTCAAGTGCAGAATGCTCAACCTCCAAAATGATTTAAGGAAAGAGAAGGAACATACCCAAGAGTTGGAAGCTACCAACCAAACCTTAAGAGGAGACATTATAGACTTAGTGATGGAATCATGTGAGCAAGATAGGCTGATTGCTTCTAGAAACATTGTGTTAGCCAACAGATCCAGTGAGATAGGATTGTAAACGTACTTCGTTAGTTGGACCACCACCTATCACCCTATTTTCCAAAATGTTGCTTTAAAATAAGATTGAACCTTGGTTAATGTAATGGTTTCATGTATGCATGACTTGTGTGTTTTGCTTTCCAAGGATATGTATGTGATGTTTTGTCTTTTGTTTTATCTTGAATTGTGTTGTTCTAACTTTTCTATCTTATAAATAGATGCCTATTACCATCAGCACTGTTGAGGAGTTCCAGGTTACCCGCTTTGGTCCTCGTATCGTTGAGCTTAATACTTTGCTCAATCTCCCTCTTCCCACCATCATGGTGCATCCCCTCACCAAGTTTGAGAGGAAGGACCTCTGGGGCTTCAAGGTCAACCAGCCCGGACGCCAGACGGAGCCTACCACGGAGGCCATTGTCTTCAAGCTCATGCACGATGACAGGGAGAGAGGCCTTGAGGTAGTTATGCAGGACCTGATAGGACGTCTGCTAGGGCGACACTCCCGACAGGTTAGAGGTACCCACTTCCACGTCTTCGGAAGACGCGATGAGGATGGAGAGTCCATCGACTTCGAGGACGATTCGAGGGACACAGCAGAGTCGATACGCATGTACCTCCAGGACTTAGAGTCTCTCATTAGGCACGTGGACACGGACAGGACCAATGTCATGCTCAGCAATGACGAGCTCCAGGTGCAGCTTCGCGAGAAGGACAAGCTCTTCGCGCAGCAGGACGAGATAGTCAAGGAAATGGAGGCGAAGTTCGAGACCCAGGACAGGAAGTTCAAGAGTCAGGAGAAGCGTGTCTAGGATAGGAAGAAGAAGATCCGGGACATGACTGAAGAACTGCAGTCCAAGGACTTCGAGCTAGAGCAGCAGCAGACGGTGATTGAGAGGCTTCGTTCCCAGAAGAGGGCTCTCAAGGCCAAGATAGAGACCTTGACCACTAGCATCGAGGAGAACAAGACCGCGATGGAGAACACAGGTCTTACCTTTGTCGAGGAGGAGATTGATGCCGAGGAGTAGATTGACTACTCGCTTATCTTTTATTATCGTACTTGTTATTTGAGAACTTGTTATTGGACCATCCAACATGTGGATGGCTTGCTACTTGTGTGTTTTACTTTGTGAACTTGTTATCTTATTGTTGAACTTTTATCTTTGTGTTGCATTCTTGTGTTTGCTTATGTGATGTAATGTGCATGAAAGCATCTATGGGTATCTCATTCTTATCTCTATTTGAACAAACCACAGATGCCTCCCCGTCGTGCAAACCCCAACCCCAACAACAACAACAACAACAACAACAACACTCCAGAAATGCAACAAATGATGACTGCTCAAACTCAGCTCATGCAGATGATGACGACGTTCATCCAGAACCAAAACAACAACAACAACAACAATAACAACAACAATAACAACAATAACAACAACAACAACCCACCGGGTTTTGATATGCTCACCAGGTTCTTGAGATTGAGGCCAGCTAAGTTCTCAGGGACGACTGATCCCATGGTGGCCAATGATTGGCTACGCTCAGTAAACAAGGACTTGGTAACCGTGGGTTGTACGGATGCTGAAAAGTCAGATTTGCAGCACATCTGCTGGAAGGGCCAGCCGCCACTTGGTGGGACAACTTCCAGATCACCACTCCCATAGATGAAGTGACATGGGCTATCTTTGAGGATGGCTTTCGCACTGCTCATATCTCATCAGGAGTGATGAGTCTGAAAAAGAAAGAGTTCCACAATCTGAAGCAGCGCCACCGCAGCGTGGCTGAATATATTGAGGAGTTCAACAATCTGGCGTGTTATGCACCGGATGAAGTTGACACTGATGCCAAGAGAAAGGAAAAATTTCCTGAAGGCTTGAATGATGAGCTGAATCTGCAATTGGCTGTGGCCTATGTTCCCACTTATTAGTCGCTCTGTGACAAGGCTGCTATTTTGGAGAACAAAATAAAGCAAGTTGAGAGTAGAAAGAGAAAGCACTCCGACAAACACAGCTCAGGATCGTCCCACAAACGATCTCATTATGATGACAGCGGAAGCTCAGGATCCCACAAGCATGGGAAATTCAACAAGCACCACAACCACAACCGTCATGACAACAAGCATCATCGCAGTCATGACAACGACAAGTACAAGAACCACAAGAGTGGACATAAGAGCCACCACAGTGGTAATGGTAGTGGAAGTGGAAGTCAGCCTGTTAAGAGAGACATCAGTCAGGTTGAATGCTTCAAATGCAAGAAGATGGGGCATTATGCAAATGACTGCCCCGAAAAGAAAGTTGAAGGACCTAACAAGCCCAACCCTTTTCAGAAGGGACAGGTAAACCACATCAATGTGGAGGAGGTCTATGAGGAGCCTGATGCTGTTGCTGGTAAGTTCAGACTCAATTCTATTCCAGCATTTGTACTCTTTGATACTGGTGCATCTCATTCATTCATATCAAGAGCATTTGTTGAAAGAAATGAACTACCGGTAGAAACTATTGGGTGTCCTATAAAATTAAGTTCTCCTGGTGGAGAAATGATAGTGAATTCAGGATGTCACGATCTAGTCATAGAGTTTGGGGAGTATAAGTTTCCCGTTAACTTGATAATTCTAAACTCCCAAGGATTGGATGTCATTCTGGGAATGGAATGGATGACTAAGTACAAAGGAGTGATAGATTGTGCCAACCATACTGTCTCACTCACAACTCCAGAAAATAAAAGGATCAGATTCAAGACCAACTTTGAAGCAAATAGGAGTATGCTTAATTCTCTTAAGGGGGTTAGCATGGACAGTGTGCCAATTGTGAGTGAGTATCCGGATGTGTTTCCGGAAGAATTGCCGGGAATGCCACCAGATAGAGATGTGGAGTTTCTGATAGATTTGGTACCAGGGTCTGGACCAATAGCAAAGAGACCTTATAAAATGTCAGTTGATGAACTGAAAGAACTCAAGAAACAACTTGGAGAACAGTTGCAGAAAGGATTTATTCAACCAAGTTCTTCATCTTGGGGAGCCCTAGTTTTGTTCGTGGAGAAGAAAGATAGAAGTCAAAGGTTATGCATAGATTACCGCTCACTCAACGAGGTAACTATCAAGAACAAATATCCTTTGCCTAGAATCAATAACTTGTTTGATCAGCTAGAAGGAGCATGTGTGTTCTCAAAGATTGATCTCCGGTCAGGCTATTTTCAACTCAAGATAAGAGAACAAGACATACCTAAAACAGCATTCACTACAAGGTATGGATTGTATGAGTATACCGTAATGCCTTTGGCTTGACAAATGCTCCAGCGTACTTCATGAATATGATGAACAAGGTGTTCATGGAATTCCTCGACAAGTTTGTTGTCGTTTTCATCGACGACATCTTAGTCTACTCCAAGAGCAAAGAAGAGCATGAAGGACATTTGCGTTTGATACTTGAGAAGTTAAGAGAGCATAAACTTTATGCCAAATTCATCAAGTGTGAGTTCTGGTTGGAGGAAGTTGGTTTTCTTGGTCATGTTATGACGAAGGATGGTGTAGCAGTTGATCCTGCTAAGGTTTCAGCTGTGACTGAATGGGAATCTCCCAAGTCCGTGAAAGAAGTTCGTAGTTTCCTTGGCTTAGCAGGTTACTACAGAAGGTTCACTGAGAATTTCTCTAAGGTAGCTAAGCCCATGACTGAATTGTTAAAGAAAGACAAGAAGTTTGCTTGGTCTGAAGGTTGTGAACTCAGCTTTCAGGAATTGAAGAAGAGACTTGTGACAGCACCAGTCTTGTGTCTGCCAGATTTGGAAAAAGATTTCCAAGTATATTGTGATGCATCTCATCAAGGTTTGGGTGCAGTACTTATGCAAGACGGTAAAGTTGTGGATTATGCCTCGAGACAACTCAAAACTCATGAAGTAAACTATCCTACTCATGATTTAGAGTTAGCCTCTATTGTCCATGAACTCAAAACATGGAGGCACTATCTTTTGGGAAAGCGTTGTGAAGTGTTCACAGATCACAAAAGTTTGAAGTATATCTTCACCCAGAAGGAAATTAATATGAGACAAAGAAGGTGGCTAGAACTCATCAAAGACTATGACTTAAGTTTGCAATACCACCCCGGTAAAGCAAATGTTGTAGCAGATGCTCTAAGTCGTAAGGTATTTGTGAATGGCCTTACCAAAGGAGAATTGCCAGATGATCTGTGTACCCAATTTAGGAAACTCGGATTAGAGATTGTGCCTGAAGGACATCTCATGTCTTTGGATGTTCAACCCACTTTGTTGGACAAGATCAGAGAAGCCTAGAAGATTGATAAGGAAATCGAAGAGATTAAAGAAAAGATTGGCAAAGGAAAAGCCAAAGAATTCCATGAAGACGAACAGGGTACTTTATGGCATGGGAAACGTATTTGTGTTCCACAAGACCCGGAGTTGCGGAAACTGATTTTGCAGGAAGCACACAACTCTCCGTATTCTATTCATCCGGGTAACACCAAAATGTACATGGACATGAAAGAAAGATTTTGGTGGAATAATCCCAAGAAGGACATCGCCGAACATATTGCTTTGTGTGATGTGTGTAGTAGAGTGAAAGCGGAGCATCAGAAACCAGCATGTTTGCTTCAACCACTACCTATTCCTGATTGGAAGTGGGACAAGATTGGTATGGATTTCATTACCGGATTTCCAAGGACCCGGTCAGGATACGATTCTATTTGGGTAGTAGTGGATCACCTAACTAAAGTGGCTCATTTCATACCCGTGAAGACAACCTATACAAGTGCTAAGTTAGCCAAAATATACATGAGTAGAATTGTATGTATACATGGAGTGCCCAAGAGTATTGTGTCTGATAGGGGAACTCAATTCACTTCCCATTTTTTGAGACAGTTGCATGAGTCATTGGGAACGAGGTTGGAATTCAGTACTGCTTTTCATCCTCAAACCGATGGACAAACAGAAAGGACTAATCAGATTCTGGAAGACATGTTGAGGGCATGTGCCCTAGACTATGGAGCCAGTTGGGATGAAAGTCTGCCTTACGCAGAGTTTTATTATAACAACAGCTATCAAGCCAGCATTGAGATGGCACAGTTTGAGTTTCTCTACGGAAGAAAGTGTACCACCCCATTGTTATGGAATGGTGTGGGAGAAAGAAGTTTATTTGGGACAGATCTTATCAAAGAAGTCGAAGAGAAGGTCAAGTTGGTTAAGGACAAGTTGAAGATAGCACAGTCCCGACAGAAAAGCTACGCAGATCCTAAGCGTAGAGAAGTCACCTACGAAGTCGGTGATAGAGCTTATCTTAGAGTGTCACCACTTCGTGGAGTGAAAAGGTTCGGAGTCAAAGGAAAATTGGCACCAAGATATGTTGGGCCATTCAAGATTCTGAGTCGCAAAGGAGAAGTTGCCTATGAAATTGAACTGCCAGAATCTCTGTCAGCTGTCCATAATGTGTTTCATGTGAGTCAGCTTAAGAAATGTCATCCAGAAATTGAAGAAACTTCTTTGAAGGATACTATACCTTTGGAGGAGGTTCAACTGGAAAGTGATCTCACTTATGAAGAGAAACCTATCAAAATTCTTAAGACTGCAGAAAGAGTCACAAGGACTAAGACTATCAAGTTCTGCAAAGTGCAGTGGAATCATCATTCCGAAGAGGAAGCAACATGGGAAAGAGAAGATGATCTTCGGAAAGACCACCCTCACCTATTTTCTAGCCAATCCGAATCTCGAGGGCGAGATTCACCTTAAGGGGGTTAGATTTGTAACATCCCTAAAAATCATGATTTCAAAGTTTGCATATCATTCATGCCTGCATATAGTTTTGAGATCAATTTCAAACCAAATTCAAGAAAACAGAAGCACATAGTGCTATCATTTTATGTGAGCAAACTTAAATCAAATGGCCATCCCCATTTGAGAGCTTAAGTGTTTTAAACCATGTTTGTTTGCTTCCTTGTTGATTGGATTGAGTGTGGAATTTGAACAAAATTATACAAAATAAAAATGGTTCAAAACCATTTCCAAAACATTTTCAAATTAAGTGCTATAGCACTGTTTATTTTGTTTATTCAAAAGGACCAAGCTTGAACAGAGAGACCACATGCTTTTATGCCTTGAAATGTGAATGTTGCACCCTACAAAATCCTGGAAAAAGTTTGAATTCAAAAGCTTTTGAAATCATTTGAAAAATCAATCCAGAAAATCAAAACAGAAAAAGAAAAAGAGAAAGGAAATAGAAAAGGGTCGGTACTACTATTCTGGCCCAACAGTGAAACCAGCCCAGCTAGCCCACCCGGGTCCCTTCTCTCTCTCTCTTTCACGCGCAGAAGCACCCGCGGAGTCGCTGACGCCAGGACCCCACCTCCCCTCTGTTTATTTCGCTAACAAGTGGACCCATGACCCCGTCGTCGTCTTCGTCAATCACGCGCGCCTGCGCCGCTCGCGCCGCCGTTACTCGCTGCAGTCACTGCCACGTTGATTCCCATTGATTCCGCGAGTAACTCCATGCCTAGCTCCGGCTATAAGAACCTCTTCCCCTCGCGGTCATTTTCCCCCACACTGCACACCCTTCTCGCCACCAGGCTGCCAGTATTCGCTCTTGCGCCGCCGCAGACAGAACCTGCTCCGGCGACCAATTCTGGTAAACCTCGTGCGCCCCTTCCTCTCTGGTTCATACGAGCAACTTTGCAACTTCCTTGTGCACCTCCTGATCCCCTTTGCCCATCTGTTTGTGATCCAGAGCTTCGACTTCGACGAGCATCGAGAGCACCCGACGCCGTCTCTAACTCCGGCGAACCTTTCTGGTTAGTTCTGACCGCGCCTTGTCCTCTCTTTGACACTCACATGACCAGCATCACTCCGCACATCTAACGCACTGCTTATTTTGCCTTGGTGCGATCTGTATCTTCGCCAACGTCGACGAGCAGCCGCACCCGACGCGTTCGCGAACTCCGGCGAGGAATCTCCGACGACCCCGTGCGCCCCTTGCAAAGCCACCGCCATGTTGAGCTTCACCTCGTCACGGCGGTTCTGGTAAGCATCCTCTTTTCCCCCCGGGCGACCTAGAACGCTGGCACCGCCACTGGCAGAGCGCTCCGCCGCTCGCCGTCGCCGCGCGCCACCAGACCTTGGTCGTTTGATCAAGAGCCGTTGGATCTAGATCCAACGCGTGCGATAGAATCACTTAACGAAACGGTACGTTAGATCTGAGCCGTACGCGATCACTTAAATCCAACGGTCTGCGTCGACCGATCCGTGCGAATCGGTATGCGCCAATAGGGTAACGCCGCGTGGCAGTGAGTTAGATTTAAAATAGATTTTGAATCAGATTTTAGTTCAAATTTGTTTTGTTTGTAACTTTTGATTCCCACATTAGATTTTGGCAAATTTTATACCGTTGGAATCAGGAAGACAAGCCCTTTCTAAATATGCAATGTGTTTAATGTTTAGCTTCTGTTAAAATGGTTTCTTTTGCAAAAACATGTGTAGGGCTTATTTAGTTATATGAATTGTTTAGGAATTGTTTTAGTGTTAAATAAAATTTGGTTTGGCAAAGTTTTGACTTGTTTAGAATTTAGTACTATGCACTTGCTTGGTTGAGTTTTAAAAAAAATCATTCCTTAGCATCTTGCATGCATGCATATATATTTTTGATTGTACATATCTTGTATGTGATTGTGGCTATATTCTATGTGTAGATTTTGGTGCTAGTGATTGTGATTGTGACTCTCCCAACTAACAAGGCAAGTGGTACTTCATGAATATTTCTATCCCTATATTTTTATACAAGCATTAGAAATATTTTGCTAAGTCTTGCATGTTACTATTTTTTGCCAAATGCCATGTTGGGAAATCCTAAGTAGTTGTAGAATTGCTAGGAAATTTCTAAGTTAAGTTACTATCTATGCCATGCTTATCCTAGCTAGTAGCAAACAAGGGTTGGTGAAATATACATGCTATGATGAAAATATTTCTAAGACTTTGGACTTATGTTTTTCTTAATAAAACAACTAAGTCAATGAATCACCTGGGTGGAATGGGACTTGATTGGTGGTTTTGGTTGAGTGGTTACACAAGGCCCATGGCTATGGTTTACCTTGTGTATCTCACTTGTGGAAAGCCACCCAGGAACAAAGGGATTTTAGAGGCCAAGTGTTGAGAAGCTTCTAGTGCAGCCACTTGGCAATATGGGCTCTGCCTAGATCACATAGGTTGCTAGAACTTAGTCATTTGGACAGTTGGTGGTAGTGGGATGATAGGTTGGAACGCGTCCATTTGGTCTAAGGGAAGGCTTCTGAAAGGTCCTGTCTTGGTGAAACCAAGTCTGGTGGGGAAAGTGCACAACCTCTGCAGATGGAAAAATCTAAGTACTTTGCCATGTCCATGGCAATAAACAACTTGAGCATCAAAGCATGGAAGCTATCAAGAATCTCATCATTCCAACTTCTAAGTAAAAACTTGTGGGTGAACAAGGGTGAAGGACCTCAATGTCTATTGATGGCTCCTTGGGAAAAGTTTTGACAAAGAAAAACTTAGTGTTTTCAACTAATAGGAAAAACCTATTTTGAGCAAAGCAAGCCAAGCTACACTTAGCCAAATTGCATATAGTAATATAGTCCACCTAAATTTTACTAAGGTATCACTTGCCAATACTATTCCAAAGTATTGACCCACTGTGGCTGTAACTTGTGATGTTGCAGGTTACTCTGATGAGGATTAGGTGTCATGAGTCTACACTCAACATGTTTGCCTGTGGCACATGAAGATGAAGACTTATATTTATTTACCTATTGAAACTCTTGTAATAGGACTGTGGCCTTTGAGTTGTAAAGACTATGTTTATCTATGGAATGGATGTAATAAATGACCTTTGTATCTGTGTACTTCATCTTAAACTGTGGATGCTAGCATTGATCCAGGGACTAGCATTGCAATCACAGGGATCCTTTTCCTTTACAAAGGAGGGATCTTACACACTTCATCACATAGAATTCTTAAGTGAATCCCACATGATTACTACTCATTAAATCAACATTTAACCTAATGATATTCATTATATTGTCTTTGGGTTATCAACTAACATTAAGATTCCACTGCCTCACATGAATTCTAGGGTTAGGCTACACCGTTAAGACTACTTCAATTGATGTCTTACACTTGATCCTAATCTACTATGGCCAATTGACTTTCCTACAGTATCTTGGTAGGTTATGTCTCCTTCGAAAGACCCTAAATAACACTATAACGAGAAAAAATTACTCCTAAGAATTATGAGTTAAGCATTTTGTGACAAGGTTTATCCTCAAGTGGATACTCATCACCAGTCATAAGATCATTTGGTTTAGATAAGATGGCTCCTATAGTCACTATCCAACCTACAGATATTCCTAAAAGGGTTTCAATCCTAAGGTCAAAGCATATGCTCTGATACCAACTGCGGTGACCCAACATACCACTGCATGATGTAGTACACTATAGTCGTTGACATAACACCAATGAAACACCGTTCACTAGTATTACATCCCTCAGAGCAGTACAACAGAAACACAGCAGGTCCAAGACATGACTATAGGTTACAACTCAACTCTTTACACAAGATCCAGAGAACACTCTAGGTTAAAGAGAGAGAAAGAAACTTCTTACAAAGAAGAATCAGAAATAAACAACTCAAAAACTATCATACTATTAAGACTAGTATCTTAACTAATGTTCTCACATTGCTGATATTGCAATACACTATAGAAATAGGTTCTATGGCTAGAGATTATATTCCTATCTAATCAGTAACTTCGTCTTCACTTGAGTTGATGTATATGTTGACTTTCTTGACTTCATTGAAGAACTTTAGCTTTTGATGATAATTCCTTGAGCATGACTTAATGTAGACGTCGTCTGTATTGGCTTTAGAACCTAGCAAGGGTTAAGAAGATACGTTGAGTACGAGCGTACTCAGCAAGTTCACTAGAAAAGGATTGTTTGATGCACTATATCTACAGCCACAGACCATAGGTCGTAGGCAATGCAGGTTTTTGTAAACATTTCTTTAGAGGTTGCTTTTATTCTGAAAAGCTATGTCCGTTAGCCTTCACGGGTTTACCAGAACTTTCATGGAGTTCCTTTCCCGCCGCGTTCGCAGCTCCTTCCCGGAACAGGGAGTAACAAGTTATAGTTTTTACACTCTGTAGAGGTGCGTCACTTTACCCATGAGAGATCTTAGCTTTGTTGCACATCCGAACTGCAGGTTCATTCACACTTCCTTGGTGTGAGGCCCAGACTAAGATCCAAGCCAATCACTGCCTTCTCCGTGACCCCGCATATCTCCTTGGTGTACGCCAGCCCGCCTATTGAATTACGGCTATTGGCAGTACAGACCGTTCAGATGCCGAAAATATCGTGGGACGTTGAGGGTTTCCACCCATATGCTGCATATCCTCTACGAATTACCATATAATATGCACGCTACGAGTGATAACAGCCACGACCCGCACATCTGGCTCCATGCGAGAGGGAAAAGATACAACTGACTTCTTCGTCCCATTCCAAATCTCATGGTCAACGCGTGATATACGGCGCAAGAATCACTGGCGACATTGGTTGTTAAGTCCTAGGTAATATGTTCCTTTACCACCGGAACTCTTATAGTAGGTTATTACCTCATGGTAAATAACCTATAATCACATTATTATGAAAATAGTGTTTTCTATCCTTTTTCAAATGCAGGTGATGACAACACTGGATTTGCAAAATACTTTACAGAAAATAATCAAAGGACATGAGCAAGTGTGAATTTGCCTTTTGTGATTGCAAGATTATGCACTCATGGTCTTTAAGACAATATAATATCCAATATCTGAAATCAGTATCATTGGTCCGGTAAGGACTAATGTTTAAAGAAGCAAGATGATTTTATGCATAAGCAATGTAATGCAAGTTGATAAATGCGAATCCCGAGGATAACGTTGTTCTAGGGTTTGGATACTGGAAAGGGTTTCCTTGGAATGTGTTGCCCTTTTAGATTAAGTTACACACATGTGATTCTTATTAAGGCTTGTGAGTGTGTGTGAAACAACATGTAATTCTAATATCATAAAACAATGAGATACATAATTGTGGAATGCTACTCAAAGACTACTTATATAAGAATGGTCTTATCTTCAAATTTTATCTTACAAGTAATGGCATTTATAAAGAACTTAAGTGTTAACAATCCTAAGTATATAAGTAAAGCTTAATGTAATGTGATTATTATTAATTGTCATTTGATGTTTGAAGTGGCAAAAAGAATAACATTTGAAGAAAATCTTATTCAACTAGGCAGAAGCATTTAAGCTTTTAAGTTAACCTTATGAGGTGTTCTTTCTAGTTATAGTCTTTAAGTAAGAAAGAATTACTCTATTTGATTAATAACAACATTTGTATTTGAGACTTATCTATCTTGTTTTTTAACTTGGTTGGTTTGGTATTAAGATACTTTATGACTTAATTATAACAGACTAAAGTTAACTATAAAACATATAATAAAGTATTTAGCACCATACTTAAAGCTTTGCAAATTAAAAGTAACTTTAAGAATGTAGATAGACTTAGGGTGTATTACTTATGATACTTGTATCTTGTTTGCTTTATATTGTTTCCTTAGAGTTACTTAAGAATGGCATTACTTCTATTGGAGTAGTGGTTTCTTTACATTATAATGGTATGAAGGGATTTATCTCTCTATAAGGGTGTGGTTAATGTTTGTGAATAAGTAAATAATATTACTAAACTACTTATGGATTCAATATAGTGTTTTGGTTTGTTTATAACTTGTAGTTGAATTATTGGAGTAGGTTTTATTTCACTACAAAATTATTCTTGGAGATCTTATAATGGATAAGGATTCTTTTATAAAATATTCTACATTAATGGTTGAGAGATAATTTAATAAATTTGTATTTAAAATGTGTTAATTTATTTTGAATGCATACTACCAATATTTAGGAATATTACTCTTTATTAGACTCAATTGACTAATCTTTAGAATTATTAACAAATTTTATTTACCTTTATATTAATTATTAATTAAGGAAATAGGTTTAAATTCAAGTTAAGAAAGTGTTTGACTTATTATTTAACTCAAAAGTGGAATATCACATTTTTAACATATAGGTATTATTTTTGTGATCATTTTGGTATATTACATTTATTTTTGTGATTTATAAATAATAAAATATAATTTTAATAAGGTTTATTACTTTATAAACACTTAATAAACAATAAATATTTAATTAAGTGTAGTAAGAATGTATGATTATAGTTTTAAAGTATTGTTTTTATTTTTCTAAGATTTTTGGTATTTATTTATATTTTTAGTATTTATCAATATTAAAATATGAATTATCAAAGTTATATTACTTATAGAACTTTTATTAAATAATCATCATAATAATATTTTATAATAGTTTTAAGTTGTAGATTTTATTTTTCTAAACATTTTCATATATTATATGTATTTTTCTGATTTATAAAACAAAAGATATCAGATTTACAAGATTTAATCGTTTTGTTTAATTTCTAGAATATTGATATTTGAATTTATATTGTTTTAACTATTTCTTAAACAGACACTAAACCTTTTTACACCCAGACGGAATCTACCTCAGTCAAAGACAGGTGGGTCCTAGGGCCACGTCATATGCCACATCAGCAAAGACCTGTCAAAAGCTGACCCGGTCAAGGGTGACCTCACCCTGTCATCGCGATGACGTCACCTCGCCGGATCCCCTCCCCAGTCGAGCACGGACACCGCGCGATAGCGCGCGCGAGGCTGCCTGGCTACGCGCATAGGATGCAGGGGCGTGCACTGGACGATAAGTAGGCGGCGCCGCTGGTTGTTGGTTATCGGAGCAGCTACGACGGCGAGTTCGTGCGGTGGCTACGGGCGGCGCACATCGGGGGTACTATTCCGAAAGCAATCGAGGAAGGTAAGGGCACTGGGAGGCTCAGTGGCTTACCAAGAAGTTTGTGGAGGCTATGGCGAGGGAAGGCGAGCTCGGACAACATCGCCATGGTCGACGGCAAATGGCGGTCAGAGGAAGTGGATGCGCGCGATTACGGTCTCCTGGCTCGATTCCTTCCGCACATAGACGAAGTCCACCATGGCGGAGCTTGCTGCATCTTCAGTTGGTCTTGGGGAGGTCTCAGACGGCGACGGCAAACAATTCTGGTGGGCTAGGGTTCAGTCAAAGAGGAAAAATGGGGAAATAGGGGAGGATAAGGTTTGCTGGTGTTACAAGGTTCCTCTTATAGGAAAATATAAGCGGTGGCTCGAATCTTGGCGGAGCGGGCATCATGACGATGGCGGATGGCAGAGCTCGAGCCAGCGAGCTGCTTGCGCGGCGTTGCATTCTGGCGAGAGGAGGAAGAAAGGAGAAAGAAGTGGCGAATCGGTATGGGCCGAGGAGTTGGGCCAGTTGGGCTGTGACCGGCTGCTTGCGGTGACGAGTAAGCCAGAGAGGAGATGGGCCATGGGCCAGATTGGACTGATACCTCTTCTTCCTTTATTTTTTCTGTTTTCTTTTTTGTATTTTACTTTATTTTCATATTTGGATTATTCACACTTTTGTTTTAGGTTTTCCCAGAAATTTTTACTTAATATTCTGGTATGAATTATTATTATTATTATATACTTTATTTATTACTCTTCTACATTCCCTTAATCATTAACATATAAGGAGTTATTATATTAAATGGAATAAATAGAATCTAGGGTTTTGGGGTTTGGGATTTGTTTATAATCTTATAAAAATGATTTCATTATTTCCTCTTAATGAGTGTGATTAGAATGGTTTAAGATACTTAAAGGTATGTAAATAATATATCCATATTTATTTTGTATAACAATCATTATATGAGATGTTTTAATTATTAAATTCTTAATATGATAACTTCTATTATCCTAATTTCACTAATAGGTGAATATTGTTTTAAGGATCTTGGTTATGACATTACTTATATATTGATAGTCATGATTGAAATAGAACTTAGGGTTTAGATTACAAGTATTTACCATGAATTCTGGAAGCTTTTAATATGGGAATATCCTTTTATAGTTATAAATGAAAGTGAATGGTTAAAATATATTGCCTTTATGTTTATAATTTTTTGATGTTATCACCCATTGAAATAAAATAGTGGGATTATTTTCTAGGATATCTTATGAGAAAGAATTGATAAAGATGGTTCCTAAGCACCTATGATAATGATGGTTGAAAATGACAAACATGTGCTTAGGTGATTTGATATAGCAAATATTTCTATGAAGCTTTGTGTAAATAAGATGATAGATCAATTAGATGAAATGGATAATATGTTTGGTAAAGATCTAGGGTCTAGTGTTTACCAAGAATTCCTATATTCCATACTTCATAATTCTAAACTTCTGATTAAGGAATTCCTTTCCTAGATATATTACTTCTCTATATCCATCATCATGTGTTAGCATGATGAGCTTTGCTTCATAAGAATATTCTTATCCACCTTTTATGCTTCTAAAGCCATTTATAAATCCAATGAGCTTGACACTAAAGCTTTTCATAATCTTTTCATATCCATACTTGGTTATATCCACTACTCTGCTGTTGATAATCCCCAATCCAACAAGTGGTTACTTCTAACTCCAATCATACTCTTCCTTAATCATCCTTCACTAATATCACTTCAATAGATGTGTATATCAAATTCTACTCTCCTTAAGTGTTTAGTATTTCCCAAGAGGAAGATACTACTTCTCTAATTCACTGTTGTTCTAACAACATTTTAATCATACTATCTTGTCTCTACTTGACTCCAATATATAACATTCCAACCTCACATTATATTAATGTGACTTGTAATGACTAATCTAGGATAATAAATCTATATTATGGTTCAATCATGTTTTATCCACCAATGTCACTTATACATGGTATAAGCATTCAATATTGATGAGTAAGGCATGATCATTATAATCCTGTGATCCTTTATGGTTCAGGTTTCCAGTTGGTTAAACAAGGCTTCCATCCATACAACATTATAGTTGTATTCTAATTATCTTTTGTTTAACTCTATTTGATGAAGAGATATAATTCATTGACTATACCTACTTGATCCAATAGGACTACTCCTGGTAACTTATCTTCAGACTTCATCCTTGTAATCTTCTTTGTTATCATACTGATTTGATTTCCTCCAATCACTCCCATCTTATAGATAACATCTAAAACTATCATCACTATTTACCTCTTCTGACTTCTTTCTTTATAAGCCTTAAGTGAATGCTATAATAAGTACAAGAGTTGATAGGTCAAGAATTGATAGGTTAAGAATTGGTGAATCAAGAGTTGATTTCTCAATATTGATGAACAACAAATATAAGGATAGGATTCAATAGAGATAATAAAGATTGATATGGAAAGAAAGATATATGGTGAATGATCTTGACTTGGTTTTCTTCCCACTCAATCTCACTACAGAGTTAAAGTTAGGTATTTCCATGATACTCATGGTATAAGTAGATGAGATTAAGATATAGTTGTTACATTCTTATTATTTGTGTTATATTTATAATTTGGTATTCATGAGTGATTATAATGAATAATATGATATGATCACCTAAGGATCAAATATAAATCATTAAGTAATGTATTAGGTTTAAATTTTATTACATTTTCTTATTACATGATCATATTATTTTCCTATAAAATTTACGGAACAATATTTGTATGGGATTATTTTCTATGGGATATGATCATGTGAATCAAACGGCTTTCGAAGTAAGTTTTTCATAAGATTTTAGTCCTACACAAATCATTAAAAAATCAGATGACAACACTAATTAAGGGACTAAATTTTCTATCTATTGTTTGCGTGCAAACGGTCCCCAGATGATTGGTGGACCATGAAAAATCCACCAAAGGACTCAAGCAACATATACCAACCACATCAACACATCATACATTCTTGACAATACACTTAGGTCATCATAATACACCACTCACTTGAAGTACTCAAGATGCATATATACGCATGCAGCAATTAATGGCATATTTAAATATTACTCATTGTCTTGATGAGTGACCTTGTTGTGGTTTATGAATAAAGTACCCAGGATGCACATACATGCCTAAGCATTCTCTAGCATTTTGAAATATACCATCCGTAACTACAACCTCATTGTGAAGTATGACTCAAATACTCAGGATGCATATATACATGCTCAAACATTCCTTGGCATCCTGAAATACCATCAGCTGTAATCACAACCTTGTTGTGGACAGAAACCACAAAAGTACTCTAGGATACATACACTTTTTTGAAGCATTTCTTGGCATCATAAAGTACTACCTATGGTAACCACAACAACACTAAATACTCAGGATGCATAGACATGCTTGAGCAACTTCTGGCATCCTGAAGAACAATGTGTTGTAGACAACAGATGTCTAAGAAACACTCACAGTAAGTACTAAAGGCACAACAACAACTGAAAACCTTGAGGAACACTCGTTGTAGCCATAATTTTTTTGAATATAGCAAACTGGCATCCTTGGAGAATACTGACATCATGCATTCATATGCTTGAAGCATTAAATGGCATCTTGAAGTTCTATTTGCTATATCAACATCAATCTAAGATAAACATTCACTAAAGTACTTGAGGCGCAACAAACTGGCATCCTTGGAGAATATATATGTTGTAGCCGAACAAACATCATGATGAACCCAAGGAACTTATCACTTGCTGAAGGCAAGACTCAAAAGTTGTTCCTGGAGGTTCATCAGCTGCATCAAGGCCATCGTTGAAATACATCACTCAATACGGTACTTAAGATGCACATTGTTTCTTGAAGTATTCCTAGCATCTTGAGACACTGTCCACTTGATACAAGCACTCAAAATGGTGTTCCTAAATACCATCAACTATAACAATGAAAGTCCAAATAAAACATCTACCAAGGAACTCACAAGCACACTATCCGCTTGACTCAAGCAACCAAACTGGTCCTTGTGTGTCCATCAGCTACGGCCTTAGTATGGTTGATTTTAATGCTTGAAGAAATCAGGGAACTAGAATCTCAGCAGGTGATGGCATGGCATCATTAAAGACCATGTCATTCTAGTGACGCCACAAGATCTAGCAGACTAGCGCCACTCCAGTCCATAGGTCATGCTCGCGACCTTTTCCGCCGCATTGGTCCTGGAGCCACACCCCCACAAACTTTGTGTCTTGTTCCACCATCCAGTGCATTTTTTCTGACCAGCCAAGGCAACTCGCCCACGCCTCACGGGAGATGACACAAACCATCAGTAGATGATCGATAGTCTTGCCGTATTAGTCACAAAAGGGCCATGCCGCCAGATGTTATAGTCCACTATGGATAATCTTGTCGACAGTCTAGCATTTTTTTCTGACCGCCAACCAAAGAGACTTTCGAGCAGGCGGGACCATGGGAGTGCCAGATCTACAAAGCTCCAGCCATCGATGTCCTACCATCAAACAAGGCCTTATAGCAGGATTGGGAAGAATAGGAGTTGCTCGAATCCCAATTTCACTTGAAGATGTCGTCTATCCCCTTAGTTAGTGTGACCTCCTCGAGAAGATCAACCACTTCAAGGAGTTCCCTAATGGCTACTGTGGTTGGATTAGGGGGAGATATCATGCAAGCAACCATCAACCAAACCCTCTCGCACTCGTCGTGTGTTGATCGCTCTCCTTTGGACCGCCGCAAAGATATTTGGGGTGGCATCACAGATTCGTCCACGCCACATATGTGTCCATAAGAAAGTGGTATCTCCATCACTGAGAATCGAGACAGTTTCTGCGTCAAAGAGTTGATTCGCTACCTTTGAAACCTAGATGTCGATGTCTTTCCACGACTTGACATCATCCACTCATTTTAGACATAGCCACCTATCCCTCACAGTTAGGTTTATGATGCACAAGTTGGGGATACCAAGGTCTGCCAATTCCTTGGCCATGCACACTCTATCCCACGCCACAAGGCAATATCAACTGTGCACGTCCTTCCTTCTCTTCCGTATAAACTCACGTATGATCTTCTAGATGGCAATCATGGTCTCTACGGAAATGTCGAGGGACATCATGGTGAAGATGGAGATGGTCGAGAGCGTCGATTTGACAAGCTCTAGACGATCACCTCGGTTGAGCAGTGAAGCTCTCCACGATGGCAATTGGTTGGCCATCCTATCCATCATGTATTGGAGTTGTGCGGTTGTTGGTTTCTGCAAGGAAAGCGACAACCCAAGATATCAGAGCATAAATGCGAGATAGGGCATTCCACAATCTTGTTAAGATTGCAATCACGACTTCCGAAAACCAACTAGAGTGATTTTTTTAGGGAATCCAAAAACCAAACTACTTTCTCCGTTTCATAATATAAGATGTTTTAGAGTTTGTGAAGCGAATGTATCTAGACGTCTTTAGTGTGTAAGTTTATTTTAAATCTATACACTAAAAAATGTCTAGATACATTTGTTTCATAAAAACTAAAATATCTTATATTTTAAAATGGAGGGAATAGAAACAAGTACTGCAAAGAAATTTCGAAACATGGGTTTGGAATGTACCCTTCAAGTTCCATTCAGGAAGAGTCGAGGACCATATAGCTCAGCTTGCACAAGGCTGGCCGTGTGGGTAAGTAAGGGCACCCACAGCGTTGCCAAAGCCAAATCCCTGTAGAAACTGAATTTGGCATCAGAGACAAATTTAGCAACAGCTGTACAACGTTGCCATAGCTAAATTGCTGTAGCGCGGGCCCTATTGCCAAATAAAACTTGGTAAAAAAAACTACTCTTCCAACCTCTGGGCCACTCGCGCGAGTTCACCGCCAGAAAATTCTCCCCTTTCCCGTCTAAATCCTCTCCATGGATCTGGCCCTCCTTGTCTCCCCTTTTCTACCGCTCTCAGATTCGACAACGACTCATCCTAGCAGAGCATTTGTAGCTGTGGGCGAGCGGCGGCCGCGAGCGGAGACGACTGAGTCGAGCCGCGAGAGGAGACGAGCGGCAACGGCGAGCGGAGACGAGCGACTCGAGCTGCACGAGGAGACGAGCCGCCGCACGGCCCAGTCGCCCACTCCAGCAGCAGATCACTCGCCCTACATCTCGAGGTGGCCAGCCTCCCGGAGGAATCTGCAGCCAAGATCTCGTCTTCTGCCGCATGTCCAGCTCGATGCAAATCGCACAGGTTTGCTAATCAATTCCTATAGCATGTGTATGTGTGAATTTTTTGAGCAACGAATACATGTTCCTTGTTTGATATTCTGTATCACTTGCTAGGAATCTGATTGTTCATGTGAAAATGGGAAGGATTCGTGTTTTGGTCGCTGGCTACTTGCAATTTGTGGATCATTGGAAGAGTTTGGAATCTGAAATTTCCCAGCTGTTGGCAGCTGCAAGCAGCCGTTGGCAGCCAGAAGAGATATACTAGTATTATATTGAAAGGAAGAATTTGGCATCGGAGCAGCTAGTTGCTCCGGTTCCCTCTTTTATTGGTTTGGGAACTAGTCCCACAATGTAAGGAACTAGTTCTAAAAGCCAAATTTTCATTTTGGAACTACTTTTGGCACAACATTGTGGATGCCCTAACGGAACTAGGAGTCGGCCGTATCCCACGAGCACTGAAGCAGTTTCAGTGACTAGTGTGCACGGCCGGTACAATCCAGCTCCACTCAGCACGTGCCGCGGCCACGCCGGCGGGGCCCTTCCCGGCGATCTACAAAGGGAGAGGCCACACGCCACCACGACTGGCCCACACGAGGTAGAGACAGAACGCCCAACATACCATGAACCAAGTCCACGATATTTTGCAAAGAAAAGAGAAGTCCACGGCATTCCCTTCGCCTGTACAAATCGGCAGCGCTCACGAACGAACCCGCCCCCCAAATCCCCAATCCCTGGCCACCGAACACGTCACCGTACGCTCTCCGATTGCTCCAGCAAAAGAGAGATCTCACCAGCTAACCCGACTCTACGTTCGATTCGGGTTCTCCCCCGCCATGGGGTTCGACAAGGAGGCCAGCTCCTCCTCCTCCGGGCTCGACGCGGCGGCGCTGCTGCCGCAGCACGGCGGAACCCGCAAAGCGCACCTGTCGTCGCAGCCCAAGACCTTCGCCAACGTCTTCATCGCGGTGGTCGGGTCGGGCGTGCTGGGCCTCCCCTACACCTTCTCCCGCACGGGCTGGGCGGCGGGCACCATCCTGCTCCTCGCCGTCGCCGCGCTCACCTTCTACTGCATGATGCTGCTCGTCGCCTGCCGCCGCCGCCTCGCCGACGAGCACCCCAAGATCGCCTCCTTCGGGGACCTGGGCGCCGCCATCTATGGCAACGCGGGCCGCCACACCGTGGACGCCATGCTCGTGCTCAGCCAGGCCAGCTTCTGCGTCGGCTACCTCATCTTCATCGCCAACACCATGGCGCACCTCTACCCCGGCATCGGGGGCTCTGACTCGTCCCTGCTCCTCACGGCCAAGGCGCTCTTCATCTGGGCCATGCTGCCGTTCCAGCTGGGGCTCAACTCCATCAAGACGCTCACGCTCCTGGCCCCGCTCAGCATCTTCGCCGACGTGGTGGATCTCGGCGCCATGGGCGTCGTCCTCGGCCAGGACGTGTCCACGTGGCTCACCGAGAGGCCACCCGTGTGCGCCTTCGGGGGTCCCGCCGAGATCCTCTACGGCCTCGGCGTCGCGGTGTACGCGTTCGAGGGAATCGGCATGGTGCTGCCGCTGGAGGCGGAGGCCGCGGACAAGCGCAAGTTCGGCGGCACGCTGGGGCTGTCCATGTTGTTCATCGCCGTCATGTACGGCCTCTTCGGCGCCATGGGGTACCTGGCCTTCGGCGCGTCCACGCGGGACATCATCACCACCAACCTCGGCGCCGGGTGGCTGTCCGTCACCGTGCAGCTCGGCCTCTGCATCAACCTCTTCTTCACCATGCCCGTGATGATGAACCCCGTCTACGAGGTCGCCGAGCGGCTGCTCTACGGGAAGCGCTACGCCTGGTGGCTCCGGTGGATCCTCGTCGTGTTCGTGGGGCTCATGGCCATGCTCGTGCCCAACTTCGCCGACTTCCTCTCGCTCGTCGGGAGCAGCGTCTGCGTCATGCTCGGGTTCGTGCTGCCGGCCGCGTTCCACCTCAAGGTGCTGGGCGCCGAGACCGGGTGGCCTGGGCTTGTCGGCGACGTGGCTATCATCGGCGTCGGGCTCGCGCTCTCCTTGTCCGGGACATGGACGTCGCTCGCGCAAATGTTCTCCGGTTCTCCCAGCGCGTAAGCATCCACAAGGACATTGGGAATGCTCGCTGGAGTGTACACTGAACTGAATGAAGCAGACACACGGCCGCCCATTCAGCTGCAATGTTGAGTTTGGCATGGCAATGTATAGTTGCATTTGGAGTTACTTGCATCTGCTTGTAAACAGGGGCAAATGTCAATCCACTAGCAAATATGTACCGTGGATGTTTAAGCGATCATGGATCGGCGTCTTGTACGATAGTATTTATGTCACTGCGGGAGATATTCTTTTGATTAAATTGGTCAGGGTATATGTTCGAGTGAATTGGCTGTATTGCAAAAAAAAAAACATGTACTCTGAATCTGTGTAAGATTTTGATTTTCACTGTACTTGGGTGTGGTATGTGAAGTTGGATCTGGTGCCGATGGAGGTAAAATGATACTACAAGCGCCTAGTGCGGGGAAGGGCAGCTGGCCGCCCTGCAATTGCTCTGTTTTCTGAATTGGGCCACCAATTCAGACTTGAACGGACACTGATTCACTTCACTGAAGAAGAAGAAAGGCTAACGGCTCAATTGCTTCCAGCCGTTCAATTTCTTCCCTGATTATTTGGCGACAACATCTCTCCCGCGGAAGCAAAACTGAAATAACAAAATCTAATGTCTTTTAGAGATTTGAAAATGCAATACTTGGATTCACGATTTTCTCATTTTGTGTAGCTTAAAATACATACCGATTGATAGGTTACAAGTTTGTGTCATACATCACAACCTACATTCTAATTTGTTTTCAGGATATTTTGGAACCTGTAAATATTCTAATTTGTTTTAGTTCTCCCTAATTAGGTTTCTTTCTTTTTTACGTTTTCTGGTCATGCCGGTGGGTTAATTTCAGGCCCTAGTCTGATCTGCGAGGTTTTGGTCGTAGTCGTTTCGTACTTATGTGTTTAATCATGTTTTTTCGTGTTTCCAGTCTCAATCTGTGTATACTCTAGGCTTTCTAGCCTATATTTCCTTTTTAATATATCACATGCATTTCTCCTGTATGGTTGGAAAAAAATAATATTTTTTAAAAGGATCACTGGTGTCCATGTGTACTAAATCTCCGCTCGTTTGGAATGCCAAGCCAAAAGTAATGTCATATATCATACGATAATGAATATTTAGCTAGATTGTGGGCTTGAAAGTTCGAAGCTGTAACCTCATGGACCAAAGTACATTCCTAGAAATTCATGGCCAGTGCAGATATCTCCCATGTAATCGAACCGTACTTCCACAAAGTTTCTTCGTTTATGTCTATCCACTAGTGCCTTGGAAATGAAGCCACATGGATCTTACCATGCCAACGCCTCCCTAAGATTGCAGGATCTGAAATACCAGCAAAAACCACTACTGAAGAAATTAGATAACCTCCATTGTTGTCTCTGCATATTACTCCCGCTGCCCCTCTTCTCCATTTCTGGATATTGCAGCATCCACGTTAAACTTAGCCGATCTCAAAGGAGACGGCAGCCAAGCTCCCCTTGCTCTGCCTAGTTACTCTTGCTCAGGATTTTGGAAACGCCTGTAACTGACAAGGAGTTAACGAAGCCAAATGTCACGACTGGAGACTAAAATGTTAGAAATAATGGGGATAATCCATTTAGGCTCATGTGTATTTCAGATTTTCCCTAAATCTTAAAGTCTAAATTTGTGGCAGCCCATATGTGTTTGGTCCCCCATGTTTATGGCAGCTCACATGTGAGTGGAGTGGAAGCTAAAGTTTAGTCCCACATGAAAAGTTGGAGGAGAGTTGCACCAACTTATAAGGTGGAGTGTTGCACTACTTTGTAAGTGAGTGGCAATAAGAGAGATACACGAGCGCGCTCCTCCTCCGACGACGCCGCCGCTCGCACGCGCGTCGCGGGTTGCGCGCCGCGGGTTGCGGGAATCTCGTCGAGCCGAGCTTTATTTTGCTGCTCAGGAAAATTGACAGACGTGTCAAATGGTTAGCTTATTCGGGTCGTTGCCGGATCGTGGGCTACCGTAACCGACCCGAACGTGCGCAACGTGAACCCGGCCCACGTTCGCCTCCGTTAGGGTTTCCTGAGCCGCTCTATATAAAGTCTTGCGCGGCTACCGCCACAACACCACCGAAACCAAACTAGGGTTTTGCCATCCTCTCTACTTGCGTCGGCACCGTAGTCTACTCCATCCCTCTTGCCGGCGTGCACCAGCGGACGGGAGAGCAGGTCTTCGGAACCACTCGCCCTTGTGATCCTATACGGGAGAGGGCGAATAAGGTTTTTGGGAAGCGCTCCGCGCGACTGCTCGAGTTTTCCATCACGGGTCGTCTTCCATCCAAGTCGGACAGTGCTGCCTACCGTCGTCTTCGTCGCCCTCTGCTTCGATCAGTCTTCCCCAAAGTTTCTACTACGACAACCGAACGGTACGTACTACATTCTCCTGTTTGGTTATTCATCATGTTCTGCGAGTACATGTTTAGCTGCTGTTCGTTTTCGTTCATCATGTTGTTTAGTACATCTAGTATGTTCGAGTTACATGAGCTAGTAGCTGGTTTTGTCATGCTTAATATTCTGGAATTAATCATGGAAATTATGCCTAATATTTCAACAATCCAAAAACCTTATTGTAGGCAATTTCCTGAATTAACAATGGCTGGTTTTACCGATGCACTGAGACCGGATAAGTTTACCGGTGTGCACTTTAAGAGGTGGCAGTACATGGCTGAGCTTTGGCTGACCACGATGAAAGTGTTCCATATCATTAAAGGCAAACCTGAAGGAACTATATCTGACGAGGATCAGAAGAAGTTCGAGGATGCCAATACTGTCTTTGTGGGATGTATTCTGAGCATTCTTGTTGACCGTCTGTGTGATGTGTTTATGCACATAAAAGACGGGAAGGAGATCTAGGACGCACTGGATGCAAAGTTTGGTGCTGCAGATGCTGGCAGTGAACTGTATATCATGGAGAGATTTCATGATTTTAAGATGTCAAAGGACCTTCCTATGGATCAACAAGCTCATGAGATACAGTGCATTGCCAAGGAGCTCGAATTCCTTAAGTGTACCTTACCCGACAAATTTGTGGCGGGATGCATTATTGCTAAGTTGCCCCCTTCATGGGGAACTTTGCCACAACTCTAAAACACAAGAGACAGGAGATATTAGTTGAAAATCGGATAGCGTCCCTTGATGTTGAAGAGAAGGCTCGGGCTAAGGACACTAGTGAGAAAGGAGAGGGTCATGCTACTGCTAACTTTGTGCAGAAAGGCAAATCCGTAGGAAAGAACAAAGGAAACTTCAAACCCTCCTTTAACAAGCCTATAAAGACTACAACCTTCAAGAAGAAGAAGACGAACAGGGACAAGAGTGAACTGTCTTGTTACACTTGTGGAGAGTCCGGCCACTTTTCCAAGGACTGTCCAGAACGCGCAAACCGCAGAGGAAAAAAGGCCAAGACTATCAATGTCGTGACCGCTAGCAATAATGATGGGTATGGTAATTTATTTACTATTCTTTCAGTATTTCAATCACCGTGTTGGTGACTTGATACGGGTGCTAATATTCATGTGTGTGTTGACATCTCTATGTTCACTTTTTATCAGGTCGCTCGGGATTCATCTGTTCTAATGGGGAATGAATCACATGCTTATGTTCGTGGTGTTGGCATGGTGGATCTGAAGTTTACTTCCGGAAAGATCGTGCAGCTGAGGAACGTGCAGCATGTCCCTACTATGAACAAGAATCTCGTTAGTGGCTCCCTTCTATGCAGAGATGGGTTTAAGGTTGTATTAGAGTCTAATAAAGTCGTTGTTTTGAAACATGGACAATTTATTGGTAAAGGTTATGAGTTCAGAGGCTTGTTCCGGTTTTCACTTTCAGAGTTTTGTAATAAATCCGGGAATCATATCTGTGGTGGTGTTAATGATGATACCAGTGTTTGGCATTCTCGTTTATGTCACATTAATTTTGGTTTGATGTCTCGGATGTCCAGTATGAGTTTAATTCCAAATTTCACTATTGCCAAAGGTTCTAAGTGCCATAGTTGTGTGCAATCAAAGCAACCTCGAAAGCCTCACAAGGCTGCCGAGGAGAGAAACTTGGCACCTCTAGAACTCATACATTCTGATCTATGCGAGATAAATGGTGTGTTGACAAAAGGTGAAAAGAGATATTTCATGACATTGATAGATGATGCTACTAAATTCTGCTATGTTTACTTGTTGCAAACTAAAGATGAGGCTTTAGACTACTTTAAAATCTATAAGGCTGAAGTTAAAAATCAACTAGAGAGAAAGATCAAGCGTCTTAGGTCAGATCGTGGTGGTGAGTATTTTCCCAAAATATTTGACGAATTCTACCAGGAACACGGAATTATTCATGAGAGGACGCCTTCCTACTCACCCCAATCAAACGGGGTTGCCGAGAGGAAAAACCGCATGCTGACTGACTTGGTGAATTCCATGTTAGCCACTGCTGGTTTATCAAAGGCATGGTGGGGGGAGGCTTTGTTGACTTCATGTCATGTCCTGAATAGAGTTCCTAACAAGAATAAAGAAAAGACCCCTTATGAGGAGTGGGTTGGGAGAAAACCATCACTTTCATATTTGCGCACTTGGGGGTGTTTGGCGAAGGTCAACATATCGATTCCCAAGAAACGCAAGCTCGGACCCAAGACAGTGGATTGTATCTTTCTAGGATATGCTCCACGGAGTGTAGGCTATAGATTTCTAGTGGTTAAATCTGAGGTACCTGATATGCATGTTGATACTATAATGGAATCTCGTGATGCAACATTCTTTGAGAATATTTTCCCTATGAAAGATATGCATAGCATTGGTAGGATTTCTTCTGAAATACTTCCTGAATCTAGTGCATCTATTGAGAATTCTGAAAAAACACATGAGGAATTCCTTGAGAAGGATGACGGTGAACCTCTCACGAGGAGTAAGAGACAGAGGGTTGCAAAATCCTTTGGTAATGATTTCATCGTGTACCTTGAGGATGATACTCCTAGATCCATTACTGAGGCATATGCATCCCCTGATGCAGATGATTGGAAAGAAGCTATCCAAAATAAGATGGACTCGATTCTTTCTAATGGAACTTGGGAATTATCAGAACGACCCTATGGGTATAAACCTGTGGGATGTAAGTGGGTGTTCAAGAAGAAGCTAAGGCCTGATGGTACTATTGAGAAGTACAAGGCGCGTCTTGTAGCTAAGGGCTACACATAGAAAGAAGGCGAAGATTACTTTGACACCTATTCACCTGTCGCTAGACTGACCACCATTCGAGTACTACTATCCATGGCTGCCTTTTATGGTCCTCTCGTTCATCAAATGGATGTGAAGACAGCTTTCCTTAATGGAGAGTTGGAAGAGCAGATCTATATGGATCAGCCGGATGGGTTTGTGGTAAAAGGTGAAGAGACAAAGGTGTGTAGGTTATTAAAATCTTTATATGGCCTGAAACAAGCACCTAAGCAATGGCATGAGAAGTTTGACAGAACTCTACTTTCTGCTGGCTTTGTCATTAACGAGGCTGATGGGTGTGTTTACTATCACCATGGTGGGGGCGATAGTGTTATATTATGTTTGGGACAAACATGAAAGTGATAAATGAAGTCAAGTCTTTCTTGTCAAAGAGTTTTGATATGAAAGATCTGGGAGAGGCTGATGTGATTCTGAACATCAAGCTTATTAAGAACGAGAATGGGATTACTTTAACGCAATATCATTATGTTGAGAAGGTCTTGAGCTGATTTGGCTTTAATGATGGCAAGACTTCTCCAACACCTTATGATCCCAGTTTGACATTACAAAAGAATAAGAAGGAACCAACAGATCAGCTGAAATATTCACAAGTTGTTGGTTCTCTCATGTACTTAGCAAGCGCTACAAGACCCGATATCTCTTTTGCTGTGAGCAAGTTGATTAGGCTCATGTCTAACCCGGGTATTGATCATTGGCATGCACTTGAAAGGGTCATGCGCTATCTATGTGGTACAATGAGCTATGGGATTCACTATTCAGGGAATCCTACTGTGCTTGAAGGATATAGTGATTCGAATTGGATCTCTGATGTTGATGAACTCTACGCCACGAGTGGGTATGTGTTTACCCTTGGAGGTGTCGCAGTGTCATGGAGGTCTCGTAGACAAACCATATTGACGAGGTCAACTATGGAAGCAGAACTTACTGCTTTAGACACATCCACTATTGAGTCAGAATGGCTGCATGAGCTCTTGATGGACTTGCCTGTGGTTGAGAAACCTGTGGCGGCAATCCTTTTGAATTGTGACAACCAAACTGTTATTGTCAAAGTGAACAATTCTAAGGATAACGCGAAGTCATCAAGACACGTGAAAAGACGTTTGAAATCTATCAGGAAATTGAGAAACTCAGGAGTAATAACTGTTACGTATATTCAAACAGACAAAAACCTGGCAGATCCCTTTACAAAGGAACTATCACGAAATGTGATAGATAGTGCATCGAGGGAGATGGGGTTGAGACCCATGGATGTTACACCTAGTGGTAACCCAACCTATGTGATCAGAGATCCCGTGAATTAGGACCTGGGAGAACAAGCTAGTGGGTGGACTGAGGAGAGTATTTTGTAACCCTTCCTATGTGAAGATGCATAACTCTCATAATCTGTAAGGAAGATTGGCAACATGCATTAATGTGTTTCTGTTGGCTTTAATTAGCAAAGATGCCATCAAACGTCGCGGTCTATGAGACTTGGGTGATCTCTAGTAAACTCATGAAGAGACCAGGGAGTATGACGCATATGCTCCAACTCGCGGGGTAGGCTACTGGCAGCCATGTACTAGTTATGATTTTGAGTGAAATCTATTGGCACCAAACCTGCAATTAAAGGTTCGTCCATTGTTCAAGTTATTGATGGATGTAGTTCAAGATTCTAGGCGGAAGTTCAACTTAACAGTCTCTGCTGAAACACTGGTATATAAACAAGTAGCAAGGATTGGCAAATATTCAAATGGGCATTTGAGATCTGGTGGAGGATTGTTAGAAATAATGGGGCTAATCCATTTAGGCTCATGTGTATTTCAGATTTTCCTTAAATCTTAAAGCCCAAATTTGTGGCAACCCATATGTGTTTGGGCCCATGTTTATGGCAGCTCACATGTGATTGGAGTGGGAGCTAAAGTTTAGTCCCACATAGAAAGTTGGAGAATAGTTGCACCACCTTATAAGGTGGAGTGTTGCACCATTTTATAAGTGAGTGGCAATAAGAGAGATACACGCGAGCGCTCCTCCGACGACGACGGCGCCGCTCGCACGCCCGCCCGCCCGCTCGTCTCGACAGACGTGTCAAACGGTTAGCTTATTCGGGTCGCTTCCGGATCGTGGGCTACCGTAACCGACCCGAACGTGCGCAACATGGACTCGGCCCACGTTCGCCTCCGTTAGGGTTTCCTGAGCCGCTCTATATAAAGTCCTGCGCGGCTATCGCCACAACACTACCGAAAATCTTGCCATCCTCTCTACTTGCGCCGTCACCGTAGTCTACTCCATCCCTCTTGCCGGCGTGCACCGGCGGACGGGAGAGCAGGTCTCCGGAACCACTCGCCCTTGTGATCCTATACGGGAGAGGGGGAATAAGGTTTTGGGAAGCGCTCCGCGCGACTGCTCGAGTTCTTCATCACGGGTCGTCTTCCATCCAAGTCGGGCGGTGCTGCCTACCGCCATCTTCGTCGCCATCTGCTTCGATCAGTCTTCCCAAAAGTTTCTACTACGACAACCGAACGGCACATGCTACGTTCTCCTGTTTGGTTATTCATCATGTTCTGTGAGTACATGTTTAGCTGCTGTTCGTTTCCGTTTATCCTGTTGTTTAGTACATCTAGTATGTTCGAGTTACATGAGTTAGTAGCTGGTTTTGTCATGCTTAATATTCTAGAATTAATTATGAAAATTATGTCTAATATTCCAACATGAAAAGATATCTTCGTGTATCGCCTTACGCCTGGCCGACCAAAATTCCCATAATATGACTGAGACTCGTGTAAACTGATCATGCGGTAGAGTGTTAAGCATCTCCAACAACCACTGTCGCGCCTTTGTTTTGAATTCAGAAGGTATACATAATAGTATCTAGCAAAGTCAACAATTATTTATCTTCATCTTTTGTCAATGCGTCATTAATCTCACAAAGATCTAAATGTATAAGCTCTAGTGGTGTCAAGTCTCTTACCTCCGCAGTTGTGTGAGACTTATGAGGTTGTTTAGCTTCCACACACACTTGACACTTGGAGTTTATGACAACAGTAAGTTTCGGTATTAAATTCATACTGGCCAGCCGCATCATGCACCAATAACCCGTAAATGTTTTTAGGGCAGGGCTATCATTGTAATTTTATGAGAAATATTTTTCTAATTATATCGTCCCTTGGAAGTTCCACTCTCTCGTAACTACGTTGTCACTGCATGCAACTATGTTTCTCACCCAAATGGTGTTTCTAATCTATAGGTTGTTGGATGAAGTGGTGATTAGAAAAAGGTGTTTGTGAACTACTTCCTTCGTTTCAAAATATAAGATGTTTTAGTTTTTGTGAGTCTAATGCATCTAGACATCTTTTAGTGTACTCCCTCTGTTTCGAAATGTAAGATGTTTTAGTTTAGTGTACTCCCTCCTTTTAGTGTGAGATATTATATTTTGAAACGGAGGGAGTACTAAATTAAAGCAGCGAGTGAAGTCTAATATGACGAACATGTGGGAGAAAACCAATGTATGATTCCCAAGGAATGTGGTGTGTATAGGTGCGCTTGTCAAGCTTTATGGTGTAGATTACCTTATATGCGTGGTGGTCCCACACATACCATTGTCTTCCAACCTGTCGGTCGCACAAGACAACTCAATTGTCCTACCTCCCATAAAAAAGATTAATTTTGTTGTCGTGGCGATGGAAGATATCTAAGATCATAAATATCGGATCAAAGACATTAAGTTTTATGGACAGCCATTTCTCCTACATATATGTGTCTCAAGAGATATCGGTTGTGTCACTCGGTGTCTAGGAGGTTAAATGATTCACACAAAATACCCATCTATTTCATGTGTTGTCTGGGGAGTTGGATGCCTCTAACTACACCGATGGATTGGTGCATTCCAATCACTAAGATAATAAGATGAGTAGAGCCACACAAAGAATAAGTACATGAATATAACTAGATCATAACGCCAACCACAAATACTCAATAAATCATAACAATAAAAGGGAGGGTTCAATCCATGTTACAACCCGTCATAGAGACCATGATGGGGAAGGAAGAAGGAGCAACAGTGATGATGATGGTGATAACATTGGCAGTGTCTTCATCCCCAGCCTTGTTTCAAGGTTATGGTGGAGATGGATCTTGAGGTGGAGTAATGGCAAGACTTATTTGTGGTGACGATGGAGATGGAGGCATCTTGATGGAGATTAGGATGGATGTGCGAGAACGTGATGGCTAGGGATTTCCCCAGCTTAAATAGGCTCCTAGAGGCCAGTTCTGTGTTTCTGGAGAGTTCTGCATCGACTATGTCATTCATCCCTTCACAAAAGAGGTTCCATTTGAAGAATCGGACCTGGCGTAGGTTCGCACGGTCTCCGATACAGTTATCCTCTTCATATTGTAGCTTGTTAAGTTTTCTGAAGTCCTGTAGTATTTTTTCCACCAGTTCTTCATACGAACTACGATTAAGGTGTTCTTGGGCTCGTTGGAATTGTATGAAAGAGAGATACAAAATAATGACCTTGTATCTTTCATTTGTGTTGATGGAAAAATATGATTTTTCACTCTTTATATGGCTTAGTCTCGTGCATGTAATTCCTCCATATTGCATCCTTTGACTTCTTTACCGGGATTTATTTCATGATTATCCATTGAACCTAAACACAAACTAAAGCCAAGGAAATCTAATAAAACTAATAGATGTGTAATGCTCACATGAAAATGAAGTAATTATGTATAGCAGGCATAATTATGGAGCATGAGATGAGTGACTTTATAAACATAAAGTATACTTAAAACTCTATATAAAATCCACTCATCAAAACCCAAGGTTAATATGATAGTCATGAATCTCAAATATTAGACTCATTATCATCATTGCAAACATGATTAATAATCTTAGTGCATAAGTCGGACAAAGGTAGGCGGAACATGCCTCTGTGCTTATAACCTTTTTAACAAATTGTCCAT
Source organism: Avena sativa (assembly GCA_916181665.1). NCBI lineage: Eukaryota > Viridiplantae > Streptophyta > Magnoliopsida > Poales > Poaceae > Avena > Avena sativa. The sequence continues at coordinate 162,370,481 of OV702294.1, read as the reverse complement.
ATTTAGATATTACAATTCTATTAGGCTTAAAAAACAACTAGTCAGCACAAGGTCGGTGCTGATGGCTCTCCTACACGCTCATGTCTCCATTGACCAGGACATGAGTAAATTGCATAAAACTATCACAATTCGGAAACTGACTATGAGTCAGTACCAACATTGATAATTTTTGAGAGACAGTACCAGTTCTGAGTCACAATGTTGAGAATCACACTAATTCACAGCTATGAGCATTTTGATAGCAGCATAGACAGGTGGGCCTATTTGCAAGAGCTGACTTGGCAGCCCATGTGGAGAACAAGCTGAGGTGGAGGTAGGGCCTGCATGTCATCTACACCATCTTAATTCCCCTCCTCTTCGTGCGCAGCTCACCATCGCCGCCGTCAACCGCGCCCCCATCAGGCCGCTTCTCCCCGGAGCACCCGCCCCCTGCCTAGCAGCAGGGTATCATCCTCACGCAGCATTGCATGCCGACACGTGAATCCACGGTCAGCATGCCCGCGACACCAAAGTCGATGATGCCACAAAGGATGATGTGGTAGGCGAGGGCGAAGGCGGCATGGCGTGGTCGTGGGAGTAGATGTGTGAGAGCTTGAAGGAGGGAGCTGTGACACCTCGCCGTGGCACGGGGCGACACCGGGAGGTGGCAGGGGTAGGGAAGGGGCTTGGGGAGCACCAGCTGGGAGGCCTCGGTGACGGCGTCGACGGAGGCCTAGAGAGCGGCATCGTCGAGGTTGTGGTCATCCATGGCGCAAGCGAGGGTGGAGCTAGCTGGTGGAGCTCGAATGGGACTGCATGTGCGGTCTCGCCGACAGAGTTCGAGCAGGACTGCGGCGGCTCGGTGGTGCGCCTCGGAAGACAGTGTGTGTTGACCCGGTGGTGGGCGGCTCGGGGAGTGGCTTTGTCCTTTGTCGGTAGGGAGGGGCTCACCAGCGGTGGCGAAGGAGGATGGCGACGGTGCTTCCATGTTTGATCCGGCGGCAAGAAGGCGATTTTTTTTCTTTTTTATATTGGGTTCACCGGATATGCCAAAGGAAAAGTCAAAATATCTGCATGGCAACTTTTGTTGGCTAGTTAACTCTACAGACAGGTCCCACGTGTCAGTAAGCATGTTAAATGGTATTAAAAAAAATTAGTGTAATTTGCAACTGTGTAATTCCAAACTGGTATTGTCTCCCAGGACATGGGCTACTACGTGCCCAAATCACATGGCACGAGCCCATAGGTTCACCTCCAATGGCCACGGCATCTCAGGTACACACATGCTTCCGCCTAAATGCAAGTGTTCTAATCACGAAACAATCCTAATGGCGACTAGCTTAAGGCTAATAATTGCTAACACTTTTCTCCAACATAGTGGCTGGTCTTAGAAGTTGGACGTCATTTTCTACAAAGCTTGACTCGTATGATTGCAAGACTCTTTGGGCTACTACAAATACGTTTGGCACAAATGAAATGAAATGACATTGTTTTCATAATTTCATTTGTCTAATTTAAAATTCCAATCTAAGAACCATGGTTGACTGTCGCAAGAAATTATGAAATGAAACGATTTCCAGACGAACGACTAGGTTAGAAACAAGAATTGACTTGACATGCCGTACATATTCTCTAGTAGAATTTTCAACTGAAAGGAAGGTTTCAATTCTATGACAGCTCCACTTACCCACTCCCTAGAATTTCTAATTGAAATGGCAGCTCCAATTTTGTGACAGTCAAACATGTTTTATATGGAATCTCGATTGAATCCTACGAACTCTGGCATGAGATGATGCTTCCGAACGAGCTCTTACTTGGAACACTAGATGGCCCACGACTCGGACTTGGAGAATTGACACGGTTAGATCACGAGTATATGTGCTCTAAGTGTATTTACCTCCTTTTTTTTGGCAGTGAAACAAAAAAAAACTGGTGGAAATTAAACAAATCATTGTTATCTTATGGATGTGCCCATGCACAGGTGGCGCACGAAACGTCTACGAATGATTAGGCTGGCAGTGAACCACTCTATGCCACGTTGGTCCATGTACGCTTGTCTCAGTTCGTCTCTACTAGTGTTGACACATGGCAAGCCCACCGCTATCAGTCCAGATATCTCTGAAACCTGTTCAAATCGGGAGTAGCACCGACCATGGCCATACGTGGTCGGTGGCCACGGTCCCACAGAGATCTACTCCTTATTGAAGTCTGCGGCCAATGACTGTAGTCCATTTGCCAAGATCTGCTTCTCGCGCACAACAATCGCTTTTTGATGCTTGGCAAAAATAGGTTCGGACGGGTAAGGCTGGTTATAGCGGGGAGTAATGTTACTAGTCTAAGTTACTATCTTCATAGTAAAAAATAACTTAGGTGTGATAACATACAATGCCACATTAATTAGGTTGTAGACACACTTTGCCTTGGTATGTGTGATGTTACAGTAACATAACTAGTTACTCAATCCATCTCTCTCCTCATTAAATCATTGCCATATAAGCAAAAATGTTGACTTGGACTCTTAATTATTAGTGAAGTTACTCCTACTATAACCAGCCTAACTATATCGCCACTTATTAGCGATGCCTGCTTAATTCAACCGCGTCATGTTCAGTACATTCCATATGCAGGATCCCTCGACTCAGCTGCACACGAACTGGATTTGTTCGTTTCAGTTTCAAATCAGCATAGGAGAATAGCAAAGCGAGTTGCCTCACTGCCACGTTACCCTTGTCCTCGCTGCAAATTGACATGAAGGTGGCTGAAGTGAAAAGGCACGTCTTCAGGTTATTTTTTTTTCTGTCTGCTTCTGTTGCGTTGCGTTGCGTTGCGTCGAGGTGATGCCAAGTGCCCGTGCGCGACTGCGCCCTGGTGGATCGTTGAACCGGGCGTAATTATTCATGTGTCGGCTTGCGTGGTGCGCTCAGTCGTCCCTGGCCCTTTTTAAACCCCCTCCCCTCCTCTCACTCTGCACTGGAAGACAGTGTACATCGAACAAGGCAGAAGACATCAACCTAATCCTTAACTGCCCTCCGGCCGGACAGAAACTCCCCCTTCCTCTTCCTCCCCTCTCTCTCTCTCTCTCTCTCTCTCTCTCTCTCTCTCTCTCTGCCACCCCCTTGCCTTGGTCGGTTTCATTCTCCTCGATCTCGGTCTTCGTCCTGATATCCTCGATCAAGGCCAAGTAGGCGACCTGCTGCTGCCGCTGCTTCGATCGGGCACAGGAGAGGCGCCGGCGGCCTGCTTGCTTTACCTGTGTCCGTGGTGGTGGGATTCTTGGTCGTGGACCGATCGGCCATGTTCGTCAAGAAGCTCGTGGAGAAGGCCTCCAAGAAGGTAACCTCTCTCTCTCACTCATCCCACCCATAGAGTATGCTCTCTGCTCTTCCGCCATTATCATCTCTTTTGTTTAGCTTCCGTACGTGTCCTTCGTCGATGGCGGCTCCATGCTGCGTGGTAGGGACTTGAGATTACAGACAGTCATGCACACAGGCGTGCCTAGATGAAAATTAGAGGGCGGGTATCCCAGAATGGTTTCTTTTTCCTGATTAAGGAGTAGTTCCGTATCTCACTCCTCCCATTCCCCACCGACCGAATTCTCACGTAATCCCTTCAAGAAAAAAAAATGGTTCTCCCTAAATGTCACTTTCTTTGTTATTTTTTCTTTAACCATTTTTTTTTCGTGCAAACAAGAATAGAATGTTGCCTTGCCTCGTAGACGCCGTTGCTCAAACGCTGGCTAGGTTGACAGAGATGGAGCGTCGTTGTTTCGATCTGAACTCTGTTCAAATTTCGAACATGCCTGAACGCCATGGGACGATTCAGAAATTAAGACAGCGCTGCCACTGTGGCATGTGATCGCATTAATGTGGAAGCAAGGACGGACGCCTTTGTTTACGGGCTTCGCTTGGGAAGCGGTCGGGATGGATAAGAATTTCGATTGACCAAGTTCGATGCATAGATCATCATGCACAGGTGGAGTTCTACATAAAAAATATCTTAGGCCGGTTCTTCGAGATCGACGAGATTCGCTTTATTCTTATGCTCCGGTGCCGGCTTTGGCCTACTGGTTGGCACCACCTCTTTTAAATCATGCCGATCTGCATCATGTATCCTACTTGCAGTGAGAGGTTTAAGAATAAGTATGCATGGTTCGTTTCTGACATCCCACTCTTGCTAAAGGACATGGACATGATGGTGCGTGATTTGACTTTTGAAAGAGAAAAACGGTAGTGGTACAGGTAACTTCATAGTAGGGTAATTAGCTGACTAACTGAACAATTTGCAAAGTGGACAAAACAAAACAAAAAATAGAGAGCAGGAGCAGGTCGTGTGCTGCCTGCTGAGAGTGACACGGTCAGTAGAATTGATATACGAAGAAAATGTTGATTCAAGATGCTCTGTGCTTGAAGTTCAGCTAAGCTGACGCGTGTACTTGTCCTCGTCGTTTAGATTGTACGACTAAAATAAGGTGTGCTACGTGCTCACTTTGATGTGACAGGGCCATGTGCGTGGTCGGTTGAATCATGGACCGGGGGTGATCAGGACATCCTGACACGTACGCATATGATTACTAGGAAGCTGGAAACGTGACATCTTGTACTTTTCCTTTGGTTTATTTATTCTATGAGATCGTAGATTCATAGCATGGAAGAAAATGCCAGGAAAAAAAATTAAATGCCTGAGGAAAAGGAAAAAAGCTCCCGGCGAGGATCGAACTCGCGACCTTTCGCTTACGAAGCGAACGCAATACCACTATGCTACGGAAGCTTTTATGCTCCATTTTCCACATGGTCTTATTTATTCGGATTCTCTGCAGCAATACACCAGCGGCATCGGCAGCTTGCGCGCTGAGGACGTGAGCCCGCGGCTCGCCTTCCACTACGGCGTCCCAGCCGACGCCGCCCTCCTCGCCTACGACCCCCTACTCCACGTCCTCGCCGTCGCCACCAGGTAACCCCCCACTCGCTTCCTCCCCATCCATTCCGGCGTATGCGCCACCCACTTCTCCCCGCCGTTGCTCACGCGCTCGCCTGCAGGAATGGGCAGATCAAGCTCTTCGGCCGCGACAACACGCAGGTGCTGCTCCAGTCCCCCTCCCCTATCCCCTCCAAGTTCTTGCAGGTAACCACCACTCCTCTCCCCCGCGCTTCCAATCCCACTGCTTTCTGTCGCGAATGCTGCACTGTAGAATCCCAATTTGGGTCGCTGTGACTTAATTCGACGCTCCGTTTCAGTTCGCCGATGGCCAAGGGGTGCTCCTGAACGTGAACACGCAGAACCAGATTGAGGCACGTTCGACCCATTCCCAAACCCCTTTCCATGTTCAATTTACTAAACGATGTTTCCTTTTCCGTGCGTCTGTTAATTCGGAAAAGCATTTGTATCCAGGTTTGGGACATTGACACGAAGAAGCTGTGCTATCTGCATCCTTTTGAGAGGCAGATAACCGCGTTTACGGTGCTACAGAAGAGTTTCCACATGTAAGTGATGGTTACTGACTACTGAGTGCATTATGGTCATATGGGTCCTGAAAGTTTTAACTGTGTGCTAATGAGGATTTGCCTTTGTGCAGATATGTAGGAGACAGTTTCGGAAATGTGTCACTGTTGAAGCTTGACTTGGATCAGAGATGTCTAGTTGACATGCCATATTGCATTCCTTTTTCTGAATCTTATGGTAGGCTGAGTTACTGATACTATGTTTATATGTTACATACTCGATTTTTGACAAAACCAGCTGCATATTCCACTTTATTTATTCGTCTCATTCATTTATTCAGTTTGTAATTGTATTCAAAATATCACCCCCATTCTGGTATTTGTTCAGTTTTTAGAAAGTAGCTTCACAATAACAGTGGTGGTAATACTTTCATTTGAGAGCCAATGTATTTAGAAACTGAAAGTTAAATTTGGACTCTGTTTGATTTGTTATTGAAGGTTCCACGGCAAATGTTGGTAATGGGGCAGAAGTTGTGTTTGTTTCACCACAGCCTTCTGCTGAATACAATAGGTTTGCCTCATATCCTTACCACGTGTTTGGTATGAATAGTTGCATTTTCTCAGCCATGTCGTATGCATATTGATCTTTCATTATTCATTAATTAATCCACTATCTGTGTGCATAGTAAAATGTCTCGTTAACGTACACTCTTCCTCTCAGGCTGCTCATTATCTTCACAGATGGGGTCATGACTTTATGGGATATTAAGGCAAACAAAGTGGTATTCGTATCCGGTAGAATTACGCAGCAACAATCACACCAGGAGGAGAAAATCGTAACATCGTCATGCTGGGCTTGTACCAATGGAAGCAAAGTTGCTATTGGATATGACAGTGGTGATATCTATCTTTGGGCTATTCCTGGTATTTCAAGTGCACAAAATCCCTCGTCGTTGAGTAATCAGAACCTACCTCTTCAGAGGCTTAACCTTGGATACAAGCTAGACAAGGTCCCAATAATCTCTTTGAGATGGGTCGCTAGTGATGGAAAGTCTGGACGTTTGTATATTAATGGGTTTAGCGAACATGCATACTTATCTCAGGTAGAAACACTGAAATATTCTCACATTGTGGTTACTGTTCCTACCACACGTTTCAAGTGCATGTTTTACCTATGGATATTGTTATCCTAAATGTCATTTTTAGTTACCAGAACTTGCATACATGTGTCCAGGCATGTTTTAGCTCATTGCAAATAATTGGAGTGGTGATATTCATATATCTACCTGATAGGACTGTCTTTAAATAACTATCATGTTGTCAGGAAGATACAGATTTTATTTTTAAGTGGTATTTCATTCTAGAATGCCGATATGACCTGAATGAATTTTTAGGGAAATCCTTTCTTTGATTTTGCCTCTATGTATAACAATTTCTAGGGTTTACAAGAATCTGGTCGATCGGTAACCGGTCAATTTAAACTGGATGATCCACTGGTTTGAACTATTAAAATTTTAAGAGGACTACTTAAAGTAAAAGCTTAGCAGAAGGGCCACAAACTTGTTATTGTTTTCCAGAAACCAGACAAAAAGGTCCATTTTATGATTCTTTCTGAAGAATATTGTGATGGTTTACATGGATATTGTTTTTTTTTTAGTGAGAACTGCATCTTCGCTCAATCTTCCGTTTGGTGCTTTCTGATCACAGGTCCTGATTCTGAATGAAGAGAGTGAATCTCGAATAGTAAAGATGGTATTACCCCTCACTGAAGCTTGCAAAGGAATGGAGCTTGTTACAGGGCTTAGTGACCCAAATAAGCAAAGACAAACTACTCTCGTCCTCTTGTTGAAATCTGGACAAATCTGTTTATACGATGATTCAGAAATTGAGCGCTACCTCCTTCACTCTCAGTCTAGATCACCACCAACACTTCCAAACCACTCATATGTGAAGCAACCATATGGTGATTCAGGCATCAACATTGCGAAGTTCTACTCAAGTGGCCGCACATCAATAGCTGACGAGGCATGTCTATACTCTATAATTGCAAATTATAACTTGCAAATAACTATGAACTCTTTGACCAGACAGCTTCATATTTTAATGGACAGGATTATTTTTCATCATTGGCCACCAAATATCCATGGTTGCTGTCAATGAAGGATAAAGGCCAGAATTCCACAAATATTACGAACATCCATAAGACCAGGAACCTATATATAACTGGACATATGGATGGAACCATAAGCTTTTGGGATGCATCATGCCCTCTTCTCGTGCAGATTTTTATGATAAAGCAGCAGGTAGCTTCAAATCAAAGTTATTTTATTAGATACTTTTCCATAATTATGGATTTTCATACGAACTGCTATTTTTTTACTTCATTCTAACCACGATTTTTTAATAATTGCACAGAATGAAGACAATACATCAAGTGGCACCCGTATTACTTCATTGCAGTTTGATATGTCCTCCAGCATTCTTATATCTGGGGATCAGAGTGGAACGGTAAGCTTTTTCATGACCACAAAGCGGTTTCTTGTTTATGTGTTTGATGCACTTACAGTGCATTAATTTTCTTCCTTCTTTTCAGGTACGCATCATCACATTCAAAAAGGACTGTAACGACAATATATTATCCTTTTTACATGGTACTGATTTTCCCATTTCCCACCAGACAAGTTTCTATCTAGATAGTAACTTGGTTTTTTATTCTACAAAAGAGTCTGTGTCACAATAATCTCAATACTATTATTGGGAAGTGTTGCACTTTACCAGTTATATTTTAGCACATTCAGTGATTCTTTTTGGAACATTAAACTAATATGGCAGGTATACACTCATTATCTTTAAGAGCACGTTTTGAGTCTGACATCACTTTCTTTCAATTAATAAACATAAGTTTGCAGCTTATGTGATCAAGTTCTGAACTAGCATAACCATCATGTTATTTATAGGATTTCCATAGACAAGCCTTTCAGTTAAAAGTACTGATATTATTGTTTGATTAGTGGCAATATTAAAAAACTATCCTCTAGACAAATAAAAGATAAATAATATTATCAACAACCATTTTTAGCAATACTAATGGTAGTGAAGACTGAAGAGATGATGCGGAGTTGATGTATTGTTTTCAGAGAGGACAAATGTGTAATGCGGAGTTTCTTAAGAATTATGTGTTGATTTTTGTTTCTACCAGTAGAAAGAATTTATAGATATGGTATGAGAAAAGCTACATAAATGGTTGCCACCAGTCCAGCACTTCTTGGTCTTGTCATCAAGTTGATGCATCATTCTTAATAATATTTTTGCATCTATATGAAGTTTCTGTGTGTTCTTTAACCAACATCTTTGTGACTCGTCAGCTAAGCAAGGGGATAACTACCATGCAAGAAGTATAAAGCTCAAGGGAGCTGTAACCTCCAGCTCTATGATCTCTAACTTGAAGCATTTTGCTGTTGGGACAGAAAAAGGAATTGTAAGAAATCTTTTACTGTGTCAAATTTTCTCGATTTTTGGAACTACTAAGCTCGAAGCACGGTTCAATCAACACGACAAACCCAGTACCTCTTACCAGCTTTTTTGTATCACAGTTTCAAAATAATCGCACTCAAATCTTATCACTTTGTCGACAATAGTAAAACCAAAGAATAAAGCTACTAAATAGTATGTGTTTGCTATACTATCTCGCATAAAATTTTAACTTAATGGTTGCGATTACAAGAATTCAACAACTTGTTTAAGTATAACTCATGTCATGTATATGTCGATGATTATTTTGAAGATATAGAGTGTGGTTATCAAATTATAAGCATATATCTCATGAATGTGTTCTTTAAATATGGTTATTCAACTCAATATTTGGGCTCCATATTCTATCAACAAAGTGACAGATCCAGAAAATCATGTTTTCAGGTATCAGTTATCAAAATAGATGATGCTACTATATTGTACCAAAAACAGCTTGAGTGCCGAGTATCTGGAGGAATTTCCTCCTTGCAGTTTGAACTCTACAGCCATAATGGATATGATAAAGATCTTTTAATAGTAGGCATGGAAGATTCTTCTATTTCTGTTCTCGAGGAAGAAACTGGAAAACTATTGAACACCAACCCAGTTCAGACCAACAGACCATCAAGAGCCCTTCTGTTGCAGACATTGGGTGAGCTATATGGCCCTAATCTATATTCCGTTGTATTATCTAGCCATCAACCTTTTTTGAAGATAATATTGCCACACTATTATGCCATTCTAAAGGCACATAATGCTATTGTGCAGAGTTATCTCCAAATGATATATCTGATAACCACAATACAGCATCAAAGGAATCGTTGTTGTTACTTTGTACCGAAGATGCAATCCGCTTATTTTCCTTGACCCATGCGATTCAGGTATTTCTGTTTCCAGTTATCTCAGAATTTTTCGTTCAATGTGAGTCGATGTTGTTCATTTTGGAGCTTTCCTTTGTGCAGGGAATGAAGAACATAACTAACAAGAAGAAATTAAATGGCCGTTGCTGTTTTGCATCTCTTATCCATAGTGGTTCTTCTGAAATTGGACTTGTATTAGTCTTCTCCAATGGAAAGGTAGAAACAAGGTAAGGCAACGGTTGAGTTGAAAACTTAGCACAAAGGCATTGAATTAAAGTTAATGAATTCCAGTGTATTTGTGAAAGCAGATCCCTCCCAGATTTATCCTTGTTGAAGGAAGCCTCTTTGCGAGGTTTTGTATATTCAAAAACCTCCAGTTCCATAACATGTTCATCTAATGGAGAAATCGTCTTGGTAAAGACTGAACCATGCTATTCTCTAACACCTCTTTTAAAGACATTTTTAGTGAATTCAGTGCAGCTCTATTCATGGTTTTAAAAATTAACTTGGTAGTATAAATTGTCTATTTTATTACAGGTCAATGGAGATGAGACGTATTTTTTCTCTACTCTCTGTCAGGATGGTGTCTACAGGTATGCTAGTATGGCAAATTTCTAAATCTAGCAATAATGTATTGTTGAACGTGTTTTCCAACATTGGAGGTTTGCAATTTAATGCACTAGATACCCATTGATTCATCATAGAGCTCCCGATCTGATCTTCAAATGCCTAACGCCTGATTCCGTTATTAATTTTGATCTAAATTTAGAAACACTTCTTCTATCTAAAAAACCATGTTTTCTCGTAGTGGTTCCTTTTGGATTACTTACATATACTTATCTAAGTAGTGTGGTTCGTACACAGGCATGTAGACAATATTAATACAGTATACAAAAAAGACCAGCCTCCCAGGGAAGAATCTTCATATGTAGTGAAGTCCCCTAAAGAAAAGAAAAAGGTAATTATTTTACCTTAGTTCATTTGAAGTCATCTGTGTTAATTTGTATGACAATGGAAATTCTCCAGGGATTATTTGGAATGATTATGAAAGACACTAAAGGAAGCAAAGCCAAAGAGAGTGATTCAAACAGCAATGAACAGTTCATCGCAACAACAATTGAAGAACTGGCTTCAATATTTTCCTCCGCTAACTTTACTCCGCCATCTGAGAGAAGGAACAGTTCATTAAAAGATGACGAAAACATTGAGCTAGACATAGGTATGCTTGTTCGCCAGTTCTAAAAGTACCATGTAGGAACTAGGAATCACAGCTCAACCTAGCTACTACAGAGCCTGCTTAGCACGGGTTTAGAACATGTTTGATATTACATTGATTTTGCCTGTTTAAGGGTCTAGTTATACTTATGCTAACATGTTTCTTCCTGAAGATGATATCGATATTGAGGACAACACACAGAAGCAGAAAGGACCACACTTCCCGGGTCTAAGCAAACAGAAAATTAGCAAGGGATTCCAAACTCTTAGAGGTCAGCGAAGTGTGATAATAAAAAATTATATGTAATTTTGTAATCCAAAGATGGATTTGTAAAATTAGTATTCTGGTGCAACTGTGAAGATTTAATATGGTGTTCAAATACTGAATATGCAGGAAAATTGAAGCCCAAAACAGAAGAAAAGGTGAATTTGGGAAATAAGAAACCTGAAGATGAACCACCGGCTAGACAGATTGACCAGATAAAGATGAAGTATGGATATGCAACAACTAATGTGAGTGCATAGAAGACCATTAGATAATCAAGTTATGAATAGCAATGCATTACCATTGCACACGGTTTATACTTCGGCCTTCGACATTATGCACATAGACTGATTTTATATTACCAACTGATAGCATCTGCATTGAGTCACATGAGAAATACACAGAATAATGCAAACATAATAATTTAGTTCCCTTCAAGGGAAAATATATAGTTAGTTTTTGACTTCCCTTACCAATCTTTTAATGTTTATCTGAACAGGACTCCACCAGTGTTCCAAAAATGATTGGGAACAAGCTGCAAGAGAACATTAAAAAGTTGGAGGTAACATCATTTTGCTTCCCTAGTAATAGTGCTACATGTTTACTCCCGTTACCATGTCTGCTCTAAACTATTTAGTTTCTGAACATTTTTTGGTTACCCATTCGTCATTCCCTACTTCCATAAATTCTTCAACAATCCATATAAATGTCAGGAAAGATCCCCATACAAAACATTCTGCTTAAACTTGAGGGTATTAACATGTATTTATGTGCTTCTCGCAGGGCATTAATCTTCGATCTGCAGATATGGCTAACGGCGCCCAGTCCTTCTCGTCAATGGCAAAAGAGCTGCTGAGAACCACAAAGAACGAGAAGAGCTCATCGTAGCAATGGCAGACATTTTTTTACTCCAGTTGTAAAGTCCTCCTTTTGATGTTTGTTTGAGAAGGCTAACCACACTTGCCAGGCAGTCAGCTCAGAAGTCCTCATGGCTTCGTTTTCCACTATATATGGTTTGTCGACTTTACAACGAGTTCACCTGACATACATGTGGATCATTATGTAGTGCTGCCCTAAAAGTGATTTTGTTGTAGATAGCAGAGAGTATCACGGTGGGAACTTTACAGTCAATTGATTCACCGTGCCAATTTTAATTGTATACATGTATAACTGTCTTATGGTACTTGTATCTGATGAATATAACTCACGACAATTTCATGGTTAACCACCGCATACACATGATGCATGACTGTCAATTGGCTTCTCATGTCCTAGCCAAGAAATGTCAGGGGCTGTTTGTATTGTGGCTGGCGGTTGCCATATCAAAATCTTGGCGTCGACTGGTAGCATAGGCTGGCATTTGGATTGAAGCAAAATTTTGGGTGCCTCAACAAAAATTTGGTGGCCACTCTAGACTCTGCACCAACGCACTGGCAAAACAGGGGCTGGGAAATCCTTCACCAATATATTGACGCACCCTTCATTTGGCATGGCTGGCATAGGCATAAACCAAACAGCCCCTTAGAACAGGCAACTGACAAAGCAAACAGCAGAATCAATAGATGATGGAGGAAACAGTTGGCGACGATCATGTGAAATCACAAATGTGCTGCATGAATAAAAGACTCAAGGAGTAAGTGTGTACAACTGTATCCAGGTAAAACATCAGAAAAATCACGAGAAGCAACAAGTAACAGCACAGCATCACAGCACAGCTAAATTAGTAGCAAGCCAACAACGGGCTAGTCACCAGATCAGCTGATAAAAGCAACCAGAATAGCTGTTTACACATGCAGCGGAGGTCCACAAAAGAAAAGCAGTCAAGAGTACCAAGCTTTTCTTCGCTAACAGTCGAACAGAGACATCTCCAGCATGCCACAGCCCAGGAGCACGCATCTAAACATCCTCCTTACAGCATAACATTACATAAAAAAGAACATAGCAGGCTAAGCCCTAAACAGCAAGCACTGATGATGCACAGCTGAAGTTCTCTAAGCTACTATTTACTCCTCGTCGTCCTCCTGCGGTAAGCCAGTGAAAGATATGTTAGCAACATGTAAAATTTCATCCACACTGCAGTTTAGATGACCTATTGTGATGTACAAAGTTTATATACCTCCTGCTCGTCATCATCCTCGACATCGGACTTTGACTTGTCAGAGCCCTCTCCTTCCTCCTCATCAGCATCAGTTTTCGCCTTCTTAGAGCTGGTGCTCTCCTGATAAATAGAACACAGAACATTATTAGATACTTAAATGCAGCGTACAGGCTTAATGTCATGAAATTTTATGGCAGCGGTAATACTACCTTCTTGCTCACAGCCTTGGTCTCTTTGACCTCCTGCTTCTTGCCTTTATACTTTGCCTTTTCCTAAACAAAGCATGCATTAATGAGTTGTGATCAAAAGATTTGCCTTCCCTTAACCAAATATATGTAGAATTACTAAACATAGCATTTCCATGTTTGCTTGCTGCTCCCACGTGAAATTTTTGGAAAGCGAAGGAACACTGTAACGGAGATTGACAGTGTAATAATTTTGGGATAACGGAGGACGGGCTGGGATGTTTGCAAGGGTGGCTGTTCTTTCAAGTAGTGCAAACATAACAGCACTAGAGCAATTTCCCCAACATTAATTACGTATAAGGCTGCAAACACTGAAAAATCAGATATACCTTATATATCCCACATACTGAGCAAGTCACAAACATTGTAACGGAGAGTGACGACGTTAATATTTTAGTGTAACGGAGGGCACATTAGGTTTTATTTTGGCAAGGGTTGACAATCTAGCGGTACTTTGGCAAGTGGCAGCCAATATAACGGCGCGGGAACAACTTAACCCTATATAATCGCATAAGCAGGGCAAAAATCAAACAAACCTCATCGGACATGCCGCGCCACTTCTCCCCAGCAGCCTTGGTGACCTAGAAACAAAACCAAACAGCCAGCACATGCACAGAGTCATGTAATCGCCCATAGAAACGAAACCCTAGAACTAAAAACCTAGAAATAAACTAGGTTTCGGCTAGGAGAAGAGTGGTGACTCACGGCGGCGACGCCCTTAACCTCAGGGTGTTTCTCCATGAACTGGGGCCTGAACTCAGCCCTACAGACAAGTTATACAAAAAATATTAGGGCATGGTTACGCGTAGATCTGGAGGGATAGAGGGGGAGCGAGCTTACAGGAAGGCGAAGAAGGGGGTGGGAGCGCGCTTCGGCTTGGCTACGCCGCCGGCGGCCGCCTTGCGCTTGCCAGAGGCCTTGAACCTGGCAACGACCCACCAGACGACGGCCAGTTAGTCGGTGCAACCAAAAGCCATGAAACCAGCGGACACGAAGAGGAAACGGGGGAGGAGGAGGTAACTTACGCAGCGTCGCCGTTGGCCTTGGACCTCATGGTAGCAGGCGGGCGTCGCGGGGCGGCTAGGGCTTTGGGGAGGGTTAGGGCTGTGGTGTGGAAATGCGGATCGGGGAAGGCGAGAGCGGATGGAACGGGACTACGGGATGGAAGTGGGGTTGGTTGGGGAAAGGAGGAAGGCGACAAGTGTACTAGTGGCCGCGTGCGGTGGGGGTGGGTTGCGCCCTCTGGGCCGTGAAACTGGGCTTGCCCAAAGAGCTTTGAAGCAGAGTTAACTTGCAGGCTGGGCTGGGCTGGGCTAAGCAGAGTTAACCAAGGAGAGGGAGAGGGAGCGGGAGCGGGAGCGGGAGCGGGCCGGCCCAGTTTGTCTCCTGGTTTTCTCAGAAAAACCGGCACATGTTTCCGGTTTGGTTTTTCGCTATTTTTTTTAAATAATATATTTTTTCAATTAATTTTACGCATACTACGTAAAATTGGTATTTCGGAAACTAGCCCGGCCTTGAAGACCCGTGCCCCGATACCTTTTGGGATACGAGGCCCCAACAAGTACAATCAGGGTTTAAACCTCCGATCAGTGGGTATACACAGCAGTGAAAAGCACACCTGATTGCTCAGGCGTCCAATGGAAAGCAGTACCAAGTAGGTAGGTCTAGACGGGGTCTCTACACCGAAAGGTCCTCGTCGGGGCACCGGTCTCCGAGGCCGCGCTAGTTTTCGAATTACCAATTTTATGTATTATTCGTGAAAATGATTAAAAAGTATTATTTTTTTGCATTTTTCTTTTTCTTTTTTTATTTTTTATTTTTCGTTTTTTGTTTCTCTTTTTATTAAAAAATGAATTTCTTTTATTTTTTTCAAATCGGATTTTTAAATTTTAACCATTTTCGATTTTGAACAAAATTTAAATCAGAACATTTTTCAAATATGAACTTTTCGAATCTAAACATTTTTATTTCAACAAATATTTTAAAATTTACAAAAAACAAAGGGCAGACCTTTATTCATAGCTAGAGAACTCGGAATCCACGGTGCTCGTTGCAAGAACAAAGCACGGACCTTCGAAATCACAACAGTGGGCTTGACGGGACCATATATCTCTATCTCTATTACTTATAAAGGAGCAAAAAAACTTCGCTACACGCACCCCACCAAACATACACGGACATACCACAACCACACGATTAGGCCCTCTTAACACGATCTAATGACTTTTATTAGCCTAATTGTTTTTCTTGGTGCACTTAGCAAATAGGTTAGACGGACTGAAACTCTGTCCACACGGAAAGCTCCCGCCCCGTGTATACAATCGTACCATCGCATAACAAACGCCAAGAATCAAGGAAACTGATTATCACACCACGATCTCCTCTCCCTAATTCCCGCCCTCTTGCTTCGCCACCAATACTAACGCCACCCGGCAGGAGCGTAACCTCCCTGGAAGGTGCCCTTGCCGCCTTCCTGGACGGCGAACCTTGCCCTCTTGCATCACCAACCAATCCTAATGTCGCCCGGCAAGCAGTGTAACCTCCGTGGACCTGTGACTTCGTCGGCTTCCTGTACGGCAAACCTTGCCCTCTTGCGTCGCCACCAATCCCGACGCCATCCGGCAAGCAGCGCAACCTCCCTGGACGGTACCATCTCTGCTTTCCTGGACGGCGACCTCGACGCCCAGAGTAGCACCTCTGCGCTCCTGGATGTCCAACTTGCTGCTTGGTAGCACCTTCGCCCTCCTACATCGCAAAGTCTGGTGTGCGGCCGTCCCTCCGTCGCCTCCTACACCCTCCCTCCCTTCGCCATCCTGTTAAAAATGGTGACAGTCAATCTTTGAGTAAAAATTTATTGCTTGCATGCTAGATCAACATAATTAGATACGTTCAGCATATCCTTGTTATTCAAACCCTCACATATCATTTCGTGCTACATATGTTTTTCTTTTACATTACCATGGCCATATTCACATAGATTTTCAGATACACAACCTTAGTTTGTACTTCGCAAATAAGCATCACATCACAGAGCTTTTCAAATGAGCAACCCGAGTTTGTGTTTTGCAAACAAACAACATATGACAGATGCAGATTAAACAACAGATTAGTGTTCAAATATTAGAAAAGATCTTACAGCAGGTGGTCGAAATATAAACAAATTAATTCTAGCAAGAATTGAGGAAGAACAGAAGATGTGGCTATTCAGATGGGCTTACTATACTAATCCATCTAAATTCTCCTTAGTGAAAGCACATTCTCTGCATAATCCATCTGTTACGAGATCCTCTGGTGCCTTTGTCCTCCCACGCACCTCGATTGGAACAGTCTTTTTTTTATCACGGAGGACCACGCTTGCTCTACATAGTTGTATGAAAGAGATCATCAGATTTTCTCTAAAACATATCACCATGTTATTTCTCTACCATATTTTCTAACTTCTCACAATGTCATTCTGCAAGTGAATGCATGAGTACTAGGAGACATGCATTCAACACATAGTGGCACAACAAATGGATTTTTCAAACGAATTTTAGGTTATCGGCAACTAGATGAGGCATATTAGACGTACAATTAATACGGTCTAAAAGGGTACGTTCATTTAACCAACCTATCAATATATTCACAAAAATCGATCGCTAGGTATAAGTAGAACCCAAAATCTGTTTTCCGAGGGTTAGCTAAATGAGCATAAGATGAAAGGAGGTGTGATCAAAGAAACATTAAATATGTACAAATACCACTTACAACGCTATTCGTAAATGAAAAGATCATAAATACTACCATAACTTAAATGTTAGTACAACGAAGTCCTAGAATGAGTATGATCCATGTAAGTATATAAATTTGCACTAGAGTGAGCATTTTCTTTATATACATCATGCATCAGACATCAACTGAAAAGAAATAAAAAATGGTGACACCACAAATTTTAGATGATGAACAATCAGATGGATTGGCTTTTGAATTTTCTCACTATATAAAATACTCCCTGCGATCCATATTACTTGTCGTTGAAATGGGTGTATCTAGCACTAAAATATGTCTAGATACATCCATTTTAGTGAAGAGTAATATGTGAAAGGATACGGATGTCGCCTAGAGGGGGGTGAATAGGCGATTAAAACTTTTCCTAGAGGGGATCAACAAAGGCGGAATAAAAACTAGTGTTTACTTTGTTAAGCACAACCTAGAAACAACTAAGGTTCACCTATGTGCACCAACAACTTATGCTAAGCAATACAAGCAACAAAGTGATAGCAAGATAAAGGTTACTTCAAGCACGAAGGCTATCACAATGTAAAGTGCATAAGTACAAGCTCGGGTATAGAGATAACCGAGGCACGCAAGGACGACGGTATTTTACCGAGTTCCTCCCAACATGGAGTATGTCTCGTTTGGAGAGGGGGTGGTATCAAACCACCAACACCATAAAAGGCCTCCCTTATTCTCCGGTGAATCTCACCCCAATGGGATTGATCCATACTTCCACTATCGGTGCACTTGTCGGTGGCAACCGGAACCTCTCACAAGGTTGGGGCACAACTCCACAACTTAATTGGAGGCTCCCAACAAATGTCACAAAAGGCCACAACAAATGCCACCAAGGCTACAATGCCACCAAGGCCACAAAACCGTCTAGGATTCCAAGAACCCAAGAGGGACAAGCTCCAATGAGCAACTCAAACCAAATTTTCCGAGGAGAACTCAAACCGATGCAACAAATGCAAATGACAAGAACACCACAAAGATGCTCAAATCCCTCACTCTCAAGTTCCAACAAAGCTACTAAAGCTATTGGGGGAACAAGAGAGGAGGAATCAAAGAGAGACACAAAATCCCCCAAAATCTAGATCCCCAAAGATGCACTCACAAAGAGATGAATCGGTTAGGTCAAAACGTGGGGCTAGATCTCCTCTCTCTTTCACTCAAATATGGGCAAGAATCATAGGAGGGAAAAGATTAGGCAAGCTTCAAGATCTAGAGCAAGTGTGGACAAAGTTTAGCCTAATAGATCATGGAGAAGTAAACTAAACTGAAAAAGGGCAAAATCTTAAATAGAGGCCCAGAAAAATCTAGCCGTTTGGACAGTTTTTCGGCAGTCCGATACTACCGGAACCAAACAAGATGGCAGGAAAAATGAGAGCAGCGAGATGGGGCCGTGGCGGTACGTACACGCAGCGAGGCAAGTAGGCGGGCAGCAGCAGCTGCGCACGCATGCGGAAGGCAGCAAGCAGCAGCTGCTGCTGCTAGCGCTGCACGCGCGCGCGCAGTAGAGCAGTAGTACGGCGCAGCTGGCCCGCAGCAGCTGGACAGCGCGCGCGAGCGGGGGCCGGCAGCAGCGGGCCCAGCTGCCAGCGCAGGCAGCGCAAGCGGGAGCACGCGAGAGGGAGCGAGGCGGCCGCAGCAGCGCGCGCGAGGCGAGCAAGCAAGGCAGGCGAGGCAGGCCTTGGTCAACGCGATGGCACGCGTGGGCCACAAGCAGAGCGGCTGGGTGAGAGAACGAGGCCGCGCTGGGCAAATAAACTGGGCTAGTAGCTGTGCGGCCCAGTACTACCGGCCGCCTGGGGCGGTAGTGCCGCTTGGGCCGGTAGTACCGGTCAGGACTACTGGGCAGGCCAGAAGTTGAGTTACACGCTGCCAGGCGCGACCGGTACTGGGCCCGGTAGTACCGGTCGGCCTAGACAGAATTCTTTCATTTTCTTTTTTAAATCGAATAGGCAAATATTCAAATCGCGATAACTTTTTATTGGAAGCTCCGATTGACCCGATTCAAATTGCATTGGATAGAGGGCGACAAGGGCTTCCCAATAAAAGGTGGAAATATTGATTATCACCAAGTGAGAAAGTATCAAGTAGAATAATATGAGATATCTCACTTGGTGAGAAACCGAAAAGCCGCATAAATCAAAATCGCAACAAGATACAAATGGGAGATCCGATTTAGATGAACAAGAGCTTGTTATGGAGATTACCACAAGCTCTATATCATCACATGGATAAGACCAAATAACAACCAAATATGATGATGCAAGTATGCAAAGGTTTGAGCTCTCTCCGAACGATGTGACCGAATTACTCATATGAGAGCCCCTCTTGATAGTACGATTATCTATCCTAAACCCGGTCTCCTACACACAACAAGAGACCGGCAAAAGAGACAACCTATCAAGATTATACCTTTGCCTTGAGCATTCCACTTGAGCTCGATGAAGACGGTCTTGCCCTTCTCAAGATGGAACGCCTTTCTTAATTCCTCATCATCGACCTCGCATATTGAGCTTGCTCAACATACCTTCTTTGCAATTCATCAACCTTGAAGCCAACACATGCTCCAAGCGATGCCAATGGACAAATCCTACAACTATAACTTAATACACACATTAGTCCATAAAGATTGTCATTAATTACCAAAACCACACAGGGGGGCCCAACATGTTCTTTCAATCTCCCCCATTTTGGTAATTGATGACAATCCCTTTACGAGGGTTTATATAAGGAATAGTAATGAATAAAATGGTAATACCAATATCAAATACTACAAAAGTATGTGATATTGGTACCATCATCATATATAGAGCAAACTCGCCCACAATCTATGCATGTGTGATGAACTTGAATTTCATTGCATATATTGCCAATCATTATCATTGGTGGAGTTTCCTCTATATATACCACATGCTAAGCAACAACAAATATGCAAGAGCATGAGAGGCAAATGCACAAGAACAAACTCAATGCATAAACCAATTTCCCTTAAACCCTCTAAAACTTCTCCCCCATTGGCATCGATTGCCGAAATGGGTGACAAGTTCGAGAAGGCAAATATAGTAATAATTCCTCCAAAGGTGTGCCTTCGCACATATCCAATGATGAATACTTGGGAGGGAGTTGAACTATATCGAGGATCCGAAGATTGCCAAAATAAAGTCAAATGATGCAAGAAATTTACAAGATCCGACAAACCAATTTGAAAACAACAAATGAGTCCAAATGGAAACAACAAGATATTATGATATGAGCAAAAGAGTGTTTTAAATAACAAATAGAGAAGCTCCCCAAGGTTTGTGCACAATTCAAAATAAATGTATTGGAATACATAATGCACAAATATGGAATCCTTGCTCCCCCATAAGCATTTAAAACACAACAAATGTGAAAGAATGCAAATGAGTATTATTAAATGAATTAGATGAGCTCCCCAAAGAGGATGCACCAATTATGATAATTGCATTTGGGAACGAGGTGCATAGTCATGGACTCCTCACTCATCCAAATTCATTTAACAATACAAGACATGAAGGAACAAATATGAGAGTCCGAAGATGCAAACAAGAGGAACAAGCACTCATAGGAAAATAAGTTTGGAAGCCACCGAAGAATCAAAAGGAATAGAATGGTGGTCTCCAAGGATTAAAAATCAACTAAAATTATCTTCTCATATGTGTATATGTCTCTAAGTGGAAAATATCACAAAGACATATTCCAAAGAAGAAAAATGCACACATAAAGAAGATTATACAAGAAAGCACATGAAAGGCAAAAAATGAAGTCATAACATATATCAATAGGATTTTTGCTTCAAAGCATGGCCAAAGGCTCACATATATCTTATTGTACATAATGGACTTCAAACACAAACACACTACATATATTACAACTATCACCAAGGGAAAAAGGAGAAAGTTGAAATATATGAAGAAAGGCAATAAGTATCATAATAGAAAATATACTAGCAAAATCTCACTATTGCATATGAGAGAAGTTGAGGAAATGATAGGCAATAAAATTGCTAGATTGACATATTTGGGATTGGAGGATCATATGCATGATTTTGTATAGTCCCAATTATATGCACTCATCTCAACTTATACACATATACAATAGAGAGTCCTCTTAATAGCATGGCTAGAGATACAACAATAAATACAAAATCAAAGAAACCATGCCAAGATGCAACCTACAAAAGGTTGGAAGCAATATAAATATGCATGATCAAGAAATACTTGTTACCGAGATATAATTGGTAGGATGTAGAGAATATGAATTCATTGATCATCCTATAGCTTGCCTCCAATTGTCATTAACGCACCACTTCTTCAAAATTGAGAGACAAGCATCCAATATATCTCCAATTTACCTAAAACACATTTAAGTACAAAATGGTCCCCAAACTTATTGGGTCCAAAGTAGTTAGTGCAACTACAATACATAGGAGAGACTCCACATAAATATGTGCATATTGATATGAAATTGAATTTCATGCACAGCTTAGCCGATGAGATTTGGTGGAGTTTCCCTTATATATTGGATCAAAGAAAGCAAACATGCCATAATATAGATATGTAGTAAATATGCATGCACAAGGCTTTCAAGAACCAAAAATGAGATACAATTTGAACAAAAACACCAAGTAAACCAAGATGGCACACACAAGAGTGTGACAAGACAAGCGGTGTCCAAATTGTATCAAAGACCCAATTCAACACATGAAAGATCACAAGTTCAAGAATGAACTAGGCTAAGGCCAAAAGAGCAAAAATAGATAGAAATAAAAATGCTCAAGGATTTATCTCATTCTAAAATGGTCAAATCAAGAAGCAAGGAATGAGACAAAAAAACCAACTCCCAACAAAAAGCAAGGTTCCAACAAGAAACCAAACTCCCCAAACTTCTCATGATGGCACAAAATACCAAAACGAAAGGATTGGGCTTCCAAGCACATAAAACCTGATATGGATCAAACAATGAAGCATAAATGTGAGTGTTCTAAATAATATAGGAGATCTCCCCCATAGATAGTGCATTATGTAGGAGTTTCCTTTTAAATTCAAAATGCACACAAATGGGATCATCACTTGCACCTACAATAAGTAAAACACAAGAGGATATCAATAAAATAAGAAGATCCACAATAAGCAAGGAAGGCTTGGGAGACAACACAAAACATTTTCTTGGCCAAAGATAGGATAATATTAAGCAAGGGCCAAAGTGAATATGATCAACAAATTCTACCATAAATTACTCATTGTACAAGGACAAGAAATATTGGGAATAATTTCCCAAGGTAGCTTGCATAGATATCCAAGATCATAGTCACAACAAGAAGCATATAACTAAATATAAGAATTGGGCATGATACTTCGAACAAGATTCTTGGTAGCTTCCAATAGTCACACAATCACTAGTGATTAGAGTAACTTGAAGCAAATGGTTTCCATGATGATATAGAGATCTAAATTTGAGGAAACACATACCAAGAAACACTCTCATATACAAGATCCAAAATATGATCAACAACAACATTCAAGCGAATTAGAACTTGTATGAGCAAATGTGTCACATAGGCGCTAGATAATTATCAATATCAATTCTAAGTGACACAACCTCGAATATTCACATTTTCTAGGATTGTGATATGCACTAAGCATATGACTCCCCCATAATGTGATACTACCATAAAACCAACGCAAGGCAAACGGATACAAATAGAGATAATTAATGGACATTATAAACTTAAATTTCTCATGAGACTTGTACCACATAGAGACTTGACAATAATCCAATATAAACACTAGGTGGTATTCCTCATGTACACACAATTTTAGGATTGTGGAATGCCCAAGCATAACACTCCCCCAAAATGGGATAATCCATTAATCTCTCACAAGAGCCAAATAAGATATCAAATATAATCAATTAAGGCTCAAACACAAGAAACACACATACATGTTGTGCCACTTAATCATGCACACATATGATTGATATCTTAAGATAATTAAGTGGAAAGCACAACTTGTACAAAATCATGGAAGATACAAAACCAACACATGCACAAGGGGGCGAGTAACTTTCAATGAAATGAGTTAAGCATATGTTACCGCAAGGAGGAACATTGGAAATATAATAGGAGCAATATAATCCACATGACTTGGCTTTGACAAAAATAATAATGAAGATCCCTTAATTCTTCATGATGTAGCCAAGTCTCCAATGTCCTCCAATAATACCTATTGATCAAGTTTTGGCTTGTTGGTCCCCAACCAAGTTGGGTCCTAAGAGGTTAGTCACAATAGGCTTGGCAACCCAAATGGTTCTTTTCTTGACACCACATTGGGCACCAACAAATTTGGCAAACACATTGCCAACCTCATCCTTACAAAGAGAATAAGAATCATCAATCAAGATAGGATGGGATGAGGATTTACCAATAGTGCATACGGAAGAAATGTGCCCCTTCTCACGGCATATGTAGCAAGTTCTACTCTTGCTATCTTTCTTTTTGGATGAAGAAACAACTTGAGTAAGAGCTTGAGTCTTCTTGGGAGGAGGCCCATCTCTAACAAGATGTAGAGCTTGAGGCCGCTTCCCTTGTTGCTTCTTACCAAGGGACTTCTTCTTTAATGGGCAATGTTTGACATGATGCCCTTCTTCCTTGCACTTGAAGCAAACAATGTTGGCCGGATTCTTGACTTGATCTTGGCCATTCTTCTTGTTATCCTTGTGCTTCAACTTGATAGTGGACTTGTTCTTGGCATTGGAGTTGAATCCAAGCCCACTCTTGTCATTGGGGGATTTTTGCACACTCAAGATTTTGTTGAGTGCGGCCTTCCCTTGATGATCCTTTTTCAAGTCATTCTTCAAAGAAGTGACTTGGGCCTTGAGCTCTTTGATTTCCTCTACATGATTAGTTTCAACAAAAGTACTAGAGGAAGTAGATGCTACATTGTTAGAGCAACAAGGCATGGAATGTAATTCATCACAAGATACATCATGGTTGTGAGAGGATGAACTACATGGACTAGCACATGGCAATATAACATTTGGAGTAGATGTAGTGCTAATGTCCACATGAGGCCCACTAGATGTTACCTTTGACATGATGGCCTCATGAGCTAACTTTAGCCTACCATGGGAGACTAGAAGATCCTCATGCGAGCTTGAGAGCTTAACATGACTTTCTTCTAATTTCCCATAGTTGCTAGTTAGCAATGCAAGTTGAGCCTTTATCTCAACATTCTCCTCCAAAATAGATGCTTCACAAGAAATAGAGTTAGTAGCACAAACATCATCATTATTAGTGAGAGATGAGGGCAACTTGGCAAGCTCTTTTGAATATGAAGCTTTAAGTTTCTCATGTGACTCGGTGAGTTTGATGAGCTCCCTCTTAACGACCCGAGAGCCATTTTCGAGGTGCTTAAAATCCTCAACAAGTTTAGCATAAGCAACTTCAAGTTCATCATTTTTAATCTTGAAGGAGTTAGCCACCGCAAGTTCTCTATCATGGTATTCCTTTACTCTAGATAATTCTAGAGTAAAAGTCTCCTCAAGAGATTCTTTGGTGGTTTGTTCTTCTTCAAGGGAGTCCTTTACTTGAGCAAGTTCATTAGCATATTCACGCTCAAGTGCAAACTTTTCATCAATTATGTTTTCTTGCTCCTCAATAAGATCATTGCCTTCTATAGCATAATTCAAGATTTCAAGAAGGTTGGAGGAAGCAATTTTATTTTTGTAGAGAGCACTATAGACAACCTCTCCCATTTTCTTGATAGAGGTAATATCATACTTACCTCTATAATCATCATTATCATTCTCAACCTCATCATCATCATCATCATGAGATACAATGGGATTCAAAGAGGTTACCTTTGTTCCCTTAGCCATAAGGCACATGTGAGAACCGGAGGAAGGTGATGATGAGATTGCACTTGTAGCTCTCTTCAAGACCTTGTCTTGGCCCATAGAATCTTCATTTTCCTCTACATGGTTAGCAACACAAGCACTAGAGGAAATAGAAGCATTTTTATCATGGCAACAAGACAACATGAGCATATCATCATGAGATTTGTTCAAGTCATTTATACATGATATGCAAGGACTATTAACACAAGCATCTGAGGAATTTTGTGTGCTAGTAGTGTTAAGGTCCAAAGATAGATCATTGCAACTAGATAGATATGAGGGATTACAAATAGTGAACACACTATCCATATTGCAATTTCTATCACCACTCACAATATCATTACCTTGTGAAAAATCACATGTTGGTGAAGTGGTAGACGATGAAAACTCATCTCGACCGGAAGTGGAAGCAACACAATCATCCTCAATAATGTTGGACTTGCTATATTTATCTTGAAGCTTGGTCCATATCTCACGAGCGCTTGAATAAGGAATGATAGACGAAAGAACTACATTGCTCACAACATGCAAGAGAATTTTAGTAGCTAGAGCATCTATATGAGAGTTCAACTTCTCCTCTAAAGATTCGTTTTGTGTATCCATAGGAGAAGAGAAACCCACATATAGATAGCCCTCGATAATTGGGTGAATTTCCCGAATAAATTAAGAATGCGAATTTTCCAAACATCATAATTTGTGCCATCGAATGTGAGCGTGTCCTTGTGCACTAATCCCCTAGCCGACATCTTTACTCTCAAGGCGGTGAAGCCTAAAATGAGAGACCGGGCTCTGATACCAATTGAAAGGATACGAATGTTGCCTAGAGGGGGGGTGAATAGGCGATTAAAACTTTTCCTAGAGGGGATCAACAAAGACGGAATAAAACTAGTGTTTACTTTGTTAAGCACAACCTAGAAACAACTAAGGTTCACCTATGTGCACCAACAACTTATGCTAAGCAATACAAGCAACAAAGTGATAGCAAGATATAGGTTACTTCAAGCATGAAGGCTATCACAATGTAAAGTGCATAAGTAAAAGCTCGGGTATAGAGATAACCGAGGCACGCGAGGACGACGGTATTTTACCGAGTTCCTCCCAACATGGAGTACGTCTCGTTTGGAGAGGGGGTGGTATCAAACCACCAACGCCACAAAAGGCCTCCCTTATTCTCCGGTGAATCTCACCCCAATGGGATTGATCCACACTTCCACTATCGGTGCACTTGTCGGTGGCAACCGGAACCTCTCACAAGGTTGGGGCACAACTCCACAACTTAATTGGAGGCTCCCAACAAACGCCACAAAAGGCCACAACAAATGCCACCAAGGCTACAATGCCACCAAGGCCACAAAACCGTCTAGGGTTCCAAGAATCCAAGAGGGACAAACTCCAATGAGCAACTCAAACCAAATTCTCCGAGGAGAACTCAAACCGATGCAACAAATGCAAATGGCAAGAACACCACAAAGATGCTCAAATCCCTCACTCTCAAGTTCCAACAAAGCTACTAAAGCTATTGGGGGAACAAGAGAGGAGGAATCAAAGAGAGACACGAAATTCCCCAAAATCTAGATCCCCAAAGATGCACTCACAAAGAGATGAATCGGTTAGGTCAAAATGTGGGGCTAGGTCTCCTCTCTCTTCCACTCAAATATGGGCAAGAATCATCGGAGGGAAAAGATTAGGCAAGCTTCAAGATCTAAAGCAAGTGTGGACAAAGTTTAACCTAATAGATCATGGAGAAGTAAACTAAACTGAAAAAGGGCAAAGCCTTAAATAGAGGCCCAGAAAAATCTAGCCGTTTGGGCAGTTTTTCGGAACGATCCGGTACTACCGGATTTAATCGGTACTACCGGAACCAAACAAGATGGCAGGAAAAAAATGAGAGCAGCGAGATGGGGCCGTGGCCGTACATACACGCAGCGAGGCAAGTGGGCAGGCAGCAGCAGCTGCACACGCATGCGGAAGGCAGCAGCTTGCTCGGCAGCAGCAGCAGCTGCTGCTAGCGCTGCACGCGCGCGCGCAGCAGAGCAGCAGTACGGCGCAGCTGGCCCGCAGCAGCTGGACAGCGCGCGCGAGCGGGGGCCGGCAGCAGCTGGCCCAGCTGCCAGCGCAGGCAGCGCAAGCGGGAGCATACGAGAGGGAGCGAGGCGGCCGCAGCAGCGCGCGCGAGGCGAGCAAGCAAGGCAGGCGAGGCAGGCCTTGGTCAACGCGATGGCGCGCGTGGGCCACAAGCGGAGCGGCTGGGTGAGAGAACGAGGCCGCGCTGGGCAAATAAACTGGGCTGGTAGCTGTGCGGCCCGGTACTATCGGCCGCCTGGGGCGGTAGTGCCGCTTGGGCCGGTAGTACCGGCCAGGACTACCGGACAGGCCAGAAGTTGAGTTACACGCTGCCAAGCGCGACCGGTAGTGGGCCCGGTAGTACCGGTCGGCCCAGACATAATTCTTTCCTTTTTCTTTTTTAAATCGAATAGGCAAATATTCAAACCGCGATAACTTTTTATTGGAAGCTTCGATTGACCCGATTCAAATTGCGTTGGATAGAGGGCGACAAGGGCTTCCCAATAAAAGGTGGAAATATTGATTATCACCAAGTGAGAAAGTATCAAGTAGAATAATGTGAGATATCTCACTTGGTGAGAAACCGAAAAACCGCATAAATCAAAATCGCAACAAGATACAAATGGGAGATCCGATTTAGATGAACAAGAGCTTGTTATGGAGATTACCACAAGCTCTATATCATCACATGGATAAGACCAAATAACAACCAAATATGATGATGCAATTATGCAAAGTTTTGAGCTCTCTCCGAACGATGTGACCGAATTACTCATACGAGAGCCCCTCTTGATAGTACGGTTATCTATCCTAAACCCGGTCTCCTACACACAACAAGAGACCGGCAAAAGAGACAACCTATAAAGATTATACCTTTGCCTTGAGCATTCCACTTGAGCTCGATGAAGACGGTCTTGACCTTCTCAAGATGGAACGCCTTTCTTAATTCCTCATCATCGACCTCGCATATTGAGCTTGCTCAACATACCTTCTTTGCAATTCATCAACCTTGAAGCCAACACATGATCCAAGCGATGCCAATGGACAAATCCTACAAGTATAACTTAATACACACATTAGTCCATAAAGATTGTCATTAATTACCAAAACCACACATGGGGGCCCAACATGTTCTTTCAATATGGATTGGAGGGAGTATCATTTTGGTTATCTTCCCAACATTCATTAGCCTCACCTAACCTGATGGCACAGCTAAAAGTAGTACTCCCTCTGATCCATATTATTTGTCATTAAAATGGATGTATCTAGCACTAAAACATGTCTAGATACATCTATTTTAGTGACAAGTAATATGGATCGGAGGGAGTAGTATAAATATTCCTTGGCAACAAAAGAAAACTTACCAACTCCATTGTAATAATTTAAATTTTCTCAGTAATAATAGTAACCTTGCATTTTCTGCATATACATCATGCATGAGATATGAGATATCTATCGAAAAGACAGGCAAATGGGGACACCACAAATTTCGGTACATGAACAAGCAGATGGATTTTCTGTTTGAATTTTCCCACTACTAGTAAGCTTGTACATGCGACGCACGTCTTCAAAGTTTTAAATAAATCTTTTTTCTTCTAATAATTTGATTGTTGTTACTAAACCATTTACGTATGCCACATGATCCAATGGTGTATGTATACACATGCAACATATAATCCACGACATGGTAAACGCTAGATAAAACATGATTAGAATAATAGGCAATATACTAATTATGTAAAATAGCAAATACATATTAAGGCATATAACCAAACAAACTGCAAGCCATAAAACTTTGGATATGATCAGAACAAGATTGAGAAAGAATATATACACAGCAGTAGCAGAAGAAGAACCGCCGGCGTTGGAACCGTAGTTGGCCATGTTGTCGAGAAAGAGGGTGTTGATGTCGGGGAAGAAGTCCTCGTCGGGGAAGACGTCGCCGTAGTCGCTATCTGTGAGGGAGTCCGTGACGAAGCCAGTAGTCACGCTGATAGCGCTCCCCAAGAACCTTATCGCCCTTCTCCCGTACAGGACTCGAAGCAGCAGGGTCTCGGAGGCCTACTGTCCCGGCTAGCGGTGCACGCCGCAAGACGGGATGGAGAAGATCTAGGTAGCGTAGTGCTCTAGAACTGGAGGCGCAAAGGATGTGTGACAGTGTATCTGAGAGGAGGCGCGACCTCTCTCTCTTATAGGCACAGAGGGGAGCAGAAGATGAAACGAATGGACGGGAGATGAAGCGAACAGGCGGCAGCCCACCGGACAGCCTCCACTCAATTCGTATTCATTTAACTCGTATTAAAAGTCCATTCAAAGCAAACATTTCAGCTTTTGTACATCTGTTCATATACCATTCATGCGTGGCAAAATAAAGCTCGGCTCGGCGAGATTCCCGCAACCCGCGGCGCGCGCGCGTCGTGACGAGGCGAGGCGAGGAGGAGGAGCGCGCGTGTGGAACTCTCTCCTTCTCCTTCTCATCCTTTTACCAAGTGGTAGGAGAGCTCACCTTATAAGCTGGTCCAACTTTCACTCAACTAGCAATGTGGGACTAAACATTTGTCCCAGCTCTTGCCTTGCATAAATGGGCCTCTAGAATTTCAGAAATTTATTGGCATATAATAAATGGGCTGGGCCTATTTAGGCAAAAATTCCAACAATCCCCCACCAGATCCCAGAGGCACATGAAGTTTGCCTTTGGTTCCAAAACATTATTTATATACCGGTACTGTAGTGGAGACTGTTAAGTTGAACTTCCACCTAGAGCTTTATGTTATACTAGGCCGCAACTTGTACAGTGGACTATGCCTTAAACTGCAAGTTTGCTGCGAACCTAGCTTCACAAAAAGTCTTGACCGATACTAGTCTACCGTGGGACTTCCCCGTGGGTGGAGCTTATACGTCATACTCCATGACCTTTCATGAGTTTATTAGAGAGCACCCTACTCTCATAGACTACAACGTTTTAACAGTCAGACTCATATAGGTGTGTTCTTCAAAAGATGTTCTGCAGGACAACATCTTTGTTTAGGATAAGCCATTTAGAACACATTAAGATAATAAATCAACTTGCCATGCAGAAGAGGAAAATATTGAATCCTTATGGAGTGGTGTTTATTAAAGTAGGGATATTTTCCTCTCAGCTAACCAAAAGCCTGTCTCCCAATTCTAATTCACGGGATCTCTGATCACATAGAGTGGTTTACCACTATGGAAAGCTCAAATTGTGGGTCTCATACCCATCTCCTTTGATGCATTTTCTATCACGTTGCGTGATAGACCCTTTGTGAAGGGATCTGCCAGGTTCTTAGATGTTTGGATATAATCCAATGCAATAACTCCGGAGTTTCTCATTTTCCTAACAGATTTTAGTCTCCTCTTCACATGTCTTGAGGACTTCATATTATCCTTAGAACTGTTCACCTTAATAATCACAGTTTGATTATCACAGTTCATTGGAATTGCGGGTATAGGTTTTTCAACCACAGGTAAGTCCATCAAGAGTTCACGAAGCCACTCTGCTTCAACAGTGGC
Organism: Avena sativa; assembly: GCA_916181665.1. Lineage (NCBI taxonomy): Eukaryota > Viridiplantae > Streptophyta > Magnoliopsida > Poales > Poaceae > Avena > Avena sativa. The sequence continues at coordinate 162,339,594 of OV702294.1, read as the reverse complement.
CGTGTCTAGTGCTGTGAGTTCTGCTTCCATAGTTGACCTTGTTAAGATGGTCTGCTTGCAAGACTTCCAAGAAACAGCGCCACCACCAAGTGTGAAAACATATCCACTCGTGGCCTTTATCTCGTCAGCATCAGATATCCAATTTGAATCACTATAACCCTATAGTACCCTCGGATACCTGGTATAGTGTATGCCATAGCTCGCAGTGCCTTTAGATATCGCATAACTCTCTCAAGAGCATGCTAGTGATCATCTCCTGGATTTGAAACAAATCGACTGAGTTTGCTTACAACAAAGGCGATGTCAGGTCTCGTGGCACTAGCTAAATACATAAGCGAGCCAATGATTTGAGAGTATCTTAGTTGGTATCTAGTATTTCCTCGATTCTTTCGAAGCAACACACTAGGATCATACGGTGTAGGAGAAAAATTGGCGTCGCTATACCCGAAATGACTCAAGATCTTTTCCACATAGTGGGACTGAAGCAGTGTAATCCCACCATCATCATCTCTCAATAGCTTGATGTTCAGGATGACATCAGCTACTCCCAGATCCTTCATCTCAAAGGAACGAGATAAGAAATCTTTGACCTCCTTAATTACATTAAGGTTGGTTCCGAAAACCAGTATGTCATCAACATACAAACAAAGGATGACTCCCTCACCCCCACCATGGCGATAGTATACACACTTGTCAGCTTCGTTTACAACAAAGCCTGCAGCGGTTAAGGTTTTATCAAATTTTTCGTGCCACTGCTTAGGTGCTTGTTTAAGACCATATAAAGACTTCAGAAGCTTGCACACTTTTATTTCTTGACCATTTACTACAAAACCATCTGGTTGATCCATATAAATTTCCTCATCCAACTCTCCATTTAGGAAAGCCGTCTTAACGTCCATTTGATGAACGAGAAGACCGTGTGAGACAGCCAGAGAAAATAGTACTCGAATGGTGGTAAACCTTGCTACAGGTGAGTAAGTGTCAAAGAAGTCTTCACCTTCCTTTTGGGTATAACCCTTGGCCACAACTCTTGCCTTGTACTTCTCAATAGTACCATCAGGCCTTAGTTTCTTCTTAAACACCCATTTACATCCTACAGGTTTGCACCCATAAGGACGATCAGTGATCTCCCATGTGTTCATTAGCTAAGATGGAATTCATCTCACTATGAACAGCTTCCTTCCAGTAGTCAGCATCAGGAGATGCATAAGCTTCTGAAATGGAAGTGGGAGTGTCATCGACAAGGTACACAATGAAATCATCACCAAAAGACTTTGCAGTCCTTTGTCTCTTGCTCCTTTTAGGAATTTCATTATCATCCTCCTTAGGACTTTCAGAGTGTTCAATTGGAATGGTAGGTTTAGAGAATATAGCAAATTCCTGATTAGATGAACTAGGTATCTCCGGATTTAATGAGTTAGGTTTATCCTTCATTGGAAAGATATCCTCAAAAAAGTCGCATCAGTCGACTCCATGATTGTACCGACATGAATGTCAGGCACTTCAGATTTTACTATCAAGAATCTATAACCAATGCTATGAAAAGCATAGCCCATAAAAACACAATCAATGGTTTTTGGTCCAAGCTTGCGCTTCTTGGGGATTGGTACATTAACCTTTGCCAAACAACCCCAAGTACGTAAATAAGAGAGTTTTAATCTTTTCTTCTCCCATTCTTCGAATGGAGTAATTTCTTTGTTATTTGTGGGAACTATGTTTAGGACATGACACACGGTCAATAGTGCCTCCCCCCACCATTCCTTGGAGAGACCCGATGTGTCTAACATGGCATTAACCAAATCTGTTAGAGTACAGTTCTTTCTTTCGGCTACTCCATTTGACTGGGGTGAGTAGGTAGGCGTCATCTCATGAATTATACCATGTTCCGCACAAAAAGAATCAAAGTCGTTGGAAAAATACTCTCCACCACGATCAGACCTAAGCCTCTTAATCTTTCGATCAAGTTGATTTTCTGCCTCAACTTTATAGATTTTGAAGAAACTCAAAGCCTCATCTTTCGATTTCAGAAGATACACATGAAAATATCTCGTAGAGTCATCGATCAAAGTCATAAAATATTTCTTTCCACCTTTTGTGAACACACCATTCATCTCACAAAGATCAGAATATATGAGCTCTAGTGGTGTTAAATTTCTCATTTCTGCAGTCGTATGTGACTTGCGAGGTTGTTTAGCTTGCATGCAGACTTGGCACTTAGATCCCTTAACAGTTGTGAACTCAGGGATTAAATTCATTTTGGCTAGCCGCGTCATACAACCAAAATTAATATGACAAAGACGAGAGTGCCAGACATTTGATTCAAAATTCGTGTAAATATGATTAACAACTTTATTACAAATGTCCGGCAGAGATAAGCGGAACAAGCCTCCACACTCATAGCCTTTACCAACAAGGTTCCATACTTCGAAATTACAAATTTATTGGAATCGAGTACAATCTTGTAGCCATCTCGACACAGAAGAGATTCGCTAACAAGATTTTTATTTATTGAGGGAACATGATGCACGTAGTGAACTTCAGATCGACCGTACCAACACCATGAACAGAAGCATGCGAGCCGTTCCCCATCAACACGGTTTGAGTCCCTCTGACCTGATATGAAGAAAACATGGAAATATTAGAACATACATGTACATTAGCGCCCGTGTCAATCCACCAATCAGGAGAATGACATAATGAAAGAACAGTAGGTAATATATCATACCCAACATCTTTCATCTCAACGTCGCCCATGACAACATTAGCAGTCTTGCTGCCCTTCCCATGCTGGCGCTTGTCAAAGCGGTTGGGACAAGTAGGAGCCCAATGATTAGGATCACCGCACACATGACAAGCACCTTTCCTCTTATCAGTCTTCCTCTTGAAGCTGGTGGACTGTGAGGCCTTGTTCTTTCTATCGAACTTTCCTTTGTCATCAGACTTGCCTTTGTTCTTGAACTTGTGAGGCTGAAAGTTCCTTTTCTGTACCAGATTGGCATTAGAACCTCCCTCGGTACCTCGAGCACATGTGTCTTTTGCTATCGCCTTCTCTTCCACATCAAGAGTCCCAATGAGATCTGTCACGGAGAACTTTTGTCTCTTGTGCTTTAGAGAAGTAGCAAAATTCCTCCATGACTGAGGAAGTTTGGCAATAATGCCTCCGGCAACAAACTTGTCCGGTAACACACAAGTGAAGTGCTCAAGCTCCCTGGCAAGTGACTGTATCTCATGAGCCTGCTCCACAATGGAGCAGTCATCAACCATCTTATAGTCATAGAATTGTTCCATGACATACAGTTCACTGCCAGCATCGGAGACTCCAAATTTTCTCTCGAGCGCATCCCACATATCCTTGCCATTGCTAAATGACAGATATGAATCGACAATATTGTCACCAAGAATGCTGATCAAGGCAGCCTTGAAAGTGGTATCAAGTTTTTGGAACGTCTCTTCCTGAGCGGGATTAAGTTCTCCCTCAGGTGCGCCATAGATGGCGTTATAGCAGCTCATGGTCTGAAACCAAAGCACTGCCCCCGCATGCCATCGTTTGTAATTCACACCTTCGAACACAGGTGGCTTCATAGAAGCAACAAAGCCACTTGGGGCAAATTGTCTGAAATAAGGTTTTTGGATTGTTGAATAATAGAGCAATTTACCAAGCGAATTATCCATAATAAATGCTAGATAAAACATGATTAGAATAATAGGCAATATACTAATCATGTGAAATAGCGAATACATATTAAGGCATATAACCAAACAAACTGCAGGGCATAAAACTTTGGATATGATCAGAACAAGATTGAGAAAGAAGATATACACAGCAGTAGCAGAAGAAGAACCGCCGGCGTTGGAACCGTCGTTGGCCATGTCGTCGAGAAAGAGGGTGCTGATGTCAGGGAAGAAGTCCTCGTCGGTGAAGACGTCGCCGCAGTCGCTATCTGTGAGGGAGTCCGTGACGAAGCCAGTAGTCGCGCTGATAGCGCTCCCCAAAAATCTTATCGCCCTTCTCCCGTACAGGACTCGAAGCAGCGGGGTCTCGGAGGCCTACTGTCCCAGCTAGCGGTGCACGCCGCAAGACGGGATGGGCAAGATCTAGGTAGCGCAGTGCTCTAGAACTGGAGGCGCAAAGGATGTGTGACAGTGTATCTTATAGGCACATAGGGGAGCAGAAGATGAAACGAATGGACGGGAGATGAAGCGAACAGGCGGCAGCCCACCGGACAGCCTCCACTCAATTCGTATTCATTTAACTCGTATTAAAAGTCCATTCAAAGCAAACATTTCAGCCTCTGCTCATATACCATTCATGCGTGGCAAAATAAAGCTCGGCTCGGCGAGATTCCTGCAATCCGCGAGGCGCGCGCGTCGTGACGTGACGTGACGAGGCGAGGCGCGCGTGTGGAACTCTCTCTTTCTCCTTATCATCCTTTTACCAAGTGGTATGAGAGCTCACCTTATAAGCTAGTCCAACTTTCACTCAACTAGCAATGTGGGACTAAACATTTGTCCCGGCTCTTGCCTTGCATGAATGGGCCAAATGGGTCTCTAGGATTTCAGGAATTTATTGACATATAATAAATGGGCTGGGCCTATTTAGGCAAAAATTCCAACAATTAGTACATAAAGCTTACGATTTAACACCAGTTTGAAGCGATACTTAAGGAACATTTACACACACACCATTGTCGACCATTCTTGTCACCTATTCATGCAATCAACAATGCCTCATTCTATGGTAGAGATATTGTTCAAAGATTTGCTATCTGTGATATTTAAAATTATGTACCGAAAATAACATCCTTGGCTTAAAATCATCCTACATATGCATTATACAATATTATTATATAAAATTATATACAAAATGTGTACAAATGAGCATGGTAAATACCTAGACAAACGATCATGGTACCAAACGAAGTATACTTGATCTAGAATGTCAGACAAAATATCTCATATCTGGTCCATAAAGTTAAACATCCACAAACCACATGATGGCTTGTGTGATTACAAATTTTAATAAGACAATTTTCAATGTATTTTTAAAATATATAAAAAATAATTTTAATATTAGTTTTAAGGATCTTAAACATTCCTTAACATGAGTACATGACCCGTCCCTGGCCATAAAAAAATAAAAATATCTCACCCAAAGGCCCCAGCCAACCCCACTCTCTTTACCTTCTCCACTCTCTATTATCCCTTTCTCTATGTCTTGTCAAGTTGTCCCCTCCCAATCTGCCCATCGCCAACACGACGATCGCCCCTTCCCAGCCTGCCCGATGCTGGCCCCATTTCGGTGATCCGGTGACGCTCCCTTGCTCTTCTTCGCCCCTCGTCATTGATTCCGGTCGGCAAATAACAAGAAGAGACACCGATACAAGGCTACACTCGCGGGAGGAGGATGTTGGCGGCAGGCCAGGCGCCGACAGAGGTAGGAGCGCGAAACTCGTCTACATCGGTATGCTGCCATAGCCACCACGTCAGCGGGACAAGCCAATGAAGAGGAGGGAGTGCCGAGGGACATCGGCCAGGATGCCCTGCACCGGGGGGTTGGCTGTGTTGCGAGCATCCTTGAGCGTCCCAAGTGCGGCATGCTCCTGGAGTAGATTATCGAACCCCTCCCCACCTCGCCTCGTCTGGTAATTCCTCGACCCCTGTCTCTAATGTGCTCGATTTGGCTCTGGTCGCTTCCAAAGACGATTTCTTACATATATCTGTAGATAGCTACATATACGGAAGTGCCAAGAATGGAAGAAAGGACTGTGATTTTTAGTAAATCAGAGCACCAGATGAGATGTTGATTTGATTAAGGAAGACACGGAAGGCAACTCCAAAGTGAAAACCCTATAGAAGTACACATTTGGATGCCACTGCTTTTAGCTAGATGTGATTTATCATCATATATGACTGAAACATAAAAATTATGATGGAGCAGTAGACTTTTCTTATATAACGAATGGATAAGTTTATTAATTATGAGACACCCATGTTTATAAGTACCAATTAACAAGAATAATCCTATATAGTGAATACTCAACAAATTGTGCTAGATGGATATCCCTATAGGAAGACCTAGGGATCCCTTTAAATCTTAGACACTTTGCTTTTTCTCTTCAAATTTGTAGGGGTTCGTAGCATGGAAAACAAAAAAATTCTACCGCATGCAAACAAACAAGCCAAGATCTATCTACTAGATTGTAGCAACGAGTTGATAGTGAAACTCACCCTCGAAGATTCCAAAGCGGTTAACGAGATCGGATTCTTGTGGGTGATGTAGTCGTACTCTTGCCAATCTCAAGATCGTGTAGACGATCCTTCCGGCGCCGCGTTTCGGCAGCGCTCCCGCAGTCGGTCACACGTTCGGTACTCGATGAAGACCTTCCTCTCCCTTGTTTCAGCAGGCAGCGGAGGTAGTAGCACTCTCCTCGCGATTCCGGCAGCACGACGGCGTGGTACCGGAAGTAGAGGGGAGATCTCGCAGGGCTTCGCCTTAAGCCGGAGCGAGTATGGTGGACTATGAGAGAGCCCTCGGTGATCTAGGGTTTAGACACACCAAGGGGAGAGGGCTAGGCCGACGGCTAGGGCTTGGGGAAGCCCAAGTAGGCGGCTAGGGTTTGCCCTAGGCGGCGGCAGCAGGAGGTGGCGGCGCCGGCGGCTTGGAGCTAGGGTTTGCGGGGTGCAAGTTGTGTGCTTGGAGGGGCAGCCCTGCCCCTCCTTATATAGGTGGAGGGGCGCGCCAAGGGAAGGGGAGTCCCTCCCCAACTCGGTCTCCATGGGCCGGCGGTGGAGGGAGAGGGACTTCCTCCCCAAGTAGGTTTCCTACTCTCCCTCACCAAACAAAATAGCCGTTTGACTTTTCAAATTGGCGTTTGACTTTTCATACTAGGATTTCATTTATCCCTTTATTTTGTTCAGCGATGACACCTAGTACATGATGCAACCATTCCAACTTGTAATGACACATTCATGTACCCTTTCCCTCCGGAGTGCCGGACATTCCGGAACCTTCTAGAACATTCCCGATGAAAACACCGGAACCATTCTTCAACCCCGAAACAGGACTTTCCTTATATGAATCTTATTCACCGGACCATTCTGGATCTCCTCGTGATATCCCGGATCCTATCCGAGACTCCGAACAACATTTGGTCTCTTACTCATCATTCCATAACTACTCAAACAACATCGAATCCTTAAGTGTGTCTCCCTACGGTTCGTGAATTATGCAGACATGATCGAGACACTTCTCCGATCAATAACCAATAGAGGAATCTGAAAATTCATATGGCTCCCACATATTTCTACGATTACTTTGTGATCGAATGAACCACTTACATACGATACCAAATTCCCTTTGTCTCACGATAGTTTACTTATCCGAGGTTTTGATCGTCGGTATCTCTGCATACCTAGTTCAACCTTGTTACCAATAAGTACTCTTTTCTCGTTCCGGTGATATGTGATCCCTTGTGAGCCAGTCACATGCTTGCAAGCTAATTAAATGACATTTCACCGAGAGGGCCCAGAGTATATCTATCTGTCATATGGATGGACAAATCCCACTCTTGATTCATGTGTCTCAACCCATACTTTCCAAACACTCAATGCCACCTTTATAGCCACCCAGTTACGGTGTGGTGTTTGATGTCATCAAAGCATCCTTCTAGTGATGGTGATAAACATGATCTCATGGTCGAAGTAATTAGGTTACTATGTATCAGAAAGCATATAGCAATTGAACTATTTAAAATGACTTGATCTTTATGCTACGCTTATCTATAGGAGTATTTCCATCATACCATTCTCCTAATGATATGATCTTATTGTTAATAACATCTCAATGTTCATGATAGGGAAACCACAATCATCTATTAACCAACAAGCTAGTATTATGAAGAGGCTTTACTAAGGACTCTAATTTAGTTTACAAATCACACAAGTATTAATGTTTCCTTGTTAATACTATTATAGCATGAATGTAAACATTTATCATAAACACAAAGATATAATAATAACTACATTTATTATTGCCTCTAGGGCATATCTCCAACAGTCTCCCACTTGCACTAGTGAGTCAACTAATCTAGATTACATGGTAATATACCGAACGCCCATGGCAGTTTGGTGTTGGTCATGTTTTGCCCTTGGGAGAGGTTTAGTCAACGGATCCGCCACATTCAGATCTGTGTGTACTTTGCAAACCTTTATGTCTCCATCTTGGACATGTTCTCGAATAGCGTGAAAACGTAGCTTGATGTGCTTCAGCTTCTTGTGTGACCTTGGTTCTTGCGCATTGGCTATGGCGCCCATGTTATCATAGTAGATAGACATTGGGTCCAGCGCACTTGGAACCACACCGAGCTCTGTAATGATGTCGTGGTGGTGGCACGGCAGATGCCATGGGTAGGCTAAAGTTTGGGGCCAATGGATGCTAGAGGGATCTGGGGAGGGAAGATGTAGTTGATTCTACACACAGATGACTAAGGTAAAGATCTTTATTTCTCCTTCTTTGGACTACAAGCGCTCCTTGAGCTGTTTACAAGGAGAGAGGAAGAACTTTACCAGCCTAATGGTACCAAATGAGCCGATGCCCTCCTCAGGGTCCAAGCCTCCCCTTATAAAGGAGAGCCTTGGGTTCCTTTAGGGCTGACGTGGCAAGCATATTCGAGGAATATGCTTGTCCCAATATAGTAGTTTGGCGGCCTCTTTTCCATGTCGCCCCTCTAATGAGGGCAAGGTTCCAGAGGGCCCCCCTGGCATGCCTCGGGCTTCAGGACTGTCACCTCCGTGACCTCCTTCTGCCCCTCTGTTGCTCTGTGCCTTTGTCCCTTGTGCTTGGCTCCGCTCAGATTCTCCCTAGCCTGCAGCTAGAGTTTGACTTTAGGTTTCTCCTTCTCCTGCAAGCTTCGTATCATTCGGCCTTACCTCCCGTAACTCGGCTTGTCCTTTACCTGCATTAAGGTTACTCGGGCTAACCCGGCCGACTTACGCAGTATCTCGGCCGGGTAATGCCTTGCTACCATCATAAGGGTCCTGCCCTACCCAATCTCGACCGACCTCTACAGGATTCGGCCGACTCAGACTGTAACTCGGAAACTAGACGGGCAACACCCTTTCGTCTTTCCCCGTCTTTACCCTATCCGAGGTCATCTCCCCAACATTAGTCCCTGAAGCTGGTATGGCTCCGCCGACAACTTCGGCCGGGTCGTATCAGTTTCATGGCACTCGCTCTGCGTTGTTTCCGAGTTATCTTTTTCTCGTTCAAGGTATCATCCTATCTTCTTGCGTACGCCTCGTCCTACGTGTCATACTCATCATTGTTTCTCTAGTTTTTTGTTCCTCTACAGTATTTACTGACAGGCTACAGTTACTACTTCGCCTGTCGCATCGGCGCTGCGACACCTCGAATGCCGTTTCCATCGGGGATCGTGGCTCTCTTTTCCACCGTGTGGCCGTTGGTGCGGTTCCACTCAGCGTCGTGCGTTCGTGCTATGTACACGATCTACGCGGTCAACTGCCGCACCCACGATCCCATTACCTCGCAGGCGACATGGTTATAAAGAGGGGCGCGGAGCTGGAGGATTCACTTTCCCCCTTAGCTCACCTGCGCCCTTCTTCTACCTTCCGTTTCTGCGCCCGTTCGCGCTTCCGCCGCCGTGCGTTCGTCTGGATCTCCGACGGCAAGGACCCTGCTGCACTGCTCTGTTTGCCTCGTCCCTGTTCGTTTGCTCCGGCGTTGTTGCCGGTGAGTTCTTCCGGCCACATCGCCTAGGCTCTCCTCTAGATTCCTCTGTTTCCCTTTCGTTTTCGTGCGGTAGCTCCTTTGCTGATCCGCCGCCGTTTCCGCTTAGAATCACGACGGGGCCGTGCAGTTCTAAGTTTTCCTCCGCCGCTAGTTTTTCCTCCGTAGGTTTCTCCGGCGACCCCATGTCGAGCTCCGTCAGCGGTGCCCTCATCGAGGATGACGATGCTGCCTCTGGGCTCGAGCGAGGCTCGTGGCAGGGCTCTTCTGTCACTCGCCGCGAGGTTGAGTGGCTAATCCGGACTCGTCGGATTCCTGCCAAGGTAGCTTGTCGCTTACCCGACAGTGAATCCTCTCCAGATCTTAGGGAGGGCGAGTATGTAGTCTTTATGTCGCATTTTGCACGCGGTTTTGGTCTCCCTCTCAGCGACTTTGCTAGGGAGTTCCTTGATTACTTCGGCCTTCATCCGCATCATCTTCCTGCTAACGCCATCGCCTCTCTCTCTGCGTTCATCTCTGCCTCGGAGGGATACTTCGGCCTATGGCCGTCTGTGCATGTCTGGTCCAAATTTTTCCAGATTCATTCCAACATCGTCCGAGACAAGTCTCTGCACCCCTCCGAGAAGTTGCTCACCCAATGTGGGGCAGCGTCCATCACACCTCGGAGGAAATCCAAATTTCCTCGTGTTGCAGGCTTAGAATCATGTAAGAAGTGGCACAAGTCCTTCTTTTATGTTAAGAACTCGGGGAATGAGGACAAGATTCGGCTCCCTGCCTTTTGCATTGGCCCTCCTTCCAAAAAGAACTGGACTTATAATCCGAGGAAGAGTCATGCTTTGGCCGAGGCTTTTGAGATCCGGCTGAAGGAACTGATTCGCTCCGGGCTACGCGGCGAGGATCTGATGACTACCTTCGTCAGCAGCCGAATCTGCCCATTCCAGAAACGCACACACAAGATCTGCTATATGAGCGGTCCTCTTGACCCCAACCGAGTCTCGACGGTGGAGCTGGACAACTACCTCATCTTCAAGCGCGTCCGGGATATCTTTAAGACGGAGATGCCGGAGGACTGGGCCTGGGGATTGAAGCCATTCACCCGCGAGCATCGCCCTCCCAGAGTAAGTCATTGCAGTCGTGTTCTATCTTTTACTCGCCTCTGTATCATTTTTCATTAATCTTTCTCTTTCTTGTCTTGCAGAGGTTTGAGGAGCAGAAGACTGAAGACGCTGAGGTTTTGTCCCTCCCGTGGCCTGCGGATCGGAATACCCCGGAGAGCGGGGAGCCGGACTCAGAAGAGTTCGTTCCCAAGTCGGATGTTGCTCCGGCTCGCGCCCGCGGCAAGACCCCGGCCCACGAGGAGGAAGGTGATTCAGACGAGGTCCAAGTTCTAGAGGTAGTTGCCGCAATGCCAATTTCTTATGCATTTCCGGCTTCTACTTTCTCAGCTAATCCGGCCGGTTAGGTTCACAATGCCGAGCCTCTTGCCTCCCGGCCTCCTGTTACCTCGGGGAAACGCAGTGCTCCCGCTGGTGCCTCAAAAGCGGTCCCCAAGAAGCGAATGAAGAAGTCGGCCCAGCATCCTCCAAGGCGCAAGACCATGCCTTGGGTTACTGGGTGAGTTGCTTTTGCTTGTATTTCCTGTTTCTCTCTTTCTGCTTTTTGTCTTGATCTTTTGTCTTTGCAGGGCTCCTCTTTCTGTTAAGCCCAGCGGTCCCAGCATGTCGAGTCGTACGACTCGGCCACCGTCTCCTCCGCCTACTGAAGATACCAGGGTTCCGAGTCCTGCTCGCGCTGCATCTCCTCCAGCTCCAAATCAGACGCCACCTCGCCATGATGCGCCTGAAGTTTCTCCTGTTGACGCTGATACATCTCGGCCAACAGATATTTCTACCGAACCCGTTGCCTCCTCCGTGAACCCTAATATTTCCGCCGAGCCTCTTTCGACCCCCGCGGCTTCTACTGTAACTCCAACTCGGGCCGAGGATATCAATATCTCGGCGCCCTCTGCAACCGTGATCCCTACGGCTCCTAAAGACGCCGCTCCTAGTGCCGAGGTATCAGCTCCTACTGATGCCTCTTCTAAAACAAGAAAGGTTGTCGTCAGCAGGACTCCCTCCTCTCAGAAAGGTCTTGCTGGCTCTTCTCAGCCTAGCATTGCTGATGCGCTACGCAAAGGGGTTGCTTCTGCCAAGGCCGTTGTTACTCCGGCTGTCAACACTCAGCTCGCTCTTCACAAGAGTCCTGCGGCGGTGATGGCTACACAACATGTCCGAGGTAAGGTCCTAACTCGTACGGAGAGTGGGAACAGCCTCGGCACGCTGGTTGAGTATGCCAACAACTGGAATGCTGCTGATCAGCTCGAAGGCAATCCAAGCAGTCAACCCTTTCAACTCTTCGACATTAGCAGTCGCTTACATATGGTTGCTAAGATCGTTCTTGAAAGCGATAAGATGAATGAGGTAATTATCTTTATCCTCTTTTAATTCGTTATTCGAATGACATTATACATACTCTAGTCCCCGAAGCTTGCAACCAAATAACTTGTTATTCGTTTGGAAGTTTTATTATGTTTTGCCTTGCTCAGTTTTGTCTTAGTGTTCGAATCTCCTTTCACCTAGATCTGAATTACGCTTTGCTTGCTTTGGATCTGTCTTAGTTTTGAATATCCAGCCACCTAGATCCGAGTTAAGATTTGCTTGACTTGGATCTATCTTAGTTTTGAATATCCAGCCACCTAGATCCGAGTTAAATTTTGCTTGACTCGGATCTGTCTTAGTTTTGAATATCCAGCCACCTAGATCCGAGTTAAATTTTGCTTGACTCGGATCTGTCTTAGCTTTGAATATCCAGCCACCTAGATCCGAGTTAAGCTTTGCTTGACTTGGATCTATCTTAGTTTTGAATATCCAGCCACCTAGATCCGAGTTAAATTTTGCTTGACTCGGATCTGTCTTAGCTTTGAATATCTAGCCACCTAGATCCGAGTTAAGCTTTGCTTGACTTGGATCTATCTTAGTTTTGAATATCCAGCCACCTAGATCCGAGTTAAATTTTGCTTGACTCGGATCTGTCTTAGCTTTGAATATCCAGCCACCTAGATCCGAGTTAAGCTTTGCTTGACTTGGATCTATCTTAGTTTTGAATATCCAGCCACCTAGATCCGAGTTAAGCTTTGCTTGACTTGGATCTATCTTAGTTTTGAATATCCAGCCACCTAGATCCGAGTTAAATTTTGCTTGACTCGGATCTGTCTTAGCTTTGAATATCCAGCCACCTAGATCCGAGTTAAGCTTTGCTTGACTCGGATCTATCTTAGTTTTGAATATCCAGCCACCTAGATCTGAGTTAAATTTTGCTTGACTCGGATCTGTCTTAGCTTTGAATATCCCGCCACCTAGATCCGAGTTAAGCTTTGCTTGACTTGGATCTATCTTAGTTTTGAATATCCAGCCACCTAGATCCGAGTTAAGCTTTGCTTGACTGGGATCTATCTTAGTTTTGAATATCCAGCCACCTAGATCCGAGTTAAATTTTGCTTGACTCGGATCTGCCTTAGCTTCGACTATCTTATTATTATTTGTTTTATTGCTTACGTTGCGCATGACTGGCGGACCGCCGAATTCCAGAGGCTGCTTTTTGCACATAAGAAACTGCAAGATAAGTACGAGAAGGTTATTCCTGTGGTTAAGAAAGCTGGTAAGCCGACACATTCTTGCATTATCTCCAAAGCTTTTATTGTTTTGTATGTGAAGTGTTTGGCTCACTTCGTTGGTAAACAGGAAACATCAATAATCTTAACATCCGTCTCGAGAAGAAAGTCAAGGCCCTGGAAGGTTGGTTACCCTTTTACTTTATGTACTCCCATTTGAAATGTGCACTAGGTCTCTTTTAACTCTTTTGGCTTTGGTAAAGCCGAGTTACAAACCTTTGCAGCATCTCATCAAGATTGCACGCCCATGCTTGATATGATGCTGCATTTTTTAGAACAAGCTGCTACTCACTCGGTGCAACTGAAGGATAAAGACGATGAGATATCTCGCTTGCGCGCTGAGGTGGAGTTCCTCAAACTCTCTCAGAAGTCTGAGTTGGAGAAAGTTGACCAGGAATTCTCCGAGGAGAAGAATCGGCTAGCTCTGCAATTGCAGAAAGATAAAGAACTCCTCGAGGCTGCCGAACTTAAGGCGCGGACGATGAGCGAGGAAATCACTCGCTTTGAGAAGAGCAAGAGTGACTGGGCTAAAGATCTTCAGATAATGCTGAGCTATATTCACCGTAAGCTTCTGACCTCGGCCGAGTTATCTTTTTCCTTGCTTACTGTTAATCGACGCACTTTTGTTTTGCGCAGACCATTTTCCAGAGGCTAAGCCTGTGAGCTCTAAAGTGGTGATTAATGCTCGTGCGCGCCGAGGTGGTCCTGCTGATGCGGACTCAGAGTACTCGATGGAAGATTTCTTGGTTGCTGTTGGCGCTGCTGTTGGTCCGATGAAGATTATGGGTAGGGACTTGGTGCAGGCTGCTATCCGGGCCTACCATGTTCTCTGGCCGAATACTTCTAGGACTCCTAATATTGATGAGGTCAAGATATTGGTGGAACGATTAATGGCATCTGAGAAACAGTTAAGTCTTTGGAGGGAGTCTGTCGGGCGAGCTGGTGCTGACATGGCTCTCACCGTCATCATGTCATGGTATGGGGATATCTCCCTTGATACCTTGATAAATCTGCGCACTGGTTCGCGCTGGGTTGAGGATCCAAAATTTGTCGCTCTCCGGCAAGCTCGTGCCTTCCAGCTTGTTGAGTATGCAGATGTGCATAACTGGAATGAAGGGCCGAGTTTCCTCCCTAACCCGGAAGATGAGGTCGAAGTTGAGGATGCTTCTGATAATAACTCAGCTGAACAGGGCGAAGACGAGGGTGATTCGGCTACTTCTGGTGATTCTAGCTCTAGCTCGGATGGCGACGCGCGATCCTCCTCCAAAGGTACTAGGCATTCCACAACGCAGGCTGATGTTTCTCAACAACCTCGGGTTTCCTCCGAAGTCGCTCCTGGATCTGTGGAGGGCGAGGCAACTTCGGCCGAAGTGCCACCTACCTTGGAGTGCCCGGCTCCTGACCAAGTCACTGCCTCTCCAGTTAAAAACTCTGAGTCATTTCTTATCCTTGGTATGCCGGGCGTATGATGTATGTCGAACACTTGTCTGTTTCGTTGTGCGGTCTAAAACTCCTTTTGCCTTGTGCTGCTGAGGCATATGTGGTTGTAATCGTCATCACTTTGTTTAAACAGATCATGTTTGTCCGAATCCTTGCTTTGGCAGCTTTCAATTTCTTGAGTCTGTAGTGTATATTTGCCTTTGCTTTACCGTAGTTTGGCGTTCACTATTGCCTGACTTTAATAAGCTTTGTAACTTGACCACTGTGGTTCGGACTGTTAATCTGGGCCTAAACTTCGAAGATCATATTTCGGTAGATCGAAATAACATTACTCTGGGTGTCGAAATTTGATACCCACTCTTGTAACAAAGGATAACCCGTAATTAGGAATAACATGGGGTTGTCCCCAAGCTGCTGCTCAAAGCAACGAGATTTAGTACATAAACCCAACTTGAAAACAATATAGGACAGTCCCCGAGTCATTGCCCAAGGTGCCGAGGTTGAATATATGAATCCAACTTAGAAACAATATGGGGTAGTCCCCAAGTCACTGCTCAGGATGCCGAGGTTTAATACATAACATAAGATCAAAGACCATATATGTCAGTCCCTGAGCTACTGCTTGAAGGGTTTCGCAGCATAGTAAATCAAAATTTTCTACGGAAGCGAACAGAGGGAAAGCCAAGATCTAATCTAGGAGATGCAAACAACGAGAGAGATTGGATTAGATCTTCATACCCTTGAAGATTCGCACAGCGGAACGTTCGTCGGAACGTGGGTGATGTAGTCGTACTCGCTTCTCCTCCTCGCGATCCGATCCGATCTAGCACCACAAGTGGCGGTGCCTCCGTGAGATGCACACGTGCAACACCTCGACGTCTCCTCCTTCCTCGGACCAGCAAGTATGGTGGAGAGATGGATTGGATCTACAGCACGACGGCGTGGTGTATATGGTGGAGAATTTCTGCTGCAGAGCTTCGCCTACAAACAGTCGGGAGGGAGAGAGGAAGGCAGCAGGGCTACTAGGGTTTGGAGGAAGGTGTAGGGGAGGGGCGCACCAGCCCTCTCTATATAGAGGGGGGTGCGGCCAGCCCTTGCCCATCCTCCAAGCATATCTCCAGTTTAAACAATTTAAACTTTCCCTTATCTAGAAATCCTATCTTATCTCTAGTTTAAACGATTTAAACTTATCTAGGATCGGCTGGGCCCTATGGGGCCTTGTGCCCCTGGCCCAATGCGGCCAGGACACTCCCTCATAGGCCCATGCCCCCTCCTGGAAGGTGGGACCACGTTGGCCCCCTTCCGGAAGGTTCTAGAAGCTTCCGGTACAATACCGATTAACCCGGAACAATTCCGAACTCCAAAAACTGCACTGCCTTATATGAATCTTATTCTCCGGACCATTCCGGAACCTCTCGTGATGTCCCGGATCCCATCCGAGACTCCGAACAAAAATTCATAAACCAAGTATCCAATCTATCCTAGCGTCGAGACACGTTAAGTGTGTGACCCTGTGGGTTCGAGAATATGCAGACATGATCTTCTATCAATAATCAACAGCGGGGTCTGGGCACCCATATTGACTCCCACACATTCATCGATGATCATATCAGATGAACCACGATGCCAGGATTCAATCAATCCCATATATATATTCCCTTCGCCTCGCGATATTTTACTTGCCCGAGATTCGATCGTCGGTATCGTCATACCTAGTTCAATCTCGTTCACAGCAAGTACTTTACTCGTTCCGTAATCCGATATCACTTTGTGATTAACTCCTTAACCACATGCTTGCAAGCGGTGTTGATATCGATTACCGAGTGGGCCCGAAGTATATCTCTCCGACTTGGGAGGGACAAATTCCATCTCGATACATACAACCCAACAGATACTTTCCGATCACCTGAGAGACACCTTTATGATCACCCTCTCATAGGATGACGTTTGATGACCTCAGAGCTTTCTTCCGATACCAGGGAGTTGCATTATCTCATGGTCTAAGGAATACAATATTTGACATAAGAAAAGCTTCGGAAAGACGAACACGATGACACGATCTAATTGCTTCGCTTAGTTTGGGTCTGTCCACCATATCATTCTCCTAATGATATGATCTCATTATCAATTGACAACTCATGTCTATGGTTAGGAAACCTTAACCATCATTGATCAATGAGCTAGTCCATAGAGGCGTACTAGGGACACGGTGTTGTTCACAAACCACACAAGTATTAATGTTTCCGCTTAATACAATTCTAGCATGGAATATAAACTTTATCATGAACAAGAATTATAATAATAACATCTTTATTATTGCCTCTAGGGCATAATTCCAACAGTCTCCCACTTGCACTAGAGTCAATAATCTAGTTTACATTTGGCAACAATCTCACACCCATGGCACTGAGGTGCTGATCATGTTTTACACGTGGAAGAGGTTTAGTCAATGGATCTGCGACATTCAGATCTGTATGTACTTTGCTGATCTTCAGATCTCCATCTGCTATATAATCTCGGATTATATGAAACTTCCGGTTGATATGCTTGGTCTTTGGATGATATCTCGGTTCCATAGCAAGTGCTATGGCGCCAGTGTTGTCACACAATATCTCCAGTGGGTCCAATGCACTTGGAACCACGCCAAGCTCAGTGATGAAGTTTCTGATCCAAACTCCTTCACTTGACGCTTCTGCAGCAGCCATGTATTCCGCTTCTACTGTAGATCCCGCGATCACGCTTTGCTTGCAGCTTCTCTAGCTCACAGCTCCTCCATTCAAAATATACACGTATCCTGTCTGAGATTTAGAATCATCCTTGTCGGTGTCAAAACTGGCGTCGACGTAACCTTTTACGACGAGCTGTTCATCACCCCCATAGACTAAGAACATTTCTTTAGTCCTATTTAGGTACTTTAGGATGTTCTTCACGGCTGTCCAGTGTTCCACTCCTGGATCACTCTGATATCTGCTCGTCAAACTAAGAGCATTGGACACATCCGGTCTAGTACACAGCATGGCATACATGATCGAACCTATGGCCGAGGCATAAGGCACTTTGCTCATAGCTTCCCTATCATTTACCGTAGCTGGACACTGAGCCTTGCTCAATATCTTACCTGACAACATAGGCACTGAACCTTTTAATGCCTTATCCATTCTGAACCTTTTCAGAACCTTGTCTAGGTATGTACTCTGGCTTAAAGCTATCAGGCGTCTTTGTCTATCTCTATAGATTTTGATGCCCAATATATAAGCAGCTTCACCTAGGTCTTTCATTGAAAAACACTTGTTCAAATAACTCTTCACATCGTTAAGCATGTTGATGTCATTTCCAATAATCAATATGTCATCCACATATAGTACCAGAAACGTCATCGAGCTCCCACTCACTTTCTTGTAGATGCAAGCTTCGTAGCAATTTGGAACATATCCAAAGCTCTTGATCACTTGATCAAAACGAAGGTTCCAACTCCGAGATGCTTGCTTCAGTCCATAAATGGAACGCTGAAGTTTGCATACTTTATCAGCATCCTTAGGATCGACAAAACCTTCGGGTTGCATCATATACAACTCTTCATCAATGTTGCCATTGAGGAAAGCAGTCTTGACATCCATCTGCCATATTTCATAATCATGAAACGCAGCAATTGCTAATAAAATCCGAATGGACTTAAACATCGCTACGGGAGAGAAAGTCTCATCGTAGTCAACACCTTGAACTTGTCGAAAACCTTTCGCAACAAGCCGTGCTTTATAGACGGTAACATTACCATTCGCGTCTGTTTTCTTCTTGAAGATCCATTTGCACTCAACGGCCTTTCGGTCGCTAGGAGGGTCCACCAAAGTCCATACTTGGTTTTCGCTCATGGATCCCAATTCGGATTTCATGGCTTCTAGCCATTTCTCAGAGTCTGGGCTCATCATCGCTTCCTCATAGTTCGTAGGTTCGCTGTCTTCTACTAACAAGACAGTCAAGACAGGGTTGCCGTACCACTCAGGAGGGGCACGCGACCTTGTCGACCTGCGACGTTCAGTAGCAGCATCGTCCGAAGCTTCATGATCCTTGTCATTAGCTTCCTCTATTGTTGGTGCAGGCGGCACTGGAACAATTTCAGGTGCTGCGCTACTCTCCAATTCAAGAGAAGGTTCAATAACCTCGTCTAGCTCTACTTTTCTCCCACTCACTTCTTTCGAGAGAAACTCCTTCTCAAGAAAGGAACCGTTCTTTGCGACAAACACTTTGCCTTCGGTTCTGTGATAGAAGGTATACCCAATAGTTTCCTTAGGGTATCCTATGAAGACGCATTTCTCCGCTTTGGGTTCGAGCTTGTCCGGCATCAACTTCTTGACGTAAGCTTCGCATCCCCAAACTTTAAGAAACGACAACTTAGGTTTAGCACCAAACCACAGTTCATACGGTGTCGTCTCAACGGATTTAGATGGAGCCCTATTTAAAGTGAATGCAGCGGTTTCTAATGCATAACCCCAAAATGATAACGGCAAATCAGTAAGAGACATCATCGATCGGACCATATCTAATAGGGTTCGATTCCGGCGTTCAGACACACCATTGCGCTGTGGTGTTCCGGGTGGCATGAGTTGTGAAACGATTCCACTTGCTTTGAGATGCGTGAGAAAATCATAACTCAAATATTCGCCCCCACGATCGGATCGTAGAAACTTAATCTTTCTGTTACGATGGTTCTCCACTTCATTCTGAAATTCTTTGAACTTTTCAAACGTTTCAGATTTATGTTTCATTAAATAGATATACCCATATCTACTTAAGTCATCGGTAAAAGTGAGAAAATAGCGATATCCACCGCGCGTCGAAACACTCATCGGTCCGCATACATCGGTATGTATGATTTCCAACAAGTCCGTTGCTCGCTCCATCATACCAGAGAACGGGGTTTTGATCATCTTGCCCATGAGGCATGGTTCGCATGTGTCAAATGATTCAAAATCAAGAGACTCCAAAAGTCCATCAGAATGGAGTTTCTTCATGCGCTTTACACCAATATGACCTAGACGACAGTGCCACAAATAAGTAGTATTATCACTATATACTTTGCATCTCTTAGCCTCAATGTTATGGATGTGTGTTTCATCCCTTTCGAGATTTAGAAGAAATAAATCACTCACAAGAGGTGCATGACCATAAAAGATGTTACTCATATAAATAGAACAACCATTATTCTCCGATTTAAATGAATAACCGTCTTGCAATAAACACGATCCAGAAATAATGTTCATGCTCAACGCAGGCACATAATAACATTTATTAAGGTTTAAACTAATCCCGAAGGTAAAACTAAGGAGAGCGTGCTGACGGCCATCACATCAACTCTTGATCCGTTGCCAACGCGCATCGTCACCTCATCCCTCGCAAGCCGCCGTCTATTCCGTAGCTCCTGTTTCGAGTTACAAATATTAGCAACTGAACCGGTATCAAATACCCAGGCACTACAACGAGGGCTAGTAAGGAAAACATCAATAACATGTATATCAAATATACCTTTGATGGTGCCAGCCTTCTTGTCCGCTAAGTACTTCGGACAGTTGCGCTTCCAGTGACCCTTGTCCTTGCAATAGAAGCACTCAGTGTCCGGCTTAGGACCAGACTTGAGCTTCTTCTCAGCAGGGGCAACGCGCTTGCTGCCGCCCTTTTTGAAGGGCTTCTTTGCACCTTTACCTTTCTTAAAGGAGGGCTTGTTGACCATCAACACATGATTATCCTTCTTGATGTCCACCTCCGCAGCCTTCAGCTTTGCGAAGAGCTCGGTGATCGTATCAGTGGAACCAATCTGATTATGAGTCACTACAAAACTTTTGTAGCTGGGAGGGAGTGATTGCAGAACCCTGTCAATCTTGAGCTCCTCTGGAATCTTGCAGTCCAGTTGCTCAAGGCGTTGAGTGTAGCCCGACATCTTAATGGCATGCTCACTAACGGAACTCCCTTCCTCCATCTTGCAATTAAAGAACTTCTCGGAGATCTCATATCTCTCAGAACGGGCCTGAGTCTGAAACATGGTTTTCAACTCTTCGAGAATCTCAAAGGGCCCGGGATAGCTTTCAAAACGATTTTGAAGTTCCGGTTCCATAGCAAACAACATGGTGCTCTTAATCACGCCATAATCATCTTTGCGCGACTGATAGACAGCTTTCTCATCAGCCGACGCAGTTGCAGCAGGGGGGGGTTACCTAACGCTTTCTCAAGGACATAGTCCTTTTGTCCGCCAGACAGAATGATTCTTAGATTGCGGAACCAGTTGGTGAAGTTAGACCCATTGTTTCTAAGCTTTTCTTTCTCGGCAAAAACGTTGAAGTTGAAGTTGGACTTGGCCATTGGATCTACAGTATTTGCAAGTACAATTTAGACTATGTTCATGATAAATAGTTCAACTTAATCAAATTACTATATTAACTCCCACTAAATTCAACATCCCTCAAGTTGTTTAGTGAACACGATCCAAATTCACCACACCTAATCCGATCATCACGAGAAGAGATGTGGTTTCAATGGTGGACAACGAAGTGTCGATCATATCATTCATATGACTCATGCTTAACCTTTCGGTTCTTGTGTTTCGAGGCCATGTCTGTACATGCTAGGCTCGTCAATCTAGACCCAAGTATTTCCGCGTGTGCAAAACTGGCTTGCACCCGTTGTATGTGAGCGTAGAGTCTATAGCACCCGATCATCACGTGATGCTTGGACACGACGAACTTTCGCAACGATGCATACTTGGGGAGAACACAGTTTTTATCTTGATCTTTAAGTGAGGAATCATCTTATAATGCTACCGTCGCGATCTAAGCATAATAAGATACATAAAAGGATAAACATCACATGCATATAACTTTATGTGACATGGTATAGCCAATCTTCGCGCAACGATCTCCATCTTGTGCGTTCCGGCATGATCTCCATCACTCCACCATGATTGCCTCCACCACGAATAGCAACTACAACTATTTAACTACTTAGCGATAAAGTAAAGCTATTACATGGCGTATAAGAAGTTGACTCGCAGGTCATACACAGTTATAAAGACAACCATATGGCTCCTGCCGGTTGTGTACTCATCGACATGCAAGTCGTGAAACATTACAAAACATGATCATCGCATACAATATACACATCACATCTTGGGCCATACCATATCACAGAAAACACTCCCTGCAAAACCAAGTTAGACGCCTCTACTTTGTTGTTGCATGTTTTACGTGGCTTATGGGAGTAGATGCTAAGAACGATTCTTACCTACGGAAAGCCACAACGGTGATATTATGGTTGCCAAACTCCGGTGTTAATCCCATGACAACTATAGTGAGAGAAACTGACATCCACCAGCCGCATGTGTGGTACAAGCCACACGTCAAGTGCGGAGCCGGTCTCGCGAACGACGTCGCGTAAGGTTGGCCTGGACCGCTTCAATCTCACTATCCCGCGTCATAAGAAGAACACAAACAAGAGGCTTGCAACAGAAAACATCAACGCCCGCAACAACCATGTTGCGTTCTACTCGTGAATCACATCTACGCATAGATCTAGCTCTGATACCACTGAAGGGTTTCGCAGCATAGTAAATCAAAATTTTCTACGGAAGCGAACAGAGGGAAAGCCAAGATCTAATCTAGGAGATGCAAACAACAAGAGATATTGGATTAGATCTTCATACCCTTGAAGATTCGTACAGAAGAACGTTCGTCGGAACGTGGGTGATGTAGTCGTACTCGCTTCTCCTCCTCGCGATCCGATCCGATCTAGCACCACAAGTGGCGGTGCCTCCGTGAGATGCACACGTGCAGCACCTCGACGTCTCCTCCTTCCTCGGACCAGCAAGTATGGTGGAGAGATGGATTGGATCTACAGCACGACGGCGTGGTGTATATGGTGGAGAATTTCTGCTGCAGGGCTTCGCCTACAAATAGTCGGGAGGGAGAGAGGAAGGCAGCAGGGCTAGTAGGGTTTGGAGGAAGGTGTAGGGGAGGAGGCGCACCAGACCTCTATATATAGAGGGGGGGTGTGGCCAGCCCTTGCCCATCCTCCAAGCCTGTCTCCAGTTTAAACAATTTAAACTTTCCCTTATCTAGAAATCCTATCTTATCTCTAGTTTAAACGATTTAAACTTATCTAGGATCGGCTGGGCCCTATGGGGCCTTGTTCCCCTGGCCCAATGCGGCCAGGACACTCCCTCATAGGCCCATGCCCCCTCCCGAAAGGTGGGACCACGTTGGCCCCCTTCCGGAAGGTTCTAGAAGCTTCCGGTACAATACCGATTAACCCGGAACAATTCCGAACTCCAAAAACTGCACTGCCTTATATGAATCTTATTCTCCAGACCATTCCGGAACCTCTCGTGATGTCCTGGATCCCATCCGAGACTCTGAACAAAAATTCATAAACCAAGTATCCAATCTATCCTAGCGTCAAGACACGTTAAGTGTGTGACCCTGCGGGTTCGAGAATATGCAGACATGATCTTCTATCAATAATCAACAGCGGGGTCTGGGCACCCATATTGACTCCCACACATTCATCGATGATCATATCGGATGAACCACGATGTCAGGATTCAATCAATCCCATATATATATTCCCTTCGTCTCGCGATATTTTACTTGCCCGAGATTCGATCGTCGGTATCGTCATACCTAGTTCAATCTCGTTCACAGCAAGTACTTTACTCGTTCCGTAATCCGATATCACTTTGTGATTAACTCCTTAACCACATGCTTGCAAGCGGTGTTGATATCGATTACCAAGTGGGCCCGAAGTATATCTCTCCGACTTGGGAGGGACAAATTCCATCTCGATACATACAACCCAACAGATACTTTCCGATCACCTGAGAGACACCTTTATGATCACCCTCTCATAGGATGACGTTTGATGACCTCAAAGCTTTCTTCCGATACCAGGGAGTTGTATTATCTCATGGTCTAAGGAATACAATATTTGACATAAGAAAAGCTTCACAAAGACGAACACGATGACACGATCTAATTGCTTCGCTTAGTTTGGGTCTGTCCACCATATCATTCTCCCAATGATATGATCTCATTATCAATTGACAACTCATGTCTATGGTTAGGAAACCTTAACCATCATTGATCAATGAGCTAGTCCATAGAGGCGTACTAGGGACACAGTGTTGTTCACAAACCACACAAGTATTAATGTTTCCGCTTAATACAATTCTAGCATGGAATATAAACTTTATCATGAACAAGAATTATAATAATAACATCTTTATTATTGCCTCTAGGGCATAATTCCAACACTGCTCTGGCGTTGAGGTTGAATACATGAATCACACTTAGAAACAATGTGGGGTAGTCCCCGAGTCACTGCTCAAGGCGCCGAGGTTTAATACATAAATCAAACTTACAAACAATATAGGGCGGTCCCTGAGCCATTGATCAAGGTGCCGAGGTTTGATACATAATATGAAAATAAATAAAAAAGAACACATGGCAGTCCCCGAGTCACTGCTCTGGACGCCGAGGTTTAATACATGATTGGTGCTCCGTCCTGAGGAATCATTCTACGATGTGTCATAGTTGACTCCTACGAGTAAAATGGACGAAGCAAAGCTACGTTCCATGGTCTTTTCGACTCTTCGCCGGCCTTGTCTGCTCTGTTCTTTCCTGGTGTTTGAGCATCGATTAGATAATACACATCGTTGTGCAATGCTTTGCTCACGATGAATGGTCCTTCCCATGGAGGCGACAGCTTGTGCATGCTGGTCGTGCGTTGCACCAGTCGGAGGACCAAATCTCCTTCTTTAAATACTCTCGGATTTACCTTCTTGTTGTGATAACGTCGCAAGTTCTGCTGATAAATAGCTGATCTTGATAGCGCCAACTCCCTGGCTTCTTCTAGTAGATGAACATCATTTTGCCGAGCTACTTCGTTTACCTCAGCGGTTGTATACTGGGTGACCCTTGGCGAATCATGTATTATGTCGACTGGGAGTACAACTTCTTCCCCATATACCAGAAAAAATGGTGTATAGCATGTTGATCTGTTGGGGGTAGTCCTGAGTCTCCATAGCACTGCCGGCAGCTCCTCGATCCAACATCCTGCCGACCTTTACAGCGGTTCGACGAGTCTTGGTTTTATCCCGGACAACACTAGTCCATTAGATCTTTCTACTTGCCCATTAGATGCTGGGTGAGCAACTGATGCGACATCTAGTCTTATGTGCTTTTCTTGACAAAATCTAGCGAAGGCTCCTTCGGCAAAGTTCGTACCGTTGTCTGTAATAACACTGTGTGGGTAGCCATATCTTAAGATAATATCTTTGAGGAATTTCACTGCTGTGGGCCCATCACATTTCTTTATTGGTTTCACTTTAATCCATTTTGTAAATTTTTCCACCATGACCAATATGTGGGTCATCCCACCTCGGGCCGGCTTAAATGGTCCCACCATATCTAAGCACCATACAGAAATGGCCAAGTAATTGGTATTGTTTTTAACTCGGACGATGGCATGTGTATCTTGCTGGCATACCTCTGGCAACCATTACATTTCTCGACTAGCTCTTTGGCCTCTTTTAACGCTGTTGGCCAATAAAACCCATGCCTGAATGCCTTGGCCACTAGGGCTCTGGACGAGGCGTGATGTCCGCATTCTCCTTGGTGTATATCTAGGAGGATCTCCTGGCCTTCCGCCTAGCTCACACATCTTTGCAACACGATCGTGACACTTCTTTTATACAGCTCATTGTTTATGATTGTATAGGCTTTAGCTCTTCTTGTTGGAATTATGCCCTAGAGGCAATAATAAAGATGTTATTATTATAATTCTTGTTCATGATAAAGTTTATATTCCATGCTAGAATTGTATTAAGCAGAAACATTAATACTTGTGTGGTTTGTAAACAACACCGTGTCCCTAGTACGCCTCTATGGACTAGCTCATTGATTAATGATGGTTAAGGTTTCCTAACCATGGACATGAGTTGTCGATTAATAATGAGATCATATCATTGGGAGAATGATGTGATGGACAGACCCGAACTAAGCGAAGCAATTAGATCGTGTCATCGTGTTCGTCTTTGCGAAGCTTTTCTTATGTCAAATATTGTATTCCTTAGACCATGAGATAATACAACTCCCTGGTATCGGAAGAAAGCTTTGAGGTCATCAAACGTCATCCTATGAGAGGGTGATCATAAAGGTGTCTCTCAGGTGATCGGAAAGTATTTGTTGGGTTGTATGTATCGAGATGGGATTTGTCCCTCCCAAGTTGGAGAGATATACTTCGGGCCCACTCGGTAATCGATGTCAACACCGCTTGCAAGCATGTGGTTAAGGAGTTAATCACAAAGTGATATCGGATTATGGAACGAGTAAAGTACTTGCTGTGAACGAGATTGAACTAGGTATGACAGTACCGACGATCGAATCTCGGGCAAGTAAAATATCGCGAGACGAAGGGAATATATATATGGGATTGATTGAATCCTGGCATCGTGGTTCATCCGATATGATCATCGATGAATGTGTGGGAGTCAATATGGGTTTCCAGACCCCGCTGTTGATTATTGATAGAAGATCATGTCTGCATATTCTCGAACCCGCAGGGTCACACACTTAACGTGTCTTGACGCTAGGATAGATTGGATAATTGGTTTATGAGTTTTTGTTCGGAGTCTCAGATGGGATCCGGGACATCACGAGAGGTTCCGGAGTGGTCCGGAGAATAAGATTCATATAAGGCAGTGCAGTTTTTGGAGTTCGGAATTGTTCCGGATTAATCGGTATTGTACCGGAAGCTTCTAGAACCTTCCGGAAGGAGACCAACGTGGACCCACCTTCCGGGAGGGGGCATGGGCCTATGAGGGAGTGCCCTGGCCGCATTGGGCCAGGGGCACAAGGCCCCATAGGGCCCAGCCGGCCAAGAGAGGTTTAAACTCGAGATAGACCTTCTAGAAGGGGGGTTTCCTTGCCCCCCACTCCTTATCCTTTGGGGCCGCCGGTTTGGGCTTGGGGGAGGGGCTAGGGCTGCGCCCCCCCTCTATATAAAGAGGGGTGGGGGCGCACCAACCCCTTACACCTTCCCCTCCAACCCTAGCCGCCCTGCTGCCCCTCCTCTCTCCCTCCCGACTGTTTGTAGGCGAAGCCCTGCTGCAGAAATTCTCCACCATATACACCACGTCGTCGTGTTGTAGATCCAATCCGTCTCTCCACCATACTTTCTGGTCCGAGGAAGGAGGAGACGTCGAGGTTCTGCACGTGTGCATCTCACGGAGGCATCGCCACTTGTGGTGCTAGATCAGATCGGATCGCGAGGAGGAGAAGCGAGTACGACTACATCACCCACGTTCCGACGAACGTTCCGCTGTGCGAATCTTCAAGGGTATGAAGATCAAATCCAATCTCTCTCGTTGTTTGCATCTCCTAGATTAGATCTTGGCTTTCCCTCTGTTCGTATCCATAGAAAATTTTGATTTACTATGCCGCGAAACCCTTCAGTGGTATCAGAGCTAGATCTATGCGTAGATGTGATTCACGAGTAGAACGCAACATGGTTGTTGCGGGCGTTGATGTTTTCTGTTGCAAGCCTCTTGTTTGTGTTCTTCTTATGACGCGGTATAGTGAGATTGAAGCGGTCCAGGCCAACCTTACGCGACGTCGTTCGCGAGACCGGCTCCGCACTTGACGTGTGGCTTGTTCCACACATGCGGCTGGTGGATGCCTGTTTCTCTCACTATAGTTGTCATGGGATTAACACCAGAGTTTGGTAACCATAATATCACCGTTGTGGCTTTCCGTAGGTAAGAATCGTTCTTAGCATCTACTCCCATAAGCCACGTAAAACATGCAACAACAAAGTAGAGGCGTCTAACTTGTTTTTGATGGGAGTGTTTTCTGTGATATGGTATGGCCCAAGATGTGATGTGTATATTGTATGCGATGATCATGTTTTGTAATGTTTCACGACTTGCATGTTGATGAGTACACAACCGGCAGGAGCCATATGGTTGTCTTTATAATTGTGTATGACCTGCGAGTCAACTTCTTACACGCCATGTAATAGCTTTACTTTATCACTAAGTAGTTAGCAATAGTTGTAGTTGCTATTCGTGGTGGAGGCAATCATGGTGGAGTGATGGAGATCATGCCGGAACGCACAAGATGGAGATCATTGCACGAAGATTGGCTATACCATGTCACATAAAGTTATATGCATGTGATGTTTATCCTTTTATGTATCTTATTATGCTTAGATCGCGACGGTAGCATTATAAGATGATTCCTCACTTAAAGATCAAGATAAAACTGTGTTCTCCCCAAGTATGCACCGTTGCGAAAGTTCATCGTGTCCAAGCATCACGTGATGATCGGGTGCTATAGACTCTACGCTCACATACAACGGGTGCAAGCCAGTTTTGCACACGCGGAAATACTTGGGTTTGACTTGACGAGCCTAGCATGTACAGACATGGCCTCAGAACACATGAACCGAAAGGTTAAGCATGAGTCATATGAATGATATGATCGACACTTCGTTGTCCACCATTGAAACCACATCTCTTCTCGTGATGATCGTATTAGGTGTGGTGAATTTGGATCATGTTCACTAAACAACTTGAGGGATGTTGAATTTAGTGGGAGTTCATCTAGTAATTTGATTAAAAGTTGAACTAGTTATCATGAACATAGTCTAATTTGTACTTGCAAATACTGTAGATCACATGGCTAAGTCCAACTTCAACGTTTTTGCTGAGAAAGAAAAGCTTAAGAACAATGGGTCTAACTTCACCAGCTGGTTCCGCAATCTAAGAATTATTCTCTCTGGCGGTCAAAAGGACTATGTCCTTGGGAAAGCGTTAGGTGACCCCCCTGCTGCAACTGCGCCGGCTGATGAGAAAGCTGTCTATCAGTCGCGCAAAGATGATTATGGTGTGATTAAGAGCACCATGTTGTTTGCTATGGAACCGGAACTTCAAAATCGTTTTGAAGACTATCCCGGGCCCTTTGAGATTCTCGAAGAGCTGAAAACCATGTTTCAGACTCAGGCCCGTTTTGAGAGATATGAGATCTCTGAGAAGTTCTTTAACTGCAAGATGGAAGAAGGGAGTTCCGTTAGTGAGCACGCCATTAAGATGACGGGCTACACTCAACGACTTGAGCAACTGGAATGCACGATTCCAGAGGAGCTCAAGATTGACAGGGTTCTGCAATCACTCCCTCGCAGCTACAAAAGTTTTGTAGTGACTCATAATCAGATTGGTCCCACTGATACGATCACCGAGCTCTTCGCAAAGCTGAAGGCCGCGGAAGTGGACATCAAAAAGGATAATCATGTGTTGAAGGTTAACAAGCCCACCTTCAAGAAAGGTAAGGGTGCAAGGAAGCCCTTCAAGAAAGGCGGCAGCAAGCGCGTTGCCCCTGCTGAGAAGAAGCTCAAGTCTGGTCCTAAACCGGACACTGAGTGCTTCTATTGCAAGGACAAGGGTCACTAGAAGCGCAACTGTCCGAAGTACTTAGCGGACAAGAAGGCTGGCACCATCAAAGGTATATTTGATATACATGTTATTGATGTTTTCCTTACTAGCCCTCGTTGTAGTGCCTGGGTATTTGATACCGGTTCAGTTGCTAATATTTGTAACTAGAAACAGGAGCTACGGAATAGACGGCGGCTTGCGAGGGATGAGGTGACGATGCGCGTTGGCAACGGATCAAGAGTTGATGTGATGGCCGTCGGCATGCTCTCCTTAGTTTTACCTTCGGGATTAGTTTTAAACCTTATTAAGTGTTATTATGTGCCTGCGTTGAGCATGAACATTATTTCTGGATCTTCTTTATTGCAAGACGGTTATTCATTTAAATCGGAGAATAATGGTTGTTCTATTTATATGAGTAACATCTTTTATGGTCATGCACCTCTTGTGAATGGTTTATTTCTTCTAAATCTCGAAAGGGATGAAACACACATCCATAACATTGAGGCTAAGAGATGCAAAGTAGATAGTGATAATACTACTTATTTGTGGCACTATCGTCTAGGTCATATTGGTGTAAAGCGCATGAAGAAACTCCATTCTGATGGACTTTTGGAGTCTCTTGATTTTGAATCATTTGACACATGCGAACCATGCCTCATGGGCAAGATGATCAAAACACCGTTCTCCGGAATGATGGAGTGAGCAACGGACTTGTTGGAAATCATACATACCGATGTATGCGGACCAATGAGTGTTTCGACGCGCGGTGGATATCGCTATTTTCTCACTTTTACCGATGACTTAAGTAGATATGGGTATATCTATTTAATGAAACATAAATCTGAAACATTTGAAAAGTTCATGGAATTTCAGAATGAAGTGGAGAACCATCGTAACAGAAAGATTAAGTTTCTACGATCCGATCGTGGAGGTGAATATTTGAGTTATGATTTTCTCACGCATCTTAAAGCAAGCGGAATCATTTCGCAACTCACGCCACCCGGAACACCACAACGCAATGGTGTGTCTGAACGCCGGAACCGAACCCTATTAGATATGGTCCGATCGATGATGTCTCTTACTGATTTGCCGTTATCATTTTGGGGTTATGCATTAGAAACCGCTGCATTCACTTTAAATAGGGCTCCATCTAAATCCGTTGAGACGACACCGTATGAACTGTGGTTTGGTGCTAAACCTAAGTTGTCGTTTCTTAAAGTTTGGGGATGCGAAGCTTACGTCAAGAAGTTGATGCCGGACAAGCTCAAACCCAAAGCGGAGAAATGCGTCTTCATAGGATACCCTAAGGAAACTATTGGGTACACCTTCTAACACAGAACCGAAGGCAAAGTGTTTGTCGCAAAGAACGGTTCCTTTCTTGAGAAGGAGTTTCTCTCGAAAGAAGTGAGTGGGAGAAAAGTAGAGCTAGACGAGGTTATTGAACCTTCTCTTGAATTGGAGAGTAGCGCAGCACCTGAAATTGTTCCAGTGCCGCCTGCACCAACAATAGAGGAAGCTAATGACAAGGATCATGAAGCTTCGGACGATGCTGCTACTGAACGTCGCAGGTCGACAAGGTCGCGTGCCCCTCCTGAGTGGTACGGCAACCCTGTCTTGACTGTCTTGTTAGTAGAAGACAGCGAACCTACGAACTATGAGGAAGCGATGATGAGCCCAGACTCTGAGAAATGGCTAGAAGCCATGAAATCCGAATTGGGATCCATGAGCGAAAACCAAGTATGGACTTTGGTGGACCCTCCTAGCGACCGAAAGGCCGTTGAGTGCAAATGGATCTTCAAGAAGAAAACAGACGCGAATGGTAATGTTACCGTCTATAAAGCACGGCTTGTTGCGAAAGGTTTTCGACAAGTTCAAGGTGTTGACTACGATGAGACTTTCTCTCCCGTAGCGATGTTTAAGTCCATTCGGATTTTATTAGCAATTGCTGCGTTTCATGATTATGAAATATGGCAGATGGATGTCAAGACTGCTTTCCTCAATGGCAACATTGATGAAGAGTTGTATATGATGCAACCCGAAGGTTTTGTCGATCCTAAGGATGCTGATAAAGTATGCAAACTTCAGTGTTCCATTTATGGACTGAAGCAAGCATCTCGGAGTTGGAACCTTCGTTTTGATCAAGTGATCAAGAGCTTTGGATATGTTCCAAATTGCTACGAAGCTTGCATCTACAAGAAAGTGAGTGGGAGCTCGATGACGTTTCTGGTACTATATGTGGATGACATATTGATTATTGGAAATGACATCAACATGCTTAACGATGTGAAGAGTTATTTGAACAAGTGTTTTTCAATGAAAGACCTAGGTGAAGCTGCTTATATATTGGGCATCAAAATCTATAGAGATAGACAAAGACGCCTGATAGCTTTAAGCCAGAGTACATACCTAGACAAGGTTCTGAAAAGGTTCAGAATGGATAAGGCATTAAAAGGTTCAGTGCCTATGTTGTCAGGTAAGATATTGAGCAAGGCTCAGTGTCCAGCTACGGTAAATGATAGGGAAGCTATGAGCAAAGTGCCTTATGCCTCGGCCATAGGTTCGATCATGTATGCCATGCTGTGTACTAGACCGGATGTGTCCAATGCTCTTAGTTTGACGAGCAGATATCAGAGTGATCCAGGAGTGGAACACTGGACAGCCGTGAAGAACATCCTAAAGTACCTAAATAGGACTAAAGAAATGTTCTTAGTCTATGGGGGTGATGAACAGCTCGTCGTAAAAGGTTACGTCGACGCCAGTTTTGACACCGACAAGGATGATTCTAAATCTCAGACAGGATACGTGTATATTTTGAATGGAGGAGCTGTGAGCTAGAGAAGCTGCAAGCAAAGTGTGATCGCGGGATCTACAGTAGAAGCGAAATACATGGCTGCTGTAGAAGCGTCAAGTGAAGGAGTTTGGATCAGAAACTTCATCACTGAGCTTGGCGTGGTTCCAAGTGCATTGTACCCACTGGAGATATTGTGTGACAACACTGGCGCCATAGCACTCGCTAAGGAACCAAGATATCATCCAAAGACCAAGCATATCAACCGCAAGTTTCATATAATCCGAGATTATATAGCAGATGGAGATCT
The DNA here is from genome assembly GCA_916181665.1 of Avena sativa. Lineage (NCBI taxonomy): Eukaryota > Viridiplantae > Streptophyta > Magnoliopsida > Poales > Poaceae > Avena > Avena sativa. The sequence continues at coordinate 162,307,132 of OV702294.1, read as the reverse complement.
GAAGATTAGCAAAGTACATACAGATCTGAATGTCGCAGATCCGTTGACTAAACCTCTTCCACGTGCAAAACATGATCAGCACCTTAGTGCCATGGGTGTTAGATTGTTGCCAAATGTAAACTAGATTATTGACTCTAGTGCAAGTGGGAGACTGTTGGAATTATGCCCTAGAGGCAATAATAAAGATGTTATTATTATAATTCGTGTTCATGATAAAGTTTATATTCCATGTTAGAATTGTATTAAGCGAAAACATTAATACTTGTGTGGTTTGTAAACAACACTGTGTCCCTAGTACGCCTCTATGGACTAGCTCATTGATTAATGATGGTTAAGGTTTCCTAACCATGGACATGAGTTGTCGATTAATAATGAGATCATATCATTGGGAGAATGATGTGATGGACAGACCCAAACTAAGCGAAGCAATTAGATCGTGTCATCGTGTTCGTCTTTGCGAAGCTTTTCTTATGTCAAATATTGTATTCCTTAGACCATGAGATAATACAACTCCTTGGTATCGGAAGAAAGCTTTGAGGTCATCAAACGTCATCCTATGAGAGGGTGATCATAAAGGTGTCTCTCAGGTGATCGGAAAGTATCTGTTGGATTGTATGTATCGAGATGGGATTTGTCCCTCCCAAGTTGGAGAGATATACTTCAGGCCCACTCGGTAATCGATATCAACACCGCTTGCAAGCATGTGGTTAAGGAGTTAATCACAAAGTGATATCGGATTACGGAACGAGTAAAGTTCTTGCTGTGAACGAGATTGAACTAGGTATGATGGTACCGACGATCGAATCTCGGGCAAGTAAAATATCGCGAGACGAAGGGAATATATATATGGGATTGATTGAATCCTGGCATCGTGGTTCATCCGATATTATCATCGATGAATGTGTGGGAGTCAATATGGGTTTCCAGACCCCGCTGTTGATTATTGATAGAAGATCATGTCTGCATATTCTCGAACCCGCAGGGTCACACACTTAACGTGTCTCGACGCTAGGATAGATTGGATAATTGGTTTATGAGTTTTTGTTCGGAGTCTCAGATGGGATCCGGGACATCACGAGAGGTTCCGGAGTGGTCCGGAGAATAAGATTCATATAAGGCAGTGCAGTTTTTGGAGTTCGGAATTGTTCCGGATTAATCGGTATTGTACCAGAAGCTTCTAGAACCTTCTGGAAGGGGACCAACGTGGCCTCACCTTCCGGGAGGGGGCATGGTCCTATGAGGGAGTGCCCTGGCCGCATTGGGCCAGGGGCATAAGGCCCCATAGGGCCCAGCCGGCCAAGAGAGGTTTAAACTCGAGATAGACCTTCTAGAAGGGGGGTTTCCTTGCCCCCCCCCCACTCCTTATCCTTTGGGGCCGCCGGTTTGGGCTTGGGGGAGGGGCTAGGGCTGCGCCCCCCCTCTATATAAAGAGGGGTGGGGGCGCACCAACCCCTTACACCTTCCCCTCCAACCCTAGCCGCCCTGCTGCCCCTCCTCTCTCCCTCCCGACTATTTGTAGGCGAAGCCCTGCTGCAGAAATTCTCCACCATATACACCACGCCGTCATGTTGTAGATCCAATCCGTCTCTCCACCATACTTGATGGTCCGAGGAAGGAGGAGACGTCGAGGTGCTGCACGTGTGCATCTCACGGAGGCACCGCCACTTGTGGTGCTAGATCGGATCGGATCGCGAGGAGGAGAAGCGAGTACGACTACATCACCCACGTTCCGACGAACGTTCCGCTGTGCGAATCTTCAAGGGTATGAAGATCTAATCCAATCTCTCTCGTTGTTTGCATCTCCTAGATTAGATCTTGGCTTTCCCTCTGTTCGCATCCGTAGAAAATTTTGATTTACTATGCCGCGGAACCCTTCACTTCTCACTATCTGTCTTGCCAATATCTCGTTATTCGGCAAAATCGCATCTCTAAGGAAGGAAAATATGGGTTGCGCCCATGCTGGTGTGATTTTTTCTGGTGTAGTCTCACTATCTATTTCCATACTTTCTGCCGACATAACTGCCTCGGATTTCTCCATACCCATCCTTGCCTCGGCTAGCTTGATTTTTGGAAATTCTGGGTTATATTGCTTGTCAATTTCCATCGGCACATTATCTTCTCTTGATTTTGCCAGAATAAAGATGGATTCGGATTCTGGAGACGGTGTTATTGATGGCTTTCTCAGGTGCTCTAGGGCGATACCTGGGGGGATTGACTGTCTGGTTGATCCGAGTTTTGACAATGTGTCTGCGGCATCGTTTTCTGCCCGAGGTATATGATGAAACTCACATCCATCGAAGTATCCACTGAGTTTTTGCACATGAAACCTATACAAGGCCATATTGTCATCCAACGCATCCCAATTGCCCGAGACTTGCTGTACTACTAGATCTGAATCTCCATAGCACAAGATTTAGCGTATGCCTATCTCTCTCGCCACCTTCAATCCATGGACAAGTGCTTCATATTCGGCTACATTGTTTGACGCGGCAAAATGTATTTGCAATACATACCTCAGCTGGTCTCTTTTTGGTGAGGTTAACACTATTCCTGCCCCCAAACCATTTCTTAGTTTGGAACCGTCAAAGTGCATCGTCCAATAATTCGGGTCTGGTAATGGTGGCTCATATTATACCTCAGCCCAATCTACGAAGAAGTCGGCCACAGCCTGAGATTTGATTGCATCTCGCCTATCAAATTGCGGTGCATAAGGTGACAATTCAATTGCCCATTTTTCTATTCGGCCACTTGCATCTTTGTTGCTCAATATGTCGGCTATGGGTGCTTCACAAATCACCCTGATGGGGTGCTCTTCGAAGTAATGTTTAAGTTTCTTTGCTGACATGTACACCCCATATGCCATCTTCTGATAACGTGGGTAATTTTGCTTTGAGGCTGATAGTACCTCGCTTAGGTAATACACCGGCCTTTGTACCGATTTATTATCTTCAAGTCGTTCCACCACAATTACAGCGCTCACTACTCTGTTGGTGGCTGCTATGTAAAGTAACATAGGCTCTTTCGATAGTGGAGAAGCCAAGATCGGCGCCGTGACCAACATCTTTTTCAATTCATGAAATGCATTGTCTGCTTGTGGAGTCCAAATGAACTTATCTGATTTTTTCATCAGCTGATAAAGTGGTAGTGCTTTCTCTCCCAGCCGACAAACAAATCGGCTGAGCGAAGCTAAACAACCTGTGAACTTTTGTATGTCATTTAGACATCTTGGCAATTCCATCCTTTCCACTGCTTTTATCTTAGTCGGGTTGGCCTCTATACCTCGGCTAGATACGAGAAAACCGAGCAACTTTCCTGCTGGCACACCAAATGTGCATTTTTCCGGGTTAAGCTTCATTCGGAACCTTCTTAGGTTCGCGAAAGTCTGCCGGATATCATCCAGTAGAGTTTTGCTTTCTTTGGTTTTGATAACCACATCATCCACATATACCTGTACATTTTTCCCTATCTGGTCATGTAGACATTTTTGCATGCATCTCTGATACGTCGCTCCTGCGTTGTGCAGGCCGAATGGCATGGTGCGATAGCAATAAGCCCCGTATGGGGTAATAAACGCAATCTTTATTTGATCGGCCGGATTTAATGGTATCTGGTGAAAACCAGAATACGCGTCTACAAATGATTATAGTTCACAACCAGCGGTCGAATCAATGACTTGGTCTATTCTAGGTAAAGGAAAAGGATCTTTTGGACACGCCTTGTTCAGGTTCGTGTAATTGATACACATTCGCCATACAATGGCTACATTTGGATCGTCCTTCTTCTTTTCTACTAGCACCGGGTTTGATAGCCAATCCGGATACAGGACCTCCATGATGAACCCGGCCGCAAGGAGCCGAGCTATTTCATCCCCTATTATTTTTCTCCTGTCTCCGGCGAAGCGGCGGAGAGGTTGCTTCACCGGCCTTGCTCCTGGACTTACATTTAGACAGTGCTCAGCCAACTCCCTCGGCACACCTTGCAGATCCTGAGTTGACCATGCAAAGATATCCCGATTCTCACGGGGGAAGTTGGTGAGCTCGCTTTCCTATTTAGCATCTAGGCCGGCACCAATAGTGACGGTGCGCTCTGGGAATTGCTCATCTATCTGGAACTTTTTTGTTTCTTTAGTCGGCTGAAAGGAGATACTTCCATGTGGGTTGGCTAATGCCGGCATATTCAGCTGTGCCGACTGAGCGAGGGCTGCTACCTCCTGAATCCTTCTTTTTTCTCTTGCTATTACCAATGATTCGGCCAAATTTGACCCTGCTGAAGCACATTCCATTGACTTCCTGTAATCCCCTACTGCTGTTATCACCCCTTGTGGTCCGGATAATTTCATTTTCAGATAACTTATGTGGAAGCTGCCCATAAATTTGGCCAACGCTGGTCGTCCGAGTAGAGCGTGATAGCAACTCTATAGATCCACCACTTCAAATTCTAAATTTTCTGCTCTACAGTTATCTCTTGTGCCGAATAATACATCCACTCGAACATTACCAATGGGTTCGCATGAAAGCCCTGGTACTATCCCATGGAATGTGGTCCTCATGGACTGCAGCATGTTCTGCGATATTCCGAGTTTATGCATTGTATCTTTGTACATGTGATACTGCTCCCATTGTCAATGAGTACCTTTGAAAATTTCACATTAATGCTTGGTCCGACGAATGTCGGGTCCAACACGAGCGCATACGACCCCAGACTCGGCATTATTTTAGGGTGATCCTTTATGCTCCAAGTTATTTCTTGATCCAACCAAGGCACATATCTTGGTATTGCCGGCATAACTGCATTTACTTCCATATGTCGGCGTTGTACACTCTGCTTGTCTTGTTGTTCCGTTGTGAACACGCAATAGGTCTGATGATGTTCTCTGTAATCATTGCATCCATTATTCCCTGGGTTTGCCCTTCCATCCGGACCTTGGTTCATTACTTGGTGCACCGCATCTCTCCAGTCCGAGTTTTCATACCTCGGGGGAGGAGGCGGTAACATCAGTTGTTGTGCATTTGCTCCAGTCAACTATGGCTGATGTTGCTGATGTGCCTGGAGAGGCGCTGCCTGTATGCCTGCAGGGTTACCCATTGCATTTTTCATCCATGCACATTGGCGGGTCGTATGGTTGGCTGGCCTGGCCGGGTTTGACGTGTGAAATTTACACGGCTGATCTAGCATAGATTCAAACGTGTACTTCGGCCTCTCCTGCCATTGCTTCTTTTGTTCTGGTGTCCACTGTCTTTTTCCTTCATTCCTTGGTGTCCATTGCTGAGGACCATTCTTTTGCCGTTGAGTATTTCCGTGACTCGGCTGATCTTGCACTACTGCTGCCACCTGAGCCAAACCATATCTATAATCCGGTCTCTCTTCTCTTCTTCTTCCTCTGAAGTCATTGCGCCTGGATGACCCGGCCACTTCTCTTGCGTATTGATCTTGATGTTCTCGATGATCTGCCGACATTAATTCTGGTTGCGTTGGATCTCCCAACGCATAGGAATATGCTATCCTGATGGTTTCTGCCAAAGTGGTTGGCATATCTCTTTGCAGTCGCTGCCATAATACATTGGCATAGCGGCATCCTTGGGCGAACCAAGCTATTGCCTGTGACTCTATAACTCCCTCGCACAAATTTCTCAGGTTACACCACCGAGTTAAGAATTCTCTGTCTGTCTCATTCGGCCTTTGATTAAACATGGCTAGCTGCTGCGGCCTGTTCGGTATCTTGTAAGTACTGGTAAAGTTGCTAACAAACATTTCTTCAAAATCCAACCAACAGTTGATGCTGCCTGCTGGCAGGTTATTCAGCCACACTCTAGCTGGTCCTTCCAACATTTGCGGGACATATCATACCGCCCATCGCAAGTTTCCACCAGCTATTTTTACAGCAGTAGCATAGTCAATCAGCCAATCCTGTGGTTTAGTGCTCCCATTGTATGTTTTTGTGCCTCTCGCCAGCCGAAAGTTGGGCACAGGCGGCTCGCACATGATCTGAGGTCCGAAGCACGCTGGACCTGGCGGACCCTGTTCTTCTAGTAGTTCGGACCAGTATAGCCGGTCCAACTTCACTCTGGCGTCAGTTGACGACAAATCTCTGTACAGAACTCTTTCCTGCATTCCATAGTGGTTATTTCCACCATGGATCGCATATTCCATCTCGGAATATCCATCATTGTACCTCTCATTCACCAGATTGTGGCTAACTGGTCTCGCTTCTCTCTCCTGCCAAGGTTCATGCCTCGGCTGCGGGTTGGGTGGCGGTTCTCTCCTTCGTTCGACCGGGATATCGTTCTCGTGATTCCCTCTTCTGAGTTCTCCTCTTCCGAGGTCTTCATTGCCTCGGCTTCCGTTGCCCTTCTCAGCACGGCCGGGGTTTCTCTCTCCACTGTTACCTCGGCTTCCATTGCCTCTGTTCTCGTTTGCTTTTCCGGCTATCGCCGGATCATATGGAACAATTTGCTTGTTTCTCTTTCCCGAAGTTACGGCTCTATCCTTTCGTGCATTGTTTCCGGGTGAAGATGCTGCTGCCACTGATAAGGCAGGTGCGGCTCCAGCCGAGTGAACCATTCGCGAGGCTCCTGGCCTTGCCGGGTCTGCTCTGAGCATTTCTTCATTCTGCTGGTTCGCAATGCGCACCAGCTCATTCACTCTTTCTTGTTGTTTCTGCCGGGCTTCGCCGGTCAATCCTTCTAACTCTAATGCCGCGGCATTTGCCGCTCTCAGGTTCTTTGCCGGGGTACTGTACCTCGGCAAGCCTAGATCAACTGATTCTGCCTTATGAGCATCATGCTCCTTGTTGATATCATCTACGAGGTTTTTTCCTCTTAATCTCATCTCGTCAACCCGCTCGGGGGCGACGTCGAGCTTGTTTGCCCTGGCGTATTCTCGTAGGGTCCTCTTTAAGGATTCCCGCAAGGCCGACACCTTTTTTGCCTCTACCAGTACTTTCTGTCTGGTTTCCTCTAACTCTGCCTGAGCGTTTGCCGGATCAAGTATCGGCGCTACAGGTGTGGTCAGATTATCTATAGTTGCCTGAAGAATGTTTTCTGGTCTTTCCAGCGGTGGCCCTCTTACACTTGGGGCCTTTGGGGTCGTCTCCTGTACCTCTGCCTGGTTGGCCACTAGGGGAATTACCTCGGTGGGTTGTGGAGCTGTCTGCCTGGGCGCCACCTGCGTACCTGTTGTCGGATCTCTGCTCGATCCGGCGCCCGCTGCTCCCATCTGTACTCTGGTTGCGACCATCACCTCGACGCTGCTGACGGCGCGCGCTCCGCTTGGACTACTTGTGGTGCTAAGGGGAGGTTCTGCTGCAACAACAACCTGGTGACGATAAACGCCGGAGATGTCGACGCCGACGTAGACCTGGTGCATGCCCAGGTTGATGAAGACGTCGTTGCGCGTGGGAGCTTTTCCCTTGAAGCTGCCTGCATTGTCGCTGACATAGTCACAGAGATCGAGTCTCTGGAATAAGCCAGAAACAACGCGCTCACCAGTGTTGATGAAGTTTCCCGTCCGGATCATGACTCCAGCTAGCACCGCTGCTGGCCCCATGGTGGGCGCCAACTGTCGTGGTGGTGGCACGGCAGATGCCATGGGTAGGCTAAAGTTTGGGGCCAATGGATGCTAGAGGGATCTGGGGAGGGAAGATGTAGTTGATTCTACACACAGATGACTAAGGTAAAGATCTTTATTTCTCCTTCTTTGGACTACAAGCGCTCCTTGAGCTGTTTACAAGGAGAGAAGAAGAACTTTACCAGCCTAACGGTACAAAATGAGCCGATGCCCTCCTCAGGGTCCAAGCCTCCCCTTATAAAGGAGAGCCTTGGGTTCCTTTAGGGCTGACGTGGCAAGCATATTCGAGGAATATGCTTGTCCCAATATAGTAGTTCGGCGGCCTCCTTTCCCTGTCGCCCCTCTAATGATGGCAAGGTTCCAGAGGGCCCCCCTGGCGTGCCTCGGGCTTCAGGACTGTCACCTCCATGACCTCCTTCTGCCCCTCTATTGCTCTGCGCCTTTGTCCCTTGTGCTTGGCTCCGCTCAGATTCTCCCTAGCCTGCAGCTAGAGTTTGACTTTAGGTTTCTCCTTCTCTTGCAAGCTTCGTATCGTTCGGCCTTACCTCCCGTAACTCGGCTTGTCCTTCACCTGGATTAAGGTTACTCGGGCTAACCCGGCCGACTTACGCAATATCTCGGCCGGGTAATGCCTTGCTAACATCATAAGGGTCCTGCCCTTCCCAATCTCGGCCGACCTCTACAGGATTCGGCCGACTCAGACTGTAACTCAGAAACTAGACGGGCAACACCCTTTCGTCTTTCCCCGTCATTACCCTATCCGAGGTCATCTCCCCAAGATATGAACTCCTTCATCCATATCGCTTCTTGTGAAGCCTCCGAAGCAGCTATGTATTCCGATTCAGTTGAAGATCTCGCCACAACGCTTTGCTTTGCACTCCTCCAGCTAACTGCTGCACCATTCAAAATAAATACGTATCCAGATTGTGATTTAGAATCATCCGGACCGGTGTTCCAACTAGCATCGGTGTAACCATTAACAACGAGCTGTTCATCACCTCCATAAGAAAGAACCATATCCTTAGTTCTTCTCAAGTACTTAAGGATGTTTTTGACCGTTGTCCAATGATCCACTCCTGGATCACTTTGATATCTGCTAGTTAAACTAACAGCATATGCAATGTCGGGTCTAGTACATAGCATGGCATACATTAGAGATCCTATGGCTGAGGCATAGGGAGTCTTACTCATCCTTTCTCTATCTTCTGCCGATGCTGGACTTTGAGTTTTACTCAAGGTCGTATTGGGCAACATGGGCAAGAACCCTTTCTTGCTATCTTCCATTCCAAACCTCTTTAGAACTTTGTCCAAATATGTACTTTGTGACAATGATATTAGGCGTCTCGATCTATCTCTATAAATCTTTATGCCTAATATGTAAGCTGCTTCACCAAGATCTTTCATTGAAAAACTATTATTCAAATATTCCTTGACACTATTAAGAAGGTCTACATCATTCCCAATCAACAATATGTCATCTACATATAGTATTAAGAATGCTACAGAGCTCCCACTCACTTTCTTGTAAATACAAGCTTCTCCATAAGTTTGTATAAAACCAAAACTTTTGATTACCTTATCAAAACGTTGATTCCAACTCCGGGACGCTTGCTTCAATCCATATATGGACCTTTGAAGTTTGCATACCTTGTTAGCATCTTTAGGATCGACAAAACCTTTGGGTTGCATCATATACAACTCTTCATCAATGTCTCCATTGAGGAACACTGTTTTGACATCCATCTGCCATATTTCATAATCGTAATATGCAGCGATTGCTAACATAATCCTCACAGACTTTAGCTTCGCTACTGGTGAGAAAGTCTCATCGTAGTCAACTCCTTGAATTTGTCGAAACCCTTTTGCGACAAGTCGAGCTTTATAGACGGTCACATTACCATCAGCATCTGTTTTCTTTTTGAAAATCCATTTGTTCTCGATAGCCTTCCGGCCATCTGGTAAGTCCACCAAAGTCCATACTTGGTTTTCGTACATGGATCCAATCTCGGATTTCATGGCTTCTTGCCATTTATTGGAATCTGGGCTCATCATCTCTTCTTCATATGTCTCAGGGTCATCGGTGTTATCCACCAACATGACACTCATTACGGGAGCATACCAATCAGGAGTGGTATGAGTTCTCGTTGACCTGCGAAGCTCTGTAGCAACTTCAACCGAAGTTTCATGATCATCATCATTAGCTTCCTCTCTTATTGGTGTAGGCACCACAGGAACTTCTTCCGGTGCTGCGCTACTCGCAAGTTCGAGAAAAGGTTCAACAACCTCGTCGAGTTCTACTTTCCTTCCAGTCACTTCTTTCGAGAGAAATTCCTTCTCTAGAAAGGATCCATTCTTGGCAACGAAGATTTTGCCTTCGGATCTATGATAGAAGGTATACGCAATAGTTTCCTTCGGGTATCCTATGAAGACACATTTTTCCGCTTTGGGTTCAAGCTTGTCCGGCTGTAACTTCTTTACATAAGCTTCACAACCCCAAACTTTAAGGAACGACAATTTAGGTTTCTTCCCAAACCATAATTCATACGGTGTCGTTTCAATGAATTTAGATGGTGCCCTATTTAAAGTGAATGCGGCTGTTTCTAATGCATAACCCCAAAATGATAGCGGTAAATCTGTAAGTGACATCATAGAACGAACCATATCTAAGAGAGTTCGATTACGACGTTCGGACACACCATTACGCTATGGTGTTCCCGGCGGTGTCAATTGTGAAAGTATTCCGCATTTCTTCAAATGCTCGCCAAAACTCGTAACTTAGATATTCACCTCCACGATCAGAACGTAGAAATTTAATCTTCTTGTTATGTTGATTCTCTACCTCACTTTGAAATTCCTTAAACTTCTCAAAAGTTTCGGACTTATGTTTCATGAAATAGATATACCCATATCTACTCAAGTCATCCGTGAAGGTAAGAACATAACGATAACCACCGCGCGATGCTACACTCATTGGTCCACACACATCGGCATGTATGATTTCCAATAAGTCTGTAGCTCGCTCCATCATACAAGAAAATGGAGTCTTAGTCATTTTACCCATCAGACATGCTTCACATCTTTCAAGTGATTCAAAATCAAGTGATTCAAGAAGTCCATCGGAATGGAGTTTCTTCATACGCTTCAATCCGATATGACCAAGACGACAGTGCCACATATAGGTCAAGTTATCGCTCAATTTCAAACGTTTAGCCTCAATGTTTTTAATATGTGTATTTCCACTATTGAGATTCAATAAGAATAGACCATCTATCAAAGGTGCATGTGCATAAAACATATTACTCATATAAATCGAACAACCATTATTCTCGGATTTAAACAAGTAACCGTCTCGCAATAAACAAGATCCCGATATAATGTTCATGCTCAACGCAGGCACCAAATAACAATTATTTAAGTATAAAACTAATCCCGGTGGTAGATGAAGAGGTAGCGTGCCGACCGCGATCACTTCAACCTTTGATCCGTTTCCAACGCGCATCGTCACCTCGTTCTTCGCTAGCTTCCGTTTATTCTGCAGCACCTGTTTCGAGTTACAAATATGAGCAACCGAACCAGTATCAAATACCCAGGCACTACTACGAGTACTAGTGAGATACACATCAATAACATGTATATCGGATATACCTTTCTTCTTGATGTTGCCGTTCTTCAAATCCGCCAAGTACTTTGGGAAATTCCGCTTCCAGTGACCCTCTTACTTGCAGTAAAAGCACTCAGTATCAGGCTTAGGTCCAGCCTTGGTCTTCTTCGTCGGTGTAGTAACTTTCTTACCACCCTTCTTGAAGTGTCCCTTTTGCTTAGACTTGCCTTTCTTGAATTTGGTGGTCTTATTGACCAACAACACTTGGTGCTCTTTCTTGATCTCCACTTTTGCAGATTTCAACATGGAGAAGAGTTCTGGCAACGTCTTGTCCATGTTTTGCATATTGTAGTTCATCACAAAGTTCTTGTAACTTGGTGGTAGTGATTGGAGGACACGATGTATCCCCAAAGAATTAGGAATCACTATACCCAAACTTTGGAGTTTGTTTGCGTGCCCAGACATCTTAAGCACATGCTCACTGACGGAGCTGCCCTCTTCCATCTTGCAGTTAAAGAACTTTTCAGAAGCCTCATAACTCTCAACTGCCGCGTGAGCCTCAAATATCATTTTGAGTTCACGGACAATATCATGTGGGTCTGAATTCTCAAACCTTTTCTGAAGCTCCGATTCCAAACCATACAAGATAGAACACTGAACTATGGAGTATTGATTCTTCCGAGCGAGGAAAACATTCTTTACCTCATCGGTAGCATCAGCTGCAGGCGTGTCACCCAGCGGTGCATCCAGCACATAGGTCAAATTACCAGCATTGAGGACAATCCTCAAATTGCGGAACCAATCCGCGAAGTTGCTTCCATTGTTTTTCAACTTTTCTTTCTCTAGGAACGCATTAAAATTGATGGTAGGGGCCGCCATTGATCTAAAACATATTTGCAATAGTTTAGACTAAGTTTATGACAAATTGAGTTCTAATTAATAGTTAAATTAATCTAGGTGAACTCCCACTCAAAACAATATCCCTCACATTGTTTTAGTGATCACACGAACCAAATCCACCACATCAAAACCGATCATCACGAGAGTTGATGTAGCTTCAATGGCGAACAATCGACATGTTCATCATATCTACTATATGATTCATGCTTTACCTTTCGGTGATCCGTGTTCCGAGACCATGTTTGTACATGCTAGGCTCGTCAAGATCAAACCTTAGCTTCCGCATGAGCAAAACTGGCTTGCTCACGTTGTATACACTTGCAGAATCTAACACACCCGATCATCACGTGATGCTTCGAAACAACAAGCTTTAGCAATGGTGCTAACTAAGGATGAACACTTTAAAACTTGAAATTTGTGTGCTTGAGGGATCATCATATAATGCTACCGTCGTTAACTAAGCAATACAAGATGCATAAAGGATTAACATCACATGCAATTCATAATATGTGTTATGATATGGCCTTTCTTCTTTGTGCTTCCGATCTCCATCTTCAAGCATGAACATGATCTCCATCATCACCGGCATAGCATCAAGGTCACTAACGCTGCTTCATGGTTGTCGTCCACCAACTTCAACTATTACAACTACTTTGAATAGACACGCAGGTCTTAACAGAATTTAAAGACAACCATATGGCTCCTGTCGGTTGCCAACTTACAATAAGGAACATTGCATACATCAAATATAATCACAATCATGGCCATATCACATCACAGCACACCCCTGCAAAACAAAGTTAGACGCCTCTAATTTTCTTTGCATATTTTACGTGGTTTGGGGCTTTCAATAAGTGTCGCTCTAACTTACGAACAAGAACCACAATGTTGATGCTAGAACTATCAAATGCCCGTTGTATATTGGATCTTACTATAATGGGAGAGACAGACACCCGCAAAGCCACTTATGCAATACAAGTTGCATGTTTAGCGTGGAGCAAGTCTCATGAACGATGTCATGTAAGGTTAGCCCGGGCCGCTTCATCCCATCATACCGCAAGATGCAAAGTACACAAGAAGCAATTGATAATAAAAGCACCACCGCCCACAATGACCATTGTGTTCTACTCGTGCAACAGATCTACATATAGACATGGCTCTGATACCACTGTAGGGGTTCGTAGCATGGAAAACAAAAAAATTCTACCGCATGCAAACAAACAAGCCAAGATCTATCTACTAGATTGTAGCAACGAGTCAATAGTGAAACTCACCCTCGAAGATTCCAAAGCGGTTAACGAGATCGGATTCTCGTGGGTGATGTAGTCGTACTCTTGCCGATCTCAAGATCGTGTAGACGATCCTTCCGGCGCCGTGTTCCGGCAGCGCTCCCGCAGTCGGTCACACGTTCGGTACTCGATGAAGACCTTCCTCTCCCTTGTTCCAGCAGGCAGCAGAGGTAGTAGCACTCTCCTCGCGATTCCGGCAGCATGACGGCGTGGTACCAGAAGTAGAGGGGAGATCTCACAGGGCTTCGCCTTAAGCCGGAGCGAGTATGGTGGACTATGAGAGAGCCCTCGGTGATCTAGGGTTTAGACACACCAAGGGTAGAGGGCTAGGCCGACGGATAGGGCTTGGGGAAGCCCAAGTCGGCGGCTAGGGTTTGCCCTAGGCGGCAGCAGCAGGAGGTGGCGGCGCCGGCGGCTTGGAGCTAGGGTTTGCGGGGTGCAAGTTGTGTGCTTGGAGGGGCAGCCCTGCCCCTCCTTATATAGGTGGAGGGGCATGCCAAGGGGAGGGGAGTCCCTCCCCAACTCGGTCTCCATGGGCCGACGGTGTAGGGAGACGGACTTCCTCCCCAAGTAGGTTTCCTACTCTCCCTCCACCAAACAAAATAGCCGTTTGACTTTTCAAATTGGCGTTTGACTTTTCAAACTAGGATTTGATTTATCCCTTTATTTTGTTCAGCGATGACACCTAGTACATGATGCAACCATTCCAACTTGTAATGACACATTCATGTACCCTTTCCCTCTGGAGTGCCGGATATTCCGGAACCTTCTAGAACATTCCCGATGAAAACACCGGAACCATTCTTCAACCCCGAAACAGGACTTTCCTTATATGAATCTTATTCTCCGGACCATTCCGGATCTCCTCATGATATCCCGGATCCTATACGAGACTCCTAACAACATTCGGTCTCTTACTCATCATTCCATAACTACTCAAACAACATCGAATCCTTAAGTGTGTCTCCCTACGGTTTGTCAATTATGTGGACATGATCGAGACAGTTCTCCGATCAATAACCAATAGAGGAATCTGGAAATTCATATGTCTCCCACATATTTATACGATTACTTTGCGATCAAATGAACCACTTACATACGATACCAATTTCCCTTTGTCTCACGATAGTTTACTTATCCGAGGTTTTGATCGTCGGTATCTCTGCATACCTAGTTCAACCTTGTTACCGATAAGTACTCTTTTCTCGTCCCGTGATATGTGATCCCTTGTGAGCCAGTCACATGATTGCAAGCTAATTGGATGACATTTCACCGAGAGGGCCTAGAGTATATCTATCCGTCATATGGATGGACAAATCCCACTCTTGATTCATGTGTCTCAACCCATACTTTTCAAACACTCAATGCCACCTTTATAGCCACCCAGTTACGGTGTGGTGTTTGATGTCATCAAAGCATCCTTCCAGTGATGGTGATAAACATGATCTCATGGTCGAAGGAATTAGGTTACTATGTATCAGAAAGCATATAGCAATTGAACTATTTAAAATGACTTGATCTTTATGCTATGCTTATCTATAGGAGTATGTCCATCATACCATTCTCCTAATGATATGATCTTGTTGTTAATAACATCTCAATGTTCATGATAGGGAAACCACAATCATCTATTAACCAACAAGCTAGTATTATGAAGAGGCTTTACTAGGGACTCTAATTTAGTTTACAAATCACACAAGTATTAATGTTTCCTTGTTAATACTATTATAGCATGAATGTAAACATTTATCATAAACACAAAGATATAATAATAACTACATTTATTATTGCCTCTAGGGCATATCTCCAACAAAATTTCCCCGTGATGTCTATCATTGGAAGAATATATTTTTGCAAGTCTGGTAGCAACGTGGCATATTTTTGCAGAGGCAACAGATCTGCTAAAAAAATAGATAGCATCTAGTTATTCTTTTAGGTGAGTTAGCTCTTATGTCATGTTCCTTGTCCTAAGGGGAAACTTACATTCTTCCATGGAATTCTTGAGATAGCTCATAAATGTACCTATCCAGTCCATTATATCAGCTTAGGAAGAGATGCTTTAAGATTACTGATTGTATTTAGTTATTCAACAACTGAAATTTCTACACTTCACTAACCTGTTAGTCACTAATTTGGTGCATAGGACTGCCTCTTACCACCTCTCAAGTGAGTCTCTGGTGCTCAGGATGTTCACTTTTGTCTGTCCAACAAGCATATAAAATACACATGATTTGAGGATTACACCAGCGACATGATCAGGAGCATCCCCGATGAGATTCTTCACCGTATTTTGTCTTTCATAGTTGAGCAAAGAGTGTTTCTTTAGTTCTGATGTAAACTACAAGATCACTTGAAGTTGCTATTAGGACCTGACAATGTATGTTTCTCTTCAACTCTGTAACGACTCTTTCATTTCTTCATGTTGTGATGTCGTGTGGTTGATATCTTTATTTTGTATACAGTTATAGTGGTTGTACCCGCCTTGCAATCTATTTCGCTGATTGACCGATGTTCTCGTGTTGGTTTCTTTTCACAAATATACCAGTTGCGGATCATGTTGGAGCAGATTGGCCAAATGACTGTACAAAAGGAACAAGTGACCTGATATTAGACATAGGTAAGTCCATGTGACAGCGTAGTCATTACTCATTAGAAGTCTATTTCCATTTGAGTGGTTTCATGTTGGTTCTCAAGCAACTGAACATGCTATTACTTTCCCAAACATATTTGATTGTGATAGTAACCTGGTACACATTATGTTATCCCCCTTTTCAGCAACAAATAGTACTACAGTGACCTGTGAGTAACACAAATGCTTTGTTAACCCTCAAGAAATAATTATAGGTAATAAACTTTGAGAAGAAAACCTATAGCCCTCCATCTTTCCATAGGGTAAACTTATTTGTCAAAAGTGAATGCTGGGCAGATAACCACAATGATTTTTTCTATATCGGGAAAATTCAAACAGAAAATCCATCTGCTTGTTCTTGTATCGAAATTTGTGGTGTCCCCATTTGCCTGTCTTTTTGATAGATTTCTAATATCTCATGCATGATGTATATGCAGAAAATGCAAGGTTATTATTAGTACTGAGAAAATTTAAATTATTACAATGCAGTTGGTAACTTCTCTTTTGTTTCCAAGGAATATTTATACTACTACTTTTAGCCGTGCTATCAGGTTAGGTGAGGCTAATGAATGTTGGGAAGATAACCAAAATGATACTCCCTCTAATCCATATTACTCTTCACTAAAATGGATGTATCTAGACATATTTTAGTGCTAGATACACCCATTTCAACGACAAGTAATATGGATCGGAGGGAGTATTTTATATAGTGAGAAAATTCAAATGCCAATCCATCTGATTGTTCATCTGCTAAA
This sequence comes from Avena sativa, assembly GCA_916181665.1. Lineage (NCBI taxonomy): Eukaryota > Viridiplantae > Streptophyta > Magnoliopsida > Poales > Poaceae > Avena > Avena sativa. Next base: position 162,290,392 of record OV702294.1, on the reverse strand, counting down.
ATTTGTGGTGTCACCATTTTTATTTATTTTCAGTTGATGTCTGATGCATGATGTATATGCATAAAATGCTCACTCTAGTGCAAATTTATATACTTACATGGATCATACTCATTCTAGGACTTTGTTGTACTAACATTTAAGTTATGGTAGTATTTATGATCTTTCCATTTATGAATAGCGTTGTAAGTGGCATTTGTACATATTTAATGTTTCTTTGATCACACCTCCTCTCATCTTATGCTCATTTAGCTAACCCTCGGAAAACAGATTTTGTGTTCTACTTATACCTAGCGATCAAATTTTGTGAATATATTGATAGGTTGGTTAAATGAACTTAACCTCTTAGACCGCACTAATTGTACGTCTAATATGCCTCATCTAGTTGCCGATAACCTGAAATTCGTTTGAAAAATCAATTTGTTGTGCCACTATGTGTTGAATGCATGTCTCGTAGTACTCATGCATTCACTTGCAGAATGACATCGTAAGAAGTTAGAAAATATGGTAGAGAAATAACATGGTGATATGTTTTAGAAAAAATCTGATGATCTCTTTCATACAACTATGTAGAGCAAGCGTGGTCCTCCATGATAAAAAAGACTGTTCCAATCAAGGTGTGTGGGAGGACAAAGGCACCAGAGGATCAACAGATGGATTATGCTGAGAATGTGCTTTCACTAAGGAGAATTTAGATGGATTAGTATAGTAAGCCCATCTGAATAGCCACATCTTTTGTTCTTCCTCAATTCTTGCTAGAATTAATTTGTTTACATTCTGACCACCTGTTGTGAGACCTTTTCTAATATTTGAACACTAATCTGTTGTTTAATCTGCACCTGTCACATGTTGTTTGTTTGCAAAACACTAACTCGGGTTGCTCATTTGAAAATCTATGTGATGTGGTGCTTATTTGCAAAGTACAAACTGAGGTTGTGTATCTGAAAATCTATATGAATATGGCCATGGTAATGTAAAAGAAAAACATATGTAGCACGAAATGATATGTGAGGGTTTGAATAACAAGGATATGCTGAATGTATCTAATTATGTTGATCTAGCATGCAAGCAATAAATTTTGACTGAAAGATTGACTGTCACCGTTTTTAATAGGATGGTGAAGGGGGTGTAGGAGGCGACGGAGGGACGGCCGCACACCAGACTGTGCGATGTAGGAGGGCGAAGGTGTTGCCAAGCAGCAAGTTGGACATCCAGGAGCGCGGAGGTGCTATTCTGGGTGTCGAGGTCGCCGTCCAGGAAGGCATAGATGGTACCATCCAGGGAGGTTGCGCTGCTTGCCGGATGGCGTCGAGATTGGTGGCGACGCAAGAGGGCAAGGTTCACCGTACAGGAAGCCGGCGAAGTCACAGGTCCAGGGAGGTTACACTGGTTGCCGGGCGACGCCGGGATTGGTTGTTGATGCAAGAGGGCAGGGTTCGCCGTCCAGGAAGGCGACAATGGAACCTTCCAGGGAGGTTACGCTCCTGCCGGGCGGCGTTGGTATTGGTGGTGAAGCAAGAGGTGAAGGGAATATGCCCTGAGAGGCAATAATAAAGTGTTTATTATGTGTATTCCAAGTATATGATAGATGTTTATTTTACATGCTATAATTGTATTAATACGAAAACATTAATACATGTGTGTTTAATAAACAAACATAAAGTTCCTAGTTATGCCTCTCTCATAAACTAGCTCGTTGATTAACAAGATGATCACAGTTTCCTGATCATGGACATTGGATGTTGTTAATAACGGGATCCCAACATTAGTGTAATCATGTGATGAACATTCATCTGAAGTATAGCATTACGATCAAAGTCATTGAGTTTATATTGCTATAAACAACTTACGAAGTGATCCTAATCCTTAGACCATGAGATCATGTCAATCACTAACACCGGAAGAGTTTCTTGATGACATCAAACGTCACACCGTAACTGGGTGATTATAAAGATGGCTTCAAAACTACTAAAGTGTTATGTTGAGACTCATGGATCAAGAGTGGAATTTGTTCATCCCAATGACGGATAGATATACTCTGGGCCCTCTCGGTGATATCACATTGGTTAGCTTGCAAGCAAGTGACTTGATCACTAGAATGTCATATCACGGGAACGAGAAAAGAGTGCATGTCGATAACAAGATCAAAATAGGTATGGAGATATCGATGATCGAATCTCGGACATGTAATATATCGTGAAACAAAGGGATTAAGATACTAGCGTAAAAGGTTCCGACGATCACAGGAAAGTCATCGTTGAATGTGTTGGAGTCAGTATGGATCTTTAGGTCCCGCTTCTGATTATTGATCGGAGAAGGGTCTCGATCATGTCCGCATTATTCGCGAACCGTAGGGTGACAGACTTAAGGGACACTAACATGCAATTGGAGCAAAAGTTTCATGCCGGAAAGAATAACAAGCGCATGAATTTATTTCACTAGATACCGAAACAGGTTTTCGGGTGAAATTGCAGAAAGTATTTTTGCATGTGAAATGTAATTCTAGCAAGGGGTTATATGTGAATATTTGTCATTAAAGTAATTGACAAAATTCTGAATAAATAAAAGAGTTTTATTTAATGAGAGTTTGCATTAAATTTGGTGGAAATTTAATAGCAATTTTGAGTGGGATTTTGAGTGGAGGAAATTGAAGAGGTTTTGGTGAGTGGAGTGTCCACCCACATGAATGAAGGAGGGGAGGGGGCAGCCCCCATGACCGGCGGCCACCCCCTTGGGTGCCCCCCTCCTCCTATAAAAGGCACCCCTCTCCCTCTCTCTCACTTACACCTCCTCGTGAAGGATATCTCTCTCCCTCTAGAATTTATCCCCCATAGTCTCGGACTAGCGAGATACATGTTCCCGGTGGCTATTCGGCAAGAAAGGGTTGTAATTTCACTGCATTGTTGTAGCGAGGAGGCGGAGGTTGCTCGGTGTCTTGTACGTATGTGCGAGCACGGATGCGCTGCTGCTTTGCGGCGCTAGGAATTCCTCTCGATCTTGAGATCGACAAGAGATTGTCTATATCAACCATGAGTTCAACTCGTTAAGATTTGTCGGTCTTCAAGGGTATGTTCTCTATGGATATACATCCGCCCGTTGTTTGTATCTAGTAGATAGATCTTGATACTTAGTTCCTATCGTAGGAAATTTTTTGTTTTCTATGTTGTGAACCCTCCAAGAGGGCGGGAATTAGGGAGAGGAGATCGTGGTGTGATAATCAGTTTCCTTGATTCTTGGCGTTTGTTATGCGATGGTACGATTGTATACGCGGGGCGGGGGCTTTCCGTGCGGGCAGAGTTTCAGTCCGTCAAACCTATTTGCTAAGTGCACCAAGGAAAATGATTAGGCTAATAAAAGTCGTTAGATCGTGTTAAGAGGGCCTAATCGTGTGGTTGTAGTATGTCCGTGTATGTTTGGTGGGGTGTGTGTAGCGAAGTTTTTGTTTGCTCCTTTATAAGTAGTAGAGATAGAAAAAATCATTGTGGTTATCTGTCCAGCATTCACTTTTGTCAAATAAGTTTACCCTATGGAAAGGTGGAGGGCTACAGGTTTTCTTCTCAAAGTTTATTACCTATAATTATTTCTTGAGGGTAAACAGAGCATTTGTGTTACTCACAAGTCACTGTAGTACTATTTGTTGCTGAAAAGGGGAATAACATAATGTGTACCAGGTTACTATCACACTCAAATATGTTTGGACAAGTAATAGCATGTTCAGTTGCTTGAGAACCAACATGAAACCACTCAAATGGAAATAGACTTCTAATGAGTAATGACTACGCTGCCACATGGACTTACCTATGTCTAATATCAGGTCACTTGTTCCTTTTGTACAGTCATTTGGCCAATCTGCTCCAACATGATCCGCAACTGGTATATTTGTGAAAAGAAACCAACACGAGAACATCGGTCAATCAGCGAAATAGATTGCAAGGCGGGTACAACCACTATAATTGTATACAAAATAAAGATATCAACCACACGACATCACAACATGAAGAAATGAAAGAGTCGTTACAGAGTTGAAGAGAAACATACATTGTCAGGTCCTAATAGCAACTTCAAGTGATCTTGTAGTTTACATCAGAACTAAAGAAACACTCTTTGCTCAACTATGAAAGACAAAATACGGTGAAGAATCTCATCGGGGATGCTCCTGATCATGTCGCTGGTGTAATCCTCAAATCATGTGTATTTTATATGCTTGTTGGACAGACAAAAGTGAACATCCTGAGCACCAGAGACTCACTTGAGAGGTGGTAAGAGGCAGTCCTATGCACCAAATTAGTGACTAACAGGTTAGTGAAGTGTAGAAATTTCAGTTGTTGAATAACTGAATACAATCAGTAATCTTAAAGCATCTCTTCCTAAGCTGATATAATGGACTGGATAGGTACATTTATGAGCTATCTCAAGAATTCCATGGAAGAATGTAAGTTTCCCCTTAGGACAAGGAACATGACATAAGAGCTAACTCACCTAAAAGAATAACTAGATGCTATCTATTTTTTTAGCAGATATGTTGCCTATGTAAAAATATGCCACGTTGCTACCAGACTTGCCAAAATCTATTATTCCAATGATAGACATCACGGGGAAATTTGAAGAGAAAAAGCAAAGTGTCTAAGATTTAAAGGGATCCCTAGGTCTTATATAGGATCTCCATCTAGCACAATTTGTTGAATATTCACTATATAGGATTATTCTTGTTAATTGGTACTTATAAACATGGGTGTCTCATAATTAATAAACTTATCCATTCGTTGTACAAGAAAAGCCTACTGCTCCATCTTAATTTTTTTGTTTCAGTCATATATGATGATAAATCACATCTAGCTAAAAGTAGTGGCATCCAAATATGTACTTCTACAGGGTTCTCACTTTGGAGTTGCCTTCCGTGGCTTCCTTAGTCAAATCAACATCTCATCTGGTGCTCTGATTTACTAAAAATCACAGTCCTTTCTTCCATTCTTGGCACTTCCGTATATGTAGCTATCTACAAATATATGCAAGAAATCGTCTTTGGAAGCGACCAGAGCCAAATCGAGCACATTAGAGACAGGGGTCGAGGAATTACCAGACGAGGCGAGGCGGGGAGGGGTTCGACCATCTACTCCAGGAACATGCCGCACTTGGGCCGCTCAAGGATGCTCGCAACACGGCCAACCCCCCGGTGCAGGGCATCCTGGCCGATGTCCCTCGGCACTCCCTCCTCTTCATTGGCTTGTCCCGCTGACGCGGTGGCTACGACAGCGTACCGATGTAGACGAGTTTCGCGCTCCTGCCTCTGTCGGCGCCTAGCATTGGGTCGCCTGGCCTGCCGCCAACATCCTCCTCCCGCGAGTGTAGCCTGGTATCAGTGCCTCCTCTTCTTCTTTGCCGATCGGAATCAATGACGAGGGGCGAAGAAGAGCAGGGGCACGTCACCGGCTCACCGAAATGGGGCCAGCGTCGGGCAGGCTGGGGAGGGGCGGTCGTCGCGTTGGCGGTGAGCAGATTGGGAGGGGACAACTTGACAAGACATAGAGAAAGGGATAATAGAGAGTGGAGAAGGTAGAGAGTGGGGCTGGCTGGGGCCTTTGGGTGAGAGATTTTTATTTTTTTATGGCCAGGGACGGGTCATGTACTCATGTTAAGGAATGTTTAAGATCCTTATAACTAATATTAAAATTATTTTTATATATTTTAAAAATACATTGAAAATTCTCTTATTAAAAATCTGTAATCACACAAGCCATCATGTGGTTTGTGGATGTTTAACTTTATGGACCAGATATGAGATATTTTGTCTGACATTCTAGATCAAGTATACTTCGTTTGGTACCATGATCGTTTGTCTAAGTATTTACCATGCTCATTTGTACACATTTTGTATATAATTTTATATAATAATATTGTATAATGCATATGTAGGATGATTTTAAGCCAAGGATGTTATTTTCGGTACATAATTTGAAGTATCGCAGATAGCAAATCTTTGAACAATATCTCTACCATAGAATGAGACATTGTTGATTGCATGAATAGGTGAACCTTCACAGGACAAGAATAGTCAACAATGGTGTGTGTAGATGTTCCTTAAGTATCGCTTCAAACTGGTGTTAAATCGTAAGCTTTATGTACTAATTATAATATGTTCTCGTGCTTCGCGCGTCATACCATGTCCTGGATTATATGTTGCATGTGCATACATACACCATTGGATCATGTGGCATATGTAAATGGTTTAGTAACAACAATCAAATTATTAGAAGAAAAATAAGATTTATTTAAAACTTTGAAGACGTACGTTGCACGTACAAGCTTACTAGTATGCTATAGAGATCAATCAATTGTACTCCCTCCGGTCTCATAATAGTAGATGTCAGAGATTTCTCTAGTGTAAAGTTAGATACGAATCTAGACAAAGAGACGGAGTATGTTCATATCAGTATTAACCGTTGCGACGATACTCATGGAGTTGGAGTAGTCACTATTTGCCACCGGCAATCTAACTGTGTAAAGAAACGGAGCTTTCACTCCAACTCCATGAGTATCTTAGTGTTACTCTCAGGTCCCGTTATTTTGCCACCTCCATCTGAAATCGTACGAGATTATCCTTCCACGAGCAGTTGTCTAGGCACCTCTCATAGAAAGTTACCTCACCGTCCAATTTTACCGCTATGGCAGCCATGCTTCGTGTCCCATATCGTGCCTGAAAAAAATAGAGATTTCCAGCATCCCATTGTTGCGTTAGGATTACCAAAATGGGGAAACAAGCAAGTGAATCAGTTCCAGGATAGGCACGGCATTTGAGAAGTGATTTTTGCACAGAAGAACATGAAGCGAGTAGAATAATACATATTTACCTGTCCCTTCTCCGTGTCAATGAATATAGAGCTTAATTGGTATTCCCAGTCATGATCAACGCCAGTGTCAGGCACATCAGATCTGTCAGCCTTGACAGTGTCCGTCATCAGTTCTTCAACCATCTGCTTCAAAGAGACTTCTGCATCATCATGAATTGCAAGAAATCTGTTGAAACTCTGTCCTAAGCGCAACGCCTGTAGGGTGAGAAATGAAGTCCATGAGTAAACTAGTCCAAGAATTGTCTGAATTCAGAGAATTACAAGAAACTGGGGCAGTTTTGCTATTTATACTACTTCAGATAACAATAGGAATAATTTGAATGGGCATGTGAATTTCCTTGTATTTACTCATCGCTTATATACATATATGTGAAATGGCGCATACAACCTGGTTATGACAAGATGAAACTAGCATGTATCCGTAGTATCACACAACATATACACATTCTAAAGCTAACAAACAGCTCAATAAATAAACCTATACAATTTCATTGACCGCATTATTCACACCAATTGCATCAGTGGAAGCAAATCTAAGATAGATGCATAGATTAGTCATCAACTGTGCTAGAATATCAACTTTTTTTTAGGATACAAGAATATCAGATTCTAAACAGTTGCAAAAGGAGAAAATAAAAAGAGTGCATAGAACAGTCATTCAACTGTGCAAGAATATCATCTTGTTTTTATTAGGATACAAGAATATCAGATTCTACATTTGCAAAAAGTGAAAATAAAAAGAGTATCAGAATCTAGAGATTATACAGACTTGGCCTAACTTGCACAGGGTACCTGTACCTCCAAATATCTTGCAACTTCCATCAGAAAGTTATAGCAAAAGGGAAATTTGACTCTAATGGCAGCAAAGACCTACCCAGAAAAAGAAAACACTCCTAATCAGGAGTGCCGCTGTTTCTTACCTTTGGCCAAGGGGAGTCAATGGCAGCATTGGAAAGCACATGACACCCCGAAGAAACTGTTTGAACAACTGGAGTGCCACCAGGTTTATTAGAGATGTAAACCATGGTTTCTGAATGTACATCAGTCAATATAAGATTAAAACCGTTGTACTGGTCTGCTTCTTTTGCAATTTCAGTTGCATACTCCAATGGACCCTGCCTGCCCTATATTAAAAATGTCATAGTAAGAAAAACATAGTCAATAAGAAAACATGGATTCCTTTGATTATAATAAATGAGGTTTAAAAGATATGATGAAAGAGGGAGATTGATGAAAATGTATTGTGATCTTACATCTGTAAGCAAATCAAATTGGTTGCTCACTTGCAAATACAAGAAGTCACTTAACAAAACTGAAACCTCATATTTTGAATACTACTAAAAGTGAGTTGAATCACCAGCCTATGTCAGTTGCCAGCCTAATAATGGACACAACCATGAACAATGCCATGCCATATGATACTGTCCACATACAAATTACGGTAGTACTATATTTGCTTTCAGAGTTGTGGGCGCACATTACTCACAGGAAGCTTAGCATCACAACACGCAAGGAATTGCGCTGAAACTGAACAAATTTGACAGGGTCGCACCTGGAGAAACCTGACGGGAAGCTCCCCTCTGGACCTCGCCCCGAGCCGGGGGCTGGGCTCCCGGACGTTGGTGAGGAAGGCCAGCTTCCCTGCCTTGGTGCACCCCAGCCACGTGCCGCCGCCTAGCTCGTCCTTGCCCCCGAGGATCTCCTCGCCCTCCTCCCCCGCGGCGGCCCACCACTCCGCCGGCCGCGTCGGCCTTCACGCAGCCCGCCCGCCCGCGCACGGCTCAGAAAAATACGGAGAGATCGAAACACGAATTGCGGAAGTAGATCTGGGCTAGGAGGAGGAGGCGCGCACCTGGAGTGGAACTCGTCGCGGTTGAAGAGGAGGAGCAGGCCGTACGCCGGGTGAGACTGCCACGTCCACGCCGCGATGCACATGACAGGTTCGGTGGCCTCGGGTCGGCGGCAATGGTGAAAAAGAGTCGGGAGATCGTCGAAAGGCTGGGTATGCTCGGTGGCCGCGGCGCCCGTCGATGGGTACAGCACGACGAGGAGTTGAGGACGGCAAACCGGCTAGCTGGTGTAATTACGGAAAGGTCCCCGCAAAAGCACGAATATACGTCCACAGCAGTAATGTTACTCTTACGGACTAAATCCTTACAGAATCAAGCTATGGGCGTCAACCTAAAGCATGAGGGTGAGCCCATCGTGCTACCAGATTACGACGTGGTCGAGGCCATGCGGCGCACCATTGAGCTCTCCCGACAGGACGAGGGGGCACTCTGGAGCTGGCCGGACTAGACGGTGTCCATATCAATGTGATGGTGGCGATGTATCACGCAAAGCTGCCACCTCTACCACCGTTGTCGCCACACACATACACCATTGTAGGTCGTGTGGCAAGGTCAGGAGGTCCCGCCGCAGGCCACTTGACCCACTTGGCCTGGGCAGCACATGTCTCCGCCGGCATCGCCGCAGCCTGCGTGGATGTAGAAGGCCCCTGGATGCAGCCACCGTTCATTGACCTCTTAGCGGACAATGAATACTAGGTGCCCTTTGCACTGTTGTAGGTGCAAGTAGCGCATGTAGCTAGGGTTTCGTTAATGTTTTCCGTCTATGTCAATTATGTTTTAATCTTAATGAAAATGTTGAGAAAAATGGCTAGGACCACGAACCAAATGGGTCGTGCCACTGGGCGCACTGGTGTGACATGCCTCATAGTGACCCACTTTCTATCCGTGGGCCGATCCAAACGGACTGAATCGTACCGTTTGGGTGTCCTAAATGGGTCGTGGCGCTCGAGATGCCCTAGAGTCTCCAAGAACATCCAAGTAACTTTCTCCTTCTCTCTCTATCTCTCTCTCTTAGCCCACCCCTTTGAGAATCTCCTCTTCGTCCATGACTCCTCTTCCTCTCCCCTTCAATGTCCTAGCCGATCGGAGGAAATGGAGGAGGAGGTCGTTCCATAATGACTAGTGGTAGGTTATCTAGTACTAGTGGTGTTTAGGCCGAGTCTCAGTTTGGCGTCATGTCGGTGGAGAGCTGGTGGTCGAGGCTTGCGGGGTGGTGCTTGGTGATTCGGGGCGGTTCTTCTCCTTCTTATGGTGCTCCAACGGGTAGAGCCGATGCTAAGCAGCTACACCGTCTTACCATCCACGTCCAATAAGCTCGGTTTCGCTCCAAGCCTCAAGATCTAGGGATCCCCATCTAGGCCCTTGTCGTCTCAGTGACGGGGAGTGTGATGACCCTTAAGTGTAGGGGGGCGCAACAATCTTCACGAGTAGTATTACCCAATTTATTGATTTGACACAAGGGGAGCCAAAGAATACTTGCAAGCCTTAACAACTGAGTTGTCAGTTCAGCTGCACCTGAAAATAGTTCTTGCTCACAGAAGTTTATCAGTAGCAATAGTTTATAGTAGCAACAGCAGCAGTAACAGCAACAGTGAAACATGAGCAATAGTAACAGTAACGTTAATAGTAGGATTCGAGTGCGGTAGGCATAGGGATGGATGGACGGGCGTTGCATGGACAAGTCTAAACATGTAACTTCAAGATCTAGGACATTGTAGATAAATAATAACAAGCATCCAAGTACTAAACAATCCTAGGCATGTGCTCCATATATAGTCATACGTTCTCGCAATGAGAACTTGCACAACATCTTCTGTCCAGCCAGCCCGTGGCGGTGGGGCCTCTAGGGAACTACTGGCAATTAAGGTACTCATTTTAATAGAGCACCGGAGCAAAGCATTAACACTTTGTGAACACATGTGATCCTCACACCACAGCCATCCCCTCCGGTTGTCCCAATTATTGTCACTTTGGGGCCTTTGGATCCGGACAATGATATGTGTACACAACTTGCGAATAAGATCACAAACAATACTGTCATAATGATTCAATAAAAAGTGTAGATCTGAGATCATGGCACTCGGGCCCTAGTGACAAGCATTAAGCACAACAAGTCTCAACAAAGTCAAATAGCACTAATAGAGATACTAGGCACTATGCCCTAACAGAACTTATTCGATTACATGATAGAACTCATCCAATCCCTACCATCCCCAAGCCTACAGCGGGGGATTACTCACTCATGGATGAGGGAAACATCGGTGGTTGATGGAGATGCGTTGGTGATGACGATGGCGATGATCCTCTCCAAATTCCACGTACCAGCAGGGTGCCAGAACGGAGTTTCTGGATATGAATCTTGGTTTCTGGTGGCGGCAACGGAGCGGAACTCTTTCTGGAAAACTATCGAACCCCCCTCGGTTTTTAGGTCGAAAGGCAACTTATAGGCGCAGAGGGAGGCCGAGGAGGTGCCTGCGGAGGCTGCACCCCCTCCAGGCGTGGGGTCAGGTGGGCCCACGCCTGGGATGGGTTTGGGCCCCCTAGGCCTCCTCTCTGTCTCCCCTTCTGGTTTCGTGGATCTTCTGGTGAAAATAGTTTTTGGCATATTTTCCGGAATTTTTTCTGATAGTTGATTTTCTGCACAAAAACAAGACACCAAGGTAATTCTGCTGAAAACAGCGTCAGTTTGTGTTAGTTGTATCCAAATCACACAAGTTTTTAGAGAAGAAACAATAGCAAAGTGTTCGAGAAAGTAGATACATTTTGGACGTATCAACTCCCCCAAAGCTTAGCTTATTGCTTGTCCTTAAGCAATTCGGTTGAAAACTGAGTGCGATAAAAGAACTTTCACGAACACTTTGCTTCATATGATGTATATATTCTTAGCACGGGAGTAGATGCTTAGACAATTCATAATAAGAAGTATGCAACTAAGTCTACTCAATAGTCATTGCAAGCTATGAAGAGAAACCAACTCAACAATAATAAGTAGCATGAAACATAAACATAAGCAACATTGCAATGCTCATAATAAGGTATGATAAAGTGGTATCTCGCTTGCCTTTGTTTGAAGAGCACAATATGAATGCTAAGACACCTCTGAAGTTCAAGTGAAGACTAGAGGTAAAGGTATCAGAGATACAAGCATCAAAGTCATGACATAATTAACCAAGTTTTGGAACAAACACAAGAATGACAACTATGCTCTCAAGAAGGTGCTCGTAGAATAAGTGGTGACTCAACAAAATTGTGAAAATAGTTTTGTGAAGGTTTGAAAGGCTTCCTAATGCTGAAAGGAAGGTACTCATTAGCTTTGAGCTCTCATTGCCCCTATCATAGGCATCTTCATGTGGTTAAGGTGAAAGTGAGGTTCACTCTGAATCATATGCTTGACAGACCATAGGCTGAAAATACCAAGTCCCTTGAGTACGAGGGTCGCTCCGCATGCTACTCAACTTTGGTCACCTGAAAGTTCTTGTCATTGTAAATACATGCATATCATCGAGAACCGCCAACGGGGTACCCCTTGCATATGGTACAGGAGCTTTGCCATAACCAAAATGACAAGACAAGCAGACAATGAGCATCTCAGCAATCTTTTTATTTACCATATGCATAGCTTTTTATTGAGGATGCTTCCTAGATGCTCATTACAGTTATGTTGCAAGTTTCCACCATGATTAGGCATGGCTTAAGCTAGCGGCCCAGGCGTTTCTCTAACACAATGTATAAACTCCATGAACTCACAACCTCCCCTTTTATTTCACATCGTCGACATCCGTAAACAAAAGAGCAAAGTATCAACTGGATGAGATATCCATCAGGTGTTGAAAGCATTCCCCATGACAGCACGGTTCTGCTGACTCCCAACATATAATAAGCAAGCATATAACTTTTATGGACTAGTCACAATGGTTCAGGATTATTAAGTGCAAGGAATAAAGTGTGCCATCAAGTTCGTGAGAGCTTTACTAACTAACTTTCTTAAAACAGACAAACATTTTATTTTGGAAGAAAACATGGCATATATAAAATAAGCGCTGAAGTAGCAAGTGATGCTAATAGGTAGGTATGGTGGACACAACTGTCGATATTGGTTTTGGGGAGTTGGAAGCACAAGTAGAGAACATACTCAGTGCAAGTGAAGGCTAGCAATAGAGAGGGAGCGACAAACGAGAGAGCAATAACTGTCATAATCATGCTTGCAACAAAACAGGACTAATTATGGCATGAAAGTGATACAAGAACTCTAAGGCAAAATAAATCATCGAGGCTTACTGACTATTGATTAGTCATATGAATGCATGAACATGTGCCAAGTGAATTCACATGAACAGTTAGAGGAGAATACCACAATGTCATACCAAAGTATGAATAAAACAATGCAAGCAAACATTAATATGGCATGCTACAAACTATTAGCAAGATGGAGCTAATCATAGACAAGTAAGAACTACTAAGCATCCATAATGACATACACCTTACACAAACAGGCTAAGCATGCTCACAGTGATGAGTATATGTACAAAAATGAAAAACAAATAGAGTTTGTTACCAGCCTCTTACCACACCTCGAGTTTTCTTAATCTTCATTATTGCCCTTCACTTGTGTGACTTGAATATTAACATGAAACCAAATCCACTGAGGACGGCTGAACCCTGCAAAGAACTCACAAAACCAAAGAAGAACAACAAATATTTTTGGTGTTTTCGATTTTTTAGAAACAAGCAAACAAAGAAAAACCAAACAAAAACAAGGCAAAACAAACAAAGCAAAATCTTTTTGGATTTTTATTTTAAGGAAAACCAAAGCAAAGAAACAAACCAAGATAAATAACAAAAATATTTTTGGTATTTTTGTGTTTTTGATAAAGAAGCAACAAGAACCAAAAAGAAAGCGAAACAATGGATATACAAAGAACCGACCGGACATGATATATAGATGAGTGTGACATCGGTATACCTCCCCCCAAGCTTAGGCTTTTGGCCTAAGTGGCACGGATAGTACCCCCATGCTGGTGAGTCATCATAGGAATGATCATAGTCAGACACCTACGATGAAGAAGAAGACGCACCCCAATCAAATGAGGGCAGTTGGTATGAAGACTCTCCCAAGTTGGAGGGCTGAACCGAATTGTCTTCGGCATTCTCTTCAACATTCTCCTCTTGCTGGGAGAGTTCCCCCACATAAGAGTCAACCTTCTCCTCCGTAAGTGACCATCCTTGCCTGTTATCAAAGTTAAACAAAGCAGGTGCTGGCAAATAAACTATTTTCTCAGTCCTACCCTTTCTCCGACCTTGCTGGGCAAAAGATAATTCATATGGTAAACTTCTCACATTAGCCCCCAAGTAAACAAAACCATGCTGAATCATGGATTCAATATCAAGCCTCTCTATGGGGAATTGAAAATCTGAATAGTGAGGCTCTAAACCATGGAAAGCTGGCAACCTAGAAGCAATGAGACCTCCACAAATTCCACCCTTCTCACGGTTGGTGGTGAGACGGTGAGCTATCAGCGCACCCAAACTATAAGATCTACTCCTATTCAGAGCAGCTGCGATAAAAGCTAGATCAAAAGAAGATAATTTTCTAGCAATCTTTCTAGCAAGAATGTTCCGAATAGGCAAAGTATCTAATAGTTGGGAGCTTAATAGCAAGAATGTTCCGAATAGATAATTTTCTTGCCTGAGTTGGTAATGAACTAGACAAAGTATCTAATAGTTGGGAGCTGAATGTTCCAAATTTTACCACTTTCCTTTGAGAAGTCGAAACCTTGACAAATCTCAGCATATAGATCCATAAGTGACTTGGGCCTCTCCTTGATCTTCTCGCAAGATCCCTACTAAGGTACTCTAATTGTTGCACAGAAATCAGCAAAAGGCAGGTCGACGGGTATATTATATATTTTTGTAATGGACCATGGGATTAGAAGTAGACCAAGTGAACCGGAAGTCCTGCACAAAAGCCATGGTTAGCTTAACATATTGGAATGGTTCACCTTTAAAAAAGTGTTCCAACCCTGCATTTGTAACCATAGTTTGGAAATCTTGGAAGTTCTCGGCAGCTCTCATAAATTCATGGCATGGATATATGGAAGGAAAAACTTCCTCCTCATGATGAACCTTCATTGGATCATGCACCATCAAGTCATATTGATTCAGTGGATAAGCACTCATCTTCCTTGCTAAAATTTTTAGACAACCAACCAAGTAATTTCTAAGTTGATAAATGATGAGCAACTACTATAGGAACTTGCTAGAGGACTACACATGCATCAAAACAAAGTTTCTAAGCATAGAACAAGCATGCAAGCTCAAACAACCTGTCACCTATAGCAACAAAATACTCAAGATACAATCTACCAATCACAAATCTAATTGGACAAGTGGATGAGGCACATACCAAGGAGCAAACCCTCCAAAAATAAGCACTTGAGATGGGCTGAATAAGGAGATCGAAAATCGCGAGCAAGAACAGCAAGAACTCGAGCTTGAGAAAGTTTTCCGGTGTTTTTTGGGAGAGAGAAAGAAGGTGGCTTTGAGAAGGCAGCCTGGAAGGGCCTAGGTGGGCCAAACCCCCCTGGTAGGCCGCGCCTACCATGGGTGTGGTGGCCTGGGGTGTCCCCCTGGGTCACCTCTAGTGCCTCTCTGTCCCTTTTTTCGAGGAAAATTTTACTTCGAATTTTCTGGGATTTTTCGGGAAACTTTATTTTTGGCCAATTTTCAGGGTATGAAAATTGTTTTTCTCGCACAAACAGTTTTTCAGAAGAAGCAAAAGCCAAACTACAGGAGCTCTAAGAAACTCAAACAAGCAAACTACTAGCAAAACTAAAGCTAAAGCAAAGACTAGGAAGGAGGAAAGTGATACGTCGAAAACGTATCTATAATTTTTGATGCTCCATGCTTGTTTAGTATCTAGTTTGCTTTGCTTGTCTACACTTTGAGGTGTTTTTTACATGTTTTCTGGTAATAACCTATTAACAAGTTGCAACAGTGTCAGATGCCTATTTTCTGCTGTTTTTGGTTTCAGAAAAGTTAGTAAAGAAATTATTCTTAGAATTGGACGGGACAAACGCCAAAGTCAATTACTTTTCGTGGGGAACAAGAAGACCAAAGGAGAGCCGGAGGGGCCAGACAGGGGGGCCAGACCCACCCCAGGCATGGGTGGGCATAGCCCCACGCCTGGCTAGGGTTTGCCAACCCTGGCTGCCTCCTCGGTCTCCCCCTTCGCCTATAAAAGCCCCCGATGCAGAAACCCTGAGCACCCGATCAAATCTCCACGAAACCGTCTATAGCCGCCGCCACCATCGTCCCTAGATCGGGGCGATCTGAAGTTCTTCCTGGCACCCTGCCGGAGGGGAAATTATCCCGGAGGCCTTCTCTCCTGTATGATGTGTGAGTAGTTCCACCTTGGACTATGGGTCCATGTAGTAGCTAGATGGTTGTATCTCCTCCTTTGTGCTTTCATGTATAGATCTTGTGAGCTCCATTCATGATCAAGATCTAATCCATTTGTAATCATGCATGTTGTGTTTGTGGGGATCCGATGGATATTGAGATTATTATGTTGGTTTGATTAATGGTTTTGTCTTTATGATTCTATCATGTCTGTGTTGTTTGTGATCTTGCATGCTCTCCATTGTTAGTAGTGTTGGAATTATGCCCTAGAGGCAATAATAAAGATGTTATTATTATAATTCTTGTTCATGATAATGTTTATATTCCATGCTAGAATTGTATTAAGCGGAAACTTTAATACTTGTGTGGTTTGTGAACAACACCGTGTCCCTAGTACGCCTCTATGGACTAGCTCATTGATCAATGATGGTTAAGGTTTCCTAACCATATACATGAGTTGTCAATTGATAATGAGATCATATCATTGGGAGAATGATAAGATGGACAGACCCAAACTAAGCGAAGCAATTAGATCGTGTCATCGTGTTCGTCTTTGCGAAGCTTTTCTTATGTCAAATATTGTATTCCTTAGACCATGAGATAATACAACTCCCTGGTATCGGAAGAAAGCTTTGAGGTCATCAAACGTCATCCTATGAGAGTGTGATCATAAAGGTGTCTCTCAGGTGATCGGAAAGTATTTGTTGGGTTGTATGTATCGAGATGGGATTTGTCCCTCCCAAGTCGGAGAGATATACTTCGGGCCCACTCGGTAATCGATATCAACACCGCTTGCAAGCATGTGGTTAAGGAGTTAATCACAAAGTGATATCGGATTACGGAACGAGTAAAGTACTTGCTGTGAACGAGATTGAACTAGGTATGACGGTACCGACGATCAAATCTCGGGCAAGTAAAATATCGCGAGACGAAGGGAATATATATGGGATTGATTGAATCTTGGCATCGTGGTTCATCCGATATGATCATCGATGAATGTGTGGGAGTCCATAAATGGGTTTCCAGACCCCGCTGTTGATTATTGATAGAAGATCATGTCTGCATATTCTCGAACCCGCAGGGTCACACACTTAACGTGTCTCGACGCTAGGATAGATTGGATAATTGGTTTATGAGTTTTTGTTCGGAGTCTCGGATGGGATCCGAGACATCACGAGAGGTTCCGGAGTGGTCCGGAGAATAAGATTCATATAAGGCAGTGCAGTTTTTGGAGTTCGGAATTGTTCCGGGTTAATTGGTATTGTACCGGAAGCTTCTAGAACCTTCCGGAAGGGGACCAACGTGTCCCCACCTTCCGGGAGGGGGCTTGGGCCTATGAGGGAGTGCCCTGGTCGCATTGGGTCAGGGGCACAAGGCCCCATAGGGCCCAGCCGGCCTAGAGGGGTTTAAACCCTAGATAGACCTTCTAGAAGGGGGGTTTCCTTGCCCCCCACTCCTCCTCCTTGGGGACGCCGGTTTGGACTTGGGGGAGGGGCTAGGGCTGCGCCCCCCCTCTATATAAAGAGGGGTGGGGGCGCACCACCCCCACACACCTTCCTCTCCAACCCTAGCTGCCCTGCTGCCCTCCTCTCTCCCTCCCGACTGCTTGTAGGCGAAGCCCTGCTGTAGAAATTCTCCACCAATTGCACCGCGCCGTCGCGTTGTAGATCCAACCCATCTCTCCACCATACTTGCTGGACCAAGGAAGGAGGAGACGTCGAGGTGCTGCACGTGTGCATCTCACGGAGGCACCGCCACTTGTGGTGCTAGATCGGATCGGATCGCGAGGAGGAGAAGCGAGTACGACTACATCACCCATGTTTCGACGAACGTTCCGCTGTGCGAATCTTCAAGGGTATGAAGATATAATCCAATCTCTCTCGTTGTTTTCATATCCTAGATTAGATCTTGGCTTCCCTCTGTTCGCATCCGTAGAAAATTTTGATTTACTATGCCGCGAAACCCTTCAATGGTATCAGAGCTAGATCTATGCGTAGATGTGTTTCACGAGTAGAACGCAACATGGTTGTTGCGGTCGTTGATGTTTTCTGTTGCAAGCATCTTGTTTGTGTTCTTCTTATGACGCGGGATAGTGAGATTGAAGCGGTCCAGGCCAACCTTACGCGACGTCGTTCGCGAGACCGGCTCCGCACTTGACGTGTGGCTTGTTCCACACATGCGGCTGGTGGATGTCTATTTCTCTCACTATAGTTGTCATGGGATTAACACCGGAGTTTGGCAACCATAATATCACCGTTGTGGCTTTCCGTAGGTAAGAATCGTTCTTAGCATCTACTCCCATAAGCCACGTAAAACATGCAACAACAAAGTAGAGGCGTCTAACTTGTTTTTGCAGGGAGTGTTTTCTGTGATATGGTATGGCCCAAGATGTGATGTGTATATTGTATGCGATGATCATGTTTTGTAATGTTTCACGACTTGCATGTCGATGAGTACACAACCGGCAGGAGCCATATGGTTGTCTTTATAATTGTGTATGACCTGCGAGTCAACTTCTTATACGCCATGTAATAGCTTTACTTTATCGCTAAGTAGTTAGCAATAGTTGTAGTTGCTATTTGTGGTGGAGGCAATCATGGTGGAGTGATGGAGATCATGCCGGAACGCACAAGATGGAGATCATTGCGCGAAGATTGGCTATACCATGTCACATAAAGTTATATGCATGTGATGTTTATCCTTTTATGTATCTTATTATGCTTAGATCGCGACGGTAGCATTATAAGATGATTCCTCACTTAAAGATCAAGATAAAAACTGTGTTCTCCCCAATTATGCACCGTTGCGAAAGTTCGTCGTGTCCAAGCATCACGTGATGATCGGGTGCTATAGACTCTATGCTCACATACAACGGGTGCAAGCCAGTTTTGCACACGCGGAAATACTTGGGTCTAACTTGACGAGCCTAGCATGTACAGACATGGCCTCAGAACACAAGAACCGAAAGGTTAAGCATGAGTCATATGAATGATATGATTGACACTTTGTTGTCCACCATTGAAACCACATCTCTTCTCGTGATGATCGGATTGTAGGGTTTCGTAGCATGGAAAACAAAAAATTTCTACCGCATACAAACAAACAAGCCAAGATCTATCTACTAGATTGTAGCAACGAGTCGATAGAATAACTCACCCTCGAAGATTCCAAAGTGTTTAACGAGAGAGGATTCTCGTGGGTGATGTAGTCGTACTCTTTCCGATCTCAAGATCGCGTAGACGATCCTTCCGGCGCTGCATTCCGGCAGCGCTCCCGCAGTCGGTCACACGTTCGGTACTCGACGAAGACCTTCCTCTCCCTTGTTCCAGCAGGCAGCGGAGGTTGTAGCACTCTCCTCGCGATTCCGGCAGCACAACGGCGTGGTACCGGAAGTAGAGGGGAGATCTCGCAGGGCTTCGCCTTAAGCCGGAGCGAGTATGGTGGAGTATGAGAGAGTCCCTCGACGATCTAGGGTTTAGACACGCCGAGGAGGGGCTAGTGTCAGCGGCTAGGGTTTCACCTAGGCGGCGGCGACGAGTGCCCTAGGGCCGGCGGAGGCTTGGAGGCGGCGGCGGCTTGGTACTAGGGTTTGGAGGAGAGGATCTTGTGTGTCTCTAGGAGGGAGCCCTGCCCCTCCTTATATAGGTGGAGGGGCCGGCTGGCCAAGGGGAGGGAGAGGAGTCCCTCCCCAACTCGGCTTGGGTGGGCGCCGCCGGTTGGAGGAGGGAACTCCTCCCCAACTCGGTTTCCCCTTCCTCCTCTTTTCCTCTTTCCAAATTTAGCCGTTTGACTTTTCAAACTTGCTATTTGACTTTTCAAACTAGGATTTGAATTAATCCTTTATTTGGTTCTGCGATGACACTTAGTACATGATGCAATCATACCAACTTGATACAACACATTCATGTACCCTTCCCCTCCGGAGTGCCGGACATTCCGGAACCTTCTAGAACATTCCCGATGAAAACACCGGAACCATTCCCCAACTCCGAAACGGGACTTTCCTTATATGAATCTTATTCTCCGGACCATTCCGGATCTCCTCGTGATATCACGGATCCCATCCGGGACTCCGAACAACATTCGGTCTCTTTCTCATCATTCCATAACTACTCAAAACAACGTCGAATCCTTAAGTGTGTCTCCCTACGGTTCGTGAATTATGCAGACATGATCGAGACACTTCTCCGAACAATAACCAATAGAGGAATCTGGAAATTCATATGGCTCCCACATATTTCTACGATTACTTTGCGATCGAATGAACCACTTACATACGATATCAATTTCCCTTTGTCTCACGATAGTTTACTTATCCGAGGTTATGATCGTCGGTATCTCTGCATACCTAGTTCAACCTCGTTACCGATAAGTACTCTTTTCTCGTTCCCGTGATATGTGATCCCTTGTGAGCCAGTCACATGCTTGCAAGCTAATTGGATGACATTTCACCGAGAGGGCCCAGAGTATATCTATCCGTCATATGGATGGACAAATCCCACTCTTGATCCATGTGTTTCAACCAATACTTTCCGAACACTCAATGCCACCTTTATAGCCACCCAGTTACGGTGTGGTGTTTGATGTCATCAAAGCATCCATCCGGTAAAGGTGATATGCATGATCTCATGGTCGAAGGAATCAGATTACTATGTATCAGAAAGCATATAGCAATTGAACTATTAAAATGACTTGATCTTTATGCTATGCTTATCTATAGGAGTATGTCCATCATATCATTCTCCTAACAATATGATCTTGTTGTTAATAACATCTCAATGTTCATGATAGGGAAACCACAATCATCTATTAACCAACAAGCTAGTATTATATAGAGGCTTTACTAGGGACTTCAAATTAAGTTTACAAATCACACAAGTATTAATGTTTCCTTGTTAATACTATTATAGCATGAATGTAAACATTTATCATAAACACAAAGATATAATAATAACTATATTTATTATTGCCTCTAGGGCATATCTCCAACAGTCTCCCACTTGCACTAGAGTCATCTAATCTAGATTGCATGGTAATATACCGAACACCCATGGCAGTTTGGTGATGGTCATGTTTTGCCCTCGGGAGAGGTTTAGTCAACGGATCCGCCACATTCAGATCTGTGTGTACTTTGCAAATCTTTATATCCCCATCTTGGATATGTTCTCGAATAGCGTGAAAACGTAGCTTGATATGCTTCAGCTTCTTGTGTGACCTTGGTTCTTGCGCATTGGCTATGGCGCCCATGTTATCATAGTAGATAGACATTGGGTCCAGCGCACTAGGAACCACACCCAGCTCTGTAATGAACTCTTTCATCCATATCGCTTCTTGTGAAGCCTCCGAAGCAGCCATGTATTCCGATTCAGTTGAAGATCTCGCCACAACGCTTTGCTTTGCACTCCTCCAGCTAACTGCTGCACCATTCAAAATAAATACGTATCCAGATTGTGATTTAGAATCATCCGGATCGGTGTTCCAACTAGCATCGGTGTAACCATTAACAACGAGTTGTTCATCACCTCCATAAGAAAGAACCATATCCTTAGTTCTTCTCAAGTATTTAAGGATGTTTTTGACCGCTGTCCAATGATCCACTCCTCGATCACTTTGATATCTGCTAGTCAAACTAACAGCATATGCAATGTCGGGTCTAGTACATAGCATGGCATACATTAGAGATCCTATGGCTGAGGCATAGGGAGTCTTACTCATCCTTTCTCTATCTTCTGCCGATGTCGAACTTTGAGTTTTACTCAAGATCGTATTGGGCAACATGGGCAAGAACCCTTTCTTGCTATCTTCCATTCCAAACCTCTTTAGAACTTTGTCCAAATATGTACTTTGTGACAATGATATTTGGCGTTTCGATCTATCTCTATAAATCTTTATGCCTAATATGTAAGCTGCTTCGCCAAGATCCTTCATTGAAAAACTATTATTCAAATATTCCTTGACACTATTAAGAAGGTCTACATAATTCCCAATCAACAATATGTCATCTACATATAGTATTAAGAATGCTACAAAGCTCCCACTCACTTTCTTGTAAATACAAGCTTCTCCATAAGTTTGTATAAAACCAAAACTTTTGATCACCTTATCAAAACGTTGATTCCAACTTCGGGATGCTTGCTTCAATCCATAGATGGACCGTTGAAGTTTGCATACCTTGTTAGCATCTTTAGGATCAACAAAACCTTTGGGTTGCATCATATACAACTCTTCATCAATGTCTCCATTGAGAAATGCTGTTTTGACATCCATCTGCCATATCTCATAATCGTAATATGCAGCGATTGCTAACATAATCCTCACAGACTTTAGCTTCGCTACTGGTGAGAAAGTCTCATCGTAGTCAACTCCTTGAATTTGTCGAAACCCTTTTGCGACAAGTCGAGCTTTATAGACAGTCACATTACCATCAGCATCTGTTTTCTTCTTGAAGATCCATTTGTTCTCGACAGCCTTCCGGCCATCCGGTAAGTCCACCAAAGTCCATACTTGGTTTTCGTACATGGATCCAATCTCGGATTTCATGGCTTCTTGCCATTTATTGGAATCTGGGCTCATCATCGCTTCCTCATATGTCTCAGGGTCATCGGTGTTGTCCACCAACATGACACTCATAACGGGATCATACCAATCTGGAGTGGTACGAGTTCTCGTTGACATGCGAGGCTCTGTAGCAACTTTAACCGAAGTTTCATGATCATCATCATTAGCTTCCTCTCTTATTGGTGCAGGCACCACATGAACTTCTTCCGGTGCTGCGCTACTCGCAATTTTGAGAGAAGGTTCAACAACCTCGTCAAGTTCTACTTTCCTTCCAGTTACTTCTTTCGAGAGAAATTCCTTCTCTAGAAAGGATCCATTCTTGGCAACGAAGATTTTGCCTTCGGATCTATGATAGAAGGTATACCCAATAGTTTCCTTCGGGTATCCTATGAAGACGCATTTTTCCGCTTTGGGTTCAAGCTTGTCCGGCTGTAACTTCTTTACATAGGCTTCGCACCCCCAAACTTTAAGGAACGACAATCTAGGTTTCTTCCCAAACCATAATTCATAGGGTGTCGTTTCAACAGATTTAGACTATGCCCTATTTAAAGTGAATGCGGCTGTTTCTAATGCATAACCCCAAAATGATAGCGGTAAATCTGTAAGTGACATCATAGAATGAACCATATCTAAGAGAGTTCGATTACGACGTTCGGACACACCATTACGTTGTGGTGTTCCCGGCGGTGTCAATTGTGAAAGTATTCCGCATTTCTTCAAATGCTCGCCAAACTCGTAACTTAGATATTCACCTCCACGATCAGAACGTAGAAATTTAATCTTTTTGTTACGTTGATTCTCTACCTCACTTTGAAATTCCTTAAACTTCTCGAAAGTTTCGGACTTATGTTTCATGAAATAGATATACCCATATCTACTCAAGTCATCCGTGAAGGTAAGAACATAACGATAACCACCGCGCGATGTTACACTCATTGGACCACACACATCGGTATGTATGATTTCCAATAAGTCCGTAGCTCGCTCCATCATACCAGAAAATGGAGTCTTAGTCATTTTACCCATCAGACATGCTTCGCATCTATCAAGTGATTCGAAATCAAGTGATTCAAGAAGTCCATCGGAATGGAGTTTCTTCATACGCTTCACTCCAATGTGACCAAGACGACAGTGCCACATATAGGTCAAGTTATCGCTCGATTTCAAACGTTTAGCCTCAATGTTATTAATATGTGTATTTCCACTATCGAGATTCAATAAGAATAGACCATCTATCAAAGGTGCATGTGCATAAAACATATTACTCATATAAATAGAACAACCATTATTCTCAGACTTAAATAAGTAACCGTCTCGCAATAAACAAGATCCCGATATAATGTTCATGCTTAACGCAGGCACCAAATAACAATTATTTAAGTATAAAACTAATCCCGATGGTAGATGAAGGGGTAGCGTGCCGACCGCGATCACATCAACCTTTGATCCGTTTCCAACGCGCATCGTCACCTCGTTCTTCGCTAGCTTCCGTTTATTCTGCAGCACCTGTTTCGAGTTACAAATATGAGCAACCGAACCAGTATTAAATACCCAGGCACTACTACGAGTACTAGTGAGATACACATCAATAACATGTATATCAGATATACCTTTCTTCTTGATGTTGTCGTTCTTCAAATCCGCCAAGTACTTTGGGCAATTCCGCTTCCAGTGACCTTCTCCCTTGCAGTAGAAGCACTCAGTATCAGGCTTAGGTCCAGCCTTGGTCTTCTTCGTCGGCGTGGTAACTTTCTTACCACCCTTCTTGAAGTGTCCCTTCTGCTTAGACTTGCCTTTCTTGAATTTGGTGGTCTTATTGACCAACAACACTTGGTGCTCTTTCTTGATCTCCACTTCTGCAGACTTCAACATGGCAAAGAGTTCTGGCAACGTCTTGTTCATGTTTTGCATGTTGTAGTTCATCACAAAGTTCTTGTAACTTGGTGGTAGTGATTGGAGGACACGGTAAATCCCCAAAGCATTAGGAATCACAATACCCAAGCTTTAAAGTTTGTTTGCGTGCCCAGACATCTTAAGCACATGCTCGCTGACGGAGCTGCCCTCTTCCATCTTGCAGTTAAAGAACTTTTCAGAAGCCTCATAGCTTTAAATTGCCGCATGAGTCTCAAAGATCAATTTGAGATCCTCGACAATATCATATGGGTCTGAATTCTCAAACCTTTTCTGAAGCTCCGATTCTAAACCATACAAGATAGCACACTGAACTGTGGAGTACTGAGTCTTCCGAGTGAGGTAAACATTCTTTACTTCATCGGAAGCATCAGCTGCAGGTGGGTCACCTAGCGGTGCATCCAGCACATAGGTCAAATTACCAGCTGTGAGGACAATCCTCAAATTGCGGAACCAATCCGCGAAGTTGCTTCCATTGTTTTTCAACTTTTCTTTCTCTAGGAACGCATTAAAATTGATGGTAGGGGCTGCCATTGATCTACAACATATTTGCAATAGTTTAGACTAAGTTTATGACAAATTGGGTTCAAATTAATAAATTTAATCTAGGTGAACTCCCACTCAAAACAATATCCCTCACATTGTTTTAGTGATCACACGAACCAAATCCACCACATCAACACCGATCATCACGAGAGTTGATATAGTTTTAATGGCGAACAATCGACATGTTCATCATATCTACTATATGATTCATGCTTTACCTTTCGGTGATCCGTGTTCCGAGACCATGTCTGTACATGCTAGGCTCGTCAAGATCAAACCTTAGTTTCCGCATGAGCAAATCTGGCTTTCTCACGTTGTATACACTTGCGGAATCTAACACACCCGATCATCACGTGGTGCTTCGAAACAACAAGCTTTAGCAACGGTGCCAACTAAGGGTGAACACTTTATGACTTGAAATTCATGTGCATGAGGGATCATCTTATAATGCTACCGTTGTCTACTAAGCAATACAAGATGCATAAAGTATTAACATCACATGCAATTCATAATATGTGATATGATATGGCCTTTCTTCTTTGTGCTTCCGATCTCCATCTTCTAGCACGAACATGATCTCCATCATCACCGGCATTGCATCAAGGTCAATGACGCTTCTCCATGGTTGTCGTCCACCGGCTTCAACTATTACAACTACTTTGAATAGACACGCGGGTCTTAACATAAATTAAAGACAACCATATGGCTCCTGCCGGTTGCCAACTTACAATAAGGAACATTGCATACATCAAATATAATCACAATCATGGCCATATCACATCACAGCACACCCCTGCAAAATAAAGTTAGACGCCTCTACTTTCTTTGCATGTTTTACGTGGTTTGGGGCTTTCAATAAGTGTCGTTCTAACTTACGAACAAGAACCACAACATTGATACTAGTATTGTTAATCACCCGTTGTAAATTGGATCTTAACTATGCTAGGAGAAACAGGCACCTGCAAAGCCACTTATGCAATACAAGTTGCATGTCAAGCATGGAGCAAGTCTCATGAACGATGTCATGTAAGGTTAGCCCAGGCCGCTTCATCCCAACATCCCGCAAGATGCAAAGTACACAAGAAGTAATTGACAATAAAAGCATCAACGCCCACAATGACCATTGTGTTCTACTCGTGCAACAGATCTACATATAGACACGGCTCTGATACCACTGTAGGGTTTCGTAGCATGGAAAACAAAAAATTTCTACCGCATACAAACAAACAAGCCAAGATCTATCTACTAGATTGTAGCAACGAGTCGATAGAATAACTCACCCTCGAAGATTCCAAAGTGTTTAACGAGAGCGGATTCTCGTGGGTGATGTAGCCGTACTCTTTCCGATCTCAAGATCACGTAGACGATCCTTCCGGCGCTGTGTTCCGGCAGCGCTCCCGCAGTCGGTCACACGTTCGGTACTCGACGAAGACCTTCCTCTCCCTTGTTCCAGCAGGCAGCAGAGGTTGTAGCACTCTCCTCGCGATTCCGGCAGCACAACAGCGTGGTACCGGAAGTAGAGGGGAGATCTCGCAGGGCTTCGCCTTAAGCCGGAGCGAGTATGGTGGAGTATGAGAGAGTCCCTCGACGATCTAGGGTTTAGACACGCCGAGGAGGGGCTAGTGCCGGCGGCTAGGGTTTCACCTAGGCGGCGGCGGCGAGTGCCCTAGGGCCGGCGGCGGCTTGGAGGCGGAGGCGGCGGCGGCTTGGTACTAGGGTTTGGAGGAGAGGATCTTGTGTGTCTCTAGGAGGGAGCCCTGCCCCTCCTTATATAGGTGGAGGGGCCGGCTGGCCAAGGGGAGGGAGAGGAGTCCCTCCCCAACTCGGCTTGGGTGGGCGCCTCCGGTTGGAGGAGGGAACTCCTCCCCAACTCGGTTTCCCCTTCCTCCTCTTTTCCTCTTTCCAAATTTAGCCGTTTGACTTTTCAAACTTGCTATTTGACTTTTCAAACTAGGATTTGAATTAATCCTTTATTTGGTTCAGCGATGACACTTAGTACATGATGAAATCATACCAACTTGATACAACACATTCATGTACCCTTCCCCTCCGGAGTGCCGGACATTCCGGAACCTTCTAGAACATTCCCGATGAAAACACCGGAACCATTCCCCAACTCCGAAACGGGAATTTCCTTATATGAATCTTATTCTCCGGACCATTCCGGATCTCCTCGTGATATCCCGGATCCCATCAAAAAGAATAATCATGTGTTGATGGTCAACAAGCCCCCCACCTTCAAGAAAGGTAAGGGTGCAAGGAAGACCTTTAAGAAAGGCGGCGGCAAGCGCGTTGCCTCTCCTGAGAGGAAGCTCAGGTCTGGTCCTAAGCCGGACACTGAGTGCTTCTATTGCAAGGACAAGGGTCACTGGAAGCGCAACTGTCCGAAGTACTTAGCGGATAAGAAGGCTGGCACCATCAAAGGTATATTTGATATACATGTTATTGATGTTTTCCTTACTAGCCCTCGTTGTAGTGCCTGGGTATTTGATACTGGTTCAGTTGCTAATATTTGTAACTCGAAACAGGAGCTACGGAATAGACGGCGGCTTGCGAGGGATGAGGTGACGATGCGCGTTGGCAACGGATCAAGAGTTGATGTGATGGCCGTCGGCACGCTCTCCTTAGTTTTACCTTCGGGATTAGTTTTAAACCTTAATAAGTGTTATTATGTGCCTGCGTTGAGCATGAACATTATTTCTGGATCGTGTTTATTGCAAGACGGTTATTCATTTAAATCAGAGAATAATGGTTGTTCTATTTATATGAGTAACATCTTTTATGGTCATGCACCTCTTGTGAATGGTTTATTTCTTATAAATGTCGAAAGGGATGAAACACACATCCATAACATTGAGGCTAAGAGATGCAAAGTAGATAGTGATAATACTACTTATTTGTGGCACTGTCGTTTAGGTCATATTGGTGTAAAGCGCATGAAGAAACTCCATTCTGATGGACTTTTGGAGTCTCTTGATTTTGAATCATTTGACACATGCGAACCATGCCTCATGGGCAAGATGATCAAAACCCCGTTCTACGGTATGATGGAACGAGCAATGGACTTGTTGGAAATCATACATACCGATGTATGCGGACCGATGAGTGTTTCGACGCGCGGTGGATATCGCTATTTTCTCACTTTTACCGATGACTTAAGTAGATATGGGTATATCTATTTAATGAAACATAAATCTGAAACATTTGAAAAGTTCAAGGAATTTCAGAATGAAGTGGAGAACCATCGTAACAGAAAGATTAAGTTTCTACGATCCGATCGTGGGGGCGAATATTTGAGTTATGATTTTCTCACGCATCTTAAAGCCAGCGGAATTGTTTCACAACTCACGCCACCCAGAACACCACAGCGCAATGGTGTGTCTGAACGCCGGAATCGAACCTTATTAGATATGGTCCGATCAATGATGTCTCTTACTGATTTACCGTTATCATTTTGGGGTTATGCATTAGAAACCGCTGCATTCACTTTAAATAGGGCACCATCTAAATCCGTTGAGACGACACCGTATGAACTGTGGTTTGGTGCTAAACCTAAGTTGTCGTTTCTTAAAGGTTGGGGATGCGAAGCTTACGTCAAGAAGTTGATGCCGGACAAGCTCGAACCCAAAGCAGAGAAATGCGTCTTCATAGGATACCCTAAGGAAACTATTGGGTATACCTTCTATCACAGAACCGAAGGCAAAGTGTTTGTCACAAAGAACGGTTCCTTTCTTGAGAAGGAGTTTCTCTCGAAAGAAGTGAGTGGGAGGAAAGTAGAGCTAGACGAGGTTATTGAACCTTCTCTTGAATTGGAGAGTAGCGCAGCACCTGAAATTGTTCCAGTGCCGCTTGCACCAACAATATAGGAAGCTAATGATAAGGATCATGAAGCTTCGGACGATGCTGCTACTGAATGTCGCAGGTCGACAAGGTCACGTGCCCCTCCTGAGTGGTACGACAACCCTGTCTTAACTGTCTTGTTAGTAGATGACAGTGAGCCTTCGAACTATGAGGAAGCGATGATGAGCCCAGACTCTGAGAAATGGCTAGAGGCCATGAAATCCGAATTGGGATCCATGAGCGAAAACCAAGTATGGACTTTGGTGGACCCTCCTAGCGACCGAAAGGCCGTTGAGTGCAAATGGATCTTCAAGAAGAAAACGGACGCGGATGGTAATGTTACCGTCTATAAAGCACGGCTTGTCGCGAAAGGTTTTCGACAAGTTCAAGGTGTTGACTACGATGAGACTTTCTCTTCCGTAGCTATGTTTAAGTCCATTTGGATTTTATTAGCAATTGCTGCGTTTCATGATTATGAAATTTGGCAGATGGATGTCAAGACTGCGTTCCTCAATGGCAACATTGATGAAGAGTTGTATATGATGCAACCCAAAGGTTTTGTCGATCCTAAGGATGCTGATAAAGTATGCAAGCTTGAGCGTTCCATTTATGGACTAAAGCAAGCATCTCGGAGTTGGAACCTTCGTTTTGATCAAGTGATTAAGAGCTTTGGATTTGTTCCAAATTGCTATGAAGCTTGTATCTACAAGAAAGTGAGTGGGAGCTCGGTGACATTTCTGTTACTATATGTGGATGACATATTGATTATTGGAAATGACATTAACATGCTTAACGATGTGAAGAGTTATTTGAACAAGTGTTTTTTAATGAAAGACCTAGGTGAAGCTGCTTATATATTGGGCATCAAAATCTATAGAGATAGACAAAGACGCCTGATAGCTTTAAGCCAGAGTACATACCTAGACAGAGTTCTGAAAAGGTTCAGAATGGATAAGGCAAAGAAAGGTTCAGTGCCTATGTTGTCAGGTAAGATATTGAGCAAGGCTCAGTGTCCAGCTATGGTAAATGATAGAGAAGCTATGAGCAAAGTGCCATATGCCTCGGCCATAGGTTCTATCATGTATGCCATGCTGTGTACTAGACCGGATGTGTCCAATGCTCTTAGTTTGACGAGCAGGTATCAAAGTGATCGAGGAGCGGAACACTGGACAGCCGTGAAGAATATCCTAAAGTACCTAAATAGGACTAAAGAAATGTTCTTAGTCTATGGGGGTGATGAACAGCTCGTCGTAAAAGGTTACGTTGATGCTAGTTTCGACATCGACAAGGATGATTCTAAATCTCAGACAGGGTACGTTTATATTTTGAATGGAGGAGCTGTGAGCTGGAGAAGCTGCAAGCAAAGCGTGATCGCGGGATCTACAGTAGAAGCGGAATACATGGTTGCTGCAGAAGTGTCAAGTGAAGGAGTTTGGATCAGAAACTTCATCACTGAGCTTGGCATGGTTCCAAGTGCATTGGACCCACTGGAGATATTGTGTTACAACACTGGCGCCATAGCACTCGCTAAGGAACCAATATATCATCCAAAGACCAAGCATATCAACCGCAAGTTTCATATAATCCGAGATTATATAGCAGATGGAGATCTGGAGATTAGCAAAGTACATACAGATATGAATGTCGCAGATCCATTGACTAAACCTCTTCCACGTGTAAAACATGATCAACACCTCAGTGCCATGGGTGTGAGATTGTTGCCAAATGTAAACTAGATTATTGACTCTAGTGCAAGTGGGAGACTGTTGGAATTATGCCCTAGAGGCAATAATAAAGATGTTATTATTATAATTCTTGTTCATGATAATGTTTATATTCCATGCTAGAATTGTATTAAGCGGAAACTTTAATACTTGTGTGGTTTGTGAACAACACCGTGTCCCTAGTACGCCTCTATGGACTAGCTCATTGATCAATGATGGATAAGGTTTCCTAACCATAGACATGAGTTGTCAATTGATAATGAGATCATATCATTAGGATAATGATATGATGGACAGACCCAAACTAAGCGAAGCAATTAGATCGTGTCATCGTGTTCGTCTTTGCGAAGCTTTTCTTATGTCAAATATTGTATTCCTTAGACCATGAGATAATACAACTCCCTGGTATCGGAAGAAAGCTTTGAGGTCATCAAACGTCATCCTATGAGAGGGTGATCATAAAGGTGTCTCTCAGGTGATCGGAAAGTATCTATTGGGTTGTATGTATCGAGATGGGATTTGTCCCTCCCAAATCGGAGAGATATACTTCGGGCTCACTCGGTAATCGATATCAACACCGCTTGCAAGCATGTGGTTAAGGAGTTAATCACAAAGTGATATCGGATTACGGAACGAGTAAAGTACTTGCTGTGAACGAGATTGAACTAGGTATGACGGTACCGATGATCAAATCTCGGGCAAGTAAAATATCGCGAGACGAAGGGAATATATATATGGGATTGATTGAATCCTGTCATCGTGGTTCATCCGATATGATCATCGATGAATGTGTGGGAGTCAATAAATGGGTTTCCAGACCCCGCTGTTGATTATTGATAGAAGATCATGTCTGCATATTCTCGAACCCGCAGGGTCACACACTTAACGTGTCTCGACGCTAGGATAGATTGGATAATTGGTTTATGAGTTTTTGTTCAGAGTCTCGGATGGGATCCGGGACATCACGAGAGGTTCCGGAGTGGTCCGGAGAATAAAATTCATATAAGGCAGTGCAGTTTTTGGAGTTCGGAATTGTTCCGGATTAATCGGTATTGTACCGGAAACTTCTAGAACCTTCCAGAAGGGGACCAACGTGGCCCCACCTTCCGGGAGGGGGCTTGGGCCTATGAGGGAGTGCCCTGGTCGCATTGGGCCAGGGGCACAAGGCCCCATAGGGCCCAGCCGGCCTAGAGGGGTTTAAACCCTAGATAGACCTTCTAGAAGGGGGGGTTTCCTTGCCCCCCACTCCTCCTCCTTGGGGCCGCCGGTTTGGACTTGGGGGAGGGGCTAGGGCTGCGCCCCCCCTCTATATAAAGAGGGGTGGGGGCGCACCACCCCCACACACCTTCCTCTCCAACCCTAGCTGCCCTGCTGCCCTCCTCTTTCCCTCCCGACTGTTTGTAGGCGAAGCCCTGCTACAGAAATTCTCCACCAATTGCACCGCGCCGTCGCGTTGTAGATCCAACCCATCTCTCCACCATACTTGCTGGACCAAGGAAGTAGGAGACGTCGAGGTGCTGCACGTGTGCATATCACGGAGGCACCGCCACTTGTGGTGCTAGATCGGATCAGATCGCGAGGAGGAGAAGCGAGTACGACTACATCACCCATGTTCCGACGAACGTTCCGATGTGCGAATCTTCAAGGGTATGAAGATCTAATCCAATCTCTCTCGTTGTTTGCATCTCCTAGATTAGATCTTGGCTTCCCTCTGTTCGCATCCGTAGAAAATTTTGATCTACTATGCCGCGAAACCCTTCAAGTAGCTATCTTGGCCAAGTAGTTGCTAGTGACTCCAAGAGGGGGTATTTATGCTCGATAGTGGGTTCATGCCTCTAGTTTCCAAGGTAAGTGACAATAATCTCTTTGGTTGTAGATGTGCTATTGCTACTAGGGAGAAAACAGCGGTGTCTTGTTCATGGAACATGTGGACTATTTACCTTACACACTTTGCTTAAAGCAGTTGTCTGTTGCTTGCAATTTAATACTGGATGGGGTTCGGATCATAACCTGAAGGTGGACTTGTAGTTATAGATGCAGTTGGATGGCGGTCTATGTATCTTGTTGTATTTCCCAAACAAATCTCATAGGATCTTTCTGACTAGTAATTGCATTGTTATGCCTTGCTCAATTCCTGTCAATTGCCATGCTGTAATTTGTTTACCCTTCATTCCATGTTGTTTATCTAAGGAGAGCACCTCTAGTGAACTATGGACCCCGGTCCAATCTTTACCATTGATACATCTTCCACTGTTACTTGCTTGCTTGATGCAAACAATTACCTTCCACACCATACGTTTAATCCTTTGTTACCGCAAACCGGTAAGCTTGACAACCTCACTGATTCGTTGGGGCAAAGTCTTGAGTTTGTGTTGTGCAGGTCTCCGTGTTGCTTGCAACACCTGTGTGATGTTTCCTTCCTCCTACTGGTTCGATAACCCTGGGGCAAAAGATAATTCATATGGTAAACTTCTCATGTTAGCCCCCAAGTAAACAAAACCATGCTGAATCATGGATTCAATATCAAGCCTCTCTATGGGGAATTGAAAATCTGAATAGTGAGGCTCTAAACCATGGAAAGCTGGCAACCTAGAAGCAATGAGACCTCCACAAATTCCACCCTTCTCATGGTTGGTGGTGAGACGGTGAGCTATCAGCGCACCCAAACTATAAGATCTACTCCTATTCAGAGCAGCTGCGATAAAAGCTAGATCAAAAGAAGATAATTTTCTAGCAATCTTTCTAGCAAGAACATAGTTGGCAATGAAATAGTCAAAGTATCTAATAGTTGGGAGCTGAATGTTCTGAATTTTACCACTTTCCTTTGAGAAGTCGAAACCTTGACAAATCTCAGCATATAGATCCATAAGTGACTTGGGCCTCTCCTTGATCTTCTCGCAAGATCCCCACTAAGGTACTCTAATTGCTGCACATAAATCAGCAAAAGGCAGGTCGACGGGTATATTATATATTTTGTAATGGACCATGGCATTAGAAGTAGACCAAGTGAACCGGAAGTCATGCACAAAAGCCATGGTTAGCTTAACATATTGGAATGGTTCACCTTTAACAAAGTGTTCCAACCCTGCATTTGTAACCATAGTTTGGAAATCTTGGAGGTTCTCCGTAGCTCTCATAAATTCATGGCATGGATATATGGAAGGAAAAACTGCCTCCTCATGATGAACCTTCATTGGATCATGCACCATCAAGTCATATTTATTCAGTGGATAAGCACTCGTCTTCCTTGCTGAAATTTTTAGACAACTATCAAACCAAGTGATTTCTAAGTTGATAAATGATGAGCAACTACTATAGGAACTTGCTACAGGACTACACATGCATCAAAACAAAGTTTCTAAGCATAGAACAAGCATGCAAGCTCAAACAACCTGTCACCTATAGCAACAAAATACTCAAGATACAATCTACCAATCACAAATCTAATTGGACAACTGGAGGAGGCACATACCAAGGAGCAAACCCTCCAAAAATCAGCACTTGAGATGGGCTGAAAAAAGAGATCGAAAATCGCGAGCAAGAACAGCAAGAACTCGAGCTTGAGAAAGTTTTCCGGTGTTTTTTGGGAGAGAGAAAGAAGGTGGCTTTGAGGAGGTAGCCTGGAGGGGCCTAGGTGGGCCAAACCCCTTAGGCGCCACCCCCTGGTAGGCCGCGCCTACCATGGGTGTGGTGGCCTGGGGTGTCCCCCTGGTCACCTCTGGTGCCTCTCTTTCCCTTTTTTCGAGGAAAATTTTACTTTGAATTTTCTGGGATTTTTCGGGAAACTTTATTTTTGGCCAATTTTCAGGGTATGAAAATTGATTTTCTCGCACAAACAGTTTTTCAGAAGAAGCAAAAGCAAACCAAAAGCCAAACTATAGGAGCTCTAAGAAACTCAAACAAGCAAACTACTAGCAAAACTAAAGCTAAAGCAAAGACTAGGAAGGAGGAAAGTGATACGTCGAAAACGTATCTATAATTTTTGATGCTCCATGCTTGTTTAGTATCTAGTTTGCTTTGCTTGTCTACACTTTGAGGTGCTTTTTACATGTTTTCTGGTACTAACCTATTAACAAGTTGCAACAGTGTCAGATGCCTGTTTTCTGCTGTTTTTGGTTTTAGAAAAGTTAGTAAAGAAAATATTCTCAGAATTAGACGGGACAAACACCAAAGTCAATTACTTTTTGTGGGGAACAAGAAGACCAAAGGAGAGCCGGAGGGGCCAGCCAGGGGGCCAGACCCATCCCAGGCATGGGTGGGCCCAACCCCGCGCCTGGCTAGGGTTTGCCAACCCTGGCTGCCTCCTCGGTCTCCCCCTTCTCCTATAAAAAGCCCCCGATGCAGAAACCCTGAGCACCCGATCAAATCTCCACGAAATCGTCTGTAGCCGCCGCCACCATCGTCCCTAGATCGGGGCGATCTGAAGTTCTTCCTGGCACCCTGCCAAAGGGGAGATTATCCCGAAGGCCTTCTCTCCAGTATGATGCGTGAGTAGTTCCACCTTGGACTATGGGTCCATGTAGTAGCTAGATGGTTGTATCTCCTCCTTTGTGCTTTCATATATAGATTTTGTGAGCTCCGTTCATGATCAAGATCTAATCCATTTGTAATCATGCATGTTGTGTTTGCGGGGATCCGATGGATATTGAGATTATTATGTTGGTTTGATTAATGGTTTTGTCTTTATGATTCTATCATGTCTGTGTTGTTTGTGATCTTGCATGCTCTCCGTTGTTAGTAGCTATATTGGCAAAGTAGTTACTAGTGACTCCAAGAGGGGGTATTTATGCTCGATAGTGGGTTCATGCCTCTAGTTTCCAAGGGAAGTGAAAATAATCTCTTCGGTTGTAGATGTGTTGTTGCTACTAGGGAGAAAACAGCGGCCTCTTGTTCATGGAACATGTGGACTGCTTACCTTACACACTTTGCTTAAAGCAGTTGTCTGTTGCTTGCAACTTAATATTGGATGGGGTTCTGATGATAACCTGAAGGTGGACTTGTAGTCATAGATGCAGTTGGATGGCGGTCTATGTATCTTGTTGTATTGCCCAAACGAATCTCATAGGATCTTTCTGACTAGTAATTGCATTGTTATGTCTTGCTCAATTCCTGTCAATCGCCATGCTGTAATTTGTTTACCCTTCATGCCATGTTGTTTATCTAAGGAGAGCACCTCTAGTGAACTATGGATCCCGGTCCAATCTTTACCATTGATACATCTTCCACTGTTACTTGCTTGCTTGATGCAAACAATTACCTTCCACACCATACGTTTAATCCTTTGTTACCGCAAACCGGTAAGCTTGACAACCTCACTGATTCGTTGGGGCAAAGTCTTGAGTTTGTGTTGTGCAGGTCTCCGCGTTGCTTGCAACACCTGTGTGATGTTTCCTTCCTCCTACTGGTTCGATAACCCTGGGGCAAAAGATAATTCATATGGTAAACTTCTCATGTTAGCCCCCAAGTAAACAAAACCATGCTGAATCATGGATTCAATATCAAGCCTCTCTATGGGGAATTGAAAATCTGAATAGTGAACCATGGAAAGCTGGCAACCTAGAAGCAATGAGACCTCCACAAATTCCACCCTTATCACGGTTGGTGGTGAGACGGTGAGCTATCAGCGCACCCAAACTATAAGATCTACTCCTATTCAGAGCAGCTGCGATAAAAGCTAGATCAAAAGAAGATAATTTTCTAGCAATCTTTCTAGCAAGAACACAGTTGGTAATTAAATAGGCAAAGTATCTAATAGTTGGGAGGTGAATGTTCTGAATTTTACCACTTTACTTTGAGAAGTCGAAACCTTGACAAATCTCAGCATATAGATCCATAAGTGACTTGGGCCTCTCCTTGATCTTCTCGCAAGATCCCCACTAAGGTACTCTAATTGCTACACAGAAATAGACAGTGTGCTCTTTGTCATTAATATTGAATGCTACTTTTCCTTGATTGCAATTGATGACAGCACCTGCAGTATTAAGAAAAGGTCTCCCAAGAATAATAGACATGTTATCATATTTAGGCATTTGAAGCACAACAAAATCAGATAAAACCATGCAATTATGAGCAACTTGAACAGGAGCATCCTCACATATACCAACAGGAATGGTAGTTAAATTATCAGCCATTTGCAAAGATATATCAGTTGGTATCAAATTTTCTAGCTGGAGTCTTTTGTAGAGAGAAAAAGGCATAACACTAACTCCAGATCCCAAATCACATAAAGTAGTTCTAACATAATTATTCTTAATAGAGCAAGGAATAGTTGGTATACCTGGATCACCAAGTTTCTTTGGAACCTTACCATTGAAGGAATAATTAGCAAGTAGAGTATAAATATCCTCATTAGGAATCTTCCTTTTATTAGAGACAATATCCTTCATATACTTTGAGTAAGGAGGCAACTTAATAGCATCAGTCAAAGGAATTTGCAAGAATAAAGGCTTCATCCACTCACAAAACTTGTTGTAGTGTTCTTCCTCCTTTGACTCGTGTTTCTTACCTAGAAAAGGCATAGGTTTCTACACCCAAGGTTCTCTCTCTTTACCATGTTTATTAGCAATAAAATCTTCCTTTGTGTACCTAGTGTTCTTATTGTGCTTCTCAGGTTCTTCCTCACCTTCCTCCTTATCAGGAGACTCATTATTATTACCACTCTCAGTTTCAGCATCAGAGACAGATATACTATTAGGATCTACAACAGGTTCAAGTGGTCCCTCAACTACTCTATGTTTCTTTTTCTTTCTCTTACGAGGACTACCACTATCTTCACCTTGATGGGAATCCTGATTTATTCTTTTAGGGTGTCCTTCAGGATATAAAGGATCTTGAGTAGCTGCACCACTCATAGTTCTAATTCCATAAGCATGTTTATTTCCTGAGGAATTAACTAGCATATCCTTTTGTACCTTAGCAAGTTGATCAAGTTGGGTTTAAACCATTTGTAAGTGTTTACAAAGCATTTTAATCTCTACTACTTAAAAAGAACGAAGTGTTTCGTCTCCTGCCAAATCTGCGTTTCGCTCTTGGCTTCGTCGCACATCACCCCCGTTCCGCGCGTCCGTCGTCGTGCCCCCTGCTCTGGTCCTACCCCTGGCCCTAACTGAACGACCTTGCTCCCGCACCCGCACACCCTCTCTCTCTTCTCGCTGCACCAGGGCGACGCCCCGACAACCCTCTCCCATGCATTCGGGCGCCCCTCAGATCAATCCTCCAACACTTCCTCACAGTCTCACACCCACGCATCCGGCGCCCCCACCACGTATGAAGGAAGAAGTTAAATGGGATCTCTTAGACTGTATTCAAGATAACACTGAGGCTTGGGAGAATGATAAAGGAAGGAAGTCATGTATAAACTATGATTATGAATGCATTCATTTGCTTACCAGGCTCCACAGTTTTCATTGTACATTTTTTATTTGCACTAATAATCATAGAATACTCCTTTACCTTAGTTGGGAAAGGCATTTTCTCAACATGAGGTTCAGGAACACTGTGATTAGTAGTACAAACTTGAGTACTTCTAACTGGGACATGACTAACAACATCTTTATACGGAGCATGGTACTTATTCCACTTATTCTTGGAAATTTCTATGTAAGAGGCAAAGGCCTTAAAACATTTGGCAATACTTTGGGAATCAAGACCAAACGTATTGCGAATATCACGGAAGTTATCAGTACCCATAAAGGATTTAATGCATTCATAATCATAGTTGAGACCTGACTTCCTTCCTTTGTCATTCTCCCAAGCCTCAGTGTTATCTTGAATACGGTCTAAGAGATCCCATTTAGCTTCTTCCTTTATACGTGTGAATGATCCAGCACAAGATGTTGGAGATATGCCCTAGAGGCAATAATAAAAGTAGTTATTATTATATCTTTGTGTTTATGATAAATGTTTACATTCATGCTATAATAGTATTAACCGGAAACGTTAATACCTGTGTGAATTTGTAAACCAAATTAGAGTCCCTGGTAAAGCCTCTTTATAATACTAGCTTGTTGGTTAATAGATGATCGTGATTTCTCGATCATGAACACTAAGATGTTGTTAACAACAAGGTCATATCATTAGGAGAATGGTATGATGGACATACTCCTATAGATAAGCGTAGCATAAAGATCAAGTCATTTCAATAGTTCATTTGCTATAAGCTTTCTGATACATAGTAACCTAATTCCTTTGACCATGAGATCATGCTAATCACCATCACCATAAGGATGCTTTGATGACATCAAACACCACACCGTAACTGGGTGGCTATAAAGGTGGCATTGAGTGTTCGGAAAGTATGTGTTGAGGCACATGGATCAAGAGTGGGATTTGTCCATCCATATGACAGATAGATATACTCTGGGCCCTCTCGGTGGAATGTCATCCAGTTAGCTTACACGCATGTGACTAGCTCACAAGGGATCACATATCACGGGAACGAGAAAAGAGTACTTATCGGTAACGAGGTTGAACTAGGTATGCAGAGATACCGACGATCAAACCTCGGATAAGTAAACTATCGCGAGACAAAGGGAAATTGGTATCGTATGTAAGTGGTTCATTCGATCGCAAAGTAATCATAGAAATATGTGGGAGCCATATGAATTTCCAGATTCCTCTATGTGTTATTGATCGGAGAAGTGTCTCGGTCATGTCCGCATAATTCACGAACCGTAGTGAGACACACTTAAGGATTCGATGTTGTTTAGTAGATATGGATCGTAAGTAGGGAGACCGAATGTTGTTCGGAGTCTCGGATGGGATCCGGGATATCACGAGAAGATCTGAAATGGTCTGGAGAATGAGATTCATATAAGGAAAGTCCGGTTCCGGAGTTCGGGAATGATTTTGATGTTTTCATCGGAGAGGTTCTAGAAGGTTCTAGAAGGTTCACCGGACCGGAAGGGGAATGGTCCATGAATGTGTCATGGGTAAGTGGAATGATTGGATCATGTCCTAAGTCACTTTGTTTGGGCATTTGCGAGGGAGAAATAAAACTCTAAATTGAAAGTCAAAAGGGAGGTTTGAAAAGTCAAACTGGAACAATGGTTTCCCAGTGGAAGAAGGAAAGAGTCCTTCCTTCTATCCAACTTGTGTTTGGGTATGGATTCAGACTCCCCTCTCCCAAGCCTCCCTCCCTCTCATAAATAGAAGGAGAGGGCTGCCTCGAAGAGACACACAACCAGCCCTCCCAGCGCCGCGCTGCCGCCGCCTCGCGCCACTGCCAGCCCGTCGATGTCGCCCTAGCCGCTGCTGACACCACCTCCTCCTCTCTGGCCTTCTAAACCTAGATCGCCAGAAAACCCTAGATCCACCATAACTCGCACCGGCTTAGGCGAAGCCCTGCGGGATCTTCCCTCTACTTCTGACACCACGTCGTCGTGCTGCCGGAATCGCGAGGGGAGAAATACAACCTCCACTGCCGGCTGGAACAAGGGAGAGGAAGGTCTTCATCGAGTACCGAACGTGTGACCGACTGCGGAAGCGCTGCCGGAACGCAGCGCCGGAAGGATCGTCTATGCGATCTTGAGATCGACAAGTGTATGACTACATCACCCACGAGAATCTGCTCTCGTTAACCGCTTTGGAATCTTCGAGGGTGAGTACTCTAATCTACTCGTTGCTTCAATCTAGTAGATAGATCTTGGATTGTTTGTATGCATGCGGTAGAATTTTTTTGTTTTCCATGCTACGAACCCCAACACAAGAAGCATCTAGTAAATCTTTATCATGAAGAGAAAGCCTAGCATAAAAGTTATTGAGAATAATATTGTTAGGGAGTTCATGAATAGGACATTTAAGCATGAGTAACTTCAATCTCCCCCAAGCTTGAGCTGTACTCTCTCCATCAAGAGGCCAAAAGTTATATATAATATTTCTATCCTTATGGATTTCACTGGGAGGAAAAAATTAGAGTAAAAGAGAGATGTCATCTCCTCCCATTCCATGGATTGTCCATTCTTCAGCAGCTTATACCATTCTTCATCTCTCCCTTTCAAGGATATGGAGAGTAACTTCTTCTTCACCTGTTCAATTGTGATACCTGCACACTTAAACAACCCGCATAATTCATGGATAAAAATCAAGTGATCACCGGGATGGACAGTTCCATCCCCAAAATAATAATTATCCATAACACGATTAACAATATTTATAGGTATCTTAAAAGGATCTATCTCAATAGGAGGTGGTTCATCTACTACCCTAGCAGCGGTAGTAGTTTTCCCAAACAGAAAACCAAGTGGGTTATCCATATTGGAAACAAAGTAACAAGCAGTAACAAAAGCAATACTCATAGTAAAAGTTTCCCTTACCAGTTCCACTCTTCAATAGCGCTTCACTCCCCGACAACGGCGCCAAAAAATAGTCTTGATGACCCACAAGTATAGGGGGTGTATCGTAGTACTTTCGATAAATAGGAGTGTCGATCCCAACGAGGAGCAAAAGGTGCTGAACAGTGGTATGGAGCAGGAAATCCCTGTGAATACTTAGCAAACAGATTTTTAGTGGTTTTCTGACAAGGCAACAAAACAAGGAGCAAGTAACAAGAGTAACGAACAAACGGAGCAAGTGGCCTAATCCTTTCTTAGCAAAGGACAAGCCGGTGGAAATACTTATAAGGACCAAACTTTCTCGAGGACACATGGGAATTCTGTCAAGTGCTTTCGCTTCAAATAGCCGAGTACTCTTCTTTGGTGTTTGTAAGTGTTGTGTGGGTGAACCTGTGCTAACATACCGCCCATCCTAGGACTAATACATACTTGTGATTAACCCCCCTGCAAACATCTGTAACTACATGAAAGTAATTAAGATATAAATCTAACTACAACCCTAAACTCCGAGATCCTACACTCCCTTGTGCAAAGGTGTCCTAACGGGGGTTCAGGTTTTGTCACTCCGGCAACCCCACGATTAGTAGCCAAATACACAATGCATCCCCTTAGGCCCATAAATGGTGAAGTGTCACATAGTCGACGTTCACATGACACCACTAGAAGAATAGCACCACAACTTAAATACTAAACCATTGAATAATAACTCATCATAGATTCACTACTGACAACATGACTTCTCCCATGTCCTCAAGAACTAGACGAACTACTCACAAGACATCATATGGATCAAGATCAAAGATGGTATGATGATGGATAACAATCTGAACATAAACAATAATCCAATGGTTCCACTCACAAGCATCAACTACAATAGTAATCGACACCGGGAAAGTTTCCCCTAATGAACTAAGCAATATCCAACATAATTGTTACAGCGTGACGGAGTGGTGATGATGGTGCTGGTGGGGATGATGGTGTGGATGATGATGATCCCGATGAAGCCTAGCTTGATGACAGTGTTGATGGCGACAGTCTCCCCTCTTCGGGAAGGAATTCCCCCGGCAGAAATCGGTCTGCCATAGATATCTTTCTCTCTCGGTGTTTTTCGCCCCCAGAGGCGGTGGAAATCTATCTGTGGTTGCTCCTCTGGTATTAGGGTTCCGAAGGGAAGATATAGGTGAAGGGGCAGAGTCGGAGGCCGAGCAGGTGGGCCACACATGCCCTAGGCGCGGGGTCAGGTGGGCCCGCGCCTAGGGGGAGTGTGGCCCCCCTGAGGCCCATCTCTGTCCCTCCTCCTGGCTTCCTTCGTCTTCTGGTAAAATAATATGTTTCCATATTTTTCTGGTATTTTCTGCTCTTGCGAAATTGCACCGAAACGCCTTCTTTTCCATCAGAATCCAGACTCCAGCAGTCCATCCTCCAGGAATCATCCAACATGCATAAACAGAGGAAAAGGCCATAAGTAATACCTCATAATAAGACAAACATCAATGAATAGAGGTAAATTATGATATAGAATGGTGATGCAAATTGGGCGTATCATTGATCCCTAAGTTCACCCTGAAAGACCTTTCAGTAGGTGGTGGCTCTGTAATTGGGAAAGAAAATATTGAAGAATTCTTTAATCATATTAGCAAACATGAGGATATTGAGGATAGATCCTTAGCAGAACTTGCTCCTAATTATGAAATTGCTGCAGCTTCTTTAGTTCACATGTTGGAGGCTAGGTTTGTTAACCTTAACCCCATGATGCAAATAATGTTTTTTAAACTAAAAGAAGCGGAGGATGCTGAAAAGAGAGATTTTATCCTAGAAACTTTGTTAAAAGAGTTCAATGATGTTGCTAAGAAAGCCAAAAAGGTCTTTGATTGTTTTAATATGCTAGGATCATGTGTAGATGTTATGGATACATTATAAAAGTTGGATAAAACCAAACCCAATGGAGAGGAAATTAAAATACCCATACCCTTTAAACTTGTAGGAATGCATGAAGCCCTAGAATTTTTTTTATTGGATTATTCCTAAAAACCCGTTTAATGAAAGTAGTGAACCCAAGAGTGCTGAGAGAGGATCCTCTAGAACTCATTTGGATGATATATCTTTCCTAGTTTAAAAAATTTCGAGTATTGATCTTAATGCTTCTTCATTTGAAAATACTTGATTCTTGCTTCTTGTGCCTAACTTAAAGGCGTTAAAGAAAAGTACTTCTTGGGAGATAACCCAATAGTTTTCTTGAGTCTTGAAAGTTATTACTTCTGTAATAACCTCTCCTTATCCTTTTTATTTGATTTTTGTGCCTATAATAACCTCTAATGAGAGGGAAGTAAGATTTGGGGAAGTGTTGTCTCGAAATAGATTTGTGATCCATAGTAAAAATTCTTGAAAAATCTTTGTAAGTAGGATTGAGCTGTAATTTTATGAATAA
This sequence comes from Avena sativa, assembly GCA_916181665.1. Taxonomy (NCBI): domain Eukaryota; kingdom Viridiplantae; phylum Streptophyta; class Magnoliopsida; order Poales; family Poaceae; genus Avena; species Avena sativa. Next base: position 162,246,961 of record OV702294.1, on the reverse strand, counting down.
ATCCCCCAGGTTGTTAGATAACTTCCATTAGTTCAACACTTTTTGGTTTGAGCAACAGAAGGTCTTAGAAAAAATCGGTTTTCACTAGCTGGTCTATTTTGACAGATTTCTGCCATTATTTGCATTTGCCTCTTTATTGATTTATTTTTGGGCTCTCTTGGGAAATTAAGCTTTTTGGGGGAATATATACAGTAGCGTGTGTATTTAATGAAATTTTTGCTGTTTCGAAACTAAACTCCAAAAGTTTATTATCTTTTGAATGCACTAATGTTGCTAATGAAGATTGTGTGAAGTTTTGTATGAAGGAAAATTTTCAGGTGTAAGGGAAGAATGATGTAATGAGATAAAGAATGGACAAAATCTCAATCTTGGGGATTCCACCCCGTGTCACCCTAAGAAATATTCAAGAGATACAAGCGTCAAAGCTTGGGGATGCCCAATGCATCCCCTTCTTTATCAATAAAAATCTCAGGTCTTTCTAGACACTTCGTTTTTATTGTTTCATGCACTGATGTGTTTTCTTGGAGCGTCTTAGTTTTTGTTTTTGTTTTTTGTTTTCTTTGTTTGCTTGAATAAATTAGTTGTACCCCCGCTTTTGCCGTGTTGTTTCAAATAAGTTTATTGGTGTTGGAAAGGAGTAGGAAGATCTTGCTTTAGTAGTACAAAAAGGAGCCTGCTTTGACTCCGACTTAGACTTTATCATGTCATGCTAGATGTTGTTTTGACCTTATGCTTAGTGATTATTTCTTTAGTATGACTTGTTCCAAACAATTAGGATTGCTTAATGTGCCTTGAAAGAATCATGTGTTGTTTTAGCATACAAAAGCATAATATTGTGGTATTCTCCTTTGATGCCTTGTTTGGGTTGACTTGGCACATGCTCACACCATGTTATGACTATGAACCAGTCACCTTAGACTCTATGATCATTTAGTTTTTGACTTGTGGTACCACTTTATGCTTTGATTAGTAATGTTTTGTCGTTCTGCATGATTATGGCCATTATTGCTCTCTTAGTTGGTCGCTCCCAGTCTATTGCTAGCCTTCACTTGTATTGAGTAAGCTCTACTCATGCATCTAACTCCTAAGAAACCAAGTTAATCCAAAGTGTCCACTATAAATTTCTATCCATGGTGTGTTACACCATTCCAACTATATTCTTGTTTTATCTATCTTCTAAATTAAATTTATTATGTGAAAAATTAGTGATTAAAGCTCTCACAAACTTGATGGCACACTTTATTTTTCTTGCCCCTAATAAAATTGAACCATTGTGTCATCTATGTTATATATGCTTGTACTTATACATTGGGAATTAACAGAACCATGTTGTCATGGGGAACGCTTTCAACATTGCACTTGTACATTGTACCCTTTTGATATAATGCTCTTTTGTTTGCGGATGTCGTCGATGTGAAATAAAAGGGGAGCTTGTAAGTCCATGGATTTATGTATGTGTGTTAGAGAAACGTCTGGACCGCTAGCCTAAGACATGCCTAATCATGGTAGAAACTTGCAACTTAATACCGGAGGGGGTTCAGATGATAACCCAAAGGTGGACTTCTAGTCATAGATGCAGTTGGATGGCGGTCTATGTATCTTGTTGTATTGCCCAATCAAATCTCATAGGATCATGAATGTCTAGTATTGCATTGTTATGCCTTGCTTAGTCCTGTTGATATGTTGGAAACGTATCTATAATTTTTTATGTTCCATGCTTGTTTAGTATCTACTTTGCTTTGCTTTGTCTACACTTTGAGGTATTTTTATACACTTTCTGGAACTAACCTATTTAAAAGATGTCGTAGTGCCAGTTGCCTGTTTTCTGCTGTTTTTGGTTTCAGAAAGCTAAAAAAATGTATATTCTCGGAATTGGACGGGACAAAAGCCAAAGTTCATATTTCCCCCTGAATGATACGGAAAATCAAAGACGATACGGAGGAGGACACCAGGGTGGCGACACCCTAGGTAGGTGCGGGCCCACCCTGGCCACGCCCACAGGGTGCCCTTTACCGACATTGCCTCCTTTGCCTATAAGAAGCCCCCGACTTAGAAACCCTAAAGAATCGACCAGAAAGCCAAGAAAAGTTCTGCATCGCCACCGCCACCGAATGGGATATTCAGGGGACAAAAAGTCTCTGTTCTGGCACCCTGCCGGGACGGGGAAGTGCCCCCGGAGCCATCTTCATCGATCTCCACCACCATCTCCATCACCGTTGCTGATTCCCGTGATGAGGAGGGAGTAGTTCTTCCTCAAGGCTAAGGGCTCTACCGGTAGCTATGTGTTCATATCTCTCTCTATGCATGATCTTGTTGTGGTCATGAGCTTTGTAATCAAGTAGATCTACCTTGCTACTCAAGTGCTTTAATAGATCTCCGGCTCTCCCCACGTGTATGAAAGTGACAACGTGCATACCGTGGTGGCACTTAGGCTAGAGTCTACATAAATACTCATCGTGATTTAATAGATCTATGCTTTCCCCCTGTGTGTGAAAGTGACAGCGTGCACACCGTGTGTGGCACTAGGCTAGATTACATATATATATATTTATCATGAGTTATATTTGGAGTTGGATGTCTTTATGAAATTATGGTGTTTGTTGGAACCATCTAGCGCTCAAGGTGACAGTGTGGGGTTATCTAGTTGGGGAAGGCGGACTTTGAGGTGTTCTATTATAGCCCTACCATGGATTAGAGTGTCCAACCAGAGAGTAGTATCATGAAGAGAATATATTTATTGAGAGTGTTCACTAGTGAAAGTATGATCCCTAGGCCTTGTTTCTAAACATTGAAATACCGTTTACAACTAGATCTGTTGCATGTTTGCTTGCTTCCAGCCTCTTCCTCGCCGTCAAGCTCTTTTCTGGCACCGTTGTCTTATAATCATCCATACCACTTGTATTTTACTATCTCTTCGCCGAACTAGTGCACCTATACACCTGACAAGTGTATTGGGTGTGTTGGGGAAACAAGAGACTTCTTGTATCTTGATTGCAGGGTTGCTTGAGAGGGACACCTTTGACCACTTCCTCCCTGAGTTTGATAAACCTTGGGTAATCCACTTAAGGGAAACTTGTTGTTGTTCTACAAACCTCCGCACTTGGAGGCCCAACAACTGTCTACAAGAATATAAGCGTGCGTAGACATCACCTATCAATTGCCCTGCTGTAATTTGTTTACCCAGCATGCCATGTTTGTTTATCTAAGGAGAACACTTCTAGTGAACTATGGACCCCGGTCCAATCTTTACCATTGATACATCTTCCACTGTTACTGTTACTTGTTGCAAACCATCATTACCTTCCACACCATACAGTTAATCTTTGTTACATCAAACCGGTGAGATTGACAACCTCACTGTTCGTTGGGGAAAAGTCTTGAGTTTGCGTTGTGCAGGTCTCCAAGTTGCTAGCAACACCTTTGAGTCATTTCCTTCCTCCTACTGGTTCGATAACCTCGGTTTCTAACTGCGGTAAAACTTGTTGTTGTGCTCATCATACCTTTATCTTGGGGTCCCCCAACAAAGTGTTCACGCACTCATCAACAACCTCACTGTTCGTTGGAGCAAAGTCCTGAGTTTGTGTTGTGAAGGTTTCCAAGTTGTTAGCAACACCTTGGGGTCGTTTCCTTCCTCCTACTGGTTCGATAACCTTGGTTTCTTACTGAGGGAAAACTTACTGCTGTGCTCATCATACCTTCCTCTTGGGGTTTCCCAACGAAGCTCTACAGTGATCTGAGCCGCATCAGTGCACCCGTGAATGCAAGATAAATTTTCAATGAATCATTATGAGAGAGTTTGTACCTTTAAACACTTGGGCATGTATGTAAAATTGATGTGGTGAAAGAGTTGAATGTTACCTGCATGGAAGGTAATAGATCCAAACAATTCATTAGAAGGAACCACCTGGCCAGGAGAGATCAAATGATTGTTTCTTTCTTAAGAGGTCAATTGCTGAATACCAGTGTTCGATCTCTATTTTAGCGGTGATGAGGTAGATTTATCTGACTCTACCATCATCTCACAAAGATGGAACCTTAGTGGCAATGGGTAGGAATAACTCTTAGATATCATATGATAACTCGTACATTCGTTGGGTCCCATTTTGTGACCCGTTTGATAAATACCAATCTTGCCTTGTGTTGTGTGCATAAATTCTGGCAATCGTCTAATATCATTACTCTTTTGGTTTTCATCCACAACGACATCTAGAAATTATCTTGAAAGATGGTTTTAAGCCAAGATTACTGATTTAGCTTGGTCAAACTTAGCGTTGAAGATTCCGAAGTCAGCAAGCTAACATACAAAATGGGGGAGCTGGAGGCGGCGGGAGTTCTACCGGGTGGTCCAAGATCAGGAGGCGTGCAGACCAATCCGTGTTTGGATAGTTAGGAGGGCAGGTGGTTCACCAAGGTTACCGGAGTTCAAACCACAGGTTTGACGCTTTGATGTCTCATAAAAGGCGGATTATTTTTAGTAGAAGATGACGTTCTCGCGATAGCTAGGTGTCTATGGTCACTTCGTTAATCTCAAGACCCATCGGATCGGTCTATCGAATTCAGTCTTTCAAAGGTACTCATAGGGATAGAGTGTGCATGTGTGCGTTCGTGAGTATACACGCATTTATGAGTTTTTATGTCTATACTGGGTTTTGAAAAAAGCGCAATTTGGTTGCGATAACACGTTGCAGACTACCTTGCAAGTTTACTACTACTCTTATACTCTCTCCATTTTAAAATATAAGATATTTTAAGTTTATAAAAAAATGTATCTAGACACTATCTTTTAATGTGTTGATTCACACTAAACCTAAGTGAACCTACATACTAAAAAAAATCTACATTTGCTTCATAAAACTAAAACATCTTATATTTTAAAATCGAAGGGAGTACTATACAATTTTACTGTATTTTTAGATCCGATCACCTGGAATGAAAGTGGATGCTGAAAGTTAGTGCATGGACCATGGATAACGGATTGGACAGTTCCAAACAATTCGACAACATCAAAATGGTTCGCATCTGTAGTTGTAGAGTGCAGTGTGATGTGCACGAGACGAGCACTTCCTCACTGTCGAGATAGAAAACGGGCAAGAGGCTTCTCGCCTTCTCCCGTCGGGCGTGCCGTCACTCGCTGCCAATAATTTACTCTCTGCACGCAAAAACCGACTTGGACGGGTCGCCGTTGTGTGCGGCACCCCGGGTTCCTCTCGTGCGCTTTATGCTCGCCTGCAGGCGGCCCCACTGATATGACCACACATCACAGCTGACCCACGCCCACGAGCCAGTTTTCCGCGTGAGAGACCGAGCAACCGACCCCAAACGGTCAGAAGAGAACACCGTTCAGAGAGAGAGAGAGGGGAGAGCGTCACTCACTGAGCACAAGGCGTGCAGGTTTTCATACGGCGAAAAAGGCACAGAATCGGTACGAAAAAGAACCAGCTACCGCATCTTCATTGCAATTTCTTCTGCTCCAGGCTACTAGCACGGGGCTGGCTCTACTTTCCCTCATACACCGATCTAGGCACCTAGCAATGTCCGTGCACTCTACTACGGAGCAAAAAAAAACCATGGATTTTAGGAACACGTATACGGCCACAGGATTTCAGATGTCAATCTATCCATGTGTACCAGGCACAGCCCAGAAACGGAAGACTTTTTAATAATGGGCTGCGACCGAGAGCGAATTTGTTGGACAGAGACCCACATTGCATCTCACATCATCCAGAAAAATGGATCCAAAAAACGTCGCGGCATCAATCAGGCGGTAGAGCGGCAGCCCCAGCCCGTACCTTACCTCTTTTCGCCGTCATACATTTTGGGAAATATTACTACTAGTACTAGCAAAAAACCCTTCAAGTCCCCCCAACCAATCTCACTCTCCCCCCTAACCCCTCCCCTCCCCTCCCCTCCCATGGACGCCGCCGCCGCCGCCGCCGCCGCCGCCGTCTCCACCCTCTCCGCGCTCGCCGTCTTCGTCAGCACCGTTCACCAAGGTCGAGCCCCTCACGCTCCCCGCACCCTTTCCTCCTCCTCCTCGCGCCGCACGGCGTGTGCCAGCCAGTCTGACGCGCTTCTGCCTCCCCCATGCAGGTGCCGTCAGGAGCGCGCACGGGTACAAGGTCGTCGGGAGGCGCGAGTGGGAGAGGTGGGTGGAGAGGGAGTTCGCCTTCACCCCCTCCTCCTGCCGCGAGGTCCCGCTCCCCGTCGGGGCCCCGCGGATACTCCCCACGGACTGGCGCGGCAGGCCCGTCTACCGCGAGGGCCAGCTCGTGGGGCCCTGGCGCTGCATCCTGGCCTTCGATTCCGTCGCCGGGGTCGCCCCGCCGACCACGCTGCCGCCCCTGCTCGCGCCCGGCGGGTACGTACCGTCAACCAGAGCTTCAATGTTCACAAGATTGATTCTGCCCCCCCAAAAGAAACTCGCTGTCTGACCGCCATTCAGTGCTGAAATCTTAGCTTCTTTCCTTTTTGGTCTTATTACCAGGAATGCGAGGCTGATCTGTTGCGTGCCGTCCCTGTACAACGACCTGCTCAAGCTGTTCCCGTTTCAGAAATGGGAAAAGGTACCGGAGCCCATTCTGTGCGATTCCAATAATAAGCGAAAGGCCTCTGTGGATGCAACAATTTCTAAGAAGACCCCTTTGGATGCAAAGGACACCATTTCTAAGAAGCTTCACACTCAGCTCATTCAGTGTGATCCCCCTTTGGATACAGTTTCTAAGAAGGTTCAGGCTCAACTCATTCAGTGTAATGCGGATGAGCAAAACGCCCCTTTGGATACAGCAATCTCTAAGAAGCTTCAGACTGAACCCATTCAGTGTGATTCGGATGACCCAAAGACCCCTTTGGATACAAAGGATATAATTTCTAACAAGGTTCAGACTGAACTCATTCACTGTGATTCGGATGAGCCAGAGACCCCTTTGGATACAAAGGATATAATTTCTAACAAGGTTCAGACTGAACCCATTCAGTCTCATTCGTATGAGCAAGCAACCCCTTTGGATACAAAGGATATAATTTCTAAAAAGGTTCAGACTGAACCCATTCAGTCTCATTCGTATGAGCAAGCGCCCCCTTTGGATACAAAGGACGGAATTTCTATTAAGGTTCAGACTGAACTCATTCACTGTCATTCGTATGAGCAAGCTACCCCTTTGGATACAAAGGACGGAATTTCTATTAAGGTTCAGCAATCAGGGGCTGGTCCATATGAGCATCCCCGGTCTTGTGAAGGTGAATGCCTCTCTTTCATTGTGATGTTTTGAAAATCTATCAAATGTATATCGGAATCTGACACTCGTGCAACAGGTTTTAGCGTTGCGGTTAGTGTGAGGTGGATGTTAAACCAGGGGTTTAGGTGTGGGCCAAGCTAAAGTGAAAGAGAGGGAGTGAGTTGGAGTCTAGAGTAGAGTTAGGAATGCGGCATATGAATTTTTTCTAAGGAATATGCATCCTATCTCCTACTATGTCAATCGGTTAGCTAGCTAGCTTCCTCGCCATCTCCTGATTAATTTATCAATTTATTATATTTTTAAACAATAGAAAAGTAATGTCTGAGATTTATCAATCAAAGAAGAATGGCTGGGGTTTAAAGAAATTGAGAAGTCATGATTGAAGAATCTTGGTTACCTTCCAAAAATAAGAATCCTTATTGAATTCTAGTAGTAAATCATCATGACAGAACAAATAAACCAGGAGAAAAAGAAGTGAACATTGATTTATACGGAATTGGCTAAACAAAATAGAATGTATGATTACAGCTCCATTTTTACATAAAGAATTACTCCAAAGCATATAAAATACTAATCTTAGCATGTTTTAAATTATTAGATAGATGCATCCATGACAAATAGTTCATTGTTCTGGACACGATCAGATCATGGAGTTCATGGAACCGATCAGATCGTGGAGTTCATGGAACCGATCAGATATTTAGAGTAAAAAGGTCTTCCGGCATAGCATGCCACTAGGACGGGCGACAATACAAGCCTGCGGCAATGCCATATCCCCTTCACGCGTCATTCTCACCAGCAGGATCTGCCATGTAACCTCCAACAAATGTGTCACGGCGGAGGCTAAACGACCATTATAAGGGTCACATGTACCGAATTCAGGAACTTCTATGCATGCTAACGAAGTGTAGAACAAAAAAGGAGATGTCAAGGAAATTTCCAAAAGAAAAAGAAAGAAGCCATAGGGCCACCAAGTGGCAAGCTAAATCATAAAAATAATGAATGACCAGGACAAGAGCAACAAGAGGCACTGAAAGGATGCTAGGTCTTAATATATGTTTCGGTCCATGGTATGCAACATACCAACAAGATTATTTCATATGCTTTTATACACTGATTTTACTTATGTTGCCATATACATATTCATGTGGCCATATGTAACCTCTAGGGAAACTAAGTTTACAAGCATCTAGTTCAAACTAACTGATTTGAAGTCTTTCCCCATAAGAAAGTTAAGACTGCTTTGGAGCAATACCTTCATTATTTTTGAAAAAAAAAGTGTGAATAAAGAGTAGAGTTAGATATCATAACCCCCCCACAGATTAGAGATTGTGCATTAATAATATGTATTGTCTCTCTTGTATTCTATCAAACACGTGAAAAATTGTTACAATATATGGTGGACTTGACAATTTCAAACCTGATATAATATTTTGTGTCGGCTTTAAAACTGTATCTTCTTATTTGCAGAAGTCTCAAATCACAGTAAAAGATTACCTTCCTTCCAACTTGGTCTAAATATCCTTGTACTTACTGAATAGGGAGTTAAAAAGTGACGTTCAGGTTTGCATTAAGTCGCACCTGATTGACAAGACCATGCCTGAGGCGCTTCTTTGGTAAATGGCCAGGGCAACTGGGCTTAGTACCCTGTTGCCACACCAGCACTCTTTGGATCGTGTGGGTTGTAATCGCCTCCACTGAGGCATGACATGCATAAATGATCATCCTCTAAATGCATCGACACACAAGATTTGTGTTTTCTCCAAAAAAGAAAAGAAGCTTCGTTTTAAGTAAAAAAGAAATGCACCTTTTAGTTCGTGAGATTACTCATTTTTGGCATATTGATGTTATGCATAACTGAGAATCACCTTTGAACTCTAGAAATGGACTCATGACATCTTATTAGTTGTAATTAAAAAGGGTACAATGGAACGACTTACTGTTGCTCTTCGTGGAACTTCTCGCCTTAATGTTCTTCGTGGCTTACTTCAGACTTTCCCTTCTTGGAACTTAAATAGTATGAACAATTTTAGTAATTTTGAATGTATTAATACCTTCTAAAGTTATATCTTGTTTGCAACGATTCATGTTTGCATTACCTGTTGCTCGTCATTTTTCTTTGGTATTCTGATTCCAATCTCCATATTACCAATGCAGAACTTCCAATTCCAAAGCAGAGAAGAGCCCAGAGGGATTATATAGCTAGCCTTACTCTAGGCGACATAGCTCAGTACTTCCATCTTCCAATCAGAGAAGCATCTAAGACTTTGCAGATCGGACTCAGCATACTGAAGAAGAAATGCCGGCAATATGGGATACCTCGCTGGCCTCACCGGAAAATCAAGTCCCTTGATTCGCTGATTCAGGATCTTGAGGTAAATCTGACAGCACCATTGATTCCTCTTTCATTTTATCGCCAGGGAATATTATTAGCTGTAGTCCGCAACAGTGTGATGTAGGGCTGACCTTTTGACACTAACACAACACATACTTTGTCACTTTAACAGTATGTGATTGACGACACAGAAAGGGACGGTGTAGAACAGGAGCACTCGCAGAAGGAAACAGAGAAGGATGATGCCATCAGGTCGCTCGCTAAGCGGAAGAGGATGCTGGAGACTGAGATGGCGACCATCCAGCAGAAGCCCACTCTGGACCTGATGACTGAAACGAAGCAGTTCAGGCAGTTCGTTTTCAAGAGGAGATACAAGGCTAAACATCTAGTGGACGAATAGCTTTTCTTTCATTATTTTAGACTGAACAATTAGATCTCATGTCATGTGTAACTAGTAGAGGACTCATTAGACAGCGGGAAGCTGTTGCCGGCGTAGTAACATAGAGATCAGAGATGGCCAAAGCTATCCGCGGTTAACTTAGTGTAGTGTCAGCAGATGATAGCCGAGCCATGTTGTGCCACCAGTGTTCGAACTATGTGCTTAGCTCTCTTCGCAGTTCGTAAACCTGTTGTGAAATAATGCTGGTGCTGGTGTTCTTGTGTTTACTGACGGTTTGCTTCGTGGCTGTTCTGGCAAACTGAACTGAAACTGAGTCTGAGCACGACGGAGCTGTCACTGGAGCTCCACTACCAAGTTCAGTCAGAGCAGCTGTAAACACAAGTTTATCTGAAGATTCACAATTTGCTCCTATTGGTGTTAGACAAGTACAGAGCGAAAAAATCTTGGGTCTGTTCACATGCTTCTAAGAGAACATGTAGAAGTCACTATATTAGGAGCACTCCTCTGGAATATTTCAGTAATCCACATGACTTGGCTTGAGTTTTGTACATGATGGAACACATGATCTTCTTGAATTAGCCAAGTCACCGATGCTGTCCACACACCTATTGGTCAAGTTTGAGCTTGATGGATCCTATCAATGTTGGGTTCTAGGAAGTTAGCCAAGAAAGTTTTGCAATCAAATGGAATTTCTATTGCTAAAGCCACTTTGAGTCCCAACAAGTTTAACAAATACATTTCCACTGCGGTTGTTCCTAAGAAAATAATTATCCTAGACAATAGGATGTTTGGAAAAGGGTCTCCTTTTTGAACAACATTGGGCTATATATGTCCATGCTTATGGCAATTGTAGCATGTCTTGCATCTTTGCTTCTTTTCTTGTCAGGATAGACCTTGGGGTACGACGACAACATCAAATAAGTAAATAATTGGAATGGGTTCATGGTTTGATACCACCTTGATTAATACTGTGATTCGTAAAATACCAACCTTGCTTTGCTTCATGCAAATACTATGATACCACCTTAATGGGGACTCAACTTCATCATCATAGGATCACTTTGCGCAACACGTGGAACAAGATCAGCCCGCAGGGTTCAAGAGGTACACCCTATGCATCGTCGACTGCGCCAATCACACTTGTAAAAGATTTTGTAGCATCATTCATTAAGATAATAAATTTTCTCAGAAAGCTCCCCGGGAATAACTTCGTCGAGAGACAAAGAAGCACCAAATAGGCCAATGACTCGTGGAACATGGATGTGATGTCAATGCTCTAATACTATGAGATTTTGCTCGCATTAAAGTTTTGTTTATTGCACTATAGGGAAAATCAAAAGATTTTGAGAAGAACCTGTGTACTCAACGGTGCATTATTAATTATCTGGGATTCTCTTTTCAAAATATCTGAGTGGAGGATATCTTTTACTCCCTTCGTTCCGGTTTAAAGGACACAATTTGCAATTCTCTGGGCCCTAGGTGTCATCTAATTGGTCCATTTAATAGTATGAAGTAGAACATGCATAAGGAGAAAGAGAGTTAGGAAAGTGTTCATATTTGTTCATACATGTGCATACAAGCATTTTATTGTTTTCACACAGGAGTAATTACAGAGATTAAATGCTTTTGTGTCTAAGTATTTTGGGATTGCATGGTTTGCAAATTGTGTCCTTTAAACCGGGACGGAGGGAGTATCTAGAATATAGTGTGAGATGATTATAAGGAAAAAAATGCTATTGCTTTTTTCTTGCGAAAAAGCCCTCAAAAGGCCCTCAGATCCATTGATCAAACCAACATTGCATATATCCCTATGAAATAAAAAAAATGCATCGATGCCCCTCGGGGTCCAACCGTCTTTTAGTTCTACACAAATCTAATAACAACCAATACGGGATTTATTTCCGAAGATTCTATTCCTCCAGATAGAAGTTCTATGAATACTAGATGCTCCAAACAAGGAGTAAAAGCAAAGGCAAACGGCAGGTGGATTCATACAACACAATCGGGTATGAAAAGGAACAGCGGAGCTTTCTTGCCTCAATCTAGGAACTGACACTCTTTCCACACACCGACCTGTTGATCCTTGTGATTCAGTAATTTTATCTGGGATGATCAACGTGAAGCCTTTCTTCCTTTTGCACTCGATTAGAGCAAGAAAAAAAAGGCAATATCTCTGCCGTCGGTGCTAGCCGACGAGTGCCGCTGGAATCCACGTCACCGCGCAGCCCCAGAAACCGAAGGCCTCTATGAGCTGTGACCTCACACATTTGCCGAGAAAACCTCTGCAGGCTTCCAAAAATCGATCCAGCAAAATCTTGTTTGAATCCTAGCATCACGCGGGCCGCGCAACCTTCCCCTTTGTCGCCGCCCGCTTCATTTCTTTCGCCGGTGCGCGCCGCCGGATCCCCCCTCCCCGTTCGCGTTCGGAAACAACAAACCCCTTTTCAGCCTGAAAGTTTCAGCTTCCCTAGCCAACCAATCCCAGCTCCCCCCCTCCACCCAGATTCCTCCCATGGACGCCGCCGCCGCCGCCTTCTCCACCCTCTCCGCGCTCGCCGTCTTCGCCAGCACGGTCCACCACGGTCGCGCCTCTTGCCCCGGTTTTTCCCCTTCTTCTCCTCGCGGCGCACGACGGACGCGTGTGTGTGACGTACGGTTTCTTTGTTGCGTGTGCCTATGCAGGTGCGATGAGGAGCGTGCACGGGTACAGGGTCGTCGGGAAGGGAGGGGGGAGCGGGTGGGAGAGGTGGGTGGAGAGGGAGTTCGCCTTCGCCCCAACCTGGTGCCGCGAGGTCCCGGTCCCCGTCGCCGCGCCGCGGATACTCCCGGCGGCGTGGCGCGGCCGGCCGGCGTACCGCGAGGGCCAGATCGTGGGCGCCTGGCGCTGCATCCTGGCCTTCGATTCCGTCGCCGGCGTCAAGCCCCCGCCTACGCCGCCGCCGGTGCTCTGCCCCTTCAGGTACATCCATCCACGCAGAGCCCAAACGCCACAAAACAAATCCTGAACTGTTTTCTGCCCCCAACAACCAATTTCCTGGCTGATTACGATTGATGAGTGCTGAAAGCCTCGGTTTTTTGTCCTATCAGGAATCCGATGTTGGTGTGTTTGCCTTCCCTGTACAACGACCTGCGAATGGTGTTTCAGTTTCAGAATTTTGAAAAGGTCCCCGAGCTCATTCAATGTGATTCGGAGGGGCAATTGACCAGTTTGGATACAAAGGATAAAACTTCTGATGAGGTTGATGAGTCAGGGTCTGATGAGGATGAGGAGCTTCAATCTGGTGAAGGTGATTGCGTATCTTCCATTTTGATTTGGAAATCTGTAAAATTTAATGAGAGACTGACACTCGTGTGAGGGGATTTAGGGTTGTCGTTAGTGTGAGGTTGATGTTCAACCAGGGGTCTAAAAGCCCTGGGCTAAGGCAAATTTACATAGTTATCACTAGTATAGGGAAGTCAAAAATATAATTATTGTGTAAGACCTGGCAATGGTCTTTCTTCCTACTTACCTCTCCCTTTCCTAAAAGAAATTGGGCCATCCCATAGTTGATTAGTATTACTCCCTCCATCCGCAAATAAGTGTACTTCTAGCTTTTGTCTAAGTCAAACTTTATCAAATTTGATCAATTATATATATAAATATAACAAGATATATTAAATCAAACAAAACATATCTACTAGTACCAATTTAGAGTTATAAATATTGTCACGTTTTTCTATAAAGTTAGTCAAATTTTACCAACTTTGACTTAGGACAAACCTGGATGTACACTTATTTGCGGACGGAGGGAGTATGTGGATAGGCCAGGTGTTGAGAAAAAATGGAAAAAAAAGGCTGATAGACCACCAGCATAATAGTTATTCAGGACAGATAAATTTAATAAGGTGATTCTTGCTTAGCTTAGCAAGTCCATGGTATACAGTGTACTATTTATATTCTTCTATAGGGTATCATCTTTAATATTAATAATTTAACTATGTTGTCATGTACGTATTCAGGTCAGTAATTTACCTCTAGTGAAACTTAGTTTATGTAAATGGGAACATGTACTCCCTTCGTCTCAAAATAGATGTCGCAGATTTTTCAAAATTTGGATGAATCTAGACATTATTTAGCATATAGATTCATTCAAATTTTGATAAACCTGCGACATCTATTTTAAGATGGAGGGAATAGTTCATACTTCACACAACTGATCTGTAGCCTTTTCTTCATTATTTTTGAAAAATAAACTGTGAAAAAAGACTAAAGTGGGATATCGCAGCCCATAAGATAATGCAACCCTACCTTGCTATGTGCAGATACCTTCCTTGCAACTTAGTCCAAATATCGTTTTTGTAACCGAATAGAAAGTTAAAAAAGAGGTAGAGGTTTCCGTTTATTGAAAAATAAAACTTGGTTTATGAGAATAGTTGCTTGTGGAAATTGTCGATGTCATGCAGAATTCGGAATCACATTTGTCTATTATTATACGGACTCATGGCATCTGAATAACTCTAACTGAGAAGGACATATTGGAATTTCTTACTGTTGTTTTTCATGATTTTCTCCTCTGTCTTTTTCTCTATTACTTACGTCATACTTTACTATGAACAATTTTTATTATTTTGAAACTATTGTACTATCTAAAGCTTCACGTCTGCTGTGTTTCCCTGTTGCCTTTCATGTCCTCTTCACTATGCTGACTCCAATCTCCATATGACGAATGCAGAACTTCCAGCACCAGCTCAGAGGCGGCGGAGGGCTAACAGGAAGCACATAGCTAGCATTACTTTAGCTGACATAGCTCAGTACTTCCATCTTCCAATCAGAGAAGCATCGAAGATTCTGAAGATCGGAGTGAGCATACTGAAGAGGAAGTGCCGGCAATATGGGATACCCCGGTGGCCTCATCGGAAAATCAAGTCCCTTGATTCGCTGATTAACGATCTCGAGGTAAATATGCCAGCATGCCCAGTTCCTCTTTCTCGTAACCTCATATAATTTCGTTTCTGTTCGTCAACAGTGCCGGGCAATGTTGGCCGTATTGCGTAACGATTTTGATGTAGTGCTGACCTGCTGACACCCAACACAACACATGCTTTGTTGTCACTTGTGCAGTATGTGATTGACGACACGGAAAGGGACGAGGTGCAGCAGGAGAAGCGCAAGAAGGAGGAGGAATATAAGCAGGACGCGATCCGAGCCCTCGCTAAGAGGAAGAGGTTGCTGGAGACGGAGAAGGAGACCATCCAGCAGAAGCCTGCCCTGGACCTGATGGCTGAGACCAAGCTGTTCAGGGAGGACGTTTTCAAGAGGAGATACAGAGCTAAAGGTGGAGTGAACGCAAGTCTAGTGAACAACCATAGCTCTCCTCTTCTTTCTGAGTCTTAGCAATCGATCTCCCGTGTCATGTGTATAACTGGTAGAGAATTCTTTGGACATCAGGGACCTGATTCTTTAATAGGGGTAGTAACATACAGGTTAAGTTTGCCTGGTGTCGACAGATGATATATGAGCCATGGCTATGCCGTCGGTGTCTCGAACTATGCTTTAGCTTCTCTTCGCAAATCCTGTTGTGTTGTGATGGTGGTGCTGGTTCATGATCCTCCTTCCTGTCTCCTGATGGTTCGCGTTCTGGCCGTTCTGGACTGAAGGTTATCCTGAAGATTCACCGTTTGCTACTCCCGTCTCCTGTTGTGTTCTGAGACCTTTCCTTTTATTTGGTTCTGTCTGATCGCTGGCCAGGGTCTTTTTAATCTCTGTTTATCCTGTCGTGTTCTAAAATTGTTAAAATTAGCATACTTCCCAATTTTATTTCTGAAATTGTGGCATAGCCAACCGTCAGATACAGCAGTCTGCTCGCCTGCTAAAACATGCACAGCTGTGATTCTGTCGCAAAATAGGGTGCAATTGGTCGTAGAAAGGTCTATGCAATTCTTAGCTATATCGTCAGCAACAGCAACAGCAATCTATCTTAATGCAAAAAGCTCAACTGAAGCTGACCAGCTGGCGCGTGTAATGCCGAGGAACTACGACACCGCACGAGGCACCACAAGTCCACCCGTTCAGATCATCACTCGCTCACGGTACCGGCCGGTGCGACTTCTGGACAGGTCAACGAGGAGGACGCATGCGCATGCATCACGTCCTTGATCCTAGGGTGTGTTTGGTAAGCCGCACAAGGTCCAGCCAGGCCTCCGAGTGACGAAACTAGGCCGATTGGATGCATACCCGTCCTCCACATTGTGGCTCGTACAATGACGAAAACAACCCGAGCCAGGCCCGCTACAGACCACCGAATCGGCCGAGAAAGCACAGTCTCATGCTAACATGGGTATGTCCTACGGGTATTCAAGATTGGCCTATCCAGTTGGCCTAGCGAGAGCCCACATGATGATACATACCTGATGACGAAGCCCAGGAGGATTCGGGTGGCCCAAGCCATGGAGGATGCGACTCCTTGGAGAATACGACTAGCTTAGAATAGAAACTTTGAAGGAAGAAACCCTAACTTGTAACTGATGTCTACGCACTTCTATTCTTGTAGACAGTTGTTGGGTCTCCAAGTGCAAAGGTTTGTAGAATAGCAGCAAGTTTCCCTTAAGTGGATCACCCAAGGTTTATCGAACTCAGGGAGGAAATGGTCAAAGTTATCCCTCTCAAGCAACCCTGCAATCAAGATACAAGAAGTCTCTTGTGTGCCCAACACACCCAATATAGGTGCACTAGTTCGGTGAAGAGATAGTAAAATACAAGTGGTAACGGTGCCATAAAAGAGCTTGACGGTGAGATAAAGACTAAAGCAAGCAAACATGCAACATATCTAGAAGCAAACGGTGTTTCAATGCTTAGAAACAAGGCCTAGACATCATACTTTCACTAGTGAACACTCTCTCATATAAATATCCTCTCTCCATGATACTACTCTCCGGTTGGACACTCTAATCCATGGAAGGGCCTTCTCCAATCTAGATAACCCCACAGTGTCACTTTGAGCGCTAGATGGTTCCAACAAACACCACAATTTCATAGAGACATCCAACTCCAAATATAACTCATAACAAATATTCAATCTAGCCAAAGTGCCACACACGGTATGCACGCTGTCACTTTCACACATGTGGGAAAAAGTAGAGATCTAATGAAGCACTTGAGTAGCAAGGTAGATCTACTTGATTACAAAACTGAAAGGGCATGTATGCCCCCATGTGTGGTTTTGGTAATTAATGACAATCTCTATGGACTAATGTGTAAATTGAGTTTCACTTGTAGGTTTGTCCATTGGCATCGCTTGGGCCATGTGTTGGTCTCAAGGTTGGAAGTTGAAGAAATGTCCAAGGGCTTTGTGCCCATTGGAATCATGAAGAAAGAAGGAGTTTGAAGGTCGATTCAGGCATGTGCAAAGAGTTGCATCAAGATGGATCAACCTCAAGTTGGGATGAAGAAGGGCGAGCTCAAGATGCGCCATCTATAGAAGATCTCATGCTTGAAGCTTGCCATCCTCGTGCTCATGGAATAATGAAGACAAGTTCAAAGAAGAGGTTTCCCCATGGAGTATGGGGGAGCAATTTGCAAGTCTTCATCTTCCTCAAGCAAGAGCATCCAAGAAAGGTGTTCCCACTATAGAAGAACAAGACGGTCTACATCAAGTTCAAGTGGGTTGCTCAAGGCAAAGGTATGTTCTTGATAGGGCTTCTCTTTTGCCGGTCTCGTGTTGTTAGTTAGGAGACCGGGTTTAGGATAGATAGTCGTACTATCAAGAGGGGCTCTCAAGCGGGTGTCTCGTTTGCATCGTTCGGAGAGAGCTCAAACCTTTGCATTCATAGCATCATCTTTCTTGGTTATTATTTGGTTCTTGTCCATGAGGGGATCTAGAGCTTGTGGTCATCATCATAACAAGCTCTAGTTCATCATCTAAGGATTTCACTTGCATATCTTATTGCGGTTTTTGATCTTGCGAGTTTTCCGGCTCCACGCCTTGGGGGATACTTCACATATATATTCATAGTATTTTCTTCCAAGGTGATACCCAATATTTTCAACAAAATTGGTTTCATCCCGTTTGGAGTTCGGATGCAAAAGTTATTGCATTTCTGGTTTTCTGGTTTCTGGAATTTCCCTGACCGGAAGTTCCGGCTTGCCATCGGAAGTTCCGCTAGGGCATTTTTGCCGCCGAAAGTTCCGGTGGCAGTTCCGGGTCTTCTTCCGCTCACGCTCAGTAACCTTCTGTTTTGGATGTGCTATTTGACGGAACTTCAGTCGGAATTTCCACCGGAAGTTTCGCTCTCACGGAAGTTCCGGCCAGTGACCGGAAGTTCCGCTCAGGCCGAAAGTTCCGATTGAATTTCTGGCTCTTGTTCCGCTCACGTTCAGTAACCTTCTGTTTTTGTTGTGTCTATTTGACGGAACTTCTGTCGGAACTTTCACCGGAAGTTTTGCTCCCCACGGAAGTTCCGGTGAACCGGCGGAAGTTCCGGCCATGATTCTTTTTTTATTTTCTCGCTCCGCAGTTTTTGACCGTTGGTTGTGTGCCACCGGAACTTCCGGCCTCCCACCGGAAGTTCCGGGCAGGTGTCGCGAATGCCCATAACGGGCAGATCTGGGAGCCCTTTAAAAGAGGCTCCTCTTCCCCTTCGTGGGGCTTAGCTTCTCTTCTTGGTTCTTGGCTTTCTCTCTCTCCTCCATTGTCAACCTTGAAGAAGCTTTCCCTCTCCCTTTCCCCTCATATGATTCTTGCATCTTTTTGAGGGATTTGAGAGAGGAGATCTAGATCTACAATCCCCCAAGCTAAATCCCTTCTTTGTGAAGGAATCATTAGGATCTAGATCTTGGAGAGTTTTGTGTTCTCCTTTTGTGTTCTTCCTCCCTTATTCCCCCAATAGCTTTTGTAGCTTTGTTGGAATTTGGGAGAGAAGGACTTGCCCTTGCATTTGGTGCATAGGTTTGAGTTCTCCTCGGAGATTCGGCGAGTTCAAGCTTGTGAGCTTGTGAGCTTGGGTTCCTTGGAACCCTAGACGGTTGTGTGGTTGGATTGTTGACCTTTTGTGGTCTTGTAGCCTTTTGTGGCGTTGTTGGCCTTTTGTGGCATTGTTGGCCTTTTGTGGCTTTGTTGTTGGGAGCCTCCAATTGAGTTGTGGAGTTAGCCCCAATCTTGTACGGGTTCGGTGACCGCCCTCAAGCGTCCCATAGTGGAGCAAGTGCCCGCCTTTTGTGGTGCGCACTTGGGAGAATAGGGTGAGCCTTTTGTGGCGTCGGTGAGTTGCGTGCTTCCGCATCTGGGGTGAGGCCTTGTGTGGCGTTGGGTGAGCATCGAGCCACCACACCTCGAGGTGAGCCATTTGTGGCGTTCGGAGAGCATTGCGCCATCGCACCTCTCCAACGGATACGTAACTTCTTTGGAAGTGAACTTCGGGAACCAAATCTTCGTCTCCGCGTCCATCGGTTATCTCTCAACCGAACCCTTTACTTATGCACTTTACATTGTGATAGCCATCGTGCTTGAAGTATTTATACCTTGCTATCACCTTGTTTCTTGTATTGCTTAGCATAGGTTGTTGGTGCACCTAGGTGAACTTAGTGGCTAGGTTTTATGCTCAATAAATTAAACGTTAGTTTTATTCCGCATTTACTTGAGCCTAAACCGTAATAATTTTAAAAGCCTATTCACCCCCCTCTAGGCGACTTCCTTTGTACTTTCAAAAACTCATGACCACAAGATCATGCATAGAGAGAGAGGTGAACACATAGCTACCGGTAGAGCCCTTAGCCTCGAGGAAGAACTACTCCCTCCTCATCATGGGAATCAACAATGGTGATGAATATGGCGATGGAGATCGATGGAGATGGCTCCAGGGGCACTTCCTCGTCCCGGCAGGGTGCCGGAACAAAGACTTTCTGTCCCCTGAATCTCCCCTTCGGTGGCGGCGGCGCTACAGAAGTTTTCGTGGATTTCTTCCGGATTTCTTTAGGGTTTTCTCCCCGGGGGCTTCTTATAGGCGAAGGGGGAGGCCGAGGCGGCGGCCAGAGGGGGCAAACCCTACCCAGGCACGGGGTAGGGCCCACCCGCGCCTAGGGGGTTTAGCCGCCCTGGCACGCCTCCTCGTCTCCCCTCTGGACTTTTTGTTCCCAACGGAAAGTAATTGACTTTGACGTTTGTCCCGTCCAATTCCGAGAATATTTCTTTACTAACTTTTCTGAAACCAAAAACAGCAAAAAACAGGCATCTGACACTGTTGCAACTTGTTAGTAGGTTAGTACCAGAAAACATGTAAAAAGCACCTCAAAGTGTAGACAAGCAAAGCAAAGTAGATACAAAACAAGCATGGAGCATCAAAAATTATAGATACGTTTCCAACGTATCAGTAACCGAATCTGCCTCTATCCTGGGATCTTACCTCTCCATATAAAGGCCAGGAGGGAACGACGAGTAGGACATCTGAAACCCTAGCATACACACTCGTCAGATTGCATATGCGCACCATTGCCATCAAGACACCCCTGTAACCTTCAGTTCTCTATATTTCAAAGAGAAGACAAGAAGGAGTAGAGTTTTTCTTTGGGGGTCTAAACCTAGATAAACACCATGTCCCTGTGTGGCTTGACTATTAGCCGAACGAGATTTCCAGCGTACCCCTCTTCCTCAAACCCAAGTCCATCAACAATGGACATTGACGTGTTAACCCCACATCATATGCGCTACAACGAAAGTGCGGCGAACGGTGAGCGAATTTGTCTGCACACAATTCCGCTCACCGCCCGCCTAAATTTGCCCCTTATTTAGGTGAGCTTGTTCTACCGTCAAAATCAAATCCACCCCCTTCGAGCTCTTCCCTCCTAAGATTTTCATGGAGATGATAGGAGCTTGGACCTCGATCTCGGCAGCGGAGGTCCTCGACAACCTTCTGGCTTCTCCCTCCTCCTGACCCGTGTGTTGGATGCTATTCCGCTGGCTGTAAGAATCTCGAGCCTCGATCAATCTTACATCTGTAAGAATATACCAGATGTGGGTGGGTCCGTATATGTATGGATCTGCAACCATAGTTTATATCCGTGATGCTAGACTGTAGGTCATCATGCCTTATTCACCCTCGAGCACGACGATGATGGTCCTGCTAGCCTCTCCCTCGAACACGGCGGCGGTGCCCTTACCGGCCTTCCCTCTTCCCTAGACTCTCACTACTAGGAAAACCCTTATAGGAGATAACACTATTCATGGCGCATCCTTTCCAGATGCGTCACAAACAAAATATTCGTGACGCAGTCCCCCAGATGCGCCATGCAGATTCTGGCTATTTGTGGCACATCCTGGATAGTGTGCGCCGCAAACAAATGTTGTGCGGTCTAGCTAGGGTCGGCCCCTCTTGTTCGTGACGCACCTGGCGGTAATGCGCCATGAATATATAAAACATACATGGTGCATCTAGGCCGATTATGCCACGAGTAAATGAGGTGGGATCGATATCTGGTGGGTGCCACGTGATTCGTGGCACATCCCGTGGTACGATGTGCCACGAATCACATTTATTCGTGGCGCATTATGTGGTGGGCCACGAATTATATTTATTCTTGACGAGGTCCATCGAGACGCATCCACAATGCGCCACAAATGCCATATTCGTTGTGTCTCGAATAGCCTATTTTCTAGTAGTGTCTTTATTGAATCCTACTACTCTAGTTGTAAGAAATACCGATAACCTTTAACATTGTAGTTTAGAACTGTAAGCTTGTTGCTACTGTGTGTTTGTGGGTCATCCGCTACCGATTTTCATGCTTCCATTGTTCTTGTTTGTCCCATGCTTAACCTACTGTAGAACATCATATCTACTAGCTCCCCCGACTTGTCTGCTCCCTCCATGGTGAAAATTGACGTGAGTTGGAGGCAACCTTCTAATATTGTCAACGATCTAGTTAAGTATGCTCCAAAATCTTCAATGGTTTGGGAACATGAGTTTGTCCTGAATAGGATGATTGAACTTGTGAACATCGGGTAAGCTATGCCTAACTGGTTCAAAGAGAGGCACATGCAGAAGATTGCCAACGATGTTCTTGACTTTGATGGGATCAGAGCAGCCACTCTTCAACTGTACAACCACATCAGCAGGTGGAGAACGAAGTGAAACCTCATATGCAATCTTAGAGTGAAAGAAGGCGTCAGATGGACATCACGACCTTTATGATAGATGATGAGGAGATGTTGAAGCAGTACCTTGCGGTAAGATAGTATGACACTGTCTTATGTTTCACTTGTTCATAACATACACATTGATTTGGCAATCTTCGGTCTGCCCAAAGCTCCTTAAGTTGGTGCAGACACCCATATAGAACTTTTCTCATTTGAGGACAATCTTCATGTCCAAGTATGTGGGTCGTAGCCAACTCTGAGATCCAAATTGAGGATGAAGGCCATAGACTTAATTGTGGATAACAAAGAAGAAGGTGCCATCTATGCTAGCAGCCTAGCATGGATATATGTCAGAGGAGGCTCAATGATAATTTAGCTCATCGGCTATCTTCTAGGAAGAGATAGGATATGATTCGGTCTTTTTTTACCTCTTCATCGTGTTGTAAGCTCGATCACCTGGACTTGGGATGTCACATTCGTTGGAGGTATCGTGTAAGACTAGCACGACTGATGTGTTGATATGTCTCTACTCTTAATTTCTTGTGTGACAGGCAACAAACGCGTCCACTGATAGGCGCGCATGCATATGAAGATGCAAATGAAGGAGATCCATGCGCATAGAGGACTCTCGCCGTTGACGATGGTTCGTCGTGCCTTGCATATCGAGCGATATATGACGAGCCAACGTGGCGTCACCGTAAGATGATAGAGCATGTCCACCAATAGGTGCCAATCAGATCTTCAATGTTCATGCCGTTTAATGTAGCTAATTGTTCATCTTTTTGGTTGTAGTTGAAGGTGTTAGGTAAAAGCACCATATGGATAAGAGGTGAGGCTAGAAGTCAATTTCTATTTGTCTGCAGAACCCAATCACTTGGTCAATTTTGGTCCAAGCGATGCAACACATGCTACCAAACAAAATAAAAATATGGTTCTGTAAAAAAAGTAAAAATAAATAAAAACATGGTTCAGTGACCATTTTCGCATGGACATGCTCCAGGGTTTGGCCAGAGCGACCAAAATGGAGATGGGGAAACAAACGGCCCCTTGCTCCATAGACAGATAAAAACTAGTATGCCAGGAGGAAATAGACCGCAATGAAGCACGAGGATCCGTGTGTGTGTCGCAAGTCGCCACACAAACCGTGTATGTGTAGCAGTTGGTCTGATGTAAATGGAACCGCGTACGTTAGAGATCGTCCACGCGCCACGGCCCACAGGGGATACGATCGATCGTCGATCGCCGCAATAAACTAATTAAGGGACATGCCATGCCCTCGGAACTTCGAAGCTCAGTTGTCAAATCGATCTGAACGCGACACGCGACAATTCCACCAGCGCGGTCAATGCTTACGCCGATTAACCAATTCCATAATAATAAATCTAGGCACAGATCGACTAGAAGACGGCAAAATCCCATCCGATCACGAGACCATTCACCAGCGGCCAGCCTACTACTTATGTCAAACAGCGTAAAGCGACTAAAGCGCTGCCCTTTTATCGCCGCTTTCGTCAAAGGCTCGAACTTTATCTGCCGAAAACCCAATGAGGTTGGGGCTAAGTGTCCGGGCCTGGGGCCCCTGAGTTAACCCGAAGAAGAAGAATGAGGGCGACCTTGACGGTTGACGTGGAGTACGAGTACGTGATGATTTGTCGTCGTTAACTAGTAGTGCGGGTAGGCTTCCGGAATCCTAGCCGTGGATCTGGTCCAAGATTAACCAAGATCGAGATCCCTGCTGATAGTCGTTTAAACAGATTTTGTTACCGTGTCAGGTTAGATCCGTCGCCGGGCGGCGGCCAATCATGCGTAGGAGTAGAATTGAACTGAAAAAACATGTGCGGTGCTACTGCAGGTCGCGTCAGGGGATCACAGTATGTATCACGTCATTTGTTCGGCGAATGGCTTGCTTGGCTTGTCTCGCACATGCTGCCTAACTAACAGTTTGGAACTAGGGCATCGCGCGCGCACGTACGCCATCTATTTCGGGGCGGATCCGCACACGTTCACGTAGCGGGGAACTCTCGGCCTGTCTCTGCATCTGTAAACAAGACCGTAACCCCAGAGCACATTCAATGGTCCAGCAAGGCGAGATAGTTCCACCTGTGAACCGTTACCGTGACCCGCCCGCCATGTCCCCGTCTCCGAGATCGCTCTCCTCCGGCCGTTTCCTGCAACTTGCCCGGAAGCGCATCGGGGAGATCGACGTACCTACGGGGCGGCGCCCTGACGGTTAAAGGGGAGCGAGCCATCGAGCGAGCGACGACTCGCTGTGATGAGACGACGAGCATCCCGTTTGACCTGCCGGAAGTAAACGCACAGGCTATCTCTATTTTATTTGGGCCATGCGCTTTGTTCGGCCTAACAACACGGAGTACTAGCAGTCTAGCACAGCGAAATTCGCATGGTGGGTGGTGACACGGGGCGTGCGCTTTAGGCTTTAGCACTGACTAACAAAGCGCAGACAAAATCCCCCAAGACGACACCGCAGCGCCACCATCCATCGCGAAGGTCTTCCATAACGCGTAGGCCTCGGCTTCCGCACGAGGAGAGGCCTGGCCTTTTTATATCTGAGAAGCATCTCTTGCCCGTAGCAGTCTCTCCCGAGAGCAAGCTACTACTACTATAGAAAAGAAAGATACGGAGGGTGGGGAGAACAGACGGAAGCATCGATCCACCCAACTCACTGCAGCTGCTTGCTTCCTGCCATGGGGAACTGCTTCGGCTCCGACCCCGAGGAAGCCGAGCTCGTGGAGGCCGTGAAGACGCCGGGCAACCACGGGCATGGACAGGCCCAAGGTATATCCTCGCGGTTCCATCTTTGGTGTTCTCGCTCTGGTCACAAATTTTGAAATCTCACCAGAGTTCATCATGACCATTCGCTCCCGTACTTCAGATTTGCTAAATCTGTTTCACTCATGTCTCCTATGCAGCAGCAGCAGCGGCAACGGCAACGGCGACCCGAAGTCCTCCAGCCATGGCAGCCCCACCGATCGCCCAGGCCGTCGGCGCGGGGTCGGGGCACGCCAGCAGGAGGTCCCCGGGCTCGTCCATGAGCAGCTTCACCACCAGGAGCAGCAGCGGCGCCTCGGCGGCCGGCGTCGCGGAGCCGCCGCCGGAGTCCGGCGGCGGCACGATCCTGGAGGCGCCCGACCTGCGCGTGTTCACGTTCGCGGAGCTCAAGGCGGCGACGCGGAACTTCAAGCCGGACACGATGCTGGGCGAGGGCGGGTTCGGGCAGGTGTACAAGGGGTGGGTGGACGAGAGGACCATGAGCCCCGTGCGCAGCGGCACCGGCATGGTCATCGCCGTCAAGAAGCTCAACCAGGAAGGCCTGCAGGGCCTCCAGGAATGGCAGGTACGGTATCACCTCTGAATTCCGTCGAGACGTTTGCTAGAAATAAACAGAAACGTTCGGCTGTCCGTGGTTTCTGTCAAGCTGATCCGAAACGATAATACTCCTAGCAGGAGCTTCGGCTTGTACTAGTAGTAGTAGCATCAATAATTGCGGCCTTGCCCCGGTTGTTCCATACCGGCCGGGGCGGCGCGCGTTCACGTGGCCAGACCATCGTTTTCAGATGTTCATAAGCACTAGTATAGTATACAATGTGAACCTGTCGATTCGCTGGCCTGGCCCTGTCGAACAGGTTGGTGCCGTCCTGGCCTGCATGCTTCTTGCTCGCATTTCTCCCTGAGATGTGCGCGCCGGCCGGCCGATCCTTATCCGCGGTTTAGCAGCCGAGCGACCGGCCGGCGCGTGTTTGTTTTGTTTTGTTTGGTTTGGTTCCGATCTTCAGCTGATCTAACCCCTGACGTACACACCTTTGCAGTCGGAGATAAACTTTCTGGGGAGGATATCGCACCCGAACCTGGTGCGGCTGCTGGGGTACTGCCTGGAGGACAAGGAGCTCCTGCTCGTCTACGAGTTCATGGCCAAGGGGAGCCTCGAGAACCACCTCTTCAGAAGTGAGTCCTTTCTTGCCTGCCATTTACTGCCACGATGGCTCTCCATTTTGACCTTTTCCTGGGTTGACTCTTTCTGACAACGATTTACGTTAAGTGTGATGGGATGGTCTGCTCGCAAAAAAACAAAGGAAGATAGCGTGATGTCATGGTCATCACAAAAATGATTATTGCCTCATCACTAGGGGCCTACGAGTAGTATAGCGATGTTACCAAGTGTGTGTGGGACCTGGGGTTGAAAGACCCGGTCATCCACGTTAACTACGACCATCAGGCCCAGAGATAAAAGAGCCGAATGGTTTGTACTACCAAGCACGAAAGCCTACTTGCCCACCAGCCTAAGAGCCGTACGCTTTATACTGTAAGGCCCAAAGCCTACTCCCCTCACTAGCGTGCGAACCCCTTGGGGAGAATTTTGGTGTTCCATGAATCTGTGATAGCCGTTTACTTTTATTGCTTTTAATAATGTATAATTTTCGGGCTGGAAAGTATCGCGTTTTCACATTTGCAGTGGTTTTGAGTTGTCCTCCATAAAAATTATATTAGGGGGAAATAATAAGTTCGATAATGGTACAATTTCTTCTGAGTTAGCCGGTTAGAATTAATTGACTAGAAGTATGCACTAATGGAACATTTTCCTGATTTAATTGTGACGTTTGAAATAAATTGTGACACTTACAATTCTTGTTGCACTTTGGCACTTACAACATGTATAATAGTTAACTTGATCCATAGGTTTACTTGTCAAAAAAATCTTTTAGTAGTGTTTTTGCAGAAGTTAGGAAGTACCATCACACATCTGCATAAGTGGTGTGCCTGATTTATAAATTATTTGTATCTGCTAGCCTTGTTAGTCATATATAAGAATATTGCTTGTGTTGTCCTTTAAAGAATTGCTCTATTCTTTTTGTTTCAAAAAATCACCATGTTGTTTAATTTTGGCAATAAAGTAAAGTACTCTAATGTAAGACCTTTTAGGCATTTTAAACTGGACTAGATACACTTCAAAATATGTTAACTTACACACTAAAATATGTCCACATTCATATTTTTTAAAAAAAATACTAGAATATCTTAAATTAGTTAACGGAGGGAGTATTAAGAAACAAAAGAAGCTTCTGGCTTGTACTAAGGCCAAAAAAGGCTACGTGTCCCTATAGCATTGGACCATCCTCTTAAAAAAAGCTATAACTTTAAAATAAGTTCCGGCAAAATGTTAAAAGTTTGACCGAAACAAAACAAAACAAACATGACTTATATTTTGGGAATGCATGAGTTGTTGTTGAAATGTGAAGTGCCAAAAGTGTGGGTCTAATTAGTAAATGCACTTATTCTAGTGAACTTGTGTAAGTTAAAGCAGAAAGAGTAAGGTGTGGAGATAGAATAATAAGGTGAACTAACAAATCATTCCTTGGGCAGAGAGCGGATCCGTTCAACCCATCTCCTGGGGCCTGCGGCTACGGATCGCCATCGACGCCGCACGCGGGCTCGCCTTCCTGCACTCGTCGGAGAAGCAAGTCATCTATCGAGACTTCAAGGCCTCCAACATCCTCCTCGACACCGTAAGCTCGTCTCCCAGATTGCAAAGCGTGCCAAAAGTTAAAGTTTAACATCTGCGCGCGCTAGCTGATTAACCTGATTTCCCTGTCGTCATGTGCAGCACTTCAACGCCAAGCTCTCAGACTTTGGTCTCGCGAAGAACGGTCCGACCGGCGGCGACAGCCACGTCACCACCCGCGTCATGGGCACCTACGGCTACGCCGCGCCGGAGTACGTCGCCACGGGCCACCTGTACGTGAAGAGCGACGTGTACGGGTTCGGTGTGGTGCTGCTCGAGCTGCTGACGGGCCTACGCGCGCTGGACACGTCCCGGCCGGCGCCGCAGCTGAACCTGGTGGACTGGGCCAAGCCGCTGCTGGCTGACCGGCGGAAGCTGGCCAGACTCGTGGACCCGCGCCTGGAGGGGCAGTACCCGTCCAAGGCCGCGCTGAGGGCCGCGCAGCTCACCCTGAGCTGCCTCGCGGGCGACCCCAAGAACCGGCCCTCCATGGCCGAGGTCGTCGTGGTGCTGGAGGAGGTCGAGCGGATGAGGCCGCGGCACCGGCGCGCGTCTCCGGAGCAGGACGGAAGCAGCGGGGCTTCGCCTCGGACCGCAGGGCGGAGCGTGCACGCCGGACACAGGCACCAGCAGCAGTCGCCGCGGCCGAGGTCCGGGTCGGACGCCGCGCGGAGCAGCCTCCCGTCTCCTCGAGTGAGATGACCCCCGACCACCAGGCGTGAAGTATAGAAACGCTGGTCAGGCTCAGTGCCTGGCTTTTGGCCCATTTTTCCTCGTCTTGGGCCTCTCCTGGCACGTTCCGGACGCTGTGGAGTGTGGACAGGCCACGGGCTCTGTTCTCTGTAAAGAGCAATGTCAGATTTGCAGATTTGGAATGTAGGATTGATTCCAATGGCCCAAATATTGCAGGTTGCTCCTTCTCGTCCCAATCCTGACCAGGCCCTTTTTCTCCAACAGGTTCCTGTTCATCGAGAGACACACACTGTATATGTGTCATGAAATCGTCAGATGCTACGCGGGATAATTTATTAACAGAAGAGTAGGCAAGGCGATGTGGTACGATCAAAGATTGGTTTACAAGGTTAATATATATGCTCAACTATCACGAATCCTGATCGCGGTGAAAGATTTTTAGTCCTGCTATAAGTTAATACTCTCTTTGATCCATATTAGTTGACTCAAATTTATCTAGATTTGGATCTATCTAGTACTAAAACTTGGACACATCCAAATTTAGACAAATTTAAATCAGTAATATGGGTTGAAGAGAGTATATGATCATCGATTAGTTTATAAGGTTCACGCCGGGCTTCATAGCTTAGGGGACTCATGTTATCTAGATTGTTTAATATATACCTTTAAAGAGTGTTTCTACTTAGCTTTTATATATGTAGTCAGTTAGAATTTATAATTGCTTAACTACACTACGTGTATAAGAGTGAATTTATAAGAGTGTTGTCTAGATTGTCTGTTTGTGATGACCTAATGAGGATGGTTAGGAATTTTTGGTGGGGGTAAAAAGATGGAAAAATAAAAACTCACTGGATGAGCTGGGATCACCTTACACGTTCTAAAGCTTGTGGTGGTCTGGGTTTTCATGATTTTAGGGCTTTCAATCAAGCACTTCTGGCAAGGCAAGCTTGGAGATTAATCGCGCAACCTTGCAGCCTGTGCGCACGAGTTCTTAAAGCTAAATATTATCCTCAGGGGCAGCTGCAAGATACAGTTTTCACGGGAAATGCCTAGTCTACATGGCAGGCAGTCCAGTATGGGCTTGATCTTCTCAAGAAAGGCATTATTTGGAGGATTGGTAATGGGTGTGATGTTAGAATTTGGCGTGACCAGTGGATCCCAAGGGCGTTCTCTTATCAGCCAATATCTAGCCAAGGAGGTTGCCGCATTCGGAGGGTCTCGGAGCTTTTTGATGCCTACGGCGTATGGGGCATGGCTCTCTTGCAGCGTCATTTCATGCAGATGGACGTCCAGGCGATTGTACAAATTCGGCCATCGCCACTTCGTTTCAATGATGTTTTGGCCTGGGCTCCAACAAAGAACGGAATTTTCATCGTCAAGAACGTGTACTGGTTGGCAGTGGATGAACGTCAGCGGCCTTTTATAGGCACCACGAGCAGGGCACCGGATGACCGTCATGCCATATGGAAGGCATTATGGGGGTGCCCTGACCCTCCAAAGGTACGCATGTTCGCATGGAAGCTTGCTACAAATACCCTAGCGACATGGGAAAATAAACACAAGCGAAATCTGGAGATAACTGATATATGTACATTTTGTGGTGTTGAATGCCAGGATACGTTCCACGCACTATGCAGGTGTCCTCTAGCGACTCTCCTATGGAGGAAGATGGAGGAGGTTTGGAAGCTGCCTGACCTGAGCTCGATACAAAATATTGGGGCGGAGTGGATACTACATTTATTAGTGGAAAAGAAAGAGTTGGAGCGGACAAGGATACTGATGCTGCTCTGGAGGATTTGGTATGTGCGGAACGAAGTGGTGCACTCAAAACCTGCGCCACCTGTTGAAGTTTCCAAGATATTCTTATGTAGCTACGTCGAATCAATTCTCACCATAAAATACTACCCGCAAGATGATCATGTTAAGGGAAAGGCTCCTACTGATATATTGCTACCTTCCAGCACAAAGGTACCTTCTATCCTGGAGTCCCGACGACATTGGATATTACCACCTCCAGGTTGGGTGAAGCTAAACGTTGATGGTTCGTTCAGCAAGGAATCACGTTTAGGAGGTGCTGGTATGGTGTTGAGAGATGACACAAGAGCGGTTGTTTTTTCCTCCTGTCGCTATGTAAAGTGGGATGCGCTCTTGCACTAGAGTGGAGTTCATTACCTTTCATTATAGAGGTGGACTGTTCTGAGGTAGTGGCGTTGATAAAGCAGGCAGGGACAGATCGTTCGGAGTTCATATTTATCTTAAAGAAGATTAGTCGTCTTTTGTCCGAGAGAGTTAGATCTAAGGTAGATATTATTAAGCGAGAGCAAAACTTAGTGAGTGATGCTTTAGTAAAGATGGGTCGAACGGAGGCCAAGACTATGGTTTGGTTACGTTCGGGTCCCCATGTTATACTTAGACTTTGTGAGGATGATTGTAATCCTGGTGGTTGATTAATATAAATCACTTATTCGCAAAAAAAAACTACACTACGTATTAAATCAACGCCTTGGGCTATAAGTCAATGTGACGTCCTTCCGCCATTTTGAGCCACAATCATGATGGTCATGTTTTACATCAAGGGGGTACTTATGTCTCGTATTCACCTGATATAATCGCACATGTGTTTTTTTTACAGTTTTAGTCTTTTAGTTTGGTACATTTTTTAGAGGGCCGGGGAAGGGGAAAGGACCGAGCTCGTAAACATGCAGGGGTAATTGGTAGCATGCATGGGCTGAAAACAGGCCCGTAATGGTTGACTGGGCTCTCTATGTTGTGTTCAGCATGAGCCTCAAAGCACGCGGTTGCCAGGCCAAGCGACAACGTCCAATTCGGCTGTTTTCTTGGGACAGGCCACGTGCTTGTTTTTTTGTTCCTCATTTATGCAAGGAGGTTAGCTTGATTGTTTTTCTCCCTCCTCTGTAAATGTGTTTATCTCAATCACTTCTAAGCAGCATAATTAGGCTTTAAATTAAATCAAGCTCTATATAAAAAATACGCCCATCGATGATCTTCTCATACCCAAGGTCAAAGTTGGAACTTTTCTGGACGATTTTCATCAGCACACAATCCACCTTTCGAAGTTTTCTTTGAGGATTAGATTGATCTCACTATTTCACACCACTTTTACGTTGCAAGTTTTTCGTTTTGCGATGCAGGTTGAGAAATTCATCAGCTAAAGATGAATTCTCTCTCTCTCTCACTCTCTCTCTCAAACGGCTCTTCTCTAGTCTCTTGTAATCAACATTATATTCTTCGTTTCACAATAAGCTCTACATGGAAAAGATGCACTTTGATAGGATTCCGTTTCAACCATCGACGTCAGGTTTTATGAAATGCACCGGTTCAAAATCATGGTCAAGGTTGGAGTTTTTTCATGAGCACCGCCGCCGCGGCGTCGTACTCTCGCAGTAGTTCCCACAAATGTCTCCTCTCCCACTGAAGTTTTACTCCTGGACGCTCCACCATGCTATCACTCATGGCTACTAGCTGTGGTGGGTAAGTGTATTTAGTCTTGAGTTAGAATGTTTGTTGATGGACTATAAAACTTGATGCCGCCAACCAATCAAAATGACACATGTCTTGCAAGCGATGTGAACCGAAACACTAAACAGAATTCACAAGATGGCTTAAGTGTCGTTTTACGTGGCCATATATACTCCTGAAGCAGGGGCGGAGCCAGGGGGGCTAGCACGGGTCAGACCTCCCCTAATGATCGGCCCCTCCTA
This sequence comes from Avena sativa, assembly GCA_916181665.1. Classification (NCBI taxonomy): domain Eukaryota; kingdom Viridiplantae; phylum Streptophyta; class Magnoliopsida; order Poales; family Poaceae; genus Avena; species Avena sativa. The sequence goes on along the minus strand of OV702294.1, from coordinate 162,214,954 downwards.
ACAATCAGCAGCGTACTATTTAGCATTAATCATAATTATTAGTTGCCTATTAGACTCAAATATAGCCTATAGGTCTAATCGTTCAATCCTGAAATCCATAACGTACAAGGGTATAGCCCATTAGCCCATGATTTTTATTAAGGAAGTGATTGCCCAGGACATGGAGTAGTTATATTCACAGAATGAATATGTAGATCGATACCTCGTTGAGACTTTATACATCTGTACACGCTGTCTCCCATAAAACTATTCAACTGACGACAAATTGATGACCGACACCTCTCGTCTCATTGTTTGTGACTGTCACCCGTCGCAGGGCACTGCCGGCGGCTGGCACCCGTCACAGGCACAGGCCCGGCCCTGAGCCTGTGCAGGCTGTGCGGCCGCATAGGGCCCCGATTGTTTGGGGGGCCCATCCAAGTACGTAAGCCTAATAGGAAGCAGGCCAACAGCTTTGAGGAATTCTAACGCAGCTTTTTTTCGCTGAAAAGATTCGATCGAACGTGGATAGGAACGCCTCCCTTAACCCACCTCTTCTCGCCCTCCTCGTTCTCTCTGTGGGTCGTCGCCGCTCTGGACCCAATTCTAAATCAAATCGACGATAGGGTGTTGCTCTGCCGTTGCGATGTGGAACTGTGGAAGGATTAATGGAGACCGAGATCCCCATTTGCTGGCTTCCAACAACTTCTTCCTCAATCTGCAACAGTTAGTAGAATCCCCCTCCTTTACATCCTCGTTAGATTTCACATGTTCTTATAAATACAGTCTGCTCCGGCTTGATTCCGTTTGGTCCTATTGCTCATAAATATGGTGCAAGAAGAGAGGGGATTCGCGGCGGAGTTCTCCCAGGACATGTTCGCGGTCAGAGCTTGGCGACAAGGGATTCCTAGCTAGCGATGGCAGCCAGGACGAAATATAAATAAAAAATACCTCTATAGCTAATTATGTACGAGGGCCCTTTTTTTGTCATGCACCGGGGCCCAAAATTATCAGGCCCGGCCCTGCACAGGCATTGTCGACGGTTGTGGCTCGGGGCCCTTTGTCGACCATTGCTAACTTGCTATATCGTCGTGGAGACACACGTGTTTTCATCGGATGCCTCACACAATCGGCTCATATTTAAGCTTAAATCTAAGGTACATTGGCTCGAGTCTCTCGTCTAAAAAGTTCAAAGAGTGAAGGTAAATCATATTTTATATTACAATCTACTTCATATTAATTTGTACTTATGGTTCTATTATGAATAAGTTTGGTTGATTATGAACTGGGTACTGGTGCTATCATATGTATACTTTCGTGAAATTTTAACAAAAAAATTCGATTTTGACGACCTTCGTTTTCTTCGCCCCCGTCCCTGTCCCGAAGTGTCTGGGCTGAGAGAGCATCAAAATCACTCCGGATCACGCACGCAGACACGCTCCTGATTTTTTTAAAACTCGCCGACACGCTCTGATTGCACAACAGGACTTGTTTGGTATGCTAGCACTAGTGTACCCCGATACGTGCCAATAATAATAATACTGTAGTGTAATGTAGTACTGTGCATGTGTCAGTCGGTCGTCGCGGCTCAGGGCTCACGAGGTCGCTGCAGCAGCTGGCTGTATGGTTGGGTGGGGCGGATCAAATTCGATTTCGCCGCTTACAGAAACCGGGACCGATGTGTAGGAGTAGCAAGCACATTGCCCGTACAGTTTACCTGCGGGCAGGCAGGCAAGCCACATTAATTTTTGTCCGGGCAGGCATATGGCCGATTCATCATCCTCTGAACATTCCCGCGCCTACACGCGGATGCACAGTGGCGTACTCTCGTCACGTGCCGCTCGCCCACGCGGCCCTGTCTCAGCGCGTCCGCCGCTCGCCAGCGCTCGGTACTGCGCCCACACGGCCGGGTGCAATGCATGAGCGGGATCCCGTCCGGTATCTGCGAGATTTTCCAAGTGCAAGAGAAAACATGGGAGCTGCTAGGCTAGGGACTTCGCGTTCCTGAATCCACACCTCGATTAATTAAATCTCAGCGGGACGTCTGCTTGATTGTCAGGTTTTGTAGGTGGACATGACTGAGCAGCTGCCACTGCGTGCAACTGTACGTGTCCCGTCACGACGGTCCGGCATCAATATATCTGTCTACCTACACGTGTACAGCTACAACCACGCTGATTAATTGGAGCTCGGGGCTGCGGAAACGCATGCGCGGCGCGGGAATCTGGAGCCCGAGCGGCACGGCGAGCACGTACTAGGCTCGCAAGTCGCGACACACGTCAGAAGAGCGATGATGAGGACGACGGAAGCTCGGCTAGTACACCCTGCATGGCTACAACCTGGCTGATAGCTGTCCATCATCGCAGGTTCGGCCAAAGTCGTCTACGATCCAGACTCGGAACTTTGTCCCGACTCGTGTCCCCATTATGCTTGCGTTCGACGCCTGGCTCCCAACGGCACCCCGTCGTCCTCACTCACTCCGAGACGAGACCTATCGTCTGCCCGTGCGTGTGCCATAACGCCGGTAATTAACACGAGCCGGATCGGTGTGCGCGGCACGGCGGCGGCCACAACGGCCGGACTGTCGCCGACCGACGATCGGTCCTGTCTCCAGCAGCTAACCATTCCCCGAGGCCGGCTGGCTGCTGCATGCGTGCTGTAGGTACGGACGACGGGCATTCGCCACCCGTGCATTTCGTGTGATCTTGGGTGAACCCGTGTACCGTAAGTACGTGCCTTCACGACGTTCGTATTTCGCGCGGCCCGTCGATCAGTCAGACTCAGACGGTTGCGATATGTCGATGTCGCAGCTATAGCAGTGTACGTATCTGGAAATCCTATGCTCCATGACCCACAACCATAACCAGCGCTGGGGCCGCCGGCCGCGTAGCGTAGTCGTTCGGAGGTACACATCGTCTACACCGTTTTGCCGTCGTCTCATTTCTATGATGATTTAGCGGCCGGCCGGGAGCCCCCTCGAAGACCAAAAAATGTTTAGGTCAGCGGCTACTAGCCTACTACTCCTACTAGACTTGGAAATACTAGTAATACTATGGACTTGTCGACCACATGGCCGACGGGGGATTATCGCGATTAGTTGATCTCGCGACTACATACATAAATGGAGATGCGCTGGTGGTATATAATTTCTAGTTGGCGGCTAATCACGGACAGTACTCACTACTCAGGTGTAGGGTGCACGGTGCCCGTTTCTTCGTGGAGGCTGAGCGATCGGCTAATCTGCCTTGATCGCCATTTAAGTTGTGGTTGCTCTGCTAGGACAGATACAGCTTAGTAGTACTGCATATGGATACAGTAGTAATGCATATGGATCCATCATCCATTGATAAAATATGCAACCGATCTCGACACTCAACTGTCCTAAAATTGATCATTACCTAGCTTAAGACAACGTGTTGTGGTTTAGGCTTAATACCACACATGAAAAAAGAGCAAAGAAAATGTAGGGTGTGAGTGTGACTCAGATTAATTTACACAGATTTGTTTGCATGATGTCCAGATTATACACTAAAATGTGTCGGAACCAGCGCAATTTATTTGAGACGGAGGAAGTATTGTATATTCAAATATATAAAATACCAGATGTGTACAATTGTGAAGCTCCGCCGCCCCTGATTATATTGGCTAACTTGTATTAAATACTAATACATTATTTTTAATTTTTAGAAATAATATGCAATTTTGAGAAATTGCAGAAATAATACGGCGTCAGGGGCAGAGTTTCACAACTGTTAGGAGGAGTCCACGCAAGCAACGAATCCTAACATGCCCATCTGCATCAGTATCGGCAACTTTGACTCATTGCTCGACAATTTTTTGCATAGTGAAACTATTTGCAATCAGGAGGTACCGTGCGCTGAGAACGCACGATATATCATGATCAAGAGGTTAGGCCAACTCCAACTCCTCACAAACAGACAGGGACCGTACGATGCTATCTGAACGGACAGAGGCAAGACCCAACCGCGCATTCGACAAACGGATCACGTCCATGAATCCGTTGGGCTGGTCTCTATTTTCAACCTAAATTTAAGTTGGCATTGCAGTGACATGGACCGCCTACATGTACTCCTTTTTTTCTTACCGGGCCCAACCATTTTTATTATACAAGTTAAAACCATGAATTTACATCTAACTAAAGTAGAACCACCTAGCAGCACCTCCTCTGCCACCCTGGTTGTCGAACCCAATGCTGCCTCGGCTTCCTTCGCCAGCCATTCATCCTCGACGTCTGCAGATCGCCGCCAGATTCTGGACGCCGTCGCGCATTCCCTAGCCCTAGCTTCTTGTGCGGTCGCTGCCTCCACCACCCGGGCCCTTGCAGTACTGGTGGCCTCTTCAGCTCGTTAGAGCATTCCCATTCATTGGATGAACCTAGGCCAAAATTTAGACTTTTTTTGACCGGACGAAACGGGTTTGGCTTGGAAACACCGAGTTTCTTACTCGCGTTCCCAGGCCAAGAGTTCCCAGGTTCGGCGAAATTAGGGTAAATATAGGCGGATTTCATTAAGTAGGGCAAGGACACACATACTACATCGAATTTAATAACTAGGAAAAGGCCGCCGCCGTCGTGGTCGACGCCCAGACGCTGCATCTATAGGCCGAGGCGGGGGTGGTTGCCGGCCTGGATGTGCTCCATGATGGCGGCGGGAGTTTGCCCTGGAACGCTCCACCAGCGGCGGCGAAATGCCATGTTGTGACTCGGCGGCGACGAGCCCGGCTGTCCGTCGTGTCGGGCGAGATCCTGGAGGCTCCTGTCGGCAAAGAACTGCCTCCAGAAGACCAGGTTGCCAGGATTCTCGGCGAGATCCGGATCTTGCATGGCGGCCATAGCTGCCTGGATCTCTCCGGCGAGGTCCTCGTCGGCCGGCACCGGCGAAACAGGGATCCCACCGGCGCGGAGTTGCCAGGCGATGGGGAGACGACAGTCCGGCGACGCCGTATAGCCCGCCTCGTGGAGCAGACAGGTTTCCCACGGCTGCAGCGTGCGTCGATCGGGAAATCTCTCGGCCATGGCTTTTCGGCGGAGTTGAGGAGGTAGAAAGGTGCGAGCGTACGGAGTTGGGAACGGTGTGAGAGGCTATGACAGGAGACAACGAGATATACGTCTTTTATAGGATGAGTTCGGCGGCGAGGGAGGGAGGGGTGTAGCGGCGAGGGCGGGAAACGGGAAACGGCGGGAAGGATGACGACGACTCGGCTTCTGTCGCTGACAGGCTGGTCCACTTGGCCAATTCGTTGCGTCTGGCGTTCCCAGAGCTTATCCGGGAACCTGGGTTCGGCCTGAGTAATCCGGGCCAAAGTTTACTTAAATCCGAACAAAAACAGGTTCCTGGATACGCGACTGGACCGATTTTCAGCGTCCGAATATAATTTTCTCGTCCGGATCGACATCCTAGATAGCCGAGTGGAGATGGTCTTACTCCCTAGCCGTCACTAGGAGTTGATCGCTCGCCGCCATCGCCAGACGGTACGGGGTCTGTGTCTCCACGGCTGCCCGGAACACGTAAGCCTTGGCCTCGAGGTCTTCTTTGGATCTTCCCCTGCCTGCATATACGATTAATCACACATTGGACATGCATTTTTCTTTAATCAATAGCATTTTTCTGTAATCTTCCCCCTGCCTGCATATACGATTAATCAATGTGAGATTTTATGTTAATTTAAGAAAACTATTTTTTAGGTTTTGGCTTAACAGATGCATATTTTATTTTTTTCCGATCGAAACATGCATATTTTATGACATTGATAATTACACTCTGCCCGAGCTCATGAGCCGCGCGATCTCATTTTTCTAAAAGTATTTATAGAAGATTACATGGAGATGGCTTCCACACGTCCCATGTACATCGCCAGCTGCTGGGTTTAATTCGATGAACAACTTGAGGTAGTTGGAGATCGACATTAGCCCCACATGAACTATTTGAAAGATTCCCCGCAAACTAGTTGAAGGATCGCGTAGTATAAATTTAATTAGTGGCGTAGCATCAGGAGGATACGATATAAATACGTGGTGTCAATTCGATGTTGTTGGTGAGGCTATTAGCTCTCACATGTGTCTAGCGGAAAACAGTTCTCCGTTTGTTAATGCACGACAAGGAAGTTTACGTACCTGCTCAAAACAGTACTCCGTGCCATTTCCTCGTGACTCTTGGCAAGCTAGCTAGCTGTGTAGTGTAGCTCTCGCGCATGAATGGCGCACAGTCAAATCGACAGGGAACTGTTGAGTCCACCGGTACTGCAACAACGAACTGTCCACCCACTTGATAGCTTAGCTAGTCGTCTCCAGCACCAGTGGCTACGGATGGCTCGCTGTTGGGAAGGAGAGGAACTCCGCGTGGTTTTCTAGTTCTTACACCATCTCTACGAGATACCCTAAATCGCTCGTGTTGCAAACTCATCGGCGCAGAACAGATAACGAATCAAATACTGCAAATTAAAAAAAAACAGTTTAGCGCCAGATCGATCACAAGTTCATACACGGGGGATAGTATGATCTTATAGATCATCATATTTACACAACAAATCGATGTCGCTGCGGCATCGATACAAACCCTAGCGCAGACCTAACCCTACCGGCGGTAACTACTCACCTGAGCTCGCTGTCGCAACGACGCGCCTACTCGCCGTCTGAGGAGTCGGAGTCGTCGGAACAGTCCATGACGAAGAAGCGCCTAGTGCTCTCGCAGGGAGCGGCGCATCGCATGGCGGACCTCGCGCTGCTCCGCGTCACGCTCGACGCGGCGGGCGGCGACTCTTGGCGTGGTCCCACACATTGGAGACGCTCGCAAACATCGTTGTCCTCCGTGGATGCGTCGTCGCCGGAGGAGTCGGACTCGTCGGAATCGGCGACGACATGGACCACATGCGGCAGAGAGGGCGTGATAGCCGGAGTTGGCTGCGGCACACGGACGGTGGGCGCGGCCGCGCGAGAGCCGTCCGCCTCCGCGTTGTTGCGCTAGGGCCGAAAAGCCCGAAGCCGGTGACAAAGCGTGGCTACGGGCCAGAGCTCCACAAGCACGCGCGACCTCTGAGCGCCGGCGAACGGCCTCCTCCGCTAAGACCGGCGGCGCGCGAGCTCGACCGCTCGAGTTCCCACCGCGGCGCGGAGAAGCGTCGCCACAGCCGGCCACATTGCGGCACGATTGGCCGGCCATGGGTGCGGGGAGGGCTGATGTGGTGGTAGGCGGCGGCAATTTGAGCTGGGGCGGCAGAATCGGTTTCGGCGGTGCGAGCTCGGGCGGGCTTCTACGCGTGTGGAATGGGAGGAAGAGGATGCAATTTACCGCATTCGAGGCCTCCCGCCTCGAATATATGCGAGACGGACGGGCCGTTTTGTGGAAACGGCAAAAAATATTTATGGTACGAGCCATTTTACGATATCTAGACAGGCCATCTTTAGGCCTCGGTACCGCATATCGGCGCAAAAATTTGCGGACTATGCTCTTAGGTCTGAGTTACATCTCTCGCTATTGAATCTATATTACGATTCGTAGAATGTGGGTGTTATATATGAGTTGCAACGGTTGTAATTAAAAATTTAATAAGTTATAACTAGATTGTAATTAGGAATTAGTATAATTTTTATAAGTTGCAACTATTTTGTGACCGAGAGTTAACAAAAAAAATAGTAGGACGACATCGGTCCATTTGAACATAAAAAGTTCTCGGACGTATAAGATGCAGACACTACACCACTGAAGCAAGTGACGGACCGAACACTGTTCTGTACGTGTGCTCCCGTCGTTTTCAGTTTCTCGATCGCCGTCAAGCCAGTGTAGTTACGTGAGCTAGAATGTAGAGAGCGTCGTCGTTGATCGTCGTCAAACACTCAAGCACTCAACCCATGTCGTTGATCGTCTGTATGGATGATGACGTAACGTTCATATCTTTACTTTTTTTTGCGGGTAACGTTCATATCTTTACGGCCTGTCAATGTGTGCGTGACGTGTTCGTGCTCGTCCCCACGGGTCTCCGTCCGGATTGCTATACCTATACACATACGCATCGGGGTACAGTGGCGGCCCTAATTGGAGGCAGGAAAACGTCCAAGTCGGGGGGGTCAATATTGTGGGAGTTAAAACGTGACGGTGAGACTTGACTGTTACGGTTGTTGATTGACAAACTAGTAGCAGCACAGATGTTCGGAGATTCCGAGGATTGGAGATCCCGTTTGACATGTCCCTGCTGCGACTTGATTTCGTTGCTACGCACAGTGACAGTACTGGACAACGTCAAAATCGGGAGTTGAAGAGTTGAAAGCTCCTTGATCGATCAGCAAATTCGCTCGCGGGTCAGATGAATCTTGACGGAGTGTTACTTTTCACGCCGACACGCGCGGCGCCTTGTTACATTGAGAGAGAGATCCCTGCATCTCCCCGTCCCGATTCAGAAGGCCTGTCCAATATGAACACGTGGGCAGAGAGATCAGGCGCCGGGCCATGCATGCACACCGATGCACGCCCAGTGTGAACTGACTGTCTCTGCACTGCACGGTAAGAAAGTCTGTCGACCCGTGTGAACCGCCTCTGCGCTTTCCCTCCCGCTAGTGGTGAGGTGATCCACCTCGACACGGAGCACGGGACACACGGAGACGTCATTGGACTGAACCACGCGGGCCGCCCTTATCTTGCCTTTCCCGGCCACGCTCTGGCCCCGGCGGAGACTGACCGGATCGAGTGTTGTTTTGTGCGAATGGAGATTCATCATAATGAACGAGCACTCGCGTCGCGTCGCGTGTGGGACAACTGTCCGTGTGCGCAAGACCGGCCAGGCCAAGTGCGTCGCCACTCGCTTCCCTCCACCATCGCAAGGGAGCCCCTTTTGGGTTGGTGCAAGAAAGCGATCGCTGCCCCGTATGTAAGTGCAATCATTAATGCTATCATGGACGACGATCGTGGAATTAGTTGACGTTTTTTGGGCTAAGCAGTGCGTAAGCGGGCAGGCAAAGGAGTGATGTCTATCGTTCAGTCCATCTCGGGTCAATTTTGCAGGACGGAAAACAAATGCAGTATGCATTAGTTGCATCTAAAGACGATTTCAAGGCTATATTAACGAACGAAACGCGTGCATGCTCAATTTTCCTAGTATTAGACATACTGTTCCTAGTATTAGACAGACTGGTTCAAATTGAGGCCCCGCTCCACCCGCGTCGCCCCCGCGCGGCGACCGGGGGGAAACCCTAGTTCCTCGCGCCGCCAGCCCCCTCCCCCGCAGGCTCCTCCCTCCCCTCGCCGCCGCCATGGGGCCCGGTCAGGCGAAGCCAGGCCGGTGCCGGCGGTGGCGGGGCGCCTTCGTCCTCCTGCACGGTGGGGTGGGGGGGTCACGGGGCCTCTCATCCGGGCCAGAGCCTGCTCCTCCCACCGGGGCGCAGGGCGGTGGCCACCAGATCCTCCTGGCGTCAGCGCGACGGGTGGCGGCGGGTGGTGCGCGCCGGGCGTGATCCGCGGGCGGCAGCGACGTGGCGGCGGCTGGTCGGCGGTTCCCGGCGTGCCTGGGCTGTGACAGCGGCGGCCATGGGGTTGCTGGCCCGTGGTTGCTGCCAAGGCAGGGGCTTTGCTTGGCCCAGATTTGGGCAGGCGGGTCCGACCCGGGCACTGCGGGCCTCGACAGGCGGCGTTGATGGTCGGCCGGTGGCGTCCTCGGCGGTGGCTGGGGCGACATGGTGGCAGGGCCGATTCCCTTGGCGGCAGGGCTGCCGCGATGGCCGGTGCTCAGCCCAGATCTGGCCCCTTCGGGCCGGATCTGGGATTGAGCGGGCTGGCTCAGACCGGTGTGTCTTGGATGGATTTCGGAGCGTCTTGGGCTGGGGTCACGGGGCTAATGTCACGTCTTCTGCAGCGCGGCGATGAAAGCTTCACGGGCCCATTCGGCCCGGCCGGACTGGTGACTCCTTGATGGCGCCAGAAAACTTGGTGCCTGATGTGGAGTCTTGTTGGGAACCCCAAGAGCAAGGTGCGAAGAGCACAACAGCAAGTCTTTCCTCAGTTAAAACCGAGGTTATCGAACCAGTAGGAGGAAGGAAACATCACACTGGTGTTGCAAGCAACGCGGAGAACTGCACAACACAAACTCAGGACTTTGTCCCAATGAATCAGTGAGGTTGTCAAACTCACCGGTTTGCTGTAATAAAGGATTAAATATATGGTGTGGAAGGTAATGGTTTGCAGCAAGTAAACAAGTAACAGTGGAGGATGTATCAATGGTAAAGATTAGACAGGGATCCATAGTTCAATAGAGGTGCTCTCCTTAGATAAACAACATGACATGAAGGGTATACAAATTACAACAGGGCAATTGACAGGAACTGAGCAAGACATAACAATGCAAATACTAGCTAGAAAGATCCTATGAGGTTGATTAGGCAATACAACAATATACATAGACCGTCATCCAACTGCATCTATGACTAGAAGTCCACCTTCAGGTTATCATCCGAACCCCCTCCAGTATTAAGTTGCAAGCAACAGACAACTGCTTTAAGCAAAGTGTGTAAGGTAAACAGTCCGCATGTTCCATTAACAAGAGACCGTTGTTTTCTCCCTAGTAGCAATAGCACATCTACAACCGAAGAGATTATTGTCACTTCCCTTGGAAACTAGAGGCATGAACCCACTATCGAGCATAAATACCCCCTCTTAAAGTCACTAGCAACTACTTGGCCAAGATAACCACTAGCAACAGAGAGCATGCAAGATCACAAACAACATAGATATGATAGAATTATAAAGACAAAACCATTAATCAAACCAACATAATAATCTCAATATCCATCGGATCCCCGCAAACACAACATGCATGATTACAAATAGATTAGATCTTGATCATAAACGGAGCTCACAAGATCTATACATGAAAGCACAAAGGAGGAGATACAACCATCTAGCTACTACATGGACCCATAGTCCAAGGTGGAACTACTCACGCATCATACCGGAGAGAAGGACTCCGAGATGATCTCCCCTCCGGCAGGGTGCCGGGAAGAACTTCAGATCCCCCCGATCTAGGGACGATGGTGGCAGTGGCTACAGACGGTTTCATGGAGATTTGATCGGGTACTCAGGGTTTTTGCATCGGGGGCTTCTTATAGGCGAAGGGGTGAGACCGGGAGGCGGCCAGGGCCACCAAACCCTAGCCAGGCATGGGCCCACCTGCCCCCGCACCTGGGGTGGGTCTGGCCCCCTGGCTGGCCCCTCCGGCTCTCCTCTGGACTTCTTGTTCCCCACAGAAAGTAATTGACTTTGTCCTTTGTCCCGTCCAATTCCAAAAATATTTCTTTACTAACTTTTCTGAAACAAAAAACAACAGAAAACAGGCATCTAGCACTGTTGCAACTTGTTAATAGGTTAGTACCAGAAAACATGTAAAAAACACCTCAAAGTGTGGACAAGTAAAGCAAAGTATATACTAAACAAGCATGGAGCATAAAAAATTATAGATATGTTTCCAACGTATCAGCATCCCCAAGCTTAACTCCTGTTCGTCCTCGAGTAGGTAAGTGATAAAAAGAATAATTTTTGAGGTGACATGCACCCTCACAATAAAGATCCAACCATTTGCAAACATTGAAAGCTGGGATCAAAGAACTCTAAACATGTGCATGAAAGATGGAGTTCTAACAATATGACATAGTAACTATGCATGTAACATGACAAGTTACAAACAAAGATCATGAATAACATGCATTGAAAATTGTTTGTTTGTTTCACATGCAGAAAACATAGCATAGTGGCAATCATCTTGTCTCACATAGAGTAGCAATATAATGCATGGGACACCTGCAAAGTTCACAAGGGTGACTAGAAACAAGTAGCACAAGAACAAGTAATAACACAATATGCATCAATTAATAAGCTTTGGAACACTGCACACAGAATGACAACTATGCTCTCTTAATGGTGCCTAAAGGTAGAAGGTGGAGACTCAAATAATGGTGGAATAAAGGCCTTTTTGTAAAGGAAGCAGTGATTACAAGTTTCAAAAAGAGCTTCTAAAAATTATGGTACTTGTTAGCTTTCAGCTCTCACTGCCCCTATCATAAGCATCTTGAAATGGTTAAGGTTAAAGTGGCAAAGCTGGAGTATATGCTTGACGAAGTATAAGTTGGCAATCTCATGTTCCTTGAATACGAGGGCCACACCTCATGCATACTCAACTTTGGGTCCAAGTAAGTTCTTGTCACTGTAAGTATTTGCATATCATTGAGAACCGCCAACGGGGTACCCCTTGCATATGGTATGTTGGAATTATGCCCTAGAGGCAATAATAAAGATGTTATTATTATAATTCTTGTTCATGATAATGTTTATATTCCATGCTAGAATTGTATTAAGCGGAAACTTTAATACTTGTGTGGTTTGTAAACAACACCGTGTCCCTAGTACGCCTCTATGGACTAGCTCATTGATTAATGATGGTTAAGGTTTCCTAACCATGGACATGAGTTGTCGATTAATAATGAGATCATATCATTGGGAGAATGATGTGATGGACAGACCCAAACTAAGCAGAGCAATTAGATCGTGTCATCGTGTTCATCTTTGCGAAGCTTTGCTTATGTCAAATATTGTATTCCTTAGACCATGAGATAATACAACTCCCTGGTATCGGAAGAAAGCTTTGAGGTCATCAAACGTCATCCTATGAGAGGGTGATCATAAAGGTGTCTCTCAGGTGATCGGAAAGTATCTGTTGGGTTGTATGTATCGAGATGGGATTTGTCCCTCCCAAGTCGGAGAGATATACTTCGGGCCCACTCGGTAATCAATATCAACACCGCTTGCAAGCATGTGGTTAAGGAGTTAATCACAAAGTGATATCGGATTACGGAACGAGTAAAGTACTTGCTGTGAACGAGATTGAACTAGGTATGACGGTACCGGCGATCGAATCTCGGGCAAGTAAAATATCGCGAGACGAAGGGAATATATATATGGGATTGATTGAATCCTGGCATCGTGGTTCATCCGATATGATCATCGATGAATGTGTGGGAGTCAATATGGGTTTCCAGACCCCGCTGTTGATTATTGATAGAAGATCATGTCTGCATATTCTCGAACCCGCAGGGTCACACACTTAACGTGTCTCGACGCTAGGATAGATTGGATAATTGGTTTATGAGTTTTTGTTCGGAGTCTCGGATGGGATCCGGGACATCACGAGAGGTTCGGGAATGGTCCGGAGAATAAGATTCATATAAGGCAGTGCAGTTTTTGGAGTTCGGAATTGTTCCGGGTTAATCGGTATTGTATCGGAAGCTTCTAGAACCTTCCGGAAGGGGACCAACGTGGCCCCACCTTCCGGGAGGGGGCATGGGCCTATGAGGGAGTGCCCTGGCTGCATTGGGACAGGGGCACAAGGCCCCATAGGGCCCAACCGGCCAGCTAGGGTAAAACCCTAGATAGACCTTCTAGAAGGGGGGAGGTTTCCTTGCCCCCACTCCTCGTCCTTTGGCCGCCGGCCTAGGGCTTGGGGGAGGGGTTAGGGCTGCGCCCACCCCTCTATATATAGAGGGCTGGGGGCGCACCAACCCCCTACACCTTCCCCTCCAACCCTAGCCGCCCTGCTGCCCTCCTCTCTCCCTCCCGACTGCTTGTAGGCGAAGCCCTTATGCAGAAATTCTCCACCAATTGCACCGCACCGTCGCGTTGTAGATCCAACCCATCTCTCCACCATACTTGCTGGACCAAGGAAGGAGAAGACGTCGAGGTGCCGCACGTGTGCATCTCACGGAGGCATCACCACTTGTGGTGCTAGATCAGATCGGATCGCGAGGAGGAGAAGCGAGTACAACTACATCACCCACGTTCCGACGAACGTTCCGCTGTGCGAATCTTCAAGGGTATGAAGATCTAATCCAATCTCTCTCGTTGTTTGCATCTTCTAGATTAGATCTTGGCTTTCCCTCTGTTCGCATCCGTAGAAAATTTTGATTTACTATGCCGCGAAACCCTTCAGTGGTATCAGAGCTAGATCTATGCGTAGATGTGATTCACGAGTAGAACGCAACATGGTTGTTGCGGGCGTTGATGTTTTCTGTTGCAAGCCTCTTGTTTGTGTTCTTCTTATGACGCGGGATAGTGAGATTGAAGCGGTCTAGGCCAACCTTACGCGATGTCGTTCGCGAGACCGGCTCCGCACTTGACGTGTGGCTTGTTCCACACATGCGGCTGGTGGATGTTAGTTTCTCTCACTATAGTTGTCATGGGATCTACACCGGAGTTTGGCAACCATAATATCACCGTTGTGGCTTTCCGTAGGTAAGAATCGTTCTTAGCATCTACTCCCATAAGCCACGTAAAACATGCAACAACAAAGTAGAGGCGTCTAACTTGTTTTTGCAGGGAGTGTTTTTTGTGATATGGTATGGCCCAAGATGTGATGTGTATAATGTATGCGATGATCATGTTTTGTAACGTTTCACGACTTGCATGTCGATGAGTACACAACCGGCAGGAGCCATATGGTTGTCTTTATAATTGTGTATGACCTGCGAGTCAACTTCTTATACGCCATGTAATAGCTTTACTTTATCGCTAAGTAGTTAGCAATAGTTGTAGTTGCTATTCATGGTGGAGGCAATCATGGTGGAGTGATGGAGATCATGCCGGCACGCACAAGATGGAGATCATTGCGCGAAGAATGGCTATACCATGTCACATAAAGTTATATGCATGTGATGTTTATCCTTTTATGTATCTTATTATGCTTAGATCGCGACGATAGCATTATAAGATGATTCCTCACTTAAAGATCAAGATAAAACTGTGTTCTCCCCATGTATGCACCGTTGCGAAAGTTCGTCGTGTCCAAGCATCACGTGATGATCGGGTGCTATAGATTCTACGCTCACATACAACGGGTGCAAGCCAGTTTTGCACACGCGGAAATACTTGGGTCTAACTTGACGAGCCTAGCATGTACAGACATGGCCTCGGAACACATGAACCGAAAGGTTAAGCATGAGTCATATGAATGATATGATCGACACTTCGTTGTCCACCATTGAAACCACATCTCTTCTCGTGATGATCGGATTAGATGTGGTGAATTTGGATCATGTTCACTAAACAACTTGAGGGATGTTGAATTTAGTGGGAGTTCATCTAGTAATTTGATTAAGTTGAACTATTTATCATGAACATAGTCTAAATTGTACTTGCAAATACTGTAGATGAAATGGCTAAGTCCAACTTCAACTTCAACGTTTTTGCTGAGAAAGAAAAGCTTAAGAACAATGGGTCTAACTTCACCAACTGGTTCCGCAATCTGAGAATCATTCTCTCTGGCGGTCAAAAGGACTATGTCCTTGAGAAAGCGTTAGGTAACCCCCCTGCTGCAACTGCGCCGACTGATGAGAAAGTTGTCTATCAGTCGCGCAAAGATGATTATGGTGTGATTAAGAGCACCATGTTGTTTGCTATGGAATCGGATCTTCAAAATCGTTTTGAAGACTATCCCGGGCCCTTTGAGATTCTCGAGGAGCTGAAAACCATGTTTCAGACTCAGGCCCGTTCTGAAAGATATGAGATCTCTGAGAAGTTCTTTAACTGCAAGATGGAGGAAGGGAGTTCCGTTAGTGAGCACGCCATAAAGATGTCGGGCTACACTCAACGCCTTGAGCAACTGGACTGCAAGATTCCATAGGAGCTCAAGATTGATAGGGTTCTGCAATCACTCCCTCCCAGCTACAAGAGTTTTGTAGTGACTCACAATCAGATTGGTTCCACTGATACGATCACCGAGCTCTTCGCAAAGCTGAAGGCTGCGGAGGTGGACATCAAAAAGGATAATCATGTGTTGATGGTCAACAAGCCCTCCTTTAAGAAAGGTAAGGGTGCAAAGAAGCCCTTCAAGAAAGGTGGCGGCAAGCGCGTTGCCCCTGCTGAGAAGAAGCTCAGGTCTGGTCCAAAGCCGGACACTGAGTGCTTCTATTGCAAGGACAAGGGTCACTGGAAGCGCAACTGTCTGAAGTACTTAGCGGACAAGAAGGCTGGCACCATCAAAGGTATATTTGATATACATGTTATTGATGTTTTCCTTGCTAGCCCTTGTTGTAGTGCCTGGGTATTTGATACTGGTTCAGTTGCTAATATTTGTAACTCGAAACAGGAGCTACGGAATAGACGGAGGCTTGCGAGGGATGAGGTGACGATGCGCGTTGGCAACGGATCAAGAGTTGATGTGATGGCCGTCGGCACGCTCTCCTTAGTTTTACCTTCGGGATTAGTTTTAAACCTTAATAAATGTTATTATGTGCCTGCGTTGAGCATGAACATTATTTCTGGATCGTGTTTATTGCAAGACGGTTATTCATTTAAATCGAAGAATAATGGTTGTTCTATTTATATGAGTAACATCTTTTATGGTCATGCACCTCTTGTGAATGGTTTATTTCTTCTAAATCTCAAAAGGGATGAAACACACATCCATAACATTGAGGCTAAGAGATGCAAAGTAGATAGTGATAATACTACTTATTTGTGGCACTGTCGTCTAGGTCATATTGGTGTAAAGCGCATGACGAAACTCCATTCTGATGGACTTTTGGAGTCTCTTGATTTTGAATCATTTGACACATGCGAACCATGCCTCATGGGCAAGATGATCAAAACCCCGTTCTCCAGAATGATGGAGTGAGCAACGGACTTGTTGGAAATCATACATACCGATGTGTGCGGACCGATGAGTGTTTCGACGCGCGGTGGATATCGCTATTTTCTCACTTTTACCGATGACTTAAGTAGATATGGGTATATCTATTTAATGAAACATAAATCTGAAACATTTGAAAAGTTCAAGGAATTTCAGAATGAAGTGGAGAACCATCGTAACAGAAAGATTAAGTTTCTACGATCCGATCGTGGAGGTGAATATTTGAGTTATGATTTTCTCACGCATCTTAAAGCAAGCGGAATCGTTTCACAACTCCCGCCACCCGGAACACCATAGTGCAATGGTGTGTCTGAACGCCAGAATCAAACTCTATTCGATATGGTGCGATCGATGATGTCTCTTACAGATTTGCCGTTATCATTTTGGGTTTATGCATTAGAAATCGCTGCATTCACTTTAAATAGGGCACCGTATGAACTGTGGTTTGGTGCTAAACCTAAGTTGTCGTTTCTTAAAGTTTGGGGATGTGAAGCTTACGTCAAGAAGTTGATGCCGGACAAGCTCGAACCCAAAGCGGAGAAATGCGTCTTCATAGGATACCCTAAGGAAACTATTGGGTATACCTTCTATCACAGAACCGAAGGCAAAGTGTTTGTCGCAAAGAACGGTTCCTTTCTTGAGAAGGAGTTTCTCTCGAAAGAAGTGAGTGGGAGGAAAGTAGAGCTAGACGAGGTTATTGAACCTTCTCTTGAATTGGAGAGTAGCGCAGCACCTGAAATTGTTCTAGTGCCGCCAGCACCAATAATAGAGGAAGCTAATGATAAGGATCATGAAGCTTCGGACGATGCTGCTACTGAGCGTCGCAGGTCGACAAGGTCGCGTGCCCCTCCTGAGTGGTACGGCAACCCTGTCTTAACTGTCTTGTTAGTAGATGACAGTGAGCCTGCGAACTATGAGGAAGCAATGATGAGCCCAGACTCTGAGAAATGGCTAGAGGCCATGAAATCCGAATTGGGATCCATGAGCGAAAACCAAGTATGGACTTTGGTGGACTCTCCTAGCGACCGAAAGGCCGTTGAGTGCAAATGGATCTTCAAGAAGAAAACGGACGCGGATAGTAATGTTACCGTCTATAAAGCACGACTTGTCGCGAAAGGTTTTCGACAAGTTCAAGGTGTTGACTATGATGAGACTTTCTCTCCCGTAGCGATGTTTAAGTCCATTCGGATTTTATTAGCAATTGCTGCGTTTCATGATTATGAAATATGGCAGATGGATGTCAAGATTGCGTTCCTCAATGGCAACATTGATGAAGAGTTGTATATGATGCAACCCGAAGGTTTTGTCGATCCTAAGGATGTTGATAAAGTATGCAAGCTTGAGCGTTCCATTTATGGACTGAAGCAAGCATCTCGGAGTTGGAACCTTCATTTTGATCAAGTGATCAAGAGCTTTGGATTTGTTCCAAATTGCTACGAAGCTTGTATCTACAAGAAAGTGAGTGGGAGCTCGGTGACATTTCTGGTACTATATGTGGATGACATATTGATTATTGGAAATGACATTAACATGCTTAACGATGTGAAGAGTTATTTGAACAAGTGTTTTTCAATGAAAGACCTAGGTGAAGCTGCTTATATATTGGGTATCAAGATCTATAGAGATAGACAAAGACGCCTGATAGCTTTAAGCCAGAGTACATGCCTAGACAAAGTTCTAAAAAGGTTCAGAATGGATAAGGCAAAGAAAGGTTCAGTGCCTATGTTGTTAGGTAAGATATTGAGCAAGGCTCAGTGTCCAGCTACGGTAAATGATAGGGAAGCTATGAGCAAAGTGCCTTATGCCTCGGCCATAGGTTCTATCATGTATGCCATGCTGTGTACTAGACCGGATGTGTCCAATGCTCTTAGTTTGACGAGCAGATATCAAAGTGATCCAGGAGTGGAGCACTGGACAGCCGTGAAGAACATCCTAAAGTACCTAAATAGGACTAAAGAAATGTTCTTAGTCTATGGGGGTGATGAACAGCTCGTCGTAAAAGGTTACGTCGACGCTAGTTTCGACACCGATAAGGATGATTCTAAATCTCAGACAGGATACGTTTATATTTTGAATGGAGGAGCTGTGAGCTGGAGAAGCTGCAAGCAAAGCGTGATCGCGGGATATACAGTAGAAGCGGGATACATGGCTGCTGCAGAAGCGTCCAGTGAAGGAGTTTGGATCAGAAACTTCATCACTGAGCTTGGCGTGGTTCCAAGTGCATTGGACCCACTGGAGATATTGTGTGACAACACTGGCGCCATAGCACTCGCTAAGGAACCAAGATATCATCTAAAGACCAAGCATATCAATCGCAAGTTTCATATAATCCGAGATTATATAGCAGATGGAGATCTGAAGATTAGCAAAGTACATACAGATCTGAATGTCGCAGATCCGTTGACTAAACCTGTTCCACGTGTAAAACATGATCAGCACCTTAGTGCCATGGGTGTGAGATTGTTGCCAAATGTAAACTAGATTATTGACTCTAGTGCAAGTGGGAGACTATTGGAATTATGCCCTAGAGGCAATAATAAAGATGTTATTATTATTATAATTCTTGTTCATGATAATGTTTATATTCCATGCTAGAATTGTATTAAGCGGAAACTTTAATACTTGTGTGGTTTGTAAGCAACACCGTGTCCCTAGTACGCCTTTATGGACTAGCTCATTGATTAATGATGGTTAAGGTTTCCTAACCATGGACATGAGTTGTCGATTAATAATGAGATCATATCATTGGGAGAATGATGTGATGGACAGACCCAAACTAAGCAGAGCAATTAGATCGTGTCATCGTGTTCATCTTTGCGAAGCTTTCCTTATGTCAAATATTGTATTCCTTAGACCATGAGATAATACAACTCCCTGGTATCGGAAGAAAGCTTTGAGGTCATCAAACGTCATCCTATGAGAGGGTGATCATAAAGGTGTCTCTCAGGTGATCGGAAAGTATCTGTTGGGTTGTATGTATCAAGATGGGATTTGTCCCTCCCAAGTCGGAGAGATATACTTCGGGCCCACTCGGTAATCAATATCAACACCGCTTGCAAGCATGTGGTTAAGGAGTTAATCACAAAGTGATATCGAATTACGGAACGAGTAAAGTACTTGCTGTGAACGAGATTGAACTAGGTATGACGGTACCGGCGATCGAATCTCGGGCAAGTAAAATATCGCGAGACGAAGGGAATATATATATGGGATTGATTGAATCCTGGCATCGTGGTTCATCCGATATGATCATCGATGAATGTGTGGGAGTCAATATGGGTTTCCAGACCCCGCTGTTGATTATTGATAGAAGATCATGTCTGCATATTCTCGAACCCGCAGGGTCACACACTTAACGTGTCTCGACGCTAGGATAGATTGGATAATTGGTTTATGAGTTTTTGTTCGGAGTCTCGGATGGGATCCGGGACATCACGAGAGGTTCGGGAATGGTCCGGAGAATAAGATTCATATAAGGCAGTGCAGTTTTTGGAGTTCGAAATTGTTCCGGGTTAATCGGTATTGTATCGGAAGCTTCTAGAACCTTCCGGAAGGGGACCAACGTGGCCCCACCTTCCGGGAGGGGGCATGGGCCTATGAGGGAGTGCCCTGGCCGCATTGGGCCAGGGGCACAAGGCCCCATAGGGCCCAACCGGCCAGCTAGGGTAAAACCCTAGATAGACCTTCTAGAAGGGAGGAGGTTTCCTTGCCCCCCACTCCTCCTCCTTTGGCCGCCGGCCTAGGGCTTGGGGGAGGGGTTAGGGCTGCGCCCACCCCTCTATATATAGAGGGCTGGGGGCGCACCAACCCCCTACACCTTCCCCTCCAACCCTAGCCGCCCTGCTGCCCTCCTCTCTCCCTCCCGACTGCTTGTAGGCGAAGCCCTTCTGCAGAAATTCTCCACCAATTGCACCGCGCCGTCGTGTTGTAGATCCAACCCATCTCTCCACCATACTTGCTGGACCAAGGAAGGATAAGACGTCGAGGTGCCGCACGTGTGCATCTCACGGAGGCATCACCACTTGTGGTGCTAGATCGGATCGGATCGCGAGGAGGAGAAGCGAGTACAACTACATCACCCACGTTCCGACGAACGTTCCGCTGTGCGAATCTTCAAGGGTATGAAGATCTAATCCAATCTCTCTCGTTGTTTGCATCTCCTAGATTAGATCTTGGCTTTCCCTCTGTTCGCATCCGTAGAAAATTTTGATTACTATGTCGCGAAACCCTTCATGGTACAGGAGATTTCCCATAACCAAAATGACAAGGCAAGCAAACGATGTGCATCTCAACAATTCTTCTTATGTACCATGGGAATATGGTGCTTTTTTCTCTCTTTCCTCTTTTCTCAATGTGTCTCTTTTTTAAGAGGAATGCTTCATAGGTGTAACTATGGTGATGCTGCAAGTTTCCACCATGACTAGGCATGGCTTAGGCTAGCGGCCCAAGCGTTTCTCTAACACAGGATACAAACTCCATGGACTTACAAGTTCCCTCTTTATTTCACACCGGTGACATCCATAGACAAAAGAACATGATATCAACTGAGTACAACAAGGTACAAGTGCAATGTTGAAAACGTTCCCCGTGACAACACGGTTCTGCTAATTCCAACTTATAAGTGCAAGCATATACAACAAAGTTGTCACAATGGTTTAAGTTTATTAGGGGCAAAGAATAAAGTGTGCCATCAAGTTCGTGAGGGCTTTAATCACTAAGTTTTCACATAACAAAATAGTTTTTAATTGGAAGATAGTTGAAAACAAGAATATACTTGGAATAGTGTAACACACCATGCATAGGAGTTTATAGTGGACACTTTGGAATAACTTGGTTTCTTGGGAGTTGGAAGCATGAGTAGAACTTACTCATACAAGTGGAGGCTAGCAAAAGACTGGGAGCAACCAACTAAGAGAGCAATAATGGCCAAAATCGTGCAGTGCAACAAAGCATACTAATCAAAGCAAAGAGTGGTACTACAAGTCAAGGACTAAATGATCATAGAGGCTAATGGTGACTTATCATAGTCATAACATGGTGTGAGCATGTGCCAAGTCAACCCAAGCAAAACATCAAAGGAGAATACCACAATACTATGCTTTTGCATGCTAAAATAACGCTTAATTTCTTCAAGGCATACTAAGCAATCCCAATTGTTTGTAACAAGAAATGCTACATCAATAATCACTAAGCATAATGCTAAAACAACACCTATCATGTCATGCTAAAGTCTAAGTCATAGTCAATGCAAGCTCCTCTTGCACTTCAAGCAAGAACTTACTACTCATTTCCAACACCAAGCAAACTTATTTGCAAAACAACACAGCGAGAACGGGGTCCAAACTACTCAAAAAAACTAAACAAACTAAGCAAAGTAAACGAAAACTAAGACGCTCCAAGAACAACACAACTGTGCATAAAACAATAAAAACAAAGTGTCTAAACAGACCTGGGCTTTTTATTGATGAAGAGGGGAAGCCTTGGGAATCCCCAAGCTTTGACGCTTGTACCTCTTGGATATTTCTTGGGGTGACACCATGGTGGCATCCCCAAGCTTGAGCTTTTGTCCATTCCTCATCTAATTGCATCATTCTCTCTTTACACCTGAAATTTTCCTTCACACAATCTTCATTAGCAACATTAGCTTATTCAAAAGATATTAGTGTTGGAATTATTCCCTAGAGGCAATAATAAAGATGTTATTGTTATAATTCTTGTTCATGATAAAGTTTATATTCCATGCTAGAATTGTATTAAGCGGAAACTTTGATACTTGTGCGGTTTATGAACAACACCGTGTCCCTAGTACGCCTCTATGGACTAGCTCATTGATTAATGATGGTTAATGTTTCCTAACCATAGACATTAGTTGTCAATTAATAATGAGATCATGTCATTGCAAGAATGATATGATGGACAGACCCAAATCAAGCAGAGCAATTAGATCGTGTCATCGTGCGAAGCTTTTTCTTATGTCAAATATTGTATTCCTTAGACCATGAGATAATGCAACTCCCTGGTATCAGAAGAAATCTTTGAGGTCATCAAACGTCATCCTATGAGAGGATGATCATAAAGGTGTCTCTCAGGTGATCGGAAAGTACTTGTTGGGTTGTATGTATCGAGATGGGATTTGTCCCTCCCGAGTCGGAGAGATATACTTCGGGCCCACTCGGTAATCAATATCAACACCGCTTGCAAGCACGTGGTTAAGGAGTTAAGCACAAAGTGATATCGGATTACGGAACGAGTAAAGTACTTGGTGTGAACGAGATTGAACTAGGTATGCCGATACCAACGATCGAATCTTGGGCAAGTAAAATATCGCGTGATGAAGGGAATATATATATGGGATTAATTGAATCCTGGCATCGTGGTTCATCCGATATGATCATCGATGAATATGTGGGAGTCAATATGGGTTTCTATATCCTGCTGTTGATTATTGATAGAAGATCATGTCTGCATATTCTCGAACCCGTAGGGTCACACACTTAACGTGTCTCAATGCTAGGATAGAATGGATAATTGGTTTATGAGTTTTTGTTCGGAGTCTTGGATGAGATCCAGTACATCACGAGAGGTTCCGGAATGGTCCAGAGAATAAGATTCATATAAAGGAAAGTAGTATTTGGATTTCGGAATAGTTTCGGAGTATTCGGTACTGTACCGGAAGGTTCTAGAAGCTTCTAGAGTGGGACAAACATGGCCCCACTTGTCGGAGGGGTGCGTGGGCCTACGAGGGAGTGCCCTGGCCGCTTTGGGCCAGGGGCACAAGGCCCCATAGGCCCAGCCGGCCAAAACCCTAGGGTAAACCCTAGGAAACCTTCTAGAAGAGGGGGAAGACTTGCCCCCCACTCCACCCTAGGGGTCGCCGCCCTAGGGCTTGGAGGAGGGGCAAGGGGGCCGGCCAGCCCCCTATATAAGGTGGGCAGGGGCGCACCCTCCCCTCACCCCAAACCCTAGCCACCAGCTGCTGCCATACCTCTCTCTCTCTCTCTCCCGACTGCACGTAGGCGAAGCCCTGCCGCAGAAACTTTCCACCATTGCACCACGCCGTCGTGTTGTAGATCCAATCTATCTCTCCACCCCACTTGCTGGACCGAGGAAGGAGGAGATGTCGTGGCACCGTACGTGTGCATCTCTCGGAGGCGCCACCACTTGCGGCGTTGGATCGGGTCGGATCGCGAGGAGGAGAAGGCTAGTTCGACTACATCACCCACGTTCTGTTGAATGTTTTCGCTATGCGATTTCTTCAAGGGTATGAAGATCTCATCTATCCCTCTCATTGATTGCATCTCCTATATTAGATCTTGGCTTTCTTGTTTGCATCCGTAGAATTTTTTTGATTTACTATGCTGCGAAACCCATCAGTGGTATCAGAGCTAGATCTATGCGTAGATGTGTTTCACGAGTAGAACGCAACATGCTTGTTGCGGGCGTTGATGTTTTCTGTTGCAAGCCTCTTGTTGTGTAGTTATTATGACGCGGGATAGTGAGATCGAAGCGGTCCAGGCCAACTTTACGCGACCTCGTTCGCGAGACCGGCTCCGCACTTGACATGTAGCTTGTTCCACACATGCGGCTGGTGGATGCTAGTTTCTCTCACTATAGTAGTCATGGGATTTACACCGGATGTTGGCAACCATAATATCACCGTTGTGGCTTTCCGTAGGTAAGAATCGTTCTTAGCTTGTTACTCCCATAAGCCACGTAAAACATGCAACAACAAAGTAGAGGCGTCTAACTTGTTTTTGCAGGGAGCGTTTTGTGGTATGGTATGACCCAAGATATGATGTGTATGTTGTATGCAATAATCATGTTTTGTAATATTTCACGACTTGCATGTCGATGAGTACACAACCGGCAGGAGCCATATGGTTGTCTTTATAATTGTGTATGACCTGTGTGTCAACTTCTTATACGCCATGTAATAGGTTTAGTTTATCGCTAAGTAGTTAGCAATAGTTGTAGTTGCTATTCGTGGTGGAGGCAATCATGGTGGAGTGATGGAGATCACGCTGGCGCGCACAAGATGGAGATCATTGCGTGGAGATTGGCTATACCATGTCACATAAAATTATATGCATGTGATGTTTATCCTTTTATGTATCTTATTATGTTTAGATCGCGACGGTAGCATTATAAGATGATTCCTCACTTAAAGATCAAGATAAAATTGTGTTCTCCCCATGTATGCACCATTGCGAAAGTTCGTCGTGTTCAAGCACCTCGTGATGATCGTGTGCTATAAACTCTATGTTCACATACAACGGGTGCAAGCCAGTTTTTGCACACGCGGAAATACTTGGGTTTGACTTGACGAGCCTAGCATGTACAGACATGGCCTCGGAACACATGAACCGAAAGGTTAAGCATGAGTCATATGAATGATATGATCGACACTTTGTTGTCCACCATTGAAACCACATCTCTTCTCGTGAAGATCGGATTAGGTGTGGTGAATTTGGATCATGTTCACTAAACAACTTGAGGGATGTTGAATTTAGTGGGAGTTCATCTAGTAATTTGATTAAGTTGAACTATTTATCATGAACATAGTCTAAATTGTACTTGCAAATTTTGTAGATCAAATGGCTAAGTCCAACTTCAACTTCAACGTTTTTGGTGAGAAAGAAAAGCTTAAGAACAATGGGTCTAACTTCACCAACTGGTTCCGCAATCTGAGAATCATTCTCGCTGGCGGACAAAAGGACTATGTCCTTGAGAAAGCGCTAGGTGACGCCCCTGCTATAGATGCGCCGGCTGATGAAAAAGTTGTTTATCAGTCGCGCAAAGATGATTATGGAGTGATTAAGAGTACCATGTTGTTTGCTATGGAATCAGACCTTCAAAATCGTTTTGAGGAGTTCGCCGGGCCCTTTGAGATACTTGAGGAACTAAAAACCATGTTTCAGACTCAGACCCGTTCTGAGAGATATGAGATCTCTGAGAAGTTCTTTAACTGAAAGATGGAGGAAGGGAGTTCCCTTAGTGAGCATGCCATTAAGATGTCGGGCTACACTCAACATCTTGAGCAACTGGATTGCAAGATTCCAGAAGAGCTCAAGATTG
Organism: Avena sativa; assembly: GCA_916181665.1. Classification (NCBI taxonomy): domain Eukaryota; kingdom Viridiplantae; phylum Streptophyta; class Magnoliopsida; order Poales; family Poaceae; genus Avena; species Avena sativa. The sequence goes on along the minus strand of OV702294.1, from coordinate 162,189,223 downwards.
CCAGAGTTCTGCAATCACTCCCTCCTAGCTACAAAGGTTTTGTAGTCACTCACAATCAGATTGGTTCCACTGATACGATCACTGAGCTCTTCGCTAAGCTGAAAGCTGCGGAGGTGGACATCAAGAAAGATAATCATGTGTTGATGGTCAACAAGCCCCCTAGCTTTAAGAAAGGGAAGGGTGCCAAGAAATCTTCAAGAAAGGCTGCGGCAAGCGCGTTGCCCCTGCTGAGAAGAAGCTCAAGTCTGGACCTAAGCCGGACACTGAGTGCTTCTATTGCAAGGACAAGGGTCACTGGAAGCGCAACTGTCCGAAGTACTTAGCGGACAAGAAGGCTGGCACCATTAAAGGTATATTTGATATACATGTTATTGATGTTTACCTTACTAGCGCTCGTTGTAGTGCCTGGGTATTTGATACTGGTTCAGTTGTTAATATTTGTAACTCGAAACAGGAGCTACGGAATAGACGACGGCTAGCAAGGGATGAGGTGACGTTGCGCGTTGGCAACGGATCAAGAGTTGATGTGATGGCCGTCGGAACACTCTCCTTAGTTTTACCTTCGGGATTAGTTTTAAACATTAATAAGTGTTATTATGTGTCTGCGTTGAGCATGAACATTATATCTTGATCGTGTTTATTGCAAGACGGTTATTCATTTAAATCAGAGAATAATGGTTGTTCTATTTATATGAATAACATCTTTTATGGTCATGCACCTGCTGTGAATGGTTTATTTCTTCTGAATCTCGAAAGCAATGAAACACACATCCATAACATTGAGGCTAAGAGATGCAAAGTAATTAGTGATAATTCAACTTATTTGTGGCACTGCCGTCTAGGTCATATTGGTGTAAAACGCATGAAGAAACTCCATTCTGATGGACTTTTGGAGTCTCTTGATTTTGAATCATTTGACACGTGCGAGTCATGCCTCATGGGCAAGATGATCAAAACCCCGTTCTCTGGAATGATAGAGTGAGCAACGGACTTGTTGGAAATCATACATACCGATGTATGCGAACCAATGAGTGTTTTGACAGGCGGTGGATATCGCTATTTTCTCACTTTTACTGATGACTTAAGTAGATATGGGTATATCTATTTAATGAAACATAAATCTGAAACGTTTGAAAAGTTCAAAGAATTTCAGAACGAAGTGGAAAACCATCATAACAGGAAAATTAAATTTCTACGATCCGATCGTGGAGGTGAATATTTGAGTTATGATTTTCTCACGCATCTTAAAGCAAGCGGAATCGTTTCACAACTCACGCCACCCGGAACACCATAGTGCAATGGTGTGTCTGAACGCCAGAATCAAACTCTATTAGATATGGTGTGATCGATGATGTCTCTTACAGATTTGCCGTTATCATTTTGGGTTTATGCATTAGAAACCGCTGCATTCACTTTAAAAAGGGCACCATCTAAATCCGTTGAGACGACACCGTATGAACTATGGTTTGGTGTTAAACCTAAGTTGTCGGTTCTTAAAGTTTGGGGTTGCGACGTCAAGAAGTTGATGCCGGACAAGCTCGAACCCAAAGCGGAGAAATATGTATTCATAGGATACCCTAAGGAAACGATTGGATATACCTTCTACCACAGATCCGAAGGAAAAGTGTTTGTTGCAAAGAACGGATCCTTTCTTGAGAAGGAGTTTCTCTCAAAAGAAGTGAGTGGGAGGAAGGTAGAGCTAGACGAAGTTACTGAACCTTCTCTCGAGTTGGAGAGTAGCGCAGCACCTGAAATTGTTCCAGTGCCGTCTGCACCAACAAGAGAGGAAGCTAATGATGAGGATCATGAAAATTCAAACGATGCTGCTGCTGAACGTCGCAGGTCGACAAGGTCACATGCCCCTCCTGAGTGGTACGGCAACCCTGTCTTAACTGTCTTGTTGGTAGACAACAGTGAACCTGCGAACTATGAGGAAGCAATGATGAGCCTAGACTCTGAGAAATGGCTCGAGGCCATGAAATCCGAATTGGGATCCATGAGCAAAAACCAAGTATGGACTTTGGTGGACCCTCCTAGCGACCGTAAGGCCGTTGAGTGCAAATGGATTTTCAAGAAGAAAACGGACGCGGATGGTAATGTTACTGTCTATAAAGCACGACTTGTCGCAAAAGGGTTTCGGCAAGTTCAAGGTGTTGACTATGATGAGACTTTCTCTCCCGTAGCGATGTTTAAGTCTATTCGTATTTTATTAGCAATTGTTGCGTTTCATGATTATGAAATATGGCAGATGGATGTCAAGACTGTGTTCCTCAATGGCAACATTGATGAAGAGTTGTATATGATGCAGCCCGAAGGTTTTGTCGATCCTAAGGATGCTGATAAGGTGTGCAAACTTCAGCATTCCATTTATGGACTGAAGCAAGCATCTCGGAGTTGGAACCTTCGTTTTGATCAAGTGATCAAGAGCTTTGGATTTGTTCCAAATTGTTACGAAGCTTGTATCTACAAGAAAGTGAGTGGGAGCTTAGTGACATTTTTAGTACTATATGTGGATGACATATTGATTATTGGAAATGATATTGATATGCTTAACGATGTGAAGAGTTATTTGAATAAATGTTTTTCAATGAAAGACCTAGGAGAAGCTGCTTATATATTAGGCATCAAAATCTATAGAGATAGACAAAGACGCCTAATAGCTTTAAGCCAAAGTACATACCTAGACAAAGTTCTAAAAAAGTTCAGAATGGATAAGGCAAAGAAAGGTTCAGTGCCCATGTTGTCAGGTAAGATATTGAGCAAGGCTCAGTGTCTGGCTATGGTAAACGATAGAGAAACTATGATCAAAGTGTCATATGCCTCGGTCATATGTTCTATCATGTATGCCATGCTGTGTACTAGACCAGATGTGTCCAATGCTCTTAGTTTGACGAGTAGATACCAAAGTGATCCAGGAGTGGAACACTGGCCAGCCGTAAAGAACATCCTAAAAAGTATTTAAATAGGACTAAAAAAATGTTCTTGGTCTATGGAGGTGATGAGCAGCTCGTCGTAAAAGGTTACGTCGATGCTAGTTTCGACACCGACCCGGATGATTCTAAACCTCAGACAGGATACGTTTATATTTTGAATGGAGGAGCTGTGAGCTGGAGAAGCTGCAAGCAAAGCGTGATCGCGAGATCTATAGTAGAATCGGAAGAGATGGCTGCTGCAGAAGCGTCAAGTGAAGGAGTTTGGATCAGGAACTTCATCATCGAGCTTGGTGTGGTTCTAAGTGCCTTGGACCCACTGGAGATATTGTGTGACAACACTGGCGCCATAGCACTGGCTAAGGAACCAAGCTATCATCCAAAGACCAAGCACATCAACTCCCGGTTTCATATAATTCGAGATTATATAACATATAGAGATCTAAAGATTAGCAAAGTACATACGGATCCGAATGTCGCAGATCCGTTGACTAAACCTCTTCCACGAGCAAAACATGATCAACACCATAATGCCATGGGTGTTAGATTGTTGCCAGATTTAAACTAGATTATTGACTCTAGTGCAAGTGGGAGACTGTTGGAATTATGCCCTAGAGGCAATAATAAAGATGTTATTGTTATAATTTTTGTTCATGATAAAGTTTATATTCCATGCTAGAATTGTATTAAGCGGAAACTTTGATACTTGTGTGGTTTATGAACAACACCGTGTCCCTAGTACACCTCTATGGACTAGCTCATTGATTAATGATGGTTAAGGTTTCCTAACCATAGACATGAGTTGTCGATTAATAATGAGATCATGTCATTGGGAGAATGATATGATGGACAGACCCAAATCAAGCAGAGCAATTAGATCGTGTCATCGTGTTCATCTTTGCGAAGCTTTTTCTTATGTCAAATATTGTATTCCTTAGACCATGAGATAATGCAACTCCCTGGTATCGGAAGAAAGCTTTGAGGTCATCAAACGTCATCCTATGAGAGGATGATCATAAAGGTGTCTCTCAGGTGATCGGAAAGTACTTGTTGGGTTGTATGTATCGAGATGGGATTGGTCCCTCCCGAGTCGGAGAGATATACTTCGGTCCCACTTGGTAATCGATATCAACACCGCTTGCAAGCACGTGGTTAAGGAGTTAATCAGAAAGTGATATTGGATTACGGAACGAGTAAAGTACTTGGTGTGAACGAGATTGAACTAGGTATGCCGATACCAACGATCGAATCTTGGGCAAGTAATATATCGCGTGACGAAGGGAATATATATATGGGATTAATTGAATCCTGGCATCGTGGTTCATCCGATATGATCATCGATGAATATGTGGGAGTCAATATGGGTTTCCAGATCCTGCTGTTGATTATTGATAGAAGATCATGTCTGCATATTCTCGAACCTGTAGGGTCACACACTTAATGTGTCTTGACGCTAGGATAGAATGGATAATTGGTTTATGAGTTTTTGTTCGGAGTCTCGGATGAGATCCACGACATCACGAGAGGTTCCTGAATGGTCCGGAGAATAAGATTCATATAAAGGAAAGCAGTTTTTGGATTTCAGAATAGTTTCGAAGTATTCGGTATTATACCGGAAGGTTCTAGAAGCTTCCGGAGTGGGATCCACATGGCCCCACTTGTCGGAGGGGTGAGTGGGCCTACGAGGGAGTGCCCTGACCGCTTTGGGCCAGGGGCACAAGGCCCCATAGGCCCAGCCGGCCAAAACCCTAGGGGAAACCCTAGGAAACCTTCTAGAAGGGGGGAAGACTTGCCCCCCACTCCACCCTTGGGGCCGCCGCCCTAGGGCTTGGAGGAGGGGGCAAGGGGGCTGGCCAGCCCCCTATATAAGGTGGTCAGGGGGCGCACCCTCCCCTCACCCCAAACCCTAGCCACCAGCTGCTGCCCTACCTCTCTCTCTCTCTCTCTCTCTCTCTCTCTCTCTCTCTCTCTCTCTCTCTCTCTCTCTCTCTCTCTCTCTCTCTCTCTCTCTCTCTCTCTCTCTCTCTCTCTCTCTCTCTCTCTCTCTCTCTCTCTCCCGACTGCGCGTAGGCGAAGCCTTGCCGCAGAAACTCTCCACCATTGCACCACGCTGTCGTGCTGTAGATCCAATCTATCTCTCCACCCCACTTGCTGGACCGAGGAAGGAGGAGACGTCACGGCACCATACATGTGCATCTCTCGAAGGCGCCGCCACTTGCGGCGTTGGATTGGATCGGATCGCGAGGAGGAGAAGGCTAGTTCGACTACATCACCCACATTCTGTTGAACATTGCCGCTGTGCGATTTCTTCAAGGGTATGAATATCTCATCTATCCCTCTCGTTGATTGCATCTCCTAGATTAGATCTTGGCTTTCCCGTTCGCATTCGTAGAATTTTTTTGATTTACTATGCTGCGAAACCCATCAATTAGACCACTAGCAAAGCTTTGGAACAACAAGGCTTTTCACTAAAAACACAAGCTACTGTAGTAACTCCTTAAAAAAGCTCAATTTACCTGAAGAGAACTCAAAAAGGAATCAATAAGAAGCAAATGCAAATAATGGCAGAAATCTGTCAAAACAGACCAGCCGGTAGAAACCGATTTTTTCGAACATCGTTTGTTGCTCAAATAAAAAAGTGTTGAACTAACGAAAGTTAGCTAACATACTGGGAGATTTAATCGTAAATTTTTAGCTCAATCCGATTACAGAGCCTCCTCACGAATTTTTTCGGTGGAGGACAGAAATCTGTTTTGAGACAGCAACTCCCCAAATCTTACTTCTCTCTCATTAGAGGTCATTCTTGGCACAAAAAGCAAACAAAAAGGATAAAAAGAGGTCACTACAGAAGTAATAACTTCCAAGACTCAAGGAAACTCTTGGGTTATCTTCCAACAAGTACTTTTCTTTAACGCCTTTAAGTTAGGCACAAGAAGCAAGAAGAATCAAATATTTTCAAATTACATTTAAGTCTAACCCTCTTCCTATCCATCGGAATATTGTACACAAATAAATTCACTAAGAAGAAAGTGAAAAGCATAGGAAGATAAATCAAGCGTAACTTCAAAACTTTTAGCACATAGAGAGGTGTTTCAGTACCATGAAAAATTCTACAACCATACTTTCCTCTCTCATAATAATTTTCAGTAGAATCATGAATAAACTCAACAATATAGCTATCACATAAAGAATGCTTTGCATGATCTACAAACACTTAATTTTGATCAATCTCAAAAATAGTGGGATTAAAACCTTCACAGGTTTTACCCAAGGTAGATATTTCAAAAGGATCCACCAGAACATAACATTCATACTCCTTTAGTAAGCATGAGGGACAATCAAATAATGTAAGGGATAAAGAGTTACTCTCATTAGAAGGTAAGCATGGGTAGATCCATTCTTCCTCCTTTTGTTCATCACTCTCCCCCTCTTTTTCATCTAATGAGCTTCTAGTTTTAACAATTTCTTCTTCTATAGGCTCCTGCAAGGCATTAGTCTCTTCCATTTGTGGAAAGCATCTATTAAAATATTCAAGAATATAGCCATTTGCTTCCTTATAATTATCAAAGCAAAATTTAAGTATCTCATAAACCTCACATTTATAAGGTGCATCATCAGTATTTTCAAGCAAACTAGCAAGTTCAAATGCACCCTTGAAAGCAATAAATTCTTCAACTTGTTCCACATCATAAAAGTCATAATTTCCTTTAACATAAGAATATATGATAACATTATCATTATACTCACATTGAAAAGGCAGGTGTTTATACCTCCTACAGCAACAAGATTTATCAAAACAATAAGTAACATTATAAATAGAGCACACGTATCTAGCAATAGTATTCAACTTATCAATTTGTTCCCATAAGTGTTTCCCTTTTCGTGACAAACGGTGTTCCTTACAATAATACTTTTGTTTTTCCGTGAACCCACTGTTGGAGATATGCCCAAGAGGCAATAATAAAGTGGATATTATCATATCTTCATACTTATGATAAATGTTTACATATCATACTATAATTGTATTAACTGGAAACATTAATACTTGTGTGATTTGTAAACATAAAAGAGTTCCTAGTAAAGCCTCTTGTTAAACTAGCTTGTTGGTTAATATATGATCATGGTTTCCTGATCATGAACATAGAGATGTTATTAACAACAGGGTCATATCATTAGGAGAATGATGTGATGGACATACTCCTATAGTTAAGCGTAGCATAAAGATCAAGTCATTTAATATAGTTCATTTGCTATAAGCTTTCTGATACATAGTAACCTAATTCCTTCGACCATGAGATCATGTTAATCACCATCACCGGAAGGATGCTTTGATGATATCAAACACCACACCGTAACTGGGTGGCTATAAAGGTGGCATTGAGTGTTCGGAAAGTATGGGTTAAGGTACATGGATCAAGAGTGGGATTTGTCCATCCATATGATGGATAGATATACTCTGGGCCCTCTCGGTGGAATGTCATCCAATTAGCTTGCAAGCATGTGACTGGCTCACAAGGTATCACATATCACGGGAACGAGAAAAGAGTACTTATCGGTAACGAGGTTGAACTAGGTATGCAGAGATACCGACGATCAAAACCTCGGATAAGTAAACTATCGTGAGACAAAGAGAAATTGGTATCGTATGTAAGTGGTTCATTTGATCACAAAGTAATCGTAGAAATATGTGGGAGCCATATGAATTTCCAGATTCCTCTATTGGTTATTGATCGGAGAAGTGTCTCGGTCATGTCCGCATAATTCACGAACCATAGGGAGACACACTTAAGGATTCGATGTTGTTGTGTAGTTATGAAATGGTGAGTAAGAGATCGAATGTTGTTCGGAGTCTCGGATGGGATCCGGGATATCACGAGGACATCCGGAATGGTTCGAAGAATAAGATTCATATAAGAAAAGTCATGTTTCGGAGTTCGGGAATGATTCAGGTGTTTTCACCAGGAATGTTCTAGAAGGGTCTGGAAGGTCCGGCACTCCGGAGGGGAAGGGTACATTGATGTGTCATGACAATGTGGAATGGTTGCATCATGTACTAGGTCACTTGGCTGGGCAATATGGAGAGAGAAATCAAATCCAAGTTTGAAAGTCAAACGCCAATTTGAAAAGTCAAATCTGAAGTTTGCTTGGTGGAGGGAGAGTTGGAAACCTACTTGGGGAGGAAGTCCCACTCCCTCCACCTGCCGGCCATGAGGAGGAGTAGGAGGAGGACTTCCTCCTCCCAAGTCGCCCCCTCCCACCTATATAAGGAGGGGTAGGGCGCCCTCCTACCCCTCACACCTAAACCCTAGCTCCTGGCGCCGCCACACAAGTGCAGCCGCCGCCTAGGGATCTCCCAACTCGCCGGGTTAGGGTTTCCCCAAACCTAGCCACCGGCCACACCCTCCCCTTGGTGCCCTCTAAACCCTAGATCACCAAGGCCTCTCTCATACTCCACCATACTCGCTCCGACTTAAGGCGAAGCCCTGCGAGATCTCCCCTCTACTTCCGACACCACGTCGTCGTGCTGCTGGAATCACGAGGAGAGTGCTACAACCTCCGCTGCCTGCTGGAACAAGGGAGAGGAAGGTCTTCATCTAGTACCGAACGTGTGACCGAATGCGGGAGTGCTGCCGGAACGCAGCGCCGGAAGGATCGCTGGAGAGATCCAGGCGGCTATCGCCGCCATGCAGGACCCGGATCTCGCGAGGATCCTGGCAACCTGGTCTTCTGGAGGCAGTTCTTCGCCGACAGGCGCCTCGATGATCTCGCCCGACACGACGGACCGTCGGGCTCGCCGCCGCCGCCGCGTCACAATATGGCTTTCCGCCGCCGCTGGTGGAGCGTTCCAGGGCGAACTCTCGCCGGCGTCATGGAGCACATCCAGGCCGGCAACCAACCCCGCTTTGGCCTGTAGTTGCATCGTCCGGCGTCGACCACGGCGGCAACGACCTTTTCCTAGTTATTAAATTCGATGTAATATGTGCGCCCTTGTCCTACTTAATGAAATCCGTCTATATTTGCCCATATCTCGTCGAGTTTAACTGAATTTCGCCGAACCTAGGACTCAGCCTGGGTACGCGAGTGGGAAGCTCGACGGACCCAGGACGAAAACGCGTTTCGTCCGGCCAAAAAAGGTCCGGTTTTCGGCCTGGGTTCGTCCAAGAAATGAAGATGCTCTTACATGATTAGTAACTCTTTGGTAGGACATGCGAAAAATGACTTTTTGGTGGAAGGATGATGGAGGAGGTGGGGCGAGAGGGCAAGTTTCACATTCAACCATACACACAACACAACCGTGTGCCCTGTATTCAGGGTTTGTACGAACTTGCATAAAGGCGATCGAAACGTAACACGCCGAGTGAGACGAGCAGGGTAACAAAAACTACATCAAAATCAGCTATGAGTAGTAGCATTCCATGTTTTGACGTGACAGAATTTCTTTGGTTGAGGAATGGAGTGATTGTTTGCCATTGCCAGCCCACCCACCAGCAGATCTGCCATCTAAGTCGCACTTACAGGTGGTTCCCACCATATCCCCGCACACCTACACGGCTAAGGGCATCCACTATGTTGGCAATAAGGCTATCCATAAGCAAAAAGTAGACTACAAGAAGTTCCACATACATAGTAGAGGCTATCAATAAGCTATCCATAAGCTCAAAATCTTAAAGGTGACCTACAAGCTTGTGGGTTGTCCATAAGCAATAAAATATTATTTTAGCTTCTCCCCTCTCTCTTGCATGTATAGAACTTTAATTGACATGTGGGGCCAACTTATAGACAAGTTCAACTAGATACATTGTGAGGCTATCCATAAGCTTGTGGTGTGATATGTGGGTCCCAGCTTATGGACAAGTTCTTCTATATACATAGGTGATGCCCTTACGGCAAGCTGGTCCCTCCCGCCACTGATACGCGGGTCCATATCTACAGTGCCCCGCTACAAACATGTGGCGAGATCCAAAAACCCCTCACACGCGGAGGAGATAAAAAAAGGAAGGAAGGAACTGGCTGCAAAATTCCCTTCATTTTCTTTTCGGTTGTTTCTTTCGGCGTGGTGGTGGTACTGGTATGGTAGGCGGCTAGGCGCCACCGCGGAGACCGCACTATCGGCTGATCGGCAGCTCAGCAGCCTCAGCTCGGCGTTTATATATTTCGGTCGTGCGGTTCGCTACGAAAAAAGTCCAATCCTCCCCCAGCGGGCCAGCGGCACTGGACTGGGACCGTGTCCACCCTTCGTCCTCCCACCTCCCTCCGTCTCGGGGCATTGCGCCCTTCCGCCGCCGCGAGGGTTCCGGAGGAGATGGGCCTCGTCGGCCGCCGCCGTGGCCTCCCCGTCCTTGCCGCCACTGCGGTGGCTCTGATGCAGGTGGGCTCTCACTCCCTACTCTCTCCGTTTTAGTGGGTGTTCGCGCGTGGTGTCGTCGTTGCGGCCGCAGGCGGCGGCCGCCGCCTTCGAGGGGCCAGCCGTTTTAGGGTGCGGGTCGTCGCTGCTCCTGGTGTTCTGGAGCATTGGGTTCGCTATTGGTCCTGCTTTGGGTTTGAGCACTGCGGCTGCGGCCTATCACTGCGTGGCCTTGCTAACTCCATGCCGTCCATGGCGTCAGCAACGCGCGCCTTTTTTTTTTACTTCTATTATTAATCCGCGAGAGTTTGGTTTCCACTACCGGGGAGGTGCGATTTTCGTCCGCGGTGGGTTACTGCCTCCTGAAATTTACCGCGCTCTTTCTTTTGTTTACCTTCGTTTTGTCGTTAGCCCGAGGTCCCCTGGGATGTTGATTTCGGGAACTGGGAGGGTCGGAAGCATCTGAGATTGGAAATTTGCCGCGACACGACTAGTAGTCTCTGACAGCGCGGTGTGTTTGGATTGGTGGTTATTCCTGGTTCTGCTACTGCGTTGGAGAAGCCAATTTGGCTCGGTTTTGTTTATCCCGAGTTGTTTGCGTTCGGTGGGGGTTTCAGTTCAGTTTTGGGTTTCGTATTGTAGTATATGTTGTGGTTGCTTATCTGTTGGGAGTTCCGTTTTTTCTTATTTTGTCTCGAAATGTGTGCTGTCTCCTTCGATTAGAAACGCACTCTTATGTAGTAGTACTGCCGTTATAATTGAATAGGACTGTCATCTCCGTGAACAAATTTGCAAACAATTTTGTGATGAATTCGAACTATGTGGTGCTGTCAGTGTTTTCATCTCCAATTTACCGGATGTATATGGCTCTGTTTTGCCTGACAGATGCAACGTCATCCAAAAATTGAGTAGGAACGTGCTCTTATGTAGCACTACCGTTATAATTGAGTAGGACTGTCATCTCTGTGAACATTTCATCTCCAAGTTACTGGATGTTTATGGCTCTGTTTTCCTGACAGCTGCAAGGTCATCCATAAATTTTGCTATTCTTTCCAGCCCAGTTGAACTTTCGCAGGCATGTCCTGTATGAACTTTGACTGTCAGAACTCAGATTCAATACCGCAAAGTTTGCACTTCAATCTTTCATGTTCCTGCAGCTCACTCCTATCTCGTTTTATCTGTTGTAGAGCCTTAGCTGTTAGATGTCATCTAGGTGTTTCTGTACGAATCCTTGTACAGGCTTTGAACTTTTGAATAATTCATGCTGTTATAATTCTTAGGTTGTTTCTGATTTCTGAACCTTGGGCCTCTATCTAAAAATAATAATCCTTAATAACTGTGGTGGTGGCTTCACATCATGATCACATTGAACTTTAATTATTGTTTCCGCATTTACAATATGAGTATAGGTGGCTAGGTTCTTGTCTTGGTAGCACCTACATTACCTATGTAGGTGCTCAAAACTGTTGCGTTCATTTATATATTTGAAGCCGCTGGACACAATCATGGTCATGTTGTGGTGCTCATGCATGCCGATTTGATTGAACTCTGATGTGACTAATGTCTCTTGTAGTTAATATGCTTTCTTCATACTGCTATAACCTTATATTTCTCCATTCCACGATTCAGGTAGTTTTTCTTGTGGCCCCCATGAGCGCACAGCAATCCAATGTCACTTCAAGGTAATTTTTCAGGGAAATGTGTTCACTTAAGAAGAACATTTGTTAGATCATGAAAGAACTCAATAGATATTGAAATAGGCGCTTAAAATAATTTGCCTCTTAATGAGGTACTATTCTGTATTCATGGAGCCCTTGGCGCTCATTTTTAGAAGGAACAGTTGATGCTAACTTTGCTGCGTCTGATTCCTTTAGGGTAGTACCTGCAGAAGGGTACTGTTCCATGTATGGCATTTGTGCACATCGAAGTGATGGCAAGGTCTTAAACTGTGCAAATTCAACAAAAGCTGTTAAGGTGAAAATACAAGCCTTTGTTGCTCTTAGCATAGCAGGAGAGACTATCCTGTTACTTTCCAGCATTGTTTTACTACATGAGGCATAATCATTTTCGTCTTCTTATTTTTACATTCGTTTACTTGTTTATCAAGTGCTGTTATTTCCTTTCCAGCCAGATACTTTGTTTTCTACGAGAATCCAGAGTTTGTGCCCCACTATCACTGGTGATGTCTGTTGTACAGTTGATCAGTTTGACACATTACACCAACAAGTCCAACAGGTAATACTCCTGACCGCCTAAAAGAAATATGTGCTGGTCATCTGAACTATCACAACAATGGTGTCACCCGCATCACATATTTATTTTAGAGATTAAGTGTTTTCACGCTGGGAAGTTGTTTGGTAAAACACCTAATACGCACAGATTGCACATGCTCTGTTGCAAAATGTTTTTGGTATTGTACTCATATTAACTTGCTTTGATTTTCTGAAGCAAAGTTTTGCCAAACTTGTGACTAGAGAGCCATGAACCTGCTGTATATTTTGTTAGTGTTTTGCTTCTTTTGTTTTAAAATGATGTCTGTATTTACTAAATAAATTATCTCCCCCTCGTTGCTACAGTACTGATAACTGATGTAGGCCTGGGTGTCATCATGAATACTTTTCAGGAAGCAGTCCGTTTTGACTTATAGCCTCTTACAACGAATTTCTGATTTTTTTCCTTGTTTTTTCTTGTGTTTATCTTAGGATCTTGTAACACAGCCGAGTGATCACTAGTTGATCTTCTTATTTCCTATTGCATGCAATTTACAGATTCCTGCCGTGCTTCCACAGATCATGTTCTTCGCCATTTGTATTGTGCAAAATCAATACATTTAACTCCTTTTCGAAGTTGACCACTTCATTATTTTCACATATCAAGTGATGTAGCATGTTCTTTGCAATCTCTAGTTCTCCATTCTAACTGTGTATGTTCAAGCGAAAGAAAGTTCAGTTTGTGGTATATTGTAACTTCACTTTTGCAGGCTATCCCATTTCTTGTTGGATGCCCAGCTTGCTTGAGGAATTTCTTGAACCTCTTTTGTGAAATGTCTTGTTCCCCAAACCAAAGTCTCTTCGTTAATGTGACTTCAGTAAAACAGGTCTATCTTGTCTCACCTTATCAATTATCACCACGATAGTATTTTATGGTATTTTTCCCTCATGGGCATTCGCACACAATTTTTTATATCAATTTAAACTGCCAAACACACCAAATGAAATATTTGTATATGATTCTCACGTTCTAACGAGCTACTAGTTATCTTTTCAGGTTAATAACAGTACAACTGTTGATGGTATCGACTACTACATAACAAGCAACTATGGTGAAGAGTTGTACAACTCTTGTAAGGAAGTTAAGTTTGGCACTCTGAACACACGTGCAATGGATTTTCTTGGTGGGGGTGCTAAAACTTACAAAGGTAGTAGCTTAAACTATGTCGAGTTAGCATTGCTTTCATTAATTGTGAAATTAAGGTTTTGTTATTTTTCAGGTGACTAAGAACTTACTATTCGTAAGTAAATGCTAACAACTATAGGATATAAATATTGAGATTTGTATAAGTACAAAATGAGTATTTCTAAGTTGACTGTGAAATAGTAACTCCCGTAAAATTAAACTAAGATTGCCTACAGGATTTGCTATTAATTCTTCATTCTTCAATAGTAAGACAATGAATATGAGGGTGTTTGGTCTAAGATTAGCAACATGTCGAGGGAAGTAGCATTTTAGGAAGCCTGCATTTTTTCTTCTTCAGAACCTCAGTTCGGTATTATTAATTACCATCTGGTTGTTCTATTGAGCAGTCTTTCTGTTGAAAATTTTATGCTTTTGGTAGTGACAGTCATAAATAGATTATGTAATTTGTTTCTTGCATTTTGACTCAGTATTGTTAATTATTATGCTTTGCTATCTGGACCTGCTTTTGAGCTAGTTTTTCAGTTGCTAGTTTTGAGATTTGGCAATGACAGGCTGACTATATACCATGTAATTTTATGCATCCGTTCTTCGCAGTGTACCATGACTCAGTTATAATTATTGGCTTATATACTTGTTGCTGCAGACTGGTTGGCATTTATGGGGCGTCAGGCGAATCCTAATGAGCCCGGGTCACCTTATTTGATAACATACCGACCTGATTTAAGTGATTCATCTGGGATGAAGCCTCTAAATGCTACAGTTTATTCTTGCGAGGATCCATCTTTAGGCTGTTCATGTGGCGATTGTCCTTCTTCAGTTTGCACAGGATCCTTGTTGTCTCAGTCACAGACTGAAAGTTCCTGTTCAGTTAAAATGGGTTCTCTGAAGGTAGCAGCTATATTTTTTTCTCCATTTATGAAAAGAAAATTTAGGGATTATTAATATGTCTTGCTTTCTGTTCCCTCATGTTCCATAAAAGCTGTCATTTTGCAAACTTGACCACTAATTTGTACTGGAATATATTTATGAAACCCAACAACATTATTTCTCTTGCCGACATTATTTTCAAGTATCTATTCTAACTCTTTTTAAAGATAATGGTACTCATGTTCCAAAAGTTTGACTCTACCCGTTTCTTAGGCAACCACCGAAGGGTAGGAATCCACAGAGTTCGCAGTGCTACTTGCCTAGTATATAAACAAAAATTGGCATAGATAAGAACACAGTTTCCCTTTTATTTGGCACGTCACCTGTCACGTGGTCTTGGTTATATCAAACCAGTTGTGTTGTATACATGTGTAATGCTATTTTTTTTTTTAAAGTGATACTAGTTCTCAGAAAAACAGTTGGTATACAGCTACTGCAGAGAAATTTGCAGGACATGTGTTGTAGTAGACGTATTAGATGTGTCCTTGTTCATACCTGCACCATTTTCTTGTGAGAAGTATAATAAACAATCAACTCTAACGATCAAATGATTTACTAAATCTTGGTAGAATACGCACCATCACCTTAGGTGCTAAGTATCTTATTTTTTCCATGCGCCTTGTGTAGAAGTTGATCTTGATTATCTTATAATTTAAAAGCTTGCTGCAATCCTGAACTTCAAATACTTAACTAGAGTATATGAATCCAAAATTTGTCAGCATAATAATATTTTAGTTAATAAAGGTTCCTCTTTTCCATGTTGAGTTCTTCCATCATTGTGTACCTTGAACTCTTCTCATTTTGACATCTCCAGGCCAAATGCTTGGACTTCTCACTAGTGGTTGTGTACCTTGTGCTGCTATGTGCAATTTTAGTGTGGGGCTTGTTATACAGAAGACGAGGAAGAAAGGGCTTTCCCGCACAAACCAAACCACCAAAGAATGCTGACGATAAGTTGCGTTCAAACAACAACGGCAATGTTCCCCAAAACTCTGTTCAGGTCCTTTTCTGCCAAATCATCTCCGAGAGCCAGGGCTTGCATGATTAAATAGAGTACATGTTGTTGGTTTCTTCTAGTAGCATTTTTATCTAGTGTTCAGTTTTTAAGATAACTATGGTACAGTCTAATAGTTTCTTGTAATGGTCTGTAATTTAGTTATTATTTTTCCTAGTTAATGTGCTTTTCTCGGGAATTTCTCTTAAATATCAGGTGCCCAGTGCTGCATCATCTTCCATCATCCAAACCTACATGTCAACTTTCTTTAGGTTGGATTCTCTCTCCAGTTGTATTCAGATAATTTTATACAACTTGTGTTTAGGCATTATCTTAATCTGTTCAAATTATTGCAGGAGACATGGAATTTTTGTTACTAGACACCCTCTTCTTGTGTTACTTGCATCCTTACTTGTCCCTATCCTATTATGCATTGGTCTTATTCATTTCAAGGTGGAAACACGGCCGGAAAAGGTACTCAATTTATTATTTTTTCATAACAACAATTCTTGTACTGTTACTGAAATTCCCATGATTGGGGTGATTTTGAATTCTTAAAAGATTTGACCTATAATTAATATTCTGCCTGTTTGTATTTAAGACTAATTAATTTAAAGAGTTTGATGTTGGCACTAGCCATTCTCTTTCAACTCATAAATGTGATAATGGAAGTGTTCACATCTTTAGCACTCATTTCTCATGGAATTATCATTGATACTGTACGTGTAACAAATATAGTGCGGAGTATTCTTTATTGCTCCCCTTGACCCATTTAAATGAATGATTTTTGTTGAAAAAGTCAGAGCAGTGACAACCATGGTCCAGGAGATGAATTAACATCATTTGGAACTCATTTTTTCACAGTGTATTTACCACTTACCAGTACAGTGAATACATACACTCCAGAGATTTCTGAATTAATTGGTTTATTTTTGCAGCTTTGGGTTAGTCCTGGAAGTCAGACTGCCGATGAAAAGCAATATTTTGACAGTCATCTTGCACCATTTTATCGGATTGAGCAGGTATTTCAAACTCTGCTGACTTCGATTTTGTTCAACTAGGTGAACTTTTGCACAGCTTGTAATCAACTAACTATGATTTCCTGTGACATTAACCCCTTATTTGTCATGTCTTACATTTGCAGACGACTTGTGTAATGAGTAACTTATTTTGTTAATTGATGTAACTGCAGCTTGTATTAGCCACCTCTGCGTCTGACCAGCCTGAAGCTCCTACAATAGTAAATGACAACAATCTGAAATTACTATTTCAGATTCAGAAGAAGGTATTAAATCTAAAGTAATGTAAATATCATACTGCAACTGCTTTACAGTTCTAATTAATCTTTTTAATTGCAAAGATTGATGATCTACGTGCCAATTATTCTGGGTCGATGGTATCCCTTGCTGACATCTGCCTAAAGCCACTCAGTACAGACTGTGCTACCCAAAGTGTTTTGCAGGTGATGATTTAGTGGTTTCTAGTATGTACCCTGTATACAGAAACTAATGTGCTCTATCTGATCTATATAATCCGGCTATTGTTATATTCTGTTAACTATGTGTACTTCTGTGCATTAGCACTAAAATGATGGTATCTGTTGCAGTATTTCCAGCTGGATCCTAAAAATTATGATGATTTGGGTATAGAACATGCTAAATTTTGCTTTGAGGTAAATCTCTACAGTTGAAATCTCTTATGGGTACTTTTTCTTATGGTCTTTTCCTTTCTATCACAATAAAGACCTTTTAAACTTTCGATTAATTATATCGCTCTGAGCATCGAATGTCGAGATACTGATTAGCTCTGTCAGATGATTGGCACCTAAACACTTAAATATCTGCTGTATTGCAGCATTACAGTTCTGACATGACATGTTTGAGCACTTTTCAATCACCTGTTGATCCTAGTACAGTATTAGGTGGTTTTCCAGGGAGCAATTTTACTGAGGTAAAGTGCCATACTTCCTAGTCAACACAATATTTTAGTCATTATCCTACTTTTCTTGCTAACTTCCTATTTGCTTGGCAGGCTTCTGCATTCGTAATTACATATCCTGTGAACAACAAGGTTGAGAAAACAGGAGAAGAAAATGAAAAGGCTATGGCTTGGGAAAGGGCATATATTAGTCTTGTTAAGGTTTTGAACTTTCACCCAATTTACTACGTATAAGCTAATGTCCTCAGCAGACACTTTAAATTAGAAGTTCACCACAATTGGTACCTTTTATATTTAAGTCAATTCTCTTTTAAGGAGTGCCTGCCACATAATTTAGTACTTTCACACTGCCCTTGCTTAAGAAATGAAAGAATAAACCTTGTTTGAGGATTAGTAAAGTAAACTAGAGATATTTGCTCCAATGAAGCACACCATAGGGAAGATTGATTATGCGTGGCTCTACTTCCTGAGGAAATATGGCAATGCAAAACAAGTTAGATAATGTGAAAATACGGCAATCAGAACATTATTGTTTCACTTCTTTTTCTCCTTTCGTATATAGTGAAACGACTCCACCGGGCATGTTGAAGCCCCATATGCCTGAATCTAGTAAAAGGTTGTTTCGTGACTGCTAATATCATTTGCAGTTCATGCACAGTGATTAAAATTTCATGGAACTGACTCTTTCCTGTTAGGACTAAAATCCACGTAGTATCTAGTCTTTCTTGCTAGAGTTTGTTACAGTGTTTTGTAGCATTTAATTTAACTTCACAAGAAATTCCATACCCTAGCGATTTATATATTTCACTTAAGCCAAAAATCACATGCAATGATTTTTTTTGGCAGGAAGAAATACTGCCAATGGTATTAGGACAGAATCTTACATTGTCCTTTTCATCTGAGAGCTCTATCAAAGACGAATTAAATAGAGAGAGTACAGCTGATGCAATTACAATAGTGGTAAATATATGATATATGCAAAGCATTTTCCATCGTGACAGATATCCTGTTTGCCTACACATTGTGATGTTTATTTGTGCCCTTCAATTGAAACCAGATAAGCTATATTGTGATGTTTGCGTACATATCATTCACACTTGGAGACCGCCCTTCTGGTTTGTCGTCATTATTTGTTTCATCAAAGGTATGGATATGATAATCAATGATGGGGAAGATATTGTATATGCCACTCCCGAGCCTAAAAAATACTTTAATGTTAGTCTGACAAATATCGGTCGGTGGGTACATAGCAACATGTCAATGAGACAGTCAGTGGCAAGTTCATATGTTTGAAATTCAGCAGTGGTAATACAAAGTTGTCCCATGATTAATTCGTCTGGTATACTTGGGAGTATCCTATTCCTTATGCTTGCCTTATTCATAAAAAGTTTCCACAAATATTTTTTGTAATATTTCACCTGCATAGTCATACAATAAGTAATGGTTAAAATCACGCTAAAATTGGCATCTAAACGTGCAGAGTATATGCATCTTTTTTGAGAAAACGCAAAAAGCTCTTTTAAAAAACTAGAGCTGGTTTACAATTTTTTGGCATGCTCGTTTTCGTAATTTCCTGGTTATCTGGATTTTATTGTTCTTTGGGATCATAAGTACTAGGGCTGTCTTGCATTGTGTTTCATTTGACAAGATAAATTGCAGGTACTGCTTGGCTTATCTGGGGTTGTCCTGGTAATGCTTTCAGTTTTAGGATCAATGGGATTCTTTAGCGCTATTGGAGTGAAATCGACTCTAATCATAATGGAAGTAATTCCTTTTCTTGTGCTGGCCGTAAGTTTTCTGCCCCCAGAACAACAGTGGCTGACTTTCTCTTCGTAAATCCAATATTTCCTTGATTTGCTGCACTAACAAAAGAGAAAAGATAACCATTATACATTTATGCTCTGCACGTTTGACTTGTAACATAGCTTCTTCATGTTGATTACTGAATTTTCTCTGCCAAAAATAGGTTTTCCATGAAACCACCATCATGTTTAATCCTTGTCGAAAACTTGATGTTTAGAATTATGAAGTTGATTTTAGCGCATGCTATCCCACATATGTGAACACAGTTTATATCAATTTTGCATTGTCTGCCATTGAGTTTTTTGTTTTGTTTTTAGGCAATATTTTATTGTTGCATTTACCATATTTTTTTCCTGAAAGATAGTTCGTGGTTGATTAATACTGCTACTTCATTTGATATGTACGTTCTTCAAATGATACGTGTTCTTATCACTCTGCAACTATATGAAACTGACGGACATGACATGCTAGGTCGGTGTGGACAACATGTGTATCCTTGTGCATGCCGTCAAGCGCCAACCAGATGGTTTGGTACTGGAAGAACGCATAAGTAATGCATTGGTGGAAGTTGGGCCATCCATTACGTTAGCCAGTTTGGCTGAAGTTTTAGCCTTTTCTGTCAGTGCTATCAATCCAATGCCTGCCACCAGAGTATTTTCCATGTTTGCTGGTTGGTTTTCTTACATATCCTTGCTTGTATCCATAACTGTTACTTCCTTTTGGAGTTTCCAATCCACTGTCTTGTGCAGCAATGGCAGTCCTTCTGGATTTCCTTCTCCAAGTGACAGCCTTCGTAGCTCTCATAGTATATGATTTTAGGAGGGCTGAAGATGGCAGGATTGATTGCGTTCCTTGTGCAAGACTTACATCGAGCACGGTTTCTGGTGATAGTAAGTGTCCGAATAAAATTTCACGTATGGTTTGCAAAATGGAAGCTAGCTATAGCAGTAGTTGGTCAGTTCGGCTATCTTTAATGATTTCCCTTTTTAATGTCTTCCAAAATTAAGATGGCGGCCACCAGGGGCTTAACTTGGTTGCACGATATATGAAGGTAAACATTTTGACTTATTTACCAGAGCAAATTTTCTTCTTAAGTTCATGTTTTAGTTTCTCAAGATATTCTGTTATGTTCGTTGATAACTTATAGTTGCATTGGTTTCCTATAGGATGTTCATGGGCCAATTCTCGGTTACCGAGCAGTGAAGTTCATCGTGATTGCTGTATTTGTAGGATTTGCATTTGCAAGCATTGTAAGTGTTCGTATGTTTTGCATGTACAGCATCATGATTATTTCTGTTCCTTCTATTAAGTTCTACCAACAGGTTTATATCTGGTGAACATATATGACTCTGATGGAAGGGAGATCATTGACTTAGTATTCTGTCTGCATTTCTTATACTCCCTCCGTCCAGAAATAACTATGCATTCGCTACAGTAGGGTAGTGTTTGTTCTTGTCTAGTTGCATGTTGAAAGTCACTTGCACTTTGTTCGACTTCGTGCGTGAGTGCGTGTGTGATTGACAAAAAAATATCTTATCACTCACTCGCACTGCTTCTTTTGTCTTAATTAGGCAATGTCAACTAGACTGCAGCCAGGATTGGAGCAGCAAATTGTTCTTCCACGGGATTCTTATTTACAGGTTTACT
Organism: Avena sativa; assembly: GCA_916181665.1. Classification (NCBI taxonomy): domain Eukaryota; kingdom Viridiplantae; phylum Streptophyta; class Magnoliopsida; order Poales; family Poaceae; genus Avena; species Avena sativa. The sequence goes on along the minus strand of OV702294.1, from coordinate 162,168,222 downwards.
ATCACTTGTATTTTCTATAGGGGTCTTCCTGTGTGCTTTAGGATCATGCTCACTTCAATACTTACAGGGTTACTTCAACGACCTTGAGAAATACTTGAAAGTTGGACCTCCACTGTATTTTGTTGTGAAGGACTTCAATTACAGGTAACTAGTACTAACATTATTCTGAAATTTTGTCTCTGCATGCTTTCAAGAAAAGAATGTTGAAAACACAAGTTGTTATTAGGTTGACAAACATTTACACTAGCAGCGATAGTCTCTGCTCAATTCTGGCTGTTCTGTTAGTTCAAAAAATACGCTGCGGAACAGTACGTTGTTTTGAACGGTTTGAGGAAACCATTGTTGAACACCCCTGTCTGTAATACTTCGGAAAGCAAAAAAGCATGGCTGAATATTCGTTGATGCCATAGTTGTGCTTTCTTGCCCTTTATGCACTACAATTTTTTTAGATGGTTCTGTGTAAGAAAAAAGTTGAAACACGAACCCAAATTCTCATGTTTCTGCATTAGCTGTTACACAGTTTGTTGAGCTCTTCTGAGTTGCATGCTTAACTCAAATAATTAAGGTTATTTCTGATGTGTTACAATGTTTCCAGCTCTGCCTCGGAAAATACTAATCAGATATGTTCCATCAACCAGTGTAATTCAAACTCTCTTCTGAATGAGGTATAGTATTGTTTCTGTCTCTTTGCAAAGTATTTTCCCGAGTAATATTTTGTATGAAATGATTGATTCACTAGCTCAATTTTGTATAACAATACATTTCAAATGAGATCTTCCTCAGTATAAAGCTACCGGCTCCTGATGCAACTTGACTGATGTGATTTTGATAAACACGTATAGAAGTTCATCATTCGTTGATAACACTGCCCTCCATTTAACATGGTGGTTGCTACCATGCAGATAGCAAGACAATCTTTATCTCCTGAGACAAGTTACATAGCAAAACCTGCCGCTTCATGGCTTGATGACTTCCTAGTATGGATGTCTCCTGAAGCATTTGGATGCTGTCGAAAATTCGTTAGTGGAAATTATTGCCCTCCAGATGATCAGGTTCAGAAGTTTTCCCTGTATATATCCTTTAAAGTGTAACACATTCATGCTATATTGCATTGGCCAGGAAACCAACCATTTTTTGTCTGAAGAAGTGGACATTTCCTCTTGTCAGAAAGTTTTTTTAATATAATTACTAGCCGAGAAAATATGATCTGGTTGCATGTTTGCATTTTTGCAAAATGACGCTTGAATTTCTTCATTGCAGCCTCCTTGCTGTCAACTTGATCAAGATTCAGGTTCATGCAGTCCAAATGGATCGTGCAATAATTGTACAACGGTATTACTATCTTTGAATTTTGATCACTAGCCCTTCATATTAATAAATTTCAGATAGCTGCATTCCGTACTCTGTGCCCTATTACTTGTATTGAGTAAATATTATATTTCAGCCACACTTCACACATTAATACACACATATTGAGTGAAGTGAAATATTTCTAGTCTACTTATTATTGCTTTTGTCTCAGTGTTTCCTACATTCAGACTTGCACAATGGGCGTCCATCCACAACACAATTTAAAGAGAAGCTTCCATGGTTCCTGGATGCACTTCCATCAAGTGATTGCTCTAAAGGGGGAAAAGGGGCTTATTCTACAAGTTTGGACCTCAGTGGTCTGTAGTGTACTCCAACTCTGTACCATAAATTTATCATATATTTATTGGACCTGATGCTACAGAACATGCCAAATAAATATCATATATTTATAAATGTGAATGCATTCTAGTCAATTTAAATATAATATAATTATCCATTAACATACTTACATTTTAATCTAATGAAATTATAACATTAAGCATCCACTAAATATATGACAGCCCTGTTTCTTTGTCAGGTTATGAAAATGGCATTATACAAGCCTCAGCGTTCCGCACATACCATACTCCCCTTAATAAACAGGTGAGGGATAACATGCAGCCCATCATAATTATCATTATATTTCTTTCCAACATGAATTCAAGTAATATTAATTCCTTCTAGGCTGACTATGTTAACTCAATGAGAGCTGCTCGGGACTTCAGTTCTCAAATGTCCAAAGATTTACAGGTAATTTGCATGCAACCATTTTTTTAGATGGGGATGATATTAAATTTTTAGTGTACCTATAAAAATATACTGATTTCAAATATACAGAAGTTGGAGAACTAGCTACAGTGTGTGAGAACTAAGAGTTAAGTAAATATTATCCATATATGTTGATGGAAATATTAACTGTCCTTAGCTATTTAAAGAGACTCAAGCTTGTATAAGCTTTGTACTTTTATCGAAGGTTCATGACATAGTAACTGCTCTATATTTCATACCGATTATTCTTAGCATTCGCTTGGATGCTATGGCCTCATTATATATTCCTAACAATCTTAAATACATCTTGGTTATGCAGATGCAAATCTTCCCATATTCAGTATTCTATATATTCTTTGAGCAATATCTCAGCGTATGGAAGACAGCTATCATGAATATATGTGTTTGCCTTGGTTAGTTACTTATAACATTCACAGTTTGTTAGATTTATGTGTATATTCTTATGATATAGTTCTCATATGATCTCATTTCTATGTGTGAACATTTTGCTTGGGTGTGAGAGAAATATTATACTCCCTCCGACTCATATTAGTTGACTTGCATTTGTCTAGATTCGGATGTATCTAGCACTAAAACATGTCTAGATACTTTCGAATCTAGACAAATCCAAGTCAACTAATATGGGTCGGAGGGAGTAGTGTTTCTGTCTCCTAGTATGAATGCACAGTATAGACATTTCCTGCTAAACCAGCTTAATTATTTTGATATGTTCCTAAGAATAGCTGGTGAATGTTGTTATGTGGAGCTAGGTCTATAGACAGCGGTGCCACAATAAAGCCTGCAGTATTAAGTTATTTTGCTTGGGTGTGAGAAATATTATAGTTAGGGGCAAGAGTTTGGATTAGGAAATGTTTGCTTGTATGGGACCCTATGTCAGAGCTGTAGTGCCTTTATATAAGAGAATGGATCCATTCAATGAAGGTCTTGCAAGAAGTTCCATCTACCCCCACCCCCCACCCCCTAGTCTTCTCCTTTCCATGCATAGTATGTTTGTTGTACTACCCACCCTACGATCACGGCAGCTGGCGACAGTCACCATTATCCGGTGGTGTGACCACCTACCAAGTAGCTACAACAATAACATATATAATCATGACAGCCATTGAAGAAAACAATCACGACAACCACAATCATCTATTTTTTCATAATGTTCCTACCTTCATTTGACACAGTTCATTGTCATGTAAACATTAACAGGTACAGTATTTATTGTTTGCTTCATAGTCACCAGCAGGTCAGCAACATCTTTCAGAAACTGAGCATTAACTTTTTCAGTTGTTCTTTAATTTGGTAGATTGATAATTCATTATCTCTATCTCTTTCAGTTTATGGGCTTCAGCAATCATTTTAATTGTTCTGGCCATGATAGTCTTGGATTTGATGGTATGTTTGACCTTCTTCTGTCCAATGTAAATAGTAGTTTTGATTATATGTATTTCCAAATTCAAAGCAATTAGCTGCTTGAAAATATGACATGTACGCCATCTGTTAAATACAAGTGGTTGTGAAGTAAAACATATAGGATTTTGGTGAAAGCAGTTGTTCTAGTTAGCTATGCATCAGTTAAACTGACTCTACATAGTTGAATTGTGCCGAAGCATTATAAACATCCATAAATGTAATGACGGTTTCATGTTACCTTGGTAGCATTATTGGCATCTTTTATCATGTTTGTATAGGTAAAGCTATTGTTTGACGTTAAGGAATTACAGCACAATTTTAAGCGCATAACAATTATACTGATTGTTGTAGAAATTCAATTTTTAATGTTAAATATCTCTGTTTAGCTTTTTTTATTTTTACAGAAGTTCTAGAAATCCAATTTTTAATGTTAAATATCTCTGTTGTTATTTCGTTAGGAATTGATAATATTTTCTTTCAAACTTTTGGCAGGGAGTGATGGCTGTCCTTGGAATTCAGCTCAATGCAATTTCTATTGTAAACCTTGTTATGTCAATAGGAATATCTGTTGAATTCTGTGTTCACATCACACATGCTTTTATGGTAGGTGCATTGTACATTTGGGAAATGCCAGTTCCATATCTTCCAGTTTAGCTGAGTTCTGTGATTATTAGGAAGATTTGGCTCTAGCTGTTGCTCTGAACTCCTTTAGATAGTGTTACTATGCATTTGAAATATTGAGCAGGGAGAAGTATCACACTATTCAGGTCGCTTCTAGCCTCCTAGGAACCGTGTGTGTTGTGCATTTGTACTAGTTAACTTGGAAATTTGTTCTTCCCTCCACTTAAAACCTATAGCTTTTACTTTCAGCGATCTACAATGTAGTTTGAACTTCGAAGTACTAGTAGTTTAGTTTTCTGTACAGTCTAAATGACACCATAGCAACAATGGCAAACCAATTTTTCTGATACCCCAGACCATTTCTCCCATTATTGAAAAGCCATGCAAATAAATTCTGATGTGTTTCTACTCCCTCCGTTCCAAAATATAAGACATTTTAGCTTTGTGAAACAAATGTATCTAGACATCTTTTGGTGTGTAGGTTCAGAGTGAACTTACACATAAAAGGTGTCTAAATACACTCGTTTTACAAAAGCTAAAACATCTTATATTATAGAACGGAGGGAGTACGTCTCAGTATATATTTTCTTCATGTATATATTGGCTGTTCTCTCCATATCATGCCTAAACCCTTCATATTGACTTCCAATTTACAGATAGGCATTGGGGATAGAGAAAACCGTGCAAGACAGGCTCTATCGACGATGGGTGCTTCTGTATTCAGGTCAGCCTCATTATTGTATATGTTGGGACTTGGGACAATGTTATGTTGATAAAAAATAGCGAAAGCATTTTAATAAGTTGCTTGGAGCTTATCGTCGATTGTTTGAGTTTTATGTGCCTTGGTAAACACTTCCAGTTTCATTTGGGTGCATTTTGCATAAGAAAAAAAATTCCAATGTTGCAAATAAACTTACTGAAGTCCAGTTTCAGTGTTTTCCCGATCTTTTCCATCTGCTTGTGTTGTCTATAATTCGTATGCTGTCTTTTTTTTTCCAGTGGAATCACGTTGACTAAACTTGTCGGAGTTATTGTCCTGCATTTTGCGAAATCTGAAGTTTTTGTGGTATGTACGCCTTAAACCCTGCTTCTTAGCTTTGTTCCTGTTGGTTTAGCTTGAAGCATCTTTGTTTAATCCAAATGACTGCAGGTATATTACTTCCAAATGTACCTGGTGCTCGTCCTCGTTGGCTTTCTGCATGGGCTTATCTTCCTACCGGTTAGCATTTTAACCATCTAGCATCTCTTAATCGTCTCCACAGATTCCTTTGAGGAGCTATCAGCCTAACCTATAATGGATGAATGTTTCAGGTTGTGTTGAGTCTGTGTGGCCCTCCTCAAAAGACCATGAAACCGATTGAACAAAGTCAGACTCTGCCCTCAAACGAGCAAACTTAATAACTACATAAGCATTTCAATGTACATATTACTAGGCGTAGAAGGAGAAGTGCAGTGTACATCATGTCTAGAGGCGGAAGCAATCTCCATAGATGGTAGAAATAGTTTGTGCATTAGTTGAGCTAAGTCTACGGAAGTACGGAAGTGGATTGTCCTGAGGCCTGTATCGCCAGGCGCAGAAGGAAGGGTGAGAGGTCAGTGTTTGACCAGTGTAGCCTTTCATTCTTTTTTTACGGTTATTATTAGTAGTCCAGTGTAGCCGGTGGTTTGTATCTGTTCCACGCGAGAATTCTAGTGCCCGTGCCGTTTGGTGCCAATTGCTATTGTTTCGTCCTTTGAGTTGGCTTTCCTTTGGGCAACTGCTATGGGAGGCTTCCCATCTTCCTGTTTCCTGTTTCCGCGCGCCACGTGTCCTCAAAATCGTCATAAATCCCGCTTTTGCTATAAAGCATCCTTATTGTTATAAATGTTTTCGTTTTTGCTTTCGAAGCAAAATACGGTTTATTCCAAAAAACTCGCTGGTGACTCGCCGAAGATCTTGTAGCAAAAAGTTGACACTGTTGTAGCAAAAAACACAAGACAGTTGTAGCAACAAAGTTCTTATAATGTAGAAAAAACTGATTTAGCTGGATACATGGCTAAAGAATTTAGCAGCAAAAAATTGACTTTGCTGGATACATGAATTTAGTCGGAAGACCTTGTCGGAGAACTTGTAGCAAAAGCTTTATAGTATTGCAACAAAATAAATAAACGGAGAAATGTATCAATGTAGCAAAATTGAAGGCCAGCCTTTGTAGCATCGGCCATCAGGACTTGCAGGAGCGGCGGCCATGGCATCCAAGCTAGCAACAGATGTGGCTGTTTTCTGTAGTCATGTTGGACTTGCCTCTGTAGCAAAGGAAGGCACCCGTTTGTAGCAGCGGTGGTGACGGCAAAGGCTTGCAGCAGCGGGGCGAAGACGAGCTGAGGGCGGCGGTCGGTGAGGACTAGCGGCCTGTTGACGGCGGTGGTCGGCAAGGACGCAGAGCAGCGCTGCTTGGGAAGGGGCACCGTCCCGTAGGCACATGGAGAGAGGGGAGGCGGCGATAGGGAGCGAGGATGGAGGCGGGGCTTCGGGTTGCAACGGGAGGGGCGATGCGAGTCAAGAGGTGGGGCGGGTCGCGACAGGAGGGGCGATGCGAGCCAGGAGGCGGGGCGGCGCGGTTGAGCAGGGCGGCGGCGGCGCTCGCTGGACGATGGCGGACGAAGCAGAGGGAGGGACGACGGCGGCGGGACAGCCGCGCGGCGGCGGAGGAGGCGTGCATGCGGAGCCTGAATCGCTCATGGACTACGTGCTACGTGCATGGTGGATCCGGACGATCATCGTCGGGATGATCCCCGTCATTTTCCTTTCCTTTGCCTTCTAGCCTTGTGATTGTCTTACATGGAGCGCGCGGAACAAGCGTGGGTAGTTTGAGTAGGAACGAAAGGAAGAAAGCCCTTTGTGTCGAATCGGAGTACCAGATGTTGCCAATCAGATTAAGACTTCATCTAAATCGGGGTACTAATTCATGTTATGGTTTATTATTCGAGAGCTTCTGGCATGATGACGAGCTGTGAGCATCTAACCATCCTGCGTAATGGATGTCGTGTCAGATTTTTTCAAGATACCTTGCAGCTGCCGCTCAAAGGTTCGAAGATCGTAGTTTTTTCAAACCAACCGGTCCATGCAGGTGGCAATCAGTCAAATCCGACAGGTGCGGTGCAGGAGTGTCTGCTAACCACATTAATTCGCTGACAAAGTACTGGCACAGATAATTTTGTATTATCATCCCTATATACAGACCCGCAACCAGAATCCTTTGTTAACAGCCACTCCTGGTCTCTACCTTCAGCGACGCGTCCGTCACGGGTGAGCGCGCCGTCCAGTTGCTCTCCTCGAAACAATCTTTGGTCCCGTATAGCAACTACTCACTCCGTTTCAAAATATAAGATGTTTTAGGTTTATAAAAAAAATGAATCTAGACTAGTAAAACAAGTCTAGATTCATTTTTTTTACAAACCTAAAGCATCTTATATTTTGAAATGGAGGAAGTACCTGATATGATACAATCAAGAGTCTCTACAAAAAAAAGCAACAATTTATATAATTTAATCTGGATTAGTAAATGATAAAGCATGATTATCATAATTAAACTATTCATATATACTAAGAGCAAGGACAATAGTAGTACTAACCGCTAGCTATAGTCACGTTCATGTCATCTATAATCAATCGTATAACTAACATGTACTATAATAGATAGGTACAAAAATATACTCCCCCCCTCCCCGGCCGATCTTTGTTTTTTGCTTCAGATGTGCTATAGTCAGCAATCAAGAAGGCATTCAGATATCAGTTAATACATGCTCCTCTATCTCCTGATTTTGGAATAGACTACCCCATAATCCAATATGTTGATGATACTATTATCATAATGCCCGCTGATTTTACCGAGATCTTAGTAATGAAAAACATTTTGGATACATATGGAGCTTCTACTAGATTGTGCATCAACTATCACAACTCTCAAATGGTTCCTATTAATGTGACAACTGGAAAAATCCAAACCCTTGCTACTGCTTTGGGGTGTTGAAAGGGCATGAATTTCCCCATGTGGTTTTGGTAATCAATGACAATCTCTATGGACTAATGTATGATTTGAGTTTCACTTATAGATCTTTTTTCCATTGGCATCATTTGGACCATGTGTTGGCTTCAAGGTTGAAAGATAAAGAATTGGGGAAGAAGAAGCAATGTCCAAGGGCTTTGGGCTTATTGGAATCTTATTGAATAAAGAAGAAGATTGGAGGTTGAATCAAGATAGATCCATACTAAAGAAGGAATGAAGAAGTGCAATCTCAAGATGCGCCATCTTTAGAAGATCTCATGCTTAAAGCTTGTCATCCTAGGTGATCATGGATTGATGAAGACAAGTTCAAGGAAGAGGTCTCCCTTGGTGTATGGGGGAGCAATTTTCAAGACTTCATCAAGCAAGAGCGATAAAGAGTTATCAAGAAAGGTGTTCCATCTTGAGAAGGACAAGACGGTCTACATCAAGCTCAAGTGGAATTCTTAAGGTGAAGGTATGATCTTGATAGGTTTTATATTTTTTGGTCTCATGTTGATAGTTGGGAGACCGTGTTTAGGATAGATAGCCATACTATCAAGAGGAGCTTGCGAGTGAGTGACTCGATCGCATCTTTTGGAGAGAGCTCAAACCTTCTTGCATCATATTTCTTGGTTGTTGTTTTATCTTGTCCATGTGAGGATCTAGGGCTTGTGGTTATATTTATAACAAGCTCTAGTTCATAAATAATGGATTTCCCTTGCATATCCTATTGCATTTTTGACCTTGTAGGTTTTTCGACTCCACACCAGGGGAGGTATCTCACATATATATACTTGATACTTTCTCCCTTGGTGATACCAAATATTTACACCTTTCTTTGGATTCTACTTGGTTTTATCTTTCCAACAAAATTGGTTTCATCCCAATCGAAGTTTCCAAGCTCAATTTCTTGTGTTTTGGGTTTTAGGTTTTGAAGGTTTTACCAGCTCATCGCTTCTAGAGAGGTCATACCTTTCTCCATTTGGTTCAATACTCCCATGTTGTACTATGATTAATTTTGCATAATCTTATAGATCTTGTTGTTCTCTTCAAAATGATCCCAAGATAATCAAAAAGGGAATCCAGAATCAAAAGTTATTGAAGTTTTCGTGCAATTTTGTCCAGCTTTTTTTGCTTTAGCGGATGTTCCGGACCTACTTCCGACCTACTTCTGGTGAAGGTTGGGTTTTGTTCAGTAACTTGTGTTTTGATTTACCGGAAGTTCCGGTGGCACGTGAAACTGACCCAAACAGGCAGATTTCGCTTGCCCTATTTAAGGGCCACATCTTCCCTAATGTTTCCCCAACTTTTGAGGCTATTTTTGCTAGCTCTTCCACTCTATCTCCTCCATTGTTGACCTTCAAAAGCTTGCCCTCTCTCCCTTCTCCCTCCCATGATTCTTGCATATGTTTGAGTGATTTGAGAGAGGATATCTAGATCTACAACCCTACCTAACCGAATCCCTTATTTGTGAAGGAATCCTTGGGATATAGATCTTGGAGAGTTTTATGTTCTCCTCTTATGTTATTCCTCCCTTATTCCCGCAATAGATTTTGTAGCTTTGGTGGAATTTAGGAGTGAAGTACTTGCCCTTGCATTTGGTGCATAGGTTTGAGTTTTTCTCGGAGATTCAGCGAGTTCAAGCTTGTGGACTTGTTACTCTTGGGTTCTTGGAACCCTAGAAGGTTGTGTGGTTGTGGTGTGATTCCCTTGGGGCCTCCAATTGAGTTGTGGAGATTCCTCAAGATAGAGTCCTTTGTGATGATTGTTGGGAGCCTTTGTTGGGGAGGTGACCCCGGATAGGGTCAGGACGGGGAAAGGCAAAAGGAAGTTCCCCGTCCAATTCCGAGTTAGTGGCTAAATCGGCTGAATCCTGTAAAGGTCGACCGAGGTAAGCACGAGCAGGACATCTAAGAGAGGGGCAATACGTGACCCGGCCGATGTACTGTGTAAGTCGGCCGGGTCAGCCCGAATAATATAATTGCAGGTAACGGCCAAGCCGAGTTAAGCGGGATAGGGCCGAATAACAGGAAGCTTGCGGGAGAAGGAGGAGCCTATAGTCAAACTCTAGTCGCGGGCTAGGAAGAATCTGAGCAGAGCCAAACACAAAGGACAAGGCGCAGAGTGACAGGAGGGCAGAAGGAGGTCACGGAGGTGACAGTCCTGGAGCCCGAGGCGTGCAGGTGGGGTTCTCTGGAACCTTGCCGTCATTAGAAGGGCGACACGGAAAGGAGGCCGCCGAATTACTATATTGGGACAAGCATATTCCTCGAATATGCTTGCCACGTCAGCCCTAGAGGAGCCAAGGCTCCCCTTTATAAGGATAGGCTTGTACTCTGAGAAGGGGATTGACTCATTTTGGTACCGTTAGGCTGGTAAAGTTCTTCTTCTCCACTCGTATACAGCTCAAGGAGCACTTGTAGCCAGAGGAAGGAGAAATAAAGATCTTTATGTTAGTCTTCTGTGTGTAGATTCAACTACATCTTCCCTCCACAGATCCCTCTAGCATCCATTGGCCCCATACTTTAGCCTACCCATGGCATCTTCTGTGCCACCACCACGCCAGTTGGCACCCACCGTGGGGCAAGCAGCGGTGCTAGCTGGAGTCAAGATCCGGACGGGAAACTTCATCCACACTGGCGAGCGCGTGGGCTTAGTTCAGAGATTTGATCTCTGTGACTACATAAGCGACAACGCACGCAACTTCAGGGGAAAAACTCCCCCGTGCAACGACATCTTCGTCAACCTGGGCATGCATCAGATCTACGTCGGCGTCGACACCTCCTGCGTCTACCCTCACCAAGTCATTTTGCAGGAGAGCCTCCCCTCAGTGCTGTGAACGGTCCACGTGGGGAGCACTCCACCAGCAGCGTCGAGGTAATGGTCGCAGCAGGAGTACAGGTAGCAGCAGGAGGCGCCGGATCAAGCAAGGACCCGGTGACAGGACCACAGGTGACCGCAAGACAGGTAGCTCCACAGCCCACCGAGGTAGATCCTTCGGCAGCAAGGCCAGCCGAGGTGCAGGAGACAACCCCAAGGGCACCAAGGGTAAGATGGCCACCTCTGGAAAGACCAGATAATATTCTCCAGGCAACTATAGATAACTTGACTACGCCTGTGGCGCCGATACTTGATCCGGCTAATGCTCAGGCAGAGTTGGAGGAAACTAGGCAAAAGGTACTTGTAGAGGCAAAAAAGGTGTCGGCATTGCGGGAGTCCCTAAACAGGACCCTGCGAGAATATGCTAAGGCAAATAGGCTAGATGTGGACCCTGAGCAGGTTGACGAGTTGAGAATAAGAGGAAAGAACCTCATGAATGATATCAACAAAGAGCATGAAGCTCATAAAGCAAATTCAGCTGATCTAGGTTTGCCGAGGTATAGTACCCCGGCGAAAAACCTAAGGGCGGCGAACACCGCTGCACTAGAATTGGAAGGGCTGACCGGTAAAGCTCGACAGAAACAACAAGAAAGAGTGAATGAGCTGGTGCGCATCGCGAACCAGCAGAATGAGGACATGCTTAAAGCAGACCCGGCAAGACCCGGTGCTTCCCGCATGGTTCATTTGCCTGGAGCAGCACCTGCCCTTTCAGTGGCCGCTGCATCTTCACCCAGAAACAATGCGCGGAGAGATAGGGCAGTAACTTCAGGAAAAAGAAACAAGCAGATTGTACCATATGACCCGGCAGTAGCTGAAAAGATTAATGAGAACAGAGCCGAGATAACAATGGGAAAGAAACCCCCACCGTGCCGACAGAGGAACGGAAGCCGAGGTAATGGAGACCTCGGAAGAGGAAATCATGAAAACAATATCCCAGCAGAAGGAAGGAGAGATCCGCTGCCCAATCTTCAGTCGAGGTATGTACCTCGGCAGGAAAGAGAAGTAATACCAACTCGCCATAATCAGGCAAATGAGAGATACAATGATGGTTACTCAAATATGGAATATGCGGGTCATGGTGGGAATAACCACTATGGAATGCAGGAAAGAATTGTATACAGAGATTTGCCATCAAGTGATGCAAGACTAAAACTGGACCGGCTATACTGGTCCGAGTTGTTAGAAGAACAGGGTCCACCGGGTCCGGCATGCTTCGGACCACGGATCATGGGCGAGCCGCCAGTGCCAAACTTTCAGCTGGCAAGAGGCACAAAAACATACAATGGGAGCACCAAACCACAGGATTGATTGATTGATTATGCCACTGCTGTAAAAATAGCTGGCGAAAACTTGCGATGGGCAGTAAGATATGTCCCGCAAATGTTGGAAGGACCAGCTAGGGTATGGCTGAATAACCTGCCACCAGGCAGTATCAACTGTTGGCTAGATTTTGAAGAGATGTTCGTCAGCAACTTCACTAGTACTTACAAGAGGCCGAATAGACCACAGCAGCTAGCAATGTGCAAGCAAAGGCCGAATGAGACAGACAGAGAGTTTTTTACTCGATGGTGTAACCTCAGGAACTCATGCGAGGGAGTTATAGAATCACAAGCAATAGGGTTCGCTCAAGGTTGCCGTTACGGCAGTGTCTTATGGCAGCGACTACAAAGAGATATGCCAATCACTTTGGCCGAGACCATCAGGACAGCAGATTCATATGCATTGGGAGATCCGACGCAGCCAGAGCTGATGTCGGCAGACCATCGAGAGCATCAGGATCAATATGCAAGAGATGTGGCCGGATCATCGAGGCGCAATGAATTCAGAAGTAGAAGAAGAGAAGAAAGACCAGACTACAGATATGCCTCTAATCAGGTGGCAGCAGTGGTACAAGATCATCCGAGTCAAGGAAACAGTCAGCGGCAGAAGAATGGTCCTTAGCAATGGACACCGAGGAATGAAGGAAAAAGACAGTGGATGCCAGAACAGAAGAAGCAATGGCAGGAAAGGCCGAAGTACACGTTTGAATCCATGTTGGATCAACCGTGCAAGTTTCACACTCCAAACCCAGCCAATCCGGCTAATCATACAACCCGGCAATGCGCTTGGATGAAGAGCGCAATGGGAAACCCGACAGGAATGCAGGCACCTTCCCATCAGGCGCATCAGCAGCAGCAGCCACAATTGACCGGGGCAAATGCACATCAATTACTATTACCCCCTCCTCCTCCGAGGTATGATAACTCGGATCGGAGGGATGCAGTGCATCAAGTGATAAATCAAGGTCAGAATGGGAGAATTAACCCCGGAAATAATGAACGCAATGATTACAGGGAGCATCATCAATCATATTGCGTGTTCACAACAGAACAGTAGGACCGGCAAAGTGTACAGCCCCGGCATATGGAGGTAAATGCAGTTATGCCGGCCGTACCAAGATACGTGCCTTGGTCAGATCAAGAAGTAACTTGGAGTATAAAGGATCACCCGAAAATAATGCCGAGTCCAGGGTCGTATGCGCTGGTACTAGATCCGACATTTGTCGGGCCCAACATTAATGTGAAATTCTCAAAAGTACTCATTGACAATGGGAGCAGTATCAATATCATGTACAAAGATACAATGCATGAACTCGGAGTATCGCAGAATATGCTGCAATCCACAAGAACCACATTCCATGGGATAGTACCGGGACTTTCATGCAAACCCATTGGGAAGGTTCGAGTAGATATGTTATTCGGCACGAGGGAGAACTGCAGAGCAGAAAATCTGGAGTTTGAAGTGGTGGATCTGGAAAGCTGCTATCATGCCTTACTCGGGCGGCCAGCATTGGCCAAATTCATGAGTAGCTGCCACATCACATACTTGAAAATGAAGCTACCTGGACCACAAGGGGTGATAACAGTAGCAGGAGATTACAGGAAATCAATGGAATGTGCTTCAGCCGGATCAAATCTGGCCGAGTCATTGGTAATCGCAAGAGAAAAAAGAAGGATTCAGGAGGTAGCGGCCCTTGCTCAGTCGACACAATTGAATATGCCAGCACTGGCCAACCCGCATGGAAGTGTCTCTTTCCAGCCGACTAAGGAAACAAAAAAGGTCCAGATAGATGAGCAGTTCCCAGAGCGCACCGTCACCATTGGTGTCGGCCTTGAAGCTAAATAGGAAAGCAAGCTCACCAACTTCCTCCGTGAGAATCGGGATATCTTTGCATGGTTAACTCAAGACCTGCAGGGTGTGCCGAGGGAGTTGGCTGAGCACTCTCTGAATGTAAGGCCAGGAGCAAGGCCGGTGAAGCAACCTCTCCGCCGCTTCGCCAAAGACAGGAGAAAAATAATAGGTGATGAGATAGCTCGGCTCCTTGCGGCCGGGTTCATCATGGAAGTGATCTATCCGGATTGGCTTTCAAACCCTGTGCTAGTAGAAAAGAAGAAAAATGATCCAAATGTAGCCATCGTGTGGCGAATGTACACAAACCTGAACAAGGCGTGTCCCAAAGATCCTTTTCCTTTACCTAGGATAGATCAAGTCATTGATTCGACCGCTGGTTGCGAGCTGTTATCCTTTGTAGACGCGTATTCTGGTTTCCACCAGATACCGTTAAATCCAGCTGATCAAATAAAAACTGCATTTATTGCCCCGTACAGGGCTTATTGCTATCGCGCCATGCCATTCGGCCTGCGCAATGCAGGAGCAACCTACCAGAGATGTATGCAGAAGTGTCTACATGACCAGATAGGGAAAAATATACAAGTATATGTAGACGATGTGGTTATTAAAACCAAAGAAAGCAAGACGCTGCTGAATGATATTCGGCAAACGTTTGCGAACTTGAGAAGATTCCGAATGAAGCTTAACCCGGAGAAATGCACTTTCGGTGTGCCAGCTAGGAAACTACTCGATTTTCTTGTATCCAGCCGAGGTATAGAGGCTAATCCAACTAATATAAGAGCGGTAGAAAGAATGGAATTGCCGAGATGTCTAAATGACGTGTAGAAGTTCACAGGTTGTCTAGCCTCACTTAGTCGATTTGTATGTCGGCTGGGAGAGAAGGCATTACCACTATATCAACTGATGAAAAAATCCGATAAGTTCATTTGGACACCACAAGCAGATAGTGCATTCCATGAGCTGAAGAAAATGTTGGTCACAGCACCAATCCTGGCTTCTCCGTTGTCAAAAGAACCTATGTTACTTTACATAGCCGCCACAAATAGGGTGGTGAGCGCAGTAATCGTTGTAGAAAGAAATGAAAATGATAGGTCAATACAGAGGCCAGTATACTACCTAAGTGAGGTACTATTAGCTTCAAAACAAAATTACCCACATTATCAGAAAATAGCATATGGGGTGTATATGTCGGCAAAGAAGCTCAAATATTACTTTGAAGAGCACCCGATCAAAGTTATCTGTGAAGCACCCATAGCCGACATATTGAGCAACAAAGATGCAAGTGGCCGAATAGCAAAATGGGCAATTGAACTATCACCTTATGCTCCACAATTCGATAGACGAGATGCGATCAAATCTCAAGCAGTGGCCGACTTCTTGGTAGATTGGGCCGAAGTGCAATATGAGCCGCCCTTACCAGATCCGAACTATTGGACAGTGCACTTTGACGGCTCCAAGCTAAGGAATGGCTTGGGGGCAGGAATAGTATTAACATCGCCAAAAAGGGATCAGCTGAAATATGTGCTGCAAATACATTTTACCGCGTCAAACAATGTCACCGAGTATGTAGCACTCGTCCATGGATTAAAGGTGGCAAAAGAAATTGGCATACGTCGGGTCCTATGCTACGGAGATTCAGATCTAGTAGTACAGCAAGTATCAGGCAGTTGGGACGCGCTAGACGCAAATATGGCTTTATACAGATTTCATGTGCAAAAACTTAGCGGATACTTCGAAGGATGTGAATTTCATCACGTACCTCGGGCAGAAAATGACGCTGCGGATACGCTGTCAAAACTTGGATCAACCAGGCAATCAATTCCCCCAGGTATCGCCCTGGAGCACTTGAGAAAACCGTCAATAACACCATCACCAGAATCCGGATCCATCTTTATTCCGGCAAAATCAAGAGAAGGTAGTATGCCGATGGAAATTGACAAGGAATGTAACCCAGAATTTCCAAAAATGAACCCGGCCGATGCACGAATGGATATGGAAAAATCCGAGGTAGTTATGTCGGCTGAAAATATGGAAATAGATAGTGAGATTGCCCTAGAAAAAATCATACCAACATGGGCGCAACATATATTTTCTTTCCTTAAAAATGTGATTTTGCCGAATAACGAGGTATTGGCTAGACAGATAGTGAGAAGAGCTAAAGCTTATACAATCATAAACAATGAGCTATATAAAAGGAGCGTCACAAGCGTGTTGCAAAGATGTGTGAGTTCGGCGGAAGGCCAGGAGATCCTCCTAGATATACATCAAGGAGAATGCGGGCATCACGCCTCGTCTAGAGCTTTAGTGGCCAAAGCAATCAGGCATGGATTTTATTGGCCAACAACGTTGAAAGAGGCCAAAGAACTGGTGGAAAAGTGTAATGGTTGCCAGAGATATGCCAGCAAGATACATATGCCATCGTTCGAGTTAAAAACAATACCAATTACTTGGCCATTTTCTGTATGGTGCTTGGATATGGTGGGACCATTCAAGCCGGCCCGGGGCGGGATGACCCACATCCTAGTCATGGTCGACAAATTCACAAAATGGATTGAAGTAAAACCAATAAATAAGTGTGATGGGCCCACAACAGTAAAATTCCTCAAAGATATTATCTTGAGATATGGTTACCCACACAGTGTTATTACAGACAATGGTACAAACTTTGCTGAAGGAGCATTCGCTAGATTCTGTCAAGAAAAACACATAAGACTAGATGTCGCCTCGGTGGCTCACCCAGCATCTAATGGGCAAGTAGAAAGATCTAATGGACTAGTATTGTCCGGAATAAAACCACGACTCGTCGAACCACTGCAAAGGTCGGCAGGGTTGGATTGAGGAACTACCAACAGTACTATGGAGCCGCAGAACTACCCCAAATAGGTCAACATGATATACACCATTTTTTCTGGTATATGGGGCAGAAGCCGTGCTTCCAGCCGACATAATACATGACTCGCTAAGGGTTGCCCAGTATACAACCGCTGAGGTAAATGAGATAGCTCGGCAATATGATGTCGATCTGCTAGAAGAAGCCAGGGAGTTGGCATTATCAAGATCAGCTATTTATCAGCAGGACTTGCGACGATATCACAGCAAGAAAGTAAACCCAAGAGTGTTTAAAGAAGGAGATTTGGTTCTTCGATTAGTGCAACGCACGGCCGGCATGCACAAACTGTCACCCCATGGAAAGGACCGTTCATCGTGAGCAAAGCATTGCACAATGATGCGTATTACCTAGTTAATGCTCAGTCACCAGGAAAGAACAAGGCAGACAAAGCCGGCGAAGAATCGAAAAGACCATGGAACGTAGATTTACTTCGTCCATTTTACTCGTAGGAGTCATCTACGACACGTTGTAGAGTGACGCTTCAGGACGAAGCATCAACTATGTATTAAACCTCGACGCCCAAAGCAGTGGCTCGGGGACTGCCATATCTTGTTTTTGAGTTTGTGTTATGTATTAAACCTCGGCACCTTGAGCAGTGACTCGGGGACTGTCCTATATTGTTTCTAAGTTAGGGTTATGTATTAAACCTCGGCACCTTGAGCAGTGACTCGGGGACTGTCCTATATTGTTTCTAAGTTTGGGTTATGTATTAAACCTCGGCACCTTGAGCAGTGACTCGGGGACTATCTTATAATGTTTGTAAGTTTGGGTTATGTATTAAACCTCGACACCTTGAGCAATGACTCGGGGACTGCCATATTTTGTTTTTGAGTTTGGGTTATGTATTAAACCTCGGCACCTCGAGCAATGACTCGAGGACTGCGCAATGTTATTTCGCATTTTTAGTGATGTGTTAAGTCTAGATTTCTAGAGCAATGCTTAGGGAACTGCCCCACAATTGTCCCTTGTTGCAGGAATGGGTATAAAACTTCGGCACCCAGAGTGATATTATTTCACTCTCCCCAAATATAGCCTTCGAGATTTACAACTTGGTTAGAATTCAAGAACACAATGGTTGAGTTGTCAAGTTTATCAAGGTCAGGCAATATTAGACGCCGAACTACGGTAGGACAAAGGCAGACACACGATCCAAACTTAAGAAATTGAAGGCCACCAAGGCAAAGATTTAAACAAACAAGATCAGTTTAAACAAAGTAATAACGATCACAAGCATGTGTGCCTCAGCAGCAAAAGGCAAAAGAGGTTCATACCACACAGAAAGTAGGACGATTGTTTCACACACATCATACGCCCGACATGCCGGGGATAAGAAATGACTTAGAGTTTTTTAAACCTAAGGGGCAGCGACTTGGTCAGGTACTGGGCGCTCCGAGGTAGACGACACCTCGGCCGAAGTTGCTTCACCCTCCACAGAACCAGGAGCGATTTCGGCGGAAGCCCGGGGCTGTTGAGAAACATCAGCTTGAGCTTGAGAATGCCCAGTCCCTTTGGAGGAGGATCGCGCGTTGCCATTGCCATCCGAGCTTGCGCTAGAATCACCAGAAGTATCCGAGTCGCCCTCATCCTCACCCTGGTCGGATGAATTATCATTAGAGGCATCTTCAACTTCGACTTCGTTCGCCGGGTTAGAAAGAAAACTCGGCCCTTCAATCCAGTTATGCACGTCCGCATACTCAACAAGCTGGAAGGCACGAGCTTGTCGGCGAGCGACGAATTCTGGATCCTCAACCCAACGGGAGCCAGTGTGCAAATTTATCAAGGTATCAAGGGAAATATCCTCATACCATGACATAACGACTGTGAGCGCCATATCAGCACCAACTCGTCCAACGGATTCCCTCCAGAGATTTAACTGGTTCTCAGATGCCATCAATCTTTCCACTAGTATTTTGATCTCATCTATATCAGGAGTCCCAGAAGTATTCGGCCAGAGAACATGATAGGCCCGGATGGCTGCCTGCACCAAGTCCCTGCCCATAATCTTCATCGGACCAACGGCAGCGCCAACGGCAACCAAGTAGTCTTCCATCGAATATTCTAGGCTCGAATCAGTGGAAACACCTCGGCGCACACGAGCATTAACCACCGCTCTAGAGCTCACGGGCTTAGCCTCTGGAAAGTGGTCTGTGCAAAATAAGAATACATCGGTTAACAGTGAGAAAGAGAAAAAGATAACTCGGCCACGGTTAGAGGCTTACGATGAATATAGCTCAGCATTTTCTGGAGATCTTGAGCCCAATCACCCTTGGTTTTCTCAAAGAGAGTGATATCCTCACTCATCGTCCGTGTTTTGAGGTCGGCAGCCTCGAGGAGTTCTTTATTTTTCTGCAATTGCAGCGCTAGCCGATTCTTTTCCTCGGAGAACTCCTGGTCGAATTTCTCTAACTCAGACCTCTGAGAGAGTTTGAGGGACTCCACCTCGGCGTGCAAGCGAATTATCTCGTCATCTTTATCTTTCAGCTACGCCGAATGAGTAGCGGCTTGTTCTAAAAAATGCAGCATCATATCAGGCATGGGTATGCAGTCTTGATGTGACGCTGCAAAAGTTTGTAACTCGGCTTTACCAAAGCCAAAAGGGTTAAAAGAAACCCGGTGCACATTTCAAATGAAAATCTATAAAGAAAAATAGTAACTAACCTTCCAGGGCCTTGATTTTCTTCTCAAGACGGATATTAAGATTGTTGATGTTACCTATTTACCAGCAAAATGAGCTAACACCTCACGTCCAAAAACAATAAGAACTTTACGGACAATGCAAAAAGTTGGTTAACTTACCAGCTTTCTTCACCACGGGAATGACCTTCTCATATTTATCTTGCAATTTTTTATGTGCAAAAAATAGCCTTTGGAATTCAGCGGTCCGCCGGTCATGCGCAACCTAAGCAACAAAATAAATAGCAATAAGATATTCGAAGCTAAGACAGATCCGAGTCAAGCAAAGCTTAACTCGGATCTAGGTGGCTGGATATTCGAGGCTAATACAGATCCGAGTCAAGCAAAGCTTAGCTTGGACCTAGGTGGCTGAATATTCGAAGCTCGGTCAGATCCGAATCAAGTAAAGCTTAACTCGGATCTAGGTGGCTGGATATTCGAAGCTCAGACAGATCCGAATCAAGCAAAGCTTAACTCGGATTTAGCTGACTGGATATTCGACACTCAGACAGATCCAAATCAAGCAAAGCTTAATTCGGATATAGGTGGATAGATCTTCGAACACTAAGACAAAACTAAACCAGGCAAAACCTAATAAAACTTCCAAACGAATAACAAATTATTCGGTTGCAAGCTTCGGGGACTAGAGTATATATAATATCATTCGAATGACGAATTAAACGTCGATAAAGAC
Organism: Avena sativa; assembly: GCA_916181665.1. Taxonomy (NCBI): domain Eukaryota; kingdom Viridiplantae; phylum Streptophyta; class Magnoliopsida; order Poales; family Poaceae; genus Avena; species Avena sativa. Next base: position 162,147,725 of record OV702294.1, on the reverse strand, counting down.
AATTACCTCATTCATATTATCGCTGTCAAGAACGATCTTGGCATCCAGATGTAAGCAATTGCTGATGTCGGAGAGTTGGAATGGCTGACTGCTTGGATTGCCCTCGAGCTGATCAGCAGCGTTCCAATTGTTGGTATACTCAACCAACGAGCCGTGGCTGTTCCCACTCTCCGTACGAGTCAGGACTTTACCTCGGACGTGTTGTGTAGCCACCACCGCCGCGGGACTCTTGTGAAGAGCGAGCTGTTTAGCGGCAGCCAGGGTAACAATAGTCTTGGCAGAAGAAACCCCTTTGCGCAGCGCATCGGTGATTGTAGGCTGAGAAGAGCTGGCAAGCCCTTTCTGAGATGAGGGAGGCTTGGTGACGATGACCTTTCTTGCCTTAGAAGAGGCGTCGGCAGGAGACGGTACCGCGGCACTTGGAGTGGCATCTTTGGGAGCCAGAGGGATTACAGTTCCAGAGGGCGCCGAGATATTGGTATCCTCGGCTGGAGTCGGAGTCGCAGTAAAGGTTGTGGGGGTCGAAGGGATCTCGGCAGAAACTTCGGGATTCACGGAGGAGGCAGCAGGCTCAGTAGAAATATCTACTGGCCGAGTTGTATCGACATCAACAGGAGAGACCTCAGGCGCATCCTGGCGAGGTGACGTCTGATTCGGAGCGGGAGGAGAGTCAACACGAGCTAGACTAGGAACTCTAGTATCTTCAAGAGGCGGAGGAGAAGGCGGCGGAGTCGTGCGACTCGTCATGATATGACCACTAGGCTTAACAGAAAGAGGAGCCCTGCAAAGGCAAAGGAGATCAGGTCAAAAGGCAGAAAGAGAGAAACAAGAAATACAAATAAAAAGCAACTCACCCAGTAACCCCGGGCATTGGTTTTACGCTTCGGAGGGTGCTGGGCTGACTTCTTCATTCGTTTCTTGGGAGCGGCTTCCGAGGCACCAGTTGGAGCGCTACGTTTCCCCGAGGTAACAGGAGGTCGGGAGGCAAGAGGCTCGGCGTTGTGAACCTGACCGGCCGGATTAGCTGAGAAAGTAGAGGCCGGAAATGCATAAGAATTGGCATTGCGGCAACTACCTCAAGAACTTGGACCTCGTCTGAATCACCTTCCTCCTCGTGGCAAGGTCCGACTTGGGAACGAACTCCTCCGAGTCCGGCTCCCCGCTGTCCGGAGTGTTCCGATCCACGGGCCACGGGAGAGACAAAACCTCAGCATCCTCAATCTTCTGCTCCTCGAACCTCTGCAGGAAAAGAAAGAGAGAAATTAACAAGAGAAATCACAGATGCGATTAAAAGGCAAAACACAACTGCGAGGACTTACGGTGGGAGGAGGATGCTCACGGGTGAACGGCTTCAGTCCCTAGGCCCAGTCCTCCGGCATCTCTGTCTTGAATATAGCCCGGACGCGCTTGAAGATAAGGTAGTTATCCAGCTCCACCGTTGAGACTCGGTTGGGATCAAGGGGACCGCTCATATAGCAGAGCTTATGCGTGCGTTTCTGGAATGGGCAGATCCGGCTGCTGACGAAGGTGGTCATCGGATCCTCGCCGCGTAGCCCGGAGCGGATCAGTTCCTTCAGCCGAATCTCAAAGGCCTCAGCCAGAGCATGACTTTTCCTCGGATTATAAGTCCAGTTCTTCTTGGAAGGGGGGCCAATGGAAAAAGCAGGGAGCTGAATCCTGTCCTCCTTCCCAGAATTCTTGACATAAAAGAACGATTTATGCCATTTCTTGCATGACTCTAGACCTGCGACGCGAGGAAACTCGGATTTCCTTCGAGGTGTGATTGATGCAGCTCCACAATGGGTGAGAAACTACTCGGAGGGTTGAAGAGACTTGTCTAGGACGGCATTGGATCGGATCTGAAAGTGTTGGAATTATGCCCTAGAGGCAATAATAAAGATGTTATTATTATAATTCTTGTTCATGATAAAGTTTATATTCCATGCTAGAATTGTATTAAGCAGAAACTTTAATACTTGTGTGGTTTGTGAACAACACCGCGTCCCTAGTATGCCTCTATGGACTAGCTCATTGATTAATGATGGTTAAGGTTTCCTAACCATAGACATGAGTTGTCGGTTAATAATGAGATCATATCATTGGGAGAATGATATGATGGACAGGCCCAAACTAAGCGAAGCAATTAGATCGTGTCATCGTGTTCATCTTTGCGAAGCTTTTATTATGTCAAATATTGTATTCCTTTGACCATGAGATAATACAACTCCCTGGTATCGGATGAAAGCTTTGAGGTCATCAAACGTCATCCTATGAGAGGGTGATCATAAAGGTGTCTCTCAGGTGATCGAAAAGTACCTGTTGGGTTGTATGTATCGAGATGGGATTTGTCCCTCCCAAGTCGGAGAGATATACTTCGGGTCCACTCGGTAATCGATATCAACACCGCTTGCAAGCATGTGGTTAAGGAGTTAATCATAAAGTGATATCGGATTACGGAACGAGTAAAGTACTTGCTGTGAACGAGATTGAACTAGGTATGACGGTACCGACGATCAAATCTCGGGCAAGTAAAATATCGCGAGACAAAGGGAATATAAATATGGGATTGATTGAATCCTGGCATCGTGGTTCATCCGATATGATCATCGATGAATGTGTGGGAGTCAATATGGGTTTCCATACCCCGCTGTTGATTATTGATAGAAGATCATGTCTGCATGTTCTCGAACCCGAAGGGTCACACACTTAACGTGTCTCGACGCTAGGATAGATTGGATAATTGGTTTATGAGTTTTTTCGGAGTCTCGGATGGGATCCGGGACATCACGAGAGGTTCCGGAATGGTCCGGAGAATAAGATTCATATAAGGCAATGCAGTTTTTGGAGTTCGGAATTGTTTCGGGTTAATAGGTATTGTACCGGAAGCTTCTAGAACCTTCCGGAGGGGGACCAACGTGGCCCCACCTATAGGGAGGGGGCATGGGCCTATGAGGGAGTGCCCTGGCCGCATTGGTACAGGGGCACAAGGCCCCATAGGGCCCAGCCGGCCAACCTTGGGCTAAACCCTAGGAAAGCTTCTAGAAGGGGGGGAAACTTGCCCCCACTCCTCCCTCCTTGGCCGCCGGCCCTAGGGTTTGGGGGAGGGGCAAGGGCTGGCCGCCCACCCTCTATATAAAGAGGGCTGGGGGCGCACCCCTCCCGACACCTCCTCCTCAAGCCCTAGCCGCCCTGCTTCCCTCCTCTCTCTCTCCCTCCCGACTGCACGTAGGCGAAGCCCTGCTGCAGAAACTCTCCACCACTTGCACCGCGCCGTCGCGTTGTAGATCCAATCCGTCTCTCCACCATACTTGCTGGGCCGAGGAAGGAGGAGACGTCGAGGTGCCGCACGTGTGCATCTCACGGAGGCATCGCCACTTGTGGTGCTAGATCGGATCGGATCGTGAGGAGGAGAAGCGAGTACGACTACATCACCCACGTTCCGACGAACGTTCCGCTGTGCGAATCTTCAAGGGTATGAAGATCTAATCCAATCTCTCTCATTGTTTGCATCTCCTAGATTAGATCTTGGCTTCCCTCTGTTCGCATCCGTAGAAAATTTTGATTTACTATGCCGCGAAACCCTTCAGTGGTATCAGAGCTAGATCTATGCGTAGATGTGATTCACGAGTAGAACGCAACATGGTTGTTGCGGGCGTTGATGTTTTCTATTGCAAGCCTCTTGTTTGTGTTCTTATTATGACGCGGGATAGTGAGATTGAAGCGGTCCAGGCCAACCTTACGCGACGTCGTTCGCGAGACCGGCTCCGCACTTGACGTGTGGCTTGTTCCACACATGTGGCTGGTGGATGCCTGTTTCTCTCACTATAGTTGTCATGGGTTTAACACCGGAGTTTGGCAACCATAATATCACCGTTGTGGCTTTCCGTAGGTAAGAATCGTTCTTAGCTTGCTACTCCCATGAGCCACGTAAAACATGCAACAACAAAGTAGAGGCGTCTAACTTGTTTTTGCAGGGAGTGTTTTCTGTGATATAGTATGGCCCAAGATGTGATGTGTATAATGTATGCGATGATCATGTTTTGTAATGTTTCACGACTTGCATGTCGATGAGTACACAACCGGCAAGAGCCATATGGTTGTCTTTATAATTGTGTATGACCTGCGAGTCAACTTCTTATACGCCATGTAATAGCTTTACTTTATCGCTAAGTAGTTAGCAATAGTTGTAGTTGCTATTCATGGTGGAGGCAATCATGGTGGAGTGATGGAGATCATGTCGGCACGCACAAGATGGAGATCATTGCACGAAGATTGGCTATACCATGTCACATAAAGTTATATGCATGTGATGTTTATCCTTTTATGTATCTTATTATGCTTAGATCGCGACGGTAGCATTATAAGATGATTCCTCACTTAAAGATCAAGATAAAACTGTGTTCTCCCCATGTATGCACCGTAGCGAAAGTTCGTCGTGTCCAAGCATCACGTGATGATCGGGTGCTATAGACTCTACGCTCACATACAACGGGTGCAAGCTAGTTTTGCACACGCGGAAATACTTGGGTTTGACTTGACGAGCCTAGCATGTACAGACATGGCCTCGGAACACATGAACCGAAAGGTTAAGCATGAGTCATATGAATGATATGATCGACACTTCGTTGTCCACCATTGAAGCCACATCTCTTCTCGTGAAGATCGGATTAGGTGTGGTGAATTTGGATCATGTTCACTAAACAACTTGAGGGATGTTGAATTTAGTGGGAGTTCATCTAGTAATTTGATTAAAAGTTGAACTAGTTATCATGAACATAGTCTAATTTGTACTTGCAAATATTGTAGATCACATGGCTAAGTCCAACTTCAACTTCAACGTTTTTGCTGAGAAAGAAAAGCTTAAGAACAATGGGTCTAACTTCACCAACTGGTTCCGCAATCTGACAATCATTCTCTCTGGCGATCAAAAGGACTATGTCCTTGAGAAAGCGTTAGGTAACCCCTCTGCTGCAACTGCGCTGGCTAATGAGAGAGCTGTCTATCAGTCGCGCAAAGATGATTATGGTGTGATTAAGAGCACCATGTTGTTTGCTATGGAATCGGACCTTCAAAATCGTTTTGAAGACTATCCCGGGCCCTTTGAGATTCTTGAGGAGCTAAAAACTATGTTTCAGACTCAGGCCCGTTCTGAGAGATATGAGATCTCTGAGAAATTCTTTAACTGCAAGATGGAGGAAGGGAGTTCCGTTAGTGAGCACGCCATTAAGATGTCGGGCTACACTCAACGCCTTGAGCAACTGGACTGCAAGATTCCAGAGGAGCTCAAGATTGACAGGGTTCTGCAATCACTCCCTCCTAGCTACAAAAGTTTTGTAGTGACTCATAATCAGATTGGTTCCACTGATACGATCACCGAGCTCTTCGCAAAGCTGAAGGCTGCGGAGGTGGACATCAAAAAGGATAATCATGTGTTGATGGTAAACAAGCCCCCCACCTTCAAAAAAGGTGAGGGTGCAAAGAAGCCCTTCAAGAAAGGCGGCGGCAAGCGCGTTGCCCCTGCTGAGAAGAAGATCAAGTCTGGACCCAAGCCGGACACTGAGTGCTTCTATTGCAAGGACAAGGGTCACTGGAAGCGCAACTGTCCGAAGTACTTAGCGGACAAGAAGGCTGGCACCATCAAAGGTATATTTGATATACATGTTATTGATATTTTCCTTACTAGCCCTCGTTGTAGTGCCTGGGTATTTGATACTGGTTCAGTTGCTAATATTTGTAACTCGAAACAGGAGCTACGGAATAGACGGCGGCTTGCGAGGGATGAGGTGACGATGCGCGTTGGCAACGGATCAAGAGTTGATGTTATGGCCGTCGGCACGCTCTCCTTAGTTTTTCCTTCGGGATTAGTTTTAAACCTTAATAAGTGTTATTATGTGCCTGCGTTGAGCATGAACATTGTTTCTGGATCGTGTTTATTGCAAGACGGTTATTCATTTAAATCGGAGAATAATGGTTGTTCTATTTATGTGAGTAACATCTTTTATGGTCATGCACCTGCTCTAAATGGTTTATTTCTTCTGAATCTCGAAAGGGATGAAACACACATCCATAACATTGAGGCTAAGAGATGCAAAGTAGATAGTGATAATACTACTTATTTGTGGCACTGTCGTCTAGGTCATATTGGTGTAAAGCGCATGAAGAAACTCCATTCTGATGGACTTTTGGAGTCTCTTGATTTTGAATCATTTGACACATGCGAACCATGCCTCATGGGCAAGATGATCAAAACCCCGTTCTCCGGAATGATGGAGCGAGCAACGGACTTATTGGAAATCATACATACCGATGTATGCGGACCGATGAGTGTTTCGACGCGGTGTGGATATCGCTACTTTCTCACTTTTACCGATGACTTAAGTAGATATGGGTATATTTATTTGATGAAACATAAATCTAAAACATTTGAAAAGTTCAAGGAATTTCACAATGAAGTGGAGAACCATCGTAACAGAAAAATTAAGTTTCTACGATCCGATCGTGGAGGTGAATATTTGAGTTATGATTTTCTCACGCATCTTAAAGCAAGCGGAATCGTTTCGCAACTCACGCCACCCGGAACACCACAGCGCAATGGTGTGTCTGAACGCCGGAATCGAACTCTATTAGATATGGTCCGATCGATGATGTCTCTTACTGATTTTCGGTTATCATTTTGGGGTTATGCATTAGAAACCGCTGCATTCACTTTAAATAGGGCACCATCTAAATCCGTTGAGACGACACCGTATGAACTGTGGTTTGGTGCTAAACCTAAGTTGTCGTTTCTTAAAGTTTGGGGATGTGAAGCTTACGTCAAGAAGTTGATGCCGGACAAGCTCGAACCCAAAGCGGAGAAATGCGTCTTCATAGGATACCCTAAGGAAACTATTGGTTATACCTTCTATCACAGAACCGAAGGCAAAGTGTTTGTCGCAAAGAACGGTTCCTTTCTTGAGAAGGAGTTTCTCTCGAAAGAAGTGAGTGGGAGGAAAGTAGAGATAGACGAGGTTGTTGAACCTTCTCTTGAGTTGGAGAGTAGCACAGCACCTGAAATTGTTCCAGTGCCGTCTGCACAAACAATTGAGGAAGCTAATGACAAGGATCATGAAGCTTCGGACGATGCTACTACTGAACGTTGCAGGTCGACAAGGTCGCGTGCCCCTCCTGAGTGGTACGGCAACCCTGTCTTGACTGTCTTGTTGGTAGAAGACAGTGAACCTACAAACTATGAGGAAGCGATGATGAGCCCAGACTCTGAGAAATGGCTAGAGGCCATGAAATCCGAATTGGGATTCATGAGCAAAAACCAAGTATGGACTTTGGTAGACCCTCCTAGCGACCGAAAGGCCGTTGAGTGCAAATGGATTTTCAAGAGGAAAACGGACGCGGATGGTAATGTTACCGTCTATAAAGCACGGCTTGTCGCGAAAGGTTTTCGACAAGTTCAAGGTGTTGACTACGATGAGACCTTCTCTCCCGTAGCGATGTTTAAGTCCATTCGGATTTTATTAGCAATTGCTGCGTTTCATGATTATGAAATATGGCAGATGGTCAAGACTGCGTTCCTCAATGGCAACATTGATGAAGAGTTGTATATGATGCAACCCGAAGGTTTTGTCGATCCTAAGGATGTTGATAAAGTGTGCAAACTTCAGCATTCCATTTATGGACTGAAGCAAGCATCTCGGAGTTGGAACCTTCGTTTTGATCAAGTGATCAAGAGCTTTGGATTTGTTCCAAATAGCTATGAAGCTTGTATCTACAAGAAAGTGAGTGGGAGCTCAGTGACATTTCTGGTACTATATGTGGATGACATATTGATTATTGGAAATGACATTAACATGCTTAACGATATGAAGTGTTATTTGAACAAATGTTTTCAATGAAATACCTAGGTGAATCTGCTTATATATTGGGCATCAAAATCTATAGAGATAGACAAAGACGCCTGATAGCTTTAAGCCAGAGTACATACCTAGACAAAGTTCTGAAAAGGTTCAGAATGGATAAGGCAAAGAAAGGTTCAATGCCTATGTTGTCAGGTAAGATATTGAGCAAGGCTTAGTGTCCAGCTACGGTAAATGATAGAGAAGCTATGAGCAAAGTGCCTTATGCCTCGGCCATAGGTTCTATCATGTATGCCATGCTGTGTACAAGACCGGATGTGTCCAATGCTCTTAGTTTCACGAGCATATATCAAAGTGATCCAGGAGTGGAACACTGGACAGCCGTGAAGAACATCCTAAAGTACCTAAATAGGACTAAAGAAATGTTCTTAGTCTATGGAGGTGATGAACAGCTCGTCGTAAAAGGTTACGTCGACGCTAGTTTCGACACCGACAAGGATGATTCTAAATCTCAGACAGGATACGTTTATATTTTGAATGGAGGAGTTGTGAGCTGGAGAAGCTGCAAGCCAAGCGTGATCGCGGGATCTACAGTGGAAGCGGAATACATGGCTGCTGCAGAAGCGTCAAGTGAAGGAGTTTGGATCAGGAACTTCATCACTGAGCTTGGCGTGGTTCCAAGTGCATTGGACCCACTGGAGATATTGTGTGACAACACTGGCGCCATAGCACTCGCTAAGGAACCAAGATATCATCCAAAGACCAAGCATATCAACCGCAAGTTTCATATAATCCGAGATTATATAGCAGATGGAGATCTAAAGATTAGCAAAGTACATACAGATCTGAATGTCGTAGATCCATTGACTAAACCTCTTCCACGTGTAAAACATGATCAGCACCTTAGTGCCATGGGTGTGAGATTGTTGCCAAATGTAAACTAGATTATTGTAAGATCCCTCCCTTATAAAGGAAAAGGATCCCTGTGATTACATTGCTAGTCCCTGGATCAATGCTAGCATCCATAGTTTAAGATGAAGTACACAGATACAAAGGTCATTATTACAACCATTCCAGAGATAAACATAGTCTTTACAACTCTAAGGCCACAGGCCTAATACAAGAGTTTGAATAAGTAAATAAATAAAAGTCTTCATCTTCATGTGCCATAGGCAAACATGTTGAGTGTAGACTCATGACTCCTAATCCTCATCAGAGTATCCTACAACATCACAAGTTACAGCCACAGTGGGTCAATACATTGGAATAGTATTGGCAAGTGATACCTTAGTATAATTTTAGGTGGACTAGATACTATATGCAATTTGGATAAGTGTAGCTTGGCTTGCTTTGCTCAAAATAGGTTTTGCCTATTAGTTGAAATCACCAAGTTTTTGTTTGTTAAAACTTTTCCCAAGGAACCACCAATAGACATTGAGGTCCTTCACCCTTGTTCACGCACAAGTTTTTACTTAGAAATTGGGATGATGAGATTCTTGATAGCTTCCATGTCTTGATGCTCATGTTGTCCATTACCATGGACTTGGCTAAGTACTTAGTTTCTTCCATCTGCAGAGGTGGTGCACTTTCCCCACAAGCCTTGATTTTCACCAAGACAGGACCTTTCAGAAGCCTTCCCTTAGACCAAATGGACGCGTTCCAACCTATCATCCCACTACCACCAACTGTCCAAATGGCTAAGTTCTAGCAACCTATGTGATCCTGGCAGAGCCCATATTGCCAAGTGGTTGCACTAGAAGCTTCTTAACATTTGGCCTCTAAAATCTCTTTGTTCCTGGGTGGCTTACCACAAGTGAGATACACAAGGTAAACCATAGAAATGGGCCTTGTGTAACCACTCAACATAAACCATTCCTTCCCTTCCACCCAGGTGTTTCATTAACTTAGTTGTTTTATTAGGCAAAACATAAGTCCAAAGACTTAGAAATATTTTCAACATAGCATGTATAATTCACCAACCCTTGTTTGCTATTAGCTAGGCTAAGCATGGCATAGATAGTAACTTAACTTAGAGATTCCCTAGCAATTCTACAACTACTAGGATTTCCCAACATGGCATATAAGCAAAAATAATAACATGCAAGACTTAGCAAAATATTTCTAGTGCTTAGTATAAAACATGGGGATAGAAATATTCATGAAGTACCACTTGCCTTGGTAGTTTGGAGAGTAGCTACACTCCTCACAATCACAATCACTAGCACCAAAATCTACACAAAGAATCATAGCCATAATCACATATATACAATCAAAAATATATGCATGCATGCAAATGATATGTGATGATTTTTAAAACTCAACAAAGCAAGTATACAGTACTGAATCATAAACAAGTTAAAAGCTTGCCAAACAACATTTATTTAAACCCTAAAACAATTCCTAAACATTTCATATACTCAAATTAGTCCTACACAAGTTTCTGCAAATAAAACCATTTTACCAGGAGCAACACATTAAACACATTGCATATTTAGAAAGGGCTTGCTCTCCTGATTCCAATGGTATAAATTTTTTCAAATTCTAACGTGGGGATCAAAAGTTATAGTCAAAACAATTTCAAATAACAAACAGATTCAAATCCTATTTTAAATCTAAACTCCAGCCACGCGGCGTGTTTCTATTGGCTGATACCGGTTCGGGCGGATCACGCTTACGAGCTGCAGGATCTAAGTGGCGATGCACGGTTCAGATCAAAACGTAACGCTTCGCCCTCTAATCTAATTCTAGCCTCTAGATCTAGATCCAACGATCCTAGATGTTCTGACCAAAGATGAGCGGCGCTAGCGGCGGCGACTGGCGGCGGCGCGCTCTGACAGTAGCGGTGCCGGCGAACTAGGGCACCCTGAGGGGTGGGAAGATGCTCAACAGAACCGCAGCGACGAGAGGAAGCTCGACGTGTCCTTGGTTGGCGAAGGGGCGCTCGGAGCCGTCGCGGATTGCTCGTCGGAGTAGTCTCTGTCGGCTGTGGCTTCTGCTCGTCGACGTTGGTGATGTTCTGAGCCGCGCTAAGACAAGGGAAGGGTACCGTTAGATGCGCAGGACGCTGGGGATCTTACGCGTATCAAACAAAGGGCAAGGGGAGGTTGGAACTTACGGGGAGAGATCGCCGGAGTTCGAGCAGAGAGCGGGGGCGCTCAGTTGTTGATGTTGCCGAGGCTACAGGCCATGCGCGAGCAAACGGGAAGTGTCAGTAGATGTGCACGGAGATGCAGAGCAAGCCAGCATGAACCACGGGCAGAGGGGAGTGCGGTACTCACCGGAATTCGTCAGCGAGGTCGTCGGAGCAGTGGGGTTGCGGCGAGAAATCCTTGCAGCCTGGGGGCGTTCAGTGCTCGGGGTCTGGGGGAAATGGAGAGGGGGCAGAGGGGGTTTAAGTAGGCGAGGTGGGGGCGAGAATCACTCCAGCATTGTACGGGAATTGACGACGCGAATCAATCAGGAAACGCCCGCGAGATTTGGGGATGAACCAGTCGCTGGGTGGAGACGACGATGGTCGTGTGGGCCGTGGCTGTCAGCGAGAGGAAAGGAGAGGCAGTGGGTCCAGACTGTCAGCGAGCTAGTGGGTGCGGGGGTGAGTGAAGAAAAACGGTTCGCGGGGTGGGGTGCTGGGCTTAGTTAGGCCAGTTGGGCCAGATTCGGCTGAGGCTTATTTTTTTCCTCTTTTAAGCTTTTCTTTTTCTGTTTGCTTTTCTAAAATGGTTTTCAAACTTCAATTTCAAATTTTTTTGATCCCAAAACTTTTCAGGATTTTTGTACAATAAATCTTGTACTTAAATAAGTGTCAAACACATCTGTTCACTCAAACACACATGGGTCTTTTGAAAGTAAAATAAAACCATGCCTTTATGAGGTGTGATAATAGGCATAGAATTGGTTTTATTTCATATTTTTGCTTTGAGACTTTGCTCAATGTTTGAATTCCCTTGGGTTTGTATTCTAAACAATACTGAATGGTTAATAACATCTTTCTCAAAAACAAGTAGCACAAGGGCTTGAGTAAACTTACATGAAATATTGAGCAACAATGCTCCTGTTTTGGAACAGATTTATTTGTAATAAGGTTCAAAGGACCATGGATGCATGGATGATATGCATGAGTTTAAAACATGATTTTAAGGATGTTACAAATCTAACCCCCTTAAGGTGAATCTCGCCCTCGAGATTCGAATTGGCTAGCAAATAGGTGAGGGTGGTCTTTCCGAAGATCATCTTCTCTTTCCCAAGTTGCTTCCTCTTCGGTATGATGATTCCACTACACTTTGCAAAACTTGATAGTCTTAGTCCGTGTGACTCTTTCTGCAGTTTCAAGAATCTTGATAGGTTTCTCCTCATAAGTAAGATCACTTTCTAGCTGAACCTCTTCTAAAGGTATTGTATCCTTCAAAGAAGTTTCTTCCATTTCTGGATGACATTTCTTAAGTTGACTCACATGAAACACATTATGGACAGCTGATAGAGATTCTGGCAGTTCAATTTCATAGGCAACTTCTCCTTTACGACTCAGAATCTTGAATGGTCCAACATATCTTGGTGCCAATTTTCCTTTGACTCCGAACCTCTTCACTCCACGAAGTGGTGACACTCTAAGATAAGCTCTATCACCAACTTCGTAGGTGACTTCTCTACGCTTAGGATCTGCGTAGCTTTTCTGTCGGGATTGTGCTATCTTCAATCTGTCCTTAACCAACTTGACTTTCTCTTCGGCTTCTTTGATAAGTTCTGGTCCGAACAGACTTCTTTCTCCCACACCATTCCATAACAATGGGGTGGTACACTTTCTCCCGTAGAGAAACTCAAATGGTGCCATCTCAATGCTGGCTTGATAGCTGTTGTTATAAGAAAATTCTGCATAAGGTAGACTTTCATCCCAACTGGCTCCATAGTCTAGGGCACATGCCCTCAACATGTCTTCAAGAATCTGATTGGTCCTTTCTGTTTGTCCATCAGTTTGAGGATGAAAAGCAGTGCTGAATTCCAACCTCGTTCCCAACGACTCATGTAGCTGTCTCCAAAAATGGGAAGTGAATTGAGTTCCCCTATCAGACACAATACTCTTGGGCACTCCATGTAAACATACAATTCTACTCATATAGATTTTGGCCAACTTAGCACTTGTGTAGGTTGTATTCACGGGTATGAAATGAGCCACTTTAGTTAGGCGATCCACTACTACCCAAATAGAATCATATCCTGACCTGGTCCTTGGTAATCCGGTAATGAAATCCATACCAATCTTGTCCCACTTCCAATCAGGAATAGGTAGTGGTTGAAGCAAACCTGCTAGTTTCTGGTGTTCCGCTTTCACTCTACTACACACATCACACAAGGCAATATGTTCGGCGATGTCCTTCTTGAGATTATTCCACCAAAATCTTTCCTTCATGTCCATGTACATTTTGGTGTTACCCGGATGAATGGAATACGGAGAGTTGTGTGCTTCTTGCAAAATCAGTTTCCGAAGCTCCGGATCTTGTGGAACACAGATAAGTTTCCCATGCCATAAAGTACCATGTTCGTCTTCATGGAGTCCTTTGGCTTTTCCCTTGCCAATCTTCTCTTTAATTTCTTCAATTTCCTTATCAATCTTCTAGGCTTCTTTGATCTTGTCCAACAAAGTGGGTTGAACATCCAAAGACATGAGATGTCCTTCAGGCACAATCTCCAACCTGAGATCTCTAAATTGGGCACACAAATCATCGGGCAATTCTCCCTTGGTAAGGCCATTCACAAAAACCTTACGGCTTAAAGCATCCGCTACAACATTTGCTTTACCGGGATGGTATTGCAAACTTAAGTCATAGTCCTTGATGAGCTCTAGCCATCTTCTTTGTCTCATATTGATTTCCTTCTGAGTGAAGATATACTTCAAACTCTTGTGATCTGTGAACACTTCACATCTCTTTCCCAAAAGATAGTGTCTCCATGTTTTTAGTGCATGGACGACAGAGGCTAGCTCTAAATCATGAGTAGGATAGTTCACTTCATGAGTTTTGAGTTGTCTCGAGGCATAAGCCACAACTTTACCGTCTTGCATAAGTACTGCACCCAAACCCTGATGAGATGCATCACAATATACTTGGAAATCTTTTTCCAAATCTGGCAGACACAAGACTGGTGCTGTCACAAGTCTCTTCTTCAATTCCTGAAAGCTGAGTTCACAACCTTTAGACCAAGCAAACTTCTTGTCTTTCTTTAGCAATTCCGTCATGGGCTTAGCTACCTTGGAGAAGTTTTCAATGAACCTTCGGTAGTAACCTTCTAAGCCAAGGAAACTACGAACCTCTTTCACTGACTTGGGAGATTCCCATTCAGTCATAGCTGAAACTTTAGCAGGATCAACTGCTACTCCATCCTTTGTCATAACATGACCAAGAAAACCAACTTCATTTAACCAGAATTCACACTTGCTGAATTTGGCATAAAGTTTATGCTCTCTTAACTTCTCAAGTATCAAACGCAAATGTCCTTCATGCTCTTCTTTGCTCTTGGAGTAGACTAAAATGTCATTGATGAAAACGACAACAAACTTGTAAAGGAATTCCATGAACACCTTGTTCATCATATTCATGAAGTATGCTGGAGCATTGGTCAAACCAAAAGGCATTACGGTGTACTCATACAATCCATACCTTGTGGTGGAAGCTGTCTTAGGTATGTCTTGTTCCCTTATCTTGAGTTGAAAATAACCTGACCGGAGATCAATCTTTGAGAACACACAAGCTCCTTCTAGCTGATCAAACAAGTCATTGATTCTAGGCAAAGGGTATTTGTTCTTGATAGTCACCTCGTTGAGTGAACGGTAATCTATGCATAACCTTTGACTTCTATCTTTCTTCTCCACGAACAAAACTGGGGCTCCCCAAGATGAAGAACTTGGTTGAATAAATCCTTTCTGTAACTGTTCTCCAAGTTGTTTCTTGAGTTCTTTCAGTTCATCAACTGACATCTTATATGGTCTCTTTGCTATTGGTCCAGACCCTGGAACCAAATCTATAAGAAATTCCACATCTCTATCTGGTGGCATTCCCGGCAATTCTTCCGGAAACACATCCGGATACTCACTCACAATTGGCACACTGTCTATGCTAACCCCCTTAAGAGAATTTAGCATACTCCTTCTTGCTTCAAAGTTGGTCTTGAATCTGATCCTTTTATTTTCTAGAGTTGTGAGTGAGACAGTATGGTTGGCACAATCTATCACTCCTTTGTACTTAGTCATCCAGTCCATTCCCAAAATGACATCCAATCCTTGGGAGTTTAGAATTATCAAGTTAACGGGAAACTTATACTTCCCAAACTCTATGGCTAGATCATGACATCCTGAATTCACTATCATTTCTCCGCCAGGAGAACTTACTTTTATAGGACACCCAATAGTTTCTACCGGTAGTTCATTTCTTTCAACAAATGCTCTTGATATGAATGAATGAGATGCACCAGTATCAAAGAGTACAAATGCTGGAACAGAATTGAGTTTGAACTTACCAGCAACGGCATCAGGCTCCTCATAGATTTCCTCCACATTGATGTGGTTTACTTGTCCCTTCTGAAAAGGGTTGGGCTTGTTGGGTCCTTCAACTTTCTTTTCTGGGCACTCATTTGCATAATGCCCCATCTTCTTGCACTTAAAGCATTCAACCTGACTGATGTCTTTCTTGATAGGCTGGCTTCCACTTCCACTTCCATTACCACTGTGGTGGCTCTTATATCCACCCTTGTGGTTTTTGTACTTGTCATTGTCATGACTACGGTGATGTTTGTTGTCATGACGGTTGTGGTTGTGGTGCTTGTTGAATTTCCCATGCTTGTGGGATCCTGAGCTTCCACTGTCATCATAGTGGGAACGTTTGTGAGACGATCCCGAGCTGTGCTTGTCGGAGTGCTTTCTCTTCCTACTCTCAACTTGTTTCATTTTGTTCTCCAAAATAGCAGCCTTATCACAAAGAGACTGATAAGTGGGAACATAGGCCACTGATAGCTGCAGGTTCAGTTCATCATTCAGGCCTTCAAGGAATTTCTCCCTTCTCTTAGCATCGGTGTCAACTTCATCCGGTGCATAACGCACCAGATTGTTGAACTCCTCAATATACTCTGCCACGCTACGGTGGCGTTGCTTCAAGTTATGAAACTCCTTCTTTTTCAGACTCATCACTCCGGATGAGATATGAGCAGTACGAAAGCCATCCTCAAAGATAGCCCATGTCACATCTTCTATGGGAGTGGTGATCTGGAAGTTATCCCACCAAGTGGCGGCTGGTCCTTCCAGCAAATGTGCTGCAAATCTGACCTTTTCAGCATCAGTACAACCCACAGTTACCAAGTCCTTGTTCACAGAGCGTAGCCAATCATTGGCCACCATGGGATCAGTTGTTCCTGAGAACTTTGCTGGCCTCAATCTCAAGAACCTGGTAAGCATGTCAAAACCCGGTGGGTTGTTGTTGTTGTTATTGTTGTTGTTGTTGTTTTGGTTCTGGATGAACGTCGTCATCATTTGCATCAGCTGAGTCTGAGCTGTCATCATTTGCTGCATTTCTGGAATGATGTTGTTGTTGTTGGGGTTGGGATTTGCACGACGGGGAGGCATCTGTGGTTTGTTCAATAGAGATAAGAATGAGATACCCATATATGCTATCATGCACAATACATCACATATCAATCACCAAGCATGCAACAAAGAGGATAAAGGTTCAACAACAAGATAACAAGTTCGTAAAGTAAAACACACACAAATAACAAGCCATCCACATGTCGGATGGTCAAATAACAAGTTCTCAAACAACAAGTACGATAATATATGATAAATGAGTAATCAAATCTACTCCTCGGCATCAACCTCCTCCTCAACAAAAGTAAGACATGCGTTCTCCATCGCGGTCTTGTATTCCTCGACATTGGTGGTCAAAGTCTCTATCTTGGCCTTGAGAGCCCTCTTTTGGGAACGAAGTCTCTCAATCACCGTCTGTTGATGCTCGAGCTCGAAGTCCTTGGCCTGCAGTTCTTCAGTCATGTCCCAGATCTTCTTGTTCCTATCCTGGACTCGCTTCTCCTGACTCTTGAACTTTCTGTCCTGGCTCTCGAACTTCATCTCCATCTCCTTGACTATCTCATCTTGCTCCGCGAAGAGCTTGTCCTTCTCATGAAGCTGTACCTGGAGTTCGTCATTGTTGAGCATGACATTGGTCCTGTCGGTGTCCACGTGCCTAATGAGAGACTCTAAGTCCTGGAGGTATAGACGAATCGGCTCTGCTGTTCCCCTTGATTCGTCCTCGAAGTCTATGGACTCTCCGTCCTCATCACGTCTACCAAAGACGTGGAAGTGAGTACCTCTAACCTGTCGGGAGTGTCTCCCTAGCAGACGTCCTATCAGATCCTGCATGACTACCTCAAGGCCTCTCTCCTTGTCATCATGCATGAGCTTGAAGATGATGGCCTCCGTGGTAGGCTTTGTCTGGCGTCCGGGCTGATTAACCTTGAAGCCCCAAAGGTCTTTCCTCTCAAACTTGGTGAGGGGAAGCACCATAATGGTAGGAAGAGGGAGATTGAGCAAAGTAGTAAGCTCAACAATACGAGGACCAAAGCGAGTTCCCTGGAACTCCTCAACAGTGCTGAAGGTAACAGTAGGCATCTATTTATAAGATAGAAAAAGTTAGAACAACACAACCTAAGATAAAATACAAGGCAAAGCATCACACACACATCTTAGGAAATCAAACACACAAGTCATGTCACACATGGATCCATTACAACAACCAAGGTTCAACTTATTTTAAAGCCACATTTGGAAAATAAGGTGATAAGTGGTGGTCCAACTAACGAAGTACGTTTACAATCCTATCTCACTGGATCTGTTGGCTAACACAATGTTTCTAGAAGCAATCAGTCTATCTTGTTCACATGACTCCATCACTAAGTCTATAATGTCTCCTCTTAAAGTTTGGTTGGTAGCCTCCAACTCTTGGGTATGTTTCTTCTCTCCCTTTAGGTCATTTTGGAGGTTGAGCATTCTGCACTTGACTCTATCACCAAGTTCTTTGATGGTCTTCCAAGCTGCATCCCTTGCTGATTCAAAGAATGTAGTGTGCACCACTGAATTGGTGAACATGCAGAATCCTTTTTCCTTGTGGTTGTCTTCCTTGTTTTTATACAAGTGAAGTTGCACCCACCAGTATTCAACTCCTTCATCCATCACAGGAAATCCTTTGTACACAGCTGCACCTTGTATCTCTAATGCAACCATGAGGTCCTTGAGAGCCTTGGGGAATTCTGTCTCACATTCCAAAGTCATTGTCATGAGTGGTCCTTTCCTTACGGCTTCGTTGATGGAATTCATCTACAAATAGAGATGAGAAAGAAGATTAGAAGAGTTTACGAGAAGAATAGACAAGTGTAGAAGTTGTTGAAATTTTTTCCTTAGTGGTTTCCAATCCTAGGGTCATAATCCTACAGGCAACACAGTGCTCTGATACCATCTGTAAGATCCCTCCTTTATAAAGGAAAAGGATCCCTGTGATTGCAATGCTAGTCCCTGGATCAATGCTAGCATCCACAGTTTAAGATGAAGTACACAGATACAAAGGTCATTATTACAGCCATTCCAGAGATAAACATAGTCTTTACAACTCTAAGGCCACAAGCCTAATACAAGAGTTTGAACAAGTAAATAAATAAAAGTCTTCATCTTCATGTGCCACAGGAAAACATGTTGAGTGTAGACTCATGACTCCTAATCCTCATCAGAGTATCCTACAACATCACAAGTTACAGCCACAGTGGGTCAATACATTGGAATAGTATTGGCAAGTGATACCTTAGTATAATTTTAGGTGGACTAGATACTATATGCAATTTGGCTAAGTGTAGCTTGGCTTGCTTTGCTCAAAATAGGTTTTGCCTATTAGTTGAAATCACTAAGTTTTTCTTTGTCAAAACTTTTCCCAAGGAACCACCAATAGACATTGAGGTCCTTCACCCTTGTTCACCCACAAGTTTTTACTTAGAAATTGGGATGAGGAGATTCTTGATAGCTTACATGTCTTGATGCTCATGTCGTCCATTACCATGGACTTGGCTAAGTACTTAGTTTCTTCCATCTGCAGAGGTGGTGCACTTTCCCCACAAGCCTTGATTTTCACCAAGACAGGACCTTTCAGAAGCCTTCCCTTAGACCAAATGGACGCGTTCCAACCTATCATCCCACTACCACCAACTGTCCAAATGGCTAAGTTCTAGCAACCTATGTGATCCTGGCAGAGCCCATATTGCCAAGTGGTTGCACTATAAGATTCTTAACATTTGGCCTCTAAAATCTCTTTGTTCCTGGGTGGCTTACCACAAGTGAGATACATAAGGTAAACCATATAAATGGGCCTTGTGTAACCACTCAACATAAACCATTCCTTCCCTTCCACCCAGGTGTTTCATTAACTTAGTTGTTTTATTAGGCAAAACATAAGTCCAAAGACTTAGAAATATTTTCAACATAGCATGTATAATTCACCAACCCTTGTTTGCTATTAGCTAGGCTAAGAATGGCATAGATAGTAACTTAACTTAGAGATTCCCTAGCAATTCTACAACTACTAGGATTTCCCAACATGGCATATAAGCAAAAATAATAACATGCAAGACTTAGCAAAATATTTCTAGTGCTTAGTATAAAACATGGGGATAGAAATATTCATGAAGTACCACTTGCCTTGGTAGTTTGGAGAGTAGCTACACTCCTCACAATCACAATCACTAGCACCAAAATCTACACAAAGAATCATAGCCATAATCACATATATACAATCAAAAATATATGCATGCATGCAAATGATATGTGATGATTTTTAAAACTCAACAAAGCAAGTATACAGTACTGAATCATAAACAAGTTAAAAGCTTGCCAAACAACATTTATTTAAACCCTAAAACAATTCCTAAACATTTCATATACTCAACTTAGTCCTACACAAGTTTCTGCAAATAAAACCATTTTACCAGGAGCAACACATTAAACACATTGCATATTTAGAAAGGGCTTGCTCTCCTGATTCCAATGGTATAAAATTTGTCAAATTCTAACGTGGGGATCAAAAGCTATAGTCAAAACAATTTCAAATAACAAATAGATTCAAATCCTGTTTTAAATCTAAACTCCAGCCACGCGGCGTGTTTCTATTGGCTGATACCGGTTCGGGAGGATCACGCTTACGAGCCGCAGGATCTAAGTGGTGATGCACGGTTCAGATTAAAACGTAACGCTTCGCCCTCTAATCTAATTCTAGCCTCTGGATCTAGATCCAACGATCCTAGATGTTCTGACCAAAGATGACTGGCGGCGACTGGCGGCGGCGCGCTCTGATAGTGGCGGCCTGAGGGGTGGGAAGATGCTCACCAGAACCACAGCGACGAGAGGAAGCTCGACGTGTCCTTGGTTGGCGAAGGGGCGCTCGGAGCCATCACGGATTGCTCGTCGGAGTAGTCTCTGGCGGCTATGGCTTCTGCTCATCGACGTTGGCGATGTTCTGAGCCGCGCTAAGACAAGGGGAGGGTACCGTTAGATGCGCAGGACGCTGGGGATCTTACGCGTATCAAACAGAGGGCAAGGGGAGGCTGGAACTTACCGGGAGAGATCGCCGGAGTTCGAGCAGAGAGCGGTGGCGCTCAGTTGTTGATGTTGCCGAGGCTACAGGCCATGCGCGAGCAAACGGGAAGTGTCAGTAGATGCGCACGGAGATGCAGAGCAAGCCAGCATGAACCACGGGCAGAGGGGAGTGCGGTACTCATCGGAATTCGTCGGCGAGGTCGTCGGAGCAGTGGGGTTGCGGCGAGAAATCTTCGCAGCCTGGGGGCGTTCAGTGCTCGGGGTCTAGGGGAAATGGACAGGGGGCAGAGGGGGTTTAAGTAGGCGAGGTGGGGGTGAGAATCACTCCAGCATTGAACGGGAATTGACGACGCGAATCAATCAGGAAACGCCCGCGATATTTGGGGATGAACCAGTCGCTGGGTGGAGACGACGATGGTCGTGTGGGCGGTGGCTGTCAGCGAGAGGAAAGGAGAGGCAGTGGGTCCAGACTGTCAGCGAGCTAGTGGGTGCAGGGGTGAGTGAAGAAAAACGGTTCGCGGGGTGGGGTGCTGGGCTTAGTTGGGCCAGTTGGGCCAGATTCGGCTGAGGCTTATTTTTTTCCTCTTTTAAGCTTTTCTTTTTCTGTTTGCTTTTCTAAAATGGTTTTCAAACTTCAATTTCAAATCTGTTTGATCCCAAAACTTTTCAGGATTTTTGTACAATAAATCTTGTACTTAAATAAGTGTCAAACACATCTGTTCACTCAAACACACATGGGTCTTTTGAAAGTAAAATAAAACCATGCCTTTATGAGGTGTGATAATAGGCATAGAATTGGTTTTATTTCATATTTTTGCTTTGAGACTTTGCTCAATGTTTGAATTCCCTTGGGTTTGTATTCTAAACAATACTGAATGGTTAATAGCATCTTTCTCAAAAACAAGTAGCACAAGGGCTTGAGTAAACTTACATGAAACATTGAGCAACAATGCTCCTGTTTTGGAACAGATTTATTTGTAATAAGGTTCAAAGGACCATGGATGCATGGATGATATGCATGAGTTTAAAACATGATTTTAAGGATGTTACAATTATTGACTCTAGTGCAAGTGGGAGACTGTTGGAATTATGCCCTAGAGGCAATAATAAAGATGTTATTATTATAATTCTTGTTCATGATAAAGTTTATATTCCATGCTATAATTTTATAAGCGGAAACTTTAATACTTGTGTGGTTTGTGAACAACACCGCGTCCCTAGTATGCCTCTATGGACTAGCTCATTGATTAATGATGGTTAAGGTTTCCTAACCATAGACATGAGTTGTCGGTTAATAAAGAGATCATATCATTGGGAGAATGATATGATGGACAGACCCAAACTAAGTGAAGCAATTAGATCCTGTCATCGTGTTCATCTTTGCGAAGCTTTTCTTATGTCAAATATTGTATTCCTTAGACCATGAGATAATACAACTCCCTGGTATCGGATGAAAGCTTTGAGGTCATCAAACGTCATCCTATGAGAGGGTGATCATAAAGGTGTCTCTCAGGTGATCGGAAAGTACCTGTTGGGTTGTATGTATCGAGATGGGATTTGTCCCTCCCAAGTCGGAGAGATATACTTCGGGCCCACTCGATAATCGATATCAACACCGCTTGCAAGCATGTGGTTAAGGAGTTAATCACAAAGTGATATCAGATTACGGAACGAGTAAAGTACTTGCTGTGAACGACATTGAACTAGGTATGACAGTACCGACGATCAAATCTCGGGCAAGTAAAATATCGCGAGACGAAGGGAATATAAATATGGGATTGATTGAATCCTGGCATCGTGGTTCATCCGATATGATCATCGATGAATGTGTGGGAGTCAATATGGGTTTCCAGACCCCGCTGTTGATTATTGATAGAAGATCATGTCTGCATGTTCTCGAACCCGAAGGGTCACACACTTAACGTGTCTCGACGCTAGGATAGATTGGATAATTGGTTTATGAGTTTTTGTTCGGAGTCTCGGATGGGATCCGGGACATCACGAGAGGTTCCAGAATGGTCCGGAGAATAAGATTCATATAAGGCAATGCAGTTTTTGGAGTTCGGAATTGTTTCGGGTTAATCGGTATTGTACCGGAAGCTTCTAGAACCTTACGGAGGGGGACCAACGTGGCCCCACCTGTCGGGAGGGGGCATGGGCCTATGAGGGAGTGCCCTGGCCGCATTGGGCCAGGGGCACAAGGCCCCATAGGGCCCAACCGGCCAACCTAGGGCTAAACCCTAGGAAAGCTTCTAGAGGGGGGGGGGAACTTGCACCCACTCCTCCCTCCTTGGCCGCCGGCCCTAGGGTTTGGGGGAGGGGCAAGGTCTGGCCGCCCACCCCTCTATATAAAGAGGGCTGGGGTCGCACCCCTCCCGACACCTCCTCCTCAAGCCCTAGCCGCCCTGTTGCCCTCCTCTCTCTCTCCCTCCCGACTGCACGTAGGCGAAGCCCTGCTGCAGAAACTCTCCACCACTTGCACCGCGCCGTCGCGTTGTAGATCCAATCCGTCTCTCCACCATACTTGCTGGACCTAGGAAGGAGGAGACGTCGAGGTGCCGCACGTGTGCATCTCTCGGAGGCATCGCCACTTGCGGTGTTAGATCGGATCGGATCGCGAGGAGGAGAAGCGAGTACGACTACATCACCCACGTTCGGTCGAACGTTCCTCTGTGCGAATCTTCAAGGGTATGGAGATCTCATCTAATCCCTCTCGTTGTTTGCATCTCCTAGATTAGATATTGGCTTTCCCGTTCGCATCCGTAGAATTTTTTTGATTTACTATGCTACGAAACCCATCAGAAAGAACTTCGACCAAACGTGCACAGACGGCCATAGGTCGAAGTATCCTTCTGAGGCAAAGATAAAGGCGGAAAGAGAAGCAATGGCATTAGCCGGAAGATGATGTGGCTGCAGGCCGAAGTAATCGAGGAACTCCCTAGTGAAATCGCTAAGGGGGAGACCAAACACGCGAGCGAAGTGTGACATAAAGACGACGTACTCGCCCTTGTTGAGAACGGGAGAAGATTCACTGCCGGGTAAGCGACATGCTACCTCGGCAGGAATCCGGCGAGTACGGATTAACCACTCAACCTCTCACCGGGTGACGGAAGAGCCCTGCCAGGAGCCCCGCTCGAGGCCAGACGCTGCGTCGTCATCCTCAATAAGCGCGCCGCTAACGGAGCTCGACATAGGGTCGCCGGAAGAATCTACGGAAGATGAACTAGCGGCGGAGAGAAGCCTAGAACTGCAAGGCCCCGTCGTGATCCTACGCGAAAACGGCGATGGAGCGGAGAAGGAACCGCCGCGGGAAATCTAAAGAGAAGCAGATGCATCTAGGGGATAAACTAGGCAACGAGACCGAATAAACTCACCGGCAACGGCGCAGGAGCAAGTATACGGGGACGAGGTCGACGGAGCAGAGCGATTGGAGCCTCGCCGTCGAAGATCCCGATGGGTGCACGGAGGAGGGAGCACGAACATGCGCGGAAGCGAGAGGAGGAAGAAGGGCAACGGGAAGCGGAGGAGGAAAGTAAACCCCCCAGCCCCGTGCCCCTCTTTATAACCACGCGGCCTGAGTGGTAGTGGGATCGTGCGTGCAGGCGTTAACTGTGTAGATCGTGTGTGCGGCATAACCGCACGCCGTTGAGTGGAACCGCACCAACGACCACACGATGCAAGAGAGGATCACGATCTCTGACGGAAACGGTGCACGAGGCATTGCAGCGCCGATGCGACAGGCGCAGTAATTACTGTAGCCTGTCAGTGGGCACTGTAGAGGAACAAAAAACTAGAGAAACAATGATGAGTGTAACACATAGGACGAGGCGTACGCGAGAAGATGCGCAGATACCTCGGACGAGGGAAAAGTAACTCGAAAACTAGGAGAAACGAATATTGGGAAACTGATATGGCCCGACCAAGGTTAAAGGCAGGACCATACCAGCTTCGGGGACTAATGTTGGGGAGGTGACCCCGGATAGGGTCAGGACGGGGAAAGGCAAAAGGAAGTTCCCCGTCCAATTCTGAGTTAGTGGCCAAATCGGCCGAATCCTGTAAAGGTCGACCGAGGTAAGCACGAGCAGGACATCTAAGAGAGGGGCAATACGTGACCCGACCGATGTACTGTGTGAGTCGGCCGGGTCAGCCCGAATAATATAATTGCAGGTAACGTCCAAGCCGAGTTAAGCGGGATAGGGCCGAATAACAGGAAGCTTGCAGGAGAAGGAGGAGCCTATAGTCAAACTCTAGTCGCGGGCTAGGAAGAATCTGAGCAGAGCCAAACACAAAGGACAAGGCACAGAGTGACAGAAGGGCAGAAGGAGGTCACGGAGGTGACAGTCCTGGAGCCCGAGGCGTGCAGGTGGGGTTCTCTAGAACCTTGCCATCATTAGAAGGGCGACATGGAAAGGAGGCCGCCGAATTACTATATTGGGACAAGGATATTCCTCGAATATGCTTGCCACGTCAGCCCTAGAGGAGCCAAGGCTCCCCTTTATAAGGAGAGGCTTGGACTCTGAGAAGGGGATCGACTCATTTTGGTACCGTTAGGCTGGTAAAGTTCTTCTTCTCCACTCGTATACAGCTCAAGGAGCACTTGTAGCCCGAGGAAGGAGAAATAAAGATCTTTATGTTAGTCTTCTGTGTGTAGATTCAACTACATCTTCCCTCCCCAGATCCCTCTAGCATCCATTGGCCCCATACTTTAGCCTACCCATGGCATCTGCCGTGCCACCACCACGACAGCCTTCCATTGAGTTGTGCAGATAGCCCCTTTCTTGTACGGGTTAGGCGACTGCCCTCAAGTGTCTCATAGTGGATCGTGAGTAGGCCTTTGTGGTGAGCTCACGGGATAATAGGGTGAGCCTGTTGTGACGTCGGTGAGTTTCGTGCCTTCGCATCTTAGGGTGAGTCCTTGTGTGGCATTGGGTGACCATCGAGCCACCGCACTTCAAGGTGAGCCATTTGTGGCGTTCAGAGAGCATTGCACCATTGCACCTCTCCAACGGAGACATGGCTTCTTTGGAAGTGAACTTTGGGATAAAAATCAATGTTTCTGCGTCCATCGGTTATCTCTCAACCAAGCCCTTTACTTATGCAATCTACATTTTGATAGCCATCTTGCTTGAAGTATTATATCTTGCTATCACTTTGTTACTTGCCTTGCTTAGCATAGGTTGCTGGTGCACTCAATTGAACCTAGTGGTTTTAGGTTTTGTGCTCAGTAAATTAAACTTTAGTTTTATTCCGCATTTATTATAGCCTAAACCATAATTATTTTTAAACGCCTATTCACCCCCTCTAGGCGACACCCTTTACACTTTCAATTGGTATCAGAGCGAGGTCTCTCGCTTCTTAGGCTTCACCACCTTAAGAGTAATGATGTATCCTAGGGGTCTAGTGCACGATCACTCTTTTACATTTTATGGCACACATTATGATAGTTCGAGAATTCGCATGCTTAGTCATTTCCGGACCATTAACCCAAATATAGAGAGAAATCTTGATATGGGCTTGTCTCTTCCTAAGGATCCCCAAAATATATCTTTGGAGGAGGAGGCAAACTTTTATCTCGAAGCTCAAGCATCTAATGTGCTTGTTAATGTTGTGAGATTTTTAGTTCTTTCCTCAATCATGCCTTTTCAGAATGCTCATGATATTTGGACCAAGCTTTAAGCAAAATATGATGTGTCCAAACTTATTAAGGATGATTGTGTTCCCTCCACCTCCGGCCGTGATGAGTTCTCATCTTATTCCACTAGACCAACATGTGATTGTCACAAGGTAACGATATGGTGAGTGGTGATAGAACTTGCAATATGGATAGTGAGCTTACCGTTGACGATCCTTCATCTCTATCTCATTGCAATGTTTTATCTTTGGGCATGAACACTTGTAGCACTATATGTGATTTACATCCTAGTGTTGATTGTCCTTGCATATCATATAGAAATGGATTGAATATATCTCATGATGATATGCTTTCTTTGCCTTGTTGCCATGATAAATATGCTTATATTTCCTATAGTACTTGTGTTGCTAACCATGTATAGGAAACTAGGCCAAGGCAAGGTTGTGATTGGAGCTTCAAATGTTCCCTCATCATCATCTTCTCCCAACATTCACTTATGCATCATGGCTAAGGCTTCAAAGGTATCATCTCATTTGGATCCTAATATATCTCATGATGATGTGAATGTTGATCATGATGAAGTAGCTGATGATGTTGCTTCTTTGAAAAAGAAGGGGGAGCTAGTGCTTCGTGTTATTCATCCAAATAAAAATGCTTACTCTACTTTCATTGAAATATTAACCTTTATTATTGAATTTAAGCAACTTATTGATGAGCACGAGGACACAATTGACAAAATGAGTAGTCCTGAGCATGAGTATGCTAATGACATTGCAAATCTAAATGAAGATCTTGAAGAGGAACAAGCCACTATGAATCTCTTGAGGATACTATTGTGCTAGAGCTATCTAGAGTGAAGGAATCTCATGATAGAGATCTTGAGGTGGCAAGTGCCCTCCAAATTAAAAATGATGTGCTTCAAGTTGCTTATGCTAAACTCCTTAAGGATTTTAAGCACCTCAAAAATGGATCTAGGGTCATCAAGGGTGATCTCATCAAACTCACCAAGTCACATGAGCAACTTAAAGATTCATACTCTAAAGAGCTTTCCAGGTTGCCCTCACCTCTTGCTTTGAATGATGATGCTTGTGCTACTAACTCTATTTCTTGTAAAGCATCTATCTTGAAGGCGAATGTTGAGATAAAGGCTCAAATTATTTTTCTAACTAGCAACTATGGGGAATTAGAAGAAAGTCATGTTAAGCTCTCAAGCTTGCATGAGGATCTTTTAGTCTCCCATGGTAGGATAAAGTTAGCTCATGAGGCCACAATGTCAAAGGTAACATCTAGTGAGCCTCATGTGGACATTAGCAATACATCTACTCCAAATGTAATATTACCATGTGCTAGTCCTTGTGATTCATCATCTCATAACCATGCTATATCTTGTGATGAATTGAATCCCTTGCCTTGTTGCTCTAACAATGAAGCATCTACTTCATCTAGTATTGTTGTTGATACTAACCATGTAGAGGAAATCAAAGAACTCAAGGCTCAAGTAACTTCTTTTAAGAATAACTTGAAGAAGTGTCATGAAGGGAAGATCACACTCAAGAATATCTTAAGCATGCGAAGACTCCCAAATGACAAGAGTGGGCTTGGATTCAACTCAAACATCAAGAACAAGCCCACTAACAAGAATAAACACAAGGGAAACAAGAAGAAGGGACAAGAACAAGTCAAGAATCCGGCCAACATTATTTACTTCAAGTGTAAGAAGAAGGTCATCATGTGACATCTTGCCCATTGAAGAACAAGCCTCTTAGTGAGAAGCAACAAGGGAAGCGGCCTCAATATCCACCTCAAGCTCAAGTTGGGCCACTTCCTAAGAAGTCTCAAGCTCTTCCTTATGGTGTGGCATCTCCCAAGAAGGAAGATAGAAAGATAAGAACTTGCTACATTTGCCATGATAAGGGGCACATTTCTTCCTCATGCACCATGGGTAACTCCTCATCCAACCCGATCGTTATTGATGTTTATTATCTTCATAGGGATGACGATGGCAATGTCTTTGCCAAAAAATTTGGTGATCAAAGTGGTGTCAAGAAAAGAACCATTTGGGCGACCAAGCCTATTGTGACTAACTTCTTAGGACCCAACTTGGTTGGGGACCAATAAGCTAAAGCTTGATCAATAGGTGTTAGTGGAGGGGCATTGGAGGTTTGGCGGCATTATGAAGATTTGAGGGATCTTCATCAATTATTTTTGTCAAGCCAAGCCATTTGGATCATCATGCTTCTATCATATATTCGATGTTCCTCCTTGCGGTAACATGTCTTAACTCATTTACATTGAAATTTACTTGCTCCCTTGGGCATGTGTGGTTTTGTACCTTGCTTGTGTTTATATATGTTGTGCTTACAACTTACTTTTATTGAGATATTAAGTATATTTGTATATCTTGGTTGGCACACCATGTATTTGTGTTTCTTTGTTTGGAGCCTTTATTCAATCTATCTGGTATCTTATTTGGCTCTTGTGAGAGATAATGTACTATTCCAGTTTGGGGTAGTGTTATGCTTGGGCACTCATAATCCTAAAATGTGTGTACATGAGTAATACCACTTAGCATTGATATTGCAAGATTGTCTAGTCTCTACGTGGTATGTATTTCTCATGAGAAATTTAGTTTCATAATGTCCATTAATCATCTCTAGTATGATATTTTTTCTTCTTGTTAAGATTTATTAATTTATCACATTATGGGGGAGTCATGTGCTTTGTTCACATTACAAACCTAGAAAATACGGAAATTTGAGGTAGTGCCACTTAGAATTGATATTGAGAATTATCTAGCTCCTATGTGGCACATTAGCTCATACAAGTTCCAATTTGTTTGGATGTTTTTATTACTCATTTTTTGGGTCTTGTGTGTGAGTGTTTCTTGGTATGTGTTTCCTCATATTTGTATCTATATATCCTCATGGAAATCATTTGCTTTAATTTACTCTAATCATTAATTATTGTGTGACTATTTGGAGCTATCAGGAACCTCTAGCTAAGCATCGAGCTTAATTCTTATATTTTTCATATGCTTCTTGTTGTGAATATGATTGTGATATCTTTGCAAACTACCTTGGGAAAAAATTCCCTATATTTCTTGTCATTGGACAATTGGTACTCCATATATTGTAGAATTTATTGATCATATTCACTTTGGGATTGTTTATATTTGCCTTATCTTTGGACAAGAAAATAATTTTCTTTTGATCCCATGTTTTCCTTGCCTCTTTTGGATCATTTTATTTTATTGGTATCCTCTTGTGTTTTATTTAATGTAGATAGTAGTGATGATCTTATTTGTGTGCATTTTGCATTCAAAAGAAAAATTCTACATAATGCACTACTTATGGGGGAGCTCTCCTATATGATGGCAACAATCCTAACACTTCTCGTTGTGAATCTAAGTGCAGAGTGTTGTAGCAAGCTTATTTTCCCTACAAGGGTGACTCGAGGGTTTATATCTAACTCTCAAGGAATTGGTTATGGAAGTGTAGTTGTCTTCTCCTCTTCAAGCAACCTGTAAAGCAAATAATTTGTCTTGTGTCCAGAACTCCACCAAGTGGTTGTCAAGCACAAGGTTTCGTATTAGTAATATGAAATAAAATATAAATAAAGTAAAGTAATGCAAACTAGATGATATGGAAGATAGTAGAGTTGTTTGGGGTTTTTTAATGAGTGATTGCAAGTAGGGAAAGTATTTTTGTATTTTTGAAATAATA
Source organism: Avena sativa (assembly GCA_916181665.1). Lineage (NCBI taxonomy): Eukaryota > Viridiplantae > Streptophyta > Magnoliopsida > Poales > Poaceae > Avena > Avena sativa. The sequence continues at coordinate 162,117,914 of OV702294.1, read as the reverse complement.
AATTTCAGAAAATATAAAAGGTAGTAGATGCAATGGAAAGGTGTTTCTTATGATAAAAATCAGACCGGGATTCATGGGTTCACTAGTCTACTCTTTTTTTAAGTTGTAGTGATCACAAAATAATTCATCAATGATGAATATTCATGGAACTTCTATATGTGTTTGATAAGAAATCAATATGGGCATCAAGTTCTAACATAGAGATGAAATACATCTCTCTTATACTCCTCAAGAAAGGGAAACTCTATGTAATCTTGAATTAAGAACAAATCAGAGTATAACCTTAAGTAATATAACATGATGTTTGAAATACAAATATGCTACCTTGATCTAACAAGATTACCACACTATCACATGATAACTATAGCACATGATTTCACTTTATCCCTAGTGAGGCAGCAAAAGAAAGGTAAAAACCAAAGTAGATCTTGAATATTGTTTGTCACTGTAACATCCCTAAAATCATGTTTCAAACTCATGCATATCATCCATGCATCCATGATCATGTAAGATTCCATTTTCAAAAATCATTTCAAAACAGGAGCATATATGCTTATTATTTTATGTAGGTATACTCTAGCCTTAGTGCTATTTTCAAATGAGAAGGGTACTTGTTTTGTTCAGTAAGGTTTGAATTCAAACTTAGGCACTTCCCAAAGCTTGAGCAAAGTTTTCGAAACAAAATGTGTAAATAAAACCAATATTATGCCTACGGTATATATCACATAAAGGCTTGGTTTTATTTTTATTTTCAAATTGATCAAAGTATTTTGAGTAAACAGTAGTGTTTGACACACATTTGGGTGCAAAGTTTATAGTACAAAAATCCTGAAAAGATTTGAATTCAAATAGATTTTAAAATCATTTGAAAAAGGTTCCTGGAAATTCATTCAGAAAAAGAAAAAGAATAGAGAAAAGGAAAAGGGCCAGCGCCAGGATTCTGGCCCAACAAGCGAAGCAGCCCGTTAGCCAGCCCACCCGGGTTTCCCCCTCTCCCTTTGTTTCTCACCCGCGCGTGTACCCACTCGCTGACAACTGGGCCCTCACTGCCGCGTCACCCTTCATCCTCAATCAACGCCGACGACCACCTCGTCGCTGTCGTTTCCCCGCACTGATGCCGTGCTTAAATTGCATTGATACGACGAGAGATTTATGCCCCCGCTCTGGCTATAAGACCACCTCCCCTCGACGCTCATTTCCCCTCACCTAGCACTGACGCCACGCTACCAGGCTGCCCACAATTCGTCGAACACTGCCGCGGTACCGACGAACTTCGGCAGCAAATTCCAGTGAGCTCCCTGCGCCCCTTGACTTCTAGCCTTGCCAGTACAATCACTGCAACCATGTGCATCTCCTAACCCCTCTGGTGCATGCTAGGATCATTCAGAGCCTCGTCAACATCGACGACAGCAAGAGTCAGACGACACCATCAACTCCGGAAAGCTTTCCTGGTTAGTTCTGACCGCGCCTTGCCCTCCCCTTGACACTCGCGTGACCAGCATTACTCCGCGCATCTGACGCACTGTTTATTTTGCCTTGGCATGCTCTGTATCTTCGCCAACGTCAACGAGAAGCCGTACCCGATGCCTTCGTGAACTCCGGCGAGGAATCCCTGACAACTCCGAGCGCCCCTTCGCCAACCAAGGACACGTTGAGCTTCTCCTCGTCACTGCGAACCTGGTGAGCATCCTCCCACCTCCCCGGGCGACCTAGTTCACCGCCTCCGCCACTGACAGAGCGCGTCGCCGCTGTCGCTGCCGCCAGCGCTGCCACTTGATGGTCGAGTGCTGAGCGCCGTTAGATCTAGATCTAGTGGTCACGTTAGAACCTAGATGAAGCGGTATGATTCAATCAGAGCCGCGCGATTAAGTTAGATCCAGCGGCTCAGAAGCGTGATCCGACGCGAAGCGGTACCAGCCAGTAGGATAGCGTCGCGTGGCACAGGTTTCGTTTTAAAAATTTGAATTGGATCTATTAGTTGTTTGATTTTGTTTTAGCCATAACTTTTGATTCCCACGTCCAAATTTGATGAATTTTATATCAATGGAATCAGGAGAGAAAGCCCTTTCCAAATATGCAATGTGTTTAATGTTTTGTTTCTGTTAAAATGGTTTTATTTACAGAAACATGTGTAGGCCTATTTTGTGCATACAAATTATTTGAGAAATGTTTTAGTGTTTGAATAAATATTGCTTGGCAAGTTTTGAACTTGTTTATAAACCAGTACTATGCACTTGTCTTGTTGAGTTAAGAAAATCATCACATATCATATTGCATGCATCCATATATTTTTGCTTGTATTTATTTTGTATGTGATTTGTTGCTATGATTTTATGTGTAGATTTTGGTGACAATAGTGATTGTGATTGTGAGGAGTGTATCTACTCTCCAAACTACCAAGGCAAGTGGTGCTTCATGATTTTTATCCCTAAGTTTTCTTACTATGCATTATAAATATTTTGCTAGTCTTGCATGATTATATTTTGCTTATATGCTATGTTGGGAAATCCTAGTAGTTGTAGAAATGCTAGAAATTCCTAAGTTAAGATGCTTATCTATGCCATGCTTAGCCTAGCTAGTAGCAACCAAGGGTGGTGAAATATTCATGCTATGTTAAAATATTTCTAAGTCCTTTTGGACTTGTGTTTTTGCTTAATAAAACAACTAAGTGAATGAAACACCTGGGTGGAATGGAAGGAATGGTTTATGTTGAGTGGTTACACAAGGCCCATTTTTATGGTTTACCTTGTGTATCTCACTTGTGGAAAGCCACCTAGGAACAAAGGGATTTGAGAGGCCAAATGTTAAGAAGCTTCTAGTGCAGCCACTTGGCAATATGGGCTCTGCCTGAATCATATAGGTTGCAAGAACTTAGCCATTTGGACAGTTGGTGGTAGTGGGATGATAGGTTGGAACGCGTCCATTTGGTCTAAGGGAAGGCTTCTGAAAGGTTCTGTCTTGGTGAAAATCAAGTTTGGTGGGGAAAGTGCACAACCTCTTCAGATGGAAGAATCTAAGTACTTAGCCATGTCCCTGGTATTGGACAATTTGAGCATCAAGACATGGAAGCTATCAAGAATCTCCTCATCCCAATTTCTAAGTAAAACTTGTGGTTGAACAAGGGTGAAGGACCTCAATATCTATCGGTGGTTCCTGGGGAAAAGTTTTGACAAAGAAAAACTTAGTGATTTCAACTAATAGGCAAAACATATTTTGAGCAAAGCAATCCTAAGCTACACTTAGCCAAATTGCATATAGTATCTAGTCTACCAATATTATACTAAGGTATCACTTGCCAATACTACTCCAATGTATTGACCCACTGTGGCTGAAACTTGTGATGTTGCAGGTTACTCTGATGAGGATTAGGAGTCATGAGTCTACACTCAACATGTTTGCCTGTGGCACATGAAGATTGTAAGGTTCCCAACCTTTAATAAGGTAGAGATCCCTGTGTTTACAATTCTAGTCCCTGGATCAATAGCTAGCATCCACAGTTAAGATGTAATATCAAGAAACAAAGGTCATAATACAACTTTATAACCAGGAATAAAATAATTTATTACATCTTACATAGCTCATTTGGCTATCTTATTACAATGCAGCAGAATAAAACAATAGCATGGGGTCCTTCATATTCAAAGTGCCACAGGCAGACATGTTGGTTGTAGACTTTGTAATCCTAATCATTAAACTTCACTAATATCAAACAAACCTGCAATATAACAAGTTACAGCCACAAGGGTCAATACATTTGAATTGTATTGGCAAGTGATACTATGGTAGTATGTTGGAGTCTATCATCTATATGCATTTGGCAAAGTGGAGTTGAGGCTTGCATTGCTCAAAATAGATTTTCCTTATCATTTGAAAACACTAAGTTTTTGCTTGACAAAATCTTTCCCAAGGCATCTCCCAATAGAAATTGGTGATCCTTTCAACCCTTGTTCAACCACAAGTTTTTAACTTAGAAATTTGGATGATGAGATTCTTGATAGCTTCCATGTCTTGATGCTCAAATTGTCCTTTACTAGGGACATGGCTAAGTACTTAGATTTTACACTCTGCAGAGGTGGTGCACTTTCCCCACGAGGCTTGGTTTCACCAAGACAAGATCTTTCAGAAGCCTTCCCTTAGACCAGAATGGACGCGTTCCAACCTATCAAACCCCTACCACCAACTGTCCATTTGGCTAAGTTATTGCAACCTATATGATCCAGGCAGATCCCATAATGCCAACTGGTTGCACTTGAAGCTTCTCAACATTTGACATCTCAAATCTTTCGTTCCTGGGTGGCCATCCACAAGTGAGATACACAAGGTAAACCATAGAAATTGGCCTTGTGTAACCACTCAACCAAAAACCACCAAGCAAGTCCCTTTCCACCCAGGTGATTCATTCACTTAGTTGTTTTATTAAACAAAACACAAGTCCTCAGACTTAGAAATTTTTCCATAGCTTGAATATATATTCCACCCTTGTTTTCTATTAGCTAAGCTAAGCATGATAGTAGTAGGAATATTAACTTAGGAAATTCTACTAAGGGTTCATCTACTAGGATTTCCCATAGCATAGTTTATACTTAGCAAAATTCCATGCAAGTCCTACTTAGGAAATATCACTAATGCATAGTGAAAATAATGGGACAAAGTATGAAGCATCACTTGCCTTGTTGGTAGAGAGTATAAGTTCACTCCTTGATCTTTGCAATGTTCACTCACTTCAAATCACTACAATTCAATCAAGCAAACAATATTTCAATCTACCATTCAAGTAATTCATCACATAAAATGATAGAAACAAAACAATGCATGCAAGCATGCCAAAGATTGTTTTATTTGAGAAAGTGGTTTTTAATGGTTCATAAACATTCGAAATCACCTAATGGTCATTTTATAAAGTGGCAAAACCATTTGCAAAAAGGTTTTACTTCATAAACCATTTTTTAAAACAAGGTATCATTTTATATGGTGTAGAAATGTTTTTAATAAGGCATTAATCTATAGGGTTCACAAAATATGTTTTCAAACCATAAAACCTTGTGTTTAGGGTCATAGAGTTTATTTCCAAAACATTTCTCAAAGGTTTTCTTCCAAAACCATTTTTAATAATTAAACCATATTTTTATTTGACTAGAATTGGTTTAAATCCAAGATTCATTCTTTTGCATCACCAAACACATTTTTGAAAACACCAATATCCCCAAAATCATTTTAGAACAATTTTTATATCCTAAACAAGCATACATAAATTTCTGCAAAAACAAACATTTTACCGGAAGCTTTTTACTAAACAAAGTGCATGGTTGGCTAGGGCTTGTTTTTCTGAATCCATTGATATAAAATTTGCAAAATTTGGACGTGTGGTTTGAAAGTTATGAATTATTCAAATTGGAGCCTCAATTAGATAAGTTTCTGGTCTTTAAATCAAACAGAGGCCACGTGGCTAATTCTTATTCGCCCGTACCGGTTCGCACAGATCAACCTTCCTGGACCGTCATATCTAAGTGGCTACGCACGGTGCAGATCAAAAGATACCCTTTCGTTCATGTTCTATCACAACACTACGATTAAGATCCTACGGTCGCTACGCGTTTGACCACTAAGCAACAGCGCTGGCGACGACGACTGGCGACAGAGCGACTGGCGGTGGCGTTGCCGGTGATGCAGGAAGCGAGAGAGGAAAGAAAGATGCTCACCGCGTTCGCCGTGGCGTGGGGTGCTCGAGGTGCTTTCCGTTTGTCGAGGGGCGCGCTGGAGCTATGGGGATTCCTCGTCGGAGAGGTGTCTGGCGACGGGCATGCGCTGTCATCGTTGGGGACGTCGCTGTAGAGCACGGGAGAGGGGGCATATGATGCTATTAGACGCGTGGGAGAGTAGGGAGCATGGGAGCATCAAAGAGAGAGGGCGGCGCGGTCAGAGGCTACCTGTGGAGCTCGTCGGAGTTGGAGCAGACGGTGGCGTCGTTCAGACGAAGACGGAGTCGATGACACAGGGCTCGCGCGAGAGAGCTGAGGGTGCAGGGAGGTGCGCTAGAGTCTGGGTAAGGTTCTCGTGTTCTCCAGGGGGCGAGGGGAGGAGGATACTGGCCGGAATTTTCTTGTGAGCTCGTCGGAGCAGAGCGAGGTCTAGGTGCAAATCAGGGCGGCCTGGGGGCGTAGAGGGTCTGGCGAGAGAGGGGAAAGAGAGGGGACGTCCAGGCGGTTAAGAGGGAGTGATCACCGATGGGGGTTACTCGGCCAGTAAGGCAAATTTACGTCGGCATTGATTCGGTAGCAACGGCCGGCGAGAGGGGGCGTGGTCAGCGGGGTGGGTGAAGACGATGACTGGGAGGGGTGGGGTCGTCTGGCAACGAGAGAGAAAGAGAGGGAACGGGGTCCACTGGTCAGCGACCTTGCGGGTGAGTTCACTGGTTCGAATCGTTTTTTCTGCGGGGAGAAGGAGGTGGGCTGGACTGGGCCTAGTGGGCTCGCTGTTTGGGTCGAGTCTGTTTATATATATATTTTTGTTCCTGTTTCTTTTCTTTTTCCATTTCTTTAAATCTGTTTTGATTTTGTTTAATTAATTCAAACACCCATTTGAATTCAAACCTTTGCCAAAATTTGGGTAGGTTTAAATACTGGTTAGTTGCACAATCTGAAGTCATTTTGGAATAATTTTTTTATTCCTTTTTGGGTCTTTTTAAATATTAAAGTAGGTCATTGTATTATATCAAATAGGTTTTAATAATGCTTCAAACACCATTTAAATTCTTTTAAATCTTCCAAATCTTTTCAGTAGGTTTTGTTTACTTAAAAGGGTGTCAAATAATTCATCTTGAATTATTTAGAAAAGCTTTTAAGAAGATTTATTAATCATTTAAAATTTGGATTTGTCTTTACTCCAATAGGATTTGGTTTAAGCCATTTTATTTTATTTTGGCAATTTTTTAACCAATATTTTTATTTGGATTTGGATTATAACTTATTCCACTTGTTTATGGGTTAGGCCAAGATTTGATTTGGTCTTTAAATAATCCTTATTTAATATCTCTTTCTTCATCTTATAAAATCCATATCTTTTTATTTAGAGATCCAAACTTGGTGATTCCAATTTGTGAAATCTTATTTGATATTTATTTATCCTTTTAAATCCTTTTAGGATTATTTGCTCGCCATTTGGTATGGATTTAGATAAGGGCTTTAATAGCTTTGGGAATTCAATTCCTTTATCTTATTAAATTCATAGGATTTTATCTATGGCTCCAAATTAAGTGAAACCAATTTCTATGGTCTTATATTATTTCTATTTGTCTTTCTTGATCATTTGTGAATGTTTGTTGACCAACTTTTATATGGATCAAATCCATAGGCTTGGAGATAACTTGGAAATGATTTTATTCCATTAGGGTTTAGGATTTGGATTTATTTTCCAAGTGTTTAAATTTCCAGATACATTCATTGAGGAATGCATTTATCTTGATTTGGATTTTTTCGTTGGATTCAAACTTTTACCAAAGTTTGTTCAAGATGGGATTTTTTTAAGTTTCCATTTAGGAACAAAAGTTTCTTTTCACCCTGATTTTCAACAATAATTTATTTTGTTTATTTATTTTTCACATTACAAGATTTGGAAAATCTTGGGATGTGACAGGCTACCACCCTTAAAATAAATCTCGTCCCGAGATTTGGGGAGGCTAGGGGTTACAAGTTGGCTGAAAGCATCTAGGGTACTACCACCCTTAAAATTTTCCAACTAAATTACATCTTGGCTTGCTTGGGATCTTGTTGGAATCTCTCTGGGCAAACATCTGCATAATGCCCTTTGTTTCCACACTTGAAACATGTGACAAGGCTGAGATCCTTCATAGGCTTGTTTATCTTGTGCTTCATCTTTTCTGGACAGTTGCTTGCATAATGCCCTTGGTTACCACAATTGTAACATGTGATAAGATTGAGTTCATCACGTATCTTCTATGGACAAGTTGCTACATAATGGCCTAGCTCTTTGCAGTTGTTGCACCACACTTGGCTAATCTCCTTATACTTATTCTTCTCTGGACATTCATTGGCATAGTGTCCCATTTCTTTGCAATGACCACATTGCACATGGCTTTTGTCCTTCTTTTTCTTGGGTTTCTCCAAAGCTAGGAGTGCTTCTAGTTCATGTTCTTCATATGTTATCTCAAAGGTAGGAACAGTTCCTGGTATCCTTGACTTTCTATTACTCCTTGGATAATTCATATGTCTCCTCTTTGGTCCTTTAAATTGGGTCATATTGCTGGGAGGTATAAGCTGAGATTTTCCTTTGTCTTCATCCTTCTTGGTAGACTTGGCTCTCTCATGGTAATCTGCAATCAGTTGTTGCACTCCACCTTGTTTCCTTTGTTCAACTATGGAATAGATGGGGCATTGGATAGGGACATGATTATTTCCTTCACATAAGTAACAAGTATCTTGGGATGTGGGACATTGGTCAATTGGATGTTTCTCTTCACAATTGGGGCATTGATCTTCATGCTCCTTGGAAGTATGATCCTTGTCTCCACAAATAATGCAATCTTGGGTTCCTTCTAAAACAACATCTTTGTCATCCTTGTTGTCACAAACTCCTTTGGAAGATCTGCTTCCCATGTTGATCATTTGATCTGTCACCTTATGCAATAATTGGGTTTGGGTTTCCAAAAACCTTTGCATGGTTGGATCTACCTCACTGGTGTTGGCTATAAATTGAGCTATCACTTGGTTCAGCTGGGTTTGGGTTACTATGAGTTCTCTCATGTTGTCTTCTTGGTTATTGTTGTTGTCACTATCCTTGATGTTGTAGTCTCTTGGAGAAGTCATCTGTTTGGGTTGGATTGGGGTTAGAATGGGTAAAATATTTCTAAGGAAATAATTCTAATCACACACATCACAATTCACACAAGCAATGTGCAAGCAATCACAAACAAACATTCCACTCAACAACAAGTTTCGAGCATATTTTTTTTAGGCAACCAAAAATATTTTTGTTACACCACATAAGTTGGTGGGTTTGACTTAAACTAAATATGGTGGTCCATCTATATGGTTCACTTGAGATCATTCCTTCCTTCTTGGTTGATTCTTCTTGAACAAGATCTGTGTATCCTTGGAGAATTTCTTGATCACAAAAACTCCAAAGGTGATGATGATTCCTCCTAAGTTGTGTTTCCTTAGTATTCAAGTCTTGAGTAACTTTTCTTGTCTCACTTGTAGTCCTTAGTGATATCCGAGGTTGAAGTCCTTGGTGAAAATGTTTAAGATGTTGAAGTCATTAGAGTTGAAGGTGTTGAAGTCATTAGAGTTGATGAAGTCCTTTGCACCTGATGAAGTCTTTGGCCATGGGAAAGGCTTTGTCCAACAAGTTTGAAATAGAAGAGATGTAGAATCAAAACCAAAATGGTTGATGAAAGAGTTTACAAGATTGTTTGTAAATAAGTTTTGGAACAAATACAACTCCTATTTTTCTAAGGGGTTTTGTCCAATCCTAGGGTTACAATTCTACAGGCAACACAGTGCTCTGATACCATCTGTAAGGTTCCCAACCTTTAATAAGGTAGAGATCCCTGTGTTTACAATGCTAGTCCCTGGATCAATAGCTAGCATCCACAGTTAAGATGTAATATCAAGAAACAAAGGTCATAATACAACTTTATAACCAGGAATAAAATAATTTATTACATCTTACATAGCTCATTTGGCTATCTTATTACAATGCAGCAGAATAAAACAACATCATGGGGTCCTTCATCTTCAAAGTCCACAGGCAGACATGTTGGTTGTAGACTTTGTAATCCTAATCATTAAACTTCACTAATATCAAACAAACCTGCAATATAACAAGTTACAGCCACAAGGGTCAATACATTTGAATTATATTGGCAAGTGATACTATGGTAGTATGTTGGAGTCTATCATCTATATGCATTTGGCAAAGTGGAGTTGAGGCTTGCATTGCTCAAAATAGATTTTCCTTATCATTTGAAAACACTAAGTTTTTGCTTGACAAAATCTTTCCCAAGGCATCTCCCAATAGAAATTGGTGATCCTTTCAACCCTTGTTCAACCACAAGTCTTTAACTTAGAAATTTGGATGATGAGATTCTTGATAGCTTCCATGTCTTGATGCTCAAATTGTCCTTTACCAGGGACATGGCTAAGTACTTAGATTTTACACTCTGCAGAGGTGGTGCACTTTCCCCACGAGACTTAGTTTCACCAAGACAAGATCTTTCAGAAGCCTTCCCTTAGACCAGAATGGACGTGTTCCAACCTATCAAACCGCTACCACCAACTATCCATTTGGCTAAGTTATTGCAACCTATATGATCCAGGCAGAGCCCATAATGCCAAGTGGTTGCACTTGAAGCTTCTCAACATTTGACATCTCAAATCTCTTCGTTCCTGGGTGGCCATCCACAAGTGAGATACACAAGGTAAACCATAGAAATGGGCCTTGTGTAACCACTCAACCAAAAACCACCAAGCAAGTCCCTTTCCACCCAGGTGATTCATTCACTTAGTTGTTTTATTAAACAAAACACAAGTCCTCAGACTTAGAAATTTTTCCATAGCTTGAATATATATTCCACCCTTGTTTTCTACTAGCTAAGCTAAGCATGATAGTAGTAGGAATCTTAACTTAGGAAATTCTACTAAGGGTTCATCTACTAGGATTTCCCATAGCATAGTTTATACTTAGCAAAATTCCATGCAAGTCCTACTTAGGAAATATCACTAATGCATAGTGAAAATAATGGGACAAAGTATGAAGCATCACTTGCCTTGTTGGTAGAGAGTATAAGTTCACTCCTTGATCTTTGCAATGTTCACTCACTTCAAATCACTACAATTCAATCAAGCAAACAATATTTCAATCTACCATTCAAGCAATTCATCACATAAAATGATAGAAACAAAACAATGCATGCAAGCATGCCAAAGATTGTTTTATTTGATAAAGTGGTTTTTAATGGTTCATAAACATTTGAAAGCACCTAATGGTCATTTTATAAAGTGGCAAAACCATTTGCAAAAAGGTTTTACTTCGTAAACCATTTTTTAAAACAAGGTATCATTTTATATGGTGTAGAAATGCTTTTAATAAGGCATTAATCTATAGGGTTCACAAAATATGTTTTCAAACCATAAAACCTTGTGTTTAGGGTCAGAGAGTTTATTTCCAAAACATTTCTCAAAGGTTTTCTTCCAAAACCATTTTTAATAATTAAACCATATTTTTATTTGACTAGAATTGGTTTAAATCCAAGATTCATTCTTTTGCATCACCAAACACATTTTTGAAAACACCAATTGATTTCTAGGGTCAGTAGGTTCAAAACAAACCATTTGCCAAATATTTTATCCCCAAAATCATTTTAGAACAATTTTTATATCCTAAACAAGCATACATAAGTTTCTACAAAAACAAACATTTTACCAGAAGCTTTTTACTAAACAAAGTGCATGGTTGGCTAGGGCTTGTTTTTCTGAATCCATTGATATAAAATTTGCAAAATTTGGACCTGTGGTTTGAAAGTTATGAATTATTCAAATTGGAGCCTCAATTAGATAAGTTTCTGGTCTTTAAATCAAACAGAGGCCACGTGGCTAATTCTTATTCGCCCGTACCGGTTCGCACGGATCAACCTTCCTGGACCGTCATATCTAAGTGGCTACGCACGGTGCAGATCAAAAGATACCCTTTCGTTCACGTTCTATCGCAACGCTACGATAAGATCCTACGGTCGCTACGCGTTTGACCACTAAGCAGCGGCGCTGGCAACGACGACTGGTGGCAGAGCGACTGGCGGTGGCGTTGCCGGTGATGCAGGAAGCGAGAGAGGAAAGAAAGATGCTCACCGTGTTCGCCGTGGCGTGGGGTGCTCGAGGTGCTTTCCGTTTGTCAAGGGGCGCGCTAGAGCTACGGGGATTCCTCGTCGGAGAGGTGTCTGGCGACGGGCATGCGCTGTCGTCGTTGGGGACGTCGCTGTAGAGCACGGGAGAGGGGGCAGATGATGCTATTAGACGCTTGGGAGAGTAGGGAGCATGGGAGCATCAAAGAGAGAGGGCGGCGCGGTCAGAGGCTACCTGTGGAGCTCGTCGGAGTTGGAGCAGACGGTGGCGTCGTTCAGACGAAGACGGAGTCGATGACACAGGGCTCGCGCGAGAGAGCTGAGGGTGCAGGGAGGTGCGCTAGAGTCTGGGTAAGGTTCTCGTGTGCTCCAGGGAGCGAGGGGAGGAGGATACTGGCCGAAATTTTCTTGCGAGCTCGTCGGAGCAGAGCGGGGTCTAGGTGCAAATCTGGGCGGCCTGGGGGCGTAGAGGGTCTGGCGAGAGAGGGGAAAGAGAGGGGACGTCCAGGCGGTTAAGAAGGAGTGATCACCGATGGGGGTTACTCGGCCAGTAAGGCAAATTTACGTCGGCATTGATTCGGTAGCAACGGCCGGCGAGAGGGGGCGTGGTCAGCGGGGTGGGTGAAGACGATGACTGGGAGGGGTGGGGTCGTCTGGCAGCGAGAGAGAAAGAGAGGGAACGGGGTCCACCGGTCAGCGACCTTGCGAGTGAGTTCACTGGTTCGAATCGTTTTTTCTGCGGGGAGAAGGAGGTAGGCTGGACTAGGCCTAGTGGGCTCGTTGTTTGGGTCGAGTCTGTTTATATATTTTTTTTGTTCCTGTTTCTTTTCTTTTTCCATTTCTTTAAATCTGTTTTGATTTTGTTTAATTAATTCAAACACCCATTTGAATTCAAACCTTTGCCAAAATTTGGGTAGGTTTAAATACTGGTTAGTAGCACAATCTGAAGTCATTTTGGAATAATTTTTTTATTCCTTTTTGGGTCTTTTTAAATATTAAAGTAGGTCCTTGTATTATATCAAATAGGTTTTAATAATGCTTCAAACACCATTTAAATTCTTTTAAATCTTCCAAATCTTTTCAGTAGGTTTTGTTTACTTAAAAGGGTGTCAAATAATTCATCTTGAATTATTTGGAAAAGCTTTTAATAAGATTTATTAATCATTTAAAATTTGGATTTGTCTTTACTCCAATAGGATTTGGTTTAAGCCATTTTATTTTATTTTGGCAATTCTTTAACCAATATTTTTATTTGGATTTGGATTATAACTTATTCCACTTGTTTATGGGTTAGGCCAAGATTTGATTTGGTCTTTAAATAATCCTTATTTAATATCTCTTTCTTCATCTTATAAAATCCAAATCTTTTTATTTAGAGATCCAAACTTGGTGATTCCAATTTGTGAAATCTTATTTGATATTTATTTATCCTTTTAAATCCTTTTAGGATTATTTGCTTGCCATTTGGTATGGATTTAGATAAGGGCTTTAATAGCTTTGGGAATTCAATTCCTTTATCTTATTAAATTCATAGGATTTTATCTATGGCTCCAAATTAAGTGAAACCAATTTCTATGGTCTTATATTATTTCTATTTGTCTTTCTTGATCATTTGTGAATGTTTGTTGACCAACTTTTATATCGATCAAATCCATAGGCTTGGAGATAACTTGGAAATGATTTTATTCCATTAGGGTTTAGGGTTTGGATTTATTTTCCAAGTGTTTAAATTTGCAGATACATTCATTGAGGAATGCATTTATCTTGATTTGGATTTTTTTGTTGGATTCAAACTTTTACCAAAGTTTGTTCAAGATGGGATTTTTTTAAGTTTCCATTTAGGAACAAAAGTTTCTTTTCAACCTGATTTTCAACAATAATTTATTTTGTTTATTTATTTTTCACATTACAAGATTTAGAAAATCTTGGGATGTGACAAAGATGAAGACTTTTATCTATTTACTTATTTAAACTCTTGTATTAGGCCTGTGGCCATGGAGTTGTAAAGACTATGTTTGTCTCTGGAATGACTGTAATAATGACCTTTGTTTCTGTGTACTTCATCTTAAACTGTGGATGCTAGCATTAATCCAGGGACTAGCATTGCAATCACAGGGATCCTTTTTCCTTTATAAAGGAGGGATCTTACAGTCACAATTCAATCACTACCACCATGCTACTCCATCTAATACACACTTCTCCTCATACAAATTCTTGCATACAAGTTGGGTCAAAATAAGCAATTAAGAACGGGGTACATGATATGCATCTATCAATACATCTTACACAAAATAGATTCCAATCTCAAATATCAAATCATAGAACAAAGATCCACCACATATGAATTACATATATGACCATAATCATATTGGGCATCTCATATTGTACTAGATCTATGAAGAACAAGAGATAAATAGATCAAGATACTGCCACAAACCCATAGCACGGAGGTGGACTACTCCCTCTTCATCATGGTGATGATGCCGGAGATGTTGGAGAGGGTGGAGATCTCCCTAGAGGTGGGTCCGACGGAGTTTCCCCCTCTAATCTTTGTTTGATCTGACTTTGTTTGGTGGTGTTTTTGTTTATGGTGTGCTTCGTGTCGAATACTCCCCGAGGGATCCTTATATAGGGATTTTTAGGTCAAGAGAACTCCGTGGGCGAAAAAATCAAGGCAATTAGACGGCCGAAGAGGGAAAGAGAATGGGTGGCACTCCCACCTAGGCTAGGCACGAAACACGGGCTATTTTGGGCCTCCTGGCCCTCCAGGTGAGGTTCTTGTGCTCTAGATGCTTCTCGTGGATAAATATTGGCATTCCCAAAAGTTCAGGTCCATTTGACTTCGTGTAGGTCCTGAAACATCAAAAACATTGAAAACAAGGTTTTTCTGCCCTGTCGGGTTATTGCGAAAATAAAGGAGATCATTGGTAAATCCCCAAAAATCAACGTAAAGTATGGATATAACATTATATATGATGCAAATATGTGGGAAAACATGTTAACAAACTACAAAGTCCATGTATGAATTTTACATGCATCAACATCCCCAAGCTTAACCTATGCTCGTCCTCGAGCATGAAGGTGATAAAAACTAAACATGGACTTTGGAGTTTGTTACCTTTGATTCCTTCATTATCACGTAAAGTTCATAGGCTCAATTTCTTTCAATGAAACATAATATGCAAGTTGTACTATCAAGTTGTATCATCAAGTTTTTATTTGAAAAACCAAAAAAATAATTAGTGTTTTAATTCTTGCTTTATCATCATTAGTCCTTGTTTAAGAAAATCCAAAAACATAGGAAGTATGGCTGAAAAGAAGCTTGGGGAGTTTGCAACTCCTAACAATGATTATTTGCGTACTCCTATTACTCAGCCAACAATTGCTGCTAAAGATTATGAAATTAAGCCCCACTATTTAAGTTTGGTTCCACAGAATCAATTTGGAGGCTCTGCTGTAGAGGATGCAGGTATGAACTTAAATACTTTCACTGAAATATGTGATATGATGCGCATTAAAGACGTTGAGCCCGATGCAGTAAAATTGCGCTTATTTCCTTTCTCTCAGAGGAAGAGCAAAATAATGATTGTTATCTTTGCCTAGAAATACTATTGCATCATGGGTGAAATGTACTTCTTTATTTATGACAAAATTCTTTCCACCTGCAAAGAGTATGCAACTCAGATCTAATATTACTGGTTTTAGACAGGAAGAGCGTGAGCCACTAGCGCTTGCATGGGAGAGAATGAAAGAATCCATGAGAAACTATCCTAGCCATGGGATGGAAGATTGGTTAATTATCCATTTATTTTATAATGCTCTTAGCCCTGTTTCTAAGTCTATGCTAGATACTGCAGCTGGAGGAACATTTATGGGTAAGCAAATTACCAAAACAAAGCAGTTGCTAGACAATATGCAAGACAACCATGCCCAATGGCATGTGGAAAGATCAAACATGAAGAAGGTGAACTCCGTCACACCTCAAGAGAATGAAGAACTCAATGCTAAGTTGGATGAGCTTATATTAGCCGTTAAAGGTAAGGAAACCCCGATAAGAACTATTCCTGAACCAACTATGGAAGAAGTAGACTTCATAGCTCGTAATGATCATAACCCTGCTTGGAAGAAGAATTATAATCCAAACTTTCAAAAACATTATTCTAGTCCTGCAGGTAGCTCTAAAAATAATATGGCATCAAGCAATACTAGTCTCCAAGAAAATCTTAAAGCTTTTATGGACTCGCAAAATGAGCAAAACAATATTCTAGTCAAAATTACAGAGAATCATGATGCTGTGCTTGGTAAATTATCTAACCAAGTTGTTAGTTTGAGAAATAATTTGCAGGCCCTCCAAGAAATAACAAGGATCGTTGAGGCATAGCTAGGTAAGATAACCGATAGTCAAACTCTCGTTCTAGCAAAATTTACAGGTAAAGCTGAGCCAAATCCAGTTGAAGACCTCAAGATGATAAGAATCCAAATGGAGGAGCCCGAAGAACTTGATTATAGCAATGCTCCTTCACCAAACTACACAGTTGAAGATCTTATAAAAAGGGATCAATGTCAAGATTCCGGTAAGTGAAGGAAATGAGGAAGCCATGTATCAACACTTCGTTAATCAGGTAGCAATAAAGGTACGTGAGCTTGAAGAAGAATACAAGAAAATTGCTGAAAAATTGCCTGTTAAGCTAGATGATATATTTGAGCCTACCATCAAGATTAAAACTGGGATTAATGAAATAGCTGCACTATGTGATATAGGTGCAAGTGTTTCAACAATTCCAAAGAGTATTTTTAACAAGTTAAATCTTGGCTCTTTTGAAATCACCGAACTAAAATTACATCTAGCATATTCTACTTATAAACAAGCAGTAGGCATTAAAGAAAATACTTTAGTTTGCATTAAAGGCTGTCATGTTCTTATTGATTTTGTTATTGTTGACATGCCTGAAGATGCTACTGCCCCTATCATATTACGCCGTCCTTTCTTAAGAACTATTAAGGCTTTAATTAATTTGCATGAAGGGAACGTGAAGCTTTAATTGCCTTTGCGGGATCCTTTTGTTATTCATTTCTCCAGGAAAAAGAAAACCAACCAAGATGATAAGGAGGCCATCACTTTGAAGGCCAATTACTTCGGAGTGGGTGTTCCACTCATATGGCCTAAGTGAGCAATATCAAGGTCAAGCTATTGACCATAAAAGAGCACTGCATGGGAGGCAACCCATGAGGAATTAAGGTTTGAATTAAGTTTTAAGTTTTAGTTTAAGTTTTATAAAAAATAAAGAATGCTAGAAAACTCCAGTGAGAGGAAGAGATTCAGCGGTACTAAAAATTCCTATTTTATATATGCCATAGTTGGTCGAAATTTTAGTCTGTCATTTTCTGTCAAAATAAGGTGTTTCGCTAAGTTTCAGTCTAAAAAGTAATTCTCGAAGAAATAGAATTTTTTTTGATGTGTACAGAAAGGTTAACGACCAATTATACGGCGGGAATAAAAATTCCCGCCTTTATTCCCGCCGTATAGTTATGTTACCCATCGACAATTTTTCATCCCAGAGTACAGAAGGTTTTACGACCAACTATACGGCGGGAACAAAAGTTCCGGCCGTATAGTTGTCGCTGTATAGTTACATCCGCTAGACAGAAACCCTAGGAAACCCTAAAAAAATTTCGTCAGACCAACTATACGGTTGGAACACCCTGTTCCTGCTGTATAGTTGTCGCCGTATAGTTGCGTCCGACCACTTAAACGCTCGGGAAGGTACCCAAAACATCAAAAACACAATCTTTTCTCTCTCTTCTACCTACAAACTCTCTCAAAACCTCAAGAGATCTTCACCCCTGCTCGATTTCGTTCGAATTCCTTGCACATAAGTAATCTACGGTATGTTTCTCCTCTGATCCTCTAATTACTTTTTGCAAATTCATCTCTGATCTATTGTCAGTATCAATCTAAGGTGAGACTTATATTTGAACTATTGCCATGATTATCTTGCCTAGATTGATATGTTGAGGAGATTCTTTAGTGTGCTATGATGAGGATTATGCTATGACTATTACTGTTAGATCAAAAAGTTTTATATTTGTCTCTTTTATTATTTTTAGAAGCTAAACATGAGGAGCCATACACGTTCTCTTGCCGCCGCTAGTTCTTCTCGGGCTGCAGCTCAGGAACGCATGGGGATTTGATTCAAGAACGAATCCCACCATGATCGTTTCGACAAGATCAAAAACCGAGAAGTCAAGGCAACCAAGTGGGCTTGCCTCGTCACTTTGAACCAACTCGGTATCTCTAATGACTTTAATTTACTTGGCAATAGAGTTGGCCTACAAAACTTTGTATTTCATGATGCACCAACCTATCGCCGGTTAACCATTGAATTCCTTAGTTCTTTGAACAGCACCATTAAAGCATGGCATGGGGAGGATATAATTTCTTTCCAACTCATGAATAATAACTATTCCTTATCACTTGATGAATGGTGCAATTGTTTTGGTTTACCCAACAATGATCCTAATGCTCTGCGCACATCTTTTACCGACATGGAACCTTCCCCTCAATAATGTTATAATAGTATAAGTTTTACTTCTAGAGTCAGTAAAGGGAAGAATATTCAACATCCTGCTATTTGCTATTTGTTCTATGTTATTGCTAACACCTTGCAGGAGTGCAATGAGTTTATAAGACTCAATGAGGAGGACATATTAGTCCTTGCAAAAGCTGCTTTCAACTATGACAACTTGGCACTTCACTTGGGTGCAATTCTTGTGCGCTACTTGGAGTACCAATCCCACCAAAGCCAAGGACCAATCAGTTGTGGAGGTGTCATCACCGTGCTCACCAATGTTCTAGGCATCAACCTAGGTGAGTTACAACCGGTACTAGGTGAGCGACGTGTTGGTTTCTCTACTTTGAGGGCTTGTGGAATGCTCACTAGGAGAGGTGGTGTTTATTATCTGCGCATTGCTGGAGCTGGCGTATCTACCCTGCTCCTTTGCCTAATGGTATTTTCTCTATCGAGGAAGTACGTGTGCTTTATGACTTGCGGGTTGAGTAACACCAACCCGAGGAGAAGATTCTGGAGGAGGAGGACCAAGAGGAGGAGCAAGAAGTCCCTCATCAGGAGCAGCAACCACCAAACCGGTTCGCTACATATCAAGATTTCCAAGAACTTGGAGAAACTGTGGATGGAATGCACAATCTTGCCTTGAACCTCCGAGAAACAACAAGTAACCTTTCAAATCAATTTGCGGACTGGAGTTACAACTTTTCCTCCCACCACAGTGATTTGAAGGGCTTGCTAAAGCCTAAGCTTGAAGAGGTTTTCTATCTATTTATATATTTTGGTTTTCATTTGCTTTATCTTATTTTCGAGGTTATGCTTTTATTTGAGTTTATAAGCACTCGCGTTGGTTTCCCCAACACTTTATCTTAGTTGTTTTATTTTGTTTTAGATCTTTAAGTCGAGCTTTGGCGCCAATTTTCTATTCTTTAAATCCCCCTTCTCAAAAACCACAAAAACATTTCTCCGTTTATCTTTATTTTCCCTCTCTCTTTTTCTTTCCACCTCGAAGTTCTCGTTGATTTGCAGGAGAGTGATTGACTTCGAGTTTCCAAGAAACAAATAAAAAGGGAAGAGAGAAGTGGAACCAGACATGAGAGGTATGCCTTATGACTCCCCACTTTTGAAGTTTGAGAAACCCATGCTAGTTAGTAGTAATGTTGAGATGTTATATCGGTGGAGTGAGTCTCTATATTGTAGTAAAATTTTGTTTACATGGGTATTTAATTGGGTACGTTTTGTTCTAGCTCTTGTAGTTAACCAAGTCTTGGCTAAAAATTTGCTAAACAATTTAAACAAGAAAAAGTCTCCCAAATTGAAGACTTGGGTGTTATAGTGTTTAGTCTTGAAATCATATTCTTAGAGACACTCAACACCACAGAAAATAATGATTGACTTGATAGATCTCTTTGAAAAGATTTGTTCAATTGAATTAATGTTGAGCGGTTTTTGTGAGCATGCCAAAGTTTGACTTGTAAATCATAAGAATAATACAGCTTTATGCGTGTCAAACTTCATGGGATGCCAACAAATCCGCTAGCCTACGAACGATCTTCATGGAGGAAACTCCTAGATTTCGGCTATGAGTTGATTAAACATATGTAGCAGCAATGCTATAATGGGTAAGATTCTTGGCACTCCCGGGTAGCTGTAACATGATGGAATCACTCATCTGGATGATATGAGTAATCATTATGCAAAAGGAACAAAAACCTTAGTGATGCCACGAGTGTCCATCTCAGCCCGATAAACTAATGATATTTTTTTTGGCATGCTCTCAATTACTTAAGAACTAAAATTCTTGAAGGACAATGAATAAAAAAGTAGTGCTTGAAAAGTCTTGATTTATATGTGGGAGAATTGAGATACTTTAGTGTATATGATTTTCATGGAAAACTCTCACACTCTTAATTCTACATGATTATCCTTTATAGTTCAAAGGCAAGCCTATGAGTTGATTACATGACATGGAATGAAGTTTACCTTTTTGAATCATCCATGCTTACAATAATTTTGCTGCGCTATAAGGATTCATGAAACCCGTATGATATGCTTTCCATTACTCTATATATGCTGAAGTTTTTTAGACTAATAAAGTGAAGGAAACATGAGACTACCAATCATGAGTAAGATCATCATGTCATTATTTCAGTTTAAATGTTGAGTTCCCTTTTTGATTTTGGTTTTCTTGCTCGGGACGATCAAGGTTAAGCTTGGGGAGGTTGATGGTTGTGAAATGTAGCCATCCATGTCCGCATTTTGATGACCCACAAGTATAGGGGATCGCAATAGTCTTCGCAGGGAGTATTACCCAATTTATTGATTCGACACAAGGGGAGGCAAAGAATACTTGCAAGCCTTAACAACTGAGTTGTCAGTTCAACTGCACCTGGAAATAGTTCTTGCTCACAGAATTTTATCAGTAGCAACAATTTGGTAGT
This sequence comes from Avena sativa, assembly GCA_916181665.1. Classification (NCBI taxonomy): domain Eukaryota; kingdom Viridiplantae; phylum Streptophyta; class Magnoliopsida; order Poales; family Poaceae; genus Avena; species Avena sativa. Next base: position 162,097,053 of record OV702294.1, on the reverse strand, counting down.
AGCAACAGCAAAGCAACAACAACAACAGTGAAATAGGAACAATAGTAATAGTAACGGTAACAGTAGGATTCGAGTGCGGTAGGCATAGGGATGGATGGACGGGCGTTGCATGGACGAGTCTAAACATGTAACTTCAAGACCTAGGGCATTGCAGATAAATAATAATAAGCATCCAAGTACTAAACAATCCTAGGCATGTGCTCCAAATATAGTCATATGTGCTCGCAATGAGAACTTGCACAACATCTTCTGTCCAGCCAGCCCGTGGCAGCGGGGCCTCTAGGGAACTACTGGTAATTAAGGTGCTCCTTTTAATAGAGCATCGGAGCAAAGTGAAGGGGTTCGTAGCATGGAAAACAAAATTTTTCTATCGCATACAAAACAAACAAGCCAAGATCTATCTACTAGATTGTAGCAACGAGTCGATAGTGGAACTCACCCTCGAAGATTCCAAAGCGGTTAACGAGAGCAGATTCTCGTGGATGATGTAGTCGTACTCTTTCCGATCTCAAGATCGTGTAGACGATCCTTCCAGCGCCACGTTCCAGCAGCGCTCCCGCAGTCGGTCACACGTTCGGTACTCGACGAAGACCTTCCTCTCCCTTGTTCCAGCAGGCAGCGGAGGTTGTAGCACTCTCCTCGTGATTCCGGCAGCACAACGGCGTGGTACCGGAGGTAGAGGGGAGATCCCGCAGGGCTTCGCCTTAAGCCGGTGCGAGTATGGTGGAGCTTATGAGAGGCTATTAGTGGTCTAGTAATTAGACACACCAATTAGAGGGCTCTAAACCAATTAGAAGGCTCTAAACCAAAATAGCTCTAAACCGGGGTTTAGATCTAGGGTTTAGTTTAGAGGATAGGAACTTGTGTTGTTGTGTCTAGAGGAGGAGGCCCTGCCCCTCCTCTTATAGGTGGGAGGGCCGGCGGCAAGGGGAGGGAGTGGAGTCCCTCCCCAACTCGGCCTTGAGGTGGGGCGCCGGCTTGGGGAGGAGGAATCCCTCCCCAACTCGGCCTCCTTTTCTCCTCCTCTTTCCACCTTCCAAAACTGGCAGTTTGACTTTCAAACTTGCTGTTTGACTTTCCAAATTGGGATTTGATTTAATCCTTTATTTAGAACAGCGATGACACTAAACACATGATGCAACCATTCCAACATGTAATGACACATTCATGTACCCCTTCCCCCTCCGGAGTGCCGGACATTCCGGGACCTTCTAGAATGTTCCCGATGAAAACACCGGAACCATTCCCCAACTCCGAAACGGGACTTTCCTTATATGAATCTTATTCTCCGGACCATTCCGGATCACCTCGTGATATCCCGGATCCCATCCGAGACTCCGAACAACATTCGGTCTCTTTCTCATAATACCATAACTACTCAAACAACGTCGAATCCTTAAGTGTGTCTCCCTACGGTTCGTGAATTATGCGGACATGATCGAGACACTTCTCCGAACAATAACCAATAGAGGAATCTGGAAATTCATATGGCTCCCACATATTTCTACGATTACTTTGCGATCGAATGAACCACTTACATACGATACCAATTTCCCTTTGTCTCACGATATGTTACTTATCCGAGGTTATGATCGTCGGTATCTCTGCATACCTAGTTCAACCTCGTTACTGATAAGTACTCTTTTCTCGTTCCCGTGATATGTGATCCCTTGTGAGCCAGTCACATGCTTGCAAGCTAATTGGATGACATTTCACCGAGAGGGCCCAGAGAATATCTATCCGTCATATGGATGGACAAATCCCACTCTTGATCCATGTGTTTCAACCAATACTTTCCGAACACTCAATACCACCTTTATAGCCACCCTGTTACGGTGTGGTGTTTGATGACATCAAAGCATCCATCCGGTAAAGGTGATATGCATGATCTCATGGTCGAAGGAATTAGGTTACTATGTATCAGAAAGCATATAGCAATTGAACTATTGAAATGACTTGATCTTTATGCTACGCTTATCTATAGGAGTATGTCCACCATATCATTCTCCTAACGATATGATCTTGTTGTTAATAACATCTCAATGTTCATGATAGGGAAACCACAATCATCTATTAACCAACAAGCTAGTTTAACAAGAGGCTTTACTAGGGACTCTTATTTTAAGTTTACAATTCACACAAGTATTAATGTTTCCTTGTTAATACTATTATAGCATGAATATAAACATTTATCATAAACACAAAGATATAATAATAACTATATTTATTATTGCCTCTAGGGCATATCTCCAACAGTCTCCCACTTGCACTAGAGTCAAAAATCTAGTTTCAAACCTTTGTGTATTCAACACCTATGGCTTTCCGGTGTTGCATGTACACGATTGCTAGTGGTCAACTGATCTCCGGATCTGACACTTCCAGGTCCGTGTGTAATTGCATGTCTTTGCGTCTCTACGCATCACTCATTCTCTAATGAGATGGCTTTGTATAATTTGGTCTTTCGGTGTGACCTTTAGTTCTTTGGGGTTAAAACATGTTGATAATATTGTCGCACAATATATCTTCATAGTATTATCCCGCTGTGAACTACACCTAGTTTGATAACAAACTACTTGACACAAATGCCCTCTTTTGCTGCTATAATAGCAGTCATATACTTAGCCTTTTGTTGAAGTATCTGTCACAATGTCTTAACTTTGGAACTCATCCAAATCCATTTATGGAACTCACTTTCCATTATATTGTGCCACCCTTAATTTAGATTGAGATAAACTTAATTTGTACTCTGTGACAAAACTAGTATCAATGTAGTACTTTTACAATGAACTAACCATCTATTTGTCACTTCTACAAATAATATACTCTTAGTTCTTCCAAAAGATCATAAGAATATCCTTACTATCGTCCAATGATCATCTTATGAATCATTCTGGTGTATGCTCATAACTTTTAGAGCATAGGACATATCTGGATTTGTACATACCACAGTATGATTGATATAAACACTCTTTGTGATTTCATACATCAAGTATCAATCTATACTTGAATCTTTGTTTCACTTACCAAATGTCAATACACTTGAATATATCATCAACATTGAACTCTTTCAATCCTTTCTGTGCGACAAGAACCTTTCTTGTAGTTTCTATATTGAACTCATTCAATATCTTTGTCTATGTACTTCTGGCACAACCATATTAGCATCTATTGATGCCAAATATTTGGGTTTTGCCTAAGTCTTTCATCAGGATGAAATTCTTAATATGTGTTAATAAAAGATACATCATTTCTAATCAACAATATGTCCTCCACATAATGTATTAGAAATATGTCTTAGCGCTCCCACTTAATTTCTTGCAAATGCAAGTATCTTCATTGTCTTTGATGAAATTAAACTCTTTTAACAGTTTCATCATAGTGAAGATTCCAACTCCGCTATGCTTACTTCATCCATTGAAGTTTGCATATGCTTTTAGCATCCTTTGAATTAACAAAACCCTTTGGACCGTGTCATGCACACGTCCTAGGTAACAATTCTATTAGAAGAACTTGTTTTGTTTATTCAACTACCACATAACAAAATTATATGTAGTGGTTGCTACATTAATCCGTCTAGACTAAATATCGCTATGAAAGATCAAATCTTGTCATAGTCAATCTTTGAACATTGTTGTGAACTCTTTCCCAACATGTCGACTTATAGATGTGAAACATCCATGTCTATTTCTTTATAGATCCAAACACAACTGTAAGGTCTTACACCTTTCTCGAGGGTCCTTCAAGTTCAAACCTTGATTTCTCGTGTATGGAATTATCACGGATTTTATGGCTTCAAGCCATTTGACGGAGTCAGGGCCCATCATTGCTTCTTTGCATGTAGTCCGTTCATTATTCTCAAATAATGATTCAACCCTCAAATCTTAGTATTTGATTGTTTACTTGACCTACTTGTTTCAATAGAAACTTAGACCTCCGTGACCACAACTTTTGAGGCACGTGAGCCATGAACATTATTGCTGCCTCCGGAACACTTTTCGGTGCTGCGCAACTCTGCACATATAGCTAAGGTTCTTTTAACCTTATCAAAGTTCTATTGTCCTCCCACTTTAACTTATCACGAAAAATTCCTTCTCAAAGAAACTTGACGTTCTAAGCGACAAACACTTTTGTCTCCGGTGTTATGGAGGAATACTTAACAGTAATACAAAGACAGGTTTATCCGACTTTGGTTGCAAACATCTTTCTTATGCATAGCATACCAATGTTTAAGAAAGGACTACTTGGGTTTTATCCCAAACCATAACTTTATATGGTGTCATTTCAACGGATTATGATGGAGCTCTTTTTAGTGGAAAAGCGGTAGTCTCTAAAGCTTTTAATCTTTAAAATATAATGGCAGTTCTATATTTTACACCTTTGATCTTACCATGTCAAACAAGGTTTTAATTACATATCTCGAACGCTCCATACTCTTATGGTGTTTCGGGAAATGCAAATCCACGGAACGATTCCTTAAATCTTAGGTATTATGCTAAACTTGTAACTCAAATATCTTCCTTTATGATCTTATCATAAACCATTTATATTCTTGTTACAATGATTTTGCACTTCATCTTGAAAGACTTTGAACTTTTCAAATGTTTCATACTTCATCCTTATTAAGTAAATATTCATATATTCACTCAAATTTTCGGAGAAAGCATATGAAGTTGAAATCCATCGCTCTTGACTACATATAATGGATTTCATACAACAATATGTACAAGTTCCAATAAGCTAGCCATTCGTTCCCTTTTGGCCTATGAACGAAGTTTTAATTATCTCTAGGAAAGTTTCACAAGCATCATTTGATCAAAATCAAAAGACTCCAAAATTCCATCTACATGGAGTTTCTTCATGTTTTCTTTCCAATATAATTTAAACGGCGATGTCACTTCCTAAGTGATCTTTCAATCAATTTGTCTTTCGACATTTTTAGCACTATTTTTATGGATGTGATTTCTCCAACGAGATTTGTAAATTATCCATCTTTTATGGATTACGGTAATTATTTGAGCAACCCTTTTGTTCTCATAACACCTGATAAAACAAATCTTGAAGGCAAGCTTTGATGTTTTAACGAGCAACACAATAACCCTTTATTTGTTCTCGATGAACATCATCACATATTCTTTTGCTAGTTACTTAGGCCATTGTAGTTCATGAATTCTGTTGTTTCGTATGACGATTCACACCAACAAATCCAGTATCAAATACTTAAGAACCACATTGTTTAAGAAGCAAAGAACATAGCCATAACATGTATATCATCTATATACTTAAGCTGAACAATTCTAGTCTTTTCTTTTCTGCCATATATTTATGAGATTCTCTTTCAGTATTTCCTTTTCTGTTTGAAAGAATCTATCAACATCAATAGTGGAGTCATACATATGACACATAGTCCAAAGCGTGTATAATTAAATACCAATGTCTTTGGATTTGCACTTTGAAGTAGATCACCATCATCAAATGTTTGGTGTTCTTTCAAATTCCTTTCTTTAGTAATCTATTGGTGTAGTAAACATTTTACCTACATCAAATATTCACCTTCATCATGGAATCGTCCATGACCAAGCTACTTTTAGCTTATAACGGTGAATCGCGAGTATAATGTTGCTCTCCAAAACCTTTTGGAAGATTAGGACAACTAGTGTCTCCAACCTTTTGCAAATTCTCATCAAATATGAGAACATGACTTTTGCCATATTATACTCTATCATGTTGTAACCAAAACTTTGTTTCAGATATCACAATATCTTCCACATATCATGGTTTCTGAAACAACTCTTTCAGATCCTAGATAACCTTGATATTAAGACAATCCTTTGAATATCAAGAATCATGGAGACAAACATGATACTTTATATACTAACACTTGGAATTGTTACTCTTGATTTAATACCAATTATTAAACTTCATGGAGTAACCGGAACTTACTGAAAGTTTGCAATAGGACTTTTAAACTTTAGATTAACACTTCAAAACAATACGATACCAGTTCGTAAAGTAACTAACCAGAATTCTATAGTTCTATCATCTCAATTATAACTAAGCGCAAGGTGGTAAACGGATGCCAATGACTACAACAACTATGCAAATTCACTTTGATTTAGTTTATGATAAATTGAGTTCTAATTAATAATTAAATTAATCTAGGTGAACTCCCACTCAAAACAACATCCCTCACATTGTTTTAGTGATCACACGAACCAAATCCACCACATCAAAACCGATCATCACGAGAGTTGATATGGCTTCAACGGCGAACAATCAACATGTTCATCATATCTACTATATGACTCATGCTCTACCTTTCGGTAATCTGTGTTCCTGAGGCCATGTCTGTACATGCTAGGCTCGTCAAGATCAAACCTTAGCTACCGCATAAGCAAATCTGGCTTGCTTACGTTGTATTCACCCGCGGAATCAAAGACACCCGATCATCACGTGGTGCTTCGAAGCAACAAGCTTTGGCAACGGTGCATACTAAGGGTGAACACTTTAGAACTTGAAATTTATGTGCATGAGGGATCATCTTATAATGCTACCGTCGTCTACTAAGCAATACAAGATGCATAAAGGATTAACATCACATGCAATTCATAATATGTGATATGATATGGCCTTTCTTCTTTGTGCTTCCGATCTCCATCTTCAAGCACGAACATGATCTCCATCATCATCGGCATAGCATCAAGGTCAATGACGCTTCTTCATGGTTGTCGTCCACCAGCTTCAACTATTACAACTATTTTGAATAGACACGCAGGTCTTAACAGAAATTAAAGACAACCATATGGCTCCTGCCGGTTGCCAACTTACAATAAGGAACATTGCATACATCAAATATAATCACAATCATGGCCATATCACATCACTGCACACCCCTGCAAAACAAAGTTAGACGCTTCTACTTTCTTTGCATATTTTACGTGGTTTGGGGCTTTCCATAAGTGTCGTTCTAACCTACGAACAAGAACCACAACATTGATACTAGCATTGTTGATTACCCGTTGTAAATTGGATCTTTACTATGCTAGGAGAAACAGGCACCCGCAAAGCCACTTATGCAATACAAGTTGCATGTCAAGCGTGGAGCAAGTCTCATGAACGATGTCATGTAAGGTTAGCCCGGGCCGCTTCATCCCAACATACCGCAAGATGCAAAGTACACGCAAAGCAATCTACAATAAAAGCATCAACGCCCACAATGACCATTGTGTTCTACTCGTGCAACAGATCTACATATAGACACGGCTCTGATACCACTGAAGGGGTTCGTAGCATGGAAAACAAAATTTTTCTATCGCATACAAAACAAACAAGCCAAGATCTATCTACTAGATTGTAGCAACGAGTCGATAGTGGAACTCACCCTCGAAGATTCCAAAGCGGTTAACGAGAGCAGATTCTCGTGGATGATGTAGTCGTACTCTTTCCGATCTCAAGATCGTGTAGACGATCCTTCCAGCGCCACGTTCCAGCAGCGCTCCCGCAGTCGGTCACACGTTCGGTACTCGACGAAGACCTTCCTCTCCCTTGTTCCAGCAGGCAGCGGAGGTTGTAGCACTCTCCTCGTGATTCCGGCAGCACAACGGCGTGGTACCGGAGGTAGAGGGGAGATCCCGCAGGGCTTCGCCTTAAGCCGGTGCGAGTATGGTGGAGCTTATGAGAGGCTATTAGTGGTCTAGTAATTAGACACACCAATTAGAGGGCTCTAAACCAATTAGAAGGCTCTAAACCAAAATAGCTCTAAACCGGGGTTTAGATCTAGGGTTTAGTTTAGAGGATAGGAACTTGTGTTGTTGTGTCTAGAGGAGGAGGCCCTGCCCCTCCTCTTATAGGTGGGAGGGCCGGCGGCAAGGGGAGGGAGTGGAGTCCCTCCCCAACTCGGCCTTGAGGTGGGGCGCCGGCTTGGGGAGGAGGAATCCCTCCCCAACTCGGCCTCCTTTTCTCCTCCTCTTTCCACCTTCCAAAACTGGCAGTTTGACTTTCAAACTTGCTGTTTGACTTTCCAAATTGGGATTTGATTTAATCCTTTATTTAGAACAGCGATGACACTAAACACATGATGCAACCATTCCAACATGTAATGACACATTCATGTACCCCTTCCCCCTCCGGAGTGCCGGACATTCCGGGACCTTCTAGAATGTTCCCGATGAAAACACCGGAACCATTCCCCAACTCCGAAACGGGACTTTCCTTATATGAATCTTATTCTCCGGACCATTCCGGATCACCTCGTGATATCCCGGATCCCATCCGAGACTCCGAACAACATTCGGTCTCTTTCTCATAATACCATAACTACTCAAACAACGTCGAATCCTTAAGTGTGTCTCCCTACGGTTCGTGAATTATGCGGACATGATCGAGACACTTCTCCGAACAATAACCAATAGAGGAATCTGGAAATTCATATGGCTCCCACATATTTCTACGATTACTTTGCGATCGAATGAACCACTTACATACGATACCAATTTCCCTTTGTCTCACGATATGTTACTTATCCGAGGTTATGATCGTCGGTATCTCTGCATACCTAGTTCAACCTCGTTACTGATAAGTACTCTTTTCTCGTTCCCGTGATATGTGATCCCTTGTGAGCCAGTCACATGCTTGCAAGCTAATTGGATGACATTTCACCGAGAGGGCCCAGAGAATATCTATCCGTCATATGGATGGACAAATCCCACTCTTGATCCATGTGTTTCAACCAATACTTTCCGAACACTCAATACCACCTTTATAGCCACCCTGTTACGGTGTGGTGTTTGATGACATCAAAGCATCCATCCGGTAAAGGTGATATGCATGATCTCATGGTCGAAGGAATTAGGTTACTATGTATCAGAAAGCATATAGCAATTGAACTATTGAAATGACTTGATCTTTATGCTACGCTTATCTATAGGAGTATGTCCACCATATCATTCTCCTAACGATATGATCTTGTTGTTAATAACATCTCAATGTTCATGATAGGGAAACCACAATCATCTATTAACCAACAAGCTAGTTTAACAAGAGGCTTTACTAGGGACTCTTATTTTAAGTTTACAATTCACACAAGTATTAATGTTTCCTTGTTAATACTATTATAGCATGAATATAAACATTTATCATAAACACAAAGATATAATAATAACTATATTTATTATTGCCTCTAGGGCATATCTCCAACACAAAGCATTAACACTCCATGAACACATGTGATCCTCACACCACATCCATCCCCTCCGGTTGTCCCAATTATTGTCACTTTGGGGCCTTTGGATCCGGACAATGATATGTGTACACAACTTGCAGATAAGATCACAAACAATACTATCATAATGATTTAATAATAAGTTTAGATCTAAGATCATGGCACTCAGGCCCTAATGACAAGCATTAAGCACAACAAGTTGCAACAAAGTCAAATAGCACTAAAAGAGATATTAGGCATTATGCCCTAACAGATCTTATTCGATTACATGATAGAACTCATCCAATCCCTACCATCCCCAAGCCTACAGCGGGGGATTACTCACTCATGGATGAGGGAAACATCGGTGGTTGATGGAGATGCGTTGGTGATGACGATGGCGATGATCCTATCCAAATTCCCCGTCCTGGCAGGGTGCCAGAACGGAGTTTCTGGATCTGAATCTTGGTTTCTGGTGGCGGCAGCGGAGCAGAACTCTTTCTGGAAAACTATCGAACCCCCCTCAGTTTTTAGGTCGAAAGGCAACTTATAGGCGCAGAGGGAGATCGAGGAGTTGCCTGGGGTGGCCACACCCCCTCCAGGCGCGGGGGCAGGTGGGCCCGTGCCTGGGGTGGGTCAGGCCCCCCAGTCCTCCCTTCCGTCTCTTCTTCTGGCTCCGTGGATCTTCTGGTGAAATATAATTTTTGGCATATTTTCCGGGATTTTTTCTGAGAGTTCATTTTCTGCACAAAAACAAGATACCAAGGTAATTCTGCTAAAAACAGCATCAGTCCGTGTTAGTTGTATCCAAATCGCACAAGTTTAGAGAAGAAACAATAACAAAGTGTTCGAGGAAGTAGATACGTTTTGGACGTATCAACTCCCCCAAGCTTAGCTTATTGCTTGTCCTCAAGCAATTCGGTTGAAAACTGAGTGCGATAAAAGAACTTTCACGAACACTTTGCTTCATATGATGTAAATATTCTCATCACGGGAGTAGATGCTTAGACAATTCATAATAAAGAGTATGCAACTAAGTCTACTCAACAGTCATTGCAAGCTATGAAGAGAAACCAACTCAATAATAATAAGTGGCATGAAACTGTAGGGTTTCGTAGCATGGAAAACAAAAAATTTCGACCGCATACAAACAAACAAGCCAAGATCTATCTACTAGATTGTAGCAACGAGTCGATGGAATAACTCACCCTCGAAGATTCCAAAGTGTTTAACGAGAGCGGATTCTCATGGGTGATGTAGTCGTACTCTTCCCGATCTCAAGATCGCGTAGACGATCCTTCCGGCGCTGCGTTTCGGCAGCGCTCCCACATTCGGTCACACGTTCGGTACTCGACGAAGACCTTCCTCTCCCTTGTTCCAGCAGGCAGCGGAGGTTGTAGCACTCTCCTCGCGATTCCGGCAGCACAACGGCGTGGTACCGGAAGTAGAGGGGAGATCTCGCAGGGCTTCGCCTTAAGCCGGAGCGAGTATGGTGGACTATGAGAGAGAGCCTCGACGATCTAGGGTTTAGACACGCCGAGGAGGAGGTGCTAGGGCCGGCGGCTAGGGCTTGGGGCTTCCCATGTCGGCGGCTAGGGGAGCCCTAGGCGGCGGCAACAGGAGGTGGCGGCGCCGGGCTAGGGTTTTGGGTGGAGAACTTGTGTGTTAGGAGGGACAACCCTGCCCCTCCCTTTATAGGTGGGAGGCGCCGGCCAAGGGGAGGGGAGTCCCTCCCCAACTCGGATCCCTAGTGGGCCGGCGGTGGAGGAGGAACTCCTCCCCAACTCGGTTTCCCACTTTCCCACCACTTCACAAAATAGCCGTTTGACTTTTCAAATTGGCGTTTGACTTTTCAAACTAGAATTTGATTAAACCCTTTATTTTGTTCAGTGGTGACACCAAGTACATGATGCAATCATACCAACTTGATATAACACATTCATGTACCCTTCCCCTCCGGAGTGCCGGACATTCCGGAACCTTCTAGATAATTCCCGATGAAAACACCGGAACCATTCTCCAATCCCGAAACAGGACTTTCCTTATATGAATCTTATTCTCCGGACCATTCCGGATCTCCTCGTGATATCCCGGATCCCATCCGAGACTCCGAACAACATTCGGTCTCTTACTCATCATTCCATAACTACTCAAACAACGTCGAATCCTTAAGTGTGTCTCCCTACGGTTCGTGAATTATGCGGACATGATCGAGACACTTCTCCGAACAATAACCAATAGAGGAATCTGGAAATTAATATGGCTCCCACATATTTCTACGATTACTTTGCGATCGAATGAACCACTTACATACGATACCAATTTCCCTTTGTCTCACGATAGTTTACTTATCCGAGGTTATGATCGTCGGTATCTCTGCATACCTAGTTCAACCTCGTTACTGATAAGTACTCTTTTCTCGTTCCCGTGATATGTGATCCCTTGTGAGCCAGTCACATGCTTGCAAGCTAATTGGATGACATTCCACCGAGAGGGCCCAGAGTATATCTATCTGTCATATGGATAGACAAATCCCACTCTTGATCCATGTGTCTCAACCAATACTTTCCAAACACTCAATGCCACCTTTATAGTCACCCAGTTATGGTGTGGTGTTTGATGTCATCAAAGCATCCTTCCGGTGAAGGTGATATGCATGATCTCATGGTCAAAGGAATTAGGTTACTATGTATCAGAAAGCATATAGCAATTGAACTATTAAAATGACTTGATCTTTATGCTACGCTTATCTATAGGAGTATGTCCACCATATCATTCTCCTAACAATATGATCTTGTTGTTAATAACATCTCATTGTTCATGATAGGGAAACCACATTCATTTATTAACCAACAAGCTAGTATTATAAAGAGGCTTTACTAGGGACTCTATTTTAGTTTACAATTCACACAAGTATCAACGTTTCCTTGTTAATACTATTATAGCATGAATGTAAACATTTATCATAAACACAAAGATATAATAATAACTACATTTATTATTGCCTCTAGGGCATATCTCCAACAGTCTCCCACTTGCACTAGAGTCATCTAATCTAGATTACATGGTAATATACCGAACACCCATGGCAGTTTGGTGTTGGTCATGTTTTGCCCTCGGGAGAGGTTTAGTCAACGGATCCGCCACATTCAGATCTGTGTTTACTTTGCAAATCTTTATGTCCCCATCTTGGACATGTTCTCGAATAGCGTGAAAACGTAGCTTGATATGCTTCAGCTTCTTGTGTGACCTTGGTTCTTGCGCATTGGCTATGGCGCCCATGTTATCACAGTCGAGCTTTATAGACAGTAACATTACCATCAGCATCTGTTTTCTTCTTGAAAATCCATTTAATCTCGACAGCCTTCTGGCCATCCGGTAAGTCCACCAAAGTCCATACTTGGTTTTCGTACATGGATCCAATCTCGGATTTCATGGCTTCTTGCCATTTATTGGAATCTGGGCTCATCATCGCTTCCTCATATGTCTCAGGGTCATCGGTGTTATCCACCAACATGATACTCATAACGGGATTATACCAATCTGGAGTGGTACGAGTTCTCGTTGACCTGCGAGGCTCTGTAGCAACTTCAACCGAAGTTTCATGATCATCATCATTAGCTTCCTCTCTTACTGGTGCAGGCACCACATGAACTTCTTCCGGTGCTGCGCTACTCGCAAGTTCGAGAGAAGGTTCGACAACCTCGTCGAGTTCTACTTTCCTTCCAGTCACTTCTTTCGAGAGAAATTCCTTCTCTAGAAAGGATCCATTCTTGGCAACGAAGATTTTGCCTTCGGATCTATGATAGAAGGTATACCCAATAGTTTCCTTCGGGTATCCTATGAAGACGCATTTTTCCGCTTTGGGTTCAAGCTTGTCCGGCTGTAAGTTCTTTACATTAGCTTCGCAACCCCAAACTTTAAGGAACGACAATTTAGGTTTGTTCCCAAACCATAATTCATACGGTGTCATTTCAACAGATTTAGATGGTGACCTATTTAAAGTGAATGCGGCTGTTTCTAATGCATAACCCCAAAATGATAGCGGTAAATCTGTAAGTGACATCATAGAACGAACCATATCTAAGAGAGTTCGATTACGACGTTTGGACACACCATTACGTTGTGGTGTTCCCGGCGGTGTCAATTGTGAAAGTATTCCGCATTTCTTCAAATGCTCGCCAAACTCGTAACTTAGATATTCACCTCCACGATCAGAACGTAGAAATTTAATCTTCTTGTTACGTTGATTCTCAACCTCACTTTGAAATTCCTTAAACTTCTCGAAAGTTTCGGACTTATGTTTCATGAAATAGATATACCCATATCTACTCAAGTCATCCGTGAAGGTAAGAACATAACGATAACCACCACGCGATGCTACACTCATTGGACCACACACATCGGTATGTATGATTTCCAACAAGTCCGTAACTCGCTCCATCATACCAGAAAATGGAGTCTTAGTCATTTTACCCATCAGACATGCTTCGCATCTTTCAAGTGATTCAAAATCAAGTGATTCAAGAAGTCCATCGGAATGGAGTTTCTTCATACGCTTCACTCCAATGTGACCAAGACGACAGTGCCACATATAGGTCGAGTTATCGCTCGATTTCAAACGTTTAGCCTCAATGTTATTAATATGTGTATTTCCACTATCGAGATTCAATAAGAATAGACCATCTATCAAAGGTGCATGTGCATAAAACATATTACTCATATAAATCGAACAACCATTATTCTCGGACTTAAACAAGTAACTGTCTCGCAATAAACAAGATCCCGATATAATGTTCATGCTTAACGCAGGCACCAAATAACAATTATTTAAGTATAAAACTAATCCCGATGGTAGATGAAGGGGTAGCGTGCCGACCGCGATCACATCAACCTTTGATCCGTTTCCCACGCGCATCGTCACCTCGTTCTTCGCTAGCTTCCATTTATTCTGCAGCACCTATTTCGAGTTACAAATATGAGCAACCGAACCAGTATCAAATACCCAAGCACTACTACGAGTACTAGTGAGATACACATCAATAACATGTATATCGGCTATACCTTTCTTCTTGATGTTGCCTTTCTTCAAATCCGCCAAGTACTTTGGGCAATTCCGCTTCCAGTGACCTTCTCCCTTGTAGTAAAAGCACTCAGTATCAGGGTTAGGTCTAGCCTTGGTCTTCTTCGTCGGTGCGGTAACTTTCTTACCACCCTTCTTGAAGTGTCCCTTTTGCTTAGACTTGCCTTTCTTGAATTTGGTGGTCTTATTGACCAACAACACTTGGTGCTCTTTCTTGATCTCCACTTCTGCGGATTTCAACATGGCGAAGAGTTCTGTCAACGTCTTGTTCATGTTCTACATGTTGTAGTTCATCACAAAGTTCTTGTAACTTGGTGGTAGTGATTGAAGGACACGGTAAATCCCCAAAGCATTAGGAATCACTATACCCAAGCTTTGAAGTTTGTTTGCGTGCCCAGACATCTTAAGCACATGCTCACTGACGGAGCTGCCTTCTTCCATCTTGTAGTTAAAGAACTTTTCAGAAGCCTCATAGCTCTCAATTGCCGCGTGAGTCTCAAAGATCAATTTGAGATCATGGACAATATCATGTGGGTCTGAATTCTTAAACCTTTTCTGAAGCTCCGATTCTAAACCATACAAGATAGCACACTGAACTGTGGAGTACTGAGTCTTCCGAGTGAGGTAAACATTCTTTACTTCATCGGTAGCAGTAGCTGCAGGTGGGTCACCCAGCGGTGCATCCAGCACATAGGTCAAATTACCAGCTGTGAGGAGAATCCTCAAATTGCGGAACCAATCCACGAAGTTTCTTCCATTGTTTTTCAACTTTTCTTTCTCTAGGAACGCATTAAAATTGATGGTAGGGGACGCCATTGATCTACAACATATTTGCAATAGTTTAGACTAAGTTTATGACAAATTGAGTTCTTATTAATAGTTAAATTAATCTAGGTGAACTCCCACTCAAAACAACATCCCTCACATTGTTTTAGTGATCACACGAACCAAATCCACCACATCAAAACCGATCATCACGAGAGTTGATGTAGCTTCAATGGCGAACAATCGACATGTTCATCAAATCTTCTATATGACTCATGCTTTACCTTTCGGTGATCCGTGTTCTGAGACCATGTCTGTACATGCTAGGCTCGTCAAGATCAAACATTAGCTTCCGCGTGAGCAAATCTGGCTTGCTCACGTTGTATGCACTTGCGGAATCTAACACACCCGATCATCACGTGGTGCTTCGAAACAACAAGCTTTAGCAACGGTGCTAACTAAGTGTGAACACTTTATGACTTGAAATTTATGTGCATGAGGGATCATCTTATAATGCTACCGTTGTTAACTAAGCAATACAAGATGCATAAAGGATTAACATCACATGCAATTCATAATATGTGATATGATATGGCCTTTCTTCTTTGTGCTTCCGATCTCCATCTTCAAGCACGAACATGATCTCCATCATCACCGACATTGCATCAAGGTCCATGACGCTGCTCCATGGTTGTCGTCCACCGGCTTCAACTATTACAACTACTTTGAATAGACACGGGGTCTTAACAGAATTTAAAGACAACCATATGGCTCCTGCCGGTTGCCAGATTACAATAAGGAACATTGCATACATCAAATATAATCACAATCATGGCCATATCACATCACAGCACACCCCTGCAAAACAAAGTTAGACGCCTCTACTTTCTTTGCATGTTTTACGTGGTTTGGGGCTTTCAATAAGTGTCGTTCTAAATTACGAACAAGAACCACAACATTGATACTAGTATTGACAATCACCCGTTGTAAATTGAATCTTAACTATGCTGGGAGAAACAGGCACCCGCAAAGCCACTTATGCAATACAAGTTGCATGTCAAGCGTGGAGCAAGTCTCATGAACGATGTCATGTAAGGTTAGCCCGGGCCGCTTCATCCCAACATCCCGCAAGATGCAAAGTACACAAGAAGCAACCGACAATAAAAGCATCAACACCCACAATGACCATTGTGTTCTACTCGTGCAACAGATCTACATATAAACCTGGCTCTGATACCACTGTAGGGTTTCGTAGCATGGAAAACAAAAAATTTCTACCGCATACAAACAAACAAGCCAAGATCTATCTACTAGATTGTAGCAACGAGTCGATGGAATAACTCACCCTCTAAGATTCCAAAGTGTTTAACGAGAGCGGATTCTCATGGGTGATGTAGTCGTACTCTTCCCGATCTCAAGATCGCGTAGACGATCCTTTCGGCGCTGTGTTCCGGCAGCGCTCCCGCAGTCGGTCACATGTTCGGTACTCGACTAAGACCTTCCTCTCCCTTGTTCCAGCAGGCAGCGGAGGTTGTAGCACTCTCCTCGCGATTCCGGCAGCACAACGGCGTGGTACCGGAAGTAGAGGGGAGATCACGCAGGGCTTCGCCATAAGCCGGAGCGAGTATGGTGGACTATGAGAGAGAGCCTCGACGATATAGGGTTTAGATATGCCGAGGAGGAGGTGCTAGGGCCGGCGGCTAGGGCTTGGGGCTGCCCAAGTCGGCGGCTAGGGGAGCCCTAGGCGGTGGCAGCGGCAACAGGAGGTGGCGGCGCCGGGCTAGGGTTTTGGGTGGAGAACTTGTGTGATAGGAGGGACAGCCCTGCCCCTCCCTTTATAGGTGGGAGGCGCCGGCCAAGGGGAGGGGAGTCCCTCCCCAACTCGGATCCCTAGTGGGCCGGCGGTGGAGGAGGAACTCCTCCCCAACTCGGTTTCCCACTTTCCCACCACTTCACAAAATAGTCGTTTGACTTTTCAAATTGGCGTTTGACTTTTCAAACTAGGATTTGATTAAACCCTTTATTTTGTTCAGCGGTGACACCAAGTACATGATGCAATCATACCAACTTGATATAACACATTCATGTACCCTTCCCCTCCGGAGTGCCGGACATTCCGGAACCTTCTAGAACATTCCCGATGAAAACACCGGAACCATTCTCCAACCCCGAAACAGGACTTTCCTTATATGAATCTTATTCTCTGGACCATTCCGGATCTCCTCGTGATATCCCGGATCCCATCCGAGACTCCGAACAACATTCGGTCTCTTGCTCATCATTCCATAACTACTCAAACAACGCCGAATCCTTAAGTGTGTCTCCCTACGGTTCGTGAATTATGCGGACATGATCGAGACACTTCTCCGAACAATAACCAATATAGGAATCTGGAAATTCATATGGCTCCCACATATTTCTACGATTACTTTGCGATCGAATGAACCACTTACATACGATACCAATTTCCCTTTGTCTCACGATAGTTTACTTATCCGAGGTTATGATCGTCGGTATCTCTGCATACCTAGTTCAACCTCGTTACTGATAAGTACTCTTTTCTCGTTCCCGTGATATGTGATCCCTTGTGAGCCAGTCACATGCTTGCAAGCTAATTGGATGACATTCCACCTAGAGGGCCTAGAGTATATCTATCCGTCATATGGATGGACAAATCCCACTCTTGATCCATGTGTCTCAACCAATACTTTCCGAACACTCAATGCCACCTTTATAGCCACCCAGTTACAGTGTGGTATTTGATGTCATCAAAGCATCCTTCCGGTGAAGGTGATATGCATGATCTCATGGTCAAAGGTATTAGGTTACTATGTATCAGAAAGCATATAGCAATTGAACTATTAAAATGACTTGATCTTTATGCTACGCTTATCTATAGGAGTATGTCCACCATATCATTCTCCTAACGATATGATCTTGTTGTTAATAACATCTCAATGTTCATGATAGGGAAACCACAATCATTTATTAACCAACAAGCTAGTATTATAAAGAGGCTTTACTAGGGACTCTATTTTAGTTTACAATTCACACAAGTATCAATGTTTCCTTGTTAATACTATTATAGCATGAATGTAAACATTTATCATAAACACAAAGATATAATAATAACTACATTTATTATTGCCTCTAGGGCATATCTCCAACAAAAACATAAACATAAGCAACATTGCAATGCTCATAATAAGGTATGATAGAGTGGTATCTCGCTTGCCTTTGTTTGAAGAGCCCAACATAAATGCCAAGGCACCTCTAAAGTTCACATGAAGACTGGTGATAAAGATATCAGAGATATAAGCATCAAAGTCATGACATAGTTAACCAAGTTTTGGAACAAATACAAAAATGACAACTATGCTCTCAATAAGGTGCTCATAGAATAAGTGGTGACTCAACAAGGTTGTGAGAACGGTTTTGTGAAGGTTTGAAAGGCTTACCAAGGCTAGCCATGTAGATTTTGTGCATGTTATTTATCATAGATGGGATTGATACGTCGGAAACATATCTATAATTTTTTATGTCCCATGATTGTTTAGTATCTACTTTGCTTTGCTCTGTCTACACTTTGAGGTGTTTTTATATGTTTTCCGGACTAACCTATTAACAAGATGCCATAGTGTTAGTTGCCTGTTTTCTTCTGTTTTTGGTTCCAAAAAAGGCAGAAAATCAATATTCTCAAAATTGGACGGAACAAAAGCCAAAGTCAATATTTTACCGTGGGGAACACGGAGCCAGAGTACGAGACGGAGCCACCAGGGGCTACATCCCCTGGCCGCACGGCCAGGCTGGGCTCGCACCTGGGGGGTTGCAGCCACCCTAGGTGCCCCCTGCCTCGCCTCTTCGCTTATAAAGAGCCCTCGATACCTAAACCCTAAGTACCCGATCAATCTTCCATGAAACAGTCCGTAGCCGCCGCCACCATCTTCCCTAGATCGGGAAGGATCTAAAGTTATTCCCGGCACCCTGCTGGAGGGGAGATCATCCCGGAGGCCTTCTCCTTCATCATGCTATCCTCCGGTATGAAGCATGAGTAGTTCCATCTTGGACTACGGGTCCATGTAGTAGCTAGATGGTTGTATCTCCTCCTTTGTGCTACCATGTTTAGATCTTGTGAGCTCCGTTCATGATCAAGATCATCTATTTGTAATCATGCATGTTGTGTTTGCGGAGATCCGATGGATATTGAGATTACTATGTCAGATTGATTAGTGGTTTTGTCTTATTGATTCTATCATGTATGTGTTGTTTGTGATCTTGCATGCTCTCTGTTTCTAGTAGCTATCTTGGCCGAGTAGATGCTAGTGACTCCAAGAGGGGGTATTTATGCTCGATAGTGGGTTCATGCCTCTATTTAATCTAAGGGAAGTGACATAAATCTCTAAGGTTGTAGATGTGCTGTTGCTACTAGGGAGAAAACAATGGTCTCTTGTTCATGGAACAAGTGGATTGTTTACCTTACACACTTTGCTTAAAGCAGTTATCTGTTGCTTGCAACTTAATACTGAAGGGGGGTCGGATGATAACTTGAAGGTGGATTACTAGTCATAGATGCAGTTGGATGGAAGTCTATGTATCTTGTTGTATTGCCCGATCAAATCTCATAAGATCATGAATTTCTAGTATTGCATTGTTATGCCTTGCCCAGTCATGTCAATTGCCCTACTGTAATTTGTTTACCCAACATGCCATGTTTGTTTAACTTAAGGAGAACACCTCTAGTGAACTATGGATCCCGGTCCAATCTTTACCATTGATACATCTTCCACTATTATTGTTTACCTTTCTGCAAACCACCATTACCTTCCACACCATACAGTTAATCCTTTGTTTTCAGCAAACCGGTGAGATTGACAACCTCACTGTTCGTTGGGGTAAAGTCTTGAGTTTGTGTTGTGCAGGTTTCCAAGTTGCTAGCAACACCTTTGAGTCGTTTCCTTCCTCCTACTGGTTCGATAACCTTGGTTTCTTACTAAGGAAAGACTTGCTGCTGTGCTCATCACACCTTCCTCTTGGGGACTCCCAACGAAGCTCTACATTTATTTGAGCCACCATCAAGATTTTCCGACGCCGTTGCCGAGGAGGCTAAGGATGGCTTGACAAGGGGAGTCCTTCACAACCTTTCTCTTTGCTTTGTTTTTTTTTGCTTAGTTTCTTTTGCTTGGTTTTGTTTGCCTATTTTTATCAAAAATCACAAAAAAAATTAGTTTGGTTTGGTTTGCTTTCTCTTATCAAAAAACACAAAAAATTAGTCCCTGCTCTAGTTGTTGTTGTCGTTGGCTTGCTCCAATTATGCCAAAATGAACTCTTCTAAGAACACAAAGTTGTGTGACTTCACTAGCACAAACAACAATGATTTCCTAAGTACACCTATTTCTCCACCTGCTCCTGATGCTACCTTTTATGAAATTAAGCTTGCTTTGTTGAATCTTGTGATGAGAGAGCAATTTTCGGGTGCTAGTTCTGATGATGATGCTGCCCACCTCAATAACTTTGTTGAACTTTGTTAGATGCAAAAATATAAGGATGTAGATGGAGATATTATTAAGCTCAAGTTGTTTCCTTTCTCCTCGAGAGGAAAAGCTAAAGAATGGTTGCTTTCCTTGCCTAGAAATAGTATTGATTCTTGGATTAAGTGCAAAGATGTTTTTATTGGAAAATACTATCCTACTGCTAAGATTATATCTATGATAAGTGAAATAATGAAATTTAAGCAACTTGATAATTAACATGTTGCTCAAGCTTGGGAAACAATGAAATCTTTGGTTAAGAATTGTCCCACTCATGAACTCACTGCTTGGATGATTATCCAGACTTTTTATGCAGGTTTAAACTTCTCCTTAAGAAACCTATTGGATTCAGCTGCTGGAGGTACCTTTATGACCATTACCTTGGGTGCTTCAACAAAGCTCCTTGATAATATGATGGTCAATTATTCTGAATGGCACACTGAGAGAGGTCCACATAGTAAGAAGGTATATTCTGTTGAAGAAACCTCCTCTTTGAGTGATAAGGTTGATGTTATCATGGCTATGCTTGTTAATGTAAAAGCTCCTATATATCCTAATAATGTTCCCTTAGCATCTTTGGTTGCTCAAGAAGAGCAAGTTGATGTGAACTTCATTAGAAACAATAATTTCAACAATAATGCCTATAGGAATAATTTTGGTAGTAACAACAATTATAGGCCTTATCTTCCTAATAATGGCAATACCTATGGAAACTCCTACTACAATACTAGGAGTGCTCCCTCTGAACTTGAAGTCATGCTCAAGGACTTTATTAGTAAACAAACCATTTTCAAAAAAAAACTGTGGAGGAAAAGCTTTTGAATGTTGAGAAAATATTTCCTCTTTGTCTAAAGCACATTCCTCTTTGATTAATAAAATGGCTGCTAAACCTGAAACTTTGGAAAGTACCTTTGCTACTACTCATGCTATACAAGTTACCATTGATGAAAATGTTAGACTATTAGCCCAACTACATGCTAAGTGGGAAAGAGAAGCTGAAATTTCTAGAAACAATAGTGTGTGCACTATCACCA
The DNA here is from genome assembly GCA_916181665.1 of Avena sativa. Taxonomy (NCBI): domain Eukaryota; kingdom Viridiplantae; phylum Streptophyta; class Magnoliopsida; order Poales; family Poaceae; genus Avena; species Avena sativa. The sequence goes on along the minus strand of OV702294.1, from coordinate 162,075,447 downwards.
CCACCAATATGGATGCCACTAAACCACATGAAGTCCCTATTCCTCCTATCATAATGCCTAAACCCAATGAGTCTACTACTAGTGATTCTAAGTTTGATTTTGATCTTGAAGGTTGCAATATTTCTGAAGTGATTATGTTCCTACAAAAGCTTGCTAGAAGTCCTGATGCTAGTGATATGAATGTGGCTTTCACCAAGCACATTATAAATGCTCTTATTAAAATTAAGGAAGAAAAGTTGAAACACAAAGCCTCTATTCCTAGGAAAGTAGAAGATAGTTGGAACCCATCATTAATATGCAAGTGAATGACTTTGATCTCAAAGCTTCATGTGACCTTGGTTCTAGTGTCTCTATTATGCCTAGAAAGATTTATGAAATGCTTGATTTGCCACCTTTGGAAGATTGCTATTTGGATGTCCCACTTAATGATAATGCTAAAAAGAGACTCATGGGGAGTGTTAATGATGTTCTTATTAAGGTTAACAATGTTTATGTCCCTGTTGATTTCTATGTTTTGGATGTTGAATACAATGCTTCTTGTCCTATTACTTTGGAAAGACCTTTTTTTAGAACTGTTGGTGTCGTTATTGATATGAAAGAAGGAACCATTAAATATCAATTTCCATTCAATAAAGGTATTGAACACTTCCCTATGAGTAGAGAGAAGTTGCTTTTTGCTCCTCCTTTGAAAGCAAGGTTTGATGTTAATGCTTCTTCATTTGAAATACTTGATTCTTGCTTCTTGTGCCTAACTTAAATGCGTTAAAGAAAAATACTTATTGGGAGATAATCCAAAAGTTTTCTTAAGTCTTGGAAGTTATTACCTCTGTAATGACCTCTCCTTGTCCTTTTTATTTGCTTTTTGGGCCAAGAATAACCTCTAATGAGAGGGAAGTAAGATTTGGGGACTTGCTGTCCCGAAACAGATTTTTATGCTTCACCATACAAATTCGTGTAAAATCTATGTAAGTCCTATTGAGCTGATATTTTCTGAATAAATCCCCCAGTATGTTAGCTAACTTTCGTTAGTTTAACACTTTTTGATTTGAGCAATATAAGGTCTTTGAAAAAATCGGTTTCTACCTGCTGGTCTATTTTGACAGATTTCTGTCATTATTTGCATTTGCTTCTTATTGATTCCTTTTTGTGTTCTTTTTGTGAAATTGAGATTTTTGAGGGAATTTCTATAGTTGCTTGTGTTTTTAGTGAAATTTTTTTTGTTCTAAAACTAAAATCCAAAGGTCTATTATCTTTTGAATACACTAATATTGCTAATGAAGATTATGTGAAGTTTTGTATGAAGGAAAATTTTCAGGTGTAAAGAAAGAATGATGTAATGAGATGAAGAATGGACAAAAGCTCAAGCTTGGGGATGACACCCCGTGTCACCCCAAGAAATATTCAAGAGGTACAAGCGTCAAAGCTTGGGGATGCCCAAGGCATCCCCTTCTTCATCAATAAAAATCTCAGGTCTTTCTAGACACTTTGTTTTTATTGTTTGATGCACTATTGTGTTGTTCTTGGAGCGTCTTAGTTTTATTTTTTGTTTTTAGTTTTCTTGAGTAAAGTAGTTTGGACCCCTGTTCTCGCTGTGTTGTTGCAAATAAGCTGATTGGTGTTGGAGAGGAGTAGAAAGTTCTTGCTTGAATAGTACAAAAGGAGCTTGCTTTGGATATGACTTAGACTGTATCATGTCATGCTAGATGTTGGTTTTAACTTATGCTTAGTGATTATTTCTGTAGCATGACTTGTTCCTAACAATTAGGATTGCTTAATGTGCCTTGAAGGAATCATGCGTTGTTTTAGCATACAAAAGCATAGTATTATGGTATTCTCCTTTGATGCTTTGTTTGGGTTGACTTGACACATGCTTACACCATGTTATGACTATGAACAAGTCACCATAGCCTCTATGATAATTTAGTCCTTGACTTTTAGTACCACTTTATGCTTTGATTAGTAATGTTTTATCGCTCTGCATGATTATGGCCATTATTGCTCTCTTAGTTGGTCGCTCCCAGTCTTTTGCTAGCCTCCACTTATATGAGTAAGCTCTACTCATGCATCCAACTCCCAAGAAACCAAGTTATTTCAAAGTGTCCACTATAAATTCCTATGCATGGTGTGTTACACCATTCCAAGTATATTTCTTGTTTTCATCTACCTTCCAATTAAAAAGTCTTTTTGTTATGAGAAAACTTAGTGATTAAAGCTCTCACAAACTTGATGGCACACTTTATTTTTCTTGCCCCTAATAAACTTGAAGCATTGTGTCATCTATGTTGTATATTCTTGCACTTATACGTTGGAATTAGCAGAACAGTGCTGTCACGGGGAACGCTTTCAACATTGCACTTGTACTTTGTACACAATTGATATCATGCTCTTTTGTTTATGGATGTCGTCGGTGTGAAATACAAGGGAGCTTGTAAGTCCATAGAGTTATGTCTGTGTGTTAGAGAAATGCCTGGACCGCTAGCCTAAGCCATGCCTAATCATGGTGGAAACTTGCAGCATCACCATAGTGACCAATCTATGAAGCTTTCTTCTTATAAAAAAGAGATACATATTGAAAAGAGGAAAGAGAGAAAAAGCAACATTTTCCCATGGTAAATAAGAAGATTGCTGAGATGCGCATTGTCTGCTTGCCTTGTCATTTTGGTTATGTGATAGCTCTTGCATCATGTGCAAGGGGTACCCCGTTGGCGGTTCACTATGACAAGAACTTACAGCTGACTAAAGTTGAGTAGCATGAGGTGCGGCCCTCGTATTCAAGGGACATGAGATTGCCAACTTATACTTTGTCAAGCATATACTCCATAGTTTTGTTCACTTTAACCTTAATCACTTCAAGATGCTTATGATAGGGGAAATGAGAGCTGAAAGCTAACAAGTACCATAATTTTTGGAAGCTCTTTTTGAGACTTGAAATCTCTGCTTCCCTCTTTTATGAAGGGTCTTTCTTCCACCATTATATTGAGTCTCCACCTTCTATCCTTAGGCACTAGTTAAGAGAGCATAGTTGCCATTCTTAGTTCTATGTGCATTGTCCCAAAACTTATTGATTGATTCATATTGTTGATATTGCTTGTTCTTGACCTATTTGTATCTAGTCACTCTTATAAACTTTGAAGGTGTCCTATGCATCTATTTACTACTCCATGAGGGATAAGCTGAATGCCACTATGCTATGTTTTCTATATGTGAAACAAATAAACGTCTTTCAATGCATTGTTATTCATGATCTTTGTTTATAACCTTTCATGTTGCATGCATAGTCACTTTGTCTTACTATTAGAACTCCATCTTTCATGCTCATGTTTAGAGTTCTTTGATCCCAGCTTTCAATGCTTGCAAATGGTTTGATCTTGATTTTGATGGTGCATGTCACCTCAAAAATTATTATTTTTTATCACTTACCTACTTGAGGACGAGCAGGAGTTAAGCTTGGGAATGTTTGATACGTCGGAAACGTATCTATAATTTTTGATGTTCCATGCTTGTTTAGTATCTACTTTGCTTTACTTTTGTCTACACTTTGAGGTGTTTTTATATGTTTTCTGGACTAACCTATTAACAAGATGCCACGGTGTCAGTTGCCTATTTTCTTCTATTTTTTGGTTCCAGAAAAGGCAGAAAATCCACATTCTCAGAATTGGACGGGACAAAAGCCAAAGTCAATATTTTACCGTGGTTAACACGGATCCAGAGTACGATATGGAGGGGAGACACTAGGGGGCCACACCCCTGGCCGCGCGGCCAGGCTGGGCCCGCGCCTGGGAGGGTGCGACCGTCCTAGGTGCCCCCTGTCTCGCCTCTTCGCCTATAAAGAGCCCCTGATACCTAAACCCTAAGTACCTGATCAATCTTCCACGAAATAGTCTGTAGCCGCCGCCACCATCGTCCCTAGATCGGGAGGGATCTGAAGTTATTCCCGGCACCCTGCCGGAGGGAAGATCATCCTGGAGGCCTTCTTCTTCATCATGCCAGCCTCCGGTATGAAGTGTGAGTAGTTCCACCTTGGACTACATGTCCATGTAGTAGCTAGATGGTTGTATCTCCTCCTTTTGTGCTACTATGTTTAGATCTTGTGAGCTCCGTTCATGATCGAGATCATCTATTTGTAATCATGCATGTTGTGTTTGCGGGGATCCAGTGGATATTGAGATTACTATGTCAGATTGATTAGTGGTTTTGTCTTATTGATTCTATCATGTATGTGTTGTTTGTGATCTTGCATGCTCTCCATTTCTAGTAGCTATCTTGGCCGAGTAGATGCTAGTGACTCCAAGAGGGGGTATTTATGCTCGATAGTGGGTTCCTTCCTCCTACTGGTTCGATAACCTTGGTTTCTTACTGAGGCAAGACTTGCTGCCGTGCTCATCACACCTTCCTCTTGGGGACTCCCAATGAAGCTCTACATTGATCCCAGACACCATCAGGGATCATGTATTAGTTTGTATGACATGATGATTGTAGTACCCTCTTTTGCCTCAATCTAAGGACTTGTTAGGTACCCAAGACCCCAAGGATTGATCCAGGTAAAGGGAGTGTGAGTAATGAGTGATCTGCAGGATAGGAACCCCAGTGACAGAAAGGGTGGTACAGCTGTATGTGAGGAATTTACTTGGGATTAACGGTGACATCACGATGCATACCATTAGTTCTCTTTCTTCTATGGATGAGACTAATAGGTTATTGCTCTAAGCGGTTGTGGAGGCAATAGCATTTATGGATGCACTGCCCACATATAATTATCTTGCTCTAACAATTACATGCATACTTTATTATTATCTATTATTCCCATCAGATGTTTTGCACAACTACTGGTGAAAACCTAAGACCCTATGCCCTCTCTCTCCATCGTCAACAAAAACAACAACAAGATCGCAAACTCTTGGTCCGGTGAAAACGCAATAGGAATTCTAAAACTCTCGATGGTTCGTTTAGGTAATCTCACTTTGCTTTCTGCTTCCTGAGGATTCGATAAACCTAGGTCTACTAGGGAAAAAGAGCTATACTACATCCGTAATCCGGATCGAAGGTATCACCCCCTAAAAGTAGGTGAGCTCCACCCGATCTGTTGGCTCCTGGAGGAGGGCAACGACTACCCAGGCAAATCGTCGGGTGAATACACTCAACGGCTCACTCTCCCACCGTTGTACCCGCAAGAGGTCTAGGTAGTTAGCGCTATGTTGCTCCCTTATTCACCCGACCGCACCTTGTGGGGGGAGGCCTCGAAGGGAGCGACAAAGTTTCTCTTAAGTGATCCCCCTCAGGGTTTGTCCCCCGGCGAGGGGTTGGCCGCAAGGGGCGGCGAGCTTGATGACGTCGTGGAATCGTCCTCTAGTTCCTCGGTTGAACCGAGGATCCAAAAGATCGCCCACGTGCTTGGATGCAGGATGCCATGCATGGGAGCTGTGCTGGTGAAGTGCTGCTGGAGGCGCGCCCCCTACATGGCGCGCCAGATGTCATGTATTGATTTTCGACATCGGGGGTATGAGTCCCCCTTTGTTGTTAGGCTAGGGGAACAACGTCCACTGAGCTCGATCGGTGAGCTATACGAACACAATCACAGATAGGGAGACACGAGGTTTTTTACCCAGGTTCAAGTCCGCCATGAGCAGAGCCCTACATCCTACAATGTATACTATCTGATTGTCACTGGATTACAACCCGTTCTTTCTCCGGAAAGGAATCCTACTCTAAGCCAACTGTCCTCTCCCTCCTTCACTCGACCTAGGCATCCTTTTATATCGTAAGGGGACACCACATGGGTCGAAATACACACGTCTATGTGACCTTTCCACGCAAATGACCTTGTATTATAACATGGCTAGGTACCCTTGCCTTAACACCACGTGTCACTAGGAGTCTATCTGGTGTAGACTGGTGCCAAGACGTGTACCATCAGTCATGTCCTTGCTCCCGAAAATTCCTAGGGATTACCATGCTGTCGGGGGAGCTGCTGGGATCCCGCTAAAGTCCCTTCCTAAGCCCCCATGTAGTCGCTGGTTTCGGGTCACGCACCTCCCTCACGCCCCAAGATGCCCTGATCCCCGTAGATGCGACATCCTTTTCTTTGAGTGTGTTAAGCATTTCCTCTCATGCTCTTGCATCTTTGTTGTTGTTTTTCATGATGAATATATAGAGTAAACTCAACCAACGGTAATGGTTGGCAACCTATCCAATGAAATTCAAGTTCATCACACGTGCATAGATTATGGAGGAGTTTGCTCTATATATTGTGGTTATACCACAACATCGCATGCTTGGTTGTTGCATCATGTTTCTTGGTTGTTGTTTTATCTTGTCCATGTGAGTATCTAGGGATTGTGGTTATATTCATAACAAGCTCTAGTTCATCAAAAAACGGATTTCCCTTGCATATCATATTGTGTTTTTGATCTTGCGGGTTTTCTGGCTCCAAATCGGGGAGGTACCTCACATATATATACTTGATACTTTCTCCCTCTGTGATACCCAATATTGACACCTTTTTTTGGATTCTACTTGGTTTTATCTTCCCAACAAAATTTGTTTCATCCCAATCTAAGTTTCCAACCTCAACTTCTTGTGTTTTGGGTTTTAGAGGTTTTACCAGTTCATCGCTTCTAGAGAGGTCAACCTTTCTCCATTTGATTTTATCCTCCCATGTTGTACTATGATTCTTTTTTGCATAATCTTGTATAGCTTTTTGTTCTCTTCAAAATGATTGCAAGTGTTGGAATTATGCCCTAGAGGCAATAATAAAGATGTTATTATTATAATTCTTGTTCATGATAATGTTTATATTCCATGCTAGAATTGTATTAAGCGGAAACTTTAATACTTGTGTGGTTTGTGAACAACACCGTGTCCCTAGTACGCCTCTATGGACTAGCTCATTGATTAATGATGGTTAAGGTTTCCTAACCATAGACATGAGTTGTCAATTGATAATGAGATCATATCATTGGGAGAATGATATGATGGACAGACCCAAACTAAGCGAAGCAATTAGATCGTGTCATCGTGTTCGTCTTTGCGAAGCTTTTCTTATGTCAAATATTGTATTCCTTAGACCATGAGATAATACAACTCCCTGGTATCGGAAGAAAGCTTTGAGGTCATCAAATGTCATCCTATGAGAGGGTGATCATAAAGGTGTCTCTCAGGTGATCGGAAAGTATCTGTTGGGTTGTATGTATCGAGATGGGATTTGTCCCTCCCAAGTCGGAGAGATATACTTCGGGCCCACTCGGTAATCGATATCAACACCGCTTGCAAGCATGTGGTTAAGGAGTTAATCACAAAGTGATATCGGATTACGGAACGAGTAAAGTACTTGCTGTGAACGAGATTGAACTAGGTATGACGGTACCGACGATCGAATCTCGGGCAAGTAAAATATCCGCGAGACGAAGGGAATATATATATGGGATTGATTGAATCCTAGCATCGTGGTTCATCCGATATGATCATCGATGAATGTGTGGGAGTCAATATGGGTTTCCAAACCCCGCTGTTGATTATTGATAGAAGATCATGTCCGCATATTCTCGAACCCGCAGGGTCACACACTTAACGTGTCTCGACGCTAGGATAGATTGGATATTTGGTTTATGAGTTTTTGTTCGGAGTCTCGGATGGGATCCGGGACATCACGAGAGGTTCCAGAATGGTCCGGAGAATAAGATTCATATAAGGCAGTGCAGTTTTTGGAGTTCGGAATTGTTCCGGGTTAATCGGTATTGTACCGGAAGCTTCTAGAACCTTCCGGAGGGGGACCAACGTGGTACCACCTGTTGGGAGGGGGCATGGGCCTATGAGGGAGTGCTCTGGCTGCATTGGGCCAGGGGAACAAGGCCCCATAGGGCCCAGCCGGCCAAACAAGGGGAAACCCTAGATTGGAGCTTCTAGAAGGGGGATTACTTGCCCCCCACTCCTCCCTCCTTGGCCGCTGGCCTAGGGCTTGGGGGAGGGGTTAGGGCAGGCGCCCACCCCTCTATATATAGAGGGCTGGGGCGCACCACCCCCCTACACCTCCTCCTCAACCCTAGCCGCCCTGCTGCCCTCCTCTCTCTCTCCCTCCCGACTGCGTGTAGGCGAAGCCCTGCTGCAGAAACTCTCCACCAATTGCACCGCGCCGTCGCGTTGTAGATCCAACCCATCTCTCCACCATACTTGCTGGACCAAGGAAGGAGGAGACGTCGAGGTGCCGCACGTGTGCATCTCACGGAGGCATCGCCACTTGTGGTGCTAGATCGGATCGGATCGTGAGGAGGAGAAGCGAGTACGACTACATCACCCACGTTCCGACGAACGTTCCGCTGTGCGAATCTTCAAGGGTATGAAGATCTAATCCAATCTCTCTCATTGTTTGCATCTCCTAGATTAGATCTTGGCTTCCCTCTGTTCGCATCCGTAGAAAATTTTGATTTACTATGCCGCGAAACCCTTCAGTGGTATCAGAGCTAGATCTATGCGTAGATGTGATTCACGAGTAGAACGCAACATGGTTGTTGCGGGCGTTGATGTTTTCTATTGCAAGCCTCTTGTTTGTGTTCTTATTATGACGCGGGATAGTGAGATTGAAGCGGTCCAGGCCAACCTTACGCGACGTCGTTCGCGAGACCGGCTCCGCACTTGACGTGTGGCTTGTTCCACACATGTGGCTGGTGGATGCCTGTTTCTCTCACTATAGTTGTCATGGGTTTAACACCGGAGTTTGGCAACCATAATATCACCGTTGTGGCTTTCTGTAGGTAATAATCGTTCTTAGCTTGCTACTCCCATGAGCCACGTAAAACATGCAACAACAAAGTAGAGGCGTCTAACTTGTTTTTGCAGGGAGTGTTTTCTGTGATATAGTATGGCCCAAGATGTGATGTGTATAATGTATGCGATGATCATGTTTTGTAATGTTTCACGACTTGCATGTCGATGAGTACACAACCGGCAAGAGCCATATGGTTGTCTTTATAATTGTGTATGACCTGCGAGTCAACTTCTTATACGCCATGTAATAGCTTTACTTTATCGCTAAGTAGTTAGCAATAGTTGTAGTTGCTATTCATGGTGGAGGCAATCATGGTGGAGTGATGGAGATCATGTCGGCACGCACAAGATGGAGATCATTGCACGAAGATTGGCTATACCATGTCACATAAAGTTATATGCATGTGATGTTTATCCTTTTATGTATCTTATTATGCTTAGATCGCGACGGTAGCATTATAAGATGATTCCTCACTTAAAGATCAAGATAAAACTGTGTTCTCCCCATGTATGCACCGTAGCGAAAGTTCGTCGTGTCCAAGCATCACGTGATGATCGGGTGCTATAGACTCTACGCTCACATACAACGGGTGCAAGCTAGTTTTGCACACGCGGAAATACTTGGGTTTGACTTGACGAGCCTAGCATGTACAGACATGGCCTCGGAACACATGAACCGAAAGGTTAAGCATGAGTCATATGAATGATATGATCGACACTTCGTTGTCCACCATTGAAGCCACATCTCTTCTCGTGAAGATCGGATTAGGTGTGGTGAATTTGGATCATGTTCACTAAACAACTTGAGGGATGTTGAATTTAGTGGGAGTTCATCTAGTAATTTGATTAAAAGTTGAACTAGTTATCATGAACATAGTCTAATTTGTACTTGCAAATATTGTAGATCACATGGCTAAGTCCAACTTCAACTTCAACGTTTTTGCTGAGAAAGAAAAGCTTAAGAACAATGGGTCTAACTTCACCAACTGGTTCCGCAATCTGAGAATCATTCTCTCTGGCGATCAAAAGGACTATGTCCTTGAGAAAGCGTTAGGTAACCCCTCTGCTGCAACTGCGCTGGCTAATGAGAGAGTTGTCTATCAGTCGCGCAAAGATGATTATGGTGTGATTAAGAGCACCATGTTGTTTGCTATGGAATCGGACCTTCAAAATCGTTTTGAAGGCTATCCCGGGCCCTTTGAGATTCTTGAGGAACTGAAAACCATGTTTCAGACTCAGGCCCGTTCTGAGAGATATGAGATCTCTAGGAGATTCTTTAACTGCAAGATGGAGGAAGGGAGTTCCGTTAGTGAGCACGCCATAAAGATGTCGGGCTACACTCAACGCTTTGAGCAACTGGACTGCAAGATTCCAGAGGAGCTCAAGATTGACAGGGTTCTGCAATCACTCCCTTCCCAGCTACAAGAGTTTTGTAGTGACTCACAATCATATTGGTTCCACTGATACGATCACCGAGCTCTTCGCAAAGCTGAAGGCTACGGAGGTGGACATCAAAAAGGATAATCATGTGTTGATGGTCAACAAGCCCTCCTTTAAGAAAGGTAAGGGTGCAAAGAAGCCCTTCAAGAAAGGCGGCGGCAAGCGCGTTGCCCCTGCTGAGAAGAAGCTCAAGAGTGGACCTAAGCCAGACACTGAGTGCTTCTATTGCAAGGACAAGGGTCACTGGAAGCGCAACTGTCCGAAGTACTTAGCGGGCAAGAAGGCTGGCACCATCAAAGGTATATTTGATATACATGTTATTGATGTTTTCCTTACTAGCCCTTGTTGTAGTGCCTGGGTATTTGATACTGGTTCAGTTGCTAATATTTGTAACTCGAAACAGGAGCTACGGAATAGACGACGGCTTGCGAGGGATGAGGTGACGATGCGCGTTGGCAACGGATCAAGAGTTGATGTGATGGTCGTCGGCACGCTCTCCTTAGTTTTACCTTCGGGATTAGTTTTAAACCTTAATAAATGTTATTATAAGCCTGCGTTGAGCATGAACATTATTTCTGGATCGTGTTTATTGCAAGACGGTTATTCATTTAAATCGGAGAATAATGGTTGTTCTATTTATATGAGTAACATCTTTTATGGTCATGCACCTATTGTGAATGGTTTATTTCTTCTAAATCTCGAAAGGGATGAAACACACATCCATAACATTGAGGCTAAGAGATGCAAAGTAGATAGTGATAATACTACTTATTTGTGGCACTGTCGTCTAGGTCATATTGGTGTAAAGCGCATGAAGAAACTCCATTCTAATGGACTTTTGGAGTCTCTTGATTTTGAATCATTTGACACATGCGAACCATGCCTCATGGGAAAGATGATCAAAACCCCGTTCTCCGGAATGATGGAGCGAGCAACGGACTTGTTGGAAATCATACATACCGATGTATGCGGACCGATGAGTGTTTCGACGCGCGGTGGATCGCTATTTTATCACTTTTACCGATGACTTAAGTAGATATGGGTATATCTATTTAATGAAACATAAATCTGAAACATTTGAAAAGTTCAAGGAATTTCAGAATGAAGTGGAGAACCATCGTAACAGAAAGATTAAGTTTCTACGATCCGATCGTGGGGGCGAATATTTGAGTTATGATTTTCTCACGCATCTTAAAGCAAGCGGAATTGTTTCGCAACTCACGCCACCCGGAACACCACAGCGCAATGGTGTGTCTGAACGCCGGAATCGAACTCTATTAGATATGGTCCGATCAATGATGTCTCTTACTGATTTGCCGTTATCATTTCGGGGTTATGCATTAGAAACCGCTGCATTCACTTTAAATAGGGCACCATCTAAATCCGTTGAGACGACACCGTATGAACTGTGGTTTGGTGCTAAACCTAAGTTGTCGTTTCTTAAAGTTTGGGGATGCGAAGCTTACGTCAAGAAGTTGATGCCGGACAAGCTCGAACCCAAAGCGGAGAAATGCGTCTTCATAGGATACCCTAAGGAAACTATTGGGTATACCTTCTATCACAGAACCGAAGGCAAAGTGTTTGTCGCAAAGAACGGTTCCTTTCTTGAGAAGGAGTTTCTCTCGAAAGAAGTGAGTGGGAGGAAAGTAGAGCTAGATGAGGTTATTGAACCTTCTCTTGAATTGGAGAGTAGCGCAGCACCTGAAATTGTTCCAGTGCCGCCTGCACCAACAATAGAGGAAGCTAATGACAAGGATCATGAAGCTTCGGACGATGCTGCTATTGAACGTCGCAGGTCGACAAGGTCGTGTGCCCCTCCTGAGTGGTACGGCAACCCTGTCTTAACTGTCTTGTTAGTAGATGACAGTGAGCCTGCGAACTATGAGGAAGCGATGATGAGCCCAGACTTTGAGAAATGGCTAGAGGCCATGAAATCCGAATTGGGATCCATGAGAGAAAACCAAGTATGGACTTTGGTGGACCCTCCTAGCGACCGAAAGGCCGTTGAGTGCAAATGGATTTTTAAGAAGAAAACGGACGCGGATGGTAATGTTACCGTCTATAAAGCACGGCTTGTCGCGAAAGGTTTTCGACAAGTTCAAGGTGTTGACTACGATGAGACTTTCTCTCCTGTAGCGATGTTTAAGTCCATTCGGATTTTATTAGCAATTGTTGCGTTTCATGATTATGAAATTTGGCAGATGGATGTCAAGACTGCGTTCCTCAATGGCAACATTGATGAAGAGTTGTATATGATGCAACCCGAAGGTTTTGTCAATCCTAAGGATGCTGATAAAGTATGCAAGCTTGAGCGTTCCATTTATGGACTGAAGCAAGCATCTCGGAGTTGGAACCTTCGTTTTGATCAAGTGATCAAGAGCTTTGGATTTGTTCCAAATAGCTACGAAGCTTGTATCTACAAGAAAGTGAGTGGGAGCTCGGTGACATTTCTGGTACTATATGTGGATGACATATTGATTATTGGAAATGACATTAACATGCTTAACAATGTGAAGAGTTATTTGAACAAGTGTTTTTCAATGAAAGACCTAGGTGAAGCTGCTTATATATTGGGCATCAAAATCTATAGAGATAGACAAAGACGCCTGATAGCTTTAAGCCAGAGTACATACCTAGACAAAGTTCTGAAAAGGTTTAGAATGGATAAGGCAAAGAATGGTTCAGTGCCTATGTTGTCAGGTAAGATATTGAGCAAGGCTCGGTGTCCAGCTACGGTAAATGATAGGGAAGCTATGAGCAAAGTGCCTTATGCCTCGGCCATAGGTTCTATCATGTATGCCATGCTGTGTACTAGACCGGATGTGTCCAATGCTCTTAGTTTGACGAGCAGATATCAAAGTGATCTAGGAGTGGAACACTGGACAGCTGTGAAGAACATCCTAAAGTACCTAAATAGGACTAAAGAAATGTTCTTAGTCTATGGGGGTGATGAATAGCTCGTCGTAAAGGGTTACGTCGACGCTAGTTTTGATACCAACAAGGATGATTCTAAATCTCAGACAGGATACGTTTATATTTTGAATGGAGGAGCTGTGAGCTGGAGAAGCTGCAAGCAAAGCGTGATCGCGGGATCTACAGTAGAAGCGGAATACATGGCTGCTGCAGAAGCGTCAAGTGAAGGAGTTTGGATCAGAAACTTCATCACTGAGCTTGGCGTGGTTCCAAGTGCATTGGACCCACTGGAGATATTGTGTGACAACACTGGCGCCATAGCACTTGCTAAGGAACCAAGATATCATCCAAAGACCAAGCATATCAACCGCAAGTTTCATATAATCCGAGATTATATAGCAGATGGAGATCTGAAGATTAGCAAAGTACATACAGATCTGAATGTCGCAGATCCATTGACTAAACCTCTTCCACGTGTAAAACATGATCAGCACCTCAGTGCCATGGGTGTGAGATTGTTGCCAAATGTAAACTAGATTATTGACTCTAGTGCAAGTGGGAGACTGTTGGAATTATGCCCTAGAGGCAATAATAAAGATGTTATTATTATAATTCTTGTTCATGATAATGTTTATATTCCATGCTAGAATTGTATTAAGCGGAAACTTTAATACTTGTGTGGTTTGTGAACAACACCGTGTCCCTAGTACGCCTCTATGGACTAGCTCATTGATTAATGATGGTTAAGGTTTCCTAACCATAGACATGAGTTGTCAATTGATAATGAGATCATATCATTGGGAGAATGATATGATGGACAGACCCAAACTAAGCAAAGCAATTAGATCGTGTCATCGTGTTCGTCTTTGCGAAGCTTTTCTTATGTCAAATATTGTATTCCTTAGACCATGAGATAATACAACTCCCTGGTATCGAAAGAAAGCTTTGAGGTCATCAAACGTCATCCTATGAGAGGGTGATCATAAAGGTGTCTCTCAGGTGATCGGAAAGTATCTGTTGGGTTGTATGTATCGAGATGGAATTTGTCCCTCCCAAGTCGGAGAGATATACTTCGGGCCCACTCGGTAATCGATATCAACACCGCTTGCAAGCATGTGGTTAAGGAGTTAATCACAAAGTGATATCAGATTACGGAACGAGTAAAGTACTTGCTGTGAACGAGATTGAACTAGGTATGACGGTACCGACGATCGAATCTCGGGCAAGTAAAATATCCGCGAGACGAAGGGAATATATATATATGGGATTAATTGAATCCTAGCATCGTGGTTCATCCGATATGATCATCGATGAATGTGTGGGAGTCAATATGGGTTTCCAAACCCCGCTGTCGATTATTGATAGAAGATCATGTCCGCATATTCTCGAACCCGCAGGGTCACACACTTAACGTGTCTCGACGCTAGGATAGATTGGATATTTGGTTTATGAGTTTTTGTTCGGAGTCTCGGATGGGATCTGGGACATCACGAGAGGTTCCGGAATGGTCCGGAGAATAAGATTCATATAAGGCAGTGCAGTTTTTGGAGTTCGGAATTGTTCCGGGTTAATCGGTATTGTACCGGAAGCTTCTAGAACCTTCTGGAGGGGGACCAACGTGGTCCCACCTGTCGGGAGGGGGCATGGGCCTATGAGGGAGTGCCCTGGCCGCATTGGGCCAGGGGCACAAGGCCCCATAGGGCCCAGCCGGCCAAACAAGGGGAAACCCTAGATTGGAGCTTCTAGAAGGGGGGGATTACTTGCCCCCCACTCCTCCCTCCTTGGCCGCCGGCCTAGGGCTTGGGGGAGGGGTTAGGGCAGGCGCCCACCCCTCTATATATAGAGGGCTGGGGCGCACCACCCCCCTACACCTCCTCCTCAACCCTAGCCGCCCTGCTGCCCTCCTCTCTCTCTCCCTCCCGACTGCGTGTAGGCGAAGCCCTGCTGCAGAAACTCTCCACCAATTGCACCGTGCCGTCACGTTGTAGATCCAACCCATCTCTCCACCATACTTGCTGGACCAAGGAAGGAGGAGACGTCGAGGTGCCGCACGTGTGCATCTCACGGAGGCATCGCCACTTGTGGTGTTAGATCGGATCGAATCGCGAGGAGGAGAAGCGAGTACGACTACATCACCCACGTTCCGATGAACGTTCCGCTGTGCGAATCTTCAAGGGTATGAAGATCTAATCCAATCTCTCTCATTGTTTGCATCTCCTAGATTAGATCTTGGCTTCCCTCTGTTCGCATCCGTAGAAAATTTTGATTTACTATGCCGCGAAACCCTTCAGCAAGATCATCAAAAACGAAGTCCGGAATCAGAAGTTATTGAACTTTTCGTGCAATGTCGTCCAACTTTTTTGCTTGAGCGGAAGTTCCGGCCCAACTTCTGACCTACTTTCGGTGAAGGCTGGTTTTTTGTTCAGTAACTTGTGTTTCGATTTATCGGAAGTTTCGGTGGCGCGCGAAACTGACTCAAACGGGCAAATTTCTCTTGACCTATTTAAAGAACCCCTCTTCGCTAATATTTCCCCAACTTCTGAGGCCATTTTTCTAGATCTTACACTCTCTATCCTCCATTGTTGAACTTCAAAAGGTTGCCCTCTCTCCTTCCCCCTCCCATGATTCTTTCATCTCTTTGAGGGATTTGAGAGAGAAGATCTAGATCGACAACCCTACCTAACCAAATCCCTTCTTTGTGAAGGAATCCTTGGGATCTAGATCTTGAAAAGTTTTGTGTTCTCCTCTTGTGTTCTTCCTCCCTTATTCCATAGCAATAGCTTTTCTAGTTTTGGTGGGATTTGGGAGTGAAGGACTTGCCCTTGCATTTGGTGCATATGTTTGAGTTCCCTTCGAAGATTCGGCGAGTTCAAATTTGTGGCCTTGTTGCTCTTGGGTTCTTGGAACCCTGGAAGGTTGTCTAGTTGTGGTGTGATATCCTTGGGGCCTCGAATTGAGTTGTGGAGTTTCCTAAAGCTACATGCCTTTGTGCTGATTGTTGGACGCCTCCAATTGTGTTGTGGAGATAGCCCCTTTCTTGTATGGGTTCGGCGACCGCCCTCAAGTATCCCATAGTGGATCGTGAGTACGCCTTTGTGGTGATCTCATAGGATAATAGGGTGAGCCTATTGTGGCATCGGTGAGTTTCGTTCCTTCGCATCTTGGGGTGAGGCCTTGTGTGGCGTTGGGTGAGCATCGAGCCAACACACCTCAAGGTGAGCCATTTGTGGCGTTCGGAGAGCATTGCACCATTGCACCTCTCCAACAGAGATGTATCTTCTAAAGAAGTGAACTTCAAGATAAAAATCAACATCTTTGCGTCCATCGGTTATCTCTCAATCGAGCCCTTTACTTACGCGATTTACATTATGATAGCCATCGTTCTTGAAATATTATATCTTGCTATCACCTTGTTGCTTGCCTTTCTTAGCATAGGTTGTTGGTGCACTCAGTTGAACCTAGTAGTTTTAGGTTTTGTGCTCAGTAAATTAAACGTTAGTTTTAGTCTGCATTTATTAGAGTCAAAACCGTAATTATTTTTAAACGCCTATTCATCCCCCTCTAGGCAATGTTCGTTGCTCTTTCAGGTGTGTTATAGGTAAATTACCTCATGCCTTTGGTTGATAGGATTGAGAGGAGTCTCACTGCGATGATTTCATACACTGAAAATCCATAGCCATTTTCCCAATGTGTACACTGAAAATCCATCCAAAATAATTGAACATATAGAAAAGATAAGGAGATATTGTGTCTCTGGAATAAGAAAACAGAGGATGGAGAAAAGGGAAAATCTTTAATTGCTTGGGACAAAGTGCAGACCAAAACAAAAAGGAGGGGTTGGTGTTCTGAATCTGAAACTATAAAATGAAGCTCTGCTTCTAAATTATCTACACAAATTCTATAATAAGATGGACACACCTTGGATGCACCTCCTATGGAATACCTACTATGCGAATAAGGTACCACATACATTGCCCCCTTGTGGCTCTTTCTAGTGGAAAGATGTATTCAACTTATCACCTATCTATAGAGTAATAACTACTTGCTCTATTAGAAAGGGTGATACCATTTTATTATGGAAAGATCTTTGGGCTGATAACACTCCAAAAGTTAAATTTCCCAAAGAATTTTCCTTCGTTGCTAATGAAGATGTGGTAGCTAAATAATTCCTGATGGCCAACAACCTCTCACACAATTTTGTTTATGTTTGTTGCTGCAAGCTTTGTTGGAAGTTAGACAAATGCAGATTAGTTTGACTTCAGTATCTCTTTCTGATGAGGACAAAGACATTTGGATCTGCAATTGGGAAAATAAATATTATTCGGCGAGTCGATATTACAAATTCTGCTTCAAAGACATAATTGCACATCAGGCTTTCTCCTGGATTTGGAAATCCAAGCGTGTCTCTAAAATGAATATTTTTGTTGGTTACTATTTGCTGACAGATTGAATACTAAAATATGATGAAAATGAGACACTACAAAATTGTCGGAGATAATTACAACTGCCTAAGCTGTAATTAAAACACATAGGAAACTTTGCAGCGTCTGTTATTTGAGTGCCCATTTAGCATAAGCTGTTGGGATACTATTGGCATGACCTGGCAGAATAATGATAACTGGATTGATGAGATAACCATAGCTAACAAATATTGGTCAAAACCCATGTTTATGGAAATTTTCAATGTATCGGCCTGGTGCTTATGGAAGTAAAGGAATAACTTATGCTTTAATGGAACAACGCCAGACTTACTCTCCTGGAAGACTATATTCAAGACTGATTTTGGCCTGCTAGTCCATAGGACTAATGAGAAAGCACACACCTTCATCAATAGCTTTATAGAATCTCTGTAATTTTTATTTCCTAGGGAAAGTATTTCCTATAAATATGTAACTCCTTGTACTACAAACCCTCCCCCTTTCTTTGTTTTTTTATTAATCTAGAGACGGACAGTAGGGCCATTCCTACTATCATAAGTTTTTCAAAAATCCCATATTAAGTGATTCATTGCAAATCTGACTTTCACATTTTTCTTTCCAAATATGACGATTGGGGTTAACGAGGAAAGTAATGATGTGGCATCGTCATGTCATCATCTAGTGATATTTTAAACATTTTAAAAAATGAAAAACTTTTGGTAATTGAAACAATGTAAAATACTCTATAAAGTAAGTATATAGGAAAGTTTGAAACTATATTGTTTCAATTGCTAGAATTTTTTATATTATTTGAGAAATTTGAAGAAACACATTGGATAATGACAGGTGGATGCCACATCCTCATGTCGTGGGGCCCGATAATCAGTTTTTCATATAATCAACTTGATTTGAGATTTGAACATGTGTGCAACCTATTGCACCAACAGTAGGTGGTATGTGCAAACAACACATAAATTTGTTGTTTTACGCAACGACAACAACAATAAATGGTGGTTCCCGCAATTTCCTCATGCATGCATTAATACTTGTGTCGATGATGAAAATCATTGGGTAGTAAGGGGGTGTACTGAGTTGGGTGGAAATTCCATTCAGATGACACCTTTAATTAGGAATCATGACATGTCCCTTCCTGCCCTGCATGCTGGTCCCTTTCCTCTCCCGTCTTGGTATGACCCTAGTTCGGTACACCCCTGTCTAGGGGATGAGTGACTTGATGGATAGGCTAAGACATCATAGGAACCTATCTCGGTAGTCTTCCTCCCTCGAACATGTATAGGAGTCCGGGTTCCGGTGTATGCCCTAGGTGCTCAGTGCTATCACAGGTCTCCTTGATGTGGTCGGTCCGGGGATGCCTCCATTGTTGAAGATGCTAAACGGGGATGTTGGCCCTGACGTTCCTGAAGGATTCGGTTGGTGACGAGGGGTAATCTCGGCAATGCCCTTTGTTATGGACATGCGATTTTGGGGAAAACGACGCGCTGGTGATTTCGTCAGCTTATCATACAAACAAAGGAAGTTCATGTATGTCTGATTATTATCAATGGATGATTACAAATTCGCCGAGTCGCTAGATGCGATGAAACTCATGACGGATTGTGGTGAATCAAAAGCTAATATGTCCTCTCCATCGGCTCCTCCCAACCCTTTATATGAGAGGTTGGGTCTCAGAGTCAAGTATGGATCGATTACAAGTTGGAAATACAACTCTATGACTATGTCGGTTTAGTCTTTTGCCTTGATCAGTACGTCTAGTTCCTAGGCTTCAAATGCTCCTAGGACTCTAGATTTATCATAGGCCTTATGGGTCGTAGCTTAGGTAAGTACCAGGTATACCAATTACGGGAACCCAATAAGGCATACCCATGTCATTTGGGCGATGATTGGAGGGAGCTAACAAAACAGGAGCCGAAGTTTTCATGGGGTTGTCTACATCGATATAGACACGGTAGGGAGGTTCCCTCCTAGAGAGGTGACTACGAAGGGTTCTAGAGGAGCCAGGCCCCTAGGGGGACGAACCATCGAAGGGGTTGGTGTAGACCAACAAAGGTCTCATGAGCCCCGATGCAACTTGAGTGATATCCTGGAAGGTGGATGGCTCCATTATGTGGAGGATGTGCCCATCATCCAACTTTGGCGAGGTTTATGGAGGGTGGTCCGGAAAGACGACGGTGGTCGACCAAGGGGGTGATGGCTTCCGTGGTGTTGGGTTCTAAGCTAGATGTCGCCGAGAGGGCAGGATCCACCACTTGGAACAAATACTATAAAAGGGTCTGGGACCCGTAGGCAGGGTGCCGTCACTAGGTGACAACACTCGACATGATGCCTTAGGGGTAGCCAACCATATGTGGAGAGGGATGTGGATTTCTAAAGAGTTTTCTGGGAGGATTTATTAAAAGATTGCCCCTAGTGGGTGATTCCGCATCCTCCCTATGGTGGGTGGGATGCTTTGGTGCACCCACTTTATGCTACTTTTACTATTAGGTACCTCCTACTTTACACACATGACACCCTTGCTAGACATTACACGGGTGCCATGGACCTTATTTCTACCATATATCCCCTTTTAGGACTTGGATCATCACACCATATTCTCTAGCATACTTTGAGCTCCATGTACTCTTCCGAGGGTAGTACCTTGGCGGGCATGGGATGGCGTCACTTGACCGATCTTGGGGTAACCATTGGGAGCTGCTAGGGGCGCATCATGGTCAGTATGCTGATGACTTGTGTGCAGCAGAGCGGAAAGCCGACGAGACGGTCGAGGCGTGCGGCCTCGCATGTGCTTGCTCTTCATGGGTGTCACTGGGAGCTGCACGACCATTGGTGGGCATGGGAGGAACTTGGTGATGGTGCACAATGCTCTTTTTTACCGGGTCCTTGATCCCCGCTCCTCTATTTGTCGCTCCTTGCTCCTTGGGTTCCATGACATGGGGGTGCCTTCCTCATGGTGGTGCTTGCGGTGACCCAGCATACCACTGCATGGTGTAGTACACTATAGTCGTTGACATAACACCAATGAAACACCATTCACTAGTATTACATCCCTCAAAGTGGTACAACAGAAACACAGTGGGTCCAAGACATGACTATAGGTTACAACTCAACTCTTTACACAAGATCCAGAGAACACTCTAGGTTAAAGAGAGAGAAAGAAACTTCTTACAAAGAAGAATCAGAAACAAACAACTCAAAACTATAATACTATTAAGACTAGTATCTTAACTAATGGTCTGGCATTGCTGCTATTGCAATACACTATATAAATAGGTTCTATGGCTAGAGATTATATTCCTATTTAATCAGTAACTTCGTCTTCATTTGAGTTGATGTATATGTTGACTTTCTTGACTTCATTGAAGAGCTTTAGCTTCTGGTGATGATTCCTGGAGCATAACTTGATGTAGACATCGTCTTAATGGCTTCAGAACCTAGCAAGGGTTAAGAAGATACGTTGAGTACGAGCGTACTCAGCAAGTTCACTAGAAAAGGAGTGTTTGATGCACTATATCTACAGCCACAGACCATAGGTCATAGGCAATGTAGGTTTTCGTAAAAATTTCTTCAAAGGTTGCTTTTATTCTGAAAAGCTATGTCCGTCAGCCTTCACGGGTTTACCAGAACTTTCATGGAGTTCCTTTCCCGCCGCGTTCGCAGCTCCTTCCCGGAACAAGGAGTAAAAATTTACAGTTCTTACACTCTGCAAAGGTGCGTTACTTTACCCATGAGAGACCTTAGCCTTGTTGCACAACCAAGTCATGACCTTGTCCATACTTCCTTGGTATGGGGCCCAGTCTAAGATCCAAGCCAATCATTGCCTTCTCCGTGACCTCATATGTCTGCACGATCCTTCGGGGCCGGCTCACCTCCGTTAAGCCCCCTTTCGGGCAGGCTAAAACCCTGATGAGTTCCTGAAGACTCTATGACCTGGTGTTGCCCTGGCAAGTGCCATATTAAATGGTCCATCCACTAAACACCATCCATAGATAATCTAGACACCAAAAGTGTGGGGCGTAAGGGTGCCCACCCATATGTTGGATCCGCACAAGGAATCACAACGTCACATTAAGGTCGTCTTGCCTCCATATGAGAGGAAAAGGATACATCTGACTTCTTCGTCACTTTCCAAATCTCATGGTTAACGCGTGATATACGGCGCAAGAATCACTGTCGACATTGGTTGTTAGGTCCTAGATAATATGTTCCTTTACCACCGAAACTTTCATAGTAGGTTATTACCTCATGGTAAATAACCTATAGTCAAATTATTATGAAAATAGTGTTTTTTGACCTTTTTCAAATTCAAGTGATGACAACACTGGATTTGTAAAATACTTTACAAAAAATAATCAAAGGACATGAGCAATTGTGAACTTGCCTTTTGTGATTGCAAGATTATGCACTCAAGGTCTTCAAGACAATATAAGATCCAATATCTAAAATCATTATCATTGGTCCGGTAAGGACTAATGTTTAAAGAAGTGAGATGCTATTATGCATAAATAATGTAATGCAATTTCGTAAACTCGAATCCCGGGAATAGCGTTGATCTAGGGTTTGGAAACTGGAAATGGTTTCTTTGGAATGTGTTGTCCTTTTAGATTAAGTTTCACACTTGTGCTTCTTATTAAGGCTTGTGAGTGTGTGAAACAGCATGTAATTATAACACCATAAAACAATGAGATGCACAATTGTGGAATGTTACTTAAAGACTACTTATATAAAATTGCCTTACATTCAAATCTTACTTTACAAGTATTGGCATATATATGTAACTTAAGTGTTAACAATCCTAAGTATATAAGTAAAGATTAATGTAATGTGATTATTATTAATTGTCATTTGTTGTTTGAAGTGGCAAAAAGAATAACATTTGAAGAAGAGATTTCTTTTCTAAGGTCTAAGCAATCTTTGTGGTTAATCAAATGTGGTCGATGTTGTTTGTGCTTGCTTAAATAGTTTGGACTTGAGATGCTTTATGGCTTAATTATAACAGACCAAAGTTAACTATAAAACACATAATAAATTATTTAGCATTATACTTAAAGTATTGTAGACTAAAGTTAACTTTAAAGACATAGATGGATTTAAGGTATATTGCTTAAGTATTTGTACCTTCTGTACTTTATAATGTTTCCTTAAAGTTACTTAAGAATGGTTATACTTCTATTTGAGTAGTGGTTTCTTAATTGTATAATGGAATAGAATCATTTATTTTTTATAAAGGTGTGATTATGATTTGTAGTCAAGGAAGTAACCTTACTTAACTATTTATGGATTCACTATAGTGTTTTGATTTGTTTATAAACTTGTGGTTGAAGTAAGTAAAGAGGTTTTATTTGATCCCAATTATTCTTGAAGATTTATACATAATAAAGATCTTTTTAAAAAATAAACTACATATATATGGTTGAATGATAACTCAATAAAATTATATTTAAATTGTGTTAAATCATTTTGACTTCCTAATATTAGTATTTAAGACTAATACTTTTTATTAGACCTGAATTGGCAATTTTAGAAATATTAACAAATTTTATTTACCCTTATATGAATTAACAACTCAAGAAATAGGTTTAAATTCAAGTTATTAAAGTATTTAAATTTTTATTTAACTCAAAAGTGGAATATTATATTTTTAACATGTAAGTATTATTTTTGTGATCATTTTCGTATATTATATTTATTTTTATGATTTATAAATAATAAGATATGATTTTTATAAGATTTATTACTTTATAAATACTTAATAAATAATAAGTGTTTAATTAAGTGAAATAATAATGCATGATTATAGTTTTGAATTATAGTTCTTATTTTTCTAAGATTTTTGGCATTTTATTTACATTTTTAACATTTACCAATATTAAAATATGAATTATCAAAGTTTTATTACTTATAAAATCTTTATTAAATAATAATTATTTAAATGTTAACATAATAGTGTTTGATAATAGTTTTAAGTTATAGATTTTATTTTTCTACAAATTTTCATATATTATACATATTTTTCTGAATTACAAAACAAAAGATATTAAATTTTTAAGATTTAATCATTTTCAGAAATTGTTAAACATATTTATTGCGTCACTGCTGACATCATCTCCTCTCTTAAACTTTCTACACTGCACCCTAACCTAGCCCCGAGTCACTGACTAGTGGGGTCGTTGCCATGTCATACGCCACTTCAGCAAAGCAGGACCCGCGTGGTTTGACCGGTTAACCTGATGCAAGCATGATGTCATCATGACATCATCTCGTCGCTGATGCTCTGGTGGCTAGCAGCGACGGTGATCTAGCAACGTTTTGCGAACGCGGTTATTACAGTTCGAAGGAGCACACGCCGAGGAACCTATTAGCAGCGGCGCCGCCCGGATATGGTCACCGGAGGATGGCCGACAGCGAGCGTTTGCGGCGGTACATTCGGGATCCCCATGGGTCGATATCTATGGCGCGCGAGCAACGAATCGGACAGGACCACGAGGTTCAGAGGCTCACCAGGATCACGATGAAGGGCTCGGCGATGCCAGAGGTGGTCGAGAGCTATCTAATCGTCGACGATGAACTCCGTCGGAGTCGGAGAATATTGTCTAGATTCGGTCGATCCTGTACATCCCGGCTCGATTCCTTCCTCCAGGATGATGAGGGCGACGACACAGAGCTCATAGCATCCTGGACGACGGCGTGCGTCGACGATCACGGCTAGGGTTTCGGTTTTGGAAGAGGAAAACGAGAGAGAGAGAGAGAGATTGTGAGGAGATAAGGATAAGCAGGGACGTCGTGGTGGTCTTCTTATCCTCCCCTGGGATGGTGGCGGGCATCACGACACACGGCTGGCGATGGCGACGGCATCGGGCGGCGGTGGACCCCTCCAGCGAGGTGCTTATGACGCACGAGGAAGACGACAATGAACATTTGCGGAAAACCCCCTGGCAATTCTTTACTCTCAACCCGCGATCCCCCCTCTAGTACCGTCAGTCAGTCACCGGTGAGCCGTTGTGTGGGTTGAGTGGGCTGCTACGGGCTACGCGTGAGTAGCAAATAAGGAGAAGGGAAGATGGGCTGCGGCCAGAAGTTGTCTTCCTCTATTTTTTTCTTTCTGTTTGTTTTCCTTTTTCTGTTTCATTTTTCATCTTTTGTATTTTTCATTTGTTTTTGGAATCTTTCTTTATGGAAGTTCTTTGCTGAATACAAGCAGCAATAATAAGTTATTTAGAATCATTTTGTGAACTTTTATTATGTAAAGTTATACTTCTTTATTTTCTTTACATATATATATATATCTTTCCTTTTAGTAATGATAGGTTCTTTTCATACGAATTTATTTTATCTAATACCCATGAACTTATTAAAGAATGCATGACTATTAACTCATGAGATTTGATTCTTATTAACTTATAATATTAAAGAAACTTTTTTTATATTGATCCTTCATTATTATTTGATACATAAAGTTCTAGGGAACAAATATGGTTAATATTATTATTCCCGTGAATCTAAAAAATAGCAATGTATATATTTTATTATAACTAACATAAGAGTTAAGGTTTGAATTGTAAATGCTTACCCTAGGGTTTAGGGTACTTAATATACTTATATTCTTTTGTTGACATGAGTATATATTAATGGCTAAACATATTATCTTTATGTTTGTGATCTTTAATGATATCACCCTTTAAAATAGAAAGTTATTTTCTGGAAGGTCTTATGGAAAAGAATTAATAAAGATAACTCCTAAGCACATATGGTTATGATAATTTGAAATGATAAAGATGTGCTTAAGTGATTTGCTATAGGAAAATATTCCTATAAATCTTTGTGGAAGTCAAATGATAGATCAATCAGATGAAATGGATATTATGTTTGGTTAAAGATTTAGGGTTTAGTGTTTTCCAAGAATTCCTATCTTCCATGATTCACAAGCCTGGACTTCTAATTAAGGAATTACTTTCCTAGATATTCCACTTCTTTATAACCATCATCATGTGTTAACATGATGAGCTTTACTTCACCAGAATATTCTTATCCATCTATTATTCTTCTAAATTCTTTTATAAATCCAATGAGCTTGACACTAAAGCTTTCATAATCCTCTCATATTCATTCTAGGTTATATCAGCTACTCTACTACCGATAATCTCCAATCTAACAAGTAGTTACTTCTAACTCCATTCATACTCTTCCTTAATCATCCATCCCTAATATTTCTCTAGTAGATGTCTATATCAACTACTTCACCTCAAGTGTTAGTATTTCCCAAGAGGAAACTACTACTTCTATAATCCAATGTTGTTCTAGCATCATCTTAATCATACTATCTTGTCTCTACTTAACTCCAGTATCTAATATTCCAACCTCACATTATATTAATGTGCCTTGTAATGACTAATCTAGGATAATATATCTAGACTAGGGTTTAATCATGTTCTATCCACCAATGTCACTTATACATGATATAAGCATTCATTCTTGGTGACAAAAGCATGATCATTAGAATCCTTTGATCATTTATGGCTTAGGTTTCCAGTTGGCTAATCAAGGCCTTCATTAATACAACACTACAGTTGTATTATGGTTATCTTCTCAATGTATCTATTTAACTAAGGGAGATTATTCATTTACTATACCTACTTGATTCAATAGGACTACTCCTGGTAACTAACTTTAATGTTCATCTTTATAAACTTCTAGATGACTATTCTATTCATTCAGGATTGAGTTAACTCCATCAATTATCACATTGATCTTATTCTCTTCCAACTCTCCCATCCTATAAATGATATTCAAATCTAGCATTACTATTTGCCTCTTCTTACTTCATTCTTTACAGGCCTTAAGTGAATGCTCTAATAAGGACAATAGTTGATAGGTCAAGAATTGATAGATTAAGAATTGGTGAATCAATAGTTGATTACTCAACATTGATGAACAACAGATATTGGAATATGATTCCAATAGGAATGGTAAAGATTGATATGGATACAAAGAAACATGGCGAATGATCTTTGAATTGGTTCCCTCCTACTCCACATAACTAAAGAGTTAGGGTTAAGTATATCCATGATACTCATGGTATAAGTAGATGAGGTTAAGTTAGCTCAAGATTTAGTTGTTACATTCCTATTACTTAAGTTATGTTTATAACTTGGTATGCATGAGTGGTGTGATGAATACTAGGATATGAGTACTTAAGGATCAAATTATAATCATTAATCAAGGTGTAATGGTTTAGTTTCCTTGCATTTATCTACCCTTAGATCAAATCATGTCTACACAAAATAAGGTTTTAGCAAAGGTCATATTGAAATTTATCGCAGTCAACTTGATAATCTACTTCAGTTCCATCAAGTTGAGAGAAGCTTCAATCACTTTGACACGTTTTTATTTAAAAGCGTGAAAAATATTCGGATTTTCTATGCATGAATGCAATGTACACATCTGTGTTCAGCTTATTTCTAAGCTCTAATGCTGGGATGTTACAGTGCTTCCATGCGATGGGATGATCATAGAGTTTTATATAAGTTTCAGTGCAACTTGACATATAAGAAAATTTGCATTGGCTTGCGGCCGAACCAAAATTACCTCTCACCATAGTATCCATCGTTGATCGGGGCAGCAGAGCAGCACGCGACCGGGTCGTCAGACAATCTTACAAAGGGGTTGTAGGTCGATGATGCATATAAAATGAATACATAAACTTTGTAGTTTATTGCGAGATATTGCAACATATCTACTATTATACCCATGTTTTATACTAGATGGATAAGCGCGCTTCGCCGCGCCGCCTTCATGGTGTTGTTACACAGAGTGTGCATTTCGATACACTCGGAGGCACTTTGATTTGTGAAACAGCCAGGCACACCATATATTTTTTGTGTGGCCACTTAACGACATCTGCACAAGTCAAAAGGATCCATAATCATAAATTGTACATAATGTAGAAAAAATAAAAGATTATGACATAATGGAAATGCAAACTGGATTAAGCAAAGAAAAGTGACAAAATAAAATTATGTAAATTGGCAGGCAATTAAACAATGAGCAGTGAAATAAGAATAAGTTAACAATCCAAAATTCATTGATAAATCTCCCTCAAAAAATCCATTGATAAATCTATAGAGTAGAAAATCACCAATTTGGTTTCTAGTATCATAGTAGTTTTACACATTTTTAACATGTACTTTTTCAAACTTATGCATTTTAATTAGTTTACTTGCAAAGTAAGAGGGGAGTGCTTCAATAAAAAAATTAACACGAGAAGAAACTTGATATTACACCAACATTGATCCCTAAAACCTATGCCAACTCTTATCACTAATTAACCAGAAGCAGCTAGAATGGATAAACTGCTCTGACAGCTCACTGAATAAGTAAATATACGTTTAATAGCAATATATTTGCATAACATCTAAAAGAACATCAAAGTACCCATTACAAATGTGGACATGATCAAAAAAATAGACAATAAATAGTTAACAAATTGATCAAAAACCTCTTTGTAGTTTGTAAATACATCGACATAAGGTAGCATGCAATAAGAGCTTACAAAATTGCCTAAATTTTACACATTCAAAGCCTCTAAAGTTGAAAGAAAAGAACGAACCACACAGTCTAATGTAGTATATTATTTTATCTTTGTGAGGAACACTTTCCCCGATATCCGCAATAGAGCTGATTTGCTATCCCATGATTAATAAAGTGTCACTAATATATCTTGTAAATTGGCCGGCAACCAAAAATCCTTGTTGAATCACATAAAGCATCATCCTTGTTGAATTGCATAAAACATCAAGAGAAATGCACATGAGAAGATCGTGAACTTGTGAGTCAAGGTTAAGTTGGCCATGGATGTTCACGGAAAGCCATTGAAACAAATTAGTACCTATACATGAGCACTCACCTAAAAAGCCACCACAAAGAAGAAAGGATTAGATTTTGAAAACACTTCACAAATAAGAACCACTAACAAATAACTTGAGAACAACTTTTTTCGATGAAATGTAAAAGCATTTGCATTTCACTTCATTGAACAGGTAAGAGTTAGACATCGGGGTACAACCTCCAGAAAGGGGAGACACATACACACGATTGTCCTCATCAAGCGACTAAAACTTGGTAAGGAGGTGCCCTCGACTACAGACCGCGATGCCACGCTGCCCCCGTGGGATGATACTGCTCTTTGCAACATCTGGGACAATGTTGTTGCACATGGTTATGTAATTAGCACTAATACATATTTAGATCCATTTTACATAACCCATGATATTGTTTTACATAAGCAGTACATGAAAGACAACATGTTTTCTTTAAAAGAGTGGAGAAAATATGAGCTAATTTGGTTGTGTTCTTTTTGGCAAGAACCATCAGGTGTACCGTCATGCAGAAATGCAAAAGGAAGCATGAATAACATCAGGACCAGGTTGTTGGCAGCCAGAAGAACGCTCCAAGGAGACAAGGAGCCAAATGTCATGGTGATTGCTAGTATAGAACATTTAAATGTTCTTCGAATTCATCCTATGTGATTGGCTAGTATACAGTCTTCCTTTGTGTTTGCCTTATAAAGGTAAGCAAATTCTTAGTATATACTATGTAGAAAACAGTCAAGCTTGGAAGCAAAGAGTTGCACAGTCAGGGCAGGATTTAAATTTTAATTGGGCGCTAGTCATTTACACATTTGAAAAGCTGGAGACTTAAATACTTTTTCCATACCGGGTAATGGAGGATTGAATAGTCTGTGCTGCAGGAAACCAAAAGGTTTACTAAACCAATGTCTTGGATTATCATCTCGGTGTGGAAATTATTTATTTTATAAATTTTTCTATGATAATGTTATCAAACCGACTAATCATATAGTCTACAAAGGTAAACAAACTGCTACACTATAGTGATATATATAAGAGAATCTTGATTACAATATATTTTTTCTGCTAAGGGCCACAAATTGTTTCTGGTAGTTCAAGCAATTCATGCAGAGATAAAAGTTAATACGCTGAGGTACTGTTATGAACTTATATTGGTATATGAGACAAGTAAATCAAATATATGGATCTGTGGAGGAGTGCCTCACAGTCAGTAACAATGAAGTCCAACTCATATAGATGTGCGAGTTCCTTGATCCCTGTATTCCAAGATGCATGCCTGGGGAAGTAGCAAGCGAGACAGAAAACTAAATGCAAGTCAAGAAAAGAACAATGAGAATAATGTTATGGCATACAAAAAGAAGAATGGAACTGATACCATTAAGTACATCGTCAATCGGCTGCTTGCCCGGCCGAAGCCCGGCCGGAGGTCAAAGTTAGATAAAGCACGCTGAGACGAATGACCACCCGAACAAAAAGCAGAAAATCAAGCAAAGAACCAGCAATAACAGGAACAACCAACGGCAAATAATTGTCCACGGCAGAGCCGATCGCACAACCAACTACAAAGCCCTATACCACTGGCATCTATATATTACCTAGATAAAGCAACACTAAACAAAATAGCATCAGTAAGAAACAGTGATGAAAAGATAATACTTCTCAATGCGCTAATACTTATCACTGGTGGTTTTGTCTAGATACAGCAGGATGCTCACTATTTGCATCTAGAATTTACTTTAATATAAGTTTAGAGTGGAAAAACAACGAAAAATGTGTAATGCAGACTTCTTGAATTTGAACCAAAAGAGCCACTTTAAAAGCAATTATCAGCTGTCTGAAAACATAGAATATATTCATACTACTCTCCAAAAGATAAACAATAGACTATACCACTAATGGTCAGCTGTTATGATTCAGACATTTTTAGAAGCAACAGGAATCGTAAGTAAAATCAAGAACATGACAGCTCAAACCGCAAAAGAAGACATCTTTGATGAGATTTGACATAACATCACCAAAAATGAGCATGACTTTTAATGAATTCCAACATAAATCATTCGAAGTTCTGTACTCACAATGGCAGGAAAAAAAATACATGCGGACCTTGGCCATATAAAGCCCATGACAATCATACAATTGTTATAATCTCTATTTTCCCCGATGCATTCTGAGATAGTGCCCAAAATTTTAACTTAAAATGGATTAGTACATCTCCGAATTGAAGCAGTACAGTCAATGGTAAAAGAAGAATGACCTTGAAATCAAAGAAAGTACATGTAGTTCAGTATATAGTTCGATCTTTACGTGAAAAACCTTGAAATTCTATCCCAGATAAAATATGTATTTCAAAAACATATGAATCATATCCTACATGCATGGTTTTAAAGGCGTCGCCTAGGTGCCTTGCAAAATTGTCCGCTTTAGGCGCCTAGATGTCAGAGCACCCCTAGGTCGCCTTAATACGCCTTAACGCCTTAAAAACCATGCCTACAAGATCTTAACAAAGAACAGTCTATCTGCATAATCTAGGAAAAACTTTGTTGTATATATGAAACAAAGGAAAACAACATAACATTCTTGTGTCCCTTATTTCCTTCACTTTCAGCACGAAATTGGTCTAACATACATAGAGTGCATCTTAAATTTCAACTTCGACAGGAACTATATATGGAGTTAATACATAATAGTATCTGCCTCAACGCCTCTTGTCCAGCGCCAGCCCAACCCGCTGCTGACCCGACGTACACGTCTGCCGTCACGTTCTCCCTGGGCTCTTCTCTGGCCCGTAGCGAGGAAGAGAAGGAGGGGAAAACAAGGTGAGGTAGCGGCGATGGGAACAGAAGAGAAGAAGAAAACGTGGGGGCAAAATGAATCGCTGGGCACGGTGCCGATGGGTATCCAGCGACATGCGTGACAGAGAGGCAATTGTGCCTATGCCCCACACGCTTGCCCTCATGTCAGGGCCATGGGCCCACAACCAGCGGAAGACGGCCTCTGCGTGCGCAGCAGATGGCCTCAGCGCCATTGCATGTCTCCACATGTAAACCTCTTCAATCTTCTTTGGCCCTTCAACTTTCCTTTTCCTCCTGTACTGGTTGTTTCTAAGATCAATTCACAGGGGTATGTAGTAAGATTTATGCCGGAAGATGTGATAGAGGCCCCGACCCCCAGCCTCGAATAGCGCCTTCACGCCCCTTGACCACACGCCTCCCGTGGCGCCTCGACGGTCGGCGGGCCGTCCGCCCGAGCTTCACCTTTATGTCTTCTGCGGCGCCTCGACAGTCGGAGGCCGTCTTCCTGATCGACACCTTCACGCTCCTGAATCCCACCAGGAGCAAGGATTCCCCAACCCCCGCCGCCCTTGCGCCTGGTCCCATAGTGGTCGAGATGAGGCCGGGCAGATTGTTCCTCCGCCTAGCGAAGAGATGTGGCCGGCCTGCCGAGGTTCTCCCTCTATCTCTCCGCTCGCATGAGAGGTGTAGCCCCGCAGCAACGACTGCCTCTGGATATCTAGTCCAAATCCATCCAGTCAAAGCCATGGAGAAAGAGAGGTAAAAGAAGCCCCTGGCCCACAGACAGCGGCACATACAAGGATAGGCCCGGACGCAGTGGCAGACTGCACATCCATCGCGCGGTAGATGGCACGAGAGCGCAGGCAGCTCACCACGCTTAAGCTATAGAATTATTTTTATAGAATTATTTCGTACCTTGGAAAAAAGTAACACCAAAGCATCACATCATCATCTAACCTGCACACATAAATATATATGTAAACAAAATAATATATCCATGACCACGAGTACTTATTAAGAAAACAAACAGCAAATAAGAGTAAGCAAATTCAGTGCAAAAGACATACCTTGGCGCCGAGCCTGACGAACAACCATTATATCTGCAACGCAAATTGTGTCGGTAACAAAAGAACATTTCGTCTCCGTTTTCTATGTAATAAATTATCAAAGGGAACTATTTTCTTCCATTCAACCACAACACTGAAAATAGTGAAATAAAAATATAACTGCTCCAAGGATTTTAATTAACTTCGATCGGATGATTCGTGAATGAGAATGGCACAATTTATGGTGAACCAGCAAAACCTATAATAAGCAATCTTATATGGAGTGAATTGGCTGGGGCTTTCATCCTATTTTTCATAAAAAGGATTGAATTGACGTTACCCGGCAGGAATGAAATACCAATAGATCTATTGTTCTCTAGCAGAGAATAATTACAAAATATTGCGTCGTAAAGTTGAAGACTCTTCTAGCAGAACAACATATGAATATTGTTCTTCTATACTGCCATGGATTTTTGGAGCACCTGCAAGCATCATAAATAGTTAAATAATCAGAATAAATTTTGACCGAAAGTGCATGGCGATTTTTACACATCACGATCCAAGTGCAGAGAAAGAAAAATGTCAAAAGGAACATCAAAATCTTTTGTACATGGGTCGGAATGGGAAGGAACCTAGTATAATAATGGCCTATGAGCCGGTCAATAGGACTGAGCAGACTCATGGCTATGCTGCAGTGCTGCACCCAGTATTGGCAAAATGCTCAGCCGAACTATAGGAAAAAAAGAAACACTCAACTGAAGATGAGAGGGCATGCCTAACAGTATCCAAAAGTACATTGGACTGGAGAAAAGCGATTAGAACAAATTAAAGAGTAAGTGTTTGCATCATGCTGTGTCGGCAACTCGTCGACGGACATAGACCAATACCAAAGGTGCTGCTGCGCTTACCATGTACTTGCCTCAGAGAAAGACACAATACGGAGATTGAAGAGGATGAGATCTTAGCTTAGAGAATTTAAATACGTACACAGATGCGAGCGCGGCGTTGGATGCGACGTGGGCGAGGGGATTAGAGCGCCAGAGCGCAAGAATATGGTTGCGCACGAGGAGGTAGTTGGCTGGTCGGCGCCACTGATGCACGTGAGGACGGCGGCGACGACCTCGTCCTCGGAGAGAGTGTCCGGGGGGAAAACCCACGCGAGGGCGGTGAGGGCCTCGGAATCGAGCTCCTGCGCCAGGCGGAGGGAGGAGTTGGTCGGCGGGCGCCCACGGCGGCGCGGGATGCCTGCGAGATGCGTCGCAGACGAGGAAGATTAGCGGAGGACGCGGACACCCTCCGCGGGGACCATGTCGAGGAACTGCTTCTTGCGGCGGTGGCGGCCGCCGTGGAGTCCATGGAGGACGAATCGGCAGAGGGAGACACCTCGGCAGCCGCGGAACCCATGGACAACGAATCGGCAGGAGGGGACGCTGCAGAGCCCATGAAAGACAGCTCCGCCTCTTCTCTTTCTAGCGTGGCGGCCCATCCCACCGTCGGAAAGGAGCGAGGAGAGAAGATGTAGCAGCGGTGAGCCGGTTCTTTTTCTAGTGTTGCCGGTTTGTTGGGTTTTTTTGTTGACTATATTTACTGTAGCCGGGAGTCTGAGCCGTTGCTCAGTGTACTGGGTTTCTGTCACACGTAAGCTATAGAGTAATTTATTTTAGGGACTTCCCAAAATATCCCTTGTATCTAGGCTGTAACTCTGCGGGACAAGAAAACTCCATTTTACGTATTTTTCACCTTTGAAGACATTCGTGAATAAGAATTTTTTGTGAAAGTTTTTCATCAAGACGAAGGCCTGAAGCACTTGGACGAGACGGGGAGCTGCACGAAGCCTGAGAAGAGACCCATGGCACGACCAAATAAACCTGTTGTGCCATGGGGACCACTTCCATCATCGTGGCTCTAATGCCATCCATCGTGGCTCTTTATCCATCTTTCTTGCAAGTTTTAGACGCATTTTTTTCTTACCAGGGTATCTAAGAAAACTAGAAGATTTTAATGAGGTTGCTTGCATGTCTAATATATGTTGGCGAATTTTAAAAAAAAAGAACATATATTGTGGCTCGGATATATAGTGTCATTGAACGGGACAGTGGGTTGGAAAACTGAGTGGGGACAATGGGCGTGAAAATTAAGCGCGAAGATCGGTGATAAAAAGAGGATAGTAACAAAAATAAGCAGTAACGAATAAATGTTGAGAGCGAAGATGGATAGGATGAGAAAGAAGTGTAAGACGTGAATGTCACCTATTATCTACGTCATACTAAGTGACTAATTGTTTATACCATAGACGAAATGGAGCGGCGGCTCGCAGGTGCATATGAAACTATCGTGAGAAATGCAAAAAAGTAAATTTTAAAATATTAAAAATTTCTAAAATTTGTTTTGCATGTACATCAGACATTCTATGTTTCGCACACGAGTTTAAAACAACATTTTACATGACTTGTAGAAAAGACAAAATAATATCCATGAATAGTTATGTTAGAGTATCAAAATTTATCCTTCTTATCCAGAACATAAAAAATGTTTCTTTTTTCAGGAACTTATGCGCGAACATAGAATCCAGATGCACGTACAAATATATTTTTCTAAAATTTTTACATTTTAAAATGTGTTTTTAAATAGTGATTTCATAAGCACCTGTGAACCGAATTGGATTCAATCGTCACTAATTGTTCACGTCGTGGCCCATGGACGATTATACC
Source organism: Avena sativa (assembly GCA_916181665.1). Lineage (NCBI taxonomy): Eukaryota > Viridiplantae > Streptophyta > Magnoliopsida > Poales > Poaceae > Avena > Avena sativa. The sequence goes on along the minus strand of OV702294.1, from coordinate 162,040,487 downwards.
TATAGTAGTGAAAATATGAAATCCGAATATATACTTCCAAAATTTACGGAAAACAATGATTAAAGAATGGAAAGCACTACGCGTCTTCCGAGAGATATTTTCCCCCGATCCATCGGGTGGACAGCGCGCCACGTGTCCCTAAAAATCAGTACCTTCTCCGTTTTTCTACAAATGTCCCGGTTTTGCTACATAGCGAAAAACGGTTCGCTCTAAAAAAAAGAAAAAAAAGACCGACTCGCCGGAGACCTCGCCGGAGACTCTGTAGCAAAAAAGTTATGTTAATGTAGCAGATTCGGCCTCGCTGGAGACTTTCATCGATAGACCTCGCCGGAGACCGTGTAGCAAAAATTTTACGCACTTGTAGCAAAATCACAAAACCATGATAGCAAAAAAAATGTGATAATGTAGCAAAAAGACCGACCTCGCCGGAGACATCGCCGGTGACTACCGTAGCAAAACCGACTCTGCTCAGAACTTTCGTCAAAAATGTCGTAGCAGATACTTTATGATATTGTAGCAAAAACATAAAAGAGAAATATCAAAAACTTGCAACTATTGTAGCATCGCACTTTAGGAAAAATATCAAAACACATCTATTCGTCGGTAGCATCGCGATCCTTCATATGTAGCAACGATGACCACTTCCAGTAGCATCGTCATCATGTATGTGTAGCACCATGCCAAACGAGAAGGAGATGCACAGAATCTTCGGTTGCATCTATGATGGCAGTAGCGAAGGACGGAAAAAAGTTAAGGTCGGGCGATATATAAAGCATAAAATATATTCAACAAAATGAAATTTCTCTAGACACAATAGTAATTTATATGGTCCTGAGCATAATCAGTTAGTACAATGAAACTATTAATATTTAAAAAAGAAGTAATACCTTTGACATTTGCACTCTCATGTGTGTTAGATTTAGAGCGACTCCCGCGCGTCTCAAAATAAGTGACTTCAATTTGTTTAGATTCATATGAACTTATATATGTTTTATTTTATATATCGTATGGATATAGACAAATCCAAGTCGACGGAGGGAGTACAATTGTTGTAGCCGAATGCAAAATTCTGGAAAAAAATCATACCTTTCCTCCCTTTTGCTGCCCTTCCCCCACTACTAGGAAAATGGCTATAGGTAATCAACACATCCGTGGCTCACATGGTTGAAGTGCCCCACGGCTAAAACATGTGTGGCTCACCTATGGACAGTGCCCTACTAGTAACTAGAACAACCGTGACGCACATAACCATAGTGCGCCACAAATATGTGTGGGCCAGGGCCCTGTTGGCCGCACGCCAAACATCCGTAGCGCACATAGGGTAGGTGCGCTATGGTTGTTAGTGTCAACCGTGACGCACATGGAGGGGGTGCGCTATGCCTAAGCGCATGCCCCTCTCTGCTGTGAAACGGCCAGACACATCCGTGGCGCACTATGGCATGTGCGCCACGGATGTATAAACTTACTAGTAGGACACCTTGTCCTAGTGCCCTACGCCTAACTATCCTGCACCAACCCCACACACCCCCTCCCCGTGGATCGCCTTTTTAGGCTTTGCAAAAAATAAAAGAAAATGATAAACACTTCAAAAAATTAAATCCTTTCATATTTAGGTAGGTCATGTGGTATAGCTTCTAGTAAAATTAACAAACATGAGTTTCGACTTTATTTGCAAAAAAAAGTCATGCCACGGTAAAAAGGCCGTAACTTTTGCATACGATATCGAAAAAAATTGTATAATATACCAAAATGACGAGAACGAGATTTCGCATCTGCTCGCAAAGAGTAAAAAGTTACGGTTAAAAGACCGTTTTTTTCTGCAGAAAAAAAATAGAGGGCGACTTACCTGTAGCGCACCACCACCTAGTGCGCCACGGATAAGCTTGGACGAGATTCAAATTTCGAATCCCCATCCCGTCCACCTACCCCTATTCCCTCCCTCTTCTCCTTTTCATTCTCCTCCCTCCTCCTTTTCCTTCTCTCTTCTCCTCCTTCTTTTCCTTCTCTCTTCTCCTCCTCCTCCTCCTCCTCCTTTCCTTCTCCTCCTTCCCTTGCACTGACGATGGCGACGGTGGCCTTCTCCTCCTCCTTCCTCCAGAGAACTCCTCTCCTTGCAGTGACGATGGCGATGGCGGCGGCGACCTTCTCCTCCTCCTTGCAGTCACGACGGCGACGACCTCCTTCCTTGCGGCCTCCTCCTCCTTGTAGTCACGAAGAGCAACGACGAGCTCCGCCGATCGCCGACGACCTCCTTCTCCTTGCGGCGACCTCCTCCCTTCTCCAGCCACACCTCCTTCTCCCTCTCTTCCTCGATGCCAGCGAGGAGTAGCACGGCCACGGCCTCCCGCACCTCCCTGCGGTGGTAGGTTGTGGCCACGGCCACCATGCTCCAGCGCTGCGATGCGGACCCGATTGCTTTTGCAATTCAAAACGAGGGTGTTTTTTGTATTTTTTTTTATTTTTGAAAAAAACATCCGTGGCGCACCTGTACCCTTACCCGTGGCGCACCTCCTATCTCGATATAACCGTGGCGCACCATGCAGTGCGCCACGGCTACGAGATAGCTGTAGCGCGAGGCCCGTGGCGTGCGCCATGGAAGGCCTTTTCAAGTGGGCCATGAATAGGCGTTTTTGTAGTAGTGCCCTTCCTTTCCATCTTCAATCTAGTGTCAAATTACCGAGTTGCCGAGACCTTCCTCCGCCTTTCTGCGCCGTCGGGGTTTTGCCCAGGCTCAGCTTCGCGCTGGCGAGTGGCAGATCGACCCCAGCCCTACCGGAGTTCTTGTCCGGACCTACCCAGCTCCCTTCGACTTTGACCTGAAGAGCACGCCGCCACCAGGAGCAGTTCTCACTTCCCAGGTTGTGCATGATCCGTTCCGTCTCCCTGACGTACCTTGCATCCCCATGCCCCCGTTCATTTTCTGGCTCGATAATAAGCGAAGACGAGGCCACGACGTGCGGTTCGATCATGCACAGCAGCCTAGCCTAGCGAGAATGGGAACTGCTCCTGGCGGCCCAATAACCAACAGTCCAACACGCACTCGTCCTCCTATGCGTTTTGTAGGGCGGGCGCCCGACCTCGCCCTACCGAGAGCTCCGCCAGTGTATGATGGGTTGAGACAGGGGTGTCCTTCGGTAGCAATGTTGGCAGCCGCACATGAGGAGACTGTCGTCGTCGTTGACAGCAGCGAGGTACGTCAGATCAGAGCTCACATGTAGCAGCACATCAGGTAGAGCTTTGCAGAGAGGCGCGGGATGGAGGCCAGGAGGACGGAGCACCAGGAGCGGCAGGGCGTGTGGCGGGCGGCGACCGCCGGCGGGAGCACCGGCAGAGGGCGGAGCTCGACGGCTGCGCGTATCGGAGGACAGAGATCGCGGCGGTGCGTGGCGGTGGCCTACTTCGGCCGCGGTGGTGGCGGAGGGCGGAGGTCGCGACGGCGCGTGGCGGAGGGCAGAGGTCAGCGACGATATGTGGTAGAGGGCGGAGCTCAGCGGCGGGCGCGTGACAGCGGCTGCATGAAGTATGTTCATAGAAAAGAAGACGACGGGATAAAGAAACAGAAGACGGCACGATAGGCCTCTCGTAATGTACGTACGTGCGAGCGACGACGTGGGGATCGAAACGTTCGATTCGGAGAATGTGTATCATTTTCCTTAAAAGAATTCTTGGCCTGGGGTCCGTGCGGTTCGAATCGAACCCGTGCACTAGCCGAGGGGAGGGAGCAGGTGCGAATGCGACCCAGTGGATGGAGAGCGGACTCGACTTTCGAGTGTGGCTGATTAATGGTGACAACGACGACTCCATTCTCCTGGTTTTGGTTTTGAAAGTCCTGGCCGTTCGTCCCGACTGACGAGTGGTCCCATCAATCAGCCTAGACGTAACGAGAAGTTGCCCGGGTCGGAGGCCGCCGCGGCCGGACCGGGACGATTTCGAAAGCACGTGAACGAACGCGGCGGGGCGACCGGACCGTTACGACCACGTGGCGGCCGGCCCTGTCCGACCCAAACCTCCAGGCCCACTAGCCGTTGGCCTCCCCTTCGTTTCAAATCTCACCCGTTTCCCCCCTCCGGCCTCCGCATCCGCAGAGCGACAGACAAGACAAACCCCCTCCTTTCTAGTACGTGACACACTCTCTCCTTCTCCCCCCTTCCACCGAACGGGACAAAAAAAAACAAATCGCTGAAAATCTGTAAATCTTTCCCGATCTCTCCCTCTCTAGTCTCTATATCTCCGTCTTCGAGGAGGTCAGAGAGAGTGAAGGCGGAGAGGGGGATTGGAGACGTTGCCATTGCTGTTCGTATTAACGACGCCGCCGCCGCCCCTGCTTCTTGAATCCCCCCTCTGCATGGCCGTGCTGTCCCATCCGTTGTAGCCCCGGATCGGAGAAGGAAGAGCCGATCTGCTTCCGCTCCCTGGGGTGCGTGCGTCTCGCCTCTCTCTCGAATCCCCATCCCGTTCCATGTATACACGCCGCGGTTCTTGGATCCTGACGCCGCCGGGGTCGTCTTTTCTTGCGCGTGTGCAGGTGCCCGTCGGCGGCGGCGATGGAGAACCGGAGGCCGGTGGTGGGGAAGCCCGTGCCCACCGTCCGAGGTGCGTGCCCGTCCGCGGCCCCTGAGTTCTTGGTTTCAGTCGATATGCCTGCGGCCTCGCGATTCCCCTTTCTGATGTTCTTCATTTCTCTTTTGATCGGTACAGAGATGGGGAACCGGAGGCCGCTCAGGGACATCAACAACATCGTGGGGGCACAGCCGCATCCCTGCGCGATCGCCAAGAAGCCGATGCTAGAGTAGTCTCCTAACCCCCAGAATCTTGAGGATCTCGCAAAAAGATTTGTTCTTTTTTCACTTACCCAACGTTCTTGGATCGAGATTCTAATCCCGGGAGGCCTCCCTTTCTATCCTTCTTTCTTTCTTTTCAGGAAGAATGTGAAGGATGAGAAGAAGCCGGCACTGCTGAGCCGCCGGCCTGTGACGAGGTTAGGACCCCAACTGTTCTTGTGCTCTCACGTTTCTTGGGGCCTTGATCTGATGGTACTATTCTAATTCAGGAAATTTGCTGCCTCCTTGGGGAACAAAGAACAACCTGACGGTCAGGCCACCGCAGCCGAGACAGCACCACCCGGATTTGATCCCAAGAATGAGCCCATCACCATTGACTCTGACGACGACATTGAGTCGGTCGACGACACTGATATGGTATATGTTCTGCCATCATTAATTAGCACTGTTTTACAGAAGGGGATGGCTCCAGCTTACTGCTGCATTCGGTACTGCAGGATGAGAACGATCTCAAGGATGCTTTGGAGGATGAATCCCTCATGGATATCGACAGTGCCGACTCGGGGAATCCGCTGGCAGCAACTGAGTATGTTGAGGAGATCTACAAGTACTACAGGGAAAATGAGGTTATCTACTGTCCCGTAGTAACATATACTAATGTATATCTTCATTTTTTGAAAAAAATGTTGAATTTTCTCTGAATGTGAGAATACCTTACTTGCATTGTGCTTGACTGAATAAGACATGCCCATGAAAAAAAAGAATTTGACCGGGATCCTATAATTAGCAGTACACTTTTATCTGATACTATTATTGTAGTATGCTTTAATGAGATCCATTAAGGAAAAATGCATGCTTTAAAATAAAAAGATTGTGATCTTTAGCACTTTTGAGCAACTAATTTTAATAGAAAATGTTGAAATTTTGTGTTTGAGTAACTGGTATGACACTAAGGGCCATCAGGACAATGGTATTATTATTTTTTGAAAAAGGGACATATCCCTGGCCTCTGGCCTTTTATTTCTTTGTTCAACAGTTATTCAAAGGATTTATTACATCAGGACAATGGTTACAGTAGTTTATCCCAAGATAGGGATTTTGTTATGATCTTCCCTGTCCCTGTGGCACTATATTAGTTCATCTGGGTCACGGCTAAATTATGACAACATTTCCCCTTTCTCATCACCATGCCAGATAAAATGCATTACTTGGAACCACTGAAATCAGCCATGTGAGATTTTCTTGATGAATATTCTGGTCAACATGTAAACATTATTATGGCAACTGATAGCAATTTGTCCTCATCAGCTTGACTGAAAAGCAATTTGTCCTTATTAGCTTGACTGATAGCAACCGTTTCTCCTGTTGTGTGTATCCTGAAGAGTTTGGGCTCCTTAACTTTTCAGTATTACCAAATACAAATATGGTTTTATGCAGGAAACAAGCTGTGTGCGTCCTGACTACATGTCCAGCCAAGGAGACATAAATGAAAAGATGAGAGCTATTCTGATAGATTGGCTGATTGAGGTAGAAAAGCTTGTGAACAGTGTACTTTCTCTATCTTAAGGATTACACTAATTTGATACCGTGTATTTGGGACTCATTATATTTTATTTATCTCCTGATAGGTTCATTACAAGTTTGAGTTGATGGATGAGACACTCTTTCTTACTGTGAACATAATAGACAGATTCTTGGAAAAAGAAGTGGTGCCAAGGAAGAAGTTGCAGCTAGTTGGAGTGACAGCTATGCTTCTTGCTTGTAAATATGAGGAAGTCGCAGTTCCAGTAGTTGAAGATCTGATACTAATTTCTGACCGGGCTTATATGAAAGGAGAGGTTCTGGAAATGGTAATATCATTTATCCGACCCTATCATTTAACAGTGTGCACTCCCAATTAAATTCATGCTCAAGGCTTCTAGCCCTTGTTATATATCTATATAACATTGCATCATGGTTGAAGTTCCAAATGCATTTCCTTTTATATCATGGTTAATGTTAAACGTACCACAGATGTTAGACTGCAAACAAGTTGCAATCATTTATAGTTATATCATCAGTACACCATGACGGTAATCTTCTGAATGATTTCCTCAGCTTATACTGTATTTTTTTGGAGCAACTGGCAGGAGCGCTGCCTCTTCATAAAGTAGAATAAGAATTGGCCAGTTTATGAGGAAAACTGGCCGAAAACTGAGCTTATACTGTACTCCCTCCGTTTATAAATATAAGATGTTTTAGGTTTGTGAAGGAGATGTATCTAGACACCTTTTAGTGTATAGGTTTGAACCTATACACTAAAAGGTGTCTAGATACATCTCCTTCACAAACCTAAAACATCTTATATTTTCAAACGGAGGGAGTATTTCACAATGGCTTATTGGCTATGCTTCTTCCCTATGCATTTCTTTTTATATCGTGGTTAGAGTCAAGCTGACCACAGATGTTAGACTGCAAACAAAGTTCTGACTGATTTCTTCAGCTTCACTGTATTTCAGTGGCCTGTTGGCTATTGTTTGTTCCGCACTAACAGGGGTGAACCTTCTGTTTGAGCAGGAAAAATGGATTCTAAACACTCTGGAGTTCAACATGTCTGTGCCAACACCATATGTTTTTATGAGAAGGATTTTGAAGGCAGCAGATTCCGACAGGAAGGTGAAGTATCGTAACCTTCTGATTAGTATTTCCGTACTTGGACAGCAAAATTCACAGCAATAACATTTGCATTTGGGACTGACACAACACCTTGTGCATGTTGTAAATCACAGCTACAGCTGGTTTCCTTCTTCATGCTGGAGCTATGCCTTGTTGAATACCAGATGCTTAAGTACCGCCCTTCGCTGCTTGCTGCCGCTGCGGTTTACACTGCACAACGTGCTATCAGTCGCTGCTGGCACTGGACAAAGGTCTGCGAGTTCCATAGCAGATACACTAGAGATGAGCTCATGTAAGTCTGCCTTCTGTCCCTGACAAACTGTATATTTTATCATGTCTGTCATTAGGAGGATGGTATGGTGACTTGTCTGTTCCTTTGTTTGCCTGTTTTCTTCAGTGAGTGCTCCAACATGATGGTACAGTTCCACCAGAATGCGGGAGGTGGCAAGCTTACAGGCGTGCACAGGAAATACAGTACATTCAAGTTCGGGTGTGTATCAAAAGTGGAGCCTGCGGGCTTCTTGCAGGCCTAAAAATGGGGTGACGAAACTTCTGCTGCAATCTAGGGCAATCTATTCCTCTGGATAGATTTTAACCGTTCCACTGAAAACATGCAGACATCGTCGTGTTGATGTTGCACAAAAGTGCAGCAGGTTCCTACCACAAAACATGCTTGTGACGATGTAATAATCTTGGTAGTCAGTCCTTAAGCTACTCTGCGGCTAATAATAAATTTAGCCTTCATTAAAGTGTCTTTGAACCTTATAAAGATCATTTGCGTGCATGAAGTAGAGCAATAATCTCTCTTTTACTGACGAGTAAAAAATAGTTAGTACTATTGATGTTCCATTCACCGAAGAAATGCATTTCCCGTAGTTTATTGGAAATACTTCTTCACCGTTTTTGTTTCTATGCTGCACAAGTATAGCTTGTGTTTGCTACAATGAGCTGGTGCTTTGTCCTGCTCAGCTTTTGTTTTGTTGTTTGAGTTGGTTTGTTCTGCGGTAAGATGCACTTCTGAATTGGGTGCATTAGAAGAACCGCATCTCAGTACGGCATGATGTGTTGTATAATCTTGCCACATCTCAATCATCCGTTTATGAGTAAAAGGTTTGTTATACGGAACATGTGCTTGGTATTTGGTGAGACTGGCGAAATTCATGAATTTTATTCCTATATGCTTTTGGTCATCCTAGTTACTAGTCCTTTCTTATCAGGTATTTACATTCCGAAGGCATTTCAGAGTCCCTGAATCAAAGAGAACGGATAGAATTTCAGACCCCATATGAGGCTCCATTCAAAATTCTTAAAACTCGAACTTGCACAAGATTTAGTCCACATTGCTGAAACAACAATGTGGATACTAACGTACAAGATGAATCTCCTGCTGTATACCAAAATATTAGAGGCTGGCCCCACACTGTTAAAACAACGAGGTGGAGACAAATTAGCCACGTTCAGTTAGCATAAATAACATCTTCAACATTTCAAAGGTATTTTAGACATTTTAAACATCAACCATGCCATCTCTCACGGTTTGGCAAAACGGCACAACTATCTAAGTGGTTGTTTTCTCTTAACACACTGGCTCTATTTCTCACAAGTTGCAGCTCAATCAAACATGCCATATATCTCCCTTAGTAGTACAGCCCACGTCTAAAATCATTCAACAACATAATTAGTGATTTTAAGTAAGTAAGAGACGATCTGTACTGAATTAGCATTGATTAGCACATAACTATGATTAGTACAAATTACATTTATCTCATGAGTAAATCTACCATAGGTCATTCTATCGGTGGCATTCATAGATCTTTATGTATTTGCAATATCATTCTATTGGATGGCATTGGGTTTGTCGTCGTATCCAGTCTTGGCAGGCCGCAACTCGCGGGGTCAACTGTTTTCACTGCCGGCAATGAGAAATTCAATTTGCTGGCAGAAAGGTAGGGGCTAACGGCGTAAGGAGTCGTGATTCTTGGCGAGAACCAGCGTTTGCAGCCATTGCTCCCCATTGCTATCTCCTCCTCACCATCCTATGCGAAGGAAGAGTCTGTATGGCCTACATATTGAAGGTGGAGGTCGATAGGGAGGTTAGGTCAGATCGGATCATGAGGAAGAGGCAACCGTAGCAAGGAGGCTGAGGACAGTGAGGAATAAGCTAAGAAGGGTTTAACTGATGCTTGTTGGTAAAATTTTCCAATTTCTATCAAGGGAAGAAAAAAAGTCTAAGCATCTTTACTAGATCATTAGAAAATTGGAAAATATATTTTGTCATAAGATATTTAGTATATTTATACTCGTTCCTTCAGTGCAGATATCTGTATACATATTGTTTTTATAGAAATTCCATATTTATTATGCTTTCGGTCTAAAAGTGAGCTCTAATAATGAATATATAGAGTCAGTCATACGATGGAGTGAGTCTAAATATGTGGTTATCTACTGGAATATTGTTTGGAGACTTGGAGTATATAAAAATGTGTAGTATCATGCAAAAAATGCACCCACACTTGACTCTACAAGATGACATAACTGTTGGGCCACGCTCGGAGGAAACACGGCAGAACAAGGTCGCTCCCAAGATTCAGCTAAGGTTCAGAGCCAACAGTCCTTACCCCTGGACACGCATGTGAGGAAGGTGACGTCGCGCGTCGGGGCAGTGCAGTCCTTATACGACGTCTCACGTCCGGCTCATGCACCAGCCCGGTGAACTCCGGCTCCGATGGAGGTCTTCATCGCCGTTATCTAGCGCAGCCTAACACCACACGTGCAATGTCACTGCTGGCTCTTACACATGCAAGGCGGAGTGGTGAAAGGGGAGGCGCGGCCTTTTTTTTCTCTTTAGAGGATGCGTGACGGGCTCGTGGACGATGCTTGGGCTTTTATTGTGCGGGCTTTTCTCTTTCGGTCACTGGCCCGCTATCTGTTTCCGTGTTCAGTGAGACCCGTGGCTTCTTCTTCCCTTCGAAATAAAAAATATAAAACATATCAGCGGCTTCTGCTGACCGCCACATCAGCACCTTGCAGAAGTCGCCGGCCCACGGGACAGGGGCGAACAGAACGCCGACGCCGTCACGGCTCGTCCCTCCGCCGCGCTCCTTCTCGGGGGAAATCACGCGGAGAACTTCCCCCGTCCCGCCGCGGCCTCCAAATCGCCTCGATCCGGCCGCCCGATCGATCCAGCCGCCGCTCGGGTGCTTCTTCGCTAGGTCAGGTATCTTCCTCCGGCCACTGTGTTCCGTTTTTGCATCCGGTGCCGTGGGAATCGAATTCGTCCGCGGCCGAGCCTCCTAGTCGCGCGTAGTACCTCCCCTCCTCCTTCCGGTGCTTCTAGGACGAGGAATCGAGGGGTTTGAGCGATCTGAACCGAAATTAGCATACTCTTTTGTGAGCCTTAGCACATATACTCTTTTGTGAGCCTTTAGTACTTGCTAGGGTATGCTGGAAACTTACAGTCTTGGTGGCGATTTCGCCCTCTTCGTTGGCCTAGGTTTGCATATGGTAGCCTAGTTAGTTGGTCTCGCTCGTAGTGTTTGCGTCTATGTTCTACTGAAACAAACTCAGTTTGTTTTTCTAGATCGTAGTTGTCGCAAATTATGTTGTGTTCATTGGTTGGTATCATTGACAGGTTTGAACTAACACACTTCTTGGTGCATTGCAGCTAGGAACCATCGTGTGAGGATTCTTGGAATTTTATTCGCATCAGAATTTCATTTGTCAGTCGGTTATTATCGACATTTGTCATTGCAACGTCTGCCTTGTGCATCTGGAGATGCCCACTGATCAGGGAAGGTGATGCTGGTTGAGGTTGAAGGATTGTGAGAGCACAAAGATTGGAACAATAGCTGTCTGCCACCATGAGGGTCAATCTTGAGCTCCTCATGCCCTTGATGGCGGAATACACCGCGCCAGCATGGGCCACAATTGTTGCTGGGTTCTTTGTTCTGCTTGCCCTTTCCCTCTCCATGTACCTGATATTTGATCATCTATCGGCATACAACAACCCTGAGGTTTCTGCTTTTCTATCAGCGGCATCTTGCCATCAATTTTCAACCTAGCTCTGTTTTTATAAGCATTTCTTTACTCTTTTGGTTTTTGTTCTACCTCTCCAGGAACAGAAATTTGTCCTTGGTGTTATCTTGATGGTCCCTTGCTATGCAATTGAGTCGGTAAAACCTCTAAGAAATTTCTATATGTGCTAAATTATTTCAAAATTATGTTTTGTGATCGTGCTCTCCTTTTGGAACAGTATATCTCTTTGATAGATCCAAATACCAATGTTTACTGTGGCATCATGCGCGATGGCTACGAAGCATTTGCCATGTACTGCTTTGGAAGATATATTACTGCATGTTTAGGTAAGTTGTGGCTAGTGGCATTATGATAGCCCCTTACTTCCTTACCTGCAGTAGTTAGCTTTGCTTGTGGGCTTGCATTTAGTAGAACTGGCACCATTTTCTACTTTCAAATGCTAATGCTTGGACTATTGTTGTACTTCGCATTTAAAAACAATCTTTTGACAGAACACGAATAAAACATCTGTTCAAATAAAGAATCCTTGTGGATTGCATGCTGCATGAATTTAGCATTGCCTTGTATATCTGAAAAGTGCAAACTAGAAGGGATGAGTTTGTTATTAGTCAATGTATTCTTATTCTAGTCTGTTGGGGAAAGAAATGGAACTCTTCTTTGTATTTCTATTTATTTACTCAGTGTGCTTAAATGTAGGTGGGGAAGATAAAACGATAGCCTTTTTGAAGAGGGAAGGCGGCACGAATTCTGGGCAACCCCTTTTGGATCATGCCTCAGAGAAAGGAATCATACACCATCATTTTCCTGTCAATTTTATATTGAAACCTTGGCGAATGGGGCCGCAGTTTTACCAGATTATCAAATTTGGAATCTTCCAATATGTATTCCACTGACTCTTATTGCAATTTGATAGTTCTGGAAAGTTGAGAATAAATTAGTTAAAGCGTTTTTCTCATGCAGGTGATTATAAAGACACTCACAGCTAGCTTATCGCTTTTTCTAGAAGCTTTTGGTGTATATTGTGAGGGCGAATTCAATTTGCGATGCGGGTAAGATGATTCTCTCTTTTCTGCTTGTTTAGTCTCACAGGGCAATAATGCGCTGTTCATACTTTGAGTTGTTTATGCAGAAAACTTGACAGTGTAGACAGAGTGTAAAATTTAATTTTTTCACGACTGAATGAAACATACATGCTCCAGTTTTGCTGTCCAATCATCAGAGAGTATCCACCCTTTCACTCTTTCCCTGGAAGCCCAAGCTGATATTGCTAAATCAATTAATTGCTTTAACTGTTCTTATATCTTTCTCTAGTTACGTGATGACTCATAAACATCTCTTTTTGTTGCAGATACCCTTACTTTGCCGTGGTCCTGAATTTCAGTCAGTTTTGGGCCCTGTATTGTTTAGTAGAATGGTACACAGCCACCAAGGAAGAATTGGCACATATAAAACCTCTGGCTAAGTTCCTTTCTTTCAAGTCAATAGTATTCTTGACTTGGTGGCAAGGAGTGGTCATTGCAATAATGTTTTCTTTAGGCTTGCTTAGAAGTCCTATAGCCCAGAGCTTGGAGTTAAAATCGAGCATTCAAGATTTTATTATTTGTATAGAGGTATTTATCTTTCCAATGTTATGTTTCTAAAAGTTTTCTTGGCTTTCGCTTTAAAAAGTTATACTCCTGTCATGCTTCTGTGATTACCCGTTGTGCAAATCTGATGACATTGTGTCTTCCTCCAGCACAGATGGGCATAGCGTCAGTTGTTCACCTCTATGTGTTCCCTGCTAAGCCCTATGAGCTCTTAGTTAACCAGACTCCTGGAAACATTTCAGTCTTGGGAGATTACGCATCAGCTGACCCTATAGATCCTTATGAAATCAAGGAAAGCAACCGGCCCAGCAAAATGAAGCTTCCACAGTTCGAACCGGATGAGAGAAGTGCAACAAACATCAGGGATAGTGTTAAAGAATTTGTGATCGGCAGTGGGGAATATGTGAGTTCTAGACATCTATAAAGATACCTTATCATGGAGCTGTCAATATATGTACTTTTATCATGTCTCACAATTGGTTATGAGTTATGAAATTAGTGGTTAGCATGTGCACACAATATGGTTTACTGTTCTCATGCTTCTTGTATTATTTTTCTTCCACTTTCCTTTAGGTGATCAAGGATTTTAAGTTCACTGTTAACCAAGCAGTGCGGCCGGTGGAGAAGCGATTTGATAAACTGTTGAAGAAGAAAGACAAGTATAAGAAAAGTCAGGATGACAACTGGGTGAGTGCAGCATCACCAGAGAGACCGGTTCGTGGTATCGATGATCCGCTATTAAGCGGGAGCACAAGTGACAGTGGGGTCCTGAAGGGTAAAAAACACCGTAGAATTATCAGCTCAGTTGCTGCTGCTGCTGTGGACAGTTGGGGAGGTGGCGATAAGACACCCGATGGCTATGAGATAAGGGGCCACCGCTGGGCAGTGAAGAATTAACGGTTTAACCGATATACAGGGTTGATACATTTCAAACCATACCACGTGAAAAAGAAAGTGGCATTTTGTTACAGCAACCGCTGGTAACCTTCTCCAACACTGGCCAATTTTGTTGCCTATGCAATTTCACGTCGTGCTGTGTTGTAGGTAGCCGTACCTCCTGAATCCCGATGAATCCCTTATACTGTAGTTTCTGTGCATAGCCTATTATTTTTCCCCCTTTAAAAAGAGATTGGGTAAAGGGAATTGGTTATTACAAATTCAATTGGTGTTACTCGAAATTGAGAAGAAACTTTTTCCCCGTACAAACGGAAGCCCTCTACAAGTGTCCCTTGCTTGCCGATTTACCTAATTTTGCGACGCCATTGTTTTTGTACATCATACTTCGTTACTGTAAAGAGCTGGTAGTACATCATTATCACGAATAGTATCAGATTAGCAATAAAGGAAATGTCAATAGTCGGTCGTTTCCCTCCTGAAGTATAATGTGTTCTATATATTCCATGTATCTAACATGTGAAACCATTTTCTGGAATATCAGATGTTGCATCCAGTCAGTGTCTCTCTGCCTTCTCATGCCTGTTCACTCTCCTACAAAAATTTCATGACTAATTAAATAATGAAATAGAGCGACTGGACATACTATCTGTCATTTTTTTCTGTTCTTCCCAAGGTATTGTGAGTAACATGTACAGCCTTCAAGACATTTGATTAATCATGGCATATCTAAAATTATGTATTCCCTCCGACCCATATTAGCTGACTCAATTTTTTTTTAGATACGGATGTACTTTCTGTGACCATATATGCTGGGAGCATCTGCTCACTGCTGTGCTCCTTTTAAATCTGCACATTCAGCAAGAGCTCATGCACCACAAGTTCCTTTCAGAAAGTCACCACACATTCAACAAGTGCTAAATGCACCGTTGGTAGTAGCAAAAGCACAGAAGTCGTACGGCACTTCCAGAATTAAGTAAGGGAACCCCCACATTCAAACTCCGAAGTTAAACTATCCTTTATTCGAATTCAGGGTTAGACCAACAGGGGAGGGGCACACAGCTCTGACTCCAACTACCCAATCCCAATGCACATGCCACACGCCCAAGCAAAGCACGAGGGAGCCACTAGCCAGCCAGCCAGCCCTCGCCAGATTCTTCCATCCAAACCCAATCAGCTGCTCGCCCCCCTGCTGACACACGGGCCCAGCTCCTGTGGCTCGGGGCATAATTATGGGCAATATGTAGGCCTCCCGGGTCCTGCGGGCTGCCTGCCTGCGATCGCACCCCTGCAATTTGTGCGCTCGTACGGCTCTGTGTCTCCTGGCCCGCCTGTCTGCCCATATAGGATTATCTGTCTAGGAACAGTGCGCACTCCACTCTCCTGTGCCAAGTTTGGTTCTTCTTAACCATTTTTCTTTTTTCATAATTCTCATCCCTTTTATTTCAGCCTAATAAGACTTAATAAGTCAATGTCACCATGCGTCACACCGTGGATCTCCTCTTCACCAGATCCCATTTCCTTTTTCGGGCATTACCGTGATCTCCGCTCCAAACACAATCATGCGGCCTGGCCGTCCGTTGGTGCCGTTCCAGGTAAAGTGCTCGGACTCGGACGAAAGAACTCGCGGGGGGCCGTCTTGAGGTTGCGCACTCTGCGAACGTACTGTACATACGTGGATCCCTATATATGCCTGCCGGGCCCCAAGTGCACCGATGCGCACGTGCTCCTCCTGTCCTGAGGCTTCAACCGGGTTCACAGTCCGCCTCGCGCGTGAATCATTTTGTTGGATCACTCCGAGTGACAGTGGTTCGACCCTTAATAATAACCACCAAAGGTTAACCATTTTATTTATACCCTAATAATAACCTAATGGTTAACCTTAATAACCAGAGACACGAAACGGTTCAATCGGTTAGAATCCAGAAGATAACTGGTTAACCAAATCCCCATCACATTTGCTTCCTGAATTGGTTGGTGTGATGCTGTGATCCACGGTGAATCGTACTGCACGGCGTACCGTGTTCTTAGTAGTACTACGCCAGTTACGGCAGCACGGACTAAGGCAGATTAAACCAACTCGTAGACTTGGGAGGACACCTGCGCGCCTGCGCTGGGTCGATCGGTAAGTGCGGCGCAGGAGCCGCTCGATCGTTTGCGTGATTGCTGCCTGCACGGTGCAGTTCAAAGTGCAGAACCACTTACTACAGTTTAATAAGTGCCGCTAAATGGAGGAGCGACAGGCTCGGTTTGGATCGGCGCCCTAGTTTAAGTGCCCTTCTTATCTTCTGCAGATCGATCCCTTTTGGAGTTGTTGGCGAATTGCTTTCACTCGTCGGGGGCCTCACAACGCTGCATGTGGAAATATAAGTAATCGTATTGATGGGGTTGGTAGGCAGCTTTGGGCCCGCGTGGCGCCCACCATGGAAAAGAAATGATTTTTTTCGAACAGGGACGACTTATTTCACTTTAAATTTCCTAACGGAAACAACAGCATTTTTTTTTGTTTTTTTTTGCGGGCGGAAACAAACAGTCTTTTGAAATGATTGGTTTTATCAAAACATCCGACCATGCTAATACTCCTACTAGCGGCAGAGAAGATGGAAACAGGGAAAAGAAAAAGAGCCGTGCATTAAAGTTAGCACCTAACCGAAGCTTTCTCTGTTCAATTAAACATATCCATACTTCTTCCTTTCTGTCTCCGGTTTAGTAGGTATACCCTGATCCACCTCGGCGTTTTAGCAAAATCACGATGTTAGCCAAGTGTGATTTTCGGGGAGTGGTTAGCGATGTGTTATCCAGTGGAGTAGTAGAACGTAATTACGATGGAAGTTGCTGCCCTGGTGAAAGAAGCAGTGTTCGGCCATTTTGTAGCACTGTTGTTCGAGCAACCAGGCAGGCCCGCACCGCCGCGCGGCACAAAGTTACTGCTGGATTCTTTTCAGCCGTCCAATCTGTTGAGGACGTACATGTCGGTGCAACCGCAGGAGCACGCACGTGTACTGCCTCGGCTTTACCCTCGTCTACGGGCTTGTTTGATTCATAGGATAGGAAAAACAAAGAAATAGAAAAACCATAGGATTGCAATGTCATGTCCACTTCAATCCTATAAGAACCCACATGCAACAAAGTTTGTTTGATTCCATCAAAAGATTCTAAGAAAGAGCTTTGGGTGGATGTTAGATTTCCTATGCAATCTAGTACAAAGGATTTCCTAGGAAAGTTTCCTATAGGAATCAATCCTACAAATCAAACAACCATCATAGGAAAATTTCCTATAGGATTTAATCCTACAAATTTCCTATACAAATCCTTTGAATCAAACATGCCCTACACGTCTGCTCCATCGCTGGGCGAATGGATGGTTTCCAAGCTTCCACCATCGAATTACAAAATCAAAATTCCATCCTCCATGTTGTAATCAGCCGATCCAGGTCGTTGGCATTTCACTTTCTCCTCGCGCGTGCCACTGGGTTAGTTCTGTTCTGATCATGTCCACACGATGATATTCTAGTTTTCCTCCTGGTGTTACGCTTTTCTTAACCAAGTCTTACTTAGTTCAATTTTGTTGCTGTGAAGACGTCATTTTGGGAAGAAACAGCTGGTACCAACTTTGGCTTTTGCCACTTCAGTTTGTCGTGCCTGTTTCGGAATAACGATGTGCATAATTTGGATGGCGCAGAATTAAGCCAAGGTGTGATGCGATGCGATGCTCTTTGGGTGATACCATTGTTTTGTTTAATCCTAGACTAGATACTGCAACTCATGTGAGCATCTTCTTGCCAAAAGAGATAGCCAATTGCGCTTTTTTTTTCCGGTACCCATATATATTTTGCGACCAAAGTTGAATGCTAGATTTCTTGGTTGCTTCATCTGGAAGAATAAAAAGAAAAAAAGAGAGGAAGAACAGCTAGTCAGAGACATAAAGGGTCTCCGATTAGCTGCAGATTTTGATCCAATGCAGTTCGGCAACGGACGTGACTACACGACACATAACTAAACAGAAAAATATCGTCGAGACATCAGCAAAGAAGACTAAAGAGATTTTGTCGATCCAATTATTGGTCTCCAGCACATAAGAAAGGAAACATAAAAAACCTCATGAGTGCATGCGCTGGGACCATTATGGTTGAAAATAGGGTGATGGTGACTTTCCTTCTACTATAATCTACCTATCAACACGATATTTTTCCTTTATATACTGTTTGCCCCTTCGTGTCGAGTTTGTTAATCGGGAGTCTTGGGTGTAGCCCCACCGTATGGTCCACCTCCACCTCATTTGTATGCAAAACAAAACCTTTTCTCTCAAGTGCACCATCCAAATCGCATGCAGATCTTCTAAACTAACCTTTACTCCTCTAGGTTCTATTCTCACCGGTAAATAAATTAAGGTCCAAAAGGGAGCGAGGGGTTTTGGTGCAAGACAGCTGGAATAACAGCAACTCCAACAGAGGCTACAAATTTTGGCGCTGTAAAATACATATACAACGCGCGTGATCTGGGTTTTGCGTGTCGCGCACTAATAAGGTTTTTTTCTCCCTTCATCCCAGAATTGATGTCTTATATTTTTTAAATTTTAAATAAACTAAATAGGTCTAGATATATCTATATTTTAACAAATTTGAGACATCTAATTTGGGACGGAGGGAGTACTTGCGCGATTTAACGAGCGCGCGCTGAGCAGAGCGTCAAAAGAAGCGCGCGCAACCCCGCGCGCGGCAAAATATTTTCCGCGTACCCAAAAATAGGGCACCTGTTGGATGACAAAATGCGGGCTCTCGCCCTGAAAAATGACATCATTTAGCGCACGGGGCGGTTTTCTAGAGTTGCTCTAAGGCTTTGCTTGGCGCCTTGGCGTGAGCTAAGCGCATAACACTGTAAAGTTGACCATGTTGTGATCGCCGGAAAGTCCTTGGTTAGTTTTCTTAATATTTTGCATTTCAATATTCTTTCATATTCAAATTAGTTGACTTAGTTTTATATAGATTCAAACGTATCTAGACTGACTTTGTTTTGTCTAGATTCGAATGTATGTATCAATATAACAAATATAGATATATAAATCTGAATCAACTAATTTAGATCGGAGAGAGTACAATATTTTCCCACCTTTGTACGTATATACTCCACTCTTGCATCAAAGAAATCTTGCAGACAATTCCAACAAGCAGCGCGCAACAAAAAGAATCTCAATGACCTTCTCCATATTTTGTACTCCCTCAGTAGAAATAATTGACTTAGGTTTGTCTAGATTTAAATGTATCTTCTATACACTAAAGTACGTAGATATATTCGAATCTAGACAAACTCAAGTCAGTTATTTCTGGACAGAGGGAGTAATTATACGGAGGAACTATACAGAGCCCAAGTTAACCATCGACAATAACGCATTTTCCATTCGATTTTCCCCAGGAATTCCCATCCATTTTGTGATAATGTGCGTACGTTCATGTGGGTCTTGGGCGCCGCAGTCTTTTGCGAGCACACTCTTTGCATGACAGGTTAACAGCCAGGCATGAGATGAGATGAGACATGGCCGGAAAAGGTGATCCAGGCCAGGCCGCGGGGACGGGATCGGTCGGTCGCTACTAGTAGTACGACTGTCGAAAGTACAAGGAATCACCACATGGACTGCTCGCGCATGTGCACGTCTCTAAGCCCTGTCCCGCTCCATCTTGACGCGACACGAATTAATTAAACTCGCTACCGTGCACGTTGCGCGTCTAATTATTGGCCAGGCGGCCTTGACATCTTCTGCTCCATCGGAACGAGAAAAATCAATCAAAAATAATTGAAGCGGCCAGCGCGGATATAATCACGATTCATGAGCGCAAAATATCGTGGTCGGCGGCACCTTATTAGCAAAACGCAATGAATTATTAGCCGTCGTGGGCGAGCACCACCGAATGCACTGCGCATTCAATGAGCCCATAATTAATTAAGATTCACAGCGGTCCTGGCTGCTGCTAGTACAACGGCTTATTA
This sequence comes from Avena sativa, assembly GCA_916181665.1. Lineage (NCBI taxonomy): Eukaryota > Viridiplantae > Streptophyta > Magnoliopsida > Poales > Poaceae > Avena > Avena sativa. Next base: position 162,020,551 of record OV702294.1, on the reverse strand, counting down.
ATCTCTCTGTAATCTGGCCATTATGTTGGGTGGGTCTAGCAGTAAAAGAGCAAAGGGGTGGTTTATGCGGATGGCACCCTGAGCTTGGCGGGTATTACCAAGCACTGGCTAATCACCTACCGCTAGAGTCTAGACATCAACACGTTCGTCAGCTGGCTAGGCGACACGCATGTACAGTGGCGCGGAAGGCGCCAGATCGCCTCGCACGGAAGCACATGGATGTGAAAACCTTGTTTGTTTTTTGTTCAGCTTGGTCTTATTCCTAACGGAACAGCTAAAGCTACAATTAAAAGCGGTTAGCGTGCGGAGATTCGTTCTCATCTTTTGTTTTTTTACTGAAAAACTAGCACAATGCCCGCGCGTTGCCGCGGAAGAGTAGGCTATGACCAGCAAATCAGGTGATTTTAATTAAATATTCTTTACGCAAGAAGAATTGATTTACATGTGGATAATAACAAACTCTCTAAAAATAAATAATGAATTTTATGAAAAAAAATCTGAATTTCTTGGATAGTCGAGTGAAGTAGCAAACTTATAATTGCCAATTTTCCACAATTGATACAATCAACATAAGCTGTCCGCATGAGTATATTAGCAAAAGGGAGAGAAAATTCGAAAAAGAGGCACCAACACCCATAGGTTGAGCGGTAGTTCAGAACCAGCCTTCACTCACCCTCACCCAGATTCAGTATTTGTGTTGGATTCGACGGTCTTGTTGCTTACCATCAAGCATATTCATGGTATATTTATCTGTATTTTGTCCCCATGTATCTGTATTCGATTCAACAGTCCTGTTGCTTACAATAAAGCATATTCATGGTATGTTTATCTATATGTTGTCCCCGGATTTCTTAGCAGATAGAAGACTGGCTAGTTTTTATCAATCCACTATAACAAAAATGTCATTTTACACATCCAATATTCTTTTTTCCTTTTGTCTTTTCTTACAAGTGTTCATCTGCATCTCCAGGCAAAGGGTTATTTTCGCAGATACCCCAAAGAATGAATTATTGTTTAAAGATCACTGGGAAGTAATTAAAGGCAATGAGCGTTTCACATTGGTAGACTTGCAAGCAGCAAGTACTCTTCTTAACATCTTAAAAAAGTATTCTTCTTAAAAAAAGACAAAATTATAAAGACAAAAGGAGAAAAGGAAGAAAAAATCTGTAGTGTGGTGATAATCTTCCTTTTATGGGGAAACATCTCTAATATCTTAGATTTCTTTATTTGGTAAAGACCATGTGAAGTTAAACATGATCCGTAGCCTGCTGGAAACACATCTTGCTGTAAATTCCATTTCAGAATTCACTCACTGCCGATGGTGTATATTCTAATTAAACAGCTTTATTCTAACGGTGGACTTTCATGGAAAAAGCAATGCAGATACTATTTGTATCTTGACCTGATATTCATAATCTGCATTCTGATTTTAAAGGTACACTTCATATCCTTACTCAGAATTGCAAACCACCAGATTGTTAAAGTTTATGTGTTGACCTGACATGATGTTCTGCAATTTCTGTTGCCATGCTCTAAAAAAATAAGAAAGTCAAGGTACATTTGGCCCCAATATTTTTCTGAGCTGAATTTACTGAAATTAATAAACTATACCTTTCTTGATTTGTCATGTGCTTTGCAGGGAATCAATGGACGATACAGGGGAAGGGGATAACATTGCTTCAGTCTCGAGCTAGCATCACGCGTAGCAGGTCGCACCACCCAGAGGCGCTGAACTCGGGCCTCCAGCGGGAGATTTAGAGCGACACATCTGGTAGGTTCAAAACGATGTCCCGAGTCACATAGGTTTCATAAAAAATTCCCTAACAAAAAAACATCCACTGGCACCGCTGACGCTATAAAATTTATTTTAGTCTCTGCTCAAGCATAATGAAACAATAAATTCAAAAGATAGGATGGAATAATCATGGCAACATGCCTAAGCAGGAAAGTTTGACTTAAACATTAAATTTCCACTCTTACAATTCGACACATCAGCAGTGTTTATATGCAAAAGAAAAGGTTGTTTCTGAATCATAGACCACTGTACTAAAGGAAATAAGAAATTTATGAGTAGGAACAATCTGGTGTCTATTCTAGTGGAGGGACTAATGAGCGAGCTCTCTAAAAAAATAATGTTTGTGTAAAACCAATTAGAAAAAAAAACTTGCAAACTACTAAGTATACTTTAAATAAACCCACAAGCATTAGCCTCATCCTTTGGACCTGGGAGAATGGACATCTGAGCAATTAGTGCTGATACCCAACAAACTACGTGGCTAAGTAACTTAAGCTGCACTCAAAATGCCCACCAGAATACTGGCGACCCAACAACGTCTAAATTCACTGATAATTGCATGATATTGACAATGTTCTAGGAGCGCAATTGATGATCCAGAGAAAAGCGGGAGACTGGTTCCTTTTATGAAACAGACAAAAACTTGTTTGGTTAATCACAGATCATCGGTTCAAATGGAGTAAAAATAAACTCGTTACGTGCAGTACAATACTAACAGTTGAGTTCAATGGTTAGAAACCGACCTCTGCACTGCAGACCATTGGCAAATTTCAAATTCTCGACCGGGCAAGGTTTATAGCTGCCGGCTGTTATTCACCTTGGACAGGTCACAACTGTTCTGTATGCCTTGATACGGGTAGTTGACTCGGTGGTGATCCCTCCGATTGTGTGGATGAACTGAAAGGCGTAGTCCATGATCCTGCTGCCGCATCCATCGTTGCGGGTGTTGTCACAGTCCATGAGCTCCTGCTCCGACAGCATCCCCGTCCTGATCTTGTTGATGCCCGCCACCGCCACAGTCGTCAAGAACGCCCAGCAACTCCCTTGAACAGATTTTTTTGGTCTCGCACATTCGAATGAATCACACAACTTCGTAGATCGAAAAGAATGAAGGAAAAACCAGGAACAACGTACGCACGTACCGCAATGGCCTTGGACCTTGATGCCGGTCACCGCGCCCCTCTGTCGCCAGTCCACTGTTGCTGGTAGGTTCTCAGCATCTGCGTACATGAAGCTCCGGTCATCCTGGCATTGGCCGCCGCTCAGGGAGGGGTGGTACCGCACCTTGGGCACGGCGTAGGTGTAGTGGAACTCGTCGGTGGTCATATCGGCGAACTTGTTGAGCGCCATCCTGAAGGGCGTCCATCTTAACCCGCAATTGGCCACCTCCACTGCCCGAGACGGCCACGTCTTACCCAGCTATCACCACCCCCAAATCTTCAAGTTCTGGGGGATGGGGCAGCACCGGAGAGTGTGGATTTGGTGGCGGGATGGTGGATCCGGGCGGCCCTGGAGTACGAGGGTGGTCTCGGCGGGATGGATCGAGGGAGGAGGGGGTCAGGTCAAGGTAGCGAGGGGACATGGAGAGGAGAGAGATGTGAGGGAGGAGGTGGGCTTGACTGGGTGACTCCGGCGACGGGGAAAGGAGCAGGTTGGAGGTAGGCTTGACTCGGTGACTCCGGTGATGGGGTAGCATACGGTCCTCTTGGCGCAAGGAATCGAATAGAGGCGGCCAGCATCTGCGCTGCCAGTCTTCTGCCCCGCCTCCTTTCGGTAGCCGCCGCCGCCGCCATCAAATCTAGGGACGGGGCCGGCGCTGCAGGATTGGGGTCGAGCAGCCGGAGAGTAGACTTATGGCGCTCGTTGTAATATCACTTCGTGCTTTATTATATACTACAGAGAAGGGCGCGGCGCTTCCTGCAGCTTCTTCCCGGCGTCGGCTCTGCTCCGCGACCGCGACGCCGACCCCCCGAGCTGCCGCGGTGCTGCCACGACGCCGACCCCCGAGCTGTCGCGCCACGGACGAACCAGGGGAGGAGCACCGGGGGCGCCGGCCGGGCCCTCGTCCTCGACGACCCCCTCCTCGCCGCCCCTCGCGCCACGGACGAACCAGGGGAGGGCCCTCGTCCTCGACGACCCCCTCCTCGCCGCCCCTCGCGCCACGGACGAACCAGGGGAGGAGCACCGGGGGCGCCGGCCGGGCGGAGTGGGTGAATCGAGGGAGGGGAGTTCGGGACCGACGGTGACTTCGTATCGAGTTTTTTCTCGCGGGGCGGACGCGTTGGACGGGACGGATGGAAACGTAAATCAGCGGACGGAAACGTATTTACTAACCTACCTCTAGCAAAATTAGTAGATAGATAAGCAGTACGATTTGCAATATTGCCCCTGGAGATGTTCCATATATAGTTCACCTCCTTCTCGCCGCCTCGCTTAGCCCTGCCGCGCCGTCTCGCCGTTTCCTTCTCTACCTGCTCTGCTCTTTCCAAATGTTGCCACCCAAACCCAACTAACGAAGCCCCTGCCGCCTCCGGCCGCTTCCCATCTCTGCCGCGACTCCTTCTCTACACGCGCGCTTCCAAGCGCACGCACGCACGCACGCACGCGCTCGATCAGAAACACCAAGGCGGTGCAACGGGCGCGCGCGCGTCCCTGCGTCAGAAGGAAGAGCGGCGCGCGTAGTATGGGGACGAAGCGGCGGCGCCAGCAGCACCACGGCCGGTGGGTGGTGCCCCCGGTGGCGCCGGCCGCGGCGGCGTTCGCGGCGGCCGGGCTGCTGCTCCTCGTCGTCGCGTTCCACTGCTTCCTCTCCCCGCCGCTCGGGGCGGGCGGCGGCGGCGGACGGCGCCCCAACCCGCCGTTCCTGGTACGCTCCCTCGGCCCCTCCCTTCTCATCTCGACAAAAGCCGCGACTTTGCGACGACGGGGGTCGTCTGTTCGTTTTCGTGCTCCCCGATTTTTGCGCTCGCTCCCTGCCTGAATGCGGATTCTCTGTGTACTGTTTTCCCTCCTCCCCCCCTTTTGTCTCGCCGAGCAGTTGAACAAACCAGGCGAGCCGCGCAGGAATCTCGTCGGCACCGTGGATTTTACCGTTCCGGTGAGTGGATAACGAACCCTCCCTTCCTGTTTCCTTCATCGTTTCCCGGGAAAATCGAGCCGGCAATTGGCCTAATAACCGGTTCCGGATTTTCTTCTGTCAGAGTGGCGGGAGCAAGCTTGGGGAAGAGCTCTGGGTGTCCAAGGCGGCGCACAGCTTCGTCGGCTGCAGTGACGCCACCAGCGACTTCGCCGGTACGCACGCGCTGCTGCTTGCAACACACCAACAAATTGGACAAATTTAGTTTTCTTTTCGTATACGGCATGCTTTGCTTCAGATGATTAGCATTGCCGCTGTCTGTGTTTGACTCTGTTCTCCAGCAATAAAGCTCCCCCTTTTTTGCTGTATGGCTCTGGGCAGATGCCAAGGCCGTCACCGAGTCGAATCGCTACCTGATGATCGCCACCAGCGGGGGCCTCAACCAGCAGCGAACAGGGGTAAGCCACAACAAACAAACCTTCGTGTGAAGTGAATATATGCCAATTGAATAAGCTCGTAATTTCAGTGCATACATAAGAAACAAAGCCTCTAGGAATTAGTAGTACTGTGTTGGTGGTCTGATGCTAGTGTAGGTGTCGCAATGATGAGACTTGACCATGTGCTACCAATACAGTGATAATGTACTAGTAGTTTCAAATCATTTTTCTTCAGTTGTAAGCATCTAGTATCACCGTAGCCCTGGTTAATTTACTCCACCAACCTGTTGGTGCCTTGCGTGCTTAGATCCGTGCATTTCTGTCTTTTCTTGGTATACTCCAACTACTTTTGGAAGCCATGCATGACTGCACATGTGTATTAATTTGATTTCTTCTTAGTACTAGCTGTCATGTACGACTACCCTGTATCAAAAGGAAATGCATACCTGAACCCTTACTTGCCAATTCTGATGTTGAGTAATCTGAATAACTGCTAATTTGATCGCAGTGTATGTTTCTTGTCACAAGCTTACCCTATCACGAGTTATCACTGTGAATGGGTATCCAGAGAATACATTCTGCCTGTTTGGGCTCATACTAATATCTTCTCGCTATATTAATTGATGAAGTTTCTCATGCTCAAACACAAGCAGTTTTGTAATGAAAATTCTTCCCATTTTAAGATTTTTTCCCATATAAATGACGCGGAAACTCCGCTGGTTATCTTGTTTCAGATCATAGATGCTGTTGTTGCAGCGCGCATTCTGAATGCAACACTTGTCATTCCAAAGCTCGATCAGGCATCCTTCTGGAAAGACGCAAGGTTGGAGGCTTTACCCTCTCTTGGTTGCTTACTTGCTTTGGCCAAGTACCATGTGTTGATTCCGTGTTCTCTTATTACAGTGATTTTGAGGAGATATTTGATGTTGATTCATTCATATCCTCACTCTCGAACGATGTAAAGATCATACGACAAGTACCTGATAGAAATGGGAAAGCACCATCTCCGTATAAGATGCGCGTACCTAGGAAGTGTACCCCAAATTGCTACGAGAACCGAGTACTGCCTGCTCTTTTAAAGAAACATGTAAGCGTTACAGATTGTCAACATGACATGTTTCTTACGTTCAGAACTTTAGGCTAAAAATGCTTGATTCTGACATGTTTCTTGCATTTCTACACATGCAGGTTGTTCAACTAACAAAGTTTGACTACCGGGTTTCCAACAGATTGGAGACTGATCTTCAAAAGCTGAGGTGTAGAGTCAATTATCATGCACTGATGTTCACAGATCCAATTCACAAAATGGGACAAATGCTTGTCCAAAGAATGAGAGCCAAAAGTGGGCGCTTCATTGCTCTTCACCTAAGGTAATATTTTTTAGGTGTAACTTTGTGTTGGATAAGCGATACAAGCGAACTTTTTTCACCCACATAGGCTATGACAGATTTGAGCCTGACATGCTCGCCTTCTCCGGGTGCTACTTTGGGGGCGGCGAAATCGAGAGAAGGGAACTAGGTGAAATACGTAAGAGGTGGACGACACTGCATGTAAGAGAAAAAGAGATCATTCTCCGTTCATGGTTATTAAAGTATGAACATTTCAGGTTTCTTACAGTTAATGCATAACTTATGTGCAGGCAAGCGACCCTGACAGAGAACGGCGGCATGGCAAATGCCCTCTAACACCAGAAGAAGTTGGCTTTATGCTCAGGGCATTGGGGTTTGGGAAGGACGTGCACATATATGTTGCTTCGGGTGATGTATATGGAGGAGAGGAGACATTAGCACCTTTGAAAGCGCTTTTCCCAAATTTTCACTCCAAGGAGACTCTAGCAAGCAAGGAGGAGCTGGAACCTTTCTTGTCATTCTCGTCTCGCATGGCTGCCCTTGATTATGTTGTGTGTGATGGGAGCGATGTTTTCGTGACAAACAACAATGGCAACATGGCGAGAATGTTGGCTGGTCGAAGGTAATCTCTTTTGTGCTGTTCTGGAATAATTTGAATAAAAGTAGATTTGAAAATATCAAACTGTTGTCTACATGCTCAAATACCCTCTAAAGACAAGTCGATTGATTGAAAAAGGAATTGGTTGCAGGAGATACTTCGGGCACAAGAGGACCATACGACCCAATTCGAAGAAGCTTTCGTCACTCTTCTTTAATCGAACCAGCATGAGCTGGGACACATTTGCATCCAAAGTTCGGATGTTCCAAAAGGGGTTTATGGGCGAGCCCAATGAGATTAAACCAGGAAAGGGTGAATTTCACGAGTACCCTATGGACTGCATTTGTGCAAGGACAAAGAGAAGAACTGGGCATGGTAAGCCGTACCTAAGTAAAAGTGCTGGGGAAGGTGTCGATAATCATACTAGTGATGCAGAGTTTGAGTGGAGGGATCTTGACTATGGAGAGATTACACCCTTGGGAGGGGATTCATCAAATGAGACTGATCCAGACTATAGCCGTATTGGGGGATCAGACATCCCTGAACTGGAGGACATAATCTCGGACTAGTCATTTAAAATGGATAACTATACAATAGGTTTTGGCCACTTTCTCGTGTACAGAAGCTACCACATAATTTATCTTCTCCTACTCTTTTGTTTGGAGATATAAGGAAGAGCTTCTTACAGAAGACAGGTAAACACAAAATACTTGACCTGAGTAAATGATATGCCTTTATTTACTTGATGCTTTAAAGAACAAAGTTCTGCACCTACATGATATTCATTTGATTCTGGTAAATCAAATTTTATTCTAATTGTAGTTTCAACAATATTAGGCATCAAATGATCATTTGATATTGGATAAAAGTTTCATTTAAATATGTCGTTTAAAAATTTCATTTAAAAATACATGTTTAATCTAACTGGCAACATGATTCCCATTTGTGTATTTCAAACTTGACTTCAAAACTCTAATGCTCCACATATGCTGTTAATGCAGAAGTAGGCGGCCATCAGTATCTGCAAGACAAATGTACAGTGTTTGATGGGTCTGCAGCGAATGCTGACTGGCAAATTAGCAGAACCTTTTCCGTGTTTTTTCATTCAGATATCTTAGCTTGAACTGTAATACTACTAGATGGTAAAGCCCTTTTTTCTTCATAGTTTCATATAGTATTGTGGTAGTGAGTTTATAGGTTTTACTCTTCATTTTTCTTTCACAAAAAGTTTTGGTCTGCCGAGAAATCTGTACATATCTTAGAAAATTAAGAAGGGAAAGAATGAACGAAATTTTCATAAGTTCAGATCCTCTCCTATTTTTTTGGAAATTGATGCTCTTGTATTGCATTCAGCTCTTATTTTTCCTAATTATTACGTTTTAGTCTGCCGGATGCTCGAAAATAGGCAGATATTCTAGAGACAATATGTACCATTTTATATGAAAATGTACTTCTAAATTATCGTGATGGTCCATGTACAAAGTACAGGAATGTAAAATTTTATTGTTAAATGTGATGTTATCATGAAAAACAATATAAAGAGGTGTGCATGATGATGTCGATATATTAAAGGATGTGCTCGACGAGACAACGGTCGTGTTGCTAGGCGAGCGGCAGTAATACATGGTATTTTTTTGTAACTGGGTTAAGCCTCAACTTGCGGGCGAGAGTCATAATTTGTGTGTGTGTGTGTGGGGGGGGGGGGGGGGGGGGGGGAGGGGGGGGGCTCAGGTGCACACAATTGACCACTGAGAGATGTTTCAAAGATTTCCCAAGATGCACCATTTTTCTATTGGGATACTTTTTGTGACATCGAAGTTTAGAGGAATCCCACATGAAACCGATGTCTGAAATGATCAACACAAGAAGTAGGCCTCACCCTAGGGGAGATCACTTGCTTCATATGAGAGATGATCTACGAATACTCGTGATGTGTTTGTTATAGTCTTAGAGCTTTGTAAAAGTGATCACAAATATCTTTGGTGGGGAGGTAAAAATAAGGAAAAAAGTCTATTTTAGAAAAACCTAAAACACCCTTACAGGGAGAGAAAAGTAAGGGGTAGCATTGTCTTATTTTATTCATGCACTTGGTCCGTAAAGGATGGTTGCTTAGGTCCATGCACTTGTTCATATAGGAAGTTTCTTTGGTCCATGAGGGATGAGTTAGTGTGCTTCACTCTCCTTCCATGGGCTTCTTATCCTTTTGCCTCCATTTTACCTTTTTCTCTTTTATGCTTGAATTTCTACCTTTTTCTATGCTTTTTGCGCTCAGGCGCACACAATTGACCACTGAGAGATGTTTCAAAGATTTCCCAAGATGCACCCTTCTTCTATTGGGATACTTTTTGTGACATCGAAGTTTAGAGGAATCCAACATGAAACCGATGTCTGAAATGATCAACAAAAGAAGTAGACCTCACCCTAGGGGAGATCACTTGCTTCATATGAGAGATGATCTACGAATACTCGTGATGTGTTTGTTATAGTCCTAGAGCTTTGTAAAAGTGATCACAAATATCTTTGGTGTGGAGGTAAAAATAAGGAAAAAGTCTATTTTAGAAAAACCTAAAACACCCCTACAGGGAGAGAAAAGTAAGGGGTAGCATTGTCTTATTTTATTCATGCACTTGGTTCGTAAAGGAGGTTGCTTAGGTCCATGCACTTGTTCATATAGGAAGTTTCTTTGGTCCATGAGGGATGAGTTAGTGGGCTTCACTCTCCTTCCATGGGCTTCTTATCCTTTTGCCTCCATTTTACCTTTTTCTCTTTTATGCTTGAATTTCTACTTTTTCTATGCTTTTTGCGCTGGTTAGAAGGAACTCCCATATCAAGAACTGATTTTCTCCCTTAAAACAAATTGGAAATTTTAGCATCGACAAAAAACCTTGAAGGTAAATTTTTTGGTGAAGGTATGTATCCAGATTTTTAACGCTGTCCCAAAGAAGGGTAGTGCAAAATTTAAGAAATATTATCCTCATTTGAGAAAATCTCATAATTTATATTTTAGTTAAGTACACACGTGTAATGGATTAAAAGGTACAATTTGGAAATGTATTACTAAAATATCATATAAATATTTGTCTTGATCTGCCTATTCATTAAATAGAAATGTATTCATCATCTGGTGAGGGAAACAAGAAGATAACCAATGCAAATGGCTCAACATACAGAAACTAGATTTGAAGACCACGCACATCGACAATGCGGCGAATGTAGCAAAAACACACTTCGTTGAACATACTCAAACACACGGACATCAGGCCACGATAAGAAGGGGGATCACCATCTCACACTCCATCTAGAACAACCTCCAAACATCCTTGCCATGCAAGCATATATGACATGACTTACATTAAAAAAAACATCGAAAACCCATCAGACTTGAAAGAAGCATGATTGAAAGGGTATGTCTCTCCGTTAGTAAGTTTTGGGTGTTGGTTGACAACATGAGCGAGTTTAACCATATGCTGAGTGTTTTAGGGTAATTCCATGAAAATCACAATACGGTGATCGACCCCTCAAAAGCGAAAAGACCGAGAAGGTTTCCGAAGGTTTTTATTTGTTTTGAGTCATAGGAAAACCATATTATAAATATGGGTTGTTCAGTGGAAGTTATGTGTGAAATAAAATCACGTATACAAACCCTTATGCACCAAGTAAACATTCCTATGCAATGATGGAGAAGAACCCCAAAGTTTAGCTGCTGTTGAAGAAGGGTTGAGAATCCAGTGCTTAGATCAGAAACTCTGGTGTAAGCTCCAAAGTATCTGGCCCAAGATTTTGGCCCTCTATTTCTGGGTGCCACCATGTGTGATAAACAGTTAGAATATGAGGTTGGAGTTAGAATAGGATGCTGGATACTGCTTAGAGAATGGTCCGGAGACTCTCTGACGTTGAAAAGAATTGTGAAGACTTTGGAGTGCTTAGATAAAAGGCACCGGTGTGTCAACATCGGAGACTATGGCTAAGCTCCAAAGTCTCTGGTCTAGGACCCTGGACCTCTATTTTTTGGGCGCCGCCAAGTGTGAAAACCAGTCATAATTGTTGAAATTATGCCCTAGAGGCAATAATAAAGATATTATTGTTATAATTCTTGTTCATGATAAAGTTTATATTTCATGCTAGAATTGTATTAAGCGGAAACTTTGATACTTGTGTGGTTTATGAACAAGCACCGTGTCCCTAGTACGCCTCTATGGACTAGCTCATTGATTAATGATGGTTAAGGTTTCCTAACCATAGACATGAGTTGTCGATTAATAATGAGATCATGTCATTAGGAGAATGATATGATGGACAAACCCAAATCAAGCAGAGCAATTAGATCGTGTCATCGTGTTCATCTTTGCGAAGCTTTTTCCTATGTCAAATGTTGTATTCCTTAGACCATGAGATAATGCAACTCCCTGGTATCGGAAGAAAGCTTTGAGGTCATCAAACGTCATCCTATGTGAGGGTGATCATAAAGGTGTCTCTCAGGTGATCGGAAAGTACTTGTTGGGTTGTATGTATCGAGATGGAATGTGTCCCTCCTGAGTCGAAGAGATATACTTCGGACCCACTCGGTAATTGATATGAACACCGCTTGCAATCATGTGGTTAAGGAGTTAATCACAAAGTGATATCGGATTACGGAACGAGTAAAGTACTTGCCGTGAACGAGATTGAACTAGGTATGCCGATACCAACGATCGAATCTCGGGCAAGTAAAATATCGCGTGACGAAGGGAATACATATATGGGATTAATTGAATCCTGGCATCGTGGTTCATCCGATATGATCATCGATGAATATGTGGGAGTCAATATGGGTTTCTAGATCCCGCTGTTGATTATTGATAGAAGATCATGTCTGCATATTCTCGAACCCGTAGGGTCACACACTTAACGTGCATCGATGCTAGGATAGAATGGATAATTGGTTTATGAGTTTTTGTTCGGAGTCTCGGATGAGATCCAGGACGTCACGAGAGGTTCCGGAATGGTCCGGAGAATAAGATTCATATAAAGGAAAGCAGTTTTTAGATTTCGGAATAGTTTCGAAGTTTATCGGTATTGTACCGGAAGGTTCTAGAAGCTTCCGGAGTGGGACCAATGTGGGCCCACTTGTCGGAGGCATGCGTGGGACTAAGGGGAGTGTCGTGTCCGCTTTGGGCCAGGGGCACAAGGCCCCATAGGCCCAGCCGGCCAAACCCTAGGGGAAACCCTAGGGAACCCTTCTAGAAGGAGGGGGAAACTTGCCCCCCACTCCACCCTTGGGGCCGCCGCCCTAGGGCTTGGAGGAGGGGCCAAGGGGGGGACGGCCAGCCCCTATATAAGGAGGGCAGGGTGCAGCCTCCCCCTACACCTCCTTAACCCTAGCCGCCAACTGCTGCCCTCCTCCTCTCTCTCTCCCGATTACGCGTAGGCGAAGCCCTGCTGCAGAAATTCTCCACCATTAGTACCACGCCGTCGTGCTGCAGATCCAACCTATCTCTCCACCTCAATTGCTGGACCAAGGAAGGAGGAGACATCACAGCACCGTACGTGTGCATCTCTCGGAGGCATCGCCACTTGTGGCGTCGGATCGCGAGGAGGAGACGACGAGTACGATTACACCAACCACGTTCTGTTGAACGTTTCCGCTATGCGATTTCTTCAAGGATATGAAGATCTCATCTATCTCTCTTGTTGATTGCATCTCCTAGATTAGATCTTGGCTTTCTTGTTCGCATCCGTAGAAAATCTTTGATTTACTATGTTGCGAAGCCCTTCAGTGGTATCAGAGCTAGATCTATGCGTAGATGTGTTTCACGGGTAGAACGCAACATGCTTGTTGCGGGCGTTGATGTTTTCTGTTGCAAGCCTCTTGTTGTGTACTTCTTATGGCGCGGCATAGTGAGATCGAAGCAGTCCAGGCCAACTTTACGCGACCTCGTTCGCGAGACCGGCTCCGCACTTGACGTGTGGCTTGTTCCACACATGCGGCTGGTGGATGTCATTTTCTCTCACTATAGTAGTCATGGGATTTACACCGGATGTTAGCAACCATAATATCACCGTTGTGGCTTTCCGTAGGTAAGAATCGTTCTTAGCTTGTTACTCCCATAAGCCACGTAAAACATGCAACAACAAAGTAGAGGTGTCTAACTTGTTTTTGTAGGGAGTGTTTTGTGATATGATGTGTATGTTGTATGCAATGATCATGTTTTGTAATATTTCACGACTTGCATGTCGATGAGTACACAACCGGCAGGAGCCATATGGTTGTCTTTATAATTGTGTATGACCTGTGTGTGAACTTCTTATACGCCATGTAATAGCATTACTTTATCGCTAAGTAGTTAGCAATAGTTGTAGTTGCTATTCGTGGTGGAGGCAATCATGGTGGAGTGATGGAGATCATGCTGGCACGCACAAGATGGAGATCATTGCGTGGAGATTGGCTATACCATGTCACATAAAATCATATGCATGTGATGTTTATCCTTTTATGTATCTTATTATGCTTAGATCACGACGGTAGCATCATAAGATGATTCCTCACTTAAAGATCAAGATAAAATTGTGTTCTCCCCATGTATGCACCGTTGCGAAAGTTCGTCGTGTTCAAGCACCTCGTGATGATCGGGTGCTATAAACTCTACGTTCACATACAACGGGTGCAATTCAGTTTTGCACACGCGGAAATACTTGGGTTTGACTTGACGAGCCTAGCATGTACAGACATGTCCTCGGAACACACGAACCGAAAGGTTAAGCATGAGTCATATGAATGATATGATCGACACTTTGTTGTCCACCATTGAAACCACATCTCTTCTCGTGAAGATCGGATTAGGTGTGGTGAATTTGGATCATGTTCACTAAACAACTTGAGGGATGTTGAATTTAGTGGGAGTTCATCTAGTAATTTGATTAAGTTGAACTAGTTATCATGAACATAGTCTAAAATTGTACTTGCAAATTTTGTAGATCAAATGGATAAGTCCAACTTCAACTTCAACGTTTTTGCTGAGAAAGAAAAGCTTAAGAACAATGGGTCTAACTTCACCAACTGGTTCCGCAATCTGAGAATCATTCTCGCCGGCGGACAAAAGGACTATGTCCTTGAGAAAGCGCTAGGTGACGCCCCTGCTATTGATGCGCCGGCTGATGAAAAAGCTGTTTATCAGTCGTGCAAAGATGATTATGGAGTGATTAAGAGTACCATGTTGTTTGCTATGGAATCAGACCTTCAAAATCGTTTTGAGGATTTCGTCGGGCCCTTTGAGATACTTGAGGAACTGAAAACCATGTTTCAGACTCAGGCCCGTTCTGAGAGATATGAGATCTCTGAGAAGTTCTTTAACTGCAAAATGGAGGAAGGGAGTTCCGTTAGTGAGCACGCCATTAAGATGTCGGGCTACACTCAACGTCTTGAGCAACTGGACTGCAAGATTCCAAAAGAGCTCAAGATTGACAGATTTCTGCAATCACTCCCTCCTAGCTACAAAGGTTTTGTAGTTACTCACAATCAAATTGGTTCCACTGATACGATCACTGAGCTCTTCGCTAAGCCGAAAGCTGCGGAGGTGGACATCAAGAAAGATAATCATGTGTTGATGGTCAACAAGACCCCTAGCTTTAAGAAAGGTAAGGATGCAAAGAAATCCTTCAAGAAATGCAGCGGCAAGCGCGTTGCCCCTGCTGAGAAGAAGCTCAAGTATGGACCTAAGCCAGACACTGAGTGCTTCTATTGCAAGGACAAGGGTCACTGGAAGCGCAACTGTCTGAAGTACTTAGCGGACAAGAAGGCTGGGACCATTAAAGGTATATTTGATATACATGTTATTGATGTTTACCTTACTAGCGCTCGTTGTAGTGCCTGGGTATTTGATACTGGTTCAGTTGCTAATATTTGTAACTCGAAACAGGAGCTACGGAATAGACGGCGGCTAGCAAGGGATGAGGTGACGATGCGTGTTGGCAATGGATCAAGAGTTGATGTGATGGCCGTCGGCACGCTCTCCTTAGTTTTACCTTCGGGATTAGTTTTAAACCTTAATAAGTGTTATTATGTGCCTGCGTTGAGCATGAACATTACATCTAGATCGTGTTTATTGCAAGACGGTTATTCATTTAAATCGGAGAATAATGGTTGTTCTATTTATATGAATAACATCTTTTATGGTCATGCACCTGCTATAAATGGTTTATTTCTTCTGAATCTCGAAAGCAATAAAACACACATCCATAACATTAAGGATAAGAGATGCAAAGTAGATAGTGATAATTCAACTTATTTGTGGCACTGCCGTCTAGGTCATATTGGTATAAAACGCATGAAGAAACTCCATTCTGATGGACTTTTGGAGTCTCTTGATTTTGAATCATTTGACACGTGCGAGCCGTGCCTCATGGGCAAGATGATCAAAACCCCGTTCTCCGAAATAATGGAGCGAGCAACGGACTTGTTGGAAATCATACATACCGATGTATGCGGACCAATGAGTGTATCGACGCACGGTGGATATCGCTATTTTCTCACTTTTACTGATGACTTAAGTAGATATGGGTATATCTATTTAATGAAACATAAATCTGAAACGTTTGAAAAGTTCAAAGAATTTCAGAACGAAGTGGAAAACCATCGTAACAAGAAAATTAAATTTCTACGATCCGATCGTGGAGGTGAATATTTGAGTTATGATGTTCTCACACATCTTAAAGCAAGCGGAATTGTTTCGCAACTCACGCCACCCGGAACACCACAGCGCAATGGTGTGTCTGAACGCCGGAATCGAACTCTATTAGATATGGTGCGATCAATGATGTCTATTACAGATTTGCCGTTATCATTTTGGGGTTATGCATTAGAAACCGCTGCATTCACTTTAAATAGGGCACCATCTAAATCCGTTGAGACGACGTCGTATGAACTATGGTTTGGTGCTAAACCTAAGTTGTCGTTTCTTAAAGTTTGGGGATGCGAAGCTTACGTCAAGAAGTTGATGCCAGACAAGCTCGAACCCAAAGCGGAGAAATGCGTCTTCATAGGATACCCTAAGGAAACGATTGGGTATACCTTCTACCACAGATCCGAAGGCAAAGTGTTTGTTGCAAAGAACGAATCCTTTCTTGAGAAGGAGTTTCTCTCGAAAGAAGTGAGTGGGAGGAAGGTAGAGCTAGACGAGGTTATTGAACCTTCTTTCGAGTTGGAGAGTAGCGCAGCACCTGAAATTGTTCCAGTGCTGTCTGCACCAACAAGAGAGGAAGCTAATGATGAGGATCATGAAACTTCGAACGATGCTACTACTAAACGTTGCAGGTCGACAAGGTCACGTGCCACTCCTGAATGGTATGGAAACCCTGTCTTAACCGTCTTGTTGGTAGACAACAATGAACCTGCGAACTATGAGGAAGCAATGATGAGCCCAAACTCTGAGAAATGGCTAGAGGCCATGAAATCCGAATTGGGATCCATGAGCGAAAACCAAGTATGGACTTTGGTGGACCCTCCTAGCGACCGTGAGGCCATTGAGTGCAAATGGATTTTCAAGAATAAAACGGGCGCGAATGGTAATGTTACTGTCTATAAAGCACGGCTTGTCGCAAAAGGGTTTCGGCAAGTTCAAGGTGTTGACTACGATGAGACTTTCTCTCCCGTAGCGATGTTTAAGTCCATTCAGATTTTATTAGCAATTGCTGCATTTCATGATTATGAAATATGGCAGATGGATATCAAGACTGCGTTCCTCAATGGCAACATTGATAAAGAGTTGTATATGATGCAGCCCGAAGGTTTTGTCGATCCTAAGGATGCTAATAAGGTGTGCAAACTTCAGCGTTCCATTTATGGACTGAATCAAGCATCTCGGAGTTGGAACCTTCGTTTTGATCAAGTGATCAAGAGCTTTGGATTTGCTCCAAATTGCTACGAAGCTTGTATCTACAAGAAAGTGAGTGGGAGCTCGGTGACATTTTTAGTACTATATATGGATGGCATATTGATTATTGAAAATGACATTGGTATGCTTAACAATGTGAAGAGTTATTTGAACAAATGTTTTTCAATGAAAGACCTAGGAGAAGCTGCTTATATATTAGGCATTAAAATCTATAGAGATAGACAAATACGCCTAATAGCTTTAAGCCAAAGTACATACCTAGACAAAGTTCTGAAAAGGTTCAGAATGGATAAAGCAAAGAAAGGTTCATCGCCCATGTTGTTAGGTAAGATATTTAGCAAGGCTTAGTGTCCAGCTACGGTAAACGATAGAGAAACTATGAGCAAGGTGCCATATGCCTCGGCCATAGGTTCTATCATGTATGCCATGCTGTGTACTAGACCGGATGTGTCCAATGCTCTTAGTTTGACGAGCAGATACCAAAGTGATCCAGGAGTGGAACACAAGACAGCCGTAAAGAACATCCTAAAGTATTTCAATAGGACTAAAGAAATGTTCTTGGTCTATGGACGTGATGAGCAGCTCATCGTAAAAGGTTACATCGACGCTAGTTTCGACACCGACCTAGATGATTCTAAATCTCAGACAGGATACGTTTATATTTTGAATGGAGGAGCTGTGAGCTGGAGAAGCTGCAAGCAAAGCGTGATCGCGGGATCTACAATAGAAGCGGAATACATGGCTGCTTCAGAAGCGTCAAGTGAAGGAGTTTGGATCAGGAACTTCATCACTGACCTTTGTGTGGTTCCAAGTGCCTTGGACCCATTGGAGATATTGTGCGACAACACTGGCGCCATAGCACTGGCTAAGGAACCAAGATATCATCCAAAGACCAAGCACATCAACCACCGTTTTCATATAATTCGAGATTATATAACAGATGGAGATCTGAAGATTAGCAAAGTACATACGGATCTGAATGTCGCAGATCCATTGACTAAACCTCTTCCACAAGCAAAACATGATCAACATCTTAATGCCATGGGTGTTAGATTGTTGCCAGATGTAAACTAGATTATTGACTCTAGTGCAAGTGGGAGACTGTTGGAATTATGCCCTAGAGGCAATAATAAAGATATTATTGTTATAATTCTTGTTCATGATAAAGTTTATATTCCATGCTAGAATTGTATTAAGCGGAAACTTTGATACTTGTGTGGTTTATGAACAAACACTGTGTCCCTAGTACGCCTCTATGGACTAGCTCATTGATTAATGATGGTTAAGGTTTCCTAACCATAGACATGAGTTGTCGATTAATAATGAGATCATGTCATTAGGAGAATGATATGATGGACAGACCCAAATCAAGCAGAGCAATTAGATCGTGTCATCGTGTTCATCTTTGCAAAGCTTTTTCCTATGCCAAATATTGTATTCCTTAGACCATGAGATAATGCAACTCCCTGGTATCAGAAGAAAGATTTGAGATCATCAAACGTCATCCTATGTGAGGGTGATCATAAAGGTGTCTCTCAGGTGATCGGAAAGTACTTGTTGGGTTGTATGTATCGAGATGGAATTTGTCCCTCCCGAGTCGGAGAGCTATACTTCGGGCCCACTCGGTAATCGATATCAACACCGCTTGCAAGCACGTGGTTAAGGAGTTAATCACAAAGTGATATCGGATTACGGAACGAGTAAGGTACTTGCCGTGAACGAGATTTAACTAGGTATGTCGATACCAACGATTGAATCTCGGGCAAGTAAAATATCGCGTGACGAAGGGAATACATATATGGGATTAATTAAATCTTGGCATCGTGGTTCATCCGATATGATCATCGATGAATATGTGGGAGTCAATATGGGTTTCCGTATCCCGCTGTTGATTATTGATAGAAGATCATGTCTGCATATTCTCGAACCCGTAGGGTCACACACTTAACGTGCATCGATGCTAGGATAGAATGGATAATTGGTTTATGAGTTTTTGTTCGGAGTCTCGGATGAGATCCAGGACGTCACGAGAGGTTCCGGAATGGTCCGGAGAATAAGATTCATATAAAGGAAAGCAGTTTTTAGATTTCGGAATAGTTTTAGAGTTTATCGGTATTGTACCGGAAGGTTCTAGAAGCTTCCGGAGTGGTACCAACGTGGGCCCACTTGTCGGAGGCATGCGTGGGACTAAGGGGAGTGCCCTGGACGCTTTGGGCCAGGGGCACAAGGCCCCATAGGCCTAGCCGGCCAAACCCTAGGGGAAACCCTAGGGAACCCTTCTAGAAGGAGGGGGGAAACTTGCCCCCCACTCCACCCTTGGGGCCGCCTCCCTAGGGCTTGTAGGAGGGCCCAAGGGGGGCCGGCCAGACCCTATATAAGGAGGGAAGGGCGCAACCTCCCCCCTACACCTCCTCAACCCTAGCCGCCAACTGTTGCCCTCCTCCTCTCTCTCTCCCGACTGCGCGTAGGCGAAGCCCTGCTGCAGAAATTCTCCACCATTAGCACCACGCCGTCGTGATGCAGATCCAACCTATATCTCCACCCCACTTGCTGGACCAAGGAAGTAGGACACGTCGCGGCACTGTACGTGTGCATCTCTCGGAGGCGCCGCTACTTGCGGCGTAGGATCGGATCGGATCGCGAGGAGGAGACGGCGAGTACAACTACACCAACCACGTTCTGTTGAACGTTTCTGCTGTGCGGTTTCTTCAAGGGTATGAAGATCTCATCTATCTCTCTCATTGATTGCATCTCCTAGATTAGATCTTGGCTTTCTTGTTCGTATCCGTAGAAAATCTTTGATTTACTATGCTGCGAAACCCTTCAATAATAGCATGTCGAAGACTGGTCCAGAGACTCTGTCCGGTGTGGCCATGACGGAGACTTTGACCCTCTCTGACTGAAAACTCCAGTCATAGCCAGAGACTTCGGGGCTATTTTCCTGTAATGTCCATATTTTGGGGGTACCTATAAAAGGCACCGTTCTTCCCCAAGCATAGGTTGCAACTTCTATGTCTCTCCTCCATTGTTGCTGACCTCAAGCTTGCTAGATTTATCTCCCTAGCCACTCAAACTTGGTGCCCTTTTGGAATGAGGGAGAATACCTAGATGTACACTTTGACCGAATAAATTTGATTCCCCCACTTTCCATTGAGAAATTTGTTATTATTGGGTTCTTGGAAACCTGGACGGAAGAGGTCGCCCCCAAAGCCCGTCCTTGTTGTGGTGTAGCTTCGTGGTCACACTAGGAGCCTCTAATTAAGTTGTGGAGATTTCTCCAACTTTGTTTGTAAAGAATTCAATCATTGCCTTAAAGGCCATGGCATAGTCGATCGTGTGTCTACCTTGGCGGTGCACACACTAGAGAATATATAGGGGGAGCTTTTGTGGCGCCATATCTATCCAACAAAGTCGTTCTTCTGGAAAAAACTTCGGTAATACATCTCTGTGTCTCCATTAGGGTTATTTATATCATTTATCTACTTATATTTACAATAAAAAGGTGAAATAGCACACACATATAGGTATATGCCGGCATTTTGAATCAACTAATCTATCTAGAATTGAGTCAATATGTGTTATTGAGTGATTATCATGTAGGTGCTCCCCCTTTGTTGATGCTGGTATGTATAATGGAGTATTGTGTGTGTGTGTGTGTGGTTTATAATGGAGTATTGACCTTAACTTTGAGTGTGGGTTCACGAGTACAAAGCGGCGCTATGGACACGGGGCGAAACCCCCAACAGCAATGTGGAACCATTACTTTGACAGGGACCGGTCACTGATATGAAGACCTCTATGGCAACGGAGCAAAAACCCCGTCACCGATAGGGGGTGGCAAAGGTTTTCATCATGTGCCCGTTTCCCTGGGTTCTCATCAGTTATAATTACTTAACTTTCACTTGTTTGCACTGAGATTTTTCAGTGTCCACATGATAAATATATATTTCACATCACATTTTAATACTATCAGTATTCATCTTCATTACATTCATACCATAATATCACAGATTACAATGTCATGTCAATAGTAAGAACATCATAACTTTTTTGAGAGAAAGAAAATTCTAATCATGTCAATAGTGCGAACATCATAACTTTTTGAGAGAAAATAAATGATAAGGAAATATATCATTGCCTTGGTAAAAGAGCAGAAATAATTAACAATTTCTTCTCTCAATCCTTTTCACCAATCCTAGCGGAGGAAGTTGATGTCAGCAACACCAACAACACCACATAATAAAAAAAATGAATGCTCACATATTACAATGGTAAGTATATATATGCATGAATGTAAAAAAACTGAATGTAGATGGATTGAAATAATAACTTACCTAGTAGGTTACTTTGGTTGAGGAACAGACGCAACCGATCCGCGTCTTGACATCAAGATATTGTTAGGTTGGCTCCGTCATGGGACGATAGACCTCAACATTTCTTGCCATGAAAGCCAATTGCCATTTTTATGTGGCATCACCGTAATCTAATCTAATATATATTATCATTGCTGTGAAATATTGGTCACATTGCATAATACACTTTTATTTAAAATATTATAGTATGTAGGGCACTAAAATGTCACAATAGTGACATGTGGATATGTATGGTGGATTTTGAGTTGGAATAGCTTGATATACTATCTATATGAAATTAAAGAATAATGTTAGTTTGTCGACATTTCTATAAGAACAATTTAACACCATAAAAATTAGTTGTATAAGAAAAATGTCCTCACCTAAACTTATTAGTTGTAGAAACAACCCAAGCGGAGAAGCCTGCTAGTTAGGCTCCCTATGCAGTGTGTGACCAAAAAAGACTCTTCTCTATACATGAGATCTGACTTAATCAGAAGACCACTTAATCTAAACATAATTATTTACGATAACCTAAATAGACACATTACAACAAAACCAAACTGAATTATGTAAACACAACACCCACAATAAATAGACTCATGTTTTCAAATAACCTATCACGTAGTGACAAGAGCACTTAATTTTATAGATTTTAACTTTTAGTAAACCACATGAACTACTCAATCTAAATAGAATTATGTAAACCTAAACAAAAAACTACAATCAAAATGAGAGTTCTACACATAAAATCACAATAACCAAAAAAAAAGAAATAGTACAATAACCTAAACAGCCGGTCACACAAAGAGTATACCTTCCTATGAAATAACCCTAGAGCAACCCTAGCAGTTCATCAGCTCGATGGACGGTCACACAAAGATTTGCACCTTTGAGAGTCGTTGTACCTGGTTCTAGGCGGTTCCTCATCAATGATGCCACCCATGGAACATCCATCTGCATCGGCGTCGGCCCGCGTCTGTCACACAGATGACCTGGCCAAAGAGTAAGCCGGTCGTGCCCGTCATCAGGGACATGCGCTCACCACCGACAGGATTCTTATTTATTCTCGCATCCTGGCCACCTCCACACCCGGCGCAACCAGATATGGCCAACGAGGAGAGGAGGATGAGAGTGGTCGTGCCTTGACAAGGCGAATCCGCTCTCTAGATCACGTCGTGATAGCAGGAAAGATACACCTAGGTCACCTCGAGCACCGCCACTTACAAACGTGGGCAGAGTGAGTGAGAGGTAGGATTTTCTGTAAGGTCAATGGACATTATATAGAGGGGTCATTCCACATCAACAACGGGTTGTCCTATACAACCATTATCATAGAGGCACATTCGGAAACAGACCTCGAGAAATGTACGTTGGTAACATATTAGTAAGAGAGACAATTTTTTCTCAATGGCCTACAATGCGCGGCCTGTGTCGGGCAAGCCTCGTCGACCATGCGCAATTCTGTTTATCCGTGGGCCGTAACGCTGCCGGTTTTCGATAGGGGTTGTCCTTAGCATCGCTCTGTACTAGTAGTTCCAGCTTTGAGTGAATGAAATGGTTGCATTGTTGTTAAGAGCAGGAAGATGAAGGATTGGAAGAGGACCAAACACCCCTCTTATTTGTGATCTTTTAATATAAATAAAATCCTTCTATCTACTTCAAGGCCACTGAAATCGGGATTCAAAATGATTGACGGGTACCAAAGCAAGCATCATTTTCCCCTCGCATGCCTACTAGAGGTAAGTAATAAGTTCTAATTAAAGAGAAGAATCAATGGATTCATGATTAAACCCCCTCCTACTTGTATTATTTTACGTAAAATGGGTGGCTGGAGGTGTTTTCACTCGGCTACCCTTCACGTCAGCGAGAAGAATTTTATCAATTAGAAGGGGAGGCTATAGGTACCGATTTCATTTCAAAAGAAAGGAGTGGCAGCCCGAGCAACACCAATATTGAGATACCCATTATAAGAAATCAGCAACTCGAATAACCATACAAACATGATGACATTCACTAGATTGAGAAATAGTAAGAGGTTTTTTTCCTAACAATGAGTGGGGTTATTTTAGTCTCCATGCTCCGGAAAATGGGATAAAAATCCAATTGGGATTATTGAGTCGCCCGCATTAAGTTGTTCCATATGTAGCGACATACATTTAATGACGTTATAACATTGACTCATATTTACAACTAACTACTTGAGCCATGTATATTGGCCAAGTCACATTGAATACATTTAAGTATTGTGTGCAAGATTCGAATCTTAAAGCGATTTCTCAAGCCTATAGGTGAATTTTTCCTTAGGTGAAGGAATATGTTCCAACCCCTCCCCCTCACCCACACGCGTACTCCTCTTCTGTACCATCATCATGAGCATTGCAATCGTGTACTCTCACATTACGCTATGACCGAAGATTAAAACAAAGAACATGATGTACTAGACACTTGAGTGTCACAGGCTCGGTTTCGTTTTGGCAGTTTAAATTGAACTACTAAAACATCTTGCATTTGAGAGCGGAGAAGTGTAGCTTCCAGAACGATTTTCGAGAAAGGAAAAATCTAGTGCATTGATTTGGCAAATTAACGGATGGGGCGCTCTAGCGTGGCGATCGCCTCTAGCGTGTAAGTGTCCGATTCCGCATCGAAAAACATTCCATAAATGCAAACTACTAAGATGTGTCCAAAAGAAAAACAGTATCTTTCGCAATAAAAGGCGAAATATTGCACGAGCTGAACGCTGGATATATACGCGCCATCATAAACCCAGCGTATATGCAGTATATCTTCCAGCTAGCGCGTGATCTAGACGAGCACACGCAAACGTTCTTTTATGGAAATTAAATCATATATCTACCATGACGCAGTATCTTGACGAGCACACACGCACGTTTTATATTTACCGAAATTGCTTATACGCACTCTATTAATCCGCGACGATTAATTCAGCGTATATCTGCAAGATCGAACGAACGTAGGTGTCACTCTCGCTCCATCTCGTTCCGCCCACGCGAACGTCACGACGATCGAATCCATCCATCCGATATCGGTGAGCGTTGCGTTGAAATACGCAGGATCTGACAAAATATGTTGCCTCACCCTGGACAGTTGGCGAGACCAGAACGAGCACGCAGTGCCGCCTCCGGTTTTCGGTGCTCGTCTCGTCCTGCTCTACATATATACTCCCACGGTTCAGTTCGGTTTGTCGGCAAAAAAAAACCATTTATAGAACTGACAGAGCTTGGCGTCTCATTTCACTCGAAGTCCGTAGCGAGAGCACGATCGAGTTAACGACCTTGCGAGGAGGCCAGATCACATGGTGCTAATGGTACTTACTACTACTAATGTCTTCTGAGCCAGAGATCACATGATTAATTGAGTAGTCTTGAGCTTTTCACACGCTCTGTCAGTGCTTGTCCCCAAATCTGCTCGAACTGATGCTCAGATTCAGTCAACGGACTAGTAGTTTGCGTGATGTGATGGTGGCCAGTGATATGTGTGAGGCTTTTGTTTGCTTAATCTTGCAGGGTATCATCGGAATTTGCAACGCCATCCTGCTCGTCGCCGGCCTCGCGTGGTGTGGTGTTCTCCCCACCGCCGCCGGGCAGGGGCCCGTTTTCAACGTCGTGGACTTCGGCGCGCGAGGCGACGGCATCACGGACGACACCGAGGTACGTACGTATGTACGCACGCGATGCCGCGTGAGCTGACATTGCGCTCTCAAGCGGAAACTCTCGACGCATTTGATCGTCCCGCGCACTCACGTACGTATATGGATGTGTTCTCTGAATTTGCGTAGGCGTTCGTGCGCGCATGGACGGCGGCGTGCGGCGCCAGGGGCTCGTCGGCGACGCTGCTTGTGCCGCCGTTCAAGTCCTTCCTCGTCGGCCCCACCAGGTTCAACGGGCCCTGCGCCTCCGCCAGAACTACCGTCCTGGTACGCACTCACAGCTCGTCTTTCCTGATCTGGCCCGTGGTTTGTTTGACCCGTGCCCTTTGTTTTGTTTGTGGTAGGTCATCGGCACGATTACGGCGCAGCCGGCGAGCGCGTGGGCATGGGCCGGGAAGAACTACTGGCTGATGTTCTACCAGGTCGACGGGCTCACGGTGACCGGCAACGGCGGCGTGCTCGATGGAAGAGGCTACACTTGGTGGAGCAACAAATGCAAAGACGATACACAAGTAGTACTTCTAATTCCTCTGAGTTATCCATCAAATTTCAACTGATAAAAAAGTTCAGTAGTCATCAATCTTTTCTTGTAAACCAGTACGTATTTATGAAGAGATCTTTTTTAGGGGATCTATCAACGGATCTTCACTCACTTGTTCTTGTTTTTCTTTCCAGAACTGTATTCCTGAGGCACCGACGGTTAGTACAAAAATATGGTCAGTACTAATTAAATTCTGAGACGAATATATGTGTAAGCCTACTGCGTACATTAAACAGTCCTTGGTGCTGATAAGCTGCAACAACGCGGAGGTGAGCCACTTGACCAGCAAGGACAGCCCGCAGATGCACATCGCCGTGATCACGAGCAGGACGGTCAGCGTGACGCAGCTCACCATCACCGCCCCCGGGGACAGCCCCAACACCGACGGCGTCCACATCGACCGCAGCGAAAACGTGCAGATCACCGGATCGACCATCGGCACAGGCGACGACTGCGTCTCCATCGGCCCCGGCTGCCGGTTCGTCACCGTCGACGGGATCGTGTGCGGGCCAGGCCACGGCGTAAGGTAACGACAAAACGACGATGCATTGGCCAAGTACTCGGAGATGACATCGATGTTGTGATGGTTGGTCTTGTTTTTCCTTGGCAGCGTGGGGAGTCTCGGCAAGAACGGCGCGATGGAGTCGGTGGAGCACGTCGACGTGAGGAAAGTCCACTTCATCAACACGATGAACGGGGCGAGGATCAAGACGTGGCCGGGAGGGAGAGGCTACGCGAAATCCATCTCCTTCACCAACATAAACTTCACCAACGTGGACAACCCGGTGATCATCGACCAGTTCTACCAAGACCGCGGCCTCCCGAACATGGTAATCAATGGCGTAGATAAATCATACAGTACCATCGAAGCAAATTCACAACGCACCGCCGTGGTTACGCTTAGCTGGTAGTAAAATGTTGGTATACCTTCTTCGCTGCTTGCAGGCGGCGGTGGCGCTGAGCAACATAACGTACACGTACCTGCAGGGGACTTCGAGGCAGAAGACGGCCGTGGATTTCGACTGCAGCGGCATCGGCAGCTGTACAGAGATCCACGTCAAGTACGTCGCGATCACGGCTTCGGACGGCCGAGCAACCGAGGCCCGCTGCCGGAACGCGCAGAGGGACACCTACGGATACGTAAACCCAAGGATCCCGTGTCTTATTAGCTGACGGGAACCGCTGGATGGCTGCTGGCTAATATATATGAAACAGCCCGCCGTACTTGCTATGGTTTGTGAACGCGTTCTTCTATCGAGCTATGTCGTTTTTTTGATAAACAAAATATATTAATAACAAGAAGATATCAGTTATATCAGACTCTGTATCGACCGTAATGTCCAGAGCAAGTCTAGCAATCAACGCTACACACATCTAAAAAAGGAAGAAGAAAAAAGAAAAGAAATACCCCATCAAAGAAATCAGAGGTTCGAGGCAGCAACACCACTAGTGGTGACAACAACTGTACTTCGAAAAAAATCTCCAAAAATAACTGTTGTTACCTATTTTGAACCGGCTTGATACTGAGAGACAGTGAAGACCTGTTTTTGAAGACGGGCTTGACGAAAGCATTCAGCTTGGAGCCGGATCACGATGGAGTCAAGGAGCAAATCAACTAGGTGCATAAGAAGGAGCTGGAAGGATCCAGAAGAAATTCCAATATATTCAAACATGGGATGACATTTACCGCCTTAGGCATAGTCTAAAATAGTTTCTTGCCGATCTAATCACACAAAAATTCATCAATTGGCCTAGTTGGCAACGATTTACGCCTGCAAGCCCACGAATCAGCATCTACTACGGTGACAAGACGAAGGAAGATTATACTCCAACACGGAAGGGCCACTGATGACTTGATGCTGAAAAACCACAATGGACACCTGGGTCCGGGTCTAATACGAAGCCGACGAGAAAACTTACCTAGTTTAGGGCTAGAATTAAGAGTTTAATTTCTATTTATAAACGTGTATGGGATACCCTAGGTTGCACAGGAAGACTAGCCACCTCATATATATGTGAGAGGTGACGGTCGATTGAGTTTTAGACACAAACAATCGATAAAATTAATACCTTTACTTTTGTCTCCTCAACCATTGTCCCTGTTCTCCATTTCTTCGGCGACTTCACACATGATTTGTCCATTGAATCGACAACCAAGCTAAGAGAGGCCAAGGCCGGCTTAGTTCAGCCTATATCAAGTATTTGTATCAACATAATGTCCATAGTAAGTCTTGGCATCAACCATGCACGTATTAAAAAAAGGAAGAAAAAAAGAAAACAAAGGCCCCATCGAAGAAATTAGTGGCTCGCGGCAGCAAGAGCACCGCCGGTGGTGACAACAACTAGACTCCAAAAAATTCTTCAAAAACAATGTCTCCAAGAACAGAAGATAACAATGCATAAACATCATTGTCACCTGGTCCAATCATCATAGGCAGATCATGTGTTTTTATCCTAGAAAAGGTCCAATCTTCAAACAATGTCTTCAGCAAGGAAAACGAGTGGCAAGCCACCATTGCCAGGTACGACCACTAAATATTAGATCTAGGGTTTTCACCTTTAACAATAGAGACTGCCAAGGAAAAAGTTCGCCAGTGTCGGTGCCCCCACTTGTCAAGATCATTGCCGCAACACACCAATCCTCTGACATCATACTTCTCCCGATTAGGCCAATCCAATATTCTTCTTACATCACCGCCATCACCTAGATATCTCACTCAATATGAGCGTGGAAATCCCCTTCCTTCGATCCACCTTGACATACCCACCTGTTGGAGATATGCCCTAGAGGCAATAATAAAAATGGTTATTATTATATCTTTGTGTTTATGATAAATGTTTACATTCATGCTATAACAGTATTGACCAGAAACATTAATACTTATGTAATTTGTAAACTAAATTAGAGTTCCTAGTAAAGCCTCTTTAATAATACTAGCTTGTTGGTTAATAGATAATCGTGGTTTCTCGATCATGAACATTGAGATGTTGTTAACAACGAGATCATATCATTAGGAGAATGGTGTGATGGAATACTCCTATAGATAAGCGTAGCATAAAGATCAAGTCATTTCAATAGTTCGTTTGCTATAAGCTTTCTGATACATAGTAACCTAATTCCTTCGACCATGAGATCATGCTAATCACCATCACCGGAAGGATGCTTTGATGACATCAAACACCACACCATAACTGGGTGGCTACAAAGGTGGCATTGAGTGTTCAGAAAGTATGGGTTGAGGCACATGGATCAAGAGTAGGATTTGTCCATCCTTATCACGAATAGATATACTCTGGGCCCTCTCGGTGGAATGTCATCCAATTAGCTTGCAAGCATGTGACTGGCTCACAAGGGATCACATATCACGGGAACAAGAAAAGAGTACTTATCGGTAACGAGGTTGAACTAGGTATGCAGAGATACCGACGATCAAAACCTCGGATAAGTAAACTATCGTGAGACAAAGGGAAATTGGTATCGTATGTAAGTGGTTCATTCGATCACAAAGTAATCATAGAAATATGTGGGAGCCATATGAATTTCCAGATTCCTCTATTGGTTATTGATCGTAGAAGTGTCTCGGTCATGTCCGCATAATTCGCGAACCGTAGGGAGACACACTTAAGGATTCGATGTTGTTTAATAGATATGGAATGATTAGTAGGGATACCGAATGTTGTTCGGAGTCTCGGATGGGATCCGGGATATCACGAGGAGATCTGTAATGGTCCGGAGAATAAGATTCATATAAGGAAAGTCCGATTCCGGAGTTCGGGAAACATTCCGATGTTTTCATCGGAGAGGTTCTAGAAGGTTCTAGAAGGTTCACCGGTCCGGAAGGGGGATGGTCCATGAATGTGTCATGGGTAAGTGGAATGATTGGATCATATCCTAGGTCATTTGGTGTGGTCATTTGTGAGAGAGAATTAAAGCTCTAAATTGAAAGTCAAACGGGAGGTTTGAAAAGTCAAACTGGAACAATAGTTTCCTAGTGGAAGAAGGAAAGAATCCTTCCAACTTGGGTTTGGAAGTGGATTCAAACTCACCCCTCCCAAGGCTGCCCCCCTCTCATAAATAGAGGGGGAGGGCTGCCCCAAAATACAAAGCCTAGCCCTCCCACACCCGTGCGCCGCCGCCGCCCAGTGCCGCCGCCGCCTCGCGCCGCCGCCGGTTCGTCGCTGCCGCCCTAGATGCCGCTGACACCTCCTCCTCCTCACGGTCTTCTAAACCCTAGATCACCAGGAAACCCTAGATTCACCATAACTCGCACCGGCTTAGGCGAAGCCCTACGAGATCTTCCCTCTACTTCCGACACCACGCCGTCGTGCTGCCAGAATCACGAGGGAAGAACTACAACCTCCGCTGCCTGCTGGAACAAGGGAGAAGAATGTCTTCATCGAGTACCGAATGTGTGACCGACTGCGGAAGCGCTGCCGGAACGCAGCGTCCGAAGGATCGTCTACGCGATCTTGAGATCGGCAAGTGTACGACTACATCACCCACGATAATCTGCTCTCGTTAACCACTTTGGAATCTTCGAGGTTGAGTGCTTCTATTGACTCGTTGCTACAATATAGTAGATAGATCTTGGCTTGTTTGTGTGCATGCCATAGAATTTTTTTGTTTTCCATGCTATGAATCCCTACAGTGGTATCAGAGCCGTGTCTATATGTAGATCTGTTGCACGAGTAGAACACAATGGTCATTGTGGGCGGTGGTGCTTTTATGATCAATTGCTTTTTGTGTACTTTGCATCTTACGGTATGATGGGATG
Organism: Avena sativa; assembly: GCA_916181665.1. Classification (NCBI taxonomy): domain Eukaryota; kingdom Viridiplantae; phylum Streptophyta; class Magnoliopsida; order Poales; family Poaceae; genus Avena; species Avena sativa. The sequence goes on along the minus strand of OV702294.1, from coordinate 161,990,089 downwards.
AAGCGGCCCGGGCTAACCTTAAATGACATCGTTCATGAGACTTGCTCCACGCTTAATATGCAACTTGTATTGCATAAGTGGCTTTGCGGGTGTCTGTCTCTCCCATCATAGTACAGATTCAATTTACAACGGGCACTTGATAGTTCAAATATCAACGTTGTGGTTTTTGTTCGTAAGTTAGATCGACACTTATTGAAAGCCCCAAACCACGTAAAATATGCAAAGAAAATTAGAGGCGTCTAACTTTGTTTTGCAGCGGTGTGCTGTGATGTGATAGGGCCATGATTGTGATTATATATGATGTATGCAATGATCCTTATTGTAAGTTGGCAACCGGCAGGAGCCATATGGTTGTCTTTTAAATTCCGCTAAGACCTGCGTGTCTATTAAAAGTAGTTGTAATAGTTGACGCTGGTGGATGACAACCATGAAGCGGCGCCATTGACCTTGACGCCACACCAGTGATGATGGAGATCATGTTCGTGCTTGAAGATGGAGATCGGAAGCACAAGAACAAAGGATATATCATATCATATATTATGAATGGCATGTGATGTTAATCCTTTTATGCATCTTGTATTGCTTAGTTTATGACGGTAGCATTATAAGATGATTCCTCGAGCACAAAATTTCAAGTTTTGAAGTGTTCATTCTTAGTAAGCACCGTGTCTAAAGCTCGTTGTTTTGAAGCACCATGTGATGATCGGATGTGTTAGATTCTGCGAGTGTATACAACATGAGCAAGCCATATTTGCTCATGCGGAAGCTAAGGTTTGATCTTGACGAGCCTAGCATGTACTGTTGAATATAAGAGCAATTTACCAAGCGAATTATCCATAATAAACACTAGATAAAACATGATTAGAATAATAGGCAATATATTAATCATGTGAAATAGCGAATACATATTAAGGCATATAACCAAACAATCTGCAAGGCGTAACACTTTAGATATGATCAGAACAAGATTGAGAAAGAAGATATACACAACAGTAGCAGAAGAAGAACCGCCGACATTGGAACCGTCGTTGGCCATGTCGTCGATGAAGAGGGTGCTAATGTCGGGGAAGAAGTCCTCGTCGGGGAAGACGTCGCCGTAGTCGCTCTCCGTGATGGAGTCCGTGACGAAGCCGGTAGTCGCGCCGATAGCGCTCCCCAAAAACCTTATCGCCCTTCTCCCGTACAGGACTCGAAGAAGCGGGGTTCCGGAGGCCTACTGTCGCGGCTCGCGGTGCATGCCACAAGACGGGATGGGGAAGAACTGTTGGCAGCTCAGTGCTCTGGAACTTGGAGGCGATGGTTCTGATAGATGCCTGAGGAAAGGAGCGACCTTTCGCTCTTATAGGCACGGGTAGACAGGCGAACAGGCGTCAGCGGCCGAAGCCAAACAGCCTCCACTTAGTTCAAATTAAACCTCCACTGAGTCAAATTATGCACACCCGATTATATAACAGTCATGCGTGGCAAAAAAGAACTCAGCTCGGCGAGATTCCCGCAACCCGCAACCCGCGGCGCGCGCGCGTCGTGACGAGGCGAGGCGTGGCATGGCGAGGCGGCGGCGGAGGAGGAGGAGTGCGCGTGTGGGACTCTCTCCTTATCCTTCTCATCCTTTTACCAAGTGGTAGGAGAGCCTCCCTTATAAGCTGGTGAAAACCTCCTTCAACTAGCAATGTGGGACTAAACTTTTGTCCCACCTCTTGCCATACATGAATGGGCCACATGGTCCTCTAGGATTTTCAGGAATTATTGGAATGGAAAATGGGCTAGGCTATTTGGGCCAAAATTCCAACAATCCCCACCAGATCCCAGAGGCACATGTAATTTGCCTTTGGTTCCAAAACACTGTTTATATACCGGTACTGTAGTGGAGACTGTTAAGTTGAACTTCCACCTAGAATTCTATGCTACGCTAGGCTGCGACTTGTACAATGAACTATGCCTAGCTTCACACAAAGCCTTGACGGATACTGGGCTACCGTGGGACTTCCCCGCGGGTGGAGCTTATGCGTCATACTCCATGGCCTTTCATGAGTTTATTAGAGATCACCCAACTCTCATAGACTGCGACGTTTGACAGTCAGACTCATATAGGTGTGTTCTTCAACAGATGTTCTGCAGGACAACATCTCTGCTTAAGATTAAGCCATTTAGAACACATTAAGATAAAATCAGCCTGCCGTGCAGAATAGGGCATCTTCATGGAGTGGTGTTCATTAAAGTGGGGATACTTTCCTCTCAGTCTACCAACAGCTTGTCTCCCAATTCTAATTCACGGGATCTTCGATCACATAGATTGGTTTGCCACTGTGGAAAACTCATAGTGTGGGTCTCATACCCATCTCCTTCGATGCATTTTCTATCACATTGTGTGATAGTCCCTTTGTGAAGGGATCTACCAGGTTCTTAGGTGTTTGGATATAATCCAATGCAATAACTCCGGAGTTTCTCATTTTCCTGACAGATTTTAGTCTCCACTTCACATGTCTTGAGGACTTCATATTATCCTTAAAACTGTTCACCTTAATAATCACAGTTTGATTATCACAGTTCATTGGAATTGCGGGTATAGGTTTTTCAACCACAGGTAAGTCCATCAAGAGTTCATGAAGCCACTCCGCTTCAACAGTGGCCGTGTCTAGTGCTGTGAGTTCTGCTTCCATAGTTGACCTCGTTAAGATGGTCTGCTTGCAAGACTTCCAAGAAACAGCGCCACCACCAAGTGTAAACACATATCCACTCGTGGCCTTTATCTCATCAGCATCAGATATCCAATTTGAATCACTATAACCCTCCAGTACCCTAGGATACCCGGTATAGTGAATGCCATAGCTTGCAGTGCCTTTTAGATAGCGCATGACTCTTTCAAGAGCTTGCCAATGATCATCTCTAGGATTTGAAACAAATCGACTGAGTTTGCTAACAGCAAACGCGATGTCAGGACTTGTCGCGCTAGCCAAGTACATAAGCGAGCCAATTATTTGAGAGTATGTCAATTGATCTCTAATGGTGCCTTGATTCTTTCGAAGTAGTACACTAGGATCATACGGTGTTGGAGAAGACTTGCAGTCGCTATACCCAAAGCGACTCAAAATCTTGTCCACATGGTGAGACTAAAGCAGTGTGATCCCACTATCATCATCTCTCAATAGTTTGATGTTCAAGATAACATCAGCTACTCCTAGATCCTTCATCTCAAAAGACTGAGATAAGAAATCCTTGACCTCCTCAATTACAGTAAGGTTGGTCCCAAAGATCAGTATGTCATCAACATACAAACATAGAATAACTCCTTTGCCCCCACCATGGCGATAGTATACACACTTGTCAGCTTCGTTTACAACAAAACCTGCAGCGGTTAAGGTTTTATCAATTTTTTCATGTCACTGCTTAGGTGCTTGTTTAAGACCATATAAAGACTTCAGTAGCTTGCACACTTTTCTTTCTTGACCATTTACTATAAAACCATCTGGTTGATCCATATAAATTTCCTCATCCAATTCTCCATTTAGGAAAGTTGTCTTAACGTCCATTTGATGAACGAGAAGACTGTGTGAGGCAGCCAGAGAAAGTAGTACTCGAATGGTGGTCAACCTTGCTATAGGTGAGTAAGTGTCAAAGAAGTCTTCACCTTCCTTTTGGGTATAACCCTTGGCCACAAGCCTTGCCTTGTACTTCTCAATAGTACCATCAGGCCTTAGTTTCTTCTTAAACACCCATTTACATCCTATAGGTTTGTACCCATAAAGACGATCAGTGATCTCCCATGTTTCATTAGCTAAGATGGAATTCATCTCACTATGAACAGCTTCCTTCCAGTAGTCAGCATCAAGAGATGCATAAGCCTCTGAAATGGAAGTGGGAGTGTCATCGACAAGGTACACAATGAAATCATCACCAAAAGACTTTGCAGTCCTTTGTCTCTTGCTCCTTGTAGGAATTTCACTATAATCCTCCTTAGGACTTTCAGAGTGTTCAATTGGAATGGTAGGTTCAGAGAATGTAGCAAATTCCTGATTAGATGAACTAGGTATCTCCGGATTTGATGAGTTAGGTTTATCCTTCATTGGAAAGATATCCTCAAAGAAAATCGCATCAGTCAATTCCATGATTATACATACATGAATGTCAGGCACTTCAGATTTTACTATCAAGAATCTATAACCAATGCTATGAAAAGCATAGCCCAGAAAAACACAATCAATGGTTTTTGGTCCAAGCTTGCACTTCTTGGGGATTGGTACATTAACCTTTGCCAAACAACCCCAAGTACGTAAGTAAGAGAGTTTTAATATTTTCTTCTCCCATTCTTCGAATGGAGTAATTTCTTTGTTCTTTGTGGGGACTCGGTTTAGGACATGACACGCGGTCAATAGTGCCTCCCCCCACCATTCCTTAGAAAGACCCGATGTGTCTAACATGGCGTTAACCAAATCTGTTAGAGTACGGTTCTTTCTTTCGGCTACTCCATTCGACTGGGGTGAGTAGGGAGGCGTCCTCTCATGAATTATGCCATGTTCCGCACAAAAGGAATTAAACTCGTTGGAAAAATACTCTCCACCACGATCAGACCTAAGCCTCTTGATCTTTCGATCAAGTTGATTTTCTGCCTCAGCTTTATAGATTTTGAAAAAACTTAAAGCCTCATCTTTTGATTTCAGAAGATACACATGACAATATCTCGTAGAGTCATCGATCAAACTCATGAAATATTTCTTTCCACCTTTTGTGAACACACCATTCATCTCACAAAGATCAGAATGTATGAGCTCTAGTGGTGTTAAATTTCTCACTTCTGCAGTCGTATGTGACTTGCAAGGTTGTTTAGCTTGCACGCAGACTTGACACTTAGATCCCTTAACAGTTGTGAAATCAGGGATTAAATTCATTTTGGCTAGCCGCGTCATACAACCAAAATTAATATGACAAAGACGAGAGTGCCAGACATTTGATTCAAAATTCGTGTAAATATGATTAACAACTTTATTACAAATGTATGACAGAGATAAGCGGAACAAGCCTCCGCACTCATAGCCTTTACCAACAAAGGTTCCATACTTCGAAATTACAAATTTATTGGACTCGAATACAATCTTGTAGCCATATCGACACAGAAGAGATCCGCTAACAAGATTTTTATTTATTGAGGGAACATGATGCACGTTCTTTAGGCGCACGGTCTTTCCCGAAGTGAACTTCAGATTGACCGTACCAACACCATGAACAGAAGCATGCGATCCGTTCCCCATCAGCACGGTTTGAGTCCCTCTGACCTGATATGAAGAAAACATGGAAATATCAGAACAGACATGTACATTAGCGCCCATGTCAATCCACCAATCAGGAGAATGACATAATGAAAGAACAATAGGTAATATACCATACCCAACATCTTTCATCTCAACGTCGCCCATGACAACATTAGCAGTCTTGCTGCCCTTCCCATGCTGGCACTTGTCAAAGCGGTTGGTACAAGCAGGAGCCCAATGATTAGGATCACCGCACACATGACAAGCACCTTTCCTCTTATCAGTCTTCTTCTTGAAGCTGGTGGACTGTGAGGCCTTATTCTTTCCATCAAACTTTCCTTTGTCGTCAAACTTGCCTTTGTTCTTGAACTTGTGAGGCTGGAAGTTCCTTTTCTGTACCAGGTTGGCATTATAACCTCCCTAGGTACCTCGAGCACGTGTGTCTTTTGCTCTCGCCTTCTCTTCCACATCAAGAGTCCCTATGAGATCCGTCACGAAGAACTCTTGTCTCTTGTGCTTCAGAGAAGTAGCAAAATTCCTCCATGACTGGGGAAGTTTGGCAATAATGCCTCTGGCAACAAACTTGTCCGGTAACACACAAGTGAAGTGCTCAAGCTCCCTGGCAAGTGACTGTATCTCATGAGCCTGCTCCACAATGGGGCGGTCCTCAACCATCTTATAGTCATAGAATTGTTCCATGACATACAATTCACTAGAGGCAATAATAAAGATGTTATTATTATAATTTTTGTTCATGATAATGTTTATATTCCATGCTAGAATTGTATTAAGCGGAAACTTTAATACTTGTGTGGTTTGTAAACAACACCGTGTCCCTAGTACGCCTCTATGGACTAGCTCATTGATTAATGATGGTTAAGGTTTCCTAACCATAGACATGAGTTGTCAATTGATAATGAGATCATATCACTGGGAGAATGATATGATGGATAGACCCAAACTAAGCGGAGCAATTAGATCGTGTCATTATGTTCATCTTTGCGAAGCTTTTTTATGTCAAATATTGTATTCCTTAGACCATGAGATAATACAACTCCCTGGTATCGGAAGAGAGCTTCGAGGTCATCAAACGTCATCCTATGAGAGGGTGATCATAAAGGTGTCTCTCAGGTGATCGGAAAGTGCCTGTTGGGTTGTATGTATCGAGATGGGATTTGTCCCTCCCAAGTCGGAGAGATATACTTCGGGCCCACTCGGTAATCGATATCAACACCGCTTGCAAGCATGTGGTTAAGGAGTTAATCACAAAGTGATATCGGATTACGGAACGAGTAAAGTACTTGCTATGAACGAGATTGAACTAGGTATGACGGTACCGACGATCGAATCTCGGGCAAGTAAAATATCGCGAGACGAAGGGAATATAAATATGGGATTGATTGAATCCTGGCATCATGGTTCATCCGATATGATCATCGATGAATGTGTGGGAGTCAATATGGGTTTCCAGACCCCGCTGTTGATTATTGATATAAGATCATGTCTGCATATTCTCGAACCCGAAGGGTCACACACTTAACGTGTCTCGACGCTAGGATGGATTGGATATTTGGTTTATGAGTTTTAGTTCGGAGTCTCGGATGGGATCCGGGACATCACGAGAGGTTCCGGAATGGTCCGGAGAATAAGATTCATATAAGGCAGTGCAGTTTTTGGAGTTCGGAATTGTTCTGGGTTAATCGGTATTGTACCGGAAGCTTCTAGAACCTTCCGGAGGGGGGCCAACGTGGTCCCACCTGTCGGGAGGGGGCATGGGCCTATGAGGGAGTGCCCTGGCTGCATTGGGCCAGGGGCACAAGGCCCCATAGGGCCCAGCCGGCCAAGAAGGGATAAAACCCTAATTGGAGCTTCTAGAAGGGGGGGGGGTTTCCTTGCCCCCCACTCCTCCTCCTTGGCCGCCGGTTTTGGCTTGGGGGAGGGGCTAGGGTTGCCGCCCCACCCCTCTATATAAAGATGGCTGGGGGCGCACCACCCCCACACACCTTCCCCTCCAACCCTAGCCGCCATGCTGCCCTCCTCTCTCTCTCTCCCTCCCGACTGCTTGTAGGCGAAGCCCTGCTGCAGAAACTCTTCACCAATTGCACCGCGCCGTCGCGTTGTAGATCCAACCCATCTCTCCACCATACTTGCTGGACCAAGGAAGGAGGAGACGTCGAGGTGCTGCACGTGTGCATCTCACGGAGGCATCGCCACTTGTGGTGCTAGATCGGATCGGATCGCGAGGAGGAGAAGCGAGTACGACTACATCACCCACGTTTCGACGAACGTTCCGCTGTGCGAATCTTCAAGGGTATGAAGATCTAATCCAATCTCTCTCGTTGTTTGCATCTCCTAGATTAGATCTTGGCTTCCCTCTGTTCGCATCCGTAGAAAATTTTGATTTACTATGCCGCGAAACCCTTTAGTGGTATCAGAGCTAGATCTATGCGTAGATGTGTTTCACGAGTAGAACGCAACATGGTTGTTGCGGGCGTTGATGTTTTCTGTTGCAAGCCTCTTGTTTGTGTTCTTTTTATGACGCGGGATAGTGAGATTGAAGCGGTCCAGGCCAACCTTACGCGACGTCGTTCGCGAGACCGGCTCCGCACTTGACGTGTGGCTTGTTCCACACATGCGGCTGGTGGATGCCTGTTTCTCTCACTATAGTTGTCATGGGTTTAACACCGGAGTTTGGCAACCATAATATCACCGTTGTGGCTTTCCGTAGGTAAGAATCATTCTTAGCTTGCTACTCCCATAAGCCACGTAAAACATGCAACAACAAAGTAGAGGCGTCTAACTTGTTTTTGCAGGGACTGTTTTCTGTGATATGGTATGGCCCAAGATATGATGTGTATATTGTATGCGATGATCATGTTTTGTAATGTTTCACGACTTGCATGTCGATGAGTACACAACCGGCAGGAGCCATATGGTTGTCTTTATAATTGTGTATGACCTGCGAGTCAACTTCTTATACGCCATGTAATAGCTTTACTTTATCGCTAAGTAGTTAGAAATAGTTGTAGTTGCTATTTATGGTGGAGGCAATCATGGTGGAGTGATGGAGATCATGCCGGCACGCACAAGATGGAGATCATTGCGCGAAGATTGGCTATACCATGTCACATAAAGTTATATGCATGTGATGTTTATCCTTTTATGTATCTTATTATGCTTAGATCGCGACGGTAGCATTATAAGATGATTCCTCACTTAAAGATCAAGATAAAACTGTGTTCTCCCCATGTATGCACCGTTGTGAAAGTTCGTCCAAGCATCACGTGATGATCCGGTGCTATAGACTCTACGCTCACATACAACGGGTGCAAGCCAGTTTTGCACACGCGGAAATACTTGGGTCTAACTTGACGAGCCTAGCATGTACAGACATGGCCTCGGAACACATGAACCGAAAGGTTAAGCATGATTCATATGAATGATATGATCGACACTTCGTTGTCCACCATTGAAGCCACATCTCTTCTCGTGAAGATCGGATTAGGTGTGGTGAATTTGGATCGTGTTCACTAAACAACTTGAGGGATGTTGAATTTAGTGGGAGTTCATCTAGTAATTTGATTAAAAGTTGAACTTGTTATCATGAACATAGTCTAATTTGTACTTGCAAATATTGTAGATCACATGGCTAAGTCCAACTTCAACTTCAACGTTTTTGCTGAGAAAGAAAAGCTTAAAAACAATGGGTCTAACTTCACCAACTGGTTCCGCAATCTGAGAATCATTCTCGCTGGCGGACAAAAGGACTATGTCCTTGAGAAAGCGCTAGATGACGCCCCTGCTATAGATGCGCCGGCTGATGAGAAAGCTGTTTATCAGTCGCGCAAGGATGATTATGATTTGATTAAGATCGCCATGTTGTTTGCTATGGAATCGGATCTTCAAAATCGTTTTGAGGAGTTCTCCGGGCCCTTTGAGATTCTTGAAGAGCTGAAAACTATGTTTCAGACTCAGGCCCGTTCTGAGAGATATGAGATCTCTAAGAAATTCTTTAACTGCAAGATGGAGGAAGGGAGTTCCGTTAGTGAGCACGCCATTAAGATGTCGGGCTACACTCAACGCCTTGAGCAACTGGACTGCAAGATTCCAGAGGAGCTCAAGATTGACAGAGTTCTGCAGTCACTCCCTCCTAGCTACAAAAGTTTTGTAGTTGCTCACAATCAGATTGGTTCCACTGATATGATCACTGAGCTCTTCGCTAAGATGAAAGTTGCGGAGGTGGACATCAAAAAGGATAATCATGTGTTGATGGTCAACAAGCCCTCCTTTAAGAAAGGTAAAGGTGCAAAGAAGCCCTTCAAGAAAGGCGGCGGCAAGCGCGTTGCCCCTGCTGAGAAGAAGCTCAGGTCTGGTCCAAAGCCGGACACTGAGTGCTTCTATTGCAAGGACAAGGGTCACTGGAAGCGCAACTGTCCGAAGTACTTAGCGGACAAGAAGGCTGACACCATCAAAGGTATATTTGATATACATGTTATTGATGTTTTCCTTACTAGCCCTCACTGTAGTGCCTGGGTATTTGATACTGGTTGAGTTGCTAATATTTGTAACTCGAAACAGGAGCTACGGAATAGATGGCAGCTTGCGAGGGATGAGGTGACGATGCGCGTTGGCAACGGATCAAGGGTTGATGTGATGGCCGTCGGCACGCTCTCCTTTGTTTTACCTTCGGGATTAGTTTTAAACCTTAATAAATGTTATTATGTGTCTGCGTTGAGCATGAACATTATTTCTGGATCGTGTTTATTGCAAGACGGTTATTCATTTAAATCGGAGAATAATGGTTGTTCTATTTATATGAGTAACATCTTTTATGGTCATGCACCTATTGTGAATGGTTTATTTCTTCTAAATCTCGAAAGGGATGAAACACACATCCATAACATTGAGGCTAAGAGATGCAAAGTAGATAGTGATAATACTACTTATTTGTGGCACTGTCGTCTAGGTCATATTGGTGTAAAGCGCATGAAGAAACTCTATTCTGATGGACTTTTGGAGTCTCTTGATTTTGAATCATTTGACACATGCGAACCATGCCTCATGGGCAAGATGATCAAAACCCCGTTCTCCGGAATGATGGAGCGAGCAACAGACTTGTTGGAAATCATACATACCGATGTGTGCGGACCGATGAGTGTCTCGACGCACGGTGGATATCGCTACACTACAGGAAATCCGGTATATTGCAACAATATTTATTGCTACAGCCACATTTTGTCGCAATAAAATGCAATATTGCCACAAATACCCAATTTGTGGTATTAGGTTGTTCATATTGCCACAAACAAATTTTGCCGCAATAAATACTCTTTTTGTTGCAATAGAGGGCTCTATATTGCAACAATTGGCATGGCCGCTGCAATATGGCTCTGATATTGCGACAACCAAATCCCGTTGCGCGAATTAGTCATTTTGATGCAATAGGAACTAGGTCTCGCAACAAAAGAGTTATTAGTGGTAATATTCAGAAAGATATCGTGGCAACTGTATCGTGTTGCGATAGGTACCAATGTTGTTGCAAAAAAATTGCATCTATTGCAACATAATACATATTTGTCGTGAAAGTGTATTTTTTTGCCTCAATTTCACTGCGTCGCAATAAATATTGTTTACTACTATAAGTTATCCATCGGTGGTAATTTTTAGAGGATATTAAAACAACCCACTACTATAGAAATAAAGAGCAAGGTGTTGTAACGATATTCCATACAATCAATTAAGGTGGACCACATGGGCCCACAGTTTAAAAAATCAGACCGATGAATCTGTCGGTTCAGGTTTTAACCGGTCAAACCACTGATTCATTGGCTCACTCCCTGCTTTTTTAATATATAAAGCAATATATTTTACCTATAAATACCGTAATAAATAAATATTTATGTATGTAAAATTAATTTAGACTTGGCATTATAATATACATATGAGCATCAACAAAAATAACCACTTGACATCACAAAATTCAATTTTTACTACTAGAAAAATGCTTATAGATAAATTTACTACTAATGGGATATATTAAGATGGACCGTTTATACGTACTAGTGGCGCACCCCTCTCGTCCATTGAGATTGCAGAGACCAGACAAACACGGGTCGCCCAACCAAGCCTCGTTCTCAACCATCTGATCTCGTTCAACGGATGACCGCTCCTTCCAGAAAACACAATTGTCCCTCCTCCCTCCAGATCGAGATCCACCCCATGTATTGACCCCTCCTCCCCGCCTCGCCTCCGTGTCCCGCCCAAAACCCCAGGCGCGACCACCTCCCCGCGCCCCTCCCCTCTATCTAGGGTTTTCGCCCGTCCCGGCGCCAATGGCGAACGCGTGCGGTAGCTGGTCGTGGGACGTCCCGTCCTTCCAGCTGCCGCAGCCGGCCACTATCGCGAGGTCGTTGGCCTCGCCGACTGCCATGCCCCGCGCGCCACCGGACGCCATGGTGGTGCGCTCCTCCGAGGGCCCTCCCTAGTCGTGGGACGTCTTCTCGGGCTTCCGTGCGCCTCTCCCCCAAATACCAGTGCCACCGTGCAAATTGGCTAGCCTCTCGCCAGTAGCCTCGCTGTGGCACTGGTTCTCCTCCGATCCGTGCTCCGGTACGACCGCGAATCAACATCTGCGGCGTCTCAGAGCTCCTCCCAGCCTCGGATGGTGGTCGATCTGAACGCTAACTTTGTGTTGGATGCTAGGCGCTGGCCTCGCTCGCTCCGCTCTGCTCGCGCGCAACAGGTAGCTTGCGATGCTAGGCACGAGACCTCCGGCCGACCGAACTCAGGCGACGTCCTCTGTCCTCTGGTAATTCTGCTCCCTCCTACTTTCCGGCCCCTCCCTGTACGACAGTCGTCCTTCTGCTGCCCCCAAGATCTGCTCTGCTCGAGCTCCTATCCCACCGGCGACGACAACAGCCTGGTCGTGCTGCCCTTCTTGCTTATCCATCGACTAAGGTTAGCCCCTACACTTTCTCCCAACCTCGTTTCTTTTTCTAGTTCAAGCCTTATTCATTCCTGAGATAATGAGTTCCTGCGGCAGATCTTGCAAGCTGCCGACCGAGTCATATCTTGACTGCTTCTTGACGCAAATCAATCTTCCAGCTGTGCTCCAACAAAAGCTCGTGAGTCTGCTTCTCGTGCATGCCATATTTTCTTCCCTTTCTGTCTTCTTATCTGTTCATGTAAAAAATTCGATATCAACTTTTATTGATTTGGTGTGAACTCATGGGTTATATTCTCCGAGTAGTTAGATCTGTACATATGGAAGAAGTGTATTTTCTTGATCACATCTTCTTTTACTAATTCAGAATGTTTTTGGTTCTCAATCTTATTTTCTAGTTAAATCTCAACACAGCTTTAATTTCTCGTTAAAAAAGTATATAACTTGAGTACCATTAAGCATCTTTTTCTTCTGTTGCATGTTCCCCATAAACAGTAGTGTAGTAGTATAACTTGAGTACTTTGCTTTCTTGTAACGCTTGAACCAGCCACATAGTGGTTTTTCTCCATGGCGTTTCTGCCCCCTCTGAGGTTTGAGCATGCAACCTTCTAGCAAATTAATTGGCAAATGTACAAGGACAACCTATTGTTTCTTATTAGCAAATTAAGTGACTCAAGTAGTAGTTTTATCATTGTATCGGGTCAATCTGTAGTTAACAAGTGAATGCGAGCATTGATGGCTGCTACGTGATAAGAGCATGCTCTCCAATGCTTACGGTAACACTATGATGGGATCATGAGGTATATAGTTTCATAACTAGTTGATTAGACTCTCAAATTACTCTTTGCTTTGAACTATCACTAAACATTTGTGTTGTTTCCTTGCCTGTTGTTTTGCATAATGGCATTGGCATGTTCTGCTCAATCGATTATTCAAGGATCATCCTTTACATTGCTAGGTTTGGTACAACATTACAACACATCTGTGGCATTTGATGTTGGAGTTATTTTGAGGTGATTTGTTAATGAAAATAACTTAGATGTTTCTTGATGTTGCTCAACCGCGGTAGTGTGTGCAAGTAGCCCAGTTATATTCTCCTTCAGATCATTTGACCTCTCTGTCATCCTTCAGCTCATGGTATGCACTGTTAACTGGAATAACTGTCTAAAAATTCAGTATATTCTATTTGCTGATCGCACGTGCTTGAAATTCAGATTCTATATTTGTTGTTTTTTAGTTCCTATATTAAAAAGACACATTTCTAGTTTATCTTATTGGAACACTAGTTGGTACAAAAATATGTATTTAAACACTAATGTCAGTTATTTGTTTTGAAAAACAAATTGGTGGTCTTGTGTCTTGATTTTCCTTCACAATGCAAGATATGCATCATACACTGCTGCAAGTGTCTGACTATGTATCAATAGTACATAGCCAAACAAGAATTATTTTGTCAGTATACTATACTTGCTAACATTGCATGTTGCATGTACTTTGTACTTGCTAAAACCTCATGAAAATGGGATATGTGTAATTGGCAAATGTATAACTAGCACTTGATATCAGACTAGCCTGGATTAATTACCAGGGAGTCTTTGTGAGCTTTCATTTATCATATTTGATCATGAATTTTTATGGTTGCAGAACTACCACCCTCGCTATGTGTTGGAGGAATTAGTTAAATAGAATAGTGCTTGTGAGGGAGGGTACTATGTGAGGCTGCTCATGTTCCAATTACATGCAAGATTGTCCTCCAGGAGGTATAGTTATTGCACTAGAAGCTATAGTTATAGCAGTCTAACTGGATTTTTTCTGTATCTGTGCATCTATATATACTTTCTTGCTGATGTATTTTGTGTAAGCACTGAAAACCATTTAGAACTACTGACCGTGGGTATGTGTATAATTCCTCTGATCCTCGAGTGAGGTCATTGGACTATTGTTTCTATGCTTTGCTTGGATATGCACTAGAATAACCTAGTTGATCAGGTTTTCATATATGTGTCGGATATTTCTCTCACTAACTTTACACTTCTTACTAACCAAGGAACATGCAAAAGCGTGATCGAAATAGCAGTATAGTGAGTGTGGTTGTTTGGTTTGCAGGAGAACACGTAGCCATAAAATGTGGGGTGAGGGCTTGTGGTCCTTTGGTACTGCTTTCTTGCAGTAGCGTAGGAATTTTTTGGGCCTTTTAGGTTGCTTAATGCCCTCATCAGATCTACTTCCATGTGTTGCTTAATTTTTTAGTATTTGGTTCTTATATCATTGCCCGATATCTTTTTGGTGAGAAATGATATTTTTTTGGCTGGCCAGCATCATCTTACCTGTTGTCCCCATTGTGTCAAGAACTTTGTGTGTCGAGAACATATTATGCTTGTTTGAAATGGTAGGAGTAGCTTTGTGCTCGATGTTGACTTCTGTTCTTGCCTACAACTACTTTTCAGGGATTGAGTAGCTAATACTCACTCGAATTATTTTGAAGAAAATGATGACTGGCAGCATGATAATCAAGAGTACTCACGTGATGATAACTTATTACTGACTTCTTATGATCAAGGAAAAGATGGATGCTACTTGGCACAGTAGTACTTCTGTTTAAATATTCATTTGTTGTCCCGTAGGTTTGAAACAAACATATATATTTGCTTAAATGACAGGAATATAGGAATTTAAACATGTAGCTTTCCATGCAACATTTGGCTGTAGATTTGAAGTACACATATATGTGAGCTTCCTTGTTTCCATATTTGTTAGGTTATCCTTTTTTTGGGTCGCCTGGTGTCTGTGGGTGTGCTTGCTCTGTAGTTACTAGACATAGTATTGCACTGCTAGTGACAGGTTATAGTATGGTGGATCTGATCATGGGCTAGCATAATTTGATTGTACATCTAACTTGGATATGATCTGGTTCTTATGTGTGCTACTCCCTGGTGATTTATTTCACCAGCTATGCTACTTCTTGATGGGTTCTAGCTACTAGTATTTGGAAAATTGATATTCCATCTGATATAGAAGAATATCTCTATTACAGTTAGGACCTGATCATGTTTCTTTGTTTTCTTTTATTTTTGTTCCATTTTGCAGGGATAAAGTGAATAAAAAGAAGATAAGATTACTAGAAGAGTAGCTTTAGGCTATTTTCTTGCAATTTTCCTTTTATTGGATACTTGTAAAGACATTGTAATATTCTTACTGTAGTAAAAAGTATGATTTCATTTCATTTCTTGTTTTTAAATTATTTTTCCTTTTAGGTTGTATTTTGTAAATTTGGAGTATTTTTTTGTTTTCCATATACATTACTAGTGGGTACCAATTTTTGCTACTAGTGGCACACTATAAAGGTGGCGTACATGAGAGGTGTGCCACTAGTAAATACTAGTGGCGCCCTATCTGTCACCATCAAAGCTAGTATGTTGCAATTTTTTGTTACCAAATTTAGAGAGTTGTTGTCATAAATTAATGCCACAAAGACAGGGTTAGTGGCGAAAGAGGTGTACCCACGAAAACAAGAGTTATTGCTATAGGGTTTGGGTCTACTGCAACATTGGCTATTACCACAGAAGGGCATGCGCCACGAAACAACTGTTGTTGGAATAGGCTATTGCCACAAATGCCTATCGCCACAAACAACCAATCGCCACGGTTTTGATGGTTGTTGCATTAAGCTATCCCATGAACCAAATTGTGGCATTAAGCGCGTGCAGACCAATGAGTGTTTCGATGCGCGGTGGATATCGCTATTTTCTCACTTTTACTGATGACTTAAGTAGATATGGGTATATCTATTTAAGGAAACATAAATCTGAAACGTTTGAAAAGTTCAAAGAATTTCAGAACGAAGTGGAAAACCATCATAACAGGAAAATTAAATTTCTACGATCCGATCGTGGAGGTGAATATTTGAGTTATGATTTTCTCACGCATCTTAAAGCAAGCGGGATCGTTTCGCAACTCACGCCACCCGGAACACCACAGCGCAATGGTGTGTCTGAACACCGGAATCGAACTCTATTAGATATGGTGCGATCAATGATGTCTCTTACAGATTTGTCGTTATCATTTTGGGGTTATGCATTAGAAACCGCTGCATTCACTTTAAATAGGGCACCATCTAAATCCGTTGAGACGACACCGTATGAACTATTGTTTGGTGCTAAACCTAAGTTGTCGTTTCTTAAAGTTTGGGGATGCGAAGCTTACATCAAGAAGTTGATGCCGGACAAGCTCGAACCCAAAGCGGAGAAATACGTCTTCATAGGATAACCTAAGGAAACGATTGGGTATACCTTCTACCACAGATCCGAAGGCAAAGTGTTTGTTGCAAAGAACGGATCCTTTCTTGAGAAGGAGTTTCTCTCGAAAGAAGTGAGTGGGAGGAAGGTAGAGCTAGACGAGGTTATTGAACCTTCTCTCGAGTTGGAGAGTAGCGCAGCACCTGAAATTGTTCTAGTGCCGTCTGCACCAACAAGAGATGAAGCTAATGACAATGATCATGAAACTTCGGACGATGCTACTGCTGAACGTCGCAGGTCGACAAGGTCACGTGCCCCTCCTGAGTGGTACGGCAACCCTGTCTTAACCGTCTTGTTGGTAGACAACAATGAACCTACGAACTATGAGGAAGCAATGATGAGCCCAGACTCTGAGAAATGGCTAGAGGCCATGAAATCCGAATTGGGATCCATGAACGAAAACCAAGTATGGACTTTGGTGGACCCTCCTAGCGACCATAAGGCCGTTTAGTGCAAATGGATTTTCAAGAAGAAAACGGACGCGGATGGTAATGTTACTGTCTATAAAGCACGGCTTGTCGCAAAAGGGTTTCGGCAAGTTCAAGGTGTTGACTACGACTAGACTTTATCTCCCGTAGCGATGTTTAAGTCCATTCAGATTTTATTAGCAATTGATGCGTTTCATGATTATGAAATATGGCAGATGGATGTCAAGACTGCGTTCCTCAATGGCAACATTGATGAAGAGTTGTATATGATGCAGCCCAAAGGTTTTGTCGATCCTAAGGATGCTGATAAGGTGTGCAAACTTCAGCGTTCTATTTATGGACTGAAGCAAGCATCTCGGAGTTGGAACCTTCGTTTTGATCAAGTGATCAAGAGCTTTGGATTTGTTCCAAATTGCTATGAAGCTTGTATCTTCAAGAAAGTGAGTGGGAGCTCAGTGACATTTTTAGTACTATATGTGGATGACATATTGCTTATTGGAAATGACATTGGTATGCTTAACGATGTGAAGAGTTATTTGAATAAATGTTTTTCAATGAAAGACCAAGGAGAAGCTGCTTATATATTAGGCATCAAAATCTATAGAGATAGACAAAGATGCCTAATAGCTTTAAGCCAAAGTACATATCTAGACAAAGTTCTGAAAAGGTTCAGAATGGATAAAGCAAAGAAAGGTTCATTGCCCATGTTGTCAGGTAAGACATTGAGCAAGGCTCAGTGTCCAGCTACGGCAAACGATAGAGATACTATGAGCAAAGTGCCATATGCCTCGGCCATAGGTTCTATCATGTATGTCATGCTGTGTACTAGACCGGATGTGTCCAATGCTCTTAGTTTGACGAGCAGATACCAAAGTGATCCAGGAGTGGAACACTTGACAGCCGTAAAGAACATCCTAAAGTATTTACATAGGACTAAAGAAATGTTCTTGGTCTATGGAGGTGATGAGCAGCTCGTCGTAAAAGGTTACATCGACGCTAGTTTCGACACCGAACCGGATGATTCTAAATCTCAGACAGGATACGTTTATATTTTGAATGGTGGAGCCGTGAGCTGGAGAAGCTGCAAGCAAAGCGTGATCGCGGGATCTACAGTAGAAGCGGAATACATGGCTGCTTCAGAAGCGTCAAGTGAAGGAGTTTGGATCAGAAACTTCATCACTGAGCTTGGTGTGGTTCCAAGTGCCTTGGATCCACTGGAGATATTGTGCGACAACACTGGCGCCTTAGCACTGGCTCAGGAACCAAGATATCATCCAAAGACCAAGCATATCAACTGCCGTTTTCATATAATTTGAGATTATATAACAGATGGAGATCTGAAGATTAGCAAAGTACGTACAGATCTGAATATCGCAGTTCCGTTGACTAAACCTCTTCCACGAGCAAAACATGATCAGCACCTTAATGCCATGGGTGTTAGATTGTTACCAGATGTAAACTAGATTATTGACTCTAGTGCAAGTGGGAGACTGTTAGAATTATACCCTAGAGGCAATAATAAAGGTGTTATTGTTATAATTCTTGTTCATGATAAAGTTTATATTCCATGCTAGAATTGTATTAAGCGGAAACTTTGATACTTGTGTGGTTTATGAACAACACCGTGTCCCTAGTACGCCTCTATGGACTAGCTCATTGATTAATGATGGTTAAGGTTTCCTAACTGACGAGGTTTAATCTCGTCAATGCCCATTGTTATGGACTTGGGTTTTGGAGAAGATGGGGATGCTGGAGATCGTGGAATGGTTAACAGACAAGCAACCAGGGGACACGAGATTTACCCAGGTTCAGGCCTTCAGAGGGAAAACCCTACTCCTGCTTGTCTGCTCTTGATTACGGCGGAACCGAAGGTTACAGGTGCGCAGATTCGATCTGGCGTGGAGGTGCGTGTGCGAAAGTATGAGTCGAGAGATCTAGGACGTGCCCTCCTGGCCTTTATATAGACTTAGGCAGGTCCCGGGCATAGTCCTAGTCGGTTACAGGTTCTAGGGTTTTACCCCTTTGAATTTCCTATCTGCGCTAGTCTTGTTCTCCAAGGACTCGAAGGCGTCATGGTCCTTGGCCACCCGAAAATCTTCATGGGCCGGCGTACATCTGCCGTGGGCCTTCCTTGGGCTGGACCAGGTATGCTGAAGTCACGTACCCGTAGGGTATTACCATGTCAGTAGCCCCCGAGTGATCAGTCGAATCGTAGATTCGGCTGAGGACTCTTCAATCCTTCGGGTGCAACTGAGTAGTAAAAGTATATGTGTGTAGGGATTGTTGATACATGTGCCTGAATCACCCGAAGGATCAGGGTCACTTAACTGTCTTAGGACGAAACAACATGATCTTCATCAGGTTCGAGTCCCTTAACTTGAACCCGGAACATATGCTGGTGTAATTCGACTCAGGCCGCGGAGGACTTATAGGAGTGGAATTCCAGTGTTTTTAATTGATGTACCCAACGCGTCCGTCGGGATTTTTCATCACGCCTGTTGGCATGGATTTATACTAGCAGGGCGCAGTCAGGTGCGTTGCCAGGCCATCAGTTGATATCTGTAGGTCTTATCTTTGCGTCGCAGACGCAGCATCCGAACATTTGTCACCACGGAGGTGTTTCGGGTGGCCAAGGAGATTGTCGCTCACTCAGCATTTTGTTGGGGCAGAGTTGCCAAAAAGTTTTTGCGTGCTGATCCGAAAGATCGCAGTCAAAGATTTCATAGGGTGCGCGACCAGCGCTCCCTATGGGAGTAGCCCCCGAGTGTCTGTTCGAGTCGTAGACTCGAGCGGAGACTTTTAGTTCAAGCATTGTTCAGTTGTTTAGTCCGTAGGACTCGAAAATTTTCGGATGCTTAAATCCATCCTCCCTATGGGAGTAGCCCCCGAGTCCTTAGTGGAGTCGTAGACTCGACGTAGGACTCAGAGAAGTACTTTGTCTTTATTCGTCTTTCGGGTGCGCGGCCAGTGCTCCTGATAGGAGTAGTCCCCGAGTATTTAGTCGAATCGAAGATTCGAGTGAGTACTCTTAGCTGTGGAGCTGAAGAATTGTAAGTTGTGCTAGTATAGCTTTTGATGACGTCAGTGCTGACGATTGATGACCTCAAGCGTCTGCTGCGCCAGAGATGACTTGACTGGACGAACGTGGGTCCCACTTGCTGACTTTGAATTGACCGGTCACGCGCGGCGTGGTAGATAATTACGGCGTCTCCTCGATTTCCGCGCGTAGTGGATGGCGTGGTAGCGACGGTTCATTAAGATGTTGACACGTGTACGGTCAGATCTGCCGTTGGCGTTAGGTCTTCTGGATGGACGGCTGGGGTGCATCGTCTTCGCTGTTATAATCATTGGGGAAAGCCACGGTTTGTTTTCACCGCATCACTTCTTGTTTTCACTGCCTCCTTGTGCTCTAGCGATTCTTGCTGCGCGCTAGGATTTCCTTCACACTTCCGTCGTCGTCTTCTGCGTTTTCACCGCCGGTGCCGTCGTAGCGCAATGGGGAAATCCAAGAAGTCCTCGTCCACCGTTGGGACCAGCGCCACCGGAGGTCAGAAAGGCGCCACCGCTCCTCGCGTCACCGATGGTGGCTGGCGGCGATCAGAGACGCGGGAGAGCGATCTCCGCAAGCTTCGCGAGCGGGGCCTGATCCCGCAGGATAGGGAGGCCGTCAAACTCCCCGGCAATGAGGTAATGCCCCGTCCCCCTCCTGGGTATCGGGTTATGTTTCTTGCCTTCGTTATGCGCGGGCTTTCTTTTCCAATCCACAACTTCCTCCGTGGACTGCTCTTCTTCTATGGGATTCAGCTTCATCATCTGTCTCCCAATTCTCTTCTCCACATTGCTTGTTTTATCACTGTTTGCGAGTGCTGGCTTGGCATTGAGCCGCATTTTGGCCTCTTCCGGAAGCTTTATTCCGTGAAGAGGCAGTCTGGTTCGGATGGTGTGTACCCCATTGGTGGTTGCATTATCTCCCTTAGTCCCAATCTTCTGTTCTTTTCTTTTTCCAAGTACGAATCTGTCCAGTACTGGCGGAAGCGATGGTTTTATATCCACGACTCCGTAGTGCCCGAACAAGATTTTGGTCTTGTTCCCTTTGACCCTTCCCAAAAGATTGAGCCGAAAAGGTCTTGGAAAAACCCAATCCTGGACGGTGAGAAGGCAGAGATAGAGGCCCTTTACCGTCGGGTGGAGGATCTCCAGCTGATTCCGGATAAGGAGGTGAACGGCGTGGACATCATCCGGACATTTCTTGAGCGTCGGGTGCAGCCTCTTCAAGCGAGGGCGCATCCGATGTTTCTTTATTCTGGGCGCCGTGATCCGACTAGTGTTTCGGCTGAGAAAATCTCCAAGGGGGATCTTGACAAGGACCTTCGCGTGCTGCTGAAGTTCAAGGCCGGAGAAGAAATCGCGGGGAAGTCGCTAAATCCTCCATTTTCTTCGACGTTGGCCGTACCGCATGTGTAGATTTGTGCACGTAGTGCTTTTTGTCGGCTGTGTATTTCTTTCCTTTGTTTGCTAACAAAGTTTCTTCTGGTTTTGTAGAGCTTCAAAGTTCCGGGCATGGTACCTCCTTACCCGAAAATTATCCGAATGCCCCGGATAATGAAGTAGTTGAGTCCATGTCCGAGCTGCCATCGGCCCGATCTCCGGCGGAGGATGCCGACGAGTCGAGTGAGGACTGTACTCGCAAGCGAGCACGGAGATCCAGCGAATCTTCGGATGCCTCGACTCCTCCGACTCCCAGAGACCCTCTGGGCCTTGAGCGTCATAGTGACGGTCATGGGGATTCTTCTTCTCCCATTCCTGCCATTCCTGTGCGGGCTGTAGCCCCACACCCACCAGCGAAGCGGAAGAAGGAAGAAAAGAATGAGGAGAAGAAGGAAGAGAAGAAAGAGGAGAAGAGAGCCCGGAAGGCTCCTCCTGTCTTCGACCTGAGCTCGCTCGGCTTGTAAGTTTCTTGTTTTGCTATTGACCTTTTTCCTTTATGATTTTTGCACTTGTGCTGATTGGTTCGTATGCAGGCACTCCTCCCATGATTCCAGTGATGGTGCGCGGGAGATGATGGGGGAGTCGAACATTGCGTCTCCTCCTCCTCAGACGGTGGCGACTTCGGGTGGCGCCGCTCCGGATCCTCCTGTGCAGGAGGTGCAGGTGGTTGCGCCTCAGAATTTCGCAGGCGGGTCGTTGGAGTCGCCATCGGAGCATGTAAGTTTTTCTGCTTCATGTCACGGGGGGAGCCCCCGAGTGTCTTCATATGCTGATTTGGTTTTTACTCCTTTGTGTTGGGCGTAGCCCCCAGGTCCTTTTCTTACTGCTATTTCTTTTTCTTCAGCCTTTTGTGCAGGAGGCCATGCGGCTGGTGCAGGAGCGCCTGGCGCTGGAGGCGAAACTTCGGCAGCTTCAAGGTATCCATCTGCCGTTTACTATCTTTCTTATTTATCTTGGTCCTGTTCTTTGACACTTGCTTGTCTTAAATGCAAAGGAGCATAACGATTCCCTCCGTGAGGTCGACACTCTTAAAAAGAGCCTTGGTCAATCGGAGCAGAAGACCGAAGCCGCTGTTGGTGCGAAAGAGCGCCTCGACTAGAGCTGACTAAGGCAGCCGAAGCGAAGGAGCGTCTGCAGCAGGAGGCCGCAGATCGTGAGGAGCAGCTGGCCACCGTTGCGGCTGCTCGTGAAAAACAGGTGGCGGTGAAGCTCATGGCTGCTGCCAAGGCTATTTCGGGTGAGTGCTAGTTTTGTACTTGTTTCTTTTTCTTCGGGTCTTCTTCTATGCTGCTTTTCTTCATGCTTTTCTTATTTTTGCCTCAGATGCCGCAGGCATCGAGTTTGACCGTGGTGCTCTGGAGCACGGAAGTGCTCTAGATGATGCTACTGTGGCGGTCGAAGACCGCTGCAGCACCGTCGTCGGCTCCCTAGCCAAGGCGAAGGAAGTCCTTGGCCGCTTCTACAGGGAGCTTTTCCCTAAGGGCGTGGCCCTCGATGATGTGGATGCCCTGGCGGAGGCTTTATCAGCGGAAGTGCCTGCGGAGTACAAGCGCAAGCAGAAGGGCATCGGCACGTCCGTCGGGCTGGCGATGGCCTTGGCGGCTGGAGCGGAGCTGGACCTGCCCCAGATCACCTCTCGGATGCCGACGACTACAGATGGATCCGAGGTAGCCTTCGCTGCCTACTCCGCTCGCTGCAAACGATATGGGCCCAAGCTCATTGATTTGCTGTCTGAGTACGCACTGCGGCAGCAGGGCGGGGCCAAGGCTAGGCAGTCTGGCTCCGAGGCGACTCAGGGTGCCGCATCGTAGGCTTTGTAGACATAGAATAGTTTGTAGTTTGCTTTTGCTGTAAATATTTTGAAAGAACACCATCCTTGTGCCACGTAGTGGCCTTTAATGAATTCTTCTGAGTTGTGCTCTGCTCTTGTCTGAATGTTTGTGTCCCTTTCTTTTTCTGCTGCTCTAGGTTCCTTCGGGTGCTGACCCTGTTGGCACCTCGTCCGCAATGCCGCCGCGACCATCTTTGGATGATTCCTCGCAGCTCGCTTTTCTTCGAGATCGTGTGCATAGTCTGGAGAGGGAGTTGCTCGGGTTACGCGGTCATGCCGACGTTTGGAAGTCCAAGGCGGATCGTGGTGCAGCCAGAGAGGAGTACTTGATGGCGGAGCTGGTTCGGCTGTCCGAGCAGCTGCAATGTAAGTTGTTCTTTGGTTCGAGCTGTAGCTCGGTTCTTCGGATGAGCCTGCTGGCTTTACTCTTATTTTTTCCGATTGGTGTAGGTGCGAATCTTTCTCCGAGGGAAGAAAAGGAGCGTGTCGCTGTTCGGGTCAATTGCTTGACTCAACGGGACATGGAGGCCGGCGGCTTCTTCTGGATGGATCGTGATCGCGCCATAGCCCTAGCGACGGTGCAGGATCGTGTTCATCAAGTTTCGCGGGTGCTCCGCCAAGTGCAGACATCACTTGCCTCTGTGCTGCACGTCATGTTCCCTTTGGATGCCGTGTCGATGATCCTTGCGGGTCTTCTGTCGAAATTTCGGAACGTAAGCAATGTCAAGGAGTTGGTGCGGCAGCAACTTGTCGCAGGAGTGAAGGCTGCTTTGTCCCTTGTGAGGTTGCACCGGCCTGACGTAGATTTGGCTGCTGTGGCCGCTGGCCCACCTCTTCGGCCTGATGGTGGTGAGTGGGACATGCGTCCACACTATGAAGCTGTAAGGTAGTATGCCGAACAGGTCGTAGATTTGTTTGAGCAGCGTGCTCAGGTTATTCTTCAGAATAGGTAGTACCTGAAAAAAGAGATAGATGTAAACTTTGTATATTTCAGCTGAGCGTGTTGTGCCCTTTGTTGTAAAGGTTTGTGAGCACGCAGTGCTTTGATTGAGTACGTGTCCTTTTCGTTTGCCTGACGTTGTTAGCTACTCAGGTGTACACGTTTGATCCTCAGTCGATGAAATCGTGAGGTGGGGGGAGCCCCCGAGTGCGTTTGTAGCATATAGTAAAGTTGCAGAAAATAGTGAACCGAAGTTTTGGGGCGAGACACTTAGCTTTATTTATATCGTAATGGAGGAGGTACATTGTTCGGCTGAGTAGCTTTGGCTGAAAGCCTTATTGAAAGTAAAGGGGTAGGTTGCTACAGATAGAATCGTCGCAGGTGCGCGATGTTCCATGGGTTGGATATGCGACTCCAGACTCCACGTTCTTGAGGCGATAGGCGCCACCTGGGATGACTTCGGTGATGACGTAGGGTCCTTCCCATGGTGACTCGAATTTATTCGGTCGCTTTAGCTTGAGTTGCAAGACGAGGTCTCCTTCGACGAAGGACCTTGGGCGCAGCCGGCGGCTGTGGTAGTTGCGGAGACTCTGCTGGTACACCACTGATCTAGCTGCTGCTATGTCTCTTGCTTCGTCGAGTGTATCGACGGCATCTTCGAGTGCAGCCGTGGATTCGGCTTCACTTTATGCGACGACCCGAGGGGCCTGGTGGCGTACCTCGGCGGGCAGCATGGCCTCGGCTCCGTGTACCATGAAGAACGGTGTGTAGCCGGTGGCGCTATTTGGCGTAGTCCGTAAGCTCCACAGGACGGATGGTAGCTCTTTCGTCCAATTTCCAGCTTTTTGTTCGAGTGAGCTCATGAGGCGCTTCTTGATGCTGGCGCCGATTAGGCCGTTGGCCTTTTCCACTTGCCCGTTTGTTTGCGGGTGTGCCACTGAGGCGTACGTGATGTTGATCCCAAGGCCTTCGCAGAAGTCCTAGAATTCTTCGGAGATGAAGTTCGATCCGTTGTCGGTGATGATGCTGTGCGGTACGCTGAACCTGTATACAATGGACTCGAAGAACTTGACGGCCGTTTTGCCTTTCTGGTTGGTGACCGGCATGGCCTCGATCCACTTGGTGAATTTGTCGACTGCAACCAGGAGGAAGACGTGTCCCCCTTTCGAGGATTTTGGTAGTTTGCCGATCATGTCGAGGCCCCATTGAGCAAAAGGCCAAGCTATGGGTATGGGTCTGAGCTCGGACCCGGGTGCGTGCGGTTTGTCGGCGAACCGTTGGCACCCGTTGCATCTTCGGACGATGTCCTTTGCGTTGCTCATGGCCGTTGGCCAGTAGAATCCTGCTCGTAGAGCTTTGGCGACAAGGGAGCGACTGCCTGCATGGTGGCCGCAGATGCCCTCGTGGATGTCTTGGAGGATGGTTTTGCCGTCGTCAATGGTGACGCACCGTTGTAGTACACCCGTGATACTGCGCTTGTACAACTCGCCATTGATGGTGGTGAAGGCCTTTGACCGACGAGATATGCGCCGGGCATCTGTCGGGTTGTCAGGCAGTTCACCATTTAACAGGAACTGGAGGTATGGGCGCGTCCAGGTTTCTTCGACTGCCATGACCTGCATTAGGTTGACCATGGCGACCTCGGTATCCAATTTTTCGGGTCCTTCATGACCTTCGGGTAGCATAGCCCCCGAGTGTTCTGCTTCTTCGGGTGATCCCTTGGGGAATTTCCGCTTGATGGACGGCACGCAGATCTGTTCGAGGAACACACCTGGTGGCACCTTTGCGCAAGTGGATCCGATGTTGGCGAGTCTGTCGGCTTCCTCGTTGCTTTCTCTTCCGACGTGTCGAAGCTCGCAGCCGTCGAATTCTCCTTCGAGTGCGTTGTAGAGCGTGCGGTACGCGATCATGTTTTCGGCGTGTGCGTCGCACTCGTTCATCGTCTGCTGGACGACGAGGTTGGAGTCACCATAGATGACCAGGCGCGTTGCGCCGCATATCTTTGCCATCCTCATGCCATGGATGAGGGCTTCGTATTCGGCCTCGTTGTTGGAGGCTCTGAATTTCATCCGAAGAACGTACTTCATCTTGTCGCCTTGCGGGGAGGTCAGTATGACCCCTGCCCCTGCTCCGGCTTTGCGCTTGGAGCCGTCGAAGTGCATTGTCCATGACTGCGACATGTCTGGGGTGTCTGGCAGCTGCAGCTCCATCCAATGTACCAGGAAGTCTGGAAGGACTTGAGATTTGATTGCGAGTCGCTTCTCATAGACGATGTCCAGAGGTGACAATTCGATGCCCCACAGGGCCACGCCTCCTGTGGCCTCCGGGTTATTCAGGATGCTGTTTAGGGGTGCCTCATTGACAACCATCACCTGATGTTCTTGGAAGTAGTGGCTCAATCGTCGAGCCGTCATGAACACGCCGTAGGCGAGTTTCTGGTAGTGAGGGTACCTCTGTTTTGTTGGAGTGAGTACCTCGCTGAGGTAGTAGATTGGGCGCTGGACCCCGTGGGTCTTGCCTTCTTCGGGTCGTTCGACCACGAGTACGGTGCTGACCACCTGATGTGTGGCTGCTATGTACAGCAGCAGGGGCTCGCGCTCCTTTGGCGTGACCAAAACAGGCGAGGTGGAGAGGAGCCGCTTGAGGCTTTCGAATGCGTCGTTGGCTTCTGGTGTCCACTCGAATTTGTCTGCTTTGCGCAGCAGCTGGTAGAACGGTAGGGCCTTCTCGCCCATGCGGCTGATAAACCTGCTTAGCGCCACTACTCGTCCTGTGAGCTGCTGGACGCCCTTGAGGTTTTTCGGCTTCTCCATCATCATGATGGCTCTGATTTTCTTCGGGTTCGCCTCGATCCCTCGCTGAGAGATGAAGTACCCAAGCAACTGACCCGATGGGACGCCGAAGGCGCATTTTTCGGGGTTGAGCTTGATCCTATAGCGATCAAGATTGTCGAACGTCTCGCGGAGATCGTCGATAAGTGTCCTTGCCTCCTTGGTTTTTATTACTATGTCGTCGACATAGACTTGGACGTTGCGACCGATCTGGTCCTTGAGGCAGGCCTGCATGCATCGCTGGTACGTGGCGCCCGCGTTCTTTAGCCCGAAGGGCATTGTATTGTAGCAGAATACTCCGAACGGTGTGATAAACGCCGTTTTCTCTTGCTCTTCGACCTTGAGTCGAATATGGTTATAGCCTGAGTAGGCGTCGAGGAAAGAGAGTTTCTCACAACCTGCAGTTGAATCGATGATCTGATCGATTCGAGGAAGAGGGAAGTGGTCCTTTGGGCAATGCTTGTTTAGTGACGTGAAATCCACGCACATCCGCAGGATGTCCGTGTCCTTCTTTGGGACCATGACTGTGTTTGCCAGCCACTCGCTTTCTTTGATTTCCCGGATGAAGTCTGCTGCGAGTAATCTGTTGATTTCCTTGCCGATGGCTTCGGCTCGTGGTTCGGACAGTCTCCGGATGGACTGTTTGACTGGCTTGGTGTCTGGAAAGACATTGAGTGCGTGCTCGGCGAATTCCCTGGGAACTCCTGGCATGTCCGCAGGACACCAGGCGAAGATTTCCCAGTGCTCACGGAGGAATTCGACGAGCGCGCCTTCCTATGCGGGACTGAGGTCGTTGGCAATCAGCGCTGTCTTGGAGGCATCCGTCGGATGTACCTGCACTTTCTTGGTGTTGACGGTGGAGTCGAAGGACATGTCAGGTGCATTCTGCCTTGTGACTGGGGGTGCCCCATTGTCCGTCACTTCACAGAGCCTTACAAGCTCGTCTTGCATGCCGAAGGACTGGGAGATTTTGTTGAAATCCCTGTCGCATTGGTCCGATCGGGTGAAGCTTCCGTGGACTGTGATGACGCCCCTTGGTCCTGGCATCTTGAGTAGTAGGTATGCGTAGTGTGGGACGGCAAGGAACCTTGCGAATGCTACACGCCCCGGGATGGCGTGGTATTGCGACGGCCAGTCCACCACTTCGAATTCGAGTCGTTCCTGTCGAAAGTTGTCCGGCTTCCCGAAGATGACGTCGAGCCCTATTTTGCCCAGAGGGAATATGCCCTTCCCTGGGACGATGCCGTGGAACGTTGTGTCTGACTATTCCAGGCTGCATGGTGAGATCCGCATTGCTGCTAGAGTGCTTGCGAACATTAGATTGATGCCACTGCCGCCGTCCATGAAGACGCGACTCATCTCGAAGCCTCCGATCTGCGCCTCCAGCACCAGGGCAGCATGACCTGGGCGAGGGATCTGGCAGGGGTGATCCGCACGAGTGAATGTGATGCAAGACTCCGATCCACTGAGGTACTTAGGGATTGCAGGTGGAGTTGCCACGGCCAAGTTGATTTGTCGAGTGATTTTCTTCTGTACCCTGTTTGTGGGGCGTCCCTTCTGGATCATATTTAGTGCTCCCTTTGGTGGGGGGTATCCGACCCCGACGTTGTTTTGCGCTGGTGCGACTGGTTGGTTTGGGCCTCCGATAGGTGGCGGTGGAGGAGCTCCATGTGCTATTTCGCCTTGCGCAGGTGCGCTTCCGAACGCAGAGATTGGGGCTTGTTGCCTCATCTGCTCATGCTTTCGCTGAGTTTCTGGAACTCGCGGCAGTCCTTGAGCATGTGGCTGGCTTTCTTTTTTCCATCTTGTTTGTCGATGTAGAAGTGGATGGTGCATGGACCCGAAAGTTTGTCGAATGCCGAGGGTCCGTTGTCGCGGTCGCGGCGTTGCCACGACTGTGTGGAGCGTCCGTTGTCGCGGAAGTTTCCGCCGCGGTATCCTTCGCCGTTGCGGCTGTTGTCGTTGCGGCGGTCGACGTAGCCGGCCGCGACCATGTCGGGTCCGTCGCGGTCTTCGTAGACGCGCGATCTCCTCTTGTTGCGGCGTTCCCGTCTTCGGCCGTAGTCGTCCTCTTCATCCGATTATGCTCGCTGGATGCAATCTTCGCCGTCTACCCAACTGTTGGCAATTTCCATGAGGTGGTCGAGTGTCTTGGGCTTGACACTCCCAAGTTCCTCCTTGAAGTCTTGGCGTTTGACATCGTCCCTGAAGGCGTCGATGGCCCTCTCTTCGGAGATGTGTGCTGTGGAGTTCTTGGTTGTAGACCAGCGTAGTATGTACGATAGAATAGATTCACCCGTTCTCTGAGTGCAGACTCGCAACTCTTCGATTGAGGCGGGCCTCTTGCTAGTGCCCTTGAAATTTCGGATGAAGCTGTAAGCGAGCTCCTCCCAGCTTCGGATGGACCCTGATGTTAGGCTGCTGAGCCAGACCCGCGCCGCGACTGTCAGCTGCAGCTGAAGGCATTGCATGGCGGTTTCTTTGTTGCCTCCATGAAGCTTGACGGATGACAGATGGTCACTGAGCCAGGATTTTGGATCTTGCGTGCCGTTGAACTTCGGAGTATCCGAAGGAAGCTTGAAATTGCGTGGCATCTGCGTTCGTCGAACGGATCTGCTGAAGCATCGAGCTCCGCAGAGTTCTCCTTCGTCTTCGTCCATCTCGGATTCAGACGAGCATGCACGTTTGGCTCGTGCTTTGTCGATCTTGCGCTGTGTAAGCTTGTCTCTGGCGTCGTAGTCGCGTTTATGGTGACGTGAGCTATTCTTCCTCCGAGGAAGGTCATGTTCCTCCTCTTCTTCGGATGAAGGGGTGGGACTCCGGTCGCGCCTGGCCGGAGCTTTCTTCTTTGGCTCCGCAGGAGCGTCTTCGTGGAGCGCAGCTCCGACTAGTCCTAGTCCGGTGAGTGCGGACTTATGCATGGCCCTTTTCGGGTCCCCCTCCGGAGGTGGGTGGGCTGCGAGGTACGCAGTGGCTGCCATAATCGCAGCTTGTGGCGTCTTCGGGATGATGTTGCCGTCGGCATCCATATCCATGAACGATGTGTGGAGAGTTTGGGTCACGTCACGCCGCTCCTTGGGATCCATGTTCTCCACCCAAGAGAGATGCTTGTTTCCCTGGTTTCCGTTTGTGCTAGAGCCGGGTGCCATGACGGAGAGCGCAGCTCATCGCGCGCTGGACTTGGAGGCTGCTTGCTTGCATTTGTCGAGCGTCTCCTGCATCTTGACTTGCTTCTTGTGCTCCTCGATGAGGAGGTAGTGGTATGCCATCAGTAGTTCATGTGAGGCGTCCGCAAGTAGGACTATGTCGCCTGCGACGGCACAGCGCGCTTGGACCCATCCTTCTTTGCTAAGTTGGATGACGTGGCCGTTGTTTTCCCTGTTGGGTGAGGGGACTGGCTTCTTCTGTTTTTGCTGTTTCCGCCGTTTCGGTTGGGCGGCGGGTTAGGTGTTTCCTCGTCCTTGGATGACTGCGGCTCATAGATAGAGCTCGCAGATTGGTCAGCTGCTGCCGCAGCTTTCGGATCCGGAACCGTAGGTCCCCTCATCCGAAAGTGGATCGCACAGATTGGAGTTACAGCTGCTGCTGTCGTAAAACTCATCTGTTGATGGTGATGTGCGTAGCACAGGGTGTGGAGCCCACGAGGCGGGCCTTATTGATGGCACAGGCACCCGCTCAGGGAGGCGGAGGGTGCCAGTTTGACCCACCTGGAAGCAGAAGCTCCCGAATAGGATCTCGAGTCCGTCGCCTACGCGTTCGAAATCTTTCATGGTGGCCGACGAGTGGGCGGTGAAGTCGAAAGCGCCGAAGAGGAGGTGATTCTCCGTCGCCGCAGAGTTGTAGATCGATCGGGTCGGAACCGTCACGATCGCACAATCAGCAGCCCCGATTCCCACAGACGGCGCCAATTGATGAGGTTTAATCTCGTCAATGCCCATTGTTATGGACTTGGGTTTTGGAGAAGATGGGGATGCTGGAGATCGTGGAACGGTTAACAGACAAGCAACCAGGGGACACGAGATTTACCCAGGTTCAGGCCCCCGGAGGGAAAACCCTACTCCTGCTTGTCTGCTCTTGATTACGGCGGAACCGAAGGTTACAGGTGCGCAGATTCGATCTAGCGTGGAGGTGCGTGTGCGAAAGTATGAGTCGAGAGATCTAGGACGTGCCCTCCTGGCCTTTATATAGACTTAGGCAGGTCCCGGGCATAGTCCTAGTCGGTTACAGGTTCTAGGGTTTTACCCCTTTGAATTTCCTATCTGCGCTAGTCTTGTTCTCCAAGGACTCGAAGGCGTCATGGGCCTTGGCCACCCGAAAATCTTCATAGGCCGGCGTACATCTGTCGTGGGCCTTCCTTGCGCTGGACCAGGTATGCTGAAGTCACGTACCCGTAGGGTATAACCATGTCACTAACCATAGACATGAGTTGTCGATTAATAATGAGATCATGTTATTAGGAGAATGATATGATGGACAGACCCAAATCAAGCAGAGCAATTAGATCGTGTCATCGTGTTCATCTTTGCGAAGCTTTTTCCTATGTCAAATATTGTATTCCTTAGACCATGAGATAATGCAACTCCTTGGTATCGGAAGAAAGCTTTGAGGTCATCAAAATTCATCCTATGTGAGGGTGATAATAAAGGTGTCTCTCAGGTGATCGGAAAGTACTTGTTGGGTTGTATGTATCGAGATGGAATTTGTCCCTCCCAAGTCGGAGAGATATACTTCAGGCCCACTCGGTAATCGATATCAACACCGCTTGCAAGCACGTGGTTAAGGAGTTAATCACAAAGTGATATCGGATTGCGGAGCGATTAAAGTACTTGCTGTGAACGAGATTGAACTAGGTATGCCGATACCAACGGTCGAATCTCGGGCAAGTAAAATATCGCGTGACGAAGGGATTACATATATGGGATTAATTGAATCCTGGCATCGTGGTTCATCCGATATGATCATCGATGAATCTGTGGGAGTCAATATGGGTTTCCAGATCCCGTTGTTGATTATTGATAGAAGATCATGTCTGCATATTCTCGAACCCGTAGGGTCACACACTTAACGTGCTTCGATGCTAGGATAGAATGGATAATTGGTTTATGAGTTTTTGTTCGGAGTCTCGGATGAGATCCAGGACGTCACGAGAGGTTCCGGGATGGTCCGGAGAATAAGATTCATTTAAAGGAAAGCAGTTTTTGGATTCCGGAATAGTTTCGGAGTTTATCGGTATTGTACCGGAAGGTTCTAGAAGCTTCCGGAGTGGGAACAACTTGGCCCCACTTGTCGGAGGCCTGCGTGGGACTAAGGGGAGTGCCCTGTCTGCATTGGGCCAGGGGCACAAGGTCCGATAGGCCCATCCGGCCAAAACCCTAGGGGAAACCCTAGGAACCCTTCTAGAAGGATGGGGGAACTTGCCCCCCCCACTCCAACCCTTGGGGCCGCCGCCCTAGGGCTTGGAGGAGGGGCCAAGGAGGGCGGCCAGCCCCCTATATAAGGTGGGCAGGGGCGCACCCCTCCCTCCCCCCACTCCTCCAACCCTAGACGCCGACCTGCTGCCCTCCACCTCTCTCTCTCTCTCCCGACTGCGCGTAGGTGAAGCCCTTCCGCAGAAACTCTCCACCATTGCACCACGTTGTTGTGCTGTAGATCCAATCTATCTCTCCACCCCACTTGCTGGACCAAGGAGAGGAGACGTCGCGGCACCGTATGTGTGCATATCTCGGAGGCGCCGCCACTTGCGGCGTTGGATCGGATCGGATCGCGAGGAGGAGAAGGCTAGTTCGACTACATCACCCATGTTCTGTTGAACGTTTCTGCTGTGCGATTTCTTCAAGGGTATGAAGATCTCATCTATCTATCTCGTTGTTTGCATCTCCTAGATTAGATCTTGGCTTTCTTGTTCGCATCCATAGAATATTTTTGATTTACTATGCTGCGAATCCCTTCATTAATAACATTGAAGCTAAACGTTTGAAATTGAGTGATAACTCGACCTTTATGTGGCACTGTCGTCTTGGTCATATTGGAGTGAAGCGTATGAAGAAACTCCATTCCGATGGACTTCTTGAATCACTTGATTTCGAATCACTTGAAAGATGCGAAGCATGTCTGATGGGTAAAATGACTAAGACTCCATTTTCTGGTATGATGGAGCGAGCTACGGACTTGTTGGAAATCATACATACCGATGTGTGTGGTCTAATGAGTGTAGCATCGCGCGGTGGTTATAGCTATGTTCTTACCTTCACGGATGACTTGAGTGGATATGGGTATATCTATTTCATGAAACATAAGTCCGAAACTTTCGAGAAGTTTAAGGAATTTCAAAGTGAGGTAGAGAATCAACGTAACAAGAAGATTAAATTTCTACGATCTGATCGTGGAGGTGAATATCTAAGTTATGATTTTGGCGAGCATTTGAAGAAATACGGAATACTTTCACAATTGACACCGCCGGGAACACCACAACGTAATGGTGTGTCCGAACATCGTAATCGAACTCTCTTAGATATGGTTCGTTCTATGATGTCACTTACAGATTTACCACTATCATTTTGGGATTATGCATTAGAAACAGCCGCATTCACTTTAAATAGGGCACCGTCTAAATCCGTTGAAACGATACCGTATGAATTATGGTTTGGGAAGAAACCTAAATTGTCGTTCCTTAAAGTTTGGGATTGCGAAGCTTATGTAAAGAAGTTACAGCTAGACAAGCTTGAACCCAAAGCGGAAAAATGCGTCTTCATAGGATACCCAAAGGATACTATTGGGTATACCTTCTATCATAGATCTGAGGGAAAAATCTTCGTTGCCAAGAATGGATCCTTTCTAGAGGAGTTTCTCTCGAAAGAAGTGACTGGAAGGAAAGTAAAACTCGATGAGGTTGTTGAACCTTCTCTCGAACTTGCGAGTAGCGCAGCACCGGAAGTAGTTCCTGTGGCGCCTACACCAATAAGAGAGGAAGCTAATGATGTCGATCATGAAACTTCGGTTGAAGTTACTACAGAACCTCGCAGGTCAACGAGAACTCGTACCACTCCGATTAGTATGATATCGTTATGAGTGTCATGTTGGTGGACAACACCGATGACCCTGCGACATATGAGGAAGCGATGATGAGCCCAGATTCCAATAAATGGCAACAAGACATGAAAGCCGAGATTGGATCCATGTACGAAAACCAAGTATGGACTTTGGTGGACTTACCGGATGGCCGGATGGCTGTCGAGAACAAATGGATTTTCAAGAAGAAAACAGATGATGATGGTAATGTGACTATCTATAAAGCTCGACTTGTCGCAAAAGGGTTTCGACAAATTCAAGGAGTTGACTACGATGAGACATTCTCACCGGTAGCGAAGCTAAAGTCTGTCAGGATTATGTTAGCAATCGCTGCATATTATGATTATGAGATATGGCAGATGGATGTCAAAACGGCGTTCCTCAATGGAGACATTGATGAAGAGTTGTATATGGTACAACCCAAATGTTTTGTCGATCCTAAAGATGCTAACAAGGTATGCAAACTTCAACGGTCCATTTATGGATTGAAGCAAGCATCCCGGAGTTGAAATCAACGTTTTGATAAGGTGATCAAAAGCTTTGGTTTTATACAAACTTATGGAGAAGCTTGTATTTACAAGAAAGTGAGTGGGAGCTCTGTAGCATTCTTAATACTATATGTAGATGACATATTGTTGATTGGGAATAATGTAGACCTTCTTAATAGTGTCAAGGATTATTTGAATAATAGTTTTTCAATGAAAGATCTTGGCGAAGCAGCTTACATATTAGGCATAAAGATTTATAGAGATAGATCGAGACGCATAATAGCATTGCCACAGAGTACATATTTGGACAAAGTTCTAAATAGGTTTGGAATGGAAGATAGCAAGAAAGGGTTCTTGCCCATGTTGCCCAATACGACCTTGAGTAAAACTCAAAGTCCTGCAACGGCAGAAGATAGAGAAAGGATGAGTAAGACTCCCTATGCCTCAGCCATAGGATCTCTTATGTATGCCATGCTATGTACTAGACCCGATATTGCATATGCTGTTAGTTTGACTAGCAGATATCAAAGTGATCCAGGAGTGGATCATTGAACAGCGGTCAAAAACATTCTTAAGTACTTGAGTAGAACTAAGGATATGGTTCTTTCTTATGGAGGTGATGAACAATCCGGATGATTCTAAATCTCAATCTGGATACGTATTTACTTTGAATGGTGCAACAGTTAGCTGGAGGAGTGCAAAGCAAAGCGTTGTGGCGAGATATTCAACTGAATCGGAATACATAGCTGCTTCGGAGGCTTCACAAGAGGCGATATGGATAAAGGAGTTCATTACAGAGCTCGGTGTGGTTCCAAGTGCGCTGGACCCAATGTCTATCTATTGTGATAACATGGGCGCCATAGCCAATACGCAAGAACCAAGGTCACACAAGAAACTGAAGCATATCAAGCTACATTTTCACGCTATTCGAGAGCATGTCCAAGATGGTGACATAAAGATTTGCAAAGTACACACAGATCTGAATGTGGCGGATCCGTTGACTAAACCTCTCCCGAGGGCAAAACATGACCAGCACCAAAACACAAAGTCTAGCCCTCCCACACCCGTGCGCCGCCGCCGCACGCCACCGCCGCCGACACCTCCTCCTCCCGGTCTTCTAAACCCTAGCTCACCAGGAAACCCTAGATCCACCATAACTCGCACCGGCTTAGGCGAAGCCCTGCGGGATCTTCCCTCTACTTCTGACACCACGCCGTCGTGCTGCCGGAATCACGAGGGGAGAACTACAACCTCCGCTGCCTGCTGGAATAAGGGAGAGGAATGTCTTCATCGAGTACCGAACGTGTGACCGACCGCGGAAGCGCTGCCGGAACGCAGCGCCGGAAGGATCGTCTACGCGATCTTGAGATCGGCAAGTGTACGACTACATCACCCACGAGAATCTGCTCTCGTTAACCGCTTTGGAATCTTCGAGGGTGAGTGCTTCTATCGACTCGTTGCTACAATCTAGTAGATAGATCTTGGCTTGTTTGTGTGCATGCGGTAGAAATTTTTTGTTTTCCATGCTATGAATCCCTACACCACCTCCATTGGCACCATGGTAAAAACCCGGTCGACAAGGCGTGCACTCGAAGGCGGATAATCCGATATGGTGGCGCCACCACTTGAACCTCGTCACGATCAACCCCCTGCGCACACAACCGTGTGTAGTGTTGAATAAGGGGTCATGCAACCAGACGATGTACATCTCCGGACAACCATTGTAGGCATCACACCGCTCACCTTCGTCACTAAGGACGGCCATGGCTGGAAGGACGTGCGCCTCACCGGATTGCGGCCGAATGCCACGGTTCACGTCGGGTCAACACCACGATCGTGGCCAGGTTCTCTCGGATAGGCGGTAGACCAAATCAAGATCAGAATTGGGGATCATAGAGGTTGCTAGGGCAAGGAAAAAAGGGAAATGGAGATCGCCCCTACGCCGCCGTCCATCTTCCAATTGATGAGAATCACGTATGCATCTTCCAATTGATCCATGGCAGTCGTGCAACCCGCCAGTCTTTTGTTCATGGCCGACTACTCAGACCATGATGGACGCCGCACTGAGGAGCATTCGTAAGTTGTAATTTTTTTACTCCTCCGAACTTTTTTCTACTCCCCTTTATATTCATCGACTCCGGCATTGCCAGGGCATAGTCGTCGCCACACTGTCCCACCATAACCTAATTGTGGCAAGGAGAATCGATCGGGCGTAGTTAGGTCCTAGCGAGAGTGTCGCCGCCTATCTGGGTAACTAGGCGCGTGTCTAGCACCGCACCCTGCAGATCCCCCAAGGCACCGCCCTCCTCCCTGACCCTGCAGAGGTTTGGCTCTTCTATAGGGAGGCCTGCACGCACTATCCTGTAGGTCCAATAGATCCGTCCTGCTAGGCCTCACCTCTCAAATAACATAGTGCATCTCTCAAATTGCACTTAATCTCCATGAAATCAGCTACTCCCTCCGTTCATTAATGTACAGTAAGACATTTTAGACATTTTAAAATAGACTAGATACACAAAATGAGCGAATCTATACATGTTTTTTAAAAAAGACAATAATATCTTACATTAGTGAATGGAAGGAGTAACAGAATTTATATGCCTTGCGAGGATAAGATAATATATGTCTCCGATCTATATGCCTTGCAATAGTGCGTGCAGGCCAATGGATAACTCGAATCCTATGGTTCCGGAGTATATATTTTCTAACCTTTTTTTCATGGAAATGGATAACACGGCTCCTCCTGTTCCCGAATGGTTAGCTGAATTTTGTTCCTTTTTAAAAACCATTCTACACTACAAGCTGCATAGACGACAGGTTAAGAATTTCACTGAAAAACTCAGCAGTTCGTTCTAAGAAAATAATGTGACAACCGCTCATGTTTTCCTCGCATTGTGTTAAGTTATATTCTTTGCCTGTTTCTGCTATGCAGCTATTCAATTCATCATGTCAAATTTGAATTCCAAAACAAGCTTCACATTTTTTAAACATATTTCATGAACTCATCAAGTCATCATGCACGTTCATCATAAAAGAGAAACAACTGAGTAAATGGTACTCCCTAAATCAGCTACACTTATTATGGGTCGGAGGTAGTGATAAATTTCGTGGACTATGGCATGGTATTTGATCTTTTTCTATGACATAACAATCTGTTAACCATATTGGATCAGGAGTAGAGCTGGTTGGATGTCCAAGGAGAGGAGCACTCCTGAAGGTATCAACTTGAAGGAACATGCTCATAGGTTTCAGTTCCCTTTCCCTGATCCCCCGATGGAGGAGCAGGACCTTTCCCTGGAACTGGAAATTTTCTCTGGACCTCCAGTTGTATTGAAAAAGAGGAAACCTCCGGAGGTGAGGAACGCGCTCCGTGAAAGAAGAGTGGCGGCCAGACAAAGGGTTGCACGTAATCACGCTGAGGTAGCCCTGCTTAAATACAACAGAGCGAACAACTCAAAGGTCTTCCTCTATCTTTCTGTCTTTCTCTCTTTCTCTGTTGAGGTGTGATAATCCAGTATTTGTGTAGTTCGATGGCGTCTAGACCTAGTTTGGTGATAATGTTCATATTGTGTTAGGATTTTTGTCCAACTATCATGCATTTAAGCGAGCATTTTAGGTTTCGAACCTGATAGTCCTAACGGTGTTTTTTTGTTTTGTTTTCAGTTTGAGCTGGTGGAGATACGAGTAATCTCGATATTTTTTGAGTTTGGAGGGGGCTGCATCCATTATAACTTCACAGCTAAGCAGCCCGAGGATGGAAGCACCAAGCTATTCTTCTCTGAAGTTGACTACTCTTTTCGGAATGAGAAAGATGTGTTGTTGTGCTGTATAGTTGGGGAAAATGACGCAGGTACGCACTTGTTTACTTTGGCTTCATCCATATACCATATGGTACTATTTTCTTGACAGTCCATATTACTTCTTCCTTGCTATTCACATGTTTCCTTATTGCTCATGAGGTTTGCATCAATCTCATATACTTTAATCATGGTCGCATATATACTTTAATCATGGTCTCATATTGTTTCTCATTTTAATCTTAGGCTAACTCTTTTTTCTGTTTTCTAGGCCATTGCTATGGCTGCGTGAATTACCGGCCTGTTGTTCACCCAAGCAGCCAAGCATACGGTGGTGGTAGTAGCACCTGTATTGACTATCCTGGTTCAGATGGCGATAGCACGGACAGCGATTAGTATTGAAGACTGGTGGTTAGTGTTGGCATGTGTGGCTAATCTTCTGGAGTGTCGTGGCTTGTACTAGCAAAAGATTAACTTTTGATTGTAATATAAGCGTACTGCAGTGCATAAATGAACTTGAGAGATGTGGAGATGTGATGGAAACATGAGTTTTAATTGAACGTTGTTGTGGTAGTAGCACCTGTATATGCTTATGCTTGTGGCTGGTTTTGTGTACGCTTTTTGACTTCTCCATCTAAATGAAATTGTTCGACTTGCTGTGGATGGAACAAGTGAGATGGGGGTCAGGTGTGTTGTGTGCTGTGATTGCGGTGTTTCATCCCCGTAGAGCTGGAATTGAAATGGACACACTTGTTTCTTTTCATGTCTACCTCATTTGATCCAGAATCTGTAGAGTATTGTACCGCTCTTACTCCGTGTCAGCTCTCAAAGCTAGTACTCCCTCCAACCCATATTACGTGACTTGGATTTGTCAAAATTTGGATAAACCTATATACTAAATAGTGTCTAGATTCATCCAAATTTAGACAAATCCAAGTCAATTAATATGGGTCGGAGGGAGTACATGTTTTTTCTCCAGCAACCAGAGTAAGCGATGGCTTTTTCAAAAGCAAATTAAATGGAAGTTACAATTGACGCACCACATTTTTTTTACTCCCTCCGGTCCATATTAATTTGGATGAACCTATATACTAAATAGTGTCTAGATTTATCTAAATTTAGAAAAATTTGAGTCAATTAATATGGGCCAGAGAGAGTAGGTGCAAGACACTGAAAACCTCTAAAAAGACCTTGACGAACCAAAATAAACCAAGGGTGAGGTGTACTTGGGCAATTTATGGGCTAAGCTTTGAAAGCCTGACATCAATAATACACTGGGCCAGGCTTTGAAAGCACGGCATGAATAATACTCTCTCGGATCCGTGATTTCATACAACTTCTTTTTATTAAATCGGCGATCCTTTTATCGGATGCTACTAAAGAAAAAACATGTATATGGATATTCTGTATAGACTATAGAAGATTGAATGCAATAACAATCAAAAACAAATTTCCCATTTGTATAGTTGACGAGTCATTGGATGAACTCGTAGGCACAAAATTATTCTACGAGGGCTGGTTACCACCAAATCAGGAAGGTTCCAGCTGATGAGCTGAAGACAACATTTAAGACTCATAATGGTCAATACCGGTTTAGAGTAATGCCATTTGGGATTATAAATACCCCCAACAACTTTTCAATGTGTGATGAACTCTGTTTTTGCTCCCTTTGTCAGAAAATTTATGTTGTTGTTCATGGATGGCACTTCGGTCTACAGTAAGTCTATCGAGGAGCATGTGCAGCATATACAATTGGTATTTTAGTTTTTTCTGGAAAATCAGCTATTTGCCAAGAAAAGCAAATGCTCTTTTGCTCAACTGAAGTTAGAATATGTTGAACATATTATATCTGACAAAGATGTGGCCATTGATCCTGAGAAAACCCAAGTCATGCTGGCAGGGCCAATGCCATCTAATTTTACTAAACTTAGGGGATTTTGGGGTTTGACCGGCTACTATAGGAAGTTTGTCAAGAGCTATGGGATTATTGCAAATCCACTCACGGTATTACCGCAAAAATAATTGAGTGGAATACATCATCCCAACGGGCTTTTGACGCTCTGAAACAAGCCAGGATCATTACACCTATGTTGGATATTCCAAATTTCTCTAAATCATTATGGATTGATACATATGCATGTGATTCAAAAATTGGAGTTGTGTTCATGCAAGAATGGCATCCAATGGCATATTATAGCAAGGGTCTCGGTGTGAATAACAAGAAGTTGTCTATCTATGAAAAATAGTTTTTAGCAATTATGATGGTATTTGTCTTCCTAGAGAGTCAGATCCTACAGACTAATCTATAGAAAGAAAGCAATGAAAAGATTGGTGGGGCTTACTTTTCGCATTCTAGTACAAGAAATGGGAGAACAAAGTGGAAGATGCCTTGTAACGTTTCGGTCATGCTTTCTCCTTGTGACAAGGGATTACCTCGGCAATGCCCATTGTTATGGACTTAGTGTTTCGTGGAAAAAGAGAGCCCTGGTGATTTCATCGGCTTAACAGACAAACAAGGGAGGCGATTTACCCAGGTTCAGGCCCTCGTAGAGGAAACCCTACTTCTGCTTGCCTACTCGTATTATCATTATAGAGTACAAACTCGTTGAGTCGACTAGCTAGATGCGATCTCGCCGAGAGAGAAAGGCATCTGTATTGTAAGATCTAGTGTGGGATGCTCTCCTCGTTGGTCCCTCCTAGCCTTTATATATGGGGAGGCTAGGTCTCGGGTACCAATATGAGTTGGTTACAAGTGTATTGTATCTAGTCTAGTCTTGAACTTTCCTTGTCTTGTATCGCCAGGAGTCTATGTCCTTGTAGGCTTCGTATCTATTTAATCGTCATGAGCTTCTTGGATCTTGGCATATCTTCAAGTGATCCCTCTGTTAGACCGCACCATATATACTAACGATGGGCACACGAAGGGTCATGCCCATGTCACTTTGCATTTAGTTTCAGCTAGTATACCGGTATGGATATAGGAGGCATTGAACTCTTATGTTGTGGAAAACAAATCCCAACTTATGTTATAAGAACTAGTTGTGGTGGGAAAAGTTATGATGGATATCAATTGCAACTAGTGCTCATTAAGTTACATGGGAAGGTATGGATTGGTGCAAATATAAGACTCCAAACTAAATTGATTCGGGCATTTCATGCCAATGCTCTAGGAGGCAATTCTAGCATTCAAACTACTCATCACAAAATCAATAAGTTGTTTACCTAGTTTTGTCTCAAGTCAGCAGTGCAAGATTATGTGTATCAATGAATTGTGTCAACACGAAAAACATCAACATTGCAAACCCCCTGGCTTGTTGCAACCACTGAGGATTCCTCAGGGAGCATGGCAGGAGATTTCCCTTGGATTTCGTTGAAGGGCTTCCCAAATCTGCTAGCTATGATGTGATCATGGTAATTGTGGATATGTTTACTAAGTATGCACATTTCATCCCCTCAAACATCCATATTCCGCTCATACTATGGCCAAGCTTGTGTTCGACAATGTGATTAAGTTGCATAACGTGCTTATTTCTACTATGTCTCATAGAGACAGAGTATTTACTAGTAATGTGGAAGGAGATGTTTGCCATGTTTGATACCAAGATACATATGAGTAGTGCATACCACCCTCGGAGTGATGGGCAAACAGACAGGGTAAATCAATCCTTAGAAATGTATTTGAGGTGTGCAACTAATGAACAACCAATGAAATGTTACAATTGGGTACCACTAGGAGAGTTTTGGTACAACACTTCACACCATGCTTACATTTGTTGTTTTCCTTTCAAGGCTTTGTACAAGAAGAACCACACTATGGCATGCTTCCTTATTTGCACACAACTACAAACAGTGAAGTAAAAGACTTCTTGGCTAAGAGACAGTCTGCTTCGGAGATGTTGAAGTATCAACTAGAGAAAGCACAATTGCGAATGAAGCATTATGATGACAAGAACGAATCTCCTAGGGAATTTCAGGTGGGAGACTCTATATTCCTGAAACTATAGCCTTATATGCAAAAATCAATAGTGAGAAAAGAATTACCTAAGCTATTATACAAATTTTATTGGACCTACAAGGTCTTGTCTAAGATTGGGTCTGTAGCATACAAGCTAGAGTTACATGCATCAAGTCAGATTCATCCAATATTTCATGTGTCACAACTAAAGACGGATTTCACGATAACATCTTCTGAATTACATGCTCAGGTACAAATGGATGTCCAAGATATTGAGCCTGGAGACATCCTGGAACGAAGCCTCTATAAGAAAGGGAATGCAACATATGTGCAGATCAAGATGAAATGGATTTCTCTTCCAGTAGGCACAAGGACTTGGGAATACTATGATGTCTTGCGAGATCGCTTTCCACATAAACTAGCTTGGGGGCAAGGTAGTTCTTCAAGGGGGAGGTGGTGTAACATCTACTAGCAGTATGCCACAATAGAACTGGTGTGTGTCGAGTGTTGTGGGTCGTGAGTCGCATGTGGACTGGGTTGGGCTGAGGCTTTTCTAGGAGACTGTCGATATAACGTTCTTAGAGTGTAACAAGAGGCAGGAATGAAATGATTGAAGTTGATCTGACGAGGTTTAATCTCGTCAATGCCCATTGTGATGAGCTTGGGTTTTGGAGAAGATGGGGATGCTAGAGATCGCAGAACGGTTAGCAAACAAGCAACACAGGGACATGAGGTTTACCCAGGTTCAGGCCCCCGTAGGGAAAACCCTACTCCTGCTTGTCTGCTCTTGATTACGGTGGAACCGAAAGTTACAGGGGTGCGCAGATGCAATCTGGTGTGGAGGTGTGTATGCGGTAGTATGAAGTGCCCTCCTAGCCTTTATATAGAGATAGGCAGGTCCCGGGCACAGATCGAGTCGGTTACAGGTTTTAGGGTTTGCCCCTTTGAATATTCTATCTATTCTAGTCTTGCTCTCCAAGGATCCGAAGGCGTCATGGGCCTGGGCCACCCGCAAGTCTTCATGGGCTGGCGCATATTTTCGTGGGCCTTCCTTGGGCTGGAATAGTTATGCTAAGGTCATGTACCCATAGGGTATAACCATGTCAGTAGCCCCCCGAGTGTTCAGTCAAATCGCAGATTCGGCTGAGGACTCTTCAATCTTTCGGGTGCTGCTATCTCTGTTCGTTTAGAGAATCATTTGAGTGTGTAGGGATTGTTGATGCGTGTGCCTGACTCTCCCGACGGATAA
Source organism: Avena sativa (assembly GCA_916181665.1). Taxonomy (NCBI): domain Eukaryota; kingdom Viridiplantae; phylum Streptophyta; class Magnoliopsida; order Poales; family Poaceae; genus Avena; species Avena sativa. The sequence goes on along the minus strand of OV702294.1, from coordinate 161,946,530 downwards.
GGGTCAATTAACTGTCTTAGGACAAAACAACACGATCTTCTTCAGATTCGAGTCCCTCGACTCGAACCCGGAACATATGCTGGCATAATTCGACTCAGGCCACTGAGGACTTACAGGAGTGGAATTTCAGTAAATTTTAAATAATGTACCCAACGCGTCCGTCGGGATTTTTCATCGCGCCTGCTGGCATGGATTCTTACTAGCATAGCGCAGTCATGTGCATTGCCAGTCCATCAGATGATATCTGTAGGTCTTATCTTTGTGTCGCAGACACAGCATCCGAAGCTTTATCACCGCGGAGGTGTTTCGGGTGGCCAAGAAGGATGTTGCTCACTTAGCGTTTAATTGGGGCAGCGTTGCCGAAAAGTTTTTTGCATACTGATCCGAAAGATCGCAATCAAAGAATTCATAGGGTGCGCGACCAGCGCTCCCTATGGGAGTAGCCCCTAAGTGTCTGTTCGAGTCGTAGACTCGAGCGGAGACTTTAGTTCAGTTGTTGCTTACTTCAGGTCCGTAGGACACAAATTTTTTCGGATGCTTGAATCAGTCCTCCCTATGGGAGTAGCACCCGAGTCCGTAGTGGAGTCGTAGACTCGACGTAGTACTCGAAGAAATAGTTTAGCGGTGTAGTACCTTAATCATACTTTGGGTGCGCGGTGAGCGCTCCTGATAGGAGTATCTCCCGAGTGTCTGTTCGAGTCATAGACTCGAGCGGAGACTTTAGTTCAGCTGTGTAGCCGAAGATTTGTAACCGTTGCTAGTATAGCCTTGATGACATCAGTGTTGACGATCGGTGACCTCAAGCATCTGCGGTGCCAAAGGTGACGTGACTAGACGAACATGGGTCCCACCTTCTGACTTTGAATTGACTGGTCACGTGCGGCGTGGAGATAATTACGGTGTCTCCTCAGTTTCCGTGCGTAGTGGATGGCGTGTGAGCGACGGTTCGCTGCTGTGCTGACACGTGGACGTTTGGATTTGGATGTTGGCTTTAGGGCTTCCCGATGAACGGTCACCGTGTATCGTCTTCGTCCTTATAATCACTTGGGGAAAAATTTGTTTGTTTTCACCGTAGCCATTCTTGTTTCACTGCTTCCACCTTCTTGAGCTTTCCTCTCCGCGCGCTGGAAGTTCTTCGATCCTTCCCATCTTCGTTCATGTGTTCACACCGTCGCCGTCGCCGCACTACAATGGGGAAACCAAAGAAGGCCTCCACCACAGTTGGTACCAGCGCTGCTGCCGGCGGCAAGAAGGGTACCGCCGCTACTCGCGTCACCGATGGTGGCTGGCGACAATCGGAGACGCGCGAGGGCAATCTCCACAAGCTCCGTGAGCGGGGTCTGATCCCGCAGGAGAAAGAGGCCGTCAAAATTCCCGGCGACGAGGTAATTCCCCGTCCTCCCGTGGGTTTCGGGTTATGTTCGTCGCTTTTGTCCTTCGGGGCCTTTCTCTCCCGGTCCATGATTTTCTCTATGGATTGATTTTTTTATATGGCATCTAACTCCATCATCTTTCGCCCAATTCTGTTCTTCATATCGCCTGCTTCATCACCTTCTGCGAGTGATGGCTCGGTATCGAGCCGCACTTTGGCCTCTTTCGGAAGCTCAATTCCGTGAAGAGGCAATCTGGCTCCGATGGCGTTTATCCCATCGGTGGCTACATCATTTCCCTGAAATCCAACTTTCTCTTCTTCTCTTTTTCTATGTCTGAGTATGTCCAGTACTGGCAGAGGCGATGGTTTTACATTCGCGACTCCACAGTGGATGGGCAAAACTTTGGCCTTGCTCCTTTTGACCCCTCCCAGAAAATCCAACCGAAGAGGTCGAACCACATCTTGGATGGCGAGGTGGCGGAGACAGAGGAGCTCTATCATCGGGTGGAGGACCTCTAGGTGATTCCGTATAAAGAGGTGAACGGTGTGGATATCATCCGCACCTTCCTCAAACATCGGGTGCAGCCGCTCCAGGCTAGGGCACACCCGATGTTCCTTTATTCTGGCCGCCACGATCCGACTAGGATTTCGACTGAGGAGCTCTCTAGGGGGGATCTCGACAGAGTTCTTCGGCTGCTGCTGAAGTGCAAAGCTGAAGAGGATCTTCCGGGGAAGTCGCTGACTCCTCCGTTCACCGCCTCTCGTCTGGTCCCGCAGGTGTAGATCTGGGACATGCGCGTAGCGCTATTTTCGAGTGCGTTTTTCTTGTACTTGTTTGTTCTCAGAGTTTGCTTTCTTTGTGTAGGAATTCAAGGTACCGGGCATGTTGTCTCCGCTACCCGAACGTTTTCCGGATGCACTGGACAATGAGGTAGTGGACTCCATGTCTGAGCTTCCCTCGGCACGGTCACCGACTGAAGAAGCCTTTGAGTCGAGCGAGGAGCAGACTCGAAAGTGGAAACAGAGTTCGAGCGAATCGTCGCCTCAACTCCGCCGACGCCTAGGAACCCGCCACCTTGTGCGTCACAATGGAGGTGATGGTGGCTCTTCCTATCCTATTCCGGCCGTGCCCGTGCGAGCTGTGGCACCGCAGCCGCCGGCGAAGCGGAAGAAGGAAGAGAAGAAGGAAGAGAAGAAAGAAGAGAAGAAGGGCAAGAAGGCCTTGCATGTCTTCAACTTGAGCGATATGGACTCGTAAGTATCTTCAATTGCTTTTGCTCTATTTCTTTTTGCTTGCTTGTATTTGACTGATGTTTTCTTTTGTAGCCACTCCTCCGATGGCTCGTTTAGAGATGGCGCCCGGCAGATGGTTGGGGAGTCGAAGGTTGCACCTCCTCCCTCGCAGACGGTGGCCACCTCTAGGGGCGTTGCTCCGAACTCTTCTCCGCAGGTGGGTCGGGTGATTGTCTCCCAGAAGACTACAGTCGGACCTTCGGAGTCGCCGTCTGATCATGTAAGTGTTTCGTTATTGCCGTGGGGGAGCCCCCGAGCATTTTTTGGATGATCTGCTGATCATGTCTTCCTTTTGTTCGTGTCTCGAGGGGAGCCCCCGGGCGTCTTTCGGATGATCTGCTGATCATGTCTCTCTCTTTTTTGTTCGTGTCTCGAGGGGAGCCCCCGAGCACATTTCGTATGCGTGATTTTGCTTTGCTCGTTTCCTTGGGAGAAGCCCCCAAGCTTTTTTCTTGACAAGTTGCGTCTTCTTGCAGCCTTTTGTTCAAGGTGTTAATCAGCTGGTGAAGCAGCATCTGGCATTGGAGACCAGCCTTCAGCGGCTTCAAGGTTCGTGTTTTTTTATCGATCTTCTACTTCTTCGGCTGCTTGCTTACTTATGAATCTCATGCTTGTTCTTTGTTGCAGACGAGAATAACACTGCCCTCCGCGAGCTTGATGCTCTCAAAAAGAGCCTCGGGCGAGCGGAGAAAAAAGCTGAAGATGTCGTTGGCGCTAAGGAGCGCCTTGAGCAGGAGCTAGTCAACATGGCTGCGGCCAAGGAGCGTCTGCAGCAAGGGGCCATGGACCGCGAGGAGCAGCTCGCCACCGCTGCGGCCTCGCGCGAGAAGGAGGTAGCCGGCAAGCTGATGGCTGCTGCCAAGGCTCTTTCAGGTGAGTAGTTTTGTCTGTTACTTGTTCCTTTTTGGCTTCCTTGTCTCTCTAGTTTTGTTTGGTTTTCACTTTGCCTTTTCCGTTTATCTAGATGCCCCGGGCATCGAGTTTGACCGTGGTGCCCTGGAGTAGGAAGTGCTCTGGATGATGCCACTGCGGCGGTCGAAGACCGCTGCAGTACCGTGGTCGGCTCGCTTGCTAAGGCCAAGGAGGTTCTCGGGCGCTTCTATAAGGAGCTCGTTCCCAAGGGCGTCGCCCTCGAGGATGTCGACTTGTTGGCGGATGCGCTGTCAGCCGAGGCGCCTATGGCGTACAAGCGCAAGAAGAAAGTCATTGGTGCATCCATGGGGCTGGCAATGGCCATGGCGTCTGGAGCGGAGCTGGATCTTCATCAGGTCACCTCCCAGATGCCGACGGATCCGAGGTAGCCTTTGCCCTCTACGCTGCCCGTTGTAAACGCTATGGGCCGAAGCTGATTGACCTGCTGGCGAAGTATGCGATGAAGCAACAGGGGGAGGCCAAGAGCAGGCAATCCGGCTCCGAGGCCACTCAGGATGCAGCCTCTTAGGCCTTGTAGTTGTAGGATAGCTTTCGTCTCTTTTGTTGTAATGTATTTATGAACACTCCTTGTGCCACGCGGTGGCTTTTGCTGCATATAATGAATCTACGAGCTCTTTGTTCATTCGTGCATTTGTTTATGTCCCTGCCTTCTTTTCCTCTAGGGACCTTCAGGTGATGATCCCGTTGATACTTCGTCTGCGCCGCAGCTGCGGCCATCCTTGGATGATGCGTCACCGCTTGTATTTCTTTGTGATCGCATCTGTAGTCTTGAGAAATAATTGCTTGGAGTTCGAGGCCACACGGATGTTTGGAAGTCGAAGGCGGAGCGGGGCGCCTCCAGGGAGGAGTATCTGATGGAGGAGTTGTGCCGTTTGGCCGAACAGCTTTAATGTGAGTTTCTTCGAGCTGCTGCTCATTTGTCGGATGCGCCTGTTGGCTTGTCATCTTACTTTGCAGGTGCTGCAGGTGCTACCCTTGTTCCTAGGGAGGAAAAGGAGCGTGTTGCTGTTCGGATGGACCGTAATCGTGCCATGGTCCTTGCGACTGTGCAAGATCGTGTGCACCAGGTGTCGGGGTGCTGCGGCAAGTGAAGATTTCCTTGGCGTCAATTCTGCACGTGATGTTTCCCCTGGATGAGGCACCATCGACTCTTTGGGGCTTGATGGCGAAGTTTCGAGATGTGGATCATGTCAGGGATCATGTGCGGCATCAGTTGGTTGCGGGGGTGAAGGCTGCGCTTTCCCTCGTGCGTCTGCATCACCCTGATGTAGATCTTGCTGCTGTCGTGGATGGGCCGCCTCTTCGTCCGGATGGTGGCGTGTGGGACATGCGTCCGCATTATGCGGCTATAAGGCAGTATGCCGAACAGGTTGTAGATCTCTTTGAGCATCGCGTGCAGACAATTCTTCAGCATAGGTAGGACCTGTAAAAATATAGATGTAAAATTTGTATATATTTAGCTGGGCGTGTTATGCCCCTTGCTGTAAAGGTTGATTGTTTTTAGTACGTGGTGCTTTGTTTGTATGCATGTCCTTTTCGTTAGCCTGACATGATCAGCTACTCATGTGTACACGCGTTATCCTCAATCGACGAAGTCATGAGGTGAGGGGAGCCCCCGAGTGTGTTGTAACATGAAGAAAATGAGAGTAATAGACAAATTTTGGGGCGAAACACTTAGCTTTATTCATATCGTAATGAGGAGGTACATTGTTCGGCTGAGTTGCCTTGACTGAATAGCCTTATTGAAAGTAAAAGGAAGGGGGTGGCTAGGGGTAGAAGCGTCGCAGTTGTGCGACGTTCCATGGGTTGGAGTATGCGACTCCAGACTCCACGTGCTTTAGGAGATAGGCGCCACCTGGGATGACTTCGGTGATGACGTAGGGTCCTTCCCAGGGTGACTCGAATTTCTTCGGTCGCTCTTGCTTGAGTTGCAAGACTAGGTCTCCTTCGACGAAGGACCTTGGACGCAACCGTCGGCTGTGATAGTTGCGGAGGCTCTACTGGTAGACCGCCTATCGAGCCATGACTATGTCACGTGCCTCGTCGAGTGTGTCGACGGTGTCTTTGAGTGCAGCCGTCGATTCGGCTTCGCTGTAGGCCACGACCCGTGGGGCCTTATGGCGTACTTCTGCAGGCAGCACGGCTTCGGATCCGTGCACCATGAAGAAGGGCGTGTAGACGATTGAGTTGTTTGGCGTCGTGCGCAGGCTCCAGAGTACGGAGGATAGCTCTTGTGTCCAGGCTCCTGCGAGTCGCTGGAGTGGGATCATTAGGCGTTTCTTGATGCCACCACCGACGAGGCCGTTGGCCTTTTAGACTTGCTCGTTCGTTTGCGGGTGCGCCACTAAGGCGTATGTTATGTTGATTCCGAGGTCTTTGCAGAAGTCCTGGAATTCTTTGGAGATGAAGTTCGACCCGTTGTCGGTGATGATGTTGTGCGGCACGCCGAACCTGTAAACGATGGATTCGAAGAACTTTACGGCCATTTTACCCTTTTGGTTTGTCACGGGCATGGCCTCGATCCACTTGGTGAACTTGTCGACTGCAACCAGGAGGTAGACATGACCTCCTTTCGAGGACTTGGGCAGTTTGCCGATCATATCAAGGCCCCATTGGGCGAAGGGCCAGGCCAGAGGTATGGGCCTGAGCTCCGATCCGGGTGCGTGTTGTTTTGTCTACGAACCTCTGGCACCCGTTGCATCTTCGGATGATGTCCTTGGCATCATTCATGGCCGTTGGCCAGTAGAATCCAGCTCGTAGAGCTTTGGCGACAAGGGCGCGGTTGCCCGCGTGATGGTCGCAGATGCCCTCGTGGATGTCTTGGAGAATGGTTTTGCCGTCACTGATGGTGACGCACCTTTGGAGTATACCCGAAATTCTGCGCTTGTACATATCGCCATTGATGATGGTGAAGGCCTTGGACCGGCGAGATATGCGCCAGGCATCTGTCGGGTCATCAGGCAGTTCCCTGTCTATCAGGTACCTAAGGTACGGCTGTGTCCATCTTTCTTCGACTGCCATGATATGCATCATGTTGACCACTGCGACCTCTGTGTCGAGCTTTTCGGGTCCTCCTTGTCCTTCGGGTAGCGTAGCCCCTGAGTGCTCTGCTTCTTCGAGTGATCCCTTAGGGAATTTCCTTTTTATGGATGGCAGGTAGATCTGTTCGAGGAACACACCTGGTGGCACCCATGTGCAGGTGGAGCCGATGTTGGCAAGTCTATCGGCCTCTTCGTTGCTTTCTCTTCCAACGTGCCGAAGCTCGCAGCCGTCGAAGCCTCCTTCGAGTGAGTTGTAGAGTGTGCGGTACGCGATCATGTTGGCGGCGTGTGTGTCGCACTCGTTCATCGTCTGCTGGACGACAAAGTTCGAGTCACCGTAGATGACCAGGCGTGTTGCGCCGCAGATTTTGGCCATCCTCATGCCATGGATGAGGGCCTTGTATTCGGCTTCGTTTTAAGAAGCTCAAAATTTCATCCGGAGGACGTACTTCATCTTGTCGCCCTGCGGAGACGTCACTATGACTCCGGCTCCTGCTCCGGCTTCGCGTTTGGAGCCGTCGAAGTGCATCGTCCACGACTGTGTCATATCCGGTGTATCTAGCAGCTGCAGCTCCATCCAGTGGACGAGGAAGTCCGGTAGGACCTGGGACTTGATCGTATGGCGCTTCTCGTAGATTATGTCTAGAGGAGACAGCTCGATGCCCCACAGGGCCACGCGTCCTGTGGCCTCTGGGTTGTTCAGGATGTTGTTTATGGGTGCCTCGTTGACGACCATCACCTGATGCTCCTGGAAGTAGTGGCTCAGTCGACGAGTCATCATGAACATGCTGTAGGCGAGTTTCTGGTAGTGAGGGTACCTCTGCTTTGTTGGTGTCAAAACCTCGCTGAGGTAGTATATTGGGCATTGGACCCCATGGGTCTTGCCTTCTTCGGGTCGCTCGACCACCAGCACGGTGCTTACCACTTGGTGTGTGGCTGCTATATATAGCAATAAAGGCTCGCGTTCCTTTTGCGTGACCAGGACAGGCGAGGTGGAGAGCAGCCGCTTCAGGTCTTCGAATGCGTCATCTGCTTCCGGAGTCCACTCGAATTTGTTAGCTTTGCGTAGCAGCTGATAGAAAGGCAGGGCTTTTTGCCCATGCGGCTGATGAACCTGCTCAACGCCGCGATTCTCCCGGCAAGCTGCTGGACGCCTTTGAGGTTCCTCGGCTTCTCCATGGCCATGATGGCTCGGATTTTCTTCGGGTTCGCCTCGATCCCTCGCTGGGAGATGAAGTAGCCAAGTAGTTGACCAGACGGGACGCCAAAGGCGCACTTTTCTGGATTTAGCTTGATCTTGTATCGATCAAGGTTGTCAAATGTCTCGCGGAGATCGTCGATCAGTGTTGTGGCCTCCCTTGTTTTGATTACTATGTCGTCGACATAGACTTGTATGTTGCGGCCGATCTGGTTCTTCAGGCATGCCTGCATGCATCGCTGGTACATGGCACCTGTGTTCTTCAGCCCGAAGGGCATTGTGTTGTAGGAGAACACTCCGAACAGCGTGATGAACGTTGTTTTCTCCTGATCTTCGACCTTCAGCCAAATCTGATTGTAGCCTGAGTAGGCATCAAGGAAGGAGAGTTTCTTGCATCCTGCGATCGAATCGATGATCTGATCGATCCGAGGGAGAGGGAAGTGATCCTTCGGGAAGTGCTTGTTCAGTGATGTGAAGTCCATGCACATCCGCAGGATGTCCGTATCCTTTTTGGGGACCATTACGGTGTTGGTGAGCCACTCGCTTTCCTTGATCTCCCTGATGAAGTTAGCGTCGAGCAGTCTGTTGACTTCGACTCCGATGGCTTCGGCCCGCGGCCCGGACAATCGTCGGATGGATTGTTTGACGGGCTTGGTATCTGGGAACACATTGAGTGCATGCTCGGCGAATTCCCTGGGAACTCCTGGCATGTCCGCAGGACACCAGGCGAAGATTTCCCAACACTCACGGAGGAATTCGACGAGCACGCTTTCCTATGCGGGGCTGAGGTCGTTGGCGATCAGCGCCATCTTGGAGGCGTCCGTCGGGTGGACCTGCACCTTCTTCGTGTTGACTGTTGAGTCGAACGACATGTCAGGTGCGTTTTGCCTTGAGACTGCGGGCGCCCCGTTGTCCGTCACTTCTCGGAGCCTTGTGAGTTCCTCCTGCATGCCGAATGACTGGGAGATTCTGTTGAAGTCCCTGTCGTAGTGGTCTGATCGGGTGAAGCTCCCATGGACAGTGATGACGCCTCTGGGTCCTGGCATCTTGAGTAGCAGGTAGGCATAATGCGGTACTGCCAGGAACCTTGCGAATGCCACGCGTCTGAGGATGGCGTGGTATTGTGATGGCCAGTCCACCACTTCGAACTCGAGTCGTTCGCACCGGAAGTTTTCGGGCTGGCCGAAGATGACGTCAAGCCATATCTTTCCCAGGGGAAATATGCCCTTCCCTGGGACAATGTCGTGGAACGTTGTGTCGGATTGTTCCAGGCTGCACAGCGGGATCCGCATTGCTGCTAAGGTTCTAGGGAACATCAGGTTGATGCCACTGCCGCCGTCCATGAAGACGCGACTCATGTCGAACCCTACGATATGTGCCTCGAGCACCAGGGCAGCATGACCTGGGCGAGGGATCTGGCGGGGGTGATCCGAACGGCTGAATGTGATGTAGGACTCCGAACCGCTGAGGTACTCAGGGATGGCTGGTGGAGCAGTCACGGCCAAGCTGACTTGGCGGTGATTTTATTTTGCACCCTGTTTGTTGGGCGCCCATTTTGGATCATCAGTGATCCCTTCGGCGCGGGGTACCCGTGTCCACCGTTATTCTGCGCGGGTGCGATTGGGTGATTCGAAGGTCCCACAAGTGGTGGTGGAGGAGCTCCGTGTGCGATCTCACCTAATGCGGGTGCGTTCCCATACCCAGGGTTCGAGGCTTGTTGCCTCATCTGAGGCATGCTCTTGCTGAGTTTTTGGAACTCAGCGGCAGTCCTTGAGCATGTGGCTTGCCTTATTTTTACCATCCTGCTTATCGATGTAGAAGTGGATGGTGCATGGACCCGACAATTTGTCATATGCCGAGGGTTCGTCGTCGCGGCCGCGGCGTTGCCATGACTGTGATGGGCGTCCTCCATCGCGGAAGTTGTTTCCACGGTATCCGCCGCTGCTGCGGTTGCCTTCGCTACGGCGGTCGGCGTAGCCAGCCACGACCATGTCGGGTCCGTCGCGATTGTTGTAGACGCGCGATCTTCTCTTGCTACGGCATTCACGTCGACGGTCGTAGTCATCTTCCTCCTCCGAGTGCGCTCGGTGGACGGAGTCCTCACCATCTGCCCACCTGTTGGCGATGTCCATGAGGTGGTCGAGTGTCTTGGGCTTGACGCACCCAAGTTCTTCCTTGAAGTCCTGGCATTTGACGCCATCCTTGAAGGCGTCGATCGCTCTCTCCTCGGATATGTGCGCCTCAGAGTTCTTGGTGTTGGACCATCGTAGTATGTATGAGCGAATGGATTCGCCCGTTCGTTGGGTGCAGGTCCGTAGCTCCTCGATCGAGGCTGGCCTCTTGCTGGTGCCCTTGAAGTTTCGGATGAAACTGTACGTCAGCTCCTCCCAGCTTCGGATGGATCCCGAGGATAGGCTGATGAGCCATATCCGGGCTGCGCCTGTCAGCTGCAGCTGAAGGCATTGTAGGGCGGTGTTCTTGTTTCTGCCGTGTAGCTTGACGGACGACAGGTGGTCGCTGAGAAACGCCTTGGGGTCCTGCGTGCCGTTGAACTTCGGAGTATCCGAAGGAAGCTTGAAGTTCCACGGCATCCGTGTCTGCCGAATGTATTTGCTGAAGCATCGAGCTCCGCAGAGTTCTCCTTCATCGTCGTCCTCTTCGGATTCGGATGAGCACATGCATTTGGCGCGCGCCTTGTCGATCTTGCATTGGGTGAGCTCGCTTCGAGCGTCGTAGTCGCGGCTGCGACGCCGTGAGCTCTTGTGCCGCCGAGGCAGGTCGTGTTCTTCCTCGTCGGATGAGGGTGTAGGACTGCAGTTGAACTTGACCACAGCCTTCTTCTTTGGCTCCTCAGGGACTTCTCTGTGGAGCGCAGCTCCGACGAGTCCAAGTCCAGCTAGTGCGGAGTTGTGCATGGCCCTCTTCGGGTCCCCCATCGGAGGTGGATGGGACGCGAGGTATGTGGTAGCTGCCATGATCGCAGCTTGCGGCGTCTTTGGGATGACGTTGCTGTTGGCATCCATCTCCATGAAGGATGTGTTGAGGGTTCGGGTCACCTCACGACGTGCGGCGGGGTCCATGTTCTCTACGCGAGAACGATGCTTGTTGCCCTGGTTGCCATGCGAGCTGGAGCCGCCGATAGCAGAGAGCACAGCTCATCGTGCGCTGGACTCCGAGGCTGCTTGCTTGCGTTTGTCAAGCACCTCTAGCATCTTCACCTGCTTTTTGTGCTCTTCGATGAGGAGCAGGTGGTATGCCATTAATAGGTCCCGTGAGGCACCCACAGGCAGGATCTTGTTGCCCGCCACGGCTTCGCGTGCTTGGTTCCATCCCTCCTTGCTGAGGTGGATTACCCGATTGGCATCGGTGTCGCCCCCGTTGGGCGGGGGGATTGGTTCCTTCTGTTTTCGCCGTTCCTACCCTGCGGGTTGAGTTCTTGTTGATCCACGTCGCTCTGGATGAATGCGGCACATTGGTAGTGCTCGTAGATCGGATCGCTGTTGTCGCAGCTTTCGGATCCGGAACCGTAGGTCCCTTCCTCCGATGGTGGATCACACAGATCTGAGTTGCAGCTGCTGCTGTCATAGGACTCATTTGTCGATGGCGATGTGCGTGGCAAAGGATGCGGAGCCCATGAAGCGGGATTGATCGATGGCAGGGGCACCCGCTCTGGGAGACGGAGACTGTCGGTCTGCCCCACCTGGAAGCAGAAGCTCCCGAACAGGATCTCGAGCCCGTCGCCAACGGGCTCGAAGTCCTTCAGAGTGGCTGGCAAGTGGACGGTGAAGTCAAAAGCGCCAAAGAGGAGATGGCTCTCTGTCGCCGAGGAGTTGTAGATCGCTTTGGTTGGGACCGTCACGATCGCACAATCAGTGCCCCCAGTTCCCACAAACGGCGCCAATTGACGAGGTTTAATCTCGTCAATGCCCATTGTGATGAGCTTGGGTTTTGGAGAATATGGGGATGCTGGAGATCACGAAACGGTTAGCAAACAAGCAACACGGGGACACGAGGTTTACCCAGATTCAGGCCCTCGGAGGGAAAACCCTACTCCTGCTTGTCTGCTCTTGATTACGGCGGAACCGAAAGTTACAGGGGTGCGCAGATGCAATCTGGCGTGGAGGTGTGTATGCGGTAGTATGAAGTGCCCTCCTCGTCGTGCCCTCCTAGCCTTTATATAGAGATAGGCAGGTCCCGGGCACAGATCGAGTCGGTTACAGGTTTTAGGGTTTGCCCCTTTGAATATTCTATCTATTCTAGTCTTGCTCTTCAAGGATCCGAAGGCGTCATGGGCCCGGGCCATCCGAAAGTCTTCATGGGCTAGCGCATATTTTCGTGGGCATTCCTTAGGATGGACTAGGTATGCTAAGGTCGTGTACCCGTAGGGTATAACCATGTCATGATCCTTGTCCTATCCTTTTTCTCCCCAAGTTCCCTCTTCTTCCTGATCCTCTTCTCCACTCTCACTAGAACCCTAGTCGCACAATATACCACGGATGACGAAACGTGGCATGTTGTCGGCACGGGTTGGGGGCTGCCGGTGTGGGTTGTTTTTCGGCCGCAACCCCTAAAGACCATTGAGGGTGTCGTTGGAGATGCTCTAATACTAACTTGCGAAGAACTCCACAGAAGCGTTTTCGGCCGCAACCACCAAAAACCATTGAGAGCTCCGTTGGAGATGCTCTAATACTAACTTGCGAAGAACTCCGCGGAAGCGCGGTGGCCTGCACATGGATGGTGTCGGTATAGCTGCCGAACGAAGAAGGTATCTAGGAATATCGTGGCAGAATTCATCGATCAATCAATCGCTAGGCTGGGACCGACTCGCTGCATGCAGGCTTCATCTGCTTAATTATTTTTCGACTGTGGTCTCCACCTGCGTCACGGTTTACATAGGTATAAGGATTCACCGAATGAACATCCTACTCGACGAAGAGTGTGTTGGAAACTTCGGATCCACAAACAAGCATATATCGACCTCAAATTCATATTCAGAGCTTACATTCGTAGGAGTGTAAACTTAATCAAATTTGAAGTACTCTTTTCATTCAGAAATAACTAACTTAGCTTTATCTAGATACACATATATTTAGACGCGGCTTAATTAGTTTCCGTCCTCGATCTCCATGTGCGCTGTTTAGGTAGGTATAAGGATTGACCGAATGAACATCCTACTCGATGAAGAGTGTGTTTGAAACTTCAGATCCGCAAACACACATGTATCGGCCTTAGATTCGTATTCATAGCTTAACTTAATCATACAGTATTTTATTAGATCATGTCAATTTCAAATACTCCTGCCATCCATAAATAAATAACTTAGCTTTGTCTAGATATGCATGTATTAACACACATTTAGTGCCTAGATACATGTGTATCAAGAAAAGGCTAAGTCACCTATTTGTAGACGGTGGGAGTATTACCGTGTGTCGTTCTCCACACGCTAGAGAGACGACCATAAAATCGATTGATAACCTGCGCAAAAGAAAAAATTATCATTAAAAACTTCTATATAGCCAAAGCGAGCAAATAACGGCAAGCCACCGTTTTATGTATCGATGCATAAAAAAATAAAACATAAAATAAACAAAAAATGATATATGTCGTGTATCAGTAATTTTTACTAACCTCAAGTAAGCGATGGTTGAATCCAAACTGGGGGTGGCCAGTTCAATCTTGAATTCGAACTAGGGGGCGATAACTCAAGGAAACTGTTATCCTTCATATTATAGACAACAACCTGTCTGAGACTAAACCCGGCCGTAACAAAAGATATAATGCATCAAGTCATCCGTATTATATATGCTATCGGGGACCAACGTAGGGAAATCTTTCACCGGAAGCATGAACGAGCTGTTGAAACCAATGAACAACGCGTGATCTCGGATGCTATTTGTTTCCACGAGCTTCTGTTGAACAAAATCGACCTTGTACACAAAAAATTTGTCTGTCGATCGTGTCTCCATATCTGCTGTGTGCTTGATAGGATATGATTGGCTTCAGAATCAGCTTCACCTCAGCAGAAGGTCCATTGAGATCAATAAAGTCGATCTCACCCCTGCCGCGAACGCCGTAAAACAGACCATCGCCACTGTCATAAAGTATATCTTGGTACCTCCAGCAGTCTTCATTTGCATCAATCCAAGTCCATTTGGTGTCCCCAACCCTAGCATAAGAAAGATGATTATCCGGAAAGTGTACCCGGAGAACTATGCAGTTCCCACTGGAGGGATCACACGAGAGAACGACCCTCTGATAGAAGTAGAAGCGTCCTTCTTCAAGTGTGACGTTGTATGGGTAAGCTTCAGTGACGAGATCCCGAGAGATGAGATCCATGTACAGGATACCATATCCATCTAGCGCGCCCGTTTCATTGTAGCGGGGTCGAACATTGTTCATGGTTTCAGGCGGAGGCATCGCTACCTCATCCCTGGTTACAGGGTTGACGAGGATGAGAGTGGACCGCTCGTCGGCGGTGATGAGCCAGCCATGGGAGGAGCCCATGACGTAGCGCGTGCGGAAGGCGGGCTCCGGGAGGGTGACGTGGTAAAGCTTGTCGGTGGACATGTTATGCAGGGTGGCCGTGCTGGCGTCTCGGTCGCCGGAGGAGTAAACGAGGCAGGGGCTCTGGTTCGGGGTAGACTGCCGAAGATCAGAACGAGCAGGTCCGCCTGAAGCTGGGACCAATCGCAATCGGCGGTTGAATCTGGAGATTCCTCACAAACACGAGCGTTGTCCATCGATTTCTGCCGAACCCTCGCCGTATGCCCGACAACGGCGTCGCGTACCAGTGTAATCGACGCGATCGTGCTTCCAACAGCAATCGCACCAGTGCACCCTCCTGTCGCCAACCCAGATACAAGACGGCTAAAACCTCGAGCGACGATCTGGATCCTGATGCAATGCAACGAGTACACCCCGCTGCGCTCTGGATCGTCGAGTCTGATGCAACAAGTTTATAAGGTAACTGGAATCCTTTCTGTGTTAGGAATAGTAATCCCGATAGGACACGGAACGGTGTCGTGTGCGTGTGTGTTCCGAGTAGGACTAGTAGTTCAACATCTAATCGTATTGACGCTGCGTCTTGCCGGGTATATATACACCCATATAGCATGGGCGGGCCTAGAGTTTTTTCAATGGGTATTCAAAATTAAAATAACACCTTGAACAGAATAAATATTAGTGAAAGAATCCATGTTTTATACAAATTAAAACTGATTTTATGGCTCATCACATGTTGTTACAAAGTTAGCCAAAAAAAATTGGGTATGCAGCTGCATACCCGTGAATACACTTGTGCCCGCCCCTGCCATATAGTAGCCTTGTAAGACAACCGTGAGATTCAATACAAACAACAGGACCGAGAGGGCCCTGTAGCCATCAACATTGTTTTTCCTGGTACGTACTCGTGTGAGTTGAGAGAGCTAGTTCTTTTGATCAGGCTAGATAGCTAGCTTGTTGATCGTTGTTAGCTGGTTCTTATACGTGCGCGCAACTCGCCGGAATACTTCGCCGTCGTCACGTCGGACTGCACTCGGCGTTTGGGGCTGGGCCAACAATTGGTATCAGAGCCTCGCGGAGGATCTCCTAGTAACGGGAGGTCATGACGGGCAAGGAGCAAGGCGAGTACTCCGGTGCGGCTGCGGGTGCATTGGTGTCGTCGCAGTACCCGCGGTATGATCGCGGCAACTACACGACGTGGGCGAAACGGATGGAGTGGGCCATGGAGGGCAACGACATCTGGGAGGCTGTCGATCCCGGCGGCGACGAGTTCACGAAGGGCGCGTCGAAGTACCGCAAGGACCGACAGGAACTCACGGCCATCGGCTCCGTGGTGCCGGCGGACGTGATGCAGCACCTGATCTCGAAGGATTCTGCAAAGGCGGCGTGGGAGACACTCAAGACGTTGAATCTTGGGCACGAGCGCGTCCGCAGGGCGACCCTACAAACCTTGCAGAAGAAGTACGAGAACCTGGAGATGGAAGGAGATGAGACGTTGGACGCTTTTGCCTCGAGGGTAGCCACAATTGTCAACGGGATTCGCGCGCAAGGTGAGAAGCTAGAAGATATCTCAGTCGTAATGCGTTTCCTTCGCGCGGCGCCGCCGCGGTACATATCTATGGTGTCGGCAATCGAGCAATGCGTTGATCTCACCACCCTCACCATAGATGACCTGGTTGGACGGTTCAAGGCGCATGACGAGCGGATGAAGATCACCTACGGCGACGCGAATCAAGATGAGCACCTCATGCTTACACGTGCCCAGTGGCAGGCAATGGTCGCCAAGGAGAGGAGCGATAAGGCATCTGGCAGTGGCGATGGTTCGGTCCCGGCGAAGAAGTCGGACAGCAAGCCGAAGAAGCCAAAGAAGAAATTCGACAAGAAGAATCTTCGCTGCCATAAGTGCAATCAGCTCGGGCACTTCAAATCGGAGTGTCCCAACCGTTCAAAGGAGAAGGCTCTCATGGCGAAGGAAGGAGACGATGGACCGATGATCATGCTCTAAGCTTGCGAGTTAATGACCACCAAGGAATCAACTCCTCAGGAGTCCGCTATGGAGATCGTCACGCTCGTGGAAGAGAAGGTCTTCCCGCGGAGGATGCAGACGGCTCACGACGTTTGGTACCTCGACACAGGCGCTAGCAACCACATGACCGGCGACAAGGCTCAGTTTTCTGAGTTGAACCTCACGGTTGGAGGCTCTGTTCGATTCGGCGATGGGTCGAAGGTGGAGATTGCAGGACGAGGCACTGTCCTGTTTGAGTTGAAGGATGGAGGTCACAAAGTACTCACTGACGTGTACTATATTCCCAAGCTTAAGACCAACATTATCAGTCTTGGTCAGCTCGCGGAGCGTGGATGTAAGATCGTGTTAGAGGACGAGTTCCTGTGGGGATATGACCGCCAAAGGCAGCTCATCATGAAGGTGGAGAGGTCGAAGAATAGACTCTACATCCTCAATCTCAATCGGGCGGATCCAGTATGTTTGATGACAAGCATGGAAGACTCAGCGTGGAAGTGGCATGCACGCTACGGACATCTAAATTTTCAAGCTCTTCGACAACTTGGACAGAAGGAGATGGTACGTGGCTTACCGTGTGTTGATCATGTTGAGCAGGTGTGCGACGGTTGTCTCATTGGGAAGCAAAGGCGAGCCCCGTTTCCAAGGAAGGGACAATATCGAGCAAGTAATGTTCTTGAGTTGGTGCATGGAGACTTATGCGGACCAATCACGCCGGCGACCCCCGCTGGGAACAAGTACTTTTGCGCATCGTCGACGACTTCAGTAGATACATGTGGGTTGTGTTGCTGAAGAGTAAGGATCAAGCTTTGCAAGCGTTCAGGATTGTGAAGATGGCAGCCGAGGTGGAGTCCGAGGCAAAGTTGAAGGCCCTCCGTACCGATCGGGGTGGGGAGTTCAAATCCAATGAATTCAAGGCGTTTTGTGAAGCTCATGGGATCCGGCGGTATCTCACCGCACCATATTCACCGCAGCAAAACGGTGTTGTGGAAAGAAGGAACCAAACCGTGGTGGCCATGGCACGCAGCATGATGAAGAGCAAAGGCATGCCAGGCAGGTTTTGGGGTGAGGCAGTTAGTACAGCTGTCTATTTGCTGAACAGGGCGCCAACTAAGAGTGTAGTTGGTATGACGCCGTACGAAGCATGGTACGGGCGCAAGCCCTCGGTTGATCATCTTAGCACTTTCGGGTGCGTGGCGCATGTGAAGACGGTGACCGGGCATACTAGCAAGTTGGCGGATCGAAGTACTCCGATGGTCATGATCGGCTATGAATACGGTTCGAAGGCGTATCGCGTGTACAATCCAGTGAAAAAACAGGTGGTGGTGACACGCGACGTCGTCTTCGAGGAGGAGAAATCATGGAATTGGGGCTCTGCGGAACCGGTACAATCAATTTCTGATGAAATATTTTCTGTAGTCTACAGTGATTCGCATGCAGATGATCAAGAAACGGCGTCCCGTGGCGTTACGAATTTAGGCACTGGTTCAGAAGATGGAAGTCCGGAAGTGAGCAGCAGCAGCGCTACGCCTGGAGAGGTATCTCCGCGTGGGAGTCCCGGCACGAGCAGTAGCTCACGCGCTGCACCTGGAGGCTCGGCGTCGCCATCCAGTCCACGCGCGGACGAGAGCCCTGGCGCAAGTGGCCCATCAGCTACACACTCCCGTCCACGAGGGACTAGTGGCAGTCCAGAAGTGGACGCGGGCGACGATGTCACGTCGCCAACATGCAGTACACCGACAGAAACTGCAGGAAATTCAGTAGACGCTGAAACAAGTACTACGTCAGCTTCCACGTCTCTTCCAAGTGCACGGGAAGAAAGGAGATGGCCACCTACTCCAGAAAAAATCTGAAGTGTACTGGAGTTGTATCCGTCGGAGACCCTTCGTACAGCGCGTGCGCGAGGGAGAGGACAAGGTCGGTGTTTACTCACCGAGGAGCCAACGAAATTCGAGGATGCTAATACGGAGGAGTGTTGGCGTCGGGCTATGGATGAGGAGTTGGGGTCGATCCGCGACAACGATACATGGGAGCTTGTCGATCTACCCAACAATCACAAGGTCATAGGGCTCAAGTGGGTGTACAAGATCAAGAAGGATGCCGAAGGGAAGTTGGTGAAACACAAAGCTCGGCTAGTGGCCAAGGGATACGTGCAAGAGCAAGGTGTGGATTTCGAAGAAGTGTTCGCTCCCGTTGCAAGGATGGAATCGGTGAGATTACTTATCGCTCTTGCAGCTCAAGAATCTTGGAAATTACATCACATGGATGTGAAATCCGCGTTTTTGAATGGGGAGTTAGAAGAAGAAGTTTATGTGAAGCAACCACCAGGATACATCAAAGAGGGAGAAGAACACAAGGTTTTGAAGCTACACAAGGCGTTGTACGGGCTACGGCAAGCCCCTCGGGCGTGGAACATCAAGCTTGATCGTACATTGATCTCTCTCGGATTCGAGAAGAGCCCACTGGAGCATGCGATATATAAGCGAGGTAAAGGAAGAGATCATCTACTAGTTGGCATCTATGTTGATGATCTATTGATAACAGGAGCGGATGAGAAGGAGATTGCAAAGTTCAAGCTACAGATGAAGGAGTTATTCAAGATGAGTGATCTAGGCTTATTGAGCTACTACCTTGGGATCGAGGTACATCAAAAGCTGGGTGCGATCACGCTATGCCAAGAGGCATATGCAAAGAAGATACTCGAGAAATGTGGCATGGAAGAGTGCAATCCAACTCATGTTCCGATGGAACATCGTCTTAAACTGAGCAAAAGGAGTGAAGCACCTGCGGTTGATGCAACGGAGTATAGGAGTGTTGTCGAAAGTTTGAGGTATCTCATTAACACAAGACCCGACTTGGCCTATTCCGTTGGCTATGTGAGTCGCTTCATGGAAGCACCCACAATGGAGCATTGGACAGCCGCGAAACATATACTCAGGTATATCAAAGGTACTACAAACTTTGGTATTGTCTACTCGAAAGAGAAGGATGAGGTGAAGCTACTTGGCTACAGTGATAGCGACATGGCAGGAGATATTGACGACCGTAAGAGTACCTCGGCGTGGCATATTTCTTGAGAAAAAGTATAGTAAGTTGGCTATCACAAAAGCAAAAAGTGGTGGCACAGTCATCCTGTGAAGCTGAGTATATTGCGGCTGCAACTGCGGCGTGTCAACGTGTGTGGCTAAGGAGTCTACTTGGTGATCTCACCAATCGGGAGGCGGAACAAGTGGTGCTCAATATTGACAACAAGTCTACAATTTCATTGTGCAAAAATCCGGTGCATCATGACAGGAGTAAGCACATTGATACGAAGTATCACTACATACGGCAGTGTGTAGAGGAGAGCAAGATTGAAGTCAACTATGTTTGCACCAATGATCAGCTTGCGGATATCCTAACTAAATCTTTGGGACGAGTGAAGTTTGCGGAGATGCGAGGAAGGATCGGCGTCCAAGCTGTGAAGATGGGCACATCGTGCTTAGGGGGGTGATTGTTAGGAGTAGTAATCCCGATAGGACACGGAACGGTGTCGTGTACGTGTGTGTGTTCCGAGTAGGACTAGTAGTCCAACACCTAATCGTATTGACGCTGCGTCTTGCCGGGTATATATACACTCATATAGTAGCCTTGTAAGACAACCGTGAGATTCAATACAAACAACAGGACCGAGAGGGCCCTGTAGCCATCAACATTGTTTTTCCTGGTACGTACTCGTGTGAGTTGAGAAAGCTAGTTCTTTTGATCAGGCTAGATAGCTAGCTTGCTGATCGTTGTTAGCCGGTTCTTATGCGTGCGCGCAACTCGCCGGAATACTTTGCCGTCGTCACGCCGGACTGCACTCGGCGTTTGGGGCTGGGCCAACATTCTGAAAGTCGTTTTGTAGTCTGATGCCATCTTCAAGTCGGGTTCGGAGTTACCCTTGCGACGGCGAAGACGGCCAGGAGATCGGTGATCGAGCACGGTCTAGGTAACTCCCGTGCAATGAATCATCTCCATGTGTTTTTAGTCAACGAAA
Source organism: Avena sativa (assembly GCA_916181665.1). Classification (NCBI taxonomy): domain Eukaryota; kingdom Viridiplantae; phylum Streptophyta; class Magnoliopsida; order Poales; family Poaceae; genus Avena; species Avena sativa. The sequence continues at coordinate 161,926,154 of OV702294.1, read as the reverse complement.
TAATAGCCGCGATCTACACTTGCGCCGACATTTAGGTAGGTATATGCGGATTCACTGAATGAACCTCCTACTCAATGAGAGTGTTCGGAACTTCAGATCCACAACGCGTATATCCGCCCTAAAATTCACATTCAGAGCCTGGATCGTTGCCTTATAAACTTGTTCATACTATATTAGATCACGTCATGTTCCATTTTTTGCTGCAGTACAGGAAAGGTATCTACAGCACTTGAAAATGACTTTCTGCAGCTCTAAACAAGTCAGATAGACGCAACGCGGACCAATGTCCTTCTTCAGTCAGAACTTTGAGCTCAAAAACTACGACGATTCTCGTTTCGTCCAAAGCGCTGAGGTGAGACACATTGTCAACGACACGATGCCCCGTCCAAGCTCATTGATCTTCTGCACAAAATTCCACCCATAAAACTACTACTTGGTCTGCAGATTTAGGAGCCTTCAAGCATCCAATTTACAATGGCACCACCACGCCGCCACCTCTATCATAGTACTAGTACTATAATTTTGTGGCAGTTCTCTCTGCTTTCCACCTAGCGAGGAGGTGTTGACATTTTTGTACTAATCAACAACACGGCACGATAACCCAGTTCCAACCTTCCATTAGAAAAGAAGAAACCACCATACTACTGCCATAGCCATATCTTACACAGGTGTGCAGCCCACAAACGTTTCAGTGAGACAAAAGCTAATTACATGAGGATACCGGCATCATCGCCGAACCTCACACCAAAACGCTACCAGGCCACAATCAGCATGAAACTACATAGTATATCCATCTAAAGCCACAGGCTTACATCTCACAAGCTGTAATTGCACTTCAAACTTCTCTTCTAGTCAACGTACCCTCGAATTCTCTCTTGACGGCCTCGTCGCCTCCTCTGCTTCTCTCAGTATCTCCTGGAAAGCTTGGAGGGAACTGGCAGCGAAGTTCTCCAGAGCCTGAAAGACCAGCCTCAGGTTCATGTGCACGCTGCTTGCTTCGATGCGGTGCGCCTCGTACGTTTGTACCGTCGGACACCTTTGGAAACTCGGCCGGCCCGGCACCAATGCCAGCTTCCTGTTTAGTTCATCGGCTTCCTTGTTGATCTCTGCCGCCTTCCTTTCCAGCATCTTGACCCACTTCTCCCTCTCTCGAACCGCGACCATTCTTTCGCCTTGCTCAAGGTTTTGCTGCTCCCACAGATGGCGCACGCTGGACACGAGGGCTTGCATCGCGTTGACCACGTCCTTCTCTGAGATCTTGTCCATTGCTTGAGACCATTTGTTGCAGATGACGAAGATCAATGGAGCCCCTATTCTCCTGGGCGAGTAAGTAGGCGCAACCGAAGGCTCGTAGTTGAGGCAGAGTGCCAGCCATCCGTTCAGTGCCTTTACGAAGTTCCTGTGCGCGCTCACCCAAGAGGAAAAATTGATGATCCATTTGATCAGCTCTAGTTCTAGCTCCATCGCCAAATCACGGCCGTTTCCACCCGATATTGCTGGCGACAAGTTTTTGGCTTCTGACATCACTTGAAACTGAATCTGGTACGAGTGTAGCTTGTCTTGCCACATTTTTGCAAACCTGAAAATATGTGATCAGCTTGTTAGGAATAACTAGCACTTACAGAGACATAGATGTAACTCAATAAAGTATTTTTTTAGGGGTCAATAAAGTATATTAGAAGCACAATCAGGAACTTTTATCTTCGGCAAATACCATATTACCATGATGCAACACTGATTGTGCAAGAATCGGACAAACTCTTTGATAGATCCTAGATGTAAATGCACCATAACCCGCTTCTCCCCAAAACACTGAATTCAAATGTATGCACCATTCACATCGCAATGCATAACATGAAAGTAACAGTTGAGATTTCTCTTATGACTGTGATTAACAGATAAGAACATGTTTGCTAGCGACAAACTAGAAAGCACAATGAAAACTTAGAGCAATCATCTTCCAGTTAAAAAGGAGACATACCCTTGGATCAAGGTATTAACTTGTGGCCCTAGTTCCTCGTCTCTTACTTTGTTGATCTTTCTTGAAACCTTGGCAATGACACACACAGAAATTCTTATCTTTGTTGACAGCTTCCTGAGCAAATTTTGAGTTGAGTCGATCTTATGAGCTTCAGCACCCCTTTGATCTAAAAGCTTCAGTCGCTTAGAGTTCTTGGCGAGAAGTAAGCGCATTTTCTCCTCAGACTGCAAGAGAAATGCCACACAAAAGAGAGAATACTGCGTAAGAAGGATACTTTGGTGAGTAAATGTTGAGACATAATCTACTGAACTACTAATTAGAAGCATATGGGCCATTATACCCTACTGAATGGTACAAAAGTAGTTCCAATAAAGTGGCAGATCCAATCCACAATAAGGTGATTGCATACTATGACACGAATGACCTTGATAATGAAGTTGTAAGCTATAATAAGTTTCTAGTCTAGCTCTAGCATAGAAAATAGGAGGGGAAAAACAAGAAAAACGAATTACCCATAGCTAATCTCAATTGCTCTGTGTAAGTTCTTTCATAACTGGCCTTTAGGCTTTGATAAAGTTACTTCACAAACATTAGTATTATGCTTCTGACCCTTGATTAATTAGCATGCAAAGGATCACCTAGATTCCTAAAGTGCACACAAAAATTCTAACAGGCTGCTTGAGGACCGGAATCAATCAACTAGTTTGCCTTTTCAGTTTGTGGATACTGAAAACTTGCGCCACTTTTTGCTTAACATACATCTCCCTCCAGAAAAGATCAAGCTTCTTTAGTAGGATCCCCACTCAATTATTCAGATCAAGTGACTTTTGGATCAAACAGAAAGGCCCTTAGACTATAAAGGCTAGCTAAAAATAGAAGACCAGAGCTACGAAAGGTTATACAGATTAAGGTGAGACAACATATGACCCTGTTTTTAGCGACAGAATCGTAACCTAATTCACTGCTAAGGGCCTAAAGGTTATGCATTACCTCTTCTATTTCATCAATTCACTGCTACTAGAACAAAATAAAAAAATACTACAAGCATTCTCATTTAAATTCTCTTGCACATTTCCATGAATAACTCTAACTAAAACCATAGCTCAAGATCAGGTACCATTTCAACTCATAGAAAGGAGCTTAACAGAACATTGGTATACCTTGACCTCTCCATACAGCTTCGTCTCCCAGAAATATAGCTTCTCTAGTGTCAAGGATAAGCTCCACGAGCCCACCACCTTGCCTTCTTCACCAACTCCCATGCCCAACGTGTCCACGTCCTTGCACCCCAGATGCGGCACAGAGATCACAGACATCATCCGTGATGAAGCAGCTTCAAACAATGAAACAGAGTCAAACAATGCACCTTGCACAACTGAGTTAGATCAGAAATTCAGACTAGCATTTCCATTGACCAAGCAGTAGCTAGCTTACCATGGTAAACCGAGCTGCGTCCTTGGTAGCTCGGCTTCCCGACCTCGAGCAGCGGCGCGAGCTCCCTGGCTGCCTCCGCCACTCGAACGAGCTGCATCTTGATCGCACCTGCAGGGTCGACCGCATTGTCGAAGACCCTCTGCGCCGGCAGCTCTGGTTTTGTCGCGGCGGCCATGTTGCGGTATGCCGGTGGCCTCCGTCGTGCATTCCTCGGCTTGTCGAACTCCGCGATGGTACTGACAGCACTGACCGAGCCGCGACGGCCGCGGCCGCTGCCAACCGTGGAGTACTCGCTGGCCATCTCCTTCACGACCACGACCTCCTCGTCGTCGTCCTCCAGCTCCGGAATGCCCTCCTCCTCCCGCACCTCCCGCGAGCTCCGGCTCGGCGTGTACGCGGCGGCGGCGGCCGCCGTGGTGGTGGGGTTGTAGCAGTAGCCTTCGTACGAGTCGTCGTAGTTGTCGAACACGTTTAGGAAGTCCCACGAGCTCTCCCTAGGAGGCGGCGGTGGAGCCACAGGTGCCCTCTGCTGCTGCTGCTGCTGCTGCCGCGGCGGCGGCGCCGCTGGCTCGCCGCCGTAGGCATAGTACTGAGGCTGCGTGTAGCCGCCAGCACCGGCCGCGTCGAACGCGCCGTAGCGCGCTCGCGAGGACACCGGCGCGCGCTGCGTGACGGCGACCGACGCCGGGGGCGGGCGGCTGCGCGCGTAGTAGAACTGCAGCGTGCTCTGCGGCGGGGGCGGGTAGGCGAACGTGGGCTGCGCGGGCGCGTACGCGAAGTAGTCCTGGTGCGGCGGGAGGCGCTGCTGCTGCTCGGGAAGGAAGCGGCGCGTAGGCGAGTCGGGCGGCGAGGATGCCGAGTCGGATCCCGAGGAGCAGGACTCGCAGGGCACGTGCGAGGAGGAGTAATGGCGGTCCGGAAGGGACGACGAAGGCTGCCGCCCGCCACGACTGCGCCCGCGGTCGCCCTTGCGGTGGGAAGGCAGGGCGAGGTGCGGCGGCGGCGAGTCCTCGGCCTGGAGCTGGAGGAGGAGGTGCATCGGCGCGGCGATCGAGTCGTAGGATCTCGCGAGCGCGGCGTGCGCGTCGGCGAGCGCGTAGCGGTGGCGCACGGCTGCGGCGAGGAGGTCGGCGCGGCCGCGGCACAGCGCCACCGCCTCCTGGCCGTCCAGCTTGGAGCCGTTGCAGCCCATGGCGCGCGCGGGGGGGAGGGCCAGACGAGACGAGGAACACGAAGGCACGCAGCACGTACGGCCCGGCCCTGGAGAGCAGAGTGTACCTACCACTCCTACTCGGCAGGCATTATGGCGTTCGGTGAGGTTGGCGCGAGAGGACGACGTCGCGCGGTGGAGGGAAATGTGTGCGAGCTGCGGCAACGAGGACGGGAACAGAAGAAGGGGGAGTGGGGGCTGTCTGGGGAAGGAGCCAAAGGAGGAGAGCTCGATCGGCCGAGGAAGCAGAGAAGGCTGGGGAAGGAGGAGACGGCGCAGGATCTTGGCTTACATTTGTTCTTATTTTGCTGCTGGGCTTGTCGCATGCTTGTACCGTGACGCGAAGTGTAGTGGGGCGTGGACGGAAGTGGAAGTGGAACAGCGAAAATCCAAGGCGGTTCCGGTAGCTATTGGTTGAAGAAGACAAGGGAGGGAGGGAGGGGGGACCCTTTTGCTGAGAGAAGGAAGCCATGGTGGAGTGGTGGCCTGGTGGGCGTGCCGTGCGTGGACCGCGGAGGCTGGAGGGGCACGTGGGACGGGCTCGGATCCCAGACGACCCCAACCGAGGCCCTAGTTGTCCTGCCTCGCCTCGCCTCCGGGTAAATTTTGTTGGGCTGGGGTGGGTGCGTTCGGTGCATTGACTGTGCTGCGGATCAACCAGGTGTTAACTGGGCTGGCGCGTGCCGGCTGGCCGGGGCGCACAGCCGCTGTAGCTGTAGCTGTAGCCAGCATGCATGTCCCGACTCCCGACCTGCCGCCTCCATTGCTCAGTGCTCTGCTCTCCGCCGTTCCATCCTGCTCTTGCCTCTCTTCATTTTCCTTGTTCTAGAGCGGCAAACCCTAATCTGCCTGCTGCTTCTGTCTGTTCTGGCAATGGCAAGGAGCATTGTGGTCTGTGAGCTTTGCGTGCGCGGCTGGAGCATGGAGCCATTCTCATCCCAAGGAAGAAATTTTTGGCTTTCGATGCGCCCATCTCATCCCAACGGAGGAACATTGAATTTGTGAGCCGGGAAGTGAGGCCGCCCGCCATGTCGCCGAACTAGTACAGCGTACTAGTAGAGCAGTTTTGCCCTAGTAGTAGTAAATACCCCCGTCGTGTTCCATCAAACATAACTATGCTTACAGCATTGACGTGCTACTCCGGCTCGACATTGCTTCTCTAGGGGCGCTGCGCTACTGCACCGTACATAAACCACCCCAATGCACTACTCCAGGCAGGAAACGGCTAGAACAGTGGACGACGAACGTACGGTTCCACAGCTGACCATGTATTGAACATCAAAGGGCTCATGCAACGACTTCTGTTCTGAGTGCTATTCTAGCTAGTGTTTCCTCTCGTGGCTAAAGCAGATGCCGTGATTGGAGCACACATGTTCCCCGCCGTGGAGGGGTCCCAAACATGAATTTTATTTATTTATGCACTCCTAGAATTTGAACACACAAACCATACATGGGTTTCGTAACAATTTAACAAATTCATACGATAGAAATAAATTCAAGCAATACAAATAAATTATTGTTCAACTTGATCAAGCCTTGGGCGCGGTTGACCGTCCTCTGGTCCTCTGCAATTGCTCTACGAGATCATTCTACAACTGATCATGAGCATCGGCGTCACGGATTTCTCCATGCAAGGCCAGAAAATCAGCAAAATTCGAGGGCACCTGGTGATCAACATGGGCAAGAGGACCCTGTCACTCTTAGGGGTCGACATCCATCACTGGAGTCATGCATTTATTTTTGAGATTATGTTGTGCATGATCACACAAACATTCATCACCTCCCACAGGATACCTTACACTAGCAAATCAAGTTTAGAGCAGACCAAATACTCGTTCGACATCCTTCTTGTAGGCCCCTAGCGCGAAGCAATGTGACACTTCGCCTGAATCATTGGATTGAGGATTCTCTTGACAAATGTCCCTCATCTTGGATAGATGTTGTCGGCTAGGCAGCACCCTTTAGTATATAGGTGATCTCATAGTTGTAGGCTAGAACATGACCTTTCGTGAGTTTGGCAAACACCATAGTGTGTTGCAGCACATTTATGTTATTGTGTCATCCTGTCATGCCAAAAAAACATGTAAAATTCACATATCTTGACTTGCCACACTTTTAAGAACCACACTACAGTATCTATAACGATCTTTGTACAAACCTTGCAAAGAAAATTGAAAGTGCTTCTGTGACCGGTACATGCAATTGATGCATTCAAGCATCCTAAAAAATCTTTTAGTTGCATTTTGTGCCATGATCCTACCAGTTTCTGCTTCATTTAGCTTTCCCAAATAGTTTGAGGCAAACTTCTTTCCATGACTACTCTGCAGAATTTGTACATTGCAATCAATGGCTCTGGACTCGCTCATGCACAAGTATTAGTATTTTGAATCTCCAAGCGCTGCATATGCAAGCAATCTTATGGCAGCGGTGCATTTCTGAATTGATGGGAAACCAACCATGTCGATAGCGTCATGCTTCAACATAAAGTAGTCATCAAACTCTCTCACGCCATGAAAAATCTCTATAAACAACTCCTTGCTCATTATATACCGCCTCCAAAAATCCTTTTGGGGTATATGTTGCACTCCCAACACAATAGTATGTGTAGAGCATGATATGCCCCTCCATCCTCTGTCCCGGCCCACCTTTTGTTCTCCCAAACTTGGAACCGCCACGCTTTGGACCAGCTTTGTCCTGCTCGACGATTTGCATTCGTCGAATACAAGGAAGGATCGATAGGTGCTCCCAAACATCGACGTTAGTGACATCATCCTCCGCCATCAACTGGTGGATCATATTCTCATCATTGTTGTCCATGTCTATGAGTCAACATAGAAAATTGTCGATTAACCAAGCAACGACGGCGATGAGATATGCAAGAATACGAAAACATGGCCTACCGAAGCAAACGCCAAACATGTTGCGTGCAAGGCGGGCGTGCAGAGTGGCCACCGCGTTCGAGCCTTGGCGGCTTGTAGCTGCCGATAACAAGACATCCGCAAGTGAGGGGGAATGTTGGGAGGAAGGCGCATGTGAACTACCAGCGTCGAAACGGGAGGAGGTGGTAGAGGTTTGGGCGGTGAGAGGGAAGGTGTGGCACGAAAGAGCAGCGAATGGGGCATTGATGACGGATCGGAGGCTAGTAGGTGGTATCTGACTGCCTTTTCCTACGTGGTGAGGGTCGCGGCTTCCTTTCAGCGTGCCCGCAAAGGTCCATGTGTAGCAGGGATGGCCTCGATGCGTCGCACACGGTATTGGGCCACGCCTGACCGGAAAGGCCTTTGGGGCTCACCAATTGGCATAATTTTCTTTCCGGCGTGCCCCATGGCTCTTTGGGGCGTCATTTGGGGACATATATAGAACACTATTTCTAGCACAACCAAGGTAGTTTTAGAGCATCTCGATCTGCTAGCCCTAAAGGACGTCCCACAATAGTGTCGGATCATGCCTTTGAGGCACACAAACACGAGTGACCATCTTTGGGGTGTGCCTCTCTCGAGCTGTGATCCCCAAAGGCGGCTCCCTATACAAATATAAAATGTTTTCTAGACAATTTCGAATCAAAATACAAATTAAAGTCTCGGCCAATCAGAATCCCCCTCAATAAAACGCTGCCAAGTCTGGCCACATATTATAGTACTCAAATGCATAGTACCAAAACTACTTGGCCGTGGTGGCATCGCCTCTCTCGATGATGGTTCGCGTCACCGTCTCTTCCAATGGTGGCATCAATGCTCTCGACGCTGATGTTGGCGGCGGCCTAGTCCTGATGCCCATCTCTAGTGGGATGGCGTTGCGGGTCTTGTCATGCGTGCCCTCACCTCGTCATCATACATCGACATGTTAACCATCAAGAGAGCAAAATCCTTCTTCCTCTTCTTCAACACCACTCTCAACATCTCGAGCTCGAGCTTCATGTATTGCTTCTGCATGACATCAGCCCACCTCAAGCCTGATTCTTGGCACCGCAGGAGCGAGCTTGATGAGACCTCGGCAAGACACTTGTCGATCGATGTCTGCACCCTGTCTGATGCTACAACCACTGCAACAGCTGCCTTATCCTTCTTGTTACCGTCGAGTCGTCTGAGAGAGATCGTTGTGGGCGTGTCCACATCAATGATGTTTCACTTAATGCCCTTCATGAGTTGCTTCCCTAGATGTAGCTCCCCACATAGAATCCTTGGCTTATCAAAAGATTCATCACTGCGTCAACGTCCTTCTTCTCCACGTGGCGGCGCGCATTGTGCTCGCCGGTGGCGAATTTGCGCTGCATGCAGATATCGTTCCACTTCATATCTGGAATCCCCTCTGGCTTCTTGCGAGGATTCTAGAAAGTCTCATCCGACCCTTATTGAGCCCCTTCGCCTTTGACATCTTTGTTGTCATAGCGACACCGACGTTGTGGAAGAGAAACAGGAATATAGAGCGGTGGGCGGGAGAAATGAATTGGAAAGAGGGAAAGGAAAGTCAAATAGACGCGCAACAATGACAATATGTCGCAGCCAGGTTGGCCCACGCGACTCTCGTCTTGTATCTGGCTCATCCAAATGGCTCTCGATGGCGCGGGACAGGCTAGTGTATCACACGCATCGCGCAGTTAGAGTATCCCCACTCGTTGGGCGAACCCAGGCCGACATCCGGACTTTTTTTGGCCGTACGGAACTCATTTTCGGCCTGGGAACGCCGAGCTTCCCGCTCGCGTTCCCAGGCCGAGTCCCCACGTTCGGTGAAATTCAGTTAAACACGGCGAAATTTGGGCAAATATAGGCGGATTTTATTAATTAGGACAAGGACGCACATATTACATCGAATTTAACTAGGAAAAGGCCGGCCTCCATGGTCGACGACGGACGCCGCTTCTACAGGCCGAGGCGGGGGTGGTTGCCGGTCTGGATCTGCTCCATTACGGCGGCGAGAGTTCGCCCTGGAACGCTCCACCAGCGGCGGCGGCGGTCCCTCGTGTCGGGCGAGATCCTGGAGGCGCCTGTCGGCGAAGAACTGCCTCCAGAAGACCAGGTTGCCAGGATCCTCGGCGAGATCCGGGGCTTGCATGGCGGCGATAGCCGTCTGGATCTCTCTGGCGATGTCCTCGTCGGCGGGAACCGGCGGAATAGGGATCCCGTCGGCGCTGAGTTGCCAGGCGAAGGGGAGACGAATGTCCGACGATGCCGTATAGCCCGCGTCGTGGAGCAGCCGGGCTTCCCACGTCTGCAGCGTGCGTCGGCCGTTCGCCGCCGCGATGTCGCTGGGAAATCTGTCGGCCATGGCTTTTCACAGGGAATAGGGATCCCGCTGTGTGTCTGGAGTTCGCCGGAGTTGGGAGCGGTGTGAGAAAATATGAATGGAGACGGCGAGATGTGGGCCTTTTATAGGCCGTGGTCGGCGGCGAGGGCGGGAAAAGGGAAACGACGGGAAGGATGATGACGACTCGACTTTTGTCGCTGACAGGCTGGTCTACTTGGCCAATTCGCTTCATTCGACGTTCCCAGGACATACCCAGAATCCTGGGTACGGCCTGAAAAGTTCGGACCAAAGTTGACCTAAATCCAGACAAAAAGAGGTTTATGGGAACGTGACTAGGCCGATTTTCGGAGTTACCTAGAAGACACAATTTCGTGTTCCACCGTCTCCCAATCTGTTGAACCAAATCGTTTTCACAATCAATGTGCGCCACTGTCGTTGTCAAAAAGAAAGAAAAAACAGTGTAACAGGATCCGTCGGCGCTGGCACGAGAAGTGGGCACTGAATGCCAACAGTCCAGCTATAAATCTTTGCGTGCTGTATCCCTGAAAATAAATCCTTGCGTGTCCTTGTTTTATCCCTGTTTCCCCCTTTCCTCTCCACACATTCATGTCTCCCACTGTTTCAAGTGGTGGGACGTGGACCGGTCCAATCTCTCGCGTAAACAGAAGCAAAAAATCCGGTGACCGAGAGCGTCAGAGAAAGCGTGGCGACAAGATCTCAGTGCAACTCTGAGGGAGAAAAGGTCACGCCGCCTGCTGCAGGCTGCACGGAGAATTTACTCCTGGGGGGCCTCTCCGAGCCGTGCATGCAGTATTTTTTGCCAAATCTGCCTAGTTTGACCAACTTCAACCGCGTCTGCCCTCCGAACGAAACTAATTTGGAATCTGACCCCTCACGTCGGCGACACTTCAAACGGCGCCGACCTAACACAGGTCGACGATGGCGCCGAACTTGCCACTGGGGCGGGAGCCTGGCCGACGTGGCCGCTATGTCGGCGCCATTTCAACTGGCGCCGACCCTAGGGTTATACCCAATCGAGCAACTTCCCTTTCCCAGCCCTTCCATTTCCTCCTCCCAGCCGCCACAAGCTCTCTCTCTCTCCTGTTTTTCGCCCCTATCTTCAAATCTTGTTGAAACTCCAAGATTTCTTGGATTGGGACCATGGCAAGTCTTCTTAAAGGTAATCTCTCTCAAATCCCCTTTGATTCCACCTATTAGAATGTCTAATTTGATCTCATTTATCTCTTTTTTGTTGAAACCCTAGAAGATCATAGATATGTTATTTAGATATCTTTGTAAGTAATATTTGTTTGAATAGATTGTAGCTAGTGTATGCATGCATTTGATAGGAGCTTTGTCTTAGTGTTTGCTAATTTAGTTTACATATGACAAAACAAAAATATGCACATGTGGAAATATATTTGTAGGGATTCATTTCCATAGAGTTTGCTAGGGTATGTATGCATTCGATATGAGCTTGTCTTAGTGTTTGCTATAGTGTTTACTAAGTTGGGAAGCGCTTCAATGGAAAATTAGCCGGTTGTATGATAATATAGCTTAGGACATTATAAGTGATAGTGTTTGCTATAGTGTTTGATATGTTAATTATCCCAATGTTTGTAGATTCTCCGGACATGTGGACGGAGATTGCACGTCAGATGAAGTTTGCGGAAAGTACCAAAGGCAAGTATCCCAATATGTCATCGAAAGATGCTCCGGTGCTACCAAGATACCCGGTACCAAATTGTTGTTGTGGTAAAACTTGTCATATACAACAATCTAACTACCACACTACTGCTGGCCGCGCATTCTACCGTTGCCCCGATACACGCGTGAGTTTTGGTGTCTTGTGACATGGTATCTATCATACTTGATTGATCGTTGTTTGTTGATATGGTAAATTTTATTTGACAGGAACATTGCACATGCTATTTCTTCCAGTGGATCGATGGCCCCGAGTGTTATGATGACTATCTTCTTTCATGGGATATTAGCATTCTTTTGGGCCCAAAACCAGCTGAGAGGTGGAAACGCATTATGCGTCCCCCTCCATCTCCACCTAAGTATTGGAAATTACACGAGACCACACCCAAGGCTCCTCCACTTGTTTGGTGTGAGCACTGTCAAGATATGACACGGTGGTGTTCCCTTTACGGCCCCGACACTTTAGATGAGTCTTGGAAGGTTTTCGATGAGGAGAAAAAGAAGCATGAGGATGAAATAAACTTGGAGTTGCAAGAGATTGAAAAAGCACAGAAGAAGCGCTCAAGGAAGTACCAGTTAGAAGCTAAAAGGAATAAAGAAGAAGAGGCAAGGATTAAAGAAGAACAAAGGGAAGAGAAGAGAAGGAAAGAGTGGGAAGATAGCAAGGCTTGGTTGAATAAGGAAAACACAAAGTGGAAGTTGTGGAACTAATTTGGCACATTCTGATATCATCATGTATCCCGCTTGGTTGTAAGTTGTGGAACTAATTTGGCACCGTTTTCATTATGTTTGTAATGAGTACTTGAGATGAAATATTTGGAACTCAAATTGTTTTCTACTTAGATGATAAGTACATTGCATGGCACGAAATGATGATAAATTGCTAGACGGTACAATTTATTTGTTGCTACTGCTGGTGCTCGGGGAATGGAAACCATTAACCCCTCTAAATCAAAGATACAAGAGCACCATTTTGAAATGGAAACTAAATTAAAAGGAAATACGAGTGTCTAGCAATTTTCGTACTCATCCTAATTGTTTCGTTTATTGGCCATCTTTTTAGCACACCATTCCTCGAACGCTTTCTGGTTGTGCTGTCTGTGCTCTCTCTTTATTTTCTCCTCTAGTTCCTTGGCCTCTTTTTTCTGCACATATTTTTCTCCATACCAGTAAACTTCGTACTGTCTTTGGTCTTCAAACCAGAAATCCTTGTCGCATCGCGATCCCGCCTATTGAATAATATAGATTTTTAGCTTAAACATTGAGCGAGAAGAGAGTTCTACCCTAGTAAAAAAATTGAGCAAGGAGAGAGTTCTTACGAAATAGGGTGCAGGACCCCGGGCGTGCCCGCACACAAATCCCCATTTTCCGCCAAGCCCACCGCTCTTCATCTTGGCTTCATCAGCTGTGTAGCAGCATCCCACCATGCAATCACACTGTATGATCCACGGAACATGGCCGTCTAGTTCATTCATCGGTGGCATGTCTGGTGGGAGGAATGTACCACTACGAGGCCCTACGAGTTCAAAGGCTATCTCCTTCCCTTTCCTTGAAGAGGATCCTGCACCGGCCATGAGTGGTGTTGGCTGAGAGAGATAGAGAGTGAGAGGAGTTGGCTGAGAGAGATAGAGAGAGGTTGATTGGAGTGAATACGAAGACAGACAGACAACCATCCGGGTGCTATTTATGGAGGAATGACGAAGACAGACACACCAGCCGAGAGTTAAAAGTAATATAGGGATATATAGAAAAAGATTAGACCGCTAATTTATTGATCATAGAATTCATAAATAAGTTACAAGTGTTTCGGCAAACAAAGTGAGAAACATAATTCTGCGGAACATAACGGTACGACACATAAGTAAATATTACACACGGGCTAAATTAAAAACAATACTACGGCTCCCCGCCGAGTGCCCGAATACGTGCCTTCAAATTTTCTATCTCGACACGTTGGTCCATGATGAGGACCCGTGCTTCAACAGGAAACGGGTCGTCGCACCACTGGAAGAATCCATATTGGCCATTACCCTGATAAAATGTTCTACAATTATTAAATATAACACACATAGGCTATATATTTGTAAATATGATGGTTTTAAGTACATACCTGGCCGTCTGCCCCAGGACAATCCCAATACCTTCGCCCAGTATTTCGGAACCTCCAGTCATAGCATAGCCTAGCTTCAAAGTTGCAGTCGCACCAAAATCGTCGAAGGTCTGCCATTATTGTGTTGTTGTAGGTGAGACGGAAAACATTGTGTACGAGTGATATATATAGCTAGACATTTCTAAAGCATTGTGTACCAGCCCATGTGCGATATAGCTCTTAAAGATTGTAGAACCGTGAGACGGAGTTGTATGGGTCCATGGCCCGAGCACGACACGCGGTTATTATATGAGAGCATGGTAGATGGATCTGTAAAGGCATCTGGCACGTGCAAGAGTACTGGGCAAGCACAACAACATATTTGCGACCACCATACTGCTCACCACCTGAGTTGGTACCTCCTACCTCCGAAACCTCATACTTCCAGACCTCCTTATCAAAACAAGTCCATGTTTGGTCATGAGATTTCGTGGCTTGGTATCCAAGTTCTTCTTCAACAGTCTTTGGCCATCTTTTGTCGGCATTAATTAGCACCTTCACTTCGTCGCTCCTCGTGACCCAATACTCGTTGCACTTGTCAAAAGTAAAGGATGTGATGGCAGTTACCGGTAGCGTGCGGATACCCTTTAGCACCTTATTGAATATCTCGGCCATGTTACTTGTCATGTGACCATACCGAACCCCGTCCTGATCGAAAGCTTGAGCCCATAGGTGTTTTTTCGGCAAATTCTCCCTAAGAAAACCCTTCCCCTTCTCATTTGTCAAGCCATACAACTCATTGAACATCTCTTCAAATACAGCCGGCTCGAACACCATGGTAAGCCTACGGAGATACTCAGTCATTTCTCTATTACGACAAGCACGGTAGAAATTACCCGCGAAATGCCTTATGCACCAACGGTGCTTAACAAGGGGATGCTCGGGTATTTCTGCCCTCATGGCATTCAATATGGCCGGATTGCGATCAGAAATGACACAGACTTCTCTTCCGGGGCCAACAATCGTAGTCCTCACCAAGTGCATGAACCAGTTCCAGCTGATGTTGTCCTCCTTTTCCACAAGAGCAAAGGCAAGCGGGACCAATCGGTTGTCCGCGTCGCAAGAGATAGCAACAAGAAGGGTGCCCCTAAACTTCCCTGTAAGGAACATTCCATCCACACAAAGAAATGGACGATAATGCTTGAATACTTCAACACAAGGGCGGAAGCACCAAAATGCTCGACGGAACACTTGGTACTTGACACCTTCGACCGTGCGAGTCTCGATTGGATGGGGCTGCACTACGTGCGTCATACCAGGGTTTCGATGTGCCATCGCCGCCAACAACCTAGGGAGCCTCTCATATGCTTCCTCCCAATCACCATAAACCATCTTCATAGCCATTTGCTTAGCCCTCCAAGCCTTTCCATACTTGATATGATAGTCAAATATGAGTTTCACAAATTGGACCAAAGAGGCCGCTTGAAGGGTAGGGGTAGCTTTGATGGCATTGGCACACCGGTGTGCAATAAAAGTAGATGTCAGTTGCCGGTGCTTGTTGCCCTCCAGGACGGCATTGCCACATGTGTGCGGGCCTTCATACTTACTTATCTTCCACCAACCTTCAGGTTTCTTCTTCCTTGCCCATACCTTCCATGGACAATCTTCATTCTCGCATATCAAAACATATCTTTCATTTTGGTCGGACTTGAACACTATGTAGGGTCGATGATGACTTACGGCGTACTCCTGGAACCATACTTGCATGTCCAACATAGCCTTGAATTTTAGCCCCGGGTATATCAAAGGCCGTGCCCTAGGTCGACTCTGTGCCTCGTCTTCGGTAAGGGGTCTAGGCCGCTCCGGCCCATACTCCCGTAGGTTCGAGTCTGCCACGTCTAGGTGAGCCTGCCTAACATCCTTGAACTCATGAACATTAGGATCTCTGCCCCACACCTTGACAAATGCATCGGTCTCCTTCTCCGAAAACTTGGGAACCGAACGATCATCGTCCGAGTCCGTAGCGTAAGCATGTTCATACCCCTCGTCCTCTTCATTGTCATCTTCATAGGTATATGGATCTCCCTCAAGCATCGAGGATGCCACCAAAGGTACACAAGGCGATGATGGAATGTTGATTGGCGAGACAGCTACAAACTCTTCCTCGATCGGCTCTAAGGTTTCAACATTCATTTTCTCCTCGATGATCTCTACTCGTTCTCTTTCAACATAAGTGGGTTCCTCCACAATCTCCTCCAAGTAATCTTCATCTTGTTGATTTTCTGTGTCCCACACAGGCGGTTGGCTTGGACCCGCATCATACACATCCTCAGGACGGTCATCGTTGCTTCTTTCGATAATCGAGGGCCGCTTGTTCAAGTCGATGAGAAGATGGGCATGCCCGGTGACCTTGACGGCAAACACGACCAAAGATTTTATTTGCGAGTTCTCCACTAGCTCTTTGTATAGATCCCACTCGTTGTCACCGTTGATCGGGATCATCTCAGTATAAGATCTAGAGCCACCCGCATCATATCTTCCTTCCAAAACAACTTTATCGCCTTTGTCACTCCATCCAAGGGCAGCTCTAACCTTGACAACAACATCACTAAGACTAGGACTAGTCGGAAAAAATATCACAGTCTTTGCCATATCCACAAACTCAACGCCACAGTCCGATTGCACAACACGCCCACCGTGATGCACATGAAGGACTTTTGCATAAGCCATCTATATTAATAGCCAAAACAAATACCAAAGCATCCATTAGAGAATGCAATACCCAACAAAATGCGACAATGTTCAACCAATAATACCATGCCATCTACAATCACCCTAAAATACCATTGCTCCATTGCTCTAACCTACTCATTTTGCTACAATCACCCTACACAAACTAGCCAATATCATTCATATATGTTGCACATGCTTACAACACACACACAAAATAGCCAATACCAATCAATCTAGCAACTCCTAACAACTCCTACAAAAAAACTCCTATAGACAACTACCAACAACTCCTACAAAATATCATCTAAGTGAAATATCTACGCACATGTATCCGTATCCTACAAACAACTTCTACAAAAAAACTCCTACGGGTGGAATAATTACATCATATGTATAATTACTAAGTGAAATATCGACATTACTATCTACATTAGCAATAATGTTACATCATATGTTGGCCAAACTTGTAGCAATATCATCTAATTCAAATATCTACATTAGCAACACTTGAATAATTACAATTAACTAGAACATGTGCTTCACATATAACATAATTACATTGTATAATTACATTGTATGACTACAATTAACTAAGTTTACATACAACATTAGTTTGTACATTAGTTTACATACAACATTGTATAATTACATTGTATGATTCATTTAAGTTGAACAATTACAATTAACTAACACAATCATATATAATTACATACAACATTGTCATAACATTTTAGAATAGGGGGAGGGGATTTGAGAGAGGAGAGGGAAGGGGAGAGATACCTGCGGCCGGAGGGGAGAGATGCGGGACGAGGAGATGGCCGGAGAGGGATCCTCCACGCCAGAGGGAGGCAGCCCACCCGCCTGAGCGGCCGGCGGCCTGCGTGCGGGCGGCGACCTGCGTGCGTGCGGACGCGGCGGCCGGCGTGCGGGCAGGTGCAGGAGCTCCCTCTGCTGCCGGAGATGGGCGGAGGTGGAGAGCGGAGGAGGAGCGGCAGGAGGTGGTGCGGCCGGCCGGCGTCGCGAGGGAGGGCGGAGGCGGCTGGAGGCGGCTGTGGTGGTAAGAGTGGATCGGGGAGAAAGGAAAACTGCTCGATTGGGTATAACCCTAGGGTCGGCGCCAGTTGAAACGGCTCCGACATAGCGGCCACGTCAGCCAGGCAAGTTCGGCGCCATCGCCGACCTGAGGGGTCAGATTCCGAATTAATTTCGTCCGGAGGGCAGACGCGGTTGAAGTTGTCCACTTTGGTCAGTTTTGGCAAAAAAATACGTGCATGCATGGGTTCCTCTTCCTCCTCCGCTGCGCATGTCTCGCCGGAGGGGCCGGCGACCCCTGCCATGTCTTCAACTCACTCGCAACCACCACTGGTAAAGAGCATTGATCCCACGCCTCGTGACTTGCACCTCTGGCTTCTCGGCTCATCAACCTTCAATGCTACAAGGCCTAGCCGTGTACTACCTGGCTACCTGTACTGTTCACTTGAGGCTCCTGCCCTTCCCCCTACAGCGGCATGCATACAGTTAGCAGCATGCCACTTTCCCATTGCCATGTTCGATCACACAATCAAGACACCACACCTCGTTCGTTCAGGCATGTACTACCCTGTCTGTCCTGCGTTGCATTATCAGTGGCCTCTTTCAACGAGTTTCCTCTGCTCCCAGGAGCCTCGTTTTGCCGACAGTTTGGAATGGGAACGAAAGGGAAGTGCATGTACATATACGTTGTTAACCAACGACTAGTACCTGCTGGCTTTGGCTAGCCCCTGATTGCCATAGTTAAGCACCGGATAAGGAGCTGGAGCTAGAACGTAGGCCGTGCAGCTTTCGTTCGGTCCAAACAGCTCAGCATTGCGCCCACTGTAGAGTAGAGCCGTGCCGCGAAAGAGTGACAGAAAGCTCGCTCGTCATCCACGATGGATTGATTAATCGTAGGTACGCGCACGGTCCAGACAAGAACGAACCCCACGTGAGGCCGAGCGACGGCGGCCAAGAAAAAAGCGACGGATTCAGCACTTTCGTCTTCTCGTCCATTTGCTTTTTTTTTTTTGGTCCCGTGGCCTTTCTCCCGTTTACAAAAGGAAAATTCTCCCTGCAGCAAGCACTGTTGGAACCGAACAGGGCTGTGGTGGTGGTACCAACGGTGTCAGATTTACAGGCCGCATAAGTAGCGTAAGAAGCGGGATTAGAAGTGCCTAATCCTACTGTCCACTCCATGCCCGATCGGGTGCTCGAGCGGTTTCACGTGATTGCGAATCGAAGAGGAGATATGCTACCATACTCCGTGCAGGATACTGCCCCATCATCAGTTAAAATGGCCGTACTAGTAGTACTCCCTCCGTTTCGGTTTATAAGTCATGCACGTAGTTCTATGTCGCCAAATTGAGCAACTTAGTATGATATATATATTACAAAAAATATATCACCGGAAACTTTAGACTTTGTATTTTCCAATGATATAATTTTTATATTATATAATTCAAATTATATAGATCAAATTGATAACCTAGATATACGCGTAGGACTTGTAAACCGAAACGGAGGGAGTACTATTAAACAAGCCGTAAATCCCGCTCTTAATTAAGCGAGTAGTAAGTACTATTCAACTGTGAGTACCAGAGTCTAACATGTGGTAGAGGCTTCGCTAACTTCAGTATTCAGAAGAACATGACTGTCCAGTAGTACTCCACTTCGTAGTTCGTACTACTAGTAGTAGTATATTCCAGTGAATTCGTCTTTGTCCGTCTATCTGTTTCGCCTATGAGACAGGTATAATGCCCAGTTCATCGTGTTCTCGAAGAGTGCTGACGAGCGCGATCTGCATCTGTTACGCCACTGATGTTCAATTATGACAGACAACTCGCAAATTCAGAGGCCCCATGAACCACCTAATTCGCATCAAAACATGATTACTCTGCACAGCCATAAGAGTCTTCTATCATGTGGCTTAAGACCCTACCACGATCGTGATGTGATGATGCCTAGGGGTTTTAGATCAGCAATTTCTACAACAACAAAAAAGAAGCTGTAAATCCAGCCCCTAATTTAGCGGGGTACTAATATTCAGCTGTGAGTACCAGAGTCCAATACGTGGTGGAGGCTTCCCTAACTTGATTCTTTCTACTACTCTCTCCGACCATATTAGTTGGATGAACCTATATACTAAATGGTATGTAGTGCGTAGATTTATCCAAATTAAGACAAATTCAAATCAACTAATATGGGTCGAAGGGAGTAGTCGAAGACATGACTCTTAGTAGGAGTACTTGGTATCTTCCGGTGAATTCGTCCTTGTCTGTCTGACTCGCCTAAGAGGTGATTGAGTGTCCATTCCATGGTGTTCCGGAAGAGTGCTCACGAGCGCGATCTGCATCTATTAGGCCACTGACGTTCAATGATGACAGCCAACTCGCAAATTTAGAGGCCCATGAACCGCCTAATTCGCATCAAAACATGATTACTCTGCAGAGGCATAACAGTCTTCTGTCATGTGGCCTCAAGGCCCTACCACGATCGTGGTGTGAAGACGCCTAGGGGTTTTAGATCATCAATTTGTTAAACAAACACATGGGCCCTGTGCATAACTGTCGAACCAAAATGCCCTCTGTAGTCTGTACGTAACCTGCAGCAGCACATTGGTTTGTGAATTGTGATATGCAGATGCTAGTTAAAATTGCTCACATCTATGAGGAGTATGATAATAGGAGGAGTACTAGTTCTCGTGTTGGACCTGACTAGCTATTTAATTAGTCCGTAATAACTGCACGAACTTAACTACTGATGCAATCTGTCGCAATTGTTTTCTCTTTAGTGGCAACAAGTTAAGTCCTGGTTAATGCACGACCTCGTTTCTGAATGAAAGCTAGGTACTACTTTTAAAATATAAGATGTTTTAGCTTTGTGTAAAAATATATCTAGATTTATTTTAGTGTAGATTTATTTAGAATTAGAGTAAATCATTATACTAATATAAGTCTAATTATATTTGCTTTACAAAGCTAAAACATCTTATATTTTAAAACGGAGGGAGTAATAGATACTAAACCAGATTTCCCTCAAGATGGAGCAAAGTCAATCATCGCACCTCCATGGATGCACGATACATGTAGGGATGGACTGATCTTGCATTGTGGCCAGCAAGGACCATAATGTTCCATATCTGCGGATGGTCCACTCTTTCAGGACCCCGAAACAGGCTTTTATGTGCACCTTAATAAAGATGCATACTCATGGCGAAGGAGCAGCAAGCCATAGTTGGTCAAATCTGGTCCGAATTAAAGTCTGCTCCCGCAGGCCACATGCTGCCTCTTGCTGTCGTTGTGTCTTGAATCTTAGCCTTCCACAGCGTGTAGCAAATGTGCCCAAACTAGTTTTTCAGGCATCGAGGGCCGATGCCTTCCACTGTGTAGGAGGTGCCCTAAATATTTTTCAAGGAATCGGAGCAGCTAGGTGCTCCGATGCCCAAACACAGCAGGGTATAAAATACTACTATATTAAGCTGGCAATGCAGAAAACTAGAAAAGAAAAGGACGCATGCATGGAGAGGCAGGCCCTACAATCTTT
Source organism: Avena sativa (assembly GCA_916181665.1). Classification (NCBI taxonomy): domain Eukaryota; kingdom Viridiplantae; phylum Streptophyta; class Magnoliopsida; order Poales; family Poaceae; genus Avena; species Avena sativa. The sequence continues at coordinate 161,905,202 of OV702294.1, read as the reverse complement.
TTTCAGGCATCGCCCAGCTTTCTCCACACACTGTGAGACCGGAGCCTAAGGAATTTTTCTAGGCATCGATGATTAGGTGGCAAACTTTTTACTCTTTGGATATGTAGCTTTACATTTCTGGTACCAATAGATCAATCATTCGCTACAGTGTTTAGATATGTAGCTTTACATTTCTGGTGCATCTGTGCTTGTCCATGAGCGGTTTACGTGCTACAAAACCATCGGTTTCTCGAAATAGGCTTTCGCCCCGCTTTATAAATAAAGCCACATCGGCCGAACTGATACAAGGTGATGGGAGAACCCCTTACAAAGCAGATCAAGATAGACAAGAAACACACGAAAGACCACAACTTGCCACCGAAGACAACCACCCGAGAGCGGGGAGAACCGGCGCTCCACAACGACGCCCCAAGAGAGTAACGACGCACAACGCCGCCGCCGCCGAGACCGAAAGTCAAGGGTTTTCACCCCGGAGCCTAAACACGGAGAAGGTAGCCGCAGCGGCGCCCCCAAGAGGGTCACGATACCCGCAGGCATCGCCGTCGCTGGTGCCGAAGCACTGAGCTTTCGCTCGGAAAAACCTTCAAGCCGCTCCCCGTCACCCGCTCACGCACGCTGTCCTCGAGTCTGGCCTCCGACACACGATCTGGGAGCTGCCGAAGCCGAAACATCGCCAACACCGAAGTTCCCCAACGCCCGCTCCTCGCCACCCACATGACCAAAGAGGAGGACCATCACCACCGCCACGACGCTCGCCGAAGAGCCGCCCGCGCAGTCCACCTTCCGGGGCCGCCGCCCCGACGTCCACGAACTCGAGCCAAGTCTCCAACCAACGTCACATCGCGCCGACGCCAAGGAGGGCGGGGTAGATCAGACACAGACCTGCCAGAACCGAGCCACCCGACAACCTAGGGGAGGGGAACAACCCTCCATCACCCACGGTGATTGCCGTCCGGGCGCAGCAGCAGTACCGACTAGGCCTAGATCAGGCCCAGATCAGGCCCGGCCAAACCGGACAAGCCCAGATCGGGCCCTGTCAGCGCCGCCGCCGCGCTGCTGCAGCCAGGCCGTCAGCGCCGCCGTCCACTGCAACCTGTGCTGATCTACCAGCGCCGCCGATGGACGATCTAGGCCGCCATGTCTTGCTGCCGGATCCTCCGCTACGCTGCTGCTGAAGCGCCCGCCGCCGAGTCGGGCGCCGGCCGAACCAGACGCGCCGTCGGGGGAGGGGCCGCGGCCGCGACGCCCGGAGACAACCCTTCACAGATGCGCCGCCCGCCGGTCGAGCTCGACACCCCGCCAGTCCTCACCGCCGCGAGGGGCCGTCGCAAAACCATCGGTTTCGTCCATGTGAGATATAGACATGATCCACTGCTCGTGCTCCAAAAGGAGAAGACGACAACGACAGCACCGGACAAACATGTGGCAGTGCCGCACTGGCAACAAGCAATTAACATAACATGTGGAGAGACTGTTACTCAAAAAAATACCCCCCGCTAAAAATGGTCTAGATCTGTGCAAAGTATCACTGAATTTGCTCCGACATACATTGTCTACGGTTTCTCTTGTCTCAACATATCCACGTTTCTAGTGCATCTGTGGTCTGTGCCTGTCCATGAGCGGTTTACGTCCTACAAAACCATCGGTTTCGTCTCTAAGCATGCATGTGAGATACTACCTTCGATTCCAGAGTCTAAGTCTTATATTTTTTTTTTTTAAAAGTCAAATTACGTAAAGATTGACCAACTTTAAAAAAAAATATAATACGAGATTCATACCCTTTGATACATCATGAAACATATTTTAAATGGTATGTACTTCCTCCGATCAGAAATAAGTGACTTGAGTTTGTCTAGATTCGAATATATATATACATATATTCAAATCTACACAAATCCAAGTCAGTTATTCATGGACGAAAGAAGTATATAATATCATAGTTCTTGATTTATTTCTAAGAGTTTGATCAAACTTTTTCGTTCCTTGACACCTTTTTTAAAAAAATAAGCTACTGTATCAAATATGATCCACCTCGTGCTCAAAAAAGGAAGGGGCTGTTTGGTTATGCTTATTTATGGCTTTTCGTTTTTGGCTTATAAGCTACAAAAGAACCTATTTAGGTGCTTTCAATTTTGCCTTTTGGCTTATAGCATCATACTACTATGTCCAGTTAAAAGCCAAAAACACCTATTTTGATGCTTTTATGACTTATAAGACAAACTTCAAAAGCTAGATTTAAGCACAACCAAACAGCTCCGAAATGCCCTCCCATAGTCCCGTATCAAACCACAACGACAACACCGGACAAACATGTGGCGCTAGCGCACTGGCAACCAGGTCATAAGGACAGCCGACAATTAACACGTGGAGAGACTGTTACTAAAAGATACCGCTTGCTAAAAATGGTCTAGATCTATGCAAAATACTTTCTTTGTTTTAAATATAAGATGTTTTAGCTTTGTGAAGTGGATGTATCTAGACGTTTTAGTTTTTAGGTTCACTATGAACTATACTGGATATATTTGTTTTATAAAACTAAAGCATTATATATTTTAAAATGGAGTGAATACCACTGAATTCTCTCCGACATGCATTGTCTATGATTTCTCTTGTCTCGTTGGTCAGAACGGCAGACGTTACTTCACTGTACACAACATATCCACACGACAAGAATGACCATCAAAATTAAAATTTCTTGCACGCACGATTCATTCGATTGATCTGCGTGCTCATCATCTTCAGCCATCATCCATGCATGCCTGATTCGTGGTTGTTGCCTGAAAAGGCTTACAAAGATTCTCTGAACGACTGAAAACCAAAGCAAGAACGGGAACTAAGAACAGTAGTTTGGGCCACATCGGAAATGATGTGTGCCAGGAGCCTTCAGTCCTTGGCAATCATCAGGGAACAGAAGGTGTAATAAGGCCATCAGACCATGCACTGCTATCCCTACGGAAGGAAGGCGGTACGTTGAAAGAACAGTAACGTGTACTGAGCTAGTGCTTTCTCTGTGCGCAAGAGAGCATCATGAGTAGCAGCCAGTGAATCTCGACGGATAGCCCCGCTGTGTGTTATTGATACACTAAATCATGAAACATGAACGCTAGCAATCGGGAATGTGGAAAGGTGAAAGTGCTCTTTGCATTGGATCCCCTAGATTAGACTAGTCACAATGGGAAGTATCATATAATAGTATCATGCATATGATACTAGTATATGATACCATCTCCACAATGTATAGTATCATATAGTAGTATCATAGTCTAGGTGTATTTATTATTTTGTAGAATCTCAATGTAAAATTGTGGACAAGATTTGTTTAGGATTAATTTTTCTAGTTTTATGTGCTATGATACCAACATAATCTCTTTCATCATTAATTGCTATGACACATAAGCATTTTGCATGCATGTGATGCATGATACCACCTATGATATCCCCATTGGGACTAGTCTTACCAACATTGAAGAATCTTCAACCACCCCTTTTATGGAGATATATACCTGCCTAGTGAAATTGCAGTTGAATGTCCGTACGATTATGCGTGAAAGTATTTATACAGGAGAATGAGTGTCCTTTATTCTACATATTTTTTCCTACAGTAAGAATAGGTCGTTGTTTTTACGTGACATATGGCATTTTATTAGTGGTAAAGTGCGAAGTGCTTGATCGAATTTAAGGACCCTACAAAATGGGCCAAATCTAGCTTTAGAAGTAACAAAAGTTTGAGCCCATTAGGTAGTTCAAGCACAAGAGTTAACTAGCAGGATAGCGGCCCAGATACGGGGTGGCTTCACACAAACAATATAGGAAGCCCATTTAATCCTGCATTGCTATTTGCGTTTATCCTGTGTTCTTTTTTTTTTTGGTTTTTAACACTATAATTTACTTTTCGGTTCTATCATTTTCTTTGGGTTTTTTTCTGGTTTCTTTGATTTTTAATTCTATCTTTGCATATTTCCTTCTCCTATTTTTCGTTTTTATCTTCCATTTTAAAGGTACATGCATTATTGGTCGCACTAATAAAATAGAAAAGAGACCATTTGACATTACATTTTTTCTACCCTCTAACATGGTCGAAGATTAACCATAGTAAAGACTATTATCTCTGGCATGCTGGTTTTTTTTTTGTTATGTGCTCTCTTAAACTTTCACTGGGTTTCTCAGATCACGCATGAAATTCATCAAAATGCTTTTTGTTGGGAGGAAAAAGTCTGATAAGAAAGGAAAATATTTGGTTAAATAAGCGAATATCTAGGAGCGAAAAAAAAGTTAGCGACCCTGCAAACAAAAAACATATACTCTCTACGATCCAAACTGATGTACTCAGATTTGTCTAGATTTGAATGTATCTAATACTAAAACATGTCTATATACATTTAAATCTAAACAAATTGGAGTCTATTAATTTGGATCGGAAGGAGTACAAGTTCATGAACAACAATAATATTCCATGTGTTAATCTCATCTAGAAAAGCACATTAACAAAATAATAAACCAACGCAAATCTACAACCCATGTGGATAATTTTGGTGGAAGCATTGCCTTCTCTCGTGGGATATTTTTATGGATCTTAGTGAGGTTAAACCTGGAACATAGCTGATTTGGACAAAACAATTATATATAAACATAAATAATTTAGACAACCATATCATGAAGACTCTGCTGAGATATTTGTTAGACTCCGACTTTGTAGAATCATCCATGGAAATATCTAAATGTACAAAACTTACAAAAACGTATGTACATATATACAACCTATTACTGAATTTTATGTGACCATCACATTTTTGACAATTATACAAGTTTGATTCAGTTGGATATTGTTCAATTCCGGGCATGCTAAGGAAATCGTATACTATTGGGCGCTACTCACTAGTTACGCAGCATCTTAGAAAGCTCTTATTTACTTAGCCTCCCACCTAAAAATGAAAAGGGTAGAGAAACCCCAATCCCAAAAGAATTTTCTTGTAAAATTTAATAATGAGCAATAAGATAGAATTGACATATTTGTTGCTATCCCACTAGGTTGGCTAGAGATCACTTAGTCTAAATATGTGATCTCATCTTAGTGGGATCGCAAGGTGCATTTGCTACATATCTTTGTCTCGATACTACACGATATATATAACCTCATATTTGAACTCACTAATATGAAATTAACATATCTAGGAACAATTTAAAACATATTTTTGTAAAAATTATTAAATTTCGTCTTTAAATGGATAAAAATCCTCAACATTTTCAGAGCATTCATGTAAAAATATTCATATAAAGATACCAAACTCTGAAAATCAGCTATCTCTAAAGAGATCTAAGCTCCGTATCTTTGAACACCTATGGTAAAATGGGAGGTCGCTTTCATGGGGCCCACCTATTGGTGTTTTAGCTCTTATACAAGCATGGCTGTTTTCACATCTAAAATTAAATTAGACTGTTTCTTTTACTTTGAACGTGTACCAATTGAAATCCCGTCCGATTGATCAATTGACCTTACAATATATTATTTTGTTGGCTAAAATGGTCTGAAATTTGCCTACATTCGATCTTCGTAGGCTCACAACAAGTGAATAATTGGATAATGGTAATTTTTTCCGGTTAAAAATTCCTGGCATAAAATTATTTTAGTTGTTAAAGATGAACAGATCGACTCTATATTGGATTAAAATTTGTATTGGTCAGATATTTTTGGCTAAACTTCTGCCGTGCTGATATTATTTTACTTGCTAAATACCACATACAGTACACGTTTCCAGCTGTATGGAACCATATGTGGGTGTGTTACCGGTTCTCTACTACTCATGGAATTGTGATTCGATGATTGCTCGGCCATGTCCCGTCGGATGGAGACCACCTGGTATGCTATTGGTGAAATTGGGGTTCTATGTTGTTTAGGTTGTGTAATGCTATAAAGGGTCCACTTGCTTGAGTGTTGTTTTTCGTTGCGCACAAAAATGATGTCACATGGTTGTTTCGCATGTTGGCTTAGGTTTGCAGGTTTGCCTTACCTGACAGCGTCTTATTGTTTTCCTTGTGGGTGATCTTGTCTGAGTAGCTTATGCATTAGTGATATTGCGGCGTGTCGCTTGTGGCCATATGTTCTCTATGTGGAAGGGAGACGCGGGTTGCGGGGTCGGTACGCTGCTTTGACCATTGAGGTTGTATTTACTATGTTCTAGGCATGATCGCTTGCGTTCTCTAGGTTGTCTGTTCATCGCTCTGATTCGCTTCCTCTTTTCTCCGCTCTGAAATTTTTCTTTACTATGTTTTGGTGGTTGGTTTCGGCCGGTACTTTGATTCGCGGACCGTGTTCGCTGTTGGATCCGGCCGGTGCTTTGATTCATGCACTGCGTTCGTTGTTATGATAGTGGGTATGGGGTATGCAACGACACATGCCCTGGTGATCCATTACACCTATGTAGTGTGATCAAGTCCAGTCCATGGTGAAAAAATAAAAATTAAACAAGCAATCATGGCAAAGAATTTAAACGTCAAGAGCAGAGGTCGGCGCGGCAAAGCGCGCCGGGTCCATCTAGTAGTTATATATACTCGAATAGGATGTCGAGAAGGAGATCATCATGTTGCGCTATAGTTGCAAATGTTGCTTCGTCGATCAAAACAGGGAGGTAGGTCGCCCCATCACCCGTCAGCCCTTGCATTTTGGCCAGCGGGCTTAATCTCTTGTTGAACGAGACAGAGAAAAACTGAGCCTGCAAAGTGCGGCCGACAAATACCAGTTGTGTTGGCGAATCTGGTGTCAAATACTGCGGTGATGGTGAGGTGGGCGAGGGCAGAAGTTTGAAACACTGGACGCGTTTCGGGGAAGGGGTTTGTAATCTCTTCGGAGGTTCATGTTTTTTAATTTTGTTTTTGGAGAATTCATGAAGTTTCATAGTACATGCAACCAAACGAGTATGTGGTTTCTTTGCCGAGTGACCTATCCCCAAGCGGCGGAAAGACCCGGCCCAGTATGCCAAAAAAACACGAACAATCTATGGCCCACACTACCTTCGTTCTCTTCAGCTCCATTTCATGGTCCTTTGTTTCTTAGCTAGCCATCGCCTCCACCACATCAAAGTGATGGTTGGAATCATGGTTCGAATGATGGTACAAATCGAAGTTAAACTTGCTACAATTATTTTTGAAAGAGATATGCCCTAAAGGCAAATTATAAATGTGTTTATTATCTTATCTCAATAACTTTGTAATAGTTTCATACTGTGCTATAATTGTATCAAGCGGAAATATTGATATATGTGTGGTATATAAACAAACTAAGTTCCTAGTAGTCTATATGTACTAGTACACTAGGCAATCGATGATCAAGGTTTTCTGATCATGGAGCATTTATGCCAGTTGACAATAAAGTTATATCATTAGTGTATGATATGATGTACATTATATAAGTATTGCAACACGATCAAGTCAAAAAGTTCATCGTTGAAATAGTTAGACGTGTATTATCCTTCTTCTTTGACCGTGAGATCATGTTTAATCACTATCACCCGAGGCTGCTTAGATAGCATCAACCGTCAGATTGTAACAAGGTGATCATAAAGATGTGTGTTACGTATTTCAGAGGAATATGTTGAGGTGTATGCATCAAGATCGGAATTTATTCTCCCACGTGATATGAAGATACACAGGATCCACTCGGTGAGATTACATACGTAATGTTGTAACATGTGACCTGGGAATGGAATATCACGGGAACGAGTAAAGTTGCACTTGTCGATAACGCGATTGAACAAGGTATAATGATACCAATGATCAGATCTCGGACGAGTCAAGTATCAAAGTAACATATGGAATTTGACTCAACGTTTATGGTTCAAATGACGTTAAAATCGTGGAATACACAAGGCTCATTATGGGCATCCCGGTCCCGGTGATGATCATCCCGGCAACGCTGGTGGCCGGATGTAGCACCGCTGATGGCCCCTTGTAGCAGAGTCGATGGCCATATGTAGCACGACTGCTGGGCCCTTGTCGCAACACCGGTGGCCGAATGTAGGAAGTCCGATGTCACTTTCTGGCTCCGGTGGCTGCCCTTGCAGCAGGCCCCCACCTTATGTAGCTCTGCACCCCACCGCTCATAGAATCGACATATTCTCCTCGCGGCACCACCTTGGGTCGCCTCCTTCACCCACAAGGGTGACATCAGCGGCGACGAGGACATGGCGCTCAGCTCTCTCGCATGTGAGCGATTCGAGGCGGGGAAGATGCGGGATAGGAGGAGAAGAGGGACTGTTGGCATGGCGGCGACTGTGGTTGGTGGGATGGTGGTAGGGACATGGAAGGGGAGGCAAGGGCGCTGACGCCTGTGTAGGGTGGCCGCAAGTGGGAGAGAGATAACACAGAGAAGAGAAGGGCAAAAATCTGGGGGAGAATGAAAGGTTGAGAGGATAAGGTGATTGTGATCCCTGCAATGATGTCCTCTTCGTTGTTTCCAGCCACACGGTGGGACGCGTGTCGCGTTAAGAGTCAGGAGGATGCAAGCGATGATATCCCCCGAAGGCACCGTATCATTTTCTATTTTTATTGAAAACTCCATCATAGATTGGGTTTCCCACCCCTCCTAACACGGGCAAAGCCGGCCGAAGGACGGGGGTCCCGATTTGGTGGAGGAGAGGCGGCGGCTAGGTCAAAAGGGCAGCGTCTAAAAGTTTTTCGTGGGGAAACAACATAAGAACCAGCTTGATTGGGTTCACGTAGGTTAATACAAACTGGATGATACCCCTCCTATTGTTGTGGGACATTAGCGTGCCAAAAAGTGCACTCTTGAAAGATAAATGAGATAAGAATAGAAAAATATAGTTAAAATGAGTTTTACCACTGAAGATGTATTCGGGGTTACTATTGCCAACGCATAAGTACAAACATTGTATTTCAAGATAACTCTCGATTGTTTCTATTCCCCAAGAAAGATAAGGTTTTTTCTCAAAGACAACAATTTCCAAGCCATTGTTTGCCATTTCGTTGCCCACTCGTTGACATCTAAAAAGAATGACCATCGTTGGAGCTTAACGTCAACAAATCAAAACCTGGCCTAGGTCTTCCCATGAACTTGAAAGCAAGGAGAAAAGGAACCCATCGTGAACCAACATAGTATTGATCTGAAGATATTATACGTGTTAATGACCATCATAGATCCATGTTTTTCAGGCAATAACTGAAAAAAAAGGCTGATATGCTAGCACACTCACAATTTGATTTGTACAAATTGTGGCAAGTTTTAATCTAAATAAAACATTGCATTACTTCAAGTAAACAAAACATATTGTAAAATTAGATAGATACAGATCCAAGAGAATATTTACCTCACACAATGGGTCGAAGTTCAGAGCTGTACAAAATTAGATAGATACAGATCCAAGAGAAAACTTTTCCGATAGTGGCTCGACAAAGACGGAAATAAACTTATGTTTACTTTGTCAAGCACAACCTATAACAACTAGGGTTCACCTATGTTCACCAACAACTTATGCTAAGCAATACAAGCAACAATGTAATAGCAAGATATAGATTACTTCAAGCACGAAGGCTATCACAATATAAAGTGCATAAGTAGAGAGCTCGGGTATAGAGATAACCGAGGCACGCGGGGACGACGATATTTTACCGAGTTTCTCCCAATATGGAGTACGTCTAATTTGGAGAGGGGGTGGTATCAAACCACCAACGCTACAAAAAAGGCCTCCCTTATTCTCCTGTGAATCTCACCCCAACAGGATCGATCCACGCTTCCACTATCGGTGCACTTGTCGGTGGCAATTCGGAACCTCTCACAAGGTTGGGGCACTTCTCCACAACTCAATTGGAGGCTCCCAACAAACAAGCTTGGGGAAAGCTCCACAACTTAATTGGAGGCCCCAAGTAATCCAAGAACCTGCAAAACCACCAAACCGTCTAGGGTTCCAAGAACCTAAGAGTAAAAAGCTTCTCACCTCTCACTCAATCGAATCCTCACTGAGAACTCAAACCTATGCACCAAATGCAATGGCAAGAACACAAGTAGTGCTTAAATCCTTCTCTCCCACATTCCACCAAAGCTACAAAAGCTTGTGGGAGAATAAGAGAGGAAGAACAATGGAGAAAATCCACAAAAGACTCCAAGATCTAGATCTCAAGATGTTCCCCTCACTTAGAGAAGAGATTGATTGGTGGGATTGTAGATCTAGATCTCCTCTTTCAAATCCCTAAAGTATATGCAAGAATCAAGGGAGGGATTGAAGGGGGAGCAAGCTCAAGAGGGTCAAGAATGGAGGAGAAATCCTGTAAAACTCGAGCAGGGACATTGGAGAAGAAGGGCCCCTTTTTATAGGACCACAGATTTCTGACCGTTTTTTGCCCGTTGGGGAAAAGTCAGACCGGAGACTCCGGTGTGCAGACCAGAGACTCCAGACTACACTGGAGATTCCGGCCAAACTCCGAACCAGCCTCTGGACCACCTATCAGACTATCCCAGCGCCTCTGCGAACCAAGTGGACCGGAGACTCCGGTCGAGCCACACCGGAGACTCCGGTCTGAGGCATGGACCGGAGACTCCGGTCAGTCTCTGGACCTTCCTCCGGACCACCTATCAAACAGTCCCAGGCTAAATTCTGAGCCCCCTCCGGGGACTCCAGGGGACACTCCGGACCACACCGGAGACTCCGGTCTAGACCAAATAAGAGGCAAACTTTAAATGGCGATATCTAGAGTTTGGAAACTCCGATTGACCCAAAACCAATTTTGTTGGAAAGAGGACAATAAGAGCTATCCAACAATATGGATTATAATGGATACCACCAAGAGAGAACATTTCATGTATTATAATGTGAGATACCTCTCTTGGTGAGAAATCAGAAAACCTCAAAGATCAAAAACGCAATATGATATAAAAGGGAAATCCGTTTTTGATGAACTAGAGCTTGTTATGAATATTACCACAAGCTCTAGAATCTCACATGGATAAGATCCAAATAACAACCAAGAAAGGATGATGCAAAGTATGCAAATATTTGAGCTCTCTCTGAAAGATATGATCGAGTTACTCACTTGAGAGCCCCTCTTGATAGTACGGCTGTCTATCCTATAAACCGGTCACCCCAACTAACACCACGAGACCGGTAAGAAAGAAACCCTATCAAGATCATACCTTTGCCTTGCACATTTTCCACTTGATCTCGATGTATATGATCTTGTCCTTCTTAAGATGGAACACCTTTCTTGATTTCTCTTGCACGCACTCTCTTGATGAAGACTTGCAAGTTGCTCCCCCATATGACATGGGGAAACCTTTACTTTGACCTTGTCTTCGTTGATCCATGATCACCGAGGATGGCAAGCTTCAAGCATGATGTCTTCTAGATATGGCACATCTTTAGCTTGCACAACATTACTTCTAACACCATTTGGATTATGTCTTGAAGATACATATGCTGAACTCTATCTTCTTCTTCTTCTTCAGGACACCCTTGCAAAAGGATCAACTCTCACATAACCAATCTGTGGATCACTCTTTGAACACCTTGGTCACCACTTGATCCTCTTCACTTTCTTCTTCTCCAAACCTTGAAGCCAACATAAGGTTCAAGCATTGCCTATGGATAATTCCTACAAGTACAACTTGATACAAGCATTAGTCCATAGAGAATGTCATTTTACCAAAACCACACATGGGGGCCCACATGTTCTTTCATTGAGCATCACCTATTACTATATAGGAGATATGAGATAACTGATACAAAAGCGTGATGCCCTTATTATAGGTAAAAACATCAAGCCATAAATTAGCACCGATAATACCAGGGATGCATCACCTGGTAGTGTGTTCAGTATGGAGTATATAGCACAGAAAAAGATATATTTTTGAATTATAGGCTTCTTGTATATATGCTTTGAACCTTGGAAATAATAGCAAGTAACAATTGCGAAGTACAAAAACAGACATGTGCATCAAAGAATGAGAGGACCATACATTACTAGTAATAAGAAAAACAGAGAATGGTTGTAATATGATTTGAGTAGAAGCCAGATAGACAACATGAAGATAAAAAAAGTAGTACCTTGTATGAACAACTCACATCGACAATTTAGTAGGTATTGGATAGTTGATACAGATCTGCTAAAATAAGTGTAAGAAACATTAACATGATTACTCGGTTGAGCGGCTCTGTCAAGAGATCGGCATGCGATTTAGTATCCAACAAATAAACCAAGAAAATATGATATGCTGTTCTTGCATCAAGTAACACATATGCAAACAGAGTTGACTGAAAAATAATCAAATTGAGGCTTAGTCTAGTAGTACAACAAAAACTTACCGCAACATTCATCCCCTGTGCATGCCTTGGCACAATCCATGGCCATGTGTGGAGAGGAAGAAACACCCGAGGGATTTTAGTGTGACTTGACAAAAAAAGGGAGAGGATGACCGAGACGCAGACTGTGGGGCGGAGGTTGGCGGCGACAACGGTAGGAGGTGATCACCTTTGATATCTCTTCGACCGTAATATGGTTGGAGGACATCTCCGGCGATTGAACTGATGAAAAAGATGCATATGTGGATTTAAAAACAGCATATCGTGGTGGGTAATGGGAAGCTCCTCGTTTCAGGAATGAAGATTGGGTTCCAAGTTCCATCAATTGAAGTGCCACTGTTTCTTGCGGAGATCATGGCCTCGTGGGTAATGGAAGTGTCGTTGACTCGTCGTGGGCAGAGAAGAGGAAGTGATGCCGTCAATTGCTTTATGGGTCGATGGAGAAGAGAAAACGTATTGGGCCACATGTGGGCTATTAGTGCAAGTTGGTGAGCGGGCCAGTAAATAACTGGATGCAACGGGAACTCCAAATAAATCATATATGTGGAAAAATTGTTGATGTAGCAGGTCGCTTAGGTGGATAGAATAGGTTAATGTGGATCACCTATTTAAATATTATACTCTCTCCAACCTATATTAATTGACTTAAATTTATCTAAATACGGATGTATCTACTATCTCCATACCGGTTTATTCAGCTAACACAAAGTTTAAGAAAAAAAGTTTGACCATAAAATTTATCAATAAAATATGAGTTATATGTCATAAAAATTATACCATTGATTGATATTTAAAAGCTCTTTCCAATAATATAATTTGTGTGGCATATGATTCATATTTTGTTGGTCAAATTTATAGTTTAACATATTTTTAAACTCCATGTTAGCCCAATAAATCAGTAGGAAAGGAGTAACAAATTTAACTAGATGTATTCATATTAGATAAATCTAAATCAACTAAGACCGCTAATAGTGAAAGTAATATAAGTGGTAACATAGATGGCACATAGACTAAAAGCATGGCGTGGCAAGCAATTAATAAAGAGAGAGAAAAATGGAGTAACATAATCATCACATCACACTTTCCAATACAAAATGAGTCTACAAAAATAATGTTCTATGTTACTGCACTAAATTACTAGCACTATGGTTGGTCATAGTGCTAAATAATTAAGACTAGTAACTTGCATATGTTACTACTTGATGTTACTAATATCTTCATAGTGGGTGATAACATGTGTATGGTGTCACGCAAGACCTAATTAATTAGGCTGTAGATTCTTATGGTCTTGGTATGTGTGATGTTATGTAACTAGCTAAGTTACTACCTCTCTCTCTTTCTTTATTAATTATCACGTCTTGTCTCTATTTTGTCTAGTTGGCATTGCATGTTACTAGCTAAGTTACTCCCACTATGACTAGACTATGGAGATAATAACTTAGACTAGCAACATGCGTATGTTACTGGTCTAAGTTACTACGCACTATAACCATTCTATAACCATCATGTTACTAGTCTAAGTTAGTATGGTAATATAGGTCAGAGGAGGACTACTATTCCCTAAAAAAAAAGATGCTAGTCGTTATCTGCACACAACGCCTGTACGCTGGCTCCGCCACCGACTCTACACACATTGTATTACTATTACTTAAAATGTTCATGGCTGCATTTGAGCCGCATTGTTCTTTCGCTGTATCTTATGTGCTCATCATCGTCAGTCAACATCCCATCTGTGCTTGCCTGGTTCGTGGTTGTTGCCTGAAAAGGCTTGCAAAGATTCTCTGAATGACTGAAACCAGAGCAAGAACGAGAGCTAAGAACAGTAGTTTTGGGCCACGGGAGGAATGGTGTGTACCAGGAGCCTTCAGTCCTTGGCGATCATCAGGGGAAACACAACTGTAATAAGGCTATCGGAGCATGCACTGCTATCCCTACGGCAGGAAGTCGGTGCGGTGAAAGAACATTAATGTATACCGAGCGAGTGCTTACTGTGTCCTTTTCTGGCACGCCAGCGCCCAAAATTATCGGACCATCCATGTCTTTCCTTTGGCCTTCGCCACTCCGACGCCGAAATGTCATTTTCAAAAGGACTTAGCCATTTTCTAGGCGGAGCAGCGCTACTCATCATTAGTCAGTGCTGCCGACATATAGATGTTAGATAGATCTCAAACGTGACTGGGCCCAACGGCCCGCCACGCCTCTATCCGCGTCCTGATCGGGGGCGCACAACTCTATCTGGTTGGTGGGCCCCTGTCGCCAGCGCTATATAAAGGAGGTGGGGGGCCGGCAGCACGCCTCACGAGGTTAGCCGTGCCCTAGCCGCCCCACCTACAAGCCAATCCGATCTAGGCTAGCGCTGCGCCGACGGGAAGCACCACCGTCGCCAAACTCTCGCCCCTATTCCCCATGGCCAACGACGGCGGTTCTAGCTCCGGCACAAGCTCCGACATCTCCTCTGGCTCATGTCTGTCGAGCCAGGGAGCAGGTAGTTGCCCTCTCGGATCTCTCCCTCTCTTTGTGTTCCGATCTAGAAAGGCAAGGTACATGCTACTGGTAAATCTAAACTAGTCTCATTACAAAGTTAGATTAACAGTGGTATCAGAGCCACTAGTTGTTAGATTTTTCGGTGCAAAAGTAGAAAGCAAAAGTCCAAAGAAAAGAAAAGAAAAACCCTAGATCCAAAGAGAGCCTGCCCTATGGCCACGTCGTTCCTCTCGATCTAGATGAGCATCAACTGAGGCATCTAGACGAAGAACAAACCCCTTTGGGGTCAAAGAAATCCCAGATCTAAAGCCCCAAAAGGAAACCCCAAACCCCAGATCTAACCCTAGATCCCCATAGATCCCCACAGATCCCCAAAAGAAAAGTCAAAAAAAGGGCCGCTCCGGCCATCACCGGGAAAGGATCTGCCCCCCACCTCGGCCACTTGACGACGGTGCACCCACCCTCGGGTGGATGCACGCATCGGCAAGGAGCCAAGGGGGAGGCACCGCCGCCGTCTCCCTCTCTGTTTTCTCTGCTACACGCGGGGTGGGGGGAGGTGGGAGGTGGAAGACAAAGAAAAGGAGGGAACCCACCGGCCACCGCCAGCAAAGGGAACCGCCGCCACCCCTATTGACGGTGGTGCGCCCACCCTCAGGTGGACGCACCGCCGGCAAGGGGGGCAGGGGGCGCCATGGCTCGCGACCTCGGAGGGGGAGGGGGTCGCCGGCTGTGCCGGGTGGCGCCGCCTCGCCTCAAGCCTCGCTTAGTCGGGCTCGCGACCTCGGAGAGGCAGGGAGCCGCCGGCTGCGCCGGGCGGCGCCGCCTCGCCTCAAGCCTCGCTCAGCGCCGCCAGACAGAGAGGGATGCGGGGTGGACGCGGGGAGGAAAGTGAGCTAGGGTTTTGCGGGGGCTGCGGCGCAGGCGGTTTTATTGCCGCGATACGCGCGCGCGTCCGTAGGATCTAGGGCGGGCGCGACGGACGACCGAGATCGGCCAGCTGCGGGCGGCGAGCACGAGCGGGCCGCAGGCTGCTGGCGGGCTCATTGCTGGGCCGCGGCAAGCAGAGGCGGCGCGCGGGCGTTTGCTAAATGCCGTGCGGGTGCTGGCGGGCCAAGTGGGCCTGGCTAGCGCTGGGCTAGCGGCGGCAGATAGCGGCAGCGCGCTAACAGGCTGCTGGGCTGCTGCTTGCCAGCCAAGGAAAAGGCCCAGGAGGCCGTAACAGAACAGTTTTTTCTGTTTTTCTTTTCAGAGCTGTTTTTTAAATTGTTTTTGCTTAGTTTTAAGCATATTTTTAACTTAGTTTTCTCTATTCAATATTTCAAGTGAATATTTGACTAGAGAATATGAAAGAGGCAGAATTTTTTCTGTAAAGTTTAAAGTTTATGAAAGTTATTATAAATGTTTCCGCTGCAAATAGTTGATTTAAATGGCAATAATGCAAATAAAGTTTGTTTAAATTTTGTTATAAAGATGTGACAAAGTAATTAAAGATGATTGTGTCTCATGTTATTAATTGACCAACGTTATTAATAAGCATGATCATGATCTTTTTCATTGAGTATTAAAGGTGCATTTAATTTTATTTCTACCCAACAGTGATGTAATTTTAAATGGCACAAACAATTGCATGTTTAATTCATACCAACGTTGGATTAATGCATACAGTTGTTTTCTTTAGTGATCTCACATCTTTTGTGGTTTTCAGGAGGTCTCAACCTCATGAGTTGTTTGAAGGACATCCCGCTGCTAAGGGGGGACAACTACTCCGAATGGAGGAAAAAGGTTGATCTGGCGTTTGTATGCGCCAAGGTGGACTGGGTGGTTGACACCAAGCAACCAGTCAAGCCCGATGACCCTGTGAGGGGAGATGCCGAGGAAGGTGCTGCGTTTGAAAAGAGAAAGAGGGGCCATGCTCCTTTGGAGCTGGCCTACTCAATAGACAATCAAAAGTGGGTGAACGCCAATAAGAAATGTTTGGCTTTCGTAAAGAACACAATTGAGAACGCTATAGTGGGCTCAATTGGAGAGTATGCCTCCGTGGGCGAATACCTTGCAAAGATAAAGAGCCAGTTTACTGGCTCTTCAAAGATATATGCAACCCAGCTGTTAAAACAGCTGGTGACAGAAAAGTACACGGGGGGGGGGGGGGCACATGGAATAAGAGAGCACATCTTGAGGATGTCAAACATGGCGGCCAAGCTGAAGCCCATGGATGAGGACCTCAAGCTAAAGCCTGCACTTCTAGTGCACCTGGTCATGGCCTCTCTTCCACAGCCATTCGAGAACTTCATAATCAACTATAACATGTCCCCTGAAAAGTGGGACATTGAAAAGACCATTGGGATGTGCTCCCAAGAGGAAGAGAGGCTGAAGTCTCTTCATGGTGGTTCCTTGAACTACGTGAAGGACAATAGGAAGAGGAACTTCACCAACAGTAATCATGGTGGCTCACCTTCCAAGCCACATGGCAAGGGACCACATCAGCACCAGCACCAGTACCAGCAGTCCACCCCTGGGGAAAAAGACCAGTGCCACCACCGCAAAAAGGTTGGCCACTACAAGAAGGATTGTCCAGTATGGCTGAAGTACATAATGGCCAAAAACGATAAAGATATAGTCTCTTTTGTTAATGAATCTCTGTATGAAAAGTTTTCTAGATCTACTTGGTGGATTGACTCTGGTGCAACTGTTCATGTTGCCAACTGTTTACAGGGGTTCCATTCGACAAGGATTTCGCCAAAAGAGAAAGACTCATTGAAGTGGCGAATGGGATTTAAGCAGAAGTGGAGGCTGTTGGCGACATTCCTCTGGAGCTGGCTGATGGCTCTTCTCTTTTGCTTAAGGATGTTCTTTTTGTTCCTTCCATTCATAGAAATTTAATAAGTGTATCGTGCTTGGACAAAGATTCGTATGAGTGCTATTTTGGACATGGCAAATGTGCCATTGGTTAAAAGATATTTGTGTGGGTGTTGCTACCCTACATGACAAGCTATATTTATTATCTTTGCATGAGAAAGTATTTTCTGTGTGTGATGTGAATGAACAAGTTCCCTTGTCGAACAAACATCAAAAGAAAAGAAAGCGAACTCTTGACTCATCGAAATTATGGCACTGCAGATTAGGCCATATTTCGAGGGGAAGAATAGAAAGCCTCGTTAAAAATGACATTCTTCCTCCGTTAGAGTTCTCAGACATAGAACAATGCATAGATTGCATTAAAGGAAAGTATGTAAAACAAATTAAAAAGGGTGCAAACCGAAGTATAGCTACACTAGAAATAATCCACACGGATATTTGTGGACCGTTTCCGGTGAAAAGTGTGGATGGATATGATTCATTCATAACATTCACGGATGATCACTCCCGATATGGTTATATTTATCCAATTAAAGAAAGATCTGAAGCATTGGATAAATTTAAAATTTTCAAAGCTGAAATAGAAAATCAGCATGATAAAAGAATTAAGATAGTTCGGTCCGATTGTGGGGGGGGAGTACTACGCTTGGCATACTCCATATGGTCAAGTACCAGGACCCTTTGCAAGGTTCCTCCAGGAAAATGGAATAGTCGCCCAGTATTCTATGCCGGGCGAACCTCAGCAAAACGGAGTAGCTGAAAGGCATAACCGTACCCTTATGGATGTGGTGCGCAACATGATGAGCTATTCCACCCTCCCATTGGGATTGTGGATGGAGGCGCTTAAAACCGCCATTCACATTCTCAACAGAGTACCAAGTAAGTCGGTGCCCAAAACATCGTATGAATTGTGGATAGGCAGAGTCCCCTCTCTGCACCACTTGAGGGTCTGGGGGAGCCTAGCTGAGGCAAAAGTTTTCAATCCAAACATTGCAAAGTCAGACCCAAAAACAGTATCTTGCCACTTTAGTGGCTATCCAGATAAGTCAAAAGGTATCGTTTCTACTGTCCTGACAGATACACAAAGTTTGTAGAAACAAGACATGCAGTCTTCTTGGAGGACGAATTGATGAGGGGGAGCACGGTAGCTCGGGAAATTGATCTTAAGGAGAAGAGGGTGCATGCACCTAATCCGATGACTCAGGAGCCATTTTTCTCGCTACCTGTTGTGCCACCATCTACAACCCCTGAGGTTGTGGTGTCGGCACCTGTTGTGACTCCACACATGACAACAATGGGCGAAAGTTCGGAACCTGTCCATCACGAGCCACCTGAACCCACTGTTGAGCACGAAAGGGAGCCAGAACAGCCACATACTGTAAATGTGCCTGAACCCGAGGCAAGAAATGAGCAAGAGTCTGATGAACTCAGAAGGTCTAAAAGAGAACGAAGACCAGCCATTTCCAAAGAAATTTACAAAGTCTACAACGTAGTTCATATGAAGGGTGATCCTACCTCATATGAAGAAGCCATGAGTAGCCCTCACTCAGCCAAGTGGGTGGAGGCAATGGAAGATGAAATGAAATCGATGAGTTCCAACAATGTTTGGGACTTAGAGGAATTCCTAAAGGAGCCAAAACAGTAGGATGCAAATGGGTCTACAAAACAAAGTATGACTCCAATGGGAATGTAGAAAAGTACAAAGCTAGACTTGTGGCAAAAGGCTTTACGCAAAGAGAAGGCGTAGATTACAATGAGACTTTTTCTCCGGTCTCGTGTAAGGACTCCTTCAGAATCATCATGGCACTAGTTGCACATTTTGATTTAGAGTTACATCAAATGGATGTTAAGACGACATTTCTAAATGGAGATTTAGAAGAAAATGTTTACATGAAACAACCCAAGGGTTTTTTCATGGAGGGGAAGAAACATATGGGATGTCGCCTAAATAAATCCATTTATGAGTTAAAGCAAGCCTCTAGGCAGTGGTATTTAAAGTTTAATGATACAATTAAAAGATTTGGATTCAAGGAAAATGTTGAGGACAATGCATTTATGCAAAGTTCAAAAGTGGGGAATATATTTTCCTAATTCTGTATGTGGATGACATCCTGCTTGCCAGCAGTGATGTTAGTCTACTACTAGAGACAAATAAGTTCTTGTCATCAAATTTTGACATGAAAGACCTTGGTGAAGCTTCTTATGTTTTGGGCATAGAAATTCACCGAGATAGAAAGAATGGAGTGTTAGGACTGTTGCAGAAAGCGTATTGTGAAAAGATTTTAAAGAAATACAATATGCATGCGAGTAATGCAACACCTGCTCCCATAGTCAAGGGCGACAATTTTGGGAAATCCCAATGTCCAAAGAATCAATATGAGATCGATGAAATGAAGTCTGTACCATATGCTTCGGCTGTTGGAAGCTTACAGTATGCACAAGCGTGCACTCGCCCTGACTTATCTTTTATCACCGGGGTACTCGGTAGTTATCAAGAGAATCCAGGCATAGAGCACTAGAAGATGGTAAAGAAAGCTTTGCGTTATGTGCAAGGCACAAAAGGCCTCATGCTAACATATAAAAGATCTGATTCCCTAGAGATAAAAGGGTATTCAGATGCGGATTTTGCGGGAGATAAAGACGACAGAAAGTCCACGACAGGGTATGTCTTTACTCTCGCAGAAGGTGCTATTTCGTGGAGAAGCGCCAAACAGTCGATAGTTGCATCATCTATGATGTATGCAGAATTTATAGAATGTTATGAGGCCATTGGACAGGCATTATGGTTAAAGAAATTTTTGCCCGACTTGAAAGTGGTTGACTGCATCAGCAGGCCACTAAAGATCTACTATGACAACGAGCCCGCAGTATTCTATGCTCACAACAACAAGTCGAGTAATGCTACAAAGTCTATAGATATAAAGTATTATGTTGTGAAGGACAAAGTCCAGGATCAAACTATAAGACTCGAGCATATAAGGACAAAGGATATGCTTGCGGATCCGCTAACAAAAGGCTTACCACCCAATGTGTTCAAGGAACACATAGCCGGCATAGGTTTAATGGAAAGCCTATGATTCTTGGACTACAGAGGCCCTAAAGTAACAGGATTTGTTTCAAAATAGAAAGGTATATAGTGGCTGTCTGATTATATCGGCAGTTGAGCTGAGACGATGAAACATGCTCTATGTATCGATCTGTGATGAAATAAGTAAAGTACAATGTTAAAAGTAAAGTCGAGATCTAGGGGGAGAATGTTAGATAAATCTCAAATGTGACTGGGCCCAACGACCCGTCACGCCCCTATCCGTGCCCTGATCGGGGGCGCCCAACTCTATCTGGTTGGTGGGCCCCTGTCGCCAACGCTATATAAAGGAGGTGGGGGGCCGGCAGCACGCCTCACGAGGTTAGCCGTGACCTAGCCGCCCCACCTACAAGCCAATCCGATCTAGGCTAGCGCTGCGCCGACGGGAAGCACCACCGCCGCCACACTCTCGCTCCTATTCCCCATGGCCAACGACGGCGGTTCCAGCTCCAGCACAAGCTCCGACATCCCCTCTGGCTCATGTCTGTCGAGCCAGGGAGCAGGTAGTTGCCCTCTCGGATCTCTCCCTCTCTCTCTGTTTCGATCTAGAAAGGCAAGGTACATGCTACTGGTAAATCTACACTAGTCTCATTACAAAGTTAGATTAACAATAGACATCTACGGTGACGCCAACAGGGGAGGCGTTTTCGAGAGGTGCTATAGTGATTCCCTACTCTTGGGGGTTATCACCGCCCGATTAGATCTGGGCCCTTTATGTCCGATACGTCGTAAACGTATCTATAATTTTTGATACTTCATGCTTGTTTTGTATCAACTTTGCTATGTTTTGTTTACACTTTGAGGTATTTTTATACACTTTCTGGAACTAACCTATTAACAAGATGGCACAGTTTCAGTTGCTTGTTTTCTGCTGTTTTTGGTTTCAGAAAGCTAAAAAATAAATATTCTTGGAATTGGACGGGACAAAAGCCAAAGTTCATATTTTTCCCTGAACGATACGAAAAATCAAAGACGAGACGGAGGAGGACACCAGGGTGGCCACACCCTAGGTGGGCGCGGGCCCACCCTAGCTGCGCCCATAGGGGGTGTGGGCCCCTGGACCTCCACCGACCTTGCCTCCTTAGCCTATAAGAAGCCCCCAACTCAGAAACCCTAAATCATCGATCAAAAAGCCATGAAAATTTTTGCAACACCGCCGCCACCGAAGGGGAGATTCGGAGGACAGAAAGTCTTTGTTCTGGCACCCTGACGGGACGGGGAAGTGCCCAAGGAGCCATCTCCATTGATCTCCACCATCATCTTCATCACCGTTGCTGATTCCCATGATGAGGAGGGAGTAGTTCTTCCTCAAGGCTAAGGGATCTACTGGGTAGCTATGTGTTTATCTCTCTCTCTATGCATATCATGTTGTGGTCATGAGCTTTGTAATCAAGTAGATCTACCTTGCTACTCAAGTGCTTCAATAGATCTCTGCTCTCCGATATGTGTGAAAGTGACAACGTGCACGCCATGGTGGCACTTAGGCTAGAGTCTACATAAATACTCATCATTCTTTAATAGCTCTATACTTTTCCCCATGTGTGTGAAAGTGACAGCATGCATGCAGTGTGTGGCACTTAAGCTAGATTACATATATATTTGTTATAAGTTATATTCGGAGTTGTATGTCTTTATAAAATTGTGGTGTTTGTTGGAACCATCTAGCGCTCAAGGTGACAGTGTGGGGTTATCTAGATTGGGGAATGCGGACTTTGAGGAGTGATATTATAGCCCTACCATGGATTAGAGTGTCCAACCGGAGAGTAGTTCAGAGTAGTATCATGAAGATAATATATTTATATGAGAGAGTGTTCACTAGTGAAAGTATGATCCCTAGGCCTTGTTCCTAAGCATTGAAACACCATTTACAACTAGATATGTTGCATGTTTGCTTTCTTCCATCTTTATTTCAGTTTTCCTTTAGTCTCTCCCACGTCAATAATAAGTCTGAAGCTCTTTTCTGGCACTGTTACCACTTGTATTTCACTATCTCTTCGCCGAACTAGTGCACCTATACACCTAACAAGTGTATTGGGTGTGTTGGGGACACAATAGACTTCTTGTATCTTGATTGCAGGGTTGCTTGAGAGGGATACCTTTGACCACTTCCTCCCTGAGTTCGATAAACCTTGGGTAATCCACTGAAGAGAAACTTGTTGATGTTCTACAAACCTCTGCACTTGGAGGCCCAACAACTGTCTACAAGAATAGAAGTGCGTAGACATCAAGCTCTTTTTTGGCGTCGTTGCCGGGGAGGTTTTGGTCCTTTTACCTTATGTAACATCCCAGCATTTAGGAAATAACGAAGGGTAGAATTAGGAATTTATGATATTGCATGCATTCATCTGTAAAAATGTGGGTAAATTTTTCGCCAAATAAAAATCTTAAGTGATCAAAGTTTCTTTCATGCTTTGAGATTAGGTATAGTCTTGGAGGATGATTGTTATAGAATTTGATATGATCTTTATGGATTAGAGTGTTTTGGGAAATGAAATTTGAATTTAAAACTTGAATGTTTGAATTTATAGTTCAAAAGGATTTAAATTTATGTTTGAATATTATGTTTTAGTCAAGGGTTAATAATTAAGTAGTTCAAGCTTTATATAAAGAAGAACAATTAAAAATAAGAATGTTCATTTCAAAATCTTATTCAATAAATGAGTTACAAAATGTAACTTATAGAAATGAACAACAATCTTTACAATAATAATAAATATAATATTTCTTTATTGAATAATAGTACAATATTTATTACAAAAGGATAAAAATAAAATTACAAAAGAATAAAGAAATATTACATATGACTATTCTACAAATAAAGAAGAAAACCTAAACTAAAATCTTGAATTCCCAAGCTTGGTACCTGCAAAACAAACACAAACAAAAAGAAAGAAAGTTAAGGTTAAAATTATATTACTCTCAGAATTGACAGTGAAGTGCATTGTTCAAGGTTCATCATTGAGTAATCTTTTAAAGGGGCAAGTTTCACCAATATGAAAGAATATATCTTTCATAATTTCAAGCCATAAGTCAAATAAACATCAAGGAGGGGCAAGTTTCACCATCCAGGTAAAAGGTAACCTGATAAAAGTAACTCTCAAATTCAGAACATATCCACAAGTTGTACCGCAGGCACACAGGCAACACATACACCAAACTGCATGGTGTGTGCTGTCAGCACCATAGCAACAACCCAATCACACAAAACTGCTTAGCACAGCCGTGGGGAAGCACTAGTGCATCTCTTCACTACTCACATCACACAACAACAACAACTAGCTTAGCCAGAGCCAAATAAACCAGCAACACCATCTCACACCAGATCAAGCCACATATCACCTGATGGTGACATAAGGAGGGGGAGGATCAGGTGAATAGAAAGGCCAAGCTCACAGGAGCTAGGAGGAGCAGAGTTCCTCAAGGCCAAGCACAAGCATCGGGGGAACACAAGAACAACATCAATAGGAGAAGGACTAGACCAGACCAGCAACACCACCAGCACATCAAGCAATCACAAGCATAGATTTTGTGGTGAGTATCATAAACAACCACATGATCTGTTTATCTTATCCAAGCAAAATATATGTGCTGATGCATAAGACAACCTCTCAATAATCACCCAAGTGGGGTGAATCTATCCTAGAGGTTTTAAATATAAAGATCAGGATCAAACTCTATTAAAAACACCAAATTCTCAGACCAGCCTCACAGAATTGGTGATACCAAAGGCAACTTCTATATTCTATCATTTGTTCTTACAAACTCTGGGCACATCTCCAAGGAGTAGCACCTCAGATTTTATAAGCCACAAACAAAACCATATATATATATATAACCAACTAGGATCCAAGATCTAGTAAGCAACTGATGTATTAATCAATTTTGAAAATGACAGCAACATAGGAACTTAGTTCCTAGAGCCTCAGACCAGCATTATTGGCTGGATCAAACAATAAGTTTCCCAACTTATCTATCAACATCCATCAAGTCCCAGAAATGACTATAAATATAGTCAGCAACAAGATCTACTTATGTACCATCTTAAGAAGGTTTCATAAGCACTGACCTTATCACAAAGACAATCAAATAGTCCAATATACTCAAATCATCTATCAAATCATCTCCCTGAGACTAGATACAGGGATCATATCCTAGTTATCTATTCATGATCAAAGAATCATTAGATTCTAATGAATAAAATTCAGACCAAGCATAATCTGGCAAGCCAACAATAACTAGGTCAGTGAATCATCACTGACTAGATCATTGTCAGTATCAAGATACAGACAACAGATAAACACATCAATTTACCAGAGTACCAACCAGAGGCAATACTATGCAACCCTAGCATTTAATCCAGCCTTAGTCACAAACCAACAACAACACCACACATTCAAAGGGGGGTGACCACAAGCACTAAGGTGCAGAGCACCCAAATCCCCACTAAACAACATAACCAGATCATAGGAGCATTTTACAAGCACCAGAGATGAACCCTAGTAGCAATACAAGCACAAACTATAACTGGCCACTAGATACACACAAAGGAATCCAAGGTGATAAGATGAACTAGGATCCACGAAGGCATAACTCACCGGGGTCCTCGCTGACGAATTGAACAGGAAGCAGAATGGCCGACGAGCTCGCGGCGGCACGGGGAGCACCCCAGAGGGCGCTGCAACCCGCACCAGCCACGACGGCAAGCATAGCAGCACACGGGCACCACACCTCACCACAAGAGGGTCCGCGGTTGGCGGTAGAAGCACCATCCCCAAACCCTAGGGTTCGGGAAGGGGCTAGCCTGACCATGGTAGGGCCCCAGGATCAAATCGAACTGGACGAAATGGACGAGCATGGTCGACAACCTCACCCTACACCACGGCGGCGGCCAGGACGGTCCACGACGGCGCGAATCGCCGGCGACAGCATCGCTGACCATGGGGTCGGGAGAGGAGAAGAAGAGAGGTGAGATCGAGGGAGAGACAGAGAGTGAGTTGGGCTGGGTGGGCCGAAAACCCTTCGGGGTGTTGTTTTGACCTTGCCCTACTGGGCCACAAGGGCCCAATAAACCCAAACAAGCAGCCCAAATCATTTAGAGCATGTTTTTTTAATAAATAGGAAAAGCCCAAAATACCCGTGAGCTTAAATAAATTCTAGAAAAATAAAATAAAAGTTCAAAAATTATAAATAAATATTTTTGGATTCACAATAATCCAAACTATCCAAATCAATTAAGAAATAAAATTTTAAACAAATGAATTTTATTAAGAATTTTGTAATTTAAATATTCCTTATGGAATTTTACAAAATTATTGAAAGATGATAAAATTAAATAAAAATCTCTGTCATTATATATTAATATTGTAGTATTTTAGAAAAATACTAAACAAATATTTAATAACAATTTTGGTAATTAAATGATAATTCTTAAAGGAATTATCAAATCAATGAAATTCAAATAAAAGGGAAATAAATTAAAAGAATACAATATTCTATTATAAATATTAAAAATTAATATTTATAAATCCTTTATTATTAAAAAGAATTTTTATAATAATGGGGAGAATGCATATAAAGTTAAATGATGCAATACATTACTTTGCATAATCATTTTGCTTCTTTAAATATTGTCCTTACCAGGCAATAATGATCTTTTTGTAGACATAGAAGCTCAAGGTCCAGTGCAAGCATCAGACTTCACTACCTTGCCATCACAAGGCAAGTTCATCACTTGCTCATATCCTTTAAAGAGTCCTTATCAAAGTATTTGCAAATTGTGTGTTATCATATATACTCTAAAGAAATAAAATATTATTTTCACAAATAAAGAAATCTTAGATATCATCCTAAGTGATGATATAATGGAGCAATAGAACTTAGGGTTATATTTGCAATAATGATGATCAATTAGGGACTTAATAACCCCTGACATCAGTGATTCTAACGTCGTATAATACGCGTTAGCCATGAGATTTGGAATGGGATAGAGAAGTCAGTTGTATCTTGTTCCTCTCGCATGTAGCCAGATGTGCAGGTCGTGGCTGTTATCCTCGTAGCATGCATATTGATTGACAATTCGTATAGGATATGCAGCATATGGGTGGGAACCCTCAATGTGCCACGATAGTTCTGGCATCTAACGGTTTGTAAAAACCATTGCCATAATTCGATATGTGGGCATGGTGTACACCAAGGAGGCATGTGAGGTCGCGAAGGGGACAGTGATTGGCTTGGACCAACTACTGGGCCCCACATCATGGAATTGTGGATGGGAAAGTACGCCCGGTTGTGCAACAAGGAGTTGATCTCTCATGGGTAAAGTAACGCACCTCTGCAAAGTGTAAGAATTGTAACTTGTTACTCCCTGTTCTAGGAAGGAGCTACGAACGCGGCAGGAAAGGAACTCCATGAAAGTTCTGGTCAACCTGTGAAGGCTGATGGTCATAGATTTTTTATAATAAAATCCATCTTTGAAGAAAGATTTACGAAAAACTGCATAGTGCCAAGGACTTATAGTCCGAGGTGGTAGTTAGAGCATCAAACTTCCCACCTTGCATATAATGAACTTTTTGGGTAACGCTGTTACTCATCCTTTCCTTTGATCCCTTGCTTAGACTCTGAGGATCCCGAAGACGTGTCAATGTATGCAGCCGAATGCCAAGAAGACGTGTTCTATGAGGAGCCTGACCTATCAGGAGGTGCTGAAGGAGTGGATTACGAAATCCGCTATGGTGTCGATGATAACGAGTCCAACTAAGTACCCTACTTAGTAGTAACCGACGGAGCCGAGCGGCATGAACTCGATAGAATAAGCTGCTGAGCTCAACTCCTAGATGGAGTTGCTACTTTTAAAATTCCGCTAAAACACTTTATATTTTGGTTTGTAAGTTGAAACCTTTTGAAGTCTTGAACTTCTGGTATTGTAATAATAATAATGTGTGAATGTTTGTAATATGGACCCGCAATGTTTTTGTTGTACCACTCTGAGGGATGTGATATTTACGGAACGGTGTTCTGTGGATGTCATGTCAATGACTATAGTGTACTACACATGCAGTGGTATGTTGGGTCACCGCAGCTTACCTCACCGTCAAGCTATTTTCCGGCGCCGTTGCCGGGGAGGAAAGGTAAAAGGCACTCACACACGTTACCCCATGGCAACAGCAAGCCAGAAAGCTATTTTCTGGCGCCGTTGCCGGGGAGGTTTTGGTCCTTTTACCTTACCTCACCGTCAAGCTATTTTCTGGCGCCGTTGCTAGGGAGGTAAGGTAAAAGGTACTCACATCCTACGGTGTGAGTGCTTGAAGTTATTTCCTTTAGATTCTGCAATTTTGTCTTTTTGTTTCTTGTTTTCACTAGTTAGGCTTAATGGAAAACAACAACAAAATTAGAGAGCTTTATAGTGTTTATCTTGAGTTAGGACATGAAGTGTTTGAAGAGAAAATTAAAAAACCTATGGAGCTTTATTTGCATGCTAATAGCAATGTTATTAGTATGAATTCTTTGGACACCATTATTGCTAATGCTATGGTAATATCTAAGCTTGGGGAAGCTACTCCCTCTGTTTGGAAATATAAGATGTTTTAGGTTTGTGAATGAAATGTATCTAGACATCTTTTAGTGTCTAGATTCATTTGAACCTATACACTAAAACATGTCTAGATACATCTCTTTCACAAACCTAAAACATCTTATATTTCTAAATGGGGGGAGTAGTTTTTATGAAAATGATCTTTTTAGTTCCCCAGCTTTGGAAGATAGCTATTCTATTGCTTATGATGATACCAAACCTCCAATATATGATGATTACAATGATGAATATGATATTTTCAGTCCACCTACTATTAAGGAGGAAATTAATTGTGATTACAATATGCCTCCTATATTTGATGAATATGGTGATGAGAATAATAGTGATAGATATTTTTTTGAATTTGCTCCCACTAATTAATAAGAATGACCATGCTTATGTGGAGAGTAATAATCATTTTATGCATGTGGCTCATGATAAGAATGTTTTATGTGATAGTTATATTATTAATTTCATTCAGGATGCTACTGAAAGTTATTATGAGTGAGGGAAACATGGTCTTATGTATCTCAATAATATTAAGGTTCCCCTCTTTATGTTGAAAATCTTGAAGTTGCACTTGTTTGGCTTTCCTATGCTTGTTGCTTTGTGCTTTCATGACTTGTTTCTCTACAAGATTCCTATGCATAGGAAGTGGGTTAGACTTAAATGTGTTTTGAATTTGCTTATTGATGCTCTCTTTTACTTCAATTCATACTTCTTATGTGAACATCTTCTCAAACTATCAAGCCTAACTTAAAGGCGTTAAAGAAAAATACTTATTGGGAGATAACCAAAAAGTTTTCTTGAGTCTTCGAATTTATTACCTCTGTAATGACCTTTCGTTATCCTTTTTGTTTGCTTTTTGTGCCAAGAATAACCTCTAATGAGAGGTAAGTAAGATTTGGGGAGTTGCTGTCCCGAAACAGATTTTTGTGCTCCACCGTAAAAATTCGTGAGGAATCTCTGTAAGTCGGATTGAGATTATATTTTCTGAATAAATCCCCCAGTATGTTATCTAACTTTCGTTAGTTCAACACTTTTTTATTTGAGCAACAGAAGGCCTTCGAAAAAATCGGATTTCTGCCATTATTTGCATTTTCTTCTTATTGATTCCTTGTGGGGTTCTTTTTGGGAAATTGAACTTTTTGAGGGAATTGCTACAGTAGCTTGTGTTTTTAGTGAAAGTTTTGTTGTTCTAAAGCTAAACCCAAAGGTCTATTATCTTTTGAATACACTAATGTTGCTAATGAAGATTGTGTGAAGTTTTGTATGAAGGAAATTTTCCAGGTGTAGATGGAGAATGATGTAATGAGATGAAGAGTGGAAAAAAGCTCAAGCTTGGGGATGCCACCCCGTGTCATCCCAATAAATATTCAAGAGGTACAAGCGTCAAACCCTGGGTATGCCCAAGGCACCCCCTTCTTCATCAATAAAAATCGCAAGTCTTTCTAGACACTTCGTTTTTATTATTTCATGCACTGTTGTGTTGTGCTTGGAGCGTATTAGTTTTTGTTTTTGGTTTTTGTTTGCTTGTTTGCTGCAGTAAGTTGGTTGGATTACAACACACTTCTTTTGAAGAGATACACACTCTGTTTTCATTGCCTAGAAAACTCTAGTTTTCACTCTTATTATTCTGTGAGTGTTCTCTTTTGCTAGCACTGTGTTTAGCCTTAGTTTTCTTATGCTTTGCTTAGAACTTTTTAGTTCTTCTTTGTGGATTTGTGAGACAAGCTCACTGGTATTTATTGATTATTACCTTTGTGAGTTGTTTCAAATAAGTTGATTGATGTTGGAAAAGAGTAGAAAGTTTCATGCTTATAGTGGTACAAAGGGAGCTTGCTTTGACTGTGACTTAGACTTTAGCATGTCATGCTAGATGTTGTTTTGACCTTATGCTTAGTTATTATTGCTGTAGCATGACCTGTTCCAAACAATTGGGATTGCTTAGTATGCCTTGAAAGAATCATGCGTTGTTTTAGCATAAAAAACATAGTATTGTGGTATTCTCCTTTGATGCTTTGTTTGGGTTGACTTGGCACATGCTCACACCATGTTATGACTATGAACCAGTCACCTTAGCCTCTATGATCATTTAGTTTTTGAATTGTGGTACCACTTTATGCTTTGATTAGTAATGTTTTGTCACTCTGCATGATTATGGCCAATATTGCTCTCTTAGTTGGTCGCTCTCAGTCTTTTGCTAGCCTACACTTGTACTGAGTCAGCTCTACTCATGCATCCAACTCCCAAGAAACCAAGTTATTCCAAAGTGTCCACTATAAATTCCTATGCATGGTGTGTTACACCATTCCAAGTATATTCTTGTTTTCATCTACCTTCCAATTAAAAAAGTCTTTTTGTTTTGTGAAAACTTAGTGACTAAAGCTCTCACGAACTTGATGGCACACTTTATATTTATTGCCCCTAATAAACTTGAACCATTGTGTCATCTATGTTGTATATGCTTGCACCTATACGTTGGAATTAGCAGAACCGTGCTGTCACGGGAACGCTTTCAACATTGCACTTGTACTTTGTACACAATTGATATCATGCTCGTTTGTCTATGGATGTCGTCGGTGTGAAATAAAATGGGAGCTTGTAAGTCCATGGAGTTATGTATGTGTGTTAGAGAAACGCCTGGGCCGCTAGCCTAAGCCATGCCTAATCATGGTGGTAACTTGCAACATCACCATAATGAGAAATCTGTGAAGCATCCTAAATAAAAACCTATGCAAATAGCAAATAAAAAAATCGTTGAGATGCTCTTTGTCTGCTTGCCTTGTCATTTTGGTTATGGGATAGCTCATGTACCATGTGCAAGGGGTATCCCGTTGGCGGTTCTCTAGGATACACATGTACTTACTATGACAAGAATTTACAAGTGACTAAAGTTGAGTAGCATGAGGAGAGGCCCTCATATTCAAGGGACATGAGATTGCCAACTTATACTTTATCAATCATATACTCCATAGTTTGTTCACTTTAGCCTTAATCACTTCAAGATTCTTATGATAGGGGCAATCAGGGCTGAAAGCTAAAAAGTACCATAATTTTTGGAAGCTCTTTTTGAGACTTGAAATCTCCGCTTCCCTTTTGTGAAGGGCCTTTCTTCCACCATTATATTGAGTCTCCACCTTCTATCCTTAGGCACAAATTAAGAGAGCATAGTTGTCATTCTTAGTTCTATGTGCATTATCCCAAAACTTATTGATTGATTCATAAAGTTTATATTTCTTGCTCTTGAACTATTTGTATCTAGTCACCCTTATGAACTTTGAAGGTGTCCTATGCATTTATGTTTTGCTACTCCATGAGGGACAAGCTGAATGTCACTATGCTATGTTTTCTGTATGTGAAACAAACAAACGTTTTTAATGCATGTTATTCATGATCTTTGTTTGTACCCTTTCATGTTGCATGCATAGTTACTTTGTCTTACTATTAGAACGCCATCTTTCATGCTCGTGTTTAGAGTACTTTGATTCCAACTTTCAATGCTTACAAATGGTTTGATCATGATTGTGATGGTGCATGTCACCTAAAAAATTATTCTTTTTATCACTTACATACTCGAGGACGAGCAGGAGTTAAGCTTGGGGATGCTTGATACGTCGTAAACGTATCTATAATTTTTGATGATCCATGCAAGTTTTGTATCAACTTTGCTATGTTTTGTCTATACTTTGAGGTATTTTTATACACTTTCTGGAACTAACCTATTAACAAGATGCCACAGTGCCAGTTGCCTGTTTTCTGCTATTTTTGGTTTCAGAAAGCTAAAAAATGAATATTCTCGGAATTGGACGGGACAAAAGCCAAAGTTCATATTTTTCCCTAAACGATACAAAAAGTCGAAGATGAGACGGAGGAGGACATCAGGGTGGCCACACCCTAGGTGGGCGCGGGGCCCACCCTGGCTCGCCCATAGGGGGTGTGGGCCCCCTGGACCTCCATCAACCTTCCCTCCTTCGCCTATAAGAAGCCCCCGACTCAGAAACCCTAAATCGTCGATCAAGAAGCCACGAAAAGTTCTGCAGCGCTGCCGCCACCGAAGGGGAGATTCGGGGAACAGAAAGTCTCTTTTCCGGCACCTTGCCGGGATGGGGAAGTGCCCCCAGAGC
The DNA here is from genome assembly GCA_916181665.1 of Avena sativa. Taxonomy (NCBI): domain Eukaryota; kingdom Viridiplantae; phylum Streptophyta; class Magnoliopsida; order Poales; family Poaceae; genus Avena; species Avena sativa. The sequence goes on along the minus strand of OV702294.1, from coordinate 161,872,775 downwards.
CATATCCATCGATCTCCACCACCATCTTCATCACCGTTGCCGATTCCTATGATGAGGAGGGAGTAGTTCTTCCTCAAGGCTAATGGCTCTACCGATAGCTATGTGTTCATATCTCTCTATCTATGCATGATCTTGTTGTGGTCATGAGCTTTGTAATCAAGTAGATCTACCTTGCTACTCAAGTGCTTTAATATATCTCTGCTCTCCCCATGTGTGTGAAAGTGACAGCGTGCATGCCATGATGGCACTTAGGATAGATTCTATATAAATACTCATCGTGATTTAATAGATCTATGATTTTCCCGATGTGTGTGAAAGTGACAGCATACACGCAGTGTGTGGCACTTAAGCTAGACTACATATATATTTTTTATGAGTTATATTTGGATTTGAATGCCTTTATGAAATTGTGGTGTTTGTTGAAACCATCTATCGCTCAAGGTGATAGTGTGAGGTTATCTAGATTGGAGAAGGCGGACTTTGAGGAGTGTTGTTATAGCCCTACCATGGATTAGAGTGTCCAACCGGAGAGTAATTCAAAGTAGTATCATGAAGAGAATATATTTATATGAGAGAGTGTTCACTAGTGAAAGTATTATCCCTAGGCCTTGTTTCTAAGCATTGAAACACCGTTTACAACTAGATCTGTTGCATGTTTGCTTACTTCTATCTTTATTTCAGTTTGCCTTTAGTCTCTCCCGCGTCAACAACAAGTCAGAAGCTCTTTTATGACACTGTTACCACTTGTATTTCACTATCTCTTCGCTGAACTAGTGCACCTATACACCTGACAAGTGTATTGGGTGTGTTGAGGACACAAGAGACTTCTTGTATCTTGATTGCAGGGTTGCTTGAGAGGGATACCTTTGACCACTTTATCCCTAAGTTCGATAAACCTTGGTTAATCCACTTAAGGAAAACATGTTGATGTTCTACAAACCTCTGCACATGGAGGCCCAACAACTGTCTACAAGAATAGAAGTGCGTAGACATCAAGCTCTTTTTTGGCACCATTGTCGGGGAGGTTTTGGTCCTTTTATCTTATGTAACATCCCGACATTTAGGAAATAACGAAGGGTAGAATTAGGAATTTATGATATTGCATGCATTCATCTGTAAAAAATGTGGGTAAATTTTTCGCCAAATAAAAACCTCAAGTGATCAAAGTTCCCTCCCGCGAGGCGGTAGTATTGCTGACCCCGAGTCAACCTACCATTTGCCTCCATCCTGCTAGCCTTGTGACGGTAGCTTCTGTGACACGACAACGGTCGCTTCATGACTGTAGTTGCGTATGCTGGTGGGCGGCGTGTTTGGTGGTGTTGAGGTTTCGACCTCACGGGTCTCCTGAGCAATGTATCTCCCGAGGGTTGTGGATAGGGTTTTTTAAGAGAAATCCTTGTCGGTTCGCCCGACATCGACACAGTGTCGCCTTAGGGTGCATCATTCCTTCTTGGAGAGCTTCATGGATACCCTTCATCCACTTCAATATGTGTGCCGAGGGAAACCTTAGGACCAGTGCACTGGACTGGGAACGATGCTTTGCTTCTTGAATGTGTTGCTTAGAATATCTTCAGAGGGCGCATCGGTTGCGGGTCACCTTCGTTTAGTCGATTCGGTTATGTCTCCTTTTGTTTCTTCTTCTTTTCTTTTGGGCTTGTGTTTGCTGCTACCCATCATATGTTTGTTTTGAGACTCTTTGTATCATGTGGTTGATATACTAATATAGCGGGACGAAAGCCTGTTTCAAGACGTGCGCAGTGAAATTGCAAGATATCCGTCCACTTACGCGTGGAAGTATTTATCCAGCAGAGAGTAAGTGGCCTTTGTTTTTACTTCTTTTTTCTAGAATAGGTATTTGGTTTTACATGAAATATGGTATTTTTGTTAGTGGTAGAGTGTGAAGTTCTTGATGGAATCGAATGACCCTACAAAATGGGCCAAATAGAGCTCTAGAAGTAACAAAAGTTCGAGCCCATTAGGTAGTCCAAGCACAAGACTTAACTAGCTGGATAGCGGCCCAAATAAGATAGTGGCTTCACCTATTTGCAGATTTTCCATTCCGTCTTTGCAGATTTTCCTTCTCCTATTTTTCGTTTTTGTTTTATCATTTTGAAAGTACATGCATTATTGGTCGCACTAATAAGATAGAAAAGAGGCTATCTGGTATTTTCTCTACCCTATGACATGATGGAAGTTTAACTATAGTAAAGGTTATTATGTCTGCAATGCCAAATTTTTTGTTATGTGCTTTCTTAAATCTCTGCTCGATATCTCAGTATGAAATTCAGCAAGAGGCTTCTTGAAGGGAGGGAAATAAATAGTAGATAAGAAAGAAGAATATTTAGTCAAATGAGCAAATGTCCGAGAGCAAAAAAAAAGGTTGGTGCCCTTGCTAATGGAAGACCTATACAGGTTAATGAACAACAATAATATTTCATGAGTTAAACTCATCTGGAAAACACATTAGCCAAATAATAAACTAACGAAAAGCTACAACTCATGTGGATCATTTTGTTGGAAGAATTTCGTTGTCTTGTGGGATATTTTATGGATCTTAGAGAAGTTAAACCTAGAATGTAGCTGATTCGGACAAAAAATATTATGTATAACTATAAATATTTTGGACAACCACATTCTAAAGAATTTGTTGAGATATTTGTTAGACTACTACTTTGTAGAATCATCCGATGGAAATATGTAAATATACAAAGCTTACACAAATATATATATATATATATATATATAACCTATTATAAAAGTTTATGTGACCATCATATTTTTGACAATCATACAAATTTGAATCAGTTAGATATTGTTCTCGATGAGCTAAGGAAATCGTATAATATTGGACCAAATACTCATAAGTTACACAAGTCCATGTGTCAAGTCGGCACCGTCGTAGAAAGCTCTTTGTCTGAAAATGAAAAATGGTAGGAAAACCCCAACCAAAAAAGAAATTTCATGTGAAATTTAGTAATGAGTAATATGATATAATTGACATATTTATTGCTATCCCACTAGGTGGTCTAGAGAACCCTTAGCCCAAATATGTGATGTCATCTTGTGAATCGCATGTTGTATTTCTTATCAGAAGTCACTTTTAGACCAACAACATAATATGACATTAACATATCTGGGAACATAAAAATTCGAAACAAATTTTTCTAAAAATTATTAAAAATTGTCTTTAAATAGATAAAAATCCTCAAAATCTTTCGAGCATTCATGTAAAAATATTTATATAATGATACGAGACTTAGATGAGAAATTATCTGTATATATGCGGATAAGTAGATCACCAGGTTGCATTGTAGTTGGTGCTATAGGCGGTTCGTTGATCAGAACGGTGGCCCCGTCGCCCGTCATCCCTTGTATTTCAGCCAATAGGCTTAATCTCTCATTGGCCGAGACGGATAAAAGTCGAGTCTACAAGGTGCAGCCGGCGAGGACCAGTTATAGCAGTGAATCTGGTGCCATCTTCCGTTGTGGTGGTGAGGTGGGCGAGGAAAGAAGTTCGAAACCCTATCAGAGGTCCAGGGGATGGCGAGAGAGGATGAGGATGGATAGGGGTTTGGAATATCGCAAGAGTTCATGTTTTTTATTTTGTTTTGGAGAATTCATGAAGTTTCAGTGTTCATACAACGAAACGAGTATGTGATTTCTTTGCCTCGTGACCCCCAAGTGGCGGAAAGACCTGACCTAGTATGCCAAAAAACACGAACAATCTATGACCTACACTACTTTCATTCTCTTTAGCCCCATTGCATGCTCCTTTGTTTCTTAGGCCTGCACATCAAAGTCAAGGTTCAAATCAGCTTTTACACTAAAGCTCCATGTTTCTGAGCATTACTCATTTGAGCGTTCATGAACGCGGCAAAGAGAGTTGTCGTTAAGCTCACGCCGACTATCGAAATCTTTGTTCAACTTTCACCTTTTTCCTCACCATCCCACTCATTTCATCCTCCTCGTCTTTATATTCCTCCCATTCCTTCTCGTTTCTAATTCTTCCCTTGCTCTACCGCTTATCACACCCAATCTTGTGGCGAAAAAGTGTTGGATTCATAGAATTCAAATTCTGAATGTTTGGATTCTACATTTCTCGAAGGAATAAATATATTTTATTTGGAAAACGCACTACGCAAAACAAAAATTCTAGCGCATAAATCGGACCAATTATGTGAGGATAGAGGCAAAAAATCATAACCTTGAAGATCAATCTAACGGAAGTTGTCGATGACGAGGTTGATGAATACTTGTGACGGTCCCTATAATGGGCCTTATCAAGTCACGAGTAGATGTATTATCCCATGATCAAGTGACGCACACGGAACACCTCCCTCGGTATCCACACATACGATATCAGCGGTTCCGCGTCAAGGTGTGATAAGGCACATGGTTGAAACAAAATATGTCCATGAAGACCTGGCGAAGCTTCCACAATCCATGCAAGATTAGGACTAACCTGAGGTAGAACTCGGATAGTGATCCGCGATGATGATGAAGTATATCTCCATTCGTTGTCGATGACGTCAACGCGAGAAGGAAGAGGAGCATGGCATCATGGAGAGAAGCGCACGATAGAGGGAGGGTTTGGTGGCGTTAGGGGTTTGGGGTAGGGTAGCTCGGGATTGGGACCTTGGCCGCCTCCCCTTCCCCTCCTTATATGGGGCCGACCAACCCCTTCCCCACTAACCTAAGGGGAGATCGAGTCCTAGTTGGACTCCCTCTCCTAAACCGCCATAGAGAGAAGGGAAGTGGGTTGGTGATGCAACCCATCATATGTCAATCGGCATACTACCCATTGAACCAAGTCATGCTACTACTAGATATGCACATAAGGTGAATTATTTCCATCATCTATCCTCCTTTAATCCCTGTATGAATGGAATGCTACTTGAGATAAGTGTCGATGATGATGCGAGGCATACACCCATGATCATGATGCAAAGAGGAGATGCAAAGGATTTCCAATGATCCAAGACGCTCAAGCAAGAAGCATGGAAGAGAAGAAAGAAGAAACTATAACTTCTAGGCCGGAGTGTCTGTCATGTCAAGTTGACCTCCAAAAACCCCAAGTGTGTTTCTCCTAGAACCCAGTCGGGAGACAATCCCGAGAAATATCAGAGACTCCCCCGAAGAACGGAGACTCCGGATCAACCACACTGGATACTCTAACCTGTGCTGCACTACGCGACTTAAGGAAATTTCGCCCATGTAATGCCACAACTTGTCTAGAACTTCTTGTTTATGCCCAAACTACCCCTGTGTTAAGTGGCTGGCCTATATATATGCCCCCACCATCTATTTTAAATTCTAAATTAAAAATGATGAATTAAAGAGAGTTTTCTCCTTTCCCCCTTGTGTGGAACTCCCTTGGAGATGATTCGGGTTCTTCATATATCTAGTATTTCCTCGTGTGGATTCTAGTATGCATGTGCCAATCTTCACTATTAGAGTTCTAGTACTGTCAATCTCTCTTAGTGTTCTATTGATTGCTATTATCCCTTGCTAGGGTTCCGTTGGAGTAGTGCACCAGATGGTAAGAAAGAACCGGTTTCAATTAGAGTGAGTGTTGGCTTGTCTTTCGAGTCCCGGAGGTTTCTTTGTTGGAGGAGTTATTGTCCGGATCGATTCTACGGATTTACTTTGCTATTTATATCCATGCATGTGTGCATGTGTTATTCGCCGTGTTCTTCTTGTTCTTTTCCTTCCCGCTTGAATCCCCCTCAAAACCCACGTATCTATGAAGATCAGGCAACTTGGTGTTGACAACATATGGTATCAAAAGTCTAGGTTGCCATGGATTCGACCCCCCACCTCTATCCCCAAACTTTTCTTACAAAATTTCAAAAACACCAAAAAATATAGCCCCAAATTTCTTTTGGATTGATCTCTCGTTTCAGTGAGTTGATTGTGGTTTGGTCCATAGAGAACTTGTGGTCTACCTTCAGATACGTTTTTTCCTACCCAATTTGTGCAATTATCCCAAGGTTTCAAGGCCAAGTTTTCTGCCTGGGCACGAACAGGTTGCAAAGACTGGAGTCTTTGGCCTTAACACATCGGAGTTTCCAGACTGGCAAGGTATCCGAACCACAATAGCGGAGTCGGCCCAAAAATATCAAAGTCTCTGGCCTCCACCCGAAGTTTTTCCTCTTTTCTATTTGCCTAACATCCCTTGACGTTTGTGTTTAGTTTGTGTGTTTGTGATCTAACAAAATCTTCCACAACATCCCTCACGCTTGACATTGACACCACGTAACACAAGCACTCCCCGCACCACCGGCCGCAAGTTCGTCAAAAAAGTATACCGAAGGTATAAATTTCACCACTTTATTAACCCATTCTTTTTTGTGTGTTACCTATCCTATCGAGAGTAACATTCTGCGCTTGTTCTTGTTAGTAAGAGTGTGATAAGCAAACACAATTTGGCTCGAAAAGCAAATAAAGTGAGGAATACAATAATAAAAATCAAAATATATAAGAAAAATAAAACGTGTGTCTCCTAATATCTATTAGTCTCAGAACTTGTAAGCATGAGACCGAAAAAACAAGGCAAGTGCACGGATATTTTGCTTCTCTACTTTTGGCTACAGTCTCTCCTTACGTTGAAATGAGAAAGGTACACATAAGAAAAGAATATCTATCTATTTCTTGTTACGATTGTTTGACTCCGTGTTGCGATATACTTTGCAATGATAAAAAAAGGAAGGTGGAGATATCTCTCCATCATGTCTTCACAAGGTTATCTAGAACCTTCCATTACCCCCTTTCGTCACCATCTCGTGCACAACGTTGCATCTGAAACACTCTTCCAGCCGTCATATCTCTTCTCTAAAAAGTAAACTCCACACATTGTCTCATGATATCTCTTCTCCAAAGTGGTGTGGAGCTCAAATGATGCTTCGTGCTTGATGGAAATAAGGAGCCCCACAAAATGGGTCAAATCTATCTTTAGAAATGACAAAATTTTGAGCGCATCAGGTAGTCTAGGCAAGAGTTAAATGCCATGATTATGGCCTAACTACGGTGGTGGGTTCACTAAGAAAATATTAAGCACATATAATCCCTTGTTGCCGCTAGTCACCACCAAGAAAATATTAAGCACAGATAATCCCTTGTCGCCGCTAGCGTTCGTCCGGTGGTTGTTTAGGTTTTATCAGTCTATTTTTTTCCTTTTTGGTTCTATAATTTTTTTTGTTTTTTCGATTTTTCTTTCTGTCTTTGCAGACTTTCCTTTTCCTATTTTTTCGTTTTTATTTTCCATTTTGCAAGTACATGCTTTATTGGTCGCATTAAGAAGATAGAAATGAGGTTTTTTGGTATTTTCTCTAACCTCTACATGGTGGAATATTAACTATAGTAAAGGCCATTATCTCTTCCATGCCAAAAAATTATGTGATCTCCTAAACTTCCGTTGTGTTTCTTAGATCATGTATAAATTCATCAAGAGACTTCTTGTGGGGAGGGAAAATAATTTATAGGAAAGTAAAAATATTGTCAACTCAGAGAATGTCCGTGAGCCAAAAAAGAGGTTGGTGGCCTTGCTATTGAAAAATGTATACAAGTGATGACGGCGGCGGCTACAGACGGTTTCGTGGAGTTTTGATCGGGTTGCCTAGGGTTTTTGCATCGGGGCTTCTTATAGGCGAAGGGGCGAGCCAGGAGGGCCACCAGGGGGTCCTCACCCTACCCAGGCGCGGGGTGGGCCCACCCGCACCTAGGGGGGTTTGGCCGCCCTGTGGCGCCTCTCCGTCTCGTCTTCTGGCTTCGTGTCGCTCACGGCAAAATATTGACTTTGGCTTTTGTCCCATCCAATTCCGAGAAATATTGATTTTCTGTCTTTCTGAAATCAAAAACAGAAAAAAACAGACAACTGGCACTATGTCAACTTGTTAATAGGTTAGTTCCAGAAAAGATATAAAAACACCCCAAAGTGTAGACAAAACAAAGCAAAGTAGATACTAAACAAGCATGGAGCATCAAAAATTATAGATACGTTTCCGACATATCAAGCATCCACAAGCTTAACTCCTGATCATCCTCAAGTAGGTAAGTGATAAAAGAATAATTTTTAAGGTGACATGCACCGTCAAAACCAAGATCAAACCATTTGCAAGCATTGAAAGCTGGGATCAAAGAACTCTAAACATGTGCATGAAAGATGGAGTTCTAACAATAAGACAAAGTAACTATGCATGCAACATGAAAGCTACAAACAAAGATCATGAATAACATGTATTGAAAAACGTTTGTTTGTTTCACATATAGAAAACATGGCATAGTGGCATTCAGCTTGTCCCTCATAGAGTAGCAAGTAGATGCATAAGACACCTTCAAAGTTCATAAGAGTGACTAGATACAAATAGCACAAGAACAAGTAATATCACAATATGCATCAATCAATAAGTTTTGGGACACTGCATACATAATGGCAACTATGCTCTCTTAATGGTGCCTAAAGGTAGAAGGTGGAGACTCAAATAATAGTGGAAGAAAGACCCTTCATAAAGGAAAGTAGAGATTTCAAGTTTCAAAAAGAGGTTCCAAAAATTATGGTACTTATTAGCTTTTAGCCCTCATTGCCCCTATCAAAAGCATCTTGAAGTGATTAAGGTTAAAGTGAACAAAGATGGAGTATATGCTTGACAAAGTATAAGTTGGAAATCTCAAGTCCCTTGAATACGAGGGCCACACCTCATGCTACTCAACTTCAGTCACCTATTGACATGGTTATACCCTACGGGTACGTAACTTCAGCATACCTGGTCCAGCCCAAGGAAGGCCCACGGCCAATATACGCCAGCCCATGAAGATTTTCGGGTGGTCCAGGTCCATGACGCCTTCGGATCCTTGAAGAACAAGACTAGAGTTTCAATACAACTTGTAACCTACTCGTATCCGTACCTGAGACCTAGCCTCCCCATATATAAAGGCTAGGAGGGTCCAACGAGAAGGACACCCAACAACGATTACACCCTGCGATTACGACATACATGCCTCCACGCCAGATCGAATCTGCGCACCCTGTAACTTTCGGTTCCGCCGCAATAAAAGAGCAGACAAGCAGGAGTAGGGTTTTTCCTCCGGGGGCCTGAACCTGGGTAAATCCCGTGTCTCCTGGTTGCTTGTCTGTTAACCGTGCCACGATCTCCAGCATCCCCATCTTCTCCAAAACCCAAGTCCATAACAATGGGCATTGACGAGTTGAAACCTCGTCAATTGGCGCCGTCTGTGGGAATTGGGGCTGCTGATTGTGCGGTCGTGACGGTTCCGACCCGATCAATCTACAACTCCTCGGCGACGGAGAATCACCTCCTCTTCGGCGCTTTCGACTTCATCGCCCACTCGGCGGCCACCATGAAGGATTTCGAGCCCGTAGGCGACGGACTCGAAATTCTGTTCGGGAGCTTCTGCTTCCAGGTGGGACAAGCTGGCACCCTCCGCCTCCCCGAGCGGATGCCCGTGCCGCCGATCAGGCCCGCTTCGTGGGCTCCACACCTCGTGCTACGCACGTCACCACCAACAGATGAGTTCTACAGCAGCAACTGCTGCAACTCTGATCTGTGGGATCCACCTTCGGATGAAGGGACCTACGGTTCCGAATCCGAAAGCTGCGGCAGCAGCCAACCAATCTGCAGGCGCTATCTGTGCGCCGCAATCATCCAAACCGACGAAGACACGCCTAACCCGCCGCCCAACCCCAACCCGCAGGGCGGAAACGGCGAAAACGGGGAAAACAGGGGCCACCTCATCCAACTTAGCAAAGAAGGATGGGCCGAAGCACGCCGCGCCATCGCAGGCGAAATAGTCCTACCTCTGGACTCCCCACGTGACCTGCTGATGGCATACCACTACCTCCTCATCGAGGAGCACAAGAAGCAAGTCAAGATGCAGGAGACGCTCGATAAACGCAAGAAAGCAGCCTCTGAGTCTAGTGCGCGACGAGCTGCGCTCTCCGCCATGGGACCCGGCTCCAGCACAAACGGAAATCAGGGTAACAAGCACCACTCTCGGGTGGAAAACATGGACCCGAAGGAGCGGCGTGACGTGACCCGAACCCTCCACACATCGTTCATGGATATGGACGCCGACGGCAACATCACCCCGAAGACGCCACAAGCCGCGATCATGGCAGCCACTGCGTATCTTGCGGCTCACCCACCTCCGGAGGGGGACCCGAAAAGGGCCATGCATAGGTCCGCACTCACCGGACTAGGACTAATCGGAGATGCGCTCCACGAAGATGCTCCTACGGAGCCGAAGAAGAAAGCTCCGGCCAGGCGCGACCGGAGCCCCACTCCCTCATCTGAAGATGAAGAAGAACACGACCTTCCTCGAAGGAAGAAGAGCTCGCACCGCCACAAACACGACTACGACGCCAGAGACAAGCTTACACAGCGCAAGATCGACAAAGCACGCGCCAAACGCGCATGCTCATCCGAATCTGAGATGGATGAAGACGAAGGAGAACTCTGCGGGGCTCGATGCTTCAGCAGATCCGTCCGGCGAACACAGATGCCACGCAACTTTAAGCTTCCTTCGGATACTCCGAAGTTCAACGGCACGCAAGATCCAAAGTCCTGGCTCAGCGACCATCTGTCATCCGTCAAGCTTCACGGAGGCAACAAAGAAACCGCCATGCAATGCCTTCAGCTGCAGCTGACAGGCGCGGCGCGGGTCTGGCTCAACATCCTATCATCAGGATCCATCCAAAGCTGGGAGGAGCTCGCTTATAGCTTCATCCGAAACTTCAAAGGCACCAGCAAAAGGCCCGCCTCAATCGAAGAGCTGCGAGCCTGCACTCAGAGAACGGGTGAATCTATTCGCTCGTACATACTACGCTGGTCTACGACCAAGAACTCCGCAGCACACATCTCCGAAGAGCGGGCCATCGACGCCTTCAGGGACGGCGTCAAACGCCCAGACTTCAAGGAGAAACTTGGACGCGTAAAGCCCAAGACACTCGACCAGCTCATGGAAATCGCCAACAGTTGGGCAGATGGCGAAGATTGCATCCAGCGGGCGCAATCAGATGAAGAAGACGACTACGGCCGAAGACGCGAACACCGCAGCAAGAGGAGACCGCGCGTCTACGAGGACCGCGACGGACCCTACATGGTCGCAGCCGGCTACGCCGACCGCCGTAACGACAACAGCCGCAGCAGCGGAGGATACCGCAGCGGAAACTTCCGCGACAACGGACGACCAACGCAGTCGTGGCAACGCCGCGACCGCGACAACGGACCTTCAGCACTCGACAAACTTTCGGGTCCATGCACCATCCACTTCTACATCGACAAACAAGATGGCAAAAAGAAAGCTAGCCACATGCTCAAGGACTGCCGCGAGTTCCAGAAACTCAGAGAAAGCATGGTACAGATGAGGCAACAAGCTCCAATTCTTGCGTTCGGAAACGCACTTGCGCCAGGCGAAATAGCACACGGAGCTCCTCCACCGCCGCCTATTGGAGGCCCACATCAACCAGTCGCACCAGCGCAAAACAACGCCGGGGTCGCTTACCCCCCACCAAAAGGAGCACTCAATATGATACAGAAGGGACGTCCCACAAACAGGGTGCAGAAGAAAATCACCCGACAAATCAACATGGCCGTAACAACTCCGCCTGCAATCCCTGAGTACCTCAGCGGATCGGAGTCCTGCATCACATCCACCCGCGCAGATCACCCTTGCCAGATCCCTCGCCCAGGTCATGCTGCCCTGGTGCTGGAGGCGCAGATCGGAGGCTTCGAGATGAGTCGCGTCTTCATGGACGGCGGCAGCGGCATCAACCTAATATTCGCAAGCACTCTAGCAGCTATGCGGATCCCGCAATGCGGCCTGGAACAATCAGACACAATGTTCCACGGCATTGTCCCAGGGAAGAGCATCTTCCCCCTGGGCAAAATAGGGCTCGACGTCATCTTCAGGACATCGGACAACTTTCGGCAGGAGCGCCTAGAATTCGAAGTGGTGGACTGGCCGTCGCAATACCACGCCATCCTGGGACGCGTAGCATTCGCAAGGTTTCTGGCCGTCCCACACTACGCATACCTACTACTCAAGATGCCAGGACCAAGGGGCGTCATCACAGTCCACGGGAGCTTCACCCGATCGGACCAATGCGACAGGGATTTCAACAAAATCTCCCAGTCCTTCGGCATGCAAGACGAGCTTGTAAGGCTCCGCGAAGCGGCAGACAATGGGCTACCCCCAGTCACCAAGCAGAACGCACCTGATATGTCTTTCGACTCCACCATCAACACCAAAAAAGTACAGGTCCATCCAACGGATGCCTCCAAGACGGCGCTAATCGCCAACGACCTCAACACCGCATAGGAAAGCGCGCTCGTCGAATTCCTCCGTGAGCACTGGGAAATCTTCGCCTGGTGTCCTGCGGACATGCCAGGAGTTCCCAGGGAATTCGCCGAGCACACACTCAATGTCTTCCCAGACACCAAGCCAGTCAAACAGTCCATCCGAAGACTGTCGGAGCCACGAGCCGAAGCTATCGGCAAAGAGATCAACAGATTACTCGCAGCAGACTTCATCCGGGAAATCAAGGAAAGCGAGTAGCTGGCAAACACAGTGATGGTCCCGAAGAAGGACACGGACATCCTGCGGATGTGCGTAGACTTCACGTCACTGAACAAACACTGCCCTAAGGACCACTTCCCTCTCCCTCGGATCGACCAGATCATCGATTCGACTGCAGGTTGTGAGAAACTCTCCTTCCTCGACGCCTACTCAGGCTATAACCAGATTCGACTCAAGGTCGAAGATCAAGAGAAAACGGCGTTCATCACACCGTTCGGAGTATACTGCTACAACACAATGCCCTTCGGGCTAAAGAACGCGGGTGCCACGTACCAGCGATGCATGCAGGCCTGCCTCAAGGACCAGATCGGTCGCAACGTCCAAGTCTATGTCGACGACATAGTCATCAAAACCAAGGAGGCAAGAACACTTATCGACGATCTCCGCGAGACGTTCGACAACCTTGATCGCTATAGGATCAAGCTCAATCTAGAAAAGTGCGCCTTCGGCGTCCCCTCAGGTCAGCTGCTCGGATACTTCATCTCTCAATGAGGGATCGAAGCGAACCCGAAGAAAATCAAAGCTATCATGACAATGGAGAAGCCGAAAAACCTCAAGGGCGTTCAGCAGCTCGCAGGGCGAGTAGCGACACTAAGCAGGTTCATCAGCCGCATGGGCGAGAAGGCCCTACCATTTTACCAACTGCTGCGCAAAGCAGACAAGTTCGAGTGGACACCAGAAGCCAACGACGCATTTGAAAACCTCAAGCGGCTCCTCTCCACCTCGCCCGTTTTGGTCACGCCAAAAGAGCGCGAGCCCCTGTTGTTGTACATAGCAGCCACACACCAGGTGGTCAGCACAGTACTTGTGGTCGAACGACCCGAAGAAGGCAAGACCCATGGGGTACAACGCCCAATTTACTACCTCAGTGAGGTTCTCACTCCAACAAAACAGCGGTACCCGCACTACCAGAAGCTGGCCTACGGCGTGTTCATGACGGCTCGACGACTGAGCCACTACTTCCAGGAGCATCAGGTGATGGTCATCAACGAGGCACCCCTAAACAGCATCCTGAACAATCCAGAGGCCACAGGACGCGTGGCCCTGTGGGGCATCGAACTGTCACCACTGGACATCATCTACGAGAAGCGACACGCAATCAAATCTCAAGTCCTTCCGGACTTCCTGGTGCACTGGATGGAGCTGCAGCTGCCTGACACCCCAGACATGTCGCAATCCTGGACAATGCATTTTGACGGCTCCAAACGCGAAGCCGGAGCAGGGGCAGGAGTCATACTGACCTCCCCGCAAGGTGACAAGATGAAGTACGTCCTTCGGATGAAATTCAGAGCCTCCAACAACGAGGCCGAATACGAGGCCCTCATCCATGGCATGCGGATGGCAAAAATATGCGGCGCAACGCGCCTGGTCATCTACGGTGACTCCAACCTTGTCGTCCAGCAGACGATGAATGAGTGCGACGCACACGCCGAAAACATGATCGCGTACCGCGCACTATACAACGCACTCGAAGGAGAATTCGACGGCTGCGAACTTCGGCACGTCGGAAGAGAGAGCAACGAGGAGGCCGATAGACTCGCCAACATCGGCTCCACTTGTGCAAAAGTACCACCAGGTGTGTTCCTCGAACAGATCTGCGTGCCATCCATCAAGCGGAAATTCCCCAAGGGATCACCCGAAGAAGCAGAACACTCGGGGGCTACGCTACCCGAAGGTCAAGAAGGACCCGAAAAGTTGGATACCGAAGTCGCCATGGTCAACCTGATGCAGGTCATGGCAGTCGAAGAAACCTGGACACGTCCATACCTCCAGTTCCTGCTAAACGGAAACTTACCAGACAACCCGACAGATGCCCGGCGCATATCTCGTCGGTCAAAAGCCTTCACCATCATCAACGGCGAACTGTACAAACGCAGCATTACAGGCGTCCTACAACGGTGCGTCACCATCAGCGATGGCAAGACCATACTCCAAGATATCCACGAGGGCATCTGCGGCCACCACGCAGGCAGCCGCTCCCTTGTCGCCAAAGCTCTACGAGCAGGATTCTATTGGCCAACGGCCATGAGCGACGCAAAGGACATCGTCCGAAGATGCAACGGGTGCCAACGGTTCGCCGACAAACCGCACGCACCTGGGTCCGAACTCCGACCCATACCCATAGCTTGGCCTTTTGCTCAATGGGGCCTTGACATGATCGGCAAACTGCCAAAATCCTCGAAGGGAGGACACGTCTTCCTCTTGGTCGCAGTCAACAAATTCACCAAGTGGATCGAGGCCATGCTAGTCACCAACCAGAAGGGCAAAACCGCCATCAAGTTCTTCGAATCCATAGTCTATAGGTTCGGCGTACCGCACAGCATCATCACCGATAACGGATCAAACTTCATCTCCGAAGAATTCCAGGACTTCTGCGAAGGCCTCGGGATCAATATCACGTACGCCTCAGTGGCGCACCCGCAAACAAACGGGCAAGTGGAAAAGGCCAACGGCCTAATCGGCGCTGGCATCAAGAAACGCCTCATGAGCTCACTCGAGCACAAAGCTGGCAACTGGACGAAAGAGCTACCGTCTGTCCTGTGGAGCTTACGAACTATGCCAAACAGCTCCACCGGCTACACACCGTTCTTCATGGTACACAGAGCTGAGGCTGTGCTACCAGCCGAAGTACGTCACCAGGCTCCACGAGTCGTCGCTTACAGCGAGGCCGAATCCACGGCTGCAGTCGAAGACGCCGTCGACACACTCGACGAAGCACGGGATATAGCAGCAGCTAGATCCGCGGTGTACCAGCAAAGTCTCCGCAACTATCACAGCCGCCGGCTGCGCCCCAGGTCCTTCGTCGAAGGAGACCTCGTCTTGCGACTCAAGCAAAAGCGACCGAACAAACTCGATTCGCCATGGGAAGGACCCTATGTCATCACCGAAGTCATCCCAGGTGGCGCCTATCGCCTCAAGCACGTGGAGTCTGGAGTCGCATACTCCAACCCATGGAACATCTCGCACCTGTGACGATTCTACCCATAGCAATGGGCAATGTACCCCTTTTACTTTCAATAAGGCTTACGGCCAAGGCTACTCAGCCGAACCATGTACCTCCTCCATCACGCTACAAATAAAGCTAAGTGTCTCGCTCCCAACCTTCGGTTGACTATTTCTCTGCAACTTTGTTACATGCTACTAACGCACTCGGGGGCTCCCCCCACCTCACGATTTCATCGACTGAGGACAAAACGCGCTCGGGGGCTCCCCCCACCTCACGATTTCATCGACTGAGGACAAAACGCGCTCGGGGGATCCCCCCACCTCACGATTTCATCGACTCAGGACAAAACGCGCTCGGGGGCTCCCCCCACCTCACGATTTCATCGACTGAGGACAAAACGCGCTCGGGGGCTCCCCCCACCTCACGATTTCATCGACTGAGTACAAAACGCGCTCGGGGGCTCCCCCCACCTCACGATTTCATCGACTGAGGACAACATGTACACCTGAGTAGCTGACCACGTCAGGCTAACGAAAAGGGCACATACTAAATTAAAGCACTGCATGCTCGCTAACAAGCAAACCTTTGCAACAAAGGGAACATACACGCCCAGCCGCAATATACAAATTTTATATCTATCTGTTTATTTTCAGGTTCTACCTATTCTGCAGAATAGCCTGAGCACGCTGCTCAAACAAATCTACAATCTGTTCGGCATACTGCCTTACAGCCGCGTAATGCGGACGCATATTCCACTCGCCACCATCTGGCCGAGGAGGTGGCCCAGTCGCCACAGCAGCCAAATCTACATCAGGGCGATGCACCCTCACAAGAGACAAGGCAGCCTTCACCCCTGCGACAAGCTGCTGCCGCACCAGCTCCTTGACATTGCTGGCACTCCGAAACTTCGCCAGAAGACCTGCAAGGGTCGTCGACGCGCCATCCAACGGAAACATGACGTGCAACACCGAGGACAGCGATGTCTGCACCTGGCGGAGCACCCGCGAAACCTGGAAGACGCGATCCTGCACCGTCGCCAGAACCATGGCACGATCGCGATCCACCCAAAAGAAGCCACCGGCTTCCATGTCCTGTTGAGTCAAACAATTGACTCGAACAGCAATGCGCTCCTTTTCTTCCTTCGGAGCGAGATTCGCACCTGCGACAACAGCACAGAACAAGAGTAAGGCTAGCAAGCTCACCCGAAGAACTAAGCTACGGCCCGAAAGAAGGATCAACTTACACTGCAGCTGCTCGGACAGCCGACCCAGCTCCACCATCAAGTATTCCTCTCTGGCTGCACTACGGTCTGCTTTGGACTTCCAAACGTCAGCACGACCGCGTAGCCCAAGCAAATCCCTCTCCAAGCTGCGCACGCGATCCCGCAGAAAAGCGAGCTGCGAGGAATCATCCAACGATGCTCGCAAGGGCCTTTCGGATGAAGTACCAACTGGGTCAACACCCGAAGGAACCTAAAGCAGAAGAAAAAGAAGGCACACAGACACTCAGCCAAAGATAAAGCCCAACTCGGAGGAATTCATTAAATAAGGCCACTGCGTGGCTCAAGAATGGTGCTACAAAAGATATTTACAGCAAAAGTAAACTACACACTACCCTACATCTCCTATGCCTAAGGCGTAGGACACCGAGTCGCCTCAGAGCCAGACTGCCTAGCTTTGGCCTCGCCCTGCTGCCGCAGCGCGTACTCAGACAACAAGTCAATGAGCTTGGGCCCATATCGTCTGCAGCGAGCGGAGTAAGCAGCGAAGGCTACCTCTGATCCATCCGCAGCCGTCGGCATCCGAGAAGTGATCTGGGGCAAGTCCAGCTCCGCCCCAGCCGCCATGGCCATCGCCAGCCCGATGGACGCGCCGATGCCCTTCTGCTTGCGCTTGTACGCTGCAGGCGCTTCGGCTGACAGAGCCTCTGCCAGAGCACCCACATCTTCAAGGGTTGCGCCCTTCGGGAAGAGCTCCTGGTAGAAGCGACCAAGGACCTCCTTTGCCTTGGCAAGGGAGTTGACGACGGTGCTGCAGCGGTCTTCGACCGCCACAGTGGCATCATCCACAGCACTCCCGTGCTCCAGAGCACCATGGTCAAACTCGATGCCTGCGGCATCTGAGACAAAATAGAAGAAAACATGAAGAATAGCAACATAGAAGAGGACCCGAAGAAAAAGAAGCAAGTACAAAAGCTAGCACTCACCCGAAATAGCCTTGGCAGCAGCCATGAGCTTCTCCGCTACTCCTACCTCACGACCTGCGGCTTCCTGCTGCAGACGCTCTTTCGCTTCGGCTGCCTTTGACAGCTCCAGCTCAAGGCGCTCTTTCGCCTCAGCGGTAGCTTCGGCCTTCTGCTCCAATTGGCCAAGGCTCTTCTTCAGAGCATCAACCTCACGAAGAGAGTCATTATGCTCCTCTGCATTCACAACAAGCCAGTGTCAACAAACAGGACAAGGATAAACAAAAAAGTACTACAAGGCAGACGAATACCTTGCAGCTGCTGCAGTTTCACCTCCAGCGTCAGGTGCTCCTCCACCAGCCGCTTGGCCTCTCGGACACAAGGCTGTAGGAAAAAGAAATAGCAATAAGAGCATGACTTGGGGGCTCCGCCCAAAACAAAGAAGCAAACACAACATCAGCACACGAAGACGCCCGGGGGCTCCCCCCGTGACATGAAGCAGAAAAACTTACGTGCTCCGAAGGCGAACCCGCAGGCCCGCCTGCGAAATTCTGAGGCGCAACCACCAGCCTCTCCTGCACAAGAGGAACTGGTGCAGCACCACCCGACGTCGCCACCGTCTGCGGAGGCGGCGACGCAATGTTCGACTCCCCCATCATCTCGCGCGCTCCATCACTAGAGCCGTCGGAGGATTGCCTACATACGAACCAATCAACACAGGCGCAAAAATAACAAGTGAGCAAAAGACAACAGTGGCAACAAGCACACTTACGAGCCCAACGCGCTCAGGTCAAAGATAGGAGAAGCCCTCCGGGCCCTCTTCTCCTCCTTCTTCTCCTCCTTCTTCTCTTCCTTCTTCCGCTTTGCTGGCGGGTGCGGAGCAACAGCTCGCACAGGAACGGCAGGAATAGGAGAAGACGAACCCCCCTGAACATCATCATGACGCTCAAGACCCCGAGGATTCCTGGGAGTCGGAGGAGTCGAGGCATCCGAAGACTCGCTCGAGCTCCGTGATCGCTTACTCGAATGGTCTTCACTCGATTCGTCGGCATCCTCCGCCGGAGATCGCGCCGAAGGAAGCTCGGACACGGAATCCACCACTTCATTATCCGGGGCATTCGGATACCTTTCGGGCAATGGTGGCGCCATGCCTGGCACTTTGAAGCTCTACAAGATGAGAAGAAACTTTGTTAGCAAACAAAGGACACAAGTACACAACTAAAACATAAGGGAAGCACTACGTGCGCAAATCTACACCTTTGGCACGGCCAACATCGACGAAAAGGGAGGAGTCAGCGACTTCCCCAGGATTTTTTCATCGGCCTTGAACTTCAACAGCACGCGAAGATCCTTGTCAAGGTCCATCTCGGAGACCTTCTCACTCAAAACCCTCGTCGGATCACGGCGCCCAGAGTATAGGAACATCGGGTGCGCTCTAGCCTGGAGCGGCTGCACCCGACGCTCAAGAAACACCCGGATAATTTCGACACCGTTCACCTCCTTCTCAGGAATCAATTGGAGCTCCTCCACCCGACGGTACAAGGCCTCTATCCCCGCCACCTCACCGTCTAAGATCTGATTTTTCCAGGACCTCTTCTTCACAATTAACTGGGAGGGGTCAAAAGGAACGAGACCAAAATCTTGCCCAGGCAGCACGGAGTCACGGATGTAAAACCATTTCCTCCGCCAGTACTGGACAGATTCGGACATGGAGAAGGAAAAGAATTGGACATCGGGACTAAGAGAGATGATGAAACCCCCAATGGGATACACACCATCCGAACCAGACTGCCTCCTCACGGAATACAGCTTCCGGAAGAGGCCAAAGTGCGGCTCAATGCCAAGCCAACACTCGCAAAGCGTGATAAAACACGCAATGTGGAGAAGGGAGTTGGGAGATAGATGATGGAGTTGAACCCCATAGAAAAAGAGCAGTCCACGAAGGAAGTCATGGACTGGATACGCAAACCCACGCAAAACGAAGACGACAAACATAACCTGATACCCAGATGGGGGACGGGGGATTACCTCACTACCGGGGAGTCTCACGGCCGTCGTGTCCTGCGGAATCAGGCTCCGCTCGCGCAGCTTGCAGAGATCGCTCTCCCGCATCTCTGATCGCCGCCAGCCACCATCGGTGACACGAGCAGCGGCGGCGCCCTTCTTGCCTCCGGCAGCGCTGGTTCCCACTGCAGGCGAAGACTTCTTTGGTTTCCCCATGGCGCTACGGTGGTGGTGTCGTTGCCAACGACGAAGACAAAGGAAATGCGAAAGGAACTCTCAGCACGCAGCAAGAATCGCTCGAGCACAAGGAGGCAGTAAAACGCAAGAACTGGTGCGGTGAAAACAAACCACGATTTTCACCATGGATTATAACAGCAAAGACGACGCACGCTGACCGTCCATCAAGAAGACCTAACGCCAACGGCAGATCTGGCCGTACACGTGTCAGCACCAAAACGAACCGTCGTTCCCACGACGTCCACTACGCGCGGAAATCGAGGAAACGCCGTAATCATCTCCACGCCGCGCGTGACCGGTCAATTCAAAGTCAGGAAGTGGGACCCACGCATCGTCCAGTCAAGTCATCTCTGGCGCAGCAGACGCTTGAGGTCATTGATCGTCAGCACTGACGTCATCAACAGCTATACTAGCAATAACTTCGGCTCCACAGCTAAAAGTACTCACTCGAATCTACGATTCGACTAAATACTTGGGGGCTACTCCTATCAGGAGCGCTGGTCGCGCACCCGATGTACTTCCAGGTCAGCGGTACGCCCACGAGATTTTCCTACTACCGTTGCATGATACAAGACTCGAGTCTCTGCCCGAGTCTACGACTCCGCCAGACACTCGGGGGCTACTCCAAACTGGAGCGATGGTCGTTCACACACAAGAGCTTCGAGTCCTACGTCGAGTCCACGACTCCACTACGGACTCGGGGGCTACTCCCATAGGGAGGAAGGATTTCAGCATCCGAAAATTTTCGAGTCCTACGGACTAAACAACTGAGCAATGCTTGCACTAAAAGTCTCCGCTCAAGTCTACGACTCGAACAGACACTCGGGGGCTACTCCCATAGGGAGCGCTGGTCGCGCACCCTATGAAATCTTCGACTGCGATCTTCCGGATCCGCATGCAAAAACTTTTCGGCAACTCTGCCCCAATTAATGCTAAGTGAGTAACATCCTCCTTGGCCACCCGAAACACCTCCGCGGTGATAAACATTCGGATGCTGCGTCTGCGGCGCAAAGATAAGACCTACAGATATCATCTGATGGCCTGGCAACGCACCTGACTGCGCTCTGCTAGTATGAATCCGTACCAGCAGGTACGATGAAAAATCCCGACGGACGCGTTGGGTACATCATTTAAAAACACTGGAATTCCACTCCAGTAAGTCCTCCGCGGCCTGAGTCAAATTACGCCAGCATATGTTCCGGGTTCGAGTCGAGGGACTCGCACCTGAAGAAGATCGTGTTGTTTTGTCCTAAGACGATTAACTGACCCTGATCCGTCGGGTGAGTCAGGCACACGCATCAACAATCCCTACACATTCTCTTGAAAGACAGAGTTACACCCGAAGGATTGAAGAGTCCTCAGTCGAATCTACGATTCGACTAAACACTCGGGGGCTACTGACATGGTTATACCCTACGGGTACGTAACTTCAGCATACCTGGTCCAGCCCAAGGAAGGCCCACGGCCAATATACGCCAGCCCATGAAGATTTTCGGGTGGCCCAGGCCCATGACGCCTTCGGATCCTTGAAGAACAAGACTAGAGTTTCAATACAACTTGTAACCTACTCGTATCGGTACCCGAGACCTAGCCTCCCCATATATAAAGGCTAGGAGGGTCCAACGAGGAGGACACCCAACAACGATTACACCCTGCGATTACGACATACATGCCTCCACGCCAGATCGAATCTACGCACCCTGTAACTTTCGGTTCCGCCACAATAAAAGAGCAGACAAGCAGGAGTAGGGTTTTCCCTCCGGGGGCCTGAACCTGGGTAAATCCCGTGTCCCCTGGTTGCTTGTCTGTTAACCGTGCCACGATCTCCAGCATCCCCATCTTCTCCAAAACCCAAGTCCATAACAATGGGCATTGACGAGTTGAAACCTCGTCACCTGTAAGTTCTTGTCATAGTAAGTACATGCGTATCATAGAGAACCGCCAACGGGGTACCCCTTGCACATGGTACATGAGCTATCCCATAACTAAAATGACAAGTCAAGCAGACAATGAGCATCTCAGCGATCTTTTTATTTACTATGTGCATAGATTTTTATTGAGGATGCTTCACAGATAGCTCATTATGGTGATGCTGCAAGTTTCCACTATGATTAGGCATGGCTTAGACTAGCGGCCCAGGCGTTTCTCTAACACAAAATACATAACTCCATGGACTTACAAGCTCCCTCTTTATTTCACACCGGTGACATTCATAGACAAAAGAGCATGATATCAACTGTGTACAAAGTACAAGTGCAATGTTGAAAACGTTCCCCATGACAGCATGGTTCTGCTAATTCCAACGTATAAGTGCAATCATATACAACATAGATGACACAACGGTTCAAGTTTATTAGGGGCGAATAATATAAAGTGTGCCATCAAGTTTGTGAGGGATTTAATCACTAAGTTTTCACATAACAAAATAATTTTTAATTGGAAGATAGCTGAAAACAAGAATATACTTGGAATGGTGTAACACACCATGCATAGGAATTTATAATGGACACTTTGGTATAACTTGGTTTCTTGGGAGTTGGAAGCATGAGTAGAGCTTACTCATACAAGTGGAGGCTAGCAAAAGACTGGGAGCAACCAACTAAGAGAGCGATAATGGCCATAATCATGCAGAGCAACAAAACATTACTAATCAAAGCATATAGTGGTACTACAAGTCAAGGACTAAATGATCATAGAGGCTATGGTGACTTGTTCATAGTCATAACATGGTGTGATCATGTGCCAAGTCAACCCAAACAAAGCATCAAAGGAGAATACCACAATACTATGCTTTTGTATGCTAAAACAACACATAATTCTTTCAAGGCACTCTAAGCAATCCCAATTGTTTGGAACAAGACATGCTACAACAATAATAACTAAGAATAAGGTCAAAACCACACCTAGCATGTCATGCTAAAGTCTAAGTCACAGTCAATGCAAGCTCCTCTTGCACTTATCAAGCAAGAACTTTCTACTCCTTTCCAACACCAAGCAACTTATTTAAAACAACACAGCGAGAGCGGGGGTCCAAACTACTTTATTAAAGCAAACTAAACAACTAAGCAAACCAAATGAAAACTAAGACGCTCCAAGAACAACACAACAGTGCATGAAACAATAAAAACGAAGTGTCTAGAAAGACCTAGGCTTTTTATTGATGAAGAAGGGGATGCCTTGGGCATCCCCAAGCTTTGACGCTTGTACCTCTTGAATATTTATTGGGGTGACACGGGGTGGCATCCCCAAGCTTGAGCTTTGGTCCATTCTTCATCTCATTATATCATTCTCTCTCTACAATTTAAATTTTCCTTCATACAAAACTTCACACAATCTTCATTAGCAACATTAGTGTATTCAAAAGATAATAGACCTTTGGGTTTAGCTTTAAACAGCAATACTTTTCACTAAAAACACAAGCTACTATAGCAACTCCTTCAAAAAGCTCAATTATCCAAAAGTGAACTCATAAAGGAATCAATAAGAAGCAAATGCAAATAATGGTGCCTTCTTTCATATCAATGATGGCACCAACAGTTCTAAGAAAAGGTCTTCCCAAATTAATAGGACAAGAAGCATTGTATTCAACATCAAAAACATAGAAATCAATAGGGACATAAGCATTGTTAACCATGATGAGAACATCATTAATACTCCCCATTAGTTTCTTCTTAGTATTATCATCAAGTGGAACATCCAAATAATAATCTTCCAAAGGTAGCAAATCAAGTATTTCATAAATCTTCATATGCATAATAGAGACACTAGAACCAAGATCACATGAAGCTTTGAGATCAAAATCATTCACTTGCATATTAATAATGGGTTCCCAACTATCTTGTACTTTCCTAGGAATAGAAGCTTTGTGTTTTAACTTCTCTTCCTTAATCTTAACAAGAGCATATGTAATGTGTTTGGTGAAAGCAACATGCATATCACTAGCATCAGGACTTCTAGCAAGCTTTTGCAAGAACATAATCACTTAAAAAATATTGCAACCATATATATCAAAATCAATCTTAGAATCACTAGTAGTTGACTCATTAGGCTTAGGCACTGTAGGAGGAGAAATAGGGACTTCTTGTGATTTAGTGGTATCCATTCTAGTGATGGTGCACACACTATTATTTCTATCAATTTCAGCTACCCTTTCCCACTTAGCATGAAGTTGAGCTAACAGCCTAACATTTTCATCAATAGTAACTTGTATGGCATGAGTAGCAGCAAAGGTATTTTCCATGGTTTCAGGTTTAGCAGCCATTTTATTAATCAAGGAGGACTGTGCTTCAGACAAAGAGGAAATATTCTTCTCAACAGTTCAAAGCTTTTCCTCCATAATCTTGTTGAAAGCAGTTTGTTTACTAATAAAGTCTTTGAGCATGACTTCAAGTTCAGAGGGGGCACTTCTAGCATTGTTGTAGGAGTTTCCATAGGAATTGCCATTATTAGGAGGATAAGGCCTATAATTGTTGTTACCACCAAAATTATTCCTATAGGAATTGTTGTTGAAATTGTTGTTTCTAATGAAGTTCACATCAACTTGATCTTCTTGAGCAACCAAAGAGGCTAAGGGAACATTGTTTGGATATAAAGAAGCTTTCCCATTAACAAGCATAGCCATAATAACATCAATCTTATCACTCAAATTGGAGGTTTTTTCAACATAATTTACCTTCTTACCATGTGGAGCTCTCTCAGTGTGTCATTCAGAGTAATTAACCATCATATTATCAAGGAGTTTTGTTGCAGCACCCAAAGTGATGCCCATAAAGGTACCTCCAGCAGCTGAATCCAACAGGTTTCTTGAAGAGAAGTTCAAACCTGCATAAAAAGTCTGGATAATCATCCAAGCAGTGAGTCCATGAGTGGGATAATTCTTAACCAAAGACTTCATTCTTTCCCAAGCTTGAGCAACATGTTCATTATCAAGTTGTTTAAATTTCATAATGTCACTTCTCATCGATATAATCTTAGCAGGGGGATAGTACTTTTCAATAAAAGCATCTTTGCACTTAGTCCAAGAATCAATACTATTTCTAGGCAAGGATAGCAACCACTCTTTAGCTTTCCCCCTCAAGGAGAAAGGAAACAGTTTGAGCTTAATGATATCTCCATATACATCCTTATACTTTTGCATCTCATAAAGTTCAACAAACTTATTGAGATGGGCAACATCATCATTAGAACTAGCACCAGAAAATTGATCTCTCATCACAAGATTCAACAAAGCAGGCTTAATTTCATAAAAGGTAGCATCAGGAGCAGGTGGAGCAATAGGAGTGCTAAGGAAATCATTGTTGTTTGTGGTAGTGAAGTCGCACAACTTCGTGTTCTCAGCACAGTTCATTTTGGAAAAAGTGGAGCAAGCCAAAAACAGCAGCATCAGCAGAGCCGGAACTAATTTTTTTGTATTTTTGAATAAAGAAAGCAAACCAAACTAAACTAATTTTTTTAGAGTTTTTGATAAAAAAAGGCAAACAAAACCAAGCAAAAGAAACTAAGCAAACTAAAAAAAGTAAAGAGAAAGGTTGAGGAGGACTCCCCTTGTGAAGACGTCCTTAGCCTCCCCGGCAACGGCGCCAGAAAAGCTTGATGATGGCGGCGGCTACAGACGGTTTTATAGAGTTTTGATCGGGTTGCCTAGGGTTTCTGCATCGGGGGCTTGTTATAGGCGAAGGGGCGAGCCAGGAGGGCCACCAAGGGGGCCTCACCCTGCCCAGGCGCGGGGTGGGCCCACCCGCGCCTGGGGGGGTTTGGCCGCCCTATGGTGCCTCTTCGTCTCGTCTTCTGGCTTCGTGTCGCCCACGGTAAAATATTGACTTTGGCTTTGGTCCCATCCAATTCCGAAAATATTGATTTTCTGCCTTTCTAGAACCAAAAACAGAAGAAAACATGCAACTGGCACTGTGGCAATGTAACACCCCAGTTTTGATTAACCTTGGATTAGGTTTTGTTTGTGCATCATGCGCATCATCCTCTAAAAATGCAACCAAGAAAATAAAATGCAAACCCTAAACCCTACTCTTTCCCTCTACTTGAAAAGCAATTCAAAATGGGTTTGAATTTCTAAAATCACAAAACAATTGGAGCCCAAATGGACTAAGAGGTCCCCAAAATATTTTACTAAGTTTTACAAAACTATCTAGTATTTTTGAATTACCCAAAACAGATTTGAAATGAGTTTGCAAAAGAAAGAAATAACAAAACTAAAAAATAAAATATTTTCTGCTAAAAAAACAGAGCAGCCAGGCCAGCCCAATCCTTCTCCCTCTCTCCCTGCCGCCCATGCGCGCTTGCAGACGGCCCAACTCGGCCGATCCGCAGCCCACCGTACCCCTTCGTTCCTTTTTGTTTTCTTCTTCCTCGAGACAGAAGGACAGCGAGAGAAGCAGCTCGGTGGACTACGCGCTGTCGTCTGATGCCACCGCTGCATCGCCAAGCGCCAGGATGAACGCCGTCGCCCTCCGTCGTCTACAAGTAGCCAAGGCGCCGCCATAGACGAACCCTAGTACCAATCTTGCACGAATTTCCTCTCTGGCCCTAACCCTAGCTTTCATACCTCACCAGCGTGCTGCTGCTCTCGACCACCCCTCGGACGTATAGAAGCACTGGAGTGACTGCCACCGTCTTCTAGACCTTCTCGTACAAACGCCTCAGCCTGAGAAGCCCCCAGTCACATCAATTGAGCCCTCTACCCCGACGCCGGCCACCATCGATTACATCGTCTCCGGCTTCCTCCAGCTCCTCCGTCACCCGCATAGCGTTCCCGGTGAGCCTGCCGTGCCCCAGCACCTCCCCTTTCTTCCCCTCACTCTTTGTATCACCACCGCGCCATGCACCTGCAAGCTCCGCCGCTGGCCGCCGTCACGGCTCCTGTTCCGGCGACCAAGAAGTGGCGGCGCCACCACTATCTTGCTCGCCGTGGACTCCTCCGTCGAACAAGACCAACCACCAAGCTCCGCACGCAAGGAATCGGGAGATCCTTTCTTGATCTGCGAGTTTGGCCTCTGCTGACGTCAGGATGACGCCAGCATTGCGTCATAATCCCTTTTCTTTTTATTAATGTTTTTTTTGTTTTTTTTTGAAAAATATATGACCCTGTGGGCCCTTTCTCTCAGTGACTGAGGCTAGGTTAGGTGCAGTAACAAAAGTACCTGGCCGTGTTAATGATGTCAGCATGACACAATAAACCTTTTTAAATGGTTTAATAATTTTAGAAAAGGTTTTAAATTTGTAAATTCAATAACTAATTAATTATAAGTCAGAAAAATACAAATAATATATCAAAATGTTTAGAAAAATGAGAACTATCAAACTAAGCTATAATCATGCATTGTTTAACAACTTAAATGACAAGTTTAATTAGAAGAACTTAGCAACCCCTCTCATATGATTCCGGAGTTTTCCCGAGTTAGGGTTTTCACCCCTCGGAACCCCGATTAAATTTCCGAGCATGTCTTAGGGTTACATTTCGATACAATTTAACTTGTCATATCATCATCCTTGCTTGAGCATTGCATTGATGCCATGTGTTGATTGTTTCCTTTCTTTTCGGTGTTTGGTTCTTCCTCGGTAGAATACGATATCGAGATCAAGATCAAGACCATCGAAGATCAAAGATCGACGAACAATACTTGACCAATTATAACAAGTCAAGTACAAGTCTTCCGAAGATCTACTTATCTGTTATCAACTGGCAAAGGCAAGCATAGCCCCACCATGATATAATCCTTTGATTTCAAAAACATTTCAATTCTTGCCATGATGCATACGATTCTACTATGGTCTTTTATCGATAGATAAAGTATCCTATCTATTGCATTACTCCATTTGAGCTTATATTACCTGATCCACTGCTCCTAGCATAACTAGGTTTGGCTTGTGTGCACTGCTAGAGCTTGTTATGTGTCTTGCTTAGCCATGTATAGCTATTGAGTCTGGTCCATCCAGATGATGTATCAGATGTAGAGAATCTAGTATGACAGGAGAGCGAGATGAGATGATATCAGAGGTGATACGAGATTAAACATGCTAAGGCTTGTATGGGAGGCCACGGTGGGATGTGGTTTTTCTAGTCCCATGCTCGCCACCATTAGGACCTGAGTTCTTGCCTTTGGAACCAAGACGAGCGTACAACCACACGGGGCCTGGACAACCTCATGAGCAACTAACTTGCCTAGTAGATTCCACGAGTCACATAGTTCGGGCGTTCCATTCAACATATGCATAGAAAACCTTTTAAAATATTTGTTGGGTGCAGGTGCATACATAACAGGTAGGTAAGCGTGGCCGGGGTTGCTTGGGGTAGATGGCGCCCCTGGTAAACCAACCTCGCCTCACATCTTTAAGTACCGGCTTCGGGATTTGACCAGTTACGACGAAACCATACTTATTGCGTGACTCATGGTCTCGGCGAAAGCAAGGTAAAGGTCGTGTCTAACCACCCTCTGTCGGCCTTCCAAGGAAGAGGGCTAATCATGTGGCATTAATAGAAGGTTAGTACGTGTGGGTAAAGTTGTACACCCCTGCAGGGTAATAATCTTTTCGAAAAGCCGTGTTCACGGTTATGAACGACTTGGCGACCGTATTCAAGATTATAGAGAACATGAACCTAATCGTAAAACTTGGCAGATCAACGTGTGCTTAAGGATGCTTCCTTATGGGTACGAGGGGTGATCCTAGTTGGTAGATGATGATGATTGGTGGATATCAAAAGATGATGATCAATATTTTAGAGATGTCGCTCTCTTATCCCCTTTTAAAATACTCTGATTAGATGAGCTTTTTCTCTCTCTTGTTTTATAAACAAAGATGGCTTTATGCAAAACAACTCCACTAGCCATAAGTCTTGCGGAGTACACCCTGTACTCACCCTTGCTTTGTTGAAACTTTTGGTAGAGTAAGTGTTCCCCTGAAGACGAGTTCCGTACTGCATCGACATCGACGAGTAGCTTAGGGTTCTCGGCCGGCAGCCTGGAACCTATGGGCTGGGACCTCATCGTTATGCTTCAGGCCTCTTAGGCCATTTGTTAAGTTGCTATACTTAATACCATAATTTGCCTTCCATTGTTTGATGTTTTTGTTCAGTGACCTCTGCTTGTAATAATTTGGTTCTCTGCTCAGTTATGAGCTTGCTGTAACAAATTTTGTGTCGTAGGGTCACTGATGTGTTACCGATTCTTCACTGGATATTCTCGAGCTCAAGGTTAAGCTTATGTCAGACGGAGGTCTGGGATTTGTTTAGCCCTGATCCCGGGGGTGTCACAGGCAACTTGTTAATAGGTAGTTCCAGAAAAGATATAAAAACACCTCAAAGCAACAAAGCAAAGCAAAGTAGATACTAAACAAGCATGGAGCATCAAAAATTATAGATACGTTTCCGACGTATCAACAAGTTCATGAACAACATTGATATTTCATGGGTTAAAATCATCTCGAAAGCACATGACATTACCAAATAATAAACTAACACAAAGGTCCAACCATATGGATTATTTGGGTGGAATAATTGCCTTTCCTCATGGGACATTTTTTGGATCTTAATTAATGAGGTTAAACCTAGAACATAGCTGATTTGGAAAAAAATCTATGTATGACTATAAATAAATCCTACTTTGTAGAATCATCCCTTAAATATCTGAAACTTACAAATACATATATGTGTATATGCATCATATTATTCAAAATATATGTGACATGCCATTTTTCACAATCATATAATTTTTATTCAGTTAGATATTGTTCTCGATGAGATAAGGCAGTCGAATAATATTAAACCTTACTCACTAGTTACGTATAACCCTGAGTCGGTTTGTTCAGCGCCTTGTAGAAAGCTCTTTTTTGCATAGCTTCACACTTGAAACTAAAAGGAATTTCTTTTGAAATTTAATAATGAGTAAATACTATATACTTGACCTAATTACTGCAATCCTACTAGGCACGTTAGAGATACCCGTAGTCCAAATCAGCTATGTCATCTTGTGGGATTGGGTGGGGGTGCATTTGCTACATAGAGTTGTCTTAATACTACACATATGTATATAACCCAAACAATATTCCACCTGGAGAACCTCATACTTGGACTCACTCTATACTATGATAGACTCTATATTATTCATTATCAGAAGTCATTTTTAGACCAAAAATATAATACAACATTAACGTACCTAAGAACATAAAAAAGTAAAAACACATTTTTCTAAAAATGGTTAAAAATTGTATTTAATTGGGTTAAATTCTCAACTGCCACCGAGGGTTGCAGAACAAAAAATGTATAAAGAAATCAAACTTCAAGTAGCAAATATAAGTTTACTGTAATAACAAAGAATAGAGAGCCTCTAGCTATACAGTTGCACCCTTTCCACATTTTAGACATGTCTAAGATACACATGTGTTCTGGAAAAAATCAAGAAAAAACTCCAAATTTTTTTATTTCTATAATCGAACAACATTATTTAAACAAAATAAATGAGTTTATCCATGGTACTTAACAAGTTATTAGTGATGTCAAACCTTGTTGTTTCATTTTCGATTATCGTTCTTTATGAAATTTCTCCATCTGTTTCATGTAACTGATCTATAGGTTGTTGCCTCGTTAATATCTAGCATCTGTCCTATGGAATAAAAATATTAGAGCATGGTTGACATGTTTTCTCCATAAAGATTCAGACTTGAGAGTTGTAGTATCATCAAAAAGGTCGAGGATGCAATACTCAACCTATTTTATATGTGCAAGTGGTGTTTCCTTTTCGCGCCTCCTCATCTGTTCCGGTCCATCAGCCCTGTAGTCAGTCTCATTTATTAAAATGAAATTGTAATAAATATAGCATTAGGATGATGATCTATATAACAAAGTACAATAAATCTGGTTGGGCACTTTATTCATTGTTTGGAACCAAGGATCTGGCCTGATTTTCACTGCTCCTTTCATTTATATCGTGAATCCTTCCATGTTGGGTTTTCTGCTCGATTTTTTGATCGTGGTGATGAGAGTTGGTCCTCTCCTAAGATTCGAGTTCGAACAAGAAAATCAGTTTATGTTCCTAGGCGGAGAGTTGATCTATTATCATCTATTCGGTTTAATCCTGATCTGAGTTTTCTCCGGCAGTCTTCGGTCGCTGCGCCAGCTGCAAGTCCAACGATCCTGAATCTTGGTAGTTTTGCATGTCCTATCAAATCGGCGGGCATCTTTTCAAAATTTCATATTTCTGAACTGTCTTGCCCTTTGTATTCGGAATTCTCGGATGTTTCGTCACCTATGTTAGAAAGCTTGCGTGATCTTCGCTGGGCTCGCTACACGGATTTGGAAATTAAAGAGGCTATGGGCCTTTCTTTCATGCCAGATATTTCCTCCGCTCAAACGGAGTGTTCTTTGTGTCTAGGTCCAGGCCGTTACTCTCACCATAATGGGCCGAGATGTACTATTGGTCTACGTTGCAGACGTTGTTTAAAGTTGGGCCATATCAGAAAATTTTGTTATGAATCGGGCATTTTGCTTCCTCTGTCTCAGTTGGAAGATTTTTTTGCAAGCCGATCAATGTTATTTGGGGGACAGTCGAGATTCTTCTGCTGACAGTTCATCTTTGGTAGTTCCGGAAAACACTCGCATCTTGTCAATGAACTTTTGTCCTAGGTGTCTGACTGTGGGTCATGTTTTGGCCAAGTGTACCAATAAAATCAGATGTCGCACCTGCAAGCGAGAGGGGCACGTAGCTGCTAAATGTAAAACGTTTCTGGTTTGGCGGCCTAAACAACAACCTGTGAGGATATCTTCCTCGCAATCTTTCCTGCCTCTTAGTGCTGACAGTTCGGCTGCTCTGGTCTCTGACCTCCAACGTGACCCTGATCCTCCTCCCACGTTGGGGGAATCCATGGCCAATTTTCCCATGAACCCGTTTCGCTTTGTTCCTGATGGCTTGATGCTGGATGATGGGCTGGAGGAGAGGCTTGTTCGTGCTCACATGGCTATACCTGCTAAAGCTCCTCTGTTCCATGGGGACTTTGCTATTGCCGTGGAAAATTGGGAGGTGCCTGACCTGATGAGGCCTGAGATGCTTGAAGTTGGTGAGTTTGTTACGTTATGATCATCATGTTGTCATTAGAAGTGCTCATAGCTCTCCCTTCGGCATTGATCTGATCAGATTTGAAAATATCATAGTTAGAGATGCAATGGTTGAGGGGCTGGTTTTGATCTTGATGAGGATACCCATATTTCGTTTGTTCGTCATGATGCTGCTCCGAACCTTAGGATTCCGGTGCTAGGTCAAGAGAGATGGATCCTGTTTTTGGGTTTTCCTATGGATTATCGTACTGAAAGTTTTATCACTAGGGCTTGTGCTGGTTTTGGTCGGCTTATTTTATGGCATGATCCGAATGGTAATCTATCAAGGGTTCTGGCTAGAGTTTGGTTAATGGATGATGCTCTCATGCCCCGTAGTCTGATTGTGCGTCAAATGGGGGTGCAAATGTATCCTGGACTGTACCTACATATCTGCTTAGGGGTTTTGGCGCGCAAGCTGTTGTTGGTGAAGCTCCGCCGATAGAGGTAAACATGGAGGATCCGTCGCCGCCTGTCAACGTTGATCGTCATCCTTTCCAGGGGCAGGTGGCTCCAGTGATTCATGACTGGAACTTGCAGATAATGCAGTCTCAGGAAGCTCAGCAGCAGTTATAGCAACAGCACAATAACTTACGGCTGCCTGAAGAAGATCAGATCTTGGTTCCAGTTGGGGTGCTGCAACATCTTTTTCACATCCCTGTGGAGCAGGGTGTGAATGCTGCAGATGGTACTACGTCACTGTTTAATATCGAGGATGATCTCTCGGATGTCAGCATGAACTCTTCTGAATCGGATGCTGAAATGGATATCTTGCTGCTTGGATCAGGGGCTACTATTTATATCTCGGCGCCTTTGGTGGAAGGTCTGCAGAATCTTATGTATCAGCAGTTCAGGGTTGTGCGTGAAGTTGTGGATGTTAGCTTGGCAGTTGTTCCTGTGACTGCTCCGGTGGTTCAATGGGTCTCTGTGCTTGCTGGTGTTCAGGAGTAGTTGGTTGGGTATGTGGATGCTGTGTCTAACGAGATTGTGGTCTCTCGCAAGCGTCGTCGTAATACCTCCACTACTTCTGTTGGTGTCTTTTCTTTCCTCAACCGGTGTGTCGCAGCCCACGTAACACAAGGTTTTAGGGGTTTAGGAACAACTTGTCGAATACTCCAAGAAGGAAATCTCATGTGAAGAATAGGAAAACTCCTGGAGCTGCTTTGAGCAATGTTGGACCTGTGCAGACTGAGGCAGATGGTGAGAATCAGATTATGCTGCAAGCGCCTCCAGAGACTCCAATGGTAGTACTGCAGGATATTGGGGAGCATTTGTGTGGTATTCCTCCTCAAGAATTGACCGCTTCCACACTATTGGCTCCAGTTCAGAAGGATGGAGCAGAGAAGTCTGGAGCATAGTGATGGTTGTAGGCAGTCTAAATAAATTTTTATTGTATCACCTGTTGCATCAGGATGGTTTCTTTTGGTTGGTTATTGTATCACCTGTTGCATCAGTCTGAATAAACTTGTCTCATGTCAGACTTTTTTACGGTTTGTAAGCCCTTCGGGCATTAAGACTGTTGCTGTACTTTTTATCTGCAATGTGTGCTAAGCTTTGGGTTGTTCTGTCATGGAATATTAGGGGCTTAAATGGAGAGGCTAAATTGCTAGCACTTAAAAACAAAATAGAGGAATTTGGTTGTGCAGTAATTTGTTTGCAAGAAACAAAGAAAGAAAGTTTTTATCACTCGTTCATTCAGAAATTCAATCCAAGGCGTTTCGATAAATTTGAATATGTGCCTTCTATTGGGGCATCAGGGGGCCTTTTAGTGATCTAGAATAGTTCGGGTTTTTCTGTTCATCTGGTTCATAAGGAAAGATTTGCACTTCCAATTCAGTTCTGTTCTGTACACTTAAATCGTTCTTGGACACTAACAAACATATATGGGCCATGTAAGGATCACGAGAGACAGATTTTTGTGGACTGGTTTTGAAATTTGGATATCCTCAGTGATAGTCTCTGGTTTTTTCTTGATGATTTCAACTTTATTAGATCAGCTGACAATAGAAACATTCCAGGAGGAAATATTGTTGATATGCAGTGTTTTAATGCTCTAATCAGTGGTCAGTCACTGATGAAAATACCTATTAAAGGTCATAGGTTTACTTGGAGCAATATGCAGGAGGAGACACTTTTGAAACAGCTGGATTGGTTCTTCTCGATAGTGGAATGGACTTCCGTATTTCCAAATACGATGGTTAAACCACTTTCCAAGCCAATCTCTGATCATGCACCATGTATGCTTTCCATTGAGACCTCAATTCCAAAAAGCGGAATATTCAGGTTTGAGAGTTTTTGGCCTTTGCATCCTGGCTTTAAGGAAGTTGTGAAGTCCAGTTGGGAAAAACCAGTCAGAGCTTCTAATAGTGCAACTATTATTTCAGCCAAAATGAAGAATCTGAGAAGAAGTTTAAAGGAATGGAGTAAGTCTATATCTAGATTGAAATTAGTGATTGAAAATTGTAATATGGTTTTATTGGAAATTGATAACTTGGAAGATAAGAGAGCCCTGTTTGTGCAAGAGATAAATTTCAGTCATATTAAAGAGACATATTAACAGGTTACTTGATTATCAGAATAAATATTGGCAAAAACGTTGTACTTAAAGATGAGCCAGACTTGGGGATGAGAACACCAAGTATTTCCATGCTAGAGGTACTGAAAGGTACATACATAATTCAATATCTTCAGTAATGCTTGATGATGGGACACCAGATTGATAGTCATCCTGAGAAGGCAACTGCTTTTTTTTGTATTCCTTTAAAAATAGAATGGGTGTCTCTCACTCACCTGCGATGTCTTTTGACTTGGAGGTCTTGTTTTCAAGAGTGCCTGGTTTAGAGGCCTTTTCTATGCCTTTTTCACCTCAGGAGATTGACAAAGTTATTAACTTTCTGTGCCTTTTTCATCCCTTTCTGTGCCTTTGGATCAGCTACTTTGCTTGAAAGCTATTTTGGATGCTTATGCCACTTCTACGGGTCTGAAAATCAATTATCATAAATCTCAGCTCATCCCTATTAATGTTGATCAGGGAAAGGCTATGGATCTGGCCAATGATTTTGGTTGTCAAGTTGGTGGGTTGCCGTTTACATACTTGTGACTTCCTGTTGGCACCACGAGACCTATGGTAGCTGATCTTATGCCTTTAGTAGACAGAGTGGAGAGGAGGTTAACTAGCACTGCGATTTGGCTGACTTATAGTGGCAGAGTTACCTTTATTAACTCGGCCATGACCCCTCTTCTTACTTATTCCCTCTGTGTTCTTAAAGTGCCACTTCAGATTATCGAATTTGTTGATCGGGCAAGGAGGCACTGCTTATGGCGTAAAACTGAAGACACAAATGAAAAGTGTAATTCTCTTGCTGCATGGGACTTGGTGTGTAGACCAAAGGAAAAAGGAGGGATGGGGATTTTAAATCTCAAGGTACAGAATCAGGGTTTATTGCTTAAGTTCTTGCACAAGTTTTATCATAAGCAAGATATCCCGTGGGTAATGATTGTTTGGAATAAATATTTTTCGAACTCAGTTCCACATGCACTATCACCACGAGGATCTTTTTGGTGGAGGGATGTCTGTAGCCTCTCTGATATCTTAGTTAATGTGGGTGATACCGTTCTATTATGGAAGGATCTCTGGGCTGGCTCTACTATTCTGCAGGATTCCTTACCGCGGCTGTTTTCTTATGCAATCATGGAAGATGTCTTGATTGCAGAATTTCTTCGAGTAGATGATCAGGCTCAAAATTTTATTTATCCACTGTCAAAGGAGGCTCAGGATGAGTTTTTAACTCTCTCAGCTTACATGAATGGTTTGTCTCGATATATGTCACTTCTAGATGAATGGATATATTCCTGGCGTGGAGCAACTTTTAGTCCTCAGAAGTTCTATAAATTTTATTTTAAGGACATATCACCCATGGCCGCACTTCCAAAATTTTGGAAGACTAAGTATATGATGAAACACAAAGTTTTTGCATGTCTCTTCAAGATGGATCGCTTAAATATTCGGGATATGCTGGTGCGGAGGCAATATCCAATACCTAATGTTAATTGTGTAATCTGTCAGCAAGAAAGAGAGACCAATGAGCATCTCTTCTTCTCTTGTAATTTTAGTGTATTGTGCTGGTCTGCGCTTGGAATATCTTGGAACATGAGTATGAACCTTGCTGACGGATTGTCTAAGGCAGAAAGATTATGGAAGAAGCCACTATTTCTTGAGTCTGCAATTCTTTGTGCTTGAAACATCTGGAAACAAAGAAACATGAGGTACTTTGATAATGTAGATCCAGATATCTAGTGTTGGTTAGCACAATTTTCCTCTGATATTCATCTTCTAGGGGCTAGGCTGAAACCAGCTCTTAGAGACCAGATTTTATCCTTTGTAAGGGAGGTGAGAGTTTAACTGATTTGGGGGCATATTTCTCTTTCCCTTTGTAAATATGTTGTAACATATCCTTTTTATTAATTTAAGACCAGTAGGAGACTCTTTTGTCGTAATTCCTGAAAAAAACGAAGTATAATACGATTTTCTTAGGATGATTCAGAGGATCCTACAAATGGGGGAATAACGAAAATGCATGACTACATTGTCACTCGCCCACTGAAATCCTGTTTTCGGTTTGTATTGATTGCATCGTTGGACGAGCAAACTCTGAAGATGTTTAGCGAACGCATATTTTTTTAATGAAATATACTATTCAATAAAAATCATTTGATTTCTTTTTTGTTATTGTACTCAATCCTATGAATGAAACGACAAACCTGGGAAAAATCACATAACGATCTACAATATGATTGTAGAAGTCCCTCCTTTGTAAAAGAAAAGGATCCCTGTGATTGCAATGCTAGTCCCTGGATCAATAGCTAGCATCCACAGTTAAGATGTAATATCAAGAAACAAGGGTCATAATACAACTTTATAACCAGGAATAAAATAATTTATTACATCTTACATAGCTCATTTGGCTATTACATTACATTGCAGCGGAATAACTATAAGCATGGGGTCCTTCTTCTTCAAAGTGCCACAGGCAAACATGCTGGTTGTAGACTTTGTAATCCTAATCAATCAACTTCTCTAATATCAATCAAACCTGCAACATAACAAGTTACAGCCACAAGGATCAATACATTTTAATTGTATTGGCAAGTTTCACTACTATGTGGAATATATGTGGATCTTATCTTTTCATGCATATTTGGTTAAGTAGGGTTTCAGGCTCCTTTTGCAGAAAGCAATAGTTTATCCTATCTTTCAAAATGGTTTTAATCTTTTGTCAAATCTTTTTGAACTCCTTGGTAAATCCCCAAGTGTTCAAGTCTTCATCAAATCTTCTTGAGTTCCTTGGTACACCCCAAGTACTTCAAGTTTTTATCCAAATCTCTTGAGCTCCTTGGTAAAACCCCAAGTGCTTCAAGTCTTTTGTTATCACTTAAAGGTTTTTCTTTTATAAATTGGAATGTCGAGATTTCCCATAGCTTCAAGCTTTAGTTGCTCAGTATTGTCCATAACCGGGGACACGACTAAGTACTTAGAATTTTTATCTTCTGCAGAAGTTGTACACTTTACCCACATGACACACTCTCATCTTGTTGCCACCAGTGGCCGCTGGATAGGTACTCACCAAGATGGAGTACTGGCAGATTGAGAATGTGACGAAGTCTTTCCAGAGGGTCCTCCCATACACCATTGCTAGCTTGTCTTCAGGCACCCATGTAGGGTTCCGAGTTCCCTCATTTTCAGTGAACTGAAGACAATGCATGGGTCTTCCCAATGTAGTTGACTAAGCCAGAGCCATAATAGCATGTGGCTGTACACGAAAGCCACAGTTGAAGAAACATGTTCAATCTCTAAGTTCCTGGGTGGTTTTCTTTTGGTGCACAACACAAAGAGATTTCCATACACATGGTTCCTTTTGTTGCCTCCTTATCCAAAACTCAGAGTATCCTTGTCCACCCAGGTGGTTCATTGTGTACTTGTTTTATTATATAAAACATAAGTCTTTTCTCAACTTTATAAAATCTCAACATGTATCTCTACTCAAAATATTTAGCATGGCTAAGCATTTTACAACTACATTGTTTTCACTAAGGAATATATAAGGTATCCTATAAGGATATAGCATAGCATAAGTATAGAAATTCTTTTCATGCATGTTTCAAAATCCACTAAGTATAATGAAAATAGTAGGACTTTAGATGATAGTGTAACTTGCCTTTTTGGTAGGGAATGTTGGTTCACTTCTTGATCTTGCTAGATTCACACTTTTCTAACTTCACTACAATCAATCAAGCAAACACAATATCAACTGGCATTTCAACCAATATTCAAACAATCAAACACACATAAAATACTAGAAAACAAGTCATGCATGTAAGCATGCAAAAGATATTTTTATTTGCAAAGATGGTTTCTACTAGGTTCTAGACTTTGTAAGGATCAAAGTGGTCATTTCCTAATGAGGCAAAGTCATTTGCAAAAAGGGTTTTATCCATAAACCATTTTTAAATCCAACCATTATTTTATGTGTTTGAAAATTGTTTTTAGCAAAGCAACCATTTTAAATTGTTCATCAAATATGTTGTTAGTTCACAAAACTTGGTGTTTAGGGTCAGTAGCTTTGAATCAAAACATTTTCCAAATCTTTTTGTTCAAAAATCATTTCCATAACAAAATCAATATTTTTATTTGACTAGAAATGGGCTAATTCAGTTAATCAACTCTAATCTTTTCCAAATACATTTTTGAATCCATAAGTTGGTTCCTAGGGTCAGTAAGTTCACTACAAACAAATTTGCAAAGATTTCAACCTCAAAAACATTTTGGAATAATTTTTATAACCTAAACAAGCATACAAATGTTTCTGCAAAAACAAACATTTTCCCAGAAGCTTTTTACTAAACAAATTACATGGTTGGCTAGGGCTTGTTCCACTGATTCCATTGATATAAAATTTGCAAATTTTGGACGTGTGGATCAAAAGTTACAAGGGTTTCAAATCTGCATCTAAATCAGATTCAAACTTTGTTTTTAAACAGAACTGGTGACACGCGTCGCGTTTTTATTGGGCGGTACCGCTTCGTGCGGATTAGCCTCTGCGTGGCGTTGGATTAAACTACATCGCACGGCTCAGACTGCGTACCCTTTCAGCGTTAAGTGATCTAATCGTATCCTTTGGATTTTCATCTAACGGCCATCGTCACCTTGACCAATATCTGGCGGCGCTCGACGGCTGCGTGCGGCGGCGACGGTCAGACGACGGCGAAACTGGCGATGCAGGAAGCGAGGAAGAAAGGGAGTAGGCTCACCGTGTTCGCAGTAGCGTGGGGGAGCTCAACGTGTTGTTGGTTCGACGAGGGGCGCGCAAAGTTGCGGTTAATTGCTCGCCGGAGACGTGGTCGGCGTCAGATGGTCCTGGAGCTCGTCGAGGGTGGTGCTGTGGTTCGCCCCGTGGAAAAGCAAGGGCATGGTTAGATGCAGCCGAGGTTGGGGAGTGCAGGAGCATCATCGGGAAAGAGCGGGGCGGTCAGGTGCTTACCAGAAGGGTCGTCGGAGAAGGAGGTAGACGCGGCGGTGCTCAGAGATCGTCGAAGCCGAGGTTCTAGGGCGCCCGCGGTTGAACGGATGGCACAGGAAGAAGCGCCTGGGAGTGGGGGTCACGGCCGTGTGCTCAGGGAGGCAAGGGGTGGCGAGGTTCGGCCGGAATCAAGGAGGAAGCTCGCCGGAGACAGAGGTGCTCGGAGAGGAATTATGGCGGCCTGGGGGCGTGGCAAGGTGGGGCGACTGAGGGGAAATGGAGAGGGGGCGTGGGAGTTTAAGCGTGCGTGATCACTGCGAGTAATGGTGGCCGCGTTAAGGCGAATTTAAGCCACAGAATCATAGCCAGAAACGGCGACGAGGGGAGGGAGAAGAGGTCGTCGCGGAGACGATGAGCTGAGGTGGCAGGTGGGGTCCTTTCGTCAGTGGGGGAGAGAGAGGGGAAGAGGGCCACCGGTCAGTGTCAGCGCGGGTTAGTTAACAGGTGCGAAACGTTTTCCTCGGGAGAGAGGGAGTAGGCTGGTTGTTGGGCTTATTGGGCTGCCCGGCTGGGCTGTGTCCATTTCTATTTTTTTTCTTCCTGATTGCTTTTTCTTTTTCTATTTCTATTTTCTGTTTTGAAATTCAAACAACAAATCTAACATTCAAATCAATCAATCTTTCACCAAACTTTGTATTGAGTTTTTTGTTCTGTTTAGCAACATAAACCAAAGTCCCTAAAACGAAAATAATATTTTTATTTTAGGGTCCATTATTAATTAAATAAATAGACCTTGTTTATTAAATCAAAATATGATTTGATTTATTTAAAATCTCCATTTCAAGTCTAAATATTTTCAAAACTAAATTAGTAGGTTTTATTTGGAAATAAAGAATACTTGAAAAACTTATTTAAAATAAATAAATAAGTTTTGATGGTTAATTAAAATAGTAAAACCTTTATTTCTAATAAAAACAAAGTTGGATATTAAATCCTTATTATTTTATTTTAAATAAACCTTTACTATTTTTATTAAATGGAAATATTTTATTTCAAAGGCTTGGCCAAGTTTTAATTTGGCTCTTTAAAATAATCTTTATTTTAAAATTCTATATTTGCTTTTGAAACCAAATCTTTTTAATAAAAGAAACAAAATAGTAATTCCAAATATTTTAAATTTTTCCTTTATTAATTGTTTATCTCTTTAAATCCCTTTAGGATTTAACCTGATCAAAATAGGTTTGAAGGTTTCCAATTGTAATCAAAAAGTTTCTTCTCACCCTGAAAATCAATAAAGTTTTATTTTATTCATTTATTTTTACATTACAAGATTTGGAAAATCTTAGGATGTGACAATGATTTTCTTAGAGTATCCATATTTGAATTGCATGATCCTACAAATGGGGCAATAACGAAAATGCATGACTACAATATCACTCACCTACCTGGTATCCTTGAAATTTTTGGTTTGTTTGATTGCATCAAAGGACAAGCAAACAATCCTTCTAGAGTTGTTTTAGCGAACACATATTTTTTAATGAAATATACTCCCTCCGTTTTAAAATATAAGATATTTTAGCTTTGTGAAAGAAGTGTCTAGGAGACGGCAATTCGGCTCATAGGTGCAAATGCACCCGTTGTGAGAAAACATATTTTGAAATATCAAAAAATTCAAAAATAAAATTCTACATATACGTTTGAACATTTTATGTTGGTTCACAAGTTTTCGGGATGAAAGAATATTTTATGTGTTGTGTATAAAAAGACAAAAAGTATCATGTGAATAGTCGTATTCCTGGAACATATTTTGTCTTTTTTTATACATGACACATTAAATGCTTTTCGTCCCAAAACTTGTGAACCAACATAAACTAATATATATGCAGACTTTCTTTTTGAATTTTTTAACATTCTTAAATATGTTTTCTCACAATAGATGCATTTGCACCCGTGAGCCAAAGTGAATATCCGATCTAAACCGCTTTTAGTGTGTAGGTTCGTGTAGATTCAGTGAACCTACACACTAAAAGGGGTCTAGATACATTTTTTTTATAAAGCTAAAATATCTTATGTTTTGAAACGGAGTGAGTACTATTCAAGAAAAATCATTCTACTCCCTTCGTCTCAAAATAGATGTTTTATATTTTTCAAAATTTAGATGAATAAGATTCACCAAATTTTAATAAATTTGAGACATCGATTTTGAGACCGAGGAAGTACGAGTATATTTTTTTTGTCATTGGACTCAATCCTGTGAATGAAACGACAAACCTGGGAAAAATTACTACTCCTGCTACGTAGAATAATTACAGCCCTCCAAAAATCCCACAAAAACCATTTTGATCCAGACTTGTTTCACTAGTATAGTAGTAGGCGCCAATCTGAACACTGTTACAACTGCAGCACCAGCAGGAGCGGGCCCATCCCTCCCTGGCTCAGGCCAGACATGACCTGACGCAGCGACGCATCGCAGCCTGCAGCTGTTGGATGAAGCAAACGAACCTGCCGACACGGGACCGCAACGGCAGAGGCGATGGGAAAGCCCAGGCGATGGGACGAGAACCCTGCCTTCCTTCCTGCAAGGCTGCAACGTGGGAATAAAACGGAATCACGTGCCGACCCCAGGGAGGGGGGAGAATCGGGAGCATCGTGTCGGGAACCAGCCAGGCAGAAGCACTGCGCGCTGCCCCGTTTCCGTTTCCGTTTCATATTCGCCATTGCCAGGGCGAGAGCATCTATCCTTAGCTACGATTCTGCTATAATTCGATAAACAAAGAAGAGACGGAAACCGTCTTCGTCCCGCATGTGGCAGTTCGACGCCTTGATCTGTACAGCAGGGGCGAGGGGAGGGGAGGTTAATGGCGAGCCTGGCTGGTCAAGCTGGGCTTGAAGTAACGTGCAGGCGCGACCGGTGCTGGCTTCGTGCGAAAGCGCGTCGGTCGGGCTAGCTGGTTCGTCGCAGCTGCGAGCGACCGGGTCTTGATGACTGTCATCCGCCGAACTGTAGCTCCAGCTATGCCGTCCTGCCGTGCCGGCCATGGTTTAAGCGACTTTTCGTGCGTTAGCCCGGATCGAGGCTTTCATCGTCGTGCGTTCGCGAGTGACCATATGGCCGTTTTGTCTGCTCACTAAACAAATGAAACGGAACGGGTTTCTCCACGGAGATGAATGCGCTGTGCGCCCGTGTCGCCATGTGTGTCACCACCGGCCCAAGGAAACGGCACACCTGTTCCGTTGCATCCAGTTCGTCCTATCGCATGTCGTCCCCCAAACGATCACATCCTCTACGTGCCTGCATCGCCAACGCACATGATCTCGTGTGCCATTGTTTTTGCCGAGAACAGGGGTGTCCAGATTACCACACAAACACCCCACGCGATATTTGTGCACCTGCCTGCCTGGGAGTCTTTCTGGATCGAGGGGCGGCTCGGCGGGGCAAGCGCGAAAGGCGTAGGG
Organism: Avena sativa; assembly: GCA_916181665.1. Classification (NCBI taxonomy): domain Eukaryota; kingdom Viridiplantae; phylum Streptophyta; class Magnoliopsida; order Poales; family Poaceae; genus Avena; species Avena sativa. The sequence continues at coordinate 161,829,742 of OV702294.1, read as the reverse complement.
GCATCCGCACCCGACCGATCATCGAACGCATTATGCGTGCACCGTGGATCAGAGCTGTCGAGGCCGGCGGTGCCCGCTACCTGCACGGACGCCCAGCTAGACGCGCCACCAGTTCGGTATATGTCCCCGGCAGCGGGCAGAGGTGGCACGAGCTTCGACCCGACAGCACGTGACTTACTCGTGCCAGTTCTGATGAGAGGGCTACGGCCTCGAACCCTGAGTTCTGATGGCAATACCTGGGCCAATGGCGACAGAGGGGAAGCACGAGGGTACTGTTTTGGTTGAACAGCCTGTGTTACAGTATCACTTTTTTCCATCGAAAAGGACATAAGTATTACATACCGATGCACGGTGACAAGATTCATTGCGCTTCAGGTACCAAATGTTGTGGTTCAGTTCACCTAGCTAACGACTTTGGGGGTCAGAATACACGAACTTTAGCTTTTGTTGGTTTCAGGCTGGATCCATGGATGACGATCGACTCAGGTGTATGCAGTCGTGGGTGTATGGGTGGAGCAGGCATGCACACTCCATCTTCATCAACATAATCGATTTTTTCTACGCTGACGATCCGTGCCCTGAATCCGGGCGATGGATTCAGGTGCTGGATCGAGGAGCTCCAATCCAAATTTTCGCTCGATCTAGAAAGTTCTCTGGGTGTTGAGGACATGGATATTGCAATCTAGAAAGTTCTCTGGGTACTCTAGAAAGTTGCTGTCAAGGACCGTGACAAAAGATGGAGATCTTGCAATTTGTAACGCCAGGTCCCAAAGCTTTTGACAGATGCAGGTGAACGCACCACGGGGGGACAACCCTGTACTACTAGGAGTACTACTATATACAAATTTTGTCCAAACATGAAATCTAAAACCAAACTGTTTCACAGATTTCAGTTCATTGGCGTTTGAGAAATCAGAATGTTGGGCTGAGGATGTTGAGCAGGGAGACTCTGGTGTTGACCAGTGCCCGGAACACCTTCTCGCCGCTGCTGTCGACGCTGGCGATGCACCGCTCCAGGTTATCGTGGAGCTCGAGGGCCGCCTTCCGCGCCCTCTCCTCGGGCTTCATGCGGGCCTCGGGCCGGAGCTGCAGCGTGGACGAAGTGGACGCGTCGTCGTCGTGGGCGCCGCTCTGCTTCCCGGCGGACCGGCGCTTGGCGCGCGACATCCAGCGCACGAGGTCGGCCACCCACCAGACGCGCTGGTGGCTGGTCCTGGGCGCGTCCGACGAGGCGGTGATCCAGCACGGCGTGGAGGCGACCTCGACGCGGGCGGCGGCCGCCGCGTTGGAGAGGGCGGAGACGCCGGAGAAGACGGCCGCGGAGGCGGAGGCCACGGCGATGGTCGAGTCGGCGACCGCCGCGACGAGGGCCGCGGTCTCGGGCTGGATGTCCTCCGGGAGCGCCGCGGGGGCCTTGCTCGCCACGGCGCGGGCGGCGGCGGCGAGGCGGGGGAGGTCGCGCCCGGCGCGGCGCGGCGCGCGCGCCGCGGAGGCAAGCCGCGCGGGGTCGCCGCGGCGCAGGGCGGCCCGCGTCTCTCCCTGGAGCGCGGCGAGCGCGACGAGGGCCTCGCGGAAGCTCCCGTGCGCGTCGGCGAGGCGGAGGTAGTCGTCGAGGAGGCGCTCGGCGAGCGGGGACGACGACGTGGCGAGGCGGCGCAGCGGGTCCTGCGCCTGCGGGTGGTGGAGCAGCTCCGAGAGCGACGTCAGCACGCGCACGATCTGCGAGGCGGCCGCGGAGACGGCGGACGCGGACTGCGGGGGCGCGTTGCTGCAGGAGGGGGAGTAGCCGACGCCGATGACGAGGCGCAGCGCGGCGACGTCGTCGTCGAGCTGCAGGACGAGCGGGTGGAAGCGGCAGGGGAGGCTGGCGGAGCGGACGCGGTACGTGGCGGCGAGCTTGCCGTTCGCGGTGGCCGCAGTCCTCGGGGTCGGGAACGAGATGGTGCGGCGGTACCCGGCCATCGCGTGTTGCTGGCGTGCGCTTTAATTTGCGGTGGCGAGTGGCGAAACGGGGACGGGTTTTTTAAAGGAGAGCTGGGTGTCGGGCCTACTACGAAGGAACGCGCAAGGAAGGCGTGCGTGTTGCGGTAGACTGGTGGGTTGGCATGGCCACCTTGGTGGTCGCGTGTTATATAGTACAGGTCAGACCAGGGCCACCGTACCGGGGGAGTGCAGATTCGATTCCAGGCTCAGGATCGTCTCTCAGTCAGTCGTGCGTGCGTTGCGCTTGTGCCACATTGACTGCCCCCGTGCGTTGCGTTGCAGCGGCAGGAAGTCACGGCACGCACATCGCCGTTACGCTGAACGTTAGGAATCAATTATTAACTAAATAGACGGTTAATAGATTCCAATAGAATATTCGTTTTGTCCAACCGCTTGTATATAGCGAACCGTCATCGTGTCTTTTCGAACCGTTGTGTCTCTTCCGAATCGACACAAAGCATGTAACCGACTATGTATTCACGACTGTTGGGTACTATAAAAACCCCCAGTCACTATCAATGAAAGTACTCATTTCCTTTCAATCCTCTGTCTCTCTTCACGTCATCAGCACTGGCTCTGCCTACAGCGACTAGGCCGCACGAAGAGAAGAACAGAGAAAAGGTGAGAAAAGGATGGCTTTCCGGACGCCGCGGCTGCCGGAACTTGCTTTTTCCTTCGCACGTTTTGTTGCCAGTGAGCATCGCCGCTTTCATTTTCATCGCCGGATACCCGACCTTGTCGCTGCACATCGCCGGAATTTCGGCAGGAACTTTGGCCGCTGCCTTCAACGTCGCCATAATAGGAACGGTGGCCTCCGCCACCGCAGGGCACCGCTTGGTGTCTCTCGTCGTCGCTACAGCCCTGGTGGTGGTTTCCGCCGCCGCCACAATCGGAACCACCTCCGTGGTAACCGCTGGGCGCAGCGCCGCCACTCCCCTGGAGCACCAGGACCAAGTACAAGGGCAGTTGTGCCCCGGGAAGAGATTCCGATCGCGCCCGAGGTTGATGTCGTGCCGGAGGTTGTCGCCGCAGTACCAGACGCCGTTGCTGCGCTGGAGGTCGCCCCCGTACCGGAAGCTATTGCAGAACAGGTTGTTGATGCCGAGGATTTGGACGAGGCCTCTGCCTCCAACATCACCACCGACGTCGACGACCTGCTGCCTCCTCCGCCTGCCTTTGTAGTCCCTCCCATGGAATGGCTGCTAGGCGGGCCGAGCGCCGGTTGGCTCATCGACGACCCGGAGCGCTACTTCAGCGACGAGGAAGAAGAGGCAATGCCTCCGCTGCAGTACTACTTGCGCCACGGGTACGGCCCCTGCCCCCCGTCTCCGACGCCCTCCGACGAGGACCCAGAACACTTCGCTCCGCCAGGCTACGCCCCCGTGACGGAGTTGTTCCAACCGCCGACTGCGGCTCCCATGGACGTACCCCAGCCGGAGATGAAGGAGAAGGAGAACGACGTCGCAGCCTCTGCTCGCGTTGTCCCCGCGCTCCCCGACCTCAACCTCCCCGCGCCGGATCTGAAGGAGAAGGCCAAGGACACGGCGCCGTCGGCCTCGCTTCCGACGCCCTCGCCGGAGGCCCGCGTGCTCCTCCGTCGCTTCGCATCGGCCATGGCGGCCCGACCCTCTGGAATCCGCATCGGGACTTGGTACCCGGCGCACCTTGGGTTCACCGGCCTTGCCGCGGAGCCTCGCCTCCCCTCCTCCTCCGTGGAGGCGTTGAGCCGCCGCTGAAGAAGCCGACCGCGGGCGCTAGCATGAAGCAGGGCGTCGGCATCGAGTGGATAGGAGGAGGCAGACCGGATTTTTCCCCAACGTCGCTCCTCTCTGACCCTTTATTTGGATTTATCCTTTTATTCAATCGACCGGTCCAGCTCTAGCAATGCTAGCAGCCCGTCCGTGAAAAAAAAAAAAAAAAAAAAAAAAAAAAAAAAAAAAAAGGCTCACTTATATTATCTAAATTTCTGACTAAGTATCTATCTGCACTAGTATTAGATGTCCGTAAACTTCTGTTTCGGACGTACCGTTTGTTTATCATTCAGTGTACTGTGATTGCACTAGTAGTACTATAGCAGTATAGTGCGAACTTCTGTTTATCTATCATGCAATGTAACAGTCTATAGTGATGTAAATATATATATATATTAGACCTTATGTCTATTAATAATATGACTTGTTATTAATACATTTGCCTTTAGCATTTTATAACATGTTATTTGGTACAACAATTTAATTTTGTGCTTGAAACTAAATCTTCTTGCAAAAATAAAAATATGTGACTATCTCGAATATTATTTGTGAAACACAAGGTAATGGCATCTACTGCATAAAATGCAGATTATCCATTACTATGAGGCGTACTTATTAGTCTTTTCGACAATAAGATTACCTACAAGTGCTCTTCCAAATAAATTAAGATGAAAGTATAACACAAGGTAATAGGATAAGGCGTCTACCGACACTCGTCGGACTATGCTTCCTACTACTGAGAGATGTACTCTGCAAATATGGAGATTATCTACAATGTGTTAACTTGAAATTCGAAGATCTACACATATACGAGTTATAAGCATCCGCTTAAATCCAAATGTTCCCCTAGAATAATTTTGTTGTTTACCAAACTACATTTTACTCTCTAGTAAAATTAATTAAATGCATGATCACATGCAGGAAAAATGGGTGACATCAATAAAAAAGATTTCCAAGAACTGCAAGTTGATGGAAGTAATTATCTATCTTGGGCTATGGATACGAAAATAAACTTAACTAGTCGTAACCTTGGTCCTACAATTATCACACCCCCTGAAGATGCTCCAGAAATACCCCTAGTGGTAAAGTATGCGGCATTACATTTTATAAGGCACCACCTCCATCCTGATTTAAAAAATGAATATATGATGGAGGAGGACCCACTAGCCCTATGGAACTCCCTCAAGGAGAGATACGACCAACAAAGAGCGGTTATGTTGCCGGAAGCCGAGAGAGAATGGTCTCTCATAAGGTTTCAGGACTTCAAGTCTATTGCGGCATATAATTCTGCCGTGCACAAAGTTAACTCCAAACTGAGATTTTGCAACAAACAAGTTTCAGATGCGGACTTAATAGAGAAAACTTTATGCACCTTCCATCCCTCGATGAGGATATTGCAGCAACAATATCGTCAACAGAAATACACAAAGTACTCTGAGCTTATATACACATTACTTCAGGCTGAGAAGCATGATGAACTTCTCATGAAAAATCATAATTCCCGCCCAACGGGCGCCATGCCACTCCCTGAAGCACATGCTAATGCTCATTTTACTAATAAATTTGGAAACCGTAAAAGGAACTTCCGGAAATTCAAGGGAAAGTGGAAAAAGAACGATGGTCAATCTAAGGGGAAAGGTCATTTCAAGAAAAATGATCGAACTGACAAATCTCAAGTTTGTCAAAGGTGTGGATGTGCGAATCACCGTACAAACAAATGTCGTATTCCCAAGCATCTCGTGGATCTATACATGAAGTATGGAGGAAAAGGGAAGCAAGTTCATGGAAACAAGGCTGAAGCTCACTTCAATGCCATAGAAGACAACCCTCAAGCTGGTCCTTCTCAAAGTGCTATAGAAGAATTTAAGCCAAAGGACGACATCATCCTCGATGAAGACATGCTTGTGGATTACACTCAAGATGTTTTTGGAGACTTAAATTAATCTCCATAAACAATTGATGTCATTTAGCCATTTAAACACAACGATATGTTATATATTGTATAACAATAACTAGAATAAAGTCTTTCAGACTATGTATATTATGTAAATCAGACATAATATTGTAATCTATTTATATTTCATATTTGTGATGTAAATACTATGTATGTAATTTGATGAATATATGAATAAAATAAACTTATTCTAAAATATTCCCTTTCTACTTTTTAGAAATTTTACGGGAAACAATCTGATGGAAGAAGAATTATGTCTAGTGGATAGTGCTACCACTAACACAATTTTAAGGGAAACAAAATACTTCCAAACTCTTACTAAGAGAAAGGAAGATGTTATGACCATAACTGGGAGTAACAAAGCAATTATTGGTTCGGGAAGAGCCACATTCACACTTCCTATGGGTACTACTATAGTAATTCAGAATGCTCTCTTGTATCCTGAATCTACACGTACCCTTATAAGTTTCAAAGATATCCGATCAAATGATTTCCATCTTAAAACTGTAAAGATGGATAAGAAAGAATATTTGCTTTTAACAAAAAGCGACGGATATGAGGAACAAACTCTTGAAAAATTCCCTTCATTTTCATCCGGATTATACTTTACATACATCAAACCCGTACCTTTTGTTGCGTACAAAATAATTTTTCAAAATCTTGATAAATTCAAGACTTGGCATGATCGCCTTGGTCATCCTGGAATAGGTATGATGAGAAAAATTATTAGCAATTCTGTTGGTCATAATTTACCAATTAAAAGATTTCCCAAATCATCAGATTTTGTATGCACTGCATGTGCTATGGGAAAACTAATAACTAAGCCATCCTACCTCAAAGTTAAAAATGAGTCACTCAATTTTCTTGAAAGAATTCAAGGAGATATATGTGGTCCAATACAACCTTTATCTGGACCATTTAGGTACTTCATGGTGCTAATTGATGCATCCACTAGATGGTCACATGTGTGTTTATTATCCACACGTAATCATGCCTTTGCCAAATTAATTGCTCAAATTATCAAATTACGAGCAAATCATCCTGAACATAGGATAAAAACAATAAGAATGGATAATGCGGCTGAATTTAGTTCACGTGCATTTAATGATTATTGTATGGCTTTAGGTATCCATCTAGAACATTCAGTACCTTATGTGCATACTCAAAATGGTATGGCCGAATCTTTAATCAAAAGAGTAAAGCTAATTGCTAGACCACTATTGCAGAATAGCAATTTACCAACCTCTTGTTGGGGACATGCGGTTTTACACGCCGCAGATCTGATACAAGTCAGACCAACTGCATATCATGAAACTTCCCCGTTTCAAATAGTACGAGGCAATCAGCCAAGTATTTCCCACCTGCGAAAATTCGGTTGCGCTGTATACGTGCCGATATCACCACCGCAGCGTACCTCCATGGGCCCCCATAGAAAATTAGGAATCTATGTGGGATATAACTCTCCGTCAATTATAAAATATTTAGAACCCCTAACAGGGGACCTGTTTACAGCCCGGTACGCTGATTCAATTTTTGATGAGGATCATTTCCCGGCATTAGGGGGAGAAACAAACCACAATGAATGCCAGGAAATAGATTGGAATGTGACAGGCATCCAATCCTTAGATCCACGTACTAAAGAATCTGAATCTGAAGTTCAGAGAATAATAGATTTGCAACACTTTGCAAACAACTTGCCAGATGCATTTACTAATCACAAAGGTGTCACTAAATCTTATATCCCTGCAGTTAATGCACCAGAACGAGTAGAGGTACCAAATAAAACTACTCAACCCCCAATTACAAATAAAAGGGGGAGAAATCTGGTCACCAGGGAAAAGTATTCTCAAATGCCACCGCGGAAACAAAGAAAATCACTAAATGAAAATCGACCTGAAGTTGATAGACACCAAACAGATGTTCAACATCAAGAGCCCATCATAAATGTGCACACAAATTCGAATGCTGGGACATCGAAACAACCAGACTCCGTTGTTATGGGAAATCACACGGTGCCTGAGGTAATCAATGAAATCTCCACAAACTATATCGATTCGGGAGAATCATATAATAGAAAGACTACACTTGTCGACACATATTTCTCCTCTAAAATTGCTAAAACCCTTCAACTGGATCCAGAGCCAACATCTATGAAAGAGTGCCTGAAGCGCTCAGATTGGCCTAAATGGAAGGAGGCAATTGAGGCAGAACTGCGATCGCTTAATAAAAGAGAGGTATTCTCTAAAGTAATACCTACTCCTCATAAAGTTTTCCCTGTGGGAGCTAAATGGGTTTTCGTTCGAAAAAGGAACGAAAATAATGAGGTGGTGAGATATAAAGCGAGGCTAGTAGCACAAGGGTTTACGCAGAGACCCGGTATCGACTACGACGATACATATTCTCCTGTAATGAGTGGAATTACGTTTCGATACTTAATATCATTGGCAGTACAAATGAATTTATCAATGCAGTTAATGGATGTAGTGACCGCTTATCTATATGGATCACTCGATGCGGATATTTATATGAAAGTCCCTGATGGACTTAAAATTCCGAATCCAAACTTAAATCGCAACATGTATTGTGTAAAATTACAAAAGTCACTCTATGGCTTAAAGCAGTCGGGTAAAATGTGGTATAACCGGCTTAGTGAGTTCCTTATCCATAAAGGATACTCAAATAATGATGATTGCCCATGCGTTTTTATAAAGAAATCCTCAAAGGGATTTTGCATCATCTCAGTTTATGTTGATGACCTCAACATCATTGGTAACGCAGCAGATATATCTGTAGCACGCAATCATTTAATGACGGAATTTGAGATGAAAGATTTGGGAAAAACCAAATTCTGCTTAGGTTTACAACTTGAGCATCTTCCCTCAGGAATACTCGTTTATCAGCCCGCATATATTCAGAAAGTTTTGGAAAAATTCAATATGGATAAATCATATCCATCCAAAACACCCATGGTCGTCAGATCCCTTGATAGAGAAAAGGATCCCTTTAGACCTAGGGATGATAACGAAGATGTATTGGGACCTGAGTTTCCATACCTTAGTGCTATAGGAGCACTAATGTACCTTGCTAATTGTACTAGACCAGATATTGCCTTCGCAGTGAATTTGCTGGCTAGACATAGTGCTGCTCCAACAAAACGCCATTGGGCTGGAGTAAAGAATATCTTCAGATATTTACAAGGTACTAAAGATCTTGGTTTATTCTATCAGAAAAATCAAGATATGACTTTGACTGGCTATACTGATGCTGGCTATCTTTCTGATCCCCATAATGCTAGATCACAAACAGGGTTTGTATTTTTATATGGTGGAACTGCTATTTCATGGAAGTCCACAAAACAGACTCTTGTAGCAACTTCCACTAACCACTCTGAAATAATTGCATTATATGAAGCCTCACGAGAGTGTGTATGGCTTCGCAGAGTGATTAATCATATACAAACATCATGTGGTATTGGTTCATTAGAATCACCAACTATTATCTATGAGGATAATGCCGCATGTGTTACTCAAATGCATATGGGATATATTAAAAGTAATATTACAAAACATATTGCTCCAAAACTGTTCTTTCCTCATGAATTACAGAAAAATGGAGAAATTAATATTTTGCAAACAAAGTCATGTGACAATCTTGCAGATTTGTTCACTAAGTCTTTACCAACATCTGCATTTCAAAAATGCATTCATGGCATTGGTATGAGACGACTTCGAAATTTGCAAAGTTCAGGGGGAGAAATCTCCTAGGACTGAACTTAGTATTTAATATCCGATAACAATATATTGTACTCTTTCATATGAGTTCTCCAATGGATTTCTCATACAGATTTTATGGTACAATTATTATACCAACGGTATATCGGATTCCTATAGTCTCCTTATATTTTCCACAGGATTCTGGAGGACATATGTTGTACAAGATCAAGCTTTCAAGATAAAGAACAATCAAGATATTCTAGCACTCAGGACATTATGATGGATTCAATATCTCAAAGACGATCAAAGTATTCAAGACTCTCCGACGTCCAAAATATATGATGATTCTCAAGACAATGAAGATAGAAACAACGTTGTCCAAGGGGGAGTGTTAGGAATCAATTATTAACTAAATAGACGGTTAATAGATTCCAATAGAATATTCGTTTTGTCCAACCGCTTGTATATAGCGAACCGTCATCGTGTCTTTTCGAACCGTTGTGTCTCTTCCGAATCGACACAAAGCATGTAACCGACTATGTATTCACGACTGTTGGGTACTATAAAAACCCCCAGTCACTATCAATGAAAGTACTCATTTCCTTTCAATCCTCTGTCTCTCTTCAGGGGCCACTCGTCGGTGCGGGTCGAGCGGTGGTGGATCTGATTTCTGGGGAAACGCGCGCGCATTGCTTCCGTAATCGGCGGAGTGGCAGGCATTTCGCCGCGGAGTGAGTAATCGTCTGGCTCCGTGGCTCGTCTGTTTGTTTGTGGGTGGCATCGGTCATCCACTTAGTCATGCATCGCGACGAGTAGGGTCACGAGGGCGTGAGGTATGTATGTGTGTCGCCGTGCGTGACAACTCAGTACATTGATGCCATTTGTGGTTTTCTCAACAAGGAAATCGGTGAAAGGAGAACCATGCTCCAAATTTCATAAATCATGAACCATTTTGCTGTGTTGTCTCGTGTGATGTATTCCTCTCTTGTAAATTATATGAGATTTAGGTATCCTAAACGGCTCAGGAGGGGACATGTAACCATGTCATGGAAAGAGCTGAGGGTGAGCCACCATATATCACTGTGAGAGTCAGCGGATAGTGTCTCACGAATCACTGCGGTTATCCCTCTCGGGGGTTTTCTCGGTTAGCTCGGCCTATCAGACTCTATTTATAGACACGCTCTACCTTGGACCAAAGCACTATGAAAAGCGTCTTTGCGCCTATTAACGACGACCTTCATGTGGCAATTGCTATGGGATTGCCTTCCAACTGGGTAGAGGTGAAGAAGCGACATGGACCGGGATGGGTTATGCCCACTATGTGGGATCCCGAATCGGCAACTCACTTACTGTTCACCTACCCCACGATTCATTTTCTTTGAAACTATGAGTGAGATGCTTTGGGCCATGCGTGGCAAGTCCCAAGATCTTGGCGATTCCTAAAGACCCGGACACACAGATACAGACACCGTCTCTTCTAGTTTGTGTTTGTCGTGATGTCCTTGACACTATAGACTATTTATAATAAAATAGTGATTGAGAAGGTTTTCCTTCCACGTGCTTCTAACTCTGCTTTTAAATTCATGGTTTTTTAGCAAATGGTACCCGCTTCATAGGCAGCGAAATAGAGAAAGACCGTATGACATACTTCAACACCTTCTAAAGACGGCACATCAGTTCTCCACACCCTCCAGTCTCCCGCTTTCAAGAGCTTGTCTTTTGCTTTCGTAGTTTGGTCTTGTCTGTGTTATGGTGTAACATCCCAAAAATACTAAGCTTGGATCATCAAACACTAATCCTCAAAATTAGGGTTAACAAAAACTTTGCTAAATAAAATTATGAATGCATGCATATGTGTATGCATTGATTTTGAAATTCTTTTAAACCACCTTGTTTGTGTGATCCTTTGCTTGTAAAATATTTCTTAGGTGAAATAAACCTCATCTAAAACATTTCCCACACTTTTCCTAAAGACAAGTAAATCAAAACAAATATATTAAGGGAATGGTCACTTTGACCAATTTAACTCCCATGCCTACTTTGGCTATCTCAAACTTTCAGAATCTAACAGAAAATTTTCTAGATCTTTGCACCCCTTGATTGTACTCATAATAGAGTATCAAGGCCTACCTTGTGATCATCCAGAAACTTTCAAATGCATAGTTTAAATGCCAATTCCAAATTGAATCTTCTTCATATGGGAAGATCCCACTTTTTCAAAATCCACTCAAACAAGCTCAACTTTCAAAACCCAAGCATATGCAGACTCACCAGCACCAATCTAGCAAACCCACCAAAAATATTTTCAAAATTTAAAACTTGATTTCATGCGGCCATTTCATCAAACAGGTTGCAGACACAAATCAAACAAAACATCAAACACTATTGTGAGCAGTGATTCTTGCCTAACTGGTTCCCCATTTAGCTCACACACAACTCAGTAGATCATCTAGGAAGATTAGCTAAGCACTAGCACCACAGTGAGCTTGCCATTGTCATCAATGGTGAATAGCCGAGCACCCCCTTGCCACCCCATAGTCGACAGCAAGCTAGGAGCAGCAGCAAGCCTAGCCAACATGTCTAGGAGGCAGCCCACCGTCCATCGCCACTCACTGTCCCAGCCGCGAGCGTTGCCAAGCCCTGGACCACGCGCACGAACCGTGCCCAGACCATGCCGAGCGTGCGCCAGAGCACCACCCTCGACCGAAGCCCACAGACCACGTCGCCCTCGCCGCGTGCATACACAATCCCCACCGACCTAGGAGACCGCCAGACATCCCCGTTTGCCGCCCCGTGACGCACAGCCACCGCTCGCCGTCGAAGACGTCGCCTCTGTCGTGCAGAGCATCGCCCGTTCCAGACCAAGCCGCACCGCCCCATGCCTCGAAACCATGTCGTTGAGCATCGCCAGGAGACACAGCACCGTCCCCTACCTTCGCCCATGCCAATAGCCGCCTGTACCATCGCCCCCAACGAGCTCACCGTGCGCCCCAACGGTCCCCTCGCTCGACTATAAATAGAGGTCACCCCCGCTCGATTTCTTCACACCATCTCACTCCCCTCTCCTCACTGATCGTGCCACACCGTTCTCAGAGCAAGGCGAGCACCACCTCGCCGGAATTTCACCGGAGCCCACCGCCTCGGGAGAAGAAGGGAGCCAGCGATTGGAGCCGCCCCAGGAGAACCACCTGTACCAGGAGATTCGCCGTCGTCGACTTCGTCGTTCGCCCGCCTCGCCGACCCTCGCCAGCACCCCGGTGAGCCCCCAACGACCCTCACTGGCCGCGCTAGGTTTCGTTCTCGCCGGTGTTGTCTCGCGTCGACGATGACTCCCAGCCGTTAGATTAGAACTAGATTGAACGACCCACATTGCCCCATACCGCTTCGCCCAGCCCCGTGTCACTGACGAGTGGGGACACCCACTTAAGCAGCCCGCGGGAGCACTGCGCTTAGCAGGCCGGCCCGTTAACTTTTCCCGCGCAGCCCAGTGTTTTGAATTAGATCTTTTTCTTTTTAATTCAAACACACTTCTATACCCATTTTCAAAAATCAACCCAGGTCGATTCATTGCACCAATTTGAATGAAACCAATTTTGTTGGAAAGGCCTGTGAATGCTGAATCCAAGCCCGTTGGATTCAAGTCATTTGGATCTATAGATCATCCTCAGTAAAAATAACAAGGCAGAAGCTTTTCTGCACTCAAACATTTTTCAAATTTAAACCATAATAGCTTTTGAGTTCATTCCAACTCTCAAAAATCACATTTAACCATACCTTTCAGAATATATAAAAATCTATAGGTTTACTTGCAGAAATAATGTTCAAGCAATAAAGGAATGCTACATAGGCATTTCTAGCCACTTTAATTAAATAGAATAAAAAGGTAAAACCTTATTAAATTGTGACACCACTTTAAATCATATTCCCATGGACTAGAATATGTGGTGATGACATGTGTCAACATGATCCCATGTTTAGTTTGGAGAATATTAAATCTTAAATAGTTTTTCAATGAGTAGAAATTACTTTTCTAAAAATAAAAGGAATTAAACCAAGCCTTAACCTTGTAATGTTAGAGATGATGCTAGATCATCTATAGGACCCTTGTGTGTGATGATTGCAAGTAGTTAAGTATTGTTTGGTGATTGTGTACCTCGTATTTATTCATAGACGCTAGCACCGACCAAGGATACGAGGAGGAAGGAGGATACTACGAAGAAGAAGCCGAGGAGAACTTCAACCACTGCTCTGCACAAGGCAAGCTTTATTAACTAAGTGGACCAATGCAATCTAACCCTTGCAAGATACCCTACTGATGCCACAAACCATTACTTGTTACTATGCCCACCATATGCCTTAAGCATATGTTATCATACCCACTTGACAAACCAATCCTAGTTTTACTTGCAAGCTTTTTACTTTATTTCTTTATCAAAGTTTACTTAGAGTCTACTTAAGAGTTTGGTAGATATTAGACAGTTGTCTGAAGGTTGCATAAAGAGCATAAAACTTGGCCTAAGTTAGAAACCTTGATATCATCCTAAGATATAAGGTTGTACTTAGTTGAAACTCCACTAGTTTACCACCCCTCCTTAGTACTACCCCCACCTATAGATGCTAGTGCTAAGCATAAAACTTGATCAACTTTTAGATGGGAATACTTGGTGGAAAAATGGTTATGAAAACCTTGGAATGATGGATCATTCTATTGAAATGTTTTGGACATGTGTTTCCAAACACTTGATGATTTTGGCGATGAAAATGTTGAGGCATGAGCCTTAGCCCTTTGTAAAGCTGATGGTTGTCTGGATGCGATACCATTCCAATTTTATCGTACAATCACAATACCCGAAGATTGGGTAGGACTTGACTGGAAACTTATATACCTTAATATTAGTTCCCTCACGGCCAAGGTCTGAGCCGAGGCTACCTTGTGAAGATTGTCCACCTATGCAGTACCCAAGATGACAGTTGGTCATGGTTGGGAGGCCAAACTCACAGGAGAGGTACTTATACTAGGGCGTGTAATTGAAAGGTTAGGATTTATTATCTGCATACTGAGTATGGTGAATTCAGGATTTGTTCCTGACGGATGTATCGAATGTTGTGGTGAAAGTGTACAATCTCTGCAGAGTGTCAAACTATTCGAATAGCCGCGTCCGCGGTTATGGACAGTTGGAGTGGCCATACTGTTCCCCCGTCAGACTTTTCAAAAAGGCTTGTGAAATGAATTAAGACTTTGACTTGACCACAACAGAGTTGTGACATGAGTTACAAGATCCCACTAAGGAGTTATAAAATTGTGACTAGCTTTGGAACTGAGTAGAGATAAATCTGGCTTTTTGCAAAACAACCTTAGAGCCTAGTGTCCCATTATCCAAAAAACCCTTACCTGTTAGTATTAGTTTGCGAGTACTTAAAGAGTACTCATGGCTTTGTCCCTGGCTATTCCCATGGCCAGACTATGAAGAGGAGTACCTGGAGGAAGGACCCCAGGAAGGTTACGACAACTAGAATCATCTTCCGTCGTCAGCATTGTCTGTGACCCCGAAGATGGAGCTTCGCCTATGCTACCGTTATTATTACGTATTCCGCTGCTTGAAGTTGTATTAAGAACTGGATCATGAGATCCTTATTTGTGTAAGACCTTATATATGGTTTTTAATGGATGATGTACTGTGGTATCCAATTCTGTTATGTCCTGCAAAAATGGTAATCCTGGGATTGCGATGTATGGCATAACATGCATCTGGGATTAAAAATCCGGGTGTTGACAAGTTGGTATCAGAGCCATCCTGACCATAGGAGACCCTAGTTAGACTGGACGTTTGAACCAAAAACTTAGTTTCAAAACCAAAGAAAACAAATATTTACAAAAACTTATGCGCATTCTTATCTCTTTGATTCCTTTCTAAAAATTCAGGTTCCTCAAAAACTCTTGCAAAATACATAAAATACACGGTCTTTGGATAAACCTCTTCAATTAAGGGCTTTTATTTAGAAATAGGTAATTGACCAAAATTTGATAGGATTGTAGGTACAAAATAGATGATTGCAAAACTGATAAAAACTGTAGGAATAGTTATTTGAATGGAATATAGGAAAAAACATATGAAATATTTCACGATCCTGCATGAATGAGTGTGCAAAAGAGGTTAGAGTGGATGTTGAAATTCCGATGGACGCTCCGCAACCTAGCACGGAGATTACACAAGAGAAAATCCGAAAGCTCCTCTTTAAGCTCGACATCCGTAAAGCCTTTGAATCCGTGAGATGGGAATTCATCCTATATCTTCTCAAGTGACACGGTTTCCCTCCCAAGTTTAGAGATTGGATCACTTCCTTTGCCTTCAACCTCTACCATAAGGGTCCTTCTCAATGGTGTTGTCATGGTGCCCATTAAGCATGGGACGGACTAAGGCAAGGTGACCCTCTTTTGCCGCTCCTTTTTGTCCTAACCATCGACCACTCAGTTGGGGAATGGAGGAGACCTTATCTTTGAGAGGGATTTGGACCAGCTTTCGGAACTTCTGGAGCGTCCGCACCCCGAATTTTTCGGAGCTCGGCTCAATGATCAAGGAGGAGAAGATCCGCAGTGGCTAATTGTTGCAAGTCTCAGAGGAAAGATTGAACCTCCCACTGCGGAAGGAATTCAGTTTACCTTAAGAGAGAACAACTGGCTCGATGGACTTGCCAGAGCAATGCAGGAAGCTCTTTCCCGTCTGTGTGGGCAGAGCATCAATCAAATCAAGGGTACTCGCTTTGAGTTTTACCCAAGGCGTGATGCAAATGGACAACCACTGGAAGCCCCATACCATCCCGAGCTGAAGACTCAATTGGACCACCTTAGCTTCATGATGTACGATCGTCAGCAGGAGTTGGAAAACTGTCGTGACTACTGCAACCACAAGTCCGCCATCATCAAGACGAAGGATCAGACCATCGCCATGCTAGCCAAGGATCGCAAGTCTCGCCGCCGTCAGCTCGACAAGAAGGAGCGCATCATTGCCCGTCTTCGCCACCGCATCTCATCTTTGGAGGAGACCATCCACGAGAGAGACATGCAGTTGGAGGAAAAGGAGAATGCCAGAGAGGATCTTCGTGGAGACCCTTACTCCTATCTCAGCGATGACGATGATTTTCTGGAGGATCAGGCCATGGACATTTTCACCGATGAGGATGATTTCGCCTTCATCGATGATGATGAAGATGATGAAGCCACAAACTCCAAGGAGTAGTAGCACTTGAGCACTAGCCTAGTGAGTAGTATTCGGTCCCACTGTATCGTAGATTCCAGAATGGTTCTTAAAACCATTTGTTTTTCTTTGTTGTGGTGTGTGTTGTACTGTGTGCTATGAATGACTGAATGAAAAAGCAAGTTGCTAGAAAAATCTGAGTCAAACCTTTAAAACTTTTCAAAATCCCCGAAACCTTAGAAATTTCCATCTTTTCTCATGATCTATCTCAATCTTAAGATGCCACGCGGAGGAAGTGGTTCAGTCTCGGACCCAATGTTGCAGATACTGCAAATGTTGACTTCTGACCGCGAAGCTGAAAGAGCGGAACGTCAAGCTAACCTAGCCACTCTGCAGCAGATAGCCCAGCTAGCCCACAACAACCAAGGCCATGGAAATCAGGACAACCACAGATCTAAGCTCAAGAATTTCCAGAATACCAACCCACCTGTTTTCACTAAGTCAGAAGAACCCCTAGACGCCGATGATTGGCTCCAAACCATGGAAAATAACTTAGAAGTCGTAGGAGTAGAAGCCAACGAGAAAGTTCTGTTTGCCACCCATTATCTAGACGGAGATGCCAGGGCATGGTGGAACAGTGTTCACGCAATGACCGGAGGCCAGATGATGACCTGGGAGGAGTTCAAGGTCAAGTTTAGCAGAACCCATGTACCACCAGGTTTGATCAAGAGAATGAGAGACGAGTTCAGAGAACTGAAGCAAGGAAGGATGACTGTAGTGGAATACCGTGACAAATTTTTGTCATTAGCTAGGTATGCCCCGGATGAGATCGACACGGAGGCCAAGAAGAAAGAAAGATTCCTGAATGGTCTGCATGACGAGATGCAGACAATGTTAGTCAATATTCCCTTTGCGGATATTGAAGTCCTTGTCGACTCTGCCATCCAGATGGAAGGAAAGATCAACCAAGCCAATGAGAACCGCAAGCGTCGTATGATGCATCATCCAGGAACCCATCAGACCCCAAAGTATCGCCCCAACCATCTCCAGGATTTGCCCCAAGAACCAACAGACCCCCGATGACCCGTCCGACCTATCCCAACCGTGGAAACCCTAGACCCGGAGGAAATCACAACAACCCTGGCCACTCTAGCAATTTCACCCGTGCCCCACCCAAGTTCAACACCAAAAATGCTACCGCCAACACCAACACTGCCCCGAGGACTGGAAGCAATGTTGTGCCTGTGGCAGCCAAGGACAAGTCGCAAGTGACTTGTTATGACTGTGGAAATAAAGGCCACTATTCCAACGAGTGCCCCAACAAGAAGAATGCTACAGCCCCCAATACCAATGTCCCAGCTCAGCAACAACGTCGTGTTCAGCCAGGGAGAAGATTTGCCCCAGGGAATTCTCTCAACCGCAACAGTCGTCTTTTTCTCATGCATGCTGAAGAAGCTCAGGAAGCGCCAGACGTCGTGCTGGGTATGTTTTATGTTAATTCAGTACTTGCAAGAGTGTTGTTTGACTCTGGTGCATCGCATTCATTTGTCACCGAAGAATTTGCATGCACTAGTAAAATTCAACCAACCAAATTGAAGCATGTGATGATTGTTCAAATTCCCGGATCAACCACCAAGGCTAGGCAAATTTGCAAAGCCGTCCCTATCCGAATCCATGGCATAGATTTTTATGCTAATCTGATAGTACTCGGAACTAAAGGTTTGGAAGTAGTACTAGGAATGGATTGGATGTCCAAACATAAAGGATTGATTGACTGTGCTAAGAAAGCCATCACCATGACCAGTACAGCCGGAATATTAGTTGAACATATATCTGAAACCTTACCTCGCCAATTCAAATGCAACAAGAGTATAGCCCAACCTACCATTGACCAAGTTCGGATAGTCTGTGAATACCCCGATGTATTTCCAGATGTTTTGCCCGGTATGCCCCTAGATCGGGATATCGAGTTTATCATTGAACTAATCCCCGGAACAGGACCCATAGCCCAGAGACCCTATAGTATGAACCCATCGGAGTTAGAAGAACTGAAGAAGCAACTGGATTCCATGTTGGAAATCGGATTGATTCAACCAAGTGCGTCACCATGGAGATCACCTGTCTTGTTTGTGGACAAGAAGGATGGAGGTAACCGTTTGTGTACGGATCATCGGAAGTTGAATGATGTCACCGTCAAGAACAAGTACCCCTTGCCCAAGATAGAAGATTTGTTTGATCAGTTGACCGGTGCCCAGGTGTTTTCTAAGATTGATCTTAGAACTGGTTATCATCAACTCAAGATTCGTGAGGATGATATTCCAAAGACTGCCTTTACCACCAGATATGGATTGTACGAGTATACAGTCATGTCTTTTGGATTAACCAATGCCCCCGCTTATTTCATGAATCTCATGAATAAGATTTTTATGGACTTCCTGGATAAGTTTGTCGTTGTTTTCATCGATGACATTCTGATTTATTCCAAATCAGAAGAAGAACATGAGCTACACCTAAGGACCATTCTTGGAACCCTTAGAGAGCATCAGTTGTATGCAAAGTTCAGCAAATGTGAATTCTGGTTACAGGAGGTAGGATTCCTCGGTCACATTGTATCAGCCGGAGGAATTGCCGTTGACCCTGCCAAAGTAAAAGATGTAAAAGATTGGCAAGCCCCAACCACTCAAACCCAAGTTCATGCTTTTCTCGGATTGGCAGGATATTACCGCAAATTCGTAGAAGGATTTTCGAGTATCGCCAGACCCATGACCCAATTGCTGAAGAAGGACAAGAAGTTTGAATGGACCGACAAATGTGAAGCGAGTTTTCAAGAACTCAAGAGGAGATTGATTTCAGCCCCAATCTTGACCATGCCAGATATCACGAAGCCCTTCGATGTGTATTGTGACGCATCCAAGATCGGTCTCGGATGTGTGCTAATGCAAGAAGGCAGAGTTATATCTTATCTATCTCGACAATTGAAGCAACATGAGCAAAACTACCCAACCCATGACCTCGAACTCGCAGCCGTAGTTCTAGCCCTGAAAACATGGAGACATTACCTAATGGGAAATCGTTGTGAGATTTATTCGGATCACAAGAGCCTAAAGTATATATTCACTAAGAAGGAGCTGAATATGAGGCAGAGAAGATGGATTGAGCTAATCAAGGATTATGACCTGGACATTCACTATCACCCTGGTAAAGCCAATGTGGTAGCAGATGCCCTTAGCAGATTGCCGTGCCGCTTAAACTCCATGATTTTGAAGGAGCAACCAAGTTTGAACAAGGAGATGGAAGATTTCCGAATGGAATTAGTAAGTGGAGGATTTTTGGCTAGTATAGAACTCCAGCCCACTTTGATCAGTCATATTAAAGAGGCGCATAAGGGAAATGCTAGTATCGACGGAATCAAGCGTCGTATCGGTACAGGCAAGGTACCCGGATTCACAGAAGACGAAAAAGGAGTTTTGTGGTACAAAGGACGCCTTTGTGTACCATCAGATTCTGAGTTTAAATAAGTTATTTGAAGGAGGCTCATGATACTCTTTATTCTATCCATCCCGGAGGAACTAAGATCTATCAAGATTTAAAGGAGCAATTTTGGTGGCATAAGATGAAGAGAGAAATCGGAAGCTATATCGCCAAGTGTGATATATGTCAGCGAGTCAAGGCAGGACATCAAAGACCCGCTGGATTGTTGCAACCTTTGCAGATTCCGGAATGGGAATGGGATTCAGTAGGAATGGACTTTATCACTGGACTGCCTACTTCTAGTAGGGGAAATGACTCTATTTGGGTCATAGTGGATAGATTGTCCAAAGTCGCCCATTTCTTGCCCGTCAAAACCACTATCAGAGTTCGAAACTAGCGGAGTTGTACATCGCTAGAATCGTCAGTTTGCACGGAGTCCCTAAGAACATAGTATCGGATCGAGGAACTTAGTTTACCTCGAGATTCTGGAAGAAAGTTCAAGAAGGTTTAGGAACACGCCTAGATTCCAGTACCGCGTATCACCCTCAGACCGATGGACAAACGAAGCGAGTAAATCAAATACTCGAAGATATGCTGAGAGCATGTGTGTTAGAATATGGATCCAAGTGGGAAGACTGTCTGTCGTTTGCAGAATTTTCCTACAACAACAGTTATCAAGCCAGTTTGCAAATGGCCCCATTTGAATTCATGTACGGAAGAAAGTGTCGCACCCCTTTGAACTGGTCGGAAGTAGGAGAGAGTCAGATCTTCGGACCCGACATCCTACGAGAAGCAAAAGAGAAGGTTCACAAGATTCGTGAGCACCTCAAGACAACCCAATCCCGTCAGAAGAGTTACGCAGACAAGAGACGTAGAGACCTCGCCTTCAACATAGGAGATTTTGTTTATCTGAAAGTGTCGCCATTGAAGGGAATGCAGCGTTTCCAACTCAAAGGAAAGTTAGCCCCCAGATATATCGGACCTTTCAAAATTCTGAACCGTCGAGGAGAAGTATCGTACCAATTAGAGCTACCCGAAGAGATGTCAGTTGTGCACAATGTGTTCCATATCTCATTACTTCGCAAGTGCCTCGAAGTCCCCGAGAAGACCGAAGTGTTCAAAAATATCGACCATCAGACCATAGAGATCAACGATGACCTGACCTATCCCGAAGTACCCATCCGCATTTTGGAAGAAGCTTTTCGAACTACCCGAACCCGAAGCATCAAGTTTCTCAAGATTCAGTGGAGCAACCACACAGAAGAGGAAGCTACCTGGGAACGCGAAGATCACATCAGGACGGAGTTTCCCGATCTCTTCAAGTCCTAGGTAATCTTTTCGTCCTTTTTCAAATCTCGGGACGAGATTTTGTTTAAGTGGGGAAGGTTTGTAAGATCCCAAAAATACTAAGCTTGGATCATCAAACACTAATCCTCAAAATTAGGGTTAACAAAAACTTTGCTAAATAAAATTATGAATGCATGCATATGTGTATGCATTGATTTTGAAATTCTTTTAAACCACCTTGTTTGTGTGATCATTTGCTTGTAAAATGTTTCTTAGGTGAAATAAACCTCATCTAAAACATTTTCCACACTTTTCCTAAAGACAAGTAAATCAAAACAAATATATTAAGGGAATGGTCACTTTGACCAATTTAACTACCATGCCTACTTTGGCTATCTCAAACTTTCAGAACCTAACAGAAACTTTTCTGGATCTTTGCACCCCTTGATTGTACTCATAACAGAGTATCAAGGCCTACCTTGTGATCATCCAGAAACTTTCAAATGCATAGTTTAAATGCCAATTCAAAATTGAATCTTCTTCATATGGGAAGATCCCACTTTTTCAAAACCCACTCAAACAAGCTCAACTTTCAAAACCCAAGCATATGCAGACTCACCAGCACCAATCTAGCAAACCCACCAAAAATCTTTTCGAAATTCAAAACTTGATTTCATGCGGCCATTTCATCAAACAGGTTGCAGACACAAATCAAACAAAACATCAAACACTATTGTGAGCAGTGATTCTTGCCTAACTGGTTCCCCATTTAGCTCACACACAACTCAGTAGATCATCTAGGAAAATGAGCCAAGCACTAGCACCACTGTGAGCTTGCCATTGTCATCAATGGTGAATAGCCGAGCACCCCCTTGCCACCCCATAGTCGACAGCAAGCTAGGAGCAGCAGCAAGCCTAGCCAGCATGTCCGGGAGGCAGCCCACCATCCACCGCCACTCACTGTCCCAGCCGCGAGCGTTGCCAAGCCCTGGACCACGCGCACGAACCGTGCCCAGACCATGCCGAGCGTGCGCCAGAGCACCACCCTTGACCGAAGCCCACAGACCGCGCGCCGCCCTTGCCGCGTGCATACACAATCCCCACCGACCCAGGAGACCGCCAGACATCCCCATTTGCCGCCCCGTGATGCACAGCCACCGCTCGCCGTCGAAGACGTCGCCTCTGCCACGCAGAGCACCGCCCGTTCCAGACCAAGCTGCACCGCCCCATGCCTCGAAACCATGTCGTTGAGCATCGCCAGGAGACACAGCACCGAACCCTACCTTCGCCCATGCCAATAGCCGCCTGTACCATTGCCCCCAACGAGCTCACCGTGCGCCCCAACGGTCCCCTCGCTCGACTATAAACAGAGGCCACCCCCGCTCGATTTCTTCACACCATCTCACTCCCCTATCCTCACTGATCGTGCCACACCGTTCTCAGAGCAAGGCGAGCATCACCTCGCCGGAATTTCACCGGAGCCCGCCGCCTCGGGAGAAGAAGGGAGCCAGCGATTGGAGCCGCCCCAGGAGAAGCCACCGGTACCAGGAGATTCGTCGTCGTCGACTTCGTCGTTCGCCCGCCTCGCCGACCCTTGCCATCACCCCGGTGAGCCCCCAACGACCCTCACTGGCCGCGCTAGGTTTCGTTCTCGCCGGCGTTGTCTCGCGTCGACGATGACTCCCAGCCGTTAGATTAGAACTAGATCGAACGACCCACATTGCCCCATACCGCTTCGCCCAACCCCGTGTCACTGACGAGTGGGGACACCCACTTAAGCAGCCCGCGGGAGCACTGCACTTAGCAGGCCGGCCCGTTAACTTTTCCCGCGCAGCCCAGTGTTTTGAATTAGATCTTTTTCTTTTTAATTCAAACACACTTCTGTACCCATGTTCAAAAATCAACCCAGGTCGATTCAATGCACCAATTTGAATGAAACAAATTTTGTTGGAAAGGTCCGTGAATGCTGAATCCAAGCCCGTTGGATTCAAGTCATTTGGATCTATAGATCATCCTCAGTAAAAATAACAAGGCAGAAGCTTTTCTGCACTCAAACATTTTTCAAATTTAAACCATAATAGCTTTTGAGTTGATTCCAACTCTCAAAAATCACATTTAACCATACCTTTCAGAATATATAAAAACCTATAGGTTTACTTGCATAAATAATGTTCAAGCAATAAAGGAATGCTACATAGGCATTTCTAGCCACTTTAATTAAATAGAATAAAAGGGTAAAACCTTATTAAATTGTGACACCACTTTAAATCACATTCCCATGGACTACAATATGGGGTGATGACATGTGTTAACATGATCCCATGTTTAGTTTGGAGAATATTAAATCTTAAGTAGTTTCTCAATGAGTAGAAATTACTTTTCTAAAAATAAAAGGAATTAAACCAAGCCTTAACCTTGTAATGTTAGAGATGATGCTAGATCATCTATAGGACCCTTGTGTGTGATGATTGCAAGTAGTGAAGTATTGTTTGGTGATTGTGTACCTCGTATTTATTCATAGACGCTAGGACCGACCAAGGATACGAGGAGGAAGGAGGATACTACGAAGAAGAAGCCGAGGAGAACTTCAACCACTGCTCTGCACAAGCAAGCTTTATTAACTAAGTGGACCAATGCAAGCTAACCCTTGCAAGATACCCTACTGATGCCACAAACCACTACTTGTTACTATGCCCACCATATGCCTTAAGCATATGTGATCATACCCACTTGACAAACCAATCCTAGTTTTACTTGCAAGCTTCTTACTTTATTTCTTTATCAAAGTTTACTTAGAGTCTACTTAAGAGTTTGGTAGATATTAGACAGTTGTCTGAAGGTTGCATAAAGAGCATAAAACTTGGCCTAAGTTAGAAACCTTGATATCATCCTAAGATATAAGGTTGTACTTAGTTGAAACTCCACTAGTTTACCACCCCTCCTTAGTACTACCCCCACCTGTAGATGCTAGTGCTAAGCATAAAACTTGATCAACTTTTAGATGGGAATACTTGGTGGAAAAATGGTTATAAAAACCTTGGAATGATGGATCATTCTATTGAAATGATTTAGACATGTGTTTCCAAACACTTGATGATTTTGGTGATGAAAATGTTGAGGCATGAGCCTTAGCCCTTTATAAAACTGATGGTTGTCTGGATGCGATACCATTCCAATTTTATCATACAACCACAATACCCGAAGATTGGGTAGGTCTTGACTAGAAACTTATATACCTTAGTATTAGTTCCCTCACGGCCAAGGTCTGAGCCGATGCTACCTTGTGAAGATTGTCCACCTGTGCAATACCCAAGATGACAGTTGGTCATGGTTGGGAGGCTAAACTCATAGGAGAGGTACTTATACTAGGGCGTGTAATTGAAAGGTTAGGATTGATTATCCGCATACTGAGTATGGTGAATTTAGGATTTGTTCCTGACGGATGTATTGAATGTTGTGGTGAAAGTGTACAATCTCTGCAGAGTGTCAAACTATTCGAATAGCCGCGTCCGCGATTATGGACAGTTGGAGTGGCCATACTGTTCCCCCGTCAGACTTTTCAAAATGGCTTGTGAAATGAATTAAGACTTTGACTTGACCACAACAGAGTTGTGACATGAGTTACAAGATCCCACTTAGGAGTTATAAAATTGTGACTAGCTTTGGAACTGAGTAGAGATAAATCTGGCTTTTTGCAAAACAACCTTAGAGCCTAGTGTCCCATTATCCAAAAACCCCTTACCTGTTAGTATTAGTTTGCGAGTACTTAAAGAGTACTCATGGCTTTGTCCCTGGCTATTCCCATGGCCAGACTATGAAGAGGAGTACCTGGAGGATGGACCCCAGGAAGGTTACGACAACTAGGATCATCTCTCATCGTCAGCATTGCCTGTGACCCCGAAGATGGAGCTTCGCCTACGCTACCGTTATTATTACGTATTCCGCTGCTTGAAGTTGTATTAAGAACTGGATCATGAGATCCTTATTTGTGTAAGACCTTATATATTGTTTGTAATGGATGATGTACTGTGGTATCCAATTCTGTTATGTCTCGCAAAAATGGTAATCCTGGGATTGCGATGTATGGCATAACAGGCATCTGTGATTAAAAATCCGGGTGTTGACAAGTTGGTATCAGAGCCATCCTGACCATAGGAGACACTAGTTAGACTGGACGTTTGAACCAAAAACTTAGTTTCAAAACCAAAGAAAACAAATATTTACAAAAACTTATGCTCATTCTTATCTCTTTGATTCCTTTCGAAAAATTCAGGTTCCTCAAAAACTCTTGCAAAATACATAAAATACACGGTCTTTGGATAAACCTGTTCAATGAAGGGCTTTTATTTAGAAATAGGTAATTGACCAAAATTTGATAGGATTGTAGGTACAAAATAGATGATTGCAAAACTGATAAAAACTGTAGGAATAGTTATTTGAATGGAATATAGGAAAAACATATGAAATATTTCACGATCCTGCATGAATGAGTGTGCAAAAGAGGTTAGAGTGGATGTTGAAATTCCGATGGACGCTCCGCAACCTAGCACGGAGATTACACAAGAGAAAATCCGAAAGCTCCTCTTTAAGCTCGACATCCGTAAAGCCTTTGAATCCGTGAGATGGGAATTCATCCTATAGCTTCTCAAGTGACACGGTTTCCCTCCCAAGTTTAGAGATTGGATCACTTCCTTTGCCTTCAACCTCTACCATAAGGGTCCTTCTCAATGGTGTTGTCATGGTGCCCATTAAGCATGGGATGGACTAAGGCAAGGTGACCCTCTTTTGCCGCTCCTTTTTGTCCTAACCATCGACCACTCCAACAAATCCTTGAGTTGGCCACTCAACATGAGCTCCTCCAAAGAAATTAGAGGAAGAGGAAACATCATGAGATTCCCTCTATGTGGACGATACGACTATTTTGTGCACCCAACAAAAGAATACACCCAATATCTCTCATCAATCCTCTCATCCTTTGGTGAAGTCACCGACCTTGAGACAAACTTTCAAAAATGTGTGATGCTCCCCATAAGGTGTCATAACAATGAACTTGATGACGTGCTTCATGGATTGTCGGTTATCCGTGCAACCTTACGTTTGAAATACTTGGGCTTACCACTATCACTGAGACAACTAAAGAGGGTGGAATTTTCAACCGCTAGAAGACAAGATGGCTAGGAAACTCGTCACTTGGGACAGAAAAAATACATCAATGCAGCTAGGCGAGGGGCTCTCCTAAAATCTCTCCTCTCTTCGCAGGCAATCTTTCATCTCACACAACTCAACCTCCCTCTGGGTTGCTTCACTACCATAAAAAATAGAGCAAGATTTTTCGTGGGCAGGCACCAAAGATATCTCCGGTTGAAAACGTAACATAAATTGGGAGGTAGTTTGTAGGCCTACACAGACAGGTGGTTTGGAGATTATACATCTTGATAAGTTTGCATGTGTCCTCTGGCTAAGATGTTCAAGGTTTTAGCGTGACCCTTCTAAGATTTGGGTTGGAACGGGAAACCGTTGTGACTCCGTGGACATGAGTCTCTTATAGGCCTCCACCCTACTATCTCCAAAGGCAACAAAAACATTGCACCCTTTTGGGAATCCTTATGGCTCAATGGTGTGGCCCTCAAAGACATTGATCCGCTCATCTATGAGGCCCTCACTAGAAAGAAGTGGAAGGTCAAGCAAGCCTTACACCACAACACTTGGATCTTAAAGATTTAGTTGGGAATTAGCTTGACAATACCCCACATCCAACAATATGTTTGGCTTTGGGGAAAACTTAATGAGATTCAACTTAGAGAGGGTGTGGAGGACACAGTTGCTTGGACTCTCATGTCTAATGTAGAATACTCAACGACTTCGGCCTACAATGCCCACTTCTCGGGATCCACCATCACAATTTTCAACAAAATGGTGTGGAACTCAAGGCGCCTTCCAAGATAAAATTCTTTGTTTGGTTGGCCATTCAAAGTAATCTATGGACGGTGAATCGCCTGGAGAAAAGGGGATGGACTAATTGTGGACTTTTCCATGCAAGCAAACTCAAGAGACGGCGACTCACTTTTTTTCCAATGCCGCTTCACCAAGAGGCTATGGGACATGATCAAAGATTGGCTTGGGCTCCCACAATTCCAAACCAATGTGTGGTCTATAGAGCTCACTATACAAGATTGGTGTCTAGGAAGGCCACTTCCAATCAAAAATTCATGGCATCCATCACGGTGCTTGCTAGTTGGACGATTTGAAAAGAAATAAATGTATGGGTCTTCCGCAACAAATCCTCCCACTTCTTATTTTTCTACATATCATCAAAGAAGATGTGAAGATTTTGGTCACCGGTGTGCCAAATTTATGATTGTTGTAATTTTGGGGGATTAGGCCATTTATGTCTTTTCCCCCCTTTTTCTGCTACCATCATGTCATGACTATTCTCATTATTTAATCGTTGCCTCCATTTAAAAAAAATCCATGAGAATTATGGAGGTATCACTCCTTTGATCCAGTAGGCATGGACCCAAAAGCCCCTAAACCAGACTCCCATGGATCTGCTTGCCGAAGCATGGAAAGCCAAAACACGCCGTCCGGCACCGATTATACTTGTCTCGTAGCCTGGCCGTTGGGTCTTGCTCGGCTTCCTCCGCATCACATCTCACAGACCGTCCCTGCCATTTTTCTTGTCCCCGTCGCCCAAGGTGGTGATTTGGCCGATGGTAGTAATTAAGCACGCATGCATGTCGCCGATCGATGGTACTCTGTACTCTGTACTGACCTCTGGCTTCTAAGGTGGCGCGGTGTACGCCTCTTCAGCCACCGATGACCGATCGGCCGCCACCGTGCATACGACACAATTGTCTCTGAGCCAGGTACTGTCGTGCAGATGTGCATGTGTGGTCGGAAGTGGGATCCCACGAATAATCTGAAAGAGACTTGGCGGGCTGGCTCGATCGTATGCTAGCTGCTGTTCCTGATCGTGGCGCCAACAGTGTACTCTCTTAACTATCGTGTCCTGACCGACACTTGCAGGTGAAACAACCACGCCGCCTTCTGCCATGGATCAATGTAAGCTTTCTAACTTCTAAAGATAGTCGCCGTAGGATCAACTAATAAAGCTTTTAAATCACAGTAATTAAAGTTGAAGGGGATTTTCTGCAGTACATTTTTTTTCAGTCTAAGTTGAAGAAAATCGGTAGTACGTACTACGTACTATTAAAGCTTAACTAGTGACCAGTAACGCGTAAGTTAGAGCATCTCCGACAGCGGCGCAAAACTTTGGCGCTGTAAAACTACTTTGCCTCGCGCTATATCACGTTTGTCGCGCGCGACTTGGTTCGGCAAAAGACAGACGCTGTAAAAACAGGGTTTAGCGCGCGCAAAAAAATAAGCGCAAAGACAGACGCTGTAAAATGCAGCGCGCGCACAGATGGCGCTAGAAAAATGAACACAAATATGATCAAAGCACAAAGATAGATGATCAATCCACATAGTTCATCAAACAAGCAAGCACAAAGTTCATCGAACACCTCGTGCGCAGCTTCGGGCGCGGCGAAATTGGCTTGGGGGAGCGCTGGCTGCGGCGCCGGGAAGTTGAACTGGGCCGCCGGCGCTTGGTGCAGCGGAGCGCGCGGGACTTTGGGTGGCGCGATGGCCTTCCTCCCCTTCTTTTGATGCGCGGCGGCGGCGGCGGCGACGACGGGGCGCTTGTTGGCCGCCTTCTTCTGGCGCTGCGGCGGAATCGTGCCGGTGGCGAAGTTGGGCTGCGCGCCGGCGGTCCTCGGCGCCGTGAAAAGCCCGCGCGCGAGCGGACCGCTAGGGTTCCCGGCGGCGGCGGCGGCGGAAGAAGGCGCGAGAGGTGGCCGCATCGATCCGGCGCTGCTTCCGACGGGCGCGAAGGTGTACGGTGGCGTCGGTGGGGTGCCGGAGTAGCCGTCCATCGCCGGCGCCGGCGTGAGGCGGGAGGGACAGGGGCGCGCGGGATTCTTCAGCGCGGCGGTTGCGACTTCGCGTGCGTCGCTCGCGTTTTCAGCGCGCGTCAACAGGAGCTGTAGATCTAGCGCTCGGGATAGCGCAAATAAGGCACGCTGAAAATTTATTTTGGGCGCGCGATATTTTTGCGCCGCTGCTGAAGCGCCGAAAACAAGGCGCCGCGCGCTAAAAAAGCGGTTTTTGGACATGCGCCATATTTAGCGCCGCTGCTGGAGATGCTCTTAGTACTAGTACAGTATCAAGTTAGTGAAGTAGTTGAGGAATCAATTCGCGACTCAAAATGCCAATTACTAAAATGAGGCATTGAGATGTACAAGTACGTAAAGCATCAGTGTCAGTGCAATTTCCCCCTGTCTTGACCAAGAATCGTTCTGAAGACGGCTATTGTTATCTTGAAGCAGCTAAGATGCACAAGAAATGTACTCCAATACTAATTTGTGATTTCCGTTAAGGCTGAGATGGAACCATATGCATATCTTGTGACTCGAAGTTGCAATCGAGGGAGAAGGGTGACTCAATCTCGCGCATGCCAAGACCTTAAACAATGGCACATTTTGCCCGTTAGTTGCGCGCGGGGCAATATATGATACTTGTTGATTCGGATTTAGCGTGTACAGAGGGTTCAACGCGAATGCAGCCAATTAACAGTCAACTTGGAGGGTTTGCTGAGATTTGGTCTGGCGATGAGCTCTTTGACTTTGTATTCTACGAGCCTGTCCGCGTGCAAGGCCTGCACGAACAAAAATCCGTAGCGGATATGCTGGTCTACTAATTCCGTGTACAAAAAAAATACCAGTGCATTGATTAGGACTAGCCATCAGCTTTGGAGCACACGTGCACTTTTTATGTAGTGCACTTGAACATAGGAGATGTTTAGCTCATTAGCTGCATTGCGTGCGATTCGGAGTGATCATGGTTAGACTAGTTTATTTGTGCTGGCAAAAGCATGCATGTTTAGTCTACTTGTCACAAAGATGGGACGATGCAATTGAATCTCGAAAAAATGTTTAAAACATAAAAACTGAACCTGGAAGGTGTAAACAGTTTTGAGTATGAATTGGTTTGGATGTTCATGTTATCCGTCAACTATGTTAACAAGATTTCATTTCCTTTTCAGAAGCATATAAATGCAAGGTGATGTCAGTGGTAGGCGCGTCCCTGCCTGCACTACAGCACACAGGCTCTTTGCCGTGTGGGCAAAAGATACGGCAAAGGCCTTTCGAAACACGGCAAAGGTTATACACATGGTAAATGCCACACGGAATGGCCTTTGCCGTGTGTTTTTAAATAAGAAACGGCAAAGGCTTTGTCGTGTGTCTTACGCGTAGACACGGCAAAGTAAAGTAAGATGACGCTTCCCGCGGAGACGAAGGTGTCTATTCTTTGTCGTGTGTCTTCTCGAAAAGTACACGGCAAAAAATTGTCTTTGCCGTGTGTCTTCTTTAAAAGTACACGACAAAGAAGCTGTCTTTGCCATGTGTCTCGTGGAAAAAGTACACGACAAAGAAACTGCTTTTTAAAAAAAATAAAAAAAAATCAATTTTGTTTCAAACTTTTTTGAA
Source organism: Avena sativa (assembly GCA_916181665.1). NCBI lineage: Eukaryota > Viridiplantae > Streptophyta > Magnoliopsida > Poales > Poaceae > Avena > Avena sativa. Next base: position 161,798,839 of record OV702294.1, on the reverse strand, counting down.
TATTATTTACTTGATAATATCATATAGGATATTTTAACCCTTTGTATGTTAAATATTAGGTCAAATTGCACTCATAATTAAACTTCCCCTGTGATCATCCATCCTAATACTACTCTAGCTCTAGCACACTTAACTTCTTCGTTCCTTCCGAATGAGCTTGCGAGAAAGAAATTATACCTTGTTGATAATACTTTCATATCAATCCTATTAACTCTTGGACCATGATGTCACACATCTCAGTTTTAGATTCTAAACAATTATTTAAGTAAACAATAATGAAAAGTAATAATAATTTTGAATCCAAATAAAAAATAAAATAATTTTATTTTATTTCCTTTTTCTATTTAATATGAAATAATTCATATATTTAAATCTGTAAATCAGAATTCGACAAATAAAATGTTTAAATCGATCAGAAAAATGTGAGGAATCCAAATATGACATCCATATAATCTTGTGAAAATAGAGTGGTATCATTTTGAATTAGCCATTTGGTGGTTGCTTCATAAAACCCCTTATTTTTTGTGCTTGGAAAATAGTTTTTTGGTGCGACGAAAAGGAAAACTTTCTCCAACAACATTGTTCGTCATTCCATGACGCACATGCATGCACAATATGGGTGCACTATCACAAACTATGCCTTGATTCTAGCCATAATATTGGTCATTTGACCCGAAAGCCAAGAAACCTCGAATAAGATAGGTCATTTTGTAATGGTTTTTTGAGACATATACAATATAACAAGTTTGATTTTTTCCTTTGCAACCATGTCACATAATATGACACCACGCGAAGGTTTTGCATTGTTTCGATCGTTTTTGATTTTTTTATGACTCTTTTAAACTATCAACAAGGTTGTCGAACGACGGGAATGAAGTTTGTTAGCTCGGAGCTGAGCCTCTCTAAACTTTCATTGGATCTTTGATGAAATAGCATATTGTGAACCTAAAAATATTTTTTGTAAAAAATCATGCCCATCTAATCATGTACCTGGCGATTCGGCAGGAATTTGTCTTTTTCACCTGGAGTGGACGAAAAGGTTTGAGATCCCCCTGTTGGGACATTGTACATTTAAGATGGTCTAATATTTTTGAAAAATGGGGTGGTATCATTTTGAATTAGCCATTTGGTGGTTGCTTCATAAAATCCCGCGTTTTTACGCTCGAAAAATGGAAAATGGCTTTTTGGTGTGAGGAAAAGGAAAACTTCCTCCTGCAACATTGTTTGTCATTCCATGATGCACATGCATACACAATATGGGCAGATTATCACAAACTATGCCTTGATTCTAGCCATAACATTGGTCATTTGACCCGAAAGCCAGGAAACCTCGAATGAGATAGGTCATTTTATGAAGGGTTTTTTGAAAAATATTCAATATAACAAGTTTGATATTTTTCCTTCCAACTATGTCACATAGTATGACATCACGCGAAGGTTTCACATTGTTTCGATCATTTTTGATTTTTTTATGACTCTTTTAAACTATCGACAAACTCTATCGAACAACGGGTATGAAGATTCTTAGCTCGGAGCTGAGCCTCTCTAAAATTTTATTGAATTTCTGATGAAATATCATACTATGAACCTAAAAATGATTTTTGTAAAAAACCATGCCCATCAGATCATGTACCTGTAGTTCATATCTGACCCACTTCCTACCGATTTGGCAGGAATTTATATTTTTCACCTGGAGTGGACAGAAAGGTTTGAGATCCCCCTGTTGGGATATTATCTATTTAAGGTGGTCTAGTATTTTTGAAAAATAGGGTGGTAGCATTTTGAATTAGCCATTTGGTGGTTGCTTCATAAAATCCCTTTTTTTACGCTCGGAAAATGGAAAATAACTTTTTGGTGCGGCGAAAAGGAAAACTTCCTTCTGCAACATTGTTCGTCATTCCATGATGCATATGTATGCACAATATGTAGGGGTTCGTAGCATGGAAAACAAAAAATTTCTACCGCATGCAAACAAACAAGCCAAGATATCTATCTACTAGATTGTAGCAACGAGTCAATAGAGGAACTCACCCTCGAAGATTCCAAAGCGGTTAACGAGAGCAGATTCTCGTGGGTGATGTAGTCGTACACTTGCCGATCTCAAGATCGCGTAGACGATCCTTCCAGCGCTGCGTTCCGGCAACGCTTCCGTAGTCGGTCACACGTTCGGTACTCGACGAAGACCTTCCTCTCCCTTGTTCCAGCAGGCAGCGGAGGTTGTAGCATTCTCCTCTCAATTCCGGCAGCACGACGGCGTGGTACCGGAAGTAGAGGGGAGATCTCGCAGGGCTTCACCTTAAGCCGGAGCGAGTATGGTGGACTATGAGAGAGCCTTGGTGATCTAGGGTTTAGACACACCAGTTAGAAGGGGCTAAACCGGCGTCTAGGGCAATTAGAAGCTCTAACTCGGCGGCTTGGGAGAAATCCCTAGGCTGTGGCTAGGGTTTAGGTTTAGAGGTAGGGAACTTATGTGTCTAGGAGGGGAGCCCTGCCCCTCCTTATATAGGTGGAGGGAGGCGCCGGCCAAGGGGAGGGGAATCCCTCCCCAACTCGGATCCCAAGTGGGTCGGCGGTGGAGGAGGGACTCCTTCCCAACTCGGTTTCCACCTCCCTCTCCACTTCCCAAAAATAGTCGTTTGACTTTCAAATTGGCGTTTGACTTTTCAAACAAGGATTTGATTAAATCCTCTATTTTGTTCAGCGATGACACTTAGTACATGATGCAATCATTCCAACTTGGTATAACACATTCATGTAGCCTTCCCCTCCGGATTGCCGGACATTCCGGAACCTTCTAGAACATTCCCGATGAAAACACCGGAATCATTCCCCAACTCCGAAACAGGACTTTCCTTATATGAATCTTATTCTCCGGACCATTCCGGATCTCCTCGTGATATCCCGGATTCCATCCGAGATTCCGAACAACATTCGGTCTCTTTTTCATCATTCCATAACTACTCAAACAACGTCGAATCCTTAAGTGTGTCTCCCTACGGTTCGTGAATTATGCGGACATGACCGAGACACTTCTCCGATCAATAACCAATAGAGGAATCTGGAAATTCATATGGCTCCCACATATTGATTACTTTGCGATCGAATGAACCACTTACATACGATACCAATTTCCCTTTGTCTCACGATAGTTTACTTATCCGAGGTTATGATCGTCGGTATCTCTGCATACCTAGTTCAACCTCGTTACTGATAAGTACTCTTTTCTCGTTCCCGTGGTATGTGATCCCTTGTGAGCCAGTCACATGCTTGCAAGCTAATTGGATGACATTCCACCGAGAGGGCCCAGAGTGTATCTATCCGTCATATGGATGGACAAATCCCACTCTTGATCCATGTGTCTCAACCAATACTTTCTGAACACTCAATGCCACCTTTATAGCCACCCTGTTACGGTGTGGTGTTTGATGTCATCAAAGCATCCTTCCGGTAAAGGTGATATGCATGATCTCATGGTCGAAGGAATTAGGTTACTATGTATCAGAAAGCTTATAGCAAATGAACTATATTAAATGACTTGATCTTTATGCTATGCTTAACTATAGGAGTATGTCCATCATATCATTCTCCTAATGATATGACCCTGTTGTTAATAACATCTCTATGTTCATGATCAGGAAACTATGATCATATATTAACCAACAAGCTAGTTTAACAAGAGGCTTTACTAGGGACTCTTTTATGTTTACAAATCACACAAGTATTAATGTTTCCGGTTAATACAATTATAGCATGGTATGTAAACATTTATCATAAGTATGAAGATATGATAATAACCACTTTATTATTGCCTCTTGGGCATATCTCCAACAGTCTCCCACTTGCACTAGAGTCAATAATCTAGTTTCAAACCTTTGTGTATTCAACACCTATGGCTTTCTGGTGTTGTATGTACACGATTGCTAGTGGTCAACTGATCTCCGGATCTGACACTTCCAGGTCCGTGTGTAATTGCATGTCTTTGCGTCTCTACGCATCACTCATTCTCTAATGAGATGGCTTTGTATAATTTTGGTCCTTCGGTGAGACCTTTAGTTCTTTGGGGTTAAAACATGTTGATAATATTGTCGTACAATATATCTTCATAGTATTATCCCGCTGTAAACTACACCTAGTTTGATAACAAACTACTTGACACAAATGCCCTCTTTAGCTGCTATTATAGCAGTCATATACTTAGCCTTTTGTTGTAGTATCTGTCACAATGTCTTAACTTTGGAACTCATCCAAATCCATTATGGAACTTACTTTCCATTATATTGTGCCACCCTTAGTTTAGATTGAGATAAACTTAATTTGTACTCTGTGACAAAACTAGTATCAATGTAGTACTTTTACAATGAACTAACCATCTATTTGTCACTTCTACAAATAATATACTCTTAGTTCTTCCAAAAGACCATAAGAATATCCTTACTATTGTCCAATGATCATCTTATGAATCATTCTGGTATATGATCACAACATTTAGAGCATAGGACATATCTGGATTTGTACATATCACAGTATGATTGATATAAATACTCTTTGTGATTTCATGCATCAAGTATCAATCTATACTTGAATCTTTGTTTCACTTACCAAGTGTCAATAAACTTGAATATATCATCAATATTGAACTCATTCAATCCTTTCTGTGCGACAAGAACCTTTCTTGTAGTTTCTATATTAAACTCATTCAATATCTCATCTATGTACTTCTGACACAACCATATTGGCATCTATTGATGCCAAACATTTGGGTTTTGCCTAAGTCTTTCATCGGGATGAAATTCTTAATATGTGTTAATAAAAGATACATCATTTTTAATCAACAATATGTCTTCCACATAATGTATTAGAAATATGTCTCAGCGCTCCCACTTAATTTCTTGCAAATGCAAGTATCTTCATTGTCTCCGATGAAATTAAACTCTTTTAACAGTTTCATCATAGTGAAGATTCCAACTCCGCTATGCTTACTTCAACCATTGAAGTTTGCATATTCTTTTAGCATCCTTTGAATTAATCAAAACCCTATGGACCATGTTATGCACATGTCCTAGGTAACCATTCTATTAGAAGAACCTGTTTTGTTTATTCAACTATCACATAACAAAATTATATGTAGTGGTTGCTACATTAATCCGTCTAGACTAAATCGCTATGAAAGATCAAATCTTGTCATAGTCAACCTTTGAACATTTTTGTGAACTCTTTCCCAACATGTCGACTATTTCATAGATGTGAAACATCCATGTCTACTTCTTTATAGATCCAAACACAACTGTAAGGTCTTACACCTTTCTCGAGGGTCCTTCAAGTTCAAAACTTGATTTCTCGTGTATGGAACTATCACGGATTTTATGGCTTCAAGCCATTTGACGGAGTCAGGGCCCATCATCGCTTCTTTGCATGTAGTCCGTTCATTATTCTCAAATAATGATTCAACCCTCAAATCTTGGTATTTGATTGTTTACTCGACCTACTTGGTTCAATAGAAACTTAGACCTCCGTGACCGCAACCTTTGAGGCACGTGAGCCATGAGCATTGTTGCTGCCTCCGGAACACTTTTCGGCGCTGCGCAACTTTGCACATATAGCTAAGGTTCCTTTAACCTTATCAAAGTTCTATTGTCCTCCCACTTATCTTTTCACGAAAATTCCTTCTCAAAGAAACTTGATGTTCTAAGCAACAAATACTTTTGTCTCCGGTGTTTATGGAGGAATACTTAACAGTAATACAAAGACAGTTTCATCCGACTTTGGTTGCAAACATCTTTCTTATGTATAGCATACCAATGTTTAAGAAAGGACTACTTGGGTTTTATCCCAAACCATAACTTTATATGGTGTCATTTCAGCGGATTATGATGGAGCTCTTTTCAATGGAAAACGGTAGTCTCTAAAGCTTTTAATCTTTAAAATATAATGGCAGTTTTATGAATTACACCTTTGATCTTACCATGTCAAACAAGGTTTTAATTACATATCTCGAACGCTCCATACTCTTATGGTGTTTCGGGAAATGCAAATCCACAGAACGATTCCTTAAATCTTAGGTATTATGCTAAACTTGTAACTCAATTATCTTCCTTTATGATCTTTATCATAAACTATTTATATTCTTATTACAATGATTTTGCACTTCATCTTGAAAGACTTTGAACTTTTTTCAAATGTTTCATACTTCATCCTTATTAAGTAAATATTCATATATTCACTCAAATTTTCAGAGAAAGCATATGAAGTTGAAATCCATCGCTCTTGACTACATATAATGGACTTCGTACAACAATATGTACAAGTTCCAATAAGCTAGTCATTCGAAGTTTTAATTATCTCTAGGAAAGTTTCATAAGCGTCATGTGATCAAAAATCAAAAGACTCCAAAATTCCATCCACATGGAGTTTCTTCATGTTTTCTTTCCAATATAATTTAAACGGCGATGTCACTTCCTAAGTGATCTTTCAATCAATTTGTCTTTTGACATCTTTAGCACTAGTTTTATGGATGTGATTTCTCCAACGAGATTTGTGAATCATCCATCTTTTAGGGATTACGGCAATTATTTGAACAACCCTTTTGTTCTCATAATACCTGATAAAACAAATCTTGAAGGCAAGCTTTGATGTTTAACGAGCAACAAAATAACCCTTTATTTGTTCTCGATGAACATCATCACATATTCTTTTGCTAGTTACTTAGGCCATTGTAGTTCATGAATTGTGTTGTTTCGTATGACGATTCACACCAACAAATTCAGTATCAAATACTTAAGAACCACATTGTTTAATAAGCAAAGAATATAGCCATAACATGTATATCATTTATATACTTAAACTGAACAATTCTAGTATTTTCTTTTCTGCCATATATTTATGAGATTCTCTTTCAGTATTTATTTTCTGTTTGAAAGAATCTATCAACATCAATAGTGGAGTCATACATATGACACATAGTCCAAAGCATGTATAGTTAAATACCAATGTCTTTGGACTTGCACTTTGAAGTAGATCACCATCATCAAATGTTTGGTGTGCTTTCAAATTCCATTCTTTAGTAATCTCTTGGTGTAGTAAACATTTTACCTACATCAACTATTCACCCTCATCATGGAATTATCCATGATCAAGCTACTTTTAGCTTGTAACGGTGAATTGCGAGTATAATGTTGCTCTCCAAAACCTTTTGGAGGATTAGGAAAACTAGTGTCTCCAACCTTTTGCAAATTCTCATCAAATATGAGAACATGACTTTTGCCATATTATACTCTATCATGTTGCAACCAAAAATTTCGTTTCAGATATCACAATATCTTCCACACATCATGATTTCTGAAACAACTCTTTCAGATCCTAGATAACCTTGATATTAAGACAATCCTTTGAATATCAAGAATCATGGAGACAAACATGATACTCATACACTAACACTTGGAATTGTCACTCTTGTTTTTAATACCAATTATTAAACTTCATGGAGTAACCGGAACTTTACTGAAAGTTTGCAATAGGACTTTTAAACTTTAGATTAACACTTCAAAACAATACGATACCGGTTCGTAAAGTAACTAACCAGAATTCTATAGTTCTATCATCTCAATTAAAACTAAGCGCAAGGTGGTAAACGGATGCCAATGACTACAACAACTATGCAAATTCACTTTGATTTAATTTATGATAAATAATGTTCAACTTTTAATCATATTGCCGTTGAACTCCCACTCAAAACAATATCCCTCACATTATTTTAGTGATCACACGAACCAAATCCACCACATCAAAACCGATCATCACGAGAGTTGATGTAGCTTCAATGGCGAACAATCAACATGTTCATCATATCTACTATATGACTCATGCTTTACCTTTCGGTGATCCGTGTTCCGAGACCATGTCTGTACATGCTAGGCTCGTCAAGATCAACCTTAGCTTCCGCATGAGTAAATCTGGCTTGCTCACGTTGTATACACTCGCAGAATCTAACACACCCGATCATCACGTGGTGCTTCGAAACAACGAGCTTTAGCAACAGTGCTTACTAAGGATGAACACTTTAAAACTTGAAATTGTGTGCTTGAGGGATCATCTTATAATGCTACCGTCGTTAACTAAGCAATACAAGATGCAAAAAAAAGGATTAACATCACATGCAATTCATAATATGTGATATGATATGGCCTTTCTTCTTGTGCTTCCGATCTCCATCTTCAAGCACGAACATGATCTCCATCATCACCAGCATGGCGTCAAGGTCAATGGCGCCGCTTCATGGTTGTCGTCCACCAGCTTCAACTATTACAAGTACTTTGAATAGACACGCGGGTCTTAATAGAATTTAAAGACAACCATATGGCTCCTGCCGGTTGCCAACTTACAATAAGGAACATTGCATACATCATATATAATCACAATCATGGCCATATCACATCACAGCACACCCCTGCAAAACAAAGTTAGACGCCTCTAATTTTCTTTGCACGTTTTACGTGGTTTGGGGCTTTCAATAAGTGTCGTTCTAACTTACGAACAAGAACCACAACATTGATACTAGTATTGTCAATCACCTGTTGTAAATTGAATCTTAACTATGTTGGGAGAAACAGGCACCCGCAAAGCCACTTATGCAATACAAGTTGCATGTCAAGCGTGGAGCAAGTCTCATGAACGATGTCATATAAGGTTAGCCCGGGCCGCTTCATCCCACCATCCCGCAAGATGCAAAGTACACAAGAAGCAATCGACAACAAAAGCATCAACGCCCACAATGACCATTGTGTTCTACTCGTGCAACAGATCTACATATAGACACGGCTCTGATACCACTGTAGGGGTTCGTAGCATGGAAAACAAAAAAATTCTACCGCATGCAAACAAACAAGCCAAGATCTATCTACTAGATTGTAGCAACGAGTCAATAGAGGAACTCACCCTCGAAGATTCCAAAGCGGTTAACGAGAGCAGATTCTCGTGGGTGATGTAGTCGTACACTTGCCGATCTCAAGATCGCGTAGATGATCCTTCCAGCGCTGCGTTCCGGCAGCGCTTCCGCAGTCGGTCACACGTTCGGTACTCGACGAAGACCTTCCTCTCCCTTGTTCCAGCAGGCAGCGGAGGTTGTAGCACTCTCCTCGCGATTCCGGCAGCACGACGGCGTGGTACCGGAAGTAGAGGGGAGATCTCGCAGGGCTTCACCTTAAGCCGGAGCGAGTATGGTGGACTATGAGAGAGCCTTGGTGATCTAGGGTTTAGACACACCAATTAAAAGGGGCTAAACCGGCGTCTAGGGCAATTAGAAGCTCTAACTCGGCGGCTTGGGAGAAATCCCTAGGCTGTGGCTAGGGTTTAGGTTTAGAGGTAGGGAACTTATGTGTCTAGGAGGGGAGCCCTGCCCCTCCTTATATAGGTGGAGGGAGGCGCCGGCCAAGGGGAGGGGAATCCCTCCCCAACTCGGATCCCAAGTGGGCCGGCGGTGGAGGAGGGACTCCTCCTCAACTCGGTTTCCACCTCCCTCTCCACTTCCCAAAAATAGTCGTTTGACTTTCAAATTGGCGTTTGACTTTTCAAACAAGGATTTGATTAAATCCTCTATTTTGTTCAGTGATGACACTTAGTACATGATGCAATCATTCCAACTTGGTATAACACATTCATGTAGCCTTCCCCTCCGGATTGCCGGACATTCCGGAACCTTCTAAAACATTCCCGATGAAAACACCGGAATCATTCCCCAACTCCAAAACAGGACTTTCCTTATATGAATCTTATTCTCCGGACCATTCCGGATCTCCTCGTGATATCCTGGATCCCATCCGAGATTCCGAACAACATTCAGTCTCTTTCTCATCATTCCATAACTACTCAAACAACGTCGAATCCTTAAGTGTGTCTCCCTACGGTTCGTGAATTATGCGGACATGACCGAGACACTTCTCCAATCAATAACCAATAGAGGAATCTGGAAATTCATATGGCTCCCACATATTTCTACGATTACTTTGCGATCGAATGAACCACTTACATACGATACCAATTTCCCTTTGTCTCGCGATAGTTTACTTATCCGAGGTTATGATCGTCGGTATCTCTGCATACCTAGTTCAACCTCGTTACTGATAAGTACTCTTTTCTCGTTCCCGTGGTATGTGATCCCTTGTGAGCCAGTCACATGCTTGCAAGCTAATTGGATGACATTCCACCGAGAGGGCCCAGAGTATATCTATCCGTCATATGGATGGACAAATCCCACTCTTGATCCATGTGTCTCAACCAATACTTTCCGAACACTCAATGCCACCTTTATAGCCACCCTGTTACGGTGTGGTGTTTGATGTCATCAAAGCATCCTTCCGGTAAAGGTGATATGCATGATCTCATGGTCAAAGGAATTAGGTTACTATATATCAGAAAGCTTATAGCAAATGAACTATATTAAATGACTTGATCTTTATGCTATGCTTAACTATAGGAGTATGTCCATCATATCATTCTCCTAATGATATGACCCTGTTGTTAATAACATCTCTATGTTCATGATCAGGAAACTATGATCATATATTAACCAACAAGCTAGTTTAACAAGAGGCTTTACTAGGGACTCTTTTATGTTTACAAATTACACAAGTATTAATGTTTCCGGTTAATACAATTATAGCATGGTATGTAAACATTTATCATAAGTATGAAGATATGATAATAACCACTTTATTATTGCCTCTTGGGCATATCTCCAACACAATATGGATACATTATCACACTATGTCTTGATTCTAACCATAACATTGGTCATTTGACCCGAAAGGCAGGAAACCTCGAATGAGATAGGTCATTTTGTGAAGGTTTTTTTGAGAAATATTCAATATAACAAGTTTTATATTTTTCCTTGCAACCATGTCACATAATATGACATCACGCGAAGGTTTCGCATTATTTCGATCGTTTTTGAATTTTTTATGACTCTTTTAAACTATCGACAAACTTTATCGAACGACGGGTATGAAGATTCTTAGATCGAAGTTGATCCTCTCTAAAATTTCATTGGATCTTCGATGAAATAGCATATTGTGAACCTAAAAATGTTTTTTGTGAAAAATCATGCCCATCAGATCATGTACCTGTAGTTCATATCTGATCCACTTCCTACCGATCCGGTAGGAATTTGTCTTTTTCACCTGGAGTGGACATAAAGGTTTGAGATCCCCCCATTGGAACATTGTCCATTTAAGGTGGTCTAGTATTTTTGAAAAATGTGGTGGTAGCATTTTGAATTAGCCATTTGGTGGTTGCTTTATAAAACCCCTCGTTTTTGTGCTCGGAAAATGGAAAATGGCTTTTTGATGCGACGAAAAGGAAAACTTCCTCCTGCAACATTGTTCGCCATTCCATGATGCACATGGATGCACAATATGGGAAGATTATCACAAAATATGCCTTGATTCTAGCCATAACATTGGTCATTTGACCCGAAAGCCAGGAAACCTCGAATGAGATAGGTCATTTTGTAAAGGTTTTTTGAGACATATACAATATAACAAGTTTGATTTTTTTCCTTGCAACCATTTCACATAATATAACACGACGCGAAGGTTTCGCATTGTTTTGATCATTTTTGAATTTTTTATGACTTTTTTAAACTATCGACAAACTTTGTCGAACGACGGGTATGAAGATTTTTAGCTCGAAGCTGAGCCTCTCTAAACTTTCATTGGATCTCTGATAAAATATCATGTTATGAACCTAAAAATGATTTTTGTAAAAAATCATGCCCATCCGATCATGTACCTGTAGTTCATATCTGACCCACTTCCTGCCGATTCGGTAGGAATTTGTCTTTTTCACCTGGAGTGGAGGGAAAGGTTTGAGATCCCTCCGTTGGGACATTGTCCATTTAAGGTGGTATAGTATTTTTGAAAAGTGGGGTGGTGGCATTTTGAATTAGCCATTTGGTGGTTGCTTCATAAAATCCCCCGTTTTGTACGCTCAGAAAATGGAAAATGGCTTTTTGGTGCGAGGAAAAGGAAAACTTCCTCCTGCAAGATTGTTCGCCATTGCATGATGCACATGCATGTACAATATGGGTAGATTATCACAAACTATGCCTTGATTCTAGCCATAACATTGGTCATTTGACCCGAAAGCCAGGAAACCTCGAATGAGATAGGTTATTTTGTGAAGGTTTTTTTAAGACATAATCAATATACGAAGTTTGATATTTTTCTACCAACTATGTCACATAATATGACATCACGCGAAGGTTTCGCATTTTCTCAATCGTTTTTGAATTTTTTATGCATGTTTTAAACTATGATCAAAACGGCGAGCATGAAGATTCTTATTCAATATAAATATCTAATATTTGAGTGTAGATAGATAGATCTTTATTTTCTGCAAATTTTGATATATTATTTGTATTTTTTTGAATTAGAATGATTTTTTAATAATTTTTCTAAAAGTAATATGATAAAAGGCAAAATAAGAAAAAAAAACTTTGTCGTGTGTGCTTCGGAATACACACGGCAAAGGCCCTTAGCCGTGTGTACTATGGAATACATTGCCGTGTGTACTATGGAATACACACGGCAAAGGACCTTTGTCGTGTATACTACAAAATACACACGCAAAGGACCGGCGAGGGCACACGGCAAAGAGATCACCGTCTGCGGCGCTTAGCTCCTCCCGTTAAATGGACTTATGGGGTCACGGGTCCCACCTCATTGCCGTGACAACACCTATGCCGTGTGCCGTTGCCGAGTGTATTTTCTTTACCGTGTTCCTTTATGGGTCTTTGCAGTGTATATTTTTTTGCCGTGTTCTTTTCAAAAATTTGCCGTGTTCACGTACTTTGTCGTGTATTTTTTGAGTTACACAGTCTTTGCGTGTTTCGATCCGTTTGGCACACGGCAAAGACATGTCTACATGGACATTTTTTCCCGTAGTGCTGCTAATATATCTTTCACCTACAAACTTTTGGCGTGCATAGCAACCTGAATACGGCATTGGCTATTAGTATATCCTCGATGAATACCGCAGGACTGAAAGCACAATACAATATGCTTCAGTAGCAATCCCATGATTTGACTTTGGATGTCGTCAGGGCCAAAATGCATGGGCCAAAAGGACCGTTCTGTTGCTGCACGCAAACATGCCTTCAGATTTGAACCATTTCTGAAAAAAAAAGCGAGCGATCGTTTTCATGGAAGCATCATCAGAAGCACTCCATGTACCGATCCAGAATAAGAAAACAAGTTAGTTACCACGCCAGATGACTTGTGCGAGATAAATTTGAAATGCCAGCCTCCTCCGGTATTTAATTTGTCCGGTGTGACAGGATTGCCAGCAGAAACCTATGATGCTTCGATCCGACCCCTCTGTCCTTCTGTTTTCGTTACATGGACACAGCGAGTACGGCATGTTATAATGTTGACAGCGAATTGTTTCGCAGAAGCCTATGCTTGTGTCCTTTGTCCTTCTTCTTTTGGAATATGCCCTGGACGCTAGTGTCCATGGCCCTCGTTTTTTTTCTTCTTTTGGACGTTTTTATTACGTGGACGACAGTCATGGCTGCACTGTTGCTAGTGTAGTACTATATTTCAGTTTTCTTTAGGCTCGTAGATCCTGGTGTATATGCTCTTCTGACAGCACGTGGCATATGCTTCCTTCTTGTGCCTAACGTAACGGAAGACGCGAGGCGAGCCGATGGAGGACGGGAGAAAAGACAGAGGAGCTCACGGAGGCATGGCCGATACGCTCACGCAAAAGTAACTTCATTGCTAAGCTAACCTTACGATCCATGAGAGTTTTTTTTGCTTAATTATGGCTTTATCGATGCCAAGTAAAGGAAGGAATATCCAACTGTGCCCAGAAACCACCACACTTATAGGGCTATACCTATCGATAAGGAGCTCTCCCGGTTCTTCTGAATGGCCAATGATGGCTACCAAAAATACCATATGGTCAATGGGCAGACATCTGCACCCCCAAAGACCTTGGGAACCTAGGTATCCTCTCCTCCCGCCACATGGACGTGGCACTGATGCTCGGATAGGTGTGGCGTATTCCGAATGACGATGGCGGCCTTTGGTTGCGGCTTATAAAAGCTAAGTACCTTCGGGGTCGATTGTTTCTCGCTTGTGAGCGCCGGGAGGGATCTCAGTTTTGGAGATCCATCCAGGATATCAAGCCGGCGATACGAAAAGGGTTGTACATCTCCATAGGCGATGGAAGGGACACCCTATTCTGGCTAGAACCTTGGTGCGGAGTCCGCCCTCTCCACCACGAGGCTCCCGAGTTGTTCGCGATCTGCGCGGAGCCTATGCTCCTAGTAGCCGAGGCTTGCCAGGGCAGGGTTTGGCAGGTCGCGTTTTGTAGGAACCTTGGTGAGGCACAGATGGCCTCCTGGGACGAGCTGTTGGACATCCTCCCGCTGCCTCTGTCTCAGTTTCTGGATAGTGTTTCACGGCGTTTGTTCCCCTCAGGGACCTTTACGGTTGGATCGTCATATAAGGTCTTGTTTAGTGGGCCCTCTCTACGTTGGACCTCTCCTCTCTAGAATCCCCCCTTCCCTTGAAGATTAAAATCTTTTTCTGGTGGTTATTGCGCGATCGGCTTCCCTCGGGTGTGGAGGTGGCCAAGCGACACGGTCCTGGGAACGACATGTGCCCACTTTGTGCGGTCCCGAAGTCGGGCACTCATATACCGTTTACCTATCCCACAGCTCGCTTCCGGTGGAACTTCACCCACGAGGCTCTAGGGCCTGAATGGCAGACCTCGGACCTGGGAGAGTTCCTGAAAGCTAATGCAAACCGCCAGGGGCGGAGCCAAGCGGCGGGTAGCATGGGTTAGACACCCCTAATGATCGCCCCCCCCCTAACAATCTGCAGCGTATCATTTAGCACTAATCACAATTATTAGTTTCCTATTAGACTCAAGTATAGCCTATAGGTCTAATCGCTCAATCCTGAAATCCACAACGAACAAAGGGTGTAGCCCATTAGCCCATGAATTTTATTGATGAAGTGATTGTCCAGGACATGGAAGTAGCTATATTCACATAAGGAATATGTGGATGGATACATGGTAGAGACTTTATACATCCGTACATGCTGTCACCCATAAAACTATTCAACTGATAACAAATTGATGACCAACACCTCTAGTCTCATTGCATGCGGCTGCCGCCAGTCGTAGGGCATTGACGGCGGCTGCCACCCGTCATAGGGCATTGTCGACGGTTGTGGCTCGAGGCCCTTTGTCGACCATTGCTGACTCGCTATATCGTCGTGGCAGTACACGTGTTGCCATCGGTTGCCTCACACATTCGGCTCATATTTAGGCTTAAATCTAAGGTAGCTCGAGTCTCTCGTCTAAAAAGTTCAAAGAGTGAAGGTAAATCATATTTTATATTACAATCTACTTCACATTAATTTGTACTTATGGTTCTATTATGAATAAGTTTGGTTGATTATGAAATAATGGTTGATATTGATATTATCATATGTATACTTGAGTGAAATTAGAACAAAAAAAATCGCTTTTGACGATCTTCGTCTTCTTCGCCCCCCTATGTCTGAATCCTAGCTCTGCCCCTGCAAACCGTGCCGGCAAGAGGAGGCGCCTCTTCTGGTTAGTGTTTGTGGCGATGACCTGGACCCTATGGATTATCCGTAATAAGATGGTCATTGAGCGGGTGTTCCTGCGCCGTGTCTCTGACTCGATCTTCAAATTTTTGACTTTTTTGCAGCAGTTGTACCCGCTGTGTAGACAACGCGACAGAGAGCGGCTGGACATGATGATGGAGCACCTGATAGTGGCGGCCCGCCAACTTGCTACTTCCTTTGGCAGCTGAGTGCCTCCCCCGGAGGGAGCTGGTTCTTGTATCTGTGTGCGTGCACCTTGGCGCTTGTGTTGTGTTGGTCCTGGTGTCCGCTACTTTCTACCGCGTGTGTGTTGTGTTGTCGTGAACTCTTTCTTCGTTGGTTTGTACTGAATATTGTATGAATGTTGCTTTATTTATAAACCTGGACGCGAGCCTATTTCGAGGAGAGTGTAGGAACACTATAAGTATCATATAGGATTCACCTTTACGGCCCTAACGTGCCTGACCTCACATAACTCAAGCTCATACATGGACTAGCCAAATAAGATTTTGTTTATTTGGTCTTTTTGTTGTGATTTTTTTTCAATGTAGTCATATTTTATTTTTTCAAGTTTTCCCTTTTGCTGTTTCTTTTTATCTAGTTTTCCTTCTTATTCTAATCACATGAATATTTTTAAAACATACAATTATTTTTATTTCATATGTATGAATATTTTTAACATGCATGAAAATATGATTTATGATACATAAATTTTATTTTTTATTTTTTGACAAAACCTAAACACTTTCTCATGAATATATGAGAATATTATTTGTTGTTTATCAATATTTTTATAAATACTAAATAAAAAAATCCGGTTGTGGTACCTAGAAACTACAGGAGGTATGCCGACGCGGAGGATAGACTCTGGAGGTGGAGAGATGCCAAGCAATGGAGTCATGCCGCTCTTGGTTAAAGACAATGCAGTAATCAAGTGTCATCGCATCTCAATACCCTTGGCTTGACCTACATGATTTATCTAATCTTGATAAGTAGGGTTGCTGAACTATGCCTAGATGTATGTTTGAAGTTTGGTTGTGGGTGAACATGTCATAACCGCTATTGTTGTATTTATGAACTCCTTATATACTTTTGTGATTGTTGTATTCTATTGGTTATGACTTGTCTTCTTATGCCGTATTTATGAAGTGTGTATATAATTTTGTAATTGGTGTATTCTATTGGTATGTACTTGCCTTCTTATAGATATAGTTGTCTAGTGTAATGTGAAGAACATGGTCCTTGGCCAAAACCGGCCAATTAAGGGTTTACTTGGATCACAAGTACTAGAAAACATATAAATAGGAAAAAACATAGTTATTTTTTGCTAAGATTGCAGGTACAAAACAAATGATTGCAAAACAGAGAAAAATGAATAGTCATTTGAATGGAATACATGGAAAACACATGAAAGATGTCTCGATCCTACGCGAAAAAGTGTGCAAAAGAAGTTAAAGTGAATGATGAAATTCCTATGTGTGCGATCCATAAGAATCTTGGAGATGTCACTCCTTCAAACCTTCTACCCAAAAGGCTTTCTTAGGAAAAAAAGCCCCTAAACCAGACTCCCATGCATCTGCTTGCCAAAGCATGCAAAACCAAAACAGGCCCTTCGGCACCGACTATACTTGTCTTGTAGCCTGGCCGTCGGGTCTTGCTCGGCATCCTCTGTGTCAGCACATGATGGCATTTCTCTTGTCGCCGTACGTCGCCCAAGGTGGTGATTTGGCCGATGGCAGTAGGCACGCATGCATGTTGCCGTTAATCACATCGACCCTATATATACACAGCAAACGTACACTATGGTTACACGTGAATCAATAGCGGTCTTGTCTCGTGGATCTTGTAAGTATCTGCATTGATTTATGTCATAAGTGGCATGCTCGCGAGATTAGACGATCGGAACCGAACGCGAGACTGCGATGTCTGCACTGTGCACTGACCTCTGGCTTCTATGGTCGCGCAGTGTACGCCTCTTCAGCTACGGATCGACACACAACTGTTCATTGGGCTAGCTGCAGATGTGTTTGTATGGTCGGAGGTGGGAGCCCCGGGATAATCTGAAAGAGACTTGGAGGCCTCGATCGCATGCTGCTGTTCCTGATCGTGGCGCCACAGTACTCTCTTAATTATCGTCTCCTGACCGACACTTGCAGGTGAAACAACAGCGCCGCCTTGCACCATGCCCTGGCACCATGGATCAATGAATGTAAGCTTTCGAACTTGTAAAGATAGTCACCCTAGGATCAACTAAAGCCCTTAAGTCACAGTAAAGTTGAAGGGGATTTGGTATACAAAAAAGTTGAAGATTCCTTTTTTTTAGGCTAATAAGTTGAAGAAAATTGGTACTACTAGTTAAAGCTTAACTAGTGATCTGGTAAGTTAGTACTAGCACAGTATCAAGTTAGTGAAGAAGTAGTCGAGGAATCAATTCTCGACTCAAAACGCCAATTACTAAAATGATTGAGATGTACAAGTACGTACAGCATCACTATCGCACAATCAATTGTCCCCTTTATTTTGACTAACAAGCCTAAACCATTCATTATACGTAGTGCTATTTCTTATCTGCACAAAACAAACTCAGTAGTACTATTTTTTATGATCGATTCTGTTTTTGTTGCAATGTGCCTATTAATAGTTACCCTGGAGTTACTAAATCCACAAGGAAGGTACTCCGCTAATTTTGGATTTCCATTAGGTTGATGAGATGCAATCAAATGCATATCGTGTGACTTAATCTCCGGCAAGCCAAAACCTTAAACAATGTCACATTTTGCCCGCCGATTGCAGGCCAATTTAATATATGATACTCTCTTTATCCCGGAATAAGTGACTTGGTTTTGCATGTATCTATGTACTAAGACAAATGCGAGTCTAGACAAATTTAAGTCAGTTATTTTTGGACACAGGGAGTGCGTTGATTTGGGTTTAGCTTGTACAAAGGGTACAACGCGAATGCAGCCAATAAACAGTCAACTTGGAGGGTTTGCTGAGATTTGGTCTGGGCATGAGCTCTTTGACTATGTATTCTACGAGCTTCTCCGCGTGCAAGGCCTGCACGATGCAGCCCGCACGAACAAAAATCCCCAGCGGATATGCTGGTCTTCAAGTACCGTGTACAAAAAAAATTCAGTGCCATTGATTGGGACTAGCCATCAGCTCTGAAAGCACTTGAACATAGGAGTATCATTGTTCAGTCTTGCGTGTGATTCAGTGTGGTCATGGTTGGACCAGTTTATTTGTCATGGCCGTACTTGTCACAAAGATGAGAGGAAACAATTGAATGTGGAAGGTGATCCGTCAACCATGTTAACAGGTTTTTATTTTTTCAGAAACATGTAAACGCAAGGTGATGTCAGCGGTAGGCGCCTTGTCCCTGCTTAATATACCTTTCACCTACAAACTTTTGGCATGCATAGCAGATTGAATATGACCTTAGCTAATCTGTCTTTGATGAACACCGCAGGACTGTTTGATTCTGAAAGCACAATACATTATGCTTCAGTAGCAATCGCAATCGCATGATTTGGCTTTGGTTGTCAGGGCCAAAATGCATGGGCCCAAAAAGAATTCGTCTCGGTTTTTGGGAGACTGAAAGCAATGCGCCAGCGCCGCGGGGGACTGTTCTGTTGCTGCACCTAAACACGCGTTCAGAATTGAACCATTTCTGAAAAAAGCGAGCGATCGTTTTCATGGAAGAATCAGAAGTAGTAAGATGTGTTGATCCAGAATAGGAAAACATGTTAATTACCACGCCGGGTGACTTCTTCGAGATAATTTTGAAATGCCAGCCTCCGGCAGTAATCTGGTGTGCCCGGATTGTCAGCAGCTTGTTTCGCAGAAACCTATGATGCTTCGATCGGACCTTTGTCCTTTTTTTGGCTTCATGTTTTCGTTAGTGGACACAACGTACCGCATGTGATAACATTGACAGCAACTTGTTTGCCAGTGCTTATGCTTGTGTCCTTTCTCCTTCTTCTTTTGGACGTTTTTGTTACGTGGACAACTTTCATGTATTTCAGTTTTCATCAGACAGATCCATTCATACCATAGTATGCATCGATGTATGGACAATCTGCAGCAAACTCTGGAACAAGGCCCTACTATGTAAGTGCACCGTCAAGTCAAACCAGCAGAGAAAACCTCTCGGCCTCCTCCTCCAAAAAACCCTAGCCGCCGCCTCCTCCCCCGCCGACGGTCGACGGGTCCTCTCCTCCTCCGCTTCCGCTCACACGGGCGTGAGGGGTTGGGGACCCAGGACCTACGACTCGGTGTTCATCAAGGTCTCTAAAGTTTTGCGATTTTGTGGTGTCGTGGTGGCGTAACTTAGATGGTGGTGGATGCGCTACATCGAATAATGGTACACCGGCTTTAACCCCCTCCGGCCGATGTTCTTTAGCAGCGGGCTAGATCCAGTCTTACTGGGCCGGTGGTTATTGCGGCTTATTAATGCCTCATGGCTAGGTGTTTCTTCGGTGCCAACGAGTGGACCAGTTGCTGGTGATCTTCTTCTTCTCCGGCGACGGCAAAGAATTTGAATTTTTAGTAGTTGTGGCGAGGATGGTTTACAGATGTCCAACCGTTTGTTTTCTTCATGTTTTCTATTGCTTGTATGCATACCATCTTTGCATTATCACAGTTATAAATACATCTGATGTATGCCCACAGACGTACATAGTTAAAAAAAGTATGGAAATGCACCACCTGCGTAGATCCTGCTGTATATACTCTTCTGACAGCACGTAGCATATCCTTCTTTTTTGTGCCAACGGAACGGAAGACGCAAGGCGAACCGATGGAGGACGGGAGAGAAGACAGAGGAGCTCCGGGAGGCGGGGCCGATGCGCACGCGCAAAGGTAACTTCGTAGCCAAGCTAACCTTACGATCCATGAAGTTTTCTTGCTTATAGCTTTAGTGATGCCAAGTGAAGGAAGGAATATCCAACTGTGGCCGGTCATGCTTACAGTTCACTTCAGAGTATTTAATTATATCATTTTTTAGGAAAACAGATGTATGTCATTTTTCTTTCTTTCTGTCTAGAGCACGGTAAACCGCTTCGCCGACACTGAGAAGAATCAAACATAAACAACCGCATAAACAATGTCCACAAATTTAGAAAATATCACGGATTTAAAAAAATTGTGAATAGAAACATATTCACCTATTTAAGATAGATGTTTTTAAGAAATATGTGGATTTCAAAATATATATGTGAGACTCTTCATAAAATAGGAAAACCTTTTTTATGAAGAGTCTCACATATATATGGACCAGCCTCCTGTTCAAAAAAAAAAAAATGGACCAGCCTACTTAAAGAAACCACCGCTTGAGAGTGGACGCTATAGGCATCTCATAGGATTCACCTTGCCATCCAGTTTGGTCCTTTTGTTGGTCCTTTTGTTGCTTTTTTTCAATCTATTCATTTTTCGTTTTTAAATTTTTTCCTTTTTTATTGTTTCTTTTTATCTTGTTTTTTTATTCTAATCACATGAATATTTCCAAAATATACAGTTATTTTTATTTCATATGTATGAATATTTTTTAATATAAATGAAAATCTCCTTTATGGTACATAATTTTTATTTTCATTTACTTTTTGACAAAACCCTAAACACTTTCTCATGAATATATGAGCATATTATTTGATGTATATCAATATTTATTAGAAATACTAAAATAAAAATACCAGGTTGTGGTAACTAGAAACTGCATGAGGTAAGCCGACGCGGAGGATAGACTCTGGAGGTGGAGAGATGCCAAGCAATGGAGTCATACCACTCTTAGTTAAGGACAATGCAGTAATCAATTGTAATCGCATCCCAATACCCTTGCTTTGACCTATCCCTAGATTTGCCTAATCCTGATAAGTAGTGATCCTGAACTATCCCTAGATGTATGTTTGGTGAAGTTTTGTTGTGGTTGAACATGTGATAACATCTATTTATGTCGTATTTATGAACTGCTAATCTACTTTTGTGATTTTTGTATTCTGTTAGTACTTGCCTTCTTATATGTAGTTGTCTAGTGTAATGTGCAAAACATGGTCCTTGGCCAAACAACCCGGCGGGTTAAGGATTTATTTGGATCACAAGTACTAGAAAACATAGAAATAGTAGGGAAAACACAATTTTTATTAAGTTTGCAGTACCAATCAGATGATTGCAAAACATAGAAAAACAAAGTCATTTGAATGCAATACATGAAAAACCGATGAAAGATGTCATGATCCTAAGTGAATGACTGTGCAAAAGAGGTTAGAGTGGATGTTAAAATTCCTATAGGGCAGTCCATGAGAATTTAGAAGATGTCACTCCTTTGATCCAAAAAGTTCGCTCTTAGGAAAATATCCTATGAATTACTCCGAAATTCCTTAGATCCAAAAGCCCCTCAACCAGGCTCCCATGGACCCGCTTGCCAAAGCATGGAAAACCGAAACAAGCCCTTCGGCACCGACTATACTTGTCTTGCAGCCTGGCCGTCGTGTCTTGCTCGGCTTCCTCCGTCCGGGTCACACTGAGTCACTGAGCATCACATATCAAGACCGTCAGCACATGATGGCATTGCTCTTTGTCGCCGTCGCCCAAGGTGGAGATTTGGCCGATGGCAGTAGGCACGTCATTCATCACATCGACCGTATACATACAGCAAACATACACTTGTAGAAAACAGGCCATCCGTTCGCGCCCCCTCAGAGCATTAGTCCCGGTTGCGCCACCAACCGAGACTAATGCTCGCACGCGTCCCGGTTCGAGCGGGCACGGGGCCCGGAGGCATGCGTCCCGGTTGGTAACGGGGCATACGTCCCAGTTGGAGCCAGCAACCGGGACTAAAGGTTTGGCCACAGCCATGTGGCGTGGCACACACCTTTAGTCCCGGTTGGTAGCTCCAACCGGGACGTATGCTCCCGCCCTCTATAAATGCAACGCCCCGGCCCCCCTTTGCCTCCACTCTGTTTTTTCTCTTGGTGGAAGGTGTGAGGGGTGTGCTAGTTTTTCTCTCCTATGCATGCATTCAAGGTGTTTGATGAAATGTTTGAGTGAATAATCCCGTTCAATTTCTCATAGAACAAAAATATAGAAGGTGTCCGAGACGCACTTGAGCTTTCTCCTCTTTATTTCCCTCGATCGAGGTTAGCAATCTTATCTTTTCTCTGTCATTGATACAATGCATGTGTCAATGTGAATTGGTCATTTTACTATTTATGATGTCCTGTTTTTTGATAAACTTACTTATATGATGCAGATGAACGGTCGGGAATGGATGTACGGTGACCGGCGCATAGCCGGGTATATGAAAGGCGTGGATAAATTTATCAATGTGGCTACGGCAAACAAAGAGAATGGTTTTATACGTTGTCCATGTGTTCAATATCGGAACAACAAGGAGTACTCTTCCTCGAAAATCATTCGCGGCCACCTGATTATGAAAGGTTTCATGCCCAACTATAATTGTTGGACCAAGCACGGGGAAAGAGGGGTTATGATGGAAGATGGTGAAGAAGAAGATGATGATAACAACTATCATCATATGTTTCCTGAATACAATGATACTGCAATGGAAGACAATGGAGAGGAAAGAAGTGAAGAACGGGCATCAGATGAGCCGGCTGATGAACTTGGTAGGGTCATTTCCGATGCAAAGAGAGACTGTGAAACAGAAAATGAGAAGTTGAAGTTAGAGGGCATGTTAGAAGATCACAAGAAATTGTTGTACCCAAATTGTGAAGATGGCAGCACAAAGCTCGGTACCACACTGGAATTGTTGCGATGGAAGGCAGAGTGTGGTCTAACTGACTCCTCATTTGAAAAGATGCTGAAAATAATGAAGCCGAAGTTTCCAAAACATAACGAACTTCCCAAGAGTACCTACGAAACAAAGAATACTCTCTGTCCTCTGGGATTAGATGTGCAAAAGATACATGCATGCATTAATGACTGCATCCTCTACCGCGGTAAGGAGTATGAGAATTTAGATAAATGCCCGGTATGCAATGCGTTGCGGTATAAGATCAAACGAGATGACCCTGGTGATGTTGAGGGAGAGCCCCTCCGGAAGAGGGTTCCTGCTAAGGTATGTGGTATGCTCCTATAATACCAAGGTTGAAACGCATGTTCAGAAACAAAGAGCATGCCAGGTTGTTGCGATGGCACAAAGAAGACCGTAAGAAAGACGAGAAGTTGAGACACCCTGCTGATGGGTCACAGTGGAGAAAAATCGAGAGAGACTTCCCAGCTTTGCAGGTGACGCAAGGAACTTATGGTTTGGTCTAAGTACGGATGGCATGAATCCTTTTGGGGAGCAGAGCTGCAGTCACAGCACCTGGCCCGTGACTCTATGTATCTACAACCTGCCTCCTTGGTTGTGAATGAAGCGTAAGTTCATTATGATGTCAGTGCTCATCCAAGGCCCAAAGCAACCAGGCAACGACATTGATGTGTACCTTAGGCCATTAGTTGAAGAACTCTTACAGTTGTGGGGCAAACCAGGTGTACATGCGTGGGATGAGAACAAACAGAAGCCATTTGATCTACGAGGGTTGTTATTCGTAACCATCAATGATTGGCCTGCTCTTAGTAACCTTTTAGGACAGACAAACAAGGGATATAAGGCATGCACACACTGTTTAGATAAGACTGAAGGTACATATTTGCATAAATGCAAGAAGGTTGTGTACCTGGCGAATCGACGATTTCTTCTGACCAATCATCCCGTAAGAAAGAAAGGCAAGCATTTCAAAGGTGAGGCAGATCACCGGAAGAAGCCTGAACTCCCTGCTGGTGATGATGTATTTGGTATGGTCAAGGACATAGAAGTAATCTTTGGAAAGTCCCGGCGGTCAATCAGTTCCGAACGACGTCGCTACAGGACACACACCCATGTGGAAGAAGAAATCTATATTTTGGGAGCTGCCATATTGGAAAGTCCTGCGTGTCCGCTCTTCAATCGACGTGATGCACGTGACAAAGAATCTTTGCGTGAACCTGCTAGGATTCCTAGGCGTGTATGGGAAGACAAAAGATACACCAGAAGCACGGGAGGACCAACAAATTATGAAAGACCCAAAGAACATGCATACACAGAACAAGACGGATAAAGGGCGTCACTTAAGTCGTGCCAGCTATGCTCTTACCAAAGCAGAGAAGGAAATCTTTTTTGAAGTCCTTTACAGTATCGAGGTGTCGTCGGGCTTCTCATCTAATATAAAGGGGATAATAAATATGGCAGAGAAAAAGTTCCAAAACCTAAAGTCTCATGACTGTCACGTGATTATGACGCAGTTGCTTCCGATTGCATTGAGGGGGCTTCTACCGGAAAATGTTTGAGTACCCATTGTGAAGCTGTGTGCATTCCTCAATGCAATATCTCAGAAGGTAATCAATCCAGATATTCTGCCAAGGTTACAGAAGGATGTGGTACAATGTCTTGTTAGTTTTGAATTGGTGTTCCCACCATCCTTCTTCAATATTATGACGCATCTCCTAGTTCACCTAGTGGAAGAGATTGCCATTCTCGGTCTGGTATTTCTGCACAATATGTTCCCCTTTGAGAGGTTCATGGGAGTCTTAAAGAAATATGTTCATAACCGTGCTAGACCAGAAGGAAGCATCTCCAAGGGATATGGAACAGAGGAGGTCATTGAGTTTTGTGTTGACTTTATTCCTGACCTTAAGCCGATTGGTGTTTCTGACTCGCGGCATGAGGGAAGACTAAGTGGAAAAGGCACGCTGGGAAAGAAAGCAATGATATGTAGGGACGGGGATTCTTTCACTAAAGCACACTACACAGTTCTACATAATTCCACCTTGGCAGCTCCGTATATCGAGGAACACAAGAATATTGTACGCTCCAAAAACCCGGGGAAGCCTGAATCATGGATTACATATGAACACATGAAGTCTTTCGGTGGTTGGATGCGGACACATCTCTTGAATGACACCACTGTTGGAGATCAGCTATACTTGTTGGCCGCGTCACCATCTTCTACTGTATTGAATTTCCAAGGGTACGAAGTAAATACGAATACATTCTACACGATCGCCTAAGATAAAAAGAGCACCAACCAAAATAGTGGTGTCTGCTTTGATGCAATAGACGAGAATGGACAAAAGGACACATATTATGGTTACATAGAGGGATATGGGAACTAGACTATGGAGTTGTAGGGTTTCGTAGCATGGAAAACAAAAAAATTCTACCGCATACAAACAAACAAGCCAAGATCTATCTACTAGATTGTAGCAACGAGTCGATGGAATAACTCACCCTCGAAGATTCCAAAGTGTTTAACGAGAGCGGATTCTCATGGGTGATGTAGTCGTACTCTTCCCGATCTCAAGATCGCGTAGACGATCCTTCCAGCGCTGCGTTTCGGCAGCGCTCCCGTAGTCGGTCACACGTTCGGTACTCGACAAAGACCTTCCTCTCCCTTGTTCCAGCAGGCAGCGGAGGTTGTAGCACTCTCCTCGCGATTCTGGCAGCACAACGGCGTGGTACCGGAAGTAGAGGGGAGATCTCGCAGGGCTTCGCCTTAAGCCGGAGCGAGTATGGTGGAGTATGAGAGAGTCCCTCGACGATCTAGGGTTTAGACACGCCGAGGAGGAAGCTTGGCCGGCGGCTAGGGTTGCTAGGCGGCGGCGGCTTGGCCTAGGTCGGCGGCGGCGGCAGTGGAGGTGGCGGCGCCGGCGGCTAGGGTTTGGAGGAGAGGATCTTGTGTCTCCTAGGAGGGAGCCCTGCCCCTCCTTATATAGGTGGAGGGGCCGGCCGGACAAGGGGAGGGAGGGGAGTCCCTCCCCAACTCGGCTTGGGTGGGCGCCGCCGGTTGGAGGAGGGAACTCCTCCCCAACTCGGTTTCCCACTCCTCCTCTTTTCCTCTTTCCAAATTTAGCCGTTTGACTTTTCAAACTAGGATTTGAATTAATCCTTTATTTGGTTCAGCGATGACACTTAGTACATGATGCAATCATACCAACTTGATACAACACATTCATGTACCCTTCCCCTCCGGAGTGCCGGAGATTCTGGAACATTCTAGAACATTCCCGATGAAAACACTGGAACCATTCCCCAACTCCGAAACGGGACTTTCCTTATATGAATCTTATTCTCCGGACCATTCCGGATCTCCTCGTGATATCCCGAATCCCATTCGAGACTCCGAACAACATTCGGTCTCTTTCTCATCATTCCATAACTACTCAAACAACGTCGAATCCTTAAGTGTGTCTCCCTACGGTTCGTGAATTATGCGGACATGATCGAGACACTTCTCCGAACAATAACCAATAGAGGAATCTGGAAATTCATATGGCTCCCACATATTTCAACGATTACTTTGCGATCGAATGAACCACTTACATACGATATCAATTTCCCTTTGTCTCACGATAGTTTACTTATCCGAGGTTATGATCGTCGGTATCTCTGCATACCTAGTTTAACCTCGTTACCGATAAGTACTCTTTTCTCGTTCCCGTGATATGTGATCCCTTGTGAGCCAGTCACATGCTTGCAAGCTAATTGGATGACATTTCACCGAGAGGGCCCAGAGTATATATATCCGTCATATGGATGGACAAATCCCACTCTTGATCCATGTGTTTCAACCAATACTTTGCGAACACTCAATGCCACCTTTATAGCCACCCAGTTACGGTGTGGTGTTTGATGTCATCAAAGCATCCATCCGGTAAAGGTGATATGCATGATCTCATGGTCGAAGGAATTAGATTACTATGTATCAGAAAGCATATAGCAACTGAACTATTAAAATGACTTGATATTTATGCTACGCTTATCTATAGGAGTATGTCCATCATATCATTCTCCTAACAATATGATCTTGTTGTTAATAACATCTCAATGTTCATGATAGGGAAACCACAATCATCTATTAACCAACAAGCTAGTATTATATAGAGGCTTTACTAGGGACTTCAAATTAAGTTTACAAATCACACAAGTATTAATGTTTCCTTGTTAATACTATTATAGCATGAATGTAAACATTTATCATAAACACAAAGATATAATAATAACTACTTTTATTATTGCCTCTAGGGCATATCTCCAACAGTCTCCCACTTGCACTAGAGTCATCTAATCTAGATTACATGGTAATATACCGAACACCCATGGCAGTTTGGTGCTGGTCATGTTTTGCCCTCGGGAGAGGTTTAGTCAACGGATCCGCCACATTCAGATCTGTGTGTACTTTGCAAATCTTTATATCCCCATCTTGGATATGTTCTCGAATAGCGTGAAAACGTAGCTTGATGTGCTTCAGCTTCTTGTGTGACCTTGGTTCTTGCGCATTGGCTATGGCGCCCATGTTATCACAGTAGATAGACATTGGGTCCAGCGCACTAGGAACCACACCCAGCTCTGTAATGAACTCTTTCATCCATATCGCTTCTTGTGAAGCCTCCGAAGCAGCCATGTATTCCGATTCAGTTGAAGATCTCGCCACAACACTTTGCTTTGCACTCCTCCAGCTAACTGCTGCACCATTCAAAATAAATACGTATCCAGATTGTGATTTAGAATCATCCGGATTGGTGTTCCAGCTAGCATCGGTGTAACCATTAACAACGAGCTTTTCATCACCTCCATAAGAAAGAACCATATCCTTAGTTCTTCTCAAGTACTTAAGGATGTTTTTGACCGCTGTCCAATGATCCACTCCTGGATCACTTTGATATCTGCTAGTTAAACTAACAGCATATGCAATGTCGGGTCTAGTACATAGCATGGCATACATTAGAGATCCTATGGCTGAGGCATAGGGAGTCTTACTCATCCTTTCTCTATCTTCTGCCGATGTCGGACTTTGAGTTTTACTCAAGGTCGTATTGGGCAACATGGGCAAGAACCCTTTCTTGCTATCTTCCATTCCAAACCTCTTTAGAACTTTGTCTAAATATGTACTTTGTGACAATGATATTTGGCGTTTCGATCTATCTCTATAAATCTTTATGCCTAATATGTAAGCTGCTTCGCCAAGATCCTTCATTGAAAAACTATTATTCAAATATTCCTTGACACTATTAAGAAGGTCTACATCATTCCCAATCAACAATATGTCATCTACATATAGTATTAAGAATGCTACAGAGCTCCCACTCACTTTCTTGTAAATACAAGCTTCTCCATAAGTTTGTATAAAACCAAAACTTTTGATCACCTTATCAAAACGTTGATTCCAACTTCGGGATGCTTGCTTCAATCCATAGATGGACCGTTGAAGTTTGCATACCTTGTTAGCATCTTTAGGATCAACAAAACCTTTGGGTTGCATCATATACAACTCTTCATCAATGTCTCCATTGAGGAATGCTGTTTTGACATCCATCTGCCATATCTCATAATCGTAATATGCAGCGATTGCTAACATAATCCTCACAGACTTTAGCTTCGCTACTGGTGAGAAAGTCTCATCGTAGTCAACTCCTTGAATTTGTCGAAACCCTTTTGCGACAAGTCGAGCTTTATAGACAGTAACATTACCATCAGCATATGTTTTCTTCTTGAAGATCCATTTGTTCTCGACAGCCTTCCGGCCATCTGGTAAGTCCACCAAAGTCCACACTTGGTTTTCGTACATGGATCCAATCTCGGATTTCATGGCTTCTTGCCATTTATTGGAATCTGGGCTCATCATCGCTTCCTCATATGTCTCAAGGTCATCGGTGTTGTCCACCAACATGACACTCATAACGGGATCATACCAATCTGGAGTGGTACGAGTTCTCGTTGACCTGCGAGGCTCTGTAGTAACTTCGACCGAAGTTTCATGATCATCATCATTAGCTTCCTCTCTAATTGGTGCAGGCACCATAGGAACTTCTTCCGGCGCTGCGCTACTCGCAATTTCGAGAGAAGGTTCGACAACCTCGTCAAGTTCTACTTTCCTTCCAGTCACTTCTTTCGAGAGAAATTCCTTCTCTAGAAAGGATCCATTCTTGGCAACGAAGATTTTGCCTTCGGATCTATGATAGAAGGTATGCCCAATAGTTTCCTTCGGGTATCCTATGAAGACGCATTTTTCCGCTTTGGGTTCAAGCTTGTCCGGCTGTAACTTCTTTACATAGGCTTCGCATCCCCAAACTTTAAGGAACGACAATCTAGGTTTCTTCCCAAACCATAATTCATACGGTGTCGTTTCTACGGATTTAGATGGTGCCCTATTTAAAGTGAATGCGGCTGTTTCTAATGCATAACCCCAAAATGATAGCGGTAAATCTGTAAGTGACATCATAGAACGAACCATATCTAAGAGAGTTCGATTACGACGTTCGGACACACCATACGTTGTGGTGTTCCCGGCGGTGTCAATTGTGAAAGTATTCCGCATTTCTTCAAATGCTCGCCAAACTCGTAACTTAGATATTCACCTCCACGATCAGAACGTAGAAATTTAATCTTCTTGTTACGTTGATTCTCTACCTCACTTTGAAATTCCTTAAACTTCTCGAAAGTTTCGGACTTATGTTTCATGAAATAGATATACCCATATCTACTCAAGTCATCCGTGAAGGTAAGAACATAACGATAACCACCGCGCGATGCTACACTCATTGGACCACACACATCGGTATGTATGATTTCCAATAAGTCCGTAGCTCGCTCCATCATACCAGAAAATGGAGTCTTAGTCATTTTACCCATCAGACATGCTTCGCATCTATCAAGTGATTCGAAATCAAGTGATTCAAGAAGTCCATCGGAATGGATTTTCTTCATACGCTTCACTCCAATGTGACCAAGACGACAGTGCCACATATAGGTCGAGTTATCGCTCGATTTCAAACGTTTAGCCTCAATGTTATTAATATGTGTATTTCCACTATCGAGATTCAACAAGAATAGACCATCTATCAAAGGTGCATGTGCATAAAACATATTACTCATATAAATCGAACAACCATTATTCTCAGACTTAAACAAGTAACCGTCTCGCAATAAACAAGATCCCGATATAATGTTCATGCTTAACGCAGGCACCAAATAACAATTATTTAAGTATAAAACTAATCCCGATGGTAGATGAAGGGGTAGCGTGCCGACCGCAATCACATCAACCTTTGATCCGTTTCCCACGCGCATCGTCACCTCGTTCTTCGCTAGCTTCCGT
Organism: Avena sativa; assembly: GCA_916181665.1. Lineage (NCBI taxonomy): Eukaryota > Viridiplantae > Streptophyta > Magnoliopsida > Poales > Poaceae > Avena > Avena sativa. The sequence continues at coordinate 161,768,070 of OV702294.1, read as the reverse complement.
TTATTCTGCAGCACCTGTTTCGAGTTACAAATATGAGCAACCAAACCAGTATCAAATACCCAGGCACTACTACGAGTACTAGTGAGATACACATCAATAACATGTATATCAGATATACCTTTCTTCTTGATGTTGCCGTTCTTCAAATCCGCCAAGTACTTTGGGCAATTCCGCTTCCAGTGACCTTCTCCCTTGCAGTAAAAGCACTCAGTATCAGGCTTAGGTCCATCCTTGGTCTTCTTCGTAGGCGTGGCAACTTTCTTACCACCCTTCTTGAAGTGTCCCTTCTGCTTAGACTTGCCTTTCTTGAATTTGGTGGTCTTATTGACCAACAACACTTGGTGCTCTTTCTTGATCTCCACTTCTGCAGACTTCAACATGGCAAAGAGTTCTGGCAACATCTTGTTCATGTTTTGCATGTTGTAGTTCATCACAAAGTTCTTGTAACTTGGTGGTAGTGATTGGAGGACACGGTAAATCCCCAAAGCATTAGGAATCACAATACCCAAGCTTTGAAGTTTGTTTGCGTGCCCAGACATCTTAAGCACATGCTCGCTGACGGAGCTGCCCTCTTCCATCTTGCAGTTAAAGAACTTTTCAGAAGCCTCATAGCTTTCAATTGCCGCATGAGTCTCAAATATCAATTTGAGATCCTCGACAATATCATATGGGTCTGAATTCTCAAACCTTTTCTGAAGCTCCGATTCTAAACCATACAAGATAGCACACTGAACTGTGGAGTACTGAGTCTTCCGAGTGAGGTAAACATTCTTTACTTCATCGGCAGCATCAGCTGCAGGTGGGTCACCCAGCGGTGCATCCAGCACATAGGTCAAATTACCAGCTGTGAGGACAATCCTCAAATTGCGGAACCAATCCGCGAAGTTGCTTCCATTGTTTTTCAACTTTTCTTTCTCTAGGAACACATTAAAATTGATGGTAGGGGCTGCCATTGATCTACAACATTTTTGCAATAGTTTAGACTATGTTTATGACAAATTGAGTTCAAATTAATAATAAAATTAATCTAGGTGAACTCCCACTCAAAACAATATCCCTCACATTGTTTTAGTGATCACACGAACCAAATCCACCACATCAACACCGATCATCACGAGAGTTGATATAGTTTCAATGGCGAACAATCGACATGTTCATCATATCTACTATATGATTCATGCTTTACCTTTCGGTGATCCGTGTTCTGAGACCATGTCTGTACATGCTAGGCTCGTCAAGATCAAACCTTAGTTTCCGCATGAGCAAATCTGGCTTGCTCACGTTGTATGCACTTGCAGAATCTAACACACCCGATCATCACGTGGTGCTTCGAAACAACAAGCTTTAGCAACGGTGCTAACTAAGGGTGAACACTTTATGACTTGAAATTCATGTGCATGAGGGATCATCTTATAATGCTACCGTTGTCTACTAAGCAATACAAGATGCATAAAGGATTAACATCACATGCAATTCATAATATGTGATATGATATGGCCTTTCTTCTTTGTGCTTCCGATCTCCATCTTCTAGCACGAACATGATCTCCATCATCACCAGCATTGCATCAAGGTCAATGATGCTTCTCCATGGTTGTCGTCCACCGGCTTCAACTATTACAACTACTTTGAATAGACACGCGGGTCGTAACAGAAATTAAACACAACCATATGGCTCCTGCCGGTTGCCAACTTACAATAAGGAACATTGCATACATCAAATATAATCACAATCATGGCCATATCACATCACAGCACACCCCTGCAAAACAAAGTTAGACGCCTCTACTTTCTTTGCATGTTTTACGTGGTTTGGGGCTTTCAATAAGTGTAGTTCTAACTTACGAACATGAACCACAACATTGATACTAGTATTGTTAATCACCCGTTGTAAATTGGATCTTAACTATGCTAGGAGAAACAGGCACCCGCAAAGCCACTTATGCAATACAAGTTGCATGTCAAGCGTGGAGCAAGTCTCATGAACGATGTCATGTAAGGTTAGCCCGGGCCGCTTCATCCCAACATACCGCAAGATGCAAAGTACACAAGAAGCAATCGACAATAAAAGCATCAACGCCCACAATGACCATTGTGTTCTACTCGTGCAACAGATCTACATATAGACACGGCTCTGATACCACTGTAGGGTTTCGTAGCATGGAAAACAAAAAATTTCTACCGCATACAAACAAACAAGCCAAGATCTATCTACTAGATTGTAGCAACGAGTCGATGGAATAACTCACCCTCGAAGATTCCAAAGTGTTTAACGAGAGCGGATTCTCGTGGGTGATGTAGTCGTACTCTTCCCGATCTCAAGATCGCGTAGACGATCCTTCCGGCGCTGCATTCCGGCAGCGCTCCCGTAGTCGGTCACACATTCGGTACTCGACGAAGACCTTCCTCTCCCTTGTTCCAGCAGGCAGCGGAGGTTGTAGCACTCTCCTCGCGATTCCGGCAGCACAACGGCGTGGTACCAGAAGTAGAGGGGAGATCTCGCAGGGCTTCGCCTTAAGCCGGAGCGAGTATGGTAGAGTATGAGAGAGTCCCTCGATGATCTAGGGTTTAGACACGCTGAGGAGGAAGCTTGGCCGGTGGCTAGGGTTGCTAGGCGGCGGCGGCTTGGCCTAGGTCGGCGGCGGCGACAGTGGAGGTGGCGGCGCCGGCGGCTAGGGTTTGGAGGAGAGGATCTTGTGTCTCCTAGGAGGGAGCCCTGCCCCTCCTTATATAGGTGGAGGGGCCGGCCGGCCAAGGGGAGGGAGGGGAGTCCTTCCCCAACTCGGCTTGGGTGGGCGCCGCCGGTTGGAGGAGGGAACTCCTCCCCAACTCGGTTTCCCACTCCTCCTCTTTTCCTCTTTCTAAATTTAGCCGTTTGACTTTTCAAACTAGCTGTTTGACTTTTCAAACTAGGATTTGAATTAATCCTTTATTTGGTTCAGCGATGACACTTAGTACATGATGCAATCATACCAACTTGATACAACACATTCATGTACCCTTCCCCTCCGGAGTGCCGGACATTCCGGAACATTCTAGAACATTCCCGATGAAAACACCGGAACCATTCCCCAACTCCGAAACGGGACTTTCCTTATATGAATCTTATTCTCCGGACCATTCCGGATCTCCTCGTGATATCCCGAATCCCATTCGAGACTCCGAACAACATTCGGTCTCTTTCTCATCATTCCATAACTACTCAAACAACGTCGAATCCTTAAGTGTGTCTCCCTACGGTTCGTGAATTATGCGGACATGATCGAGACACTTCTCCGAACAATAACCAATAGAGGAATCTGGAAATTCATATGGCTCCCACATATTTCAACGATTACTTTGCGATCAAATGAACCACTTACATACGATATCAATTTCCCTTTGTCTCACGATAGTTTACTTATCCGAGGTTATGATCGTCGGTATCTCTGCATACCTAGTTCAACCTCGTTACCGATAAGTACTCTTTTCTCGTTCCCGTGATATGTGATCCCTTGTGAGCCAGTCACATGCTTGCAAGCTAATTGGATGACATTTCACCGAGAGGGCCCAGAGTATATCTATCCGTCATATGGATGGACAAATCCCACTCTTGATCCATGTGTTTCAACCAATACTTTCCGAACACTCAATGCCACCTTTATAGCCACCCAGTTACGGTGTGGTGTTTGATGTCATCAAAGCATCCATCTGGTAAAGGTGATATGCATGATCTCATGGTCGAAGGAATTAGATTACTATGTATCAGAAAGCATATAGCAACTGAACTATTAAAATGACTTGAGCTTTATGCTACGCTTATCTATAGGAGTATGTCCATCATATCATTCTCCTAACAATATGATCTTGTTGTTAATAACATCTCAATGTTCATGATAGGGAAACCACAATCATCTATTAACCAACAAGCTAGTATTATATAGAGGCTTTACTAGGGACTTCAAATTAAGTTTACAAATCACACAAGTATTAATGTTTCCTTGTTAATACTATTATAGCATGAATGTAAACATTTATCATAAACACAAAGATATAATAATAACTACTTTTATTATTGCCTCTAGGGCATATCTCCAACAGGAGTCTCTTTTAAGGTCCCTTTGTTTCGCTGCAAATGGGTCAACCTGGATGGGGAAGGGGTAAAGATAGACCATTTGTACGGAATGACAACAGTGGATCTCAACAATCTTGGTTATAGAGATGAACCATTTGTCCTAGCCAATGATGTGTCTCAGGTTTTCTATGTGAAGGACATGTCCTCCAGACCGAAAAAAAGAAAAAATATGCAAACGAATACATCATATGATGAGCCAAAGCGTCACATAGTTTTTTCAGGGAAAAGAAACATCGTGGGAATCGAGGACAAGACAGACATGTCAGAAGATTATAATAAGTTTGATGAAATTCCGCCCTTCACAGTGAAAACTGGCCCAAGCATTCCGTTAAGTAAAGAAGATGCTCCATGGTTACGTCTGACGATCATAAGGAAGGACATATGCCAAGAAGTTCATGATCATATTATGTAACTCTAGTTCATGTCTTTCGCGGTTTGTGGCTTGACCGAAGGATATCTTTCACGGTTTGTGGCCTTTAGTCCCGGTTTTGTAGTCTCACTTTTTAATATTAATAAATGTCTTGAGTGTTAGTCCTGTTTTGTGGCTGGACCGGGACTATGAAGAAGTTGTCCCGATTCGTACTTACCATTAAGATCTGATCTCCAAATGCGCGCAGTCACATATTAGGGAGTGCCTCTATGACCAGTTTGTTGGAGATGCCGGAGGACTGGGATCCGGCGGCATCTCCCTGAAACTGGTCGTAGTGGTGTCCCTGCTCTCGAAAACCATCTTGCAGCTTGTAACTTCTCTAACTAGATCAATATGCCTCGGAGCTAACTAATTTCACATATTAGGGAGTGCCTCTATGACCAGTTTCTCGGAGATGCCGGAGGACTGGGATCCGTCGGCATCTCCCTGAAACTGGTCGTAGTGGTGTCCCTGCTCTCGAAACCCATCTTGCAGCTTGTAACTTCTCTAACTAGATCAATACGCCTCGGAGCTAACTAATTTCACATATTAGGGAGTGCCTCTATGACCAGTTTCTCGGAGATGCCGGAGGACTGGGCTCCGTCGGCATCTCCCTGAAACTGGCCGTAGTGGTGTCCCTGCTCTCGAAAACCATCTTGGAGATGCCTCAAACTGGCTGGAGGACTGGACTCGCAAGGATGCCTATTTATAGTACAAGCAGCTCGGCATAGTGTCGACACTTACGAAATAATGTCAACACTCACCCCTATCATTAGTGCTGACTCGTGTTTTGTCCCGGTTGGTGTCTCCAACCGGGACTACAGGTTGATCTTTAGTCCTGGTTGGTGACACCATCCGGGACAGGATACACGCCGCACGACATAATGTCGACACTCACCCCTATCATTAGTGCTGCCTGGCCCAGCCTGCCAAAATCGTCCATCTCGGGTAAAAAGGATAAATGTCCGCCGAATCGGCAGGAAGTGGGTCCGGTTGTACTACATGTACATGATCTATCGCCCGTGATTTTTTGAAAAAATCATTTTTAGACTCGCAATATGTGGTTTCTTCAGAGATCCAATGCAAGTTATAACGATGTTCGTCCCCTATCTTCATGCACATCGGTTCGACCATAGTTAGAAATTCAGATAATTCAAAACGGGCATAATAAATTCAAAAAAATCCGAACAATGAAAATCCTTCGCGTGGTGTCATATTATGTTACATAGTTGAAAGAAAAAATACCAGACTTGGTATATTGATCATGTTTCGAAAAAACCTTCACAAAATGACCTATCATGTTTGAGGTTTCATGGCTTTCGGTCCAAATGACCGATGTTATGTGCTGAATCACGGCATAGTTTGTGATGTTATGCCCATATTATGCATGTGTGTGGACATTGGTATGGAGAACAATGTTGCAGGAGGAAGTTTTCCTTTTTGTCGCACGGAAAATCCCTTTTCCATTTTCAAAAAAAATCCTCCCGCCATTTTTTCCCGCCAGTTCTTCCCTCCAGTTTTTCCCGCCGGTTCTTCCCGCCAGTTCTTCCCTCCAGTTTTTCCCGCCGGTTCTTCCCGCCAGTTCTTTCCTCCAGTTATCTTCCTGCCATTTCTCACTATATATATATATATATGTAGGGTTGGCCTCCATTGTCATTGCACATCTTTAGACTCATATCTGCAACCTCATCACTCTTTCCCATGACTTTCACCGTAGCACTAACTCCCAGGGAGGCGGAGGCGCTTTGCACCTCGAACTACCCCTGCCCGCCGGGCTACTGTGTCCCCGTCGGCTGGATGCTGAGCGCCGGAGGCATGCCGGTTCCTCCCGTTCCTCTAGGTGTGGCACGTCGGATGGCCATCACGAACCACTACTACTTTGAGCTCACGCCGGAGCAGCGGAGGAATCCCAGATGGCATCCCGACTATTTCCCGACTTGGGAAGCCTTCTTCGTGGATCAGCGTGAGAGGGCACTCGCCAGGCACGAGGAGGACGTCCCACCTCCTCCGAACTTCAACGAGGCCGGTCGTCGGCTGTGGTGGCGCGGCCGGACTCTCCAGAGCGTCATGGCCTACGACACGGCCGCCGACTCTAGCCCCCGCCTGCGCTACCCTCAAGTCCAGCCCACTCATACTCAGCCTTCAAGGTTCAACTACGGCGACCCCGACGACGATAGCGACGACGGCCGCGGCGAGTACGACGACTACAGTGGCGAGTATTACAGGTGTATGCAGGAGCATGACTGAATTATTCCAACATTGCAAAACAAGTTCGGCCGATTGTGGCTTAATCTGGCCATGTATCTTAATTTTCAGTTCTTCTATGTAACTTTGTGTTAGTTGCGTTATGTACTTTAATTACAGTTCTATCATAATCAAATTTTCTTTCCGCCCATTATTTTCCGTCCTTTTTTTCCGCCCATTAAAAACAGAAAATGATTTTGAATTACTTATTCAAATCCAAACACTTTTTATGTTTAAAGTTTTTCTAAATTCCAAATTGATATTAAAAAAATATAAGTTAATTCATTTTTAATTGTAAATGGTTCATATTTTAAATGGTTACATTAATTATTTTTTAAAACAGAAAATGGTTTTGAATTATTCATTCAAATCCAAACACTTTTTATGTTTAAAGTTTTTCTAAATTCCAAATTAATATTCAAAAAATATAAGTTAATTCATTTTTAATTTTAAATGGTTACATTAATTATTTTTAAAAAATAGAAAATGGTTTTGGATTATTTATTCAAACCCAGACACTTTTTATGTTTAAAGTTTTTCTAAATTCCAAATTAATATTTAAAAAATATAAGTTATTTCATTATTAATTTTAAATGGTTCATAGTTTAAATGGTTCATAGTTTAAATGGTTACATTAATTATTTTTAAAAACAGAAAATGGTTTCGAATTAGTTATTCAAATTCAAACACTTTTTATGTTTAAATTTTTTCTAAATTCTAAAGTAATTATCATTTAAAAAACATTACAAATTTAAACCCCAAAATAAAAAATAAGGCGGGAACAGAGAGAAAATACCTGAAAAAATTTGAAAACAGGGGAATATATCCCGGTTGGAGCCACCAACCGGGACTAAAGACCCCCTGCGCGCCCGCCCCTTTATCTGCTGAAAAATTGGAGTATACGTCCCGGTTGGTGGCTCCAACCGGGACGTTTGACCCTTTAGTCCGGGTTGGAGCCTCCAACCGGGACTAAAGGCCCTTCCCCTTTATACACGACGCCCCTTCTCCTTCTCCTTCTTCCCCGTTCCTCATCAACCGCAACAGATCATCGCCGCCACCGCGAGGACAAGCACTCGACGCCGTCAGGCTGCCCAACCACCTCCCCGCGGTCGGCCTCCACGTGCTTCCCCGTCGTCGGACTCCACGTGCTGCCCCATTGTCGCGCCTCCACGTGCTCCTCGCCGGCGCTCCAAGCCTCGCCGACTCCGGCCACCGCCTCCACCGCTGATTCCGGCCACCCTGAACCCCTCCGTCTAGTTTTTCGACCTCCTGATGAGTATCTGAAGCTCAAGGCGAGCTCCGTTTGCCTGCTTGCTTGCTGTAGCCGCCGCGCGTCGTGTCCGAGCAAGTTCCGCCGCTCCCCACCGTCGTGACCACTGTTCCGATGACCACAAGCGGGCGGCGCTGCCACCACTGGGTCCGCCTCGATATCCTCTTTCCAACTAGCCTATCCACTAGCCCGCGTGTGCAGCGAATCGACGAATTCGAGCCCAACCCGAGGATCGCCATTGCTGATGTCATGCTGACATCAGCATGAGGCAATATATCCTTTTTTTTGTAAATAATTATAATAACCCATGGGGCCCAGACATCAGTGACTGTGAGTAGCCCCAGATCGAGTGAGAAATATTTCCCAGCCTATGGTGACGTCAGCCTGAGGTCATAAATGTTTTAAAATTGATTAAATAAATTTTAGAAAATGATTTAATATTGTAAAATCAGTAACTTATTATTTATAATGCAGAAAAATATGTATAATATACCAAAATGTTCAGAAAAATGAAACCTACCTATTTAAGCTATAATCATGCATTGTTAAGCAACTTAAATGACAAGTTTGATTAGAAGAACATAGTAACCCCTCAAAGGCGATTCCGGAGTTTACCCGAGTTAGGGTTTGCGCCCCTCGGAACCCCGTTTAATTTGTCGAGCGTGCTTTAGGGTTACTTTTCAATACAATTTAACTTGTCATATCATCATACTTGCTTGATCATTGCATCGATGCTTTAGGGTTTCCCTTTCTTTTCGGTGTTTGGATTATTAGGTTTATTATTAGTTAGGTATTATTAGGTTTATTAATTAGTTTGATATTATTGGTCTTCGGCCCCACTGGTCAATCACTGTGGGTAGCCCCAGACCCGATTCACATTGTCAAGCAACTTAAAAGCCCTATCTTAGATAAGGAATCATTAATACCACTTAGGTGCATGTGGGTTCGACGATGTGCCTTCGCCAGGGCATTCCGAACCCTCTTAAATCGATTCCAATATGGTATCTTGTTAGTATATAGTGTTAACTATCTGCTGGATAGTTTCCCTTTTGTAGCCTTATACTCATGTTCCCCTCTCATATGCATCCGAGGTTTCTCCAAACTAGGTTTTACACCCCTCGGAACTCCGGAATATTGATTTTAGTTGATTTTAGCTAGAGTTACCTATCTACTACACAGTTTCCTTTTTGTAGCTAGGTTTAGGGTTTCTCTTCATTTTTATTATTGTTTATGTATATATTAGGGTTTCTCTTAATTAGGGTTTATATCTCTCAACACCGTACCTAACTTTCTCCCTTAGCCGCTTTGACTTATTCGTTTTTCCACCTATGCAGAAAATATGGACCCACATGTCAGAGACGAAGAAAAGGAAGAGTTGATCCAAGGTGTGATCCGTGGGGAAGAAAATTTAGACGTATCAACGTTTCTGAACAACTCCGGTGAGGGTGATCCTCTTTTTACCGGAATAGACGACTTGTTTGAGGTTGAAGGTGTTGCCTTCCACGAGGGAGAAGGCGATACCTTGTGTAATCGAGAAGACGACCGCTCCGGCGAGGTGCATGTAATATAATTAATTCATTAATTAATCATCTGCTATCTATATAAAAATAGTAACAACGATCTTTCTTCTTTTAGCCCTCCGGATCGAAGGAATCTACTGAAAAGAGCAGACGAGGCCCAACCAAAAAGTTGCAAGACCATGAGAGGTTCAGGATCGAAGATGTCGCTGAAGACGGCAAACCGACGGCTCCCGAAGTTGTCGCAAACAAATTTGTGGCACAATGCGGAGTAATCGTTAGGGACTTAATCCCGATCACCATTAGAAATTGGAATAGGCCTGCTAATGCGGATGAAGAGGGAACATGTTTATTTGTCCCTAACCACGCCAAATATTTACTGTGGAAGAGGCTCATGGTTAATTTCAAACTACCGAAGATAGAGCTGGATCCAAATGTGGAGGATCCAGTTGAGGACGCCTTAGAACATGGGAGATCCATGGAGGCTAAGGTCAGGGAGTGGGCTTTGAAGAATATGGCCCAGTGTTTCACCAACTGGAAGAAAAGATTGCACCTTGACTATGTCGTGAAAGAGAAGACTCCCAATTTCAAGAATATTCAGTTTGAGAAGATAAAACCATTCTGGGTTGAGTTTGTGGAATACAAGACATCAGAAAAAGCTAAGAAAATGTCTGCAACGAATAAGCTGAATGCTGCTAACAAGAAGTATCACCATACTATGGGGCAAGGTGGCTACAGGGCTGGCATTCCTAAGTGGGAGAAACTTGAGAATGAACTGCGTGCTAAAAAGATCACCCCAGAGACACACGATTGGGTAGAACGTGCAAGGAATTGGTTTTACGGGCATGTGGGCACGTTGGACTCGGAAGGGAGGTGTATATATAACATACGACATAAAGAAGACCCCTTGCCAATCGAGAGGATGAGAAAAGCAGTAAAGGCTGTTAAAGATGGGGACTTCATTCTCGATAGAGAGAATGATGAGCTCACACTCGCCCTTGGAAATAAGGAACATGATGGACGAACACGAGGCACAAGAGGCTCCCAACCATGGAGGACTGGGTTTTCCGAAGAGAGAAAGAAATATCCTGATAGAAGCCGTCAGAGGCGAAAGGACAGGGCGGAAGTTGAAGCAGATAGTCAGAAAGAGCGAATGCGTTTAATTGAAGAACGATTAAAGCAACAACAAGATGAAATTAACGCACTTAAAGAGCACAGTACTACCGGCCCATCTCAGCAGCACACTACATTCGATGCTACCGGCCTATCGAATAATCGAAAAAAGCAGTGTGGCTTCCACCGAGATCCCGGGTGATGACAATGGCGATGACGATGGTGCACCGACGATGACTCCTGTTGGCTACCCAGTGGATGATATCACAGAGATGACACACTGCGAGCTACATGTCAAAGTTGTGAACATATCAATGAAGGTGGCGGTCGGCTATGCCTTACCAATTGGACCCACACCAACTTACCACTGTCGTCCGGTTCCAGAGGGCTACGCTGTTGTCGGGGGTGGATGAAATCATGCCCACCTTTGAAGTTTTGGATCTTGACTACCCTGCAGGTGAAGGGGATGTGACTGTACTGGGAGACGCAAAAAACGTCACCATTCTATGGCCAAAGGAATGTATCGTGCTTCGAAATCACACGCCAAGGCCACCTTCGCCGCCGCCTCACCCGTCTCCAGCGAGGTCGTCGCCGCCGCGGCAGCCGTCTTCGTCGCCTCACCCGGCTCCGTCACCTCACCCGGCTCCGTCGCCTCACCAATCTCCAGCGCAGCCATCGCCGCGGGAGCCATCGTCGGTGCCTCAGGATAAAAAAGGGTAAGTGTACCGCTACTCTGCGTCGTGGTAAGCGATCGCCTAAACGTAAACAAGAGCCTCTTCCAAAAGTACCAAAGGTTCCTTCCAAGAGAGATTATGACTGTACTGAAGAGGAGACTGCGGCGATCGTTGATGCGAAAACGACAACGTTTTTCGCTAAGCTGAGGCGACCGAAAGAGTCAGAGTTCCCCAGCACGAAAGAAGAAAAAGCCAAAGTGTTGAAAATGCTAAAGTCTCTTCATCAACCCGAGCCAAAGCTGTCATCAGACTATGAGCGTTCTATTCTCAAGTCACATGCGGCACAAAAAGCCTCGAAGAGCAGTACTGATGCAAGCGAGAAATCTGTTGTCCAGCTCGAAGAACAAGCAGAACAGTCTTGCGCCCCTCTCAAGGTGATTTCTCAAATCAATGTGGGGTCGAGCAAATATGGGGCCGAAGAGCAGTATGATCCAGAGGTAGTTGCACAATACGGAGAAGCTGCCGCTGCTCAAGGTATGAGTATTGCCCAGTACTTATCCCAGTTAGAGTACTTCCCTGTGAGTGAAGTAGCATACAAATACTAGTACGATAAACCTCTCGTCAAACCTAAGGAGGTAAATAATCTTCCAACAAAAATGCGAAGATTGCATAACTGGTACTTGCATGCCACAAAGGCCGGGGCTAACTGGATAGTGTTGAAGGTTACAAAAAAGCATTATGGGAAAGATATGGATGACATGATATCCATTGAATTTGATGAACTATTTCAATTATTCAATCAAGACGCCTTGGACAAATCGATCATCAGTGCATATTGTCTGTAAGTACTAATTCTGTAATTAATTTAGTCTCCAGCTATCTCACCTTGTTTATTGCATGTATATAATCATACTGTAATATGCAGAATGAAGATTCTCGAATGCAGCAGAGGACAAATCTAAGACATTGGCTTCATTGACCCATATTGAGTTCATCAAGCTAATCTCAAAACAAACCCCCAGGATACGGAGGATAATATAGTACACGCGTTAAGGTTTCAAGAAACCAAAAGAGAAATACTATTTCCTTACAACTTCGAGTGAGTGTTATTGTCTTCTATACACTTTCTATTTCGCTTACTCGATGTTAAGTATATAATTGATTAGTTATGCATTCGCAGCTACCACTATATTCTGTTAATCATTCAACTTGACAAAGGGCGTGTACTAGTTATGGACTCGAAACATAAACCCCTTGAGACGTGGAAGGACATGCAGATACTTCTCCAGCGGTAATTCTAATCATTACGACACTATATCGGCAACGTTCGTGAATTTTATGATATCAAGTACTTAATAACTTATTTTATTCGTTTTCTTCGCCGGGCAGCGCTTGGAAAAGGTTCATCAAAAAGGCTAGGGGTGTTTGGAAAGAGGAGCTTATATTTGAAGCACTAGATGTAAGCACCACTAGCTATATCCGCGCATCTCTTTGATTCTAGTTTTGATACAGTTATTATCATGTTTGATTATTATTTTGATTGAACTATGTTCTCGTAAAGTGCCTGACGCAGGGACCAGGTAACAATATATGTGGATACTATGTTTGCGAGTTTATCCGGCAGACATGCGATGAGAAGGGCAGAAATTTAGAGCAACTCCACGTACGTAAACAATTTCCATAGTTTTAAATTACAATCAAATTGTGTTTAGTTTCATTCATATAGGCTGACTCCTTTTTTAAATCAGATCGAACGTCTACGGGACGGTCTTCTGCCAAAGGATCGCGTACGAGCAATTCAGGAGGAATTGGTGGGATTCTTGGATGCAGAAGTCCTAGACCCAAAAAGAGGAATACTATTCGGCTGTATATAGACAATAGGGATTGTACAAAGAGCAACTTTTGTATGTAGTGCATGAACTCGATCCGTGTATCGAATGTAATATTGTCATGATGATCTTGTGTAATATAATGGTTCCTTCATTGATGAGTGCAAAACACTAAATAAACAATAAATCAACCTAAATGAATTCTCTGCCGCGGCACAAAAAGTGGCGAAAATGCTGCCGCGGCAACAAAATGTGTCAAAATGAATTCTCTGCCGCGGTTCGTAACAACAGCAAACGTTACACGTGAAGCAATAGCGGTTTTGTCTCGCGGATCTTCTATATCTGCTTTGATTAATGTCGCAATGTGGCACGCTTGCGAGCTTAGATGATGGGAACCGAACGCGAGACTGCGATGTCTGTAGTGACCTCTGGCTTCCAAGGTGGCGCGGTGTACGCCTCTTCAGCCACCGATCGGCTGCCATGCATGATGCATACGACACAATTGTTCATTGAGCTAGCTGCAGATGTGTTTGTATGGTCGGAGGTGGGAGCCTCGGAATAATCCGAAAGAGACTTGGCGGCCTCGATCGCATGCTGCTGTTCCTGATCGTGGCGCCACAGTACTCTCTTAATTATCGTCTCCTGACCGACACTTGCAGGTGAAACAACCAGGCCGCCTTGCACCAACTTGTAAAGATAGCCACCACAGGATCAAGTAAAGCCTTTAAGTCACAGTAAAGTTGAAAGGGATTTGCTGTAGTACAAGAAAGTTGAAGTTTTTTTTTTTTTTTGAGGCTAAGTTGAAGGAAATTGGTGCTACTAGTTAAAGCTTAACCAGATGCATATGTTCATATGTGACTCGAAGTTGCAATCGAGGGAGAAAAGTGACTTAATCTCATGCATGCCAAAACGTTAAATAACGCCACATTCAGCCCGTCAGTTGCGGGCCAATATACTACTCTTTTTGTTTTAAAATATAAGATGTTTTAATTTTGTGAAACAAATATATCTAGACTATTTTTAGTATTTAGGTTTATTCAAGTTTAAAGTGAATCTAGACACTAAAAGATGTCTAGATACATTTTCTTTATAAATCTAAAACATCTTATATTTTAAAACGGAGGGAGCACGATATATTGATTCGGATGTAGCGTGTACAAAGGGTTCAACGCGAATGCAGCCAAGGAACAGTCAACTTAGGGGTTTGCTGAGATTTGGTCTGGCCATGACCTCTCTGACTTTGTATTCTACGAGCCTCTCCGCGTGCATGCAAAGGCCTGCAGGCTGCAGCCCGGACGACCAAAAATCCCCAGCGGATATATGCTGGTCTACTAGTACCGTGTACAAAAACATTCAGTGCCATTGATTAGGACTAGCTATCAGCTTTGAAGCACACGTGCACTTGAACCATAGGAGTATCACTGTTCAGTATTGCGTGTGATTCAGTGTGATCATGGTTAGACTAGTTTATTTGTCCTCGCAAAAGCATGCATGGTTAGTTTAGTATTTTTTGCCAAATCTGATCAAACTGAAGAACTTCATCCAAATTTGACCCATGAGAGAAACTATTAATCTGATCTTTGGAGTCGGCGCCATTTAAAACGGCGTCGAAGTTGTGCAAGTCAGCATCAACACGGAGCAGCTGGGAGATAAACCAAAGGGGTCAACGCCATGTGATATGACGCCGAGGTGAGTTCGGCGCCGTATCACTTGGCGCAGACCTCCCGAGGCCGCCTCCCAGCTGCTATGTGTTGGCGTCGACCTGTACAACTTTAACGCCGTTTTAAATGGCGCCGACCTCAAAGGTTAGATTTTGAAATAGTTTTGGCAAAGGATCAGACGTGGAATTAGTTTCACAAAAAAGTTCAGATATGACAAAAGAATACATTAGTTTATTTTTCACAAAGTTCCAAAAGAAAAAAGTTTACTTGTCACAAAGCATGCAACAGTTTTGAGAATAATTTGATTCGATGTTATCCGTCAACCATGCATGTAAACAGGTTTTTATTTTTTCAGAAACATGTAAGCGCAAGGTGATGTCAGCGGTAGGCCCCTTGTCCCTGCTTAATACCTCTCACCTAAAAACTTTTGGCATGCATAACAGCTTGAATATGACATTATCTTTTTTTAGGGGTGAATATTACATCATTATTAACTAATCTGTCTTTGATGAACACCGCAGGACTGTCTGAAAGCACAATACAATATGCTTCAGTAGCAATCCCATGATTTGACTTTGGATGTGAGGGCCAAAAATGCATGGGCCCAAAAAGAATTCGCCTGGGTTCTTGGGAGACCGAAAGCGATGCGCCAGCGCCGCGGACACACTGTTCTGTTGCTGCACGTAAACGCGCCTTCGGAACAGAACCTTTTCTGAAAAGAAGCGAGCGATCGTTTTCACGGAAGCATAGAAGTAAGATGTAGTGATCCAGAATAAGAAAACAAGTTAATTCCCACGTACGCCAGATGACTTCTTTCAGATATAAATTTGAAACGCCAGACTCCGGCCGGCCGGTAGTCCAGTGTGACAGGATTGTCAGCAACTTATTTCGCAGGAGCCTATGCTTTTGTCCTTCGTCCTTCTTCTTTTGGACGTTTTTGATACGTGGACAACTGTCAGGAGTATTTCAGTTTTCATCGGACAGATCCGTATAGGCCATAGGATGCATCGATGTAAGTTGGTGTAACCTGAACCTGCGGCAATCTTTGGAACAAGGGGTAAGTGCATTGCACCACCGACGGCGCGTAGATCCTGCTGTATATGCTCTTGTGAGTTGTGCCAACGGGAGATGCAAGGCGAACCGATGTAGGACGGGAGAAAAGACAGAGGAGCTCAGGGATTGGAGGCAGGGCCGATATGCACACGCAAAAGTAACTTCCTAGCTAAGCGAACCTAACGATCCATGAGAGTTTTTTGCTTATTGCTTTAGTGCGATACCAATCAAGTGAAGGAAGAAATATCCAACTGTGACCGGTCATGTTTACAGTTTAGTGAGGAGTGTATAAATTTATCATTTTAAGGAAAACAGACATATGGTCATTTTTTTTCTAGAGCAACGTAAACCGCTTCGCCAATGCCATGTACAGTCGAACATAACCGCATAAATTACAGCACAAGCACATAAACAATGTCCATGAATTTAAAAAATTCACAGATCGAAAAATGTTTGTGAATTCGGAAATATTCATGAATTTAAGACAGATGTTTTTTGGGTTGTTAAGAAGTATCCGTAGATTTGAAAAAGTACCCGTGAGACCGTTCAAGAAATGGAAAAGACTATCCTGACCGGCCCACTTAAAGAAACCACTTCGAAGGCTACATGGAATATCCTATGCGCTGTACGTTTGCGCGCACCGCGCACCCTATTTAAAGCCTATTTTGCTTTAAAATTTGGGTTATGGGCCTGGTTTCTACTGTCGTTTCCGTTCTCAGTTTCTGCTTCGGGTTTTCTATGGTTTTCGGATGCGGTTTTCTTGTGGTTTTTTGTCCAGCTTTTCTTTTTTGCTTTTTAGTTTTGTTGAAAGTTGTTCGAAATTTTAAAATATTTAAATTTCGAAAATGTCTTCAGATTTTAAAAATTATCATTTCTAAAAATGTTCAGATTCCAAAAAAAATACTATCACATTTTAAAAAGTTTTGATCTAAAATAGTTTAAAATAAAAATGTTCAAATTTAAAATCCATAATAATTCAAATTGAAATTATTTAATAAATTATATAAATTTCGAAAAATAAAAAATAACAAAGGAAAAGAAAGCGAAAAAAGAAAAAGAAAAAATGTAAAGAAGGTGGCGCCTGATGGGCCGCGTCACAATTAACGAGCTCTCTCGCCGGGTGACGTGGGCGGACCTTGCCGCTAATGCGCTGCATACAGGAGCCCCAGGCTACATGAATAAAATAGGATTCAGTTCAGCTTGGTGTGCCAGTGCGAGCGTGGCCACACACAAGCTCAGGCCCATACGTGGGCCAGCCGAATAAGATTTTTCTTTTTGGTCCTTTTGTTTCAGTTATTATTCTTTTTTATTCTATCTATTCATTTTTCCTATTTATAACCTTTTCCATTTTTGTTGTTTCTTCTATCTTCTTATTCCATTCACATAAATATTTTCAGAATATACCGTTATTTCAAAATGTTTAGATTCCACCAATCTATTAATAATCGTCAATAATAGTATAAAAGAGTCTAAAAATAATAAAAATTATAAATAGATTACTAGACCATCTAACGACGACTACATACACTTTATCATAAATATATACACTTTATCATAAATATATGACCATATTATTTGATCTATATTAATATTTTGAAAATACACCAATACTATAATACAAACACGCATGCATGATACGTCTATTGTAATTCGTACAAACAAGGCTGGAGACATTTTTTTTTGAATTTTCATTTCTCCAGAAAAGAAGCAAAACCTTAGCCGTTCCACATTCTAGTGTCCATTTCTCTCATACCCATCCGTACTTTGTATCTCTTAGGACGGGTTTGGTAGAATGCATGCTTTTCTCCTCTCCTTTGGACAGTGCTGAGATGTCCACTGCCACACTCATACAGGCAAACATAAAACATCTTTAATAGTTCGTTTCGAAGGCTGCATGAAAATCTTTTGCACGAGAATAACAACAAATGTGTCTTGTTTGGTTGTTTGCACTGGTCAGATTGCCACATGAACAGGCACACCTAAACACACTCGTTATCACTAACTTTTTCTTTGTTTGCGGGTTGTTGCAAATGTTGGCGTGGAACCTTCTACGGCTGCTTCAACGAAGGAGAGTGGCGAGCCATCTCTTGTGGCAACCCCGGCGAAGACGGGTACCTGCTGCGGTTGAATCCTGTTTGCCTGTCACGTCCAGAAACTCGAGTTCGAATTCTACCTACACGACCTGCCCTCGAATAGGCATTTTACCTCAACCACATCTCCAACCTCATCTTCAACGTCAAATAGAAGAACTTGTTCAAGAGAGGAGGAGAAAACACCTCCATCTTCAACCTTGAGAAGCTACAAATGGATTTTCCGTACATCCATCAAAACCGGAGCTTGCAACACAAGAGTTGTTGGAAACAAAAAGATACTCCTTAAAAGAAACCCCGAACAGAACAGTTGATTCTATGCTACAAACCTAAAGAAATACGTCAAAAAAGCTCCAAGTTTGACCATAAATATGAGAAGATACGGATGTTGATGGTCCGAATAGAACCCTATTATCGATGCGCATCTTTTTTATGTAGAGCTCGACTTTGATTTAAAGATTTTGTGTTAATCACAAGTGGTTGGAATGAACATGTTAGAGAGGAGAGAGAAGAATGGACCTTCACCCTCGCGTGCAAGCTTGCGCTCAGTCTGGCATGTCTCCATGAAAATGTCGTTTCGAGTGTTCCTATCGGGGTCTGTTTCTGGCTTATTTTAAGACCCTTGCTCATACAGGTCAGAAGAGCGTACCGGCAACCAATGAGGCTGATTTTGTCCCTCACGGGCTTGTCGATGGAACTGTAGGCTACCAAAGACAAATGACTAAAGAGAAATCCACACACGATAAACGGTTAACCAGATGCCAACAAATGCCGCGACGAAATCTAGTGATTTCGTGTAACCTATGGTGCCGCTATTTTTTTCTAATAATAGATTTTTTTTATTAAATATCATGAATAATATATAATTTTAAAAAATTCCAAATCTAGCGCGGTCTCGGGGTTTGGACTCCCGACAAGAAACTATCAGGAGTTTAACTCCCGATAAGTACCTTTCGGGAGTTTAACTTTGTGAAATCTAATTAAAAAAATTATATTATTACATATTTGGTGATGGGCCCGAAATATGTCCGATGGTTTTAGCACAGGGGACGTGTTGATATCTTTTTCAGGCCGGCCGCAACCTTTTGCACTATCCGTTTGGACGTCTGGGCCTTTGGGCTTGACTTCAATCTTTATTGTTACTAGCAAAATGCCCGCGTGTTGCGGCGGAAGAAGTTAGTCTTTATTGTACCGGTGGTGAATCTTTTTAAAATTAGTGGCACGTCGTAGCATAGACATCTTTTTTAACTTGCTCGGTGACATCCGCTCTTCGATCAACTGATTGTTCTAATTAGATGACACATATGAGAAAGATCCGCAAAGAAGGAAAATATATTTGTGTATGTCGGGGAGGAGTTGGGATGTGGATTTGGTCTAAAATTGACCTAAGTTGCAAGGATAATTCAATTTTAGGGTTAGGTTTAGTGTCCTAAAAAGATGCTAGAATTTTTGTAACTTGTTTTTTCATATGATGCATGCATTATCATCACACATGTTGTTGCCCAAAGAATTGACCCACATAGTCGTTGGTTGAACCGGTATTTTTCTGAGGTAGTCCGCTCTATGTCGTCGTGCTCGTGCACGTATCTCCCAAGCAGACACCCGGCCGCCACACACACCCCAACCGACCTGTACACATATTCCCGGCCGCAACCCACCCACCCACTCACGCCACGGGAACCCCACCCGCCAACACGGCCACCTCGCTCACCTGGCCCCACCAACAAACCGCGCATACACACTGCACGCGTCTCTCCCCTCTCTCGCTCTCACCCCGCCTCCATCCTCGTCTTCCCCACCTACCGCCCCCTTCCTGAGACCCGATTCCCCCGCCGCAGCGCCTCCTCGCTGCGCTCTCCGCCGCCGTTTTCCCCGCCCTCCGCTGCATCGCTAGCCTCTCCATTCCGCCAACAAGCTTCGACCGGCGCCACGCCATCCCTCTCTCCCTCTGCTAGTAGCCATCGCCCTCGCTTTTGCCCCCCGCCACCCGCTCAGCGCCGCCCGGCCGCGGCCTCGGCGCCGTCCGCCGCCTCGCTAGACGTCGTCCTTGTAGGTGCCTTTCTTTTTAATCATGCATTAGTGCGTTGCATGGGTAAAGTTTTCTTTCTTTCTTCCGAAACTTCTTATTTTTCTCTTTATATTTCTCCCGAGTGACTGACAATCTATTTCGTGATGAAGGAGGAGAAGCATGACCAATGCTATGCTAGAGCCATTTTTAACCCTATGAATTGCTCAATCAAGCTAAAAAAAACCTAATTTCTTTGCCTAGATGAACATCAAATATACTCCCCTTGTTTTCTTTTGAAGTCCTCTAATTTTATTCCTACACTTTTCCTCTAATTTTCTTAAAGTAGGAAATGGTTTAAGAAGAGGAGAAGATCGCCGTGGACCTGCCCAGCTGAAGCATCAATCATCATATCACCATCCACGACCCTCGTCTATAGTCTCTCTAGATGCCTTTTTTTTAACTTAGTCTCTCTAGATGCCTTTGGATGGAGGTGTAGTACGAATGCATCTCCCCCTCTTTGTTCCTCTTGGGTCTGAAACGATGCCAGCTTAGACACTCGCATGATGCATCAGCAGGTTGGCCCACATCTCTTTAATTACAGCCCTACAGATTCCATCCTTTCCCATAGTAAGTCAAAGGGCAACTGGTCCAGAAATCCCGATTAATTATATCCATGCCAAGTCCCCTCTTATTTGATGATGCTTAAATCCGCTTGTTATTCCAGTCAACTACGAACGTATATAAATTGCTATAACGGTACTTAAGAGAGCAAGATGGGACTATCTACACAAGAAAATTCCATTAGAAATATTTGCCTACTCGGTGCTATTTTCAAAACCTGGCATACAGCCCACAAAGAACGGCCCATAAACACGCACCGATTAACCATTAACCATTAATTAGCCATGTAAACAATTACCGTGACCTTTGACAAAAACAACTCCCGTATTAATTAACTAGGATTGCCTGATTAATTAGGCACAACTGCCAAGTAATCAGCAGCGTGGTGTGCTGGTCCGCTGATGGTTGCTCGCGTGGGAGAAATAGGTATCGAAGAAAAGAGTCGAAGCTACACTGACGCAAGGCCCTTGGCCAGGAACTCCCCTACACGCGGTGCGGACGGCAAGTTCTAGCGTGAGCGTGCACATACAGGTTACGGCCGCAGAGCGGGCTCACCACGCCTGTGGAGCATGTCCACCAGCTCCTTCCTCGCATGCCGGCGCCAGCGATGGGACGACGCGGCAGGCTGCAGTCACCAATGCGTCCATGGCGGGGCACATCATCACCTGACTCCCGAACAGAGAACCAGCGCGAGCACGCCCCACGCATCCATCCATGGCAGCGATGACCAAGGGGACGCCCAGCCGCGCCTCAGCGTCAGCGAGCACGCCAAGCTGGAGCACCGTGTCCTCCTGGAGCCACGCATCGGACCGCTTTTACTTACCAGCTGCGACCGAAAAAACGTGCTTTTTTACATACCGGTGGTATAAGGGGTAATACGTGGTTAGGTGGGAGGGTAAATCGGTCCAGAAAAATGTTGGACCGGAAGAAACAATTCGTCCTTTATTATTAGGTATAGATTATCCTTTCGCAGAGTGGATCGGATTGCTGGAGATTAAGGTACCGAGTTGGGCCTGGGCTTCGCGGAGCGAGCATGGCGGCGTTTCACGTCTGTGCTGCCGTTTTGTTTCTGATGATGAAGATGCGATCGTCCGAGACGCAAGGAAAGATGAAACCGATCTCATGGAGAGGCCGGGCACGACGCCGACGACGATCGAGTCACCTGTGGCGGCCGTCGGGAGGAGTGAGGGAGACTACAAACTAGAGGTTTCTCGCTGTTATTTTTGTCGCCGGGTGGGTTAGTTTAGTCCAGCGGGCGTACATGCAGGCAAGGCAAGCGCCCAGAGAAGAAGTCCGCGGGCGGGCACGTGCACGTCTGTCCTCTCTTCCCGGAGAACGCGACCACGTGCGTGCGACTTCCGGCGATTGGTAGAGACTAGCCACGCCACCCGGCGAGCGCCGCCGTCGGAGCCACCATACTAATTTCTGGGAACTATTCAACGGTGGCATGTGGAGCATGCATGCGAATTCACTGCCTTTCTGATTCTCATCAAAAGAAGAAAAAAAAGTTCACCTCTCACTTAGAACAAAACAACTTCAGACTTGTCTGGTTAAATAGACAGCGCCTCTCACCCTCACCTTTCAACTTCTTCTACTTGGACTTCAAATCCTTCCTCACTGTCCTACTCGGTTGGCCACCACACCACCGTCTGTGCTTTAGAGCGTACCCTGCGAATAATCATACCGAATCTCGTCCCGTGAAAACCGATGCCCCATCTCCCCATACCATACTACTGTCTGTCCTACGTTTTCCCAACCTCCGTTTCCTTCCCTCTGCCATCTTTTTCCCACCTCTTTTGCCTTTTGCCTCGCAAGCGACCAGCACTGATCCCATGTCCTCCTGTTTTTTTTTCCGATATCATGACCAGCACTCCCCCTGTCCTGCACCACCAGCCAGTCTCATCGATGAGCGCTGTGTTTCCTGCCCGCACGCCAGAATTCCAACGGACCTTTTTGACAATTCCGCAACGGCCTTGGATCCTTTCTGTTTTTGGCGGAGTCGCTCACCGGTTGGTGCGCCTCAAGTCCACAGCCCAGTTTTCCGTTTTCAAGCAATTCATTAACTAATACCGCTGCGACTGCGAGACCCGGTCGCCATGGTTGTTGCGCAACGAGATTTTTGTCCTCGGTTGTTATTATATACTCGTACCTGCGACCGGGGGAAAAAAAGGCGGAACTCGTGAACATTCTCTTGTCAACCCCACCCGATCGAGTCTCACCAGTCACCACCATGCACCTAATACTAATAATCTAAAAAAAAACCACCATGCACCTTCGTCACACACACGCCGCTTTGGACCAAGTTTTCCTGCAAAGAAACACTACTAGCTACTCTGGCTATTCCGGTTCCGCATCATTATTCGGGCCTTTCCTTCCTACCCTTTCTCAATGTGCATGATGATATCAACCTGGGAAGAAGAAACGAAGAATAGTCGCCGCGAACCGTGAACAACCTCTTTTTTCATCTAATTCACCTTTTGCGAACGCGGGAGACAATCGTGCGTCATATTCTGTCCTGGTTACAGGTTTTGCTTCCGATGGCGACTCCAGCTGAGGGAACCGGACCGACGGGACGCCATGATTTTGCTCCATGCATTATCACGAATGATCGACCGACCGGCCGGCTCGATCTATCGGGCACGCACGCAGCACTGGCAAATACTACTAGCAATGCTTCTCGCTCGCTTTGCATCACTTTGGCCCGGTGGATGAACTGCGTAATGTTTATCGCCTCATGAAGGAAAAGTACTGAGAGATCTATAGCATGCGAGAGTGCTATAGCCAAATCTTCTACACTGCTATCTTCTTGACCCAAGGTCACCTCGGTCTGTTATCCTTGCTTGAGACGTGCGCGAGGACTGAACGTCTTTTTTGGCAAATACACCATCCTACTCCTTGCGACGGAGACCCAAAGGTGATGCTGCTTTCTTTCTGCGTCTCATCGTTGAAATCTCCCATGAGGTTTTGTCAATGCCATCGAAAAATCGCTGCACCCGCGCTGCTGAACTTTGGCCTTTGGCTCACCCTTTTAATTGTCCTCGCCGACGAGGGGTTGATTGATACGGACGCATCGGCCGGATACCGCTAGCTCCATTAATTCAAGTCGACATGGACAGCTTGGACACCACGGTCACGACCAGGGGTCAGTCAGTCAGTCATATGATGCGAGTACGTACGTGGTGGCGGTGCTCCCTGTTATATGTATGCCTTTGCTACCGCACACGGCACACGTCCGTTGATTCTTCAAGTCCGTTACCGTAATCGAGTAGGCCACGGCAGCAGTAGTGTGAATCGATCCATCAGAAATTCACTATGCTGGCTGCCACGTTTGGTTCAACTGCTGTTTGAGTCAGATGACTCCCTAACGATTTGATCTGGAATAAAATATTGATATTTTAGTTTATTATTATGTTTCTATGTGTGGATGTTTAGTGTAAATACATACTACTTGCAATTTCCACACACAACACAATAATATGGCTAGCGTGTACACCATGACTGGCCGCATTATTATTTTCCTGCCGTGGGCGCCCATTTAGCTGCTTAAGTGTGCTTGGGCTGATGGCGGCGGGGGCCGTGGGTGCCCACTATAAAGTATGTTCTCACTATCCGAGAGGAGGTCAAGACCGTAAATGGAGGGGCGCATGTGTGAGCCTTGTAGGTTGGTGAAACATGGGGAGCATATATAACGGAGCACGGGAACTTAGTGGATGCTAGAGCAATTATGAGTTGATATGGTTCAGACATTATTTGGCCAACGAAGGGGTTAACTTTCAGCAAATCAAGTATTTTGTTAGCACATAAATATTATTGGATGGATAGGATTGGTTTGCCAAACATGAACTCTTACTTACAAGTTACAAGTATGAGTAGAGACTAGTTCATATTTTTTCCTCTCTAATTAGAGCCAACCGTCATCACATACAAGACCCAACAGTAAAGTTGTGACACCCCGCTCGATTACGAAGGCATGTGCGTCGTGCACGAGAACTTAGTGGAGGCCGACATACGACACCGAATCTTCGGATGATGATGACAGACCGCCAAATAGGAACACATTACTCTTTATTCGTTGATAATTAGGGTTACAAGTGGATCCCCTCCATCCTACCCTCACGCCTTGGTGTCATATTTATAGGGTAGAGGAGAGACATGGTATGAACATTATACTTTTTTCCTCGTAGGGGATTTATGTTGGGATATCTGAGTTATCTTTCCTTCACATGGGGTATCTGCGTGGATACACCATTGGCCTCGTGAGGAATATTCCTAGGAATCTCCTCTATACCAGTAGGGAGTCTTGGTGATGCATCATACATGAAGTTTGAAAGGGTGTTGTCGAAGAACTCGAAAACATGTCGTGAAGATATCCAACAATGCTTTGCCGCGATATTTCTAGAGGATACGTCATGGCTTACGCAGAAAAGAGTATCATACAAGTATATCTAACAGGTTGTGTGCAAAGCATCGAACCGAGAGGGGGAGGGCTACCCCTAACAGAAGTTATGTACCCTCAAACTATATTGTAACTTCCTTTTTTTATTCTTTCCAATTTAATTTGACAATAAATACCAACTCAATGCTTGAGAAGCCCGTTACCGTAATCGAGTAGTCCACGACAGTGTGAATCGATCGATCATAAATTCACTATGTTGATTGCCACGTTTGATTCAACGGTTGTCGAGTCAGATGACTCCGTACTGATGTGATCTAGAATAAAACATTACTATTTTAGTTTATTCTGTTTTTATGTGCGGGTGTTTAATATAAATATATACTACTTGCAATTTCCACACACACACAACACAATACTAGGGCGGACACGGTAGCATGCACACCGTGACTGAACGCATTATTATTTTCCTGCCGTGGGTGTCCATTTAGCTACTGGGATCCCCTCCATCCTACCCTCACGCCTTGGTGGCATATTTATAGGGTAGAGGAGAGACATGGTATGAACGTTACTTTTGTACTCGTAGGGAATTTATGTTGGGATATCCGAGTTATCTTTCCTTCACATGGGGTATCTGAGTGGATACACCATTGTCCTCACGAGGAATATTTCTAGGAATATTCTGTATGTCAGTAGGGAGTCTTGGTGATGCATCATAGATGAAGTTTCAAAGGGTGTTGTCAAGGAACTCGAAAACATGTCGTGAAGGTATTCAACAATGCTTTGCCGCGATATTTCTAGAGGATACATCATGGCTTACGTAGAGAAGAGTATCGTATAAGTATATCTAACAGGTTGTGTGCAAAGCATCGAACCGAGAGGGGAGAGCTACCCCTAACAGAAGTTATGTACCCTCAAACTATATTGTAACTTCCTTTTTTGTTCTTTCCTATTTAACTTGACAATACATACCAACTCAATGCATATGTTCACAAAGAAACTAATTAATGTTGTTATAATCTGGAACACCGGACTAAAGGTACAGATATATTATTTTCTTTTGGTTAATATGAGGAAAAGAAACTGCTATTTCTTTAAAGGTACCCGATAATATTTTGACCACTAATTGTTAGATCATTTTATTAAAAGCACAAATAATCAAAATATGATCTTGTAAAATGTAATAAAATTTGAATCTCAATAATACAAGTGTGAAACGGTTGATACGAATACTCCATCCGTCCCGGTTTAAAGGACACAATTTGCAAATCATGCAATTCCAAAATATTTAGACACAAAAACATTTAATCTCTGTAATTACTTACATGTGAAAAGAACAAAATACTTGCATACACATGTGTAAACAACCGTGAACGCTTTTTTGGCTCTTCTTTTCCTCATGCATGTTCTTCTCCACACTATTAAATAGACCAATTAGACGATATCTAGGGCCTAGAGAATTGCAAATTATGTCCTTTAAATCAGGACAGAGGGAGTACTAAAGTTACTTAACTTTAAACCAAAAGTACAGCAATTCTAAACTTCAATAAATGCTATAAATTAATACTATCAAATTGTTAGGAGTACTACTTCATCCGTCCGTAAATAAATACTGTTGATGGTGTTTACTCATGAATTCTGGTGTCCGATGTACTCCCGCATAAACTGCTAGCACGGATGTCATCACTTACTATGTACTCCTTCCATTCCATAATTCTTATTGTGATTATAGCTCAAATTTAAAGTAAAACGACAACAACAATTACGGAAGGGAGAGAGTATCTAACCTTGCACAAAGGAAGGCCATGCCATCGGGTTTGGCCAGCCGAAAGATTGACCTTGCAACACAATGCCGATCTACAACTATTTGAGGGCGGCTACTAGCTAGTATGATCATTATGACCGGAATACAGTCGATCGTTTGATCGTGTCACTGCTGCGTTCAATCACACGAGTCACACGAGCCTACCTGCCAAGGCTTCACGGTGTCTCAAATGTCCTATCCATCTAAGAGAATGTCTTTTTTTTTAAATGGGGAAAAAACCGGACTCTGCATCAAGTGATGCACATAGCCTTTTTATTATAAAGTTTTCTAATTCAAAGTATTACACTCATGGATCAGCCAAGGTTGGGACAAATATCAACCATCTAAAAATGAGAAGCAACAAATATCTAGCCATTTTAAATTCTATTAATGTGCCGCCACCCAGAAGCCTGGAAGTAGAAATCTTGAGCAACCGTCAGGATCTGGTTGCATCTAATGACCATCCTTTCCCGCTGATCTACTGGAAGGAGATAAGACCATAGGTTGATCCAGTGCGTCGCCATGCGGATAACCTGCAAAAAGTTTGTACCAGATTTTTTGTTAAAGATAACATCATTCCAACATTTCCAAATTTCTCAACATAAAGAGGAAACACCAATACCACTCGCTTTATTTCGTTATCCACCCCGTTTATCCAATTTCCAAACATATTGGTTATATTGAGGGGGGTGTGATATTGTAAGTGAAAAAAATCCTTCGCCAAATAATACGAGCAAAAGAACATGAAACAAGTGTTCGACATGGAGTCACAAAAACAACATTTTTGACAACTCGTCCAATTGCGCTTTGCTAAATTGTATTTTGTGAGTAAGACCTTGTTAGTAAGGAACCACATAAATAAATTAACTTTAAGTGGGATTTTTAGCTTCCACATGTATTTTCTCAAATACCTTGTATGATCATTCTTTAGATCTAAATACATAAATTTGACTGATGGTGTTCAAAGGATTAGCAATGATGTGTATAAAGATCATTTTCATAAAAACTAGCTTCCCCAAGCTTATATGTTTCCATAGCATTAGCAATGATGGTATTCAAAGGATTCATACTAATAACATTTCTATTAGCATGCAAATAAAGTTCCATAGGTTTTTTAATTTTCTCTTCAAACACTTCATGTCCTAACTCAAGATAAACACTATAAAGCTCTCTAATTTTGTTGTTGTTTTC
Organism: Avena sativa; assembly: GCA_916181665.1. NCBI lineage: Eukaryota > Viridiplantae > Streptophyta > Magnoliopsida > Poales > Poaceae > Avena > Avena sativa. Next base: position 161,740,080 of record OV702294.1, on the reverse strand, counting down.
CATTAATCCTAACTAGTGAAAACAAGAAACAAAAAGACAAAATTGCAGAATCTAAAGGAAATAACTTCGAGCACTCACACCGGAGGATGCGAGTACCTTTTACCTTACCTCCCCGGGAACGGCGCTAGAAAAGAGCTTGATGTCTATGCACTTCTATTTTTATAGACAGTTGTTGGGCCTCCAAGTGTAGAGGTTTGTAGAACAACAAGTTTCCCTTAAGAGGATTACTCAAGGTTTATTGAACTCAGGGAGGAAGTGGTCAAAGGTATCCCTCTCAAGCAACCCTGCAATCAAGATACAAGAAGTCTCTTGTGTCCCCAACACACCCAATACACTTGTCAGGTGTATAGGTGCACTAGTTCGGCAAAGAGATATTGAAATACAAGTGGTATGGATGATAAACGATGCTAGAAAAGAGCTTGTTAGGGTGGAAGAGACTGGAAGCAAGCGAACATGCAACATATATAGTTATAAACGGTGTTTCAATGTTTAGAAACAAGGTCTAGGGATCATACTTTCACTAGTGAACACTCTCAATAAATATATTCTCTTCATGATACTACCCTGAACTACTCTCCGGTTGGATAACTCTAATCCATGGTAGGGCTATAAAAACACTCCTTAAAGTTTGCAATCCTCATCTAGATAACCCCACACTGTCACCTTGAGCGCTAGATGGTTCCTTCAAACACCACAATTTCATAAAGACAACCAACTCAAAATATACTCACGATAAGTATTTATGTAACTCTAGCCTAAGTGCCACACGGTGTGCAGCTGTCACTTTCACACACGTGGGGAGAGCCGGAGATCTATTAAAGCACTTGAGTAGCAGAGTATATCTACTTGATTACAAAGCTCATGATCACAATGTGACCATGCATAGAGAGAGAGATGAACACATATATGCCGATAGATCCCTTAGCCTCGAGGAAGAACTACTCTCTCCTTATCATGGGAGTCAGCAACGGCGATGGAGATGGTGGTGGAGATCGATGGAGATGGCTCCGGGGGCACTTCCCCATCCCGGCAGGGTGCCGAAACAAAGACTTCTGTCCCTCGAATTCCCCTTTGGTGGTGGCGGCATTGTGGAATTTTTTGTGGATGTATGCCGATTCATCTAGGGTTTTCTCACCAGGGGATTTATATAGGTGGAAGGGCAAGGTCGATGGAGGGCCAGCGGGCCCACACCCCCTGGTGGCGTGGCTAGGGTGGGTGAAAGTACAAAGGAAGTCGCCTGGAGGGGGGTGAATAGGCTTTTAAAAATATTACGGTTTACGCTCAAGTAAATGCAGAATAAAACTAACGTTTAATTTATTGAGAACAAAACCTAGCCACTAAGTTCACCTAGGTGCACCAACAACCTATGCTAAGCAATACAAACAAAAAGGTGATAGCAAGGTATAAATACTTCAAGCACGATGGCTATCACAATGTAAAGTGCATAAGTAAAGGGTTCGGTTGAGAGATAACCGATGGACGCGGAGACGAAGATTTGTTTCCCGAAGTTCACTTCCAAAGAAGCTACGTCTCTGTTGGAGAGGTGCGATGGCGCAATGCTCTCCGAACGCCACAAATGGCTCACCTCGAGGTGTGGTGGATCGATGCTCACCCAACGCCACACAAGGCCTCACCCCGGATGCGGAAGCACGCAACTCACCGACGCCACAAAAGGCTCACCCTATTCTCCCAAGTGTGCACCACAAAAGGCGGGCACTTGCTCCACTATGGGACGCTTGAGGGCGGTCACCGAACCCGTACAAGATTGGGGCTAACTCCACAACTCAATTGGAGGCTCCCAACAACAAAGCCACAAAAGGCCAACAATGCCACAAAAGGCTACAAGACCACAAAAGGTCAACAAGACCACAAAAGGTCAACAATCCAACCACACAACCGTCTAGGATTCCAAGGAACCCAAGAGAAACAAGCTCACAAGCTTGAACTCGCCGAATCTCCGAGGAGAACTCAAACCTATGCACCAAATGCAAGGGCAAGTCCTTCTCCCCCAAATTCCAACAAAGCTACAAAAGCTATTGGGGGAATAAGGGAGGAAGAACACAAGAGTAGAACTCAAACCTATGCACCAAATGCAAGGGCAAGTCCTTCTCTCCCAAATTCCAACAAAGCTACAAAAGCTATTGGGGGAATAAGGGAGGAAGAACACAAGAGGAGAACACAAAACTCTCCAAGATCTAGATCCCAATGATTCCTTCACAAAGAAGGGATTTGACTTGGTGGGATTGTAGATCTAGATCTCCTCTCACTTTTCCCTCAAAAAGATGTAAGAATCATGGGAGGGAGAGGGAGTAAGAGAGCTCAAATAGGTCAACAATGGTGGGCAAAGACGAGCTCAAAAGATGGGGAACCATTGGGGAAGAAGCCCCCCTTAAATAGGACAAGGAAAAACTGACCGTTTGGGCCAGATTCATGCCCCCACCGGAACTTCCGGCCTCCCACCGGAACTTCCGGCAAATAGAAACACAAGTTACTGAACCTAACCGGAACTTGGCCGGAACTTGGCCGGAACTTGGGTCGGAACTTGGTCGGAACTTCCGCTCAAGCAAAAACACAGGACAACATTGCACGAAAACTTCAATAACTTTTGATCCCGGACTCCGTTTTTGATGATCTTGGGCTCGTTTTGAAGAGAACGAAAAGTTTTACAAGATTATGCAAAGAAACATAATAGTCCAGAATGGAAGTATAAAACCAAATTGAGAAAGATATGACCTCTCTAGAAGCGATGAACCGGTAAAACCTCCAAAACCCAAAACACAAGAAGTTGAGCTTGGAAACTCCGATTGGGATGAAACCAATTTTGATGGAAATATAATGACGAATAGAATCCAACAAAAAGTCGAAATATTGGGTATCACCTTGGGAGAAAATACTATGAATATATATGTGAAGTATCCCCCAAGGTGTGGAGCCGGAAAACTCGCAAGATCAAAAACCGCAATAAGATATGCAAGAGAAATCCTTAGATGATGAGCTAGATCTTGTTATGATGGTGAACACAAGCTCTAGATCCTCTCATGGACAAGAACCAAATAATAACCAAGAAAGATGATGATATGAATGCAAAGGTTTGAGCTCTCTCCGAACGATGCAAACGAGACACCCGCTTGAGAGCCCCTCTTGATAGTACGGCTATCTATCCTAAACCCGATCTCCCAACTAACAACACGAGACCGGCAAAAGAGAAGCCCTATCAACATACCTTTGACTTGAGCGTCCCACTTGAACTTGATGTAGACCGTCTTGTTCTTCTATAATGGGAACACCTTTCTTGTTTGCTCTTGCTTGATGAAGACTTGCAAAATGCTCCCCCATACTCCATGGGGAAACCTCTTCTTTGAACTTGTCTTCATCATTCCATGAGCACGAGGATGGCAAGCTTCAAGCATGAGATCTTCTAGAGATGGCGCATCTTGAGCTCGTCCTTCTTCATCCTTACTTGAGGTTGATCCATCTTGATGCAACTCTTTGCACATGCCTTGATCGACCTTCAAGCTCCTTCTTTCTTCATGATTCCAATGGGCACAAAGCCCTTGGACATTTCTTCATCTTCCACCCTTGAGACCAACACATGGCCCAAGCGATGCCAATGGACAAACCTATAAGTGAAACTCAATTTACACATTAGTCCATAGAGATTGTCATTAATTACCAAAACCCACACATGGGGGCATACATGCCCTTTCAGTGGGCCCGCGCCACCCTAGGGTGTGGCCACCCTAGTGCCCTACTATGTCTCTGCTTCGCGTTTCCGTATTTCTCCGGGAAAATAGTAACTTTGGCATTTGTCCTGTCCAATTCCGAGAATATTCATTTTTTAGCTTTTCTGAAACAAAAAACAGCAGAAAACAGGGCAACTGACACTATGGCATCTTGTCAATAGGTTAGTTCTAGAAAGTGTATAAAAATACTTCAAAGTATAGACAAAACATAAGACAAATGATATAAAACAAGCATGGAGCATCAAAAATTATAGATACGTTTACGACGTATCAAACATCCACAAGCTTAACTCCTTCTCCTCGAGTAGGTAAGTGATAAAAATAATAATTTTTGAGGTGACATGCACCATCACAATCTTGATCAAACCATTTGCAAAGCATTGAAAGATGGGATCAAAGTACTCTAAACATGAGCATGAAAGATGAAGTTCTAACAATAAGTGATACGTCCAATTTTCATCACCATTCTATATCATAATTTGCCTCTATTCATTGATATATGTCTTATTATGAGGTATTACTTATGTCTTTTACTCTGTTTTTGGATGTTGGATGATTCTTGGAGGATGAACTGCCGGAGTCAGGTTTCTGATGGAAAAAGAGGTGTTTTGATGCAATTTCGCGAAGATCAGAAAAATACCAAAAAAATATTGGAAAATTATATTTTCCCAGAATACGGAGGAAGCCAGAAGGGGAGGCGTAGCCGGGCCAGAGGGGGCTCGCACCCCCTAGGCGGGGGCCCACCTTGCCCTGCGCCTAGGGCAAGTGTGGCCCACCTGGCCGGCTCCCGACTACGCCCTCTCGCCTATATATTCCTCACGGAACCCTAATACCATGGGGGCGACCATAGAAAGATTTATGCCGCCTCTGCGGGGCGGAAAACACCGAGAGAGAAAGAGCTCTCTGGCAGACAGATTTCTGCCAGGTAAATCCCTTCCCGGAGAGGGGAGATCATCGCCATCAACACCGTCATCAAGCTAGGCTTCATCGGGTTCATCATCATCATCATCCACACTATCATCTTCACCAGCACCATCACCACCACTCCATCCCGTTGTAACAATTGTGTTGGATCTTGCATTAGTTCTTAGGGGAAACTTTCCCGGTGTTAATTACTATTGTAGTTGATGCTTGTGAGTGGAACCATTGGATTATTGTTTATGTCCAGATTGTTATCCATCACCATGTCATCTTTGATCTTGATCCATATGATGTCTTGTGAGTAGTTCGTCTAGTTCTTGAGGACATGGGAGAATTCATGTTGTTAGTAGTGGTTTTGTGTTGAGTTATTATTCAATGGTTTAGTATTTCAGTTGTGGTGCTATTCTTCTACTGGTGTCATGTGAACGTCGACTACATGATACTTCACCATTTATGGGCCTAGGGGAATACATTGTGTATTTGGCTACTAATTGTGGGGTTGCCGGAGTGACAGAAACCTGAACCCCCATTAGGACACCATTTCATAAGGGAGCGTAGGATCTCAGAGTTTAAGGCTGTGGTTAGGTTTATATCTTAATTACTTTCCTGTAGTTGCGGATGCTTGTAGGGGGTTTAATCACAACTATGTATTAGTCCAAGTAAGTTCGGTACTGTAACATCCTAGGATTAGCACCTAGAAATATAAAGGACATAGGTTTGTGCATTGCATTCATGCATAAGAAAATCCGGGGAATTTTCGCGCAAAACTAAAAGAGCTACGGAGGGATCGGGATCTCTCTTGTATTGAAGAAAACTTCGGAGCAAGTGCGATAGATTTTGACATGACCTTTGTAGAATTCTTTGTTTTAGGGAATTTTTTTTCAAACATGTATTTGAATTTCAAATATAAAATTCAAATGAATTTATAAAATTCACAAATAGGAATTGGAAATAGTTAATAACTTGAAATAAAATGATTACACAAATAGTATAAAAGGATTCTTTATTAATATAAATATATATGCATATAGTATTACTTTACAATAGATAAATAAAAGTAAAGTATCAGGAAACAAATAAGTAGAAAAAAAGAATTACATTATTGAAATAAATAAAAGAATTCTTTATATATGACATTGTCTTTACAATTAGGATTTACAAAGGAAGAATTAATAAATAAATAGTTCATTATTTACAAACACAATAATAATACAAATCTTTACACATGTGAATAAAAAGGAAATTACAACAAGATTAAAAATAAAACCTAACTAAGCTTATTTTCTTCTTCTTGATCTTCATTCCTGCAAAATAAACAATAGAGAAGAAACATTGTTTTAATGTTAAAATATTTGCCCCACCATAGGTGAGGCAATTTGATTTATGAAAATAGCTTAGGGATTTTGGTAAGAACAGGGTACCACCCAATCTAGACCATAAGTAGAAATTTTGACCTGTGAGCTATACACTTGAGTTTGAGAGGCAAAGTTAAGGTCCAAAGAAACCAACATAGATTTGATCATTTGTATAATTAGGCAACAACTAGCATGCTATGGAACACTCTTAAGCCTAGCTAAAATCAATTAGAAAGAAAGGGGCAACAATAATAAAAAGGAATAACCATGTTTAGCACTAAATCAACTAAACATATTATGTTTAAGCCAATAAGGTCCTCAGCCAAAGATGAGCTAGATGGCATTACCAACCTTAGTAATCCACTTGGCAACATCAAATTATTAAACCAATTCAAGATAATACCAAACTTCCTGCTAAAGTGATCCATAGAAAATATCTTCCAACCGAGCTCATCCATAGGCACAAGTTCCACAGATGGAAACTTGCACCATATGGGGCCTAGCTGTAAGCAGCTTACACATACATGCAACTATGTAGTGTTGTCAACACCAGGAAGCATCACAACAAGTACAAAGGGAAAGCACGGCCGTAGCAGCTCAGCTAGAGTTGATCCATATCTCTCTATAGCACATTAACACACACCCCAGCTCATTCCTTAGCACTAGAGCTCCCAAGCCCACACATAAACAACCACAAGATCACAAATATAGACCAACACCATCAACCAACTCTGGTTGCTCCTTGGAGCCATCCAAAAATTAGTCTCAGGAGAAGAAGGCAAGGCCACAGTTGCATCAGAAGTAGATCAAGAACAAGTGAAGTATAGCAACTAGGTGGAGAAGGACAGGAACATGAAGCAGTAAATGAATCAGATCATGAACATCATATCAAATACATTGGTGTGATCCAACCAAATCCAGAAATTATCATCTACACAAAGCAGCAAGGTAAATGAAAGTACCACCTGATCATATAACATCTATTTTCATAATTTGCACCATCAGGTTCAAATATAATAATGGCCTTATTACAAATTCATCCAAATCTAGCTAACTTGCAACTAGAGATTGTCTAGGAGGATTAGAAGGAGAGATTTCTCTCAGTTTGCATAATGATGCTATGCAAGTCCATCCTAGAGAATCTGGTAGCCACACTTTAGTATCTGTTCTTATTAAGAGTTTGGCCTCAGCCTTTGCATCATAGGCCAGGTATATGATCTTATCAAGTTTTAGTCAATTAAGCCCACAACAGATCATGCAAAAAAGATCTGTCACTGTGCACACTCCAAAATAGAGGCTCCAGTGACAGTCTGATACACAATAGCTATTAGAATGTATCATCACCCAAAATAATCATTGAGATATCTTAGTTAAACAAACCTATCATTTTCCTAGTAGAAGACTCTAGGAATCAATGGTACACTTTACTTTACTATCAACAAAGACAGTAAACCAAATCACCACCATCATCATATATGCACCTGAATCAATGATCCACACCTTTTGTCAGAGAAGCCAACCAAAAACTGAAAGGGACTAATTCATATCATTTTCTTAGGCATTCACCCTAAGAATCAAGTATATATATGTTCAGAATCTCATTTAGTAATGAATTCAAATCATCTTCCTAATAATCTTAGGAATCATTTAAATTATTGTTGTCATATGGACAGAGTAATCATATTGACCATCCATTTACACTCACCAATATTACCCCAAATAATCTTTATCATTTTCCTAGCAGTAATTCTAGAATCAAAGTGACACCTTATTTCACTGCCAAATCTGACAGAGAACAAAGCATTTTCCTAAGAAAGTATTTCTAGGAATCATTTCAGTATATTTTCCATGGTCATATAATGACAGAAGCCACTAGTTACTTGCATACAACATCAATTTAAAACAAATATGATTTCCAAATCATTTTCCTAACCAACACAATTAGGAATCAGTGTCAATAGTTCTTAACTGTCAACATGAACTAGCAAATGTTCAGATCAGCAAGTATTCCAACTAGATAAAAACCAAACCAATGTAGGGGTTCGTAGCATGGAAAACAAAAAAATTCTACCGCATGCACACAAAAAGCCAAGATCTATCTACTAGATTGTAGAAACGAGTCGATAGAAGCACTCACCCTCGAAGATTCCAAAGCGGTTAACGAGAGCAGATTCTCGTGGGTGATGTAGTCACACACTTGCCGATCTCAAGATCGCGTAGACGATCCGCCGGCGCTGCGTTCCGGCAGCGCTTCCGCAGTCGGTCACACGTTCGATACTCGATGAAGACCTTCCTCTCCCTTGTTCCAGCAGGCAGCAGAGGTTGAAGTTCTCCCTTCGTGATTCCGGCAGCACGACGGCGTGGTGTCGGAAGTAGAGGGAAGATCACGCAGGGCTTTGCCTAAGCCGGTGCGAGTTATGGTGGATCTAGGGTTTCCCGGTGGTCTAGGGTTTAGAAGACCAGGAGGAGGAGGATGTGTCGGCGGTGGCTAGGGCGGCGGTGACGGGCCGACGACGGCGTGGAGGTGGCGTGGCGGCGGGGCAGCGGCGGCGGCTTGGGTGGAGAGGGGCTTGGGCTTGGTTCATTGGGGCAGCCCTCCCCCTCTATTTATGAGAGGGGGTAGCCTGTTGGAATTATGCCCTAGAGGCAATAATAAAGATGTTATTATTATAATTCTTGTTCATGATAAAGTTTATATTCCATGCTAGAATTGTATTAAGCGGAAACATTAATACTTGTGTGGTTTGTGAACAACACCGTGTCCCTAGTACGCCTCTATGGACTAGCTCATTGATCAATGATGGTTAAGGTTTCCTAACCATAGACATGAGTTGTCAATTGATAATGAGATCATATCATTGGGAGAATGATATGGTGGACAGACCCAAACTAAGCGAAGCAATTAGATCGTATCATTGTGTTCATCTTTGCGAAGCTTTTCCTATGTCAAATATTGTATTCCTTAGACCATGAGATAATGCAACTCCCTGGTATCGGAAGAAAGCTTTGAGGTCATCAAACGTCATCCTATGAGAGGGTGATCATAAAGGTGTCTCTCAGGTGATCGGAAAGTATCTGTTGGGTTGTATGTATCGAGATGGGATTTGTCCCTCCCAAGTCGGAGAGATATACTTCGGGCCCACTCGGTAATCGATATCAACACCGCTTGCAAGCATGTGGTTAAGGAGTTAATCACAAAGTGATATCGGATTACGGAACGAGTAAAGTACTTGCTGTGAACGAGATTGAACTAGGTATGACGATACCGACGATCGAATCTCGAGCAAGTAAAATATCGCGAGACGAAGGGAATATATATATGGGATTGATTGAATCCTGGCATCGTGGTTCATCCGATATGATCATCGATGAATGTGTGGGAGTCAATATGGGTGCCCAGACCCCGCTGTTGATTATTGATAGAAGATCATGTCTGCATATTCTCGAACCCGCAGGGTCACACACTTAACGTGTCTCGACGCTAGGATAGATTGGATAATTGGTTTATGAATTTTTGTTCGGAGTCTCGAATGGGATCCGGGGTATCACGAGAGGTTCCGGAATGGTCCGGAGAATAAGATTCATATAAGGCAGTGCAGTTTTTGGAGTTCGGAATTGTTCCGGGTTAATCGGTATTATACCGGAAGCTTCTAGAACCTTCCGGAAGGGGGCCAACGTGGTCCCACCTTCCGGGAGGGGGCATGGGCCTATGAGGGAGTGTCCTGGCCGCATTGGGCCAGGGGCACAAGGCCCCATAGGGCCCAGCCGATCCTAGATAAGTTTAAATCGTTTAAACTAGAGATAAGATAAGATAGGATTTCTAGATAAGGGAGAGTTTAAATTGTTTAAACTAGAGATAGGCTTGGAGGAGAGGCTAGGGCTGTCCGCCCCCCCTCTATAAATAGAGGGCTGGTGCGCCCCCTTCCCTTGGACACACCTTCCTCCAACCCTAGTTGTCCTGCTGCCCTTCCACTCTCCCCCCCGACTGTTTGTAGGCGAAGCCCTGCGGCAGAAATTCTCCACCATATACACCACGCCGTCGTGCTGTAGATCCAATCCATCTCTCCACCATACTCGCTGGTCCGAGGAAGGAGGAGACGTCGAGGTGCTGCACGTGTGCATCTCACGGAGGCACCGCCACTTGTGGTGCTAGATCGGATCGGATCGCGAGGAGGAGAAGCGAGTACGACTACATCACCCACGTTCCGACGAACGTTCCGCTGTGCGAATCTTCAAGGGTATGAAGATCTAATCCAATCTCTCTCGTTGTTTGCATCTCCTAGATTATATCTTGGCTTTCCCTCTGTTTGCTTCCGTAGAAAATTTTGATTTACTATGCTGCGAAACCCTTCAGTGGTATCAGAGCTAGATCTATGCGTAGATGTGATTCACGAGTAGAACGCAACATGGTTGTTGCGGGCGTTAATGTTTTCTGTTGCAAGCCTCTTGTTTGTGTTCTTCTTATGGCGCGGGATAGTGAGATTGAAGCGGTCCAGGCCAACCTTACGCGACGTCGTTCGCGAGACCGGCTCCGCACTTGACGTGTGGCTTGTAGCATACATGTGGCTGGTGGATGTCAGTTTCTCTCACTATAGTTGTCATGGGATTAACACCGGAGTTTGGCAACCATAATATCACCGTTGTGGCTTTCCGTAGGTAAGAATCGTTCTTAGCATCTACTCCCATAAGCCACGTAAAACATGCAACAACAAAGTAGAGGCGTCTAACTTGTTTTTGCAGGGAGTGTTTTCTGTGATATGGTATGGCCCAAGATGTGATGTGTATATTGTATGCGATGATCATGTTTTGTAATGTTTCACGACTTGCATGTCGATGAGTACACAACCGGCAGGAGCCATATGGTTGTCTTTATAATTGTGTATGACCTGCGAGTCAACTTCTTATACGCCATGTAATAGCTTTACTTTATCGCTAAGTAGTTAGCAATAGTTGTAGTTGCTATTCGTGGTGGAGGCAATCATGGTGGAGTGATGGAGATCATGCCGGAACGCACAAGATGGAGATCATTGCGCGAAGATTGGCTATACCATGTCACATAAAGTTATATGCATGTGATGTTTATCCTTTTATGTATCTTATTATGCTTAGTTCGCGACGGTAGCATTATAAGATGATTCCTCACTTAAAGATCAAGATAAAAACTGTGTTCTTCCCAAGTATGCACCGTTGCGAAAGTTCGTCGTGTCCAAGCATCACGTGATGATCGGGTGCTATAGACTCTACGCTCACATACAACGGGTGCAAGCCAGTTTTGCACACGCGGAAATACTTGGGTCTAACTTGACGAGCCTAGCATGTACAGACATGGCCTCGGAACACAAGAACCGAAAGGTTAAGCATGAGTCATATGAATGATATGATCGACACTTCGTTGTCCACCATTGAAACCACATCTCTTCTCGTGATGATCGGATTAGGTGTGGTGAATTTGGATCGTGTTCACTAAACAACTTGAGGGATGTTGAATTTAGTGGGAGTTCATCTAGTAATTTGATTAAGTTGAACTATTTATCATGAACATAGTCTAAATTGTACTTGCAAATACTGTAGATCACATGGCCAAGTCCAACTTCAACTTCAACGTTTTTGCTGAGAAAGAAAAGCTTAGAAACAATGGGTCTAACTTCACCAACTGGTTCCGCAATCTAAGAATCATTCTGTCTGGCGGACAAAAGGACTATGTCCTTGAGAAAGCGTTAGGTAACCCCCCCGCTGCAACTGCGCCGGCTGATGAGAAAGCTGTCTATCAGTCGCGCAAAGATGATTATGGTGTGATTAAGAGCACCATGTTGTTTGCTATGGAACCGGAACTTCAAAATCGTTTTGAAAACTATCCCGGGCCCTTTGAGATTCTCGAGGAGCTGAAAAACATGTTTCAGACTCAGGCCCGTTCTGAGAGATATGAGATCTCCGAGAAGTTCTTTAACTGCAAGATGGAGGAAGGGAGTTCCGTTAGTGAGCACGCCATTAAGATGTCGGGCTACACTCAACGCCTTGAGCAACTGGACTGCAAGATTCCAGAGGAGCTCAAGATTGACAGGGTTCTGCAATCACTCCCTCCTAGCTACAAAAGTTTTGTAGTGACTCATAATCAGATTGGTTCCACTGATACGATCACCGAGCTCTTCGCAAAGCTGAAGGCTGCGGAGGTGGACATCAAGAAGGATAATCATGTGTTGATGGTCAACAAGCCCTCCTTTAAGAAAGGTAAAGGAGCAAAGAAGCCCTTCAAGAAGGGCGGCGGCAAGCGCAATGCCCCTGCTGAGAAGAAGCTCAGGTCTGGTCCCAAGCCGGAAACTGAGTGCTTCTATTGCAAGGACAAGGGTCACTGGAAGCGCAACTGTCCGAAGTACTTAGCGGACAAGAAGGCTGGCACCATCAAAGGTATATTTGATATACATGTTATTGATGTTTTCCTTACTAGCCCTCGTTGTAGTGCCTGGGTATTTGATACTGGTTCAGTTGCTAATATTTGTAACTCGAAACAGGAGCTACGGAATAGACGGCGGCTTGCGAGGGATGAGGTGACGATGCGCGTTGGCAACGGATCAAGAGTTGATGTGATGGCCGTCGGCACGCTCTCCTTAGTTTTACCTTCGGGATTAGTTTTAAACCTTAATAAGTGTTATTATGTGCCTGCGATGAGCATGAACATTATTTCTGGATCGTGTTTATTGCAAGACGGTTATTCGTTTAAATCGGAGAATAATGGTTGTTCTATTTATATGAGTAACATCTTTTATGGTCATGCACCTCTTGTGAGTGGTTTATTTCTTCTAAATCTCTAAAGGGATGAAACACACATCCATAACATTGAGGCTAAGAGATGCAAAGTAGATAGTGATAATACTACTTATTTGTGGCACTGTCGTCTAGGTCATATTGGTGTAAAGCGTATGAAGAAACTCCATTCTGATGGACTTTTGGAGTCTCTTGATTTTGAATCATTTGACACATGCGAACCATGCCTCATGGGCAAGATGATCAAAACCCCGTTCTCCGGTATGATGGAGCGAGCAACGGACTTGTTGGAAATCATACATACCGATGTATGCGGACCGATGAGTGTTTCGACGCGCGGTGGATATCGCTATTTTCTCACTTTTACCGATGACTTAAGTAGATATGGGTATATCTATTTAATGAAACATAAATCTGAAACGTTTGAAAAGTTCAAAGAATTTCAGAATGAAGTGGAGAACCATCGTAACATAAAGATTAAGTTTCTACGATTCGATCGTGGGGGCGAATATTTGAGTTATGATTTTCTCACGCATCTCAAAGCAAGTGGAATCGTTTCACAACTCACGCCACCCGGAACACCACAGCGCAATGGTGTGTCTGAACGGCGGAATCAAACCCTATTAGATATGGTCCGATCGATGATGTCTCTTACTGATTTGCTGTTATCATTTTGGGGTTATGCATTAGAAACCGCTGCATTCACTTTAAATAGGGCTCCATCTAAATCCGTTGAGACGACACCGTATGAACTATGGTTTGGTGCTAAACCTAAGTTGTCGTTTCTTAAAGTTTGGGGATGCGAAGCTTACGTCAAGAAGTTGATGCAGGACAAGATCGAACCCAAAGCGGAGAAATGCGTCTTCATAGGATACCCTAAGGAAACTATTAGGTACACCTTCTATCACAGAACCGAAGGCAAAGTGTTTGTCGCAAAGAACGGTTCCTTTCTTGAGAAGGAGTTTCTCTCGAAAGAAGTGAGTGGGAGGAAAGTAGAGCTAGACGAGGTTATTGAACCTTCTCTTGAATTGGAGAGTAGCGCAGCACCTGAAATTGTTCCAGTGCCGCCTGCACCAACAATAGAGGAAGCTAATGACAAGGATCATGAAGCTTCGGACGATGCTGCTACTGAACGTCGCAGGTCGACAAGGTCGCGTGCCCCTCCTGAGTGGTATGGCAACCCTGTCTTGACTGTCTTGTTAGTAGAAGACAGCGAACCTACGAACTATGAGGAAGCGATGATGAGCCCAGACTCTGAGAAATGGCTAGAAGCCATGAAATCCGAATTGGGATCCATGAGCAAAAACCAAGTATGGACTTTGGTGGACCCTCCTAGCGACCGAAAGGCCGTTGAGTGCAAATGGATCTTCAAGAAGAAAACGGACGCAGATGGTAATGTTACCGTCTATAAAGCACGGCTTGTTGCGAAAGGTTTTTGACAAGTTCAAGGTGTTGACTACGATGAGACTTTCTCTCCCGTAGCGATGTTTAAGTCCATTCGGATTTTATTAGCAATTGCTGCGTTTCATGATTATGAAATATGGCAAATGGATGTCAAGACTGCTTTCCTCAATGGCAACATTGATGAAGAGTTGTATATGATGCAACCCGAAGGTTTTGTCGATCCTAAGGATGCTGATAAAGTATGCAAACTTCAGCGTTCCATTTATGGACTGAAGCAAGCGTCTCGGAGTTGGAACCTTCGTTTTGATCAAGTGATCAAGAGCTTTGGATTTGTTCCAAATTGCTACGAAGCTTGCATCTACAAGAAAGTGAGTGGGAGCTCGGTGACGTTTCTGGTACTATATGTGGATGACATATTGATTATTGGAAATGACATCGACATGCTTAACGATGTGAAGAGTTATTTGAACAAGTGTTTTTCAATGAAAGACCTAGGTGAAGCTGCTTATATATTGGGCATCAAAATCTATAGAGATAGACAAAGACGCCTGATAGCTTTAAGCCAGAGTACATACCTAGACAAAGTTCTGAAAAGGTTTAGAATGGATAAGGCATTGAAAGGTTCAGTGCCTATGTTGTCAGGTAAGATATTGAGCAAGGCTCAGTGTCCAGCTACGGTAAATGATAGGGAAGCTATGAGCAAAGTGCCTTATGCCTCGGCCATAGGTTCCATCATGTATGCCATGCTGTGTACTAGACCGGATGTGTCCAATGCTCTTAGTTTGACGAGCAGATATCAAAGTGATCCAGGAGTGGAACACTGGACAGCCGTGAAGAACATCCTAAGGTACCTAAATAGGACTAAAGAAATGTTCTTAGTCTAAGGGGGTGATGAACAGCTCGTCGTAAAAGGTTACGTCGATGCTAGTTTCGACACCGACAAGGATGATGCTAAATCTCAGACAGGATACGTGTATATTTTGAATGGAGGAGCTGTGAGCTGGAGAAGCTGCAAGCAAAGCGTGGTCGCGGGATCTACAGTAGAAGCGGAATACATGGCTGCTGCAGAAGCGTCAAGTGAAGGAGTTTGGATCAGAAACTTCATCACTGAGCTTGGCGTGGTTCCAAGTGCATTGGACCCACTGAAGATATTGTGTGACAACACTGGCGCCATAGCACTCGCTAAGGAACCAAGATATCATCCAAAGACCAAGCATATCAACCGCAAGTTTCATATAATCCGAGATTATATAGCAGATGGAGATCTGAAGATCAGCAAAGTACATAAAGATCTGAATGTCGCAGATCCATTGACTAAACCTCTTCCACGTGTAAAACATGATCAGCACCTCAGTGCCATGGGTGTAAGATTGTTGCCAAATGTAAACTAGATTATTGACTCTAGTGCAAGTGGGAGACTGTTGGAATTATGCCCTAGAGGCAATAATAAAGATGTTATTATTATAATTCTTGTTCATGATAAAGTTTATATTCCATGCTAGAATTGTATTAAGCGGAAACATTAATACTTGTGTGGTTTGTGAACAACACCGTGTCCCTAGTACGCCTCTATGGACTAGCTCATTGATCAATGATGGTTAAGGTTTCCTAACCATAGACATGAGTTGTCAATTGATAATGAGATCATATCATTGGGAGAATGATATGGTGGACAGACCCAAACTAAGCGAAGCAATTAGATCGTATCATTGTGTTCATCTTTGCGAAGCTTTTCCTATGTCAAATATTGTATTCCTTAGACCATGAGATAATGCAACTCCCTGGTATCGGAAGAAAGCTTTGAGGTCATCAAACGTCATCCTATGAGAGGGTGATCATAAAGGTGTCTCTCAGGTGATCGGAAAGTATCTGTTGGGTTGTATGTATCGAGATGGGATTTGTCCCTCCCAAGTCGGAGAGATATACTTCGGGCCCACTCGGTAATCGATATCAACACCGCTTGCAAGCATGTGGTTAAGGAGTTAATCACAAAGTGATATCGGATTACGGAACGAGTAAAGTACTTGCTGTGAACGAGATTGAACTAGGTATGACGATACCGACGATCGAATCTCGGGCAAGTAAAATATCGCGAGACGAAGGGAATATATATATGGGATTGATTGAATCCTGGCATCGTGGTTCATCCGATATGATCATCGATGAATGTGTGGGAGTCAATATGGGTGCCCAGACCCCGCTGTTGATTATTGATAGAAGATCATGTCTGCATATTCTCGAACCCGCAGGGTCACACACTTAACGTGTCTCGACGCTAGGATAAATTGGATAATTGGTTTATGAATTTTTGTTCGGAGTCTTGGATGGGATCCGGGGTATCACGAGAGGTTCCGGAATGGTCCGGAGAATAAGATTCATATAAGGCAGTGCAGTTTTTGGAGTTCGGAATTGTTCCGGGTTAATCGGTATTGTACCGGAAGCTTCTAGAACCTTCCAGAAGGGGGCCAACGTGGTCCCACCTTCCGGGAGGGGGCATGGGCCTATGAGGGAGTGTCCTGGCCGCATTGGGCCAGGGGCACAAGGCCCCATAGGGCCCAGCCGATCCTAGATAAGTTTAAATCGTTTAAACTAGAGATAAGATAAGATAGGATTTCTAGATAAGGGAGAGTTTAAATTGTTTAAACTAGAGATAGGCTTGGAGGAGAGGCTAGGGCTGGCCGCCCCCCCTCTATAAATAGAGGGCTGGTGCGCCCCCTTCCCTTGGACACACCTTCCTCCAACCCTAGTTGCCCTGCTGCCCTTCCACTCTTCCTCCCGACTGTTTGTAGGCGAAGCCCTGCGGCAGAAATTTTCCACCATATACACCACGCCGTCGTGCTGTAGATCCAATCCATCTCTCCACCATACTCGCTGGTCTGAGGAAGGAGGAGACGTCGAGGTGCTGCACGTGTGCATCTCACGGAGGCACCGCCACTTGTGGTGCTAGATCAGATCGGATCGCGAGGAGGAGAAGCGAGTACGACTACATCACCCACGTTCCGACGAACGTTTCGCTGTGCGAATCTTCAAGGGTATGAAGATCTAATCCAATCTCTCTCGTTGTTTGCATCTCCTAGATTAGATCTTGGCTTTCCCTCTGTTCGCTTCCGTAGAAAATTTTGATTTACTATGCTGCGAAACCCTTCACAGCCTTGGGAGGGGTGAGTTTGAATCCACTTCCAAACCCAAGTTGGAAGGACTCTTTCCTACTTCCACTAGGAAACCATTGTTCCAGTTTGACTTTTCAAACCTCCCATTTGACTTTCAATTTAGAGCTTTAATTTTCCCTCACAAATGACCACACCAAGTGACCTAGGATATGATCTAATCATTCCACTTACCCATGACACATTCATGGACCATTCTCCTTCCGGACCGGTGAACCTTCTGGAACCTTCTAGAACCTCTCCGATGAAAACATCGAAATGTTTCCCAAACTCCGGAATCGGACTTTCCTTATATGAATCTTATTCTCTGGACCATTCCGGATCTCCTCGTGATATCCCGGATCCCATCTGAGACTCCAAACAACATTCGGTATCCCTACTAACATTCCATATCTACTAAACAACATCGAATCCTTAAGTGTGTCTCTCTACGGTTCGTGAATTATGCGGACATGACCGAGACACTTCTCCGATCAATAACCAATAGAGGAATCTGGAAATTCATATGGCTCCCACATATTTCTACGATTACTTTGCGATCGAATGAACCACTTACATTCGATACCAATTTCCCTTTGTCTCATGATAGTTTACTTATCCGAGGTTTTTATCGTCGGTATCTCTGCATACCTAGTTCAACCTCATTACCGATAAGTACTCTTTTCTCGTTCCCGTGATATGTGATCTCTTGTGATCCAGTCACATGCTTGCGAGCTAATTGGATGACATTCCACCGAGAGGGCCCAAAGTATATCTATCCGTCATATGGATGGACAAATCCCACTCTTGATCCATGTGCCTCAACCCATACTTTCCGAACACTCAATGACACCTTTATAGCCACCCAGTTACGGTGTGGTGTTTGATGTCATCAAAGCATCCTTCCGGTGATGGTGATTAGCATGATCTCATGGTCGAAGGAATTAGGTTGCTATGTATCAGATAGCTTATAGCAAACGAACTATTGAAATGACTTGATCTTTATCCTACGCTTATCTATAGGAGTATGTCCATCGTACTATTCTCCTAATGATATGATCTTGTTGTTAACAATAGCTCAATCTTCATGATTGAGAAACATGATCATCTATTAACCAACAAGCTAGTCTTATAAAGAGGCTTTACCAGGGACTCTAATTTAGTTTACAAATCACACAAGTATTAATGTTTCTGGTTAATACTGTTATAACATGAATGTAAACATTTATCATAAACACAAAGATATAATAATAACCACTTTTATTATTGCCTCTAGGGCATATCTCCAACAACCAATGGTTTGAATTCTCATGTCTATTGTAATCATCCAGAAGGGTTTCTCAGATCAATTTCTTAGCAATACAATTAGGAAACGACCTTGCACTCTAAGGGTTCTTACCAGAAAAACCAAGATTCAATTAAGCCATTTAATGCATATTATCTACCAACCACAAGCATAAAGTCACAATTAATCTCGTCTAGCAGTTGAACCCTAGAACACGGGATTATCCCCAATTAGGGTTTGACAGAGTAGCAGTAAGGAATCGAAAGGGAGACAGAGAACAAGAGGGGGAAGAATCATACTTACCCTTGTCCTCGCTTAGAGATTGGAGAGGAAACAGGCGGTGAAGATTGGTGTGGCGAAACGAGGAGAATCGGTGGCGCCCAACCCGCGCCAAGCCTTACTAATAGCACCCAAAGGGAATCGACAATAAGCCACAATGGCATGGCAACACAAGGAGCGCCGCAGTTCTGCTACCCGTGCCAATCCGCATCAGCTCCATCAGCGCATCATCGAGCCATCATCAACGCCAATAAGGAGACGGGGGCATCATCGGCCCACGACTGGGTCGAGGCGGCGAAACCCTAGCTCCAGGGAAGGGGGCAGCTCAACCAGAAGAAGAGGTGGCAGGAAACAGAGGAAGAAGATCAGACTAGGCAGCGCCTGCAAGCGTAGGTGGTGGGCGCCGGCGGCGACGGCCGGAGAGGAGGCATGGGCGGCTCTGCCGGCGGAGAGGCGAGTGCAGGGAGTGATATAGGAAAATCGTGCGGGTATGCGTGTGTGAGTAGTGTGAGAGAGATAGGGTTAGACTGGAAATGGCCCAGCTAGTTGGGCCTAGATGGGTCGAATGGCCAGATGGTCTTATACACCAGGTTAAATTGAAAATAAAAATAAGAGGTTTTTAACCAATTACTAAATAACCAAACTACCCCTAAACATAATTTATACTCTATGGAAATATAGAAAAATCATAAAAATATATATACAATACATCTAAATAATCACAACAACAAGGGCTATCTAGAAAAATATAAAACTACTTGTTTGAGCTAAATAAAATAAAACTAAATATTAAAGCTACTAAAATCCTAAATAAAATTTCATAAAATAAGAAAAACTCCTAAAAATAAATAAAAATAATTTTTGTGCATAAAAATAACTCTACTATTTTATAAAAATACTAACTTAGAGTTTTACAAATTAAATATAAAGTAAATATTTAAAGACACTTAATTCTTTGAAGAATTTTATAAAAATAAAGGTAATACTTAAAAATAAATAAAATTCATTTTTAAGATCTTAAATAAAAATATTTTACTAGAAAAATACTATATATATATTATTCAAAAAACATTTAAATAACCTTAGATAATAAAACTCATTTACTTATTTTACTAAAATAAAACAACCACTTTGTTAATTCTCCAAAATTATCTACTAAGAAAGAAAAATCACATTTCTTAGTAAAAACACTAAATTCTTTAAATTTAATTATTAAGTCTAATTCCATAATCTTAATTCATAATAAAACTTAAGTATAACTATTAAATTTTAAATACTCTTATTAAATCTTAAATTCAAATAAAACTCCTTTTAAATAAATATCATATATCACTCATGTATAAGATGGTGAATAATCTTCATCTTTTAAACACTCTTATAATGCTTCTTAACTTTAACAAATTTATAAGATCATCTAATTATGCTCCCATGAATAAGATGCATGTTGTAAATTCATCTTTTACTTACATTAAAAAAAGATCATCCATAATCATATTTGTCAAAACCCTAAAACTAGATGATATTCTAAAACTCATTATATCTTAAAATTCATTTCTATTTTTATAGTTAACTTTGGTCTAAACAATCATAAACATCTCATTTGAAGTTTATCCATGTTTTTAAAGTTAACTTTGGTCACTTGTAAAATCAATTAAAAGATGATAACTTAATATCATTCATAACCCTCACAAACCCTAATGTAAAACCTAATAAACCTCAAGACTTATTAACTTTAACTAAACACTAGTTTCTTCATATGTTATTCTTTTTGCCACTTCACACAAACAAGTCTATAATAGTTCCTTTAGTTCTTAAGAACTCAACCCAAGGAATTTTTATCCTAGTCACCAGATAACAATTAATCATAATCACATTACTATATCCGTACTTGTATATTTTGGATTGTTAACACCTAAGTTCCTTATCAATGCCATTGCTTACGAACTAAACTTAAAGATAAACCCAATCTTAAAGAAGATACCTAAGATCAACTTATTTATAATGCTGAGGGTTTCACTATGGGAATTACAAAATTGCATAGCATTACTTATGCATAATGGCATCTTGCTTCTTTAAACATTAGTCCTTACCGGACCAATGATGCTGATTTCAGATATTGGATCTTATATTGTCTCGAAGAACGTGAGTGCATAATCTTGTAATCACGAAAGGCAAGTTCACACTTGCTCATGTCCTTTGATTATTTTCTATAAAGTATTTTGCAAATCTAGTGTTGTCATCACCTGCATTTGAAAAAGGTCAAAAAACACTATTTTCATAATAATATGATTATAGGTTATTTACCATGAGGTAATAATCTACTATGAAAGTTCGAGTGGTAAAGGAACATATTATCTAGGACTTAACAACCAATGTCGCCAGTGATTCTTGCGCTGTATATTACGCGTTAACCATGAGATTTGGAATGAGACGGAGAAGTTAGCTGGATCAGCTCTCTCTCACATGACAACGAATGACCGGGCCGTTGTTGCAACTCCTCTTGTAGAGGGTTAGAAGGTTATGGGTGGGATCCCTCAACGTCCCACGGATTCTGGTACCTATGAGGGTTGTACACCTTAGGCTGATAATGGAAACAAGTTTTATCCTAGGCCTGATGTGCAATCCGTTGGGTATGCGGGGTCGCGGAGAAGGACAGTGATTGGCTTGGATCTTAGTCTGGAACTCACACCAAAGAAGTGTGAACGAGCCTATAACTTGGATGTGCAACAAGCTAAGATCTCTCATGGGTAAAGCAACGCACCTCTACAGAGTGTAAGAACTGTAACTTGTTACTCCCTATTTTGGGAAGGAGTTGTGAACGCTGCAGGAAAGGAACTCCATGAAAGTTCTGGTAAACCTGTGAAGGCTGACGGACATAGCTTTTTAGAATAAAAGCAACCTTTAAAGAAATGTTTTCAAAAACTTGCATTGCCTACGACCTATGGTATGTGGCTATAGATAGTGCATCAAACACTTCTCTTTAGTGAACTTGCTGAGTATGCTTGTACTCAACGTATCTTCTTAACCCTTGCTAGATCTCGGAGAAACCAATGGCGTTCCCAGGAAATAAATTACTTGAAGAGTTGAAGATATCTGAGGGAGATCAACGGAGTCGAAGACCTTACTGGAAGTTATCGAAGACAAGCTGAAGCGTAGAATAGAAATAAAACTCCTAGAATCTAAAACCTACTTCTGTAGAACAGTACTATAGTAGCACTTTCAAGCCTTATATATATACTTATAAGTAGTACTCTTAAGGTAAACTCCGAATGGATCTTTCTTGTTCTTTCTGTATAATATTATTCACTGTTTGAGGAAGTTCTCTAGATCTTTTGTAATATGTTAAATGTAATCTAAAGTGTTATCTTGGACCTGCGATGTTTCTATTGTACCACTTTGAGGGATATAATGCAGATGGAACAGTGTTCCATTGGTGTTATGTCAACGACTATAGTGTACTACATCATGCAGTGGTATGCTGGGTCACCGCAGGTACATTAGCATAGGTTCACCCATACAACACTTACAACACCAAAGAAGAGTACTCAGCTATTTGAAGCGAAATCACTTGACAGAATTCCCATGTGTCCTCGAGAACGTTTGGTCCTTATAAGTATTTACACCGGCTTGTCCTTTGCTAAGAAAGGATTGGGCCACTTGCTACAGTTGTTCGTTGTCTTTATTACTTGCACTTTGTTTTGTTGCTTTATCAGAAAACCCCTAAAAATCCGTTTGCTAAGTATTTACAGAGATTTTCAGCTCCATACCACTAGTCAACACCTTCTGCTCCTCGTTGGGATTGACACTCCTATTTATCAAAAGTACTACGATACACCCCCTATACTTGTGGGTCATCAAGACTATTTTAAGGTGCCGTTGCCGAGGAGTGAAGCGCTATTGAAGAGTGGAACTGGTAAAGGAAACTTCTACTGTCAGTATTTCTTTTTGTTTCTGTTTGTTACTTTGTTTCCAATATGGATAACCCACTTGGTTTTCTGTTTGGGAGAACTACTACCACTATTAGGGTAGTATATGAACCACCACCTATTGAAATAGATCCTTTTAAGATACCTATAAGTATTGTTGATCGTGTTATGGATAATTATTATTTTGGGGATCGAACTGTCCATCCTGGTGATCACTTCTTTTTATCCATGAATTATGCGGGTTGTTCAAGTGTGCAGGTATCACAACTGAATAGGTGAAGAAGAATTTACTCTCCATATCATTGAAAGGGAGAGCTGAAGAATGGTATAAGCTGCTGAAGAATGGACAATCCATGGAATGGGAGGAAATGGCATCTCTCTTTTATTCTAAATTCTATCCTCCCAGTGAGATTCATAAGGATAGAAATTTGATATATAACTTTTGGCCTTGTGATGGAGAGAGTATAGCTCAAGCTTCGGGGAGATTGAAGTTTCTAATGCTTAAATGTCCTATTCATGAACTCCCTAACAATATCATTATCCATAACTTTTATGCTAGGCTTTCTCTTTATGATAAAGATTTACTAGATGCTTCTTGTTCTGGATCATTCACACGTATGAAGGAAGAAGCTAAATGGAATCTCCTAGACCGTATTCAAGAGAACACTGAAGCTTGGGAGAATGCAAAGGAAGAAAGTCAGGTATAAACTATGATTATGAATGCATTAAATATTTTATGGGAACTGATGACTTACATGATATTAGCAATGAGTTTGGTCTTGATTCCCAAAGTATTGCCAACTATTTTAAGGACTTTGCCTCTTACATAGAAATTCCAAAGAATAAGTGGAATAAGTACCATGCACCTTGTAAAGATGTTGTTAGTCATGTTCCTTTTAGGAGCATCGAAGTTTGTACTACTAATCATATTGTGCCTGAACCTTATGTTGAGAAAATACCTTTCCCAGCTAAGGTAAAGGAGTATTCTATGATGATTAGTGCATGTAATAAAGGTACTAAGAAAACTGTGGAGATGGATGAGCAATTGAATATTGAACATGTGATAGCTATTGTGAAAGATCTTGACGCTAGAAATGTAGAGGATGAGCACATTATCTTCTGTGAAGACGCTTCTAATATTGTCTCTCATCCTAGTAAGGCTAGAAAAGCTAGTGTTCATGTGCTTTCTGTTAAAATTGGTGATCATTGCTATTATGGTTTATGTGATATTGGTGCTAGTTCTAGTGCTATTCCTTATGAGCTTTACAGGGAAATTATGGATGAAATTGGTCCCTGTGAGCTTGAGGACATTGATGTGGTTATTCACCTTGCTAATAAAGAAACCATTTGCCCTATTGGTATTGTAATAGATGTGGAGGTTTTCTCTGGTAAGATTAAATATCCTGCTGATTTTCTAGTGCTTAATTCAGCAGCTATTAAAACTTGTCCTATCATTTTTGGTAGACCTTTCTTGAACACTTATGGAGCTATTATAAATTGTAAGAAGGAGAAAGTTTTAACTAAGTTTGATGGAGACTTTTATGAGTTTAACTTTTCCAAATTTGCTAAAGCTCCTTGTGAAAACAGCTTGCCTAATAAAGATTTCAGGATGGAACAACTTGCTTCTATTGACCCAGTTTATGACCTTGGGCCTATTTTTGATGACTGTAAGTATGCTCATTCTGATGATAGAGTTGTTTCTTGTGACAGTCATATTGTCAACTTTATTCGAAGTGCTACTGGAAGTTATTATGAGAGAGGGAAACATGGTTTTATGCATCTTAATAATGTTAAGTTTCCCCATTTTATATTGAAAGATTTGAAGTTGCATCTGTTCTGTCTTCCTATGCTAATGGATTTTTGTTTCAACAATTTGTTTTATCATGATACCCCCATGCAAAGGAAGTGGGTTAGACTCAAATGTGTTGGTTATTTGCTTCTTGATGCTCTCTTTCACTCTAGATATATATCTCCTATGTGAGCATCTTTGAAACTTTCAAGCCTAACTTAAAGGCATTAAAGAAAAGTACTTGTTGGGAGATAACCCAAGAGTTTGATTGAGCCTTGGAAGTTATTACCTTAGTAATAACCGCTCCTTATCCTTTTTGTTTTGGTTTTCTGTCAAGTTCAACTACTTTTGAGAAGTGGAGGAGTTGTGAAAAGTGACTATCCTGGGAAAGATTTTTGTGCTGCATTGTAAAAATTCATGAGGGAGCTCAATATGTCGGATGGAGCTGTATTTCTCTGACCTTGTTCTCTAGATTGTTACCCAACTTTAATTAGTTTTGCACTTTTTGATTTGAGCAATAGAAGGTTTTTGAAAAAATCAATCTTTACCTGCTGGTCTGTTTTGACAGACTTCTGCAATCATTTGCATTTACCTCTTACAGAATCCTATGTTTTGATGGATTTCTGTTGAAGTGTGTACCTAAAGGGTTATTGTTTTTACTTACACTAATGTTGCCATTGAATTTTGTGTATTGCCTTGTGAGAAAAGGAATTTCCAGGAGAAGGAGAAAAGGAGTCTGCAGAGTTCGTCTTTGAATAGGTAAAAGTGGTGAAAATAGAAGGTTCATGAAAGCCAAATATTTTTATATTTTTGATGTTTTTATTACATAAGGAAAGTTACGAGACGGAACATAGGAGGAACCAGAGGCTAGGGTGGCCAAACCCACCCCAGGCATGGTCCCCAGCTGCCCCGCGCCTGGAGGGGATGTGACCACCCCGAGCTCCGACTCTGCCTCGTTTTCATATCAGCACCTTCCTTATGCTTTCAAACTTCATAATATATAACCCCCCGGATCCCCCGAGGTTCTTGTATCGAGTTCTCGTCGTGTTTTTGTTTCGATCTCTTTCTGTCAGGAAAATTCTCAGTTTTGGAGCTTCGATGTCTTCCTCTGGATCACCCATGGAGGATTCCTCTACGGAAGTCCTCAACCCGTACATGTATGAGTTGAGGATCCATCCCAAGGAGTTGATTCTCAAAGATGGGAAGGTACAAATGAAAGAAGTTCAAGTCCCTACAGGAGAAGGAAGTCTGAAAGACATGATGGAAGCATTGGAGCAGGAAGTTTTCAGGATTGCAGAAACCAGGACGTCCTTTTTGTATGGGGAACCTTTGCCTTGGAAGTGTTATGATGACAAGAGAACACCCCCACCACCAAAGGAGTAATTCGTCATCAAGTTTGGCATCCCCTTGGCTTGTTCCAAGCTTGGGGGAGTGTCGCGGTATCACACCATTATCTTTTATCTTTTACCTTTTTAGTGGATTCATATCTTTGGTAGAAGTGTTATCTTATATTTTGGTTTGCATGTGGAATTATCTCTCCTTTAGTTGATTATCTATGTATCCCTTGGTGTGAGTGCCTTTATGGAATATTAATGAGAAGTTTCATCTTTTACGTTTTGCACTTCTTATTTTAGTTTGCAATCTCTATTATATGATGGATCTTGTTGATCAGTATTGGCATCACTTTGGGAGCATCAAGTAAATCTAAATTGGTTTGGCAATCCAAGTTCTGGTCAGTACCAACACTTTTTGAGGTTTTAAAGGAAAGAGAAAAAGCTTACAGGTATTTTGTATCATTTTATTTTCTTTCTTGTTGGCTCATAAGCTTAGTATCTTGTAGGTTTGCTTGTTTCTTTCAACTTTTTTGCTTGCTACCCAGCCTTGCTAGCCAAAAACCTGTTTTGAGAAGGCATACTTCTCATGTTTCCAATCCCTTTGAACCAAACCTGTGCCATTTGTGTCCACCATATCTACCTATTAGCAATTGATATTCCAAGCAAATTCTCAAGCTTCATCTATCTTTCGAATTAAAAACTATTTTGTTATGTGAAAACTAGTTAGTAAAGCTCTCATGAACTTGATGGCACAACTTATTTTCTTGCCCCTAAAAGACTTGAACCATTGTGTCATTGAAGTTGTATATGCTTGCATCTATACGTTGGAATTAACAGAACCGTGCTGTCACGGGGAACGCATTCAACATTGCACATGTATGTTGTACACAGTTGATATCATGATCTTTTGTTTATGGATGTCGACGGTGTGAAATAAAGAGGGAACTTGTAAGTCCATGTAGTGATGTATGTGTGTTAGAGAAACGCCTGGGCCGCTAGCCTAGGCCATGCCTAATCATGGTGGAAACTTGCAGCATCACCATAATGAGCATTCTATGAAGCATCGTCAATAAAAAGCTATGCACATAGTAAATAAAAAGATCGCTGAGATGCTCATTGTCTGCTTGCCTTGTCATTTTGGTTATGGGATAGCTCATGTACCATGTGCAAGGGGTACCCTGTTAGCAGTTCTTTATGATACATGTGTACTTACAGTGACAAGAATTTACCGGTAACTAAAGTTGAGTAGCATGAGGAGCGACCCTCGTACTCAAGGGACGTGAGATTGCCAACTTATATTTCGTCAAGCATATACTCCATCCTTGTTCACTTTAACATTAATCTTCTCAAGATGCCTATGATAGGGGCAATGAGATATCAAAGCTAGTAAATACCATAATCTTTTGGAAGCTCTTTATGACATGAAATCCCTCCTTCCCTCTATGAAGGGACCTTTCTCCTATTTTGTGAGTTGAGTCAGTAAACCTACTTCCTCTCTATCTCCAGCAAGCATTTGAGTTGTTGTGTTTAAAGCATTCATATGGTGATTTATACAATCATGTACTTTATCTTCCTTGTTTGCACAAGACTCTTATCTATTGAGTATTACTTTGAAAGCCTTCATTGTGAAAAACCTTTTTGAGCAAAGAGTGATCCTGTTATAAAACTTCTGCAAAAAGCTTTTTGTGAAACTGTTTGCCAGCTGTTCTCTGACCAGGAACAAAGTTTGCCAATTCCAATTATGATTTATATTTATGCATCTCTATTGTGACTCTTGTACTTGTTGCAAGCTAAGTTATATAATGGTGAGTTGCTTTCTTCTATGAGTTGTGTAATGGTAAGTGTGATGCTTCTTGTCCGTATTATTTTATCGACGCTTCACTCCATAAACCTGTGGACATGTTTACTGAGCTCAGTTTCCGCTTGGGGACAAGCGAAGGTGTAAGCTTGGGGGAGTTGATACTTCCAATTTGCATCACCATTCTATATCATAATTTGCCTCTATTCATTGATATATGTCTTATTATGAGGTATTACTTATGTCTTTCTCTGTTTTTGGATGTTGGATGATTCTTGGAGGATGAACTGCCGGAGTCAGGTTTCTGATGGAAAAAGAGGTGTTTTGATGCAATTTCGCGAAGATCAGAAAAATATCAGAAAAATATTGGAAAATTATATTTTCCCAGAATACGGAGGAAGCCAGAAGGGGAGGCATAGCCAGGCCATAGGGGGCCCACACCCCTAGGCGCGGGCCCACCTTGCCCCGCTCCTAGGGCAGGTGTGGCCCACCTGGCCGTCTCTCGACTCCGCCCTCTCGCCTATATCTTCCTCATGGAACCCTAATACCAGGGGGTGACCACAGGAAGATTTCTGCCGCCTCTGTGGGGTGGAAAACACCGAGAGAGAAAGAGCTCTCTGGAAGACAGATTTTTGCCGGGGAAATCCCTTCCCAGAGAGAGGAGATCATCGCCATCAACACTGTCATCAAGCTAGGATTCATCGGGATCATCATCATCATCCACACCATCATCTCCACCAGCACCAGCACCACCACTCCATCCCGCTGTAACAATTGTGTTGGATCTTGCATTAGTTCTTAGGGGAAACTTTCCCGGTGTTAATTACTATTGTAGTTGATGTAGGGGTTTGTAGCATGGAAAACAAAAAATTTCTACCACGTGCACACAAAAAATTCAAGATCTATCTACTAGATTGTAGCAACGAGTCGATAGAAGCACTTACCCTCGAAGATTCCAAAGTGGTTAACGAGAGCAGATTCTCGTGGGTGATGTAGTCGTACACTTGCCGATCTCAAGATCGCGTAGAAGATCCTTCCAGCACTGCATTCCGGTAGCGCTTCCGCAGTCGGTCACACGTTCGGTACTCAATGAAGACCTTCCTCTCCCTTGTTCCAGCAGGCAGCGGAGGTTGTAGTTCTCTCCTCGCGATTCCGGCAGCACGACGGCGTGGTGTCAGAAGTAGAGGGAAGATCTCGCAGGGCTTCGCCTAAGACGAATGCGAGTTATGGTGGATTAGGGTTTCCCGGAAATCTAGGGTTTAGAGATCCGGGAAGAGGAGGAGGTGTCGACTGCGGCTAGGGCTGGTGGCGCGGCGACGAGTCGGCGGGCTCGGGTGGAGAGGGGTTGGAGCTTGTAGTGTTGGGGCAGCTCTCCCCTCTATTTATGAGAGGGGGTGCAGCCTTGGGAGGGGTGGGTTTGAATCCACTTCCAAACCCAAGTTGGATTGAGAGAAGGACTTGTTTCTTCTCCCACTAGGAAACCATTGTTCCAGTTTGACTTTTCAAACTCCTGTTTGACTTTTCAATTTAGAGCTTTATTTCTCTCTTGCATATGCCAACACCAAGTGACCTTGGATATGATCCAATCATTCCACATGCCCATGACACATTCATGGACCATTCTCCTTCCGGACCGGTGAACCTTCTAGACCCTTCTAGAACCTCTCCGATGAAATCATCGGAAACTTTCCCGAACTCCGAAATAGGACTTTCCTTATATGAATCTTATTCTCTGGACCATTTCGGATCTCCTCGTGATATCCCGGATCTCATCTGAGACTCAAAACAACATTTGGTATCCCTACTAACATTCCATATCTACTAAACAACATCGAATCCTTAAGTGTGTCTCCCTACGGTTCGTGAATTATGCGGACATGATCAAGACACTTCTCCGATCAATAACCAATAGAGGAATCTGGAAATTCATATGGATCCCACATATTTCTACGATTACTTTGCGATTGAATAAACCACTTACATACGATACCAATTTCCCTTTGTCTCACGATAGTTTACTTATCTGAGGTTTTGATCGTCGGTATCTCTGCATACCTAGTTCAACCTCGTTATCGATAAGTACTATTTTCTCGTTCCCGTGATATGTGATCCCTTGTGAGCCAGTCACATGCTTGCAAGCTAATTGGATGAAATTTCACCGAGAGGGCCCAGAGTATATCTATCCGTCATATGGATGGACAAATCCCACTCTTGATCCATGTGCCTCAACCCATACTTTCCGAATACTCAATGCCACCTTTATAGCCACCTAGTTACGGTGTGGCGTTTGATATCATCAAAGCATCCTTCCAATGATGGTGATTAGCATGATCTCATGGTCGAAGGAATTAGGTTACTATGTATCAGAAAGCTTATAGCAAACGAACTATTAAAATGACTTGATATTTATGCTACGCTTATCTATAGGAGTATGTCCATCATACCATTATCCTAATGATATGATCTTGTTATTAACAACATCTCAATGTTCATGATCGAGAAACCACGATCATCCATTAATCAACAAGCTAGTATTATAAAGAGGCTTTACCAGGGACTCTAATTTAGTTTACAAATCACACAAGTATTAATGTTTCCGGTTAATACTATTATAGCATTAATGTAAACATTTAGCATAAACACAAAGATATAATAATAACTACTTTTATTATTGCCTCTAGGGCATATCTCCAACAACTGATGCTTGTGAGTGGAACCATTGGATTATTGTTTATGTTTAGATTGTTATCCATCACCATATCATCTTTGATCTTGATCCATATGATGTCTTGTGAGTAGTTCGTCTAGTTCTTGAGGACATGGGAGAAGTCATGTTGTTAGTAGTGGTTTTGTGTTGAGTTATTATTCAATGGTTTAGTATTTAAGTTGTGGTGCTATTATTCTAGTGGTGTCATGTGAACGTTGACTACATGATACTTCACCATTAATTGGCCTAGGGGAATGCATTGTGTATTTGTCTACTAATTGCGGGGTTGTCGGAGTGACAGAAACCTGAACCCCTGTTAGGACACCATTGCATAAGGGAGCGTAGGATCTCAAAGTTTAAGGCTATGGTTAGGTTTATATCTTAATTACTTTCCTGTAGTTGCGGATGCTTGCAGGGGGTTTAATCACAAGTATGTATTAGTCCAAGTAAGGTCGGTACATTAGCACAGGTTCACCCACACAACACTTACAACACCAAAGAAGAGTACTCAGCTATTTGAAGTGAAAGCACTTGCCAGAATTCCCATGTGTCCTCGAGAACGTTTGGTCCTTATAAGTATTTCCACCGGCTTGTCCTTTGCTAAGAAATGATTGGGACACTTGATGCAGTTGTTCATTGTCTTTATTACTTGCACTTTGTTTTGTTGCTTTATCAGAAAACCCCTAAAAATCTGTTTGCTAAGTATTTACAGAGATTTACGGCTCCATACCACTAGTCAACACCTTCTGCTCCTTGTTGGGATCGACACTCCTATTTACGTTTTGCACTTCTTATTTTAGTTTGCAATCTCTATTATATGATGGATCTTGTTGATCAGTATTGGCATCACTTTGGGAGCATCAAGTAAATCTAAATTGGTTTGGCAATCCAAGTTCTGGTCAGTACCAACACTTTTTGAGGTTTTAAAGGAAAGAGAAAAAGCTTACAGGTATTTTGTATCATTTTATTTTCTTTCTTGTTGGCTCATAAGCTTAGTATCTTGTAGGTTTGCTTGTTTCTTTCAACTTTTTTGCTTGCTACCCAGCCTTGCTAGCCAAAAACCTGTTTTGAGAAGGCATACTTCTCATGTTTCCAATCCCTTTGAACCAAACCTATGCCATTTGTGTCCACCATATCTACCTATTAGCAATTGATATTCCAAGCAAATTCTCAAGCTTCATCTATCTTTCGAATTAAAAACTATTTTGTTATGTGAAAACTAGTTAGTAAAGCTCTCATGAACTTGATGGCACAACTTATTTTCTTGCCCCTAAAAGACTTGAACCATTGTGTCATTGAAGTTGTATATGCTTGCATCTATACGTTGGAATTAACAGAACCGTGCTGTCACGGGGAACGCATTCAACATTGCACATGTATGTTGTACACAGTTGATATCATGATCTTTTGTTTATGGATGTCGACGGTGTGAAATAAAGAGGGAACTTGTAAGTCCATGTAGTGATGTATGTGTGTTAGAGAAACGCCTGGGCCGCTAGCCTAGGCCATGCCTAATCATGGTGGAAACTTGCAGCATCACCATAATGAGCATTCTATGAAGCATCGTCAATAAAAAGCTATGCACATAGTAAATAAAAAGATCGCTGAGATGCTCATTGTCTGCTTGCCTTGTCATTTTGGTTATGGGATAGCTCATGTACCATGTGCAAGGGGTACCCTGTTAGCAGTTCTTTATGATACATGTGTACTTACAGTGACAAGAATTTACCGGTAACTAAAGTTGAGTAGCATGAGGAGCGACCCTCGTACTCAAGGGACGTGAGATTGCCAACTTATATTTCGTCAAGCATATACTCCATCCTTGTTCACTTTAACATTAATCTTCTCAAGATGCCTATGATAGGGGCAATGAGATATCAAAGCTAGTAAATACCATAATCTTTTGGAAGCTCTTTATGACATGAAATCCCTCCTTCCCTCTATGAAGGGACCTTTCTCCTATTTTGTGAGTTGAGTCAGTAAACCTACTTCCTCTCTATCTCCAGCAAGCATTTGAGTTGTTGTGTTTAAAGCATTCATATGGTGATTTATACAATCATGTACTTTATCTTCCTTGTTTGCACAAGACTCTTATCTATTGAGTATTACTTTGAAAGCCTTCATTGTGAAAAACCTTTTTGAGCAAAGAGTGATCCTGTTATAAAACTTCTGCAAAAAGCTTTTTGTGAAACTGTTTGCCAGCTGTTCTCTGACCAGGAACAAAGTTTGCCAATTCCAATTATGATTTATATTTATGCATCTCTATTGTGACTCTTGTACTTGTTGCAAGCTAAGTTATATAATGGTGAGTTGCTTTCTTCTATGAGTTGTGTAATGGTAAGTGTGATGCTTCTTGTCCGTATTATTTTATCGACGCTTCACTCCATAAACCTGTGGACATGTTTACTGAGCTCAGTTTCCGCTTGGGGACAAGCGAAGGTGTAAGCTTGGGGGAGTTGATACTTCCAATTTGCATCACCATTCTATATCATAATTTGCCTCTATTCATTGATATATGTCTTATTATGAGGTATTACTTATGTCTTTCTCTGTTTTTGGATGTTGGATGATTCTTGGAGGATGAACTGCCGGAGTCAGGTTTCTGATGGAAAAAGAGGTGTTTTGATGCAATTTCGCGAAGATCAGAAAAATATCAGAAAAATATTGGAAAATTATATTTTCCCAGAATACGGAGGAAGCCAGAAGGGGAGGCATAGCCAGGCCATAGGGGGCCCACACCCCTAGGCGCGGGCCCACCTTGCCCCGCTCCTAGGGCAGGTGTGGCCCACCTGGCCGTCTCTCGACTCCGCCCTCTCGCCTATATCTTCCTCATGGAACCCTAATACCAGGGGGTGACCACAGGAAGATTTCTGCCGCCTCTGTGGGGCGGAAAACACCGAGAGAGAAAGAGCTCTCTGGAAGACAGATTTTTGCCGGGGAAATCCCTTCCCAGAGAGAGGAGATCATCGCCATCAACACTGTCATCAAGCTAGGATTCATCGGGATCATCATCATCATCCACACCATCATCTCCACCAGCACCATCACCACCACTCCATCCCGCTGTAACAATTGTGTTGGATCTTGCATTAGTTCTTAGGGGAAACTTTCCCGGTGTTAATTACTATTGTAGTTGATGTAGGGGTTTGTAGCATGGAAAACAAAAAATTTCTACCACATGCACACAAAAAATTCAAGATCTATCTACTAGATTGTAGCAACGAGTCGATAGAAGCACTTACCCTCGAAGATTCCAAAGTGGTTAACGAGAGCAGATTCTCGTGGGTGATGTAGTCGTACACTTGCCGATCTCAAGATCGCGTAGAAGATCCTTCCAGCACTGCATTCCGGCAGCGCTTCCGCAATCGGTCACACGTTCGGTACTCAATGAAGACCTTCCTCTCCCTTGTTCCAGCAGGCAGCGGAGGTTGTAGTTCTCTCCTCGCGATTCCGGCAGCACGACGGCGTGGTGTCAGAAGTAGAGGGAAGATCTCGCAGGGCTTCGCCTAAGACGAATGCGAGTTATGGTGGATTAGGGTTTCCCGGAAATCTAGGGTTTAGAGATCCGGGAAGAGGAGGAGGTGTCGACTGCGGCTAGGGCTGGTGGCGCGGCGACGAGTCGGCGGGCTCGGGTGGAGAGGGGTTGGAGCTTGTAGTGTTGGGGCAGCTCTCCCCTCTATTTATGAGAGGGGGTGCAGCCTTGGGAGGGGTGGGTTTGAATCCACTTCCAAACCCAAGTTGGATTGAGAGAAGGACTTGTTTCTTCTCCCACTAGGAAACCATTGTTCCAGTTTGACTTTTCAAACTCCTGTTTGACTTTTCAATTTAGAGCTTTATTTCTCTCTTGCATATGCCAACACCAAGTGACCTTGGATATGATCCAATCATTCCACATGCCCATGACACATTCATGGACCATTCTCCTTCCGGACCGGTGAACCTTCTAGACCCTTCTAGAACCTCTCCGATGAAATCATCGGAAACTTTCCCGAACTCCGAAATAGGACTTTCCTTATATGAATCTTATTCTCTGGACCATTTCGGATCTCCTCGTGATATCCCGGATCTCATCCGAGACTCAAAACAACATTTGGTATCCCTACTAACATTCCATATCTACTAAACAACATCGAATCCTTAAGTGTGTCTCCCTACAGTTCGTGAATTATGCGGACATGATCAAGACACTTCTCCGATCAATAACCAATAGAGGAATCTGGAAATTCATATGGATCCCACATATTTCTACGATTACTTTGCGATTGAATAAACCACTTACATACGATACCAATTTCCCTTTGTCTCACGATAGTTTACTTATCTGAGGTTTTGATCGTCGGTATCTCTGCATACCTAGTTCAACCTCGTTATCGATAAGTACTATTTTCTCGTTCCCGTGATATGTGATCCCTTGTGAGCCAGTCACATGCTTGCAAGCTAATTGGATGAAATTTCACCGAGAGGGCCCAGAGTATATCTATCCGTCATATGGATGGACAAATCCCACTCTTGATCCATGTGCCTCAACCCATACTTTCCGAATACTCAATGCCACCTTTATAGCCACCTAGTTACGGTGTGGCGTTTGATATCATCAAAGCATCCTTCCAATGATGGTGATTAGCATGATCTCATGGTTGAAGGAATTAGGTTACTATGTATCAGAAAGCTTATAGCAAACGAACTATTAAAATGACTTGATATTTATGCTACGCTTATCTATAGGAGTATGTCCATCATACCATTATCCTAATGATATGATCTTGTTATTAACAACATCTCAATGTTCATGATCGAGAAACCACGATCATCCATTAATCAACAAGCTAGTATTATAAAGAGGCTTTACCAGGGACTCTAATTTAGTTTACAAATCACACAAGTATTAATGTTTCCGGTTAATACTATTATAGCATTAATGTAAACATTTAGCATAAACACAAAGATATAATAATAACTACTTTTATTATTGCCTCTAGGGCATATCTCCAACAACTGATGCTTGTGAGTGGAACCATTGGATTATTGTTTATGTTTAGATTGTTATCCATCACCATATCATCTTTGATCTTGATCCATATGATGTCTTGTGAGTAGTTCGTCTAGTTCTTGAGGACATGGGAGAAGTCATGTTGTTAGTAGTGGTTTTGTGTTGAGTTATTATTCAATGGTTTAGTATTTAAGTTGTGGTGCTATTATTCTAGTGGTGTCATGTGAACGTTGACTACATGATACTTCACCATTAATTGGCCTAGGGGAATGCATTGTGTATTTGTCTACTAATTGCGGGGTTGTCGGAGTGACAGAAACCTGAACCCCTGTTAGGACACCATTGCATAAGGGAGCGTAGGATCTCAAAGTTTAAGGCTATGGTTAGGTTTATATCTTAATTACTTTCCTGTAGTTGCGGATGCTTGCAGGGGGTTTAATCACAAGTATGTATTAGTCCAAGTAAGGTCGGTACATTAGCACAGGTTCACCCACACAACACTTACAACACCAAAGAAGAGTACTCAGCTATTTGAAGTGAAAGCACTTGCCAGAATTCCCATGTGTCCTCGAGAACGTTTGGTCCTTATAAGTATTTCCACCGGCTTGTCCTTTGCTAAGAAATGATTGGGACACTTGATGCAGTTGTTCATTGTCTTTATTACTTGCACTTTGTTTTGTTGCTTTATCAGAAAACCCCTAAAAATCTGTTTGCTAAGTATTTACAGAGATTTACGGCTCCATACCACTAGTCAACACCTTCTGCTCCTTGTTGGGATCGACACTCCTATTTACGTTTTGCACTTCTTATTTTAGTTTGCAATCTCTATTATATGATGGATCTTGTTGATCAGTATTGGCATCACTTTGGGAGCATCAAGTAAATCTAAATTGGTTTGGCAATCCAAGTTCTGGTCAGTACCAACACTTTTTGAGGTTTTAAAGGAAAGAGAAAAAGCTTACAGGTATTTTGTATCATTTTATTTTCTTTCTTGTTGGCTCATAAGCTTAGTATCTTGTAGGTTTGCTTGTTTCTTTCAACTTTTTTGCTTGCTACCCAGCCTTGCTAGCCAAAAACCTGTTTTGAGAAGGCATACTTCTCATGTTTCCAATCCCTTTGAACCAAACCTGTGCCATTTGTGTCCACCATATCTACCTATTAGCAATTGATATTCCAAGCAAATTCTCAAGCTTCATCTATCTTTCGAATTAAAAACTATTTTGTTATGTGAAAACTAGTTAGTAAAGCTCTCATGAACTTGATGGCACAACTTATTTTCTTGCCCCTAAAAGACTTGAACCATTGTGTCATTGAAGTTGTATATGCTTGCATCTATACGTTGGAATTAACAGAACCGTGCTGTCACGGGGAACGCATTCAACATTGCACATGTATGTTGTACACAGTTGATATCATGATCTTTTGTTTATGGATGTCGACGGTGTGAAATAAAGAGGGAACTTGTAAGTCCATGTAGTGATGTATGTGTGTTAGAGAAACGCCTGGGCCGCTAGCCTAGGCCATGCCTAATCATGGTGGA
This sequence comes from Avena sativa, assembly GCA_916181665.1. Lineage (NCBI taxonomy): Eukaryota > Viridiplantae > Streptophyta > Magnoliopsida > Poales > Poaceae > Avena > Avena sativa. The sequence goes on along the minus strand of OV702294.1, from coordinate 161,703,101 downwards.
AACTTGCAGCATCACCATAATGAGCATTCTATGAAGCATCGTCAATAAAAAGCTATGCACATAGTAAATAAAAAGATCGCTGAGATGCTCATTGTCTGCTTGCCTTGTCATTTTGGTTATGGGATAGCTCATGTACCATGTGCAAGGGGTACCCTGTTAGCAGTTCTTTATGATACATGTGTACTTACAGTGACAAGAATTTACCGGTAACTAAAGTTGAGTAGCATGAGGAGCGACCCTCGTACTCAAGGGACGTGAGATTGCCAACTTATATTTCGTCAAGCATATACTCCATCCTTGTTCACTTTAACATTAATCTTCTCAAGATGCCTATGATAGGGGCAATGAGATATCAAAGCTAGTAAATACCATAATCTTTTGGAAGCTCTTTATGACATGAAATCCCTCCTTCCCTCTATGAAGGGACCTTTCTCCTATTTTGTGAGTTGAGTCAGTAAACCTACTTCCTCTCTATCTCCAGCAAGCATTTGAGTTGTTGTGTTTAAAGCATTCATATGGTGATTTATACAATCATGTACTTTATCTTCCTTGTTTGCACAAGACTCTTATCTATTGAGTATTACTTTGAAAGCCTTCATTGTGAAAAACCTTTTTGAGCAAAGAGTGATCCTGTTATAAAACTTTTGCAAAAAGCTTTTTGTGAAACTGTTTGCCAGCTGTTCTCTGACCAGGAACAAAGTTTGCCAATTCCAATTATGATTTATATTTATGCATCTCTATTGTGACTCTTGTACTTGTTGCAAGCTAAGTTATATAATGGTGAGTTGCTTTCTTCTATGAGTTGTGTAATGGTAAGTGTGATGCTTCTTGTCCGTATTATTTTATCGACGCTTCACTCCATAAACCTGTGGACATGTTTACTGAGCTCAGTTTCCGCTTGGGGACAAGCGAAGGTGTAAGCTTGGGGGAGTTGATACTTCCAATTTGCATCACCATTCTATATCATAATTTGCCTCTATTCATTGATATATGTCTTATTATGAGGTATTACTTATGTCTTTCTCTGTTTTTGGATGTTGGATGATTCTTGGAGGATGAACTGCCGGAGTCAGGTTTCTGATGGAAAAAGAGGTGTTTTGATGCAATTTCGCGAAGATCAGAAAAATATCAGAAAAATATTGGAAAATTATATTTTCCCAGAATACGGAGGAAGCCAGAAGGGGAGGCATAGCCAGGCCATAGGGGGCCCACACCCCTAGGCGCGGGCCCACCTTGCCCCGCTCCTAGGGCAGGTGTGGCCCACCTGGCCGTCTCTCGACTCCGCCCTCTCGCCTATATCTTCCTCATGGAACCCTAATACCAGGGGGTGACCACAGGAAGATTTCTGCCGCCTCTGTGGGGCGGAAAACACCGAGAGAGAAAGAGCTCTCTGGAAGACAGATTTTTGCCGGGGAAATCCCTTCCCAGAGAGAGGAGATCATCGCCATCAACACTGTCATCAAGCTAGGATTCATCGGGATCATCATCATCATCCACACCATCATCTCCACCAGCACCATCACCACCACTCCATCCCGCTGTAACAATTGTGTTGGATCTTGCATTAGTTCTTAGGGGAAACTTTCCCGGTGTTAATTACTATTGTAGTTGATGTAGGGGTTTGTAGCATGGAAAACAAAAAATTTCTACCACGTGCACACAAAAAATTCAAGATCTATCTACTAGATTGTAGCAACGAGTCGATAGAAGCACTTACCCTCGAAGATTCCAAAGTGGTTAACGAGAGCAGATTCTCGTGGGTGATGTAGTCGTACACTTGCCGATCTCAAGATCGCGTAGAAGATCCTTCCAGCACTGCATTCCGGCAGCGCTTCCGCAGTCGGTCACACGTTCGGTACTCAATGAAGACCTTCCTCTCCCTTGTTCCAGCAGGCAGCGGAGGTTGTAGTTCTCTCCTCGCGATTCCGGCAGCACGACGGCGTGGTGTCAGAAGTAGAGGGAAGATCTCGCAGGGCTTCGCCTAAGATGAATGCGAGTTATGGTGGATTAGGGTTTCCCGGAAATCTAGGGTTTAGAGATCCGGGAAGAGGAGGAGGTGTCGACTGCGGCTAGGGCTGGTGGCGCGGCGACGAGTCGGCGGGCTCGGGTGGAGAGGGGTTGGAGCTTGTAGTGTTGGGGCAGCTCTCCCCTCTATTTATGAGAGGGGGTGCAGCCTTGGGAGGGGTGGGTTTGAATCCACTTCCAAACCCAAGTTGGATTGAGAGAAGGACTTGTTTCTTCTCCCACTAGGAAACCATTGTTCCAGTTTGACTTTTCAAACTCCTGTTTGACTTTTCAATTTAGAGCTTTATTTCTCTCTTGCATATGCCAACACCAAGTGACCTTGGATATGATCCAATCATTCCACATGCCCATGACACATTCATGGACCATTCTCCTTCCGGACCGGTGAACCTTCTAGACCCTTCTAGAACCTCTCCGATGAAATCATCGGAAACTTTCCCGAACTCCGAAATAGGACTTTCCTTATATGAATCTTATTCTCTGGACCATTTCGGATCTCCTCGTGATATCCCGGATCTCATCCGAGACTCAAAACAACATTTGGTATCCCTACTAACATTCCATATCTACTAAACAACATCGAATCCTTAAGTGTGTCTCCCTACGGTTCGTGAATTATGCGGACATGATCAAGACACTTCTCCGATCAATAACCAATAGAGGAATCTGGAAATTCATATGGATCCCACATATTTCTACGATTACTTTGCGATTGAATAAACCACTTACATACGATACCAATTTCCCTTTGTCTCACGATAGTTTACTTATCTGAGGTTTTGATCGTCGGTATCTCTGCATACCTAGTTCAACCTCGTTATCGATAAGTACTATTTTCTCGTTCCCGTGATATGTGATCCCTTGTGAGCCAGTCACATGCTTGCAAGCTAATTGGATGAAATTTCATCGAGAGGGCCCAGAGTATATCTATCCGTCATATGGATGGACAAATCCCACTCTTGATCCATGTGCCTCAACCCATACTTTCCGAATACTCAATGCCACATTTATAGCCACCTAGTTACGGTGTGGCGTTTGATATCATCAAAGCATCCTTCCAATGATGGTGATTAGCATGATCTCATGGTCGAAGGAATTAGGTTACTATGTATCAGAAAGCTTATAGCAAACGAACTATTAAAATGACTTGATATTTATGCTACGCTTATCTATAGGAGTATGTCCATCATACCATTATCCTAATGATATGATCTTGTTATTAACAACATCTCAATGTTCATGATCGAGAAACCACGATCATCCATTAATCAACAAGCTAGTATTATAAAGAGGCTTTACCAGGGACTCTAATTTAGTTTACAAATCACACAAGTATTAATGTTTCCGGTTAATACTATTATAGCATTAATGTAAACATTTAGCATAAACACAAAGATATAATAATAACTACTTTTATTATTGCCTCTAGGGCATATCTCCAACAACTGATGCTTGTGAGTGGAACCATTGGATTATTGTTTATGTTTAGATTGTTATCCATCACCATATCATCTTTGATCTTGATCCATATGATGTCTTGTGAGTAGTTCGTCTAGTTCTTGAGGACATGGGAGAAGTCATGTTGTTAGTAGTGGTTTTGTGTTGAGTTATTATTCAATGGTTTAGTATTTAAGTTGTGGTGCTATTATTCTAGTGGTGTCATGTGAACGTTGACTACATGATACTTCACCATTAATTGGCCTAGGGGAATGCATTGTGTATTTGTCTACTAATTGCGGGGTTGTCGGAGTGACAGAAACCTGAACCCCTGTTAGGACACCATTGCATAAGGGAGCGTAGGATCTCAAAGTTTAAGGCTATGGTTAGGTTTATATCTTAATTACTTTCCTGTAGTTGCGGATGCTTGCAGGGGGTTTAATCACAAGTATGTATTAGTCCAAGTAAGGTCGGTACATTAGCACAGGTTCACCCACACAACACTTACAACACCAAAGAAGAGTACTCAGCTATTTGAAGTGAAAGCACTTGCCAGAATTCCCATGTGTCCTCGAGAACGTTTGGTCCTTATAAGTATTTCCACCGGCTTGTCCTTTGCTAAGAAATGATTGGGACACTTGATGCAGTTGTTCATTGTCTTTATTACTTGCACTTTGTTTTGTTGCTTTATCAGAAAACCCCTAAAAATCTGTTTGCTAAGTATTTACAGAGATTTACGGCTCCATACCACTAGTCAACACCTTCTGCTCCTTGTTGGGATCGACACTCCTATTTATCGAAAGTACTACGATACACCCCCTATACTTGTGGGTCATCAATAAGACATAGTAACTATGTTGCAACATGAAAGGATACAAACAAAGATCATGAATAACAATGCATTGAAAGACGTTTGTTTGTTTCACAAATAGAAAACATATCATAGTGGTATTCAGCTTGTCCCTCATGGAGTAGCAAAACATAAATGCATAGTACACCTTCAAAGTTCATAAGGGTGACTAGATACAAATAGTTCAAGAATAAGCAATATCAACATTATGAATCAATTAATAAGTTTCGGGACAATGCACATAAAACTAAGAATGAGAGCTATGCTCTCTTAATTGGTGCATAAAGATAGAAGGTGGAGACTCAATATAAAAGTGGAAGAAAGGCCCTTCAGAGGGAAGCATGGATTTCAAGTTTCATAAAGCGCTTCCAAAAATTATGGTACCTGTTAGCTTTCATCTCTCATTGCCCCTATCATAAGCATCTTGAAGTGATTAAGGTTAAAGTGAACAAAATATGGAGTATATGCTTGACAAAGTATAAGTTGGCAATCTCATGTCCCTTGAGTACGAGGGCCGCTCCTCATGCTACTCAACTTTAGTCACCGGTAAGTTCTTGTCATAGTAAGTACATGTGTATCGTAGAGAACCGCCAACAGGGTACCCCTTGCCCCATGATACAGGAGTTATCCCATATCAAAATGACAAGGCAAGCGGACAATGAGCATCTCAGCAATCTTCTTATTTACCATGGGAAAATGGTGCTTTTTTTTCTCTCTTTCCTCTTTTCTCATCTCTTTTTTTCCTTTTCTCAATATCTTTTTTCTATCTCTATTTTTTTATAAGAAGAATGCTTCATAGATTGCTCATTATGGTGATTCTGCAAGTTTCCGCCATGATTAGGCATGGCTTAGGCTAGCAGCCCAGGCGTTTCTCTAACACACATACATAACTCCATAAACTTACAAGCTCCCCTTTTATTTCACATCGACGACATCCATAAACAAAAGAGCATGATATCAACTGGGTAACATGTATAGGTGCAATGTTGAAAGCGTTCCCATGGCAGCACGGTTCTGCTAATTCCCAACGTATAAGTGCAAGCATATAGAACATAGATGACATAATGGTTCAAGTTTATTAGGGGCAAGAAAATAAAGTGTGCCATCAAGTTTGTGAGAGCTTTAATCACTAACTTTCACATAACAAGTTTAATTTGGAAGATAGATAAAACAAGAATATACTTGGAATGGTGTAACACACCATGCATAAGAATTTATAGTGGACACTTTGGAATAACTTGGTTTCTTGGGAGTTGGATGCATGAGTAGAGCTTACTCAGTACAAGTGGAGACTAGCAAAAGACTAGGAGCGACCAACTAAAAGAGCAATAATGGCCATAATCATGTAGAGCGACAAAACATTATCAATTAAAGCATAAAGTGGTATCACAAGTCAAAAACTAAATGATTATAGAGGCTAAGGTGACTGGTTCATAGTCAAAACATGGTGTGAGCATGTGCCAAATCATCCAAACAAAGCATCAAAGGAGAATACCACAATAATATGCTTTTGTATGCTAAAACAACGCATGATTCTTGCAAGACACATTAAGCAATCTCAATTATTTGGAACAAGTCATGCTACAACAATAATCACTAAGCATAAGGTCAAAACAACATCTAGCATGACATGATAAAGTCTAAGCCACAGTCAAAACAATGCTCCTTTTGTACCACTAAAGCATTAAACTTCCTACTCTTTTCCAACACCAATCAAATTATTTGAAACAACTCACAAATATAATCATCAATAAAGATCAGTGAGCTTGTCTCATAGATCTTCAAAGAATAACAAAAAAGTTCTAAGCTGAAAGCACAAGAAAACTAAAGCTAAACACAGTGCTAGCAAAAGTGAACACTCACAGAACAATAAGAGTGAAAACTAAAGTGTTCTAGGCAATGAAAACGGAGTGTGTGTCTCTCCAAAATAAGTGTGCTGGGATCCAACCAATTTATTGCATAAAACCAATAAAAATAAAACTAAAAACAAAAACAAAGACGCTCCAAGAACAACAAAACAGTGCATGAAACAATAAAAACGAAGTGTCTAGAAAGACCTGAGATTTTTATTGACGAAGAAGGGAATGTCTTGAGAATCCCCAAGCTTTGACGCTTGTACCTCTTGAATATTTCTTGGGGTGACACGGGGTGGCATCCCCAAGCTTGAGCTTTTGTCCATTCTTCATCTCATTACATCATTCTTCCCTTACACCTAAAATTTTTCCTTCATACAAAACTTCACACAATCTTCAATAGCAACATTAGTTAATTCAAAAGATAATAAACCTTTGGGGTTTAGTTTCAAAACATCAAAATTTTCTTTAAAGACACAAGATACTGTAGCAATTCCTTCAAAAATCTCAATTTACCAAAGAAAACCCCAAAAGAAATGGATAGAGAGGCAAATGCAAATAATGGCAGAAATCTGTCAAAACAGACCAACAGGTAAAAACCGATTTTTTCGAAGACCTTCTGTTGGTCAAATCAAAAAGTGTTGAACTAACTAAAGTTAGATAACATCCTAGGGGATTTATTCAGAAAATTATAGCTCAATCTGATATACAGATATTGTTCGAGAATTTTTACAGTGAAGCATAAAAATCTGTTTCGGGACAACACTTCCCTAAATCTTACTTCCCTCTCATTAGAGGTTATTCTTGGCACAAAAATCAAATAAAAAGTTTAAGAAGAGGTTATTACATAAGTAATAACTTCCAAGACTCAATAAAACTATTGGGTTATCTCCCAACAAGTACTTTTCTTTAATGCATTTAAGTTAGGCTTGATAGTTTGAGAAGATGCTCACATAAGAAATATGAATGGAAGTAAAAGAGAGCATCAAGAAGCAAATTCAGAACACATTAAGTCTAACCCACTTCCTATGCATATGAATCTTTTAAAGAAACAAGTCATGAAATCACAAAGCAACAAGCATAGGAAAGCAAAATAAGTGCAACTTCAAGATTTTCAACAAAAAGAGGGGAAACTTAATATTGTTGAGATGCATAAAACCATGTTTACCTCTCTCATGATAACCTTTAGTAGCATCATGAATAAAATTAACAATATAACTATCACATAAAATATTCTTATCATGAGCCACATGCATAAAATAATTATTACTCTCCACATAAGCATAGTCATTCTTATTAATCGTAGTGGGAGCAAATTCAACAAAATAGCTATCATTATTATTCTCATCACCATAATCATCAATTATAGGAGGCATATTGCAATCATAATTAATTTTCTCCTCAATAATAGGTGGACTGAAAATATCATATTCATCATTGTAATTATTATATATTGGAGGTTTGGTATCATCATAAGCAATAGAATAGCTATCTTCCAAAGCTAGGGAATTAAAAAGATCATTTTCATAAAAAATAGCTTCTCCAAGCTTAGACGTTTCCATAGCATTAGCAATGATGGTGTTCAAAGGATTCATACTAATAACATTGCTATTAGCATGCAAATAAAGTTCCATAGGTTTTTTAATTTTCTCTTCAAACACTTCATGTCCTAACTCAAGATAAACACTATAAAGCTCTCTAATTTTTTTGTTGTTTTCCATTAAGCCTAACTAGTGAAAACAAGAAACAAAAAAGACAAAATTGCAGAATCTAAAGGAAATAACTTAGAGCACTCGCACCGGAGGATGTGAGTACCTTTTACCTTACTTCCCCAGGAATGGCGCCAGAAAAGAGCTTGATGTTTACGCACTTCTATTCTTGTAGACAGTTGTTGGGCCTCCAAGTGCAGAGGTTTGTAGAACAGCAGCAAGTTTCGCTTAAGTGGATTACCCAAGGTTTATCGAACTCAGGGAGGAAGTGGTCAAAAGTATCTCTCTCAAGCAACCCTGCAATCAAGATACAAGAAGTCTCTTGTGTCCCCAACACACCCAATACACTTGTCAGGTGTATAGGTGCACTAGTTCGGCGAAGAGATAGTGAAATACAAGTGGTATGGATGATAAACGATGCCAGAAAAGAGCTTGACGGGGTGGAAGAGACTGGAAGCAAGTGAACATGCAACAGATCTAGTTGTAAATGGTGTTTCAATGTATAGAAACAAGGCCTAGGGATCATATTTTCACTAGTGAATACTCTCAATAAATATATTCTCTTCATGATACTACTCTAAACTACTCTTTGGTTGGATAACTCTAATCCACGGTAGGGCTATAATAGCACTCCTTAAAGTTTGCAATACCCATCTAGGTAACCCCACACTATCACCTTGAGCGCTAAATGGTTCCTTTAAACACCACAATTTCATAAAGACAACCAACTCAAAATATACTCATGATAAGTATTTATGTAATCTCTAGCCTAAGTGCCACACAGTGTGCACGTTGTCACTTTCACACATGTGGGGAGAGCCGGAGATCTATTAAAGCACTTGAGTAGCAGAGTAGATCTACTTGATTACAAAGCTCATGATCACAATATGACCATGCATAGAGAGAGATATGAACACATAGCTACCGGTAGAGCCCTTAGCCTCGAGGAAGAACTACTCCCTCCTCATCATGGGAGTCAACAACAGCGATGTAGATGGTGCTGGAGATCGATGGAGATGGCTCCGGGGGCACTTCCCCGTCCCGGCAGGGTGCCGGAATAGAGACTTTTGTCCCCCGAATCTCCCCTTCGATGGAGGCGGCGCTGTGGAATTTTTTGTGGATGTATGCCGATTCATCTAGGGTTTTCTCATCAGGGGCTTTATATAGGCGGAAGGGCAAGGTCGGTGGAGGTCCAGGGGCCCACACCCCCTGGTGGCGCGGCCAGGGTGGGCCCGTGCCACCCTAGGGTGTGGCCACCCTGGTGCCCTACTCCGTCTCTCCTTCGCGTTTCCGTATTGCTCTGGGAAAAATAGTAACTTTGGCTTTTGTCCCGTCCAATTCCGAGAATATTCATTTTTTAGCTTTTCTGAAACCAAAAGAGCAGAAAACATGCAACTGGCACTATGACATCTTGTCAATAGGTTAGTTCTAGAAAGTGTATAAAAATACCTCAAAGTGTAGATAAAACATAAGACAAATGATATAAAACAAGCATGGAGCATCAAAAATTATAGATACGTTTACGACGTATCAGCCAACCAAGACCAGAGAGGGAAAACGGGGGCGGACAAGCGGCTCTCGAGATGCGACCATTCAGTGGTAGTGGCTTCAACGCAGCTGCTCAACAACGGCTATTAGGGTCCATTCCGAGATTCGTGTGGCCTCTTATGGAGCTTCACGGCAGATCCATGGTGATCATGGCTAAGGCGAGCGGGCCCGAATAAAAGAACCGGCCGCAAGTTGCCCCAAGTGGCGGAAAGGGAACGCCGGCCATCGGGGAAGTGTTTCAGTGTCGCGTAAAGGCTCAGAGGGGCTCGAATCTATGACGACGACATGAGGGAGGGGGCAAGGGTGGGAAAGGAGGAAAGTGTGTGTGTGGGAGGGGGAGTTAATGTTCAGGGACACCAATATTTCACCGACGAACGAGGGCATGGATCTCTGCAGCCAAAACCTGGTGATATGATGGTGGGATGTCCTATATCCCGCCCCACGACTTTTTTCCAGGCTGGGCTCTTTTCTAGGATTTGTGCGGTGCCTTTTCTCGCAAAAACCGGAATTGAGGGGTCTGGACCCGGAACTTTTATGAGATCTGCTACAAATGCTCCAACCTTGCGCTAAAAAATTTATTTTCTTTGATTCATATAAATGGTCTCAACTTTGTCTAGATACAAATGCATCTAGTCTAAATATTTAATTAGATATATCTGAATCTAAAAAAATTAAGACCATTAATATAGACAGAAGCCGTATAGAAGAAAGAAAAACTTAATACCGGCATGTGCTCTCTATTACGCCATAGGCCAAGATGTCACCTCCTGTTTGCACTGGACTTGCTTTCAGCAACCGATCTTTACGGTACTTTTTTTGGTTCATATTAATAGGCTTAACTTTATTTAGATATAAATACATTTAATCTAAATACTTAATTATATATATACTAATCTAAATAAAGTTGAGACCATTAATATAAACAGAAGCGAGTACCTCTTTCAATACATGACCCAGATGAAAATATCCACTACCTTCGTCTTTGATTCTCTAGGCAGCATTGAACATTGACTACGACATTTGCGAGAGAGATTGAACCGCATATGAAAGACTATTTCGCAGAACGGAATATGGACCATTTGAAGCCAGGTCCCAACATGGCGTCTAGCTTGTGTACTGTACTGGGGAGCTACAGTTCTGAAGTTTTGACTAGAGGGATAGGGAATTGATAGAGCTGCTCATGAAAGCTAATCCGGTGACTAAAACACTTATATCTTCGATGCAAAGCTCACACACACGTGCTTTGTTCGCAGACTTTTATTTAATTAACCATGTGCCCGTTCAAACAACTTGACCATGCGCTTGTGCTCCATGCATGGACCAATTCGACGGTGCATGAGAAACAGGTTTTCGGGATTGTAACCAATTCTCTTTTTTTAATGACAACTAGAAATGCATGTGAGTCACTGGGACTCTCCATCCACTTTAGGTCATAAAATTGAACTAATGAGTAAAAGACTTACTACCTCCATTCGAGTTTATAAGGTAAATACATAATTTAAAAAATAGTTTGACCGTAAATTTGGTCAACAATATATAAATTATATGTCATAAATATTATATCATTGAAAGTGTATTTTGAATATGAATCTAATGGTATTTTTTAAAATATAGTTTATATTTTATTAACCAAATTTACGGTCAAATAATTTTTTCAAAATACGTATTTGCCTTATAAACCGGAATGGAGGTAGTACTCCCATTTGATCCAAATTAACCGAGGCAGGTTCATTGAATCTAAACAGATTTAGCCAATATATTTTACCTAAATCTGCGTCAATTAATTTGGATCGGAGGAAGTACATTATTTTGTTGAATTAATTAAAGAAGATAAATGGGACCCACTTGCATCTCTAATGACAACCGTACTGAATATTATCACACTAGCGCATTTTATTGTCATGGCAGGACCAAATGAAAGGTGGTATGCGTGAAAACATAGTTGTGGCGATGGGCTTGTTGAGAAACTATGCGTCCTTAGGGTGATTCTAAGATATTAGGGCTTGTTAAAAAACTATGGGTCCTTAGGATGATTCTAAGATATTAATACAGTGTGTTAAGCTGTGGATGACAGTGATCGATTGTCATGTGAGATAAGTGGATGACAATGTGCTAACTGAGATGTATCCTTTGAAGTGCCATGCCTCTAGGCTAATGGTGTAGGTGTCCTCACACCAATGAGCGCCGCCGAGGTCTCTGAGCTTTCGAATATGGAGCCACCTTATCATTCACTTCCTATGAAGGCACATCAGGTTGAGAGTGCTCAAACAGAGCCAACGCAATGGCAGTCAGATGGACCTCCTTGAAGCCCTTGTTAGTCCATACATCGCTCTCGATGATCTCATAATCTTGTCAAGAATGAAGGTTGACACGGGGGAGGCCATTTCATGGCCCCCTTCATTTGGGATTCCCTCCGTGCCTTTGCATTCTATGCTGCCACCTCCGCAGCTGCGAAACTCACCATGCTTTCCACAATGGAGTCCATTATCGATTCAACTATCACCACTAAAGGCGCAATTGCATTCTCATGCAAGGGCTGAGAATCATCCACATATGAAGGGATCCGGGATTCACCAGCTACGACCATAGCCTAGTAAAATCGTTACAAAACGAGTCCTACAATCATCACACATGAGATGTGCATGTAAATAGATGCATATCTAACATAATAAAGATGATCTATCTACAAATCAATGATCCAGAACAACCTCGATAAAACACAATATATACAGTGGGTCATTGCCGAAAGCAATACACAAGATTCCGCTACAAATCGACTATCTAGAACAAGATGGAGCTATACAATCTAACAACAACCAAAGTTACCGAAAGGGATACACAACCTGGCTACACGATCGGTCTATATATATCTAGGTCAAGCTACACATGACAAACGCATGCTTAACCCTACTAAGATTTACCATAGTACTACCTCTGTTTGGGATTATTAGTCCTAAGAGCTTTTTTATATTGTTTGAAATTATAAGAGCTATCTTATTTATTAGTCTCTCTCGTCCAATGCATGTTCTCCTTTTCCTCTCACTCCTCTCATGCATGTAGCACTATTGGTGCATGCATATATTAATGAGAGAGAGTTATGAAATGTCTTGGTATTAGCAACTTGGCCCTTATGACTAATAATCCGAAACAGAGGTAGTAAGATCACAGATCTACCAAACCTAGGTGGCGGTGTGGTTATTTACAACCATTGGTGGAGGTGGATGATGAAGAAGTCGACTCAAGGAAGAGGACAAAGTAGTCTTGACGCCGGCGTCGCCGCCAATGACTAGAGATCTACCGCGTACCAACTGGAGAAGAGAGGTTGATAGAGGGAAATTGAGGTTTTGAATTGCGCGATGAGCACGGAGGTTACCGAATTTCTCCCTCGCACCCTTTTTCGCTACAGCGCGCAAGCTCCCGCGACATCCACGGTCGCAGCAGTTGTGCGCTCCCGCGACATCCACGGTCGCAGTAGTTCGTGCAGGCAGCAGCGTTTTTTCAGCCAATGAGATAACCTCAAGGATGACTTGCAGAAAACGGCCGATTTCGAGCGTTTCCAGTGGGCCTGCCCCAGAGGTGCTTTAGGTTTTCGCGCGGGCTACAACCCCACACGGTAGTTAGTTGCGCATGCATCCAAACGCACCGTTTTAGTCCCCTCGGGACGTGACCAGACTACCAAACACGCCAATTGCTGCAGAAATCTTAGAAGATAGGAAGAAGCTATATGTGGAACACCCCCTGTTTGGGCTATGACAGGTAGCAGCTAGCACTGCAGCAGCAGCAACAACAGCGGCATCGAATAGAGTAGTAGTATTTGGCACGTAGTCTAGCGTGCGCGTCACGAGAACCGCCATTTATAGCGCCATGCCCGCGATAGCGCCAGCTACACTAGCTTGTTGCACCTAAAACGCCTCACACTGTGTATCGATCTGTATATCTTGCTTTCAATTCAAGAACTTCACTATGCATCTATCTATCTAACCTTGCACAAACGAAGGCCAGACCGTCCCTCCAGCCGAAAGATCCCTTGTAGCAACACACAACACCCGTCGCGTGCTCTCTGTTACAGGGCTGCTACTGTAGTACCTTAATTAATTATGACCAGCAGCTAGCAAGCATGCACTCGATGGCGTATGATCGTGTCGCCCCGGACCCGGAACACACTCTCGCGAGTCAGACGAGCCTGCCTGCCCGGGTTCCAGGGTGCCTCCACTGTCCACACCTAGCTGCATGGGTATGAGACTACTTGACGACTTTTCCGCGCGTCGATATACGACTCAACCCTTCACCAACCGCGCGCGCGCCCCGCCCCGGTCAGTGAGAAGAAAAGAAACCCACCTATAAATCTCCCCCCGGCACGGCAGACGTTCAGCATCGCCGGAACCAGTAGACGACCGAGCTTCGTTCCTACGCACAGAGCTTGCCGTGTGTGTGGGGGCACGGGCACCGCACCGGCACAGGGCACAGGGTACCACAGCTAGCTAGCTAGCAAGTAGTCCGCCGGACTCGAGCGCGCGCCCGGCCATCATGTCGAAGGAGGAGGTGAGCACCAGCGAGGTGTGCTCGGCGCCGCCGACGCCGCGGCAGGCGACGCCGCCGGTGTCCGCGCCGCCGTCGCAGATGCACTCCCCGGCGCCCCACCGGTCGCCGCTGCGGGCCATGGTCACGCCCATCGCCAGCCCCGTCAGGAAGGCGGTGGCCAGCATCGCCGCCATCACCACGATCCACGACCCGCGCGACGCATGGCTCCCCATCACCGCCTCCCAGAGCGGCAACTCCTACTACGCCGCCTTCCACAGCCTCAGCTCCGGCATCGGCTTCCAGGCGCTCGTGCTGCCCGTCGCCTTCGCCTCACTCGGATGGTACCTATCTACTACCAGCTCCGCTACTACTCTACTCACCGTGCTATTCGATCGAGGCCGTTACTGAATTTTTTCTTCGTTCTCGCGTGCAGGACGTGGGCGATCGTCTGCCTGACCGTGGCGTTCGCGTGGCAGCTCTACACGCTGCGGCTGCTCGTCAACCTCCACGAGCCCGTCGCCGGCGGCATACGCTACAGCCGCTACATGCACCTCGCCACGACAGTTTTCGGTGCGCCCCTCAATTCCCGCGCGCGCTTCCTTATTATTAGCACGGCAACGTCATGTGCCAAACCACGTTTATTCGAGTTTTTTTTCTCTTCCATTCCACCACGTACGCTCATCGATCGAACGAATATTTTTTTCAGGTGAGAGATGGGGCAAGATCCTGGCCCTGGTCCCGACGATGTACCTGTCGGCGGGCATCTGCACGGTGCTCATCATCGTGGGCGGCAGCAGCATGAAGATCCTCTTCAGCATCGCCTGCGACCCGGCCTCGTGCTCGGCGCGGCAGCTCACCACCGTGGAGTGGTACGTCGTCTTCATGTGCGTCGCCGTCGTGCTCTCCCAGCTCCCCAACCTCAACTCCATCGCCGGCGTCTCGCTGGTCGCCGGCACCGCCGCGGTGGGCTACTGCACCATGATCTGGGTCGTCTCCGTGGCCAAGGGGAGGGTGGCCGGCGCGTCCCACGACCCGGTCAAGCCCCCCAGCGACGTCGACAGGATGCTCGCCGTCCTCAATGGCCTCGGCATCATTGCCTTCGCTTTCAGGGGGCACAATCTTGTGCTCGAGATTCAGGTAATTAAGTGGAACCTCTTAGATATGTTATCCTAGCTAGTCCCCACTGAGATAGTGAATGAAGAGGAAAATTCGGCGAGTGACTGATCATGTTGCATCATCGCAGGGCACTATGCCGTCGACGCTGAAACATCCATCTCACGTGCCCATGTGGAAGGGGGTCAAGTTCGCGTACGTGGTCGTCGCGCTCTGCCTGTACCCCGTCGCCATCGGCGGCTTCTGGGCCTACGGCGGCCTGGTGCCGGCCAACGGGATGCTGAGCGCGCTCTACAAGTTCCACAGCGAGGACGTGTCGCCCGTGGTGGTGGGGCTGGCCACGCTGCTGGTCATCGTCAACTGCCTCACCACCTTCCAGATATACGCCATGCCGGTGTTCGACCACATGGAGGCCGGCTACGTGCACAGGAAGAACAGGCCGTGCCCATGGTGGATGCGCGTCGCGTTCCGGGCATCCTTCGGCGGGATCAACCTCCTCATCGCCGTCGCGCTGCCGTTCCTCTCCGAGCTCGCGGGGCTCACGGGCGCCATCTCGCTGCCGGTCACGCTGGCATACCCATGCTTCATGTGGCTGGCCATCATGAAGCCGCGGAAGGGATCCAAGATGTGGTGCCTCAACTGGGCGCTGGGATGCCTCGGCATCGTCCTCAGCCTCGCCCTCACGGTCGGGAACCTGTGGGGGCTCGTCAACACTGGCCTGCATGTCAAGTTCTTCAAGACGGAGTGAGTGAGTGAGTTCCATCCAGTAGAAAGATACGCATGGATATGCCATGCCAGTTCGTTTGTTGTTCTCTACTACCAAGCAACGGAAGCCATTATATTTATTCGACCTAATGCTGTACTGCCTTTTCCCCCTTTTCTTTCTAAGAAGAAATATATATATATATATATACAGTGTCTGTGTATCAATATCTGAAACGTTGGCTCTACTGCTAGTACTAATACTAATGATCAGCTGTTATGTATAGCATTCTTGTGGCCATGTTGTTCTCACTTCAGATCAGCGTACATAGAGCGATGAATAATTTGAAGCATGACAGCCAAGAACGGCATATAAGAAGAACACAATAGGACCAATCAGATACATAACGAACAGGTTTTCAGGTGTGCATTTGAACATTAGAGCTTCTTCACCCGGATTTCCGCATTTGAACAATAGATGCGCGGCGCATGCACTTCTCAACTTTTTCTGAAGCTACAAAAGACATAAAAATAATCTAGATGCATACAGATCAATCTAATGCACCATCATTTAGCCCGGAAGCATTCTCTATGAGACAAAAAAAAGATGCCGACACCCTACATGATTAGTGACCCACAAGTATCTCTATCATATTATTGTATGCCACAGGTATCTCTATCATATTATTGTATGCATTAAACTATTGCTACTGAGTAACTAATGAAACTGTTCCACACACTAACAGCACCGGCAGCACATTATGTCTCGGCATGTGTAAGGTCTAGCTCTGTCTTCTAGTTCTTCCAACGGAGGCACTGCCTCAAGAACATATCCCTTCTGCCTAGAGAGGCAGAGGTCATAGAGGTTCCTGCAAATACCTTTGCTGAACGGATGAGCCTTGACAGGAACTCCCCTGAAAGTCGCGTTTGATCGACTTGTTACTGCTTCTCTAATGACAAGCAAATATTACAAAGAAAAAATGCTAGTTCTCAGCCATTTTAGTACCTTAGGTAAGAGATGCGCTTCCTTCTGGCAATCTCATATGTTGTTTGGTTCGTAAGGGCAAGGTAACTGCAGATATATATAAACAAGTTCGTGAATACACCGGTGAAGATAACGACACGGTTAATTCGTGACTTTACAACACGTCATATATTCAGCTCTTTAACTACTTTGGCGTGACTTTATAACACGTCATATATTCAGCTCTTCAACTATTTCGGCGTGACTTTATAACACGTCATATATTCAGCTCTTCAACTACTTTGGTGTGACTTTATAATACACCATATATTCAGTTCTTCAACTATTTTGGCGTGACTTTACAGCACGTCATATATTCAACTCTTCAACTATTTTGGCGTGACTTTTAGAGCGGTAGTTCTAATCAGCTTACGTTGGCAATATTATATTATCTTCCATCTATTTGTTGAAAAGAAAACAGAAGAAAACTTAAGGTCAATAGCTATTAATTTATTATTGTTCTTTATCTTCTGCAAACTAAATTGTGATGGCTATTGCGAATATAAAAGAATAAAATCTTACGTATGTAACATCAGTAGAATCAACAAAACTATGACGACTAATATCAACGGCACCAACACTATCAAACCAGTCAAACCTTTCAACCTGTCCATACAAACACAAATATCGAATGTGTGAACCAAATTGAAGACCACACAATTTAAAATGAAACAGATCTAAAATTCAAAAATACATACCAGGACTCTTTCATATCCAAATGTAAGAACTGGACGTAGAGAGCAGCAGTCCAAACAGTTAAAGTTGCTTGTTCAAATAGGTACCACCTAGAAAACGTCAATTATGCAAGAGCTTGATGGACTTTTGATGGTTCATAAAATAGAATTAGATATGTATATTCCACTCCAATATATTATCAGAAGCATGTAATATCAGTATTTGTATAAAGAAAAAAATTAATGTATATTAAGAGGACAATCCTGATAACATAAATAAGGAAATGAATAGCTGCAATTTTCGTTATATTGGGCAGACTCCTAAGTTCAAAAATCATCAATATTTTTCCAATTAATATTTTCTTCGATATAACAAAACGACCAGGAGTCCAGGAAACACAGGTTCCAAGAATAATTAGCATGACCACAGTTATCCTCCTAGGCACATTCATATGATACATGATATTATGTTAAGCACTGAATTTATAGATTGTGGCTATATGAGGTAAAGCTTGATGGAGTTGTTTGGCAATTCCACTACATCAATGCTATGGGAAAGGGTGGGAATGGGCATCAGTGCAAAGTTCCAATTGCAACCAAGCAATTCCTTATTAATAGTTGATAGAAACAAAGTATGATGGATGGTCTAATTATTAGGTACAAGGCCAGTCCACCATAACTTCTATATGGGGGGACTTCAGGATACATTGTTCAGTGACAGGGACCACGGCATACATAAACTGGAAAAGGTAAGAATGTGTGGTATCTTCACATAATAGTACATTTATCGTGCATTTAAGATGCAAATGTGTTCAAGATAAGCTGCACGATATTCAAATCCAAAACTCACCAAAAACGACAGTGATTCCTTTTGCCAATGCATGTTCCAAGCCATGTACAGTGATGATCAAATTGGAGAACGCATTTATCACAATCATGACAATGCTTGGTGCGTGGTGGCTGTGAAAGGTAGTTATGAGTAAAAGATGAGCTTTAGACATCCAGCATAAAAGAAATGTGAGTTAATTAAGGATATTGCATATGAAGTGACATAAAATATTTCTCAAAGCATTTTATTTGCTCTCCTATAAGAACTAAAATCAAGATTCCTAGCTGGGTAATGTACTGATGCCACCATCAGTTTTTCTGTAGTTATTTTATCATTGCCTTGACTATAGAGAACATTACACTATACTACAACCTTACAAAATAAAGTTTACCTGAATGAGATGGCAGGAAGAGCAAGTCATATCCCTGAATAAAATGGAGGCATACAAGCATATCACAGAAATGAGTATGTGTTAAAAACTACTACACCTCAAGAGGAGAAAAAACTTTATATCAAATCCAGGCAAGTGTACCTGCTGGATGAACCAGGGGGATATAGATCCATCATTTGCAGAAGCATTGAAGGTGTAGCAGATTGTTGCTCTATTTTTCTGGGACTGATGGTAGAATGTAAGCTTCCATTTTTTGGGGTGGCCTGTCTTTTCTTAATCAGAAAAAAGGGACATTTTCAGCTTAGCATAATGTAAGTCCCCGCAAGCTGTAGGCTCTATGAATTTCAACATATATCCAATTATAAGGCAACAAAAAAGAACTTACGACATTACTTTGATATAGTCACTGTATTAATGAAGGTTGCATGCATTCCTGATCCAGCTCTCAACATATCGGTCAGATACCTAAACAGTAAGAGGACCAAATGAATTGCGGTGTACAAGGTATCACTGTCTCGATGCATAATGTCCTTCCACTAGGACAAAAAGTAACTCTGATAAGGACCAATTACCCTGGCGATGAATTAGCTGTATACAGGTATTGCACTAAGGTAAGCAACACCAGCACTCCATATGAAATCACGTACCTGTCATCAAAAGTGGACAGTATAAAGACTGGAAAGAGACGAGCTATAAAATTTCTCCTTGATAAAAGCATGCTAGTGAGAAAACAGAGATGAATATGTATGATGACATGATGAATTTCCATTGTTTCATAAACGGTAAATAAGCTGTCTAAAACTAGTAACTACTGAGAACGAGCATCATCAGGTCCCCACGGCCACGGACATATATCTGGGGTTCTTCGTGCAAGCACAACTTACCCTCGGTCCTGGGCCTGGGGTCTCAGTCCAGACCGGCAATTCCACACCACTAATGCCATATGGGCCACATTACGATTAAAAACGTAAACCAAGATATTCACTGTCTGAAACTGAAGCAGAGTGGAAACGAGATGACACAAACCAATTGCAAGACGAAGTGGCAGCCAGAAAGAAAGAACAATTACATACCACTTGCCCTGTCGGATTTGGGTCTGGAGGCTCGAATCAAGAAGGAAGATGATGCCGATGAAGAGCGTGTGCAGCAGGATCACGATTGCCCTGACATACCTCCACGGCTTCCTCCCTGCGCATTCAGAAATCCCCAGGCGATATCAGGCATTCAGAGACCCCGGAACAGGAACCCCCCAACGCAACCAAATCGAACAAACGACGAACCGTGCGAGCCGTGACGCTGGGGTTGGGACAGGGCCCTGAAGCCTTCGCTGGGATCGCTTGTCCGGCAGCACGGCATCCTCGCCGCCGCACCGACACGAGAGAAGGAGGAGGTGGTGCCGTGGTGGGAGTCAGAGGCGGGGCAGAGACGACGACCCGGGGTGCTGCTACGTTGGGAGGAAGCCCATCTGACAGATTGGACGCTCCACGGGCCCTTTCCTAGATGGGCCAATAGCCTGAACCAAACTCGGCCTGCCAGTCCAGCGCGGCACGGCCGGATGTGCATCCCACTGTAACAACCTTCCCATGGTATAACAGATGGTTGGATTTTTTTTCGAGATCCCAACAGAATTCCGTCTATACGGCGCGCGAGAAGCCGTAGTGCGTCTATAAAAACCCTCCCGCCCGCCTCCATCTCTTTCTCCCGCGGAGCGCCATCAATCTCATCTCATCTACTCCCTCAAGAAAACACTCCCTCTCTCTCTAGGTCGAGATGGCGGCGGCGGCGGCGCTAGTTGCCCTCGCGTGCGTCTGCTCCATCTTCCTCTCCGCGCACGCGGAGACTCCCTACAGGTACTTCGACTGGAATGTCACCTATGGCGACATCAACCCGCTCGGAACTTCTCAGCAGGTATATATCTATATGAAGCAAGGCCAAGCTGGTTTGATCTGACATCTGACTGCATACACGCGGTGTAGTTCTGATCGATGGTTGCTACGTGTTTGCTTCTGTCTCTGCAGGGTATTCTGATCAACGGGCGGTTTCCGGGGCCGGAGATCGACTGCCAGACGAACGACAACCTGATCATCAACGTCCGCAACAGCCTGCCCGAGCCGTTCCTACTTTCATGGCAAGTTGTTTTTTCACCTCAGTTCAGCTTGCATTAATTCTTTCATGTTTTGGTTAGTTTGTACCACTTTAATCTGCACTAGTTTATGATGTCGTCTGGATCAAATAAAGCGGTCGTAAAAAGGGAAGTTTGTTTGCGTATAGTACCAGCAGTGAGATGACAGATTAGAAATAGGGATAGTCATCGTGCAGCGCCGTCTGGTTTACGCTTGGCATCTAATCTTGAAATTCCATATAGGCAAGTCACTAAATAGGGAAGTTTGTTTCCATCTAATCTTGAAATTCCATACTACTCCTCCGCTATCTACATCATTGTTCATCGATGCACTTTTATCCACTATCTATCGGTGTAAATGTAAGTATGAGTACGAATTAATTAACGTTGATCCTGCGATGCAACAACAGGAACGGGATTCAGCAGAGGAAGAACTCGTGGCAGGATGGCGTGTCCGGCACCAACTGTCCGATCCCTCCGGGCAAGAACTACACGTACCGCATGCAGGCAAAGGACCAGATCGGCAGCTTCTTCTACTACCCCTCGCTGGCCTTGCACAAGGCGGCGGGTGGCTTCGGCGCCATCCGCATCAAGACCCGCTCCCGGATCCCTGTCCCGTTCCCCACACCGGCCGCCGAGTACACCGTCCTCATCGGCGACTGGTACAACACCACCCACAAGGTATATATTGCAGCTCGCACATATATATGTTGCATTTGCTTGCACGAAATGCACTGTATCGATAATTCGTTCATAACTGAACTTTTTGGTTTTGCTTGCCAGGCTCTCCAAGGCATGCTGGACAACGGAACGAAGGTGCCTTTCCCCGACGCCGTCCTGATCAACGGCAAGGGGCCCAAAGGCGGCGCAAACTTCACGGTGGAGCAAGGGAAGACGTACAGGCTGCGCATCTCCAACGTCGGCCTGCAGAACACTCTGAACTTCATGATCCAGAACCACAACGTGACGCTCGTGGAGGTGGAGGGCACCCACACGGTGCAGAACACGTACACCTCCGTCGACGTGCACGTCGGCCAGTCGCTCTCCGTGCTCTTCACCGCCGACCGCCCGGCCAGGGACTACCACGTCGTCGTCTCCACCCGCTTCACCAACCATACCCTGAACTCCACCGCCGTGCTGCACTACGCCGGCGGCTGGAGGGTCCCTGCACGGGGGCCACTTCCTGTTGTGAACGCCAGCGACGTGGACTTCTCCCTCGAGCAGGCTCGCTCCATCAGGTACAGATCACATGTAATCTTGACCGTCCACTTATTGTCAAATGGCTGTCAGCGACTCAACGTGCTATACTGAACTTTTAATTTGATGTTCAGGACGAACCTGACGGCGAGCGGGCCACGACCAAACCCGCAGGGCTCGTACCACTACGGGTCCATCAACGTGAGCCGCACCATCCGGCTGGCCAACTCGGCAGGGCAGGTCGACAGCAAGCCGAGGTACGGCGTGAACGGCGTGTCGTATGTCGACGCTGACACGCCCCTCAAGCTGGCCGACTACTACAACATCACCGGCGTCTTCCACATAGGCGCCATCCCAGACGCTCCTGTGGCCGGCAATGGGACAGGTTTGAATGAGACCGTCGCCGACGCAGCGCTGCAGAATGCGACGGCTGTCATGGACTCCGACCACCGCTCCTTCGTCGAGGTTGTGTTTGAGAACAGCGAGGACACCGTCCAGAGCTGGCACCTTGACGGATATAGCGTTTTCGTCGTCGGGTACGTGCACATTAATTCGTGTTGAGATCATCCACCCTGTTGATTACGCCATCCTTGTTTATTTGTTATGATCATTTCCCGATCGATCCCTATCGTAGGATGGAGAAGGGAGAATGGAGCGAGGAGAGCAGGACGACCTACAATCTTGTGGATGCAGTAGCGCGCTGCACGGTGCAAGTAAGATTTCCTTCTCTTTTTTCACCTAGACAAATCCCAACAAGGCCACCATATTAATAAATTGTTAACTCATTTTTTGTTCTTACTTAATGAAGGTTTATCCAAAAGCGTGGACGGCGATCTTCATCGCGCTGGATAACGTGGGCATGTGGAACTTCAGGTCAGAGGATTGGACACGGAGGTACCTTGGACAGCAGTTCTATCTCCGTGTGTACACGCCAACACACTCCTTCTGCGATGAGCTCCCCGTCCCGGACAATGCGCTACTTTGCGGTCGGGCTTCCAACAGCAGCGGCCTCCCCTTCTCTTTGTACTAAACAGCCGACGTGGGATGATCCAAATGTATTAAAATTATTTTTGTAGTATGCTGCAAGTCGAGCTGTCGAAGACCGGTTTGGCTCGTGAGGTCTTAGTCTGGGTTTAGAACCTCTAATATGGATTTATTTGAAATTTCAGGCCTGAAATGCCTCGGTATAAACAAATGTGATTGTGATAATATCTGTCAATTTGTTACATACGGGGGTTATTTAGACGGGTTTATTTGGTATTCATGTCATAACTATTAATGGTCCTCTTTTCGTCTTAAAATAGATACCGTGGATTTATCAAGACATCTATTTTAAGACGAAGAGAGTAGTAGAAGTGGGATTTTTATTTCTAAACGAGATTAAATTAAAGTGCATAAGAAAAGGATGAAAGTCTATCACGCAACGAAAGACCGTGTAATGATCTGGAATACATACTAGGCATAAAAGAAAAAAGTATAGAGTAATGAAATGGCCAAGGTCATGGAGAGTAAAGGAAAATAAGAAGCCGCGAAAGGCGGCTACCATCCCGTACGTTACGCGGGGAGTAGCATCGATGGCTTAGTGTTCCATTTTTTCCTCTAATAGTCTACTCGATCTCACGTAGCACCGTTTCATCTACACACTTGCTCTTGCATGCGACGCCATCGTGGAGGTGGAGCAATTAGGCCAGGAACGTGTGGCCCGTCGTTTGCACGCACGACACATCAGCCCGCCGGCGACTAGGCTAGCATATACAGAAAGATCTATCATGTTCCTGTCACGAACCCGTAATCATAATATGGACTACTCCCTTTTTATCATGATGGCAATGGTAAGAATAATGAAGAGGTCGGAGATGCAACCGGGAGTGGCTCTTGGAATTTTCGTGGTTAAAAAAGCCTTCTACAACGGATGTCTCTTATGGTAAAAGCCCGTCACAAAAGAATTTATCACGGTTTTTCGATAGTGACGGATCGCACCCATTAGCCATAAAAACTTGTTCCTTCGTAGATCTGTTAGTCAGCCACGTTAACTGCGAACGTCATGCAAACTGCCACGTGGCATACGCCGTTACAGTCAGTTACCGCCGTTAACTGTCATGAAAACTGTGGTACAATGCGAGGCTCAGTCAAGGCCTGATAATTATTAAGTGGGCCGCCCATTATGGGAGCTCAATAGTAAGTCAGCCCATTACTGTTCCGTCCAGCACTATTTGAAATGGGCCCATAAATGGGGCCCGTAAACTTTCAGGCCCGCCTATTTTTCGGCCTACATAAGGCCCACAGTAAGCAAACATTGCACGACCTGCTCCATACCGGTCCAGTACTATTCTGGCCTGCTGTCAATCTGGCCTCCCACTGTTCTGGCCAGCTATGATTCCGGCCCTTTACTGCTCCGGCCTGCTGTTATTCTGGCCTTCTACTGTTTAGGTCTGTTGCGTACCTGGTCTCTACTGTTCTGGCCTGCTCTGAATCTGGCCTTCTACTGCTCCGGTCTGCTTTAAATCTAGCCTTCTACTGTTCTGGCCTGCTTTGAATCCGGCCTTCTACTGTTTTGGCCTGCTTTGAATCCGGCCTTCTACTATTGCTGGCCTATTGTGAATCTGGACGTTTACTGTTCCGGCCTTTGTAAATCTGGCCTTTTGTTGTTTCAGGCTGCTAACAATCTAGCATTTTATTGTTCTGGACTGCTTTGAATCTGGCATTTTACCGTGCCGGTCTGCTAACTAACTAGCTTATTATTGTTTCGGTCTATTTGTATTTAGGCATGTTATTGTTCCAGGCCATCAAGATTTTTGCCATGGTACAATTCAGGCATGTGACTGGTCTGGCCTTTCACTTTTACGGCCAATTACTGTTATAGCCATTTACTGTTATGACTCTTCGTTGTTCTGGCCTTTTACTATTTGGCCCTTTATTTTTTGCCTTTTATTGTTCATGTTTGCGTCCATGAATCGTTTCATTGATCGTTCTGTTCCAACATGTTACTGTTTTGGTCTTTTTTGGAACCGCCAACTTATTTTGCAGAACAGGACAGAAATGCCAAGACGCCAATTAATACACATGCAAAAATTTAAACTACTTATTACACAACAATAAAAGTTTATTACAACACATCATTAAATAAGATCTGCATTCTAAAAATTATAGAGTGCTCATATTCTCGATAAGATATCAGTATATGGCAATTCACTTCAATGTATCATCTTTCCTCTTCTTTAATATTTTAGCTACAGATATAAGAGCAACTACAACCTTTCTTTCTGCATGCAACACAATCTTCGTATATATATCACATGTAGGTCTAGGTGGACTAGTAAGGAAGTTGTTTGCTTTAGAAATGCAATGGGGGGATGAATGAGAAGAGGGATCATAACTTTCAGTCCAGCCTTTTGAGGACTCCTGCTTCGTTTTAACTATAGCCTGGTATAATATGGTCAAAGGGGTTAAACAAAGAATAAGGGGTATTATTATATAAATTAGAGATCATTTAAGAGCAAGCACAGAGTGAGACTTACTAGACGTGGCTAAAAAAATTACTAGGCTCGCGTCTAAGAAAATAAAATCTGCTCCACCATTTACACTAGATAGGGGACCCACTCATCCGAGTAGAAAGAAACAATAAAGCCATGGGTCTTGTACTAGACCCAGGGTCCACAAAAACTTACTAGACTCACCCTCACCAGTGAAAAAAACTCTTAGAAACCCCAAATTTCCAACGCTGCACATGTTGGGCATCCAATATGTATGAATAAACCACACCATAAGCCAAAAAATTGCAACTTAAGAGCTATCTATATACATAGTGGACCTTGTCCGCAAGCCAAAAACCTTAAGGGTGACCAATAAGCTTTAAGTAATAATGAACTTGCAGTAGCTTGTTTAGGCTGACTGTAGCTCGTTCTCAAGCGGGTGCGACTCCTGGTCAATTTGCCAATAGTATATGAGTCGAGCAGCTAGAACTCTGGTCCTTGTACTCCATTGTACTTTCTCTGCATTAAGGCATAACATTTAAAACCGAGTTAGCTGGTTTGAAAGGATGAAAGAACTTGAAAAACACCAAAAAGATAGCATTAAAAATGAGCAGATGTATGATTCAAACTAGCTAGCTGGTTTGGAAGGATGAAAGCGGTCGAAAACACCAAAAAGATAGCATAAAAATGACTATAGGGACATTTTCTAAATTAAAGCATTCGCAGATAGAAACACAACAAAACATGAATGGAAAAGCCATGGCAAGTTTTCAGGTAGAATGACTTATTAACTTAATATGCATACAGGTAATATAACTTATTAACTTATAACTTATTTAGGGGTTGTTTATTAGGGTTTAGGGAATTTTTAATAATGTTCAAGCTTTATGCTTATATTCGTCGAATAGAATGGCGTTGCCCAATTTAATGTAAGTATATCAAATTTGATCTACAAGTGTATGATACTTGATTGGTCAGGGTTTAGGGGTTTAGGATTTTAGGGTTCCGAGAATTTTCAATAATGTTCAAGCTGCTTTATGGTTTTAATCATGGAATAGAAAGGTGTTACCGTAATTTAATGAAAGTATCTCAAATTTGAATCTATAAGTGCATGATACCTGCTTGGTTAGGGTTTAATTATGGGTTGAGGGGTTTAGGGTTTAGGGAATTTTCAACAATGTTCAAGCTTTATGCTTATATTTATGGAATATAATAGCATTATCGCAATTTAATAAAAGCATCTCAATTTTTGATCTATAAGTGCATGATACATGCTTGGTTAGGTGTATGTGGGTTGAAGGTTTAGGGTTTTAGTATTTATGGGTTTAGGGTTTAAGTTTTAGGGGTTGTTTAAGGTTGAGGGTTTAGGGAATTTTCAATAATGTTCAAGCTTTATGCCTATATTTGTCGAATAGAATGGTGTTACCCAAATTAATAAAAGTATCTTGAAATTTGATTTATAAGTGTGCATGACAGCTGCTTGGTAAAGGTTTAGGGGTTTAGTGTTTCGGGTTTTAGGGTTTAGGGGTTTAGTGTTTCAGGTTTAGGGTTTAGGTTTTAGGTATTTAGGGGTTTAGGGTTTAGGGTTTCGGGAATTTTCAATAAAGTTCGAGCTTTATGCATATATTCATGGAATAGAATGACTTAGAAACAATTTAATAATGAAAATATCTCAATTTTTGATCTATAAGTGCATGATACCTGCTTGGTTAGGGTTTATGGGTCAAGGGTTTAGGGTTTTAGTATTGAGGGTTTTGGTTTTTTTAGGGGTAGTTTAGTGTTTAGGAATTTTTCAATAATATGTGTGAGATTAGGGTTAGGGGTTGAGGGTTTAGGGTTTTAGTGCTATAGGCTTAGGGTTTACGCTTTAGGGGTTAGGGTTTAGATAATTTTCAATAATGTTCGAGTTGTCGTGAATTAGAATGGCGTTACCACAATTTAATGAAAGTATCTCAAATTTTGATCTATAAGTGCATGATACCTGCTTGGTCAGGGTTTAGGGTTATAGGGTTTAAGGTTTAGGTTTTAGGGCATTTTCAATAATGTTCAAGATTTATGCTTAGATTCGTGGAATGGAATGGCGTTAGCGTAATTTAATGGAAGTATATCTCAAATGTTGATCTATAAGTGGATGATATACCTGCTTAGTTACGTTCGTTTAGGGGTTTAGGGGTTTAGGGTCTTGGGATTTAGGGTTTAGGGAATTTTCAATAATGTTCAAGCTTGATGCTTATATTTGTGGAACAGAATAGCGTTACCGCAATTTAATGAAAGTATCTCAAATTTGGATCTTTAATTGCATGATACCTACTTGGTTAGGGTTTAATTATGGGCTGAGGGGTTTAGGGTTTTAGTATTTAGGGGTTGAGGGTTTAGTTTTTAGGGGTTGTTTAGGGTTTAGGGAATTTTCAATAATGTTCAAGCTTTATGCATATATTCGTCGAATAGAATAGCGTTGCCCAATTTAATGAAAGTATCTCAAATTTGATCTACAAGTGCATGATACATGCTTGGTAAGGCTTAGGGATTTATTAGTGTTTAGGGTTTAGGGGTTTAGTGTTTTGGGAATTTTCAATAATGGTTCAAACTTTATGGTTACATTCATGGAATAGAATGGTGTTACCAATTTTATCACCACACCAATTTTATGGTTCAAAGAATATATATGATTCGAAGTCTCACCGCACCAATTTTATCATTAAGTATGAATTATTTGGCAAATAATGCCCAAGCTTCCTCAAAATTTCAAGTTTTAGAGCCAGTTTCACTGAGTTTAACGAGTTTATCTCGGTTTAGTGAAAAATGTTCGAATTTTGAACTGCAAACAATGGGAATCTCTACTTCTCGTAATTTTGGGTCATTGACATGCGGGTCACTTGCATTATGGGTCCACAAAGTTAGTGTAAGGCCGGAGTGGGCGGGGAGGTAAATACTTATTGAAGAAAGGCAGGGAAACGTCCATGGGGTGATGCACGTGGGAGAATGCAAAATTTCCACCTATACCCCTCTATTATTGCAGTGCTCCTCAGGTTCTTGTTTCTCGAGCAGGGATAGAAGAGGAATTTTGGATTCTAAAAAAAGGGTGAACTATGCTTGAATAGATGCATGCGATGTTTGGGCGGTGTACCCAAATGTTGAGGATGAAGCTTCTAACATGTTTTTATTGTGAAGCACTACAAATATGATGGCTCAAAATGCCACCGCCCCCGTTTAATTTTACACATAAAGTATAACCTTTAAATGTGTACACCCTTTCAAGCTTCCAGGCTAAATTTGTTCAATAAATTGATTTTTGGGGCTGGATGTTTGAATGAATGGGCGGGGTGTTTGAATGGATGGGCCGGAATTTCTGCACTCCCTCGAAATTTTGAAGCTGAAGCTTCTAAGGTACGCTACTCCCACTTGGGGATGATGTCCCCGTCAGAGAGACCTAGACACATGTACGCTTTCGAGCATTTAATGAGTTGATAGACATCTGCCATCTTTCAAACAAGATGATCAACGTCACAGCCATAGTTGCTGATACCATGTACATGTTTGGTACTTCATACATTGGATGCATCTTGGCAAATCAAGCTATGATTACAAAGGGAGAATCCAAAATTGATTTTTTTTTAATTTTTCCAAGTGACAATATTGTTTTTGGTTGTGAAGCAACTTCAAAGATTATGTCTCAATATGACTCGTGTCAATTGTCATACAAAGTCCCGTTTAATGGATAAACCCATTCAATCTTACTGGCTTAATTATTGCAATAAATTGACAATATGGAAATTTACTAAAAACATGTCAATTTTGGTAACATGGTCTAGAGAAATGATGTAGAAGACTCTAGAACGATGGAGAAGTGTGTTTTGAGATTTGGGCATAGCGTTTATTGTGCTAGACTATACCAATAGTATCTTCTAGCAAATGCTAATAGAATGGAAAAGAAGATCCGACGATCGGTAATGTTGGGATTCGTGAGTCTTGTTCCAACGATCAATATTCAAAGTGGTAAGATAAGATATGGCTCAAAATTCCACCTTCCATAATTTCACCCAAAATAATACATATATGTAACAGACAATGCAAGAGTTTCATGAATTTTCAAGTTTCCGTGCTGATTTCGCCACTTTAACTAGTTCATCTCGGTTTAGCGAAAATGGGTCAATTTTGATCTATTGTCACTAATAGGGGGCCACGTATATGGTGGTTCCCAAAGCAGGGTAGGTCACAATTTTCAAAGTTATCCCTCCCCACCCCTTCGCGCTGTGTTAACATCCACCCTCCGCCATAGACCCTCACCCCTTGCCCACAAAACAGACACGCTCACCGCCGCTCCTCATCTCACCATCGTGCGCCTGAAGAAGCTTTTCCTACCCGTCAGTGTTCTTGAGACGCACGTGTGGTCACGTCGATCGCACGGTAGTCCTGTTATCTCTAGCTCGATCTTGTTGGCAATTTATTTCCATTTCACTTGATCTGCCTCCTCAAATATGTAGTTTAATTTGTCCTCAGTCTGCATGGTCATAGTTGATTCTAGGCTTGATCTGTGTTTTTATGTACCTTCGACGCTTTTTGCTGTCAATATGTTTTTTGAAATGCATGGGCATATATAGTTTTTGTACTCCATCTATGTGTTTCCTGCTTTTCTTTTACTTATTAAGAACCAATCTTAATGTCCCTTGAGTACGAGGGCCGCTCCTCATGCTACTCAACTTTAGTTACCGGTAAGTCCTTTTCATAGTAAGTACATGCGTATCATAGAGAACCGCCAACAAGGTACCCTTGCACATGATATAGAAGTTATCCCATAATCAAAATGACAAGGCGAGCAGACAGTGAGCATCTCAGCAATCTCTTATTTACCATGGGAAAATCATGTTTTTCTCTCTTTCCTCTTTTCAATATGTCTCTCTTTTTTATATAAGAAGAAAGATTCATAGATTGCTCACTATGGTTATGCTGCAAGTTTCCACCATGATTAGGCATGGCTTAGGCTAGTGGTCCAGGCGTTTCTCTAACACATATACATAACTCCATGGACTTACAAGATCCCCTTTTATTTCACACCGACGACATCCGCAAACAAAAGAGCACGATATCAACTAGGTATGTATTTACAGGTGTTGAAAGCATTCCCCATGACAACATGGTTCTGCTAATCCCAACGTATAGATGCAAGCATATACAACTTCGATGACACAATGGTTCAAGTTTATTAGGGGCAAGAAAATAAGGTGTGCCATCAAGTTCGTGAGATATTTACTAACTAGTTTTCACATAACAAAATAATTTTTAATTCGAAAGATAGATGAAGCTTGAGAATTTGCTTGGAATAGCAATAATGATAATAGGTAGATATGGTGGACACAAATGGCACATGTTTTGGTTTAAGGGATTGGATGCATGATAAGTATGCCCTCTCAATACAGGTTTTTGGCTAGCAAGGCTGGGTAGCAAGCAAAAGAGTTGAAGGAAACAAGAAAACATACAAGTAATAAAGCCAAAAATGCAATCTTCCTTGAATACACAAAAGATCTTAACTAAAGAATACTAAGCTTATGAGCCAATCAAGAAAGAAAATAAATGACACAAAATACCTGTAAGCTTTTTCCGTTTTCCTTTCAAACCTCAAAAAGTGTTGCTACTGACCAGATCTCGGTTTGCCAAAACCAATTTAGATCTACTTGATGCTCCCAAAGTGATACCAATACTGATCAACAAGATCAATCATATAATAGATATTGCAAACTAAAATAAGAAGTGCAAAAAGTAAAAGATGAAACTTCTCATTAATATTCCATAAAGTCACTCACACCAAGGGATACATAGATAAACAAGTAAAGGAGAGATACTTCCACAATGCAAACCAACCTATAAGATAACTTATCTACCTAAGATATGAATCTACTAAATGGGTAAAAGATAAAAGATGATGATGTGATACCGCGACACTTCCCCAAGCTTGGAACACGCCAAGGGGATGCCAAACCTGATGACGAATTACTCCTTCGATGGTGGTGGTGTTTCCTTGTCATCATCAGACTTCCAAGGTAAAGGCTCCCCATCCATAAAGGATGTCATGGTTTCCATAATCCTTAAACTAACAATAGAGCTTATGCGTTTAAATCTAGCCTCATACTCACAGTTTTGATTTTGTATGTCGTAGAGTTGTGCTTGTAATTGGTTGGTGGTCTGATGGAGTGAGAGGATTTCGTCTCGAAGCTCAGAAACCTCCTCCTTGTGCTTGGCGATGAATTCTGAACTTATCTTATGGATGACATCCACTTCGTGTTCCGCCATCTTCTTGTACTTGAAAACCTCCTGCTCCAATGTTTCCATCCCGTCTTCCAGACTGCCTTCTCCTTTAGGGCCTTGAACTTATTTCATCTGCACCTTCCCATCCTCGAGAATCAACTCCTTGGGATGAATCTTCAACTCATACATGTATGTGTTGATGACGTCCGTGGAAAAATCCTCCATGGGTGATCCAGAGGAAAACATTATGGCTCCAAAACTGAGAATCTGCCTGACAGAAACACATCAAAACAAAAACACGATGAGAACACGATATACGAACCTCGGGGGATCCAGGGGTTATTTATTACAAAGTTTCAAAGCATAAGGAAGGTATTGTGCAAAAACGAGGCGGAGACGGACTCCAGGGGGCTCACACCCCTTGTAGGCGCAGCCAGCTGGGGCCCGCGCCTAGGGTTGGTGTGGCCCTTCTGGCCTCTGTTTCCTCCTCTATTTCGTCTCATAACCTTCCATATGTAATAAAAACATCAAAAATATAAAAAGATAAGGTTTTCACGAACCTTTAGTTTGTAGCACTTTTACCTACACAAAGACAGATTCTGCAGATTCTGGATTTTGATTTCTAATAAATTCTTCCGGAGTTACCATTTGAATAATATCAACATCTTCATTGTAAGAATCTCTAGAAATATAATGTTTAAACATTTGACCATTCACCACCTGTGTAGTGTTGTCCTTCAAAAGAAGATATTTTAATAGCCCCTGAACGATACGCTTCCTCATTAACAAAAGGTCCTTCCCATTTTGAGCGTAGTTTCCCTACAAAAAATCTGAGACAAGACCTATACAAAAGAACTTTCTCACCAACTGGAACTATCTTTTGAGAATTCTCCTATCATGCCATATTTTTAATTTTGCCTTAAAGTGTCTAGCATTTTCATAGGCTTCACTTCTCCACTCATCTAAGGTACTCAAGTCAAGCAATCTTTTCTCACCAGCAAGTTTAAAATCTCTATTCAATTCTTTCACTGCCCAATAAGATTTGTGTTCTAATTCTAAAGGTAGGTGACAAGTTTTCCCATAAACCATTTTGTAAGGAGACATCCCCATAGGATTTTTATAAGCGGTTCTATAAGCCCATAAAGCGTCATTCAACTTTTAGCCCAATTTTTCCTAGATCTATTAATAGTCTTTTGCAAGATAGATTTAATTTCTCTATTAGAAAGTTCTACTTGCCCACTGGTTTGGGGGTGATAAGCTGAAGAAATTCTATGGTTAACATCATATTTAGCAAGAATCTTCCTAAAACCACCATGGATAAAATGAGAACCTCCATCAGTCATGAGATATTTAGGCACACCAAACCTAGGAAAAATAACATCTTTAAGCATTTTTAAAGAGGTCTTACCATCGGCGCTATTTGTAGGTATGGCTTCTACCCACTTTGTAACATAGTCAATAGCAACAAGAATATGAGTATACCCTTTTGAAGGAGGAAAAGGACCCATAAAGTCAAATCCCCAACAATCAAAAGGTTCAATAACAAGAGAATAATTCATAGGCATTTCATTGCGTCTAGAAATGTTACCAACTCTTTGACATTCGTCACATGATAAAACAAACTTCCTTGAATCCTTGAAAAGGGTAGGCCAATAAAATCTAGATTGTAAAAATTTTTGTGCAGTCCTATCCCCAGCATGATGTCCTCCATAAGCACTGCCATGACATTTTTTCAATATCTCTTATTGTTCATAATCTGGGACACATCTTCGCATAATACCATCTACTCCTTCTTTATATAAATGTGGGTCATCCCAAAAGTAATGCCTTAGATCATAAAAGAATTTCCTTATTTGCTGAGCTATAAAGGTTGGAGGCAAATACTTGGAAACAATAAAGTTAGTGTAATCAGCATACCAAGGACTCTCATGCGGGCTTACCCTTATTGCAGCCAACTGTTCATTTGGAAAACTATCATTAACAGGGATAGGGTCAAAAGAAATGTTTTCCAAACGAGATAAATTATCAGCAATAGGATTTTCAACACCTTTCCTATCTACAATATGCAGATCAAACTCTTATAAAAGCAACACCCATTTAATAATCCTAGGCTTAGCGTCTTTATTTGTCATAAGGTACTTAATTGCAGCATGATCAGTGTGAATAGTAACCTTTGAATCCACAATATAGGGCCTAAATTTATCACAGGCAAAGATTACAGCTAAGAACTCCTTTTCAGTAGTAGCATAATTCTTTTGAGCAGCATCTAGAGTCTTGCTAGCATAGTGAATAACATTCAACTTTTTATCAACCCATTGCCCAAGGACAGCACCCACATCAAAATCACTAGCATCACACATAATTTCAAAAGGTAAATTCCAATCAGGTGGTTGAACAATAGGAGCAGTAGTCAAAGCTTTCTTCAAAGTTTCAAAAGCTTCCTTACAATCATCATCAAAAACAAAAGGTACATCTTTTTGAAGAAGATTATTAAGGGGCTTTGAAATTTTGGAGAAATCTTTAATAAACCTCCTATAGAAACCAGCATGACCAAGGATACTACGAATACCTTTTATATCCCTAGGGCAAGGCATCTTCTCAGTTGCTTCAATTTTGTCTCTATCTACTTCAATACCTCTTTCAGAAATTTTGTGCCCAAGAACAATCCCTTCATTAACCATGAAGTGGCATTTCTCCCAATTAAGAACAAGGTTAGTTTCTTCACATCTCTGCAAAAATTTATCTAGGTTGTGCAAACAATTATCAAAAGAAGTTCCATAGACGGAGAAATCATCCATGAAAACCTCCACAATTTGTTCACAAAAACCATGAAAGATAGCAGACATACATCTCTAAAAGGTAGCAGGAGCATTACATAAACCAAAAGGCATACGCCTATAAGCATAAGTTCCATAAGGACAAGTGAAGGTGGTTTTCTCTTGGTCTTGTGCTCTCACAGCAATTTGAGAGAACCCAGAATAACCATCAAGAAAACAAAAGTGGGTCTTTTGGACAATCTTTCTAGCATTTGATCAATAAAAGGCAGCGGATAATGATCTTTTTAGTAACTTTATTAACCTTTCTAAAATCAATGCACATCCTATAACCAACCACTACTCTTTGGGTTATAAGCTCATTATTTTCATTAGGCACAACAGTGATTCCCCCTTTCTTTGGGACATAATGAACAGGGCTAACCCATTGACTATCAGCAATAGGGTAAATACTACCAGCATCAAGGAGTTTTAATACCTCAATTATTATCACATCCTTCATCTTAGGATTTAAACAACGTTGGTGTTCAACAACTGGTTTTGCATCCGGTTCTATATTAATAGCATGCTGACATATAGTAGGATAAATCCCTTTTAAATCATCAAGAGTATATGCCATAGCTCCTCGGTGTTTCTTCAATATTTCCAATAATCTTTCCTCTTCCTTCCCTGAAAGTTTAGAACTAATAATAACAGGATATATTTTCTGATCATCTAGATAAGCATATTTAAGATCATCGGGTAAAGGTTTCAATTCGAAAACATGGTCCCCTTTAGGTGGTAGTGTGGTACCCAAATCTTCCACGGGTAGGTTATGCTTAAGTAACTTAGGTTGACAAAGGAAAACCTCATCAATCTCATTTCTTTCCTTCATGAAGACCTCACTTTCATGATATTCCATAAACTGCTGCAAGGCATTGTTTGGAGCAAGAGAAATAGCACAAAGGTGTTCAACCTTGAAATCCTCATTAGGCAATTCGTTTTCATAAGGAGTTTTAGCAAATTTGGAAAAATTAAACTCATACGAATCTCCATCAAACTTAGTCAAAACTTTCTCCTTCCTACAATCTATAATAGCCCCACAAGTATTCAAGAAGGGTCTACCAAAGATAATAGGACATATTTTACTAATTTCAGAACCAAGCACTAGAAAATTAGCAGGATATTTAATCTTACCA
This sequence comes from Avena sativa, assembly GCA_916181665.1. Taxonomy (NCBI): domain Eukaryota; kingdom Viridiplantae; phylum Streptophyta; class Magnoliopsida; order Poales; family Poaceae; genus Avena; species Avena sativa. The sequence continues at coordinate 161,667,438 of OV702294.1, read as the reverse complement.
CAAAGGACCTCCACATCCTTATAATGCCAATTGGGCAAATTGTCTCTCTATTAGCAAGGTGAACAACCACATCTATGTCCTCAAGTTCACAAGGACTAATTTCATGCATAATTTCCCTGTAAAGCTCATAAGGAATAGCACTAGAACTAGCACCAATATCACATAAACCATAGTAGCAATGATCACCTATTCTAACAGAAAGCACATGTACACTAGTTTTCCTAACTTTTCTAGGATGATAGACAATATTAGAAGCGTCTTCACAAAAGACAATGTGCTCATCCTCTATATTTTTAGTGACAAGATCTTTCACAATAACTACCACAGGTTCAACATTTATTTGTTCATCAAGTTCCACAGTGTTCTTTGCACTTTTGCTAACCACATTAGCTATGATAGAATGTTCCTTTACCTTAGCAGGAAAAGGGATTTTCTAAACATAAGGTTCATGCAAAATAGGATCAACAGTACAAACTTCAATGCTAGCAAGAACATGGGTAACAATATCTTTATAAGGTGCATGGTACTTGTCCCACTCCTTTTTGGGAATTTCAATATAAGAGGCAAAAGCCTTAAAAAAATTGCAAGTGCTTGAGAATCAAGACCATACTCAGTACTAATATCACAGAAGTCATCAGTTCCCATAAAAGATTTAATGCATTCATAATCATAGTTTATACCTGACTTTCTTCCTTTGTCATTCTCCCATGCTTCAGTGTTCTCTTGAATATGGTCTACGAGATTCCATTTAGCTTCTTCCTTCATACGTGTGAATGATCCAGCACAAGAAGCATCTAGTAAATCTTCATCATGAAGAGAAAGCCTTGCATAAAAGTTATTGATAATAATATTGTTATGGAGTTCATGAATAGGACATTTAAGCATTAATAACTTCAATATCCCCCAAGCTTGAGCTGTACTCTCTCCATCACGAGGCCAAAAGTTATATATTAGATTCCTATCCTTATGAATCTCACTGGGAGGATAGAATTTACAATAAAAGAGAGGTACTATTTCCTCCCATTCCATAGATTGTCCATTTTTTAGCAGCTTATACCATTCATTCAGCTCTTCCTTTCTATGATATAGAGAGTAGCTTCTTATTCACATGTTCAGTTGTGATACCTGCGCACTTAAACAACCCGCATAATTCATGGATAAAAATCAAGTAATCACCAGGATGGATAGTTCCGTCCACTCAATAATAATTATCCATAACACGATCAACAATAGTTGTAGGTATCTTAAAAGGATCTATCTCAACAGGTGGCAGTTCATCTACTACCCTAACGGTGGTAGTAGTTTTTCCAAATAGAAAACCTAGTGGGTTATCCATATTGGAAACAAAGTAACAAACAGAAATAAAAAGCAATACTCATAGTAGAAGTTTCCTTTACCAGTTCCACTCTTCAATAGCGCTTCACTCCCCGGCAACGGCGCCAGAAAATAGTCTTGATGAACCACAAGTATAGGGGGTGTATCGTAGTACTTTCTATAAATAGGAGTGTCGATCCCAACGAGGAGAATAAGGTTTTGACTAGTGGTATGGAGCAGGAAATCTCTGTAAATACTTAGCAAACAGATTTTTAGGGGTTTTCTGATAAAACAAGGAAATAAAGTGCAAGTAAATAAAACAGTAAACAATTGCAGCAAGTTTCCCAATCCTTTCTTAGCAAAGGACAAGCCGGTGGAAATACTTATGAGAACCAAACGTACTCGAGGACACATGGGAATACTGTCAAGTGCTTTCGTTTCATATAGCTGAGTATTCTTCTTTGGTTTTATAAGTGTTGTGTGGGTGAACCTGTGCTAATGTACCGACCTTACTTAGACTAATACATACTTGTGATTAAACTCCTTGCAAGCATCCGCAACTACAAGAAAGTAATTAAGATATAAACCTAACCACAACCTTAAACTCTGAGATCCTACACTCGCTTGTGCAATGGTTTACTAAACGGGGTTCAGGTTTCTGTCACTCCGGCAACCCCACAATTAGTAGCCAAATACACAATGCATTCCCCTAGGCCCATAAATGGTGAAGTATCATGTAGTCGACGTTCACATGACACCACTAGAAGAATATCACCACAACTTAAATATTGAACCATTGAATAATACCTCAACACAAATCCACTACTAACAACATGACTTCTCCCATGTCCTCAAGAACTAAACAAACTACTCACGAGACATCATATGGATCAAGATCAAATATGATATGGTGATGGATAACAATCTGAACATAAACAATAATTCAATGTTTCCACTCACAAGCATCAACTACAATAGCAATCAACACCGGGAAAGTTTCCCCTAAGAACTATGCAAGATTCAACACAATTGTTATCGCGGGATGAAGTGGTGATGATGGTGCTGGTGGAGATGATGGTGTGGATGATGATGATGATGATCCCGATGAAGTATAGCTTGATGATGGTGTTGACGACGACGATCTCCCCTCTCTAGGAAGGAGTTTCCTTAGCAAAAATCTGTCTGCCGGAGAGCTCTTTATCTCTTGGTGTTTTCCGCCCCGCAGAGGCGGCGGAATCTTTCTATGGTTGCTCCCCATGTATTAGGGTTTTGAGGAGAAGATATAGGCGAGAGGGCGGAGCCAGAGGTGGGCCAAGGTGTTCACACCCCCTATAGGAGCGGCCTAGGGTGGTCCGCGCCTGGGAGGGTGTGGGCCCCCTGTGGCCCAACTCCACCTCCCCTTCTGGCATTATTCGTCTTTTGGGAAAATAGGATTTTCTGTAGTTTTTTTGGTATTTTTCTGATCTTCACGATATTGCATCAAAACACCGCTTTTTTCCATCAGAATCCTGACTCCGTCAGTTCATCCTCCAAGAATCATCCAACATGCAAAAACAGATGAAAAGACATAAGTAACACCTCCTAATATGAAATATATCAATGAATAGAGGAAAATTATGATATAGAATGGTGATGCAAAATGGACGTATCAAAGGTCCAAGAAGCACCCGCCGGAATAAAGACTTTCCTTATCTGCTAAGGAATATTTGGGGAACCAACATAGAATCTGTATTGTAAAATTAACTTGTAACCTCTCCGACTAAAGATCTAGGACCCAGCCTCTCACATAAAGGTTGGGAACACCCGACGGAGAGGGCACCCCATAGTTTTCTAGCAATCTACTGTAAGCTAGATCGCAACTAGCAAACCAACGACTTTATAACCAAGCTTTCTCAATAATCAGATTGCATCAACTTCCTTTTTGTGATCAGCCAACGAAATCCCCAACGCTCTTTTTTCCATGAAACCCTGTCCATAGAAATGGGCATTGCCGAGGTTTTTTACCCCTCGTCACAAAGGTTCCGATGAAACACAGGCAAAATCTCTAGTGCAAGCAGCCTAGCAGCAGTGACAGAACTTTTCACAAATTTAGTAGCATTTGAATGATTCAGTAGTACAAAATAAAGAGAGAAAATATCGATAGATTCTAGTTCATATTCAGCAGCATTTCAAAATGACTGATTCAATAATACAGACACTGAAATTCAATAGCAGTATAGATGGAACTAGTTCTTGCTTCAGCTCTAAAAACCATGCCCACGATCAATTTGCCCTCTTCTCCAAACACACTCAAATCATTCAGTAAGAAAAACTGACAATCAAGTCTTCTTTTGTGTGAAACCTCCACCTCACATAATAATATGGAACACAATCATTGTCATAATAGTTGTTCTTGGTCATATAGGGATGTAGCAACCTTGGATCGATAAAGATCCTAAGTCTTGATTAACATGCTAGTCCATGGATCAATAGCTAGCACTCACAGTCGATGAAATATCATGTAAAACACAAGCCTTTATTACATAATCGAATAATCCAGAGTTTACATTATTACAACATAAGCGAAATATATATGACTTGGAGTCCCATCAATGCCACGGGAAGGTTGAGTGAAGACCCGTGATCCTAGCGCACCTTTCAACGATCTCCAAATTCTGCATGAAATGTGCAGCCAAACAAGTTGGTCAATACTTTGAATGTATTGGCAAATTACACCAAGGAAGGAATAAGACTAACTCTACATGCAAGGCTAGATTAGTCTTTGGGGTTCATTTGCATAAACCTAGTTTTCTCTAAGTGAGAGAAAAATAGGAAGAGTTTTATCCTACTTTGTAAAAGATTTCTTAAGTAAAATAGGGTCGAATGGAACACAAGGATATTACTCACCAAGTTTCCAAACAACCAACACTTGGATATTACTCACCAAGTCCCAAAATCCCACCCATCGGCGATATTACTCATGCCAAGGGGTTTTAAAACTTTGTTTAGAAAAGAGAGAGGAAGATCCTTCAGAGGATCCATCCTTCAGATGCTCAATGTTGTTCTATTTCCGTGAACACGGCTGATCAATCAGATTGCAATACTCTCAAGAGTTTGTGCACTTTACCCACAATCCATGATCAAGTCCTTTTATAGACAAGACCATGGAAAGGCTTTCCCTTAGTAGCCCCTCTACCTTCTGGACCCAACCGTGCCAAGAACCTCCAAATGTTGGTACCTAGGTGAGGTTTCCCACTAAGTACTAGGCAAAGACAGAGCCCATATGTATTGTGGTTGCACTGGAAAGCTTCTGAATTCTAAAACATGGAAGACTTCTTTGATTCCTAGGCGGCCGTCCTCCACCAAAATCTCACTCGTTGACCCGATAACCATTCCGCCTATAAGAAAACTTAGTTTTATTTTGAAGTGGATTTGAGAAGAAAAGATCGCTCAAGAGAGCCTTTATACTTAGAAAAATTCTTGTCTTTTGAACCCCCAACGCTACTTTATATATATAGCATAGCAAGCAATACTTAGCAAAAATAGGGGTAACCTATTAGGAGGGAAAAATCCTAAGTATAGAGATACTCATGGCATACTACAAAAATTCATCGCACTTGCAAAATAATACTAAGTAAAAATTCTACCAGAACATCCTACACATGCACATTACAGAATTTGAAGATGAAACATGCATAGAATCAAAACTGGGACATTATATGAACAATAGGTGTAACTTGCCTTATATTGAATATATGGGTGATGATTGTATTTCTCCATAGCAATTGCACTCTCCGAACAATCTAACACGGGGACAAAGTAGTTCCAATCAAAACAAAAACATAGCAAACACAACAGGGATGATCACAAACATGCGTGATGATATAATATGATACAATGGTTATATTTAGCTCTCTGAACAGTATTTGATCATATGATGCATGTAGGAGATCCTTTAATGCAATAGGATATTTATTATTAAATCTCGATTACTAAATAAGAGGTTTTAACAGTTCTATTGCAACTTTTGTGCTAATTGTCGAATAAAATTTGGTTCTGGGTTTTACTAGATAGAGGACATTAATACAAACCAGTAGGAGTTGGATTCACCCAAAATGGAGTTGTAAATCTTTTTCTATGATTTAATTATTGTTTAATAGTTTAAATCATTTTAAATATTTACTTCTTCAATAATTTTATCAAGGACCTGATCTGTATTATACACGAAATTGTGAATCCAGAAAAAGACTATTTATATTTTTATGACATATAATTAATTTACTATGCATTTAATACTCTAAAAGGCTATTATTACTAATTAAATCACTACAATAATTCACCATCGCAAAAGTTGAATCTAACAGCGTATTAGTCTCGTATATGAAATTAGGAAACCATAGAGACTTTATTTGTATTTTCTGATCTAAAATAATTTGCTATGATTTAATTATAATAACAATGCGATTTAAGGTTTCTACAAGATCATCTCATAAAATAGTGTTGAAAAACTTTATGCGTATTTTATATAGATAGATATGATCAAAACTAAACAATAGCAATTTGTTTCACTTAATTTGGATCTACCAAACATTAATTGTGATTTAAATAGTATTAGATAGATTTAAATAATCCAGAAAATATAGCTACTGCAAGGTACGAATTTTATTGAATAATTATATTCTACATATTTTTATGAATCCAATGGTATATTATATGAAACTTTTGGACTCATAATCAATTTACTATGAATTGTACAATGCTATATGTTTTTCTGCCCATTTAAATATATTTTACAAAAGGCTGGGACATGGCGATGACGTGGCACGATCTGATTAGTTGATACCTCTTCGGTTAACTGACTTGTTCGTGGCCGCTGGATCAAGATCTAACGGTGCAGAATATGCGGCTTGGATCTTGGCTGGCTTTAGCTCCAGATCAGCTTGGTCCAGTCGGCTTGACGGCTTGGCTCGGTTCAGAGATCTGGTCCACCAAGATCAGATCAGACGGCAGGGGTTGATGATGGCGAGCTGGCAGCAAGGTCGACGGTATTAGGGCGGGGAGAGGTGCGTCACATCACGGGGAGGCCCATGGTGGTCACGACATGGTCTAGAGCTTCCCGTGGCGACGGCAGGGAGCGTCTGGAGGCGTGCTATGGCGGCGGTGCTCCGGCGGTGTCCCGTGGACGTTTTAGTGCTCCTGCTGAAAAGGAAAAGGCGTGAGGCAAGGCGGTAGGGGATGGGGAGAAGGACCAGAGGAAAAAAGAAGGCTCAGGAGCAATGGAATCGATCTCACCCTCGAGCTCCTGATAGCGGTAATGGCGGCAGCTGCAGATCGATCCAGTGTAGGGAATTAGGGTTTCACGGATTTTTTTGAAGGGGAAAAAGGACGGCGGGGGTCAAGATTATATGGGAAAGAAATCTTGGGTGAGGGGGTGCCGAATCGGAACTGAATCGGAGGGAAATCCATGGAGGCAGTTTGTCAACATGTTCTTCACGGACTATGGCTTAGAGGAGAAGACGACCTGGCGGTCCCGGCTTGTCAATGGCAGCGGGGGAAGGTAGGCTGGCTGGCTGCTCTCTACCGCGGGCCACGCCGGCAAGGTTGGACCGGCCCACTGGTTATGATGTGCGCGTACGGGAGAAAAGGGGGAGGAGGGGTGCGGCTGTCGTGGTATTGCCGATGAGTACGCCATAGAGGGGTCCTCACAGTGCGTGTTTAGAGACATGGGGGAAGGCGGACTGTTGACGGGTACGAGGTAACACACCTTACCCAGGTTCAGATCCCACAACGGTGGCGGTATCCTACTCTTATAAATCACTATAATGGCAATACGCCGAGTTACAGAGATAGGTTCGCTGTGCGAGGTATGACTAGAAAGTTTAAGTTGTCTTTCCCTAAAGGCTCCCATAGGCCCGACTTATATAGTCGCCAGGTCCTAGGGTTACAGGGAGAAGTCCTTGCCGGGCCGGTTACAGAGTCCTACAATGCGTACAGCTAGTCTAGCGTGTCTTGCACTCCAAGGCTCTGGGTACGCTGGTGACTCCACCGTAGCCTTCCTTCATCCGGCATGGGCCTCCCTCCTGGATCCATCTAACTGGGCCGCCCAGAAGGCCATGGGCCATGCTACAAACAGTGGGCCACCCGGGTTATCTGGATAGGTGACATGCTATGAGGATGCCCATATAGCATATCCCCAACAGCGGCTCATGTTGGGCCGGCCGGTGACGAGTTCCTGCGGCTGTTGCACTGGGTTAGGCTGAGGGGGCATGTCCTTTGCACGATCATTGTCGGCAGCAATAAGTGGTCCCTTCCCCTTGTCAAGCGCTGTAGGCGGAGCTCTCCCAGGTTGATCTTCATCCATCGCCGTCCTAATGGTGACGAACACTTCTCGGGACGTGATGGCATTGTTGGCTTGCTCGTCGCGCTTGTAATCCTCCTCCATCTCCTGCATGACGGATTCTAGCTCCTACGGACTGAAGTCTATCTCCTCGGAGTCTACGCTGAAGTCAGCATAGAGCGTGTCTATCACAGAGTCGGAGGGTGTCAGGGCTTCCTCGATGACGGGGGTGGAGGTGCAACAGCAGCGACGATGACTGGTGGTGGTTGATCTACGGCGATGGCGGCCGGAGGCGGTGGTTGAAGTGGTGGCACTCCGTCAATGAGCACCTGAGCTGCTCCCTCTGCCTCCATGTAGCTGTTGACGGTGTTCACCATACTTTCAAAGGTGAGGCGTCCTGAAGCTTGCCGCCGCCTTAGAAAATGCAGGAGAAGTGTTCCCTGGTCCAGTCCTTCCACAAAGTGATACATAGCATCATCATTGGGGTAGTGTGCCAGATCAGCTCGTATACGGAGCCACCTGGCAAGGTAATCGCGGGGGTTTTCGCCCTCTCTCTGAACGCAACGCGCTAGATAGAAGATGGTAACCACGCCGACAAACTTGGATCTCTGCTGTCCAGATGCACGGACGAAGCCGGCGGACTTGCGGTGATCTTCCATCGTTATATCCTGCTGTCACATCCCAAGATTTTCCAAATCTTGTAATGTGAAAAATAAAAGAAACAAAATAAAATTTTGTTGAAAATCAGGGTAAAAAGAAACTTTTGTTTCTAAATGGAAACTTAAAATCCCATCTTGAACAAACTTTGGTAAAGTTTGAATCTAACAAAAATCCAAATCAAGGGAAATGCATTCCTCAATGAATGTATCTGGAAAATTGAACACTTGGAAAATAAATCAAAAATCCTAAACCCTAATGGAATAAAAATTAATTCCCAAGTTATCTCCAAGCCTATGGATTTGATCCATATAAAAATTTGTCAACAAACATTCACAAATGACCAAGAAAGACAAATAGAAATAAAATAAGACCATAGAAATTGGTTTCACTTAATTTGGAACCATGGATAAAATCCTATTGTCACATCCCAAGATTTTTTCCAAATCTTGTAATGTGAAAAATAAATGAATAAAATAAAACTTTGTTGAATTTCAGGGTGAGAAGAAACTTTTTGAATCCATTTGGAAACCTTCAAACCTATTTTGATCAAGATAAATCCTAAAGGGATTTAAAGAGATAAACAATTGATAAAGAAAAATTTAAATATTTGGAAATACTATTTTGTTTCTTTTATTAAAAGGATTTTGGATTTCAAATGAAAAGGAAGGAATTTAAATAAGGATTATTTTATAAGCCAAATTAAAACTTGGCCAAGCCTTTGAAACAAAATATTTCTATTTGAGAAAAATAGTAAAAGTTTATTTAAATAAAGTAATAAGGATTTAATATCCAAGTTTTATTAATAAAGGTTTTACTATTTTTTAACCATCAAAACTTATTTTAATTCAAATAAGATTTCCAAGTATTTTATATTCTCAAATAAAACCTACTGATTTGGTTTTTAAAATATTTGGATTTCAAATGGAGATTTTTAATAAATCAAATCCTATTTTGATTTAATAAACAAGGTCTATTTATTTAATTAATAGTGGACCCTAAAATAAAATCATTATTTTATTTTTGAGACTTTGGTTTATGTTACTGAACAGAACCAAATTCAATTGCAAAGTGTGTTGATTTTTTGAATTGTTTTGAATGTTGTTTGATTTTCAAAACAGAAAATAGAATCAGAAAAGGAAAAAGCATTCAGAAGAAAAAAAATAAGAATCAGACACAGCCCAGCCGGCCAGCCCACTAAGCCCAGTACCAGCCCAGCTTCTCTCCCCCACGCGCGAAGCGTTTTCTACCTGAACACATACCCGCGGAACAACTGACCGGTGGCCCCTTTCCCTCTCTTCCTTCCCCGCTGACGCCCAGACCCCACCGCCAGCTCACCTCCTTCTTCCTCGCGCAGACACCGCCTGCCGTTGCTGCCATTTACGCTGGCGTTGAATACGCGATGAATACGCCTTGATTCCTCGCAGTAACAACGCCCATTTAACCGCCTGCACCTCCTCTCCATTTCCCCTCAAGCGCCTCCCTCTCTCTGCCCCCAGGCTGTCCTGAATCGAGCTCGCACTCCCACTGCTCCGACCGCCATTCCCAGCCAATTCCGGCCAAACACTGTCGCCCCCTGCCTTCTTGAGCACACCGTCGAGATCCCCACTCCCAGGCGCACCTGCCTGAGCCTTCCATTTACTCGCGGGCGCCCCAGAACCTCGACTCCGACCACCTCTGAGCGCCGCCGTGCCAACAACTCACTCCGGCGAAGATTCCTGGTAAGTCCAGACCACCCCGAGCCCTCTCCTTCACGCACGCACCTTCGCACTGACCTTGCGCGTCTAACCGTGCTCCCTGTTTGCCCTCTCGTGACCCGTAGCACCGTCCTCGACGACGACCGCGTGCAACCGTCGCCAGACTCAACTCCGGCGAGCTATTACCTTCGTCCCTGTGCGCCCCTTGCTTCCTCGAGAGCACCTTGAGCACCACCACGACCACGCAAACTCGGTGAGCACTTCCTCTTTTCCCCTTGCCTCCTAGAACCGCCGCTAGCCCACCGTCTGACCGCGCCACCGCCAGCCACCGTCGCTGCGCCGCCAGCTCTTGGTCAAACAAGCGTGAGCCGTTAGATGCGAATCCTGCAGTTGTGTTAGATCCACTTAAACGAAAGGGTATGCGACGATCTAAGCCGCACATGCCCCTTTCAATCCTACGGTATGTGTTAGTCGATCCACACGAAACGTTTTCGACGAATAGGAAACAGACACGTGTCACTGGTTTGATTTAAAACAAACTTTGAATCTGTTAGAGATTCAATTTTGAAACCCTTGTAACTTTTGATCCACACGTCCAAAAATTACAAACTTTATATCAATGGAATCAGTGGGACAAGCCCTAGTCAACCATGCAATTTTTTTAGTAAAAAGTTTCTGTTAAAATGTTTGTTTTTGCAGAAACATTTGTATGCTTGTTTAGGTTATAAAAATTATTCAAAAATGATTTTGAGGTTGAAAACTTGGCAAATTGATTTGTGACGAACCTACTGACCCTAGGAACCAACTTATGGTTTTAAAAATGGATTTGGTGAAGATTAGGATTGGAAAATAGATTTAGCCCATTTCTAGCCAAACATAAATATTGATTTTGTTATGAGAATGTTTTGGAGTAAAAACTTTGGAAAAATGATTTGAATCAAACCTACTGACCCAAAACACAAAGTTTTGTGAACTAACAACTTATTTGGAGAACAATATAAAAATTGTTGCTTTAATAAAAACATTTTTTTCACCACATAAAATAATGATTGGATTTAAAAATGGTTTATTGATAAAACCCTTTTGCAAATGACTTTGCCACTTTGGAAAATGACCACTTTGGACTTTACAAAGTTTAGAGCCTAGTAAAAACCATCTTTGCAAATAAAACTATCTTATGCATGCTTGCATGCATGACTTAGATCCCAATATTTTATGTATGTTAAATTGTTTGATTGATTTGGTTGGAATGCTAGTGATATTGTGTTTGCTTGATTGACTTGTAGTGAAGATATAAAAGTGTGAAACTAGCAAGATCAAGAAGTGAACCAACATCCCCTACCAAAAAGGCAAGTTACACTATCATCTAAAGTCCTACTATTTTCATTATACTTAGTGGATTTTGAAACATGCATGAAAAGAATTTCTAAACTTATGCTATGCTTAATCCTAATAGGATACCTTATATATTCCTTAGTGAAAACAATGTAGTTGTGAAATGCTTAGCCATGCTAAATATTTTGAGAAGAGATACATGTTGAGATTTTAAGAAGTTGAGAAAAGACTTGTGTTTTATATAATAAAACAAGGACTCAATGAACCACCTGGGTGGACAGGGATACTTTGAGTTTTGGACAAGGTGGCAACAAAAGGAACCATGTCTATGGAAATCTCTTTGTGTTGTGCACCAAAAGAAAACCACCCAGGAAACTTAGAGATTGAACATGTTTCTCCAATTGCGGCTTTTGTGTACAACCACATGCTACTTATGGCTCTGGCTTAGTCAACTACATTGGGAAGCCCCATACATTGTCTTCAGGTTACTGAAAATGAGGAACTTGAAATCCTACATGGGTACTGAAGACAAGCTAGCAATGGTGTATGGGAGGACTCTTTGGAAAGACTTCGACACATTCTCAATCTGCCAGTATTCCATCTTGGTGAGTACCTATCCAGCGGCCACTGGTGGCAACAAGATGAGATTGTGTCATGTGGGTAAAGTGTACAACTTCTGCAGAAGAAAATAAAAATCTAAGTACTTAGCCGTGTCCCTGGTTATGGACAATACTGAGCAACTAAAGTTTGAAGCTATGGGAAATCTCGACATTTTAATTTCTAAAAGATTTTTTTTTAAGTGATAACAAAAGACTTGCAGCACTTGGGGGTACCAAGGAGCTCAAGAGATTTGGATAAAGACTTGAACACTTGGGGGTACCAAGGAGCTCAAGAGATTTGGATAAAGACTTGAACACTTGGGGGTACGAAGGAGCTCAAGAGATTTTGATGAAAACTTGAACACTTGGTGGATTCCAAGGAGTTCAGAAAGAGGTGACAAAAGTTCAAATCCATTTTGAAAAGATAGGATAAATTATTGCTTTCTGCAAATGAGCCTAAAACCCTACTTAGCCAAATATGCATGTAATGATAGGATCCACTTATATTCTACATAGTAGTGAAACTTGCCAATACAATTCAAATGTATTGACCCTTGTGGCTGTAACTTGTAATGTTGCAGGTTTGATTGTTTTTAGTGGAATTGATTGATTAGGATTACAAGTCTACAACCAACATGTTTGCCTGTGGCACTTTGAAGATGAAGTACCCCATGCTTATAGTTATTCCGCTGCAATGTAATGTAATAGCCAAATGAGCTATGTAAGATGTAATAAAATTATGTTATTCCTGGTTATAAAGTTATGTATGACCCTTGTTTCTTGATATTACATCTTAACTGTGGATGCTAGCTATTGATCCAGGGACTAGCATTGTAAACACAGGGGATTCCACCTTATATTATTTAAAGGTTGGGACACTCCCTCTACACCTATGAATAAAGTAAGATAAGGAAATTGAATTCCCAAAGCTAATAAAGAACCTATCCAGAAAACCATACCAATTGGTGAGCAATTTATCCTAAAAGGATTTAAAAGGATAAACAAATATCAAATAAGATTCCACAAATTGGAATCACAAAGTTTGGATCTCTAAATAAAAAGATATGGATTTTACAAGGTGAAGAAAGAAATATTAAATAAAGATTATTTAAAGACCAAACCAAATCTTAACCTAGCCCATAAACAAGTGGAATAAGTTATAATCCAAATCCAAATAAAATAAAAGGATAAAGAATTTTCCATATAAAATAAAATGTCATAAACCAAATCCTATTGGAGTTAAAACAAATACCCAATCTTAAATGATTAATAAATCATATTAAAATACTTTCCAAATAATTCAAGATGAATTATCTGAACCAACTAAACAAATAAAAACCTACTGAAAGGAATTGGAAAGTTTAAAGAATCTAAATGGAGGTTTAAAATTATTATTAAATCCTATCTAATTAAAAACTAGAGCCTATTTTGAATAAATAAAAGACCCCAAAATAAATAAGGTTTTATTCAAAAATTGACATCAGAATACAATACTAATCAGTATTTGAATCTACTCAATCTTTGACAAAAGTTTGAATTCAAATGGATGCTTGATTTGATTAAATGAAATCAAACCAGAAAATCAGAAATGGAAAAAGAGAAAAACAAACAGAATAGGAAAAAAATATGAAAAGGACCTAACCCAACTAGCCTGGCCCAACTAAGCCCAGCCAGCCCACTGCTCCTCTCCCGCAGAAAACGATTCGCACCCACGTTCGAACCCGCACAGCCACTGAACGCCAGGACCCACCTTCCTCTCTCTTCCACTCACTGACAAACGGGCCACGCGACCACGTCATCTTCTTCCTCCCCGCGGAGACCCCGCCCCTCACCTCGCCGGCCGTTACAGGCGAATAACGCTCGGCTTAATTCGCGTTAATGGCATAGTTAAACCTCCCCCTGACGACGCCCTCTTAACCGCCCACGTCTCCTCTCCTTTTCCCCTCTGTCGCCTCACCCTAGCGCGCCCCCAGGCCGCCCAAATTTCCCCTACACCGCCACTGTCCCTGACAAGCTCCGGCGACGATTCCGGCCGGACCCTACCGCCCCTTGCCTCCTCGAGCACACAGCCGTGATCCCTATCTCCTGGCGAACCTTCCCGTATCGCCAGCTCACCCGCGCGTGCTCTGCAGGCTCGACAACGTCACCGCCAGTGCAGCGCCACCGTCTGCCTCCGCTCCGACAGCTTTTTCCGGTGAGTGCTGACTGCCCTTCCTCCTCCCGATGATGCACGAATGATCGCCAACCTCGTGCACCGCAATGCCGTTTTTGCCTTGTCTTCTTATGCACCGTAGCGTCGCCCCTGTCGACGTTTGAGCGAGACCGACGCTGTCACTGACTCCGACGAGGAATCCCGACTGATCCCGTGCGCCCCTTGACAAACTGCAAGCGAGTTGAGCTTCAGCATCATACCACGAACTCGGTGAGCATCTCCTTTCCCTCTCCCGCTTCCTGCATCGCCGGCAACGCCACCGCCAGGCCGCTCCGCCGCCAGACGCCGCCCCAGCGCCGCTAGCTTTTGGTCACAGGCTCGGGACCGCTAGATCTTGATCTGACGATTAGGATAGAATGAGAGCGAAGGGGTAAGTAGCATCTCTGTGCCGCACGATCCAACTTAAATCCAACGGCCTACAGCGCGTGATCCAGACGAAACGGTATCAACGAGTAAGAACACGACACGTGGCTCAGACTTCGTTTTAAAAACAGAAACTTTCCTATTAGAAGTTCAATTTTGTAAAATCCATAAATTTCAAAACGCACGTCCAAATTTTGCAAACTTTATATCAATGGATTCAGAAAAACAAGCCCTAGCCAACCATGCACTTTGTTTAGTAAAAAGCTTCTAGTAAAATGTTTGTTTTTGCAGAAACTTAAGTATGCCTGTTTAGATTATAAAAATTGTTCTAAAATGATTTTGGGGATAAAATCTTTTGCAAATGGTGTGTTTTGAACCTACTGACTATAGGAAACACTTTGTGGATTCAAAAATGTATTTGGAGAAACAAAAAAATGAATCTTTGATTTAAACCATTTCTAGTCAAATAAAAATATGGTTTATTTGTTAAAAATGATTTTGGAGGAAAACCTTTGGGAAATGTTTTGGAAATAAACTCTCTGACCCTAAACACAAGGTTTTATGGTTTGAAAAAATATTTTATGAACCCTATAGATTAATGCCCTATTAAAAACATTTCTACACCACATAAAATGATACCTTGTTTTAAAAATGATTTATGAAGTAAAACCTTTTTGAAAATGGTTTTGCCACCTTATAAAATGACAATTAGGTGCTTTCAAATGTCTATGAACCATTAGAAACCACTTTCTCAAATAAAACAATCTTTTGCATGCTTGCATGCATTGTTGTTTCTATAATTTTATGTGATGAATTGCTTGAATGGTAGATTGAAATATTGTTTGCTTGATTTAATTGTAGTGATTTGAAGTGAGTGAACATTGCAAAGAACAAGGAGTGAACTTATGCTCTACCAAAAAGGCAAGTGATGCTTCATACTTTGTCCCATTATTTTCACTATGCATTAGTGATATTTCTAAGTAGGACTTGCATGGAATTTTTGCTAAGTATAAACTATGCCATGGGAAATCCTAGTAGATGAAACCTTAGTAGAAGTTTCCTAAGTTAAGATTCCTACTACTATCATGCTTAGCTTAGCTAGTAGAAAACAAGGGTGGATTATATTTCATGCTATGGAATATTTCTAAGTTAAGGACTTGTGTTTTGTTTAATAAAACAACTAAGTGAATGAATCACCTGGGTGGAATGGAAAGAATGGTTTGTGTTGAGTGGTCATGCAAGTCCAGTATGCTGGGGAAAACTTGGGCATCACCAAGTCCAGTATGCTGGGGAAAACTTGGTGTCTCACTTGTGGATGGCCACCCAGGAACAAAGAGATTTGAGATGTCAAATGTTGAGAAGATTCAAGTGCAGCCACTTGGCATTATGGGCTCTGCCTGGATCATATAGGTTGCAATAACTTAGCCAAATGGACAGTTAGTGGTAGGGGATGATAGGTTGGAACGCGTCCATTCTGGTCTAAGGGAAGGCGTCTGAAAGATCTTGTCTTGGGAAACCAAGTCTTGTGGGGAAAGTGCACCACCTCTGCAGAGTGTAAAATCTAAGTACTTAGCCATGTCCCTGGTAAAGGACAATTTGAGCATCAAGACATGGAAGCTATCAAGAATCTCATCATCCAAATTTCTAAGTTAAAAACTTGTGGTTGAACAAGGGTTTAAGGTTCACCAATTTCTATTGGTGGTTCCTTGGGTGATTTTTGTCAAGTAAAAACTTAGTGTTTTCAAATGATAGGAAAATCTATTTTGAGCAAAGCAAGCCTAAGCTCCACTTAGCCAAATGCATATAGATGATAGACTCCACTATACTACCATAGTATCACTTGCCAATACAATTCAAATGTATTGACCCTTGTGGCTGTAACTTGTTATGTTGCAGGTTTGATTGATGTTAGTAAGATGTGTTGATTAGGATTACAAGTCTAGAACCAACATGTTTGCCTATGGCACTTTGAAGATGAAGGACCCCATGCTTATAGATATTCTGCTGCAATGTAAAGTAATAGCCAAATGAGCTATGTAAGATGTAATGAATTATTTTATTCCTGGTTATAAAGTTGTATTATGACCTTTGTTTCTTGATATTACATCTTAACTATGGATGCTAGCTATTGATCCAGGGACTAGCATTGTAAACACAGGGATCTCTACCTTATTAAAGGTTGGGAGCCTTACACCTGCACAGGGGCGGTTTGGGTGGGCCTTGAATTTTTCCGATCTTTTCCGGCAAAATCCGAGGAGAGATCCGACATCGATCCTTCCACGAACGTATCCTGCCTGTAGGAGTTCCGTGCGGGTCTTGATGCTCCCCCGACTCCCAAGGAACTAGTGCCCGAGTCGGTTTCGCCGATTAAGAGGTGGATGTCTCCGATAGGGACGATCGAGCATCATGTAGGGTTCATCTTCGCCGGGATCTAGAACTCGTCGGGAGGGATGATCGGAACGTTGCCAGAGAAGAGAACATGACCGATGGCTGCGGTTTCGCCGATTCCCGCGAAGATCTTGGTACTCGCCTGCTGAAGATCCTGAAACGCCTCTTGCCCCACGGTGGGCGCCAACTATCGTGGTATTGCCGACGAGTACGCCATGGAGGGGTCCTCACAGTGCGTGCTTAGAGACGTGGGGGAAGGCGGACGGTTGACGGGTACGAGGTAACACAGCTTACCCAGGTTCAGATCCCACAACGGTGGCGGAATCCTACTCCTACTATAAATCACTATAATGGCAATACGCCGAGTTACAAAGATAGGTTCGTTGTGCGAGGTATGACCAGAAAGTATAAGTTGTCTTGCCCTAAAGGCTCCCAAAGGCCCGACTTATATAGTCGCCAGGTCCTAGGGTTACAGGGAGAAGTCCTTGTAGGGTTTCGTAGCATGGAAAACAAAAAATTTCTATCGCATACAAACAAACAAGCCAAGATCTATCTACTAGATTGTAGCAACGAGTCGATGGAATAACTCACCCTCGAAGATTCCAAAGCGTTTAACGAGAGCGGATTCTCGTGGGTGATGTAGTCGTACTCTTCCCGATCTCAAGATCGCGTAGACGATCCTTCCGGCGCTGCATTCCGGCAGCGCTCCCGCAGTCGGTCACACGTTCGGTACTCGATGAAGACCTTCCTCTCCCTTGTTCCAGCAGGCAGCAGAGGTTGTAGCACTCTCCTCGCGATTCCGGCAGCACAACGGCGTGGTACTGGAAGTAGAGGGGAGATCTCGCAGGGCTTCGCCTTAAGCCGGGGCGAGTATGGTGGACTATGAGAGAGTCCTCGGTGTTCTAGGGTTTAGACACACCAAGGAGGGGGCAAGCCGGCGGCTAGGGTTTAGCTAGGCGGCGGCGGCGGTTTGCCCTAGGGCCGGCGGCGGGTATGGAGGCGGCGGCGGCTTGGGGCTAGGGTTAGAGGTGTAGGAACTTGTGTGTCTAGGAGGGGAGCCCTGCCCCTCCTTTTATGGGTGGAGGGAGGCGCGCCAGGGGAGAGGAGTCCCTCCCCAACTCAGACCCAAGGTGGGCCGGCGGTGGGAGGAGGAACTCCCCCCCCCAAGTCGGTTTCCACCTCCCTCTCCACTTCCCAAAATTGCCGTTTGACTTTCAAACTTGGCGTTTGACTTTTCAAACTAGGATTTGAATAAACCCTCTATTTTGTTCAGCGATGACACCGAGTACATAATGCAATCATACCAACTTGATATAACACATTCATGTACCTGTAAGGTTCCCAACCTTTAATAAGGTAGAGATCCCTGTGTTTACAATGCTAGTCCCTAGATCAATAGCTAGCATCCACAGTTAAGATGTAATATCAAGAAACAAAGGTCATAATACAACTTTATAACCATGAATAACATAATTTATTACATCTTACATAGCTCATTTGGCTATTACATTACATTGCAGCAGAATATCTATAAGCATGGGGTCTTTCATCTTCAAAGTGCCACAGGCAGACATGTTGGTTGTAGACTTTGCAATCCTAATCAACACACTTCACTAAATCAAACAAACCAGCAACATAACAAGTTACAGCCACAAGGGTCAATACATTTGAATTGTATTGGCAAGTGATACTATGGTAATATAGTGGAGTCTATCATCTATATGCATTTGGCAAAGTGGAGTTGAGGCTTGCATTACTCAAAATAGATTTTCCCTTATCATTTGAAAACACTAAGTTTTTGCTTGACAAAATAATCTTTCCCAAGGCATCTCCCAATCAAAGATTGAAGATCCTTTAACCCTTGTTCAACCAAAAGTTTTTAATTTAGAAATTTGGATGATGAGATTCTTGATTGCTTCCATGTCTTGATGCTCAAATTGTCCTTTGCCAGGGACATGGCTAAGTACTTAGATTTTACACTCTGCAGAGGTGGTGCACTTTCCCCACAAGACTTGGTTTCACCAAGACAAGATCTTTCAGAAGCCTTTCCTTAGACCAAGTGGACGTGTTCCAACCTATCATCCCACTACCACCAACTGTCCAAATGGCTAAGTTCTAGCAACCTATGTGATCCAGGCAGAGCCCATAATGCCAAGTGGCTGCACTTGAAGCTTCTCAACATTTGACATCTCAAATCTCTTTGTTCCTGGGTGGCCATCCACAAGTGAGATACACAAGGCAAACCATAAACATGGGCCTTGTGAACCACTCAACCAAAAACCACCAAGCAATTACCATTCCACCCAGGTGATTCATTAACTTAGTTGTTTTATTAAACAAAAACACAAGTCCTCAGACTTAGAAATTTTCCATAGTGTGAATATATTTCCACCCTTGTTTTATATTAGCTAAGCTAAGCATGATAGTAGTAGGAGCCTTAACTTAGGAAATTTTACTAAGGTTTCATCTACTAGGATTTCCCATAGCAAGGTTTATACTTAGCAAAAATTCCATGCAAGTTTTACTTAGAAAAATCACTAATGCATAGTGAAGGTAATGGGACAAAAGTATGAAGCATCACTTGCCTTTTTGGTAGAGGGTATAAGTTCACTCCTTGTCCTTGCAACAATCATACTCTTCAAGTCACTACAATTCAATCAAGCAAGGCACAAACTCAATATACAAATCAAGCAAGACATCACATAAAATCATAGAACCAAGATAATGCATGCAAGCATGCCAAGGATTGTTTTATTTGGAAAAGTGGTTCCTATTGGGACATAAACATTTGAAAACACCTAATGGTCATTTTATAAAGTGGCAAAGTCATTTGCAAAAGATTTCACTTCATAAACCATTTTCAAAACAAGGTACCATTTTATGTGATGTAGAAATGTTTTTACTAAGGCATTAATCTATAGGGTTCACCAAATATGTTTTCAAACCATAAAACTTGGTGTTTGGGGTCAGAGAGTTTAAAACAAAACCTTTCCCAAAGGTTTTCCTTTAAAAATCATTTTTAATAAATAAACTATATTTTTATTTGACTAGAATTGGTTTTAAATTAAATAATCATTCCTTTTCTTCAACAAATACATTTTTGAAACCACAAAGTGATTCCTATGGTTAGTAGGTTCAAAACACACCATTTTCCAAAGATTTTATCCCCAAAATCATTTTGGAATAATTTTTATAATCTAAACAAGCATACAAATGTTTCTGCAAAAACAAACATTTTACCAAAAGCTTTTTACTAAACAAATTGCATGGTTGGATAGGGCTTGTTCCACTGATTCCATTGATATAAAGTTTGCAGAATTTGGACGTGTGGAACTAAAGTTATGGATTTTTCAAATTTGCATACAAATCAAATTCTATTTCTCTTTTAAATCAAACTTCGTCCACGTGGCTGTTTCTGATTCGTCAATACCGTTTCGCTTGGATCGGCAACGGGGTGCGTTGGATCTAAGTGGGACTGGACGGTGCAGATTAGCTCGTACCTCTTCTCTTAAGTGGTTCTGTCTACGCCACAGGATGAGGATCCAATGGCCTACGTGCGTTTGACCAAAGGTTGGCGGCGCAGCGACGGCGGCTGGCGGCGGCGCGGTCAGGTGGTGGCGGTGCTGGTGAAACAGGAAGCAAGAGAGGATGGGAATATGCTCACTGCGTTTGCAGCGTTGTGGGGAAGCTCAAGGAGGTTGTCATTGCTGAAGGGGCGCACGAGGTAGTCCTGAATCGCTCGCCGGAGCTGTGCTTCACCTCGGGCGCAGTCAGATGTTGTCGGAGGCGAGCGTCTGGGGTGCAAGCGAGAAAAACAACGCATCAGGAAGATGCACATGAGTTCAAGGTTCACGGAAACACTCACCAGTGAGCAAGGGGCGCACGAGGTCGTCGGCTATGGCTCACCGGAGTTGGGCTTGTCGTCGGTGGCGCTCAGACATGGACAGAGTCGAGGCTGCAAGGCATGCACGGGCAAGCTGGCGCTACGGGGAGGTTCGCTGGAGGTGGGGAGAAAGCTCGGGTGTGCTAGGGAGCAAAGGGGGGCGTGGGCTGGCCGGAATTGCCATGGTTATTCGTCGGAGACAGGGTGGTTGTTGCAAGCTATGAGGGCAGAGAGGGTCGGGCGAGAGAGGGGAAAGAGAGAGGAGATGCTGGCGCTTATCACTGCATGGTCACGGGGTTGAATTGCTGAGGCATTGATGCGAATTTACGCGTGCGATTATAGCCAGAAACGGCCGGCGAGGTGAGGGGGAGGAACAGGTCCGCGGTTGAAGACGGTGAGCTGGCGGTGGGGCCTGCTTGTCAGTGAGTAAGAGAGATAGGAAGAGGGAGTCCACGAGTCAGTGACTTAGTGGGTTTCTTTCGCGGTAAGGAAAACATTTCGGGGGCGAGGGAATAGGTGGGCTGGACTGGGCTGTTGGGCTGGCCGGCTGGGCTGGCTGGTTTCTCTTTTTTTCTATTCAGTATTCTTTTTCTTTTTCTAATTCTTATTTCTGTTTTGAAATTCAAAACACAACTCAAACAACCAAATCAAATAAACTTCCACTAAACTTTATATTGAGTTTAGCTCTGTTTATCAACACAAATCAAAGTCCAAAACAAAATAATATTTTTAATCTTTTTAGGATCCATTTATTAATTAAATAAAATGGACCTTAGTTATTAATTCAAATAGGACTTGTTTTATTAAAATCTTTATTTTGAAATCTAAAATAAAACCAAAAACACTTCAGTAGGTTTTAATTGAGAATATAAAATACTTGGAAAACTTATTTAAAATAATTTAATAAGTTTTAGTGTTTATTTAAAATGGGAAAAGCCTTTACTTAAATAAAATTGGATATTAATAAATCCTCATTATTTTGTTTAAATAAACTTTTACTCTTTTAATCAAAGCAAAACCTTTTATTTCAAAAGCTTGGCCAAGGTTTAATTTGTCTTTATAAAATAATCCTTATTTATATTTCTACCTTTTCATTTGAAAACCAAATCTTTTTATCTAAAGATCAAAAATAGTAATTTTAAATATTTTTAAGTTTATTGTTTATTTATCTTTTTAAATTCCTTTAGGATTTTATTTGATCAAAACAGGTTTGAAGGTTTCCAATTGGATTCAAAAAGTTTCTTCTCACCCTGAAAATCAACAAAGTTTTATTTTATTCATTTATTTTTCTCATTACAAGGTTTGGAAAATCTTGGGATGTGATAGGCTACCACCCTTAAAATAAATCTCGTCCCGAGATTTGGGAAGGCTAGGGTTACAAATTGGCTCAAAGTATCTAGGGTACTACCACCCTTAAAATTTTCCAACTAAATTACATATTGGCCTGCTTGGGATCTTGATGTAACTTTCCTGGACAGAAGTTTGCATAGTGGCCTAGCTCCTTGCATTTGAAACACATCACTTGGCTGATATCTCTCTTTTCCTTTGATATCATTGCCTCTTGTTTGTTTCTTTGGTTCTTCTTCTTTTCTGGGAATTCATTGGCATAGTGTCCCATCTCTTTGCAATTGTAACATTGCACTTGAGTAATATCCTTCTTGCTAGGGTTGGGGCATTTCTTCTTCTTCTTTTTGGGTCTCTCTAAAGCTAGGAGTTCTTCTAGTTCATGTTCTTCATATCTCACCTCAAAGGTGGGAAATCTTTCTCTCTTCTTGGGGCATTGATCTTCATGCTCCTTGGATGCATGATCCTTGTCTCCACAAGTATTGCTAGCTTGGGTTCCTTCTAGAATAGCATCTTTATCATCCTTGTTGTCATTAGCTCTTTGGGAAAAGTTTTCTCCCATGTTGATCATTTGAGTAACCAATCCTTGCAACAATTGGGATTGAAGTTTCAAAATCCTTTGTATGGCTGGGTCTAGTCCATTGTTGTTGGCTAAAAGCTGAGTTGTCTCTTGGCTCAACTGGTTTTGGGTTGTTATAAGTTCTCTCATGTTGTCCTCTTGGTTTTTGTTGTTTTTGTCACCATCCTTGATGTTGGAGTTTCTTGGAGTAGTCATCTGTTTGGGTTGGATTGGGATTAGAATAGGCAAGATATTTCTAAGGAAATAATTCTAATCACACACATCACAATTCACACAAGCATTATGCAAGCAATCACAAACAAACATTCCACTCAAACAACAAGTTTCAAGCATATTTTTAGGCATCCAAAAATATTTTGTTACACCACATAAGTTGGTGTGTTTGACTTAACTAAATATGGTGGTCCATCTATATGGTTCACTGGTGATCTTTCCATCCTTCTTGGTTGATTCTTCTTGCTTGAGATCATGGTTTCCTTGGAAAAACTCTTGGTCACAAATACTTCAAAGGTGGTCATGGTTCTTTCTAAGTTGTGTTTCCTTAGACTCCAAATCCTTGATCAAGATTCTTGTCTCACTTGTCCTTAGTGATATCCAAGGTTGAAGTCCTTGGTGAATATGCTGAAGATGTTGTAGTCATTAGAGTTGAAGATGTTGAAGTCATTAGAGTTGAAGAAGTCCTTTGCACATGGTGAAGTCTTTGGCCATGGGGTAGGTTTTTCCATCAAGTTGAAATAGATGAGATGTAGAATCAAAACCAAAGTGGTTGAGGAAAGAGTTTACAAGATTGTTTGTAAATAAATTTTGGAACAAATACAACTCCTATTTTTCTAAGGGGTTTTGTCCAATCCTAGGTTTACAAATCCTACAGGCAACATAATGCTCTGATACCATCTGTAAGGTTCCCAACCTTTAATGAGGTAGAGATCCCTGTGTTTACAATGCTAGTCCCTAGATCAATAGCTAGCATCCACAATTAAGATGTAATATCAAGAAACAAAGGTCATAATACAACTTTATAACCAGGAATAACATAATTTATTACATCTTACATAGCTCATTTGGCTATTACATTACATTGCAGCAGAATATCTATAAGCATGGGGTCCTTCATCTTCAAAGTGCCACAGGCAGACATGTTGGTTGTAGACTTTGCAATCCTAATCAACACACTTCACTAAATCAAACAAACCTGCAACATAACAAGTTACAGCCACAAGGGTCAATACATTTGAATTGTATTGGCAAGTGATACTATGGTAGTATAGTGGAGTCTATCATCTATATGCATTTGGCAAAGTGGAGTTGAGGCTTGCATTGCTCAAAATAGATTTTCCCTTATCATTTGAAAACACTAAGTTTTTGCTTGACAAAATAATCTTTCCCAAGGCATCTCCCAATCAAAGATTGAAGATCCTTTAACCCTTGTTCAACCACAAGTTTTTAATTTAGAAATTTGGATGATGAGATTCTTGATTGCTTCCATGTCTTGATGCTCAAATTGTCCTTTGCCAGGGACATGGCTAAGTACTTAGATTTTACACTCTGCAGAGGTGGTGCACTTTCCCCACAAGACTTGGTTTCACCAAGACAAGATCTTTCAGAAGACTTTCCTTAGACCAAGTGGACGCGTTCCAACCTATCATCCCACTACCACCAACTGTCCAAATGGCTAAGTTCTAGCAACCTATGTGATCCAGGCAGATCCCATAATGCCAAGTGGCTGCACTTGAAGCTTCTCAACATTTGACATCTCAAATCTCTTTGTTCCTGGGTGGCCATCCACAAGTGAGATACACAAGGCAAACCATAAACATGGGCCTTGTGAACCACCCAACCAAAAACCACCAAGCAATTACCATTCCACCCAGGTGATTCATTAACTTAGTTGTTTTATTAAACAAAAACACAAGTCCTCAGACTTAGAAATTTTCCATAGTGTGAATATATTTCCACCCTTGTTTTCTATTAGCTAAGCTAAGCATGATAGTAGTTGGAGCCTTAACTTAGGAAATTTTACTAAGGTTTCATCTACTAGGATTTCCCATAGCAAGGTTTATACTTAGCAAAAATTCCATGCAAGTTTTACTTAGAAAAATCACTAATGCATAGTGAAGGTAATGGGACAAAAGTATGAAGCATCACTTGCCTTTTTGGTAGAGGGTATAAGTTCACTCCTTGTCCTTGCAACAATCATACTCTTCAAGTCACTACAATTCAATCAAGCAAGGCACAAACTCAATCTACCAATCAAGCAAAACATCACATAAAATCATAGAACCAAGATAATGCATGCAAGCATGCCAAGGATTGTTTTATTTGGAAAAGTGGTTCCTATTGGGACATAAACATTTGAAAACACCTAATGGTCATTTTATAAAGTGGCAAAGTCATTTGCAAAAGATTTCACTTCATAAACCATTTTCAAAACAAGGTACCATTTTATGTGATGTAGAAATGTTTTTACTAAGGCATTAATCTATAGAGTTCACCAAATATGTTTTCAAACCATAAAACTTGGTGTTTGGGGTCAGAGAGTTTAAAACAAAACCTTTCCCAAAGGTTTTCCTTTAAAAATCATTTTTAATAAGTAAACTATATTTTTATTTGACTAGAATTGGTTTTAAATTAAATAATCATTCTTTTTCTTCACCAAATACATTTTTGAAACCACAAAGTGATTCCTATGGTCAGTAGGTTCAAAACACACCATTTTCCAAAGATTTTATCCCCAAAATCATTTTGGAATAATTTTTATAATCTAAACAAGCATACAAATGTTTCTGCAAAAACAAACATTTTACCAGAAGCTTTTTACTAAACAAATTGCATGGTTGGATAGGGCTTGTTCCCTTGATTCCATTGATATAAAGTTTGCAGAATTTGGACGTGTGGAACTAAAGTTATGGATTTTTCAAATTTGCATACAAATCAGATTCTATTTCTCTTTTAAATCAAACTTCGTCCACGTGGCTGTTTCTGATTCGTCAATACCGTTTCGCTTGGATCGGCTACGGGGTGTGTTGGATCTAAGTGGGACTGGACGGTGCAGATTAGCTCGTACCTCTTCTCTTAAGTGGTTTTGTCTACGCCACAGGATGAGGATCCAATGGCCTACGTGCGTTTGACCAAACGTTGGCGGCGCAGCGACGGCGGCTGGCAGCGGCGCGGTCAGGTGGTGGCGGTGCTAGTGAAACAGGAAGCGAGAGAGGATGGGAATATGCTCACCGCATTCGCAGCGTCGTGGGGAAGCTCAAGGAGGTTGTCGTTGCTGAAGGGGCGCACGAGGTAGTCCTGAATCGCTCGCCGGAGCTGTGCTTCACCTCGGGCGCGGTCAGATGTTGTCGGAGGTGAGCGTCTGGGGCGCAAGCGAGAAAAACAACACATCAGGAAGATGCACACGAGTTCAAGGTTCACGGAAACACTCACCAGTGAGCAAGGGGCGCACGAGGTCGTCGGCTATGGCTCACCAGAGTTGGGCTTGTCATCGGTGGCGCTCAGACATGGACAGAGTCGAGGCTGCAAGGCATGCACGGGCAAGCTGGCGCTACGGGGAGGTTCGCCTGGAGGTGGGGAGAAAGCTCGGGTGTGCCAGGGAGCAAAGGGGGGCGTGGGCTAGCCGGAATTGCCATGGTTATTCGTCGGAGACAGGGTGGTTGTTGCAAGCTATGAGGGCAGAGAGGGTCGGGCGAGAGAGGGGAAAGAGAGAGGAGATGCTGGCGCTTATCACTGCATGGTCACGGGGTTGAATTGCTGAGGCATTGATGCGAATTTACGCATGCGATTATAGCCAGAAACGGCCGGAGAGGTGAGGGGGAGGAACAGGTCCGCGGTTGAAGACGGTGAGCTGGCGGTGGGGCCTGCTTGTCAGTGAGTAAGAGAGATAGGAAGAGGGGGTCCACGAGTCAGTGACTTAGTGGGTTTCTTTCGCGGTAAGGAAAACGTTTCGGGGGCGAGGGAATAGGTGGGCTGGACTGGGCTGTTGGGCTGGCCGGCTGGGCTGGCTGGTTTCTCTTTTTTTCTATTCAGTATTCTTTTTCTTTTTCTAATTCTTATTTCTGTTTTGAAATTCAAAACACAACTCAAACAACCAAATCAAATAAACTTCCACTAAACTTTATATTGAGCTTAGCTCTGTTTATCAACACAAATCAAAGTCCAAAACAAAATAATCTTTTTAATCTTTTTAGGATCCATTTATTAATTAAATAAAATGGACCTTAGTTATTAATTCAAATAGGACTTGTTTTATTAAAATCTTTATTTTGAAATCTAAAATAAAACCAAAAACACTTCAGTAGGTTTTAATTGAGAATATAAAATACTTGGAAAACTTATTTAAAATAATTTAATAAGTTTTAGTGTTTATTTAAAATGGGAAAAGCCTTTACTTAAATAAAATTGGATATTAATAAATCCTCATTATTTTGTTTAAATAAACTTTTACTCTTTTAATCAAAGCAAAACCTTTTATTTCAAAAGCTTGGCCAAGGTTTAATTTGGCTTTATAAAATAATCCTTATTTATATTTCTACCTTTTCATTTGAAAACCAAATCTTTTTATCTAAAGATCAAAAATAGTAATTTTAAATATTTTTAAGTTTATTGTTTATTTTTATTTTTTAAATTCCTTTAGGATTTTATTGATCAAAACAGGTTTGAAGGTTTCCAATTGGATTCAAAAAGTTTCTTCTCACCCTGAAAATCAACAAAGTTTTATTTTATTCATTTATTTTCTCATTACAATATTTGGAAAATCTTGGGATGTGACAGTACCCTTCCCCTCCGGAGTGCCGGACATTCCGGAACCTTCTAGAACATTCCCGATGAAAACACCGGAACCATTCCCCAACTCCGAAACAGGACTTTCCTTATATGAATCTTATTCTCCGGACCATTCCGGATCTCCTCGTGATATCCCGGATCCCATCCGAGACTCCGAACAACATTCGGTCTCTTTCTCATCATTCCATAACTACTCAAACAACGTCGAATCCTTAAGTGTGTCTCCCTACGGTTCGTGAATTATGCGGACATGACCGAGACACTTCTCCGATCAATAACCAATAGAGGAATCTGGAAATTCATATGGCTCCCACATATTTCTATGATTACTTTGCGATCGAATGAACCACTTACATACGATACCAATTTCCCTTTGTCTCACGATAGTTTACTTATCCGAGGTTATGATCGTCGGTATCTCTGCATACCTAGTTCAACCTCGTTACTGATAAGTACTCTTTTCTCGTTCCCGTGATATGTGATCCCTTGTGAGCTAGTCACATGCTTTCAAGCTAATTGGATGACATTCCACCGAGAGGGCCCAGAGTATATCTATCCGTCATATGGATGGACAAATCCCACTCTTGATCCATGTGTCTCAACCAATACTTTCCGAACACTCAATGCCACCTTTATAGCCACCCAGTTACGGTGTGGTGTTTGATGTCATCAAAGCATCCATCCGGTAAAGGTGATATGCATGATCTCATGGTCGAAGGAATTAGGTTACTATGTATCAGAAAGCATATAGCAATTGAACTATTAAAATGACTTGATCTTTATGCTACGCTTATCTATAGGAGTATGTCCACCATATCATTCTCCTAACGATATGATCTTGTTCTTAATAACATCTCAATGTTCATGATAGAGAAACCACAATCATTTATTAACCAACAAGCTAGTGATGTATAGAGGCTATACTAGGGACTTAAATTTAAGTTTACAAATCACACAAGTATTAATGTTTCCTTGTTAATACTATTATAGCATGAATGTAAACATTTATCATAAACACAAAGATATAATAATAACTACATTTATTATTGCCTCTAGGGCATATCTCCAACAGTCCTTGCCGGACCGGTTACAGAGTCCTGCACTGCCTACAGCTAGTCTAGCGTGTCTTGCACTCCAAGGCTCCGGGTATGCTGGTGACTCCACCGTAGCCTTCCTTCATCCGGAATGGGCCTCCCTCCTGGATCCATCTAACTGGGCCGTCCAGCAGGCCATAGGCCATGCTACCAACAGTGGGCCACCCGGGTTATCCGGATAGGTGACATGCTATGAGGATACCCATATAGCATATCCCCAACAACGGCTCATATTGGGCCGTCCAGTCCAGTCAGGGTAGTTTTTTTTCGTTATTCTTTATTCTTTTTTCAGGTTTTAGTATTTCTTTTATAGTTTGTGTTTTAGGAGTCCAAAATAATCCAAACAAATTTATAAAATTTTATAAATTCAAAATACACCACTTAGTGTGTAAAGAGAATATTTTTGTGCAAGTTTTTAAAATGTCAATAATCCCATTGCATATATTGTATTGTTTGGCAATTTTGGAGGAATTTAAAATAGGTTTTAGGGTTGATAATTTCTAGATTTGTTTTTAGGACGTCTCAACAGAAAAATTCAGTTCCATCAAATATACAAAATGTATTTTTATTTTAGGAACTTTCATAAGTGGATTTCAATTAGGGGTTTGACACAAGATTTTGAATGATGGTTTGCATGAGATGTCATGATGCAATGCAACACAATGTTTTTGTATTTATGCCAATCCATTTATTTTTAATGCGGCTTTAGGGAAGTTTTAACAATCCTAAAACGTTTCTTTTCAATCAAATTTCAACAAGGTCAAAACAATTCAATCAACTATTAATTTTATTTTTAACATTCCAAAATAGGAAAAATTTGGAATGTTACAAGGGAACCGTCATATAGATACAAATATACCATACCATTACGTACTAGTCATAGCTCCAATCCAGTAAAAGGTTATTACAATTTTACCACCCATATATGACAAGTGGAGATAAGATAACCACATAATTAATTACGATAGCGTGCGACCAAAGAGCTAGACAATTAGGAACTTCATGATTAGTTTTCTGCATTCAGGGCAGAGAGATACATCGAGCTTGAACATTCTTCCAATGGTAAGTTAATGGCGTAGCGTCCCTCGACCATTTTTCCAATGGCAAGTTAACTGCTTTTCGGAACTTGGTCCACCTAGAATTAGCTGCCAAGCACCCATCAGTCTAGTTAATGGCGTAGCGTCCCTCGACTTGCACTCCTTTGCTCTGCATCATGAATACTATTGTGCCCTTTCGTCTAGCCTCAGGTTGCTTTGTGGCACTCTTAGGCAATTTCTGAGTCAAAGCAAGAGATAGACGCATAATTAATAAGAGCATTGCACTAAATCATGTGAAACTTGAGAAGACATTCAGAGCAGTTTATATGCCGCCACTCACAAACATAATATGGTGCGAACTTGATATGACACATGTATAGGATACAATCTGACAAGGAGCTTGTGACGGTACATGTGCTGGGGCTGGTGTAGTAGCTGGTGCAGGAATAGGGACTAGTGCAGGAGATGGTCGCTGCCTGTGCTGGGGCTGGTGCTGGTGCAAGAGATGGTGCTGATGCAGTTAATTGAAGAGGGGATGGTGTAGGAGCTAGAACCAGTGCCGACGCCAGTAGCTTGATGCTAGATTTCTTTTGACGAATAGGTAAGCTAACTGTAGGGATGGTAGATGCATATGAGATGTGTGCAAGCAAAATGGCTCTTATACTCCAGTAGTTACTCACAAGACAGTGATCAGAGGATATGATGAGTACACAAGCAAATTAAGTTACTACCTTTCAATCTTTCTCCTTCAGTCAATAGGTGTCGGAGCAAGAACTAGGTCCGGTGCCAGTGTGGGTGCCGGTGCTGGTGCAGGTGCCAATAGCTTGATGTTGGTTACCTTCTGGGGGAGGTGAGGGGACTGTAGGAGTGGTCATAGAGGCATATGAGATACATACAAGCAAAATGGTTTCTTACACTCCTAGATAGTGATCATAGTATACAAGAAAATTAAGTTACTACCTCTATTGTTTCTACTACTTAGGTTAACAGGTGCCGTTGCAGGAACTAGGGCCGGTGCCGGTGCCAGCAGCTTGATGTTGGCACCCTTCTGGAAGCAGACTGCAGAAGTGGTAAGAGTCATACGATGAGTGAAGACAATGGTGCAGGACAGTTAGTCGCAAGAAAGTCATCAGAGGTTGTGATGAGTATGGAAGCAAACTAATTAGTAATACCTCTATTCTTGGTCCTTTGGTCAACATGTGTACGATGGCTTGCAAGTATCTTCCCAGGCTTGCTAAAATCGAGTGCTACCTCGTCCCCCTGCTTCAGGACATTCTCATGGACATACTTGGACCAACCTCGGCCACCCAAATAGGTGGTGGCCATCGTTTGGGAGACACCCACATCACATAGTTGCCGCATGCGCCTTTGGGATCCTCGGTATATAGAGTTAGAAACTTGTCGTTTCCGAATATCTTGCTTATAATGGGACGAGCAACACAAAGGACAACCTTCATGAAAAAATTGATAGACAAGTAATACGATAACAAGAAAAGTGTGATACAAGATATTACATCAAGTCGTTATAAACCACTTGGAATCCATACCTGATACCATGGGTACCCTTCACAAAGGGTGGCCATGAACCATTTTTCTTCCATCTGCCTTTAAACGGGCATATATGGCCCCCTTTCAATCCACAAGCTTGACAAGAGGACGGTAGAAGAAATGGCTGAGCAGCTGGTGCATGGTACTGAATGAAATTAAGTGGAAAGGTTAAATTATGTAAAGATCATGTAAATCTAATAATATCGGACAAAATCATTGCCTATAAAGTAAACAGATTTGATATTCACGAACTTCTGATGAGCATAAAGATATATAGCTGATAACAATAACAAGGAAAATCATAACATGTGAATTTGTTGATTTCCAAATTATACTCACTTCTTAGAGAAGTCACTGCCCACCTAGGTACTGTGTTTGCGCTTCCTCGTCGTGAAGACAATGTCCGCTTTTGGTGGGGCATCAGCAATCTACTAGCCTCTACAGCAGCCTTGACCTCCACATCAGCACCTTCAGTCTTTATAAATAGCAACATAGCTCAACAGTTCAATACAGTACTCCCTCTATTCCAAATTAGGATGCATATAGTTTTGTTCAAAGTCAAACTTTTCAAAATTTGACTAACTATGTAGATAAAAGTGTCAACATTTATTATATCAAAATAGTATTGTTAGAACCTTAATGAAATATATTTTTACATTACGTGCATTTTGTATCGTAGATGTTTATATTTTTTCTATATAGTTGGTCAAACTTTAAAAGTTTTGACTTTGACAAAAAACTATATGTGTCCTAATTTGGGATAGAGGGACTACATAGTAGTCATATATGACTGTATATGAGACAGTCAGACGGATCCAGATCTGGATTCACATAAACAAAGTGACAGACTTAATAAAATCACACATGTTTCTGAACATTTGATAAGCATGCATGACACCAAGCAGATAATAATTAAATCAGACTACACCATGGTAAGTGTATTAAGAAAAAATACCCTTCCCTTTAAGCTGGTCCCTCTCAGCTGAGCCATGGCCTTGCACTTGTTTGGTGAGTAGTGGTACTGGCCCGATCCTCCGCCATGCGGGGGTATCATGATGTTTGCCGCACCTGGAGCACCGCAAGTTCGGAGGTATGTACCACTGTGCTACAGTAAATAAAGAACAAGATGGTGTCATAGAGGCTTACACAAAAACAATATGTCGACAGAGATAACTTTTATCACAGGGATACATCCAGGTTGCAGACAACCACTTCCAGCATGGGAAAGAATGGAAGAATACAACGAATATGCTGCTCCATTAGTTTTTTATGCATCTTTTAAGGGAACTGATGGGACCATCCCTGTCCGTAGTGGTCGTGCGCGCCACTGATCCATAGTTCTCCATACAGAATCTGACGCAAAATCCATTGCACATTAGTAGAAATTAAAGGTTACAAAGTGAAGAACACCAACTTGGAACTTGACCAAATGCCCCAGCCAGAACAACGATGATCATGTACTGATCCCGAATCCAAATGAAATCAGTACCCCCGCCCCCACCCCACCTCCACCCCACCCCAATGGCCCAATCGATCAGAGCAGAGGAGCGAAATTACCCTGATTAGGTGAATATATCCCAATTTCAAGGTGAAACTTGCTTGCTTGCCTGATGATGGGAGCTAGCAATTGGAGGTTGCTGGTCGGAAGAGAAAGGGATGGGCAGTGGTAGTACTACTACTAGTAATAGTAAGGACAGTAGTACTACACTTTTTCTACAGTGTCAATTTCGAGTGGCAGTAGCTGGAAGAGATTTCCGGGTTTTTTGCAAATTTTTCAACATGTCGTGGCATACAGCTTCAAGGGATAATAAATTATGCGGGACCCATATCCAGCCCCCTCAATTTTCCCTTGGTGTCCTGTGTTCCTCTCCTAGGACCGAGAAAATCGTCCCATGTTCCTCTCCAGGACCGAGAAAATCGCCCCGTTTCGAATCAAACTGATTCGGCTCACGAAGAATTTTTTTGAATGGAAGAGATAATATATTAATATCAGAAATAAAGTATAGTATATATCATACAACATATACTCTGAAGATCAGCATTTGAGGGAGGGGAAGGGCTGGCAAAGGACAAGACGGCGTTTGTTGCAGCATAGGGCACTAGCTTGATGCCTCAAAAGCCTCTTGGGAAGCCTCAAAAGGGATTTTAGACTAGAAACACACATAGACACACATATATAGTACTAATATGCGGAATAGTTTCCAGTTACATATCTGCTAACAAAGGCCTAAAAATCATAAGGTAGCTCCATATTACAGTACTACAACAGTAGCAGACCAATCATGGGATAGCTATACATATATTTAGAGTGATCTTAGGTGCACCCCAAGAGTTTTGCAGATGGGCTAGTGGTCATGAGACTACACAAATGGCACCAAAAGTACATCCCTGATGATTAGCAGCCCTGCATCAACTCCATTAAAAAGCAGTGTACCTGATCCAGAGCCTCAGGGTGCATGCCCATCAACAAACATGTCATCATCATTACCATCAAAGTCCTCTTCGGTTGTCTGCTTTTGCGATTAGTAGATTAATAGATACATTTAAAGAGAAACATCAAAGACACACAACCTGAAAATTTGTCGCTCTATAGATATAGTACCTTTTCATCTAGCATAGCGTAAGTACCTGAAATGAAACTCGTTTCATGTAGCCTACGCTTTTTCTCTCTTCCCCTTCTACAAGTTGATCTAGATACCCAGGAGCTGCCTCTGTCAGTTGATCTAGATGATCAACAACTGCTTCCCCTATTTGATCTTGATGATAAATATGTTCTTCCCCCGATTCATATGCTTGACCATGAAATAACCATATAACATACATGCTTAGCATCCCAAACATATAAATATGGTCTTTCACTATACTGAAAGGCAGCACCCTTTGATTCACACACAAGCGGCAGGGGCAATGTACTTCTGAGTTGTCACAATGAGCTCTAACAAACTCAATAAATCATACAACACCAAAGATATGTATAGGGATACCTAATGGATCAATCTACATCCCAAATCTCTCCATATGTTTAATTATGACATACAAGATTGCCAACTTATATTTCGTCAAGCATATACTCCATCTTTGTTCACTTTAACCTTAATCACCTCAAGATGCTTATGATAGGGGAAATGAGAGCTCAAAGCTAGTAAGTACCATAATCTTTTGGAAGCTCTTTATGAACTTGAAATCCCTACTTCCCTCTATCAAGGTCCTTTCTCCTACTTTTAACTTGAGTCAGTAAACCTATTCCTCTCTATATCTATAGCAAGCTTTTGAGTTGTTGTGTTTCAAGCATTCATATGATGATTTATTCAACCATGTTCTTTATCTTCCTTGTTTGCACAAGACTTATCTAATGAGTATTACTTTGAAAGTTATCATTGTGAAAAACCTTTTATGTATGTGCAAAGATTACTCTTGTTGTAAAACTTCCACAAAAGCTTTGTTTGAAAACTGTTTGCCAACTGTTCTCTGACCAAGAACAAAGTTTGCCAATCCCAATTATGATTTATCTTTATGCATCTTTATTGTGACTCCTATACTTGTTGCAAGCTAAGTTATATAATGGTGAGTTGCTTTCTTTTATGAGTTGTGTATTGGTAAGTGTGATGCTTCTTGTTCGTATTCTTTTATCGACAATTCACTCCATAAACCTCTGGACATGTTTACTAAGCTCAATTTTCGCTTGGGGACAAGCGAAGGCCTAAGCTTGGGGGGAGTTGATACGTCCATTTTGCATCACCATTCTACATCATAATTTTCCTCTATTCATTGATATATTTCATATTAAGAGGTGTTATTTATGTCTTTTCATCTGTTTTTGCATGTTGGATGATTCTTGGAGGATGAACTACCGGAGTCAGATTCTGATGGAAAAAATGGTGTTTTGATGCAATTTCACGAAGATCAGAAAAATACCAGAAAAACTATGGAAAATAATATTTTCCCAGAAGACGAAGAATGCCATAAGGGGAGGCGGAGTTGGGCCAGAGGGGACCCACACCCCCCAGGCGCGGGCCACCCTAGGCCGCGCCTACAGGGGGTGTGGCCACCCTGGCCCACCTCTGGCTCCGCCCTCTCGCCTATATCTTCTTCTCGAAACCCTAATACACGAGGAGTGACCACAAAAAGATTCCGCCGCCTCTGCGGGGCGAAAAACACCGAGAGAGAAGTAGCTCTCCGGCAGACAGATTTCTACCAGGGAAATTCCTTCCCGGAGAGGGGAGATCGTTGCCATCAACACCATCATCATGCTAGACTTCATCGGGATCATCATCATCCACACCATCATCTCCACTAGCACCATCATCACCACTTCATCCCACTATAACAATTGTGTTCAATCTTGCATAGTTCTTAGGGGAAACTTTCCCGGTGTTGATTACTATTGTAGTTGATGCTTGGGAGTGGAACCATTGAATTATTGTTTATGCTTAGATTGTTATCCATCACCATATCATCTTTGATCTTGATCCATATGATGTCTCGTGAGTAGTTCGTTTAGTTCTTGAGTACATGGGAGAATTCATGTTGTTAGTAGTGGATTTGTGTTGAGGTATTATTCAATGGTTTAATATTTAAGTTCTGGTGCTATTCTTCTAGTGGTGTCATGTGAACATCGACTACATGATACTTCATCATTTATGGGCCTAGGGGAACGCATTGTGTATTTGGCTACTAATTGTGGGGTTGTCGGAGTGATAGAAACCTAAACCCCTATTAGGAAACCATTGCACAAGGGAGTGTAGGATCTCAGAGTTTAAAGCTATGGTTAGGTTTATATCGTAATTACTTTCTTGTAGTTGCGGATGCTTGCAAGGGGTTTAATCACAAGTATGTATTAGTCCAAGTAAGGTCGGTACATTAGCACAGGTTCACCCACACAACACTTATAAAACCAAAGAAGACTACTCAACTATATGAAATGAAAGCACTTGACAGTATTCCCATGTGTCCACGAGAATGTTTGGTCCTCATAAGTATTTCCACCGGCTTGTCCTTTGCTAAGAAAGGATTGTGCCACTTGCTGCAATTGTTTGTTGTCTTATTTACTTGCACTTTATTTCCTTGCTTTATCAGAAAACCCCTAAAAATCCGTTTGCTAAGTATTTGCAGAGATTTCCTGCTCCATACCACTAGTCAACACCTTCTGCTCCTCGTTGGGATGGACACTCCTATTTATCGAAAGTACTACGATACGCCCGCTATACTTGTGGGTCATTAACTCTTTTGGGTTGTCTTGGTCCATAAGCTTTTATGCGCCTAGGGTAACTAATCATAGGGACCCGATAGGTCATACCCATTTTTGTAGCCCCCGAGACTATCTTATAGATTCGAGTCGAGTCTCAAAATTTTGTTTAGCTATTTCAGCCGAAGGTTTTGCTATAAGCAATTTTTTTATATTTTAAGCTTTGTAGGGATTTGTTATAGCGAGCCTGATGCATCCTACAGATCGGGAATCAGTTTATTGCTCTTGGGTAAAAATAACGTAAACTTACATCAGTCCCTAGGATTGAACTCGGTATCTTCTGGCGTAATTCAGTTCGTGCCGTGGAGGTCTTATCGAATACTGAATTCTAGTGCTTAAATTTCGGGTACACGATGCGTCCACTGGTACTTTTCATTGTATCATAGATACGGATAAGTATTGGTAGAGCGCATTCGTGTGCGGTTACCAAGCCACTTTAGGATAAATCTCGTGGTCTTATCTTCATGTCGTGGACACAACATTCAGACATGTTATCGCAGCGGACATGGTCTGAGAAAATTTTATTGACTGCCTTGTTTGACTGTTGGAATAGCTGAAGTTATCGACTTCTTTGATATTTTTATCGGGTTCTCCCGACGGGAGTAACTGTATGAGGATACAAGCATGTAATACTCATAGGTTTGCTTCAGAATATCTATCGGGTGCACGACAGTGCTCCCGATGGGAGTAGCCCCCGAGGATATGGTCGAATACTTGGATGTGTGTGTAGGTTCAGTTTTATGCTTTTATCATGTTGGAAATGTTGACTCCATAGGAGGATTTCATTTTATTGGGTGCACGGCGATGCTCTTGATGGGAGTATCCCCCAAAGCTATGTTGCAGTGCTTGCATCGGAGCATAGGCTCAAAGTAAATCCTTCATCTGAGGAATGTACTATGTTGGATTTTATAGGGTGCGCAACAGCGCTCCCGATGGGAGTAGCCCTCGAGTCTATGTTCGAGTGCATGCATTAGAGCATAGACTCCATGTTCTTTATTCGGATGAACTTTGTTTCATTGATTTTTTGACCACACATGACGTCTGATGGCTCAGATATGTAGAGATTGTTGCGAACCCCAAGAGGAAGGTATGATGAGCACAACAATAAGTTTTCCTTAGTTATGAAACCAAGGTTATTGAACCAGTAGGAGTAAGGAAACAACTCCAAGGTGTTGCTAGCAACTTGGAACCTGCACAACACAATCCACAATACTTTGCCCCAACTTACAGTGAGGTTGTCAATCTCAGTGGTTTGTTGAAAACAAAGGATTAAACCTCTACTGTAGAAAGTAAACAGTAACGGTAACAGTAGGTGGTATATCAATGATAAAGGAATGGACCGGGGTCCACAGTTCACTAGAGGTGTTCTCCATAAGATAGATAGCATGTTGGGTGAATAAATTATAGCGAGGCAATTGACAGATTGAGAAAGCATAACAATGCATATACTAGACATCTGGATTCCTACGAGATTTGATTGGGCATTACAACATAATACATAGATCGTAATCCAACTGCATCTATGACTAATAATCCACCTTCAGGTTATCATACGAACCCCTTCCAGTATTAAGTTGCAAGCAACAGATAATTGCATTAAGCAAAGTGTGTAAAGTAAACAATACAATTGCCCCATGGACAAAGGATTGTTGTTTTATCCCTAGTAGAAACATCACATCTACAACCTTAGAAGTTTCTATCACTCTCCCAGATTACTAGAGGCATGAACCCACTATCGAGCATAAATACCCCCTCTTGGAGTTACAAGCATCTACTTGGCCAAAGTATCTACTAGCAACGGAGAGCATGCAAGATCACAAATAACATAGATATGATAGAATCAATAATCAATTTGACATAGTATCTCAATATCCATCGGATCCCCGCAAACACAACATATATGATTACAAATAGATGATCTTTATCATGAACAGAGCTCACAAGATCTAAACATGATAGCACAAAGGAGGATAAACAACCATCTAGCTATTGTATGGACCCTTAGTCCAAGGGTGAACTACTCACGCATCACTCCGGAGGTTGGCATGGTGATGAAGAAGGCTTCTAGAATGATCTCTCCCCTCCGGCAGGGTGCCGGGAAGAGCTTCAGATCCCCCCGATCTAGGGACGATGGTGGCGGAGGCTACGTACTATTTCGTGGATTTCTATTCATGTGCTTAGGGTTTTTGCATCGGGGTGTTTAAATAGGCGAAGGGGCAAGGTCGGTGGACGCTCGTGGGGCCCACACCATGGGGCAGTGTGTCCTAGGTGGTGGCCATGCTAGCCCTAGGTGTGGCCACCTCGTCGCCCCACTTTGTCTGCCCTTCGGTCTCCGTGTCGTGTCTGGTAAAATATCGACTTTGGCTTTTGTTCTGTCCAATTCTGAGAAGATTTCCTTACTAGCTTTTCTGAAACCAAAAACAACAGAAAACAGGCAACTGGCACTGCGACATCTTGTTAATAGGTTAGTTCCATAAAATGTATAAAAATGCCTCAAAGTGTAGACAAAACATAAGAAAGTTGACACAAAACAAGCATGGAGCATCAAAAATTATAGATACGTTTGCGACGTATCAACGTCATGGATGATGAAGATGGCGTGCCGCAGTTCTATTGATGGGACATGTCCTTTTGTGGGCCCAAATGTTCAGTGCATGTTGATGCGTTGACGGTGTACCAATGCAACTATTACTGTGTGGCCCCATATCTAGCACATAATTCGAGGTGTCATGCGGCCGTTAGAGGATTTACCGTGTTATTTTTAACTGCACAAGATTTTTCCTTTCCCATTGGTGCCACGTGTTTGCATCTTGTTCCATTTGGCGCTTCATAACTTTTAATCGATGGTGCATATTCATGTCGCATTTCTTTATATTTATTGAGTGTCACATCCCAAGATTTTCCAAATCTTGTTATGTGAAAAATAAATAAACAAAATAAACAATTGTTGAAAATTAGGGTGAAAAGAAACTTTTGTTTCTAAACGGAAACTTAAAATCCCATCTGGAACAAACTTTGGTTAATGTTTGAATCCAACTAAATTCAAATCAAAGTGGAATGCATTCTTCATAAAATGCATCTTGAAATTTAAACACTTGGAAAATAAATCCAAACCCTAAACCCTAATGGAATAAAATCATTTCCAAGTTATCCCCAAGCCTATGGATTTGATCCATATAAAAATTTGTCAACAAACATTCACAAATGATCAAGAATGACAAATATAAATATTATAAAGCCATCGAAATTGGTTTCACTTAATTTGGAGCCATAGATAAAATCTTATGAATATAATAAGATAAGGAAATCAAATTTTCCAAAGCTAATAAAGAACCCATCTATAAATCCATACCAAATGGTGAGCAATTCATCCTAAGGATACTTAAAAAGATAAACAAATATTAAACAAGATTTTACAAATTGGAATCACCAAGTTTGGATCTATAAATAAAAAGATATGGATTTTATAAGATAAAATAAAGAATATTTAAAGACCAAATTAATCTTGGTCTAGTCCATAAGCAAATGGAATGATTATAATACAAATCCAAATAAAAATAAAAGGATAAAGAATTTTTCCAAAATAAAATAAAATGGCTTAAATCAAATTCTATTGGAATAAAGATAAATCCAATTTTAAATGATTAATAAAACATATTAAAAACATTTCAGATAGTTCAAAAGGGAATTATTTGACACCCTAATAATTTAATAAAACTTACTGAAAAGGGTTTTGTGAAAGAATAAAATTTAAATAAGGATTAAAAATATTTTAAATCTTATATGAAGTAATGAAAAGGCCTAATTTAAATAATTAAAAGACCCCAAAAAGAATAAAATTTTATTCCAAAAATTGACTTCAGATTATATTACTAATCAGTATTTAAACCTACACAAATTTTGGTTGAGGTTTGAATTCAAATTGATGTTTGAAATAATTAAGCAAAATCAAAACAGAAATTAGAAATGGAAAAATAGAAAATCATTCAGAACAAAAAAAAGTGAACAAGGTCGACCCAGCCCAGCAAGACCTATCTGGCCCAACAGCCCACCACACACCCCCTCCCCTGAAACGTTTTTCTCACCGCGGATTGAACCCACTCGGTCGCTGAATGCCCGGACCCACTCCCCCTCTCTCCCTCACACTGACAACAGACCCCACTGCCACGTCACCGTCGTCCTCACCCGCCGCTGACCTCTCCCTCGACTCCGGCCGTTACTGCTCGGGTTAATTCGCTCAATTCCGCTAGTAATTCCTCCCTGCGATTACTCCCTTTTAACTGCCTCCCTCCCCTCCTTCATTCCCCTCAAACATCACACGACCAGAGCCACTAGGCTATCCCAGATTTAGTTTGCAACCTTGCTGCCCCGACGAGCTCCTTTTATCGATTCCGGCCAAGCCGCACCTCCCCTCTGCCTCTAACCCCCACGAGCATGATCCCCACTCTATTGCGCATCTGCCAATAGCTCCAGATCATCTGCGCGTGCCTCTTATGCTCGGCAACAACCACGCCTGAGCATCGCTGCCGTCTGCCTCCGCTCTGTGAACCTTTCTCGGTGAGAATAGACCGCCCTGAGCTCTCCCATTGAAGCTCCTACGATCTACGCACTCGCCCGCATCTAACCGTACCTTTATCTTGCTTTCTGGTGGACTGCAGCCCCGTCCCCGTCGACAAGCAGAAGCTCCTAGCGCCACCCCTAGCTCCGGCGAGCGATTGCCATCACCACCGTGCGCCCCTCAACGAGCTATCACCACGTTGAGCTTCAGCGTCACTCCACGAACCTGGTGAGATACTCCCCACCCTCTCTCACTTCCTGCATCGCCAGCACCGCCACCGTCTGACCGTTCCGCCGCCACCTGCCGCCGCCAGCGCCGCCCATCTCTGGCAAGCATGCTGAGCGCCGTCTGATCTCGATCTAGTGGCTAGGAAAGAAACTAACCCGAAGGGGTAAGTAGTGCCTATGAGCCGTGCGATCTTACTTAAATCCTACGGCTTGTATCGCTCAATCCAAACGAAACGGTATCAGCGAGTAAGAAGCAGCCACGTGGCCCTGACTGTTTGAATAAAAACAGAATTGTTCTATTAGATGTTCCAATTGAAAAATTCATAACTTTCAAACCACACATCCAAATTTTGCAAATTTTATATCAATGGATTCATCAAGACAAGCCCTAGCCAACCATGCCCTTTGTTTAGTAAAATGCTTCTGTTAAATTGTTTGTTTTTGCAGAAACTTGTGTATGCATGTTTAGAATATAAAAATTGCCAATTAAAGGAAGAAAATATACTTGGAGTAACATGCAACAAGACCCTCTGTTGGAGCAACTTGATTGGTTTTTCACCTCCATCCACTGGACAACTAGTTTTCCTAACACAGTTGTTTCCACACAAGGCAAACCAACCTCTGATCACACTCCTTGTGTTGTCTCTATTCAGACTAAGATCCCTGGTAGTAGGATTTTTAGATTTGAAAACTTTTGGGTGGCCCATCCTGGTTTTCTGGAAGTGGTTGCAAAATGCTGGAGTAAGCCAACTCACAAATCCAACAGTGCTGCAAATCTTAATGCAAAGCTAAAAAAGCTGAGATATGATTTGAAATTTTGGAGTAAATCAATCTCAAAGCTGTCCACTTGTATTGAAAATACCAATAAAGTTCTCTCTGAACTGGATAATCTGGAGGATAAAAGACCTTTATTCTGTCAGGAAGCAAATTTCAGGAGAATTCTAAAAGCTCACCTTGCAAGACTATTACAATACCAAAATGCTTATTGGAAGAAAAGATGCACAGTTAGATGGACAAAGTTTGGAGATGAAAATACAAAATTCTTTCATAATTTTGCTACTGAAAGATATAGAAAGAACAATATTGCCTCCCTCAAACTCTCAGATGGATCTTTTGTTATTGAGCATGCTGATAAAGAAAATTCTATTTTTCAAGCATATAAAGAAAGATTGGGCACATCTACACAGCCTGAGATGCTTTTTAATCTTCAACATCTGATTACTCCAACTGAGGGCCTT
Source organism: Avena sativa (assembly GCA_916181665.1). Classification (NCBI taxonomy): domain Eukaryota; kingdom Viridiplantae; phylum Streptophyta; class Magnoliopsida; order Poales; family Poaceae; genus Avena; species Avena sativa. Next base: position 161,625,018 of record OV702294.1, on the reverse strand, counting down.
GAGATTCTATCCATACCATTTACCAGAGAAGAAATTGACAAGGTGGTGAAAGAGATGCCAAGTGATAAATCCCTAGGTCCAGATGGTTTTAATGGTCTTTTCCTAAAAATTTGTTGGCACATCATCAAGGAGGATATCTATTCTTTATGCTCTCAATTCTATGAAGGAAATCTGAATCTGGAAAGTATAAATATGGGTCATATTACACTCATTACAAAAATAGGTTCACCTGGATCAATCAATGATTTCAGGCCAATAACTCTGCTTAATTGTGTTTTGAAGCTTATAACAAAAATCTTGGCTAATAGGCTACAGAAGGTTATTTTGAAGATTATTCATAGAAATCAATATGGATTTCTAAAAGGCAGAAACATTCAGGATTGCCTTGCTTGGGCATTTGAATTTCTGTATCAATGTGAAGCTTCTAAGAAAGAGATTATTTTGCTCAAGCTGGACTTTGCCAAAGCCTTTGATACCATTGATCATATGGCTATGATAAAAATTATGAAACAGATGGGTTTTGATGATAAGTGGCTGAAATGGATTGAAATTATTTTTGGAACTGGAAAGTCAGCTGTTCTGCTCAATGGAGTACCTGGAAGGCAATTTCATTGCAAAAGAGGAGTTAGACAAGGAGACCCTCTGTCCCCCCTTATTTTTGTGCTTGCTGCTGATTTACTACAATCTGCAATCAATAAGGCATTCAGAGATAATATACTCAGGGCCCCTTTTTCCCCTGATTTTGGACAGGATTTCCCAGTTGTTCAATATGCAGATGATACTTTGATTATAATGCAAGCAGACAAAGATCAAATACAGATAATGAAAGGGATTCTTCAGAACTATGTTGTTTCTACTGGATTACAAATTAATTTTCATAAGTCACACCTAATACCAATAAATCTGGCTGATAACTATTCTAAGGAAATTGCAGATATTTTGGGATGTGCAATTGCCAAAATGCCTTTCACTTATTTGGGGCTTCCTCTTGGCACCACCAAACCCACTGTTTATGATCTTATGCCACTGATTGACAGAGTTGAAAGAAAGGTTTCTGCTTCATTCATGATGATGTCTTATAGTGGGAGAGTTACTGTGATTAATTCTTTACTGGCCTCAATTGCAACTTTCACCATGTGTGCAATCAAATTGCCAGATAAGATATTGGGGCATATAGAAAAAATTCAGAGACACTGTTTGTGGAACAAGAAAACTGAAGAGGGGGAAATGCAATTCTCTAGCTGCTTGGGATATGATTTGTAGGCCAAAATGTAGAGGAGGTATTGGCATTCTCAACCTTAGAATTCAAAATGAAGGCCTGCTGCTTAAATTCCTGCATAAGTTCTATAATAAGGATGACACACCTTGGGTCTCCCTAGTATGGAATGCATATTACAACAACATTGTTCCTCATGCTTCTGGACCTTGTGGCTCTTTCTGGTGGAGAGATGTTTTTAGACTTTCACATTTATTCAGAGGAGTAGCTACAAGCGCTATTGGTAATGGGGCTACCACTTTGTTTTGGAAGGATCAATGGTCTGCAACTATCTTTGAAGAGAGTCACCCAACCATCTATTCCTATGTTAGGAAGGAAGATATCTCTACACAAGAGTTTCTTACAGCAGATAGCTTGACACAGCTTTTCCATCTCCCTTTATCACCTGAAGCACTAACTGAATTGAGAGACATTCAGAACAGCTGTAGAGAAATTCAACTGTCAGAACATTCACATGACACTTGGAGTTATGTTTGGGGGGCCAAAGAATACACTTCCAGCAAATATTATCAATACAATTTCAGAAATATTAATCCACACATATCCTTTAAATGGCTGTGGAAATCGAAGTGTACTGCAAAAGTGAAGTTCTTTGGGTGGCTGATTCTGTCTGACAGATTGAATACAAGAAGTATGTTAAGAAGAAGACATTATGCTCTAGGGACTGGATATGATTGTTTTATGTGTAATCACAATACTGAGGAAACAATTGAACACCTGCTTTTTCATTGCCAATTTAGCCAAGCTTGCTGGAGCTCAATTAACATCTTTTGGTCTATGACCAATTCCAGACTTCAGATCATTGAGCAAGGAAAAAAGAGCTGGAATAAAAAACTGTTTATGGAAATCACCTTGCTAGGCTCTTGGAACATCTGGAAAGAGAGAAACAACCTTTGGTTTAATAACATACAACCCTCAGTTCAGGCTTGGAAGTCAATATTAGCTACTGATCTGTCATTGTTGATTCATAGGACAAAAGAGGAGCTACATCCACTAATCAAGAGCATTATTCATAGTCTGTAATTCTTCTTGTAATCCTAGACTTACCTGTTCTGACTTTTTAGAGTCGTCCCCCCCTATGCCTCTATGTAAATATGTAACTTTATAGACTCTAACCTATTATTAATGAAAATGAAGCAGTAGGAGTCTTTCCTACTGTTATTACCCTAAAAAAAAGAATATAAAAATTGTTCTAAAATGATTTTTGAGATAAAACCTTTGGAAAATGGTTTGTTTTGAACCTACTGACCATAGAAATAAATTTGTGGTTTCAAAAATATATTTGGTGAAGCAAAAGAATAAACCTTTGATTTAAACCATTTCTAGTCAAATAAAAATATTGTTTATTTGTTAAAAATGCTTTTGGAAGAAAATATTTTGGGAAATGTTTTGATTTAAACTCTCTGACCCCAAACACCAAGTTTCATGATTTGAAAATGTATTTGGTGAACCCTATAAAAACTATTATTTTGCTAAAGACATTTTCAACCACATAAAATAATGACTTGGTTTAAAAAATAGTTTATGAAGTGAAATCTTTTGCAAATGATTTTGCCACTTTATAAAATGACCATTAGGTGTTTTCAAATGTTTATGAACCATTAGAAACCACTTTTATAAATAAAACAATATTTTGCATGCTTGCATGCATTGTTTTGTTTCTATCATTTTATGTGATGTTTTGCTTGATTGGTAGATTGAAATTGTGCCTTGCTTGATTGAATTGTAGTGATTTGAAGAGTGTCATCATTTCAAGATCAAGGAGTGAACTTATATTCTCTACCAACAAGGCAAGTGGTGCTTCATGAATTTATCCCTAAGTTTTTCTACTATGCATTAGAAATATTTTGCTAGTCTTGCATGGTTATATTTTGCTTATATGCTCTATTGGGAAATCCTAGTAGTTGTAGAATTGCTAGAAATTTCTAAGTTAAGATGTTTATCTATGCCATGCTTATCCTAGCTAGTAGCAACCAAGGGTGGTGAAATATTCATGCTATGTTAAAATATTTCTAAGTCCTTTTGGACTTGTGTTTTGCTTAATAAAACAACTAAGTGAATGAACCACCTGGGTGGAATGGAAGGAATGGTTTATTTTGAGTGGTTACACAAGGCCCATTTCTATGGTTTACCTTGTGTATCTCACTTGTGGAAAGCCACCCAGGAACAAAGGGATTTGAGAGGCCAAATGTTAAGAAGCTTCTAGTGCAGCCACTTGGCAATATGGGCTCTGCCTGGATCATATAGGTTGCAATAACTTAGCCATTTGGACAGTTGGTGGTAGTGGGATGATAGGTTGGAGCGCGTCCATTTGGTCTAAGGGAAGGCTTCTCAAAGGTCCTGTCTTGGTGAAACCAAGTCTTGTGGGGAAAGTGCACCACCTCTGCAGAGTGTAAAATCTAAGTACTTAGCCATGTCCCTGGTAAAGGAAAATTTGAGCATCAAGACATGGAAGCTATCAAGAATCTCCTCATCCAAATTTCTAAGTTAAAAACTTGTGGTTGAACAAGGGTTGAAGGATCACCAATTTCTATTGGGAGATGCCTTGGGTGATTTTGTCAAGCAAAAACTTAGTGTTTTTCAAATGATAAGGAAAAACTATTTTGAGCAAAGCAAGCCTAAGCTCCACTTAGCCAAATGCATATAGATGATAGACTCCACAATACTACCATAGTATCACTTGCCAATACAATTCAAATGTATTGACCCACTGTGGCTGTAACTTGTTATGTTGCAGGTTTGTTTGATGTTAGTAAGATGTGATGATTAGGATTACAAGTCTACAACCAACATGTTTGCCTATGGAACTTTGAAGATGAAGGACCCCATGCTATTGTTATATTCTGCTGCATTGTAATGTGATAGCCAAATGAGCTATGTAAGATGTAATAAATTATTTTATTCCTGGTTATAAAGTTGTATTATGACCTTTGTTTCTTGATATTACATCTTAATTGTGGATGCTAGCTCTTGAACCAGGGACTAGCATTGTAAACATAGGGATCTCTACCTTATTAAAGGTTGAGACCTCTACATTGAGTTAGGGATTTACTGACCTTCTTCTTCCTTTGCCATCCTCCTGCTTTGTTCTGCCATTCAGAGTGCTCCATCGTTCTTGTGCACCTATGCTTCCTTCCACCCTTTTCACACAGCTTCCTCTGAGAGACACCATGGGTCGATCCAAGGGAGCGTCCTCCACCGCTGATGCTACCGCAAAGAAGACGAAGGCCATTGGGTGGATGCCATCGGAGTGCATGGCTCGCAATCTGCGTGAGGTCCACAACTTTCACCTATTGGAGGAGGGCTCCTCAAGATGCCTGGTGATGCGAGTACACCCGCGCCAGAAGCGGGATGGCGGATAATGTTCCTATCCTTCCTCTTCCATGGCCTTTCTCTTCCTGCTCAAGAATTCCTTCGTGGGCTTCTCTTTGTATACGGTGTACCTCTATCAGCTTACGCCAACTCTATCCTCCACATAGCCTTTTTATTGCCTTATGTGAGTGTTTCCTTGGGATCCATCCCCACTGGGGCCTGTGGAAGCATTTCTACTTCGTTTGTCGTAATGCCACCGTTACTATCGTCCACGGCGTCGGACGTGTGATAATTTATGTGCGCACATATGTAGAATACTTTGACTTGGAAACTGTGGACTCTATCCAAGGTTGGAAACAAAATGTTTCTATATCAAGGACCAACAAGTCGATGGTCAGAAGTTTGGGTTGGCCCCCTTCGACCTGATGAAAACTTGTTGAAGGCTTTCTTCCTGGGAGGGCACCCGTCAACCAAAGAAATGAAAGAGGTCAAGCCACTGCTGGACCGAATTGAGAAGTTGCACACTGCTGAATTTTGAGGTCTTCAGATTCTGACATATTTTCTTCGGATTCATATCCAACCCCTCCAAGATCAGCTGACCGGCATGTGGAACTATGCTGGTAGGAAAGATCCAATGAGGATTACACCCGAGGATCTCACACTTAAGATTTTGGAGAAGAGGATGCGCTAATTCACCTCGCTGATGAAGAAAATCTCTATTCCCACTGATTGTCATGTGAAGCCCTTCACCAAGAAACATCCTGTGCCTGAGGTAAAACCTTTGTTCTTTTTACATTTTTATGCACATATCTTGATTTGCGTTTCCTTGACTTAAATTTGTGCTTTTTGCAATTTTCTCTTGCCATTAGGGCCATGACCATTTGTCATGTTTGCCTCCACTACCCGAAGCTAGGGTTCTGCCTGATAGCGCCATCGTATCCGAAGGATACGCCTAGGCTCCAGGCGTAGGTGAGGAAGATGAGGCTTCCACCGCCAGATCTTCCCATGATACTACGTCGGTTCCCTCGGCTCATTCTGAAGATTTCGAGGTGGTAAATGCTGCTGGAAAGTAAAAGCGCGCCGATCCTATTGAAATGGTCGAGGACTCCTGTAGAGGTCTCATCCTTTAATAAGGTAGAGATCCCTGTGTTTACAATGCTAGTCCCTGGATCAATATCTAGCATCCACAGTTAAGATGTAATATCAAGAAACAAAGGTCATAATACAACTTTATAACCAGGAATAAAATAATTCATTACATCTTACATAGCTCATTTGGCTGTCTCATTACAATGCAGCAGAAATAACTATAGCATGGAGTCCTTAATCTTCAAAGTGCCACAGGCAATCATGTTGGTTGTAGACTTGTAATCCTAATCAACACACTTCACTAATCAAACAAACCTGCAACATAATAAGTTACAGCCACAAGGGTCAATACACTGGAATTGTATTGGCAAGTGATACTATGGTAGTATAGTGGTAACTATCATCTATATGCATTTGGATAAGTGGAGCTTAGGCTTGCTTTGCTTAAAATAGATTTTTCCTTATCATCTGAAAACACTAAGTTTTTTTGTTTGTCAAAATCACCCAAGGAATCACCAATAGAAATTGGTGAACCTTAAACCCTTGTTCAACCACAAGTTTTAACTTGGAAATTTGGATGAGGAGATTCTTGATAGCTTCCATGTCTTGATGCTCAAATTGTACAATACCAGGGACAGGGCTAAGTACTTAGTTTCTTCCATCTGCAGAGGTTGTGCACTTTCCCCACAAGACTTCATTTTCACTAAGACAGGACCTTTCAGAAGCCTTCCCTTAGACCAAAATGGACGCCCTCCAAACCTATCATTCCCCTACCACCAACTGTCCATTTGGCTAAGTTATTGCAACCTATATTATCCAGGCAGAGCCCATAATGCCATGTGGCTGCACTAGAAGCTTCTTAACATTTGGCATCTCAAATCCCTTTGTTCCTGGGTGGTAATCCACAAGTGAGATACACAAGGTAAACCATATAAATGGGCCTTGTGTAACCACTCAACCAAAAACCACCAAGCAATTACCATTCCACCCAGGTGTTTCATTCACTTAGTTGTTTTATTAAGCAAAAACCATAAGTCAAAGACTTAACAATATTTTCCATAGCATGATTATATTCCACCCTTGGTTGCTATTTGCTAGGCTAAGCATGGCAATGATAAGTATCTTAACTTAAAGGAAATTCTAACATTTCTACAACTACTAGGATTTCCCAAGCATAGTATATAGATACTTAGTAAAATACTCATGCAAGACCTATACAAAATATCTCTAATGCATAGGCAAAAATATTGGGACATAAGTATGAAGCACCACTTGCCTTTTGGTAGAGATTATAAGTTCACTCCTTGATCTTGCATTAGTCACACTCTTCAAATGTCACTACAATTCAATCAAGCAAGACAAAATTTCAATCTACCATTCAAGCAATCATCACATAAAATAATAAAAACAAAGCAATGCATGCAAACATGCCCAAGGTTGTTTTATTTGGAAAAGTGGTTTCTAATAGGTTATAAACATTTGAAAACACCTATTGGTCATTTACAAAAGTGGTAGAACCATTTGATACTAAGTTAGTGAGAAATGGCTACTTTAAATCATTTTTGTTTTGCTAGAAATGGTTTAGATCAAAGTGATAATTTCTAGTGTTTTGGCAAATACATTTTGAAACACAATTGTTAGTGCTTTAAGGCCAAATGTTTAATATTGAAACCATTTGCAAAAGGTTTTACTTATAAACCACTTTTATAGCAAATCAATATTTTATGTTGTTAAAATTGCTTTTTAGCAAAGTAATAATTCTATAGGGTTAATCAAATATATTTTTAAATCCTAAAACTTGGTGTTTAGGGTCAGAGAGTTTAAATCCAAACATTTTCTAAAGGGTTTTCTCCAAAAGCATTTTTAACATAATAACAATATTTTTATTTGACTAGAAATGTTCTAAATCAAAGATTCATTTTTTTAACTTCACAATATATACTTTTAATTCCACAAGTTGTTTTATATGGTCAGTAGGTTCAAAACAACCCATTTGTCAAAGTTGTTATCCTAAAAACATTGCTAGAATAATTTTTATATTCAAAATATACCTACACATGTTTCTGCAATTTCAACAAATTTTCCAGAAGCAATTCATTAAACAAAGTGCATGGTTGGATAGAGTTTGTTTTTCTTATTACATTGATATAAAATTTGCAAAATTTGGACGTGTGGATCAAAAGTTATGGAATTTACAAGTTCAAACATCTAATATGATAGTTTCTGGTTTTTAAATCTAAACCTAGGCCACGTGGCTGTTTCTCATTGGTCCATAACATTTCTTGTGGATCGACAGATGCTAGCCGTCAGATCTAAAGTACATCGCACGATACAGAACCAGTCTTACCTCTTCATTTAATGAATCTTTCGTAGCCGACAGATCTACATCCTACGGTTCCTGGCATCCTAACCACAACTTGGCGGCGCTCGACGGTGGCTGGCGGCAGCGACGCTCGGGAGGCAGCGCTCTGGCTATTCCAGGAAGATAGGGAGAGGGAGGATATGCTCACAGTGTTCGTCGTGGAGCGCTGATTCTTGGAGTGGTCTCTGTCAACGAAGGGGTGCACGGTGACAACGGGGATTGCTCGCCGGAGGAGCTTCTGGCGACGGGTGCGTCTGCTCGTCGACGGAGGTGACGATGTAGGGCATTCTAGGACAAACCTTAGGTGTCATTATATGCGTAAGAGACTCTTGAGCACAGGAGTATCAAAGAGAAGGAAAGGCATGGTCGGGTGTTACCAGGGGCTTCGCCGGAGATGGAAACAGACAACAACGATGGTTTGCGTTGTCATTGACGACGATGCAGAGCACGCGCGGCTGAACGGGCGACACTGGGAGATGCGCCAGAGTCTAGGGAGTATGCTCGTATGCGCTAGGGAGCAAGGGGGGCGTGGGCTGGCCAGAATCCGTCGGTGAGCTCGTCGGAGCAGTGGAGATTTCGAGCAAAATCGGAGCAGCCTGGTGGCTCCGGTGGGGTGATGATTGGGAGGAAAGGAAGAGGGGAGCGTGGCAATTAAGTATGCATGGTCGCAGCGAGGTTTAAGCGAGCCGTTTGAGCAAATTAAACCACGACATTAATGGCAGGAAACGGCCAGCGCGGTCGTTGCGGGGTGAGGAAGAAGCCTGACTGGTGGGGTCTGCTTGACAGCGAGAGAGAGAGAGGCAGTGGGGACCAACAGTCAGTGAGGGGGTGGGTTGGATCTGCGGTGTGAATTGTTTTCCTACGTGGGTGAGAGGGATGGGCTAGCTGGGCCTGGTCTAGGCTTGTTGGGCTGGGCTGGTTGGTTTCCATTTTTTTATACTGATTCATTTTTCTTTTTCTATTTTCTTTTCCTGTTTTGATTTTGTTTAAACATTTCAAACAACCATTTGAATTCAAAATCTTTGCCAAACTTTGTGTATATTCTAATACTGTTTATTAACATATTCTAAAGTCAAATTTAGAATATCCTTTTATTCCTTTTAAGGTCTATTAATTATTTTAAAAATAGACATTTGGCTGTATTTCAAATAGGATTTAAATATGTTTTAAAACTCCATTTGAAATCTAAATTTTTACCAAACCTTTTCAGTAAGTTTATTTATTAAAAAGGGTGTTGAATAATCCACTTTGAATTATTTGAAATATTTTAATATGATTTATTAATCATTTAAATTAGGCATTTGTCTTTATTCCAATGAAATCAAATATGGTTTTAATTTCATAAATTTTATTCAGATGATTTCTTTGATCCCATTTAAGTTAATTAAATAACTTTTATTCCACTTGGGAAATAAGAACTTTCCCATGATTTAATTAATCAACTCCATTAGGGATTTTGTCTTTATTCAAATGGAATAGAATTTGGTTAATGTCATATTATTTTATTTGAATATTCTTTATCCATTTTTATTTGGTTTATCTTTAATACATTTGCTTGTGGATTTGGCCAAGTTTTAATTTGGCTTTTAAATATTCCTTATTAATTATTTCTTTCTTTATCTCATAAAATCCATATCTTTTTATTTAAAGGTCCAAACTTGGTAATTCCAATTTGTAAAATTTTATTTAATATTTGTTTATCCTTTTAAATCCCTTTAGGACTATTTGCTCACCATTTGGTATGGATTTTTAGGTGTTTTATTAGCTTTGAAAATCATTTCCTTTTCATCCTATTAACTTCATAAGATTTATCCATGGCTCCAAATTGAATAGAACCAATTTCTATGGTTTTATAATATTTCTATTTGTCATTCTTGATCATTTATAAATGTTTGTTGATAAATTTTTATATGGATCAAATCCATAGACTTTGGGATCTTGAATAAGATTTTATTCCATTAGGGTTTTAGAGTTTTTGTTTAACTTTACCAAGTGTTTAAATTTCAAGGTTCATTCTTTGATGAATGCATTTCACTTGTTTTGAATTTAGTTGGATTCAAACTTTATCCAAAGTTTGTTCAAGTTGGGTTTTAATAATTCCATTTAGAAACAAAAGTTTCTTTTCACCTTAAATTGCAATAATTATTTATTTTGTTTATTTATTTTTCACATTTCAAAATTTGGAAAATTTTGGGATGTGACAGGCTACCACCCTTAAAAGAAATGTCGTCCCGAGTTTTGGGAAAGCTAGAGTTTACAAATTTTGCTTAAGGCAACGAGGGTACTACCAGCCTTAAAAATTTCCAACTAGATTACATCTTGGCTTGCTTGGGATCTTGATGAAACTTCTCTAGGCACTTGTTTGCATAATGGCCTAGTTCTTTGCATCTGAAACACATCACTTGGCTAATATCCTTCTTTTCCTTTGGTATCATTGCCTCTTGTTTGTTTCCTTGGTTCTTCTTCTTTTCTGGGCAATCACTGGCATAGTGTCCCATCTCTTTGCAATTGTAACATGGCAACTGGCTTATGTCCTTCTTCTTCTTTTTGGGTCTCTCCAAAGCTAGGAGTTCTTCTAGTTCATGCTCTTCATATTTCACCACAAAGGTGGGAATTATTTTTCTCTTCTTAGGGCAGTTACTAGAGATATGACCTTCTTCTTCACAAGAGTAGCAACACTTTGTGGTCACTTTGGATTTGGCCTTATGAGGCATGGTTCTGACTTTGCCTTCATCCTTCTTGGTAGAGGTTGTTCCTTCATGGAGTTTTCCAAACATTTGATGCATTCCATCTTGCTTAATTTGTTGAACTATAGGATAGATGGGGCATTGGATAGGTACATGATTATTTCCTTCACATAGAAAGCATGTGGATTGAGATGTGGGGCATTGATTAGTTGGATGTTTCTCTTCACAGTTGGGGCATTGATCTTCATGCTCTTTGGAAGTGTGATCCATGTCTCCAAAAATATTGCAAGCTTGAGTTCCTTTTTTAATATCATCCTTGGCATCCTTGTTGTCACAAACTCCTTGGGAAGGGTTGTCTCCCATGTTGATCATTTGATTTGTCATCCTTTGCAACAATTGGGTTTGGGTTTCCAAAAGCCTTTGCATGGTTGGGTCTAACTCATTGTTGTTGGCCAAAAATTGAGTTGTCACTTGGTTTAACTAGGTTTGGGTTGCTATGAGTTCTCTCATGTGCATTTCTTGGTTATTGTTGTCAGCATTCTTGATGTTGGAGTTTCTTGGAGAAGTCATCTGTTTGGGTTGGATTGGGATTAGAATAGGCAAAGATTTCTAAGGAAGAAGTCTAATCACAACATTTCACACATGCAATGTGCAAGCAATCACAAACAAACTTTCCACTCAAACAACAAGTTTCAGGCACATTTTTAGGCAACAAAATATTTTTGTTACACCACATAAGTTAGTGTGTTTGATATAAAATAAATATGGCGGTCCAACTATATGGTTTACTTGAGGTCATTCCATCATTCTTAGGTGTTTCTTCTTGAATGAGATCATTGTATCTTTGGAAAAATTCTTGTATCTTGATCACAAAGTTTCAAAGGTGATGATGGTTCCTTGTAAGTTGTGTTTCCTTAGTATTCAAAACTTGAGTAATGTTTCTTGTATCACTTGTAGTCCTTAGTGGTGTCTAAGTTGAAGTCCTTGGTGAAACTAAAGTTGAAGTCTTTGATGATGTTGGAGTTGAAGCCATTTGAGTTGGTGAAGTCCTTTGCTCATGTTGATGTCTTTGTTCTTGTTGATGTCTTTGCTCATCAAGTTTGAAAAGGAAGAGATGTAGAATTAAAACCAAAAAGGTTGAGGAAAGAGTTTACAAGATTGTTTGTAAATATGTTTTGGAACAAATACAACTCCTATTTTTCTAAGGGGTTTTGTCCAATCCTAGGGTTACAAATCCTATAGGCAACACAGTGCTCTGATACCATCTATAGAGGTCCCATCCTTTAATAAGGTAGAGATCCTTGTGTTTACAATGCTAGTCCCTGGATCAATAGCTAGCATCCACAGTTAAGATGTAATATCAAGAAACAAATGTCATAATACAACTTTATAACCAGGAATAAAATAATTCATTACATCTTACATAGATCATTTGGCTGTCTCATTACAATGCAGCAGAAATAACTATAGCATGGAGTCCTTCATCTTCAAAGTGCCACAGGCAATCATGTTGGTTGTAGACTTGTAATCCTAATCAACACACTTCAGTAATCAAACAAACCTGCAACATAATAAGTTACAGGCACAAGGGTCAATACATTGGAATTGTATTGGCAAGTGATACTATGGTAGTATAGTGGTAACTATGATCTATATGCATTTGGCTAAGTGGATCTTAAGCTTGCTTTGCTTAAAATAGATTTTTCCTTATCATCTGAAAACACTAAGTTTTTTTGTTTGTCAAAATCACCCAAGGTACCACCAATAGAAATTGGTGAACCTTAAACCCTTGTTCAACCACAAGTTTTAACTTGGAAATTTGGATGAGGAGATTCTTGATAGCTTCCATGTCTTGATGCTCAAATTGTCCAATACCAGGGACATGGCTAAGTACTTAGTTTGTTCCATCTGCAGAGGTTGTGCACTTTCCCCGCAAGACTTGATTTTCACCAAGACAGGACCTTTCAGAAGCCTTCCCTTAGACCAAAATGGACGTGCTCCAAACCTATCATTACCCTACCACTAACTATCCATTTGGCTAAGTTATTGCAACCTATATGATCCAGGCAGAACCCATAATGCCATGTGGCTGCACTAGAAGCTTCTTAACATTTGGCATCTCAAATCCCTTTGTTCCTGGGTGGCAATCCACAAGTGAGATACACAAGGTAAACCATAGAAATGGGCCTTGTGTAACCACTCAACCAAAAACCACCAAGAAATTACCATTCCATCCAGGTGTTTCATTCACTTAGTTGTTTTATTAAGCAAAAACCATAAGTCAAAGACTTAACAATATTTTCCATAGCATGATTATATTCCACCCTTGGTTGCTATTTGCTAGGCTAAGCATGGCAATGATAAGTATCTTAACTTAAAGGAAATTCTAACATTTCTACAACTACTAGGATTTCCCAAGCATAGTATATAGATACTTAGTAAAATACTCATGCAAGACCTATACAAAATATCTCTAATGCATAGGCAAAAATATTGGGACATAAGTATGAAGCACCACTTGCCTTTTGGTAGAGATTATAAGTTCACTCCTTGATCTTGCATTAGTCACACTCTTCAAATGTCACTACAATTCAATCAAGCAAGACAAAATTTCAATCTACCATTCAAGCAATCATCACATAAAATAATAAAAACAAAGCAATGCATGCAAACATGCCCAAGGTTGTTTTATTTGGAAAAGTGGTTTCTAATAGGTTATAAACATTTGAAAACACCTATTGGTCATTTACAAAAGTGGTAGAACCATTTGATACTAAGTTAGTGAGAAATGGCTACTTTAAATCATTTTTGTTTTGCTAGAAATGGTTTAGATCAAAGTGATAATTTCTAGTGTTTTGGCAAATACATTTTGAAACACAATTGTTAGTGCTTTAAGGCCAAATGTTTAATATTGAAACCATTTGCAAAAGGTTTTACTTATAAACCACTTTTATAGCAAATCAATATTTTATGTTGTTAAAATTGCTTTTTAGCAAAGTAATAATTCTATAGGGTTAATCAAATATATTTTTAAATCCTAAAACTTGGTGTTTAGGGTCAGAGAGTTTAAATCCAAACATTTTCTAAAGGGTTTTCTCCAAAAGCATTTTTAACATAATAACAATATTTTTATTTGACTAGAAATGTTCTAAATCAAAGATTCATTTTTTAACTTCACAATATATACTTTTAATTCCACAAGTTGTTTTATATGGTCAGTAGGTTCAAAACAACCCATTTGTCAAAGTTGTTATCCTAAAAACATTGCTAGAATAATTTTTATATTCAAAATATACCTACACATGTTTCTGCAATTTCAACAAATTTTCCAGAAGAAATTCATTAAACAAAGTGCATGGTTGGATAGAGTTTGTTTTTCTTATTCCATTGATATAAAATTTGCAAAATTTGGACGTGTGGATCAAAAGTTATGGAATTTACAAGTTCAAACATCTAATATGATAGTTTCTGGTTTTTAAATCTAAACCTAGGCCACGTGGCTGTTTCTCATTGGGCCATAACATTTCTTGTGGATCGACAGATGCTAGCCGTCAGATCTAAAGTACATCGCACGATACAGAACCAGTCTTACCTCTTCATTTAATGAATCTTTCGTAGCCGACAGATCTACATCCTACGGTTCCTAGCATCCTAACCACAACTTGGCGGCGCTCGACGGTGGCTAGCGGCAGCGACGCTCGGGAGGCAGCGCTCTGGCTATTCCAGGAAGATAGGGAGAGGGAGGATATGCTCACAGTGTTCGTCGTGGAGCGCTGATTCTTGGAGTGGTCTCTGTCAACGAAGGGGTGCACGGTGACAACGGGGATTGCTCGCCGGAGGAGCTTCTGGCGACGGGTGCGTCTGCTCGTCGACGGAGGCGACGATGTAGGGCATTCTAGGACAAACCGTAGGTGTCATTAGATGCGTAAGAGACTCTTGAGCATAGGAGCATCAAAGAAAAGGAAAGGCGTGGTCGGATGTTACCAGGGGGCTTCGCCGGAGACGGAAACAGACGACGACGATGGTTAGCGTTGTCATTGACGACGATGCAGAGCGCGCGTGGCTGAACAGGCGACACTGGGAGATGCGCCAAAGTCCAGGGAGTATGCTCGTATGCGCTAGGGAGCAAGGGGGGCGTGGGCTGGCCGGAATCTGTCGGTGAGATCGTCGGAGCAGTGGAGATTTCGAGAAAAATCGGAGCAGCCTGGTGGCTCCGATGGGGTGATGATTGGGGGAAAGGAAGAGGGGAGCGTAGCGATTAAGTAAGCATGGTCGCGGCGAGGTTTAAGCGAGACATTTGAGCGAATTAAACCACGACATCAATGGCAGGAAACGGCCGGTGCGGTCGTCGCGGGGTGAGGAAGAAGCCTGACTGGTGGGGTCTGCTTGACAACGAGAGAGAGAGAGAGAGAGAGAGAGAGAGGCAGTGGGGACCAGCAGTCAGTGAGGGGGTGGGTCGGATCTGCGGTGTGAATCATTTTCCTGCGGGGGTGAGAGGGATGGGCTAGCTGGGCCTGGTCTGGGCTTGTTGTGCTGGGCTGGTTGGTTTCCATTTTTTTATACTGATTCATTTTTCTTTTTCTATTTTCTTTTCCTGTTTTGATTTTGTTTAAACATTTCAAACAACCATTTGAATTCAAAATCTTTGCCAAACTTTGTGTATATTCTAATACTGTTTATTAACATATTCTAAAGTCAAATTGAGAATATCCTTTTATTCTTTTTAAGGTCTATTGTTTATTTTAAAAATAGACATTTGGCTTTATTTCAAATAGGATTTAAATATGTTTTAAAACTCCATTTGAAATCTAAATTTTTACCAAACCTTTTCAGTAGGTTTATTTATTAAAAAGCGTGTTGAATAATCCACTTTGAATTATTTGAAATATTTTAATATGATTTATTAATCATTTAAATTAGGCATTTGTCTTTATTCCAATGATATCAAATATGGTTTTAATTTCATAAATTTTATTCAGATGATTTCTTTGATCCCATTTAAGTTAATTAAATAACTTTTATTCCACTTGGGAAAATAAGAATTTCCCATGATTTAATTAATCAACTCCATTAGGGATTTTGTCTTTATTCAAATGGAATAGAATTTGGTTAATGTCATATTATTTTATTTGAATATTCTTTATCCCTTTTTTTATTTGGTTTATCTTTAATACATTTGCTTATGGATTTGGCCAAGTTTTAATTTGGCTTTTAAATATTCCTTATTAATTATTTCTTTCTTTATCTCATAAAATCCATATCTTTTTATTTAAAGGTCCAAACTTGGTAATTCCAATTTGTAAAATTTTATTTAATATTTGTTTATCCTTTTAAATCCCTTTAGGACTATTTGATCACCATTTGCTATGGATTTTTAGGTGTTTTATTAGCTTTGAAAATCATTTCCTTTTCATCCTATTAACTTCATAAGATTTTATCCATGGATCCAAATTGAATAGAACCAATTTCTATGGTTTTATAATATTTCTATTTGTCATTCTTGATCATTTATAAATGTTTGTTGATAAATTTTTATATGGATCAAATCCATAGACTTTGGGATCTTGAATAAGATTTTCTTCCATTAGGGTTTTAGAGTTTTTGTTTAACTTTTCCAAGTGTTTATATTTCAAGTTTCATTCTTTGATGAATGCATTTCACTTGTTTTGAATTTAGTTGGATTCAAACTTTATCCAAAGTTTGTTCAAGTTGGGTTTTAATAATTCCATTTAGAATCAAAAGTTTCTTTTCACCTTAAATTTCAATAATTATTTATTTTGTTTATTTATTTTTCACATTTCAAAATTTGGAAATTTTTGGGATGTGACAACTCCGACGATTCAATAGGCTCCAAGCCGCAAAATTTGAAACCTGCTCCTATTGCTCCCCACAAGGGGATATTCCAGATGGCGCAAGACATTAGCTCGTAAGTTACACACCTTTTTGCCCTTTGTTTACATTTCTTATCTGACAAACATTCAGTCGGTAGAATTTTGTTCTTCCAGGAGTGATGAGGATGAAGATGTGTTTCCAAAGTCACCAGCTAGTACCGATGCTCTGTATCCTCCTCTGAAGCCCATGGGCCAACAGACAAGCACAACTGATTCTTTGGATAAAGGTATTGCTAAGTTGAACCCGAAGAAAAAAGCTTCGTCACCCTCTGAACCGCCAATGAAGAAAAAGAAAACATCAAGCAAGGGTGTAGTGATAGCCGAGAGTCCTTCAGAGCCTGACATGCAGGATGTAAGTGCCTACGAATTTTATTTGCATGAAGTACTCCTCTAATACAGCCCCTGAGTGACCTTGTATTTTTGGGCGTAGCCGCTAATGCGTGAGATGGTTAAAATGGCCTCTCGCTTTATCAAGATTTCTCACAAAGCCAAAGAATTCAAAGGTATGTTCTATTTTACTTTTCACTCGCTTCTTGTACCCTAACAATATATGTTATGACAATTTTCCCTCTAAAACAGTTGCTGCTGTTGAATCCTCGATTATTTGAGATCAAGCGTTAAAACGAGTGGACGAGCTAGAAGACAAGTTAAAACAGACAAAGTTATTGCTTGAAAAAGCCAAACAAGGTGTTGCTTCTGAAGCTAAATCACTTCTCAAGAAAACCAAAGTCGCGGCTATGCGGGACAAGGATCTTTGTCTTCACATAAAATCTTTGGATTCCTCCCCAACAAGTAAGTTTTTACATTGCACACTTTGTTTCTATGCTCATATAACTTTCTTCTTCATCGTAATCCTAAATCATTCCCTTTTTACAGAAATCGCTGGCCAATCCCTGACCCTAGAAGAGGATCTTAGATCTGATCCATTGTCGGGTGCAATTGGTACTTTGGAGGCGAATAGCCTGCGTGGGCGCAATCTTTTCATTCAGTCCCGTCGTGCTTTCAAGATTCTTCATGCGCGGATTTTTCCAGAGAAGGACGTACCCACCGATCTGAATGATTTGGAGGCTATTTTTCTTGCTGATCCAAACCCGTTGATGGGGTACAGTCTCACACAGGCAAAAAATGGCGCGAAGATCTCAATGGCGCTGGCGCTAGCCCATGGCGAAAAGATTGACTAGAAGAAGGGTAGCTCTTCTCTTCCAGTTAATGATGCCAACAAAGATATTGAGCTTAAGCCGTATATAAAGAAGGCGAAAAGGTTCTCTCGAATGTTGTTGTCTATTGACATGGGTCAAGAAGTGATGCCAAGGCTTCAACCGATACTCCTTCTGCCAGTGTCGCTACTACCTCCAAGCCCGCGGCGGATGCTCCTTCAGCTAGCATTACCGCTTCAGCTGAAAAATCTGCTTATTTGTAGTTTCCATTTAGTTCCAAACTGTAGAAGACTTCATTTTGTACTTAAGTTTGTCACATTCTGCCTTTGAAAAAAATCCTTACATAATGCTCCTTCTCTGTTGATTCTTCTAGTTGCAACCGAATATCTGAGTTTTTTGTCTTATATCTTGTTCCAGATGATGTCTGTTGACACCAGTCCTTCAACTGATCCCTCTATGCCAGTTGTATGTGCAACATCTTCTAATAATACAATCACTCGTGTAATCAACCCTCCTTTGTAAGCCGAGAAGATTCAACGCATAAAGCGACTGGAAGCTGATTTGCGAGCTATGCAAGCCATGGTTAATGTTGCCCAGTCGAAAACCCGAAAAACTTTGGAATGCAAAGCTTTCCTTTTGGAAGAAATCTCCAGGGTAAGCGATAAGATGCTTTGTAAGTACCCTTTATAGAACCCTGATACGTCCAATTTGCATCACCATTCTATATCATAATTTGCCTCTATTCATTGATATATTCCTTATTAAGAGGTGATACTTATGTCTTTTCATCTATTTTTGCAGGTTGGATGATTCTTGGAGGATGAACTGCCGGAGTCAGGATTCTGATGGAAAAAATGGTGTTTTGATGCAATTTCACAAAGATCGGAAAAATACCAGATAAACTACAGAAATTATATTCCCCCAAAAGACGAAGGATGCCAGAAGGGGAAGCGGAGTTCCGCCACAGGGGGCCCACACCCCCAGGCGCGAGCCCCCCTGGGCCACGCCTATAGGGGTGTGGACACCCTGGCCCACCTCTGGCTCTGCCCTCTCGCCTATATCTTCTCATCAAAACCCTAAAGTCAGGGCCAGGGGAGTGACCACGAAAACATTCCGCCGCCTCTGCGGGGTGAAAACTACAGAGAGAGAAAGAGCTCTCTGGTAGACAGATTTCTACCGGGGAAACTCCTTCCCGGAGAGGGGAGATCGTTGCCATCAACACCATCATCAAGCTAGACTTCATCGGGATCATCATCATCATCCACACCATCATCTCCACCAGCACCATCATCACCACTCAATCCCGCTGTAACAATTGTGTTGAATCTTGCATAGTTCTTAGGGGAAACTTTCCCGGTGTTGATTACTATTGTAGTTGATGCTGGTGAGTGGAACCATTGAATTATTGTTTATGTTCAGATTGTTATCCATCATTATATCATCTCTGATCTTGATCCATATGATGTCTCATGAGTAGTTCGTTTAGTTCTTGAGGACATGGGAGAAGATCGAACCAGTAGGAGAAAATAAATCTTTCCAAAGGTGTTGCTAGCAACGTGGAACCTGCACAACACAACCAAAATACTTTGCCACAACTTACAGTGAGGTTGTCAATCTCACTGGTTTGCTGAAAACAAAGGAGTAAACATACAATGTGGAAGATAGTAATTGCTTGAAAGTAAATAGTAAACAGTAGATGGTATAACGATGAGAAGGAATGGACTAGGGTCCAAAGTTCACTATAGGTGTTTCTCCATAAGATAAATAACATGTTGGGTAAACAAATTACAGTTGGACAATTGACAGATAGAGAATGCATAATAATGCATGTACATGACATGATGATCACTATGAGATTTACTTGGGCATTACAACATGATACATAGACCGTAATCCAACTGCATCTATGAATAATATCCACCTCCAAGATATCATCTGAATAACCCTCGGGTATTAAGTTGCCAGACAGATAATTGCATTAAGCAAAGTGTAAAGTAAACAATACAATTGCCCTTGGACAAAGGATTGTTGTTTTATCCCTAGTAGCAACAACACATCTACAATTTTAGAGGTTTCTGTCACTCCCTAGATTACTAGAGGCATGAACCCTCTATCGAGCATAATACTCCCTCTTGGAGTCACAAGCAAATACTTGGCCAAAGTAACTACTAGCAACAGAGAGCATGCAAGATCACAAATAACATAGACATGATAGAATCAATAATAAATCTTGACATAATACTCAATATCCATCAGATCCCAACAAACACAACATGTAGGATTAAAAATAGATGATCTTGATCATGATAGGCAGCTCACAAGATCTAAACATGATAGCACAAAGAGGAGAAACAACCATCTAGCTACTGCTATGGACCCATAGTCCAAGGATGAACTACTCACACATCACTCCGGAGGCTAGCATGGTGATGAAGAAGGCCTCCGGGATGATCTCCCATCTCTGTCAGGGTGTCGGGAAGAGCTAGCTTCGGATCCCTCTAGATCTAGGGATGGAGATGGCGGCAGCTATGGACTTTTTCGTGGAATTCTAATCGAGTACTTAGGGTTTATGCCTTGGGGGAATATATAGTCGAAGGGGCACACCCTAGGGCGGCGCGCCCCTGGCCGCGCCTCGGCCAGGTGTGGCCGCCCTAGGGTGCGCCTCTCTCTGGCCTCTAGACTCCGTCTTCGCCTCTAAAAATAGGAAGTTTGGCTTTTGTTTCGTCCAATTTCGAGAATATTTCTTTACTAGCTTTTCTGAAGCCAAAAACAGGAACCGGCACTATGGCATCTTGTTAATAGGTTAGTTCCAGAAAATGCATAAAAATACCACAAAGTGTAGACAAAACATAAGATAGTTGGTACAAAACAAGCATGGAGCATCAAAAATTATAGATATGTTTACGACGTATCAAGCATCCCCAAGCTTAACTCATGATCGTCCTCGAGTAGATAAGTGATAAAAAGAATAATTTTTGAGGTGACATGCATCATCGCAATCTTGATCAAGGTATTGTAAAGCATTGATAGCTGGGATCAAAGTACTCAAAACATAAGCATGATAAATATATTTCTAACAATAAGGCATAGCAACTATGTTGCAACATGAAAGGCAACACAAACAAAGGATCATGAATAATGCTTTGAAAGACATTTGTTTGTTTCACATATAGAAAACATAGCAAGAGTGGTATTCAGCTTGTCCTTCATGGAATAGCAAGACATAAATGCATAGGACACCTTCAAAGTTCATAAGGGTGATGTAACATCCCTAAAATCATGTTTCAAACTCATGCATATCATCCATGCATCCATGATCATATAGAGTTCATTTCAAACAAAGCAATTCAAAAACAGGAGCATATGAGCTCATTATTTTATGTGATCAGCATTTAAAACAAATACAAATCTCCAAAGTGAGATAAGTGTTCAGTGAATCAAACCTTGTGCCTTATTACTTTCAGAATGTGTTGCTAGATTGCTAAGACTTAAACCCATGTTTTCAAAGCAAATACAATTTGAAAACCAAATTCAAAACCAATATAAGACTAGTGCTATGTCACTATTTATTTTATTTTATTCCAAATGACCAAGCCAATTCAAAGTGACCACTTGGTTTTATGCCCAGAAGTGTGAATGTTGCACCCTACAAAATCCTGAAAAGGTTTGAATTCAAATAGCTTTTGAAATCATTTGAAAATCATTCTAGAAAATCAAATCAGAAAAAGAAAAAGAGAAAGGAAATAGAAAAGGGCCAGCGCCAGACTTTTAGCCCAACTGAGAAAGCAGCCCACTAAGCCCACCCGGGTTCCCTCTCTCCCTTTCTCACTCGCAGACGCACCCATCGAGTGACTGACGCCAAGACCCCACCCCCTCTTTGTTTCTCTCGCAGACAACTGGGCCCCGTCCACGTCACCGTCGTCTTCCCCAAATCTCGCGAAGAACACGTCGCCGCTGGCCGTTGCTGGCGTTGATTCCGCGGCGTAATTGCCATTGATTCTGCAGTCGTTTCCTGTCGAGCCCTTGCCTACTTAAACTCCTCTGCACCGTGAGTCTTTCCCCTCACACAGCACCTCCACTCCGCCACCAGGCTGCGAAAATTCCTCGCTGCAACCCCGCTGCTCCGACGACCTCACCGACGAATTTCGGTGAGTACCGCATTCCCCTTGGCCCGTGGTTCATGCTGGCTTGCTCTGTAGCTCCGTGCGCATCTACTGACACCTCCCATTTGCTCGCACATGGCCTGTAGCCTCGGCAACGTCAACGACTGAGCGTCGCCGCCTTTTGCTCGAACTCCGGCGACCTTTCCCTGTAAGTGCCAGCCGCCCCTTGCCCTCTGTTTGATACGCGTAAGATCCCCAGCATCCTGCGCATCTAACGGCACCCTCCCCTTGTCTTAGCGCGGCTTAGAACATCGCCAACGTCGACGAACTGAAGCCACAGCCGCCAGGGACTACTCTGACGAGCAATCCGCGACGACTCCGAGCGCCCCTCTGCCAACCAAGGACATGTCGAGCTTCCTCTCGTCGCTGCGGTTCTGGTGAGCATCTTCCCACCTCTCCAGGCGCCCTAGTTCGCCGGCACCGCCACTGTCAGAGCGCGCCGCCGCCAGTCGCCGCCGCTAGCGCCGCTCGACTTTGGTCAAAGCATCTAGGATCGTTGGATCTAGATCCAGAGGCTAGGATTAGATTAGACGCGAAGCATTACGTTTTAATCTGGGCCGTGCATCGCCACTTAGATCCTGTGGCCCGTAAGCGTGATCCGACGCGAAGCGGTATCGGTCAGTAGGAACACGCCACGTGGCACAGAATTCGTTTTAAAAATTCGAATTAGATCTATTAGATGTTCAAATTTGTTTTGATTATAACTTTTGATCCCCACGTTAGATTTTGACAAATTTTATACTGCTGGAATCAGGAGAGCAAGCTCTTTCTAAATATGCAATGTGTTTAATGTTTTGCTCCTGGTAAAATGGTTTTATTTGCAGAAACTTGTGTAGGGCTTATTTGAGCATATGAAATGTTTAGGAATTGTTTTAGGGGTTAAATAAATATTGTTTGGCAAGTTTTTGACTTGTTTTGGAATCAGTACTGTACACTTGCTTGGTTGAGTTTTTAAGAAATCATCACTTAGCATTTTGCATGCATGCATATATTTTTGATTGTATATATATATTGTATGTGATTGTGGCTATGATTCTTTGTGTAGATTTTGGTGCTAGTGATTGTGATTGTGAGGAGTGTAGCTACTCTCCAAACTACCAAGGCAAGTGGTACTTCATGATATTCATTCCTATGTTTTATACTAAGCATTAGATATTTTGCTAAGTCTTGCATGATATTATTTTTTCTTATATGCCATGATGGGAAATCCTAGTAGTTGTAGAATTGCTAGAGAATTCCTAAGTTAGGTTACTATCTATGCCATGCTTAGCCTAGCTAGTAGCAAACAAGGGTTGGTGAAATATACATGCTATGATGAAAATATTTCTAAGTCTTTGGACTTGTGTTTTGCTTAATAAAACAACTAAGTTAATGAATCACCTGGGTGGAAAGGGACTTGCTTGGTGGTTTTGGTTGAGTGGTTACACAAGGCCCATTTCTATGGTTTACCTTGTGTATCTCACTTGTGGAAAGCCACCTAGGAACAAAGAGATTTTTAGTGGCCAAATGTTAAGAAGCTTCTAGTGCAACCACTTGGCAATATGGGCTCTGCCAGGATCATATAGTTTGCTAGAACTTAGCCATTTGGACAGTTGGTGGTAGTGGGATGATAGGTTGGAGCGCGTCCATTTGGTCTAAGGGAAGGCTTCTGAAAGGTCCTGTCTTGGTGAAAATCAAGGCTTGTGGGGAAAGTGCACCACCTCTGCAGATGGAAGAATCTAAGTACTTAGCCAAGTCCATGGTAATGGACAACTTGAGCATCAAGACATGGAAGCTATCAAGAATCTCATCATCCCAATTTCTAAGTAAAAATTTGTGGGTGAACAAGGGTGAAGGTCCTCAATGTCTATTGGTGGCTCCTTGGGAAAAGTTTTGACAAAGAAAAACTTAGTGATTTCAACTAATAGGCAAAACCTATTTTGAGCAAAGCAAGCCAAGCTACACTTAGCCAAATTTGCATATAGTATCTAGTCCACCTAAATTATACTAAGGTATCACTTGCCAATACTATTCCAAAGTATTGACCCACTGTGGCTGTAACTTGTGATGTTGCAGGATACTCTGATGAGGATTAGGAGTCATGAGTCTACACTCAACATGTTTGCCTGTGGCACATGAAGATGAAGACTTTTATTTTATTTACTTATTCAAACTCTTGTATCAGGCCTGTGGCCTTGGAGTTGTAAAGACTATGTTTTATCTCTAGAATGGCTGTAATAATGAGCTTTGTATCTGTGTACTTCATCTTAAACTGTGGATGCTAGCATTGATCCAGGGACTAGCATTGCAATCACAGGGGTCCTTTTTTCCTTTATAAAGGAGGGATCTTACAGGTGACTAGATACAAATAATTTAAGAACAAGCAATACCATAATTATGAATCAATCAACTAGTTTTGGGACAATGCACATTGAACTCAGAATGACAACTATGCTCTCTTAATTGGTGCAGAAAGATAGAAGATGGAGACTCAACAAAAGGTAAAAGGAAAGGCCCTTCGCAAAGGGAAGTAGGGATTTCAAGTTTCATAAAGAGCTTCCAAAAATTAAGGTACTTACTATCTTTGAGCTCTCATTGCCCTATCATAAGAATCTTCAAGTGATTAAGGTTAAAGTGAGGAAAATATGGGTTATATGCTTGACAAATCACAAGTTGAAAATCTCATGCCGCTTGAGTACAAGTACCGTTCCTCATGCTACTCAACTTTAGTCACAGGCAAGTTCTTGTCATTGTAAGTATATGTGTATCATAGAGAACCGCCAATGGGGTACCCCTTGCCCATGACATAGGAGCTATCCCATATCAAAATGACAAGGCAACAGACAATGAGCATCTCATCGATCTTTTTATTTACCATGAGCATGGTTTTTCATCTTTTTTTCTGAACATGCTTCATAGAATGCTGATACGTCGGAAACGTATCTATAATTTATGATGTTACATGCTTGTTTAGTATCTACTTTGCTTTACTTTGTCTACACTTTGAGGTGTTTTTATATGTTTTCTGGTACTAACCTATTAACAAGATGCCATAGTGCCAGTTGCCTGTTTTCTTCTGTTTTTGGTTCCAGAAAGGCAGAAAATCAATATTCTCATAATTAGACGGGACAAAAGCCAAAGTCAATATTTTATCATGGGGAACACGGAGCCGGAGTACGAGATGGAGGGTAGACACCAGGGGGGCACACCCCCTGGTCGTGCGGCTGGGCCCAGCCCGCGCCTGGGAGAGTGCGGCCGCCCTGGCTGCCCCATGTCTCGCCTCTTCGCCTATAAAGACCCCCCGATACAAAAACCCTAAGCACCCGATCAATATTCCATGAAACCGTTTGTAGTCGTCGCCACCATCATCCCTAGATCAGGGGGGGTCTGAAGATCTTCCCGGCACCCTGCCGGAGGGGAGATCATCCCGGAGGACTTCTTCTTCATCATGCCAGCCTCCGGTATGAAGTGTGAGTAGTTTCACCTTGGACTACGGGACCATGTAGTAGCTAGATGGTTGTACCTCCTCCTTTGTGCTACCATGTTTAGATCTTGTGAGCTCCGTTCATGATCAAGATCTCATCTATTTGTAATCATGCATGTTGTGTTTGCGAGGATCCAATGGATATTGAGATTACTATGTTAGATTGATTAATGATTTTGTCTTATTGATTCCATCATGTATGTGTTGTTTGTGATCTTGCATGCTCTCCGTTTCTAGTAGCTATCTTGGCCAAGTAGATGCTAGTGACTCCAAGAGGGGGTATTTATGCTCGATAGTGGGTTCATGCCTCTATTTAATCTAAGGGAAGTGACAGAAATCTCTAAGGTTGTAGATGTGTTGTTGCCACTAGGGAGAAAACAACGGTCTCTTGTTCATGGAACAAGTGGATTGTTTACCTTACACACTTTGCTTAAAGCAGTTATCCGTTGCTTGCAACTTAATACTGGAGGGGGTTTCGGATGATAACCTGAAGGTGGATTACTAGTCATTGATGTAGTTGGATGGCGATCTATGTATCTTGTTGTATTGCCCAATCAAATCTCATGGGATCATGAATGTCTAGTATTGCATTGTTATACCTTGCTCAATCCTATCAATTGCCCTGCTATAGTTTGTTTACCCAGCATGCCATGTTTGTTTATCTTAAGGAGAACACCTCTAGTGAACTATGGACCCCGGTCCAATCTTTACCATTGATACATCTTCCACTATTACTGTTTACTTTCTGCAAACCACTATTACCTTCCACACCATACAGTTAATCCTTTGTTTTCAGCAAACCGGTGATATTGACAACCTCACTGTTCGTTGGGGCAAAGTCTTGAGTTAGTGTTGTGCAGGTTTCCAAGTTGCTAGCAACACCTTTGAGTCATTTTCTTCCTCCTACTAGTTCGATAACCTTGGTTTCTTACTGAGGGAAAACGCTGCTGTGCTCATCATACCTTCCTCTTAGGGTCTCCCAATGAAGCTTCATGCACCATCAAGACTTTTCTGGCGCCCTTGCAGGGGAGGCTAAGGACGGCTTCATAAGGGGAGTCCTTCACAACCTTTCTATTTACTTTGTTTTTGTTTTGCTTAGTTTCTTTTGCTTGGTTTTGTTTGCCTATTTTTATCAAAAAATCCAAGAAAATTATTTTAGTTTGGTTTGCTTTCTCTTATCAAAAACACACAAAAAATTAGTTCCTGCTCTAGTTGCTGCTGCTGTTGGCTTGCTCCACTTT
The DNA here is from genome assembly GCA_916181665.1 of Avena sativa. Lineage (NCBI taxonomy): Eukaryota > Viridiplantae > Streptophyta > Magnoliopsida > Poales > Poaceae > Avena > Avena sativa. The sequence continues at coordinate 161,598,377 of OV702294.1, read as the reverse complement.
TGCCAAAATGAACTCTGCTGAGAACACCAAGTTGTGTGACTTCACTAGCACAACCAACAATGATTTTCTAAGTACTCCTATTGCTCCACCTGCTCCTGATGCTAGATTTTATGAAATTAAGCCTGCTTTGTTGAATCTTGTGATGAGAGAGCAATTTTCTGGTGCTAGTTCTGATGATGCTGCTTCCTACCTCAATAACTTTGTTGAACTTTGTGAGATGCAAAATTATAAGGATGTAGATGGAGATATTATTAAGCTCAAGTTGTTTCCTTTCTCCTTGAGAGGAAAAGCTAAAGAATGGTTGCTATCCTTGCCTAGAAATAGTATTGATTCTTGGATTAAGTGCAAAGATGCTTTTATTGGAAAATACTATCCTCCTGCTAAGATTATATCTATGATAAGTGAAATAATGAAATTTAAACAACTTGATAATGAACATGTTGCTCAAGCTTGGGAAATAATGATATCTTTGGTTAAGAATTGTCCCACTCATGGACTTACTGGTTGGATGATTATCCAGACTTTTTATGCAGGTTTGAACTTCTCCTCAAGAAACATGTTGGATTCAGCTGCTGGAGGTACCTTTATGACCATTACCTTGGGTGCTGCATGTAAGGTTCCCAACCTTTAATAAGGTAGAGATCCCTGTGTTTACAATGCTAGTCCCTGGATCAATAGCTAGCATCCACAGTTAAGATGTAATATCAAGAAACAAAGGTCATAATACACTTTATAACCAGGAATAAAATAATTCATTACATCTTACATAGCTCATTTGGCTATCACATTACAATGCAGCAGAATATATAGCATGGAGTCCATCATCTTCAAAGTGCCACAGGCAATCATGTTGGTTGTAGACTTGTAATCCTATTCAACACACTTCACTAACATCAAACAAACCTGCAACATAATAAGTTGCAGCCACAAGGGTCAATACATTTGAATTGTATTGGCAAGTTTCACTACTATGTAGAAATAAGTGGATCATATCATTACATGCATATTTGGCTAAGTAGGGTTTATGCTCATTTGTAGAAAGCAATATAGTTTTGTCCTATCTTTTAAAATAGTTTTTCTCTTTTGAAAATCTTTCTGAACTCTTTGGAAAACTCCAAGTGCTTCAAACCCCTTGTTGTCACCATCAAGTTTTACTTTGATAAATTGGAATGTCGAGATCTTCCATAGCTTCAGGCCTTAGTTGCTCAGAGTTGTCCGTAACCGGGGACACGGCTAAGTACTTAGAATTTGATCTTCTGCAGAAGTTGTACACTTTACCCACATGACACAATCTCGTCTTGACGCCACCAGTGGCCGCTGGATAAGTACTCACCAAAATGGAGTACCGGTAGATCGAGAATGTGACAAAGTCTTTCCATAGGAGTCCTTCCAATACACAATGCTAGCTTGTCTACCAGGCACCAATGTAGGGTTTCAAGTTCCCTTACACAATTCTAGTTAACCTGAAGATGCCAATGCATGGGTCTTCCACTATGTAGTTGACTAAGCCAGAGCCCACTTAGCATGTGGCTGTACACGGAAGCCACTGTACGAGAAACATGTTCAATCTCTAAGTCCCTGGGTGGTTTGCTTCTGGTGCACATACAAAAAGAGATAGCCATATAAACATGGTTCCTTTTGTTGCCACCTTGTCCAAAACTTGAGTATCCTTGTCCACCCAGGTGGTTCATTGAGTACTTGTTTTATTATATAAAACATAAGTTTTTTCAACTTTTCATATAATCATATCATGTATCCCATCCCAATATATAGCAGGGCTAAGCATACTACAACTACAATGTTTCCACTAAGGAATATATAAGGGTATCCTATTAGGATTTAGCATAGCTTAAAATATAGAAATCCTTTTCATGCATGTTACAAAAATCCACTAAGTGTAATGAAAATAGTAGGACTTGGATGATAGTGTCACTTGCCTTTTTAGTAGAGAATATAGGTACACTCCTTGATCTTGCAATTGTCACACTCTTCAAGATTCACTACAATTCAATCAAGCAAGCACATATTCAAACTAGCATTCAAACAATTCAACACATAAAATAATAAAAACAAGAAAATGCATGCAAGCATGCAAAAGGTTGTTTTGTTGAAAAAGTGGTTTCTACTAAGGATATAAACATTTTAAAACACCTACTGGTCATTTATAAAAATGGAAAATCATTTAAAAACAAGTTAGTGAAAATAGCCCTTTTTAAATCATTTTTTATTTTACTAGCAAGATGAGAAAATAATACTAGTTAAAGTTTACTAACAAACAGTCAACAACATAACCTGACCCTGTCTACCGACGGTGAATATAATAATTAATAGAAAAGAAAACATGTATGGAAGAACTTGATTAGGTCTAGCAAATATATTCATATCTAAGCATGTCTAAACGGATGCCAAACAGTCTAGAAAATATGTCATCTAATTCTACTAAGTAAACCATAAGTAATCAAGTTAAAAGCTACTACACGGCTGAAATAAGCAAAACAACAGATAGAATTCGATTCAAAGTGATACAAAGAATTTAAATAGGCAGGCATACTACCTACATAGCTCGAAGCAGTACAACATGCAAACAAGTACGTAATGCATAAGGAAATGACTATTTGTTCATGGATAGCTATAATGTACAGATACAAATCAGTTTCAAAATAGATTTATCAACCGTGATTATACTCATATCTAACTACACATGTGGGTTTCTAGAGTTATTTCAAACGATCTATACGTTGGGATCCAGTCGATCCGATATTTGCAAGGAGTACTACAAGGCTGATGTCGTCGCGTGGCATTCGGTTCACCGGCACCGCTGTCAACTAGAAACCGACAGCCGGGAACCATGTCTAGAAGGTAGGCATATATGAGATTAGACTATAGTTCAAATGAATTGCTTAGATTCTCACCGTGTGTGACGAATTTTTCCGATGAACTTCCAGGTCAAGCTGCAGTAGATGGCGAAATTGATGAATTGTGGTTCATAGATCGAAGAATAGATCATCTGAATGAGATCCTAGTGTCAAGGAGATTCTAGTGGCGCAAGGATTTGAGCAGCAGAGGCTCGGTTCGTCGGATTTGGCGATGGTGGCCATGGTCATAAACTGTGGTGGCTGTAGAGTTTCAGAAGGAGATGGGGAGTCGTGTGGAGAGAAACAAAATGAGGGTCAACACCAGATAGAAGCGGAACATGTGCTGTATTTATACAGATACAAGATGAATAGGCAGGGTACAAACGAGACTTGGGCAATGTACAGCTTTTGGTGTGTGTGTTTCAGCTGCCTTGCGTGTGTGTGCAGGAAGAGGAAGAACAGCCGAACGATTGACCTGTATACATGAGAGTCAGGCGAGCGCTCGTTTGGCTGGGTTGTGTCTTTAGTTGGACTGGGCAAGATTGGACTAGTACATCGGAAAAAAATAGAAAAAGAGGAAGACTCGATGTACTAGATATGTACATGAGAAACAAACATGAAAGAAAACATGGTGTGCATGCACGGTCGTTACGTTAGCATTGATAGGAAAATGTTTAATGGCAGCATTTTATGGTCTATTTATGGTCTTGATAGCGCGGGCGTTTCAGGCTTATTATTGCCCAGCTGCTTGCGCGTGCATGCATGTGAGACATAAAGAAAAATAGTGCGGCTCTAATTAAGAAGATTAAAGTGAAGAATTAATCGAGCGCGGGGTAATGGTGGCAATAATTCCATTCAGGCTGGTCTTAGTGGTAGTATCATACTATTAGTATCATGCATATGATACTAGTACATGATATTATGTCTCTAGTGCATTGTATCATATAGTAGTATCATAGTAGTGGTATATTTATTGATTTGTAGAATCTCTATATAAAATGTGTATACAAGATTTACTTGCCATTATGAGTTCTAGTTTTACGTGCTATGATATGGTATCTACCTATGATACACTAACCACCTCTCTCTTCATTAATTATAGCGCCACATCAGATTTTTGCCAAGTTGGCATGCATGATACACCTCATGATACTGCTAATTTTTTTTAAATAATACATTTTTTTATTGATTTTCACAAATAATACGCAAATTTGGCAAATTTCAAATCTGTCGGTCCGTCGTCCGTTCAACGGACGACAGAGCGCGTTCGTCGCTTGAGGGGACGACCAACATGTCGTCTTTTCTTGAAAAGACGACCAAGTTGTCTTCGTTTCTTCAAAAGACGACCAACGTGTCGGGTGGCAGGGGTCGGCCTCGTCGGCGGTTCAACGGACGATGCGCGCTGTCGGGGTGACAGGGGTCAGCCGCGTCGGCTGTTCAAGGGACGACGCCCGTTTCGTCCGTTGAAGGGACGACGCGCCCCAGCTATATTAGCTCGCCCGCCCGTGCCCGTCGTCTGCTTGCTCTCATTTCCAGCTCGCGCGTCTGCTAGCTCCTCTCTAGCTCTTCTTCCTCTCTCGCTTGCTCTCATTTTTTCAGCCGTTGCACCGATTTGTAGCCTAGATTTCTATCCAAACTCGCTGCTCTGACACATTAGCAAGCTAGTAGAGTCCCGATCTACTAATGGAATAGCCTGGTGTAGTGATTTGAGGCGTTTTGGTGGAGGGATCTGGTGGTGTTCTTGTTGAGCAATGGCCATGGTGGAGGCTGGTGCTGGGACTTGAGGAAGGTGCATGGTGGAGGTGCTGATCCGTTGACCTAAGGCAGCTGCACGGCAGGACTTCGCACGCTTCAAGGGTAAACCCTAATTTCTTGCTTATTGCAGTCATGTGTGTATGTTCATAGGTAGCGTTTGATGGGGTCTGTTAGATGCAAGATATTTGTAGAGTATTATGTGTCAATGTACCTGTTTTTGACTATTTTTGGTATTTTTTAGGTCGAAAATCATGTCAAATAATGTAGTGTTTAGGTTCTTGTATGGTCCTGGTTCCGTCAGAATAAACCAGCACGGAGTTGATTTGAGCGAGTTTAGATTTATGGATGAAGTGCTTCAGAATCCTGAAACAGTGCCCGTTACTCAGTTGAAGGATTGGTTATGTGTTCGTTTAGGGCTCCCTCCTACCCATACTGTCGGTGTGCATGCTTTATGGACTAAGTCAAGGCAAACCCCTAATTTTTATTTAAGGCCAATAGAAGCGCAACAGAAATGGGTCAAATTTGTGCAAGCTTGCCAGAAAAGAGAAGTTAACCCCAGTCTCTTAGTGTTACCTGTGGTGAAAGAGGCTGGGTATGATCATGACCACAGTAGTCAGACCGGTCATGCTGGAGGTAGTTATGATCATGGCCAGAGTAGTCAGACCGGTCATGCTGGAGGTAGTTATGATCATGGCCAGAGTAGTCAGACCGGTCATGCTGGAGGTAGTTATGATCATAGCCAGAGTAGTCAGGGCCAAGAGGGTGGCGGCGGATATGAATCAGGTCACAGTAGCTATGGACACACCGGGGGTGATGGTTATGTATCAGAGGACGGTGGTGAAGGATTAGGGGAAGACATATTCAGTGGCGAAGCTGATGAGGAAGAGATATATGATGGTTTGTTGCAACATCAAATGGAAGCCGAAGACTCAGAAGGCAACAGTGATACGGCTGATGATTCTGGCGAGTCTGATCAAGAAGAGATCGGCCAACCTATTCCGGCATCATGGAATAATGACAACACAACAGCAATGATTGTGAACGATGGGCATGATCGGCGTGGCATTATCACGCGAATAGCATCTCTCTGGGTGCATTATATCCTAGCAAGAGACATCTGCAGGAAGCAATTGTTGAGTGGTCAATGTCCATGCAACGGGTCATGAAAACGAAGGTGTCATCACAACAATATTTGACATTGGTTTGCGAGGAAGCTGGATGTCCTGCAAGGGTGCATGCCCATGTCCCTAGGTATGACACAAACTGGAAGGTCACCGATGTTGTGATGCACACATGCACACTTGAAAGTGTCCTTCAGGACCATCGTAACCTCACGTCAACCCTCCTGGCTAGACTGTTGTACACAGAGATAGTGGAGGGCAAAGCCATGGGGGTGAAAGCTATCATTAACAAAGTTTCTGTCAGATTCCGCTACAATATTTCATACGGGAAGGCTTGGAGGACTAAGCAAAGGGCACTGGAGGCAAGGTTTGGTTCGTTTCGAGACGGGTATGACTGTGTTGTTAGGATGCTCCAGACACTGCAGGATAGGAATCCAGGCACCTACGTGGACATCCAACACTTTACATTGCCACATGAACCTAATTTGAGGGTACTTCAACGAGTGTTCTTCTCATTTGCTATATGCATAGAAGCTTTCACTCACTGTCGACCAGTCATCTGTGTGGATGGTACATTTCTCACTGGCAAGTATAGGGGTCAGATATTGACTGCCATAGGCCAAGATGGAAACAATCAAGTGGTTCCACTTGCTTTTGCTTTCGTGGAGAGCGAGAACACCGAGAGTTGGGTATGGTTTTTCAGGCAGCTGAAGATAGCAATTGTGAGAGATACACCGAATGTATGCGTGCTTCATGATAGGCATCCAGGTATACTAAGCGCGATAAAGAAGCTCACACAGCCCACTCCTGATGAAGTAACTCCATGGCTGGACATGCAGAGTCGTTGGTGCATGCGGCATCTAGGGGCCAATTTTTTCTCACAGTTTAGGAACAAAGCTCTTATGAACCTATTCAAGAAGCTTTGCAAACACGAGGTATTGTTCAAAGATCATGCATTACATGGATGCCAAGATGGAGAAGGCTCGGTCCATTCATGTCATCGCCATCGGTAATCAGGAAAGAAGGTTCGAGGTACGCCTCCCTTCCAACCGGATTGGAACAGGAGAAGAGGTAAAGACACAGGAGGTGAGGATAGGCAACGAATCCTGGCCAACGTGTGAGTGCACGTGCAATAAACCCAAGCTGTTGCATCTGCCTTGCTCTCATGTACTAGCTGCATGCGGGCTGATGGGTATGGATGCGATCTCGTTTGTGTCTCCTTATTTCCTTAAGGACGCGGTGGTCAATATGTGGACAGGCGAGATGATGGGATATAGGGCATGGGGAAATTTCAATAAAGTAAATCCAGGTGAAAGGGTTTACATCCCAGATCCTGTACTGATGAGGACAGGAAGAGGAAGGCGACAATGTGTCCGCATCCGTAATGATATGGATGAATCTGAAGCCGGAGGCCCTACTAGGCAATGTTTTCTGTGTAATCAATTTGGTCATATAGACACCAGTTGCCACATCTTCGGGACTGGTGGAGCTGCTCCTCGTGGACGTGGCAGCCGAGGAAGAAGAGGCAGAGGAAGAAACTAGACGTGTGGAACTATGTCTTAAATTTGTAATATGTGTGGAACTATGTCTTAAATTTGTAATATGTGTGGAACTATGTCTTAAATTTGTAATATGTGTGGAACTATGTCTTAAATTTGTAATATGTGTGGAACTATGTCTTAAATTTGTAATATGTGTGGAACTATGTCTTAAATTTGTAATATGTGTGAAACTAATGTGCAGATGGCGGGATCTTTGCTGAATGCTGACATAGATAGAAAGCACCGATCGACGGTACTGGATGCTAACCCGGGGTCCTTGAAGCACCTAGTGACTCGCACTCCCATTTCGAACTGGTGCATACATCCTGATTGGATTCAGAGGCATGTGACATTTATTTCTCTTGCTGTTGGGATATTTATGGGCCAATGTGACTAAACTGTTCTGCTTTCTTCTTATGTAGATTGAAGTGGGCTGGGCTCTTACCATTCGTTCGTTTGGTTGAGGCCACTCGTATGGAGGAGATAGAAGGGCGACAACTTGGGTTCCAGACTAGTCGCTTACAGTACGACTCGTCTTTGCTCACGTGCTTGGTGGATCGATGGAGGCCCGAGACTCACACTTTCCATTTTTGATGGGGAGAGATGGCTCCTACCCTTCATGACGTCTCGTACTTGCTGGGACTTCCGTTGGCTGGCGTGCCCATAGGCCCAGTGGATCCACCGGCAAATTGGGCCCAAGACATGGCCCAACGATTCTTTGGCATCCGTGATGGAGCTCTGGCCTTTGGCCATGACAATCATGGGCCAAAATTTGGATGGTTGGAGCAGTATCAGGTGTGTTTCATTTATTTGTTCTATTTTGTTGGAGAAGTATCATGTACTGAAAATTGTTCTATTTGCCAATGCAGATACAGAGGTTTGGGTTCCCGGCCACTCCGATGACTGCCCCACAGATTACACGCAGCCTGGAGGCATACCTTATGTGGCTGCTCGGGAAGGTGATGTTCACTGAGAACCACGTGTCGACCATTAGTGCGCGATACATCCATTTTGCTAGAGGGATCGCGGAGGCGACGTGCCAGGAAGAATGCACACAGTGGAGTTGGGGTTCAGCTGTCTTAGCAGCTACGTACCGAGGTATGTGCAATGCTTGCCAGTTAACCAAGGACAGTTCTGCCTTGCTAGGATGCCCATTGTTGCTGCAACTGTGGTCGTGGGAGAGGTTCCCTATCGGTCGTCCAGATGTAAGTGTCAACCAAATAGTCGGCAACCAGGAACATGAAACAATTGTCTACCACTCTGACCTGCTGTTCAACGAAGAGCAAATTGATTTGCCTACATTTGGCACTCACTGGACCCGTCGCAAGGTCAGTGTAATATCTTAATAAATTGCACTTCTGGTACTACAATATGAAAGGTACTAACAACTATTTTGTCATGCAGTGTCGTTTCGCGGGAGAGCAAGTCGTTAGATGCTATCCATCGTTCAGCGAGCAGTTCGACACACTGAAAGAGGATGTCGTGATTTGGGAGCCGTACACCCTGCAGACACGACACACACGATATCCCGGCGGGTTATCTATTATGTGCACTAGAGATCGAGAGTACTGGCTGACTACATCGAAGATCATCTTTGATTGCCAAGTTGAGGAGATGTCTCAACAGAGGGTCATGCGACAGTTTGGTCTTTGCCAGATGGTAGATCCCCCGCGTCCGGATGTTCCCCTTCCAGATGTCGTGCACGCGTAAGTAAATATATGTACATAAGAAATGCATCTTATACTTCATCTATGTTCTTTAATGATGGTCTAACAAATTCTAATGACAGGTACTCTCGGAAAAGTAGCAAGACCGCCACTCAATGGCTCCAACGGGTGGGGATTTACGTCAACGAGTGGCAGAATGCACCAACACAAGTGTGGCACGCTGGCCCGTTTGATATGGAGCTATTCCACGGATACCTACAGAGGTACATGTCAATGACACGGCTACGTCCCATTCCACACGCACATGACGATGAGATATACCCTAGCCAGTCAACACTGGAGTCCAGACAGTCAATGGTAAGTACTTTATTTAGAGCATAATCAACATGAGTGCCTATGTAGTGCATACCTAACTATGAGACAAATGCAGGCCGATATGACGTGGGAGCTACAGACTGAGGTGGCTCAGTACGGACGATCGCTTTCGAACGTTCCTCTTGTGCCCCGTCAGCAGGCTCAGTCCTTTGCCCGGCGAGTCGAGGAGAAGATGCGGCGTATCTACGCGTCCATCACGTGCACCAGCGTCTCAGACGTCGTTCAACACCGAGAAGCACAACGCCCACCGCGTCACTCGGTGGAGGAGAGCGCCCCACGTCGATCCACGCAGCAGCGCCCACCGCGTCACTCGGTGGAGGAGCGCGCCCCACGTTGATCCATGGAGCAGCCACCTTCTCCAGACCATGCTGGAGGCTCGGGACGGCACGAGGAGCATATTTCTCCACCACTCCGCCACGGGCCTCGTCCACGACTCTCACAGCAGGCGCCGCCGAGAGCACCACCTCCAGACCAGGCTGGAGGCTCGGGGTGGCAGCAATCACAGTTTACTTCTGACCCCTGGCAGCAATCGCAGTTCAATATCGACCAGTTGTAGCAGAACCAGATTACTTTCGAACAATGGCAGCATCAGCAGCCGATCCCCTACATGGACTTTGCTTATCGACCACAATCTCATCCTCATGGTAAGCGTGTCCCTTCCTACTATTATTAAATGCAGTATGCCATTGTTCAGTACTTAATTTCTTGTACACTAGTAGGAGACTCCGTTACATGGGACAGTACTGACGACCGTGATCAGCAGACACAACACGAGCAGATAGACTGGTTTGGCCAGTATCAGCCAGGTACTCCACCACCTATCCCCACACAAGATACACAGGATCAAGGTGAAGGGTCAACTGCACCTCGCCGTGATGTGATGCCACCCCACAGATATGGATGGAGTACACCGAGGCCTCCGCCACCTCGTCGTCGACACCAGTGATATCTACTTATGTATCAGTCATTTACCTATCTATGTATGAGACATTATTCTATTATTTCATGATTTTATTCGACAAACTACTTAACATAACTTGCAACATAGTTCAACATAACTTGCGGTACATAAATAAGAGTCCTATCTATCCCTAGCATGATGCCTTTCCCTTTCCCTTCGATGATGCCTCGCCCTTTCCCTTGGAAGATCCCTCGCACTTGCTCTTCTTGGCCTGCGATTTCTTCTTCTCCTGCCTCTTGTCCCATTCAGCTCTCGCCTTGCTTCCAACGGGTGGCGGCATGAAGATATCATCCTCATCTTCGCTCTCTTCTATGCAGGCCCTACGTGCCACAGCCTGCTTCGTCATGTCAGCTTGACTCTTCTTGGCCTGCTCTTTCTTCTTCTCCTGCCTCTTGTCCCACCCAGCTCTTGCCTTGCTTCCAACGGGTGGCGGCATGAAGATATCATCCTCATCTTCGCTATCTTCTATCCAGGACCAAGGTGCATTAGCCACCTCCATCATGCGAGCTTCACTCTTGAAGGTGAGCTTGTCCTACCTTGCCTTGATCCTGAGAAGCTCTGCTCGTACCTGACTTGGGGTCTTCAGTTTCCACCCTCTTCGATGAAGTAACTTACCAAGTATAACAAGAGCATCATGGTTCGATACCAACGTATCCCAGTCGGCTGGTTTATCGCCTATCTCAACAGTTCTGGCTATGAAGAAAAGTCCAATGGACATATCTACAGGCCAGGGAGACGCGTCGGTCATAGTGGAGAGGAGTGGAGGAAAATGCGAGAGCAAAAGGAGAGAGGGAAATGAGAGAGTAAGAGGAGGAAGAGATGAACTGGGTTAAAGGATACATCCCGTTGCCCGGATTTATAGAGGCACCGAACCGAATAGGCGGGAAAAAAGGCGGGAAGTCGTGGCGGGAAAAAGAGGGCGGGAAGTCGTGGCGGGAACAAAGGGCGGGGATTACTGGCATGAAAAATTTGCGGAGAGTACCGGCGGGAAAAAATGGCGGGGAGTACCGGCGGGAAAAATCGACGCGAAGGATTGCCGAGGAGCGGACGATTATTTAGCGAAGATTATTTAGCGGCGGGAGCACTGGGGCGTCGGCTGCCCAAAGGACGACAGATCATGTCGTCTCTTCAAGGGACGACCGACCTGTATCGTCTGCTCAAACGACGAACCCATCTGTCGTCCGCGCAACCAACGAAGGAGCTCTGTCGTCCGTTGAACGGACGACGGACGGACAGAAATAAAAATTGCTAAATTTGCGTATTATTTGTGAAAATGAATAAAAAAAATGTATTATTTTAAAAAAATTAGCCATGATATTAGCACTAGGACCAGCCTCAAGGCGTTTCGGCTGAATGCATGTGCGTGCGGCAAGAATACGACGCTTTGGCTGGTCTAAGTGCGGGTCGCAGAAGCTTTACTTGATACAGCTGGTGTGTCGCTTCTTGACTTTGGCGGCATGACCATGCAGCAAAGACAAATCGATCGGGTTGTTTACAGGAAAAAGAAATAGAAAGAAAAAACATACGGTACGTAGAGCAATTATTAAGGGAAATGAATACCTTCACTGAAATGAATTTAAAAACATTTTGGAATTAGTTTTAACAAATCCAAACAAAATATTTATTTTTATTTAACTACGTGGTTGCAACATATCTTTTGATTTAGAGATTCAAAAAGGTTCAAACCAATTTTTCAGAAGTTTAAAATGCAAGTTCTTAATGATGATGATGCATGACGTGCATTTGAATTTCTTGAAAACTTGTTTGTAACTTTCTCATTCAAAATCGTTTTAAGTAAGGTTTTGATGTTTCCAATTGGAATCAAAAAGTTTCTTCTCACCCTAAATTTCAACAATTGTTTATTTTGTTTATTTATTTTTTCACATTTCCAAAATTTGGAAAATTTTGGGATGTGACCGGCCACCACCCTTAAAAGAAATCTCGTCCCGAGATTTAGGAAGGCTAGGGTTACAAGTTGGCTTCAAGGCAACTAGGGTACTACCACCCTTAAAAGAAAGTCTCATAGGATTACATTGATGGTTCACTTGACTATGAGTTCAACACCTAATATCCAGACAAGGAATCCTTATTTGACTCAACTAAGTTATCTAATTCCTGACATCCACTTCTTCTATCTCTTCAAAGTTTCCATCCATGTCAAGGTGGTTCACATGTCCTTTCTGGGTCACATTGGAGTCATTTCCATTGGCTCTTCTAGCATCCTTTTTCTTTTTCTTCTCAGGACAGTCTGATGCATAGTGTCCAAGTTCCTTACAATTATAGCACTGCAACTGGCTAATGTCTTTCTTCCTAAAAGTGTCATGTTGGTTCTAACCAAGGTCATCACCATTGTCAGTATCATTTCCATTATTATCACTTCCATTGTTGTTGTGGTGATACTGATGTGGTTCAGAATCTCCATTGCTCTTTTTGAATGAACGCTTCTTTTGTGATGATCCTGAGTGATACTTGAGTTTATGCTTCCTCTTTCTGTTCTCAACTTGATTCATCTTGTTTTCCAAAATGGTGGCTTTGTCACAGAGTGATTGATAAGTTGGGACATAGGCAACAGCTAGCTGCAGGTTCAACTCATCATTAAGTCCTTCGAGAAATTTCTCCTTTCTCTTAGCATCTGTATCAACTTCATCCAGTGCATAGCGTGCCAGATTGTTGAATTCTTCAATATACTCAGCCACACTGAGGTGACGCTGTTTTAGATTGTGAAAACTCCTTTTTCTTCAAGTGCATCACTCCAGATGAGATGTGAGCTGTACGGAAACCATCCTCAAAAATATCCCAAGTCACATCCTCAAGGGGAGTGGTGATCTGAAAGTTGTCCCACCATGTTGCTGCTGGTCCTTCAAGCAGAAATGCTGCAAACCTAACTTTTTCTTCATCGGTGCAGCCAACAGTCACTAAGTCTTTGTTCACTGAACGTAACCAGTCATTGGCTTCCATTGGATCATTTGTTCCAGAGAATCTTGCAGGCCTAAGTTTCAGAAACTTGGTGAGCATATCAAGTGTTGGAGGATTATTCTGATTGTTGTTGTTGGTGTTGTTGTTGTTGTTGTTGTTGTTGTTGTTGTTGTTGTTGTTCTGATTCTGTATGAATGTGGTCATCTTCTGCATCAGTTGTGTCTGAGCTGCCAATATCTGCTGCATCTCAGGGGTGATGTTGTTGTTTTGGTTGGGGTTGGCACGACGGGGAGGCATCTGTTGGTTTGATAGGGATAAGTAATGATGGATAGGTTTTTAAGAAGTTCTAACACACAACTCAAAACATCCAAGTTCAATCAAACAATCAATCAATCAACAAGCAACTATCCACTTAACAACTTATGAGCTTACCTCATGAGTTGAAAGAAACAACAAGTTTTCTTGAAATAAATAACTTAGTATAGTCATACCTCATAGGTCAATATGATCCATACTCTAACTTGATATCAATGTCTTTGGTAGGCAATCTAATGTCTCTTGGTTCTCACTTGTAGTCCTTAGTGATGTCTAAGTTTGAAATCTTTGGTGAAACTAAAGTTGAAATCACTTGAAGATGTTGAAGTCATTAGAGTTGATGAAATCTTTTGCACATGGTGAAGTCTTTGTCCATCAAGTTTGAAATAGAAGAGATGTAGAATCAAAACCAAAATGGTTGAGGAAAGAGTTTACAAGATTGTTTTGTAAATAAGTTTTTGGAACAAATACAACTCCTATTTTTCTAAGGGGTTTTGTCCAATCCTAGGGTTACAATCCTACAGGCAACACAGTGCTCTGATACCATCTGTAAGGTTCCCAACCTTTAATAAGGTAGAGATCCCTGTGTTTACAATGCTAGTCCCTGGATCAATAGCTAGCATCCACAGTTAAGATGTAATATCAAGAAACAAAGGTCATAATATACTTTATAACCAGGAATAAAATAATTCATTACATCTTACATAGCTCATTTGGCTATCACATTACAATGCAGCAGGATATATAGCATGGAGTCCATCATCTTCAAAGTGCCACAGGCAATCATGTTGGTTGTAGACTTGTAATCCTATTCAACACACTTCACTAACATCAAATAAACCTGCAACATAATAAGTTGCAGCCACAAGGGTCAATACATTTGAATTGTATTGGCAAGTTTCACTACTATGTAGAAATAAGTGGATCATATCATTACATGCATATTTGACTAAGTAGGGTTTATGCTCATTTGCAGAAAGCAATATAGTTTTGTCCTATCTTTTAAAATAGTTTTTCTCTTTTGAAAATCTTTCTGAACTCTTTGGAAAACTCCAAGTGCTTCAAACCCCTTGTTGTCACCATCAAGTTTTACTTTGATAAATTGGAATGTCGAGATCTTCCATAGCTTCAGGCCTTAGTTGCTCAGAGTTGTCCGTAACCGGGGACACGGCTAAGTACTTAGAATTTGATCTTCTGCAGAAGTTGTACACTTTACCCACATGACACAATCTCGTCTTGACGCCACCAGTGGCCGCTGGATAAGTACTCACCAAAATGGAGTACCGGTAGATCGAGAATGTGACAAAGTCTTTCCATAGGAGTCCTCCCAATACACAATGCTAGCTTGTCTACCAGGCACCAATGTAGGGTTTCAAGTTCCCTTACACAATTCTAGTTAACCTGAAGATGCCAATGCATGGGTCTTCCACTATGTAGTTGACTAAGCCAGAGCCCATTTAGCATGTGGCTGTACACGGAAGCCACTGTACGAGAAACATGTTCAATCTCTAAGTCCCTGGGTGGTTTGCTTCTGGTGCACATACAAAAAGAGATAGCCATATAAACATGGTTCCTTTTGTTGCCACCTTGTCCAAAACTTGAGTATCCTTGTCCACCCAGGTGGTTCATTGAGTACTTGTTTTATTATATAAAACATAAGTTTTTTCAACTTTTCATATAATCCTATCATGTATCCCATCCCAATATATAGCAGGGCTAAGCATACTACAACTACAATGTTTCCACTAAGGAATATATAAGGGTATCCTATTAGGATTTAGCATAGCTTAAAATATAGAAATCCTTTTCATGCATGTTACAAAAATCCACTAAGTGTAATGAAAATAGTAGGACTTGGATGATAGTGTCACTTGCCTTTTTAGTAGAGAATATAGATACACTCCTTGATCTTGCAATTGTCACACTCTTCAAGATTCACTACAATTCAATCAAGCAAGCACATATTCAAACTAGCATTCAAATAATTCAACACATAAAATAATAAAAACAAGAAAATGCATGCAAGCATGCAAAAGGTTGTTTTGTTGAAAAAGTGGTTTCTACTAAGGCTATAAACATTTTAAAACACCTACTGGTCATTTATAAAAATGGAAAATCATTTAAAAACAAGTTAGTGAAAATAGCCCTTTTTAAATCATTTTTTATTTTACTAGCAAGATGAGAAAATAATACTAGTCAAAGTTTACTAACAAACAGTCAACAACATAACCTGACCCTGTCTACCGACGGTGAATATAATAATTAATAGAAAAGAAAACATGTATGGAAGAACTTGATTAGGTCTAGCAAATATATTCATATCTAAGCATGTCTAAACGGATGCCAAACAGTCTAGAGAATATGTCATCTAATTCTACTAAGTAAACCATAAGTAATCAAGTTAAAAGCTACTACACGGCTGAAATAAGCAAAACAACAGATAGAATTCGATTCAAAGTGATACAAAGAATTTAAATAGGCAGGCATACTACCTACATAGCTCGAAGCAGTACAACATGCAAACAAGTACGTAATGCATAAGGAAATGACTATTTGTTCATGGATAGCTATAATGTACAGATACAAATCAGTTTCAAAATAGATTTATCAACCGTGATTATACTCATATCTAATTACACATGTGGGTTTCTAGAGTTATTTCAAACGATCTATACGTTGGGATCCAGTCGATCCGATATTTGCAAGGAATACTACAAGGCTGATGTCGTCGCGTGGCATTCGGTTCACCGGCACCGCTGTCAACTAGAAACCAACAGCCGGGAACCATGTCTAGAAGGTAGGCATATATGAGATTAGACTATAGTTCAAATGAATTGCTTAGATTCTCACCGTGTGTGACGAATTTTTCCGATGAACTTCCAGGTCAAGCTGCAGTAGATGGCGAAATTGATGAATTGTGGTTCATAGATCGAAGAATAGATCATCTGAATGAGATCCTAGTGTCAAGGAGATTCTAGTGGCGCAAGGATTTGAGCAGCAGAGGCTCGGTTCGTCGGATTTGGCGATGGTGGCCATGGTCATAAACTGTGGTGGCTGTAGAGTTTCAGAAGGAGATGGGGAGTCGTGTGGAGAGAAACAAAATGAGGGTCAACACCAGATAGAAGCGGAACATGTGCTGTATTTATACAGATACAAGATGAATAGGCAGGGTACAAACGAGACTTGGGCAATGTACAGCTTTTGGTGTGTGTGTTTCAGCTGCCTTGCGTGTGTGTGCAGGAAGAGGAAGAACAGCCGAACGATTGACCTGTATACATGAGAGTCAGGCGAGCGCTCGTTTGGCTGGGTTGTGTCTTTAGTTGGACTGGGCAAGATTGAACTAGTACATCGGAAAAAAATAGAAAAAGAGGAAGACTCGATGTACTAGATATGTACATGAGAAACAAACATGAAAGAAAACATGGTGTGCATGCACGGTCGTTACGTTAGCATTGATAGGAAAATGTTTAATGGCAGCATTTTATGGTCTATTTATGGTCTTGATAGCGTGGGCGTTTCAGGCTTATTATTGCCCAGCTGTTTGCGCGTGCATGCATGTGAGACATAAAGAAAAATAGTGCGGCTCTAATTAAGAAGATTAAAGTGAAGAATTAATCGAGCGTGGGGTAATGGTGGCAATAATTCCATTCAGGCTGGTCTTAGTGGTAGTATCATACTACTAGTATCATGCATATGATACTAGTACATGATACTATGTCTCTAGTGCATTGTATCATATAGTAGTATCATAGTAGTGGTATATTTATTGATTTGTAGAATCTCCATATAAAATGTGTGTACAAGATTTACTTGCCATTATGATTTCTAGTTTTACGTGCTATGATACGGTATCTACCTATGATACACTAACCACCTCTCTCTTCATTAATTATAGCGCCACATCAGATTTTTGCCAAGTTGGCATGCATGATACACCTCATGATACTAGCACTAGGACCAGCCTCAAGGCGTTTCGGCTGACTGCATGTGCGTGCGGCAAGAATACGACGCTTTGGCTGGTCTAAGTGCGGGTCGCAGAAGCTTTACTTGATACAGCTGGTATGTCGCTTCTTGACTTTGGCGGCATGACCATGCAGCAAAGACAAATCGATCGGGTGGTTTACAGGAAAAAGAAATAGAAAGAAAAAAACATACGGTACGTAGAGCAATTATTAAGGGAAATTAATACCTTCACTGAAATGAATTTAAAAACATTTTGGAATTAGTTTTAACAAATCCAAACAAAATATTTATTTTTATTTGACTACGTGGTTGCAACATATCTTTTGATTTAGAGATTCAAAAAGGTTCAAACCAATTTTTTAGAAGTTTAAAATGCAAGTTCTTAATGATGATGATGCATGACATGCATTTGAATTTCTTGAAAACTTGTTTGTAACTTTCTCATTCAAAATCTTTTTAAGTAAGGTTTTGATGTTTCCAATTGGAATCAAAAAGTTTCTTCTCACCCTAAATTTCAACAATTGTTTATTTTGTTTATTTATTTTTTCACATTTCCAAAATTTGGAAAATTTTGGGACGTGACACTGCAACAAAGCTCCTTGATAATATGATGGTTAATTATTCTGAATGGCACACTGAGAGAGCTCCACATGGTAAGAAGGTAAATTCTATTGAAGAAACCTCCTCTTTGAGTGATAAGATTAATGTTATCATGGCTATGATTGTTAATAGGAAAGCTCATATAGATCCTAATAATGTTCCCTTAGCCTCTTTGGTTGCTCAACAAGAGCAAGTTGATGTGAACTTCATTAGGAATAATAATTTTGGCAACAATACTTATGGTAATAATTATAGGCCTTATCCTCCTAATAATGGCAATACTTATCATGGTAGATCTGGAATGCCTAGTGAAGATAGGATTCTAGAAGTTGAAAGATCCACTAAATTTTTTATGCAAATGCAATATGAGCAAAAGAATATATTCATTAAAACTATGGAAGAACAATCTGCTATCTTGAAAAATATTAGTCATCAACTTGAGAATTTGAATAGAGAAATTCCTAGCTTACAGTCAAAAAATTTGAGTGCTGAGAAAAATATTTCCTCTTTGTCTGAAGCATAGTTCTCTTTGATTAATAAAATGGATACTAAACCTGAAACCTTGGAAAGTACCTTTGCTGCTACTCATGCAATGAGAATGTCAGACTGTTAGCCCAACTACATGCTAAGTGGTAAAGAGAAGCTGAAATTGCTAGAAACAATAGTGTGTGCACTATCACCACCACCAATATGGATGCCACTAAACCACAAGAAGTCCATATTTCTCCTACCACAATGCCTAAACCCAATGAGCCTACTTCTAGTGATGCTAAGTTTGATTTTGATCTTGATGGTTGCAATATTTCTGAAGTGATTATGTTCCTACAAAAGCTTGCTAGAAGTCCTGATGCTAGTGATATGAATGTGGCTTTCACCAAACACATTACAGATGTTCTTATTAAAATTAAGGAAGATAAGTTGAAACACAAAGCCTGTATTCCTAGGAAAGTAGAAGATAGTTGGGAACCCATTATTAATATGCAAGTGAATGACTTTCATCTCAGAGCTTCATTTGACCTTGGTTCAAGTGTCTCTGTTATGCCTAGAAAGATTTATGAAATGCTTGATTTGCCACCTTTGGAAGATTGTTATTTGGATGTCCCACATAATGATAATTCTAAAAAGAAACTCCTAGGGAGTATTAATGATGTTCTTATTATGGTTAACAATGCTTATGTCCCTGTTGATTTCTATGTTTTGGATGTTGAATACAATGCTTCTTGTCCTATTACTTTGGGAAGACCTTTTCTTAGAACTGTTGGTGGCATTATTGATATGAAAGAAGGCACCATTAAATATCAATTTCCATTCAAGAAAGGTATTTAACACTTCCCTATGAGGAGAGATAAGTTGCTTTTTGCTCCTCCTTTCAAGGCAAGGTTTGATGTTAATGCTTCTTCATTTGAAAATACTTGATTCTTGCTTCTTGTGCCTAACTTAAAGGCGTTAAAGAAAAGTACTTATTGGGAGATAACCCAAAAGTTTAATTGAGTCTTGGAAGTTATTACTTCAGTAATGACCTATCCTTATCCTTTTTATTTGCTTTTTGTGCCAAGGATGACCTCTAATGAGAGGGAAGTAAGATTTGGGGAGTTCCTGTCCCGAAACAGATTTTTGTGCTCCACCATAAAAATTTGTGTAAAATCTCTGTAAGTCAGATTGAGCTGATATTTTCTGAATAAATCCCCCAATATGTTAAATAACTTTCGTTAGTTCAACACGTTTTGATTTGAGAAACATAAGGTTTTCTAAAAAATCGGTTTCTACCTGATGGTCTATTTTGACAGATTTCTGACATTATTTGCATGTGCTTCTTATTGATTCCTTTTCGGGTTCTTTTTGGGAAATTGAGCTTTTTGAGTGAATTGCTATAGTAGCTTGTGTTTTTAGTGAAAGTTTTGCTGTTCTAAAGCTAAACCCAAAGGTCTATTATCTTTTGAATACACTAATGTTGCTAATGAAGATTGTGTGAAGTTTTGTATGAAGGAAAATTTTCAGGTGTAGAGAAAGAATGATGTAATGAGATGAAAAATGGACAAAATCTCAAGCTTGGGGATTCCACCCCGTGTCACCCCAAGAAATATTCAAGAGGTATAAGCGTCGAAGCTTGGGGATGCCCAAGGCATCCCCTTCTTCATCAATAAAAAGCTCAGGTCTTTCTAGACACTTCGTTTTTATTGTTTCATGCACAGTTGTGTTGTTCTTGGAGCATCTTAGTTTTCGTTTGGTTTGCTTGAATAAAGTAGTTTGGACCCCGCTCTTGCTTTGTTGTTTCAAATAATTTGATTGGTGTTGGAGAGGAGTAAAAAGTTCTTGCTTAAATAGTACAAGAGGAGCTTGCTTTGACTGTGACTTAGACTTTAGCATGTCATGCTAGGTGTTGTTTTGACCTTATGCTTAGTGATTATTGCTGTAGCATGAATTGTTCCAAACAATTGGGATTGCTTAATGTGCCTAAAAGGAATCATGCGTTGTTTTTGCATACAAAAGCATATTATTGTGGTATTCTCATTTGATGCTTTGTTTGGGTTGACTTGGCACATGCTCACACCATGTTATGACTATAACAAGTCACCATAGCCTCTATGATCATTTAGTCCTTGACTTGTAGTACCACTTTATGCTTTGATTAGTAATGTTTTGTTGCTCTGTATGATTATGGCCATTATTGCTCTCTTAGTTGGTCGCTCCCAGTCTTTTGCTAGCCTCCACTTGTATGAGTAAGTTCTACCCATGCATCCAACTCCCAAGAAACCAAGTTATTCCAAAGTGTCCACTATAAATTCCTATGCATGGTGTGTTACACCATTCCAAGTATATTCTTGTTTTCATCTATCTTCCAATTAAAAAGTCTCTTTGTTATGTGAAAACTTAGTGCTTAAAGCTCTCACGAACTTGATGTCACACTTTATTTTTCTTGCCCCTAATAAACTTGAACCATTGTGTCATCTATGTTGTATATGCTTGCACTTATACGTTGGAATTAGCAGAACCGTGCTGTCATGGGGAATGCTTTCAACATTGCACTTGTACTTTGTACACAGTTGATATCATGCTCTTTTGTCTATGGATGTCGTCGGTGTGAAACAAAAGGGGAGATTGTAAGTCCATGGAGTTATGTATGTGTGTTAGAGAAACGCCTGGGCCGCTATCCTAAGCCATGCCTAATCATGGTGGAAACTTGCAGCATCACCATAATGACATCTATGAAGCTTTATTCTTATAAAAAGAAGAGACATATTGAAAACAGGAAAGAGAGCACCATTTTCCATTGGTAAATAAGAAGATTGCTGAGATGCTCATTGTCTGCTTGACTTGTCATTTTGATTATGGGATAGCTCCTGTATCATGTGAAAGGGTACCCCATTGGCGGTTCTCTATGATACACATGTACTTACTATGACAAGAACTTACAGGTGACTAAAGTTGAGTAGCATGAGGAGCGCCCCTCGTATTCAAGGGACATGAAATTGCCAACTTATACTTTGTCAAGCATATACTCCATAGTTTGTTCACTTTAACCTTAATAACTTCAAGATGCTTATGATAGGGGCAATGAGAGATGAAAGCTAAAAAGTACCCTAATTTTTGGAAGCTCTTTTTCAAACTTGAAATCCCTACTTCCCTTACGAAGGGCCTTTCTTCCACTATTTTATTGAGTCTCCACCTTCTATCCTTAGGCACCAGTTAAGAGAGCATAGTTGCCATTCTTAGTTCTATGTGCATTGTACCAAAACTTATCGATTGATACTTATTGTTGATATTACTTGTTCTTGTGATATTTGTATCTAGTCACTCTTATGAACTTTGAAGGTGTCCTATGCATCTATTTGATACTCCATGAGGGACAAGTTGAATGCCACTATGCTACATTTTCTGTATGTGAAACAAACAAACATTTTTCAATGCATGTTATTCATGATATTTGTTTGTAACCTTTCATGTTGCATGCATAGTTACTTTGTCTTACTGTTAGAACTCCATCTTTCATGCTCATGTTTAGAGTTCTTTGATCCCAGCTTTCAATACTTGCAAATGGTTTGATCTTGATTTTGATGGTGCATGTCACCTCAAAAATTATTCTTTTTATCACTTACCTACTCGAGGACGAGCAGGAGTTAAGCTTGGGGATGCTTGATATGTCGGAAATGTATCTATAATTTTTGATGTTCCATGCTTGTTTAGTATCTACTTTGCTTTACTTTGTCTACACTTTGAGGTGTTTTTACATGTTTTCTGGTACTAACCTATTAACAAGATGCCACAGTGCCAGTTGCATGTTTTCTTCTGTTTTTGGTTCTAGAAAGGCAGAAAATCAATATTCTCGGAATTGGACGGGACAAAAGCCAAAGTCAATATTTTACCTTGGGGAACATGGAGCCAGAGTACGATACGGAGGGGAGCCACCAGGGGGCCACACCCCTGGCCGCGTGGCTGGGCAGAGCTCGCGCCTAGGGGGTGTGGCCGCCCTGGCTGCCCCTGCCTCGCTTCTTCGCCTATAAAGACCCCCCGATACAAAAACCCTAAGAACCCGATCAATATTCCACGAAACCGTCTGTAGCCACCGCCACCATCGTCCCTTGATCGGGGGGATTTGAAGATCTTCCCGGCACCATGCCGGAGGGGAGATCATCCTGGAGGCCTTCTTCTTCATCATGCCAGCCTCCGGTATGAAGTGTGAGTAGTTCCACCTTGGACTACGAGTCCATGTAGTAGACAGATGGTTGTATCTCCTCCTTTGTGCTACCATGTTTAGATCTTGTGAGCTCCGTTCATGATCAAGATCATCTATTTGTAATCATGCATGTTGTGTTTGCAGGGATCCGATGGATATTGAGATTACTATGTCAGATTGATTAATGGTTTTGTCTTATTGATTCTATCATGTCTATGTTGTCTGTGGTCTTGCATGCTCTCTGTTTCTAGTAGTTATCTTGGCCAAGTAGATGCTAGTGACTCCAAGAGGGGGTATTTATGCTTGATAGTGGGTTAATTCCTCTATTTAATCTAAGGGAATTGACCGAAATCTCTAAGGTTGTAGATGTGTTGTTGCCACTAGGGAAAAAACAATGGTCTCTTGTTCATGGAACAAGTGGATTGTTTACCTTACACACTTTGCTTAAAGAAGTTATCCGTTGCTTCCAACTTAATACTAGAGGGGGGTCGGATGATAACCTGGAGGTGGATTACTAGTCATAGATGCAGTTGGATGGCAGTCTATGTATCTTGTTGTATTGCCCAATCAAATCTCATAGGATCATGAATGTATAGTATTGCATTGTTATGCCTTGCTCAGTCCTGTCAATTGCCCTGCTGTAATTTGTTTACCCAGCATGCCATGTTTTTTTATCTTAAGGATAACACCTCTAGTGAACTATGGACCCTGGTCCAATCTTTACCATTGATACATCTTCCACTGTTACTGTTTACTTTCTGCAAACCACTATTACCTTCCACACCATACAGTTAATCCTTTGTTTTCAGCAAACCGATGAGATTGACAACCTCACTGTTTGTTGGGGCAAAGTCTTGAGTTTGTGTTGTGTAGGTTTCCAAGTTGCTAGAAACACCTTTGAGTTGTTTCCTTCCTCCTACTAGTTCGATAACCTTGGTTTCTAACTAAGGGAAAAATTGTTGCTATGCTCATCATACCTTCCTCTTGGGGTCTCCCAACGAAGCTTCGCGCACCATCAAATGCTCATTATGGTTATGCTGCAAGTTTCCACCATGATTAGGCATGGCTTATGTCACATCCCAAGATTTTCCAAATCTTGTAATGTGAAAAATAAATGAATAAAATAAAACCTTGTTGATTTTCAGGGTGAGAAGAAACTTTTTTTGAATGCCAATGGGAATCTTCAAACCTATTTTGAACAAATAGAATCCTAAAGGGATTTAAAAAGATAAATATTTGATAAAGGAAAATAAAAATATTTAGAATTACTATTTTGAATCTTTTAATAAAAGGATTTGGTTTTCAAATGAAAAGGAAGGAATTTAAATAAGGATTATTTTATAAGCCAAATTAAAACTTGGCCAAACCTTTGAAACAATATATTTCTATTTGAGAAAAATAGTAAAAGTTTATTTAAATAAAGTAATAAGGATTTAATATCCAAGTTTTATTAATAAAGGTTTTTACTATTTCTAAAACATCAAAACTTGTTTATTTGTTTTAAATAAGTTTTCCAAGTATTTTATATTCTCAAATAAAACCTACTGATTTGGTTTTGAAAATATATAGACTTCAAATGGAGATTTTAAATAAATCAAATCCTATTTTGATTTTATAAGCAAAGTCTTTTTATTTAATTAATATTGGACTCTAAAATAAGAATAATTATATTATTTTAGGACTTTGGTTTATGTTGCTGAACAGAACCAAATTCAAAGTTGCAAAGTGTGTTAAGTTGTTGAATTGTTTTGAATGTTTTGGTTTGTTGTTTGAATTACAAAACAGAAATTAGGTTTGGAAAAAGATAAAACTTTCAGGAAGAAAAAAATAGAGTCAGACTCAGCCCAACTAGCCAAGCCCAATAGCCCAGTACCAGCCCAGCTTCTCTTCCCCACGCGCGAAGCGTTTTTCACCAGAACCCGCACCCGCAGAGTGACTGACCAGTGGACCCTTCTTCCCCCACACTCCCTCGCTGACAGCAAGGACCCACGCAGCCAGCTCACTCCTTCTTCCTCGCGCAGACGATGCCCTGCCGTTTCCTGCCCTTTATGACGGCGATCAATTCGCGTTAACCACGGCCATTACTCCCCCTGCGACCACGTCCTTTTAATAACCTGCGCCTTCCCCTCCTTTCCCCTCAAACACCGCAGCACGAGAGCCCCTAGGATGCCTCAATTTGATCTCGCAACGCCACTTCTCCGACCACCGTCCCTCCTCGATTCCGGCCGAGCCTCGCCACCCCTTGCCTCCCCGAGCACATGAGCACACTCCCCACTCCCAGGCGCTTCTGCATGTACCCTCCGTTCAACCGCGGGCGCCCCTGAGCGTCGCCTTCGACAACCACTGACCACGCCGCCGTGTCTGCCCCTCTCCGGCGAAGTCCCCTGGTAAGCACAGACCACCCCGCGCCCTTTCCTTCACGCACACAGCTTCACCTTGATCTTGCGCTTCTAACCGCATCTTATTTTTGCTTCGGGGTGAACCACAGCTTCGCCTCCGACCACAACCAGAGCCGCCTGACGTCAGACCCAACTCTGGTGAGCGATTCCTCCTGTCCCCGTGCGCCCCTTGCCAAGACGACTCCACGTTGAGCTTCCCCAGACTTCTGCGATCATGGTGAGCATACTTCCCTCCCTCCTAGCTTCCTGCATCGCCAGTTTCGCCGTTGTCTGACCGTCGCCGCCGCGCGCAGCCGTTGAGCGCCGCCAGCCTTTGGCCAAGCGTCTGTGGCCGTTAGATTTAAATCAGATGGCTACGATTAGAACTAGACGAACTGGTACGCGCCCATCTGATCCGTTCGTCTAAGTTAGATCCAACGCATCACATCAGCCGATCCACCCGAACCGGTACCAGCGAATAGGAAAGCGACGCGTGGCACCAGACGATTTAAAACAGAATTTTGAATCTGATCAGAATGTGATTTCGAAACCCTTGTAACTTTTGATCCGCACGTCCAAAAATTACAAACTTTATATCAATGGAATCAGTGGAACAAGCCCTATCCAACCATGCAATTTGTTTAGTAAAAAGCCTCTGGTAGATTGTTTGTTTTTGCAGAAACATTTGTATGCTTGTTTAGATTAGAATTTTTTTTCCAAAATGTTTTCAAGGATAAAACCTTTGCAAATTGGTTTGTGGTGAACTTACTGACCCTAGGAACCAACCCATGGTTTTGAAAATGGATTTGGTGAAGTTTAGGATGGATTAATTAATTTAGCCCATTTCTAACCAAATAAAAATAATGGTTTTGTTGTGAAAAAATTTTTGGAGTAAAAACTTTGGGAAAATGATTTGAATCAAACCTACTGACCCTAAACACCAAGTTTTGAGAATTAGCAACTTATTTGGTGAAAGGCATAAAGTTTTGATTTGATAAAAACATTATCCACCACATAAAATGATGAATGGATTTAAAAATGGTTTATAAATAAAACCCTTTTTCAAATGACTTTGCCACCTTGGAAAAAATGACCACTTTGGACTTTAAAAAGTTTAGAGCCTAGTAGAGACCATCTTTGCAAATAAAACTATCTCTTGCATGCTTGCATGCATGACCTAGTTTCTATTATTTTATGTGTGTTAAATTGTTTGATTGATTTTGGTTGGAATGCTAGTGATATGGTGTTTGCTTGATTGATTCGTAGTGAAGATAGAAAAGTGTGAAACTAGCAAGATCAAGAAGTGGACCATCATTCCCTACCAAAAAGGCAAGTTACACTATCATCTAAAGTCCTATTATTTTTCATTATACTTAGTGGATTTTTTTTTGAAACATGCATGAAAAAGAATTTTCTATACTATATGCTATGCTAAATCCTAATAGGATACCCTATACACTCCTTAGTGAAAACAATGTAGTTGTTACATGCTTAGCCATGCTATATTTTGAAAAGAGATACATGTTGAGATTTTATGAAGTTGAGGAAAGGACTTGTGAATTATATAATAAAACAAGGACTCAATAAACCACCTGGGTAGACAAGGATACTTTGAGTTTTGGAGAAGGTGGCAACAAAAGGAACCATGTCTATGGCAATATCTTTGTGTTGTGCTCCAAAAGAAAACCACCCAGGAAACTTAGAGATTGAACATGTTTCTCCAATTGTGGCTTTCGTGTACAACCACATGCTATTATGGCTCTGGCTTAGTCAACTACATTGGGAAGAACCATGCATTGTCTTCAGGTTACTGAAAATGAGGATCTGGAATCCTACATGGGTACTGAAGACAAGCTAGCAACGGTGTATGGGAGGACCCTCTGGAAAGACTTCGTCACATTCTCAATCTGCCAGTACTCCATCTTGGTGAGTACCAATCCAGTGGCCACTGGTGGCAACAAGATGAGATTGTGACATGTGGGTAAAGTGTACAACTTCTGCAGAAGATATTAAGATCTAAGTACTTAGCCGTGTCCCCGGTTATGGACAATACTGAGCAACTAAAGTTTGAAGCTATGAGAAATCTCGACATTCCAATTTCTAAAAAGAAAAACTTTTAAGTGACAACAAAAGACATGATGCACTTGGGGGTACCAAGGAGCTCAAGAGATTTTGATAAAACTTGATGCACTTGGGGGTACCAAGGAGCTCAAGAGATTTTTGACAAGGACTTGAACACTTGGGAATTTACCAAGGAGTTCAAGGGATTTTTTATAAAGGGATTTGACAAAAGATCAAAACCATTTTTGAAAAAGATAGGATAAACTATTGCTTTCTGCAAATGAGCCTAAAACCCTAATTAGCCAAATATGCATGTAATGATAGGATCCACTCATATTCTACATAGTAGTGAAACTTGCCAATACAATTCAAATGTATTGACCCTTGTGGCTGTAACTTGTAATGTTGCAGGTTTGATTGTTTTTAGTGAAGTTGATTGATTAGGATTACAAGTCTACAACCAACATGTCTGCCTATGGCACTTTGAAGATGAAGGACCCATGCTTATAGTTATTCCGCTACAATGTAATGTAATTGCCAAATAAGCTATGTAAGATGTAATAAATTATTTTATTCCTGGTTATAAAGTTGTATTATGACCCTTGTTTCTTGATATTACATCTTAACTGTGGATGCTAGCTATTGATCCAGGGACTAGCATTGTAAACACAGGGGATTCTACCATACCTTATATAAAGGTTGGGTAACTCCCTCTACAGATGGTATCAGAGCATTGTGTTGCCTGTAGGATTTGTAAACCTAGGATTGGACAAAAACCCTTAGAGAAATAGGAGTTGCATTTGTTCCAAACTTATTTATAAACAATCTTGTAAACTCTTTCCTCAACCATTTTGGTTTATATTCTACGTCTCTTCTATTTTCAACTTGATGGAAAAACCTACCCCATGGCCAAAGACTACACCAAGTGTAAAGGACTTCATCAACTCTAATGACTTCAACATCTTCAACTCTAATGACTTCAACTTCTTCAACTCCAATGACTTCAACATCTTCAGCATGTTCACCAAGGATCTCAACCTTGGATACCACTAAGGACTACAAGATAGACAAGGAAATATTACTCAAGATATGGAGACTAAGGGAATGCAAAAATTAGAAGGAGATCATTTCACTAGAAGATATTGTAACCAAGAGTTTTTCTCAAGGAAACCATGACCTCATGCAAGAAGGAACCAACCAAGAAGGATGGAAAGATCACAAGTGAACCATATAGATAGACCACCATATTATAGTTAAGTCTAGCACACCAAATTATGAGGTGTAACAAAAATAATTTTGATGCCTAAGTATGTGCTTGAACTTTGTTGTTTGAGTGAAAAGTTGTTGTGGATGCTAGCTATTGATCCAGGGACTAGCATTGTAAACACAGGGATTCTACCATACCTTATATAAAGGTTGGGTAACTCCCTCTACAGATGGTATTAGAGCTGTGAATGCTTGCACATTGCTTGTGTGAATAGTGATGTGTGTGAATAGGATTATTTCCTTAGAAATCTTTTGTCTATTCTAATCTCCATTCAACCCAAACAGATGACTACTCCAAGAGACTCCAACATCAAGGTTGATGACACCAACACCAACCAAGAGGACAGCATGAAAGAACTCATAGCAACCCAACACCAGTTGAATCAAAATGACAGCCCAATTCATAGCCAACACCAGTGGAAAAGATCCAACCCTGCAAAAGTTTTTGGAAGACCAAGCCCAATTGATGCTTAAGGTGACTGATCAAATGATCAACATGGAAGAAAACTATTCCAAAAGAGTTTGTGACAACAAGGATGACAGAAATGTTATTCTAGATGGAGCCCCAGCTTGCATTATTTGTGGAGACAAGGATCATACTTCCAAGGAGCATGGAGATCAATGCCCAAATTGTGAAGAGAAACATCCTGTTGGACAATGTCCCACCTCTCAAGCTACTTGCTATCTATGTGAAGGAAACAACCATGTTCCTATCCAATGCCCCATCTATTCCATTGTTGAACAAAGGAAACAAGGTGGAGTGCAAAAAATGATTGCAAACTATCCAGAAGGATCCAAGTCTACCAAGAAGGTTGATGACAAAGGAAAAGGTCCACTTATACCTCCAAGCAAAACAACCCAATTCAAAGGACCAAAGAAGAAGCCTATGAATTATCCAAAGAGCAAGAGAAGGTCCAAGAAACATGTAGACATTCCTACCTACCAGATAACATATGAACAACATGAACTGGATGCACTCCTAGCTTTGGAGAAACCCAAAAAGCAAAAGAAGGACAAAAGCCATGTGCAATGTCGTAATTGTAAAGAAATGGGACACTATTCCAGTGAATGCCCAGAGAACCAGAAGTATAAGGAGATTGGCCAAGTATGGTGCAACAACTGCAAAGAGCTAGGCCACTATGCAGCAACATGTCCACAGGAGACACGTAAAGAACTCAAAGATATCAACTGTTTCAATTGCAAGAATCCAGGACATTATGCAAGCAATTGTCCAGAGAAGATGAAGAACAAGTTAAACAAGCCTATGGAGAATCTCAACCTTGGCCCATGAATCAAGTATGGAAACAAGGACACTATGCAAATGTTTGCCCAGAGAAGTTTTCCCAAGACCCCAAGCAAGCCAACATGTAGTTTAGTTGGAAAAAATTTAAGGGTGGTAGTACCCTAGTTGTTTTGAACCTACTTGTAACCCTAGCCTTCCCAAATCTCGGGACGAGATTTATTTTAAGGGTGGTAGCCTGTCACATCCCAAGATTTTCCAAATCTTGTAATGTGAAAAATAAATGAATAAAATAAAACCTTGTTGATTTTCAGGGTGAGAAGAAACTTTTTTTGAATGCCAATGGGAATCTTCAAACCTATTTTGAACAAATAGAATCCTAAAGGGATTTAAAAAGATAAATATTTGATAAAGGAAAATAAAAATATTTAGAAGTACTATTTTGAATCTTTTAATAAAAGGATTTTGGTTTTCAAATGAAAAGGAAGGAATTTAAATAAGGATTATTTTATAAGCCAAATTAAAACTTGGCCAAACCTTTGAAACAAAATATTCCTATTTGAGAAAAATAGTAAAAGTTTATTTAAATAAAGTAATAAGGATTTAATATCCAAGTTTTATTAATAAAGGTTTTTACTATTTCTAAAACATCAAAACTTGTTTATTTGTTTTAAATAAGTTTTCCAAGTATTTTATATTCTCAAATAAAACCTACTGATTTGGTTTTGAAAATATATAGACTTCAAATGGAGATTTTAAATAAATCAAATCCTATTTTGATTTTATAAGCAAAGTCTTTTTATTTAATTAATATTGGACTCTAAAATAAGAATAATTATATTATTTTAGGACTATGGTTTATGTTTCTGAACAGAACCAAATTCAAAGTTGCAAAGTGTGTTGAGTTGTTGAATTGTTTTGAATGTTTTGGTTTGTTGTTTGAATTACAAAACAGAAATTAGGTTTGGAAAAAGATAAAACTTTCAGGAAGAAAAAAAAATAGAGTCAGACTCAGCCCAACAGCCCAGTACCAGCCCAGCTTCTCTTCCCCACGCGCGAAGCGTTTTTCACCAGAACCCGCACCCACAGAGTGACTGACCAGTGGACCCTTCTTCGCCCACACTCCCTCGCTGACAGCAAGGACCCACGCAGCTAGCTCACTCCTTCTTCCTCGCGCAGACGACGCCCTGCCGTTTCCTGCCCTTTACGCCGGCGATCAATTCGCGTTAACCACGGCCATTACTCCCCCTGCGACCACGTCCTTTTAATCGCCTGCGCCTTCCCCTCCTTTCCCCTCAAACACCGCAGCACGAGAGCCCCTAGGCTGCCTCAATTTGAGCTCGCAACGCCACTGCTCCGACCATCGTCCCTCCTCGATTCCGGCCGAGCCTCGCCACCCCTTTCCTCCCCGAGCACACGAGCACACTCCCCACTCCTAGGCGCTTCTGCCTGTACCCTCCGTTCAACCGCGGGCGCCCCTGAGCGTCGCCTTCGACAACCACTGACCACGCCGCCGTGTCTGCCCCTCTCCGGCGAAGTCCCCTGGTAAGCACAGACCACCCCGCGCCCTTTCCTTCACGCACACAGCTTCACCTTGATCTTGCGCTTCTAACCGCATCTTCTTTTTGCTTCGGGGTGAACCACAGCTTCGCCTCCGACCACAACCAGAGCCGCCTGACGTCAGACCCAACTCCGGTGAGCGATTCCTCCTGTCCCCGTGCGCCCCTTGCCAAGACGACTCCACGTTGAGCTTCCCCAGACTTCTGCGATCATGGTGAGCATACTCCCCTCCCTCCTAGCTTCCTGCATCGCCAGTTTCGCCGTTGTCTGACCGTCGCCGCCGCGCGCAGCCGTCGAGCGCCGCCAGCCTTTGGCCAAGCGTCTGTGGCCGTTAGATTTAAATCAGATGGCTACGATTAGAACTAGACGAACCGGTACGCGCCCATCTGATCCATTCGTCTAAGTTAGATCCAACGCATCGCATCAGCCGATCCACCCGAACCGGTACCAGCGAATAGGAAAGCGATGCGTGGCACCAGACGATTTAAAACAGAATTTTGAATCTGATCAGAATGTGATTTCGAAACCCTTGTAACTTTTGATCCGCACGTCCAAAAATTACAAACTTTATATCAATGGAATCAGTGGAACAAGCCCTAGCCAACCATGCAATTTGTTTAGTAAAAAGCCTCTGGTAGATTGTTTATTTTTGCAGAAACATTTGTATGCTTCTTTAGATTAGAATTTTTTTTCCAAAATGTTTTCAAGGATAAAACCTTCGCAAATTGGTTTGTGGTGAACTTACTGACCCTAGGAACCAACCCATGGTTTTGAAAATGGATTTGGTGAAGTTTAGGATGGATTAATTAATTTAGCCCATTTCTAACCAAATAAAAATAATGGGTTTGTTGTGAAATTTTTTTTGGAGTAAAAACTTTGGGAAAATGATTTGAATCAAACCTACTGACCCTAAACACCAAGTTTTGAGAATTAGCAACTTATTTTGTGAAAGGCATAAAGTTTTGATTTGATAAAAACATTATCCACCACATAAAATGATGAATGGATTTAAAAATGGTTTATAAATAAAACCCTTTTTCAAATGACTTTGCCACCTTGGAAAAAATGACCACTTTGGACTTTAAAAAGTTTAGAGCCTAGTAGAGACCATCTTTGCAAATAAAACTATCTCTTGCATGCTTGCATGCATGACCTAGTTTCTATTATTTTATGTGTGTTAAATTGTTTGATTGATTTTGGTTGGAATGCTAGTGATATGGTGTTTGCTTGATTGATTCGTAGTGAAGATAGAAAAGTGTGAAACTAGCAAGATCAAGAAGTGGACCATCATTCCCTACCAAAAAGGCAAGTTACACTATCATCTAAAGTCCTATTATTTTTCATTATACTTAGTGGATTTTTTTTTGAAACATGCATGAAAAAGAATTTTCTATACTATATGCTATGCTAAATCCTAATAGGATACCCTATACACTCCTTAGTGAAAACAATGTAGTTGTTACATGCTTAGCCATGCTATATTTTGAAAAGAGATACATGTTGAGATTTTATGAAGTTGAGGAAAGGACTTGTGAATTATATAATAAAACAAGGACTCAATAAACCACCTGGGTAGACAAGGATACTTTGAGTTTTGGAGAAGGTGGCAACAAAAGGAACCATGTCTATGGCAATATCTTTGTGTTGTGCTCCAAAAGAAAACCACCCAGGAAACTTAGAGATTGAACATGTTTCTCCAATTGTGGCTTTCGTGTACAACCACATGCTATTATGGCTCTGGCTTAGTCAACTACATTGGGAAGACCCATGCATTGTCTTCAGGTTACTGAAAATGAGGACCTGGAATCCTACATGGGTACTGAAGACAAGCTAGCAACGGTGTATGGGAGGACCCTCTGGAAAGACTTCGTCACATTCTCAATCTGCCAGTACTCCATCTTGGTGAGTACCAATCCAGTGGCCACTGGTGGCAACAAGATGAGATTGTGACATGTGGGTAAAGTGTACAACTTCTGCAGAAGATAATAAAATCTAAGTACTTAGCCGTGTCCCCGGTTATGGACAATACTGAGCAACTAAAGTTTGAAGCTATGGGAAATCTCGACATTCCAATTTCTAAAAAGAAAAACTTTTAAGTGACAACAAAAGACTTGATGCACTTGGGGGTACCAAGGAGCTCAAGAGATTTTGATAAAACTTGATGCACTTGGGGGTACCAAGGAGCTCAAGAGATTTTTGACAAGGACTTGAACACTTGGGAATTTACCAAGGAGTTCAAGGGATTTTTGATAAAGGGATTTGACAAAAGATCAAAACCATTTTTTGAAAAAGATAGGATAAACTATTGCTTTCTGCAAATGAGCCTAAAACCCTACTTAGCCAAATATGCATGTAATGATAGGATGCACTCATATTCTACATAGTAGTGAAACTTGCCAATACAATTCAAATGTATTGACCCTTGTGGCTGTAACTTGTAATGTTGCAGGTTTGATTGTTTTTAGTGAAGTTGATTGATTAGGATTACAAGTCTACAACCAACATGTCTGCCTGTGGCACTTTGAAGATGAAGGACCCATGCTTATAGTTATTCTGCTGCAATGTAATGTAATAGCCAAATGAGCTATGTAAGATGTAATAAATTATTTTATTCCTGGTTATAAAGTTGTATTATGACCCTTGTTTCTTGATATTACATCTTAACTGTGGATGCTAGCTATTGATCCAGGGACTAGCATTGTAAACACAGGGGATTCTACCATACCTTATATAAAGGTTGGGTAACTCCCTCTACAGCTTAGGATAGCCTCCCATGCGTTTCTCTAACACATATACAAACTCCATGGACTTACAAGCTCCCCTTTTATTTCACACTGCCAGCATTCATAAACAAAAGAACATGATATCAACTGAATAGATTTGTACAATGTCGAAAGCGTGCCCCATGACAACATGGTTCTGCTAACTCCCAACTTATAATTTGCAAGCATATAAGCAACATAGATGGGCACAATGGTTCAAGTTTATTAAGTGCAAGAAAATAAAAGTGTGCCATCAAGTTCGTGAGAGCTTTAATCACTAATTTTCACATAACAAAAATTTAATTTGGAAGATAGATAAAAACATGAATATACTTGGAATGGTGTAACACACCATGCATAGGAGTTTATAGTGGACACTTTGGAATAACTTGGTTTCTTGGGAGTTGGATGCATGAGTAGAACTTACTCATACAAGTGGAGGCTAGCAAAAGACTGGGAGCGACCAACTAAGAGAGCAATAATGGCCATAATCATGCAGAGCGACAAAACATTATTAACCAAAGCATAAAATGATATCACAAGTCAAAAACTAAATGATCATAGAGGCTAAGGTGACTGGTTCATAGTCATAACATGGTGTAAGCATGTGCCAAGTCAATCCAAATAAAGCATCAAAGGAGAATACCACAATATTATGCTTTTGTATGCTAAAACAACGCATGATTCTTTCATGGCACATTAAGCAATCTCAATTGTTTGAAACAAGTCATGCTACAACAATAATCACTAAGCATATGGTTAAAGCAACATCTAACATGACATGATAAAGCCTAAGCCACAGTCAAAACAAGCTTCTTTTTGTACCACCATAAGCATGAAACATTCTACTCTTTTCCAACACCAATCAACTTATTTGAAAAAACTCACAAAGATAATAATCAATAAATACTAGGGAGCTTGTCTCACCTAACTACAAATAAGAACTAAAAAGTTCTAAGCAAAAAAGCAGAAGAAAACTAAAGCTAAACGCAGTGCTAGCAAAAGTGAACACTCACAGAATAATAAGAGTGAAAAATAGAGTGTTCTAGGCAATGAAGAACTAGGTGTGACTTCTCCGAAATAGGTGTGTTGGGGTCCAGCCACTTATTGCAGAAAAAAAAGCAAAATAAAACTAAAAACAAAGACGCTCCAAGAACAACACGTAGCGCATGAAGCAATAAAATATAGTATCTTGAAAGAAGACCTGAGATTTTTGTTGATGAAGAAGGGGATGCCTTGGGCATCCCCAAGCTTTGACGCTTGTACCTCTTGAATATTTCTTGGGGTGACACGGGTGGCATCCTCAAGCTTGAGCTTTTGTCCATACTTCATCTCATCACATCTTCTCTCCCTACACTTGAAAACTTTCTTCATACAAAACTTCACACAATTTTCATTAGCAACATTAGTGTATGCAAGATAATAAGCCTTTGGGGTTCAGTTTCAACTCAAGTAAATCATCCATTAAAACATAAGATATTTTAGCAACTCCTTTTAAAATCTCAAGTGATCAAAGAGAACTCAAAAGGAAACCGATTAAGAGGCAAATGCAAATAATGGCAGAAATTTGTCAAAATAGACCAGCAGGTAAAGACCAATTTTTTCGAAAATCTTATTTTGCTCAAATAGAAAACTGCAAAACTAACGAAAGATGGGTAAATACCAGGGGCATGCACACAAAAAATAATAGATCAGTACGGTGTACTGGGATTTTCATGATTTTTTACAACGAAGCACGGAAATCTGTTTCAGGACAGCAACTTCCCCAAATCTTACTTTCCTCTCATTAGAGGCTATTCTTGGCACAAAAACCAAATAGAAGGGATAGGGAGAGGTTATTACGGAGGTAATAACTTCCAAGACTCAACAAAATAAAAACTTACTAAAATAAAAATTGAGTTATCTCCCAAGAGTGCTTTTCTTTAACGCCTTTCAGCTAAGCATAGAAAGCCAGAATCAAGTATTTTCGAATGAAGAAGCATCAACATCAAAATTTGTTCTAATAAGAGAATCAAAAGATAGATTATTTCTTTTTCGAGGAAAGTGTTCCATACCTTTCTTGAGTGGGAATTGATATCTAATGGTGCCTTCTTTCATATCAATAATGGCACCAACAGTTCTAAGAAAAGGTCTTCCCAAAATAATAGGACAAGAAGCATTGCATTCAACATACAAAACATAGAAATCAACAGGGACAAAGGTATCGTTGACCATAATAAGAACATAGTTAATTTTCCCCATAAGTTTCTTTTTAGCATTATCATCAAGATGGACATCCAAATAACAATCTTCCAATGGTGGTAAATCAAGAATTTCATAAATTTTTCTAGGCATAATAGACACTAGCACCAAGATTACATAAAGCTTTGAGATCAAAATCATTCACTTTCATATTAATGATGGGCTCCCAACCATCTTCTAATTTCCTAGGAATAGAAGCTTCATGTTTCAATTTTCCTTCTTTAATTTTCATGAGAGCATTTGTAATATGTTTTGTAAAAGCCATATTCATAGTGCTAGCATTAGGACTTCTAGAAAGATTTTGCAAGAACGTAATTAATTCATAAATATTGCAACCATCAAGATAAAAATCAATATTATCATTCAAGGTAGTAGAACTATTGTCTCCCATATTTCGAAAAACTTCAGCATTTTTATTGGAAAAGGTTCCAGTGGGTTTAGGCAATGTTGCAAAAGGAATGGAGACTTTAGATGGTTTGCTAGCATCAACATTACTAGTGGTGGTCATAGTACAAATTTTATTCATACTATTATTTCTATCAAATTCATCTTCTCTTTCCCACCTAGCATGCAATTCAGCTAACATCCTAACATTTTCATCAATTCTAACTTCTATGGCATTAGTAGCAGCAAAGGGATTTTCCATAGTTTTTGGTTTAGCAGCCATTTTAGTAATCAAAGAAGATTGTGCTTCTGACAAAGATAAAATATTTTTTTCAGCATTCGAATTTTTGGCTTGCAAACCAGGAATTTCCCTATTTAAATTCTCAAGTCGACAACTAATATTTTTCGAAATGGCAGATTGTTCCTCCATTCTTTTAGTGAATAACTTATTCTGCTCATATTGCATTTGCATGAAGTTTTTAGTGGATCTTTCAACTTCAAAGATCTTTTCTTCACTAGGCATTCTAGATTTACCATGATAACTATTGCTATTATTAGGAGGATATGGCCTATAATTATTATTACCAAAATTATTCCTATAAGCATTGTTGCTAAAATTATTACTTCTAATGAAGTTCACATCAAATTGTTCTTCTTGAGCAATCAAAGATGCAAAAGGAACATTATTTGGATCAATATGAGCTTTTCCACTAACAAGCATAGACATAATAGCATCAATCTTATCACTCAAGGAGGAGGTTTCTTTGATAGAATTTACCTTCTTACTTTGTAGAGCTCTCTCAGTGTGCCATTTAGAATAATTAATCATCATATTATCAAGGAGCTTTATTCCAGCACCCAAAGTGATGGTCATAAAGGTACCTCCAGCAGCCGAATCGAACAGATTTTTTGAAGAAAAATTCAGTCCTGCATAAAAGTTTTGGATAATCATCCAAGTAGTCAGTCCATGAGTGGGGCAATTCTTCACTAAAGATTTCATTCTTTCCCAAGCTTGAGCAACATGTTCATTATCAAATTGTTTAAATTTCATTATATCACTTCTCATGGATATAATCTTAGCAGGAGGATAATATTTTCCAATGAAAGCATCTTTGCATTTAATCC
Source organism: Avena sativa (assembly GCA_916181665.1). Classification (NCBI taxonomy): domain Eukaryota; kingdom Viridiplantae; phylum Streptophyta; class Magnoliopsida; order Poales; family Poaceae; genus Avena; species Avena sativa. The sequence goes on along the minus strand of OV702294.1, from coordinate 161,560,616 downwards.
AAAAATCAATACTATTTTTAGGCAAAGATAGTGACAGGGATATACCCTATGGGTGCCCTACATTGGTATACCCGGTCCAGCCCAAGGAAGTCCCACGTGAAGATTAGCAGCCCAAGAAGGTTTTGGGTGGCCCAAGCCCATTGCAAGATCGACTCCTTGGAGGATAAGTCTAGCTATAGATAGAATTTCAAAGGGTTCGTCCCTAATTTTTAATCGACTCTACCTATACCGCGACTTGGCCTATCTATATAAGGGCCAAGAGGGCACGATGAGAAGGACCAACTCACCTCATACATACACCTCACGCCAGATTGCATCTGCACACCCCTGTAACCTTTGATTTCGTCGTAATAAAGAACAAACAAGCATGAGTAGGGTTTTCCCTTCGGGGGCCTGAACTTGGGTAAACATCGTGTCCCTGTGTTGCTTGCCTATGAATTGTCTCACGACTTCCAGCATCCCCATCTTCTCCAAAACCCAAGTCCATAACAATGGGCATTGACGAGTCGAACCCTCGTCAATTGGCGCCGTCTGTGGGAACTGGGGACACTGATCGTGCGGTCATGACGGTTCCATCCGAAACGATGTACAATTCCTCGGCGACGGAGAATCACCTCCTCTTCGGTGCCTTCGACTTCACCGCCCACTCGCCGACCACTCGCAAAGATTTCGAGGCGACAGATTCGAGATGTTGTTCGGGAGCTTCTGCTTCCAAGTGGGGCAGACTGGAACCCTCCGCCTCCCAGAGCGGGTGCTACCCCCACCGATCAATCCCGCCTTGTGAGCACCAACAATCGACGCCCTACACTCAGAGTCTCTAACAAGCGATTCGAATGACAGCAACAGTTGCAACTCCGATCGGATGAAGGAACCTATGGTTCCGGATCTGAAAGCTGCGGAAGCAGCGATCCTCTCCGTGGGCGGTACATGTGCACTATCATCCATGGAGGCAACGTCAACAACGGAACCGACACACCGTTGGATCCAACCGACAAATCCCCTCCCAACCCTCAGGCCAAAACCAGAGGAACCAGGGCGAACCCGCAAAATCCCAACAGGAATAGGGCACCTCGAGGTGCTGAGGGTGCAAGCCGTGCCGACAACGAGATCCACCTCAACAAAGAAGGCCGGGAGATCGCGCGAGAGGCTGTATGGGGCAATCACATCCTACCTATGGATGCCTCCCATGACTTGCTAATGGCCTATCACTAGCTCCTGATCGATGAGCACAATCGACAAGTCAAGCTACAAGGCAAGCCTGAAAAGCGCAAGCTGGCAGATGACGAGTCCAGCATGCGGCGAGTTGCGCTCTCCGCCGCTGGAGGCTCCTCTTCACACGGAAACAATGCCAGCAAGTACTGCTCGTACCTGGAGCGCTTGGACCCCACCACATGGCGCGAGGTCACCAAGGCACTCGACACGTCCTTCATGATGATGGACTCGCAAGGCAACATCATGCCAAAAATGCCGCAGGCTGCGATCATGGCGGCCCCCACATATCTCGCGTCCAACCCGCCACCGGTGGGAGAACCGAAGAACACGATCCACAAGTTTACGCTCGCTGGCCTCGGACTCGTCGGAGCTGCTCTCCATGACGAAACACCCGCAGAGCCAAAGAAAAAGGCCACGGTCAAGTTCACTCAAGGTCGCACACCCTCATTCGAGGAGGAAGAGTATGACCTAACTTGACGCCGTCGGAGCCCATGGCGCCGCAGCAGCAACTACGATGCTCGTAGTGAGCTCACACAACGGAAAATCGACAAATCACGCACTAAACGCGTGTGCTCAACTGTTTCCGAAGAGGACGACAGAGAGTTGTGCGGAGCCAGATGCTTTAGTAGATCTGTTTGGCAAACACGGATGCCGAAAAACTTCAAGCTCCCTTTGGACCACCCGAAGTTTTATGGTGCGCATGAGACGAAAACATGGCTCGATGATCATCTGTCGTCAGTCAATCTCCACGGCGGGAACAAAAGCACCGCCCTGCAATGTCTCCAGCTGCAGCTGACAGGCGCAGCCAGGGCCTGGCTCAGCAGCCTCCCCTCTGGCTCCATCCGAAATTGGGAAGAGCTGGCGTACAGCTTCATCCGCAACTTCAAAGGCACCAACAAGAGGCCAGCCTATATCGAAGAGTTGCGGGCCTGCACCCAGCGGACCAACGAGTCCATCCGCTCGTACATTCTATGCTGGTCCATCATCAAGAACTCTGCGGCAAACATCTCTGAGGAGAGGTCAACCGATGCCTTCAAGGATGGCATCAAGCGCCGTGAGTTCAAGGAGGAACTCGGACGCGTCAAGCCCAAAACCCTCGATCACCTGATGGATATGGCCAACCGTTGGGCAGATGGCGAGGATGTCGTCAATCAAACACATTCGGATCACAAAGATGACTTCGGCTGCAGGCGCGATCGCTGAGGAAAGAGGAGATCGCACCTCTACAATGATCGCGAGGAAGTTGACATGGTTGCGGCTGGCTACGCCGATCGTCGCGATGACGGCAACCGCAGCAACGGGTACCGCAACAGCAGGTACCGCGACGGTGGACGCCCCACCCAAACATGGCAACGTCACAACCGTGACGACGAGCCTTCGGCATATAACAAGATATCAGGTCCTTTCACCATCCACTTCTACATCCACAAGCAAGATGGTAAGAAGAAGGCCAATCACATGCTCAAGGACTGTCGGGAGTTTCAAAATCTCAGCGAAGGCCTCACACAGATGAGACGCGAGACGTTGAATCCAGGATTCGCGCCCGCTCCAGGAGGCGTAGCCCACAGAGCACCACCACCACCACCACCTGGAGGACCCGTGCAACCTACGGTCGCATAGGGGCATAACAACGGAGCGGATGCATACCCACCACCCGTAGGGACCCTCATGATACAAAAGGGGCGCCCAACCAATAGGGTGTAGAAGATCACCCGCTAGGTAAAATTGGCCGTGACCTCCCCACCAGCCATACCTGAGTACCTTAGTGGCTCGGAGTCCTGTATCACATTCGACCGCTCGGATCACCCACGCCAGATAACTCGCCCAGGACACTTCGCCCTGGTGCTCAAGGCCCAGATCGGAGGGTTCGAGATGAGCAGTGTTTTCATGGACGGCGGCAGCGGCATCAACCTGATTTTCGCCAGCACACTCGCAGCTATGCGGATCCCGCTATGTAGCCTAGAACCGTCAGACAAAATGTTCCACGGCATTGTCCCATGGAAAGGCATATATCCCCTAGGAAAAATATGGCTCGACGTCATCTTCATCAAGCCCGAAAATTCAGGCATGAGCGGCTGGAGTTCGAAGTAGTGGACTGGCCCTCACAGTACCATGCCATCCTCGGGCGTGTGGTATTCGCAAGATTCCTGGCAGTACCGCACTATGCGTACCTTCTGCTGAAGATTCCAGGACCTAGGGGCGTCATCACCATCCCAGGAAGCTTCACCAGGTGTTGCGACAGGGATTTAAATAGAATCTCCCAGTCGTTTGGCATGCGGGAGGAGCTAACAAGGCTCAAGAAGGTCACAGACAACAGGGCACCCCCAGTCACCAGGAAAAACACACATGACATGTCTTTCGACTCCACAATCAACACAAAGAACTAATGAACGCCTCCAAGACGGCATTGATCTCCAATGACCTGAGCCCCGCATAGGAAAGCACGCTCGTCGAATTCCTCCGTGAGCGCTGGGAAATTTTTGCCTGGTGTCCTGCGGACATGCCAGGAGTTCCTAGGGAATTCGCCGAGCACGCGCTCAATGTGTTTCCAGATGTGAAGCTAGTCAATCAGTCGATGCATCGACTGTCAGAGCCAAGAACTGAAGCCGTTGGTGTTGAAGTCAACAGACTCCTCGATGCCAACTTCATCAGGGAGATCAAGGAAAATGAGTGGCTGGCCAACCCCGTGCTGGTCCCCAAGAAGGACACGGACATCCTGCGGATGTGTGTGGACTTCACATTGATTAACAAGCATTGTCCCAAGGACCACTTTCATCTCCCACGGATCGCTCAAATAATAGAATCCACTGGAGGATGCGAGAAACTCTCCTTCCTTGATGCGTACTCAGGCTACAATCAAATTCGGCCGAAGGCCCAAGATCAGGAGAAAGCGACGTTCATCACGCTGTTCGGGGTGTTTTTCTACAACATAATGCCTTTAGGGTTGAAGAACACAGGCACCACTTACCAGAGATGCATGCAGGCATGTCTGAAGAACCAGATTGGTCGAAACGTCCAGGTCTATGTCGATGACATAGTGATCAAGACTAAGGAGGCCAGGATGCTCATCAATGACATCCGCGAGACATTCGACAACCTTGATCGTTACAAGATCATGCTGAACCCATACAAGTGCGCTTTCGGTGTCCCGTCTGGTCAGTTTCTCGGGTACTTCATCTCTCAGTGTGGCATCGAGGCAAAACCAAAGAAAATCAGGGCTATACTAGCCATGGAGAAGCCCAAGAACCTCAAGGGGGTCCAGCAGCTAGCTGGGCGAATCGCGGTGCTTAGTAGATTCAACAGCCGCATGGCTGAGAAGGCTCTCCCTTTCTATAAGCTCTTGCACAAAGCTAACAAATTCGAGTGGATAGTTGAAGCAGACGAGGCGTTCGAATACGTCAAGCGCCTACTCTCCACATCTCCTGTCCTGGTCACACCAAAGGAAAGGGAGCCTTTGCTGCTATACATAGCAGCCACGCATCAGGTGGTGAGCACGGCACTCGTGGTCGAACGACCCGGAGATGGCAAGACTGATACTGTAAGACCCCTCCTTTGTAAAGGAAAAGGATCCCTGTGATTGCAATGCTAGTCCCTGGATCATTGCTAGCATCCACAGTTTAAGATGAAGTACACAGATACAAAGGTCATTTATTACATCCATTCCAGAGACAAACATAGTCTTTACAACTCAAAGGCCACAGGCCTAATAGAGTTTGAATAAGTAAATAAATATAAGTCTTCATCTTCATGTGCCACAGGCAAACATGTTGAGTGTAGACTCATGACACCTAATCCTCATCAGAGTAACCTGCAACATCACAAGTTACAGCCACAGTGGGTCAATACTTTGGAATAGTATTGGCAAGTGATACCTTAGTATATTTTAAGTGGACTAGATACTATATGCAAATTTGGCTAAGTGTAGCTTGGCTTGCTTTGCTCAAAATAGGTTTTTCCTATTAGTTGAAATCACTAAGTTTTTCTTTGTCAAAACTTTACCCAAGGAACCATCAATAGACATTGAGGTCCTTCACCCTTGTTCACCCACAAGTTTTTACTTAGAAGTTGGAATGATGAGATTCTTGATAGCTTCCATGTCTTGATGCTCAAGTTGTCCATTGCCATGGACTTGGCTAAGTACTTAGATTTTCCATCTGCAGAGGTCGTGCACTTTCCCCACCAGACTTGGTTTCACCAAGACAGGACCTTTTAGAAGCCTTCCCTTAGACCAAATGGACGCGCTCCAACCTATCAATCCCACTACCACCAACTGTACAAATGGCTAAGTTCTAGCAACCTATGTGATCCAGGCAGAGCCCATATTGCCAAGTGGCTGCACTAGAAGCTTCTCAACACTTGGCCTCTAAAATCCCTTTGTTCCTGGGTGGCTTTCCTCAAGTGAGATACACAAGGTAAACCATAGCCATGGGCCTTATGTAACCACTCAACCAAAACCACCAATCAAGTCCCATTCCACCCAGGTGATTCATTGACTTAGTTGTTTTATTAAGAAAAACATAAGTCCAAAGACTTATAAATATTTTCATCATAGCATGTAAAATTCACCAACCCTTGTTTGCTACTAGCTAGGCTAAGCATGGCATAGATAGTAACTTAACTTAGAAATTTCCTAGCAATTCTACAACTACTTAGGATTTCCCAACATGGCATTTGGCAAAAATAGTAACATGCAAGACTTAGCAAAATATTTCTAATGCTTGTATAAAAAAATATAGGGATAGAAATATTCATGAAGTACCACTTGCCTTGGTAGTTGGGAGAGTAGCACTCTTCACAATCACAATCACTAGCACCAAAGTCTACACAAAGAATGGTAGCAACAAATTACACACAACATATACAAACAAACAAAAATACATATGCATGCATGCAAAAATGCTAAGTGATGATTTTTAAAACTCAACCAAGCAAGTGCATAGTACTGAATCAAAACCAAGTCAAAAACTTGCTAAACCAAGTTTATATGACACTAAAACAATTTCCTAAACAATTCATATATTCAAAATAGTCCTAAACAAGTTTCTGCAAATAAAGTCATTTTAACAGAAGCTAAACATTAACACATTGCATAAACAGAAAGGGCTTGTTTCTCCTGATTCCAACGGTATAAAATTTGCCAAAATCTAATGTGGGAATCGAAAGTTACAAACAAAACAAATTTGAACTAAAATCTGATTCAAAATCTGTTTTAAACCTAAACCCTAGCCACGCGTCACGCTCTCATTGGCACGTACCGTTTCGCATCGGATCACGCTTCTGAGCCGCTAGATCTAACTTAATCGCGCGGCTCAGATCTAATCTTACCGCTTCGCTCGCGTTCTATCCTATCCGCACGATCTGGATCCAACGCTCCTGAGCAGCCTAACCATCTAGTGGCGGCGCTAGAGGTGGCGACAGGCGGCGGCGCGTCTGTCAGTGCCGGAGCTGACGTTCTAGGTCGCGCGGGAGAGGGAGAAGGGGCTTACCAGAATCGCAGAGGGCTGCTGATGCTCAAGGTGGTGTCGGCTGGTTAAGGGGCACGCTGTAGAGGCTGGGGAAGCTCGTCGGAGTTGTGCACGGCGTCGGGTGGTTGCTGTCGAAGTTGTTGCCGAGGTTCCGCGTCGCCCTAGCACGAACCAAGTGGTTTAGGATATGCGCAAGACGATGGCGAACAACCTAGTATGCGCGAGAGATCAAGGGGCGCGCTCTGCTTACCGTAATCGGTCGCCGGAGTTGAGTGGCGGCTCGGTCGGTTGCGGGCACGAACGGGGACGGCGTCCTGGGTCACGAGCAGGCAAGCAAAGGGTGTTAGAAGATGCACGAGCTCATGCTGGGCATATTCGTTTGAATTAGAGGCACAGGGGCGGTCGGGACTCACTGAAATTCGCTGTCGGAGATCGTCGGAACAGCGGCGGCATCGAGCGAGTTGCGAGCAGCCTGGTGGCGTGGAGAGGAAATTGGGTGAGGGGAAATGGCCGCGAGAGGGAGGGGCTTAAGTAGGCAGAGGCGCGACAAGAAACGCTCAGTGATTCAATGCCAATTACACTGCGGAATCAACGCAGCAACGGCCAGCGGCGGTGTTCGTGCGTGGAAATCTGGGGAAGACGATGACGACATGGACGGGGCCCGCTTGTCAGCGAATGGAGCAGAGAGGGAGTGGGGTCCGAGCGTCAGTGTCTCCGTGGGTGCGTTTGCGCGTGCGAGAGAGAGAGGGGACCCGAGTGGCTAGCTGGGCTGGTTTCGCTGTTGGGCCAGAATAGCAGCGCCGACCCTTTTCCTTTTCTTTAATCCTTTTCTTTTTCTGTTTTGATTTTCTGGATTGATTTTCAAATGAATTCAAACTCTATTTGAATTCAAATCTTTTCAGGACTTTTGCAGTGTGCAACAGTCACAAATCTTGGCATAAAACCATGTGGTCACTTTGAAATGGCTTGGTCATTTTTGGAAAAGACAAAATAACAGTGACATAGTACTTGTTTTGCAAATGTTTTGAAACCATTTTTATTTTGTATAATTTTTGTACAACCTCCACACTCAAACCAATCGACAAGGAAACAAACAAACTTGATTTAAAACACTTAAACTCTCAAATGGGGATGGTCACTTGATTTAAGTTTGCTCACATAAAATGATAGCACTATGTGCTTCTGTTTTCTTGAAATTGGTTTGAAATTGATCTCAAAACTATATGCATGCATGAATGATATGCAATCTTTGAAATCATGATTTTTAGGGATGTTACAAATCTAACCCCTTAAGATGAATCTCGCCCTCGAGATTCAGATTGGCTAGCAAATAGGTGAGGGTGGTCTTTCCGAAGATCATCTTCTCTTTCCCATGTTGCTTCCTCTTCGGAATGATGATTCCACTGCACTTTGCAAAACTTGATAGTCTTAGTCCTTGTGACTCTTTCTGCGGTTTCAAGAATCTTGATAGGTTTCTCTTCATAAGTGAGATCACTTTCTAGTTGAACTTCCTCCAGAGGTATAGTATCCTTCAAGGAAGTTTCTTCCATTCCTGGATGACATTTCTTAAGTTGACTCACATGAAACACATTGTGGACAGCTGACAGTGATTCTGGCAGTTCAATTTCATAGGCAACTTCTCCTTTGCGACTTAGAATCTTGAATGGTCCAACATATCTTGGTGCCAATTTTCCTTTGACTCCGAATCTCTTCACTCCACGAAGTGGTGATACTCTAAGATAGGCTCTATCACCAACTTCGTAGGTGACTTCTCTACGCTTAGGATCCGCGTAGCTTTTCTGTCGGGACTGTGCTATCTTCAATCTGTCTTTAACCAACTTGACTTTCTCTTCGGCTTATTTGATAAGATCTGGCCCAAATAAACTTCTTTCCCCCACACCATTCCATAGCAATGGGGTGGTACACTTTCTTCCATAGAGAAACTCAAATGGTGTCATCTCAATGCTGGCTTGATAGCTGTTGTTATAAGAAAACTCTGCATAAGGCAGACTTTCATCCCAACTGGCTCCGTAGTCTAGGGCACATGCCCTCAACATGTCTTCAAGAATTTGATTAGTCCTTTCTGTTTGTCCATCGGTTTGAGGATGAAAGGCAGTACTGAATTCCAACCTCGTTCCCAATGACTCATGTAGCTGTCTCCAAAAATGGGAAGTGAATTGAGTTCCCCTATCAGACACAATACTCTTGGGCACACCATGTAGACATACAATTCTACTCATGTAGATCTTGGCTAACTTAGCACTTGTATAGGTTGTCTTCACGGGTATGAAGTGAGCCACTTTAGTTAGGCGATCTACTACTACCCAAATAGAATCGTATCCTGACCGGGTCCTTGGTAATCCGGTAATGAAATCCATACCAATCTTATCCCACTTCCAATCAGGAATAGGTAGTGGTTGAAGCAAACCTGCTGGTTTCTGATGCTCCGCTTTCACTCTACTGCACACATCACACAAGGCAATATGTTCGGCGATGTCTTTCTTGAGATTATTCCACCAAAATCTTTCTTTCATGTCCATGTACATTTTGGTGTTACCCGGATGAATGGAATACGGTGATTTGTGTGCTTCTTGCAAAATCAGTTTCCATAGTTCCGGATCTTGTGGAACACAAATACGTTTCCCATGCCATAAAGTACCCTGTTCGTCTTCACGAAACTCTTTGGCTTTTCCTTTGCCGATCTTTTCTTTAATCTCTTCGATTTCCTTATCCATCTTCTGGGCTTCATTGATTTTGTCCAACAAAGTGGGTTGAACATCCAAAGACATGAGATGTCCTTCAGGCACAATCTCCAATCTGAGTTTTCTGAATTGGGAACACAAATCATCTGGCATTTCTCCTTTGGTAAGGCCATTCACAAAAACCTTATGGCTTAGAGCATATGCTACAACATTTGCTTTACCGGGGTGGTATTGCAAACTTAAGTCATAGTCTTTGATGAGTTCTAGCCATCTTCTTTGTCTCATATTAATTTCCTTCTGGGTAAAGATATACTTCAAACTCTTGTGGTCTGTGAACACTTCACAACGCTTTCCCAAAAGATAGTGTCTCCATGTTTTGAGTGCATGGACAACAGAGGCTAACTCTAAATCATGAGTAGGGTAGTTCACTTCATGAGTTTTGAGTTGTCTCGAGGCATAAGCCACTACTTTACCGTCTTGCATAAGTACTGCACCCAAACCTTGATGAGATGCATCACAGTACACTTGGAAATCTTTTTCCAAATCTGGCAGACACAAGACAGGTGCTGTCACAAGTCTCTTCTTCAATTCCTGAAAGCTGAGTTCACAACCTTCAGACCAAGTAAACTTCTTGTCTTTCTTTAGTAATGCATTCATAGGCTTAGCTACCTTAGAGAAATTCTCAATGAACCTTCTGTAGTAACCTGCTAAGCCAAGGAAACTATGAACTTCTTTCACGAACTTGGGAGATTCCCATTCAGTCACAGCTGAAACCTTAGCAGGATCAACTGCTACACCATCCTTTGTCATAACATGACCAAGAAATCCAACTTCCTCCAACCAGAACTCACACTTGCTGAATTTGGCATAAAGTTTATGCTCTCTTAACTTCTCAAGTATTAAACGCAAATGTCCTTCATGCTCTTCTTTGCTCTTGGAGTAGACTAAGATGTCATCGATGAAAACGACAACAAACCTGTCAAGGAATTCCATGAACACCTTGTTCATCATATTCATGAAGTATGCTGGAGCATTTGTCAAACCAAAAGGCATTATGGTATACTCATACAATCCATACCTTGTAGTGAATGCTGTTTTTGGTATGTCTTGTTCTCTTATCTTGAGTTGAAAATAGCCCGACCGGAGATCAATCTTTGAGAACACACAAGCTCCTTCTAGTTGATCAAACAAGTCATTGATTCTAGGCAAAGGGTATTTGTTCTTGATAGTTACCTCGTTGAGTGAATGGTAATCTATGCATAACCTTTGACTTCTATCTTTCTTCTCCACGAACAAGATTGGGGCTCCCCAAGAGGAAGAACTTGGTTGAATAAATCCTTTCTGCAACTGTTCTCCAAGTTGTTTCTTGAGTTCTTTCAGTTCGTCTACTGACATCTTATAGGGTCTCTTTGCTATTGGTCCAGACCCTAGTACCAAATCTATCAGAAACTCCACATCTCTATCTGGTGGCATTCTCGGCAATTCTTCCAGAAACACATCCGGATACTCACTCACAATTGGCACATTGTCCATGCTAACCCCCTTAAGAGAATTTAGCTTACTTCCTTTGGATTCAAAGTTGGACTTGAATTTAATTCTTTTTCTTTCCGGGGTTGTGAGTGCAACAGTACAATTGGCACAATCTAGTACTCCTTCATACTTAGCCATCCAATCCATTCCCAATATTACGTCCAGTCCTTGGGAATCTAGGATTATCAGACTCACTGGAAACTTATGTTTTCCAAACTCTATTACTAGATCCCGGCATCCAAGACTTACTATCATATCTCCACCCGGAGAACTAACTTTTATTGGACACCCAATGTTTTCAGTTGGAAACCCATTTCTATCAACAAATGCTTTCGATATGAATGAATGCGATGCTCCAGTATCAAAAAGAACAAATGCTGGAATAGAATTGAGTCTGAACTTACCAGCAACAGCATCAGGCTCCTCATAGACCTCCTCCACATTGATGTGGTTAACTTGTCCCTTCTGAAAAGGGTTGGGATTGTTAGGTCCTTCAACTTTCTTTTCAGGGCAGTCATTTGCATAATGCCCCATCTTCTTGCATTTGAAGCATTCAACCTGACTGATGTCCCTCTTAGCTGGCTGACTTCCACTTCCACTTCCATTACCACTATGGTGGTTCTTATGTCCACTCTTGTGGTTTTTGTACTTGTCATTGTCATGACTACGGTGATGCTTGTTGTCATGACGGTTGTGGTTGTGGTGCTTGTTGAATTTCCCATGCTTGTGGGATCCTGAGCTTCCGCTGTCATCATAGTGGGAACGAGACGATCCCGAGCTGTGCTTGTCGGAGTGCTTTCTTTTCCTACTCTCAACTTGTTTCATTTTGTTCTCCAAAATAGCAGCCTTGTCACAAAGCGACTGATAAGTAGGAACATATGCCACAGACAATTGCAGATTCAGCTCATCATTCAAGCCTTCAAGAAATTTTTCCTTTCTCTTAGCATCGGTGTCAACTTCATCCGGTGCATAACGCGCCAGATTGTTGAACTCCTCAATATATTCAGCCACGCTGCGGTGATGCTGCTTCAGATTATGGAATTCTTTCTTTTTCAGACTCATCACTCCGGATGAGATATGAGCAGTGCGAAAGCCATCCTCAAAGATAGCCCATGTCACATCTTCGATGGGAGTGGTGATCTGGAAGTTATCCCACCAAGTGGCGGCTGGTCCCTCCAGCAGATGTGTTGCAAATCTGACCTTTTCAGCATCAGTACAGCCCACGGTTACAAAGTCCTTGTTCACTGAGCGTAACCAGTCATTGGCCACCATGGGGTCAGTCGTCCCAGAGAATTTTGCTGGCCTCAATCTCAGGAACCTGGTAAGCATATCAAAACCCGGTGGGTTTTTGTTGTTGTTGTTGTTGTTGTTGTTGTTGTTGTTGTTGTTATTGTTGTTATTGTTATTGTTGTTGTTTTGATTCTGGATGAACGTCGTCATCATCTGCATCAGCTGAGTCTGAGCGGTCATCATTTGTTGCATTTCTGGAGTGATGTTGTTGTTGTTGGGGTTGGGGTTTGCACGACGGGGAGGCATCTGTGGTTTGTTCAATAGAGATAAGAATGAGATACCCATATATGCTTTTATGCACAATACATCACAAACAATCACCAAGCATGCAACCAAAGGATAAAAGTTCAACAACAAGATAACAAGTTTGTAAAGTAAAACACACACAAATGACAAGCCATCCACATGTAGGATGGTCAATAACAAGTTCTCAAATAACAAGTACGATGATAAATGATAAATGAGTAGTCAAATCTACTCCTCGGCATCCACCTCCTCCTCGACAAAGGTAAGACCTGCGTTCTCCATCGCGGTCTTGTATTCCTCAACACTAGTGGTCAAGGTCTCTATCTTGGCTTTGAGAGCCCTCTTCTAGGAACGAAGTCTCTCAATCACCGTCTGCTGCTGCTCGAGCTCGAAGTCCTTGGACTGCAGTTCTTCAGTCATGTCCCTGATCTTCTTGTTCCTATCCTGGACACGTTTCTCCTGACTTTTGAACTTCCTGTCCTGGGTCTCGAACTTCACCTCCATTTCCTTGACTATCTCGTCTTGCTCCGCGAAGAGCTTGTCCTTCTCGCGAAGCTGCACCTGAAGTTCGTCATTGCTGAGCATGATGTTTGTCCTGTCGGTGTCCACGTGCCTAATGAGAGACTCTAAGTCCTGGAGGTACAGACGAATCGGCTTTGTTGTGTCCCTCGAATCATCCTCGAAGTCAATAGGCTCTCCATCCTCATCACGTCTCCCGAAGACGTGGAAGTGAGTACCCCTAACCTGTCGGGAGTGTCTCCCTAGCAGACGTCCTATCAGATCCTGCATAACTACCTCAAGGCCTCTCTCCCTGTCATCATGCATGATCTTGAAGACGATGGCCTCCGTGGTAGGCTCTGTCTGGCGTCCGGGCTGGTTGACCTTGAAGCCCCAGAGGTCTTTCCTCTCGAACTTGGTGAGGGGAAGCACCATGATGGTGGGAAGAGGAAGATTGAGCAAAGTGGTAAGCTCAACAATACGAGGACCAAAGCGAGTAACCTGGAACTCCTCAACAGTGTTGATGGTAACAGTAGGAATCTATTTATAAGATAGAAAAGTTAGAACAACACAATTTAAATTACAACATAAGGCATAACACACATACATATCCTTGGAAGGCAAAACACACAAGTCATGCATACATGAAACCATTACATCTAACAAGGTTCAATCTTATTTTAGAGCAACATTTGGAAAATAAGGTGATAAGTGGTGTTCCAACTAACGAAGTACGTTTACAATCCTATCTCACTGGATCTGTTGGCTAACACAATGTTTCTAGAAGCAATCAGCCTATCTTGCTCACATGACTCCATCACTAAGTCTATAATGTCTCCTCTTAAGGTTTGGTTGGTAGCTTCCAACTCTTGGGTCTTTTCCTTCTCTTTCTCTAAGTCTTTTTGGAGGTTGAGCATCCTGCACTTGACTCTAGCACTAAGTTCTTTGATAGTCCTCCAAGCTGCATCTCTTGCTGACTCAAAGAATGTGGTGTGCACCACAGTGTTGGTGTACATGCAGAATCATGTTCCCTTGTGGTTGTCTTCCTTGTTTTTGTACAAGTGAAGTTGCACCCACCAGTACTCAACTCCTTCATCCATCACAAGAAAGCCTTTGTACACAGTTGCACCATGTATCTCCATTGCCACCATGAGGTCCTTGAGAGCTTTGGGGAATTCTGTCTCACACTCCAAAGTCATGGTCATGAGTGGTCCTTTCCTTACGGCTTCGTTGATGGAGTTCATCTACAAATAGAGATGATAAAGAGGATTAGAAAAGTTTACGAGAAGAATAGACAAGTGTAGAAGTTGTTTGAAATTTTTTCCTTAGTGGTTTCCAATCCTAGGGTCATAATCCTACAGGCAACACAGTGCTCTGATACCATCTGTAAGATCCCTCCTTTGTAAAGGAAAAGGATCCCTGTGATTGCAATGCTAGTCCCTGGATCATTGCTAGCATCCACAGTTTAAGATGAAGTACACAGATACAAAGGTCATTTATTACATCCATTCCAGAGACAAACATAGTCTTTACAACTCAAAGGCCACAGGCCTAATACAAGAGTTTGAATAAGTAAATAAATATAAGTCTTCATCTTCATGTGCCACAGGCAAACATGTTGAGTGTAGACTCATGACACCTAATCCTCATCAGAGTAACCTGCAACATCACAAGTTACAGCCACAGTGGGTCAATACTTTAGAATAGTATTGGCAAGTGATACCTTAGTATATTTTAAGTGGACTAGATACTATATGCAAATTTGGCTAAGTGTAGCTTGGCTTGCTTTGCTCAAAATAGGTTTTTCCTATTAGTTGAAATCACTAAGTTTTTCTTTGTCAAAACTTTACCCAAGGAACCATCAATAGACATTGAGGTCCTTCACCCTTGTTCACCCACAAGTTTTTACTTAGAAGTTGGAATGATGAGATTCTTGATAGCTTCCATGTCTTGATGCTCAAGTTGTCCATTGCCATGGACTTGGCTAAGTACTTAGATTTTCCATCTGCAGAGGTCGTGCACTTTCCCCACCAGACTTGGTTTCACCAAGACAGGACCTTTCAGAAGCCTTCCCTTAGACCAAATGGACGCGCTCCAACCTATCAATCCCACTACCACCAACTATCCAAATGGCTAAGTTCTAGCAACCTATGTGATCCAGGCAGAGCCCATATTGCCAAGTGGCTGCACTAGAAGCTTCTCAACACTTGGCCTCTAAAATCCCTTTGTTCCTGGGTGGCTTTCCTCAAGTGAGATACACAAGGTAAACCATAGCCATGGGCCTTATGTAACCACTCAACCAAAACCACCAATCAAGTCCCATTCCACCCAGGTGATTCATTGACTTAGTTGTTTTATTAAGAAAAACATAAGTCCAAAGACTTAGAAATATTTTCATCATAGCATGTAAAATTCACCAACCCTTGTTTGCTACTAGCTAGGCTAAGCATGGCATAGATAGTAACTTAACTTAGAAATTTCCTAGCAATTCTACAACTACTTAGGATTTCCCAACATGGCATTTGGCAAAAATAGTAACATGCAAGACTTAGCAAAATATTTCTAATGCTTGTATAAAAAAAATATAGGGATAGAAATATTCATGAAGTACCACTTGCCTTGGTAGTTGGGAGAGTAGCACTCTTCACAATCACAATAACTAGCACCAAAGTCTACACAAAGAATGGTAGCAACAAATTACACACAACATATACAAAAAAACAAAAATACATATGCATGCATGCAAAAATGCTAAGTGATGATTTTTAAAACTCAACCAAGCAAGTGCATAGTACTGAATCAAAACCAAGTCAAAAACTTGCTAAACCAAGTTTATTTGACACTAAAACAATTTCCTAAACAATTCATATATTCAAAAATAGTCCTAAACAAGTTTCTGCAAATAAAGTCATTTTAACAGAAGCTAAACATTAAAAACATTGCATAAACAGAATGGGCTTGTTCTCCTGATTCCAACGGTATAAAATTTGCCAAAATCTAACGTGGGAATCGAAAGTTACAAACAAAAAAAATTTGAACTAAAATCTGATTCAAAATCTGTTTTAAACCTAAACCCTAGCCACGCGTCACGCTCTCATTGGCGCGTACCGTTTCGCGTCGGATCACGCTTCTGAGCCGCTAGATCTAACTTAATCGCGTGGCTCAGATCTAATCTTACCGCTTCGCTCGCGTTCTATCATATCCGCACGATCTGGATCCAACGCTCCTGAGCAGCCTAACCATCTAGTGGCGGCGCTAGCGGCGACAACAGGCGGCGGTGCGTCTGTCAGTGCTGGAGCTGACGTTCTAGGTCGCGTGGGAGAGGGAGAAGGGGCTTACCAGAATCGCAGAGGAAGGCTGATGCTCAAGGTGGTGTCGGCTGGTTAAGGGGCACGCTATAGAGGCTGGGGAAGCTCGTCGGAGTTGTGCACGGCGTCGGGTGGTTGCTGTCGAAGTTGTTGCCGAGGTTCCGCGTCGCCCTAGCACGAACCAAGTGGTTTAGGAGATGCACAAGACGATGGCGAACAACCTAGTATGCGCGAGAGATCAAGGGGCGCGCTTTGCTTACCGTAATCGGTCGCCGGAGTTGAGTGGCGGCTCGGTCGGTTGCGGGCATGAACAGGGACGGCGTCCTGGGTCACGAGCAGGCAAGCAAAGGGTGTCAGAAGATGCACGAGCTCATGCTGGGCATATTCGTTTGAATTAGAGGCACAGGGGCGGTCGGGACTCACCGGAATTCGCTGCCGGAGATCGTCGGAACAGCGGCGGCGTCGAGCAAGTTGCGAGCAGCCTGGTGGCGTGGAGAGGAAATTGGGTGAGGGGAAATGGCCGCGAGAGGGAGGGGCTTAAGTAGGCAGAGGCGCGACAAGAAACACTCAGTGATTCAATGCCAATTACACTGCGGAATCAATGCAGCAACAGCCAGCGGCGCTGTTCGTGCGCGGAAATCTGGGGAAGATGATGACGATGTGGACGGGGCCCGCTTGTCAGCGAATGGAGCAGAGAGG
Organism: Avena sativa; assembly: GCA_916181665.1. Taxonomy (NCBI): domain Eukaryota; kingdom Viridiplantae; phylum Streptophyta; class Magnoliopsida; order Poales; family Poaceae; genus Avena; species Avena sativa. Next base: position 161,543,666 of record OV702294.1, on the reverse strand, counting down.
GAGTGGGGTCCGAGCGTCAGTGTCTCCGTGGGTGCGTCTGCGCGTGCGAGAGAGAGAGAGAGGGGACCCGGGTGGCTAGCTGGGCTGGTTTCGCTGTTGGGCCAGAATAGCAGCGCCGACCCTTTTCCTTTTCTTTAATCCTTTTCTTTTTCTGTTTTGATTTTCTGGATTGATTTTCAAATGAATTCAAACTCTATTTGAATTCAAATCTTTTCAGGACTTTTGCAGTGTGAAACAGTCACAAATCTTGGCATAAAACCATGTGGTCACTTTGAAATGGCTTGGTCATTTTTGGAAAAGACAAAATAACAGTGACATAGTACTTGTTTTGCAAATGTTTTGAAAATGGTTTTGAAACCATTTTTATTTTGTATAATTTTTGTACAACCTCCACACTCAAACCAATCGACAAGGAAACAAACAAACTTGATTTAAAACACTTAAACTCTCAAATGGGGATGGTCACTTGATTTAAGTTTGCTCACATAAAATGATAGCACTATGTGCTTCTGTTTTCTTGAAATTGGTTTGAAATTGATCTCAAAACTATATGCATGCATGAATGATATGCAATCTTTGAAATCATGATTTTTAGGGATGTTACAGATACGTTGGAAACGTATCTATAATTTTTGATTCTCCATGGTTGTTTTGTATCTACTTTGCTTTACTTGTCCACACTTTGAGGTGCTTTTTACATATTTTTTGGTACTAACCTATTAACAAGTTGCAACAGTGCCAGATGCCTGTTTTTTGCTGTTTTTGGTTTCAGAAAAGTTAGTAAAGAAATATTCTCGGAATTGGACGGGACAAAGGACAAAGTCAATTACTTTCCGTGGGGAACAAGAAGTCCAGAGGAGAGCCGGAGGGGCCAGCCCGGGGGGCCAGACCCACCCCAGGCGCGGGGGTAGGTGGGCCCGCGCCTGGCTAGGGTTTGGTGGCCCTGGCCGCCTCCCGGTCTCGCCCCTTCGCCTATAAGAAGCCCCTGATGCAGAAACCCTGAGTACCCGATCAGAAATCCACAAAACCGTCTATAGCCGCCACCATCGTCCCTAGATCGGGGGATCTGAAGTTCTTCCCGGCACCCTACCGAAGGGGAGATCATCCGGAGGCCTTCTCTTCGGTATGATGCGTGAGTAGTTCCACCTTGGACTATGGGTCCATGTAGTAGCTAGATGGTTGTATCTCCTCCTTTGTGCTTTCATGTATAGATCTTGTGGGCTCCGTTCATGATCAAGATCTAATCTATTTGTAATCATGCATGTTGTGTTTGCGGGGATCCAATGGATATTGAGATTATTATGTTGGTTTGATTAATGGTTTTATCTTTATGATTCTATCATGTCTGTGTTGTTTGTGATCTTGCATGCTCTCCATTGTTAGTAGCTATCTTGGCCAGGTAGTTGCTAGTGACTCTAAGAGGGGGTATTTATGCTCGATAGTGGGTTCATGCCTCTAGTTTCCAAGAGAAGTGATAGAAATCTCTTCGGTTGTAGATGTGCTGTTGCTACTAGGGAGAAAACAACGGTCTCTTGTTCATGGAACATGTGGACTGTTTACCTTACACACTTTGCTTAAAGCAGTTGTCTGTTCCTTGCAACTTAATACTGGAGGGGGTTTGGATGATAACCTGAAGGTGAACTTCTAGTCATAGATGCAGTTGGATGGTGGTCTATGTATATTGTTGTATTGCCCAATCAACCTCATAGGATATTTTTGACTAGTAATTTCATTGTTATGCCTTGCTCAGTAACTGTCAATTGCCCCGCTGTAATTTGTTGACCCTTCATGCCATGTTGTTTATCTAAGGAGAGCACCTCTAGTGAACTATGGACCCCAGTCCAATCTTTACCATCGATACATCTTCCACTATTACATGTTTACTTGCTGCAAACCACCATTATCTTCCACACCATATGTTTAATCCTTTGTTACAACAAACCGGTGAGCTTGACAATCTCACTGATTCGTTGGGGCAAAGTATTGAGTTTGTGTTGTGCAGGTCTCCGTGTTGCTTGCAACACCTGTGTGACGTTTCCTTCCTCCTACTGGTTCGATAACCTCGATTTCTTACTGAGGGAAACTTGTTGTTGTGATGCTTCATACCTTGCTCTTGGGGTTTCCAACGAAGCGTCCCACGACAAGTAATGGGTGCCATCAAGCTATTTTCTGGCGCCATTGCCGGGGAGGCTAAGGACGTCTTCACTAGGGGAGTCCTTCACTTCCTTCCTCTTTACATTGTTTTTAGTTTGATTTGCTTCTTTTGCTTGGTTTTGTTTGCCTCTTTTCAAAAAACCCAAAAAATAGTCTAGTTTGGTTTGCTTGCTTTATTCAAAAACACAAAAAAATAGTTCGTGCTCTAGTTGCCACCTTGCTCTAGCTCACCATGTTGCTCCCAAAGTTCGCCCTAAAAGATCTTGCAATAAGTAGTGGCTCCATAATTGGGAAAGATAATATTGAAGAATTCTTTAATTATGTTAGCAATCATGAGGATATTAAGGATAAATCTATAGCAGAGCATGCTCCTAATTATGAGATTGCTGCAGCTTCTTTAGTTCATATGTTAGAGGCTAGGTTTGTTATCCTTAACCCCCTCATACAATTCTTGTTCCTAAAACTAAAAGAAGAGAAAAATGTTGAAAACAGGGAATTTATCCTTGAAACTTTATCAAAAGAATTCCATGATTTTACTAGGGAGGCCAAAAAGGTTTTTGAATGTTTCAATATGCTAGGTTAAAGTGTAGATGTTGTGGGTATTTCTGATAAAACTAAGCCTAGAGACGAATTCAATATACCCATACCCTTTAAGCTTGTTGGAATGCATGAAGCCTTTGAAAAGAAATTTGATTGGATTGCCCCTGAAAATATTTTTGATGAAGGTAGTAGACCAAAGAGAGATGATAAAGAATCCTCCAAAATCCATTTGGATGAGATACCTTTCATAGTTGAAGATGTTGCAAGTATGAATGTTAATGCTTCCTCATTTGAAAATACTTGATTCTTCTTGCTTCTTGTGCCTAACTTAAAGGCGTTAAAGAAAAGTACTTGTTGGGAGATAACCCAAGAGTTTCCTTGAGTCTTGGAAGTTATTACTTCTGTAATAACCTCTCCTTATACTTTTTGTTTGCTTTTTGTGCCAAGAATAACCTCTAATGAGAGGAACGTAAGATTTGGGGAGTTGCTGTCCCAAAACAGATTTCTATCCTCCACCAAAAAAATTCGTGAGGAGGCTATGTAACTTGGATTGAGCTAAACATATAGGAATAAATCCCCCAGTATGTTAGCTAAATTTCGTTAGTTTAACACTTTTTGATTTGAGCAACAGAAGATGTTCGAAAAAATCATTTCTACCTGCTGGTCTGTTTTGACAGATTTCTGCCATTATTTGCATTTGCTTCTTATTGATTCCTTTTTGAGTTCTCTTCAGGTAAATTGATCTTTTTGAAGGATTTACTACAATAGCTTGTGTTTTTAGTGAAAAAGCCTTGTTGTTCCAAAGATTTGCCAAGGGTCTAATATCTTTTGAATACACTAATGTTGCTAATGAAGACCGTGTGAAGTTTTCTATGAAGGAAAAATTTCAGGTGTAGAGAGAATGATGCAATGAGATGAAGAATGAACAAAAGCTCAAGCTTGGGGATGCCACCATGGTGTCACCCCAAGAAATATCCAAGAGGTACAAGCGTCAAAGCTTGGGGATTCCCAAGGCATCCCCTTCTTCATCTATAAAAATCTCAGGTCTGTCAAGATACTTCGTTTTTATTGTTTCATGCACAGTTGTGTTATTCTTGGAGCGTCTTAGTTTTCGTTTGCCTTGCTTAGGTTGTTTAGTTTGCTTGAATAAAGTAGTTTGGACCCCTGTTCTTGTTGTGTTTTTTGCAAATAAGTTTGCTTGGTGTTTGGAAAGGAGTAGTAAGTTGTTTCTTGAAGTGCAAGAGGAGCTTGCATTGACTGTGACTTGGACTTCAGCATGACATGCTAGGTGTTGTTTTAGCATTATGCTTAGTGATTATTGCTGTAGCATGTCTTGTTCCAAACAATTGGGATTGCTTAGTGCGCCTTGAAGAAATTATGCATTGTTTTAGCATGCAAAAGCATAGTATTGTGGTATTCTCCTTTGTTGGTTTGCTTGGGTTGACTTGGAACATGCTCACACCATGTTATGACTATGACAAGTCACCATTATCCTCTATGATCATTTAGTCCTTGACTTGTAGTACCACTCTTTGCTTTGGTTAGTTTGCTTTGTTGCATTGCATGATTATGGCCATTATTGCTCTCTTAGTTGGTTCCTCCCAGTCTTTTGCTAGCCTCCACTTGTATGAGTAAGTTCTACTCATGCTTCTAACTCCCAATAAACCACGTTATTCCAAAGTGTACACTATAAACTCCTATGCATCATTCCAAGTATATTCTTGCTTTCAACTATCTTCCAATTAAAAACTATTTTGTTATGTGAAAACTTAGTTATTAAAGCCCTCATGAACTTGATGGCACACTTTATTCCTTGCCCCTAATAAACTTGAACCATTATGACAACTTTGTTGTATATGCTTGCACTTATAAGTTGGAATTAGCAGAACCGTGGTGTCACGGGGAACGTTTTCAACATTGCACTTGTACCTTGTTGTACTCAGTTGATATCAGGTTCTTTTGTCTATGGATGTCACCGGTGTGAAATAAAGAGGGAACTTGTAAGTCCATGGAGTTTGTATCATGTGTTATAGAAACACCTGGGCCACTAGCCTAAGCCATGCCTAATCATGGTGAAAACTTGCAGCATCACCATAGTGAGCTATCTATGAAGCATCCTCAATAAAAAAGCTATGCATATGGTAAATAAATAGATTGCGGAGATGCTCATTGTCTGCTTGCCTTGTCATTTTGGTTATGGGAAAGCTCCTATACCATGTGCAAGGGGTACCCCATTGGCGGTTCTCAATGATATGCAAATACTTACAGTGACAAGAACTTACCTGGACCCAAAGTTGAGTATGCATGAGGTGTGGCCCTCATATTCAAGGGGCATGAGATTGCCAACTTATACTTCGTCAAGCATATACTCCAGCTTTGCCACTTTAACCTTAACCACTTCAAGATGCTTATGATAGGGGCAATGAGGGCTGAAAGCTAACAAGTACCATAATTTTTGGAAGCTCTTTTTGAAACTTGTAATCCCTGCTTCCTTTACAAAAGGCCTTTCTTCCACCACTATTGAGTCTCCACCTTCTACCTTTAGGCACCATTAAGAGAGCATAGTTTTCATTCTGTGTGCAGTGTTCCAAAGCTTATTAATTGATGCATATTGTGTTATTACTTGTTCTTGTGCTACTTGTTTCTAATCACCCTTGTGAACTTTGCAGGTGTCCTATGCATCTATATTTCTACTCTATGAGGGACAAGCTGATTGCCACTATGCTATGTTTTCTGCATGTGAAACAAACAAATGTTTTTCAATGCATGTTATTCATGATATTTGTTTGTAGCTTGCCATGTTGCATGGATAGTTACTATGTCCTATTGTTAGAACTCCATATTTCATGCACATGTTTAGAGTTCTTTGATCCCAGCTTTCAATGCTAGCAAATGGTTGGATCTTTATTGTGAGGGTGCATGTCACCTCAAAAATTATTCTTTTTATCACTTACCTACTCGAGGACGAACAGGAGTTAAGCTTGGGGATGTTGATACGTTGGAAACGTATCTATAATTTTTGATGCTCCATGCTTGTTTTGTATCTACTTTGCTTTACTTGTCCACACTTTGAGGTGCTTTTTACATGTTTTCTGGTACTAACCTATTAACAAGTTGCAACAGTGCCAGCTGCCTGTTTTATGCTGTTTTTGGTTTCAAAAAAGTAAGTAAAGAAATATTCTCGGAATTGCACGGGACAAAGGACAAAGTCAATTACTTTCTGTGGGGAACAAGAAGTCCAGAGGAGAGCCGGAGGGGCCAGCCAGGGGGGCCTGACCCACCCTAGGCGCGGGGGCAGGTGGGCTCGTGCCTGGCTAGGGTTTGGTGGCCCTGGACACCTCCTGGTCTTGCCCCTTAGCCTATAAGAAGCCCCCTATGCAGAACCCTGAGTACCCGATCAGAAATCCACGAAACCGTCTGTAGCTGCCGCCACCATCATCCCTAGATCGGGGGGATCAAAAGTTCTTCCCGGCACCCTGCCGGACGGGAGATCATCCCGGAGTCCTTCTCTTCGGTATGATGCGTGAGTAGTTCCACCTTGGACTATGGGTCCATGTAGTAGCTAGATGGTTGTATCTCCTCCTTTGTGCTTTCATGTATAGATCTTGTGAGCTCTGTTCATGATTAAGATCTAATCTATTTATAATCATGCATGTTGTGTTTGCGGGGATCCGATGGATATTGAGATTATTATGTTGGTTTGATTAATGGTTTTATATTTATGATTCTATCATGTCTGTGTTGTTTGTGATCTTGCATGCTCTCCATTGTTAGTAGCTATCTTGGCCAAATAGTTGCTAGTGACTCCAAGAGGGGGTATTTATGCTCGATAGTGGGTTCATGCCTCTAGTTTCCAAGGGAAGTGACAGAAATCTCTTCGGTTGTCGATGTGTTGTTGCTACTAGGAAGAAAACAACGGTCTCTTGTTCATGGAACATGTGGACTGTTTACCTTACACACTTTGCTTAAAGCAGTTGTCTGTTGCTTGCAACTTAATACTGGAGGGGGTTCGGATGATAACCTGAAGGTGAACTTATAGTCATAGATGCAGTTGGATGGCGATCTATGTATATTGTTGTATTGCCCAATCAGCCTCATAGGATCTTTCTGACTAGTAATTGCATTGGTATGCCTTGCTCAGTAACTATCAATTGCCCCGCTGTAATTTGTTTACCCTTCATGCCATGTTGTTTATCTAAGGAGATCACCCCTAGTGAACTATGGACCCCGGTCCAATCTTTACCATTGATACATCTTCCACTTTTACCTGTTTACTTGCTGCAAACCACCATTATCTTCCACACCATATGTTTAATCCTTTGTTATAGCAAACCAATGAGCTTGACAACCTCACTGATTTGTTGGGGGCAAAGTCTTGAGTTTGTGTTGTGCGGGTCTCCCGTTTTATTGCAACACCTGTGTGACGTTTCCTTCCTCCTACTGGTTCGATAACCTCCGTTTCTTACTAAGGGAAACTTGCTGCTGTGCTGCTTCATACCTTTCTCTTGGGGTTTCCAACAAACCGTCCCATGACAAATACTGGGCGCCATCAAAGACCCACGGGGTGCAACGCCCAATCTACTACCTCAGCGAGGTATTGACCCCTACAAAGCAAGGTAACCCCATTACCAGAAGCTCGCCTGCGGTGTATTCATGACGGCGCATCAGTTGAGCCATTACTTCCAGGAGCACCAGATCATGGTCGTCAACGATGCCCCGCTGTCGAACATCCTAAACAACCCCGAAGCCATGGGGCGAGTAGCCCTGTGGCACATCGAGTTATCTCCCCGAGACATCATCTACGAGCGGCACACCTCCATCAAGTCTCAGGTCCTACCTGATTTCCTCGTCCACTAGATGGAACTCCATCTGTCAGATACTCTAGAAATGTCATAGTCTTGGACAATGCACTTCGACGACTCTAAGCGCAAGGCTAGAGCTGGAGCCGGCGTCATACTAATGTCCCCTTAAGGGGATAAGCTGAGGTACGTCCTTCGGATGAAGTTCCGTGCATCCAACAACGAGGCCGAATACGAGGCACTCATACAAGGCATGAGGATGTCTAAGGTGTGTGGCGCAACACGCCTTCTCATTTACGGCGATTCTAACCTCGTCGTCCAACAGACGATGAATGAGTGCAACGCTCACAACGCCAACATGATCGCATATCGTGCGCTCTACAACTCACTCGAAGGAGACTTTGATGGCTGTGAACTTCGGCACGTTGGTAGGGAAATCAACGAAGAGGCCGACAAGCTCGCCAACATCGGCTCCACATGCTCCCCAGTGCCACCAAGTGTGTTCCTCGAACAAATTTACATACCCTCCATCAAGCGGAAATTTCCAAAGGGCACGACCGAAGCTTCAGAGCACTTGGGGGTTGCACCACCCGAAGGACAGGGAGAACCCGAAAAGCTTGACACGAAGGTCGAACTGTAAGCCTTATGCAGGTCATGGTGGTTTAGGAAACATGGACCCAACCGTACCTTCGCTATATGATAAGCAAACGGCTGCCTGAGGACCCGACAGATGCCCGACACATATCTCGCCGATCAAAGGCCTTCACCATCATCAATGGCGAGTTATACAAGCGCAGCATTTTGGGTGTGCTCCAACGATGCATCACGAATAGCGACAGCAAAAGCATCCTCCTAGACATCCATGAGGGTATCTGCGGCCACCATGCAGGCAGTCGCGCTCTGGTTGCCAAAGCTCTACGAGCTGGCTTCTACTGCCAACCACAATGAACGACGCCAAGGAGATAGTTCATAGGTGCAACACCCGTCAACGGTACACAGACAAGCCACACGCACCTGGATCGGAGCTACAACCCATACCACTGGCATGGCCCTTCGCCCAGTGGGGGCTTGACATGATCGGAAAACTGCCAAAGTCCTCGCCAGGAGGGCACATCTTCCTCCTGGTAGCAGTTAACAAATTATCAAAGTGGATCGAGGCCATGCCTGTTACTAACCAAAGTGGCGCCACCGCCTTCAAGTTCTTCAAGTCCATTGTCTACAGGTTTGGAGTACCCCATAGCATCATAACGGATAACGGATCGAACTTCATCTCGAAGGAGTTCCGAGGCTTCTGTGAAAACCTCAGAATCAACCTGTCATATGCCTCTATGGCGCACCCGTAGACCAATGGACGGGTAAAAAAGGCCAACGACCTCATCGGCAATGGCATCAAGAAGCGTCTGCTACGCCCACTCGAAAGGCTTACGGGGGCCTGGGCGGACGAGATACCCTACGTTCTCTACAGCTTACGCACAACTCCAAAAATCTCAACTGGCTACACGCCCTTCTTCATGGTGCATGGAGACGAAGCCATGTTACCCGTCGAGGTATGCTACAATGCCCCACAGGTCGTCGCCTACAGCGAAGCCGAATCATCGATCGCACTCGAAGACGCCTTCGACACACTAGATGAAGCATGCAACATCAACGCGGCTCGCTCAGCGGTGTATCAGCAAAGCCTCCGCAACTACCACAGCCACCGCCTGCGTCCAAGGTCCTTTGTCGAAGGAGACCTCATTCTGGGACTCAAGTAGGAAGGGCACAAGAAACTCGAGTCACCCTGGGAAGGACCCTACATCGTCACTAAAGTCATCCTAGGTGGCGCCTATCGCCTCAAGGATGTCGAGTCAGGAGTCGAATACTCCAACCCATGGAACTTGCAAAACTGCGATGCTTCTACCCCTAGTTGTCTTTTACTTTCAATAAGGCTATTCAGCCAGGCTAGTCGGCCAAACACTGTACCCCTGCATTACAATGAATAAAAGCTAAGTTCCTTTGCCCAAAAATTTCTTCTTTGTTATATTATTATCACTCAAACATGCTTGGGGGCTACGCCTCACCATACGACTTTGTCGATTGAAAACAACACATATAACCTGAGTAGCCGACCACATCAGGCTAACGAAAAGGACATGCATACTCTATAATCAAACAACGCACTACGTGCCAATACATAAACCTTTACAAGGGCATTACCAGCCCACTCGAACAAATACAGGCTTTACATTATTTCGTTTTTCATTTACAGGATTCAACTATGTTGGAGCAGAATGTTTCTCCGCTCTTCAAACACATCTACAATTTCTTCAGCGTATTACACCCCAGCCGCATAGTGTGGACGCATATCCCACGCCATGTCGTACGGAGGAGGTGGTGGCTCAGCCGCTATCTCCGCAAGATTGAAATCGCGACGATGTAGTCGAACTAGAGACAGGGCTGCCTTCACGCCCGCCACTAGTTTATGGCGCACCATCTCCTTGACATGGATCGTGTCGCAAAACTTTCCAAGAAGACCCAAGAATCTGGAGGGAGTCGAATCCAAGGGGAACATCGTCACCCAGATCGCTGCAAGGGACGACCGCGCATGCTTCAGCACTCACAGCACTTGGTGAACAAGATCGTGCACTGTCACGAGGACAATCGCCCGGTCGTGGTCCATCCAGAAGAAGTTGTCGGCCTCCAAATCTTGTTGTATAAGGCAATTCATTCGAATTGTGACACGCTCCTTCTCTTCCTTTAGAAGAAGATTAACAACTACACAACACAATGGGTGAGCTGGCATACAACTGCACTCAAAGAAACAAAGGGTCAAGATGACTTACATTGGAGTTGCTCGTCCATTTTCCACAATTCCTCTAGCAGAAACTCTTCTCTGGCAATGGCTCAATCAGCCTTGGACTTCCACACGTCCGCGTGACCACGAATGCTGAGGACGTCCTTCTCCAAGCTTCGGGCACGATCACGCAAAAATGGCAACTGGGACGACTCGCTTAATGATGGGCGAGTGCCAGGTGCAGGAGAAGGTGTAACCACTGGAACCGCACCCTAAGGACCCTAAGGGTGCATAGGCAAACAGCAATATCACAACATTTGACAACAGTCAAAAGATGCATTCATATATACATAAATAAGGCCACTACGTGGCATAGTGACACTTGTTCATCCAAAAGACCTTACACATGCAACAGAGAAAGAAATATAAACTATCTACAAGGAAGAAGGGCATAAGCGCCAACACCTGGAGCAGCTTCGGATCCAGACTGTCTACTCTTGTCCGCTCTATAAGGGTCCCAACCTTTAATTAAGGTAGAGTCCCCTGTGTTTACAATGCTAGTCCCTGGATCAATAGCTAGCATCCACAGTTAAGATGTAATACCAAGAAACAAAGGTCATAATACAACTTTATAACCAGGAATAAAATAATTTATTACATCTTACATAGCTCATTTGGCTATTACATTACATTGCAGCGGAATAACTATAAGCATGGGGTCCTTCATCTTCAAAGTGCCACAGGCAAACATGTTGGTTGTAGACTTGTAATCCTAATCAATCAACTTCACTAATATCAATCAAACCTGCAACATCACAAGTTACAGCCACAAGGGTCAATACATTTGAATTGTATTGGCAAGTTTCACTACTATGTAAAATATAAGTGGATCCTACCATTACATGCATATTTGGCTAAGTAGGGTTTTAGGCTCATTTGCAGAAAGCAATAATTTATCCTATCTTTTCAAAATAGTTTTGATCTTTTGTCAAATCTTTCTGAACTCCTTGGTAAATCCCCAAGTGTTCAAGTTTTCATCAAAATCTCTTGAGCTCCTTGGTAAATCCCCAAGTGTTCAAGTTTTCATCAAAATCTCTTGAGCTCCTTGGTAAATCCCCAAGTACTTCAAGTTTTTATCCAAATCTCTTGAGCTCCTTGGTAACCCCAAGTGCTTCAAGTCTTTTGTTGTTACTTTAAAGTTTTTCTTTTAGAAACTGGAGTGTTGAGATTTCCCATAGCTTCAAGCTTTAGTTGCTCAGTATTGTCCATAATCGGGGACACGGCTAAGTACTTAGAATTTTTATCTTCTGCAGAAGTTGTACACTTTACCCACATGACACACTCTCATCTTGGTGCCACCAGTGGCCGCTGGATAGGTACTCACCAAGATGGAGTACTGGCAGATTGAGAATGTGACGAAGTCTTTCCAGAGGGTCCTATCATACACCATTGCTAGCTTGTCTTCAGGCACCCATGTAGGGTTTCGAGTTCCCTCATTTTCAGTAACCTGAAGACAATGCATGGGTCTTCCCAATGTAGTTGACTAAGCCAGAGCCATAATAGCATGTGTCTGTACACGAAAGCCACAGTTGGAGAAACATGTTCAATCTCTAAGTTCCTGGGTGGTTTTCTTTTGGTGCACAACACAAAGAGATTGCCATAGACATGGTTCCTTTTGTTGCCACCTTGTCCAAAACTCAAAGTATCCTTGTCCACCCAGGTGGTTCATTGAGTCCTTGTTTTATTATATAAAACACAAGTCTTTTCTCAACTTCATAAAAATCTCAACATGTATCTCTTCTCAAAATATTTAGCATGGCTAAGCATTTTACAACTACATTGTTTTCACTAAGTAATATATAAGGTATCCTATTAGGATTTAGCATAGCATAAGTTTAGAAATTCTTTTCATGCATGTTTCAAAATCCACTAAGTATAATGAAAATAGTAGGACTTTAGATGATAGTGTAACTTGCCTTTTTGGTAGGGAATGTTGGTTCACTTCTTGATCTTTCTAGTTTCACACTTTTCTAACTTCACTACAAATCAATCAAGCAAACACAATATCACTAGCATTCCAACCAAAATCAATCAAAAAAATTAACACACATAAAATAATGGGATCTAAGTCATGCCTGCAAGCATGCATAAGATAGTTTTATTTGCAAAGATGGTTTCTACTAGGCTCTAAACTTTGTAAAGTCCAAAGTGGTCATTTTCCAAAGTGGTAAAGTCATTTGCAAAAGGGTTTTATCCATAAACCATTTTCAAATCCAATCATTATTTTATGTGGTGGAAAATGTTTTTATCCAAACAAAAACTTTATGTTGTTCACCAAATAAGTTGTTAATTCTCAAATCTTGGTGTTTAGGGTCAGTAGGTTTGATTCAAATCATTTTCCCAAAGTTTTTACTCCAAAAACATTTTCATAACAAAACCAATATTTTTACTTGGCTAGAAATGGGCTAAATCAATTAATCCATCCTAAACTTTACCAAATTCATTTTTAAATCCATGGGTTGGTTCCTAGGGTTAGTAGGTTCACAACAAACCAAATTGCAAAGATTTCATCATCAAAAACACTTTTGAATAATTTTTATAACCTAAACAAGCATACAAATGTTTCTACAAAAACAAACATTTTACCAGAAGCTTTTTACTAAACAAATTACATGGTTGGCTAGGGTTTGTTCCACTGATTCCATTGATATAAAGTTTGCAATTTTTGGACGTGTGGATCAAAAGTTACAAGGTTTTCAAATCTGCGTATAAATCTGTTTTCAAATTCTGTTTTAAAACGAAGACTGGCCACGCGTCGCGTTTTGATTGGGCGGTACCGGTTCACACGGATCGAGTGATGCGGTGCATTGGATCTAAATAACATCGTGCGGCTCTGAGCATAGGATACGCCTTCGATTAGTCAATCTATCGCAATGCTTGGATCTAAATCCTACGGTCCACAGCAACTCAACCAAGAACTGGCGGCGCTGCGCGGCGGCGACTGGCGGCGATGCTCAGGCGGTGGCGCTACGGAAGTTACAGGAAGCAATAGAGGAAACGAGGATGCTCACCGTGATCGCAGGGACGTGGTGATGCTCGAGGCGTGGTCGGTTGGTCGAGGGGCGCTCTGGTTCTAGCGGGATTGCTCGCCGGAGTGGGGAACTGCGTCAGGCGGCTCTGGTCGTGGTCGGAGGCGACGCTGTGGTTCACCCCGAAGCAAAGCAAGGACACAGTTAGATGCGCAAGATCAAGGCGAAGCTGCGTGCGTGAAGGAGAGGGTGCGGGGTGGTCGGTTCTTACCAGGAAACTTCGCCGGAGAGAGAGGCAGACGCGGCGGCACGGTCAGAGGTTGTCGAAGTCGACGCTCAGGGGCGCCCGTGAGTGAATGGAAGGCACAGGCAGATGCGCCTAGGAGTAGGGATCTCGACGGTGTGCTCAGGAAGGCAGGGGGCGACAAGGTGCGGCTGGAATTGGCTGGGGACGGTGGTCCGAGCAGTGACGTTGCTGCTTCGATTCAGGGCAGCCTGGTGGCGTTCAGGGCGTAGAGTTTGAGGAGAAAGTAAGAGGAGGCGCAGGCGTTTAATACCGCGTGGTCGCAGGGGGAGTTAAGGTCGTGGTTAACGCGAATTGATCGCCGGCGTTACTGGCTGCAACGGCAGGGCGACGTCTGCGCGAGGAAGAAGGGGGTGAGCTGGCTGCGTGGGTCCGCTTCGTTAGCGAAGGAGAGAGACAGGGAGAGGGGTCCACCAGTCAGTGTCTTCGCGGGTTAAAAGCTGAGTGTGAATCGTTTTCTTCGGAAAGAAGAGAGTGGGCTGGTACTGGGCCTTGCTGGGATGGCCAGTTGGGCTGTGTCCAGATTCTATTTTTTTTCTTCCTGAATGTTTTGTCTTTTTCCGATTCTATTTTCTGTTTTGAATTTCAAACAACAAACCAACATTCAAATCAAATCAAACATTCACCAAACATTGCATTGAGTTTTGGTTCTGTCTAACAACAATAAACCAAAATCCTAAGAACAAAATAATATTTTTATTTTAGGGTCCATTATTAATTAAATAAATAGACCTTGTTTATTAAATCAAAATAGGATTTGATTTATTTAAAATCTCCATTTGAAATATAAATATTTTCAAAACCAAATCTGTAGGTTTTATTTGAAAATATAAAACACTAGGAAAACTTATTTAAAATAAATAAATAAGTTCTGATGTTTAATTAAAATAGTAAAACCTTTATTTTTAATAAACTTGGAATTAAATCCTTATTATTTTATTTAAATAAACCTTTACTATCTTTTTTTAATAAATAGAAATATTTTATTTCAGAGGCTTGGCCAAGTTTTAATTTGGCTTATAAAATATTCCTTATTTAAATTTCTTCCTTTTCATTTGAAAACTAAATCTTTTTATTTAAAAGATCCATAATAGTAATAAAATATTTTTATTTTTCCTTTATTAAATGTTTATCTTTGTAAATCTCTTTAGGATTTATTTGATCCAAATAGGTTTTGAAAGTTTCCAAATGGATTCAAAAAGTTTCTTCTCACCCTGAAATTCAACAAAGTTTTATTTTATTCATTTTTTTCACATTACAAGATTTGGAAAATCTTGGGATGTGATAGGCTACCACCCTTAAAATAAATCTCGTCCCGAGATTTGGGAAAGCTAGGGTTACAAGTAGGTTCAAAGCATCTAGGGTACTACCGCCCTTAAAAAATTTCCAACTAAATTACATATTGGCTTGCTTGGGTTCCTGGTGAAACTTCTCTGGGCAAACATCTGCATAGTGTCCTTGGTTTCCACACTTGACTCATGGGCCAAGGTTGAGATCCTTCATAGGCTTGTTTAACTTGTTCTTCATCTTTTCTGGACAATTACTTGCATAATGTCCTGGTTCTTTGCAATTAAAACACATGATAACTTTGAGTTCTTCACGTGTCTCTTGTGGACAAGTGGCTGCATAATGGCCTATCCCTTTGCAGTTGTTGCACCATACTTGGCCAATCTCTTTATACTTCTGTTTCTTGGGGCATTCACTGGAATAATGTCCCATTTCTTTACAATGATGACATTGCACATGGCTTTTGTCCATCTTTTTCTTTTTGGGCTTCTCCAAAGCTAGGAGTGCATCTAGTTCATGTTGCTCATATGTTATATGGTAGGTAGGAATGTCTACATGCTTCTTGGACCTTCTATTGCTCTTTGGAAAATTCATATGCCTCTTCTTTGGTCCTTTGAATTGGGTTGTATTGCATGGAGGTATAAGTGGACCTTTTCCTTTGTCATCATTCTTCTTGGTAGACTTGGATCCTTCTTGATTGTTTGCAATCATTTGTTGCACTCCACCTTGTTTCCTTTGTTCAACAATGGAATAAATGGGGCATTGGATAGGAACATGATTATTTCCTTCACATAGGTAGCAAGTAGCTTGAGAGGTGGGACATGGGCCAACAGGATGTTTCTCTTCACAGTTGGGGCATTGATCTCCATGCTCCTTAGTAGTGTGATCCTTGTCTCCACAAATATTGCAAGCTTTACCTCCTTTTAAAATATCATCCTTGTCATCCTTGGAAAAGTTGCTTTCCATCTTGAGCATTTGGTCTGTCACCTTATGCAATATTTGGGCTTGGTCTTCCAAAAACTTTTGTAGGGTTGGATCTTCCCCACTAGTGTTGGCTATGAACTGAGCTGTCATTTGGTTCAACTGGTTTTGGGTTGCTATGAGTTCTTTCATGCTGTCCTCTTGGTTGGTGTTGGTGTCATCAACCTTGGAGTTTCTTGGAGTAGTCATCTGTTTGGGTTGAATAGAGATTAGAATAGGCAAAAGATTTTCTAAGGAAATAATTCTAATCACACACATCACAATTCACACAAACAAGGTGTAATCAATCATCAACAATTTTTCACTCAAACAACAAAGTTCAAGCACATACTTAGTCAACAAAATATTTTTGTTACACCACAAAAGTTGGTGGGTTTGACTTAACTAAAATATGGTAGTCCATCTATAGGGTTTACTTGTGATCTTTCCATCCTCCTTTTGGTTGATTCTTCTTTGCATGAGATGATGGTTTCCTTGAGGAAAACTCTTGGTTACAAAACTTCAAGTGATGTGGTTCCTTCTAACTTGTGTTTCCTTAGTCTCCAAATCTTGAGCAAGATTTCTTGTCTCACTTGTCCTTAGTGATATCCAAGGTTGAAGTCCTTGGTGAATATGCTAAAGATGTTGAAGTCATTAGAGTTGAAGATGTTGAAGTCATTAGAGTTGAAGAAGTCCTTTGCACATGGTGAAGTCTTTGGTCACGGGGTAGGTTTTTCCATCAAGTTTAAAATAGAAGAGATGTAGAATCAAAAATCAAAATGGTTGAGGAAAGGGTTTACAAGATCGTTTGTAAATAAGTTTTGGAACATATACAACTCCTATTTTTCTAAGGGTCTTTGTCCAATCCTAGGTTTACAAATCCTACAGGCAACACAATGCTCTGATACCATCTGTAAGGGTCCCAACCTTTAATTAAGGTAGAGTCCCCTGTGTTTACAATGCTAGTCCCTGGATCCATAGCTAGCATCGACAGTTAAGATGTAATACCAAGAAACAAAGGTCATAATACAACTTTATAACCAGGAATAAAATAATTTATTACATCTTACATAGCTCATTTGGCTATTACATTACATTGCAGCGGAATAACTATAAGCATGGGGTCCTTCATCTTCAAAGTGCCACAGGCAAACATGTTGGTTGTAGACTTGTAATCCTAATCAATCAACTTCACTAATATCAATCAAACCTGCAACATCACAAGTTACAGCCACAAGGGTCAATACATTTGAATTGTATTGGCAAGTTTCACTACTATGTAAAATATAAGTGGATCCTACCATTACATGCATATTTGGCTAAGTAGGGTTTTAGGCTCATTTGTAGAAAGCAATAATTTATCCTATCTTTTCAAAATAGTTTTG
Organism: Avena sativa; assembly: GCA_916181665.1. Lineage (NCBI taxonomy): Eukaryota > Viridiplantae > Streptophyta > Magnoliopsida > Poales > Poaceae > Avena > Avena sativa. Next base: position 161,526,435 of record OV702294.1, on the reverse strand, counting down.
ATCTTTTGTCAAATCTTTATGAACTCCTTGGTAAATCCCCAAGTGTTCAAGTTTTCATCAAAATCTCTTGATCTCCTTGGTAAATCCCCAAGTGTTCAAGTTTTCATCAAAATCTCTTGAGCTCCTTGGTAAATCCCCAAGTACTTCAAGTTTTTATCCAAATCTCTTGAGCTCCTTGGTAACTCCAAGTGCTTCAAGTCTTTTGTTGTTACTTTAAAGTTTTTCTTTTAGAAATTGGAGTGTCGAGATTTCCCATAGCTTCAAGCTTTAGTTGCTCAGTATTGTCCATAACCGGGGACACGGCTAAGTACTTAGAATTTTTATCTTCTGCAGAAGTTGTACACTTTACCCACATGACACACTCTCATCTTGTTGCCACCAGTGGCCGCTGGATAGGTACTCACCAAGATGGAGTACTGGCAGATTGAGAATGTGACGAAGTCTTTCCAGAGGGTCCTCCCATACACCATTGCTAGCTTGTCTTCAGGCACCCATGTAGGGTTTCGAGTTCCCTCATTTTCAGTAACCCGAAGACAATGCATGGGTCTTCCCAATGTAGTTGACTAAGCCAGAGCCATAATAGCATGTGGCTGTACACGAAAGCCACAGTTGGAGAAACATGTTCAATCTCTAAGTTCCTGGGTGGTTTTCTTTTAGTGCACAACACAAAGAGATTGCCATAGACATGGTTCCTTTTGTTGCCACCTTGTCCAAAATTCAAAGTATCCTTGTCCACCCAGGTGGTTCATTGAGTCCTTGTTTTATTATATAAAACACAAGTCTTTTCTCAACTTCATAAAAATCTCAACATGTATCTCTTCTCAAAATATTTAGCATGGCTAAGCATTTTACAACTACATTGTTTTCACTAAGGAATATATAAGGTATCCTATTAGGATTTAGCATAGCATAAGTTTAGAAATTCTTTTCATGCATGTTTCAAAATCCACTAAGTATAATGAAAATAGTAGGACTTTAGATGATAGTGTAACTTGCCTTTTTGGTAGGGAATGTTGGTTCACTTCTTGATCTTGCTAGTTTCACACTTTTCTAACTTCACTACAAATCAATCAAGCAAACACAATATCACTAGCATTCCAACCAAAATCAATCAAACAAATTAACACACATAAAATAATGGGATCTAAGTCATGCCTGCAAGCATGCATAAGATAGTTTTATTTGCAAAGATGGTTTCTACTAGGCTCTAAACTTTGTAAAGTCCAAAGTGGTCGTTTTCCAAAGTGGCAAAGTCATTTGCAAAAGGGTTTTATCCATAAACCATTTTCAAATCCAATCATTATTTTATGTGGTGGAAAATGTTTTTATCCAAACAAAAACTTTATGTTGTTCACCAAATAAGTTGTTAATTCTCAAATCTTGGTGTTTAGGGTCAGTAGGTTTGATTCAAATCATTTTCCCAAAGTTTTTACTCCAAAAACATTTTCATAACAAAACCAATATTTTTACTTGGCTAGAAATGGGCTAAATCAATTAATCCATCCTAAACTTTACCAAATTCATTTTTAAATCCATGGGTTGGTTCCTAGGGTCAGTAGGTTCACAACAAACCAGATTGCAAAGATTTCATCATCAAAAACACTTTTGAATAATTTTTATAACCTAAACAAGCATACAAATGTTTCTGCAAAAACAAACATTTTACCAGAAGCTTTTTACTAAACAAATTACATGGTTGGCTAGGGTTTGTTCCACTGATTCCATTGATATAAAGTTTGCAATTTTTGGACGTGTGGATCAAAAGTTACAAGGTTTTCAAATCTGCATCTAAATCTGTTTTCAAATTCTGTTTTAAAACGAAGACTGGCCACGCGTCGCGTTTTGATTGGGCGGTACCGGTTCGCACGGATCGACTGATGCGGTGCGTTGGATCTAAATAACATCGTGCGGCTCTGAGCATAGGATACCCCTTCGATTAGTCAATCTATCGCAATGCTTGGATCTAAATCCTACGGTCCACAGCAACTCAACCAAGAACTGGCGGCACTGCGCGGCGGCGACTGGCGGCGACGCTCAGGCGGTGGCGCTACGGCAGTTACAGGAAGCAATAGAGGAAACGAGGATGCTCACCATGATCGCAGGGACGTGGTGATGCTCGAGGCGTGGTCGGTTGGTCGAGGGGCGCTCTGGTTCTAGCGGGATTGCTCGCCGGAGTGGGGAACTGCGTCGGGCGGCTCTGGTCGTGGTCGGAAGCGACGCTGTGCTTCACCCCGAAGCAAAGCGAGGACACGGTTAGATGCGCAAGATCAAGGCGAAGCTGCGTGCGTGAAGGAGAGGGTGTGGGGTGGTCGGTTCTTACCAGGAAACTTCGCCGGAGAGAGAGGCAGACGCGGCGGCACGGTCAGAGGTTATCGAAGTCGACGCTCAGGGGCGCCCGTGAGTGAATGGAAGGCACAGGCAGATGCGCCTGGGAGTGGGGATCTCGACGGTGTGCTCAGGAAGGCAGGGGGCGACAGGGTGCGGCCGGAATTGGCTGGGGATGGTGGTCGGAGCAGTGACGTTGCTGCTTCAATTCAGGGCAGCCTGGGGGCATTCATGGCGTAGAGTTTGAGGAGAAAGGAAGAGGAGGCGCAGGCGTTTAATACCGCGTGGTCGCAGGGGGAGTTAAGGTCGTGGTTAACACGAATTGATCGCCGGCGTTACTGGCTGCAACGGCAGGGCGACGTCTGCGCGAGGAAGAAGGGGGTGAGCTGGCTGCGTGGGTCCGCTTCGTCAGCGAAGGAGAGAGACAGGGAGAGGGGTCCACCAGTCAGTGTCTTCGCGGGTTAAAAGCTGAGTGTGAATCGTTTTCTTCGGGAAGAAGAGAGTGGGCTGGTACTGGGCCTTGCTGGGCTGGCCAGTTGGGCTGTGTCCAGATTCTATTTTTTTCTTCCTGAATGTTTTGTCTTTTTCCGATTCTATTTTCTGTTTTGAATTTCAAACAACAAACCAACATTCAAATCAAATCAAACATTCACCAAACATTGCATTGAGTTTTGGTTCTGTCTAACAACAATAAACCAAAATCCTAAGAACAAAATAATATTTTTATTTTAGGGTCCATTATTAATTAAATAAATAGACCTTGTTTATTAAATCAAAATAGGATTTGATTTATTTAAAATCTCCATTTGAAATCTAAATATTTTCAAAACCAAATCTGTAGGTTTTATTTGAAAATATAAAACACTAGGAAAATTATTTAAAATAAATAAATAAGTTCTGATGTTTAATTAAAATAGTAAAACCTTTATTTTTAATAAACTTGGATATTAAATCCTTATTATTTTATTTAAATAAACCTTTACTATTTTTTTAATAAATAGAAATATTTTATTTCAGAGGCTTGGCCAAGTTTTAATTTGGCTTATAAAATATTCCTTATTTAAATTTCTTCCTTTTCATTTGAAAACTAAATCTTTTTATTTAAAAGATCCATAATAGTAATAAAATATTTTTATTTTTCCTTTATTAAATGTTTATCTTTGTAAATCTCTTTAGGATTTATTTGATCCAAATAGGTTTTGAAAGTTTCCAAATGGATTCAAAAAGTTTCTTCTCACCCTAAAATTCAACAAAGTTTTATTTTATTCATTTTATTTTTCACATTACAAGATTTGGAAAATCTTGGGATGTGATAGGCTACCACCCTTAAAATAAATCTCGTCCCGAGATTTGGGAAAGCTAGGGTTACAAGTAGGTTCAAAGCATCTAGGGTACTACCGCCCTTAAAAAATTTCCATCTAAATTACATATTGGCTTGCTTGGGTTCCTGGGGAAACTTCTCTGGGCAAACATCTGCATAGTGTTCTTGGTTTCCACACTTGACTCATGGGCCAAGGCTGAGATCCTTCATAGGCTTGTTCAACTTGTTCTTCATCTTTTCTGGACAATTACTTGCATAATGTCCTGGTTCTTTGCAATTAAAACACATGATAACTTTGAGTTCTTCACGTGTCTCTTGTGGACAAGTGGCTGCATAATGGCCTAGCCCTTTGCAGTTGTTGCACCATACTTGGCCAATCTCTTTATACTTCTGTTTCTCGGGGCATTCACTGGAATAGTGTCCCATTTCTTTACAATGATGACATTGCACATGGCTTTTGTCCATCTTTTTCTTTTTGGGCTTCTCCAAAGCTAGGAGTGCATCTAGTTCATGTTGCTCATATGTTATATGGTAGGTAGGAATGTCTACATGCTTCTTGGACCTTCTATTGCTCTTTGGAAATTCATATGCCTCTTCTTTGGTCCTTTGAATTGGGTTGTATTGCATGGAGGTATAAGTGGACATTTTCCTTTGTCATCATTCTTCTTGGTAGACTTGGTTCCTTCTTGATTGTTTGCAATCATTTGTTGCACTCCACCTTGTTTCCTTTGTTCAACAATGGAATAAATGGGGCATTGGATAGGAACATGATTATTTCCTTCACATAGGTAGCAAGTAGCTTGAGAGGTGGGACATGGGCCAACATGATGTTTCTCTTCATAGTTGGCGCATTGATCTCCATGCTCCTTAGTAGTGTGATCCTTGTCTCCACAAATATTGCAAGCTTTAGCTCCTTTTAAAATAACATCCTTGTCATCCTTGGAAAAGTTTCTTTCCATCTTGAGCATTTGGTCTATCACCTTATGCAATATTTGGGCTTGGTCTTCCAAAAACTTTTGCAGGGTTGGATCTTCCCCACTAGTGTTGGCTATGAACTGAGCTGTCATTTGGTTCAACTGGTTTTGGGTTGCTATGAGTTCTTTCATGCTGTCCTCTTGGTTGGTGTTGGTGTCATCAACCTTGGAGTTTCTTGGAGTAGTCATCTGTTTGGGTTGAATGGAGATTAGAATAGGCAAAAGATTTTCTAAGGAAATAATTCTAATCACACACATCACAATTCACACAAACAAGGTGCAATCAATCATCAACAATTTTTCACTCAAACAACAAAGTTCAAGCACATACTTAGTCAACAAAATATTTTTGTTACACCACAAAAGTTGGTGGGTTTGACTTAACTAAAATATGGTAGTCCATCTATAGGGTTTACTTGTGATCTTTCCATCCTCCTTTTGGTTGATTCTTCTTTGCATGAGATGATGGTTTCCTTGAGGAAAACTCTTGGTTACAAAACTTCAAGTGATGTGGTTCCTTCTAACTTGTGTTTCCTTAGTCTCCAAATCTTGAGCAAGATTTCTTGTCTCACCTATCCTTAGTGATATCCAAGGTTGAAGTCCTTGGTGAATATGCTAAAGATGTTGAAGTCATTAGAGTTGAAGATGTTGAAGTCATTAGAGTTGAAGAAGTCCTTTGCACATGGTGAAGTCTTTGGTCACGGGGTAGGTTTTTCCATCAAGTTTAAAATAGAAGAGATGTAGAATCAAAAATCAAAATGGTTGAGGAAAGGGTTTACAAGATCGTTTGTAAATAAGTTTTGGAACATATACAACTCCTATTTTTCTAAGGGTCTTTGTCCAATCCTAGGTTTACAAATCCTACAGGCAACACAATGCTCTGATACCATCTGTAAGGGTCCCAACCTTTAATTAAGGTAGAGTCCCCTGTGTTTACAATGCTAGTCCCTGGATCAATAGCTAGCATCCATAGTTAAGATGTAATACCAAGAAACAAAGGTCATAATACAACTTTATAACCAGGAATAAAATAATTTATTACATCTTACATAGCTCATTTGGCTATTACATTACATTGCAGCGGAATAACTATAAGCATGGGGTCCTTCATCTTCAAAGTGCCACAGGCAAACATGTTGGTTGTAGACTTGTAATCCTAATCAATCAACTTCACTAATATCAATCAAACCTGCAACATCACAAGTTACAGCCACAAGGGTCAATACATTTGAATTGTATTGGCAAGTTTCACTACTATGTAAAATATAAGTGGATCCTACCATTACATGCATATTTGGCTAAGTAGGGTTTTAGGCTCATTTGCAGAAAGCAATAATTTATCCTATCTTTTAAAAATAGTTTTGATCTTTTGTCAAATCTTTCTGAACTCCTTGGTAAATCCCCAAGTGTTCAAGTTTTCATCAAAATCTCTTGAGCTCCTTGGTAAATCCCCAAGTGTTCAAGTTTTCATCAAAATCTCTTAAGCTCCTTGGTAAATCCCCAAGTACTTCAAGTTTTTATCCAAATCTCTTGAGCTCCTTGGTAACCCCAAGTGCTTCAAGTCTTTTGTTGTTACTTTAAAGTTTTTCTTTTAGAAATTGGAGTGTCGAGATTTCCCATAGCTTCAAGCTTTAGTTGCTCAGTATTGTCCATAACCGGGGACACGGCTAAGTACTTAGAATTTTTATCTTCTGCAGAAGTTGTACACTTTACCCACATGACACACTCTCATCTTGTTGCCACCAGTGGCCGCTGGATAGGTACTCACCAAGATGGAGTACTGGCAGATTGAGAATGTGACGAAGTCTTTCCAGAGGGTCCTCCCATACACCATTGCTAGCTTGTCTTCAGGCACCCATGTAGGGTTTCGAGTTCCCTCATTTTCAGTAACCCGAAGACAATGCATGGGTCTTCCCAATGTAGTTGACTAAGCCAGAGCCATAATAGCATGTGGCTGTACACGAAAGCCACAGTTGGAGAAACATGTTCGATCTCTAAGTTCCTGGGTGGTTTTCTTTTGGTGCACAACACAAAGAGATTGCCATAGACATGGTTCCTTTTGTTGCCACCTTGTCCAAAATTCAAAGTATCCTTGTCCACCCAGGTGGTTCATTGAGTCCTTGTTTTATTATATAAAACACAAGTCTTTTCTCAACTTCATAAAAATCTCAACATGTATCTCTTCTCAAAATATTTAGCATGGCTAAGCATTTTACAACTACATTGTTTTCACTAAGGAATATATAAGGTATCCTATTAGGATTTAGCATAGCATAAGTTTAGAAATTCTTTTCATGCATGTTTCAAAATCCACTAAATATAATGAAAATAGTAGGACTTTAGATGATAGTGTAACTTGCCTTTTTGGTAGGGAATGTTGGTTCACTTCTTGATCTTGCTAGTTTCACACTTTTCTAACTTCACTACAAATCAATCAAGCAAACACAATATCACTAGCATTCCAACCAAAATCAATCAAACAAATTAACACACATAAAATAATGGGATCTAAGTCATGCCTGCAAGCATGCATAAGATAGTTTTATTTGCAAAGATGGTTTCTACTAGGCTCTAAACTTTGTAAAGTCCAAAGTGGTCATTTTCCAAAGTGGCAAAGTCATTTGCAAAAGGGTTTTATCCATAAACCATTTTCAAATCCAATCATTATTTTATGTGGTGGAAAATGTTTTTATCCAAACAAAAACTTTATGTTGTTCACCAAATAAGTTGTTAATTCTCAAATCTTGGTGTTTAGGGTCAGTAGGTTTGATTCAAATCATTTTCCCAAAGTTTTTACTCCAAAAACATTTTCATAACAAAACCAATATTTTTACTTGGCTAGAAATGGGCTAAATCAATTAATCCATCCTAAACTTTACCAAATTCATTTTTAAATCCATGGGTTGGTTCCTAGGGTCAGTAGGTTCACAACAAACCAAATTGCAAAGATTTCATCATCAAAAACACTTTTGAATAATTTTTATAACCTAAACAAGCATACAAATGTTTCTGCAAAAACAAACATTTTACCAGAAGCTTTTTACTAAAAAAATTACATGGTTGGCTAGGGTTTGTTCCACTGATTCCATTGATATAAAGTTTGCAATTTTTGGACGTGTGGATCAAAAGTTACAAGGTTTTCAAATCTGCATCTAAATCTGTTTTCAAATTCTGTTTTAAAACGAAGACTGGCCACGCGTCGCGTTTTGATTGGGCGGTACCTGTAGAGGGAGTGTACTATCCTTTAAATAATATAAGGTGGAATCCCCTGTGTTTACAATGCTAGTCCCTGGATCAATAGCTAGCATCCACAGTTGAGATGTACTATCAAGAAACAAAGGTCATAATATAACTTTATAACCAGGAATAACATAATTTTGTTACATCTTACATAGCTCATTTGGCTATTACATTACATTGCAGCGGAATATCTATAAGCATGGGGTCCATCATCTTCAAAGTGCCACAGGCAGACATGTTGGTTGTAGACTTTGTAATCCTAATCAATAAATCTTCACTAAAATCAATCAAACCTGCAACATTACAAGTTACAGCCACAAGGGTCAATACATTTGAATTGTATTGGCAAGTTTCACGACTATGTAGAATATAAGTGGATCCTATCATTAAATGCATATTTTGCTAAGTAGGGTTTTAGGCTCATTTGCAGAAGCAATAATTTATCCTATCTTTTCAAAATGGTTTTGAACTTTTGTCACCTCTTTCTGAACTCCTTGGAATCCACCAAGTGTTCAAGTTTTCATCAAAATCTCTTGAGCTCCTTGGTACCCCCCAAGTGTTCAAGTTTTTATCCAAATATCTTGAGCTCCTTGGTACCCCCAAGTGCTGCAAGTCTTTTGTTATCACTTAAAAATTTTCTTTTAGAAATTGGAATGTCGAGATTTCCCATAGCTTCAAGCTTTAGTTGCTCAGTATTGTCCATAACCGGGGACACGGCTAAGTACTTAGATTTTTATTTTCTTCTGTAGAAGTTGTACACTTTACCCACATGTAACAATCTCATCTTGTTGCCACCAGTGGCCGCTGGATAGGTACTCACCAAGATGGAGTACTGGCAGATTGAGAATGTGACGAAGTCTTTCCAGAGGGTCCTCCCATACACCATTGCTAGCTTGTCTTCAGTACACATGTAGGATTCCAAGTTCCTCATTTTCAGTAACCTGAAGACAATGCATGGGTCTTCCCAATGTAGTTGACCAAGCCAGAGCCATAAGTAGCATGTGGTTGTACACGAAAGCCACAATTGGAGAAACATGTTCAATCTCTAAGTTTCCTGGGTGGTTTTCTTCTGGTGCACAACACAAAGAGATTTCCATAGACATGGTTCCTTTTGTTTCCACCTTGTCCAAAACTCAAAGTATCCTTGTCCACCCAGGTGGTTCATTGAGTCCTTGTTTTATTATATAAAACACAAGTCTTTCCTTAACTTCCTAAAAATCTCAACATGTATCTCTTCTCAAAATATGTTGCATGGCTAAGCATTTCACAACTACATTGTTTTCACTAAGGAAGGTATAAGGTATCCTATTAGGATTTAGCATAGCATAAGTATAGAAATTCTTTTCATGCATGTTTCAAAATCCACTAAGTATAATGAAAATAGTAGGACTTTAGATGATAGTGTAACTTTCCTTTTGGTAGGGAATGTTGGTTCACTTCTTGATCTTGCTAGTTTCACACTTTTCTAACTTCACTACAAATCAATCAAGCAAACACAAAATCAACTTGCATTCCAACCAATATTCAATCAATACATCACACACCTAAAATCATGGAATCTAAGCCATGCATGCAAGCATGCATAAGATAGTTTTATTTGCCAAGGTGGTCTCTACTAGGCTCTACACATTGTAAGGCTCAAAGTGGACATTTTCCAAAGTGGCAAAGTCATTTGCAAAAGGGTTTTATCCATAAACTATTTTTAAATCCATTCATTATTTTATGTGGTGGAAAATGTTTTTATCCAAACAAAAACTTCATGTTGTTCACCAAATAAATTGTTAATTCTCAAAACTTGGTGTTTAGGGTCAGTAGGTTTGATTCAAATCATTTTCCCAAAGTTTTTACTCCAAAAACATTTCCATAACAAAATCAATATTTTTATTTGGCTAGAAATGGGCTAAATCAATTTTCCAATCCTAATCTTCACCAAATCCATTTTTAAAACCATGGGTTGGTTCCTAGGGTCAGTAGGTTCACAACAATCCAATTTGCAAAGATTTCAACCTCAAAAACATTTTGAAATAATTTTTATAACCTAAACAAGCATACAAATGTTTCTGCAAAAACAAACATTTTATCAGAAGCTTTTTACTAAACAAATTGCATGGTTGGCTAGGGCTTGTTCTAGTGATTCCATTGATATCAAGTTTGAAATTTTTGGACTCGTGGATCAAAAGTTACAAGGGTTTAAAAGTTGAATCTCTAACAGATTTAAATCTGTTTTAAAACGAAGCCTGGCCACGTGGCGCCTTTCTATTTGCTGATACCGTTTCGTCAGGATCACTCACTGAGGATCGTTGGATCTAATGCGAATCGCACGGCTCAGATGCTTTGATACCTTTTCGCTTAAGTCGTTCTATCTACGCCACTGGATGGGGATCTAACGGCTCACGCGTGTTTGACCAAAAGCTGGCGGCGCAGCGACGGTGGCTGGCGGCGGCGCGGTTAGACGATGGGCTAGCGGCGGTTCTAGGAGGCAAGGGGGAAAGAGGAAGTGCTCACCGAGTTCGCGTGGTCGTGGTGGTGCTCAAGGTGCTCTCGAGGAAGCAAGGGTCGCACAGGGACGAAGGTAATGGCTCGACGGAGTTGAGTCTGACGACGCCCACGCTCTGTCGTCGTCGAGGATGGTGCTACGGGTCACGAGAGGGCAAACAAGGAACACGGTTATACGCGTAAGATCAAGGTGATGATGCGTGCGTGAAGGAGAAGGAGAGGGGCGGTCGGATACTACCTGGAGAACTCGCCGGAGTAAGGTGCTGACGCGGCGGTGCTCAGTTGAAGACGGAGCCGACGTTCTGGAGCGCCCGTGAGTGAATGTGAGGTACAGGAAGATGCGTCTAGGTCTGGGGAATAATCTCGTGTGGTTGGGAAGGCAAGGGATGGTGTCTGCTGGTCGGAATCGAGGAAAAAGCTCGTCGGAGCAGGGCGGGGTTTCTGGTGTAATTGGCGCAGCATGGTGGCGTTCAGGGCGTGGAGTCTGAGGGGAAAGGAGGAGAAGGCGCAGACGTTTAATACCGCGTGGTTGCAGGGCGGAGTAATGGCGTGGTTTACGCGAATTGATCGCCGGCGTTACTCAGCTGCAACGGCAGGCGGCGTGGTCAGGGGGATGACGATGAACAGGAGAGGTGGGACCTTGCTGTCAGCGAGGAAGGGAGTGAGGGGAAGGGTACACCAGTCAGTTGCTTTGTGGGCGAGTAAGTGAGTGTGAAACGTTTTCTGCGGGAGTGAGGGACTGGGCTGGTTGCTGGGCTTATTGGGTTGGCCGGCTGGGCTGCTGCCTGTTTCTATTTTTTTTTCAAATGCTTTTTCTTTTTCTATTTCTATTTTCTGTTTTGAAATTCAAACAACAAATCAAACATTCAAATCAATCCAAACTTCCACCACACTTTGCAATTGAATTTGGTTCTGTTTAACAACATAAACCAAAGTCCCAAAAATGAAAATAATATTTTTATTTTAGGGTCCATTATTAATTAAATAAATAGACCTTGTTTATTAAATCAAAATAGGATTTGATTTATTTAGAATTCCATTTGAAATCCAAATATTTTCAAAACCAATTCGGTAGGTTTTATTTGAGAATATAAAATACTTGGAAAACTTATTTGAATTAAATAAATAAGTTTTGATGTTTAATTAAAATAGTAAAACCTTTCTTTTTAATAAACTTGGATATTAAATCCTTATTATTTTATTTTAAATAAACTTTTACTATTTTTATTAAATAGAAATATTTCATTTCAAAAAATTTGGTCAAGGTTTAATTTGACTCTAAAATAATCCTTATTATTTTATTTCCTTTTCATTTGAAAACCCAAATCTTTTTATTAAAAGATCCAAAATAGTAATTCTAAATATTTTATTTTCTTTTATTAAATGTTTATCTTTATAAATCCCTTTAGGATTGTTTGTTCAAAAATAGGTTTGAAGGTTCCTATTGGAATTCAAAAAGTTTCTTGTCACCCTGAAAATCAAGAAAGTTTTATTTATTCATTTATTTTTCACATTACAAGATTTGGAAAATCTTGGGATGTGACAGGCTACCACCCTTAAAATAAATCTCGTCCCGAGATTTGGGAAGGCTAGGGTTACAAGTAGGCTCAAAACATCTAGGGTACTACCACCCTTAAAAATTTTCCAACTAAACTACATGTTGGCTTGCTTGGGGTCTTGAGGAAACTTCTCTGGGCAAACATGTGCATAGTGTCCTTTGTTTCCATACTTAACTCATGGGCCAAGGCTGAGATCCTTCATAGGCTTGTTCAACTTGTTCTTCATCTTTTCTGGACAATTGCTTGCATAATGTCCTGGTCCTTTGCAATTGAAACAGTTGATAACTTTGAGTTCTTCACGTGTCTTTTGTGGACAAGTTGCTGCATAGTGGCCTAGCTCTTTGCAATTGTTGCACCATACTTGGCCAATCTCTTTATACTTCTGTTTCTCTGGGCATTCACTAGAATAGTGTCCCGTTTCTTTGCAATGATGACATTGCACATGGCTTTTGTCCTTCTTTTGCTTTTTGGGCTTCTCCAAAGCTAGGAGTGCATCTAGTCCATGTTGCTCATATGTTATATGGTAGGTAGGGATGTCTACATGCTTCTTGGACCTTCTATTGCTCTTTGGCAACTTCATAGGCCTCTTCTTTGGTCCTTTGAACTGGGTTGTATTGCATGGAGGTATAAGTGGACCTTTTCCTTTGTCATCATTCTTCTTGGTAGACCTGGATCCTTCTAGATAATTTGCAATCATTTGTTGCACTCCACCTTGTTTCCTTTGTTCAACAATGGAATAGATGGGGAATTGGATAGGAACATGATTATTTCCTTCACATAGGTAGCAAGTAGCTTGAGAGGTGGGACATTGGCCAGCGGGATGTTTCTCTTCACAGTTAGGGCATTGGTCTCCATGCTCCTTAGTAGTGTGATCCTTGTCTCCACAAATGTTGCAAGCTCTGGCTCCTTTTAGAATAACATCCTTGCCATCCTTGGAAAAGTTGCTTTCCATGTTGAGCATTTGGTCTGTCACCTTAAGCAACATTTGAGCTTGGTCTTCCAAGAACTTTTGCAGGGTTGGATCTTCTCCACTAGTGTTGGCTATGAACTGAGCTGTCATTTGGTTCAACTGGTTTTGGGTTGCTATGAGTTCTTTCATGCTGTCCCCTTGGTTGGTGTTGGTGTCATCAACCTTGATGTTGGAGTCTCTTGGAGTAGTCATCTGTTTGGTTTAGATGGAGATTAGAATAGGCAACAAGATTTTCTAAGGAAGTAATTCTAATCACACACATCACAATTCACACAAACAAGGTGCAATCAATCATCAACAATTTTTCACTCAAACAACAAAGTTCAAGCACATACTTAGTCAGCAAAATATTTTTGTTACACCACAAAAGTTGGTGGGTTTGACTTAACTAAAATATGGTAGTCCATCTATATGGTTCACTTGTGATATTTCCATCCTTCTTGGTTGATTCTTCTTTGCATGAGATCATGGTTTCCTTGAGGAAAACTCTTGGTTACAATAACTTCAAGTGAAGTGAACTCCTTCTAATTTTGCATTTCCTTAGTCTCCATATCTTGAGTAAGATTTCCTTGTCTCACTTGTAGTCCTTAGTGGAATCCAACATTGAAGTCCTTGGTGAATATGCTGAAGATGTTGAAGTCATTAGAGTTGAAGATGTTGAAGTCATTAGAGTTGAAGAAGTTGGAGTCATTAGAGTTGAAGATGTCCTTTGCACATAGTGTATTCTCTGGCCATGGGGTAGGTTTTTCCATCAAGTTGAGAATAGAAGAGATGTAGAATCAAAACCAAAATGATTTGAGGAAAGAGTTTACAAGATTGTTTGTAAATAAGTTTTGGAACAAATACAACTCCTATTTTTCTAAGGGGTTTTATCCAATCCTAGGGTTACAAATCCTAAAGGCAACACAATGCTCTGATACCATCTGTAGAGGGAGTGTCCTATCCTTTAAATAATATAAGGTGGAGTCCCCTGTGTTTACAATGCTAGTCCATGGATCAATAGCTAGCATCCACAGTTGAGATGTACTATCAAGAACCAAAGGTCATAATATAACTTTATAACCAGGAATAACATAATTTTGTTACATCTTACATAGCTCATTTGGCTATTACATTACATTGCAGCGGAATATCTATAAGCATGGGGTCCATCATCTTCAAAGTGCCACAGGCAGACATGTTGGTTGTAGACTTTGTAATCCTAATCAATAAATCTTCACTAAAATCAATCAAACCTGCAACATTACAAGTTACAGCCACAAGGGTCAATACATTTGAATTGTATTGGCAAGTTTCACTACTATGTAGAATATAAGTGGATCCTATCATTACATGCATATTTGGCTAAGTAGGGTTTTAGGCTCATTTGCAGAAAGCAATAATTTATCCTATCTTTTCAAAATGGTTTTGAACTTTTGTCACCTCTTTCTGAACTCCTTGGAATCCACCAAGTGTTCAAGTTTTCATCAAAATCTCTTGAGCTCCTTGGTACCCCCAAGTGTTCAAGTTTTTATCCAAATCTCTTGAGCTCCTTGGTATCCCCAAGTGCTGCAAGTCTTTTGTTATCACTTAAAAAGAATTCTTTTAGAAATTGGAATGTCGAGATTTCCCATAGCTTCAAGCTTTAGTTGCTCAGTATTGTCCATAACCGGGGACACGGCTAAGTACTTAGATTTTTATTTTCTTCTGCAGAAGTTGTACACTTTACCCACATGTCACAATCTCATCTTGTTGCCACCAGTGGCCGCTGGATAGGTACTCACAAAGATGGAGTACTGGCAGATTGAGAATGTGACGAAGTCTTTCTAGAGGGTCCTCCCATACACCATTGCTAGCTTGTCTTCAGTACCCATGTAGGATTCCAAGTTCCTCATTTTCAGTAACCTGAAGACAATGCATGGGTCTTCCCAATGTAGTTGACCAAGCCAGAGCCATAAGTAGCATGTGGTTGTACACGAAAGCCACAATTGGAGAAACATGTTCAATCTCTAAGTTTCCTGGGTGGTTTTCTTCTGGTGCACAACACAAAGAGATTTCCATAGACATGGTTCCTTTTGTTGCCACCTTGTCCAAAACTCAAAGTATCCTTGTCCACCCAGGTGGTTCATTGAGTCCTTGTTTTATTATATAAAACACAAGTCTTTTCTCAACTTCCTAAAAATCTCAACATGTATCTCTTCTCAAAATATGCTGCATGGCTAAGCATTTCACAACTACATTGTTTTCACTAAGGAAGGTATAAGGTATCCTATTAGGATTTCGCATAGCATAAGTATAGAAATTCTCTTCATGCATGTTTCAAAATCCACTAAGTATAATGAAAATAGTATGACTTTAGATGATAGTGTAACTTGCCTTTTGGTAGGGAATGTTGGTTCACTTCTTGATCTTGCTAGTTTCACACTTTTCTAACTTCACTACAAATCAATCAAGCAAACACAAAATCAACTTGCATTCCAACCAATATTCAATCAATACATCACACACCTAAAATCATGGAATCTAAGCCATGCATGCAAGCATGCATAAGATAGTTTTATTTGCCAAGGTGGTCTCTACTAGGCTCTACACATTGTAAGGCTCAAAGTGGACATTTTCCAAAGTGGCAAAGTCATTTGCAAAAGGGTTTTATCCATAAACTATTTTAAAATCCATTCATTATTTTATGTGGTGGAAAATGTTTTTATCCAAACAAAAACTTCATGTTGTTCACCAAATAAATTGTTAATTCTCAAAACTTGGTGTTTAGGGTCAGTAGGTTTGATTCAAATCATTTTCCCAAAGTTTTTACTCCAAAAACATTTCCATAACAAAATCAATATTTTTATTTGGCTAGAAATGGGCTAAATCATTTTTCCAATCCTAATCTTCACCAAATCCATTTTTAAAACCATGGGTTGGTTCCTAGGGTCAGTAGGTTCACAACAATCCAATTTGCAAAGATTTCAACCTCAAAAACATTTTGAAATAATTTTTATAACCTAAACAAGCATACAAATGTTTCTGCAAAAACAAACATTTTATCAGAAGCTTTTTACTAAACAAATTGCATGGTTGGCTAGGGCTTGTTCCAGTGATTCCATTGATATCAAGTTTGAAATTTTTGGACTCGTGGATCAAAAGTTACAAGGGTTTAAAAGTTGAATCTCTAACAGATTTAAATCTGTTTTAAAACGAAGCCTGGCCACATGGCGCCTTTCTATTTGCTGATACCTTTTCGTCAGGATCACTCACTGAGGATCGTTGGATCTAATGCGAATCGCACGGCTCAGATGCTTCGATACCTGTTCGCTTAAGTTGTTCTGTCTACGCCACTGGATGGGGATCTAACGGCTCACGCGTGTTTGACCAAAAGCTGGCGGCGCAGCGACGGTGGCTGGCGGCGGCGCGGTCAGACGATGGGCTAGCGGCGGTTCTAGGAGGCAAGGGGGAAAGAGGAAGTGCTCACCGAGTTCGCGTGGTCGTGGTGGTGCTCAAGGTGCTCTCGAGGAAGCAAGGGTCGCACAGGGACGAAGGTAATGGCTCGCCGGAGTTGAGTCTGACGACGCCCACGCTCTGTCGTCGTCGAGGACGGTGCTACGTGTCACGAGAGGGCAAACAAGGAACACGGTTATACGTGTAAGATCAAGGTGATGATGCGTGCGTGAAGGAGAAGGAGAGGGGCGGTCGGATACTACCTGGAGAACTCGCCGGAGTAAGGTGCTGACGCGGCAGTGCTCAGTTGAAGACGGAGCCGACGTTCTGGAGCGCCCGTGAGTGAATGTGAGGTACAGGAAGATGCGTCTAGGTCTGGGGAATAATCTCGTGTGGTTAGGGAGGCAAGGGGTGGTGTCTGCTGGTCGGAATCGAGGAAAAAGCTCGTCGGAGCAGGGCGAGGTTTCTGGTGTAATTGGCGCAGCCTGGTGGCGTTCAGGGCGTGGAGTCTGAGGGGAAAGGAGGAGAAGGCGCAGACGTTTAATACCGCGTGGTCGCAGGGCGGAGTAATGGCGTGGTTTACGCGAATTGATCGCCGGCGTTACTCAGCTGCAACGGCAGGCGGCGTGGTCAGGGGGATGACGATGAACAGGAGAGGTGGGACCTTGCTGTCAGCGAGGAAGGGAGTGAGGGGAAGGGTCCACCAGTCAGTTGCTCTGTGGGCGAGTAAATGAGTGCGAAACGTTTTCTGCGGGAGTGAGGGACTGGGCTGGTTGCTGGGCTTATTGGGCTGGCCGGCTGGGCTGCTGCCTGTTTCTATTTTTTTCTTTCAAATGCTTTTTCTTTTTCTATTTCTATTTTCTGTTTTGAAATTCAAACAACAAATCAAACATTCAAATCAATCCAAACTTCCACCACACTTTGCAATTGAATTTGATTCTGTTTAACAACATAAACCAAAGTCCCAAAAATGAAAATAATATTTTTATTTTAGGGTCCATTATTAATTAAATAAATAGACCTTGTTTATTAAATCAAAATAGGATTTGATTTATTTAGAATTCCATTTGAATTCCAAATATTTTCAAAACCAATTCAGTAGGTTTTATTTGAGAATATAAAATACTTGGAAAACTTATTTGAATTAAATAAATAAGTTTTGATGTTTAATTAAAATAGTAAAACCTTTATTTTTAATAAACTTGGATATTAAATCCTTATTATTTTATTTTAAATAAACTTTTACTATTTTTATTAAATAGAAATATTTCATTTCAAAAAATTTGGTCAAGGTTTAATTTGACTCTAAAATAATCCTTATTATTTTATTTCCTTTTCATTTGAAAACCCAAATCTTTTTATTAAAAGATCCAAAATAATAATTCTAAATATTTTTATTTTCTTTTATTAAATGTTTATCTTTATAAATCCCTTTAGGATTGTTTGTTCAAAAATAGGTTTGAAGGTTCCTATTGGAATTCAAAAAGTTTCTTCTCACCCTGAAAATCAACAAAGTTTTATTTATTCATTTATTTTTCACATTACAAGATTTGGAAAATCTTGGGATTTGACAGTACCGGTTCGCACGGATCGACTGATGCGGTGCGTTGGATCTAAATAACATCGTGCGTCTCTGAGCATAGGATACCCCTTCGATTGGTCAATCTATCGCAACGCTTGGATCTAAATCCTACGGTCCACAGCAACTCAACCAAGAACTGGCGGCGCTGCGCGGCGGCGACTGGCGGCGACGCTCAGGCGGTGGCGCTACGGCAGTTACAGGAAGCAATAGAGGAAACGAGGATGCTCACCATGATCGCAGGGACGTGGTGATGCTCGAGGCGTGGTCGGTTGGTCGAGGGGCGCTCTGGTTCTAGCGGGATTGCTCGCTGGAGTGGGGAACTGCGTCGGGCGGCTCTGGTCGTGGTCGGAAGCGACGCTGTGCTTCACCCCGAAGCAAAGCGAGGACACGGTTAGATGCGCAAGATCAAGGTGAAGCTGCGTGCGTGAAGGAGAGGGTGTGGGGTGGTCGGTTCTTACCAGGAAACTTCGCCGGAGAGAGAGGCAGACGCGGCGGCACGGTCAGAGGTTGTCGAAGTCGACGCTCAGGGGAGCCTGTGAGTGAATGGAAGGCACAAGCAGATGCGCCTGGGAGTGGGGATCTCGACGGTGTGCTCAGGAAGGCAGGGGGCGACAGGGTGCGGCCGGAATTGGCTGGGGATGGTGGTCGGAGCAGTGACGTTGCTGCTTCAATTCAGGGCAGCCTGGGGGCATTCAGGGCGTAGAGTTTGAGGAGAAAGGAAGAGGAGGCGCAGGCGTTTAATACCGCGTGGTCGCAGGGGGAGTTAAGGTCGTGGTTAACACGAATTGATCGCCGGCGTTACTGGCTGCAATGGCAGGGCGACGTCTGCGCGAGGAAGAAGGGGGTGAGCTGGCTGCGTGGGTCCGCTTCGTCAGCGAAGGAGAGAGACAGGGAGAGGGGTCCACCAGTCAGTGTCTTCGCGGGTTAAAAGCTGAGTGTGAATCGTTTTCTTCGGGAAGAAGAGAGTGGGTTGGTACTGGGCCTTGCTGGGCTGGCCAGTTGGGCTGTGTCCAGATTCTATTTTTTTCTTCCTGAATGTTTTGTCTTTTTCCGATTCTATTTTCTGTTTTGAATTTCAAACAACAAACCAACATTCAAATCAAATCAAACATTCACCAAACATTGCATTGAGTTTTGGTTCTGTCTAACAACAATAAACCAAAATCCTAAGAACAAAATAATATTTTTATTTTAGGGTCCATGATTAATTAAATAAATAGACCTTGTTTATTAAATCAAAATAGGATTTGATTTATTTAAAATCTCCATTTGAAATCTAAATATTTTCAAAACCAAATCAGTAGGTTTTATTTGAAAATATAAAACACTAGAAAAACTTATTTAAAATAAATAAATAAGTTCTGATGTTTAATTAAAATAGTAAAACCTTTATTTTTAATAAACTTGGATATTAAATCCTTATTATTTTATTTAAATAAACCTTTACTATTTTTTTAATAAATAGAAATATTTTATTTCAGAGGCTTGGCCAAGTTTTAATTTGGCTTATAAAATATTCCTTATTTAAATTTCTTCCTTTTCATTTGAAAACTAAATCTTTTTATTTAAAAGATCCATAATAGTAATAAAATATTTTTATTTTTCCTTTATTAAATGTTTATCTTTGTAAATCTCTTTAGGATTTATTTGATCCAAATAGGTTTTGAAAGTTTCCAAATGGATTCAAAAAGTTTCTTCTCACCCTGAAATTCAACAAAGTTTTATTTTATTCATTTTTATTTTTCACATTACAAGATTTGGAAAATCTTGGGATGTGACACGCTCGCTGCTGCTCCAGCGAGTAGTCGTCCAGAAGATCAATCATCTTAGGCCCAAAATGCTTGCAGCGGGACGCAAAGGCGGCAAACGCTACCTAGGTGCCATCCGTCGCTATCAGCATCTTGGACGTGACCTACGGTAGATCCAGCTGGGCTCCGGACGCCATTGCCATTGCCAGCTCCATCACAGCGCTGACCCCCTTCTGTGTCCGCTTGTACTTTGCACGAGCATCATCCGCCAGAGCCTCCGCGGGGGAATCGACGTCCTCGAGGGCAACGCCCTTGGGGTTGATCTCCTTGTAGAAGCTAGCGAGCACCTTTTTGGCCTTCTCGAGCGACTCCACGGACGAGGTGCAGCAATATTCGATTGCTGCAACGGCATCCGCCAAAGGATCACCGTGCTCCAAGGTGTCACGATCAAACATAACACCTGAGGCATCTAGAAAAGAAAACCGGCAAACCCTTCGGATGTCGCAATCGAAGCATCTAACACTCAAAGAAGAGCAAGGTGGCTTACCGGATATAGCCTTGGCAACACCCGTAAGCTTTTTAGCCATGGCTTTCTCCCGGGTCACTGCGATGGTCGTGAGCTGCTGCTCACGGTCTTCAGCCTCTTTCTGCTGGCGTTGGAGGGCCTCTACAGCATCCTTTGCCTGCTTCTCCGCTTTGCCGAGTCTCTTTTCGAGTGCATTTAGCTTGCGGAGGGCATCATTGTTCTCGTCTGCAGCATTGGGCAATAAAAGATGAACACAAGAAAAAACTCCGTAGCACCCGAAATCAAGCAAGAAGAAACCTACGCACCTCGTAGCTATTTGAGTTCACCCTCCGGCGACAGATGCTGCTGGATCAGGCAGTTGGCATCACGGACAAAGGGCTACGAAGAAATCAGCAAATCTGATGAGTAAAGGGCTCGGGGGCTCGCCCCATGCAATAGAAGAATAACGCTTATGTGGTATGCTGTGGACTCCAAAGGTTTTATAATTGTCTTCCGCATAACGAGCGCACGAGCCTCCCGCCTCACGGAGCTCGAGTCCTGAGTTGGCCACCATCTTGGGAAACAAAGACATAGGCTTCGATTCCTCATCGAGGGACTCCTCCGAATGATTGCTACTAGCACTTACGAAGAACCAAATCAATAACAGGCTAATACTTAGCATATCAACAAAACAACAAGACTTGGTCAGCGCAACTTACGATGGTATGTCTGACAGGGTGAAGACAGGAGCCTCCTTCTTCTTCTTGGCCAGCGGCTACGGGGCCATAAACCGAACCGGCACGGACGTGATGGGGGAGGAGGTTGCACCCTCATCCTCTCTGTGTTGCTCGAGGAAGGAGGGACCCTTCGGTTGTTGGTGGCGTTGCCCTGTCCGAAGTCTCGCTACGGGACCTCTTTCGAGTCTGCCCTTCACTCGGCTCGGGGGCTTCCAAGGAAGGTGACTGCACAGGGGGGAGCTCGAAATCAGACTCTGCCTCCTCGTTGTCCGGCGTAGTCGAGAACTTTTCGGGTAGAGGGAGCACCATCCCTGCCACCTTGTAGCCCTGCAAATTGAAGACAAAAGATGGAACAAGATAAGTAATAATAACAAGAAACAAGCACTCTAAAGTGTTACACGCAACTACAGGTTTCACATGAGAGACTGTTTTCTTGGCACTGAACGGAGGAGTCAAGGACTTCCCCGGAAGGTCCTCGTCGGCATTGTGCTTCAGCAGAGGCCAAAGCGCCCTATCAAGACATCTCCTCCGGTAGAACCCTTGTCAGGTCACTGATGCCAGCATACAAAAACATTGGGTGCGCCCTCACTTGGAGCGGATGCACCTGACGCTTGAGGAAGGTGCGAATGATGTCGACACCGTTGACCTCTTTGCCCGGCACCAGCCGAAGGGCCTCCACCCGCTTGTAGAGCTTATCCACCTCTTCGGATTCACCCTCCAAAATGATGTTCGACCATGAACGCTTTCGGATGATCTTCTGGGTAGAGTCGAAGGGGGCGAGCCCGTAATGCTGACCGTCTAGCTTGGCGTCGCGTATGTAGAACCACTTCCTCCGCCACTGCTGTACGGACTTGCGGAGATGAAAAGAGAAGAACTGGACTGAGGAGCGGATGGAAATTCTGCAGCCTCCCAGTGGATAAACACCACCGGTGCCAGATTGCCTCTTCACGGAGTAGAATCTCCGGAAGAGGCCAAAGTGAGGCTCGATACCGAGCCAACACTCGCAGAGGGTAATAAAACAAGCAATGTGGAGGAGAGAATTGGGAGATAGATGGTGAAGCTGAATCACATAGAAGAAAAGGAGCCCACGAATAAATTCGTGGGCGGGCAGCAAAAGACCGCGGACGATAAAGGCGAAAAACATCACCCGAAACCCTTCGGGTAGGCGCAGTAGTACCTCTTGATCGGGGAGGATGGCGTCGCCCTTCTCCTTGGAGATCAAGTTGGCCTCACGCAGTTCACAAGTCCGACTCGCGCATCTCCATGCGCCGCCACCCGCCATCGATGGTCCGGCTCGGAGTAGCAACTTTCTTGGCGGCGCTCGACCCTGCCGCGGCGGATGATCTTCTCTTCGGCTTTCCCATTGAGGAGCGGCGAGCGTGACGGTGCGCGTGGAGAAAGGAGGAAGGGGTAAATACATGGAGGACGTCTAGTGCGTGATGAGAGCAAGAGCTCAAGAAATGGTGGCAATGGCGAAAAAGTAGAGGAAAATGGCGAAGGGGTAAACTACTCTGTTTTCCCCATAGTATAAAAGGGGCAAGGACGACGAAGCAGAACCGCCGATGTAGAAGCCCTAATGCGTGCCTCATATCTAACCATCCATGAGTCAGCACCAAACTGAACCGTCGCATGCACGCCGTCCACTACACATGGAAATCGTGGAGACATTGTAACTTTCGCCACGATTATCCATGACTAGTCAAAATCAAGTCAGGCGGTTGATTGCATCTCAGATCACGGTAAAGCTTCGTTAGGAGACCCCAAGAGGAAGGTGTGATGAGTACATCAATAAGTTCTTCCCTCAGTAGAAACCAATGTTATCGAACCAGTAGGAGGAACGAAACGACTCAAAGGTGTTGCTAGCAACTTGTAACATCCCAAATATCATGATTTATAAAGTTTGCATATCATTCATGCATTCATAAGCATTTGGATCATTTTCAAATAAAGATTTCAAAACAGAAAACAATTTGTGGCCTATTACCTTATGCAAGAAGGCAATGGTTTTATCCTTACTTCCCAAAGAATAGAATGCTTGGGATTGATCAGAAATGTTTTAGACTTGAAAGAAAAACTTACACAAAAAATTTCAAAACAAAATTCCAAAATAAAACCATTATATGCCTTTTTATCTATATTCAAATAAGGCTTGGTTTTATTTTTTTTCAAAGTGTCAAGTGCGTTAGATTAAATAGTAGGGTTTTATATGCAAATAAGTACAAGAATTACACTACAAAAATCTAGAGGTTATTTGAAAACAAACCCGTTTGAATTTAGTTTGAAAATGATTCCTGAAAATCCAAATAGAAAAAGGAAAAGCAAAATGAAAAAATAAAAACCCTCCCTACCAATCAGGCCCAGCACCAAAAACAGCCCACGAGCCCACCCCGAAACCTCCCCCTCTCCTCTTTGTTTCTCACCCCGCCCGCACACACACCCTCACTAACGGGCAGGCCCCACTGCCACATCAACCTCGTCGTCTATCTCGCGCCAGAGGACCCGCGCCCTCTCTGCCGTTTCCTCTCCGAATCAATTCGTTTGATTACGTCTATCTCGCGCCGGAGGACCCACGCCCTCTCTGCCGTTTCCTCCCCGAATTAATTCGTTTGATTACGCTCGATTTACGGTGTAATTGCCTCGCTCAGCCTCGCTACTTAAACCCCCACTGCCCCTCTCCATTTCCCCGAAACCCCAAGCCCTGAGCGCCCTCGGGCTGCGAGGATTTCTCGTCGCGACCTCACTGCTCCGATGAGCTGCAGTGCCGATTCCGGGCAACTCTGACCACCCCTCTGCTCCTGGTTCACACGAGCACACTCCACTTTGCCTTGCACACCTCCCAGTAGCACTAGCTCGCCCGCGCGTGCCCCAGAGCGTCGGCAACATAATCGACTGAGCGCCACCGTCTTTGGCTTTAACTCCGACGACCTCCCGTGGTAATTTTTGACCGCCCCTCTCCCCCTCGTTGACACTCGCGTGACCAGCATCGTCTTGCGCATCTGACACACTATTTATCTTGCCTTGGCATGACCTATACCCTCGCCAACAACGACGAACAGAAGCGCCCGTCGCCAGAAGGAACTCCGGCGAGCAATCTACGCCAACCTCGTGCGCCCCTATTCGTGCAAAGACCACCTCGAGCATCAGCACGTCATCGTGAACCTGATGAGAAACGTCACCCTCTCCCTCGCTTCCTGTAGTGGCTGCAACGCCATATACAGAGCGCCTCCGCCGCTCGCTGTCGCGCCAGCGCCGCCAGGCAATGGTCGTTTGATCATCAACCGTTAGATCTAGATCGCAGGGCATAGATAGATTCACTTAAACGAACCGGTACGCCTGATCTGTGTCGTGTGTTGTTAGTTAGATCTGACAGTCAGTGTTGCTCGATCCAGACGAATCGGTACGGGCCAATAGGATACAGCCACATGGCCTAGTCTGTGTTATAAAAACCAGAAACATTTCTATTAGTTGATAGATTTTGAAAAATTCATAACTTTAAATCTACATGTCCAAAATTTACAAATTTTATATCAAAGGAATCACAAAAATAAATGCTACACATCTGTAGGCTTAGTTTTGTATTTTGCCTCTGTTAAAATGGAATTTTATGTAGAGACATTTGTAGGCCTATTTTGTGTATAAAAATTATTTGAAAAATGTTTTAAAGGCCAAATTAAGTTTATTTGGTGTATAAATGTTTAGTTTAGTAATCAGTACTGTTTTATTTGTCTTTTTTAGTTTAGAAAAATCATCATATAGCATTTGCATGTATTCATATATTTTTGCTTGATTATTTGGAATATGAATTTGGTGCTATCATTTTATGTGTAGATTTTGGTGCTAGTGGTGATTGTGACTATGAGGATTGTTGTTACTCCCCCAAATACCAAGGCAAGTGGTGCTTCATACTTTTGTCCCAATATTTTGACTATGCATTAGAAATATTTTGCATAGGGCTTGCATGATAATTTTTGCTAAGTATCTATATGCTATGCTTGGGAAATCCTAGTAGTTGTAGAATTGTTAGAATTTTATATAAGTTAAGATACTTGCCATTGCCATGCTTAGCCTAGCTAGTAGCAACCAAGGGTGGATTATATACATGATATGGAAAAATATTTCTAAGTCTTGGACTTATGTTTTTGCTTAATAAAACAACTAAGTGAATGAAACACCTGGGTGGAATGGTAATTGCTTGGTTGGATTTTTGTTGAGTGGTTACCAGGGCCCATTTTTCAATGGTCTACCCCTGTGTATCTCACTTGTGGAATGCCACCCAGGAACAAAGGGATTTGAGATGTCATATGTTAAGAAGCTTCTAGTGCAGCCACATGGCATTATGGGCTCTGCCTGGATCATATAGGTTGCAATAACTTAGCCAAATGGACAATTGGTGGTAGGGGGTGATAGGTTGGAACACGTCCATTTTGGTCTAAGGGAAGGCTTTTGAAAGGTCTTGTCTTGATGAAAATCAAGTCTTGTGGGAAAAGTGCACCACCTCTGCAGAAGGAAGAATCTAAGTACTTAGCCGTGTCCCCGGAAATGGACAATTTGA
The DNA here is from genome assembly GCA_916181665.1 of Avena sativa. NCBI lineage: Eukaryota > Viridiplantae > Streptophyta > Magnoliopsida > Poales > Poaceae > Avena > Avena sativa. The sequence goes on along the minus strand of OV702294.1, from coordinate 161,501,012 downwards.
GCATCAAGACATGGAAGCTATCAAAAATCTCCTCATCCCAATTTCTAAGTTAAAAACTTGTGGTTGAACAAGGGTGAAGGTTCACCAATGTCTATTTGTGGTTCCTTGGGAGTTTTTGCCAAACAAAAACTTAGTGTTTTCAACTGACAGGTAAAACCTATTTTGAGCAAAGCAAGCCTAAGCTACACTTAGCCAAATTCATGTAGAAACTAGATACAATTATTCTACTAAGGTATCACTTGCCAATACTATTCCAATGTATTGACCCACTGTGTCTATAACTTGTGATGTTGCAGGTTACTCTGATGAGGATTAGGGTTATGAGTCTACACTCAACATGCTTGCATGTGGCACATGAAGGTGAAGACTTTTATTAATAATGTTAAGTTAAACTCTTGTACTAGCCTATGGCTATGGAGTTGTAAAAGACTATGTTATCTCTGGAATGACGATGTAATAATGACCTTTGTATCTGTGTACTTCATCTTAAACTGTGGATGCTAGCATTTGATCCAGGGACTAGCATTGCAATCACAGGGACCTTTACCTTTATAAAGGCGGGGTCTTACAGATGGTACCAGAGCACTGTGTTGCCTGTAGGATTATGACCCTAGGATTGGATTAGAAACCACTAAGGAAAAAAATTCAACACTTTGAAAAATTTCCACACTTGTCTTTTTCTTCTCGTAAACTTTTCTAATCTGATTTCTCATCTCTATTTGTAGATGAACTCCATCAACAAAGCCGTGAGGAAGGGACCACTCATGACCATGACTTTGGATTGTGAGACAGAATTTCCCAAGGCACTCAAGAACCTTATGGTTACCATGGGGATACATGGTGCAGCTGTGTACAAGGGATTCCCTGTGATGGATGAAGGAGAAGAGTATTGGTGAGTGCAACTTCACTTGTACAAAAATAAGGAAGACAACCACAAGGAGTCAGGATTCTGCATGGTCACCAACTCTGAAATGCACACAACATTCTTTGACTCTGGAAGAAATGCAGCTTGGAATGCTATCAAGGAGCTTGGTGATAGACTCAAGTGCAGAATGCTCAACACCCAAAATGACCTTAGAGAAGAAAAGAAGCATACCCAAGAATTAGAGACTACCAACCAACAACTAAGGGGAGACATCATAGATTTAATATGGGAGTCTTGTGAAGAAGATAGACATATGGCTACTAAGGATGCCCTGATATCTATTTTGTCTAGTGAGTGAGAGTTTTAACATACTTCGTTAGTTGGACCACCACACTTATCGTTTTCACTTCCAAAAATTTGTCTAAGTTATGTTGAACCCTTGATGTTTGTAATGGATTTGTGTATTTCATGGCTTGTGTGTTTGATGCTAAAAAGATGTGCTTGTGATATTATGTCTTGTGAATTTTCTCTACTTGTGTTGGTTCTAAATTTTCTCCATCTTATAAAAATAGATGCCTAATGTTGTTATCAGCACGGCCGAGGAGTTCAAGGGAACTCATTTTGGTACTCGTATCATTGAGCTCACAAGTGTGCTAAACCTTCCACTACCTAGCATCATGACACTCCAGCTCACCAAGTTTGATAGGAAGGACCTATGGGGCTTCAGAGTCACACACCCGGGACACCAGACAGAGCCACCCACAGAGGCCATCACTTTCAATATAATACATGACGACAAGGAGAAGGGCTTAGATGTAGTCATGCAGGAGTTACTTGGGCGCCTGGTAGGGAGACACTCCACTGAGCTTAGAGGTCTTTACTTTCACCCCTTCGGGAGACGCAACGAGGAGGGTGAGGCTATAGAGTACGAGGATGCTGCTAGAGAGACAATGTAGCCGATTCGTCTGTACCTCCATGTCACATCCCAAGATTTTCCAAATCTTGTAATGTGAAAAATAAATAAACAAAATAAATCTTTGTTGAAAATCAGGGTAAAAAGAAACTTTTGTTTCTAAAAGTAAACTTAAAAATCCCATCTTGAGCAAACTTTGGTGGAAGTTTAAATTCAACAAAAATTCAAATCAAGGGAAATGCATTCCTCAATGAATGTATCTGGAAATTTGAACAATAGGAAAGTAAATCCAAAACCCTAAACCCTAATGGAAGGAAATCATTTTCCAAAGTATCTCCAAATCTATGGATTGGATCCATACCAAATCTGATCAACAAATAATCACAAAGGATCAAGAATAGACCATAGAGATTGGTTTCACTTAGTTTGGAACCATAGACAAAAATCTTATGACTATAATAAGATAAGGAAATTGAATTTCCAAAGCTAATAAAGCCCTTACCAAAAGCCATACCAATTGGTGAACAATTATAATCCTAAAGGGATTAAAAAGATAAACATTTAATAAAGGAAAAATAAATTGTTTTGGAAATACTATTTGGATCTTTTAATAAAAGACTTTGTTTTCAAATGAAAAGGTGAGCCAAATTAATTTTGGCCAAACTTTTGTAATAAAATATTTTGTTTTGATAAAATGAGTAAAAGTTTATTTAAATAAAATAATAAGGATTTAAATATCCAATTTTATTTAAGTAAAGGCTTTTCCCATTTTAAATGAACACCAAGTATTTTATTACTACTTTGAAATCTTTTATTAAGAGGTTTTGCTTTGATTAAAATGAGTAAAGGATTATTTAAATAAAATAATAAGGATTTAAATATCCAATTTTATTTAAGTAAAGGCTTTCCCATTTTAATTAAAACACCAAAACTTATTTATTTATTTAAATAAGTTTCCAAGTATTCTTTTATTTTTCAAATAAAACCTTCTGGTTTGGTTTTGTAAATAATTGGATTTCAAATGGAAATTTTATTAAATAAATCAAACCCTATTTTATTAAATAACTAAAGATCCATTTTATTTAATTATTAAATGGATCCTAAAATAAATAAAAAATATTATTTTGTTTTGAGATTTGGATTATGTTGATAAACAGAACCAAATTCAAAGTGAAAAGTTTGTTGTTTGTTTGAATAATTGTTTGAAATTCAAAACAGAAAATATAAATAGAAAAGGAAAAAGATTTAGACAGAAAAAAAAATAGGGAAACAGACCAGCCCATTAGGCCCAGGAAAACCAGCCCAGTCCTCTCCTCGAATAAAACATTTGGCACCCACTTTCTTACCCACTGAGTCACAGACAAACGGGACCCACCTCTCCCTCTCACTCACTCGCCGACGAGATGACCCCACCTCCTCTTATTTTTCCCAGAACCGTTTTTCCTCACCGCCGAATCAGCCCACAGAGACACTGACCAGTGGACCTCCTCCTCTCTCCTTTTCCCACTGACTGGTAGGCCCGCTATCACTGTTCATCGTCTCCTTCACCCACCCCGCAGCGACCAGTTCTTCTCCCCTGTTCTGCCGTTGATTTCTCCGGCTTAATTCGTCATAACGCCGAGCCTTTACCTCGCCTTGATCACGCAGATGGAAACGCCAGGGCATCCTCTATATTCCCCCTGTGACACCTCGCGCTCGCACGCCCTAGACCGCCTCCAATTTCTCCCCGAGCATCCTCTGCTCCGACGAGGTCCAGAACCGATTCCGACCAGCACACGCTGCCCCTTGCCTCCTCAACCATGCTCACGTGATCCCCACCTCCTGGCGATCATCCCCGTAGCACCAGCTCGTCCCCGAGCGCTCCAGAGCGTCGGCAACGACAACCTCCAGCATCGTCGCCGTCTGGTTCTTCTCCGACGAGCTCCACAGGTAAACTCCGGTCGCCCCTCTTCTTCTAGTTCTCGCACACGACTCTGTATCGATCTTGCGCGTCTAACCACGTCTTCGCCTTGTCTTGGGGTGATCCACAGCGACGTCCACGACGACCACCTGACGCACCCGACGCCGTCCTCCACTCCAGTGAGGAATTGCCGCAGACCCCGAGCGCCCCTCGCCCGACCAACACCTCTCCGAGCATCGCCGTAACCCCCTGTGCCCGGTGAGCAACCCCTCCTTCTCCCTCACCTTCTGTAGCATCGCCTCCGTCGTCGACCGACCGCTCCGCCGCCGCTAGCCACCGCAGCGCCGCCAGCTTCTGGTCAAACCCGCGCGAGCCGTTCGATCTAGATCCGGCGGGTACGATAGATCACTTAAGCCGCGAATGGGTATGCGTCCTGTACCGTGCGATCTAACTTAATCCAACGCTCCACAGCCACGATCCGGCCGAACCGGTATCGACCAATGATATCACGCCGCGTGTCGCCTGTTAGGTTTAAAACAGAATTTGAAAACAGAAACTTTTCCAAACTTCAAACCCTTGTATCTTTGAATCCACACGTCCAAAAATTACAAATTTTATGTCGTTGGATTCAAGAAAACAATACCTAACAAACCCTGCCTTTGGTTTAGCAAATAGTAATTGTTAGATTGGTTGATTATGCAGAAACATTTGATTGCTTGTTTAGACTAGAAAAATTGTTAAAAAATGATTTTAAGGTTAAAACCTTTGCAAAATGGTTTGTTGTGACCTTACTGACCCTAGGAACCAACCTATGTTTTGGAAAATGATTTTGGAAAAGAATAGAATGGATTAATTAGTTTAGTCCATTTCTAGCTAACTAAAAACTATAGTTTTGTTTATGAAAATGTTTTTGTAAAGAAAACTTTGAGAAAATATTTTGAACCAAACCTACTGACCCAAACACCAAGTTTTGCAATAGCAACTCATTTGGTGAACCCTATAGGTTAAAGCCTTAGTAAAAAATATTTCTACACCACATAAAATGAATCTTAGTTTTGAAAATGGTTTTGTAGTGAAACCCCTTTGCAAATGACTTTGCCATTTTGGTAAATGACCAATTTGGAACTTACAAAGTTTAGAAGCCTAGTGGAGACCACCTTTGCAATTAGAACCATCTTTTGCATGCTTGCATGCATTACCTTGACTTTAGGATTTTATGTGTATTGTTTTGCTTGATTGGTGGATTGAGTTTGTGTTTGCTTGATTGACTTGTAGTGAAGTTAGAGAAGAGTGAGACTAGCAAGATCAAGGAGTGAACCTATACCCTCTACCAAAAAGGCAAGTGATACTTCATACTATCTATCCCATTATTTTCAATATGCATTAGTGTTTTTGCCAAGTAAAACTTGCATGGTTTTTATTTTGCTAAGTATAGACCTTGCTATAGGAAAACTAGTAGAATGAATCCTTAGAAGGATTTTCCTAAGTTAATAATCCTATTACTATCAAGCTTAGCCTAGCTAATAGAAAACCTGGGTGGGATATATATATTCATGCTATAAAAATTTCTAAGTCTATGGACTTGTGTTTTGTTTAATAAAACAACTAAGATAATGAATCACCTGGGTGGAAATGGAAGGAATGGTTTGTGTTGAGTGGTTCACAAGGCCATGGACTTGGCTTGTGTATCTCACTTGTGGATGGCCACCCAGGAACAAAGAGATTTGAGATGTCAAATGTTGAGAAGCTTCAAGTGCAACCACTTGGCAATATGGGCTCTGCCATGATCATATAGGTTGCAAGAACTTAGCCATATGGACAGTTGGTGGTAGTGTTTGATAGGTTGGAGCGCGTCCATGATGGTCTAAGGGAAAGCTTCTGAAAGATCTTGTCTTGGGAAACCAAGTCTTGTGGGGAAAGTGCACCACCTCTGCAGAGTGTAAAACCTAAGTACTTAGCCATGTCCCTGGTAAAGGACAATTTGAGCATCAAGACATGGAAACTTCAAGAATCTCATCACTCCAATTTCTAAATTAAAACTTGTGGGTGAACAAGGGTTGTGTGAAATTCTTCAATCTTTGATGGAGAGATGGCTTGGTACAAGGATCTCAAAATCTTAGATTGGGAAAATTGCTTTTGCCAAGAAAATCTTCAGTCTTTGATTGGTAGATGCCTTGAGAGGATCTTCAGTCTTGATTGGTAGATGCCTTGGTGGTTTTTGCCAAATAAAACTTAGTGTTTTCAAAATGATAGGGAAAATCTGTTTTGAGCAATGCAAGCCTCAACTCCACTTAGCCAAAATGCATATAGATGATAGACTCCACTATACTACCAAAGTATCACTTGCCAATACAATTCAAATGTATTGACCCTTGTGGCTGTAACTTGTAATGTTGCAGGTTTGATTGATTTTAGTGAAGATTGATTGATTAGGATTACAAAGTCTACAACCAACATCTGCCTGTGGTAGATTTGAAGATGAAGGACCCAAGACTATAGTTATTCCGCTGCAATGTAATGTAATTAGCCAATGAGCTAAGTTTGATGTAATAAAACTATTTTATTCCTGGTTATAAAGTTGTATTATGACCTTTGTTTCTTGATATTACATCTAAACTGTGGATGCTAGCTATTGATCCAGGGACTAGCATTGTAAACACAGGGGACCCTACCTTATTAAAGGCAGGGGATGCTTCAGATGGTATCAGAGCATTGTGTTGCCTGTAGGATTTGTAACCCTAGGATTGGACAAAACCCCTTAGAAAAAAAAGGAGTTGTATTTGTTCCAAAATTTATTTACAAAAACAATCTTGTAAACTCTTTCCTCAACCATTTTGGTTTCAACTCTACTTCTCTTCTACTTCAAAACTTGATGGAAAAACCTACCCCATGACCAAAGACTACACTATGTGCGAAGGACTTCTTCAACACCTTCAACTCTAATGACTTCAATACCTTCAACTCTAATGACTTCAACATCTTCAACATGTTCACCAAAGACTTCAACCTAGGATATCACTAAAGACTACAAATGAGACAAGAAATCTTGCTCAAGATTTGAAGATTAAGGAAACACAACTTAGAAGAAACCATGATCACCTTTGAAGATTTGTGACCAAGACACAAGAATTCTCCAAGGATACAAAGATCTCAATCAAGAAGAATCAACCAAGAAGGATGGAAAGATAACAAGTGAACCATATAGATGGACCACCATATTTTAGTTAAGTCAAACCCACCAACTTATGTGGTGTGACAAAAATATTTTGTTGCCTAAGTATGTGCTTGAAACTGTTGTTTGAGTGGAGTGTTTGTTTGTGATTGCTTGCACATTGCTTGTGTGATTTGTGATGTGTGTGAATAAAATTGATTCCTTAGAAAAATCTTTTGCCTATTCTAATCCCCTCCAACCCAAACAGATGACTTCTCCAAGAGACTCCAGCATCAAGGATGATGACATCAACAACAACCAAGAGGTCAACATGAGAGAACTCCTAGCAACCCAACACCAGTTGAACCAACTAACAACTCAGTTCATAGCCAACAATAGTGATAAAGACCCTACCTTGCAAAAGTTTTTGGAAGAACAATCCCAACTGATGCTTAAAGTGACTAATCAAATGATCAGCATGGAAGAAAACTATCCCAAAAGAGTGTATGACAACAAGGATGACAAGAATATTATTCGAGATGGAGCCCCAACTTGCATTAATTGTGGAGACAAGGATCACACTTCCAAGGAGCATGAAGATCAATGCCCCAATTGTGAAGAGGAACATCCAGTTGGCCAATGCCCCACATCTCAAGTTACTTGTTACCTTTGTGAAGGAAACGACCATGTCCCTATCCAATGCCCCATCTATGCTATTGTTGAACAAAGGAAACAAGAAGGATCCAAGTATGCCAAGAATGTTGATGACAAAGGAAAAGGACCACTTATACCTCCAAACAAGACAACCCAATTCAAAGGATCAAAGAAGCCCAAGAAACCAAAGCAAGACATGAGCCTTGTGCAATGTCGTAAATGTAAGGAAATGGGACACTACCCCAGTGGATGCCCAGAGAACCCGAAGAATAAAGAGATCGGCCAAGTAGTGTGCAACAACTGCAAGGAACCAGGACACTATGTAAGCAATTGTCCAGAAAAGATGAAGAACAAGATAAACAAGCCTATGAAGGATCTCAACCTTGGCCCATGAGTCAAGCATGGAAACAAAGGACACTAAGCAGAAATTTTCCAAGAAGAAGTTTTCCTCAAGATTCCAAGCAAACCAAGATGTAGTTTAGTTGGAAAATTTTTAAGGGTGGTAGTACCATAGCTGTTTGAGCCAACTTGTAACCCTAGCCTCCCCAAATCTCGGGACGAGATTTATTTTAAGGGTGGTAGCCTGTCACATCCCAAGATTTTCCAAATCTTGTAATGTGAAAAATAAATAAACAAAATAAATCTTTGTTGAAAATCAGGGTAAAAAGAAACTTTTGTTTCTAAAAGGAAACTTAAAAATCCCATCTTGAGCAAACTTTGGTGGAAGTTTAAATTCCACAAAAATTCAAATCAAGGGAAATGCATTCCTCAATGAATGTATCTGGAAATTTGAACAATAGGAAAGTAAATCCAAAACCCTAAACCCTAATGGAAGGAAATCATTTTCCAAAGTATCTCCAAATCTATGGATTGGATCCATACCAAATCTGATCAACAAATAATCACAAAGGATCAAGAATAGACCATAGAGATTGGTTTCACTTAGTTTGGAACCATAGACAAAAATCTTATGACTATAATAAGATAAGGAAATTGAATTTCCAAAGCTAATAAAGCCCTTACCAAAAGCCATACCAATTGGTGAACAATTATAATCCTAAAGGGATTAAAAAGATAAACATTTAATAAAGGAAAAATAAATTGTTTTGGAAATACTATTTGGATCTTTTAATAAAAGACTTTGTTTTCAAATGAAAAGGTGAGCCAAATTAATTTTGGCCAAACTTTTGTAATAAAGTATTTTGTTTTGATAAAATGAGTAAAAGTTTATTTAAATAAAATAATAAGGATTTAAATATCCAATTTTATTTAAGTAAAGGCTTTTCCCATTTTAAATGAACACCAAGTATTTTATTACTACTTTGAAATCTTTTATTAAGAGGTTTTGCTTTGATTAAAATGAGTAAAGGATTATTTAAATAAAATAATAAGGATTTAAATATCCAATTTTATTTAAGTAAAGGCTTTCCCATTTTAATTAAAACACCAAAACTTATTTATTTATTTAAATAAGTTTCCAAGTATTCTTTTATTTTTCAAATAAAACCTTCTGGTTTGGTTTTGAAAATAATTGGATTTCAAATGGAAATTTTATTAAATAAATCAAACCCTATTTTATTAAATAACTAAAGATCCATTTTATTTAATTATTAAATGGATCCTAAAATAAATAAAAAATATTATTTTGTTTTGAGATTTGGATTATGTTGATAAACAGAACCAAATTCAAAGTGAAAAGTTTGTTGTTTGTTTGAATAATTGTTTGAAATTCAAAACAGAAAATATAAATAGAAAAGGAAAAAGATTTAGACAGAAAAAAAATAGGGAAACAGACCAGCCCATTAGGCCCAACAAAACCAGCCCAGTCCTCTCCTCGAATAAAACATTTGGCACCCACTTTCTTACCCACTCAGTCACAGACAAACGGGACCCACCTCTCCCTCTCACTCACTCGCTGACGAGATGACCCCACCTCCTCTTATTTTTCCCCGAACCGTTTTTCCTCACCGCCGAATCAGCCCACAGAGACACTGACCAGTGGACCTCCTCCTCTCTCCTTTTCCCACTGACTGGTAGGCCCGCTATCACTGTTCATCGTCTCCTTCACCCACCCCGCAGCGACCAGTTCTTCTCCCCTGTTCTGCCGTTGATTTCTCCGGCTTAATTCGTCATAACGCCGAGCCTTTACCTCGCCTTGATCACGCAGATGGAAACGCCAGGGCATCCTCTATATTCCCCCTGTGACACCTCGCGCTCGCACGCCCTAGACCGCCTCCAATTTCTCCCCGAGCATCCTCTGCTCCGACGAGGTCCAGAACCGATTCCGACCAGCACACGCTGCCCCTTGCCTCCTCAACCATGCTCACGTGATCCCCACCTCCTGGCGATCATCCCCGTAGCACCAGCTCGTCCCCGAGCGCTCCAGAGTGTCGGCAACGACAACCTCCAGCACCGCCGCCGTCTGGTTCTTCTCCGACGAGCTCCACAGGTAAACTCCGGTCGTCCCTCTTCTTCTAGTTCTCGCACACGACTCTGTATCAATCTTGCGCATCTAACCACGTCTTCGCCTTGTCTTGGGGTGATCCACAGCGACGTCCACGACGACCACCTGACGCACCTGACGCCGTCCTCCACTCCGGTGAGGAATTGCCGCAGACCCCGAGCGCCCCTCGCCCGACCAACACCTCCCCGAGCATCGCCGTAACCCCCTGAGCCCGGTGAGCAACCCCTCCTTCTCCCTCACCTTCTGTAGCATCGCCTCCGTCGTCGACCGACCGCTTCGCCGCCGCTAGCCACCGCAGCGCCGCCAGCTTCTGGTCAAACCCACGCGAGCCGTTCGATCTAGATCGGGCGGGTACGATAGATCATTTAAGCCGCGAATGGGTATGCGTCCTGTACCGTGCGATCTAACTTAATCCAACGCTCCACAGCCACGATCCAGCCGAACCGGTATCGACCAATGATATCACGCCTCGTGTCGCCTGTTAGGTTTAAAACAGAATTTGAAAACAGAAACTTTTGCAAACTTCAAACCCTTGTATCTTTGAATCCACACGTCCAAAAATTACAAATTTTATGTCGTTGGATTCAAGAAAACAATACCTAACCAACCCTGCCTTTGGTTTAGCAAATAGTAATTGTTAGATTGGTTGATTATGCAGAAACATTTGATTGCTTGTTTAGACTAGAAAAATTGTTAAAAAATGATTTTAAGGTTAAAACCTTTGCAAAATGGTTTGTTGTGACCTTACTGACCCTAGGAACCAACCTATGTTTTGGAAAATGATTTTGGAAAAGAATAGAATGGATTAATTAGTTTAGTCCATTTCTAGCTAACTAAAAACTATAGTTTTGTTTATGAAAATGTTTTTGTAAAGAAAACTTTGAGAAAATATTTTGAACCAAACCTACTGACCCAAACACCAAGTTTTGCAATAGCAACTCATTTGGTGAACCCTATAGGTTAAAGCCTTAGTAAAAAATATTTCTACACCACATAAAATGAATCTTAGTTTTGAAAATGGTTTTGTAGTGAAACCCCTTTGCAAATGACTTTGCCATTTTGGTAAATGACCAATTTGGAACTTACAAAGTTTAGAAGCCTAGTGGAGACCACCTTTGCAATTAGAACCATCTTTTGCATGCTTGCATGCATTACCTTGACTTTAGGATTTTATGTGTATTGTTTTGCTTGATTGGTGGATTGAGTTTGTGTTTGCTTGATTGACTTGTAGTGAAGTTAGAGAAGAGTGAGACTAGCAAGATCAAGGAGTGAACCTATACCCTCTACCAAAAAGGCAAGTGATACTTCATACTATCTATCCCATTATTTTCAATATGCATTAGTGTTTTTGCCAAGTAAAACTTGCATGGTTTTTATTTTGCTAAGTATAGACCTTGCTATAGGAAAACTAGTAGAATGAATCCTTAGAAGGATTTTCCTAAGTTAAGAATCCTATTACTATCAAGCTTAGCCTAGCTAATAGAAAACCTGGGTGGGATATATATATTCATGCTATAAAAATTTCTAAGTCTATGGACTTGTGTTTTGTTTAATAAAACAACTAAGATAATGAATCACCTGGGTGGAAATGGAAGGAATGGTTTGTGTTGAGTGGTTCACAAGGCCATGGACTTGGCTTGTGTATCTCACTTGTGGATGGCCACCCAGGAACAAAGAGATTTGAGATGTCAAATGTTGAGAAGCTTCAAGTGCAACCACTTGGCAATATGGGCTCTGCCATGATCATATAGGTTGCAAGAACTTAGCCATATGGACAGTTGGTGGTAGTGTTTGATAGGTTGGAGCGCGTCCATGATGGTATAAGGGAAAGCTTCTGAAAGATCTTGTCTTGGGAAACCAAGTCTTGTGGGGAAAGTGCACCACCTCTGCAGAGTGTAAAACCTAAGTACTTAGCCATGTCCCTGGTAAAGGACAATTTGAGCATCAAGACATGGAAACTTCAAGAATCTCATCACTCCAATTTCTAAATTAAAACTTGTGGGTGAACAAGGGTTGTGTGAAATTCTTCAATCTTTGATGGAGAGATGGCTTGGTACAAGGATCTCAAAATCTTAGATTGGGAAAATTGCTTTTGCCAAGAAAATCTTCAGTCTTTGATTGGTAGATGCCTTGAGAGGATCTTCAGTCTTGATTGGTAGATGCCTTGGTGGTTTTTGCCAAATAAAACTTAGTGTTTTCAAAATGATAGGGAAAATCTGTTTTGAGCAATGCAAGCCTCAACTCCACTTAGCCAAAATGCATATAGATGATAGACTCCACTATACTACCAAAGTATCACTTGCCAATACAATTCAAATGTATTGACCCTTGTGGATGTAACTTGTAATGTTGCAGGTTTGATTGATTTTAGTGAAGATTGATTGATTAGGATTACAAAGTCTACAACCAACATCTGCCTGTGGTAGATTTGAAGATGAAGGACCCAAGACTATAGTTATTCCGCTGCAATGTAATGTAATTAGCCAATGAGCTAAGTTTGATGTAATAAAACTATTTTATTCCTGGTTATAAAGTTGTATTATGACCTTTGTTTCTTGATATTACATCTAAACTGTGGATGCTAGCTATTGATCCAGGGACTAGCATTGTAAACACAGGGGACCCTACCTTATTAAAGGCAGGGGATGCTTCAGATGGTATCAGAGCATTGTGTTGCCTGTAGGATTTGTGGACCTAGAGGGTCTTATTAGGCACCTAGATACTGATAGGACCAACGTCATGCTTAGCAATGACGAGCTCCAGATTCAGCTTCGAGAGAAGGACAAGCTCTTCGCGGAGCAAGACGAGATAGTCAAGGAAATGGAGGCCAAGTTTGAAATCCAGGACAAGAAGTTCAAGATCCAGTAGAAAAGAGTCCAAGACAGGAACAAGAAGATGAAGGGTTTTGCAGCATAGTAAATCAAAAAAATTCTACGGATGCGAACGGGAAAGCCAAGATCTAATCTAGGAGATGCAAACAACGAGAGGGATTAGATGAGATCTTCATACCCTTTAAGATTCGCACAGCGGAATGTTCGTCGGAACGTGGGTGATGTAGTCGTACTCGCTTCTCCTCCTCGCGATCCGCTCCGATCTAACACCGCAAGTGGTGACGCCTCCGAGAGATGCACGCGTGCGGCACCTCGACGTCTCCTCCTTCCTCGGTCCAGCAAGTATGGTGGAGAGACAGATTGGATCTACAACGCGACGGCGCGGTGCAATTGGTGGAGAGTTTCTGCAGCAGGGCTTCGCCTACGTGCAGTCGGGAGGAAGAGAGAGAGGAGGGCAGCAGGGCGGCTAGGGCTTGAGGAGGAGGTGTAGGGGGTGGTGTGCCCCCAGCCCTCTTTATATAGAGGGGTGGGCGCCAACCCTAGCCCCTCCCCCAAGCCTAGGCCGGCGGCCAAGGAGGGAAGAGTGGGGAGCAAGTTTCCCCCCTCCTTCTAGAAGCTCCCCTAGGGTTTCCCCTAGGTTTGGCCGGCTGGGCCCTATGGGGTCTTGTGCCCCTGGACCAATGCGGCCAGAGCACTCCCTCATAGGCCCATGCCCCCTCCCGATAGGTGGGGCCACGTTGGTCCCCCTTCGGAAGGTTCTAGAAGCTTCTGGTACAATACCGATTAACCCAAAACAATTCCGAACTCCAAAAACTGCATTGCCTTATATGAATCTTATTCTCCAGACCATTCCGGAACCTCTCGTGATGTTCCGGATCTCATCCGAGACTCCGAACAAAAACTCATAAACCAATTATCCAATCTATCCTAGCGTCGAGATACGTTAAGTGTGTGACCCTTCGGGTTCGAGAACATGCAGGCATGATCTTATATCAATAATCAACATCGGGGTCTGGAAACCCATATTGACTCCCACACATTCATCGATGATCATATCGGATGAACCACGATGCCAGGATTCAATCAATCCCATATTTATATTCCCTTCGTCTCGCAATATTTTATTGCCCGAGATTCGATCGTCGGTACCATCATACCTAGTTCAATATCGTTCTCAGCAAGTACTTTACTCGTTCCGTAATCCGATATCACTTTGTGATTAACTCCTTAACCACATGCTTGCAAGCGGTGTTGATATCGATTACCGAGTGGGCCCGAAGTATATCTCTCCGACTTGGGAGGGACAAATCGCATCTCGATACATACAACCCAACAGGTACTTTCCGATCACCTGAGATACACCTTTATGATCACCCTCTCATAGAATGACGTTTGATGACCTCAAAGCTTTCTTCCGATACCAGGGAGTTGTATTATCTCATGGTCTAAGGAATACAATATTTGACATAAGAAAAGCTTCACAAAGATGAACACGATGACACGATCTAATTGCTTCGCTTAGTTTGGGTATGTCCATCATATCGTTCTCCCAATGATATGATCTCATTATTAATCGACAACTCATGTCTATGGTTAGGAAACCTTAACCATCATTAATCAATGAGCTAGTCCATAGAGGCATACTAGGGACACGGTGTTGTTCACAAACCACACAAGTATTAAAGTTTCCGCTTAATACAATTCTAGCATGGAATATAAACTTTATCATGAACAAGAATTATAATAATAAGATCTTTATTATTGCCTCTAGGGCATAATTCCAACAGTCTCCCACTTGCACTAGAGTCAATAATATAGTTTACATTTGGCAACAATCTCACAACCATGGCACTAAGGTGCTGATCATGTTTTACACGTGGAAGAGGTTTAGTCAATGGATCTGCGACATTCAGATCTGTATGTACTTTGATAATCTTCAGATCTCCATCTGCTATATAATCTCGGATTATATGAAACTTGCGGTTGATATGCTTTGTCTTTGGATGATATCTTGGTTCCTTAGCGAGTGCTATGGCGCCAGTGTTGTCACACAATATCTCCAGTGGGTCCAATGCACTTGGAACCACGCCAAGCTCAGTGATGAAGTTCCTGATCGAAACTCCTTCACTTGACGCTTCTACAGCAGCCATGTATTCCGCTTCCACTGTAGATCCCGCGATCACGCTTTGCTTGCAGCTTATCCAGCTCACAGCTCCTCCATTCAAAATATAAACGTATCATGTCTGAGATTTAGAATCATCCTTGTCGGTGTCGAAACTAGCATCGACGTAACCCTTTACGACGAGTTGTTCATCACCTCCATAGACTAAGAACATTTCTTTAGTCCTATTTAGGTACTTTAGGATGTTCTTCACGGCTGTCCAGTGTTCCACTCCTGGATCACTTTGGTGTCTGCTCATCAAACTAAGAGCATTGGACACATCCGGTCTAGTACACAGCATGGCATACATGATAGAACCTATGGCCGAGGCATATGGCACTTTGCTCATAGCTTCTCTATCATTTACCATAGCTGGACATTGAGCCTTGCTCAATATCTTACCTGACAACATAGGCACTGAACCTTTCTTTGCCTTATCCATTCTGAACCTTTTTAGAACTTTGTCTAGGTATGTACTCTGGCTTAAAGCTATCAGGCGTCTTTGTCTATCTCTATAGATTTTGATGCCCAATATATAAGCAGCTTCACCTAGGTCTTTCATTGAAAAGCATTTGTTCAAATAACTCTTCACATCGTTAAGCATGTTAATGTCATTTCCAATAATCAATATGTCATCCACATATAGTACCAGAAATGTCACTGAGCTCCCACTCACTTTCTTGTAGATACAAGCTTCGTAGCTATTTGGAACAAATCCAAAGCTCTTGATCACTTGATCAAAACGAAGGTTCCAACTCTGAGATGCTTGCTTCAGTCCATAAATGGAAGATGAAGTTTGCATACTTTATCAGCATCCTTAGGATCAACAAAACCTTCGGGTTGCATCATATACAACTCTTCATCAATGTTGCCATTCAGAAACGCGGTCTTGACATCCATCTGCCATATTTCATAATCATGAAACGCAGCAATTGCTAATAAAATCCGAATGGACTTAAACATCGCTACGGGAGAGAAGGTCTCATCGTAGTCAACACCTTGAACTTGTCGAAAACCTTTCGCGACAAGCCGTGCTTTATAGACGGTAACATTACCATCCGCGTTCCTTTTCTTCTTGAAAATCCATTTGCACTCAACGGCCTTTCGGTCGCTAGGAGGGTCCACCAAAGTCCATACTTGATTTTCGCTCATGGATCCCAATTCGGATTTCATGGCTTCCAGCCATTTCTCAGAGTCTGGGCTCATCATCGCTTCCTCATAGTTTGTAGGTTCACTGTCTTCTACCAACAAGACAGTTAAGACAGGGTTGCTGTACCACTTAGGAGGGGCACGTGACCTTGTCGGCCTGCGACGTTCAGCAGCAGCATCGTCCGAAGCTTCATGATCCTTGTCGTTAGCTTCCTCTATTGTTGGTGCAGGCGGCACTGAAACCATTTCAGGTGCTGCGCTACTCTCCAACTCAAGAGAAGGTTCAACAACCTCGTCTAGCTCTACTTTCTTCCCACTCACTTCTTTCGAGAGAAACACCTTCTCAAGAAAGGAACCGTTCTTTGCGACAAACACTTTGCCTTCGGTTCTGTGATAGAAGGTGTAGGGGTTCGTAGCATGGAAAATAAAAAATTTCTACCGCATGAACACACAATCAAGATCTAATCTATGATCAAGCCAAGATCTATCTACTAGATTGTAGCAACGAGTCGATAGAGGAACTCACCCTCGAAGATTCCAAAGCGGTTAACGAGAGCAGATTCTCGTGGGTGATGTAGTCGTACACTTGCCGATCTCAAGATCGCGTAGACGATCCTTCCGGCGCTGCGTTCCGGCAGTGCTTCCGCAGTCGGTCACACGTTCGGTACTCGATGAAGACCTTCCTCTCCCTTGTTCCAGCAGGCAGCGGAGGTTGTAGCACTCTCCTCGCGATTCCGGCAGCACGACGGCGTGGTACCGGAAGTAGAGGGGAGATCTCGCAGGGCTTCGCCTTAAGCCGGAGCGAGTATGGTGGAGTATGAGAGAGTCCCTCGACGATCTAGGGTTTAGACACGCCGAGGAGGGGCTAGTGCCGGCGGCTAGGGTTTCACCTAGGCGGCGGCGGCGAGTGCCCTAGGGCCGGCGGCGGCGGCGGCTTGGTACTAGGGTTTGGAGGAGAGGATCTTGTGTCTAGGAGGGGAGCCCTGCCCCTCCTCTTATAGGTGGAGGGAGGCGCGCCTGGGGAGGGAGTCCCTCCCCAACTCGGACCCAAGGTGGGCCGGCTGTGGGAGGAGGAACTCCTCCCCCAAGTCGGTTTCAAACCTCCTTCTCCTCTTTCCCAAAACTAGCCGTTTGACTTTCAAACTAGCCGTTTGACTTTTCAAACTAGGATTTGAATAAACCCTCTATTTGGTACAGAGATGACACCAAGTACATAATGCAATCATACCAACTTGATATAACACATTCATGTACCCTTCCCCTCCGGAGTGCCGGACATTCCGGAACCTTCTAGAACATTCCCGATGAAAACACCGGAATCATTCCCCAACTCCGAAACAGGACTTTATATGAATCTTATTATCCGGACCATTCCGGATCTCCTCGTGATATCCCGGATCCCATCCGAGACTCCGAACAACATTCGGTCTCTTACTCATCATTCCATAACTACTCAACAACATCGAATCCTTAAGTGTGTCTCCCTACGGTTCGTGAATTATGCGGACATGATCGAGACACTTCTCCGATCAATAACCAATAGAGGAATCTAGAAATTCATATGGCTCCCACATATTTCTACGATTACTTTGCGATCGAATGAACCACTTACATATGATACCAATTTCCCTTTGTCTCATGATAGTTTACTTATCCGAGGTTATGATCGTCGGTATCTCTGCATACCTAGTTCAACCTCGTTACTGATAAGTACTCTTTTCTCGTTCCCGTGGTATGTGATCCCTTGTGAGCTAGTCACATGCTTGCAAGCTAATTGGATGACATTCCACCGAGAGGGCCCAGAGTATATCTATCTGTCATATGGATGGACAAATCCCACTCTTGATCCATGTGTCTCAACCAATACTTTCTGAACACTCAATGCCACCTTTATAGCCACCCTGTTACGGTGTGGTGTTTGATGTCATCAAAGCATCCTTCCGGAAAAGGTGATATGCATGATCTCATGGTCGAAGGAATTAGGTTACTATGTATTAGAAAGCTTATAGCAAATGAACTATATTAAATGACTTGATCTTTATGCTACGCTTAACTATAGGAGTATGTCCATCACATCATTCTCCTAATGATATGACCCTGTTGTTAATAACATCTCTATGTTCATGATCAGGAAACCATGATCATATATTAACCAACAAGCTAGTTTAACAAGAGGCTTTACTAGGGACTCTTTTATGTTTACAAATCACACAAGTATTAATGTTTCCGGTTAATACAATTATAGCATGGTATGTAAACATTTATCATAAGTATGAAGATATGATAATAACCACTTTAATATTGCCTCTTGGGCATATCTCCAACAGTCTCCCACTTGCACTAGAGTCAATAATCTAGTTTCAAACCTTTGTGTATTCAACACCTATGGCTTTCTGGTGTTGTATGTACACGATTGCTAGTGGTCAACTGATCTCCGGATCTGACACTTCTAGGTCCGTTTGTAATTGCATGTCTTTGCGTCTCTACGCATCACTCGATCTCTAATGAGATGGCTTCGTATAATTTTGGTCCTTCGGTGAGACCTTTAGTTCTTTGGGGTTAAAACATGTTGATAATATTGTCGTACAATATATCTTCATAGTATTATCCCACTGTGAACTACACCTAGTTTGACAACAAACTACTTGACACAAATGCCCTCTTTAGCTGCTATTATAGCAGTCATATACTTAGCCTTTTGTTGTAGTATCTGTCACAATGTCTTAACTTTGGAACTCATCCAAATCCATTATGGAACTTACTTTCCATTATATTGTGCCACCCTTAGTTTAGATTGAGATAAACTTAATTTGTACTTTATGACAAAACTAGTATCAATGTAATTCATTTACAATGAACTAACCATCTATTTGTCACTTCTATAAAATAATATATTCTTAGTTCTTTTACAAGATCATAAGAATATCTTTACTATCGTCCAATGATCATCTTATGAATCATTCTGGTATATGCTCATAACATTTAGAGCATAGGACATATCTGGATTTGTACATATCACAGTATGATTGATATAAATACTCTTTGTGATTTCATACATCAAGTATCAATCTATACTTGAATCTTTGTTTCACTTACCAAGTGTCAATACACTTGAATATATCATCAATATTGAACTCATTCAATCCTTTCTGTGTGACAAGAACCTTTCTTGTAGTTTCTATATTGAACTCATTCAATACATCATCTATGTACTTTCGGCACAACCATATTAGCGTCTATTGATGCCAAATATTTTGGTTTTGCCTAAGTCTTTCATCAGGATGAAATTCTTAATATGTGTTAATAAAAGATACATCATTTCTAATCAACAATATGTCCTCTACATAATGTATTAGAAATGTGTCTTAGCGCTCCCACTTAATTTCTTGCAAATGCAAGCATCTTCATTGTCTCCGATGAAATTAAACTCTTTTAACAGTTTCATCATAGTGAAGATTCCAACTCCGCTATGCTTATTTCAACCATTGAAGTTCGCATATGCATTTAGCATCCTTTGAATTGACAAAACCCTTTGGACCGTGTCATGCACACGTCCTAGGTAACCCTTCTATTAGAAGAACTTGTTTTGTTTATTCAACTACCACATAACAAAATTTATATGTAGTGGTTGCTACATCAATCCGTCTAGACTAAATATCGCTATGAAAGATCAAAATCTTGTCATAGTCAACCTTTGAACATTTTTGTGAACTCTTTCCCAACATGTCAACTATTTCATAGATGCAAAACATCCATGTCTATTTCTTTATAGATCCAAACACAACTGTAAGGTCTTACACCTTTCTCGAGGGTCCTTCAAGTTCAAAACTTGATTTCTCGTGTATGGAACTATCACGGATTTTATGGCTTCAAGCCATTTGACGGAGTCAGGGCCCATCGTCGCTTCTTTGCATGTAGTCCGTTCATTATTCTCAAATAATGATTCAACCCTCAAATCTTGGTATTTGATTGTTTACTCGACCTACTTGGTTCAATAGAAACTTAGACCTTCGTGAACGCAACCTTTGAGGCACGTGAGCCATGAGCATTGTTGCTGCCTCCGGAACACTTTTCGGCGCTGCGCAACTTTGCACATATAGCTAAGGTTCCTTTAACCTTATCAAAGTTATATTGTCCTCCCACTTATCTTTTCACGAAAAATTCCTTCTCAAAGAAACTTGACGTTCTAAGCGACAAACACTTTTGTCTCTGATGTCTATGGAGGAATACTTAACAGTAATACAAAGACAGGTTTATCCGACTTTGGTTGCAAACATCTTTCTTATGCATAGCATACCAATGTTTAAGAAAGGACTACTTGGGTTTTATCCCAAACCATAACTTTATATGGTGTCATTTCAGCGGATTATGATGGAGCTCTTTTCAGTGGAATACGGTAGCCTCTAAAGCTTTTAATCTTTAAAATATAATGGCAGTTCTATGAATTACACCTTTGATCTTACCATGTCAAACAAGGTTTTAATTACATATCTCGAATGCTCCATACTCTTATGGTGTTTCGGGAAATGCAAATCCACAGAACGATTCCTTAAATCTTAGGTATTATGCTAAACTTGTAACTCAAATATCTTCCTTTATGATCTTTATCATAAACTATTTATATTCTTATTACAATGATTTTGCACTTCATCTTGAAAGACTTTGAACTTTTTCAAATGTTTCATACTTCATCCTTATTAAGTAAATATTCATATATTCACTCAAATTTTCGGAGAAAGCATATGAAGTTGAAATCCATCGCTCTTGACTACACATAATGGATTTCGTACAACAATATGTACAAGTTCCAATAAGCTAGTCATTTGTTCCCTTTTGGCCTATGAACAAAGTTTTAATTATCTCTAGGAAAGTTTCACAAGCGTCATGTGATCAAAAATCAAAAGACTCCAAAATTCCATCCACATGGAGTTTCTTCATGTTTTCTTTCCAATATAATTTAAACGGCGATGTCACTTCCTAAGTGATCTTTCAATCAATTTGTCTTTCGACATTTTTAGCACTAGTTTTATGGATGTGATTTCTCCAACGAGATTTGTGAATCATCCATCTTTTATGGATTACGGCAATTATTTGAACAACCCTTTTGTTCTTATAATACCTGATAAAACAAATCTTGAAGGCAAGCTTTGATGTTTAACGAGCAACACAATAACCCTTTATTTGTTCTCGATGAACATCATCACATATTCTTTTGCTAGTTACTTAGGCCATTGTAGTTCATGAATTGTGTTGTTTCGTATGACGATTCACACCAACAAATTCAGTATCAAATACTTAAGAACCACATTGTTCAATAAGCAAAGAATATAGCCATAACACGTATATCTTCTGTATACTTAAACTGAACAATTCTAGTCTTTTCTTTTCTGCCATATACTTATGAGATTCTCTTTCAGTATTTCCTTTTCTGTTTGAAAGAATCTATCAACATCAACAGTGGAGTCATACATATGACACATAGTCCAAGCGTGTATAATTAAATACCAATGTCTTTGGACTTGCACTTTGAAATAGATCACCATCATCAAATGTTTGGTGTTCTTTCAAATTCCTTTCTTTAGTAATCTATTGGTGTAGTAAACACTTTACCTACATCAAATATTCACCCTTATCATGGAATTATCCATGATCAAGCTACTTTTAGCTTATAACGGTGAACTGCGAGTATAATGTTGCTCTCCAAAACATTTTGGAGGATTAGGACAACTAGTGTCTTCAACCTTTTGCAAATTCTCATCAAATACGAGAACATGACTTTTGCCATATTATACTCTATCATGTTGCAACCAAAACTTTGTTTCAGATATCACAATATCTTCCACACATCATGGTTTCTGAAACAACTCTTTCAGATCCTAGATAACCTTGATATTAAGACAATCCTTTGAATATCAAGAATCATGGAGATAAACATGATACTCATACACTAACACTTGGAATTGTCACTCGATTTTAATACAAATTATTAAACTTCATGGAGTAACCGGAACTTACTAAAAGTTTGCAATAGGACTTTTAAACTTTAGATTAACACTTCAAAACAATACGATACCAGTTCGTAAAGTAACTAACCAGAATTCTATAGTTCTATCATCTCAATTAAAACTAAGCGCAAGGTGGTAAACGGATGCCAATGACTACAACAACTATGCAAATTCACTTTGATTTAATTTATGATAAATAGTGTTCAACTTTTAATCATATTGCCGTTGAACTCCCACTCAAAACAATATCCCTCACATTGTTTTAGTGATCACACGAACCAAATCCACCACATCAAAACCGATCATCACGAGAGTTGATGTAGCTTCAATGGCGATCAATCAACATGTTCATCATATCTACTATATGACTCATGCTTTACCTTTCGGTGATCCGTGTTCCGAGACCATGTCTATACATGCTAGGCTCGTCAAGATCAACCTTAGCTTCCGCATGAGCAAATCTGGCTTGCTCACGTTGTATACACTCGCAGAATCTAACACACCCGATCATCACGTGGTGCTTCGAAACAACGAGCTTTAGCAACGGTGCTTACTAAGGATGAACACTTTAAAACTTGAAATTGTGTGCTTGAGGGATCATCTTATAATGCTACCGTCGTTAACTAAGCAATACAAGATGCATAAAAGGATTAACATCACATGCAATTCATAATATGTGATATGATATGGCCTTTCTTCTTGTGCTTCCGATCTCCATCTTCAAGCACGAACATGATCTCCATCATCACCGGCATTGCATCAAGGTCAATGACGCCGCTCCATGGTTGTCGTCCACCAGCTTCAACTATTACAACTACTTTGAACAGACAAGCGGGTCTTAACAGAATTTAAAGACAACCATATGGCTCCTGCCGGTTGCCAACTTACAATAAGGAACATTGCATACATCATATATAATCACAATCATGGCCATATCACATCACAGCACACCCCTGCAAAACAAAGTTAGACGCCTCTAATTTTCTTTGCATGTTTTACGTGGTTTGGGGCTTTCAATAAGTGTCGTTCTAACTTACGAACAAGAACCACAACATTGATACTAGTATTGTCAATCACCCGTTGTAAATTGAATCTTAACTATGTTGGGAGAAACAGGCACCCGCAAAGCCACTTATGCAATACAAGTTGCATGTCAAGCGTGGAGCAAGTCTCATGAACGATGTCATGTAAGGTTAGCCCGGGCCGCTTCATCCCACCATCCCGCAAGATGCAAAGTACACAAGAAGCAATCGACAACAAATGCATCAACGCCCACAATGACCATTGTGTTCTACTCGTGCAACAGATCTACATATATACACGGCTCTGATACCACTGTAGGGGTTCATAGCATGGAAAACAAAAAAATTCTACTGCATGAACACACAATCAAGATCTAATCTATGATCAAGCCAAGATCTATCTACTAGATTGTAGCAACGAGTCGATAGAGGAACTCACCCTCGAAGATTCCAAAGCGGTTAACGAGAGCAGATTCTCGTGGGTGATGTAGTCGTACACTTGCCGATCTCAAGATCGCGTAGACGATCCTTCCGGCGCTGCGTTCCGGCAGCGCTTCCGCAGTCGGTCACACGTTCGGTACTCGATGAAGACCTTCCTCTCCCTTGTTCCAGCGTGCAGCGGAGGTTGTAGCACTCTCCTCGCGATTCCGGCAGCACGACGGCGTGGTACCGGAAGTAGAGGGGAGATCTCGCAGGGCTTCGCCTTAAGCCGGAGCGAGTATGGTGGAGTATGAGAGAGTCCCTCGACGATCTAGGGTTTAGACACGCCGAGGAGGGGCTAGTGCCGGCGGCTAGGGTTTCACCTAGGCGGCGGCGGCGAGTGCCCTAGGGCCGGCGGCGGCTTGGAGGCGGCGGCGGCTTGGTACTAGGGTTTGGAGGAGAGGATCTTGTGTCTAGGAGGGGAGCCCTGCCCCTCCTCTTATAGGTGGAGGGAGGCGCGCCTGGAGAGGGGAGTCCCTCCCCAACTCGGACCCAAGGTGGGCCGGCGGTGGGAGGAGGAACTCCTCCCCCAAGTCGGTTTCAAACCTCCTTCTCCTCTTTCCCAAAACTAGTCGTTTGACTTTCAAACTAGCCGTTTGACTTTTCAAACTAGGATTTGAATAAACCCTCTATTTGGTACAGAGATGACACCAAGTACATAATGCAATCATACCAACTTGATATAACACATTCATGTACCCTTCCCCTCCGGAGTGTCGGACATTCCGGAACCTTCTAGAACATTCCCGATGAAAACACCGGAATCATTCCCCAACTCCGAAACAGGACTTTCCTTATATGAATCTTATTATCCGGACCATTCCGGATCTCCTCGTGATATCCCGGATCCCATCCGAGACTCCGAACAACATTCGGTCTCTTACTCATCATTCCATAACTACTCAACAACATCGAATCCTTAAGTGTGTCTCCCTACGGTTCGTGAATTATGCGGACATGATCGAGACACTTCTCCGATCAATAACCAATAGAGGAATCTGGAAATTCATATGGCTCCCACATATTTCTACGATTACTTTGCGATCGAATGAACCACTTACATATGATACCAATTTCCCTTTGTCTCACGATAGTTTACTTATCCGAGGTTATGATCGTCGGTATCTCTGCATACCTAGTTCAACCTCGTTACTGATAAGTACTCTTTTCTCATTCCCGTGGTATGTGATCCCTTGTGAGCTAGTCACATGCTTGCAAGCTAATTGGATGACATTCCACCGAGAGGGCCCAGAGTATATCTATCCGTCATATGGATGGACAAATCCCACTCTTGATCCATGTGTCTCAACCAATACTTTCTGAACACTCAATGCCACCTTTATAGCCACCCTGTTACGGTGTGGTGTTTGATGTCATCAAAGCATCCTTCCGGAAAAGGTGATATGCATGATCTCATGGTCGAAGGAATTAGGTTACTATGTATCAGAAAGCTTATAGCAAATGAACTATATTAAATGACTTGATCTTTATGCTACGCTTAACTATAGGAGTATGTCCATCACATCATTCTCCTAATGATATGACCCTGTTGTTAATAACATCTCTATGTTCATGATCAGGAAACCATGATCATATATTAACCAACAAGCTAGTTTAACAAGAGGCTTTACTAGGGACTCTTTTATGTTTACAAATCACACAAGTATTAATGTTTCCGGTTAATACAATTATAGCATGGTATGTAAACATTTATCATAAGTATGAAGATATGATAATAACCACTTTAATATTGCCACTTGGGCATATCTCCAACAGAAGTTATACCCAATAGTTTCCTTAGGGTATCCTATGAAGACGCATTTCTCCGCTTTGGGTTCGAGCTTGTCCGGCATCAACTTCTTGACGTAAGCTTAGCATCCCCAAACTTTAAGAAACGACAACTTAGGTTTAGCACCAAACCATAGTTCATATGGTGCCCTATTTAAAGTGAATGCAGCGGTTTCTAATGCATAACCCCAAAACGATAACGGCAAATCAGTAAGAGACATCATCGATCGGACCATATCTAATAGGGTTCGATTCCAGCGTTCAGACACACCATTGCGTTGTGGTGTTCCGGGTGGCGTGAGTTGCGAAACGATTCCGCTTGCTTTAAGATGCGTGAGAAAATTATAACTCAAATATTCACCTCCACGATCGGATCGTAGAAACTTAATTTTTCTGTTACGATGGTTCTCCACTTCATTCTAAAATTCTTTCAACTTTTCAAATGTTTTAGATTTATGTTTCATTAAATAGATATACCCATATCTACTTAAGTCATCGGTAAAAGTGAGAAAATAGCGATATCCACCGCGCGTCGAAACACTCATCGGTCCGCATACATCGGTATGTATGATTTCCAACAAGTCCGTTGCTCGCTCCATCATTCCGGAGAACAGGGTTTTGATCATCTTGCCCATGAGGCATGGTTCGCATGTGTCAAATGATTCAAAATCAAGAGACTCCAAAAGTCCATCAGAATGGAGTTTCTTCATGCGCTTTACACCAATATGACCTAGACGACTATCACATCCCAAGATTTTCCAAATCTTGTAATGTGAAAAATAAAATAAACAAAATAAATTTTTGTTGAAAATCAGGGTGAAAAGAAACTTTTGTTTCTAAATGGAAACTTAAAATCCCATCTTGAACAAACTTTAATTAAAGTTTGAATCCAACAAAAATCCAAATCAAGAGAAATGCATTCCTCAATGAATGTAACTGGAAATTTAAACACTTGGAAAATAAATCCAAACCCTAAACCCTAATGGAATAAAATCATTTCCAAGTTATCTCCAAGCCTATGGATTTGATCCATATAAAATTTGCCAACAAACATTCACAAATGATCAAGAAAGACAAATAGAAATATTATAAGACCATAGAAATTGTTTTCACTTAATTTGAAGCCATGGATAAAAATCTTATTAATATAATAAGTTAAGGAAAAGAAATTTCCAAAACTAACAAAGCATCTATCTAAAAATCCATACCAAATGGTGAGCAATTGATCCTAAAGGGATTTAAAAGGATAAATATATATCAAACAAGATTTCACAAATTGGAATCACCAAGTTTGGATCTCTAAATAAAAAAAATATATGGATTTTATAAGATGAAGAAAGAAATATTTAATAAAGAATATTTAAAGACCAAATCAAATCTTGGCCAAATCCATAAACAAATGGAATGAAAATAATCCAAATCCAAATAAAATTATTGGATAAAGAATTGCCAAAATAAAATAAAATGGCTTAAACCAAATCCTATTAGAGTAAAGACAAACCCAATTTTTAAATGATTAATAAATCTTATTAAAAGCTTTTCCAAATAATTCAAGATGAATTATTTGACACCCAAATAATCAAATAAAAACCTACTGAAAAGTTTTGGAAGGTTTTTGGAAAATCAAATGGTGTTTGGAAATATTATTAAATCCTATTTGATTTAAAACAAGGACCTTTTTATTAATAAAAAAAGACCCCAAAAGAGAATAAAATAAATTCCAAAATTGACATCAGAATGTGCTACTAATCAGTATTTAAACCCACACAAAATTTGGCAAAGGTTTGAATTCAAATGAGTGTTCAAATTGTTTAAACAAAATCAAAACAGAAAATCAGGATTAGAAAAAGAAAAACAAAACAGATCAAAAAAAATGAATCTGGTCGACCCAACCCAGCTAGCCCACTAAAGCCCATCTGCAGCCCACCTCTCCCTCACCGAGCGAACCGTTATTCACTCAAACCCGCACCCCTCGACCGCTGACAGAACGACCCCACCCTCACTCTCCCTCACTCGCAGACAACCGGGTCCCACTCCCTAGCTTTCTTCCTCACCCGCCGCGACTCCTTCTCCCCTCACCTCGCCGGCTGATTCCGCTGATGAATGATCGCTTTAATTCGCGGCATTGATGCTGCCTTTACCCTCTGCGACCATGCTCGTTAAAGCGTCTCTCCCTCCTCTCTCTTTCCCCTCCGTCGCCTCACCCTAGCGCGCCCCCAGGCTACCCAATTGCTCTCTACACCATCATCTGTCCGACGACTCTCCGGCGACGATTCCGGCAGCCCCTCACTGCCCCTTGCCCCCTCGACCACCCTCACCTGCTCCCCACCTCCAGGCGCATCTCCTCATCGCACCAGCTCGTCCCCGCGCGCTCCAGAGCCTCGGCAACGACGACGACCACCGCCGCCACCGTCTGTTTCCTCTCCGGCGAAGCTACTGGTAATAATCTGGCCACCCCTTGTCCTTTCGATGATACGCCTGGAACCAGAGTACTCGCCCGCATCTAATGTCGCTTGTACCGTGTCCTAGCACGCTACGTAGCCTCGTCCCCGACGACATCTGAGCGAGCCCGAGGCGCAGCTCCACTCCGATGAGCGATTCCGATCACCTCCGTGCGCCCCCTCGCCAGCAAGGACTACCTTGAGATTCCCCACGCCATGGCGATCACGGTGAGCCCTCCCTATTTCCTTCTCGCTTCCTGCATCGCCAACTCCGTCGCTGTCTGACCGCTCCGCCGCCAGCACTGCTGGTAAGTGGTCAGTAGTTGTGCATCGTTCGATTAGGATCCAATGCTCGCGATAGAAACTAACTGAAAGGTTACGCGCTCTTCTGAGCCGTGTGATCCCACTTAAATCCAACGGCTGCCGTCGCACGATCCAACCGAAGCGGTACAGACGAATGAAATCACGACACGTGGCTCTGCTCGTTTGAATTAAAACAGATTTGATCTATTAGATGCTAGATTTTGTAAAATCTATAACTTTTAATCTACACGTCCAAATTTTGCAAACTTTGTATCAATGGATTCAGCAAGACAAGTCCTAGCCAACCATGCACTTTGTTTAATAAAAAGCTTCTGTTAAATTGTTTGTTTTTACAGAAACTTGTGTATGCTTGTTTAGGATATAAAATTTATTCCAAAATGATTTTGGGGGTAAAATCTTTGGAAAATGGTGTATTTTGAACCTACTGACCATAGGAAACAAATTGTGGTTTCAAAAATGTATTTGGTGAAACAAAAGAATGAATCTTGGATTTAAACCAATTCTAGTCAAATAAAAATATGGTTTATTTATTAAAAATGGTTTTGGAAGAAAACCTTTGGGAAGTGTTTTGTTTTAAAATCTCTGACCCCAAACACCAAGTTTTATGATTTGAAAATGTATCTGGTGAATCCTATAGAACTACTACTTTACTAAAGACATTTTCAACCACATAAAATAATGACTTGGTTTAAAAATGGTTTATAAAGTGAAACCTTTTGCAAATGACTTTGCCACTTTATAAAATGACCAATAGGTGTTTTAAAATGTTTATGAACCATTATAAACCACTTTTACAAATAAAACAATCTCTTGCATGCTTGCATGCATTGTTTTGTTTCTATAATCTTATGTGATGAATTGCTTGAATGGTAGATTGAAATGTTGTTTGCTTGATTGAATTGTAGTGATTTGAAGTGAGTGAACATTGCAAAGATCAAGGAGAACCTATACTCTCTACCAACAAGGCAAGTGGTGCTTCATGATATTTTCATTCCTATGTTTTCTACTAAGCATTAGAAATATTTTGTTAGACTTGCATGCTATATTTTGCTTATGCCATGTTGGGAAATCCTAGTAGATGTAGAATTGCTAGGAAATTTCTAAGTTAAGATGCTTATCTGTGCCATGCTTATCCTAGCTAGTAGCAAACAAAGGGTGGTGAAATATGCATGCTATGTTAAAATATTTCTAAGTCTTTGGACTTGTGTTTTGCCTAATAAAACAACTAAGTTAATGAAACACCTGGGTGGAATGGAAGGATTGGTTTATGTTGAGTGGTTACACAAGGCCCATCTCAATGGTTTACCTTGTGTATCTCACTTGTGGAAAGCCACCCAGGAACAAAGAGATTTTAGAGGCCAAATGTTAAGAAGCTTCTAGTGCAGCCACTTGGCAATATGGGCTCTGCCTGGATCACATAGGTTGCTAGAACTTAGCCATTTGGACAGTTGGTGGTAGTGGGAATGATAGGTTGGAGCGCGTCCATTTGGTCTAAGGGAAGGCTTCTGAAAGGTCATGTCTTGGTGAAAATCAAGGCTTGTGGGGAAAGTGCACAACCTCTGCAGATGGAAGAATCTAAGTACTTAGCCAAGTCCATGGTAATGGACAACTTGAGCATCAAGACATGGAAGCTATCAAGAATCTCATCATCCAAATTTCTAAGTTAAAAACTTGTGGTTGAACAAGGGTTGAAAGGATCACCAATTTCTATTGGGGGATGTCTTGGGAAAGATTTTGACAAGCAAAAACTTAGTGTTTTCAAATGATAAGGAAAATCTATTTTGAGCAAAGCAAGCCTAAGCTCCACTTAGCCAAATGCATATAGATGATAGACTCTACTATACTACCATAGTATCACTTGCCAATACAATTCAAATGTATTGACCCTTGTGGCTGTAACTTGTTATGTTGTAGGTTTGTTTGATATTAGTGAAGTTTAATGATTAGGATTACAAGTCTACAACCAACATGTCTGCCTGTGGCACTTTGAAGA
Source organism: Avena sativa (assembly GCA_916181665.1). Classification (NCBI taxonomy): domain Eukaryota; kingdom Viridiplantae; phylum Streptophyta; class Magnoliopsida; order Poales; family Poaceae; genus Avena; species Avena sativa. The sequence goes on along the minus strand of OV702294.1, from coordinate 161,470,871 downwards.
TGAAGGACCCCATGCTATTGTTATATTCTGCGGCATTGTAATGAGATAGCCAAATGAGCTATGTAAGATGTAATAAATTATTTTATTCCTCGTTATAAAGTTGTATTATGACCTATGTTTCTTGATATTACATCTTAATTGTGGATGCTAGCTATTGATCCAGGGACTAGCATTGTAAACACAGGGATCTCTACCTTATTAAAGGTTGGGAACCTTACAACGACAGTGCCACAAATAAGTAGTATTATCACTATCTACTTTGCATCTCTTAGCCTCAATGTTATGGATGTGTGTTTCATCCCTTTCGAGATTCAGAAGAAATAAACCATTTACAGCAGGTGCATGACCATAAAAGATGTTACTCATATAAATAGAACAACCATTATTCTCCGATTTAAATGAATAACCGTCTTGCAATAAACACGATCCAGAAATAATGTTCATGCTCAACGCAGGCACATAATAACACTTATTAAGGTTTAAAACTAATCCCGAAGGTAAAACTAAGGAGAGCGTACCGACGGCCATCACATCAACTCTTGATCCGTTGCCAACGCGCATCGTCACCTCATCCCTCGCAACCCGCCGTTTATTCCGTAGCTCCTATTTCGAGTTACAAATATTAGCAACTGAACCAGTATCAAATACCCAGGCACTACAACGAGGGCTAGTAAGGAAAACATCAATAACATGTATATCAAATATACCTTTGATGGTGCCAGCCTTCTTGTCCGCTAAGTACTTCGGACAGTTGCGCTTCCAGTGACCCTTGTCCTTGCAATAGAAGCACTCAGTGTCCGGCTTGGGTCCATACTTGAGCTTCTTCTTAGCAGAGGCAATGCGCTTGCCGCCGCCTTTCTTGAAGGGCTTCTTTGCACCCTTACCTTTCTTGAAGGTGGGGGGCTTGTTGACCATCAACACATGATTATCCTTTTTGATGTCCACCTCCGTAGCCTTCAGCTTTGCGAAGAGCTCGGTGATCGTATCAGTGGAACCAATCTGATTATGAGTCACTACAAAACTTTTGTAGCTGGGAGGGAGTGATTGCACAACCCTGTCAATCTTGAGCTCCTCTGGAATCTTGCAGTCCAGTTGCTCAAGGCGTTGAGTGTAGCCCGACATCTTAATGGCGTGCTCACTAACGGAACTCCCTTCCTCCATCTTGCAGTTAAAGAATTTCTCAGAGATCTCATATCTCTCAGAACGGGCCTAAGTCTGAAACATAGTTTTCAGTTCCTCAAGAATCTCAAAGGGCCCGGGATAGGCTTCAAAACGATTTTGAAGGTCCGATTCCATAGCAAACAACATGGTGCTCTTAATCACACCATAATCATCTTTGCGTGACTGATAAACAGCTTTCTCATCAGCCGGCGCCGTTGCAGCAGGGGGGTTACGTAACGCTTTCTCAAGGACATAGTCCTTTTGACCGCCAGAGAGAATGATTCTCAGATTGCGGAACCAGTTGGTGAAGTTAGACCCATTGTTTCTAAGCTTTTCCTTCTCAGCAAAAACGTTGAAGTTGAAGTTGGACTTAGCCATTTGATCTACAATGTTTGCAAGTACAAATTAGACTATGTTCATGATAACTAGTTCAACTTTTAATCAAATTACTAGATGAACTCCCACTAAATTCAACATCCCTCAAGTTGTTTAGTGAACATGATCCAAATTCACCACACCTAATCCGATCTTCACGAGAAGAGATGTGGTTTCAATGGTGGACAACAAAGTGTCGATCATATAATTCATATGACTCATGCTTAACCTTTTGGTTCGTGTGTTCTGAGGCCATGTCTGTACATGCTAGGCTCGTCAAGTCAAACCCAAGTATTTCCGCGTGTGCAAAACTGGCTTGCACCCGTTGTATGTGAACGTAGAGTTTATAGCACCCGATCATCACGTGGTGCTTGAACACGACGAACTTTAGCGACAAGTACTTTACTCATTCCGTAATCCGATATCACTTTGTGATTAACTCCTTAACCACATGCTTGCAAGCGGTGTTGATATCGATTATCGAGTGGGCCTAAAGTATATCTCTCCGACTCGGGAGGGACAAATTCCATCTCGATACACACAACCCAACAAGTACTTTCCGATCACCTGAGAGACACCTTTATGATCACCCTCTCATAGGATGACGTTTGATGACCTCAAAGCTTTCTTCCGATACCAGGGAGTTGGATTATCTCATGGTCTAAGGAATACAATATTTGACATAGAAAAAGCTTTGCAAAGATGAACACGATGACACGATCTAATTGCTTCGCTTAGTTTGGGTCTGTCCATCATATCATTCTCCCAATGATATGATCTCATTATTAATCGACAACTCATGTCTATGGTTAGGAAACCTTAACCATCATTAATAAATGAGCTAGTCCATAGAGGCATACTAGGGACACGGTGTTTTTCACAAACCACACAAGTATTAAAGCTTCTGCTTAATACAATTCTAGCATGGAATATAAACTTTATCATGAACAAGAATTATAATAATAACATCTTTATTATTGCCTCTAGGGCATAATTCCAACAGAAGATCCGGGAGATGAAGGAAGAGCTAGAGGCCAAGGACTTCGAGCTTGAGCATCAGCAGGGAGTGATCGAGAGGCTTCGCTCATAGAAGAGGGCTCTTAGGGCCAAGATCGAGGCCTTGACTGCTAGTGTTGATTAGTACAAGACCGCCATGGAGAATGCAGGTCTAACCCTCGTTGATGTGGAGATTGGTGCGGAGGAGTAGTGTAGACTACTCGATTATCTTTTATCTACCGTACTTTGATTATTGAGATGCAATGACCATCCAACATGTGGGTGGCTTGCTATGGTGTGTTTGCATTTCCAAAACTTGTTGTTTATGTCGTTCAAACTCTGTTATTTTGATGCTTGGTTATTGTGATTGAGTATGTGATGTATTGTGCATGTTAAGCATCTATGGGTATCTCATTCTTATCCTTATTAAAACCATAGATGCCTCCTCGACATGCCAACCCCAACCAAAACAAAAACAACAACAATGTCATTTCCGAGATGCAGCAGTTGATGATAGCACAAGCTCAACTGATGCACATGATGACAACCTTCATGCATAACCAGAACCAGAATAACAACAACAAGAACAACCAGAATAATCCGCCAGGATTTGACATGCTCACCAGATTTAAGACTGAGGCCTACAAAGTTCTCGGGAACCACTGATCCAATGGTGACCAATGATTGGCTACGTTCAGTGAACAAGGATTTAGTGATGGTAGGCTGCACCGATGAAGAGAAGGTCAGGTTTGCAGCACATCTTCTTGAAGGGCCAGCAGCAACTTGGTGGGACAACTTTCAGATCACCACTCCCATTGAGGATGTGACTTGGGCTATCTTTGAGGATGGATTCCGTACAGCTCACATCACATCTGGAGTGATGAATTTGAAGAAGAAGGAATTCCACAATCTGAAGCAGCGTCAATGCAGCGTGGCTGAATACATTGAGGAATTCAACAATCTGGCGCGTTATGCACTGGATGAAGTTGATAAAGATGCCAAGAGGAAGGAGAAATTCCTCGAAGGACTGAATGATGAGTTAAATCTGCAGCTGTCTGATGCCTATGTCCCAACCTACCACTCACTGTGTGACAAGGCTACCATCTTGGAGAACAAGATGAAACAGGTTGAGAGCAGGAAGAGGAAGCATAGCTTCGATAAGCACAGCTCGGGATCGTCTCACAAGCGTTCCCATCATAATGACAGTGGGAGTTCTGGATCCCACAAACATGGAAAGTACAACAACCACCATAGCCACAACCGCCATCATGACAACAAGCATCACCGCAGTCATGATAATGACAAGTACAAGAACCACAAGAGTGGACACAAAAACCACCATAGTGGAGGTGGAAGTGGAAGTGGAAGTCAGCCTGCAAAGAGAGATATCAGTCAGGTTGAATTCTTCAAGTGTAAGAAGATGGGGCACTATGCTAATGAGTGCCCAGAAAAGAAAGTCGAAGGTGCCAACAAGCCTAATCCCTTCCAAAAGGTACAAGTGAACCACATCAATGTGGAAGAAATATATGAGGAACCTGATGCTGTGGCTGGTAAGTTCAAACTCAATTCTGTTCCAGCACTTGTTCTTTTTGATACTGGCGCATCGCATTCATTCATATCAAGAACATTTGTTGATAGAAATGGACTTCTAGTTGAAACTATTGGGTGTCCTATAAAAGTAAGTTCTCCTGGTGGAGAAATGATAGTGAACTCGGGATGTCATGACCTAGTGATAGAATTTGGAAAGTATAAGTTTCCCACTAATTTGATAATCCTAAATTCCCAAGGATTGGATGTCATTTTGGGAATGGATTGGATGACTAAGTACAAGGGAGTGCTAGATTGTGCCAATCATACTGTCACACTCACAACCCCGGATAATAAAAGGATTAGATTCAAGACTAACTTTGAATCGAAAGGGAGTAAGCTAAATTCTCTTAAGGGGTTAGCATAGATAGTGTGCTAATTGTGAGAGAATATGCGGATGTGTTTCCGGAGGAATTGCCGAGAATGCCACCAGATAGAGATGTGGAGTTTCTGATTGACTTGCTGCCAGGATCAGGACCAATAGCTAAGAGACCTTACAAGATGTCAGTTGATGATTTGAAAGAACTCAAGAAACAACTTGGAGAACAGTTGCAGAAAGCATATATTCAACCAAGTTCTTCATCTTGGGGAGCACCAGTTTTGTTTGTTGAAAAGAAAGATAGAAGTCAAAGGTTATGCATAGATTATCGTTCACTCAATGAGGTTACTATCAAGAACAAATATCCTTTGCCCAGAATCAATGACTTGTTTGATCAGTTAGAAGGAGCCCGTGTGTTCTCGAAGATTGATCTTTGATCAGGCTATTTTCAGCTAAAGATAAGGGAACAAGACATACCTAAGACTGCTTTCACCACTAGGTATGGATTGTATGAGTACACCGTGATGCCATTTGGTTTAACAAATGCACCAGCCTACTTCATGAATATGATGAACAAGGTGTTCATTGATTTTCTTGACAAATTCGTTGTCGTTTTCATCGATGACATTTTGATTTATTCCAAGAGCAATGAAGAGCATGAAGAGCATTTGCGATTGATACTTGAGAAGCTTAGAGAGCATAAGTTGTATGCTAAATTCAGCAAGTGTGAATTTTGCCTGAATGAGGTTGGATTTCTTGGACACATTGTGTCAGGAGATGGTGTAGCAGTTGATCCCGCAAAAGTGTCAGCTGTAACTGAGTGGGAATCTCCTAAGTCAGTGAAAGAAGTTCGTAGTTTCCTTGGCTTGGCAGGATACTATAGAAGGTTCATTGAGAATTTCTCAAAGGTAGCTAGCCAATGACGGAGTTACTTACGAAAGATAAGAAATTTGAGTGGAATGAAGGATGTGAACTCAGTTTCCAAGAGTTGAAGAAGAGACTAGTGACAGCACCAGTCTTATGTCTGCCGGATTTGGAGAAGGATTTCCAAGTTTATTGTGATGCATCTCACCAAGGATTGGGTGCAGTTCTGATGCAAGAAGGGAAAGTTGTGGCTTATGCCTCGAGACAAATCAAAACTCATGAAGTGAATTATCCTACTCATTATTTAGAGTTAGCCTCTGTTGTCCATGCACTCAAAACATGGAGACATTATATTTTGGGAAAGCGATGTGAAGTGTTCACAAATCACAAAAGTTTGAAGTATATCTTCACTCAGAAAGAAATCAACATGAGACAAAGAAGATGGCTAGAACTCATCAAGGACTATGACTTGAGTTTGCAATACCACCCTGGTAAAGCAAATGTTGTAGCGGATGCATTAAGCCGTAAGGTTTATGTGAATGGCCTTACTAAAGGAGAGTTGCCAGATGATCTGTGTGCCCAATTCAAAGATCTCAGATTGGAGATAGTGCCTGAAGGACATCTCATGACATTGGATGTTCAACCCACCTTGTTGGACAAAATCAAGGAAGCCCAAAAGACGGACAAGGAAATTGGAGAGATTAAGGAAAAGATTGTCAAGGGAAAATCCAAAGGATTCCATGAAGACGAACAGGGTACCTTATGGTATGTAAAACGTATCTGCATTCCGCAAGATCCGGAGCTTCGGAAACTGATTTTACAGGAAGCACACAACTCACCATATTCCATTCATCCGGGTAACACCAAAATGTACATGGATGTGAAGGAAAGATTTTGGTGGAATAATCTCAATAAGGACATCGCCGAACATATTGCTTTGTGTGATGTATGTAGTAGGGTGAAAGCGGAACATCAGAAACCAGCAGGATTGTTGCAACCACTACCTATTCCTGATTGGAAGTGGGACAAGATTGGTATGGATTTCATCACTGGACTGCCAAGGACTAGATCAGGATATGATTCTATTTGGGTCGTAGTGGATCGTCTAACTAAAGTGGCTCATTTCATACCCGTGAAGACAACCTATACAAGTGCTAAGTTAGCCAAGATCTATATGAATAGGATTGTGTGTCTGCATGGAGTACCTAAGAGTATTGTGTCTGATAGGGGAACTCAATTCACTTCCCATTTTTGGAGGCAACTACATGAGTCATTGGGAACGAGATTGGAATTCAGCACCGCTTTTCATCCCCAGACTGATGGACAGACAGAAAGGACCAACCAGATTTTAGAGGATATGTTGAGGGCATGTGCCCTAGACTATGGAGCTAGTTGGGATGAAAGTCTGCCTTACACGGAATTCACTTACAACAACAGCTATCAAGCCAGTATTGAGATGGCACCGTTTGAATTTCTCTATGGGAGAAAGTGTACTACACCATTGCTATGGAATGGTGTTGGAGAAAGAAACTTGTTCGGGCCAGAACTAATCAAGGAAGCTGAAGAGAAAGTCAAGTTGGTAAATGACAGATTGAAGATAGCACAGTCCCGACAAAAGAGTTACGCAGATCCAAAGCGTAGAGAAGTCACCTATGAGGTGGGTGATAGAGCTTATCTTAGAGTGTCACCACTTCGTGGAGTGAAGAGGTTTGGATTCAAAGGAAAATTGGCCCCAAGATATGTTGGACCATTCAAGATTCTGAGCCGTAAAGGAGAAGTGGCATATGAGATTGAATTGCCTGAATCATTGTCTGCCGTTCACAATGTGTTTCATGTGAGTCAGTTAAAGAAATGCCATCCGGAGATGGAAGAGACTTCTTTGAATGATACTATACCTTTGGAAGAGGTCCAATTGGAAAGTGATCTCACTTATGAGGAAAAACCTATCAGGATTCTTGAGACTGCAGAAAGAGTTACTCGGACTAAGACTATCAAATTCTGCAAAGTTCAGTGGAACCATCATTCCGAGGAAGAAGCAACATGGGAAAGAGAAGATGATCTTCGGAAAGACCACCCTCACCTATTTGCTAGTTGTAGAGGTACCAACCTTTAATAAGGTAGAGATCCCTGTGTTTACAATGCTAGTCCCTGGATCAATAACTAGCATCCACAGTTAAGATGTAATATCAAGAAACAAAGGTCATAATACAACTTTATAACCAGGAATAAAATAATTCATTACATCTTACATAGCTCATTTGGATATCTCATTATAATGCAGCAGAAATAACTATAGCATGGAGTCCTTCATCTTCAAAGTGCCACAGGCAATCATGTTGGTTGTAGACTTGTAATCCTAATCAACACACTTCACTATCATCAAACAAACCTGCAACATTATAAGTTACAACCACAAGGGTCAATACATTTGAATTGTATTGGCAAGTTTCACTACTATGTAGAAATAAGTGGAACCTATCAATATATGCATATTTGGCTAAGTAGGGTTTAGGCTCATTTGCAGAAAGCAATATAGTTTTATCCTATCTTTTCAAAATATTTTTGATCTTTTGACAATCTTTCTGAACTCCTTGGAAACCTCCAAGTGCTTCTAATCCCTTGTTGACACCATCAAGTTTTACTTTGAGAAATTGGATTGTCGAGATCTTCCATAGCTTCAGGCCTTAGTTGCTCAGAGTTGTCCATAACCGGGGACACGACTAAGTACTTAGAATTTGATCTTCTGCAAAAGTTGTACAATTTACCCACATGACACAATCTCGTCTTGATGCCACCAGTGGCCGCTGGATAAGTACACACCAAATGGAGTACCGGCAGATCGAGAATGTGACAAATTCTTCCCATAAAAGTCCTCCCAATACATAATGCTAGCTTGTCTACCAGGCACCAATGTAAGGATATATTTCCAATACATAATTCTAGTTAACCTGAAGATGCCAATGCAAGGGTCTTCCACTATATAGTTGACTAAGCCAGAGCCCATTTAGCATGTGGCTGTACACGGAAGCCACTGTACGAGAAACATGTTCAATCTCTAAGTCCCTGGGTGGTTTTCTTCTAGTGCACATACAAAAATATAGCCATATAAACATGGTTCCCTTTGTTGCCACCTTGTCCAAAATTGAGTATCCTCATTCCACTCAGGTGGTTCATTGAGTGCTTGTTTTATTATATAAAACATATATTTTTCCAACACTTCATATAATCATATCATGTATTCCATCCCAAGTCTATAGCAGGGCTAGGCATAGTACAACTATGATGTTTTCACTAAGAAAGATCGATTTCCTAATAGGACATAGCATAGCATAATAATATAGTAGCCCTATCATGCATACTACAAAAATACCACTAAGTATAGTGAAAATAGTAGGACATGGATGATAGTGTCACTTGCCTTAGTAGCAGGCGGGAGAGTCACATTCTTCACGATAGCAAACGTTACACTCCGTATAATCTAGAATACAAGCACTCAAAATGAGCACACTAGCAATACATAGAATAATGAAAATGCATGTACGAATGGAAAAGTATTGTGCAAATACACTCTAATTGTTTCATGGTCACCAAAATTACTTTCTTATTATTTGATATACGCATGAAGAAATATGCAACATATTAAAAGATCATTCAAAAATCATTTTGCGACACTAGAAACGAAACGACACAACTCACAAGAAAACAGTACGACATTGTAACATCCCTAAAATCATGATTTCAAAGATTGCACATCATTCATGCATACATATAATTTTGAGATCATTTTCAAACTATTTTCAAGAAAACAGAAGCACATAGTGCTATCATTTTATGTGAGCAAACATAAATCAAATGACTATCCTCAATTGAGAGCATAAGTGTTTTAACCAAGTCTTGTTTGCTTCCTTGTTGTTTAGATTGAATGTAGATTTGGACAAAAATTTACAAAGCAAATATGATTTCAAAACCATTTTCAAAAACATTTCCAAATCAAGTGCCATAGCACTGTTTATTTTGTTTATTCAAAGGGACCAAGCAAGTACAGAGAGATCACTTGGTTTTGTGTCCAAAAATATGATGTTTACACTTTACAAAAATCCAGAAAAGGTTTGAAATTCAAATGCCTTTGAATTTGATTGAAAATCATTCCAGAAAATCGATTTAGAAAAAGAAAAAGAGTTAAGAAAGAGAAAAGGGCCGGCGCCAGCAATTGAGCCCAGCAATAGACGCATCCCATTTAGCCCACCCGGGTTCCCCCTCTCTCCTTCTCGCTCGCAGACGAACCCGCAGAGAGGCTGACGCCAGGACCCCACCCCCTCTCTGTTTTATTCGCTAACAGGTAGACCCACTACCATGTCAGGCTCGTCGTCAATCTCGCGCTGAAGAACTGCTCGCCGTGGTCGTTTCTTCCCCGACGCAAATGCTCTTAATTGGCGTTGATTGCTCGCGAGATTCTCGCCCCTGCTCCGTCTACTTAACCCCCACCTCTCTGCTACCATTTCCCCGCACTTAGCACCACCTCTCCGCCACCAGGCTGCCCTCAATCAACCTCACACCGCCGCAGACAGAGCTCACTCCGGCGATCCATTCCGGTGAGCCCCGTGCGCCCCGTCCCCTCTGGTTCATACGAGCCGCTTTGCAACTTCTTTGCGCACCTCCTGACCCCACTGGTTTGTCCTGTACTGTCCCAGGTCGTCAGTTCCGTTCGACACCGCAAGCACCCGACGACAACCTCGACTCCGGCGACCAAATTCCGTAAGACCTTGCGCCCCTTCGCCTCTGATTCACACGAAGTTGTTCGCCACTGTCTCGTGCGTCATCTGGTGCCATTTTTTTGTGCTAGGGAGACCAGGAGCGTCGCCAACATCGCCGACTACTCGAACCCGACGCCGCCTGCAACTCCGACGAGCTCCCGCAGCCACTCCGTGCGCCCCTTGCCAAGCCGCCGCCAAGTTGAGCTTCTCCTCGTCGCTGCGAACCTGGTGAGCATCCTCCCACCTCTCCGGGCGACCTGTAGCGCCGCGCCGCCGTAGGCAGATCTTGCCGCCGCCAGTAGGCGCCGCTAGCGCCGCTCAGTTTTGGTCGGTTGATTCGTAGCCGTCAGATCTAGATCTAGCGCGTAGGATTAGTTCACTTATCAAACCGTTAAGTTTAGATCTGAGCCGTGCGTGTTAGTTAGATCCAACGGTAGCCGAGCGTGATCCGGTGCGAAGAGGTACGCACCAATCAGAAACAGACGCGTGGCTAGGGTTAGATTTAAAACTGGGTTTTGAATCTGATTTATGTTCAAATTTGTTTTTGCTATAACTTTTGATCCCCACGTTAGAATTTGACAAATTTTATACCGTTGGAATCAGGAGAGAAAGCTCTTTCTAACTATGCAATGTGTTTAATGTTTAGTTTCTGTTAAAAAGGTTTTATTTGCAGAAACTTGTGTAGGACGAATTTGAGTATATGAAAAGTTTAGGAAATGATTTAGGGTTTAAACAAATGTTGTTTGGCAAGTTTTCAACTTGTTTATGAATCAGTACTGTTTACTTGCTTTGTGGAGTTTTAAAAAAATCATCACATATCATTCTTGCATGCATGCATATGTTTTTGATTGTATATGTTTTGTGTGTAATTTGTTGCTACCATTCTTTGTGTAGACTTTGGTGCTAGTGATTGTGATTGTGAGGAGTGCTACTCTACCAACTACCAAGGCAAGTGGTACTTCATGAATATTTCTAACCCATATTTTATACTAAGCATTAGAAATATTTTGCTAAGTCTTGCATGTTAATATTTTGCTTATGCCATGTTGGGAAATCCTAAGTAGTTGTAGAATTGCTAGGAAATTTCTAAGTTAAGTTACTATCTATGCCATATTTAGCCTAGCTAGTAGCAAACAAGGGTTGGTGAAATGTACATGCTATGATGAAAATATTTCTAAGCCTTTGGACTTTTGTTTTGCTTAATAAAACAACTAAGTCAATGAATCACCTGGGTGGAAAGGGACTTGATTGGTGGTTTTGGTTGAGTGGTTACACAAGGCCCATGGCTATGGTTTACCTTGTGTATCTCACTTGTGGTAAGCCACCCAGGAACAAAGAGATTTTAGAGGCCAAGTGTTAAGAAGCTTCTAGTGCAGCCACTTGGCAATATGGGCTCTGCCTGGATCACATAGGTTGCTAGAACTTAGCCATTTTGACAGTTGGTGGTAGTGGTATGATAGGTTGGAACGCGTCCATTTGGTCTAAGGGAAGGCTTCTGAAAGGTCCTGTCTTGGTGAAACCAAGTCTGGTGGGGAAAGTGCACAACCTCTGCAGATGGAAAAATCTAAGTACTTAGCCAAGTCCATGGTAATGGACAACTTGAGCATCAAGACATGGAAGCTATCAAGAATCTCATCATCCCAATTTTCTAAATAAAAACTTGTGGGGGAAACAAGGGTGAAGGACCTCAATGTCTATTGGTGGTTCCTTGGGAAAAGTTTTGACAAAGAAAAACTTAGTGATTTCAACTAATAGGCAAAACCTATTTTGAGCAAAGCAAGCCAAGCTACACTTAGCCAAATTTGCATATAGTATATAGTCCACCTAAATTATACTAAGGTATCACTTGCCAATACTATTCCAAAGTATTGACCCACTGTGGCTGTAGCTTGTGATGTTGCAGGTTATTCTGATGAGGATTAGGTGTCATGAGTCTACCCTCAACATGTTTGCCTGTGGCACATGAAGATGAAGACTTTTATATATTTACTTATTCAAACTCTTGTACTAGGCCTGTGGCCTTTGAGTTGTAAAGACTATGTTTATCTCTTGAATGGATGTAATAATGACCTTTGTATCTATGTACTTCATCTTAAACTGTGGATGCTAGAATTGATCCAGGGACTAGCATTGCAATCACAGGGATCCTTTTCCTTTATAAAGGAGGGATCTTACAGATGGTATCAGAGCACTGTGTTGCCTGTAGGATTATGACCCTAGGATTGGAAACCACTAAGGAAAAATTTCCAACAACTTCTACACTTGTCTATTCTTCTCGTAAACTTTTCTAATCTTCTTTCTCATCTCTATTTGTAGATGAACTCCATCAAAGAAGCCGTAAGGAAAGGACAACTCATGACAATGACTTTGGAGTGTGAGACAGAGTTTCCCAAGGCTCTCAAGGACCTCATGGTGGCAATGGAAATACATGGTGCAGCTGTGTACAAAGGCTTTCCTATGATGGATGAAGGAGTTGAGTACTGGTGGGTGCAACTTCACTTGTACAAAAACAAGGAAGACAACCACAAGGAAACAGGATTCTGCATGTACACCAACACTATGGTGCACACCACATTCTTTGAATCAGCAAGGGATGCAGCTTGGAGGACTATCAAAGAACTTAGTGCTAGAGTCAAGTGCAGAATGCTCAACCTCCAAAATGACTTAAAGAAAGAGAAGAATCATACCCAAGAGTTGGAGGCTACCAACCAAACCTTAAGAGGAGACATTATAGACTTAGTGATGGAATCATGTGAACAAGATAGGTTAATTGCTTCTAGAAATATTGTGTTAGCCAACAGATCTAGTGAGATTGGATTGTAAACGTACTTCGTTAGTTGGACCACCACTTATCACCTTATTTTCCAAATGTTGCTTTAAAAATACGTTGAACCTTGATTGTTGTAATGGATCCATGTATGCCTTGACTTGTGTGTTTTGATATGTATGTGATGCTTTGCCTTGTGTTTCATTTTAGATTGTGTTGTTCTAACCTTTTCTATCTTATAAATAGATGCCTAATGTTACCATCAGCACTGTTGAGGAGTTCCAGGGAACTCGCTTTGGTCCTCGTATTGTTGAGCTTACTACCTTGCTCAATCTCCCTCTTCCTACCATCATGGTGCTTCCCCTCACCAAGTTTGAGAGGAAAGATCTTTGGGGCTTCAAGGTCAATCAGCCCGGACGTCAGACAGAGCCTACCATGGAGGCCATCATCTTCAAGCTCATGAACGATGACAAGGAGAGAGGCCTTGAGGTAGTGATGCAGGATCTGATAGGACGTCTGCTAGGGAGACACTCTCGACAGGTTAGAGGTACCCACTTCCATGTCTTCGGTAGACGTGATGAGGATGGAGAGTCCATTGACTTCGAGGACGATTCGAGGGACACCGCAGAGCCAATTCGTCTATACCTCCAAGACTTAGAGTCTCTCATTAGGCACGTGGACACTGATAGGACCAACGCCATGCTTAGCAATGACGAACTCCAGGTGTAGCTTCGCGAGAAGGACAAGCTCTTCACAGAGCAAGATGATATAGTCAAGGAGATGGAGACGAAGTTCGAGAGCCAGGACAGAAAGTTCAAGAGTCAGGAGAAGCGAGTCCAGGATGGGAACAAGAAGATCCGGGACATGACTGAAGAACTGCAGGCCAAGGACTTCGAGCTCGAGCATCAACAGACGGTGATTGAGAGGCTTCGTTCCCAGAAGAGGGCTCTCAAAGCCAAGATAGAGACCTTGACCACCAATGTCGACGAATACAAGACCACAATGGAGAATGCAGGTCTTACCTTAGTTGAGGAGGAGGTTGATGCCGAGGAGTAGATTTGACTACTCGTTTATCTTATATTATCGTACTTGTTGTTTGAGAACTTGTTATTGACCATCCGACATGTGGATGGCTTGTTATTTGTGTGTTTTACTTTACGAACTTGTTATCTTGTTGTTGAACCTTTATCCTTTTGTTGCATATTTTGTGATTGTTTATGAGATGTAATGTGCATGAAAACATCTATGGGTATGTCATTCTTATCTCTATTGGACAAACCACAGATGCCTCCCCGTCGTGCAAACCCCAACCCCAACAACAACAACAACATCACTCCAGAAATGCAACAAATGATGACCGCTCAAACTCAGCTGATGCAGATGATGACGATGTTCATCCAGAACCAAAACAACAACAACAATAATAACAACAACAATAACAACAACAACAACAACCCACTAGGCTTTGACATGCTTACCAGATTCTTGAGATTGAGGCCAGCAAAGTTCTCAGGAACAACTGATCCCATGGTGGCCAATGACTGGCTACGCTCTGTGAACAAGGACTTGGTAACTGTGGGTTGTACTGATGCTGAAAAGGTCAGATTTGCAGCACATATGTTGGAAGGACTAGCCGCCACCTGGTGGGACAACTTCCAGATCACCACTCCCATAGAAGATGTGACATGGGCAATCTTTGAGGATGGCTTTCGTACTGCTCACATCTCATCCGGAGTGATGAGTCTGAAAAAGAAGGAGTTCCATAACTTGAAGCAACGTCACCACAGCGTGGCAGAGTATATTGAGGAGTTCAACAATCTGGCGCGTTATGCACCGGATGAAGTTGACACCGATGCTAAGAGAAGGGAGAAATTCCTTGAAGGCCTGAATGATGAACTGAATCTATAGCTATCAGTGGCCTATGTTCCCACTTATTAGTCTCTTTGTGATAAGGCTGATATATTGGAGAACAAAATGAAGCAAGTTGAGAGTAGGAAGAGAAAGCACTCCGACAAGCACAGCTCGGGATCGTCTCACAAATGATCTCATTATGATGACAGTGGAAGCTCAGGATCCCACAAGCATGGGAAATTCAACAAGCACCACAACCACAACCGTCATGACAACAAACATCATTGCAGTCATGACAACGACAAGTGCAAGAACCACAAGAGTGGACATAAGAGCCACCACAGTGGTAATGGAAGTGGAAGTGCAAGCCAGCCTGTTAAGAGAGACATTAGTCAGGTTGAATGCTTCAAATGCAAGAAGATGGGGCATTATGCAAATGACTGCCCAGAAAAGAAAGTTGAAGGACCCAACAAGCCCAACCCTTTTCAGAAGGGACAAGTAAACCACATCAATGTGGAGGAGGTCTATGAGGAGCCTGATGCTGTTGCTGGTAAGTTCAGACTCAATTCTATTCCAGCATTTGTACTCTTTGATACTGGTGCATCTCATTCATTCATATCAAGAGCATTTGTTGAAAGAAATGAACTACCGGTAGAAACTATTGGGTGTCCTATAAAAGTAAGTTCTCCAGGTGGAGAAATGATAGTGAATTCAGGATGTCATGATCTAGTCATAGAGTTTGGGAAGTATAAGTTTCCTGTTAACCTGATAATTCTAAACTCCCAAGGATTGGATGTCATTCTAGGAATGGACTGGATGACTAAGTACAAAGGAGTGATAGATTGTGCCAACCATACTGTCTCACTCACAACTCCAGAAAATAAAAGGATCAGATTCAAGACCAACTTTGAAGTAAAAAGGAGTATGCTTAATTCTCTTAAGGGGGTTAGCATAGACAGTGTGCCAATTGTGAGTGAATATCCGGATGTGTTTCCGGAAGAATTGCCGGGAATGCCACCAGATAGAGATGTGGAGTTTCTTATAGATTTGGTACCAGGATCTGGACCAATAGCAAAGAGACCATATAAGATGTCAGTGGATGAACTGAAAGAACTCAAGAAACAACTTGGAGAACAGTTACAGATAGGATTTATTCAACCAAGTTCTTCACCTTGGGGAGCCCCAGTTTTGTTCGTGGAGAAGAAAGATAGAAGTCAAAGGTTATGCATAGATTACCGTTCACTCAACGAGGTGACTATCAAGAACAAATACCCTTTGCCTAGAATCAATGACTTGTTTGATCAGCTAGAAGGAGCTTGTGTGTTCTCAAAGATTGATCTCCGGTCAGGTTATTTTCAACTCAAGATAAGAGAACAAGACATACCTAAAACAGCTTTCACTACAAGGTATGGATTGTATGAGTATACCGTAATGCCTTTTGGCTTGACCAATGCTCCAGCATACTTCATGAATATGATGAACAAAGTGTTCATGGAATTCCTTGACAAGTTTGTTGTCGTTTTCATCGATGACATTTTAGTCTACTCCAAGAGCAAAGAAGAGCATGAAGGACATTTGCGTTTGATACTTGAGAAGTTAAGAGAGCATAAACTTTATGCTAAATTCAGCAAGTGTGAATTCTGGTTGAATGAAGTTGGATTTCTTGGTCATGTTATGAAAAAGGATGGTGTAGCAGTTGATCCTGCTAAAGTTTCAGCTGTGACTGAATGGGAATCTCCCAAGTCAGTAAAAGAAGTTCGTAGTTTCCTTGGCTTAGCAGGTTACTACAGAAGGTTCATTGAAAATTTCTCTAAAGTAGCTAAGCCCATGACGGAATTGCTAAAGAAGGACAAGAAGTTTGCTTGGTCTGAAGGTTGTGAACTCAGCTTTCAGGAATTGAAGAAGAGACTTGTGACAGCACCAGTCTTGTGTCTGCCAGATTTGGAAAAAGATTTCCAAGTATATTGTGATGCATCTCATCAGGGTTTGGGTGCAGTACTTATGCAAGACGGTAAATTTGTGGCTTATGCCTCGAGACAACTCAAAACCCATGAAGTGAACTACCCTACTCATGATTTAGAGTTAGCCTCTGTTGTCCATGCACTAAAAACATGGAGACACTATCTTTTGGGAAAACGTTGTGAAGTGTTCACAGATCACAAGAGTTTGAAGTATATCTTCACCCAGAAGGAGATCAATATGAGACAAAGAAGATGGCTAGAACTCATCAAGGACTATGACTTAAGTTTGCAATACCACCCCGGTAAAGCAAATGTTGTAGCGGATGCTCTAAGTCGTAAGGTTTTTGTGAATGGTCTCACTAAGGGAGAACTGCCAGAAGATTTGTGTGCCCAATTCAGAAAACTCTGATTGGAGATTGTGCCTAAAGGACATCTCATGTCTTTGGATGTTCAACCCACTTTGTTGGACAAGATCAAAGAAGCCCAGAAGATTGATAAGGAAATTGAAGAGATTAAAGAAAAGATTGGCAAGGGAAAGCCAAAGGGTTCCATGAAGACGAACAGGGTACATTATGGCATGGGAAACGTATCTGTGTTCCACAAGATCCGGAACTGTGGAAATTGATTTTGCAAGAAGCACACAACTCTCCGTATTCCATTCATCCGGGTAACACCAAAATGTACATGGACATGAAAGAAAGATTTTGGTGGAATAATCTCAAGAAGGACATCACCGAACATATTGCTTTGTGTGATGTGTGTAGTAGAGTGAAAGCGGAACATCAGAAACCAGCAGGTTTGCTTCAACCACTACCTATTCCTGATTGGAAGTGGGACAAGATTGGTATGGATTTCATTACCGGATTACCAAGGACCCGGTCAGGGTACGATTCTATTTGGGTAGTAGTGGATCGCATAACTAAAGTGGCTCATTTCATACCCGTGAAGACAACCTATACAAGTGCTAAGTTAGCCAAAATCTACATGAGTAGAATTGTATGTCTACATGGAGTGCCCAAGAGTATTGTGTCTGATAGGGGAACTCAATTCACTTCCCATTTTTGGAGACAGCTACATGAATCATTGGGAACGAGGTTGGAATTCAGCACTGCTTTTCATCCTCAAACTGATGGACAGACAGAAAGAACTAACCAGATTCTTGAAGACATGTTGTAGAGGGAGTGTCCCAACCTTTATTAACATGAGGTGGTGCCCCCCTGTGTTTACAATGCTAGTCCCTGGATCAATAGCTAGCATCCACAGTTTAGATGTAATATCAAGAAACAAAGGTCATAATATAACTTTATAACCAGGAATAACATAATTTTATTACATCTTTACATAGCTCATTTGGCTATTACATTACATTGCAGCGGAATAACTATAGGCATGGAGTCCTTCAGCTTCAAAGTGCCACAGGCAGATGTTGGTTGTAGACTTTGTAATCCTAATCAATCAATCTTCACTAAAAGTCAATTAAACCTGCAACATTACAAGTTACAGCCACAAGGGTCAATACATTTGAATTGTATTGGCAAGTGATACTATGGTAGTATAGTGGAGTCTATCATCTATATGCATTTGGCTAAGTGGAGTTGAGGCTTGCATTGCTCAAAATATATTTTTCCTTAACATTTGAAAACACTAAGTTTTTGTTTTGACAAAATCTTTTCCAAGACAACTCTCAATCAAAGATTGAAGATTTCAAAATCCTTGTTCAACCACAAGTTTTTATCTTAGAAATTTGAATGATGAGATTCTTGATTGCTTCCATGTCTTGATGCTCAAATTGTCCTTTACCAGGGACATGGCTAAGTACTTAGATTTTACACTCTGCAGAGGTGGTGCACTTTCCCCACAAGACTTGGTTTCCCAAGACAAGATCTTTCAGAAGCTTTCCCTTAGACCAAAATGGACGCGCTCCAACCTATCAAACACTACCACCAACTGTCCATATGGCTAAGTTCTTGCAACCTATATGATCAAGGCAGAGCCCATAATGCCAAGTGGCTGCACTTGAAGCTTCCCAACATTTGACATCTCAAATCTCTTTGTTCCTGGGTGGCCATCCACAAGTGAGATACACAAGGTAAACCATAGACATGTGCCTTGTGAACCACTCAACCAAAACCACCAAGCAATTACCATTCCACCCAGGTGATTCATTAACTTAGTTGTTTTATTAAACAAAACACAAGTCCTCAGACTTAGGAATTTTTCCATAGTGTGAATATATAGTCCACCCATGTTTTCTATTAGCTAGGCTAAGCTTGATAGTAGTAGGAATCTTAACTTAGGAAAATTCCTACTAAGGTTTCATCTACTAGGTTTTCCTATAGTAAGGTTTATACTTAGCAAAATTCCATGCAAGTTTTACTTAGAGAAAAACACTAATGCATAGTGAAAGTAATGGGACAAAAAGTATGAAGCATCACTTGCCTTTTTGGTAGAGGGTATAGGTTCACTCCTTGTCTTTGCAACAATCACACTCTTCAAGTCACTACAATTCAATCAAGCAAGGCACAAACTCAATCTACTAATCAAGCAAAACATCACATAAAATCATAAGGTCTAGGAAATGCATGCAAGCATGCCAAGCTTTGTTTTATTTAAAAAGTGGTTCCTAATGGGTCATAAACATTTGAAAACACCTAATGGTCATTTTGTAAAGTGGCAAAGTCATTTGCTAAAGGTTTCACCTCAAAAACCCATCTTCAAAACAAAGTATCATTTTATGTGGTGTAGAAATATTTTTTTACTAAGGCATTAATCTATAGGGTTCACCAAATATGTTTTCAATCATAAAACTTGGTGTTTGGGGTCGGAGAGTTTAAAGCAAAACATTTTCCAAAAGTTTTCTTCCAAAACCATTTTAACAAATAAACCACATTTCTATTTGACTAGAAATGGTTTTAAATCAAAGAATCATTATTTTGTTTCACCAATTACATTTTTGAAACCACAAAGTGTTTCCCATGGTCAGTAGGTTCAAATCAATCTAATTGCCAAAGATTTTATCCCCAAATTCATTTTTAAACAATTTTCACATCCTTAACAAGCATACAAATGTTTCTGTAAAAACAACCATTTTTCCAGAAGATTTTTACTAAACAATTGGCATGGTTGGCTAGGGCTTGTCTTGCTGATTCCAATGATATAAAGTTTGCAAAATTTGGACGTGTGGTTTAAAAGTTGTGCAATTTACAAAATTGGAAATCTAATAGATCAAATCTGTTCTTTAAATCAACTACAGGCCACGTGGCTGTTTCTTATTGGGCGGTACCGATTCGTGTGGATCGAGCGATTCAGACCACAGGATTAAAAGGGGCATGTGCGGCTCAGATCATCGCATACCCTTTCGTTTAAGTGAACTATCCTATCGCTCCGATCTAGATCTAACGGCTCTCAGTGCCTCGACCAGAAACGGGCGGCGCTGGACTCTGACGCGCGGCGGCGGCGGCTTGACAGTGGCGTCGCCGGCGTTGTAGGAAGCGAGAAGGAGGGAGAGGGTGCTCACCTGGTTCGCTGAATGATGCTGATGCTCAACGTGGTACTGGTTGGTGAAGGGGCGCACGAGGACAGGCGGGATTCCTCACCGGAGTTGGGTCTGGCGACGGATGCACGCGGTCGAGGTCGAGGACGATGCTACGGGTCACGAGAAGGCAAACCAGAAGCATGGTTAGACGCGTACGATTAAGGAGATGATGTGTGCGTGAAGGAGAAGAAGAGGGGTGGTCGGATTCTACCTGGGGAGCTCGCCGGGGAAGAAGACAGACGCGGCGGCGCTCAGAGCTTGTCGAAGACGGTGTTCTGGGGCGCCCGCGGTTGAACGGAGGGTACTGGGAGGAGCGTCTGGGAGTGGTGAGCGTGCTCGTGTTCTCGGGGAGGCAGGGGGTGGCGAGGCTTGGCCGGAATTGGTCGAAGACGATGGTCGGAGCATAGGGTGTGCAAGCTCGATTCAGGCAGCCTGGGGGCGCATTTGGGGGAGGAGACAGAGGGGAAAGGAGAAGAAGGGCGAGGCGATTTAGACAGCATGCTCGCGGCGAGAGATTAATGCTGCATTAAGGTGTATTCAACCGGAGAATCAATGGCAGCAACGGTGGCAAGTTTAACGCGAGGAGGAAGAAAATGAGCTGGAGGGGTGGGGTCTGCTGTCAGCGAGGTGGAGGAAGTGGGAGTGGGGCCTGCTTGTCAGTCGCTCTGCGGGTGTGCGTTTGGGTAGAAAAACGCTTCGCGCGTGGGGGAGAGAAGTTGGGCTGGACTGGGTCCTGTTGGGCCAGTTTGTTGGGCTGGGTCTTTTGCTTATTTTTTCTGTCTGAAACCTTTTTCTTTTTCCAATTTCAATTTCTGTTTTGAAATTCAAACAACCAAACAATACTCAAATCAATTCAAACAATCACCAAACTTGTATTGAGTTTTGGTTCTGTTTGACAACATAAACCAAAGTCCAAAATAAAATAAAATAATTTTATTCTTTTTAGGATCTATTTAATAATTAAATAAAATAGACCATAGTTATTTAATCAAACAGGGTTTGATTTATTTAATAAAATATCCATTTGAAATCTTTCCAAAACCAAATCAGTAGGTTTTATTTGAAAATAGAGAATACTTGGAAAACTTGTTTAAAACAAAATAACATTTTAATTTTAGGTTCCATTAATAATTGTAAAATGGACCTTAGTTATTAAATCAAATAGGATTTGTTTTATTAAAATATTTATTTTGAAATCTAAAATAAAACCAAAATACTTCAGTAGGTTTTATTTAAGAAAAATAAAATACTTAGAAAACTTATTTAAAATAATAAATAAGTTTTAGTGTTTATTTAAAATGGGAAAAGCCTTTACTTAAATAAAATTGGATATTAAATCCTTATTATTTTATTTAAATAAACCTTTACTATTTTTATCAAAACAAAACATTTTATTTCAAGGTTTAATTTGGCTTTATAAAATAATCTTTATTTATAAAACTACCTTTTCATTTGAAAATCAAATCTTTTTATTAAAAGATCCAAAAATAGTAATTCCAAAATATTTTATTTTCCTTTATCAAATGTTTATCTTTTTAAATCCCTTTAGGATTTATTTGATCCAAATTGGTTTGAAGGTTTCCAATTGGATTCAAAAAGTTTCTTCTCACCCAGAAATTCAACAAAGTTTTATTTTATTCATTTATTTTTTTCACATTACAAGATTTGGAAAATCTTGGGATGTGACACATGTTGAGGGCATGTGCCCTAGACTATGGAGCCAGTTGGGATGAAAGTCTACCTTACGCAGAATTTTCCTATAACAACAGCTATCAAGCCAGCATTGAGATGTCACCATTTGAGTTTCTCTACGGAAGAAAGTGTACCACCCCATTATTATGGAATGGTGTGGGAGAAAGAAGTTTATTCAGACCAGATCTTATCAAAGAAGCCGAAGAGAAGGTCAAGTTGGTTAAGGACAGGTTGAAGATAGCACAGTCCCGACAGAAAAGCTACGCAGATCCCAAGCATAGAGAAGTCACCTACGAAGTCGGTGATAGAGCTTATCTTAGAGTATCACCACTCCGTGGAGTGAAGAGGTTCGGAGTCAAAGGAAAGTTGGCCCCAAGATATGTTGGACCATTCAAGATCCTGAGTCGTAAAGGAGAAGTTGCCTATGAAATAGAGCTGCCGGAATCTCTGTCAGCTGTCCATAATGTGTTTCATGTGAGTCAACTCAAGAAATGTCATCCAGAAATGGAAGAAACTTCTTTGAAGGATACTATACCTTTGGAGGAGGTTCAATTGGAGAGTGATCTCACCTATGAAGAGAAGCCTATCAAAATTCTCAAGACTGCAGAAAGAGTCACACGGACTAAGACTATCAAGTTCTGCAAAGTACAGTGGAATCATCATTCCGAAGAGGAAGCAACATGGGAAAGAGAAGATGATCTTCGGAAAGACCACCCTCACCTATTTGCTAGCCAATCCGAATCTCGAGGGAGAGATTCACCTTAAGGGGGTTAGATTTGTAACATCCCTAAAATCATGGTTTCAAAGATTGCACATCCTTCATGCATACATATAATTTTGAGATCATTTTCAAACTATTTTCAAGAAAACAGAAGCACATAGTGCTATCATTTTATGTGAGCAAACATAAATCAAATGACTATCCTCAATTGAGAGCATAAGTGTTTTAACCAAGTCTTGTTTGCTTCCTTGTTGTTTAGATTGAATGTAGATTTGGACAAAAATTTACAAAGCAAATATGATTTCAAAACCATTTTCAAAAACATTTCCAAATCAAGTGCCATAGCACTGTTTATTTTGTTTATTCAAAGGGACCAAGCAAGTACAGAGAGATCACTTGGTTTTGTGTCCAAAAATATGATGTTTACACTTTACAAAAATCCAGAAAAGGTTTGAAATTCAAATGCCTTTGAATTTGATTGAAAATCATTCCAGAAAATCGATTTAGAAAAAGAAAAAGAGTTAAGAAAGAGAAAAGGGCCGGCGCCAGCAATTGAGCCCAGCAACAGACGCAGCCCATTTAGCCCACCCAGGTTCCCCCTCTCTCCTTCTCACTCACAGACGAACCCGAAGAGAGGCTGACGCCAGGACCCCACCCCCTCTCTGTTTTATTCGCTGACAGGTAGACCCACTGCCACGTCAGGCTCGTCGTCAATCTCGCACTGAAGAACTGCTCGCCGTGGCCATTTCTTCCCCGACGCAAATGCGCTTAATTGGCCTTGATTGCTCGCGAGATTCTCGCCCCTACTCCGCCTAATTAACCCCCACCTCTTTGCGACCATTTCCCCTCACTTAGCACCACCTCTCCGCCACCAGGCTGGCCTCAATCAACCTCACACCGTAGCAGACAGAGCTCACTCCGGCGATCGATTCTGGTGAGCCCCGTGCGCCCCTTCCCCTCTGGTTCATACGAGCCGCTTCGCAACTTCTTTGCGCACCTCCTGACCCCACTGGTTTGTCCTGTACTACCCCAGGTCGTCGGTTCCGTTCGACACCGCAAGCACCCGACGACAACCTCGACTCCGGCGACCAAATTCCGTAAGCCCTTGCGCCCCTTCGCCTCTGATTCACGCGAAGTTGTTCGCCACTGTCTCGTGCGTCATCTGGTGCCATTTGTTTGTGCTAGGGAGACCAGGAGCGTCGCCAACATCGTCGTCTACTCGAACCCGACATCGCCCGCAACTCCGACGAGCTCCCGCAGCCACTCCGTGCGCCCCTTGCCAAGCCGCCGCCAAGTTGAGCTTCTCCTCGTTGCTGCGAACCTGGTGAGCATCCTCCCACCTCTCCGGGCGACCTGTAGCGCCGCGCCGCCGTAGGCAGAGCTCGCCGCCGCCAGTAGCCGCCGCTAGCGCCGCTCAGTTTTGGTCGGCTGATTCGTAGCCGTCAGATCTAGATCTAGCGCGTAGGATTAGTTCACTTATCGAATCGTTAAGTTTAGATTTGAGCTGTGCGTGTTAGTTAGATCCAACGGTAGCCGAGCGTGATCCGGTGCGAAGCGGTACGCACCAATCAGAAACAGACGCGTGGCTAGGGTAAGATTTAAAATTGGGTTTTGAATCTGATTTATGTTCAAATTTGTTTTTGCTATAACTTTTGATCCCCATGTTAGAATTTGACAAATTTTATACCGTTGGAATCAGGAGAGCAAGCTCTTTCTAAATATGCAATGTGTTTAATGTTTAGTTTCTGTTAAAAAGGTTTTATTTGCAGAAACTTGTGTAGGACGAATTTGAGTATATGAAAAGTTTAGGAAATGATTTAGGGTTTAAACAAATATTGTTTGGCAAGTTTTCAACTTGTTTATGAATCAGTACTGTTTACTTGCTTTGTGGAGTTTTAAAAAAATCATCACATATCATTCTTGCATGCATGCATATATTTTTTATTGTATATGTTTTGTGTGTAATTTGTTGCTACCATTCTTTGTGTAGACTTTGGTGCTAGTGATTGTGATTGTGAGGAGTGCTACTCTCCCAACTACCAAGGCAAGTGGTACTTCATGAATATTTCTAACCCATATTTTATACTAAGCATTAGAAATATTTTGCTAAGTCTTGCATGTTAATATTTTGCTTATGCCATGTTGGGAAATCCTAAGTAGTTGTAGAATTGCTAGGAAATTTCTAAGTTAAGTTACTATCTATGCCATGCTTAGCCTAGCTAGTAGCAAACAAGGGTTGGTGAAATGTACATGCTATGATGAAAATGTTTCTAAGTCTTTGGACATTTGTTTTGCTTAATAAAACAACTAAGTCAATGAATCACCTGGGTGGAAAGGGACTTGATTGGTGGTTTTGGTTGAGTGGTTACACAAGGCCCATGGCTATGGTTTACCTTGTGTATCTCACTTGTGGTAAGCCACCCAGGAACAAAGAGATTTTAGAGGCCAAGTGTTAAGAAGCTTCTAGTGCAGCCACTTGGCAATATGGGCTCTGCCTGGATCACATAGGTTGCTAGAACTTAGCCATTTGGACAGTTGGTGGTAGTGGGATGATAGGTTGGAACGCGTCCATTTGGTCTAAGGGAAGGCTTCTGAAAGGTCCTGTCTTAGTGAAACCAAGTCTGGTGGGGAAAGTGCACAACCTCTGCAGATGGAAAAATCTAAGTACTTAGCCAAGTCCATGGTAATGGACAACTTGAGCATCAAGACATGGAAGCTATCAAGAATCTCATCATCCCAATTTTCTAAGTAAAAACTTGTGGGGGAAACAAGGGTGAAGGACCTCAATGTCTATTGGTGGTTCCTTGGGAAAAGTTTTGACAAAGAAAAACTTAGTGATTTCAACTAATAGGCAAAACCTATTTTGAGCAAAGCAAGCCAAGCTACACTTAGCCAAATTTGCATATAGTATCTAGTCCACCTAAATTATACTAAGGTATCACTTGCCAATACTATTCCAAAGTATTGACCCACTGTGGCTGTAGCTTGTGATGTTGCAGGTTATTCTGATGAGGATTAGGTGTCATGAGTCTACACTCAACATGTTTGCCTGTGGCACATGAAGATGAAGACTTTTATATATTTACTTATTCAAACTCTTGTACTAGGCCTGTGGCCTTTGAGTTGTAAAGACTATGTTTATCTCTGGAATGGATGTAATAATGACCTTTGTATCTGTGTACTTCATCTTAAACTGTGGATGCTAGCATTGATCCAGGAACTAGCATTGCAATCACAGGGATCCTTTTCCTTTATAAAGGAGGGATCTTACAGACATGAAATAAATTTTTGTTTTGCTCTCATTGATCAGAGTGTTCAATTTTCAACTAAATACACCAGGAATCACTCAAAATTACATAACCATTTTTATAGTAAAAAAATATTCGATTAAAGTTTTTGTGCAAGTTATTGTTTTACTAGGGATATAAATATTCAAAAAATGCACTATATTCCACTCATTATTCTGTATACGAGGATACTGAATTTGCTAAAATTACATTACGAAAACTTAAGTTATGAAGTTTGGAAGTTTGACTGAAATAGACATGAACAGTCACGGTCATGTGATGGATTTCTAATCGTGGATATCGATTCCATAACTGAATTAATAGGGCATCTAGATCCTAGGGTCACTTGCTAGTTTGATTTAGCTCTAGTTCGATCAGTGTATGAGAGATTGAAGTTCCTGGAGACAGCAGTAGAATAATACTAAGGCTCAACTGACTGAATAATTCTACAGCGATACATCAGTACATGCTACACCATGTAACGATCATCTAGATCGTGAGAGAACATGCAGGGGCATGAACGAGTGCATGCAAGAAATTGATGAAACTACTCCTAGGTATTAGGATCGGTAGTTTACTGAGAGTGTAATGGTACAATTACTTGGTTCAACAACAGTGACCATACATGTAGTGGCACGGTTGATCAATGTCGATGGTGATGTCAGGGACAGTGTCACAGCAACGACAGTGTGTAACGGGAGTCAGTCAAGTTGTGGACGTCGTAATGGGAGTCGTACCCTACATGATGGGTCCTTGCCGGTGCTCCTCACCGGCAATGAAGTACATCCAGAGGGGATCTCACTTTAGCCTTCGTCGTGTAAGGTCACAAAATAATAAACAATAAGATGGTTTTTTGATCAGAATTGATGCGACTAGTCTAGAGAAGATGAAAAAAAATAAGAAGTATGGCCTTAGTCCCTCTGTACCGGATAGAATCGATGACGGCGTTGCCGCAGACGCCGGAACCTTGACAAAGAGATCCGCCTTTTAGAGGTCCAGAACTTACGTGGAGTGGGGATAAGATGCGGACTTAGCTCTTGGAAATTGGAGCGATATGTGAGAGTATGGCTAGTGTGGCGGTGCAAAATGGAAAAGGAAAAGCATGAGTGTTGTTCAGGACTATATTGGAGGAAGATAGTGTGCTCTAATTTACACTATTATGGAAAAATTGAATGCTAGGTAACTGATCGGACAGTTTCTACAAGCTAAAAAATGAATGGCAGCACTACAGAAATGGGAAGCTATGGCGACGGCTGATCGCTACGCCGACGGCCAAACGTCGGGGCTGTCGACGTAGCCATCGTCTAGGCCAGCTCCGCCAAGCAGCCGTTGGCATAGAATTGCCCTCGGCATATCCTATGCTACGCCGATGGCTGCCCTCGGCGTAGCATACGCCGACGGCTGTCCTCGGCGTAGCTATTTTTTATTTTATCTCATTAAACTTTGAAAAATCATAACTAAATCATTCTAATTCGGAAAAATACAAATAATATATCAAAATTTGCAGAAAAATAAGACCTATCTATCTACACTCAAATATTACACATTTATAAATAAAAATTAAGTAAAACATAAAACATTTTATATAATTTAAAACGGGCATAAAAAATTCAAAAATGATCGAAACAATGCGAAACCTTCGCGTGGTGTTATATTATGTGACATAGTTAGAAGGAAAAATATAAAACTTGGTATATTGATTATGTCTCAAAGAAACCTTCACAAAATGACCTATCTCATTCGAGGTTTATTCTTGGCTTTCTGGTCAAATGACCAATATTATGGCTAGAATCAAGGCATAGTTTGTGATAATGTGCCCATATTGTGCATACACATGCATCATGGGATGGCGAACAATGTTGTAGGAGGAAGATTTCCTTTTTGTCGCACCAAAAAGGCATTTTCCATTTTCCGAGTATAAAAAACGAACGGTTTTGTGAAGCAACCACCAAATGGCTAATTCAAAATGGTACCACCACATTTTACAAAAATACTATACCACCGTATATGGACAATGTCCCAATAAGGGGATCCGAAACCTTTTTGTCCACCTCTGATGAAAAAGACAAATTCCTGCCGAATCGGTAGGAAGTGGGTCAGATATGAACTACAGGTACATGATCCGATGCTCATGTTTTAAAAAAAATCATTTTGAGGTTCACAATATGCTATTTTATCAAAGACCCAATGCAAGTTTAGCGAGGCTCGGCCCCGAGCTAAGAATCTTCATGCCCGGCGTTCGACAAAGTTTGACGATAGTTTAAAACGGGCATAAAAAATTCAAAAACGATCGAAACAATGCGAAACCTTCGCGTGGTGTCATATTATGTGACATAGTTATAAGTAAAAATATTAAACTTGATATATTGATTATGTCTCAAAAAAAACTTCATAAAATGACCTATCTCATTCGAGGTTTCTTGGCTTTCGGGTCAAATGACCAATGTTATGGCTAGAATCAAGGCATAGTTTGTGATAATATGCCCATATTGTGCATACACATGCATCATGGGATGGCGAACAATGTTGCAGGAGGAAGTTTTCCTTTTCGTCGCACCAAAAAGCCATTTCCCATTTTCCGAGCACAAAAAACGGACGGTTTTGTGAAGCAACCACCAAATGGCTAATTCAAAATGGTACCACCACATTTTACAAAAATACTATACCACCTTATATGCAAAATGTCCCAACAGGGGGATCCGAAACCTTTCCGTCCACCTCTGGTGAAAAAGACAAATTCCTGCCGAATCGGTAGGAAGTGGGTCAGATATGAACTAAAGGTACAAGATCCGATGCTCATGTTTTTTTACAAAAATCATTTTTAGGTTCACAATATGCTATTTTATCAAAGATCCAATGCAAGTTTAGCAACGCTCGGCCCCGAGCTAAGAATCTTCATGCCCGGCGTTCGACAAAGTTTGACGATAGTTTAAAATGGGCATAAAAATTCAAAAACGATCGAAACAATGAGAAACCTTCGCGTGGTGTCATATTATGTGACATAGTTATAATTAAAAATATCAAACTTGATATATTGATTATGTCTCAAAAAAACCTTCACAAAATGACCTATCTCATTCGAGGTTTCTTGGCTTTCGGGTCAAGTGACCAATGTTATGGCTAGAATCAAGGCATAGTTTGTGATAATGTGCCCATCTTGTGCATACACATGCATCATGGGATGGCGAACAATATCGCAGGAGGAAGTTTTCCTTTTCGTCGCACCAAAAAGCCACTTCCCATTTTCTAAGCACAAAAAATGGACGGTTTTGTGAAGCAACCACCAAATGGCTAATTCAAAATGGTACCAACACATTTTACAAAAATACTATACCACCTTATATAGACAATGTCCCAATAAGGGGATCCGAAACCTTTCCGTCCACCTCTGATGAAAAAGACAAATTCCTGCCGAATCGGTAGAAAGTGGGTCAGATATGAACTATAGGTACATGATCCGATGCTCATGTTTTTTTACAAAAATCTTTTTAGGTTCACAATATGCTATTTTATCAAAAATCCAATGCAATTTTAGCGAGTCTCGGTCCCGAGCTAAGAATCTTCATGCCCGGCGTTCGACAAAGTTTGACGATAGTTTAAAACGGGCATAAAAAATTCAAAAACGGTCGAAACAATGCGAAACCTTCACGTGGTGTCATATTATGTGACATAGTTATAAGTAAAAATATTAAACTTGATATTGATTATGTCTCAAAAAAACCTTCACAAAATGACCTATCTCATTCGAGGTTTCTTGGCTTTCGGGTCAAATGACCAATGTTATGGCTAGAATCAAGGCATAGTTTGTGATAATATGCCCATATTGTGCATACACATGCATCAGGGGATGGCGAACAATGTTGCAGGAGGAAGTTTTCCTTTTCGTCGCACCAAAAAGCCATTTCCCATTTTCTGAGCACAAAAAACGGACGATTTTGTGAAGCAACCACCAAATGGCTAATTCAAAATTCAACCACCACATTTTACAAAAATACTATACCACCTTATATGGACAATGTCCCAACAGGGGTATCCTAAACCTTTCCGTCCACCTCTGGTGAAAAAGACAAATTCCTGCCGAATCGGTAGGAAGTGGGTCAGATATGAACTACAGGTACATGATCTGATGCTCATGTTTTTTTACAAAAATCATTTTTAGGTTCACAATATGCTATTTTATTAAATATTCAATGCAAGTTTTTCTTTTCATCGCACCAAAAAGCCGTTTTTCATTATCCGAGCGCAAAAAGGGAATTTTCTAAAGCAACCACCAAATAGATAATTCAAAAAATGGAGGGTTTGTGATTAGTTGATATGGATATCATATTTGGATTCCTCTCATTTTTCTGATCAATTTAGACATATTATTTGTTAAATTCCGATTTACAGATTTAAAGATATTAATTATTCCATATTAAATAGAAAAATAGAAAAAAAGTAAAATTATTATATTTTTATTTGAATTCAATAATATTTTTACTTATTTATTAATGTTTACTTAGATAATTGTTTGTAATTTCAAAAAATACAAATATGTGACATGTTGATATAAGGGTTAATAGGAATGATATCATAGTATTGACAACAATGTATGAATTACTTTGCGAAAACAGATTCTGAAGGAACGAGGAAGTTAAGCGTGCTGGAGCTGGAGTAGTATTAGGATGGGTGACCGGCCGGAAAGTTTGACCAAGACTGTAATTTAATTAAATATTAAGTGTAATTAGTGTTAAAAATGTTCAAAGTGAGAGATTAACGAGTCAAACAATTCAAAGATTCAAAAATTGAAAATAAAATAAAATAAAAAAATTATTTAAAAAAAAAATGTTTTGCAACCTGTCGACAAGCTAGTGACCGGCCGGGAAGTTTGACCAAGACTGTAATTTAATTAAATATTAAGTAAAATTAGTGTTAAAAATATTCAAAGTGAGAGATTAACGAGTCAAACAATTCAAAGATTCAAAAATTGAGAAACAAATAAAATAAAATAATTATTTTTTTAAAAAAATGTTTTGCAACCTGTCGACAAGCTAGTGACCGGCCGGGAAGTTTAACGAAGACTGCAATTTAATTAAATATTAAGTATAATTAGTGTTAAAAATGTTCAAAGTGAGAGATTAACGAGTCAAACAATTCAAAGATTCAAAAATTGAGAAAAAAAATTAATTTTTTTAAAAAAATGTTTTGCAACCTGTCGACAAGCTATGCCCACGGCCGCTACATGCTCCGCCGAGGGAGCCCTTTGCCGAGAAGGCTACGCCAAGGGCAGCCATCGGCGTACCATACACCGAGGGCATTTTAGCATACGCCGACGGCATTTTGATACGCCGACGGCCTCTACGTGCTCCGCCGAGGGAGCCCTTTGCCGAGGAGGCTACGCCGAGGACAGCCATCTGCGTACCATACGCCGAGGGCATTTTATCCTAGCCTACGCCGATGGCTTTTTGCCCTCGGCGTAGCGCGCGCGTCCTGTAGTGCAGGTAACTAACGGGCAGTTTCTATAAGCTATCGTTTCATTCTACCTCATGTGCGTTTGAGGAGACAAAAAAACAGCGTGGCGCTTTAGTGACTTTGCTTGCTGGGAGTAGTCGGACTTTGTCCGGTACGTGCGTGAGCTTGACCATGGGTTGACTCGGCTGAGCCTAAATAGGTCGGTCGTATGTGTATCGGTACAATGATAGAAAATATAAAAGAGAGGACATAATGGGAAGCTAGCGCAACGGGATCGTTTCGAGTACCATGCATGCACGTGCATGCGCATGACCCTAGGAAAATCTAAAAGGATTTTTGTGCAACCAAATAATAAGAACCAAATAAGCAATATTTTTTTATAAAACTTATTATAATTAGAATATGGTACAAGGGCATGTAGTTTTTAATATTTATTTCTCTTTTTTTTTTGATTTGGTTTTCCAAAAATCACTCAAAAACATTTCATAATTTTTTTAATAAAATATCACTTGATAATTAATTGAAAATAAAAACACTTTGGAAATATTTTTATACATAGAATAGTTCAATTAAAATTTGAGCATGGCACATATGTCTATTTAGATTTCTTTTATTGGATTTTTCTCAATAATTTTCCTTGCCTTATAAAATCCATATCTTTTTATTTAAAGATCCAAAAATGGTGATTGCAACTTTCATAATTTTATTTATTATTTGTTTATCTTTTTAAATCCCTTTAGGATTCAATTGCTCAAGATTTTGTATGGATTTAGAAAGGAGCTTTTATTAGCTTTAGAAAATATTTCCTTTTTACTTATTAAATTCATATGTTTTTATCTATGGCTCCAAATTGAGTGAAATCAATTTCTATGGTTTTATAATATTTTTCTTTATCATTCTTGATCATTTATAAATGTTTGTTGACAAAATTTTATATGGATCAAATCCATAGTCTTAGAGAGATTTTGGAAATGAATTATTCCATTAGGGTTTTAGGGTTTTGGTTTAACTTTTCCAAGTGTTTAAATTTCAAGATACATTATTGATGAATGCATTTCACTTGATTGAAATTTTATTTGATTCCCTTTTCATTAAAAGTTTGTTCAAGATGGGTTTTGATGTTTCCATTTGGAATCAAAAGTTTCTTTTCACCCTAAATTTCAACAATTATTTATTTTGTTTATTTATTTTTTACATTTCAAAATTTGGAAAATTTTGGGATGTGACACTAGCCAATCCAAATCTCGAGGGCGAGATTCACCTTAAGGGGTTAGATTTGTAACATCCCCAAAATCATGATTTTTAAAGTTTGCATATCATTCATGCATTCATAAGCATTTGGATCATTTTCAAATAAAGATTTCAAAACAGAAAACAATTTGTGGCCTATTACCTTATGCAAGAAGGCAATGATTTTATCCTTACTTCCCAAATAATAGAATGCTTGGGATTGATCAGAAATGTTTTAGACTTGAAAGCAAAACTTACACAAACAATTTCAAAACAAAATTCCAAAATAAAACCATTATATGCCTTTTTATCTATATTCAAATAAGGCTTGGTTTTATTTTATTTTTCAAAGTGTCAAGTGCATTAGATTAAACAGTAGGGTTTTATATGCAAATAAGTACAAGAATTACACTACAAAAATCCAGAGGTTATTTGAAAACAAACCCATTTGAATTTAGTTTGAAAATGATTCCTCAAAATCCAAATAGAAAAAGGAAAAGCAAAATGAAAAAAAAAACTCGCTACCAATCAGGCCCAGCACCGAAAACAGCCCACGAGCCCACCCGGGAACCTCCCCCTCTCCTCTCTGTTTCTCACCCCGCCCGCACACACCCCTCACTGACGGGCAGGCCCCACTGCCACATCAACCTCGTCATCTATCTCACGCCGGAGGACCCGCGTCCTCTCTGTCGTTTCCTCCCCGAATCAATTCGTGTGATTACGCTTGATTTCCAGCGTAATTGCCCCGCTCAGCCTCGATACTTAAACCCCCACTACCCCCTCTCCATTTCCCTCCAAACCCCAAGCCCTGAGCGCCCTAGGCTGCGAGGATTTCTCGCCGCGACCTCACTGCTCCGACGAGCTGCAGCGCCGATTCCGGGCAACTCAGACCACCCCTCTGCTCCTGGTTCACACGAGCACACTGCACTTCGCCTTGCGCACCTCCCAGTAGCACCAGCTCTCCCGCGCGTGCCCCAGAGCGTCGGCAATGTAATCGACTAAGCGCCACCGTCTTCGGCTTCAACTCCGATGACCTCCCGTGGTAATTTCCGACCGCTCCTCTCCCCCTTGTTGACACTCGCGTGACCAGTATCGTCTTACGCATCTGACACACTATTTCTCTTTCCTTGGCATGACCTGTACCCTCGCCAACGACGATGAACAGAAGCGCCCGTCGCCAGAAGGAACTCCGGCGAGCAATCTACGCCAACCTCGTGTGCCCCTGTCCCTGCAAAGACCACCTAGAGCATCAGCACGGCGTCACGAACCTGGTGAGAAACGTCCCCCTCTCCCTCGCTTCCTGTAGCGGCCGCAACGCCATAGACAGAGCGCCTCCGCCGCTCGCCGTCGCGCCAGCGCCGCCAGGCAATGGTCGTTTGATCATCAACCGTTAGATCTAGATCACAGGGCATAAATAGATTCACTTAAATGAACGGGTACGCCTGATCTGTGTCGTGCGTTGTTAGTTAGATCTGACGGTCAGTGTTGCTCGATCCAGACGAATGGTACGGGCCAATAGGATACAGCCACGTGGCCTAGTCTGTGTTATAAAAAACAGAAACATTTCTATCAGTTGATAGATTTTGAATAATTCCTAACTTTAAATATACACGTCCAAAATTTACAAATTTTATATCAATGGAATCACAAAAATAAATCCTACACATCTGTAGGCTTAATTTTGTATTTTTCCTCTATTAAAATGGAATTTTATGCAGAGACATTTATAGGCCTATTTTGTGTATAAAAATTATTTGAAAAATGTTTTAAAGGCCAAATTAAGTTTATTTGGTGTATAAATGTTTAGTTTATTACTCAGTACTGTTTTACTTGTATTGTTTAGTTTAGAAAAATCATCATATATCATTTGCATGCATTCATATATTTTTGCTTGATTATTTGGAATATGAATTTGGTGCTATCATTTTATGTGTAGATTTTGGTGCTAGTGGTGATTGTGACTGTGAGGATTGTTGTTACTCACCCAACTACCAAGGCAAGTGGTGCTTCATACTTTTGTCCCAATATTTTTACTATGCATTAGAAATATTTTGTATAGGAATTGCATGATAATTTTTGCTAAGTATCTATATCTATACTTGGGAAATCCTAGTAGTTTTAGAATTGTTAGAATTTTCTCTGAGTTAAGATAATTGCCATTGCCATGATTAGCCTAGATAGTAGCAACCAAGGTTGGATTATATACATGCTATGGAAAAATATTTCTAAGTCTTGGACTTATGTTTTTGCTTAATAAAACAACTAAGTGAATGAAACACCTGGGTGGAATGGTAATTGCTTGGTTGGATTTTTGTTGAGTGGTTACCAGGGCCCATTTTTCAATAGTCTACCCTGTGTATCTCACTTGTGGAATGCCACCCAGGAACAAAGGTGAAAGAACATGTTGGGCCCCCATGTGTGGTTTTGGTAATTAATGACAATCTTTATGGACTAATGTGTGTATTAAGTTATACTTGTAGGATTTGTCCATTGGCATCTCTTGGAGCATGTGTTGGCTTCAAGTTCGATGGAATGAGAAGAAGATGTGTTGTGCAAGCTCAAAATACGCCATCTATAGAAGATCTCATGTTTGATGCTTGCCATCCTCGGTGATCATGGATCGAAGATGAGGAATCGAGAAAGGCGTTCCATCTTGAGAAGGACAAGATCGTCTACATCGAGCTCAAGTGGAATGCTCAAGGCAAAGGTATAATATTGATAGGTTTTCCCTTTTTTCCGGTCTCGTGTTGTGTGTGGGAGACCAGGTTTAGGATAGATAACCGTACTATCAAGAGGGACTCCCAAATGAGTAACTCGATCATACCGTTCGGAGAGAGCTCAAACCTTTGCATATTTGCATCATTATATTTGGTTGTTATTTGGTCTTATCCATGTGAGGATATAGAGCTTGTGGTAATCTCCATTACAAGCTCTTCATCAAAATTGGATCTCTCTTTTGTATCTTGTTGCAATTTTGATCTATGCGGTTTTCCGGTGTCTCACCAAGTGAGATATCTCACATTATATTAATTGATATCTCACATTATATTAATTGATACACTCTCACTTGGTGATAATCACATTATATTAAAATATATCTCACATATCTTTTTCTTTTTATTGAGAAGTCTTTGTCGTCCTCTATCCAACGCAATTGGAATCGGGTCAATCAGAGCTTCCAGTCAAAAGTTATGACCGTTTGAATATTCGCCAATTTTATTCTAAAAATAAAAGGAGAATTTTGTTTTCTGGGCCAAGCGATAGTACCGCCTGGACGGGCCGGTACTACCGCCCGCATCTGAGCACCACGCGCTTATCTGCTGACCAGTCCGGTTGCTGGGTCCGGCACTACCGGGCTGGCCCGGTAGTACCGCCCGGGTGGACCGGTACTACCGGCCGACCCAGGTTGGTCTGCCCTGCCTCCCAGACCACTTCCTTGCCAGATCTGCTAGCCGCCGCACCTGCTCCTGTCCAGCTTCCCCGCTCGTCTGCTGGGCCCGCTGCCACCGCGGCCCGATTCGTTCGCAAGCGCTCGCTCACGCCGCTCGCTCGCCTCGCGTTGACCGCGCGCTGCTGCTGGGCCCAGCTGCTGCCGCGCATGCTGAAACCCGCGTGCGTTGACCCGCTCGCTCATGGCCGTTGTTCCGCTTGCCGCGCGCGCATCGCTCGCTCGATTCGCTCACTTGCTACGCTGCCTCGCGCTAGCACTGGCCCAGCTGCTCGCATGCGCTGCTCCCATCTGCTGCCTGGCCCCACGTACGTACTGCTTGCTGCTGCTGCTTTTTCTCCCTGGCTCGCATGCTGCTGTGCTGGTGTGTTGCGAGCGGTAGTACCGGTCTGGTCTAGACCGAAAAATAGCCCCAACGGTCATATTTTCTAGGCCTCCTATTTAAGCCTTTGTCCGTTTTCAGTTTAGATGGATTCTCTCTTATCTATTAGGCTAATCTTTGTCCACACTTTCTCTAGATCTTGAAGCTTGCCTAATCTTTTCCTCTGATGATTCTTGCCCATATTTGAGTGGAAGAGAGAGGAGATCTAGACAAAAGTTTTGACCTAACCGATTCATCTCTTTGTGAGTGCATCTTTGGGGATCTAGATTTTGGGTGATTTTGTGTCTCTCTTCGATTCCTCCTCTCTTGTTGTCAGGGATATGGCCCCATGTACCCCATAGTGAGGGTATA
The DNA here is from genome assembly GCA_916181665.1 of Avena sativa. Lineage (NCBI taxonomy): Eukaryota > Viridiplantae > Streptophyta > Magnoliopsida > Poales > Poaceae > Avena > Avena sativa. The sequence goes on along the minus strand of OV702294.1, from coordinate 161,434,139 downwards.
AAGAGACTCAGTCGAGGAAGGAACAATTTAGTCGAAGAGAAGTCTTAAATATCGGAAGATAAAATAAAGAGCTCAAATACAAAAGGAAAAAAGATCAAAGGGACGAATTAGGTCTAATTCGGCCTCAGGATACATTGCACGGACCGAATTTGGCCTATCTAGGCCAAATCAGGAACAGACGGACCGAATCATCTCGCTTGGGCCGAATTCACTCACTTCGGCCCACCAAGGATCAGCGCAGGAGCTCCCTCCGTTCCCGCCAGACATCGCCCCCGACACTTCCGCTCCCGCCAACACCGACTCGATCCCGCGCCACAGAGCATCTCCCCGCCAACATCGACTGCACACCACGCCTCCCTAGCGAAGCCCGGGTGGGCCGACCAGGAGCCGACTCGGCCCACCCCGCACTCCGCATCATATGGAAGGTCTTCCCCCGGGTGGGCCGATTTGGACAGCTCGGACCACCGCGGAGCCACACCAGCCTCAGGTCCACCTTATCCCTTTTTCCTGGGTGGACCGACATAGGATGAATCGGCCCACCCCGGGTTACTGCGCTTCAGCACCTCCTTTTTGTCATTTTCCACTTGGGTCGACTAAGCTGTGACCCGGCTGGGCCTCTCCAGTGATCCGGCTGGGCCACTTCGGTTGTACCCAAGGCTGGGCCACTTCGGTTGTACCCAAGGCTGGGCCGAATCAAGTGGTTCCCATGCCGAATTACCACTTCCCAAATCCGAATAATAGTGAACTAGACGCCTCTTTATTTATCCCAGGATGCTACCTCGACCACTACATCGACATACCTTCGAACCAAGTCAAGATCTTCTTGTCACGTGCTAGTCTTGGGAAGCCTCTGGCTCAGACTGGCACATGGGCATAGGGAATATGCCCTTGGCATCAAGAATATGCTAGTGAATATGCCCTGGCATCTCAAAAGATGCCAAGGCATATGCTGAGCATCTAAGAAGATGCCAGGAATATGCTACACAGATGCCAAACGTGGGGAACAAGTCTTGTCCCCTGGGCTCCCCTTTATAAGGAGCACCAGGGGATCGTTCATAGAGAGGCCCCGAAGGGCTCTTCCCCTCTCTGCTTAATAGGAGCTCTTCTTCTTCCTCCTCCAATCTCACAGAGAGATCTAGATAGAGGCATAGGAGATACAGCTCAAGGAGCATGATTGTAGCCACAAGTATGGCAAGATTATAAGAGATTAGATGTAGAGAATGAGGTGTTATCTCCACTTGAGAGCCTCAATCCTATATACATTGTATTTCTCTTTGTTCATATGAGTGCGGTCTTCACTGCATCATCCCTCCCCGGATTCCTCCACGTCCATCGGCCCCAACTTTAGCCTACCCATGGCATATGTCGTGATACCACCACGACATTTGGCGCCCACCGTGGGGAATTTTAGTGGCGTTGGTTGGGTTTCCATTCGGACGGGAGCATCTTCATCAACCTCATCTTCATAGAGCACCTTCAGCTCCTCCAGGCGAACAGAGAACAGAGAGAGCACCTTCAGCTCCTCCAGGCGAACAGAGAACAGAGAGGTAAGCGCAGGGGTCTCCAAGTCTGACTCAGCAAGGCAGGTAAGACTCAGCAAGAATGACTCAAACTCTTCTCCAAGCTTACTGTAAGTAACAAATAACTCAGCCACCAACATTCGATCCTTCACCCTGGGGAGAAAATAACTCAACCCGGGGACTAGCCAGCGTATCCATAGAATCACCTTTAGATGGAGAAAAACTTATATAGGTTTGGGTATGTATTTGACTAGCTTATTGATGATTCAGATAGAATTTGAGTCAGTATATTTATGCTTTGGATTAACCTTTAACTCAGCTCACCAGCCAGCTTATTGATGATTCGGATAGAATTTGAGTCAGTTTGTTTATGCTTTGGATCAACCTTTAACTCAGCTCACCAGCCAGCTTATTGATGATTCGGATATAATTTGAGTCAGTTTATTTATGCCTCGGATTAACCTTTAACACAGCTCAGTAGCTTATCTCTGATTCGGACTAACATTTGATTCAGCCTGCCAGGGTATATTATAATTCGGATTTGTATTCTAGTTCAGCCTACTAGCTTATCTCAGATTTGGACTAAAGTTTGAATCAGCTCGCCAGATGGCCAGGTTATGTTATGACTCGGATTGATATTGGACTATCTTGCCAGGTTATCCCATATCTCGGATGACTATTTGCTAGCATATCATACCTTGAATCTATATCTCGGATCTACATCTCGACTCACATATCTCAGTGATTAGCCCTATTATCATATCCCAAAGCTTTATCTCGGATTCATATCTCAGATCCATATCAAAGGCAAGTTACCATACTCTCATCAGATCAAATTGTATCTCAGGAAACAAATGACTCGGATTTGAGTCATATAACTCGGATTTTGAGCCAGATAACTCAGATTCAAGACATAAGTCAAATATGAGTAAAATAACTCAGATTTGGAAACAAATGACTCGGGTTTGAGTCATATACCTCGGATTTGAGTCATAAACCTCGGATTTGAGTCATATGACTCAGACCTAAGACATAAGTCAATTTTGAGTAAAGTAACTCGGATTTGGAATCAGACAACTCGGATTTGAGTCATATAACTCGGATTTTGAGCCAGATAACTCAGATTCGAGACATAAGTCAAATCTGAGTAAAGTAACTCGGATTTGAGTCATATACCTCGGATTTGAGTCATAAACCTCAGATTTGAGTCAAATGACTCGGACTTAAGACATAAGTCAATTTTGAGTAAAGTAACTCGGATTTGGAATTAGATGGCTCGGATTTGAGTCATATAACTCGGATTTTGAGCCAGATATCTCAGATTCGGGACATAAGTCAAATATGAGTAAAGTAACTCGGATTTGGAATCAGACGACTCGGACTTGAGTCATATAACTCGGATTTTGAGCCAGATAACTCAGATTCGAGACATAAGTCAAATATGAGTAAAATAACTCGGATTTGAGTCATATACCTCGGATTTGAGTCATAAACCTCGGATTTGAGTCAGATGACTCAGACTTAAGACATAAGTCAATTTTGAGTAAAGTAACTCGGATTTGGAATCAGATGGCTCGGATTTGAGTCATATAACTCGGATTTTGAGCCAGATAACTCAGATTCGAGACATAAGTCAAATATGAGTAAAGTAACTCGAATTTGGAATCAGATGACCCGGATTTGAGTCATATAACTCGGATTTTGAGCCAGATAACTCAGATTCGAGACATAAGTCAAATATGAGTAAAGTAACTCGGATTTGAGTCATATAACTCGGATTTTGAGCCAGATAACTCAGATTCGATACATAAGTCAAATATGAGTAAAATAACTCGGATTTGGAAACAGATGACTCGGATTTGAGTCATATACCTCGGATTTGAGTCATAAACCTCGGATTTGAGTCAGATGACTCAGACTTAAGACATAATTCAATTTTGAGTAAAGTAACTCGGATTTGGAATCAGACGACTCGGATTTGAGTCATATAACTCGGATTTTGAGCCAGATAACTCAGATTCGAGACATAAGTCAAATATGAGTAAAGTAACTCGGATTTGAGTCATATAACTCGGATTTTGAGCCAGTTAACTCAGATTTGAGACATAAGTCAAATATGAGTAAAATAACTCGGATTTGGAAACAGGTGACTCGGATTTGAGTCATATACCTCGGATTTGAGTCAGATGACTCAGACTTAAGACATAAGTCAATTTTGAGTAAAGTAACTCGGATTTGAGTCATATGACTCGGATTTGAGTCATATAACTCGGATTTTGAGCCAAATAACTTAGATTTGAGACATAAGTCATATTTGAGTAATATAATTCGGATGTAAACACAGATGATCCGGATTTGGAATCAGATGACTTGGATTTGAGTCATATACCTCGGATTTGGGTCAGATGACCCAGATTTAAGACATAAGTCAGATTTGAATAATATAACTCAGATTTAGAGTTAGATGAGTCAGATTTGAAGCGTGAATCAAAATTAGAATCACGCAACTCAAACAAGATAACTCGGATCATAACTTACCCAAATGGGTTAAAAGAGCAGTGCCCAAGAAGGCCGGAACTCATAACTTACCCAAATGGGTTAAAAGAGCAGTGCCCAAGAAGGCCAAAACTCATAACTTGCCCAAAGGGGTTAAAAGAGCAGTGCCCAAGAAGGCCAAAACTCATAAACTACCCAAATGGGTTAAAAGAGCAGTGCCCAATAAGGCCAGAACTCATAACTTACCCAAAGGGGTTAAAAGAGCAGTGCCCAATAAGGCCAGAGGTCAAAACTTTCCCACAGGGGTTAAAAGAGCAGTGCCCAATAAGGCCAGAACTCATAACTTACCCAAGGGGGTTAAAAGAGCAGTGCCCAAGAAGGCCAGAACTCATAATTTACCCGATGGGGTTAAAATATCAATGCCCAAGAAGGCAGGAACTAATAACTTACCCAAAGGGGTTATAAGACCAGAGCCAGAGAAGGCCAGAAGTCAAAACTTTCCCACAGGGGTTATAAGACCAGTGCTGAGAATGGCCAAAAGTCATAACTTACCCAAAGGGGTTATAAGACCAAAGACAAAAACAAGCCAGGAGTCGGAAACTTACCCAAAAGGGTTATGACCCAGTGCCCTAGAGGATCAGGAGTTGATGATATATAAAAAAGACTATAGGCCGAATAAACAACTCAGGAAGTATTTAGATATAAAGCCTATGAGCGACTCTACGAGTCCCCCATAGCCTCGGGGACTAATGTCGGGGATATGGCCCCATGTACCCCATAGTGAGGGTATAAAGAGACTCAGTCGAGGAAGGAACAATTTAGTAGAAGAGAAGTCTTAAATATCGGAAGATAAAATAAAGAGCTAAAATACAAAAGGAAAAAAAGATCAGAGGGCCGAATTAGGTCTAATTCGGCCTCAGGATACATTGCACGGACCGAATTTGGCCTATCTAGGCCGAATCAGGAACAGGCAGACCGAATCATCTCGCTTGGGCCGAATTCACTCACTTCGGCCCACCAAGGATCAGCGTAGGAGCTCCCTCCGTTCCTGCTAGACGTTGCCCCCGACACTTCCGCTCCCGCCAACATCGACTCGATCCCGCGCCACAGAGCATCTCCCTGCCAACCTCTACTGCATACCATGCCTCCCCAGCGAAGCCCGGGTGGGCCGACCAGGAGTCGACTCGGCCCACCCCGCACTCCACGTCATCTGGAAGGTTTTCCCCTGGGTGGGCCGATTTGGACAGCTCGGACCACTGCGGAGCCACGCCAGCCTCAGGTCCACCGCATCCCTTTTTCCTGGGTGGGTCGACATAGGATGAATCGGCCCACCCCGGGTTACTGCGCTTCAACACCTCCTTTTGGTCATTTTCCACTTGGGCCGACTAAGCTATGACCCGGCTGGGCCTCTCCAGTGATCCGGCTGGGCTACTTCGGTTGTACCCAAGGCTGGGCCGAATCAAGTGGTTCCCAGGCCGAATTACCACTTCCCAAATCCGAATATTAGTGAACTGGACACCTCTTTATTTATCCCAGGATGCTACCTCGACCACTACATCGACATACCTTCGAACCAAGTCAAGATCTTCTTGTTACGTGCTAGTCTTGGGACGCCTCTGGATCAGACTGGCACATGGGCATAGGGAATATGCCCTTGGCATCAAGAATATGCTAGAGAATATGCCCTGGCATCTCAAAAGATGCCAAGGCATATGCTGAGCATCTAAGAAGATGCCAGGAATATGCTACACAGATGCCAAATGTGGGGAACAAGTCTTGTCCCCTGGGCTCCCCTTTATAAGGAGCACCAGGGGGATCATTCATAGAGAGGCCCCGAAGGGCTCTTCCCCTCTCTGCTCAATAGGAGCTATTCTTCTTCTTCTTCTTCCTCCTCCAATCTCACAGAGAGATCTAGATAGAGGCATAGGAGATACAGCTCAAGGAGCATGATTGTAGCCACAAGTATGGCAAGATTGTAAGAGATTAGATGTAGAGAATGAGGTGTTATGTCCACTTGAGAGCCTCAATCCTATATACATTGTATTTCTCTTTGTTCATACGAGTGCGGTCTTCACTGCATCATCCCTCCCCGGATTCCTCCACGTCCATCGACCCCAACTTTAGCCTACCCATGGCATATGTCGTGATACCACCACGACACTTGTTCCCCCAATAGCTTTAGTAGCTTTGTTGGAACTTGAGAGTGAGGGATTTGAGCACCTTTGTGGTGTTCTTGCCATTTGCATTTGGTGCATCGGTTTGAGTTCTCCTCAGAGGATTTGGTTTGAGTTACTCATTGGAGTTTGTCCCTCTTGGGTTCTTGGAACCCTAGACGGTTTTGTGGCCTTGGTGGCATTGTGGCCTTTTGTGGCGTTTGTTGGGAGCCTCCAATTAAGTTGTGGAGAAGTGCCCCAACCTTGTGAGAGGTTCCGATTGCCACCGACAAGTGCACCGATAGTGGAAGCGTGAATCGATCCCGTTGGGGTGAGATTCACCAGAGAATAAGGGAGGCCTTTTGTGGCGTTGGTGGTTTGATACCACCCCCTATCCAAACGAGACGTACTCCATGTTGGGAGGAACTCGGTAAAATATCGGTGTCCCCGCGTGCCTCGGTTATCTCTATACCTGAGCTCTTTACTTATGCACTTTACATTGTGATAGCCTTCATGCTTGAAGTAATATATATATCTTGCTATCACTTTGTTGCTTATTTTGCTTAGCATAAGTTGTTGGTGCACATAGGTGAACCTTAGTTGTTCTAGGTTGTGCTTAACAAAGTAAACACTAGTTTTATTCCGCCTTTGTTGAGCCACTCTAGGAAAAGTTTTAATCGCCTATTCACCCCCCCTCTAGGCGACATCCGTATCCTTTCAATTGGTATCAGAGCCCGGTCTCTCATTTTAGGCTTCACCGCCTTGAGAGTAAAGATGCCGGCTAGAGGATTAGTGCACAATTATATATTCATATTTGATGGCACAAATTATGATATATGGAAATCTCGCATGCTTGATTTATTTTGCAAAGCTCACCCAATTATCGTAGAATATTTATGTATGGTTTTCTCTTCTTCTATGGATCCCCAAAATGAATCTTTAGATAAGTTGAACTCTAGTATAGATGCTCTAGCTACTAAAACTCTTTTACAAGGTTTGAGCAATGCAGTTCTTTTGTCTATCATGCCTTATTCAAGTGCTCATGAAATCTGGACCAAGCTTCAAGATAAATATAGCAAGTCCAACATTATTGAGGATGATTGTGTTGCTTCCACTTCCGGTCGAGATGAGTTCTCATCGTCTACCACTTCACCAACATGTGATTTTTCACAAGGTAATGATACGGTGAGTGGTGATAGAAATTGCAATGTGGATAGTGTGCTTACTATTTGTAATCCTTCATCCCTATCTAGTTGCAATGATCTATCTTTGGACCTTAACACTTCTAGCACTCATATCTCCTTACATGCTAGTGTTGATAGTCCTTGCATATCATGTAGTAATGGATTGAATAAATCTCATGATGATATGCTTGTGTTGTCTTGTTGCCATGATAAAAATTCTTCTATTTCCTCTAGTGCTTGTATTACTAACCATGTAGAGGAAACCAAAGATTCTACGGACCAAGACAAGGTTTCGGATGATGCTTGTGCTACTAACTCTATTTCTTGTGAAGCATCTATTTTAAAGGAGAATGTTGAGCTAAAGGCTCAACTTGCTTTGTTAACTAGCAACTATGGGAAATTAGAAGAAAGCCATGTTAAGCTCTCAAGCTCGCATGAGGATCTCCTAGTCTCCCTGGTAGGCTAAAGTTGGCTTATGAGGCCATCATGTCAAAGGTAACATCTAGTGGGCCTCATGTGGACATTAGCACTATATCTACTTCAAATGTTATATTGCCATGTGCTAGTCCTTGTAATTCATCCTCTCACAACCATGCTATATCTCGCGATGAATTACATTTCGTGTCTTATTGCTCTAACAATGTAGCATCTACTTCCTCTAGTACTTTTATTGGAACTAACCATGTAGAGGAAATCAAAGAGCTCAAGGCTCAAGTCACTTCTTTGAACAATGACTTGAAAAAGGGTCATCAAGGGAAGTCCGCACTCAACAAAATCTTGAGTGTGCAAAAATCCCCCAATGACAAGAGTGGGCTTGGATTCAACTCCAATGTCAAGAACAAGTCCACTATCAAGTTGAAGCACAAGGATAACAAGAAGAATGGCCAAGATCAAGTCAAGAATCCGGCCAACATTGTTTGATTCAAGTGCAAGGAAGAAGGGCATCATGTCAAACATTTCCCATTAAAGAAGAAGTCCCTTGGCAAGAAGCAACAAGGGAAGTGGCCTCAAGCTCTACATATTGTTAGAGATGGGCCTCCTCCTAAGAAGACTCAAGCTCTTCCTCAAGTTGTTTCTTCATCCAAAAAGAAAGATGGCAAGAGTAGAACTTGCTACATATGCCGCGAGAAGGGACACATTTCTTCCTCATGCACTATTGGTATCTCCTCATCCCATCCTATCTTGATTGATGATGCTTATTCACTTCGTAAGGATGAGGTTGGCAATGTGTTTGCCAAATTTGTTGGTGCTCAATGTGGGTTCAAGAAAAGAACCATTTGGGTTGCCAATCCTATTGTGACTAACCTCCTAGGACCCAACTTGGTTGGGGACCAACAAGCCAAAACTTGATCAATAGGTATTGTTGGAGAGCATTGGAGACTTGGTTATATTATGAAGAATTGAGGGATCTTCATCAATTATTATTGTCAATCCAAGCCATTTGTAGTATCACGATTATATTATATGTCCAATGTTCCTCCTTGCGGTAACATATGCTAAACTCTTTACATTGAAAGTTACTCGCCCCCTTGTGCATGTGTTGGTTTTGTATCTTCCATGCTCTTGTACATGTTGTGCTTTACACTTAATTATCTTGAGGTATCAATCATATTTGTGTATGATTAGGTGGCACAACATGTATGCGTGTTTCTTGTGTTTGATCCTTTCTTGATTATATTTGATATATTATTTGGCTCTTGTGAGAGATTAATGGATTATCCCATTTTGGGGGAGTGTTATGCTTGGGCATTCCACAATCCTAAAATTATGTGTACATTGGGAATACCACCTAGTATTTATATTGGATTATTGTCTAATATCTATGTGGTATAATTCTCATGAGAAATGTAAGTTTTATAATGTCCATTAATTATCTCTATATGTATCATTTTGCCTCATGTTGGTTTTATGGTAGTATCACGTTATGGGGGAGTCATATGCTTAGTGCATATTACAAATCCTAGAAAATGTGAATATTCGAGGTTGTGTCACTTAGAATTGATATTGATTATTATCTAGCTCCTATGTGACACATTTGCTCATACAAGTTCCAATTTGCTTGAATGCCTTTATTGATCTTATTTTGGATCTTGTATATGAGAATGTTTCTTGGTATGTGTTTCCTCATATTTAGATATATATCCTCATGGAAACCATTTGCTTCAAGTTACTCTAATCACTAGTGATTGTGTGACTATTGGAAGCTACCAAGAATCTTGTTCGAAGTATCATCCTTAATTTATTATATTTAGTTATATGCTTCTTGTTGTGACTATGATCTTGGATATCCATGCAAGCTACCTTGGGAAAATCATTCCCAATATTTCTTGTCCTTGGACAATGAGTACCCAACTTATGGTAGAGTTTATCGATCATATTCACTTTGGCCCTTGCTTAATTTTATCCTATCTCTGGCCAAGAAAATGTTTTGTGTTGTCTCCCAAGCCTTCCTTGCTTCTTGTGGATCTTCTTATTTTATTGATATCCTCTTGTGTTTTACTTATTGTAGGTACTAGTGATGATCCCATTTGTATGCATTTTGCATTTAAAAGGAAAATCCTACATAATGCACTATCTATGGGGGAGCTCTCCTATATTATTTAGAACACTCATATTTATGCTTCTTTGTTTGGTCCATATCGGGTTTTATATAAGGCTTGGTTTTATTTTATTTTTCAAAGTGTCAAGTGCATTAGATTAAATAGTAGGGTTTTTATATGCAAATAAGTACAATAATTACACTGCAAAAATCCAGAGGTTATTTGAAAACAAACCCATTTGAATTTAGTTTGAAAATGATTCCTGAAAATCCAAATAGAAAAAGGAAAAGAAAAATGAAAAAAAATAAAAACCCTCTCTACCAATCAGGCCCAGCACTGAAAACAACCCACGAGCCCACACGGGAACCTCCCCCTCTCCTCTATGTTTCTCACCCCGCCCGCACACACCCCCTCACTGACGGGCAGGCCCCACTTCCACGCCAACCTCGTCGTCTATCTCGCGCCAAAGGACCCGCGCCCTCTCTGCCGTTTCCTCCCCGAATCAATTCATTTGATTACGCTTGATTTCCGGAGTAATTGCCCCGCTCAGCCTCGCTACTTAAACCCCCACTACCCCCTCTCCATTTCCCTCCAAACCCCAAGCCTTGAGCGCCCCAGGCTGCGAGAATTTCTCGCCGCGACCTCACTGCTCCGACGAGCTGCAACGCTGATTCCGGGCAACTCCGACTACCCCTCTGCTCCTGGTTCACACGAGCACACTCCACTTCGCCTTGCGCACCTCCCAGTAGCACTAGCTCTCCCGCGCGTGCCCTAGAGCGTCGGCAACATAATCGATTGAACGCCACCTTCTTCGGCTTCAACTCCGATGACCTGTCGTGGTAATTTCTGACCGCCCCTCTCCCCCTCGTTGACACTCGCGTGACCAGCATCATCTTACGCATCTGACACACTATTTATCTTGCCTTGGCATGACCTGTACCCTCGCCAACGATGACGAACAGAAGCGCCCCGCGCTAGAAAGAACTCCGACGAGCAATCTACGCCAACCTCGTGCGCCCATGTCCCTGCAAAGACCACCTCGAGCATCAGCACGTCATCGCGAACCTGGTGAGAAACGCCCCCCTCTCCCTCGCTTCCTGTAGCAGTCGCAACGCCATAGACAGAGTGCCTCCGCCGCTCGCCGTCGCGCCAGCGTCGCCAGGCAATGGTCGTTTGATCATCAACCGTTAGATCTAGATCGCATGGCATAAATAGATTCACTTAAACGAACCGGTACGCCTGATATGTGTCGTGCGTTGTTAGTTAGATCTGACAGTCAGTGTTGCTTGATTCAGACAAATCGGTACGGTCCAATAGGATACAACCACGTGGCCTAGTCTGTGTTATAAAAAACAGAAACATTTCTATTAGTTGATAGATTTTGAAAATTTCATAACTTTAAATATACACGTCCAAAATTTACAAATTTTATATCAATGGAATCACAAAAATAAATCCTACACATCTGTAGGCTTAGTTTTGTATTTTTTTCTCTATTAAAATGGAATTTTATGCAGAGACATTTGTAGGCCTATTTTGTGTATAAAAATTATTTGAAAAATGTTTTAAAGGCCAAATTAAGTTTATTTGGTGTATAAATGTTTAGTTTATTACTCAGTACTGTTTTACTTGTCTTGTTTAGTTTAGAAAAATCACCATATAGCATTTGCATGCATTCATATATTTTTGCTTGATTATTTGGAATATGAATTTGGTGCTATCATTTTATGTGTAGATTTTGGTGCTAGTGGTGATTGTGACTGTGAGGATTGTTGTTACTCCCCCAACTACCAAGGCAAGTGGTGCTTCATACTTTTGTCCCAATATTTTTACTATGCATTAGAAATATTTTGTATAGGGATTGCATGATAATTTTTGCTAAGTATCTATATGCTATGTTTGGGAAATCCTAGTAGTTGTAGAATTGTTAGAATTTTCTCTAAGTTAAGATACTTTCCATTGCCATGCTTAGCCTAGATAGTAGCAACCAAGGGTGGATTATATACATGCTATGGAAAAATATTTCTAAGTCTTGGACTTATGTTTTTACTTAATAAAACAACTAAGTGAATGAAACACCTGGGTGGAATGGTAATTGCTTGGTTGGATTTTTGTTGAGTGGTTACCAAGGCCCATTTTTCAATGGTCTACCCTATGTATCTCACTTGTGAAATGCCACCCAGTAACAAAGGGATTTGAGATGCCATATGTTAACAAGCTTCTAGTGCAGCCACATGGCATTATGGGCTCTGCTTGGATCATATAGGTTGCAATAACTTAGCCAAATGGACAGTTGGTGGTAGGGGGTGATAGGTTGGAACGCGTCCATTTTGGTCTAAAGGAAGGCTTCTGAAAGGTCTTGTCTTGATGAAAATCAAGTCATGTGGGAAAAGTGCACCACCTTTGCAGAAGGAAGAATATAAGTACTTAGCCGTGTCCCCGGCAATGGACAATTTGAGCATCAAGAAATGGAAGCTATCAAGAATCTCCTCATCCCAATTTCTAAGTTAAAAGCTTGTGGTTGAACAAGGGTGAAGGTTCACCAATGTCTATTGGTGGTTCCTTGGGAGTTTTTGCCAAACAAAAACTTAGTGTTTTCAACTGATAGGTAAAACCTATTTTGAGCAAAGCAAGCCTAAGCTACACTTAGCCAAATTCATGTAGAAACTAGATACAATTATTCTACTAAGGTATCACTTGCCAATACTATTCCAATGTATTGACCCACTATGGGTGTAACTTGTGATGTTGCAGGTTACTCTGATGAGGATTAGGGTTATGAGTCTACACTCAACATGCTTGCCTGTGGCACATGAATATGAAGACTTTTATTTATAATGTTAAGTTAAAATCTTGTACTAGCCTATGGCTATGGAGTTGTAAAATACTATGTTATCTCTGGAATGACGATGTAATAATGACCTTTGTATCTGTGTACTTCATCTTAAACTGTGGATGCTAGCATTTGATCCAGGGACTAGCATTGCAATCACAGGGACCTTTACCTTTATAAAGGTGGGTTCTTACACAACTTGGAAGCCTGCACAACACAAACTCAAGACTTTTCCCCAACAAATAGTGAGGTTGTCAATCTCACAGGTTTGCTGAAAACAAAGGATTAAACGTATGGTGTGGAAAGTGATGGTGGCTTGCAGAAAGTAAATAGTAACAGTGGAAGATTTATCAATGGTAAAGATTGGACCAGGGTCCACAGTTCACTAGAGGTGTTCTCCTTAAGATAAACAACATAACATGTTGGGTAAACAAATTACGGCAGGGCAATTGACAGGACAGAGCAAGGCATAACAATGCAATACTAGACATTCATGATCCTATGAGATTTGATTGGGCATTACAACAGTATACATAGACCATCATCCAACTACATCTATGACTAGTAATCCACCTTCAGGTTATCATTCGACCCACCTCCAGTATTAAGTTGCAAGCAACGGATAACTAGTAGCAACAACACATCTACAACCTTAGAGATTTCTTTCGCTTCCCCAGATTCAATAGAGGCATGAACCCACTATCGAGCATAAGTACTCCCTCTTGGAGTCACTAGCATCTACTTGGCCAAGATAGCTACTAGAAACGGAGAGCATGCAAGATCTCAAACAACACAGACATGATAGAATCAATAAGATAGAACCATTAATCAATCTAACATAGTAATCTCAATATCCATCAGATCCTCGCAAACACAACATGCATGATTACAAATATGATCTTGATCATGAATGGAGCTCACAAGATCTAAACATGGTAGCACAAAGGAGGAGAAACAACCATCTAGGTACTGTATGGACCCATAGTCCAAGGTGGAACTACTCACGCATCATACCAGAGGCTGGCATGGTGATGAAGAAGGCCTCCGGGATGATCTCTACCCTCCGGTAGGGTGCCGGGAAGAGCTTCAGATCCCCCCGATCTTGGGAAGATGGTGGCGGCGGCTACAGACTGTTTCGTGGAAGATTGATCGGGTACTTAGGGTTTAGGTATCGGGGTCTTCTTATAGGAGAAGAGGGAGGCCGAGGGGGTGCCCGAGGCGGCTGCACCCCCCCTAGGTGAGGGCCAGGCCTGGTCGCGCGGACAGGGGTGTGGCTCCCTCGAGGCCCTCCTCCGTCTCGTCTTCTGGCTCCGTATTCTCCTCGGTGAAATATTGACTTTGTCTTTTGTCCCGTCCAATTCGGAGAATATTCATTTTCTAACTTTTTTGGAACCAAAAACAACAGAAAACAGGCAACTGGCACTGTGGCATTTTGTTAATAGGTTAGTCCCAGAAAACATATAAAAATACCTCAAAGTGTAGATAAAGCAAAGCAAAGTAGATACTAAACAAGCATGGAACATCAACAATTATAGATACGTTTACGACGTATCAAGCATCCGCAAGCTTAACTACTACTCGTCCTCGAGTAGGTAAGTGATAAAAAGAATAATTTTTGAGGTGACATGCACCATCAAAATCAAGATCAAACCATTTGAAAGCATTGAAATATGGGATCAAAGTACTCTAAACATGAGCATGAAAGATGAAGTTCCAACAATAAGACAAAGTAACTATGCTACAACTTGAAAGGATACAAACAAAGATTCATGAATAACAATGCATTGAAACACGTTTGTTTGTTTCACACATAGAAAACATAACATAGTGGCATTCAGCTTGTCCCTCATGGAGTAGCAATAAATGCGTAGGACACCTTCAAAGTTCATAAGATTGACTAGGTACAAATAGTTCAAGAACAATCAATATCAACAAATCAATCAATAAGTTTTGGGACAATGCACATAGAACTAAGAATGACAACTATGCTCTCTTAATTGGTGTCTAAGGATAGAAGGTGGAGACTCAATATAAAAGAGGAAGAAAGGCCCTTCATAAAGGGAAGAAGGGATTTCAAGTCTCATAAAGAGCTTCCAAAAATTATGGTACTTGTTAGCTTTCAGCTCTCATTGCCCCTATCATAAGCATCTTGAAGTGATTAAGGTTAAAGTGAACAAACTACTAAGTATATGCTTGACAAAGTATAAGTTTTCAATCTCATGTCCCTTGAGTACGAGGGCCGCTCCTCATGCTACTCAACTTTAGTCACCGGCAAGTTTTTGTCATAGTAAGTACATGTGTATCATAGAGAACTGCCAACGGGGTACCCCTTGCACATGATACAGGAGCTATCCCATATAAAAATAACAAGGCAAGCAGACAATGACCATCTCGGCAATCTTCTTATTTACCATGGGAAAATGGTGCTTTTTTCTCTCTTTCCTCTTTTCTCATCTTTTTTTCTTTTTCTCAATCTCTATCTCTTTTTTGATAAGAAGAAAGCTTCATAGATTGATCACTATGGTGATCCTGAAAGTTTCCACCATGATTATGCATGGCTTAGGCTAGCGGTCCAGGCGTTTCTCTAACACACATACATAACTCCATGGACTTACAAGCTCCCCTTTCATTTCGCACCGACGACATCCATAAACAAAAGAGCATGATATCAACTGGGTACAATGTACATGTGCAATGTTGAAAGCGTTCCCCGTGACAACACGGTTCTGCTAATCCCAACGTATAAGTGCAAGCATATACAACATAGATTACACAATGGTTCAAGTTTATTAGGGGCAAGAAAATAAAGTGTGCCATCAACTTTGTGAGAGCTTTAATCAATAACTTTCACATAACAAGTTTAATTTGGAAGATAGACAAAACAAGAATATACTTGGAATTGTGTAACACACCATGCATAGGAATTTATAGTGTACACTTTGGAATAACTTGGTTTCTTGGGAGTTGGATGCATGAGTAGAGCTTACTCATACAAGTGGAGGCTAGCAAAAGACTGGGAGCGACCAACTAAGAGAGAAATAATGGCCATAATCATGCAGAGCGACAAAACATTACTAATCAAAGCATAAAGTGGTACCACAAGTCAAAAAATAAATGATCATAGAGGCTAAGGTGACTGGTTCATAGTCATAACATGGTGTGATCATGTGCCAAGTCAACCCAAACAAAGCATCAAAGGAGAATACCATAATACTATGCTTTTGTATGCTAAAACAATGCATGATTCTTTCAAGGCACATTAAGCAATCCTAATTGTTTGGAACAAGTCATGCTACAGAAATAATCATTAAGCATAAGTTCAAAACAACATCTAGCATGCCATGATAAAGTCTAAGCCACAGTCAAAGCAAGCTCTCTTTTGTACCAATATAAGCAAGAAATTCCTACTCCTTTCCAACACCAATCAACTTATTTGAATCAACACATCGAGAGCAGGGTCCAACTACTTTATTCAAGAAAACTAATCAAACAAAAACCAAAAACAAAAACTAAGACGCTCCAAGAACAACACAACTATGCATGAAACAATAAAAAACAAAGTGTCTAGAAAGACCTGAGATTTTTATTGATGAAGAAGGGGATGCCTTGGGCATCCCCAAGATTTAACGCTTGTACCTCTTGAATATTTCTTGGGGTGACACGGGGTGGCATCCCCAAGCTTTATATTTTGTCCATTCTGAAGGGAATATTCCCTGAGAGGCAATAATAAAGTGTTTATTATGTGTATTCCAAGTATATGATAGATGTTTATTTTGCATGCTATAATTGTATTAATACGGAAACGTTAATACATGTGTGTTTAATAAACAAACAGAAAGTTCCTAGTTATGCCTCTCTCATAAACTAGCTCGTTGATTAACAAGATGATCAAGGTTTCCTGATCATAGACATTGGATGTTGTTAATAACGGGATCACAACATTAGTGTAATGATGTGATGAACATTCATCCGAAGTATAGCATTACGATCAAAGTCATTGAGTTTATATTTCTATAACAACTTACGAAGTGATCCTAATCCTTAGACCATGAGATCATGTCAATCACTAACACCGGAAGAGTTTCTTGATAACATCAAACGTCACACCATAACAGGGTGATTATAAAGATGGGTTCAGGACTAATAAAGTGTTATGTTGAGGCCCATGGATCGAGAGTGGAATTTGTTCATCCCGATGACGGATAGATATACTTTGGGCCCTCTCGGACAAGGGGGCAGCCCCCATGGATCATGGATCAAACTAGGTATGTAGATACCGATGATCGAATCTCGGACATGTAATATATCGCGAAACAAAGGGATTAAGATACTAGCATAAAAGGTTCCGACGATCACAAGAAAGTCATCGTTGAATGTGTGGGAGTCAGTATGGGTCTCCAGATCCCGCTTCTATTTATTGATCCGAGAGGGGTCTCGATCATGTCCGCATTATTCACAAACCATATGGTGACACACTTAAGAGACACCGACATCCAATTGGAGCAAAAGTTTCATGCCGAAAGAATAAACAAGCGCAGGAATTTATTTCACTAGATACCGAAACAGGTTTTCGGGTGGAATTTCATAAAGAGGTTATGCATGTGAAATAGAATTCTAGCAAGGGGTTATATGTGAATGTTTGTCATTAAAGTAATTGACAAAATTCTGAATAAATAAAAGAGTTTTATTTAATGAGAGTTTGCATTAAATTTGGTGGAAATTTAATAGCAAGTTTGAGTGGGATTTTGAGTGGATGGATTTGAATGGATTTTTGTGAGTGGAGTGTCCACCCACATGAAGAGGGGAGGGCAAGGGGGCAGCCCCCATGCGCCGGCCACCCCCTTGGGGTTCCCCCTCCTTCTATAAAAGTCACCCCTCTCCTCACTTCTCACTCACACCTCCTCGTGAAGGATCTCTCTCCCCCTCTAGAATTTATCTCCCATGGTCTCGGACTAGCGAGATACAAGTTCCCGGTGGCTATTCGGCAAGAAAGAGTTGTGCTTCCGCTGCATCACTGGAGCGAGGAGGCGGAGGTTGCTCGGTGCCTCGAACGTGTGTGCGAGCATGGATGCGCTGCTGATTTGCGGCGCTAGGACTTCCTCTCGATCTTGAGATCGGCAAGAGATCGTCTACATCAACCACGAGTCGAACTTGTTAAGCTTTGTCGGTCTTCAAGGGTATGTTCTCTATGAATATACATCCGCTCGTTGTTTGTATCTAGTAGATAGATCATGGTACATAGTTCACATCGTAGAAAAATTTTTGTTTTCTATGCTGCGAACCCTACAGTGGTATCAAAGCCGGATCTATGCGTAGATGCTTTACACGGGTAGTACACATGAGTATGTGGGCGATGATGATCATGTTGTTGTTCCTTAGTTGTAATTTTGGATATTGGTGGCATAGTGGGATGAAGCGGCCCGGACAAACTTTACATGTCCTCGCACATGAGACATGTTCCACGCTTGACATGCAACTAGTTTGCATAAGTGGCTAGCGGGTGTCTGTCTCTCCTACTATAGTCAATATCTATTTTGCAACGAGTTGTCAACAATTTGGTTATCCTCGTTGTGGTTCATGTTCGTAGGTATGAACGGTCCTATCTCGAAAGCCCTAAGCCACATAAAAACTTGCAATGGATAAATTAGAGGCGTCTAATTTAGATTGTTGCTAGGCTAGTGTTATGATATGGTGATGTTGTAAGTAGAAGTATGAGATGATACTCTTACAACACATATAACGTGTAATTTCCATAGACCTTGGCCTTACACATAAAGGTATGATAGTGATCATACCATGGTGCACATGATAGATATCATATGCGGAAACCATATCATTCCACTAATAAACATGTGATGTTTGATAGCATCTTATATTGCTTGTTTGACATTTTATTAGCATAATAAGATGATCCCTCATTTAAATATCAATATAAGAATATGTTCTTCCTTTAGTATGCACCGATTATGTTTTCGTCGCTCCAAGACATCATGTGATGATCGGGTGTTCTTGGATCCACGACCATATTTCGGGTGTAAGACAGTTACACACGCGAATACTAAGGTTCTTACTTGGCGAGCCTAGCATGTACAGACATGGCCTCGGAACACGGACCGAAAGGTTAAGCATGAGTCATATAGTAGATATGATGCCCATTTGATGCTCGCCTTTGAAACTACACCGACTCACGTGATGATCGGACTTGGTGTAGTGGATTTGGTTCATGTAATCACCAAAAAGACACGAGGGATGTCGTTTTTGAGTGGGAGTTCATTCGTAATATGGATTAGTTGAACTCAATCTATCATAAACTTAGTCTAAAATTTACAAATTCTATTGTAGATGGCACCATCTGCTTTTAATTTCAATGTGTTCATGGAGAAAGAGAAACTTGCAACGAACGGTAGCAACTTTACCGAATGGGCCATGAATTTGACGATTCTCCTCTCTGCTGCACAAAAAGCAATATGTGCTAGAAGCGCCGCTAGGCCCCCCACCTTTTTGAGGATGCCTCTAACGAGGAGAAGGATGTCTATCAGACTCGTCAGGAGGACCACAACTTAGTTCATTGTGGCATATTGTATGGGCTAGAGCCGGAACTTTGAAAGTGTTTCGAAAACGGCAATGCATTTGATACAATGGGTGAGTTGAAAATGATTTTCGACACACATGCTGCTGTAGAGAGCTACAATGCTTCAGAAAAGTTCTTTAGCTGCATGATGGAAGAGCACAACTCTGTTAGTGAGCATGTACTCAAGATGTCGGGTTACACCGATAAGCTTGTGTCCTTGGGAATAACGATTCCCATTGACTTAGGCATCCATCATGTTCTGCAGTCTCTGCCACCTAGCTATAAGAGCTTTGTGATGAACTATAATATGCAAGGCATGAAGAAGTCTCTCCCCGAGCTTGTGTCAATGCTTAAAACTACAGAAGTGGAGATCAAAAAGGAACATCAAGTGTTGATGATCAATAAGAACACTGGTTTCAAGAAAGACAAGAAGGGAAAACAGAAGGGAAGTAAGGGCGGCAAGCCAGTTGCCGTGCCTGAAAAGAAACCCCGAGTTGGACCTAAGTCTGATACCGAGTGTTACTATTGTAAGGGGACTGGCCACTGGAAGCGCAACTGCCCCAAGTTTTTGGCAGACAAGAAGGTCGGCAAGGAAAACAAATGTATATATGATATACATGTTATTGATGTGTACTTGACTAGTGCTCGCAGTAGCACCTGGGTATTTGATACCGGTTCAGTTGCTAATATTTGTAACTCGAATTAGGGGCTACGGAACAAGCGACCGCTAGCAAGGGGTGAGGTCAAGATGCGTGTCGGCAATGGATCAAGCGTTGATGTGATCACCGTCGGAATGCTACCTCTCCACTTGCCGTCGGGATTAGTAATAAACTTGAATAATTGTTATCTGGTGCCTGCACTGAGCATGAACATTGTATCTGGATCATGTTTGATGCGAAGTGGTTATTCATTTAAATCCGAGAACAATGATTGTTCTATTTATATGAATGAAATCTTTTATGGTCATGCACCGATGATGAATGGTTTATTTCTATTAGATCTCAATGATAATGTTACACATATTCATAATGTTGATGCTAAAAGGATTAAACTTAATGATGATATATCCGCATATATGTGGCACTACCGTCTAGGTCATATTGGCGTTAAACACATGAAGAAGCTCCATTCGGATGGACTTTTAGAATCACTTGATTTTGAATCATTTGATACATGTGAGCCATGCCTTATGGGCAAGATGACTAGAACGCCGTTTTCTGGTTCAATGGAACGGGCGACAGATTTATTGGAAATCATACATTTTGATGTATGTAGTCCAATGAGTGTGTCGGCGCGAGGTGGATATCGTTATTTTGTTACTTTCACGGATGATTTGAGTAGATACGGTTATATCTACTTGATGAAACATAAGTCTGAAACCTTTGAAAAGTTCAAGGAATTTCAGAATGAAGTGGAAAATCATCGTAATAGAAAGATCAAATTTCTACGGTCCGACCGTGGAGGTGAGTATCTAAGTTACGAGTTTAGCACTCACATGAAAGAGTGTGGAATTGTTTCACAACTCACAGCTGCCAGAACACCACAGAGAAATGGTGTGTCAGAACGTCGTAATCGTACTTTATTGGATATGGTTCGATCTATGATGTCTCTGACGGACTTGCCGTTGTCATTTTGGGGTTATGCACTAGAAACTGTTGCTTCCACTTTAAATCGGGCACCATCTAAATCCGTTGAAAAGACACCGTATGAATTGTGGTTTGGAAACAAACCTAAGCTGTCATTTCTTAAAGTTTGAGGATGCGATGTTTATGTGAAGAAACTTCAACCGGATAAACTCGAACCCAAAGCGGAAAAATGCGTCTTCATAGGATACCCTAAGGAAACTATTGGGTATTCCTTCTATCACAGATCCGAGGGCAATTTGTTGCCAAGAATGGATCCTGTCTAGAGAAAGAGTTTCTCATGAAAGGTGTGAGTAGTCGGAAGGTAGAACTCGAAGAGGTTATTGAACCTTCTTTCCAAAGTATGGAGAGTAGCACAGCGCCGGAAGTCGTTCCGGAGTTGGCTCCACCAGTTGAAGAGGGAACTAATGATAATGATCATGAAACTCCGAAAGAGAATACTATCGAACCTCGCAGGTCTAGAAGGACGTGTGTAGCTCTCGAGCTGTACGGAAATCCTATCATGAATTTCATGGTTGATGAAAATGATGACCCTGCGACGTATGAAGAAGCGACGATGAGACCGGATTCCAACAAATGGTTAGAAGCCATGAAATCCGAGATGGAATCCATGTATGAAAATCAAGTTTGGAACTTGGTAGACTTACCTCGTGACTGAAAGGCAGTGGAGAACAAATGGGTTTTCAAAAGGAAAACTGATTCTAATGGTAATGTGACCATCTATAAAGCTCGACTTTTTGCAAAGGGTTTTCGACAAATTCAAGGAGTTGACTACGATGAGACATTCTCTCCCGTAGCGATGCTAAAGTCAGTTAGGATTATGTTAGCAATTGCTGCATATTTCGATTATGAGATATGGCAGATGGATGTCAAAACCGCGTTTTTCAATGGTAATATTGAAGAAGAGTTGTATATGATACAACCAAAGGGTTTTGTCGATCCTAAGGATGCTAACAAGGTGTGCAAGCTTCAACGATCCATCTATGGATTGAAGCAAGCATCACGAAGTTGGAATCTCCGCTTTGATGAGGTGATCAAAGAGTTTGGATTTGTCCAAACTTATGGAGAAGCTTGTATTTACAAGAAAGTGAGTGGGAGCAATGTGGCATTTCTGATATTATATGTGGATGACATATTATTGATCGGAAATGATATAGATCTTTTAAACAGTGTTAAAAGTTATCTAAACAGCAAATTTTCAATGAAGGACCTAGGTGAAGCGTCATACATATTAGACATAAAGATCTATAGAGATAGATCTAGGCGCCTAATAGGGCTATCGCAAAGTACATACCTTGATAAGATTTTAAAGAAGTTTAAAATGGACAGAAGTAAGAAGGGGTTCTTACCTATGTTGCAAGGCAAGACATTGAGTAAGACTCAAAGTCCGGCTAAGGCGGAAGAAAGAGAGATGATGGACAAAGTCCCCTATGCTTTAGCCATAGGCTCTATAATGTACGCCATGCTATCTACAAGACCGGATGTGGCACATGCTATTAGTTTGACTAGTAGGTACCAATCGGATCCAGGTTCAGAACACTGGATAGCGGTCAAGAATATCCTTAAGTACTTACGAAGAACTAAGGATATGTTTCTTGTAAACGGAGGTGAAGAAGAGTGTAAGATCCCTCCTTTGTAAAGGAAAAGGATCCCTGTGATTGCAATGCTAGTCCCTGGATCAATGCTAGCATCCACAGTTCAAGATGAAGTACACAGATACAGAGGTCATTTATTACATTCATTCCAGAGATAAAACATAGTCTTTTACAACTCAGGGCCACAGGCCAATACAAGAGTTTTGGAATAAGTAAATAAACATAAGTCTTCATCTTCATGTTCCACAGGCAAGCATGTTGAGTGTAGACTCATGACACCTAATCATCATCGGAGTAACCTGCAACATCACAAGTTACAACCACAGTGGGTCAATACTTTGGAATAGTATTGGCAAGTGATACCTTAGTAAATTTTAAGTGGACTATATTACTATATGCATTTTGGCTAAGTGTAGCTTGGCTTGCTTTGCTCAAAATAGGTTTTTTCCTATTAGTTGAAATCACTAAGTTTTTCTTTGTCAAAAACTTTCCCAAGAAACCACCAATAGACATTGGGGTCCTTCACCCTTGTTCACCCACAAGTTTTACTTAGAAGTTGGAGTGATGAGATTCTTGTAGCTTCCATGTCTTGATGCTCAAGTTGTCCATTGCCATGGACTTGGCTAAGTACTTAGATTTTCCATCTGCAGAGGTTGTGCACTTTCCCCACCAGACTTGGTTTCCCAAGACAGGACCTTTCAGAAGCCTTCCCTTAGCCAAATGGACGCGTTCCAACCTATCATCCCACTACCACCAACTGTCCAAATGACTGAGTTCTGGCAACCTATATGATCAAGGCAGAGCCCATATTGCCAAGTGGTTGCACTATAAGCTTCTCAACACTTGGCCTCCAAATCCCTTTGTGCCTGGGTGGCATACCACAAGTGTGATACACAAGGTAAACCATGTCCATGGGCCTTGTGTAACCACTCAACCAAAAACCACCATTCAAGTCCCAATCCACCCAGGAGGTTCATTGACTTAGTTGTTTTATTAAGAAAAACAAAAGTCCAAAAGACTTAGAAATATTTTCATCATAGCATGTACATACTTTACCAACCCTTGTTTGCTACTAGCTAGGCTAAGCATGGCATAGTAACTTAACTTAGGAAATTCCCTAGCAATTCTACAATTCTACAACTACTTAGGATTTCCCAACATAGCATTTGGCAAAAAGTAACATGCAAGACTTAGCAAAAATAATTCTAATGCTTATTCAAAATAAAGGGGATGAAAATATCATGAAGTACCACTTGCCTTGGTAATGGGGAGAGTAGCACTCTTCACAATCACAGTCACTAGCAAAATCTACACAAAAATTTGTAGCACAAAATTACACACAATTCATATACAAACAAAAATATGAATGCATGCATGCAAGAAAATGCTAAGTGATGATTTTTGAAAACTCCACCAAGCAAGTGCATGAAACAGAAACATAACCAAGTCAAAAAGCTTGCTAACTAAACTTATTTAGCACAAAAACAATTTACTAAACAAATTCTATACTCAAAATAGTCCTAAACAAGTTTCTGCCTAAAAAGTCATTTTAACAGAAACATTTCACTAAACACATTGCAGATTCAGAAAGGGCTTGTCTCCCTGATTCCAACGGTATAAAATTTGCAAAAATCTAACGTGGGAATCAAAAGTTATAGCCATTTGAAATTTGGATCTAAATCTGATTTGAATTCTGTTTTTGAATCTAACCCTAGCCACGCGTCATGTTTCTATTGGCGCGTACCGGTTCGGCCGGATCGAGCTCTGTGGGCCGTAGGATCTAAGTAAGATCTGGCGGCTCAGGTGCGCGCTTACCTCTTCGCTCATGTTCTAATCTCAGCCGCAGGATCTGCATCTAACGCTCCTAATCGTTCTGACCAAACACGAGCGGCGCTAGCGGCGGCGACTTGCGGCGGCGTGTCTGACAGTGGCGGCGCTGGCGTTCTAGGTCGCGCGGGAGTGGGGGAAGTGGCTTACCAGAACCGCGGTGGCGTGCTGAAGCTCAAGGTGGCGTTGGCTCGGGAAGGGGCGCACTGGCACGGTCTCAGGGGCTCGTCGGAGTTGCGGGCGGCGTCTGTCGCTTGCAGTCGTGGTTGTTGCCGAGGTTTGGCGTCGCCCTAGCACGAACCAGAGGCATCAGGAGTTGCGCAAGACGCAGGCGAACAAACTCGCGTGAAGGAGGGGGCAAGGGGCGCTCGGGTTTTACCTTAATTGGTCGCCGGAGTCAAGCGGCGGCGCAGGTGGTTGCGGTCGTGAATGGAAACGACGACCTGGGTCACGAGCAGGCAAAAGAAAGGTGTCAGCAGGTGCACAAGGTCATGCTGAGCATCATCGTTTGAACCAAAGAGAGGGGGGCGGTCGAGGCTCACCGGAATCGGTCGCCGGAGTCATCGGTACTGCGGTGCTTCGAAGACAAATGCGCGCAGCCTGGTGGCAGAGTGAGCGAGGAGAGTGGGGGGAAATGCTCGCGGTGCAGAGGGGATTAAATAGGCCCAAGCGCGACAAGAAACGCCTGCGGCATTAAGGCTAATTACGCCGTGCCATTACCGGCCTTGACAGCAGCGGCGACGTGGTCGCGGGCGCGGTTTGGGGAAGACGAGGGCGACGTGGAGAGGGCCCGCTCATCAGCGAAACGCGCGAAGAGGAGGTGGGGTCTGGTCGTCAGCGGCTGTCTGGGTGCGTTGGCGCGTGCGAGAGGGAGAGGAATGGCCCGGGTGGGCTAGCTGGGCCTGTTCTGAAGCTGGGCCAGATTGGTGGCGCCTGGCCCTTTTCTTTTGTTTACTCCTTTTCTTTTTCTGTTTCGATTTTCTGAATTGGTTTTCAAATGAATTCATGTTCCATTTGAATTCAAATCTTCTTGAGGTTTTGTAGTGGTGTAATGGTCTCAAAAATAGGTCATAACCCATGTGGTTACTTTGCAAGGGCTTGGTCAAACTTGGAGAACAAAATATCAGAGACTTGGCACTTGGTTTGCAAAATTTGAGAAATGGTTTTTGAAACCATTTCCAATTTGTAAATTTTGGTTTAAATTCTACACTCAAACCTTTCCTCATAGAAGGCAACAAACTTGGTTCATAAACAATCAAACTTTCAAATGGGGATGGCCATTTGATTTAAGTTTGTTCACATAAAATCATAGCACTATGTGCTTCTGTTTTTCTGAAATGAGTTTGAAATTGATCTCAAATCTATATGCATGCATGAATGATGTGCAAACTTTGAAATCATGATTTTAGGGATGTTACAAATCTAACCCCCTTAAGGTGAATCTCGCCCTCGAGATTCGGATTGGCTAGCAAATAGGTGAGGGTGGTCTTTCCGAAGATCATCTTCTCTTTCCCATGTTGCTTCCTCTTCGGAATGATGATTCCATTGTACTTTGCAAAACTTGATAGTCTTTGTCCGTGTGACTCTTTCTGCAGTCTCAAGAATCTTGATAGGCTTTTCTTCATAAGTGAGATCACTTTCTAGTTGAACTTCTTCCAAAGGTATGGTATCCTTCAAAGAAGTTTCTTCCATTTCTGGGTGACATTTCTTAAGCTGACTTACATGAAACACATTATGGACTGCTGACAGAGATGCTGGCAGTTCAATTTCATAAGCAACTTCTCCTTTGCGACTCAGAATCTTGAATGGCCCAACATATCTTGGTGCCAACTTTCCTTTGACTCCGAATCTTTTCACTCCACGAAGTGGTGATACTCTAAGATAGGCTCTATCACCAACTTCGTAGGTGACTTCTCTACGCTTAGGATCGGCGTAGCTTTTCTGTCGGGACTGTGCTATCTTCAACCTGTCCTTAACCAACTTGACTTTCTCTTCGGCTTCTTTGATAAGATCTGGCCCGAATAAACTTCTTTCTCCCACACCACTCCATAACAATGGGGTGGTACACTTTCTTCCGTAGAGAAACTCAAACGGTGCCATCTCAATGCTAGCTTGATAGCTGTTGTTATAAGAAAATTCTGCATAAGGCAGACTTTCATCCCAACTTGCTCCATAGTCTAGGGCACATGCCCTCAACATGTCTTCCAGAATTTGATTAGTCCTTTCTGTTTGTCCATCGGTTTGAGGATGAAAAGCAGTACTGAATTCCAACCTCGTTCCCAATGACTCATGTAGCTGTCTCCAAAAATGGGAAGTGAATTGGGTTCCCCTATCAGACACAATACTCTTAGGCACACCATGAAGACATACAATTCTACTCATGTAGATTTTGGATAACTTGGCACTTGTATAGGTTGTCTTCACGGGTATAAAATGAGCCACTTTAGTTAGGCGATCCACTACTACCCATATGGAATCATATCCTGATCTGGTCCTTGGTAGTCCGGTAATGAAATCCATACCAATTTTGTCCCATTTCCAATCAGGAATAGGTAGTGGTTGAAGTAAACCCGCAGGTTCATGATGCTCCGCTTTTACTCTACTACACACATCACACAAGGCAATATGTTCGGCGATGTCCCTTTTGAGATTGTTCCACCAAAATATTTCCTTCATGTCCATGTACATTTTAGTGTTTCCCGGGTGAATAGAATACGGAGAGTTGTGGGCTTCTTGCAGAATCAGTTTCCGCAACTCCGGATCTTGCGGAACACAAATACGTTTCCCGTGCCATAAAGTACCTTGTTCGTCTACATGGAAATTTTTAGCTTTCCCCTGGCTAATCCTTTCCTTAATCTCTTCAATTTCTTTATCAGTCTTTTGAGTTTCTCGAATCTTGTCCAACAAAGTGGGTTGGACATCTAAAGACATGAGATGTCCCTCTGGCACAATCTCCAATCTGAGTTCTCTGAATTGGGCACACAAATCATCTGGCAATTCTCCTTTGGTAAGGCCATTCACAAATACCTTACGACTTAGAGCATCTGCTACTACATTTTCTTTATCGGGGTGGTATTGCAAACTTAAGTCATAATCTTTGATAAGCTCTAACCATCTTCTTTGTCTCATATTGATTTCCTTTTGGGTGAAGATATACTTCAAACTTTTGTGATCTGTGAACACTTCACAACGCTTTCCCAAAAGGTAATGTCTCCATGTTTTGAGTGCATGGACGATAGAGGCTAACTCTAAATCATGAGTAGGATAGTTCACCTCATGAGTTTTGAGTTGTCTCGAGGCATAAGCTACAACTTTACCGTCTTGCATAAGTACGGCTCCCAAACCTTGATGAGACGCATCACAATACACTTGGAAATCTTTTTCCAAGTCAGGCAGACATAGAACTGGTGCTGTCACGAGTCTCTTCTTCAATTCTTGAAAGTTGACTTCACAACCTTCAGACCAAGCAAACTTCTTGTCTTTCTTTAACAATTCAGTCATGGGCTTAGCTACCTTAGAGAAATTCTCAATGAACCTTCTGTAGTATCCTGCTAAGCCAAGGAAACTGCGAACTTCTTTTACATTCTTGGGAGATTCCCATTCAGTCACAGCTGAAACTTTAGCAGGATCAACTGCTACTCCATCCTTCGTCATAACATGACCAAGAAAACCAACTTCTTCTAACCAGAACTCACACTTGCTGAATTTGGCATAAAGCTTATGCTCTCTTAACTTCTCAAGTATCAAGCGCAAGTGTCCCTCATGCTCTTCTTTGCTCTTGGAGTAGACTAAGATGTCATCGATGAATACGACAACAAACTTGTCAAGAAATTCCATGAACACCTTGTTCATCATATTCATGAAGTATG
This sequence comes from Avena sativa, assembly GCA_916181665.1. Classification (NCBI taxonomy): domain Eukaryota; kingdom Viridiplantae; phylum Streptophyta; class Magnoliopsida; order Poales; family Poaceae; genus Avena; species Avena sativa. The sequence goes on along the minus strand of OV702294.1, from coordinate 161,405,908 downwards.
CTGGAGCGTTGGTCAAGCCAAAAGGCATTACGGTATACTCATATAATCCATACCTTGTGGTGAATGCTGTTTTAGGTATGTCTTTCTCTCTTATCTTGAGTTGAAAATAGCCTAACCGGAGATCAATCTTCGAGAACACACATGCTCCCTCTAGCTGATCAAACAAGTCATTGATTCTAGGCAAAGGATATTTGTTCTTGATAGTTACCTCGTTGAGCGAACGGTAATCTATGCATAACCTTTGGCTTCTATCCTTCTTCTCCACGAACAAGACTGGGGCTCCCCAAGATGAAGAACTTGGTTGAGTAAATCCTTTCTGCAACTGTTCTCCTAGTTGCTTCTTGAGCTCTTTCAGTTCATCCACTGACATTTTATATGGTCTCTTTGCTACTGGTCTAGAACCTGGTACCAAATCTATCAGAAATTCCACATCTCTATCCGGTGGCATTCCTGGCAATTCTTCCGGAAACACATCCGGATACTCACACACAATTGTCACACTGTCCATGCTAACCCCCTTAAGAGAATTCAGCATACTCTTCTTTGCTCCAAAGATGGTCTTGAATCTGATCCTTTTATTACCCGGAGTTGTGAGTGAGACAGTATGACTGGCACAATCTATCACTCCTTTGTACTTAGTCATCCAGTCCATTCCCAGAATGACATCCAAACCTTGGGAGTTTAATATTATCAAGTTAACGGGAAACTTATACTTCCCAAATTCTATGACTAGGTCATGGCATCCTGAATTCACTATCATTTCTCCACTAGGAGAACTTACTTTTATAGGACACCCAATAGTTTCTACCGGTAGTTCATTTCTTTCAACAAATGCTCTTGATATGAATGAATGAGATGCACCAGTATCAAAGAGTACAAATGCTGGAATAGAATTGAGTCTGAACTTACCAGCAACAACGTCAGGTTCCTCATAGACCTCCTCCACATTAATGTGGTTCACCTGACCTTTCTAGAAAGGATTGGGCTTGACAGGTCCTTCAACTTTATTTTCGGGGCACTCATTTGCATAGTGTCCCATCTTCTTGCATTTTAAGCATTCAACCTGACTGATGTCCCTTTTAGGAGGCTGACTTCCACTTCCACTACCATTCCCACTATGGTGGCTCTTATGTCCACTCTTGTGGTCTTGTATTTGTCATTGTCATGACTACGGTGATGCTTGTTGTCATGACCGTTGTGGTTGTGGTGCTTGTTAAATTTACCATGCTTATGGGATCCTGAGCTTCCACTGTCATCATAGTGAGATCATTTGGGAGACGATCCCGAGCTGTGCTTGTCGGAGTGTTTCCTTTTCCTACTCTCGACTTGCTTTATTTTGTTCTCCAATATTGCAGCCTTATCACAGAGCGACTGATAAGTGGGAACATATGCCACAGCCAGCTGCAGATTCAGCTCATCATTCAAGCCTTCCAGAAATTTTTCCTTTCTTTTGGCATCTGTGTCAACCTCATCCGGTGCATAACGCGCCAGATTGTTGAACTCTTCAATGTATTCAGCCACGCTGCGGTGGCGCTGCTTCAGATTGTGGAACTCTTTCTTTTTCAGGCTCATTATTCCTGATGAGATATGAGCCGTGCGAAAGCCATCTTCAAAGATATCCCAAGTCACCTCATTTATAGGAGTGGTGATCTGGAAGTTGTCCCACCAAGTGGCGGCTGGCCCTTCCAGCAGATGTGCTGCAAATCTGACCTTTTCAGCGTCTGTGCAGCCCACGGTCACTAAGTCCTTGTTTACAGAACGTAGCCAATCATTGGCCACCATGGGATCAGTCGTCCCCGAGAACTTAGCTGGCCTTAATCGCAGAAATCTGGTGAGCATATCAAAGCCTGGAGGGTTGTTATTGTTGTTGTTGTTATTGTTGTTGTTATTGGGGTTGTTGTTGTTATTATTCTGGTTCTGGATGAATGTCGTCATCATCTGCATAAGCTGTGTTTGAGCATTCATCATTTGCTGCATTTCCGGAGTTATGTTGTTGTTGTTGGGGTTGGGGTTTGCGCGACGAGGAGGCATCTGTGGTTTGTTCAAATAGAGATAAGAATGAGATACCCATAGATGTTTTTATGCACATTACATCACATAAGCAAACACATAGCATGCAACACAAAGATAAAATTTCAACAACAAGATAACGAGTTCACAAGATAAAACACACAAGTGGCAAGCCATCCACATGTCGGATGGTCCAATAACAAGTTCACAAATAACCAGTACGATAATAAAAGATAAACGAGTAGTCAAGTCTACTCATCAGCATCAATCTCCTCCTCGACGAAGGTAAGACCTGCGTTCTCCATCACGGTCTTGTTCTCCTCAATAGTAGTGGTCAAGGACTCAATCTTGGTCTTGAGAGCCCTCTTCTGGGAACGAAGTCTCTCAATCACCATCTGCTGCTGCTCAAGCTCGAAATCCTTGGACTTCAGTTCTTCAGTCATGTCCCGGATCTTCTTGTTCCTATCCTGGACGTGTTTCTCCTGACTCTTGAACTTCCGGTCCTGGGTCTCGAACTTCGCCTCCATTTCCTTGACTATCTCGTCCTGCTGTGCGAAAAGCTTGTCCTTCTCGCGAAGCTGCACCTGGAGCTCGTCATTACTGAGCATGACATTGGTCCTATCCGTGTCCACGTGCCTAATGAGAGACTCTAAGTCCTTGAGATAGAGACGTATCGGCTCTGCTGCGTCCCTCGAGTCGTCCTCGAAGTTGATGGACTCTCCATCATCATCACGTCTTCCGAAAACGTGGAAGTGGGCGCCTCTAACCTGTCGGGAGTGACGGCCTAGCAGACATCCTATCAGGTCCTGCATGACTACCTCCATGCCTATCTCCCTGTCATCGTGCATAAGCTTGAAGACGATGGCCTCCGTAGTAGGCTCTGTCTAGCGTTCGGGCTGATTCACCTTGAAGCCCCAGAGGTCCTTCCTCACGAACTTGGTGAGTGGATGCACCATGATGGTGGGAAGAGGGAGATTGAGCAAAGTGGTAAGCTCAACGATACGAGGACCAAAGCGGGTAACCTGGAACTCCTCAACAGTGCTGATGGTAATAGGCATCTATTTATAAGATAGAAAGTTAGAACAACACAATTTAAGATAAAACAAAGACAAACAATCACATACATATCCTTGGAACACAAAATCACACAAGTCATGCATACATGAAACCATTACATCAACCAAGGTTCAAACTTATTTAAGGTATCATTTTGGAAAATAAGGTGATAGGTGGTGGTCCAACTAACGAAGTGTGTTTACAATCCTATCTCACTGGATATGTTGGCTAACACAATGTTCCTAAAGGCAATCAGCCTATCTTGCTCACATGATTCCATCACTAAGTCTATAATATCTCCCCTTAAGGTTTGGTTGGTGGCCTCCAACTCTTGGGTATGTTCCTTCTCTTTCTCTAAGTCTTTTTGGAGGTTGAGCATTCTGCACTTGACTCTAGCACTAAGTTCTTTGATAGTCCTCCAAGCTGCTTCTCTTGCTGACTCAAAGAATGTGGTGTGCACCACAGTGTTGGTGTACATGCAGAATCCTCTTTCTTTGTGGTTGTCTTCCTTGCTTTTGTACAAGTGAAGTTGCACCCACCAGTACTCAACTCCTTCATCCATCACTAGAAAGCCTTTGTACACAGCTGCACCATGTATTTCCATTGCCACCATGAGGTCCTTGAGAATTTTGGGAAACTCAGTCTCACACTCCAAGGTCATGGTCATGAGTGGTCCTTTCTTCACGGCTTCGTTGATGGAGTTCATCTACAAATAGAGATAAGAATGAGAAGAATAGAAAAGTTTACGAGAAGAATAGACAAGTGTAGAAGTAGTTGAAAATTTTTCCTTAGTGGTTTCCAATCCTAGGGTCATAATCCTACAGGCAACATAGTGCTCTGATACCATCTGTAAGATCCCTCCTTTGTAAAGGAAAAGGATCCCTGTGATTGCAATGCTAGTCCCTGGATCAATGCTAGCATCCACAGTTCAAGATGAAGTACACAGATACAGAGGTCATTTATTACATTCATTCTAGAGATAAAACATAGTCTTTTACAACTCAGGGCCACAGGCCTAATACAGGAGTTTTGGAATAAGTAAATAAACATAAGTCTTCATCTTCATGTGCCACAGGCAAGCATGTTGAGTGTAGACTCATGACACCTAATCATCATCGGAGTAACCTGCAACATCACAAGTTACAGCCATAGTGGGTCAATACTTTGGAATAGTATTGGCAAGTGATACCTTAGTAAATTTTAAGTGGACTATATTACTATATGCATTTTGGCTAAGTGTAGCTTGGCTTGCTTTGCTCAAAATAGGTTTTTCCTATTAGTTGAAATCACTAAGTTTTTCTTTGTCAAAAACTTTCCCAAGAAACCACCAATAGACATTGGGGTCCTTCACCCTTGTTCACCCACAAGTTTTACTTAGAAGTTGGAGTGATGAGATTCTTGTAGCTTCCATGTCTTGATGCTCAAGTTGTCCATTGCCATGGACTTGGCTAAGTACTTAGATTTTCCATCTGCAGAGGTTGTGCACTTTCCCCACTAGACTTGGTTTCCCAAGACAGGACCTTTCAGAAGCCTTCCCTTAGCCAAATGGACGCGTTCCAACCTATCATCCCACTACCACCAACTGTCCAAATGACTGAGTTCTGGCAACCTATATGATCAAGGCAGAGCCCATATTGCCAAGTGGTTGCACTATAAGCTTCTCAACACTTGGCCTCCAAATCCCTTTGTGCCTGGGTGGCATACCACAAGTGTGATACACAAGGTAAACCATGTCCATGGGCCTTGTGTAACCACTCAACCAAAAACCACCATTCAAGTCCCAATCCACCCAGGAGGTTCATTGACTTAGTTGTTTTATTAAGAAAAACAAAAGTCCAAAAGACTTAGAAATATTTTCATCATAGCATGTACATACTTTACCAACCCTTGTTTGCTACTAGCTAGGCTAAGCATGGCATAGTAACTTAACTTAGGAAATTCCCTAGCAATTCTACAATTCTACAACTACTTAGGATTTCCCAACATAGCATTTGGCAAAAAGTAACATGCAAGACTTAGCAAAAATAATTCTAATGCTTATTCAAAATAAAGGGGATGAAAATATCATGAAGTACCACTTGCCTTGGTAATGGGGAGAGTAGCACTCTTCACAATCACAGTCACTAGCAAAATCTACACAAAAATTTGTAGCACAAAATTACACACAATTCATATACAAACAAAAATATGAATGCATGCATGCAAGAAAATGCTAAGTGATGATTTTTGAAAACTCCACCAAGCAAGTGCATGAAACAGAAACATAACCAAGTCAAAAAGCTTGCTAACTAAACTTATTTAGCACAAAAACAATTTACTAAACAAATTCTATACTCAAAATAGTCCTAAACAAGTTTCTGCCTAAAAAGTCATTTTAACAGAAACATTTCACTAAACACATTGCAGATTCAGAAAGGGCTTGTCTCCCTGATTCCAACGGTATAAAATTTGCAAAAATCTAACGTGGGAATCAAAAGTTATAGCCATTTGAAATTTGGATCTAAATCTGATTTGAATTCTGTTTTTGAATCTAACCCTAGCCACGCGTCATGTTTCTATTGGCGCGTACCGGTTCGGCCGGATCGAGCTCTGTGGGCCGTAGGATCTAAGTAAGATCTGGCGGCTCAGGTGCGCGCTTACCTCTTCGCTCATGTTCTAATCTCAGCCGCAGGATCTGCATCTAATGCTCCTAATCGTTCTGACCAAACACGAGCGGCGCTAGCGGCGGCGACTTGCGGCGGCGTGTCTGACAGTGGCGGCGCTGGCGTTCTAGGTCGCGCGGGAGTGGGGGAAGTGGCTTACCAGAACCGCGGTGGCGTGCTGAAGCTCAAGGTGGCGTTGGCTCGGGAAGGGGCGCACTGGCACGGTCTCAGGGGCTCATCGGAGTTGCGGGCGGCGTCTGTCGCTTGCAGTCGTGGTTGTTGCCGAGGTTTGGCGTCGCCCTAGCACGAACCAGAGGCATCAGGAGTTGCGCAAGACGCAGGCGAACAAACTCGCGTGAAGGAGGGGGCAAGGGGCGCTCGGGTTTTACCTTAATTGGTCGCCGGAGTCAAGCGGGGGCGCAGGTGGTTGCGGTCGTGAATGGAAACGACGACCTGGGTCACGAGCAGGCAAAAGAAAGGTGTCAGCAGGTGCACAAGGTCATGCTGAGCATCATCGTTTGAACCAGAGAGAGGGGGGCGGTCGAGGCTCACCGGAATCGGTCGCCGGAGTCATCGGTACTGCGGTGCTTCGAAGACAAATGCGCGCAGCCTGGTGGCAGAGTGAGCGAGGAGAGTGGGGGGAAATGCTCGCGGTGCAGAGGGGATTAAATAGGCCCAAGCGTGACAGGAAACGCCTGCGGCATTAAGGCTAATTACGCCGTGCCATTACCGGCCTTGACAGCAGCGGCGACGTGGTCGCGGGCGCGGTTTGGGGAAGACGAGGGCGACGTGGAGAGGGCCCGCTCATCAGCGAAACGCGCGAAGAGGAGGTGGGGTCTGGTCGTCAGCGGCTGTCTGGGTGCGTTGGCGCGTGCGAGAGGGAGAGGAATGGCCCGGGTGGGCTAGCTGGGCCTGTTCTGAAGCTGGGCCAGATTGGTGGCGCCTGGCCCTTTTCTTTTGTTTACTCCTTTTCTTTTTCTGTTTCGATTTTCTGAATTGGTTTTCAAATGAATTCATGTTCCATTTGAATTCAAATCTTCTTGAGGTTTTGTAGTGGTGTAATGGTCTCAAAAATAGGTCATAACCCATGTGGTTACTTTGCAAGGGCTTGGTCAAACTTGGAGAACAAAATATCAGAGACTTGGCACTTGGTTTGCAAAATTTGAGAAATGGTTTTTGAAACCATTTCCAATTTGTAAATTTTGGTTTAAATTCTACACTCAAACCTTTCCTCATAGAAGGCAACAAACTTGGTTCATAAACAATCAAACTTTCAAATGGGGATGGCCATTTGATTTAAGTTTGTTCACATAAAATCATAGCACTATGTGCTTCTGTTTTTCTGAAATGAGTTTGAAATTGATCTCAAATCTATATGCATGCATGAATGATGTGCAAACTTTGAAATCATGATTTTAGGGATGTTACAAATCTAACCCCCTTAAGGTGAATCTCGCCCTCGAGATTCGGATTGGCTAGCAAATAGGTGAGGGTGGTCTTTCCGAAGATCATCTTCTCTTTCCCATGTTGCTTCCTCTTCGGAATGATGATTCCATTGTACTTTGCAAAACTTGATAGTCTTTGTCCGTGTGACTCTTTCTGCAGTCTCAAGAATCTTGATAGGCTTTTCTTCATAAGTGAGATCACTTTCTAGTTGAACTTCTTCCAAAGGTATGGTATCCTTCAAAGAAGTTTCTTCCATTTCTGGGTGACATTTCTTAAGCTGACTTACATGAAACACATTATGGACTGCTGACAGAGATGCTGGCAGTTCAATTTCATAAGCAACTTCTCCTTTGCGACTCAGAATCTTGAATGGCCCAACATATCTTGGTGCCAACTTTCCTTTGACTCCGAATCTTTTCACTCCACGAAGTGGTGATACTCTAAGATAGGCTCTATCACCAACTTCGTAGGTGACTTCTCTACGCTTAGGATCGGCGTAGCTTTTCTGTCGGGACTGTGCTATCTTCAACCTGTCCTTAACCAACTTGACTTTCTCTTCGGCTTCTTTGATAAGATCTGGCCCGAATAAACTTCTTTCTCCCACACCACTCCATAACAATGGGGTGGTACACTTTCTTCCGTAGAGAAACTCAAACGGTGCCATCTCAATGCTAGCTTGATAGCTGTTGTTATAAGAAAATTCTGCATAAGGCAGACTTTCATCCCAACTTGCTCCATAGTCTAGGGCACATGCCCTCAACATGTCTTCCAGAATTTGATTAGTCCTTTCTGTTTGTCCATCGGTTTGAGGATGAAAAGCAGTACTGAATTCCAACCTCGTTCCCAATGACTCATGTAGCTGTCTCCAAAAATGGGAAGTGAATTGGGTTCCCCTATCAGACACAATACTCTTAGGCACACCATGAAGACATACAATTCTACTCATGTAGATTTTGGATAACTTGGCACTTGTATAGGTTGTCTTCATGGGTATAAAATGAGCCACTTTAGTTAGGCGATCCACTACTACCCATATGGAATCATATCCTGATCTGGTCCTTGGTAGTCCGGTAATGAAATCCATACCAATTTTGTCCCATTTCCAATCAGGAATAGGTAGTGGTTGAAGTAAACCCGCAGGTTCATGATGCTCCGCTTTTACTCTACTACACACATCACACAAGGCAATATGTTCGGCGATGTCCCTTTTGAGATTGTTCCACCAAAATATTTCCTTCATGTCCATGTACATTTTAGTGTTTCCCGGGTGAATAGAATACGGAGAGTTGTGGGCTTCTTGCAGAATCAGTTTCCGCAACTCCGGATCTTGCGGAACACAAATACGTTTCCCGTGCCATAAAGTACCTTGTTCGTCTACATGGAAATTTTTAGCTTTCCCCTGGCTAATCCTTTCCTTAATCTCTTCAATTTCTTTATCAGTCTTTTGAGTTTCTCGAATCTTGTCCAACAAAGTGGGTTGGACATCTAAAGACATGAGATGTCCCTCTGGCACAATCTCCAATCTGAGTTCTCTGAATTGGGCACACAAATCATCTGGCAATTCTCCTTTGGTAAGGCCATTCACAAATACCTTACGACTTAGAGCATCTGCTACTACATTTTCTTTATCGGGGTGGTATTGCAAACTTAAGTCATAATCTTTGATAAGCTCTAACCATCTTCTTTGTCTCATATTGATTTCCTTTTGGGTGAAGATATACTTCAAACTTTTGTGATCTGTGAACACTTCACAACGCTTTCCCAAAAGGTAATGTCTCCATGTTTTGAGTGCATGGACGATAGAGGCTAACTCTAAATCATGAGTAGGATAGTTCACCTCATGAGTTTTGAGTTGTCTCGAGGCATAAGCTACAACTTTATCGTCTTGCATAAGTATGGCTCCCAAACCTTGATGAGACGCATCACAATACACTTGGAAATCTTTTTCCAAGTCAGGCAGACATAGAACTGGTGCTGTCACGAGTCTCTTCTTCAATTCTTGAAAGTTGACTTCACAACCTTCAGACCAAGCAAACTTCTTGTCTTTCTTTAACAATTCAGTCATGGGCTTAGCTACCTTAGAGAAATTCTCAATGAACCTTCTGTAGTATCCTGCTAAGCCAAGGAAACTGCGAACTTCTTTTACATTCTTGGGAGATTCCCATTCAGTCACAGCTGAAACTTTAGCAGGATCAACTGCTACTCCATCCTTCGTCATAACATGACCAAGAAAACCAACTTCTTCTAACCAGAACTCACACTTGCTGAATTTGGCATAAAGCTTATGCTCTCTTAACTTCTCAAGTATCAAGCGCAAGTGTCCCTCATGCTCTTCTTTGCTCTTGGAGTAGACTAAGATGTCATCGATGAATACGACAACAAACTTGTCAAGAAATTCCATGAACACCTTGTTCATCATATTCATGAAGTATGCTGGAGCGTTGGTCAAGCCAAAAGGCATTACGGTATACTCATATAATCCATACCTTGTGGTGAATGCTGTTTTAGGTATGTCTTGCTCTCTTATCTTGAGTTGAAAATAGCCTAACCGGAGATCAATCTTCGAGAACACACATGCTCCCTCTAGCTGATCAAACAAGTCATTGATTCTAGGCAAAGGATATTTGTTCTTGATAGTTACCTCGTTGAGCGAACGGTAATCTATGCATAACCTTTGGCTTCTATCCTTCTTCTCCACGAACAAGACTGGGGCTCCCCAAGATGAAGAACTTGGTTGAGTAAATCCTTTCTGCAACTGTTCTCCTAGTTGCTTCTTGAGCTCTTTCAGTTCATCCACTGACATTTTATATGGTCTCTTTGCTACTGGTCTAGAACCTGGTACCAAATCTATCAGAAATTCCACATCTCTATCCGGTGGCATTCCTGGCAATTCTTCCGGAAACACATCCGGATACTCACACACAATTGTCACACTGTCCATGCTAACCCCCTTAAGAGAATTCAGCATACTCTTCTTTGCTCCAAAGATGGTCTTGAATCTGATCCTTTTATTACCCGGAGTTGTGAGTGAGACACTATGACTGGCACAATCTATCACTCCTTTGTACTTAGTCATCCAGTCCATTCCCAGAATGACATCCAAACCTTGGGAGTTTAATATTATCAAGTTAACGGGAAACTTATACTTCCCAAATTCTATGACTAGGTCATGGCATCCTGAATTCACTATCATTTCTCCACCAGGAGAACTTACTTTTATAGGACACCCAGTAGTTTCTACCGGTAGTTCATTTCTTTCAACAAATGCTCTTGATATGAATGAATGAGATGCACCAGTATCAAAGAGTACAAATGCTGGAATAGAATTGAGTCTGAACTTACCAGCAACAGCGTCAGGTTCCTCATAGACCTCCTCCACATTAATGTGGTTCACCTGACCTTTCTAGAAAGGATTGGGCTTGACAGGTCCTTCAACTTTCTTTTCGGGGCACTCATTTGCATAGTGTCCCATCTTCTTGCATTTGAAGCATTCAACCTGACTGATGTCCCTTTTAGCAGGCTGACTTCCACTTCCACTACCATTCCCACTATGGTGGCTCTTATGTCCACTCTTGTGGTCTTGTATTTGTCATTGTCATGACTGCGGTGATGCTTGTTGTCATGACGGTTGTGGTTGTGGTGCTTGTTAAATTTACCATGCTTATGGGATCCTGAGCTTCCACTGTCATCATAGTGAGATCATTTGGGAGACGATCCCGAGCTGTGCTTGTCGGAGTGTTTCCTTTTCCTACTCTCGACTTGCTTTATTTTGTTCTCCAATATTGCAGCCTTATCACAGAGCGACTGATAAGTGGGAACATATGCCACAGCCAGCTGCAGACTCAGCTCATCATTCAAGCCTTCCAGAAATTTTTCCTTTCTTTTGGCATCTGTGTCAACCTCATCCGGTGCATAACGCGCCAGATTGTTGAACTCTTCAATGTATTCAGCCACGCTGCGGTGGCGCTGCTTCAGATTGTGGAACTCTTTCTTTTTCAGGCTCATTATTCCTGATGAGATATGAGCCGTGCGAAAGCCATCTTCAAAGATATCCCAAGTCACCTCATTTATAGGAGTGGTGATTTGGAAGTTGTCCCACCAAGTGGCGGCTGGCCCTTCCAGCAGATGTGCTGCAAATCTGACCTTTTCAGCGTCTGTGCAGCCCACAGTCACTAAGTCCTTGTTTACAGAATGTAGCCAATCATTGGCCACCATGGGATCAGTCGTCCCCGAGAACTTAGCTGGCCTTAATCGCAGAAATCTGGTGAGCATATCAAAGCCCGGAGGGTTGTTATTGTTGTTGTTGTTATTGTTGTTGTTATTGGGGTTGTTGTTGTTATTATTCTGGTTCTGGATGAATGTCGTCATCATCTGCATAAGCTGTGTTTGAGCATTCATCATTTGCTGCATTTCTGGAGTTATGTTGTTGTTGTTGGGGTTGGGGTTTGCGCGACGAGGAGGCATCTGTGGTTTGTTCAAATAGAGATAAGAATGAGATACCCATAGATGTTTTTATGCACATTACATCACATAAGCAAACACATAGCATGCAACACAAAGATAAAAGTTCAACAACAAGATAACGAGTTCATAAGATAAAACACACAAGTGGCAAGCCATCCACATGTCGGATGGTCCAATAACAAGTTCACAAATAACCAGTACGATAATAAAAGATAAACGAGTAGTCAAGTCTACTCATCAGCATCAATCTCCTCCTCGACGAAGGTAAGACCTGCGTTCTCCATCACGGTCTTGTTCTCCTCAATAGTAGTGGTCAAGGACTCAATCTTGGTCTTGAGAGCCCTCTTCTGGGAACGAAGTCTCTCAATCACCATCTGCTGCTGCTCAAGCTCGAAATCCTTGGACTTCAGTTCTTCAGTCATGTCCCGGATCTTCTTGTTCCTATCCTGGACGCGTTTCTCCTGACTCTTGAACTTCCGGTCCTGGGTCTCGAACTTCGCCTCCATTTCCTTGACTATCTCGTCCTGCTGTGCGAAAAGCTTGTCCTTCTCGCGAAGCTGCACCTGGAGCTCGTCATTACTGAGCATGACATTGGTCCTATCCGTGTCCACGTGCCTAATGAGAGACTCTAAGTCCTTGAGATAGAGACGTATCGGCTCTGCTGCGTCCCTCGAGTCGTCCTCGAAGTTGATGGACTCTCCATCATCATCACGTCTTCCGAAAATGTGGAAGTGGGCGCCTCTAACCTGTCGGGAGTGACGGCCTAGCAGACATCCTATCAGGTCCTGCATGACTACCTCCATGCCTATCTCCCTGTCATCGTGCATAAGCTTGAAGACGATGGCCTCCGTAGTAGGCTCTGTCTAGCGTTCGGGCTGATTCACCTTGAAGCCCCAGAGGTCCTTCCTCACGAACTTGGTGAGTGGATGCACCATGATGGTGGGAAGAGGGAGATTGAGCAAAGTGGTAAGCTCAACGATACGAGGACCAAAGCGGGTAACCTGGAACTCCTCAACAGTGCTGATGGTAATAGGCATCTATTTATAAGATAGAAAGTTAGAACAACACAATTTAAGATAAAACAAAGACAAACAATCACATACATATCCTTGGAACACAAAATCACACAAGTCATGCATACATGAAACCATTACATCAACCAAGGTTCAAACTTATTTAAGGTATCATTTTGGAAAATAAGGTGATAGGTGGTGGTCCAACTAACGAAGTGTGTTTGCAATCCTATCTCACTGGATATGTTGGCTAACACAATGTTCCTAAAGGCAATCAGCCTATCTTGCTCACATGATTCCATCACTAAGTCTATAATATCTCCCCTTAAGGTTTGGTTGGTGGCCTCCAACTCTTGGGTATGTTCCTTCTCTTTCTCTAAGTCTTTTTGGAGGTTGAGCATTCTGCACTTGACTCTAGCACTAAGTTCTTTGATAGTCCTCCAAGTTGCTTCTCTTGCTGACTCAAAGAATGTGGTGTGCACCACAGTGTTGGTGTACATGCAGAATCCTCTTTCTTTGTGGTTGTCTTCCTTGCTTTTGTACAAGTGAAGTTGCACCCACCAGTACTCAACTCCTTCATCCATCACTAGAAAGCCTTTGTACACAGCTGCACCATGTATTTCCATTGCCACCATGAGGTCCTTGAGAATTTTGGGAAACTCAGTCTCACACTCCAAGGTCATGGTCATGAGTGGTCCTTTCTTCACGGCTTCGTTGATGGAGTTCATCTACAAATAGAGATAAGAATGAGAAGATTAGAAAAGTTTACGAGAAGAATAGACAAGTGTAGAAGTAGTTGAAAATTTTTCCTTAGTGGTTTCCAATCCTAGGGTCATAATCCTACAGGCAACATAGTGCTCTGATACCATCTGTAAGATCCCTCCTTTGTAAAGGAAAAGGATCCCTATGATTGCAATGCTAGTCCCTGGATCAATGCTAGCATCCACAGTTCAAGATGAAGTACACAGATACAGAGGTCATTTATTACATTCATTCTAGAGATAAAACATAGTCTTTTACAACTCAGGGCCACAGGCCTAATACAGGAGTTTTGGAATAAGTAAATAAACATAAGTATTCATCTTCATGTGCCACAGGCAAGCATGTTGAGTGTAGACTCATGACACCTAATCATCATCGGAGTAACCTGCAACATCACAAGTTACAGCCATAGTGGGTCAATACTTTGGAATAGTATTGGCAAGTGATACCTTAGTAAATTTTAAGTGGACTATATTACTATATGCATTTTGGCTAAGTGTAGCTTGGCTTGCTTTGCTCAAAATAGGTTTTTTCCTATTAGTTGAAATCACTAAGTTTTTCTTTGTCAAAAACTTTCCCAAGAAACCACCAATAGACATTGGGGTCCTTCACCCTTGTTCACCCACAAGTTTTACTTAGAAGTTGGAGTGATGAGATTCTTGTAGCTTCCATGTCTTGATGCTCAAGTTGTCCATTGCCATGGACTTGGCTAAGTACTTAGATTTTCCATCTGCAGAGGTTGTGCACTTTCCCCACCAGACTTGGTTTCCCAAGACAGGACCTTTCAGAAGCCTTCCCTTAGCCAAATGGACGCGTTCCAACCTATCATCCCACTACCACCAACTGTCCAAATGACTGAGTTCTGGCAACCTATATGATCAAGGCAGAGCCCATATTGCCAAGTGGTTGCACTATAAGCTTCTCAACACTTGGCCTCCAAATCCCTTTGTGCCTGGGTGGCATACCACAAGTGTGATACACAAGGTAAACCATGTCCATGGGCCTTGTGTAACCACTCAACCAAAAACCACCATTCAAGTCCCAATCCACCCAGGAGGTTCATTGACTTAGTTGTTTTATTAAGAAAAACAAAAGTCCAAAAGACTTAGAAATATTTTCATCATAGCATACATACTTTACCAACCCTTGTTTGCTACTAGCTAGGCTAAGCATGGCATAGTAACTTAACTTAGGAAATTCCCTAGCAATTCTACAATTCTACAACTACTTAGGATTTCCCAACATAGCATTTGGCAAAAAGTAACATGCAAGACTTAGCAAAAATAATTCTAATGCTTATTCAAAATAAAGGGGATGAAAATATCATGAAGTACCACTTGCCTTGGTAATGGGGAGAGTAGCACTCTTCACAATCACAGTCACTAGCAAAATCTACACAAAAATTTGTAGCACAAAATTACACACAATTCATATACAAACAAAAATATGAATGCATGCATGCAAGAAAATGCTAAGTGATGATTTTTGAAAACTCCACCAAGCAAGTGCATGAAACAGAAACATAACCAAGTCAAAAAGCTTGCTAACTAAACTTATTTAGCACAAAAACAATTTACTAAACAAATTCTATACTCAAAATAGTCCTAAACAAGTTTCTGCCTAAAAAGTCATTTTAACAGAAACATTTCACTAAACACATTGCAGATTCAGAAAGGGCTTGTCTCCCTGATTCCAACGGTATAAAATTTGCAAAAATCTAACGTGGGAATCAAAAGTTATAGCCATTTGAAATTTGGATCTAAATCTGATTTGAATTCTGTTTTTGAATCTAACCCTAGCCACGCGTCATGTTTCTATTGGCGCGTACCGGTTCGGCCGGATCGAGCTCTGTGGGCCGTAGGATCTAAGTAAGATCTGGCGGCTCAGGTGCGCGCTTACCTCTTCGCTCACGTTCTAATCTCAGCCGCAGGATCTGCATCTAACGCTCCTAATCGTTCTGACCAAACACGAGCGGCGCTAGCGGCGGCGACTGGCGGCGGCGTGTCTGACAGCGGCGGCGCTGGCGTTCTAGGTCGCACGGGAGTGGGGGAAGTGGCTTACCAGAACCGCGGTGGCGTGCTGAAGCTCAAGGTGGCGTTGGCTCGGGAAGGGGCGCACTGGCACGGTCTCAGGGGCTCGTCGGAGTTGCGGGCGGCGTCTGTCGCTTGCAGTCATGGTTGTTGCCGAGGTTTGGCGTCGCCCTAGCACGAACCAGAGGCATCAGGAGTTGCACAAGACGCAGGCGAACAAACTCGCGTGAAGGAGGGGGCAAGGGGCGCTCGGGTTTTACCTTAATTGGTCGCCGGAGTCAAGCGGCGGCGCAGGTGGTTGTGGTCGTGAATGGAAACGACGACCTGGGTCACGAGCAGGCAAAAGAAAGGTGTCAGCAGGTGCACAAGGTCATGCTGAGCATCATCATTTGAACCAGAGAGAGGGGGGCGGTCGAGGCTCACCGGAATCGGTCGCCGGAGTCATCGGTACTGCGGTGCTTCGAAGACAAATGCGCGCAGCCTGGTGGCAGAGTGAGCGAGGAGAGTGGGGGGAAATGCTCGCGGTGCAGAGGGGATTAAATAGGCCCAAGCACGACAGGAAACGCCTGCGGCATTAAGGCTAATTACGCCGCGCCATTACCGGCCTTGACAGCAGCGGCGACGTGGTCGCGGGCGCGGTTTGGGGAAGACGAGGGCGACGTGGAGAGGGCCCGCTCATCAGCGAAACGCGCGAAGAGGAGGTGGGGTCTGGTCGTCAGCGGCTGTCTGGGTGCATTGGCGCGTGCGAGAGGGAGAGGAATGGCCCGGGTGGGCTAGCTGGGCCTGTTCTGAAGCTGGGCCAGATTGGTGGCGCCTGGCCCTTTTCTTTTGTTTACTCCTTTTCTTTTTCTGTTTCGATTTTCTGAATTGGTTTTCAAATGAATTCATGTTCCATTTGAATTCAATTCTTCTTGAGGTTTTGTAGTGGTGTAATGGTCTCAAAAATAGGCCATAACCCATGTGGTTACTTTGCAAGGGCTTGCTCAAACTTGGAGAACAAAATATCAGAGACTTGGCACTTGGTTTGCAAAATTTGAGAAATGGTTTTTGAAACCATTTCCAATTTGTAAATTTGGGTTTAAATTCTACACTCAAACCTTTCCTCATAGAAGGCAACAAACTTGGTTCATAAACAATCAAACTTTCAAATGGGGATGGCCATTTGATTTAAGTTTGTTCACATAAAATCATAGCACTATGTGCTTCTGTTTTTCTGAAATGAGTTTGAAATTGATCTCAAATCTATATGCATGCATGAATGATGTGCAAACTTTGAAATCATGATTTTAGGGATGTTACAAAGAGCTCATCGCTAAGTGTTATGTCGACACAAGCTTTGACGCCGATCCGGATGACTCTACCTTCTCAATCCGGATACGTATTTCTCATGAATGGCGGAGCGGTTAGTTGGAGGAGCTCCAAACAACCTGTGGTGGCGGGATCAACAACGGAGGTCGAATATGTTGCTGCTTCGGAAGCAGCTCGGGAAGAGGTTTGGATGAAGGAGTTCATATCCGAGCTAGGAGTAGTTGCAAACGCGTTGGACCCAATGATGATCTATTGTGACAACAATGGTGCCATTGCCAATGCCAAAGAGCCAAGGTCTCACGAGCATTCCAAGCATATTAAGCGCCGGTTTCACTCCATCCGCGAGCATGTCAAGGATGAAGATATAAAGATTTGTAAAGTACACACGGATCTCAATGTAGCAGATCCGTTGACTAAAACTCTCCCTAGAGCAAAACATGATCAACACCAGAACTCAATGTGTGTTAGATTTATCACTATGTAACTAGATTATTGTCTCTAATGCAAGTGGGAGACTGAAGGGAATATGCCCTGAGAGGCAATAATAAAGTGTTTATTATGTGTATTCCAAGTATATGATAGATGTTTATTTTGCATGCTATAATTGTATTAATACGGAAAAGTTAATACATGTGTGTTTAATGAACAAACAGAAAGTTCCTAGTTATGCCTCTCTCATAAACTAGCTCGTTGATTAACAAGATGATCAAGGTTTCCTGATCATAGACATTGGATGTTGTTAATAACGAGATCACAACATTAGTGTAATGATGTGATGAATATTCATCCTAAGTATAGCATTACGATCAAAGTCATTGAGTTTATATTGCTATAACAACTTACGAAGTGATCCTAATCCTTAGACCATGAGATCATGTCAATCACTAACACCGGAAGAGTTTCTTGATAACATCAAACGTCACAGCATAATAGGGTGATTATAAAGATGGGTTCAGGACTAATAAAGTGTTATGTTGAGGCCCATGGATCGAGAGTGGAATTTGTTCATCCCGATGATGGATAGATATACTATGGGCCCTCTCGGTGATATCACATTGGTTAGCTTGCAAGCAAGTGATTTGATCACTAGAATGTTATATCATGGGAACGAGAAAAGAGTGCATGTCAGTAATGAGATCAAACTAGGTATGTAGATACCGATGATCGAATCTCGAACATGTAATATATCGCGAAACAAAGGGATTAAGATACTAGCATAAAAGGTTCCGACGATCACAAGAATGTGTGGGAGTCAGTATGGGTCTCCAGATCCCGCTTCTGATTATTGATCCGAGAGGGGTCTCGATCATGTTCGCATTATTCACGAACCGTAGGGTGACACACTTAATAGACACCGACATCCAATTGGAGCAAAAGTTTCATGCCGAAAGAATAAACAAGCGCATGAATTTATTTCACTAGATACCGAAACAGGTTTTCGGGTGAAATTGGATAAAGAGGTTATGCATGTGAAATAGAATTCTAGCAAGGGGTTATATGTGAATGTTTGTCATTAAATTAATTGACAAAATTCTGAATAAATAAAAGAGTTTTATTTAATGAGAGTTTGCATTAAATTTGGTGGAAATTTAATAGCAAGTTTGAGTGGGATTTTGAGTGGATGGATTTGAATGGATTTTTGTGAGTGGAGTGTCCACCCACATGAAGAGGGGAGGGCAAGGGGGCATCCCCCATGCGCCGGCCACCCCCTTGGGGTTCCCCCCTCCTCCTATAAAAGGCACCCCTCTCCTCACTTGTCATTCACACCTCCTCGTGAAGGATCTCTCTCCCCCTCTAGAATTTATCCCCCATGGTCTCGGACTAGCGAGATACATGTTCCCGGTGGCTATTCGGCAAGAAAGAGTTGTGCTTCCGCTGCATCACTGGAGCGAGGAGGCGGAGGTTGCTCGGTGCCTCTGACATGTGTGCGAGCACGGATGCGTTGCTGATTTGCGGCGCTAGGACTTCCTCTAGATCTTGAGATCGGCAAGAGATCATCTACATCAACCACGAGTCGAACTCGTTAAGCTTTGTCGGTCTTCAAGGGTATGTTCTCTATGAATATACATCCGCTCGTTGTTTGTATCTAGTAGATAGATCTTGGTACATATTTCACATCATAGGAAATTTTTTGTTTCCTATGCTGCGAACCCTACACATTCTTCATTTAATTACATCATTCTTCCTTTACACCTGAAAATTTTCCTTCATACAAAACTTCACACAATCTTCATTAGAAACATTAGTGTGTTCAAAAGATAATAGACCTTTGGGGTTTAGTTTTAAAACAGCAAAACTTTCATCAAAACACAAACTAATGTAGAAATTCCCTCAAAAAGCTCATTTTCCCAAAAAGAACCCAAAAAGGAATCAATAGGAAGCAAATGCAAATAATGGCAGAAATCTGTCAAAACAGACCAGCAGGTAGAAACCGATTTTTTAGAAGACCTTATGTTGCTCAAATCAAAAAGTTTTGAACTAACGAAAGTTAGATAACAACCTGGGGGATTTATTCAGAAAATTAAAGCTCAATCCGACTTACAGAAATTTTCACACAAATTTTTATAGTGGAGCACAAAAATTTGTTCCAGGACTGCAACTCCCCAAATCTTACTTCCCTCTCATTAGAGGTTATTCTTGGCATGAAAATCAAACAAAAAGGATAAGTAGAGGTCATTACAAAAGTAATAACTTCCAAGATTCAAGAAAACTATTGGGTTTTCTCCCAAGAAGTTCTTTTCTTTAACGCCTTTAAGTTAGGCATAAGAAGCAAGAATCAAGTATTTTCAAATGAAGAAGCATTAACATCAAACCTTACTTTCAAAGGAGGAGCAAAGGGAAACTTATCTCTCCTCATAGAGAAGTGTTCAATACCTTTCTTGAATGGAAATTGATATTTAATGGTGCCTTCTTTCATATCAATGATGGCACCAACAGTTCTAAAAAAAGGTCTTCCCAAAGTAAAAGGACAAGAAGCATTGTATTCAACATCCAAAACATAGAAATCAATAGGAATATAGGCATTGTTAACCATAATAAGAACATAATTAACACTCCCCATGAGTTTCTTTTTAGCATTATCATCAAGTGGGACATCCAAATAGCAATCTTCCAAAGGAGGCAAATCAAGCTTTTCATAAATCTTTCTAGGCATAATAGAGAAACTAGAACCAAGGTCACAAGAAGCTTTGAGATCAAAGTCATTCACTTGCATATTAATGATGGGTTCCCAACTATCTTCTACTTTCCTAGGAATAGAGGCTTTGTGTTTCAATTTTTCTTCCTTAATTTTAATGAGAGCATCTGTAATGTGTTTGGTGAAAGCCACATTCATATCACTAGCATTAGGACTTCTAGCAAGCTTTTGTAGGAACATAATCACTTCAGAGATATTGCAACCATCAAGATCAAAATCAAACTTAGTGTCACATCCCAAAATTCTCCAAATTTTGAAATGTGAAAAATAAACAAACAAAAGAATTAAATGTTGAAATTTAGGGTGAAAAGAAACTTTTTGCTTCTAAATGGAAACATTAAAACCCTACTTGAACAAAATTTGAATAAGAAAACAACAAACAAATATTCCAAGTCAAATGCATTTATGCATGGAAAGAATCTTGAATTTAAAGCACTTGCAAAAGTTAAACCAAAACCCTAAACCCTAATGAGAGAAATCATCTCCAAGATCACTCTAAGACTATGGCTTTGTTCCATATGAAAATTTAGCAACAAACAATTCTAAATGATCAAAAATGATAAACAAAAATGTTATAAAACCATGGAAATTGGTTTCACTAAATTTGGAGCCCTGGATAAAAACTTATGAATTTAATAAGATAAAAGAAAGTAATTTCCAAGGTTAATAAAAGATCCTAGATAAAATCCATACCAAATTGTGAACAAAATAATCCTAAAAGAATTTTAAAAGATAAAAAAAATATTAAATAAAATTATACAAATTGGAATCACCAATTTTGGAACTAAATAAAAAGATATGAATTTTATAAGATAAAGAAAGAAATAATTAAAAAGAAATAATTGCAAAAACAATATAAATCTTGGCCAAATCCATAAGCAAGTGAAATAAAAGTTTACTGAATAATAAAAAGGAATAAATGATTATTTAAATAAAATTATATGGGTTTAAACCATATTCAAATTTATTTAAATAAAGACAAATGCCTAATTTAAATAAATAATAAATCATAAGAGAATATTTGAAAATATTCCAAAGTGAGTTAATTAATCAACACATAACTTGATTAAAACCTACCGAAGAGATTTGGAATAAAAATGAATTCAAATTAGTTTGAAATAAAATTGGTTTGAATGAAAACAGAAAATAGAAATGGAAAAAGAAAAATATTTGAAAAGGAAAAAAATGAAAACAGATCAGACCCAACTAACCTACCCAGTACCCCAGCCCAGCAGGCCCAACTCGCAGCCCACCCGTCTCTCACCCCACTCTCCCTGCAGAAAATTTTCCTACCGCGGCATCTACCCTCACCCCCACTGACTTTGCGACCCCACCCTACCAACTCATCATCGTCTCCACCCGCGCTGACCCCGCCCTTCTCCCCTTGCCGTTTCTGCTTGATCTTTAATCCGATTAATTCGCATAATGCCACAGTGAATTCGCCCTGTGACCGTGCCCTCTTAACCACCCCTCTCTCCTATCCATTTTCCCTCAGTCCCCATGCCACCGGAGCCCCCAGGCTGCGCAAATTTCCCCTCACAACGCCACTGCCTCTGACGAGCTCACCGACGAATTCCGGTGAGTATGCGCCGCCCCTTGCTCTCTGGATCAAGCTAGTCTGTTCCTCATTCCGTACGCATCTCCTGACCCCAATCATGTGGTTTCTCGTGGACCAGAGCGTCGACACCGTCCTTGCCCGTGCGCCACCGACGACCCCTGCAACTCCAGTTAGCCATAGCTGTCGACCTCGTGCGCCCCTTGACCTCTGGTGAGTTTCTCCACAACCCTCGCACTCATGCACATCCCCCTGACACTTTGGTTTGCTTGTGTGCGACCCAGGAACTCGCCTTCGACAAAGCCGTGTGTGCCTAATGCCAGTAACAACTTCGGTGAGCAATCCGCGACAACTCCGTGTGCCCCTTCGCCCGCTACGGCCACCTTGAGCACCGCAGCGACCCCATGAAACTGGTGAGCCCCTCCTTTCCTCCTCTCGCGTCCTAGATTCGTCGGACCACCGTGGGCAGAGCGCCACCACCGCTCGTCGCTAGTCAGCACCGCCAGATCATGGTCAGTGTGATGTGAGCTGTTGGATGCAGATCTAGTGGTTGAGTTAGATCACTTAGGCGAATCGTTATTGTTTGATCTGAGCTGCACAGGTCAACTTATATCCTAGGGCATGTATCGCACGATCCTGCCGAAGCGGTATCAGCCAGTAGAATCTTGACACGTGGCCAGGAGTTCGATTTAAAAACAGAATTTGTTCTATTGAATGTTTAAACTTGTAAAAATCATAACTTTTAATCTGTATGTCCAAAAATTACAAAATTTATATCAATGGATTCATTAAATGTAAGCTTTTCAAATGTGGCATTAGTTTAGTATTTTGCTTCAGAAAAATTCGGTGTTTTTGCAGAAACATGTGTAGGACTATTTTGAGTATAAAAATTGTTTTAAAAATGATTTTTGAGTGAAACCTTTTGAAAATGGATTTTTTTTGAACCCTATGACCATAAACACTAACATTTGGATTTAAAAATAAATTTGGCTAACACTAGAAATTATTACTTTGAATAAAAGCATTTCTAGGAAAACAAAAATGATTTAAAAGGCCTATTTTCTCTAACTTGATTTTAAATGGTTTTTCCACTTATATAAATGACCAGTAGGTGTTTTGAAATGTTTATAGCCTTATTAGAAACCACTTCTTAAATAAAACAACCTTTTTCATGCTTGCATGCATTTTCTTGTTTTTATCATTTTATGTGGTGAATTGTTTGAATGCTAGTTTGAAAGTGTGCTTGCTTCATTGAATTGTAGTGAACTTTGAAGAGTGTGGCAATTGCAAGATCAAGGAGTGTACCTAGATTCTGTACTAAAAAGGAAAGTGGTGCTTCATATATTTTTTCCTATTATTTTAACTATGCATTAGTGATATTTTGAGTAGGACTTGCATGGAAATTTTTCTAAGTATCTATGCTATGCCTTGGGAAATCCTAGTAGATGTTGTCTTAGTAGAATTTTCCCTAAGTTAAGATTCTTGATACTAGTATGCTTAGCTTAGCTAATAGAAAACAAGGATGGATTATTCATGCTATGAAATATTTCTAAGTCTATGACTTGTGTTTTTGCTTAATAAAACAACTATGTGAATGAATCACCTGGGTGGAATGGTGAGAATGGTTTGTATTGAGTGGTTACACAAGGACCATGTTGATGGCTTACCTTGTGTATCACACTTGTGGAAAGCCACCCAGGAACAAAGAGATTTGAGATGTTAAGTGTTGAGAAGCTTCTGGTGCAGCCACATGGCATATGGGCTCTGCCTTGATCATATAGGTTACAATAACTTAGCCAGATGGAAAGATGGTTGTAGGGGTGATAGGATGGAACGCGTCCATTTGGTCTAAGGGAAGGATTCTGAAAGATCTCGTCTCGATGCATGTCGAGTCTTGTGGGGAAAGTGCACCACCTCTCGAGAGGGTAAAACCTATGTACTTAGACGTGTTCCTGGCAATGGACAATTTGAGCATCAAGACATTGTAGCTATCAAGGATCTCCTCATCCCAATTTCTAAGTTAAAAACTTGTGGTTGAACAAGGGTTAAAGGTTCACCAATTTCTATTGGTGGTTCCTTGGGAGTTTTGACAAAACAAAAACTTAGTATTTTTCAACTAATAAGGAAAACCTTATTTTGAGCAAAGCAATATTCCCCAGGCAGTTAAAATTATTATCTCCATGGCAAAAGGAAGTTTTATCTTGCTTTTTATATCTTGGAAGGCTTCAAAAACATAGAGTCCATGATCTCTTTAGGGGCAAATGTAATCCCAACAATCAACAGAAAAAGGACAGGTCTAGAAAAGATGGACCAATGTTTCTTCTGCGTGGCAGTTCCTGATTGCACAGTTGTAATTAGGTAATGTGCAATTTTTCCTTTTGAGTAGGTTCCTTGTATTTAATCTGTCTAAAAGAAGCAGCCAGAAGAAAAACTTATGCTTAGCTTGGCAAGAGGAATCCCATATCCAGGTGAAGTGAGGTGGAGCAGGTTGATAGCCAGCCATAACCTCATAAGCCTTCTTAACAGAGAATTCATCACTACCCCCAAATGTAAGTCCATTTATCAGGATGCCCCATCTGATTAGATAAAAACTACTGGCACATCAACTCCAGATGTTCAAACTCAGAATAAGCCTGTTGTGATAGAGGCAGAATAAAGAGATCTTCAAGATATTCAGTATGAACAACTTCCTGCACTGTGATTTTAGTATTCTTTGCATAGGAGAGGAGATGAGGCATTTTAAACTGCAGACATTCATTATCCCACAGGTCAGACCAAAAGTAGACAGATTTTCCATCCCCTCGTTGACATTTAGCCATGGCTTTGTATGCATCTATGAGCTTCAAGTGAGCCTTCCACCAGAAGGATCCTTCCATTTGAAAACCAGTGAGTTTACCTTGGGTATAATAAGATTCCCATATAAGATGTACCTAAGGAATATCATGGTGGTTATAAAATTTATCAAGATTCTTGAGCAGTAGAGCAGTATTTTGGATGTTAAGATTAAGAACCCCTAAGCCATCTTGATTTTTTGGCCTGCAAACCTTTGTCCATGTAACCATTGCAGAGCCTTTAGCCTGTACATCATCAATTTTTTTCCTCCAAAGACAATGCCTCATGTACTTAACCACTTGATCTTTGATTGTAATAGGCACATCAAGAGAGATCATGAAGAAGAGTGTTAAAGATGATAAAACAGACTTGACCATTTGAAGTTTTCCCCCATAATTCAAAAAATCTGCAATTCCACCAAGCCTGAATTGAACCCCTCTGAACCATTGGAAGATAGAACTCCAGAGAAGGTTTGGTGAGACTGAGTGGTAACCCAAGATATGTGAAGGGAAGGCTACACATATAACAGCCAAAGGTTGTAGAGAAATGCAGCAATCTTTTAGGATCCAAGTTGATAGGCATCATACTAGACTTGTTATAATTAACCCTAAGACCAGCTGATGTGGCAAAGCTATTCAGTATTGATTTCAGGCAAAGTAGTTGTTTTGAATCTGCCTTCATGACTACCAAGGTATCATCAGCATACTGTATCACAGGAAAATCAGGACAAGCAGGTCAAGAAATGGGTAAGCTAAGAAGATCCTTATTCATGGCAGAGTTGAGGAGAGTCTGCAGAAAATCAGCTGCCAGCACAAACAGAAGAGGTGATAAAGGATCACCCTGTCTAACCCCTCTTCTATAATAATTTTTTCCCAGGGACTCCATTTAGGAGAATAGAGGAATTCCCAGAATTGAAGATCATATTTATCCAATTAATCCATTTGGCACTAAACCCTCTTGCGTGTAGAATGTTTATAATAGTGGAGTGCTCAATTCTATCAAATGCCTTTTCAAAGTCAAGTTTGAGGATAACAATTTCTTCTTTTGATTGATGACATTGGAAAAGATATTCAAATGCCCAGCCTAGACAATCTTGAATGGATCTATTCTTGAGGAAGCCATACTAATTTTTATGCACAAGCTTGAGGATGATGTTCTGAAGTCTGTTGGCTAGGAGCTTTGTAATGATTTTAAACACACTGTTTAATAAAGAAATTGGCCTAAAGTCTGAGTGAGGACAGGAGACTCAACCTTGGGAATAAGAGTGATGAAAGGAGAATTGATGCTCTCAAGGGAAATTTTCTCATGATAAAAGTCCTGGATCAACTGGATAATATCTTTTCCAATAATGGACCAACAAGATTTGATACATTCATTGTTGAAGCCATCTGGACCTAGGGATTTCTCATTTGGCAGCTCCTTAATGACATCTTAAATTTCCTTTTCTGTGAAAGGGATTTCCAAGGTTGCAGAAATATCTGAGTCCATGTAATCACTATAGAGTTCTGATAAGTTAAAGTGCATTATTGGCTTATCAGAGGAGCCCATTCTACTTTAAAATCATTCCAAAGAATATTGGCCTTTCCATCATGGTCATGAATGTAAGAGGAATTCTCATTTTTCAGCATGGAAATATAGCTATTCCTGTAGCTAGTTGTTGCTTTTTCATGATTTTTTTGTGTTTTCATCTGCAAGTTTCACCCACTTGATTTTGCCTCTTTGCTTCCAATATGCCCTCTAATTCTGAAGTAGTTGTAACAGATGAGTCTTAATAATGTCTCTTAGGTTCCATTCAAAGATACTTAGGGTCCTGAATTCTTCCATTATATCTAGCAAATCTGAGCAACAAAAGGTTTTCGAAAAAATCAATCTTTATTGGTCTGTTTTGACATATTTCTGCCATCATTTGCATTTGCCTCTTTTATTGATTCCCTTCTAGATTCTTTTGGATTTTTGGAAAGGAGTTGCTATAGTAGCTTTTGTTTTGATGGATTTCAGTTAAAGCTTGAACCTAAAGGTTTATTGTTTTTTCTTATACTAATGTTGCCATTGAGGTTTGTGCATTGCCTTATGAGGAAAGGAATTTCTAGGAGAAAGAGAAAGGAGTCTGCAGAGACCGTCTTTAAATAGGTAAAAGTGGTGAAAACAGAAGGTTCGTGAAAACCCAATATTTTTATATTTTTGATGTTTTTATTACATACGGAAGGTTACGAGACAGAACAGAGGAGGAAACGGATGCCGGGGTGGCCGCACCCACCCCAGGCGCGGGCCCCAGATGGCCGCGCCTGGAGGGGGTGTGATCCCCCGAGCTCCATCTCCGCCTCATTTTCGTACCAATACCTTCCTTATGCTTTGAAACTTTGTAATATATAACCCCCCGGATCCCCTGAGGTTCATGCATCGTGTTCTCGTCGTGTTTTCATTTCGATCTGTTTCTGTCAGGAAAACTTCTCAAGCTTAGAGCACCATGGTCTCCGCAAACGACAAAGGCAAGAAGACCGAGGAAGATGATCCTCAAAGCCCCAAGGAGGAGGAGATTTTGGTAGGGGATGAAGAAGACATGGAGGAGGATGAGCATCTAGACACCCGCGCTACCGTCGCAAGCATTGGAGTGGTGGCAAACCCTACCAAGTTTAGGAGGACAGCACGGATGTCTATAGGAGGGAAACCTCCACGTCTTATCTTCGTTCCATAGTCACCTCCTCCACAGAAGGAACACTCTAAGAAGGAAGAGTTGGGAAAGAATGATAAGAACTGGGATTCTCGGTCTGACATGATCATGAACCGCATTGAGAATAATTTAGATTTGATTCGTACTCTTACCTTCGAGATTGAGGACTTGAGGGAACTGATTGAGGAGCTTATCAAGAGAACACCACCACAACCGAAGGAGTAATTCTTCATCAGGTTTGGCATCCCCTTGGCTTGTTCCAAGCTTGGGGGAGTGCCGCGGTATCACATCGTTATATTTTATGTTTTACCTTTTTAGTAGATTCATATCTTTGGTAGAGAAGTTATCTTATAGGTTGGTTTGCATGTGGAAGTATCTCTCCTTTAGTTGATTATCTATGTATCCCTTGGTGTGAGTGCCTTTATGGAATATTAATGAGAAGTCTCATCTTTTACTTTTTGCACTTCTTATTTTAGTTTGCAATCTCTATTATATGATTGATCTTGCTGATCAGTATTGGCATCACTTTGGGAGCATCAAGTAAATCTAAATTGGTTTTGGCAAACCAAGCTCGGTTCAGTAGCAACACTTTTTGAGGTTTGAAAGGAAAAGAGAAAATTCTTACAAGTATTTTGTATCATTTATTTTCTTTCTTGATTGCCTCATAAGCTTAGTATTCTTTATTTAAGATCTTTTGTGTCTTCAAGGAAGATTGCATGTTTGGCTTTATCACTTGTACGTTTGCTTGTTTCTTTCAACTCTTTTGTTTTCTACCCAGCCTTGCTAGCCAAAAACCTATTTTGAGAAGGCATACTTCTCATGTTTACAATCCCTTTGAACCAAAACTTGTGCCATTTGTGTCCACCATATCTACCTATTAGCATTTTTGCTATTCCAAGAAAATTCTCAAGCTTTATCTATCTTTAGAATTAAAAAGTATTTTGTTATGTGAAAACTAGTTAGTAAAGCTCTCATGAACTTGATGGCACACCTTATTTTCTTTCCCCTAATAGACTTGAACCATTGTGTCATCGAAATTGTATATGCTTGCATCTATATGTTGGGATTAGCAGAACCGTGTTGTCACGGGGAACGCTTACAACACTTATGGATACATATCCAGTTGATATCATGCTCTTTTGTTTGCGGATGTCGCCGGTGTGAAATAAAAGGGGAGCTTGTAAGTCCATGGAGTGATGTATGTGTGTTAGAGAAACGTCTGGGCCGCTAGCCTAAGCCATGCCTAATCATGGTGGAAACTTGCAGCATCACCATAGTGAGAAATCTATGAAGCATCCTCAATAAAAGCCTATGCAAATAGGAAATAAAAAGATCGCTGAGATGCTCACTGTCTGCTTGCCTTGTCATTTTGATTATCAAATAGATCCTGTATCATGTGCAAGGGGTACCCCATTGGCGGTTCTTTATGATACACATGTACTTACAATGACAAGAACTTACTGGTGACTAAAGTTGAGTAGCATGAGGAGCGGCCCTCGTACTCAAGGGACATGATATTGCCAACTTATATTTCGTCAAGCATATACTCCATCCTTGTTCACTTTAACCTTAATCATATCAAGATGCTTATGATAGGGGCAATGAGGGCTTAAAGCTAGTAAGTACCATAATCTTTTGGAAGCTCTTTATGACTTGAAATCCCTGCTTCCCTCTATGAAGGGACCTTTCTCCTATTTTCCAAGTTGAGTCAGAAAACCTACTTCCTCTCTATCTCCAGCAAGCATTTGAGTTGTTGTGTTTCAAGCATTCATATGATGATTTATTCAATCATGTTATTTATCTTCCTTGTTTGCACAAAACTCTTATCTATTGAGTATTACTTTGAAAGCCATCATTGTGAAAAACCTTTTGTTTGAGCAAAGAGTGCTCCTGTTGTAAAACTTCTTAAAAGCTTGTTGTGAAACTGTTTGCCAGCTGTTCTTTGACCAGGAACAAAGTTTGCCAATTCCAATTATGATTTATCTTTATGCATCTCTATTGTGACTCCTCTGCTTGTTGCAAGCTAAGTTATATAATGGTCAGTTGCTTTCTTCTATGAGTTGTGTAATGGTAAGTGTGATGCTTCTTGTCCGTAATCTTTTATCGACACTTCACTCCAAAAACCTATGGACATGTTTACTGAGCTTAGTTTTTGCTTGGGGGAAAGCAAAGGTCTAAGCTTGGGGGGAGTTGATACGTCCAATTTGCATCACCATTCTATATCATAATGTGCCTCTATTCATTGATATATGTCTTATTATGAGGTGTTACTTATGTATTTTCCTCTATTTTTGCATGTTGGATGATTCTTGGAGGATGAATTGCCGGAGTTAGGATTCTGATGGAAAAGGAGGTGTTTTGATGCAATTTTGCGAAGATCGGAAAAATACCAGAAAAATATTGGAAAATTATATTTTCCTAGAAGACGAAGGAAGCCAGAAGGGGAGGCGAAGAAGGGCCACAGGGGGCCCACACCCCCCAGGCGTGGGTCCCCCCTGGGTCGCGCCTAGGGGAGGTATGGCCCACCTGGCCGGCCTCCGACTCTGCCCTCTCGCCTATAACTTCCTCTCGGAACCCTAATACTAGGGGAGGGACCACATATAGATTTCCGCCGCCTCTGCGGGGTGGAAAACACCGAGAGAGAAAGAGCTTTCGGCAGACAGATTTCTGCCAGGGAAATTCTTTCTCAGAGAGGGGAGATCATCGGCATCAACACCATCGTCAAGCTAGGCTTCATCAGGATCATCATCATCATACACACCACCATCTCCACCAGCACCATCATCACCACTCCGTCCTGCTGTAACAATTGTGTTGAATACTTGCATAGTTCTTAGGGGAAACTTTTCGGTGTTGATTACTATTATAGTTGATTCTTGTGAGTGGAACCATTGGATTATTGTTTATGTTCAGATTGTTATCCATCACCATATCATCTTTGATCTTGATCCATATGATGTCTCGTGAGTAGTTCATTTAGTTCTTGAGGACATGGGAGAAGTCATGTTTTTAGTAGTGGATTTGTGTTGAGGTATTATTCAATGGTTTAGTATTTAAGTTGTGGTGTTATTCTTCTAATGGTGTCATGTGAACCTCAACTACATGATACTTCACCATTTATGGGCCTAGGGGAATGCATTGTGTATTTGGCTACTAAGCGTGAGGTTGCCGGAGTGATAGAAACCTGAACCCCCATTTGGACACCTTTGCACAAGGGAGTGTAGGATCTCAGAGTTTAAGGATGTGGTTAGGTTTATATCTTAATTGATTTCCTGTAGTTGCGGATGCTTGTAGGGGGTTTTATCCCAAGTATGTATTAGTCCAAGTAAGGTCGGTACATTAGCACAGGTTCACCCACACAACACTTATAACACCAACGAAGGGTACTTAGCTATTTGAAGCGAAAGCACTTGACAGAATTCCCATGTGTCCTTATAAGTATTTCCACCGGCTTGTCCTTTGCTAAGAAAGGATTGGGCCACTTGTTGCAGTTGTTCCTTGTCTTTATTACTTGCACTTTGTTTTGTTGATTTATCAGAAAACCCCTAAAAAAATCTGTTTGCTAAGTATTTACAGAGATTTCCTGCTCCATACCACTAATCAACACCTTCTGCTCCTTGTTGGGATCGACACTCCTATTTATCGAAAGTACTATGATAAACCCCCTATACTTGTGGGTCATCAGTGTCGTAGGTACCGGCGACTTGTGCAGCGATGAGGTTGGAGTCTTCGTAGCACCATAGGCGATTGACGTTCATCCCCTTGGCGGCCCGCATTCCGTGGAGGAGGTCCTCGTATTTGGCCATGTTGTTGGTGCATGGCGCGAAGTCGAGTTGTAGCACGTAGCGGAGCTTGTCGCCTTTGGGGGAGGTGAGTATGACCCTGGCCCCTGCGCCATCCGCGTTCTTGGACCCGTCGAAGCAGAGCGGCCAGTAGTGGAGGTATGACAGCTTCTCTGGCTGCTGCGCTTCTTCCCAGTCGACGAGGAAATCTACCAGGGCATGCGATTTGATTGCTTTGCGTGGCTCGTACTTGATGTTGTGGACGCCGATTTCGATGGACCACTTGGCAACCCGCCTAGTCGCCTCGCGGTTGCGGATAATGTCCTGCAGTGGCATGGAGGAGACGACCATGAAGGGGTGCTCCTGGAAGTAGTGCAGGAGCCGTCGCTGGGCTCAGAAGACCGTGTATACCAGTTTCTGGTATTGCGGGTAGCGCTGCCATGAGTCCGTGAGGACCTCGCTAATGTAGTAGACCGGGCATTGTATGGTGCGCTCCTTGCCCTCCTCCGGTCGCTCGACGACCATCACGGCGCTGACGACCCGCGTGGAGGCCGCGATGTAGACGAGTATTAGCTCTTTGTAGAGAGGAGCGGCGAGTAGGGGTGCTGTGAGTAGCACTTCTTTGAGTGCTTTGAGCGCGTCGTCCGCCTCTTTGTCCCATTAGAACGTGGGGTTTTTGCGCATCAGGCGGTAAAGAGGCATTGCCTTCTCGCCGAGCCGATGAAGCAGCTGAGTGCCGCGACTCGACCGACCAGTTTTTGGACGTCGCAAAGGCACTCGGGTTTGTCGAGTCGTGCGATGGTGTCAATCTTGGTGGGGTTCGCTTTGATGCCCCGCTTGGAGACCACGTACCCGAGGATCTATCCGGTTGGCACGCCGAAGGTGCACTTCCCTGGGTTGAGCTTGATCTTGTACCTTCACAGATTTGCGAAGGTTTCGGCCAGGTCGGCGAGCAGGTCGCTCTGGTGATTGGACTTGACCACCACGTTGTCGATGTAGACGTGGATGTTGCGACCAATTTGGCTTGCAAGGCACTCCTGCATGCATCGTTGGTAGGTCGCGCCGGTGTTTTTGAGGCCGAATGTCATGGCACTGTAGCAGTGGGCGCCGAATGGTGTGATGAACGCCATTTTCTCCTCGTCCTCGACCACCATCTTGATCTAGTTATAACCATAGTACGCGTCGAGGAAGCACAGAGACTCCGACCCCGCGATCAAGTCAATGATCTGGTCGATGCGCGATAGGACGAACTGCTCCTTTGGGCAGGCGCTGTTGAGGTTGGTGTAGTCGATGCACATTCTCCAGGTCATGTTCTTTTTTCACGACCAGGACTGGGTTTGCCAGCCACTTGGAGTACTTGATTAGCCAAATGAAGCCTGCAGCGAGTAGATGCTGCACTTCTTTGACGATTGCTCGGCGGCGCTCTTCATTGAAAGGCCACAGCGACTGCTTTACAGGTCGAACTTTGGGGTCAGCATTAATCTTGTGCTCAGCAAGTTCCCTCGGGACACCTGGCATGCCAGACGGCTTCCATGCAAAGATGTCGTGATTCTCACGGAGAAACTCGATGAGCGCGCTTTCCTATGCGGGGCTCATGCCTGTCCCGATGGTGACCGTTTGGCTGGAGTTGCCCAGGACCAGCTCGACGGTGCAGTTGTGCATGGAGGCTTCGAATGCTATTGACCCGACGTTTTCTGTGTTGGGCCTCTTCAGGATTGTGGGGTAGTCCTTGTCGATGCCACTCGCGTATTTGGCAAGTTTGTTAGTGTGGTTTGTTTCCGCAGCAATGATAGCGTCCGCGAGTTTGGCGCCTTTTTCCTCGCACTCCACGGCCATGTCGGGGACACCATGGACTGTAATGATGCCGCATGGCCCATGGAGCTTCATCATGTTGTACGCATAGTGCAGTGAGGCCATGAATTTGGCGAATGCTTGTCACCCTAGGACACAGTGGTAGGGGCTGCAGAAGTTCACTAGCTCAAAGATGATCCTCTCGGTGCGGAAGTTGGAGGGCGTGCCGAAGGTGACTGGCAGAGTCACCTTGCCGATCGCGTACGCCTTATGACCAAGGACGATGTCGTGGAAAGTGGTGAGGGTTGACTCGATCATTGACTATGGGAGCTACAGTCGTCTGAACGTATCCAGGTAAAGGATGTTGATGGAGCTCCCGCCGTCCATCAGTGTCTTGGGGAGCCAGTAATCAGCCACTTTGGGCTTAACCACCAGGGCGACTCGCCCGGGGTACTCGATCCACGGTGAATAGTCCTCGCGGCTCCACGTGATGCGCTGCTCGGACCAGTTGAGTAAGCAGGGGACGTCGACTTGCGACACCGCATTGACAGCGACTGCGCGGGCAAGCACCTTCTTCTCGTGCTTGGTGTCGAGCCTGGTGAATGTGTGCAGCGAGCCGACGTTGTTGCTGAACCAGCCGGCATTGCCATTTGGCAGGTTGTTGTTGGGGCCTTCCCTTGCTCTCCTTTCCTTCTCGATCTCCTTCAGGGAGTGGCAGTTGGCGGTGGTGTGAGTGGCGGGTTTCCCTGCTATGGTATACATAGGGCTGGTTGAGCAGAGCTGCGGGGTCGAATTTCAGCCTCGCGCGTTAATTTCCGCTGTCACGGTAGTTTCCTCTGTCGCGACAGAGGTTCTTCGGGTCGCGTGGCATGTAGCTGGCATAGGCGACGGATTCGACTCGCCCGTCACCGCGGTGCTTGCCGGTGAGGCGAGTATTGTTGTAGCGCATCTCGCGCTACCTCCCGTTGTCGTGGCCGCTCGGCGCCTTCCACCCGACTCGTCGTCGGAGTCTTGGTTGGGGTCCTCCTCCGCATAGCGCTTTGCAATTTTGACGAGGTCAGGGATGTTGTCGAGCATCCGGTAGACCCTCTTGATCTTGGCAACCAAAGGTTCGTACCGGCACGTGTTCTTGAAGCAGTGGATCACTGTGTCCGGGTGGATGCCGAAGGCGTTGATCTACAGGTCCTGCCACCACTGTACCCAGTGGCGGGTCAACTCTCTTGGTCCATGGATGCATTGTTCCAGGTCTTCGATGGTGGTGGCGCGTGTGTAGGAGACCTCGAAGTGCCTAACGAAGGCCTCACGCATGTCTTCCCACGAGTCGATGCTATCCATGGGGAGGGTGTTGATCTATTTTCGGGTCGCTCCCTCCATCATCAGGGGGAGGTAACGAGCGGTGAGAAGGTCAGTGTGTCCTGCGATCCCCATCACCATGAGGTATGTGTCGAGCCAGACCACTGGATCGTATGTCGGGTCGTACTTTTCGATATCCTTCGGCGCCTTGAAGTTAGCGGGGTACTTCTCGCCTCAGATCATTTGTCTGAAGCACTGAGGGCCGGATGAGGGAGCCTCTTGGCTCGGGGTCGTCACGGTTGGTGAGGGTGTGCCTCAGGTCGTTGGGATGGCGTGCGCGCCAGGTTTGGTTGTTGATGATGTGTGTCCGCGCGTCGACTGGCTGACAATTAGCAGCGACCGTGTTGTTTGCCGGTCACGGCTCGTTGCTGGAGAGCGTGGAGTGCGCGGCCACGGATGGTGCTTCAGGGGCTCGGGTGGCGGGCAGTCCTGAGTGTTGGTGACCGTTGGGCGGCCGCTCGAGGTCGCCCTGCTTCTAGACAAGCGGGAGTACATCCGCCCCTGTGTGTCGACTCCCGCAACTTGCTGCTCGATGGCCCTGGCAAGTAGATCCTAGGCATACTTGACCTGCAGTGCACCCTCTCCTGTGATGTTGAGGTTGGCGACTGTTGCCTACCCCGTGATGACATTGTCCATCACGGTGGAGTACAACGGGAGCCTGTTCGCGTCGCAGGCTTGTGGAGAGATGATGACGCTTGGCTGGTCGTGGGGAGGCGTGTGACCCATGGGAGGCGAGAGAGCCCCAGGCGCTGGAAATCCGGGTGGGGGTGACTACCGCCTCTTGGTGGCACGTTCTCGCAGAACTCGCGGTCAGCTGCGTAGGTAGGGTCGTTGCTGTCACTGAAGTTCACGGCGTGGCCCTGAATGTTGGGGTTCAGGCGGCTCCTGATGCGGCACTAGTGGTAGAGTGACAGCTCCTACGCCGTTTTCTGCTCGAGGTGGAATTTCTCGCGCTCGGCTTGCTCCTTGCACGCTGCCTCCTCCAGCTACAGGAGAGCTTCCTCGACCTCCGCCACCGTTGCGGTTAGTTGGATCGGCGTGGAGAAGGGGTCTGGCAGGGCGTTCGTGCTACCCGCCATGTAGGTCGCGACGAAGCGACTAGATCTGGCGTGGGGGTCGCCAGAGAGTTCTGACCCAGAATCAGAGTCGAAGATCTCGAGGATGGACGAATCCTCGAAATCCCCAGCGTTGGAGACTAGCGCGATGGAGCCTTCAGGTGACGCGGCGGTGATGGATCCGGCAACCAAGGCAGGCATCACCGAGTCGACATCGTCGTGGAGGGCCGCGTTGTCCGCGGCCGCGTCAATTTCGACTGCATTGCTATTGGCTGAGTCGTACTCTGAGGCGAGGCGGTGGATGGTGCAGATCTGGCCTTCCGAGAGCAGATCGTGTGGCAGCGATCCGCTGATGATCACTGTCTCCGTAGGGGCGATGGCATCCATGAAACCACCGAACATATTGATCGTGCCGACTGGCATTATGGCGCTGTGCGTGACTGGGCGCGACGCCAGGACGTAGCTACTGGGCAAGATCTAAAGGATCTCGCTGCACACGATCATGCGGCCGGTGGAGATTGTCCGGTTGATTGGTGAATAGGGTCTCGCCGCAGAACTCAGGCCGGAACGGCCATGCCCCACGGTGGGCGCCACTGTCATGGGAATGTCCACGGTAGATGCTACCAGGGGTAGCAAGTAGTAGGATTTGGGGAAAGAGCGATCGGCCATCTACAGAGCGAGATGAGGGCAAATACACAGGTGTTTACCCAGGTTCGTCCCCCCATAGGGTAAATACCTACTCCTTCTAGATTGTATTATTGCTTGGTTCGGCGGCTAGGTAGCAAGTCGATGGGGTGTATGATGGAATGTGAGTACAAAGAGTACCCTGGGGAGATTTATATAGGGGCACCTCGCTAGGGTTTATAGATATACAACCGAGTCAGTTAAGGACTCAGAGGATTAGACCTAATTTGACTGGGCCTATCTACGCTTCTGGGCCTCCAGCTTCCAGTGGCCAGGTTTCAGCTTCAGTCGCATTCTAGTCGCCGTCCTGCAGGCCCACTCACCAGGGGCTTGGTCCAGTAGGAAACGTCCTGCTGGGTATACCCCATTTGGCATATACCCATCAGCGACCATCTTGATCTTGTTATATCCAGAGTAGGCATCAAGGAAGCAGAGCGACTCAGACCTTGTAGTCGAGTCGATGATTTTGTCGATGCGGGGCAACACAAATTCTTCCTTGGGTTAGGCATTGTTGAGGTTAGTGCAGTCGATACACATCTTCCAGGTGTTGTTCTTCTTGATTGCCATTACTGGGTTGGACAACCACTTGGAGTACCTGATGGGTCGAATGATCCCAGCGGCGAGTAGACGTTGCACCTCTTCTGCGATTGCGCGACGACGCTCTTCATTGAAGGGTCGCAGTGTTTGATTGACGGGTTGCACCTTTGGGTCGGCATTGAGTTTGTTCTTAGCGAGTTCCCTCGAGACACCGGGCATGTCAAAAGGTTTCCATTCAAAGATGTCGTGATTCTCACACAGGAACTCGATGAGAACACCTTCCTATGTGGGTGTGATGTTGGTCCCCATGATGACTTGCTGGCTCGAGTCGCCGGTGACGAGCTCGACTTGGCGAGTGTGCGTGGAGGCTTCAAAGGCAGCTAGTGCTAAACTCGCCGCAGTTGGTTTATTCAGGATGGAAGGGTCATCCTTATTAACGCCACTCGTATATCTATATATTTCATCCGAGTGATTCATCTCTTCAGCGATGACAGCATCGGCGATCTTGGCGCCATTGTCCCTGCACTCCTATGCCATGTTAGGGTCGCTGTGCACTGTGATGATGCTGCACGGGCTGGGGAGCTTCATCATATTGTAGGTCTAGTGGGAATCCACCATGAATTTGGCGAATGCCTATCGCCTGAGGACGTAGTGGTACGGGATGCGGATGTTGACGAGCTCGAAGGTGATCCACTCTGTGCGGAAGTTTGCATGGTTGCCAAAGGTGACTGGCAGCGTTACCTTTCCGATCGGGTATAGCTTCTCGCTCGAAATGATCTCGTGGAAGGTGCAGAGGGTTGATTCGACCATCACCTTCGAGAGCTACTGCCGCTTGAAAGTGTCCATGTACATGATGTTGATGGAGATCCCTCCATACAATAGTCTTCGGTAGCCCATAGTCATCCACTTTGGGCTTGATGACCAGACGACTCGCCCCGGGTACTCGATCCTAGGCACATGATCCTCGCGGATCCAGGTAATGCTTTGCTCTGACCAATCTATCCAGCACGGGATGTCCACTTGCTGCACCCTGTTGACAGCAACAGCACGGGCAAGAACCTTCTTCTCGTGCTTGCTCCCTATGCTAGTGAATGTGTGGAGCGAGCCGGCCGCATTGCCCAATGCGCCAGCATTGCCGTTATACCTCGGTTGATCAGGGTTTTCCCCTTCTCTAGTGCACCATGCTTTTTCTATCTCTTTGAGAGAGTGGAAGTCGGTGGTTGTGTGGTTGGCAAGCTTGCCCTTCCTGTTGTGGTAGACGGAGGGCTGATTTAGGAGGGAAGCAGGGTCAAATTTTGGCTGCTCGCAACATTCCCATGGTAGCCACTCAAGTCGTGGCGGAAGTTCTTGGGGTCACGCGGGCCATAGCCAGTGTTGGCGACGAAGTCGGGTCTGCCATCATTGTGATGCTTGTTTGTTTGGCAGGTGTTGTTGTAGCGGACCTCACGATGCTTGCCACTGTCATGGCCGTTAGTGCGGTTCTTCTCCGACTCGTCGTCGGAATCTTGGTTTGGGTCCTCCTCAGCATAGTGCTTAGTGATCTCAAGGAGATCGGGGATGTTTTTGAGCATTCAGTAGACCTGCTTGATCTTGGCAACCATAGGTTCGTACCAGCATGCATTCTTGAAGCAGTGAATCATAGTGTCCAGGTGGATCCCGACTGCATTGATCCACATATCTTGCCACCGCTGGACCTAGTGCACGAGTCGTCTCGCGGGGGCCCTGGATGCATCTCTCCAGATCCTCGATCATGGTGGCACACGTGTAGGAGCCCTCGAAGTGCTTGATGAAGGCTTTATGCATATCCTCCCATGAGTCGATGTTGTTCTCGGGGAGGGTGTTGATCCATTAGCGGGTCACTCCCTCCATCATCAGGGGGAGGTAGCGAGTGGCGAGTAGGTTGGTGTGACCGACGATCCCCATCACCATGAGATAAGTATCGATCCACACTATTGGGTCTAGTGTGGGATCGTACTTCTCTATCTCCTTTGGCCCTCGGAGGGGTAGTGTTTGCCTTGGGTCATTGATCCAAAGCATTGTGGGCCGACTCGACTGAGGGAGCCGCACGCCTCGGGTTCTCGCTCACCATGGTTGGCGAGGGTGTGGCGCAGGTCATACGGCTGGAGAGCTCGCCATGCCTGGGTGTTGATGAGGTGGCCCCTAATGTCGACCGATTGACCTTTGGCGGTGACCGAGTTATACACGGGCCACGGGTCGTTGGAGGAGTTTGCGGGGTTGGCGACCCGTGTATGGGTATGTCGTGGCTCAGGCGGTGGACAATTGTTGACATTGGCCACTGTTCGCTCGCCTGGGCGACCGTAGGAAGCTACCTTGCTGTTGGTGAAGCGGGAGTAGACTCGTCCTTGCGAGTCGCGACCCACATTCTGCTGCTCAACTGCCTTGGCGAGTAGAGCTTAGGCAAACTTTTTTGTGGAGAACACCTTCACCCTTAGGGTTTAGGTTGGTGACCGCGGCCGCGCTCACGATGTCATTGTCCATTGGGGTGGAATAGAGTGGGGGTTCGTTGGTGTCGAACTCTCGTGGCTCAATGAGTATTCGCGGCTACTCCGATGGAGGCGAGCGGTGGGGTGGTGGTGGAGCTCCATGTGCAGTCAACCCAAGTGGTGGGCGATTGGCTGCTGTGGTGCATTGTGGCAGATCTCGCGGTTGGCCACACCTGCTGGGTCATGCTCGTCGTTGAAGTTTAGGGCGCAGCCCTAAGTGGTGAGGCTCAGTCACCGCGTGACCCAACGCAGGTGGTACAACGATAGTTCTTGCGCCATTTGTTGCTCGAGTCAGAATTTTTCACCCTCGGTCTTCTCCTGTTCCCTAGCCTCCAGCAGGTCTAGGCTGTGCTTCTCGATCTACGCAACCATCGCGGTCAGCGGGAGGGTCGTGGAGAAAGGATTCACGAGCGGCTCGTCATCGCTCTCCATGTAGATGGCACCGTAGAAGCGAGATCTGTCATGGAGCTCATCTCGGGACTCTGATCCCGAGTCGAAGTTGAAGAGTGGGAGGGTCGATTGATCCTCATGACGTTTGAGACTCACGTGATCGAGCTGGCATTGGACGTAGGGGTGGCAGCGCTGGCGGCTGCCGTAGGCGAGTCGGCGTCAACGCAGAGGGTGGTGTCGTTTCCGGCCGAGCTGCTTCCGACCGGGTCACACTCAGAGGCGAGGAGAGTGATAGATCGGATCTGCTCCTCCGAGAGTAGATCGTGCGGGGGCGATCCATTCTTAACGATGAATCCGGCAGAATCCGCCGGGTCGGTGGTATCGATGAAGCCAACGAAGAGGTTGATGGAGCCAATTAATATCATGGCGGCGTGAGTGACCGGATGCGAGGCCAACACGTAGCTACTCGGTAAGATCTGGAGGAATCCGCCAGTAGCGATCATGCGGCCGGTAGAGAAGGGCCGACGAATGGGCGTGTAGGGTCTTGCCGCAGATGTGAGGCTTGACTGGCCAAGCCCCACGGTGGGTGCCACTATCGTTGGAATGACCACAGCAGTCGCTACCAGGGGTAGCGATTGATTCGATTGAGGGCAAGAGCTAGTCGCCATCTGCGGATCGAGATTGAGGATGCACAAAGGTTTACCCAGGTTCGCCCCCATAGGGTAAAAACCTACTTCCTTCTTGGTTGTATTGATTGTGGAGAGTGGATTACAATGAAGGCAAGCTCGGGGAGTAGGCAGCAAGGATGGGGTAGGTAATAGCTTGTGAGTACAATGACTACCCTAGGCAGGTTTATATAGGGTCACCTTGCTAGGGTTTACATGATCACATTCGAATCAGTTATGGTTTCGGAGGCTTGACCTAATCCGACTGGCTCTATTCTAAGCTTATGGGCCTTCTGATTCCAGTCGCTTGGGCTTTATCGAAGTCTCCTTCCAGTCGCCATTCCTCTAGGCCTACTCGAGGCCGTCTTGGGCCAATCGAATCCAACCTCTGGGCATACCCCGATTGGCATATCCCTATCAGGATAATAAATAGTACTTCAAAATTTTAATTTTTCCACCTTTTTTCCACGGGAAAACAATCTTCCCTCCAAATTTTGTACAACATTTTGTTCCCTCCTTTATCCCTTCCCACCACCACCGCTCTAAATATTTTACCCCTCCTTATATACATCGCCTTCCCTGCCCCACAATTCCCTCCTCATCTAAACCCGCCTCCTGAAAATCCTATCACCCGCCCATCAGATTTGATCGCCTAGGCGATGGTTTCTGCTATCACATCGGCTTCTTCCAGTCGCCGCCTGCCCTACCCAACGAAAACCATGACCGACGGCGCCCTACGCAGTGGCAACTGCCGCAAACCTCTGACGCCCAATCCGAAGAAGGGCAATAAGAAATGCCCTTGTATTTTATTTTCTACCGTGTCCCCTCTCTGTTTTCGTCCATCTGAGGTTGATAGTAGGTTGTAGATTTTGGTCTTATCTTGAAGTGGTAATCCTATTGTCAGAAAATGCTTTTCGCGTTTGTATTGTTGTTATAGGATTCAGTTTCGTTAGGTTGTTAATCATCTGACAGACTTAGTTTTTCTGTTTGCAAATAAACTCTAGAGCACATACTCCTGTTCTCATGCTGGTAGTCATAGTCTTCATAGTGTTAGGTATTACATTGGTGATATGGCATTAGTCTCTAATAAAAAATTATGAGAACATGACTAATTGGTTGAACTTTCGACCACCTTTTACTGTGTATCTAAAGTTACATATGTGCTTCTTATTTTACCACACCTACCGAAGTACCATCTTTATGTGCATATAAGCTTCAAAAGAAGAAAATGATGGAAGATAATGTGTCTCGTATGAAAGAGCATTTGACAGAAAAAGATGTTGCCTTGGGTCTGGATAAACAAGACTTCCTATAGAAAGCGCGTAAATTTGTATATGACGGGGCATAGCTTGGGACATAGCCGAACAAAAGAAGTACTGAGCTGCAAGACAAGCATATAGAAGATGACCCTCCATATGAACCTACTGCTAATAAGATTGCGAATGATGACGACAAACACACTGTATTTGTAATTTTCAATTTCAATACATGCAACATGCTTTTTATTTCTTACTAATGTATTAAACTTGCATGATGCTAAAGAATCTACACCAGTACAACAAACGAAGGCTTCCAAATATGTTGTACCTCCATCAAACATAGCAATCAGATCATGAACAACTCTTGCACATGAAGCTAGCGA
This sequence comes from Avena sativa, assembly GCA_916181665.1. Taxonomy (NCBI): domain Eukaryota; kingdom Viridiplantae; phylum Streptophyta; class Magnoliopsida; order Poales; family Poaceae; genus Avena; species Avena sativa. The sequence goes on along the minus strand of OV702294.1, from coordinate 161,364,520 downwards.
GTCGAAAACGACTCCACACTCAGCTGATGGTAACTCTGAAAATATGATGTCGTCTACGTAGATTCTAACATCTGGGGATAGCAACTATCCTGTTGATAGTCAGATTGTTCAACGAAGGTATTACCATTTTACTTCAACCCCTATGCTTAATTGTTGCTACAAAATTTTCAATCAAATAAACAATGTTGTTTATGTAATTTCAGAGTTAATGACAATCTCTAGTCATTCAAAGCAAAAAACGAGAGGGTCATAGACCTAATATGGTCATGGACTTCACGAGTACACAAGAAGGAATTATGACAGTAAAATATAAATTTAATTCACGTTGAACGTCAAAAGACCCGCAAATCCTGTCCATATATCAAAACTTAGCTCCGAATATGGTGTGTATACCCAAATATCATCTTCAATGCCCGCCGCAACCACAAGTTGAAGAGACAATAGCGAGGGGATTAAGGGTCTGTTTGGATTGTTGTCGGCAGTTACCCTTCTAAAATTTGAGCGTTGACTGATAGCATAGGCTGTCGTTTGGTTTAGCTGATCATCGCAGTCCTGCCAATTTTTTGATCGGTACTTCAGTTTTTACGCCCACACATGGGCAAAATGGTGGTGGGAAAATTCTGCGCCAAAACATTGGCGCGCCCTAAATTTGGTATGGAGGACATGGGCGCAAACCAAACAAGCCCTAAAATCAAAATCTCCCGAAGACAAACGCGAGGAAGAGGGCTATTTCAATCGGGGACTACAGGCTTCAGGTGAAAAATTGCGAGGATTATTTAGCAAAATAGCCAGCGCGACAATTATTTCGGGACGGAGAAGGGCATCCACAGACCACAGCAATTCCCCAACCATTCTCCGCCCCCTTGCCCGGCGAGCGCCGCCCATACGGCAACTCCCCGTGGCGAGATTCCGGTGACCAATCCTTTTTGCTGATAACCTCCTTCACCTACAAGGGCGAGCCCCCTCTCCCTCCCAGCGTTCCGGTCTGACAACGAGATCTAACGCCACCCGTGATTTCTCCATCTCTCCCCGTCCGTCCGCGTCGATTCGGTGGGGAGCAGTATGGGAGGGACTCCTCCTGGCGTCGATTCCACCCCGGGCGATGAGCTATCCGGGGCTGCTATGGGTATGTCTATCTCAGATGATGTAACATAGAAAAACACTCTTTTTGAAACCGGGAGGTGAGCTGTTGTTGTTTGTTGTAGAAAGATGCAGAGAATTTAGCTCGGTTCGTTGATTTTAAGGGAGATGCGTGTTTTTGTTCCCTCGTTAATTGCCTTATCTAAGATTTTCCAAAAGATGCAGTTTTTATGTGCGTTCCCGTGTATGAGTGCAGTACGGCTATGAGCTTGTCCGAGTTCTATTCAGCTTTCAGTTGGTTTTCCGATTTCCTTTGAGATACCGAGATAATCCTGGTAGAGTTATAGATATGTATATATTGGATCGTTTGTTTGCTTTTTCATACTGTAGGATAAAAATTTGGTCGCAAGCACACATAACCTGAAGTATTCAGTTACTATGGCAGCACCATCCGGTTGGTCGGACCTCCCAATGGATCTCCTTCTCAGCATCCTGCAACGCCTTGAGCTCCCACAAGCCCTTGCATTTGCAGCCGTCTGCACGTCATGGTGCTCGGCGGCCACGGCTGCCGGCATCCCACGTTCTCGCAAGCTGTGGCTCGTGTCTTGGACCAATTTCCTCGAGCAAAGGGAATTCCAGGTGAAATCTGACATGAACTGGGTTCCAGGAGCAGCAACCTGCAAGTTCCGCCATCTCCTTGAGATCGACAAGGTTTACAATGTCAATATTCCCAAGGGTTGCTTCGTTGCATGTTGTGGAGCCTCCCACGGATGGCTGTTACTGGTAAATGACCTCTCCAATCTTGTTCTGTTCAACCCTTTCAACTCATACATGATCCCTCTCCCACCGATCACTGATTTCGCTTGTGTGAGGGCTGTCTACGACGGCAAAGGAAACTTGGAACATTATCTTTTTGCGAGAAACATAGTCTATCCTACGAATTATCTAGGAACATGGTTCTATCAGAAGGCCGTGTTGTCCAGCAGACCGTCTAATGGTGGTGACTACACTGTGATGATCATCCATGGTGACGGTAATTGGCTTTCTTTCGTTAGAGCAGGAGAAAGCAAGTGGCAAACTGCTTCAAAGTTAGATACGAGCAAGTCAGATCGGTACATTGACTGTGTGTGCCACAATGGGAGGTTCTATAGCGTGACATTGCACGGAACAGTGTATAAGTGGGATCTTAATGCACCGGATGGACCAACAAAGGAGGTGATTGTTGAATATTCTAGACACTCAAAACCTGTTCTTACTAGACACCTTGTATCTACTCCTTGGGGTGATCTCTGGCAAGTCCGTGTGATTTTTACAAGCGCGAAGAGTAGGTACCCGGATAATGTCAAGTTCAAGATTCGTAAGGTTGATCTTGAAGGTTGCAGAAATGTATCGATGGAGGACTTGGGAGATCATGCGATTTTCATTGGACTGAACCACTCGGCATGTTTACCCACTAAGAATCTCCCTGGTGTAGAACCTCAGTTCATCTATTTCTCTGCTCCCTGGATGTCACATACAATTCATTTGTTCGGCAGAATTCGTGACTGGGGAGGTGTAAGGGCTTATGACCCCAAAACAAGGACGTTCAAGCATGTCTTTCCCCACCGAGCTGCGGGTTCTTTGACCATCCTTTACCCTTCAGAAGTATGGATCACTCCGAATATGTGACAGATAGGACCGGTGTGTCTTCAGAGTCGAATTAGTTTGTAAGATTAAATATAACTGTTTGTTGAGGTTGGCCAATACAGTTTTGTGGATTCATGTAAAAAATTACAGTTATGTGGATCGATTAAAGATTTATGAAGACCTGGGTCGCCCATTACTGTTTTTTTCTGGTAGATGATTATTCTTATGGCCAGTATGTTAATTAGGCCATTATATTAATTACCAGAAGGAATTACGGTTGTATCTGCGTTGGGAGATTCTAACGTGGTTTTATTCAGTATGTTTTACGCTTGCTTTATTTTCGTACGTGGACACTGGCTGAGCGCGAAAAGATGCTAAAATCAAGTACTCACTCCGTACCGATTTAGTTGTCATAGATTTGTCTAGATTTATATGAATCTAGAAACTCTAAAGTGTATAGATACTCCCTTCGTTTTAAAATATAAGATGTTTTAGGTTGTAAAGAAAATGTATTTAGACTTGTTTTAGTGTGTAGATTCACTTCAAATCTGAATGAACCTATATACTAAAAGTAGTCTAGATACATTTGCTTCACAAAGCCGAAACATCTTATATTTTAAAACGGAGGGAGTACATACAAATCTAGACAGAACCTCATAACAACTTCAGCTGATCCATTTTTAGTTGCAGGAATTGTACATTTTAGCTATAGTTATCTTGTCTGCTTATTTCTTCAAACAAGCCTAAAATGATCACTGGAAGATAATAATGTCAGTTTTCACAATTTTTATGTAGCAAGCTTGCATGACAAGGGTGCAATGTTCCTTCCGGTGTATATGGTGAGGTTGCTCTAGATGGAGTGTGAGATGGTAATCCCCTTCTTATCTTGGCACGATGGCCGTGTGTTTTAGTATGTTTAGCGAAGTGTTGTATTCGCCGCGTTGCCAGCGTGTGTGGTCTTTGAATCTAGTTTCAGTTTGTTGAGTCAGTTGTATTGGTTTCTTCTTGTCGGTGATGGACGCAGCAAAGAAGTTCAGGATGGGCACACTTGAAAAAAAATTCAACACTAGAATTTGTGTGATAAAAAAATACCAAGGGAATAATATAAATAGATAATTGATTCACAACATTCTAGTGCAATACAAATGTTTAAAATGTTCATCATTCCAATACAAATAGTTTAAAATATCAAGTGAGTCGTACAAGCCAAAATATAACATAATAGTCTTACATGACATCAAGATAGCTATTTGGGAACTCTACGTTCTCGTATTGTCATGAAAATATTAACTATATCTTCTTCATTTACCTTCAAGAACACACCTCGTTCAATAAATGTTACTAAGCAATGGTTCAAAAGATCATCACCCATGCTATTTCTCAACTTGTTCTTCAGAAGACTCATTCTTTAGCGGTCGCCACGGGTAAGATCTATATCAATTTGAGAAGCAAGTAGACTATATCATAAACAAGATGCTTTTTTGTTTCAACAAGCTTAATAGAGAGCTCATCAAGATGATTTACACATTTGAACCTATCATCTCTTCTCATATCTTCGATAAAAGTATCAAGTTAAAATTCAAGTCTCATCAAATCAACACTTGTTATGTCATCGGGGTAAAATTTGGCAAGTTTCATTAATTTTTCTTTATCAAAAGAAGCAAATGAATTCACGAAATTCAAAGCCAACATGCAAATAAGCAACTCCATGTTAACCTCATCAAACCGGTTGTCAAGCTCTTGAATAATTTGATCAACAACACGAATATACACTTCTCTTCTATAACGATCATCATTTGTTTGTACTTCATAATACCGACGTGATCTTCCATGAGCCACATAATTATCTTCCGGTGAAGGAATTGCAATGCCATGTTTGTTGCAAAACAATGTCACCTTTGCAAGAAATCCCTCCCATCCTTGAGACCTCATTTGATCCTTTGCCAATTTAACAAGTGCCATTGCATTAACAATATCTTGATCCCTCTTTTGCAAGGATTGAGACAAGTCATTTGTATAGCCAAGAATAACAAGCATCAAGTGAAGATTGAAAACAAAGTCAAATGATTCAAAGGCCGCGGCAACTCCACGTATTCTTGTCCACTCACTCTTTTGTAAAGAAGTTCAATAAAGTTCCCCCGGGTGCTTGATTCTTCACTCTCATCATGTCCATGGAATGCCAATTCTTGATTCAAAAGAAACCTCAAGCATCTAATAGAATGAGTTAGCCTAGTCTTGTAAAGAAGTAGATCCTTGTTAGACACCCTCACAATAACATTATCAATTTTGGTGTTGGGTGCAACAAACAAGTTATACTTCTCATAAACTTCATTGTGAATGCTACCAACACCACCCACATGTTTCCTTAATGCTTCGGGCCTTTTCCAATCTCTAAAACCAACTCTAACAAAGGAATCACCCCTAGGCCCTCCATTGGATCTTGCTTTGAACAAGTAACATACAAAGCAAAATGCGACATCCTTTCCAATACTATATTCGAGCCAATTGTATCTAAGAAACCAAACATGGTTGAAGTGTCGATTTTTATCCTGTATTTTTCTGGTTGGGAAAGAATGTTCATATGGTTGGCATGCACCTTTTAAGATATATCCTCTCCGAACATCATCTTGATCATTAGCATTATATCTTGAAATACGAATCCTTTCTCCTGAATCATATGGAAGGAAATGAGTATCATATAACCTTGCAGACGGTTGTTGGGGTGATGGTGGATGTGATATTGCATCTTCCTCAATCTCAGTATCGGAATCAAGACATGTTAACCAAAGCCCAACATCTTCAACTTGTTCATCATCTACCACCAACGGTGATGAAGAAGGTGCAACCTTCTTTGCTTCATGTTTCTCGAAAAGTGCCACGATGTGGTTTTTCCTCTTCATATTCAATCCTACAATTACCATATAAAACATATAAACAACATGGGAGCATAAACACAAATTTGGTTTAGGCATCAGATCGGATAATTTTGGAGACAATTAACACTTTAGAGCATACAAATTTAGAGCATCACTCATCAGACAAATTATTCCCCATTGGAAATTTGACAATTAGACTAGGGATTTAATCAAAATATGAGGGGAGGAGGGAGGCATGGAGCTGGGAGCAGCAGTTTATACCTGGTCTAGGAGCTGTGGAGGAAGCAGCGGCCAGCGGGACTGCGGCCTGCGGAAGGGGCGGACCGGCGGAGGGCGGCGGCGGCGGCCTGAGTGGCGGAGGCGCGGAGCCGAGCCGAGGAGGGGCGGGCAGCTAGCTGGGAGCCTGGGAGGCAGCCCGAGGCCGTTCGGGGAGGGACCAGTGGCAGTAGGGCTGGGGAACCACGTCGGGACGCTGGAGTGAAGGACGGCCGGGACTCGGCGGTGTGCTCTGCTCGTGCGTTACCGAGATCGAGTCGAGGAGGAGACGGTTCCAGGCTCCGCCGCTCCAGGATCCCTAGACGCTCTCCTTGGGGACTTGGGGTCGTTTTTCGGCCTACAATTCTGGGTGGGCCGCGGCCCGTACGGCCCGCCCCTGCGTCTGCCACTGCTTCTTGTTTCCCTCACCAAATCATGAATACATTTTTCTATTTAATGAATAGGCAAAGCAAGACAAATGTTGTTCTTATCATGATACATATATGATATTTTAGCGGTACATTTCCAAATTATACGTTTTAATCCCATTACACGTGTGTACATAAATAAAATATAAACCATCAGATTTTTTCAATTGTTATTTCTTAAATTTTTCACTACACTTCTTTGGGACTGTGTGAAACATAAGGATACACACCTTCACCAAAATTTTACCTTCAAGTTTTTTGCCTATGCTAAAATTTCCATTTGTTTTAAGGGAGAACAGTTCTCGAAATGGGAGTTTCCCTCTGTTCGCACACGAACACGTCACGTGTACCTCCGGCGTCGAGCGCGATACACAAGACACGTCGCTGGAGGAGCCTCGCCGGAAGCGCGATACGCAAGACAGCCGATGAGACCTTTTCAGCACCCGAAACCCCACGCGCCCGGGAGAGTACGCACGGCGGTGATGGTCTGCCCTAGGTCGGTTCGCCCGCCCCTAGGACCTCGTGGATCGAAGCTCTCCAACACGAAGAACGTCGATGAACGATGAGCAGAAAACCAGGACGAGAGAGAAAAAGTAGAGGTTTGTAGATTGGTTTTTGTGATTGTGTGTTGTTGTAGATTGACCTCATTGGTCTTTCACTTGCCAACCTCTGGACTCTTGGGTTTAATGAACTTGGCATGAACATCATTCTTCACTTGAGGTTGCCCCCCAAGTGCAGGATTTTTTATGGTGATCTTCAATATCTCTTTGCCATCGGGTTGTTTGCCAAGAATGATCTCCCTTTCCAAGATCTTGTCACTCCCCTTATTGTTCTTGGGTTCACCAATAACGATATTATTTTTATTAGAGGATTCGGCCACCTCTGGCCGAATTAATACCTTTTTCCCATGCAGCTCCAAGGTATTCATTGCGAACGACTTCTTGTCAATTTGCATATCAGCAAAGCTCAATCGTCCATCATTGATAGCCGATTGTATCTGTTGTCGAAAAACATTACAGTCGTTAGTAGCATGAGAGAAATAATTATGATACTTGCAATAAGCACAACGTTTTAACTCTTCAAACGGCGGTAAGGTATGAGAAATTCTAATCTTTCAACATGGCATCAAATATTCTGTCACATTTGGCCACATCAAAACTAAAAGTCATCTCCTCTTCATGATTCTTGCAAATCGGCTTAAGTGCATCACAAGTATAAGATTTAGCCTTGGAGGGCCAAACAAATTTAGAGGCATACATATCAGCATCGTCTTCTGAATTTTCGCTATCATACCCAATAGTACTTATACAAGGACGATCAGATTTTGACCTATGTATATCTTTTTCTTCTTTGCGTCGGCCTTCCTGAGCCAAAGCCCTTTGTAAAACTTGGCTAACATTCAAAAAATCATAACCTTCTATTCTTTCCTTAATGTGAATCCTTAAACCATTGAGCACCAAGTCAGCCGTATCTCTTTCAGTTATCACTAAACTATAACACCGATTTTTTGTGTCCCTAAACCTTTTGACATAATCGGTAACTGATTCATCATGTTTTTGTTTAACCGATGTAAGATGTGACAACTTAAGCTCATTATCACCGCTGTAAAAATGCTCATGGAATTTCTTTTCTAAATGATACCAAGTATTAATAGAACCATAAGGTAAAGCAGAAAACCATGAAAAAGCGGTACCAGTCAAAGACAAGGGAAATAAATGGACTTTTAAAGGATCACTATTTCTAGCCTCTCCCAATTGTGCTAAATATTGACTAACATGTTCCCAAGTTATTTTTCTATCTACTCCATTAAATTTAGCAAAATGAGGCACCTTATATCCTTGGTGGTATGGTAAAGCATCAAAGTATTCTGGATAAGGCTTTTGATACATCCGGCTTACAGGCTTCGGCTCAATTCCAAAGTTATCATAGAACATCTTTTGCAATTCTGACCTAAGCGTGGCCATGTTCTCATCTATACTAGATGAATTTACTTGTTGTGGCTGTGTAGGAACCATAGATGTATTAGCCGTAGAATGTACTCGTGCTACCGGTACCAAACTCATATTCGGTGCCATGGTCGTGGTTAGAGGGGGTGTGACCTGGTTCAGCGGTGCCACCGAATAAGGCACACTCTTGAGGGGACTAGGGTATGGTGGCATGGTTACGATTTGAACATCTTGTATATAGTAAGGATTCATTGGCGTACCATGAGGAAGTGTCGATGAGCTAGGTAGCATTGGTTTATGGCTTTCTATAGTAGCGTTTTTGCCAGCATTAACAGAGAAGTCCTGAGGCGTGTTCTCACTAGCTTTTAAATATTCTATCATGGCATCATAAGCTTGACGACTAGACTCAGTAGCATAATAATTAATCGCAGCCAATTGATCATTAGAGAATAAGCTAGTACTTACAGAGGGCCCGACTGAATTGCCAAGCATTGGTGGAAGCTTGACCTCCCCAAGTGAGGTAGCACCGCCTTGGCGGTCTTTCTTGAAGCTTGCGAGGAACGTCTCCCTGTCCTCCTCCTCTTGACTCTTCTTCAACGCCTCGAAATCCTCCTTGCGCTGTTGTTATAGCGCATCAAGTTGCTCTTGACGCTGCTTCTTGAACGTCTCATAGGCTCCAAGTTGTTCCGCCGAAAGATCACCGAAGCTAGGCTTGATGATGTTTTCGGTGCTAATTTCAGAAGGCTGGGGCATCTGGCCGTTCGACATGATGGTTGTCCCCAGCAGAGTCGGCAAAAAGTGTGTTCGCACACGAACACGTCACGTGTACCTCCAGCATCGAGCACGATACGCAAGACACGTCGCCGGAGGAGCCTCGCTGGAAGCGCGATACGCAAGACAGCCGTCGAGATATTTTCAGCACCCGAAACCCCACGCGCCTGGGAGAGACCCCGTCTGGACGCACGGAGGTGATGATCTGCCCTAGGTTGGTTCGCCCGCCACTAGGACCTCGTGGATCGAAGCTCTCCAACACGAAGAACGTCGATGAACGATGAGCAGAAAACCAGAGCGAGAGAGAAAAAGTAGAGGTTTGTAGATTGGGTTTTGCGATTGTATGTTGTTGTTCAATCGGCTGTCACCCTTTGCGTATATAAGGGCAGATGGACTTCCCTTGCAAGATACCAAAAACCTAGTTTGGATCGAACTTGGACATGTGGGTCCAAACATTCCATATGTTGGCCGAACTGTTCGGTTTAGAGTCTTCCTGAATTGTCCGGCCTCGTTTTAAGGTAGTAAACGAGATCGGATCAAAATATCATAAACATCAAAGTTGTTCGTCTAAAAAATACAAAGAAATTCTATTTGTACCACTTTTCCATACGACTTGATATTGATGATCTTTTTATATTATTTCTGTATCAAAGTCGGATTTTGACCGAACGATTTTAGATTTGTTCGGTCGTATTTTGAATCTGGAGGTCACATACTTAATCAGATGACAATGACTCCAAATCCAAAGTTGTTCGTCTCAAAAAACTGAACAACTTTCATGTTTACCACTTTTTCATCTGAGTTGATCTTGGCCGCTCAATCTTGGTCGTAAGCAACATTAGTCTAGAGGTTTTTAGACAAATTTTGGACTTTCGTCCACGCCAAAGGTGAGACAAGGTCTGTGGTCCGGCGACCACCCGGTCCCGTCCGTGCCAATTCGGCCTCTGGCAGTATTTTGACTCTAACTTTTGGATACTAACTCGGATTGAGATGATTCAAAAAGCAAAGTTGATTGTTTCGACGAGGCGCACAACTTTCATGTTCGGAACTTTTTAATTTGAGTTCATATTGAAGGATTCATATTTGAAGCCTCCATATATCGCTCTGTAAATCTTCTCTGGACACTATCATAATCGGCTATAAAGCCTGATCATGTCTTGACTTGATGTGGTGTCTCTTTGATGATGATTAATATTCCTCGTAGTGGAAATTTCCGAGTGTGTTTCTCTCGCCATTTGCCTTGATTAGCTACGATCCCAAAACGAGTGACAACACCCTCGTACCGTTGAACTTCTAACCACAGCAAGAATCACAATTTTTTTTACAAAATAGAAGCATAAAAGAGAAAGAGGCAAAAATATAAGAAGCCCATGGAAGGAGAGTGAAGCTCACTAACTCATCCCTCATGGACCAAAGCAACCTCCTATATGAACAAGTGCATGGACCAAAGTAACCTTTGCTATGATTTGTTACTTTATGATTTATTTATGTGAAAAAAAGCACCAAAGCAATGTACTATCAATATACTATATACACTTACAGCATCTCCACTCGCCCCCCTAAAGGCCCTCTAAGCGTGAAATGAGGACGCCAACGCAGAAAACCCCGCCTCTAGGTCGGCATGACCCAACTAATTATCCAACACGCCTAGGTCGAACCCAACCTAAGGGGGGGGGTGCTGTCGGTGGCGCCGACGAAACTTGGAAAAGCTGGCGGGCTAGCCCTCTCGGCGGGACACCAATTTTTTCCCTCCAATAGCTAGGCTTCCCTCAATTTGTCCCTCCTCAACTCCAACCCCCCTCCTCGCCGCCCAGTCCTGCCATTTCCCCTATCGCCACCCACTCCCGCCACCCCTCGCCCCTCCCCTCTTGTGCTCCGCCTGCTTCCGCCACCATGACACTGAAGAGGTACTAAGATCCTCACGTGTCAGTGCCCGCGAAGAATGGGAAGGTCGACAAGCAGCGGCCGGAGGGGATGACCAACATGGAGTGGGCATTCGACATCCATCATCGGCAAGTGGAGAACTCTAGCCATCAGCTAAGGGAGAAGAACTCGAGGCTGCATAGGGCAGTGGAGGCGCACGCGTCCGTTCATGCGGTGCAGAGGGCCATGGCCATGGTGGGGATGGCGGTGCCATCTTACAACGCTGGCCTGCACATCCTCGGGAGCCAGAGCAGCATCTCCTCTTGGTCGCCGTCCAGCGCGTTGCCGCTCGGCCAACGAACATAGCCCCGTATCTCACGCGGTTCTCGCCGGGATGCAACAACTTCAACCTCCTCATCTGTTTCGACCCCAACACCTTCGCCAATGACACCTTGCCATCCTACCATCGCCCTCCATCAAAGATGCAGCAGTTAGAGCGTCCTAGCCTGTTCGGCTGTGGCTTGCCCCCACCCTGTTCGGTGGCAGCGTGCCACCACCACGGGCTGGTTTCAACCAGTTCGCCGCAGGATGCAGCAGTCAGAGCGCCCCCATCCTGTTCGGTGGAATGCACAACGGCGACTCCCTCATGGACGACATCATCAATGGTGGCTTCGCCCACACCTTCATGCATGAAGATGCTGCTGCCTATGCCAAAGAATAGGAAGATAGAGGCGAGCCTTGGGAGGACGAGATCTATGCCTATGCGGAGGCGAAAGCCTAGGATGAGGTGGTGGAGGTGTCGGTGACCATCGTGGCTGACCCAAAAGGGAAGAAGAAGACAGTGAAGGTGGAGAAAAAGAAGAAAGGAGGCGGTGGCCATGGACCCAAGTGGAGCTCGAGGGAGGACGAGTGCCTCGCCAAAGCTTGGAGTACCATCAGCATATACCCGTTCACCGGTGCCAACGAAAACTCAAATTGCTATTGGAAGAGGGCGAAGGCGGCATACGATAAGCGAAGGCTCTTGGATCCCTACTTCAAGTCCTTATTCCATGATCGCAACGACTCTGACATTTCTCACCATTGGTCCATGATCCAACACGCTTGCAACAAGTGGCACAACGTTGTGGAGGAGGTGTGTCGCATCCATGTTAGCGGCACCAACTACGATGATCAAGTAAGTAACCGGCGCCATTGCCTATCACACTGTTGCTATTGTTCATTGTAGATGTGCGCCATGATCGCCGCCTACCAGGAGGACAATGACGACAACGAGTTCAAGTTCATCCATGCCTTTGCACGAATCAGGGGGTGCGACAAGTGGGCGGAGACATGGACCGCTCTCACCAAAGCCAAGAACGCTTACGACTCCGAAGCGGCGCCATCAGTGGCCTCGGAAGGTCGACACATTGGGCATGAAGTCCAAGGCTATGAGGGACGCGACGCAGGCCATCAAGAAGCTACACTTGTCCATCATGGCCTGCATGGCTGCTACTGGAACGCACGCCACCAAGAGGGCAGAGTAGGCCACTAGGATGGAGGAGATCGCTGTAGCAGGGTGGGCATCGATCATCGAGCGACAAGACATCAAAATCGACCTCATCAAGGATAACATGGCGACGAAGAACAGGAGGGAGTACTTGGTTATCTTGATGGTCCACACCAAGGACATATACGACGAGGTAAGGCATGGTGTGTTGATCAGCGCGCCTTGATCCTGTCCGAGAGTCGAGCAGCCGCCAACCAGGCCAGCACCCCGAACCCGGTGACTGCAATCCCGCCCTCGGTCGACACCAAGTACAACACCACTGTCCCGCCGCCGGCAACCCCGGTGGTGCCTTGTACCATGGCGGATGATCTCCCCGTTTTAATTTCATTGGCTCGCATGTTTATTTTGATTGCTAGACTTGTATTGTGGTGATTTGTGGCGATTGTATCATCAAGACTATGATGTGCTTGGTGGTGGCAAACCTATGTTTAAATTCTAGCGATCTTTTAATGTTTGAATTTGTCAAATTTTGATTTGGGGGCTGTTGTTTGGGGGCGGTGACTGGGAGGCGGTGACCCTCGATAGGAGGTACCTGCACCGACTCCCTCATAAGGCCAACCGCTGGACGCCATATAGGAGGGCGAGTGGAGATGGTCTTACTACTTTCCTTTCCTATACAAAAGACATCCTTTCCTTTCTCCTCCCTCGTATGTCCCCACAATTACTGTTGTTCTATAAGGGCTGGTGTGTGTGTGCAACTAGCTCAACATTACAAGATAGACAGATATGAAGTTCTTCATTCTCTCTTCTTGTGTTCTTTACAAGATAGACAACATATTCTCCTCCAAGTGCATCATCTTCCTCTGGTGTGCAATTCAGGTTTTTGGAGCACCATAGTTCTGATGTGCGGATGAACTATGTTCTAATGTGCATTTGTTGTGTTGCTTCTTTATTTTGATGTGCTAGTGCGCGATGTTCTCTAGGTCCCAGCGAGAAGCACACTGTGCTGCAAGCGAGAATCACAAGGCGCTGCGTAGGCATACACGACACCTCGAGCAAGCCAGAAATAAGCATGTGGAGCAGTGAGAAGTCCGACGATGATTCAACGAGCAAGTAGGTAGGCCGGTAGTGAGAGAGACGAGCATCGATGGAGCGAGCAGTCATGATTGAGAAGGTCCCTTGATGCAACCCGTCCTATCGACGACTCTAGATCTACTCCGCCAAGTGGACCCATGACCTGTGCCTGAACCATGCTCCTCCAAGATAAGATTAACTCGCTCCTATCCATGTGTGACTTTGATACTCTTTTGAATGACTTGCTACTTAATTCAAACACGCTTACTTTGGTATGAATCATAAGATCTTTGCTAAGTTACCAAGGAATATGGACAAGAGGAGCATGGACCCGCGACAGAAAGATCTGCAACTTCTGCATCCAAATCTCCAGCGTACTGCACCATAGTATCCGGTAGCATCAGAGTCTCTGGCCCAGCACCGGAGCGTCCAGACTTGTGAAGCCAGTGGGTGATACCATGCAAAACCCTAGATCAGAGACCACTCGGAGATTCCCCAGAAACTCTAAGCCTTGCCGACGAGGGGTAACCTCGACAATGCTCACTGTTATGTACTTAGGGTTTCATGGAAAAGAGAGTGTTGGAGATTTCGTCGGTTGATCAGACAAACAAGGTAGTCGATGTAGTCTGATTATCGAGAAAGCTCGGTTACAAATTTGCTGCTTCGCTAGTTGTGATCTAGCTCACGACGGATTGAAGAAAAGCTCAAGGTGCCCCCTCCATCGGGTCTCCCAGCCTTTATATGAGAGGCAGGGTCCTAGGACCGTATCCGGAGAGGTCACATGTTTACCAGTATAATGCAAACTCTATGTCGGTTCATGAATATTCCATGCTCAGTAAGGCAACCCTTTATTCAACGGGTTCTTCTTGGATTCCTTCAGGCCTTTATGGGTCGTAAGCTTTTATGTGCCTAGGGTAACTAACCATAGGGACTTGATAGGTCATACCCATGTCAGTAGCCCCCAAGACTCTATTTGAATCGTATATTCGGGTTGAGTCTCAAAACACTGTTTAGATGTAAACTGAAACTATGCTGTAAGTAGTTATTCTTTATATTTTGTTTTATCGTCATAGGGATTTTGTATAACGAGCCTAATGCATCCGACAGATCGGGAATCAGTTAATTTCACTTGGGCAAAAACATCGTGAACCTATCAAATTCAAGTCTCGGGGCTTGAACTCGGAATCTACTAGCGTTATTCAGTTCGGGCCACGGAAGTCTTACCGAATACGAATTCCAGTGCTTTTATTTCGGGTACTCACGCGCCCATTTGTACTTTTCATCATATCGTGGATTACTAGGCCTCACAGGACAGATCCCGGGGTCTTATCTTCATTTAGTGGACACGACATTCAGACATGTTATCGCGGTAGACGTGGTCTGAGAAAATTTATAGACTGCCTTGTTTGGCTGCTGGAGTAGCTAAAGTTATCGACTTCGTAGTATTTTTATCGGGTGCTCCCGATGGGAGTAGCGTATGAGGATACAAGCTTGTAATACTCATAGGTTTTCTTTTGTTGATGACATGTATTCTTTTCTATTAGGTGCGCAACATCGCTCCTGATGGGAGTAGCTCTCGAGGCTACCGATGAATACTTGGGTTTGAGTGTAGGCTCAAAATTTATGCTCTATTCTTGCTGAAATGTTGACTCCATAGGAGGATTTGTTTTATTGGGTGCACGACAAGCACTCCCGATGGGAGTATCCCCTGAGGCTATGTTGTGTTGCTTCCATTGGAGCATAGGCTCGAGGTAGATCCTTCACCCGAGGAAAATGTTATGCTGAATTCTATTGGGTGCGCGACAACGCTCCCGATGGGAGTAGCCCCGAGTCTATGTTCTGGTGCTTGCATCAGAGAATAGACTATAAGTATTTTATTTGGATGAATATACTTCTTGTTACTTGATCTTTTTGACCACTCATGATGTCACAGATGACGAAGATGGCGTGCCACAGTTTTGCGAGAAAAACAAGACCCAATGGGATGTGACAGTAGTGGCCCCCTTTGCTCCAGTGCATGCTGACGTGTGGGCGGTGCAGCGGTGTTGACTTTACCATGTGGCCCCATGTTTGCGTGAAAATCAAGGCATCATGCGGTCGCCGTCGTATTTACCGTGAGGGTTTTTACTGCTCACAATTTCTTCTTCTTATTGTTGGATCCACGCGTCACCATCTCCTTTGTTGTGGTGCTTCATCGCCTTTGATCAAGGGTACAGATTTTCCCCGTCTTCCTTTATATTGCGAAGTTTTCGGATTTTTACTACTCACCCCATTCGTAATCATCTTCTTCCTCCCTTGCACCACTCCAGAGCTCAATGCACCCTCGCTTCTAGTTCTTTGCAAAGTAGCATCATTATGTCCCCTCGAGAGCCATCATGGTAAGATCAGGATGAGCTTCCTCCGCCGCAGTAACATTCCAGGATTAGCACCTAGAAATAGTGAGGTCACATGTCTGTGCATTTTATTCATGCATTATAAAATCCGAGGAAATTTTGCGCAAAACTAAAAGAGGATAGAGGATCATGATCTCTATTTTTCTGAGGGAAATGTCAGGGCTAGTGCTCTAGATTTTGACATGACCTTGGTTGAACCATTTGAATTTGGGTGAAGCAATTCAAATAATATAATTGAATTTAAAATAAAATTGAAATTAAATGAATAATGAATCACAATAATAAATAAGAATTTAATTATTATTTATAAATATGACATAACTATCTAATATATTCAAATCACAAGAGGAAGGAAATTTAATAAAAGTACTACATTATATTTATAAAGATTTACTTGCAAATATAATATTACAATAAAGAAATAATTTACAAGAAAGATAATTTACAAATATGAAAGATTTACAACATTTAATGAATAACTAAGATAAGAAGTAAATAAAATAAAAAGAAGTAGAAAAAATATAATCATTACAATAAGAAAAATTGCAAGTAAAGAAAAAGAAATTCTTTATTAAATGATATATATTACATTATTCTTTAATAATAAAAGAACTGAAATATATATTACAAAATGGAATTGAAGTACAATTTAATTGTAAGTAATGTAAACAGAAATTACAATAAATAAACTTTACATTGTTCTTACATGAAGGAAAGGAAAAAAGATTACAAAAGAATTAGTGTCAGGATTAGTGTACCTGCTCATAAAAAGTAAACAAAAATAAAGAAAAAGGATTAGTGTCCGGATTGCTCTGAGTTTTACACAGTAAAGTGCACTGTTTATATTACATCACTGAGCAATTTCAAATAAAAGGGATAGAATGCATCAAATGTAGTACCTGTTGTTTTAATATTTATTTTGACACAATGTTGTTTTAAATTTTTAATGGCCTTAGTGCCACATAATCAACAAAAGAAGGGCAAGTTTCACCTGGTCAACCAACAGTAGATGTATCAAAATATAATTTTTCACTTGAGCTTATCCAAAAGTGACACAAGCAGACACACATCACAGTCACTGCATGCAAGCATGTATTGTTGTCGACAAATGAGAGCACAGAGTTTGAATAAAGGGCACTACCGTAAGGAACATCAAGTTCCTTTGCCGTTAGCTACAAGCTCATCTCACAGGAACACAAAGAACTAGCACTAGAACCTGATATATCATCACCAAATCCACCAGCAAGCCACAAAAGAAAATCAATAGAAACCATACAAGATGGTCACCCGAAGGAAGGGGTGGTATTGGAGGACAACAAGACCAGGCAAGAGCAAGGAGGAGGAGATACTCAAGCCAACCAAAGCAAGTTCTTCATCGACAAGATGGGAACTAGAACCAAGAAGTACAACAAGCTTCATAGTAGCATCACCAACTTCATTTGATTGGTAAGTTATAAAAATAAATTTTCATCCATTATCTTTCCTTCACTAAATGAACAAGGTCTGTTGGATAAGTGAATCCTCAGAGGAGCACCCAGGTGGGGTGTACAGCTCATCATAGGATATGGTATATAGCCACAAAAAGAAACTATTATTATTCCAATTACATAGATTAGGTCTCAGCTTTTGCATCACAGACCTAATCTAAAGCCAACTAGCCATATCTCATGAACTAAAACAAGCTCAAATTGTTCGTACTACTATGCAATTCCTAGTTATGGGTAACACCTCAGCAGTACCAATCAAAGAGAGATATTGTTCTATAAATACAAGCTTCCATGGAAGGAATAATTAAATCATATTCCTAATATTTTTAGGAATCACTTATACAAGTTATCTATTGATTTTCATCCATCATGTGAGTAAGATCTGTTGGATAGATTATATCCTCAGAAATACACTCAGATGGAGTGTTTATTCATCATTGGATATCTCAAAAGGGGTCTAATAGCACCTTTTCCATCTACAGAGGAGGTCTCAGATCATGCATCATTGACCTAAATTACTATTAACTAGTTTAGAACTAGGTGACAACAGATCCATTGATGAACTACTACAAGGCACATTCCAAAGAATGGTAGCACCTCTGTAGCAGTTTCATTCTTTAGCCATTTCTCAAATCAGAGGAAACAAGTATAAGCAACTATACAAGGATACTCAAATCATCTTCCTAAAAAGAAACTTTAGGAATCATGTACTTAGACTGTTTGTCACATGATTGATACCTTAGGGTAACCTGACTAAATGAAAATAATCTCCATATCAAGTCTTGGTTCACAGAGAAAAAGTACAATATCATCTATCTAGCCTAAATGTTAAAAATCATGTATGTAAATCCATCAGCACCTAAATAACCAATAAAACATCGAGCCACAATTCTTATTAGGCATCCTTTTATAATTATCACTTAAGCTCTGCATCACTAACATAAAATATACAAGGGCCATAGGCACTAAGTTATATTAAAGTATAATTTCAGGACGGACTTCACCAACAATATCATAGAAGTCACAGATATTCACAAATATGAGCCACTAGACTAACCACAACCAGTAAATAGATATCACATAGCCAGTAACCTTACTGAAGAACATTGATCGTGAACAATATCAAAGTCCATGTATAAATGATAATACAAAGATTCTCTAACCCTAACTCAATTGAACCACAAGTCACAAGTAATTTCGACAAGCAAAGGAACCCTAAAATAGAGTCTCAATGCTACTCAGGATAATTCCATCACCATAGAGAGAAATCTAGAGAGGAAACAAGTGGTAGAAAAGGGGGAAATACCACTTACCCAAGGTCCTCGCTTGGAATCGGGAAGAGGAAGCAGAGGGGTCGACAGCAACAGATGCGGCATAGGAAGCGTGGAGTCACTCGACCTACACCACGCTACAACCCGCAGACCACTAGTGTCGGGGAGCGAACTCCTGAACTCCGGGAAGCCACGAGTATGGCAGCAACCATAGTTGTCAAATCCTAGTACCAGTAGGGTTTGAACCTTAACGAAGCGGGGCTAGAGGGGAGAATCGCTAGGGTAGGGATGAAGAGTGAGGAGTGACGTGTCATCCATGATGGTCGATGATAGCTACAATGGTAGGTACTCACGGGCATCGCAGCGTTGGTGGCGAGGCTACATCATCGCCAAGGGGAGAGAGGAAGGCGTCAGGAAGGAAGAAAGAAGGAGGGTTGGTCGCTAGTGGACCGGACCACCTGGTCTAGCCCAACCTTGTGGGCTGGGCTGGGTAGTGTGCAGGGCTAGCACAGTGATTGGGTCAAATTTTTAAAAAAGAATTTTAATAAAATCAATTATGGAAATTACCCTAAACTTATTCATGCTCTAGAAAAATATAGAAAAATCCTAAATATATATATAATATATCAAAATGATCACAAAAATAATCTCTACCTACTAAAAATATAAATTTACTTGTTTAAGATAAATAAAATGCAAATAAATATTAACACGATTATTTCCTAAGTGAAATTCTATAAAATAATAAAAAATCCCAAAAATGAATAATAATTCATTTTTACATATAAGAAACCCTGTTATGTTACAAAAATACCAACTTAATTTTTTACAAATAAAACTTGAAGCAAATATTCAAATACATTTAATCTTTATGGAATTTTATAATAAAATAAAATTCATATTTAAAAATAAATAAATATCATTTTAAGATCTTAAACAAAAATATTTTACTAGAAAAATACTAAATACATTATTCCTAAACATTTTTGGATTCTTAAGTAATAAAATTCATTTACCTATTTTACTAAAATATAAAATAACTATTTTGTTAATCCTATAAAATTGTTTCCTAAGTAGGAAATAATTACAGTCCGTTATAAACATTAAATACTTCAAGTTTAAGTACCAAATCCAAAACCATAACTATAATTCCTTAAATGTAAATTATTAAACTTATAATACTCTAGAATATTAGATCCAAATTTAAACCAACAACATTCGAGTTGACTTTATGAATCATTCACCTATATTATGGGTGAATGATCCTTAAATCTTAAAACCATACTTAACATGATTTTAAACCCTAAAAACATTATTAAACTCATTTAATTATGATTCCATTAATAAGATGAATATTAGCAAAACAAATTTAAACTAATCATTCACTTTAATATAAAGTGAATGATCTCACACCCTTTATCATGCCTATCCTAACCCTAAAACTAAGAAATGATTTAGACACATTACATTTAAATACATACCTAATTTTTATAGTTAACTTTGGTCTGTTCCAGTTAAGACCTAAAGAATCTCAAGTTCAAACAAATCAAATGAACACAAAATGACATTAATCACATTATAGTAACCTTAAAGATGATATAAACATTATCAAAGAAAACTTTTCTTCAAAGGTTATTCTTTTTGCCACTTCAAACAATAACTCTATAATAATTCTTTTAACCCTTAACAACCCAACACTTAGAGTTTCATCCTAGCTACCATATGGTAGTTAACCTCAATTATAGATTAATTTGTACTCTATTTTTATATCTTGTATGTGAGAACTTAAGTTCCTTATAAATGCATTTTATTATGAAGTAAAAATCGAAGATAAACCAACCCTTAAATAAATCATCTAAGTTCAACTCACCTATAATATTGGGGATTCACTTTGGGAATTTTATAAAATGCACAACATTGCTTATGCATAATAGCATATTGCTTCTTTAAACATTAGTCCTTACCAGACCAATGATGCCGTTTTCAGATATTGGATCTTATATCGTCTTGAATATCGTGGTTACATAATCTTGTAATCACAAAGGCTCCTTTGGTTATTTTCTATCAAGTATTTTACAAATCTAGTGTTGTCATCACCTGCATTCCAAAAAGGTCAGAAAACAATATTTTCATAATACATGATTATAGGTTATTTACCAAGAGTTTATAACCTACTATGAAAGTTCTGGTGATAAAGAAACATATTATCTAGGACTTAACAACCAATGTCGCCAGTGATTATTGCGCCGTATATTACACGTTAACCATGAGATTTGGAATTGGACGGAGAAGTTAGTTGGATCTTCTTCCTTTCGCATGTCACCGGATGCGTAGGCCGTGGCTGTTATGCTTGTAGCGCATGAGTGTAATTCATAGAGGATATGCAGCATATGGGTGGGAACCCTATATGCCCCACAGTAGTTTTGGCATCTGAACAGTCTGTACTATCCATTGTCGTAATTCATTATGTGGGCATGGCATACACCAAGGGGGCATGCGGGGTCGTGGAGAAGGGTAGTGATTGGCTTGGATCATCTACTGGGCGGCACATCACGGAATTGCATACGGTAATATGCTACTCGGTTGTGCAACCAGGATTTGATCTCTCATGGGTAAAGCAATGCACCTTTGTAGAGTGTAAGAAATGTAACTTGTTACTCCCTGTTCTAAGAAGGAGCTACGAACGCGGCAGGAAAGGAACTCCATGAAAGTTCTCGTAAACTTGTGAAGGCTGATGGACATAGATTTTCAAAATAAAATCAACCTTTAAAGAAATGTTTACGAAAACCTGCATAGTCTACGACCTATGGTTTGTGGCTATAGATAGTGCATCATACAATCCTTTTTAGTGAACTTGCTGAGTACGCTCGTACTCAACCGTATCTTATTAACCCTTCCTAGATTCTTAAGCCAATAAAGACGACGTCAACACCCACTTATGCTCATGGGAATCATCACCAAAAGCTCAAATTCTTCAATGAAGTCAACATATACATACATTGAAGTGAAGAAGAAGTTGCTGATTAGATAGGAGTATAATCTCTAGCCATAGAACCTACTTCTTTAGAGTATTGCAATAGCCAATAGTTCATATACTAGTCTATTAGCATGATAAGTTATGAGTTGTTATTTTTCTGGTTCTTCTTTGTAAGAATTGCTTTCTCTCGCTATAACCTATAGTGTTCTCTGGATCTTTTGTAAAGAGTCAAGTTGTAACTTATAGTTGTGTCTTGGACCTTCTATGTTTCTGTTGTACCACTCCGAGGGATGTAATAATGGTGGAACGGTGTTTCATTGGTGTTATATCAATAGTATACTACATCACGAAGTGGTATGCTGGGTCACCGCAGCTCGTATCAGAGCCTATGCTTTGACCTTAGGTTGGATACCTAATAAATGGGTAGAACCTGTAGGAAGGATAATAGCAACAATATCTAGAGATATGATGAATATTCAATTGATAATAATTTCGTCATGTTGCTAGTGCGATAATTTTTTGTTAGGAAGCAATCTTAAGTAATTACCATGAGTTTTAGCTCAATATAAATAATGATAATTTATTATTTACAATATGAAATGGCACCTCGGTATCCACACCAGAATGTTCAAGTGTTGAACGGTACTTTAGAGGACTATGGAGGATATTGGACCAATACTCTCAGACTTCTATGGAGTATAGATTGTGAATCTCGACCTCTCGTCAAGATTTACAGTTACTATGATGGGCAGGTATTAGCCAAGTACCCTGTCATGATCATGCTACCCAAGAAGCTGGGACTTAATGGAGAAATGCCATCAGGGGAGGCAAGGTGTATGGCATCAGCGTATCAGATTGCAGTAGTAGCAGCCATAACCATGATCTGAGAGCAGAAACCCAAAGCTCTAGTAGGTAGCACTCACACTACTATACCTCATGAAACCTCAAGTTTGGAGCCTGAGTTAAATCATTCTACTTTGGTGCAAACTAAACCTACTCTAGCTATAGAGTATATGGATCGTTATAGGTATTTACTGAATACTTTCCATAACACTCACCAAGTGCTAGTCTAGGAGTTGGATATTGCCATTGAGGATTTCACTGATCCTGTCAAGGCAATGGCACATAGAAAGAAGTTAGATAAAGAAGATAGACATCTTAAAGCCATCTTTTTAGGAGAAGTGTATGAAGAAACAGAATTCAATGATCCACAGTCCGAAACCTATGCCTACTATCAGAATGGACCTCAGTCCTCCGAAGATCCATGGACCAAGCATGCTTTAGAATAGAAAACTTGGTGGGAAACCAATCCAAATATTCCCGTGGATGACTATAATGGATGGGGAATATAGCCCTATGCTGGAACCGCGGGAAATCCAATTCCATGTGATGTTGGTAATACCATAGAAACCAGTCACAACCTTAGAGAACCTTATGGACCATATGAGGGTAATACAAATCCTATTGACCTAGAAGAATGTCCTGGTAGTTATTACACCAATATGTACGAATGGATCAAGCAAAACGCAAAGGAACCATCTTACTTTGAGAAGGCATTGGAAGAGACACAGGAGAATCCTGAAGAAAATCACGCAAATTCTAGTCATTTTTGAATGACTAACCTCAATCTAGGTACTTCTAATCAAGAATACGCACCTCCTGGATGCTCTTACACTCTAGAGGCAGTCGTCATACTTCACGTCATCATGGAAGGAGCTCTAGGAAGCACTAGAAGAGGGATGAAAGTAAGAATAGGAAGTAATCCGTAAGGTGGAGTGCTTGAATAAAGTAATGTGTATTGTAGTGTTTGAGAGGCTTGCTGAAATAAGTGAGGATATACTCACTGGGACAAGAAAGTTCTTGTAATGTAGATAGGTATTGTAAAATGTGAGGTGACTAGTTATAGTTGGGAAGTTTGGTTTGTCTGTAACCTATATGAAACCTATGTATAATACATGGTATATGTTTTGTTGTTATTGATTTTTTTTGTTTTTATTGGATTTTGTTGGTTGAATAGACCTATACATCACCCAGTATTACTTGATGATATAGACTTAGATAGAAAAAGGAATTCATGTAAGGGGGTGACGAGTTCTAAGTACCAAGATCACTACTAGGAAAACGGCTATAGGTAATCCACATATCTGTGGCGCACGTGCTAGTTGTGCCCTACGGGTGAAATAGTCGTGGTGCACTGCCCACAGGTGCCCTACGACTAACTGCCGTAAGCGTGGCGCACATGGGGGTGGTGCGCCACGGCTATGTGTGGGCTAGGGCACATGAGGCCGCAACACATATACCCTTAGCGCACTATGTCAAGGTGCGCTACGGATAGAAAACTTAGTCGTAGCGCACCTTGACCTAGTGCGCTACGGGTATGTGTGCTGCAGCAGCTGGGTCAACTTAGTCGTAGGGCACTCTGCCCTAGTGCCCTACGGCTAAGTGGCCTACACCAACTCCACCCCCTCCACCCCGTGGATCGCCTTTTTAGCTTTGCAAAAAATAAAAGAAAATGAAAAACACTTCAAAAAATAAAATACTTTCATATTTAGGTAGATAATGTGGTCTAGTTTCTAGGAAAATTAACAAACATGAATTTCGACTTTTTCTGCAAAAAAATTCATGCCACGGTAAAACGGCCGTAACTTTTGCATACGATGTCGAGAAAAAACGTATAATATACCAAAATGACCAGAACAAGATTCCACATCTGCTTGCAACTCCTTTAGGTTGTTTAGCGATTTTTTAGAATCTCAAAATTCATAAAGAGTAAAAAGTTATGGCAAAAACAAGATTTTTTGCTGCAGAAAAAAAATTGAGGCAACTTACCCGTAGCGCACCACCACCTAGTGCGCCACGGGTAAGTTGGGCGGGATTCAAAATTCGAATCACCACCCTGCCCACCTACCTCCCTCTCTCTTCTCTTCCTCCCTCTCCTCTTCTCTTCCTCCATCTTTCTTCTTATCTTCCTTCCTTCCTCTTCTCTTCCTTCCTCCCTCTCTTCTTCTCTTCCTCCCTCTTCTCCTTCTCCTTACTTCGGCCTCCTCCTACCAAGGACGACCATGGGTAACCAGCTCCTTTGGCCGTCGCCTCCTCTGACCACACGTCCTCCAGCCGCCACCACCTCCTCCGACCATACCTCCATCCACCTCCGACTGCACCTCCGACCGCACCTCCGGCCGTCTCCTCTGACCACACCTCCTCCTACTGCCTTGACAACGACGAGGACTAGCACGGCCACGGCCTCCCGCACATCCCTGTGGTGGTAGGTCGTGGCCACGACCACTGCTCCGGCGAGGCGAGGCGACGGCGGCGATTTCTGGACCCGATTGATTTTGCAATTCAAAGCGAGGGTGTTGTTTGCATTTTTTTGTTATTTGAAAAACACATCCATGGTGCACCTGTAACCCTACCCAAGGCGCACCTGGTAGTGCGCTACGCCTATCCTCATATAACCATAGCGCACCAGGGTAGTGCGCTACGGGCACTTTTTAGCCGCAGCGTACGCCTAGTGGCGCACCACTAGTGCGCCACAGATGGGATTTTCAGGTGCGCCACGAACAACCCTTTTCCTACTAGTGGATGAAGATTTGCATGAGGAGTGAATTCAAAGATAAGGTACTTTGCAAGATGGATCAAGTTCAGGTCATTATGAGTTGGTCACAAGGAGAAAGACTAGTGTAGAAAAGGTATGGAGCAACCTAAAGTAATGAACCTAAGTTCACCCAAAGTAGGTGATCTTGCTAAAAGATGGATGAAGTAGTAATAATTAGATCATGAAAGTATCATGTAATGGTGCAAAGAAGAAGAATTGGAATAATAATGGAAATCAAGCTTTCAAATCTCAGAGAGAATACTAGTAGCAATTTAAAAGCCTATAGGGTAATTTATAGTCCATACACCCTAGGAGAATCCGCAGCTGGTATTTTTCTGGTTTAGTTAATTAGATCATCTTTATATATGCTAAAGAGCATAAAACTTGGCCTAAATTAAATAAGAATTAAAGAAGTATGAAATTAAAGCGATCGCCTTTCGTAATTCTTCGCGAAGTCGGGCTTTGTAAATAGACCTATGTCCTAACCATGTAAACATATGGTGGTGTATTCAGAGTTAGAAAGTATTAGGAAACCCCAAGGGGGAGAGTGAACAATGTAGAAATATTGAGATTTGATATTTAGAGAAATCTAAAACTATAATTTAGCCATGCCTTATTTTCATAAGGTTAATAGGACTCTCAGAGGTATGGCAATATGGAAATTGAGAATTATACCTCAAGACAGCAAGAGGAAGAAATTTAGCTTAGCAATAAAAGGAAGTTGAAGACGTATTTAAGGAACCTACTGAACCTTGATAAGATTAAAAGCTCGATAAAGATACAGTAGTTTAAACTCGAGAACCCAAATAGAAGGTGATCAAGAATGGAATTACACTTAGTTTGAATATGGAGTACCAAAACAGACCTATAGTAAGGAATAGGAAATATGAGTGAGTTGTAAATGAGTCCAAAACATTCTTAGTAAATAAACCATAAGGACTAAGTATATTATAAATAGGTTAATATTATAACCAAGATTATAGTTGGCCAAAGTCTAAACCAAAATCTAATCCTAGCAAGACTTTCTAAAAACCTAGACACTTCTCAAATAGATGTCCTAATACGAAGACGCTCAAAAGGACCTGATCAGGGCAGAAGTGCTGAATTCAAAAGAAATCCCGGTATCAAATGGGATTATCAGTTGGCCAATTTCAAATCAGAATAGGATTCAAGGAAATATTTGAATGAAGATACATCAATTATCTTCATCATGGATCTGAAGAACCACCATGGTCTGAAGAGGATACTTCTACCTTCTAAAATGAAAGAGAGTGCAAACTTTGGAGATGAAGGTGAGTTTAAGGGGGGAGACTATAACATCATAGGATTAGCACCTGGAAATAGTGAGGTCACATGTGTATGAATTGCATTCATGCATTAGAAAATCCGGGGAATTTTCACGCAAAACTAAAAGAGGATAGAGGATCGAGATCTCTATTGTTCTGAGGGAAATGTTAGGGCTAGTGCTCTAGATTTTGACATGACCTTGGTTGAACCATTTGAATTTGGGTAAAGAAATTCAAATTTGAAGATTCAAATAATATATTTGAATTTAAAATAAATTTGAAATTGAATTATAAATGAATAATGAATCACAATAATAAATAAGAATTGAATTATTATTTATAAATATGACATAACTATCTAATATATTCAAATCACAAGAGGAAGGAAATTTAATAAATGTACTACATTGTCTTTACAAAGATTTACTTGCAAATATAATATTACAATACAGGAATAATTTACCAGTAAGAAAATTTATGAATATGAAAGATTTACAACATTTAATGAATATCTAAGAAAAGAAGCAAATAAAATAAAAAATAGAAAAAAATAAAATCATTACAATAAGAAAAATTGCAAGTAAAGAAAAATAAATTCTTTATTAAATGATATATATTACATTGTTCTTTAATAATAAAAGAATTGAAAGAAATATTACAAATGGAATTGAAGTATAATTGAATTGTTAGTAATTTGAATAGAAATTACAATAAATAAACTTTACGTTGTTCTTACATGAAGTAAAGGAAAAATATTACAAAAGAAATAAAAGAAAAAAACCTAAACTAATCCTAAATTAAATATTCTTGATTTTCTTTGAAACTTCTTGTACCTGCTAACAAAACAGTTAACAAAATAAAGAAAAAGGATTAGTGTTGCTCTGAGTTTTACACAGTTAAGTGCACGCACTGTTCATATTACATCACTGAGAAATTTCAAATAAAAGGGACAAATTGCATCAAATGTACTATCTGTTCCTTTAAAATCTTAATGGCCTTATTGCCACATCATCAGCTAAAGAAGGGAAAGTTTCACCTGGACAACCAAAGTAGATGTGTCAAAATATAATTTTTTCACTTGAGCTAATCCACAAGTGACACAAGCAGACACACATCACAGTCTACACAGGAGAGCATAGAGTTTGAATAAAAGGCACCGTCGTAAGGAATAACAAGTTCCTTTGCTATTAGCTGCAAGCTCATCTCACAGGAACATAAAGAACTAGCACTAGAACCTGATAGATCATCACCAAATCCACCAGCAAGCCACCATAGAAAATCAACAGAAAACCATACAAGATGGTCACCTGAAGGAAGGGGCGGTATTGGAGGACAACAAGATCAGGCAGGAGCTAGGAGGAGGAGATACTCAAGCCAACCAGAGCAAGTTCTTCATCAACAAGATGGGAACCTCGTCCAAGAAGTATAACAAGATTCACATTAGCATCACCAACATCATTTGGTTGGTAAGATATATACATAAATTTTCATCCATTATCTTTCCTTCACTCAACAAACAAGGTTTGTTGGATAAGTGAATCCTCAGAGGAGCACCCAAGTGGGGTGAACAACTCATCATAGGATATGGTTTATAGCCACAAAAAGAAACTATTATTATTCCAAATACACAGATTAGGTCTCAGTTTTTGCATCATAGACCTAATCTATAGCCAACTAGCCACATCACATGAACTAAAACAAGCTCAATATGTTGCTACTACTAGGCACATCCTAGTTATGGGTAACACCTCAGCAGTACCGATCAAGGAGATGATCCTCTATAAATACAAGCTTCCATGGAAGGAATATTTAAATCATATTTTTAATATTTTTAGGAATCACTTATACAAGTTATCTATTGATTTTCATCCATCATGTGTGTAAGATCCGTTGGATAGATTATATCCTTAGAAATACACTCAGTTGGAGTGTTTATTCATCATTGGATATCTCAAAAGGGGTCCAATATCACCTTTTCCATCTATAGAGGAGGCCTCTCAGATCATGCATCATTGACCTAAACTACTACTAACTAGTTTAGAACTAGGTGACAACAGATCCATTATGAACTACTACAGGGCACACTTCAAAGAATGGTAGCACCTCTATAGCAGTTTCATTCTTTAGCCTTTTCTCAAATCAGTGGAAACAAGTATAAGCAACTATACAATGATACTCAAATCATCTTCCTAAAAAAACTTTAGGAATCATATACTTAGACTGTTTGTCACATGATTGATACCTCAGGGTAACCTGACTAAATGAAAATAATCTCCATCTCAAGTCTTGGTTCACAGAGCAAAGGTACACTATCATCTATCCAGCCTAAAGGTTAAAAATCATGTATGTAACGCCATCATCACCTAATAACCAATAAAACATTGAGCCACAATTCTTATTAGGCATCCTTTTATAATTATCACTTAAGCTCTACATTACTGACAAGGGCCATAGGCACTAAGTTATATTAGAGTATAATTTCAAGAAGGACTTCACCAACAATATCATAGAAGTCATAGATATTCACAAGATATGAGTCACAGATATCACATAGCCAGTAACTTTACTGAAGCACATTGATCGTGAACAAGGTCGAAGTCCATGTAAAAATGACAATACAAAGATTCTCTAACCCTAACTCAATCGAACCACAAGTCACAAGTAATTTCTACAAGCACAGGAACCCTAGAACAGAGTCTTAGTGCTACTCAGGATAATTCCATCACCATCGAGAGAAATATAGAGAGGAATCGAGAGGAAGAAAAGGGGTAAATATCACTTACCCAAGGTCCTCACTTAGAATCAGGAAGAGGAAGCAAAGGGGTCGACAACAGAAGATGTGGCACGTTGGCTGTAAGGTTCCCAACCTTTAATAAGATAGAGATCCATGTGTTTACAATGCTATTCCCTGGATCAATAGCTAGCATCCACAGTTAAGATGTAATATCAAGAAACAAAGGTCATAATACAACTTATAACCAGGAGTAAAGTAATTTATTACACTTTACATAGCTCATTTGGCTATCACATTACAATGCAGCAGAATATCTATATAGCATGGAGTCCTTCATCTTCAAAGTGCCACAGGCAATCATGTTGGTTGCAGACTTGTAATCCTGTTCAACACACTTCCCTAACATCAAACAAACCTGCAACATAATAAGTTGCAGCCACAGGGGTCAATACATTTGAATTGTATTGGCAAGTTTCACTACTATGTAGAAATAAGTGGATCCTATCATTACATGCATATTTGGCTATGTAGGGTTTAGGCTCCTTTGCAAAAAGCAATATAGTTTTATCCTATCTTTTCAAAATAGTTTTGATCTTTTGTTAAATCTTTCTGAACTCCTTGGAAAACTCCAAGTGCTTCAAATCCCTTGTTGTCACCATCAAGTTTTACTTTGAGAAATTGGAATGTCGAGATCTTTCATAGCTTTAGGCCTTAGTTGCTCAGAGTTGTCCATAACCGGGGACACGGCTAAGTACTTATAATTTTTGATCTTCTACTGAAGTTGTACACTTTACCCACATGACACAATCTCTTCTTGATGCCACCAGTGGCCGCTGGATAAGTACTCACCTAATGGAGTACCGGCAGATCGAGAATGTGACAAAGTCTTTCCATAGAAGTCCTCCCAATACACAATGCTAGCTTGTCTACCAGGCACCAATGTAGGGATATATTTCCCTTACACAATTCTAGTTAACCTGAAGATGCCAATGCATGAATCTTCCACTATGTAGTTGACTAAGCCAGAGCCCATTTAGCATGTGGCTGTACACGGAAGCCACTTTACGGGAAACATGTTCAATCTCTAAGTCCCTGGGTGGTCTTCTTCTAGTGCACATACAAGAAGATAGCCATATAAACATGGTTCCTTTTGTTGCCACCTTGTCCAACCTTGAGTATCCTTTTCCACCTAGGTGGTTCATTGAGTACTTGTTTTTTTATATAAACCATATATCTTTCCAACACTTCATAAAATCATATCATGTATCCCATCCCAAATATATAGCAGGGCTAAGCATACTACAACTACAATGTTTTCACTAAGGGAGATATAAGGGTATCCTATTAGGATTTAGCATAGCATAAAATATAGTAATCCTTATCATGCATGTTACAAAAATCCACTAAGTGTAATGAAAATAGTAGGACATGGATGATAGTGTCACTTGCCTTTTTAGTAGAGAATGTTGGTTCACTTCTTGATCTTGCAAATATCACACTCTTCTAATTCCACTACAATTCAATCAAGCAAACATATATTCAACTAGCATTCAAACAATTTACCACACATAAAATAACAAAAACAAGGTCATGCATGCAAGCATGCAAAAGATAGTTTTATTTAGAAAAGTGGTTTCTACTAGGCTCTAAACATTTTAAAGCTCAAAATGGTCATTTACTAAAGTGGTAAAACCATTTGCAAAAGGTTTCATCTCATAAACCAAATATTATGCTAAGGTGATATTTTATGTTGTTGAAAATATCTTTTTGCAAAGTAATGATTTTATATGGTTCATCAAATAAGTTTTTAATTCACAAAACTTACTGTTTAGGGTCAGAAGGTTTGAATCACATCTTTTCCCAAAGGTTTTACTCAAAAATTCATTTCTAAACCATAAACAATATTTTTATTTCACTAGAAATGAGCTAATTCAAATATTTATTCCTTAACTTCACAAAATACATTTTTAAATCCATAAGTTGGTTCCTATGGTCATTAGGTTCAAAACAATCCATTTAGCAAAGATTTCACCTTAAAATTATATCTAGAACAATTTTTATATTCAAAATATGCCTACATATGTTTCTTCAATTTCAACCAATTTTCCAGAAGCAAAACATTAAACAAAGTGCATGGTTGCAAAGTAATTGTTCTGCTGATTCCATTGATATAAAATTTGCAAAATTTTGACATATAGAACTACATTTATGAATTTTACAAGTTTGCAAATCTAATAGATTCTAATTTCTGTTTTAAACCAAACCTTGTCCACGTGGCTCGATTCTATTGGCCGGTAACGGTTTGCGCGGATCGCTCTCTGCGAGTCGTTGGATCTTATTTAAAACGCACGGCTCAGATGGACACATACCCCTTCGGTTAAGATCTAATCACAACCACTAGATCAAAATCTAACGGACACAGTGCAGTTGACCATTGTTGTAGAGGTCCCTCCTTTGTAAAAGAAAAGAGGATCCCTATGTTTACAATGCTAGTCCATGGATCAATAGCTAGCATCCACAGTTAAGATGTAATATCAAGAAACAAAGGTCATAATATAACTTTATAACCAGGAATAACATAATTTTATTACATCTTACATAGCTCATTTGGCTATTACATTACATTGCAGCAGAAATTCTATAAGCATGGGTCCTTCATCTTCAAAGTTCCACAGGCAAACATGTTGGTTGTAGACTTGTAATCCTAATCAATCAACTTCACTAAAATCAAACAGACCTGCAACATAACAAGTTACAGCCACAAGGGTCAATACATTGAATTGTATTGGCAAGTTTCACTACTATGTGGAATATATGTGGATCCTATCTTTACATGCATATTTGGCTAAGTAGGGTTTCAGGCTCATTTGCAGAAAGCATTAATTTATCCTATCTTTTCAAAATAGTTTTGATCTTTTGTCAAATCTTTCTGAACTCCTTGGTAAAACCCCAAGTGTTTCAAGTTTTTATCAAAATTCTTCTTGAGCTCCTTGGTAAACCCCAAGTCCTTCAAGTCTTCATCAAAATCTCCTTGAGCTCCTTGTTATGCCCCAAGTGCTACAAGTTTTTATCAAAATCTCTTGAGCTCCTTGGTACTCCCCAAGTGCTACAAGTCTTTTGTTGTTACCTTAAGGTTTTTCTTTTAGAAATTGGAATGTCGAGATTTCCCATAGCTTCAAACTTTAGTTGCTCAGTATTGTCCATAACCGGGGACACGGCTAAGTACTTAGAATTTTATCTTCTGCAGAAGTAGTACACTTTACCCACATGACACAATCTCATCTTGTTGCCACCAGTGGCCGCTGGATAAGTACTCACCAAGATGGAATACTGGCAGATTGAGAATGTGACGAAGTCTTTCCATAGGGTCCCAATACAATGCTAGCTTGACTTCAGGCACCAATGTAGGGTTCCTAGTTCCCTCATTTCCAGTAAACCTGAAGACAAATGCATGGGTTTTCCCAATGTAGTTGACTAAGCCAGAGCCATAATAGCATGTGGCTGTACACGAAAGCCACAGTTGGAGAAACATGTTCAATCTCTAAGTTCCTGGGTGGTTTTCTTTTGGTGCACAACACAAAGAGATTGCCATAGACATGGTTCCTTTTGTTGCCACCTTATCCAAAACTCAAAGTATCCTTGTCCACCCAGGTGGTTCATTGAGTACTTGTTTTATTATATAAAACATAAGTCTTTTCTCAACTTCATAAAATCTCAACATGTATCTCTTCTCAAAATATTTAGCATGGCTAAGCATTTTACAACTACATTGTTTCCACTAAGGAATATATAAGGGTATCCTATTAGGATTTAGCATAGCATAAAATATAGAAATCCTTTTCATGCATGTTTCAAAATCCACTAAGTATAATGAAAATAGTAGGACTTTGGATGATAGTGTCACTTGCCTTTTTGGTAGGGAATGTTGGTTCACTTCTTGATCTTGCTAATATCACACTCTTCTAATCTTCACTACAAATCAATCAAGCATCATAGGTTCAACTAGCATTCCAACCAATATTCAAACAATTTAACACACATAAAATAATAGAAACCAAGTCATACATGCAAGCATGCAAAAGATAGTTTTATTTGTAAAGATGGTTTCCACTAGGTTCTAAACATTGTAAGGTTCAAAGTGGTCATTTTCTAAAGTGTCAAAGTCATTTGCAAAAAGGTTTTATCCATAAACCATTTTTAAATCAAAACATTATTTTATGTGGTGAAAAATGTTTTTAGTAAAGCAAAAAATTTATATTGTTCACCAAATAAGTTTTTAGTTCACAAAACTTGGTGTTTAGGGTCAGTAGCTTTGAATCAAAACATTTTCCAAAGGTTTTTGTCCAAAAACTAATTCCATAACAAAATTAATATTTTTATTTGGCTAGAAATGGGTTAACTCAATTAATCAATCCTAATATTCACCAAATACATTTTTAAATCCATGAGTTGGTTCCTAGGGTCAGTAGGTTCACAACAAACCAATTTGCAAAGGTTTCAACCTCAAAATCATTTTGGAATAATTTTTATAACCTAAACAAGCATACAAATGTTTCTGCAAAAACAAACATTTTACCAGAGTCTTTTTACTAAACAAATTTCATGGTTGGCTAGGGCTTGTTCCACTGATTCCATTGATATAAAGTTTGCAAATTTTGGACATGTGGATCAAAAGTTATGAGGTTTACAAATTTGCATCTAAATCAGATTCTAAATTCTGTTTTAAAACGTCTAGTGCCACGCGGCGTGTTCTTATTGGGCGGTACTGGTTCGCACGGATCGAGCTCGCTGGATCGTTGGATCTAACTAAGATCGAGTGGCGCAGAGGCACACGATACCTCTTCGTCTACGTTCTATCACAGCCAGGCGATCAAGATCTAACGGTGCGGAATGATCTGACCAAATTCGAGCGGCGCTGACTGCGGCTGGCGGCGGCGTGTCTGGCCACGGTGGAGCCGGCGTTGCGGGAAGCAAGGAGGCTAACGGAGATGCTCACCGTGCTCGCAGAGGTGTGGAGAAGCTCGAGGCGTGGTTGGTTCATCGAGGGGCGCTCTGGTTCCAGCGGGATTTCTCGTCGGAGTTGGCGCCGGCTTCAGGCGGTCCTGTTTGTCAACGAGGCGAGGTTGCAGTTCACCCCAAAGCAAATGGGAAGTACGGTTAGACGCGGGAGAGCGTGGGGTTCACGGGAGTATCATCAAGGGAGTGCGGGGTGGTCTGGCTTACCAGGGGGAGGTCGCCGGAGAAAGTAGCAGACGCGGCGGCTCTCAGACGTTTGTCGAAGTCGACGTTCTGGGGCGTCCGCAGGTGAACGGATGACACGGGCAGGTGCGCCTGGGAGTGGGGATCACGGTGGTGTGCTTAGGGAGGTAAGGGGCGGCGAGGTTAGGTCGGAATTTACTGGAGATGCTCGTCGGAGCAGTGACGGTGCAAACCAAATCAGGGGCAGCCTGGGGGCAGAGGGGGAATGGCGAGCGAGGGGAAATGGAGAGGGGACGTGGGCGATTAAGAGGATGCATTTGCAGAGCGTAATCACTGTGGCGTTACGGGGAATTAACGTGAGCATTCAACGGCAGGAACGGCCGGGCGTGGTCAGCGGCGGGTGGAAACGACGAACAGTGTTGTGGGGTCGGTTGGTCAGCGAGAGAGATAGATAGGGAGAGGGTCCACTAGTCAGTCGCTGAGTGGTGTGTTTCCGAGTGAAAACGATTCGTGCGTGGGGGAAAGAAGCTGGGCTGGAGCTGGGCTTCTTGGGCCAGGTGGGTTGGGTCGAGTCTGAAACCATTTTTTTTCTTCTAATTGCTTTATCTTTTTCCATTTCGATTTCCTGATTGAAATTCAATCAAACAAATCAAACATCCAAATCAATTCAAATCTTCTCCAAACTTGTATTGAGTTTTGGTTCTGTTTAACAACAATAAACCAAAGTCCCAAAAACAAAAATAATATTTTTATTTTAGGGTCCATTTATAATTAAATAAAATGGACATTAGTTAATAAATCAAATGGGTTTTAATTTATTTAAAATCTCTATTGAAATCTAATATTTTCAAAACCAAATCAGTAGGTTTTATTTGGAAATAATGAATACTTGGAAAACTTGTTTAAAATAAAATAACAAGTTTTAGTGTTTATTTTTGAAAAGGGAAGAATCTTTATTTTAATAAAATTGGATATTTATAAATCCTCCTTATTTTAATTAAATAAACCTTTATTCCTTTTAATCAAAACCAAATATTTTGTTTCAAATACTTGGCCAAGGTTTAATTTGGCTTATAAAATAATCCTTATTTATAATTCTATCCTTTGCTTTTGAAAACCAAATCTTTTTATTAAAAGAAACAAAATAGTAATTCCAAATATTTTAAATTTTCCTTTATTAATTGTTTATCTTTTTAAACCCCTTTAGGATTTATCTTGATCAAAAATAGGTTTGAAGGTTTCCACTTGGATTCAAAAAGTTTCTTCTCACCCTGAAAATCAACAAAGTTTTATTTTATTCATTTATTTTTCACATAACAAGATTTGGAAAATCCTGGGATGTGACAATTGTCTGGCGGAGCTGGCGATGGCGGACGGCGGCGCATGCTCTTGCTACGGCGGAGCCGGCGATACATGACACAAAAGGTGTAGAGGAAATGCTTACCGAGGTCGTCGTGGCGTGCTGATGCTCAACGTGTTCGCGAGGAGGCAAGGGGCGCACGGGAACGGCGGTGATTGCTCGTCGGAGTCCGCGGCAGTGCCAGATGCTTCTGTTTGTCGTCGTGGGCGAGGCTGCAGCTCGTGCCGAGGCAAATGGCAGGGGGAGTTAGACGCGGGCGAGCGTGGTGATCACAGGAGTGTCACTGAGAGGAACAGGGGTGGTCTGAGCTTACCAGGGGAACTCGCCGGAGAAACGGCAGATGACGGCGATGCTCTGTGTCGAGGTTGCCGATGCTAGGGGACGCGCGCGGGTGAGGGGATCACACGAGTAGGTGCGCACGGGACTGGGGAGTAAGATTGCGTGCTCTGGGAGGAGAGGGGCGGTTGCAGTTTGCCGAAATCGGCCGGAGAACACGTCGGAGACAGAGAGGTTTGAGCTTGCAATTCGTGCAGCCTGGAGGCAGAGAGGAGCTGGCGTTTTGGGGGAAAGAGAGAGGGGAGAGGGGCGATTAAGTACGGCATAGTCATAGGGAGAGTGATGGCCACAATAACGCGAATTAACGCGAGGATTAAACAGCAGAAATGGCGACGAGGGGGAAGGCTTGGTCATCGCGGTGGGGAGGAAGATGATGACGGGGCAGTGGGTCCTGCTCGTCAGCGAAAGAAAGAGAGAGGAGGTGGGGGCCAGTGATCATTGACTGCGCGGGTTCTTTCTGCGGTAAGAAAAACGCTTCGGGGAGAGAGGAGCTTGCTGGGCTGGACTAGGCTTAGTGGGTTAGCTGGGTTGGGCTGGCTCTTTTTTTCTTCTTCTTTTGTTTATTTTTATTTTTCCATTTCTTTTATTCTGTTTTGATTTTAATTCAAACAATTCAAATTCCAAATCAATTCAAACCACCACCAAACTTTGGGTATATTTTAATTCTGTTTAACAATATATTCCAAAGTCCAAAATAAAATAATTCTTTTATTCTTTTAGGATCTATTAATAATTAAATAAATAGACCTTAGTCTTTATTTCAAATAGGTTTTAATTTATTTTAAAACTCTATTTGAAATATAAATAATACCAAAACCTTTTCAGTAGGTTTCATTTGAAAAACAAAACACTTGGAAATTTTATTAAAAAACTTTAATAAGTTTTAGTGTCTATTTTAAAATGGGAAAAGCCTTTACTCAAATAAAATTGGATATTAACAAATCCTCATGGTTTTATTTAAATAAACCTTTACTATTTTTATCAAACAAAATATTTTATTTTAAATGCTTGGCCAAGATTAATTTGGCTCTTTAAAAATAGTCCTTATTTAATAATTCCAACTTTGCTTATCAAAACCATATCTTCTTATTTAAAGATCCAAAAATAGTGATTCCAACTATTATAACTTTATTATTTATTTGTTTATCTTTTTAAATCCCTTTAGGATTTTATTTGATCAAAATAGGTTTTGATGTTTCCAATTGGAATCAAAAAGTTTCTTCTCACCCTAAATTTCAACAATTATTTATTTTGTTTATTTATTTTTCACATTTCAAAATTTGGAAAATTTTGGGATGTGACAGGCTACCACCCTTAAAAGAAATCTCGTCCCGAGATTTGGGAAGGCCAGGGTTACGAATTGGCTTCAAGGTAACTAGGGTACTACCACCCTTAAAAGAAAGTCTCATAGGGTTACATTGATGGTTCACTTGACTACGGGTTCAACACTTGATATCCAGACAAGGAATCCTTATTTGTCTCAACTGAGTTAAATAATTCCTGGCATCCACTTCTTCTATTTGTTCAAAGTTCCCATCCATGTCAATGTGGTTCACATGTCCTTTCTAGGTCACATTGGAGTCATTTCCATTGGATCTTCTAGCATCCTTTTTCTTTTTCTTCTGAGGACAGTCTGATGCATAGTGTCCAAGTTCCTTACAATTATAGCACTGCAACTGGCTAATATCTTTCTTCCTGAAAGTATCATGTTGGTTCTGACCAAGGTCATCTCCATTGTCAGTATAATTTCCATTATTATCACTTCCATTGTTGTTGTGGTGATACTGATGTGGTTCAGAATCTTCATTGCTCTTTTTGAACGAACGCTTCTTTTGTGATGATCCTGAGTGATACTTGATTTTATGCTTCCTCTTTCTGTTCTCAACTTGATTCATCTTGTTTTCCAAAATGTGGCTTTGTCATAGAGTGATTGATAAGTTGGAACATAGGCAACAGATAGATGCAGGTTCAACTCATCATTAAGTCCTTCGAGAAATTTCTCTTTCCTCTTAGCATCTGTATCAACTTCATCCGGTGCATAGCGTGCCAGATTGTTGAACTCTTCAATGTACTAAGCCCCACTGAGGTGACGTTGTTTCAGATTGTGAAACTCCTTTTTCTTCAAGTTCATCACTCCGGATGAGATGTGAGCTGTACGGAAACCATCCTCAAAAATAGCCCAAGTTACATCTTCAAGGGGAGTGATGATCTGAAAGTTGTCCCACCATGTTGTTGCTGTCCCTTCAAGCAAAAATGCTGCAAACCTAACTTTTTCTTCATCGGTGCAGCCAACAGTCACTAAGTCCTTATTCACCGAACGTAACCAATCATTAGCTACCATTGGGTCAGTTGTTCCAGAGAACCTTGCAGGCCTAAGTTTCAGAAACCTGGTGAGCATGTCATGAGCTGGTGGATTATTCTGATTGTTGTTGTTGTTATTGTTGTTGTTGTTCTGATTCTGTATGAATGTGGTTATTATCTGCATCAGCTGCGTCTGAGTTGTCATCATCTGTTGCATCTCAGGAGTGATGTTGTTATTTTGGTTGGGATTGGCACGTCGGGGAGGCATCTGTTGGTTTGATAGGGATGAGTAATGATGGATAGGTCTAAAGAAGTCCTAACACACAACTCAAAACAACCAAGTTCAATCAAACAATCAAGCAATCAACAAGTAACTATTCACTTAACAACTTATGAGCTTAACTCATGAGTTGAAGGAGACAACACGTTTTCTTGAAATAATTAACTTGGTATGGTCATACCTCATAGGTCAATTTGATCCATACACTAACATGATATCAATGTCTTTGGTAGGCAATCTAATGTCTCTGGGTTTTCACTTGTAGTCCTTAGTGATGTCTAAGTTGAAATCTTTGGTGGAACTAAAGTTGAAGTCATTGGTCATGGTGAAGTCTTTGTCCATCAAGTTGAAAAGGAAGAGGTGTAGAATTCAAAAACCAAAAGGTTGAGGAAAGGGTTTACAAGATTGTTTGTAAATAAGTTTGGAACAATACAACTCCTATTTTTCTAAGGGGTTTTGTCAAATCCTAGGGTTACAACCCTACAGGCAACACAGTGCTCCGATACCATCTGTAAGGTTCCCAACCTTTAATAAGGTAGAGATCCCTGTGTTTACAATGCTAGTCCCTGGATCAATAGCTAGCATCCACAGTTAAGATGTAATATCAAGAAACAAAGGTCATAATACAACTTATAACCAGGAGTAAAGTAATTTATTACATCTTACATAGCTCATTTGGCTATCACATTATAATGCAGCAGAATATCTATATAGCATAGAGTCCTTCATCTTCAAAGTGCCACAGGCAATCATGTTTGTTGTAGACTTGTAATCCTATTCAACACACTTCACTAACATCAAACAAACCTTCAACATAATAAGTTGCAGCCACAAGGGTCAATACATTTGAATTGTATTGGCAAGTTTCACTACTATGTATAAATAAGTGGATCCTATCATTACATGCATATTTGGCTATGTAGGGTTTAGGCTCATTTGTAGAAAGCAATATAGTTTTATCCTATCTTTTCAAAATAGTTTTGATCTTTTGTCAAATCTTTCTGAACTCCTTAGAAAACTCCAAGTGCTTCAAATCCCTTGTTGTCACCATCAAGTTTTACTTTGAGAAATTGGAATGTCGAGATCTTTCATAGCTTCAGGCCTTAGTTGCTCAGAGTTGTCCATAACCGGGGACACGGCTAAGTACTTAGAATTTTTGATCTTCTGCCGAAGTTGTACACTTTACCCACATGACACAATCTCGTCTTGACGCCACCAGTGGCCGCTGGATAAGTACTCACCTAATGGAGTACCGGCAGATCGAGAATGTGACAAAGTCTTGCCATAGAAGTCCTCCCAATACACAATGCTAACTTGTCTACCAGGCACTAATGTAGGGATATATTTCCCTTACACAATTCTAGTTAACCTGAAGATGCCAATGCATGAGTCTTCCACTATGTAGTTGACTAAGCCAGAGCCCATTTAGCATGTGGCTGTACACGGAAGCCACTTTACGGGAAACATGTTCAATCTCTAAGTCCCTGGGTGGTCTTCTTCTAGTGCACATACAAAAAGATAGCCATATAAACATGGTTCCTTTTGTTGCCACCTTGTCCAACCTTGAGTATCCTTTTCCACCCAGGTGGTTCATTAAGTACTTTTTTTATATAAAACATATATCTTTCCAACACTTCATAAAATCATATCATGTATCCCATCCCAAATATATAGCAGGGCTAAGCATACTACAACTACAATGTTTTCACTAAGGGAGATATAAGGGTATCCTATTAGGATTTAGCATAGCATAAAATATAGTAATCCTTATCATGCATGTTACAAAAATCCACTAAGTGTAATGA
The DNA here is from genome assembly GCA_916181665.1 of Avena sativa. NCBI lineage: Eukaryota > Viridiplantae > Streptophyta > Magnoliopsida > Poales > Poaceae > Avena > Avena sativa. Next base: position 161,324,091 of record OV702294.1, on the reverse strand, counting down.
AAATAGTAGGACATGGATGATAGTGTCACTTGCCTTTTTAGTAGAGAATGTTGGTTCACTTCTTGATCTTGCAAATATCACACTCTTCTAATTCCACTACAATTCAATCAAGCAAACATATATTCAACTAGCATTCAAACAATTTACCACACATAAAATAACAAAAACAAGGTCATGCAAGCATGCAAAAGATAGTTTTATTTAGAAAAGTGGTTTCTACTAGTCTCTAAACATTTTAAAGCTCAAAATGGTCATTTACTAAAGTGGTAAAACCATTTGCAAAAGGTTTCATCTCATAAACCAAATATTATGCTAAGGTGATATTTTATGTTGTTGAAAATATCTTTTAGCAAAGTAATGATTTTATATGGTTCATCAAATAAGTTTTTAATTCACAAAACTTAGTGTTTAGGGTCAGAAGGTTTGAATCACATATTTTCCCAAAGGTTTTACTCAAAAATTCATTTCTAAACCATAAACAATATGTTTATTTGACTAGAAATGTGCTAATTCAAATATTTATTCCTTAACTTCACAAAATACATTTTTAAATCCATAAGTTGGTTCCTATGGTCAGTAGGTTCAAAACAATCCATTTAGCAAATATTTCACCTTAAAATTATATCTAGAACAATTTTTATATTCAAAATATGCCTACACATGTTTCTGCAATTTCAACCAACTTTCTAGAAGCAAAACATTAAACAAAGTGCATGGTTGCAAAGTACTTGTTCTGCTGATTCCATTGATATAAAACTTGCAAAATTTGGAGGTGTAGAACTAAAGTTATGAATTTTACAAGTTTGCTAATCTAATAGATTCTAATTTCTGTTTTAAACCAAACCTTGTCCATGTGGCTCGATTCTATTGGCCGGTAATGGTTCGCACGGATCGCTCTCCGCGAGTCGTTGGATCTTATTTAAAACGCACGGCTCAGATGGACACATACCCCTTCGGTTAAGATCTAATCATAGTCACTGGATCAAAATCTAATGGACATAGTGCAGTTGACCATTGTCTGGCGGTGGCGGACGGCGGCGCATGCTCTGGCTACGGCGGAGCCGGCGATACAGGACGCAAAATGGCTAGAGGAAATGCTTACCGAGGTCGTCGTGGAGTGTTGATGCTCAACGTGTTCGCGAGGAGGCAAGGGGCGCACGGGAACAGCGGTGATTTCTCGTCGGAGTCCACGGCGGCGCCAGATGCTTCTGTTTGTCGTCGGGGTCGAGGCTGCAGGTCATGCCGAGGCAAATGGGAGGGGGCGTTAGACGCGGGCGAGCGTGGTGATCACAGGAGTGTCATCGAGAGGAACAGGGGTGGTCTGAGCTTACCAGGGGACCTCGCCGGAGAAATGGTAGACGACGGCGACGCTCTGTGTCGAGGTTGCCGATGCTAGGGGACACACGCGGGTGAGTGGAGCACACGTGCAGGTGTGCACGGGACTGGGGAGTAAGATTGCATGCTCTGGGAGGAGAGGGGCGGTTGCAGTTCGCCGGAATCGGCCGGAGAACATGTCGGAGACAGAGTAGTTTGAGCTCGCAATTCGCGTAGCCTAGAGGCAGAGAAGAGCTAGCGTTTTGGGGGAAAGAGAGAGGGGAGAGGGGCGAGGGGCGATTAAGTACAGCGTAGTCGTAAGGAGAGTGATGGCCACAATAACGCGAATTTACGCGAGGATTAAACAACAGAAACGGCGACGAGGGGGAAGGCTTGGTCATCGCGGTGGGGAGGAAGATGATGACAGGGCAGTGGGTCCTGCTCGTCAGCGAAAGAAAGAGAGAGGAGGTGGGGGGCAGTGATCAGTGACTGCGCGGGTTCTTTCTACGGTAAGAAAAACGCTTCGGGGAGAGAGGAGCTTGCTGGGCTGGACTGGGCTTAGTGGGTTAGCTGGGTTGGGCTGGCTCTTTTTTTTTCTTCTTTTGTTTATTTTTCTTTTTCAATTTCTTTTATTCTGTTTTGATTTTAATTCAAACAATTCAAATTCCAAATCAATTCAAACCACCACCAAACTTTGGGTATATTTTAATTCTGTTTAACAATATATTCCAAAGTCCAAAATAAAATAATTCTTTTATTCTTTTAGGATCTATTAATAATTAAATAAATAGACCTTAGTCTTTATTTCAAATAGGTTTTAATTTATTTTAAAACTCTATTTGAAATCTAAATAATACCAAAACCTTTTCAGTAGGTTTCATTTGAAAAACAAAACACTTGGAAATTTTATTAAAAAACTTTAATAAGTTTTAGTGTCTATTTTAAAATGGGAAAAGCCTTTACTCAAATAAAATTGGATATTAACAAATCCTCATGGTTTTATTTAAATAAACCTTTACTATTTTTATCAAACAAAATATTTTATTTTAAATGCTTGGCCAAGATTAATTTGGCCCTTTAAAAATAGTCCTTATTTAATAATTCCAACTTTGCTTATCAAAACCATATCTTCTTATTTAAAGATCCAAAAATAGTGATTCCAACTATTATAACTTTATTATTTATTTGTTTATCTTTTTAAATCCATTTAGGATTTTATTTGATCAAAATAGGTTTTGATGTTTCCAATTGGAATCAAAAAGTTTCTTCTCACCCTAAATTTCAACAATTATTTATTTTGTTTATTTATTTTTCACATTTCAAAATTTGGAAAATTTTGGGATGTGACATCGGCATAGGGAGCGCGAAGGCACTCGACCTGCACCACGCTGCAACCATCAGCCCACTAGTGTCGGGGAGTGAACTCCTGAGATCCGGGAAGCCAGGAGTATGGCGGCTGCCACGGTTGTCAAACCCTAGTACTAGTAGGGTTCACACCTTAACGAAGCGGGGCTAGAGGGGCGAATCTCCAGGGTAGGGATGAAGAGGGAGGAGCAGCACGTTATCTATTATGGTCAGCGGCGGCCGCAACAGCCGGTAATCGCCAACATCGCATCGTCAGCGGCGAGGCTGCATCATCACCAAGGAGAGAGAGGAAGGCGTCGAGGAGGAAGAAAGAAGGAGGGCTAGTTTCCTAGTGGACCGGACCACCTGGTCTAGCCCAACCTTTTGGGCTGGGCTAGCACAGTAATCGGGTTAATTTTTAAAAAAACAAGTTTAAATAAAATCAATTATGGAAATTACCCTAAACTTATTCCAGCTATATATTTTTTTAAAAAAAAATACTAAATATATATAATATATCAAAATGATCAAAAATAATCTGTACCTAATAAAAATATAACTTTACTTGTTTAAGATAAATAAAATGCAAATAAATATTAACACCATTATTTCCTTAGTGAAATTCCATAAAATAGTAAAAAATCCCAAAAGTGAATAAGAATTCATTTTTACATATAAAAACCCTGTTATTTTACAAAAATACCAACTTACTTTCTTTACAAATAAAACTTGAAGCAAATATTCAAAGACATTTAATCTTTATGGAATTTTATAATAAAATTCAAATAATATTTAAAAATAAAATAAAAATCATTTTAAGATCTCAAATATAAATATTTTACTAGAAAAATACTAAATACATTGTTCCAAAACATTTTTGGATTCTTAGGTAATAAAATTCATTTAACTATTTTACTAAAATAAAATAACTATTTGTTAATCCTATAAAATTATTTCCTAAGTAGAAAATATTCACATTCCTTTATAAACATTAAATACTTCAAGTTTAAGTACCAAATCCAAAACCATAACGATAATTCCTTAAATGTAAATTATTAAACTTATAATACTCCTTTAGAATCTTAAATCCAAATTTAAACCAACAACATTCAAGTTGACTTTATAAATCATTCACCTATATTATGGGTGAATGATCCTTAAATCTTAAAACCATACTTAACATGATTTTAAACCCTAACACATTATTAAAGTCATTTAATTATGATTCCATTAATAATATGAATATTAATAAAACAAATTTAAACTAATCATTCACTTTAATATAATGTGAATGATCTCACACCCTTAATCATACCTATCCTAACCCTAAAACTAAGAAATGATTTAGACACATTATGTCGTGGCAATGGCCACGACGGATGTTGCGATTGGCAGCGAGTAGTAGAACGAGGGGCAAGGGCGGCCAGCCATATGCGGTGCGAGATGAGGGCAAAGACACAGAGATTTACCAAGGTTTGGCCCCCCGGAGGGTGAAGACCTACTCCTACTAGATTGTATTGATGAGAGAGTACAATGGGCGAGCTTGGCGGCGAGTCGAGGGGGTGTATGATGGAATGTAAGTGCTATGAGTACCCTAGGAAGGTTTATATAGAGTCACCTCGCTAGGGTTTATAGATCTACAACCGAGTTGGATAAGGACTCAGAGGGTTTTGACCTAATCCGATTAGGCCTAGCTATGCTTCTGGGCCTTCAGCTTCCAGTCGCCTGGCTCCTTCTTGGGTCGCGATCCAGTCGCCGTCCTGCAGGCCCACTCGATGGGAGTATGACCCGGTAGGGAACGTCCTACTGGGTATACCCCACTCGGCATATCCCCATCAGTAGTCCTCGAGGCCGTCGTTGATTCATCGTAGGTGTTCTTTGGCAGTCAGAGTATTCGGATCCAATTTGGACGCCCAGTCAAATCGGTGATGGACTTATTCAATGAGAGAAACAATCATTATCATGCATCTTCAGCCGCAATAACGGTGACCAGTCGAATCGCCAATTTGGCGAGTGGTCGAGTCACAACTTTTGGCGAATGGATCGGCGAGTAGTCGAATCGTAGCTTTGGCGAATGGGTCGGCGAGTCGATTAGACGAAGTTGGACCATCAGCCTGGTCAAATTAGCTATTGGGTAACCAAATGGTAATATCGGCGTAATCACTGCACAGTAACGGATCCCGGAAATTGGCGGGAACCAACCGCTATATAAGAAGAGTGATGGGTAAGTTTGCGGGCATTCCTCACATTTCTTCTGACTCCGGACGCCCTTCAATATTCCATTCGCTCCAGAGTGATCTAGCAAGCCCAGACCCTCGAATCGATGGCGCCTCTGAAGGAATTGTGGGGGAAGTCCAAGTATTCTAGGGCGAAGCTAAAGTCCTCCGAGGATGCGGGGATTCTTTGCGCCGGGAGATGGCGAATTCCCGCGGCCGGAGAGGTGGAGGTAGATCCACGCGCCAGCGAATTCATTTGCTTCACCAGCCATCTCGAGAGGGGGCTCGGCTTCCCCACCTCGCTCTTCTTTTGCCGGTTCTGCCCGTACTACGGCATCCAGTCGTCGGATCTGGGAACGCCTAGCATCGAGCAGCTCGCCATCTTCATGGCGTTCCACAAGTGTTATCTGGGCTGCCGCCCGTACTTTCCCCTGTGGCAGGAGCTGTTCCATGGGAGGATTGGTCGCGAAGGGGCAGGCGGCCCGATGCTGGCAGCGGGTGGCCTCACCTTCCAGTTGAAGTCGAAGGCCTCCTTCCTCGACCTCATGCTGCCGAAGAAGGGACAAGCGAGTGGAAGAAACACTAGTTCTATGTCAGCGAGTCGACGCCGGACGGCGAGGTGCCACTCCTGGCATACTCCGCTGAGCGAACCGAGCCGCGCTGGCTCCAAGTCACCAAGCTCCTGCACGGGCAGAAGATGATCATGGACGAGATGCTGACGATGATTCGCCGGCTGAAGAAGGATTGTCTCGAGACCATCAATTTGTATAATTTCTGGCTCGGGCGACGATTGGTTCCCGTGGCTAGCCGTGCCCACTGGATGTACGAGTACAATGACAAGAAGGACGGGACAAAGGCCTGCACTGCCGAGTGGAAGGTGGACGACTACACCTCCGCGTTGAGGACGATCGGTAAGTTTTCTTTTTCCTTGTCTATTTCGTAGTCGCAGAAATGCAGTCGCGGTTTTACAAACCATGTATTGTTGGTTTAGCTGTTCCAAGTCATGGAGGGATGGCTCCCTCCCGCTGATGACGAAAGCTCGGACAAGGCCGAGGGGGACGAGAACGAGTCCTCCCCCGGTTAGGACGATGATTAAGACGACGATGATGATGATGATGAGGCCATGGAGGTCGCCGCACCCGCGGTTCAGAAAACTCGCGGGCAGCAGCAACGCGAGCTCGAGGCCAGCAAGATCCTCGAAGGTCATGATGGGAGCGAGGGCGAGGCCCATGAACATAGTTCGCGGTGCGTGGCCACGCCGTCGAAGAATAAGTCGCTAAAGAAGAAGAAGAAGGAGGCGCCCAAGGTGGTGTCGCAACCTCGGTCGGCGACTAGCTCCGAGGCGAATAGCACAGCTGACGATGCTGGAGCCAAAGCATCGAGGAAGGCGCCGGAGGAGGCCAGAACGTCCGTGGTGGAGGATGAGGTGCCAGTGGCATCGCTTCCGCCCCCATTCTCAGCAGTCATAGGCCTCGGGGCTGCTTCAGTTGCAGAGGTATTGCCATCAAGGGAGGCACCCGCGTCGACCGGCGGGGATCTTCCTCCTGCCACGGCCTCATCGACGAAGAAGGCCTCCATAACATGGGCTCCGCCCTGTTCGAGATGGGCATCAGCCACAAGCTGGGCCTAGAACTGGAGAATCCATCGCACATCCGCACCGGCCTGCGCCACATCCCAGTTGCCAGGTGAGTGTTTTGTCATGTCGACTTGGATTACTAGTTTGTAGATTTTGTCTGAATTGTTGATCACTCCCTTTGCAGGACTGGCGCGAAGAAGATTGGTCACCCTTCGGTGGCAAAGGTACCAGTAGATTCCTCAGGGAGGAGGCTGATCCCTCGAAGAAGAGGAAAGGCGACGACGCCGAGGCGCCCGCTGAGGGTGCGAAGAAGATGAAGGGCGACGAAGTCGTCATAATCTCGGACGAGCCAATCGACGCGCCAACTGGAGCTCCAACTGGAGTGGATGCAGCCGCAAAGACCGTCGTGGACACGGGGTCGCAACAGGTGGAACCTGTGGCACTGGTCGGGGCACCGGGCCCCCATGACGAGTGATGCGGGAGCGGCGATGGCGACCTTCCCTTGCTTCATGACGAGGGCCTCTGTTGCGAGTGTCTCGGCGCAATCGGCCTAGGTGCCTGAAGTTTTGGGCTCGGAGGTCGAGCAGCGTTGCGGGCGCACGCCTCTTGTGCTGCTGTCGGTAGACTCGGTCGGGCTACACAGCATGCTGGGTGCGGCTATTCAGGTATGTCCAGTCCCCGAGGATTTGGTCGCTAAATTTCAGCGGGTAGATTCTTATTGCTTTTTGTTGTCCAGTACCCGAGTGGATAGTCACTGAATTTTAGCGACTAGGAACTTAGGAATTTCTTCGATGACCAGTCCCCGAGTGGCTAGTCGCTGAATTTCAGCGACTACGCACTTAGGAATTTCTTTGATGTCCAGTCCCCGAGTGGCTAGTCGCTGAATTTCAGCGACTAGGCACTTAGGAATTTCTTCGATGTTTGCTTACATTATTTTTGTCTATGCAGGCCCTTCAGCGTGAATCGGCGGAGCGACTGGCCGCCAGAGAGCGCCTGGAGCGCGACCTCCGCTCCGTGCAGGAGGTGAACAAGTAGTTGCAGGCGACTGCGGGTAGGTTCTTGAGTTACCCTGTGCATTTCTTTCTTGTTTCTGATTGTGATCTCACCCTTGTGTTGCTGCAGAGGAGCATTCGGCCGCGGTTGTGAAGGCCCGCGAGGGTTTGGTTCCCGTTGGCGAGTTGATGGCTGCCCAATCGTCATTGACCATCACGGAAAAGAAGTGGCCGAGGTGGAGCGAGAGCTCAAGGCCGTGAAGGCGGAGGCGAGCTCGGCGGAGGCGAGCTCAGCGGAGGAGAGGGATAAGGCGGCTGTCGCTGCCGCACCTGAGGAGCGGAAGGTGTCTGATGCTCTTGTCCCGGGGCTGCAGACCTATTTTTCGGGTCTTCAAGATTTCATCACGGGGCGCTGCCGTCCCCTCATTGGTGAGTTCCTTGGGCTTGTAATTGTTTGTACCAGCGAGTCCCCGAGCGTACGGGTCGCCTTTGGCATTGAGTCCCCGAGGGGGTGGACTCGAATCATGCGCCATTCTGATGCTAAATTGCTTGTTCTTCTGCAGGGAAAATTCTTGATGACGAGCCCGAGGAAGAGTCGTACGATGCAAGGCAGTGCGTCACAATGCTAGTGGATTCTTCCACCCTTTTGGCGACCTGCATTTGCGCGTACCTCCAGGAGATCTCGCCGACGGAAGTGATTCCCAGCGAGCTCACGGAGGTGTGGCGCTACCTAGAGAGGGCGCCAGCGGTGGTGGAATACATGTCGCGGTCAGCCTTCCGCCACGGGGCCGCGATTGCGTTGAGCCTTGGGCTTGCGCACTTCCCCGATGACTTCGATCTCGACGATGTTACCAGCGGGTATCCGTTGGCCACTGGATCGGTTGAAATTGTCGAAGTTTTGAAGCTGACCGACAATGCGGCCGTGTACTCTGAGTGGCTGCTGGCGATGGGCGATCACCTACTATACCAGGAGACGATCATTGCTCTGAACGACCCCGAGCCAGCGCATCGCGACTTCAAGACGGAGCAGCCATTTCGATCGGTGATGACGGGCACCTTGACCATGCACCTGTCGAACCCGTGGGTCCCCTTCATCCGCGTTCGTGGAAGCGGTGGCGCGTCGCCCTCGAAGCCTGCAGAGTAGATAGCTTTGCTGACTGGCGTTAAGTTAAATAAATGTATGTCTACCCTTGTAAGCGAACAATATTTTGTTGCCGTAAGTAAATGCAAGTAAGCTTGAGTCAGCTTTTGATTTGAGTTTGGTATGTTTGTTGTGCGAGTCCCCGAGCGCGTCCGCCCTTTAATGGGGTTAAACTCGTGTTTTCATGTGTACGTTTGTTTATGTACTGTTGGTTAGTTGTGGTCGAATCGCCGTGGCTTGGGAAGCCAGTCGCTTGGCGACCCCAAGGGGTGCTCTATATTTAGCCGTTTTCCTGAACGCGAACGGGGTTGGTTGGAGGAGTCCCCGAGCGTGGTACTTTGCTGTTCTAGTCGCATGCCCAAGGTAGGTGAGGATGGAGCGCGTTGTGCTTGGCGTGTCACTCCGCTTGACTCGGGGAGTTAGTCGCATGGAGAGTCCAGGGCACGCTCCCATACTTGGTGTTTTTTCCGAGCCGCGTGGGTTTGGACTGGCGTCAGTCCCCGAGCGTGGTACTTGATCGTTCGGGTCGCTCCACCGAGGATGTGGAGGACTGGGTCGCTATGGGAAGCGAGTGCGGTTGTCTTGTCCTGGCAGGCCAGTCGAGCGAGGCGACTCCGATGGGGTTCTGGGTTGGCGTTTCCATGGATGATGCAAGGCCCAAACTTTGTCGATGCCCTTGCGTCCCACTACTTAGTTGTGCCAGTCGCGCGACCAAGGGTTGACTTCTGTGATTAGCATAATGCTATTTTTACGAGTGCTAATGGTTGACTTACGTGATTAACATTAATGAGGTAGTAGGTATCGTTGCCCAGGACTCTCCCTATGGTGAATGGTCCCTCCCATGGGGGAGAGAGTTTGTGCATGCCCTTCTTGTCCCGGATCAATCGCAGTACCAGGTCACCTTCCTGGAAAGTGCGAGTCTGGACTCGGCAGTTGTGGTAGCGGTGGAGTCCTTGTTGGTAGATGGCGATGCGGGAGCGAGCTAGGTCGAGTGCTTCGTCGAGCTGGTCGACCCCGTCTTGGCGTGCGAGCTTGTTGTCGACCTCCGCATAATTGACGATACGAGGCGAGTCGTGCTCGAGGTCAGTCGGCATGACGGCTTCGGCGCCTTACACCATGAAGAAGGGCGTGAACCTAGTCGATCGGTTGATGGAGGTGCGGATGCCCTAGATAACAGAGGGGAGCTCCTCAACCCAGCACCCCGGAGTTCACTCTAGGGGAACTTGCAGTCACGGTTTGAGGCCGTGGAGGATGCTCTGGTTGGCGCATTCCGCCTGGCCGTTAGACTCCGGGTGGGCGACTGAGGCGAGGTCGAGCCGTATGTTGTGCTCCTCGTAGTACTCGGCCATGGAACCCTTGGCGAAGTTGGTGTCGTTGTTCGTGATGTTGTTGTGCGGGAATCCGTAGCGGTAGATGAGCTCGCGTAGGAATTTGGCGGCGGTCTTCTCGTCGCACTTGCGGACTGGCTTGGCCTCCACCCACTTGGTGAATTTGTCGGCTACGACCAGGAGGTACGTGTAGCCGGAGGGGGCCTTCTTGAAGGGACCCACCATGTCCATGCCCCATACGGCGAATGGCAAGGTGATAGGGATGGTTCTGAGCGCTAAGTTGGGTACGTGCGTTTGATTGGCCTACTTTTGACGCCCGACACTGCGTTGGACGATGTCGACCGTGTCGGCGTGCGCTGTGAGCCAGTAGAAGCCATGTTGCATGGCTTTGGCGACCAGGGACTAGGATCCAGCGTGGTGCCGCAGTCGCCGGCGTGGATGTCTTGGAGGATCTTGTGGCCTTCCGCAGGCTGCACGCAGCGTTGGAACACGCCGGTCGCGCTGCGTTTGTGGAGCTCGCCATTGATGATGACAAAGGATTTGCAGCGGTGCACGATCATGCATGCTTCCTTCTCGTTTGCTAGCAGGATACCTCCCTCGAGGTAGGCGACCTATGGCGCCGTCCAGTCGCTTGCCTCCGTGATCATGGCGACCAAATCTAGTTCTGGTTGTAGCGGTATCCCGAGGTCGATCTCCTTCGGGGGAGATACAGAGGGCTTGGTGATGGTGTCGAGGAAGACACCGGTGGGTGGCGCATGGCAAGCCGACCCGATGCGAGAGAGGGCGTCGGCCTCTTTGTTCTTGCACCGGTCGATCCACTCGATGGAGTAGCCGGCGAAGTGCCCCCCAGCTGGTCCACAGCTTGGCGGTATGCCACCATGGTGGGGAAGACGGCATCGCAGGAACTGGCAACTTGCACGGCGACAAGGTCGGAGTCGCCGTCACACCGCAGGCGATTGATGTTCATCTCCTTGGTGGCTCGCATGCCGTGAAGGAGGGCCTCGTACTCGGCCATGTTGTTGGTGCAGGGGGTGAAGTCGAGGTACAACACGTAGCGTAGATTGTCGCCCTTAGGGGTGGTGAGTACGATCCCTGCCCCTGCGCCATCTGCGTTCTTGGACCCATCAAAGTGGAGCGACCAGTAATGGAGGTACGTCAGCTTCTCTGGTTGATGCGCCTCCTCCCAGTCGGCGAGGAAGTCCGCCAGGGCCTGCGACTTGATTGCCTTGCACGGCTCGTACTTGATATTGTGGACGCCGATCTCGACGGCCCACTTGGCGACTCGCCCAGTCGCCTCGCGGTTGTGGATGATGTCCTACAACAGCGCCGAGGAGACGACCGTGATTGGGTGCTCCTAGAAGTAGTGCGACAGCCGCCGCTAGGCTCAGAAGACCGCATATACCAGTTTCTGGTACTACGGGTAGCGTTGTCGTGACTCGGTGAGGACCTCGCTGATGTAGTAGACGGGGCGCTGCACGGGGCGCTCCTTTCCCTCTTCTGGCCATTCCACGACCATGACGGCGCTAATGACTCGCGCGGATGCCGCGACGTAGATGAGCATTGGCTCCTTGTCGATGGCGGTGGCGAGCAGCGGGGCCACGAGAAGCACTTATTTGAGTGCGTGGAGCGCATTGTCCGCCTCCTTGTCCCACTGGAACATGGGGTTCTTTCGCATTAGGCGGTAGAGAGGAATTGCCTTCTCGCCTAGCCGGGGGATGGAGCGGCTAAGAGCCGCGAATCGCCCGGCCAACTTCTGGATGCCGCGAAGGCACTTGGGTTTGCCAAGCCGGGCGATCGTATTGATCTTGGTGAGGTTTGCATCGATGCCTCGCTTGGAGACTACGTATCCCAGTAGTTGTCCAGTGGGTACACCGAAGGTGCACTTTCTTGGGTTGAGTTTGATCTTGTACCTCTGTAGATTTGTGAAGGTTTCGGCCAGGTCGACGAGTAGATCGCTCTGGCAATTGGACTTTACCACCACGTCGTCGATGTAGACGTGGATGTTGTGGCCAATTTGGCTAAAAAGGCACTCCTTCATGCACCGCTGGTAGGTCGCTCCGGCGTTCTTGAAGCCAAACGTCATGACAGTATAGCAGAAGGCACCGAATGGCGTGATAAATGTCGTCTTCTCGTCATCCTCGACCGCCATTTTGACCTGGTTGTAACCAGAGTAGGCATCAAGGAAACATAGCGACTCTGAGCCCGAGGTCCAGTCGATGATCTGATCGATGCGCGGGAGGACGAACTGCTCCTTTGTGCAGGCTCTGTTGAGGTTTGTGTAGTCAATACACATTCTCCAGGTCCCATTCTTCTTTTCGACCAGGACTGGGTTTGCCAGCCACTTGGAGTATTTGATGGGCCGTATGAAGCCTGCAGCGAGTAGACGCTGCACCTCCTCGGCGATTGCTCGGCGGAGCTCTTCATTGAAGGTCCGTAGCGACTGCTTGACAGGTCGCGCTTTGGGGTCGGCGTTGAGTTTGTGCTCAGCGAGTTCCCTCGGGACACCTGGCATGTCAGATGGCTTCCATGCAAAGATGTCGCGATTCTCACGTAGGAACTCGATGAGCGCGCTTTCCTATGCGAGGCTCATGCCTGTCCCGATCGTCACCGTCTGGCTGGAGTCGCCTGGGACCAGCTCGACAGTGCGGGTGTGCGTGGTGGCCTCGAACGCGGTCGAGCCGCCGTTCTTCGAGTTGGGCTTCTTGAGTATGGTGGGGTCGTCTTTGTCAACCCCGCTCGCATATCTGGTGAGCTCCTCCGCGCGGTTGGCCTCCGTGGCGATGATAGCATCGGCGAGCTCGGCGCCTTTCTCCTCGCACTCAATGGCCATGTCGAGGTCGCCGTGGACAGTGATGATGACGCACGGCCCTGGGAGCTTCATCGTGTTGTACGCGTAGTTCGGCACCGCCATAAACTTAGCGAACGCTTGTCGCCCCAAGACGTAGTGGTAGGGGCTATTGAAGGGCACCAGTTTGAAGACAATCCGCTCGGTGCGGAAGTTTGCTGGTGTGCCGAATGTGACTGGCAGCGTCACCTTGCCGATCAGGTACGCCTTCCGACCGGGGACGATGCCGTGGAAGGTGGTGAGGGTCGTCTCGATCATTGACTATGGGAGCCGCAGCCTCCTGAACGTGTCCAGGTAGAGAATGTTGATGGAGCTCCTGCCATCCATCAATGTCTTGGGGAGCCAGTAGTCACCTACTTTGGGCTTGACCACCAGGGCGACTCGCCCCGGATATTCGATCCGTGGTGAGTGGTCTTCGCGGCTCCACGTGATGTGCTGCTCGGACCAGTGGAGGAAGTGGGGGACGTCGACTTGGGACACCGCATTGACGGTGACAGCGCGGGCGAGTACCTTTTTATCGCGCTTGGTGCCGAGCCCGGTGAAGGTGTGGAGCGAACCGACTTTGTTGCCGAATGCTCCGCCATTGGGCAGGTTGTTGTTAGGGTCCTCGCTCATACGCTGTGCCTTCTCGATCTCCTTCAAGGAGTGGCAGTCGACGGTCGTGTGCATGGCGGGCTTCCCCACCCTGCTGTGGAACACACAGGGTTGGTTGAGAAGAGCGGCTAGGTCGAATTTTGGCCTCACCTTGTAGTTGTCGTTGTCACAACGTTTGCCTCCGTCGCGTCAGAAGCTCTTGGGGTCACGTGGCGCATAGCCAGCGTTGGCGACGAAGTCGACTCGCCCATCACCGCGGCGCTTGCCGGTGAGGAGAGTGTTGCTGTAGCGTAGCTCGGGTTGCCTCCCATTGTCGTGGCTGCTTGGGCGATGATTTCCACCCGACTTATCATCGGTTTATTGGTTCGGGTCCTCCTCCGCATACCGTTTGGCAATCTCAAGGAGGTCTAGGATGTTGTCGAGTGTCTTGTACAACCGCTTGAGCTTGGCGACCAGTGGTTCATAGCGACATGAGGTCTTGAAACAGTGGATCGCCGTCTCTGGGTGGATGTCGACCGCATTGAACCACAGATCTTGCCACCTTTGGAGCCAATTGCGGGTCGACTCGCGAGGTCCTGGACGCATCGCTCCAGGTCCTCGATGCTGGTGGCGCAGGTACTGTAGGAACCCTCGAAGTGCCTGACGAAGGCGTCGCGCATGTCCTCCTAGGAATTAATGTTGTCCGTTGTGAGGGTGTTGATCCACTGCCGAGTCGCTCCCTCCATCATCAGGGGGAGGTAGCGAGCAGCGAGTAGTTCGGTGTGGCCAGCGATTCCCATCGCCATGAGGTATGTGTCCAGCCACACGGCCGGATCATATGAGGGGTCATACTTTTCAATCTCCTTTGGCGCTTTGAAGTTCGCTAGATATTTCTCGCCTCAGATCATCGGTCCGAAGCACTGGGGCCTGACTCGGCTGAGCGAACCCCTTAGCTCGCCGTCATGGCGGCTGGTGAGGGTGTGCCTCAGGTCGTTGGGCTGGTGTGCGTGCCAGCTTTGGTTGTTGATGATGTGGGTCCACGCGTCAACTGGCTACCCGTTGGCGGCGACCATGTTGTTCAGCGGTCGCAGGTCATTCGTGGAGAGTGCCGCGTGCGCGGCCCTTGGCTAGAGCTGTAGGGGCTCGGGTGGCGAGCAGTTGAGGGTGTTCTCCATCGATGGGTGGCTGCACGAGGCTGCCCTTCTTCCTGAGGAGCGGGAGTACATGCGCCCCCACGAGTCGACTCCTGCGACTTGCTGCTCGACAGCCTTGGCGAGTAGGGCCTTGGCGTATTGGATCTGTAGCGCGCCTTCCCCTATCACGTTGAGTTTGGCGACCGCAGCTTGACCCGCGATGACGTTGTCCATCGGGGTGGAGTATAGAGGGAGGTCGTTTGCGTCCTGCTCTTGTGGGGAGATGAGAATCCTCGGCTAGTTTGGAGGGGGCATGTGACCGGGATGCGGTGGGGGAGCTCCATTCGTTGTTGCGCCTGGCGGTGGCCGGGCACTTCATCCTAGTGGCGTGTTCTCGCAGATCACGCGATCGGCCATGCGATACGGGTCGTTCTTATCATCGAAGTTCAGGGCGCGGCCCTGAATGGTGGGGTTCAGGCGCGACCTGATGCGGCATTGATGGTAGAGCGATAGCTCTTGTGCCGTCGCCTGCTCAAGGCGAAAATTTTCGCGCTCGGCTTGTTCCTTGCGAACCGCCTCCTCTAGGCGCAGGTGGAGTTCCTCGACTTCCCCCGCCGTCGCGGTCAGCGGGATCGGCATGGAGAATGGGTCTGGCGGGGCGCTCGCGCCACCCGCCATGTAGGCCGCTATGAAGAAACCAGATCCGGCGTAGAGGTCGCCGGAGTTCTCTGATCCGAAATCGGAGTCGAAGATTCCGAGGATAGACGGATCCTCGAAATACCTGACATTGGAGACTTGGGTGATGGAGCCGGCTGGTGACGCGACTGAGACAAGGGCTGCATCGTCCGCGGCCGTGTTGGTCTCAGCAACATTGTTGTTGGCTGAGTCATACTTGGAGGCGAGGCGGTGGATGGTGCGGACCTGGCTCTCAGCGAGCCGATCGCGCGGCAGCGACTCGCCGAGGCACGCCGAGTCCTCCGTGACGATGACGTCGGTGAAGCCGATGAAGAGGCTGATCGTGCCGACCGGCATGATGACGTTGTGGGTGACCGGGCGCAATGTCGGGACATAGCTACTGGGCAAGATCTGGAGGATCTCGTCGATGGCGATCATGCGGCCAGTGGAGATCGTTCGGTTGATGGGCAAGTAGGGTCTCGCCGTAGAACACATGCTTGACCGGCCAGGCCCCACGGTGGGTGGCACTGTCGTGGGAATGGCCACAGCAGATGCTGCAATTGGCAGCGAGTAGTAGAACGAAGGTCAAGGGCGGCTAGCCATCTGTGGTGTGATATGAGGGCAAAGACACAGGGATTTACCTAGGTTCGGCCCCCCGGAGGGTAAAGACCTACTCCTGCTAGATTGTATTGCTGAGATATTACAAAGGGAGAGCTCGGCGGCTAGGCGGCGAGTCAATGGGGTGTATGATGGAATGTAAGTGTTATGCGTGCCCTAGGGAGGTTTATATAGAGCCACCTAGTTAGATAAGGACTCGGAGGGTTTTGACCTAATCCGACTGGGCCTAGCTATGCTTCTAGGCCTTCAGCTTCCAGTCGCCTGTCTTCTTCTTGGGTCGCGATCCAGTCACCATCCTGCAGGCCCACTTGCTGGGAGTATGATCCAGTGGGGAATGTCCTGCTTGGTCGGCATATCCCCATCAGACAATGTCCTCATCATGATTTACCTGAATGGTATTTATTGCATACCTTTTATGGCGGTTTAATTCAACCTAATAAAATTGAACTAGACTCTTGCACGAGAGGATCTTTATGGATTTACCTATAACTAAAGCTTGGGCTTTACTTAATAGAATTCACGATCATAGAGTCTCATGGAATTTTGGTCTAGGAAGTGAAGGAGGCACAAAAATAGATCATGAATGTATTAATGACTATAATAAAAAGGGCCATGTTAATGAATTATCTAAAGATATTTATTTAGATTCAAATCTTGTGTTGCAAGTTGTTAAAGCTTTTATAGAACACATTGAAGCTCCAAAAGAGGGTTATGTCAAGTATGATCTACCACCTGAAACTAAAAAGAAAAGAGAAGTTAAAGCAAAGTGTCCTCCCTAGAACCAATGTATGAGATACCTTTCCCTAACACTGCACTGAAGCATATTTTGGAATATGAACAGGTCAAGGCAGTACAGGAGGAGAAAGAAGAGGAAAGTGTGCCAATAATTGAAGAACATCTGGAAGAAACCGAAAATGAAAAGGTAACCAAGAAAGCAATTATGGCTATGTATGCACATTGTAACATAGTTGAACTTGATGAAGAGACTTATATATTGGTTGAAGGTAAAATTAAGGTAAAAGATGTGGGTAAGCCTATTCTTCCCTGCATATTTAAAGAAACCTCGCATTACGGTTTATGTGATCTTGGCACCGAAGTTAATGTTATATCTCATGATTTTTATTCAGAAATAAAAGAAGAGATAACACTGACTACAATAGAAAATACTTATATGACAATTATGTTAGCCAATAGAAATCTTAGAATTCCAATGGGAGTAATTGAAGACACAACTGTCACAGTTGACAATATAAATTTCCCTATTGATTTTGTAGTTGTTGATATGCCAATTGACACTCTTTGCCCAATCATATTTGGAAGAAAATTTTTGAGTGATATAGGTGCTACAGTCGATTTCAGAAAGGATGTTGTATCCCTGAAGCTTCGGAAAGCGGAAAAAGAATTCCACTTTTCCAAATTTAGAGACAAATCTCTACATATACAAGAATAAATAGAAAGAGAAGACCATTGAGGGGATGGCAGCTCTTTTCTTAAGTAATCAAGAAGAAGAAATAAATGAAAACTCAAATCATGAGGAAATAATTATGGAGGATAGAACTTTAGAAGAATTAGAAAGTGAATTTGATTCATTTCCTATTTTAGAACCTCCAACTGATGAAGCTTTTGAAGAGCCAGAAAAGAGAGGGGATGAAGAATTACCACCCCTAGAATTAAAAACTCTATTGGATAATCTTAAGTATAGATTCTTAGATGATACTAATAAATTCCCTGTTATTATTAGTGCTAAACTTTCAGGGGAAGAAGAAGAAGAACTCATGAAGGTACTAAAGGAACACCGCAAGGTCTTTGGATACTCAATGGATGACTTGAAGGGCATTAGTCCCATGATAGTCGTCCATCGGATATTCATTGAGGAAGGTGCTAAACCAGTTGCAGAATTTAATAGAAGACTAAAGCCTGAAATGAAGGATGTGGTAAGAAAACAAATAGTATGCCTACTTGATGCAGGTATAATTTATCCTGTAGAGAAAGTGAATGGGTAAGTCATGTTCATTGTGTTCGTAAGAAAGGCGGCTTTATTGTTGTTCCAAATGAAAACAATGAATTGATACTACTAGAACTATTGTTGGAAATAGGATGTGCATAGATTTCAAGAAATTGAATAAGTAGACAAGGAAAGATCACTATCCTTTACCATTCATAGTTCAAACTTTAGAGAGGTTAGCAAACCACACTCATTTTTGCTACTTGGACAGATACTCTGGTTTTTCCCAAATAGTTGTTCATCCCGAAGACCAACTTAAAACAACTTTCATTAGTCCTTATGGTTTACATGCTTACCGACGCATGCCTTTTGGTCTATGTAATTCTCCAGCTACTTTTCAAAGATGCATGGCTGCTATTTTTGCAGATTTTATAGAACTAATAATGGAAGTATTTATGGATGATTTTTATGTCTATGGAACTTCATTTACTAGTTGCTTGGATAATCTCAATAGAATTTTGCAGCGTTGTGAAGAAACCAATCTTGTTCTAAATTGGGAGAAGTGTCACTTTATGGCCAAATAAAGCATAATCATTGGACACAAAGTATTAGGTAAGGGTATTGAAGTTGATAGGGCTAAAGTAGAAGCAATAGAGAGAATGCCACAACCAAGGGACATAAAAGGTATAAGAAGTTTTCTTGGTCATGTAGGCTTTTATAGAAGGTTCATTAGGAATTTTTCTGGAATTTATAAACCTTTGACAAATCTGTTGCAAAAGGGAGTAATATTCAATTTTGATGATAAGTGCCTTATTGCCTTTGATAAACTTAAATATGCTTTATCTCATGCTCCCATCATTAAACCACCTATATGGGATATGACTTTTGATTTAATATGTGAAGATAGTGATGATGCTATAGGAATAACTCTGGGACAACACATAGGTCACAGATTTAATATTATACATCATGCTAGTAGAACTCTCAATAGTGCTCAAAAGAATTATCCTAAGAAAGAAAGAGAACTCTTTGTTGTATTTTTCTCTTGTGATAAGTTTTGTTCTTATATTGTTGATGGAAAAGTAAGAGTTCATACGGATCTGATGGTTTAAAAGAACTCCTCGAAAGGAAGTTTCATAATACAAGACTGATATGTTGGATCCTTTTACTTCAAGAATTTGAGCTGCAGATTATGTACGAGAAGCAAAGGTAGTAGATGCATCATCTATATTTACCCAGCAAAACATCGATCTTATTGAGAGGAGCTTTAGTCCCGGGGATTTTTGTTTTTAAGAATTATTATGTGAGCTAAGGTCAAATCCTCCCAAGAAGAAAAATCCTTGTTGTTGGAGGAGCTTGTCATCCCTGAATAAATAAACGGTAAGTGGAAGGTAAGTTTTCTAACTCTAATAAATGCTTTGTTTTCACAGTTTCTACTTCTAAATTTTTTTCCTTTGAATTCCTCTTGTTTTTCTGAAGTTTTTTAGGGGTTTCTGTAACTATATGGCCGCAACTACATTGCCGGAGAAAAATATCCCGCCGTATAGTTGGTCGTTAAACGTTTTGTATCCCCCTTGTGAAATGATTTTTGGGTGTTGTAACTGTACGGGTGCAACTATACGGCCGGAGAAAAATCTCCCGCCGTATAGTTGGTCATTAAATGTTCTGTACCCCTTCGCATAAAAATAATTCGAGGTACTATATCTATACGGCCGCAACTATACAGCCGGAGAAAATTCTCCCGCCGTATAGTTGGTCGTCAAAGCTTCAGTACCCTTGACCCATTTTTTTTTATTCATTAAAAAACGCTTTGTCGGTTCTTAGTCGGTAATCTAACTGACCTGGGCTAGAAATATTTGGAAGTATCTTCCCAGAACCAACTATATAGCCAGAACTATACGGGCCGCGACCGTATAGTTGGTCGTTACGGTGCAGGACACCTCCAAATATGCGATTTCTTTTCCTAGTCGGTTTGGATTCTTTTCTTGGACAAGAATTTGGTGTTTCTCGTGATTTTACCGACCTATGACCCTTCTTATATACTACCCTATTGTCTCTCTATAATCACAAATCACCAGGAACAAATCTACCTCTTGCTCATATAAGAGAACACACAACATAGAGCCATCAAGATCCAAGACGCCAAGGGGACGAGTTCCTATGGAGATCGGAAGCAATGGCGATCAAGGCAAGGATATCAAGACCACCCCTTTCGAGTTCTTTCACGATGACAAAGAACTCAGGAAGAGGAAGTTGAAGGCCCTCGAGTTGGAGATTGAAGAAATAAACAAGGAGGCGCCAAGGACGCCCAGGCATCTTCGGTGGCTGCGATTTTATCTTAATAAACTTGATGAATATATCAAGCAAACCACTGAAGCAGGATTCACCATGAGTCTCAAGGCGATACAAACCCTCCAAAACAACAATGAGATCATTAAAGAACAAGTGAAAGTGCTGGAGAAGAATAATCTTCTCTACAAGTTGTGCATTAAAGAACTGGATGCCATCAATCAATCCCTCCATCTTCGGCTGACCCATGAAGATAAGATACCACGTGTCATGGCGCCATAGTGACCTTCAATAAAACACGGTATCAAATAATCGCGAGGGATTATTTGATCCCACCTAGCTTGATTCCAAGCTTGGGGAGATCTTTTAGACCTTGTAATCTATCTTATAAGTTTTTATTTCTATTATAGGTTTGCATTAGTTCGAGCTCATAAATTAAGTTTGCATTATGAGAATTCCATTCAGGAATAGTTGATCCCTCTTATGAAATTCTGAGTTTATTATAATATATGGAGCATTATTAAGTTTTAGTTTATCTTATTGGATGTATGAATTGCTTGAGTATGATTTTACGTGCACTTGATGATAGAAATAGGAGTCTTCCATACCATTGGTACTAACGGAACATGTAAAGATAATTTGATCAATATATTGTTGGTCAATGGTTTGATTTACAAAAAGGAAATATTATCTAATTAATTAAGATGAAAAAGAAAAACCTTGAACAAAGGAGAAATTATAAGTGCTATCAAATAGAGTGAGAACAAGTGGTAGAGTACTCAAGTTATAAAGATGCTTCATATATATTTGGAATTTGTTAATTGAGATCGTTAAACTTTGAATATCCTACATGAAGTGGAATATATGGCTAGCTTCTTTGCACATCACTTAAACAAAATTTTGAGCACAATTATATATAGAAAAAGAAGAAAAAGAAAGATGAAGAAAAAGAGCGAATGTGCAAAGAGAAACTAGGCATATACCACTATATTGTAGTACGACAAAGAGACGTTTGATATTTTGAATCCCAAGTGAATGTGTTAATTCTAAAAACACTTGGGACTACCTCACTAACTCATTCGGTCGAACCAGATACTTTTACATAATATTGAGAATTATCTTTTATGAAGTGTTAATTGCTAAGGTGTGGAAGCCTGCTAATATTATTCGGATGGTTAGAGTAAGGTACTATTCATGAACTTATTTATATGTATATTTTATGATAAACACATGCTACAACGGCATCATTTATTTTATCGACTCAGCTTCATGAATATGAGGATCACATCCATTAAGCTAAACTTGCTCGGGACGAGCAAGAGTCTAAGATTGGGGAAGTTGATGAGTGCATATTTGCATCATGTTTTAGATTATTATTTTTCATTGTAGATGTAGGATCTTGGTATTTTACGGCATCCGAGCGCACTTTTTATTTTTATTTTCACCAGGACTAGATCAGATGATGGACTCAATGGACACAATTCTTGGAGCAGTTGTACTGGAGAGAAAAGGAGCCAAAAACTAAGTAAATCGCTTATTTGGGAAATATTAATAATACCAGAAGAAAACCCGAAGCGAGAAAAAGGAGGCAGGGGAGTTGACGACCAACTATACGGGTCGCTGTCGTATAGTTCCGGCCGTATAGTTGGCGCCGCCTCCACCTCCTCAAATAGTTTCACCCTGTGAAACTGTATCGGAGAGACGACATACAGAACACCCAGAAATCGCCAAAACCTCACCTCTGGAAGGCATCTGGAGGGGGAACTTTCCCTAGGGATCCATCTTTGCCCTACGCCGATCTGGGAGGCCAAGGCATCGATCTCCATCTTCATCAACCACTGCATCTTCGTCACATCCATCCATCCCATATATATCTTGTTGTAATTCTTGCACTAGTTGTGAATTTATACAAGTACTATTCATCAATGATCATTTCCATTACCATTGCCATGATGTTGATTGCCTCCATGTCTGAGTATATCATTAGCTCTTGGGAGGTGGAGAAACCCTAGCATGAGATTGAAATAAGATAAGTTTATTATGATATTCATCGATGTGACCATGTGTTAGATTGTCTTCATCTCGATGTTGGGAGAAGTCGACCTCTCAATATTTACCTCTTGTGGGGACTTGATGTAGGGAACTACTTGTTGGTAGAAGGAGGGATGTTAGCACTTATAGTGACTATAAAGCTATTGGTACTCCTTGCGTATAAACATGGGAATCGAGGAAACTCACAAAACACTATCCGTGCCATGGGATACGTCCTGCGAGATTATGTCCCTTAATGGCACAGTAATTCAATTGATGTTGATTGCTGTATGTTGTGGTTATGAGGATGATTTGAGAAGTTATTGCTGCCTCTTTGCCAAATATGGAGTTCCTCCCACACATA
Organism: Avena sativa; assembly: GCA_916181665.1. Lineage (NCBI taxonomy): Eukaryota > Viridiplantae > Streptophyta > Magnoliopsida > Poales > Poaceae > Avena > Avena sativa. Next base: position 161,301,707 of record OV702294.1, on the reverse strand, counting down.
CATAGTTGAGAATGTTCATGATAATAATCTTTACATTAGCCCCTTTATAATGCTAGTGGTGTATCCACTAATACCTGAGAACGCTTTTTCCCACTGAAGTTTCAAATCTCTTTTACATACGCGATACTTATTTTCTGTATTCAGTTTTGTTTACTTTACACATTGTTCTCTTATGCCAAAAAACCCAAAAACACCTTTTTACGCAATACTCGCATTTTATCTTGTCGCTTAGAACTTTATTTAGCATTTCTATTTGTAGTATTTATTTCAAGAGTTCCTAGACTTCAGACTCCTTCTCCCCTGTGGGATCGATATCTTTATTTCGAAACTAGCTACAACCGATCCGTGCACTTGCAGTCAACAACTATATGGCCAGAACTTTTGTTCCTACCGTATAGTTGGTCGTCAAACCTTTTGTATCCTAAGATGAAAAATTGTGGCGACGTGTCAAATATCTATACGGCCAGAGCTATACAACGGGAATTTTTATTCCCGTCGTAGTTGGTCGTTAAAGCTTCTGTACATATCAAGAAATTTATATTTCTTCAAGAATTACTTTTTAGACTAAAACTTAGCGAAACACCTTATTTTGACAGAAAAATGACAGACTAAAATGTCGACCAACTTTGGCATATATAAAACAGGAATTTTTAGTACCGCTGAATCTCTCCTTCTCACTGTAGTTTTCTAGCACTCTTTATTCTATATAAAAATTAAAATAAAACTTAAAAACTTAACTCAAACCTTTATTTCACATGGGATGCCTCCCATGCAGCGCTCTTTTATGGTCAATAGCTTGACCTTGATATTGCTAACTTGGGCCATATGATGAGTGGAACACCCACTCCAAAGTAGTTGACCTTCAAAGTTATGGCCTCCTTCTCATCTTGATTGGCTTTATTTTTCCTGGGGAAATGAATAACAAAATGATCCCGCGAAGGCAACTGGAGCTTCACGTTCCCTTCATGCAAATTGATTAAAGCATTAATAGTTCCTAAGAAAAAACGGCCTAATATGATAGGAGCACTAGCATCTTCAGGCATGTCAACAATAACAAAATCAATAAGAGTAGGATAGCCTTTAATGTATACTAAGGTATTTTATTTAATGCCTACTACTTGTTTGTAAGTAGAATCTTCTACATGGAATTTTAGTTCGATGATTTCAAAAGAGCCAAGATTTAACTTGTTAAAATGACTCTTTGGAATTGTTGAAACACTTGCACCTAGATCACACAGTTCAACTATTTTATTAGTCCTCGTTTTAATCTTAATGGTGGGCTCAAATATATCATCTAGCTTAACAGGCAATTTTTCAGCAATTTTCTTATATTCTTCTTCAAGCTCATGTACCTTTATTGATACATGATTAATGAAGTGTTGATACATGGCTTCCTCATTTCCTTCACTTACCAGAATCTTGACATTGATCCTTTTTACAAGATCTTCAACTATGTAGTTTGGTGAAGGAGCATTGCTATAATCAAGTTCTTCGGCCTCCTTCCTTTGGATTTTTATCATCTTGAGGTCTTCTACTGGATTGGGCTCATCTTTACCTGCAAATTTAGCTAGAATGAGAGTTTGACTCTCGGTTATCTTACCTAGACGTGGCTCAACAATCCTTGTTCTTTCTTGGAGGGCCTGCATATCATTCCTCAAACTAACAGCTTGGTTAGATAATTTACCAAGCATAGCATCATGGTTCTCCGTAATTTTAACTAAAATATTGTTTTGCTCATTTTGTGAGTCCATAAAAGATTTAAGAGTTTCTTAGAGACTACTATTACTTGATGCAATATTATTATTAGAGTTACCTGCAGGACTAGAATAATGTTTCTAGAAATTTGGAATATAATTTTTCTTCCAAGCAGGGTTATAATCACTACGGGCTAAGAAATATATTTCTTCAATAGTTGGTTCGGGAGTAGATCTTACCTGGGTTTCCTTACCTTTAATGGCTAATATGAGCTCATCCAACTTAGCATTGAGTTCTTCATTTTCTTGAGGTGTGACGGAGTTCACCTTCTTTGTGTTTGATCTTTCCACATGGCATTGGGCATGGTTGTCTTGCATATTGTCTAGCAGCCATTTTGTTTTGGTAATTTGCTTACCCATAAATGTTCCTCCAGCTGCAGTATCTAGCATAGACTTAGACACAAGGTTAAGAGCATTATAAAATAAATGGAGAATTAACCAATCTTCCATCACATGGCTAGGACAGTTTCTCATGCATTCTTTCATTCTCTCCCATGCAAGCGCTAGTGGCTCACGCTCTTCCTGTCTAAAACCAGTAATATTAGATCTGAGTTGAATAGTCTTTGCAGGTGGAAAGAATTTAGTCATAAATAAAGAAGTACATTCCACCCATGATGCAATAGTAATTCTAGGCAAAGATAGCAACCATTCTTTTGCTCTTCCTCTAAGAGATAAAGGAAATAAGAGCAACTTGACCGCATCGGGGTCAACATCTTTAATGCGCATCATATCACATATTTCAATGAAAGTATTTAAGTGCATACCTGCATCTTCAACAACAGAGCCTCCAAATTGATTTTGTCGAACCAAACTTAAATAGTGGCGCTTAATTTCATAATCCTCACCAGCAATTGCTGGCTGAGTAATACGAGTACGCAAATAATCATTGTTGGGAGTTGCAAACTCCCCTAGTTTCTTTTCAGCCATACTTCCTATGTTTTTTGGATTTTCTTAAACAAGTACTAATGATGTTAAAAACAAGAATGAAAAGACTAACTATTTTTTTTTTCAAATCAAAACTGAAAGCAAACTAACAAAATTAAAAACAAGAATTAAAACTAGGAAGGTTCCTACTAACCTCACCAGGGTAGCTATTGCTTCCCCGGCAATGGTGCCAGAAAAATGGTTGATACCTTCGATCCAGATTACGGATGTAGTATATCTCCTTTTCCCTAGTAGACCTAGGTTTATCGAATCCTCAGGAAGCAGAAAGCAAAGTGAGATTACTTAAACGTACCTTCAAGAGTTTTAGAATTCCTTTTGTGTTTTCACCGTACCAAGAATTTGTGATCTTTTTGTTGTTGTTGGCGATGGAGAGAGAGAGGGCCTAGGGTCTTCGGTTTTCACCAATAGCTGTGCAAACCATCTGATGGGAATAATAGATAAAATAAAGTATGCATGTAATTGCTAGAGCAACATAATTATATGTGGCCAGTGCATCCATAAATGTTATTGCCTCCGCAAACACTTATAGCAATAACCTACTAGTATCATCCATAGAAGAAAGAGAACTAATGATATGCATCGTGATGTCACCATTAATCCCAAGTAAATTCCTCACATACAGCCGTACTACCCCTTTTGTCAGTGGGGTACCCATCCTGCCGATCAGTCATTACTCACACTCCCTTTACCTGGATCAATCCTCGGGGTCTCGGGTACCTGACAAGTCCTTAGATTGAGGCAAGAGAGGGTACTACAATCATCATGTCATACAAACTAATACATGATCCCATCTATGATAAATAACATGCACAAAAACTACATGGCTAGGCCAAAGCCCTTAGCCCAAGGAGAATTTCTCACACATAGAGATGCAATCAACAATCATAAACATTGTAATAAAGATCATAAGGTTGATATAAAATAGTCTTACAATGTCGCCAATTGGATAAGAGATCTACTATTACAAGTGGTGGAAGATGGCTATGGTGGTGGAGAAGGGTTTAGAGGTTTAGATCTAGATCTATTCCTCCGGCGTGGCGCCTTCTGGTGGTAGGGAGAGTTGAGGTCGAAAGAGAAGCGTTGTTTCCCGTCGCCCGAAGCCTCTTTATATAGGGGTCCCTTCACGAAAGTTATTCTGTTTGACCTAATGAAGTCGGTGCAAACTATACGGCCGGAATAAAATTCCCGCCGTATAGTTGGTCATTAAAGCTTCAGCATTCACTTCACGGCTCCTGGTTTCTTTGACGTGTTGGAAATCTTGTATCTTTGGTATTTATGTAGTGATTCCCATCAGCATACGTCATTATCTACACAGGAAAAAATAGCAAGAAAGGATTGCATACCCCTTTGATTATTAGGCATTAGTGGCAGGATTTAGAGAGATATTTCATCAAATATATGAATAATATCTAGTTTAAATGCAGACGTGGATGGCTATATTTCACAGCCATCATGTACATATAAAAACACATGAAGAAGCTTAAAAGCAACACCGGAGCATGAAATGGGCAAAACCGAGGAAACACTCGACCCTTCCCGTCTCTTCCTCCAACCTTTCCCCCTTGAGAGTCGACTCCCGGTTCCCGGCCCGATCTGATGCTCCCGTCGATGGCACCGCCGGCCGACGGAGGCGGAGGAGAGGAGCCAGCCCTGGTAGAGTAGATCTTAGGTCTAGTTACTGTACTTGTTGTGCCCTTGTACCGATTGGGAGTAGGTCACCGGATTTCATCGGTCCAGTACAGCGTGTCCTCTGTTTTGCCTTCCTCATCGCTCTCCTCTGGTGGCAAGAGTGGAGGCGGGGGAAGCTCGGAGCACGGCATCTCCAACAATAAGGTCGTCTTTCCCTCTTCTCGAAGGCCGCCCGCTCTAAGGCTTCACCACGGCGTCAGACGGTTGCTGGTGAAGACCTGCGTCAAGCCATCGAGGTAGTGGCTAGGTGCCATGTGTGGATCCGGTGAATCCCCCTTCAATAAGAGGCTTGTCCCGGCTCGGCACCACTGCTATCAACTATGATTGCCTTGCTGAGCCCATGGCAGGAGCTCTAGTTCTGACGGTGAGTCGTTTTCCCTGTTGCTGTGTTGGTGCGCCCCTGCTACTCTTGTTCCTCTGCTGGTTTTGCCTTTCCTCTTCTCTTCAAGCACCAAGGTGGTGATGGAGGAAGAAGCTGCTGAAGCTGGCCTTGAATAGGGGTGGCATCGGAGTTCTAGAATAAATCTTCATTGGAGCACCTTCTCAGCATCTTTCAAGAAGCTGAAATCCTTGGCCAAGATAGCTTTATTTATGTCGGTGTGCTCTAGCAAGTATTCAACCTCCACCGAGAGGCCCTATTCGAGCGCATCCGTTGAGGACTTCTCCGAGCCAGGGGCAAGTGGCCGCGTCCTGATGGCTGTGAAATATAGCCATCCACACCCACATTTAAACTGGATATTATTCATATTTTTTAAGAAATATCTCTCTAAACCCCGCCACTAATGCCTAATGATCAAAAGGGTATGCAATACTTTCTTTCTATTTTCCCTGCACAGGAAATGACGTTTGATGATGGGAATCACAACATTAAAGTCAAAGATACGAGATTTCCAACAACCCAAAGAAACAAGGGGTCGTGAGGTGGAGTCAGAATCTTTAACGACCAACTATACAATGAGAATAAAATTATGGCCGTATAGTTCCCACAGACACCGCTAGGTCAAATAGAACAACTTTCGTGAAGGGGCCCCTATATAAAGAGGCCTCAGGCGATGATAAAAGCCGCCCCGACTCGACCAGACTACACCAAGCCATCAGAAACCACACCACTGGAGGAATAGATCTAGATCTAATATCCAAACCCTTCTCCACCACCATAGCCATATTCCACCACTTGTAATAGTAGATCTTATCTTCAATTGGCGACATTGTAAGACTATTACTATCAATCTCATGATTTCTATTACAATGTTTATGATTATTGATTTCATCTCTATGTGTGACTAATTCTCCTTGGGCTAAGGGCTTCGGCCTAGCCATGTAGTTTGTGCATGTTATTTATCATAGATGGGATCATGTATTAGTTTGTATGACATGATGATTACTATACCCTCTCTTGCCCCAATCTAAGGACTTGTCAGGTACCCCAAGACCCCAAGGCGGATTGATCCAGGTATAGGGAGTGTGAGTAATGACTAATCTGCAGGATGGGAACCCCAGTGACAGAAAGGGTAGTACGGCTATATGTGAGGGATTTACTTGGGATTAACGGTGACATCACTATGCATATCATTAGTTCTCTTTCTTCTATGGATGAGACTAGTAGGTTATTGCTATAAGCGGTTGCAAAGACAATAGCAATTATGGATGCACTTCCCACATCTAATTATCTTGCTCTAACAATTACATGCATACTTTATTATTATCTTTTATTCTCATCAGATGTTTTGCACAGCTACAGATGAAACCAAAAGCCCCAGGGCCTCTCTCACCATCATCGACAACAACAAAAGACAGCAAACTCTTGGTCCGGTAAAACACAAAAACAATTCTAAAATTCTCGAAGGTCCGTTAAAGTAACTTTACTACACTTTCTGCTTCCCGAGGATTCGACAACCTAGGTCTACTAGGGAAAGGAGCTATATTACATCTGTAGTCCGGATCGAAGGTATCAACCCTTTTTCTAGCGCCGTTGCCGAGGAAGCAATAGCTACCCTGGTAAGGTTAGTAAGAACCTTGCTAGTTTTAATTCTTGTTTTCAATTTTTTTAGTTTTCTTTCAGTCTTTATTTGAAAAACCCAAAAAAATAGTTAGTCATTAAATTCTTGTTTTTACTATCATAATTTTTTGTTTAAGAAAATCCAAAAACATAGGAAATGTGGCTGAAAAGAAGATTGGGGAGTTTGCAACTTCCAACAATGATTATTTGCGTACTCCTATTACCTAGCCAACAATTACTACTGAAGACTATGAAATTAAGTCCCACTATTTAAGTTTGGTTCAACAGAATCAATTTGGAGGTTCTACTGTTGAGGACGCATGTATGCACTTGAACACTTTCACTGAAATATGTGATATGATGCGCATTAAATATGTTGACCCTGATGCGGTCAATTTGCTCTTATTTCCTTTCTCTCTTAGAGAAAGAGCAAAATAATGGTTTCTATCTTTGCCTAGAAATACTATTGCATCATGGGTGGAGTGTACTTATTTATTTATGACTAAATTTTTCCCACCTACAAATACTATGCAACTAAGATCTAATATTACTGGTTTTAGACAGGAAGAGTGTGAGCCACTAGAGCTTGTATGGGAGAGAATGAAAGAATGCATGAGGAACTTTCCTAGCCATGGGATAGAAGATTGGATAATTATCCATTTATTTTTTATAATGCTCTTAACCCTATGTCTAAGTCTATGCTTGATACTGTAGTTGGAGGAACATTTATGGGCAAACAAAATTACCGAAGCAAAGCAGCTGCTAGACAATATGCAAGATAACCATGCCTAATGACATGTGGATAGATCAAACACAAAGAAGGTGAACTCTGTCACACCTCAAGAAAATGAAGAACTCAATGCTAAGGTGGATGATCTCATATTAGACGTCAAAGGTAAGGAAACCCAGATAAGAGCTATCCTAGAATCAAATACTAAACAAATAGACTTCATAGCTCATATGATTATAATCCTGCTTGGTAGAAGAACTATAATCCTAATTTCCAAAAACATTATTCTAGTCCTGCAAGTAATTCTAATAATAATATGGGATCAAGTAATGGTAGTCTCTTGATCTCAAAAAAAAGTAATGGTAGTATCCAAGAAACACTTAAGTCCTTTTTGGACCCGCAAAATGAGCAAAACAATATCCTAGTTAAGATAATGGAGAACCATGATAATATGCTTGGAAAATTGTCTAACCAAGCTGTGAGTTTGAGGAATGATTTGCAGGCCCTCCAAGAAAGGACAAGGATTGTTGAGGCACAGCTAGGTAAGATAACCGAGAGTCAAACTCTCATTATAGATAAATTTGCAGGTAAAGCTGAGCCCAATCCAGTTGAAGACCTCAAGATGATAAGAATTCAAAGGGAGGAGCGGCCTGAAGAACTTGACTATAGCAATGCCCCTTCACCAAATTACACGGTTGAAGATCTTGTGAAAAGGATCAATATCAAGATTCCCGTAAGTGAAGGAAATGAGGAAGTTATGTATCAACACTTAGTTAATCAGGTAGCAATAAAGGTACGTGTGCTTGAGGAAGAATATAAGAAAATTGCTGAAAAATTACCTGTTAAGCTTGATGATATATTTGAGCCTACTATTAAAATTAAAATTGGGACTAATGAGATAGCTGCACTTTGTGATTTAGGTGCAAGTGTTTCAAAAATTCGAAAGAGCCTTTTTAATAAGTTAAATCGTGGTTCTTTTAAAATCACTAAGTTAAAATTACATCTAGCAGAATCTACCTATAAACAAGCTATAGGAATTAAAGAGAATACTTTAGTATACATTAAAGGCTATCCTGCTCTTATTGATTCTTTTATTGTTGACATGCCTAAAGATGCTACTGCTCCTATCATATTAGGTCATCCATTCTTAAGAACTATTAAGGCTTTGATTAATCTGCATGAAGTGAACGTGAAGCTTCAATTGCCTTCGCGGGATCCTTTTGTTATTTATTTCCCTAGGAAGAAGAAAGCCAAGCATGATGAGAAGGAGGCCATCACTATAAAAGCCAACGATTTTGGAGTGGGTGTTCCATTCATTTGGCCTAAGTGAGCAACATCAAGGTCAAGCTATTGATCATAAGAGAGAGAGCTTCATGGGAGGCAACCCATGTAAAATAAAGGTTTGAGTAAAGTTTTTAAGTTTTAATTTAAGTTTCATGTTGAATAAAGAGTGCTAGAAAACTCCAGTTGAGGAGGAGAAGTTCGGTGGTACTAAAAAACCTGCTTTATACATGCTGATGTTGGTTGACAATTTAGACTATCATTTTTTTGTCAAAACATGGTGTTTCGCTAAGTTTTAGGTTAAGAAAGAATTCTCAAAAAAACATAAATTTTTTGACGACTCCAGTAGGTTTAACGATCAACTATACAACAGGGATAAAAATTCTAGTCGTATAGTTTCGGCCGTATAGTTATCTATGCCATCGTCAAATTTTATTTCCTAGGTACACAAGGTTTAACGACCAACCATACGGCGGGGATAAAATCCCGGCCATATAGTTCTGGCCGTATAGATATCGCCGCCAGGAAGAAACCCTAAAATTTTGTCGTCAGACCAACTATACGGTGAGAACAAATGTTCCAGCCGTATAGTTCCGTCCGACCACAAAAACGCCACAGGAAGGTACCCCAACACCAAAACTTCAATACATTTTCTCTCTTCTACCTCCAAACTCTCTCAAAACCTCAAGAGATCTTCATCTCTACTCAATTTCGTTCGATTCCCTCGCACACAAGTGATTTACGGTATGTTTCTCCTCTGATCCTCCAATTATTTTTTGCAAATTCATCTCCGATATGTTGTCATTATCAATCTAGGGTGAGACCTACTATAAACTAATTGCCATGTTTATCTTGCTTAGATTATTATTTTGAGGAGATTCTTTAGTGTGCTATAATGAGTAATATGTTATGCTTATTACTATTGGATCAAAAAGTTTTATTTTTATCTTTTCTTATTATTTTAGATGATGAACACAAGGAGCCAAACTCGTGCTCGTGCCGCCACTAGTTCTTCTCGGGCTGCAGCTCAGGAACGCATGGGGATACGGTTTAGGGATGAGCTCCAACGCAATCACTTCAACGAGATCAAGAACTGAGAAGTGAAGACAACCAAGTGGGCTTGTCCCATTATATTGAATCAACTCGGTATTTCTAATTACTTCAATTTACTTTGCAACAGAGTTGGCCTGCAAAATTTTGTATTTCATGATGCGCCTACTTATCGTCGGTTAACTCTTGAATTTTTAAGTTCTTTGAAAGCACTGTTAAAACATGGAATGGAGAGGACATGATTTCTTTCCGACTTATGAACAACAATTATACATTATCACTTGATGATTGGTGCAATTTTCTTAGTTTACCAAACAATGATGTTAATGCTTTACGCGAATCTTATGCCGACATGCACCCTTCCCTAGACCACTATTATAATGGAATAAGTTTCACCTCTAGAGTCAACAAGGGGAAGAATATTCAACATCCTGCTATTGGCTATTTGTTCTATGTTATTGCTAACACCTTGCAGGCACGAAATTAGTTTACAAGACTCAAAGAGGAGGACATCTTGGTCCTTGCAAAAGCTACTTTCAACTACATCGACTTGTCACTCAACTTGGGCGCAATTCTTGTGCGCTAACTGGAGCACCAATCCTCCCAAAGCTAAGGACCAATCACAGGTGGAGGCATCATCACCGTGCTTGCCATTGCCTTAGGCATCGACCTAGGTGAGTTGCAACCATTGCTAGGTGAGCGACGTGTTGGTTTATCTACTTTAAAAGCTTGTGGAATGCCCATTAGGAGAGGTGTTGGTTATTACTTGCATATTGCAGGAGCTGGGCATCTCTACCCCGCTCCTTTGCCTAATGGTATTTTCTCTATCGAGGAAGGACGTTTGCTATATGATGTGCAAGTTGAACAACACCAACCCGAGGAGGAGATCCCGGATGAGGATGAAGACCAAGAAGAGGAGCAAGAAATTCCTGATCAGGAGGAGCAGCCACCAACCAGGTTCGCTACATATCAAGACTTCCAAGAACTTGGAGGAACTGTGGAGGGGATGCATAATCTTGCCCTGAACCTCCGAGAAACCACTAGTAACTTATCAACTCAATTTCGAACTAGAGCTATAACTTTTTCCCGCCATCACAATGATTTGAAGGGCTTGCAAAAGCCTAAGCTTGGGGAAGTTTCCTTATTATCTTTATTTGCGTTCATTTGTTTTTATTTATTTCGAGGTTATGCTTTTAATTTGAGTTTATAAGCACGCGTGTTGGTTTCCCCAACACTTTATCTTTAGTTATTTTTAATTTGTTTTCGAGATTTTCAAGCCGAGCTTTGCCGCCAATTTTCTATTCTTCAATTCCCTCTCTTAAAAACAACAAAAATATTTGTCCATTATCTTTATTTTCCCTCTTTCTTCTTTCTATTCTCCTTGTGGCTCTCACATATTTGCAGGAGAGTGATTGATTTCGAGTTTCCAAGAAACGAATCAAAAGGGAAGAGAGAAGAGGAACCAATCATGAGAGGTATGCCTTATGACTCCCACTTTTGAAGTTTGAGAAACCCATGCTAGTTAGTAGTAAATATTAAGATATTATATTAGTGGAGTGAGTCTTTATATTGGAGTAAAATTTTGTTTGCATGGGTATTTAGTTGAGTATGTTTTGTTCCAGCTCTTGTAGTTAACCAAGTCTTGCCTAAAAATTTGCTAAACAATTGTAATAAGAAAAAGTCTCACAATTGAAGTCTTGGATGTTGTAGTATTTAGTCTTAAAAGCTTATTCCTAGAGACACTCAACACCATAGAAAAATAATGATTGACTTGATAGCTCTCTTTCAAAGGATTTGTTCAATTGAATTAATGTTTAGCGATTTTTCTGAGCATGCCAAAGTTTGACTTGTGAATCATAAGAATGATATAGCTTTATGCGTTTCAAACTTCATGGGATGCCAACAACTCCGCTAGCCTACGAACAATCTTCATGGAGGAAACTCCTAGATTTCGGCTATGAGTTGATTAAACATATGTAGCAGAAATGCTATAATGGGTAAGATTCTTGGCATTCTCAGGTAGCTGTGTTCATGATGGAATCACTTCTCTGGCTGATATGAGTAATCATTATGCAAAAAAAACAAAAACATTGGTAATGTCACGAGTGTCCATCACAGCCCGATAAACTAATTAATTTTTTTGGCATGCTCTTAATTACTTAAAAACTAGAATTCTTGAAGGACAGTGAATAGAAAAGTAGTGCTTAAAAAGTCTTGACTTATTGATGTGGGAGAATTGAGATACTTTAGTCTATATGATTTTCATGACAAACTCTCACACTCTCAATTTTACATGATTATACTTTATTGTTCAAAGGCAAGCCTATTAGTTGATTACATGACATGGAATAGAGTTTACTCATTTGAATCATCCATGCTAACAATAATATTGCTGCACTATAAGGATTCATTAAAACCTGTATGATATGTTTGCCATTACTCTATCTATGCTGAAGTTTTTCACATTAATAAAGTGGATGAAACACGAGATTACCAATCATGAGTAAGATCATCATCTCGTTATCTCAGTTTAAATGCTGAGTTCCTTTTTGATTTTGGTTTTCTTGCTCGAGGACAATCAATTTTAAGCTTGGGAAGGTTGATGGCTATGAAATATAGCCATCCACATTTAAACTGAATATTATTCATATTTTTGATAAAATATCTCTCTAAACCCTGCCACTAATGCCTAATGATCAAAGGGGTATGCAATCATTTCTTTCTATATTTTCCTGCGCAGAAAATGACGTTTGATGATGGGAATCACAATATTAAAGTCAAAGATACAAGATTTCCAATAACCCAAATAAACCAGGGGTCGTGAGGTGGAGACATAAGCTTCAACGACCAACTATACGGCAGGAATAAAATTCCGGCCGTATAGTTTCCACCGACACCGCTAGGTCAAACAGAACAACTTTCATGAAGGTACCCCTATATAAAGAGGCCTCGGGCGACGAGAAAAGCCCCCCGACTCCACTAGACTACTCCAAGCCATCAGAAACCACACGGCCGGAGGAATAGATCTAGATCTAATCTCCAAACCCTTCTCCTCCATCATAGCCATATTCCACCACTTGTAATAGTAGATCTTATCTTCAATTGGCGACATTGTAAGACTATTACTATCAATCTCATGATTTCTATTACAATGTTTATGATTATTGATTTCATCTCTATGTGTGACTAATTCTCCTTGGGCTAAGGGCTTCGGCCTAGCCATGTAGTTTGTGCATGTTATTTATCATAGATGGGATCATGTATTAGTTTGTATGACATGATGATTACTATACCCTCTCTTGCCTCAATCTAAGGACTTGTCAGGTACCCCAAGACCCCAAGGCGGATTGATCTAGGTATAGGGAGTGTGAGTAATGACTAATCTGCAGGATGGGAACCCCAGTGACAGAAAGGGTAGTACGGTTGTATGTAAGGGATTTACTTGAGATTAACGGTGACATCACTATGCATATCATTAGTTCTCTTTCTTGTATGGATGAGACTAGTAGGTTATTGCTATAAGCGGTTGCATAGGCAATAGAAATTATGAATGCACTGCCCATATATAATTATCTTGCTCTAACAATTACATGCATACTTTATTATTATCTTTTATTCATATCAGATGTTTTACACAGCTACAGGTGAAACCGAAAGCCCCAAGCCCTCTCTCCATCATCGACAACAACAAAAGATAGCAAAATCTTGGTCCGGTAAAACAAAAAAAGAATTCTAAAACTCTCGATGGTCCGTTAAAGTAAATTACTGAATGGAAAATCATTGAGCAAGGACTGCAACTGAGGTTGAGTAGTTGGAAAGGTAAATTACTCTCCATAGGAGGAAGATTGGTACTCATCAATTCATTACTAAGTAATATGGTACTGTATATGATATCATTCTTTCAACTTCCAAAAGGAGTCTTGTAGAGATTGGATTACTTTCGATCAAGATTCTTTTGGCACAGAGATGCTGAGAAAAAGAAATATAGACTGGCTAAATGGATTGTACTTTGCCGACTCAAAGAACAGGAGGGCTGGGTATTCATGATCTGGAGATCAAGAATATAGCCCTACTTAGTAAATGTCTTTTCAAGTTATTAACTAAATATGGCATATGGAAAACTCTATTAAAGAGAAAATATGTTGGTTCAAAACCATTGTCCCAAATGGTTTGGAAACCTGGTGACTCACTTTTAGGTTGGCCTGATGGCGACGAAGAAACATTTCTTCCATTTCGGGACTTTTTCTATTAAGGACGGTTCTCAGATAAGGTTTTGGGAGGATAAATGGCTTGGCACCACTACACTCCGAGAATAATACCCTGCGTTGTATTCCATTGTTCGTTATAAGGAGGAATCGATTGCCGCTGTAATGGAATCGTTTCCTCCCGATGTGACTTTTAGGAGAGATTTAATTGGTACCAGACTAGACTCTTGGATAACGTTGCTACATCGATTAGCAAATGTTCAATTATTAGTTGGGTCTGATGAATTTCGTTGGAACCTAAGCGAGAATGGTTCTTTCTCTGTTAGTTCCTTATACAATGCATTAGTCCAGCCAATTTTACTAGTTTTAGATAATAGGATGATATGGAAGATGAAGATACCACTCAAAAACCTAATTTTTGCTTGGTACCTTTGAAGAGGGGTCATCCTTACTAAATATAATCTTATCCAGAATTGGCATGAATCCTATATGTGCTTTTTGTCATCATAATGAGACAATCAAACACTTGTTTTTCCAAAACAATTTAGCTAGATCTATGTGGTCAGTTACCCAAGCAACTTCGGGGGCTTGTATCCAGCACATAGTATTGCCTATATTTTTGGGAATTGGTTACATGGTATATATCACAAGTATAAGTTACTTTTTAGGGTTAGAGCAATTGTCATTATATGGTCGCTATGGCTATGTAGAAATGATAAGGTCTTTAATGATAAAATTTGTTCTTCCATGCAGGTTATTTACAGATGTACCAACATCCTACGATCCTGGTCGGCGCTATATCATGCGGATTTTCACAACCTTTTTCCGGAGGTGTGTCCGCGGCTGGAGGATACAATGCCAGACTTGTTTACCTGTCATGGATGGAAACATAATCTTCGTATAGGCCCTCCTTCAATACCCTAGGTGTTTTACAATTCCTCACTCTAATATGTAATCCGCCTTGTCTTTTATTTCCGTTGGACCTGTGGACTCTCGGTTGTGTACATCCTAACTATACAGAGACCGGGTGTAATGCTTAAATCTTTTAAGTAATAAAACGTCCTTTATCAAAAAAGCACAATCTATCACATATCGTCATATTAATTTCTAAATTAAAGTATTTAAAAAGAGTTGTCTCCTAAACTGTTAACTATTAATCTGATTAACGAGCCATTTTTACTACTCGTAATTTAAAATACAAATAGTTTGAAATTAAAGAAATCTTTGACGATATCATGACCCATGTAGTAGCAATGAGTGAGAGGAGTCGCATGGCATATACTCCCTCCGTTTAGAAATATAAGATGTTTTAGGTTAATGAAGCTAATGTTTCTAGATAATTTTTAGTGTGTAGGTTTAAATAAATCTACATACTAAAAGGTGCCTATATGCATTTAATTCACAAACCTAAAACATCTTATATTTCTAAATCGGCGGAAGTATTAGGGAGGACTCTTGTCATGTCTCGGCTTAACTTTGGTGTGATTACCCTGATCCCCAAGCTAGTGGAGGCCACGGATATTCACCAATTTCGCCTGATCACCGTGATCAACGTCATCGAGCGGATTTTCTCTAAGGTCTGCGCCATCAGACTCACTCCTATCATGGAACGCTTGACCCACCCACTTCAGTTTGCTTTCTTGAAGGGACGCCTGATTCATGATGGATTACTCACACTACATGAAATTATTCATGAGGTGAAGGTACGCCATAGAAAGGTTTTTTTTGTCAAGTTAGACTTTCAGAAGGCGTACGACAAACTAGATTGGGCGTTCCTTAGACAAGTCCTCGAGCGTCGAGGGCTGGATGATAGGGTGATCTCTTGGATTATGCAATTTGTTATGAGTGGTAGCACATCGATCAACGTCAATGGGGAAGTGCGTCCATATTTTTGACCCTCCTGTGGAGTTAGATAAGGGGACCCGATCTCTCCCCTCCTCTTTAACTCTACGGTGGATGCCCTGGCAGAGATCTTGGACAAATCCAAGATCACTGGCCACATCTCGGGTGTGGTAAGGCATCTAATTCCTGAAGGTGGAATCACCCACCTCCAGTATGCAGGTGATACTATGATCATGGTATAGGGGTCAGAGCTTGACATCATTAACCTCAAGTTCCTGCTCCTATGCTTTGAATCTCTGTCGGGCCTCAAGATCAACTTCGACAAGAGCGAGGTTATGATCTTGGGTTTCACCGATAAGGAGAGGCATCGCATCATAGACCGCTTGAACTGCCGGTTGGCGCACTTTCCCATTACCTACTTGGGAATGCCCATGCGCGACTCTAGGGTGTTAATCAGGGATCTTGCTCATGTGGTCGTGAAGGTTCGGACCAAAGCCGAACCATGGCATGCCGCCTCACATCCAAGGGTAGTAAGACTATCCTGATTAACTCATGTATGTCCAGCCTCACCATGTATCAGATGGGCCTTTATCTGCTCCCTGAAGGAACCCATGCAGACTTTGCGAAAGAGCTGTCTAGGTTCTTTTTGGTTGCCAAAGATGGGCACCAGAAGTATCATATAGTGAAGTGGGTAGATATGTGTACTCCCAAAATCCTTGGGGGGTCTAGGAGTCCTTGACTCATGGCGCTTCAATGTTGCATTATTACTGAAGTAGGTTTGGCGGATCCTCCAGGATGATGGAGGCCTTTGGCTCCAACTCATTAAGGCAAAGTACCTTCGGGGACGCCCCCTGATGGCGTGTGAACGCCGGGAGGGGTCCCAATTCTGGCGGGCCATTCAAGACATTAAGCACTTTATCCGACGGGGTTCCCTCTTCATGGTGGGAAATGGTCGGGAAGTCCTGTTTTGGTCTGACCCCTGGTTACAAGGGGCATCCCTCTACCGGGAATTCCCCGCATTGTTTGCCATCTGTGCAGCTCCCATGATGTTGGTTGCAGAGGCAGCCCATTAAGGTCACTGGAACATCCCGTTTCGGAGGTCCTTTAATGATGCTGAGGCAGCTGACTTCCTGAGGCTGCGGGGCTCCTTACCCTTGTCCCTCTTAGAGGATAGGGATAAGGTAACATGGGGCCAGTTTCCTTCAGGAGCTTTCTCAGTTAGTTTGGCTTATCGGACCCTCTTCTAGAGCCCAGAGTTACCTTGGACGACGCACCTTTGGAAGTCTCCCCTGTCCCTGAGCTTGCATATATTCCTGTGGCATCTGCTATGAGATCGCCCCCCTTTCGGGGTAGAGGTCTCGAAACGCAATGGTCCCTGCAATGGGTTGTGTCCGCTATGTGGGACGTTGGAGACGTGCACCCACATAATGTTCACTTGTACTGCCGCTCAGTTTTTGTGGAACTTTATCCGAGAAGCGTTGGGGCCTACTTGGTAGCCCAAGACCTCGGAGAGTTCCTAGAAACAGAGGCGAACCGAACCGGTAGAAGTCGCCACCTCTTCTCGTTGGTGTTTGCGGCCATTACATGGACATGATGGAATATTCGGAATAAGATGGTGATCGAGCGGATTTTCCTTGCCGTGCATCTGACTCTTGTTTTATTTTGTTTGCCTACCTACAACAGTGCTCCCCTTGTCTAGGAAGAGGGAACGGGAGAGCCCCGGGCCACCTGTCTAGGAGCAGTGATCATGTGAAATGCCTGACGAACGCATATACGCACCCAAGTACTCACTATTCTACACACATGTACGCTAGTGATTAAACAACAAGGCGTATGTATGGCTTCGACGTAGCCAATGGCGAGGGCGCGCCGACCAAGTCCCGCTCGGCGCTGATGTATTCTATGCACTTCGCGATCACAGTGCCAGCTATAGGGGGCGGGCTAGCTCGCGATGCCGTCGGGACGTCGCGTCTCACTTTCACAGTCTTCGATCTGATAATCCAAGCCTGGACTTCCTTTTCCACTAGTAGCCGTTCCTTAGTCGCTACCACATGTACGCTGGCACAAGCCCTTTCAGTGCAATGTCCCTACCAAGAGGTCCAATGGTAAGTTGCCGCTGCGAATCTGCACTTTCTGGGCGTTTATAAATAATCAGCTTGACTGAGTTACACATGCAGAGGTGTTAACCGCTTCTGCATTACAGAACAAACAGCATATGTCTGCATATCCCTTGGATCTCTAGCTTCCTGCGGCGAGGGGTTCGAAGATACTCACGCACTGCATTATTATATGGGCTCGTGTTCTTGGCATTGTCTCTCGGGTGTATATATATAAACAGATGCCGGTGCCAACCTTCGAATGAGCGCTAGCCAGAAACCTCGCTGAACAAGCAGTACTGAGCAGGGGTGGCAGGGGAGAGTGCTAGGAGCTAGCTCGATCCAATGGCGAGCCGCGGCGGAGCGCTCACGCTTGTTGCGCTGTGCCTGTTCGGGCTCGCGCTGCGAGGCGCCGGCGCCGGGGAGCGGCTCGTGCCGGCCATGTTCGTGTTCGGGGACTCCACGGTGGACGTCGGCAACAACAACTTGCTGCCGGGCTGCAAAGCCGACTGCAGAGCCAACTACGAGCACTACGGCATCGACTACCCATCAGGCCTGCCCACCGGCCGCTTCAGCAACGGCTACAACCTTGCTGACCAGATAGGTACGTGATGCAACATGTGTTACTTCGGGACTGAGAAGGAGTACCTATCTACGTACGTATTCTGTCGGGAACTTTCTTACTACTACTAGTTCAGGGTTTTTTTTTTAGATTCTAGTTCAGGTTTTCTCATTTTCTGTATAGAGGCTGCCATTTTCTATTGATATTTGTTAGAAGAGTTGAATGCACTGATTCTGATCGACATGCAATGCACTCACTGAGCACCTGCAAAATCCATGTTAGCGCCAACGACAACGATGATATTCCTATACTGAGCTCCTGCTAAAGAGAGCGTACCAGAAGTCTAGAATAGTATTTGGTTTACAGTTAGAGTGCAACGAAGAAATACCCTTCTTTACTAAGAGATGATCTACTAGACAATTTTTTTTTCTGTTTCTCTCTTCTACAACTCAGCTGTCATCCTAAGTGGCATTGCTAACATAAGACAATTGTATATGTCATAATTCACTCCACAATTGTAGGATAATGCAAACATTAATTGCTAGAGATTTCACTAAGACATAACCTATTGTATAACATGTTCTTTAACCACTCGAAGAAAAAGTTATTTTTTCAAATCTAAATGACATAAGAAAATACTGTCTTATCAATCATTGTACATGCCCTCAACCGCATTTTCTAAACTGTTTAACGGATTCTCCTTCTTCTATATCTCAAAAAATATATTACAGTGTCTGATCTATATATTTATTTGAAATATTAAAAATATTTGATGCAAAAAAATTGCATATGCCTAAATAATTATCTCATAAATGTAAAAACAATTTGTGTATTTGTGAAAAATGTTCATGTATGCTTGAAAAGATCTCCATGTCACGAAAATGAAATGTTCATATATTTCACAATAAATGTTTGTGCATCGCAGGAAAAAACTATATATCTACCAAAATTGAAAACTAAAAAAAATGATAGAGAAAAATGTGCATGTATAATAACAATAATGTTGATAATATGACAATAAATGTTGATAATATGACAATAAATGTTCTGTCTTGAAAATTATAATGGTTTAATATGGTCTGGCTGTATTCTATAGAATAAACGTCATGTCTTGAAAAGACACCTTTATAAATGTTGATAATTTATAGAATACAGTCGTCTAATTTGTCTTAATATGGTCTGGCTGTATTGCATAAAGGCGTCTGTATAATAACAATAATGTTGATAATATAACAGTAATTTGTTCATAAGTCTAATTTTTCCTTAACCGCATGTTGCGAGGGAGTAGGTTCTTAGTCTTGTCCATATATAACCACCAATGCTCTTGCTGGGTGACAAATCAAAGTAGGGGCAAACCAGACTAATTTGTCCTTTGATGTTGATGTCCGAATTAAGTAGTACTCCCTCCGTCCCAAAATAGATGTCTTAAATTTATTAAAATTTAAATGAATTTAGACACTATTTAATATATAGATTCATTCAAAATTTGAAAAACATAAGACATATATTCTTAGACGGAGGGAGTAGTAGTAATTTCTCGGACCAAATTACAAACCTTGAGGGTGAACCGTTTTTATTGTGTTTGGAGGAGCAGCTCAATATCTTGGATTCGCGGAGAGCCCACCAGCCTACGAATCCCTGTCGCCGGAGGGAATCGTTCGACAGATGGAGTGCGGCATCAATTTCGCATCAGGAGGGTCAGGACTGAACGTTCTAACCGGCAAACAACCCGTACGCACACACTGGCCTGACATATATCGTTTACGGGCTAACTGAAGCTGTACTCACTGGCTGGTTCTGTGTGCAGTGCGGGCGAGTGTACAGGATGACCGACCAGCTCGACCGGTTCACGTCGGCGGTGGAGATGATGGGGAACTGCTCGTACGAGCTCGTCTCCAAGTCCCTCATCTTCATCAGCGTCGGCAGCAACGACCTGTTCGAGTACGTCGACGGCAACGCCACCTTGGCCCCTAACCGCAACGACACCGCCTTCCTCGAAGACCTCGTCGCCACCTACAGGGGCTACCTGCAGGTGCATATTCTGATTTTTCGATCTTGACATGAACAGTTGAACAAGAACTATATATGTGTTGTTGCTGTGGCAGGAGCTGTATGAAGCCGGGGCGAGGAAGTTCGGCATCGTGAGCCCGTCGATGGTGGGGTGCTGCCCGACGCAAAGGCATTTCGGGGCGATGAAGACTGACCTGGACGGGTACGGCTGCTTCGGCACCGCCAACAACCTCTCCAGGCAGCTCTACCCCAAGCTGTTCTCGATGCTCGAGGACCTGAGCGCCGGCCTGGCCGGCATGAACTACTCCATCTGCGACTCGGCCGCCATGGCCGAGGCCGTCTTAAAACACGCCGTCGCGCCTACAGTGAGTAAGTCAGCTAGCTGCACTAACTGCAATGCCCATCAGTCCATCACGTAGTTCCTTTGCTAATGTGGCTACTATCGTATTTTTTGGGCAGACCTGACGGTGCTGGACACCGGGTGCTGCGGCGGCGCGGGGCAGACCAGGGAGGGCAAGTGCAACATATCGGCTTCGGTGTGCCCCAACCGCGAAAACTACCTCTTCTGGGACGGCTTCCACCCGACGCAGACCGCGTCGGCGGAGGCCGCGGTGGCGCTCGTCGGCGACCCAGGGATGTACGTCCGCCCCATCAACATCACCAGGCTCGCGGCGATCTAGTTGCCGGACATGGAGAACTGCCAACGTACGATATGGCCGCGTGGCGTGTGCGGTGCGCTTCGGCGCCGTCTTGTGGTACTAATAAGTATAGTATATTGGGGTGGTGTGGGGCTACAGAGTGGCGATTGAGACATGCATGGTTTATAGAGGGATTGTGGTGCACGTCCACAGAATTTGTGTTTCGGCGTGCTTGTCGTTCGATGATCAGTGTCTGGTTGTTCAACGATTTGACGTCTTTTCCTTCAAATAAGACCTTCGGGTATACACATAATTCGAACAGATGATTATGTTTGGAGAACTACAGTGTGTCTTGAGGCATTGGAAGCTTAACTGAAAGTCATGGATCTCAATTAGGGTTTTTTCCTGCTGCTCCTCCTTCCTCCTCCCTCGCGTGCGCGAACGCCCTATCCGCGAGAACTCCTCCACCATAGCTACTACCCGGCGGCGTGCTGTTGGCATAGATACCATCCACCGCTCCCTCATGTTTTGCTGGATCAAGGAGAAATCACCGAGCCGTACATGTACATATCTCGGAGCTGGCGTGCGTTGTGGTGCTATAGGATTGGACCGCGACGAGATCTACATCAACCAACATTGTGAAATGTTTTCACTCGTGTTCATCAAGGGTATGATGATCTTACTTAACATGTTACTTGCATCTTCTTAGATTGGATCTTGGTTTTTTCTGGCACATGTGACAGAATTTTTTGTGTTCTATCGTGCATTCCCCATCAATGTTATCGGAGACAGGTCTATGCATAGATACTTTGTACAAGTAGACATTGTTTAGTGGACGTTGATTTTCTTGTTGCTACCCTCTTTTTCTTATTTTCTTTTGGCGAGATCGTGAGATGCAGCGGCCCGAACCGACCTTACAGTCTGTTGCACTAGACATGCAACTTGTATTGCATATGCAACCCGCAGGTGTCTGTCTCTCTCACTCTAGTTCTAAACCACATGAGCAACGGAGGGCTTTTTAGATATAATCTACACGAAGTTAATAAGTAACTTGTACATCAATGTTGTGGCTTTGCTAGGTAAGAACGGTTTTTACGCATCTCATATAAACCACGTAAAATATCTAAAGGGTAAGAAAGAGGCATCTAACTTTTTTTCGTAGGGCATGTGATATGGTATGGCCAAAACTGTGATTCATATGTGACATATGTGATGTATGAGATAATCATATTTTGTAATTTTCATGACGTCATGTCAATAAGTATGGCAGCCAACTAATAGGAGCCATATGGTTGTCTTTTATTGCATATGACATGTGTATCAATTTCAACACCATGTAATTGCTTTAGTTTATCGCTATAAGTTAGCTATAGGTGTAGTTGCAATATATGGTGGAGACGACCATATGTCGTGCCTAAGACCTATGCGCCATGGTAGTAGATTGATGGAGATCATGCTAGCGCGTTGGAGATGGAGATCAGAGGTGCAAAAAAGGCTATACCATGTCACATATTTTATCCATGTGATTATTTTTCTTAATCATGACTATAGCATTATAAGATGATCCCTCATACATAATATTAAGGTGTTTATGTTTTTTCATATTATGCACCATCTTGACACATCATCGTTTTGAAGCGCCTTGATGATCGGGTGTGATAAACTCGTTGTTCACATATGACGTGTGTAAGCCAGTTTTACACATGTGTATACTATGATTAACTTGACGGGCTTAGCATGTGCATGTACATATATGACCCCGGAACACATCGAACCGAAAGATTAAACATGAGTTAAATGAATGGTATGATCGACATATTGATGTTCACTATTGTAGCTACATCATCTCACGTGATGATCAAACTTGGTATAGTGAATTTGGATCATGTGTCACTAAACAACTATGAGGGATGTTGAATTTAGTGGGAGTTTATTAGTAATTTGATTATATGAGCTATTATTCTACGTGAATTTGCATGGTTCATAGTAGTCATTGGCATCCGTTATTCACCTTACACTTATATTATTATTTGAGATAGAAAAACTATAAATATCTGGTAATTACTTTACAGACTTACCATATTGTTAGAAGTGCCAAGTAAAGATTAAGTCATATTGTAAACTTTCAGCAAATCTCACTTGCTCCATGCAATTTAATAAGTTGAATTAATCCAAGACCAATGGTTCCAATTTAGTATCTAACATCACGCTTGCCTCTGGGAAACTTGAACTTCAAAAGTTGTTTTGAGAATCGAGGTGATCTGGGAGCTAAAAGTCTTGTTTCAGAAACAAGCGAGGAGTGAAATATATTTGATATTTAAAACTTGTTTGGTTTAAAGAAGATTGAGTATAGTTCAGTGAGATAACATATGCTCATATTCTATGAGTATATGCGAAGATTGAAGACGTTAGACGTCCTAATCACCCAAAATGTTTGGGAATCGATATTATTCTCGCATTAGTCCTGATGAGATATAGTTGTTTCATCATGAAATTTGTTATGATAGGATGCATAAAATGTATAGATAATTTCTTTTTACTATACTTTGCTTTAAAACGGAATCTAGAAGAATGCCAATCATGTTATAATGGTGATCAACTTCAACGTGTGAATACAAGGTTGCTATTATTTGAATAACACAATTTGCACTATGTGGCATGTAATTGGAGCCACTATTGATGTTGGTAGATTCTTCTAAAAGGAAAGAAAACACTAGAAGAGGGTCTGCAAAAAGTATCATGCGGAAAAAGACTAAAAAGTCTAGCTCAGGTATATATAGATGATATACATGTTATAGATTTTTTTGCTGGTTAACAATGTAATTCTTCGGTATTAGATATTGGATTGGCTGGTATGAAGTGACATATAAAGCAACACAATTAAATAACTAACGGCCTAAATAACTAGCAAAAGTATGTGGTCATTATGCTCGTCAAAAACAAATAAAATATTGTTGTTTTCATCATCGGCATAAAACTGAGCCCTCAACATTTATTTCAGAACTTAATAATTATTATTTTGTTCCGGTCTTATGAAAACAGTGCTTCTTCAAATTATTATTATATTCCATAAATGATGAATTATTATAATTCTTGTTTGTAGGTTATCCCAAAGAAACTGTTAAGTATTCTATCTACCATAAAAAAAACAAAGATGAAGTACTTCTATCTAGTGTTTGCCACTAAAAACGAAGACATTCCCATACCCGTACGAAATGGTGAAATTTTTTAAGATTCATCGTAATTTTTTTTTTCATGGAGTAGCTTCGTCTTGTCGTTTTACACTACTCCATGTTGTAAATTTTTCGTTGTAACATTCATATATGAGTAGATCTACATCCCCCGTAATATGTATTAGGAAAATGCTAATCTACTTGTCTATGACGGTCAAAACGAAAAACATACAAGACGAAAGTTATGTAAAATGTTGAGCTAAAGGTACTCCTGAAAGGAAATTTCAAATGATTGAATGTGGGTGACAAGTTTGATACAATTCGTCTAAAAAGGCTCTGAACATGAACAAGGCATTGAACTTCAAAAAATCAACAACTATGAACCAATCACGAGAATTGAATTACAACGTCGATGTGAATTTTTTTCATACATAGCTCATTTCGAATCAAACACCATTGTGGAGATTAGAACACTTGTTGCATGCAGTGAAACAAAACACGCTCGCTGCGTTTTCACTGTCCTTCTTGATAATAAGCGGTGACCAAACGAAGTGTCAAACATGGATTTATACAATTATATTTGCTCTAGGCCGTCATGTTTCCATGAGTTATGATGCGCATGCATGAAAAATGAGATTTTTTAACAAAGAGAATATATTAATATCGTGGAGATATCAATTACACCCAACCTCTACAACAACGAAATGTCCAAAAGAAATTATGAATGCACACAACCCTAGAACAAAAAGAAGAAGAAAAAATAAAAGATCCCGCTATAGTGATCAAAATATTGTAGCTACGACAAAAATACTAGTCAAGACTACACCCGGAGTCTAAATTCTCCAAAAGCAACGCCTCCAAGAAGGAAACAATGTACAGGTGTCGTTGTTGCCCGATCATCGATCTTAGGTTTTCACCCTGAAGAAAGTCCACACTTTCAAAACAATTCATTCAAAAAAGCCATTGCCAGATACAACCAATTAAAGTCAGATATTGGATTTTCACCCTAAGAGATTGTTGGAGATATGCCCAAGAGGCAATAATAAAGTGGTTATTATCATATCTTCATACTTATGATAAATGTTTTACATAGCATGCTATAATTGTATTAACATGAAATATTAATACTTGTGTGATTTGTAAATATAAAAGAGTCCCTAGTAAAGCCTCTTGTTAAACTAGCTTGTTGGTTAATATATGGTCATGGTTTCCTGATCATGAACATAGAGATGTTATTAACAACAAGGTCATATCATTAGGAGAATGATGTGATGGACATACTCCTATAGTTAAGCGTAGCATAAAGATCAAGTCATTTAATATAGTTCATTTGCTATAAGCTTTCTGATACATAGTAACCTAATTCCTTCGACCATGAGATCATGTTAATCACCATCACAGGAAGGATGCTTTGATGACATCAAACACCACACTGTAACTGGGTGGCTATAAAGGTGGCATTGAGTGTTCGGAAAGTATGGGTTGAGGCACATGGATCAAGAGTGGGATTTGTTCATCCATATGACAGATAGATATACTCTGGGCCCTCTCGGTAGAATGTCATACAATTAGCTTGCAAGCATGTGACTGGCTCACAAGGGATCACATACCGCGGGAACGAGAAAAGAGTACTTATCAGTAACGAGGTTGAACTAGGTATGCAGAGATACCGACGATCAAAACCTCAGATTAGTAAATTATCGTGAGATAAAGGGAAATTGGTATCGTATGTAAGTGGTTCATTCGATCGTAAAGTAATCATAGAAATATGTGGGAGCCATATGAATTTCCAGATTCCTCTATTGGTTATTGATCGGAGAAGTGTCTCGGTCATGTCTGCATAATTCACGAACCGCAGGGAGACACACTTAAGGATTCGATGTTGTTGTGTAGTTATGGAATGATGAGTAAGAGACCGAATGTTGTTCGGATTCTCGGATGGGATCTGGGATATCACGAGGAGATCCGGAATGGTCCGGAGAAAAAGATTTATATAAGGAAAGTCCTGTTTCGGAGTTCGGAAAAGATTCCGGTGTTTTCACCAGGAATGTTCTAGAAGGGTCTAGAAGGTCCAACACTCCGGAGGGGAAGGGTACATAGATGTGTCATGACAATGTGGAATGGTTGCATCATGTACTAGGTCACTTGGCTGGGCAATATGGAGAGAGAAATCAAATCCAAGTTTGAAAGTCAAACGCCAATTTGAAAAAGTCAAATATTAAGTTTGCTTGGTGGAGGGAGAGTAGGAAACCTACTTGGGGAGGAAGTCCCACTCCCTCCCACCCGCCGGCCATGAAGGGGAGTAGGAGGAGGACTCCCTCCTCCCAATTCGCCCCCTCCCACCTATATAAGGAGGGGTAGGGTGCCCCCTACCCCTCACACCTAAATCCTAGCCCTTGGCGCCACCACCTCCAAGTGTTGCCGCCACCTAGGTCTCCTCTTCCAGCCGACTTGGGGCAAACCCTAGCTTTCCCTAGCCGTCGGCCAAGCTCACCCCTTGGTGCCTCTAAACCCTAGATCACCAAGGCCTCTCTCATACTCCACCATACTCGCTCCGGCTTAAGGCGAAGCCCTGCGAGATCTCCCCTCTACTTCCGACACCACGCCGTCGTGCTGCCGGAATCGCGAGGAGAGTGCTACAACCTCCGCCGCCTGCTGGAACAAGGGAGAGGAAGGTCTTCATCAAGTACCGAACGTGTGACCGACTGCGGGAGCGCTGCCGGAACGCAGCGCCGGAAGGATCGTCTACGCGATCTTGAGATCGGCAAGTGTACGATTACATCACCCACGAGAATCTGCTCTCGTTAACCGCTTTGGAATCTTCGAGGGTGAGTTCCTCTATCGACTCGTTGCTACAATCTAGTAGATAGATCTTGGCTTGGTTGTGTGCATGCGGTAGAAATTTTTTGTTTTCCATGCTACGAACCCCTACAGTGGTATCAGAGTCGTGTCTATATGTAGATCTGTTGCACGCGTATAACACAATGGTCATTGTGGGCGGTGGTGCTTTTATTATCAATTGCTTCTTGTGTACTTTGCATCTTGCGGTATGATGGGATGAAGCGGCCCGGGCTAACCTTACATGACATCGTTCATGAGACTTGTTCCACGCTCGACATGCAACTTGTATTGCATAAGTGGCTTTGCGGGTGTCTGTCTCTCCCATCATAGTAAAGATTCAATTTACAACGGGCACTTGATAGTTCAAGCATCAACGTTGTGGTTCTTGTTCGTAAGTTAGAACGACACTTATTGAAAGCCCCAAACCACGTAAAATATGCAAAGAAAATTAGAGGCATCTAACTTTGTTTTGCAGGGGTGTGCTGTGATGTGATATGGCCATGATTGTGATTATATATGATGTATGTAATATTCCTTATTGTAAGATGGCAACCGGCAGGAGCCATATGGTTGTCTTTTAAATTCCGTTAAGACCCGCGTGTCTATTATTCAAAGTAGCTGTAATAGTTGATGCGGGTGGACGACAACCATGAAGCGACGCCATTGACCTTGACGCCATGCCGGTGTTGATGGAGATCATGATTGTGCTTGAAGATGGAGATCGGAAGCACAAGAAGAAAGTCCATATCATATCACATATTATGAATTGCATGTGATGTTATTCCTTTTATGCATCTTGTATTGCTTAGTTAACGACAGTAGAATTATAAGATGATCCCTCAAGCACACAATTTTAAGTATTAAAGTGTTCATCCTTAGTAAGCACTGTTGCTAAAGCTCGTTGTTTCGAAGCACCACGTGATGATCGGGTGTGTTAAATTCTGCGAGTGTATACAACGTGAGCAAGCTAAATTTGCTCATACGGAAGCTAAGGTTTGGTCTTGACGAGCCTATCATGTACATACATGGTCTCGGAACACGGATCACCGAAAGGTAAAGCATGAGTCATATAGTAGATATGATGAACATGTTGATTGTTCGCCATTGAAGCTACATCGACTCTCGTGATGATTGGTTTTGATGTGGTGGATTTGGTTTGTGTGATCACTAAAACAATGCGAGGGATATTGTTTTGAGTGGGAGTTCAACAGCAATATGATTAAAAGTTGAACACTATTTATCATAAATTAAATCAAAGTGAATTTGCATAGTTGTTGTAGTCATTGGCATCTGTTTACCACCTTGCGCTTAGTTATAATTGAGATGATAGAACTATAGAATTCTAGTTAGTTACTTTACGAACTGGTATCGTATTGTTTTGAAGTGTTAATCTAAAGTTTAAAAGTCCCATTGTAAACTTTCAGTAAGTTTCGATTACTCCATGAAGTTTAATAGTTGGTATTAAATCAAGAGTAACAATTCCAGTGTTAGTATATAAGTATCATGTTTATCTCCATGATTCTTGATAGTCGAAAGATAGTTTCAATATCAAGGTAATCTAGGAGTTGAAAGAGTTGTTTCAGAAACCATCATGTATGGAAGATATTGCGATATCTGAAATGATGTTTTGGTTACAACATGATAGAGTATAATATGGCAAAGTTTATGTTCTCATATTTGATGAGAATTTACAAAGTTGGAGACACTAGTTGTCCTAATCCTCCAAAAGGTTTTGGAGAGCAACATTATACTCGCGATTCACCGTTATAAGCTGATGTAGCTTGATCATGAATAATTCCATGAGAAGGGTGAATATTTGATGTAGGTAAAATGTTTACTACACCAAGAGATCACTAAAGAAAGGAATTTGGAAGAACACCAAACATTTGATGATGGTAATCTACTTCAAAGTGCAAGTCCAAAGACATTGGTATTTAACTATTCACGCTCTAGACTATGTGTCATATGGTTGGCTCCACTATTGATGTTGATAGATTCTACAGAAAAAGAAATACTGAAAGAGAATCACATAAATATATGGCAGAAAAGAAAAGACTAGAATTGTTCAGCTTAGGTATATAGAGGATATACATGTTATGGCTATATTCTTTGCTTATTAAACAATGTGGTTCTTAAGTATTTGATACTGAATTTGTTGATATGAATCGTCATACAAAACAACAGAATTCATGAACTACAATGGCCTAAGTAACTAGCAAAAGAATATGTGATGATGTTCATCGAGAACAAATAAAGGGTTATTGTGTTGCTCGTTAAACATCAAAGCTTGCCTTCAAGATTTGTTTTATCAGGTATTATGAGAACAAAAGGGTTGTTCAAATAATTTCCGTAATCCATAAAAGATGGATGATTTACAAATCTCGTTGGAGAAATCACATCCATAAAACTAGTGCTAAAAATGTCGAAAGACAAATTAAAAGATCACTTAGGAAGTGACATCACCGTTTAAATTATATTGGAAAGAAAACATGAAGAAACTCCATGTGGATGGAATTTTGGAGTCTTTTGATTTTTGATCAAATGATGCTTGTGAAACTTTCCTAGAGATAATTAAAACTCCGTTCATAGGCCAAAGGGAACGGATGACTAGCTTATTGAAACTTGTACATAATGTTGTATGAAGTCCATTATGTATAGTCAAGAGCGATGGATTTCAACTTCATATGCTTTCTCCAAAAATTTGAGTGAATCTATGAATATTTACTTAATAAGGATGGAGTATGAAACATTTGAAAAGTTCAAAGACTTTCAAGATGAAGTGCAAAATCATTGTTACAAGAATATAAATAGTTTATGATAAGATCATAAAGGAAGATATTTGAGTTACAAGTTTAGCATAATACCTAAGATTTAAGGAATCGTTTCGTGGATTTGCATTTCCCAAAACACCATAAGAGTATGGAGCGTTCGAGATATATAATTGAACCTTGTTTGACATGGTAAGATCAAAGGTGTAATTCATAAAACTGCCATTATATTTTAAAGATTAAAAGCTTTAGAGACTACCGTTTTTCCACTGAAAAGAGCTCCATCATAATCCGTTGAATTGACACCATATAAAGTTATGGTTTGGGATAAAACCCAAGTTGTCCTTTCTTAAACATTGGTATGCTATGCATAAGAAAGATGTTTGCAACCAAAATCGGATGAACATATCTTTGTATGTTATTTTGAATAATCGTTGAGCATTCCTCCATAACACCAAAGACAAAAATGTTTGTCGCTTAGAACGTCAAGTTTCTTTGAGAAAGAAATTTTCCGTGAAAAGTTAAGTGGGAGGACAATAGAACCTTAGCTATATGTGCAAAGTTGCGCAGCACCAAAAAGTGTTCCGGAGGCAGCAACAACGCTCATGGCTCACGTGCCTCAAAGGTTGTGGACACGGAGATCTAAGTTCTTATTGAACAAAGTAGGTCGGATAAACAATCAAATACCAAGATTTGAGGTTTGAATCATTATTTGATAATAATGAACCGACTACATGCAAAGAAGCGATGATGGGCCCTGACTCTGTCAAATGTCTTGAAGCCATAAAATCCGTGATAGTTCCATATACGAGAGATCAAGCTTTGAACTCGAAAGACCCTCTGGAAAGGTACAAGACCTTACAGTCATATTTGGATCTATAAAGAAATAGACATGGACGTTTCACATCTATGAAATTATCGACATGTCGGGAAAGAGTTCACGATAATGTTCAAAGAGTTGACTATGACAATATCTGATCTTTCATTAAGCGATATTTAGTCTAGACGGATTAATGTAGCAACCACGACATATAATTTTGTTATGTGTTGAATAAACAAAACAAGTTCTTTCAATAGAATGGTTACCTAGGACGTGTGCATGACACGGTCGAAAGGGTTTTGTTAATGCAAAGGATGCTAAAAGCATATGAAAACTTCAATGGTTGAAGTAAGCATCACGGAATTGGAATCTTCACTATGATGAAACTGTTAAAAGAGTTTAATTTCATCGGAGACGATGAAGATGCTTGCATTTGCAAAAAATTAAGTGGGAGCGCTAAGACATATTTCTAATACATTATGTGGAAGACATATTGTTGATTGGAAATAATGTATATTTTTATTAACACAGGATAAGAATTTCATCTCGATGAAAGGCTTAGGCAGAACCCGAATATTTGGCATCAATGTCTATATGGATAAATTGTGACGCCAATATGGTTGTGCCAGAAGTACATAGATGAGATATTGAATGAGTTCAATATAGAAACTACAAGAAAGGTTCTTGTTGCACAGGAAAGATTGAATAAAGATTTAAGTATTTTTTATACTTGATAGATACAATCACAAAGAGTATTTTATCAATCATGTTGTGATGTGTACAAATCCAGATATGTCCTATGCTCTAAATGTTATGAGCGTATACCAGAATGATTCATAAGATGATTATTGGACGATAGTAAAGATATTCTTATAATCTTTTAGAAGAACTAAGAATATATTATTTTGTAGAAGTGACAATTAGATGGTTAGTTCATTGTAAAAGTATTACATTGATACTAGTTTTGTCACAAAGTATAAATTAAGTTTATCTCAATCTAAACTAATGGTGGCACAATATGATGGAAAGTAAGTTCCATAATGAATTTGGATGTATTCCAAAGTTAAGACATTGTGACAGATACTACAACAAAAGGCTAAGTATATGGCTGCTATTATAGCAGCAAAAGAGGGCATTTGTATCAAGTAGTTTGTTATCAAACTAGGTGTAGTTCATAGTGGGATAATACTATGAAGATATATTGTATGACAATATTATCAACATGATTTAAACCCCAAAGATCTAAAGGTCTCACCAAAGGACCAAATTTATACAAAGCCATCTCATTAGAGAATGAGTGATGCGTAGAGACACAAAGACATGCAATTACACACGGACCTGGAAGTGTCAGATCCGGAAATCACTTGACCACTAGCAATCGTGTATATACAACACTGGAAAGCCATAGGTGTTGAATACACAAAGGTTTGAAACTAGATTATTGACTCTAGTGCAAGTGGGAGATTGTTGGAGATATGCCCAAGAGGCAATAATAAAGTGGTTATTATCATATCTTCATACTTATGATAAATGTTTACATAGCATGCTATAATTGTATTAACAGGAAACATTAATACTTGTGTGATTTGTAAACATAAAAGAGTCCCTAGTAAAGCCTCTTGTTAAACTAGCTTGTTGGTTAATATATGATCATGGTTTCCTGATCATGAACATAGAGATGTTATTAACAACAAGGTCATATCATTAGGAGAATGATGTGATGGACATACTCCTATAGTTAAGCGTAGCATAAAGATCAAGTCATTTAATATAGTTCATTTGCTATAAGCTTTCTGATACATAGTAACCTAATTCCTTCGACCATGAGATCATGTTAATCACCATCACAGGAAGGATGCTTTGATGACATCAAACACCACACCGTAACTGGGTGGCTATAAAGGTGGCATTGAGTGTTGGAAAGTATGGGTTGAGGCACATGGATCAAGAGTGGGATTTGTCCATCCATATGACGGATAGATATACTCTGGACCCTCTCGGTGGAATTTCATCCAATTAGCTTGCAAGCATATGACTGGATCACAAGGGATCACATACCATGGGAACGAGAAAAGAGTAATTATCAGTAACGAGGTTGAACTAGGTATGCAGAGATACCGACGATCAAAACCTCGGATAAGTAAACTATCGTGAAACAAAGGGAAATTGGTATCGTATGTAAGTGGTTCATTCGATCGCAAAGTAATCGTAGAAATATGTGGGAGCCATATGAATTTCCAGATTCCTCTATTGGTTATTGATCGGAGAAGTGTCTCGGTCATGTCCGCATAATTCACGAACTGTAGGGAGACACACTTAAGGATTCGATGTTGTTGTGTAGTTATGGAATGATGAGTAAGAGACCGAATGTTGTTCGGATTCTTGGATGGGATCCGGGATATCACGAGGAGATCCGGAATGGTCCGGAGAAAAAGATTCATATAAGGAAAGTCCTGTTTCGGAGTTCGGAAAAGATTCTGGTGTTTTCACCACGAATGTTCTAGAAGGGTCTGGAAGGTACGGCACTCCGGAGGGGAAGGGTACATAGATGTGTCATGACAATGTGGAATGGTTGCATCATGTACTAGGTCACTTGGCTGGGCAATATGGAGAGAGAAATCAAATCCAAGTTTGAAAGTCAAACGCCAATTTGAAAAAGTCAAATCTGAAGTTTGCTTGGTGGAGGGAGAGTAGGAAACCTACTTGGGGAGGAAGTCCCACTCCCTCCCACCCGCCGGCCATGAAGGGGAGTAGGAGGAGGACTCCCTCCTCCCAAGTCGCCCCCTCCCACCTATATAAGGAGGGGTAGGGCGCCCCCCTACCCCTCACACCTAAACCCTAGCCCTTGGCGCCACCACCTCCAAGTGTTGCCGCCGCCTAGGTCTCCTCTTCTAGCCGACTTGGGGCAAACCCTAGCTTTCCCTAGCCGTCGGCCAAGCTCACCCCTTGGTGCCTCTAAACCCTAGATCACCAATGCCTCTCTCATACTCCACCATACTCGCTCCGGCTTAAGGCGAAGCCCTGCGAGATCTCCCCTCTACTTCCGACACCACGCCGTCGTGCTGCCGGAATCGCGAGGAGAGTGCTACAACCTCCGCTGCCTACTGGAACAAGGGAGAGGAAGGTCTTCATTGAGTACCGAACGTGTGACCGACTGCGGGAGCGCTGCCGGAATGCAGCGCCAGAAGGA
The DNA here is from genome assembly GCA_916181665.1 of Avena sativa. NCBI lineage: Eukaryota > Viridiplantae > Streptophyta > Magnoliopsida > Poales > Poaceae > Avena > Avena sativa. Next base: position 161,268,114 of record OV702294.1, on the reverse strand, counting down.
TTGTCTACGCGATCTTGAGATCGGCAAGTGTACGATTACATCACCCACGAGAATCTGCTCTCGTTAACCGCTTTGGAATCTTCGAGGGTAAGTTCCTCTATCAACTCGTTGCTACAATCTAGTAGATAGATCTTGGCTTGGTTGTGTGCATGCGGTAGAAATTTTTTGTTTTCCATGCTACGAACCCCTACAGAGATAGATTATGAACCCTTCATGTATTGCCGCCCCCCGCTTGCTCATGTTGTTAGTTACAATTCAAGAAACATCAAGCAAAGTCCTTATCGCCTCGAAGACTCAGTTCGGCGTTACTAGAGCTCAGACCTCAGCGACATGACATTCTTTGCCACTGTTTTCACCATGGAAATTGAAATACCGACATGTCCCATGATGAAAACAGGCAACAAAGCTTCGCGTCACACCCTCTTGAAGCCACATGGCTAGAAATAGTGGTGCACACGACCGAATATCATCCGATCCATCAGTCTACAGGCATCAATCTCTAGATGGAGATCTCCGACGGAGTCTTTTAGAACTCGTTACCAGCCAGATCAATGAGGCCAGGTATCAAGCAGAACATCGTCCTGATGCGAGAAGAACCCTAAGATCGCCTCCTTTATTCAAGTCGAGCCAGAAGCCCCTACGCCACCGGCCGGCTGCAGGGGACGACAAACCAGACCGCCACCAACCTCGCTGGAACCGGCGCAGACTAGCCGATGCACGCAGTGGACGCCGCGACCCGTCGACCTAGATCAGACCCAGTTTAGGCCCGATGCTGCCGCACTCCATGGCAGTAGCACCTCAGATGGTGTCGTCGAGGACTTGCCTCGCCCGATCTGCTATCCATAGCGCCGCCACCATAGTGTCGCCGCCTTCACATCCCACCAACCACAAGTGCTCGCCGCCACGAATCTCTGCCCCGATGCACAGCAACCGCATACCTCCTTAGCCCTCCGCCTTAGGCGAGACGGGAATCGCCACCGCCGCCGGTGGTAGCGGCCAGGGGTATCGGAGGGAAATGGTGCCGGCTAGGTTTTTTTTAGGGTGACATGGGAGGGAGTGAGCGTCAACAGGCAAGGTATGAAAAATGAGATGACAAACAAACATTGGCCTTGCTGGCTACTGTTTGGGGTCCTCTGTTTAACGACTAGTTCAAGCCAAAAATCGATGCAGAGGATGGGTCACTTGAGCCCTTTTCGAATTTTTCAAAAAGCATAAGATATTTTCAAAAAAAAACCTATGTATAACCAACAATATCAAATACAAGTCTGCAAATTTTAAATGGAAAATATATTTTATTGCGTGCACAGCAAAAAAGACAAATATGACGAATTTTAGAAAAATGGAGACCCATTTAAAATTGCACTTTTCACGCCTAGATCTTAAAAATTCTTATTTTTTCTAAGACCAGAATACAAAGTATTTTTACATGAATTTTGCATGCATGTATTATAAATCATTACCTACATCCCGATTTTTTTTGAATTTTTAAAATCATTAAATTTGAACTTTAAGAAAGAAAAAGGGAGTCCACCATGGTGGACGGGCTCCAAAGCGAAAATCGATGTAAAGGAGTTTTTTCTATGTATTCTATGCACTTCGCAATCACAGTGTGCCAGCTCGCCATCCCGTCTGAATGTGGCGTCTCGACATCGGTTTTGTAGGTACGTACGCACTCGTATTCTGAACCATAACACGCCAACCGGCTCGCAACCACGCACTGGCTGAAAATCCAAGCCTGAACTTCCTTTTCCATCACTAAGCAATCACTCACTACCTTACATACGCTAGCAGAAGAAGACTTGTACAGTTCAGTCCAATTGCAAGTCGCCATACACTGCGGACTCGCACCTGTCAGTGACGTCTACAGTAATACACCAAAATTATCTCGACTGAGATAAACATGCAGAGTGGTTAACCGCTTCTGCATTACAGAACAAGCAGAGCATATCCCCCTGCGACGTTTACTGCGGCGAGGCGTTCGAAGATACTGTCGGAGCCAATTTTTCTTCAAAATAAACAATCGTCACGGGAGTACTATCAGTGTAAAAAATGATTGGGAAATGCATGTTTTTCTTGACTACACTACAGTACTTTTGTGCGGGATCACCACTCATTGCTCGGGCACATGAAGTGCATATAAACCTTCAAACGGGCGGTCAGGAATCATAGAGAGACCAGGCGGCAGAGTGTGGGATACGAAGGGGCTAGCTCCGATGGGCAGCAGCCATGGCGGAGCGTCCGCGCTCGTTGCGCTGTGCTTTTTCGCCGAGCTCGCGCTCCGAGGCGCCGGGGAGCGGCTCGTGCCGGCCATCTTCGTGTTCGGGGACTCGACGGTGGACGTCGGCAACAACAACTTCCTGCCGGGCTGCAAAGCCGACTGCAGGGCCAACTACCCGCTCTACGGCGTCGACTACCCGTCTGGCGAGCCCACCGGCCGCTTCAGCAACGGCTACAACCTTGCTGACCACTTAGGTATTCTTATTAGTTTAGGTTGTATATACAGAGGCTACTTTTCTTTTCCAGTACTATGTGATTATTATGTGAAAAAAATCAATGTTATCTCCTTATGACAATGATGCCACGTTGCATAATAGCGTATGGTTTTACTATAGTAATACTAGAGTATAGCTTATGCATGGTTTACACATCACAGCTGAAATGCAACGAAGAAATGCAGGCTACCGTCTACCGAATACCGATCTTTTCTTCTTTGAGAGATGCGAACTACTTTTCCTGGTGCAAGAAGGAAAAGTTGTTGTCCTTCTGTTCACGGGATGGTCATCTAGGCACCGGGGGCCAAAGCCTCTCAACAAATCATAACATGACTGGAAGCAGAGGCTGCATAGCGTTATCAGGAAAAAGTGAAACGTGAAAGGCTGGTGCCGGCCGGTACCATTTTGTTGTCGTTTCAAGTTCACCGAGGCCGAATAGTTTAGTTCTTTTACCAATTGAAAATGTTAGAAGAAATGAGAAATTGTTAGGGGAAGGGAGTGCTTAGCCTAGAGAACTTTGCACAACTAGTGCTCCTTCCGTTCAGAAATATAAGACATTTTGGCTTTGTAAAATGAATGTATCTAAACGATTTTTAGTGTATAGGACGTCTAGATATATTCGATTTACAAATCTAAAATGTTTTATATTTCTGAACGGAGGGAGTACTAATTTGCAGCATTTTCATGCAAATCCCATTCTCCGCTTATTACAAGCCAAAATGGCGGTCTGCGTGCCCCTCTAGTGGCATGGGTTAGCCGAATAATGATTTCCATTTTTTTACACAGCTAGTGCCCCTCTAGGGGGAAAAGAACATTAAGAAAGTAAAATAGAAATATAAAATAAAATAAGGAGATGAAATGAAAAGGAAAGAAATAATAAGCTTTCTAAATCTAAGTCGATGTCTTAAGCCATTTGAAATCTATCAGACATTAAGTAAAAAATGTTGTTGTCAAATGAAATAGCATACTGATGTAAAGTGTGAAATCCATAAGAAATACTCGATCCAATACTACCAACAAAATAAATTTTTAGGATTTTCATTAATCATCAAATAAAATTGTAAGATAATTTATGTTGACCGGGCTTCAATTTTTGGGATATATCGCATGTTTGAATTTTTATAGCTCGGTAATTCTATTTGGTGTGAGTAGAATTTGATCTTGGCCACGAAGTTTCCCAACTTGATTTTTGTATTCCATACATGTTTTCAACTAGGGGCAACTATTTCTCGGTTTGTTTATTCAGAACTACTTATTCCTGTCATTATTCATAACCATTATTAAATGGGGATTTTCTTACTATCTCCGCTCTATAAAAATAAGGCATATAATTGTAGTCCAAATTCATAGCATATGAAAAAAAAATCAGGAACAACATACGGTGTTTGACTGAATAGATACATAAAAATATCAGTATTTATGATACTAAAAATATACCCCCTCCGTCCAAGAATAGATGTCTTGGGTTTTTCAAATTTTGGATGAATCTATATACTAAATAGTGTCTAGATTCATTCAAATTTTGACAAATTTGAGACATCTATTTTGGGACGGAGGGAGTATATTTTATGGTGAATCTATTGATATAATTTTGGCATTTTACTTGTTCATGTTTTTACAAACTTGGCCAAAGTTAGTGCATGTTGATTTTTCTAGAAAATTACTTTCCTTAATTTTTGAAATGGAGGGAGTACCTTTCAGTACTCTAGGTGCTTAGATCAAATTGTTCTCATCGTCATCTTATAAACAGTTATTCCTTCGTCGACTAGGAAATAGTATAATGGTTTGAATTGCCTTTCAATGGGATTTTCCGAAATAATATCCAAATTCCCAGCAATCTCAGTAATTTCACAGACCAAAATATACTAGTACGAATGTGACCATTTTACACAACATATACTATGTGTTTGGGCGAACAGCTCGATTTCTTGGATTCGCCGAGAGCCCACCAGCTTACGGATCCCTGCCGCTCGAGGGAATCATTGGACAGATGATGAGCGGCATCAACTTTGCATCAGGAGGGTCGGGACTGCAGGATCTGACGGGCAAAGCACTTGTACGCACGCATGCACACTGGCCCTACTTTCTTTGCGTCAATTTGGCTTCTACTATCTGGTCGATATGCCCACTACTGTCTCGGTTCTGTGTGTGCAGTGCGGTCGAGTGCACAGCATGAGCGACCAGCTCGACAGGTTCACGTCGGTGGTGCAGATGATGGGGAACGGCTCCTACGACCTCGTCTCCAGGTCCCTCGTCTTCATCAGCGTCGGCAGCAACGACCTGTTCGAGTACGCCGGCAGCAACGCCACCATGGCCCCTACCCGCAACGACACCGCCTTCCTGCAGGGCCTCGTCGCCTCTTACAGGATCTACCTGCAGGAGCTGTATGCAGCCGGGGCGAGGAAGTTCAGCATCGTGAGCCCGTCGCTGGTGGGGTGCTGCCCGACGCAGAGGTTCCTCGGGTGGATGAAGAACGACCTAGACGGGTACGGCTGCTTCGGCACGGCCAACAACCTCTCCAGGCAGCTGTACCCCATGGTGCTCTCGATGCTCGAGGACCTGAGCGCCGGTCTGGACGGCATGAACTACTCCATCTGCGACTCGGCCGCCTTGGCCGATTCGGTCTTCAACCGCACCGTCTCACCCATGGGTAAGTCAGCCGTAACGCGCTCGCATGTGTTCCTTCCCCGGATCATCTCTAATTCGACGGCGTCGTTTTCGGCAGCGGTGCTGGACACGGGGTGCTGCGGCGGCTCGGGGCGGTTCGGGTCGGCCAAGTGCGACAAGTCGGCCACGCTGTGCCCCAACCGCGCAGACTATCTCTTCTGGGATGGCTTCCACCCGACGGAGACCGCGTCGGTGGTGGCCGCGCTGGCGATCTTCGCCGACCCAGGGATGTTCGTCCACCCCATCAACACCTCGACGCTGGCGGCGCTCTAGTGGCCGTACGAGGAGAACTGCGAAGGATCTGGCTTCGTCTTCGTCTGGTACTAATAAGTAGTAGTGGTGTGGGCTACAGCATGGTAGTGTGGCGATTGGGAGATGGTCCGTAGGACTAGTGCACGTCGACAAAATTCGTGTTTCGACGTGCTTCTTGTTCGAGATCAGTGTTTGGTTCTTCTACGCTTTGGCGTTTTTCTTTTCTTCAAACAAGACATTCGAGTGAGAATTAACAAGTCTGTAAAATTGCAGAATATTAACTATATTGATTGTGGTCTGAAGGGCCTTTTATTTAGATTATAAGACTTAGACTCCAAGAAGCTTAGTAGAGATATATTTGGACTATAATTTAAACAACCAAAACTATAACCAAAGATATACTCTAACAAAGTCGAATGGATGGCGATTATGGTCTACTCGCCGCTTTGAGAAATTTGGAATGAAATTGTGCTTCCATGCCTTCAACCATTAAGCATAGCGCCTCCCTTTGGGGTCGTCGGGGCAAAACATTAACGGTTTTGCTAATTCTCGGTCGATTGAGAACTAAGTTAGAGCTCAGTTAGGTCTTAATCTATTGAATTTGCATCGCGGTTCGTGTGTCTTGTAAGTTGCATGTGGAGTTATAAGTTACAGCTGAGATTTTTTAGATACAAGTGAGATTGCAATTGAGATATTTATAGTTGCAAGGGGGGTTGCAAGTCAGATTGCATGACATCACCTCACCGAGTCGATTGAGAATTAGACATTGTATGTTAGAGCATCTCTAGCAGATCCCGGATATCCTGGCTCAGAAAATGCGTATCCAGCTCCCCGGAAAACGGTTATGCGGTTTTATGAGGCCTACGGTTGAACAGTTGCAACCTCACTTGCAATCTCACGGAACCACATCCGGCATGACTTTCCGGGATCTGTTTAGCTGCAGCCCTCACAGAACCGCATAACTATTTTCGAATCTAGTTGAAATTGAATCGATTTAGGACATCTATACTTGATGAAACATAGAAAAATATAATTTATTAAAGTTTTACAATCATACATTACAATAATTATTCAAAACCGAATAATTAAACAGTAATGAATGGTCCAAAATGCAAAGAATTGTTCAAATCACACATAAATTTGAATGAAAATAATTAAGGATTCAACTTGGAGATTATTTTCCACCGTAGAGTTGTTAGTGGTGTTCAATGAGATCTTGCTGAAGTGTAGTATGTGTACCCCATGTTTTCAATCTTCCTATAACTTTGGAGAAAACCTTCTACCTGGTTGTGGATTCTTGAGGTTTAACACGGTTGCCTATATTGTCGAAGAAAAACTCTAAGTTTTTATCGGTCTCATCCTCAATAATAATGTTGTGGAGGATAATACATGCAGTCTTAGAGAGCAATTTCTTATCCCAAAATTTTATAGGACCTCGAACAATAGAAAATTGGACTTGCAACACACCGAACGGTCTTTCAATATCCTTTAAGCATGCCTCTTGAGATTTTGCAAAAACTTGTTCCTTTCTTAGTTTTGGGTGTGAGATGGTCTTCGCAAACGTTGACCAACAAGGATAAATATCGTCAGCAAAATAGTACCCCATTGCGTAGGCATTGCCCATTGACCATGTAGTTGCAAGTCGGAGCCTCTCCATTAGCAAGCCTAGAAAAAATATGAGATCTTTGCAACACATTGATGTCATTGAGGGAGTCGGGCAAACCAAAGAAGCAATACCAATTCCATAGATCATGGGATTCCACTACTTCAAGCACAGTGGTGCTTGGATCACGATGATGACCGGTGTACATCTTGTGCCATGCCGCTTGATAGTTCTTCCAAATCCAATGCATGCAATCTCGCTCCCTAGCATGACCGGCCAACCTCTTGCTTCATTCATCGCCATCAACTTCTTCATGTCCTCCTTATTGGGAGCTCAGAGGTATTCCTTACCGAAGACATGGATCACCGTTATGGCAAACCACCGCACACACTCTCACATCGTATCTTTGCCAATGTGAAGATACTCGTCAGTGTAATCAACTGGTATGCCGTATGCAGTCACTCTCATTACGGACGATGTCTTCTGATAAGAAGTAAATCCAATGAGGCCGGGCATTTCTCCAACAAGTAAGAATAGATAGTTTTCTCGCAAGCTTCGACGACGCGCACAAAAAGCTCTTACTGCATCCGATAGTGTCTACAAAATATATGGGGTGGGAATGTGCAAACCTCCGTGAAGTATTACCTCATGAGATCTCATTGTCGAGTTACCATTGAGCCCCGATGATGCTTCCTTTTGTCGCCCTCAAATTCTTTGGTGGCAGCCATGAGGATGAGTGTCTTGTTGGAATTTGGTGAGTTTTGGATTGTTGGACCATTAGACAAATTCTGAAATTCTCTTTGGCCCACTTGTATATGGCAGCATATGGCTGTGCTAGTGGTGCTAAAGTTTAGTCCCACATTGCTAGTTGAAGGGGAGTTGGATCACCTTATATAGTAGAGTATTGCACCACTCACTAAGGTGTGACAAGAAGAGTAGCCCTCGCGCACTCCTCCTCCAACGCCGCCCGCCTCATCACGACGCGCGCGCACGCCGCGGGTTGCGGGTTGCGGGAATCTCACCGAGCCGAGCTTTATTTTGCTGGTTGGGAAAACTAATTATGAGTCATTAACGGACGCGTTAATTACATCCGTTTCCAGTTTTTATGGACATGGACTGTTACCGACTCGGACGTGGGCTGAGCCCCACGATCTCCCTAACCTACATTATATAAGCGTCTACGCTAAACCTAATCGGTGAATCAATCCACACACGCGCCTATCCTCCAGAACCTTGCGCCGCCGCTTTCGTCTTCCCCATCCTGGCTTGCGGCATGCACCGCAGATCGGGACAGTAGGCCTCCGGAATTCCGCCTCTCGTGAACCTTTACGGGTGAGGGGCGATCAGGTTTTTGGGGAGCGCTCAAGCGCGACTACTGGCAACCACGACGTCGTCCGACGACGAGTTCCCGAACAACGACTTCTTCCCGGACGTTAGCAACCTCTTCGGCAACCTCTACATGGGCGACAGCTCTGTCGTGGCTACTGCGACAACTGCATCGTATGTGATCTCAATCTCTCTCTTTCGGATTATGCTAGAGTTTCTAGTTCTAGCGTTTGGTGTAGATGTGATAGATTTATCTCCTATAGATGTAATTTGTGCATCTACTTTGTTGATCTGCATAATTGGTTTTAGTGTCGTTTGTATGATCATGCTTTATCAATTTATTATTCGGATTAAATCATATAGATTATTGCTTATATTTCCAACAATCCAAAAACCTGATTATAGGCAACTGAATTCCACTGGTGTAGCCGCGGCTACTAGGCCGTCTCCTTTTGATGGCATGCACTATAAGAGATGGCGCAAGAGAGCAGTTCTCTTGTTTGAAAACCTAAACTGCTATAGCGCCACTCTTGACAAGCCTAAAGGAGATCTTTCTGCTGAGCAGGAAGCGAACTTTAATAAAACCGATATCATGTTTATGGCGGCTTTGTTCAGTGTTCTTGGGGACAACATTGTTGACCCGTATATGTCATTTGATAATAGCAAGGACGCGTGGGAAGCGCTCGAGGCCAAGTTTGGGGTCTCGGACGCTAGCACTGAGTTGTATGTCATGGAGCAATTCTATGACTACAAGATGGTTGATGAGCGCTCCGTCGTTGAGCGAGCTCATAAGATACAATCACTTGCCAAAGAACTTGAGCAGTTCAAATGTTCCTTACCGGACAAATTTGTGGCCGGTGGCATTACTGCCAAGCTTCCTCCCTGGTGGAGGAACTTCACTACTTCTCTGAAACATAAGAGACAAGAGTTTTCTATTACGGATCTCATTGGGTCTCTTCATGTGGAAGAGAAGGCAAGAGCAAAGGACAAAACTGCTCGAGGTTTTGAGGGCGGTTCTACTGCCAATTTGGTGCAGAGGAAAAACTTCCAATCCCACAAGTTCAAGAATAAGAATAAAACTGAAGGAAAGGGGAAGTTTGATGGCAAGAACAAGGCCACACACTCAACCAACTTCCAGAAGAAAAATGATAAGAGGAAAGGCTCTTGCCATGTCTGTGGTGATCCTGATCATTGGGCTCCTAGCTGTCATAATCGCTTTGACAAGCGTCAACATGGAAACAGCGGCAAGGCCACTAATGTTGTTATTAGCGATACTGAGATGAAGGATATTGGGTACGGTATTTTATCTACTATCATTTTAGTATGTCATTCTCATGATTGGTGGATAGACACGGGTGCTAATACATATGTATGTTCTGATATTTCCATGTTTTCCTTTTATCAGGTCTCAAGGACCTCTTCCGTGCCGATGGGAAACGGCTCACGTGCTTATGTTCATGGTGTTGGTACGGTAAATCTGAAGTTTACTTCGCGGAAGACCGTACAGCTGAAGAATGTGCAGCACGTTCCCTCCATCAATAAGAATCTCATCAGCGGATCGCTTTTATGTCGAGATGGCTTTAAGTTGGTTTTTTGAGTCCAATAAAGTTGTAATTTCTAAGTATGTACAATTTGTTGGAAAGGGTTATGAGTGCGGAGGTCTGTTTCTCTTGTCTTTGTCAGACTCATGTACTAAAGTTATTAATCATGTTTGCAATGATAATGAGTTCAATGTTTGGCATTCACGACTCTGTCATATTAACTTTGGTTGCATGACACGACTAGCCAATATGAGTTTAATTCTGAAATTTACCACTGTCAAAGGTTCTAAGTGCCAAGTTTGTGTGCAAGCAAAGCAACCCCGCAAGTCTCATACGACTGCGGAACCGAGAAACTTAGCACCACTAGAACTTATACATTCAGATCTTTGTGAGATGAATGGTGTGTTGACAAAAGGTGGAAAAAGATACTTTATAAAATTGATTGATGACTCCACTATATACTGCTATGTTTATCTTCTGAAATCTAAAGATGAAGCTTTGAACTACTTCAAAATCTATAAAGCTGAGGCAGAAAACCAACTTGATCTTAGAATCAAGCGGCTAAGGTCGGATCATGGTGGAGAGTACTTTTCAAACGAATTTGATTTATCCTGTATGGAACATGGTATTATACATGAGAGGACGCCTCCCTACTCACCTCAGTCAAATGGGGTGGCCGAAAGGAAGAACCGCACTCTAACTGATTTGGTTAACGCCATGTTAGATACATCGGGTCTTTCCAAGTAATGGTGGGGGGGCGCTAATGACTGCATGTCATGTCCTAAACTGTGTTCCTGTAAAGGATAAAACCATGACTCCATTTGAGGAATGAGAAAAGAAAAGGCTTAAACTCTCTTACTTACGAACTTGGGGTTGTTTGGCGAAAGTCAATATTGCAATACCCAAGAAGCGAAAGCTTGGACCAAAAACCGTTGATTGTGTTTTTCTGGGATATGCTTTTAATAGCATTGGCTATAGATTTTTGATAGTAAAATCTGAGGTATCCGACATGCATGTTTGTACAATTATGGAGTCGAATGATGCGACTTTCTTTGAGGATATATTTCCTATGAAAGGTATATCTAGCTCATCAAATCAGGAGATGACTAGTTCATATAGTCAGGAATTTTATATAATTCCCGAACCCACTATGCTGATAGAACACTCTGATGATCCTGTGGAGGATGACAATGAAGCTCCCAAAAGGAGCAAGAGACAAAGGACTTCAAAGTCATTTGGTGATGATTTCATTGTGTACCTTGTGGATGATACTCCCACTTCCATTTCAGAAGCTTATGCATCTCAAGATGCTGACTACTGGAAGGAAGCTGTCCGAAGCGAGATGGACTCCATCTTAGCTAATGGTACTTGGGAAGTCACTGATCGTCCTTATGGGTGCAAACCTATAGGATGTAAGTGGGTGTTCAAGAAAAAGCTTAGACCTGATGGTACTATTGAAAAGTACAAGGCACGTCTTGTGGCTAAGGGTTATACCCAAAAGGAAGGTGAAGACTTCTTCGATACCTACTCACCTATAGCCAGATTGACCACTATTCGCGTACTACTTTCCTTGGCTGCCTCACATGGTCTTCTCGTTCATCAAATGGACGTTAAGACAGCTTTTCTAAATGGAGAGCTAGATGAGGAAATTTATATGGAGCAGCCTGACGGATTTGTAGTAGACGGTCAAGAAGGAAAGGTGTGTAAGTTAGTGAAGTCTTTGTATGGTCTTAAGCAAGATCCTAAGCAGTGGCATGAGAAGTTTAAAATATCTTTAACTGCTGAAGGCTTTGTTGTAAATGAAGCTGACAAATGTGTGTATTATCGCCATGGTGGGGGCGAGGGAGTTATTATATGTCTCTACGTTGATGACATATTGATATTTGGGACCAACCACGCTGTTATCGAGGAGGTCAAAGAGTTTCTATCTCGCTGCTTTGAGATGAAGGACTTGGGAGTGGCTGATGTAATATTAAACATCAAGTTATTCAAGGATGGCAATGGTGGGATTACACTGCTTCAGTCTCACTATGTGGAAAAGATACTGAGTCGCTTCGGGTATAGCGACTGCAATTTTTCTCCAACGCCTTATGATCCGAGTGTGCTACTTCGAAAGAATCGAAGGACTGCTAAAGATCAATTGAGATATTGTCAAATTATTGGCTCGCTCATGTATTTAGCCAGCGCTACTAGACCTGACATCTCCTTTGCTGTAAGCAAACTGAGTCGATTTGTGTCAAATCCTGGAGATGATCATTGGCATGCTCTTGAAAGAGTTTTGCGCTATTTGAAAGGCACTGCTGTAGGGTTTCGTAGCATGGAAAACAAAAAATTTCTATCGCATACAAACAAACAAGCCAAGATCTATCTACTAGATTGTAGCAACGAGTCGATGGAATAACTCACCCTCGAAGATTCCAAAGTGTTTAACGAGAGCGGATTCTCGTGGGTGATGTAGTCGTACTCTTCCCGATCTCAAGATCGCGTAGACGATCCTTCCGGCGCTGCGTTCCGGCAGCGCTCCCGCAGTCGGTCACACGTTCGGTACTCGATAAAGACCTTCCTCTCCCTTGTTCCAGCAGGCAGCGGAGGTTGTAGCACTCTCCTCGCGATTCCGGCAGCACAACGGCGTGGTACTGGAAGTAGAGGGGAGATCTCGCAGGGCTTCGCCTTAAGCCGGAGCGAGTATGGTGGACTATGAGAGAGACCTCGACGATCTAGGGTTTAGACACGCCGAGGAGGAAGCTTGGCCGACGGCTAGGGTTGCTAGGCGGTGGCGGCAGCTTGACCTAGGGCGGCGGCGGCAGCAGGTGGCGGCGCCGGCGGCTTAGGGTTTGGAGGCGGGGATCTTGTGTATCTAGGAGGGGAGCCCTGCCCCTTCTTATATAGGTGGAGGGGGCGGCCAGCCAAGGGGAGGGGAGTCCCTCCCCAACTCGGCTTGGAGGTGGGCTGGCGGTGGAGGAGGGACTCCTCCCCAACTCGGTTTCCTCCTCTTTCTCCACTTCCAAAAAATAGTCGTTTGACTTTCAAACTTGGCGTTTGACTTTTCAAACAAGGATTTGATTAATCCCTCTATTTTGTTCAGCGATGACACTTAGTACATGATGCAATCATACCAACTTGATATAACACATCCATGTACCCTTCCCCTCCGGAGTGCCGGACATTCCGGAACCTTCTAGAACATTCCCGATGAAAACACCGGAACCATTCCGCAACTCCGAAACGAGACTTTCCTTATATGAATCTTATTCTCCGGACCATTCCGGATCTCCTCGTGATATCCCGGATACCATCCGAGACTCCGAACAACATTCGGTCTCTTTCTCATCATTCCATAACTACTCAAACAACGTCGAATCCTTAAGTGTGTCTCCCTACGGTTCGTGAATTATGCGGACATGATCGAGACACTTCTCTGATCAATAACCAATAGAGGAATCTGGAAATTCATATGGCTCCCACATATTTCTATGATTACTTTGCGATCGAATGAACCACTTACATACGATACCAATTTCCCTTTGTCTCACGATAGTTTACTTATCCGAGGTTATGATCGTCGGTATCTCTGCATACCTAGTTCAACCTCGTTACTGATAAGTACTCTTTTCTCGTTCCCGTGATATGTGATCCCTTGTGAGCCAGTCACATGCTTGCAAGCTAATTGGATGACATTTCACCGAGAGGGCCTAGAGTATATCTATCCGTCATATGGATGGACAAATCCCACTCTTGATCCATGTGTCTCAACCAATACTTTTCGAACACTCAATGCCACCTTTATAGCCACCCAGTTACGGTGTGGTGTTTGATGTCATCAAAGCATCCATCCGGTAAAGGTGATATGCATGATCTCATGGTCGAAGGAATTAGGTTACTATGTATCAGAAAGCATATAGCAATTGAACTATTATAATGACTTGATCTTTATGCTACGCTTATATATAGGAGTGTATCCACCATATCATTCTCCTAATGATATGATCTTGTTGTTAATAACATCTCAATGTTCATGATAGGGAAACCACAATCATTTATTAACCAACAAGCTAGTGATGTATAGAGGCTATACTAGGGACTTCAATTTAAGTTTACAAATCACACAAGTATTAATGTTTCCTTGTTAATACTATTATAGCATGAATGTAAACATTTATCATAAACACAAAGATATAATAATAACTACATTTATTATTGCCTCTAGGGCATATCTCCAACAATCTCCCACTTGCACTAGAGTCATCTAATCTAGATTACATGGTAATATACCGAACACCCATGGCAGTTTGGTGTTGGTCATGTTTTGCCCTCGGGAGAGGTTTAGTCAACGGATCCGCCACATTCAGATTTGTGTGTACTTTGCAAATCTTTATGTCCCCATCTTGGACATGCTCTCGAATAGCGTGAAAACGTAGCTTGATATGCTTCAGCTTCTTGTGTGACCTTGGTTCTTGCGCATTGGCTATGGCCCCCATGTTATCACAGTAGATAGACATTGGGTCCAGCGCACTAGGAACCACACCCAGCTCTGTAATGAACTCTTTCATCCATATCGCTTCTTGTGAAGCCTCCGAATCACCCATGTATTCCGATTCAGTTGAAGATCTCGCCACAACGCTTTGCTTTGCACTCCTCCAGCTAACTGCTGCACCATTCAAAATAAATACGTATCCAGATTGTGATTTAGAATCATCCGGATCGGTGTTCCAACTAGCATCGGTGTAACCATTAACAACGAGCTGTTCATCACCTCCATAAGAAAGAACCATATCCTTAGTTCTTCTCAAGTACTTAAGGATGTTTTTGACCGCTGTCCAATGATCCACTCCTGGATCACTTTGATATCTGCTAGTTAAACTAACAGCATATGCAATGTCGGGTCTAGTACATAGCATGGCATACATTAGAGATCCTATGGCTGAGGCATAGGCAGTCTTACTCATCCTTTCTCTATCTTCTGCCGTTGTCGGACTTTGAGTTTTACTCAAGGTCGTATTGGGCAACATGGGCAAGAACCCTTTCTTGCTATCTTCCATTCCAAACCTCTTTAGAACTTTGTCCAAATATGTACTTTGTGACAATGATATTAGGCGTCTTGATCTATCTCTATAAATCTTTATGCCTAATATGTAAGCTGCTTCGCCAAGATCCTTCATTGAAAAACTATTATTCAAATATTCCTTGACACTATTAAGAAGGTCTACATCATTCCCAATCAACAATATGTCATCTACATATAGTATTAAGAATGCTACAGAGCTCCCACTCACTTTCTTGTAAATACAAGCTTCTCCATAAGTTTGTATAAAACCAAAAATTTTGATTACCTTATCAAAACGTTGATTCCAACTTCTGGATGCTTGCCTCAATCCATAGATGGACCGTTGAAGTTTGCATACCTTGTTAGCATCTTTAGGATCGACAAAACCTTTGGGTTGCATCATATATAACTCTTCATCAATGTCTCCATTGAGGAATGTTGTTTTGACATCCATCTGCCATATCTCATAATCATAATATGCAGCGATTGCTAACATAATCCTCACAAACTTTAGCTCCGCTACAGGTGAGAAAGTCTCATCGTAGTCAACTCCTTGAATTTGTCGAAACCCTTTTGCGACAAGTCGAGCTTTATAGACAGTAACATTACCATCAACATTTGTTTTCTTCTTGAAAATCCATTTATTCTCGACGGCCTTCCGGCCATCCGGTAAGTCCACCAAAGTCCATACTTGGTTTTCGTACATGGATCCAATCTCGGATTTCATGGCTTTTTGCCATTTATTGGAATCTGGGCTCATCATCGCTTCCTCATATGTCTCAGGGTCATCGGTGTTATCCACCAACATGACATTCATAACGGGATCATACCAATCTGGAGTGGTACGAGTTCTCGTTGACCTGCGAGGCTCTATAGCAACTACAACCGAAGTTTCATGATCATCATCATTAGCTTCCTCTCTTATTGGTGCAGGCATCACAGGAACTACTTCCGGTGCTGCGCTACTCGCAAGTTCGAGAGAAGGTTCAACAACCTCGTCGAGTTCTACTTTCCTTCCAGTCACTTCTTTCGAGAGAAATTCCTTCTCTAGAAAGGATCCATTCTTGGCAACGAAGATTTTGCCTTCGGATCTATGATAGAAGGTATACCCAATAGTTTCCTTCGGGTATCCTATGAAGACGCATTTTTTTGCTTTGGGTTCAAGCTTGTCCGGCTGTAACTTCTTTACATAGGCTTCGCATCCCCAAACTTTAAGGAACGACAATTTAGGTTTCTTCCCAAACCATAATTCATACGGCGTCGTTTCAACGGATTTATATGGTGCCCTATTTAAAGTGAATGCGGCTGTTTCTAATGCATGACCCCAAAATGATAGCGGTAAATCTGTAAGTGACATCATAGAACGAACCATATCTAAGAGAGTTCGATTACGATGTTCGGACACACCATTACGCTGTGGTGTTCCCGGCGGTGTCAATTGTGAAAGTATTCCGCATTTCTTCAAATGCTCGCCAAACTCGTAACTTAGATATTCACCTCCACGATCAGAACGTAGAAATTTAATCTTCTTGTTACGTTGATTCTCTACCTCACTTTGAAATTCCTTAAACTTCTCGAAAGTTTCGGACTTATGTTTCATGAAATAGATATACCCATATCTACTCAAGTCATCCGTGAAGGTAAGAACATAACGATAACCACCGCGCGATGCTACACTCATTGGACCAGACACATCGGTATGTATGATTTCCAATAAGTCCGTAGCTCGCTCCATCATACCAGAAAATGGAGTCTTAGTCATTTTACCCATCAGACATGCTTTGCATCTTTCGAGTGATTCGAAATCAAGTGATTCAAGAAGTCCATCGGAATGGAGTTTCTTCATACGCTTCACTCCAATGTGACCAAGACGACAGTGCCACATATAGGTCGAGTTATCGCTCGATTTCAAACGTTTAGCCTCAATGTTATTAATATGTGTATTTCCACTATCGAGATTCAACAAGAATAGACCATATATCAAAGGTGCATGTGCATAAAACATATTACTCATATAAATCGAACAACCATTATTCTCGGATTTAAACAAGTAACCGTCTCGCAATAAACAAGATCCCGATATAATGTTCATGCTTAACGTAGGCATCAAATAACAATTATTTAAGTATAAAACTAATCCCGATGGTAGATGAAGGGGTAGCGTGCCGACCGCGATCACATCAACCTTTGATCCGTTTCCAACGCGCATCGTCACCTCGTTCTTCGCTAGCTTCTGTTTATTCTGCAGCACCTGTTTCGAGTTACAAATATGAGCAACCGAACCAGTATCAAATACCCAGGCACTACTACGAGTACTAGTGAGATACACATCAATAACATGTATATCAGATATACCTTTCTTCTTGATGTTGCCGTTCTTCAAATTCGCCAAGTACTTTGGGCAATTCCGCTTCCAGTGACCTTCTCCCTTGCAGTAAAAGCACTCAGTATCAGGCTTAGGTCCAGCCTTGGTCTTCTTCGTCTGTGCGATAACTTTCTTACCACCCTTCTTGAAGTGTCTCTTTTGCTTAGACTTGCCTTTCTTGAATTTGGTGGTCTTATTGACCAACAACACTTGGTGCTCTTTCTTGATCTCCACTTCTGCAGATTTCAACATGGCAAAGAGTTCTGGCAACGTCTTGTTCATGTTCTGCATGTTGTAGTTCATCACAAAGTTCTTGTAACTTGGTGGTAGTGATTGGAGGACACGGTAAATCCCCAAAGCATTAGGAATCACTATACCCAAGCTTTGAAGTTTGTTTGCGTGCCCAAACATCTTAAGCACATGCTCACTGACGGAGCTGCCCTCTTCCATCTTGCAGTTAAAGAACTTTTCAGAAGCCTCATAGCTCTCAATTGCCGCATGAGTCTCAAAGATCAATTTGAGATCACGAACAATATCATGTGGGTATGAATTCTCAAACCTTTTCTGAAGCTCCGATTCTAAACCATACAAGATAGCACACTGAACTGTGGAGTACTGAGTCTTCCGAGTGAGGTAAACATTCTTTACTTCATCGGTAGCAGTAGCTGCAGGTGGGTCACCCAGCGGTGCATCTAGCACATGTAGGGGTTCGTAGCATGGAAAACAAAAATTTTCTATCGCATACAAACAAACAAGCCAAGATCTATCTACTAGATTGTAGCAACGAGTCGATGGAATAACTCACCCTCGAAGATTCCAAAGTGTTTAACGAGAGCAGATTCTCGTGGGTGATGTAGTCGTACTCTTTCCGATCTCAAGATCGCGTAGACGATCCTTCCGGCGCCACGTTCCAGCAGCGCTCCCGCAGTCGGTCACACGTTCGGTACTCGACGAAGACCTTCCTCTCCCTTGTTCCAGCAGGCAGCGGAGGTTGTAGCACTCTCCTCGCGATTCCGGCAGCACAACGGCGTGGTACCGGAAGTAGAGGGGAAATCCCGCAGGGCTTCGCCTTAAGCCGGTGCGAGTATGGTGGAGCTTATGAGAGAGGCTATTAGTGGTCTAGTAATTAGACACACCAATTAGAGGGCTCTAAACCAATTAGAAGGCTCTAAACCGCTGGCTAAAGCAATTAGAAGCTCTAAACCAAAACGGCTCTAAACCGGAGGTAGAAGATAGGAACTTGTGTGTGCTAGGAGGGAGCCCTGCCCCTCCTTATATAGGTGGGAGGGCTGGCCGGCCAAGGGGAGGAGAGTCCCTCCCCAAGTCGGCTTGGTGGGGCGCCGGCCAAGGGAGGAACCCTTCTCCAATTCGGCCTCCACCAATCCTCCTCTCTTCCCACTTCCCAAAATTGCCGTTTGACTTTCAAACTAGCCGTTTGACTTTTCAATTTAGGATTTAAATAAACCCTTTATTTTGGACAGCAAGAACACCTAGTACATGATGCAATCATTCCAACTTACAATGACACATTCATGTACCCTTCCCCCTCCGGAGTGCCGGACATTCCGGGACCTTCTAGAATGTTCCTGATGAAAACACCGGAACCATTCCCCAACTCCGAAACGGGACTTTCCTTATATGAATCTTATTCTCCGGACCATTCCGGATCACCTCGTGATATCCCGGATCCCATCCGAGACTCCGAACAACATTCGGTCTCTTTCTCATAATACCATAACTACTCAAACAACGTCGAATCCTTAAGTGTGTCTCCCTACGGTTCGTGAATTATGCGGACATGATCGAGACACTTCTTCGAACAATAACCAATAGAGGAATCTGGAAATTCATATGGCTCCCACATATTTCTACGATTACTTTGCGATCGAATGAACCACTTACATACGATACCAATTTCCCTTTGTCTCACGATATGTTACTTATTCGAGGTTATGATCGTCGGTATCTCTGCATACCTAGTTCAACCTCGTTACCGATAAGTACTCTTTTCTCGTTCCCGTGATATGTGATCCCTTGTGACCATGTCACATGCCTGCAAGCTAATTGGATGACATTCCACCGAGAGGGCCCAGAGTATATCTATCCGTCATGTGGATGGACAAATCCCACTCTTGATCCATGTGTTTCAACCAATACTTTCCGAACACTTAATGCCACCTTTATAGCCACCCAGTTACGGTGTGGTGTTTGATGTTATCAAAGCATCCATCCGGCAAAGGTGATATGCATGATCTCATGGTCGAAGGAATTAGGTTACTATGTATCAGAAAGCATATAGCAATTGAACTATTGAAATGACTTGATCTTTATGCTACGCTTATCTATAGGAGTATGTCCACCATATCATTCTCCTAACGATATGATCTTGTTGTTGATAACATCTCAATGTTCATGATATGGAAACCACAATCATTTAATCAACCAACAAGCTAGTGAAGTATAGAGGCTATACTAGGGACTTCAATTTAAGTTTACAATTCACACAAGTATTAATGTTTCCTTGTTAATACTATTATAGCATGAATATAAACATTTATCATAAACACAAAGATATAATAATAACTATATTTATTATTGCCTCTAGGGCATATCTCCAACAGTCTCCCACTTGCACTAGAGTCATCTAATCTAGATTACATGGTAATACACCGAACACCCATGGCAGTTTGGTGTTGGTCATGTTTTGCCCTCGGGAGAGGTTTAGTCAACGGATCCGCCACATTCAGATCTGTGTGTACTTTGCAAATCTTTATATCCCCATCCTGGATATGTTCTCGAATAGCGTGAAAACGCAGCTTGATGTGCTTCAGCTTCTTGTGTGACCTTGGTTCTTGCGCATTGGCTATGGCGCCCATGTTATCACAGTAGATAGACATTGGGTCCAGCGCACTAGGAACCACACCCAGCTCTGTAATGAACTCTTTCATCCATATCGCTTCTTGTGAAGCCTCCGAAGCAGCCATGTATTCCGATTCAGTTGAAGATCTCGCCACAACGCTTTGCTTTGCACTCCTCCAGCTAACTGCTGCACCATTCAAAATAAATACGTACCCAGATTGTGATTTAGAATCATCTGGATCGGTGTTCCAACTAGCATCGGTGTAACCATTAACAACGAGCTGTTCATCACCTCCATAAGAAAGAACCATATCCTTAGTTCTTCTCAAGTACTTAAGGATGTTTTTGACCGCTGTCCAATGATCCACTCCTGGATCACTTTGATATCTGCTAGTTAAACTAACAGCATATGCAATGTCGGGTCTAGTACATAGCATGGCATACATTAGAGATCCTATGGCTGATGCATAGGGAGTCTTACTCATCCTTTCTCTATCTTCTGCCGATGTCGGACTTTGAGTTTTACTCAAGGTCGTATTGGGCAACATGGGCAAGAACCCTTTCTTGCTTTCTTCCATTCCAAACCTCTTTAGAACTTTGTCCAAATATGTACTTTGTGACAATGATATTTGGCGTTTCGATCTATCTCTATAAATCTTTATGCCTAATATGTAAGCTGCTTCGCCAAGATCCTTCATTGAAAAACTATTATTCAAATATTCCTTGACACTATTAAGAAGGTCTACATCATTCCCAATCAACAATATGTCATCCACATACAGTATTAAGAATGCTACAGAGCTCCCACTCACTTTCTTGTAAATACAAGCTTCTCCATAAGTTTGTATAAAACCAAAACTTTTGATTACCTTATCAAAACGTTGATTCCAACTTCGGGATGCCTGCTTCAATCCATAGATGGACCGTTGAAGCTTGCATACCTTGTTAGCGTCTTTAGGATCGACAAAACCTTTGGGTTTCATCATATACAACTCTTCATCAATGTCTCCATTGAGGAATGCTGTTTTGACATCCATCTGCCATATCTCATAATCATAATATGCAGCGATTGCTAACATAATCCTCACAGACTTTAGCTTCGCTACCGGTGAGAAAGTCTCATCGTAGTCAACTCCTTGAATTTGTCGAAACCCTTTTGCGACAAGTCGAGCTTTATAGACAGTAACATTACCATCAGCATCTGTTTTCTTCTTGAAAATCCATTTGTTCTCGACAACCTTCCGGCCATCCGGTAAGTCCACCAAAGTCCATACTTGGTTTTCGTACATGGATCCAATCTCGGATTTCATGGCTTCTTGCCATTTATTGGAATCTGGGCTCATCATCGCTTCCTCATATGTCTCAGGGTCATCGGTGTTGTCCACCAACATGACATTCATAACGGAATCATACCAATCTGGAGTGGTACGAGTTCTCGTTGACCTTCGAGGCTCTGTAGTAACTTCAACCGAAGTTTCATGATCACCATCATTAGCTTCCTCTCTTATTGCTGCAGGCACCACAGGAACTTCTTCCGGTGCTGCGCTACTCGCAATTTCGAGAGAAGGTTCGACAACCTCGTCGAGTTCTACTTTCCTTCCAGTCACTTCTTTCGAGAGAAATTCCTTCTCTAGAAAGGATCCATTCTTGGCAACGAAGATTTTGCCTTCGGATCTATGATAGAAGGTATACCCAATAGTTTCCTTCGGGTATCCTATGAAGACGCATTTTTCCGCTTTGGGTTCAAGCTTGTCCGGCTGTAACTTCTTTACATAGGCTTCGCATCCCCAAACTTTAAGGAACGACAATTTAGGTTTCTTCCCAAACCATAATTCATACGGTGTCGTTTCAACGGATTTAGATGGTGCCCTATTTAAAGTGAATGCGGCTGTTTCTAATGCATAACCCCAAAATGTTAGTGGTAAATCTGTAAGTGACATCATAGAACGAACCATATCTAAGAGGGTTCGATTACGACGTTCAGACACACCATTACGCTGTGGTGTTCCCGGCGGTGTCAATTGTGAAAGTATTCCGCATTTCTTCAAATGCTCGCCAAACTCGTAACTTAGATATTCACCTCCACGATCAGAACGTAGAAATTTAATCTTCTTGTTACGTTGATTCTCTACCTCACTTTGAAACTCCTTAAACTTCTCGAAAGTTTCGGACTTATGTTTCATGAAATAGATATACCCATATCTACTCAAATCATCCGTGAAGGTAAGAACATAACGATAACCACCGCGCGATGCTACACTCATTGGACCACACACATCGGTATGTATGATTTCCAGTAAGTCCGTAGCTCGCTCCATTATACCAGAAAATGGAGTCTTAGTCATTTTACCCATCAGACATGCTTCGCATCTTTCAAGTGATTCAAAATCAAGTGATTCAAGAAGTCCATCGGAATGGAGTTTCTTCATACGTTTCACTCCGATGTGACCAAGACGACAGTGCCACATATAGGTCGAATTATCGCTTGATTTCAAACGTTTAGCCTCAATGTTGTTGATATGTGTATTTCTACTATCGAGATTCAATAAGAATAGACCATCTATCAAAGGTGCATGTGCATAAAACATATTACTCATATAAATCGAACAACCATTATTCTCCGATTTAAACAAGTAACCGTCTCGCAATAAACAAGATCCCGATATAATGTTCATGCTCAACGCAGGCACCAAATAACAATTATTTAAGTACAAAACTAATCCCGATGGTAGATAAAGAGGTAGCGTGCCGACCGCGATCACATCAACCTTTGATCCGTTTCCCACGCGCATCGTCACCTCGTTCTTTGCTAGCTTCCGTTTATTCTGCAGCTCCTGTTTCGAGTTACAAATATGAGCAACCGAACCAGTATCAAATACCCAGGCACTACTACGAATACTAGTGAGATACACATCAATAACATGTATATCAGATATACCTTTCTTGTTGATGTTGCCGTTCTTCAAATCCGCCAAGTACTTTGGGCAATTCCGCTTCCAGTGACCTTCTCCCTTGCAGTAAAAGCACTCAGTATCAGGCTTGGGTCCAGCCTTGGTCTTCTTCGTCGGCATGGCAACTTTCTTACCACCCTTCTTGAAGTGTCCCTTCTGCTTAGACTTGCCTTTCTTGAATTTGGTGGTCTTATTGACCATCAACACTTGGTGCTCTTTCTTGATCTCCACTTCTGCAGACTTTAACATAGCAAATAGTTCTGGCAACTCTTTGTTCATGTTCTGCATGTTGTAGTTCATCACAAAGTTCTTGTAACTTGGTGGTAGTGATTGGAGGATGCGGTAAACCCCCAAAGTATTAGGAATCACTATACCCAAGCTTTGAAGTTTATTTGCGTGCCCAGACATCTTAAGCACATGCTCACTGACGGAGCTGCCCTCTTCCATCTTGCAGTTAAAGAACTTTTCAGAAGCTTCATAACTTTCAATTGCCGCATGAGTCTCAAAATTAATTTGAGATCCTCGACAATATCATATGGGTCTGAATTCTCAAACCTTTTCTGAAGCTCCGATTCTAAACCATACAAGATAGCACACTGAACTATGGAGTACTGATTCTTCCGAGCGAGGTAAACATTCTTTACTTCATCGGGAGCATCAGCTGCAGGTGGGTCACCCAGCGGTGCATCCAGCACATAGGTCAAATTACCAGCTGTGAGGACAATCCTCAAATTACGGAACCAATCCGCGAAGTTGCTTCCATTGTTTTTCAACTTTTCTTTCTCTAGGAACGCATTAAAATTGATGGTAGGGGCTGCCATTGATCTACAACATATTTGCAATAGTTTAGACTAAGTTTATGACAAATTGAGTTCAAATTAATTAATGAAATTAAACTAGGTGAACTCCCACTCAAAACAACATCCCTCACATTGTTTTAGTGATCACATGAACCAAATCCACTACATCAACACCGATCATCACGAGAGTTGATATAGTTTCAATGGCGAACAATCGACATGTTCATCATATCTACTATATGATTCATGCTTTACCTTTCGGTGATCCGTGTTCCTGAGGCCATGTCTGTACATGCTAGGCTCGTCAAGATCAAACCTTAGCTACCGCATAAGCAAATCTGGCTTGCTTACGTTGTATTCACCCGCGGAATCAAAGACACCCGATCATCACGTGGTGCTTTGAAGCAGCAAGCTTTGGCAACGGTGCATACTAAGGGTGAACACTTTAGAACTTGAAATTTATGTGCATGAGGGATCATCTTGTAATGCTACCGTCGTCCACTAAGCAATACAAGATGCATAAAGGATTAACATCACATGCAATTCATAATATGTGATATGATATGGCCTTTCTTCTTTGTGCTTCCGATCTCCATCTTCAAGCACGAACATGATCTCCATCATCACCGGCATAGCATCAAGGTCAATGACGCTTCTTCATGGTTGTCGTCCACCAGCTTCAACTATTACAACTATTTTGAATAGACACGCAGGTCTTAACAGAAATTAAAGACAACCATATGGCTCCTGCCGGTTGCCAACTTACAATAAGGAACATTGCATACATCAAATATAATCACAATCATGGCCATATCACATCACTGCACACCCCTGCAAAACAAAGTTAGACGCCTCTACTTTCTTTGCATATTTTACGTGGTTTGGGGCTTTCAATAAGTGTCGTTCTAACTTACGAACAAGAACCACAACATTGATACTAGCATTGTTGATTACCCGTTGTAAATTGGATCTTAACTATGCTAGGAGAAACAGGCACCCGCAAAGCCACTTATGCAATACAAGTTGCATGTCAAACGTGGAGCAAGTCTCATGAACGATGTCATGTAAGGTTAGCCCGGGCCGCTTCATCCCAACATACCGCAAGATGCAAAGTACACAAAAAGCAATCTACAATAAAAGCATCAACGCCCACAATGACCATTGTGTTCTACTCGTGCAACAGATCTACATATAGACACGGCTCTGATACCACTGTAGGGGTTCGTAGCATGGAAAACAAAAATTTTCTATCGCATACAAACAAACAAGCCAAGATCTATCTACTAGATTGTAGCAACGAGTTGATGGAATAACTCACCCTCGAAGATTCCAAAGTGTTTAACGAGAGCAGATTCTCGTGGGTGATGTAGTCGTACTCTTTCCGATCTCAAGATCGCGTAGACGATCCTTCCGGCGCCACGTTCCAGCAGCGCTCCCGCAGTCGGTCACACGTTCGGTACTCGACGAAGACCTTCCTCTCCCTTGTTCCAGCAGGCAGCAGAGGTTGTAGCACTCTCCTCGCGATTCTGGCAGCACAACGGCGTGGTACCGGAAGTAGAGGGGAAATCCCGCAGGGCTTCGCCTTAAGCCGGTGCGAGTATGGTGGAGCTTATGAGAGAGGCTATTAGTGGTCTAGTAATTAGACACACCAATTAGAGGGCTCTAAACCAATTAGAAGGCTCTAAACCGCTGGCTAAAGCAATTAGAAGCTCTAAACCAAAACGGCTCTAAACCGGAGGTAGAAGATAGGAACTTGTGTGTGCTAGGAGGGAGCCCTGCCCCTCCTTATATAGGTGGGAGGGCTGGCCGGCCAAGGGGAGGAGAGTCCCTCCCCAAGTCGGCTTGGTGGGGCGCCGGCCAAGGGAGGAACCCTCCTCCAATTCGGCCTCCACCAATCCTCCTCTCTTCCCACTTCCCAAAATTGCCGTTTGACTTTCAAACTAGCCGTTTGACTTTTCAATTTAGGATTTAAATAAACCCTTTATTTTGGACAGCAAGAACACCTAGTACATGATGCAATCATTCCAACTTACAATGACACATTCATGTACCCTTCCCCCTCCGGAGTGCCGGACATTCCGGGACCTTCTAGAATGTTCCCGATGAAAACACCGGAACCATTCCCCAACTCCGAAACGGGACTTTCCTTATATGAATCTTATTCTCCGGACCATTCCGGATCACCTCGTGATATCCTGGATCCCATCCGAGACTCCGAACAACATTCGGTCTCTTTCTCATAATACCATAACTACTCAAACAACGTCGAATCCTTAAGTGTGTCTCCCTATGGTTCGTGAATTATGCGGACATGATCGAGACACTTCTTCGAACAATAACCAATAGAGGAATCTGGAAATTCATATGGCTCCCACATATTTCTACGATTACTTTGCGATCGAATGAACCACTTACATACGATACCAATTTCCCTTTGTCTCACGATATGTTACTTATCCGAGGTTATGATCGTCGGTATCTCTGCATACCTAGTTCAACCTCGTTACCGATAAGTACTCTTTTCTCGTTCCCGTGATATGTGATCCCTTGTGACCATGTCACATGCTTGCAAGCTAATTGGATGACATTCCACCGAGAGGGCCCAGAGTATATCTATCCGTCATGTGGATGGACAAATCCCACTCTTGATCCATGTGTTTCAACCAATACTTTCCGAACACTTAATGCCACCTTTATAGCCACCCAGTTACGGTGTGGTGTTTGATGTTATCAAAGCATCCATCCGGCAAAGGTGATATGCATGATCTCATGGTCGAAGGAATTAGGTTACTATGTATCAGAAAGCATATAGCAATTGAACTATTGAAATGACTTGATCTTTATGCTACGCTTATCTATAGGAGTATGTCCACCATATCATTCTCCTAACGATATGATCTTGTTGTTGATAACATCTCAATGTTCATGATATGGAAACCACAATCATTTAATCAACCAACAAGCTAGTGAAGTATAGAGGCTATACTAGGGACTTCAATTTAAGTTTACAATTCACACAAGTATTAATGTTTCCTTGTTAATACTATTATAGCATGAATATAAACATTTATCATAAACACAAAGATATAATAATAACTATATTTATTATTGCCTCTAGGGCATATCTCCAACAGCACATAGGTCAAATTACCAGCTGTGAGGACAATCCTCAAATTGCGGAACCAATCCGCGAAGTTGCTTCCATTGTTTTTCAACTTTTCTTTCTCTAGGAACGCATTAAAATTGATGGTAGGGGTTGCCATTGATCTACAACATATTTGCAATAGTTTAGACTAAGTTTATGACAAATTGAGTTCTAATTAATAGTAAAATTAATTCTAGGTGAACTCCCACTCAAAACAACATCCCTCACATTGTTTTAGTGATCACACGAACCAAATCCACCACATCAACACCGATCATCACGAGAGTTGATATAGTTTCAATGGCGAACAATCGACATGTTCATCATATCTACTATATGATTCATGCTTTACCTTTCGGTGATCCGTGTTCCGAGACCATGTCTGTACATGCTAGGCTCGTCAAGATCAAACCTTAGTTTCCGCATGAGCAAATCTGGCTTGCTCACGTTGTATACACTTGCGGAATCTAACACACCCGATCATCACGTGGTGCTTCGAAACAACAAGCTTTAGCAACGGTGCTAACTAAGGGTGAACACTTTATGATTTGAAATTCATGTGCATGAGGGATCATCTTATAATGCTACCGTCGTCTACAAGATGCATAAAGGATTAACATCACATACAATTCATAATATGTGATATGATACGGCCTTTCTTCTTTGTGCTTCCGATCTCCATCTTCAAGCACGAACATGATCTCCATCATCACCGGCATTACATCAAGGTCAATGACGCTTCTCCATGGTTGTCGTCCACCGGCTTCAACTATTACAACTACTTTGAATAGACACGCGAGTCTTAACATAAATTAAAGACAACCATATGGCTCCTGCCGGTTGCCAACTTACAATAAGGATCATTGCATACATCAAATATAATCACAATCATGGCCATATCACATCACTGCACACCCCTGCAAAACAAAGTTAGACGCCTCTACTTTCTTTGCATATTTTACGTGGTTTGGGGCTTTCCATAAGTGTCGTTCTAACTTACGAACATGAACCACAACATTGATACTAGTATTGTTAATCACCCCTTGTAAATTGGATCTTAATTATGCTAGGAGAAACAGGCACCCGCAAAGCCACTTATGCAATACAAGTTGCATGTCAAGCGTGGAGCAAGTCTCATGAACGATGTCATGTAAGGTTAGCCCGGGCCGCTTCATCCCAACATCCCGCAAGATGCAAAGTACACAAGAAGCAATCGACAATAAAAGCATCAACGCCCACAATGACCATTGTGTTCTACTCGTGCAACAGATCTACATATAGACACGGCTCTGATACCACTGTAGGGTTTCGTAGCATGGAAAACAAAAAATTTCTATCGCATACAAACAAACAAGCCAAGATCTATCTACTAGATTGTAGCAACGAGTCGATGGAATAACTCACCCTCGAAGATTCCAAAGTGTTTAACGAGAGCGGATTCTCGTGGGTGATGTAGTCGTACTCTTCCCGATCTCAAGATCGCGTAGACGATCCTTCCGGCGCTGCGTTCCGGCAGCGCTCCCGCAGTCGGTCACACGTTCGGTACTCGACGAAGACCTTCCTCTCCCTTGTTCCAGCAGGCAGCGGAGGTTGTAGCACTCTCCTCGCGATTCTGGTAGCACAACGGCGTGGTACCGGAAGTAGAGGGGAGATCTCGCAGGGCTTCGCCTTAAGCCGGAGCGAGTATGGTGGACTATGAGAGAGCCCTCGACGATCTAGGGTTTAGACACGCCGAGGAGGAAGCTTGGCCGGCGGCTAGGGTTGCTAGGCGGCGGCGGCAGCTTGACCTAGGGCGGCGGCGGCAGCAGGTGGCGGCGCCGGCGGCTTAGGGTTTGGAGGAGGGGATCTTGTGTATCTAGGAGGGGAGCCCTGCCCCTCCTTATATAGGTGGAGGGGCCGACCAGCCAAGGGGAGGGGAGTCCCTCCCCAACTCGGCTTGGAGGTGGGCCGGCGGTGGAGGAGGGACTCCTCCCCAACTCGGTTTCCTCCTCTTTCTCCACTTCCCAAAAATAGCCGTTTGACTTTCAAACTTGCCGTTTGACTTTTCAAACAAGGATTTGATTAATCCCTCTATTTTGTTCAGCGATGACACTTAGTACATGATGCAATCATACCAACTTGATATAACACATCCATGTACCCTTCCCCTCCGGAGTGCCGGACATTCCGGAACCTTCTAGAACATTCCCGATGAAAACACCGGAACCATTCCTCAACTCCGAAACGGGACTTTCCTTATATGAATCTTATTCTCCGGACCATTCCGGATCTCCTCGTGATATCCCGGATCCCATCCAAGACTCCGAACAACATTCGGTCTCTTTCTCATCATTCCATAACTACTCAAACAACGTCGAATCCTTAAGTGTGTCTCCCTACGGTTCGTGAATTATGCGGACATGATAGAGACACTTCTCCGATCAATAACCAATAGAGGAATCTGGAAATTCATATGGCTCCCACATATTTCTACGATTACTTTGCGATCGAATGAACCACTTACATACGATACCAATTTCCCTTTGTCTCACGATAGTTTACTTATCCGAGGTTATGATCGTCGGTATCTCTGCATACCTAGTTCAACCTCGTTACTGATAAGTACTCTTTTCTCGTTCCCGTGATATGTGATCCCTTGTGAGCCAGTCACATGCTTGCAAGCTAATTGGATGACATTTCACCGAGAGGGCCCAGAGTTTATCTATCCGTCATATGGATGGACAAATCCCACTCTTGATCCATGTGTCTCAACCAATACTTTCCGAACACTCAATGCCACCTTTATAGCCACCCAGTTACGGTGTGGTGTTTGATATCATCAAAGCATCCATCCGGTAAAGGTGATATGCATGATCTCATGGTCGAAGGAATTAGGTTACTATGTATCAGAAAGCATATAGCAATTGAACTATTATAATGAATTGATCTTTATGCTACGCTTATCTATATGAGTATATCCACCATATCATTCTCCTAATGATATGATCTTGTTGTTAATAACATCTCAATGTTCATGATAGGGAAACCACAATCATTTATTAACCAACAAGCTAGTGATGTATAGAGGCTATACTAGGGACTTCAATTTAAGTTTACAAATCACACAAGTATTAATGTTTCCTTGTTAATACTATTATAGCATGAATGTAAACATTTATCATAAACACAAAGATATAATAATAACTACATTTATTATTGCCTCTAGGGCATATCTCCAACAACTGCGAGTTATGGTATTCACTATACTGGGTATCCACGGGTACTTGAAGGTTATAGTGATTCAAACTTGATATCTGATGCTGATGAGATTAAGGCCACAAGTGGTTATTTGTTTACACTTGGTGGTGGTGCTGTTTCCTGAAAGTCTTGCAAGCAGACCATCTTAACGAGGTCAACTATGAAAGCAGAACTCACAGCGTTAGACACAGCTATTGTTGAAGCAGAGTGGCTTCGTGAGCTCTTGATGGACTTACCTGTGGTTGAAAAACCAATACCCGCCATACCGATGAACTGTGATAATCAAACTGTGATCGTCAAAGTAAACAGTTCCAAGGATAGTATGAAGTCATCAAGGAATGTGAAGAGGATATTGAAATCTGTCAGGAAACTAAGAAACTCTGGAGTTATTGCATTGGATTATATCCAAACATCTAAGAACCTGGCAGATCCCTTCACAAAGGGTTTATCACGCAATGTGATAGATAATGCATCGAGGGAGATGGGTTCGAGACCCACGCTATGAGTTGATCCCAATGGCAACTCACTCTATGTGATCGGAGATCTGGGAGACAAGTTGTTGGTCAACTAAGAGGAGAGTATCCCCATATTATATTTATATCTCCATAAATATGCAATACTCTCTTAATCTGCATGGCAGGTTGATATTTATCTTAATGTGTTCCAAGTGGCTTTTTATAAGCGGAGATGTTGTCCTGCAGAACATCTCTTAAGGAACACACCTATATGAGTCTGACTATTAAACGTCGCAGTCCGTGAGAGTTGGGTGCTCTCTAATAAACTCATGAAAGGCCCTGGAGTATGACGCATAAGCTCCAAACCGCGGGGAAGCCGACGGTAACCCTGTACCGGTCTAGACTTTGTGTGAAACTAGCGCGCAGAAAACTTGTAGTTCAAGACATAGTCCACTATTCAAGTTGCTAGCTAGCGTAGCATGAAGTTGAACTTCATGTTAAATTCAACTTAACAGTCTCCACTACACACCGGTATATAGAACAATGTTCTGGAAATAAAAATGATGTGATGTGTCAATGAGACTTTGTGGGGGATTGTTGGAATTTGGTGAGTTTTAGGCTGTTGGCCCATTAGACAAATTCTAAAATTTTCTTTGTCCCACTTGTATATGGCAGCATATGACTGTGCTAGTGGTGCTAAAGTTTAGTCTCACATTGCTAGTTGAAGGGGAATTGGACCACCTTATATAGTAGAGTGTTGCACCACTCACTAAGGTGTGACAAGAAAAGTAGCCCTCGCGCACTTCTCCTCCGACGTCGCCCGCCTCGCCACGACGCGTGCGCGCGCCGCGGGTTACGGAAATCTCGCCGAGTCGAGCTTTATTTTGCTGGTTGGGAAAACTAATTATGAGTCATTAACAGACGCGTTAATTACATCCATTTCTAGTTTTTATGGACATGGACTGTTACCGACTCGGACGTGGGATGAGCCCCACGATCTCCCTAACCTGCATTATATAAGCGTCTGCGCTAAACCTAATCGGTAAATCAATCCACACACGCGCCTATCCTCCAGAACCTTGCGCCGTCGCTTTCGTCTTTCCCATCCCAGCTTGCGGCGTGCACCGCAGATCGGGACAGTAGGCCTCCGGAACCCCGCCTCTCGTGAACCTGTACGGGTGAGGGGCGATCATGTTTTTGGGGAGCGCTCAAGCGCGACTACTGGCAACCACGACGTCGTCTGATGACGAGTTCCCGAACGACGACTTCTTTCCGGACGTCAACAACCTCTTCGGCAACCTCAACATGGGCGACAGCTCTGCCGTGGCTACTACCGCAACTGCATTGTATGTGATCTTAATCTCTCTCTTTTGGATTATGCTAGAGTTTCTAGTTCTAGCATTTGATGTAGATGTGATAGGTTTATCTACTATAGATGTAATCTATTCATCTACTTTGTTGATCTGCATAATTGGTTTTAATACCGTTTGTATGATCATGCTTTATCAATTTATTATTCGGATTAAATCATATGGATTATTGCTTATATTTCCAACATGTCTCCACATCATCATCGAAAAGGAAATCCTCAAGATCTGAATAGTGAGACGACGCTGATTCCTTGAGGAGAAATTTTTCTCCTACGTGGACAACATCTACAAAGTGGGATTTGTTTAGACCAATCCGATGATCGATTCCTAAATAGAAAAAAAGGATTTGGAGAAATTTACCTTTTGACCGAGCGGGCAAACGACGATGAACAAGTTGATTGTTGCTCAACAACGGTCGGAGGGGCTCGTTCTGACCCTAGTTACCTCTTCCATGGAGCTTCGCAGCAGATCCATGGCGGCGTGGGCGACAGTACGAAAACGACGGAGCTCGAACAAATTGACCGGCCTCGACCTCCCCCATGAGCGGGAATGACAACTATGGTGGCCCGAGAAGCTTTTTCAGGTCACGGAGAGTCTCCGAGGGTGTTGAACCTATGGCGGTGGCATGAGAGAGAAGAAGGAGGTGAAGAAGGAGAGGGCTAAAGTTTTAGACACACCAAGTAGGATTTCACATGGCGAAACCGATGATATGGCGACGTCCAATATCCCGCGCCCCAAAAATTTATGCTGACTGAACCCACGAAACCCTCCTGGTTTTCCATCGCAAGATGCTCTCACCCCCGCGCCGCCTCCCCGAGCGAGGCGGCCGGGGTCCTCCCATCCGCCTCGCCAGTAGTCTCCCTCTCCTCGTCTCTCCTCCTGTCGTCGCTGGCAAGCACCACCGGGCGGTGCCCGTGCGGGCTAGTGACGGCGGGCTGTTCTCTCCCCGCGCGCGCGAAGATCCGGCCCGGGAGGGAGTTTCCGGCGGCGGTGCTTCTCGAGCGGCAGCGGTCCAACAGCCTGGTGTGGAACCCATGAGCGGGGTGGGCGGAGGCACGCCGACGCCGGCTTGGCGGCGGGGCAGCGAGAGACTGCATTTCGGCAGTGCCCTTCTTGTCCCAGATCTGGGCCCGGTTGGAAGGGGCATGCCGCTGCGAGTCCCTTTGCGGTTCCCTGGAGGTGGATAAGGGCGACGACGCGATTGGGATGGTGGTGGCACTCACGGTGGCCTTTGCTACAACGTGGCGATGGGGGCTTTGCGGGCCCTTCAGGGCCCGACCGGGCCCGAGACCTGGTGTGCCCCTATTGCCGCGTCCGGTCGGCTACTGCCACGACGTTGGAGGTAGTTCCCTCCCGCGCGGCTATGATGCTACTGCCCCCGATACCACTCTCCGCTTGCTCGGACCTCGAGGCCTTGCGCCGATGCCCATAGAGAGATGATGAAGATGGCGCCTTTTTCACGGTGGCGTGTGCTGGTTGGCGGTTGGATGAGTGGAGCACTTCAGACCATCCGGGGTGGTGGGTCTTTTGGGGGTGGGCGAAATCCCTGTCGGCCCTGGCCGACATTGACACGGTGGCGCGCATGGGTGTCACCTTTCCTTCCTGAAGGGCGTCAGGTACCTCCTCCCCATCCTCCTCCATGTACTGGGGGGAAACCCTAGGACTAGTCCGGACAGCAACGGCTTCGTCGTCGCACTCCTTGTTGAATGTGTTGCTTGGTACACGACGATTCGGATTGCCACGAGCGCGGTAGGACATCTTTGGTGGACGCAGCGGTAGAGGGTCATCTTCTTTTCATCGATCTGCCAATATTGTCGTTTGTTTCTCTTTTGTTTTCTTTGTTTTCGGCCTATTCGATGTATCATGGGTTTACTATATTAATATATAGCGGAACGTCGAGAAAATTTATTCCGACTCGCCTATTTTGCACGATCTGTTCGGGGAAACACATGTGGTTCGGCACCGCCTGCCGCCGGTGGTCTACCAGCGGTCTCACACCATGTGCTCTGCTTCTGGCTAAAAAAAAACTACCAGTACTCTGCTGCAGCGGGGGATTAGCTAGGGTTTAACGAATCGCGGCGGGCACCATGACGGCCACATCCGCGGTGATGGAGGTGGACGCGGAGGCCAGGAGAATCCTCGAGCGGGTCGCGGCAGCCTCCTTCCCACCTCTCCACGCCGTCCACCACCTCCTCTCCGTCGGGGTTCGTCTCCTCACCCATACTCTTCTTCTTCTCCAAATTACGGCACGAGCGCCGCCTTTTTCGATTTGAAGGAAGAAGCCTCAACAGTTCCTTAGAGTAATGTTATGCTTATGGTGCAACATCCGGTGAACAGCTTAGTTACTATTTTTTCCTGAGATGAATCTTAGCTGCCTGAAGCAGAGTACAAGAAATTCCCAAATTCAGATCGATTCTGGCGGGACCCATTTGGTATGCTGGCACTGTTTGGTTGCTCTCGAATGAAATCTGCTACTTCCCTGCCGCCCGAGCAAATTTTTTGGAGCAGACTGCTGCCCGAGCCATGCTGCTGGATCACAGAAACAGGGTTGATTGTTTGAGCAGTTTTGACAAGATATATGTAGATGGGTGGGGACTGAAGTCCCAGAATTATGCCACCCCTTTGATTTGGTCTGCTCGTTTTAATTTTTCTAAATGTAACGAGGAATATAAGAAACTTCAAAGAAATTCTGATTGTGTTCATTGATATAGTAGAGCAGAGAAAAATATTTGTTCATGCTTTATAGGTTGAATGGGTATGGAGTATTTCTGTCCAGTGGCTTGTCAGTTGGTGGCATTGTTCAGCGTGATCTGCCTGTTAATCATGGTTTTAAAGGCGTCGCCTAGGTGACGCCTAGGCGTCCAGGCGCCCCTCCTCCGCTTTGCAAAAATGGGCGCTTTAGGCGCCTAGGCGTCCAAAGCGCCCGCCTAGGCGTCAGAGCGCCCCCCTGTCGCCTTAAGACGCCTTAACGCCTTAAAAACCATGCTGTTAATACATATATTCATAACTAGAGGAAAAAATCATGGACATTATATCTTGTTGCAGGTTTGCGTGCGATGCATATTTCGCATGTTTGGAGCCTTTAGCCAAGCCTGCTCATGCACCTCGCTTACGGTGTCAGTCTTGCATTCATTTCTTGAAGAGCGTGATGATTCCGTGAAGAGTGAGTCTTGCTCATGTTTGTCAACGGATGAAGCATGCTGCTCTGTTTGCTTTGGAATACTGCTACCCACCTGCCATCAGGATGATGGTGTAGCATCGGTCGATGACACTTCTCGTATCGACATCATCACTTCAATGGTATCTCAAACAGTCCAAAGAGAGAGTTATCAAATCGATGAGTTTTCTTTAGAAATTTCACTGCCTGCAGTTGTAGCAGCTAATGAGCGTTCCATCAGGTAACCATCACAATTGTAAGACCGTGTATTACCTTCTCTTATATGTACAGGGATTTCTTTTTTATGTCTCATTCTAATCTTCATGTTCTTATAATAAGAACGTGATGATTCTGTACTGTTGTTTTCATAATGTGGTTGCCTTTTCTTCTCTTAACAGGTTATATGTGAAACAAAAATATGGCAAAGAAAATTGGTTTAAGGAAGAAATATTTTCTCAACAAACCATGTCAGTGAAGGAGGCCCTGAGACTATTGATAGTACCATCACTTGAGAAACAACTAGTAAGTGCTTCTGTGATTTTTTTTTTGCTTCCAGCAATGATGAAAACACTCGTACAATCAACAATGGCTTGACTAAATAAATACATGCAGGATGTTAAGCATGGTAATAATTCATTTCGAATCCGCTTAACATATACTCATGATGATGCTTCGTTGAAGCTCACTAGTTTGTTGCCAAATGACCGTAGTCGTAAAAGAAAAACAGGTAAGTGTTTCCTGCAAAAATACAGTAAATTTCTTATACATTGTCATTTCTAACAATGAAATTTAATCATCCTCTTGAATTCATGGGAATTTTCATTCATATGATGTTCTGCGTGATGCCGTAACAGAGTCAAGAGAAGGAAATGATACTAGAAGAAATTCAACATATGATGATAAACAGATATTAAGTGAAACAGATTCATTCATCCACAAGACCCTTGAGGGTATTCAAGATCAAGAGTTCTGCAGTTTATTTCAGTTGCCTCCTGAAAAGGTGCAGTTCTATTATAATATTGCTTTATCCAAGAAATTGGCCATATATTGTACTGATTTTTGTATCAATTTACTTGAATCCCCTTCAGGTGTTCAAATCTTGCCATCTTGTGATATCCTGCCTAAGGTCACCCATATATATTGGCGGAAGATACTTGAAGGTATCTTCAAGTAATCCTTTGTTTTAACCTGTGTAATTCTTACCAGAATGTCAATTATAGTTGAACACACCTTTTTGTTGTCTGTAAGGACTAATTCCCTAATCACAAACTTATATAATGCCAATTTAATCAACAATCTTTCTATAGGAGATACTTCATAAAAAGTTATATGGTTATGTAAAGTCACTGACCAACCTTATAAAAGGTGGAACAAAAGATTCTACTCTTAGTTTTATGTGCAATGCAAAATGTTCTCGTCGTGTCAAAGTCAATTATCTTTCTTGTAAAGAGGGAATAGTTCACTTTGCACCATAATATCAATTGTATGCCACTTGGTATGTGTTTATGCTCAGTATACACAAACTACATGTATGTTTGCTCTTCAGTTGAACTTGTTGTTATTCAAAGTAGATTCTGAATCCCCTGTGATACTATTTCCCATTGTCAGCTTTCAAGAAATGTCAGTCAGTCATGTTGGATAATTGATGATGAAAGAATGGGGGAAGCATCAGTTGAGGTACAACACACTGCCTCAGAGTTAAGTCCCAACCCAACAAAGAGAAGTACAGCTGAACAACATTAACCTTTTGTAGGAGATAATTGGGGAGAATGTCCGTGCCATCTGCAAAGGTGATGGCTACAAGTTCCATGCTGCTGGAAGAGAAGATATCGATGTAATGTTTTGTAGATTGAAGCTGTGTCTGTCAATATTTGTTATGCTGAATGCCCCACATTCACAGGTTCGGATGCTTGGATCTGGTCGTCCATTTCTGATTGAAGTCTTGAATGTGCGATCTATCCCATCTGCGGTTGACGTTCAACAAATTGCTGAGAATATAAATAGCTCCGAAAAGAAATACGTAAGAAGTCAAATTGATGCTGGTTGACATTGCACATCATAGTTGCACACACATTGCATATGACGTGTTCATGACTCGGCATTTTATAGGTCAGAGTTCGAAATCTCAAGTTGGTAGACAATGAGATATGGGCCATGATGCGTGAAGGAGAAGCGGAGAAGCAGGTGCTCCATTCAAGCGGTGACAGTATCATTTTGCTGAAATGATATTGTCAGTTGTTCCTATCTCTTAACATTTGTTGTCACGTTACATTATTGTCTGAAGCCAACACATTGCCTTGTATTGCAAAATTATGTTATCCTTTACTGATTAACAGGCTTACTCTTAATTTATGTCTGCAGAAGCAGTACGCTGCCCTCATATGGACTTCTAGTCCTCTGACGGATGATGACCTGCAGAAGATTTCTGCTGTTAAGGATATGGTACAAACTATTTGCTACTAGTAAATCAATAAATCAATGTTTTGATTCTATTCTTTAAGTTCGGGTTTCGCATGTGACCGTGTGTTGCAGTAAGCTTTGGATTACTTTGATCTAACCAGGTAGAATTGTGGCAGGTAGTACTAGTGGGGAATAAGCCTGCTGAACGCTGAGATGAACTTTGCCTATATTTGATTATGTTCTTTCTTTGTTAACGCATCCATGCATTTGTTTAGGCAACTTGTTTGTCATAAATATATATGTGAAATATTGACTGGGACTAGGGACTGTATCTGAGTTTATTCAGCTATTTTTTGTTCATATCCTGCTAGTCTTGTACTAAGCCAACACTCCCAGCGAAGTACTCATGATGTCGTCTTTTCTTGCCTGCCTTGTAGGAAATTATACAAAATACCCCAATAAGGGTTCTTCATCGAAGAAGCCCATTAGAGCGGAAACGGATTATACATTGGTGAGAGTTCAGACTGGTTCCAGCTCTATATAATCCATTTCGTCATTTATTTGTTTTTTGGTTAAAATCCCCTTTTTAATCATTCATCTGAGAAACAGCAATTTATGTCAATCAGGATGGAGATTGAGAAAGTTGAGGGCAGCTCAAACTATTGCCTGTTGCATCTGTGCACTCAGGTACCATCTTACCAATTTGTTAGGGTTATTTGGCTTCCTATGTTTTGGTTAGCTCCTATCTGATTGTGTATGCCCTAACTGGTGATAAAATGCAGCATTTGCTGGATGTTTGTGTAAATATCATTGTAGAAGATATCATCAAATGTAATTTTGTATTCGATCCTCTTTGTTGTTTGATCAACTGCAGTTTGTTTACAGGCTGGAACATACATTAAAGAGTTTGTGCATGGCGATCTCGGCCGCACGAATCCGAGGTACCCATCCTTCATGTCTATGTTCAGGTTCCTTGCTATTTATCAAGTTTGTTGTGGCATGTTATTGTGCTTAAAGGAACATGTAATGCATGTTAAACCTGTCAACCGTGAACGCCTCCTACTCTATTCATCTGTTTGATAAATAATATTGAATTTATTTTAATTACTGATCAGCTTCTGTGCACATGTCTTGTGCTCTTGCTATTGCAGTATTGGTGCCATGTTAGGTTGCAGAGCCGAGATACTGCAACTCGATGTCACTGATGTTAAGATGGACTTACTGCAGTAATGTGCTACTGCCACAAGGTATCGTTCCTTGCCAGTTTGGCAGAGGAGGCGTACTGATAAGCCAAGATTCCCGTGGAAGATGTATGCTGGTAGCAAATGCGCTAAAGAATGACAGGCTGTTTCTTTTCATCGAGTGCGTATCAATTGGAAAATGTACACCAACCAAGCAGGCGACCAGAAACAGTTTTGAGAGAATTGGGGAATTTGACCCCACTTGACTCCAATGTTTTCTTTTTCCCAGCATCAGTTTTGTGAGAATTGAGGAATTGGCCCCTTCAGCTCCAATGTTTATCTCCTCTGTCACTTTGTGTTGTACTAAACAATCATACTCCCCACAAGAGAGTGATAGATAATATATGGTAGATTTTAATCTTGCGTAAAATCTGTTTAATGGCAACAGTGATGTTAATTGTGAGAATTTACTGGAAGTGAGGCTGATAGCCGTTTTCCAGTGTATTTTGTTTTTCCATTTCTTCTAGTTTCATCAGATATGTTTCCACTTTTTTAAGTATTGTTTTTTTTTTCAACTGCCCCATGTGTAGCGATTATCCAACTGCGGCACCAACATAACATCTTTCTATTCTAAAAGTGATTGGTCTAATAGCCTTTCTAAAAGGAAAAGGTCCAGCCTTCCTCGCTCTGAAGCACAAGACTAGTATCCTACGATGAAGTGCCTTTCTTGCTTTGTGTGTTTCTTTGGAATAACTTCTCCTAGGCAATGTGCTTTCTCCTCTCAGCTTAGATTCATCTATCTTGCAATCTCCAGCTACGTCTTCTCCAGGGAGGGAAGCATGGGTGCCCTCTTCTATAAATTGTTGTTCATCAGCACAGACAATCACACAACAAACTCTCAGTCGCCTTTCCCAGAAGAGTTCGTGGACCTTCTCCACCAGCCTTAACAAGCCTGGTAGTCTCTCACCACCATGGCCACCAAACTCAGTTTCAAGAGAATGGATAGTGTTGCCGAGAGCATGCCCGATGCGCTGCGACAAAGCCGGTACCAGATGAAGCGATGCTTTCAAAGGTACTAAAAACCAAACTTGGGTGTTGTGATCGATACATCGAAATTGTTTGCGATGTATTACGTGCGTGTAAAAGCTTATTCTTTACGTAGTTCATTGCTTGAAGGATATTGCTTCTGTGGAAGCTTTGCCATAATGAAATCTGAGACACAAAATATTTCAGGTACGTATCGAAAGGCAGGAGGCTCTTGAAGAACCAGCAGCTCATGGAGGAGCTGGAAAAGTCCCTAGATGACAAAGCCGAGAAGGAGAAGCTTGCTGAAGGGTTTCTCGGTTACATTATTTGTTCGACCCAGGTTATTTCACCTTAAATTACCCAATTCCCCTCTGATCTAGAATAACGTTTGATGGAAGGAGCTTGTTATAAATATGTATCCTTATGTTTGCAGGAAGCAGTAGTGCTACCACCATTCGTCGCATTCGCAGTTAGGATGAATCCTGGCATCTGGGAATATGTCAAAGTTCATGCCGATGATCTGTCGGTCGAAGGAATTACACCATCGGAGTATCTCAAATTCAAAGAGACATTATATGATGATAAATGGTATACATTAAGCTTCACATGGATGAGATATGCAATTTGATGATATGTGGGTGTAAGTGTGAAACTGAAAAAGAATATGTTTGTTCATGTGATTTTCAGGGCCAAGGATGACAACTCACTGGAGGTTGATTTCGGTGCTCTTGACCTCTCAACACCTCGTCTAACACTTCCCTCATCCATAGGGAATGGGATGCAGTTCGTCTCTAAATTCATGTCTTCTAAGTTGAGTGACAAGCCTGAAAGCATGAAGCCGTTGTTAGACTATTTACTTGCCCTGAACTACCGTGGTGAGGTAAGGAGATCAAACATTTGTATCAGGGATTATCAAAATATCAAAAGTAACAGGCTGGCTGGACTTATATTCCTTATGAACCTGCAGAAGCTCATGGTTAACGACACAATTGACACGGTGAACAAGCTTCAGACAGCACTGCTCCTTGCAGAAGTTTTTGTTAGTGGGCTGCCAAGATACACACAGTATTTGAAATTTGAACAAAGGTAATGTACCGCCAATTAAGTAGCTATAACATTCATGGTGCCAACAGTGTGTAACTATGCCTAAAGTTTCTTTACAATGCCTAAGGATTCTTTACAATTGTCTTGCAGATTTCAGGAGTGGGGATTGGAGAAAGGATGGGGTGACACTGCCGAAAGGTGCAAGGAGACGCTGAATTTCCTATCTGAAGTGCTCCAGGCACCAGATCCTATCAACATGGAGAAGTTCTTCAGCAGGGTTCCATCCATATTTAACATTGTTGTCTTCTCTATCCATGGTTACTTTGGCCAAGAGAAGGTTCTAGGCTTGCCAGACACCGGTGGTCAGGTATCAATATCATCAAACAGTAGGAAATGATACTCTAGTCAGGTTAGCATACTCTAAAGGCATGGTTTCTCTGTAACAGGTTGTCTACATCCTGGACCAAGTCAGGTCCATGGAAGAGGAGCTGCTGCAGAGAATCAAGCAGCAGGGTCTGCATATAACACCAAAGATTCTTGTGGTAAAGATTACTATAACATGATCCTGGCCATTCCTTCCTGCTATGTCACTTGCAGAACCGATAAACTAATGGCTACTGTTGTGATGCAGCTAACAAGACTGATACCAGATTCCAAAGGCACAAAATGTAATGTGGAACTTGAAGCAGTTGAAAATACAAAATATTCACACATACTCCGCGTGCCATTCAAGACCGAAGATGGGAAGGATTTGCGCCAGTGGGTTTCCCGGTTTGACATTTACCCTTACCTAGAGAGATATGCTCAGGTTTGCCAGCTACAAATCGTTGATTATCAGTACAATTGTGTTTGATCTTGTGTCGAGTAAAATTTCACCCGGACATAATTTCAGGATTCCTCTGCCAAAATTCTTGACATCCTAGAGGGCAAACCTGACCTGATCATTGGCAACTACACCGATGGCAACTTGGTGGCGTCCCTCATGGCGAGCAAATTAGGAGTCACACAGGTCAATAAATGTCTAATCAAATAGGATTCCTCAAGATTTATTTTGCATTGATCACAGTTGATATGCAATCTCTCAATGATCTTTCTGACAGGGAACAATTGCACATGCTCTCGAGAAGACGAAGTATGAGGACTCAGATGTCAAGTGGAGAGAGCTGGACCAGAAGTACCACTTCTCCTGCCAATTCACTGCTGATATGATTGCCATGAACACTACTGACTTCATCATAACTAGCACATACCAAGAAATTGCTGGGAGGTCTGTATACTGAACCATATTGTAACTTCAGTGCTTTAACAATGCTTGAATAATTACTCCTAGAAATGTTTAACATGAGTATCTGATGCAGCAAAGAGAAGCCTGGCCAATATGAACACCACTATGCATTCACAATGCCCGGGCTTTGCCGCTTCGCCACGGGCATCAATGTCTTCGATCCAAAGTTCAACATTGCTGCACCTGGCGCCGATCAG
The DNA here is from genome assembly GCA_916181665.1 of Avena sativa. NCBI lineage: Eukaryota > Viridiplantae > Streptophyta > Magnoliopsida > Poales > Poaceae > Avena > Avena sativa. The sequence goes on along the minus strand of OV702294.1, from coordinate 161,225,717 downwards.
TCCGTCTACTTCCCCTACACACAGAAGCAGAAGCGGTTGACAGGTTTACACCCACAGATTGAGGAGTTACTGTACAGTAAGGAGGACACAGATGAACACATGTAAGTCCCTTGGAAACACGCATACTTTTATTTGATCAGACGAAGTTACTAACTGTTGTGATGCTACCAAATCAGAGGGTATCTGGCAGACAAAAATAAGCCAATCATCTTCTCGATGGCAAGGCTGGACAAGGTAAAGAACATCACTGGACTAGTCGAGTGGTATGGCCAGAACAAGAAGGTCAGGGACCTCGTGAACCTCGTCGTCGTAGCAGGCCTCCTGAATGCTGCACAGTCCAAGGACCGAGAAGAGATAGAAGAGATCAACAAGATGCACAATTTGATCGACAAGTACCAACTGAAAGGACAGATCCGCTGGATCAAGGCACAGACTGACCGTGTCCGTAATGGCGAGTTGTACCGTTACATTGCAGATACAAAAGGTGCATTTGTGCAGGTAGGCAATAACCTGCAAAACTAGCTTTTTGGTCATGAACAATATATGCCTCCATCCTCTGAAGTGTATGCTTGGGGCAGTGCATAAAGCCTCAAGTTCAGCCTTTTCTTTCTTGAAACAAAACTTAACTGTAGGCTCACAATGCATATCTCTGGTTTTCAGCCTGCTCTCTATGAAGCATTTGGGTTAACAGTCATCGAGGCGATGAACTGCGGGCTACCAACCTTCGCAACAAATCAAGGAGGGCCAGCAGAGATCATCGTCGATGGGGTCTCTGGTTACCACATAAACCCAATGAACGGCATGGAGGCAAGCACCAAGATTGCAAACTTCTTCCAGACGTGCAAGGAAGACCCAAGCTACTGGAACAAGGTGTCAACCGCCGGACTTGGGCGCATCTACGAATGGTAGGCACCAACTCTTATCCTGCCTCACCAATCTTTTTACCTACCACCTGGTAAGAAAAAAATAACGATGCCCAATACATGATGGCAGCTACACATGGAAGATTTATGCAACTAAAGTGCTGAACATGGGATCAATGTACGGCTTCTGGAGGACTCTGAACAAGGAAGAGAGACTGGCCAAACAACGCTACCTGCAGATGTTCTACAATCTTCAGTTCAGGAATCTGGTGAGTTTTTTGCTCAGATATAGCTGATGCAGCACCCAATACACAATGCAAACAAGATTGATAACAAAAGGGGGTCTAACAATTGATCATATCATCTTATCTTTCAGGCGAAGGCCGTCCCCAGAGTAGGCGAGCAGCCTCCAAGACCCGTAGCCTCAACGTCAACAGGCGTGGTGGCACGCCGTAACGAGATTGTAGCAAGGCCGAAAGAAAGGCAAGTGTGCCTACCCTTACGCAATTTACTGAAGAGAGACCGTGGAAGCAACTGACTGACACCCGTTTGTTGTTTGGGGTTTGGGTGCTGCAGAAAGCCGCAGAGCAGGGTCCAAAGGTTAGTCAGTGTTCAGTTCTTCCTTCCAGCAGTGAAATTACCTGCAAAACAGCACACTGATGAGTGCTAGTCTGCTAGATTGGATCAAGCTTGCATACTGATCTTTGAGTGCTTTCTTGTGTGATCAGGATGATGACCAGCCTCCTCGGGCCGAAGCCGCCAACATATGAACAGAACAGCTACAGATGAACTGTGACTGTTTGTCAAGCAAAACAATTTGCTGCTCAATTCATTTCATTGATGCTATGGTGTGAAGTGATTGGTGTGGGATTTGTATACAGGTGTGATATTTATTGTAATACAAGTGGAGCTTGATTGTGCTGTTGTGGTGTCCATGCTAACCGAAGGAGCTCGTGATCAGTCTCCATATTGCATTTGATAGAAGACAGCAAACTGCTGGTTCACCGTGGCTTGCAAATCATGGGTGTGTTCATAAGCGGACCATGTACTGGATAGACAAACAATCTGCATGTAATCTCTATTCATGGTTATGAAATCCATATTCCATCGAAATGAAAAGGTTGAGGTTCTCGAGTGGCTGAGTCTCGTCTCTCGCCAATGACCAGGGTCCAAGGGTGTACCAGATCGATCTGGATATTCGCCTAACAAGATCGGTGTTGGAGAGACCTCGCCACCACCTGAGAGTCCTTATGTTTGTTATCTTGATTCATCACCATTACTACCTTTGTCTACAATCACGGTGATCAGATGAAAAATCACAAGGATTACAAAGACATTGGACAGAGAAAATTGCATTATTATCTCATAGATTTAGCCATAGTTCCAATTCGCCAACTGTTCAACACTCAAGTACTAACATGCCCCAAACATATCTAAATACAGCAGAAAATTGGACAAAATCTCTAATCAAAAGTAACCCTCACGATATACACTGCAACAATTCGTTGATTATTAGCTGAGAAGCTCTGAGTGTTTGGTTCAAGATCCACCACACATTCCAGTCCATGGACAAATATATCGAGGCAGCTGCAGTTCAATTCTCTTGGATGCCTGCGTGTTAAGGCATGTTATCATCCAAAAAATAGTGACAGACAGTAGTAAGATGCTCCCATTTAAGCCATACAAACTCACCTTACAAATCATATCGTTCAGTACGAAACTAGGAGTGCATCCTCACTCAGCAGCCTGCACAAGGTAATAGGTCAGAATTCAGGAGAGACAACAAACCCCTAGAGTATCAATCATACGCCACTACTTCTGCTTTCCAAGTTAAATTACAGGACGTGTCCATAATTATCACTTGTGGGATTAATTGTACTCCCTACGATCCATAATAAGTGCCGCTGATTTAGTACAAAGTTATACTAAATCAGTGACACTTAATATGGATCGGAGGGAGTACTAACGGTAACTATTTTCATCCAGATGCCATTGCCTATTTTCAAGGTTTGTCCCCCAATCTCTTTCTTATACAGTGATAGATCAGCATAGGTTTTTTGTGTACTACAGTTATGCAACATAACATAAGAAAAAAACAGTAGCATATAACATATGAGCAAACCTTGTTCAAAGGGTTGTCTGGGGATTTTTTCCATAGCTTCCATATCATGTCTTTGTACTGTTTCAGTGTTAGGCCTGGCTTTTCTTCCTTGAGCCTAGGAAGTTCTGCCTCTTCAAATGCCTGTCATAAATATAATTCAAAATGTATTTAGGAAACAGATGTCCAGTGACCATGAAAATTCCAAACATAGCATAGTATAAACTAAATGACTCACGACGAGTACACTAAATTGTATTCAATGTACAATTTTGCAAAGTAACATGGAGGCACATAGTGCAGAACACTCAATGACATGACAAAATGGATATCTACGAATCAAAAGTTAGTGTTGCACTTGGAACTAAAGTGAACCGCAAAATTATAAGACTAAATGTACTGCTACACACAACTATTATCCTTCTTCCATACGTAATCCACAACTGGCAGTGAAAGGTAGAGTGGCTAATCATCCTCTCAGACCATCTACTGACCATTGCACTGGTAAGCTATTACCTCACCGACTAGCTAATCAGATGTGAGACCCTCTTCAGACTTCTTGATCCTCATCCTATACGTTATTACTTATTTACATACAACAAACGAACCAATAACTACCATATAGGATACTCTACTCATTATGTACAGGGAAAAACTGGCTCTATGATATCCAATGTCAACTTATTTAATTCTCTCTTCAGAAATAGTTCAAATTGGACTGCACATCTCCAGTTATGTTCATGGAACACCCAAACAATTGCAAACAAGCACCATATAGCACACCTGTGCAGCTAGTACCAGAAGAAGTTACTACTGTGCATTCTCACAATTCACCTCCAAACAATACTTATCACTGTCTGCAAACCCAATGTGCACGAAACGATAAAATCGTACTATACTTTTGGTTGTTTCTAAACTCCTAGTAGCGCACAAATGTTTTTACTTTGTGACTATGGCATATATCATCCGATTTTGAAGTTACGCAGCAGTTCAGTGAACATCTATAAACTTTGGCCAGATAGTGTACTAAGAATATACCTTGAAGGATGCCTTGAGGCGACGCTCGGGATGCCTGTCGGCAGGCAAGGGCGCCTCTGAGTTGACAAGCGACATCCGCACGATGGCCTCGCCGACCGACGATGCCTCAACGATGGAGTCGTCCCTGTTGGTGTTGGGGACGACGACGACGCGCTCGTACTCCTCCTCCTCGTTGACGCGCGCGGCGCGCTTCTTGGCGGCCTCGGCGTCGCGCTCCAGGCGAAGCCGCTCCTCCTCGCGTCGGCGCAGGAGCTCAGCCTCCGTGACTTTGGGGGCCGGGGCGGCGACGCGGTTGGCCTTGCGGGCGTCGGTCTTGGAGACGGCCTTGGCGACGGCGGCGGCCTCGGCCTCGGCGAGGCGGCGGTTCTCGGCCTTGCGAGCGGCGGCCTCCGCCTTCTTCTCGGCATCTTCCTCGCGGCGGCGCGCGGCGCGGGACTTGGACCCCTCGGCCTCGCGCCAGTACTCCTCCTCCTTGGCGCGCTCGGACTTCTGGCGCCGGTCGGACTCCTCGGCGGAGCGGCGCTCGCGGGCGGCCTCCGCCTTGGAGTTGACGCCCATCTTCTTCGGCATCGCGGCGGTGAAGAGGGTTTCGCGTCCGATCGGCGGTGCGGCGTGGGAATTGGGGGAAACTGTGTGCTGGATAGGGATTCCGGGGAGGTGCCTGGTCTAGGGCTCGCGTTTGGGTTATGTGCCAGAAGCTTATTTTCTTTTTTTCTGATGTCACGAGTGAGCTTAATATGTACGCGTGTTGCTTATCGGATTCTTTTGCTGTACGAAACGCGTTCCAGAGTCTTCTAGTTGCACAACTCGTATGGACGCAGATGGTCGAGGATCAAACACCTCAAGGCTGAGCAACGATTCTTATTGACATCCTATTAAAAAACGATCATGTTTTCTTAATTAAATCGACCTTATAGATACCTAAAAAAGGAAGAATAAAAGGAGGAATTACAATCGAGAGGTCCTAAACTTCAAGATTCTCACAGAATGACTTGTCGTTGTTGTGCCACCGTAGATGTCGATGGTCAATTGGTCATGGATGACATCGAGCAATTCACCCGCTGAAGTTCGGGCATAGACCTAATGCAAACCAAACCTCGTCAATTATCACGATAGTATACCACAAATTAAAGAAATCGACAACCACGTCAATCATATCATATCGGCCGAGGCACCCCAAATCTAGGAGACAACACCAACATCGCTACACTAAACCTATGACCTGTTTCGTAGAGACTAGGAAGAGGAGGCTTTGGATGTGACCAGTTTGCCCACCTCATGTCATTTACTTGGTGCCCTATGGGCGAGAAGAACAACCAACACACCAGTGTGCACCGCCGACTAGAAAACAATAACTAAAGCTAGCGTGTCACTATCGTCTCGCTAATGCAGGGGCTAAAAAGGGTCTGGCACAGAGCGTCACCATGGCAAGAGAAAAACAGGAGGGCACTGCCTCAGTATGAGGAGTGGGGGAGGATGATGTTAGAAGTGTCAGAGGTATCTAGGGCTTGGAACCAGAGATGAGGAAATGAGATTGTAGTTGGCCTAATAAATGACAAATGCAATATTTTCACTTGATGATTTTATGTGGTGTACGACGAAGGTGCTAAATGAAGTTTGGAAATGCAAAAATATGATTCCTAGAGTCAAAGCCTTTGCTTGGAGACTTCTTAAACGATATATTCCTTGAGGAGACAGGGGCCTCCAGGTATTCCAAACACATTAATTGACATTCTTTGATGTAGGTGTGGCCTCCTGGAAGATGGCATGCATCTTTTTTCACATGTTCTTTTGCTAGAGCTTGGTTTCACAAACCTTGGTTTATCCGCTCGGATATCTTTGTCCAGGACACCAATCCCTCTAGCCTAGATAATTTTAGACCCGCTAGCTCTAAATCGCCGTTGCATAGACATGCAAAACATTTCTACTTCTCTTTGGTGTCCATGGAAGTTCAGGAATGAAAAAAATTAAGCACCAACGAGAGCTGGCCTCAGCAAGTAGCCATTCGAACTCAGCGATTCTCAAGGATCTGAAGATGGTGAACGATGTCTCTTCTTCGACTCATCAACAAGTGCATGCCAACACTGCTAGTCCTCCTCAAGGAGCAATGGTTGCAACTGATTTTGTGTTTTCATGAACAAAACTATATAAAGATGCAGTTGGAATAAAAGAAGCTTATGTGATTCAACTACAACCGGTCTTGGTGTCTATATCCTTGCAAGATCTAGGAGTGGACATGGATGTATACCTCATGACCAACATCTCTCAAATAACACAGCATCTCCAAGCTGAAGCCCATGCCCTTCTCATGTCAGCTTAGTGTGCGTCACCATGCAACTACAAAATCATCTCTTCTTTACTGACAACAACAACTTGGCGCGAGCAGCAGTGGCACTAGGGGAAAAAGATCTTGTAATCCTATGGGAGATCATGTTATACAACTTTAGAATCTGACTTGACCTCTGAACTCAAGAATCTTCCATGTCAAGAGAGAGATTAATGGGGTTGCCAATTATTGTGCACATCAGGCAAAACGATCTGAGCCTACTAGTTTTTGCAGGAACACATTGGCCATTGCAATACCTGCAGCGCGAAAGAGGAAACATCATTTCATGCTCTCTTTGAGTGCACGTGGACAAGGAAATTTTGGCAAGAGCTAAAGAAGGAAACACGGATTAGAGCACCAGAATCATTCCCTGACTCTTGGACGATGGATGTGGTAGTGGGAATGGTAACAATGCTAGAAAATGCATGTGTCATTTTATGTGGTTGTTGGGCGGTTTGGACCGAGCGGAACAAGGTTTGGCATGGAGATCGAGGGAGACCATAATAGCCTCTCTTAAGTGGACTCTGGATACCTCTATGGACCTGGCTCGAACTGGTGGAAAAAAGGAGCCTAAACCTCCTCGAGTGAAGGCTCAGTGGAGGAAACCTATCCAAGCCGTCATCAAGATTAATGTTGATGCAAGTTTCCGCGAGGAGGAGATGCACGGAGCAACATGTATGGTGGTTCGTGATCACATTGGCTTACTCAGAGCACAATCCCTATGGTACAATCATGCTGCTCTTCCTATGGTAATGGAGGCGATTGCCAACCATGCGCGATTAAGTGGGCGATGGAAACAAACTACAATCGGATTGAAATTGAGTCTGATGCTCAGGAGGGTCAAACTTATGAACAAACCTAAAATTGGCAGATCTGAAATTGCTAGTATTAACCAGGAAGTTAAGGAGCTTAGTGTTTTCTTTACCAGTTTTAACATTGCTTATGTGGGAAGAAAGTGCTAATGAAGCAACTCATAGTTATGCTACTCCTGCTAGTGCGAGAGGAGGAGATGTTTATGGATTAATTATAAGCCACCATTCCTCGTGGACTTTCTTGAAAGAGATTGCAATGATTCTGAGTAATATATAAAGCTCCTTGATTCGTCGAAAAAAATCTTGCACAAAACAACTCATAACAACTTTTGTTGTCTAGTTATTGTGGCGGTTAGTCGCATGCAAAAAACGTGGAAAATATTATTGCTCACAGATAATAGGTACCCTTGAAACAACCAGGGATCACGCTTTCCTCATTTTTGTTATGTTTAGCTGCACGCATCATCATCATAGCATAGTATGGCAATCCCGACCGATGCCGGTTAGGATTAATACAGTCCCAAAGCCTTGTGCGGCAATGCATAAGGTCTGTTCAGTAGTAGCAGCACGACTAGCTGCAGTCAGTTGTCTGTATAGCCAGCCACAAGTCACATTCGTCAGGCACGTAACTCAATCGATCCAGGAGATCCCCATCACCTTCGCCGCGAACGCGTAACGATCCGCAGCATCGTCGATCTGCCACACATCCACACACAACGAACGCGTCAGCAAAGCGATTCGGTCACGACAACAAAAAAAAATCAAGGCGACAGCACAGTCGGGGTGAAGAAGAATACGATTTTCTGCGTGGAGCGGCCGCAGCCGTGGCCGCTCTTGCGGTCGATCCGGGCGACGATCGGGTTCGTCTGCGGGCTGCGCTCAACGCCCGTGCACAGCACGTGCTGCATCGTCTGACGGACGACATCGGAAAAAAAAAGATCGTCAGTTCTTGTCGATACGGGAAAACGATCGAGGGAGGCAGAGAGTGTACGTACCGCGAGGAATTTCAGCGTGTGCGACGGCACGACGCGGTCGTCGTGGTCCGCCGTCAGCAGCATGGTGGAAGGGTACTGGCGGGGGCGGCGGTCGCCGGCGGCGCCGCACTTCTCCTCCCACGGCCGCCTCACGTTGTGCAAAGGGGAGTACCTGCATTGAATTGGTGGTGGTCATCGGAAGAAATTTACTTTGAGAAATACAGAAAGAGCAGAAGCCAACAGCGGCTGTATTATTTCGTTCGTCAGGTACAGTTTCATACGTACTTGATAAGCCACTGAAATTCCTCCTGGTTCTCCGAGCAGCCGAAATCGCAGGTCCATGCACGACCTATGGTGAACTTGTGGAACCGGAGCATGTCCATGACACCGACGTGAGCAAGAGCACACCCGAAAAGATCAGGCCGCTGCAACCACAAACAAAATCTCCCCCCTCATTTTTCTTTCACTGAAGCACCCAACAAAACTGCTGCATCAACGTGGCACGTGGGACAAACCAAGATAGATAAACTAACCTGGTTGATGCATGCGGCCACCAGGAGCCCTCCATTGCTGCCGCCCTCGACGCACAGCCTGCTCGGCGTCGTGTACCCGGCGGCCACGAGGAACTCGCCGGCGGCGACGAAATCGTCGAAGCAGTTCTGCTTGTTGGCGAGCGAGCCGGCCTTGTGCCAGCCTTCGCCGTACTCCCCGCCGCCCCGGATGTTGGCGACGCACGTCACGAAGCCGAGGTTCCGCATGAGGACGACGCGGGCGGCGCTGAACTGCGGCGTCACGCTCATGCCGAACCCGCCGTAGCCGAAGAGCAGCGCCGGGTGCGACCCGTCGAGGCACATGTTCTTCCTCGACACGACGAACATCGGGATCCTGGTCCCGTCCTTGCTCGGGTAAAACACCTGAGAAAAACAATCAAAGTTATACTGAACCGCAAATACAATACATGTAGTTATGGTGCATTTTTTTTCTTCAGATAAAGGGAATTTACCTGTTTTGCTTCGAACTCGGTGCGATCAAAGCCAGGCACCGAGATTTCCCTGTAGACTCTCATCACAGGATCCCCCGAGCTCAGATCACACCGGTAGACGATTCCGGGGGTAAGAAAACTCGCGAACTCGACGAACACCTCGGAATCGGCACGTCGGCCGGAGATGCCGTTGACGCTGCCGATGTCGATGGGTATGTCGTGGAGCAGCTCCCCGGTGACCAGGCTCCTCAGCTGCAGCACGTACCTGACGTCCGACAGGTAGTTCACCAGGAGCTTGTCCCCGTGGACGGCGCAGGCAGATTCCAGGACGGCCCTGTCGTCTTCGGGCAGAACGTCGGTCCAAGATTCTGGATCAGTGACGTCGACCCGCGAGAGTTTGTATCGAGGGGCGTATTTGTTCGTGAGGATCGTGAATTGGATGTCGTCGTTGGCGATGACCCCGTAGTACGCCTCGAATTCGTCGACGAGCTTCACGAATGGGAGCAGTTCGTGGGTTCCGTTGAGGCCTGGTAGGCCGTGTGGGAGGGATGAGAGGTCGCAGTAGTAGAGCTTGTTCACCGGCTCTGAAGTTTCTGAAACCGACAGGAGGAGGTACTGCAGCAAAAGAGTATCAAAAGATTTCAGCTATACTGAATAGTCTACTGTATTTATTTCTGTCGATGTTCAGCGAAGTGTCGAATGTACCTTGCCGTCCTCTGTGACCTCAGGGGTGTATATGTACTTGGGATGCTCGGGGTCGCTCCAGCACAGCACGTCGTCGGACTGCTCGGTTCCGAGGAGGTGGTAGTAGACCTCGTGGTTGAGATTGACGTCGGTCCTGATCCCACACTCCGACGCGCCGCCGTCATCGTCCCTGCTCACCAAAACCATCAACGCCGGCCACAGGAAGCGTGAGCCATTTTGGTGACACGAGAACGCTAGTACAGTACTTGTGTACAGTTAGTTTTCATGGCGCTTACTTTGGAGCCGGGAAGCGGGAGTAGAAGAAGCCTCTGCCGTCGCGCGTCCAGGCGATGCGCGAGAACTTGACCCAGGAGAGGGTGTCGGGGAGGCGGCGCCTGTCGCGGACGCGCATGACCCTGACGGTGACCCAGTCGCTGCCGCTGGCGCTGGTGCCGTAGGCCAGGTGCGCGGCGTCGTCGCTCACGCCGACCATGGACAGCGACACCGTGGCGTCGTCGCTGAGCGCGCTCGGGTCCAGCAGCACGGCGGGCTCGCCGCCCAGCCCGTGCTGCACGTACAGGACGCTGTGCGGGAGGAGGCCCGGGTTGTGGAAGTAGAAGTAGCTGCCGCCGCGCTTGAACGGGGCGCGGTGGCGCGGGTGGTCCAGGAGCGCCGTCAGCTGCCCGCGCAGGCGGCCGCGATGGTCGCAGGTGGCCAGCACGGTGTCGGCCACGCCCGCCTGCGCAGCCACGAACTCCTTCGTCTCCTCCGACTCGAGATCCTCCATCCTGAACGTACGCAGCAGCAGAACGTACGTCAGTCAAGGTGCGAACTAAACAACGTGTCAGCACTACGAAGAAAATGCTTTTTACTGTAAAGTTGTTGTCGACGAAACTGAGGAAGAATCGCGCACTCCTGATAACGTTCCCAAACTTCACTCGATCTAAATCGTGGAAAATTATTTTGGACTTATTTAATAAACTGTGGAGTAAAACTGTAAAAACTGCGATAAAAAGTGTTGTGCAGTCTACTGAAGACTATCCAGAGGAGCACGTGGTGTACAGTGCAGGCCACAGATACAGGGAGCCGCATGCGTGCCACGCCACGAGCTGTGTATCAGTACAGTCGCACCACAGTGAAATGAATGGATCCTCTTCATCTCCCCTGTGGTGCTGCATTCTTCAGCAGCTTTTATTACAGTAGTGCCCATGGGAGTTGCATATACTTCCTCCCTCCCGAAAATATGTCCGAGATTTGTCTAAATTTAGATAATTTTGCCACATTGTTTTTAAATACGTAGAAGGAGTACTGTAGCAGAAATGGGACCTTTCCGGTTGGAGAAAATTCTGTTCCCTGTCCTAAAATTGTTGATCTTTCAGGAAAAACAACGCTGATACGCATGAATCAAGGCTCTCACACCCCCATAGAATGGCCGGAGCCAGGACTGATATCTTGTTTGAAAACGTAAAATATCCTGAATCTCTGAATGTGCAAACACTCTTCGTCCCTCATGAACCCAGGAGAATGCAAACTACGGAAGGAGTTACTAACAGTACTGCGAGCCGTAGAGACCCGGGAGGTGCAAACAAGCTTACAAACATGAACGCGCCTTTCATCCAAGAAGCTAGCTAGAGAAACAATAAAACCAGATGGCCGGATGGAATAACCGGAGCATGCATATTCAGATCACTCACCATCTGTAGGGGTCTGGCACAAGAACCCCGTGGTAGTCGTCGACAATGTCGCCGTCGCGGCGAGCCGGAGGGTACCGGAGCGGAGGCAGCGGCTCGTCGGCGGCGGCGAGGGAGCCCATGGCGATGGAGGGGTGCCTTGGTCTTGGTGAGTTGGTGCCTGGGTTGGTAGTACTCTGAATGGAACTGAACTGAACTACACGCCCTCGCAAGCGGAAGAACAAAGAAGTCGCACGATGACCACACAATGTACTCTAGCACTACTATAAATACACAGTTTTTTTAAGGAGGAAATAGATAGGGTAGGTCATGAGTGTGTGCAGGATGTTATCACGTGGCGGCGAGCATTTTCCTTACTCCGTAAACAAAGAGCAGTTGGGCAACTGGCTGTATTTAAAAATAAAGTAATAACAAGACAAAAACACTTACCTAGGACAGGGTAGTGTATAAAAAAAATCCTGCGATGTTGGGTTGGGTTGCGTTGTGTGACACCTTTGCACCATACTTGTACGGGTCTGTGGGCACCCGGTTTTCTGCACTTGGAGGATGTGCATAGAGAGGGGATAAATGCTACACTAGACGAAGAGCGTGTGGGAATCAGTCACAGAATCTTTGGGTAGAAACGGTAGCTGGATGTCGCCATAGAGGTGTAAGAATGTTGCCATGCTTCAGGACGCGTCGCTGTCAGCCTGTCATGTGCTTGCGAGGCCCGCTTCTGCCCGAACAGCTCGACCTTCTGGACTTCGCATTTACACATTTTTGGGACCCCTTTTAATTAGACTCAAGACTCTGTTCAAGGATGAATGTGGATGGATTTGGTTGGAAGGAAGAATCTAGATGAGTTGGAGCATCTACTTTTATTTTTGAAATCACCAATATGTTAAGCAAGCAAATCGACCCATTAAAAACCTTCTAGCCCCTTAGCTACCCTAGTAAGTAAAATAGTGCGTAAGAAACTTCCCGCTACGAGTTTAACAAAGTTACATGATCATCTATTACATCACAAAGAACTGAAGGAGAGGGTCTCCATCCCAACTAAAAGCTAGTATGATTGATAATAGAGTAAAATTCACCGTTAGTATCTAAACTTGGCACCCCATTTCGATACGGCCATCGACCTCAGGAACACGCAATTTACGGTGTTGACCGGTCTAAACAGAAAAAATGTAACTTCTTCTGCAAAAAAAAGCCCTCCCTTAAATCAAGCCAAGCCTAGAGACTAACATGTAGGGTCCTCTGGTCCAGACTGATAGGTGGGCCCCACCTATCAGTGTCACACTCCCCTTCTCCCTCCTTTCTTCCCCCACCGGACTTCACCAGGCCGCCACCAGACGCCGGCGTCCACGCCCATGGCGCACGTCAGCACTGGCCACATCGCCGCCCATGATGCCCTAGTCGCGCCACCGAGGCGCTCTCTGGACTGCACATGTCGGGGGCGTCTGCAACGGGCCTGGTCCCTCTCCCACCGCAGGGATCTGGCAGGACACGGCGCCGACGACAGGTGAGCTTGGAGGTTGCCGTCGTGAGGACAGCGCTGCTGGCGAGCGGCAGGGCGACGACCAGGAGCGCTGGGGCACGGGGTCAAGCGGAAGGTGGGGTGGAGGCCCTGGCAGTGCGGGCTCGATGTCGAGCAGTGCGCCGTGGCCGTCGGGGAAGTGGCTATTTGGTCCTTGCGACCCAATCCTCAGACGCGGCCGTCCACAAGTAGGCCACCTTCCTTGTCCTAGACCTCCACGAGCGGGAAGAGGTGCGTCCGCGCCGGAATCGGTGAGATGCACGGCTGCCAGATAGGAGGATAATAAAGATTCTGAGGCGCAAGGGACTCTTCGGTCTGATCCGCGTGGCGACGAAGAAGCAGGGGATGAGGCGGACCTCTCGGTAGCTACAGCTCATCGAGATGCTGCCCATGGCGCCGGGGCGGAGAGGCTCCAGCGATGGCGGCGCTCGAACATCGAGGGGCTACCCACCGCGGGGAATCGAGGGGGGAGAGGGGTTCCACAACATTCCTACCGCCCCGCCCTCCTTAGCTACCTCTACGGAGGCGGCCATCGACGTTTCGCAATGCCGGCGGCGATAGGAGGTGGGAGGGAGACGACGAATTGGAGTGGTGGTTAGCATCAACATTACAAATTATAATTTGGTCCTAATCTTTTTTATTATTCGAAAATAGTCTCTATTGAGTCCTTTAGGGGATGACAGATGGGGTCCACCCACTACCACGTCGAAGAATACATCGTTGTACACATGCCCAGTGACTGTCATGACACACCCGCTGTATTTAGTGACCGTAAATTGCGTATTCCTGAGATCTAGCTAAATTATGAGCCACCTTATTTGCCTCCCCGGGACAATGCTAAAAAGTGATGTTGCCAATCTGATGAGCTATTTGGACGCACTCTGATAAAATTGAAATATAAGAGCTCCAGAGCTCCATCTCCCCATTATATGCCTTGATCAACTCCAAATTATCAGATTCAATAATTACAGGAGTACAAGGTTTTCCAGCATTGAAAGGCCATAATGAAGGGCTATAGCCTCAGCAGTTGTAGCGTCGAGTAGGTTAACAAGAAGTTCTGCACCTCCCACCACTGCCTCACCTCTAGAGTTCCTGATCACAGCTGCCACCGATCCATCACCATTAGGGAAAAAAGGCATCAACATTCATCTTGTAATGATTTGGTGGAGGCTTAATCCACATTATTTCCTTGGTACTTGATTTTGAAGACACCGATCCATAATTAACAGTGAGAGCTTGAATAGAGGAATTTGTATTATTCTGAGGAGCCACTCTTTCACCTTTAACCGCTTCTTGCCGCTGCCACCAAATATACCAGGCTCCCACAACGACAATCTCCTGTAAACCAAGCTGACCGACGACTGGGGATTTCTTTATGTTGCTCTGAAGGATTTCTTCTAAGATAACTGATCCTGAACAATCTAGTTGAGTAGCTTTTTTAATTACTTCATCCAAACTGAGAGCCTTCCAAACCTCGTGCGCTCTCTTACATTTAAACATAAGATGTGCAACATCCTCCACTCCTCCGGAACAGATGGGGCACTGAGGGGAAACCTTAATATGACACGACACGATGCTAAAACCAACAATACCCGGGTCCGACCATGGAGAGCCCTCCACGTGAAAATCTTTATCTTGGCTGAAACTTTGAGATTACAAAGGATTTCCCACACATGGTTTGGAGCTGACGTCCCCTAACCATCACTTCTTCTTGTCATCCCATATTGATGTTCCTATTTAGAATAGTAGGCCGAACGAACAGTAAACACATAGTTTTTTGACATGTGCCAGGCTACAAAATCCTCTTGAAAATTGCTACTTAAGGAAATTCAGAGAATATGCATTACCTCAATCAGATGAAATATGATTTTCACTAGTTCTACATCCCATAATCCTGAGACTGGATCAATTAGCTCATCCATAGTATTAAGAATTACTTGGTCTTTTAGTGTCTCAATTTTTCTAGAAGGCACACCTGGAACCCAGTGATCCTTCCAGATGTTTATATTCCCGGGCACTCCCTATTCTCCAAATATGGCCTCTTTAAAAGGTTTGCAACCCTGCAATAATGCTCTGTCAAGTAAAGTACGACCCCCTTTTTAGGACCCGCATTTAGTAAATCACCATTAGGAAAATATTTTGCCTTCAAAACTTGAGCAGAAACACTATCTAGTTTGTTTAATAGTCTTCAAGTTTGTTTTGCAAGCATTGCAAGATTGAAAGCATGCAAGTCTCTGAAGCCCATATCACCTAATTTTTTAGGAATACACATCCGCCACCAAGCACTCCAATGCATTTTCTTTTGGTCTTCTGAATCTCCCCACCAGAAAGCAGCCATAGCATCTGTGAGAGCTTTAAGTAATTTCTTTAGAATTTTAAAAACCGCCATAGCATCAACTGGAATTGATTGTATAATAGCCTTCAATAAGATCTCTTTTGCTCCCCATGAAAGAAACTTTTCCTTCCAGCCATTAAGTCGTGCAATTACTCTTTCCAAGAGATAAATAAAATCATTGCTTCTTTCTAAACCAACCATAGATGGTAGACCCAGGTACTTATCTGATAAAGCCCCAATCATAAAATTCAGTTCATTGCAAACATCAGCCTTCACCAGTGGATCTACATTTGGGCTAAAATAGATACTGCATTTAGCTTCACTCACCAATTTCCCGGAATTTGCATAATACTGATTAAGCACTTGTCTCAACGAGGTTGCATTAACTAAGTTTGCCTTCATAAGGATAAAGGAATCACCAGCAAATAATAAATGTGATACTGATGGTGCATTTCTACACACCTTTACTCTTTCGATGCCACGAACCTCCTCTTGATGAGCCAAAAGACTTGATAAACCTTCTGCACAAATTAGAAACAAATATGGTGATAGAGGATCACCCTATCTCAATTCTCTAGTTGGAACAAAACCTTCAGTTTCTTGATCATTATATCTGACCTTGTACTTGACTGATTGGACATAGGCTATAAGTAAAGAAACAAACTCAGAATTTAAGCCTAGCGGAATCAGCATACTCTCCAAAAATCTCCACTCCACTCTATCATATGTTTTATGCATATCCAACTTAACTGCACAAAAGTCCTTTTTACCTTTTTCTTGTTCTTCAAATAATGTAGGCTTTCATAGGCTAAGAGGATATTATCTGTGATCATTCTACCAGGTACAAAAGCACTTTAGACAGGAGAAATAACATCATCCAAAATATGCTTAAGACGAAAATCAATCATCTTCGAAATTACCTTGTAGAGAACATTGCAGAGGCTTATAGATCTATATTGAGAAATCTCCTCCGGGCTCTCCATATTTGTGATAAGAATAATTACCGTATCATTCCAACCGTCTGGAATTTCTTTATTATTAATTGCCTCTAAAACTTCCTTTGCAAGAACATCACCCAGAATGTGCCAACATTTTTTTAAGAAAATTAGGTGAAGTCCATCAGCTCTCGGTGCTTTCATATCACCAATTTAAAATAAAGCGTTCCTGACGTCCTTAGCTAAATAAGGGTTGTTAGAGCCGCATTCATCACCCCTATTGTCAGAGGAACAACCTTCTCCAATAAACCAGGGTCTGTATCATAGACTTATATAGCAAACAACCAAGAGAAGTAATCCTTGATATGAGGATTTAAATAAGATGTCCCTTCCAACCAATCTCCTTGTGCATCTTTTAGTTTTTTTTCACCTTGTTTCTCTGCCTCCGTGCATTAGCAGAATTATGGAAATAGGATGTATTCCTATCTCCGAATTGGAGTCAGTTCAAATGGCTGCGCTGCACCCAAAAAATTTCCTCCTTTTTCAAAAGTTTCTCAATTCCATCAACAATTTCTTTTTGTTTTTTTATATTCTCAGTTGACAGAGTATCAATTGCCACTCTCTCCAATACTCTTTGCGCTGCCCGGATCCGTTTACTAGTGCTCATTAGGACCGATTTATCCCAGATGCGAAGCTTTGTATGCACTGTAGCTAATCTTCCCGCTAGATTATCATTTGAATTATCACTCGAGGCCCAAGCTTCTTCCACTGCTTCCCAAAACTAGGTTTTTTTGAGCCATATCGCTTCAAACTACATCACCACTGTTCCATATGTATCCTAGGCTGGTAATGGATTCAGACTCAGGAAGATGGGCCGGTGGTCCAACCTGCTATAGGGTAGATTTTCTAGAGTTGTGAATTCAAATTGGTTTCTCCAAGAATCGCTAATCAGACCTCTATCCAATCTTTCCCTAATCGCTCTTCGATGCCAAGTAAAATTGCACAAATTACTGCACAAACAGTTCAAACACAACATATGCTATATATTTGACTTGTCTGGACTAAACTTCCTTAAGGACAAGAAAGTCTATATTATATTATCTTCATATACTTTACAGAAAATATTCACGCACAATATATGTGACTAGACAATCATCCAAGAGACTACCACCCATCCTATTTCTTAACTTCGTTGTCGCTAAGAACATCTCCACTTGGGGTTCGTAAAGCCCCCTAAAGGGCTATCAGGGGCGTCGGCGCTTAAAATCACGACTAGCCCACACCTCTCCCAATTCTTTTTTGGCGCCAGCACACCCGGTTTTGTTATCTGGTGCCCCCAGGACGAACCCAACCCACAGGGGGTCTAGCGGGGGCGCTAGATGGAGCTGAAAACGACGCGGGCCAGTCCTGGCAGTGAGATAGGTGCTTTGTTTTAAGAGCCTATGGGTTTCGTCGTCTGCCCATGTGGCGGCGCACCCTTTCTTCTCGCCCTTTCCAAGTCTTACCTCCAGGTTTCTCGCCCTTTCCCGCTATATCTTGGGAGGCCGCCATTGCCATCCACAGATCCACACTGCTCTCTCTCTCTCACCATGGACATCCCACACTAGGCCTATCTCACCCTCAAGGAGACGGAGGCGTTGTGCGCCTCCAGATACCCATGTCCTCTGGGCTACCAGCTTCCCCTCCCCCGACTAGATGTTGAGCGCCGGAGGGGTGCCTGTCCCTCCTATGCCTTGTGGTTCCGCCCGCTGGGCGGCCATCACGAGCCTATGCTACCTCGAGCTCACGTCGGAGCAGCGGATATATCCTAATTGGTGCCCCAACAACAACGCGAACTGGACCGCCTTCTTCACCAATCAACGGGAAAGAGAGCTCGCCAGGTACGAGGGTGACGACCCTCCTCAAGTCAACCACAATGAATCCCGGCAGGTGGCTGTGGTGGACGAACTGGACACTCGCTGGTGTGATGTGCCACATCACCGAAGGAGATCACCCTCTCCTGCGGTACATGCACTTTCAGCCACAATGGAGCCCAAGCAAGGGTAGCGGCGGCCGCGGGCGCGACTTTGTCGCCAAACTAGACACCCACCTTCGGGTGTCCTGCCTTCGAGGTCGGAGTGGCGAGTGCCTTCGGAATACACTATGGCCGCACGCCAGCTTGGACGCACCGGCGACCCGGAGGAGTTCTCGGGGCAGCGCGCGACCATGTGTGCCTCTTTGTACCACATGAAGGACGACACAGTGGGCAGTTGCAGCAACTGCAGCCGCTGGTCCCCGCATCCTGTGATGATCGACGGTCTCTGCTACCTACATCAAACCATGAAAGGACACAGGTTCTAGCCGCGCACGGCAAGCGACGATGACGACGACCCTGAAACAGTGTACTACAGGGCTAGACATGTGTTGGCGTGTTAATGACGCCTTGTTGGGAGACCCCAAGAGTAAGGTGTGATGAGCACAACAACAAGTTTTCCCTCAGTAAGAAACCGAAGTTATCGAACTAGTAGGAGGAAGGAAACGACTCAAAAGTGTTGCTAGCAACTTGGAGACCTGCACAACACAAACTAAAGACTTTGCCCCAACGAACAATGAGGTTGTCAATCTCACTGGTTTGCTGAAAACAAAGGATTAACTGTATGGTGTGGAAGGTAATAGTGGTTTGCAACAAGTAAATAGTAACAATGGAAGATGTATCAATGGTAAAGATTGGACCGGGGTCCATAGTTCACTAGAGGTGTTCTCCTTATATAAACAAACATGGCATGCTGGGTAAACAAATTACAGAAGGGCAATTGACAGGAGTGAGCAAGGCATAACAATGCAATACTAGACATTCATGATCCTATGAGATTCGATTGGGCAATACAACAAGATACATAAACCGCCATCCAAATGCATCTATGAATAGAAATCCACCTTCGGGTTATCATCCGAACCCCCTCCAGTATTAAGTTGCAAGCAACAGATAACTGCTTTAAGCAAAGTGTGTAAGGTAAACAATCCACTTGTTCCATGAACAAGAGACCGTTGTTTTATCCCTAGTGGGAACAACACATCTACAACCTTAGAGATTTCTGTCACTTTCCTTAGATTAAATAGAGGCATGAACCCACTATCGAGCATAAATACCCCCTCTTGGAGTCACTAGCATCTACTTGGCCAAGATAGCTACTAGAAACGGAGAGCATGCAAGATCTCAAACAACACAAACATGATAGAATCAATAAGACAAAACCATTAATCAATCTAACATAGTAATCTCAATATCCATCGGATCCCCGCAAACACAACATGCATGATTACAAATAGATATGATCTTGATCATGAATGGAGCTCACAAGATCTAAACATGGTAGCACGGAGGAGGAGATACAACCATCTAGCTACTACATGGACCCATAGTCCAAGGTGGAACTACTCACGCTTCATACCGGAGGCTGGCATGATGAAGAAGGCCTCCGGGATGATCTCCCCTCCGGCAGGGTGCCAGGAAGAGCTTCAGATACCCCCTCTAGGGACGATGGTGGCGGCGGCTACAGACGGTTTCATGGAATATTGATCGGGTCCTTAGGGTTTAGGCATCGGGGGTCTTTATAGGCGAAGAGGCGAGGCAGGGAGCCGCCAGGGTGGTCACACCCTCCCAGGAGCGGCTAGCCCTAGCCCGCGCCGCCAGGGGTGTGGCCCCCTGGTGCCTCTCCTCCGTCTTGTATTCAGGCTTTGTGTTCCCCACGGTAAAATATTGACTTTGGATTTTTCCCGTCCAATTCCGAGAATATTCATTTTCTGCCTTTCTGGAACCAAAAATAGAAGAAAACAGACAACTGGCACTATGGCATCTTGTTAATAGGTTAGTACCAGAAAACATATAAAAACACCTCAAAGTGTAGAAAAAGCAAAGCAAAGTAGATACTAAACAAGCATGGAACATCAAAAATTATAGATACATTTCTGACGTATCAAGCATCCCCAAGCTTAACTCCTGCTCTTCCTCGAGTAGGTAAGTGATAAAAAGAATATTTTTTGAAGTGACATGGACCATCAAAATCAAGTTCAAACCATTTGCAAGCCTTGAAAGCTGGGATCAAAGAACTCTAAACACGAACATGAAAGATGGAGTTCTAACAGTAAGATAAAGTAACTATGCATGCAACATGAAAGGCTACAAACAAAGATCATGAATAACATGCATTGAAAAAAGTTTGTTTATTTCACATACAGAAAACATGGCATAGTGGCATTCAGCTTGTCCCTCATGGAGTAGCAAATAGATGCATAGGACACCTTCAAAGTTCATAAGAGTGACTAGATACAAATAGCACAAGAACAAGTAATATCAAGAATATGCATCAATCAATAAGTTTTGGGACAATGCACATAGAGCTAAGAAAGGCAACTATGCTCTCTTAACTGGTGCCTAAAGGATAGAAGGTGAAGACTCAATATAATGGTGGAAAAAAGGCCCTTCATAAAAGGGAAGCAGGGATTTCAAGTCTCAAACAGAGCTTCCAAAAATTATGGTACTTGTTAGCTTTCAGCTCTCATTGCCCCTATCATAAGCATCTTGAAGTGATCATGGTTAAAGTGAACAAACTATAGAGTATATGCTTGACAAAGTATAAGTTGGCAATCTCATGTCCCTTGAATATGAGGGACGCTCCTCATGCTACTCAACTTTAGTCACATGTAAGTTCTTGTCATAGTAAGTACATGTGTATCATAGAGAACCACCAACGGGGTACCCCTTGCACATGATACATGAGCTATCCCATAATCAAAATGACAAGGCAAGCAGACAATGAGCATCTCAGCAATATTCTTATTTACCATGGGAAAATGGTGCTTTTTTCTCTCTTTCCTCTTTTCAATATGTCTCTTTTTATAAGAAGAAAACTTCATAGATGTCATTATGGTGATGCTGCAAGTTTCCACCATGATTAGGCATGGCTTAGGCTAGCGAACCAGGCGTTTCTCTAACCCATATACATAACTCCATGGACTTACAAGCTCCCCTTTTATTTCACACCGACGACATCCATAGACAAAAGAGCATGACTGTGTACAAAGTACAAGTGCAATGTTGAAAGCGTTCCTCGTGACAGCACGGTTCTGCTAATTCCAACATATAAGTGCAAGCATATACAACATAGATGAAACAATGGTTCAAGTTTATTAGGGGCAAGAAAATAAAGTGTGCCATCAAGTTCGTGAGAGCTTTAATCAGTAAGTTTTCACATAACAAAATACTTTTTAAATGGAAGATAGATGAAAACAAGAATATACATGGAATGGTGTAACACACCATGCATAGGAATTTATAGTGGACACTTTGGAATAACTTGGTTTCTTGATATTTGGATGCATGAGTAGAGCTTACTCATACAAGTGGAGGCTAGCAAAAGACTGGGAGCGACCAACTAAGAGATCAATAATGGCCATAATCATGCATAGCGACAAAACATTACTAATCAAAGCATAAAGTGATACTACAAGTCAAGGACTAAATGATCATAGAGGCTATGGTAACTTGTTCATAGTCATAACATGGTGTGAGCATGTGCCAAGTCAACCCAAACAAATCATCAAAGGAGAATACCACAATACTATGATTTTGTATGCTAAAACAACGCATGATTCCTTCAAGGCACACTAAGCAATCCCAATTGTTTGGAACAAGTCATGCTACAACACTATTGTCACATCCCAAGTTTTCTAAATCTTGTAATGTGAAAAATAAATAAACAAAATAAATAATTGTTGAAATTTAGGGTGAAAAGAAACTTTTGTTTCTAAATGGAAACTTAAAATCCCATCTTGAACAAACTTTGGTTAATGTTTGAATCCAGCTAAAATTCAAATCAAGTGGATTACATTCCTCATAAATGCATCTAGAAATTAAACACTTGAGGAATAAACCAAAACTCTAAAACCCTAATGGAAGAAAATCATTTCAAGTTATCTCTAAGACTATGGATTTGATCCATATAAAAATTGGTCAAACAAACTTTTAAAATTGATCAAGAATTACAAATGGAAATATTATAAAACCATATGAATTGGGTTCACTTAATTTGGAGCCATAAATAAAATCTTATGAATTTAATAAGAAAAGGAAAAGTAATTTCCAAAGCTAATAAAGCACTTGGAAAAAAATCCATACCAAATGGTGAGAAAATAATCCTAAAAAGATTTAAAAGGATAAACAAATATTAAATAAGATTCTACAAATTGGAATCACCAAGTTTGGATCTCTAAATAAAAAGATATGGATTTTATAAGATGAAGAAAGAAATATTAAATGAGGAATATTTAAAGACCAAATTAAATCTTGGCCAAGACCATAAGCAAATGGAATAAACATAATCCAAATCCAAATAAAATAAAAGGATAAGAATTTTCCAAAATAAAATAAAATGGCATAAACCAAATTCTATTTGAATAAAGACAAATCCAATTTTAAATGACTAATAAATCATATTAAAAACATCTCCAAATAATTCAAGGTGAATTATTTGACACCCAAATAAACAAATAAAACCTACTGAAAATATTTGAAAAGATTTAAGTTTCAAATGGAGTGTGAAAACATTATTTAAATCTTATTTGAATTAAAACAAAGGCCTAACTAAATAATTAAAAGACCCCAAAGAGAATAAAGATTTATTCCCAAAATTGACTTCAGAATATACTATTAATCAGTATTTGAATCTTCACAAAAATTGGCAAAGGTTTGAATTCAAATGAGTGTTTGAATTGATTAATAAAAATCAAAACAGAATATTAGAAAAGAAAAAGGGAAAGCATTTAAATCAAAAAAAATGAATCTGGCAGCCCACTAAGGCCCAGCAGCCCACTCCCTCTCACCCCCGAACCGTTTTCTTCTTACTCGAAATCTCACCCGCGTAGCGAATGACAGTTGGACCCCACCTCCTCCTTCTCTCTCTCGCTGCCAAGCGACCCCACTGCCCCGTCAGCTTCGTCCTCCTCGCGCTGACCACGCCCCCAACCTCTCCTCGCCGTTTCTGGCCGTTGAAGCCGGCGTCAATACGCTTTACTGCCTTCATTACTACACCCCGCGACCTTGCCCTCTTAATCGCCTCCCTCCCCTCTCCATTTCCCCCCAGTCGTCGCCCCACCGGAGCCCCCAGGCTGTCCTGATTTCCTCTTAGAACCCCACTGCCTCCGACGCTCTCCGGCAGCAATTCCGGCCAGCCTCCTCCGCTCCTCGACTCCTCGACCACACGAAAACATTCCCCAGCCTCTGGCGCACACTCTAGTGCCGCCAGCTCTCTCTCGCTTGCCCTGCAACCTCGACTGTGTCATCGACGAAGCAGCACCGCCGTCTGTCTCCAACTCCGGCGAGTCCTCC
Source organism: Avena sativa (assembly GCA_916181665.1). NCBI lineage: Eukaryota > Viridiplantae > Streptophyta > Magnoliopsida > Poales > Poaceae > Avena > Avena sativa. Next base: position 161,202,097 of record OV702294.1, on the reverse strand, counting down.
TGGTGAGAATAGACCACCCCTTTCCCCATCTTGGATGCTCACATGATCGCGACTTCCATACGAACCTAACGGTGCCCTTTATTTGCCTTAGCATGTCGTATATCGTCGCCCCCGTCGATGAACAGACGAGCCCGAGATGCATCTCAACTCCGGCGAGGAATCCACGCCACCACCGTGCGCCCCTTGCCATCTCGCGAGCACGACGAGCATCAGTGACACCACGCGAACCTGGTGAGCCATTCCCCTTCCTCCCTTGCTTCCTGTAGCCGCCGCATCACCGTTAGCTGAGCGTCGCCGCCGCCAGCCACCGCCGAGCGCCGCCAGGGTATGGTCAGATCATCTCAGGTCGTTAGATGTTGATCTAAAGGATACGATAGAATCACTTAAAACGAAAGGGTACGCGATCTGAGCCGCACGATATGTTTAGATCCAATGCACCAGAGAGGCTGATCCAAACGAAACTGTACCGACGAATAGAATCGTGACGCCTGGCCAGAGTTTGTTTTAAAAACAGAAACTATTCTATTAGATGCTCAATTTTGTAAAATCCATAACTTTCAAACCACACGTCCAAATTTTGCAAATTTTATATCAATGGATTCAGCAAAACAAGTACTTTCTGACCATGCACTTTGTTTAGTAAATTGCTTCTGTTAAATTGTTTGTTTTTGCAGAAACTTGTGTAGGCATATTTAGAATATAAAATTTGTTCTAAAATGATTTTTGAGATAAAATCTTTGGCAAATGGTTTTTTTGAACCTACTGACCATAGGAATCAATTTGTGGTTTCAAAAATATATTTGGTGAAGAAAAAGAATAAATCTTTGATTTAAACCATTTCTAGTCAAATAAGAATATTGTTTATTTGTTAAAAATGCTTTTTGGAGAAAACCTTTGGGAAATGTTTTGATTTAAACTCTCTGACCCTAAACACCAAATTTTATGATTTGAAAATGTATTTGGTGAACTCTATAAAGATTATTACTTTACTAAAAGCAATTTCAACCACATAAATAATGATTTGATTTAAAAATGGTTTATAAGTAAAATATTTTTGCAAATGGTTTTGCCACTTTTATAAAGTGACCAATAGGTGTTTTAGAATGTTTATAACCCATTAGGAACCAATTTTCCAAATAAAACAATCTTTGGCATGCTTGCATGCACTACTTTGTTTCTATTATTTTATGTGATGTTGCTTGAATGGTAGATTGAAATTGTGCCTTGCTTGATTGAATTGTAGTGATTTTAAGAGTGTGATCATTGCAAATACAAGGAGTGAACTTATATTCTCTACCAAAAAGGCAAGTGATGCTTCATACTTTGTCCCATTATTTTCACTATGCATTAGTGATATTTCTAAGTAGGACTTGCATGGAATTTTTGCTAAGTATAAACTATGCCATGGGAAATCCTAGTATATGAAACCTTAGTAGAAATTTCCTAAGTTAAGATTACTACTACTATCATGCTTAGCTTAGCTAATAGAAAACAAGGGTGGAATTATATTCATACTATGGAATATTTCTAAGTCAAGGACTTGTGTTTTGTTAATAAAACAACTAAGTGAATGAATCACCTGGGTGGAATGGAAGGAATGGTTTATGTTGAGTGGTTCACAAGGCCCATTTCTATGGTTTACCTTGTGTATCTCACTTGTGGATGGCCACCCAGGAACAAAGAGATTTGAGATGTCAAATGTTAAGAAGCTTCTAGTGCAGCCACTTGGCAATATGGGCTATGCCTGGATCATATAGGTTGCAATAACTTAGCCATTTGGACAGTTGGTGGTAGTGGGATGATAGGTTGGAGCGCGTCCATTTGTTCTAAGGGAAGGCTTCTGAAAGGTCCTGTCTTGGTGAAAATCAAGGCTTGTGGGGAAAGTGCACAACCTCTGTAGATGGAAGAATCTAAGTACTTAGCCATGTCCCTAGAAAAGGACAATTTGAGCATCAAGACATGGAAGCTATCAAGAATCTCCTCATCCCAATTTCTAAGTTAAAATCTTGTGGTTGAACAAGGGTTGAAGGATCACCAATTTCTATTGGGAGATGCCTTGGGAATGATTTTGTCAAGCAAAAACTTAGTTTTTTTAAATGATAAGGAAAATCTATTTTGAGCAAAGAAATCCTAAGCTCCACTTAGCAAAATGCATATAGATGATAGACTCCACTATACTACCATAGTATCACTTGCCAATACAATTCAAATGTATTGACCCTTGTGGCTGTAACTTATTATGTTGCAGGTTTGTTTGTTGTTAGTGAAGCTTATTGATTAGAATTACAAGTCTACAACCAAAATGTTTGCCTGTGGCACTTTGAAGATGAAGGACCCCATGCTATTGTTATATTCTGCTGCATTGTAATGAGATAGCCAAATGAGCTATGTAAGATGTAATAAATTATTTTATTCCTGGTTATAAAGTTGAATTATGACCTTTGTTTCTTGATATTACATCTTAACTGTGGATGCTAGCTATTGATCCAGGGACTAGCATTGTAAACACAGGGATCTCTACCTTATTAAAGGTTGGGAACCTTACAACTATTCACTAAGCATAAGGTCAAAACAACATCTAGCATGACATGCTAAAGTCTAAATCATAGTCAAAGCAAGCTCCTCTTGTACTATTCAAGCAAGAACTTTCTACTCCTCTCCAACACCAATCAACTTATTTGAAACAACACAGCGAAAATGGAGGTATAACTACTTTATTCAAGCAAACTAAACGAAAACTAAGACGCTTCAGGAACAACACAATAGTGCATGAAAGGCCTGAGCTTTTTATTGATGAAGTGTTTAGAAAGACCTGAGCTTTTTATTGATGAAGAAGGGGATGCCTTGGGCATCCCCAAGCTTTGACGCTTGTACCTCTTGAATCTTTCTTGGGGTGACACGGGGTGTCATCCCCAAGCTTGAGATTTTGTCCATTCTTCATCTCATTACATCATTCTCTCTCTACACTTGAAAATTTTCCTTCATATAAAACTTCACACAATCTTCAGTATCAACATTAGTGTATTCAAAAGATAATAGACCTTTTGAAAGAACATTTTATAATCCCTAGTGTTTTGTGTGTTAGATAACAATATCAAGGATTATTTGATGTGTGTTCAAGTGTTGCAGCTCTCTCTGAGAAAAAGGGAGAAGGATTCTGCCTTTGGGGGGCGGATAATCCGCCCCTCCCTCTTCCCAAGCAGGCGCAAGCCCCAGAAGGGGGGCAGAGTTTTGGCCTGATTTTTCGGCACCGCCGGATAATCCGCCCCTCAGGGGGGCCGGATAGTCCGCCCCCCTTGCTCATCGCCAAGGCGCAAGCCCTAGAGAGGGGGCGGAGTGTTGGCCGGACTTTCTGGCTTGGCCGGATAATCCGCCCCTGGAGGGGGACGGATTATCCGCCTCCCCAAGATCTTCACCAAGTTTCGCAGGTGCCAGCCCCAGAGAGGGGGCGGAGTTTCCCCCGGAGAATCCTCCCTTGTGGCGGAGTTTTCCCAGGGGGCGGATAATCCGCCCCAAGTGGGGGGCGGATAATCCGCCCCCAAAGTTGAGCAACGGCCAGATCTGGGGAGGGGGTATTTAAGCCAGCCTTCCCCCTCCTGCCAGATCTCTTGATTCATTCGAAAAAGACGATATCTGATCTGCAACCTTCATCCAAGAGAGCTCCACCTAGATCCACCCAAAGGCCCCGTCCCTTGGGGAATCGAAGGAGGAGAACTCGATCTTCATCATCATCTCCTCTCCATTCATTTGGAGAACCACCGATCTAGTATTTCTTGCAAATACCTAGATCCTTGTTTTTGTTTATATTGTTCTTGTGGCAGCTTGTTGTCATCTTGGGAGCCCCCAATTCGGTTGTGGGTGTGTGCCCCGAGAGTGTTGTAAAAGCCACCGGTTCCCGCCTCGAAGGGATCCAATAGTGTAGAAGGTGGATCAGGCCTCTCGTGGCGAGATCCATCAGAGAATAGGGTGAGGCCTATTGTGGCGTGGTGGTCTTAGAACCGCCCACCCCTCCAACGCAGATGTACTTCCCTTAACAAGGAAGGAACTGCGGTAAAACAAATCCCTGTGTCTCTGCGTGCTCCACTACGGTTTCCTCGCTCCTATCTTTACGTGCTTAGTTGTTAGGGTTGCATATAGGGAAATTCTCGTAGTTGCATATCTAGATAATTTACTTTGTGTCAAGCCTAAAATTGAAAAAGTATTAAAAATTGGTTAGCACCTATTCACCCCCCTCTAGGTGCCCATACGATCCATTTCAATTGGTATCAGAGCCCCGACTCTTATTTAGGGCTTAACCGCCTAAGAGAAGTATGGGTTCCAAGGTAGATGGGAGTGATGCTCCAGAGGTAGTCACCATGAACGATCTCAAGACGTTGGAAAAAACCTTGGTGAGTTCAATGGAGGCTAAGATGGAAGATATGCGTCAATTAATAATGCGTCTCTCCACATCCGCAGCATCACCTCCATCTAACTCTGAGGATACCACTCCGCAATCCAAGGAAACGGGTAAAACTGTTTCCAAAGATAACGAAGTGGTTGGTGATGATACTAGCAAGAGCTCCTCCTCAAAAAAGGATAGCGGTAAGGATGGATACAATGAGGTTTCTCATGTGTATTCCCCTGATCCACCTATCCCTCACCCACATATACATAATAGGGGTGATCCACCCAAACTTTCTGCATCTACTTTTACTCAATGGCAAATTTTGATGAAGTCTCATGTGTGCAGTTCCTCCATTGAGTTGTGGAAAATCATAGAAAATGGTCTTCATGTTGGAAACCCCAACAATATCACAAGAAGAGAAATTGTTGATAGCCAACTCAACGCTACATCTCTACACATGATACAGCTTGGTGTGGGTGACAAAGACATGCCACACATTCAGCATCTTAGCACAGCTAAAGAAGCTTGGGATGCCCTCACCGAGCTCTTCATCAGAAATGAAAGTATGAGAAGGAATAGATATGATGCTTTGATCAACGAAGCTGAAGGATTCTATATGATGGATGGAGAAGACCACGAGGACATGTATAGGAGGCTCAAGGCTATAGCCACAACCTTCAGAAACCACGGTGCAGCTCATGTTGATGATGCTTGGATCAAGCGCAAGTATGTCAGTGCTCTTATGCCATTTGAGCCCACAGATTTGAAAAGTCTCCAAGGTAGGCATAACTATCACCTCATGTCATCCAATGAGGTAATGCAAGAAATGGCCGCTTTCAAAGTGGCTGCCAAGAATGCCGAAGATGCTCGTGCTCGAGCTATGGGGATGCAAAAGGGGGTCAACATGGCCTTGAAGACTAGTGTGATTGATCATGATGAATATGCGGTAGAAGGTCTGGACTGTCCCGAGGATATAAAAAGGATCCACGGACAATACTTGGCTCTTTATGCAAGAAACTTTTGGAAAGATCCAGCCAAGGCTAAAGATGAACTAGAACGCAAGAGTGGAGCCTATGGAAGAAAAGAAAATGGTCCCAAGCTGAGAACATGCTTCAATTGTGGTGACCGGCTGCACTTTGTAGCTAGGTGTCCATATCAAAGTAGGGAAGATAATGGAGGAAGACTTATTTTTAAGGACAAGTCAAAGGCTCCACGCAAGAAACAGTTTGTAAAGAAGAATGCTCCCTTCAAGAAGCAACCGAAGATTGTTCTAGTGGCTCAAGAAGAATATTCATCGGGAAGTGAAGATGAGGACGAGGATGATAACTCTCAAGAGGTGGCTGCTATAGCCACCACATCTACATCAACATTTCTCTTCGACTCTTCGAATGAAAACATCATCAACAAGAATGCTACTTGTCTCATGGCAAGAAGCTCTGAGGTAACGACTTCTAACTCTTCTTTTTCTAAGGCTATGAGTGACATGGATGATCCTACTAGTCTTAAGGTTAAAGAAGAGATTATTGCTTTGGACTACTTCTACACTAACTTGCAAGGTGAGCACAAAGTTCGTTTTGAAGCTCTTATGGATCAGCTGGCCCAAAACGAAGCACTCCTCGAAGAAAAGGGCAGAATTGAAAGGGAGGATGCAACCATTGCATCCTTAAAAAATGATCTTGAAGAAGAAGAGGCTCGGGTATCTCTTGAAGAGAGGCTTGAGTCTATTGAAGAGTCACATGAAGAAATTGTGACTAAACTTGTTAAGGAACGTGACAATGCAGTCACCAAAGCAAAGAAGTTAAAGAAGGAAAAGATTGACTTTGGGGCTGCTCATGATAGACTCTCCGAGGAATTGGAGAAACTTGACAATGCTCACAAGGCGTTGAAAAATGATTTCTCCATTCTCAATGAGTCACATGATCAGCTTCAAAGTCGATTGGCCAAATATGATGCCCCTAGCTCATCCAACTTAACATATAGTCACAAGGAAAATGCTAGTGTGAAAAAAGAAGTGATCAAGGACATCACTCCCAAGGACAAAGGTGTGCTTGATGAAGTCCTTGGCAAGCAAAGGTCAGACCATGGTAAAGAGGGACTTGGGTATGTCACCAAGTCCAAGAAAAAGAAAACCAAGAAGAACAAGTCCAAGAATGTTCAATCAAAAACAAGCACCGCTGAGAAGAATGTCACAAAAGACAAGACTAACAATATTGGTTTTGCAGGGTCTCATAATCCAAATTATGAACTCTTTTGTGATGTTTATGGCGATGTTTATGCTTATTATGTCGGTTCCTTTGATGAATATATTGCTTGGTCTATTTGGGTCCCAAAGACCCTTGTTACTAACATGAAAGGACCCATTGAAAAATGGGTACCTAAAACCAAGAAGTAATTCTCTTGCAGGGCTATGCTTCCGGTGGGTCGAAATGGGTGCTGGATAGTGGTCGCACTAGTCATATGACCGGAAGCAAGGATATCATCACGGAGATGCATCCAAAACATGATAATATCACAGTCTCCTATGGTGATAAGTCTAAATCTCAGGTATTTGGTCTTGGAAAGGTAGTGGTTGTCCACGATATCTCTCTCGTGGACGTCATGCTTGTTGAGACCCTCGGTTACAACCTTCTTTCTGTTTGTGCCCTTGGTAAGATGGGTTTTGCTGTTTTTATCGATGATGATTTGGTGGTACTCTTGTGGAGCAAGTCTCTAAAGGTCGCTTTCGTTGGATACGTCGAAAATGACCTGTATGTGGTGGACTTCTTGGGGAAAACCACTTCGGGTCCGATGTGTCTATTCGGAAAGGCCGACGTGGGCTGGCTATGCCATCACCGTTTATCCCATGTCAACATAAGAACTTTGCAAAGTCTCCATAAGGGTGGCCACATCCTTGGACTAAAAGACAATGTCTCTTTTGTCAAAGATCGTGTTTGCATGGCTTGTGCAGAAGGAAAAATGCATGACTCTCCCCACAATAGGAAGACTATTGTGTCATCAAAGAGGATCTTGGAATTACTTCATGTGGATTTATTTGGCCTCCTTCTCATTAAGTCTTGGTGGGAAGAAATATTGCTTGGTCATTGTCGATGATTACTCAAGATATACATGGGTCTATTTCTTCAAGCTGAAAAGTGAGACTCAACAAACTGTCATTGACTTTGCCAATGAAGTTCAACATCAACACAATGTTACTATCTTGGCAATAAGAAGTGACAACGGCTCCGAATTCAAGAACTACACTTTGAATGAGTTTCTTAGCGAAGAGGGGATTAGACATCAATATTCCGCTGCGTACACCCCTCAACAAAATGGTGTAGCCGAGAGGAAGAACCGAACTTTGATGGATATGGCAAGATCAAATGTTGGCTGAATTCAAGTCTCCCTATAATTTTTGGGCTGAAGCCATATCCACTGCTTGTCACTCATCGAACCGGCTCTACCTCCAAAAGATTTTGGACAAGACTCCATATGAAATACTTACCGGTAACAAGCCCAACATCTCATACTTCAGGGTATTCGGGTGTAAGTGTTTCTTTCTTATTAAAGGTGTCCGTTTGTCAAAATTTGAGTAAAAGGCTATAGAAGGTATTTTTGTTGGTTACGGTGCCGAATCCCACACTTATAGAGTCTACAACAAGCTCACTGGGATTGTTGTAGAATCTTGTAGAGTGGAGTTCGATGAAAATAACGGCTCCTTTGTAGGGGAAGTTGATGTTTGTGATGCAGATGTTGAAATACCCCAAGATGCCATAAGAAGAATGGGCGTGGGATTTTTCCGCCCCATTGAGGAACCCCTTGTGGCGGATCGGGAAGGACAATGCTCCACTCATGTGGAGCCCTCATCTACACAAGATCAACAAGCTCCTACTGTTGGAGAAAATCCTGCACCAACACCGCAATCTGATGAAGATCATCTGTCCCCTGGACAAGTTGGTAGTCCCAGGCCGGACTATCCGCCCCCTCCAAGGGGCGGACAATCCGCCCCTGGCACTCCAACTCGTTCCAGAGGATCCAGAGGAGAAGTCAACAACTCTGAAGCTCCCAGGCCGGATTCTCCGGCCCCAGAGGGAGGATTATCCGGCCCTGGGTCTCCAACTCCTGCCAGGCACTCTCAGGAAGAAGGCTCTGGTGCTTCACCTCCCAGGCCGGATAGTCTGGCCCCTCCAAGGGGCGGATTATCCGGCCCTGAAGAACAAACTCAGCAACAATCTTCTGGTGTTAATACAGATCAAGATCAAGGGCAAGGCAGTGATCAAGACAAGGATACAAATACTGAATCAACTCCTTCTAGAAACAATAAGGACATTGAGGCTCGTCGCAAGGCTCGTGCTGATCGGAACCTTGAACTAAGGGGTCACACTCTCGACAAGGTTGTTGGTGATCTACGACGAAGGGTATCCACTAGAAGAGAACTTGCAAGCTTCTGTGATCATCAAGCTCACATTTCCATGGTTGAACCGAAGAAGGTTTTTGATGCTCTTGAAGACCCCGATTGGGTTGTTGCAATGCATGAAGAATTAAATAACTTCGAACGCAACAAAGTTTGGAAGCTCGTAGAGAAACCAAAGGATTGCCGCAATGTTATCGGCACCAAGTGGATATTCAAGAACAAACAAGATGAAAATGGCATTGTTGTGAGGAATAAAGCACGACTCGTGGCTCAAGGATTCTCTCAAGTGGAAGGAATTGATTTTGGCGAGACTTATGCTCCTGTGGATCGTCTTGAGTCCATCCGTATCCTTCTTGCATATGCAGCCCATCATAACTTTAAATTACAACAAATGGATGTTAAGAGCGCTTTCCTTAATGGTCCTCTACATGAGTTAGTATACGTCAAGCAGCCCCCGAGGTTTGAGGACCCCAAATTTCCGAACCATGTCTACAAACTCGATAAGGCGCTCTATGGCCTTAAACAAGCCCCACGTGCGTGGTATGAGCACCTTAAAGAGCTTTTGCTAGACCGTGGATTCGAAGTTGGGCAAATCGATCCCACTCTTTTTACTAAGAAGGTTAATGGGGAGCTTTTCGTATGCCAACTCTATGTAGATGACATTATTTTTGGCTCTACTAACCAAGCTTTTAACGATGAATTTTCAAAGCTTATGACTGACAGGTTTGAGATGTCCATGATGGGTGAGTTGAGGTTCTTTCTTGGATTTGAGATCAAACAACTTAGAGAGGGAACCTTTATTAATCAAGCTAAGTACATCCAATATATGCTCAAACGATTCAAGATGACGGATCTCAATGGTGTTGCTACACCTATGCAAACAAAGTGTCATCTTGAGCTCAATCCCAAGGGTAAAGACGTGGATCAAAAGGTACACCGATCCATGATCGGATCTCTCCTTTACCTTTGCACATCTAGGCCTGATATCGTGTTAAGTGTAGGAGTGTGTGCAAGGTACCAAGCCTCTCCTAAAGAAAGCCACTTAGTGGCGGCCAAACGAATCTTCAGATATTTGGTTCATTCCCCAAATTTTGGGCTATGGTATCCCAAGGGTTCAAGTTTCTCTCTATGTGGTTACACTGATTCAGATTGGGCTGGTGAAAAAGATGATAGGAAATCAACCTCTGGTGCGTGTCAATTCTTGGGCAGGTCTCTAGTGTGTTGGTCTTCAAAGAAACAGAATTGTATTTCACTCTCAACAGACGAAGCTGAATATGTTGCTGCTGCAAGTGCGTGTACTCAATTGTTATGGATGAGGCAAAATTTAAAGGAATATGGTGTCAATTGTGACAAAGTGCATCTATTATGTGATAATGAAAGTGCTATCAAGATTGCTTACAACCCCGTGCAGCATACACGAACAAAACATATAGAGATTCGCAACCACTTCATTCGGGATCATGTTGCTCGTGGTGATATTGCCCTATCCTTTGTGAGCACGAAGAACCAACTCGCTGATATTTTCATGAAGCCCCTTGACGAAGCAAGATTTTGTTATTTGAGGAATGAGCTAAATATCATAGATTCTAGGAGCTTGGCTTGACTACTCTTGCACACTCACTTACTCTTATTCATCTATTTGGTTTAGATGCGGGCATAGACATAGGGGAGTGTGGTCCTAATTGATTGGGCCAACCCTCCCCCCTTAATGCCGACAGCAAGTAAAATCATTTCCCTTAATATCATTTTGTGATATGTGGGTCATCGATGAGCATTGGTTTTGAACTCAAGATAAATCTTCGCGGTGTCATGCCATGCGCTCCAACATGGTGGCTTCGGCCACCGCCCTCTTCCTACAGAAGAGTTGGTTTCTCATGGGTTTCTTTGGATTTTCTTGCTTTTCTATTGTTCTTATGGAAAACACACTCAATTTTGGCTTTTGTTTGATTTGATTCTTGCAAATTTGGGTGTGTAGTACCATCTCAGTTTGTTGCTCTCAACCCAAGCCTTTCCTTCCCTCCTTGAACCATCTCCTCTAGCACACAAGTCCTAAATACACCAGCAAGGGGTTTTGCAAGGTTGCTCCGGCCTGATTCTGTACTTAACAGAAATTTCAGAGGGGGGGGGGGGCGGACTATCCGCCCTAAGTGGGGGGCGGATTATCCGCCCCGGGCGAAATCTGCCCCTTAAAGGTTGGGTCGGGGAGGCCAGGCTCAAACAGAGCAGCCAGCCCTCCCCCAACCCTTCCTCAGCCCCCAGCCGCCGTCGGAGCATCCGCCCCTCCCAGAGTCGATTTGACCACCGGATTCTCCGGGCTCTCCCCGGATCTTCTTCACCTCGCCTCCGGGTATCTTCTCCTCCGTGATTTTCCTCCAATGAGTGAGGGTAACTCCCTCATCTCTACCCCTTTGTATGGGATGCATTTTTTGGTGGAAATCTCATTGTAGAAGTTCCTTGGTGTTGTTCCTTACATGCTAGAATCAGTAGAATTGCAACCCTCGTGCCCGATCTGTTTTGCCATGGTAGATCTGGGCCAATCCAGAAAATTCCTGCAAGGGGCGGATTATCCGCCCCTGCCAGGGCCGGATAATCCAGCCTGGAGACTGAACTCTGGTCTGTTTTGGTCCTGCTCCTGCAATACACATCATTGGTTATGGGTTGCTTTACTACTCTTTCTCCTTGTTTTATCCTAGACTTGTGTGTATGCTTATCTCCATGCTATCTCTCTAAATGCTTTTCACAGGTGGTTCCAAGCCGACCAAGACCTTCGCCCGCCGTTCCCGTGCCCGTTATCTCAAGCCTACTGCAGACGGGAAGTTCATTGACGAAACCGAGGTCAGCAGAGCAGCAAGAGAGGCTGAACGGATGGCAGAGGCAAGTAAGAGAACTAAGAGGACCGCATCTCACAAGGGCAAACAGTCTCGGCCCAATTACAAGTCTATGGACAGCATTCAGTATGCCACCATTCGCCAGACTGATTACTATGATGAGGCTGACAGTGATGGTCCCCCCGAGGACTCGATGTTTTGGAATGCCCACTTTCGGGCTATTCATGATGATGTCTATGCTACCCTCAAGCTTTGCCCCATGCGTCCCATCAATTTGACCGAGGCTCAATCCAAGACAAGGCTCATTGAGGCATTAGATGTGACCAACATGATGGGATGCACCACCTCATGACTATCCAATGCAACTATGATTCCTCTGTGGTGCGGCAGTTCTTCTCGACTCTGGTGATTTGCGGTGATGAGCGTCGTACTATGAAGTGGATGACAGGGACCACCATGCTTCAGTCGGATTTTCGCGTCTTTGGGCAGGTTCTTGGCTATGCATTCCATGGCCGTGACACTCCTTCGGGCCACCATATCATTTCTCCTCTAAAGCCATCCAAGGATATTGCACTTGCTCCTTGCCTTTCTTCTGATGGTGTTGTTGGTACTTTCGCTGGTCTCTCTCCCTTGTATGCCTCCCTTGTTGGCATATTTAGGGACTGCATCGCTCCTAGTGGTGGCAACAATGACAAGATCCGTGGCCACCTGGTTCCTCTCCTTGTTTTTGCTCACGAGTGTGCCACTAACTCTGGATCAGCCACAAGTTACAAACTGGACGTCATGGACTATATTTATCATGAGATGACGGATGATATGATCAACATGCTCTCTATTCCTTATGCTCCTTTAATTATGATGCTCATCAAGCATATGTTGCCACATGAGGATTTTGGCACTGCTCTGGATGGAATTCACAAGCCCAAGAAACTCTACAACAAGGCTCAGAAGACCCATCACCCTTCCACTGCCCCGGAGTCCTTCATGCGTGATGCTCGGGCTAGTGGTCGTCGTTCCACGGTGTCCCCAATGGCATGCGAGGTTAAGCAGCTCACTTGGTTCCAGCGACACATCCTTTGCATGGGCATTGACACTCACAAGGGCCAATATGAGGCGTACCACAGAGATCATGAGAGGGATCACACACAGCAGCTTATTCTCCACCATGTCTCCGGTGCCACTGGCCATCCACCTCCTCCCACTGCCCCGGAACCATATGCTCACTGGAACACTTCAGGGATCAACTATGGCGAGCTCGAGAGTTGCCTCTTTCCTCCACCACCGAGGGCACCCACTCCTCCCGCTGATGACGATGATGATGAGTATGATGAAGAGGGAGGGGACGGGAATGACTACGACGAGGATGAGGAGGAGTGATCTTCAGGGGTGTTAGCATCGCTCTTCTTCCTTTTTGGCGTTTCGATGCCAAAGGGGGAGAAGTAGTTCTATTAGGTCTCGTGGATTTGCAAGGGTCGGGCGCAAGCATCTTTCTTTCAGTCGTTTTATTTGCTTGCTTGTGCCTTTTTAGCGTGAACTCATTTGCTATTTGTGTTTGACTATGTAAGACTTTGTCGTGCTCCACTAAGTTTGGTACTATGTGTGGTACTCCTGGATTTCCGGATTTATCTATTGTGGATCTCATGGAATTCTGGATTTATCTATGGAGGCATATTTGATGGCATATGGAATCATGGACCTATCTAATGTATGCATCAATATTGCTGGTATTGTTGGGATGTGCTTGGAGGCTATCAAACAAATTATATTCTTTGGCTATATTCTCATCCCGGTGGTATGACCTTGTTTCCCAAACCACCTTGTTTCAATTATCTTTGTTATGGAAGTTGTGTTCTCTCTAGTGTGCGTATTTGTATTCAAATACAAATTTTAAATATGCACACATCTAGGGGGAGCGTCTTTCATTATTTAAGGTGGCATTAGCCGGTTTCATTGCAAATCCTAATATTGTCATCTAAAACCAAAAAGGGGGAGTTGAAAGAACATTTTATAATCCCTAGTGTTTTGTGTGTTAGATAACAATATCAAGGATTATTTGATGTGTGTTGAAGTGTTGCAGCTCTCTCTGAGAAAAAGGGAGAACGATTCTGCCTTTGGGGGCGGATAATCCGCCCCCACCAGGGGCGGATAATCCGCCCCTCCCTCTTCCCAAGCAGGCGCAGGCCCCAGAAGGGGGGCGGAGTTTTGGCTGGATTTTCTGGCACCGCCGGATAATCCGCCCCTCAGGAGGGCCGGATAGTCCGCCCCCTTGCTCATCGCCAAGGTGCAAGCCCCAGAGAGGGGGTGGAGTGTTGGCCAGACTTTTCGGCTTGGCCGGATAATCCGCCCCTGGAGGGGGCCGGATTATCCGCCCCTGGAGGGGGCCGGATTATCCGCCCCCCAAGATCTTCACCAAGTTTCGCATGCGCCAGCCCCAGAGAGGGGGTGGAGTTTTCCCAGGGGGCGAATAATCTGCCCCAAGTGGGGGGCGGATAATCCGCCCCCACAGTTGAGCAACGGCCAGATCTAGGGAGGGGGTATTTAAGCCAGCCTTCCCCCTCCTTCCAGATCTCTTGATTCATTCAAAAAAGAAGAGATCTGATCTGCAACCTTCATCCAAGAGAGCTCCACCTAGATCCACCCAAAGGCCCCGTCCCTTGGGGAATCGAAGGAGGAGAACTCGATCTTCATCATCAGCAATCAAGCGCTTCATCTCCTCTCCATTCATTTGGAGTACCACCGATCTAGTATTTCTTGCAAATACCTAGATCCTTGTTTTTGTTTATATTGATAGACCTTGTTCTTGTGGCAGCTTGTTGTCATCTCGGGAGCCCCCAATTCGGTTGTGGGTGTGTACCCCGAGAGTGTTATAAAAGGCACCGGTTCCCGCCTCGAAGGGATCCAATAGTGGAGAAGGTGGATCAGGCCTCTCGTGGCGAGATCCATCGGAGAATAGGGTGAGGCCTATTGTGGCGTGGTGGTCTTAGAACCGCCCACCCCTCCAACGCAGATGTACTTCCCTTAACAAGGAAGGAACTGCGGTAAAACAAATCCCTGTGTCTCCGCGTGCTCCACTACGGTTTCCTCGCTCCTCTCTTTACATGCTTAGTTGTTAGGGTTGCATATAGGAAATTCTCGTAGATGCATATCTAGAGAATTTACTTTGTGTCAAGACTAAAATTGGAAAAGTATTAAAAATTGGTTAGCACCTATTCACCCCCCTCTAGGTGCCCATACGATCCATTTCACCTTTAGCTTTAGCTTTAGAACAACAAAACTTTCACTAAAAACACAAGCTAATGTAGCAATTCCCTCAAAAATCTTAATTTCCCCAAAAGAACCCAAAAAGGAATCAATAAGAAGCAAATGCAAATGGCAGAAATCTGTCAAAACAGACCAACATATAGAAACTAATTTTTTCGAAGACCTTATGTTGCTCAAATCAAAAAGTGTTAAACTAACAAAAGTTAGCTAACATACTGGGGGATTTATTCGAAAAATATCACCTTAATCGGACTTACAGAGATTCCTCACGAATTTTTACGGTGGAGCATAAAAATCTGTTTCGGGACAACAACTCCCCAAATCTTACTTCCCTCTCATTAGAGGTTATTCTTGCCACAAAAAGAAAACAAAAAGGATAAGGAGAGGTCATTACTGAAGTAATAACTTCCAAGACTCAAGAAAACTCTTGGGTTCTCTCCCAACAAGTACTTTTTAACGCCATTAAGTTAGGCACAAGAAGTAAGAATCAAGTGTTTTCAAATAAAAAATTAAGATCAATACTTGCAATCTCTTCAACTAGGAAAGGTATCTCATACAAATGAGTTTTGGAGGATCCCTTCTCATCTCTCCTTGGTTCACTACTTTCATGAAAAGGATTCTCAGGAACGATCCAATCAAAATTCTTTTCTAAGCCTTCATGAATTCCTATAAGTTTAAAAGGTATGGGTATCTTAATTTCCTCTCTGGGTTTGGTTTTATCTAAAGTCGCCATAACATCTACGCATGAGCCTAGCATATTAAAACGTTCAAAGACCTTTTTTGGCTTCCTTAGCAACATCATTGAACTCTTTTAGTAAAGTTTCTAGGATAAAATCTCTCTTTTCAGGGTCCTCTTCTTCTTTTAGTTTGAGAAACAAAATTTGCATCATGGGGTTAAGGTTAACAAACCTAGACTCCAACATAAGAACTAAAGAAGCTACATCAATTTCATAATTAGGAGCAAGTTCTGCTATAGATCTATCCTCAATATCCTCATGTTTGCTAACATGATTAAAGAATTCTTTAATATTTTCTTTACCAATTATAGAGCCACTACCTAATGAAAAGTCCTTCAGGGTGAATTTGGGAATCAACATGGTGAGCTAGAGTAAGGTGACAACTAGAGTAGGAACTATTTTTTTTGTGTTTTTGATAAGAAAAAGCAAACCAAACTAAACTTATTTTTTTGGAGTTTTTGATAAAAAGAGGCAAACAAAACCAAGCAAAAGAAACTAAGCAAAACCAAAACAAAGTAAAGAGAAAGGTTGTGAAGAAATCCCCTTGTAAAGACGTCCTTAGCCTCCCCGACAGCAGCGCCAGAAAAAAGCTTGTTGGCATGTTAATGACGCCTCGTTGGGAGACCCCAAGAGCAAGGTGTGATGAGAAAAGCACCAAGTTTTCCCTTAGTAAGAAACCGAGGTTATCAAACCAGTAGGAGGAAGGAAATAACTCAAATGTGTTGCTAGCAACTTGTAGACCTAAACAATAGAAACTCAAGACTTTGTCCCAACGAACAGTGAGGTTGTCAATATCACTGGTTTGCTAAAAACAAAGGATTAACTATATGGTGTGGAAGGTAATAGTGGTTTGCAACAAGTAAACAGTAACAATGGAAGATGTATCAATGGTAAAAATTGGACCGGGGTCCATAGTTCACTAGAGGTGTTTTCTCCTTAGATAAACAAACATGGCATGCTGGGTAAACAAATTATAGCAGGGCAATTGACAGAACTGAGCAAGACATAACAATGCAATACTAGACATTCATGATCCTATGAGATTTGATTGGGCAATACAACAAGATACATAGACCGCCATTCATGATCGTTATCGACAAGTACTAGTTAACTCGTTCCCGTGATATTCCATCCTTATGACCTAGTCATACGCTGCAACTTCTTGGATGTATTCTCACCGCGTGGGCCTAGTGTATCTTTCCCATCACAAGGAAGAACAAATTCCGATTTCGATACATACGACTTAACCTATCCATTAGGAATACCTGAGATGGACCTTTATGATCACCCTATTACATTGTGAAGGTTGGTGCAATCAAAGCAACCTCGGGTGATAGTGATTATATATGATCTCATGGTCTAAGGAGCAGGATTTGTTTCCTATTTATTGAAACGATGAACTTTGTGACTTGAACGTGTTGCAGTACTTACCTTGGGTACAATATCCATCACATCATTCATATAATGATATGACCTTGTTGTCAATTGACATGAATGTCGATGATTAGGAAATCTTGATCATCAGTTGAACAATGGACTAGTTGAATAGAGGCTACTAGGGACTTGGTTTGTTTACATACCACATGTGTACCAATGTTTCTGATTGATACCATTATAACATGGTATAAAACATACTATGAACTAATGAAATATGATAATAAAATATCTTTATCATTTGCCTCTAGGGCATATCTCCAACACCGGCTTAGTGACGTATCCTACTCCTTGATCCCACAAGCGAGAGAGAAAAGCTCCGCAAGATTTCGGCAGCACGACGGCGTGGATGCTATGGAGTGCGATAGAGCTTCACTAAGCAAAAATTATTGAGGAAGGAGTATGGAAGAGAGAGGGGCGACAGACATCAATGGGGTGGTGATGGCGCCTCCATCCCCCTTTTATATATGCCTAGGGGGTGTCGGCCAGCCAAGGAGGAGGAATCCCTCCCCCTTCTCCTAGGGTTTGAGGCTGCTAGGGTTTGGGTAGGGGAGGGTAAGCATGGGCTTAGGAGATGGGTTCCCTAGCCCATCTAGGCCAGGAAGCCCTCCCACAAGTCCCATACACTCCTCCGGATATGTCACACCCTTTCGTAACATTCTTGGTGCTTCTAGAACCTTCCCGAAACAAATTCCCATAATATTGAATATTATCCTGGAACCCAAAACCAACACCCATATACTTTTTCTCTACCTTCGGAGCATTCCAAAACTCATCGTGATATAGGATACAGTCCAAAACTCCAAATCACCATTCATTTTCACCATCTATTATCTCTATGAAACCTAGCAACACTGAAGCGTTAAGTTTGTGACCCTACGGGTTTGAGAACATGCATACATGATCGAGACACCTCTATGATCAATAACCAGTAGCAGGACTGGGGATGCCCATATTGGTTCCTACATATTCAATGAAGTTCTTTTATCGCTTGAACCATAATGTCAAGTATTCAATTAATCCGGCATTCAATTCCCTTTGTCTCACGATATATTACTTGCCCGAGATTCAATATTGTTGCCGACAAGTTCTCTTTACTTGTTCCTTGGTATAGGATCGTCGTGAATAAACACATTAGTCACATGCTTGCAATCTTTTGGATGCTATAATACCAAGATGGCCTAGAGATATCTCTCTGTCACGTGGAGGAACAAATCCCAGTCTTGATTCATGCAACTCAACAAGTACCATGGGAGATACCTGAAATCCATCTTTATAATCAACCAGTTATGAAGTGATGTTTGATGTCCACAAATAAATCCTCTGATATCAGGGAGTAACACAATCTCATGGTATAAGGAAATGATACTTGACATTTACGAAAGCGATAGAAATTAAACTAATTGATGCGATCAACATATATGCTTATTATTGGGTTTGTCCATCACATCGTTATCCTAATGATGTGATCCAGTTATCAAGTGACATTACATGTCCATGCGAGGAAACCTTAACCAATACTTGACTAACGAACCAGTAGAAGATGCTCAATAGGGACACTGTGTTGTTTATTTATCCACACATGTATTTAGTTTCCTGTACATACAATTATAGCATGGGGAATAAACACATGAACATTGAATATAATAGTACTCCCTCCGACCCATATTAGTTGATTTGGATTTGTATAGATTCGGATGTATCTAGACATGTTTTAGTGCTAGATACATTCGAATCTATACAAATTTGAATCAACTAATATGGGTCAGAGGGAGTAACAAATTTATTATTATCTCTTGAGTATAATCCCAACACATATGACTGTGATCAAAATTAAATTCTCATTATTAATAAAATGAGTACAAGATTGATTACAAAGGGAAATCAAAAAAATTATAAGTTCACTTCATAACCTATTACAAACTACAAGAAAAATAAAATAAAACCTATCTAAAAATCCTATCTAATCTTGCTCTTCTTATCTTTATCTCCTGAAAGAAACTCAAAGACAAAAATCTTTGTCAAGGTTAATATGTGGGATCCATTTGAGATGAATCCATTTAAATATAGAATCTAATTTAGAAGTCCATGAACTTGCCCTAAAACTCAACAGTTTGAGACTTTGAGCAAATTCAAATGGCAACAATGTGGACAACAAAGGACCAGTGCACCTAAAGGAAGGAGGGGGCATATGGTAGTGCACTAGATTAGTACCAGTAAAACATCAAGAGATAGTAATAACAATAGTAGCTAAATAAAATAGGAGCCAACCTTTAAAATCTTGATCATGGAACAAACAACAGTATGAAACAAATAAAAGAAAACCATAGATGCAAGTGAACACACCTCAAACCCTAGATTTTTGAAAGAAAAAAGAACCAAGCTAGTGAAAACTTGCTGTTCACAAAGCTTGATAAATAAATCACGAGCAGTTAAACATCTAGGTAACAAAATAGAGACCACTCTATGTAAAATAGACAATGACATAAATCACAAAACTAAAAATTAATGTAATGTCCAAATTGATAAAGGACAATTACCAAAATAACCCTAATCCAACCTGCCTATTTAGGAAAATGACTTCAGCAAGCTTATACACGGAATCCACACATAAAACAAGGTAGAGAGGTTGTATAAGCATCGCAGTCATCTCTGCATGAAATTGAGGTGTCAACACCACAACCAACTTACAACACTATAAATAGGGACCTTACACCAACCCCGGAAATCACAATCCTTAGAGCAAATCTCATAAGAATCACACTCATGCCAGAGCCTGAGTGAGAGGACAAAAACAAAAACTACACACTCATAGTGAGATAAAGGGATCTGAGAAGAAGAAGCAAGCAAGAACATGAATAAAAAAATAAAGAACTGCACTAGATCTCCATCAACCAAACTTTGGAATCTAAAAAGGTTTATACCTAAAACCATATGATAGGATCTCTGCAGAAGAGAGTGTTTAGTAGCACCTTAGTACAATAGTAGGCTAGTGTATCTGTGCATCTTCATGAATGAAGAGCACCACATGATCATCAGGCCATCACAATTATACTAGGCACAACCATGTTAAGATTAAGGAATTACCTGAGCCATATAAACAAGAACACGATCCTCATATCTAGCCTCACATCCCTAGATAAGATTATATGATCAACCTAAGGATGAGAAGGTAGATACAAAGAGAGAGTTATGTCAATACAAAATTAAACATACATAAGCAAGTGTATTGAACACTTAAGTAAATATAGTTACCTTCAACTGAACCAAATGTTCATGAAACTAAACAATACTTACACATAATACTTGAACTTCAAATTCATGCAACACTTAAACATTAGACAGTAATCACTAAAGAAATTTAGTTAAACAATTAACATATGATTGAGTTGTGGATTTGACTACAATAGTAGTGAAATCAACCACAAGTAAGAATCAACACTAGTACTTGATTACTTAAACAGAGCACCACTGAAAGGAACACTTAACTGACAGAACTGTGAGAAAAAATTCAGTAAAACCTATCAATATTGATCATGACCATCTAAAATAAGTGCTAAGCCATCATAGCCACTGTTTAGAACTAATTAAAAATTGTCGCCCAAGTTGTTGGCATTTTAGTTGATCGGATATGAGGTGCATTCTAAACCTTTGAGGTTGTTAAGATTTCTGAGATACAAACAAGTTTAATTATTTCTTCTAAAATACAAGCTTTCAACATGAAATCACCAACTTTTAGATGATCAATCATAACCATGAATTAAAAATTGAAAAAATGGAGGATCTCCAAATAGGATATGGGATCCCTATTGCCCCACTCTACTTGGCAGCGATTCAGAGCTAGGACGGATATGGAATCTCAAGATGAAGAATTTTTCGAGGGACCGAGGAAGAGTTAAGGAGTAAATATGAGATAAATTGGAAGAGTCGCTTCCTTGCACCTAGGGAGAAAGAAGGATGCAAGTGTTTTAATCTCTCTGATCGACACGACAAACATGTACGTCGGAATCTAAGAGTAGAATGTACTGCAAGTGTAAATTACCCGCCGAGGAGAGTTTCATTGTATCAAATAGTATTGCTTATTCCGGTGTTGTCACAACCCAGTCTTTCATTTGAATAGTCATCTAGTTTTCAAGGTTGCAACCTCTCTACTTCATACTTGGACACCTACATAATTACTACCTAGCTAGAGACTTGAGATCCTGAATACACAAATATAACCACTCTGATAGGTGCAACATGGCAACAAATTTCAAAAATTTGTCGCCCATGTTGTGGGCATCCTAGTTGACTGGATAGGAGGTGCATTACGAACATTGATGTCTAGCGGTAACATGCGGTATTCGATTTCGAGATCTCTCAAGATCTTGATCATCTCTTGGAGAATCAGTTCCCTCCTCTCAAATCTCATCCCCATGTCCTGAAAGTTGATGGTATGGCGGCACCATATGGATATCTTCAGCCGGTTTGTATCATCGATGTCTCGAAGCACGACCATGGAACCGGGGTACCAGTGTTCTTTCTTGTTGTCGAGATAGCTGAAATTTGAAACGACAAGTGTTAAGCTCAACAAAGTCGTTAGAGTACTATAAGAAAATAAATAAATAAATTATCTGATCATGTAACTGATCGTGAGAGGGTAGGAATGAAAATGAGGCAAGAGGAACAATATGGCACGTACTGCATCAGCCTTTCTTTCATGAGTGCCAGTTTCTCCACCGGCGTAGCAACATTGACCGAGAAGTCCACGGCTTCTCCCATGTCAGGGCTCCGGTAGTAGTTCATAATGGGCAAGATGGCGAGCTGGCTGTTTGGATAGTAAACCTTGAGGTTGTCATATCTTAGGAAGATC
Source organism: Avena sativa (assembly GCA_916181665.1). Lineage (NCBI taxonomy): Eukaryota > Viridiplantae > Streptophyta > Magnoliopsida > Poales > Poaceae > Avena > Avena sativa. The sequence goes on along the minus strand of OV702294.1, from coordinate 161,180,211 downwards.
GTCGTCAAGATGTTCATCTCCTCAACAACCAACTGAAATCCAAGCCCCAAGCATTGTTACACTACTATACTATATGTCAGTTGAGTAAAAGAATGCAGAAGCAAGAGTAGGATGATATTATGAGGTAGTAGTAGTAATTAACCTGCACTCCATTAACTTCACAGCGGTCGCCGACATCGAAAGGGTGCATGACGAAGAGGAAGATGATGGCCTCGAAGATGGTCTTGAGGGTGTTGCCGAACATGAAGACGGCGACAAAGAGCTGGGAGCTGAGCAAGACGAAGATGCGCGTGGTGGCGATCTCCAGGATGAGGAGCCAGAGCACGAGCACGATGAGCGCGACGACGACGTTGGCCATATGGTGGAGCTTGTTCACCGCAGTCTTGGTGTCGTTCAGCGTCAGGGCCAGAGCCTTGCGCTCCCTGAACGCGTTCACCACCCAGTTCTTGAGCGACCTCTTGCTCACCCTGTCGTTCTCCTGCGCTCCCTCGAAGAGATTCATCGCTTTCTCGGCCTCCTCCTGCCTCATGAACCGCATCAAATCCGACAAGTATATGTACTTGGATCCAGGTTTGGCGACATTGTGGAAAACCCTCTTGGCAGCAACCTTGGCCTCGTGCTCACTGTTTATCTGCGTCGCCAGCTCGTCCTCCTGCCCAGACGCGTGCTTGATCTGCTCGTCCATGGTCGTCAGCGCCCCGTACCGAACGATCCTCATCAGCCTCTTCATGCTCCAAGCGGACACGTTTTTCTGGCTCAGCCTGTGGAGCTGATCGATCGAGATCCCATCGTCGAAGTTATGCCGCTCCGACTTCTGCCGCTGCAGCTGCTGCTTGCTGGTGCCGCGCCTGGACGCCGCCGCCGTGAGGCGCCCGCTCTTGGGCACCGGCGCGGCGGCGGACCCCCTCGGCATGGCCGCCGCCTGGAGATCGTTCGGCATGGCCGCCCCGGCGCTCTGCAGCCGATGCACCTCGGAGATCATGCGGCTCTCCTCGACCAGCGGCGGGCCGGACAGCGTCTCGATGATGTACTGGTTGAAGAGCGCGTCCTGGATCCTGTCGAAGTAGGTGGACACGTGGAAGGAGGAGGCCAGCACCTTGAGCAGCAGCGTCTTCACCAGCCGGATCAGCGTGGCCGCCAGCAGGCACAGAAGCACCTTGGTCACGTACGGCAGCACCGGCGTCGGGTTCTCATCATCCTCCACGCTGCTGTCGAACAGCAGGTGCCACGAGATGAGCGCCACGCCCAGCCACAGCACGTTGCGCACGGCCCGCCGCACGCCGTACACGAAGTAGAGCACCTTCTTCCGGAGCATGTAGTTGCGCTCCACGAAGAAGACGGACACGCGGAGGACCCAGCCGGAGACGAGGCGGCCGCAGATGAGCACGAACACCAGCACCTCCCACTTCCAGAGGTGGAGCCCCGACAGCTTCTTCCCCGACAGCCTGCGTACGGTGAGGCTGCACACCAGTGACGCCACGATGATCACCAGGCCGACCCACTCCAGGATGATGAGGAAGCGCGGCGACTCGCGCTTGAGGCCGGCGGTGAGGCCCTCGTCGATGAACGGGTCGTCCTCCTCGTCGTCGCCTGACTTGCCGACGGGCCCTGAGGTCTTGCCGATCAGCCCCGACCGGAGCTGCCCGGACTTGGGCGGGCCCTTCATGACGAACGACTTGCGGTCGTTGCGGTCCCCCTCGGCATCCGCGGGGCCATTCGACGGCGGCGGGGGATCCATCAGCCGGGACCGCGTCTTGCTGCGTGGCAGCAGGCTGGCCCCGGCCGACGACGACGTGCAGCGTAGCACCTCGGCGGTGTCGACCCCTGCGTTGGCAGCCTGGTTTCGACCGTCGGAGGAGGAGGATGCCATCGATGACGTCTGGCCGAACCGCTTGTGGGGGTCTTGGAACGAGACGCGCAGCTCCCGGGAACTCCCGGACATGGACGACGGCGCGCGCGGCGGGAGTCCGGCCGACTCCTCCACCTCCAGGTCGGGATCGAGCAACAGCTCTCCGCCGGCCGCCGCCTGCCTCCGCAGAAAGTTGCCGATGAGTCGGCCCGCAGGGTCATCGCTGCATTCCGCTCCGACGCTCAACTCCGGCGAAGTGGGCGACTCCGGCAGGCGGCTCCTGAAGCTGAACGCCTCGCCGATGCGGCGGTTGGGCGAGGTCGAGCCGCTCGACCCCGACCGCGGCGCGTGCGAGGTAGAGGCGCCGTCGGCGTCGATCTTGACGACGACCTCCCGGGGGCGGTCGGTGTCGCGGTCCTTGTCGAAGTCGAACGAACCCGACTGCGACGACCCGGACGACTTGGTGTTGCTGCCCTTCCGTTGAAGATCCATCAGGCGGCCGGGAACTAGCTAGCAAAGAACCACCCGGCAAGCTAACCAGCGACGCTGAGATGGGCCGGCTCCCCGATCAGCTAACTGGCACGGTGGCGCGCGGCGCCGGGGGCCGGAGGAGACAACAGCGGTGCCGGATGCTCAGGCCATCTCCGGCCGGGAACGCGCATCCCGGGCGGCGCGCATGCAACGGCGGCCGCGAAGAAGCATGCACGCACGCATGCGCCGGACGGCGTGCGGCGAACAATGTTGATCTCGACCAAGCTACCGGGGCGATCGTGCTAAAAGCAGAAAAGTGTTCGGCCCTGCGCGCGCCGGCCGTGAGCTAGCGTCATCGTTGGACGGGTGCCAACGGGAGTCCGGGAACCTCGTGCGCACTGTATATATAGGCAAATTGTGCCGGAGTCGACGTGGCTGCTGAACGCAAGGGAAAACGATCTCGGCAGCCGACGGCGAGCACATTAAGCTGCTAGCCTGCTGGGCTAGTTAGTTGGTGGCGGTGAAGTGTGGTGGACTGGTGGGCTAGTGCTGTTTATTTTGGGTGCTGCCGCAGTTTTTTTTTTGAAAGAAAGATGTATTAATCAAGGAACATGAGTTCCATCCTGAATACAAACTACAAAAAGTTTATCTGGTACATAACGTAACCAAACTTTTGTACACAATTTTAAACAACCAAGCTGGGCAAGACAATGTGTCGTAGGTTCAAATCCTACAGAGCGTGATTCCATCTATCTTATGTCGAAGCAGAGTAAAATAATTTAACAAAACAAAATTGAATTAAAACTCGAATTTGACTCACTCTGTTTATTTCTCTAGAAACATGCAACCTGGCATTCCCTGCCTCCATAGCTTGTGCGACCCAGATGGGCGGCCACTAGGCTAGACTGGCCTCATTGCACTCCATTATTTTGCATCGTTGTACGGTGGAGACCGTATAAGACCAGTGAGAATATTATAACTAGTATTATGTATGTCATATTCACAAAATCTGATATGACATAACAATTAATGAAAAAAAAAGAGTTAGAATGCTATCATAGATAGATACCCTATCATAGCACGTAAAACTAGAAATCCTAAGAGCAAGTATAATAAGTCCTAGTCAGCTGGCTATAAGCTATTCCACGTCAGCAAAATCCTAGTTGGAGGAGAGAGAAGAAAGCGGGCTCTTAAGAGCAAGTATAATAAGCCTAGTCAGCAGGCTATAGTACTTGCCACATCATCAAAAGTACTAGTTGGAGGAGAGAGAAAGGAGGAAAGAGAGAAGAGCCTGCTCTTATGTTGTAGCCTGACTATAGCACAAGAATCAAGAAAAGTAGGCTTGCATGTAGCCTAAAGCCAATAGCATACATGCATTAAATAATTAAATATTAATTAATGTCTAGTTAAGAGCCAACTAATAGCTCATCTATTATATGGGTTGGCTATACTATGACTCTTAGATGACATGGCATGTCCTTGTAGCCAGCTGCTGGCTATATTATTAAACTTGCTCTAATCTACAGGCCGGATGCAACACAAGAAACAAGAAGTTATAGTCAACATGTAGCCTGCATCAAGTACTATAAGTGGACTATTAGCATGGATTGAGTCTTGCATGTCATGCAAGCACTAAATGCTACCTATTTTATATATCCAACACTATAGTCAGCTTATTATAACAAAGTATCTTTATGATGGCTATATGTGACATGTCACAAGTATATAGTCCGCAACTTGGCTATATTATTGTTCTTGCTCTAATGCATGTAAATCTTGTACACAATTTTACATTAAGATTCTACAAATCATTAAATATAGTGCTACTATGATACTATCATATGATATCATGCACTATAAAGATAGTATCATACATTAATATTAGTATCATATGCATGATACTACTAGTATGATACTCTCACTATGACCAGCCTAAGTTTGGCCGTGGGTGTACATTTACCAAAAGGACCCCAAAAAATAAATAAAATACAACCGAGTCCTTCTGTATTGCAACGAGTACCCCATAAAGAATCTTAGAAACACAATCGAGTCCAGGTTCGTCCCCAACAATAGATGACTTCTAGACGCAACTACACTTACCTCAGTCGGGGACGACAACACTTGGGGAAGCACGGTTGCGCATCGTCGCGTCATGGTCGAAGAAGATCCTCCACTGAAGGAGAAAGAAGAAGCTTGAGCATCCCGCCTCAAGCGCAGCAGGGCCATTCTTATGACCGAGGGTAGCAGCGGCGAAAGCATGCTTTCGCCGCTGCTACCCTCGGTCATAAGAATGGCCCTGCTGCGCTTGAGGCGGGATGCTCAAGGTGTTGCAGCCGAGGTCACGGACTCTGAAGACCCCCAACGCCACCTCCATAAAGCCACCTCAACTGACACCCTACCGTCTTCTCCCTCGCTGCCAAGGTCAGCCTAGAGGAGAAGCATGGGTGCGAGGTGGCAGCGCTTATTGGAGAAGGGGATCGCCTTCGATACAAAATCCGAAGTCTCCCCCTTGGAAGCACGCATGAGACTACTGTAGACGACTGCCAGCACCGTGCCGATGCACCGGGACGAAGGACCTCGCCACCTTGCAAATCCGCCGACACTGCTACTGCCCCATCCCTCCCACTTGCCTCCACGGCTAACTAGCAGGAGAAACAATAGCAAAGCGACTCCCTAGATCGAAGAGCGGCAAACCTCGGCCTTTTTTAACGGAGATCCCTGTGGCAAAGATGCCACCGCCAGATACATCCATCGAAGCTCAATAACTAGCTGGAACCTCCCCAACCTGCACCAGATCTGGCCAAGAAAGATCGGCACCCTACTCCAAACTATTGGCATACAGCCACAAACCCTACACCTATTCTATACAACCCGCTACAGCAGCCCAGGTCCACGCCGAACGACATTGCCGCCAGGGGAGCAAGGGTGCTGGAACGATAAGACACTATCGACTTTCAAGGAGATGGGGGAGAGAGAAGAGGGAGGGAAAATGGATTCACCAGGATTGTTTGGCTCTATGCATACAACCAAGCAATACGAGGTTGTTCCAAATTAAATGAAGTCCTAACTACTGTATATTATTTATTTAAAATTTTACTAAGTCTATAAAAAATGTAAGCTAGTGTTATTTTTCTAACAAAATGGTATATTGATGTCACGACACTCCCAATTACACTCGGCCTCTAACAATAGGATATCTGATACATTCGCAATGCACACGTAAAAGTAAATAAAGAAAGACATAAAGAAAGAATATGGCCTCGTCAAATAGATCATGGGCTCATAGAAGCATGAAAACAGCCGAGGATTGATCTCAATACAATGGCTTCAACAATTAATCTCAAAATTGTAAGACGTATCATGTAATTTTACCCGAGGGAGTCCAATTAATCTCAATACAATAGCTTCAACAAGTAATAACCGAAGTTGATACTCAAAACTGTAGGGTATCAATTATATTACCTTTCAATAAGTATTGAGTGTCAAACACATGAGGATGTGAAGGTATTAGTTCAAAAGTTTGGCAAAATAGAAACAATACAAGATGCAAAGATTTGTATTTTGATGTATAGATTGCTGAAAACAATATTGCAAGTAAAGTGCAAATAAAATATAAATGGTTCCTTTCAGAGAAATCTCAATCCTCTTGGATAGCTCCTCCTCTTGTTGGCTTGCTTACAGAAGAAAACTAACATGGTATTTTTTTCTATTTGTTTAGAGTCTAGAAGGTTCCTAAAACAAAAAATATACAAAAAATAAAATATTTGTCTCCTAGAATTAAATACCAATGCAATTTTTTGGGAAAAATCTCATAAATCATATAAAATTTGATTGAATAAAGTGATACTGATGTAAATAATACCATGAACTAAACATTTGTGATGCAACATAGGTGATACAAAATGCACGTATCAGAAGTCTGTCATTACCAGTTGCAACCAACAAACATATGAGCTAGGGTTCTCCCTAGAGGTTGAAACTCGATAGTCAAAGAGCACCATCATAAACGAAGTCACCCTATGTTTCCAGTACATTGTTGTAATATATCTAGATAGACTCTCGGTCGCCTGTGCACGACTTTAATGTGGACATCACCATGCAAACGAAACAAGTTCTCACAATGAGTCGTGAAGCAACCTCTTCAACCCATCCATTTCATACACACAGAGACAGTCGCATACATACACAGTTCTAAACCATGGAAATGCAAAGAAAGTAGCCAGGCTGCCATCGTCAGTACATGCCTCCACACCCGCCTCCGCCGTCACTTAGTATTCTAAAACTCAATATGAGCCACTAAAATGGTGGTGCTTGCTTTGACCTCCAGAATCTCGTCGGCTAGAGACCTTGACGGCAGAGATTGGATAGCCTTTAATTAGAGTCACCTCACCATCTCGAGAAATAATACGGTCTCCTCCTCATAAACAAACGTGATTCTAAAATATCAAATTATTCTTATTAGATCCATCAAAAGAATCATAATATATATATTTGATGATATAGATTTTAACATATTTTTGTATAGACTTGCTCAAACATGAAAATGTTTGACTTAATACAAAACTACAACCTTGAGCTGTAGGAGCACGTTCGTAGTTGGACACGGAAAAAAATCTAGAACTAGGACATTTGGGCCTTATCTCATCAATCTATTTCCAACATTTGCATCAAGATTGCCGATTTTTATTTGGTTTGATGCACCCCTAGTTACATCCTTATATCTCCATGCAGTATTTCTTGATTGAAAACTACACTCGCTTTCTCTTTATATATGTCATTCTCCGCACTCTCCCCTCGGCCCCTCATTTTCCTTCCGAATCCCGACTCTCTCGTTATGGAGTATATCATCTACAAAGAGAGCCTCTTAAATTAATTTAGAGGACTTCCTAAAAATCCTTTAGAGTCTATTATATATGATGCTTTTCACACCTAAATTTCTCTCATTACTTTTCTCTTTATGTAACATGCACTTTAAACATAATTTGAAATGTAAAAAATTTCCAAACAAAATTTGCACATACATTTACATTCTATATGAGCACAAACTCATTTCGCGGATTACCATTTTTTTGCATTTGTAAAAAGACAAAATTCGATGCTAAAAAGCCTTTTCACAAGATATTTTTTATTTGTTTACACATACCAAAAAATGTAGGACTTCGTGAAACTCGTAGACTGTGCAAATCTAACCTTGATGTTTTTGGAACTTTTTAGACAGTTAAAAATTGTTTTTGGGTAAAGGGGGCATATGCACCCAAGAATCAAAGTGAATTCTATTATTTCTTATATTTCTTTCTTCTCCCTAAACTACAACGCACCTAACCACAACCTCCGTACACACGTCCACGATACCTCTGACGCCCTTGTTGAGCCATATCTCGTCTCTAAGCTAGACTTCCTCGGACACCGAGGAGGGCCGCCTCAGCCTCCAGTCAACCCATTCTAGGGACGATGGACTCGAGAACTAGTAAGTTGGAGAGGTGCTCGAGCACCTCGAGGTTCATCCTAGTGTCATCTAAGGAGGGTGCAGAGGCAAAGGAAGGAGGCAAAACGGTTGGAGACAACAAACGTGAGGCTGTCAATGTCCTTTGATGGGTAGATGTGGATGAAGCGGCTGGAGAGATCGATGAGGCATTGGTAGCAGATGAGAATGGCAACAAACCCAAGAAGGTGCCTACACACGCTATGATAGTGGCCATGGCGTGGTTGCTAACCTCTATGATCGACCGTGGAAATAGGGTACCCTGGACCCTCGCAACCGACTAGCGGCAGAAGATGGATGGAGTGGTTGATGGTATGGGATTTCCTTTCACGGGAGGAAAACTGAAGTACGAGACTCTTTATAAAATACCCCCTCCCCCCTAGATTTAGTCTAGAGGGGTGTTTTTACGAGGACCTATAAATCCTTAAAGGGTTGTCTAGAGGCCCCTGCCCCCCTAAAATGTCAATTTTAGCCATAGTTTTAAAAAACGGACCGGACTGCCAGTTCAACCGGAAAAGCCGGGGCTCCTGCCCCCCTAAAATGTCAGTTTTAGGTTTTTAGCATGATGACTTATTTTAGTAGGTTTGCTAGAGTCTCTACTAAAAGAGATGTTTTGAAGGAAATGCATTCAATGTAACACCCCAGTTTTAGTAAATCTTTAATTAGGTTTTTTTGTGCATCATGAGTATCATATCTTAAATTGTGTATTAAATAATAAACAAAACCCTAAAATCCTAGTTTTTCCCTCTCTTTCTATTTGCAAATCAATTCAAACAGGTTTTGAATTTTGAAAAGTATCAAAGTGTATGGGTCCCAAATTGTCTAAAGGGGTTCCTACAATATTTTATATATTTTGAAAACCCTCTGGTACTTTTGAAATAATTCAAAACAGATTCAAAATAGAAATACAAAATAGATTTTGAAATTAGAAAAAGAAAATCTTCCGTAAATAAAAGCAGCAGCCAGCAGCAACCAGGCCCAGCCCAGTTTCCTCTCCCCTCTCCCTGTCGCCTGCGCAGCAACTTCCGCAGCCCATCTGTATCCCGTAGCCGGCCCACGCCCACAAACTGATTCGTCCGTTCTATCCCCATCGTCCACCTCCGGCCGCGTCGGAAGCACCTCGCTGGCGCCACCGCGTCGCTCGACGGCGTGGAGATGCACGCCGCCGCCCCCGGACGCCTACAAGTGTCGCTACCTCGACAAACACGAACCCTAGCCGCCACTTCTTCCCTTCCCCTTCCTCTGTGGCTCTCGCACGCGCAAGTCCGAAACCCTAGCTCCGGCTCGCCGCCGTTCTGCATCGCCCCGAGGCCAGTCGAGCACGCCACGAGCTCTGTCTATTCGTCCTCTACCTCCCCACCAATGGAATCGAGTCGAGGAGCTTCCAGTCGCCGGCATCGAACCCATCTTCTTCGAGCCCGACGCTGCTAGCCGTCGCCATTGACGCCGCTCAACACCTTCTCGTGCCTCCTCGATCACCCCATCGGCTTCGCGGCGAGCCTCTGGTCTTTCTGGACCCCTCCGCTCTCTCCCTCTCACATTGTATCTGTCGTTCGCCGTCGACCAGTGAGCTCTGCCGCCGTGCGCCACCGTGTAGCTCGCTCTGGTGACCATCTGCGGGCGGCGCCACCACTAGTTGGTCCAGCGCAGCGCCCCGCGTCTAACCCGCCCCTCCGCGCGTCCCCGCTCATGCCCCAGCATCGTCGACCGCCGCCTGTGTGTGCTCCCCGGCGAGCCCATGTGGAGCCGACGTGGCTCCACCATGGCGTAGACGTGGCGACCACGTGGGCCTTGGCCAAGCCCCGCCAGCGTGCCTGTTGATCTGACCCAGGGCCCCATCAGTAAGTGACTGTGGGTAGCCCCAGACCCAGTGAATAACAACCCTGACCCCCTAGCTGACGTTAGCATGACGCAGTAAAACAATTTAAATGGTTTAATAATTCCTGAAATTGGTATAATATTGTAAATTCATAACTTATTATTTATAAGTCAAAAAATACAAATAATATGTCAAAATGTTCAGAAAAATGAGAACTATCTAATAGAGCTATAATCATGCATTGTTCAACAACTTAAATGTCAAGTTTAATTAGAAGAACAAACTAACCCCTCTCATATGTTCTGGAGTTTCCCCGAGTTAGGGTTTGCGCCCCTCGGAACCTCGACTAAGTTGTCGAGCATGCCTTAGGGTTACATTTCAAAGCAAATTAACTTGTCATATCATCATACTTGCTTGAGCATTGCATCGATGCCATGTATTGATTGTTTCCCTCTCTTTCCGGTGTTTCGTTCTTTCCGATAGAATACGATATCGAGATCGAAGACTGAGATCAAGACCGTCGAAGTTCGAAGATCGACAAACAATACTTGACCAACTATAACCAAGTCAAGTACAAGGCTCCCGAAGATCTGTTTATCTGCTATCAACTGGCAAAGGCAAGCATAGCCCCACCATGATATAATCCTATGATTTCGAAAGCATTTCAGTTCTGCCATGATGCATACGATTCTACTGTGGTATTGTATCGATAGATAGAGTATCCTATCTATTACATACTCCCTTTGAGCTTATATTACCTGATCCACTGCTCCTAGCCTAACTAGGTTTGACTTGTGTGCACTGCTAGAGATATCATCTGTGTCTGCTTAGCCATACATAGCTGTCAGTTCTGATCCATCCAGATGATGTATCATATGCAGAGAATCTAGTATGACAGGAGATCGAGATATTATGATGAGGTGATATGAGTTAAACATGCTAAGGCTTGTATGGGAGGCCACGGTGGGATGTGGTTTTTCTAGTCCCATGCTCGCCACCACTAGGACCTGAGTTCTTGCCTTTGGAACCAAGACGAGCGTGCAATCACACGGGGCCTGGACAACCTCACGAGCAACTAACTTGCCTAGTAGATTCCATGAGTCACATAGTTCGGGCGTTCCATTCGACATATGCATAGAAAATCTTTTGAAAGATTTGCCGGGTGAAGGTGCATTCATAATAGGTAGGTAAGCATGGCTGAGGTTGCTTGGGGTAGATAGCGCCCCTGGTAAACCAACCTCGCCTCACATCTTTAAGTACCGGCTTCGGGATTTGACCCGTTATGGCGGAATCACACTTATTGCGTGACTCATGGTCTCGGCAAAAGCAAGGTAAAGGTCGTGTCTAACCACCCTCTGTCGGCCTTCCAAGGAAGAGGGATAATCATTGTGGCATTAAGAGAAGGTTAGTGCGTGTGGGTAAAGTTGTACACTCCTGCAGGGTAATAATCTTTTCGAAAATCCGTATTCACGATTATGAACGACTTGGCAATCGGGCTCAAGATCATAGATAACTTTAACCACTGTAAAACTTGTAGATCAACGTGTGCTTAATGATGCTTCCTCATGGGTGCGAGGGGGTGATCCTAGTTCAGGTGATGATGATGATTTGGTGGATATCAAAAGATGATGATCAATGTTTTGGAGATGTCGCTCTCTTTTCCCCTTTTAAAATACTCTGATTAGACGAGCTTCTTCTTCTCTCTCTCTCTCTTGTTTTATAAACAAAGATGGCTTTATGCAAAACAACTCCACCAGCCATAAGTATTGTGGAGTACACCCTGTACTCACCCTTGCTTTGTTGATACTTTTGGCAGAGTAAGTGTTCCTTGAAGACGAGTTCCGTACTACATCGATATCGACGAGTAGCTTGGGGTTTCCGGTCGGCAGCCTGGAATGTATGGGCTGGGACGTCATCGTTATGCTTCAGGCCTCTTAGGCCATTTGTTAAGTTTGCTATACTTAATAGCATAATTTGCCTTCCGTTGTTTGATGTTTGTGATCGGTGACCTCTGCTTGTAATAATTTGGTTCTCTGCTCAGTTATGAGCTTGCTGTAATAAATTTTTGTGTCGTAGGGTCACTACTGTGTTACCGATTCTTCACTGAACATTCTCGAGCTCAAGGTTAAGCTTATGACAGAGATCTGGGATTTGTTTAGCCCTGATCCCTGGGGTGTCACATTCGATGTGTTAAATGGCTTAACCCATGGAAGTTAGTGCATTATCGGAGTGTTTTAGGCTAAATTGCACTATGTATCCTTTAAATAGAGGGGTTTTAAGGCATTTAATATAGAGGTAAACATTAATTTATGATCTCAGATCAGAACTCGAAGGGGACAACTTGAGCCCTATTTCATTTTTGGCCCATTTCTCCTACAAAATCTCTAAAAAGAGGCCGACCTTTTCAAAAGTCTGGCCAACACGCACCAATTTTCCCGCGTGCTACTATCTCTGCAAGTGTCGCTTTATTATTTGCATGGTCCCCTGTGGGATGTCTCCCTAACTCCACTTCTCGCATGGACAAGCAAAGTGGGGATGAGAATGAGAGAGGTACACACGAAGGGTGCGAGTTTAGTTTTTCCCTCTTATTTTCAAACTTGATGATTCAAAAATTTCTCGAACCATTTTTCAAATTACGAGCCGTTTTTACTTTTGAGATCCTCACGTCAAGATGTTCAAAACTATATCCCATGTTAGATAGGTTTCTAGAAACTTTTTTTGGTAATTCCAAAAACACTACAATTGTACTTTGTAGTACTTCAGTTGCGGTATATTTTGTACTTTGGAATTCTTAGTATATGTTGTACTTTGTGTACTTCAGTTCTTAATACATTTGTAATTCGGTGTACTTCGGGGGTTTCGGTACTCTTGTAATTCGTGTACTTTGGTTATTAGTAGACTTGTACTTCGGGTTACAGTAACTTGTACTTTGGTGTACTTCAGTGTGCATTGGTTCACTATACTTATACTTCAGTGTACATAGGTTTTCAATATATTTCTACTTCTATGTACTTCGATTTTCAATACACTTGTACTTTCAGGGTACGCCCCCGTTACATCTTGAAAGTAAGCATGCATGAAAGTATGCCAACGCGAGGATGCTCCGCGTGTGACACATATCACCAGGGGAGCGCTCTGTGCTGCACCAACCTGCCTCCGGGAAGGTTAGCTATTTGCTAGTGGTACCCCTCCTATGTTTTGCACTGGAGGTGTTATTTTGTTGTATGGCAAGATTATTCGTTTTGTCATGTTACTTTATTTTGTTGATGCAATACATAAACCAGTTTGTTTAAATTACACAAAAGTTCAAAATTCCACTAAATATCATTTGAAAACAGACCGAAACTTAGTTAATTTAACATCTCAAAGCAAACTGACAAGGGCCGGCAAGAGTGAGGATTTACCCCTCCTAGGTTGGGCCCCCGGCGCCATCGCAGCCATTGATTGTTTCAAGATTCGTGCAAAAAGTCCACTAGTCAAAGGGTTCAATCTTTTTGCATTTTAACCCTTCAACATGTACAAAAAATCAAGATGTCCCTCCTCGTCGGCCACAACCCTAACCCGCGCCTGCCCCCTACCAATGCCTCCCCCACAGCGCCACATCCTTCCTCGAGCTTCCCCGTCGCCTCCTCCCCCGAGTTGCACCGTCGCCTCCTCCCCTGAGCTGCCTCGTCGCCTCCTCCCCTCGTCGTCCCCCACCTCCGTCTCCTCCACCGTACCTCCTCTGTCGCCCCCAATATCGTCGCCCCACCTCCATATCCTCCCACCTCGTCGGCCCCCACCTCTCCTCCACCCCCACCCGAGCTGGAGGAGGACCTGCCCACGACGGCCTGCTTTCCCCTACTCAGGAGCCGCCGCAGCGACCGGAGGCTTGGGTGTCTTGGGAGGGCGCGCGGTGAGGCCCTCCTTGCCAATGTCCAGCATGCCATCAGGTCGGCCATCATCGTCCGTCGTCGTCGGCAGCTCACCTCGAATCTGGGCCTGGATCTTTTTTTCTTGATATTTTGTTCAGAATTTCTGTGAGTTTTGTTCGGATTTTTTTGTTTCAGATCCGGTTTCCTATTGAATCTAGATGGTTGTTTTGAATTTTTGTTGAATCAAGAGAAGTTTCTAATATTCCCGTCAAGAGATGGTTGTTGTTAGGTTTATTTCATTATTCCTTGCAAAATTTTGTCAACTTTATTTCATTGTTCTTGCAAAATTCTGTCCCCTAAGCTTGAATTCTTGTAATATATTCTAGGATTGAGGTTTTAGTTATGTATGAACACTAAGTTGTATCTTATATGTAACTTGATGCACGGAAAATCTGCTATGAATCTGGAAGGAAATAGTGAAGATCCAAGTATGTATTATGTATTATGTGTGATTCTTATATGTATCTTGAGCATCTATATATTATACATGGATCTTGCTAAACCGAAAAGTTTAGTCTTCTAAAAAATGTGTATTGTGTTTGTTTCTTGTCCGAAACAATTGTGAAAGGTGTATAAAATCTTATGAATCTTGATGGATCTTGTATGAATCTTCCAAATCTGGGATGAGACATGAATATCATATGATAAAGGGGTGTCTTGAAAATTATAATGTTAAAGAATTGTTATGAAATCAGATTAGATAGTGTGTGAAATCTCGTGAATCTTGTGTGAATCTTGTATGAAACGTTCTTGGTATTAATCTTGATTGATGCAGATTACAGAAAATCAATTTCTAAATTGTTGAAAAATCTTGTATGGAACCATGTTGAATCATATAGATTTTGATGGATTTTGCATGAATTGTTCATGTTTCTTGCATGAATTTGGAAATATATGAATGTTCCTATTTGAAAAAAATCTATGATTTTTTTGTAAAGATTCATACATGTTAACAGATAAATTTTGAATAAATATCTGTGAATTTATTTTTATGAAACTATATTGTAACTAAAAACAGATAATTAATAAATTAAAAATATATTGTAACTAAAAATCTGTCAAGAATCCCACCGTTGTCAAGAATCTCTATGTAACAAGTGGGGAGACAAACAACAACGAAATATGTATAAAACTTGAAAACACTAGGGCCTGAGAAGTAAAACTGTAACAGACTCAAGAAGTGAGGTGGGAGGGTTGTTCTGTAAAAAAACTAGCACGAATCTCCAACAAATAGAGGACAATGATGATGCCGGGGGCCCAACCTACGGGGGATTGCATTGTCCGGGCCGGCAAGGCATAACCCGTTTCTGGTCAGCCCATGATATGTTTTTTTTCCTTCAGCTTACGTGTCACAATGGCAGTCTTATTTTCTTGTCCTGCTATTTTTCTTAATAAAATGTACTAGTCCCTCCGATTCTTATTACTTTTCATAGAATAGATGTATCTAGACATGTTTTAGTGCTAGATACATCCAATCCAGTGACTTTTTTGGATCATCCATTCTATGGATTTTTTTTTGTGGCATGTTGTTGTTTGTTCGCGGTTGTATAGTAGGTTGAGAGTGCTTGTCGGTTTGGAGGCTGCGTCCTTTTAGCTCTTCTTATGGTTGGCTTTTAGCTCTTCTTATGGTTCGGTTGTAATGGTTTTCGTCCAATTTTCTATTAATTAACTAGACAATTCTCTTCTTCTTAATTAATAGATTAAGACAAAGCTTCTTTGCCCTCGTTTCAGAAAAAAAAATGGATCGGAGGGACTACCAAGCATAACCATTTTGACAATTACTCAGAAATGAATATGGTCTGCAGTATGTACAGTGCAGAGCAACAAGGTTATCCACTTAATTACATAAGTAGCACTCAGTCAAACTTATACACATCATAATTTATTACACCCTTGTCATAACAGCTGAGATGCATATACCAGTACACGTTTCTGATTTGGTCGTATGCTTATCCTTGGAATGGATACCTAGAATATGACAAACGTAGCAGGAATCGGTGAGCAAACTTTCGCGCATCTGTCTTGGGGTATGCATGTGAGTGTGCTTCTGCCGTTCTCATCCACTGATGTCGTCACTGCTGGTTCATTCAGATAAGCGTAGGTGCTTCTTTTCCACCTGCACCCAGTGGGAGAACATGGTGCTCTGTCATATACATGCACTTGTACGTACCTAATAACCTAAATAACTAGTAACTAAGAAAGATTCCCCAAGGACGTTAAGCATACAAGATACCAGAAGCAAACACTAACGTGTACGCTTGCGGTATCATCGAAATTGCATTTTTATTTCCATTACCTGTGCGTGGAGAACTACCTAACCATTACTTGTATTGCGGCATTGTGACTTGTGACAGGACATCCAACTATGGATTTGGGTGGACGAGTGGGATACAGATTGTTTCCCACATCCAATTTCCACAATGATGCTGAGAAACATATTGTCCCGAAAGGGACACACTCTCGATGCTTGAATTACTACAGGAAAGTTGTTAGAAGAGGTTACCAGTGCTTGATGCCGACCCGTGCCTCAGTCCAGATATTATTCTTCCTGATTACTCTCTCCATCTTCCTGGCTTTGTCCCCTTCGTTTCCCTCCTCAAGAATCTCCCTTATCATCTGCTCGAAAAGCATGTAGTCTTCCACCTGCTCTCCAGAAATTCGGTCACTCCAAAACCATGGCAATCACATGTTTTATTTATAAATCAACAAATTCAGAAGTTTCATGATCTTTTTTAGGGAAAGAAGTTTCATGATCTTAATAAGAGGAACGATATAATTAACAGAGCTTTTTGTTGTATTCTCTTGATGATGATGGTTTAAGCGTCTTCTTTTGGCAAGGAGAAAAGAAATACAGGGTCTGACCTTAAGTGTCTTGGCCTTGGTTCTTGCGGCCTTCTTCTCGGCGGCAAGGCGCCGCTCCTCTTCTTCCGTCTCCTTTCTCCTCCAGAACCCATCGATCTCCTTCCTGGTGATGCTGTAAGCCCGAGACGCCATCTTTCCTGGGTGGCTGATTTGGCGGTGGCTGCAACTTAGTCGTCTTCCTTGGAGCTTTTCTTCCTAGGTTAGGACGACTGAGGTATAACAGGGACACAGAGGGCCGCCTCATATATACACCTTTCAGATGTTGGATCTTGCATCACCTTACTGAACAAACCTATCACAACTCAGGAAGTCATCATCGGAGCTACAGTGGCCGTGAGAATGATAGGTTGGCGGTTGGGTCAAGTTAACTTTCAATCTACTCTTCTCAACCATCGACTGGGCAGCTCGTGTAGTTGAGTTTGTTTATGTGTCGTTGGTCGGGTCAATGCCTTGTAAACTAATACGGCCAAAGTAATAATAAGGAAGATAAAGAGAAAGGTAGTTTGGAGTTTGTGGTAAAGAATAAGACTCAGGTTGGGTCAACAAGCAAGATGATCGCCCTCTCACTGAATCTTGTAATTTATTTCTAGTCCGTGAATCAGAGCTGTTCATTAATCTTACAGAAGAAGAACCTATCACACGAAGTGCTTCCGTAACTTTGACAGCAATCAATCACCTTACATGTTCCTTTTGGTTTTTGCTGAGTGCTGACTAAGTTTCACTGAAATTGGTGTCCCTTTCTTTCGTGAAAAAACAGGAGTTTTGGGGCGTTTGGTGGTGCAGGTAAGAGCATCTTCACTCGTTGGTCCGAACCCAGGCCGAAATCCGGATCTTTTTCCGGCCGGACGGCACAAGTTTTTGGCATGGGTACGTCTAGTTTTCCACTCGGCTACCCAGGTCTAGTACCCAGCGGACAAAAAAGGCTATATATTTGAATCTGCATAGTTCCCGCCGGCGAGTGCTCGGCCACAAGGTGTTCGACAGATGAGCCTACATGTTCGGCGACATATTTTTATTACATAACAGGGGAAGTAACGATCAGTCGTCGATGGGGATGGGCTCCTGAGGCGTGGCCGACGCGGCGTTGTCGTCCGTCTCGTCGGCGAAGGCCCCCGGGTTGGAGGAAGTCGAGGCAGAGCTCGGCGTGGGAGCGTTCGGCGCTGGCACGTTCGGCGCAGAGCTTGGCGTGGAGGTAGGGGAAGCCGTGGTCATGCCCTCCAGGATGGCCTGCCGTTGCGCCATGTACCAGGCCTTGACCGGCGAGCTCATCTTCGACGTGTCCTCGCCGTCCATGAGGAACTTGAGGTCCGTGTGGCGCTTCTTGGCGGCGTAGTTGGCCTTCTTCTCGGCGAGGCTGGCTTTCTTCTCGGCGAGGCTGGCCTTGATGAGGGCCACCTTTTCCCCTTGGGTCTCCATCAGCTTCTTCCAGCGCTCCTCGCTCTTCTCAGCCCTCTTGTCGGCCTGCGCCCTCGTGTCGGCGAGGCATTTCTCGATCAAAGCCTGGAGACGCTCGGCGGGAGGTCCGGCGGTCTTGAGCATCTTTGCCTTCTTCTGGCCGAGCTCAGGTCTTCCTTCGCTGGCAGCAGCCGCCAGGGCCTCGGGGTTGTAGACGCCATCCTTGCTCTTGGAGAGACCCACGCCCGTTTTCGCTGAGTCCGGCGTTCCCAAGGCGTACCCGGGTTTCTGGGTAGGCCGGACCAAAACACGCCGAAATCCGGACGAAAATAGGTCCTTGGGTACGCGACTGGATCGATTTTCGGCGTCCGGACCAAAATTCGGCGTCCGGATCGGCGTCCTGGGTAGGTGAGTGGAGATGCTCTAAGCCTGGCGGGGTATTGAACACAAAAATAAAAAGGACCGAAAAAAAGTAGATTGTTTCTAAAAGGAAGGAGTGGCTATGTCTCACTTAAGACGGTTTTGTGCGTCCTATATTTTTTTGATAAAGGGATTATATTAATATTATGGAGATATCATTACACCTAACCTCTATAACAACAATACTCTAATCATAGTACGGATGCACACAACCGAAAAAAATAGCTAAAAAGGAAAAGTCCCGCTATAGAGTCCTAGTTCCGCTATAGGGTCTAGCAACACAAACACCACCATGACAACAACTAAAGTCCATGTTCTCCAAAAGCGACGCTTCGAGAAAAAAACAAAGCACAAGAAACATCGCCGATCATAGATCTTAAGTTTCCGTCCTCGAGAAAGTTCCCTCTCTCAAAACAATGCATTCAACAAGTCTATTGTCAGGCGCAACCAGTTAATGCCAGACCTTGGATTTTGACCCTGAAAGATAGGATATTTAACTTCTCATGTGCCGATGCCCCCACTCGCATGCCGCCGCTATGAAGCCCGAAACACCAAGCAATTTCACCATCGACGCAAAGCCTCGAACCACCAACTCTAGTCCTGAAAACTCGGCTTCCATGCCATTCTCCGCATATGACTCCACCATGGAACCAACAAGACATGTCACAGATGGAAGTAGATAGCAAAGCTTCGCGCCGCTCCCTCCTGAAACCAAGCGGTCAAAAAAACATGGGAACACACAACAGAATCCCATCCGATTCAGCAATCTCTAGGCCTGAGTCACCCAAGTGAGTTCGCCATTAGAGCCTTCCGAAACTCGACACTCCAGTCATAAAAAGGAGGACAAGCATCCAGTAGATATTCGTATTGATGCTAGAGGAATCCTTGGACTGCCACTTTTATTCTTCGATGCGGACGAACATGCCCCATGCCGCCATACGCCACCCAACGACGACAAAGGAGGCTCAGACAACCTCCACCGCAGTAGGAAACGACGGGCACACCAGCAACATATGAGAAACACGGTGCCCACCATCGCAGCACAACCAGCCATCGCCCCATGACCGACGAGGTACGTGCAGCGGCCGTGAACCACGTAACCTAGATCGGGCTCGCGCGGCCAAAATCGAGCCACCTCGCTGCCCAGATCAGACCCTCCCGATCGGTCGCCGTCGATCGCCGCGTCGCTGCGCATCCGCAGTCTAGTCCGTCGTATCCCATCAGCCACGTCTATCGCCGAGAGCGCCACCAGCACGGATCCACCGGAGCTTCACCTCTGCGCAGAGAGGATCCACCCGATGCGCCTCCTAGCCGTCCACCTTTGGTGGCCGGGCACCGGCGGTGGCAACTTCTAGGGAAGCCATGGGAGGGAGATCTTGTGTTGGGTCGGTTGCCCTCTGGAGCCACCGCCGCATGGGCAACCCAGGAGGAGGGAGGACGGGAAGAGGCGGGAGGGGTGGTGGATAAAAATCTTTTGATTGTATAAACAAATGGCGGTGGTGTGCTCCTACATATACTGAGACCGGTTGTGAACTCTTTTGATTGTATCGTCTTGATGCAAATTTATAAGTTTAATAAAAATATAATTTTCCGAAGAAAAAATATATCACTTTTAATGTGAATTTATGAGTTCACCAGAAATATCATTTTCAGAAGAAAAAAATGTATCACTCAAGTATCTATGTCTATAGTGCTATAAAGGTACGGCAGCAGAATCCAAATGATCTCAACCATCCAACATAATCTAAATGGATAGCTCATTAGTTAAGTTGGACCTTGCAAATAACCTTATAACAAGATAGTGCTAAAAGAGTTACTCCTTAGGGTACAGTTGAAAGGGCATTTATGCCTTTCATATTATTTTAATGTTCCTTGACAACACTTGGATTAGTTTAATGCTTTGCTAAATGTTTCAGAAGATATCAAATTTATTGTGGCCAATATATATGTACATATGGAGAGATGACTTGACAGGAACAAAACAAAGGAAAAATCTGTATCTTGCCGGACTGTCCGGCTGGCGTGCGTCGGACTGTCCAGCCCTACCGGAAACTCCGCTCGAAAGAAGCCGGAATGTCCGACCGTGAGTTTTTGCCAGGATTTCTCCCCAGCTGTGGACAACCAGTATAGCAAATCGGACACTGGCCGGACTCTGGCCGAAAACTTGGCCAGGCCGGAGTGTTCGGCTGGTGTTCAGCGGAATGTCCGGCCAGGACGGACTATCCGGCTCACACTGGCCGGACTGTCCGGCTCAAGTGATTCCAACGGCTCTAAATTCTGGGGCCCTATAAAAGGATCCCTTCTTCTACCTTGGAACCTGCTCGTCCAGTTCAAGAATAGCAGCACATTTTGAGCCACCAAATCCACAAGATCTCTTCATCCAACCATCCAAAGTCCTTGATCTTTGGAGAATCGAAGGAGGATGCCTTGATCTACAGCTTCACCAAGAGAGATCTTCATTTCCCCCTCATTCACTTGAGGGCCCCCTGCTCTAGTGTTTCTTTGAAAACCCTAGCTTTGATTTGGTTTTTACATGCTTGTCTTTGATTGTTTTGAAAGCTTGCTTGTATTTGGGAGCCTCCAATTTGGTTGTGGATGTGTGCCCTGAACTCGTTGTAAAGGTACCGGCTTCCACCTCGAAGGTTGCCGATATAGTGGAAGGTGAATCGAACCCTTTGGGGAGAGGTTCATCGGAGAACGCGGGAGGCCTCTCGTGGCGTTGGTGGTTTGAAACCACCCCCTCTCCAAATGTATACGTACTTCCCCTCAAAAGGAAGGAACTACGGGAAACAAATCCTTGTGTCTCCGCGTCCACCACTTTGGTTACTTCTATCCTTTACCGCACTTTACTTACTTGTTCTTGCTTAGTGTTGTGCTAGTTTGTGCTTGTTTGACATATAGGTAAATTCACCTTAGTTGCATAATCTAGAGAATTTACCTTTCTTGTCAAACCCTAATTTGAAAAAGAAGAAAATTTGAAGTAGCACCTATTCACCCCCCCCCTCTAGGTGCCCGTACGATCCTTTCAATTGGTATCAGAGCCTCGGCTCTTTATTCGGGCTTTACAACCTAAAAGTATATGGGTAGCAAAGAAGGGGAAGTGGATGGTGAGACTACCGCCTCCGTGACCATGGAGGATCGCAATAACTTGGAAACAAGATTGAGCTCCACCATGGCCAACGAGATCAAACAATTGCACAAGTTACTTGAGCAACTTGTTAAAGATAAAGGTGGCTCATCATCCCCTTCTCCTCTAGAGGAAATTCCACCATTACCCAAGGAGAATTCCCCGACATCACCCATGGGTAAAGTGGTGGGGGATAATCAAGACAACATTAACTCCTCCACTAAACGGGTTGGTGAGAAGGGAGAGCACCATGACTCTCATGGATGGTACACCCCCGACCCTCCAATTCCTCACCCTCATGTAAACAATAGAGGAGACCCACCAAAGCTTGAAGCATATACTACTTTTGCTCAATGGCAATCTCTAATGAAAACTCATGTGCGTAGCTCTTGCATTGAACTATGGAACATCATTGAACAAGGACTCTATATTGGGGATCCAACAAACTTGACAAGAAGAGAAGTTGTCAATAGTTAACTCAATGCCACCGCCTTGCACATGATTCAACAAGGATTGGGTACAAAGGATTACCCTCACATTGAGCACCTCAACATCGCCAAGGAATCTTGGGATGCTCTCACAGTGTTGTTTGTTGGGAATGAGAGCATGAGAAGGAACCGGTATGATGCACTAAGCAATGAAGCCGAAGGCTTCTACATGAAGGAAGGTGAAGATCATGAAGACATGTACCGTAGGCTCAAGACCACTGCCACCGCTTTTTGGAATGTGGGTGCCTCACATGTGGATGATGCTTGGATAAAAAGGAAATATGTGAGTGCACTCATGCCCTTTGAGCCCACTGACTTGAAGAGCCTACAAGGAAGACACAACTACCACCTCATGACCTCCAATGAAGTTATGCAAGAGATGGCCTCTTTCAAGGTTGCCGCCAAGAATGCCAAAGATGCACGTGCTCGAGCCCTTGGAATGAGCAACGTTGTCAACCTTGCATTGAAGGACAAAGTTGTGGAACATGGGGATGAAGATGATAGTGATGAAGGCCTCTCCATGAGCCACCCCGATGATGTCAAGATTGATCATGGTCAATATATGGCTTTCTATGCAAAGAACTTTTGGAAGAACCCCGGCAAGGCCAAGATGGAAATGCAACGAAGAAGCAACCCAAGTGGAAGAAGAGAAAATGTCACTAAATTGAGAAGTTGCTTGAATGGTAGTGATCGCTATCACTTTGTGGCGGGTTGTCCCTATGAGAAGAGAGAAGATCATGGTGGCAACCTCGTGCCAAATAAAACTTCCAAAGCTCCCTACAAGAAACCCTTCATCAATAAGAATCCAATCAATAAGAAGAAGGGAGAAATTGTATTGATCACTCATGAAGAATTCTCCTCCGACAATGAAGATGATGAAGATGAGGTGTAGGAAACATCAACTGGTGTGGCTGCTCTAGCCACTACATCTACTCCAACATCCTCACTCTTCGATTCACCAAATGAGAATGCTCCCAACAAGAACGTCACTTGCCTTATGGCAAGAGGAACGGAGGTATACTCATCATCTCACTCCACTCCCTTAGTCGATGATGAATTTTATGATGAGATATCTCTTGAAGTAAAAAGAGAATTAATTTCTTTTGATGAGTTTGTGACTAACTTACAAGGGGAGGCCAAGATACATTTTGGGAACATCTTAGATCAACTTTCCCACACACAAGAGCTTCTTGATGTAAGATGTAAACTCGGGAGTGAACACATGATTGAAATAGATGCCCTAAATAATGCTCTAGAAGAAGAACAAGAGACTAGGATGTCTCTTGAACTAACACTTGAAGGGCTTGATGAGGCTAATGACATAATTGTTAATAGACTCATCAAGGAACGTGATCATGCTATTGCTAAATATAAAAGGGCTAAAAAGGATAAGATTGAGTTTGGTGTGGTTCATGAAAAACTTGCCGAGGACTTTAGTTTACTTAACAAGGCTCGCAAGGAATTGGAAAGTGAACTCTTGTCACTCACAAAGTCCCATGAAACACTTCAAACTCAATTGACCAATATTCCTTCACCTAGTAATTTCATTCCTTCTAGTAGTACAACTATTCTTGAAGAAAATGCTAGGTTGAAGGGGGATCTTGCCAAGGCCACATTTCCAATAGGTAACAAATCCATTGATGACCTATTGAGTAAGAAAAGGTCAAATGGTGAGAAAGGGGGCATTGGTTTTGTCTCCAAAGCCAAGAAGAAGAAGAAGAACAACAAGAAGAAGGCCAAACCTTCACAATATAAAAACAAAGCCATTGTGGATAGTAAGACCACAAGTGGTAAAACTATGTCTCGTGATGATTTTGCGGGAAGTGCTAACCCTCACTGTGTTCTAATGCGTGATTATTATGGTGATGTGTATGCACAATATGTTGGCCCATATGATGGTTACATTGCTTGGTCTATTTGGGTCCCCAAGACCCTTGTTGCTAATAAAAGAGGACCCGTTGAAAAATGGGTACCTAAAAATTAGCTTGATATTTTGTAGTCATATGCTTCCGGAGGGTCAAAGTGGGTGCTTGACAGTGGTTGCACAAGTCATATGACCGGAAGCTCGTCTATTGTCAAGGATTTAAGCCCAAATGATGATCAAATATCCGTGACATATGCCGACAAGTCAAAGTCTAAGGTAATGGGTTTCGGCAAGGTAGTGGTTGCTCACGATATTACACTCGTGAATGTCATGCTTGTCGAGACCCTCATGTGGAGCAAGTCTCTCAAGGTCTCTTTCGTTGGGTACGTCAAACATGACTTGTATGTGGTGGACTTTTCGGGGCAAACCACTACAAGTGCGATGTGCTTATTCGGAAAGGCCGATGTGGGTTGGTTATGGCATCGCCGACTAGCCCATGTCAATATGATAACTTTGCAAAGTCTCCACAAGGAGGGCCATATTGTTGGACTAAAATAAAATGTTTCCTTTGCCAAAGATCGTGTTTGCAGGGCTTGTGTTCTAGGAAGGATGCATGATGCTCCCCACAAGCCAAAGAAACGCATCAAGTCAACAAAGATCTTGGAGATCCTTCATGTGGACCTCTTTGGTCCTCCATCTCATGCAAGTCTTGGTGGTAAGAAATATTGTTTGGTGATTGTTGATGACTTTTCAAGATACTCATGGGTATATTTCTTCAAGTTGAAAAGTGAGACCCAAAATACCTTCATCGACTTCATCAACATGGTTCAACGTCAATACAATGTCCCTGTGTTGATAATAAGAAGCGACAATGGCACCGAGTTCAAGAACTACACCTTGAATGATTTCCTTAGTGATGAGGGGATAAAACACCAATATTCCGCTGCGTATACCCCTCAACAAAATGGTGTTGCCGAGAGGAAGAACCGGACTCTTATTGAGATGGCTAGGACCATGTTGGCGGAGTTTAAATCTCCATACAACTTTTGGGCCGAAGCCATCTCCACCGCTTTCCATGCATCAAACCGGCTCTACCTCCGCAAAGAAATCAACAAGACTCCATATGAAATACTTACCGGTAACAAGCCCAACATATCTTACTTTTGGGTGTTTGGTTGTAAGTGTTTCTATCTCATAAAAGGTGTTCATTTGTCCAAATTCGAGTCTAAAGCATTAGAGAGTATTTTTGTTGGCTATGGTCTCGAATATCACACTTATAGAATCTATGATAAGATCTCCGGAGCCGTCATAGAATCTTGTAGTGTGACCTTCGAAGAATATGATGTTCCCCAAGGGGGCGTGTTGATGCTTGTGATGCAGATGATGAAATGCCTCAGGATGCCATAGGAAGAATGGGTGTGGGATATATCCGCATCGTTGAGGAACCCCCTATGTCGGATCGAGAAGAACTATGCTCTACTCAAGTGGATCCCTCATCTTCACAACAACAACATTCTCCATCTACCGAGGTGGACAATGACCCAAGCCAAAGACAAGTTGTGGACCCTCAGCATGTTGATCAAGGTGACATCTCTAGTGAGGAGGAACTTGATTCGTTCTCTAGGATGTCAAGTGGTTCCAAGTCAATTACTCAAGGAAGATCCATACAAACTGCCTTGAGACAAGCTCAAATCGATGCTAGAAGAGTGTCTAATCAAGACCAAGGTCAATCCTTGCCTCTTAATGAATAGAATGATTCTGGTAATGATCAAGGTCAAGTTGATGGTCAAGACGAGGACCAAAATGATGAAGAGGGTCCTCCAAGAAACAATGAGGATATCCACACTCGTCGTGAAGCTAGAACGGATAGAATGTTGGAATTAAGAGACCACTCCCTAGAAAATGTGGTTGGTGACCTAAGGAGAGGCATTTCCACAAGAGCTCAATTGAAGAGGTTTAGTGAACACCAAGCACACATCTCCATGATTGAACCAAAGAAAGTATGGGAAGCTCTTGAAGATTCGGATTGGTTGGAAGCAATGCACAAAGAGCTCAACAACTTTGAGAGAAACAAAGTATGGAAGTTAGTTGAGAAGCCAAAGGATTGCCGCAATATTATAGGAACCAAGTGGATATTCAAGAACAAGCAAGATGAGCATGGAATTATAGTAAGGAACAAGGCAAGATTGGTTGCACAAGGGTTCTCTCAAATTGAAGGCATTGACTATGGAGAGACATATGCACCCGTGGCTCGCCTTGAGTCCATTTGTATCCTTCTTGCTTATGCAGAACATCATAACTTTAAGTTGCAACAAATGGATGTAGAAAGTGCCTTTCTTAATGGTCCATTAAATGAGTTGGTATATGTAAAGCAACCCCGGGGATTTGAGGATCCCAACTTCCCAAATCATGTCTACAAACTTGACAAGACGCTCTATGGGCTCAAACAAGCCCCACGTACGTGGTATGAGCACCTTAGAGAGTTGTTGTTTGACCGTGGGTTTGAGGTTAGGAAAATCGATCCCACTCTTTTTACTAAGAAGGTTAATTGGGAGCTTTTTGTATGCCAAATATATGTTGATGATATTATCTTTGGCTCTTCTAACAAAGCTTTTAATGATGAATTCTCAAAGCTTATGACTAGTAGGTTCCGGATGTCTATGATGGGGGAGTTGAGAGTATTCCTTGGTTTTGAGATGAAGCAAGTTAGAGGAGGGACATTCTTCAACCAAGCCAATTATACTCAAGATATGCTCAAAAGATTCAATATGCAATATTTAAATGGAGCTCCTACTCCTATGGCTACAAATACTCATCTAGAATAAAATCCAAATGGTAAAGATGTGGATCAAAAGGTATACCGGTCTATGATTGGTTATTTTCTTTACCTTTGTGTATCTAGACCCGATATTGTGTTGAGTGTAGGTGTGTGTGCAAGATATCAAGCGGATCCTAAAGAAAGTCATTTGATGGCGGTCAAGAGAATCTTTCGATATTTAGTTCATACCCCTCATTATGGTCTTTGGTATCCTCGAGGGTCAACATTTGCTCTCTGAGGATACACGGACTCGGATTGGGCTGGCAACATCCAGGGCTTGCCAATTCCTTGGTAGGTCCTTGGTATGTTGGTCTTCTAAGAAGCAAAATTATATATCACTCTCCACCGTCGAAGACGAGTATGTGGCAGCTGCTAGTGCTTGCACTCAATTGCTATGGATGAGGCAAACTTTAAAGGAATACGGTGTCCATTGTGACAAAGTTCTTCTTCTATGTGACAATGAAAGTGCCATCAAGATTGCCTACAACCCGGTGGATCACACAAGGACAAAGCATATTGAGATTCGGCATCACTTCATTAGAGATCATGTGGCTCGAGGTGATATTGATCTATCTTATGTGTCAACCAAAGACCAACTTGCCGACATCTTTACGAAGCCACTTGATGAAGCAAGGTTTTGCTATTTGAGTAATGAACTAAATATCATAGATTCAAGGAGCTTGACTTGATCACCTTGCATACTCACCTATGTCTTGACCCGTATTTGGTTTAGGTGTAGGCATGGATATAGGTGAAAAGGATACAGATGCCGCCTAGAGGAGGGTGAATAGGCGGTTTAAAATTTTTACGAGATGGGCTTAAGAAAGGCGGAATAAAACTAGCGTTTACTTTGTCAAGCACAAAACATATATAAACTACGGTTCACCTATGTGCACCAACAACTTATGCTAAGCAAAACAGGCAACTATGTGATAGCTAGATATAAGAAATCAAGCACGAAGGCTATCACAAAGTAAAGTGCATAAGTAAATAGCTCGGGTATAGAGATAACCGAGGCACGCGGAGACGATGATTTTTTACTGAGTTCCTCCCATAAAGAGAGTATGTCTCGTTGGAGAGGGGGTGGTATCAAACCACCTATGCCACAAAAGGCCTCCCTTATTCTCCGGTGAATCTCACCCCAACGGGATCGATCCACACTTCCACTATCGCTGCACTTGTCGGTGGCAACCGGAACCTCTCACAAGGTTGGGGCACTTCTCCACAACTTAATCGGAGGCTCCCAACAAACGCCACCAAGGCCACAACCTGCAACACCAACAAACCGTCTAGGGTTCCAAGAACCCAAGAGTAAAAAGCTTCTCAACTTTCACTCACCAAATCCTCCGAGGAGAACTCAAACCGATGCACCAAATGCAATGGCAAGAACAAAGGAAGTGCTCAAGTCCTTCTCTCCCAAATTCCACAAAAGCTAGTGGGAGAATAAGAGAGGAAGAACACACGAGGAAATCCACAAAAGAAACCCCAAGATCTAGATCCCAATATGTTCCCCTCACATAGAGGAGAGATGGATTGGTGGAGTTGTAGATCTAGATCTCCCCTTTCAAATCCCATAAAAAGATTCAAGAAATATGGGAGGGATTGAGAGTATTTGAAGCTCTTGAAGGTCAAAACAATGGAGGAGAGAGAGAATGCAAGTCACAGGCCTAAGGAGGAAGAAGGGGTCTATTTATACCCCTCCCCAACGAAATATGACCGTTTGGGACCTTCCAGGCCGGATAATCCGCCCCTCCCCCGGATATTCCGGGTTCCCTGGACCAAAAAAATGGCTAAGAACTTCGCGGCGCGACCCTCAGTATAGGGGCGGATTTTTGGGGCGGATAATCCGCCCCCCTTAAAAACTGGCAGAAACAGCAAAACTGAAACCATCATAACTTTTTCATTCGGACTCCGATTTTGATGATCTTGGGCTCGTTTCGAAGATAGTAACGATCTCTACAAGATCATGTAGGGAACCATCATAGTCCAGCAATGGAGGATAGAAACAAATGATGAAAGGTTTAACCTATCTATAAAATACAAACCGATAAAACCTCCAATATCGAAAACACAATAGAGAATGCATAAGAAATCCGTTTTTGATGGACTTAAGCTTGTCATAGAGATTGACACAAGATCTAAATCCTCTCATGGATAATAACCAAACAAGAACCAAGAAATATGATGCCAAGTATGCAAAGGTTTGAGCTCTCACCGAGGGATATGATCAAGTTACTCACTTGAGAGCCCCTCTTGATAGTTCGGTTATCTATCCTATAAACCGGTCTCTCCAACTAACACCACGAGACCAGTTAGAAAGAAACCCTATCAAAATCAAACCTTTGCCTTGTATATTCCACACCTTAGGATGGAGCACCTTTCTTGATTGCACTAGCTTGGTGAAGATGCTCCCCCATACTCCAATATGGAAGAGCCGCTCTTTTAGGCATATCTTCACATATCCATGATCACCATAAGGATGGCACGATACACTTGAGATCATCTTAAGAAACCTTGATCAACACTTGATCTTCTTCACTTTATTCTTATTCCAACCTTGAAGCTACCATATGGTTCAAGCATTGTCTATGGACAAATCCTACAAGTAGAACTCAATGCAAACATAAGTCCATAAAACATTGTCATTAATTACCAAAACCACACATGGGGGAACACATGTTCTTTCAATCTCCCCCATTTTGGTAATTGATGACAATCCTTTGAGAGGGTTTATATAATGAACTTAACGAAAAAATGGTTGCGCCAACATCAAATACTACAGAAGTATGTGATGTTGGTACGCCCATAATATATAGAGCAAGCTCCTCCACAATATATGCGTGTGTGATGAACCATTACCGTTGGTGGAGTTTCCTATATATATTCAACATGCAAAGCAACAACAAAGATGCAAGAGCATGAGAGGCAAATGCTTAAGAACAAACTTCCCTTAAACCCTCCAAAACATCTCCCCCATTGGCATCGATTGCCAAAATGGGTGAATAGTTCTAGAACCAATATAGTAATAATTCCTCCAAAGGTGTGTCTTCGCACATATACAATGATGAATACTTGGGAGGGAGTAGAACTATATCGAGGATCCGAAGATTGCCAAAGGAATAAAATAAATGATGCAAGCAATCACAAGATCCGACAAACCAATTTGAAAACAACAAATGAGTCCAAATGGAAACTACAAGATATTATGATATGAGTAAAAGAGTGTTTTAAATAACAAATAGAGAAGCTCTCCAATATTTGTGCACAATTTTAAAATCGGCATATTTCAATACAAAAATGCACAAATATGGAATCCTCACTCCCCCATAAACATTTAAGGCACAATGAATGAGACAGAAGATAAATGAGCATTATTAAATGAATTAGATGAGCTACCCAAAGATAATGCACCAATTATGATAATTGCATTTGGGAACAAGGTGCATAATCATGTAATCCTCACTCATCCAAGTTCATTGAACAATACAAGGCATGAGAGAACAAATATGAGTGCCCAAAGATGCAAACAATAGGAACAAGCACCCATAGGCAATTAAATTTGGAAGCCACCAAAGAATCAAAAGGAATAGAAAGGTGGTCTCCAAGGATTAAAAACCAACTAACATTATCTTCACATATGTGTGTATGTTTCTAAATGGATAACATCACAAAGACATATGCCCATAACAAAACAAGCACACACAAGGAAGATATACAATAAATCACATAAAAGGACAAAACCAACTCCCAAAAAGAGTAAGGTTCCAACAAGTAAACCAAACTCTCCAAACTTTTCATGATGGCACAAAATACCAAAATGAATAGATCAAACTTCCAAGCACATAAAACCCGATATGGATCAAACAAGGAAGCATAAAAATATTGTTCTAGATAATATAGGAGAGCTCACCCATAAGTAGTACATTATATAGAATTTTCTTTTGAATGAAAAATGCACACAAATGGGATCATCACTACTACCTACAATAAGAAAAACACAATAGGATATCAATAAAATAAGAAGATCCAAAAGAAGCAAGGAAGGCTTCAGAGACAACACAAAACATTTTCTTAGCCAAAGATAGGATAAAATTAAACAAAGGCCAAAGTGAATATGATCAATAAATTCTACCATAAATTGAGTACTCATTGTCCAAGGACAAGAAATATTGGGAATAATTTTCCCAAGGTAGCTTGCATGGATATCCAAGATCATAGTCACAACAAGAAGCATATAACAAAATATAAGAATTAAGCATGATACTTCGAACAAGATTCTTGGTAGCTTCCAATAGTCACACAATCACTAGTGATTAGATTAACTTGAAGCAAATGGTTTCCATGATGATATAGAGATCTAAATATGAGGAAACACATACCAAGAAACACTCTCATATACAAGATCCAAAATATAATCAATAAATGCATTCAAGCAAATTGGAACTTGTATGAGCAAATGTGTCACATAGGCGCTAGATAATTATCCATATCAATTCTAAGTGACACAACCTCGAATATTCACATTTTTTTTGGATTGTAATATGCACTAAGCATATGACTCCCCCATAATGTGATACTACCATAAAACCAACACGAGGCAACGGATCCAAATAGATATAATTAATGGACATTATAGAACTTAAATTTCTCATGTACACACATTTTTAGGATTGTGGAATGCCCAAGCATAACACTCCCCCAAAATGGGATAGTCCATTAATCTCTCACAAGAGCCAAATAAGATACCAAATATAACCAAGAAAGGCTTAAACATAATAAACACACATACATGGTGTGCCACCTAATCATACACAAAAATATGCTTGATTCCTCAAGATAATTAAGTGGAAATCACAACATGTAAACGAGCATGGAAGATACAAAACCAACACATGCACAAGGGGGCGAGTAACTTTCAATGTAAAGAGTTTAGCATATGTTACCGCAAGGAGGAACATTGATATATAATAGAATCATGATAATCCAAATGGTTTGGCTTGACAATAATAATTGATGAAGATCCCTCAATTCTTCATAATGTAGCCAAGTCTCCAATGCCCTCCACAACACACCTATTGATCAAGTTTCGGCTTGTTGGTACCCAACGAAGTTGGGTCCTAAGAAGTTAGTCACAATAGGCTTGGCAACCAAAATGGTTCTTTTCTTGAACCCACATTGAGCACCAACAAATTTGGCAAACACATTGCCAACCTCATCCTTACAAAGGGAATAAGCATCATCAATAATGATAGGGTTGGATGAGGATATACCAATAGTGCATGATGAAGAAATGTGCCCCTTCTCACGGCATATGTAGCAAGTTCTTCTCTTGCCATCTTTCTTCTTAGGTGAAGCCACAACTCGAGGAAGAGGTCGATTAGTCCTCTTAGGAAGAGGCCCGTCAATGACTTGAGGTGGGGTTTGAGGCCGCTTCCCTTGTTGCTTCACACTAAGAGGCTTTTTCTTCAATGGGCAAGATCTAACATGGTGCCCTTCTTCCTTGCACTTGAAGCAAACAATGTTGGCCGGATTCTTGACTTGAACTTGGCCATTTTTCTTGTTTCCCTTATGCTTCAACTTGATAGTGGACTTGTTCTTGATATTAGAGTTGAATCCAAGCCCACTCTTGTCATTGGGGGATTTTTGCATACTCAAGATTTTGTTGAGTGTGGCCTTCCCTTGATGACCCTTTTTCAAGTCATTCTTCAAAGAAGTGACTTGATCCTTGAGCTCTTTGATTTCCTCTACATGGTTAGTTTCAACAAAAGTACTATAGGAAGTATATGCTACATTGTTAGAGCAACAAGGCACGGAATGTAATTCATCACGAGATATAGCATGGTTGTGAGAGGATGAATTACAAGGACTAGCACATGGCAATATAACATTTGGAGTAGATATAGTGCTAATGTCCACATGAGGCCCACTAGATGTTACCTTTGACACGATGGCCTCATGAGCTAACTTTAGCCTACCATGGGAGAGTAGAAGATCCTCATGCGAGCTTGAGAGCTTAACATGAATTTCTTCTAATTTCCCATAGTTGCTAGTTAGCAAAGCAAGTTGAGCCTTTAGCTCAACATTCTCCTTCAAAATAGATGCTTCACAATAAATAGAATTAGTAACACAAGCATCATAATTATTAGAAAGAGGTGAGGGCAACTTGGCAAGCTCTTTTGAATATGAAGCTTTAAGTTGCTCATGCGACTCGGTGAGTTTGATGAGCTCCCTCTTAATGACCCGAGAGCCACTTTCGAGGTGCGTAAAATCCTCAACAAGTTTAGCATAAGCAACTTCAAGTTCATCATTTTTAATCTTGAAGGAGTTTGCCACCGCAAGTTCTCTATCATGGTATTCCTTTACTCTAGATAATTCTAGAGTAAAAGTCTCCTCAAGAGATTCTTTGGTGGCTTGTTCTTCTTCAAGGGAGTCCTTTAGTTGAGCAATTTCATTAGCATACTCACGCTCAAGCGCAAACTTTTCATCAATTATGTTTTCTTGCTCCTCAATTTTTGCTTCTAACTTATCAATATGTTCTTTGCTCTTAATAGCAAAGTCTAAGATTTCAACAAAGTTAGAGCAAGCAATATTATTCTTAACAAGGGCACGATAAACAATCTCACCCTTTTCATATAAATCATCAATATCAAGCTCTTCTTCCACATTATCCACATCCTCCTCATCACAAGAGGTAATGGGTTCCAAAGTAGGAGTTACCTTTGAATCCCTAGCCATAAGGCATAGGTGGGTACCGGAAGAAGGTGAAGATGAGATTGCCTTTGTGGCTTCATTCAAAACCTTGTCTTGGCCCATAGAATCTTCGGTTTCCTCTACATGGTTAGCAACACAAGCACTAGAGGAAATAGAAGCATTTTTATCATGGCAACAAAGAAAACACAAGCATATCATCATGAGATTTATTCAAGTCATTTCTACATG
The DNA here is from genome assembly GCA_916181665.1 of Avena sativa. Lineage (NCBI taxonomy): Eukaryota > Viridiplantae > Streptophyta > Magnoliopsida > Poales > Poaceae > Avena > Avena sativa. The sequence continues at coordinate 161,146,763 of OV702294.1, read as the reverse complement.
ATATGCAAGGACTATTAACACAAGCATGTAAGAAGTTTGTAGTGCTAGAAGTGTTAAAGTCCAAAGATAGATCATTGCAACTAGATAGAGATGATGGATTATAAATAGTAAGCACACTATCCAAATTGTAATTTCTATCACCAATCACCATATCATTACCTTGTGAAAAATCACATGTTGGTGAAGTGGTAGAAGATGAGAACTCATCTTGACCGGAAGTGGAAGCAACACAATCATCCTCAACAATATTGGACACAACATATTTATCTTGAAGTTTTGTCCATAACTCATGAGATCTCCAAAAAGGAATGATTGAAGAGGTAACTACATAGCTCAAAGCATTAACAAGCACATTAGAAGCTTGAGCATCGAGATATAAGTTTTTCTCATCCTCACAAGATAGATTTTTGAAATCCATAGGAGGAGAAAAACCTATATCTACAATACGCTCCAAATTTGGGTCCATGTCCCGAAAATGAATAAGCATACGAGTTTTCCATATATCATAATTTGTGCCATCGAATAAGAACATGTCATTGTGCACTAATCCCCTAGCCGACATATTTACTCTCAAGGCGGTGAAGCCTAAAACGAGAGACCGGGCTCTGATACCAATTGAAAAGGATACAGATGCCGCCTAGAGGGGGTGAATAGGCGGTTTAAAACTTTTACGAGATGGGCTTAACAAAGGCGGAATAAAACTAGCGTTTACTTTGTCAAGCACAAAACCTATATAAACTACGGTTCACCTATGTGCACCAACAACTTATGCTAAGCAAAACAGGCAACTATGTGATAGCTAGATATAAGAAATCAAGCACGAAGGCTATCACAAAGTAAAGTGCATAAGTAAATAGCTCGGGTATAGAGATAACCGAGGCACGCGGAGACGATGATTTATTACCGAGTTCCTCCCATAAAGAGAGTACGTCTCGTTGGATAGGGGGTGGTATCAAACCACCTACGCCACAAAAGGCCTCCCTTATTCTCCGGTGAATCTCACCCCAACGGGATCGATCCACACTTCCACTACCGGTGCACTTGTCGGTGGCAACCGGAACCTCTCACAAGGTTGGGGCACTTCTCCACAACTTAATCGGAGGCTCCCAACAAACGCCACCAAGGCCACAACCTGCAACACCAACAAACCGTCTAGGGTTCCAAGAACCCAAGAGTAAAAAGCTTCTCAACTTTCACTCACCAAATCCTCCGAGGAGAACTCAAACCGATGCACCAAATGCAATGGCAAGAACACAGGAAGTGCTCATGTCCTTCTCTCCCAAATTCCACAAAAGCTAGTGGGAGAATAAGAGAGGAAGAACACACGGGGAAATCCACAAAAGAAACCCCAAGATCTAGATCCCAATATGTTCCCCTCACATAGAGGAGAGATGGATTGGTGGAGTTGTAGATCTAGATCTCCCCTTTCAAATCCCCCAAAAAGATTCAAGAAATATGGGAGGGATTGAGAGTATTTGAAGCTCTTGAAGGTCAAAACAATGGAGGAGAGAGATAATGCAAGTCACAGGCCTAAGGAGGAAGAAGGGGTCTATTTATACCCCTCCCCAACGAAATATGACCGTTTGGGACCTTCCAGGCCGGATAATCCGCCCCTCTCCCGGATATTCCGGGTTCCCTGGACCAAAAAAATGGCTAAGAACTTCGCGGCGTGACCCTCAGTATAGGGGAGGATTTTTGGGGCGGATAATCCGCCCCCCCCCTGAAAACTGGCAGGAACAACAAAACTGAAACCATCATAACTTTTTCATTCAGACTCCGATTTTGATGATCTTGGGCTCGTTTCGAAGATAGTAACGATCTATACAAGATCATGTAGGGAACCATCATAGTCCAGCAATGTAGGATAGAAACAAATGATGAAAGGTTTAACCTATCTATAAAAGACAAACCGGTAAAACCTCCAATATCGAAAACACAATAGAGAATGCATAAGAAATCCGTTTTTGATGGACTTAAGCTTGTCATAGAGATTGACACAATATATAAATCCTCTCATGGATAATAACCAAACAAGAACCAAGAAATATGATGCCAAGTATGCAAAGGTTTGAGCTCTCACCGAGGGATATGATCAAGTTACTCACTTGAGAGCCCCTCTTGATAGTACGGTTATCTATCCTATAAACCGGTCTCTCCAACTAACACCACGAGACCAGTTAGAAAGAAACCCTATCAAAATCAAACCTTTGCCTTGTATATTCCACACCTTAGGATGGAGCACCTTTCTTGATTGCACTAGCTTGGTGAAGATGCTCCCCCATACTCCACTATGGAAGAGCCTCTCTTTTAGGCATATCTTCACATATCCATGATCACCATAAGGATGGCACGATACACTTGAGATCATCTTAAGAAACCTTGATCAACACTTGATCTTCTTCACTTTATTCTTATTCCAACCTTGAAGCTAACATATGGTTCAAGCATTGTCTATGGACAAATCCTACAAGTAAAACTCAATGCAAACATAAGTCCATAAAACATTGTCATTAATTACCAAAACCACACATGGGGGCACACATGTTCTTTCAATAGGGGGAGTGCGGTCCTAATTGATTGGACTATCCCTCCCCCCATAATGCCAACATCAATGAAAATCAATTCTCTTAATATCATTTTGTGATATGTGAGCTTTATTGATGAGTAGTGACTATGAACCCAAGGATAATTCTTTGTGGTGTCATGTCACATACTCTTATATGGTGGCCTCGGCCACCGCCCTCTTCTTAGTGAAGAGTGTGTTGTTGGATTGTTTTGATTAGTTTTCATCTTTGTCATCTTTTTAGATCTTTTTCGACTCTTTGGTTTTTCACAGTACATACTCTGAATCCCAGGCCTACTCTCATCTCCAAACATACTCTTCTTGCCTCACGTTTGTCCAAAAACTTGAATCTGGGGTTTCTGGTCGAGGGGGGCCGGAGTGTCCACCCTGTACCAACCGGAGTATCCGGCCTGGCCGGACTCTCCGCTTGATACAGACCGGACATTCCGGTCTGGCCGGACTATCCGACGCATATGGCCCGGACTGTCAAGCCCCAGCGGTTTCATTCTAATATTAGAGGTCAGGGAGAAGTGGACGGTTCAGTCCTCCTTCTCCCCAACTCTCTCCTCTTCTCAGACCATTGCCCCCGACCAGGATCTCCACCGGGAAGGCTCCTCCACCCCGGATCTTGCTGTTGCCTCTGGCCATTTGGCTCCCCTTGTCGTTGGGATCCTTTCCCCACCGGTGAAGGCCCTCATGGATGCTGGTATGATGCCCCTTTCCTCTTCATCTCTAGGGATGGCCTAGATGATTTTTCTTGGGCAATGTCCTACCTAGCTCCATGGATACATCACTCATGCGTGCCATATTCCTCCTGGTAGTGGTCTTAGCAATCCCGATCTGTCCCGATTGAACTCACACGTGCAGCCTGAAAATTTGCCTAGAATCCAGCCGGAATGTCCGACGTGTACGGGTCGGATACTCCGGTCCAGCCGGAGTGTCCGACCGGAACACGCCGGATTGTCCGGCCCTGGCAGATTGTCTGACTCAGATATTCCGGACTGTCCGGTGATTTCAATCTGTACTGCTCCAGATTTCTTTGACTACTATTTCGTTTATATCCTGGACAAATGTTCTTGCCCCATATGCTATCCCTCTATTCTGATTTCACGGGTGGTTCTCGTCCTCGCCATCCTCGGGCTTCCAAGAAGATCGTGAGTTGCAGGTTCCGGTATGATGACGAGCGCGACATTCACATTGATCCATCTGTGGTCAGGCAGGCTACTCGAGACTGTGCCGCAGCAAACCATGCGAAGATGAGGCGGCTAAAAAGAGATGAAGCCAAGCGGATGAAGTTTGAGTCCTTGACCACTCTAGCTGATTTGGGTACCGAGGAGTATGTGGAGATGAGTTCCCAACAATTCTATTCCCTGCCTCGCACATCAACTGATGAGCGCTTCTGGAGGACTGAGCAAGCCCTGCTGTTTTCTGAGCTCTACGGTACCTTCCAGACTCCTACTTGTCCCATGGAGTGGTTGTACCTTGAGAAGCTTTGTGCTCACAAGTACTTTGAGGATGCTCTTTGGGTGACTGAGAAGATGGGGTTGCACACCATCTTTCGGGCAAAAGAAGACTACAATGTTGAGTTGGTCCAGCAGTTCTATGCCACGGTGGTCTTTGGGGAGACTACTGACATTCCTCTTGAGTGGATGTCTAGTACTACCAGGATTCGCTCCAACATGGTTCAGTTTGCTCACATTCTTGGATTGCCTTTCAATCCCAATGGCCCCAGTGGTATCCGGATGCATGTACATGGTCAGTCATATGATAAGAATCAGCTGGCTCCTATTTATGCTCAGAATGGTGTGGTTGGGAAAACCACCAATATCAAACTCATATACAACATCTTGCTTCGCATGTTCCGCCATACTCTCACTCCCAAGGCTGGCAACAAGGATGCGATGGGAGGCGTGGAGATCAACCTGATGGCTCATGCTCACACTGTGTACATTCATGGTCCAGCTCATCCAGGTGGTGCTATTGATGTTATGGACTTCATCTATCAGGATTTGTACAAGTGCATCACTAACAAGAAGTGTCCTCTGTATGCCCCCTATGTGATGAAGCTCATTGCTGCCCACACTCCTGCCACTCCCTTGCTCTATCAGGATCTTGTTCCCCACACTGCTGCCAAACTACATAGGAAGGGGGCCCCTACCACCAAGGCTCCTCGAGGCTACCCTCCAGCTCAGGACGTATTTGAGGATGATGAGATTGAGGCTGATGACTCTGCAGTGACGGTTCTAAGGAGGTACAGGCTCCACCGTCTCGTGGCCCTAGCATGCTAGCAATGCAATCGCTTCAACACCTGTAAGGAGGAAGTGCATAAGAAGGTGAAGAAGGCCTCATGGTGGAAGAAGCTCCTCCTTTGCCAGAACATTGACATTCACCATGGACAGTATGATGCCTACAAGGCTAACATGAATGTCATGAAGGAACTCAAGCGGATCAACCAACCCATGGATGTTGATCCTTCTCAGCAGCAGGCGTTAGATGGCACTCTCTCCTATGGTCACTGGAGTCAGGGACGTGTGGACTGGTCCATGTTTGAGGGTGTGTCCTCTTCTTCTCGCCCGCACGGCCAGCGCTCGACTCAGGATGACGATGATGATGAGGATGGTGACGAGGATGAGGAGGATGATGAGGATGAGGATGAGGATGCCGATGAGGACTTCAATGGCTAGTGTCTTGGGGCGTGTTAGTAGTGCTCTTTTCCCTTTTTGGCGTCTCGATGCCAAAGGGGGAGAAGTAGCCACATATTCGGTTGCTATCGAGATTTGCATGGGTCCACGGGCTTCACTTTCTCTTGATTTGCCTCTTTTAAGCTCCGTGTCTTTATCTTTTATCCTATTTGTTTGAGATTGGTTTGAGAACTTTGTGTGTTGTGTGTTATGACTTGTGTACCCGGTTATGTCTAAGACTATGCTTTATCTAGCTTATCTACCTAGTCTTTATCATATCTTGTCATAACTTGCTTAACAATCTAGCAAGGAAATGATCCTAGGATGAGTGATCTTGTATTCAAAAGCAAAGCCAAAATTGGTCACACATATAGGGGGAGCCTTGCTATGTTGTAATTTTTTTTATTATTGTGAACCTTTTATCTATCCCATTTGCAAATCCTTGGGTTGTCATCAAACACCAAAAAGGGGGAGATTGAAAGGGCATTTATGTCTTTCATATTATTTTGATGTTTGTTGACAACACTTGGATTAGTTTAATGCTTTGCTAAATGTTTCAGAAGATATCAGATTTATTGTGGCCAATATATATATACATATGGAGAGATGACTTAATAGGAACAAAACAAAGGAAAAATTTGTATCTGTCGGGACTATCCGGCTGGCGTGCGCCGGACTGTCCGGCCCTACCGGAAACTCCGCACAAAAGAAGCTGGAATGTCCGGTCGTGAGTTTTCGCCAGGATTTCTCCCCAGCTGTGGACAACCAGTATAGCAAATCGGACACTGGCCGGACTCTGGCCGGAAACTTGGCCAGGCCGGAGTGTCCGACTGGTGTTCAGCGGAATGTCCAGCCAGGCCGGACTATCGGACTCACACAGGTCGGACTGTCCGGCTTAAGTGGTTCCAATGGCTCTAAATTCTAGGGCCCTATAGAAGGACCCCTTCTTCTACCTTGAAACTTGCTCGTCCAGTTCAAGAATAGCAGCACATTTTGAGCCACCAAATCCACAAGATCTTTTCATTCATCCATCCAAAGATCTTGATCTTTGGAGAATCGAAGGAGGAGGCCTTGATCTACAGCTTCACCAAGAGAGATCTTTATTTCCCCCTCATTCACTTGAGGGCCCCTTGCTCTAGTGTTTATTTGGAAACCCTAGCTTTGATTTGGTTCTTAAAAGCTTGTCTTTGATTGTTTTGACAGCTTGCTTGTATTTGGGAGCCTCCAATCGAACCCTTTGGGGAGAGGTTCATCGGAGAACAAGGGAGTCCTATCGTGGCGTTGGTGGTTTGAAACCACCCCCTCTCCAAACGTAGACGTGTTTCCCTTTAAAAGGAAGGAACTACGGGAAACAAATCCTTGTGTCTCCGTGTCCACCACTTTGGTTACTTCTATCCTTTATCGCACTTTACTTACTTGTTCTTGCTTAGTGTTGTGCTAGTTTGTGCTTGTTTGACATATAGGTAAATTCACCTTAGTTGCATAATCCAGAGAATTTACCTTTTTTGTCAAACCCTAATTTGAAAAAGAAGAAAATTTGAAGTAGCACCTATTCACCCTCCCCTCTAGGTGCCCATACGATCCTTTCAATAGTTAATCCAAAAAAAATTAAGGTACAATTTTTTTTGGAAATAGGAGTTTTATTACTTTAAAGTTTACACTCGACCTCTGCATAGTTAGGATGCACACAGCCAAACAGACACAAAAACTCGAGTCCAAAGCGGAAGTACGAAAAGTACAAATAGTTGAGAAAATAAAGAAAATCCTCCATAATTCTATGACAGCTCTATCCGTAGATCACGCTGCCATCCATGTCAGGAGAAAATATCCATCGCCGTGTCCTCCAACCGTATGCAGCCATCCACAAACAAGTCGCGGAACTCCATACGTTGTAGAGAGGTCCATGATCGGAGGATGGTCGTAGCTCGATAGATAACCTACAAGGGCGAAGACACAATGTTATTAAAAATCCTGTCATTTCTACATAGCCAAAGCGACCAAATAATGGCAAGCGCTCCCACCCTAAATAATGTCTCATATTTGTCATCAATTCCATTCAGCCAGTTACCAAATACATTTACCACCGAATATGGAGGAGATAAACCAGAGGCTATTTGGATGATTGACCATATAGCAAGAGCAAATTTACACTCAAAAAACAGATGTAGTATTGTCTCATTATGGTGACAAAAAATGCACTATATACTTCCATGCCAATTCCTCCTAACAAGATTATCTTTTGTGAGAATAACCCCTTTGCATAGATACCACGCGAAAATCTTCGTTTTAAGGGGTATTTTCATCTTCCAAATTTTATTATTATCATCGACTCAAATATCAGGTTGGATCAAAGCTCTATACATGGAATCAACAGAAAATTTAACACTCTATAGTAAATTCCATTTGAATTCTTCCACCCCCTGAGACAATTGTATAATGGATAGTCTTAATAAAAGATTGTTCCAAGACACCAATCTAGGGACTATGAGACTTCGTCTGAAATACACATTAGGCGGATTATTCTCCATTGCCGTGGAAAGTGTATCCCATTTATGTCTAACAATTGAATATAAAGCCGGATATTGTTCACGGAGAGAGGTTTGGCCTAGCCATTTATCTTCCCAGAACCTAATATATGATACATCCTTAATATTGAAAGCCCCAAACCGGAAGAAGTATTTTTTGGATGCCATAAGTCTGGCCCAAAAGAGTGAATACCCAAGTTTCCAGACGACTTGAGACACAACTCTTGATCCAACATACTTCCTCTATAAAATGGTTTGCCAGACTCCTTCTTCCGTTAGAAGTTTGGAGAGCCATTTACCCAGGAGTGCGGTGTTTTTGACTTGCAAATAATGTATGCCAAGACCACCGTACTCCTTGGGTCGGCAGACCACATTCCATCTGGTCAGTCGATATTTCTTTTTCTCACTATCCCCTTGCCAAAAGAATCTTGAGCGGAAATAATTCACTTTTGTCAAGACACCTTTTCGCAACTGGAAAAACGAGATCATATACAGTACCATATTTGTGAGTACTGAGTTAATGAGTACAAGTCTTCCCCCAAGGGATAGTAATTTTTCTTTCCAACTATTAAGATGTTTTTTTAGTCTTTTCTCAACAAGTTTCCATTCAGCAATTGTGAGACTCCGATAGTGAATCGGTATTCCCAGATAATTGATTGGAAACTTCCCCTGGCCACAACTAAAAAGTTTGGCATAAAGGTGGGCATCATTTATGGACTTTCCAAAACAATACAAATCACTTTTATGAAAGTTTATTTTCAATCAAGAGAGTTGCTCAAATGCTGATAATATTAATTTCAGATTTTTGGATTTCTCCAGATCATGTTCCATAAACAAGATTGTATCGTCAGCATATTGAAGAATAGAGATTCCACCATCAACCGGATGTGGAACTAATTCTTCAATTTGGCCATCAGCATTGGCTCTCTCAATAAGGATAGCCAACATATCGGCCACTATATTAAATAGTATAGGTGATAGTGGATCCCCTTGTCTCAGCCCTTTTCTGGTTTAGAAATATCTGCCAGTGTCATCATTTACATTTATAGCAACACTTACACCTGACACAAAATACTTTACAAGAGCACACCATTCCTCCGAAAATCCTTTCATACGGAGTGTTCGCTGGAGAAAAGACCAATTAACTTATCATAGGCCTTCTCAAAGTCAATCTTGAACAACACTCCATTTAATTTCTTTGAGTGCAGCTCGTTGATTGTTTCATGCAAGATTACCACCCCATATAGGATGTTTCTCCCTTGCATGAAAGCCGTTTGTGAAGGGCGTACAACATGATCAGCTACTCAGTTTAATCTAATCGTGGCAACTTTTGTAAAAAAATTAAAAATAATATTAAGCAGGCAGATTGGACGATACTGTTGTATACGTTCTGTATTATGAACCTTAGGTAATAAAATTATGTTACCAAAATTAAGTCTAAAAAGGTCTAGCTGACCAATTTTCAAAACCTTAAAAAAGTGCATCAGATCCCCCTTGATCACTTCCTAGAATTTCTGATAGAATTCCGCTGGAAAGCCATCCGAACCTTGAGCTTTGTTATGTTCCATTTGAAAAACATCTTTCTTGACTTCCTCCTCCGAATAAGAAGCGGTCAGAAGTTATTTTCCTTAACAGAAACCTCGGGGGTATCCTCTGTCTGAGACTCATCCAATAAAAATGAATTTTCTGGTGGTGCCCAAACAAGGATTTATAATAAGTCGTAATATAAGATTTTAGATGCTCCTGACCCTCAATCGTATCTTCGTCCTGAATTAAAGAGTGAATAAGTTTCTTTTTATGCTTGTCATTGGAAACAGCATGAACGTATCTTGTATTCACGTCTCCTTCAAGAATGAATTTAGCTTTAGAGCATTGGTACTATTTGAGTTCTTCCTCGCGAAGAAGTCCGGCAATTTCCGCATTCAATTGTTTTTTAAGCTCAATCTCATGTGCAGTCAATAGCCTTACTTCCGCTGAAGCCTCTAAATCATCGATAATATTTGAAAGACGTATTTTCTCCTTTTTAAGGATTCCAGTAGTGTGTCTAGCCCAACCACGAAGGAATTTGCGTAAAGCACTTATTTTTTATTCCATCATTGTATAGGCGTTTGACCTTTTACCGGTTTTTCCCAAATAGCCTTCACCAAATCAAAGAACCCATCACGATTAATCCATCCAAGTTCAAACTTGAAACTGTTTCTGGATTTTCGTAGCGGTGTTCCAACAGATAAAAGGATTGGAGCATGGTCCGACAAAGTCTCAATACGCTCTAGAGCACGGACAGTTACCATAGGGAATTTGGTCTCTCATTCGGTATCCATCAGCACTCTATCCATTTTTTTGTATGTAGGCTCCGGAAGACTATTAGCTCAAGTGAATTGTCTACCCAACATCGTAACCTCTCTTAAGTCCAAGTTGTCGATAACAACATTAAACATGAAAGGCCAATGTTCGTCATAACGGCCCCTACTTTTCTCATGAGGGAATCTTAGCAAGTTGAAATCACCACCTATGAGGTTAGGGTATGGATTGTCCTTAGCCATATTTACCAACTCACGTCAAAAATCGGCCTTATAAACGTCCTGGGAAGCCCCGTAAACAGCGACTAGAGACCAAACGAAATCATCAGCCTTGTTGCGGATGTGGAGTTTAATAAAAAATCTCCAACCGAACTGGCTAAGACTTTCATAGTCTTATCTCTGACGCCTAACAGGATTCCCCCGGACCTCCCACACAACGGACGTGATACCCTCGTAAAGTCTACTCCACAGGAAGGCGATTGAGTTGAGCTTGTGAGAAATCACATCAACTAGTCTCCAAAATACCCAAAAATTCCAACTTATGATCTCTCACATAATCAGCCAAAAATAAATGTTTAGCCAAGTCACGAAGACTTCTGCTATTTGCAAACATCCCTCCATTGAGAAATAATTGGAGTTTTGGATACACGGGACCTCTTGCGAGATTTCTGGCTCTTTGACTTCCGACCATAAGCTGTTAGCTCATATAATGAATCCAGCCCATTCTCATCAAAGCCCGCCTCTGATACTTCACCAACTAAATGAGACAGGAGTTGAACATCTACTGTGGCATGCAACTCCTCCTCCTCCATCGGTGAAGAATCAGGAACAATAGAGACCTTAGGAGTAACCGTTAGACGGTCAACCTCCATATGTCGCAAAGCAGAACTAGAAAAATTAACTTCATATACAGATGTACCCAGACTAACACCAATATTACCTAACTTAGTTAAGGTACAGTTAATTAATCATTAGTTCATTTTTTTCTCTTCGAAAATGGCGCACATCAACGACTAACACAGAAGTCACACTTCGATGGATATTTAAATGGTACATCTTTGTGCAATATATATTAGTATGTCCATTGCAAGTGCCGAATTACTCGTATTATGTAAATAATAGTCGGTTATTTTTTAGTAAAAAAACTTGTCTCGTTTTGCTGCCTCGCCACCTCTTCTACCACATCATCCCCCCTCCCCCCTCTCCCTATCATTTTTTTGAGAAACATAGAACAAACACAGACGCTCACAATGCATACATACACTCACCCTTATAAACACACGCACGCACTCACTACCCTTATGATCACCTCCGAGAGACTGAGCCGGCGGGTCTTGAGATTGACGAAGTCACCACAGGCGCCTCGTTATTGACGGGAACGTCGCCTCGCACTGAAAGAATATTCCGCCATTATGAGACATCAAAGCGTCAAACCTGGGGTTTGAACTCTGATGGGCTGGAGATACCACTGCCCTCCTAACCATCCAACCATGGGTTGGTTCTCCTCTCCCCTATCATTTTGACATCACATAACAATATGAATCATATGATGATACCACCATTGTACCTATCGCTCTTTACGATCCATCTAAGCTCACAAAGGTGCATTCATCATAATTATTGCCTCGATATAACCTCACAGAGAGGCAGTGTCAGAGCTAGGAATGTTGATGACCAAATACACTGTCAATACACAAATCTTATAGGAAAAGTGTAAACAAAAAATTATCAAATGTCAAATAAAAGTCCATTTAAATAGTATTCTCCTATGGTAGGAGAGAATGGTGAGAGAAAAGAAGACATACACATTTTGGGGAGCTCGTAAGGAATCATCAGCCACATCAAACTTTGTCTGGAGCTCGAATATTATCCCTAATATTTTCTAATGAAAAATAAAAATAAAAATTTGCAAAATCTCATTTAAGGAAAACTTGTATAAGAGAACATATATTAAAAAAAATATTCTAACATATCCCATAAAGCTTCATACATAAATATGATGAAATATGTTCCAATATCTACCGAAAATGTTAATCTAGTTTTTTAAACCACTTATATATCATGTCACAAAATTTTGGATCCTCTTTAAATACAACTCTACAAATTAAAATGAAGAGTGTGATATTGTGGCTCAGGTTGAAACCGAACAATATTTGTCTTCTTGGTTTCTTGAGTTTTAGGTTAATTTTGGATGTCTACTTTTTTGACATTGTGAAGCATCTTTTTATTTTTATTTCTATTCTAAATTCTTGGTAACTTTAATAGGTGTTTTTGGCAACTACACTGAATGCACACCAGATACATTCTCGAGAGGGGTTTGCGGAGGATCCTCATCTTCGATGGGAAATAGAAAAACCGACGTCGTACAAGCAAAGATGCCTAGGCAATTGGGTGGCCGGTCCTGAGATTTTAGGGGCCCGGGGCGAAACTAAAATCTAGGGCCCCTTGCTATTTTTTTGTTATACACGTATGAAATAATGAAGAATAAATACTTTAAGTATACCTATTTGCAATATTCATATAAAAATGACAATGTTTACATATTACCTTTAAAATTTCTCTATGTATTTCTAGAAGCGAGGTCGGTGACAATGGAATCAATATCAATCTCGTCCAAAAAAAATTCTTGATGCCGAATCATAAATATCCACACTAATTGGTTCCAAATCAAGACTAGCAAATTTTGTAAGAGATAAATCAAATGCGATATCATGATCACTTACATTGTTATTACCCGTGTTGATTTCATCGTTCTCCTCCGTACCGATATCATCCTCTAGATTAATATTACTCTATTCTCCAACAAGAACTAGTGCTAACTCAACTGGATTCCTCTAAGTGGTCGTGTTACTCTTTAAAAATTTATGAAGGGATCCTCTCTGTGAGTTAATTAACTTTTGTTCTTCCTTCCTCTTTTTCCTTTTCTTAGCACCAGAATCGGGTGCCTTAACTAATTAACCACACTAAAAATATAAAGAAGAATTACTAATTAGAACAAAATTAAGGGCAACGTTAGACTGCAGAAGACTGGGATCAGAAATTCAGAATTCAGACCCATAGACGCTTAACGGCCAATGCGAGACGAGAGGCAGGCAGCAGGCAGAGGGCGAGGGTGCGAGGCGATTGGCGACCATCCCGACGGGGGACAGCTTGCTACTTGCTGTGTGCGAGCCTTCCTAGGATCGAGAGCGCAACGTCGAGTCAAGGTCGAGGCAGGAACTGGCATGCGGCCTGCCTTCGTACGATACGATTAAAGAGATCGATAGCTGATCTGATCGTAGGTTATGTACGCTGATGTGATGGACAAATCTAAAACATATGTGTGTCTAGCAAAATAGAGAGCCCAATCTAGCCCAATAGAAAGCTTGAAACCGCTATTTTTTTATTTCTTTTATATCTATTATAGTCCATATATGTAACATATATTTGCGAAGGGCCCCTCAAAATTTTGGGTCCAGGACGGCTGCCCCTCCGGTCCCCCCTCAGGGCCGGCCCGTGTAGAGCATCAAACAATGAAAGGGAGTGTATTTATGCTTTTTTAAAGGAAAAAAAAGTCCTTAGGGCAATACCTTGGGGTCGGACTAGCTTTTGGGCCTAACTTGACTTAAAAAATCCAAGCCCAAGAAACCCATGGCTTTAGCTTTGAAAAAAAACTTATATTTTGAAAAATAAAATAAATGTACTATTGCATTTTAAAAAATAAAATAGCCGAGATTTAGCCTGTTCCAGGATTTTCTCATGATTTTGGGCCAGACTTCAAACAGAAAACTGGAGCCCACCCAGCATCCAAGTCCAACGTTATTTGTCGGGCTAGACGGCTAGTAACTTAATTAGGCCCGGTCGGAAACGAAGCATAAAAAGATGCCGTCCAGGCTCACACGTCGAGCAAAGTTGTACGTAGTGAAAGCCAGAGTGACCAAAGTAATGTGCTGTAACCCTGGTTGTGTGGCTGTGCTCCGTTGTTTCTGCATCACACCGACGCGGAATAAAATCAGTGCCCAAGATAGCGTGATCCCGAGGCCTGATTAGTCCCCTGCTTTGAATCTTTCTTTTCCCTCACACGAGAACCAAACAACGCATAAAGCTCAAACCCTGGACCAAAAGCAAACAGCGAACGCGCCAAGGGGACACGCATATCAGCCTCATCCATCACGTCAAGCAGCTCCCCGCCGGCCCCCAAAAACCCCCGCTTCAAAACCTTCCATCCCAATTCATTCTCAGATCAGCTCAGCTCCTCCAAGAAAAGAGAAATGGGGAACTGCTTCACCAAGACGTACGAGATACCCATCACGTCGGGGACGATCGAGCGGCCTCCGACGTTCGGCAACCAGCCGGCGGCAGCGGCCGGCCACGGTAAGCCGCCACGGCCGCCGTCGACATCACAGCGGCCGACATTCCCGCAGCAGCCCGCTCCCAAGCCATCGTCGGGCCGGCCGCCGCTGCCGAGCCTCCTGCCGGGATCGATGTCCCGGAAGCCGTCCCGCGCGGCGATCGGCCCGGTGCTGCAGAGACCCATGGCCGACGTGCGGTCTCTGTACAACCTGGAGCGGAAGCTGGGGAGCGGGCAGTTCGGGACGACGTACCTGTGCACGGAGCGCGCCACGGGGCTCAAGTACGCCTGCAAGTCCGTGTCCAAGCGGAAGCTGGTGCGGCGCGCCGACGTGGAGGACATGCGCCGGGAGGTCACCATCCTGCAGCACCTCAGCGGGCAGCCCAACATCGCCGAGTTCAGGGGCGCCTTCGAGGACGCCGACAGCGTGCACCTCGTCATGGAGTTCTGCTCCGGCGGGGAGCTCTTCGACCGCATCACCGCCAAGGGGAGCTACTCCGAGCGCCAGGCCGCCGCCGTGTGCCGGGACATCCTCACCGTCGTCCACGTGTGCCACTTCATGGGGGTCATGCACCGGGACCTCAAGCCCGAGAACTTCCTGCTCGCCAGCGCCGCAGACGACGCCCCGCTCAAGGCCATCGACTTTGGCCTATCCGTCTTCATCGAAGAAGGTCAGCACACAACTTTTACATCGTTTTGCCACATTACTACAGACCGGAAGACTTGAGCATAATTCGAGGCACAAGAATTCGCATACACAATTCAGCGTAGCATTGCATTTAACCACACATGACATCGTTTCCTCAACAAATGCAGGAAAGGTGTACAAGGACATTGTAGGAAGTGCATACTATGTGGCGCCAGAAGTATTGCATCGAAACTACGGGAGAGAAATCGACGTCTGGAGCGCTGGAGTCATCTTGTATATTCTCCTATGCGGATCGCCGCCTTTCTGGGCAGGTATACATCTTCAGCTTAACATGCTACTACATTCTGTTATATCGCAGATCTAAATGCTGCAATTTGCAAATCTGAGCAGAAACGGAGAAGGGCATATTTGATGCTATACTGGTGGGTCAACTTGATTTCAGCAGCAGCCCGTGGCCGACGATATCTGAAAGCGCAAAAGATCTTATCACACAAATGTTAAATAGAGATCCCAAGAAGCGTATTACTGCAGTACAGGCCCTAGGTAGTAAACCATCTGGGGTTATTATGAATGTACATCTCTTCTGCATTTGTATAATTTATATGTCTTCCCGATAAATCAACTTCTCTTTGTGCAGAACATCCATGGCTCAAAGGTGGTGCATCGGACAGACCTATCGATAGTGCAGTCCTATCAAGAATGAAGCAATTCAAGGCAATGAACAAGCTAAAACAACTAGCGCTTAAGGTGATATCCTACATTCCTCCTTAAAAAACATGACTGCTACTTTGTCTTGGTATAATTAAGCTGACGCACTGCTCCTTTCATTTCATCTCAAGGTAATTGCAGAGAACCTATCACCAGAGGAAATCAAGGGCCTGAAACAGATGTTCAACAACATGGATACAGACAAGAGTGGGACAATCACAGTTGAAGAACTGAAGATTGGTTTGACAAAGCTAGGATCAAAGATTAGTGAAGCAGAGGTTCAGAAGCTTATGGATGCAGTAAGATAGCTTCTTTTGTTTCACTCTTCACCATATGTAAGTATATCAAGATTTCACTGACCAAAGGGCCATTCAGGTTGATGTAGACAAGAGTGGCAGCATAGATTACACAGAATTCCTAACTGCTATGATGAATAAACATAAGCTCGAAAAGGAGGAAGATTTGCTCCTTGCATTTCAACACTTTGACAAAGACAACAGCGGGTAATATTAATTCTGCTAACCAACAAATATATTCTATCTTGCGTGCATTACCACAGATTAAGAGCGATACAGTTAACCAATGTTAAACTTCTGAAGCCAACCTACGTACCAATCACGTTATTTAATGTATAAAATTAATGATAATTCATGCTGTTCTTGCATTATTTTCTGCTTGGAGTTAACAACTCAAGGGCGGGTGTTTTATGGTAGCAAGTTTCAGAAAATATGACTACCCACTGAGAATAGACAGCAGGTATTAATCATAAACAATATGCATAATAATAACTGTAGGTACATATCAAGAGACGAACTTGAACAAGCCATGTCAGAGTATGGAATGGGTGATGAAGCAAATATTAGAGAAGTACTGGATGAAGTTGACAAAGACAAGGTGAGCTTTTTTTCCACCTTAGTGCCATCTGAACATATTTAACCACTGTCGTTGTTAAATTTACAGGACGGGAATATCGACTATGAAGAATTTGTGGAAATGATGAGGAAAGGAATATATACCTGAGGAAACTTGGGCCTCTTGATGAACGGAGTTGTATACATGTTACAATATATACTGCCAAGATAAGCAAACTGTAAAGTACAACTCAGGAGCAAGTTGCTTTGCTATTGTGTATGTATAATTGTATATAGACAATCAATGTCGCCATATTCCAGAGCACTTTTTCCAGTCAATTTTTTCATATGCATTAGTAACCTTCCACAAAAGAAAGACCTGCACTTCAAAGTGACACAAATAAACACAATGTGAAAATAAAATAAAATAAAATGAGAACTGGCTGACCTTTTATGTCAAGTTGTATGACAAAGGCACTGGTCATTGTCTAGGAAAATTACAATTATGTCACTGAAAAAGATAAATTGATGAAAAACCAAAGGGACTTGGAGTTGGCTTACCTTTTATGTACGAAGTTGTATGATGATAGCATTGGTCATGGTCTAGAAGAATTGCAATCATTTCATTGGAGAAAAAACTCCGAGAAAGGAATCTGAGTCTTTAGTTCATTGGCTCTTCTGTTGAGATCACGCAGTGTCTCTATCTGAGGCTCATCTCCTTCCACCGCAATGATTTTAGCAAAGTCTCCACAGCCAAAATAGTCCACCGTCATATTAGCGGCTTCAAGTCCAGTCACATACGCTTTTTCCTATCACAAAAAGATATACCCATTATACAATTTCTAGTGACTGTAAATCAGTTTCTGACATATAATCCCCCCACCTTTGAAAAGGACCCATGTCGGTTCACTATCCAATCACCAGCAATGAACAAATTTGGAACGGAAGTTGTTCCCCGTACTGTGTGCTTGTAAGAACCTGCAGGCAACGTTTTAGTCGAAAGACTCAAGTAGATTTTTATCAGAGGTAGTTTAACCTGACAAGCAAATATATATATGGACTAAAAGGGGTCAACGAGTAGGATGTCTTGATTCTGGAACCTTCCTATAGTATCATATGCACTAAAAGGGGTCAACGAGTAGGTTATTTGATTCTGGAACCTCCCTATAATATCATGTGCACTAAAAGAGATCAAGCATAGGATACTTGGTTCTGTAACTGTACACAGCATCAGTGTATAACTAACTCTCGATTTAATCGAACAATACGGACTGTAATAGGATAATGCCTGTCGAGGCATCACAAATCATTGTTGTGGTTACTGATAACTTGGTTATCCCCACAAACAGAAATCAAGTAATTTCCCTTCAGGAACATACATTACAGTAAGATAAAACTTAAGTCTACCTGGAAGAAAGTGCACTGCAGATCTAGGAGATCTTCTCACGCATTGTTGGATCACAGTGGCCCCCTCAAAATCACGAATGCATTTAACAAGGCGTCCTGAAGCTTCAATACTTATTTGTTGATCATCCAGTGGCAACAGATGGCTAGCATTATACTGCAAAGAATGATATTTCCAAGATTAAGATACATTATGTGATAAAATGCTCTCTGCTAGTATAGAGTTGGTTGATTATGAATTGAACGTACAAATTCAGCCTCCACAACTGTTCCTGGTTTGTCACCGTAATCATCGTATACAGAGGTAAGGTCAAAGAAAATCCAGCCAGATAAATCATCAAAGCTGGAACAAATGTTAGCAACCTTTGGAATTGTGACCTGTCTTTTACATATCACAGAATTATATCATGAGCTTATCGTGAACAGTAATCCTTAGTCAATGCCGTGTATGGTGTGTTTACCTTTTTATCAAACCATAATTTGACGGAGATCACGTCAATTGTTGACAAATACAGAAGGTCGGTGAATTCTTGTCGTGACTGTAGAAACGGACTAGAAAAAACGTGGTGGTCATAAAATCTCGTAAATTTTCAAAGCAATCTTATATCTCAGAGTAACTAAATGTAGGCATATAAAGCAATGTTGACCCAGTAGGCATGGAATGACCACCTAAAGGATAGGTTACCTGTTACGAATGATAGATTGTAGAGGCGACAGTCCAGCTGCCAAAACAAATGCATCTGTGTCATATACCTCCTCGCCACAGATAACTCCAGAGATACATTCGGTGTCCTTGTTAATTGTCAAACTTGTTGGGACTGTATTTGCAATGAATCTTAAGCCTTTCAGTTCCAGTGATTTTAGCCATGGAGAGAAAATTTTGTCTTCTACTTTCCCACGGCACAACACAAAATCAGAGTTTTCCTGTAAAATAGGAAATTCATAAGAAATCACAAGCGAAAACGTACTCCCTTGTACCTACGAGTCACGGTGTAAATTGTTTCAAGTCTTTGAAGGATAGTTATGTAGTCCAGGTAAAGTAGGTAGCGTGAGGTGCCTCCGCAGTCCGTTGTCCACAGTAATGACAATGGCACGGATGACGAGCGGACATTGTTTACTTATTTAATTTGAGTAGAGACATATAATATGGTGAAAGTGATAACCTTCTCGAAGAAGCCACTCAACGTGTCATTCTTGTAATGTTAAAAAAACTTAGGATCTCTTATTCAGTCCCTCAACATGGTCTTTGAGTTATTTATGTGGTAACTTTGGATCTTTGATGAACACCCAGTCAATTAATTTAGTAAAGTATGTTTGTTGTTTGCTCTACAGTATTAATTGGTAGGTTTTTGCCCATTTGAATCTCTTGTGGGCTTCATAATTTTACTGAAATGGAACAGGGTTAAGAACTCACTTGTCGATGGAATTAATCAAAGGCACTATAGTAACAAACGTGCCTCAAAGTTCAAAACGAATTATATTTGAGAGAGTTAAAAACTGCTAAAACAATTTACATTGTGACTTGGGGATCATTAGGAAAAATGGTTAAACATTTTAGTGAAAGCAGTCACAAGAAACAGGGGTAAGAAAAAGAAGGAACCTGGTGGGAGAGCATATAATAATACAACATCCCCAATGTTGCAGCTGCACTACATTGCTCACCAGGAACAAACAGGGCAGCCCAAATAGCCGGTTCAAAAACTTCCTTGTAGAGTCTTTGAGAGCACCCGGACATTTTGAAAAGCTCTCTTGCAGTCACTGTACGGAAGATGACTCATAATTTGAGAATGATAAGACTGTCACAGGAACATGAACAGAAGTGATTTACTATGAAGCAACTAGCAGCTTGTATCATATTTCCTCCAGGCAGTGTCTGTGTTGTCGAAGTCAATGACTAGATAATTTTAAGACAGTAGGCAATCAAATTTCCTCACTTGTATCATATTTCCTCCAGGCAGCGTCTGTGTTGTCGAAGTCAATGACTAGATAAAAGCAAAAGAAAAGTGGTCAGAACTCAGAAGTGAGCTTGTTAACAACAGAACTGGACATATGCACAACTATACCTGCAGATAGGACAGGAATTGATGTCAACCTATCAATCAATGGAAGACTAGGGAACTGTAACAGAGGAAATTCATGATACTGTGAGGTATTTAGAACTGGAAAAATTGGTGAGCAGCACTAATATTTAACGCCAGCAACCATACTTCAGGATACGCAAAGATTCCAAAGGGAGCTGGCAATCGAGGCTGGTCATGGAAAACAGGGAATTCGACCTACAGGTAGATGAGAACAATAAAAAAATACAGGATTCAGGAGAGATGTCAGCACATAAATCATTCAAATCCGGATTAGAGCTAAATGTGTATGACATGATAACATGCTATATTATGTACATTATTTTCTGGGAAATTTCCACTAATGTCCATTGTAAGAAGTAAATCAGACAAAATAGACTTGAACCTGAATCACCCAAACTATAAGGAATTGGTAGAATTATCAGGAGCTTTGTTGAAAATCACTAAAATTCCCTTTAGTGTAGTTTGGACCTCTGGATCATGTTAACCTTGGTAAGTTTAGAGAAAACAATTATCTCTGTTTTACCATTTTTACGATCTAATCAGGAAGCTACTGAAAAATAGACATTGGGCCATCCAACCATTACACATTACAAATGTAGATAAGCAACAAATATTTTAATGCAAAAAAAAGTAAGGGATGCCCTAGGAAATTCCATGTGCATCACAAATTTAGCATGTTCAAGTGGACATAATTCACTGAATAAAACAAGAGAAAGAGGCATTACTGCAAGTCCTTGTGCAGAATAGTACGCCGCTTTAGTCCACCCCGTGAAAGGGGAGATCCCCAGCTCATCGACCAGAGAGAAAATGTTTCTGTATGGATACCAGAACCCTAGGTGCGACATCAGGGTGAAACAAAATTACTGGAACAATAATGGCAGACCAAGTAGAAACAGATACTGACACTGACGGTGTACAAACTGGAAGCAAGGAAGTTGACATACCTCTGAGACCGACCTCCTCCGTTGGGCCGCTGTCCGCAGCGAAAAGAGTAACATCGTATCCCTGATAATAACAGAAGCAACATAAGCAGCCGCCCATTGACGCACAAGCTGACGATGCGCACGAATCACACGAGAGCGAGCGCGCTACGAAGCGAAGGCAGGAACGCGGAAGGAATAATCTGGCACAAGCACGAGGGAGAGAAAACCTGTTTGACGAGGTGGTGCGCGGCGGCGAGGCCCGCCCACCCGGCGCCGGCGACGGCGACCTTCTTCCGCTGTGCCTCGCCTCCGGGAAGCGCCTCTGCGCGGATGGAGTTTCCTCGGCGGCGGCAGGAGAAGGGCGGAGTCCGCTGGCCTCCGGCGACGGGCGCGGCGGAGAGAGACGTACACCAGCACATTCCTTCGGCGGAGAGAGACGTACACCGACATGTTGCTCTCGATCTCCGCTTGCGCCTCCATGGTCGCTTGCGTCTGCACCTCCTCCTTGACTTCCTGATGGATTTCGCAGCATAGTAAATCAAAAAAAATTCCTACGGATGCGAACAAGAAAGTCAAGATCTAATCTAGGATATGTAATCAACGAGAGAGATTGATGAGATCTTCATACCCTTGAAGAAATCGCACAGCAGAAACGTTCAACAGAACGTGGTTGACGTAGTCGTACTCGCCGACTCCTCCTCGCGATCCAATCCGATCTGATCCTACGCCGCAAGTGGCGGCGCCTCCGAGAGATGCACACGTACGGTGCAGCGACGTCTCCTCCTTTCCTTGGTCCAGCAAGTATGGTGGAGAGATAGATTGGATCTGCAGCACGACAGCGTGGTGCTTATGGTGGGGAGTTTATGCGGCACGGCTTCGCCTACGCGCAGTCGGGAGAGAGAGAGGTGGAGGGGCAGCAGTTGGACGGCGGCTAGGGTTGGGGTGGGGAGAGGCTGTGCCCCTGCCCTTCTTATATAGGGGGCTGACCGGCCCCTTGACCCCTCCTCCAAGCCCTAGGGCGGCAGCCCAAGGGGTGGAGTGGGGGGCAAGTCATCCCCCCCTCTTCTGGAAGGTTCCCTTAGGGTTTCCCCTAAGGGCTGGCCGGCTGGGCCTTAGGGGCCTTGTGCCCCTGGCCCAAAGTGGCCAGGCCACTTCCCCTTAGGCCCACGCAGGCCTCCGACAAGTGGGCCCACGTTGGTCCCACTCCAGAACCTTCTAGAACCTTTCGGTACAATACCAATAAACTCCGAAACGATTCCGAAATTCAAAAACTAATTTCCTTTATATGAATCTTATTCTTTGGACCATTCCGGAACCTCTCGTGATGTCCTGGGTCTCATCCGAGACTCCGAACAAAAACTCATAAACCAAGTATCCATTCTATCCTAGCGTTGATGCACGTTAAGTGTGTGACCCTATGGGTTCGAGAATATGCAGACATGATCTTCTATCAATAATCAACAGTGGGATCTGGAAACCCATATTGACTCCCACATATTTATCGATGATCATATCGGATGAACCACGATGCCAGGATTCAATTAATCCCATATATGTATTCCCTTCGTCACGCGATATTTTACTTGCCCGAGATTCGATCGTTGGTATCGGCATACCTAGTTCAATCTCGTTCACATCAAGTACTTTACTTGTTTTGTAATCCGATATCACTTTGTGATTAACTCCTTAACCACGTGCTTGCAAGCGGTGTTGATATCGATTACCGAGTGGGCCCGAAGTATATCTCTCCGACTCGGGAGGGACAAATTCCATCTCGATACATACAACCCAACAAGTACTTTCCGATCACCTGAGAGACACCTTTATGATCATCCTCACATAGGATGACGTTTTATGACCTCAAAGCTTTCTTCCGATACCAGAGAGTTGTATTATCTCATGGTCTAAGGAATACAATACTTGACATAGGAAAAAGCTTCGCAAAGATAAACACGATGACACGATCTAATTGATCTGCTTAATTTAGGTCTGTCCATCATATCATTCTCCTAATGACATGATCTCATTATTATTCGACAACTCATGTCTATGGTTAGGAAACCTTAACCATCATTAATCAATGAGCTAGTCCATAGAGGCGTACTAGGGACATAGTGTTGTTCATAAACCACACAAGTATCAAAGTTTCCGCTTAATACAATTCTAGCATGGAATATAAACTTTATAATGAACAAGAATTATAATAATAACATCTTTATTATTGCCTCTAGGGCATAATTCCAACAGTCTCCCACTTGCACTAGAGTCAATAATCTAGTTTACATCTGGCAACAATCTAACACCCATGGCATTAAGGTGCTGATCATGTTTTGCTTGTGGAAGAGGTTTAGTCAACGGATCTGCGACATTCAGATCCGTATGTACTTTGTTAATCTTCATATCTCCATCTGCTATATAATCTCGAATTATATGAAAATGGCGGTTGATGTGCTTGGTCTTTGGATGATATATTGGTTCCTTAGCCAGTGCTATGGCGCCAGTGTTGTCGCACAATATCTCCAGTGGGTCCAAGGCACTTGGAACCACACCAAACTCAGTGATGAAGTTCCTGATCCAAACTCCTTCACTTGACGCTTCTGAAGCAGCCATGTATTCTGCTTCTGTAATAGATCCCGCGATCACGCTTTGCTTGCAGCTTCTCCAGCTCACAGCTCCACCATTCAAAATATAAACGTATCCAGTCTGAGATTTAGAATCATCCGGGTCGGTGTCGAAACTAGCGTCGACATAACCTTTTACGACGAGCTGCTCATCACCTCCATAGATCAAGAACATTTCTTTAGTCCTATTTAAATACTTTAGGATGTTCTTTACGGCTGTCCAGTGTTCCACTCCTGGATCACTTTGGTATCTGCTCATCAAACTAAGAGCATTGGACACATCCGGTCTAGTACATAGCATGGCATACATGATAGAACCTATGGCCGAGGCATATGGCACTTTGCTCATAGTATCTCCATCTTTTACCGTAGCTGGACACTGAGCCTTGCTGAATATCTTACCTGACAACATGGGCAATGAACCTTTCTTTGCTTTATCCATTCTGAACCTTTTCAGAACTTTGTCTAGATATGTACTTTGGCTTAAAGCTATTAGGCGTCTTTGTCTATCTCTATAGATTTTGATGCCTAATATATAAGCAGCTTCTCCTAGGTCTTCCATTGAAAAACATTTATTCAAATAACTCTTCACATCGTTAAGCATACCAATGTCATTTCCAATAATCAATATGTCATCCACATATAGTACTAAAAATGTCACCGAGCTCCCACTGACTTTCTTGTAGATACAAGCTTCGTAGCAATTTGGAACAAATCCAAAACTCTTGACCACCTGATCAAAACGAAGGTTCCAACTCCGAGATGCTTGCTCCAGTCCATAAATGGAACGCTGAAGTTTGCACACCTTATTAGAATCTTTAGGATCGACAAAACCTTCGGGCTGCATCATATACAACTCTTCATCAATGTTGCCATTGAGGAACGCAGTCTTGACATCCATCTGCCATATTTCATAATCATGTAATGCAGCAATTGCTAATAAAATCCAAATGGACTTAAACATCGCTACGGGAGAGAAAGTCTCATCGTAGTCAATACCTTGAACTTGCCGAAACCCTTTTGCGACAAGCCGAGCTTTATAGACAGTAACATTACCATCCGCGTCTGTTTTCTTCTTGAAAATCCATTTGCACTCAACGGCCTTATGGTCGCTAGGAGGGTCCACCAAAGTCCATACTTGGTTTTCGCTCATGGATCCCAATTCGGATTTCATGGCCTCTAGCCATTTCTCAGAGTCTGGGCTCATCATTGCTTCCTCATAATTCGCAGGTTCAATGTTGTCTAACAACAAGATGGTTAAGACAGGGTTGCCGTACCATTCAGGAGTGGCACGTGACCTTGTTGACCTGCGAAGGTCAGTAGTAGCATCCTTCGAAGTTTCATGATCCTCGTCATTAGCTTCCTCTCTTGTTGGTGTAGACGGCACTGGAACAATTTCAGGTGCTGCACTACTCTCCAACTCGAGAGAAGGTTCAATAACCTCGTCTAGCTCTACCTTCCTCCCACTCACTTCTTTCGAGAGAAACTCCTTCTCAAGAAAGGATCCGTTCTTTGCAACAAGCACTTTGCCTTCGGATCTGTGGTAGAAGGTATACCCAATCGTTTCCTTAGGGTATCCTATGAAGACGCATTTCTCAGCTTTGGGTTCGAGCTTGTCCAGCATCAACTTCTTGACGTAAGCTTCGCATCCCCAAACTTTAAGAAATGACAACTTAGGTTTAGCACCAAACCACAGTTCATACGGTGTCGTCTCAACGGATTTAGATGGTGCCCTATTTAAAGTGAATGCAGCGGTTTCTAATGCATAACCCCAAAATGATAACGGTAAATCTGTAAGAGACATCATTAATCGCACCATATCTAATAGAGTTCGATTCCGGCGTTCAGACACACCATTGCGATGTGGTGTTCCGGGTGGCGTGAATTGCGAAACGATTCCGCTTGCTTTAAGATGCGTGAGAAAATCATAACTCAAATATTCACCTCTCGATCGGATCGTAGAAATTTAATTTTCCTGTTACGATGGTTTTCCGCTTCGTTCTGAAATTCTTTGAACTTTTCAAACGTTTCAGATTTATGTTTAATTAAATAGATATACCCATATCTACTTAAGTCATCAGTAAAAGTGAGAAAATAGCGATATCCACCGCGCGTCGAAACACTCATTGGTCCACATACATCGGTATGTATGATTTCCAATAAGTCCGTCGCTCCATTATTCCAGAGAACGGGGTTTTGTTTTGATCATCTTGCCCATGAGGCACGGCTCGCACGTGTCAAATGATTCAAAATCAAGAGACTCCAAAAGTCCATCAGAATGGAGTTTCTTCATGCGTTTTACACCAATATGACCTAGACGGCAGCGCCACAAATAAGTTGGATTATCACTATCTACTTTGCATCTCTTAGCCTCAATGTTATGGATGTGCGTTTCATTGCTTTCAAGATTCAGAAGAAATAAACCATTCACAACAGGTGCATGACCATAAAAGATGTTATTCATATAAATAGAACAACCATTATTCTCTGATTTAAATGAATAACCGTCTTGCAATAAACACGATCCAGATATAATGTTCATGCTCAACGCAGGCACATAATAACACTTATTAAGGTTTAAAACTAATCCCGAAGGTAAAACTAAGGAGAGCATGCCGACGGCCATCACGTCAACTTTTGATCCATTGCCAACGCGCATCGTCACCTCATCCCTTGCTAGCCGTCGTGTATTCCGTAGCTCCTATTTCGAGTTACAAATATTAGCAACTGAACCAGTATCATATACCCAGGAACTACAACAAGCGCTAGTAAGGTAAACATCAATAACATGTATATCAAATATACCTTTAATGGTGCCAGCCTTCTTGTCCGCTAAGTACTTCGGACAGTTGCGCTTCCAGTGACCCTTGTCCTTGCAATAGAAGCACTCAGTGTCCGACTTAGGTCCAGACTTGAGCTTCTTCTCAGCAGGGGAAACGCGCTTGTCGCTGTCTTTCTTGAAGGATTTCTTTGCACCCTTAGCTTTCTTAAAGCTAGTGGTCTTGTTGACCATCAACACATGATTATCTTTCTTGATATCCACCTCCACAGCTTTCAGCTTAGCGAAAAGCTCAGTGATCGTATCAGTGGAACCAATTTGATTGTGAGTAACTACAAACCTTTGTAGCTAGGAGGGAGTGATTGCAGAACTCTGTCAATCTTGACCTCTTCTAGAATCTTGCAGTCCAGTTGCTCAAGACGTTGAGTGTAGCCCGACATCTTAATGGCGTGCTCACTAACGGAACTCCCTTCCTCCATCTTGCAGTTAAAGAACTTCTCAGAGATCTCATATCTCTCAGAACATGCCTGAGTCTGAAACATGGTTTTTAGTTCCTCAAGTATCTCAAAGGGCCCGTCGAACTCCTCAAAACGATTTTGAAGTTTCGGTTCCATAGCAAACAACATGGTACTCTTAATCACTCCATAATCATCTTTGCATGACTAATAAACAACTTTTTCATCAGCCGGCGCATCAGTAGCAGGGGCGTCACCTAGCGTTTTCTCAAGTACATAGGCTTTTTGTCCGCCAGCGAGAATAATTCTCAGATTGCGGAACCAGTTGGTGAAGTTAGACCCATTGTTCTTAAACTTTTCTTTCTCAGCAAAAACGTTGAAGTTGAAGTTGGACTTAGCCATTTGATCTACAAAATTTGCAAATACAATTTAGACTATGTTCATGATAACTAGTTCAACTTAATCAAATTAGTAGATAAACTCCTACTAAATTCAACATCCCTCAAGTTGTTTAGTGAACACGATCCAAATTCACCACACCTAATCCGATCTTCACGAGAAGAGATGTGGTTTCAATGGTGGACAACAAAGTGTCGATCATATCATTCATATGACTCATGTTTAACCTTTCGGTTCGTGTGTTCCGAGTCCATATCTGTACATGCTAGGCTCGTCAAGTCAAATCCAAGTATTTCCGCGTGTGCAAAACTGGCTTGCACCTGTTGTATGTGAACGTAGAGTTTATAGCACCCGATCATCACGAGGTGCTTGAAAACGACAAACTTTCGCAACGGTGCATACATGGGGAGAACACAATTTTATCTTGATCTTTAAGTGAGGAATCATCTTATAATGCTACCGTCGCGATCTAAGCATAATAAGATACATAAAAGGATAAACATCACATGCATATAATTTTATGTGACATGGTATAGCCAATCTCCGCGCAATGATCTCCATCTTGTGCGCACCAGCATGATCTCCATCACTCCACCATGATTGCCTCCACCACGAATAGCAACTACAACTATTGCTAACTACTTAGCGATAAAATAAAGCTATTACATGGCGTATAAGAAGTTTACAGGCAGGTCATATACAATTATAAAGACAACCATACGGCTCCTACCGGTTGTGAACTCATCGGAATGCAAGTCGTGAAATATTACAAAACATGATCATTGCATACATCTCAATTCATACACATCATGTCTTGGGCCATACCATATCACAAAACACTCCCTACAAAAACAAGTTAGACGCCTCTACTTTGTTGTTGCATGTTTTACGTGGCTTATGGGAGTAACAAGCTAAGAAAGATTCTTACTTACGGAAAGCCACAACGGTGATATTATGGTTGCTAACATCCGTTGTAAATCCCATGACTACTATGGTGAGAGAAACTGGCATCCACCAGTCGCATGTGTGGAACAAGCCACACGTCAAGTGCGGAGCCGGTCTCGCGAACGAGGTCGCGTAAAGTTGGTGTCAACACCCGAATTTTTAATCCCAGATGCCTGTTATGCCATACATCGCAATCCTAGGATTACCATTTTTGCGAGACATAATAGAATTGGATACCATAGTACATCATCTATTACAAACCATACATAAGGTCTTACACAAATAAGGATCTCATGATCCAGTTCTTAATACAACTCAGGCAGCGGAAATACGTAATAATAATAAAGGTAGCGTAGGCGAAGCTCCATCTTCGGGGTCACAGGCAATGCTGACGATGGGAGATGATCCTAGTTGTCGTAACCTTCTTGGGGTCCATCATCCTGGTACTCTTCTTCATAGTCTGGCCATGGGAATAGCCAGGGACAAAGCCATGAGTACTCTTTAAGTACTCGCAAACTAATACTAACAAGTGAAGGGGGTTTTTGTAGTAGGACACTAAGCTCTAGGGTTGTTTTGCAAAAAGCCAGATTTACCTCTACTAAGTTCAGAAGCAAGAAAAGCTAGTTTAATTTTATAACACCTAAGTGGGAACTTGTATCTCATGCCACAACTATGTTGTGGTCAAGTCAAATTCTCAATTCATTTCACAAATCATTTTGAAAACATCTGACGGAGGAACAGTATGGCCACTCCAACTGTCCATAACCACAGACGCGGCTATTCGAATAGTTTGGCACTCTGCAGAGATTGTACACTTTCACCACAACATTCGATACATCCGTCAGGAACAAATCCTGAATTCACCATACTCAGTATGCGGATAATCAATCCTAACCTTTTAATTATACGCCCTAGTATAGGCACCTCTCCTGTGAGTTTGGCCTCCCAACCATGACCAACTGTCATCTTGGGTACTGCACAGGTGGACAATCTTCACAAGGTAGCCTCAGCTCAGACCTTGGCCGTGAGGGAACCCATACTAAGGTATATAAGTTTCCAGTCAAGCCCTACCCAATTTTCGGGTATTGTGGTTGTACGGTAAAATTGGAATGGTATCGCATCCCGACAACCATCAGTTTTATAAAGGGCTAAGGCTCATGCCTTAACATTTTCATCATCCAAATCATCTGGTGTTCGGAAACACATGTCAAAACATCTCAGTAGAATGACTCATCATTCTAAGGTTTTCATAACCATTTTCCACCAAGTATTCCCATCTGAAGTTGATCAAGTTTTATGCTTAGCACTAGCATCTACAAGTGGGGGTGAGTACTAATGAGGGGTGGTAAACAAGTGGAGTTTTAACTAAGTACCATCTCATGCCTTAGGATGACATCAAGATTATCTAGCTTAGGACAAATTTAATGCTCTTTATGCAACCTTCAATTATCTTCCTAGAATCTACAAGTCACTTAAATAAACTCTAAGTAATAGCTTTGATAAAGAAATAAAGTAGAAAGCTTGCAAGTAAAACTAGGAGGGGGTATCATCAAATATGTCTAACCAAGCATGCTTAGTGCATTGCATAGGTCATCTAACTATCATAATTGCAAGTGTTAGCTTGCCTTGAGCAGAGCAGTGGTTGAAGTTCTCCTCTGCTTCTTCTTCGTAGTATCCTCCTTCCTCCTCGTATCCTTGGTCGGTACTAGCGTCTATAAATAAATACGAGGTACACAATCACCAAACAATACTTAACTACTTTCAATCATCACACAAAGGGGTTCTATAGATGATCTAGCATCATCACTAACATTACAAGATTAAAGCATTTGTCTTATTTATTTTATTTTTAGAAAAGTAATTTCTACTCATTGAAAAACTACTTAAGATTTAATATTCTCCAACTCAAACATGGGATCATTTTGACACATGTCATCACCACATATTTCAGTACATGAGAATGTGATTTAAAGTGGTGTCACAATTTAATAAGGTTTAACCTTTTTATTTTAAATCATTAAAGTGGCTAGAAATGCCTATGTGGCATTCTTTTATTACTTGAACATTATTTCTGTAAGTAAACCCATATATTTTTATATATTCTGAAAGGTATGATCAAATATGATTTTTGAGAGTTGGAATCAACTCAAAAGCTATTATGGTTTAAATTTGAAAAATGTTTGAATGCAGAAAAGCTCCTGCCTTGTTATTTTTACCAAGGTTGATCTACAGATCCAAATGATTTGAATCCAACGGGCTTGCATTAAGCATTCCAGTACCTTTCTAACAAAATTGGTTTCATGCAATTTGGTTCACTAAATCGATCTGGGTTGATTTTTGAAACTAGGTACATAACTGAGTTTGAATGAAAATAGAAAAATCTAAATTCAAACGGTTGGGCTGCGCGGGAAGGGTTAATGGGCCGGCCCAGTGTCACTCCGCAGCGTGGGGCACAACTGACAGGGGGGTCTACTGGTCAGTGGCTCATTAAACGCGAAGCGGTACGGGGCGATGTGGTGCGTTGGATTAGAATGAAGATCGACAGCCGAGGGTCGTCGTCGACGATGAATAGGTCACCGGCGAGCTTGAACCCTAGCGGCTCAGTGGGGGTGCATAGGGGGCATACCGGGGCTCCAGTGACGACGGCGAGGCGGGCAAATGACAAAGTCAACGATGACGGACTCAGGGGTGGTCGCGACAGCTCCGGGGTGGACGAAATCAACGACTCCCTTCTTCTCGAGAGGCGGCCTTCTCCGGCGCAATTCCGGCGAGCTGCTTCTCCTCGTGCTCCGGCTAAGGGGTGGAATGATCAGTGTGGTGAGGGGAGTGAGATGGTGTGAAGAAATCGAGCGGGGATTGTCTCCTTTTATAGGCTCGATGACGAGACCGAGAGGGATGGGAAGGCGACGGTGGCGACACGGCTACGGGCGTCTAGATACATGGCCGAGGTTGGCGATCGACGGCGGTCTCCTGGCGATGCTCTAAGGTTTAAATGTGCGTGTAGGGGCGGTGGAAAATGGTTGGGAACGTGCGGTGCTCTGCGCGGCAGAGGCGGCGTCTTTGATGGCGAGCGGTGGCTGCGGGGTACGGGCGGTGAAACGTGCATGTCTGGTGGTCTCCTGGGACGGTGGGGTGCATGCTGGCGGGCGGCAAGGGCTCGAGGTGGTCGGGTTGCGTGGGAACGACGCGTGCTCTGCGGTGCGCGTCGGCATGGTCGACAGCGGCGCGGGCGCGGTGTTCCTGGCGGTTCTGGTCGCTGTCTTCGAGCTAGGGATGGTCGAGAGGGGGCGGTGAGGCATGGGCTGCATGCTAGACAAGGTTGGCGCGGCTAGTTCTTCCCCTAGCTTGCTGTCTACACTAGGATGACATGGGTGCTCTCGGCCTGCTCACCATTTATGACAATGGCCGGCTTACAGTGGTGCTAGAGATTAGTTAAGGTTGTTAGATGATCTACTAAGGCTAGTGCAACCAGAGAGGGAACAAGGTTGGTCCAAAACACTTCTCAACATAGTGTTTTTGATTTGGTTGATTTGAATCTACAACCTGTTTGATGAAATGGCCGCATGAACTTAAGTTTTGAATTTTGAAAATATTTTTGGTGGGTGTGCTAGGCATGTGTTGTGGATTCTGTGGATGCTTGGGTTTTGAAAATTGAGCCTGTTTGAGTGGTTTTTGAAATAGTGGGATCTTCCCATATGAAATAGATACAATTTTAAACTGTCATTTAAACTAAGCATTTAAATGTTTTTGCATGATCACAAAGTGGGCCTTGGTACCTTGTTATGAGTAATATCAAGGGGTGCAAAGATCCATACATGTTTCTGTTAAGTTCTGAAAGTTAGAGATAGCCAAAGTAGACATGGGAGTTAATTTGGCCAAAGTGACCATTCACTTAATTTGTTTTTTTTGACTTGTTTGTCTTTGGGAAAAGTTTGGGGATTGTTTAGATGATGTTTATTTCATCTAAGAATCATTTTACAAGCAAAGAAACATAGAGCCATGGCAATTCAAAAGAATCCAAATTTTAATACACACACATATGAATGCTTTTATATTTTTAATTGGAAAAGTTTTTGTTAACCATAATTTTGATGATTAGAGTTTGATGATTCAAGTTTAATATTTTTGGGATATTACAGTTGGCCTAGGACCGCTTCGATATCACTATGTAGCGCCATAAGAAATAGACAACAAGAGGTTTGCAACAGAAAACATCTACGCCCGCAACAAGCATGTTGCGTTCTACTCGTGAAACACATCTACGCATAGATCTAGCTCTGATACCACTGATGGATTTTGCAGCATAGTAAATCAAAAAAAAATCCTACGGATGCAAACAAGAAAGCCAAGATGTAATCTAGGATATGTAATCAACGAGAGAGATTGATGAGATCTTCATACCCTTGAAGAAATCGCACAGCAGAAACGTTCAACAGAACATGGTTGACGTAGTCGTACTCGTCGTCTCCTCCTCGCGATCCGATCCGATCCGATCCTACGCCGCAAGTGGCGGCGCCTCCGAGATATGCACACGTACGGTGCAGCGACGTCTCCTCCTTTCCTTGGTCCAGCAAGTATGGTGGAGAGATAGATTGGATCTGCAGCACGACAGCGTGGTGCTTATGGTGGAGAGTTTATGCGGCACGGCTTCGCCTACGCGCAGTCGCGAGAGAGAGAGAGGTGGAGGGGCAGCAGTTGGACGGCGGCTAGGGTTGGGGTGGGGAGAGGCTGTGCCCCTGCCCTCCTTATATAGGGGGATGGCCGGCCCCTTGACCCCTCCTCCAAGCCCTAGGGCGGCAGCCCAAGGGGTGGAGTGGGGGGCAAGTCATCCCCCCCTCTTCTGGAAGGTTCCCTTAGGGTTTCCCCTAAGGGCTGGCCGGCTGGGCCTTGTGCCCCTGGCCCAAAGTGGCCAGGGCACTTCCCCTTAGGCCCACGCAGGCCTCCGACAAGTGGGCCCATGTTGGTCCCACTCCGGAACCTTTTAGAACCTTCCGGTACAATACCAATAAACTCCAAAACGATTCCGAAATTCAAAAACTGATTTCCTTTATATGAATCTTATTCTCCGGACCATTCCAGAACCTCTCGTGATGTCCCAGGTCTCATCCGAGACTCCGAACAAAAACTCATAAACCAAGTATCCATTCTATCCTAGCGTCGATGCACGTTAAGTGTGTGACCCTACGGGTTCGAGAATATGCAGACATGATCTTCTGTAAATAATCAACAGCGGGATCTGGAAACCCATATTGACTCCCACATATTCATCGATGATCATATTGGATGAACCATGATGCCAGGATTCAATTAATACCATATATGTATTCCCTTCGTCACGCGATATTTTACTTGCCCGAGATTCTATCGTTGGTATCGTCATACCTAGTTCAATCTCGTTCATAGCAAGTACTTTACTTGTTCCGTAATCCGATATCACTTTGTCATTAACTCCTTAACCACGTGCTTGCAAGCGGTGTTGATATCGATTACCGAGTGGGCCCGAAGTATATCTCTCCGACTCGGGAGGGACAAATCCATCTCGATACATACAACCCAACAAGTACTTTCCGATCACCTGAGAGACACCTTTATGATCATCCTCACATAGGATGACGTTTGATGACCTCAAAGCTTTCTTCCGATACCAGGGAGTTGTATTATCTCATGGTCTAAGGAATACAATACTTGACATAGGAAAAAGCTTCGCAAAGATGAACACGATGACACAATCTAATTGCTCTGCTTAATTTGGGTATGTCCATCATATCATTCTCCTAATAACATGATCTCATTATTATTCGACAACTCATGTCTATGGTTAGGAAACCTTAACCATCATTAATCAATGAGCTAGTCCATAGAGGCGTACTAGGGACACAGTGTTGTTCATAAATCACACAAGTATCAAAGTTTCCGCTTAATACAATTCTAACATGGAATATAAACTTTACATGAACAAGAATTATAATAATAACATCTTTATTATTGCCTCTAGGGCATAATTCCAACACTTCCATCTTGTTATTTAGCTTTGTCCCCTCACCCATGACCCTCTGTTTCGGTTTCCCTTCGTCGATAATCCTTCGCCCAGGCTACGTCGGTCTAGCCCTCCGGCTTTGGTTGCGATGCTCTCGGCTTTCTCAGCTTTGGTTGCGCAGGATCGGCGATGGTGGTGCGAGGGTTGGTAAGTTTCTTGGGCGTCATGGCAGACGAAGATCGGGAGAAATGGTGGAGCGGTGACCAATAGGTGGGGAATGGGGAAGAAGTGGAGTGAAGGGGAAGAAATGGAGGGAAGTGGGAAAAGGAAGGGGACTCAACCATCGGTCGCCGACAACCATAGTTTAAAAAACGGGCTGGTGACCGAACTGGCAAGGGTCTCGGTTCATGGTTCAACGGTTGGACCGCCAGTTTGCTGGTTTACTTGCCGGTTTATTAGATATAAAATAGAGAAGAAATATTTAAAATATGTCAAAAAAAATATATGAAGAAATATGTGCACATAAAGATGCCTAGTACTAGTTGGCTAGCCAACTTAGTATCACCCCTCGCAGTTTGGATGAAAAAAACGTGGAGGCCCTCTTGTGAATGCTAGTGGAGGTGCTCTAAGTGTCACTCGTCATTAGTGCTAACTTTGCTATATTTTTTTAAACAATGCAAAAAGTGGCTTTTTCATTAATTAAGTGAGGTCGGCTACATCATCCACGTTTCTCGTGAAATGTTAAACACTTTTAATTTTTAAAAGTATGAATGCTGAATCTCTCTTACCTTACATATGTATAGAATAGATCTTAACTATGTCATTTGTGTTGCTAGAAGATTTTTATTTTCTACTGCAAAACCCTTCAGACCGGCATCCTGAGAGCTCGCAAATGTGGCCTCGACGCGGCGCAGCCGCCTGCCGCCAGTGCCATCATGGAAGAACAAGTTGGCGTGGACTCCCGTTGTTATACTCGCCATGCTTGAAAAAAATCCGCCCTCCTCCACGACCGTGTCCTGTGTCGCGCGAGTGGCCACGCCCCACATGACTCTTGTTCTGTTTGACAACATGAAGAAAACCACATGTCAGATTTTTAAAAAAGAACCTCATGTTAATTTAATCCAGCAAATAAAGCAATACAGATGAATTGGGTAGGAGATAAGAACCTGATTACTGTCAAAATCACACCACAAATCATGTGCTAGACTACGAAAAAAATCCTCCCACATGATCTCTCTCACTCTGTATCCTCTAAATCCTTCGTATTTTCAACAGCCCAGATCGCCTCTAAGTGATCCACCATATCTCTCTCCCTTGCCCCCTCTCTCTAGATGTATGTGATGGCGTTCGCCCGCTACGAGCGCCGTTCTTTCTTAAAGCAGAAAATCCAACCAACGTCGGCCCTCCCCCTCCTCCTCCGCTGAGCTGCTCGACCACTTCTACCAGCAGTGCAACATGGACATAGGGAAAGGATGCTAAGAGCATCTCCACTCGTTGGGCGAACGCAGGGACAATGATGGCCCGCAATGACACATCATGTGAAGACAAGGAGAAACTCACCCCAACCTCGAGATTGATTTATTGTTTGGTTAGTCGGTTGAGTAAAACAAGGAAAGGATCACAAGATTGGGTGGGTCATGGGTTGTTGGTGTGAGCTCGGACGCAAAGAGGTGAAACACAAGATAAGTTGGACTAAGAGCATCTCCATCCGTTGGCCGAACCCAGGCTGAAATTCGGACCAATCTTTGGCCGGACAGCGCAAGTTTTCGGCCTGGGTACGCCTAGTTTCCCACTCGCGTACCCAGGCCGAGTTTCCAGATCGCCCGTTTCCGCTCAAATTTGGCTCAAGTTCGTCCAAATTTCGGTATAGTTCGTCATACGATGAATACAGAACACTTTAAGACCAAGTTCGGTGAAATTTTAAACAGAGTTCGGCGTAAATGTAAACATAGTTCGGCCTGCAATAAAAGTACAACATATTTCGGCCAAGTTCGGCCAGTTCATGGCCAAGTTCGGCCAGTTCATGCTCAGCATCTACGTCATGTTGCCCCTGCGTATCCAAAGGTGCTCGACAAGATCATCCTGCAATTGTT
This sequence comes from Avena sativa, assembly GCA_916181665.1. NCBI lineage: Eukaryota > Viridiplantae > Streptophyta > Magnoliopsida > Poales > Poaceae > Avena > Avena sativa. The sequence continues at coordinate 161,110,479 of OV702294.1, read as the reverse complement.
GATGCATCGCCGGATCTCGGATCTCCTGACGCATTGCGATGAATGCAGCCCATGTTAGAGGCACCTGATGATCAGACTCGGCAAGAGGACCCTGTCTGTAGTATGGCTCGTCCTCCTCGAGCAAACTCATTGGATCCTTCCTCTCATCCTCAATGATCATGTTGGGCAAGGTCACACAACAGTTCATCACTTCTCACGTCTGATCTTTCGACCAGGTCATAGCAGGGAATCAGACACTGCAAACCTCTGCTGGAGCACACCAAATGCCCGCTCCACGTCCTTCCTGCAAGCTTCATGTTCCTTGGCAAAGTGAGAATGCTTGGGGAGCATTGGCTTGAGATAGTCTTCATAAATGTTGGCCATCTTGGATAGATGTCATTTGCTAGATAATATCCCTTGTTGTAGTGGTGTCCACAGATCTCAAATTCCATAGGGGGAGCATGTAACATCCTAGTATATAGGATCTATCAAAGGGTAGATTTGGGAATATGAATTGTTGCATGCATTCATTTTGGGCAACAGCATATGCAATGTCGGGTCTAGTACATAGCATGGCATACATTAGAGATCCTATGGCTGAGGCATAGGGAGTCTTACTCATCCTTTCTCTATCTTCTGCCGATGTCGGACTTTGAGTTTTACTCAAGGTCATATTGGGCAACATGGGCAAGAACCCTTTCTTGCTTTCTTCCATTCCAAACTTCTTTAGAACTTTGTCCAAATATGTACTCTGTGACAATGATATTTGGCGTTTCGATCTATCTCTATAAATCTTTATGCCTAATATGTAAGCTGCTTCGCCAAGATCCTTCATTGAAAAACTATTATTCAAATATTCCTTGACACTATTAAGAAGGTCTACATCATTCCCAATCAACAATATGTCATCCACATACAGTATTAAGAATGCTACAGAGCTCCCACTCACTTTCTTGTAAATACAAGCTTCTCCATAAGTTTGTATAAAACCAAAACTTTTGATTACCTTATCAAAACGTTGATTCCAACTTCGGGATGCTTGCTTCAATCCATAGATGGACCGTTGAAGTTTGCATACCTTGTTAGCATCTTTAGGATCGACAAAACCTTTAGGTTGCATCATATACAACTCTTCATCAATGTCTCCATTGAGGAATGCTGTTTTGACATCCATCTGCCATATCTCATAATCATAATATGCAGCGATTGCTAACATAATCCTCACAGACTTTAGCTTCGCTACTGGTGAGAAAGTCTCATCGTAGTCAACTCCTTGAATTTGTCGAAACCCTTTTGTGACAAGTCGAGCTTTATAGACAGTAACATTACCATCAGCATCTGTTTTCTTCTTGAAAATCCATTTGTTCTCGACAGCCTTCCGGCCATCCGGTAAGTCCACCAAAGTCCATACTTGGTTTTCGTACATGGATCCAATCTCGGATTTCATGGCTTCTTGCCATTTATTGGAATCTGGGCTCATCATCGCTTCCTCATATGTCTCGGGGTCATCGGTGTTGTCCACCACCATGACATTCATAACGGAATCATACCAATCTGGAGTGGTACGAGTTCTCGTTGACCTCCGAGGCTCTGTAGTAACTTCAACCGAAGTTTCATGATCACCATCATTAGCTTCCTCTCTTATTGGTGCGGGCACCACAGGAACTTCTTCCGGTGCTGCGCTACTCGCAATTTCGAGAGAAGGTTCGACAACCTCGTCGAGTTCTACTTTCCTTCCAGTCACTTCTTTCGAGAGAAATTCCTTCTCTAGAAAGGATCCATTCTTGGCAACGAAGATTTTGCCTTCGGATCTATGATAGAAGATATACCCAATAGTTTCCTTCGGGTATCCTATGAAGACGCACTTTTCCGCTTTGGGTTCAAGCTTGTCCGGCTGTAACTTCTTTACATAGGCTTCGCATCCCCAAACTTTAAGGAACGACAATTTAGGTTTCTTCCTAAACCATAATTCATACGGTGTCGTTTCAACGGATTTAGACGGTGCCCTATTTAAAGTGAATGCGGCTGTTTCTAATGCATAACCCCAAAATGATAGCGGTAAATCTGTAAGTGACATCATAGAACGAACCATATCTAAGAGAGTTCGATTACGACGTTCGGACACACCATTACGCTGTGGTGTTCCCGGCGGTGTCAATTGTGAAAGTATTCCGCATTTCTTTAAATGCTCGCCAAACTCGTAACTTAGATATTCACCTCCACGATCAGAACGTAGAAATTTAATCTTCTTGTTACGTTGATTCTCTACCTCACTTTGAAACTCCTTAAACTTCTCGAAAGTTTCGGACTTATGTTTCATGAAATAGATATACCCATATCTACTCAAATCATCCGTGAAGGTAAGAACATAACGATAACCACCGCGCGATGCTACACTCATTGGACCACACACATCGGTATGTATGATTTCCAATAAGTCCGTAGCTCGCTCCATCATACCAGAAAATGGAGTCTTAGTCATTTTACCCATCAGACATGCTTCGCATATTTCAAGTGATTCAAAATCAAGTGATTCAAGAAGTCCATCGGAATGGAGTTTCTTCATACGTTTCACTCCAATGTGACCAAGACGACAGTGCCACATATAGGTCGAATTATCGCTTGATTTCAAACGTTTAGCTTCAATATTGTTGATATGTGTATTTCCACTATCGAGATTCAATAAGAATAGACCATCTATCAAAGGTGCATGTGCGTAAAACATATTACTCATATAAATCGAACAACCATTATTCTCTGACTTAAACAAGTAATCGTCTCGCAATAAACAAGATCCTGATATAATGTTCATGCTCAACGCAGGCACTAAATAACAATTATTTAAGTATAAAACTAATCCCGATGGTAGATGAAGAGGTAGCGTGCCGACCGCGATCACATCAACCTTTGATCCGTTTCCCACGCGCATCGTCACCTCGTTCTTCGCTAGCTTTCGTTTATTCTACAGCACCTGTTTCGAGTTACAAATATGAGCAACCGAACCAGTATCAAATACCCAGGCACTACTACGAATACTAGTGAGATACACATCAATAACATGTATATCAGATATACCTTTCTTCTTGATGTTGCCGTTCTTCAAATCCGCCAAGTACTTTGGGCAATTCCGCTTCCAGTGACCTTCTCCCTTGCAGTAAAAGCACTCAGTATCAGGCTTTGGTCCAGCCTTGGTTTTCTTCGTCGGCGTGGTAACTTTCTTACCACCCTTCTTGAAGTGTCCCTTTTGCTTAGACTTGCCCTTCTTGAATTTGGTGGTCTTATTGACCATCAACACTTGGTGCTCTTTCTTGATCTCCACTTCTGCAGATTTTAACATGGCAAATAGTTCTGGCAACTCTTTTTTCATGTTCTGCATGTTGTAGTTCATCACAAAGTTCCTGTAACTTGGTGGCAATGACTGGAGGACGCGGTAAACCCCCAAAGCATTAGGAATCACTATACCCAAGCTTTGAAGTTTGTTTGCGTGCCCAGACATCTTAAGCACATGCTCACTGACGGAGCTGCCTTCTTCCATCTTGCAGTTAAAGAACTTTTCAGAAGCCTCATAGCTTTCAATTGCCGCATGAGTCTCAAAAATTAATTTGAGATCCTCGACAATATCATATGGGTCTGACTCTTCAAACCTTTTCTGAAGCTCCGATTCTAAACCATACAAGATAGCACACTGAACTATGGAGTACTGATTCTTCCGAGCGAGGTAAACATTCTTTACTTCATCGGGAGCATCAGCTGCAGGTGGGTCACCCAGCGGTGCATCCAGCACATAGGTCAAATTACCAGCTGTGAGGACAATCCTCAAATTGCGGAACCAATCCGCGAAGTTGCTTCCATTGTTTTTCAACTTTTCTTTCTCTAGGAACGAATTAAAATTGATGGTAGGGGCTGCCATTGATCTACAACATATTTGCAATAGTTTAGACTAAGTTTATGACAAATTGAGTTCAAATTAATTAATGAAATTAAACTAGGTGAACTCCCACTCAAAACAACATCCCTCACATTGTTTTAGTGATCACACGAACCAAATCCACTACATCAACACCGATCATCACGAGAGTTGATATAGTTTCAATGGCGAACAATCATCATGTTCATCATATCTACTATATGATTCATGCTTTACCTTTCGGTAATCCGTGTTCCTGAGACCATGTCTGTACATGCTAGGCTCGTCAAGATCAAACCTTAGCCACCGCATAAGCAAATCTGGCTTGCTTACGTTGTATACACTTGCGGAATCTAACACACCCGATCATCACGTGGTGCTTCGAAACAACAAGCTTTAGCAACGGTGCTAGCTAAGGGCGAACACTTTATGATTTGAAATTCATGTGCATGAGGGATCATCTTAGAATGCTATCGTCGTCTACTAAGCAATACAAGATGCATAAAGGATTAACATCACATGCAATTCATAATATGTGATATGATATGGCCTTTCTTCTTTGTGCTTCCGATCTCCATCTTCAAACACGAACATGATCTCCATCATCACCGGCATTGCATCAAGGTCAATGACGCTGCTCCATGGTTGTCGTCCACCGGCTTCAACTATTACAACTACTTTGAATAGACACGCGGGTCTTAACATAAATTAAAGACAACCATATGGCTCCTGCCGGTTGCCGACTTACAATAAGGAACATTGCATACATCAAATATAATCACAATCATGGCCATATCACATCACTGCACACCCCTGCAAAACAAAGTTAGACGCCTCTACTTTCTTTGCATATTTTACGTGGTTTGGGGCTTTCAATAAGTGTCGTTCTAACTTACGAACAAGAACCACAACATTGATACTAGCATTGTTGATCACCCGTTGTAAATTGGATCTTAACTATGCTAGGAGAAACAGGCACCCACAAAGCCACTTATGCAATACAAGTTGCATGTCAAGCGTGGAGCAAGTCTCATGAACGATGTCATGTAAGGTTAGCCCAGGCCGCTTCATCCCAACATACCGCAAGATGCAAAGTACACAAAAAGCAATCTACAATAAAAGCATCAACGCCCACAATGACCATTGTGTTCTACTCGTGCAACAGATCTACATATAGACACGGCTCTGATACCACTATAGGGGTTTGTAGCATGGAAAACAAAAAATTTCTATCGCATACAAACAAACAAGCCAAGATCTATCTACTAGATTGTAGCAACGAGTCGATGGAATAACTTACCCTCGAAGATTCCAAAGCGGTTAACGAGAGCAGATTCTCGTGGGTGATGTAGTCGTACTCTTTCCGATCTCAAGATCGTGTAGACGATCCTTCCGGCGCCACGTTCCGGCAGCGCTCCCGCAGTCGGTCACACGTTCGGTACTCGACGAAGACCTTCCTCTCCCTTGTTCCAGCAGGCAGCGGAGGTTGTAGCACTCTCCTCGCGATTCCGGCAGCACAACGGCGTGGTACCGGAAGTAGAGGGGAAATCCCGCAGGGCTTCGCCTTAAGCCGGTGCGAGTATGGTGGAGCTTATTAGAGAGGCTATTAGTGGTCTAGTAATTAGACACACCAATTAGAAGGCTCTAAACCAATTAGAAGGCTCTAAACCGCTGGCTAAAGCAATTAGAAGCTCTAAACCAAAACGGCTCTAAACCGGAGGTAGAAGATAGGAACTTGTGTGTCTAGGAGGGGAGCCCTGCCCCTCCTTATATAGATGGGAGGGGGCTGGCGCGCCAGGGGAGGGAGGGAGTCCCTCCCCAACTCGGCCTAGGGCTGGACGCCGGCTTGGAGGAGTGGGACTCCTCCTCCAAGTTGGTTCCAACTCCTCTTGCTTGTTTCCCACAGTTTCTTGTTTTGGCAGTTTGACTTTCAAACTGGACATTTGACTTTTCTGTTTTAGGATTCAATTTAATCCTTTATTTGGGACAGCAAGAACACTTAGTACATGATGCAATCATTCCAATATGTAATGACACATTCATGTACCCCTCCCCCCCCGGAGTGCCGGACAATCCGGAACCTTCTAGAACATTCCCGATGAAAACACCGGAATCATTCCCGAACTCCGAAACGGGACTTTCCTTATATGAATCTTATTCTCCGGACCATTCCGGATCACCTCGTGATATCCCGGATCCCATCCGAGACTCCGAACAACATTCGGTCTCTTTCTCATAATACCATAACTACTCAAACAACGTCGAATCCTTAAGTGTGTCTCCCTACGGTTCGTGAATTATGCGGACATGATCGAGACACTTCTCCGAACAATAACCAATAGAGGAATCTGGAAATTCATATGGCTCCCACATATTTCTACGATTACTTTGCGATCGAATGAACCACTTACATACGATACCAATTTCCCTTTGTCTCACGATATGTTACTTATCCGAGGTTATGATCGTCGGTATCTCTGCATACCTAGTTCAACCTCGTTACTGATAAGTACTCTTTTCTCGTTCCCGTGATATGTGATCCCTTGTGACCAAGTCACATGCTTGCAAGCCAATTGGATGACATTTCACCGAGAGGGCCCAGAGTATATCTATCCGTCATGTGGATGGACAAATCCCACTCTTGATCCATGTGTTTCAACCAATACTTTCCGAACACTTAATGCCACCTTTATAGCCACCCATTTACGGTGTGGTGTTTGATGTCATCAAAGCATCCATCCGGTAAAGGTGATATGCATGATCTCATGGTCGAAGGAATTAGGTTACTATGTATCAAAAAGCATATAGCAATTGAACTATTGAAATGACTTGATCTTTATGCTACGCTTATCTATAGGAGTATGTCCATCACATCATTCTCCTAATGATATGATCCTGTTGTTAATAACATCTCTATGTTCATGATCAGGAAACCATGATCATATATTAACCAACAAGCTAGTTTAACAAGAGGCTTTACTAGGGACTCTTATTTTAGTTTACAAATCACACAAGTATTAATGTTTCCGGTTAATACAATTATAGCATGGTATGTAAACATTTATCATAAGTGTGAAGACATGATAATAACCACTTTATTATTGCCTCTTGGGCATATCTCCAACAGTCTCCCACTTGCACTAGAGTCAATAATCTAGTTTCGAACCTTTGTGTATATAACACCTATGGCTTTCCGGTGTTGTATGTACACGATTGCTAGTGGTCAACTGATCTCCGGATCTGACACTTCCAGGTCCGTGTGTAATTGCATGTCTTTGCGTCTCTACGCATCACTCATTCTCTAATGAGATGGCTTTGTATAAATTTGGTCTTTCGGTGTGACCTTTAGCTCTTTGGGGTTAAAACATGTTGATAATATTGTCGCACAATATATCTTCATAGTATTATCCCACTGTGAACTACACCTAGTTTGATAACAAACTTCTTGACACAAATGCCCTCTTTTGCTGCTATAATAGCAGTCATATACTTAGCCTTTTGTTGTAGTATCTGTCACAATGTCTTAACTTTGGAAATCATCCAAATCCATTATGGAACTCACTTTCCATTATATTGTGCCACCCTTAGTTTAGATTGAGATAAACTTAATTTGTACTTTGTGACAAAGCTAGTATCAATGTAGTACTTTTACAATGAACTAACCATCTATTTGTCACTTCTACAAATATTATACTCTTAGTTCTTTCAGAAGATCATAAGAATATCCTTACTATTGTCCAATGATCATCTTACGAATCATTCTGGTATATGCTCTCAACATTTAGAGCATAGGACATATCTGGATTTGTACATATCACAGTATGATTGATATAAATACTCTTTGTGATTTCATACATCAAGTATCAATCTATACTTGATTATTTGTTTCACTTTACCAAATGTCAATACACTTGAATATATCATCAACATTGAACTCATTCAATCCTTTCTGTGCGACAAGAACCTTCTCTTGTAGTTTCTATATTGAACTCATTCAATATCTTGTCTATGTACTTCTGGCACAACCATATTAGCGTCTATTGATGCCAAATATTTGGGTTTTGCCTAAGTCTTTCATCGGGATGAAATTCTTAATATGTGTTAATAAAAGATACATTATTTCCAATCAACAATATGTCTTCCACATAATGTATTAGAAACATGTCTTAGCGCTCCCACTTAATTTCTTGCAAATGCAAGCATCTTCATTGTCTCTGATGAAATTAAACCCTTTTAACAGTTTCATCATAGTGAAGATTCCAACTCCGCTATGCTCACTCTAACCATTGAAGTTTGCATATGCTTTTAGCATCCTTTGAATTAACAAAACCCTATGGACCGTGTTATGCACATGTCCTAGGTAACGATTCTATTAGAATAACTTGTTTTGTTTATTCAACTACCATATAACAAATTATATGTAGTGGTTGCTACATTAATCCGTCTAGACTAAATATCACTATGAAAGATCAAATCTTGTCATAGTCAACCTTTGAACATTGTTGTGAACTCTTTCCCAACATGTCGACTATTTCATAGATGTGAAACATCCATGTCTATTTCTTTATAGATCCAGACACAACTATAAGGTCTTACACCTTTCTCGAGGGTCCTTCAAGTTCAAAACTTGATTTCTCGTGTATGGAACTATCACGGATTTTATGGCTTCAAGCCATTTTACGGAGTCAGGGCCCATCATCGCTTCTCTGCATGTAGTCGGTTCATTATTCTCAAATAATGATTCAACCCTCAAATCTTGGTATTTGATTGTTCATCCGACCTACTTGTTTCAATAGGAACTTGGATCTCCGTGACCACAACCTTTGAGGTACGTGAACCATGAGCATTGTTGCTGCCTCCGAAACACTTTTCGGCGCTGCGCAACTCTGCACATATAGCTAAGGTTCTTTTAACCTTATCAAAGTTTCTATTGTCCTCCCACTTAACTTTTCACGAAAAATTCCTTCTCAAAGAAACTTGACGTTTTAAGTGACAAACACTTTTGTCTCCGATGTTATGGAGGAGTACTTAACAGTTATTCGAAATAACATACAAAGACAGGTTCATCCGACTTTGGTTGCAAACATCTTTCTTATGCATAGCATACTAATGTTTAAGAAAGGACAACTTGGGTTTTATCCCAAACCATAACCTTATATGGTGTCATTTCAACGGATTATGATGGAGCTCTTTTCAGTGGAAAAACGGTAATCTCTAAAGCTTTTAATCTTTAAAATGCAATGGCAGTTTTATGAATTACACCTTTCGATCTTACCATGTCAAACAAGGTTTAATTACATATCTCGAACGCTCCATACTCTTATGGTGTTTCGGGAAAATGCAAATCCACGGAACGATTCCTTAAATCTTAGGTATTATGCTAAACTTGTAACTCAAATATCTTCCTTTATGATCTTATCATAAACTATTTATATTCTTGTTACAATGATCTTGTACTTCATCTTGAAAGTCTTTGAACTTTTCAAGTGTTTCATACTTTATCCTTATTAAGTAAATATTCATATATTCACTCAAATTTTCGGAGAAAGCATATGAAGTTGAAATCCATCGCTCTTGACTACACATAACGGACTTCGTACAACAATATGTACAAGTTCCAATAAGCTAGTCATTCGTTCCCTTTTGGCCTATGAACGAAGTTTTAATTATCTCTAGGAAAGTTTCACAAGCGTCATTTGATCAAAAATCAGAAGACTCCAAAATTCCATCCACATGGAGTTTCTTCATGTTATCTTTCCAATATAATTCAAACAGCGATGTCACTTCCTAAGTGATCTTTCAATCAATTTGCCTTTCGACATTTTAGCACTAGTTTTATGGATGTGATTTCTCCAACGAGATTTGTGAATCATCCATCTTTTATGGATTACGGCAATTATTTGAACAACCCTTTTGTTCTCATAATACCTGATAAAACAAATCTTTGAAGGCAAGCTTTGATGTTTAACGAGCAACACAATAACCCTTTATTTGTTCTCGATGAACATCATCACATATTCTTTTGCTAGTTACTTAGGCCATTGTAGTTCATGAATTGTGTTGTTTCGTATGACGATTCACACCAACAAATTCAGTATCAAATACTTGAGAACCACATTGTTTAATAAGCAAAGAATATAGCCATAACATGTATATCATCTATATACTTAAACTGAACAATTCTAGTCTTTTCTTTTCTGCCATATATTTATGAGATTCTCTTTCAATATTTCCTTTTCTATTTGAAAGAATCTATCAATATCAATAGTGGAGTCATACATATGACATATAGTCCAAAGCGTGTATAATTAAATACCAATGTCTTTGGACTTGCACTTTGAAGTAGATCACCATCATCAAATATTTGGTGTTCTTTCAAATTCCTTTCTTTAGTAATCTCTTGGTGTAGTAAACATTTTACCTACATCAAATATTCACCCTTATCATGGAATCGTCCATGATCAAGCTACTTTTAGCTTATAACGATGAATTATGAGTATAATGTTGCTATCCAAAACCTTTTGGAGGATTAGGACAACAAGTGTCTCCAACCTTTTTGCAAATTCTCATCAAATATGAGAACATGACTTTTGCCATATTATACTCTATCATGTTGCAACCAAAACTTCGTTTCAGATATCACAATATCTTCCACACATCATGGTTTCTGAAACAACTCTTTCAGATCCTAGATAACCTTGATATTAAGGGAATCCTTTGAATATCAAGAATCATGGATACAAACATGATACTTATATACTAACACTTGGAATTGTTACTCTTGATTTAATACTAATTATTAAACTTCATGGAGTAACCGGAACTTACTGAAAGTTTGCAATAGGACTTTTAAACTTTAGATTAACACTTAAAACAATACGATACCAGTTCGTAAAGTATCTAACCAGAATTCTATAGTTCTATCATCTCAATTATAACTAAGCGCAAGGTGGTAAACGGATGCCAATGACTACAACAACTATGCAAATTCACTTTGATTTAGTTTATGATAAATTGAGTTCTAATTAATAATTAAATTAATCTAGGTGAACTCCCACTCAAAACAATATCCCTCACATTGTTTTAGTGATCACACGAACCAAATCCACCACATCAAAACCGATCATCACGAGAGTTGATGCAACTTCAACGGTGAACAATCAACATGTTCATCATATCTACTATATGACTCATGCTCTACCTTTCGGTAATCCGTGTTCCTGAGGCCATGTCTGTACATGCTAGGCTCGTCAAGATCAAACCTTAGCTTCCGCATAAGCAAATCTGGCTTGCTTACGTTGTATACACTTGTAGAATCTAACACACCCGATCATCACGTGGTGCTTCGAAACCACAAGCTTTAGCAACGGTGCATACTAAGGGTGAACACTTAAGAACTTGAAATTGTGTGCTTGAGGGATCATCTTATAATGCTACCGTCGTCTACTAAGCAATACAAGATGCATAAAGGATTAACATCACATGCAATTCATAATATGTGATATGATATGGCCTTTCTTCTTTGTGCTTCCGATCTCCATCTTCTAGCACGAACATGATCTCCATCATCACCGACATTGCATCAAGGTCAATGACGCTTCTCCATGGTTGTCGTCCACCGGCTTCAACTATTACAACTACTTTGAATAGACACATGGGTCTTAACATAAATTAAAGACAACCATATGGCTCCTGCCGGTTGCTAACTTACAATAAGGAACATTGCATACATCAAATATAATCACAATCATGGCCATATCACATCACTGCACACCCCTGCAAAACAAAGTTAGACGCCTCTACTTTCTTTGCATGTTTTACGTGGTTTGGGGCTTTCAATAAGTATCGTTCTAACTTACGAACAAGAACCACAACATTGATACTAGTATTGTCAATCACCCGTTGTAATTTGGATCTTAACTATGCTAGGAGAAACAGGCACCCGCAAAGCCACTTATGCAATACAAGTTGCATGTCAAGCGTGGAGCAAGTCTCATGAACGATGTCATGTAAGGTTAGCCCGGGCCGCTTCATCCCAACATACCGCAAGATACAAAGTACACAAAAAGCAATCGACAATAAAAGAATCAACGCCCACAATGACCATTGTGTTCTACTCGTGCAACAGATCTACATATAGACACGGCTCTGATACCACTGTAGGGGTTTGTAGCATGGAAAACAAAAATTTTCTATCGCATACAAACAAACAAGCCAAGATCTATCTACTAGATTGTAGCAACGAGTCGATGGAATAACTTACCCTCGAAGATTCCAAAGCGGTTAACGAGAGCAGATTCTCGTGGGTGATGTAGTCGTACTCTTTCCGATCTCAAGATCGTGTAGACGATCCTTCCGGCGCCACGTTCCGGCAGCGCTCCCGCAGTCGGTCACACGTTCGGTACTCGACGAAGACCTTCCTCTCCCTTGTTCCAGCAGGCAGCGGAGGTTGTAGCACTCTCCTCGCGATTCCGGCAGCACAACGGCGTGGTACCGGAAGTAGAGGGGAAATCCCGCAGGGCTTCGCCTTAAGCCGGTGCGAGTATGGTGGAGCTTATGAGAGAGGCTATTAGTGGTATAGTAATTAGACACACCAATTAGAAGGCTCTAAACCAATTAGAAGGCTCTAAACCGCTGGCTAAAGCAATTAGAAGCTCTAAACCAAAACGGCTCTAAACCGGAGGTAGAAGATAGGAACTTGTGTGTCTAGGAGGGGAGCCCTGCCCCTCCTTATATAGATGGGAGGGGGCTGGCGCGCCAGGGGAGGGAGGGAGTCCCTCCCCAACTCGGCCTAGGGCTGGCCGCCGGCTTGGAGGAGTGGGACTCCTCCAAGTTGGTTCCAACTCCTCTTGCTTGTTTCCCACAGTTTCTTGTTTTGGCAGTTTGACTTTCAAACTGGACATTTGACTTTTCTGTTTTAGGATTCAATTTAATCCTTTATTTGGGACAGCAAGAACACTTAGTACATGATGCAATCATTCCAATATGTAATGACACATTCATGTACCCCTCCCCCCCCCGGAGTGCCGGACAATCCGGAACCTTCTAGAACATTCCCGATGAAAACACCGGAATCATTCCCGAACTCCGAAACGGGACTTTCCTTATATGAATCTTATTCTCCGGACCATTCCGGATCACCTCGTGATATCCCGGATCCCATCCGAGACTCCGAACAACATTCGGTCTCTTTCTCATAATACCATAACTACTCAAACAACGTCGAATCCTTAAGTGTGTCTCCCTACGGTTCGTGAATTATGCGGACATGATCGAGACACTTCTCCGAACAATAACCAATAGAGGAATCTGGAAATTCATATGGCTCCCACATATTTCTACGATTACTTTGCGATCGAATGAACCACTTACATACGATACCAATTTCCCTTTGTCTCACGATATGTTACTTATCCGAGGTTATGATCGTCGGTATCTCTGCATACCTAGTTCAACCTCGTTACTGATAAGTACTCTTTTCTCGTTCCCGTGATATGTGATCCCTTGTGACCAAGTCACATGCTTGCAAGCCAATTGGATGACATTTCACCGAGAGGGCCCAGAGTATATCTATCCGTCATGTGGATGGACAAATCCCACTCTTGATCCATGTGTTTCAACCAATACTTTCCGAACACTTAATGCCACCTTTATAGCCACCCAGTTACGGTGTGGTGTTTGATGTCATCAAAGCATCCATCAGGTAAAGGTGATATGCATGATCTCATGGTCGAAGGAATTAGGTTACTATGTATCAAAAAGCATATAGCAATTGAACTATTGAAATGACTTGATCTTTATGCTACGCTTATCTATAGGAGTATGTCCATCACATCATTCTCCTAATGATATGATCCTGTTGTTAATAACATCTCTATGTTCATGATCAGGAAACCATGATCATATATTAACCAACAAGCTAGTTTAACAAGAGGCTTTACTAGGGACTCTTATTTTAGTTTACAAATCACACAAGTATTAATGTTTCCGGTTAATACAATTATAGCATGGTATGTAAACATTTATCATAAGTGTGAAGACATGATAATAACCACTTTATTATTGCCTCTTGGGCATATCTCCAACAGTCTCCCACTTGCACTAGAGTCAATAATCTAGTTTCGAACCTTTGTGTATATAACACCTATGGCTTTCTGGTGTTGTATGTACACGATTGCTAGTGGTCAACTGATCTCCGGATCTGACACTTCCAGGTCCGTGTGTAATTGCATGTCTTTGCGTCTCTACGCATCACTCATTCTCTAATGAGATGGCTTTGTATAAATTTGGTCTTTCGGTGTGACCTTTAGCTCTTTGGGGTTAAAACATGTTGATAATATTGTCGCACAATATATCTTCATAGTATTATCCCACTGTGAACTACACCTAGTTTGATAACAAACTTCTTGACACAAATGCCCTCTTTTGCTGCTATAATAGCAGTCATATACTTAGCCTTTTGTTGTAGTATCTGTCACAATGTCTTAACTTTGGAAATCATCCAAATCCATTATGGAACTCACTTTCCATTATATTGTGCCACCCTTAGTTTAGATTGAGATAAACTTAATTTGTACTTTGTGACAAAGCTAGTATCAATGTAGTACTTTTACAATGAACTAACCATCTATTTGTCACTTCTACAAATATTATACTCTTAGTTCTTTCAGAAGATCATAAGAATATCCTTACTATTGTCCAATGATCATCTTACGAATCATTCTGGTATATGCTCTCAACATTTAGAGCATAGGACATATCTGGATTTGTACATATCACAGTATGATTGATATAAATACTCTTTGTGATTTCATACATCAAGTATCAATCTATACTTGATTATTTGTTTCACTTTACCAAATGTCAATACACTTGAATATATCATCAACATTGAACTCATTCAATCCTTTCTGTGCGACAAGAACCTTCTCTTGTAGTTTCTATATTGAACTCATTCAATATCTTGTCTATGTACTTCTGGCACAACCATATTAGCGTCTATTGATGCCAAATATTTGGGTTTTGCCTAAGTCTTTCATCGGGATGAAATTCTTAATATGTGTTAATAAAAGATACATTATTTCCAATCAACAATATGTCTTCCACATAATGTATTAGAAACATGTCTTAGCGCTCCCACTTAATTTCTTGCAAATGCAAGCATCTTCATTGTCTCTGATGAAATTAAACCCTTTTAACAGTTTCATCATAGTGAAGATTCCAACTCCGCTATGCTCACTCTAACCATTGAAGTTTGCATATGCTTTTAGCATCCTTTGAATTAACAAAACCCTATGGACCGTGTTATGCACATGTCCTAGGTAACGATTCTATTAGAAGAACTTGTTTTGTTTATTCAACTACCATATAACAAATTATATGTAGTGGTTGCTACATTAATCCGTCTAGACTAAATATCACTATGAAAGATCAAATCTTGTCATAGTCAACCTTTGAACATTGTTGTGAACTCTTTCCCAACATGTCGACTATTTCATAGATGTGAAACATCCATGTCTATTTCTTTATAGATCCAGACACAACTATAAGGTCTTACACCTTTCTCGAGGGTCCTTCAAGTTCAAAACTTGATTTCTCGTGTATGGAACTATCACGGATTTTATGGCTTCAAGCCATTTTACGGAGTCAGGGCCCATCATCGCTTCTCTGCATGTAGTCGGTTCATTATTCTCAAATAATGATTCAACCCTCAAATCTTGGTATTTGATTGTTCATCCGACCTACTTGTTTCAATAGGAACTTGGATCTCCGTGACCACAACCTTTGAGGTACGTGAACCATGAGCATTGTTGCTGCCTCCGAAACACTTTTCGGCGCTGCGCAACTCTGCACATATAGCTAAGGTTCTTTTAACCTTATCAAAGTTTCTATTGTCCTCCCACTTAACTTTTCACGAAAAATTCCTTCTCAAAGAAACTTGACGTTTTAAGTGACAAACACTTTTGTCTCCGATGTTATGGAGGAGTACTTAACAGTTATTCGAAATAACATACAAAGACAGGTTCATCCGACTTTGGTTGCAAACATCTTTCTTATGCATAGCATACTAATGTTTAAGAAAGGACAACTTGGGTTTTATCCCAAACCATAACCTTATATGGTGTCATTTCAACGGATTATGATGGAGCTCTTTTCAGTGGAAAAACGGTAATCTCTAAAGCTTTTAATCTTTAAAATACAATGGCAGTTTTATGAATTACACCTTTCGATCTTACCATGTCAAACAAGGTTTAATTACATATCTCGAACGCTCCATACTCTTATGGTGTTTCGGGAAAATGCAAATCCACGGAACGATTCCTTAAATCTTAGGTATTATGCTAAACTTGTAACTCAAATATCTTCCTTTATGATCTTATCATAAACTATTTATATTCTTGTTACAATGATCTTGTACTTCATCTTGAAAGTCTTTGAACTTTTCAAGTGTTTCATACTTTATCCTTATTAAGTAAATATTCATATATTCACTCAAATTTTCGGAGAAAGCATATGAAGTTGAAATCCATCGCTCTTGACTACACATAACGAACTTCGTACAACAATATGTACAAGTTCCAATAAGCTAGTCATTCGTTCCCTTTTGGCCTATGAACGAAGTTTTAATTATCTCTAGGAAAGTTTCACAAGCGTCATTTGATCAAAAATCAGAAGACTCCAAAATTCCATCCACATGGAGTTTCTTCATGTTATCTTTCCAATATAATTCAAACAGCGATGTCACTTCCTAAGTGATCTTTCAATCAATTTGCCTTTCGACATTTTAGCACTAGTTTTATGGATGTGATTTCTCCAACGAGATTTGTGAATCATCCATCTTTTATGGATTACGGCAATTATTTGAACAACCCTTTTGTTCTCATAATACCTGATAAAACAAATCTTTGAAGGCAAGCTTTGATGTTTAACGAGCAACACAATAACCCTTTATTTGTTCTCGATGAACATCATCACATATTCTTTTGCTAGTTACTTAGGCCATTGTAGTTCATGAATTGTGTTGTTTCGTATGACGATTCACACCAACAAATTCAGTATCAAATACTTGAGAACCACATTGTTTAATAAGCAAAGAATATAGCCATAACATGTATATCATCTATATACTTAAACTGAACAATTCTAGTCTTTTCTTTTCTGCCATATATTTATGAGATTCTCTTTCAATATTTCCTTTTCTATTTGAAAGAATCTATCAATATCAATAGTGGAGTCATACATATGACATATAGTCCAAAGCGTGTATAATTAAATACCAATGTCTTTGGACTTGCACTTTGAAGTAGATCACCATCATCAAATATTTGGTGTTCTTTCAAATTCCTTTCTTTAGTAATCTCTTGGTGTAGTAAACATTTTACCTACATCAAATATTCACCCTTATCATGGAATCGTCCATGATCAAGCTACTTTTAGCTTATAACGATGAATTATGAGTATAATGTTGCTATCCAAAACCTTTTGGAGGATTAGGACAACAAGTGTCTCCAACCTTTTTGCAAATTCTCATCAAATATGAGAACATGACTTTTGCCATATTATACTCTATCATGTTGCAACCAAAACTTCGTTTCAGATATCACAATATCTTCCACACATCATGGTTTCTGAAACAACTCTTTCAGATCCTAGATAACCTTGATATTAAGGGAATCCTTTGAATATCAAGAATCATGGATACAAACATGATACTTATATACTAACACTTGGAATTGTTACTCTTGATTTAATACTAATTATTAAACTTCATGGAGTAACCGGAACTTACTGAAAGTTTGCAATAGGACTTTTAAACTTTAGATTAACACTTAAAACAATACGATACCAGTTCGTAAAGTATCTAACCAGAATTCTATAGTTCTATCATCTCAATTATAACTAAGCGCAAGGTGGTAAACGGATGCCAATGACTACAACAACTATGCAAATTCACTTTGATTTAGTTTATGATAAATTGAGTTCTAATTAATAATTAAATTAATCTAGGTGAACTCCCACTCAAAACAATATCCCTCACATTGTTTTAGTGATCACACGAACCAAATCCACCACATCAAAACCGATCATCACGAGAGTTGATGCAACTTCAACGGTGAACAATCAACATGTTCATCATATCTACTATATGACTCATGCTCTACCTTTCGGTAATCCGTGTTCCTGAGGCCATGTCTGTACATGCTAGGCTCGTCAAGATCAAACCTTAGCTTCCGCATAAGCAAATCTGGCTTGCTTACGTTGTATACACTTGTAGAATCTAACACACCCGATCATCACGTGGTGCTTCGAAACCACAAGCTTTAGCAACGGTGCATACTAAGGGTGAACACTTAAGAACTTGAAATTGTGTGCTTGAGGGATCATCTTATAATGCTACCGTCGTCTACTAAGCAATACAAGATGCATAAAGGATTAACATCACATGCAATTCATAATATGTGATATGATATGGCCTTTCTTCTTTGTGCTTCCGATCTCCATCTTCTAGCACGAACATGATCTCCATCATCACCGACATTGCATCAAGGTCAATGACGCTTCTCCATGGTTGTCGTCCACCGGCTTCAACTATTACAACTACTTTGAATAGACACATGGGTCTTAACATAAATTAAAGACAACCATATGGCTCCTGCCGGTTGCTAACTTACAATAAGGAACATTGCATACATCAAATATAATCACAATCATGGCCATATCACATCACTGCACACCCCTGCAAAACAAAGTTAGACGCCTCTACTTTCTTTGCATGTTTTACGTGGTTTGGGGCTTTCAATAAGTATCGTTCTAACTTACGAACAAGAACCACAACATTGATACTAGTATTGTCAATCACCCGTTGTAATTTGGATCTTAACTATGCTAGGAGAAACAGGCACCCGCAAAGCCACTTATGCAATACAAGTTGCATGTCAAGCGTGGAGCAAGTCTCATGAACGATGTCATGTAAGGTTAGCCCGGGCCGCTTCATCCCAACATACCGCAAGATACAAAGTACACAAAAAGCAATCGACAATAAAAGCATCAACGCCCACAATGACCATTGTGTTCTACTCGTGCAACAGATCTACATATAGACACGGCTCTGATACCACTGTAGGGGTTTGTAGCATGGAAAACAAAAATTTTCTATCGCATACAAACAAACAAGCCAAGATCTATCTACTAGATTGTAGCAACGAGTCGATGGAATAACTTACCCTCGAAGATTCCAAAGCGGTTAACGAGAGCAGATTCTCGTGGGTGATGTAGTCGTACTCTTTCCGATCTCAAGATCGTGTAGACGATCCTTCCGGCGCCACGTTCCGGCAGCGCTCCCGCAGTCGGTCACACGTTCGGTACTCGACGAAGACCTTCCTCTCCCTTGTTCCAGCAGGCAGCGGAGGTTGTAGCACTCTCCTCGCGATTCCGGCAGCACAACGGCGTGGTACCGGAAGTAGAGGGGAAATCCCGCAGGGCTTCGCCTTAAGCCGGTGCGAGTATGGTGGAGCTTATGAGAGAGGCTATTAGTGGTCTAGTAATTAGACACACCAATTAGAAGGCTCTAAACCAATTAGAAGGCTCTAAACCGCTGGCTAAAGCAATTAGAAGCTCTAAACCAAAACGGCTCTAAACCGGAGGTAGAAGATAGGAACTTGTGTGTCTAGGAGGGGAGCCCTGCCCCTCCTTATATAGATGGGAGGGGGCTGGCGCGCCAGGGGAGGGAGGGAGTCCCTCCCCAACTCGGCCTAGGGCTGGCCGCCGGCTTGGAGGAGTGGGACTCCTCCAAGTTGGTTCCAACTCCTCTTGCTTGTTTCCCACAGTTTCTTGTTTTGGCAGTTTGACTTTCAAACTGGACATTTGACTTTTCTGTTTTAGGATTCAATTTAATCCTTTATTTGGGACAGCAAGAACACTTAGTACATGATGCAATCATTCCAATATGTAATGACACATTCATGTACCCCTCCCCCCCCGGAGTGCCGGACAATCCGGAACCTTCTAGAACATTCCCGATGAAAACACCGGAATCATTCCCGAACTCCGAAACGGGACTTTCCTTATATGAATCTTATTCTCCGGACCATTCCGGATCACCTCGTGATATCCCGGATCCCATCCGAGACTCCGAACAACATTCGGTCTCTTTCTCATAATACCATAACTACTCAAACAACGTCGAATCCTTAAGTGTGTCTCCCTACGGTTCGTGAATTATGCGGACATGATCGAGACACTTCTCCGAACAATAACCAATAGAGGAATCTGGAAATTCATATGGCTCCCACATATTTCTACGATTACTTTGCGATCGAATGAACCACTTACATACGATACCAATTTCCCTTTGTCTCACGATATGTTACTTATCCGAGGTTATGATCGTCGGTATCTCTGCATACCTAGTTCAACCTCGTTACTGATAAGTACTCTTTTCTCGTTCCCGTGATATGTGATCCCTTGTGACCAAGTCACATGCTTGCAAGCCAATTGGATGACATTTCACCGAGAGGGCCCAGAGTATATCTATCCGTCATGTGGATGGACAAATCCCACTCTTGATCCATGTGTTTCAACCAATACTTTCCGAACACTTAATGCCACCTTTATAGCCACCCAGTTACGGTGTGGTGTTTGATGTCATCAAAGCATCCATCAGGTAAAGGTGATATGCATGATCTCATGGTCGAAGGAATTAGGTTACTATGTATCAAAAAGCATATAGCAATTGAACTATTGAAATGACTTGATCTTTATGCTACGCTTATCTATAGGAGTATGTCCATCACATCATTCTCCTAATGATATGATCCTGTTGTTAATAACATCTCTATGTTCATGATCAGGAAACCATGATCATATATTAACCAACAAGCTAGTTTAACAAGAGGCTTTACTAGGGACTCTTATTTTAGTTTACAAATCACACAAGTATTAATGTTTCCGGTTAATACAATTATAGCATGGTATGTAAACATTTATCATAAGTGTGAAGACATGATAATAACCACTTTATTATTGCCTCTTGGGCATATCTCCAACAGTCTCCCACTTGCACTAGAGTCAATAATCTAGTTTCGAACCTTTGTGTATATAACACCTATGGCTTTCTGGTGTTGTATGTACACGATTGCTAGTGGTCAACTGATCTCCGGATCTGACACTTCCAGGTCCGTGTGTAATTGCATGTCTTTGCGTCTCTACGCATCACTCATTCTCTAATGAGATGGCTTTGTATAAATTTGGTCTTTCGGTGTGACCTTTAGCTCTTTGGGGTTAAAACATGTTGATAATATTGTCGCACAATATATCTTCATAGTATTATCCCACTGTGAACTACACCTAGTTTGATAACAAACTTCTTGACACAAATGCCCTCTTTTGCTGCTATAATAGCAGTCATATACTTAGCCTTTTGTTGTAGTATCTGTCACAATGTCTTAACTTTGGAAATCATCCAAATCCATTATGGAACTCACTTTCCATTATATTGTGCCACCCTTAGTTTAGATTGAGATAAACTTAATTTGTACTTTGTGACAAAGCTAGTATCAATGTAGTACTTTTACAATGAACTAACCATCTATTTGTCACTTCTACAAATATTATACTCTTAGTTCTTTCAGAAGATCATAAGAATATCCTTACTATTGTCCAATGATCATCTTACGAATCATTCTGGTATATGCTCTCAACATTTAGAGCATAGGACATATCTGGATTTGTACATATCACAGTATGATTGATATAAATACTCTTTGTGATTTCATACATCAAGTATCAATCTATACTTGATTATTTGTTTCACTTTACCAAATGTCAATACACTTGAATATATCATCAACATTGAACTCATTCAATCCTTTCTGTGCGACAAGAACCTTCTCTTGTAGTTTCTATATTGAACTCATTCAATATCTTGTCTATGTACTTCTGGCACAACCATATTAGCGTCTATTGATGCCAAATATTTGGGTTTTGCCTAAGTCTTTCATCGGGATGAAATTCTTAATATGTGTTAATAAAAGATACATTATTTCCAATCAACAATATGTCTTCCACATAATGTATTAGAAACATGTCTTAGCGCTCCCACTTAATTTCTTGCAAATGCAAGCATCTTCATTGTCTCTGATGAAATTAAACCCTTTTAACAGTTTCATCATAGTGAAGATTCCAACTCCGCTATGCTCACTCTAACCATTGAAGTTTGCATATGCTTTTAGCATCCTTTGAATTAACAAAACCCTATGGACCGTGTTATGCACATGTCCTAGGTAACGATTCTATTAGAAGAACTTGTTTTGTTTATTCAACTACCATATAACAAATTATATGTAGTGGTTGCTACATTAATCCGTCTAGACTAAATATCACTATGAAAGATCAAATCTTGTCATACTCAACCTTTGAACATTGTTGTGAACTCTTTCCCAACATGTCGACTATTTCATAGATGTGAAACATCCATGTCTATTTCTTTATAGATCCAGACACAACTATAAGGTCTTACACCTTTCTCGAGGGTCCTTCAAGTTCAAAACTTGATTTCTCGTGTATGGAACTATCACGGATTTTATGGCTTCAAGCCATTTTACGGAGTCAGGGCCCATCATCGCTTCTCTGCATGTAGTCGGTTCATTATTCTCAAATAATGATTCAACCCTCAAATCTTGGTATTTGATTGTTCATCCGACCTACTTGTTTCAATAGGAACTTGGATCTCCGTGACCACAACCTTTGAGGTACGTGAACCATGAGCATTGTTGCTGCCTCCGAAACACTTTTCGGCGCTGCGCAACTCTGCACATATAGCTAAGGTTCTTTTAACCTTATCAAAGTTTCTATTGTCCTCCCACTTAACTTTTCACGAAAAATTCCTTCTCAAAGAAACTTGACGTTTTAAGTGACAAACACTTTTGTCTCCGATGTTATGGAGGAGTACTTAACAGTTATTCGAAATAACATACAAAGACAGGTTCATCCGACTTTGGTTGCAAACATCTTTCTTATGCATAGCATACTAATGTTTAAGAAAGGACAACTTGGGTTTTATCCCAAACCATAACCTTATATGGTGTCATTTCAACGGATTATGATGGAGCTCTTTTCAGTGGAAAAACGGTAATCTCTAAAGCTTTTAATCTTTAAAATACAATGGCAGTTTTATGAATTACACCTTTCGATCTTACCATGTCAAACAAGGTTTAATTACATATCTCGAACGCTCCATACTCTTATGGTGTTTCGGGAAAATGCAAATCCACGGAACGATTCCTTAAATCTTAGGTATTATGCTAAACTTGTAACTCAAATATCTTCCTTTATGATCTTATCATAAACTATTTATATTCTTGTTACAATGATCTTGTACTTCATCTTGAAAGTCTTTGAACTTTTCAAGTGTTTCATACTTTATCCTTATTAAGTAAATATTCATATATTCACTCAAATTTTCGGAGAAAGCATATGAAGTTGAAATCCATCGCTCTTGACTACACATAACGGACTTCGTACAACAATATGTACAAGTTCCAATAAGCTAGTCATTCGTTCCCTTTTGGCCTATGAACGAAGTTTTAATTATCTCTAGGAAAGTTTCACAAGCGTCATTTGATCAAAAATCATAAGACTCCAAAATTCCATCCACATGGAGTTTCTTCATGTTATCTTTCCAATATAATTCAAACAGCGATGTCACTTCCTAAGTGATCTTTCAATCAATTTGCCTTTCGACATTTTAGCACTAGTTTTATGGATGTGATTTCTCCAACGAGATTTGTGAATCATCCATCTTTTATGGATTACGGCAATTATTTGAACAACCCTTTTGTTCTCATAATACCTGATAAAACAAATCTTTGAAGGCAAGCTTTGATGTTTAACGAGCAACACAATAACCCTTTATTTGTTCTCGATGAACATCATCACATATTCTTTTGCTAGTTACTTAGGCCATTGTAGTTCATGAATTGTGTTGTTTCGTATGACGATTCACACCAACAAATTCAGTATCAAATACTTGAGAACCACATTGTTTAATAAGCAAAGAATATAGCCATAACATGTATATCATCTATATACTTAAACTGAACAATTCTAGTCTTTTCTTTTCTGCCATATATTTATGAGATTCTCTTTCAATATTTCCTTTTCTATTTGAAAGAATCTATCAATATCAATAGTGGAGTCATACATATGACATATAGTCCAAAGCGTGTATAATTAAATACCAATGTCTTTGGACTTGCACTTTGAAGTAGATCACCATCATCAAATATTTGGTGTTCTTTCAAATTCCTTTCTTTAGTAATCTCTTGGTGTAGTAAACATTTTACCTACATCAAATATTCACCCTTATCATGGAATCGTCCATGATCAAGCTACTTTTAGCTTATAACGATGAATTATGAGTATAATGTTGCTATCCAAAACCTTTTGGAGGATTAGGACAACAAGTGTCTCCAACCTTTTTGCAAATTCTCATCAAATATGAGAACATGACTTTTGCCATATTATACTCTATCATGTTGCAACCAAAACTTCGTTTCAGATATCACAATATCTTCCACACATCATGGTTTCTGAAACAACTCTTTCAGATCCTAGATAACCTTGATATTAAGGGAATCCTTTGAATATCAAGAATCATGGATACAAACATGATACTTATATACTAACACTTGGAATTGTTACTCTTGATTTAATACTAATTATTAAACTTCATGGAGTAACCGGAACTTACTGAAAGTTTGCAATAGGACTTTTAAACTTTAGATTAACACTTAAAACAATACGATACCAGTTCGTAAAGTATCTAACCAGAATTCTATAGTTCTATCATCTCAATTATAACTAAGCGCAAGGTGGTAAACGGATGCCAATGACTACAACAACTATGCAAATTCACTTTGATTTAGTTTATGATAAATTGAGTTCTAATTAATAATTAAATTAATCTAGGTGAACTCCCACTCAAAACAATATCCCTCACATTGTTTTAGTGATCACACGAACCAAATCCACCACATCAAAACCGATCATCACGAGAGTTGATGCAACTTCAACGGTGAACAATCAACATGTTCATCATATCTACTATATGACTCATGCTCTACCTTTCGGTAATCCGTGTTCCTGAGGCCATGTCTGTACATGCTAGGCTCGTCAAGATCAAACCTTAGCTTCCGCATAAGCAAATCTGGCTTGCTTACGTTGTATACACTTGTAGAATCTAACACACCCGATCATCACGTGGTGCTTCGAAACCACAAGCTTTAGCAACGGTGCATACTAAGGGTGAACACTTAAGAACTTGAAATTGTGTGCTTGAGGGATCATCTTATAATGCTACCGTCGTCTACTAAGCAATACAAGATGCATAAAGGATTAACATCACATGCAATTCATAATATGTGATATGATATGGCCTTTCTTCTTTGTGCTTCCGATCTCCATCTTCTAGCACGAACATGATCTCCATCATCACCGACATTGCATCAAGGTCAATGACGCTTCTCCATGGTTGTCGTCCACCGGCTTCAACTATTACAACTACTTTGAATAGACACATGGGTCTTAACATAAATTAAAGACAACCATATGGCTCCTGCCGGTTGCTAACTTACAATAAGGAACATTGCATACATCAAATATAATCACAATCATGGCCATATCACATCACTGCACACCCCTGCAAAACAAAGTTAGACGCCTCTACTTTCTTTGCATGTTTTACGTGGTTTGGGGCTTTCAATAAGTATCGTTCTAACTTACGAACAAGAACCACAACATTGATACTAGTATTGTCAATCACCCGTTGTAATTTGGATCTTAACTATGCTAGGAGAAACAGGCACCCGCAAAGCCACTTATGCAATACAAGTTGCATGTCAAGCGTGGAGCAAGTCTCATGAACGATGTCATGTAAGGTTAGCCCGGGCCGCTTCATCCCAACATACCGCAAGATACAAAGTACACAAAAAGCAATCGACAATAAAAGCATCAACGCCCACAATGACCATTGTGTTCTACTCGTGCAACAGATCTACATATAGACACGGCTCTGATACCACTGTAGGGGTTTGTAGCATGGAAAACAAAAATTTTCTATCGCATACAAACAAACAAGCCAAGATCTATCTACTAGATTGTAGCAACGAGTCGATGGAATAACTTACCCTCGAAGATTCCAAAGCGGTTAACGAGAGCAGATTCTCGTGGGTGATGTAGTCGTACTCTTTCCGATCTCAAGATCGTGTAGACGATCCTTCCGGCGCCACGTTCCGGCAGCGCTCCCGCAGTCGGTCACACGTTCGGTACTCGACGAAGACCTTCCTCTCCCTTGTTCCAGCAGGCAGCGGAGGTTGTAGCACTCTCCTCGCGATTCCGGCAGCACAACGGCGTGGTACCGGAAGTAGAGGGGAAATCCCGCAGGGCTTCGCCTTAAGCCGGTGCGAGTATGGTGGAGCTTATGAGAGAGGCTATTAGTGGTCTAGTAATTAGACACACCAATTAGAAGGCTCTAAACCAATTAGAAGGCTCTAAACCGCTGGCTAAAGCAATTAGAAGCTCTAAACCAAAACGGCTCTAAACCGGAGGTAGAAGATAGGAACTTGTGTGTCTAGGAGGGGAGCCCTGCCCCTCCTTATATAGATGGGAGGGGGCTGGCGCGCCAGGGGAGGGAGGGAGTCCCTCCCCAACTCGGCCTAGGGCTGGCCGCCGGCTTGGAGGAGTGGGACTCCTCCTCCAAGTTGGTTCCAACTCCTCTTGCTTGTTTCCCACAGTTTCTTGTTTTGGCAGTTTGACTTTCAAACTGGACATTTGACTTTTCTGTTTTAGGATTCAATTTAATCCTTTATTTGGGACAGCAAGAACACTTAGTACATGATGCAATCATTCCAATATGTAATGACACATTCATGTACCCCTCTCCCCCCCCCCGGAGTGCCGGACAATCCGGAACCTTCTAGAACATTCCCGATGAAAACACCGGAATCATTCCCGAACTCCGAAACGGGACTTTCCTTATATGAATCTTATTCTCCGGACCATTCCGGATCACCTCGTGATATCCCGGATCCCATCCGAGACTCCGAACAACATTCGGTCTCTTTCTCATAATACCATAACTACTCAAACAACGTCGAATCCTTAAGTGTGTCTCCCTACGGTTCGTGAATTATGCGGACATGATCGAGACACTTCTCCGAACAATAACCAATAGAGGAATCTGGAAATTCATATGGCTCCCACATATTTCTACGATTACTTTGCGATCGAATGAACCACTTACATACGATACCAATTTCCCTTTGTCTCACGATATGTTACTTATCCGAGGTTATGATCGTCGGTATCTCTGCATACCTAGTTCAACCTCGTTACTGATAAGTACTCTTTTCTCGTTCCCGTGATATGTGATCCCTTGTGACCAAGTCACATGCTTGCAAGCCAATTGGATGACATTTCACCGAGAGGGCCCAGAGTATATCTATCCGTCATGTGGATGGACAAATCCCACTCTTGATCCATGTGTTTCAACCAATACTTTCCGAACACTTAATGCCACCTTTATAGCCACCCAGTTACGGTGTGGTGTTTGATGTCATCAAAGCATCCATCCGGTAAAGGTGATATGCATGATCTCATGGTCGAAGGAATTAGGTTACTATGTATCAGAAAGCATATAGCAATTGAACTATTGAAATGACTTGATCTTTATGCTACGCTTATCTATAGGAGTATGTCCATCACATCATTCTCCTAATGATATGATCTTGTTGTTAATAACATCTCTATGTTCATGATCAGGAAACCATGATCATATATTAACCAACAAGCTAGTTTAACAAGAGGCTTTATTAGGGACTCTTATTTTAGTTTACAAATCACACAAGTATTAATGTTTCCGGTTAATACAATTATAGCATGGTATGTAAACATTTATCATAAGTGTGAAGACATGATAATAACCACTTTATTATTGCCTCTTGGGCATATCTCCAACAGTCTCCCACTTGCACTAGAGTCAATAATATAGTTTCGAACCTTTGTGTATATAACACCTATGGCTTTCCGGTGTTGTATGTACACGATTGCTAGTGGTCAACTGATCTCCGGATCTGACACTTCCAGGTCCGTGTGTAATTGCATGTCTTTGCGTCTCTACGCATCACTCATTCTCTAATGAGATGGCTTTGTATAAATTTGGTCTTTCGGTGTGACCTTTAGCTCTTTGGGGTTAAAACATGTTGATAATATTGTCGCACAATATATCTTCATAGTATTATCCCACTGTGAACTACACCTAGTTTGATAACAAACTTCTTGACACAAATGCCCTCTTTTGCTGCTATAATAGCAGTCATATACTTAGCCTTTTGTTGTAGTATCTGTCACAATGTCTTAACTTTGGAAATCATCCAAATCCATTATGGAACTCACTTTCCATTATATTGTGCCACCCTTAGTTTAGATTGAGATAAACTTAATTTGTACTTTGTGACAAAGCTAGTATCAATGTAGTACTTTTACAATGAACTAACCATCTATTTGTCACTTCTACAAATATTATACTCTTAGTTCTTTCAGAAGATCATAAGAATATCCTTACTATTGTCCAATGATCATCTTACGAATCATTCTGGTATATGCTCTCAACATTTAGAGCATAGGACATATCTGGATTTGTACATATCACAGTATGATTGATATAAATACTCTTTGTGATTTCATACATCAAGTATCAATCTATACTTGATTATTTGTTTCACTTTACCAAATGTCAATACACTTGAATATATCATCAACATTGAACTCATTCAATCCTTTCTGTGCGACAAGAACCTTCTCTTGTAGTTTCTATATTGAACTCATTCAATATCTTGTCTATGTACTTCTGGCACAACCATATTAGCGTCTATTGATGCCAAATATTTGGGTTTTGCCTAAGTCTTTCATCGGGATGAAATTCTTAATATGTGTTAATAAAAGATACATTATTTCCAATCAACAATATGTCTTCCACATAATGTATTAGAAACATGTCTTAGCGCTCCCACTTAATTTCTTGCAAATGCAAGCATCTTCATTGTCTCTGATGAAATTAAACCCTTTTAACAGTTTCATCATAGTGAAGATTCCAACTCCGCTATGCTCACTCTAACCATTGAAGTTTGCATATGCTTTTAGCATCCTTTGAATTAACAAAACCCTATGGACCGTGTTATGCACATGTCCTAGGTAACGATTCTATTAGAAGAACTTGTTTTGTTTATTCAACTACCATATAACAAATTATATGTAGTGGTTGCTACATTAATCCGTCTAGACTAAATATCACTATGAAAGATCAAATCTTGTCATAGTCAACCTTTGAACATTGTTGTGAACTCTTTCCCAACATGTCGACTATTTCATAGATGTGAAACATCCATGTCTATTTCTTTATAGATCCAGACACAACTATAAGGTCTTACACCTTTCTCGAGGGTCCTTCAAGTTCAAAACTTGATTTCTCGTGTATGGAACTATCACGGATTTTATGGCTTCAAGCCATTTTACGGAGTCAGGGCCCATCATCGCTTCTCTGCATGTAGTCGGTTCATTATTCTCAAATAATGATTCAACCCTCAAATCTTGGTATTTGATTGTTCATCCGACCTACTTGTTTCAATAGGAACTTGGATCTCCGTGACCACAACCTTTGAGGTACGTGAACCATGAGCATTGTTGCTGCCTCCGAAACACTTTTCGGCGCTGCGCAACTCTGCACATATAGCTAAGGTTCTTTTAACCTTATCAAAGTTTCTATTGTCCTCCCACTTAACTTTTCACGAAAAATTCCTTCTCAAAGAAACTTGACGTTTTAAGTGACAAACACTTTTGTCTCCGATGTTATGGAGGAGTACTTAACAGTTATTCGAAATAACATACAAAGACAGGTTCATCCGACTTTGGTTGCAAACATCTTTCTTATGCATAGCATACTAATGTTTAAGAAAGGACAACTTGGGTTTTATCCCAAACCATAACCTTATATGGTGTCATTTCAACGGATTATGATGGAGCTCTTTTCAGTGGAAAAACGGTAATCTCTAAAGCTTTTAATCTTTAAAATACAATGGCAGTTTTATGAATTACACCTTTCGATCTTACCATGTCAAACAAGGTTTAATTACATATCTCGAACGCTCCATACTCTTATGGTGTTTCGGGAAAATGCAAATCCACGGAACGATTCCTTAAATCTTAGGTATTATGCTAAACTTGTAACTCAAATATCTTCCTTTATGATCTTATCATAAACTATTTATATTCTTGTTACAATGATCTTGTACTTCATCTTGAAAGTCTTTGAACTTTTCAAGTGTTTCATACTTTATCCTTATTAAGTAAATATTCATATATTCACTCAAATTTTCGGAGAAAGCATATGAAGTTGAAATCCATCGCTCTTGACTACACATAACGGACTTCGTACAACAATATGTACAAGTTCCAATAAGCTAGTCATTCGTTCCCTTTTGGCCTATGAACGAAGTTTTAATTATCTCTAGGAAAGTTTCACAAGCGTCATTTGATCAAAAATCAGAAGACTCCAAAATTCCATCCACATGGAGTTTCTTCATGTTATCTTTCCAATATAATTCAAACAACGATGTCACTTCCTAAGTGATCTTTCAATCAATTTGCCTTTCGACATTTTAGCACTAGTTTTATGGATGTGATTTCTCCAACGAGATTTGTGAATCATCCATCTTTTATGGATTACGGCAATTATTTGAACAACCCTTTTGTTCTCATAATACCTGATAAAACAAATCTTTGAAGGCAAGCTTTGATGTTTAACGAGCAACACAATAACCCTTTATTTGTTCTCGATGAACATCATCACATATTCTTTTGCTAGTTACTTAGGCCATTGTAGTTCATGAATTGTGTTGTTTCGTATGACGATTCACACCAACAAATTCAGTATCAAATACTTGAGAACCACATTGTTTAATAAGCAAAGAATATAGCCATAACATGTATATCATCTATATACTTAAACTGAACAATTCTAGTCTTTTCTTTTCTGCCATATATTTATGAGATTCTCTTTCAATATTTCCTTTTCTATTTGAAAGAATCTATCAATATCAATAGTGGAGTCATACATATGACATATAGTCCAAAGCGTGTATAATTAAATACCAATGTCTTTGGACTTGCACTTTGAAGTAGATCACCATCATCAAATATTTGGTGTTCTTTCAAATTCCTTTCTTTAGTAATCTCTTGGTGTAGTAAACATTTTACCTACATCAAATATTCACCCTTATCATGGAATCGTCCATGATCAAGCTACTTTTAGCTTATAACGATGAATTATGAGTATAATGTTGCTATCCAAAACCTTTTGGAGGATTAGGACAACAAGTGTCTCCAACCTTTTTGCAAATTCTCATCAAATATGAGAACATGACTTTTGCCATATTATACTCTATCATGTTGCAACCAAAACTTCGTTTCAGATATCACAATATCTTCCACACATCATGGTTTCTGAAACAACTCTTTCAGATCCTAGATAACCTTGATATTAAGGGAATCCTTTGAATATCAAGAATCATGGATACAAACATGATACTTATATACTAACACTTGGAATTGTTACTCTTGATTTAATACTAATTATTAAACTTCATGGAGTAACCGGAACTTACTGAAAGTTTGCAATAGGACTTTTAAACTTTAGATTAACACTTAAAACAATACGATACCAGTTCGTAAAGTATCTAACCAGAATTCTATAGTTCTATCATCTCAATTATAACTAAGCGCAAGGTGGTAAACGGATGCCAATGACTACAACAACTATGCAAATTCACTTTGATTTAGTTTATGATAAATTGAGTTCTAATTAATAATTAAATTAATCTAGGTGAACTCCCACTCAAAACAATATCCCTCACATTGTTTTAGTGATCACACGAACCAAATCCACCACATCAAAACCGATCATCACGAGAGTTGATGCAACTTCAACGGTGAACAATCAACATGTTCATCATATCTACTATATGACTCATGCTCTACCTTTCGGTAATCCGTGTTCCTGAGGCCATGTCTGTACATGCTAGGCTCGTCAAGATCAAACCTTAGCTTCCGCATAAGCAAATCTGGCTTGCTTACGTTGTATACACTTGTAGAATCTAACACACCCGATCATCACGTGGTGCTTCGAAACCACAAGCTTTAGCAACGGTGCATACTAAGGGTGAACACTTAAGAACTTGAAATTGTGTGCTTGAGGGATCATCTTATAATGCTACCGTCGTCTACTAAGCAATACAAGATGCATAAAGGATTAACATCACATGCAATTCATAATATGTGATATGATATGGCCTTTCTTCTTTGTGCTTCCGATCTCCATCTTCTAGCACGAACATGATCTCCATCATCACCGACATTGCATCAAGGTCAATGACGCTTCTCCATGGTTGTCGTCCACCGGCTTCAACTATTACAACTACTTTGAATAGACACATGGGTCTTAACATAAATTAAAGACAACCATATGGCTCCTGCCGGTTGCTAACTTACAATAAGGAACATTGCATACATCAAATATAATCACAATCATGGCCATATCACATCACTGCACACCCCTGCAAAACAAAGTTAGACGCCTCTACTTTCTTTGCATGTTTTACGTGGTTTGGGGCTTTCAATAAGTATCGTTCTAACTTACGAACAAGAACCACAACATTGATACTAGTATTGTCAATCACCCGTTGTAATTTGGATCTTAACTATGCTAGGAGAAACAGGCACCCGCAAAGCCACTTATGCAATACAAGTTGCATGTCAAGCGTGGAGCAAGTCTCATGAACGATGTCATGTAAGGTTAGCCCGGGCCGCTTCATCCCAACATACCGCAAGATACAAAGTACACAAAAAGCAATCGACAATAAAAGCATCAACGCCCACAATGACCATTGTGTTCTACTCGTGCAACAGATCTACATATAGACACGGCTCTGATACCACTGTAGGGGTTTGTAGCATGGAAAACAAAAATTTTCTATCGCATACAAACAAACAAGCCAAGATCTATCTACTAGATTGTAGCAACGAGTCGATGGAATAACTTACCCTCGAAGATTCCAAAGCGGTTAACGAGAGCAGATTCTCGTGGGTGATGTAGTCGTACTCTTTCCGATCTCAAGATCGTGTAGACGATCCTTCCGGCGCCACGTTCCGGCAGCGCTCCCGCAGTCGGTCACACGTTCGGTACTCGACGAAGACCTTCCTCTCCCTTGTTCCAGCAGGCAGCGGAGGTTGTAGCACTCTCCTCGCGATTCCGGCAGCACAACGGTGTGGTACCGGAAGTAGAGGGGAAATCCCGCAGGGCTTCGCCTTAAGCCGGTGCGAGTATGGTGGAGCTTATGAGAGAGGCTATTAGTGGTCTAGTAATTAGACACACCAATTAGAAGGCTCTAAACCAATTAGAAGGCTCTAAACCGCTGGCTAAAGCAATTAGAAGCTCTAAACCAAAACGGCTCTAAACCGGAGGTAGAAGATAGGAACTTGTGTGTCTAGGAGGGGAGCCCTGCCCCTCCTTATATAGATGGGAGGGGGCTGGCGCGCCAGGGGAGGGAGGGAGTCCCTCCCCAACTCGGCCTAGGGCTGGCCGCCGGCTTGGAGGAGTGGGACTCCTCCTCCAAGTTGGTTCCAACTCCTCTTGCTTGTTTCCCACAGTTTCTTGTTTTGGCAGTTTGACTTTCAAACTGGACATTTGACTTTTCTGTTTTAGGATTCAATTTAATCCTTTATTTGGGACAGCAAGAACACTTAGTACATGATGCAATCATTCCAATATGTAATGACACATTCATGTACCCCTCTCCCCCCCCCCGGAGTGCCGGACAATCCGGAACCTTCTAGAACATTCCCGATGAAAACACCGGAATCATTCCCGAACTCCGAAACGGGACTTTCCTTATATGAATCTTATTCTCCGGACCATTCCGGATCACCTCGTGATATCCCGGATCCCATCCGAGACTCCGAACAACATTCGGTCTCTTTCTCATAATACCATAACTACTCAAACAACGTCGAATCCTTAAGTGTGTCTCCCTACGGTTCGTGAATTATGCGGACATGATCGAGACACTTCTCCGAACAATAACCAATAGAGGAATCTGGAAATTCATATGGCTCCCACATATTTCTACGATTACTTTGCGATCGAATGAACCACTTACATACGATACCAATTTCCCTTTGTCTCACGATATGTTACTTATCCGAGGTTATGATCGTCGGTATCTCTGCATACCTAGTTCAACCTCGTTACTGATAAGTACTCTTTTCTCGTTCCCGTGATATGTGATCCCTTGTGACCAAGTCACATGCTTGCAAGCCAATTGGATGACATTTCACCGAGAGGGCCCAGAGTATATCTATCCGTCATGTGGATGGACAAATCCCACTCTTGATCCATGTGTTTCAACCAATACTTTCCGAACACTTAATGCCACCTTTATAGCCACCCAGTTACGGTGTGGTGTTTGATGTCATCAAAGCATCCATCCGGTAAAGGTGATATGCATGATCTCATGGTCGAAGGAATTAGGTTACTATGTATCAGAAAGCATATAGCAATTGAACTATTGAAATGACTTGATCTTTATGCTACGCTTATCTATAGGAGTATGTCCATCACATCATTCTCCTAATGATATGATCTTGTTGTTAATAACATCTCTATGTTCATGATCAGGAAACCATGATCATATATTAACCAACAAGCTAGTTTAACAAGAGGCTTTACTAGGGACTCTTATTTTAGTTTACAAATCACACAAGTATTAATGTTTCCGGTTAATACAATTATAGCATGGTATGTAAACATTTATCATAAGTGTGAAGACATGATAATAACCACTTTATTATTGCCTCTTGGGCATATCTCCAACAGTCTCCCACTTGCACTAGAGTCAATAATCTAGTTTCGAACCTTTGTGTATATAACACCTATGGCTTTCCGGTGTTGTATGTACACGATTGCTAGTGGTCAACTGATCTCCGGATCTGACACTTCCAGGTCCGTGTGTAATTGCATGTCTTTGCGTCTCTACGCATCACTCATTCTCTAATGAGATGGCTTTGTATAAATTTGGTCTTTCGGTGTGACCTTTAGCTCTTTGGGGTTAAAACATGTTGATAATATTGTCGCACAATATATCTTCATAGTATTATCCCACTGTGAACTACACCTAGTTTGATAACAAACTTCTTGACACAAATGCCCTCTTTTGCTGCTATAATAGCAGTCATATACTTAGCCTTTTGTTGTAGTATCTGTCACAATGTCTTAACTTTGGAAATCATCCAAATCCATTATGGAACTCACTTTCCATTATATTGTGCCACCCTTAGTTTAGATTGAGATAAACTTAATTTGTACTTTGTGACAAAGCTAGTATCAATGTAGTACTTTTACAATGAACTAACCATCTATTTGTCACTTCTACAAATATTATACTCTTAGTTCTTTCAGAAGATCATAAGAATATCCTTACTATTGTCCAATGATCATCTTACGAATCATTCTGGTATATGCTCTCAACATTTAGAGCATAGGACATATCTGGATTTGTACATATCACAGTATGATTGATATAAATACTCTTTGTGATTTCATACATCAAGTATCAATCTATACTTGATTATTTGTTTCACTTTACCAAATGTCAATACACTTGAATATATCATCAACATTGAACTCATTCAATCCTTTCTGTGCGACAAGAACCTTCTCTTGTAGTTTCTATATTGAACTCATTCAATATCTTGTCTATGTACTTCTGGCACAACCATATTAGCGTCTATTGATGCCAAATATTTGGGTTTTGCCTAAGTCTTTCATCGGGATGAAATTCTTAATATGTGTTAATAAAAGATACATTATTTCCAATCAACAATATGTCTTCCACATAATGTATTAGAAACATGTCTTAGCGCTCCCACTTAATTTCTTGCAAATGCAAGCATCTTCATTGTCTCTGATGAAATTAAACCCTTTTAACAGTTTCATCATAGTGAAGATTCCAACTCCACTATGCTCACTCTAACCATTGAAGTTTGCATATGCTTTTAGCATCCTTTGAATTAACAAAACCCTATGGACCGTGTTATGCACATGTCCTAGGTAACGATTCTATTAGAAGAACTTGTTTTGTTTATTCAACTACCATATAACAAATTATATGTAGTGGTTGCTACATTAATCCGTCTAGACTAAATATCACTATGAAAGATCAAATCTTGTCATAGTCAACCTTTGAACATTGTTGTGAACTCTTTCCCAACATGTCGACTATTTCATACATGTGAAACATCCATGTCTATTTCTTTATAGATCCAGACACAACTATAAGGTCTTACACCTTTCTCGAGGGTCCTTCAAGTTCAAAACTTGATTTCTCGTGTATGGAACTATCACGGATTTTATGGCTTCAAGCCATTTTACGGAGTCAGGGCCCATCATCGCTTCTCTGCATGTAGTCGGTTCATTATTCTCAAATAATGATTCAACCCTCAAATCTTGGTATTTGATTGTTCATCCGACCTACTTGTTTCAATAGGAACTTGGATCTCCGTGACCACAACCTTTGAGGTACGTGAACCATGAGCATTGTTGCTGCCTCCGAAACACTTTTCGGCGCTGCGCAACTCTGCACATATAGCTAAGGTTCTTTTAACCTTATCAAAGTTTCTATTGTCCTCCCACTTAACTTTTCACGAAAAATTCCTTCTCAAAGAAACTTGACGTTTTAAGTGACAAACACTTTTGTCTCCGATGTTATGGAGGAGTACTTAACAGTTATTCGAAATAACATACAAAGACAGGTTCATCCGACTTTGGTTGCAAACATCTTTCTTATGCATAGCATACTAATGTTTAAGAAAGGACAACTTGGGTTTTATCCCAAACCATAACCTTATATGGTGTCATTTCAACGGATTATGATGGAGCTCTTTTCAGTGGAAAAACGGTAATCTCTAAAGCTTTTAATCTTTAAAATACAATGGCAGTTTTATGAATTACACCTTTCGATCTTACCATGTCAAACAAGGTTTAATTACATATCTCGAACGCTCCATACTCTTATGGTGTTTCGGGAAAATGCAAATCCACGGAACGATTCCTTAAATCTTAGGTATTATGCTAAACTTGTAACTCAAATATCTTCCTTTATGATCTTATCATAAACTATTTATATTCTTGTTACAATGATCTTGTACTTCATCTTGAAAGTCTTTGAACTTTTCAAGTGTTTCATACTTTATCCTTATTAAGTAAATATTCATATATTCACTCAAATTTTCGGAGAAAGCATATGAAGTTG
Source organism: Avena sativa (assembly GCA_916181665.1). NCBI lineage: Eukaryota > Viridiplantae > Streptophyta > Magnoliopsida > Poales > Poaceae > Avena > Avena sativa. The sequence goes on along the minus strand of OV702294.1, from coordinate 161,073,177 downwards.
AAATCCATCGCTCTTGACTACACATAACGGACTTCGTACAACAATATGTACAAGTTCCAATAAGCTAGTCATTCGTTCCCTTTTGGCCTATGAACGAAGTTTTAATTATCTCTAGGAAAGTTTCACAAGCGTCATTTGATCAAAAATCAGAAGACTCCAAAATTCCATCCACATGGAGTTTCTTCATGTTATCTTTCCAATATAATTCAAACAGCGATGTCACTTCCTAAGTGATCTTTCAATCAATTTGCCTTTCGACATTTTAGCACTAGTTTTATGGATGTGATTTCTCCAACGAGATTTGTGAATCATCCATCTTTTATGGATTACGGCAATTATTTGAACAACCCTTTTGTTCTCATAATACCTGATAAAACAAATCTTTGAAGGCAAGCTTTGATGTTTAACGAGCAACACAATAACCCTTTATTTGTTCTCGATGAACATCATCACATATTCTTTTGCTAGTTACTTAGGCCATTGTAGTTCATGAATTGTGTTGTTTCGTATGACGATTCACACCAACAAATTCAGTATCAAATACTTGAGAACCACATTGTTTAATAAGCAAAGAATATAGCCATAACATGTATATCATCTATATACTTAAACTGAACAATTCTAGTCTTTTCTTTTCTGCCATATATTTATGAGATTCTCTTTCAATATTTCCTTTTCTATTTGAAAGAATCTATCAATATCAATAGTGGAGTCATACATATGACATATAGTCCAAAGCGTGTATAATTAAATACCAATGTCTTTGGACTTGCACTTTGAAGTAGATCACCATCATCAAATATTTGGTGTTCTTTCAAATTCCTTTCTTTAGTAATCTCTTGGTGTAGTAAACATTTTACCTACATCAAATATTCACCCTTATCATGGAATCGTCCATGATCAAGCTACTTTTAGCTTATAACGATGAATTATGAGTATAATGTTGCTATCCAAAACCTTTTGGAGGATTAGGACAACAAGTGTCTCCAACCTTTTTGCAAATTCTCATCAAATATGAGAACATGACTTTTGCCATATTATACTCTATCATGTTGCAACCAAAACTTCGTTTCAGATATCACAATATCTTCCACACATCATGGTTTCTGAAACAACTCTTTCAGATCCTAGATAACCTTGATATTAAGGGAATCCTTTGAATATCAAGAATCATGGATACAAACATGATACTTATATACTAACACTTGGAATTGTTACTCTTGATTTAATACTAATTATTAAACTTCATGGAGTAACCGGAACTTACTGAAAGTTTGCAATAGGACTTTTAAACTTTAGATTAACACTTAAAACAATACGATACCAGTTCGTAAAGTATCTAACCAGAATTCTATAGTTCTATCATCTCAATTATAACTAAGCGCAAGGTGGTAAACGGATGCCAATGACTACAACAACTATGCAAATTCACTTTGATTTAGTTTATGATAAATTGAGTTCTAATTAATAATTAAATTAATCTAGGTGAACTCCCACTCAAAACAATATCCCTCACATTGTTTTAGTGATCACACGAACCAAATCCACCACATCAAAACCGATCATCACGAGAGTTGATGCAACTTCAACGGTGAACAATCAACATGTTCATCATATCTACTATATGACTCATGCTCTACCTTTCGGTAATCCGTGTTCCTGAGGCCATGTCTGTACATGCTAGGCTCGTCAAGATCAAACCTTAGCTTCCGCATAAGCAAATCTGGCTTGCTTACGTTGTATACACTTGTAGAATCTAACACACCCGATCATCACGTGGTGCTTCGAAACCACAAGCTTTAGCAACGGTGCATACTAAGGGTGAACACTTAAGAACTTGAAATTGTGTGCTTGAGGGATCATCTTATAATGCTACCGTCGTCTACTAAGCAATACAAGATGCATAAAGGATTAACATCACATGCAATTCATAATATGTGATATGATATGGCCTTTCTTCTTTGTGCTTCCGATCTCCATCTTCTAGCACGAACATGATCTCCATCATCACCGACATTGCATCAAGGTCAATGACGCTTCTCCATGGTTGTCGTCCACCGGCTTCAACTATTACAACTACTTTGAATAGACACATGGGTCTTAACATAAATTAAAGACAACCATATGGCTCCTGCCGGTTGCTAACTTACAATAAGGAACATTGCATACATCAAATATAATCACAATCATGGCCATATCACATCACTGCACACCCCTGCAAAACAAAGTTAGACGCCTCTACTTTCTTTGCATGTTTTACGTGGTTTGGGGCTTTCAATAAGTATCGTTCTAACTTACGAACAAGAACCACAACATTGATACTAGTATTGTCAATCACCCGTTGTAATTTGGATCTTAACTATGCTAGGAGAAACAGGCACCCGCAAAGCCACTTATGCAATACAAGTTGCATGTCAAGCGTGGAGCAAGTCTCATGAACGATGTCATGTAAGGTTAGCCCGGGCCGCTTCATCCCAACATACCGCAAGATACAAAGTACACAAAAAGCAATCGACAATAAAAGCATCAACGCCCACAATGACCATTGTGTTCTACTCGTGCAACAGATCTACATATAGACACGGCTCTGATACCACTGTAGTGGTTCGTAGCATGGAAAACAAAAATTTTCTATCGCATACAAACAAACAAGCCAAGATCTATCTACTAGATTGTAGCAACGAGTCGATGGAATAACTTACCCTCGAAGATTCCAAAGCGGTTAACGAGAGCAGATTCTCGTGGGTGATGTAGTCGTACTCTTTCCGATCTCAAGATCGTGTAGACGATCCTTCCGGCGCCACGTTCCGGCAGCGCTCCCGCAGTCGGTCACACGTTTGGTACTCGACGAAGACCTTCCTCTCCCTTGTTCCAGCAGGCAGCGGAGGTTGTAGCACTCTCCTCGCGATTCCGGCAGCACAACGGCGTGGTACCGGAAGTAGAGGGGAAATCCCGCAGGGCTTCGCCTTAAGCCGGTGCGAGTATGGTGGAGCTTATGAGAGAGGCTATTAGTGGTCTAGTAATTAGACACACCAATTAGAAGGCTCTAAACCAATTAGAAGGCTCTAAACCGCTGGCTAAAGCAATTAGAAGCTCTAAACCAAAACGGCTCTAAACCGGAGGTAGAAGATAGGAACTTGTGTGTCTAGGAGGGGAGCCCTGCCCCTCCTTATATAGATGGGAGGGGGCTGGTGCGCTAGGGGAGGGAGGGAGTCCCTCCCCAAATCGGCCTAGCGCTGGCCGCCGGCTTGGAGGAGTGGGACTCCTCCTCCAAGTTGGTTCCAACTCCTCTTGCTTGTTTCCCACAGTTTCTTGTTTTGGCAGTTTGACTTTCAAACTGGACATTTGACTTTTCTGTTTTAGGATTCAATTTAATCCTTTATTTGGGACAGCAAGAACACTTAGTACATGATGCAATCATTCCAATATGTAATGACACATTCATGTACCCCTCCCCCCCGGAGTGCCGGACAATCCGGAACCTTCTAGAACATTCCCGATGAAAACACCGGAATCATTCCCGAACTCCGAAACGGGACTTTCCTTATATGAATCTTATTCTCCGGACCATTCCGGATCACCTCGTGATATCCCGGATCCCATCCGAGACTCCGAACAACATTCGGTCTCTTTCTCATAATACCATAACTACTCAAACAACGTCGAATCCTTAAGTGTGTCTCCCTACGGTTCGTGAATTATGCGGACATGATCGAGACACTTCTCCGAACAATAACCAATAGAGGAATCTGGAAATTCATATGGCTCCCACATATTTCTACGATTACTTTGCGATCGAATGAACCACTTACATACGATACCAATTTCCCTTTGTCTCATGATATGTTACTTATCCGAGGTTATGATCGTCGGTATCCCTGCATACCTAGTTCAACCTCGTTACTGATAAGTACTCTTTTCTCGTTCCCGTGATATGTGATCCCTTGTGACCAAGTCACATGCTTGCAATCCAATTGGATGACATTTCACCGAGAGGGCCCAGAGTATATCTATCCGTCATGTGGATGGACAAATCCCACTCTTGATCCATGTGTTTCAACCAATACTTTCCGAACACTTAATGCCACCTTTATAGCCACCCAGTTACGGTGTGGTGTTTGATGTCATCAAAGCATCCATCCGGTAAAGGTGATATGCATGATCTCATGGTCGAAGGAATTAGGTTACTATGTATCAGAAAGCATATAGCAATTGAACTATTGAAATGACTTGATCTTTATGCTACGCTTATCTATAGGAGTATGTCCATCACATCATTCTCCTAATGATATGATCCTGTTGTTAATAACATCTCTATGTTCATGATCAGGAAACCATGATCATATATTAACCAACAAGCTAGTTTAACAAGAGGCTTTACTAGGGACTCTTATTTTAGTTTACAAATCACACAAGTATTAATGTTTCCGGTTAATACAATTATAGCATGGTATGTAAACATTTATCATAAGTGTGAAGACATGATAATAACCACTTTATTATTGCCTCTTGGGCATATCTCCAACAAATTTTCACCAAATAAAAACCTTGAATGATCAATGTTTCTTTCTTACTTTGAGAATAGGTTTAGTCTTAAAGGAGGATTGCTATAAACTTTGATATGATCTTAAAGGAATTATGTGTGTTTTGAAATGAGTTTGGATTCTAAAACTTAAGTGTTTTATAATTTAAAAGATTTTGACATAAGATCTAAATCTTAAATTAATTAAGAGAAAAGTATTATAACTTAAATCTTATCTAAAAACAATATTGTATATGAAATTCATTTCATATACATAAACAAGATACAAAGAATGAACTTACTGAAGTTATTCCAAACTTCACAATTTACACAAGAGTAAAGAATAAGAATATTCTTTATTAATAAATATATAAACTTTATTACAAATGAACCAAATAAAGATTACAAGAATTATAAAAGAAAAATTACAAAAGAATAAGAAAACTACATTTGTATATTCACTAACTATCCTATATCTAAAACTACACTAAATCTTCATCTTTATCTTTGTACCTACAAAACAAAGATTAAATAGAAAACAAAATAGGATCAGTGTTAGCATATTTCTCTCAGATATGTCAGTGAGGTGCACTTGAAAACCTCATCATTAAGAAATGTGGTAAAAGGGGCAAGTTTCACCAATCTGAAAGATTTCATCCTTCGTAAATTCAAAGCCAGAATTCAAATGACAGCCAAAAGGGACCAATTCACCAGCCAGATAAAAGTAGTTTGGTAATAGTAAAGTTCAAACTTTCTGAACTTATCCACATGTGCATAGCAGACACACAAGCTGCACACATACAAGCATGAAAAGGGGTGTGATGTCGACCTCACAAGCATAACCATTATCACAAAACCACAACCCAGCCGTGGAGGAGCACATCAGTGCATCTCTCCACTACACAATACACCAGCACAGCCAGGATGAACAGCAGCTAAACCAAGAACAGCAACCAAACCCAACCACCCAGATCAACCCAAACATCACAGGATGGTGACTTAAGGAGGGGAATGGATCTGGTGGACAGCAAGGTCAAGCCCAGGAACTAGGAGGAGCATGCAAGCTCAAGGGCAAGCTCAGGAGCACAGCAAAAGCAGATTAAGATCCAGACCAAGGTCAAGATCATCATCAATATACTACATCCACATCAAAATCTGTGGTGAGCCTCATAAAACCATCACATGATTTCATCATATTATCTAAATAAAAGCATGTGTTGTTTTATGAGATAATCTCTCAATAATCACCCAAGAGGAGTGCATCTATCCTAGAGATTTCAAGTATAAGGATAAGAAATCAAGCTCAACCACAAACACTAAACCCTCAGACCATCATCACCGGGTTCAGTGTTATTTTTTGCAACTTAGATCATTTTCATTTGATCTTATCAGATCAGGGCACATATCTCAGAGAGAGTAGCACCTCTAAACCTATAAATTTCAAACAAACTATTGCCCAGCTAACTAAGAATTACATCCTAGAGCCTCATACCAACATCATAGGCAGGAAAGTTAATAAAAGCTTCCATATCATCTTATCAGTTTTAATCACAAGCATAATCAAGCTAAGCCTAGAAATAAAAACCCAATCACTTGTGTGCCAGAATACAATGGTATCACAAGGACAAGTTCTTAATGAGCTAAAACCAAGCTTCACTTAGCTTCCACAGATAAAAAGGGACAACCACTACATATCATTTTCCTGAAGCCAAGTGCCAGAAATCAACATTTAAATGAATCTATACATCCACAGAATACCATTACATGTAATGATTTGATTCAGAATGTATAATCTCAAACAAGCCCACATTATAATTGCAGTAAGCAACTACTGAGAGAGAGACTACTATTAGTATAAGCCACCTGACAGTAGAGAAACTTCTCAGATCAACAACATAATCCAATCAAGGATTTTATTAAGACACTAGCATGGATCATGGTGGATTACCACTAGAATTAATCTAACAAGCAATTAGAATCAACAAAGCTACTATCAATCATCAACCACAACAGACAATCCTTTTCCATGATCAAATATGATCAACACTAGATCTAAAGCATCATAGATATGATCAACAATGGGTTATGAATCCTAATCAAAGCAAGAACCCTAATCCAGAGATGAACTCAACCATCACATAGTCACTCGGCATGAAAGCCACTAGATACACACAGAAAGAATCATGGTAGTAGCAGGGACAAACACCACCATGACAACTTACTAAGGTCCTCGCTGACAAATCGAAGAGGAAGCAGAGGGGCCGACAAACCGCGGCGGCACATGGAGCACCTAGAGGGGCGCTGCAACCTACACCTGCCATGGCGGCGGTCGCAGCAGCGCACGAGACCAGCACACCACCGCAGGCGGGATCGTGGAAGCGACGACAACATCTTTTCCGAACCCTAGGGTTTAGGAATAGGGAGGAACTGACCACGGGGAAGCCCTGGAGTCAAATCCAAGTGGATAGCACGAACGAGCATCGTCGACAACCCCAACTTGCACCACAACGGCGGCCAGAACGGCCGATGGCGGCAGGAATTGACGGTGGCGGCATCGCCGGCCACGGAGTCGAGCCAGAGGAGGAGAGGATAAGGTCGAGGAAGGAGGCAGAGTGGACTGGTGGGCCAAAACTCTTCGGGGTGGTCTTTTTGACCCTGCCCTATTGGGCCACCCCGACCCAATAAGCCCAAGGGGCCAGCCCAAGTTATTTAATAAAGTCTTTATCAAATAAAAAAAGACCAAAATGCCCCTAGTCTCAATAATTTTTTTAGAAAATAAAATAAAAGTCCAAAATTTATAAATGAAAGATTTTTGGATTCACAATAATCCACTCTGTCCAAAGAAAATAAAATATCAAATTTTGGACATTTAAATTTTTATAAGAATTTTGTAGTTTATATATTCCTTATGGAATTTTACAAAATTATTGAAAGATGATAAAAATAAATAAAAATCACTTTTATTATTTATTAATATTATAATATTTATGAAAAATACTAAATAAATATTTAGTAATAAAACTTTAATAATTCATATTCCTATAATGATAAATGTTTATAATATAAGTAAAATACCAAAAATCTTGGAAAAATAAGAATTCTAATTAAAAATATAATCATGTATTATTATTTCACTTAATTAAATATTTATTATTTATTAAGTAATTATAAAGTAATAATAAAAATCATAACTTATTGTTTATTAATCACAAAAATAAATATAGCAAAATGATCATAAAAATAATATATACATGATAAAAATCTCATATTATACTTTGAATTACATAAAAATTCAAATATTTTAATAACTCAAATTTAAACCTAGTCACTTCATTAATAATTCATAAAAGGATAAATAACATTTATTAATATCTTTAAAATGAGTAAAATAAGTTTAATATATAGTACAAATATTAAATATTAATGAAATGAAACTCTAATGGTTTAAAAACATTATAAACATCTTTATATTAAACTATCTTCAACTCTAAGTGAAGATTATATTCTCAAAGGATTCCAATTCATGATAAAAACCTCAAAGAACATCTTGTGAATAAATCATATCCTTTCCATTAACTTTAAATTATCAAATTTCAACAATTACCACAACACTATAGAAAGTTCAAGGGTAGTTAAATGAAAATATATCTGGAATTATAAACTCTACTCACTTATCTATAAAAGATAAATGATACTACTCTATCGTAGAATTAAGAAACCATTATCTCAAGTAACGGAACAAACATTCTTAAAGAAAATGTTTCAGATATACAAGATACCAAGGTGTAAGTATCATACTTTCAAAACTATCTACATTTTAAAGTTAACTTTAGTTTCCAAGAGTCTAAATATAATACCATACACATTACTACATGTTTTATAGTTAACTTTGGTCTGAAGTAGTTAATCTATAAAGCAGCTCAAGCTCAAACCATTTGATCAAAACAAATAACATCAACCATCATTAATTAACCACAAGGTTTGTTTAGACCTTAGAAAAGAAACCTTTTCTTCGAAGGTTATCCTTTTTGCCACTTAAAATAAGAAACCTTGTATAAGTAATCCTAACTAGTATGCCCTAAGTATGAATACTTTATTCCTACATATGTGTTGACTCCAACCACTCATAAACACTAATAAAAATACAACTACGAAATTTATCCAAAAGGACCACACATTCCAAAGTAACCACTTTCGAAATTTAAACCTTAGGACAACGTTGTTTCCGGGATTTACGCTTAAAACGTGCATCACACTACTTATGCATAAAAGCATATTGCTTCTTTAAACATTAGTCCTTACCGGACCAATGATGCTGATTTCAGATTTTTGGATCTTATACTGACTCAAAGACCGTGAGTGCATAATCTTGCAACCACAAAAGGCAAGTTCACACTTGCTCATGTCCTTTGTTTATTTTCTGTAAAGTATTTTACAAATCCAGTGTTGTCTTCACCTGCATTTGAAAAAGGTCAGAAAACACTATTTTCCAATAATAATGAGGACTATTTATTATTGATCCAGGGTGATAAGCTCATCTATTAAATCTGACAGTTGGGGTACCATTGTTCAGAACTATATCACCTAGGACTTAACCACCAATGTCGCCAGTGATTCTTGCGCCGTATATTACGCGTTGACCATGAGATTTGGAATGGGACGGAGAAGTCAGCCGTATCTTCTTCCTCTCGCATGAAGCCGGATGTGCAGGTCGTGGTTGTTATCCCCGTAGCGTGCATTTTAATTGGTAATTCGTAGAGGATATGCAGCATATGGGTGGGAACCCTCATCGTCCCATGATAGTTCTGACATCTAACGATTTGTACAAACCATTGCCGTAATTCTTTATGTGGGCATGGTGTACACCAAGGAGGCATGCGGGGTCGCGAAGGGGGCAGTGATTGGCTTGGATCATCTTCTGGGCCCCACATCATGGAATTGTGGACGGGAATAAGCTGCCCGGTTGTGCAACAAAGAGTTAATCTCTTATGGGTAAAGTAACGCACCTCTGCAGAGTGTAAGAACTGTAACTTGTTACTCCCTGTTCCGGGAAGGAGCTGCGAACGCGGCGGAAAGGAACCCCATGAAGGTTCTGGTAAACCCGTGAAGGCTGACGGACATAGATTTTCAAAATAAAAGCAACCTTTAAAGAAATGTTTATGAAAACTTGCATTGCATACGACCTACGGTCTGTGGTTGTAGTTATAGTGCATCAAACACTCCTTTTCTAGTGAATTTGCTAAGTACGCTCGTACTCAAAATATCTCCTTAACCCTTGCTAGATTATGAAGCCATTAAAACGATGACTACAGCAAGATATGCTCCAGGACTTATCAAGACCAGCTAAAGCCCTTTAATGAAGACAAGGAAGTCAACCTATACCTCAACTCAAGTGAAGACGAAAGTTACCGATTAGGTAGGAATATTGTCTCTAGCCAAAGAACCTATTTCTGTAGAACATTGCAATAGCAGCAATGCCAACCTCTTAGTCTAAATATTAGATTTAATAGTATAATCGTTCTGACATTATTTAAACTTTGATTCTTCTCCGTAAGAAATTCTTTCTCTCTCTTTAACCTAAAATGTTCTCTGGATCTTATGTAAAGGAGTGAGTTGTAACCTTCAAGCCATGTATTGGACCCGCTGTGTTTCTATTGTGCCATTCTGAGGGATGTAATACTAGTGAACGGTGTTTCATTGGTGTTATGTCAACGACTATAGTATACTACATCATGCAGTGGTATGCTGGGTCACCGCAGAGCATGACCCTCAACAAGCTTGGAAAAGACAGTTGAGGAGTTGAGGACGTTGATGTCGTTGTTCGATCATTCCATGCCAAAGAAGGAGTGCCAAATCCAAAGATCATGTGTAGCAACTGCCTCAAGTATCACAGTGCATCCTCCTTTGTGGCCTTTGTACATTCCTTGACATTCAAATGGACAGTTCTTCCACTTCTAATGCATGCAATCTATGCTTCCGAGCATATCAGGAAATCCTCTACTTTCATTGACTGCGAGGATCCGACCAGTGTCTTTAGTAGTGGGTGATCTCAAGTACTCTTCCCCGAACACTGCAATCACTGCCCTGCAGAACCTGTACAAGCAATCAAGGGCGGTGGACTCGGCGATGCGGAGATAGTCATCGGCACTGTCAGCCGGCGCTCCATATGCAAGCAACCTCATCGCCACGGTGCACTTCTGAAGCGAGGAAAACCCAACCAAGCCGGTGCAGTCCTTCTTGCAAAGGAAATATGGGTCAAACTCCTGGATGGCATGCACGATCTTGAGGAAGAGCTTCCGACTCATCCTGAAACGGCGGCGAAACACGTCCTCTCCATGGAGTGGCTGGTCGGCGAAGTAGTCGGCGTACAACATGAAATAGCCCTCTATCCTCTGTCTCGCCTTGCACTTCATGCGACCTGGCACCGAACCACCACGCATCGGCTTCGCCATCTGCATGTACAGTTGGGCGAGCGATGCGAGGATCTGCAAGTGCTCTTCACCTTTGGCGACCTCAGCGCTCTCCTCCTCCAGGAGTACGACGAGGAACTCCTCGTCGTCGGAATCTATGGCGAGTATCTCATCCTCGTCAGAGTCAGTGGACAATACCTCGTCGCCGTCGGAGTCCATGGCCGAATCCGGCCAAATGTCGAACACCTGGCGGGAGTGGTGGTGGGCGCACGCAGCGAAGCAGAGCTACGACAAGGCTAGGTCGGCGAAAGCGGCGGCGGAGAAGGCGTGGAGGTGGGAGGCAACAACGACGAGCGTAGCTAGAGGCGTGGGCATGTCTCGACGCGGGGGAGCTCCGCCGGCGAAGTCATGGCGACAAAGCTCTTCACGGCAGTCTAGGCGAGTGGAGTGGGTGGGAATTGGACTGTCTCGCCGACAGAGCTGGCCCACGCCCTTTTTTGCGGCGTCTGGCGTTCCCAGGGCGTACCCGGGAACCTGGGTTCGACCTGGGTAGGCCGGACCAAAACACGTCAAAATCCGGACGAAAACAGGTCCTTGGGTACGCGACTGGGCCGATTTTCGGCGTCCGGACTGGATTTCGACGTCCGGATCGGCGTCCTGGGTAGGCGAGTGGAGATGCTCTAAGGACGATGAGTTAAAAAGTAGTGTGTTTTGTTGTTGTGATGGCAGTTTCTAGCTAATTATGTTAAAGTGTGACACTGCAAACCACCGCATCTTTGGATTTAGTAGTAATTATGCTTAAAGGGTTATCAACTCACTTTGGTGTTTTCAACTTTTTATTGTCGGTTCCCAGAAAAGCTTTCTATTGTCCATTAAAGGGATTACTTCGAAAGACCAGAGACACTTACTACAAAACACACACGCATACAAACAAAATTCAGAAAATAAAAGATATAAACATACAATACAACATGTGCACTATCATCGTCTACACACTCACAAATGTTTATACAAATCAAAAATAAAGATCGTCTCCCGCTAAAATAATAGTTCACTACTTATGCCCGAGTCACCTTTGCCATCATGTTTGCATACTAATATTAAGGCATAGACCATGGTGGGCCCAAGCTTAATAACATTCTTGTAGTATGCAGTTTAGTAATGTTTAGAATAATTTATTTATTTGAATAAAACAAGCATTTTTTCTAATTTTATTTTTAAAAGTAGAAAAGAATTGACCAATTCATTAATAGGGAACTGGATGAAAAATCGCTACAAATCAACTGTGTGTTTCAATGGAACACGACCACATATGCACCCGGTCAACCTGGACACCCACACGGAGCACACACACATGCCATTGATAAGAGACACCACTGTCGATGTTGTCATCGAGCGTCATCGTCATCACTCCTTCACGAGCCAGCAACACTGGCTTCACCTTTAACGACCACCAACGAGACTCTTGCCGCAAGCGACATCAGAGCCCATGTTGGCCTATGCCAAATACTCAACCCCAAGCGCGTCGAGGAGGAGGCATCTCCGACTTCAACGGTGACCTTCAGAGATAGTATCACACCTTGCACTGACGAATCTATGCAACATCTAGAGATCCATGCACTTGTGTAGTCGATCAAGTGGCATCATTGACACAGGTCGCACCGCAATCATAGCTATGACTTCACCGCATCACGGTAGGACGCCCCATAGGAACCCCGAAACACGCGGACAATCTGTGACGAAGGACATGTTACAACTCGAATCCACGCACTGTTGTCACCGCTGCCACACAACTCTCAACGCCAACACCACTGGCACCCACAGGTCCCTTCAGCCTAAGCGAGTTCCAAATCAATGCCCCCAAGAGGAAAGACAACACCACCGCCATCGATCGATCACGACGAATCTAGGGATTACCCTGGAGCTTCCTCAGGAGGGGAAAAGAGAACATCACCTCGACGATGTCTTCAAGAAGAGAATCGGTGCCAGAAGGCGTTGGCCGAAGACAAGGCTTTCTTTGCATCAACAATGTTAGGAGTTGTCTTGTTTTAATCTTCGCCATTGTGTAGAACCGGAGACACTTGGACACATATTTAAATCTACTCCTCTATTACCATGTTAGTTTGCTAAAACGTATTATATTTTATAATAGAGCGGAGTAAATCACATTTGCCATAGAAAACTTTTATGTGGCCTAGCCAGTGACTAGGAAAAGTGGCAAAAATTCAGATGGGTTCAATTCATAGGCTATCTTGTCAATCCCGATTACAACACTAAACACTGTCTTTCTCGAAAATGTCAACTCTTCTCGTTGTGTTGGTAGTTCACCTCCACCTACTCGTGCGCGCCCATGGCGTCGCCGCCGTCACAGCGACGCCGCCTCCCCTCCCGGTCATGCCCGTCCCCTCCTACGCGCAGCTCCAGTGGCAGCTCGCCGAGATGGCCCTCTTCATTCACTTTGGACCCAACACCTTCACGGACTCCGAGTGGGGCACTGGCCACGCCGATCCCGCCGTGTTCGCGCCGTCCGCGCTCGACGCCGGCCAGTGGGCGCGCGTCGCGGCGGAGGGAGGGTTCGGGCGCGTGGTGCTCACGGCCAAGCACCACGACGGCTTCTGCCTCTGGCCGTCGGCGCTGACGGATTACTCGGTGGCCACTTCGCCGTGGCGGAATGGGGCGGGGGACGTCGTCGGCGAGCTCTCGGCCGCCGTGCGCGCGGAGGGGATCGGGCTGGGGCTGTACCTCTCGCCATGGGACCGGCACGAGCCGGTGTACGGCGACACCGTCGCGTACAATGAGCACTACATGGGTCAAATGACGGAATTGCTCACCAGGTGTGTTAATTTGTGCGTCTCGAGTTGTAGTGTTATCGTGTTACATTTTTATTTGGCGCTTTTGAAATGACTGCTGAATTTAGATGCAGGTCGTGGAAACCTTCGATCTTGATGTGAATTTGGAGTGAAAACTCAAAAAAAAAATAGCCTCCCTTTCTGATTGTTCCTTTACAGCAAGTTGTAGCATCGGTTCTTGGGATCAGGAGTCTTATGTTCTGATTGTGGTGCCCATGGCGAATGAAAAAAGTTAACCTCTTGTGTTTCCTTGGTGTGGTGAAAGTCACTGCACCTTATCTCTATGATGATAAAATATTTGGTGCATATGTCTTCAGTTCTTTGTTTTTTTTTTAGATGAAAAGGGATCACTCCCTCAGCCCCATTTTCATTAAAACGAGACCACCCGAGTTCAGAACTAAAACAGAAATACAAAACTCCACACAGTGAAACTAAAGAGACAGACAGAAACGAAACTAAAACAGACTAAGTGCAAAGTTTATAGCCACCACAACAAGCCTAGAGCAAAAGAGCAGGGGACAACAACCCAGGCACAACCACCACACGGTAGGAACACTGAAGACTCCGAATCACCTAAAGATCACATGCACTGCATCTTCATCTTCAGGGTGCGCCTTCAAGTGCTCCACCGTCGCTCTCCCAGCGTGAGTCGAGGCAGCACTGTCTTTCCAGGTGGAAGCCCACCCGAAGTCAGGGCATTTCAACTCGCCAGGAGCCTCAGAGGCGTTTTTAGGTTGTTGGCCATCCTGTCCATGAACATCTCCAAGGCCCCCCCCTCCAACTCTTTGAATGGAACTTTCCAGTTTCGAAGGTATAGCAGGACGAGGCGTCAAATCTGTTTCATATTTATCCAGGAACAAGCGTTAAAAACTAAGTTATTTCTATTGTTCCAGATGCTCCAAAGAACAGCCGAGGACACAACATTGAAATGTAAGTGTCTTTTATTGGCAATCCACTTAGAAGCTACTGAAAAGAAATTATCTACTGCAATCCCAAAAACTTCAAACACATCATCCCAGAGAAGTTTAGAAACAATGCATTCAAAGAAAAGGTGGTTCACAGACTCAAACTCAGTGCAGAGATTGCACTCAAGGGGTTTAGGAATCCCCCTGTCCCTAAGATTATCTCTAGTCATGATTTTATTCTGTGAAAGAAGCCACAGGAAAATCTGTATCCTAGGAGGGATTTTTAAGGACCAAACTGCAGGCAAGAAAACAGGAGTAACACCTCTAAAATTAACCACAGCATACATGGATTTAGAAGAATACACCCCTGAGGTTTCATACTGCCAAACAAGTTGGTCATCTGAATCCAACAAACAGATAGTACCAGCAATACTTCTAAGATCTAGCCATTGGACCATCATATTATCAGAAAAGTTCCTCCTAAAGTCACATCTAAGCTGAGCACCATCCCACAACTCAGCAATAGTTTTAGTCTGTTGATTTGAGATTACATAGAGGTCCCAGAATTGAGTAGCTAAGGGAGAATTACCAAACCAGATATCCTCTCAGAATCTGACCTGTCTACCATTACCTACTTTCCACCTATATCCTAAAGCTACAGATCTAGATGCCCACATCACCCCTTTCCAGAAGGTAGAAGGATGAACATCCCTACAGCACAGGATATTTGGGGATCCAGTATGATATTTGGCATCAATAACTCTCCTCCAAAGGGTGCCCTCCCCCTGAATGTATCTCTTAACCCAAGAACCAAGTAGGCACAAATTAAGATCTTTGAGATTAGGAATACCCAAACCCCCAAAATCCTTCTTCATGCAAACCGAAGGCCAATTAGCTAAATGAATTTTGTGATTTCCTTCTTCATCATTCCAAAAGAAATTGGCTAGATGAGAATCTAAGATTTTTAAAGCCCATTTGGGGAATTTGAAAAAGGAAAGCAAATAAATGGGGATGCTAGAGAGACAGGCTTGGATAAGGACTTTCTTAGCAGCATAAGAAAGCAATTTCCCTCTCCAACCTGTAATTCTATGGAGAATGTTATCAACCAAAGGTTGAAGATCCTCCCTTCTAAGTTTATCATAATGAAGAGGAATGCCCAAATATTTTACTGGAAAGCTACCCAAAACACACTGGAAAATATCAATGAAAGATTGGCATTCCTCACTCTCCAGATTTATTGGAATGAGTTCACTTTTGGCATAATTAATTCTCATTCCAGAGATCTGTTCAAAGCAGGTAAGGATCCATTTCAGATTCACAGCTACTCTTTCATCTTTTTCTAGAAATAGCAGAGTATCATCAGCATACTGAAGACAAACTACACCACCAGGGACAAAGCCAGAGCACAAACCTCTGATGGCCCCTGACTGAGTCCCCCTACTGAGCATCCTAGCAAAAACATCAATCATAATATTAAACAAAAGAGGGGCAATGGGGTCTCCTTGTCTAAGGCCTTTGCCAGTCAGGAAAAAGTCACTCTCAACATCATTAACTCTAACCCCAATGGACCCTCCCTGGGAGATCTGTTTAATCAGCCTAATAAAGAAAGGATCAAAGCCTCTGAGCTCAAGGATCTCAAAAAGGAAATCTAAATTGACCCTGTCATAAGCTTTCTCATAGTCTATTTTGAAAACTAACCCTTTATCTTTTTTCCTATGCACCTCATGTATGACTTCATGAGCTGTAACTACACTCTCTAGAATGAATCTACCTCTAATGAAGGCAGATTGATTCATAGAAATGATCCTACCAATCACCTTAGCAAGTCTATTGGTGAGAACTTTAGTGAAAATTTTAAAGGAGCAATTCAATAAACTAATGGGTCTAAACTTCTTCATGACCCTAGCATCATTCTCCTTGGGAATTAAAGTAATCATAGCAAAATTAAGCCTGAATAGATCTAACTTATCATCAAACCACTCCTGAAACATGCAAAGAAGATCCATCTTAATGATATCCCAATAAGTCTGATAAAAAAGGAAAGACAAGCCATCAGGCCCAGGGGCACCCTCCCCATAAGAGCCAAAGACAGCATCCTTAATTTCTTCCTCCATAAAAGGAGCACACAGAGACAGATTCTCATCTGCACTAATTTTATCCTCCTCACTAAAGAAATCCTGACATAAACGGATGTCAGGTCTATCTTCTTTCTTGAAAAGGTCCTTATAAAAGTCAGTAGCCACTTTAAGCATGTCATCTATCTTAGTTACAGGGCCATCAGGACCCTCTAAAACATGGATCAGTTTTTTCCTCCTACGTTGGTTAGCTACAGCATGGAAATATGCTGTATTCCTATCACCCTCTAGAATATTCCTATCTCTGGATCTCTGTCTAGCCTTAACTTCTTCCATGATCCAGAAAGAGTTGAGCTCTTGCAGGATCCTATCTAATCTCTCTCTTTCTACTGAAGACAGCAAGTTAGTTTCAGCTTTTATATCTAATTCATCATACTCATCCATAAGAAGCTTTCTATCCCTTCTTAAAGCTGCCTCAACATTTAGATTCCAGCCTTTAGCTAGTCTCCTAAAACATCTAACCTTGCCCTGCCAAATATCCAAGCTATTTGAACTATTTACTCTATGTGACCAGGCCTTAATGACAATATCTTTAAAGTCTGGTCTACCAATCCACCATTTTTCAAATCTAAACTTTTTAGTCCTGATCACTTGCCCCTCCCCTGAATCCCAGATGATGGGGGTGTGATCACTACCCACTCTAGGCAAAGCTTTGGCACTAGCCAAAGGAAATCCAGCATCAAATTGAGTGGAACAAAAAATCCTATCAATCCTACTCATAATTAGGTCCTCCTGGTTATTTCCCCAGGTGAAAGCTCTACCAGAAAGACCAATCTCCATCAATGCCCAGAGCTCAACACAAGCATTGAATCTATCAATCCATCTAAAATCTACATTTCTATTGCTTTTATCTTCAGGAGATCTGACTAAATTAAAATCTCCCCCAATTAGAGCAAGCCCATCCCAATTCAAAAACAGTTCATGGAGTTCAGAGATAAACTCCTGCTTTTTTTCTTCATAAGCAGAACCATAAACAGTAGTAATTCTACAAACTACATTATTACTTTTATTCCTAAGAACAGTGCTAACAGAGAAAGATTTAATATCCCAGGAAATAACATCAAAGAGATCTAAATTAACTCCTACTAGGATCCCACCTGCAGTCCCAACAGAGGGCAGGAAGTTCCAAGCAAAATTTCTATTACCTAAAAGATTTTTCAAAAAAGAATTACTAAAGCTATCTTTCTTAGTCTCTTGAAAACCAATATAGTCAACATGTAAAGGAAATATGTTATCCTCTAGGAATTTCTGTCTACCAGGAGCAGAGATACTCCTGCAATTCCAAAAAGCACAAATCATTGTAACTTTTTCCTGGGGTACTTGCCCCGAGATTTATTTACTACCTCTATCCAAACATCAGCTTCATCCTCCAAATCCTTGTCATTATGCAAAGACTTGGGAGGTGAGCAACTATTAACAACTAACTCCTCAATGGGAAAAACAACACCTATATCTCTAGAAACCACCTCAATATCAGCAATATCTAGAACATTAAAAGGATTGGAGTGCATTATACCTTTCATGGATTTGGGAGCATCCAGATTTACCACTTTCTTCAGATCCATGGCTTTTTCCAGAATGCTTTTAGAACTGTCCACCCTAGCACTCTGTCTAACAGCTTGAACTGGGCCCCACACCTTCTGTTTTTTCTTGTTGTTAGAAACAGCATCCACACTAAAACCCTGAAGATCAGCAGAGGAAGGCAAGATATCTTCAGGTAAAGCAGCAACCTGGGCACTGAATTCTTTTTCTCCACCATGAATCAACTGCTCTTCCTGTTCTGCAGCCCAGAACTGATGGGCCTCAAGGGTAACCTCCTCAACATTCCTCTCTTGTGGCCCCAACTTGAGAATATCCAGACTAACCAGTTTCTTCTGAAGGAGCAAGTTAAACACAGCATTTGCAGAATTCTGACCCTCTAGCATCCTAACTCTAGAAGCACCAACCCCCCCAGCTTGATGACTGCCCCTGTTCTGCTGAGATTGACTGGGTTCAGCATTCCTGAAAACATTAGTATCCTTAGAGACATTCCTACCATTTCCTCCTGCAGCCCCATCCTCATTCTCCCTCCTATGGTCATTCAATTCATCAGTGAGAAGATCATCCTCATCATCCAGATTTGGAGCTGAATCATCTAGAGAAAACCCCAGCTGGAATAAGTGACTATTGAATTCAAAAAGTCTCCCAATAGGAAGCTTGGAAGGGTCTCTGCACTTAACTAGCACTCTAACCTCTTTAGCATTGTCTTTGAAAATGGATAACCAATCTACATCCACTAAGATCCCACAGGCAGAAACAGCTTGATCAAGGGTGTTCCATTCACACCATTTTGACTGAAGGCCAGTGATGATGATCCAAACTTTCTTTAAAGATTCCACAGGTTCAGGGTCATCATTCCAAGCTTCAACCTTGACCCACACCTCTGGTTTGGACACACCAAATTTGGGATAGCCAATCACCTGTTCCACAGCAATATGGGGGGGGGGGGGAAACTTGACCAAGAAAGTGTTGTCTGCCCCTAAGTCTCTGATCTGCCATGGCCAGTTGGTCTTGTAGATTTTTGAAAATTCCTCAGCAAGCTCTCTAGCAGACAAGGAACCTTCCTCAATCAACACAATACCACAGTTCTTAGTTGAAGTAATTGGAGTAGCCACAACCTCAGGAATCTCAATGTGATAGAACCCAAGCCCTCGTGCACCACTACCAATATATCTAGCAACCTGATGGGGTCTTTTTCTGACAGGACACTTGTCCACTAAGTGACCAAAGCTTTTGCATATGAAACATATTGGCTTCTTCTCACAAGCAAGCTGCAAATGTCCTGGTTCCCCACAACCCAAGCAAATACCATCAAAGTAGCTCATCTGACCACTGGGATTAGCAAAACCCTGGTCCTCTCTCCCCATAGACACCCCCTGCTTCTTCTTAGCTTTCTGGGTGGGTTTTGTTTTATCCTCCTGGTCAAACCCCTGATTCTGAAGCTGCTGGTTTTGAGAGGAATTGTTTGTAGGGGCAATCCATTGATTGGAGCCTCCTCCAAACTGTGGAGGATGTTGGAATGGAGGAAAAGGACCATTGAACCCCCAGGGAGGCATCATACCACCAGGAGCAAAACCAAAAGGATTCTGCCCAGCAAAGAACTGAGGGAACTGGCTAAACTGCCCCTGATGCATACCTTGTTGTTGAGGCTGCCCCTGTTGAGGTTGAGGGAGTTGGTTCTGCCATTGATCCTGACCAGCAGCATTCCCTCTCCCACGTCCTTTTTCTCCCCTTCCACGATCTCCCATCCTTCCTTTACCAACACAAGCTTCTGGATCCAGAGAAACCTCAAGCCCCAGGCACTGTAAGCTGGAGCTAAGCTCAGAATGCGCCGCCACTAGAGTGAGAGGGACACGAACCCTAGAATTCCGGAGGTGGTTTTTTATACTGGGCTTCAGTGGAAGGGTTCGAGCTTGTGGTTGAGATTTCTGCAGCTGGATGTGTGGATCTCCAGGCAACCAGAGCTGAGAGAAAAAGTCCTCAAAACTTTCCCCTCCACCTCCAACCACCATCCCTTCTCCCCCCCACTGACCACTGCCCCCCTCCAGAGGTTGAACTTTCTCCTTCGTTGCCTCTCCTCCCTTCCTGCTAACTGTCTGAACTGACGACTTGTGGAACAACTGAGCGCCATGAAATCCGGTCTTCCTGCAGAGCTTCTAACGTCGCCGCAAACAACATTGTCTGCAAGTTGAGGTCGAGCAAAGCCAGAGCAGCCGCCCATTCCAGCCTCGAGAACTCCGGCGCCACAGGGACCGTCCCTAGCCCCTTCAGCAAACCCCGCCGTCGAACTTGCACAAAACGAGAGAACGGAGAGCACTCCCGCCTCGGTCTCCCCCTCTTTCTGCAGGCCTTCACAGGAGTCTCTGCCGACTCTAGCGCAATCTCCGGTGCGGTACGTACCATGAGTTTGCTCAACGTCATGCTCCGCCGTCTCCTCTGCGCGCCTCGCCTGGACAGAGAACCCCCTGAAGGGGATAGAGCCGAATGATCCAATGCAGAGATTGAATGGATCCTCGGAAGCACTTGCGCACTCCCCGCACGGAGCCGCCGGGAGCGTCCCCGTTGCGCTCCCCAACCCGAAACCACCCCAGAGAGCCGACGTCCTGGTGGTGGGTGATTCAGACCACCAAATCTCCCCCTCATTCCTCCTCTGTCCCCCCTCCCGAAACTCCTCCATCACCTCCAGGAATCGCCAGTGTCAGCCTCCGATGATCCCCCGATTCGAAATCCAGGAATCTCGCCGTCGGCAATGAGCTTGGCGAGTCACGGAACCTGAGCGGATTTCTAGGAGTGGGTGGTGGAGAAGCAGGCAGGGACAGAGTAGGATGGTCCGAGCTTGACTCCCGAAGACCGCCATGGGTGGAAATCGAGGAACCGCCATGGACGTTGTCCAGGGTCGGAACAGTGGGAGAGACGTGTCGGGGTGACATCCTCCAACACGAAAGACCTTCAGTTCTTTGTTTCATGCATTGATTCGGATTCAGGGAAATACACACATCAATGTTGGCACATTTTCCCTAATTTGTTACCTGTATTGCAGAGTGTGTGGATTCTGTCCATATGTTTTGTGGTGATCATTGTTTATTACTGTATATTCTACTCTATTTAAGATTCTGCTTCACATGTTCAGGTATGGAGATGTGGAGGAAGTTTGGCTTGATGGTGCAAAGGGGGATGACAGGGAAATGGATTACATGTTTGTGGCCTGGTTTGCACTTATCCATCAGCTCCAGCGAAGGGTTGTTATCTTCTCGGATGATGGACCAGATGCTAGATGGGTCGGAAACGAAGCAGGGGCTGCAGGTCTTACTTGTTGGTCTCCTTTCAACAAGAGTGGCATGACAATTGGGGGCATCGTAACTGAGTAAGTGATTTAGCCTTGTTCAAGGTATGAAGATTGCTGTTAATCTTTACCATTATATTGTACTACTAACTTCTATGTAAAAATAATATTTAGTCAAAACACATATGCCACCTTAGATGTTATTCTCGATGGGACTGAGCAAAATCACCGTGAGGAATTAGTCACAGATATTCAGAATTAAGCTCTGAAAAATGAGCCTTAACGTATACAGTGCATATGAGTATCGTCCTATGGTTTTGTAATAGCAATTCGATCAATCGGTAAAACACTCAAGAACACTGCGCTTATAACCCTCCTTACAGCTCACACGACACTGGCACTTACTGTAGTAAACAAGACAAGGTAAACAGCTAAGGGAAACAGTAGAGGTAGATAGCCTTGGGGAATCTCAACCGTCGACGTGAAGTGGCGATAGCAGTACAATAACTGATTGTTTTTGACACCTGACCTTCTTCAGTCAGATAGCTGCTAGGCATCTGACATGTTATCGCCCAACTTCCAATCACTGGTTATGCCATTTACCTCTGTTGAGATCCTAGCATGGACTCGGCCTTAAGTTATAGCTAGAAATCTCAATAGCTTTGCATGTGAGTGGATTTCCGGTTTTTGACAAACTAGTGTAATGCCATGTTTCTAAAAAACTAAGGTGTACGTTCTTCCTCAATTATTAGGAGACAATAATAATTAACCTTAATTCAGTATTAATTGGAACGATAAAGCTGCTTACTGACTTTTAATTGTTACTTAGAACACGCTGTTGCACTAGACCGGGGATGGCACCAGAACTCAAACTTTCGTTCACAGTACAATACTATAGTCGTACTAGTACCTCCAAAGATTGCAATGATAACATATGTTGAGCAACCATTGTCCTTCCAAAGTACTAATGATAACATATGCAGACAGCTGACAATATGATTTAATTTACTACTCCCTCCATTCCGGATTATAGGGCTAATACGTACTTTAAGAAAATAGTTTGATCGTAAATTTGGTCAACAATATATAAACCATATGTCACAAAAATTGTACCATTGGAAGCGTATTTTAAATATGAATCTAATGGTATAATTTTTATTAAATATAGTTTGTATTTTGTTGACCAAATTTACGGTCAAACTATTTTCTCGAAGTACGTATTTGCCTTATAAACCGGAATGGAGGTAGTATTAGTTTTCTTTTCTTTGAATGTAGGTATCATGCATAGCATCAGGCAGTTGAAATTACTTAAGTAGGGTGCTACTATTTAGCAGAATTAAGAGATAGATTTGTAGACCAAAAAGTACCTACCACAAATTCTCCTTTAGTAAAGCAAACACCATCCAGACAGTAAATTCAGTGATGTGGATTTAAGTGCTACAGTTACTCTGAATGAAATGGGCTATAAGAATGTCTACAAGCTGTGAAGTTCTTTATTCATAAGGAAACTTAAAAGTCAAAAGCCCTTGGGAAAATCTGAAGTTGGACTTCTGCAACTTGATTCGTTTACTTATGTGTAGGAACAACAGACGTGAAAATGATTATTGCGAAAATCCTGTAGTAAGAACATGTATATTGGCATTGTTATCATGTGATAATTGTACAACCTGCAGTGTTCTGGTGTTGAGGGATGATTAATGAAAGAGGAGTTTGCTCATCATTGACAATTACATTGTGTTCAGAAATTTATTACTTCACTGACCGGCATGCCAACTTTATCGCCAGATACTCAAGCAGTGGGGATCCTTTTGGGGAAGACTGGATTCCTGCAGAATGTGATGTTTCTATCAGGCCAGGGTGGTTCTGGCATGCCTCAAAGAAACCAAAAAGTGCTACAACTTTACTTGACATATACTACAAATCAGTTGGGAGAAACTGCCTCCTCATATTGAACGTTCCTCCCAATTCATCCGGACTCATCTCTGACGAAGATACACAAGTCCTGCAGGAATTCACTGAGATTCGGCAGATAATTTTCTCTCAGAATTCCGCTGCCAATGCGACTGTTAGCGCGAGCAGTGTGCGCGGTGGGCTGGAAAGTCTTCAGTTTGCACCCTCCAATTCGCTTCGAGATGGCATCTACTCCTACTGGGCACCACAGGAAGGGCAGACAAGCTGGGAAATGCTCTTTGACCTCAAGCAATCTACTTCCTTCAACTTGGTCCAGCTCCAGGAGCCTATCCAGATGGGACAGCGTGTAGTCGAGTTTCATGTGGACATCCTAGTGGGGGAACTGTGGCAAACAATTCTTGAAGGCACGACAATCGGATACAAGAGGCTGCTGCAGTTTCCAGTCGTCGAAGCCCGATACCTGAAGCTATGTGTTGACAGTGCACGTGCAGACCCACTGATTGCATTCTTCGGCGTTTTCATGGATCCTTTCTCCATCATATATAGTGTAGATCATGATGACAAGCCATCCCATACTAATAGCAGTGAAGTTATAATGTTGAGGACAGACCATGCTGCTGGCAACAAGAGCACTGCCACGATGTAAGACCGAGTACAGTTTGCAAAGCGGTACCTCCGACAGTGTTTTGTTTCATCACTTGGTCTTGTCTTGAGACCCAACATGTGGTCAGTGTATATCTTTCCATTCGATTCAAGAAGCTCATGCCATTGGACGATGAGCGATACACAGTATGTACATATCTTCTCCATCAGTTCGGTTTGTTCTTTGAATCATTCTGTACAAACATATCTAGTTTCTGCAATCAAGCATGGCTGATCCTGCATCCCTTCTGTACTTTCTCAGGTCAGTCATTCTTGTATAGAATCACTGAAGATGTTATCAGAAAAGACTTGTACACTAGTTGCTCTTCCTACTGAATGATGTAATCAGATTATTAGAAAATTCACTTGGGAGGAGTTTCTATAAAGTAATTGATGTACTTCCTCCGTTTCAAAATATAAGATGTTTTAGCTTTGTGAAGCAAATGTATCTAGACTTGTTTTAGTATGTAGGTCCATCCAGGTTTGAAGTGAATCTACACACTAAAAGAAGTCTAGATACATTTTCTTCATAAACCTAAAACATTTTATATTTTAAAACGGAGGGAGTATGATTTATCATCAGTTTCTGTATGACTGTATAAGAGCACTCTGAACTTTCAAGTTTGCAAACCGCCTTCATAGTGGTACCACGGTACAGCTGTAATCTACGTTTCCTAAACTGGAAGGCGTAAACCAGATGCACAACCGTGTGCCCATGCCCCCTTCCCGTCTTCGGTCTTCCACCTGCACAGATGCACAAGCGTGCGCCCATGGCCCGAACTCGCACGAACCCGCTGTAAACCCCAGATTTATCGAACAGAAGAAGCAGCTAGCGCCGCCGCCGGCGAACATGTCCGACCAGCAGCTGCCCAGCACGCCCATCCCCCTCGCCTCCTCCCTTCCCCCAAACCCTGACCCCATTCCGCCTCCCGTACCCGCCCCGACCCTTGCCCTCCACATCCCCACCTTTGCCAGCAAGCGCAAGCGCACCGGGTTCCGCCGCAAAGTTCCCTCCGCCGGTTCCCCGGCCGACCCGGCCGCCGCCTCTCCTGCTCCCCACCCTCCAGTTCCTCCCTCCGCCGCCGACGACATCATAGTGATCAATCGGGAACCGACAGCAGAGGCCGTCACCGCGCTCACCGCCGGATTTCCGGCGGATTCCCTCACCGAAGAGGAGATCGAGGCAGGGGTGGTCTCCGACGTGGGGGGCATCGAGCAGGTCAACTACATCCTCATCCGTAACCACCTCCTCACCAGGTGGCGCGAGACCTTCAACTCGTGGCTCTCCAAGGAGCCCTTCGCGTCGCTCATCCCGCCCCACTGCGACCACCTCCTCAGCTCCGCCTACAACTTCCTCGTCTCCCACGGCCATGTCAACTTCGGCGTTGCCCCCGCCATCAAGGAGCGCCTCCCCAAGGAGCCCACGAGGCCCAACGCTGTCATTGTCGTCGGAGCTGGCCTTGCTGGGCTCGCCGCCGCACGCCACTTGCTGGCGTCCGGGTTTAAGGTGATCGTCTTGGAGGGGCGCAAACGATGTGGTGGGCGGGTGTACACGAAGAAAATGGAAGGAGGTGGGCGTTCAGCTGCTGCCGATCTCGGTGGCAGCGTCCTTACTGGCACATTTGGGAACCCACTCGGAATTGTGGCGAAGCAGCTTGGCTTGCCGATGCACAAAATCAGAGACAAGTGCCCATTGTACCAATCGGATGGGTCACCAGTGGATCCAGAGGTGGATAAGAAAGTGGAGGGTATATATAACAAGCTTCTTGATAATGCCAGCAACCTGCGGGCATCCATGGGGGATGTGGCGACAGATATCTCTCTTGGGGCGGCGCTCGAGACATTACGGCAGTCTGATGGGGGTATCTCCACACAGGAGGAGATGAACTTGTTCAATTGGCATATAGCAAATCTTGAGTATGCCAATGCAGGATTATCTTCAAGGCTCAGCCTTGCATTCTGGGATCAGGATGATCCATATGACATGGGTGGGGATCACTGCTTCTTGCCTGGTGGCAACGGGAAGATCGTACAGGCCCTCGCAGAGAATGTGCCCATTGTTTACGAGAGGACAGTGCACACTGTACGTTATGGAGGGGATGGCGTGCAGGTGGTTGTCAATGGTGGGCAGGTGTATGAAGGGGACATGGTTCTGTGCACTGTGCCGCTTGGCGTTCTGAAAACTGGGGGTATCAAGTTTGTACCTGAGCTGCCACAGCGGAAGCTCGATAGTATTAACAGACTAGGTTTTGGTTTGCTGAACAAGGTCGCAATGTTGTTTCCTCATGTTTTCTGGAGCACTGACCTTGATACCTTTGGGCATCTGACTGAAAACCCAAGTCGCCGAGGGGAGTTCTTTCTGTTCTATAGCTATGCAACAGTGGCTGGTGGTCCATTGTTGATGGCATTGGTCGCTGGTGAAGCTGCCCACAACTTTGAAACCACCAATCCAACTGACGCAGTCAGCTCAGTTCTTCAGATACTGAGAGGTGAGACTTAAATTTGATAATTTCTGTCATCAAAATTTACATTCCTAGTACCTTCATTTCTAAAAACAAGGCGTATATTTTTAATCAAAATTCATTGGCGTGTAAGTTTGACCAATCTTATAGAAAAAATATAAACATCTACTCCATCCGTTCCAAATTATAAGATGTTTTAGCTTTTTCTGAAAACGCATGTATTTAGACACCTTTTAGTGTGTAGGTTCACTCGTTTCGGTCTGTATGTAGACTACAATGAAATATCTAAAACATCTTATAATTTGGAACGGAGGGAGTACAATACTCGATAAATATACTACAAAAATAATTCTACGGTAGATCTATTGAAATTGATTTGGAATTGTAGATTTTCATATTTTTTCTATATGATTAGTCAAACTTACAACATGTTGACTTATGACTAAAGATGTATGCCTTGTTTTGGAACGGAGGTAGTATTTAATAACGGATTATATAATATTATTCAATCTCCAGCAGCTGACTGTTAAAACAGATTGTTTATTCCATTCACCTCTGCAGTTACACTGAAATATGTAGCTGTGTATTAGTCATGCTGTGCCAATGAATTGAACTGCTCAAAAAGGTTTCTGTCTAAAAGAAGAACTTTGTGTGTTACAGGTATCTATGAACCACAAGGGGTTGAGGTACCAGATCCTCTGCAGAGTGTTTGCACTAGATGGGGCACAGACTCTTTCAGTCTAGGTTCATATTCGCATGTTGCTGTTGGAGCATCTGGAGATGACTATGACATATTAGCTGAAAGTGTTGGAGATGGGCGGTTGTTTTTTGCTGGAGAAGCCACCACAAGGCGTTACCCTGCAACTATGCATGGAGCTTTCATTACTGGTGTACGAGAGGCTGCTAATATCAGTATCCATGCCAACGCTCAAGTTACAAAGACCAAAGTACAAAAGAGCCCATCTACAAATGCTCTTGCTTGTGCTACTTTACTAGTAGACTTGTTTAGGCAACCAGACTTAGAATTCGGGAGCTTCTCTGTCATTTTTGGCGGAAAAGCTTCTGATCCTAAATCTCCAGCTATCCTGAAGGTGGAACTAGGCGGCCCTCAAAAGAAAAGTTCAACTGAAGGGGGGAAAAAGGAGCAGCACCATTCAAACAAATCGCTGTTCCAGCAGCTACAGGCACATTTCAACCAACAACAGCAACTCTATGTTTACACGTTACTCTCGCGGCAGCAGGCTATGGAGCTAAGAGAGGTTAGAGGAGGTGATGAAATGAGGCTGCATTACCTCTGTGAAAAACTGGGTGTAAAATTAGTTGGCAGGAAAGGTCTTGGTCCTGGGGCTGATGCTGTGATTGCTTCCATCAAGGCAGACCGGAACAGCAGTAGAACTAAATCTGGCCCCTCAAAGTTAAGAATGGCAGTTTCTAAACCCCAGCATGTACTAAATCGTGATCCCTGACTAGTGATTCTTTTAGGAGCCTGGCTGTATATACCGTACTTGATAGAGGTGTTGTCTTTGTTGTTCAATCACACAGTTGCTTGGAGATGGTTTATTTACATGGAGTCTCTGCTCAGATGTGCTGAATAGCCCCAGACCAAATTCATACCTCATATTTGCTGATTGTTTGATGATGCATTTATATTAGATTCCAAATGGGACCATTCAGATTTGCATAATATCTGCAGAAGATCGTGCAAAGCTAATTTGTAGTGTTGCGAGCGGGAACCCGTGAAAGTTTCGCTTCTAGTTCATTTGAAAAATTTCTAGTACACATTTCTTGACAAAAGTTGAACTAGAAAACACCCAAATGAACTGGGAGCGGGTCTTTCGCGGGATCCCACTTGCAACCCTACTAATTTGTCTGTTATGTTCTAATTGCTTCTTATTTAATCATCTTTGGTATCTTGGATATTCTTGAATGATATGCCCATTGATCAGGTAATTGCCTTCCAGTGTCTAGACGCTAGATTGAACTTCAAAAAACCTGTGCTTTGCTTTGTTGTCAGTGGGTCGCTGGATTATAAGCTGGCAGGCTGTACGTCTACTGACATACTCTCTCCGTTTTAAAATATAAGATGTTTTAGCTTTGTGAAACAAATGTATTTAGACTTCTTTTGATATGTAGGTTCACTCGGATTTGGAGTGAATATACACACTAAAAAAGGTCTAGATACATTTTCTTCACAAACCTAAAACATCTTATATTTTGAAACGGAGGGAGTAATATTCAATCACGTATATTCACTAATAACTGCTGAGTGCCCAATCTTTTTATTTTTGACAATCCTGAGTGCTCAGTCTTTGGGTGACTTCTTTTGGGCTTCTAGACAGACTTCTAGGTTGTGGACAGCCAAAGCCCAAAAGAAGTCTCCGGCTGTTGGGTCGCTTATTCTGACCGAGAAGCCACCATCGTGTGCAATTCCAGAAACTGTTCGGAGGCGGTTTCCCGAGCTTCTGGGTTTTTAAACCGAATCGGTACGTAAACTGGCCCCTCTTCTACATTCTATTTACAGGAGATTGCCCCTCCACGAGAGATAACGATTTGGCTGTAAAAGAAAAAAACCAAACTCGCATGGCAGAACTGCATCTCGCCGCCGTCGCTGCTCCAGCGTCGCCGCTTCCCTGCCGCTGCTCCGCTGCCGCTCCTCTGTTCCTCCGTCGCTCCCTTGCTTCCGGTCGCGGCCAGCCTCTACACCTGCAGCAGCCAGCAGGGCCTGTCGCCAACAACGAGCTCTTCGACCGCCCGACAGTACTAGCTCGAATCCTCCCAGATTCTCACCTCTGTTTGTAGTAGTTTCTTCGATCGTGGACTAGAAGAGCCCATATTGTTTAATTTTCTTATCTGGATCGATTACTAGCAGTTTGTTGGACTAGGCAATACAAAACATTTACAGCTCGTAGTTGCTCACAGCTACAGCATTGAAATGTACTGCTAGATTCCTAGTACCAGATTCAGTATTCTGTAGATGTGAATGGTTGTTTATTATCTGACTTTTATAAATTATTTATTCATTTATAGCTCATTTTTTGACTAAAAACTACTGTACCGATCCATATTAGTTGACTTTGATTTATTTAAATATGAATATATTTAGGCAAGTTTTAGTGCTAGATACACTCGTATCTAAACAAATATGAGTCAACTAATATGGCTCGGAAGAGTAGTAATGTAGTATAATATAAAATCACAATGTATTTAGAACACAAATTTAATTTAGGGACATTGCAGACATTTCACAACTTAACATATCAAATAAGCCAAATTTTCAGAAGCCCAAGAAAGTCTTTCATATACTTTCTAGTAGCTTCTTCCCACCACGGTTTTTACCCACCGTTTCTCATAAATTGGCTTATGAATAAGCAGAAGCTCAAAAGAAGTCATCCTTTGAATGGTTGTGATTGGAAGTACTCTTGGATGGATGAAAATAGATGCCGATTAAACACTTCTGACTTCAATAGCATTCAAATTTGGAAGCAGCTGCTCATGTCTATGATTCAACAAAATTTCCATGATTAGTAGCATTAGCTGCTCATGTCTATGATTCAACAAAATTTAAAAGGTTTGCTTCTTTTGATTACTCCTTCACAGGAAAATCAATTTGATCTAGTGCTTTACATCGCTTAACATGGCCAGTTGGCCATAGCTCAACAAACACAGATATACATAAGCTCACCAAATGAACAGAATTCAACAGAGCGAAGCAAGAATGCTTATCAGCTTAAAACATTGCCCTTCATTTCCAAGTCAAACAAAAAGGCTTGGCGAAACAAGATAGATCCAAGATCAACTGGAAAGTAGAAAATATAGTGCACAAATAGTACTCCACATAAAAACAGCGTCCACAAGACAAAGCCTGACAAATCACTATCACTAATGCAACCACAACCGATCATGCAGTCTCTCTTCTCCTGCACCAATCATCTCATCCACCTTTTCTCCGTCCCGGTAAAAATGGAAGGACGGAGTGTATCGTATGTTCTGGGTTGTCTCGGGGCATTCATCAACATGGGCATAGATGAAAGTTAGATTCTTGAATTCATTGCTGAACCTGCAGAAATGTGGATGAATCTGACTGCAAACACGGCACCTGGATAATCAGCAGTCACGAATTGAGTTAATCACATAATGGAACAACTTTAGATACTTTAGCTAGGAGTAAATAACTTATATTCAAACCAATATAGTTCGGAATACATAAATAAGGCGTTGGAAAAAGTGTTTGTCTCAAACTTTGCATATACATCCTGAAATGGCTGCAGCATTACATAACATGGGCATACAGTATTGGAACAAGTTCTCGTTACTCAACTCAACCCGAAAATAGACAACCACAATAGTAGGTGATCAAGCAGTCAGTACTGATATACCATTATTGTAGTTGCTAGTAGTTGCAGAATAAACTTCTCACCAGCAAGAACAAATAAAGGTACAGATGCAAGAAGGTTACGTACCATGAAGCACCATAGTTGACCACACCCTGCAATGGAACAAAGCCAGAGAGTTCAATCAACATAAACTTCCAGGCCACAAACTTCTATGGACTCAAAAGTCCATTGATACTCTGAAGACAAATTTGAATAACAAACTGAAGGCATGCACAGGGAGCAGCTATACTTACAGGGGACTTGGAGGATTTGAGGGAGTCGAGCATCTGCCTCAGCTCCGGATCGTTGCTGGCGCTGCGCACGCTGCTGTTGGAGCAGCCTGGGAGGGACAGGACGGTGCCTTCTAGAGCTGTCGTCTTGGCCTCTTCCTTCCCATTGCCTGCCTCAGCGCCCATACCACCCAGGCTTACTTCAGTTGCTCAATTCCCACAAAGACCTGCAATCTGGCCAGTATTTAGGAACACAGTCTACAGAAACCTTCTAAACCTTGGGATTGAAGGGCAGTTCCGTCACGAGAAATAGGAAGAAACGGCACAAAGAACTCGCGATCGATCTCACCAGCCTGTGGCATACTGACCGATTGAGGCCTCGTTTGGTTTCCTGGAATCTAAGCTTTGCAGGAAACTAAACCCCATAGGGGTTGGGTGATCCCAACTAATTCCAAATCCCCACTAATCCCAATGCCCACTTATCCCTGCTATGAGTTCATTCGGTTAAACCTCTGGTGCAATATAAACAACTAATGTTCACAAGAAAAGCATTCCCACACATGCAAAGTGTGCACCTGACAGAATCCCATTGGACATGCAAACTCCATCTGTGTTATATGATCCTATATTGACAAACATATATTAACAGTTTGCGAATTGTCTGAAATACAAGACACAAAAAAGATTGACCTGGACATTACAATATTCTGAGATGCTAGTTTCAGTTGTTGATCTCTTAATTCTCGATTTTGACAACCCAAATTTTTCATTTATTCTCAGGATTATCAACGTCAATGGATGGTATCAAGAGGTGGATGAAAGTGGCTTATTGGAGACATAAAGCTTCCAGCTTCTCAAGTTTCTGCACGTGGCAAATAAATGGATAATAAGTAGTTGACTTTTTGACAACCAGGGTGCCAAATGGTGTTCACTTCAAAACATAAGTACATTATACATAAATATAGGCAAGAACATGCACATCATTACATAATTTACTCGGGGGAGTTGAAGATTAGAAAAAAATCAAGAAATGAGAAGAAGAAAAAACAGACCATGACAACTACAGCCTATCTGCATGACAATTAGATGACATCCGATTCTGTTCAGTTTGACATATCACAAGCATGCTCTTCTCCAATTAATTCCAAGCGAAATAGAAAAGGTGCTAGCAATTGAAAAGAACAGTCCAAGAATATACTCCCTCTGTTTCAAAATGTAAGATGTTTTAGCCTTTTTCTAAAACGCATGTATCTAGATGCCTTTTAGTATGTAGGTTCGGAGTACCAGAGACTTGTGAGTTCAAAGAATCAAGCGCATGTCCTGACATCCCTATTTTCAACAGATCTCATTGAAAACCAAGAGGACATAAAATGCAACAATTTCTCACAAGCCCCCAAAATTCAGTTCAGTGCACTGTGAAGCTAAGGTTCTCTTGGTTCATAAAGAATTAATCATGGGCAATTTGCAGAGCAAATTCCCAAAGGATGCCAAGTAAGGATAAGCATCAATGAGTTAACGAGTGAACTAGCTAACTATGGGGACATTTTCTCAACTTCCCTTCATATTACGAAGTGAAATTCAACATTTTGGTAAAATTCCTATAAAGTATCAACTTTCAAACATGTTTCAATAAATTCATTTAGTGATGAATGATATATACTGCCCATCACACTTGCTAGTCGCTCTTTGCCCATCCATCTGAAATCAATTATGTATAGAAATATAGATTCCTCATCAAATGGTTTGACGACATCTGAGCTATAAAACGAACTATGCAGTGGTACCCCATGTCACCCTACTTACTAGTCACTTTTCATAAGGTATAGCTACTGGTCAGATTCTAAGTCACATATAGTTGCAGTGCCTAATCCAAGGCAAGGGGCAAAGAATGAAAGTACCTGACCCCCATCATCGTGAACCTCTCCTTGTACAGCGGTCGCCATGGGGCCGGTCTCCAAAGCCATGGCCAATACACCCTGGAAGCGGGCCTCCACGCGGTGCTCGAGCAGTCGGACGCGTCGGAGGCGGCCTTCATTAGAGGAGGCCTCGGCACGACCCGGAGGTGCGTGAGCACCTGCCGACGCGGCGGCCATCTAGCGGCAGCTACAGAACATAGACGTTTCCCGAGCCTGCAGCAATGGAGGCGGAAGCCGCTTCTGGCTAGATCGGCGCCGTCCAGGAGCGCGCGAATTTTGGTTCAGAAGGACAAGGGGATTGGGGGAGAAGGACGGGGCGCTCACCGCGTTGACGGAGGCGGAGAAGACGGCTCGACACCAGCGATTACAGACGTCTCAGATCGATTCAATTGGAAAGAAATGAACCTAGAGTAGTTCACAGAATCATACCTGACCACACAGGAGCTCGAGCCAGGGTTTCGCACAAATGCGTGCGTGCGCACAGGCGAGCACCGCGGCGGCGGGGAATCCGTCGAGGAGAGAGAGGGGGGTGGAGTGGAGCGGCGGTGGTGGATTTTTCCGCCGACGAATCGCAGAGAGAGGGTAAAGAATTCCAAATAACCCCTATCTATTGGGTTCGGAGCACTAATCACCCTATGTTTAAACTGGACCAAATAACCTTTCTATCTTTGTAATACCGGATAACTACGTAAGACCCGACGAATGGCTCAATAGAATGGGTGCGGCTAGACAGCCTTCAGAGTCCGATTAGTCTTACCGAACCCTCACCCAAAAACAGAAGGACTAGTCAACGGATATGATGCATGCACGTTAAATTTTCTGCGTAACAAAATTAAAAAGTCATAACTCATAGACCGTGCGTCGGAATTATGATCCGTTTTTATTGTTGGGTCTCTCGCGATGAGATCTTCAAAACTAGATCCCATTTGCATATGTTTCAACCAACTTTTTTTTCAAAAAACAACTTACTATTTTTTAAAAAACAATTTAGTATTATAAAAAAAAAAACTTCGTACAATAGTTGATTACAGTACTTTTTCGTATTTTGTAGCAACCTAATTTTTGAATACTCACTTAGCAGCAAATAGCCATCAACTTCGTAATTCCGAGACCCGCAAGTTTACACTAATAGTTACCTACCCATTTTGTAATATCATAGGTAACTTGTTTCCTAAGGCAGACAACTTAGTAGCAACGAAAATACAACTTCACACAAAACAATATTCAAACTTTGTAGCAGTGTTAGGAAATCTCACGATAAATAGTACACACAACTTCACAACAGTGATGCTAAATAACTTAGGACTATTGGTAGACAACTTAATCTTAGTATGTATACAACTTAGCATTGGTGTCTATACAACTTAGTGTTAATATGTATACAACTTACCATCGATGGCTATACAACGTGGATGTGGCTAGTTCCACGAGCATGACACAAGGCGCAACACGAGATGCAAGAATCCAAAGAGGATGACGCTTGGAGATGAGTGATGCCCAGACGAAGGGGAAGCTAAACCAACAATTTACTTAACCCTAGAGGGTATATAACTTTGTATGTTCGATATACAACTATATTTGGGATTGGAAAATGGGTGCAACTTAACCCTAGTCCGTATATAACTTAGCAAAAAGTGGGTATGCAACTTAGCATAAATCGAAAATACAACTTAGCACTAGTGGGTATGCAGCTTAGCACAAATCAAAAAAATAAGTTAGCGCATATGTAAGAAAACAACTTGTTGTGTTCTTGATAGTCACTGCCACGAGGTACAACACCACAATCAACATGAATGTGGTCGGTGCCACAAGCACAACACAAGGCGCAACACGAGATGCAAGCAGACAAAGAGAATGTTGCTTTGAGACAGGTGATGCGTAGATGAAGGGGAAGCCGAAGCAATAATTTACTAAGTGGATATATTGGACAATGGGTGCAATTTAACCCAAGTTGGTATATAACTTAGCAAAAAAGTAGGTATGCAACTTAGCACTAGTCGAAAAATATAAATTAGCGTTGTATATACAACCTAACAACAATATGTGTACAACTTAGCGCTTGTATGTATACAATTTAGCATCGATAGGTATACAACTTAGCACCGACATGTATACGAACTTATCGTCAGTGGATATACAACTTAGCATCGATCCAAATGGTAAATGTATACAAATTTAGGATAAAAAAGCAACCTGCTACTGGTGGCGTTTTAGTTGCAGCCATGCCCTCACTAAGTTGTATTTGGTGCATGTTATTGTTGTTGCCACTTCATGAATTAAGTTGCCGCCACTCTGGGATAGAGGTAGGAAATTTCACAAATGGGGTTTTCAACTTAGCACTAGGGATATATAACTTAACAATGATGGGTATGCAACTTAGCACATGTGTGAAGCAACAATTTATAGTTTACAAACAAGACTAAGCAAATATGTTAGAAAATCATTCACCGTGTCTAAAATACAATTTAACTCATATGTGAAACCAACAATACCACCGGAAAAATACAACTTAGCACATATGTGAATAAACAACTTGCTATGTTCGTGGCCGCCGCCGCGAGGTACACCTCCACCTCGACCAACACGGATGTGGCGGGGTTCCGCGAGCCATGACACGAGGCACAATGCGAGATAAATTCCAAGATATTTGCTTTGAGATTGTCTGTGCCTAGCCTCCGTGGAACCAGGCCATACATCAACATGTAAAATTCCAAGATGATGGAAGGGCATGATGACGGCAGGGCAATCTAGATCAACGTACGACGATAACTAGAGTGAATGGTGCGAGATAAAAAGGGACCACAGCGAACATCTAATCTTCGACGAAAGGGGCTAAGATGAAACATTTAACCAAGCCTAAAAGGAGTGAACTGAACTGTAAGTACATATGAATTCGTTAAAGCTGGTGGACAAAAATGAACAAACATCGAAGAGATAAGGTTCTCTCTCACGAAAGATTCCCATCAAGTTGGTTCGTATGAGCTCCTCATGTGCATGCAGCTTGGCTGTAGCGAGCACCTGCCGTGCATGGCGCAACCTGCCTCGCAGGACGTCCTAGACCTCCGCCATGAGTCGATTGGAAGGAGCAGCAACGACGGAGTCCGTGCTGGGCCTCACCGTCAGAGCCCACCGCGTCGGGGACCTTCACCATGGGCTTACAATCCGCGTGGAGCTAGGCTGCAGTAGGCCGCGTCAACGAGCAGGAAATCGATTGGGAGGGGCGCGGGCTCGAGCAGTGCACGCCGGCGCTGCAGGAGGAAGGGTGGAGGTGGGGGGCACCGGTGCCGCCTTTTGGAGATGGGGTTACCCTGCGGCGCGAGGTGGAGATGGAGGTGCTCCCTGAGGCGGTTATGTTCTGTGGAGTCTGCACTCCGCCGGCGACGGGGAAGAAAGGTCGGTGCCGGCGTAGCTCGTGGTTGGTGCAGCGCGCCCGGTGGGGGAGAGGCCCGAGAGGGTGATGGATGGGGCGGCGCAAACGGTGAGGATCGTGTACGGGTGTTGATGTGTGTGGCGCGGAAAACGACAAAACGTCGCTGTCGATCATGTCGGAAGGGAGCGTCGCGTGGGAACTCTCTACGTATTGATCAAGCTCATCGGACGGACCAGGCGTAAGGGCTGGATTTGACTAACGAGCCACCAGGCACTTTTTAGCAGTTGGGCAATAGAATCGATAGAAAATCTATACTAATAAATTGTAACTTCTTTTCCGAAAACTCATTTGAAAAGAACTCTATTAAGTGATTGTTAGGATACCGAGAATTAGCGTTCACTTTTGCAAGAACGAATTTTGAGCCGATTATTAGAAAAAGCAGTTTTTACTAACATTTTAGTTAAAAATAAGCTCACGGAAAACTATGTTTTTGGATTACTAAAAGTGTAAAACCGGTTTTTAAACCAACCGGTGATATTGGCAGTGCCCATAGCGGCAAGTCTGTGCGTTGCGAGAAAATGCGCTCACTACATCAGCTGCACATCTATACTCTCTCCGTCCGCAAATAAATATACTTCTAGAAAATACTAAACAAATTAGTTCTCTCTCTTTTTTATGAGGCTTTATCCATTATCAAGAAAAGAGAAGAATGAGAATTGGTGGATGATATGGAGGAGAAGAATAGAGATTGGAATATGAGATGGGAGAGTGATTACGAGGAGCTAATTGCATTTATTTAGTGTCTTGGTATTATAGATGTATATTCTTTTTAGAACAAATTTTAAATGTTAGATATACACTTATTTATAGACCGAGGGAGGAGATACTAGCGCGTTTGCAGCGGCCGCAACGCACATGTCGTTGCATGCACGACAGCAACCTGGGAGCAACTCCACGCCTGTTGCCGCATTGGCGATGGCGACGATGTGCACCATGACCAAGTATCCGCCTAGAGCAGAAAGACACGCGAAACCACATGCATACATGGCGGCGTGTGCATGATGCAGCCGAGAAACGAAGACGCAGCACTGCCGGGGATCCCTTCGTGGCGCCGCTCCAACTATCGTCCGCCAAGATGAGCCAGCTACTCTTGGTCGCAATCACTATCGGCGAGCAGGTTAAGAGCGAGCTGCTGCAGCGGCCGGCGGCAGGGCTGCTTGATGCTACCAACGAGTTTGTTCACGAAAGTGCGGGGCATAAAAAGTTAGTTGCGGTTGAGTATCCGGCGATCGCCTTTTGGCAAAAACGACTAATAGTAGTTTTTCT
This sequence comes from Avena sativa, assembly GCA_916181665.1. Lineage (NCBI taxonomy): Eukaryota > Viridiplantae > Streptophyta > Magnoliopsida > Poales > Poaceae > Avena > Avena sativa. Next base: position 161,035,304 of record OV702294.1, on the reverse strand, counting down.
CAAACCCCGAAATACTGGGTTTCTGAGATCTCGGTTTTGTGTATCCACAGATTACGGAAACAAGGCAAACAAGGTTTTAGTTTGTTAGGCGGTTAATCGAGATTGTAGCAAACGATCGTTCTGGATAAACGACATATCCAAACAAGGCTTGGGCTAGATCAATTCTAGTATGGGTGATCAACCGGAAAGTGGGTACCGGATACGCACGAGTGAGGACAAAGTGCGCAGAAAAAACTAGTGTTGGTCTATGAGGTTAGTCTAAAGATCCTATTGAGCTGCCAGAAGTGTCAGCCGTCTGTCCAAAGTGACCGGTGGTATTACAAACTAACACCCCTGACCAGTGTAGGCTGTTTTGTTACATGGTTTTGGGCATGTGAAGACTGGTTTAGGATACGGTGGACTCCGATTAGGCAAAGCGGTCGGTCACTGATGTCGTTGCCAGCCCCTCGCCCGTCGGCTCAGTCCGAAGAATCCCGCCCGGCTCCGTCCCTCGCCATCGGGCGTCGCCACTGATGCCGTTGCCCGTCCTCGCCGCTGGCTTAGTCCGAAGACTTCCACCCGCTGGTTTTGAGCGAGGGCGCGGAGGTTGTCGGGGTACCCGGACATGTGTGCGATCACGGATGCACCACTGCTTTGCGGTGCTGGACTTGATGGTGCTGGACCGGCTGAACCAGATGGACTTCATCACGATCTTGAGATCAGCAAGCGTTCGTCTACATCATCCACAAGTACAACCTCGTTAACACTATTCGGTCTTCGAGGTTATGTATTCTACGGATGTATATCCACCCGTTGCTTGTATCTAGTAGATAGATCTTGGTACATAGTTGTTCCCATCGTAGGAAATTTTTTGTTTTCTATGCTGCGAATCCTACAGTGGTATCAGAGCCGGATCTATGCGTAGATGCTTTGCACGGGTAGTACACACATGAGTATGTGGGCGATGATGATTATTTTATTGCTTCTTAGTTGTACTTTGGATATTGGTGGCATAGTGGGATAAAGCGGCCCGAACAAACTTTACATGTCCTCGCACATGAGACATGTTCCACGCTTGACATGCAACTAGTTTGCATAAGTGGCTAGCGGGTGTCTGCATCTCCTACTATAGTCAATATCTAATTTGCAACGAGTTGTCAACAATTTGGTTATCCTTTTTATGGTTCATGATCGTAGGTAAGAACGGTTCTATCTTCGAAAGCCCTAAGCCACGTAAAACTTGCAATAGATAAATTAGAGGCGTCTAGTTTAGATTGTTGCTGGGCTAGTGTTATGATATGGTGATGTTGTAAGTAGAAGTATGAGATGATACTATTACAACACACATAACGTGTAAGTTTCATAGACCTTGGCCTTACACATAGAGGTATGATATTGATCATACCAAGGTGCACATGATGGAGATCATATGCAAGAACCATATCATTTCGCTTATTAACATGTGATGTTTGATTTCATCTTATATTGCTTATTTGGCGTTTTATTAGCATAATAAGATGATCCCTCATTTAGATATCAAGATAAAAATGTGTTCTTCCTTAAGTATGCACCGACAATGTTTCGTCGCTTCAAGACATCACATGATGATCAGGTGTACTTGAATCCACGAGCGTATCTCGGGTGTAAGACAGTTACACACGCGAATACTAAGGTTCTTACTTGGCGAGCCTAGCATGTACAGACATGGCCTCGGAACACGGACCGAAAGGTTAAGCATGAGTCATATATTTTAATATGATGACCATATGGATGCTCGCCTTTGAAGCTACACCGACTCACGTGATGATCGGACTTGGTGTAGTGGATTTGGTTCATGTAATCACCAAAAACACACGAGGGATGTCGTTTTTGAGTGGGAGTTCAATTTTAATTTGGATTAGTAGAACTCAATTTATCATAAATTAAATCAAAGTGAATTTGCATAATTTGTTGTAGTCATTGGCATTCGTTTACCACTTTATGCTTAGTTGTAATTGAGATAATAGAACTATAGAATTCTGGATATTTACTTTATAAACTGGTATCGTATTGTGTTGAGTGTCAATCTAAAGTTTAAAGTCCTATTGCAAACTTTCAGCAAACTCTGTTTACTCCATAAAGTTTAATAATTAGTATTAAATCGAGAGTAACAATTCCAGTGTTAATATCTTAAGTATCATGTTTGCCTCCATGATTCTTGATTTAAATATCAAGATTATCTAGGAGCTAGAAGAATTGTTTCAGAAACCATCATGTGTGGCAGATATAACGATATCTGAAACAATTTTTTGGTTGCAATATGATATAATATAATATATGTTCTCATATTGGATGACAATTTACAAAGGTTGAAGATGCTAGACATCCTAATCATCCAAAAGGGTTTTGGAAAGTAATGTTATACTCACGATTCGCCTTTATAAGCTACAATAGCTTGATCATGAAAGTCATCATGATAAGGGTGAATAGAAGATGTATGTAAAGTGTTTACTACACTAAAAGATTACTAAAGAATGGATTTTGAAAGAACGCCGATCATTTTGATGATGGTAATCTACTTCAAAGTGCAAGTCCAAAGGTATTATTATTTGAATATACACGCTTTGGACTATGTGTCATGTATATGGCGCCACTTTTGATGTTGATAGATTCTTTTAAAAGGAAAAGAAAATGCTGAAAGAGAATCTATAAAATATATTTGGCAGAAAGGAAAAGATTGGAAATATCCAATTTAAGTATATAGATGATATACATGTTATGGTTGTATTCTTTGCTTGTTAAACAATGTGGTTCTTGGGTATTGGATACCGAATTGGTTGGTATGAAATTTCATATGGAATGACGCAATTCATAAACCACAATGGCCTAAGTAACTAGAAAGAGAATATGTGGTGATGTTCATCGAAAACAAACAAACCGTTATTTGTATTTATCGTTGACATCAAAGCTTGACTTCAAGATTTGTTTTAATAATTGTTATTTAAATCGGGTATTATGAGAACAAAGGTTGTTCAAATAATTACCATATTCCATATAATATGGATGATTTACAAATCTAGTTGGAGAAATCACATCCATAAAACCTAATGCTAAAATGTCGCAAGACAAATGATTGAAAGATCACTTATGAAGTGACATCGCCGTTTAAATTATATTGGAAAGAAAACATGAAGAATCTCCATATTCATGGATTTTTGGAGTCTTTGATTTGATCAAGTGACGCTTGTGAGACTTTCCTTGGGATAATTAAAACTTCGTTCAAAGGCCAAAGAAGAACGAACGACTAAAATATTGGAATTTATACATATCGATGTATGTAGTCCATTATGTATAGTCGTAGGCGATGGATTTTAACTTCATATGCTTTCTCCGGAAATTTGAGTGAATATTCACTTAATGAAAAAGAAGTGTGAAATATTTGAAAACGTTCAAAGACTTTCAAGATGAAGTGGAAAATCATTGTAACAAGAAAATAAATGGTTTATGATTTTATCATAAGGGATTTATTTGAGTTACAAGTGTAACAAAAAAAATGAATTATGATTTATCATAAAGGGATTTATTTGTGTTGCAAGTTTAGCAAAACACCTAGATTTACATCTCCCGAAACACCATAGGAGTATGGAGTGTTTGCGATTTGTAATGAAACCTTGTTTTGACATGGTTGGATCAAAGGTGTTATTTATAAAACTGCCATTATGTTTTAAAAGATTAAAGCTTTAGAGACTACCGCTTTTACACTGAAAAGAGCTCTATCTTGATCCATTGAAATGACACCATATGAGTTATGGTTTGGGGTAAAACCCAAGTTGTCCTTTCTTAAATTTTGGTATGCTAAACATAAGTAAGATGTTTACAACCAAAGTCGGATGAGCATGTCTTTGTAGGTTATTTCGAATAACCATTGTGTATTCTTCTATAACACCAAGGACAAAAGGGTTTGTCGCTTGAAACGTGAAGTTTCTTGAAGAAGGAATTTTTCACAAAAATTAAGTGGGAGGACAATAGAACTTTGATAAGGTTAATGAACCTTAGCTAAATGTGCTGAGTTGCGCAGCGCCGGAAAATGTTCCGGAGGCCGCCATAATGCTCATAGCTTATGTGCCTCAAAGGTTGTGGTCACGGAGATCTAAGTTCTTATTGAACCAAGTCGGTCGGATAAACAATCGGATAATGAGATTTGAGAGTAAATCATTATTGTTTGACAATGATGAACCGACTCCTGCAAAGAAGCGATGATGGGCCCTGACTCTGTCAAATGGCTTGAAGCCATAAAATCCGTGATAGTTCCATATACGAGAAATCAAGTTTTGAACTTGAAGACCCTCCGGAAAGGTGTAAAAACCTATCGGTCGTATTTGGATCTATAAAGAAACAGACATGGATGTTTCACATCTATGAAATAGTCGACATGTCGGTAAAGTATTTTACGACAATGTTCAAGGAGTTGACTATGAAAAGATTTGATCTTTCATAGCGATATTTAGTCTGGACGGATTAAAATAGCAACCACTACATATAATTTGGTATATGGTAGATGAATAAACAAAACAAAGTTCTTCTAATAGAATGGTTACCTAGGACGTGTACATGACACAGTCCAAAGGGTTTTGTTAAATTCAAAGGATGCTAAAAGGGCATGTAAACTTCAATGGTTGAAGTAAGCATCACGGAGTTGGAATCTTCACCAAGATGGAAAAGGAGTTTTTCATTAGGAGACGATGAAGATGATTGCATTTGCAAGAAATTAAGTAGGAGCGCTGGGACATATTTCTAATACATTATGTGGAGGACATCTTGTCAATTGGAAATGATGTATCTTTTATTGACAAAGGTTAAGAATTTCACTTCGATGAAAGACTTAGGCAAAACCCTAATATTTAGCATGAATGTCTATAAAGGATAGACCATGACGCTAATATGGTTGTGCCAAATGTACATATATGAGTTATTGAAGGAGTTCAATATAGAAACGACAAGAAACAGTTCATGTTGCATGGAAAGGAATTGAATCAAGATTCAAGTGTATCGACACTTGATAAGTGAAACAGGATTCAAGTGCTTTGACACTTGAGTGAAATCACAAGGATGTTTTGATCAATCATACCATGATATGTACACATCCAGATATGTCCTATGCTCTAAGTGTTATGAGAATATACCAGAATGAATCATAAAATGATCATTGGACGATAGTGAGGATATTCTTATGATCTTTTGGAAGAACTAAGAATATATTTGTGTAGAGGTGACAAACAATTACAAATAGTTTATTGTAAAGTGTTACATTGATACTAGTTTTGTCACAAGATACAAATTAAGTTTATGTCAATTTAAACTATGGGTGGCACGAAATGGAAAGAAAGTTTCCATGATGGATTTGGAAGAGTTCCAAAGTTAAGACATTGTGACGTATACTACAACAAAAGACTAAGTATATGACTACTATAGTAGTAGCAAAGGAGGGAATTTGTGTCAAGTAGTTTGTTATCAAACTAAGGTGTGGTTCGCAACGGGCTAACACTAAAGATATATTGTATGACAATAGTATCGACGTGTTTTAACCCGAAGGAACTAAAGGTCTCACCAAAATACCAAATTTATACAATGCCATCTCGTTGGAGAATGAGTGATGCGTGAAGACGCAAAGACATGTTAACCACTTGAAGCGTCAGATCCGTATATTATGTTAACCACTTGAAATTGCGTATATGGAACACCAGAAAGCCATATGTGTTCAATACGCAAAGTTTTCAAACTAGATTATTGTCTCTAGTGCAAGTGGGAGACTGAAGGGAATATGCCCGAGAGGCAATAATAAAGTGGTTATTATCGTATTCCTTATTTATGATAAATGTTTATTTTGCATGCTATAATTGTATTAATACGGAAACATTAATACATGTGTGTTTAATAAACAAAAGGAAGTTCCTAGTTATGCCTCTCTTATAAACTAGCTCGTTGATTAACAAGATGATCAAAGGTTTCCTGATCATGGACATTGGATGTTGTTAATAACAAGGTCACAACATTAGTGTAATGATGTGATGAACATTCATCCGAAGTATAGCATTACGATCAAGGTCATTGTGTTTATATTGCTATAACATCATACAAAGTAATCTTAGTCCTTAGACCATGAGATCATGCCAATCACTAACATCGGAAGAGTATCTTGATAACATCAAATGTCACACCGTAACAGGGTGACTATAAAGATGGGTTCAATGCTACGAAGGTGTTATGTTGAGGCTCATGGATCAAGAGTGGAATTTGTCCATCCCGATGATGGATAGATATACTCTGGGCCCTCTCGGTGATATCACATTGATTAGCTTGCAAGCAAGTGATTTGATCACTAGAATGTTGTATCACGGGAACGAGAAATAGTACATGTCGGTAACGAGATCAAACTAGGTATGGAGATACCGATGATCGAATCTCGGACATGTAATATATCGCGAGACAAAGGGATTGAGTTACATGCGTATAAGGTTCACACGATCACAGAAGTCATCGTTGAATATGTGGGAGTCAGTACGGATCTCCAGGTCCCGCTGCTGATTATTGATCGGAGAAGGGTCTCGATCATGTCTACATTATTCGCGAACCATAGGGTGACACAATTAAGGGATACCGACACCATTCGGAGCAAATAATATGCCAGAGAAAGAAAAAGGAAAGCGCAGGAATTTATTTCACTAGACACCGGAATTGTTTCGGTTGAAATTGCTGAAACTGGTTCTGCATATGAAATTGAATAATCGCAAGGGGTTTTATGTGAATATTTGTTAATTAAAGTAATTAACAAAATTCTGAATAAAATAAATAAAAGAGTTTTATTAAATGAGAGCTTACATTAATTTTGGTGGAAAAATAATGCATGTGAGTGGAATTGTGAGTGGAGGTGTTTTTATGCGAGTGGAGAATCCACCACATGAATGAGGGAGAGGTGGGGGCACCCTCCATGGCCGGCGGCCATTACTCTTGGGCTGCCCCTCCCCTATAAAAGGACACGCTCCTCTCATTTGTCACTCACACCTCCTCGCGAAGGATCTCTCTCCCCCCTTTAGAATTTCCCCATGGTCTTGGATCAGCGAGATACATGTTCCTGGTGGCTTTTTCTGGAAGGATTTGTTGCTTCTGCTGCTTCACTGGAGCGAGGGCGCGGAGGTTGTCGGGGTACCCGGACATGTGTGCGATCACGGATGCACCACTGCTTTGCGGTGCTGGACTTGATGGTGCTAGACTGGCTGGACCAGATGGACTTCATCACGATCTTGAGATCGGCAAGCGTTCGTCTACATCATCCACGAGTACAACCTCGTTAACACTATTCGGTCTTCGAGGGTATGTATTCTATGGATGTATATCCACTCGTTGCTTGTATCTAGTAGATAGATCTTGGTACATAGTTGTTCCCATCGTAGGAAAAAATTTGTTTTCTATGCTGCGAACCCTACACAAGCAACGGGTGGATATACATCCATAAAATACATACCCTCGAAGACCAAATAGCGTTAACGAGGTTGTACTCGTGGATGATGTAGTCAAATGCTTGCCGATCTCGAGAAGAAGTCCATCCGGTCCAGCAGGTCCAGCACCATCCAGTCCAGCACCGCAAAGCAGTGGTGCATCCGTGATCACACACATGTCTGGGTACCCCGACAACCTCCGTGCCCTCGCTCCAGCTAAGCAGCGGAAGCAACAAATCCTTCCAAAAAAGCCACCGGGAACATGTATCTCGCTGATCCGAGACCATGGGGAAATTCTAAAGGGGGGGAGAGAGATCCTTCGCGAGGAGGTGTGATGTGAGAGGAGGAGAGGGGGGCCTTTTATAGGGAGAGGCAGGGACCCCAAGGGGCATGGCGCCCAGCCATGGTGGCTTCCCGCACCTCTTACACATTCATGTGGGTGGAGCTCCCACTGAAAATGAAAAGCCTCCATTCCCATAAAAATGCCTCCACTCAAAAATCCACTCACATGCATTAAATTTCCACCAAATTTAATGCAAGCTCTCATTTAAATAAAACTCTTTTATTTATTTATTCAGAATTTTTTTAATTACTCTAATTAACAAACATTCACATAAAACCCCTTATAACATTTCAATTTCACATGCAGAACCAGTTTCAACAATTTCAACAGAAACAGTTTCGGTGTCTAGTGAAATAAATTCCTGCGCTTTCATTTTTATTTCTCTGACATATTATTTGCTCCAAATGGTGTCGGTATCCCTTAAGTGTGTCACCCTACGGTTCGCGAATAATGTAGACATGATCGAGACCCCTCTCCGATCAATAATCAGCAGCGGGACCTGGAGATCCGTACTGACTCCCACATATTCAACAATGACTTCTGTGATCATGTGAACCTTATACGCATGTAACTCAATCCCTTTTTCTCCGGATATATTACATGTCCGAGATTCGATCATCGGTATCTCCATACCTAGTTTGATCTCGTTATCGACATGTACTCTTTTCTCATTCTCGTGATATAACATTCTAGTGATCAAATCGCTTGCTTGCAAGCTAACAAATGTGATATCACCGAGAGGGCCCAAAGTATATCTCTCCGTCATCGGGATGGACAATTTCCACTCTTGATCCATGAGCCTCAACATAACACCTTCATAGCACTGAACCCATCTTTATAGTCACCCTGTTACGGTGTGACATTTGATGTTATCAAGATACTCTTCCGGTGTTAGTGATTGACATGATCTCATGGTCTAAGGACTAAGATTACTTTGTATGATGTTATAGCAATATAAACACAATGACTTTGATCGTAATGATATACTTCAGATGAATGTTCATCACATCATTCCAACAATGTTGTGACCTCGTTATTAACAACATCCAATGTCCATGATGAGGAAACCTTTGATCATCTTGTTAATCAACGAGCTAGTTTATAGGAGAGGCATAACTAGGAACTTCCTTTTTGTTTATTAAACACATATGTATTAACATTTCCATATTAATACAATTATAGCATGTAAAATAAACATTTATCATAAATAAGGAATACAATAATAACCACTTCCTCTCGGGCATATTTCCTTCACTTCCTTACACCGAAATGGCAAGGGAAGGAGCCTTCCACCATGAGGTCGTCTGTCCTCTCCCTAAAAAAGGGAGGTGGACCGAGTCTTGCTTTACCAAGGTGGGCTGGAACCACTGCACCACTATGCCCCTTGTCAGGATCTAGCTCGCGCCCCGTCCGATGGGGTTACCAATCTTACCCTGGCACGCTCCGAAGCATCCGAGGCTTCGAGACACGGCGAGGCGTAGCAGTAGAGTCCCTGCGAGATATATGTCCTCTAGTGTTGTCCCCTCATGAAGCGGGCGCCTCGCGAGGTATTGTGCGACTGGTCCATCTCTAGAGCGCTACCGCCTCTTGGGAGGGGGGCGACACCCCGATGCCAGACTCTTCAACCGTAGGGACGTGACACCCCAGTTTCCAGGGCCCCGACATCTTTAATGAGTTTAGAGGTAGCTAGATTATGTGACTCATCAATGCCTTCAAGCCTCTCTTCAAGATAAGCTCGGAGCCCTTCCTCTTCCCCAAGAGCATTTTTCAAGGATGCTAATTCAATAGCGTCCTCTCTTTCAATTTTACATTTCTCCTTAGTAAGCCCTTCCATATGAACAAGTTGACCCATGAGAGCCTCAAAGTGCTTCTTGTGTTCACCTTGCAAGTTAGTCACATAATGATCCAATGAAACCATTTCTTCCTTAACCTTAAGACTAGCAAGTTCATCCATACCACCATTCAAGGTCATATAAGGGGAGGAGATAGATGATACCTCGGATGCCTTAGACATAAGGCATTTGACATTCTTGTTGGGGAGATTCTCATTTGGGGGGTCAAATAGGGAGTAGGTGGGTGTAGAGGTGGTGGAAATGGCCGCCACTTCACTTGGTGAGTCTTCTTCTTCTTCCTCACTCTCAGATGAATACTCCCCGTGAGTTACCAACACAATCTTTTGAGGGTTCTTGTAGGTGGAATTCTTTTTGTAGAAAGGATTCTTGCGAGGAGGAGCCTTTGACTTGTCCTTGAGAATAAGTCTTTGACCATGATCTTCTCTCTTCTCATATGGGCACTTAGCAACAAAGTGAAAGTGGTCACCATAATTGTAGAATGATTTAGCTTTTGGACCACTAATAGTTGTGAGATTCGATACATTTTAATGGATTTTCTTGATGGTTTTTGTTTGGATTTGATGGTTTTCTAGCTTTAACTAACGCCAATACTTCAGTAGCGAAGGAAACTTGGTTTTTAATGTGTGTTTCAGGTTCTGAACATCAACAGAGGGTTTTAACAGGAAAAATACAATATTCAGGCAAAAACAAGCAAGTCCCTTTTTGGAAGCAATCAAGGGAGGCAACCAGTAGCTTTAACGAGCAACTATACAACGGGAATATTTTCTCTAACCGTATAGTTGCCACCGCCTTCGTCTTAACAAAAGGGACAACTTTCGTGAAGAGGCGGAGGATGAAAATAGAACACATCAGCCGTCGTTCCATCTAGAAGGGAGAAAGAAGAGATCCGGAGAAGAAGGGGAAGATTTTCTTGATCTTGCTCCATGATCTTCGACCTCCTAACCACCACACACTCATAGCCATTACTTGTACTAGAGAGAGAGAGAGAGAGATCTTCACCTAGCAAGATTAGAGTTTGAGATTGTTTCTTCCCATCTTGAATTGTGTTGGATTTATTTTCTATTCTTATTGTGGATCTCCACGGTAATATCAATAAGAAATCCCTTTATTTGATTATATCGATGATTCTTTCTTCTCTCATGTGTGAGTAAGTTCTTTTGGGCGTGGGAGATGTAAGGGATTGGTGAGATGCGATGTGCCTATATATTTTCCATTAGTTTGTGATTGATTTTAATTACTATATTATGTGTGCTTGACTATCTGCGGGATGCTTAATGCTTGTTGTCCAATTAAGGGCCCAGACAACATGATACCTTGTTCTACATAGATAAGATCTTGTTTGCTAGCAGACCAGCGACCCCTGAGTGACACGGGGATATCAATGGAAAACTAGTTGAGCTTGAGGAGCACGAGGAGCCGCTATGCCTATTGCATTAGTCCGATCCAAGGAGCTTAATTGCTAAGCAACCTGAAGGATCTTAATCGCCTAGTGACTGGCCATGGTTTTGGTAACAGACTAGTAGGATTATTGAAGTTGGGATGAAATCTACCAAGAGGAGTTCTTGCTAATTATGGGTTGCTCGCCTACACACATACTTATAAGATTATAATTGTTACACTTATCACTCATCCACCTGGAACATTCACTATCACCATGAACTGTATCTCCCCCGCCTATTTTGTCATCTATAGAAAACAACAAACAATCAATCATTCTTTACTTTTATGCTTTTTATTTCTAAAGTTTACATTTTAGTTTTATTTAAATACATTCTGTTTAATCCAAAACTGCATTCTTATTTCAACACTTGTAGTCAATTCACTCGAAGACCTGTGAAAACTTTGAGTGTGATAGAGACTTCATTAATAAACACTTACCTTTGGGATCCATTTGGGATCGATATCTTAACTTCAAAACTAGCTACAAACGATTCGTGCACTTGTAGTCATCAACCACCTTCCCTTCTCCCACTTGAGTTGTTCTTGCGATCTAGTTCCATCCTTGCCTTGGTGGGAATCTTCCAAAAGTTTCTTGCATAGAAATCCATATACTCGCCATGAGCACTTTTGACTTCCTTAGAACAACTCATTGCATTGACTTCATCGCTTCTCCCTTCATCCTCATGTTCCACTACATGTGCCTTCAAAGCAAGGTTCACGCCCTTTTACATTTCAAGGCCCCGAGCACAATCATCTTCGGCATTCTTGGTGGCAACCTTGAAGGATTTCATTTCTTGCACAACTTCATTAGAGGTCATGAGATGGTAGTTGTGTCTTCCTTGGAAACTCTTCAAGTCGGTTGGCTCAAATGACATAGGAGAGCTCATATACTTTCTTTTGATCCAAGAATCATCCACATGAGAGGCACCAAGATTCCTAAATGCGGTGGAAATAGACTTGAGTCTTTGATACATGTCCTCGTGATTCTCTCCTTCCATCATGAAGAAACCTTCGGCTTGATTGCTCAAAGCATCATATTGGTTTCTCCTCATGCTTTCATTCCCAACAAACAAATCGGTGAGAGCATCTCAAGCTTCCTTGGCGGTGTTGAGATGTTCAATGTGAGGGAAATCCTTTGCCCCCACACCAAGTTGAATAATGTGCAAAGCGGTGGCATTGAGTTGACTATTAACCACTTCTCTTATCTTCAAGTTGGTTGGATCACTAATAAAGAGTCATTCTTCAATAATACTGCACAACTCAATGCAAGAGTTGCAAACATGAGATTTCATCAAAGTTTTCCATTGAGAAAAATAATGTGCATCAAGATTAGGTGGATCACCACTATTGTTTATATGAGGGTGAGGGATAGGAGGGCCAGGAGAGTACCAAGGGACCAAATGGAACCCTTCCTTCTCCTTTTCCTATTTGGAAGAGGTACTTAAGGTGCAATGTTTATCATCCCCCAAATTCTTATCATCGGGACGAGGTGGGACCTACCCCAAAGGATATGAATTCGGATCCTGATACGTCGGAAACGTATCTATAATTTTTGATGATCCATGCTTGTTTAATATCTACTTTGCTTTGCTTTGTCTATACTTTGAGGTGTTTGATACGTCCAAAATGTATCTACTTTCTCGAACACTTTGCTATTGTTTTTCCTCTATACTTGTGTGATTTGGATGCAACTAACACGGACTGACGCTGTTTTCAGCAGAATTACCTTGGTGTCTTGTTTTTGTGCAGAAAATGAACTATCAGGAATAATCCCGGAAAATATGCCAAAAACTATATTTCACCATAAGATCCACAGAGCCAGAAGGGGAGACAGAGGGGAGGCCTGGGGGGCCTAGACCCTCCCCAGGCGCGGGCCCACTGACCCCGCGCCTGGGGGGAGGTTTGGCCACCCCAGGCAGCTTCTCGGCCACCCTCCGCGTCTATAAGTTGCCTTCTGACCTAAAAACAGAGGGGGGAGGGTTCGATAGTTTTCCAAAAAGAGTTCCACTCCGCCGCCGCCACGAGAAACCAAGATTCGGATCCAGAAACTCCGTTCTGGCACCCTGCCGGGACGGGGAATTTGGAGAGGATCATCGCCATCGTCATCACCAACGCATATCCATCAACCACCGATGTTTCCCTCATCCATGAGTGAGTAATCCCCCACTGTAGGCTTGGGGATGGTAGGGATTGGATGAGTTCTATCATGTAATCGAATAAGATCTGTTAGGGGCAGAGTGCCTAGTATCTCTATTAGTTCTATTTTACTTTGTTGCAACTTGTTATGCTTAATGCTTATCACTAGGGCCCGAGTGCCATCATCTCAGATCTGAACTTATTATTGAATCATTATGATAGTATTGTTTATGGTCTTATCTGCAAGTTGTGTACACATATTATTGTCCGGATCCAAAGGCCCCAAAGTGACAGAATTTGGGACAACTGGAGGGGATGGATGTGGTGTGAGGATCACATGTGTTCACGGAGTGTTAATGCTTTGCTCTGGTGCTCTATTAAAAGGAGCACCTTAATTGCCAGTAGTTCCCTAGAGGCCCCGCTACCACGGGCTGGCTGTACAGAAGATGTTGTGCAAGTTTTCATTGTGAGCACGTATGACTATATATGGAGCACATGCCTAGGATTGTTTAGTACTTGGATGCTTATTACTATTTATCTGCAATGCCCTAGTTCTTTGAAGTTACATGTTTAGACTCGTCCATGCAACACCCGTCCATCCATCCCTATGCCTACCGCACTCGAATCCTACTGTTACCGTTACTGTTACTATTGCTAAAGTTTCACCATTGCTGTTGCTGTTGCTGTTGCTACTACAAACTATTGCTACTGGTAAACTTCTGTGAGCAAGAACTATTTCCAGGTGCAGCTGAACTGACAACTCAGTTGTTAAGGCTTGCAAGTATTCTTTGGCTCCCCTTGTGTCGAATCAATAAATTGGGTAATACTACCCGCGAAGACTGTTGCGATCCCCTACACTTGTGGGTCATCAAGACTATTTTCTGGCGTCGTTGCCGGGGAGCATAGCTTTATTTGTAAGTTCACTTGGATCTATTATTGTTCATTGCTACTCCTTTCATCATGGGGAAGTCTCCTGATGGAAAGTTCCCTATTTTACCATCCACTACAAGAAGAGGTACAGTCCTAAACACCTTTGTTGCTCTTGATTCACCGTATGTTATAAGTAAGCCTGTCACACCACCACCACACACTCATGCTACACACACTGCTGAATCTAAAACTGCTTTTGATACTCATGATGTTACTTCTACTGTGCTTGATGCGAGTGGTTCATTAGGTCCTTTTCTAGATGCTACTATGGCTAGTCTAGGAAATACTGAAACTCCTAGTGAAGACACTGTTACACCTGTTAGCTCACCTGAGTCTAGTGAGAGTTTTGATATTAATGATGGTTACATTGAGATCACTGATGAATTTCTTGAAGAGTGCCGAAATACACATGATGCTAGTGCTATGAAGAGTCTCATTGCTAGTCGTACTATTATGCCCAAGAAGTCTTATGATCCTAAGTTTGCCACCTCTCCCATAGATATTAAAGATAAATATTATGATTTCTCTCTTGATTTGGCTTATTTAGATATTATTGAGAAAGAACCATTTTGTGGTACTGAAAATGAGAGTGCTGTGGCTCATATGAATGAGCTTTCTACTATGAGTGCTTTGTTCTCTGATGATTTTAAAATGCGCAAGTAATTTGTTGCTAAGATCTTCCTTTTTTCACTAAAAGGAGAAGCTAGGGCTTGGTTTAATAGATTACCTCCTGGTTCCATTGATAGCCCTGATTGCTTGATTGCTTCTTTCTTCCATAAATATTTTCCTCCCAGTGCTAGACATGCTGCTTTGCAGAGACTTTTTGATTTTAAAAAGGAAGAAGAAGAGAAATTGCCTGAGTCATGGAAAAGATTTTGTTCCTTGATTCATGCATATCCTAGATGTCCATTACCTAAGAATGAGTTGCTTGATATTTATTATAATGGACTAACTGATGATTATAGGACCTACCTTGATAGCTTTGTTGATTGTGTTTTCGGGAAAAGGACTCCTACAGATGCTGAAGAATTAATGAACAAGATAAGCAAGAATTATGATGATTGGACTTCAACTAAGCTGAATACACCTGAGCCTATTACTCCTGAACCAGTTGCTCCTGAACCAGTTCCAACACCAACAACAAAGAAGAGGGGAGTTATTGCATTAAATGATGAAGTGATGAAGGAAGCTAAAAAGTGTCTAAAGGAGAAAGGTATAAGAGCTGAAGATGTGAAGAATCTACCTCCTATAGAAGAATTATGTAAGCCAATTCCCCACTCATCTACTATTGAGGTACACTCTCTCCAACACTTCGATGAAGGTGATATTCCTTATGGTAAGCCTCCTGATCAATGCTTAGAGGAACTTAACATTTTTATTGTTAAACAAGGTAATTTTAATAAAAAAGTTCAGAATCATTTATTGGAAAACTCTAGAGCTATACATGAGTTGAAAGATATTGTGGAAAGAACTTCTAATGATATTTAAATGCTTTGTAAACACTTTCAAATGGTTCAAACCCAACTTGATTAACTTGCTAAGGTACAAAAGGATATGCTAGTTAATGCTTCATGAAATAAACATGCTTATGGAATTAAAACTAGGAGTGGTGCAGCTACTCAAGATCCTTTATATCATGAAGGACACCCTAAAAGAATAGAGCAGGATTCCCAACAAGGTGAGGATAGTGGTAGTCCTCGTAAGAGCAAGAAAAAGAAACATAAGAAAATTGAGGAACCACTTGAACCTGCTATAGATCCTAATAGTATATTTGTCTCTGATGCTGAAACTAAGAGTGGTAATGATAATAATGAGTCTCCTGATAAGAAGGAAGTTGAGGAAGAACCTGAGAAACACACTAAGAACACTAGGTACACAAAGGAAGATTTTATTGCTAATAAACATGGTAAAGAGAGAGAACCTTGGGTGCAGAAACCTATGCCTTTTCCAGGTAAGAAACACAAGTCAAAGGAGGAAGAACACTACAACAAGTTTTGTGAGTGGATGAAGCCTTTATTTCTACAAATTCCTTTGACTGATGCTATTAAGTTGCCTCCTTATTCAAAGTATATGAAGGATATTGTCTCTAATAAAAGGAAAATTCCTAATGAGGAGATTTCTACTCTACTTGCTAATTACTCCTTCAATGGTAAGGTTCCAGAGAAATTTGGTGATCCAGGTATACCATCTGTAAGATCCCACCTTTATAAAGGTAAAGATCCCTGTGATTGCAATGCTAGTCCCTGGATCAATGCTAGCATCCACAGTTTAAGATGAAGTACACAGAAACAAAGGTCATTATTACATGTCATTCCAGAGACAACATAGTCTTTTACAACTCCATGGCCATAGGCCTAATACAAGAGTTCATTCATAACAATATAAATAAGTCTTCATCTTCATGTGCCACAGGCAAGCATGTTGAGTGTAGACTCATAACCCCTAATCATCACCAGAGTAACCTGCAACATCACAAGTTACAGCCATAGTGGGTCAATACATTGGAATAGTATTGGCAAGTGATACCTTAGTAGAATATTAACATCTAGTTACTACATGAATTTGGCTAAGTGTAGCTCAGGCTTGCTTTGCTCAAAATAAGTTTTACCTATCAGTTGAAAACACTAAGTTTTTCTTTGACAAAACTTTCCCAAGGAACCACCAATAGAAACTGGTGAACCTTCACGCTTGTTCAACCACAAGTTTTAACTTAGAAAATTGGGATGAGGAGATTCTTGATAGCTTCCATGTCTTGATGATCAAGTTGTCCAATACCAGGGACATGGCTAAGTACTTAGATTCTTCCATCTGCAGAGGTTGTGCACTTTCCCCACAAGACTTGATTTTCACCAAGACAGGACCTTTCAGAAGCCTTCCCTTAGACCAAAATGGATGCGCTCCAAACCTATCATTCCCCTACCACCAACTGTCCATTTGGCTATGTTATTGCAACCTATATGATCCAGGCAGAGCCCATAATGCCATGTGGCTGCACTAGAAGCTTCTTAACATTTGGCATCTCAAATACCTTTGTTCCTGGGTGGCAATCCACAAGTGAGATACACAAGGTAAACCATAGAAATGGGCCTTGTGTAACCACTCAACCAAAAATCCACCAAGCAATTACCATTCCACCCAGGTGTTTCATTCATTTAGTTGTTTTATTAAACAAAACAATAAGTCAAAGACTTATCAATATTTTCCATAGCATGATTATATCCCACTCTTGGTTGCTATTGGCTAGGCTAAGCATGGCAATAACAAGTATCCTAACTTAAAGGAAATTCTACCAATTCTACAACTACTAGGATTTCCCAAGCATAGCATATAGATACTTAGCAAAATAATCATGCAAGTCCTATACAAAATATTTCTAATGCATGGGTAAAATATAGGGATAAAAACATGAAGCACCACTTGCCTTGGTAGTTTGGGGAGTAGCAATAATCTTCACAACCACAATCACTATTAGCACCAAAATCTACACATTAAATAATGGCACCAAATTCATATATCAAAAATATACAAGCCAAAATATATGAATGCATGCAAATGCCATGTGATGATTTTCTACACCAAACCAGACAAGTATACAATACTGAATCATAAACAAGACCAAGACACACTAAACAAACTTTATTTGATCTTTAAATCATTTTTCAAATAATTTCTATACTCAAAATAAGCCTACAAATGTCTCTGCAAAAACAACCAATTTTACAGAAGCAAAACATTAAACACATTGCATAAATTGATAGCATTCTTTCTCCTAATTCCAATTATATAAAATTTGCAAAATTTGAACATGTAAATCAAAAGTTATGAATTTTGCAAGTTTGAATCACTAATAGATCTAATTTCTGTTTTTAAAACTAAACTCAGGCCACGCGGCGTGTTCTGATTGGCCCGTACCGGTTCAACCGGATCGATCAACATGGGCCGCACAATCTAAGTTAAAACGCACGGCCAGATCTAAAACGTACCCCTTCGAGTTATGTTCTATCGTAGCCACTGGATCTAGATCCTACGGCCGTCGATCAAATGACCAACAACTGGCGGCGCGCGGCAATGGTGAGCGGCGGCATGCTCGGTCTACGGCGTTGCGGAAGCTACTGGAAGCGAGGAAGATATTGGATAGGCTCACCAGACTCGCAGAGGCGTGCTGGAGCTCAACGTGGCAGTGGCTTGTCAAGGGGCGCACGGACACGGTGGGGATTCCTCGTCGGAGTGGAGCCTGTCGTCGGGCACGGCTGTTCGTCGATGTTGCCGACGTTGTAGATCATGCCAAAGAGAAGCAAGCGGTGCGTTAGATGCGGGGAACGACACTGGTCATGCGAGTATCAAAGAGAGGGCAAGGCGCGCTCGAGACTAACCAAATTAACTCGCCGGAGTTGAGTGCTTCGTCGGGTTCGCTCAGTCATCGACGTTGCCGACGCTCGGGGTTGTGCTAGCACACAGCAGCGGTGTCAAACGATGCGCAAGGATGCAGTGGCTGTACTGGTGAGGTTAGGAGTCAAGGGGCGCAAAGAGCTCACCGGAATTCACTACCGGAGTTCGTCGGTACCACGATAGAGTTTGGTGAAATCTGGGCAGCCTGGTGGCGAGGAGAGGGTGCTGTGTGGGGGGAAATGGCCGTGGTGGGGAGGGGATTAAGTAGCCAGGAGCGGGGCGAGGATTACTCTCTGAATCAATGGGAATTAAGCGGGGTTTAATTCGCGCGTCACTGCGGCGAGGTAACAGCGGAGCGGGTGACTGCGCGCGTGATTCTGGGAAAGAAGACGCTGACGTGGAGAGGGCCCATCGATTAGCGGCTGCGGGGTAGGTTCTGCGCGGGTGAGGGAAAGAGCAGAGGGAAATGCCCCGGGTGGGCGTAGTGGGCTGGGTTGGTTGCTGGGCCAAATTGGCAGCGCCGGCCTTTTCTGCTTTCCTTATTCTTTTTCTATTTCGATTTTCAGGAAACATTTTCAAATGAATTCAAATGTGTTTGATTTCAAATTCTTTCTGGATTTTTATAAAGTGAAACCTGCACATATTTAAGTATAAAACCATGTTGTTTCACCAAACCTGCTTGGTCCTTTGGAGTTTTGAAAGAAAACAGTGCCTTTGCCAATGTTTTAATAAAGATCTAAAAATAGTTTTAAAATCATATTTTGTTTTTGAAATTTTTATCCAAGCTTTGGAATACAACAATCAACCATAGTTTCAATATATTTGGTTTTATAACAATCAATCCCAACTTAAAGAGTAGCATTGGGTCAATGCTTTGCTTACATAAAATAATAAGCATTCAAATGCTTCTATTTTTGTAATGACTTTGAAAATGATCCCTAAATGATTATGAATGCATGGATGATATGCAAACTTTGAAAACATGATTTTAGGGATGTTACAACCAACTATTCCTTGCTCCATTAAGAATAATTATGTTAGAACTGCTTTATGTGATTTGGGAGCTGGAGTTAGTGTTATGCCTTTTTCTCTTTATAAGAGACCCCAACTAGAAAAGTTGATACCAACTGATATTTCTTTGCAAATGGCTGATAAGTCAACTACTATTCCTGTTGGTATATATGAGGATGTTCCTGTTCAAGTTGCTCATAATTGCATGGTCTTAACTGATTTTGTTGTGCTTGAAATGCCTGAAGATGAACATCCCTAAAATCATGTTTCAAACTCATTCATATCATCCATGATCATTTAGGGTTTCATTTCAAAATCATTTAAAAAACAAGAGCATATATTGCTCATTATTTTATGTATGAACACTCTAGCCTTTGGGCTACTTGCTATTGAGTGAGGTGCAAATATTCATTCAGTAGTGTTTTGTATTCAAACTTAAGTGACTTCAAAAGCTTGAATAAAGTTTCCAAACAAAGTATGAAATAAAACCATGGAAATTCCAATTATTATATCCCATAATGGCTTGGTTTTATTTTGATTTTTCAAATGACCCAAGTAGGTTTGAGTGAACAGTTGTGTTTGACACTTATTTGAGCACAAGATTTATTGTACAAAAGTCTAGAGAAGTTTTGAAATCAAACAGTTTTGAATTGGAGTTTTGAAATCAGTTTAGAAAATCAAACAGAAAAAGAAAAGGTTAAAAGAGAGAAAAAAAATAAGCAAACAGTCGAATCTGGCCCAACCAGCCCAACTAGCCCAGCAACCCCACCCCGCGAAGCGTTTTCTTTACTCACACCGCACCCACTAGGTCGCTGACAGTCTGGACCCACTCCCTCTCTCTTTCTCTCGCTGACAACCGCGGCCCACATGGCGTCGTCGTCTCCACCCCGCGAATAGCTCAATCCCCAAATCACGCCGGCCGTTCTCTGTATTGATTCGCGGCGTCAATTCACGTTGAATGCGGGAGTAAATCTCGCTCGCGACCATGTTATTTAAACCCCCTCTGCCCCCTCTCCATTTTCCCCCAGACTTTGAGCACAGAGCGCCCCTAGGCTGCCCGCAATCGCCCTTGCACCGCCGCAGACAGAGCCCACTCCGGCGATCAATCCCGGTGAGCTCCGTGCGCCCCTCCCTCTCTGCTTCACGCGAGTTGCTTTGCAACGTCCTTGCGCTTCTTCTGACACCATTGGTTCATCCTATACTGCCCCAGGTCGTCGACTTCATCAAACGCTGCAAGCTCCCGATGACATCTCCAACTCCGGCGACTAAATTCGGTGAGCCCCGTGTTCCCCTTGGCTTCTGATTCACACGAGCGTGTTCGCCGTAGCCTTGCGCACCTCCTGATGCCTTCTGTTCGTGCTAGGGTGACCAGGAGCGCCGCCAACGTCTTCGTCACCGAACACCCAACGCTGTCAACAACTCCGACGAGCTCGTGCTGCCGTGTCCGTGCGCCCCTTGCCAAGCTGTCGCCACGTTGAGCATCAGTGCATCGCCACGAATCTGGTAAGCGTCTCCGACGACCCTAGAACCCCCTGTAGCGCCACGCCGCCGTAGACAGAGCTCGCCGCCGCCAGATGTCACCGCCAGCGCCGCCCATCTGTGGTCGCTTGATCGATGACCGTTGGATCTAGATCCAGCGCGTGTAAATAGATCACTTATCGAAACGGTATGAATAGATCTAGACCGTGCAGGTTAAGTTAGATCTAACGGCTTGTGAGCGCGATCCTGAGCGAACCGGTACGCACCAATCAGATTATGACGCGTGGCTAGAGTTTAGGTTTAAAAATCAGGATTTGAATCTATTAGTTGTTTGAATTTGTTTTAGCCATAACTTTTGATTCCCACGTCCAAATTTGATGAATTTTATATCAATGGAATCAGGAGAGCAAGCTCTTTCCAAATATGCAATGTGATTAATGTTTTGCTTCTGTTAAAATAGTTTTATTTACAGAAACATGTGTAGGCCTGTTTTTGCGTATATAAATTATTTGAGAAATGTTTTAGTGTTTAAATAAATGTTGTTTGGCAAACTTTGAACCTGTTTATAAAACAGTACTATGCACTTGTCTTGTTGAGTTTAGAAAATCATCACATATCATATTGCATGCATCCATATATTTGTGCTTGTATTTTATTTGTATGTGATTTGTTGCTATGATTTTATGTGTAGATTTTGGTGACAATAGTGATTATGATTGTGAGGAGTGTAGCTACTCTCCAAACTACCAAGTCAAGTGGTGCTTCATGATTTTATCCCTAAGTTTTCTACTATGAATTAGAAATGTTTTGCTAGTCTTGCATGGTTATATTTTGCTTATATGCTATGCTTGGGAATCCTAGTAGATGTAGAATTGCTAGAAATTTCTAAGTTAAAATGCTTATCTATGCCATGCTTAGCCTAGCTAGTATCAACCAAGGGTGGTGAAATATTCATGCTATGTTAAAATATTTCTAAGTCCTTTTTGGACTTGTGTTTTGTCTAATAAAACAACTAAGTGAATGAAACACCTGGGTGGAAGGGAAGGAATGGTTTATGTTGAGTGGTTACACAAGGCCCATTTCTATGGTTTACCTTGTGTATTTCACTTGTGGAAAGCCACCCAGGAACAAAGGGATTTGAGAGGCCAAATGTTAAGGAGCTTCTAGTGCAGCCACTTGGCAATATGGGCTCTGACTGAATCATATAGGTTGCAAGAACTTAGCCATTTGGACAGTTGGTGGTAGTGGGATGATAGGTTGGAACGCGTCCATTTGGTCTAAGGGAAGGCTTCTGAAAGGTTCTGTCTTGGTGAAAATCAAGTCTGGTGGGGAAAGTGCACAACCTCTGCAGATGGAAGAATCTAAGTACTTAGCCATGTCCCTGGTATTGGACAATTTGAGCATAAAGACATGGAAGCTATCAAGAATCTCCTCATCCAAATTTCTAAGTAAAACTTGTGGATGAACAAGGGTGAAGGACATCAATGTTTATTGGTGGTTCCTTGGGAAAAGTTTTGACAAAGAACAACTTAGTGATTTCAACTAATAGGCAAAACCTATTTTGAGCAAAGCAAGCCAAAGCTACACTTAGCCAAATTTCATATAGAACTTAGTCCACCAATATTATACTAAGGTATCATTTGCCAATACTATTCCAATGTATTGACCCACTGTGGCTGTAACTTGTGATGTTGCAGGTTATTCTGATGAGGATTAGGAGTCATGAGTCTACACTCAACATGTTTGCCGGTGGCACATGAAGATGAAGACTTTTATCTATTTACTTATTTAAAACTCTTGTATTAGGCCTGTGGCCATGGAGTTGTAAAGACTATGTTTGTCTCTAGAATGACTATAATAATGACCTTTGTTTCTGTGTACTTCATCTTAAACTGTGGATGCTAGCATTGATCCAGGGACTAGCATTGCAATCATAGGGATCCTTTTCCTTTATAAAGGAGGGATCTTACAATGATAATATGTCTATTATTCTTGGGAGACTTTTTCTTAATACTGCAGGTGCTGTCATCAATTGCAATTAAGGAAAAGTAACATTCAATATTAATGACAAAGAGCACACTGTCTATTTCCCCAAGAAGGTTGTTAGAAGCTATAGCCTGAATTCTATTGAAAATATTGAAGGCATAAAAGTTGGAGAAATATATTGTCCCATTCCACAAGAAAATATTGAAACTATTATGATTGGGACCATTACTATCAAGTATGAGGTAACATAATCACCTTGTGAAATGCAAAGTTTTGTTTTATATAAGATTGTTTTGGTAAAAAAGACTTGATCAACCTTGTTAACAAAAGGATTTTAATGAACAAAATAATGTTTTCACAGTGGTTATACTTGCTCACTTTTATTTTTCTCCTTTCCAATCCTTGCTCTTCGCCGTGCCTAACTTAAAGGCGTTAAAGAAAAGTACTTGTTGGGAGATAACCCAAGAGTTTCCTTGAGCCTTGGAAGTTATTACTTCAGTTATCCTTTTTGTTTGGTTTTTGTGCCAAGAATGACCTTTAATGAAAGGGAAGAAAGATTTGGGGAGTTGCTGTCCCGAAATAGATTTCTGTCCTCCACCAAAAAAATTCGTGAGGAGGCTCTGTAAATCGGATTGAGCTCACAATTTATGAATAAATACCCCAGTATGTTGGCTAACTTTTGTTAGTTCAACACTTTTTGATTTGAGCAACATAAGATGTTTGAAAAAAATCATTTCTACCTGCTGGTCTGTTTTGACAGATTTCTGCCATTATTTGCATTTGCTTCTTATTGATTCCTTTTTGAGCTCTCTTCAGGTAAATTGAGTTTCTTTGAAGGAGTTACTACAGTAGATTGTGTTTTTAGTGAAAATACTTGTTGTTCCAAAGCTTTGCCAGTGGTCTAATATCTTTTGAATAAGCTAATGTTGCTAATGAAGATTGTGTGAAGTTTTGTATGAAGGAAACATTTCAGGTGTAGAGAGAGGATGATGTAATACGATGAAGAATGGACAAAAGCTCAAGTTTTGGGGGAGCCACTCCATGTCACCCCAAGAATTAGTCAAGAGGTACAAGTGTCAAAGCTTGGGGGTGCCCAAGGCATCCCCTTCTTCATCAATAAAAATCTCAGGTCTTTCTAGACACTTCGTTTTTATTGTTTCATGCACAGTTGTGTTGTTCTTGGAGCGTCTTAGTTTTTGTTTTTGGTTTTATTTTTCTTCATTTGGTTTTGCAGTTGGTTGCCTTTTAAAAAAATAAAACACCAAAAATATTTGTTCTTCTTCTTTGGTTTTGTGAGTTCTTCGCAGAGTTCAGCCGTCCTCAGTGGTATTGCTTTTCATGTTAATTATTCAAGTCACACAAGTGAAGGGCAATAATGAAGATTAAGACAAATCGAGGTGTGGTAAGAGGCTGGTAACGAACTCTATTTGTTTCATATTTTGTACATATACTCATCATTGTGAGCATGCTTAGCCTGTTTGTGTAAGATGTATGTCATTATAGATGCTTAGTAGTTCTTGCTTGTCTATGATTAGCTCCAACTTGCTAATAGTTTGTAGAATTTCATGTGAATGTTTGCTTGCATTGTTTTATTCATAATTTGGTATGACATTGTCGTATCCTCCTCTGACTGTTCATGTGAATCGACTTGGCACATGCTCACACATGCATATGCTAATCAATAGTCAGTAAGCCTCGATGATTTATTTTGCCTCAGAGTTCTTGTATCACTTTCATGCCATAGTTAGTCCTATTTTGTTGCAAGCATGATTATGACAGTTATTGCTCTCTCGTTTGTCGCTCCCTCTCTATTGCTAGCCTTCACTTGCACTGAGTATGTGCTCTGCATGTGCTTCCAACTCCCCAAAACCAATATTGCCACATGTGTCCACCATACCTACCTATTAGCATCATTTGCTACTTCAGTGCATATTCCATATGCCGTGTTTTCTTACAAAGTAAAATGTTTGTCTATTTTGAGAAAGATAGTTAGTAAAGCTCTCACAAACTTGATGGCATACTTTATTCCTTGCCCTTAATAATTCTGAACCATTGTGACTAGTCCATGAAAGTTATATGCTTGCTTATTATATATTGGGAGTCAGCAGAACTGTGCTGTCACAGGGAACGCTTTCAACACTTTTTGGATATTTAATCCAGTTGATTCCTTGCTCTTTTGTTTATGGATGTCGACAATGTGAAATAAAAGGGGAAGTTGTTAGTTCATGGAGTTTATACATTGTGTTAGAGAAACGCCTGGGCCGCTAGCCTAAGCCATGCCTAATCATGGTGGAAACTTGCAGCATCACTATAATGAGCATCTATGAAGCTTCCTCAATAAAAAGCTATGCATATGGTAAATAAAAAGATTGCTGAGATGCTCATTGTATGCTTGCCTTGTCATTTTGGTTATGGGAAAGCTCCTGTACCATGTGAAAGGGGTACCCCATTGGCGGTTCTCGATGATATGCATGTATTTACAATGACAAGAAATTTCAGGTGACCAAAGTTGAGTAGCATGCGGAGCGACCCTCGTACTCAAGGGACTTGGGATTTCCAGTATATGGTCTGTCAAGCATATGATTCATAGTGGACCTCACTTTCACCTTAACCACATGAAGATTCCTATGATAGGGGCAATGAGAGCTCAAAGCTAATGAGTACCTTCCTTTCAGCATTAGGAAGCCTTTAAAACCTTCACAAAACCGTTTTCAAAATTTTGTTGAGTCACCACTTATTCTTTGAGCACTTTCTTGAGAGCATAGTTGTCATTCTTGTGTTTGTTCCAAAACTTGGTTAATTATGTCATGACTTTGATGCTTGTATCTCTGATATCTTTATCTCTAGTCTTCATGTGAACTTCAGAGGTGCCTCAACATTTATATTGTGCTCTTCAAACAAAGGCAAGTGATATACCACTCTATCATACCTTATTATGAGCATTGCAATGTTGCTTATGTTTATGATTCATGCTACTTATTATTATTGAGTTGGTTCCTCTTCATAGCTTGTAATGACTATTGAGTAGACTTAGTTGCATACTCTTTATTATGAATTGTCTAAGCATCTACTCCTGTGCTGAGAATATATACATCATATGAAGCAAAGTGTTCGTGAAAGTTCTTTTATTGCACTCAGTTTTCAACTGAATTGCTTGAGGACAAGCAATAAGCTAAGCTTGGGGGAGTTGATACGTCAAAACGTGTCTACTTTCTCGAACACTTTGCTATTGTTTTGACTCTATACTTGTGTGATTTGGATGCAACTAACATGTACTGACGCTGTTTTCAGCAGAATTACCTTGGTATCTTGTTTTTGTGCAGAAAATGAACTATCAGGAAAAATCCCGGAAAATATGCCAAAAACTATATTTCACCAGAAGATCCATAGAGCCAAAAGGAGAGACAGAGGGGAGGCCTGGGGGCCCCAGACCCACCCCAGGCGCGGGCCCACTGACCCCGCACCTGGGAGAGGTTTGGACACCCCAGGCAGCTTCTCGGCCTCCCTCCGCGTCTATAAGTTGCCTTCTGACCTAAAAACAGAGGGGGGGTCGATAGTTTTCCAAAAAGAGTTCCGCTCCACCGCCGCCACGAGAAACCAAGATTCGGATCCAGAAACTCCGTTCTGGCACCCTGACGGGACGAGGAATTTGGAGAGGATCATCGCCATCGTCATCACCAATGCATCACTATCAACCACCGATGTTTCCCTCATCCATGAGTGAGTAATCCCCTGCTGTAGGATTGGGGATGGTAGGGATTGGATGAGTTCTATTATGTAATCGAATAAGATCTATTAGGGGCATAGTGCCTAGTATCTCTATTAGTGCTATTTGACTTTGTTGCAACTTGTTGTGCTTAATGCTTGTCACTAGGGCCCGAGTGCCATGATCCCAGATCTGAACTTATTATTGAATCATTATGATAGTATTGTTTATGGTCTTATCTGCAAGTTGTGTACACATATCATTGTCCGGATGCAAAGGCCCCAAAGTGACAGAAATTGGGACAACCGGAAGGGATGGTTGTGGTGTGAGGATCACATGTGTTCACAGAGTGTTAATGCTTTGCTCCGGTGCTCTATTAAAAGGAGAACCTTAATTGCCAGTAGTTCCCTAGAGGCCCCGCTGGCACGGGTTGGCTGGACGGAAGATGTGCAAGTTCTCATTGCGAGCACGTACGACTATATATGGAGCACATGCCTAGGATTGTTTAGTACTTGGATGCTTATTACTATTTATCTGCAATGCCCTAGTTCTTTGAAGCTACATGTTTAGACTCGTCCATGCAACGCCCGTCCATCCATCCCTATGCCTACCGCACTCAAATCCTACTGTTACTGTTAATGTTACTATTGCTACTGTTTCACCATTGCTGTTGTTGCTGCTGTTGCTACTACAAACTGTTGCTACTGATAAACTTCTATAATCAAGAACTATTTCCAGGTGCAGATGAACTGACAACTCAGTTGTTAAGGCTTGTAAGTATTCTTTGGCTCCCCTTGTGTCGAATCAATAAAATGGGTAATACTACCCGCGAAGACTGTTGCGATCCCTTACACTTGTGGGTCGTCAGTGTTTTTATATCTTTTCTGGAACTAACCTATTAACAAGTTGCCATAGTGCTAGTTGATGACCCACAAGTATAGGGGATCGCAACAGTCTTTGCGGGTAGTATTACCAAATTTATTGATTCGACACAAGGGGAGCCAAAGAATACTTGCAAGCCTTAATAACTGAGTTGTCAGTTCAGCTGCACCTAGAAATAGTTCTTGCTCACAGAAGTTTATCAGAAGCAACAGTTTGTAGTAGCAACAGCAGCAGTAACAACAATAGTGAAACAGGGGCAATGGTAACAGTACCGGTAACAGTATGATTCGAGTGCGGTAGGCATAGGGATGGATGGACGGGCGTTGCATGGACGAGTCTATACATGTAACTTCAAGATCCAGGGCATTGCAAATAAATAATAGCAAGCATCCAAGTACTAAGCAATACTAGGCATGTGCTCCAAATATAGTCATACGTGCTCGCAATGAGAACTTGCACAACATCTTCTGTCCAACCAGCCCGTGGCAGCGGGGCCTCTAGGGAACTACTGACAATTAAGGTGCTCCTTTTAATAGAGCACCGGAGCAAAGCATTAACACTCCGAGAACACATGTGATCCTCACACCACAACCATCCCCTCCGATTGTCCCAATTATTGT
Source organism: Avena sativa (assembly GCA_916181665.1). Classification (NCBI taxonomy): domain Eukaryota; kingdom Viridiplantae; phylum Streptophyta; class Magnoliopsida; order Poales; family Poaceae; genus Avena; species Avena sativa. Next base: position 161,007,075 of record OV702294.1, on the reverse strand, counting down.
CACTTTGGGGCCTTTGGATCCGGACAATGATACGTGTACACAACTTGGAGATAAGATCACAAACAATACTATAATAATGATTCAATAATAAGTTCAGATCTGAGATCATGGCACTCGGGCCCTAGTGACAAGCATTAAGCACAACAAGTTGCAACAAAGTCAAATAGCACTAATAGAGATACTAGGCACTATGCCCCTAACATATCTTATTCGATTACATGATAGAACTCATCCAATCCCTACCATCCTCAAGCCTATAGCGGGGGATTACTCACTCATGGGCGAGGCAAACATCGATGGTTGATGGAGATGCGTTGGTGATGACGATGGCGATGATCCTCTCCAAATTCCCCATCCAGGCAGGGTGCCAAAACTGAGTTTCTGGATCCGAATCTTGGTTTCTAGTGGCAGCGGCAGAGCAGAACTCTTTCTGGAAAACTATCGACCCCCCTGAGTTTTTAGGTCAGAAGGCAACTTATAGGCGTGGGGGAGGCCGAGGAGCTGCCTGGGGTGGCCACACCCCTCCCAGGCGCGGGGTCAGGTGGGCCCGCACCTGGGGTGGGTCTGGGCCCCCCAGGCCTCCCCTCTGTCTCCCCTTCTCGCTCCGTGGATCTTCTGGTGAAAAATAGTTTTTGGCATATTTTCCGGGATTTTTCCTGATAGTTGATTTTCTGCACAGAAACAAGACACCAAGGTAATTCTGCTGAAAACAGTGTCAGTCAGTGTTATCCAAATCACACAAGTTTAGAGAAGAAACAATAGCAAAGTGTTCGAGAAAGTAGATATGTTTTGGACGTATTACCAGTTGCCTATTTTCTTCTATTTTTGGTTCCAGAAAGGCAGAAAATCAATATTCTCGGAATTGGACGAGACAAAGGCCAAAGTCAATATTTTACCGTGGGCGACATGAAGCCAGAAGACGAGACAGAGGGGCTCCACAGGGCGGCCAGACCCCCTAGGCGCACGTGGGCCCACCCCGCGCCTGGGTAGGGTGTGGCCCCCCTAGTGGCCCTCCTGGCTAGCCCCTTCGCCTATAAGAAGCCCCTGATGCAGAAACCCTAGGCACCCGATTAAAACTCCATGAAACCTTCTGTAGCCGCCGCCACCATCGTCCATAGATCGGGGGGATCTGAAGTTCTTCCCGACACCCTGCCGAAGGGGATATCATCCCGGAGGCCTTCTTCTCTGGTATGAAGCGTGAGTAGTTCCACCTTGGACTACAGGTCCATGTAGTAGCTAGATGGTTGTATCTCCTCCTTGTGTTTTCATGTAGTGAGCTCTATTCATGATCAAGATCTAATCTATTTGTAATCATGCATGTTGTGTTTGCGGGGATCCGATGGATATTGAGATTACTATGTCAGATTGATTAATGGTTTTGTCTATTTGATTCTATCATGTCTGTGTTGTTTGTGATCTTGCCGCTCTCCGTTGTTAAGAGCTATCTTGGCCAAGTAGTTGCTAGTGACTCCAAGAGGGGGTATTTATGCTCGATAGTGAGTTCATGCCTCTAGTTTCCAAGGGAAGTGATAGAAATCTCTTCGGTTTTAGATGTGTCGTTGCCACTAGGGAGAAAACAACGGTCTCTTGTTCATGGAACAAGTGGATTGTTTACCTTACACACTTTTCTTAAAGCAGTTGTCTGTTGCTTGCAACTTAATACTGGAGGGGATTCGGATGATAACCTGAAGGTGGACTTCTAGTCATAGATGCAGTTGGATGGCGGTCTATGTATGTTGTTGTATTGCCCAATCGAATCTCATAGGATCTTTTTGTCTAGTATTGCATTGTTATGCCATGCTCAGTTCCTATCAATTGCCCTGCTGTAATTTGTTAACCCAGCATGCCATGTTTGTTTATCTAAGGAGAACACCTCTAGTGAACTATGGACCCCGGTCCAATCTTTACCATTGATACAATTTCCACTGTTACTTGTTTACTTGCTGCAAACCATTACCTTCCACACCATACATTTAATCCTTTGTTACAGCAACCGGTGAGATTGACAACCTCACTGTTAGTTGGGGCAAAGTCTTGAGTTTGTGTTGTGCAGGTTTCCATGTTGCTTGCAACACCTGTGTGATGTTTCCTTCCTCCTACTGGTTTGATAACCTCGGTTTCTTACTGAGGGAAGACTTGCTGCTGTGTTGCTTCACAACTTTCTCTTGGGGTTCACAACAGGCTCCACATCAACTGAGCCATCAACAAGTTTTCTGGCGCTATTGATAGGGAGGCTAAGGACGTCTTCACAAGGGGAGTCCTCCTCAACCTTTCTCTTTACTTTGTTTTTAGTTTGCTTAGTTTCTTTTGCTTGGTTTTATTTGCCTCTTTTTATCAAAAACTCCAAAAAAAATAGTTTAGTTTGGTTTGCTTTCTCTTTTCAAAAACACAAAAAAAATCAGTTCCTGCTCTGCTACTTTTTTTTGGCTTGCTCCACTTTTTCCAAAATGAACTCTGCTGAGAACACCAAGTTGTGTGACTTCACTAGCACAAACAACAATGATTTCCTTAGCACTCCTATTGCTCCACCTGCTCCTAATGCTACCTTATATGAAATTAAGCCTGCTTTGTTGAATCTTGTGATGAGAGAGCAATTTTTTGGTGCTAGTTCTAATGATGTTGCTGCCCATCTCAATAACTTTGTTGAACTTTGTGAGATGCAAAAGTATAAGGATGTAGATGGAGATATTATTAAGCTCAAGTTGTTTCCTTTCTCCTTGAGAGGGAAAGCTAAAGAATGGTTGTTATCCTTGCCTAGAAATAGTATTGATTCTTGGACTAAGTGCAAAGATGCTTCTATTGGAAAGTACTATCCTCCTGCTAAGATTATATCTATGAGAAGTGACATTATGAAATTTAAACAACTTGATAATGAACATGTTGCTCAAGCTTGGGAAAGAATGAAATCTTTGGTTAAGAATTCTCCCACTCATGGACTCACTACTTGGATGATTATCCAAACTTTTTATGCAGGTTTGAACTTCTCTTCAAGAAACCTGTTGGATTCAGCTGCTGGAGGTACCTTTATGGGCATCACTTTGGGTGCTGCAACAAAACTCCTTGATAATATGATGGTTAACTACTCTGAATGGCACACTAAGAGAGCTCCACATGGTAAGAAGGTAAATTCTGTTGAAGAAACCTCCTCTTTGAGTGATAAGATTGATGTTATTATGGCTATGATTGTTAATGGGAAAGCTCCTTTAGATCCAAACAATGTTCCCTTAGCCTCTTTGGTTGCTCAAGAAGAGCAAGTTGATGTGAACTTCATTAGAAACATCAATTTCAACAACAATGCCTATAGGAATAATTTTGGTGGTAACAACAATTATAGGCCTTATCCTCCTAGTGGAAATGCTTATCAGGGTAGATCTGGAATGCCTAGTAAAGAAAGGATTCTAGAAGTAAAGAGATCCACTAAAAAATTTATGCAAATGCAATATGAGCAAAACAAGATTTTCACTAAAACTATGGATGAACAATCTATTATCTTGAAAAACATTAGTCATCAACTTGAGAATCTGAATAGAGAAATTCCTAGTTTACAGTCAAAAATAAGTTTGCCTAGTGAATAAAGGATTCTAGAAGTAAAGAGATACACTAAAAACTTTATGCAAATGCAATATGAGAAAAACAAGATTTTCACTAAAACTATGGAGGAACAATCTATTATCTTGAAAAACATTAGTCATCGGCTTGAGAATCTGAATAGAGAAATTCCTAGTTTGCTTGAGTAGTTTGGACCCCCCGTTCTCGCTGTGTTGTTTTGCAAATAAGTTGCTTGGTGTTGGAAAGGAGTAGTAAGTTCTTGCTTGTAAGTGCAAGAGGAGCTTGCATTGACTGTGACTTAGACTTTAGCATGACATGCTAGGTGTTGTTTTAACCTTATGCTTAGTGATTATTGCTATAGCATGTCTTGTTCCAAACAATTAGGATTGCTTAGTGTGCCTTGAAAGAATTATGCGTTGTTTTAGCATGCAAAAGCATAGTATTGTGGTATTATCCTTTGATGCTTTGTTTGGGTTGACTTAGCACATGCTCACACCATGTTATGACTATGAACAAGTCACCATAGCCTCTATGATCATCTAGTCATTGACTTGTAGTACCACTCTTTGCTTTGATTAGTAATGTTTTGTTGCTCTGCATGATTATGGCCATTATTGCTCCCTTAGTTGGTTGCTCCTAGTCTTTTGCTATCCTCCACTTGTATGAGTAAACTGTACTCATGCTTCCAACTCCCAACAAACCAAGTTTTTCCACAGTGTCCACTATAAACTCCTATGCATGGTGTGTTACACCATTCCAAGTATATTCTTGTTTTTAGCTATCTTCCAATTAAAAAAGTATTTTGTTATGTGAAAACTTAGCGATTAAAGCCCTCACAAACTTGATGGCACACTTTATATTCTTTGCCCTAATAAACTTGAACCATCGTGTCATCTATGTTGTATATGCTTGCACTTATATGTTGGAATTAGCAGAACCGTGCTGTCACGGGGAACGTATTCAACATTGCACTTGTACTTTGTACACAGTTGATATCATGCTCTTTTGTCTATGGATGTCACCGGTGTGAAATAAAGAGGGAGCTTGTAAGTCCATGGAGTTGTGTATTTTGTGTTAGAGAAACGCCTGGGCCGCTAGCCTAAGTCATGCCTAATCATGGTGAAAACTTGCAACATCACCATAATGAGGTATCTATGAAGCATCCTCAATAAAAAGCTATGCACATAGTAAATAAAAAGATCACTGAGATGCTCATTGTCTGCTTGCCTTGTCATTTTGGTTATGGGATAGCTTCTGTACCACGTGCAAGGGGTACTCCGTTGGCGGTTCTCTATGATACGCATGTACTTACTATGACAAGAACTTACAGGTAACTGAAGTTGAGTAGCATGAGGTGTGGCCCTCGTATTCAACGGACTTGAGATTGCCAACTTATACTTTGTCAAGCATATACTCCATAGTTTGTTCACTTTAACCTTAATCACTTCAAGATGCTTATGATAGGGGCAATGAGGGCTGAAAGCTAACAAGTACCATAATTTTTGGAAGCTCTTTTTGAAACTTGAAATCCCTGCTTCCCTATATGAAGGGCCTTTATTCCACCATTATTTGAGTCTCCACCTTTTACCTTTAGCCACCATTAAGAGAGCATAGTTGCCATTCTGTGTGCAGTGTCCCAAAACTTATTGATTGATGCATATTGTGATATTACTTGTTCTTGTGCTATTTGTATCTAGTCACTCTTATAAACTTTGAAGGTGTCCTATGCATCTATTTGTTACTCCATAAGGGACAAGCTGAATGACACTATGCCATGTTTTCTGTATGTGAAACAAACAAACGTTTTTCAATGCATGTTATTCATGATATTTGTTTGTAGCCTTTCATGTTGCATGCATAGTTACTTTGTCTTATTGTTAGAACTCCATCTTTCATGCACATGTTTAGAGTTCTTTGATCCCAGCTTTCAATGCTTGCAAATGGTTTGATCTTGGTTTTGACGTTCTTGTCACCTCAAAAATTATTCTTTTTATCACTTACCTACTCGAGGACGAGCAGGAGTTAAGCTTGGGGATACTTGATACGTCGAAAATGTATCTATAATGTTTGATGCTCCATGCTTGTTTAGTATCTACTTTGCTTTGCTTTGTCTACACTTTGAGGTGTTTTTATATCTTTTCTGGAACTAACCTACTAACAAGTTGCCACAGTGCCAGTTGCCTGTTTTATTCTGTTTTTGGTTCCAGAAAGGAAGAAAATCAATATTCTCAGAATTGGACGGGACAAAAGCCAAAGTCAATATTTTACCGTGGGCGACACGAAGCCAGAAGACGAGACGAAGGGGCGCCACAGGGCGGCCAGACCCCCCTTGGCACGGGTGGGCCCACTCCGCGCCTGGGTAGGGTGTGGCCCCCCTGGTGGCCCTCCTGGCTTGCCCCTTCGCCTATAAGAAGCCCCCGATGCAGAAATCCTAGGCACCCGATCAAAACTCCACGAAACCTTCTGTATCCGCCGCCACCATCGTCCATAGATCAGGGGGATCTAAAGTTCTTTCCGGCACCCTCCCGGAGGGGAGATCATCCCGGAGGCCTTCTTCTCCGGTATGAAGTGTGAGTAGTTCCACCTTGGACTACGGGTCCATGTAGTAGCTATATGGTTGTATCTCCTCCTTGTGCTTTCATGTATAGATCTTGTGAGCTCTGTTCATGATCAAGATCTAATATATTTGTAATCATGCATGTTTTGTTTGCGGGGATCCGATGGATATTGAGATTACTATGTTAGATTGATTAATGGTTTTGTCTATTTGATTCTATCATGTCTGTGTTGTTTGTGATCTTGCATGCTCTCCGTTGTTAGTAGCTATCTTGGCCAAGTAGTTGCTAGTGACTCCAAGAGGGGGTATTTATGCTCGATAGTGGGTTCATGCCTCTAGTTTCCAAGGGAAGTGATAGATCTCTTTGGTTGTAGATGTGCTATTGCCACTAGGGAGAAAACAACGGTCTCTTGTTCATGGAACAAGTGGATTCTTTACCTTACACACTTTGCTTAAAGAAGTTGTCTATTGCTTGCAACTTAATACTAGAAGGGGTTCGGATGATAAACTGAAGGTGGACTTCTAGTCATAGATGCAGTTGGATGGCGGTCTATGTATATTGTTGTATTGCCCAATCGAATCTCATAAGATCTTTTTGTCTAGTATTGCATTGTTATGCCATGCTCAGTTCCTGTCAATTTCTCTGTTGTAATTTGTTAACCCAGCATGCCATGTTTGTTTATCTAAGGAGAACACCTCTAGTGAACTATGGACCCAGTCCAATATTTACCATTGATAGATTTTCCACTGTTACCTGTTTACTTGCTGCAAACAATTACCTTCCACACCATACAGTTAATCCTTTGTTACAGCAACCGGTGAGATTGACAACCTCACTGTTAGTTGGGGCAAAGTCTTGAGTTTGTGTTGTGCAGGTTTCCACGTTACTTGCAACACCAGTGTGATGTTTCCTTCCTCCTACTGGTTCGATAACCTCGGTTTCTTACTAAGGGAAGACTTGCTGCTGTGCTGCTTCACACCTTGCTCTTGGGGTTCCCAATAGGCTCCACATCAACTGAGCCATCAGATCCTCAGGTTAAGTAGTGGACACGGTCGATTTTTCTTTCATGAATTGTACCATCTTTTCACGCAACTCACTTATTTTTCTAGACATGGATGATTCCAAAGGATTGAAGTCATTCGTGGTGACCGCGTCAGTAGCCTCACCATCTTGGCTACCCATACTCTCTTAGGCGGTAAAGCCAGAATTAAGAGCCGAGGCTCTGATACCAATTGAAATGGATCGTATGGGCACCAAGAGTGTGTGTGTGTGTGTGTGGGGGGGGGGGTGAATAGGTGCTACTCTAAATTTTACTTATTTTTTAAATTAGACTTGACATAAATGTAAATTCTCTAGATATCCAACTAAGGTGAATTTACTTATATGACAACCTAGCTACTAGAACCACCCAAGCAAAGGAACGATAAGAGGATATAGGTAACCGAGAGAGAAGCACGGAGGGACACGAGATTTGATTCACCACAGTTCCTTCCTTTTTAGGAGAAGTACATATGCGTTGGAGGGGTGGGAGGTTCTAAGACCACCACGCCAAAAAGGCCCCACCCTATTCTCCGGTGAACTTCCGCCACAAATGGCCTAGTCTACTTTTCCACTACCGGTACCCTTCGAGGCAGGAACCGGTGCCTTTACAACAAGATTAGAGAAAACTTCCACAATGGAACAGAGGCTTCCAAGTACAAGGCTAGCTGCCACAATGACAATAAGCAAGTTAGAACTGGCAACACTATCTAGGGAAATGCAAATCGCTTCGGTGAAGATGTAGATCGTGTTGGAGATATGCCCAAGAGGCAATAATAAAGAGGTTATTATCATATCTTCATGCTTATGATAAATGTTTACATACCATGGTATAATTGTATTAACCATAAACATTAATACTTGTGTGATTTGTAAACATGTAAGAGCCCCTAGTAAAGCCTCTTGTTAAACTAGCTTGTTGGTTAATATATGATCATGGTTTCCTGATCATGAACATTGATATGTTATTAATAACAAGGTCATATCATTAGAAGAATGATGTGATGGATATACTCCTATAGTTAAGCGTAGCATAAGATCAAGTCATTTAAATAGTTCACATGTTATAAGCTTTCAATACATAGTAACCTAAATCCTTCGACCATGAGATCATGCTAATCACCATAACCAGATGGATGCTTTGATGACATCAAACACCACACCGTAACTGGGTGGATATAAAGGTGACATTGAGTGTTCGGAAAGTATGTGTTGAGACACATGGATCAAGAGTGGGATTTTTCCATTCATATGACAGATTGATATACTCTGGGCCCTTTCGGTGGAATGTCATCCAATTGGCTTGCAAGCATGTGAATGGCTCACAAGGGATCACATATCACGGGAACAAGAAAAGAGTACTTATCAGTAACGAGGTTGAACAAGGTATGCAGAGATACCGACGATCAGACCTTGGATAAGTAAACTATCACGAGACAAAGGGAAATTGGTATCGTATGTAAGTGGTTCATTCGATCACAAAGTAATCATAGAAATATGTGGGAGCCATATGAATTTCCAGATTCCTCTATTGGTTATTGATCGGAGAAGAGTCTCGGTCATGTCTACATAATTCACGAACCATAGGGATAACTACAACCTCCGCTGCCTGCTGGAACAAGGGAGATGAAGGTCTTCATCGAGTACCGAACGTGTGACCGACTGCGGAAGCGCTGTCGGAACGCAGCGCCGAAAGGATCGTCTACGTGATCTTGAGATCAGCAAGTGTACGACTACATCACCGACGAGAATATGCTCTCGTTAACCGCTTTGGAATCTTCGAGGGTGAGTACTCTAATCGACTCATTGCTACAATCTAGTAGATAGATCTTGGCTTGTTTGTGTTCTTGCAGTAGAATTTTTTTGTTTTCCATGCTACGAACCCAACAGATCGGTGTCTTCTCCTTCAATTCTCCAAATATCAAGAGATTTGGGTGGTTGAGGGAGGAGATCTTGAAAATTTGGTGGCTCGGCTTCTAGGGTTCTTGAGGTTGGGGACAAGAAGCTGTCCAAGGTAGAAGAAGGGGCATTTATATAGGGGCCCAGAAAAACTAGTTGTTGCTCCCACTTAACCCGGAGTGTCCGGCTGAAGCACATCGGACATTCCGGCTTGGGCCAGACATTCCGGCCTCACATCACCGGATATTCTGGACTGGCATAGTATCTTCAAATAATCCGGTCAGAGTCCGGGTGGACTCTGATATGGCATACATAAAGGTAGAATTTTCATATGAGCTTTGCACATTTAGAAATTTAGGTAGAATTTTATCCCTTTTCATTGTCTTTGACATGTGGGTAGGTGTTGATGATGATTATGGATAAAACAAAGGCAAAAGTAACAAAGAGAGCATAGTATGGAGGAACTATAGGGACCAGACTTAGCCATTTGAGAGGTTGGAAATGAGATTTTTTCCACTTTATCAAAATGAAGATCCAAGACCATGGGGTTGTATCCCTCGTCAAGGCGAATCCAACGAGCCAAAGAACACCCAAAATAGAGTTCGTATGAAGAAATGACGACCAAAATACTGAAGAGCCCGAAGGTTTAACGACCAACTATACGGCGGGAGCAAAAAATTCCGGCCGTATAGTTGCGGCCGTATAGTTGAGAAAAAGGTCGAAAATAACTCATTTTCGACCCTGGACTGCTCCAGAACCTTCCCTAAGCCATATCACGGGATTGGGGGCGTCCTAGGGCACTTATAAGGCCTATATAAAGGTGGGAGGAGCCAAGAGAGAACCACCAATCCATATTCTCCACCACGGCGGAGCCCTGCCGCCATGCCACCGCCATAGCCACCTCCAATCAGATCTACAACATCACCATCACACAAGAGGAGAAGGGACTAGGATCTTGAATGCCTCCACATCAATCTACATCGTCATCTTCATCAACAACGTCTCCATCATCGACCCCCTTTGGTACTTGTTGTAATTCTAGATTGAATCTTGGATTTGCACTTGTCCTCAATTGTATCATCATACTTCATCCATATTATATCCATGATGTTGATTGCCTTCATGTGTGAGTAGTTTCCTTTGTTCTTGGGGAGATGGAGAAACCCTAGTATGTGACTGAACTGAGATAAATATTATTATGTGATATTATTCATTATGTGTCTGTGTTAGATTTCCTTCATCTTGATGTTGGGTGAAGTGCGCCACTCAATATTTTACTCACTGAGGACTAGATGGAGGGAAATACTTGTTGGTAGACGGAGGGGTGATAGAACTTATAGTGACTATAAAGCTGTTAACACTCTCCTACGTATCAACCCAGGGAAGCAAGGAGAACTCATTAAGTCATGTCCATGCCACGGGAGAAATCACTTAATAGCGAGATAATACGACTGATGTCGTTTATCTGTCTACTGTGGCTATGACAAAATGATGTGAGCAGTGGTTGCTGCTTATTCGTCCATATATGAAGCTCCTCCCACACATATCATAAATGGTATTATTCATTATAATAATTTTGATCACTCTTTCTAATTACTAGCGGTGGATCCACTACTCCCTGAGAACTCTTTCCATCATCTTGCAGACTTTCATAATCATACTCGTATGCTCTTGTTTACTTACAGCTTTAGTTTACTTATTGTTCTCTTATTTGAAAACCCAAAAATATCTTTTACACAAAACTCGCATTTTATCTTGTTACTTAGAACGTTATTTAGCATTACTATTTCAGTATTTAGTTCAAGAGTTATTAGACTTCAGACTCCTGCTCCCTATGGGATCGATATCTTTATTTCGAAACTAGCTACAAACGATCTGTGCACTTGCATTCATCAAGCTATTCAACTAGAACCCTCTTTTCCTTTTGAGGGAGCAACAATATAACAATATGCTGACAAGATAATTATGCTCTAAAACACTTAACACACAATTAAACTTTCCTAGTGTTGTCAACAAACATCAAAACATTAAAAGAGGCAAAATTCCCTTTCAAGGGGAAAGCTTGGCAATAATGCCCCCGTTAACAAACTTGTCCGGTAACACACAAGGGAAGTGCTCAAGCTCCTTTTCCAGTGACTATATCTCATGAGCCTGCTCAACCACGGAGCGTCCATCAGTCATCTTCCAGTCATAGAATTTCTCCATGACATATCCGAGACCCCAAACTTGGTCTTGAGCGCATCCCACATGTCCTTGCCATTATCAAATGGCATATAGGGTTCAACAATGTTCTCGCCAAGAATAGACAACATAGCAGCCTTAAACAAGGTATCAGTTTTCTAAAAAACTTGCTCCTGAGCAGGAGTAAGATCTCCCTCAGACTTGCCAAGAGTGGCATCATAGTAGTTCATGTTATGAAACCAGAGAACTGCTCTCACGCGCCATATCTTATAATGCGTACTCTCAAAGACAGGTGGCTTCACAGATGCAACGAAACCACTTGGAGTAAATTTCCTATAATAAGGTTTTTGGATTTTTGAGAAAAAGAGCAATTTACCAAGATAATTAACCATAATAAAACATAGAAAAACATGAATAGAATAATAGAGATTACACTAATCATATGATTTAGTGGAGAACCTACTACAAACCAAAAGAAACGACAAACTATCTAACTACAATAAACAAGATTGAGAAAGATGATATACATCACAACAGAGGAAACACCCGTGTTGACTTTGGTTTTGTTAGCCATGTCATCGAGGAAGAGGCTGTTGATGTCGGGAATAAGTCATCATTGGGGAAGACGTCGGTGATGTCTCTATCCGTGAAGGAGTCCATGATGAAGATAGTAGTTGCGCTAATAGCACTCCCAAAAAACCTTATCGCCATTCTCCCGTACAAGACTCGAAGTAGCGAGGTCTTGGAGGCCTACTGTCCTGGCTCACGATGCATGCTATGAGAGGGGATGAGGAAGATCATGTAGATAGTACAATGCTCTAGAACTGGAGTGCAAATGTATATGTCCAGCGGAGAGGAGCGTGTTGGGGATATGCTAAATGGGTATCACCATTGCATGTCTCTAACCCGGATAACACGGGTGGCCCACAGTTGGTAGAAAGGCCCATGGCCTATTGGACGGCCCAGTTAGATGAATCCAGAAGAGAGACCCATGTCGGATAAAGGAAGGCTACGAGGGAGTCACTGACGTACCCGGAGCCTTGGAGTGCAAGACACACAAGACTAATTATATTCTGTGTAGGACTCTATAACCTATCCGGCTAGGACTTTTCCCTATAGACCTGGTGTCTTGATAAGCCGGACCTATGGGAGCCTTTAGGGCACAACACAACTCATATCGCGCATAGCGAACCAATCCCTATAACTCAGTGTATTTCCCTTATAGTGATTTATAGCAGGATTAGGGTTCCGCCACCATCGTGGAACCTGAACCTGGGTAAGCTATGTTACCTCGTACCCGCCAACCTTTTGCCTTACCCCACATCTCTAAATACACACTGTGAGGACCCCTCCATGGCGTACTCGTCGACAATACCACGGTAGAGCGACCTCTCTTATAGGCACCAGTAGAGGATGTGAACATGCTACACGAGGAGATGAAACGAGGTGCCGGGAGGTGAACCAAATAGGCGTCAACAGTAGTTGAATAACCACTCAGTTCGTAATCATTTCCCATTGACTTTGTATTAAAATTACACTAGCGCAAACTGTATGTATTCCGTTCATGCATGACAAAAAGAAAGCCGGCTTGACGAGATTCCCGCAACCCTCAACCCGTGGCACGCACGTCGTGATGAGGCGGGGTGAGGCATGGTGTGGCGGTGGCATAGGAGGAGGAGCGCGCGTGTATGCCTCTCTCCTTCTTATCCTTTCACCAAGTGGTGGAAGAGACCTTATAAGATGGTGAAACTTTTCTTCAACTAGCAATATGGGACTAAACATTTGTCCCACCTCTTATCATGCATGAATGGGCCACATGGGTCTCTAGGATTTTTAGAAATCATTGAAATGGAAATATGGGTTGGTCCATTTAGGCAAAAATTCCAACACTATTTTAGTCCAAATGTGGATGTTGGTGTGAAGACTCGGATTTGAGGGGAGCTAAATATCTTGACAGAAGCCATTTCTGGAAAATATCTTGGCTTACCCGCCATGGTGGGGTTAGATCGCTTTGAGAGCTTCATGTACTTGCTAGAGAGGGTTATTGAAAGGTTGAAGGTTTGGAGGGAATTTTTTTTATCCTTGGGAGGAAAATAAATCTTATTCAAGCCATTATACAATATATTCATGTGTATGCTATGGTTGTCTTTAAGATTCCAAAGAGTCTACGCAAAGAGCTGAATGATGCAATGGATAATTTTTGGTGGGGGGGGGGCACTAAGGAGCAGAATAAAATGCATTGGTTTGCATGGTGGAAGATGTGCATTCCGAAAAAAATCTGGAGGTATGAGTTTCTGTGATCTACATTCTTTCAACTTGGCAATGCTTACTAAGCAGATCTAGAGGCTAATCACAAAACCAAATTCAATCATTTCCCAAGTCCTCTGAGCAAAGTATTACCCAAATGTGAACCTTTTAAAGGTTGGACCTAAGAGTGGTTCTGATGGGTTCGTAGCATGGAAAACAAAAAAATCCTACGCACAAACCACTATCTATCCAAGATTATCTACGAGATGGTAGCAGCAAGTAACTCACCCTCGAAGATCGTAAGCGGGATTACGTTCCCGCTCAAACTTTGTCGATGAAGATGAAGGTGTATACCCGATGAATAAAATCAATAGTGGGAGTAGCATACTCCCCAAGTTTCTTTTAAGCCATGGCTATTTTCTTTTTGGTTTTTTTGAATAAGAGAAACAAATAAACAATTAACTAACTTTTTGGGTTTTCAATAGATAACAAAAAAACTAATAACAACAAATAAGCTAGAAGGAAAAAGATAACTAAAAACAAGGTCTCTAGTGACCTCACCAGGATAGCGAATTTCTTCCCCGACAACGACGCTAGAAAAAGTGGTTAATACCTTCGATCCGGATTTACGAATGCAGTATAGTAGATTTTTCCCAAGTAGACCTAGGTTTAATCGAACATTGGGAAACAATTCTAAAAGGAAATTAAATAAGGCACGTCTACAATACTTGTTTGTTTGTTTTACCTTTGTTTACTAGACCTTTCTAGTTTACTTTATAATGTGGGTTGTTTCAATGGATGGAGATAGGCCCCAACCATTACACCGCGAAATACCGAGCTACAACAATTATTAAGTGAAAACACAGATCAAAGCCTTAAAAAGTGATGTTGTTGTTCTTAAATGGATCGCTAAACAAAAGCCGTACTTCCCTTTCTATCACTGGGTTTCCTACGATATCGCTGTTTACCAAGTATCTCACCTCAAGCCTTTATCAATCACTGGGATCTTGGGTACCTATAAGCCATAAACCGAGGCAAATATACAAATCTATATTCAATCAATACACAATACTCCCATGGATTAGATGCACATAATCGCTGCGAGGTTTCACTCCAACCCGTAGCCCGTGAGAACTACTCACTCATAACAATAAGATCAAGGATAGAAAATATTGTGCAAAATACTTAGATTAAAATCAAATATTCTAACAATGGTCGCTGAATCACAAGGAGATCTTAAGTACAAGCTAATGGCTATGGCTATGGAGAAGATGGAGGGTGGAGAGGATGAACTATGGTGGTGGATCTCTTTTGGTGGTGTTGTGATGCAACATGAGAATGGTGGCCCTTTGCGCGACAGCTGGGACCTCGAAATATATAGATACCTTCACGAAAGTCGTTGGGTTTGACGAGACAAAGCCAACACCACATGGTATGGGCGGGCCGTACGCACGGGCGGACCTTGCCTATACCAGTGGTCGTTAAGGCCTCTATCGATTGGTTTTTGGACTAGTATTGCTTGGCCATGTAGACTTTCTTAAAATTTTCATTAATAGCTCCTGATTTCGCCTTAAAAACATGATTTCCTGCACAACACAATTAAAAAAAGGAATTGCATATCTTTGCAATAATTAGTCATTAGTAGCAAGACTAGATAGATTATTGGTCAATTGTTTGACTAAAAATAAAATTTAACGCAAAGAAAGATGGCTATTTTCATAGCCATCAGCCACCCCTTATCATCCTTCCCCTTGGATCTTGTTACGGCGTCTGTGAGGAGTAAGCAATGGAAGGGATCGACGCAGATTACGCCTGCGCAGCCGCCCTGGCTTTAGATTGTGCGCTCACCTTACGGATAGCCGCCTTCTTGCGTCTAGGTTTATCCTGATCTCTAGGGTTGGACAATTCCACTTTGAATCGAGGCTCGTCATCGCGACAGCGAGTTTCATCCCGTCGCCACCCTGGCGCATATGGTCACGGTCCTAGTCCCGCTCCCTTCCATGGTGATATCTCTGGTACTCCTCGTATTCTAGCCTCTGGCGTAACTCACGCTCAATTATTCTTCCCCCTGCCTCTGAATCGTCAAACGACCTCTTACTTCCCGAGCCACGACCCCGCTCCATCACGGCTTGCACGAAAGAGCGGATCTGCGGACTAGAGGAGGAGGCATGGATAAGGCGGGATATGAAGACGCTAGATCTGGATCACTCACGTTAGAGAGGAGGGATGGATGGACAGAAATAAGACATAGGTCTTCCACTAGAACCCAGGACCACTTAAAGAGTGTGTCGCTTCGCGAAGGAGCACTCTTAGCTGGGCCACGGCCCACATTACTGGATGGCCCATTCAGCACGGAAAAGTCCTCTCCCCAAAAACTTGGCTCACCCCGCACGGTGGGCCATGGGCCGAACCAGGCCAATCAGTCCCGTGGACACATTTAAATCAAATCACATTTGCGATAAGAAACTTTTGTCGATCCCGATCGCGATCCCGATCATAATCACAGCCTTTCTTGTCGATCCCGATCCCGATCCCGATCCCGATCACAACACTGAACTGAACCCTGTCTTCCTCGAAAATGTCAACTCTTCTTGTTGTGTTGGTAGTTCACCTCCACCTACTCGTGCGCACCCATGGCGCCGCCGCCATCGCAGCGACGCCGCCTCCCCTCCCGGTCCTGCCCGTCCCCTCCTACGCGCAGCTCCAGTGGCAGCTCGCCGAGATGGCCCTCTTCATCCACTTCGGACCCAACACCTTCACGGACTCCGAGTGGGGCACTGGCCACGCCGATCCCGCCGTGTTCGCGCCGTCCGCGCTTGATGCCGGCCAGTGGGCGCGCGTCGCGGCGGAGGGAGGGTTCGGGCGCGTGGTGCTCACAGCCAAGCACCACGACGGCTTCTGCCTCTGGCCTTCGGCGCTGACGGATTACTCGGTGGCCGCCTCGCCGTGGCGGGATGGGGCGGGGGACGTCGTCGGCGAGCTCTCGGCCGCCGTGCGCGCGGAGGGGATTGGGCTGGGGCTGTACCTCTCGCCATGGGACCGACATGAGCCGGTGTACGGCGACACCGTCGCGTACAATGCGCACTACATGGGCCAAATGACGGAATTGCTCACCAGGTGTGTTAATTTGTGCGTCTCGAGTTGTACTTGTAGTGCTATCGTGTTACATTTTATTTGGCGTTTTTTAAATGACTGCTGAATTTAGATGCAGGTCGTGGAAACCTTCGATCTTGATGTGAATTTGGAGTGAGAACTCAAAAAATAAAATAGCCTTTCTGATTGTTCCTTTATAGCAAGTTGCAGTATCGATTCTTGGGATCAGGAGTCTTATGTTCTTATTGTGGTGCCCATGGCGAATGAATAAGTTAACCTCTTGTGTTTCCTTGGTGTGGTGTCACTGCAGTTCCTCTATATGATGATAAAATATTTGGTACATATGCATTTAGTTCTTTGCTTCATGCACTGATTTGGATTCAGAGAAATACATACAATCAATGTTGGCACATTTTCCCTGATTTGTTACCTGTATTGCATAGTGTGTGGATTCTGTCCATTTGTTTTGTGGTGATCATTGTTTATAACTGTATATTCTATTCTGTTTAAAATTTTGCTTTTACATGTTCAGGTATGGAGATGTGGAGGAAGTTTGGCTTGATGGTGCAAAGGGGGACAACAGAGATATGGATTACATGTTTGATGCTTGGTTTGCACTTATCCATCAGCTCCAGCGAAGGGTTGTTATCTTCTCAGATGCTGGACCAGATACTAGATGGGTCGGAGACGAAGCCGGGGCTGCTGGTCGTACTTGTTGGTCTCCTTTCAACAAGAGTGACGTGACAATTGGGCGCATCATTGCTGAGTAAGTAATTTAGTTTTGTTCAACTGGAAAATGCGTGAAGATTTACTGTTAATTCTGTACCACTATGTTGCACTTATTTGTATATAAAAATATTTTTGAGTCAAAACACATATGCCACATTAGTTTTCATCACCCTGCTTACAAAGCTACAATCACACATGTCATGTCATCTACCTGTGTTCAGATCCTAGCATGGATGAGATCTTGAGCTATAGCTATACTTGAAATTTCAATATCCTTGCATGTGAGTGGATTTCTAATTGTTGACAAATTAGCGAAATATCTTGCTTCTAAAAAAATCAAGGTGTATGGTCTTCCTTTATTAGGAGACAGATCTAATTTAACCTTACTGGTGCTTCCAACTTTTCTCTGTTTGACGTGAGGAAAAAAACAGTACTGTAGTGTACAAATTGTTTTGGAATGAGACAGCTGTTTACTTACTTTGTTTGTTACTACTACTTACACAAGCATTAAAAAACTACTTAGAGCACATTCCATCATTGTGTACCTTTTGTTAACAGTGTGCAGTACTACAGTTGTACTAGTACCTCCAACTACTGAAGTGATAACCTATATTGAGCAAATATTGTCCTTCCAAAGTACCTAATGATAACCTCTAAACAGACTTCTAACAATAATATTTGATGTAAATAAGTACTGCAGCTATCTTCTCTTTTAAGGTAAACATCATTCATGGCATCAGGCAGTTGAAGAACTTATTAGAGTGCTATTATATAGCATGTGTGGACCAACAAGTACCTACTGCAAAGTCTCGTAATAGATCTAACACAGTCCGGACATTATGTTTCATCAATGTGATTTAGGTACTGCATTCCCCCAATATGAAATGAGCTAAGTACAAGAATGTCTGCACACTATGAATTTCTGTATTCATGTTGAAACCCTAAAGTCAAAACCCCTTGGGCAAACCAGAAGTTGGAAAAGTGGAAACTTGAATCATTTACTTATGTGCAGCGATGACAGAAATGAAAGTGATTGGCGTGAGTATATTTGTAAAGCAATGTCTCTATGGCATATTGGCATTGACATCTCATGTGATAATTGTACAACCTGCAGTGTTCTGGTTTTTTGAGGGATGTTGGATGACTATGGTGTTCGCGCACCATTGACTAGTAGTATATTGCTTTGAGAAATCAATTTAATCTACTGACTGGCATGCCAACTTTATTGCCAGATACTCACGCAGTGGTGATCTTTTTGGGGAAGACTGGGTTCCTGCTGAATGTGATGTTTCTATCAGGCCAGGGTGGTTCTGGCATGCCTCAGAGAAACCAAAAACCGCTACAACTCTGCTTGACATATACTATAAATCAGTTGGTAGAAACTGTCTCCTCATATTGAACGTTCCTCCCAATTCATCAGGGCTCATTTCTGACGAAGATATGCAAGTCCTTCAGGAATTCACTAAGATTCGGCGCATAATTTTCTCTCAGAATTTCGCAGCCAATGCGACTGTTAGCGCAAGCAGTGTGCGCGGTGGGCTGGACAATCTTCAGTTTGCGCCCTCCAATGTGCTTCAAGATGGCATATACTCCTACTGGGCACCACAGCAAGGTCAGACAAGCTGGGAAATGCTCTTGGACCTCAAGCATTCTACTTCCTTCAACTTGGTCCAGATCCAAGAGCCTATCCAGATGGGACAACGTATAATCGAGTTTCATGTGGACATCCTTGTGGGTAAAGTGTGGAAAACAATTCTTGAAGGCACGACAATTGGATACAAGAGGCTGCTGCACTTTCCTGTCGTCGAAGCCCGATACCTGAAGCTATTTGTTGACAGTGCACGTGCAGACCCACTGATTGCATTCTTCGGTGTTTTCATGGATCCCTTCTCCATCATATATAGTGTAGATCATGACGGCAAGCCATCTCATACTAATAGCAGTGAACTTATAATGTTGAGCACAGACCATGCTGCTGGCAACAAGAGCACTGCTACGATGTAAGACCGAGTACAGTTTGCAAAGCCGTACCTCCGACAGTGTTTTGTTTCATCACCTGGCCTTGTCTTGAGACCAACATGTGGTCAGTGTATATCTTTCCATTTGATTCAAGAAGCTCATGCCATTGAACGATGAGCGATACACAGTATGTACACATCTTCTCCATCAGTTCGGTTTGTTCCTTGAATCATTCTGTGCAAACATATCAAGTTTCTGCAATCAAGCATGGCTGATCCTGCATCCCTTCTGTACTTTCTCAGGTCAGTCATTCTTGTATAGAATCACTAAAGGATGAAGATGTTTATCAGAAAAAACTTATACACTAGTTGCTCCTCCTGCTGAATGATGTAATTAGATTATTAGAAAATACACTTTGGAGGAGTTTCTGTAAAGTAATTGATGTATGGTTTATCATCAGTTTCTGTATGACTGTATCTCTTCTCGGTAAGCAGATAGATAAGAGCACTCTGAACTTTCCAGTTTGCAAACCACGGTACAGCTGTAATCTACGTTTCCTAAACTGGAAGGCGTAAAGCAGATGCACAAGCGTGTGTAATTTTTTTAAAAAATAATACATTTTTTATTCAATTTCACGAATAATACACGAAATTGGTAATTTTGAAAACTAGCGTGGCCTCGGGGTTTGAGCCCCCGACAGGGACCTTTCGGAGTTTGAACCCCTAATCAGTCCAGTCGGTGTATGAGGCCCCGACTAGGCCTAGCTTTTCACTGTTGTGCATACCAACTGGTCGGGGTCTCAAACCCTGACTGGACTGGTCGGGAGTTCAAACCCCGAAAGGTCCTTGTCGAGGGCTCAAACCCCGAGGCCGTGCTAGTTTTCAAAATTACCAATTTCGTGTATTATTCATGAAATTGATTAAAAAATGTATTATTTTAAAAAAATTACCCACAAGTGTGTGCCAATATCCCCTTCCCCTCTTCCACCTGCACAGATGCACAAGCGTGTCCGTGTGCCCATGGCCCGGACTTGCACGAGCCCGGTCTAAGGGCATCTCCACCGGGCCGACCCAATCGGGCGATCCAAAACGTCCGTTTCTATCCGTTTGGGTCGGGCTGCGGTCACTTTTGGGTCGTGGTCTGGCCTGTCTGGCCAACCGCGCCCAGCGGCGCGATCCATCTGTCTGTGTTTTGCAACCGGCCGCCCGCAGCATGACCTGCTAGGGCTCTACGCTGTCGACCAGCGACACGAATTTGTAGGGAAGGAGCATCCTGTCCCGCATCATGCCCGAGTGGATGGTCATGGCGAACTCGAAGCCGGCGAGGCTGATGTCGATGGGCTCGAGCTCGGGCGATGACGGTGGTGGTGAGGGAGACCGTGTCGGCGTGCTGCTCTAGCCGCGCCTACCTCGACGGCCACGGCCAAGGCCCGGTGGTCTTCCTAGTCGCCCTTCCCTCGATCCAATACCTCCGACCATGGCTTTGCTACCGGGTAGTGAAGGATGGGAGGGAGGAGAGTCTTTCACAACGGATTATAGTATAAGGTTATTCAATGCCTCCAGCAGCTGACTGTTAAAACAGATTGTTTATTCCGTTCACCTCTGCAGTTACACTGAAATATATAGCTGTGTATTAGTCATGTTGTGCCAATGAATTGAACTGCTCAAAAAGGTTTCTGTCTAAAAGAAGAACTTTGTGTGTTGCAGGTATCTATGAACCACAAGGGGTTGAGGTACCAGATCCTCTGCAGAGTGTTTGCACTAGATGGGGCACTAGATGTTGCTGTAGGAGCATCTGGAGATGACTATGACATATTAGCTGAAAGTGTTGGAGATGGGCGGTTGTTTTTTGCTGGAGAAGCCACCACAAGGCGTTACCCTGCAACTATGCATGGAGCTTTCATTACTGGTGTACGAGAGGCTGCTAATATCAGTATCCATGCCAACGCTCAAGTTACAAAGACCAAAGTACAAAAGAGCCCATCTACAAATGCTCTTGCTTGTGCTACTTTACTAGTAGACTTGTTTAGGCAACCAGACTTAGAATTCGGGAGCTTCTCTGTCATTTTTGGCGGAAAAGCTTCTGATCCTAAATCTCCAGCTATCCTGAAGGTGGAACTAGGCGGCCCTCAAAAGAAAAGTTCAACTGAAGGGGGGAAAAAGGAGCAGCACCATTCAAACAAATCGCTGTTCCAGCAGCTACAGGCACATTTCAACCAACAACAGCAACTCTATGTTTACACGTTACTCTCGCGGCAGCAGGCTATGGAGCTAAGAGAGGTTAGAGGAGGTGATGAAATGAGGCTGCATTACCTCTGTGAAAAACTGGGTGTAAAATTAGTTGGCAGGAAAGGTCTTGGTCCTGGGGCTGATGCTGTGATTGCTTCCATCAAGGCAGACCGGAACAGCAGTAGAACTAAATCTGGCCCCTCAAAGTTAAGAATGGCAGTTTCTAAACCCCAGCATGTACTAAATCGTGATCCCTGACTAGTGATTCTTTTAGGAGCCTGGCTGTATATACCGTACTTGATAGAGGTGTTGTCTTTGTTGTTCAATCACACAGTTGCTTGGAGATGGTTTATTTACATGGAGTCTCTGCTCAGATGTGCTGAATAGCCCCAGACCAAATTCATACCTCATATTTGCTGATTGTTTGATGATGCATTTATATTAGATTCCAAATGGGACCATTCAGATTTGCATAATATCTGCAGAAGATCGTGCAAAGCTAATTTGTAGGGTTGCGAGTGGGAACCCATGGCAGTCCCGCTTCTAGTTCATTTGAAACTTTTCTAGTACAAATTTCTTGACAAAAGTTGAACTAGAAAACACCCAAATGAATTAGAAGCGGGTCTTTCGAGGGATCCCGCTTGCAACCCTACTAATTTGTCTGTTATGTTCGAATTGCTTCTTATTTAATTTTCTTTGGTATCTTGGATATTCTTGAATGAGATGCCCATTGATCAGGTAATTGCCTTCCAGTGTCTAGACGCTAGATTGAACTTCAAGAAACCTGTGCTTTGCTTTGTTGTCAGTGGGTCGCTGGATAAGCTGGCAGGCTGTACGTCTACTGACATAATATTCAATCACGTATATTCACTAATAACTGCTGAGTGCCCAATCTTTTTTTTTTGACAATCCTGAGTGCCCAATCTTTGAATGGCTGTGATTGAAAGTATACTTTTGGACGGATGAAAATAGATGCCTATTAAACACTTCTGACTTCAATAGCATTCAAATTTGGAAGCAGCACGTCTTAGACATACCAGAACCCATGATTAGTAGCATTAGCTGCTGATGTCTATGATTCAACAAAATGTGAAAGGTTTGCTTCTTTTGATTACTCCTTCACCGGAAAATCAATTTGATCTAGTGCTTTACATCGCTTAACATGGCCAGTTGGCCATAGCTCAACAAACACAGCGCATCATATCCTCTTTGAGTGCCGCATAGCTCAACAAACACGCGGATGGCCACACCAGGCCTCTTGCCAGCTGTGTAGGTGTGCCCCCGAGACGGCGCGTCATATCCTCTTTGAGTGCCGCTTCTCTAGAAGAATATGGTCGGCTGCGGCGTCTTGGATGTCTTGCCCGGATCTGGTCCTTTGCCTTGGGTCGGGGAGACCTAAGGTGCTGGAATACTAGCATGCTATCGCCAGGACCCCAACCTCTTCTCCTAAAGGTCTTCGGACTGCCATCATGCTCATCATTTGGGAGATCTGGAAGGAAAGAAACGCGAGAGTTTTCAATAACAAATCCTCCTTGCCTGGCGGAGCTTGTTTTCTGAGTCTTTTTCTTTGGGATTGCTATCCCTTTGTTTTTTATTTTGATGGCTTAGGCCAAACCCTTGTTTGCTCCTTCTATATCAATATAAGGCAAAAACCTTTTTGCCTTGTTTCAAAAACAAACACGGATATACATAAGTTCACCAAATGAACAGAATTCAACAGAGAGAAGCTAGAATGCTGATCAGCCTATAACATTGCCCTTCATTTCCAAGTCAAACAAAAAGACTTGGCGAAACAAGATAGACCCAAGATCAACTGAAAATTAGAAAATGTTGTGCATAAATAGTACAGAGTACATAAAAACAGCGTCCCGCAAGCCAAAGCCTGACAAATCACTATCACGAATGCAACCACAACCGATCATGCAGTCTCTCTTCTCCTGCACCAATCATCTCATCCACCTTTTCTCCGTCCCGGTAAAAATGGAAGGACGGAGTGTATCGTATGTTCTGGGTTGTCTCAGGGCATTCATCAACATGGGCATATATGAAAGTTAGATTCTTGAATTCATTGCTGAACCTGCAGAAATGTGGATGAATCTGGCTGCAAACACGGCACCTGGATAATCAGCAGTCATGAGTTGAGTTATCACATAATGGTACAACTTTAGATACTTTAGCTAGGAGTAGATAACTTATAGAGTTCACACCAATATAGTTCGGAGTACATAAATACAGCGTTGGAGGAGAAAGTGTTTGTCTCTAACTTTGCATATACATCCTGAAATGGCTGCAGCATTACATAACATGGGCATAAAGTATTGGAACAAGTGCTCATTACTCAACTCAACCCGAAAATAGACAGCCACAATAGTAGGTGATCAAGCAGTCAGTACTGATGTACCATTATTGTAGTTGCAGCATAAACTTCTCACCATCAAGAACAAATAAAGGTACACATGCAAGAAGGTTACGTACCATGAAGCACCATAGTTGACCACACCCTGCAACGGAACAAAGCCAGAGAGTTCAATCAACATAAACTTCCAGGCAACAAACTTCTATGGACTCAAAAGTCCATTGATACTCTGAAGACAAATTTGAATAACAAACTGAAGGCATGCACAGGGAGCAGCTATACTTACAGGGGACTTGGAGGATTTGAGGGAGTCGAGCATCTGCCTCAGCTCCGGATCGTTGCTGGCGCTGCGCACACTGCCTTTGGAGCCGCCTGGGAGGGACAGGCCGGTGCCTTCTAGAGCTGTCGTCTTGGCCTCTTCCTTCCCATTGCCTGCCTCAGCGCCCATACCACCCAGGCTTACTTCAGTTGCTTGATTCCCACAAAGACCTGCAATCTGGCCAGGATTTAGGAACACAGTCTACAGAAACCTCCTAAATCTTGGGACTGAAGGGCAGTTCCGCCACGAGAAATAGGAAGAAATGGCAGAAAGAACTCGCGATCGATCTCACCAGCCTACGGCATACTGACAGATTGAGGCCTCGATTGGTTTCCTGGAATCTAAGCTTTGCAGGGAACTAAACCCCATAGGGGTTGGGTGATCCCAAGTCCCAACTAATTCCAAATCCCCACTAATCCCAATGCCCACTTATCCCTGCTACGAGTTCATTCGGTTAAACCTCTGGTGCAATATAAACAGCTAACGTTCACAAGAAAAGCATTCCCACACATGCAAAGTGTGCACCTGACATAATCCCATTGGACATGCAAACTCCATCTGTGTTATATGATCCTATATTGACAAACATATATTAACAGTTTGCGAATTGTCTGAAATATGAGGTACAAAAAAGATTGACTTGGACATTACAATATTCTCAGATGCTAGTTTCAGTTGTTGATCTCTTAATTCTCAATTTTGACAACCCAAAATTTCATTTATTCTCAGGCAACGTCAATGGATGGTGTCAAGAGGTGGATGAAAGTGTCTTATTGGAGAGATAAAGCTTCCAGCTTCTCAAGTTTCTGCACGTGGCAATTAAATGGATAATAAGCAGTTGATTTTTTGACAACCAGGGTGCCAAATGGTGTTCACTTCAAAACATAAGTACATTACATAAATATAGGCAAGAACATGCACATTATTACATAATTTACTCAGGGGAGTTGAAGATTAGAAAAAAAAAATCAAGAAATGAGAAGAAAAAACAGACTATGAGAACTACAGCCTATCTGCATGACAATTAGATGACATCCGATTCTGTTCCGTTTGACATATCACAAGCATGCTCATTCTCAAATTAATTCCAAGCGAAATAAAAAAGGTGCTAGCAATTGAAAAGAACAGTCCCACAATATACTCCCTCTGTTTCAAAATGTAAGATGTTTTAGCCTTTTTCTAAAACGCATGTATCTAGACGCCTTTTAGTGTGTAGGTTCGGAGTACCAGAGACTTGGGCGTTCTAAGAATCAAGCGCATGTCCTGACATCCCTATTTTCAACAGATCTCATTGAAAACCAAGAGGACATGAAATGCAACAACTTCTCACAAGCCCCCAAAAGTTTAGTTCAGTGCATTATGAAGCTAGAGTCCAATCCAGCAGAAACATGAGCTGTAACTGTAACCTGGATTACTTAGCTAGGATATTCTGACATCTTCTTTGTTGAACAAGCTAGCAGCCAATCTCAAGTTCTGGGACATCTTAACAGATGCTACCTTAAAACTTACATAAAAGATCTTGCCATGATAATGCTACATCTAAAAGGTTCACTTGGTTCATAAAGAATTAATCATGGGCAATTTGCAGAGCAAATTCCCAAAGGATGCCAAGTAAGGATAAACGTCAACGAGTTAACAAGTGGACTAGCTAACTATGGGGACATTTTCTCAACCTCCCTTCATATTACGAAGTGAACTGCGGAGGTCTTGGTAAAATTCCTGTACAATATCAACTTCCAAACATGTTTCAATAAATTCTTTTAGTGATGAATGATATATACTGCTCATCACAGTCACTAGGCGCCCTCTGCCCAACCATCTGCAATCAGCTATGTATAGAAATTTAGGTTCCTCATCAGAAGGCTTGATGACATCTGAGCTACAAAACGAACTATGCTATGCATCAAGAACTGAAACTATCGGTAATTCGGTATGTATTTTGAGAAAGTTCGGACCAGGCAGCAGCGATCAGATCCTGCCACGACCGCAACATCTCCCAGCTCGAGAAGAATACTATATGCCAGGAACCGTCCAAAACGAACAAGCCTTAACTGTACAAGAAGAGGGGAAGGGGGGGAGGAGAGGAGCTTACCTTCTAGCGGCCGCAATCGGGAAGGTGGGGAGATGCCGGAGATTTGGAGCTGCCGGGTCGAGCGGCTAGCGCTTCGGTCCAGGCTCCGTGCCGGCGTCTGCGTTGAGAAGGGCAGCGAGGTTACGGAGCGCTTCTCCTCCGGTCGGCTGCGCCGGCGCGTCGCCGCCGTCCCTGTTAGTCTGGTACTTTCAGGCTTCCGGCTAGATCAGCTGGCAGATTTTTTTCTACCCAAACAGAAGAAAAAAAACGCAAATGTTCGATCCGTTAGGAGGCTTCAGTAAGACATAGCCGGCCCATCACTCACAATTGCCATGGCATCTAATCGTCCCGGCCCATCCCATCCCTCGGGCACAGCGAAGCTTCGCCAGCGTTCCATCCCCTTCTCTGCCGGAACCGGAAGAGACCACCCGAGATGCTCCTCCTCCGCTCCCACCGCTCCCCTTGCCGCGTTCCTCTCCTCCCCGCCATCCATCGCATCGCCATGTCGTCGTCCTCCTCCACGACGCCAGTCTCTTCAGCGGCAGCGGACTACCACTGCCGCACGAAGCACAGCCTCACCGCCGGCTACGCGCGCGGCCCGGGCCGCCTCGACTGGGCCAACCAGCCCAACCCCTTCCTCCGCTTCTCCCCTTCTCCCGTAATCGCTCTCCCGAACCCGCCTCCGGTAGCCTCCTCCGTCCACTACTCGGCCCTCTTCCACTCCCCGCCTCCTCCGCCGCAGCCGCTCTCGCTGGACTCCCTCTCCGATCTCCTCTTCCACTCACTCGCCCTCTCCGCCTGGAAGTCCGCTGGCGCCTCCACATGGTCCCTCCGCGTCAACCCCAGCAGCGGCAACCTCCACCCCACCGAGGCCCACGTCCTCTTCGAGCACCCGCTGGAGCCCCGCCGTCTCCTCCTCTCCCACTACGCGCCCCGCGACCACCTCCTTGAGATTCGTACCACCGGGCCCTCTGCCAACCGTCCGGCTCTACTGCCACCGCCGGCGACCGCGGTCCTCGCGCTGTCGTCCATCTTCTGGCGGGAGGCTTGGAAGTACGGCGAACGGGCGCTGCGGTACTGCAACCACGACGTGGGCCACGCGCTGGCCGCAGTTGCGCTGGCCGCGGCCACGCTTGGGTGGGACGCCCGCTTGCTGGACGGCTTGTCCGATCAAGACCTTGGAAGGCTAGTGGGAGTGGACAAAGGATGCCCTGCTCCTCCCGTGGGGATGCCGGACAAAATGGTGAAGGGCAAGGCACCGTGGGTTGAGAGGCATCACCCAGATTGTGCTCTTCTCTTGTTCCCTGCGGGCTCAGAGCCGGAGGTGGACTATGCCAGGATAAGTGATGCTCTGAGGGGATTTGATGGGTTGGAATGGGTGGGCAAGCCAAATGGGCTTAGTAAGGATCATGTGGTGTGGGATGTCATATACCGCACGGCCGAGGCGGTCAAGAAGCATCATCCTGAGCCTGGTGAGCAGTTCTCAGTGAGCCCATGGCGCAAGAGTGCACAATTGTCGGAAGGGCTGTATAAGGAACTCAGGGTGCAGGAGGTGGTGCGGCAGCGGAGGAGTGCGGTTGACATGGACGGGATGCATGTAATGACCAAGGAACAATTTTATCAGATACTGTTGCATTGCTTGCCTTCAGGTGAGGTTAGCCCGGGGGAACGACAGGGAACACAGAGCGCTCTACCATTCCGTGTGTTGCCGTGGGACACAGAGGTGCATGCCGCTCTGTTTGTGCACCGTGTCTCAGGGATGCCCAAGGGGCTGTATTTCTTGGTGAGGAACGAGGAACATTTTGATGCATTACGACTTGCTATGAGACAGGAGTTTGAGTGGGCTCGACCAGAGGGGTGCCCCGATGGCCTCCCACTGTATAGACTGTCGAAAGGAAATTACGAGAGGTTGGCAATGCAAATATCATGCTTGCAGGTATGTGAATATGTCAGCTGGTATTAGTTACTCCCTCCGACCCATATTAGTTGACTTGGATTTGTTAAAATTTGGATGAACCTATATACTAAATAGTGTCTAGATTCATCCAAATCTAGACAAATGTGAGTCAACTAATATGGGTCGGAGGGAGTATTATTTTTCGTTAACATAAATCATATTTTTTTGTCTCTGTGCAACAATTTTACCGAAGATTTATAATAGCCTATTAGCCTTTACCTTTTGTTTATGTAGTTAATCTTTCATTAATTACTTTATGGAGCTAAACTGAACACTCAAAATATTAGTTCAATAGTTTATCCAGGAAAGGAACAGGGGATGACATGCTCTGAACTTGTTATGCATTTTTTATTCTTGATGCAGGATATTGCATCACATGGATGTTTTAGCCTTGGGATGATTGCACGATTTGAAGCTGTGCTGCAGGATAAAGGTGAATGGATGTATCCGCGGTTATTCTGGGAGACTGGTGTTCTTGGTCAAGTTCTCTACCTTGAGGCGCATGCTGTAGGAATATCTGCCACAGGGATTGGTTGCTACTTTGATGATGGCGGTAAGTTGATGCAGAAATTTGAAAGATCAATTAGTAACTGAACTGCATCATATAAGAAAATGTGCAATTATTTGCTCCATAAACCATATATGGTTAAGAAATCTTACAAGCTTTGTTTGGTGAGTGATCTTTGAGCCGTTTCTTATTTTCTGGCATGAAATTTCCCCTCTAAACAACTGATTCAAACATATCATTCGGCTGAACACACTTGTGCTCATTGTAATTCGGGTTCAAACCAAACCACAAAGTTGCATTTGTTCTGTCCAGACTCGCAGTAAAGTTTGGAAGCTTAAGCTAAAGATCTGATTCTACTGTTCTTAGGTGGAACAACTAAGCTCTCTTTATGGTCCTTTTGCTGAATATCTTGTAAATTCCACACTAAATTGCGGGAAATTTCTTGGGTGAGTGGGTACGAGAATCACCCTTTCAATAGAAAATGTGTCCATGGATTCTGCAAATCTTGATGCTTTATTGATTTTGGTCACTAAAATGTTACGTGAATATGCTTTCATCTTGACTAACAGAACACGCAGTGCTGGAATATTATTATTTTCCAGTTTGTTCATTGAAGTAATGGCCCAAACTTGTAATTTTTTATGTGGTTGAAAGATCCCGTTTCGAAAAACTTACAAACCCATTAACTCATTTAAGTTCTTCATTATCTTTTGGTAGTTGTAATTATTACCTGTAATTTAGTTATCTTCTTATTCTCTGTATAGACAAGCATGCCTTACACCCTAATATGTGTTTGTTCTTGACAAAACATGTCGTCATGTAGTGCCTGCATTTCTCTCAGTTGTGCCTGAATTTGCATTTTTTTTGTCACATTGTTGTCATCTGTTATGGATTATTAATCTTGTGGTTTTTGACTCTCGGGTCGCCTACACTATCATCACTTGTGAGTGAAAATATTTCTGATATTTATATGGAATGCATAGTTACTATTATGAGAATGCACCCTCCCTCAAATTGAATGATCCATCATACCA
Organism: Avena sativa; assembly: GCA_916181665.1. Taxonomy (NCBI): domain Eukaryota; kingdom Viridiplantae; phylum Streptophyta; class Magnoliopsida; order Poales; family Poaceae; genus Avena; species Avena sativa. Next base: position 160,977,349 of record OV702294.1, on the reverse strand, counting down.
GATGCCTTATAATCTATTACGGCTATTGAATGTATTTCCTTCATTTGTTGTGCAGTTCATGAGGTACTTGGTTTGAAAGATCTGGAGTTTCAAAGCCTGTACCATTTTACTGTGGGTGCCCCTGTGCTTGACAAGCGTATCATGAGTCTCCCTGCCTACCCAGGTCCAGGGATTGATGCATGATTCCTGGTTCCAGAGAGTGATGATTCAGGCCTAGGGATCAATGCTTGCAGGTATTTGAATATGTCAACTGTACCATTTCATTGTAAATAGAGTTGACCAGTTTATAAGGAAAACCAGCCAAAAACCAAAACGTCATCGACCCCTGAGGCTGCGTCCCAACCGAGTCGATGGCTTTGCCACCCAAGTACCAAAACCTGGGGTTAGCTACATTATGATCCATTGTGAAAGAAAATATTTCTGATATTTATACGGAATACATAGTTACTATTATGAGAATGCACCTTCCCTCAAATAGAACGATGCATCATCCCAGATGGTTTATAAGCTATTACTGCAATTGGATATATTTCCTTCATTTGTTGTGCAGGACATGAGGTACTTGGAGTTTCAAAGCCTGTACCATTTTACAATGGGCGTCCATGTGCTTGACGAGCAGATCATGAGTCCCTGCCTGGATGAAAGAGAGGACTCAGTTCCTTTCCTTGTGTGGCAGAGCAGCTTTGTCCCAAACATTTTTAAAGGTGGTTTAATAACTTTAAACCATTTGCATGGTTATAAACAAGGGTGCGACTGGCTCTGTTCGATCCAGAACTTAAATCTCAATCTCAGTCACCCACGTTATAAAAAGAAAGAGCCAGTTGCACACAGTAAGCTTGTATGATCTCACATGTGACCTCGCTGTATATATCCTCAAGAAATCCAAGAAAGTTCTCCAATTTTATAGCAGTTCATTTTCCTCAAAACATATTACTGTTCTTGTATTCTAAAGTGCTCATGGCTTAAGGGAAGGTTACAAACTTCAGTATCCAAATGTTCTTGTTATTTATTTATTTATACATGATTGCGAATTCTCAATCAGATGAGAATTATCTTAGAGCCCACTCAACACCTATGCCATTGGATGTGACTATGAGATTCGTGTTGGCCTGGGTGTAACTAAAATTTTCTTGAGTTGCACAATGATCGCAACTGAAATATTTCCATGGTAGAATCGATTTTTTTATCAGTTGCACTATAGTTGTAACTGAAATTTTCTTCCATACTTGTTGCAACTATTTTTATTTTTGCACAATACGACTGAAATTTAACCGATTAAATGCAGATGCTTGATGATGGTGGAGCTTGAAAGCGCAACTAAGGTGAGATCTTGTGAGCACAAAAGGAAGTATTATGATACTGTCATTTTGTTCGGTGTAACCATAGCTGTTCTGAAAAGTTATTGCACTGTAGTGATGCATTCTTGTTTAGTTAAATTAGGACACTCAAGCAGTTGTTCATACCTTTTTTGCTTCACATGATTGTTGCCAACAGGCAAAAAGGAAATGTTAAAATGTTCTATGCTACAGCGGCTTTCTTAAATTTTAATGTAATTTGTTGCTGGACTAGTGGCGATAGCCATGGTATTTATTTATTTTCTAAGGCAAATGCGTCCTGCTTCTATTTGATTCCATTCACACCGCCCATGACCATGGATGTCGAGCGGCAAGATGCTAAGCCCTCACCATGCGATAATTTGTATTTATTGTATCATACCACTTCGAAGAGTGGAGTTGATGTGTTCTTAAATGTTATTTCTGGTTTTTTTGGATGGGGTTAGGGAGAAATCCTTGTTGGTCTTTCCGGCTCCGACCGACTCCGACCGGTGCTGTCTTCTAGTGGCGCTATTCCTTCCTGGAGGTGTTGAGAATATCCACACTCTACTCCAAGTGCTGGGGGAAATCGTAGGTCTAGTGCGCTTGTTCGGACAGCAGTGTTGTGTGGACAGTGATCTCCTTCTTCACAGCAGTGTTGTGTGGACAGTGATCTCCTTCTTCAAGATGTTGTTTGGTACTGGGCGCTTTGGTTTGATAAGAGCGTGGTTGGACAAATCCGGAGTGTGCAGCGATGGCAGGTCTCCCTAGTTTCGTTGACCCACCGTTTCTTTCATTTCTTTTTTGTTTTGACATGTTTTAACTGTTATCTCAGCTTTTCCGTTTGTTCAAACTCTTGTACGGTTGTACCATGTAGTTGCTGGGAAGAAAGGCTGAGGTGAAAGGCTGTTTCGAGAGGTTTTACTATAAGTGTCTTGCACAACTAAATGCATGCCCCTTTCATGCTTGTAGTTAACTTCTACTCCCTTTTCATGCTTGTAGTTAACTTCTACTCCCTCTGTTTGGAAATATAACATGTTTTAGGTTTGTGAATGAGATGTATCTAGACATCTTTTAGTGTATAGGTTCAAATGAATCTAGACACTAAAAGATGTCTAGATACATCTCATTCACAAACCTAAAACATCTTATATTTCTAAACGGAGAGAGTAGCATGTAAGACGCCTAATTATGTACGGTTATCTATTATTTTAATTAAAATGATATATTACAACCAACAATGAAGATTCATCTATATATACCTAATAATAAAGGAAGGAGTGTTTTTGTAGTTCCTACACTTTTTAGACGACTTTACCCCTAGACTTAATGAAAATTACCCACCACTGCCACCGCTGAGTGAACTGAACGATTCCTTTAGAAAAAAATCCCTGACCTGCTCCTTCCCCGTCGCCGGAGTCACTCGGTCAAACCCACCTCCCACCTGCTGCTTCCCTGTCGTTGAAATCACCCAGTCAAGCCCGCCTCTGATCTGCTCCAGCATGAATCTCTACGCCACCACACCACTGCCTGGTTCCCTGCTGTCGGCCTCCTCCCCCCACCCGATCTCCTAGATCCCCGTCACCAGCCACCAGGCGACTGCGTGCGTCCGTCCTTCCTGCAGCGACGCTGCCCCGCGGATCCCTCTTCTAGCTCCACGCGGACTCCTCCGGTTCCTCTCACTACCAGCCTGGGCCTGGCTCCACGCATCTCCAGCAGAGCGGCGCCAACGAAAGAGCAGGACGAAGACGACCGACTGCTCCTCTCGGTCCCTAGCCGATTGGGGGTACAACCAACTTCTGAAGTGCCTCGTCCCTGTAGAGTCTAATGGCCTGGCCGGAGCCATAGGAAGGGGCCGTGGGGCAGTGACCTGATGGGTGATGGCTAGACGCGGTGTTCAGTTTGGCAGTACAAGTGTGACAGCCTGAGAGCAAGGCACGCCTGGGTAAAGATGTGAGCAACTGCAGTTTCGCATTTACGTGTTGCATCTTAGCTCAGTAGTTAATTACATGCAGCGGTAGGCGTGTGGTTGCCAACATAGAGAATTTTATACTTCTTTCGACCCATATTAGTTGATTCAAATTTGGCTAGATTTAGATGTATCTAGCACTAAAACTTGTAGATATATTTGTATTTAGATAAATTTAAGTCAACTAATATAGGTCGGAGGGAGTATTGGCTTTGTTTGATCGAGGAATATGGCGTTGGTTTCGTATATCCAACGTCCTCAACCCGAGCCATCCTGCTGGATCTTAACTATCTCCAACTCTCCAAGGGGTTGGCAAGGGTTTGATATCGTGGGCTGAATCCATTGTCAAAAGATTGGCCCTGACCCACCAATCCACCTCTCTCGCTCTTCCAGGCCACCCCACTACCGACGGGACTCGATTCAGATTCTATCGATACCGCTCTCACGTCCTCCTCCTTCACAAGACATGGCCCCCGCCAACCTCCGTCTGATTTCCGACGTCCATCTGATCTCTCTCTGCATAGCCTACTCAAACAAGAATTATGCTCGAGGACATGCCTATGGGGTTGCTGACATGAATTCATTTGCTCGTTCGACAACCAAAGACGGGTATAAAAAGGGGCTCAAATCCCTCGATCAGCGGTAGTGGGGCTGTAGAAACACAGGGCTTCAAATATAAGCCTCTTACATATGTTTATACGTTTACCATGAATAAGAAGAAATCGTGAACACCATCTACGATGTTGACAAATAGAAGAAGTATCAACATGGATGGTTTTCTAGAGCTCCCGGTGCAACGCACGGCAATTTTCCTAGTTAGTCTAAAAGGACGGTGATGACGGAGCCTCTGACGACCTTCATGGCTTTAGAGTTTAGAGATCTATATGCACTTGGTAAAATTTACGGCCCAGATGACTGTGCGATAACATCCAAGTAGCAGCTCTTATCCGGCAAGGGCTCAGAATCAACAAACCATCAATCAGAAGCAAATACTTCATCTACCACATCTAAGGTAAGGATCCAACGCGACACTTGCACGGTAGAAGTACTAACACTAGATGTCTAGATGTAGTGTATACGTCTATGGACAGTCACAAGGCATGTAGTTGTTGGTGCTACATTTCGTAACAGAATATTAGTAAATAGACAGACTACGAGAGACGAAGTAGAAGAGAAAGTCTTGAAAAAGATGTCATAGATTTGTATAAATTTGCATATATATATATATATATATATATATATATATATATATATATATATATATATATATATATATTATACATGAAAATACGTTTAGAATATGAATATCTAGACAAACCTGCGACATTCCTTTTGGGACGGAAGAAGTACATAAATCCAGAATTTTGCCTGAGGTGAGTTTCAGACGATGTCTTCCATTGTTGCACACCAACATATTTACCAAAACCTAATACATTGGATTAGGAAATATTTCAAAATGCATAATAATAATATATTTAGTCAAAAAGATTTCAAAATTCAACATTTTATAGTTATAAAGTAAATTTCCGCTAAAATTTACCCTCTTTGTCCTGAATCCCTTATAGCAGATTTTATCTACACTCGTTTTAGTGTGTCATTCGAAATAATCTAGTCAAATCTATGGCATCTAATTCGGTAGCGAGGGAGTACGTGTTCCGTTTTGGAATGTTAATCGTCGAATGACCAAGAAATACAACAACTAAAAGATCTAGTAGCGCAACACGGGCCACCCTTAGTTGTGAGTGCAATAGCAAATTGTCAATTTCATTTCGCACCGATCACCTAATGAAGTATTTATTATTATATATGATGAAACCAGATAAAATGTTCACCCGAGGGGAAATTTCTTTGAAATAACATCCAAAGTGGGATTTCTAAAGATCAGATCAGTGCCTGAGAGAAGAAGGCGATGGACAAGGATAGAAAACTACCAAAGACCCGGCCAGGCATAAAATGTCCTTTCTTCATGAAATTTCATGTACGAACCTAGAATATAGGCATGTACATTTGGGTATTTTTTCTGAATTTTTAAACATTTTGAAGTACGTCATTTCCGTGGTGGGTGCATCTATACCTAGGAGCCAAAGTGAATTTCTGGGATGTATTCATGTTGACCTGTTGTTTACAGCTATGAATTGTAACATTTTTAGGAGAGGTCATGGATTTTTTTAATTTTATTAAGTCTTCGAGCCGGCTTGCGAGCTTTACCGAGATGGCTTATCGAACCTCGAGCTTGAGTAACAAGGTTTAGGCTGGTCATAGTGGGAAGTAACTTAGAGTAGTAACATGTATATGTTACTAGTCTAAGTTACTACCTCTATAGTGCAAAATAACATAGATGTGATATCATGCAAAGCCTCATTTATTACAATATAGACTCATTTTGTCTTGAAATGTGTGATGTTATGGTAACATAGCTAGTTACCACAAGCCTCTCTCTCATCATTTAATTGCATGCCATGTCATCTAAATGCTTAGTTGACAATACATGTAGGACTATATTACTACTCAAGTTATTCCCACTATGACTAGCCTTAGGCTTAACTTGTACAACCTCCGAGCCTAGCCTTGTGGGACCCAAGCCAAGCCTCGAGCCTCGAGTATTTTGTCCACCCCTAGCTAGGCATAAATGGGGAGGCCCTTACTAGCTTTCCTACGGAGCATAAGCTGGCCATGCTTGGCCAAACGGAGAAGGCATAAAACCAATACACAAAAACATCATCATCCTGTCATCCACTCAGGGACGGAGCCAGAAACTGAGCTCAAGGGGGGCAAGACATGTGTGTGATCTCAATAAGGGGGGCTAAGCTAGCTAAATTAGCTTAAACAAGGAGCTTCCATGGCTAAATTTTCAATGAAAATCACAAGCATAGGGGGGGGGGGGGGGGGGGGTAAGCCCCTGCTCGTCCCCCCTTGTCTAAGTCCCTGCATCCACTCTGCTGAGCTATGCCTTCGAAGACTACCTAAACGAACAAAGGCAGGTTCGAGAGACCCTCGAACATGCCATGGCCGAAATTCCACACGTACGCCCTTAGGCGATGCCAAGGAACATCGCTGCAACGATGACATAGTACACCTGTCATGTAATAATCTGACATAGTACATCCCACTTGCTCCAGCCGAGCTAAGCTAGAGTAGTTTTCCATATTATGCGGCACTGTCCCAGTGCGTAGATCCTGCCGGGTCAGATTTGTTTCTTGTGTCTGGCTAATCTAGCTCCGCCCAAACAAACCCTAGTTTAGTCGATCGGGTCTTTCCCGCGTAGCATCCATAATTCAACAACAGTACAGCACAGAACCGTATTCACGTGCTTTCCCTGCTGCTGATAACCTAGCTAGGTACTCCGTATTGACAGAATGAAAGCAACATATACTAAAGTCGTATTACATAAAAAACACTACGTGCTTGTCTGGCTGCACTACGTGTCTACGTCGTAGTGTATACACACGCAGCATTTGACGACTTCCTTAATTAGTTCCTCTTTGCCTAGATTCAGTCCGGTCCCAGGTCTTAATTTTAATTTGACATGTTGGAGTTAACTAACCATGTCTGGCTTAATTAAACATCAACTAGTACGGACATGTTTTCATTATTACTACACGCCTTAATTACTAGCTACTACACGGTTGTGCTGTAAAAATTAAGAAAAAAAACCCTACACGGTAGCGAGACTGACCATTCCACATGTGCTAGTGGGAGGCGATCGTAGTATTATAAGCCGGCGGATGGGCGGACGCGTGTGGATCGACGCGCGTCTCCGAACGTCTGCGGCGTATATATTACTGATCATCGTACGCAGATGGGAAGAACACAGAGACGATCCAGAGAAGCTCTTCATTCCCGACTCTACTCTTAGCTCGCTTAACCACTCCCGATTCTTCTTTTCAATTGCTCACACAACACAAACCCACTAGCAAGCTAGCTAACTAATGGCGCGGTCATCGTCTCTAGTCAAGGCCTCGCTCCCGAAACAGCGCCGGCAGCTCCGTCCTCGCCGTTCTCCAAAGCAGTTCCAGCGCGCCGCCGCCCTGAGCCTCCCAGGTGCCGAGGACATCTTTGTTGCTGCTGCCGAGCACCTGGTGCAGCAGGACGCTCCAGCCCCGGGGTATAACGCCTCCGACGAGACCCTCGTGGTCCACGCAGGAGAGAAGCTCCGGAAGAACGGCATGGCGGACACGGACTCGATCGCGACGCCGATCGTGAGCGGCACGACGCACTGGTTCAAGAACTCGGCCGACCTCATCGCGTTCAAGGAAGGCAGGCGCCATAGCTTCGAGTACGGCCGGTACGGCAACCCCACCGTCAGTGTCCTAGAGGAGAAGATCAGCGCTCTGGAGAGAGCGGAGGCGACACTGGTCACCTCCTCCGGCATGAACGCCATCGTCGCCACGCTGCTCGCCCTCGTGCCGCCTGGCGGCCACGTCGTGACGACCACAGATTGCTACAGCGAGGCGCGCGCCTTCATCCGCGAAAGGCTCTCCAAAATGGGAATCAGGGTAAGGATCTCTGGCTCTATATATAGTAGTAGAACTCTAGCAAGACCAAGATCATGCTTGCTTGCGCGATCAATTCTAATACTCTACCTTGTTTGCGTTTGTTTTGCAGTCCACGTTCGTTGATCTGAACGACATCGAAACGCTGAAAGCCGTTCTTGACCAGGGCGATGTATGTTGCCTAACTTAAATCATGATCATGTACTCGTACAATTGATAGAGTGACCCATTATGATATGGTTTCTGACATGATTAACTCTACTCCGATTATCCGATAGGTGACACTCTTCTACACCGATTCTCCGACGAACCCCCACCTCAAGTGCATCGACATTAAACTCATCGCGGAGCTGTGCCACAAGAAGGGTACTCTCGTCTGTATCGACAGCACGCTTGCCTCACCGATCAACCAGAAGCCGCTCACCCTTGGCGCCGACATTGTCGTGCACTCCGCCACAAAGTACATCGCCGGCCATCACGACGTGAGTACCTAGATCATAGATGTTCACTTGGATATATAACTTGTACCATTACCATCTTGGTACTTCACTTAGATAACATCACTAGTGCCTACTATAAATTAACTAATGCATCTGCTCTTGCAATTTAATTTCAGGTCATCGCAGGATGCATCAGTGGCTCCAAGGCGCTCATCAAAACAATACGCGCATGGCACCAAGATCTCGGCGGCACCATAAGTCCGGTATGTAGTGTTACATCATCATAATCTCGATTGATGTAGTCTCTTCCACAATGTTTACACTTGAATTATTATTGGATTTATCCTTCAAACTTAACAATTTCTATCGCAACTTACTGCAGGATGCAGCCTACATGATCATACGCGGCCTCAAGACAATGGCGCTGCGCGTGGAGACGCAGAACCGCACGTCGTTGCGCATGGCGCGCCTGCTCGAGAACCATCCAAAGATCGAGCATGTGTACTACCCTGGGCTCAAAAGCAGCCCATGGAATCACATCGCCGAGAGCCAGATGACCGGTTTTGGCGGCATTGTTAGCTTCGAGGTGGCGTCAAACCTACACGGCGTAATGAGGTTCATAGATGCGCTCCAGATACCCTTCATCGCGACATCGCTCGGTGGGTGCGAGAGTCTCGTGCAGCAGCCGGCGGTCATGTCGTTCTGGTATGTTACATTGATCCTGCTTGCATCTTACAGGATATAATCTTTTTTGAAACAAGGCAAAATACTTGCCATTCATGATGGACAATTTAACTTACATGAATGAATTTCTATTTTTTGTCAGGGGCCAGAGTGACGAGGAGAAGGCTAAGAATGGGATCAAGGATAACTTGGTGAGGTTCAGTTTCGGGATTGAGAAGTTTGAGGATCTCAGGGATGACATTCTCCAAGCCCTAGAGAAGATTTAGGACTATTTCCTGATTAACAATTGATTATGTATCGATTTTGATAAAATTAGCCAGGCAGAAACCTTTTTGTTACATGTATAGCCTAGTAGGTAGGTTATTGGTGCTAAACTTTCAAGGGAGATTCTTTTATTTCTTGATTGACGGCAAGCTCAAGTTTGCCGATAGACAGAGATATATGTTCAGGACCATATATATTGAAAGAAATTCAAATATGCAAGAAAAGTCACATTATATTTGCTTGTGTTTTGCATCCAAAGACTGCAATCTCTTTCACGTGTACGTATCAACTCTGCAACCTTTGCTCATAAAGCCTCTCCCAATGCTTGGCTCTTAGCATGGTATCATAAGTAAAATGCCGAGATTCAATACAAAAAAGTTTGAGTGGATGTTAGATTCAAATGATTCTTACAAAGAGATTTGAGTGGATGTTGGATTTTCTATAAAATGTAGGGAAAAGATTTTTTTTTGTAAAAAAATATGAGTTCCATATTATACAGTTTAAACAACCAGAATAGGAAAATTTTCATAGGATTTAGATCCTACAATTTTTTAGGAGAATCCTTTGAATCAAGCACTAATGTTGTATCTTAGCAAACATATGATGCTTGCGCATCTTCAAGGTAAAACAACTACTACCTCAATCACGTGCAATCCTGACCCTTAACTCAACTGTTAGCAATATACGCGATTAGATCATTGCAGAAAGTAGACGGAGAAGACGACGTTCGGTAACGCAGTTCGGCAAAGCCTACATCTGCGGGGCATGCTTTACGGGCGCTCCTCCCCTGGTACTATAATCAGAGTACCGTCGACGACAAGCCCGTCACGGTGTACAGACACATTAGATCTATAAAACGCCACGCCGGTCCGGCGCCCCTGCCACGAGCACCGGACCGTCTCCAAAACTCGATCTTGTGTCTAACCTGTCTTGCGTCTTGTCTATTTTGGCTACTCTCGGTGCCTTTATATAATAGGCCAGGTTATAAGTGTCCGACTCAAACACTTAACCCTACCGTGTAGTCCAAGTCCAACTGTAGCCTATACACATATTTGACACTATTACAACAATCTCTACCTTGGCGAATATGTCGCCAATGAAACCGCCGTCTTCGCGCGAACACCTCAGTGTATGTTGAACTTGGTTTCCCTGTTGCTCACTTGCATGAGACGTCGTCCGAGCCCTCATCGGACTCAGTCGCCCCAGCTAATTGATGACCCACAAGTGTAGGGAATCGCAACAGTCTTCGCACGTAGTATTACCCAATTTATTGATTCGACACAAGGGGAGCCAAAGAATACTTGCAAGCCTTAACAACTGAGTTGTCAGTTCGGCTGCACCTGGAAATAGTTCTTACTCACAGAAGTTTATCAGTAGCAACCGTTTAATAGTAGCAACGGCAAAGCAACAACAACATCAAAACAGGAGCAATAGTAATAGTAACGGTAACGGTAACAGTAGGATTCGAGTACGATAGGCATAGAGATGAATGGGCGGACATTGCATGGACGAGTCTAAACATGTAACTTCAAGATCTAGGCATTACAAATAAATAATAACAGGCATCCAAGTACTAAACAATCCTAGGCATGTATTCCATATATAGTCATATGTGCTCGCAATGAGAACTTGCACAATATCTTCTGTCCAGCCAGCCCGTGGCAGCGGGGCCTTGAAAGAACATGTTGGGCCCCCATGTGTGATTTTGATAATTAATGACAATCTTTATGGACTAATGTGTGTATTAAGTTATACTTGTAGGATTTGTCCATTTGCATCGCTTGGAGCATGTGTTGGCTTCAAGGTCGATGAAATGAAAAGAAGATATGTTGGGCAAGCTCAATATGCGAGGTCGATGATGAGGAATTAAGAAAGACGTTCCATCTTGAGAAGGGCAATACCGTCTACATCGAGCTCAAGTGGAATGCTCAAGGCAAAGGTATAATCTTGATAGGTTTTCTCTTTTGCCGGTCTCTTGTTGTGTGTAGAAGACCGGGTTTAGGATAGATAACCGTACTATCAAGAGGGCTCTCGTATGAGTAATTCGGTCACATCGTTCAGGGGAGCTCAAACCTTTGCATACTTGCATCATCATATTTGGTTGTTATTTGGTCTTATCCATGTGAGTATATAGAGCTTGTGGTAATCTCCATAACAAGCTCTTGTTCATCGAAATCGGATCTCCCATTTGTATCTTGTTGCGATTTTGATTTATGCGGCTTTTCGGTTTCTCACCAAGTGAGGTATATCACATTATTCTACTTGATACTTTCTCACTTGGTGATAATCAATATTTTCACTTTTTATTGGAAAGCCCTTGTCGCCCTCTATCCAACGCAATTGGAATCGGGTCAATCGGGGCTACCGTTTTTAAGTTATGACCATTTGAATATTTGCCGTTTTAATTCTAAAAAGAAAAAGAAAAACTGTGTTACTGGGCCGTCCGGTACTACCGGGCCCAGTACCGGTCGACCCAGTGCGCGGCCCAGCTCTCAGAGCAGCCCGGCTGTGGCTTCCGGTCCTACCGGCCTGGCCCGGTAGTACCGCCCGAGTGGACCGGTACTACCGGCCGGCCCAGTTTATCTTTTTGGATCTAGATCTGTGCTGTTGCCGCGCGTTGACCGCCTGCCCCGCTCACTCCCGCCCGCAGCGCGCGCCATCCCGCCTCTTTCCCGCCGTCTTTCCCGCTGCCGCGCCCACGCCTGCGCTGCTGCTGCGCTTGCTGCGCGTTGCCGCTGCTGCGCTGCATGCTGCTGCTGAGCTGGCTGCTGCCCAGCGCTGCTGCTGTCGCGCCTGCCGCACCTGCTGCTGCGCGCCTAGACCGCTGGGGCCCGCCTGCGGCTCTGCCTCGCACGCGCGCATGGTGCTCTGGCCCTGCCGCGTGGCTCCGCTTTTTCCTCTTCCTGGCTTGTTCGCATTTGCCCCGACCCAATTTAATTTGTTCGGTCCGGTAGTACCGGTCGCATCCGGTACTACCGGTCCGTCCAGAAAAATAGCCCCAACGGCCATATTTTCTGGGCCCTCTATTTAAGGCTTTGCCCTTTTTCAGTTTAGTCAACTCCTTTCTTATCTATTAGGCAAAACTTTGTCCACAATTGCTCTAGATCTTGAAGTTTGCCTAATCTTTTCCCTCCGATGATTCTTGTCCATATTTGAGTGGAAGAGAGAGGAGATCTAGCCCACGTTTTGACCTAACTGATTCATCTCTTTGTGAGTGCATCTTTGGGGATCTAGATTTTGGGGGATTTTGTGTCTCTCTTTGATTTCTCCTCTCTTGTTCCCCCAATAGCTTTGGTAGCTTTGTCGGAACTTGAGAGTGAGAGATTTGAGCATCTTTGTGGTGTTCTTGCCATTTGCATTTGTTGCATCGTTTTGGGTTCTCTTTGGACGATTTGGTTTGTATTACTCATTGGAGCTTGTACCTCTTGGGTTCTTGGAACCCTAGACGGTTTGTGGCCTTGGTGGCATTGTGGCCTTTTGTGGCATTTGTTGGGAGCCTCCAATTAAGTTGTGGAGTTGTGCCCCAACCTTGTGAGAGGTTCCGGTTGCCACCGACAAGTGCACCGATAGTGGAAGCGTGGATCGATCCCATTGGGGTGAGATTCACCGGAGAATAAGGGAGGCCTTTTGTGGCGTTGGTGGTTTGATACCACCCCCTCTCCAAACGAGACGTACTCCATGTTGGGAGGAACTCGGTAAAATATCGGTGTCCCCGCGTGACTCGGTTATCTCTATACCCGAGCTCTTTACTTATGCACTTTACATTGTGATAGCCTTCGTGCTTGAAGTAATATATATCTTGCTATCACTTTGTTGTTTGTATTGCTTAGCATAAGTTGTTGGTGCACATATGTAAACCTTAGTTGTTTCTAGGTTGTGCTTTACAAAGTAAACACTAGTTTTATTCCGCCTTGGTTGAGCCACTCTAGGAAAAGTTTTAATCGCCTATTCACCCCCCCTCTAAGCGACATCCGTATCCTTTCAATTGGTATCAGAGCCCGGTCTCTCATTTTAGGCTTTACCGCCTTGAGAGTAAAGATGTCGGCTAGGGGATTAGTGCAAAAGGACACGCTCACATTCGATGGCACAAATTATGATGTTTGGAAAATTCGCATGCTTAATTTATTTTGGGAAATTCACCCAATTATCGAGGGCTATCTATATGTGGGTTTCTCTTCTCCTATGGATACACAAAACGAATCTTTAGAGGAGAAGTTGAACTCTCATATAGATGCTCTAGTTACTAAAATTCTCTTGCATGTTGTGAGCAATGTAGTTCTTTCGTCTATCATGCCTTATTCAAGCGCTCGTGAGATATGGACCAAGCTTCAAGATAAATATAGCAAGTCCAACATTATTAAGGATGATTGTGTTGCTTCCACTTCCGGTCGAGATGAGTTCTCATCCTCTACCACTTCACCAACATGTGACTTTTCACAAGGTAATGATATGGTGAGTGGTGATAGAAATTGCAATATGGATAGTGTGTTCACTATTTGTAATCCCTCATATCTATCTAGTTGCAATGATCTATCTTTGGACCTTAACACTTCTAGCACTCAAAATTCCTCACATGCTTGTGTTAATAGTCCTTGCATATCATGTAGAAATGACTTAAATAAATCTCATGATGATATGCTCATGTTGTCTTGTTGCCATGATAAAAATGCTTCTATTTCCTCTAGTGCTTGTGTTGCTAACCATGTAGAGGAAAATGAAGATTCTATGGGCCAAGACAAGGTCTTGAAGAGAGCTACAAGTGCAATATCATCATCACCTTCTTCCGGTTCTCACATGTGCCTTATGGCTAAGGGAACAAAGGTAACCTCTTTGGATCCCATTGTATCTCATGATGATGATGATGAGGTTGAGAATGATAATGATAATTATAGAGGTAAGTATGATATTACCTCTATTAAAAAAATGGGAGAGGTTGTCTATAAATGGCTCTAGGGTCATAAAGGGTGAGCTCATCAAACTCACTGAGTCACATGAGCAACTTAAAGCCTCATATTCAAAAGAGCTTGACAAGTTGCCCTCACCTCTTGCTAATAGTAATTATGCTTGTGCTACTAACTCTATTTCTTGTGAAGCATCTATTTTGAAGGAGAATGTTGAGCTAAAGGCTCAACTTGCCTTGCTAACTAGCAACTATGGGAAATTAGAAGAAAGCCATGATAAGCTCTCAAGCTCGCATGAGGATCTCCTAGTCTCCCATGGTAGGCTAATGTTGGCTCATGAGGCCATCATGTCAAAGGTAACATCTAGTGGGCCTCATGTGGACATTAGCACTATATCTACTCCAAATGATATATTGCCATGTGCTAGTCCTTGTAATTCATCCTCTCACAACCATGCTATATCTCATGATGAATTACACTCCATGCCTTGTTGCTCTAACAATGTAGCATCTACTTCCTCTAGTACTTGTGTTGAAACTAACCATGTAGAGGAAATCAAAGAGCTCAAGGCTCAAGTCACTTCTTTGAGAAATGACTTGAAAAAGGGTCATCAAGGGAAGGTCACACTCAACAAAATCTTGAGTGTGCAAAAATCCCCCAATGACAAGAGTGGGCTTGGATTCAACTCCAATGTCAAGAACAAGTCCACTATCAAGTTGAAGCACAAGGACAACAATAAGAATGGCCAAGATCAAGTCAAGAATCCGGCCAACATTGTTTGCTTCAAGTGCAAGGAAGAAGGGCACCATGTTAGATCTTGCCCATTGAAGAAAAAGCCTCTTAGTGTGAAGCAACAAGGGAAGCGGTCTCAAGCTCCACCTCAAGTCATTAATGGGCCTCTTCCTAAGAGGACTACTCGATCTCTTCCTTGAGTTGTGGCTTCACCTAAGAAGAAAGATGGCAAGAGTAGAACTTGCTACATATGCCGTGAGAAGGGGCATATTTCTTCCTCATGCACTATCGGTATCTCCTCATCCAACCCTATCATTATTGATGATGCTTATTCTCTTTGTATGGATGAGGTTGGCAATGTGTTTGCCAAACTTGTTGGTGCTCAATGTGGTGTCAAGAAAAGAACCATTTGGGTTGCCAAGCCTATTGTGACTAACCTCTTAGGACCCAACTTGGTTGGGTACCAACTATCCAAAACTTGATCAATAGGTGTATTTTGGAGGGAATTGGAGTCTTGGGTACATTATGAAGAATTGAGGGATCTTCATCAATTATTATTGTCAAGCCAAGCCATTTGGATTATCATGATTTTATTATGTTTCCAATGTTCCTCCTTGCGGTAACATATGTTAAACTCTTTACATTGAAAGTTACTCGCCCCCTTGTGCATGTGTTGGTTTTGTATCTTCCATGTTTTTGTACATGTTGTGCTATCCACTTAATTATCTTGAAATCAAGATTGTTTGTGTATGATTAGGTGGCACACCATGTATGTATGTTTCTTGTGTTTGAGCCTTGCTTGGTTATATTTGGTATCCTATTTGGCTCTTGTGAGAAATTAATGGATTATCCCATTTTGGGGGAGTGTTATGCTTGGGCATTCCACAATCCTAAAATTGTGTGTACATGAGGAATACCATCTAGTACTTATATTGGATTCTTGTCTAGTCTCTATGTGGTATAATTCAGAAATTTAAGTTTTATCATGTCCATTAATTATCTCTATTTGTATCCTTTTGCCTCGTGTTGTTCTTATGGTAGTATCACATTATGGGGGAGTCTTATGCTTAGTGCATATTATAATCCTAGAAAATGTGAATATTCGAGGTTGTGTCACTTAGAATTGATATTGATAATTATCTAGCTCATATGTGACACATTTGCTCATACAAGTCCCAATTTGCTTGAATGCCTTTATTGCTCATATTTTGGATCTTGTATGTGAGAATGATTCTTGGTATGTGTTTCCTCATATTTAGACATATATTCTCATGGAAACCATTTGCTTCAAGTTACTCTAATCACTAGTGATTGTGTGACTATTGGAAGCTACCAAGAGTCTTGTTTGAAGTATCATGCTCAATTCCTATATTTAGTTATATGCTTCTTGTTGTGTGTATATAATCTTGGATATCCGTATGAACTACCTAGGGCAAATTATTCCCAATATTTCTTGTCTGGACAATGAGTACTCAATTTAAGGTAGAATTTATTGATCATATTCACTTTGGCCTTGCTTATTTTTATTCTATCTTTGGCCAAGAAAATGTTTTGTGTTGTCTCCCAAGCCTTCCTTGTTTCTTTTGGATCTTGTTATTTTATTGATATCCTCTTGTGTTTTACTTATTGTAGGTGCAAGTGATGATCCCATTTGTGTGCATTTTGAATTTAAAAGGAAAATCCTACATAATGCACTATCTATGGGGGAGCTCTCCTATATTATTTAGAACACTCATATTTATGCTTCATTGTTTGATCCATATCGGGTTTTATGTGCTTGGAAGCCCAATCCTTTCGTTTTGGTATTTTGTGCCATCATGAGAAGTTTGGGGAGTTTGGTTTCTTGTTGTAACCTTGCTTTTTGTTGGGAGTTGTTTTTTCTCATTCCTTGTTTCTTGATTTGACCTTTTTAGAATGAGATAAACCCTTGAGCATTTTTATTTTTATCTATCTTTTGCTCTTTTGATCTTAGCCTAGTTCATTTGTTGAACATGTGATCTTTCATGTGTTGGATTGGTTCTTTGATATAATTTGGACATCATTTGTCATGTCACACTCTTGTGTGTGCAATCTTGAGTTACTTGGTGTTTTTGTTCAAATTGTATCTCCTTTTGGTTCTTGAAAGCTTTATGCATGCATATTTACTATATGTTTATAATGTGGCATGCTTGCTTTCTTTGATCCAATATATAGGGGAAACTCTACCAAATCCCATCGGCTAAGTTGTGCATGAAATTCAATTTCATATCAATGTGAACATAATTATGTGGAGTCTCTCCTATGTATTTTAGTTTCTCTAACTACTTAGGACCCTATAAGTTTGGGGACCATTTTGTACTTAATTGTGTTTTAGGTACATTGGAGATATATTGGATGCTTGTCTTTCAATTTTGAAGAAGTGGTGCATACATGAAAAGTTCAGTCAAGCTAGGATGATCAACAAATTCATATACTCTACATCCTACCAATTATATCTCGGTAACAAGTATCTCTTTCTCATGCTCATATATCTTAATTCCAACCGTTAGTCGGTTGCCTTCTAGCATGAATTCATGTGTTTGTAATTGTTGTAGTTCTAGCCTTGGTTTTAATAGAACTCTCTATTGTAAATGTGTATAAGTTGAGATGAGTACATATAGTTGGGACTATACAAAATCATGCATATGATCCTCCAATCCCAAATATGTAAATCTAGCAATTTTATTGCCTATCATTTCATCAACTTCTCTCATATGCAATAGTGAGATTTTTGCTAGTCTATTTTATCTTATGATACTTGTTGCCTTTCTCCATATATTTCAACTTTCTCCTTTTCCCTTGGTGATAGTTGTAATATATGTAGTGTGTCTATGTTTGAAGCTCATTAATGTACAATAAGATATATGTGAGCCTTTGGCCATGCCTTGAAGCAAAAATCTTATTGGTATATGTTATGACTTCATTTTTGCTTCCATGTGCTTCTTGTATATCTTCTTTATGTGCGCATATTTCTTTGTTGGCATATGTCTTTGTGATGTTTTCAACTTATAGACATATACACATATGAGAAGATATTTTTAGTTGATTTTTAATCCTTGGAGACCACCTTTCTATTCCTTTTGATTCTTTAGTGGCTTCTAAATTTAATTTCCTATGAGTGTTAGTTCCTCTTGTTTGCATATTTGGGCACTCATATTTTTTCTCTCATGCCTTGCATTGTTAAATAAACTTGGATGAGTGAGGATTCCATGATTATGCACCTTGTTCCCAAATACAATTATCATAATTGGTGCATTATCTTTGGGGAGCTCATCTAATTCATTTAATAATGCTCATTTGTCTTATTTCTCATTTATTGTGCCTTAAATGTTTATGGAGAAGTGAGGATTCCATATTTGTGCATTTTTGTATTGAAATACAAATATTCTAAAGTGTGCACAAATCTTGGGGAACTTCTCTATTTTATTTAAGCATTTATTTGATCTTTCATTTGTTGTGTTTTAAATGCTTATGGGGGAGCAAGGATTCCATATTTGTGCATTATGTATCCCAATACATTTATTTTGAATTGTGCACAAATCTTGGGGAGCTTCTCTATTTGTTATTTAAAACACTCTTTTGCTCATATCATAATATCTTGTTGTTTCCATTTGGACTCATTTGTTGTTTTCAAATTGGTTTGTCGGACCTTGTAGTTGCTTGCATCATTTGACTTTATTTTTGCAATCGTAGGGTCCTCGATATAGTTCTACTCCCTCCCAAGTATTCATCATTGGATATGTGCGAAGGCACACCTTTGGAGGAATTATTACTATATTTGCCTTCTAGAACTTGTCACCCATTTCGGCAATCGATGCCAATGGGGGAGAAGTTTTAGAGGGTTTAAGGGAAGTTGGTTTATGCATTGAGTTTGTTCTTGTGCATTTGCTTCTCATGCTCTTGCATTTTTGTTGTTGCTTAGCATGTGGTATATATAGAGGAAACTCCACCAATGATAATGATTGGCAATATATGCAATGAAATTCAAGTTCATCACACATGCATAGATTGTGGGGGGAGTTTGCTCTATATATGGTGGTGGTACCAATAACACATACTTTTGTAGTATTTGATATTAGTATTACCATTATATTCATTAATATTCCTTATATAAACCCTCTCAAAGGGATTGTCATCAATTACCAAAATGGGGGAGATTGAAAGAACATGTTGGGCCCCCATGTGTGGTTTTGGTAATTAATGACAATCTTTATGGACTAATGTGTGTATTAAGTTATACTTGTAGGATTTGTCCATTTGCATCGCTTGGAGCATGTGTTGGCTTCAAGGTCGACGAAATGAAAAGAAGATATGTTGGGCAAGCTCAATATGCGAGGTCGATGATGAGGAATTAAGAAAGGCGTTCCATCTTGAGAAGGGCAAGACCGTCTACATCGAGCTAAAGTGGAATGCTCAAGGCAAAGGTATAATCTTGATAGGTTTTCTCTTTTGCCGGTCTCTTGTTGTGTGTAGGAGACCGGGTTTAGGATAGATAACCGTACTATCAAGAGGGCTCTCGTATGAGTAATTCGGTCACATCGTTCAGGGAGAGCTCAAACCTTTGCATACTTGCATCATCATATTTGGTTGTTATTTGGTATTATCCATGTGAGGATATAGAGCTTGTGGTAATCTCCATAACAAGCTCTTGTTCATCAAAATCGGATCTCCCATTTGTATCTTGTTGCGATTTTGATTTATGCGGCTTTTCGGTTTCTCACCAAGTGAGGTATGTCACATTATTCTACTTGATACTTTCTCACTTGGTGATAATCAATATTTTCACTTTTTATAGGGTAGCCAAGTGAGTTATGACCATTTGAATATTTGAATAATCACATTATTCTACTTGAGGTATGTCACCAAGTGAGTTATGACCATTTGAATATTTGCCGTTTTAATTCTAAAAAGAAAAAGAAAAACTGTGTTACTGGGCCGTCCGGTACTACCGGGCCCAGTACCGGTCGACCCAGTGCGCGGCCCATCTCTCAGAGCAGCCCGGCTGTGGCTTCCGGTCCTACCGTCCTGGCCCGGTAGTACCGCCCGAGTGGGCCGGTACTACCGGCCGGCCCAGTTTATCTTTTTGGATCTAGATCTGTGCTATTGCCGCGCGTTGACCGCCTGCCCCGCTCACTCCCGCCCGCAGCGCGCGCCAGCCCGCCTCGTTCCCGCCGCCTTTCCCGCTGTCGCGCCCACGCTTGCGCTGCTTCTGCGCTTGCTACGCGTTGCCGCTGCTGCGCTGCATGCGACTGCTGAGCTGGCTGCTGCCCAGCGCTGCTGCTGCGCTTGCTGCGCGCGCGAGCGCGCGTTGCCTCTACTGTGCTGGCTGCTGCCGCGCCTGCCGCACCTGCTGCTGCGCGCCTGGACCGCTGGGGCCCGCCTGCGGTTCTGCCTCGCACGCGCGCATGGTGCGCTGGCCCCGCCGCGCGGCTCCGCTTTTTCCTCTTCCTGGCTTGTTCGCATTTGCCCCGACCCAATTTGATTTGTTCGGTCCGGTAGTACCGGTCGCATCCGGTACTACCGGTCCGTCCAGAAAAATAGCTCCAACGGCCATATTTTCTGGGCCCTCTATTTAAGGCTTTGCCCTTTTTCAGTTTAGTCAACTCCTTTCTTATCTATTAGGCAAAACTTTGTCCACACTTGCTCTAGATCTTGAAGTTTGCCTAATCTTTTCCCTCCGATGATTCTTGTCCATATTTGAGTGGAAGAGAGAGGAGATCTAGCCCCACGTTTTGACCTAACCGATTCATCTCTTTGTGAGTGCATCTTTGGGGATCTAGATTTTGGGGGATTTTGTGTCTCTCTTTGATTTCTCCTCTCTTGTTCCCCCAATAGCTTTGGTAGCTTTGTTGGAACTTGAGAGTGAGAGATTTGAGCATCTTTGTGGTGTTCTTGCCATTTGCATTTGTTGCATCGTTTTGGGTTCTCTTTGGAGGATTTGGTTTGTATTACTCATTGGAGCTTGTACCTCTTGGGTTCTTGGAACCCTAGACGTTTTGTGGCTTGGTGGCATTGTGGCCTTTTGTGGCATTTGTTGGGAGCCTCCAATTAAGTTGTGGAGTTGTGCCCCAACCTTGTGAGAGGTTCCGGTTGCCACCGACAAGTGCACCGATAGTGGAAGCGTGGATCGATCCCATTGGGGTGAGATTCACCGGAAAATAAGGGAGGCCTTTTGTGGCGTTGGTGGTTTGATACCACCCCCTCTCCAAACGAGACGTACTCCATGTTGGTAGGAACTCGGTAAAATATCGGTGTCCCCGCGTGCCTCGGTTATCTCTATACCCGAGCTCCTTACTTATGCACTTTACATTGTGATAGCCTTCGTGCTTGAAGTAATATATATCTTGCTATCACTTTGTTGTTTGTATTGCTTAGCATAAGTTGTTGGTTCACATAGGTAAACCTTAGTTGTTTCTAGGTTGTGTTTTACAAAGTAAACACTAGTTTTATTCCGCCTTTGTTGAGCCACTCTAGGAAAAGTTTTAATCGCCTATTCACCCCCCTCTAGGCGACATCCGTATCCTTTCAGGCCTCTAGGGAACTACTGGCAATTAAGGTGCTCCTTTTAATAGAGCACCAGAGAAAAGCATTAATACTTTGTGAACACATGTGATCCTCACACCACAACCATCCCCTCTGGTTGTCCCAATTATTGTCACTTTGGTGCATTTGGATCAGGACAATGATATGTGTATACAACTTGTAGATAAGATCACAAACAATACTATCATAATGATTCAATAATAAGTTCAGATCTGAGATCATAGCACTCGGGCCCTAGTGACAAGCATTAAGCACAACAAGTTGCAACAAAGTCAAATAGCACTAATAGAGATACTAGGCACTATGCCCTAACAAATCTTATTCGATTACATGGTAGAACTCATCCAATCCCTACCATCCCCAAGCCTACAACGGGGGATTACTCACTCATGGATGAGGGAAACATCGGTGGTTGATGGAGATGCGTTGGTGATGATGATGGCAATGATCCTCTCCAAATTCCCCGTCCCGGCAGGGTGCCAGAACGGAGTTTCTAGATCCGAATCTTGGTTTCTGGTGGCGGCGACGGAGCAGAACTCTTTCTAGAAAACTATCGACCCCCCCTTGGTTTTTAGGTCAAAAGGCAACTTATAGGCGCAGAGGGAGACCGAGGGGGTGCATGGGGTGGCTGCACCCCCCTAGGCGAGGGGCAGGGCCCACCCGCGCCTGGTAGGGGTGTAGGCCCCCCAGGCCCCTTCTCCGTCTCATATTCTGGCTCCGTGGGTCTTCTGGTGAAATATAATTTTTGGCATATTTTCTAGGATTTTTCCTGATAGTTGATTTTCTGCACAAAAACAAGACACCAAGGTAATTCTGCTGAAAACTGCGTTAGTTCATGTTAGTTGTATCCAAATCACGACCCCCCCTTGGTTTTTAGGTCAAAAGGCAACTTATAGGCGCAGAGGGAGACCGAGGGGGTGCATGGGGTGGCTGCACCCTCCCTAGGCGAGGGGCAGGGCCCACCCGCGCCTGGCAGGGGTGTAGGCCCCCCAGGCCCCTTCTCCGTCTCATATTCTGGCTCCGTGGGTCTTCTGGTGAAATATAATTTTTGGCATATTTTCTAGGATTTTTCCTAATAGTTGATTTTCTGCACAAAAACAAGACACCAAGGTAATTCTGCTGAAAACTGCGTTAATTCATGTTAGTTGTATCCAAATCACACAAGTTTAGAGGAGAAACAATAGCAAAAGTGTTCGAGAAAGTAGATACGTTTTGGACGTATCAACTCCCCCAAGCTTAGCTTATTGCTTGTCCTCAAGCAATTCAGTTGAAAACTGAGTGCGATAAAAGAACTTTCACGAACACATTTGCTTCATATGATATATATATTCTCATCATAGAAGTAGATGCTTAAACCATTCATAATAAGAAGCATTCAACTAAGTCTACTCAATAGTCATTGGAAGCTATGAAGAGAAACCAACTCAATAATAATAAGTAGCATGGAATATAAACATAAGCAACATTGCAATGCTCATAGTAAGGTATGATAGAGTAGTATCTCGCTTGCCTTTGTTTGTAGAGCACAATATAAATGCCAAGGCACCTCTGAAGTTCAAGTGAAGACTAGAGGTAAAAATATCAGAGATACAAGCATCAAAGTCATGACATAAGTAACCAAGTTTTGGAACAAACACAAAAATGACAACTATGCTCTCAAGAAGGTGCTCATAGAATAAGTGGTGACTCAACAAAGTTGTGAAAACGGTTTTGGAAAGTTTGAAAGGCTTCCTAATGCTAAAAGGAAGGTAATCATTAGCTTTTATCTCTCATTGCCCTATCATAGGCATCTTCATGTGGTTAAGGTGAAAGTGGGGTCCACTCTGAATCATATGCTTGACAGACCATAGGCTGAAAATCCCAAGTCCCTTAAGTACGAGGGCCGCTCCGCATGCTACTCAACTTTGGTTACCTGTAAGTTCTTGTCATTGTAAATACATGCATATCATAGAGAACCGCCAACAGGGTACCCCTTGCACATGGTACATGAGCTTTCCCATAACCAAAATGACAAGGCAAGTAGACAATGAGCATCTCAACAATCTTTTTATTTACCATATACATATCTTTTTATTGAGGATGCTCCATAGATGCTCATTACAGTGATGCTGCAAGTTTCCACCATGATTAGGCATGGCTTAGGCTAGCGGCCCAGACGTTTCTCTAACACAATGTATATACTGCATGAACTCACAAGCTCCCCTTTTATTTCACATCGTCGACATCCGTAAACAAAGATCAAAGTATCAACTGGATAGGATATCCAAAAAGTGTTGAAAGCGTTCCCTGTGACATCACGGTTCTGCTGACTTCCAGCATATAATTTGCAAGCATATAACTTTCATGGAAAAGTCACAATGGTTCAAGATTATTAAGCGCAAGGAATAAAGTGTGCCATCAAGTTCGTGAGAGCTTTACTAACTAACTTTCTCAAAACAGACAAACATTTTATTTGGAAGAAAGCAAGGCATATTGAATATGCACTGAAATAGCAAACGATGCTAATAGGTAGGTATGGTGTACACAGCTGGAAATATTGGTTTTGGGGAGTTGGAAACACAGGTAGATCTCATGCTCAGTGCAAGTGAAGGCTAGCGAAAGAGAGGGAGCGACAAACAAGAGAGCAATAATTGTTATAATTATGCTTGCAACAAAACATGACTAATTATGGCATGAAAGTGATACAAGAATTCTGAGGCAAAATAAATCATCAAGGCTTACTGACTATTGATTAGTCATATGCATGCGTGAGCATGTGCCAAGTCGATTCACATGAAACTTACAGAGGAGGATACCACAATTTCATACCAAAATATGAATAAAACAATGCAAGCAAACATTCATATGACATGCTACAAACTATTAGCAAGCTGGAGCTAATCATAGACAAGCAAGAACTACTAAGCATCCATCAGTAACACACTCCTTACCATGAACAAACTAAGCATGCTCACAATGATGAGTATATGTACAAAAATGAAACAAATAGAGTTCGTGACCAGCCTCTTACCACTCCTCAAGTTGTCTTAATCTTAATTATTGCCCTTCACTTGTGTGACTTGAATAATAACATGAAAATCAAAATCCACTGAGGACGGCCGAACCCTGCAAAGAACCCACAAAACCAAAGAAGAAGAACAAATATTTTTGGTGTTTTTGATTTTTGTTAAAGAAGCCAACAAAGCAAAAACAAGCAAAGCAAAAAACAAACCAAGCAAAGCAAACTCTTTTTGGGTTTTTCTTTTAAGGCAAACCAAAGCAAAGAAACAAAGAAACAAACCAAAAGAAACAACAAAAATATTTTTGTGTTTTTGAGAAAGAAGCAACAATAACCAAAAAGAAAGAGAAACAACGGATATACAAAGAACCAAACGAACATGATATATCGATGAGTGTGATGTCGGTATACCTCCCCCCAAGCTTAGGCTTTTGTCCTAAGTTGGGCTCAATCCCATGGTGCCCAAGTAGGTGCACCTCCGTAGTATGACGAGGAGGCTCCCTCGTCCTGGTACGAGCTCGAGGACTCCCCTATGTAGTGTACCGCGGGGTCGTAAGAGGGCTTCCTCCTGATAGTGCCCATGGAAGGCAAGAGAGTGCATCATCTCATCCATATCCTCCTTGGAGCGTGACAAAGGTCCTTGAGAAATACTGAACAAAGTGGTTTGGGGAGAGGGATCTATCTCTCTTCCCCGTCAATAAACAACATTTTATAGACCAAGTTCTCAAGGGTAGAGCCATTAGTGACAAAATGGTGCGCCTTCATGGCAGCAAGATCAAGCCTCTAAGGATCCAAAATTGTATCATTTGGATCAACAGAAATGTCCAAGGAAGCAGGAACACACATAGCAATAACTCTACCATAAATGGGTCCCTTAGCTATTAAGCGACGAGCAATGAGAGAACCAAGATTATACTTGGTCTCATTGTTGAGCACAGCAGCTAAGAAAGCCAAATGATAACTGGAAATATTACTAGTATTCTCCCTACCAAGAACACTAGTGGCAAGATAGTAAGTGAAGTACCTGATGGCTGGAAGCTGAATGTTTCTTATCTTTCCCCGTTGAACTCTACGGTTATCATCGTTGGTTATTCTGCGATAGAGATCCAACAAATCAGCGGGTTGAGCTGGAATCTTCTTTGCTGACCCAGTTGTACCAAGTTCTAGAGCTTCAAAAAATTTCTTCAAAGTCATATGGTAAGACCTGCCTTAAACTTTGAAAGAAACATCTGGATGGAACAAGCTGTTAGTGAAGGAGAAGCTCTCCACAAATGTTTTAGTGAGCATAGAATATTGCACGCTCTCATCCTGCATAAGACTTGTTAGACCAGCCCTCCGAACCAAGGTCATAAAATCATCAAGAATTTCAGCAGCCCGCAAGAAGTTTTAGCAAGGAAAGGTGGAGGGATGCTGAAAGAACATGTGGGTCCCCATGTGTGGTTTTGGTAATTAATGAAAATCTTTATGGACTAATGTGTGTATTAAGTTGTACTTGTAGGATTTGTCCATTGGCATCGCTTGGAGCTTGTGTTGGCTCCAAGGTCGATAATATGAAGAAGAAGAAGATATGTTGTGTAAGCACAAAATGCGTCATCTATAGAAGATCTCATGTTTGATGCTTGCCATCCTCGGTGATCATGGATCGATGATGAGGAATCAAGAAAGGCGTTCCATCTTGAGAAGGTCAAGTTCGTCTACATCGAGCTCAAGTGGAATACTCAAGGCAAAGGTATAATCTTGATAGGTTTTCTCTTTTGCCGGTCTCGTGCTGTGTATGGGAGACCGGGTTTAGGATAGATAACCGTATTATCAAGAGGGGCTCTCGAATGAGTTATTCGGTCACATCGTTTGGAGAGAGCTCAAACCTTTGCATACTTGCATCATCGTATTTGGTTGTTATTTGGTCTTACCCATGTGAGGATATAGAGCTTGTGGTAATCTCCATAACAAGCTCTTGTTCATCAAAATCGGATCTCTCTTTTATATCTCATTGCGATTTTGATCTATGCGGTTTTTCGGTTTCTCACCAAGTGAGGTATGTCACATTATTGTACTTGATACATTCTCACTTGGTGATAACCAATATTTTCACTTTTTATAGGGTAGCTCATGTCGTCCTCTTTCCAAAGCAATTGGAATCGAGTCAATCGGAGCTACCGTTCAAAAGTTATGACCGTTTGAATTTTGCCTATTTGGTTTGAAAAGGGAAAACAAATATTTTGTCTAGGCCGAGCGGTACTACCGCAGCCTAGTACCGCTCGGGCCTGGCGCGCGCAGCCCATCCTCAGTATCACCCGGTACCCACTTCGGGCACTACCGGACGGCCCGGTAGTACCGCCCGGGTGGGCCGGTACTACCGGCCGGCCCAGGTAGATCTGCTTCGCGTCAGCCTAGCTCCCTACCTGCTCTCGGTCTGCTAGCTGCGTTGACCCTGCGTGCCGCTCGCTTGCGCTCGAACCCGTGCTGCGCTGGCCACTCGCCCGCTCCCCGATCCCGCGCGCCGCCAGCAGATCCCCTCGCGCGCGCTTCGCCGTGCTTTGACCCACGCCCGGCGCAGCTGATCCACCTCGCGCGCGTGCATGCAGTGTTGTCGCCTGCTACTGCCGATTTTCTCGGCGGGTCGCGCGCCCGCGTTGATTCCCTTCCCCGCGCGCGGTGGCGCCTCGTGCTGGGTGGCCCTGCAGTGCTGGCTGGCCCCGCATGCATGCAGCCGCCGCTGGCCCCGCACGCTGCGCGCCTGCCGCGTTGACCGCCAGCATGCCCACGCGCTGCCGCTGCCTCCCGCGCTCACGCGTCCTGCTGCTTCTTGCTCTACTGGCCCCCCGCAGGCCCCGCTGCCGCTACTGCCAGCTGCCTCGCTGCGCGCATGCACCGCTGGGCCCAGCTGCCGCCGCATGCACGCGCTGCCACCGCTGGTCCCGCCAGATCTGCTGCCGCTGCTGCTTTTTTCCTGGAGCATGCGGTACTACCGGTTAAATCCGGTAGTACCGGACTGTTCTGGAAATATGTCTCAACGGCTAGATTTTTGGGGCCCTATTTAAGGCTTTGCCCATTTTTAGTTTAGATCGCTTTTTCCTCATCTATTAGGCTAAGCTTTGTCCACACTTTCTCTAGATCTTGAAGCTTGCCTAATCTTTTCCCCCCGATGATTCTTGCCCATATTTGAGTGGAAGAAAGAGGAGATCTAGATCCGCGTTTTGACCTAACCGATTCATCTCTTTGTGAGTGCATCTTTAGGGATCTAGATTTTGGGGGATTTTGTGTCTCTCTTTGATTCCTCCTCTCTTGTTCCCCCAATAGCTTTAGTAGCTTTGTTGGAACTTGAGAGTGAGGGATTTGAGCACCTTTGTGGTGTTCTTGCCATTTGCATTTGGTGCATCGGTTCGAGTTCTCCTCGGAGGATTTGGTTCGTGTGACTCTTTGGAGCTTGTCCCTCTTGGGTTCTTGGAACCCTAGACGGTTTTGTGGCCTTGGTGGCATTTGTTGAGGCCTTTTGTGGCGTTTGTTGGGAGCCTCCAATTAAGTTGTGGAGAAGTGCCCCAACCTTGTGTGAGGTTCCGGTTGCCACCGACAAGTGAACCGATAGTGGAAAGCGTGGATCGATCCCATTGGGGTGAGATTCACCGAAGAATAAGGGAGGCCTTTTGTGGCGTTGGTGGTTTGATACCACCCCCACTCCAAACGAGACGTACTCCATGTTGGGAGGAACTCGGTAAAATATCGGTCTCCCCGCGTGCCTCGGTTATCTCTATACCCGAGCTCTTTACTTATGCACTTTACATTGTGATAGTCTTCATGCTTGAAGTAATATATATCTTGCTATCACTTTGTTGCTTGTATTGAAGGGTTTCGCAGCATAGTAAATCAAAAAAATTCTACGGATGCGAGCGGGAAAGCCAAGATCTAATCTAGGAGATGCAATCAACGAGAGGGATAGATGAGATCTTCATACCCTTGAAGAAATCGCACAGCGGAACGTTCAACAAAACGTGGTTGATGTAGTTGTACTAGCCTTCTCCTCCTCGCGATCTGATCCGATCCAACGCCGCAATTGGCGACGCCTCCGAGAGATGCACACGTGTGGCACCTCGACGTCTCCTCCCTCCTCGGTCCATCAAGTGGGGTGGAGAGATAGATTGGATCTACAACACGACGACGTGGTGCAAAGGTGGAGAGTTTCTGCGGCAGGGCTTCGCCTACGCGCAGTCGGGAGAGAGAGAGAGAGAGAGAGAGAGAGAGAGAGAGGAGGGCAGCAGGTAGGCGGCTAGGGTTGGAGGAGGTTTAGGGGGAGGGTGCGCCCCTGCCATCTTTATATAGAGGGCTTCCCGACTGCCCTTGCCCCTCCTACAAGCCCTAGGGCCAGCGGCCACATGGGTGGAGTGGGGGGCAAGTTCCCCCCCTTCTAGAAGATCCCCTAGGGTTTGGCCGGCTGGGCCTATGGGGCCTTGTGCCCCTGGCCCAATGCGGCTAGGGCACTCCCTCGTAGGCCCACGCACCCTCCCGACAAGTGGGGCCACGTTGGTCCCACTCCGGAAGCTTCTAGAACCTTCCGGTACAATACCGAACATTCCGAAACAATTCTGAAATCCAAAAAACTGCTTTCCTTTATATGAATCTTATTCTCCGGACCATTCCGGAACCTCTTGTGATGTCCTGGATCTCATCCGAGACTCGAAAAAAAACTCATAAACCAATTATCCATTCTATCCTAGCGTCGAGACACGTTAAGTGTGTGACCCTACGGGTTCGAGAATATGCAGACATGATCTTCTATCAATAATCAATAGCGGGGTCTGGAAACCCATATTGACTCCCACATATTCATAAATGATCATATCGGATGAACCATGATGCCAGGATTCAATTAATCCCATATGTATATTCCCTTCGTCACGCGATATTTTACTTGCCCGAGATTCGATCGTTGGTATCGGTATACCTAGTTCAATCTCGTTCACAGCAAGTACTTTACTCGTTCCGTAATCCGATATCACTTTGTGATTAACTCCTTAACCACGTGCTTGCAAGCGGTGTTGATATCGATTACTGAGTGGGCCCGAAGTATATCTCTCCGACTCGGGAGGGACAAATCCCATCTCGATACATACAACCCAACAAGTACTTTCCAATCACCTGAGAGACACCTTTATGATCACCCTTTCATAGGATGACGTTTGATGACCTCAAAGCTTTCTTCCGATACCAGGGAGTTGCATTATCTCATGGTCTAAGGAATACAATATTTGACATAGGAAAAAGCTTCGCAAAGATGAACACGGTGACACGATCTAATTGCTCTGCTTAATTTGGGTCTGTCCATCATATCATTCTCCCAATGACATGATCTCATTATTAATCGACAACTCATGTCTATGGTTAGGAAACCTTAACCATCATTAATCAATGAGCTAGTCCATAGAGGCATACTAGGGACACGGTGTTGTTCATAAACCACACATGTATCAAAGTTTCCGCTTAATACAATTCTAGCATGGAATATAAACTTTATCATGAACAAGATCTATAATAATAACATCTTTATTATTGCCTCTAGGGCATAATTCCAACAGTCTCCCACTTGCACTAGAGTCAACAATCTAGTTTACATCTGGCAACAATCTAACACCCATGGCACTAAGGTGCTGATCATGTTTTGCTCGTGGAAGAGGTTTAGTCAACGGATCTGCGACATTCAGATCTTGCTAATCTTCAGATCTCCATATGTTATATAATCTCGAATTATATGAAACTTGCGGTTGATGTGCTTGGTATTTGGATGATATCTTGGTTCCTTAGCCAGTGCTATGGCACCAGTGTTGTCACACAATATCTCTAGTGGGTCCAAGGCACTTGGAAACACACCAAGCTCAGTGATGAAGTTCCTGATCCAAACTCCTTCACTTGACGCTTCTGCAGCAGCCATGTATTCCGCTTCTACTGTAGATCCCGCGATCACGCTTTGCTTGCAGCTTCTCCAGCTCACAGCTCCTCCATTTAAAATATAAACGTATCCTGTCTGAGATTTAGAATCATCCTTGTCGGTGTCGAAACTAGCGCCGACGTAACCTTTTACGACGAGCTGCTCATCACCTCCATAGACCAAGAACATTTCTTTAGTCCTATTTAAATACTTTAGGATGTTCTTCACGGCTATCCAGTGTTCCACTCCTGGATCACTTTGGTATCTGCTCGTCAAACTAAGAGCATTGGACACATCCGGTCTAGTACACAGCATGGCATACATGATAGAACCTATGGCCGAGGCATAAGGCACTTTGCTCATAGCTTCTCTATCGTTTACCGTAGCTGGACACTGAGCCCTGCTCAATATCTTACCGGACAACGTAGGCACTGAACCTTTCTTTGCCTTATCCATTATGAACTTTTTCAGAACTTTGTCTAGGTATGTACTTTGGCTTAAAGCTATTAGGCGTCTTTGTCTATCTCTATAGATTTTGATGCCTAATATATAAGCAGCTTCTCCTAGGCCTTTCATTGAAAAACATTTGTCAAATAACTCTTCGCATCGTTAAGCACATCAATGTCATTTCCAATAATCAATATGTCATCCACATATAGTACCAAAAATGTCACTGAGCTCCCATTCACTTTCTTGTAGATACAAGCTTCGTAGCAATTTGGAACAAATCCAAAGCTCTTGACCACTTGATCAAAACGAAGGTTCCAACTCCGAGATGCTTGCTTCAGTCCATAAATGGAACGCTGAAGTTTGCACACCTTATCAGCATCCTTAGGATTGACAAAACCTTCGGGTTGCATCATATACAACTCTTCATCAATGTTGCCATTGAGGAACGCAGTCTTGACATCCATCTGCCATATTTCATAATCATGAAATGCAGCAATTGCTAATAAAATCCGAATGGACTTAAACATCGCTACGGGAGAGAAAGTCTCATCAGAAAGTCTCATCGTAGTCAACACCTTGAACTTGTCGAAAACCTTTCGCGACAAGCCGTGCTTTATAGACAGTCACATTACCATCTGCGTCTGTTTTCTTCTTGAAAATCCATTTGCACTCAACGGCCTTTCGGTCGCTAGGAGGGTCCACCAAAGTCCATACTTGGTTTTCGCTCATGAATGCCAATTCGGATTTCATGGCCTCTAGCCATTTCTCAGAGTCTAGGCTCATCATTGCTTCCTCATAGTTCGCAGGTTCACTGTTGTCTACTAACAAGACAGTTAAGACAGGGTTGCCGTACCACTCAGGAGGGGCACGTGACCTTGTCGACCTGTGATGTTCAGTAGTAGCATCGTCCGAAGCTTCATGATCCTCGTCATTAGCTTCCTCTATTGTTGGTGCAGACGGCACTGGAAAAATTTCAGGTGCCGCGCTACTCTCCAACTCAAGAGAAGGTTCAATAACCTCATCTAGCTCTACTTTCCTCCCACTCACTTCTTTCGAGAGAAACTCCTTCTCAAGAAAGGATCCGTTCTTTGCAACAAACACTTTGCCTTCGGATCTGTGATAGAAGGTATACCCAATAGTTTCCTTAGGGTATCCTATGAAGACGCATTTCTCCACTTTGGGTTCGAGCTTGTACGGCATCAACTTCTTAATGTAAGGTTCGCATCCCCAAACTTTAAGAAACGACAACTTAGGTTTAGCACCAAACCACAGTTCATACGGTGTCGTCTCAACGGATTTAGATGGTGCCCTATTTAAAGTGAATGCAGCGGTTTCTAATGCATAACCCCAAAATTATAACGGCAAATCTGTAAGAGACATCATCGATCGCACCATATCTAATAAAGTTCAATTTTGGCGTTCAGACACACCATTGCGCTGTGGTGTTCTGGGTGGCGTGAGTTGCGAAACGATTCCGCTTGCTTTAAGATGCGTGAGAAAATCATAACTCAAATATTCACCTCCACGATTGGATCGTAGAAATTTAATTTTCCTGTTACGATGGTTTTCCACTTCGTTCTGAAATTCTTTGAACTTTTCAAACATTTCAGATTTATGTTTCATTAAATAGATATACCCATATCTACTTAAGTCATCAGTAAAAGTGAGAAAATAGCGATATCCACCGCGTGTCGAAACACTCATTGGTCCGCATACATCGGTATGTATGATTTCCAACAAGTCCGTTGCTCGCTCCATCATACCGGAGAACGGGGTTTTGATCATCTTGCCCATGAGGCACGACTCGCACGTGTCAAATGATTCAAAATCAAGATACTCCAAAAGTCCATCAGAATGGAGTTTCTTCATGCGTTTTACACCAATATGACCTAGACGGCTGTGCCACAAATAAGTTGAATTATCACTATCTACTTTGCATCTCTTAGCCTCAATGTTATGGATGTGTCTTTCATTGCTTTCGAGATTCAGAAGAAATAAACTATTCACAGCAGGTGCATGACCATAAAAGATGTTACTCGTATAAATAGAACAACCATTATTCTCCGATTTAAATGAATAACCGTCTTACAATAAACACGATCCAGATATAATGTTCATGCTCAACGCAGGCACATAATAACATTTATTAAGGTTTAAAACTAATCCCGAAGTTAAAACTAAGGAGAACATGCCGACGGCCATCACATCAACTCTTGATCCGTTGCCAACACACATCGTCACCTCATCCCTTGCTAGCCGCCGTCTATTCCGTAGCTCCTGTTTCGAGTTACAAATATTAGCAACTGAACCAGTATCAAATACCCAGGCACTACAACGAGCGCTAGTAAGGTAAACATCAATAACATGTATATCAAATATACCTTTAATGGTGCCAGCCTTCTTGTCCGCTAAGTACTTCGGACAGTTGCGCTTCCAGTGACCCTTGTCCTTGCAATAGAAGCACTCAATGTCCAGCTTAGGTCCAGACTTGAGATTCTTCTCAGCAGGGGCAACGCACTTGCCACTGCCTTTCTTGAAGGACTTCTTTACACCCTTACCTTTCTTAAAGCTAGGGGGCTTGTTGACCATCAACACATGATTATCTTTCTTGATATCCACCTCCGCAGCTTTTAGCTTAGCGAAGAGCTCAGTGATCGTATCAGTGGAACCAATCTGATTATGAGTAACTACAAAACCTTTGTAGCTAGGAGGGAGTGATTGCAGAACTCTATCAATCTTGAGCTCTTCTGGAATCTTGCAGTCCAGTTGCTCAAGACGTTGAGTGTAGCCCGACATCTTAATGGCGTGCTCACTAACGGAACTCCCTTCCTCCATATTGCAGTTAAAGAATTTCTCAGAGATCTCATATCTCTCAGAACGGGCCTGAGTCTGAAACATGGTTTTCAGTTCCTCAAGAATCTCAAAGGGCCCGACGAACTCCTCAAAATGATTTTGAAGGTCCGATTCCATAGCAAACAACATGGTGCTCTTAATCAAACCATAATCATCTTTGCGCGACTGATAAATAGCTTTTTCACCAGCCGACGCATCTATAGCAGGGGCGTCACCTAGCGCTTTCTCAAGGACATAGTCCTTTTGTCCGCCAGCGAGAATGATTCTCAGATTGCGGAACCAGTTGGTGAAGTTAGACCCATTGTTCTTAAGCTTTTCTTTCTCAGCAAAAATGTTGAAGTTGAAGTTGGACTTAGCCATTTGATCTACAAAATTTTTGCAAGTATAATTTAGACTATGTTCATGATAACTAGTTCAACTTAATCAAATTACTAGATGAACTCCCACTAAATTCAACATCCCTCAAGTTGTTTAGTGAACATGATCCAAATTCACCACACCTAATCCGATCTTCACGAGAAGAGATGTGGTTTCAATGCCGGACAACAAAGTGTCGATCATATCATTCATATGACTCATGCTTAACCTTTCGGTTCGTGTGTTCCGAGGCCATGTCTGTACATGCTAGGCTCGTCAAGTCAAACCCAAGTATTTCCGCATGTGCAAAACTGGCTTCCACCCGTTGTATGTGAACGTAGAGTTTATAGCACCCGATCATCATGTGGTGCTTGAAAACGACGAACTTTCGCAACCGTGCATACATGGGGAGAACACAGTTTTATCTTGATCTTTAAGTGAGGAATTATCTTATAATGCTACCATCGCGATCTAAGCATAATAAGATACATAAAAGGATAAACATCACATGCATATAATTTTATGTGACATGGTATAGCCAATCTCCGCACAATGATCTCCATCTTGTGCGTGCCAGCATGATCTCCATCACTCCACCATGATTCCCTCCACCACGAGTAGCAACTACAACTATTGCTAATTACTTAGCGATAACGTAAAGCTATTACATGGCGTATAAAAAGTTGACACACAGTCATACACAATTATAAAGACAACCATATGGCTCCTGCCGGTTGTGTACTCATCGACATGCAAGTCGTAAAACATTACAAAACATTATCATTGCATACAACATACACATCATATCTTGGGCCATACCATATCACAGAAACACTCCCTGCAAAAACAAGTTAGACGCCTCTACTTTGTTGTTGCATGTTTTACGTGGCTTATGGGAGTAACAAGCTAAGAACGATTCTTACCTACGGAAATCCACAACGGTGATATTATGGTTGCCAACATGTGGTGTAAATCCCATGACAACTATAGTGAGAGAAACTGACATCCACCAGCCGCATGTGTGGAACAATCCACACTTCAAGTGCAGAGCCGGTCTCGCGAACGAGGTCGCGTAAAGTTGGCCTGGAACGCTTCGATCTCACTATCCCGCGTCATAAGAAGTACACAACAAGAGGATTGCAACAGAAAACATCAACGCCCGCAACAAGCATGTTGCGTTCTACTCGTGAAACACATCTACGCATAGATCTAGCTCTGATACCACTGAAGGGTTTCGCAGCATAGTAAATCAAAAAAATTCTACGGATGCGAACGGGAAAGCCAAGATCTAATCTAGGAGATTCAATCAACGAGAGGGATAGATGAGATCTTCATACCCTTGAAGAAATTGCACAGCGGAACGTTCAACAGAATGTGGTTGATGTAGTCGTACTAGCCTTCTCCTCCTCGCGATCTGATCCGATCCAACGCCGCAATTGGCGACGCCTCCGAGATATGCACACGTGCGGCACCTCGACGTCTCCTCCTTCCTCGTTCCAGCAAGTGGGGTGGAGAGATAGATTGGATCTACAGCACGACGGCGTGGTGCAAAGGTGGAGAGTTTCTGCGGCAGGGCTTCGCCTACGCGCAGTCAGGAGAGAGAGAGAGGAGGGCAGCAGGTAGGCGGCTAGGGTTGGAGGAGGTGTAGGGGGAGGGTGCTCCCCTGCCCTCTTTATATAGAGGGTTGGCCGGCTGCCTTGCCCCTCCTCCAAGCCCTAGGGCCGGCGGCCACATGGGTGGAGTGGGGGGCAAGTCCCCCCCTTCTAGAAGATCCCCTAGGGTTTGGCCGGCTGGGCCTATGGGGCCTTGTTCCCCTGGACCAATGCGGCCAGGGCACTCCCTCGTAGGCCCACGCCACCTCCCGACAAGTGGGGCCACGTTGGTCCCACTCCGGAAGCTTCTAGAACCTTCTGGTACAATACCAAACATTCCCAAACAATTCTGAAATCCAAAAAACTGCTTTCCTTTATATGAATCTTATTCTCCGGACCATTCTGGAACATCTCGTGATGTCCTGGATCTCATCCGAGACTCCGAACAAAAACTCATAAACCAATTATCCATTCTATCCTAGCGTCGAGACACGTTAAGTGTGTGACCCTACGGGTTCGAGAATATGCAGACATGATCTTCTATCAATAATCAATAGCGGGGTCTGGAAACCCATATTGACTCCCACATATTCATCGATGATCATATCGGATGAACCAGGATGCCAGGTTTCAATTAATCCCATATGTATATTCCCTTCGTCACGCGATATTTTACTTGCCCGAGATTCGATCGTTGGTATCGGTATACCTAGTTCAATCTCGTTCACAGCAAGTACTTTACTCGTTCCGTAATCCGATATCACTTTGTGATTAACTCCTTAACCACGTGCTTGCAAGCGGTGTTGATATCGATTACCGAGTGGGCCCGAAGTATATCTCTCCGACTCGGGAGGGACAAATCCCATCTCGATACATACAACCCAACAAGTACTTTCCAATCACCTGAGAGACAGCTTTATGATCACCCTTTCATAGGATGACGTTTGATGACCTCAAAGCTTTCTTCCGATACCAGGGAGTTGCATTATCTCATGGTCTAAGGAATACAATATTTGACATAGGAAAAAGCTTCGCAAAGATGAACACGGTGACACGATCTAATTGCTCTGCTTAATTTGGGTCTGTCCATCATATCATTCTCCCAATGACATGATCTCATTATTAATCGACAACTCATGTCTATGGTTAGGAAACCTTAACCATCATTAATCAATGAGCTAGTCCATAGAGGCATACTAGGGACACGGTGTTGTTCATAAACCACACATGTATCAAAGTTTCCGCTTAATACAATTCTAGCATGGAATATAAACTTTATCATGAATAAGAACTATAATAATAACATCTTTATTATTGCCTCTAGGGCATAATTCCAACATGTATTGCTTAGCATAAGTTGTTGGTGCACATAGGTGAACCTTAGTTGTTCTAGGTTGTGCTTAACAAAGTAAACACTAGTTTTATTCCGCCTTTGTTGAGCCACTCTAGGAAAAGTTTTAATCGCCTATTCACCCCCCTCTAGGCGACATTCATATCCTTTCCGATGTGCATCCCCCTCATCCCCCTCGTCACCAAATCGCGGAGTGATGAGATCCTCATTGTATGAGGTCCTGATACTGGTGGATGATCTTGGAAGCCTTGCCCTTCTAGGTGCATCACCCTCAAATATCTCTCCAAATGTGTGGTTATCCATGACCACTCTATTCAACGAGCAATCTCTCCAAAAATCAGCAGCAAAGATGGGCTAAGCAAGGATATAAAAAATCGCGAGCAAGAACAGCAAGAACTCGAGCTTGAGCAAGTTTTTCGGTGTTTTTCGGGAGAGAGAAAGAATATGGCTTTGAGGAGGTGGCCTGGAGGGGCCCAGGTGGGCCAGACCCCCCAGGCGCCGTTCACTGGTAGGCCGCGCCTACCATGGGTGTGGTGGCCTGGGGTGGCCCCCTGGGTCACTTCAGGTGTCCCTCTACCCCTTTTTTCGAGAAAAAATTTATTTTGAATTTTCTGGGATTTTTCGGAAAACTTTATTTTTGGCCAATTTTTAGGGTATGAAAATTGATTTTCTCACAGAAACATTTTTTGTTGGAATTATGCCCTAGAGGC
This sequence comes from Avena sativa, assembly GCA_916181665.1. NCBI lineage: Eukaryota > Viridiplantae > Streptophyta > Magnoliopsida > Poales > Poaceae > Avena > Avena sativa. Next base: position 160,939,761 of record OV702294.1, on the reverse strand, counting down.
AATAATAAAGATGTTATTATTATAATTCTTGTTCATGATTATGTTTATATTCCATGCTAGAATTGTATTAAGCGGAAACTTTAATACTTGTGTGGTTTGTGAACAACACCGTGTCACTAGTACGCCTCTATGGACTAGCTCATTGATTAATGATGGTTAAGGTTTCCTAACCATAGACATGAGTTGTCAATTGATAATGAGATCATATCATTGGGAGAATGATATGATGGACAGACCCAAACTAAGCGAAGCAATTAGATCGTGTCATCGTGTTCATCTTTGCGAAGCTTTTCTTATGTCAAATATTGTATTCCTTAGACCATGAGATAATACAACTCCCTGGTATCGGAAGAAAGCTTTGAGGTCATCAAACGTCATCCTATGAGAGGGTGATCATAAAGGTGTCTCTCAGGTGATCGGAAAGTGCCTGTTGGGTTGTTTGTATCGAGATGGGATTTGTCCCTCCCAAGTCGGAGAGATATACTTCGGGCCCACTCGGTAATCGATATCAACACCGCTTGCAAGCATGTGGTTAAGGAGTTAATCACAAAGTGATATCGGATTACGGAACGAGTAAAGTACTTGCTGTGAACGAGATTGAACTAGGTATGACGGTACCGACGATCAAATCTCGGGCAAGTAAAATATCGTGAGACGAAGGGAATATCTATATGGGATTGATTGAATCCTGGCATCGTGGTTCATCCGATATGATCATCGATGAATGTGTGGGAGTCAATATGGGTTTCCAGACCCCGCTGTTGATTATTGATAGAAGATCATGTCCGCATATTCTCGAACCCGAAGGGTCACACACTTAACGTGTCTCGACGCTAGGATAGATTGGATAATTGGTTTATGAGTTTTTGTTCGGAGTCTCGGATGGGATCCGGTACATCACGAGAGGTTCCGGAATGGTCCGGAATAAGGCAGTGCAGTTTTTGGGGTTCGGAATTGTTCCGGGTTAATCGGTATTGTACCAAAATCTTCTAGAACCTTCCGGAGGGGGACCAACGTGGTCCCACCTGTCGGGAGGGGGCATGGGCCTATGAGGGAGTGCCCTGGCCTCATTGGGCCAGGGGCACAAGGCCCCATAGGGCCCAGCCGGCCAAACAAGGGGAAACCCTAGTTTGGAGCTTCTAGAAGGGGGGGATTACTTGCCCCCCACTCCTCCCTCCTTGGCCGCCGGCCTAGGGCTTGGGGGAGGGGTTAGGGCAGGCGCCCACCCCTCTATATATAGAGGGCTGGGGCTCACCACCCCCCCACACCTTCCCCTCAAGCCTAGTCGCCCTGCTGCCCTTCTCTCTCTCTCCCTCCCGGCTGCGTGTAGGCGAAGCCCTGCTGCAGAAACTCTCCACCACTTGCACCGCGCCGTCGCGTTGTAGATCCAATCCGTCTCTCCACCATACTTGCTGGACCGAGAAAGGACGAGACATCGAGGTGCTGCACGTGTGCATCTCACAGAGGCATCGCCACTTGCGGTGCTAGATCGGATCGGATCGCGAGGAGGAGAAGCGAGTACGACTACACCAACCATGTTCCGACGAACGTTCCGCTGTGCGAATCTTCAAGGGTATGAAGATCTAATCCAATCTCTCTCGTTGTTTGCATCTCCTAGATTAGATCTTGGCTTCCCTCTGTTCGCATCCGTAGAAAATTTTGATTTACTATGCCGCAAAACCCTTCAGTGGTATCAGAGCTAGATCTATGCGTAGATGTGTTTCACGAGTAGAACGCAACATGGTTATTGCGGGCGTTGATGTTTTCTGTTGCAAGCCTCTTGTTTGTGTTCTTCTTATGACGCGGGATAGTGAGATTGAAGCGGTCCAGGCCAACCTTACGCGACGTCGTTCGCGAGACCGGCTCCGCACTTGACGTGTGGCTTATTCCACACATGCGGCTGGTGGATGCCTGTTTCTCTCACTATAGTTGTCATGGGTTTAACACCGGAGTTTGGCAACCATAATATCACCGTTGTGGCTTTCCGTAGGTAAGAATCGTTCTTAGCTTGCTACTCCCATAAGCCACGTAAAACATGCAACAATAAAGTAGAGGCGTCTAACTTGTTTTTGTAGGGAGTGTTTTCTGTGATATGGTATGGCCCAAGATGTGATGTGTATAATGTATGCGATGATCATGTTTTGTAATGTTTCACGGCTTGCATGTCGATGAGTACACAACCGGCAGGAGCCATATGGTTGTCTTTATAATTGTGTATGACCTACGAGTCAACTTCTTATACGCCATGTAATAGCTTTACTTTATCGCTAAGTAGTTAGCAATAGTTGTAGTTGCTATTCGTGGTGGAGGCAATCATGGTGGAGTGATGGAGATCATGCCGGCACGCACAAGATGGAGATCATTGCGCGAAGATTGGCTATATCATGTCACATAAAGTTATATGCATGTGATGTTTATCTTTTTATGTATCTTATTATGCTTAGATCGCGACGGTAGCATTATAAGATGATTCCTCACTTAAAGATCAAGATAAAACTGTGTTCTCCCCATGTATGCACCGTTGCGAAAGTTCGTCGTGTCCAAGCATCACGTGATGATCGGGTGCTATAGACTCTACACTCACATACAACGGGTGCAAGCCAGTTTTGCACACGCGGAAATACTTGGGTTTTACTTGACGAGCCTAGCATGTACAGACATGGCCTCGGAACACATGAACCGAAAGGTTAAGCATGAGTCATATGAATGATATGATTGACACTTCGTTGTCCACCATTGAAACCACATCTCTTCTCGTGATGATCGGATTAGGTGTGGTGAATTTGGATCATGTTCACTAAACAACTTGAGGGATGTTGAATTTAGTGGGAGTTCATCTAGTAATTTGATTAAGTTGAACTATTTATCATGAACATAGTCTAAATTGTACTTGCAAATACTGTAGATCAAATGGCTAAGTCCAACTTCAACTTCAACGTTTTTGCTGAGATAGAAAAGCTTAGAAACAATGGGTCTAACTTCACCAAATGGTTCCGCAATCTGAGAATCATTCTCGCTGGCGGACAGAAGGACTATGTCCTTGAGAAAGCGCTAGGTGACGCCCCTGCTATAGATGCGCCGGCTGATGAGAAAGCTGTTTATCAGTCGCGCAAGGATGATTATGATTTGATTAAGATCGCCATGTTGTTTGCTATGGAATCGGATCTTCAAAATTGTTTTGAGGAGTTCGTCGGGCCCTTTGAGATTCTTGAGGAACTGAAAACCATGTTTCAGACTCAGGCCCATTCTGAGAGATATGAGATCTCTAAGAAATTCTTTAACTGCAAGATGGAGGAAGGGAGTTCCGTTAGTGAGCACGCCATTAAGATGTCGGGCTACACTCAACGCCTTGAGCAACAGGACTGCAAGATTCTAGAGGAGCTCAAGATTGACAGAGTTCTGCAGTCACTCCCTCCTAGCTACAAAAGTTTTGTAGTTGCTCACAATCAAATTGGTTCCACTGATATGATCACTGAGCTCTTCGCTAAGATGAAAGTAGCGAAGGTGGACATCAAAAAGGATAATCATGTGTTGATGGTCAAGAATCCCTCCTTTAAGAAAGGTAAGGGTGCAAAGAAGCCCTTCAAGAAAGGCGGCGGCAAGCGCGTTGCCCCTGCTGAGAAGAAGCTCAAGTCTGGTCCTAAGCCGGACACTGAGTGCTTCTATTGCAAGGACAAGGGTCACTGGAAGCGCAACTGTCCAAAGTACTTAGCGGACAAGAAGGCTGGCACCATCAAAGGTATATTTGATATACATGTTATTGATGTTTTCCTTACTAGACCTCGTTGTAGTGCCTGGGTATTTGATACTGGTTCAGTTGCTAATATTTGTAACTCGAAACAGGAGCTACGGAATAGACGGCGGCTTGCGAGGGATGAGGTGACGATGCGCGTTGGCAACGGATCAAGAGTTGATGTGATGGCCATCGGCACGCTCTCCTTAGTTTTACCTTCGGGATTAGTTTTAAACCTTAATAAGTGTTATTATGTGCCTGCGTTGAGCATGAACATTATTTCTGGATCGTGTTTATTGCAAGACGGTTATTCATTTAAATCGGAGAATAATGGTTGTTCTATTTATATGAGTAACATCTTTTATGGTGATGCACCTGCTATGAATGGTTTATTTCTTCTGAATCTTGAAAGGGATGAAACACACATCCATAACATTGAGGCTAAGAGATGCAAAGTAGATAGTGATAATACTACTTATTTGTGGCACTGTCGTCTAGGTCATATTGGTGTAAAGCGCATGAAGAAACTCCATTCTGATGGACTTTTGGAGTCTCTTGATTTTGAATCATTTGACACATGCGAACCATGCCTCATGGGCAAGATGATCAAAACCCCGTTCTCCGAAGTGATGGAGCGAGCAACAGACTTGTTGGAAATCATACATACCGATGTGTGCGGACCGATGAGTGTTTCGACGCGCGGTGGATATCGCTATTTTCTCACTTTTACCGATGACTTAAGTAGATATGGGTATATCTAATTAATGAAACATAAATCTGAAACATTTGAAAAGTTCAAGGAATTTCAGAATGAAGTGGAGAACCATCGTAACAGAAAGATCAAGTTTCTACGATCTGATCGTGGGGGCGAATATTTGAGTTATGATTTTCTCACGCATCTTAAAGCAAGCGGAATTGTTTCGCAACTCACGCCACCCGGAACACCACAGCGCAATGGTGTGTCTGAACGCCAGAATCGAACTCTATTAGATATGGTCCGATCGATGATGTCTCTTACTGATTTGCCGTTATCATTTTGGGGTTATGCATTAGAAACCGCTGCATTCACTTTAAATAGGGCACCATCTAAATCCGTTGAGACGACACCGTATGAACTGTGGTTTGGTGCTAAACCTAAGTTGTCGTTTCTTAAAGTTTGGGGATGCGAAGCTTACGTCAAGAAGTTGATGCCAGACAAGCTCGAACCCAAAGCGGAGAAATGCGTCTTCATAGGATACCCTAAGGAAACTATTGGGTATACCTTCTATCACAGAACCGAAGGCAAAGTGTTTGTCGCAAAGAACGGTTCCTTTCTTGAGAAGGAGTTTCTCTCGAAAGAAGTGAGTGGGAGGAAAGTAGAGCTAGACGAGGTTGTTGAACCTTCTCTTGAATTGGAGAGTAGCGCAGCACCTGAAATTGTTCCAGTGCCGCCTGCACCAATAATAGAGGAAGCTAATGATAAGGATCATGAAGCTTCGAACGATGCTGCTACTGAACGTCGCAGGTCGACAAGGTTGCGTGCCCCTCCTGAGTGGTACGACAACCCTGTCTTAACTGTATTGTTAGTAGATGACAGTGAGCCTGTGAACTATGAGGAAGCGATGATGAGCCCAGAATCTGAGAAATGGCTAGAGGCCATGAAATCCGAATTGGGATCCATGAGCGAAAACCAAGTATGGACTTTGGTGGACTCTCCTAGCGACCGAAAGGCCCTTGAGTGCAAATGGATTTTCAAGAAGAAAACGGACGCGGATGGTAATGTTACCGTCTATAAAGCACGGCTTGTCGCGAAAGGTTTTCGACAAGTTCAAGGTGTTGACTACGATGAGACTTTCTCTCCCGTAGCGATGTTTAAGTCCATTCGGATTTTATTAGCAATTGCTGCGTTTCATGTTTATGAAATTTGGCAGATGGATGTCAAGACCGCGTTCATCAATGGCAACATTGATGAAGAGTTGTATATGATGCAACCCGAAGGTTTTGTTGATCCTAAGGATGCTGATAAAGTATGCAAGCTTGAGCGTTCCATTTATGGACTGAAGCAAGCATCTCGGAGTTGGAACCTTCGTTTTGATCAAGTGATCAAGAGCTTTGGATTTGTTCCAAATAGCTACGAAGCTTGTATCTACAAGAAAGTGAGTGGGAGCTCGGTGACATTTCTGGTACTATATGTGGATGACATATTGATTATTGGAAATGACATTAACATGCTTAATGATGTGAAGAGTTATTTGAACAAGTGTTTTTCAATGAAAGACCTAGGTGAAGCTGCTTATATATTGGGCATCAAAATCTATAGAGATAGACAAAGACGCCTGATAGCTTTAAGCCAGAGTACATACCTAGACAAAGTTCTGAAAAGGTTCAGAATGGATAAGGCAAAGAAAGGTTCAGTGCCTATGTTGTCAGGTAAGATATTGAGCAAGGCTCAGTGTCCAGCTACGGTAAATGATAGGGAAGCTATGAGCGAAGTGCCTTATGCCTCGGCCATAGGTTCTATCATGTATGCCATGCTGTGTACTAGACCGGATGTGTCCAATGCTCTTAGTTTGACGAGCAGGTATCAAAGTGATCCAGGAGTGGAACACTGGACAGCCGTGAAGAACATCCTAAAGTACCTAAATAGGACTAAAGAAATGTTCTTAGTCTATGGGGGTGATGAACAGCTCGTTGTAAAAGGTTACGTCGATGCTAGTTTCGACACCGACAAGGATGATTCTAAATCTCAGATAGGATACGTGTATATTTTGAATGGAGGAGCTGTGAGCTGGACAAGCTGCAAGCAAAGCGTGATCGCGGGATCTACAGTAGAAACGGAATACATGGCTGCTGCAGAAGCGTCAAGTGAAGGAGTTTGGATCAGAAACTTCATCACTGATCTTGGTGTGGTTCCAAGTGTATTGGACCCACTGGAGATATTGTGTGACAACACTGGCGCCATAGCACTCGCTAAGGAACCAAGATATCATCCAAAGACCAAGCATATCAACCGCAAGTTTCATATAATCCGAGATTATATAGCAGATGGAGATCTGAAGGTTAGGAAACATGATCAGCACCTCAGTGCCATGGGTGTGAGATTGTTGCCAATTGTAAACTAGATTATTGACTCTAGATCAAGTGGGAGACTGTTGGAATTATGCCCTAGAGGCAATAATAAAGATGTTATTATTATAATTCTTGTTCATGATAATGTTTATATTCCATGCTAGAATTGTATTAAGCGGAAACTTTAATACTTGTGTGGTTTGTGAACAACACCGTATCCCTAGTACTCCTCTATGGACTAGCTCATTGATTAATGATGGTTAAGGTTTCCTAACCATAGACATGAGTTGTCAATTGATAATGAGATCATATCATTGGGAGAATGATATGATGGACAGACCCAAACTAAGCGAAGGAATTAGATCGTGTCATCGTGTTCATCTTTGCGAAGCTTTTCTTATGTCAAATATTGTATTCCTTAGACCATGAGATAATACAACTCCCTGGTATCGGAAGAAAGCTTTGAGGTCATCAAACGTCATCCTATGAGAGGGTGATCATAAAGGTGTCTCTCAGGTGATCGGAAAGTGCCTGTTGGGTTGTATGTATCGAGATGGGATTTGTCCCTCCCAAGTCGGAGAGATATACTTCGGGCCCACTCGGTAATCGATATCAACACCGCTTGCAAGCATGTGGTTAAGGAGTTAATCACAAAGTGATATCGGATTACGGAACGAGTAAAGTACTTGCTGTGAACGAGATTGAACTAGGTATGACGGTACCGACGATCAAATCTCGGGCAAGTAAAATATCGCGAGACGAAGGGAATATATATATGGGATTGATTGAATCCTGGCATCGTGGTTCATCCGATATGATCATCGATGAATGTGTGGGAGTCAATATGGGTTTCCAGACCCCGCTGTTGATTATTGATAGAAGGTCATGTCCGCATATTCTCGAACCCGAAGGGTCACACACTTAACGTGTCTCGACGCTAGGATATATTGGATAATTGGTTTATGAGTTTTTGTTCGGAGTCTCGGATGGGATCCGGGACATCACGAGAGGTTCCGGAATGGTCCGGAGAATAAGATTCATATAAGGCAGTGCAGTTTTTGGGGTTCGGAATTGTTCCGGGTTAATCGGTATTGTACCGGAACCTTCTAGAACCTTCTGGAGGGGGACCAACGTGGTCCCACCTGTCGGGAGGGGGCATGGGCCTATGAGGGAGTGCCCTGGCCGCATTGGGCCAGGGGCACAAGGCCCCATAGGGCCCAGCCGGCCAAACAAGGGGAAACCCTAGTTTGGAGCTTCTAGAAGGGGGGGGGATTACTTGCCCCCTACTCCTCCCTCCTTGGCCGCCGGCCTAGGGCTTGGGGGAGGGGTTAGGGCAGGCGCCCACCCCTCTATATATAGAGGGCTGGGGCGCACCACCCCCCCACACACCTTCCCCTCAAGCCTAGTCGCCCTGCTGCCCTCCTCTCTCTCTCCCTCCCGACTGCGTGTAGGCGAAGCCCTGCTGCAGAAACTCTCCACCACTTGCACCGCGCTGTCGCGTTGTAGATCCAATCCGTCTCTCCACCATACTTGCTGGACTGAGAAAGGAGGAGACGTCGAGGTGCTGCACGTGTGCATCTCACGGAGGCATCGCCACTTGCGGTGCTAGATCGGATCGGATCGCGAGGAGGAGAAGCGAGTACGACTACACCACCCACGTTCCGACGAACGTTTCGCTATGCGAATCTTCAACGGTATGAAGATCTAATCCAATCTCGTTGTTTGCATCTCCTAGATTAGATCTTGGCTTCCCTCTGTTCGCATCCGTAGAAAATTTTGATTTACTATGCCGCGAAACCCTTCAATTTTTCCAGAAGAAGCAAAAGAAAACCAAAAGCCAAACTACAGAAGCTCTAAGGCAAACTAACAAGCAAACAACTAGCAAAACCAAAGCTAGCAAAAGAAAGGCAAAGATTAGGAAGGATAAAAGTAAAAATAAAGCAAGTATAACCACAGTGAAAACATTATTTTGTTCATTAAAATCCTTTTGTTAACAAGGTTGATCAAGTCTTGTTACCAAAACAAGCTTATATGAAACAAAACTTTGCATTCCACAAGGTGATTATGTTACCTCATACTTGATAGCAATGGTCCTAATCATAATAGTTTAATTTTTTTCCTGTGGAATGGGACAATATATTTCTCCAAGCTTGATGCTCCCAATATTTTCAATGAAATTCAGGCAATAGCTTCTAACAACCTTCTTAGGAAATAAACAGTATGCTCTTTGTCATCAATATTGAATGTTACTTTTCCTTGATTACAATTAATGATAGCACCTGCAGTACTAAGAAAAGGTCTCCCAAGAATAATAGACATATTATCATCTTCAGGCATTTCAAGCACAACAAAATCAGTCAAAACCAAGCAATTATGAGCCACTTGAACAGGAAAATCCTCACATATACCAACAGGAATAGTAGTTGACTTATCAGCCATTTGCAAAGATAGCTCTAGAGATTTCCAATAAATGATTCCAAACTTGTTTATTAAAATTATCTTGTTTAACAATAAATGTGTCAAGTTCCTCTAAACATTGACCAGGAGGCTTACCATAGGGAATATCCCCTTCATTAAAGTGGAGAGAGTGTACTTCAATAATAGATGAGTGGGGAATTGGCTTACATAATTCTTCTATAGGAGGTAGATTCTTCACATCTTCAGCTCTAATACCTTTCTCCTTTAGACATTTCTTAGCTTCCTTCATCACTTCATCATTTAATGCAATAACTCCCCTCTTCTTTAGTGTTGGTGTTGGAACTGGTTCAGGAGTAACTGGTTCAGGAACAATGGTCTCAGATGTATTTAGCTCAGTTGAAGTCCAATCATCATAATTCTTGCTTATCTTAGCCATTAATTCTTTAGCATTTGTAGGAGTTCTTTTCCTGAAAACACAATCAGCAAAGCTATCTAGGTATGTCCTAGAATCATCAATTAGTCCATTATAATAAATATCAAGAAGCTCATTCTTAGGTAATGTACATCCAGGATGTGCATGAATCAAGACATAGAACCTTGTCCATGACTCGGGCAATTTCTCTTCTTCTCCCTGTTTAAAATCAAAAAGTCTCTACAAAGCAGCATGTCTAGCACTGGGAGGAAAATATTTCTGTAAGAAAGAAGCAATCAAGCAATCAGGGCTATCAATGGAACCAGGAGGTAATCTATTAAACCAAGCCTTAGCTTCTCCTTTTAGTGAAAAGGGAAGATCTTAGTAACAAAGTACTTGCGCATCTTAAAATCATCAGAGAACAAAGCACTCATAGTAGAAAGCTCATTCATATGAGCCACATCACTCTCATTTTCAGTCCCACAAAAAGGTTCTTTCTCAACAATATCTAAATAAGATAAATCAAGAGAGAAATCATAATCTTTATCTTTAATATCTATGGGAGAGGTGGCAAACTTAGGATCAGAGGACAGTTTAGGCATAATGGTGCGTCTAGCAAGGAGACTCTTAATAGCACTAGTACCATGTGTGTTTTGGCACTCTTCAACAAATTCATCAGTGAACTCAATGTAACCATCATTAATATCATAACTTTCTCCAGACTCAGATGAGTTAACAGGTGTAACAGTGTCTTCACTAGGATTTTTGGTATTTCCTATACTAGCCATAGTAGCATCTAGAAAAGGACCTAGTGAACCACTCGCATCAAGCGCAGTAGAAGTAACATCATGAGCATCAAAAGCAGTTTCAGATTCAGCAGTAGTAGCAGTGTGTGTAGCATGAGTATGTGGTGGTGGTGTGACAAGCTTACTTATAAAGGACGGTGAATCAAGAGCAACGGAGGTTTTTAGGACTGTACCTCTTCTTGTAGTGGATGGTAAAATAGGGAACTTTCCATCACGAGACTTCCCTATGATGAAAGGATTAGCAGTGAAGAATAATAGATCCAAGTGAACTTACAAATAAAGATATGCTCCCCGGCAACATGGCTAGAAAATAGTCTTGATGACCCACAAGTGTAGGGGATCGCAACAATCTTCGCGGGTAGTATTACCCAATTTATTGATTCGACACAAGGGGAGCCAAAGAATACTTGCAAGCCTTAACAACCGAGTTGTCAGTTCAAATGCACCTGGAAATAGTTCTTGCTCACAGAAGTTTATCAGTAGCAATAGTTTAATAGTAGCAACAGCAGCAAAACATGAGCAATAGTAACAGTAACGGTAATAGTAGGATTCGAGTGTGGTAGGCATAGAGATGGATGGATGGGCGTTGCATGGACGAGTCTAAACATGTAACTTCAAGATCTAGGGCATTACAGATAAATAATAGCAAGCATCCAAGTACTAAACAATCCTAGGCATGTGCTCCATATATAGTCATACATGCTCGCAATGAGAACTTGCACAACATCTTCTGTCCAGCCAGCCCGTGATAGCGGGGCCTCTAGGGAACTACTGGCAATTAAGGTGCTCCTTTTAATAGAGAACCGAAGCAAAGCATTAACACTCCGTGAACACATGTGATCCTCACACCACAACCATCCCCTCCGGTTGTCCCAATTTTTGTCACTTTGGGGCCTTTGGATCCGGACAATGATATGTGTACATAACTTGCAGATAAGATCACAAACAATACTATCATAATGATTCAATAATAAGTTCAGATCTAAGATCATGGCACTAGGGCCCTAGTTACAAGCATTAAGCACAGCAAGTTGCAACAAAGTCAAATAGCACTAATAGAGATACTAGGCACTATGCCCTAACAGATCTTATTTGACTACATGGTAGAACTCATCCAATCCCTACCATCCCCAAGCCTACAGCGGGGGATTACTCACTCATGGATGAGGGAAACATCAGTGGTTGATGGAGATGCGTTAGTGATGATGATGACGATGATCCTCTCCAAATTCCCCGTCTCGGCAGGGTGCCAGAACATAGTTTCTGGATCCGAATCTTGGTTTCTGGTGGCGGCAACGGAGCGAAACTCTTTCTGGAAAACTATCGAACCCCCTCGGTTTTTAGGTCGAAAGACAACTTATTGGTGTAGAGGGAGGCCAAGGGGGTGCATGGGGCGGCTGCACCCCCTAGGCTCGGGGCAGGGCCCACCCGCGCCTGGCAGGGGTGTGGGCCCCCCAGGCCCCTTCTCCGTCTCATTTTCTGGCTCCGTGGGTCTTCTGGTGAAATATAATTTTTGGCATATTTTCCAGGATTTTTCCTGGTAGTTGATTTTCTGCACAAAAACAAGACACCAAGGTAATTCTGCTGAAAACAGCGTCAGTCCGTGTTAGTTGTATCTAAATCACACAAGTTTAGAGGAGAAACAATAGCAAAAGTGTTCGAGAAAGTAGATACGTTTTGGACGTATCACTGATCTTGTCGCCTCATCGTGCTCCTCTTCAGCTCCATCTGGAACGATGCTCACACGCACCGTGTACAGGTTAGTCCTAGTCCTTCTGCCCTTCAGCACCAGCTTCTTGTTCTTCTTGACCTGCATAGACAACTTGTCCCTGTCAACACGATAGGTATAACCATTGTCATGGAGTTCTCCCAGTGAGATTAGATTCTTGCAAGCCCTCGGCACATATCTAACATCCTAGAGCACCATTTCACCACCATCTTTAGACTTGATCTTGATATCTCCCATGCCCATGATGCGCTGAGGCGCACCATCGACTTGATAGACAGCTCCAAAATCACCAGGCTTGTAGGTAGAGAACCACTCCTTATTAGACGTCACATGATAAGATCTCCCTGAATCCAACATCCACACCTCATCGAACAATTCACTTACCAAAGCCAGAACTTCACTATCAGAATCAGCTGCAGATTTAATAGCAATATTTGCAGCTCCATCAGCCTTATACGTTGGACAAAACCTCCTGATATGACCCCACTCCTTACAATCATGACACTCCGGCTTTCCCTTCTTTTTCTTTCCCTTCCCACCATGATTTCCCTTGACCACTAGCCCTTGTCCATCACTAGCACCAGCGGAAGCACTTTCTTCGGAAGTCTTTCTTTCACGTTGATCATATGACAATAGCGTAGTTTGTTTCTCGCTTGAAGTGATGCTTGACTTGCCGTATGTCAGGGTAACCATCAAACTCTTGTAGGATTTTGGCAATGAAACAAGCATGAGCAAAGCCTTGTCCTCGTCCTCCACCTTGGACCCAATCCTCTCTAGATCCGAGACCTCACGGTTGAAGGTATTGATGTGTTCAGTAAGGTTCGCCCCCTCTTGTATCCTCATCCCGTATAGTTCCTGCTTCAGATACAACTTATTGGGCGCAGTCTTGTTCAGGAACTGTTCCTCCAACGTCTCCCAGATTGCACTTGGCGACTCCTCGTTCATCACATGGTACAGGACCTGATCAGCTAGGCTCAGCCATATAGTACTGGCCGCCCTGATTTGCATCTCAGCCCAGTCATGAGTGTCCAACTTTGCAGGCTTCACCGCATCAGTCTTGATTGTCCTCAGGAGTCCTGCTGCCCCAGCAAATCCTTGACCCTCGACTACCAAAGCGGGAAGTTGCCCGTACCATCGAGCTTCGTCACCTCGAACCTGGTGGAAGACATCGCGTCCTCCCGCTGCTCTCCCACGAACAGCCACCGATCAGATCGTTTAGGTCAGGGTGATCCAACCGACCAGAGCCTCTCCTTCGGTTCAGCAAAGCCTTCTCGCGCGTGCCGCCTCGCCTCCGAAATTCCATGCTCGAACTTAGGGCAAAACAACTCGTGAGCTCTCCGTTGCCTCCTCAACCCTCCTTTTATTGACCTCGTGATAGTTCGGATCTATATCCACCTTCAATCTGAACCGTACGTGACTCTCTTTCCTAAGCTCCAAGCCACGCCTTGCGTCATCCAACCCGGCCTTCCTTGTTCCGTGTGCACACCATAATAGAGTCGGTCCACGTCGTGTCGAATCGAAACCGTGTTGGACTCCACCAGATATTCTGAATCTTAGAGTACACACTCGCATGTCTGTTTACACACCTCAGAGACCATAACCGTCACGACATCAGAACACGTCGGGTCCTTGCCATATTGCACCTGGTCTCCTTTCGTCGAGTCGGCCTCTCCGGTTGAACCGGCCGGTCTGACCGCTCGAACCATGTTGCGTCGCCTTAGTCAGTACGATCTCCCCCAACTTGCGCGCCAAGCTATCCAACCGACGGTGCCTGCCAATCGGATCTGCTTCGACGACATGGCCGCCTCGTGTCGTCACGCCTGCGATCAATGTCGTTCTTTGTTGATGGTGTTCCGCTGTCATCAACAACGCGTACCATAGCGGACTCCGCTTGCTCGGCCCTGACGCTCCGCGTAAGGAACCTCGCTTCGCTCCGTCCTCCGCTCGACAGAAGCCCGCCACCCACCAGAACCTCCATCGCCTCGCCTTCCTCTATGATCATCCGCACCATGAATCCGATCTTGTAACCTGGTGCTCTGATACCACTTGTTAGCAATATACTAACCTGGTGCTCTGATACCACTTGTTAGCAATATACGCGATTAGATCATTGCAGAAAGTAGACAGAGAAGACAACGTTTGGTAACGCAGTTCGGTAAAGCCTACATCCCGGGGCATGCTTTACGGGCGCTCCTCCTCTGGTACTATAATCAGAACCATCAACGACAAGCCCGTGACGGTGTACAGACACATCAGATCTACAAAACGAGCACCGTACCGTCCCCGAAACTCGATCTTGTGTCTAACCTGTCTTGCGTCTTGTCTATTTTGGCTACTCCCGGTGCCTTTATATAATAGGTCAGGTTACAAGTGTCCGACTCAAACACCTAACCCTACCGTGTAGTCCAAGTACAACTGTAGCCTATACACATATTTGACACTATTACAACATCAACTAAATGCAATCTCGCTTAGATACAACACTTCAGGTATAATGTATTGCGATACTTGCCTATTAAGTTCTTCTATCTTCTAGGATATCGTGTTAATTGACAATGCACCAAGAGATGTCTAAATACAGTTGTAACTATAGTTAAAGCTGACGAGTCATATTAATTATGTAATCCATTTTCTCATGCATACATAATGTTTTAGACAATAGCATGAGCATAAATTGTTTCTTCATCCATTACATCTTGTGCAAATATGCCTATAAATATTTTTCGTGACAATTTAGATAATGTTACATATTACTTGATCAACCTAAATAAAGTTTTTTGGAGGCTTTGTTATATGTTGATCCAAATTCTATAAAGTATATAGGCCAACTTCTGACGAGCGGAGCGAGGCCCGTCGCCAGAGGTATGGATCGTCGAAGACCTAGGTTTCCGCCGTTATATAAACCTCTTGTAAGCCGCCGGCTGGGAAGAGTTGCATCTGTCAAATCCCCGACGTTTGTAAACACTCCCTGATATAGTGAAGTTTCGCTGGCCGACGCCCGTGGTTTTTTCTCTCTTTGTTGGAGTGGTTTTTCCACTTTAAATCCGTGTCTCCTTTGCTGTGATTTTGATTTCGTTCTTCGTTATTTACTTGTCGCAATTATAACATGCATGAATAGCTAATTCTACATGCCTTTTTTGCTAAGTTCTAGATGGCATACACAAAGTCAATTTAGAAAAGCGCAATAAAGTAGTCATGATCAACATGTAAAATAGGAGGGAAGAAATAAATAAGAGTAGCTAGAAGAAAAAAGCAAGTAAAAGAGACATAAGTAGTACAATGATTAGTGGGCTATTCCAGCGCGTACTATGCACTACCCCTTCCTCTCTAGTCCACTATGGACACATGGACCACGTTTCCCCCTCCCCTCTCTCTCACACACATACACACACTCTCTCTCCTTCTCTCTCGGTAGCTTGGTCGACACGTGATAACCCCCAAGTGTACAAATAGTTGTAGCACCTCTCAATATGGAAGTATTCAATATTGAATTGCAAGAGCAATAAGTTAAAGCTAGTCATTCTCTCCAACTAGACGGTCACAATTCTAGTTGTTCTGAACCCAAATAAAAAATAGATCTATAGAAAAATTTCATATGGAGTTACATATAAAGTTTATTTGAGGAAATGAATTGCATACAAAGTACTCCCTCCGTCCCAAACATAAGGCGCCTAAGGATAATTCAAAAGTGAAATCTTACTAACTTTGATCAATTATTTAGAAAAATATTTACATCTATAATATCGAATGGACACATTAATAAAATATAATTTATCGTGAATCTATTGATATTGATTCGGTATGGTAAATATTTATATTTTTATATATAAACTTGGTCAAACTTAGAAAATATTGACTTTTGACTAATCCTTAGACGTATTATATTTTAGAACGGAGGAAGTACACAATAATTCTATGGTTTCTAACCTTGAAAACTACATAAAGATCGTAGGATGAATTTCTAATGTATTGAATCCTTCAAAATTCAGATGAACTTTCTTTGGAGTACAGAGACCCTCATTATTATGTACAGAAACCGAGAATTAAGCGTTGGCTTGGTGGCAAGGCTAGCGAGTGTGCAACCAGCCCACCCGGGTTCGAGTCCCCATAGAGACCGAATAAAACCGGGTGTTATCCGAGCACGTATAATCTGCTGATGGAGAGGTCTCATCTACCTTACAACGTATAACCCGTGAGGGATCATACCCCGGGGGTCAACGTTTTATTATGTACAGAAACCCAATGTTCTTCCTCAATGGGTGCGCCAATTGCCATCTATAGTCTGAAATCATGTTAAATGTTCTTGCTTTTGGTTTCTATGTATTTCCCTGATAGATAAATTCATTAGAACAAAATTAATTTTCTAGTTCAGTTTCTTTTTGGGAAGCCCTGTCCTTTACATCATCACTCGATCCATATAGCCATTTTATTCGAAGAGATAGGAAAACGCGCTAGCGCTAACGCAATACCATGGACATCCATGGTAATCTGACGTATAATACATCCCACTTGGTTTAGCTGACCAAGCTACTTATCACAGGATGTCTAGTTTTCCATATTATGCGCAGCCGTCTACTGCGTGGATCCTACTAGGTCAGATTTGTTGTTTCCGACTAATCTAGCTTCGCCCAAATAAACCCAAGTTAATCCGATCTTTCCCGCTAGCAGCGATTGCCCAATTGTGTGCACACGTATGCACATGCTTTCCCTGCTAATAACCTATAGCTAGGTACTCCATATTCACAAAATAGAAGCAAAAAGTACAGAAGTCGCATTATAAAAACGAGTGATTGATGACTAATAGTGCTACAGTACGCAGGTTTTGAGGACTTCCTCTTTGCCTACTCATGCTTCCAGGTCATATTTTTTGGGGATCGCATCACTTTAGAGTTAACTACTCATGCCTTGCTCGATTAAGCACCAACTACGCACATGTTTATTATTATTACACGCCTAAGTTACTAGCTACTCCCTCCGATCCATATTATTTATCGTTGAAATGGATGTATCTAGCACTAAAATATGTCTAGATACATCCATTTTAGTGACAAGTAATATGAATCGGAGAGAGTAGAAACACCCCTGCACTGCACGGTTTCGAGAGGTAAGAACTAGTGCGACAAATCATCAAAAACTTGTTTCTACCGGCGCATGTATGTACCGGTGTGACATCCACATTGTTTTGAGATTGGTGAGAACGATTTTTTTCTTAACACAAACCTACTAATTGAAACATGGTTAAAACACATAATTGAAACTTTTAAAAAATCAGTTTGAAACATGAATGATGTTGTGAAACATTTGTAATTTTTGTAAAAAATAATGGACATTGTCTTACAAGTTTCATAAGTTTTATTTTTGAAAAAAATTACAAAGTTTGAGTCAGCACATGGGACATCATGCTGATGTCACCACTCTGGTATGACATCATACAAAGTTTCTCTCTCTAGCTTGGTCATTTCAGAAGGACACGTGATAACCCTCAAGTGCGGGGATAGTTGTACCACCTCTCACTATGAAAGTATAGGGTATTGAACCGCGAGAGCAAAAAGTTGAAGCTGTTTATTCTCTTCAACTAGGATGTCACAATTCTAGTTGTTTGTGCACTAAATAAATAAAAAAACAATGGAAATTGCTTGAAAGTAAAATGCCACAAGTACAAAATATAAGGAAGCTCGCAGATGGCGCAATCCTATATAATGTGAGAGCACAAGCCAAATATTTTACTCTTATGAAAATACTGGACCTATGTTTGTTAATTTGGCACAGAGAGAATACCAAGTAGTATTTTGTTAGTAAAAAGATAGACAAGGAGGGACAAGGTAGAAGTGGAAAAGCCATAAGTCTACATTTGACCTGATGTGTCTTTTAGTTTCATTGTCGCACAAAAACATTATTATTTTTACCAAAAATGTAGTACTCGTACATTTAGTTAAATTATCATTTTGGATTTAATTACTTTTTTCAACATGTATACATGGGCTCTAACACTTTCATGTTATGAAGTTAAAGTTTGGCTAAAACACACTTCTTGGTTTGGAATGTTAAGCTTAAATCACCAAGAAAGATCAAAATCTAGCATCGCCCACGGGCTGGTTGTGACTATGGCAACAGATGATAAATTCTTATGTTGCACCAATTACCTAATGAAGTATCATTATTAATATTACATCTTGAAACCCAATGGCCGCATACAAAATAGCTACCGTTTCCAACCCTATAAATCCCCCAAAAAAGTCTATTCGATATATTCCAAAGGTATGGAATCCTCCTAACTTCCAATGAAATTCCTTTAAACCAAAAAAGGCTCTCATTATCATATCCTGAAACCCAATGTTTTTCATCAACAAGTTTGCGATACATATAGTCTGGAACTATGTTAACTGCTACTTGCTTTTCGTTTCTACGTTGACCCTGATAAATGAATTTATCTAAACACTTTTCTCTACTGACTATAGTTGTATTTTTTCCACATATTCCATCCACCGATCAGTTGGGAGACAGAAAGATGCATGCATATGCGTGTATGCAATACCATGGGCGGCCGTGGTAATCTGACGCATATACTTCCTCCGTTTCAAAATGTAAGATGTTTTAGTTTTGTGAAAAAAAATGTATCTATGCTTATTTTAGTGTGTAGGTTTATTCAAGTTTGAAGTGAATCTATACACTAAAACAAGTCTAGATACATTTGTTTCACAAACCAAAACATCTTATATTTTAAAACAGAGGGAGTATATTGTAGTACATCATCCCACTTGCTTCGGCTGAGCAAGTTACCAGTTACAGGAAGTCTATTTTTCCATAGTCTGCGCAGCATCCTACTGCGTAGATTCTGCCAGGTCAGATTTGTTTCGTCTGACTAACCTATCTCCGTACGTCCAAACAAGGCAAAGTTAATCCGGTCTTTCCAGCAGTACACACACGTATGCACGTGCTTTCCCTGCTGTTAGCTAGCTAGGTACTCTGTATTGACACAATGAAGGCAACACGTACTGAGGTCACATTAAAGAAGCAAGTGCTTGCCTCATCTTTTGACGACTTCCTTGTTTCCTCTTTCCGGTCTTGATTTTTTAGTGACATCATTCACATGTTGGGGTTAACTAATCATGCCTTGCTTAATTAAGCATCTTTATTATTAGTAGTATATGTCTTAATTAGTACTAGCTACTAAACTGTGTCAAAAGAAACATCCCTGCACATGTGGGAGCAGACGCGTATGGATCGACGCGCCGAGAAGATCTAGCAGCCGGCATATATATTACTGATCATCGTACGCAGATGAGAAGAACACGGACAGACGACCCAGAAGCTCTTCTCTGACTCTCCTCTTAGCTCAAGCTCTTCTCTGACTCTGCTCTTAGCTCGCTTAATCACTTCCAAGCTCCCACTAGCTAGCTAGCTAACTAATGGCACGATCATCGTCTGTAGTCAAGGCCTCGCTCTCGAAACAGCGCCGGCAGCTTCGTCCTCGCCGTTCTCCAAAGCAGTTCCAGCGCGCCACCGTCCTGAGCCTCCCTGGCGCTGAGGACATCTTTGTTGCTGCTGCCGAGCACCTACAGCAGGACGCCGCCGCCGCCGCTCCAGCCCCGGGGTATATCACTGCCTCCGACGAGACCCTCGTGGTTCATGCAGGGGAGAAGCTCCGGAAGAACGGCATGGAGGGCACGGACTCGATCGCGACGCCGATCGTGAGCGGCACGACGCACTGGTTCAAGAACTCGACTGACCTCATCGCGTTCAAGGAAGGCAGACGCCACAGCTTCGAGTACGGCCGGTACGGCAACCCCACCGTGAGTGTCCTAGAGGAGAAGATCAGCGCGCTGGAGAGAGCGGAGGCAACACTGGTCACCTCCTCCGGCATGAACGCCATCGTCGCCACGCTGCTCGCCCTCGTGCCGCCTGGCGGCCATGTAGTGACGACGACCGAATGCTACAGCGAGGGGCGCGCCTTCATCCGTGAAAGGCTCTCTAAGATGGGAATCAGGGTAAGGGCATCACTGCTACTCTCGCTCTAGTAGCAGTCTACTAGCAAGAAGAGCAGCAATTCTAATACTCTACCTGCTTTCCTTTGCAGTCCACGTTCGTTGATCTGAACAATATGGATACGCTGAAGGCCGTTCTTGACCAGGACGATGTACGTTACATCATGCATGATCATGCACAATTGATCGAGTGACCCATCATGATATGGTTTCTGACGAGCTGGACTCTTGTTATGCAGGTGACACTTTTCTATACCGATTCTCCCACGAACCCCCACCTCAAGTGCATCGACATTAAACTCGTCGCCGAGCTATGCCACCAGAAGGGCACCCTGGTGTGTATCGACAGCACACTTGCCTCACCGATCAACACGAAGCCGCTCACCCTTGGCGCCGACATCGTCGTGCACTCCGCCACAAAGTACATCGCCGGGCATCACGACGTGAGTAGCTGCCTAGATCATAAATGTTCACTTAGATATACAATTTGTACTAGTACCATCTTGGTACTTTACTTAGATAACATCACTAGTGTCTAAATTAACTAATGCATCTGCTCTTGTAATTTAATTTCAGGTCATCGCAGGTTGCATCAGTGGCTCCAAGGCGCTCATCAAGACAATACGCGCATGGCACCATGACCTTGGTGGCGCCATCAGTCCGGTATGCAGTGTTACCTCGTTATAATTTAGATTGATGTTTTTTTCATAATATTCGGCTTAAACAATTGGATTTTATTCTTCAAAACTAACATTTCTATCTATACTTACTGCAGGATGCGGCCTACATGATCATACGCGGCCTCAAGACGATGGCGCTGCGCGTGGAGGCACAGAACCGCACATCGTTGCACATGGCGCGTCTGCTCGAGAACCATCCAAAGATCGAGCATGTGCACTACCCTGGGCTCAAGAGCAGCCCATGTCACCACGTCGCCAAGAGCCAGATGACTGGTTTCGGCGGTGTCGTCAGCTTCGAGGTGGCATCGGACCTGCAGGGTGTCATGAGGTTCATAGATGCGCTCAAGATACCCTTCATCGCGACATCGCTCGGCGGGTGTGAGAGCCTCGTTCAGCAGCCGGCGGTCATGTCCTTCTGGTGCGTTACAGGATTATTTCTGCCTGCACACCTTACATGATGCAGCGTGCATGATGGCATCCTTTTTTGGAACAAGGCAGAAGACTTGCCATTCATGATGGAAATTTTGACTTACATGCATAATTTTCCATTTTCTCAGGGGTCAGAGTGACGAGGAGAAGGCCAAAAATGGGATCAAGGATAACTTGGTGAGGTTCAGTTTCGGGATTGAGAAGTTTGAGGATCTCAGGGATGACATTCTCCAAGCCCTAGAGAAGATTTAGGAGTATTTCCTGATCAACAATTAATTATGTAGCGATTATGATAAAACTAGAAAGGCAGAATCCTTTTGGTTACATGTATAGCCTAATAGGTAGTAGGTTATTGGTGCTAAAGTTTCAAGGGAGATTCTTTATTTCTTTAAGGAAAACTCAAGTTTGCCTATGGACATAAACATATGCTTCGGGACCGTACATATTAAAAGAAATTCAAATATGCAAGAAAATTCACATTATATTTGCTTGTGTTTTGCACCTTAATGCACATTGAAACCAAAGATTTGAACTTTTTTTTACTTTACTACTTATCAACGGTAGAGGATTTACTACCTTTGCCCATAAAGCCTCTCCCAATGCTTGGCTCTTAGCATGGTATCATAAGTAAAATGCTGAGATTTTCTCTAAAAGCAAATGATTCTTACAAAAAGGTTTGAGTGGATGTTAGATTTCCTATAAAATGTAGGGAATGATTCATTAGTAAAAAAATCATATGAGATTCATACTATACAATTTAAACAACCACAATGGAATTTTTTAGAGGATTTAGATCCTCCCATTTGTTTACAAGAATCCTTTGAACAAAGAATCGCTAATATTGTATCTTAGCTAACATACGACGCTTGCACATCTTCGAGGTAATTACTACCTCAATCACGTGAAAGGATGACCCCAAAATCAACTAAATGCAATCTCTATTAGATATAATGCTTTATAGATAATTCATTTGGTAGTTGCTTATTAAGTTCTTATATCTTCTAGGATAGCATGCTAATAGACAACGCATAGGAAGATGTCTAAATAAAGTTGTGAATATAGTTATATCTGATGGGTCATATTAATTATGTACTCCATTTACTCATAAGTATAGAATGTTTTGTACATTAGCACAACATCAAATATTTCTTCATCATTACAACTTGTGAAAATATGCCTATATATATTTTTCGTGAAAATGTACATAATGCTACATTTTATCTTATCGACCTAAATAAATCTTTTGGGGACATGAATCTATTTCTACATGCTCTTTCGCTTAGTCCTACGTGGCATACACAAAGTCAATTAAGAAATTCCCAATAAACCGATCATGGTCAATATGTGATGAAATAGCTATGTCTAAGGGAATCTTTTGGACCTTAGACCTATGTCTAAACGGTGCAAGGGTTGAGTATAGCTAAGCTTTCTCTAGACTTGAGTCTAGCACTAGACATATGGCTAAGAGAATCAAATGTCAGATGGGCCTTCTTGTTAGTGTATGATAAACATTTTTATTGTTTATTTTTATTTTGATTGGTGGGTCCCTTAGGTGTGCGAAACATTGGACCAAATTTCATCTCTTAGATATAGTCTAACAAAAAAATTAGATTGAGTCTAGCTATTCTCACACCCCTAAAGGAGGGAAGAAATAAAGAAGAGTATCCTAAAGAAAATGCAAGTAAAAGGGACTCAAGTAGTGCAATGATTAGTGGGCTCGTCCTCAAGTACTGCAATGGTTACTTGACTAGTCCATCGTGTATTATGCACTACACCTTACTCTCTAATCCATTGTAGACGCATGGACCAGAATTTCCTCTCTCTGTCTCTCTATTGGTAGTTTGGTTATTTTACAAGGACACGTGGCAGCCGTGGCATCCTAAAAACCACATATTAGAAATTATTTTTATTTTATTTTATGCATCATCATGCATTGTTTTTTCTCTAAAACTATTTTATTAAAACCATATTTTTTGTTTTAAGAATCGTCCTTCTCTTTAATTCAAATTAAAATATGTTTTATTTTATTTTGTTTGACTTAAAAACTATTTGCAAGGATTTCAAAATAAAATAGAAAGAATATTAAAAGGTTTTGTTTTTAGGGGGAGGCAGCCCAGCCGGTCTGGCTAGGCCAGCCTACCACCCCCACCTAGTCCTAACCCTAAGCACAAACCCTAAACACACCTGACTCGACCCAGGCCCCCGGCTAAACCTAACACTAACACCATACACCCCACCTCGCCGCCACACACACCAACCAATAACACACAATTACACAACACGCATGCGCAAATCGGTGCACACCTCACGCACGCACGGCACCACCCTGAACCCCACACCCGATCGGACCCAAACAACACCACACTCCCGCACACCCAACACCAACATGAATGACATAGTGCACCGGACACACGCACTCACGTGACTTAGCGTCCACCACCAACCCCATGGACCCATAGTTCCCGATTGATCTCATCCCTATGCGTAGAACCCACATCGGCATCCTTCCCCACATGCCCGATGTGCCTCGCGCCGGCACCGCCTCCTTGTCGGATCATGTGCCTCATCTGTTGTGTGCCTTCCCTGCACCGCCTTGTTCCCAAACCACTACTTCATTCCTCATAGCGTTTGCTTTCCATTGCCTCCCTCTAGCGCGTGCCATCATGATGCTTGCCCTTGCAGCACCGCCGGGTACCACCATGTCTCTCTTGTCCAGGATCCTGAGAGATCAATCCTGAGCTCGTCTCCCATGGCGCGACTCCAACCTCCATGGCCATTGTCGCCCACGTGCTCCCTCTTCCGTACTGTGACCTTGTTGCCTGCATGTCCTCGTCAGCTCCTACTCGAGCTCACCCACGTCGGGTGTCATCGTCCTCAGCTCTGCCTCGTACAACGTCGTGCGACCTCCTGGACCCGAGATCAACATCGCCCAGATTTCCCACCCTACTGCTCGTTGTCCATGTCTCACTGCGTCATTGACGTCTACCTCGGCTAAACATTCCACTAGCACATGATAATCCCCAAGAGTAGGGAATCACTATAGCACAATTCGATAAGTATCTGAGTGTTGCACCCATGAGGAGATGAAGGTAAACTAACTCTTCTCTAAAGCCCTATAACCCACTTATATGACCTTTCCTACAAAGCAATGAACTAGAAGTAAGGTACTTTTTACTTCTAACTACAAAACTATAAAGTCCTAAAAGTAATACAGAAAGTAAACTAGTGCAAGTAAAGTAAAACTAAGTAAAAGTAACAACTAGTAAAGTGAAAGAAAGTTAAAGTAAAAGCAAGTAACTCAAGGGAGTAAGTGTTCTAGAAAGTTGTTATTTCATTCGTTTAGTTTCACAATAAGTGAAGCACACGAATAGTATTTATTGTTTCTTCTAGAGAGGAACCATAAATAGGTGTGGCCATCTAACCGCACAATTAGACCCCTAGTGATTGATCTCAAGGTCATTTCTGTGCAAGCAAGAGAGTTGTTAAGACATAAAGTCTAATCACCACAATAAGTTTCCGTGCACTCATATATCAGTACGTGATACATTGGAAACGTATCTATAAGTTTTGATGCTCCATGCTTGTTTTGTATCTACTTTGCTTTACTTGTCCACACTTTGAGGTTCTTTTTACATGTTTTCTGGTACTAACCTATTAAAAAGTTGCAACAATGCCAGATGCCTATTTTCTGCTATTTTTGGTTTCAGAAAAGTTAGTAAAGAAATATTCTTGGAATTGGACGGGACAAAGGACAAAGTCAATTACTTTCCGTGGGGAACAAGAAGTCCAGAGGAGAGCCAAAGGGTCCAGACCCACCCCAGGCACGGGTGGGCCCCACCCCGCGCCTGGCTAGGGTTTGGTCGCCCTGGACGCCGCCTCGGTCTCCCCCTTCGCCTATAAGAATCCCCCGATGCAGAAACCCTGGGTACCCGATCAAATATCCACGAAACCGTCTGTAGCCGCCGCCACCATCATCCCTAGATCGGGGGGGTCTGAAGTTCTTCCCGGCACCCTGCCGGAGGGGAGATCATCCCAGATGCCTTCTCTCCGGTATGATGCGTGAGTAGTTCCACCTTTGACTGTGGGTCCATGTAGTAGCTAGATGGTTGTATCTCCTCCTTTGTGCTTTCATGTATAGATCTTGTGAGCTCCGTTCATGATCAAGATCTAATCTATTTGTAATCATGCATGTTGTGTTTGCGGGGATCCGATGGATATTGAGATTATTATGTTGGTTTGATTAATGGTTTTGTCTTTATGATTCTATCATGTTTGTGTTGTTTGTGATCTTGCATGCTCTCCGTTGTTAGTAGCTATCTTGGCCAAGTAGTTGCTAGTGACTCCAAGAGGGGGTATTTATGCTCGATAGTGGATTCATGCCTCTAGTTTCCAAGGGAAGTGACAATAATATCTTCGGTTGTAGATGTGCTGTTGCTACTAGGGAGAAAACAACGGTCTCTTGTTTATGGAACATGTGGACTGTTTACCTTACACACTTTGCTTAAAGCAGTTGTCTGTTGCTTGCAACTTAATACTGGAGGGGGTTCGGATGATAACCTGAAGGTGGACTTCTAGTCATAGATATAGTTGGATGGCGGTCTATGTATCTTGTTGTATTGCCCAATCAACCTCATAGGATCTTTCTGACTAGTAATTGCATTATTATGCCTTGCTCAGTTCCTGTCAATTGCCCTGTTGTAATTTGTTTACCCTTCATGCCATGTTGTTTATCTAAGGAGAGTACCTATAGTGAACTATGAACCCCGGTCCAATCTTTACCATTGATACATCTTCCATTGTTACTTTTTTACTTGTTGCAAACCATTACCTTCCACACCATACGTTTAATCCTTTGTTACAGCAAGCCGGTGAGCTTGACAACCTCACTGTTCATTGGGGCAAAGTCTTGAGTTTGTGTTGTGCAGGTCTCCACGTTGCTTGCAACACCTGTGTGACGTTTCCTTCCTCCTTCTGGTTCAATAACCTCGGTCTCAACTGAGGGAAACCTTGTTGCTTGCTCTTCAGACCCTGCGCTTAGGGTTACCAACAAAGTGCAACGTCGAGCACCATCAAGTCTTTCTGGCGCCGTTGCCGGGGAGGCTAAGGACGTCTTCACTAGGAGAGTCCTTCACTTCCTTTCTCTGTACTTTGTTTTTAGTTTTCTTTGTTTCTTTTTCTTGGTTTTGTTTACCTCTTTTAAAAAAACTAAATTAGTCTAGTTTGGTTTGCTTTCTTTGTTCAAAAACACACACAAAATTAGTCCCTGCTCTAGTTGCTGTTCTGTTATTGCCTTGCTTGGTCATGCTTTCTATCAATGGCTGGTTTCTTTGAAACTATTGCTTATTGGCAAGGTGGGTTCACAGAAGAACAAAAGTATTATTATAAGGAACACCGTTTGTCACAAAAAAGGAAACACTTATGGGAACAAATTGAAAAGTTGAATACTATTGCTAGAGACGTGTGCTCTGCTTATAATGTTACTTATTGCTTTGATAAAGCTTGTTGCTGTAGGAGGTATAAACACCTTCCTTTTCAGTGTGAGTATAATGCTAATGTTGCCATATCTTCTTATGTGAGGGGAAATTATGACTTTTATGATGTGGAACAAATTGAAGAGTTTATTGCTTTCAAGGGTGCATTTGAACTTGTTAGTTTGCTTGAAAATACTGATGATGCACCTTATGAATATGAGGTTGATGAGATACTTAAATTTTGCTTTGATAATTATAAGGAAGTAAATGGCTATATTCTTGAATATTTTAATAGATGCTTTCCACAAATGGAAGAGACCAATTCCTTGCAGGAGCCGATGGAAGAAATTGTTGAAACTGGAAGCTCATTAGATGAAAAAGAGGAGGAGAGTGATGAACAAAAGGAGGAAGAATGGATCTACCCATGCCTACCTTCTAATGAGAGTAACTCTTTACCTCTTATATTATTTGATTGTCCCCCATGCTTACCAAAGGAGGATGAATGTTATGTTCCTGTGGATCCTTTTGAAATATCTACTTTGGGTAAAACCTATGAAGGTTTTAATCCCACTATTTTTGAGCTTGATAGAGATTATGTGTTTGTAGATCATGAAAAGCATGCTTTATGTGATAGCTATATTGTTGAGTTTATTCATGATGCTACTGAAAATTATTATGAGAGAGGAAAGTATTGTTGTAGAAGTTTTGATGGTATTGAAACACCTCTCTATGTGCTAAAAGTTTTAAAGTTACTCTTGTCTTATCTTCATATGCTTGTCACTTTGTTCTTTGTTAATTTATTTGTGTACAAGATTCCGATGCATAGGAAGTGGGTTAGACTTAAATGTGTTTTGAATTTGCTTCTTGATGCTCTCTTTTACTTCAATTCATATTTCTTTTGTAAGCATCTTCTTGCTTGTTGTGCCTAACTTAAAGGCGTTAAAGAAAAGTACTTGTTGGGAGATAACCCAAGAGTTTCCTTGAGTCTTGGAAGTTATTACTTCAGTAATAGCCTCTTCTTATCCTTTTTGTTTGCTTTTTGTGCCAAGAATGACTTCTAATGAGAGGGAAGTAAGATTTGGGCAGTTGCTGTCCCGAAACAGATTTCTGTCCTCCACCAAAAAAAAATCTTGAGGAGGCTCTGTAACTCGGATTGAGCTCCAAATTTACGAGTAAATCCTCCAGTATGTTAGAAAACTTTATTTAGTTCAACACTTTTTTTTGAGCAACAGAAGATGTTCGAAAAAATCGGTTTCTACCTGCTGGTTTGTTTTGACAGATTATTTGCATTTGCTTCTTATTGATTTGTTTTTGAGTTCTCTTCAGGTAAATTGAGCTTTTTGAAGGAGTTACTACAGTAGCTTGTGTTTTTAGTGAAAAGCCTTACTGGTTCAAAGCTTTGCCAGTGGTCTAATATCTTTTGAATACACTAATGTTGCTAATGAAGAATTGTGTGAAGTTTTGTATGAAGGAAAAATTCCAGGTGTAGGGAGAGAATGATGCAATGAGATGCAGAGTTGACAAAATCTCAAGCTTGGGGATGCCACCATGGTGTCACCCCAAGAAATATCCAAGAGGTACAAGCGTCAAAGCTTGGGGATGCCCAAGGCATCCCCTTCTTTATCAATAAAAAGCTCAGGTCTGCCTAGACACTTCGTTTTTATTGTTTCATGCACAGTTATGTTGTTCTTGGAGCGTCTTAGTTTTCGTTTGCTTTTCTTAGGTTGTTTAGTTTGCTTGAATAAATAAGTTTGGACCCCTGTTCTCGCTGTGTTGTTTTGTAAAAAAGTTTGCTTGGTGTTTGGAAAAGAGTAGTAAGTTCTTGCTTGAAGTGCAAGAGGAGCTTGCATTGACTGTGACTTAGACTTTAGCATGACATGCTAGGTGTTGTTTTAGAATTATGCTTAGTGATTATTGTTGTAGCATGTCTTGTTCCAAACAATTGGGATTGCTTAGTGTGCCTTGAAGAAATTATGCGTTGTTTTAGCATGCAAAAGCATAGTATTGCGGTATTATCCTTTGATGCTTTGCTTGGGTTGACTTGGCACATGCTCACACCATGTTATGATTCTCACAAGTCACCATTAGCCTCTATGATCATTTAGTCCTTGACTTTTAGTACCACTCTTTGCTTTGATTAGTATGCTTTGTTGCACTGCATGATTTTGGACATTATTGCTCTCTTAGTTGGTTGCTCCCAGTATTTTGCTAGCCTCTACTTGTATGAGTAAGTTCTACTCATGCTTCCAACTCCCAAGAAACCAAGTTTTTCCAAAGTGTCCACTATAAACTCCTATGCATGGTGTGTTACACCATTCCAAGTATATTATTGTTTTCAACTATCTTCCAATTAAAAACTATTTTGTTATGTGAAAACTGAGTGATTAAAGCCCTCACGAACTTGTTGGCACACTTTATTATTTGCCCCTAATAAACTTGAACCATTGTGACAACTTTGTTGTATATGCTTGCACTTCTAAGTTGGAATTAGCAGAACCGTGCTATCACGGGGAACGTTTTCAACATTGCACTTGTACCTTGTTGTACTCAGTTAATATCATGCTCTTTTGTCTATGGATGTCACCGGTGTGAAATAAAGAGGGAACTTGTAAGTCCATGGAGTTTGTATCCTGTGTTAGAGAAACGCCTGGGCCGCTAGCCTAAGCCATGCCTAATCATGGTGGAAACTTGCAGCATCACCATAGTGACATCTATGAAGCATTCTTCTTATAAAAAAAGAGACACATTGAGAAAAGGGGAAAGAGAGAGAAAAAGCACCATATTCCCATGGTACATAAGAAGAATTGCTGAGATGCTCATTGTCTGCTTGCCTTGTCATTTTGGTTATGGGAAAGCTCCTGTACCATGTGCAAGGGGTACCCCGTTGGCGGTTCTCAATGATATGCAAATACTTACAGTGACAAGAACTTACCTGGACCCAAAGTTGAGTATGCATGAGGTGTGGCCCTCATATTCAAGGGACATGAGATTGCCAGCTTATACTTCGTCAAGCATATACTCCAGCTTTGTCACTTTAACCTTAACCACTTCAAGATGCTTATGATAGGGGCAATGAGAGCTGAAAGCTAACAAGTACCATAATTTTTGGAAGCTCTTTTTGAAACTTGTAATCCCTGCTTCCTTTAAAAAAGGCCTTTCTTCCACCACTATTGAGTCTCCACCTTCTACCTTTAGGCACCATTAAGAGAGCATAGTTGTCATTCTGTGTGCAGTGTTCCAAAGCTTACTAATTGATGCATATTGTGTTATTACTTGTTCTTGTGCTACTTGTTTCTAGTCACCCTTGTGAACTTTGCAGGTGTCCTATGCATCTATATTGCTACTCTATGAGGGACAGGATGATTGCCACTATGCTCTGTTTTCTGCTTGTGAAACAAACAAACGTTTTTTAATGCATGTTATTCATGATCTTTGTTTGTAGCTTGTCATGTTGCATGTATAGTTACTATGTCCTATTGTTAGAACTCCATCTTTCATGCACATGTTTAGAGTTCTTTGATCCCAGATTTCAATGCTTGCAAATGGTTGGATCTTTATTGTGAGGGTGCATGTCACCTCAAAAATTATTCTTTTTATCACTTACCTACTCGAGGACGAGCAGGAGTTAAGCTTGGGGATATTGATACGTTGGAAATGTATCTATAATTTTTGATGCTCCATGCTTGTTTTGTATCTACTTTGCTTTACTTATCCACACTTTGAGGTGCTTTTTACCATGTTTTCTGGTACTAACCTATTAACAAGTTGCAACAGTGCCAGATGCCTGTTTTCTGCTATTTTTGGTTTCAGAAAAGTTAGTAAAGAAATATTCTCGGAATTGGACGGGAGAAAGGACAAAGTCAATTACTTTACGTGGGGAACAAGAAGTCCAGAGGAGAGCCAGAGGGGCCGGCCAGAGGGGCCAGACCCACCCTAGGCGCGGGTGGGCCCTGCCCCGTGCCTGGCTAGGGTTTGGTCGCCCTGGCCGCCGCCTCGGTCTCCCCCTTCGCCTATAAGAAGCCCCCGATGCAGAAACCCTGGGTACCCAATCAAATATCCATGAAACTGTCTGTAGCCGCCGCCACCATCGTCCCTAGATCGAGGGGTCTGAAGTTCTTCCCGGCACCCTGCCGGAGGGGAGATCATCCCTGCGGCCTTCTGCGGTGACCCAACATACCACTACATGTGTAGTACACTATAGTCGTTGACATGACATCCACAGAACACCATTCTGTAAATATCACATCCCTTAGAGTGTACAACAGAAACATTGTGGGTCCATATTACAAACATTCACACATTATTATTATTACAATACCATAAGTTCAAGACTACAAAAATATTCAACTTACAAACCAAAATATAAAGTGTTTCAGCGGAATTCAAAAGTAGCAACTCCAACTAGGAGTTGAGCTCAGTAGCTTATTCTATATGGTTCATGCTGCTCGGCTCTGTCGGTTACTACTATCTAGGGTACTTAGTTGGACTCGTTATGATCGACACCATAGCGGATTTCGTAATCCACTCCTTCAACACCTCCTGACAGGTCAGGCTCCTCGTAGAACACATCTTCTTGGCATTCGGCTGCATACATTGGCGTGTCATCGGGATCCTCAGAGTCTAAGTAAGGGATCAAATAAAAGGGTGAGTAACAGCTTTACCCAGCAAGTTCATTATATGCAAGGTGGGAAGTTTGATGCTCTAACTACCACCTCAGATTATAAGTCCTTGGCACTATGTAGTTTTTGTAAATCTTTCTTCAAAGATTGATTTTATTATGAAAATCTATGATCATCAGCCTTCACAGGTTGACCAGAACTTTCATGGAGTTCCTTTCCTGCCGCGTTCATAGCTCCTTCCCGGAAGAGGGAGTAACAAGTTACAATTCTTACACTCTGCAGAGGTGCGTTACTTTACCCATGATAGATCAACTCCTTATTGCACAACCGGGCGTACTTTCCCGTCCACAATTCCATGATGTGGGGACCAGTAGGTGATCCAAGCCAATCACTGCCCCCTTCACGACCTCGCATGCCTCCTTGGTGTACACCATGCCCACATATTGAATTACGGCAATGGTTTGTACAGACCGTTAGATGCTAGAACTATCGTGGGACGTTGAGGGTTCCTACCCATATGCTACATATCCTCTATGAATTACCAATTAATATGCATGCTACGAGTGATAACAGCCACGACCTGCACATCCGGCTACATGCGAGAGGAAGAAGATACATCTGACTTCTCTGTCCAATTCCAAATCTCATGGTTAACGCGTGATATACGACGCTAGAATCACTGATGTCAGGGGTTATTAAGTCCCTAATTGATCATCATTGTTGCAAATAGAACTCTAAGATCATTTGCTCCATTATATCATCACTTAGGATGATATCTAAGATTTCTTTATTTGAGAAAATAATATTTTCTTCCTTTGGAGCATAGATGATAACACACAATCTTGCAAAATACTTTGATAAAGACTCTTCAAAGGACATGAGCAAGTGGTGAACTTGCCTTGTGATTGCAAGGTAGTGAAGTCGGATGCTTGCACTAGACCTTGAGCTTCTATGTCTGCAAAACATCATTATTGCCCGGTAAGGACAATATTTAAAGAAGCAAAATGATTATGCAAATTAATGTAATGCATTATTTAGTTTTGTGTGTATGCTCCCCCATTATTTAAGTTATAGAAATTCTTTTTAATAATATAGAATTTATAAATATTAATTTTTTAATATTTATTGAATATTGTATTCTTTTATTTTATTTCATTTTATTTGAATTTTATTTATTTAATATTTCCTTTAAGAATTATCATTTAAATACCAAACATTGATATTAAATATTTATTTAGTATTTTTATAAAATACTACAATATTAATATATATTGAAATTGATTTTTATTTATTTTTACAATCTTTCAATAATTTTATAAAATTCCATAAGGAATATATATTATAAAATTCTTGATAAAAATTATATGCCTAAAATTTTATTTGTTCATTTATTTAGATAGTTTGAATTATTGTGAATCCAAAAATATTTTAATTATAATTTTTGGATTTTTATTTGATTTTCTAGAATTTATTTAAATTCAGGGGCATTTTGGTCTTTTATTAATTATTAAAACTTGCTTTAGGTGATTGGGCTGGCTGTGTTGGGTTTATTGGGCCCTTTTGGCCCAATTGGGCAGAACAAAAATGACTCCCCGAAGGGGTCCTGGCCCAACCAGCCCACACTCTCTCTGTCACTCTCTCGTTCTTATCTCTCTTCTTCTCCTTCCCCGACCCCGTGGTCAGAGATGCCTCCGCCGTCTATTCACGCCGCCGTGGACCTCCCCGGCCACCGCCGTGATGTATGGGGTGGTTACTGACCCTGCTCCTCCTTCCTGTCCATCTCGATTTGGACCTGGGGCCCCCATGTGGCCAGACTGGCTCCGTCCCGAACCCTAGGGTTTGGGATGGTGCTGGTGCCGCCGCTGCCGCTTCTCCCGTGTGCTGTGGTGGTGTTCCTCGCCTTCAGGCGTGGCTGTGGTCGCTGCCTCGACGTGGTGCAGGTCGCAGCGCCCCCTTGGGGTGCTCCCCGTACTGCCATGCTCGTCGACACCCTCTGCTTCCTCTTCTCGCCCATAGAAATAACCTTCAGTAAGTTGTTATTTCTTCCCCTAGTGTCCTCTGTGCTATGCCACCCTGTGATGTGTGGTTGTAGTGGCTACTCGTGGCTAGTGGTCATGTCCTGATTAGGGTTCATTTCCTAATTGGGGGTTTTTGGTTCTGATTAGGGTTCATATCCCTCTGTTGATCATAGATGTGATGATTTGGATCTAGTAATGATGATCCCTAAGCATGATGAGTGGTTGTTTGATGTGGATTACTGCTTATGGTTGGCTTTGGTGAGGCTAGTGGCTTACCAGATTGATTCCATTGGTCAATTTGATATGGTTTAGATGATAATGTTACTGTAGAATCATTACTTGGAGATTCTAGTGATTTGAGAGCTCACCACTATCATTACTTGGTTATTGACAGTGATTTTGGAGTGATGAAGTCACGGTATCTGTAGTTGTGGCTTATGGATTCATATACATTTTGAGATTAATTGGTGTCTTACAGTGATGTATGTATATGTATATTCCTGGAAATGATTCCTATGATTAGTATCAGGAAAATGATTTATAGTTGACTGTGCGTGTATCTGTGAAAGCTAGATGCCTAATATGCTTGGTTTAGAAGTTGTTCTTGTGACACCATCCTAATATGGCACACAAGACTAGGTTCTATCACTTGGCTTGATTTTGTTTAAGCTTAAGATTAGCTTGATATCAGAGATAAGTGGAAACTTCTTTCCTTGAACCCTAAAGCCTATGATGTTGGTCTGAGGTTTAGGGACTAGGTCCTTATCTTGTTGTTTCTCATGGATTTGTTCTGGTAGTGATACCATCTACTGATTCCTAAGTCAAAGTTGAGAAAAATAATTTGTAGGCTTATTAAGTTATATAGATCCATAAGATATAGAAATTCTAGGGTGCTACTCCTGTTTAAGAGATGTGCCTAGAAGTTCAGATCTTAGCTATATTTATTCTTGGAATTTAAAATACGGATTTATAGCTAGGATCAATGAGGTTGTACTGAGATCCTAGTTGGATCTATATAGTTTTCTGATTGCTTTTACTGTTTGAAAAACTTCAATGATGGACTCACCCCACTTGGGTGTTTTTCTAAGAAGTTGAGTATGAGACAACTCATGAATGCTTGTCTAGCTTAGACAGATAAATCATGTGATGGTCTTTTACTACTCACCACAACAGTGGAGTTGTTGGGGTTGCAATTTGTTGATCTTGTGGCTTGATATTGCTGATTGTGTGGCTAGCCTGATCTGGTGCTTCTCCTGATGCTACTCCTGCTATCCACCTCCTGGTCCTATTGGCTTGACCTTGTTCTTGCTATCCACCTGATCTACCCCCCTCCTTATGTCACCATCTTGGTGAGATGATCAAGTGTGTGGTTGGTTTGGTTTGGCTGCTGTACTTGATGTGTATGAACAAGAAATGGTGTTGGGGGTGCTTTCCACGGCTGTGCTGAGCAGTTTTGTTTGCATGGGATGTTGTTGTTGTGTTGACAGCACACACCATGCATTTAGGTGTGTGTGCTGCATGTGTGCCTGCTGCACCCTTGTGGATATGTTCAAGGAATGAAAGTTACCTTTTATCTGATTACACTTACCTGTCTGGTGAAACTTGCCCCTCTTGTTGTTTGGAATTATTTGACTTATGGCTTAAAAATTATGAAATATTTATTTCTTCCATATTGGTGAAACTTGCCCCTTAAAGATTACTCAGTGATGTAAAATTGCATAGTGCAACTCATTGTCAATACTGAGAGTAACATATCTTAATCCTTGATTTTCTTTCTTTTAGTTTTAGATTTATTTTGCAGTTAGACTTGGAGATTCAAGATTTAGATTAGGTTTTCTTTTTCTTTATAGAATAGTCCCTTGTAATATTTATTTTATTCTTTTGTAATCTTTATTTTATCCTTTTGTAATAAAGATTGTAATATTACTCAATATATAAATGTTCTTTTATTTCATTTACTATTGTAAAGATTATTGATTAAGTTACCTTTTGTAACTTATCTATTGAACAAAGATATGGAATGAATATTCAATTTCTTGATTATGTTATTTTATTTAAAGTTTGAGTTACTAATTGTTCACTCTTGATTAAATCCAATTACAACATAATTATAATTCCTTTTAAATTATAAATCCAATACTTAAGTTTGAATTCAAATTTCATTTCCCAACACACACTAATCCACAAAGATCATATCAAAGTTTATAACGATCATTCTCCAAGGCTATTCCTAATCTTAAAGAGTGAAAGAAACTTTGATCACTTTAGGTTTTTAATTGGCGAAAAATTTACCCACAATTTTACAGATGAATGCATGCAATTGCACAGATTCCTAAATCTACCCTTCGTTGGTTCCTAAATGATGGGATGTTACAAACTTCCCCCCTTAAATTAAACTTCGTCCCAAGTTTGTTGAAGTGTACCTGAATAGTTCTGGATAGGCTTTTCTTAAATCCTCTTCTTTCTCCCAAGTGGCTTCCCTTTCGGGGTGATGTTCCCACTGTACCTTACAGTATTTGATTGCCCTGTTCCTCAATATTTTCCAGTTTTCTTCCAAAATTTTACAGGGTTTCTCTACATAGGTCAAGTCTGCTTGTAATTCTATCTCTTGATGTGTGATTTCATCGTCCGGAACTTTCAAACATTTACGAAGTTGTGACACATGGAAAACATTATGAACTTGAGCCAATATTGAGGGTAACTCTAAAGCATAAGCTATAGTCATGTTCTGACTCAGTATCTTGAATGGTATGATATATCTTGGACTCAATTTTCCTTTAACTCCGAACCTTTTAACCCCTTTCATTGGACTTACTTTCAAATATACCATGTCTTCCACTTCTGGATGCCATGATCTTCGACTCTGATTAGCATAACTTTTCTTCCTACTTTGAGATATTTTTAGTCTATCCTTGATCTTATCAATGATATCTTGCTTTTCCTTGATATAGTCTGGCGCAAATTCCTTGCTGCTTCCAGGCTCATACCAACATATTGGTGATCTACATTTCCTTCCATACATAACTTGATATGGAGCTGCCTTCAGACTACTCTGATAACTATTATTGTAGGAAAATTCTGCCAATGGTAGATGATCTTCCCATGTGCCTCCAAAATATAATGCACAAGCCCTTAACATGTCTTCTAGTATCTGATTTGTTCTTTCTGTTTGACCTCTTGTCTCTGGATGAGAAGTTGTGCTAAAATCTAACTTTGAACCAAGTGCTTCATGTAATTGCTCCCAAAATGCTGAAGTAAACACTGATCCCCTATCAGTTACAATTCTTTTGGGCACTCTGTGCTTGCTTACTATTTCTTTGATGTAAACTTCTACTAATTTCTCGGCATTATCCTTCTGATTTACCAGAATAAAATGTGCACTTTTCGTGAGTCTATCCACAATTACCCGTATCATATCCTTCCGTTTAGGTGTCATGGGCAATCCTGTGATGAAGTCCATACCTATTTCCTCCCACTTCCATTCGGGAATTTCCAAAGGTTGCAATGGTCCATCTGGACTTTGATGTTCAGCTTTCACCCTTTGGCAAGTATGGCATTCTGATACATATTTAGCAGTGTCCCTTTTCATGTTATTCCACCAGAATAGTTCTTTCAAATCCATATATATCTTAGTACTTCCTGGATTTATAGAATATGGTGTTTCATGTGCTTCTTTGAGTATGACATCACGAATCTCAGTCACATCTGGAACACAAAAACGGTCTTGAAACCACAAAGACTCATAACCTCCAAGGCGAAAAACTTATGTTTGCCCTTGAGATATCCTCCGAATTTCCTTAGCAATGAAAGTATCTTCTGCTTGATGTCTAAAAATTTCGTGCTTAAGATCACTGTCCTGCTCTACAACTACCTGCATAGTAGCTAATCTTCCAAGAAACTTTGTTCTAATGAACTGAAGCTCTAATCTTTCCAAGTCCATTTGTAACTCTTTGGGTAGCTCCCGATTGCCGGGCTGAATATCTGCACTTTTATGACTTAAAGCATATGCTACCACATTTGCTTTTCCTGGAGTATAGTTGATTGTTAAATCATAATCTTTGATTAGTTCCAACCAACACTTTTGTCTCATATTCAATTCCTTTTGGGTGAAGAAATATTTAAGACTTTTATGGTCAGTGTATAACTCACATCTGGCTCCATAAAGAAAATGCCTCCATCCTTTCAGCGCAAAGAATACTGTTGCTAACTCTAAATCATGAGTTGGATAGTTGACTTCATGTGGTTTCAGTTGTCTTGAACCATAAGAAATCACTTTCCGATCTTGCATTAACACACAACCCAAGCCTTCTTTAGATGCATCACAATATACTGTAAAGTCTTTCCCTATTTCTGGAACTGCTAAGATTGGAGCTGTGGTTAACCTGGTCTTAAACTCCTGAAAACTTGCTTCACACTACTCATCCCAATTGAATGGTGTATTCTTTCTTAATAATTTGGTCATTGGTCCAGCTATTTTGGAGAAACCTTCAATGAATCTCCGATAATAACCAGCCATCCCCAAGAAACCTCGAATTTATTTCACATTGGTTGGTGCAGTCCACTCTAGTACGGATTGAAGTTTGGATGGATTTACAGCAATTCCATCTTTACTGATCACATGGCCGAGGAATTCTACCTCATCTAGACAAACTTCACACTTACTGAACTTAGCATAAAATTTATGTTCTCTTAGAGTCTGCAATGCTATTCTCAAATGATCAGCATGCTCTTCCTTATCCTTTGAATATATCAAAATATCATCAATGAAGACTATGACGAACTTATACAAATATGGCATGAACATTTTGTTCACCAGATTCATGAATATTGCTGGTGCATTGGTCAAACCAAATGGTACAACCAGATACTCATGGTGTCCATAACTTGAGACAAATGTTGTCTTTGGAACATCTTCAGGCTTGATTTTTATTTGATGGTATCCGGATCTTAGGTTGATCTTAGAAAATACTCCAGCTCCTTTCACTTGATCAAACAAATCTTGAATCCTTGGTAAAGGATACTTATTATTTATGGTAACATTGTTCAGATTTCTATAGTCTCCACACATCCTTCTTCCACCATCCCTTTTATCCACAAAGATTACTGGTGTTCCCCATGGGGATACACTTTCCCGTATAAACCCTTTTCTGGCTAACTCATCAATTTGCTCTTTGAGTTCTTTTAATTCTTTTGGTCCCATCTTATAGGGTGCTTGAGCTATTGGTGTTGTACCTGGAATGAGGTCAATATTGAACTCTATTTCCCGATCTTGTGGCATTCCAGGTAGCTCTACTGGAAAACATCTTGAAACTCATTTACTATAGGAATATCTTCCAATTTGACCTCTTTCATTGAGTTCAATTGCAGATCCACCATGATATGACTGTGCTTATCTGCTTGGTAAACTATCCTTGCTCCACTTGGAGTTTTGATTGAGACAGTTTTCTCCTCACAATTTATCTGAGCCCCATGTTCCATCATCCAGTCCATCCCCAGTACTACTACAATTCCCTTCAAAGGAATCACGTAAAGGTCTGCAAAGTATGTATAACCACAGATCGAGATAACATAATCTTGTTTAATGTGGCGTACAATTACATTTCCCCCTGTCGTAACTACGGTCATAGGGTTTTCTAATGTTTCCCTTCTAATCCCGAACTTATCACAGAATTCTTCAGAAATAAATGAAGTAGTTGCACCAGTATCAAATAGAACTTTGCCGGGATTGGTAAGGATATTGAGCGTACCTATCACTGCATGCTCCGAATTATCCACCTCCTCTAGGGTTGCGCAATTCAGCTTCCCGGTAGGTCTATTCCTCTTGCCATTGTTGTTCTTGACATTATTTCCTCCTCGATTGAGTTGTCCATTTCCTCCACTGGCTTGTCCTCCTCCCTTGGTAGGCCAACCACCTGGTGGTTTGCTTGGACAGTCGGGCTTAATATGCCCCTTCTGACCACACCCATAACAGATCACTACAGGGTTTTTGCATTCCCTCTGGAAATGCCTTGGAATTCCACAGTTGTTACAGATAACATTCCTCCTAGGATTGGATTGATTTCCACCGCTGCCCTTGTTATTGTTATTGTTACTGTAGGCCTTGTTCCGAGGTTTGAACTCCAGATTGGGTTTAGGTTTACTTGCCTGAATTCTCTTGGTTTCCTTCTTGGCTCTCTTCCTCCTATCCTCTTGGACATTCTTGTAGTCATCTTTGAAAGTGATAGCTGCATCTAACAACTGCTGATAAGTTTGCTTATTAGCCAACCTTAAGTGCATCCTCACAAATGGATTTAACCCACACAGGAAACGCTTCTTTCGCTTCTCTTCTGTGTTAACATCTTCCTCAGCATAACGAGATAGTTGACTAAACTCCCAGATATACTTCATGACACTAGTATATCCCTGCTGAAGCTCCTCAAACTCTCTCTGCTTCAACTCCATAACACTTTCCGGAACATGATATTCACGGAATCTCTGCTTGAACTCCTCCCAGGTGTACTCACTTCCTGGCTGTTGCATGGCTAACTGATTTTCCCACCATGATGCTGCAGGTCCAGTTAGAAGATGAGTTGCATACCTCAGTTTCTCCTCATCATTACAACCTACAGTCTTCAACTTTCTTTCTGTATCTTCTAGCCAATCTTCTGTATCCAATGGTTCAGGAGCTGATGCAAAAGGTAACGGCCTTGCATTCTGGAAGTCAGAAAGACTCACTCCTCCACCTTCAGGTTCTCTCTGATTCCCAGCTCGTCCCAGTAGCTCTTCCATGAACTTGTTCTGGGTCTCTTGCATCATTTGCATACACTGCATAAAGTTCTGCTCCATTAACAGCCTCATTGGTGGTGGTGGTGGTAATGTTCCCTGATTTGCTGCATCTGCATCGGCCTTCTCCTTGGCCTCATGTTCCATCTGCTGCTGTTCAGCTTCGGTCTCTACACCCGTATCCATGACCCCCTAGTCCTGCACATAAAGCGAATACTCATAATTACATCATGCACATGTGTTCTGAGCTCGACTTTACGCACAGAACTAGTCACATAATGAAAATCCAAATATGCATTTCACATATTATACATTACATCCCTTAATAATACAAAGTCATTATAACATATACCATATAGGTATAATCACAACACTACCTTATTTATCTAACTACCTCATTTTCTCGGATTGCAATACACGGTATCTGATACCTCTGAATAGTCTCCTGCTTCTAGTAGTAACTACGCTCATCATACATGCCTGATGTCCAACCATGATGACGTGACGCTCGTCGCACAGTTTGTGGAACAAACAGCCTTCCAGAAGGAACATACTCAGTATCTGAAGTGTCAGGACTTGAGTCATTACTCAACCTGAGTGCATTGACTCCCTCCAGCTCAGCTGAAAAGTCTTCAGAAACATATTCAACATTATCTCCCACTTGCATCTCCTGAGCTTCATTCCTTGAGTCGTCAACAGAATACGCAGATCCTGCTGGTCCCCAGGTGCTCCTTTGGGCAAGATAGTTAAACACCGGATAATGTATATTCCCTGGGTTTTGAGAAGGTGTTGATGATTCAAACACTCTATCCTTAGGATCTTCTTCTTCATCCTGATTATTTATGAATATGGTATCTCTACTACTGTTACTAGAGTTACTTCTTGCACCCATCCAGCTAGATTGTCCAAAATTTCTGTCAGAACCATCTATGGACATCTGGTGTTCCTGGAATCCTTCAAATGATCCCATTCTCCAGCCATCAGAATTCTCAATAGGAAGTTCTGAATCAGAACCATCCTCTGAACCCTGTGGTACTGCATACCTCATATCAATAGTAGAATCATATATAGGTTCAGGCCTTGGTGAATAAGGATATGGTGTAAAAGATTTAGGACCTATAGGTATATACTTAAAGTTGGGTTTTGTACTACTACTCGCTTCCTTCTCAAACTGGAATGCTAA
The DNA here is from genome assembly GCA_916181665.1 of Avena sativa. Lineage (NCBI taxonomy): Eukaryota > Viridiplantae > Streptophyta > Magnoliopsida > Poales > Poaceae > Avena > Avena sativa. Next base: position 160,898,468 of record OV702294.1, on the reverse strand, counting down.
CTGCTTCCTCCTTTCTGGATCAGTTAGATCCTCTAACATGTCATTTTTATCTTCAACAATCACTTGATGTGTCTTATAAAAAGACGCAATGAGTGTTCGGTATCTATCCATAAACTTGGAAGCTAACTTAGGATGCTTCTTAACCAAACTAAGATCATCCGGTATAGGCTCCGAGTCTATAGAATCATGAGGTATCACAGAAAATGCGCTACCTTCCAACTCCTTGGCTTTATGCTCCCGGATATTAGCTATCGCCTCCACAACAGAAACATGCTATGATGCTAAGTGACTCCTACCTTCACCTATAGGTAAATCGTTATATAATCCAAGCTCCTCTGGAAGTTGGATACTCACACGATACTTGGATAACATCCGACCATCATAATAGGTTATGGTATTCACTGGAATTCTAGTTGGACAACTAAAAATCTTTAAAAGTTGACGAAGTTGGTCTGTGAATGATCCTTGATAATCATCAAGAGTCTCTTCTTTCCTTACCAAAGTTTGTTTTGGAAACTTTGGTGCCATAGCTCTGTATATAAGAAAAATATTTTTATTACTAACCAATAATATATTGCATCATAACAAAGAATTATCTCACTAAAACATATAACGGAATATTCTCATTTGAATACCCATTATATTTATTTTAGAGAATTCTTTATCGTTGCTACACGCTCCTACAGGTAATACCCTTTACTAGGTTTCCAACCTAAGGTCAAAGCAATTTGCTCTGATACCAACTGCGGTGACCCAGCATACCACTGCATGTGTAGTACACTATAGTCGTTGACATGACATCCACAGAACACCGTTCTGTAAATATCACATCCCTCAGAGTGTACAACAGAAACATTGCGGGTCCATATTACAAACATTCACACATTATTATTATTACAATACCGAAAGTTCAATACTTCAAAAATATTCAACTTACAAACCAAAATATAAAGTGTTTCAGCGGAATTCAAAAGTAGCAACTCCAACTAGGAGTTGAGCTCAGCAACTTATTCTGTATGGTTCATGCTGCTCGGCTCCATCGGTTACTACTATCTAGGGTACTTAGTTGGACTCGTTATCATCGACACCATAGCATATTTCGTAATCCACTCCTTCAACACCTCCTGACAGGTCAGGCTCCTCGTAGAACACATCTTCTTAGCATTTGGCTGCATACATTGGCGTGTCGTCGGGATCCTCAGAGTCTAAGCAAGGGATCAAATAAAAGGGTGAGTAACAGCGTTACCCAACAAGTTCATTATATGCAAGGTGGGAAGTTTGATGCTCTAACTACCACCTCAGACTATAAGTCCTTGGCACTATGCAGTTTTTGTAAATCTTTCTTCAAAGATTGATTTTATTATGAAAATCTATGACCATCAGCCTTCACAGGTTGACCAGAACTTTCATGGAGTTCCTTTCCTTCCGCGTTCGTAGCTCCTTCCCAGAACAGGGAGTAACAAGTTACAATTCTTACACTCTATAGAGGTGTGTTACTTTACCCATGAGAGATCAACTCCTTGTTGCACAATCGGACGTACTTTCCCGTCCACAATTCCATGATGTGGGGCTCAGTAGGTGATCCAAGCCAATCACTGTCCCCTTCGCGACCTCGCATGCCTCCTTGGTGTACACCATGCCCACATATTGAATTACGGCAATGGTTTGTACAGACCGTTAGATGCCAGAACTATCATGGGACGTTGAGGGTTCCCACCCATATGTTGCATATCCTTTACGAATTACCAATTAATATGCACGCTACGAGTGATAACATCCATAACCTGCACATCCGGCTACATGCAAGAGGAAGAAGATACAGCTGACTTCTCTGTCCCATTCCAAATCTCATGGTTAACGCGTGATATATGGAGCTAGAATCACTGATGTGAGGGGTTATTAAGTCCCTAATTGATCATCATTGTTGCAAATAGAAATCTAAGTTCTTTTGCTCCATTATATCATCACTTAGGATGATCTCTAAGATTTCTTTATTTCAGAAAATAATATTTTCCTCCTTTGGAGCATAGATGATAACACACAATCTTGCAAAATACTTTGATAAAGACTCTTCAAAGGACATGAGCAAGTGGTGAACTTGCCTTGTGATTGCAAGGTAGTGAAGTGGGATGTTTGCACTGGACCTTGAGCTTCTATGTCTACAAAACATCATTATTGCCCGGTAAGGACAATATTTAAAGAAGCAAAATGATTATGCAAAGTAATGTAATGCATTATTTAGTTTTGTGGGTATTCTCCCCCATTATTTAAGTTATAAAAATCTTTTTAATAATAGAGAATTTATAAATATTAATTTTTTAATATTTATTGAATATTGTATTCTTTTATTTTAACTCATTTTATTTATTTAATAATTCCTTTAAGAATTATCATTTAAATAACAAAAATTGATATTAAATATTTATTTAGTATTTTTCTAAAATACTATAATATTAATATATTAAAAGTGATTTTTATTTATTTTTTATCATCTTTCTATAATTTTATAAAATTCCATAAGTAATATATATATTATAAAATTCTTGATAAAAAATATATGCCTAAAATTTTATTTCGTAATTTATTTAGATAGTTTGAATTATTGTGAATCCAAAAATATTTTAATTATAATTTTTGGATTTTATTTGATTTTCTAGAATTTATTTAAATTCAGGGGCATTTTGGTATTTTATTAATTTTTAAAACTTGCTTTAGGTGATTGGGCTGGCTGTGTTGGGTTATTGGGCCGTTTTGGCCCAATTGGGCAGAACCAAAATGACTCCCCAAAGGGGTCCTGGCCCAACCAACCCACACTCTCTCTGTCACACTCTCATCCTCATCTCTCTTCTTCTCCTTCCGCGACCCCGTGGTCAGCAATGCCTCCGCCAGCGATTCACGCTTCCGTGGACCTCCCCGGCCGCCACCGTGATGTATGGGGTGGTTACTGACCCTACTCCTCCTTCCTATCCATCTCGATTTGGACCTGGGGCCCCCTGTGGCCAGACTGGCTCCGTCCTGAACCCTAGGGTTTGGGGTGGTGCTGGTGCTGCTGCCGCCGCTGCTCTCATGTGCTGTGGTGGTGTTCCTCGCCTTCAGGTATGGCTGTGGTCGCCGCCTCGGCGTGGTGCGGGTCGCAGCACCCTCTTGGCTACTCCTGGCTAGTGGTCATGTCCTGATTAGGGTTCATATCCTAATTAGGGTTTTTTGGTTCTGATTAGGGTTCATATCCCTCTGTTGATCATAGATGTGATGATTTGGATCTAGTTATGATGATCCCTAAGCATGATGAGTGGTTGTTTGATGTGGATTACTGCTTATGGTTGGCGTTGGTGAGGCTAGTGGCTTACCATATTGATTCCATTGGTCAATTGATATGGTTCAGATGATAATGTTACTGTAGAATCATTACTTGGAGATTCTAGTGATTTGAGAGCTGACCACTATCATTACTTGGTTATTGACAGTGATTTTTGAGTGATGAAGTCACCGTATCTGTATTTCTGGCTTATGGATCCATATATAGTTTGAGATTAATTGGTCTCTTACAGTGATGTATCTATATGTATATTCCTGGAAATGATTCCTGTGATTAGTATCAGGAAAATGATTTATAGTTGACTGTGAGTGTATCTGTGAAAGCTAGATGCCTAATCTGCTTGGTTTAGAAGTTGTTCTTGTGACACCATCCTAATATGGCACACAAGACTAGGTTCTATTACTTGGCTTGATTTTGTTTAAGCTTAAGATTAGCTTGATATCAGAGATAAGTGGAAACTTGTTTCCTTGAACCCTAAAGCCTATGATGTTGGTCTGAGGTTTAGGGACTAGGTCCTTATCTTGTTGTTTCTCATGGATTTGTTCTGGTAGTGATACCAGCTACTGATTCCTGAGTCAAAGTTGAGAAAAATGATTTGTAGGCTTATTAAGTTATATAGATCCATAAGATATAGAAATTTTAAGGTGTTACTCCTATTTAAGAGATGTGCCTAGAAGTTCAGATCTTAGCTAGATTTATTCTTGGAATTTAAAATATGGCTTTATAGCTAGGATCAATGAGGTTGTACTGAGATCCTAGTTGGATCTATATAGTTTTCTGATTGCTTTTAGTGTTTGAAAAACTTCAATGATGGACTCACCCCACTTGGGTGTTTTTCTGAGAAGCTGAGTATGAGACAACTCATGAATGTTTGTCTAGCTTAGACAGATAAATCATGTGATGGTATTTTACTACTCACCACAACAGTGGAGTTGTTGGGGTTGCAATTTGTTGATCTTGTGGCTTGATCTTGCTGATTGTGTGGCTAGCCTGATCTGGTGCTTCTCTTGATGCTACTCCTGCTACTTGCACCTCCTGGAACTTGTCCTTGATCTTGCTATCCCCCTCCTGGTCCTGTTGGCTTTACCTTGTTCTTGCTATCCACCTAATCTACCCCCTCCTTATGTCACCATCTTGGTGAGATGATCAAGTGTGTGGTTGGTTTGGTTTGGTTTGGCTGCTGTGCTTGATGTGCATGAACAAGAAATGGTGTTGGGGGTGCTTCCCACGGCTATGCTGAGCAGTTTTGTTTGTATGGGCTGTTGTTGCTTTGTTGACAACACACACCATACATATAGGTGTGTGTGCTGCCTGTGCGCCTGCTGCACCCTTGTGGATATGTTCAGGGAATGGAAGTTACCTTTTATCTAATTACACTTACCTGTCTGGTGAAACTTACCCCTCTTGCTGTTTGGAATTATTTGACTTATGGCTTAAAAATTATGAAAGATTTAGTTCTTCCATATTGGTGAAACTTGCCCCTTAAAGATTACTCAGTGATGTAAAATTGCATAGCGCAACTCACTGTCAATACTGAGAGTAACATATCTTAATCCTTGATTTTCTTTCTTTTAGTTTTAGATTTATTTTGCAGGTATAAGACTTGGAGATTCAAGATTTAGATTAGGTTTTCTTTTTCTTTATAGAATAGTCCCTTGTAATATTTATTTTATTCTTTTGTAATATTTATTTTATCCTTTTGTAATAAAGATTGTAATATTACTCAATATATAAATGTTCTTTTATTTCATTTACTATTGTAAAGATTATTGATTAAGTTACCTTTTGTAACTTATGTATTGAATAAATATATGGAATGAATATTCAATTTCTTGATTATGTTATTTTATTTAAAGTTTGAGTTACTAATTGTTCACTCTTGATTAAATCCAATTACTCAAACATAATTCTAATTCCTTTTAAATTATAAATCCAATACCTAAGTTTGAATTCAAATTTCATTTCCCAAAACACACTAATCCACAAAGATCATATCAAAGTTTATAACGATCATTCTCCAAGGCTATTCCTAATCTTAAAGAGTGAAAGAAACTTTGATCACTTTAGGTTTTTAATTGGAGAAAAATTTACCCATAATTTTACAGATGAATGCATGCAATTGCACAGATTCCTAAATCTACCCTTCGTTGGTTCCTAAATGATGGGATGTTACACCTTCTCTCCGGTATGATGCATGAGTAGTTCCACCTTGGACTATGGGTCCATGTAGTAGCTAGATGGTTGTATCTCCTCCTTTGTGCTTTCATGTATAGATCTTGTGAGCTCCGTTCATGACTCAAGATCTAATCTATTTGTAATCATGCATGTTGTGTTTGCGGGGATCTGATGGATATTGAGATTATTATGTTGGTTTGATTAATGGTTTTGTCTTTATGATTCTATCATGTCTGTGTTGTTTGTGATCTTGCATGCTCTCTGTTGTTAGTAGCTATCTTGGCCAAGTAGTTGCTAGTGACTCCAAGAGGGGGTATTTATGCTCGATAGTGGTTTCATGCCTCTAGTTTCCAAGGGAAGTGACCGAAATCTCTTCGGTTGTAGATGTGTTGTTGCCACTAGGGAGAAAACAAAGGTCTCTTGTTCATGGAACATGTGGACTGTTTACCTTACACACTTTGCTTAAAGCAGTTGTGTGTTGCTTGCAACTTAATACTGGAGGGGATTCGGATGATAACCTGAAGGTGGACTGCTAGTCATAGATGCAGTTGGATGGCGGTCTATGTATCTTGTTGTATTGCCCAATCAACCTCGTAGGATCTTTCTGACTAGTAATTGCATTATTATGCCTTGCTCAGTTCCTGTCAATTGCCCTGCTATAATTTGTTTACCCTTCATGCCATGTTGTTTATCTGAGGAGAGCAACTCTAGTAAACTATGGACCCCGGTCCAATCTTTACCATTGATACATCTTCTACTGTTACTTGTTTACTTGCTACAAACCATTACCTTCCACACCATACGTTTAATCCTTTGTTACACCAAAACGGTGAGCTTGACAACCTCACTGTTTGTTGGTGCAAAGTATTGAGTTTGTGTTGTGCAGGTCTCCACGTTGCTTGCAACACCTGTGTGACGTTTCCTTCCTCCTTCTGGTTCGTTAACCTCGGTCTCAACTGAGGGAAAACTTGCTGCTTGCTCTTCACACCCTGCGCTTGGGGTTACCAACAAAGTGCTACGTCGAGCACCATCAGTACGTAAGACCATAATATAAGATAACAAACTTGTATACAACCAAAAACGAACTATTTCACAATTGCCATTAACAAATCACTACTCAAGCATATGCATAGAGATAGAATAGATCATGGGAAAACATTTGATTACATCACACATTGTGTTTTCCAAGATATTAGAGAAAGGGGTGGTGAGATATTGCTGTAGATGTTGATGATGACCACGCCAGAGGGGGTGGAGCCTACCGGAGGGGATTCCGGCAGTATTTCCCCCTCTAATCTCTGTCGGCGACGGACTACAAACTCTTTGTTTTTATGTGTTTTTTATCTCCACCTCCGTATGTGTTGAGAACGCAAAGGGCAGTCTATATATATATTTGGTTTTCGGTCAAGCCGAGGAGAACTGAACAAAAATGGACGGCATCGGACACTCGACAAAGAGGAGCGGTGAGAGTGGGTCCTCGTGTCTCACCCCTCTCCCGTTACGGAAGAAGTTCCCTACTTCTCCACATGACTATCTCTTATAGTCTGGTAGCTCCCATGCGTGTTTTTTTGTTACTTAAGTGTGCTTCTAGCCTTTGTTAAGCCAAAGTTAACAAAATTTTATGAATTTCATACGAAAACGAAGCAACATTTATGACACTTATTTTTTTTTGAAAAAAGTATATATTAATATCACAGGGATACCAATTACACCCAGCCTCTGCAACAACGCATGCCCTAGCGGCCCTACAGATGCACACAACCCAGAAAAAAAAGAATTACAAAAAAGAAAAGTCCCGATAGAGAAGTAATCCTCAAAACAACGACACTGACACCATCAGAACAACACCAGTAGTCCTCCACTCCAATAACAACGTCTTCAAGAAGGAAACAGTGCCCAAGCATCGTCGTTGCCCGATCAAAGATCATAGGTTTTCACCCTGGAGAAAGTCCTCGCTTACAAAACAATGCCTTCAACAAGGTCATTGCCAGTCACAACTAGTTAAGACCAGATCTTGGATTTTCACCCTGCAAGGTAAGACTGGGAACTCCCCATGTGTTGTATTCCCACATCAACAGTCGCTGCAACGAGTCCCAGATCACGCAGTCAGTTCTTCGTCGCCACAAGAACAAAAATTACCATCGCTACCCTCATATTTCTGCTTTCCTAACATTCTCCGCATCTGACTTCACCATGGCTCTAAGAATGGCACTTGGTGGGAACAAACAACAGAGCTTCCCAGCTCTCCCGCTGATACCAAACGGCCAGAAAAACAAGGTGCGCACGACTGAATGCCTTCCGATCTAGCAATCTCCAGGCATGATACGCCCATGGGAGTTCGCCGATGGAGCCTTCCGGAACCCGCCTCTCCAGACCAGATCAACGAGGGCAGACATCAAGCAGATATTCGTCTTCGTGCGAAAGAAACCAAAGGACCACCTCCTTTATTAGATCCGACACAGCGATCCCCACACCACCGGCCGGTTTCTGAAGAACGGATCGAGCAGGCCGACCATCGGTGCCGATGAGCACGTAGGCTTAGCACCACCACTAAGGGCGCGCCTTCACCTCCATCTTGTAGCACCATGTCCGACGCTTCCCCTAGATCCTGGCCAATGCCGCCCACGGCCCTCGCCGCCCCGGTCCAGCAGCCGCTAGCCCCGAGCACGAAACCACCGCTCCACGCAGCCCTCCTCGCCACAGCAGGGTGACGCCACCTCGTCGAGCCGCGCCACCTAGCCAGACGCCGCTGCGCCCCACGCGCGCACGCCGCCGCCAGTCGCTGGTCTTGGCCCGCACCTAGATCCGGCAAACCAGGAGGAGAAGAGGGGCCCCGCCGCCACCGACGCCGAGCGGCTTTGCCGCCGGCGCATCCTGGTGGCAGCGAGGAGGGAGGAGCGGAAGGGAGGCGGGAAGCCCGGCGGTGGCGGTAGGGTCCCCCTCGGTCGCTCGCGGGGGCGACGCGGGAGTGGCTGAATTTTTTACCATTCGATCCGTTTTGAAATGTAGATTCATAATCTAGCGAATTTATTGTAAATATGTTGCCAAATTTATCTAAAAAATTGATCAAATGTAAAAAAGCTTGACTTCAAGGGTATATTTTTTGTTGAAAAAATTTACTCATAGATGTCGCACACGCGTTGTTCCATGCACTACTAGGAAAACGATTATAGGTAGATTTTAATCCTGTGGCGCATATAGGGAAAATGCTCCACTAAAATTAATTCTGTGGCGCATATAAGAAATGCTCCACAGAATTCGTGCAATTCTGTGGCGCATGTGGCTATGTGCGCCACAGAAAGTGATCATTCTGTGGCGCATATAGCCCTATGCGCCATGGAATTTCTGTGGGCCTCACCCAGCACATAGGCATGCCAGAATTCTGTGGCGCATATGGCTGTATGCGCCACAGAATGTCAAAATTCTGTGGTGCATATAGCATATGCACCACAGAATTCCCACTTTCTGTGGCGCATACAGCCATATGCGCCACATGCTATATGCGCCACAGAATTTCCACTTTCTGTGGCGCATACAGCCATATGCGCCACAGAATGTGCCAAACGGATCTTATTTTTTTTCATCCTACCTACCACCATCCCGTAGCCGCCCATCCCGCGTCAGTCGCGCGCATGCCAAGCCGTCCGCCGCCACCACGCCGCCACCCCGCCGCCCCGCCACCCCCGCCACCCCCACCACCCCGCCGTCCCGCTGCCCCTCCGTCCCTCCCCTCTTCCCACCCCTCTCTAACCTCTCCCCTCTCCGGCAGCAGGAGGAGCACCTCGATCAGGACCAGGATCAGGACCAGGAGGAGGAGGGGTCCTCTCCACTCGCGGCTGACGCTACCGGTTCTCCACGTCTCGCTTCCTCCGCCGCCGCTTACCCTCGCTCGCACGCGCTCCCGTCGACGCGCCGGTCTAGGTGAGTTATTGGTTCCTGCTCGATTCTTCCTCTGCTTTGGTTTTGGTCATGGTCTGGTTAGCGGGTTCTTTGGAGGAAGCAAGATAGTGCCCAATCTATAATGACGTTGTACTTCTCGCGCCATAGGTCGTCATGAGGTGTTGAGACGTTGAGATATTTCCTTCCGCACGCCATGGGAGATGGTTCTGGCTAGCTCCGATGCTTGTATCAATTGATCCAGACGCGTGTATATGAATCTTGGGGTACTCTTGTCGAAGAAAAGGGGGACAATTTAGGATTCAGGGTACGAACATGTTGCAGTACTAGGTTCGGTTCTAGCATTCTGGATGGCAAGGACAGATATAGCAAGAAACAAAATCTGTACCGGAACAACAGTTCCGGAAGGTAGTTAATTAAGTTTGGTTCTTACGGTGGTGGGTACTCCAATTAATTCACCAGGGAAAACTCACTTCTTGTTGTGGGTTATTGCTGTTGTGAATACTTGGAAGCAGAGGCAACATGATTTGTTGCCCATGCTTTGTTGCCCATACTTGGATTCAGTCCTTAGTTGTAGCAAATGCTTTATGTTAGATTTTGAGTCCTTATTGGCATCTCCTCCATGCTTGTATAACTGTAAAAGGATGTTCAAAAGTATGAAAATGCATCCTTGAGCTCCTGCATAAATACTTGTATAACTGCATAAATGCATTCCTAGAGCTCCTTATTGGCATCTCCTCCATGCTTGTAGGAGCTCCCGTTTTAGTGTAAATACTGAAAATAGCTGCTGAAATGCTCCTGTTTGATCTTGTACATATGTCTGACTTGTATAAAATAAAGTACGCAATTGCTTATTCCTAGAAAAAATGAACCAAGTATGCTTATGGCATTTTCTTATGGGGATCTCTTTACTGCTCATATATATTGCTAGCAATTGCTTTGTAATGGTGAATTAATAGGAGGCTCTTAGTAGTTTAGGTTATTTCTTTGTTCAGTTAACACTTGTGCTTAGGATCCATTATTTTTATTTGCCTGGTAATAAAAGAACCTGGTAATAATCTTCAGGATGTGCTCTGATGCATTATGGGTTTGTAAACATGGCCTGGTAATAATCTTGTTACTGGCAGGCTGATTTGTAAATCTTGTTTCACCATGCAGCCCATCACAAGACTACTGTTTCGGTGCGGGGGAGTGGAGTGGTGCCCTTGGAGGTGGCAAAGGGATTCGATGCAGCAACCGGCTGGCCGGAGAGGGAAGGAGCAAAGACCCTGCTGGTGCTCACGGAGGTGATACCGGGCGAGGACAGAGGTTCCGCAGGGCGATTTTTTCGGAATATGACCTCTGAGTTGGTCCACGCGATGCAGCGGCCTCTGCATCAGCGAGCAGCTGCCTTGGAGGAGATCTCGGAGAGATGCAAGATGCGGGGCTGGCCGCTTCTGACTCAGAGGGACTCTGGTGGGTGACTGATGCAGGCCCTAGCGGTGAGATCGGATGTCGTGGAGGAGATGCGTGAGGCTACGTCAGCCGACTTGCCATCGGCGGAACACTCGGTGGTGTTGATGGTCAGGGACACCAGCACCTCGAAGCAGTGCCTGATGGCCGTGGAGCAACAGAGCGTGGTCCACCTACTGGCTTCCACCCATGCCCAGCGAGCGTCCCCGAGGTTGAGCAGAGTGGAGCTCGACTCGTTCCGTCTGCAATTCATTCAGGAGATAGAGGCTGTGGGGGCTCGTCTGGAGCAGTCGAATCTGCGTCAATCGTGAATTCGTGCGATTGTGTGATTTCGAACTTGTACTCTCCCATGACTTGTGTGTAACACTTGGACTCTCTATATTGATGTATTTTGTCACTTTGTATGAATTTCAGTGAGTTTCTGGGTATTCCTGTGAGTTTTGTGCATTTCTGTGATATATTGCTGTATTCTGGTATACTTCCTGTGTATTTCTGCTGTATTCTGGTATTTTTTTTAAAATCCTGAGACAAAATTCTATGGCGCATATGGCATATGCGCCACAGAATGATGAGAATTTTGTGGCGCATATGCCAGATGCGCCACAAAATGTTGAGAATTCTGTGGCGCATATGGCATATGCACCACAGAATGTTGAATTTCAGTGGCGAGGATTTAGTGGCGACTCCATATGCGCCACAGAATTCAAATTTGGTGTCATTGGTAGCGTTTTTCCTAGTAGTGATGCGGCACGTGATGTCCACCGTTCGATCCGTGATGTAGACCGTACACAGTACACTCGAGCAAGCGTGTTCAATTCTTTTTTAATATGTGCGTGCAACAGTATGCTAGTAGGTCTGTAACGTATACTCCCTCCGTTTAGAAATATAAGATGTTTTAGATTTGTAAAATAAACGTATCTAGACACCTTTTAGTGTACATGTTTAAATAAATCTAGATACTCCCTCCGGTCCGAATTAACGACCGCACTGGTCATTTTGCAAAAACATCCCCAGACAATCCCCGACAAACGCCCCGCACCCCACCGCTCTTCTTCCTCCTTGGTCCAATCCCTCACCTTGCTCGCACACCGCCGCACCCTCCGGGCTCCGGCCCACGCCGCCGCACACCACCCCGACCCACCCCGCTGCACCCCTTCCCCCCATCCACTGCCCGGCCATGCCGTTGCTTCCCCGTTGCCGCCTAGCTCCTCCGCCCATGTCTACTCGAAGACACGGACGCCCAAGGTCGAAGTTTTCTGTGCAATACACCACTGCCGCCTTGCTTCCCCGTGCCACCACCGCTGGATCTGCGATCAGAGCTACTTGATGTGCTCTCTGATGGCGAGGAGAAGCCCCAGGTCGCCATCCTCATTCTCACCGACATGGCGGGCCAGGGGAGTGCGCTATGCTGTACGCCGGCCACCATCACGTTCAGCTGCAGCTCCACATCGCCTCCGGCGACCTCGTACGTGATGAGCTCGCATCCATTTGCCCGCAGGTGAGAATCTATGTTTCCCCTATTCTTGAAACAGTCTGAGAAACAATCAAGCATGAATAATAACAGTCAAAGAATCAAAATTTACCAATCGATTTGAGTCAACCATGGACTGGTGGTACTCTCCTTCAGGTACAGAGCATGTTATCACTAGAGAAATCACAACATGTTTGTTCGTGGAGTAGCTATACTGTAAATCGACTTGAGAGTTGCTATACTGTAATTACAGAATGAGGCAAATTCAACTGTATATTCTGTAGAGAACATAATGCATTCTATAAATTCAAGAGTATTGGATTGTTTCTTTGTAGAGTATGAGAGGCAAAAGCAATAGCTAGAGGATAGCCTGGATCAAGATTTTGCATGTAGATCAGTAGTTGAGTTGATGGGTCTAATTGTTTAACGTGAGACTAGCTGCTCCTTCTGATTAAGTACTAAAATGTTTACACACAAAATCAAGGTGGATCTGATTGTTTATTTAATCTACACTTGTTCAGCAGTATCCATTTTGCTTTATTTTCTTACGCTGATTTAGTTTAGTGGCATATGTAATTCTACATGGTCATCTACCATTCTAATTGTCTATTTTTATGAGGATGTTTCTCTGTTATTTCCTCCCTCTCTATTTCCCTTTCATTTAGTTTGCAAGGTCAAGCACTGAATTTAATGAGCACATCTGTACTGGCAGGTCGATTACTAGTGTAGTGCACAATTCAGATTCATCTATACTAAGTACTTGTGAGCCATATTTGTTCAGAATATAGTCTATAAGTTTGTCCATATTTGGAATGCCATGTTCGTTCTGCAGATTTGGCAAAACTACAGTACTTACAGTTTTATGTTCACAAAGGATTTAGACTCCTACTGCTCATTTTTGTGTTTCATGTCAACAGGAGTAAACTGAAAGTATTGGAGGTATCCCTGTAGAAAACTGCACATCTCCTTTCTATAATGCTACAGCTCCCTCCATTCCCAACCTAAACATCAGGTGAGCATACATCCACAAATTCCTTGCACTATATGTTTTATGTTCTTCTGACTGCAAACGTTAGTCTAAACTCTAAAACTAACATGGACATGGATCAAACCATAGCCAGGGAGGTGACAACCCAGAGCCAGGATCTGCGACGATGACAACACCGAGACTTGATGATGTATATTTTAGTACCCTAGGCTTGAAGGACAGGGTCCAAAGGAGGAAGAAATACAACAAGTGCATGCGTCGAACCGACACGGGCTTGAAGAAAACTTAATCTGCATTCTCTGCAGCTAAGCAAGTTTTTCTGCAGGCAGTAGTATTCATTTGACAAGGACTTGATTGCAAGCTACATGAACACCCTGCACTGCATATTTGATTTGACAATTGTCGTGGCTGAAAATGTTGCCTGGACAAAAGAAGTTTGGCCATTATTCCAGAAAAATTACCTTCCTGAACACCATATTTTAAGGTATGTCTGTAGTATCTTTTCTTGCAATTAGAACTTCTTGGATAATTGATGCCTAGAATTTCATCAGAATACTAAATATTTGCTATTGATCTATTATGATGATCTTGTTATAATGATTTAGTTGCCAGGTGGGCTTTGTCCCTTGTAGGCCTTTTCAAAAATATAATTCAGTTGGATCGCTTATTCATTTGTGTGCATCTCTTAATGTTTATTTTTTGCAAGTAGTCGATAGTATAATGAACCTTTGGGTTTAGGATGAAGAAATTGAAATATTTCTGGCATGACCATCTGTACAAATTATGGAGTACCATCATGTTGCTTGTTAGCGGAGACTTCCAACCGAAAGAATAAAGTTGGTTTATTCAGACTGTTGCCTTGTTTGTTTAACTGCTCATGAGGTCGATCCATCGAGGTGTTGAACATTAGCAACATCATTTGCGGAGATAATCCTCAGGAGATTTGGGTGAAACCTCACACTAAACCCCTCCAATTACCATGAAACCTTAATCCCACCAATCCACTAGGTATAGGTAGTGTATTGGATATTAGAAAAAAACACTAAAACTTAAAAAAATAGAAATAAATGGGATAGAATTAGCCCAATACTCTAGAACCAAACATGCTTTGGGAATTTGGGGTTTGATAGAGATTATCCTCTGTAATCCAAAAAAAACTCTAGTACCAAACAAGCCTAGGGTGGTCATGCGCCTAGGATTTTTGGAGAAGACCTGCTAGCGGATTAGCGCAAATAGCATTCATAGTAGGAACCTAGATACAAATTAATTTGGCAGCTAGCACTAATTAACCTAACAATAAGCACCAATTAATCTGGAAATTATGAATTTCATGAATAGATATAGCTTGAATAATATGCAGTAATTAACCGAGCAATTAGTCTTGTTTAAACTTGGCAATCATCCTAATTAATCGAGCAATTAGCTTCTAGTGACCTTTTTATTTGAATCGATCATGCATCACTAGCATGTTAGCCTGCCACTACATGATACTCTAGTGGGACTTCGCGAACTAGCTCCTCTGCTCCTGCTTTCATCCCCTGTTCCTGGTCGACCTCCAGCAAATCCCAGGCCCCTCCCTTGGCCTCTCCACCGGAATAGCCGGTCGGAGATGGGCAGGAGGTGGCGCCGGAGTAGTTAGGTTTAGGCGCAGCATCTTGTTGTCGGTAGTGGGCTCTATGCCCGGCGATGTGGGTACTCCAGGCGGGTGCGGCCAGATCTGGATAGTAGGGCTTGTCCTCGTGGTCCTTATGCTCCTCTGGCCAGGCAAGCGGTTGTTCTGGCCAGCTGCTGCTTCTGTTCTTCTTTCGGACGGTCGTGGCGGCAAGGAGATTAAGAAGGAAGGGAGAAGGCGGACGACCAACTCCCTCTACATCATGCGCGGCTGCCGCGCTGCTGTTGGCGGCCCTACTGCTGCTCGGAAACACCTGGCCTGCCGTGGCGACGAGGAGGTGGGCGCGAGCGTGCGGTGTGCTGCTACTGCTGTGCGGGGCTCTGGGGAGCTTTCAGAGTTTCTTCTCCCCACGGTGTTCTCCAAGCGACGGCGATGGACCGCCGTTGCTATCCAAGGCCATATGGGTGGTCGTGCCGTGCTCGGCAACATTGTTTGCGTGAGCTCTACTATCCTCTTCGGGGGGGATCTTCTTCAGCGGAAGAGTAGCACTGAAGTCCCTCGTCTGCGGCTGTTTAGGACTCGATTGTGTTTTTGCAATCTCTATTAGGGTGTTTCCTGCAAAATGTTGGGGTCAAGTTGTAATTTTCCTTTTCTTTTTGGGCCTCCTTGTATTTATACCACCACCACTGGAATGAAACTTTTGGCCTCCCGAGGCCTTATCCGTTAAAAAAACACGTGATACTCTGGTCCTGCTGTTGTGCAGATTGAGTCATGCGTACATACAGGGCAACCTGGGCAAAGGTCAAGGGCCCGTGCCGGTGGGGGGGCCACGATCAAATATTTTTCTATATTTTATACCCTATATATCTCTAAAAAATGCCCATAGCCGTGAAAGAACCTAATTATTTCTTCTGGTTCATATAAATAGTCTTAACTTTGTCTATAGATATAAATATATCAAGTCAAAATAATTACCTAGATATATATGAATTTAGACATGCAAAGCCTCGCTTGGACGGTCGATCTTCTCGACGCACCTGACGCGAACGCAACGCTTGGAGCCCAGGACTCCTCGATCTTTGTGGCATAGGTGAATACGCCTCGATGGCTCGACCCCTCTGCTCTACCATGATTCTCTCGATTGTCGATCTCAGGCTGCCCAACCCAACCCAATTCTCATTCGATCTTCGACCGTCCTAATTCTCGTTCAGAAATTCAGCACCGGACAAGATGATGATCATATAACTCAAATGCCGATCATGAGGTCAATGAACAATGCTTGGATTATGGTATATTACCAAATGTTTTGAGATTAAGAAAGTGTTATATGTGGTTTAACATTAATTTTTAATATTTTATAAGTGGAAATAGATATATATTTGTCTATATTCTAGATATGCTTATGTGTATATTAGGCTAGGGGGCCATGCTATCAACTTCGCACTAGGACCCACAAAGCATAGAGCCGGTCCTGCGTACATGCATGCGAATACGCCAACCATGGTGAGGTAGCCTAGCGCGCGCCGCACAGCACGAGTACAGGACCTAGCATACTCATCAGTCTATTTTCCGGACGCAGACTTAGGAGTTAATTGGATAAAACTAACGAGTCAGTACCATTTTCGGTAATTTTTGCGAGTCAGTACCAGTTCTGAGTCATAGTGTTGCAAACTGTACTAAATTTTGTCTAACAACATCTTAATATGTTTTCAGACATATGGGACCCATCTGCAGGGCTGACTAGTCAACAAAACAGTCAAATGATAGACATATGCTATAGAGTTATAAAATCTGGACCTTTTTGTAAATTTTACGGACAGTCCCCCGCGCTGGATGTTCTAGTCGGGCAGTCCGTCCACGTCCTCTGTACCTCGCATGCTAGCACCGCCATGCGCCACGCGCCAACCATGGTTCTGCACCACGAGCAAGCAAGCACGCCATGGCAGGTGACCCCCACGCTGGAGCGCACCATGCCAACGGCCAGATAAGCACGGGCGCGAGACATGGCGACCCGCCTCCCCCTGCAACGTACAGCGGACGAATAAGCATGATCGCTCGATGTAGCCGCGCCACTACAGCGGCGTGGAAGCTACAAATACGGTGTCTGAAGCTCCATGTAGAGCGGCGCTGTGAGCTCCGGGCGGCGCGTACACCGGCTTGGGCGGCTGGGAGAGCAAACTGCGGTGGCTATGGGCGGCGTGTGAACTCCGCACGGGCGCGCGCGAGGGCAGTGCTGCCGGAGCGAGCTCCGGACGCCGGGCGGCGCGTGCGTGGGCAAGGACGTGGGCGTGTGGGCGACGTTGGCGCGTGCGATGCTAGCTTTTCGCAGCTCCAGGCGGCGCTGGCGCTGCTGCCTCTACTCACGGTGTTGTTCCTGACGCATGTTGTGGCGTAACTGGTATGACACGTCCTGGCTCGCCGCCGCGAGCGTTCGACGAGATGGACGCCTTCTTAGACGACGGCGTCCGCACCAACAAGTCCTTGATGATCGGCAACTGCCTCTTCCACTGCGATGGCGCCGCGGCGCTGCTCACGAACGACCCCGCAAACCAGTCCCGCGCCAAGATGGAGCTGCGTTACCTCGTGCGTGCGCACATCGACACCTACGACGACGTGCACGCCGCCACGGTCCACAAGGAGGACGCCGACAGGCGGCTAGGAACCTCCCCAAGGTCGCCGTGCACGCCTTCAGCGAGAACCTCCAGTGCCTCGCCCCGCGCATCCTGCCCGCCGCCAAGCTCGCGCGCTCCACGTGCGCCTCCTCGCGCACAAGCTTATCCGCCGGAAGATCACGAGAAGTCCATAGATTTTTTTCTCTCGTGAAATTTAAAAAAAGGTCTAGATTTTATAACTCTCTAGCATATGTCTATCATTTGACTGTTTTGTTGACTAGTCAGCTCTATAGATGGGTCCTATATGTCTGAAAGCGTGTTAACATGCTGTTAGATGAAATTTAGTGTAGTTTGCAACCCTATGACTCTGGTACTGACTCGTAAAAATTACCGAAAATGGTACTGACTCGTCTCGACAGCCCTAATTGTGATAGTTTTATCCAATTAACTCCAAGACTTAGCTAAGCCATGAGTATTATTAGGAAAACGATTCCCGTCACTCGGAGGATCGTACAACTTTGATCCCCGCCTTCCCGTGGCGCGTCGCGCGCGTAGATGTACACGCAGGTTAGGCCCACCACAACCGTCTTATCTCCTTCTCTCAGTTTCGCCTCCAATCGATTGCCTGGAAAAGCGCCGCGCGCCAAGCTCCCGGCAGGCTGCCGCCGCGTATAGCTCCCGCCGCGTATAGCTCCCGCCGCCCTACCGTCCGGCGCCCTGTCATCACCGGAGATGCAGACCGACACCGTCCATCTCCAACTTTCCTTGCCGCCCTCCTCTGCCACGTCCAAATCTGCTGCAGCTGTGGGGATCCGCCGCCGGCCCTCTCCCCCCATGCGCACCTCTGCTCCTTGGCACACCGTCCATGTTTTTCCTTTGCTATAAAAGTTTTATTATTTTGCTAATTTAATATAAAAAGTTTGCTACAATATTTTTGATGAAAGTGCTCAGCAAAATCGATTTTGCTACGGTGGCCATTGGCGAGGTTGTTCTTGTTGCTACATTAACATATTTTTTTGCTACCACCGTTTTGCGGTTTTGCTACAATAACGTAAAAATTTTGCTACACGGTCTTCGGTGAGGACTACGGGCAAAACATCTGGCGAGTCTTCGAAGAGGTCAGGTATGCTACATTACCACAACTTTTGTGCTACACGGTCACCGGCGAAATCTCTGGCGAGACCCAGTCTATTTTGTTATTTTCTGAATCGAACCGTTTTCTACTATGTAGCAAAAACATGACTATTGATAGCAAAAACAGATATATTTATAACAAAAGAGAGACTTTAGTGCATTTTAGAGCACGTGTGAGAAGAAGGGCCCAGAGATTTTAGGGAATTATCCCCGAAGGACGTAGCACTCCCCATAATATTACCAGCCGCCGCACGGAAAACAACTTGTGCGGCGCCGCTGCTAGCACCGTCCTTTTTTTTTTTAACACGTGCGACACGATTAGTAGCATCCCATAGGAGCACGGCACGGCCGAGCGCCAACGATCACGATAAGCGTGTCCAAATCCACTCCCGCTCGTGGGCCTGCCGCCGGTATTGTCTAGGGACAAGCGGCCTATTTACAACTTCTTTTTCTGTCTACTAGGAGCTTTTATGTAAAAAAAAAATCAAAGTTGGAGACTAGTGAACGTAGTGCCACGTCAGCGATACACCACTCTTTTTTTTGTTGCATGGTAGCGATACACCACTCTAGGGAACTGGACGAATAGTAAGCCATATTGAGATACCGTACGTTGTCTATTCGAAAGGTGGTTAACCGTATTTATTTTAGGCGTCAAGTATAAGTATACCCATTTTACTCTTTATTAGTAGTCGGTAAGTATTTTTCAGTTTAGCTTCTGCAGAAAAAATATATATGAAAGAACAGGAATAACGAAATACCAAGGGACCTCTATGGAAGATTTGTAGATATTTTCCATCGCTCTTGTCTCTCACATTATCTCTTAGCTTGGTTTAAAATGAAAGTCAAGAATGTTGTGTTCTTATCCTTAAATTCCTTGGCCAAGCTTCCAATGATCCTGTACGAGGTTTCGATCCTATAAATACCGTTTCTGCAGACCCTTATATATCACAGCTCGGGTTCCTGTCCTCAGTCCTTATATTACCCCCATGTTGTGTGGTGCTGCTAGTTCCTGAGTTAGGCAGCTGGCGGATCATTTGAAGGCTGAAGAGCTGGTGAGCAGAGGTACGAAACTATTTTAATCTAACTCATCCGACATTAGTAGTCCATGTTGATATCTTTGCTAGCTTTCGTACTAGTGAATGGTATTCGATCGTCCAAGCTGACCGATCCATCTTTCTATGCAAAATAGCACGTTCCAACTTCTAGTTCTGAACAAACTAGATAAAGATCATTTGCGCGTATATTGGATATAAATGGCTAACTCTACTGAATCAGTCCTTTAATCAAATTACTTATTGTCATGCTCGTCGGCAAGGCGGGATGAATGTGGTCTCGTCGGAAAATGCGCCCCGTTATACATGAGCATGCCAAATGACCTTTGAGTGAACGAGTGAAGCAATAAGATTATACAGAAATATTTCACTCTGATGAACTGACCAAATAAACTAAGCCTAGCACTGCATGGGCGTATTCTTGGAACGTGAACGGGGACAAGGAATGAAAGAAAAATCAAGATGACTAGCTTGTACATTCACGGCAATAAAAATAGATCATGAACCACGTATGTATTTAGGCAGAAGTTAACTATGAACGTGTGAGAAATAACATCAATTACTTGCCAAAACTTATAGACTTCGTAATATGGTTAGGCCCGGAGGAGACAGAAGTGTGACCACTGAGAAGATTCAACGCAAGCTGGGTATATACCAGACTGTTTTACTTACTTTAACAATCTTACTTTGTTTGGCTTATTTTAGTGCAAGCTCTGCATAGCCCTTGCTTTTCCCTTGAGTGATTCATTTATTTGGTTGTGCTTATATGTTTTGGATGTTCTACATGCCACTAGTTTTTTCTATATCTCTAGCACTGCTCACTTTGTGTTTTCAGCACATTTAGTGTGTTGCATATTGGTCCAGCAAAATAAAATATGAAATCATATATCAAAAAATTGATTGGTCATAATCATGGGAAGTGTGGTGTATCTAGCAGACGGTCGATACCTGAAAGATGTGGATGGATAGGCCGCCACACAAGTAGGGGAGTCGGAGACGTGGTTCTCAGAGATCGATACTATCACGAGGCGAGACTATGACCATTGATTTTGTTGATACTCTCAGATGTTAAACTAAAATTGTATATGTATTCAATATCACTGATGATACTATTGTTTGTGGTATTTGGGTTATTGTACCAACTAGTCCCTAGTAGGCAAGGTGGAGTGTTGATCTTATTGAGTTGTATGTATGTGTCAAGGTTTATAAATTGTGTATATTGTTTCTGAGTATGTTTATAGCATACTCATTTATTTTATTTTAATCTGGAATGCGCAGATCAATTTTAGGATCAAGAGGTCACGACTGAAAATCTATATAATGACATCTAGCGTAGAAGTGGAGATAATAAAGATCAATAAGAGTAGATATCATTTTTGTTGTAATAAAATAAATTGTACTTGTAACATTTGATAATGAATAAAGTGGAGACCTTGTTTGGCTTTTATTCATGATACTTCACTATACTTAGCCGTGTGTGCTTATGGTTCCTTCGACTCATAAGCATGCGGCGGCTTTCATTCTCCCAGGCCGTGTCTCGGGATGTGACTATGTGAGATCCTTGCTAGAAATAGGACCTGTACGTAAGTGCCAGAAATTTGCCGAAACAGAAATGAATCAATATTCTAGCAAAACATTGGCAACTCATTTTCATGTCATCATCCTTGGATCGAAAACACAATACTCATATATAGTCCATTTCTTCATCTAGTCACTACAACATGGGTTGCGTGCCCTGACGCTTATAAACGTCGAGGTACACACCTAGTCGTCGCGCTCGCGCTATCGCAGTAAAAAAGCTGCCAGAGATAACTGCCTCGGGAAAAATTTTTAGGCGGCACTGTTTTTTGGCTTGGAACATCGTCATCCCCAGAGTGATCTCTACTGCGGTGGTGCACGAGGATACGCCTGGTAATATGAAACCCGGCCATTAGAATAAGCGACGCATATAAAGTATTTTGTTTTGTCGTGTTACATTTAATTAAGAAGCACAAATGTTAATGACGATCAACTAGTAATAAATTATTTTGTTCAGTGATAAATAAATAATAATTTCCATTATATTTAAGATATAAAATTCCATTTTCCTCTATTACATTCAAGATATAAAATTCCATTTTTATTAACATCTGCATCTGCACCAGTTTCGCTGCGGATGTCAATGAGTAGGAATTTTCCTAAGAAGGAACTCATGAGTTCCTCAATTTCCAATTAAACCTAAAAAAAATCCCCAATCTTTTTGTGTAGTCCTTGAGCATGTTGCGATTTTATACAGATCGGGGTTACAAGATCTTCTTGACACATGGTCATAGCTAATATCGATCTACAAGTATCATCCGATCGGCATGACCTCGACGAAGATCTCCCAGCCAGCCTGCTCCACTGTGGATCTAGAAGGTGGCATCCTCACAGCTGATCTAGCACCGGCCTGCTCATAACTAATCTAGTAGTTGGCTGCCTCACAGCGGATCTGAATAAAGAAGAGACCTACGGAACAGGAACGTCGGTGAAAGCCTCGCGACATGAGCATGTCGGGTGGTACCGCCCGACGCTAACCTCTAGCACTTATGCTTGCTCGATAACTACAAAAGAGGGTGGGATCTTGGGGGCCAGTACTACACACTAGAGAGGAGAGATGTGATCTTGAATTAGTGGATACTTGGAGGGATGGTGTTGGGATCTTGTATTGCGAGATCTAGGGTTTGGAGTACAGCGGCATCGTTAGAGGGCAAGTGTTCCCTATATTATATAGAAAACGCTGAGAGAGATAGGGTTTGAAAACGCTGGCCCTCGCTTTCTCAAAGGCCCTATAAGCCATGGATGCTCACTCTTGTTGGTATAATTGGTGGGTCCCACATGCCATCGACTTGCGTTTGGCGACCCGCATACAAACACGTGATTGTTTGTTGACCTCTTCTCCTAGGTGGCGGGGACCGACGAAGACCCGCGCCTTGGTGGATCACCGTGCATGGGGCCGAGAGCCACCGATCTGGCTTGGCATAATCGGCATCCAATAGATGCGCGGCAGGAAGGGGCCATGGAGTTTGTGGGAGCTTAACTGTTTGTGTTTTTCCTTTTGAAAGGAGTACATATCTAGTGGTAAATAAATAACGCATGCAATGATGACACAACGCTGAATGCAAGATGGGACACACATGTCAGCGATACATACCTTACCAGCTAGTGTGATTTTTTTGACCAGTTGCCCACAATTAACGGCTCATGCCTAGTGAATTTAGCAGTGGTGTATATAAATTTTGATGCGCCACCATAGGCATCTACCTAATAGACCAGCCACACTGTGGTAATAAAAGCGATTGCAAGACTAGTATGAACCGATTCGATACAATGTGGCATGGTGGAAAAGCGATTCCAAGGTGTGTCAGCAGAGAAAGCGATCGAACCAAATTGTTGATGCGGTTCAAGGGATTCAATGTGTCAGGTGCATGTATTGTAGCCCCACATGTAAGAGAGAGATCAAGGGAAGGAAACGATTGATAAATAATATTTGCATGGCAGAGGGACCGAACATGACTCTGATCAAAAGCGCTTGCAACACTGCAGCATAACTAGAGCGGTGTTCCTATCTCTGCCATATTTTTCAATGAATCGATACCACGGTGTGGCTGGTCTAAGCTTCTTGCTACTAGTGAGGCAATGTTGTGGTCGAAGCCTCGCTAGCCATTGCTGCAGGGAACTGAAGCTGGACTGCCATCTGACCTAGGCGTCGAAGCAGCCCGGCAGACGTCCACTTGAACATGTGCGGCCTTCCCGAGTAGTCGCCGCTGGTTCGCTGGGCTGCACCGGAAGTAGGTCTGGTAGCACGCCGCTAACAATGCTTGGAGGAGGAACTGTGGCCAGCATGGATGCACGGCTTGCACGCTTTTACTCGCCAACTGAGTCCAGCAGTAGATACTGTAGATGGCGAAGCACCCACGAGCGGGTGACATACACTTCGCGCCCTTTCGACGATCTCGACACCCCGCGTAGTAGTAGGATTCGGGTTAAACAGAGTCACCAGAATGGTAGAAAAAACGGACTCGAGGCCACCGCTATTCCAAAGAGGAAGAACTCAGAGTACGAGATGCGTCAACCTCCATATTTGTTGGAAGGGGCAAAACACCTATGTAAATCCTTAAAATAAGGGTGGCCAATGAGAAAAGAATCAGATCCCTGAGGGAGGGCCTCCCATTTCCATTGAGACTGTCTATGAGAAATTCTATTACTGATCATCATAGGCATTAGGCAGATGGTAAAAATATAGACGATCGGGAAGTTCTTCTATGACTCTACTCTTAGCTCGCTTAATTAACCACTTCCAATTATTTTTATTTTTTAGCTCCAGCTAGCTAAGTTAACAAATGGCACGGTCATCATCTCTAGTCAAGGCCTGGCTCCCGAAGCAGCTCCGGGAGAACGGCATGGCGGACTCGATCGCGACGCCGATCGTGAGCGGCACGACGCACTGGTTCAAGAACTCGGCCGACCTCATCGCGTTCAAGGAAGGCAGGCGCCACAGCTTCGAGTACGGCCGGTACGGCAACCCCACTGTTAGTGTCCTCGAAGAGAAGATCAGCGCGCTGGAGAGAGCGGAGGCGACACTGGTCACGTCCTCGGGGATGAACGCCATCGTCGCCACGCTGCTCGCCCTCGTGCCACCTGGCGGCCACGTTGTGACGACGACAGATTGCTACAGCGAGGCTCGCGCCTTCATCCGCGAAAGGCTCTCCAAGATGGGAATAAGGGTAAGGACCGATCGAGCACTACTCTGTAGTCTGAACCAGAAATGTCCATTCTAGCAGTCTAGCTAGCAAGAGCGCATGCTTGCGCTATCAATTCTAATATTCTATGTACTACCTTCTTTGCTTTGCAGTCCACCTTTGTTGATCTGAACAACATCGAGACGCTGAAATCCGTTCTTGACCAGGGCGATATACGTTGCATAACTTAACAATTGATCGAGTAACCGTGTTTATGGTTCCTGACATGCTTAACTACTTACGCAGGTGACAGTCTTCTATACCGATTCTCTGACGAACCCCCACCTCAAGTGCATCGACATCAAACTCGTTGCCGAGCTGTGCCACCGTAATGGTACTCTCATGTGTATCGACAGCACGCTTGCCTCGCCGATCAACCAGAAGCCGATCACCCTCGGCGCCGACATTGTCGTGCACTCCGCCACAAAGTACATCGCCGGCCATCACGACGTGAGTAGCTGCCTATAGATCACACATACATGTTCACTTTGATAACTTGTACTAGTGCTAGTATCATATTGGTACTTTACTTAGATAACATCACTAATGTCTAACTATCTACTAAAAACTAACTAATGCATCTGCTCTTGCAATTTAATTTCAGGTCATCGCAGGATGCATCAGTGGCTCCGAGGTGCTCATCAAGACAATACGTGCATGGCACCAAGACCTCGGCGGCGCAATCAGTCCGGTAGTGTTACATCATTTCAGATTGATGTAGTTTCTTCCACAATATTCAGGCTTGAACAGTTGGATTTTATTCTTCAAAACTAACATTTCTATCTATACTTACTGCAGGATGCGGCCTACATGATCATACGCGGCCTCAAGACGATGGCGCTGCGCGTGGAGACACAGAACCGCACATCGTTGCGCATGGCGCGTCTGCTCGAGAACCATCCAAAGATCGAGCGTGTGTACTACCCTGGGCTCGAGAGCAGCCCATGGCACCACATCGCCAAGAGACAGATGACTGGTTTCGGCGGTGTCGTGGCTTCGAGGTGGCGTCGGACCTGCAGGGCGTCATGAGGTTCATAGACGCGCTCGAGATACCCTTCATCACGACATCGCTAGGCGGGTGTGAGAGTCTCGTGCAGCAGCCGGCCATCATGTCCTTCTGGTACATTACGTTTTAGCACTATTTCTGCTTGCACACCTCCCACGATGCAGCGTGCATGATGGAAATTTTGACTTAATACATGCGTGGGTTTCTGTTTTCACCAGGGGTCAGAGTGACGAGGAGAAGGCCAAGAATGGGATCAAGGATAACTTGGTGAGGTTCAGTTTCGGTATTGAGAAGTTTGAGGATCTCAGGGATGACATTCTCCAAGCCCTGGATAAGATCTAGGACTATTTACCGATGAATAATCTGTGTAGTGATTTTGAGAAAACAAGCTAGACAGAAACCTTTTTGTACAACTGTACAAGTATATATTGTATTGATGGTGTAAATCAAACGTTAAGGGGGTGTCCCGGGTGGAGTGGAATCGTCTCCAGGTGAAACCTTTGTTATGAGAATCTTGATGTGTCTGTAACAACAATTGGATCTCTTGTTGGTTTCGTGTTGATCATATAACAAGGCAAAGCCACCGTGGGTTTACAAGGAGATGTACATCAAGAAAAAGGAAAGAGGTTGGTTGGAGTAGTACTCCATAACCAAACCGTATTACACTTAAAGAGAAATTATAAATTATCTCTAATACTTTTTAACATCCCCAACCTTCTGAAAGGTTGAGATTACGTATAAACTTATCAAGATTCTTTACAGACAATGCCTTTGTGAACCCATCTGCCACTTGATCCTTGCTGGAAATAAATTTGATATCCAATAGTTTGTTTGCAACTCTTTCTATGATAAAATGAAAATCAATCTCAACATGCTTGGTCCTTGCATGAAAGACAGAATTAACTGACAGATATGTGGCTCCTAGATTATCACACCATAAACATGGTCTTTCTCTTAGTTCAAAATCTAGCTCACGAAGAAGAGCCTCAACCCATATTAACTCAGTTGTAGCATTTGCTAAGGATTTATATTCAGCTTCAGTACTTGATCTAGATACCGTGGCTTGTTTTCTAGCACTCCAAGAGATTAAGTTAGGTCCAAAAAAACACAGCGAAATCACCTGTAGATCTTCTATCATCAAGACAACCTGTCCAGTTTGCATCAGAGAAAGCACTAAGCAAACTAGAAGAAGATTTCTGAAAGGTAAGACCTGTCTTCAAAGTACCCTGAATATATCTCAATATTCTTTTTGCAGCTGTCCAGTGAGAGGTTGTTGGAGAATGTAAAAATTGACAAACCTTGTTAACTGAGAAGAAAATATCTTGTCTTGTCAATGTCAAATATTGTAGTGCACCTACAATGCTTCTGTACTCGGTGATATCATCAGGACGAAGAGGTGTACCCTCATTAAGAGACAACTTCTCAGTGGAGGATAAAGGTGTAGGACAAGTTGTGCAATTTTTCATTCCAACTCTTGCAATCAAATCAGTAGCATATTTCTCCTGAGTGAGAAGAAAACCATTATTAACCTTTTTTACCTCAATGCCTAGGAAGAAGTGTAGATCACCCAAATCCTTTGAGAGCAAAATCATCCTTCAGATCACGCAGCAAAACTGAGATGGCTTGATTTGATGAGCTGGTAACTATGATATCATCAACATAAATCAAAACAAATATCATAACACCTGACTTGTTATAAAGAAAAAGTGAGGTATCTGCTATAGAAGGAACAAAACCAAGTGCTTGCAACTTTGTACTCAACTTGGAATACCATGCACGAGGAGCTTGCTTGAGACCATAAATAGCTTTATCAAGTTTGCATATGAAATGTGGAGTTTGAGAATCTTCAAAACCTGGGGGTTGTTTCATATATACCTCCTCTTCTAGAACGCCATGAAGAAACGCGTTCTTAACATCTAGTTGCCTCCAGCCTCTAGAAACATCAACTGATAAAACTAGTCTATTACGGTGTGTTTGGTAGCCCGGGGCTACTTAGAAACTCTCTTCCCAACTGAGATTTTGATGGGATCCGGTGTTTGTTAGACCGACTCTTCCCATCTGCGCCCTGCCGAGGGGATACAGAAAAAGGCTCAGTGCCCTGCCGAGCAGCGAAAGCCGAATCGAGCTTCGCAGGTGAGCTCGGTCGAGCTCGCCCCGAAAAGAGAGAGCCCATGCCCCCGAAAATATCTCTGCGCGTCCCGCTGAGAGGGGTAGACCCCAACTCCCGTCACCCCCTCCGCCATTCCCCACGAGCCTAGCATACACCACTCCTCCTCCCCAAAAATCGCCCTCCTCCGTCCGCCGCCAAGCTTGCCGCCTCCCCCGCCTTCCTCGCCTACTGCTCTCTGCCTCCCGTCGCTCTTCTCCCGTTCCCCACGAGATCCAGATCGAGCCGGCATGGAGAGGGCGAGGTCGACCTCGATGCCCGTCTCTGATGGTTGAACCGGCCCTCCCTCTATCGGCTTCTCCCTCCCACGACCGTGACCTCCTCCTATTCCGCATATGGCCGTCAAGTTGGACCGCCCGTCACCAACGTCAGCGGCCCTGGAGACGTACACGCGGTGGCCGTCAAGTTGGATCGCTCGGCGGCGTGGCAGGCCCTGTCCCGCAACTGGGACCAGAACTGGCAGAGCAATGCGCTCATCGACAGTCAGTTCCTCTCCTTTCGCATCACCGCCGGCGATGCCCGCTCCGTCGTCTCCAACAGGGTCGTCCCCCATGGCTGGTCCTTCGGCCAAACCTTCAGCGGCGCCCAGTTCGCCTGAACGTTCGCCAGCATCGGCAGTCTGCCTGGCGTAGTACTATCTAGTAGTAGTAACAAGTATTGTAGTGTTTATCGTCCCGACTAGAACGTGCTAGGAAGCACCATGGTTTTATGATTGTTTCTTCCTCAAGCATTTTACATTCTTCGAGGATTAGTAGCAATAGCAGGTAGTTAGGCCTAGTATTATCATGGGCTTTAATTGTCCTGGTGCACAAGCTACCAAACAACATCCCAGCCCAACACATATCAACATACACAGGCTAAAAACAACATCTCTGTTTAACATATCTCAGCTGACCTGGGCTACCAAACACATGACAATATCTCAGCTCAACTAAGCTAAGGTCAGCTTGTACGAGGAGAGATTGAGAATATGAATAGTTCTGGGCTACCAGACACACCCTTAGTGGATGCTTTCACCACAGGGATGAAGGTATCCTCATAATCTATAGCACATCGTTGTTTAAAACCTTTTGCAACCAATCGAGCCTTATATCTATCAATTGTACGATCAATATTTCTTTTGACACGATGCACCCACTTACAGTCAATCAAAATCTTGGTAGAATTTGGAGGAACAAGTCTTCGAGTTTTATTTTCTATGAGTGCATGATACTCATCTGTCATAGCCTGTCGCCAACGTTCATCTGAGATAGCCTCTGATAGCGTAGAAGGTTCACCTATGGATGTAAACAGGCCATATCGAATAGTACCATCAGTATACTTTTTGGGGTTGCGTATACCTTTTTTAAGACTTGTACGGGGTTCAGGAACTAGAGCATTCACATTTTCTGTTTTGTATGTTATTTTCTACCTGAACCGAAGCATTATTATCAACCAAAGCATCTCTGTCGCTGATGTCACCAGTCGTCACATCTGTTGAAGAACGGTGTGAAAAGGAGCTGCCGCCTGCAGGACTGGCACCCTCATCAATGTGATTCCTCACATCGTTGTCGGCCTCATCATGGCAACTTGCGACAGGCGACTATTGCCCAGCTAGAGAATCAATACCACCAGAGAACGACGAGGAACAACGGACGACCGGGGACAGCTCAAGGCGGGAAGTACGGCGACTGGCTGCATGCATGTCAGAGGAGCTCGGTACTGGAGAATCTTCCGCAGGATGTGCCCGCACATGATTAAAGGAAGATAGGGTATCTGCATCGTTGTTTGCACTAGGATTTTCAGTAAGAAATCGAGGTTATCGAACCAGTAGGAGGAAGGAAACGACTCAAAGGTGTTGCTAGCAACTTGGAAACCTACACAACACAAACTCAAGACTTTTCCCCAACGAACAGTGAGGTTGTCAATCTCACCGGTTTGTTGAAAACATAGGGGTTAACTGTATGGTGTGGAAGGTAATGGTGGTTTGCAGAAAGGTAAACAGTAACGGTGGAAGATGTATCAATGTTAAAGATTGGACCGGGGTCCATAGTTCACTAGAGGTGTTCTTCTTAAGATAAACAAACATGGAATGCTGGGTAAACAAATTACAGCAACGCAATTGATAGGACTGAGCAAGGCATAACAATGCAATACTAGACATTCATGATCCTATGATATTCGATTGGGCAATACAACAATATACATAGACCGCCATCCAAATGCATCTATGACTACTAATCCACCTTCAGGTTATCATCCGAACCCCCTACGGTATTAAGTTGCAAGCAACGGATAACTTGTAACATCCCAGCATTAGAGCTTAGAAATAAGCCGAACACAGATATGTTCATTCCATTCATGCATAGAAAATCCGAATAATTTTCGCGCTTTTAAATAAAAAACTTGCCAAAGTGATTGAAGCTTCTCTCAACTTGATGGAATTGAAGTAGATCATCAAGTTGACTGTGATAAGTTTCAATATGACCTTTGCTAAAACCTTATTTTGGGCACTGTTCAAAAAATCGTCCGATATGCCGATTTATCGTCTGATTTATCTCTTATCACTAGGTGACCGATAAGCCGATTAATCAATTTATCACCCGATAAATTTATTTATCGCCCGATAAATCGGCCGATACACCAAAAATCACTAATTTCTAGCTGACCAAGAAGTTAACGATAAATGATATCCTCAACATTGATTTTGGGTAAAGGAAGATTTGATCTAATGGTAGATCAAATGTAATAAAATTAAACCATAATGCATTTCTTAATGATTAATATTTGATCCTTAAGTAATCATATCCTAGTATTCATTAAAATGACTCGTGAATACCAAGTTTAGAATAAAACTCAAGATACAAGAATGTAATAACTAACTCTTGACCTATTTTACCCTTATTTATTTGTACCATGTGTGTCATGGTAATACCCAACCTTAACTCTTTAGTGAGATTGAGTAGGAAGGAAACCAAGTCAAGATCATTCACCATATATCTTTCTGCCCATATCAATCTTTACCATTCCTATTGGAATCATATTCCAATATCTGTTGTTCATCAATGCTGAGTAATCAACTATTGATTCACCAATTCTTAATCTATCAAATCTTGACCTATCAACTCTTGTCCTTATTAGAGCATTCACTTAAGGCCTATAAAGAAAGAAGTAAGAAGAGGTAAATAGAAATGCTAGATTTAAATATCATCTACAGGATGGGAGTGTTGGAAGAGAATTAAAATCAATATGGTAATTGAAGGAGTTAACTTACTCTTGAATTGATAGAAGAGTTATTTGGAATATACAATGGTATGGAGATAAAGGTTGTAAGGATGAACATTGAAGATAGATACCAAGGAGTAATCCTATTGGATTAAGTAAGCATAGTCCATGAATAACATCCCTTAATCCAATAGAGATACTAAGAAGATAATTTCAATACAACTGTAATGTTGTATTGATGAAGCCTTGATTAGCCAACTGGAAACCCAAACCATAAAATATCAAAGGATTATAATGATCATGCTTTAGTCACCAAGATTAAATACTTATATCAAGTATAAGTAACATTGGTGGGTAGAACATGATTGAACCCTAGTAAAGATATGTCATTCTAGGTTAGCCATGGCAAGTCCCATTAATATAATGTCAGGTTGGAGTATGAGATACTAGAGTGAAGTAGAGACAAGATAGTATGATTAAGATGATGTTAGAGCAACATTGGATTAAAGAAGTAGTATTTTTCTCTTTAGAAATACTAAGCTTTTGAGGAAAGTAGAATTTGATTTATATACATCCATTGTAGTAATGTTAGTGATGGATGATTAAGGAAGAGTATGAATGGAGTTAGAAGTAACCACTTGTTGGATTGGATATTATCAGCAGTAGAGTAGTTGATATAACCAAGTATGGATATGAAAAGATTATGAAAAGCTTCAGTGTCAAGCTCATTAGATTTATAAATGGAAAGAGAAGAATAAAAGGTGGATAAGAATATTCTTGTGAAGTAAAGCTTATCATGTTAATACATGATGGTGGATATGAAGAAGTAATATATCTAGGAAAGGAATTCC
Source organism: Avena sativa (assembly GCA_916181665.1). Classification (NCBI taxonomy): domain Eukaryota; kingdom Viridiplantae; phylum Streptophyta; class Magnoliopsida; order Poales; family Poaceae; genus Avena; species Avena sativa. The sequence continues at coordinate 160,866,771 of OV702294.1, read as the reverse complement.
TTAATTAGAAGTCCAGAATTGTGAATTATGGAAGATAGGAATTCTTGGTAAACACTAAACCCTAAATCTATAATCAAGCTTAAACATCCATCTCATCTGTTGGATAAATCATTGTATTTTCACAATGCTTTATAGGAGTATTTTCCTATATTAAATCACTTAAGCACATCTTTGTCATTTTCAACCATCATTATCATAGGTGCTTAGGAACTATCTTTGTCAATTCTTTCTCATAAGTTAGCCTAGAAAACAATCCCACTATTTTACTTTAAATGGTGATATCATTCATGATCATAAACATAAAGATAATATGTCTTAACCATTCACCTTTATTCACAATTATAAAAGGATATTAAAATATTAAAACTCCCATAATTCATGGTGGACATTTATAATCTCAAACCTTTAACTCTTATGTTAGTAATAATAAAATATTTACATTGCTATTTCCTAAATTGTGAGAATAATATTAACCATATTAACTACTCAAAACTTTATGTATCAAATAATAATGAAGGATCAATATATATAAAAGTTTCTTTCATATTATAAATCAATAAGAATCAAAATATCATTTTATAGGATCCTAAACAAATCCTAAAACCTAAGACCCTAATTTCTACTTATTCTATTTGATATAATAACCTTCATATGATTATGAATATGAAAGTATATAAAAAAGTAAATCAATAAAATATATTATTATTAAAATTAGGCATACCAGAGTCTTAAGTATATTTCCATAAACTTACAATTTTCTAAATAAGAATTCCTAGAAAGTTTAAAACAAATGAATAAATACAAAACTAGGAAAGAAAACAGAAATAAAAATGGGTAAAAGGAATGGAGTAGCAGTCAGCAATGGCCCACGGCCCACTTCCTCACGGAACTAACCGTCGCTTGCGTGCAGCATCAGCCACCAGCCGCTCACTTCGCTGCAGCCCACTCTGGCCTAGGCCCAAGTAACCCTTCGTCGTCGTCTTCGCCAGCAAGCCAAGCAGTTGCATGGAGAGCATCGATGCCGTCCGCCGTCGTCGCTACGATTCCCGCAATCGTCGAGGTCGCCGTGCGAGGATAAGATCGCCACGAGGACGCCCTTATCCCCCTTTTGATGTAATTATGCCCTAGAGGCAATAATAAAGATGTTATTATTATAATTCTTGTTCATGATAAAGTTTATATTCCATGCTATAATTGTATTAAGCGGAAACTTTAATACTTGTGTGGTTTGTGAACAACACCGTATCCCTAGTATGCCTCTATGGACTAGCTCATTGATTAATGATGGTTAAGGTTTCCTAACCATAGACATGAGTTGTCGATTAATAATGAGATCATATCATTGGGAGAATGATATGATGGATAGACCCAAACTAAGCGAAGCAATTAGATCGTATCATCGTGTTCATCTTTCCGAAGCTTTTCTTATGTCAAATATTGTATTCCTTAGACCATGAGATAATACAACTCCCTGGTATCGGAAGAAATCTTTGAGGTCATCAAACGTCATCCTATGAGAGGGTGATCATAAAGGTGTCTCTCAGGTGATCGGAAAATACCTGTTGGGTTGTATGTATCGAGATGGGATTTGTCCCTCCCAAGTCAGAGAGATATACTTCGGGCCCACTCGGTAATCGATATCAACACCGCTTGCAAGCATGTGGTTAAGGAGTTAGTCACAAAGTGATATCAGATTATGGAACGAGTAAAGAACTTGCTGTGAACGAGATTGAACTAGGTATGACGGTACCGACGATCGAATCTCGGGCAAGTAAAATATCGCGAGACGAAGGGAATATAAATATGGGATTGATTGAATCCTAGCATCGTGGTTCATCCGATATGATCATCAATGAATTTGTGGGAGTCAATATGGGTTTCCAGACCCCGTTGTTGATTATTTATATAAGATCGTGTCTGCATATTCTCGAACGCGAAGGGTCACACACTTAACGTGTCTCGACGCTAGGATAGATTGGATAATTGGTTTATGAGTTTTTTGTTCGGAGTCTCGGATGGGATCCGGGACATCATGAGAGGTTCCAGAATAGTCCGGAGAATAAGATTCATATAAGGCAATGCAGTTTTTGGAGTTCGGAATTGTTTCGGATTAATCAGTATTGTACCAGAAGCTTCTAGAACCTTCCGGAGTGGGACCAACGTGGCCCCACTTGTCGGGAGGGGGCGTGGGCCTACGAGGGAGTGCCCTGGCCGCATTGGGCCAGGGGCACAAGGCCCCATAGGCCCAGCCGGCCAAAATCCTAGGGAAACCCTTCAGTGGTATCAGAAGGAGGAGGGGCCACGTTGGGGCCGCCGCCCTAGGGCTTGGAGGAGGGGCCAAGGGGGCCGGACATCCCCCTATATATAGAGGGTAGGGGAGCAGCCCTCCTCCCCCACTCCTTCAACCCTAGCCGCCATACTGCTGCCCTCCAGATCTCTCTCTCCCGACTGCGCGTAGGCGAAGCCCTGCCGCAGAAACTCTCCACCGCTTGCACCGCGCCGTCGCATTATAGATCCAATCCATCTCTCCACCCCACTTGCTGGATCAAGGAAGGAGGAGACGTCGAGGTGCCGCACGTGTGCATCTCTCGGAGGCATCAGAGCTAGATCTATGCGTAGATGTGTTTCACGAGTAGAACGCAACATGGTTGTTGCGGGTGTTGATGTTTTCAGTTGCAAGCCTCTTGTTTGTGTTCTTCTTATGACGCGGGATAGTGAGATCGAAGCGGTCCAGGCCAACCTTACGCGACCTCGTTCGCGAGACCGGCTCCGCACTTGACGTGTGGCTTGTTCCACACATGCGGCTGGTGGATGCTAGTTTCTCTCACTATAGTTGTCATGGGATTTACACCGGAGTTTGGCAACCATAATATCACCATTGTGGCTTTCCGTAGGTAAGAATCATTCTTAGCTTGCTACTCCCATAATCCACGTAAAACATGCAACAACAAAGTAGAGGCGTCTAACTTGTTTTTGCAGGGAGTGTTTTCTGTGATATGGTATGGCCCAAGATGTGATATGTGTATTGTATGTGATGATCATGTTTTGTAATGTTTCACGACTTGCATGTCGATGAGTACACAACCGGCAGGAGCCATATGGTTGTCTTTATAATTGTGTATGACCTATGTGTCAACTTCTTATCCGCCATGTAATAGTTTCACTTTATCGCTAAGTAGTTAGCAATAGTTGTAGTTGCTATTCGTGGTGGAGGCAATCATGGTGGAGTGATGGAGATCATGCCGGCACGCTCAAGATGGAGATCATTGCACGAAGATTGGCTATACCATGTCACATAAAGTTATATGCATGTGATGTTTATCCTTTTATGTATCTTATTATGCTTAGATCGCGACGGTTGCATTATAAGATGATTCCTCACTTAAAGATCAAGATAAAACTATGTTCTCCCCATGTATGCACTGTTGCGAAAGTTCGTCGTGTCCAAGCATCACGTGATGATCGGGTGCTATAGACTCTACGTTCACATACAACGGGTGCAAGCCAGTTTTGCACACACGGAAATACTTGGGTCTAACTTGACGAGCCTAGCATGTACAGACATGGCCTCGGAACACATGAACCGAAAGGTTAAGCATGAGTCATATGAATGATATGATCGACACTTCGTTGTCCACCATTGAAACCACATCTCTTCTCGTGAAGATCGGATTAGGTGTGGTGAATTTGGATCATGTTCACTAAACAACTTGAGGGATGTTGAATTTAGTGGGAGTTCATCTAGTAATTTGATTAAAAGTTGAACTAGTTATCATGAACATAGTCTAATTTGTACTTGCAAACATTGTAGATCAAATGGCTAAGTCCAACTTCAACTTCAACGTTTTTGCTGAGAAGGAAAAGCTTAGAAACAATGGGTCTAACTTCACCAACTGGTTCCGCAATCTGAGAGTCATTCTCTCTGGCGGTCAAAAGGACTATGTCCTTGAGAAAGCGTTAGGTGACGCCCCTGCTGCAACTGCGCCGACTGATGAGAAAGATGTCTATCAGTCACGCAAAGATGATTATGGTGTGATTAAGAGCACCATGTTGTTTGCTATGGAATCGGACCTTCAAAATCGTTTTGAAGACTATCCCGGGCCCTTTGAGATTCTTGAGGAGCTGAAAACTATGTTTCAGACTCAGGCCCGTTCTGAGAGATATGAGATCTCTGAGAAATTCTTTAGCTACAAGATGGAGGAAGGGAGTTCCGTTAGTGAGCACGCCATTAAGATGTCGGGCTACACTCAACACCTTGAGCAACTGGACTGCAAGATTCCAGAGGAGCTCAAGATTGACAGGGTTCTGCAATCACTCCCTCCTAGCTAAAAAAGTTTTGTAGTTACTCACAATCAAATTGGTTCCACTGATACGATCACCGAGCTCTTCGCTAAGCTGAAGGCTGCAGAGGTGGACATCAAAAAGGATAATCATGTGTTGATGGTCAACAAGCCCCCCAGCTTTAAGAAAGGTAAGGGTGCAAAGAAGCCCTTCAAGAAAGGTAGCGGCAAGCGCGTTGCCCCTGCTGAGAAGAAGCTCAAGTCTGGACCTAAGCCGGACACTGAGTGCTTCTATTGCAAGGACAAGGGTCACTAGAAGCGCAACTGTCTGAAGTACTTAGCGGACAAGAAGGCTGGCACCATCAAAGGTATATTTTATATACATGTTATTGATGTTTTCCTTACTAGCCCTCATTGTAGTGCCTGGGTATTTGATACTGGTTCAGTTGCTAATATTTGTAACTTGAAACAGGAGCTACGGAATAGACGACGGCTTGCGAGGGATGAGGTGACGATGCGCGTTGGCAACGGATCAAGAGTTGATGTGATGGCCGTCGTCACGCTCTCCTTAGTTTTACCTTTGGGATTAGTTCTAAACCTTAATAAGTGTTATTACGTGCCTGCGTTGAGCATGAACATTATTTCTGGATCGTGTTTATTGCAAGACGGTTATTCATTTAAATCGGAGAATAATGGTTGTTCTATTTATATGAGTAACATCTTTTATGGTCATGCACCTGCTATGAATGGTTTATTTCTTCTGAATCTCGAAAGGGATGAAACACACATCCATAACATTGAGGCTAAGAGATGCAAAGTAGATAGTGATAATACTACTTATTTGTGGCACTGTCGTCTAGGTCATATTGGTGTAAAGCGCATGAAGAAACTCCATTCTGATGGACTTTTGGAGTCTCTTGATTTTGAATCATTTGACACATGCGAACCATGCCTCATGGGCAAGATGATCAAAACCCCGTTCTCCGAAATGATGGAGCGAGCAACGGACTTGTTGGAAATAATACATACCGATGTATGCGGACCGATGAGTGTTTCGACGCGCGGTGGATATCGCTATTTTCTCACTTTTACCGATGACTTAAGTAGATATGGGTATATCTATTTAATGAAACATAAATCTGAAACATTTGAAAAGTTCAAAGAATTTCAGAATGAAGTGGAGAACCATCGTAACATAAAAATTAAGTTTCTACGATCCGATCGTGGAGGTGAATATTTGAGTTATGATTTTCTCACGCATCTTAAAGCGAGCGGAATCGTTTCGCAACTCACGCCACCCGGAACACCACATCGCAATGGTGTGTCTGAACCCCGGAATCGAACCCTATTAGATATGGTTCGATCGATGATGTCTCTTACTGATTTGCCGTTATCATTTTGGGGTTATGCATTAGAAACCGCTGCATTCACTTTAAATAGGGCACCATCTAAATCCGTTGAGACGACACCGTATGAACTGTGGTTTGGTGCTAAACCTAAGTTGTCGTTTCTTAAAGTTTGGGGATGTGAAGCTTACGTCAAGAAGTTGATGCCAGACAAGCTCGAACCCAAAGCGGAGAAATGCGTCTTCATAGGATACCCTAAGGAAACTATTGGGTATACCTTCTATCACAGAACCGAAGGCAAAGTGTTTGTCTCAAAGAACGGTTCCTTTCTTGAGAAGGAGTTTCTCTCGAAAGAAGTGAGTGGGAGGAAAGTAGAGCTAGACGAGGTTGTTGAACCTTTTCTTGAGTTGGAGAGTAGCGCAGCACCTGGAATTGTTCTAGTGTCGTCTGCACCAACAATAGAGGAAGCTAATGACAAGGATCATGAAGCTTCGGACGATGCTGCTACTGAACGTCGCAGGTCGACAAGGTCGCGTGCCCCTCCTGAGTGGTATGGCAACCCTGTCTTGACTGTCTTGTTGGTAGAAGACAGTGAACCTATGAACTATGAGGAAGCAATGATGAGCCCAGACTCTGAGAAATGACTGGAGGCCATGAAATCTGAATTGGGATCCATGAGCGAAAACCAAGTATGGACTTTGGTGGACCCTCCTAGCGACCGAAAGGCCGTTGAGTGCAAATGGATTTTCAAGAAGAAAACGGACGCGGATGGTAATGTTACCGTCTATAAAGCACGGCTTGTCGCGAAAGGTTTTCGACAAGTTCAAGGTGTTGACTACGATGAGACTTTCTCTTCCGTAGCGATGTTTAAGTCCATTCGGATTTTATTAGCAATTGCTGCGTTTCATGATTATGAAATATGGCAGATGGATGTCAAGACTGCTTTCCTCAATGGCAACATTGATGAAGAGTTGTATATGATGCAAACCGAAGGTTTTGTTGATCCTAAGGATGCTGATAAAGTATGCAAACTTCAGCGTTCCATTTATGGACTGAAGCAAGCATCTCGGAGTTGGAACCTTCGTTTTGATCAAGTGATCAAGAGCTTTGGATTTGTTCCAATTAGCTATGAAGCTTGTATCAACAAGAAAGTGAGTGGGAGCTCAGTGAAATTTCTGGTACTATATGTGGATGACATATTGATTATTGGAAATGACATTAACATGCTTAACGATGTGAAGAGTTATTTGAACAAATGTTTTTCAATGAAAGACCTAGGTGAAGCTGCTTATATATTGGGCATCAAAATCTATAGAGATAGACAAAGACGCCTGATAGCTTTAAGCCAGAGTACATACCTAGACAAAGTTCTGAAAAGGTTCAGAATGGATAAGGCAAAGAAAGGTTCAGTGCCTATGTTGTCAGGTAAGATATTGAGCAAGGCTCAGTGTCCAGCTACGGTAAATGATAGAGAAGCTATGAGAAAAGTGCCATATGCCTTGGCCATAGGTTCTATCATGTATGCCATGCTGTGTACTAGACCGGATGTGTCCAATGCTCTTAGTTTGACGAGCAGATACCAAAGTGATCCAGGAGTGGAACACTGGACAGTCGTGAAGAACATCCTAAAGTACCTAAATAGGACTAAAGAAATGTTCTTAGTCTATGGAGGTGATGAACAGCTCGTCGTAAAGGGTTACGTCGACGCTAGTTTCGACACCGACAAGGATGATTCTAAATCTCAGACAGGATATGTTTATATTTTGAATGGAGGAGCTGTGAGCTGGAGAAGCTGCAAGCAAAGCGTGATCGCGGGATCTACGGTAGAAGCGGAATACATGGCTGCTGCAGAAGCGTCAAGTGAAGGAGTTTGGATCAGGAACTTCATCACTGAGCTTAGCGTGGTTCCAAGTGCATTGGAACCACTGGAGATATTGTGTGACAACACTAGCGCCATAGCACTCGCTAAGGAACCAAGATATCATCCAAAGACCAAGCATATCAACCGCAAGTTTCATATAATCCGAGATTATATAGCAGATGGAGATCTGAAGATTAGCAAAGTACATACAGATCTGAATGTCGCAGATCCATTGACTAAACCTCTTCCACGTGTAAAACATGATCAGCACCTTAGTGCCATGGGTGTGAGATTGTTGCCAAATGTAAACTAGCTTATTGACTCTAGTGCAAGTTGGAGACTGTTGGAATTATGCCCTAGAGGCAATAATAAAGATGTTATTATTATAATTCTTGTTCATGATAAAGTTTATATTCCATGCTAGAATTGTATTAAGCGGAAACTTTAATACTTGTGTGGTTTGTGAACAACACCGTGTCCCTAGTATGCCTCTATGGACTAGCTCATTGATTAATGATGGTTAAGGTTTCCTAACCATAGACATGAGTTGTCGATTAATAATGAGATCATATCATTGGGAGAATGATATGATGGACAGACCCAAACTAAGCGAAGCAATTAGATCGTATCATCGTGTTCATCTTTGCGAAGCTTTTCTTATGTCAAATATTGTATTCCTTAGACCATGAGATAATACAACTCCCTGGTATCGGAAGAAAGCTTTGAGGTCATCAAACGTCATCCTATGAGAGGGTGATCATAAAGGTGTCTCTCAGGTGATCGGAAAGTACCTGTTGGGTTGTATGTATCGAGATGGGATTTGTCCTTCCCAAGTCGGAGAGATATACTTCGGGCCCACTCGGTAATCGATATCAACACCGCTTGCAAGAATGTGGTTAAGGAGTTAGTCACAAAGTGATATTGGATTACGGAATGAGTAAAGAACTTGCTGTGAACGAGATTGAACTAGGTATGACGGTACCGACGATCGAATCTCGGGCAAGTAAAATATCGCGAGACGAAGGGAATATAAATATGGGATTGATTGAATCCTGGCATCGTGGTTCATCCGATATGATCATCGATGAATGTGTGGGAGTCAATATGGGTTTCCAGACCCCGCTGTTGATTATTGATATAAGATCATGTCTGCATATTCTCGAACCCGAAGGGTCACACACTTAACGTGTCTTGACGCTAGGATAGATTGGATAATTGGTTTATGAGTTTTTTGTTCGGAGTCTCGGATGGGATCCGGGACATCACGAGAGGTTCCGGAATAGTCCGGAGAATAAGATTCATATAAGGCAATGCAGTTTTTGGAGTTCGGAATTGTTTCGGATTAATCGGTATTGTACCGGAAGCTTCTAGAACCTTCTAGAGTGGGACCAACGTGGCCCCACTTGTCGGGAGGGGGCGTGGGACTACGAGGGAGTGCCTTGGCCGCATTGGGCCAGGGGCACAAGGCCCCATAGGCCCAGCCGGCCAAAACCCTAGGGAAACCCTAGGGAAACCTTCTAGAAGGAGGGGGAAAACTTGCCCCCCACTCCAACCCTTGGGGTCGCCGCCCTAGGGCTTGGAGGAGGGGCCAAGGGGCTGGCCATCCCCCTATATATAGAGGGCAGGGGCGCAACCCTCCTCCCCCACTCCTTCAACCCTAGCCGCCATACTGCTGCCCTCCAGATCTCTCTCTCCCGACTGCGCGTAGGCGAAGCCCTGCCGCAGAAACTCTCCACCGCTTGCACCGCGCCGTCGCGTTGTAGATCCAATCCATCTCTCCACCCCACTTGCTGGACCGAGGAAGGAGGATATGTCGAGGTGCCGCACTTGTGCATCTCTCGGAGGCATCACCACTTGTGGTGCTAGATCGGATCGGATCGCGAGGAGGAGAAGCGAGTACGACTACATCACCCACGTTCTGTCGAACGTTCCGCTGTGCGAATCTTCAAGGGTATGAAGATATCAGCTATTCCCCCTCGTTGTTTGCATCTCCTAGATTAGATCTTGGCTTTCCCGTTAGCATCCGTAGAAATTTTTTGATTTACTATGCTGCGAAACCCTTCACCTCTATCTCTTAATACCCAAATCCCTCATTCTATCGCTCTATACCGCACACGCACAGACGCTCTGGAAACCCTAGCAGTGGGTGCCTCGCCGTCCCAACTTACCATAGCTCCCCTTGCTCTTCCATGGACACCTTCGTGCTCCTGATGGTCATCTAGGTAGTTTGCCCCATCTTGCTCAGGTCGGGGTGGTCTCGTGCAGCCGAATCAAGACCTCCATCTCCGAAGCCGGTGACCGTCGCTCCCATCGATTCCGGTCGGGTCTCGACTCACCAACCCCTCCACAAGCATCCTAGTAAGCCACTGAGTCTCCCAGTGCCCTTACATTCCTCAATTGCTTCTGGAATGGTATTCCCGACGTGCGCCGCCCGTAGCCGCCGCATAAACTCGCCGTCGTTGCTTTTCCGGTAGCCAAAAACCAGCGGTGTCGCCCCTTTATCGTTCAGTGCACGCCCCTGCACCCTATGCGCTTAGCCAGGCAGCCTAGCGCACGCTAGCTCACCGTCTCTGTGCTCGATTGGGGAGGAACTCCGGCGGGGTGACGTCATCGTGACGCCAGGGTGATGTCACCATGTGTGGTCAAGCCGAGTCAAACTTTTTCGGGTCCCGCTTCGCAGATGTGGCGTGCTGACGTGGTGGAGACCCCACCAATCAGTGTATGTATGGGTAGAATTAGGTTAGTACAGAATTTTTTTGTAATTAGGGTTTTGTTTGCTGATGTCATTTTGACCTAATAAAGATATTTTATTATTTTTAGAAATTGATTAAATATTGTAAATTCAATAACTATTGTTTTATAATTCAGAAAAATATGTACAATATATGAAAATTTGTAGAAAAATAAAATCTATAACTTAAAACTATTATCAAACATTATTATGTTAACAATTTAAATAATTATTGTTTAATAAAGATTTTAAAAGTAATAAAACTTTGATAATTCATATTTTAATAATGGTAAATGTTAAAAATATAAATAAAATACCAAAAATCTTAGAAAAATAAGAACTATAAGTTAAAACTATAATCATGCATTATTATTTCACTTAATTAAATATTTATTATATATTAAGTATTTATAAAGTAATAAACCTTGTAAAAATCATATCTTATTATTTATAAGTCACAAAAATAAATGTAATATACCAAAATGATCATAAAAATAATACCTACATGTTAAAAATATAATATTACACTTTTGATTTAAATAAAAATTTAAATACTTTAATAACTTTAAATTAAACCTATTTCCTGAGTTGTTAATTCATATAAGGGTAAATAAAATTTGTTAATATTTTAAAATTGCCAATTTAGGTCTAATAAGTAATACTAGTCTTAAATATTGATGGTATTAAGTCAAAATGATTCAACACATTTTAAATAGAATTCTGTTAAATTATTATTCCACCATATGTGTAGTTTATTTCCTAAAAAGATCTTTATCAAATATAAAATCCTCAAGAATAATTTGGGATTAAATAAAACCTTTTACTTACCTCAACCACAAGTTATAAACTAAACATATCACCACACTATAGTAAATCCATAAGTAGTTAAGTAATATTACTTCCTTGTTTACAAACTATAACCACTCATTCACAAAAAGATAAATGATTCTATTCCATTGAAAAATCAAGAAACCACTAGACCAAATAAAAATATAACCATTCTTAAGTAACTTTAAGGAAACAATATAAAGTGAACAAGATACAAATAACATTAGCAATATACCTTAATTCCATCTATGTCTTTAAAGTTAACTTTAGTCTACAATACTTTAAATATTATACTAAAAACTTTATTATATACTTTATAGTTAACTTTGGTCTGTTATAATTAAGCTATAAAGCATCTTAGTACCAAACTAACCAAGTTAAAAACCAAGATAGATAAGTCTCAAATACTACTTATATCATTATTCAAATAGAGCAACTCTTTCTTACTTAAGGACTATAACTAGAAATAACACCTAATAAGGTTAACTTAAAATTTAGGTACTTCTCCTTAGCTATGTAATATTTTTTTTAAAGTTATTCTTTTAAGGTACATTATAAAGCAAGACATAAGCATTTTTATAAAATCTCTAAATGATGAATAAACCTTATATACATAGTCTACAAATACCTTTCCCACTTGAGTATTCCATTATTGTGTGTGCTTTATTATACTTACATGTTGTTTCACACACGCTCACAAACCTTAATAAGAAGCACAAGTGTGAAGCTTATCTAAAAGTGCAACACATTCCAAAGAAATCATTTCTAGAATCCAAACCCTAGAACAACGTTTACCAAATTGCATTACATTACTTATGCATAATAGCATCTTGCTTCTTTGAACATTAGTCCTTACCGGACCAATGATGCTGATTTTAGAGATTGGATCTTATGTCTTGAAGACCGTGAGTGCATATTCTTGCAATCACAAACGGCAAGTTCACACTTGGTCATGTCCTTTGATTATTTTTTGTAAAGTATTTTACAAATCCAGTGTTGTCATCACCTGCATTTGAAAAACGTCCGAAAACACTATTTTCATAATAATGTGATTATAGGTTATTTACCATGAGGTAATAACCTACTATGAAAGTTCCGGTGGTAAAGGAACATATTATCTAGGAATTAACAACCAATGTCGCCAGTGATTCTTGCGTCGTATATCACGCGTTAACCATGAGATTTGGAATGGGACAGAGAAGTCAGCTGTATCTTCTTCCTCTCGCATGTAGCCAGATGTGCAGGTCGTGGCTATTATCACTCGTAGCATGCATATTAATTGGTAATTCGTAGAGGATATGCAGCATATGGGTGGGAACCCTCAACGTCCCACGATAGTTCTGGCATCTAACGGTCTGTACAAACCATTGTCGTAATTCAATGTGTGGGCATGGTGTACACCAAGGAGGCATGCAAGATCGCTAAGGGGGTAGTGATTGGCTTGGATCTTAGACTGGGCCCCATACCAAGGAAGTATGGACAAGGTCATGACTTGGTTGTGCAACAAGGCTAAGGTCTCTCATAGGTAAAGTATCGCACCTCTGCAGAGTGTAAGAACTATAACTTGTTACTCCCTGTTCTGGGAAGGAGCTGCGAACATGGCGGGAAAGGAACTCCATGAAAGTTCTGGCAAACCCGTGAAGACTGATGGACATAGCTTTTCAGAATAAAAGCAACCTTTGAAGAAATGTTTACGAAAACCTGCATTGCCTACTGTAACATCCCAGCATTTAGGAACCAACGAAGGGTAGATATAGGAATCTATGAATTTGCATGCATTCATCTGTAAAAATATGGGTAAATTTTTTGCCAAATAAAAACCTAAAGTGATCAATGTTCCTTTCATGCTTTGAGATCAGGTATAGTCTTGAAGGATGATTGTTATAAACTTTGATATGAGTTTTGTGGATTAGTGTGTTTTGGGAAATGAAATTTGAATTTAAAACTTGAGTATTGGATTTATAATTCAAAAGGATTCAGAATAATGTTGAGTATTAAGATTTAGTCAAGAGTTGATAAATAGTAGCTAAAATTACAAGTAAATAACATAATTAAAAAAAGGAGTATTTATTTCATAAATTTATTCAATGAATAAGTTACAAAATGTAACTTATAAAGATGATCAAGAAACTTCACGATAGATAATGAAATAAAAGAACCTTTATATGTATTGAGTAACATAACAATCTTTATTACAAAAGAATAAATAAAGATTACAAAAGAATAAAAGAAAGATTACAAGTAACTATCTATAAAGAAAAGAAAAACCTAATCTAAGTCTTGAATCTTCAAGTCTGGTACCTGCAAAACAAACACAAACAAAAAGAAAGAAAGTTAAGGATTAAAAATGTTTTACTCTCAGAATTGACAGTGAGTTGCACTGTTCAAATTTTCATCATTGAGTAATTTAAGGCGCAAGTTTCACCAATATAAAAGAACTAAATCTTTCATAATTTAAGCTAGAAGTCAAATAACTCCAAACAGCAAGGAGGGGAAAGTTTCACCAGACAAGGAAATGTAACCAGATGAAAGTAACTTCCATATCCCGAGCATATCCACAAGGTACAACAGGCACACAAGCAGCACACACACCAAAATGCATGGTGTGTGCTGTCAGCACAGCATCAACAGGCCACACACACAAAACTACTCAACACAGCCGTGGGTGGTATCTCCAACACCATTCTCTGGTGCATACACACCAAGCACATCAGCCCAGCTAAACCAAACCAAAGCCAAATCAGATCACACCAACCAAACTCTTGATCATTTCACCAAGATGGTGACATAAGGACGGGGTAGATCAGGTGGATAGCAAGGACAAGATCAAGCCACCAGGACCAGGAGGTGGAGAGCTAGATCAAGGCCAAGTCCAGGAGTTGGAAGTATCAGGAAAAGCATCAGATCAAGCTAGTCATACAACCAGCAAGATCAAGCTAGCCACAAGACAACCACTTGCAACCCCAACAACACCCAAGTGTGGTGAGTACCTTAAAACATCCACATATCCTATTAATCCTAATCAAACAGAAAAGCATGGGATGTTTTACAAGTTTAAACTCTCAGTGATTACCCAAGTGGGGTAAACCTATCATAGAGGAAATTTGAAATATAAAGGCTAACACTAAACTCTACCAAATCCATCAGAATCTCATACCAGCATCCTAGGATCGGGTGATCATAAACAACTCATATATTCCAATATGTTCTCAAATAGTTTATAAAATTTGGGTACATCCCCTAATGGAGTAGCACCTCAAATTTCATAAACTATATGCACCAACATTAAGCTTTAAGCAAACAAATCATTTTTCCCAAACTTTGACTCAAGAATCAGTAGCTGGTATCACTACCAGAACCAATCTATGAGTAACAATAAGATAAGGGTCTAGTCCCTAAACCTCAGACCAACATCATGGGTTCTAGGTATTTAAGGAAAGAAGTTTCCATTTATTTCTGATGCCAATCTAATCTTAAGCTTGAACAAAAACCAAGCCAAATAATAGAATCTAGTCTTGTGTGCCATATTAAAATGGTGTCACAAGAACATTTTCTAAACTAAGCAAGTTAAGCATCCAATCTTCATAGATACAACCACATCCAACTATAAATCATTTTCTTGATATTAATCACAAAAATCATAACCAGGAATATTCATATATATATATCATCACTGTAAGAGACCATCTGATCTCAAACTGTATATGAATCTATAAGCCAATATTTACTGGTGCAGTGAATCATCACTGACAGTGCTACTATCAGTACTAGAGTACTAATAGTAGAGAGACACACTAAGCATCAACCTAACCAACTAGGTTTCACAGCTACACCATCAGCTTAACCAAGCTTTATTATCAATTAGGGGCAACACTACTGAATCACTAGCATCAGATCAACAATAGCATCAAATAATCACAGCATGACAGAAAGCACTGAGGTACAGTGAGCACAATCTTCATTAGGCCTCATCACCAGATCAAATCATCATCTTACAAGCACAAAGAGGAATGAATCCTAGAACCAGGGAAGAACCCTAGAACCAGTATGAACCCTAATGAGGGATGGCCACTAGCTATACACATATGAACTCAGAGAAGGTGTAGGCACGGGTGATAACCAAGGACCAACTCACATGTGGTCCTCGTTGTAGATTAGAAGAGGAAGAAGAGGGTCGTCGACGAACACGGCGGCACGAAGAGCACCCCAAGGGGGCGCTATGACCCACACCACGCCAAGGCAGGGACAATAGCCATGCCTAAGGTGAGGAACATCACCATAGCACACGGCAGCAGCGGCGGCGACAGCACCAGCGCCCATCCCAAACCCTAGGGTTCAGGACGGAGCTAGTCTGGCCACAGGGAAGCTCCAAATCCAAATCAAATTGGACATGAAGGTAGATCATGGTCAACAACCTCGCCCTACATCACGGCAGCGGCCAGGGAGGACCACAGCAACGAGCAGCGCACGGCGGCGGCGCCGTCGACCACGGGGTCGAAGAGGAGAAGAGAGATGAGAACGAAGAGGGTGACAGGGGAGTGTGGGCTAGACTGGGCCAAAACCACTTCGGGGTGTGGTTTTGGTTCTATCCTATTGGGCCACAGGGGCCCAATAAACCAACGCAGGCAACCCATTTACCTAAAGGCCATTTTTAATAAATAAGAAAAGACCAAAATGCCCCTGAACTTAAATAAGTTCTAGAAAATAAAATAAAAATCCAAAAATTATAAATAAAATATTTTTGGATTCACAATAATCCAAACTATCTAAATAAGTTAAGAAATAAAATTTTAGACATGTAAATTTTATTACGATTTTTGTAATATATATATTCCTTATGGAATTGTACAAAATTATTGAAAGATGATAAAAATAAATAAAAATCACTTTCATGATATATTAATATTGTAGTATTTTATAAAAATACTAAGCAAACATTTAATATTAATTTTTGGTATTTAAATGATAATTCTTAAAGGAATTATTAAATAAATAAAATACAATAAAATGAAACAAAATAAAAGAATACAATATTCAATAAATATTAAAAATTAATATTTATAAATTATTTATTATTAAAAGAATTTTTATAATTAACTAATGGGGGAGAATACACACAATGCTAAATAATGCATTACATTACTTTGCATAATCATTTTGCTTCTTTAAATATTGTCCTTACCGGGCAATAATGATGTTTTGTAGACATAGAAGCTCAAGGTCCAGTGCAAGCATCCGACTTCACTCCCTTGCAATCACAAAGCAAGTTCATCACTTTCTCATGTCCTTTGAAGAGTCTTTATCAAAGTATTTGCAAATTGTGTGTTATCATCTATATTATAGAAAAAGGAAATGTTATTTTCTTAAGATAATAAATCTTAGATATCATCCTAAGTGATGATATGATGGAGCAATAGAACTTAGGTTTATAATTGCATTAATGATGAACAATTAGGGATTAATAACCCATGACATCAGTGATTCTAGCACCGTATATTACGCGTTAACCATGAGATTTGGAATGGGATGGAGAAGTCATCTGTATCCTTTTCCTCTTGTATGGAGGCATGACGACCTTAACGTGACGTTGTGATTCCTTGTGCGGATCCAACATATGGGTGGGCACCCTTATGCCCCACACTTTTGGTTTATAGATTATATATGAATGGTGTTTAGGGATATAGTCCATGTAAATGGTACTATTCCAGGCATCACCAGGTCATAGAGTCTTCGGGAACTCATCAGGGTTTTAGCCTGCCCGAAAGGGGGCTTAACGGAGGTGAGCCAGCCCCGAAGGATCGTGCAGACATATGAGGTCGCGGAGATGGCAGTGATTGGCTTGGACCAACTACTAGGCCCCACATCATGGAATTGTGGATGGGAAAGTACGCCCGGTTGCGCAACAAGGAAGTTGATCTCTCATGGGAAAAGTAACGCACCTCTGCAGAGTGTAAGAATTGTAACTTGTTACTCCCTGTTCCGGGAAAGAGCTACGAACGCGGCAGGAAAGGAACTCCATGAAAGTTCTGGTCAACCTGTGAACGCTGATGGTCATAGATTTTTTATAATAAAATCAACATTTGAAGAAATATTTACAAAAACTGCATAGTGCCAAGGACTTATAGTCCGAGGTGGTAGCCAGAGAATCAAACTACCCACCTTGCATATAATGAACTTGCTGGGTAATGCTGTTACTCATCCTTTCCTTTGAATCCTTGCTTAGACTCTGAGAATCCCGAAGATACTCCAATGTATGCAGCTGAGAGCCAAGAGGAGGTCTTCTATGAAGAGCCCAACCTGTATGGAGCCGTAGAAGGGGAGGACCAAGATATCGTCTACGGAGGAGAGTTCCAGGAGGCCGAATAATTACCATAGTTCTAGTAGCCACTTGAGCCGAGCAGCATGAACCGTGTAGAATAAGCTGCTGAGCTCAACTCCTAGTTGGAGTTGCTACGTTTGAATTCCACTGAAAAACTTTATATTTTGGTTTGTAAGTTGAATCTTTTGGAATTCTTGAACTTTCGGTATTGTAATAATAATAATGTGTGTATGTTTGTAATATGGACCGCGATGTTTCTGTTGTACCACTATGAGGGATGTGATATTTACGGAACAGTGTTCTGTGGATGTCATGTCAACGACTATAGTGTACTACACATGCAGTGGTATGCTGGGTCACCGCAGTTGGTATCAGAGAAAATTGCTTTGACCTTAGGTTGGAAACCTAGTATGGGTATTACCTGTAGGAGTGTGTAGCAACGATAAAGAATTCCCTAAAAGAAGTATGATGGGTATTCAAATGAGAATATTCTATTATATGTTTTAGTGCGATAATTCTTTGTTATGATGCAATATATTAGTTGCTACTAATAAAGATATTTTTATTATATACAGAGCTATGGCACCAAAGTTTCCAAAACAGACTTTGGTAAGGAAAGAGGAGACTCTTTATGATTATCAAGGATCATTCACAGACCAACTTCGTCAACTTTTAAAGATTTTTAGTTGCCAACTAGAATTATAGTAAACACTATAACCTATTATGATGGTCGGATGTTATCCAAGTATCGTGTGAGTATCCAACTTCTAGAGGAGCTTGGATTATATCACGATCTACCTATAGGTGAAGGTAGGAGTCACTTAGCAGCATATCATGTTGCTGTTGTGGAGGCGATAGCTAATATCCGGGAGCATAAAGCCAAGGAGTTAGAAGGTAACACATTTTCTGTGATACCTCATGATTCTATAGACTCGGAGCCTATACCGGATCATCTTACTTTGGTTAAGAAGCATCCTAAGTTAGCTTCCAAGTTTATGGATAGATATCGAACACTCATTGTGTCTTTTTATAAGACACATCAAGTGATTGTCGAAGATAAAAATGACATGTTAGAGGATCTAACTGATCCGGAAAGGAGGAAGCAGTTAGCATTCCAGTTGGAGAAGGAAGCAAGTAGTAGTTCAATACCTATCTTTAAGGATATACCTATAGATCCTGAATCTTTTACACCATATCCTTATTCACCGAGGCCTGAACCTATATATGGTTCTACTATGGATATGAGGTATGCAGTACCACAGGGCTCAGAGGATGGTTCTGATTCAGAACTTCCAATTGAGAATTCTGATGGCTGGAGAATGGGGTCATATGAAGGATCTCATGAACACCAGATGTCCATAGATGGTTCTGACAGAAATGTTGGACAATCTAGCTGGATGGGTGTTAGAATTAACCCTAGTAACAGTAGTAGAAATGCTATGTTCATAAATAATCAGGATGAAGAAGAAGATCCTGAGGAGAGAGTGTTTGAATCATCAACATCTTCTCCAAACCCAGGGAATATACATTATCCGGTGTTTAACTATCTTGCCCAAAGGAGCACCTAGGGACCACCAGGATCTGCGTATTCTGTTGATGACTCAAGGAATGAAGCTCAAGAGATGCAAGTGGGAGATAATGTTGAATATGTTTCTGAAGACTTTTTAGCTGAGCTGGAGGGAGTCAATGCGCTCAGGTTGAGTAATGACTCAAGTCCTGACACTACAGATACTGAGTATGTTCCTTCAGGAAGGCCATTGGTTCCACAAACTGTGCGACGAATGTCACGTCATCACGGATGGACATTAGGCATGTATGATGAGCGTAGTTACTACTAGAAGTAGGCAACTACTCAGATATATCGAGTACTGTGTATTGTAATCTAATAAATAAGGTAGTTAGATAAATAAGGTAGTGTATGATTATACCTATATGGTAGATGTTGTAATGACTTTGTATTATTATGATATTGTAATGTATAATATGTGTAATGCATATTTGGATTTTATTTGGATCTTCATTGTGTGACTAGTTCTGTGTGTAAAGTCGAGCTCAGAATACATGTGCATGATGTAATTATGAGTATTCGCTTTATGTGCAGGACTAGAGGGTCATGGATACGGGTGTAGAGACCGAAGCTGAACAACAGCGGCTGGAACATGAGGCCAAAGAGAAGGCCGATGTAGATGCAGCAAATCAGGGAGCATTACCACCACCACCACCAATGAGGCTGTTAATGGAGCAGAATTTTATGCAATGTATGCAAATGATGCAAGAGACCCAGAACAAGTTCATGGAGGAGTTGCTGGGACGAGCAAATCAGAGGGCACCTGAAGGTGGAGGAGTGAGTCTTTCTGATTTCCAGAATGCAAGGCCATTACCTTTTGCATCAGCTCCTGAACCAATGGATGCAGAAGATTGGCTAGCAGATACAAAACGGAAACTGAAGACTGTAGGTTGCAATGATGAGGAGAAATTGAGGTATGCAACTCATCTTTTGACTAGACCTGCAGCATCATGGTGGGAGAATCAGTTGGCCATGCAACAACCAGGAAGGGAGTACACCTGGGAAGAGTTCAAGCAGAGATTCCATGAATACCATGTTCCGAAGAGTGTTATGGAGTTGAAGCGGAGAGAATTTGAGGAGCTGCAACAGGGATATACTAGTGTTATGAAGTATATCCGGGAGTTTAGTCAACTGTCTCGATATGCTGAGGAATAAGTTAATACAGAGGAAAAGAGGAAGAAGCGTTTCCTGCGTGGATTAAATCCATTTGTGAGGATGCAGTTGAGGTTGGCTAATAAGCAAACTTATCAGTAGTTGCTAGATGCAGCTATTACCTTCGAATATGACTACAAGAATGTCCAAGAGGATAGAAGGAAGAGAGATAAGAAGGAAACCAAGAGGATACAAGCAAGCAATCCCAAGCCCAATTTGGAATTCAAACCAAGGAATAGGCCCTATAACAACAACAATTCCAATCGGAGTGCAAATCCAAACGTAAATAATATTATATGCCACAATTGCAAACTCCTAGGGCATATGAGCAGGAATTGCCCGAAACCAGTAATTGTATGCCATGCTTGTGGTCAGAGAGGTCACATAAAGCCCAATTGTCCAAGAAAACCACAAGGAGGTGGGCCGGTTCGAGATGGAAGGCAAGCTAGTGGAGGAAATGGACAGCCTAATAAAGGAGGAAATAATGGCAAGAACAACAATGGCAAGAGGAACAGACCTACCGGGAAGCTGAACTGTGCAACCCTAGAGGAGGTGGATAATTCGGAGCATGCAGTGATAGGTACGCTCAATATCCTTACCAATCCTGGCAAAGTTCTATTTGATACTGGCGCAACTACTTCGTTCATTTTTGAAGAATTCTATGATAAATTCGGGATTAGAAGGGCAACGTTAGAAAACCCTATGATCGTAGTTACGGCATGAGGAAATGTGATCGTACGCCACATTAAACAAGATCAGGTTATCTCGATCTGTGGTTGTACATACTTTGCAGACCTTTACGTGATTCCTTTGAAGGGAATTGCAGTAGTGCTGGGGATGGACTGGATGATGGAACATGGAGCTCAGATAAATTGTGAGGAGAAAACTGTCTCAATCAAAACTCCAAGTGGAGCAAGGATAGTTTACCAAGCAGATAAGCATAGTCATATCATGGTGGATCTGCAGTTGAACTCAATGAAAGAAGTCAAGTTGGATGATATTCCTGTAGTAAATGAGTTTCAAGATGTTTTTCCAGCAGAGCTACCTGGAATGCCACCAGACCGAGAAATAGAGTTCATGATTGACCTAATTCCAGGTACAACACTAATAGCTCAAGCACCCTATAAGATGGGACCAAAAGAATTAAAAGAACTCAAAGAGAAAATTGATGAGTTAGCCAGAAAAGGGTTTATTCAGGAAAGTGTATCTCCGTGGGGACCACCAGTAATCTTTGTGGATAAAAGGGATGGTGGAAGAAGGATGTGTGGAGACTACAGAAATCTAAACAATGTTACCATAAAGAATAAGTATCCTTTACCAAGGATTCAAGATTTGTTTGATCAAGTGAAAGGAGCCAGAGTGTTTTCTAAGATTGATCTCAGATCTGGATACCATCAAATAAAAATTAAACCTGAAGATGTTCCAAAAACAACAATTGTCTCAAGATACGGACACCATGAGTATCTGGTAGTACCATTTGGTTTGACCAATGCACCCGCAATATTTATGAATCTGATGAACAAAATCTTCATGCCATATTTGGATAAGTTCGTCATAGTATTCATTGATGATATTCTGATATATTCAAAGGATAAGGAAGAGCATGCTGATCATTTGAGAATCGCATTGCAGACTCTAAGAGAACATCAACTTTATGCTAAGTTCAGTAAGTGTGAATTTTGGCTAGATGAGGTAGAATTCCTCGGCCATGTGATCAGTAAAGATGGAATTGCTGTAAATCCATCTAAAGTTCAATCTGTACTAGAATGGACTGCACCAACCAATGTGAAACAAATTCGAGGTTTCTTAGGGATGGTGGTTATTATCGGAGATTCATTGAAGGTTTCTCCAAAATAGCTGGACCAATAACCAAATTGTTAAGAAAGAATACACCATTAAATTGGGATGAGAAGTGTGAAGCAAGTTTTCGGGAGTTGAAGACTAGGTTAACCACAGCTCCAATCTTAGCAGTTCCTAAAACAGGGAAAGACTTTACAGTATACTGTGATGCATCTAAAGAAGGTTTGGGTTGTGTGTTAATGCAAGACCAGAAAGTGATTTCTTATGGTTCAAGACAACTGAAACCACATGAAGTCAACTATCCAACTCATGATTTAGAGTTAGCAGTAGTAGTATTTGTGCTGAAAGGATGGAAGAATTTTCTTTATGGAGTCAGATGTGAGTTACTGACCATAAAAGTCTTAAATATTTCTTCACTCAAAAGGAATTAAATATGAGACAGAAGCATTGGTTGGAACTAATCAAAGATTATGATTTAATAATCAACTATACTCCAGGAAAGGCAAATGTTGTAGCAGATGCTTTAAGTCGCAAAAGTGCAGATATTCATCCTAGCAATCGGGACCTACCAAAACAGTTACAAATGGACTTGGAAAGATTAGAGCTTGAATTCATTAGAACAGAGGTTATTGGAGGATTGGCTATTATGCAGGTAGTTGCAGAGTAGGACAGTGATCTTAAGCACGAAATTTTTAGACATCAAGCAGAAGATCCTTTCATTGCTGAGGAAATTCGGAGGATATCTCAAGGGCAAAAAACTGTTTTTCGCCTGGGAGAGTATGAGTCTTTGTGGTTCCAAGATCGTCTTTGTGTTACAGATGTGACTGAGATTCGAGATTTCATACTCAGAGAAGCACATGAAACACCATATTCTATACATCCAGGAAGTACTAAGATGTATATGGATCTGAAAGAACTATTCTGGTGGAATAACATGAAAATGGACATTGCTAAATATGTATCAGAATGCCATACTTGCCAAAGGGTGAAGGCTGAACATCAAAGTCCAGCAGGACCATTACAACCTTTGGAAATTCCCGAGTGGAAGTGGGAGGAAATAGGTATGGACTTCATCACAGGATTGCCCATGACACCTAAACGGAAGGATATGATATGGGTAATTGTGGATAGACTCACTAAAAGTGCACATTTTATTCCGGTAAATCAGAAAGATAATGCCGAGAAATTAGTAGAGATTTACATCAAGGAGATAGTGAGTAAGCATGGAGTGCCCAAAAAGATCGTAACTGATAGGGGATCAATATTTACTTCAGCATTTTGGAAGCAATTACATGAGGCACTTGGTTCAAAGTTAGATTTTAGCACAGCTTATCATCCAGAGATAGGAGGTCAAACAGAAAGAACAAATCAGATACTAGAAGACATGTTAAGGGCTTGTGCATTAGATTTTGGAGGTTCGTGGGAAGATCATCTACCATTGGCAGAATTTTCCAACAATAATAGCTATCAGAGTAGTCTAAAGGCAGCTCCATATCAGGTTCTGTATGGAAGGAAATGTAGATCACCAATATGTTGGTATGAGCCTGAAGCAGCAAGGAATTTGAGCCAGACTATATCAAGGAAAAACAAGATATCATTGATAAGATCAAGGATAGACTGAAAATAGCTCAGAGTAGGCAAAAAAGTTATGCTGATCAAAGTCGAAGATCATGGCATCCAGAAGTGGGAGACATGGTATATTTGAAAGTAAGTCCAATGAAAGGGGTTAAAAGGTTCAGAGTTAAAGGGAAATTGAGTCCAAGATATATCGGACCATTCAAGATACTGAGTCAGAACAGAACTATAGCTTATGCTTTAGAGTTACCCTCGAGATTGGCTCAAGTTCATAATGTTTTCCATGTGTCACAACTTCGTAAATGTTTGAAAGTTCCGGATGATGCAGTCACACACCAAGAGATAGAATTACAAGCAGACTTGACCTATATTTAAAAACCCTATAAAATTCTAGAAGAAAACTGAAAATGTCGAGGAACGGAGCAATCAAGTATTGCACGGTACAGTGGGAACATCACCCTGAAAGGGAAGCCACTTAGGAGAAACAATAGGATTTAAGAAAAGCCTATCCAGAACTATTCATGTACACTTCAACAAACTTCGGGACGAAGTTTAATTTAAGGGGGGAAGTCTGTAACATCCCAGCATTTAGGAACCAACGAAGAGTAGATTTAGGAATCTGTGAATTTGCATGCATTCGTCTGTAAAAATGTGGGTAAATTTTTCGCCAAATAAAAACCTAAAGTGATCAAAGTTTCTTTCATGCTTTGAGATCAGGTATAGTCTTGAAGGATGATTGTTATAAACTTTGATATGATCTTTGTGGATTAGTGTGTTTTGGGAAATGAAATTTGAATTTAAAACTTGAGTATTGGATTTACAATTCAAAAGGATTCAGAATAATGTTGAGTATTAAGATTTAGTCAAGAGTTGATAAATAGTAGCTAAAATTAAAAGTAAATAACATAATTAAGAAAAGGAGTATTTATTTCATAAATTTATTCAATGAATAAGTTACAAAATGTAACTTATAAACATGATCAATAAACTTTACAATAGATAATCAAATAAAAGAACCTTTATATATATTGAGTAACATAACAATCTTTATTACAAAAGAATAAATAAAGATTACAAAAGAATAAAAGAAATATTACAAGTAACTATCTATAAAGAAAAGGAAAACCTAATCTAAGTATTGAATCTTCAAGTCTGGTACCTGCAAAACAAACACAAACAAAAAGAAAGAAAGTTAAGGATTAAAAATGTTTTACTCTCAGAATTGACAGTGTGTTGCACTGTTCAAATTTTCATCATTGAGTAATTTAAGGGGCAAGTTTCACCAATATAAAAGATCTAAATCTTTCATAATTTAAGCCAGAAGTCAAATAATTCCAAACAGCAAGGTGGGGCAAGTTTCACCAGACAAGTAAATGTAACCAGATGAAAGTAACTTTCATATCCCGAGCATATCCACAAGGTACAGCGGGCACACAAGCAGCACAAACACCAAACTGCATGGTGTGTGCTGTGAGCACGGCATCAATAGGCCACACACACAAAACTACTCAACACAGCCATGGGAGGCATCTCCAACACCATTCTCCGGTGCATACACACCAAGCACATCAGCCCAGCTAAACCAAACCAAAGCCAAATCAGATCACACCAACCAAACTCTTGATCATTTCACCAAGATGGTGACATAAGGAGGGGGTAGATGTAAGGTTCCCAACCTTTAATAAGGTAGAGATCCCTGTGTTTACAATGCTAGTCCCTGGATCAATAGCTAGCATCCACAGTTAAGATGTAATATCAAGAAACAAAGGTCATAATACAACTTTATAACCAGGAATAAAATATTTCATTACATCTTACATAGCTCATTTGGCTATCACATTACAATGCAGCAGAATATCTATATAGCATGGAGTCCTTCATCTTCAAAGTGCCACAGGCAGTCATGTTGGTTGTAGACTTGTAATCCTATTCAACACACTTCACTAACATCAAACAAACCTACAACATAATAAGTTGTAGCCACAAGGGTCAATACATTTGAATTGTATTGGCAAGTTTCACTACTATGTAGAAATAAGTGGATCCTATCATTACATGCATATTTGGCTAAGTAGGGTTTAGGCTCTTTTGCAGAAAGCAATATAGTTTTATCCTATCTTTTCAAAATAGTTTTGATCTTTTGTCAAATCTTTCTGAACTTCTTGGAAAACTCCAAGTGCTTCAAATCCCTTGTTGTCACCATCAAGTTTTACTTTGAGAAATTGGAATGTCGAGATCTTTCATAGCTTCAGGCCTTAGTTGCTTAGTATTGTCCATAACCGGGTACACGGCTAAGTACTTAGAATTTTATCTTCTGCAGAAGTTGTACAATTTACCCACATGACACAATCTCATCTTGATGCCACCAGTGGCCGCTGGATAAGTACTCACCAAGATGGAGTACTGGCAGATTGAGAATGTGACAAAGTCTTTCCATAGAAGTCCTCTCAATACACAATGCTAGCTTGTCTACCAGGCACCAATGTAGGGATAAATTTCCCTTACACCATTCTAGTTAACCTGAAGATGCCAATGCATTAGTCTTCCACTATGTAGTTGACTAAGCCAGAGCCCATTTAGCATGTGGCTGTACACGGAAGCCATTGTACGAGAAACATGTTCAATCTCTAAGTCCCTAGGTGGTTTTCTTCTAGTGCACATACAAAAAGAGATAGCCATATAAACATGGTTCCTTTTGTTGCCACCTTGTCCAAAACTTGAGTATCCTTGTCCACCCAGGTGGTTCATTGAGTACTTGTTTTATTATATAAAACTTATATCTTTTCAACTCTTCATATAATCATAACATGTATCCCATCCCAATATATATAGCAGGGCTAAGCATACTACAACTACAATGTTTCCACTAAGGAAAATATAAGGGTATCCTATTAGGATTTAGCATAGCATAAAATATAGTAGTCCTTTCCATGCATGTTACAAAAATCCACTAAGTGTAATGAAATTAGTAGGACTTGGATGATAGTGTCACTTGCCTTTTTAGTAGAAAATGTTGGTTCACTTCTTGAACTTGCCAATATCACACTCTTCTAATTCCACTACAATTCAATCAAGCAAACACAACTTCAACTAGCATTCCAATCAATTTATCACACATAAAATAACAAAACAAGGTCATGCATGCAAGCATGCAAAAGATGGTTTTATTTAGGAAAGTGGTTTCTATTAGGCTCTATACATTATAAAGTTCAAAGTGGTCATCTACTAAAGTGGTAAAACCATTTGCAAATGGTTTCATCTATAAACCATTTTTAAATCAAATCATTATTTTATCAGGTTGAAAATGCTTTTAGCAAAGCAATATTCTTTAAAGGGTTCACCAAATACATTTTAATTCTCAAAACTTGGTGTTTAGGGTCAGAAGGTTTGAATAAAATCATTTCCCAAAGGTTTCACTCACAAAATCATTTCTAAATCATAATCCATATTTTTTATTTGACTAGAAATGAGCTAATTCAAATATTTATTTCTAAACTTCACAAAATACATTTTTAAATCCATAAGTTGGCTCCTATGGTCAGTAGGTTCACAACAATCCATTTTGCAAAGATTTCACATTAAAAATATATCTAGAACAGTTTTTATATTCAAAATAAGCCTACACAAGTTTCTGCAATTTCAACCAATTTTAAATAAGCAAATCATTAAAAAAAAGTGCATGGTTGCAAAGTACTCGTCTTGCTAAATCCATTGATATAAAATTTGCAAAATTTGGACGTGTAGAATTAAAGTTATGAATTTTACAAGTTTGCAATTCAAACAGATTCTATTTTCTGTTTTTAGCAAAACCTTGTCCACGTGGCTCGTTCTTATTGGCCGGTACCTGTAACATCCCTAAAATCATGATTTCAAAGATTGCATATCATACATGCATGCATATAATTTAGGGATCATTTTCCAACTCATTTCAAGAAAACAGAAGCACTTAGTGCTATTATTTTATGTGAACAAACATTAATCAAATACTACTCTCAATTGAGAGCATAAGTGTTTTAAACCAAGCTTTGTTTGCTTCCTTGTTGTTTAGATTGAATGTAGAGTTTGGACAAAAATTTATAAAACAAATATGGTTTCAAAACCATCTTCAAAACATTTCCCAATCAAGTGCTATAGCACTGTTTATTTTGATTATTCAAAGGGACCAAGCAAGTACAGAGAGACCACATGGTTTTTATGCCCAAAAGTATGATAGTTACACTTTACGAAAATCTAGAAAAGATTTGAAATTCAAATGCCTTTGAATTTGATTGAAAATCATTCCAAAAAAATTGATTTAGAAAAAGAAAAAGAGATAAGAAAGAGAAAAGGGCTGGCGCCAGCAATTGAGCCCAGCAACAGACGCAGCCCACTAAGCCCACCCGGGTTCCCCCTCTCTCCTTCTCACTTGCAGACGAACCCGCTGAGAGACTGACGCCAGGACCCTACCCCCTCTCTGTTTATTCGCTGACAGGTAGACCCACTGCCACGTCAAGCTCGTCGTCAATCTCGCGCTGGAGACCTGCTCGTCGTGGCCATTTCTTCCCCGACGCAAATGCGCTTAATTGGCGTTGATTGCTCGCGAGATTCTCGCCCCTGCTCCGCCTACTTAACCCCCACCTCTCTGCGACCATTTCCCCTCACTTAGCACCACCTCTCCGCCACCAGGCTGCCCGCAATCATCCTCACACCGCTGCAGACAGAGCTCACTCCGGCGATCGATTCCGGTGAGCCCCGTGCGCCCCTTTCCCTCTGGTTCATACGAGCCGCTTCACAGCTTCTTTGCACACCTTATGACCCCACTGGTTCGTCCTGTACTGCCCCAGGTCGTCGACTTCGTCCAACGCTGCAAGCTCCCGACGACACCCTCAACTCCGGCGACCAAATTCGGTGAGTCCCTTGTTCCCCTTCGCCTCTGACTCACACGATGATGTTTGCCATAGTCCTGCACAACCCTCTGATGCCGTTTGTTCGTGCTAGGGAGACCAGGAGCGTCGCCAACGTCGCCGTCCACCCAAGCCCGACGCCGCCCGCAACTTCGGCGAGCTCCAGCGACCAACTCCGTGCGCCCCTTGCCAAACCACCGCCACCTTGAGCATCAGCAGCACACTGCGAGTCTGGTAAGCCCCTTCCCCCTCTCCTGCGCGACCTAGAACGCCGGCAGCTAATCTGACAGAGGCGCCGCCGCCTATCGCCGCCGCCAGCGCCGCCACTGGATGGTGAAGGTGCTGTGCACCGTTAGATCTAGATCTTGCGGGTAGGATAGAACGCGAGCAAAGCGTTAAGTTTAGATCTGAGCCGTGCAGATTAAGTTGATCCAACGGCTCACAGGTACGATCCTGAGCGAAGCGGTACGGGCCAATTAGGTTAAGACTCGTGGCAGTAGTTTTGTTTTAAAAACTGGATTTGAATCTATTAGATATTCAATTTTGTTTTGGCTATAACTTTTGATTCCCATGTTATAATTTGACAAAATTTATATCAATGGAATCAGGATAGCAAGCCCTTTCTGTTTATGCAATGTGTTTTATATTTTGCTTTTGTTAAAATGGTCTCTTTTGCAGAAACATGTGTAGGACTAATTTGAGTGTATGAATAGTTTAGGAAATGTTTTAGGGTTTAAATAAATGTTATTTGGCAAGTTTTTAACTTGTTTATGAATTAGTACTATACACTTGCTTTGTTGAGTTTTAAAAATCATCACACATCATTTTGCATGCATGCATATATTTTTGATTGTATATGATTTGTATGTGATTTGTTGCTACAATTCTTTGTGTAGATTTTGGTGCTAGTGATTGTGATTGTGAGGAGTGTAGCTACTCTCCAAACTACCAAGGCAAGTGGTGCTTAATGATATTTTCATTCCTATGTTTTCTACTAAGCATTAGAAATTTTTTGTTAGACTTGCATACTATATTTTGCTAATGCCATGTTGGGAAATCCTAGTAGATGTAGAATTGCTAGGAAATTTCTAAGTTAAGATGCTATCTATGCCATGCTTAGCCTAGCTAGTAGAAACCAAGGGTGGTAAAATATACATGCTATGTTAAAATATTTCTAAGTCTTTGGACTTGTGTTTTGCCTAATAAAATAACTAAGTTAATGAAACACCTGGGTGGAATGGAAGGATTGGTTTATGTTGAGTGGTTACACAAGGCCCATCTCTATGGTTTACCTTGTGTATCTCACTTGTGGAAAGCCACCCAGGAACAAAGAGATTTTAGAGGCCAAATGTTAAGAAGCTTCTAGTGCAACCACTTGGCATTATGGGCTTTGCCAGGATCACATAGGCTGCTAGAACTTAGCCATTTGGACAGTTGGTGGTAGTGGGATGATAGGTTGGAACGCGTCCATTTGGTCTAAGGGAAGGCTTCTGAAAGGTCCTGTCTTGGTGAAAATCAAGGCTTATGGGGAAAGTGCACCACCTCTGCAGATGGAAAAATCTAAGTACTTAGCCAAGTCCATGGCAATGTACAACTTGAGCATCAAGACATGGAAGCTATCAAGAATCTCCTCATCCCAATTTCTAAGTAAAAACTTGTGGGTGAACAAGGGTGAAGGACCTCAATGTCTATTGGTGGCTCCTTGGGAAAAGTTTTGACAAAGAAAAACTTAGTGATTTCAACTAATAGGCAAAACCTATTTTGAGCAAAGCAAGCCAAGATACACTTAGCCAAATTTGCATATAGTATCTAGTCCACCTAAATTATACTAAGGTATCACTTGCCAATACTATTCCAATGTATTAACCCACTGTGGCTGTAACTTGTAATGTTGCAGGATACTCTGATGTGGATTAGGAGTCATGAGTCTACACTCAACATGTTTGCCTGTGGCACATGAAGATGAAGACTTTTATTTATTTACTTATTCAAACTCTTGTTTTAGGCCTGTGGCCTTGGAGTTGTAAAGACTATGTTTATCTCTGGAATGGCTGTAATAATGACCTTTGTATCTGTGTACTTCATCTTAAACTGTGGATGCTAGCATTGATCCAGGGACTAGCATTGCAATCACAGGGATCCCTTTCCTTTATAAAGGAGGGATCTTACAGATGGTATCAGAGCACTGTGTTTCCTGTAGGATTATGACCCTAGGATTGGAAACCACTAAGGAAAAAATTTCAGCAACTTCTACACTTGTCTATTCTTCTCGTAAACTTTTCTAAACTTCTTTCTCATCTCTATTTGTAGATGAAATCCATCAACGAAGCCGTAAGAAAAGGAACACTCATGACAATGACTTTGGAGTGTGAGACAGAATTCCCCAAGGCTCTCAAGGACCTCATGGTGGCAATGAAATACATGGTGCAGTTGTGTACAAAGGCTTTCCTATGATGGATGAAGGAGTTGAGTACTGGTGGGTGCAACTTCACTTGTACAAAAACAAGGAAGACAACCACAAGGAATTAGGATTCTACATGTTCACCAACACTGTGGTGCACACCACATTCTTTGAGTCAGCAAGGGATGCAGCTTGGAGGACTATCAAAGAACTTAGTGATAGAGTCAAGTGCAGAATGCTCAACCTCCAAAATGACCTAAAGGAAGAGAAGAAACATACCCAAGAGTTGGAGGCTACCAACCAAACTTTAAGAGGAGACATTATAGACTTAGTGATGGAGTCATGTGAACAAGATAGACTAATTGCTTCTAGAAACATTGTGTTAGCCAACATATCCAGTGAGATAGGATTGTAAACGTACTTCATTAGTTGGACCACCACTTATCACCTTATTTTCAAATGTTGCTTTAAAAAAAATATAAGTTGAACCCTGATTGTTGTAATGGATCCATGTATGCCTTGACTTGTGTGTTTTGATTTCCAAGGCTATGTATGAGATGCCTTGCCTTGTGTTTCATTTTAGATTGTGTTGTTCTAACTTTTTCTATCTTATAAATAGATGCCTAATGTTACCATCAGCACTGTTGAGGAGTTCCAGGGAACTCGCTTTGGTCCTCGTATTGTTGATATTACTACTTTGCTCAATCTCCCTCTTCCTACCATCATGGTGCTTCCCCTCACCAAGTTTGAGAGGAAAGACCTTTGGGGCTTCAAGGTCAATCAGCCCGGACGTCAGACAGAGCCTACCACGGAGGCCATCATCTTCAAGCTCATGCACGATGACAAGGAGAGAGGCCTTGAGGTAGTCATGCAGGATCTGATAGGACGTTTGTTAGGGAGACACTCTCGACAAGTTAGAGGTACTCACTTCCACGTCTTCGGTAGACGTGATGAGGATGGAGAGGCCATCGACTTCGAGGACGATTCGAGGGACACATAGAGCCGATTCATCTATACCTCCAGGACTTAGAGGTTCTTCTTAGGCATGTGGACACTGATAGGACCAACGTCATGCTCAGCAATGACGAACTCCAGGTGCAGCTTCGTGAGAAGGACAAGATCTTCGCAGAGCAAGATGAGATAGTCAAGGAGATGGAGACGAAGTTCGAGAGTCAGGACAGAAAGTTCAAGAGTCAAGAGAAGCGAGTCCAAGATAGGAACAAGAAGATTCGGGACATGACTGCAGAACTGGAGGCCAAGGACTTCGAGCTCGAGCATCAGCAGACGGTGATTGAGAGGCTTCGTTCCCAGAAGAGGGATCTCAAAGCCAAGATAGAGACCTTGACCGCCAATGTCGAGGAATACATGACCGCAATGGAGAATGCAGGTCTTACCCTTGTCGAGGAGGAGGTTGATGCCGAGGAGTAGATTTGACTACTCATTTATCATTTATTATCATACTTGTTGTTGGGAACTTGTTATTTGACCATCCGACATGTGGATGGCTTGTTATTTATGTGTGTTTTACTTTGCGAACTTGTTATCTTGTTGTTGAACCTTTATCCTTTTTGTTGCATGCTTTGAGATTATTATGTGATGTATTTTGCATGAAAGCATCTATGGGTATCTCATTCTTACCTCTATTGAACAAACCACAGATGCCTCCGCGTCGTGCAAATCCCAACCCCAATAACAACAACATCACTCCAGAAATGCAGCAGATGATGACAGCTCAGACTCAGCTGATGCAAATGATGACGACATTCATCCAGAACCAAAACAACAACAACAACAACAATAACAACAACAACAACCCACCGGGTTTTGACATGCTTACCAGGTTCTTGAGATTGAGGCCAGCAAAGTTCTCAGGAACAACTGATCCCACAGTGGCCAATGATTGGCTACGCACTGTGAACAAGGACTTGGTAAGTGTGGGCTGTACTGATGCAGAAAAGGTCAGATTTGCAGCACATTTGCTGGAAGGACCTGCCGCCACTTGGTGGAATAAGTTCCAGATCACCACTCCCATAGAAGATGTGACATGGGCTATCTTTGAGGATGGCTTTCGTACTGCTCATATCTCATCCGGAGTGATGAGTCTGAAAAAGAAGGAGTTTCATAACTTGAAGCAACGCCACCGCAGCGTGGCAGAGTATATTGAGGAGTTCAACAATCTGGCGCGTTATGCACCGGATGAGGTTGACACAGGTGCTAAGAGAAGAAAGAAATTCCTCGAGGGCCTGAATGATGAACTAAATCTGCAGCTATCAGTGGCCTATGTTCCCACTTATCAGTCCCTTTGTGATAAGGCTGCTATTTTGGAGAACAAAATGAAGCAAGTTGAGAGTAGAAAGAGAAAGCACTCCGACAAGCACAGCTCGAGATCGTCTCACAAACGATCTCATTATGATGATAGTGGAAGCTCAGGATCCCACAAGCATGGGAAATTCAACAAGCACCACAACCACAACCATCATGACAACAAGCATCACCGTATTCATGACAATGACAAGTACAAGAACCACAAGGGTGGATATAAGAGCCACCACAGTGGAAGTGGAAGCCAGCCTGTTAAGAAGGACATTAGTTAGGTTGAATGCTTCAAGTGCAAGAAGATGGGGCATTATGCAAATGAATGCCCAGAAAATAAAGTTGAAGGACCCAACAAGCCCAACCCTTTCCAGAAAGGACAAGTAAACCACATCAATGTGGAGGAAATCTATGAGGAGCCTGATGTTGTTGCTGGTAAGTTCAAACTCAATTCTGTTCCAGCATTTGTTCTCTTTGATACTGGTGCATCTCATTCATTCATATCAAGAGCATTTGTTGAAAGAAATGAACTACCGGTAGAAACTATTGGGTGTCCTATAAAAGTAAGTTCTCCTGGCGGAGAAATGATAGTGAACTCAGGATGTCATGATCTAGCCATAGAGTTTGGGAAGTATAAGTTTCCCGTTCACTTGATAATTCTGAACTCCCAAGGATTGGATGTCATTTTGGGAATGGACTGGATGACTAAGCACAAGGGAGTGATATATTGTGCCAACCATACTGTCTCACTCACAACTCCAGAAAATAAAAGGATCAGATTCAAGACCAACTTTGAAGCAAAAAGGAGTATGCTTAATTCTCTTAAGGGGGTTAGCATAGACAGTGTACCAATTGTGAGTGAATATCCAGATGTGTTTCCGAAAGAATTGCCAGGAATGCCACACAATAGAGATGTGGAATTTCTTATAGATTTGGTACCAGGGTCTGGACCAATAGCAAAGAGACCATATAAAATGTCAGTTGATGAACTGAAGGAACTCAAGAAACAACTTGGAGAACAGTTGCAGAAAGGATTTATTCAACCAAGTTCTTCGTCTTGGGGAGCCCCAGTTTTATTTGTGGAGAAGAAAGATAGAAGTCAAAGGTTATGCATAGATTACCGTTCACTCAATGAGGTAACTATTAAGAACAAATACCATTTGCCCAGAATCAATGACTTGTTTGATCAGCTAGAAGGAGCTTGTGTGTTCTCAAAGATTGATCTCCGGTCATGTTATTTTCAACTCAAGATAAGAGAACAAGACATACCTAAAACAGCTTTCACTACAAGGTATGGATTGTATAAGTATACCGTGATGCCATTTGGTTTGACCAATGCTCCAGCATACTTTATGAATATGATGAACAAAGTGTTCATGGAATTTCTTGATAAGTTTGTTGTCGTTTTCATTGACGACATTTTGATCTACTCCAAGAGCAAAGAAGAACATGAAGGACATTTGCGTCTGATACTTGAGAAGCTTACAGAACATAAATTGTATGCCAAATTCAGCAAGTGTGAATTCTGGTTGAATGAAGTTGGATTTCTTGGACATGTTATGACAAAAGATGGTGTAGCAGTTGATCCTGCTAAAGTTTCAGCTGTAACCAAATGGGAATCTCCCAAGTCAGTGAAAGAAGTTCGTAGTTTCCTTGGCTTAGCAGGTTACTACAGAAGGTTCATTGAGAATTTCTCCAAGGTAGCTAAGCCAATGACTGAAGTGCGAAAGAAAGACAAGAAATTTACTTGGTCTGAAGGTTGTGAACTCAGTTTTCAGGAATTGAAGAAGAGACTTGTGACAGCACCAGTCTTGTGTTTGCCAGACCTAGAAAAAGATTTCCAAGTATATTGTGATGCATCTCATCATGGTTTGGGTGCAGTACTTATGCAAGAAGGAAAAGTTGTGGCTTATGCCTCGAGACAACTCAAAACTCATGAAGTGAACTACCCCACTCATGATTTAGAGTTAGCCTCTGTTGTCCATGCACTCAAAACATGGAGACACTATCTTTTGGGAAAGCGATGTGAAGTGTTCACAGATCACAAGAGTTTGAAGTATATCTTCACTCAGAAGGAAATTAATATGAGACAAAGAAGATGGTTAGAACTCATCAAGGACTATGACTTAAGTTTACAATACCATCCCGGTAAAGCGAATGTTGTAGCGGATGCTCTAAGCCGCAAAGTTTTTGTGAATGGTCTCACTAAGGGAGAATTGCCAGATGATTTGTGTGCCCAATTTAGAGATCTCAGATTGGAGATTGTGCCTGAAGGACATCTCATGTCTTTGTATGTTCAACCCACTTTGTTGGACAATATCAATGAAGCCCAGAAGATTGATAAGGAAATTGAAGAAATTAGAGAAAAGATTGGCAAAGGAAAAGCCAAAGGATTCCATGAAGATGAACAGGGTACCTTATGGCATGGGAAACGTATCTGTGTTCCACAAGATCCGGAGCTTCGTAAACTGATTTTGCAAGAAGAACACAACTCTCTGTATTCCATTCATCCGGGTAACACCAAAATGTACATGGATATGAAGGAAAGATTTTGGTGGAATAATCTCAAGAGGGACATCGCCGAACATATTGCTTTGTGTGATGTGTGTATTAGAGTGAAAGCAGAACACCAGAAACCAGCAGGTTTGCTTCAACCACTACCTATTCCTGATTGGAAGTGGGACAAGATTGGTATGGATTTCATTACCGGATTACCAAGGACCCGGTCAGGATACGATTCTATTTGGGTAGTAGTGGATCGCCTAACTAAAGTGGCTCATTTCATACCCGTGAAGACAACCTACACAAGTGCTAAGTTGGCCAAAATCTATATGAGTAGAATTGTATGTCTACATGGAGTGCCCAA
The DNA here is from genome assembly GCA_916181665.1 of Avena sativa. NCBI lineage: Eukaryota > Viridiplantae > Streptophyta > Magnoliopsida > Poales > Poaceae > Avena > Avena sativa. Next base: position 160,830,849 of record OV702294.1, on the reverse strand, counting down.
GAGTATTGTGTCTGATAGGGGAACTCAATTCACTTCCCATTTTTGTAGACAGCTACATGAGTCATTGGGAACGAGGTTGGAATTCAGTACTGCTTTTCATCCTCAAACTGATGGACAAACCGAAAGGACTAATCAGATTCTTGAAGACATGTTGAGGGCATGTGCCCTAGACTATGGAGCCAGTTGGGATGAAATTCTGCCTTACGCAGAATTTTCTTATAACAACAGCTATCAAGCCAGCATTGGGATGGCACCATTTGAGTTTCTCTACGGGAGAAAGTGTACCACCCTATTGTTATGGAATGGTGTGGGAGAAAGAAGTTTGTTCGGACCAGAACTTATCAAAGAAGCCGAAGAGAAAGTCAAGTTGGTTAAGGACAAATTGAAGATAGCATAGTCCCGACAGAAAAGCTACGCAGATCCTAAGCGTAGAGAAGTCACTTACGAAGTTGGTGATAGATCTTATCTTAGAGTGTCACCACTTCGTGGAGTGAAGAGATTCGGAGTCAAAGGAAAGTTGGCCCCAAGATATGTTGGACCATTCAAGATTCTGAGTCGTAAAGGAGAAGTTGCTTATGAAATTGAATTGCCAGAGTCCTTGTCAGTTGTTCATAATGTGTTTCATGTGAGTCAGCTTAAGAAATGTCATCCAGAAATGGAAGAAATTTCTTTGAAGGACACTATACCTTTGGAGGAGGTCCAATTGGAAAGTGATCTCACTTATGAGGAGAAGCCTATCAAGATTCTTGAGACTTCAGAAAGAGTCACACGGACTAAGACTATCAAGTTTTGCAAAGTTCAGTGGAACCATCATTCCAAAGAGGAAGCAACATGGGAAAGAGAAGATGATCTTCGAAAAGACCACCCTCACCTATTTACTAGCCAATCCGAATCTCGAGGGCGAGATTCACCTTAAGGGGGTTAGATTTGTAACATCCCTAAAATCATGATTTCAAAGATTGCATATCATACATGCATGCATGCATATAATTTAGGGATCATTTTCCAACTCATTTCAAGAAAACAGAAGCACTTAGTGCTATTATTTTATGTGAACAAACATTAATCAAATACTACTCTCAATTGAGAGCATAAGTGTTTTAAACCAAGCTTTGTTTGCTTCCTTGTTGTTTAGATTGAATGTAGAGTTTGGACAAAAATTTACAAAACAAATATGGTTTCAAAACCATCTTCAAAACATTTCCCAATCAAGTGCTATAGCACTGTTTATTTTGATTATTCAAAGGGACCAAGCAAGTACAGAGAGACCACATGGTTTTTATGCCCAAAAGTATGATAGTTACACTTTACGAAAATCTAGAAAAGATTTGAAATTCAAATGCCTTTGAATTTGATTGAAAATCATTCCAAAAAAATTGATTTAGAAAAAGAAAAAGAGATAAGAAAGAGAAAAGGGCTGGCGCCAGCAATTGAGCCCAGCAACAGACGCAGCCCACTAAGCCCACCCGGGTTCCCCCTCTCTCCTTCTCACTTGCAGACGAACCCGCTGAGAGACTGACGCCAGGACCCCACCCCCTCTCTGTTTTATTCGCTGACAGGTAGACCCACTGCCACGTCAAGCTCGTCGTCAATCTCGCGCTGGAGACCTGCTCGTCGTGGCCATTTCTTCCCCGACGCAAATGCGCTTAATTGGCGTTGATTGCTCGCGAGATTCTCGCCCCTGCTCCGCCTACTTAACCCCCACCTCTCTGCGACCATTTCCCCTCACTTAGCACCACCTCTCCGCCACCAGGCTGCCCGCAATCATCCTCACACCGCTGCAGACAGAGCTCACTCCGGCGATCGATTCCGGTGAGCCCCGTGCGCCCCTTTCCCTCTGGTTCATACGAGCCGCTTCACAGCTTCTTTGCGCACCTTATGACCCCACTGGTTCGTCCTGTACTGCCCCAGGTCGTCGACTTCGTCCAACGCTGCAAGCTCCCGACGACACCCTCAACTCCGGCGACCAAATTCGGTGAGTCCCTTGTTCCCCTTCGCCTCTGACTCACACGATGATGTTTGCCATAGTCCTGCGCATCCCCTGATGCCGTTTGTTCGTCTAGGGAGACCAGGAGCATCGCCAACGTCGCCGTCCACCCAAGCCAGACGCCGCCCGCAACATCGGCGAGCTCCAGCGACCAACTCCGTGCGCCCCTTGCCAAACCACCGCCACCTTGAGCATCAGCAGCACACTGCGAGTCTGGTAAGACCCTTCCCCCTCTCCCGCGCGACCTAGAACGCCGGCAGCTACTCTGACAGAGGCGCCGCCGCCTGTCGTCGCCGCCAGCGCCGCCACTGGATGGTCAAGGTGTTGTGCACCGTTAGATCTAGATCTTGTGGGTAGGATAGAACGCGAGCGAAGCGTTAAGTTTAGATCTGAGCCGTGCAGATTAAGTTGATCCAACGGCTCACAGGCACAATCCTGAGCGAAGCGGTACGGGCCAATTAGGTTAAGACGCGTGGCAGTAGTTTTGTTTTAAAAACTGGATTTGAATCTATTAGATATTCAATTTTGTTTTGGCTATAACTTTTGATTCCCACGTTTGAATTTGACAAATTTTATATCAATGGAATCAGGAGAGCAAGCCCTTTCTGTTTATGCAATGTGTTTAATATTTTGCTTCTGTTAAAATGGTCTCTTTTGCAGAAACATGTGTAGGACTAATTTGAGTGTATGAATAGTTTAGGAAATGTTTTAGGGTTTAAATAAATGTTGTTTGGCAAGTTTTTAACTTGTTTATGAATCAGTACTGTACACTTGCTTTGTTGAGTTTTAAAAATCATCACACATCATTTTGCATGCATGCATATATTTTTGATTGTATATGATTTGTATGTGATTTGTTGCTACAATTCTTTGTGTAGATTTTGGTGCTAGTGATTGTGATTGTGAGGAGTGTAGCTACTCTCCAAACTACCAAGGCAAGTGGTGCTTCATGATATTTTCATTCCTATGTTTTCTACTAAGCATTAGAAATATTTTGTTAGACTTGCATACTATATTTTGCTTATGCCATGTTGGGAAATCCTAGTAAATGTAGAATTGCTAGGAAATTTCTAAGTTAAGATGCTATCTATGCCATGCTTAGCCTAGCTAGTAGCAACCAAGGGTGGTAAAATATACATGCTATGTTAAAATATTTCTAAGTCTTTGGACTTGTGTTTTGCCTAATAAAATAACTAAGTTAATGAAACACCTGGGTGGAATGGAAGGATTGGTTTATGTTGAGTGGTTACACAAGGCCCATCTCTATGGTTTACCTTGTGTATCTCACTTGTGGAAAGCCACCCAGGAACAAAGAGATTTTAGAGGCCAAATGTTAAGAAGCTTCTAGTGCAACCACTTGGCAATATGGGCTCTGCCAGGATCACATAGGCTGCTAGAACTTAGCCATTTGGACAGTTGGTGGTAGTGGGATGATAGGTTGGAACGCGTCCATTTGGTCTAAGGGAAGGCTTCTGAAAGGTCCTGTCTTGGTGAAAATCAAGGCTTGTGGGGAAAGTGTACCACCTCTGCAGATGGAAAAATCTAAGTACTTAGCCAAGTCCATGGCAATGGACAACTTGAGCATCAAGACATGGAAGCTATCAAGAATCTCCTCATCCCAATTTCTAAGTAAAAACTTGTGGGTGAACAAGGGTGAAGGACCTCAATGTCTATTGGTGGCTCCTTGGGAAATGTTTTGACAAAGAAAAACTTAGTGATTTCAACTAATAGGCAAAATCTATTTTGAGCAAAGCAAGCCAAGCTACACTTAGCCAAATTTGCATATAGTATCTAGTCCACCTAAATTATACCAAGGTATCACTTGCCAATACTTTTCCAATGTATTGACCCACTGTGGTTGTAACTTGTAATGTTGCAGGATACTCTGATGAGGATTAGGAGTCATGAGTCTACACTCAACATGTTTGCCTGTGGCACATGAAGATGAAGACTTTTATTTATTTACTTATTCAAACTCTTGTTTTAGGCCTGTGGCCTTGGAGTTGTAAAGACTATGTTTATCTCTGGAATGGCTGTAATAATGACCTTTGTATCTGTGTACTTCATCTTGAACTGTGGATGCTAGCATTGATCCAGGGACTAGCATTGCAATCACAGGGATCCTTTTCCTTTATAAAGGAGGGATCTTACAGTACCGCTTCGTGCGGATCAGCCTCTCTGGACCGCAGGATTCACTTAAATCGCATGGCACAGAGCACACGTACCCCTTCGGTTAAGTCAATCTATTGGATCACGATCTAACGGCTCAGATGGGTTTGACCATTAGTTGGTGGCGCTGGCGGCGTCGACTGGCGGCGCACGCTCGGGCTACGGTGGAGCCGGCAATACAGGAAGCAAGGGAAGGAGGGAAACAGCTCACCGTGCTCGCAGAGGGTTTGCGAAGCTCGAGGTGGCGTTGGCTTGGCGAGGGGCGCACAGATGCGACTGGGATTCCTCGCCGGAGTTGCTGCGAGCGGCGGGTGCCTCTGGAGGTTGTCGAGGGCGAGGTTGCAGGTCGTGCCGAGGAAAAGTAGAGGCACGGTTAGACGCGGGCGAGTGTGGGGAGTGCATCATCAGGAAGGAGAGGGGAGGACGGTGCTTACGGGGAGACTTCACCGGAGTAGACACGTCGTCGGCGACGCTCTGATGTTGACGAAGCCGAGCTTCTAGAGCGCGCGGGAGCGAGCTGGGGCTATGGGCAGGTGTGCCTGGCGATGGGGAACAAGCTCGTGTGCAGTGGGAGGCGAGGCGCGGCGAGGTGTGGCCGGAATCGGTGTAGAGGCTCGTTGGAGACGGCGATGCTCGAGCTCGAAATTGGAGCAGCCTAGGGGCAGTGGGGAGGCGATGTTTGGGGGAAAGAGAGAGGGGGGCGTGGCGTTTATGTGTGCGTGCTTACTAGCGTGGATTGATCACTCCATCAATCGGAATTAAACCTCAAATCAAGGCGCAGAAAATGGTCGCGAGGAGCTAGCTGCGGGTGAAAACGATGAACAGCTCCGTGGGGTTTGTCTGTCAGCGAGGTGGAGAAGTGGGAGTGGGGCCTGCTTGTCTGTGACTCAGCGGGTGCACGTGTAGGTGAAAACCAATTCGCAACGGGTGAGAGCTAGTGGGCTGCGTTGCTGGGCTGCTGGGCCTGTTGGGTTGGGTTGGGTTGGTTTGTTTCACTTTTTTTATACAGACTGCTTTTTCTTTTTCTATTTGGAATTTCTGTTTTGATTTTCAAACAAATAATTCAAACTCCAAATCAAATCAAACCACCACCAAACTTTGTATTTATTTTAGTTCTGTTTAACAACACATTCCAAGGTCCAAAACAAATAAAAAAATTTATTCTTTTTTAGGATCCATTAATAGTTAAGTAAATAGACCTTGGTCATTAATTCAAATAGGGTTTAATTTATTTTTAAAAACTCTATTTGAAATCTAAACCAAACCAAAACCTTTTCAGTAGGTTTCACTTGAAAAACAAAAACACTTGGAAATCTTATTTAAAATAAATTAACAAATTTTAGTGTTTATTTAAAATGGAAAAGCTTTTACTTTAATAAAATTGGATATTAATAAATCCTCATTATTTTATTTAAATAATCCTTTACTCTTTTTATCAAATAGAAATATTTTATTTCAAAAGCTTGGCCAAGATTTAATTTGGCTCTATAAAATAAACCTTTATAATTCTACCTTTGCTTTATAAAAACCATATCTTTTTATTTAAAGATCCAAAAATAGTAATTCCAACTATCATAACTTTATTTATTATTTGTTTATCTTTTTAAATCCCTTTAGGATTTTATTTGAACAAAATAGAATTTGGGGTTTCCAATTGGATTCAAAAAGTTTCTTCTCACCCTAAATTTCAACAAAATTTTATTTTGTTTATTTATTTTTCACATTTCAAAATTTGGAAAATTTTGGGATGTGACAGTAGATCAGGTGGATAGCAAGGACAAGATCAAGCTACCAGGACCAGGAGGTGGAGAGCTAGATCAAGGCCAACTCCAGGAGTTGGAAGTATCAGGAAAAGCATCAGATCAATCTAGTCATATAACCAGCAAGATCAAGCTATCCACAAGATTAACCACTTGCTACCCCAACAACACCCAAGTGTGGTGAGTACCATAAAACATCCACATATCCTGTTCATCTTAATCAAACAGAAAAGCATGGGATGTTTTACAAGTTTAACCTCTCAGTGAGTACCCAAGTGGGGTAAACCTATCATAGAGGAAATTTGAAATATAAAGGCTAACAGTAAACTCTACCAAATCCATCAGAATCTTAGACCAGCATCCTAGATTCTGGAGATCATAAACAACTCATATATTCCAATATGTTCTCAAATAGTTTATAAAATTTGGGCACATCTCCTAATGGAGTAGCACCTCAAATTTCATAAACTATATGCACCAACATTAAGCTTTAAGCAAACAAATCATTTTTCCCAAACTTTGACTCAAGAATCAGTAGCTGGTATCACTACCAGAACCAATCTATGAGTAACAATAAGAGAAGGGTCTATTCCCTAAACCTCAGACCAACATCATGGGTTCTAGGGATTTAAGGAAAGAAGTTTCCATTTATTTTTGATGCCAATCTAATCTTAAGCTTGAACAAAAACCAAGCCAAATAATAGAATCTAGTATTGTGTGCCATATTAAAATGGTGTCACAAGAACAGTTTCTAAACTAAGAAAGTTAACCATCCAATCTTCACAGATACAACCACAGCCAACTATAAATCATTTTCCTGATATTAATCACAGAAATCATAACCAAGAATATTCATATATATATATCATCACTGTAAAATACCATTTGATCTCAAACTATATATGAATCTATAAGCCAACATTTACTGGTGCAGTGAATCATCATTGACAGTGCTACTATCAGTACTAGAGTACTAACAGTAGAGAGAGACACTAAGCATCAACCTAACCAACTAGGTTTCACAGCTACACCATCAGCTTAACCAAGCTTTATCATCAGTTAGGGGCAACGCTACTGAATCACTAGCATCAGATCAACAATAGCATCAAATAATCACGGCATGACAGAAAGCAGTGAGGTACAGTGAGCACAATCTTCAATAGGCCTCATCACCAGATCAAATCATCATCTTACAAGCACAAAGAGGAATGAATCCTAGAACCAAGGAAGAACCCACACCACGCTGAGGCGGCGACAATAGCCACGCCTGAGGCGAGGGACATCACCACAGCACACGGCAGCAGTGGCGGCGACAACACCAGCACCCATCCCAAACCCTAGGGTTCGGGACAGAGCTAGTCTGGCCACGGGGAAGCTCCAAATCCAAATCGAATTGACATGAAGGTAGAGTGTGGTCAACAACTTTGCCCTACATCACGGCAGCGGCCAGGGAGGACCACAGCAACGAGCAGCGCATGGCGGCGGCGCCGTCGACCACGGGGTCGAAGAGGAGAAGAGAGATGAGAATGAAGAGGGTGACAGGGGAGTGTGGGCTGGACTGGGCCAAAACCCCTTCGGGGTGTGGTTTTGGTTCTGTCCTATTGGGCCACAGGATCCCAATAAACCAACGCAGGCAGGCCATTTACCTAAAGGCCATTTTTAATAAATAATAGAAGTCCAAAATGCCCCTGAACTTAAATAAGTTCTAGCAAATAAAATAAAAATCCAAAAATTATAAATAAAATATTTTTGGATTCACAATAATCCAAACTATCTAAATAAATTAAGAAATAAAATTTTAGACATATAAATTTTATTAAGATTTTTGTAATATATATATTACTTATGGAATTTTACAAAATTATTGAAAGATGATAAAAATAAATAAAAATCACTTTCATTATTTATTAATATTGTAGTATTTTATAAAAATACTAAACAAATATTTAATATTAATTTTTGGTATTTAAATGATAATTCTTAAAGGAATTATTAAATAAATAAAATGAAACAAAATAAAAGAATACAATATTCAATAAATATTAAAAATTAATATTTATAAATTCTTTATTATTAAAAGAATTTTTATAATTAAATAATGGGGGGAGAATACACACAAAGCTAAATAATGCATTACATTACTTTGCATAATCATTTTGCTTCTTTGAATATTGTCCTTACCGGGCAATAATGATGTTTTGTAGACATAGAAGCTCACGGTCCAGTGCAAGCATCCGACTTCACTACCTTGCAATCACAAGGCAAGTTCATCACTTGCTCATGTCCTTTGAAGAGTCTTTATCAAAATATTTGCAAATTGTGTGTTATCATCTATCTTATAGAAAAAGAAAATGTTATTTTCTTAAGATAATAAATCTTAAATATCATCCTAAGTGATGATATGATGGAGCAATCGAACTTAGCTTTCTAATTGCATTAATGATGAACAATTAGGGATTAATAACCCATGACATCAGTGATTCTAGCGCCGTATATTACGCATTAACCATGAGATTTGGAATGGGACGGAGAAGTCAGCTGTATCATTTTCCTCTTGTATGGAGGCAGGATGACCTTAACATGACGTTGTGCTTCCTTGTGCGGATCCAAAATATGGGTGGGCACCCTTATGCCCCACACTTTTGGTGTCTAGATTATCTATGAATGATGTTTAGGGATATAGTCCATGTAAATGGTACTATTCTGGGCATCACCGGGTCATAGAGTCTTCGGGAACTCGTCAGGGTTTTAGCCTGCCCGAAAGGGGGCTTAACGGAGGTGAGCCATCCCCGAATGATCGTGCAGACATATGAGGTCATGGAGAGGGCAGTGATTGGCTTGGACCAACTATTGGGCCCCACATCATGGAATTGTGGACGGGAAAGTACGCCCGGTTGTGCAACAAGGAAGTTGATCTCTCATGGGAAAAGTAACGCACCTCTGCAGAGCGTAAGAATTGTGACTTGTTACTCCCTGTTTCGGTAAGGAGCTATGAACGCGGCAGGAAAGGAACTCCATGAAAGTTCTGGTCAACCTGTGAAGGCTGATGGTCATAGATGTTTTATAATAAAATCAATCTTTGAAGAAAGATTTACAAAAACTACATAGTGCCAAGGACTTATAGTCTGAGGTGGTAGCCAGAGAATCAAACTACCCACCTTGCATATAATGAACTTGTTGGGTAACGCTGTTACTCATCCTTTCCTTTGAATCCTTGCTTAGACTCTGAGAATCCGGAAGATACTCCAATGTATGCAGCTGAGAGCCAAGAAGAGGTCTTCTATGAAGAGCCCAACATGTATGGAGCCGTAGAAGGGGAGGACTACGATATAGTCTATAGAGGAGAGTTCCAGGAGTCCGAATAATTACCATAGTTCTAGTAACCACTTGAGCCGAGCAGCATGAACCATATAGAATAAGCTGCTGAGCTCAACTCCTAGTTGGAGTTGCTACGTTTGAATTCCGCTGAAAGACTATATTTTTGTTTGTAAGTTGAATCTTTTGGAAGTCTTGAACTTCCGGTATTGTAATAATAATGTGTGTATGTTTGTAATATGGACCGCGATGTTTCTGTTGTACCACTCTAAGGGATGTGATATTTACGGAATAGTGTTCTATGGATGTCATGTCAACGACTATAGTGTACTACACATGCAGTGGTATGCTGGGTCACCGCACCTACGACCTATGGTATCAGGCTGTAGATATAGTGCATCAAACACTCCTTTTATAGTGAACTTGCTGAGTACGCTCGTACTCAACGTATCTTCTTAACCCTTGCTAGATTCTGAAGCCATTCGGACGACGTCTACATCAAGATATGCTCCAAGAATCATCATCAAAAGCTAAAGTTCTTCAATAAAATCAAGAAAGTCAATATATATATCAACTCAAGTGAAGACGAAGCTATTGATTAGATAGGAATATAATCTCTAGCCATAGAACCTATTTCTTTAGTGTATTGCAATAGCAGCAATGCCAAACCAGTAGCTCAGATACTAGTCTTAATAGTATAATAGCTTCTGCGTTGTTATTCTTTGATTCTTCTTTGTAAGAAGTTTCCTTCTCTCTCTTTAACCTAGAGTGTTCTCTGGATCTTTTGTAAAGAGTCGAGTTGTAACCTATAGTCATGTCTTGGACCTGCCGTGTTTCTGTTGTGCCACTCTGAGGGATGTAATACTAGTGAACGGTGTTTTATTGGTGTTATGTCAACGACTATAGTGTACTACATCATGCATTAGTATGCTGGGTCACCGCATAACTACTTTAAGCAAAGTGTGTAAGGTAAACAATACACTTGTTCCATGAACAAGAGACCATTGTTTTCTCCCTAGTAGCAATAGCACATCTACAACCTTAGAGATTTATGTCACTTCCCTTAGATTAAATAGAGGCATGAACCCACTATCGAGCATAAATACCCCATGTGTGGTTTTGGTAATTAATGACAATCTTTATGGACTAATGTGTGTATTAAGTTATACTTGTAGGAATTTTCCATTGGCATCGCTTGGAGATTGTGTCGGCTTCAAGGTCGATGAAATGAGAAGAAGATATGCTATGCAAGCTCAAAATGCGCCATCTATAGAAGATCTCATGTTTGATGCTTGCCATCCTTGGTGATCATGGATCGATGATGATGAATCAAGAAAGGCGCTCCATCTTGAGTAGGGAAAGATCGTCGACATCGAGCTCAAGTGGAATGCTCAAGGAAAAGGTATAAGCTTGATAGGTTTTCCCTTTTGCCGATCTCTTGTTGTGTGTAGGAGACCGGGTTTAGGATAGATAACCGTACTATCAAGAGGGGCTCTCGAATGAGTAACTCGATCACATCGTTTGGAGAGAGCTCAAACCTTTGCATACTTGCATCATCATATTTGGTTGCTATTTGGTCTTATCCATGTGAGGATTTAGAGCTTGTGGTAATCTCCATAACAAGCTCTTGGTCATCAAAATTGGATCTTCCATTTGTATCTTATTGCGATTTTGATCTTGGCGGTTTTTCGGTCTCTCACCAAGTGAGGCATCTCACATTATTATACTTGATACTTTCTCACTTGGTGATAACCAATATTTTAAAAGTTACCGTTTAAAAGTTATGACTGTTTGAATATTTGTCGATTTGATTCTAATAAAGAAAAAGGAAAAACAGTTTTTCTAGGCTGTCCGGTACTATCAGGCCTAGTACCGGACACCCCTGTTTCGGCCCGTTCGCTCTCAGTACTGTCCGGTAGTCCAGGCAGGTACTACCGGCCCGTGCGATACTACCTACCGGGCCGCTCACCCCTAGCCCAGCTAGCTCCCTGCGCAAGCCCATCTTCTCACACCGCGTCGCTGCCTCCTGCTTGAGCGCGCCAGATCTCGCCCACGTTGACCCGCGCGCTGCCTCCTCGGTGCGCGCGCCCGCACGTGTGCCCCGCAGCGCTCGCTCGCTCGCGTTGGGCCCTGCCGCTACAGGCTCCGCTCGCGCTGCTGCCGCGCATGTAGCTGGCCGCACGCGCCGCTGCTGCACTCACGCGCATGCTTGCCACCCCGCTCGATGCCGCTGGGCCTGGCCCGAGCGCCTCGCGTCCGCTGCGACTGCCGCCCGCTCATGCACATGGACGCTCTGCTCGCTCGCCAGCTGGTGGCCCCACTGCGCGCTGCCACCGCTGGCCCCGCCAGATCTGCTGCCGCTGCTGCCTTTTTCCTGGAACATGTGGTACTACCGGTTAATTCCAGTAGTACGGGACCGGTCCGAAAAATTGCCCCAACGGCCAGATTTTTGGGGCCCCTATTTAAGGCTTTGCCCGTTTTGAGTTTAGGTCGCTTCTTCCTCTTCTATTAGGCTAAGATTTGTCCACATTTTCTCTATATCTTGAAGCTTGCCTAATCTTTTCCTTCCGATGATTCTTTCCCATATTTGAGTGGAAGAGAGAGGAGATCTAGATCCACGTTTTGACATAACCGATTCATCACTTTGTGAGTGCATCTTTGGGGATCTAGATTTTGGGGGATTTTGTGTCTCTCTTTGATTCCTCCTCTCTTGTTCCCCAATAGCTTTAGTAGCTTTGTTGGAACTTGAGAGTGAGGGATTTGAGCACCTTTGTGGTGTTCTTGCCATTTGCATTTGGTGCATCGGTTTGAGTTCTCCTCGTAGGATTTGGTTCGTGTGACTCATTGGAGCTTGTCCCTCTTGGGTTCTTGGAACCCTAGACGGTTTTGCGGCCTTGGTGGCATTGTGGACTTTTGTGGCATTTGTTAGGAGCCTCCAATTAAGTTGTGGATAAGTTCCCCAACCATGTGAGAGGTTCCGGTTGCCACCGACAAGTGCACCGATAGTGGAAACGTGGATCGATCCCATTGGGTGAGATTCACCAGAGAATAAGGGAGGCCTTTTGTGGCGTTGGTGGTTTGATACCACCCCCTCTCCAAACGAGACGTACTCCATGTTGGGAGGAACTCGGTAAAATATCGTTGTCCCCACGTGCCTCGGTTATCTCTATACCCGAGCTCTTTACTTATGCACTTTACATTGTGATAGCCTTCGTGCTTGAAGTAATATATATCTTTCTATCACTTTGTTGCTTGTATTGCTTAGCATAAGTTGTTGGTGCACATAGGTGAACCTTAGTTGTTCTAGGTTCTGCTTAACAAAGTAAACACTAGTTTTATTCCGCCTTTGTTGAGCCACTCTAGGAAAAGTTTTAATCGCCTATTCACCCCCCCCCCTCTAGGCGACATCTGTATCCTTTCAGCATGCAAGATTACAAACAACACAGGCATGATAGAATCAAATAGACAAAATCATTAGTCAATCTGACGTAGTAATCTCAATATCCATCGGATCCCTGCAAACACAACATGCATGATTACAAATAGATTAGATCTTGATCATGAACGGAGCTCACAAGATCTATACATGAAAGCACAAGGAGGAGATACAACCATCTAGCTACTACATGGACCCGTAGTCCAAGGTGGAACTACTCACGCTTCATACCGGAGGCTAGCATGATGAAGAAGAATGCCTCCGAGATGATCTCCCCTCTGGCAGGGTGCCGGGAAGAGCTTCAGGTCCCCCTGATCTAGGGACGATGGTGACGGCGGCTACAGATGGTTTCGTGGAATATTGATCGGGTACATAGGGTTTCGGCATCAGGGGCTTATTGTAGGCGAAGAGGCGAGGCTGGGAGGCGTCCAGGGGGGCCACATATTGACTTTGGATTTTGCCCCGTCCAATTCCGAGAATATTTCCTTACTAGCTTTTCTGGAACCAAAAACAACATAAAACAGGCAACTGACACTGTGGAAACTTGTTAATATGTTACCACCAGAAAACATATAAAAAGCACCTCAAAGTGTGGACAAAGCAAAGCAAAGTAGATACTAAACAAGCATGGAACATCAAAAATTATAGATACGTTTCTGACGTATCAATGCACCATCAAAACCAAGATCAAACCATTTGCAAGCAATGAAAGCTGGGATCAAAGAACTCTAAACATGAGCATGAAAGATGGATTTATAACAGTAATACAAAGTAACTATGCATGAAACATGAAAGGCTACAAACAAAGATCATGAATAACATGCATTGAAAAATGTTTGTTTGTTTCACAAATAGAAAACATGGCATAGTGGCATTCAGCTTGTCCCTCATGGAGTAGCAAATAGATGCATAGGGCACCTTCAAAGTTCATAAGAGTGACTAGATATAAATAGCACAAGAACAAGCAATATCAACAATATGCATCAATCAATAAGTTTTGGGACAATGCACATAGAACTAAGAATGGCAACTATGCTATCTTAACTGGTGCCTAAAGGTAGAAGGTGGAGACTCAATATAATGGTGGAAGAAAGGCCCTTCATATAGGGAAGCAGGGATTTCAAGTTTCAAAAAGAGCTTCCAAAATTTTTGGTACTTGTTAGCTTTCATCTCTCATTGCCCCTATCATAAGCATCTTGAAGTGATTAAGGTTAAAGTGAACAAACTATAGAGTATATGCTTGACAAAGTATAAGTTGGCAATCTCATGTCCCTTGAATACGAGGGCCGCTCCTCATGCTACTCAACTTTAGTCACTTGTAAGTTCTTGTCATAGTAAGTACATGTGTATCATAGAGAAACGCCAACAGGGTACCTCTTGCACATGGTACATGAGCTATCCCATAACCAAAATGACAAGGCAAGCAGACAATGAGCATCTCGGCAATCTTCTTATTTACCAAGGGAATATGGTGTTTTTTTCTCTCCTTCCTCTTTTCTCAATATGTCTCTTTTTTATAAGAAGAAAGCTTCATGGATGTCATTATGGTGATGATGCAAGTTTCCACCATGATTAGGCATGGCTTAGGCTAGCGGCCCAGGCGTTTCTCTAACACACATACATAACTCCATGGATTTACAAGCTCCCCTTTTATTTCACACCGAAGAAATCCATAGACAAAAGAGCATGATATCAACTATGTACAAAGTACAGGTGCAATGTTGAAAGCGTTCCCCGTGACAGCACGGTTCTGCTATTTCCAACATATAAGTGCAAGCATATACAACATAGATGACACAATGGTTCAAGTTTATTAGGGGCAAGAAAAATAAAGTGTGCCATCAAGTTTGTGAGAGCTTTAATCACTAAGTTTTCACATAACAAAATACTTTTAAATTGGAAGATAGATGAAAACAAGAATATACTTGGAATGGTGTAACACACCATGCATAGGAATTTATAGTGGACACTTTGGAATAACTTGGTTTTTGGGGGGTTGGAAGCATGAGTAGAGCTTACTCATAGAAGTGGAGGCTAGCAAAAGGCTAGGAGCAACTAATTAAGAGAGAAATAATGGCCATAATCATGCAGAGCGACAAAACATTACTAATAAAAGCATAGAGTCTATGGTGACTTGTTCATAGTCATAACATGGTGTGAGCATGTGCCAATTCAACCCAAACAAAACATCAAAGGAGAAAACCACAATACTATGTTTTTGTACGCTAAAACAACGCATGATTCCTTCAAGGCACACTAAGCAATCCCAATTATTTGGAACAAGTCATGCTACATCAATAATCACTAAGCATAAGGTCAAAACAACACCTAGCATGACATGCTAAAGTCTAAGTCACAGTCAAAGCAAGCTCCTCTTGCACTATTTCAAGCAAGAACTTTTTACTCCTTCCAACACCAATCAACTTATTTGAAACAACACAGTGAGAGCGGGGGTCCAAACTACTTTATTATGGCAAAATAAGCAAACTAAGCAAACCAAACGAAAACTAAGATGCTCCAAGAACAACACAACATTGCACGAAACAATAAAAACGAAGTGTCTAGGCAGACCTGAGCTTTTTATTGATGAAGAAGGGGATGCCTTGGGCATCCCCAAGATTTGAAGCTTGTACCTCTTGAATATTTCTTGGGGTGACACTAGGGTGGCATCCCCAAGCTTGAGCTTTTGTCCATTCTTCATCTTATTACATCATTCTCTCTCTACACCTGAAATTTTTCCTTCATACAAAACTTCACACAATCTTCATTAGCAACATTAGTGTATTCAAAAGATAATAGACCCTTGGGTTTAGCTTTAGAACAGAAAAACTCTCACTAAAAACACAAGATATTGTAGCAACTCCCTCAAAAATCTCAAGTTAACAAAAAGAACCCAAAAAGGAATCAATAAGAAGCAAATGCAAATAATGGCAGAAATCTGTCAAAACAGACCAGTAGGTAGAAACCGATTTTTTAGAAGACCTTCTGTTTCTCAAATCAAAAAGCGTTGAACTAACTAAAGTTAGATAACATACTGGGGGATTTATTCGTAAACTATAATCTCAATCCGACTTATAGAGATTCCTCACGAATTTTTATGGAGGAGCACAAAAATATGTTTCGGGACAGCAACTCCCCAAATCTTACTTCCCTCTCATTAGAGGTTATTCTTGGCACAAAAATCAAACAAAAAGGATAAGGAGAGGTCATTACTGAAGTAATAAATTCCAAGACTCAAGAAAACTCTTGGGTTATCTCCCAACAAGTACTTTTCTTTAACGCCTTTAAGTTAGGCACAAGAAGCAACAAGAATCAAGTATTTTCAAGTGAATAAGCATTAACATCAACTCTCTTGCTCCTACCTTTATTACCTTTCTTCTTCTCTTTAGGTAATATATGATTGCTTACTTGAGGAGCAAAATGCATAATGCCTTTTCCCACATCTATTATTGCTCCAAGGTGTTTCAGCAGGGATCTTCCGAGTGTAATCTGTCATTTTCCTACACAATCAATAACAAGATAATCAGTAGACACCATTTTCCTTGAGATTTTTATAAACACACCTTCATCTATTCCAATGGGTAATAAAGTTGCATTATTGGTAAGAGATATTTCTTCTCCTCCTTTAGAAAGTCCCCAAAGACTCAAAGACTCATAGATATCCTTAGGCATCAGGCAAAATTCAGACATGATATCACATCGAGCATCAAAAGTTGCATTATTTATAGAAACTTTTATTGTAGGAAACTACTTTGAAGGCTCGGAATTTATTGGAACATAACCATGGTGCTCTCTAAGTGTGTGATAGCAACTATTCAAAGCAGCAGTACTGGACTCAAGAGTGTTTAACCTAGCATAAATATCTATAAAAGAAGAATCAGACTTGTCAGGCATATTATAAATTATAATCAACCTCTTTATAGCATCTAAAGCTTCATCCTCAGTACAACGAAAAAAATCTTTCTCAGCCACAGCATCCAAAGCATATCTATAACAAAGAGCAATACCGTGGTAGAAATTATTAATAACCAAGCTAAGACTCATCCTAGGCTCAGTCTCCCTTTGTAAAGCAGAGATTCTAGACCAAGCTTCTTTGAAACTTTCTCCACTTCCTTGCTTGAAAGTAAAGATCCTTTCCATAGGTGACACATGGATTGGACCAAAACCAGGCATACTAGCAACTAGAGCAGGAACTAATTCTTTTGTGTTTTTGATAAGGGAAAGCAAACAAACTAAACTAAAAAAATTGGAGTTTTTGATAAAAAGAGGCAAACAAAACCAAGAAAAAGAAACTAAGCAAAACAAAAACAAAGTAAAGAGAAGGGTTGAGGAGGACTCCCTTGTGAAGACGTCCTTAGCCTCCCCGGCAATGGCACCAGAAATACTTGTTGGTGCTTTATCAACGTGGGAGCGCTTCGTTGGGAAACCCCAAGAGCAAGGTGTGAAGAGCACAACAACAAGTATTCCCTCAGTAAGAAACCATGGTTATTGGACCAGTAGGAGGAAGGAAATGACTCAAAGGTGTTGCTAGCAACTTGGAAAACTACACAACACAAACTCAAGACTTTGCCCCAATGAACAGTGAGGTTGTCAATCTCACTGGTTTGCTGAAAACAAAGGGTTAACTCTATGGTGTGGAAGGTAATGGTGGTTTACAGAAAGGTAAACAATAACAGTGGAAGATGTATCAATGGTAAAGATTGGACCGGGGTCCATAGTTAAATAGAGGTGTTCTCCTTAGATAAACAAACATGGCATGCTGGGTAAACAAATTACAGCAGGGCAATTGACAGGACTGAGCAAGGCAAAACAATGCAATACTAGACATCATGATCCTATGAGATTCGATTGGGCAATACAACAAGATACGTAGACCGCCATCCAACTGCATCTATGACTAGAAGTCCACCTTTGGGTTATCATCCGACCCCCCTCCAGTATTAAGTTACAAGCAACAGACAACTGCTTTAAGCAAAATGTGTAAGGTAAACAATCCACTTGTTCCATGAACAAGAGACCGTTGTTTTCTCCCTAGTAGCAACAACACATCTACAACCGAAGAGATTTCTGTCACTTCCCTTGGAAACTAGAGGCATGAACCCACTATCGAGCATAAATACCCCATCTTGAAGTCACTAGCAACTACTTGGCGAAGATAGCTACTAACAATGGAGAGCATGCAAGATCACAAACAAAACAGGCATGATATAATCAAATAGACAAAACCATTAATCAATCTGACATAGTAATCTCAATATCCATCAGATCCTTGCAAACACAACATGCATGATTACAAATAGATGAGATCTTGATCATGAACGGAGCTCACAAGATCTAGACATGAAAGCACAAAGGAGGAGATACAACCATCTAGCTACTACATGGAACCGTAGTCCAAGGTGTAACTACTCATGCTTCATACCGAAGGCTGGCATGATGAATAAGAAGGCCTCTGGGATGATCTCCCCTTCGGTAGGGTGCTGGGAAGAGCTTCAGACCCCCCCCTCCGATCTAGGGACGATGGTGGCGGTGGCTACAGACGGTTTCGTGGAATATTGATCGGGTACTTAGGGTTTAGACATCGGGGGCTTCTTATAGGCGAAGAGGGAGGCCGAGGGTGTGCCCGAGGCGGCTGCACCCTCCCCCCAGGCGCAGGGTGTGTGGCCCCCTCGAGGCCCTCCTCTGTCTCGTCTTCTGGCTCCGTGTTCCCCACGGTAAAATATTGACTTTGGCTTTGTCCCATCCAATTCCGAGAATATTTATTTTCTGCCTTTCTGGAACCAAAAACATTAGAAAACAGGCAACTGGCACTATGGCATCTTGTTAATAGGTTAGTACCACAAAACATATAAAAACACCTCAAAGTGTAGACAAAGCAAAGCAAAGTAGATACTAAACAAGCATGGAATATCAAAAATTATAGATACGTTTCCGACGTATCATCGATGATGGAGAGAGAGGGCCTGGGGCTTTCGGTTTCACCTGTAGTTGTGCAAAACATCTGATGTGAATAAAATATAATAATAAAGTATGCATGTAATTGTTAGAGAAAGATAATTATATGTGGGCAGTGCATCCATAATTGCTATTGCCTCCGCAACCGCTTATAGCAATAACCTACTAGTCACATCCATAAAATAAAGAGAACTAATGATATGCATAGTGATGTCACCATTAATCCCAAGTAAATCCCTCACATACAGCTCTTTTCCCAACCATTTTGGTTTTGATTCTACATCTCTTCTATTTTCAACTTGATGGAAAAACCTACCCCATAGCCAAAGATTACACCAAGTGTAAAGGACATCTTCAACTCTAATGACTTCAACTTCTCCAACTCTAATGACTTCAACTTCTTCAACTCTAATGACTTCAACATCTTCAGCATATTCTCCAAGGACTTCAACCTGGGATTTCACTAAGGACTACAAGTGAGACAACTAAATCTTACTCAATATATGGAGACTAAGGGAATGCAAAAATTAGAAGGAGATCATTTCACTAGTAGTTATTGTAACCAAGAGTTCTTCTCAAGGAAACCATGACCTCATGCAAGAGGGAACCAACCAAGAAGGATGGAAAGATTACAAGTGAACCATATAGATGGACCACCATATTTTAGTTAAGTCAAACACACCAACTTATGTGGTGTAACAAAAATAATTTTGTTGCCTAAGTATGTGCTTGAACTTTGTGGTTTGAGTGAAAAGTTGATTGTGAATGCTTGCACATTGCTTGTGTGAATAGTGATGTGTGTGATTAGGATTATTTCCTTAGAAATATTTTGCCTATTCTAATCTCCATTCAACCCCAAACAGATGACTACTCCAAGAGACTCCAACATCAAGGTTGATGACACCAACACCAACCAAGAGGACAGCATGAAAGAGCTCATAGCAACCCAGCACCAGTTGAACCAAATGATAGCTCAATTCATAGCCAACACTAGTGGTGAAGATCCAACCCTGCAAAAGTTTTTGGAAGACCAAGCCCAATTGATGCTTAAGGTGACTGATCAAATGATCAACATGGAAGAAAACTATTCCAAAAGAGTTTGTGACAACAAGGATGACAGAAATGTTATTCTAGATGGAGCCCCAGCTTGCATTATTTGTGGAGACAAGGATCATACTTCCAAGGAGCATGGAGATCAATGCCCAAATTGTGAAGAGAAACATCTTGTTGGACAATGTCCCACCTCTCAAGCTACTTGCTATCTATGTGAAGGAAACAACCATGTCCCTATCCAATGCCCCGTCTATTCCATTGTTTAACAAAGGAAACAAGGTGGAGTGCAACAAATGATTGCAAACTATCTAGAAGGATCCAAGTCTACCAAGAAGGTTGATGACAAAGGAAAAGGTCCACTTATACCTCCAATCAAAACAACCCAATTCAAAGGACCAAAGAAAGGGTCTATGAATTATCCAAAGAGCAAGAGAAGGTCCAAGAAACATGTAGACATTCCTACCTATCAGATAACATATGAACAACATGAACTGGATGCACTCCTAGCTTTGGAGAAACCCAAAAAGCAGAAGAAGGACAAAAGCCATGTGCAATGTCGTAATTGTAAAGAAATGGGACACTATTCCAGTGAATGCCCAGAGAACCAGAAGTACAAGGAGATTGGCCAAGTATGGTGCAACAACTGCAAAGAGTTAGGCCATTATGCAGCAACTTGTCCACAGGAGACACGTAAAGAACTCAAAGATATCAACTGCTTCAATTACAAGAACCAAGGA
Source organism: Avena sativa (assembly GCA_916181665.1). NCBI lineage: Eukaryota > Viridiplantae > Streptophyta > Magnoliopsida > Poales > Poaceae > Avena > Avena sativa. The sequence goes on along the minus strand of OV702294.1, from coordinate 160,810,437 downwards.
CATTATGCAAGCAATTGTCCAGAGAAGATGAAGAACAAGTTAAACAAGCCTATGGAGAATCTCAACCTTGGCTCATGAGTCAAGTGTGGAAACAAGTACACCATGCAAATGTTTGCCCAGAGAAATTTCCCCAAGATCCCAAGCAAGCCAACATGTAGTTTAGTTGGAAAAATTTTAAGGGTGGTAGTACCCTAGATGTTTTAAGCCTACATTGTAACCCTAGCCTTCCCAAATCTCGGGACGAGATTTATTTTAAGGGTGGTAGCCTGTCACATCCCAAGATTTTCCAAATCTTGTAATGTGAAAAAAATAAATGAATAAAATAAAACTTTGTTGATTTTCAGGGTGAGAAGAAACTTTTTGATTGCCAATGGGAATCTTCAAACCTATTTTGAACAAATAAAATCCTAAAGGGATTTAAAAAGATAAATATTTGACAAAGGAAAATAAAAATATTTAGAAGTACTATTTTGAATCTTTTAATAAAAGGATTTGGTTTTCAAATGAAAAGGAAGGAATTTAAATAAGGATTATTTTATAAGCCAAATTAAAACTTGGCCAAACCTTTGAAACAAAATATTTTCTATTTTGAGAAAAATAGTAAAAGTTTATTTAAATAAAGTAATAAGGATTTAATATCCAAGTTTTATTAATAAAGGTTTTTACTATTTCTAAAACATCAAAACTTGTTTATTTGCTTTAAATAAGAATTCCAAGTATTTTATATTCTCAAATAAAACCTACTGATTTGGTTTTGAAAATATTTAGATTTCAAAAGGAGTTTTTAAATAAATCAAATCCTATTTTGATTTATTAAAACAAGGTCTATTTATTTAATTAATAATGGACCCTAAAATAAAAATATTATTTTGATCTTTGGACTTTGGTTTATGTTGTTAAACAGAACCAAATTCATTTGCAAGTGTGGTGATTGTTTGATTTGTTTTGAATGCTTGAATTGTTGTTTGAAAATTTAAAACAGAAAATAGATTTGGAAAAAGATAAAACTTTCAGGAAGAAAAAAATAAAACCATACTCAGCCCAACTGGCCAAGCCCAACAGCCCAGTACCAGCCCAGCTTCTCTCCCCCACGCGCGAAACGTTTTCTACCAGAACACACACCCGCAAAGTGACTGACCAGTGGACCTCCTTCCCTCTCACTTCCCCGCTGACGCCCGGACCCCACGCAGCCAGCTCACCTCCTTCTTCCTCGCGCAGACGACGCCCGGCCGTTGCAGCAGGTAACGCCGGTGATCAATTCGCGTAAATGGCCGCATTAATCCACCTCGCGACCACGCCCATTTAACCGCCCAGGCTTCCTCTCATTTCCCCTCAAGCTCCTCTCTCTCTCTGCCTCCAGGCTGCGACTATTTCGTCTCGCACCGTCACTGCTCCGACCATCGTCCCTCCTCAATTCCGGCGAACCTCTGCCACCCCTTGCCTCCCCGAGCACACGAGCACACTCCCCAGACCTAGGCGCTTCTTCCTGTACCCTCAGTTCAACCGCGGGCGCCCCTGAGCGCCGACTTCGACAACGACTGACCTCGCCGCCGCGTCTGCCTCTCTCCGGCGAAGTCCCCTGGTAAGCACAGACCGCCCCGCGCTCTCTCGTTCATGCTCCCACACTCGCCACATCCTCCTGCATCTGACCATGCCTTTGTCTTGCCTTAGGGCGATCTGCAACGTCGCCTCCGACCAGGACCAGAGCCGCCTGACGCCGTTCCCCACTCCGGCGAGTGATTACTCCTACGCCAGTGCGCCCCTCGCCAGACCAGCACCACCTCGAGAATCACCACGACCCCCTGAGCACGGTGAGCACCTCCCCGCCTCTCTTTGCTTCCTGTATCACCGGTTCCGCCGTAGCCAGAGCAAGCGCCGCCGTCTGCCGCCGCGCAGCACCGCCAGTTAGTGGCCTGTTGATTATATCCGTTAGATCAATATCGTATGGCTGTGATATAACATAGACGAAGGGGTATCGTGTGCCTCTGTGCCGCTCGATCTAAGTTAGATCCAATGCATCGCATCAGCCGATCCACCCGAACCGGTACCAGCGAATAGGAAAGCGACGCGTGGCACCAGACGATTTAAAACAGAAATTGAAATCTGATTAGAATGTGATTTTGAAACCTTTGTAACTTTTGATCCACACGTCCAAAAATTACAAACTTTATATCAATGGAATCAGTGGAACAAGACCTAGCCAACCATGCAATTTGTTTAGTAAAAAGCCCCTGGTAGATTGTTTGTTTTTACAGAAACATTTGTATGCTTGTTTAGGTTAGAAAAATTATTCAAAAATGTTTTTGAGGTTGAAATCTTGGCAAATTAGTTTGTGGTAAACTTACTGAACCTAGGAACCAACCCATGGTTTTGAAAATGGATTTGGTGAAGTTTAGGATGGATTAATTAATTTAGCCCATTTCCAATCAAATAAAAATAATGGACTTGCTATGAAAATGTTTTTGGAGTAAAAACTTTGGGAAAATGATTTAAATCAAACCTACTGACCCTAAACACCAAGATTTGAGAGCTAGCAACTTATTTGGGGAAAAATCATAAAGTTTTGATTTGATAAAAACATTTTTCACCACATAAAATAATGAATGGATTTAAAATGGTTTTTGGGACAAAACCCTATTTGCAAATGACTTTGCCACTTCAGAAAAATGACCGCTTAGAACCTTACAAAGTTTAGAGCCTAGTGGAAACCATCTTTGCAAATGAAACTATCTTTTGCATGCTTGCATGCATGACCTAGTTTCTATTGTTTTATGTGTGTTTTTTGTTTGATTGAGTATTGGTTGGAATGATAGTTGATATTGTGTTGCTTGATTGACTTGTAGTGAAGTGTGAAACTAGCAAGATCAAGAAGTGAACCAACATTCCCTACCAAAAAGGCAAGTTACACTATCATCTAAAGTCCTAATATTTTCATTATACTTAGTGGATTTTGAAACATGCATGAAAAGAATTTCTATACTATATGCTATGCTAAATCCTAATAGGATACCCTATAAATTCCTTAGTGAAAACAATGTAGTTGTTACATGCTTAGCCATGCTATATTTTGAAAAGATATACATGTTGAGATTTTATGAAGTTGAGGAAAGGACTTGTGATTTATATAATAAAACAAGGACTCAATGAACCACCTGGGTGGACAAGGATACTTTGAGTTTTGGAGAAGGTGGCAACAAAAGGAACCATGTCTATGGCAGTCTCTTTGTGTTGTGCTCCAAAAGAAAACCATCCAGGAAACTTAGAGATTGAACATGTTTCTCCAATTGTGGCTTTCGTGTACAACCACATGCTATTATGGCTCTGGCTTGGTCAACTACATTGGGAAGATCCATGCATTGTCTTCAGGTTACTGAAAATGAGGACCTGGAATCCTACATGGGTACTGAAGATAAGCTAGCAATGGTGTATGGGAGGACCCTCTGGAAAGACTTCGTCACATTCTCAATCTGCCAGTACTCCATCTTGGTGAGCACTAATCCAGTGGCCACTGGTGGCAACAAGATGAGATTGTGACATGTGGGTAAAGTGTACTACTTCTGCAGAAGATAATAAAATCTAAGTACTTAGCCGTGTCCCCGGTTATGGACAATACTGAGCAACTAAAGTTTGAAGCTATGGGAAATCTCGACATTCCAATTTCTAAAAGAAAAAAATTTAAGTGACAACAAAAGACTTGATGCACTTGGGGTTACCAAGGAATTCAAGAGATTTTGATAAAACTTGATGCACTTGGGGGTACCAAGGAACTCAAGAGATTTTGATAAAACTTGATGCACTTGGGGGTACCAAGTAGCTCAAGAGATTTTTTTTTACAAGGACTTGAACACTTGGGAGTTTACCAAGGAGTTCAAGGGATTTTTGATAAAGGGATTTGACAAAGATCAAGATCATTTTTGAAAAGATAGGATAAACTATTGCTTTCTGCAAATAAGCCTCAAACCCTACTTAACCAAAAATGCATGTAATGATAGGATCCACTCATACTCTACATAGTAGTGAAACATGCCAATACAGTTCAAATGTATTGACCCTTGTGGTTGTAACTTGTAATGTTGCAGGTTTGATTGATTTTAGTGAAGATTGATTGATTAGGATTACAAGTCTACAACCAACATGTCTACCTGTGGCACTTAGAAGATGAAGGACCCATGCTTATAGTTATTCCGCTACAATGTAATGTAATAGACAAATGAGCTATGTAAGATGTAATAAATTATTTTATTCCTGGTTATAAAGTTGTATTATGACCCTTGTATCTTGATATTACATCTTAACTGTGGATGCTAGCTATTGATCCAGGGACTAGCATTGTAAACACAGGGGATTCCACCTTACCTTATATAAAGGTTGGGTCAGTCCCTCTACAGATCTCATATATGATAAATAACACGCACATACTACATGGCTAGGACGAAGTCCTTAGCCCAAAGAGAATTACTCACACACAAAGATGAGATCAATAACCATAAACATTGTAATGGAAATCATAAGATTGATAATAATAGTCTTACAATGTCGCCAATTGGAGATGAGATCTACTATTACAAGTGGTGGAATATGGCTATGGTGGTGGAGAAGGGTTTGAAGATTAGATCAAGATTTATCCCTCCGGTGTTGTGGTTTCTGATGGCTTGGTGTAGTCTGGCGGAGTCGGGGCGGCTTTTATCGTTGCTCGAGGCCTCTTTATATAGGGGTCCCTTCACAAAAGTTGCTCTGTTTGACCTAGCGGTGCCGGTGGAAACTATATGGCTGGAATTTTATTCCCGTCATATAGTTGGTCGTTAAAGCTTCTGTCTCCACCTCACAACTCCTGGTTTATTTGGGTTGTTGGAAATCTCGTATCTTTGACTTTAATGTTGTGATTCCCATCATCAATCGTCATTTCCTGCACATGGAAAAATAGAAAGAAAGGATTGCATACCCCTTTGATCATTAGGCATTAGTGGCAGGGTTTAGAGAGATATTTCATCAAAAATATGAAAAACATCCAATTTAAATGTGGGTGTGGATGGCTATATTTCACAGCCATCAACCTCCCCAAGCAACTTGATCGTCCTCGAGCAACAAAACCAAAATCAAAAAGGAACTCGACATTTAAACTGAAATAATGAGATGATGATCTTACTCATGATTGGTAGTCTCATGTTTCCTTCACTTTATTAATCTGAAAAACTTTAGCATAGATAGAGTAATGGCAAGCATATCACACGGGTTTTAATGAATCCATATAGCGCAGCAAGATTATTGTTAGCATGGTTAATTCAAATGAGTAAACTCTATTCCATCCCATATAATCAACTCATATGCTTGCCTTTGAACAATAAAGTATAATCATGTAAATTTAAGAATGTGAGAGTTTGTCATGAAAAGCATATACACTAAAGTATCTCAATTCTCCCACATAAATAAGTCAAGACTTTTCAATCACTACTTTTCTATTCATTGTCCTTCAAGAATTTCAGTTCTTAAGTAATTGAGAGCATGCCAAAAAATTTAATTAGTTTATGGGGATGTGATGGACACTCGTGGCATCACTAAGGTTTTTGTTCCTTTTGCATAATGATTACTCATATCAGCTAGAGGAGTGATTCCATCATGAACACAGCTACACGAGAATGCCAAGAATCTTACCCATTATAGCATTGCTGCTACATATGTTTAATCAACTCATAGCCGAAATCTAGGAGTTTCCTCCATGAAGATCGTTCATAGGCTAGCGGAGTTTTTAGAATCCCATGAAGTTTCTGTCACATCCCAAGATTTTTCAAATCTTGTAATGTGAAAAAAAACAAATGAATAAAATAAAACTTTGTTGATTTTCAGGGCCAGAAGAAACTTTTTGAATTCCAATGGGAATCTTCAAACCTATTTTGAACAATTAAACCCTAAAGGGATTTAAAAAGATAAAACATTTAATAAAGGAAAATAAAATATTTTGGAAATACTATTTTGGATCTTTAAATAAAGAGTTTTGGTTTTCAAAAGAAAAGGTAGATTTATAAATAAAGATTATTTTATTAAACCTTGGCCAATATTTTGAAACAAAAGGTTTTGCTTTGATTAAAATAGTAGAGGTTTATTTTAAATAAAACAAAAAGGATTTAATATCCAAGTTTTATTAATAAAGGTTTCACTATTTCCAAAACATCAAAACTTATTTATTTATTTAAAATAAGTTTTCCAATTATTTTATATTCTCAAGTAAAACCTGCTGAAGTGTTTTGGTTTTATTTTAGATTTCAAAATAAAGATTTTAAATAAACAAATCCTATTTGAATTATTAACTAAGGTCCATTTTATTTAATTAATAATGGACCCTAAAGTAAAAATGTTATTTCATTTTAATCAAGCTTTCCAAGTATTCTTTACTTTCAATTAAAACCTACTGATTTGGTTTTGAAAGTATTTGGATTTCAAATGGAGTTTTATTAAATAAATCAAACCCTATTTGATTAAATAACTAAAGGTCCATTTTATTTAATTAATGAATGGATCCTAAAAAGAATAAAAATATTATTTTATTTTGGGATTTGGTTTATGTTAGTAAACAGAACCAAAAACTCATTACAAGTTTGGTGATTGTTTGAATGTTTGAATAGTTGATTGAAATTCAAAACAGAAAAATAGAAATAGAAAAGGAAAAAGAATTCAGAAGGAAAAAAAATATGGAAACGGACTGGCCCAGCTATCCTAGCCCAACTCAGCCCAACCGAGCCCACCTCTCCCTCTCAGCGAGTGAATCGTTTTTCACCACGATAGAAACCCGCGCAGACACCGACCGGTGGACCCAACCCTCCTCTCCTCTCTCACGCTGACAAAGGACCCCACCCCTCCTGTTCGTCGCTTCCACCCGCCGTTGACCACGCCGCGGCCGTTGCTGCCATTGAAAGCACGCGATCAATTCGCCCTAATGACGCGCTTAAACCTCGCAGTGACCATGCCCCTTTAAATGCCAGCGACTCTCCTCCATTTCCCCTCTGTCTCCTCCCCCAAGTACGCCCCTAGGCTAACGAATTTCACTCAAACCCCGCCACTGTCCGACGACCCTCCGGCGAGGATTCCGGCCAGCACACGCCACCTCTTGCCTCCTCGAGTACGCAACTGTGATCAGCATCCCCAAGCGGACCTTTCTGCAGCCGCAGCTCACTCGCGTGCGCCCCTGAGCGTCGACAGCGACAACAACCGCCGCCGCCGTGTCTGGTTCATCTCCGACGAGCCCTACAGGTAGTTTCCGACCACCCCGCGCCCCCTCCTTCACGCACACATCGTTGCCATAGCTTTGCGCGTCTGACCCTGTCTCCCATTTGTCCTAGCGTGCATCGTAGCCCCGTCTCCGACGACGCCCGAGCGAACCCGACGCCAGAAGGAACTCCGGCGAGCAATCAAGCCTGCTCCAGTACGCCCCTCGACAAAACGGCACCGCCTTGAGCTTTCCCAAGTCTCTGCGAACGCTGTGAGTACCTTCCCAGCCACCCTCGCTTCCTGTATCGCCGGCTCCGCCACCGTCTGGCCGCTCCGCCGCCAGCCACCGCCGCAGCGCTGCTCGTTTAGGGTCGAGCTCACAGCAGCCGTCCGATCCCGATCGGGTGGATAGGATAGAATCATTTAACAGCGAAGGGGTACGCGTTCTGGGCCACACGATCTGTTTAGATCCAACGGCTGCAGCTGTGCGATCCGCACGAAGCGGTCCCGACCAATCACGGCGCGACGCGTGGCCAGTTTCTGTTTAAAACAGATTTTGAAATCAGAATTAGATGCAGTTTTGAAAACCCTGTAACTTTCAAACCACACGTCCAAAAATTACAAATTTTATACCAATGGAATCAGCAAGACAAGCCCTAGCCAACCATGCCTTTTGTTTAGTAAAAAGCTTCTGTAAAAATGGTTGTTTTTGTAGAAACAATTGTATGCTTGTTAAGGTTGTGAAAATTGTTCTAAAATGATTTTGGGGATAAAATCTTTGGAAAATGGTTTGATTTGAACCTACTGACCATAGGGAACACTTGGTGGTTTCAAAAATGCATTTGGTGAAGGAAAAGAATGATTCTTTGATTTAAAACCATTTCTAGTCAAATAGAAATGTGGCTTATTTATTAAAAATGGTTTTGGAAGAAAACCTTTAGGAAATGTTTTGTTTTAAACTCCCTGACCCCAAAAACCAAGTTTATGGTTTAAAAACATATTTGGTGAACCCTATAGATTAATGCCTTAGTAGAAATATTTCTACACCACATAAAATGATACTTTGTTTTGAAAATGGTTTATGAAGTCAAACCCTTTTTGCAAAATGACTTTGCCACTTTACAAAATGACCATTAGGTGTTTTCAAATGTTTGTGACCCATTAGGAACCACTTTTTCAAATAAAAACAAAGCTTGGCATGTTTGCATGCATTACCTTGACTTTGTTATTTTATGTGATGTTTTGCTTGTTTGGTAGATTGAGTTTGTGCCTTGATTGATTGATTTGTAGTGACTTGAAGAGTGTGATTGTTGCAAGGACAAGGAGTGAACCTATACCCTCTACCAAAAAAAAAGGCAAGTGATGCTTCATACTTTTGTCCCATTACTTTCTCTATGCATTAGTGATTTTCTCTAAGTAAAACTTGCATGGAACTTTTGCTAAATATAAACCTTGCTATAGGAAAACCTAGTAGATGAAACCTTAGTAGAAATTTCTAAGTCAAGATACCTATTACTATCATGCTTAGCTTAGCTAGTAGAAAACAAGGGTGGAATATATATTCATGCTATGGAAAAATTTCTAAGTCTGAGGACTTGTGTTTTGTTTAATAAAACAACTAAGTTAATGAATCACCTGGGTGGAATGGAAGGAATGGTTTGTGTTGAGTGGTTACACAAGGCCAGAGGACTGGTGAACCTTGTGTATCTCACTTGTGGATGGCCACCCAGGAACAAAGAGATTTGAGATGTCAAATGTTGAGAAGCTTCAAGTGCAACCACTTGGCATTATGGGCTCTGCCTGGATCATATAGGTTGCAAGAACTTAGCCATATGGACAGTGGGTGGTAGAGTTTGATAGGTTGGAGGGCGTCCATTTTGGTCTAAGGGAAGGCTTCTAAAAGATCTTGTCTTGGGAAACCAAGTCTTGTGGGGAAAGTGCACCACCTCTGCAGAGTGTAAAACCTAAGTACTTAGCCATGTCCCTGGTAAAGGACAATTTGAGCATCAAGACATGGAAGCAATCAAGAATCTCATCACTCCAACTTCTAAGTAAAACTTGTGGATTGAACAAGGGAAAAGGATCTTCAACCTTTTGATTGGAAGAAATGTTTTTGTCAAGACAAAACTTAGTGTTTTCAAAATGATAAGGAAAAATCTATTTTGAGCAATGCAAGCCTCAACTCCACTTAGCCAAATGCATATGGATGATAGACTCCACTATACTACCATAGTATCACTTGCCAATACAATTCAAATGTATTGACCCTTGTGGCTGTAACTTGTTATGTTGCAGGTTTGATTGATTTAGAGAAGTGTGTTGATTAGGATTACAAAGTCTACAACCAACATGTCTGCCTGTGGCACTTTGGAGATGAAGGACCCATACTTATAGTTATTCCGTTGCAATGTAATGTAATAGCCAAATGAGCTATGTCTGATGTAATAAAATTATGTTATTCCTGGTTATAAAGTTTTATTATGACCTTTTTTTCTTGATATTACATCTTAACTGTGGATGCTAGCTATTGATCCAGGGACTAGCATTGTAAACACAGGGGACTCTGCCTTATTTTGAAGGCTACTCCCTCTATAGTTTGACACGCATAAAGCTATATCATTCTTATGATTCACAAGTCAAACTTTGGCATGATCACAAGAACCGCTAAACATTAATACAATTGAACAAATCCTTTCAAAGAGAGCTATCGATTCAATTATTATTTTCTGTGGTGTTGAGTGTCTCTAGGAATAAGCTTTCAAGACTAACACTACGACACCCAAGCCTTCAATTGTGATACTTTTTCTTATTACAATTGTTTAGCAAATTTTTAGGCAAGACTTGGTTAACTACAAGAGCTGGAACAAAACATACTCAACTAAATACCCATGCAAACAAAATTTTAATCCAATATAAAGACTCACTCCACCAATATAATATATTAACATTTACTACTAACTAGCATGGATTTCTCAAACTTTAAAAGTGGGGAGTCATAAGGCATACCACTCATGATTAGTTCCACTTCTCTCTTACCTTTTGATTCATTTCTTGGAAAATCGAAGTCAATCACTCTCGTACAAATATGTGAGAGCCACAAGGAGAATAGAAAGAAGGAAGAGGGAAAATAAAGATAAATGGACAAATATTTTTGTTGTTTTTAAGAGAGGTAATTGAAGAATAGAAAATTGGCGGCAAAGCTCGACTTGAAAATCTTGAAAACAAATAAAAATAACTAAAGATAAAGTGTTGGGGAAACCAACACGAGTGGTTATAAACTCAAATTAAAAGCATAACCTCTAAAGAAATAAAAACAAATGAACGCCAAATAAAGATAACAAGGAAACTTTTCCAAGCTTAGGCTTTTGCAAGCCCTTCAAATCATTGTGGTGGCGAAAAAAAGTTGTAACTCCAGTTCGCAAATTGAGTTGATAAGTTACTAGTGGTTTCTCAGAGGTTCAGGGCGAGATTATGCATCCCCTCCACAGTTCCTCCAATTTATTCGAAGTCTTGATATGTAGCAAACCCGGTTGGTGGCTACACCTCTTGATCAGGAATTTCTTGCTCCTCTTCTTGGTCTTCATCCTCATCTGGTATCTCCTTCTCGGGTTGGTGTAGTTCAACATGCACATCATATAGCACACATTCCTCCTCGATAGAGAAAAGGCCATTAGGCAAAGGAGCGGGGTAGAGACGCCCAGCTCCTGTAATATGCAAGTAATAATCGCCACCTCTCCTAGTGAGCATTCCATAAGCTTTTAAAGTATAGAAAGCAACACGTCGCTCACCTAGCAAGGGTTGCAACTCACCTATATTGATGCCTAAGGCAATGGCAAGCATGGTGATGATGCCTCCACCTGTGATTGGTCCTTGGCTTTGGGAGGATTGGTGCTCCAAGTAGCGCACAAGAATTGTGCCTGAGTTGAGTGACAAGTTGTTGTTGAAAGAAGATTTTGCGAGGACCAAGATGTCCTCCTCATTGAGTCTTGTAAACTCATTTCGTGATTGCAAGGTGTTAGCAATAATATGGAACAAATAGCGAATAGCAGGATGCTGAATATTCTTCCCCTTGTTGACTCTAGAAGTGAAACTCATTCAATTATAATAATGGTCTAGGGAAGGGTGCATGTCGGCATAAGATGCGCGTAAATCATTAACATCATTATTTGGTAAATCAAAACAATTGCATCATTCATCAAGTGATAATGTATAATTGTTGTTCATAAGTCAGAAAGAAATCATGTCCTCTCTATGTCATGTTTTAACGGTGCTTTTCAAAGAACTTAAAAATTCAAGAGTTAACCGTCGATAAGTAGGCACATCATGGAATACAAAATTTTGCAGGCCAACTCTATTGAAAAGTAAATTGAAGTCATTATAAATACCGAGTTGATTCAATATAATGGGACAATCCCACTTGGTTGTCTTCACTTCTTGGTTCTTGATCTTGTTGAAGTGATCAAGTTGGAGCTCATTCCTAAATCGTATCCCCATGCAGTCCTGAGCTGCAGCGGCAGCCTAAGAAGAACTCGCAGCAGCACGAGCACGAGTTTGGCTCCTTATGTTCATCGTCTAAAATAATAAGAAAAGACAAAAATAAAACTTTTTGATCCAATAGTATAAGCATAACATGTTCATCATCATAGCACACTAAAGAATCTCCTCAAAATAATAATCTAGGCAAGAGAAACATGGCAATTAGTTCATAGTAGGTCTCACCCTAGATTGATAATAACAAAAGATCAAAGATGAATTTGAAAAAAGTAATTGGAGGATCGGAGGAGAAACATACCGTAAATCACTTGTGTGTGAGGAAATCGAACGAAATTGAGTAGAGATGAAGATCCCTTAAGGTTTTGAGAGGGTTTGGAGATAGAAGAGAGAAAAATGATTGAAGTTTTGGTGTTAGGAGTACCTTCCTATGGAGTTTTTGTGGTCGCACGAACTATACTGCCGGAAAAAAAAATTCCCGTGGTATAGTTGGTCTGATGGAAAAAATTTAGGGTTTCTTAGGGTTTCCTCCTGGCGGAAGCAAGCTATACGGACAAACTATATGGTCAGGAATTTTTGTTACCGCCGTATAGTTGGTCGTTAAACTTACTGTACTTAAGAAAAGAAAATTGATAAAGGCATTGATATCTATATGGCTACAACTATACGTCCAGAATTTTTATTCCCACCATATAGTTGGTTGTTAAACCTATTGTATTCTGAAAAAGAAAATTGTCGAAAGCATTGATAACTATACGGCTGGAATTTTTATTCCTGCCTTCTGTACTCGCCAAAATTTACCTATTTATTCGAGAATTCTTTCTTAACCTAAAACTTAGCGAAACACCATGTTTTGACAGAAAAATGACAGACTAAATTGTCGACCAACATCAGCATGTATAAAACATGATTTCAGTACCACCGAACTTCTCCTCCTCAATTGGAGTTTTCTAGCACTCTTTATTTAATATAAAACTTAAACTAAAACTTAAAACTTTACTCAGACCTTTATTTCACATGGGTTGCCTCCCATGAAGCACTCTTTTATGGTCAATAGCTTGAAATTGATGTTTCTCACGTAGGCCAGATGAGTGGAACGGCCACTCCAAAATAGTTGGCCTTCAAAGTGATGGCCTCCTTCTCATCGTGCTTAGCTTTCCTTTTCCTGAGAAAATGAATAACAAAAGGATCCCGCGAAGGCAATTGAAGCTTCACGTTCACTTTATGTAGATTAATCAAAGCCTCAATAGTTCTTAAGAATGGACGGCCTAATATGATAGGAGTAGTAGCATCTTCAGGCATGTCAACAATAACAAAATCATGAAGAGCAGGATAGCCTTTAATGTATACTAAAGTATTCTCCTTAATTCCTATAGCTTGTTTATCGGTAGAATCCGATAGATGTAATTTTAATTAAGTAATTTCAAATGAGCCAAGATTTAACTTATTAAAAAGTCTCTTTGGAATTGTTGAAACACTTGCACCTAAATCACAAAGTGCAGCTATCTCATTAGTCCCAATTTTAATTTTAATAGTAGTCTCAAATATATCATCAAGCTTTACAAGTAATTTTTCAGCAATTTTCTTATATTCTTCCTCAAGCTAACGTACCTTTATTGCTACCTGATTAATGAAGTGTTTTCCTCATTTTATTCACTTACGGGAATCTTGATATTGCTCTTTTTCACAAGATCTTCAACCGTGTAATTTGGTGAAGGGAAATTGCTATAGTCAAGTTCTTCAGGCTCCTCCCTTTGGATTCTTATCATCTTGAGGTCTTCAACCAGATTGGGCTTAGCTTTACTTGCAAATTTAGATAGAATGAGAGTTTGACTCTCGGTTATCTTACCTAGTTGTGCCTCAACAATCCTTGTTCTTTCTTGGAGGGCCTGCAAATCATTCCTCAAACTCACAGCTTGGTTAGACAATTTACCAAGCATATTATCATGGTTCTCCGTTATCTTAACTAGGATATTGTTTTGCTCATTTTGCGAGTCCATAAAGGACTTAAGAGTTTCTTGTAGACTACCATTACTTGATCTCATATTATTATTAGAGTTACCTGCAGGACTAGAATAATGTTTCTGGAAATTAGGATTGTAGTTCTTCTTCCAAGTAGGGTGAAAGGATATAGATGTCACCTAGAGGGGGGGTGAATATACGATTAAAACTTTTCCTAGAGTGGCTCAACAAAGGCGGAATAAAACTAGTGTTTACTTTGTTAAGCACAACCTAGAACAACTAAGGTTCACCTATGTGCACCAACAACTTATGCTAAGCAATACAAGCAACAAAGTGATAGCAAGATATATATTACTTCAAGAACGAAGGCTATCACAATGTAAAGTGCATAATTAAAGAGCTCGGGTATAGAGATAACCGAGGCACGCGGGGACACCGATATTTTACCGAGTTCCTCCCAACATGGAATACGTCTCGTTTGGAGCGGGGGTGGTATCAAACCACCAACGCCACAAAAGACCTCCCTTATTCTCCGGTGAATCTCACCCCAACGGGATCGATCCACACTTCCACTATCGGTGCACTTGTCGGTGGCTACCGGAACCTCTCACAAGATTGGTGCACTTCTCCACAACTTAATTGGAGGCTCCCAACAAACGCCACAAAAGGCCACAATGCCACCAAGGCCACAAACCGTCTAGGGTTCCAAGAACCCAAGAGGGACAAGCTCCAATGAGTAATTCAAACCAAATCCTCCGAGGAGAACACACACCGATGCACCAAATGCAAATGGCAAGAACACCACAAAGATGCTCAAATCCCTCACTCTCAAGTTCCAACAAAGCTACTAAAGCTATTGGGGGAACAAGAGAGGAGGAATCAAAGAGAGACACAAAATCCCCCAAAATCTAGATCCCCAAAGATACACTCACAAAAAGATGAATCGGTTAGGTCAAAACGTAGATCTAGATCACCTCCAACTACCCCTCAAATATATGCAAGAATCAATGGAGGGGTGGGTATAAATCAAGCACAAAGAGTAAGGCAAATGAGGGCAAAGCTTAGGAAAAAGGAGGAGGGAGAAGCTACCCTAAAAGACAAAGGGGCAAAGCTATTTAAAGAGACGGGAAGATTCTGCCCGTTGGGGCATTTTTTCTGGACTGACCGGTAGTACCGGAAGGGACCGGTACTACCGGACCGAACGAACCTAGCAGTGAAAACAGGAAAAAGCAAAATAGATAGCGAATCAAAACAGCAGCAGTGGTCAATGCGTGAGCCAGCGCATGCCGCATGCGCGTGCGGCGGCAGCGGGAGTGGGGCCAGCAGCGCAGGCCCACGTGGCGCACGCACGCGCGCAACGCAGCAGCAGCGTGGCAGCAAGCGCAGCAGCAAACGAGGCAGAGCGCGCAGCAGCTCGCGTGGGATCTGGCGGGCGCGCGGGTGTGGGACCAGCAGCGCGTGACGACGGGGCCCAGTGCGAGCGAGCGGGCGCAGCAGGCGAGATTGGCAGGCAGGCGCGCACGTCAACGCGGCTATGCGCGAAAACGAGGCGGGGCTAGCTGGCGCAGGCGCACTGGATCGAGACGGGCCCGGCGCGAATGGATCTGGTGGCGGCAGGAGAGCAGCTGGGCCAAAGCGGGATCTGGGAAAAAATGTTCCTGGGCTGGCCGGTACTACCGGCCCGCCCGGGCGGTACTACCGGGCCGGCCGGTAGTACCGGATTTGACTACCTAGCTAGGAAGTAAGAAATTATGGGGCGCCCAGGGGCGGGCAGTAGTACCGGCCCATCTGGGCGGTACTACCGTCCGGCCCAGTAGGAAGATTTTCCCTTTTCTTTTAAACCGAATAAAAGCCAATACTCAAACGACAATAACTTTTGATTGGAAGCTCCGATTGACCCGATTTCAATTGTGTTGGATAGAGGACGACGAGGGCTTCTCAATAAAATGTGGAAATATTGATTATCACCAAGTGAGAGTGTATCAATTAATATAATGTGAGATACCTCACTTGGTGAGAAACCGAAAAGCCGCATAAATCAAAATCGCAACAAGATACATATGGGAGATCCGATTTTGACGAGCAAGAGCTTGTTATGGAGATTACCACAAGCTATATATCCTCACATGGATAAGACCAAATAACAACCAAATACGATGATGCAAGTATGCAAAGGTTTGAGCTCTCTCCGAACGATGTGACTGAATTACTCATTCGAGAGCCCCTCTTGATAGTACGGTTATCTATCCTAAACCCGGTCTCCCACACACAACATGAGACCGGCAAACGGGAAAACCTATCAAGATTATACCTTTTCCTTGAGCATTCCACTTGAGCTCGATGTAGACGGTCTTGCCCTTCTCAACATGGAACGCCTTTCCTAATTCCTCATCATCGACCTCGCATATTGAGCTTGCACAACATATCTTCTTTGCATTTCATCGACCTTGAAGCCAACACATGCTCAAGCGATTCCAATGGACAAATCCTACAAGTATAACTTAATACACACATTAGTCCATAAAGATTGTTATTAATTACCAAAACCACACATGGGGGCCCAACACGTTCTTTCAATATCCCCCATTTTGGTAATTGATGACAATCCCTTTAAGAGGGTTTATATAAGGAATATTAATGAATAAAATGGTAATACCAATATCAAATGCTACAAAAGTATGTGATATTGGTAACACCACCATATATAGAGCAAACTCCCCCCACAATATATGCATGTGTGATGAACTTGAATTTCATTGCATATATTGCCAATCATTATCATTGGTGGAGTTTCATCTATATATACCACATGCTAAGCAACAACAAAGATGCAAGAGCATGAGAGGCAAATGCTTAAGAACAAACTCAATGCATAAACCTACTTCCCTTAAACCCTCTAAAACTTCTCCCCCATTGACATCGATTGCCGAAATGGGTGACAAGTTCTAGAAGGCAAATATAATAATAATTCCTCCAAAGGTGTGCTTTTGCACATATCCAATGATGAATACTTGGGAGGGAGTAGAACTATATTTAGGACCCGAAGATTGCCAAAATAAATAAATTCAAATGATGCAAGCAATTACAAGGTCCCACAAACCAATTGAAAACAACAAATGAGTTCAAACGGAAACTACAAGATATTATGATATGAGCAAGAGAGTGCTTTAAATAACAAATAGAGAAGCTCCCCATGATTTGTGCACTATTCAACATAAATGCATTAGAATACATATTGCACAAATATGCAATCCTTGCTCCCCCATAAGCATTTAAAACACATCAAATGAAAGATCAAATAAATGCTTAAATAAAATAGAGAAGTTCCCCAAGATTTGTGCACACTTTAGAATCTTTGTATTTCAATACAAAAATGCACAAATATGGAATCCTCACTTCTCCATAAACATTTAAGGCACAACAAATGAGAAATAAGACAAATGAGCATTATTAAATGAATTAGATGAGCTCCCCAAAGATAATGCACCAATTATGATAATTGTATTTGGGAACAAGGTGCATAATCATGAAATCCTCACTCATCCAAGTTTATTTAACAATGCAAGGCATGAAAGAACAAATATGAGTGCCCAAATATGCAAACAAGAGGAACTAACACTCATAAGAAAATAAATTTGGAATCCACTAAAGAATCAAAAGGAATAGAAAGGTGGTCTCCAAGGATTAAAAATCAACTAAAATTATCTTCTCATATGTGTATATGTCTATAAGTGGAAAACATCACAGAGACATATGCCAACAAAGAAATATGCACACATAAAGAAGATATACAAGAAGGCATACGAAAAGCAAAAATGAAGTCATAATATATACCAATAATATTTTTGCTTCAAAGCATGGCCAAAGGCTCACATATATCTTATTGTACATTAATGAGCTTCAAACACCAACACACATCATATATTACAACTATCACCAAGGGAAAAGGAGAAAGTTGGAATATATGGAGAAAGGCAACAAGTATCATAAGATAGAATAGACTAGCAAAAATCTCACTATTGCACATGAGAGAAGTTGATGAAATGATAGGCAATAAAATTGCTAGATTGACATATTTGGGATTGGAGGATCATATGCATGATTTTGTATAGTCCCAATTATATGCACTCATCTCAACTTAAACACATATACAATAGAGAGTCCTCCAAAAACCATGGCTAGAACTACAACAATTACAAATACATTAATTCATGCTAGAAGGCAACCGACAAATGGTTGGAATCAAGATATGTGAGCATGAGAAAGAGATACTTGTTACCAAGATATAATTGGTAGGATGTAGAGGATATGAATTTGTTGGTAATCCTATAGCTTGCCTCAAATTTTCTTCTAAGCATCACTTCTTCAAAATTGAGAGACAAGCGTCCAATATATCTCCAATGTACCTAAAACACATTTAAGTAAAAAATGGTCCCCAAACTAATTGGGTTCAATGTATTTAGTGCAACTACAATACATAGGAGAGACTCCACTTAAATATGTGCATATTGATATGAAATTGAATTTCATGCACAACTTAGCCGATGGGATTTGGTGGAGTTTCCCCTATATATTGGATCAAAGAAAGCAAGCATGCCATAATATAAACATATAGTAAATATGCATGCATAAAGCTTTCAAGAACCAAAAGGAGATACAATTTTAACAAAAACACCAAGTAAATCAAGATTGCACACACAAGAGTGTGACATGACAAATGATGTCCAAATTCTATCAAAGAACCAATTTCAACACATGAAAGATCACATGTTCAACAAATGAACTAGGCTAAAATCAAAGGAGCAAAAGATAGATAGAAATAAAATTGCTCAAGGGTTTATCTCATTCAAAAATGGTCAAATCAAGAAACAAGAAATGAGACAAAAACAACTCCCAAAAAGAGCAAGGTTCCAACAAGAAACCAAACTCCCCAAACTTCTCATGATGGCACAAAATACCAAAACGAAAAGATTGAGGTTCCAAGCACATAAAACCCGATATGGATCAAACAAAGAAGCATTAGTATGAGTGTTTTAAATAATATAGGAAAGCTCCCCCATGGATAGTGCGTTATGTAGGATTTTCCTTTTGAATGTAAAATGCACACAAATGAGATCATCACTACTACCTACATTAAATAAAAACACAAGAGGATACCAATAAAATAAGAAGATCCAAAAGTAGCAAGGAATACATTGGATCACACAAAACATTTACTTGGCCAAAGATAGGACAAGATTAAGCAAAGGCCAAAGTGAATATGATCAATAAATTCTACCATAAATTTAGTACTCATTGTCCAAGGACAAGAAATAATGGGAATAATTTTCCCAAGGTAGCTTGCATGGATATCCAAGATCATATTCACACAACAAGAAGCATATAACTAAATATAAGAATTGAGCATGATACTTCAAACAAGATTCTTGGTAGCTTCCAATAGTCACACAATCACTAGTGATTAGAGTAACTTGAAGCAAATGGTTTCCATGCGAATATATATAACTAAATATGAGGAAACACATACCAAGAATCATTCTCATATACAAGATCCAAAATAAGATCAATAAAGCCATTCAAGCAAATTGGAAATTGTATGAGAAAATGTGTCACATAGGTGCTAGATAATCGTCAATACCAATTCTAAGTGACACAACCTCGAATATTCATATTTTCTAGGATTTGTAATATGCACTAAGCATATGACTCCCCCATAATGTGATACTACCATAAAACCAACACGAGGCAAAAGGATACAAATGAAGATAATTAATGGACATTATAAAACTTAAGTTTCTCATGAGAATTGTACCACATAGAGACTAGACAATAATCCAATATAAATACTAGGTGGTATTCCTCATGTACACACAATTTTAGGATTGTGGAATGCCCAAGCATAACACTCCCCCAAAATGGGATAATCCATTAACCTCTCGCAAGAACCAAATAAGATATCAAATATAATAAATTAAGGCTCCAATACAAGAAACACACAAACATGGTGTGCCACCTAATCATACAGAAATAATCTTGATTTCAAGATAATTAAGTGGATAGCACAACATGTACAAAAACATGGAAGATACAAAACCAACACATGCACAAGGGGGCGAGTAACTTTCAATGTAAAGAGTTTAGCATATGTTACCTCAAGGAGGAACAATGGAAATATAATATAATCATGATAATCCAAATGGCTTGGCTTGACAATAATAATTCATGAAGATCCCTCAATTATTCATAATGTAGCCAAGACTCCAATGCCCTCCAAAACACACTTATTGATCAAGTTTTGGCTTGTTGGTCCCTAACCAAGTTGGGTCCTAAGAAGTTAGTCACAATAGGCTTGGCAACCCAAATGGATCTTTTCTTGACACCACATTGGGCACCAACAAATTTGGCAAACACATTGCCAACCTCATCCTTACAAAGAGAATAAGCATCATCAATAATTATAGGGTTGGATGAGGAGATACCAATAGTGCATGAGGAAGAAATGTGCCCTTTCTTACGACAAATGTAGCAAGTTCTACTCTTGCCATCTTTATTTTTGGATGTAGCGACAACTTGAGGAAGATCTTGAGTCTTCTTGGGAGGAGGCCCATCTCTAACAAGATGTAGAGCTTGAGGCCGCTTCCCTTGTTGCTTCTTGCCAAGGGACTTCTTCTTTAATGGGCAATGTTTGACATGATGCCCTTCTTCCTTGCACTTGAAGCAAACAATATTGGCCGTATTCTTGACTTGATCTTGGCCATTCTTCTTGTTGTCCTTGTGCTTCAACTTGATAGTGGACTTGTTCTTGACATTGGAGTTGAATCCAAGCCCACTCTTGTCATTGGGGGATTTTTGCACACTCAAGATTTTGTTGAGTGCGGCCTTCCCTTGATGACCCTTTTTCAAGTCATTCTTCAAAGAAGTCACTTGAGCCTTGAGCTCTTTGATTTCCTCTACATGGTTAGTTTCAACAAAAGTACTAGAGGAAGTAGATGCTACATTGTTAGAGCAAAAAGGCATGGAATGTAATTCATCATGAGATATAGCATGGTTGTGAGAGGATGAATTACAAGGACTAGCACATGGCAATATAACATTTGAAGTAGATATAGTGCTAATGTCCACATGAGGCCCACTAGATGTTACCTTTTACATGATGGCCTCATGAGCTACCTTTAGCCTACCATGGGAGACTAGAAGATCCTCATGCAAGCTCGAGAGCTTAACATTACTTTCTTCTAATTTCCCATAGTTGCTAGTTAGCAATGCAAGTTGAGCCTTTAGCTCAACATTCTCCTTAAAACTAGATGCTTCACAAGAAATAGAGTTAGTAGCACAAGCATCATCACTATTTGCAAGAGGTGAGGGCAACTTGGCAAGCTCTTTTGAATATGAGGCTTTAAGTTGCTCATGTGACTCTGTGAGTTTGATGAGCTCACCCTTTATGACCCTTGACCCATTTTTGAGGTGCTCAAAATCCTCAAGGAGTTTAGCATAAGCAACTTGAGTCTCATCATTTTTATTTACGTTTGAGATCACTTGCCACCTCAATTTGTGTTTCTAACTTATCAATATGTTCTTTGCTCTTAATAGCAAAGTCCAAGATTTTAACAAAGTTAGAGCAAGCAATATCCTTTTTAACAAGGGCATGATAAACAATCGCACCATTTTCATATAAATCATCAATATCTAGCTCTTCTTCCACATTATCCACATCCTCCTCATCACAAGAGGTAATGGGTTCCAAAGTAGGGGTTACCTTAGAATCCCTAGCCATAAGGCATAGGTGGGTACCGGAAGAAGGTGAAGATGAGATTGCATATGTGGCTTCATTCAAAACCATGTCTTGCCCATAGAATCTTCGGTTTCCTCTACATGGTTAGCAACACAAGCACTAGAGGAAATGGAAGCATTTTTATCATGGCAACAAGACAACACAAGCATATCATCATGATATTTATTCAAGTCATTTCTACATGATATGCAAGGACTATTAACACAAGCATGTAAGGAGTTTGTAGTGCTAGAAGTGTTAAAGTCCAAAGATAGATCATTGCAACTAGATAGAGATGAGGGATTACAAATAGTAAGCACACTATCGAAATTGCAATTTCTATCACCACTCACCATATCATTACCTTGTGAAAAGTCACATGTTGGTGAAGTGGTAGAGGATGAGGAATCATCTCGATCGGAAGTGGAAGCAACACGATCATCCTCAATAATGTTGGACACAACATATTTATCTTAAAGTTTTGTCCATAACTCATGAGCGCTCCGAAAAGGAATGATTGAGGAGGTAACTACATAGCTCAAAGCATTAACAAGCACATTAGAAGCTTGAGCATCGAGATATAAGTTTTTCTCATCCTCACAAGATAGATTTTTGAAATCCATAGGAGGAGAAAAACCCATATCTACAATACGCTCCAAATTTGGGTCCATGTCCCGAAAATGAATGAGCATGCGATTTTTCCATATATCATAATTTGTGCCATCGAATATAAACATGTCATTGTGCACTAATCCCCTAGCCGACATATTTACTCTCAAGGCGGTGAAGCCTAAGATGAGAGACCGGGCTCTGATACCAATTGAAAGGATATAAATGTCGCCTAGAGGGGGGTGAATAGGCGATTAAAACTTTACATAGAGTGGCTCAACAAAGGCAGAATAAAACTAGTGTTTACTTTGTTAAGCACAACCTAGAACAACTAAGGTTCACCTATGTGCACCAACAACTTATGCTAAGCAATACAAGCAACAAAGTGATAGCAAGATATATATTACTTCAAGCACGAAGGCTATCACAATGTAAAGTGCATAAGTAAAGAGCTCGGGTATAGAGATAACCGAGGCACGCGGGGACACCGATATTTTACCGAGTTCCTCCCAACATGGAGTACGTCTCATTTGGAGAGGGGGTGGTATCAAACCACCAACGCCACAAAAGGCCTCCCTTATTCTCCGGTGAATCTCACCCCAACGGGATCGATCCATGCTTCCACTATCGGTGCACTTGTCGGTGGCAACCGGAACCTCTCACAAGATTGGGGCACTTCTCCACAACTTAATTGGAGGCTCCCAACAAACGCCACAAAAGGCCACAATGCCACCAAGGCCACAAACCGTCTAGGGTTCCAAGAACCCAAGAGGGACAAGCTCCAATGAGTAATTCAAACCAAATCCTCCGAGGAGAACACACACCGATGCACCAAATGCAAATGGCAAGAACACCACAAAGATGCTCAAATCCCTCACTCTCAAGTTCCAACAAAGCTACTAAAGCTATTGGGGGAACAAGAGAGGAGGAATCAAAGAGAGACACAAAATCCCCCAAAATCTAGATCCCCAAAGATACACTCACAAAGAGATGAATCGGTTAGGTCAAAACGTAGATCTAGATCACCTCCAACTACCCCTGAAATATATGCAAGAATCAACGGAGGGGTGAGTATAAATCAAGCACAAAGAGTAAGGCAAATGAGGGCAAAGCTTAGGCAAAAGGAGGAGGGAGAAGCTACCCTAAAAGACAAAGGGGCAAAGCTATTTAAAGAGACAGGCAGATTCTGCCTGTTGGGGCATTTTTTCTGGACTGACCGGTAGTACCGAAAGGGACCGGTACTACCAGACCGAACGAACCCAGCAGCGAAAACCAGGAAAAAGAAAAACATCTAGCGAATCAAAACAGTAGCAGTGGTCAATGCGTGAGCCAGCGCATGCCGCATGCGCGTGCGGCGGCAGCGGGAGTGGGGCCAGCAGCGCAGGCCCACGCGGCGCGCGCACGCGCGCAGCACAGCATCAAGCGAGGCAGAGCGCGCAGCAACTCGCGTGGGATCTGGCGGGCGCGCGGGTGTGGGACCAGCAGCGCGTGACGGCGGGGCCCAGTGCGACCGAGCGGGCGCGGCAGGCGAGATTGGCGGGCAGGCGCGCACGTCAATGCGTCTGTGCGCGAAAACGAGGCGGGGCTAGCTGGCGCAGGCGCACTGGATCGAGACAGGCCCGGCGCGAACGGATCTGGCGGCGGCAGGAGAGCAACTGGGCCAAAGCGGGATCTGGGAAAAAATGTTCCTGGGTTGGCCGGTACTACCGGCCCACCCGGGCGGTACTACCGGGTTGGCCGGTACTATCGGATTTGACTACCTACCTAGGCAGTAAGAAATTATGGGGCGCCCAGGGGCGGGCGGTAGTACCGGCCCATCTGGGCGGTACTACCGTTTGGCCCAGTAAGCAGATTTTCCCTTTTCTTTTAAACCGAATAAAAGCCAATACTCAAACGACAATAACTTTTGACTGGAAGCTCCGATTGACCCGATTCCAATTGTGTTGGATAGAGGACGACAAGGGCTTCTCAATAAAATGTGGAAATGTTGATTATCACCAAGTGAGAGTGTATCAATTAATATAGTGTGAGATACCTCACTTGGTGAGAAACCGAAAAGCCGCATAAATCAAAATCGCAACAAGATACATATGGGAGATCCGATTTTGACGAACAAGATCTTGTTATGGAGATTACCACAAGCTATATATCATCACATGGATAAGACCAAATAACAACCAAATACGATGATGCAAGTATGCAAAGGTTTGAGCTATCTCCGAACGATGTGACCGAATTACTCATTCGAGAGCCCCTCTTGATAGTACGGTTATCTATCCTAAACCCGGTCTCCCACACACAACATGAGACCGGCAAACGGGAAAACCTATCAAGATTATACCTTTGCCTTGAGCATTCCACTTGATCTCGATGTAGACGGTCTTGCCCTTCTCAAGATGGAACACCTTTCTTAATTCCTCATCATCGACCTCGCATATTAAGCTTGCACAACATATCTTCTTTGCATTTCATCGACCTTGAAGCCAACACATGCTCAAGCGATGCCAATGGACAAATCCTACAAATATAACTTAATACACACATTAGTCCATAAAGATTGTCATTAATTACCAAAACCACACATGGGGGCCCAACATGTTCTTTCACAGGGTTATAATCATTACGAGCTATGAAGTATATTTCTTCAATATTTGATTCTGTGATGGCTCTTACCTAGGTTTCCTTACCCTTGATGGCTAATATGAGCTCATACAACTTAGCATTAAGTTCTTCATTTTCCTAATTTGTGACGGAGTTCACCTTCTTTGTGTTTGATCTATCCACATGCCATTGGGCATGGTTATCTTGCATATTGTCTAGCAGCTACTTTGCTTCGGTAATTTGTTTGCCCATAAATGTTCCTCTAGTTGCAGTATCAAACATATACTTAGACACAAGATTAAGAGCATTATAAAATAAATGGAGAATTAACCAATCTTTCATCCCATGGTTGGGACAGTTTCTCATGCATTCTTTCATTCTCTCCCATGCAAGCGCTAGTGGCTCATGCTCTTCCTGTCTAAAACCAGTAATATTAGATCTTAGTTGCATAGTCTTTGCAGGTGCAAAAAATTTAGTCATAAATAAAGAAGTACATTCCACCCATGATGCAATACTATTTCTATGCAAAGATAGTAACCATTATTTTGCTCTTCCTCTAAGAGAGAAAGGAAATAAGCGCAACTTGACCGCATCGGGGTCAACATCTTTAATGCACATCATATCACATATTTCAGTGAAAGTGTTCAAGTTCATACATGCGTCCTCAACAGCAGAGCCTCCAAATTGATTCTGTTGAACCAAACTTAAATAGAGGGGCTTAATTTCATAGTCATAAGTAGTAATTGTTGGCTGTATAATAGGAGTATGCAAATAATCATTGTTAGGAGTTGCAAAGTCCCCAAGCTTCTTTTCAGCCATATTACATATGTTTTTGGGTTTTCCTTAAACAAAACTTATGATAGTAAAAACAAGAATTCAAAGACTAACTATTTTTTTGTTTTTTCAAATAAAGACTGAAAGCAAACTAACAAAATTAAAAACAAGAATTAAAACTAGCAAGGTCCCTACTAACCTTGTGAGGGTAGCTATTACTTCCCCGGCAACAGCGCCAGAAAAAGGGTTGATACCTTCGATCCGGATTACGGATGTAGTATAGCTCTTTTTCCCTAGTAGACCAAGGTTATCGAATCCTTGGGAAGCAGAAAGCGTAGTAAAGTTACTTTAATGGACCTTCGGGAGTTTTAGAATTCTTTTTGTGTTTTACCGGACCAAGAGTTTGCGATCTTTTGTTGTTGTCGATGATGGAGAGATAGGTCCTGGGGATTTCGGTTTCACCTGTAGCTGAGCAAAACATCTGATGTGAATAAAAGATAATAATAAAGTATGCATGTAA
Organism: Avena sativa; assembly: GCA_916181665.1. Lineage (NCBI taxonomy): Eukaryota > Viridiplantae > Streptophyta > Magnoliopsida > Poales > Poaceae > Avena > Avena sativa. The sequence continues at coordinate 160,784,506 of OV702294.1, read as the reverse complement.
TTTTAGAGCAAGATAATTATATGTAGGCAGTGCATCCATAATTGCTATTGCCTCCGCAACCATTTATAGCAATAACCTACTAGTCACATCCATAAAAGAAAGAAAACTAATTATATGCATAATGATGTCACTGTTAATCCCAAGTAAATCCCTCACATATAGCCATACTACCCTTTCTGTCACTGGGGTTCCCATCCTGCAGATTAGTCATTACTCATGCTCCCTATACCTAGATCAACCCTTGGGGTCTTGGGTACCTGACAAGTCCTTATATTGAGGCAAGAGAGGATACAATAATCATCATGTCATACAAACTAATACATGATCCCATCAATGATAAATAACATGCACATATGATGACCCACAAGTATAGGGGGTGTATCATAGTACTTTTGATAAATAGGAGTGTCGATCCCAACGAGGAGCAGAAGGTGTTGACTAGTGGTATGGAGCAGGAAATCTCTGTAAATACTTAGCAAACGGATTTTTAGGGGTTTTCTGATAAAGCAACAAAACAAAGTGCAAGTAATAAAGACAATGAACAACTGCAGCAAGTGGCCCAATCCTTTCTTAGCAAAGGACAAGCCGGTGGAAATACTTATAAGGACCAAACGTTCTCAAGGACACATGGGAATTCTGTCAAGTGCTTTCGCTTCAAATAGCTGAGTACCCTTCTTTGGTGTTGTAAGTGTTGTGTGGGTGAACCTATACTAACACATCGATCTTAATTGGACTAATACATACTTATGATTAAACCCCCTGCAAGCATCCGCAACTATAGGAAAGTAATTAAGATATAAACCTAACCACAACCTTAAACTCTGAGATTCTACGCTCCCTTGTGCAAAGGTGTCCCAATGGGGGTTCAGGTTTCTGTCACTCCGGCAACCCCACGATTAGTAGCCAAATACACAATGCATTCCCCTAGGCCCATAAATGGTGAAGTATCATGTAGTCGATGTTCACATGACACCACTAGAAGAATAGCACCACAACTTAAATACTAAACCATTGAATAATAACTCAACACAAATCCACTACTAACAACATGAATTCTCCCATGTCCTCAAGAACTAAACGAACTACTCACAAGACATCATATGGATCAAGATCAAAGATGATATGGTGATGGATAACAATCTGAACATAAACAATAATCCAATGGTTCCACTCACAAGCATCAACTACAATAATAATTAACACCGACAAAGATTCCCCTAAGAACTAATGCAAGATCCAACATGATAGTTACAGTGGGATGGAGTGGTGATGCTGGTGCTGGTGGATATGATGGTGTGGATGATGATGATGATCCCGATGAAGCCTAGCTTGATGACGATGTTGATGGCGACGATCTCCCCTCTCCGGGAAGGAATTTCCCCAGTAGAAATCTATCTGCCGGAGAGATCTTTCTCTTTCGGTGTTTTCCGCCCCACAGAGGCAGCGGAAATATTTCTGTGGTCGCCCCCTCTTGTATTAGGGTTCCGTGAGGAAGATATAGGCAAGAGGGCAGAGTCGGGAGCCGTCCAGGTGGGCCACGCATGCACTTTCATCCACCCTGGACGCCGCCTCCCATGATCCCCCTCCCCCCAGATCTCCTCCACTTGAATGCTATGATCTCCCATTAATGATACTATAATTTCCTTCCTAAAACATAAGATATGATATCTTGCATAATGGCTAAATCAAATCAAATCACAATTAGCGATATGATCAAAACCTTCCTAAAATGGATTGCAACAAAATAGGAAGGTGTGAGTGCTCTGGATGGCAATGGGTACCCGATACCCACTAACTCGACGGGTACCTACCTTAAACATGGAGGGTTTGATAAAGAAAAAACCACTGGACGACGTATTGGTAAAAACCTAGACCCGTCAGGTCTACCAAGGCCAGGTATGGGGTGTCAAACCCATACCCGCAGACTCGTCAACCCTACACACATCCACCTACACACACAACACCACACGCACGCGACACCGCACACAGGTGGGAGAATGTTGGAGATATGCAACTTGATTATTAGTACTCTAGTTCAAGGGGAAGACTCTTAGAGATATGCCCTAGAGGCAAATAATAAAGGGTGTTTATTAGCATATCTTATTAGTTCATAATAGTTTTATACCATGCTATAATGTATCAATCGGAAACATTAGTACACGTGTGGTATGTACACAAATCAAGTCTGTAGTTGCCTCTATTCAACTAATTCATTGGTTAAATGGTGATCACGAATTCCTAATCATGGACATTATATTCATTTCAATTGACACCGAGGTCACTTAATTAGATAAATGATGGGATGGACACTTTACCCAACATAAGTATCATGTAGTCCCATAAATGGTGAAGTATCATGTAGTCGATGTTCACATGACACCACTAGAAGAATAGCACCACAACTTAAATACTAAACCATTGAATAATAACTCAACACAAATCCACTACTAACAATGTAACTTCTCCCATGTCCTCAAGAACTAAACGAACTACTCACAAGACATCATATGGATCAAGATCAAATATGATATGGTGATGGATAACAATCTGAACATAAACAATAATCCAATGGTTCCACTCACAAGCATCAACTACAATAGTAATTAACACCGAGAAAGTTTCCCCTAAGAACTAATGCAAGATCCGACACAATTTTTACAGCGGGATGGAGTGGTGATGATGGTGCTGGTGGAGATGATGGTGTGGATGATGATGATGATCCCGATGAAGCCTAGCTTGATGATGGTGTTGATGGCGATGATCTTCCCTCTCCGGGAAGGAATTTCCCCAGCGGAAATCTGTCTGCAGAGAGATCTTTCTCTCTCGGTGTTTTCCGCCCCGCAGAGGCGGTGGAAATCTTTCTGTGGTCGCCCCTCTGGTATTAGGGTTTTGTGAGGAATATATAGGCGAGAGGGAAGAGTCGGGAGCCGGCCAGGTGGGCCACACCTGCCCTAGGCACGGGGCAAGGTGGGCCCATCCCTAGGGGGTGTGTGCCCCCTGTGGCCCAGCTACGCCTCCCCTTCTGGCTTCCTCCGTCTTCTGGGAAAATATAATTTTCCAATATTTTTCTGGTATTTTTCCGATCTTCGCGAAATTGCATCAAAACACCTATTTTTCCATCAGAAACCTGACAATGGCAGTACATCCTCCAAGAATCATCCAACATGCAAAAACAGAGGAAAAGACATAAGTAATACCTCATAATAAGACACATATCAATGAAAAGAGGCAAATTATGATATAGAATGGTGATGCAAATTGGACGTATCAACTACCCCCAAGCTTAGACCTTCGCTTGTCCCCAAGCGAAAACTGAGCTTAGTAAACATGTCCACAGGTTTATGGAGTGAAGTGTCGATAAAAGAATACGGACAAGAAGCATCACACTTACCATTACACAACTCATAGAATAAATCAACTCTCCATTATATAACTTAGCTTGCAACAAGTACAAGAGTCACAATAGAGATGCATAAAGATAAATCATAATTGGAATTGGCAAACTTTGTTCTTGGTCAGAGAACAGCTGGCAAATAGTTTCACAAAAAGCTTTTTGTAGAAGTTTTATAACATGAGCACTCTTTGCTCAAAAAGGTTTGCCACAATGAAGGCTTTCAAAGTAATACTCAATAGATAAGAGTCTTATGCAAACAAGGAAGATAAAGAACATGATTGAATACATCATCATATGAATGCTTGAAACACAACAACTCAAATGCTTGCTGGAGATAGAGAGGAAGTAGGCTTACTGACTCAACTCAGAAAATAGGAGAAAGGTCCCTTCATAAAGGGCAGCAGGGATTTCAAGTCATAAAGAGCTTCCAAAAGATTATGGTACTTACTAGCTCTGAGCCCTCATTGCCCCTATTATAGGCATCTTGAGATGATTAAGGTTAAAGTGAACGAGGATGTAGTATATGCTTGTCGAAATATAAGTTGGCAATCTCATGTCCCTTGAGTACGAGGGTCGCTCCTCATGCTACTCAACTTTAGTTACCGGTAAGTTCTTGTCATTGTAAGTACATGTGTATCATAAAGAACCACCAACGGGGTACACCTTGCACATGGTACAGGAGCTATCCCATAACCAAAATGACAAGGCAAGCAGACAATGAGCATCTCAGCGATCTTTTTATTTACTATGTGTATAGCTTTTTATTGAGGATGCTTCATAGAATGCTCACTATGGTGATGCTACAAGTTTCCACCATGATTAAGCATGGCTTAGGCTAGCGGCCCAGACGTTTCTCTAACACACATACATCACTCCATGGACTTACAAGTTCCCTCTTTATTTCACACCGTCAACATCCGCAAACAAAAGAGCATGATACCAACCATGTACAACGTACATGTGCAATGTTGAAAGCGTTCCCCATGACAGCACGGTTCTGCTAATCCCAACGTATAGATGCAAGCATATACAACTTCGATGGCACAATGGTTCAAGTCTATTAGGGGCAAGAAAATAAGGTGTGCCATCAAGTTCGTGAGAGCTTTACTAACTAGTTTTCACATAACAAAATACTTTTTAATTCGAAAGATAGATGAAGCTTGATAATTTGCTTGGAATAGCAATAATGCTAATAGGTAGATATGGTGGACACAAATGGCACAGGTTTTGGTTCAAAGGGATTGGAAAAATGAGAAGTATGCCTTCTCAAAACAGGTTTTTGGTAAGCAAGGTTGGGTAGCAAGCAAAAGAGTTGAAAGAAACAAGCAAACACACAAGTGATAAAGCCAAACATTCAATCTTCCTTGAAGACACAAAAGATCTCAAATAAAGAATACTAAGCTTATAGTCAATCAAGAAAGAAAACAAAATGATACAAAATACCTGTAAGCTTTTTCTCTTTTCCTTTCAAACCTCAAAAAGTGTTACTACTGACCAGAGCTCAGTTTGCCAAAACCAACTTAGATCTACTTGATGCTCTCAAAGTGATGCCAATGTTGATCAACAAGATCAATCATATAATAGAGATTGCAAACTAAAATAAGAAGTGCAAAAAGTAAAAGATGAAACTTCTCATTAATATTCCATAAAGGCACTCACACCAAGGGATACATAGATAATCAACTAAAGGAGAGATACTTCCACATGCAAACCAACCTATAAGATAACTTCTATACCAAAGACATGAATCTAAAAAGGTAAAAGATAATGGTGGTGATACCGCGGCACTCCCCCAAGCTTGGAACAAGCCAAGGGGATGCCAAACCTGATGACAAATTACTCCTTCGGTAGTGGTGGTCTCTTGATAAGCTCCTCAATCACCTTCCTCAAATCCTCAATCTCGAAGGTCAGAGTATGAATCAACTCCGAATTTTGCTTAATGCGGTTCATGATCATATCGGACCGAGAGCCCTAGTCCTTACTATTATTTCCCCACTCTTCCTTATTAGTGTGTTCCTCCCTGCATGGTTAGAATGAGGAATATCCCACATCGAGGGAAAGTTCCGTTTGGGCACATGTTGGTATTGATGTTCATATATAAGAGTATGGAAAGGTCTCTTGGTACGTGGAGGAGATGACCGTGGAGAGAGGATATGACGCGGGGTTTTCCCTCCTGTAGACATCTGTGCTGTCCTCTTAAGCTTGATAGGTTTTGCTACCACTCCAATGCTTGCGACGGTAGCGCGGGTGTCTGGATGCTTGTCCTCCTCCATGTCTTCTTCATCACCTACCAAAATATCCTCCTCCTTGGGATCTTGAGGATAATCTTCCTTGGGCTTCTTGCCTTTGTCATTGGCGGAGACCATGGTGCTCTAAACTTGTGAAGATTTCCTGGCAGAAACAGATCAAAACGAAAACACGACGAGAACATGATGCATGAACCTCGGGGGATCCGGGGGTTATATATTATGAATTTTCAATGCATAAGGAAGGTGATGGTACGAAACCAAGGCGGAGACGGAGCTCGGGGGGTCACACCCCCTCTAGGCGCGGCCAGCTGGGGCCCGCGCCTGGGGTGGGTTTGGCCACCCCAGCCTCTGTTCCATCTCATAACTTTCCTTATGTAATAAAAACATCAAAAATATAAAAAGATTAGGCTTTCACGAACCTTCTGTTTTCACCACTTTTACCTATTCAAGGACGAACTATGTAGACTCCTTTTTTCCTTCTCCTGGAAATTCCTTTTATCACAAGGCAATACACAAAATTTAAGGGCAACATTAGTGTAAGCAAAAATAATAAACCTTTAGGTTCACACTTCAACTTAAATCCATCAAAACAAAGGCTTCTGTAAGAGGCAAATGCAAATGATGGCAGAAATCTGTCAAAACAGACCAGCAGGTAAAGATTGATTTTTTCGAAAACCTTCTGTTGCTCAAATAAAAAAGTGCAAAACTAATGAAAGTTGGGAAACAGTCTGGATAACAAACTCAGAAAAATACAGCTCCATACGACGTACTAAGCTCCCTCACGAATTTTTCCAGTGCAGCACAAAAATCTGTCCCAGGACAGACACTTTTCACAACTCCTCTACTTCTCAAAAGTAGTTGAACTTGACACAAAAACCAAAACAAAAAGGATAAGGAGCGGTTATTACTGAAGTAATAACTTCCAAGACTCAACCAAACTCTTGGGTTATATCCCAACAAGTACTTTTCTTTAATGCCTTTAAGTTAGGCTTGAGAGTTTCAAAGATGCTCATATAGGAGATATATATCTAGAGTGAAAGAGAGCATCAAGAAGCAAATAACCAACACATTTGAGTCTAACTCACTTCCTATGCATAGGGGTATCATGAGAAAACAAATTGTTGAAATAAAAATCCACCAGCATAGGAAGACAAAACAAATGCAACTTCAAAGCTTTCAACATAAAACGGGGAAATTTAACATTATTGAGATGCATAAAACCATGTTTCCCTCTCTCATAATAACTTTCAGTAGCACTTTGAATAAAGTTGACAATATAACAGTCACAGGAAACAACTCCATCATCAGAATGAGCATACTTACAGTCATCAAAAAGAGGCCCGGGATCATAAACTGGGTCAATAGAAGCAAGTTGTTCCATCCTGAAATCTTTATTAGGCAAGATGTTTTCATAAGGAGCTTTAGCAAATTTGGAAAAGTTAAACTCATAAGAATCTCCATCAAACTTAGTTAAAACTTTTTCCTTTCTACAATCTATGATAGCCCCACAAGTATTCAAGAAAGGTCTATCAAAGATAATAAGATAGGTTTTACTAGCTGCTGAATTAAGCACTAGAAAATCAGCAGAATACTTAATCTTACCACAAAGAACCTCCACATCTCTTAAAATACCAATAGGGCAAATGGTTTCCTTATTAGCAAGGTGAATAACCACATAAATGTCCTCAAGCTCACAAGGACCAATTTCATGCATAATTTCCCTGTAAAGCTCATAAGGAATAGCAGTAGAACTAGCACCAATATCACATAAACCATAATAGAAATGATCACCAATTTTAACAAAAAGCACAGGAACACTAGCTTTTCTAACTTCTCTAGGATGAGAGATAATATTAGAAGCGTCTTCACAGAAGACAATGTGCTCATCCTCTATATTTCTAGCATCAAGATCTTTCACAATAGCTATCACAGGTTCAATATCCAGTTGCTCATCAGGCTCCACAGTTTTCTTAGTACCTTTATTATCTGCACTAATCATCATAGAATACTCCTTTACCTTAGCTGGAAAAGGTATTTTCTCAACATAAGGTTCAGGCACAATATGATTAGTAGTACAAACTTCAGTGCTTCTAGCAGGAACATGACTAACAACATCTTTATAAGGTGCATGGTACTTCTTCCACTTATTTTTGGGAATTTCTATGTAAGAGGCAAAGGCTTCAAAACAATTGGCAATACTTTGGGAATCCAGACCAAACTCATTACTAATATCACGGAAGTCATCAGTTCCCATAAAAGATTTAATGCATTCATAATCATAATTTATACCTGACTTTCTTACTTTGTCATTCTCCCAAGATTCAGTGTTTTCTTGAATACGGTCTAGTAGATCCCATTTAGTTTCTTCCTTCATACGTGTGAATGATCCAGCACAAGAAGCATCTAGTAAATCTTTATCATGAAGAGAAAGCCTAGCATAAAAGTTATTGATAATAATATTGTTAGGGAGTTCATGAATAGGACATTTAAGCATTAGTAACTTCAATCTCCCCCAAGATTGAGTTGTACTCTCTCCATCACAAGTCCAAAAGTTATATATCAGATTCCTATCCTGATGAATTTCACTGGGAGGATAGAATTTAGAATAAAAGAGAGAAGCCATTTCCTCCCATTCCATGGATTATCCATTCTTCAGCAGCTTATACCATTCTCCAGCTCTCCCTTTCAAGGATATAGAGAGTAACTTCTTCTTCACCTATTCAGTTGTGATACCTGCACACTTAAACAACCCGCATAATTCATGGATAAAAAGCAAGTGATCACCAGGGTGGACAGTTCCATCCCCAAAATAATAATTATCCATAACACGATCAACAATACTTGTCGGTATCTTAAAAGGATCTATCTCAACAGGTGGTGGTTCATCTACTACCCTAACAGTGGTAGTAGTTTTCCCAAACAGAAAACCAAGTGGGTTATCCATATTGGAAACAAAGTATCAAACAGAAACAAAAGCAATACTCACAGTAGAAGTTTACTTTACCAGTTCCACTCTTCAATAGCGCTTCACTCCCTGGCAACGGCGCCAGAAAATAGTCTTGATGCCCACAAGTATAGGGGGTGTATCATAGTACTTTCGATAAATAGGAGTGTCGATCCCAACGAGGAGCAGAAGGTGTTGACTAGTGGTATGGAGCAGGAAATCTCTGTAAATACTTAGCAAACGAACTTTTAGGGGTTTTCTGATAAAGCACTAAAACAAAGTGCAAGTAATAAAGATAACGAACAACTGCAGCAAGTGGCCCAATCCTTTCTTAGCAAAGGACAAGACGGTGGAAATACTTATAAGGACCAAACATTCTCGAGGACACATGGAAATTCTGTCAAGTGCTTTCGCTTCAAATAGCTGAGTACCCTTCTTTGGGGTTGTAAGTGTTGTGTGGGTGAACCTGTGCTAATGCACCAACCTTACTTGGACTAATACATACTTGTGATTAAACCCCCTGCAAGCATCCGTAACTACAGGAAAGTAATTAAGTTATAAACCTCCACAGTCTTAAACTCTGAGATCCTACGCTCCCTTGTGCAAAGGTGTCCTAACGGGGGTTCAGGTTTCTGTCACTCCGACAACCCCACGATTAGTAGCGAAATACACAATGCATTCCCCTAGGCCCATAAATGGTGAAGTATCATGTAGGCCACCGCCCTAGGGCATGGGATTGGCCGACCTTGGGCCACCCACGGGTGGGGCGGGCCCCACCCAGGTGCCGCCACCTCCCCATGTGCGCCTCCTCCTCCCTTTAGTCCCATATTGCCAGTTGTCAAGTGGGAGTCCCTTCCCCTCACCTTATATAAAGAGGGGACACATAGGAGGGAAAATAATAACAAATCAATAATAATTCCTAAGGCAATTTTCCTTAGAGATTTTCTCTCTCTCTCTCTTTGGCTCTCGTGCTTGCGGTTCCAGGAAGAATCTCGCGCGTGGGAGACGACGTACCTTCGGCACGCCGTCGCGCTGCTAGATCCTCAGATTTGAAAGATCTACTTCTGCAATCTCAGCTGGATCGGGAAGAACGGGAGTCGCTATTGAGCATCGAACCTGTGCGGAACCACGGGGATGCTGCATTGTAGAACCTGGACTATCGTGCGAGGAGCAACACGACCTTGAGGTCAGTTACGAGTGCGACTATATCATCCACCTTCATCGTGAATGTTAAACGCTTTCGGTCTACAAGGATATGTCATCGAAACCTCTCTCCGTTACAGCATTAACTCATAAATAGATCTTGTCATTGGTGCGCTAGTCATGAAAAATTATTGTTTTTTGCTGCGAACCCCTCAGTGGTGCATTTCGGCGAGGCCTCTCATTTTATGATGTTGTATGTAGGTGTGAGGTCAGGACACATGAGCCACTCCCTTCATCAATGTTGTAGGTGGTGCGATAATTATCGTTAGTGGGGTGTCTTCGGATTGATTTATGTATTTTGTTTGTGAGACTATGTTGAAAACTAATTAAAGAAGGATTGTGTGTATCATTTTGATGTAGAGCCCGGGTATCACCCTCATCTTAAAAAAAGGTGGGTAAGGTACCTAAGTTCTCTCCGCCCGTGCACCTCCATTTGTCCATTTCCTATTTCCTTTTCCATTCTACAACAACTCTACATTTTTAGCATCACTATAATTTAATTATCTATGAATGTTCCACAAATATAATTCAATAATAGTGAATTTACATTTTAATTTTCATATGTTCGATGTAAACTTGATTTTTTGGACATCTCAATAGTCAGAAAAGAGTACCCAAATGAGCAATACATCCTCACACATAATTTATAAGACATGTAGCAGTACACAAGCATAGACCATAGCACAAATACACCAACATCAAATGCCCTCACCATCGGAATGGTGATCCAAGATCTTGTCCGGCGTCATATCAAACCGCCTGTAGTGTTTCTCACTCGCGATTGTTGTATCGGTTAACATTACCCTAGACTCCTCGGTGAACTTGGCAAAGGAAAAACTGTTCAACATATGCTAACAGGTGTACCCCTAATAGTGAATTTGTAGTATCCCTTTTTAGAAGGCTATAGAGAGGAGCTGCTCTCATCCTCTCTAGGCCTCTTGTATGGACTTCAGAGTGAGAGGCAACCATTTCTTCTCATGGGAGTGTTGTGGGACATCGTGTTTTCATGCTCATTATATATGGGTTTAAATTGAGATTTTGCACGTTTGTAGGATACATTATCAGGGTGACATTTTTTGGGCTTTTAAACTGGCTTATATGTTTCCCAGCAGAGAAGCCCAAAAGATATGTATGTTTCTAAACAATTTCTTCCCACTGTTGTCTTTTGCTTATAGTGCAACTTTACGGTCCCGAGAAGCGGCCCAAGACCTGCTTCCGTGGGCCAAAAATTATGCCAAAATTGCCATCGTGGGCCTAACTTTTTTCCTATTTTTTCCCCGAGTTGGCGAACGAGTCGTTCCCGAGCATCCTCATCTCCTCTGTCGACCGATGTGTACGCGCGCCGCCACCTAGAGTTTTCCCGCCGCGAGACATTGCTTTTATTTCAATGTGTAATACCTATGCAGCTTGAATATTATTGACTATCTACTTAACATTTCTAGTTGATTTTGTACTTAAAAAATAAGTTATTTTTATTTACCTGTGTCACACAACAAAATCAGGGGCAATACAGACATTACACATGTCATAAGTCCAAATCACATAAGCCCCCTCCCCCAAAAAAAAGTATATAAACAGTTGTAGGAGATTATCCCCATCGAAAACCACAAGCTTGCTTCTCCATAAGCAGAATCCTAAAAGAAGTCACCCTAGCTACTTTTAAAATTGTTTTCATATTTTTTTTCAAACTTGTAAATATAGTTTTTTATATGTAGGGAGCACTCTAGCTCATGGGCGAATTTCCCGTTGTGTACGATATTTTTTGACATGCCAAAAAAAAATGGAAGACAAGTTGTTGTTTTCAACCCTTTTCCTACCAACGGAAAAGAGACATGCTTAGAAAGTAAGTTGATCATTTTGCTTCTTCTATTAACGTCTCCCTCTTCCCTCCCTCTCCCCTGTAGATGTGCCCTTTTTGGACTCGAGTTGACGCCCTCTCCGGTGGCACGGCTGCCTGAGAATAGGCAAGCCCCCCTCCCCCCAGTAGTATAGGTTCGTGGCTTCTCGCCATAGTTGTCTTAGGTTTAGGTTTAGGCTCTGCTGTGTCTGCCCTTGTGGTGTGTGGCGTGTGGCGAGATGCGGTCTGGCCTGTCTCCTCCGGCGTTCATGCATGACGTCGGCTGGCCGTCTCTTCGGTGGTCCGGCAAGCTCTGGTGGTTGGAGCATGCTGCTGCTGCTGTGAACAGAGGCCATTCGAATAAGTGCATCTGCTCCTGGATCTGGCAGCCATGTGCGGACATTCTCTCCCTGGCCGGCTTTGGTGGAAGGTTTTGACATAATATTATAAGAGCATGTCTAACAGACCCCTTAAATTTCTGCCCCGTAAAACGCGAGTAGAGGGCCCTGTATTCGATTTTCATCGGCCAAAAACCCATGCGAGCTAGCAGACCCCGTATCCCCATCCCGTAAAACAGAATCTCGCGAGATTCGGGGTCTGCTAGCTCGCACGGGTTTTCGGCCCCTCAAAACAGGGTTTTGGACAAATTGGATATTTGAACTAGTGCAACATTCTCACATCGAATAAAAGTTTTAAATCACACAATAATCATCTCAATTATTACAATAATGTTCAAATAACAATCAAACAAATAACAAATGTTCCTCGAACAATCAAACAAATAAAACAAATGTTTCACACATACAACAATAGGAAATGAATGTTTTAACTCATTGGCCATGCAACTGCCAGTGGTGATCAATGAGATCTTGGGTGAGCTGGTGATGGGTCTCGGCATCTTCAATCTGGCGATGGGCTGCAAGGAAAGCTTCAATCTGATCAGGGTTCCTCTGGGGCTGCACTCGGGTGCCAACATTGTCATAGAAACATGGAAAATTCAACCCTCTCTCATCTTCAATGATCATGTTGTGAAGAATCACACAACATGTCATGATGTCAACAAGAGATTCCTTGTCATGATCTTGCATCAGCTGTTCGTGGCCGAGCGCGCGGTTCCGTGGAATGGACATACGCCCCATGACGGAACCTCTCCTCTGATCCAGCAGCTTGGCGCGGTCCCCCGTGTGCTTCATGCCGAACAGGAGCAGCAGCATCTCCATGTCGTCGTCGTTCAGCAGCTCGTCGAGATCCGAATCGTCGGAATCCCACGACGACCAATCGGTCGACGAATCCTCCAAATCCGCCATATGCACATCCTCCGCAGCCATCTACCACCGTCAAGCATACATCAACCGGCGAAAACGGCGGAGAAAACCAAGAGCACTGCGGCGGAATACTCACCGGCGAAAATGGCGGAGAAAACCAAGGCTGGGGTGCGGCGGCGCGCGCTGGATCTCCGGCGGGGGTGCGGCGGGCGTGGACGCAGAGCGGCGCGGCTCGGAGGGCGGCGGAGGGGGCCGGATCTGAGGCTTTGCGGCGGCGGCGCTCGGGTGGCTGTGGCGACGGCGCGGGGAAGACGGGTGGGAAAACTGAATTGTCCGCGCGCTTCCCTCCCCACCCCGTAGAGATAGTGGGCGGAGGGCCGCCCCGTATCCAAAACCGAAAAAAAAATCGATGCGGGGGCCGTTTTTACGAGCCATGCTAGACGGCCTGGTAGCGCCCAACCCCGTATTTCGGCGGTTATTTTACGGGGTTGGGCCTTTTACGGGGTCTGCTAGATATGCTCTAAGAACGTACAGTTGTCTGACTCCGGTCTTTTAGCTGTACTTAGGTCTGTTGGGGTAAATGTGGGTGATCCACCGACCTATCTCGAAAGTCCAAACCATCGCACCCGAGGGCAAACGCGCGCGCAGCCGCGATGCAGGCTGGCGCTTGACCTCGATCTGTTCCTCTGACCCAGAGGAGCCGCTGGCCAGTTTCAAGTTTCAACACCCGGCCATCTACTTGCACCAGGTGACGTACTGTTGTTTTTGGCATGTGCATGTACGTGTCCACCGAATCAAAAGCAAAGCTGCGTCCTTGCACGCACGCATGTTTCCTCTAGCTAGCTAACTTGTGAACCTGTGATATAATACTAAGAACATCCCTAACCAAATACCTAAAACTAGTAGATGAGTAAAAGCCTCCATACCCCTTAAAGGAGCAAATTTGGTCATCTAAAAGATAGTGTTCCTAAACTACTTCTATTCTTAACTCCCTATATCATAGATTTACTCACACACTGAATCAAACACCTTGGATGCACTTAAACATTGAGACAAATATAGATAAAAGCATTGGTTTAAACATGATTCAAACATGGAGGAGAAACATAGTTCAAACATACTACAACAAAACAGTCGTTAAAACTATACATAGTTAAACTATCTCTAACCTAAACTAGTTTCAGAACTTGCCAGCATCGTTGTCGCTGTCGGCATTGGCGTCACCTCTCCATCTAGTCATCCAAACCCTCGAGCCACCTCTCAAAGTACACATCGATGTCGTACTCTAGTCCTCACCTAAGAGGTCGATGAAAGTTGCAGAAGACGGACCTGCGGCGCCGCCAACAGATGAAGGTTCCGCAACAGTGATAGAAGAAGAACTTGTGGCGGTGTACTCGTCCTATGTGTGCTGCGGAGCTCTACCATGTACGCTTCCCTGACGGCCTCGACCTCGAGGCGCTCACGAGCATCACGCTCCTCCCGTGATTCGCATGCCGCGTGCCTATGGCTAGGGGGTGTGGGTCAATTCCGGCACCGCCTCGTCAAACCATGGGAAGTTGAGCTCACCGTAGTCACGGCTGTGGTGCTGGAAATTTTCAATGTCGTAGGCCCATGCCGCCCGCCTCACCGACTATTAGGTGCCTATCCAGATCCAGCTGCCGGTGTTTCGGCCAGACATCTCAGCCACCCAAGTCCCCTATAGGCTATAGCCGCTGTCGCACGTCGTGATAAAGGTCGTGTGGTGGTGCGGCGGGAGGTCTAGGGGTGGTGGAGCTCCGCGGTGATGTGTGTGGCTCCGATTCGCGCTGCGTATGGGCGGAGGTTAACGGCGGAGAGATGAACCGGATATCTTCGATGGGGCCGAGAGATGAAACGGATATCTTCGATGGGGCCGAGAGTCATCGGCGCAGAGTGGAAGGTAGGGCGGTTTGTCGGTAGGAATATTTTTAGGAGTAGTTGTCGCAACTGAGTAAAAATAGGAGCCGAGTCAGCCGATTCCTAAAACAATTGCTCAGGTAAGGCTTTAGGAGTTCGGGTAGGTGTTGTCCAGACGTCTAAACAAAAAATTACTCATCCAAATATTTCTAGGTGTTCGGCTAGAGAGCTCTAAGTCCTGTGTAGTAGTACTACGAGCATCTCTAGCTCGTCTATATACCCGTCTAAAACGATTTGGATGACCGTGAATGAAAAAAACATTTTCAGTGGCTCGTCTAAACGAAGGTCTAAATTTAGACGTCCTCCCAAACCTACTACCCATCGTCCATATATGGACGACGGTGCCACGGCCGTCCAAAGCAACTGCTGGCGCGGGAGCTCACTCCCGCGCCAGCAGTTGGAGACGTAGGACGCAGGTGGCACTCGCGCGAGGTTGCCGTCCCTCTGCTTGCCGGCTCCATGTACTCTCCTTTTCCATGTAGACTTGGCGAGAGGGAGAGATAAATTGGATGGGAACGAGAGGGTGCTCAACCATGGTGCCTAGGTGCACGCTAGATCCATCCGCCGGCAGCCAATTTTTGTCGGATCCGAATGCAAATCAGTGTAGCCGGGCGCGGTCTCGTCTGGTCCTGTTGGGGACAGGCTCGGGCATGGAGGGGGGCATGGGGTCGCGCGAGGCGTTGGGCCTAGCGGCGGACAGGGAGGAGAATGGGAAGGGGCATGGCGGCGGTTTGGGAGGAGCAGCGGCAGGGGCATGGTGGAGGGCTGCAGCTACTCCGACGGTGTTGAAGAGAGGAGGCTGACATTGCTGCTTGTGTTGAACTTGCTGCTTGTGCATCGATACAGAATATAGAGATGAGGTGATGTACTACTGAATGTTGCTGACATTACTTGCATCGCTGCATAATATACAAATATTTGCTTGTATTGATAATCATGCTGTTGTCATGTTTGCTACTGAATATTTCTTCTAAATTTTAATGGTAGTTATAAAAAAATATTAAAATATTGGAGAGAGGATGTAGACGTCCTACATATACACGTTGCGCTGAAAAACTAAGATCGTCTAGATGGTCCTCTATACAGACGTATAGACGTTCAGGCAAAGGTTTACCCAGCTATACGCTCTCAGCAACAACTCAAAGCAGGCCCTTCAGTGTGCGGCGCGCGTCGCCGTATTCAATTTGCGCCTCCCGGGCACGCATTGAATAGCTGCCCCCACACGTACTGTTAGCTGCGGTTGGGTGATGCCGCGAGCGGCATCGGCACGCGGCGCGCTAGCACTAGCTCGCACCGTCGGGGGCTGCCGCACCGCGCCGCAGGTTCGGTTCGGAGCGCGGCCGGCCAACGGCCACTGACGGCGATTAATGGTCTGACCCGGACGTTTCCCCCGCGCGAAGCTAGGCCCCCCTGCCCCTGCCCCTGCCCTGCGCTGGAGAACCACGAACCTGCACGTCAAACCAGCTTCGTGCACACACACTCACCGGCCTGGCTCCGCATATCCTGCACACACGCAGGTAGGATGGGGGTGGGGGGCCTGCCTTGGCTACATCAGGAAGCATACACGCTGCTACCTACTGGAGTAGCCCGGCTGCTGCAACCTGCAAGCTGCTACTAATAGTACTAGTACAAGGAGTGGCAAATCCATTGATTGCCATCCATCGCCGTGTTTGCTCGGCCCCGCCGGCTCTACCTATATAGCCTCGCTCGCGCTGCCCAGATCACATCCAGCACCACTCTCTCATATCCTCCTCACTTCTGTGAGCTCGATCACTTTTGCACTCCATCCATCGATCGCCTCAGCCCGGTGCAGCGATCGATGGAGTCGGGGACGTGGGCGGTGGTGGCGGCCGTCCTGGCCGCGTACCTGGCGTGGTTCTGGCGGATGTCGCGCGGGCTCAGCGGCCCGCGCGTCTGGCCGCTTGTGGGCAGCCTGCCGGGCCTCCTGCAGCACGCCGAGGACATGCACGAGTGGATCGTCGCCAACCTGCGCCGCGCCGGGGGCACCTACCAGACCTGCATTTTCGCGGTGCCGGGCCTGGCGCGCCGCGGCGGGCTGGTCACCGTAACCTGCGACCCCAGGAACCTGGAGCACGTCCTCAAGTCCCGCTTCGACAACTACCCCAAGGGCCCCTTCTGGCACGGCGTCTTCCGCGACCTCCTCGGCGACGGCATCTTCAACTCCGACGGGGACACCTGGGTGGCGCAGCGCAAGACGGCCGCGCTCGAGTTCACCACGCGCACGCTGCGCACCGCCATGTCCCGATGGGTCTCCCGATCCATCCACGGCCGCCTCCTCCCCATCCTCGCCGACGCCCACGTCGTCGACCTGCAGGACCTCCTCCTCCGCCTCACCTTCGACAACATCTGCGGACTCGCATTCGGCAAGGACCCCGAGACGCTCGCCCCTGGCCTCCCCGACAACGCCTTCGCATCCTCCTTCGACCGCGCCACCGAGGCCACGCTCAACCGCTTCATCTTCCCGGAGTGCGTCTGGCGCTGCAAGAAGTGGCTCGGCCTCGGCATGGAGACCACGCTCACGCGCAGCATGGCGCACGTCGACGGGTACCTCGCCGCCGTCATCAAGACGCGCAAGCTCGAGCTCGCCGGCAAGACGACGTCAGCCACCGCCACCACGCCGCACGACGACCTCCTCTCGCGGTTCATGCGCAAGGGGACCTACTCCGACGACTCCCTGCAGCACGTCGCGCTCAACTTCATCCTCGCGGGCCGCGACACCTCCTCCGTCGCGCTCTCCTGGTTCTTCTGGCTCGTCTCCACCCACCCCGCCGTGGAACACAAGATCGTGCGCGAGCTCTGCGCCGTCCTGGCCGCGTCCCGCGGCGCCCACGACCCGGCATTGTGGCTCGCCGCCCCGTTCGGCTTCGAGGAGCTCGACCGCCTCGTGTACCTCAAGGCGGCCCTCTCCGAGACGCTCCGCCTGTACCCGTCCGTGCCGGAGGACTCCAAGCACGTCGTGGCCGACGACTTCCTCCCCGACGGCACCTTCGTGCCGGCCGGCTCGTCGATCACCTACTCCATCTACTCGGCGGGGCGCATGAAGACGGTGTGGGGGGAGGACTGCCTCGAGTTCCGGCCGGAGCGGTGGCTGTCCGCCGACGGCACCAGGTTCGAGCCGCACGACTCGTACAGGTTCGTGGCGTTCAACGCCGGGCCGCGCATATGCCTCGGCAAGGACCTGGCCTACCTGCAGATGAAGAACATCGCCGGGAGCGTCCTCCTCCGCCACCGCCTCGCCGTCGCGCCGGGCCACCGCGTCGAGCAGAAGATGTCGCTCACGCTCTTCATGAAGCACGGGCTCCGGATGGAGGTGCGCCCGCGTGACCTCGCCCCGGCCATCGACGAGCTCCGCGCCGCCGCGGCGCCTGCCGTCGCAGCCTGCGCGTAGAAGATCACATCGTCGTGCATGGGGTGCCGTGCATGCTCCACGTACGGCTCCTGCTGCTATATGGGGGAGGGACAAGCTGCTTGGAATGGCAAGAAAAATGTGTGTGTAGATAGATCAGTCCAACACAGCAAGTAATTACGTAGTAAAGGGGTTTGGTGGGTGGGTTCACTTAAGCCACCTAAGAATATCTCCACCGGATCGGGATAAATGGATCCGTCTAAAAGTACACAAATCGTGTGTTGATCCCCAATATAGGAGCAACAATGGTAGTAATACTCATCTCATGTACGCTACTCCCTCGTCCGCAAATAAGTGTATCTCCAGTTTTGTTTTAAGTCAAATCTTTTAAAGCTTGACCAATTATTTTGAAAAACTTAGCCATATTTATGATACCAAACTAGTAGTATCACTAGATTCGTTTTGAAGTGAAGTTTCATAACATATCAATTTAATTGCACACTATCTCCATTCCGGTTTATAAGTCAAATACGTGCTCCGAGAAAATAGTTTAACCATAAACTTAGTAAACAAAATATAAACTATATTTAACAAAAATTATACTATTAGATTCATATTCAAAACACGCTTCCAATGGTATAATTTTTGTGACATATGATTCATATATTGTTGACCAAAAATTTACAATTAAACTGTATTTTTAAAATATGTATTTGCCTTATAATCGGAACGGAGGTAGTATATTAGATAGATCAGTCCAACACAACAAGTAATTAGCAAAGGGGTTTGATATGTGGGTTCGCTTAAACCACCGAAGAATATCTCCATGGATCGATCGGGATAAAAGGATCCGTCTACAGGTATCCAAATCATGTGTTGATTCCGAATAGGAGCAATAGCAACAGTGGTACACTCATCTCATGTACGCTGTAATTAAAACTGTAAGCTCCAAATTCGTCTGGGCGGTTTGTGTTAATGCGCCGCCGATTGTTGGTGGAGAGTTTGCGTGTGTGTGAGCTGAAAACACAAGTAGTACAGTACTGGATTTGTTGCTTGTTTTCGGGATGAACAGTTGAGCATGTCGGCCGTCCCCCCTTTCTGGCATCTTGATTGGTGATGGCTACTCGATCGATCGTGCAACAATCGCAGGAGGTCGATCGATCTGAGTTGATGCACTCATCGTTGTTTGCCATCTTAAGATCGTTTAAGACTCGTGTGCGAGACCAACCTGTGATGTCCCATTCTCATTTCTGCATCTGTGTTTTAAATGTCTGTAGGTTGCACCGTTTTATCTGATGAGGAGTTGCCCGCGGCTGCAACGTTGCCCAAGTAATGCTTGGCTCGCGAGTCGCGAAAGGCTGATGAAGATTGGGGTTACAGCATCTCCACTGGCTTATCTAGTAGTTTGATCTGGACGTCGAAATTACGTCCGGTCGGTCCAGTCACGTATTCAGGGACCACTTTTTGGCTGGATTTGGACCAACTTTGGTTCGAACTATCCAGGCCGAACCCAAGATCCCGGGTACGCCCTGTGAACGTCGGACGAAGTGAATTGGCCGAGTGGACCAGCCTGTCAGCGACAGAAGCCGACTCGCCGCCATCCTTCCCGCCGTTTTTCTTTTCCCGTCCTCGCCGCTACACCCCTTCCGCCATTCTTCCGGCATATAAAAGCCGTACATCTCGTCGTCTCTCTTCATAGTCCCTCACACCACCACAACTCCGACGAACTTTGGACGGTCGCACCTTTCTTCCTCCTTAACTCCGTCGAGAAGCCATGGCCGGCCGACGCACGCTGTCGCCATGGGAAGCCCGGCTGTTACGCGAGGCGCGCTATACGGATACGGCGCCACCGGACAATCGTCTCCCCATAGGCTGGAAACTCAGCGCCGGCGGGATCCCTGTTCCGCCGGTGCCGGACGGAGAGGACCTCGCCGGAGAGATCCAGGCGGCTATCGCCGCCATGCAAGACCCAGAACTCGCTGGAGAGATCCAGGCCGCTATCACCGACATGCAAGACCCGATCTCGTCGAGGATCAGGGCAACCTGGTCATCTGGAGGCAGTTTTTCGCCGACAGGCGCCTCGAGGAACTCGCCCGACACGACGGACCGTCGGGCTCGCCGCCGCCGCCGCGTAATAACGTGGCTTACCGCCGCCGCTGGTGGAGCGTTCCAGGGCGGACTCTCACCGGAGTCATGGCGCACATCGAGGCCGGCAACAACCCCCGCCTCGGCCTATAGTTGCGGCGTCCGACGTCGACCACGGCGGTGGCCTTTCTGGTTATGAAATCCGATGTACTATGTGTCCCCTTGACCTACTTAATGAAATTCCGCCTATATTCGCCCATATTTCCCCGAGTTTACCTGAATTTAGCCGAACTTGGAAACTCGGTCTAGATACGCGAGTGGGAAACTGGGCGTACCCAGGCCGAAAACTTGTTTCGTCTGGCCAAAAATTAGTCTGGATTTTGGCCTAGATTCGCCCAACGAGTGAAGATGCTCTTACTGATTTTTCGTTCCCTTCTCGTACCACGTGCTTTCAGTATTTCAGCTTGACCGTGATCAAACTATCACCGTTGGAATAGGTACTCCAAGTGTCCTCCTAGAGAGAGAGAGATACGGGGTTCAGTTGAACAAACCAACCTAGTTTCGACCATTTGGTCCGACCAGTGGGGTCCCCACCAGCACTATGACAGGTGAGAGGGGGACATCGAAGCACACCTTATGACATACTCTTTGTTTAAAAATATAATATGTCTTAGTTTTATAAATTAAATGTATCTAAATATTTTTTAGTGTATAGGTTCATAGAGGTTTAGAGTGAACCTATACACTAAAAAACGTCTAAATATATTTATTTTATAAAGCTAAAATATCTTATATTTCTGAACGGAGGAAGTAGTAGATGTTTAGGTCACTTCCTTTCTAGATGTGCATATGAAAATATGTTTTAATTTGTGACACTTTTCTAGTGCCTGTAAAAATATATTGGGGCACTACGTTAAAAAGGTACAATTTTAGGGGCACTTTCTCAAAATTTCCTCTAATTTTTTTGTTATTTAGGGGCACTTTTTTACTTAGTGTCTCTGAAATATTATTTATAGAGACACTTTTTACTTAGTCCTTCTGAAGATATTATTATTTTGGGCACCTTTTACTTAGTGTATTTGGACATAGCATTTTTAGTGGTATTTCTGGAAAGTGTCATGAAAAATCAGTACATCTTTGATAAAGGAAATATATTAATACTAAGATGGTATCAATTACCTAGCCTCTACAACAATATAATGTTTAGAGCAAGTCTCAACATAAGAGATGCACATAGCCGAAAACAAAATAAGAAGGAAAATAAAATAAAGACCTCACCGAAGAAATAAGAGACTTGCAGCAACAATAGCACCACCGATGGTGATGACACCTTGTCTCTGAAAAATCATCTCCAAAACGATGTCTCCAGAAAGGTGACAATGCACAAACACAATCATCGTCCGGTCAAACCAACAATGGATAAATGGTGGGTTTTCACCCCAGAGAAGGTCCAATCTCTAGATAATGCCTTCAATAAGACAATGACTAGGGAGTCATCATTGCTAGGTACAACCACCGAAGGTCAAACCTAGTGTTTTCACCTCGAAAACTAAGACACAAAGCTTAGAGAGAACCACCAAGAATGAAGCATGTCGGTGTTAGTGGGCCCACACGTCGAGAACACTGATGCAAAACGTCGTTCGTTTGACACACATACATCTCCCGAACCATTATGGGCACTATTTGGGATCTTCTTGACTCGACACAAGCATGCGAGACGGAACCTTTAAAACTGATTCGGTGTTCTTTAGACATGACCGCCATGATCCCCTCATTAATACCTTGCTAATCGTTGAAAGGGAGATGTCAATGCATACCCAGCGTGGATGGAGATCGCACATTGCAATGGAAAAAATCTTCACATCGGGCCACACTCATGTGGCATGGGTAGAGCAGGGCGAAGATTCCATCGCGCTGCCTACCACAAACGATTATTTGTCTATGTAAGATTCAAGCACGCACGCACACTTCCTAAGTGAGATCCTGTGCGCTTGCAATGGCGGAAGAAACATAAAACAGGAATCAACTTATATTTCACTTCATACCTTAATAGTGGCGAACCTTGACCACAATTGTAGGAGGGGCCAAAAGAGATTAGATGGCGGTTGAGGAGGCTAACTTGAATTTTTTATTTTATATGGTTAAAAATGATAAATAGTAAGTAGTATTGTGTAAATTGTAGTTGAGTTGAGGGGGGCGTGGACCTTTTGACCTCCATTAAGGTCCACCAATGTACCTCAACACGTTCTTCGTCTTCGCGTCCTAGAGCTTCACTCAACACCGAATCGGCTTGTTGACATTGTGGGCAAGCAGATTATGAATATAGTTACCCCACAGCCGTCCTTTGATATCTTTCACCACCTCGTTGAAGGTTCATAGTTCTTCTGTCTTGCGTGCCCAATCCTCTGTGATCATTGAAAGCATTCTAATTATGTCATTGCAAGGCTTATTCATTGTAAAAAGATGTCTATAGTAAGATGAGTCTTTCCGTGTCGACCCCGGACGGGGAGTCCAATTCCTCAAGATGGTATACCAAGTGAAGAGTTCACTAAAAGCAAGTACCAACCCAACCTCTGTCCATTCAAACCTATATAATTTGTAGCCTTGTTTCCTTATCCTCTTGCTACCCCTCCCCCCCCCCCCACACACACAAACAAACTCACCCAAACATTCGAATTAGAGTGTGTGCACCGTTTAGAGCCAACTCTATCAAAAAGGTGTGCCACGCAACACCGAGCTAGCAGAGAAATTTTCACCGTAGTGCTTAGCTACCTTAGCGGGACCCACGAGTCTAGGAAAAAGTGTTGGAATTATGCCCTAGAGGCAATAATAAAGATGTTATTATTATAATTCTTGTTCATGATAATGTTTATATTCCATGCTAGAATTGTATTAAGCGGAAACTTTAATACTTGTGTGGTTTGTGAACAACACCGTGTCCCTAGTACGCCTCTATGGACTAGCTCATTGATCAATGATGGTTAAGATTTCCTAACCATAGACATGAGTTGTCAATTGATAATGAGATCATATCATTGGGAGAATGATATGATGGACAGACCCAAACTAAGCGAAGCAATTAGGTCGTGTCATCGTGTTCGCCTTTGCGAAGCTTTTCTTATGTCAAATATTGTATTCCTTAGACCATGAGATAATACAACTCTCTGGTATCGGAAGAAAGCTTTGAAGTTGGACCGGCAGGAGCCATATGGTTGTCTTTATAATTGTGTATGACCTGTGTGTCAACTTCTTATGCGCCATGTAATAGTTTCACTTTATCGCTAAGTAGTTAGCAATAGTTGTAGTTGCTATTCGTGGTGGAGGCAATCATGGTGGAGTGATGGAGATCATGCCGGAACGCACAAGATGGAGATCATTGCGCGAAGATTGGCCATACCATGTCACATTAAAGTTATATGTATGTGATGTTTATCCTTTTATGTATCTTATCATGCTTAGATCGCGACGGTAGCATTATAAGATGATTCCTCACTTAAAGATCAAGATAAAACTGTGTTCTCCCCAAGTATGCACCGTTGTGAAAGTTCGTCGTGTCCAAGCATCACGTGATGATCGGGTGCTATAGACTCTACGCTCACATACAACGGGTGCAAGCCAGTTTTGCACACACGGAAATACTTGGGTCTAACTTGACGAGCCTAGCATGTACAGACATGGCCTCGGAACACAAGAACCGAAAGGTTAAGCATGAGTCATATGAATGATATGATCGACACTTCGTTGTCCACCATTGAAACCACATCTCTTCTCGTGATGATCGGACTAGGTGTGGTGAATTTGGATCGTGTTCACTAAACAACTTGAGGGATGTTGAATTTAGTGGGAGTTTATCTAGTAATTTGATTAAGTTGAACTATTTATCATGAACATAGTCTAAATTGTACTTGCAAATACTGTAGATCATATGGCCAAGTCCAACTTCAACTTCAACGTTTTTGCTGAGATAGAAAAGCTTAGAAACAATGGGTCTAACTTCACCAAATGGTTCCGCATTCTGAGAATCATTCTCGCTGGCAGACAAAAGGACTATGTCCTTGAGAAAGCGCTAGGTGACGCCCCTGCTATAGATGCGCCGGCTGATGAAAAAGCTGTTTATCAGTCGCGCAAGGATGATTATGATTTGATTAAGATCGCCATGTTGTATGCTATGGAATCGGATCTTCAAAATCGTTTTGAGGAGTTTGCCGGGCTCTTTGAGATTCTCGAGGAGCTGAAAAACATGTTTCAGACTCAAGCCCGTTCTGAGAGATATGAGATCTCTAAGAAATTCTTTAACTACAAGATGGAGGAAGGGAGTTCCGTTAGTGAGCACGCCATTGAGATGACGGGCTACACTCAACGCCTTGAGCAACTGGACTGCAAGATTCCAGAGGAGCTCAAGATTGACACTCCTAGCTACAAAAGTTTTGTAGTTGATCACAATCAGATTGGTTCCACTGATATGATCACTGAGCTCCTTTGCTAAGATGAAAGTAGCGGAGGTAAACATCAAAAAGAATAATCATGTGTTGATGGTCAACAATCCCCCCACCTTCAAGAAAGGTAAGGGTGCAAGGAAACCCTTCAAGAAAGGCGGCGGCAAGCGCGTTGCCCCTGCTGAGAAGAAGCTCAAGTCTGGTCCTAAATCGGACACTGAGTGATTCTATTGCAAGGACAAGGGTCACTAGAAGCGCAACTGTCCGAAGTACTTAGCGGACAAGAAGGCTGGCACCATCAAAGGTATATTTGATATACATGTTATTGATGTTTTCCTTACTAGCCCTTGTTGTAGTGCCAGGGTATTTGATACCGGTTTAGTTGCTAATATTTGTAACTCGAAACAGGAGCTACGGAATAGACGGCGGCTTGCGAGGGATGAGGTGACGATGCGCGTTGGCAACGGATCAAGAGTTGATGTGATGGCCGTCGGCACGCTCTCCTTAGTTTTACCTTCGGGATTAGTTTTAAACCTTAATAAGTGTTATTATGTGCCTGCGTTGAGCATGAACATTATTTCTGGATCTTGTTTATTGCAAGACGGTTATTCATTTAAATCAGAGAATAATGGTTGTTCTATTTATATGAGTAACATCTTTTATGGTCATGCACCTATTGTGAATGGTTTATTTCTTCTAAATCTCGAAAGGGATGAAACACACATCCATAACATTGAGGCTAAGAGATGCAAAGTAGATAGTGATAATACTACTTATTTGTGGCACTGTCGTCTAGGTCATATTGGTGTAAAGCGCATGAAGAAACTCCATTCTGATGGACTTTTGGAGTCTCTTGATTTTGAATCATTTGACACATGCGAACCATGCCTCATGGGCAAGATGATCAAAACCCCGTTCTCCGGTATGATGGAGCGAGCAACGGACTTGTTGGAAATCATACATACCGATGTATGCGGACCGACGAGAGTTTCGACGCGCGGTGGATATCGCTATTTTCTCACTTTTACCGATGACTTAAGTAGATATGGGTATATCTATTTAATGAAACATAAATCTGAAACGTTTGAAAAGTTCAAAGAATTTCAGAATGAAGTGGAGAACCATCGTAACAGAAAGATTAAGTTTCTACGATCCGATCATGGAGGTGAATATTTGAGTTATGATTTTCTCACGCATCTTAAAGCAAGTGGAATCGTTTCACAACTCACGCCACCCGGAACACCACAGCGCAATGGTGTGTCTGAACGCCGGAATCGAACCCTATTAGATATGGTCCGATCAATGATGTCTCTTACTGATTTGCCGTTATCATTTTGGGGTTATGCATTAGAAACCGCTGCATTCACTTTAAATAGGGCACCATCTAAATCCGTTGAGACGACACCGTATGAACTGTGGTTTGGTGCTAAACCTAAGTTGTCGTTTCTTAAAGTTTGGGGATGCGAAGCTTACGTCAAGAAGTTGATGCCGGACAAGCTCGAACCCAAAGCGAAGAAATGCGTCTTCATAGGATACCCTAAGGAAACTATTGGGTATACCTTCTATCACAGAACCGAAGGCAAAGTGTTTGTCGCAAAGAACGGTTCCTTTCTTGAGAAGGAGTTTCTCTCGAAAGAAGTGAGTGGGAGGAAAGTAGAGCTAGACGAGGTTATTGAACCTTCTCTTGAATTGGAGAGTAGCGCAGCACCTGAAATTGTTCCAGTGCCGCCTGCACCAACAATAGAGGAAGCTAATGACAAGGATCATGAAGCTTCGGACGATGCTGCTACTAAACGTCGCAGGTCGACAAGGTCGCGTGCCCCTCCTGAGTGGTACGGCAACCCTGTCTTGACTGTCTTGTTAGTATAAGACAGTGAACCTACGAACTATGAGGAAGCGATGATGAGCCCAGACTCTGAGAAATGGCTAGAAGCCATGAAATCCGAATTGGGATCCATGAGCGAAAACCAAGTATGGACTTTGGTGGACCCTCCTAGCGACCGAAAGGCCGTTGAGTGCAAATGGATTTTCAAGAAGAAAACGGACACGGATGGTAATGTTACCGTCTATAAAGCACGGCTTGTCGCGAAAGGTTTTCGACAAGTTCAAGGTGTTGATTATGATGAGACTTTCTCTCCCATAGCGATGTTTAAGTCCATTCGGATTTTATTAGCAATTGCTGCGTTTCATGATTATGAAATATGGCAGATGGATGTCAAGACTGCGTTCCTCAATGGCAACATTGATGAAGAGTTGTATATGATGCAACTCGAAGGTTTTGTCGATCCTAAGGATGCTGATAAAGTATGCAAACTTCAGCGTTCCATTTATGGACTGAAGCAAGCATCTTGGAGTTGGAACCTTCGTTTTGATCAAGTGATCAAGAGCTTTGGATTTGTTCCAAATTGCTACGAAGCTTGCATCTACAAGAAAGTGAGTGGGAGCTCGGTGACGTTTCTGGTACTATATGTGGATGACATATTGATTATCGGAAATGACATCAACATGCTTAACGATGTGAAGAGTTATTTGAACAAGTGTTTTTCAATGAAAGACCTAGGTGAAGCTGCTTATATATTGGGCATCAAGATCTATAGAGATAGACAAAGACGCCTAATAGCTTTAAGCCAGAGTACATACCTAGACAAAGTTCTGAAAAGGTTCAGAATGGATAAGGCAAAGAAAGGTTCAGTGCCTATGTTGTCAGGTAAGATATTGAGCAAGGCTCAGTGTCCAGCTACGGTAAATGATAGGAAAGCTATGAGCAAAGTGCCTTATGCCTCGGCCATAGGTTCTATCATGTATGCCATGCTGTGTACTAGACCGGATGTGTCCAATGCTCTTAGTTTGACGAGCAGGTATCAAAGTGATCCAGGAGTGGAACACTGGACAACCGTGAAGAACATCCTAAAGTACCTAAATAGGACTAAAGAAATGTTCTTAGTCTATGGGGGTGATGAACAGCTCATCGTAAAAGGTTACGTCGACGCTAGTTTCGACACCGACAAGGATGATTCTAAATCTCAGACAGGATACGTGTATATTTTGAATGGAGGAGCTGTGAGCTGGAGAAGCTGCAAGCAAAGCGTGATTGCGGGATCTACAGTAGAAGCGGAATACATGGCTGTTGCAGAAGCGTCAAGTGAAGGAGTTTGGATCAGGAACTTCATCACTGAGCTTGGCATGGTTCCAAGTGCATTGGACCCACTAGAGATATTGTGTGACAACACTGGCGCCATAGCACTCGCTAAGGAACCAAGATATCATCCAAAGACCAAGCATATCAACCGCAAGTTTCATATAATCCGAGATTATATAGCAGATGGAGATCTGAAGATTAGCAAAGTACATACAGATCTGAATGTCGCAGATCCATTGACTAAACTTCTTCCATGTGTAAAACATGATCAGCACCTCAGTGCCATGGGTGTGAGATTGTTGCCAGATGTAAACTAGATTATTGACTCTAGTGCAAGTGGGAGACTGTTGGAATTATGCCCTAGAGGCAATAATAAAGATGTTATTATTATAATTCTTGTTCATGATAATGTTTATATTCCATGCTAGAATTGTATTAAGCGGAAACTTTAATACTTGTGTGGTTTGTGAACAACACCGTGTCCCTAGTACGCCTCTATGGACTAGCTCATTGATCAATGATGGTTAAGGTTTCCTAACCATAGACATGAGTTGTCAATTGATAATGAGATCATATCATTGGGAGAATGATATGATGGACAGACCCAAACTAAGCGAAGCAATTAGATCGTGTCATCGTGTTCGTCTTTGCGAAGCTTTTCTTATGTCAAATATTGTATTCCTTAGACCATGAGATAATACAACTCCCTGGTATCGGAAGAAAGCTTTGAGGTCATCAAACGTCATCCTATGAGAAGGTGATCATAAAGGTGTCTCTCAGGTGATCGGAAAGTATCTGTTGGGTTGTATGTATCGAGATGGGATTTGTCCCTCCCAAGTCGGAGAGATATACTTTGGGCCCACTCAGTAATCGATATCAACACCGCTTGCAAGCATGTGGTTAAGGAGTTAATCACAAAGTGATATCGAATTACGGAACGAGTAAAGTACTTGTTGTGAACGAGATTGAACTAGGTATGACGGTACCGACGATCGAATCTCGGGCAAGTAAAATATCGCGAGACGAAGGGAATATATATATGGGATTGATTGAATCCTGGCATCGTGGTTCATCCGATATGATCATCGATGAATGTGTGGGAGTCAATATGGGTTTCCAGACCCCGCTGTTGATTATTGATAGAAGATCATGTCTGCATATTCTCGAACCCGCAGGGTCACACACTTAACGTGTCTCGACGCTAGGATAGATTGGATAATTGGTTTATGAGTTTTTGTTCGGAGTCTCGGATGGTATCCGGGACATCACGAGAGGTTCCGGAGTGGTCCGGAGAATAAGATTCATATAAGGCAGTGCAGTTTTTGGAGTTCGGAATTGTTCCGGGTTAATCGGTATTGTACCGGAAGCTTCTAGAACCTTCCGGAAGGGGACCAACGTGGCCCCACCTTCCGGGAGGGGGCATGGGCCTATGAGGGAGTGCCCTGGCCACATTGGGCCAGGGGCACAAGGCCCCATAGGGCCCAGCCGGCCAAGAGAGGTTTAAACTCTAGATAGAGCTTCTAGAAAGGGGGGTTTCCTTGCCCCCCACTCTTCCTCCTTGGGGCCGCCGGCCTTGGCTTGGGGGAGGGGCTAGGGCTGCGCCCACCCCTCTATATATAGAGGGCTGGGGGCGCACTACCCCCTACACCTTCCCCTCCAACCCTAGCCACCCTGCTGCCCTCCTCTCTCCCTCCCGACTGCTTGTAGGCGAAGCCCTGCTGCAGAAATTCTCCACCAATTGCACCGCGCCATCGCGTTGTAGATCCAACCCATCTCTCCACCATACTTGCTGGACCAAGGAAGGAGGAGACGTCGAGGTGCCGCACGTGTGCATCTCACGGAGGCATCGCCACTTGTGGTGCTAGATCGGATCGGATCGCGAGGAGGAGAAGCGAGTACGACTACATCACCCACGTTCCGACGAACGTTCTGCTGTGCGAATCTTCAAGGGTATGAAGATCTAATCCAATATTTCTCGTTGTTTGCATCTCCTAGATTAGATCTTGGCTTTCCCTCTGTTCGCATCCGTAGAAAATTTTGATTTACTATGCCGCGAAACCCATCAGTGGTATCAGAGCTAGAGCTATGCGTAGATGTGTTTCACGAGTAGAACGCAACATGGTTGTTGCGGCGTTGATGTTTTCTGTTGCAAGCCTCTTGTTTGTGTTCTTCTTATGACGCGGGATAGTGAGATTGAAGCGGTCTAGGCCAACCTTACGCGACGTCGTTCGCGAGACCGGCTCCGCACTTGACGTGTGGCTTGTTCCACACATGCGGCTGGTGGATGTCAGTTTCTCTCACTATAGTTGTCATGGGATTAACACCGGAGTTTGGCAACCATAATATCACCGTTGTGGATTTCCGTAGGTAAGAATCGTTCTTAGCATCTACTCCCATAAGCCACGTAAAACATGCAACAACAAAGTAGAGGCGTCTAACTTGTTTTTGCAGGGAGTGTTTTCTGTGATATGGTATGGCCCAAGATGTGATGTGTATAATGTATGCGATGATCATGTTTTGTAATGTTTCACGACTTGCATGTCGATGAGTACACAACCGGCAGGAGCCATATGGTTGTCTTTATAATTGTGTATGACCTGTGTGTCAACTTCTTATGCGCCATGTAATAGTTTCACTTTATCGCTAAGTAGTTAGCAATAGTTGTAGTTGCTATTCGTGGTGGAGGCAATCATGGTGGAGTGATGGAGATCATGCCGGAACGCACAAGATGGAGATCATTGCGCGAAGATTGGTCATACCATGTCACATTAAAGTTATATGTATGTGATGTTTATCCTTTTATGTATCTTATCATGCTTAGATCATGACGGTACCATTATAAGATGATTCCTCACTTAAAGATCAAGATAAAACTGTGTTCTCCCCAAGTATGCACCGTTGCGAAAGTTCGTCGTGTCCAAGCATCATGTGATGATCGGGTGCTATAGACTCTACGCTCACATACAACGGGTGCAAGCCAGTTTTGCACACGCGGAAATACTTGGGTCTAACTTGACGAGCCTAGCATGTACAGACATGGCCTCGGAACACAAGAACCGAAAGGTTAAGCACGAGTCATATGAATGATATGATCGACACTTCGTTGTCCACCATTGAAACCACATCTCTTCTCGTGATGATCGGATTAGGTGTGGTGAATTTGGATCGTGTTCACTAAACAACTTGAGGGATGTTGAATTTAGTGGGAGTTCATCTAGTAATTTGATTAAGTTGAACTATTTATCATGAACATAGTCTAAATTGTACTTGCAAATACTGTAGATCGCATGGCCAAGTCCAACTTCAACTTCAACGTTTTTGCTGAGATAGAAAAGCTTAGAAACAATGGGTCTAACTTCACCAAATGGTTCCGCATTCTGAGAATCATTCTCGCTGGCGGACAAAAGGACTATGTCCTTGATAAATCGCTAGGTGACGCCCCTGCTATAGATGCGCCGGCTGATGAAAAAGCTGTTTATCAGTCGCGCAAGGATGATTATGATTTGATTAAGATCGCCATGTTGTATGCTATGGAATCGGATCTTCAAAATCGTTTTGAGGAGTTTGCCGGGCCCTTTGAGATTCTCGAGGAGCTGAAAAACATGTTTCAGACTCAAGCCCGTTCTGAGAGATATGAGATCTCTAATAAATTCTTTAACTACAAGATGGAGGAAGGGAGTTCCGTTAGTGAGCACGCCATTGAGATGACGGGCTACACTCAACGCCTTGAGCAACTGTACTGCAAGATTCCAGAGGAGCTCAAGATTGACACTCCTAGCTACAAAAGTTTTGTAGTTGATCACAATCAGATTGGTTCCACTGATATGATCACTGAGCTCTTTGCTAAGACGAAAGTAGCGGAGGTGAACATCAAAAAGAATAATCATGTGTTGATGGTCAACAAGCCCCCCACCTTCAAGAAAGGTAAGGGTGCAAGGAAACCCTTCAAGAAAGGCGGCGGCAAGCGCGTTGCCCCTGCTGAGAAGAAGCTCAAGTCTGGTCCTAAACCGGACACTGAGTGCTTCTATTGCAAGGACAAGGGTCACTGGAAGCGCAACTATCCGAAGTACTTAGCGGACAAGAAGGCTGGCACCATCAAAGGTATATTTGATATACATGTTATTGATGTTTTCCTTACTAGCCCTCGTTGTAGTGCCTGGGTATTTGATACCGGTTCAGTTGCTAATATTTGTAACTCGAAACAGGAGCTACGGGATAGACGGCGGCTTGCGAGGGATGAGGTGACGATGCGCGTTGGCAACGGATCAAGAGTTGATGTGATGGCCGTCGGCACGCTCTCCTTAGTTTTACCTTCGAGATTAGTTTTAAACCTTAATAAGTGTTATTATGTGCCTACGTTGAGCATGAACATTATTTCTGGATCTTGTTTATTGCAAGACGGTTATTCATTTAAATCGGAGAATAATGGTTGTTCTATTTATATGAGTAACATCTTTTATGGTCATGCACCTATTGTGAATGGTTTATTTCTTCTAAATCTCGAAAGGGATGAAACACACATCCATAACATTGAGGCTAAGAGATGCAAAGTATATAGTGATAATACTACTTATTTGTGGCACTGTCGTCTAGGTCATATTGGTGTAAAGTGCATGAAGAAACTCCATTCTGATGGACTTTTGGAGTCTCTTGATTTTGAATCATTTGACACATGCGAACCATGCCTCATGGGCAAGATGATCAAAACCCCGTTCTCCGGTATGATGGAGCGAGCAACGGACTTGTTGGAAATCATACATACCGATGTATGCGGACCGATGAGTGTTTCGACGAGCGGTGGATATTGCTATTTTCTCACTTTTACCGATGACTTAAGTAGATATGGGTATATCTATTTAATGAAACATAAATCTGAAACGTTTGAAAAGTTCAAAGAATTTCAGAATGAAGTGGAGAACCATCGTAATAGAAAGATTAAGTTTCTACGATCCGATCGTGGAGGTGAATATTTGAGTTATGATTTTCTCACGCATCTTAAAGCAAGTGGAATCGTTTCAAAACTCACGCCACCCGGAACACCACAGCGCAATGGTGTGTCTGAACGCCAGAATCGAACCCTATTAGATATGGTCCGATCAATGATGTCTCTTACTGATTTGCCGTTATCATTTTGGGGTTATGCATTAGAAACCGCTGCATTCACTTTAAATAGGGCACCATCTAAATCCGTTGAGACGACACCGTATGAACTGCGGTTTGGTGCTAAACCTAAGTTGTCGTTTCTTAAAGTTTGGGGATGCGAAGCTTACGTCAAGAAGTTGATGCCGGACAAGGTCGAACCCAAAGAGGAGAAATGTGTCTTCATAGGATACCCTAAGGAAACTATTGGGTATACCTTCTATCACAGAACCGAAGGCAAAGTGTTTGTCGCAAAGAACGGTTCCTTTCTTGAGAAGGAGTTTCTCTCGAAAGAAGTGAGTGGGAGGAAAGTAGAGCTAGACGAGGTTATTGAACCTTCTCTTGAATTGGAGAGTAGCGCAGCACCTGAAATTGTTCCAGTGCCGCCTGCACCAACAATAGAGGAAGCTAATGACAAGGATCATGAAGCTTCGGACGATGCTGCTACTGAACGTCGCAAGTCGACAAGGTCGCGTGCCCCTCCTGAGTGGTACGGCAACCCTGTCTTGACTGTCTTGTTAGTATAAGACAGTGAACCTAGGAACTATGAGGAAGCGATGATGAGCCCAGACTCTGAGAAATGGCTAGAAGCCATGAAATCCGAATTGGGATCCATGAGTGAAAACCAAGTATGGACTTTGGTGGACCCTCCTAGCGACCGAAAGGCCGTTGAGTGCAAATGGATTTTCAAGAAGAAAACGGACGCGGATGGTAATGTTACCGTCTATAAAGCACGACTTGTCGCGAAAGGTTTTCGACAAGTTCAAGGTGTTGACTACGATGAGACTTTCTCTCCCGTAGCGATGTTTAAGTCCATTCGGATTTTATTAGCAATTGCTGCGTTTCATGATTATGAAATATGGCAGATGGATGTCAAGACTGCGTTCCTCAATGGCAACATTGATGAAGAGTTGTATATGATGCAACTCGAAGGTTTTGTCGATCCTAAGGATGCTGATAAAGTATGCAAACTTCAGCGTTCCATTTATGGACTGAAGCAAGCATCTTAGAGTTGGAACCTTCGTTTTGATCAAGTGATCAAGAGCTTTGGATTTGTTCCAAATTGCTACGAAGCTTGCATCTACAAGAAAGTGAGTGGGAGCTCGGTGACGTTTCTGGTACTATATGTGGATGACATATTGATTATCGGAAATGACATCAACATGCTTAACGATGTGAAGAGTTATTTGAACAAGTGTTTTTCAATGAAAGACCTAGGTGAAGCTGCTTATATATTGGGCATCAAGATCTATAGAGATAGACAAAAACGCCTAATAGCTTTAAGCCAGAGTACATACCTAGACAAAGTTCTGAAAAGGTTCAGAATGGATAAGGCAAAGAAAGGTTCAGTGCCTATGTTGTCAGGTAAGATATTGAGCAAGGCTCAGTGTCCAGCTACGGTAAATGATAGGAAAGCTATGAGCAAAGTGCCTTATGCCTCGGCCATAGGTTCTATCATGTATGCCATGCTGTGTACTAGACCGGATGTGTCCAATGCTCTTAGTTTGACGAGCAGGTATCAAAGTGATCCAGGAGTGGAACACTGGACAACCGTGAAGAACATCCTAAAGTACCTAAATAGGACTAAAGAAATGTTCTTAGTCTATGGGGGTGATGAACAGCTCATCGTAAAAGGTTACGTCGACGCTAGTTTCGACACCGACAAGGATGATTCTAAATCTCAGACAGGATACGTGTATATTTTGAATGGAGGAGCTGTGAGCTGGAGAAGCTGCAAGCAAAGCGTGATTGCGGGATCTACAGTAGAAGCGGAATACATGGCTGTTGCAGAAGCGTCAAGTGAAGGAGTTTGGATCAGGAACTTCATCACTGAGCTTGGCATGGTTCCAAGTGCATTGGACCCACTAGAGATATTGTGTGACAACACTGGCGCCATAGCACTCGCTAAGGAACCAAGATATCATCCAAAGACCAAGCATATCAACCGCAAGTTTCATATAATCCGAGATTATATAGCAGATGGAGATCTGAAGATTAGCAAAGTACATACAGATCTGAATGTCGCAGATCCATTGACTAAACTTCTTCCATGTGTAAAACATGATCAGCACCTCAGTGCCATGGGTGTGAGATTGTTGCCAGATGTAAACTAGATTATTGACTCTAGTGCAAGTGGGAGACTGTTGGAATTATGCCCTAGAGGCAATAATAAAGATGTTATTATTATAATTCTTGTTCATGATAATGTTTATATTCCATGCTAGAATTGTATTAAGCGGAAACTTTAATACTTGTGTGGTTTGTGAACAACACCGTGTCCCTAGTACGCCTCTATGGACTAGCTCATTGATCAATGATGGTTAAGGTTTCCTAACCATAGACATGAGTTGTCAATTGATAATGAGATCATATCATTGGGAGAATGATATGATGGACAGACCCAAACTAAGCGAAGCAATTAGATCGTGTCATCGTGTTCGTCTTTGCGAAGCTTTTCTTATGTCAAATATTGTATTCCTTAGACCATGAGATAATACAACTCCCTGGTATCGGAAGAAAGCTTTGAGGTCATCAAACGTCATCCTATGAGAGGGTGATCATAAAGGTGTCTCTCAGGTGATCGGAAAGTATCTGTTGGGTTGTATGTATCGAGATGGGATTTGTCCCTCCCAAGTCGGAGAGATATACTTTGGGCCCACTCAGTAATCGATATCAACACCGCTTGCAAGCATGTGGTTAAGGAGTTAATCACAAAGTGATATCGGATTACGGAACGAGTAAAGTACTTGTTGTGAACGAGATTGAACTAGGTATGACGGTACCGACGATCGAATCTCGGGCAAGTAAAATATCGCGAGACGAAGGGAATATATATATGGGATTGATTGAATCCTGGCATCGTGGTTCATCCGATATGATCATCGATGAATGTGTGGGAGTCAATATGGGTTTCCAGACCCCGCTGTTGATTATTGATAGAAGATCATGTCTGCATATTCTCGAACCCGCAGGGTCACACACTTAACGTGTCTCGACGCTAGGATAGATTGGATAATTGGTTTATGAGTTTTTGTTCGGAGTCTCGGATGGTATCCGGGACATCACGAGAGGTTCCGGAGTGGTCCGGAGAATAAGATTCATATAAGGCAGTGCAGTTTTTGGAGTTCGGAATTGTTCCGGGTTAATCGGTATTGTACCGGAAGCTTCTAGAACCTTCCGGAAGGGGACCAACGTGGCCCCACCTTCCGGGAGGGGGCATGGGCCTATGAGGGAGTGCCCTGGACGCATTGGGCCAGGGGCACAAGGCCCCATAGGGCCCAGCCGGCCAAGAGAGGTTTAAACTCTAGATAGAGCTTCTAGAAGGGGGGGTTTCCTTGCCCCCCACTCTTCCTCCTTGGGGCCGCCGGCCTTGGCTTGGGGGAGGGGCTAGGGCTGCGCCCACCCCTCTATATATAGAGGGCTGTGGGCGCACCACCCCTACACACCTTCCCCTCCAACCCTAGCCGCCCTGCTGCCCTCCTCTCTCCCTCCCGACTGCTTGTAGGCGAAGCCCTGCTGCAGAAATTCTCCACCAATTGCACCGCGCCGTCGCGTTGTAGATCCAACCCATCTCTCCACCATACTTGCTGGACCAAGGAAGGGGGAGACGTCGAGGTGCCGCACGTGTGCATCTCACGGAGGCATCGCCACTTGTGGTGCTAGATCGGATCGGATCGCGAGGAGGAGAAGCGAGTACGACTACATCACCCACGTTCCGACGAATGTTCCGCTGTGCGAATCTTCAAGGGTATGAAGATCTAATCCAATCTCTCTCGTTGTTTGCATCTCCTAGATTAGATCTTGGCTTTCCCTCTGTTCGCATCCGTAGAAAATTTTGATTTACTATGCCGCGAAACCCATCAAAAAGTGCCTTTTGAGTCTACATCCCTGCCATTTATGTCAATATACTAAGAGGGCACTGCAGCTTTTTGAGTTCTTAGAGTTGAGTTTAGTATTAGAGCATCTCCACTCGCCTACCCAGGACGCCGAAATTCGGTCCGGACGCTGAAAATCGGCCCAGTTGCGTACCCAGGGACCTGTTTTCATCCGGATTTAGGCGTGTTTTGGTCCGGCCTACCCAGGCCGAACCCAGGTTCCCGGGTATGCCCTGGGGACGCTGGACGCCATAAAAAGGGCGTGGTCCAGCTCTGTCGGCGAGACATTCCTATTTCCGCCCACTCCACTTGCCCAGACTGCCGCGAAGTGCTCCCAGCGCACCCTATCGCCATGACTTCACCGGCGGAGCTCCTGCGCGTCGAGACATGCCCACGCCTCTGGCTACGCTCACCGTAGTTGCCGCCTACCACCACACCTTCCCCGCCGCCGATCTCGCTGACCTAGCCTCGCCATAGCTCTGCTTCGCTACCTACTCCCACCACCACGCCCGCCAAGTGTTCGACATTTGGCCGGATTCGGCCATGGACTCCGACGACGACGAGATACTCGCCACTGACTCCGACGAGGACGAGATACTTGCCATGGACTCCGACGACGAGGAGATGCTTGCCGTACTCCTAGAGGAGGAGAGCGCCGAGGTCGCCGAAGGTGAAGAGCACTTGCAGATCCTTGCATCGCTCGCCCAGCTGTACATGCAGATGGCGAAGCCGAAGCGCGGTGGTTCGGCGCCAGGTCGCCGGAAGTGCAAGGCGAGACAAAGGATAGAGGGCTACTGCATGTTGTACGCCGACTACTTCGCCGACCAGCCACTTCATGGAGAGGACGTGTTTCGCCTGTAGGGGTTCGTAGCATGGAAAACAAAAAAATTCTACCGCATGAACACACAATCAAGATCTAATCTATAATCAAGCCAAGATCTATCTACTAGATTGTAGCAACGAGTCGATAGAATACTAACCCTCGAAGATCCAAAGCGGTTAACGAGAGCAGATTCTCGTGGATGATGTAGTCGTACACTTCCGATCTCAAGATCGCGTAGAGGATCCTTCCGGCGCTGCGTTCCGGCAGCGCTTCCGTAGTCAGTCACACGTTCGGTACTCGATGAAGACCTTCCTCTCCCTTGTTCCAGCAGGCAGCGGAGGTTGTAGCACTCTCCTCGTGATTCTGGCAGCACGACGGCGTGGTACCTGAAGTAGAGGGGAGATCTCGCAGGGCTTCGCCTTAAGCCGGAGCGAGTATGATGGAGTATGAGAGAGGGCCTTGGCAATCTAGGGTTTAGAGGCACCAAGGGGAGAGCTTGGCCGACGACTAGGGTTTGGGGAAACCCTAACTCGGCGACTTAGAGGATGCCCTAGGCGGCGGCTGCACTAGAGGTGGCCGGCGACTTGGGGCTAGGGTTTGGGGTGTGAGAGGTGTAGGTAGAGGGGGCACCCCTGCCCCTTCTTTTATAGGTGGGAGGGATGCGGCTAGGAGGTGGGAGTCCTCCTCCAACTCCTCCTCCTTGGTCGGCAGGTGGAGGGAGTGGGACTTCCTCCCCAAGTAGGTTTCCTACTCTCCCTCCACCAAGCAAACTTGTCGTTTGACTTTTTCAAATTGGCGTTTGACTTTCAAACTAGGATTTGATTTCTCCCTTTATTTTGCCCAGCCAAGTGACCTAGTACATGATGCAACCATTCCACATTGTCATGACACATTCATGTACCCTTCCCCTCTGGAGTGTCGGACCTTCCAGACCCTTCTAGAACATTCCCGACGAAAACACCGGAATCATTCCCCAACTCCGAAACAGGACTTTCCTTATATGAATCGTATTCTCCGGACCATTCCGGATCTCCTCGTGATATCCCGGATCCCATCCGAGACTCCGAACAACATTCGGTCTCTTACTCATCATTCCATAACTACTCAACAACATCGAATCCTTAAGTGTGTCTCCCTACGGTTCGTGAATTATGCGGACATGACCAAGACACTTCTCCGATCAATAACCAATAGAGGAATCTGGAAATTCATATGGCTCCCACATATTTCTACGATTACTTTGCGATTGAATGAACCACTTACATACGATACCAATTTCCCTTTGTCTCACGATAGTTTACTTATCCGAGGTTTTGATCGTTGGTATCTCTCATACCTAGTTCAACCTCGTTACCGATAAGTACTCTTTTCTCGTTCCCGTGATATGTGATCCCTTGTGAGCCAGTCACATGCTTGCAAGATAATTGGCTGACATTCCACCGAGAGGGCCCAGAGTATATCTATCCGTCATATGGATGGACAAATCCCACTCTTGATCCATGTGCCTCAACCCATACTTTCCAAACACTCAATGCCACCTTTATAGCCACCCAGTTATAGTGTGGTGTTTGATGTCATCAAAGCATCCTTTCGGTGATGGTGATTAACATGATCTCATGGTCGAAGGAATTAGGTTACTATGTATCAGAAAGCTTATAGCAAATGAACTATATTAAATGACTTGATCTTTATGCTACGCTTAACTATAGGAGTATGTCCATCACATCATTCTCCTAATGATATGACCCTGTTGTTAATAACATCTCTATGTTCATGATCAGGAAACCATGATCATATATTAACCAACAAGCTAGTTTAACAAGAGGCTTTTCTAGGGACTCTTTTATCTTTATAAATCACACAAGTATTAATGTTTCCGGTTAATACAATTATAGCATGGTATGTAAACATTTATCATAAGTATGAAGATATGATAATAACCACTTTATTATTGCCTCTTGGGCATATCTCCAACAATCTCCCACTTGCACTAGAGTCAATAATCTAGTTTCAAACCTTTGTGTATTCAACACCTATGGCTTTCTGGTGTCGTATGTACACGATTGCTAGTAGTCAACTGATCTCCGGATCTGACACTTCCAGGTCCGTGTGTAATTGCATGTCTTTGCATCTCTACGCATCACTCATTCTCTAATGAGATGGCTTTGTATAAATTTGGTCCTTTGGTGAGACCTTTAGTTCTTTGGGGGTTAAAACATGTTGATAACATTGTCGTACAATATATTTTCATAGTATTATCCCGCTATGAACTACACCTAGTTTGATAATAAACTAATTGACACAAATGCCCTCTTTAGCTGCTATAATAGCAGTTATATACTTAGCCCTTTTGTTGTAGTATCTGTCACAATGTCTTAACTTTGGAACTCATCCAAATCCATTATGGAACTTACTTTCCATTATATTGTGCCACCCTTAGTTTAGATTAAGATAAACTTAATTTGTACTTTGTGACAAAACTAGTATCAATGTAGTACTTTTACAATGAACTAACCATCTATTTGCCACTTCTACAAAATAATATACTCTTAGTTCTTCCAAAATATCATAAGAATATCCTTACTATTGTCCAATGATCATCTTATGAATCATTCTGGTATATGCTCATAACATTTAGAGCATAGGACATATCTGGATTTGTACATATCACAGTATGATTGATATAAATACTCTTTGTGATTTCATACATCAAGTATCAATCTATACTTGAATCTTTGTTCCACTTACCAAGTGTCAATACACTTGAATATATCATCAATATTGAACTCATTCAATCCTTTCTGTGCAACAAGAATCTTTCTTGTAGTTTCTATATTGAACTCATTCAATACATCATCTATGTACTTTCGGCACAACCATATTAGCGTCTATTGATGCCAAATATTTGGGTTTTGCCTAAGTCTTTCATCGGGATGAAATTATTAATATGTGTTAATAAAGATACATCATTTCCAATCAACAATATGTCTTCCACATAATGTATTAGAAACATGTCTTAGCGCTCCCACCTAATTTCTTGCAAATGCAAGCATCTTCATCATCTCCGACGAATTTAAACTCCTTTAACAGTTTCATCATAGTGAAGATTCCAACTCCGCAATGCTTACTTCAACCATTGAAGTTTGCATATGCTTTTAGCATCATTTGAAATAACAAAACCCTTTGGACCGTGTTATGCACACGTCCTAGGTAACAATTCTATTGGAAGAACTTGTTTTGTTTATTCAACTACCACATAACAAAATTATATGTAGTGGTTGATACATTAATCCGTCTAGACTAAATATCGCTATGAAAGATCAAATCTTGTCATAATCAACCTTTGAACATTGTTGTGAACTCTTTCCCAACATGTCGACTATTTCATAGATGTGAAAACATCCATGTCTAATTCTTTATAGATCCAAAAATGACTGTAAGGTCGCACACCTTTCAAGAGGGTCTTTCAAGTTCGAATCTTGATTTCTCGTGTATGGAACTATCACGGATTTTATGGCTTCAAGCCATTTTACGGAGTCAGGGCCCATCATCACTTCTTTGCATGTAGTCGGATCATTATTGTCAAATAATGATTCAACTCTCAAATCTTGG
Source organism: Avena sativa (assembly GCA_916181665.1). Lineage (NCBI taxonomy): Eukaryota > Viridiplantae > Streptophyta > Magnoliopsida > Poales > Poaceae > Avena > Avena sativa. The sequence goes on along the minus strand of OV702294.1, from coordinate 160,743,203 downwards.
TATTTGATTGTTTAGCCGACCTACTTGTTTCAATAGGAACTTAGATCTTCATGACCACAACCTTTGAGGCACGTGAGCCATGAGCATTGTTGCTGCCTCCGGAACACTTTTCGGTGCTGCGCAACTTTGCACATATAGCTAAGGTTCTTTTAACCTTATCAAAGTTCTATTGTCCTCCCACTTATCTTTTCACGGAAAATTCCTTCTCAAAGAAACTTGACGTTCTAAGCGACAAACACTTTTGTCTTTGGTGTTTTGGAGGAATAGTTATTCGAAATAACATACAAAAACAGGTTCATCCGACTTTGGTTCCAAACATCTTTCTTATGCATAGCATACCAATGTTTAAGAAAGGACAACTTGGGTTTTATCCCAAACCATAACTTTATATGGTGTCATTTCAACGGATTATGATGGAGCTCTTTCAGTGGAAAAATGGTAGTCTCTAAAGCTTTTAATCTTTAAAATATAATGGCAGTTTTATGAATCACACCTTTGATCTTACCATGTCAAATAAGGTTTAATTACATATCTCGAACGCTCCATACTCTTATGGTGTTTCGGGAAATGCAAATCCACGGAACGATTCCTTAAATCTTAGGTATTATGCTAAATTTGTAACTCAAATATCTTCCTTTATGATCTTATCATAAAATATTTATATTCTTGTTATAATGATTTTGCACTTCATCTTGAAAGTCTTTGAACTTTTCAAATGTTTCATACTTCATCCTTAGTAAGTAAATATTCATATATTCACTCAAATTTTTGGAGAAAGCATATGAAGTTGAAATCCATCGCTCTTGACTACACATAATGGACTTCATACAACAATATGTACAAGTTCCAATAAGCTAGTCATTCGTTCCCTTTTGGCCTATGAACGAAGTTTTAATTATCTCTAGGAAAGTTTCACAAGCGTCATTTGATCAAAAATCAAAAGGACTCCAAAATTCCATCCACATGGAGTTTCTTCATGTTTTATTTCCAATATAATTTAAACGGCGATATCACTTCCTAAGTGATCTTTCAATCAATTTGTCTTTCGACATTTTTAGCACTAGTTTTATGGATGTGATTTCTCCAACAAGATTTGTGAATCATCCATCTTTTATGGATTACGGCAATTATTTGAACAATACTTTTGTTCTCATAATACCTGATAAAACAAATCTTGAAGGCAAGCTTTGATGTTTAACGAGCAACACAATAACCATTTATTTGTTCTTGATGAACATCATCACATATTCTTTTGCTAGTTACTTAGGCTATTGTAGTTCATGAATTCTGTTGTTTTATATAACGATTCATACCAACAAATTCAGTATCCAATACTTAAGAACCACATTATTTAACAAGCAAAGAATATAGCCATAACACGTATATCCTTTATATACCTAAACTGAACAATTCTAGTCTTTTCTTTTCTGTCATATATTTATGAGATTCTCTTTCAGTATTTCTTTTTCTGTTTGAAATAATCTACCATCAATAGTGAAGCCATACATATGACACATAGTCCAAAGCGTGTATAGTTAAATACCAATGTCTTTGGACTTGTACTTTGAAGTAGATCACCATCATCAAATGTTTGGTGTTCTTTCAAATTCCTTTGTTTAGTAATCTCTTGGTGTAGTAAACATTTTACCTACATCAAATATTCACCCTTATCATGGAATTATCCATGATCAAGCTACTTTTAGCTTATAACGATGAATCTCGAGTATAATGTTGCTTTCCAAAACCTTTTGGAGGATTAGGACAACTAGTGTCTCCAACTTTTTGCAAATTCTCATCAAATATGAAAACATGACTTTTGCCATATTATACTCTATCATGTTACAACCAAAACTTCGTTTCAGATATCACAATATGTTCCACACATCATGGTTTCTGAAACAACTCTTTCAACTCCTAGATTACCTTGATATTGAAACTATCTTTCGAATATCAAGAATCATGGAGACAAACATGATACTTATACACTAACATTGGAATTTTCACTCTTGATTTAATACCAATTATTAAACTTCATGGAGTAACCGTAACTTACTGAAAGTTTGCAATAGGACTTTTAAACTTTAGATTAACACTTCAAAACAATACGATACCAGTTCGTAAAGTAACTAACCAGAATTCTATAGTTCTATCATCTCAATTAAAACTAAGCGCAAGGTGGTAAACGGATGCCAATGACTACAACAACTATGCAAATCCACTTTGATTTAATTTATGATAAATAGTGTTCAACTTTTAATCATATTGCTGTTGAACTCCCACTCAAAACAATATCCCTCACATTGTTTTAGTGATCACACGAACCAAATACACCACATCAAAACCGATCATCACGAGAGTTGATGTAGCTTCAATGGCGAACAATCAACATGTTCATCATATCTACTATATGACTCATGCTTTACCTTTCGGTGATCCGTGTTCCGAGACCATGTCTGTACATGCTAGGCTCGTCAAGATCAAACCTTAGCTTTCGCATGAGCAAATCTGGCTTGCTCACGTTGTATACACTCGCAGAATCTAACACACCCGATCATCACGTGGTGTTTCGAAACAACGAGCTTTAACAACGGTGCTTACTAAGGATGAACACTTTAAAACTTGAAATTGTGTGCTTGAGGGATCATCTTATAATGCTACCGTCGTGAACTAAGCAATACAAGATGCATAAAAGGATTAACATCACATGCAATTCATAATATGTGATATGATATGGCCTTTATTCTTGTGCTTCCGATCTCCATCTTCAAGCACGAACATGATCTCCATCATCACCGGCATTGCATCAAGGTCAATGACGCCGCTCCATGGTTGTCGTCCACCAGCTTCAACTATTACAATTACTTTGAATAGACACGCGGGTCTTAACAGAATTTAAAGACAACCATATGGCTCCTGCCAGTTGCCAACTTACAATAAGGAACATTGCATACATCAAATATAATCACAATCATGGCCATATCACATCACAGCACACCCCTGCAAAACAAAGTTAGACGCCTCTACTTTCTTTGCATGTTTTACGTGGTTTGGGGCTTTCAATAAGTGTCGCTCTAACTTACGAACAAGAACCACAACATTGATACTAGTATTGTCAATCACTCGTTGTAAATTGAATCTTAACTATGTTGGGAGAAACAGGCACCCGCAAAGCCACTTATGCAATACAAGTTGCATGTCAAGCGTGGAGCAAGTCTCATGAACGATGTCATGTAAGGTTAGCCCGGGCCGCTTCATCCCACCATCCCGCAAGATGCAAAGTACACAAGAAGCAATCGACAACAAAAGCATCAACGCCCACAATGACCATTGTGTTCTACTCGTGCAACAGATCTACATATAGACACGGCTCTGATACCACTTTAGAGGTTCGTAGCATGGAAAACAAAAATTTTCTACCGCATGAACACACAATCATGATCTAATCTATGATCAAGCCAAGATCTATCTACTAGATTGTAGCAACGAGTCGATAGAATACTAACCCTCGAAGATCCAAAGCGGTTAACGAGAGCAGATTCTCGTGGATGATGTAGTCGTACACTTCCGATCTCAAGATCGCGTAGATGATCCTTCCGGCGCTGCGTTCCGGCAGCGCTTCCGCAGTCGGTCACACGTTCGGTACTCGATGAATACCTTCCTCTCCCTTGTTCCAGCAGGCAGCGGAGGTTGTAGCACTCTCCTCGTGATTCCGGCAGCACGACGACGTGGTACCTAAAGTAGAGGGGAGATCTCGCAGGGCTTCACCTTAAGCTGGAGCGAGTATGGTGGAGTATGAGAGAGGGCCTTGGCGATCTAGGGTTTAGAGGCACCAAGGGGATATCTTGGCCGACGGCTAGGGTTTGGGGAAACCCTAACTCGGCGACTTAGAAGATGCCCTAGGCGGCGGCTGCACTGGAGGGGGTCGTCGACTTGGGGCTAGGGTTTGGGGTGTGAGAGGTGTAGGTAGAGGGGGCACCCCTGCCCCTTCTTTTATAGGTGGGAGGGAGGCGGCTAGGAGGAGGGAGTCCTCCTCCAACTCCTCCTCCTTGGCCGGCGGGTGGAGGGAGTGGGACTTCCTCCCCAAGTAGGTTTCCTACTCTCCCTCCACCAAGCAAACTTGCCGTTTGACTTTTTCAAATTGGCGTTTGACTTTCAAACTAGGATTTCATTTCTCCCTTTATTTTGCCCAGCCAAGTGACCTAGTACATGATGCAACCATTCCACATTGTCATGACACATTCATGTACCTTTCCCCTCTGGAGTGCCGGACCTTCCGGACCCTTCTAGAACATTCCCGATGAAAACACCGAAATCATTCCCCAACTTCGAAACAGGACTTTCCTTATATGAATCTTATTATCCGGACCATTCCAGATCTCCTCGTGATATCCCGGATCCCATCCGAGACTCCGAACAACATTCGGTCTCTTACTCATCATTCCATAACTACTCAACAACATCGAATCCTTAAGTGTGTCTCCCTACGGTTCGTGAATTATGCGGACATGACCGAGACACTTCTCTGATCAATAACCAATAGAGGAATCTGGAAATTCATATGGCTCCCACATATTTCTATGATTACTTTGCGATCGAATGAACCACTTACATACGATACCAATTTCCCTTTGTCTCACGATAGTTTACTTATCCGAGGTTTTGATCGTTGGTATCTCTCATACCTAGTTCAACATCGTTACCGATAAGTACTCTTTTCTCGTTCCCGTGATATGTGATCCCTTGTGAGCCAGTCACATGCTTGCAAGCTAATTGGATGACATTCCACCGAGAGGGCCAAGAGTATATCTATCCGTCATATGGATGGACGAATCCCACTCTTGATCCATGTGCCTCAACCCATACTTTCCAAACACTCAATGCCACCTTTATAGCCACCCAGTTACGGTGTGGTGTTTGATGTCATCAAAGCATCCTTCCGGTGATGGTGATTAACATGATCTCATGGTCGAAGGAATTAGGTTAGTATGTATCAGAAAGTTTATAGAAAATGAACTATATTAAATGACTTGATCTTTATGCTACGCTTAACTATAGGAGTATGTCCATCACATCATTCTCCTAATGATATGACCCTGTTGTTAATAACATCTCTATGTTCATGATCAGGAAACCATGATCATATATTAACCAACAAGCTAGTTTAACAAGTGGCTTTTCTAGGGACTCTTTTATGTTTACAAATCACACAAGTATTAATGTTTCTGGTTAATACAATTATAGCATGGTATGTAAACATTCATCATAAGTATGAAGATATGATAATAACCACTTTATTATTGCCTCTTGGGCATATCTCCAACATCGCCGCCGTTTCAGGATGAGCCGGAAGCTCTTCCTCAAGATCATGCATTCCATCCGGGAGTTCGACCCATATTTCCTTTGCAAGAAGGACTGCACCGGCTTGGTTGGGTTTTCCTCGCTTCAGAAGTGCACCGTGGCGATGAGGTTGCTTGCATATGGAGCGCCGGCTGACAGTGCCGATGACTATCTCCGCATCGCCGAGTCCACCGCCCTTGATTGCTTGTACATGTTCTGCAGGGCAGTGATTGTAGTGTTCGGGGACCAGTACTTGAGATCACCCACTGTTGAAGACACTGCTCGGATCCTAGCAGTCAATGAAAGTAGAGGATTTCCTGGTATGTTTGGAAGCATAGGTTGCATGCATTAGGAGTGGAAGAACTGTCCATTTGAATGGCAAGAAATGTATAAAGGCCACAAAGGAGGATGCACTGTGATACTTGAGGCAGTTGCTACACATGATCTTTGGATCTGGCACTCCTTCTTTGGCATGGCAGGATCGAACAATGATATCAACGTCCTCAACTCCTCAACTGTCTTTTCCAAGCTTGTTGAGGGTCATGCTCCCCCCGTGAAATTTGAGATCGGTCGGCACCACTACAACAAGGGATACTAACTAGCAGATGACATCTATCCAAGATGGCCAACATTTGTGAAGACTATCTTAAGCCCAATGCTCCCCAAGCATTCTCACTTTGCCAAGGAATAGGAAGCTTGCAGGAAGGACGTGGAGCGGGCATTTGTTGTGCTCCAGTAGAGGTTTGCAGTTGTCCGGTTCCCTGCTATGACCTGGTCGAAAGATCAGATGTGGGAAATGATGAACTGTTGTGTGACCTTGCACAACATGATCATTGAGGATGAGAGGAAGGATCCAGTGAGTTTGCTTGAGGAGGACGAGCCATACTACAGACATGGTCCTCTTGCCGAGCCTGATCATCAGGTGCCTCCAACATGGGCTGCATTCATCGCAATGCGTCAGGAGATCCGAGATCCGGCGATGCATCAACAGCTGCAGGATGATCTTGTTGAGCACCTATGGATACGCAGGGGCAACACGACATAGATGCCGAGCATGAACTGGCCGAACTTGGCCGAAATATGTTGTACTTTTATTGCAGGCCGAACTATGTTTACATTTACACCGAACTCTGTTTAAAATTCCGCCGAACTTTGGTCTTAAAATGTTCTATGACGAACTATGCCAAAATCTGGACGAACTTGAGCCGAATTTGAGGCGAATTTGAGCGGAAACGGGCGACCCGGGAACTCGGCCTGGGTATGCGAGTGGGAAACTGGACGTACCCAGGAAGAAAACTTGCGCCGTCCGGCCAAAGTTTGGTCCGGATTTCGGCCTAGGTTCGGCCAACGAGTGGAGATACTCTTAGACACGAGTCTTGTAGTTTGTTGCTAGACTTAGCTGTTCCACCGTTTAGACTTAACTTCTACAAAGATTGTCTTAGACATAGGTTTTCACGTACACTCCACACGCCCTTAAGAGCATGTGCACCCGTTGGCCATGTCTAAGAAATCACTGGACCAGAGTCTATGTAAAATGAATGTGCTCCACCGTTTAGACACCCTCTGTGAGTCCCGCAAAAATTTCTTAGACAGTGTTTAGACTATATCTAAGAGTTCTTAGACACTCATTTTGACCAACAACTGCACATGCTCTAATGGCTAAAGTGGAATTAGAGTTGGAAGACTTGTAAGTTCCAATCTATTGATGATGGTTTGAGTGCAAACTTGACACTGAAAAAGATTTGTCAATCTAGTACTAGTATCTTTTTTATTTGCAAATTTGTCAATCTATTACCCAAGTCGACATATCTCCTTCTTTTATTTAGTGCGATAAAAAAAAATCGATAACAATTATGTGAGCTTATAAGATGGAAATTTTCCACTAACGTGCTCTTGTACTTGGACTATATAACCTACGCTAAGAATTTGCTCCAGAGAAAGAATATTGACACGTGCTCTGAAGTTCTCCTGAAAGCAAATAAAACACTCTCAGTCTGCAGAGCCGAACTCTCTCTCTTTCCAGTACACCTTTTCTCGAGTTCTCCCTCCTGACCTTCCAAACCGGATCTACCTACAGCTTCAGCCGTGCCGTACATATAGCGTGACCGCCGACGCCTCGATCCCGCCCCGTGCTGCCGCCCCTCGCGCGCGTCGCCGCCGCCATCGCCGCTCCACCTCGGCCCCGGAACATCGCGCGCGTTCCTCTTGCTGCCTCCACCCCGTCCCGGTCTTTGGCCGTCGGGTCTCCCTCCTTTGAGGTACGAGCTAGGTCGTGCTCATCTCTAGATCCGCCCCCTGCTACTAGAAGCAGTTTATTTTCAGAAAATTTCCGGGGGTCCAACTGATCCCCGTGCCCCTTGTTAAGTTCCGCCTCTGTGATGCTAGAGAGAGAACCTCACTTGCTGCTTTGTCGCGGAAGAATAATTTGCATGCGATTTCTTCCCAACCAAATGAGCCGTTACCGCACTACAGGTCTTTAGATGGGTACTAATCGGTGATATAGTTTGTTAGACTGTCAATTCTGGCCTTGGCGACTTCTTAGCTGAGTGAAGTTTGAAAACATGGATGTTTTCCCCTTTCCGTTTCCGTCACTCAATCAAAGCACACCAGTATTACTTCACTGATCCTGTCTACGCTGCCTGCCCTACAGCTGCCACCGTGGCCTACGTTACCGCCGACGCCTCAATCCCGCCCCACGCCCCCCTCCCTGCTCATCATTTTCTGGTTGTGCTGTTGAATCACACAAGCTACACATGAAAACCTGAATGAAATAATGCAAATTTTATCTTGACACTTTTCTTCATCCTGCACTTTCCCTAAGAGCTGCTGTTGACACATGTTTAACACTGATTCTAACTGAATTGCTGTTTTTATAATACCTTGTAAAAGTATTAGAGACTGTGAGATGATCAAATTGCTAGCTGGTATCTTAATCCACCTTGGACAAATTATTTTGCAGGTGATTGAACTGTTGTTATATTGTTGCCGGTCTTCGTGGAAGTCAAGGGTGTTGTATGCCATCACAAGAAAAGCCTGTCTTATGCTCTCCTCTAATTGGCAGAATATGGTAATTGATCTGTTTTGACAACATTGCGGCGAGTACATAGACGGATCAGATACACCACAGAATCTTCCATATTCGAAATGCCATCATGGTGGGGGAAGTCTTCTTCAAAAGATGCAAAGAAAACCACCAAGGAGAACCTCATCGATACATTTCATCGGTTGATAAGTCCAAGTGATCAAAAAGGAACCACGAAATCAAAACGGAGTCATAGACGTGGCAATGATACAGCTGTTGAAAAAGTCTGCCGATCTACCACAGTATCGCGTGCAACTTCACCTTCCAAAGAAGTCTCTCGCTGTCAAAGCTTTTCGGCGGATAGGTTTCATTCCCAACCACTTCCTGTTCCTGGATTACGTCCTGCAGTGACGCGCACTGTTTCTGATGTCACGGAATCGAAGCCCATATTAGAAAAACGTGGCAAGCCACCACTGCTTCTGCCCCTTCCTAAACCTAACAAGCCTCAGAGAAGGTCAGAAATAGTGATTGCTTCAGTCTCTAGCAACTGTTCTGCTGATAGTGATGACCGTGGAGATTCTCAGCTTCCAAGCCCTGTTGAGAATGATGCTGAAAACAACGCAAATGTTGCTTCAAAGAGCAAGTCAAGGTATGCTCCTTACTGTAGTGCATTAATTTTGCGCCTCTTTGTTCAAACTTGCTCTTACATATATTTTATTCTGTTTGAACCCTGAAGTAATGTGCACAAAGAGCGCCCTGGTGCTATTACCACCAAGAATACCAAGGCGACGACAAAGGCAGCTAATCAATTCCTTAGTAACCATACAATGTCCACATCACCGAGAGGTATTGCAGCTGATGGTCACCAATCCAATGTACAAAATCTTCGGCCGGTAGTCTTGGAGAGTGCTCCCAATAGTTTAATGTCAAGTCCTTCTAGAAGTCCAAGAAGAATATGTCCGGATAATATTCCAACTTCAGCCTTTTGGGCAGTGAAGCCTCATACAGATGTTACTTTCCTTGGCTCTGGTCAATGCTCCAGTCCAGGATCAGGGCAAACATCTGGTCATAACTCGGTCGGTGGTGATATGCTAGCCCAGCTTTTTTGGCAGCCCAGCAGGGGTAGTCCAGAGTGTTCACCAATTCCTAGCCCAAGGATGACAAGTCCTGGCCCTGGCTCCAGGGTGCATAGCGGAAGTGTTTCTCCATTGCATACGAGGTCTGGAGGGATGGCACCTGGATCTCCAACAAGTCAGAATGATGGTGGGAAGAAGAAGCAAACCCACAGATTGCCCCTTCCACCATTAAGCATATCTAATAGTTCATTTTTTCCAAACAAGTCCACGCCGGCTAGTCCTATTTCAGCACCTCGCAGTCCTGGTAGAACAGAGACTCCAGCAAGTCCGGGATCACGATGGAAGAAGGGGAAGCTGATTGGCCGTGGGACATTTGGCCATGTATATGTTGGCTTTAACAGGTATGTGTTTCCCTACATGTGAAACTTCGAATTTTCACCATATGACTCTGTACATTAAGCATGATTAGAGTTTTTTTAAGATGGTTGCATTAAGACATAACTTATTCCGTTCTGGCTATCTTATTTTTCTGCAAGGTCTTTGTGTGTATGAACATTATAACAAGTCTTGTTTTATTCCATATGTCTCTATACTATTTCTGTTTTGTAGAGCTATAGTAAATATTTTATGTGGTGATCACTGTAGCTGGTTCCTACTACATATTTTACGGTTAAGGCTAGATGGCCAGCATGTTTATATAAATTTGTGGCGTGCCATGTCTGTTTCCGTTGAGGAACTTAAAACTAGTGAATAAAAATCATTCAAATCATAACCTTATGTAACTTGCATAAAGTTCGTGACTCCCTACATATATCATTCTTAGATTGGTCGACATCCTTAGTTTCTATGACTTTCAGCAAACAAGATTGAATAATCTAGGGTACATATAGCCAAAAAGGGCGTTTCCCCGAGCCATTTTTCCTCCCAAACTCTTAACAATTCGCCATTCTCTAGACAAAATGACTCAAACTGCATGAAATCAGCCTTAACCCTCATTAGGCCCTTCCAAAAGTATGAGTCTGTCGGCTTGGTTGTAAACAAAGAAGTGGCTTTTGACTCGTATATTTATTACGCAAAAGCACCGTAAACCCAGTCCACAGTAAAAAACTTGTAGAGCCATTTACTTAGTAGGCATTTATTTTTAACATCCAATCTTAATACCTAGGCTTCCTTGGTCCTTTGGGATACACAAAATCTCTCATTTCGCTGAAAGATATTTTCTCTTATGCTTATTTGAGTGTAAAAAAATCAAGTGTAAAAATCTAGTCTCTTCTGAACCTCTGTCGAGATCTCCAAAAAGATCATAAAGATGGTCAGACTGCTGAGACATTTCTGCTGAGACGTCTGCCATAGGATAAGTTCTTAGAGCGCTAACTGCTGAGACATTTCTCAAAACAATTTTCGATGTCCTTCCAATCCCGGTTACAAAGCTTGAGATAATGTATTGGAATACCAAGGTATTTAAAGGGGAAAGAGCCCAACGGACAACCAAAACGATGATTATAATCGAGTTCATGTGCCTTAGCCTTTCCAAAACAGTATAACTTGCTTTTAAGGAAATTAAATCTTTAACCCCGAGAGTTGTTCGAACACACATCGAACTCCTTTGCCATATTAATTAGGATTGCCAGCACATCAGCCACGATTTTAATAAAACAGGAGATAAAGCCCCCCCCCCCCCCCCCCCCCCCCCCCCCCCGTCGAAGGCCTTTCTTAGTTTGAAAGTACGGCTCAACATCATCACTGACTTTATTGGCAATACTACCCTGCTGGACAAATCGTCCATTCACATCCTCCGAGTTGAGAAAACCCCCTTCATTCGCAAGGCTTGTCGTAAAAAGGACCAGTGTACCTTGTCATAGGCTTTCTCAAAATCTATTTTAAAAACCATACATCTTAGTGTGCAGCTCGTGGATAGTCTCATGTAGAATAACGATTCCTTCCATAATATAACATCTGGGTAAAAAGGTCATGTATGGTTAAATGACATAATTGGTCTTGTAAACATGCATTACAACTTGTTTTAAATCTGTAGCATCTCACAGGTTCCTTGTTAGTACTATATGACGATTATTTGAGTGTGTTCAAATCATGTCATGAGTCCTCACAGTTCTCTCCCCTTTTTTGTTTTCACCATCTATGTCAGTGATAGCGGTGAGATGTGTGCTATGAAAGAGGTTACCCTGTTCTCGGATGATCCTAAATCAAAGGAAAGTGCAAAGCAGTTGGGGCAGGTATGTTTTTTCGAGTGCGCTTGCATCTAAAATTCTATACCGGTGAAAAGATCGGTTCATTTGTTATTCTCATTATTGTTTTCCATTTAATCTACCATTTCTTTTCTTTTTCTCAGGAAATATCACTCTTGAGCCGCCTACAACATCCAAATATTGTACGATACTATGGCTCAGAAACGGTATAAACAGTTGCCTTCTATTGTTATTTACCTGCTTACTCTTGTTTTATTTTCTTTCCAATTATCGTTGGTTGTAAGAGAGTTTATGATAGCTTCTTTTATGCACCACTTTTAATTTTTGGCATGACTTTAATACTTTATTCATTAATATGCCCCAAAGCAGGTTGATGACAGACTCTATATATACCTGGAGTATGTATCTGGTGGATCTATCCATAAACTTCTACAAGAGTATGGAAGGCTTGGTGAACCAGCAATACGCAGCTACACTCAGCAGATACTTTCTGGATTAGCTTATTTACATGCGAAGAATACAGTCCATAGGTATCATTCAATTTGGTTTGGTTGCATTTATTTGGCTGTACGCATTAGTGGAACACTGGTGTATTAAAATCTCGCTTACACAAAATGCAGGGATATAAAAGGTGCAAACATACTAGTAGATCCTTGTGGTCGTGTTAAGCTTGCAGACTTTGGAATGGCTAAACATGTAAGTTTTCCATCACTTCACTTTTTTTAAAAGAATCTAGTCACATCACCGTTTGAGAAATAACTTTACCTGTTTCCCAAGCAGGAATGCCGTCCTTTCATTCATTTTCTCCTTTATGTGTTCTGCGTTTGTGCCCATAAAGTCATTGCCATAACCCACTTGAATTAGATCGACATGTCATATTTGCTGTCCTTGTCAGTGTCTGTATGCCAACTTGTTCTTGTATCTCGTGGTCAGCAGTTGCCCTGCTGTGCATACTACATTTACTACTGATGTTAATGGTGCTCCTCTAACCTCTGTGACCATGTTTTAATAGAATTAGTCTTTTGGCTATCCCAAGTCTGATAGGTCACTGATGACCTCTCGTAGAAGACATAAATGTATTTTACTTGTTACTGTGTTGTATTAATTGTGTCTTCTCACCTTTTTGGGTCCTTTTCGCAGATCAACGGGCAGCAGTGTCCTTTCTCATTTAAGGGTAGTCCATATTGGATGGCTCCAGAGGTATTATTGGAAATCCTATGCTCCTACTTTACTTTGTATATTTTTTAATTTAGTTTCTTATGTATTTTGTTGTTCTCTTTTAATTACGAATTCACATGTAACATGCTTGCAGGTTATAAAAAGCTCAAATGGTGGATGCAATCTTGCAGTTGACATATGGAGTTTAGGATGTACTGTCCTGGAGATGGCTACCTCAAAACCCCCATGGAGCCAGTACGAAGGGGTCAGTATTCTTACCACAAAGATGCACTTTATATGTGTTTTGTAACACCAGATGGCCAATGTGAGTTGCAAGCTGCATTTCTTGTTTGTGTGCTATACACACCTTTGAACTCGACGAATACTATTGAAGTGTATTAAGACCAATAGTGCTGTTTCCTGCTGTTTGTTTCGGATGATGGCTATCTTGGGTTTCTTGAACTGGACAGTGTCCTGGAAGCAATTTTTTCCAGTTTACCTTGATAGAGTGACCATGCTGTTTGGAGTAATCATTGATGTGCAACATTCTCAGTAAAATAACCTATCTCATATAAACTATGAAACACTTGTACTCTGAATAGTGTCAAGACATTCACCTGTACATATCTATTGTCTTGTTTTCACCCACCTTCTGAAGATAAAATACCTTTTTTTGTAAAATTTTGTATAAGAATAAGGAAAGTTTGATGGCTGCCTGCCCCTGAAATATTTCGAGTTACCAACATAATTTTTTTTTGCGAAAACGAAAAGCTTTGCGTTTCGATGCATTTTGCATTGATAGAAAAGAAGGTTGTACAAGGTTATGTACCGGCCCTAAGAAGGGCGAACACCACACCATACAATTCGACCCGAAACCTAGTCTAGGGGAGTAGCTGGCGAAGCCCTCGGGCTCCCGCGTTTACCCAATCACGAGCTTCCGCTCTGATCGTGTCGAACAGGGAGGACGCCGAGGGGCGCGCGTTGTCGGTAATAGACCAAGAGTTCTATGCAACATAAATTGACCAGCTACCCACTTGTAAACACTGATACTAGGAGATAGACCAAGAGTTCTATGCAACATAACTATTCCATTAAACTGGGAGAATATGACAAAAGATGCTGTAAAAAATAAACAAAGTAGTTACTAAATACACTTTGCTCCACACCAGATGATTGGATACGCCACCTTTATGTTCCTGAGTTGTCTAAGAACTTATTACTGTCTCAAGTGGAAGCTCCAAAACTCATTTACTTGCATGCAATTTTATGAAATATATGGAGATAAGGCTTGCTCTTTAGGCTGGTAATCAGAAGTGAAGTAAATCATCAAATACTTACCCACTTTTCTCTCCTACAGATTGCTGCAATGTTCAAGATTGGAAATAGCAAGGAACTTCCACCAATACCAGATCACCTCTCAGAGCAGGGCAAGGATTTCATCAGAAAGTGTCTACAACGTGATCCTTCTCAACGTCCCTCGGCAATGGAGCTTCTGCAACACCCATTCATACAAAATAGTGTCCCACTTGAGAAATCTGTTATTTCTGATTCTTTGGAACACTTGGCTGTTATATCTTGTAGACCGAATTCCAAGGTACCACCTGAATACTTCTGTTGTAACTGACATTTTGTGGATGATCGAGTGTCTTTGTTTGTCATGCTCGTGGTCTGCTCACTCTGCTAGGCTTCCACTGATCTTATAGGTGGTTGGGCATACAAGAAATATCTCGTCATTGGGATTGGAGGGTCAGACAATTTACCAAAGAAGGGGTGCAAAATTTTCTTCGAAACACAGGTACATCATTTCCCAAGTTCTCCTTATTTTCTTTAGAGCACATACTGTCAATGTGTCTTAACATATTGCAACACGCTAGTAACCGAGAACTAAAGCATTAGCTATGCAAACTGAAGGCATACTGTTCAGTACTTTTTGCGCCGCTGATCATACGGCCGCCAGACTTCCTACTGTTTTATACTGCCAGTGTCTTTTAAGGCTAGGTGGTGCGGTGCCGCCTAGCACCTAATTGTGGACTATTGAGGCTAAACAGGTGCCTAGGTGTGCTGGACTGACTAGAGGGCAACGCCTAGGTTCTCACCATTTTTTAGTGCACTGTCTAGTTTGTACAGCTAACCTGATGCTTACCAGCAAATGGATTTCTGGTGAACTTATTTATCTTTTCATGGCACCTCAACTTGTTGTTACTTTTTGCAGCGATCTCCATATACGGAGCAATATATCCTGTCCAGTTTCTCCATGTGGAAGTCCTCTGCTAAGGTCAAGGTCTCCCCAAAATACAAATGGCAGGATGTCACCCTCTCCAATTTCGAGCCCGAGAACTCTTTCTGGCGCTTCCACTCCCCTGTCTGGTGGTAATGGTGCCATTCCTTTTAACCATTTGAAGCAACCAACCTACAGCAATGAAGGATTTGCGATTGCATCAAGAGGACCTACTGATCGTAACCCTGGACAATTTGTTAGAGTGCATCAAGTTTCACAGGGACTTCAGCAGAGGGAAGTTTCTGACACTGACATTCTGAGCCCTCAATTTGGAAAGAGGCTTGGAAACGTTTTTGATTTGCGTGATAGACTGTCACCTTCTGAACATTTCACTCGTAATGCCTTTGTGGATCATGTGAAGCCAAATCCTTCACTGGACTTCACATCTGGTTCTCCACACCTTGGACTCAGGCGTGATAACTAATTATCAAGGATAAACAGCCAAGCGGTATTTTTTTGGAGCTTGGCAAGGTAACTGAGTAGTTTTCAGCTGCTTTGGCCATTCAGTAGCTGGAATTGTATCATAGCATGACTGTATGGGGAATATCATTGATTTATTTCGAAGCTAACAGCTGTCGACGGATGGGGTCTTTGTTGTCATCTCACAAAATAGACAAAGGTATGTGTACGATGTGATAAACTCACAGTTTTTAGTTGATTATTTGTGTTTAATTTCATGAAGTAAGGATTAGTTGCAGCTTCAATGTTTTGTACATGCAATCCTGCTAAATTCACAACTGGTTTTATACCATGCTAGCTAGCTGCCAGGTGAGCATGTCTCAAAATGATCACGTGAGCTTGGTGGGTTTGTACAGATAGAGTTAGATTAGATTATTATTGCATGAAGACCCTAATTCCATCTTAATATTTTTACGAGGTGGCAGTTTAACTGATTAAGTTTTCTCTCTATACATTGCAGACCGTCCATCTCTGTCAGGCAGAACAATTCGGCGTCGCAAACTACAGCTGGCATGCTAACATGTCTCCAAATGACAGAAGTGTATACTACTAAGATCCCGTACAAACTGAAGGGCCCAGAAGCAGTAGTTGGCCGCCTGTATACTCCGCTTTGCTGCTACATGTAATTTATTCTTTCGGTGATGCCCATTGTACAGAAGCAGTCTCGAGTGAAAGCCAAATATTTTGCACAGAAGAAACGGCTGAGAGCCATCCATCCAGCACCCCCGGTCTCCTAACCCCGAGGGTTGAAGCTACCGCTGCAAGTTACGCCAAATTGATCCTTAATAATACCGAAAGTAATTCGCAGCGTCGCTGGGCAGATGCGCCAACCCATTCGAATGTATGTATTACCAGTTTACTCTGGAAACTCGTGAGATGGAATATGACCCCCTGGTTGAATTTAGCTTGCTCCTTGTGTGTAAACCTTGCTTGGAGGCGTGGGATATATGCTGTCCGCATCGAATCGTGCTGGCGTTGGTGCTGGTAAGTTGTATCCTCGCAAGTTACTGCATCCATGCCATGCATCGTGCGCATGTTTCTGGGCATCATGATGGTGCCTGACTGCCCATGGTACGAAGCCAGGTAAGACTTTGTTTTTGATGGTGGCCTGGTCTTGCCGTAATAAAGGTTTTAGGTGTTTGCGGTGTCGTGTCTGCCTTGTTATCATCCAGGGTTTGGTGAGCTCCTAGTCAGCTCGATTTTGGCGTCTTCCATCCGTTCAGTTTGCATACGGTTGTTCCAGATCCCAGATCGCCCCGACAGACAGCGTGAGCCCCTTTCGAGCTGGCGCGGTGGGCCGGTGGCCATCCATCAGGGTTGTTGTTTTCACCTGTCTCTGGTCATTCCGAGCTTTCACCGGGGCCTGTAAGACGTTTTCCTTGAACATTCATACATTTCCCTTTTGCTTCATGTATCCACTTGCACCCGTTGCCACATTACGCAGGAAACAACAAACCAGCGCTGCCTGTGCCACAGTGTGAATTACGGCTCGTAGCGTTCACGTCAGGACCAGGATGGGCGGACCACGCCCACGCCGGCCGCTAGTCGCCAACGGGTGTGGCTCCGCTCCGTTCTGCTCATCATTGTCCTTCCCCCATCACCGCTAGCCATAGCCTGTGACCAAGGAATTGCCATAGCTTCAGCAGCCACAGCATGGCAGGTCTAGGCTAGGCTGTAAGCATTCGTTGCGTAGCGTACCACACGGCTGCTGTTCAACGGCTACCTCACCACTTTCAGTTAGAAGAAGGAGAGCACCAAGTTTCTACTCCCACCAATGTTCGCGTCGTCGCACGGAACAACACCTGCTGACTGTTCGAAAGGGAAAAACCTCGGCACGAGAGCATCTCGTTGTTATCTTGGTGAGGATTGCACAAGAACACCGGCCCAGAAACGAACTCGTAACATAAATAAACAACTTGATTCGATTTGCACAATAACAGCAGCACCATACACAATCGAGCACCGACGATGATGATGATATTACAGGTCTGGGTGTTGAGATGGGAGACGGAGGAGAGCAGCAGCAGTACATCAAACTTGGAAGAGAAACATGACTTGATTCCACGAGTAACGTAGCAGGCACGGGATGAACAGGCAGGCAGCAGACCCATCGGCGGAGAGCAGCTTGCTCTTCTTCTGAATTTGTAGCAGCTTTTAGCTTAGCTTAGGACTTGCTCTTGAACGGGATGGCCCTGATGACCACCTGGTGGTAGATGGCCGCCAGCGCGGCGCCGATGAAGGGGCCGACCCAGAAGATCCACTGCAAAAAAGGAGATAATTGGTTGGTTAGCGCTTGTCAGCACCAATGCTGAACTGTTTGCTCAATAGTAATGAAGGTTAAGTGTTGTAGTCTAAAATTTATGATGGCCACTCGAGTCACTATCCTACATTATTATTCCTGAAGGTCAGTAGTTGCGTGCGACACCGGGGCAAGTCGTTCAGCATTTCCATTCGGATGAGGGTAGACTTTCCGTTTTTAAATAACTAACAAAATTATATACTAGCCTCAGCCGGCTGCTCAATTATTGCTGCTGCTACCAGGCTACTGTTGTTGTTACATGGACATGGAGAGAATTCACAATTTGGCACAAGTACGTTCATCAGGTTAAACCTCACAATTTCATGTTCAGCTGGTTAGATGAGTTACTGAATAGTAAGTAAGCACTACATGGCTGCAACAAGTAGTGCGAAGAACAGTTAATCTTTTCAGGTTCAGAGAGGAACATAGGGGGCTGGTTTAAGTTTCGGATCACTCACGTGGTCTGACCAGGCGTGCTCCCTGTTGTAGATGAGGGCAGCGCCGAGGCTCCTGGCCGGGTTGATGCCGGTGCCGGTGATGGGGATGGTGGCCAGGTGGACCAGGAACACGGCGAACCCGATTGGCAGCGGGGCAAGGATCTGTTGGTCCACGGACAATCATTACTAATCAGTGAGAAAATTTTACTACTAGTACTTCGTAACACAGGCTGAATATTTACTGCTACTAAGAATTCATCATAGCCATGAGCAAGGGATGGTGCTCACCGGAACGTGGGAGTCCCTGGCGTTCCTCTTGGCGTCGGTGGCGGAGAAGACGGTGTAGACGAGGACGAAGGTGCCGACGATCTCGGCGCCGAGGCCGTCGCCCTTGGTGTAGCCGGGCGCGACGGCGTTGGCGCCTCCGCCGCTGCTCATGTAGAGGCTCTGCTGGAACCCCTTGACCACGCCGGCGCCGCAGATGGCGCCCAGGCACTGCATCACGATGTAGAACACCGCCCTGGTCAGCGACAGCTTCCTCGCCAGGAACAGACCGAAGGTCACCGCAGGGTTGATGTGCCCGCCTGTCAACAGAAAACATGCATCCATCCATTAGCACGCAACCCAAGAAGAAGAAAAGAGGGAAAACAGAGCTAGGGAGACAGGAACAGGTACCGGAGATGCCGGCGGTGCAGTAGACGAGCGCGAAGATCATGCCGCCGAAGGACCAGGCGATGCCCTGGATGCCGACGGTGGCGCACTTGGAGGGGGAGTTGTTGACGCCCATCACGGTGAGGATGGTCACGTACAGGAAGAGGAAGGTGGCCATGAACTCGGCGATGCCGGCGCGGTAGAAGGACCACGACTTGAGCTCGCCGGGCTCGAACAGCGGGGCCGGAGGGGGCTCCTTGTAGTCCTTGTCCTCGGACCCCTGCGCCGCCGTGCCGATGGGCTGACGCTCCGAGAACTTGTTCGCCCCCAGGCGGACATCCTCCTCCTTGCCCTCCATTGCTATCCGAGCTGCAGCTGTGTGGCAAAGCTAGGTGCTCGCTTGAGCTGAAATGGATAGCTAGCTTTCGTTTGCGTGTGTGGAGGTCACACTGGGAATGAAGAGTCTTATAGGGCCGGAGGATTGCAGAGGCTCGGGCGGTTCTGGGGAGGACGACGGGTGACGAGGACGGGGCTGGCTGGTGGGGATGGTGACAGCGAGGAGGAAGAGGAGGAGCGGGTTGGTTTGCTGCTCTTGCCTTGCCGCGGCAGCGCTCGTGTCTATCCGCTGTTGGAAATTGGGCCGATATGCGACGCCTTTCGTCGAGTACTTTTCGACAACAAACGACGCGATAGCGGCAAGATCACTCGATCAACTCCGGCAAGACGCGCAAGTACACACAGCCAAACTGGCTAGCTTTGATTGATTGATCAAGCTAGTACCAACACAACTCACTCACGTGAAAAACAATAAGCTTTGATGGCCACAGGTGCATATCGCACCTCATAGTTACTTTCGTATTGATTCTCACGAGGTGTTGTTACACGGCCAGGGTACTTGCATATATATATGCAAGGAATAAGCTAACCGACTAGTCTAGCTAGTACGACTCGGTTTCAAACTCCTAGTCCTACTTTATTACATGTATGCATACCGGACAGACCATGTACTCGTCGGAACCTATACGTATACGAACCGCATACAACGGACCAAGCGCACGGTTCCGTGCCGGAACGTGACGTGCTTATTCCCAACAATCACCCCCTAAGCACGACATGTGCTCACTTCCACCTGGGTCCCAAATACGACAGCTACTTCGCGTAGTTGTTACTGTTGGCTTTACTTTCGCCACTTCAGCCATTATCTTCGACATTGCTTTCGTCGTCTCTTGTGGCACCCATGTCGCCGTCTTTGCTCTTGTCGGCTTCTCCATGGCTTCACGCCGACAGTTCTTTTTGTCCACGCCCTTCTCCATGTTTGTGTCTTGACACATTATACTTGGTTCAATGAAGTACTTTCTCATCGATGCCTCGCATATTTGATCTATCGCTTGCCGGTGCTCTTGGATGCAATAGAACAAATAAGTAGGAGGTAACTCAAATTGGTTTTCTTCTAGCTTCTCTATACCACGTGAAAAGCCTTTTGATGGATCTGCACCCCCTATTGTTGGGTCTCCTCCATCTATCTGGCCACCAGTCCACACTCTTGGACCATCGCCTTCTGGCCTTGCTGGCCTGTTTGCTGGGCTCACTTCAGCTCCCCCTCCTCTAATTTTTGGGCAAACAAGTGCAGGTATCGCTGCACATGCATCTGTACACCCTTCCAGTTCCGTATCTTCTGGCCACAGACTAGCCTTTTCTTCAAACTCTTTGTCTTCTGGGAGAATCTCTAGTGCTTCTGGCCTGGTGTCCACGCTTGGAGCTGCCCCTAGGCCTTCAATGTCTTCTGGGCCCGAACTTGCTGACAAGGATAAGCTCGATTGATCCATATTTTCTTCATACTCAAGATCCCACGTGACGTGAAAAGTTGAATATTCCGGTTCGTCGTAGCCCCAATTCCATGACTTGCCTTCCTCAAAGATTACGTCTCCCTTGAAAAACACCTTATTGGTATAAGGATTGCACAAGCGGTATGTCTTTGAGCCTTCATAGCCTGTCATGATCATTGGAATACGTTGCTCCGCCAATTCCGCCTTTACATGCGCCACACATCCAAAAGTACGAAGATGATCAACCGAGGGCTTCCATTCGTACCATGCTTCGTACGGTGTTATACCAACTCCACCCTCAGTAGATTCCATGTTCAACAAATACACAGCCGTATTGACTGCCTCGCCCCAAAAATTTCCTGGCAAACCTTTACTCTTCATCATCCTCCGTGCCATGGTCAACACGGTTTGATACAGCTCGCCTTCCTGATCAATGCGTAGAACTCTTATATTCGCCTCCACCTTGAACTCTTCGGCTTCCTTGATCTTCTCGAATGCTTGTTGAGCTTGATCCTTACTTTTCAGCAACACAATCTACATGTATTTACTATGATCATCCACCACAAGCATGAAGAACTTATTGCCAGACGGAGTTGCGGGTGAGATTCCAACGCATAGATCGCCATGAACAAGTTCCGAGGCTTCACTTGCCTCAAACATGGCTTCACATGGGAACGGGGCACTTTGTTCCTCATGATGCACACACGGTAGATCGTGATCCACTTGCGCCACAATCTCCATAGCCGGTGATGGAGGATCCTCCTCATCCTTTAACTCAGTTACTTCGAGCATCAGCATCATTGGTCCATCATCTCCTTCCTGGGCGATGAGATCCCTCTCCTTTTCCTTTGGTGCTTTCCGGCAATCAGCCTTGAAGTGACCGAGCTCGCCGCAGTTATGACACCTTACTTTCTTTATGTCAAACTTCCTCCGCGGCGGGGCGCCATCTTCATCCTCCTGCCCCACAATGTACTTTTTCGCTGGGCGTTGCTTATCCTTGCCGCTCGTGGAGCCTCCTTGCTTTTCTTTTGAAAGAGTCATCCACTGCTGCTTTGTGAGCATCAGGTGCTCAACCTGTTCTGGATCACCGAAGCTGATCCGGATTCTCTCATCGTGTGCCTTGAATCTTCCGACGAGATCCTCAACCGTCAATGTATTCAGGTCGAGACATTGTTCGATCGATGTAACGATCTGCATGTAGCGCGCCGGCGCCGCACGTAGGAACCTTCTGACGTTCTTGATCTCATCCAATTTCTCGCCATATCCCCTGATTGCGTTGACAAGGGTAACGAAACGGGCGGCAAACTGATCAACCGTCTCGCTCTCCTCCATCTTCAGATCTTCATAGCTTTTTGTCAAAGTTTGAAGATACGCTTCCTTCATGCGGTCATGACCTTGGTGCAAGATCTTGATCGTCTCCCATGCATCCTTCACCGATTTCTTTCCGACGAGGTGCTGCATCACGTCCTTTGGCACGACGGAGTAGAGCGCCGTTAACGCTTGGCGATCCTTCCGGTACTTCGCGCCCCCCTTGACGTACTCGTTGCCTCCTGGATCGACGACCTCCCAAACCTCCTGAGCCTCCATGGCCACCTCCATGTTGAGTGCCCATAGCCCGTAGTCCTTGCGATCGAGGCGCGGATACAAAGCCGCCCCCACCGTCTCTGTCACCGGTGCCGATGCCGAGCTCTCGCCAAACTTCACCATCGCCATGACCTCCTAGTACTTTCAGAAGATCACAGGCGACGACCTTGGCTCTGATACCAATTGTTGGAAATTGGGCCGATATGCGACGCCTTTCGTCGAGTACTTTCCGACAACAGACGACGCGATAGCGGCAAGATCACTCGATCAACTCCGGCAAGACGCGCAAGTACACACAGCCAAACTGGCTAGCTTTGATTGATTGATCAAGCTAGTACCAACACAACTCACTCACGTGAAAAACAATAAGCTTTGATGGTCACAGGTGCATATCGCACCTCATAGTTACTTTCGTATTGATTCTCACGAGGTGGTGTTACACGGCCAGGGTACTTGCATATATATATGCAAGGAATAAGCTAACCGACTAGTCTAGCTAGTACGACTCGGTTTCAAACTCCTAGTCCTACTTTATTACATGTATGTATACCGGACAGACCATGTACTCGTCGGAACCTATACGTATACGAACCGTATACAACGGACCAAGCGCACGGTTCCGTGCCGGAACGTGACGTGCTTATTCCCAACATCCGCTTGTGTTCAACGTTTGTTTGGACCAGCATTTTTCAAGTTTCAGGAAATCAATTAGCGCCAACTGCTGCAAGCATGAGTATGATCAATGAACAAGTTGTAATTGTTAATTACTCAGAAATCGGAGAACATGAATGTAGCATCAGACAACACATGGACGATTCTCGTGTTCTACTCGTTTGTCACGGTTGGTATTCTCCTCATGGTGGTGTCTTTGTTTCGGTCGAAGGCTTTGCGATGATTCTGAAAAAAAACATTTTAATAGTTCGGCGAGTACAAAACAAATTTATCAGTTTTTCTTATTGTCGGTCCGACCGAGAATTAAGTAATTGATTTACTATGTTGCCATGGGTTGCAATCCCAAAACATTAGATTGCTTCTTGATACAGGATGAAGTTACCATAGAGGGACATGACCATCTAAAGTCTTATATCACAAATTACTTCAAATGCTTGTTTGGTACACCTCCAAAAAATTCTTTTTTTACGGATGAATTCCAATCTGTCTATATTCCCCAGGTTTCAGAAGGGAAAAATAAGTTTCTAACAGCTCCTTACACATAGGAGGAGATAAAAAAAATCTGTTTTATAATGGAACATAACAAAGCATAGGTCCTAATGGCTTTTCCGTGGATTTTTATCAAAATTTCTAGAATGTTATCAAGGAGGATCTGTTAAATTTGTTTGGATTTCTGCAGGTCGGTCAATTGGATTTTTTAGACTAAATTTTGACAATGTTATTCTATTGCCTAAAGTTAATGTTACAAAACGTAAATAACAATATCATACAATCTGTCTTCTTAACGTTAACTTTACAATATTCACAAAAGTTGCTACAATTAGATTGAATTATGTGGCCGACCATGTTGTATGTCCTTCTCAAACCGTATTCATGCAAGGAAGAAACATTCTAGATGGTATAATAATTATGCATGAAATAATTCATGAACTACATTCCAAGAATTTAAATGGAGTTCTAATCCAGATTGACTTTGAGAATACATATGATAAAGTTAATTGGTCTTTCCTTCAGCAAACGCTCCATATGAAAGGATTTTTAGATGAGTGGCGGAGTCTCATACAATCTTCACTTTGAGAGTGCTGTTTTTAGTATTTGCCCTGGAGCAAGCAGTGTCCCTTCCCCGGATCCTATCTCTCGGCATCACCCCGACCTTGTAAGCAGATTTGACAGAGAACAACTTGCTTTTGTCAAAATGCCAGGTTGTCTTCCATTCCCTCACAGGTGCCGATAGACAGAATGGACTTCACATCATCAGCATGAAAGAGCCCCTGGATCTTCTCCACGTCCCATCCGCCTGTGTTTTGATCCAGCAGTTCAACCACCAAAGAAATAGGACAGTCTTCACGGCTCGGGCTCCTAGTAGCACCATCGGGGATCCAAGAATCCTCCCAGATTGCGGTGACCCAACATACCACTGCATGATGTAGTACACTATAGTCGTTGACTTAACACCAATGAAACACCGTTCACTAGTATTACATCCCTCAGAGTGGTACAACAGAAACACGGCAGGTCCAAGACATGACTATAGGTTACAACTCGACTCTTTACAAAAGAGAGAGAAAGAAACTTCTTACAAAGAAGAACCAGAAATAACAACTCATAACTATCATGCTAATGCGATTAGCATCTAACTATTTGGCTTGCGTTGCTGCTATTGCAATATTCTACAGAAATAGGTTCTATGGCTAGAGGTTATACTACTATCTAATCATCAACTTCGTCTCCACTTTAGTTGATGTATATGTTGACTTCATTGAAGAACTTGAGCTTTTGGTGATGATTCCCTTGAGCATAAGTTGATGTAGACGTCGTCTTTATTGGCTTTAGAATCTATCAAGGGTTAAGAAGATACGTTGAGTACGAGTGTTCACTAAAAAAAGTGTTTGATGCACAATCTACAACCGTCGACCATCGGTCATAGGCTATGTAGGTTTTCATAAACATTTTTTCAAAGGTTGCTTTTATTCTGAAAAGCTATGTCCGTCGGTCTTCACAGGTTTACTAGAACTTTCGTGGAGTTCCTATTTCCTGCCGCGTTCGTAGCTCCTTCCCGGAACAAGGAGTAACAAGTTATAGTTCTTACACTCTGCAGAGGTGTGTTACTTTACCCATGAGAGATCTTAGTTTTGTTGCACATCTGAGTTGCAGTCTTGTTCACACTTCATTGGTATGAGGCCCAGAATAAGATCCAAGCCAATCACTGCCCTTCTCCGCGACCCCACATGGAACACGACTCCCCAAGCAGGAATACCTCTGTTAACCCCCATATAGGCAGATATAACCCTGGCAACCCCTTGGAGACTCCGGTGAGCAGATCATGTCCCTGGCAACCCCCATCGAAGTGGCAGATCTATCTCCGATATCCCCTCATAGATAATCTAGACACCATTATCGCGGGGACATAAGGGTTCCCACCCATGCCAAGTCCTCGCAGAGAATCTATAGCTTCATGATAAGGTCATCCGTTCATGTGAAAGGAAGTAGATCCAACTGACTTCTCCGTCCCATTCCAAATCTTTGGTTAACGCATCATATACGATGCAAGAATCACTAGCAATATTGGTTGTTAAGTCCTAGATAATATGTTCCTTTACCACTAGAACTTTCATAGTAGGTTATTACCTCTTGGTATATAACCCATAACCATAATATTATGAAAATAGTGTATTCTGACCTTTTTGAAATACAGGTGATGACAACACTGGATTTGTAAAATATTTGATAGAAAATAACCAAATTACATGAGAAAGTGTGAACTTGTCTTTTGTGATTGCAAGATTATGCACTCACGGTCTTCGAGACAATAGAAGATCCAATATCTGAAAACAACATCATTGGTTTGGTAAGGAATAATGTTTGGAGAAGCAAAATGCTATTTTTCATAAGTAATATAATGCAACTTTGTAAACTCGAATCCCTGGAATAAGCATTGATGATCTAGGGTTTGGGAACAGGAAGTGGTTTCTTTAGAATGTGTTTCCCTTTTAGATTTGTTTCACATTTTTGCTTCTTTTATTAAGGCTTGTGAGAGTGTGTGAAGCCACATGTAAGTATAATAAGTAGTATACAATAATAAAGCACTCAAGTGTGGAATGGTATCTAAAGATTTTTTTATATGAAGGTTGTTACTTAAGTAGATTTCTTTTGGAATGCTTAAGAGTTACTTATAATGTATCTTAAAAGAATAACTATTGAATAGAAGTTTACTTAACTAAACAAAAGCATTTAAACCTTTAGTTAATATTTTTAAGGTTTTCTAACTAACTATAGTTATCAAAGAAGAAAGATTTACTTCATTTGAATAATGACATCATTAGTAGTTGAGAATCATCTACCTTGGATGGTATTACAATTTGTTCACTTCATAATGTTTCCTAGAGGTTAATTAAGAGTGGTAACACTTCTATTTGAGTCATATTTTCTTAACATTATAGTTGAGTAGAATCATTTATTTCCTTACAATTGAGTGGTTATAATTCATAACATGGAAACAACATTACTTATGAATTATCTTTGGATTTTTAGTATGTTTATAAACTTGTGGTTGAAGTCATGGTAAAAGGTTTTATTTAGTCAAAATTATCATTCTTGGGGATTTTATATTAGATAAGAATCCTTTTGGAAAATAATATACACTTATTGATGAATGGTAATTTAATAAAATTGTATCTAAAATGTTTTGAACTATTTTTACTTCATTCTATCAATCCTTAAGACTAACACTATTTCTAGACCTTTAATGGACAATATTAGAAATATTAGCAAATTTTTATTTACTCTTTTATGAATTAATAGTTAAGAAATAGGTTTAAATTCAAGTTATTAGAGTATTAATTTTTTATTCACTTCAAAGGTGGAGTATTATATTTTTAACATGTAGCTATTATTTTTTGTGATCATTTTGGTATATTATAAGTATTTTTATTGTTTTTAAATATTAAAATATGATTTTTATAAGATTTATTGCTTGATAAGCACTTAATAAATATTTAATTAAGTGATATAATATTTTATGTTTATAGTTTTACATTGTAGTCCTTATTTTTCTAAGAATTTTAGTATATTATTTATATTTTTCTCATTTAACTTATAAAATATTTATTAAATAACAATTATTTAAATAGTTAACACAATAATGCACGATAATAAATTTAAATGTTAGATTTTATTTTTCTATAAATTTTCATATATTAAACATATTTTTCTGAATTGTAAAACAAGAGATATAGAATTTATAATGTTTAATCATTTTCTAGATTTTCTAAAATCGTTAAAACCTATTATTATGTCAGACTGATGTCAGCACTGCATTTAAGCCTTTTTATACCATGGCTGGTTCTAGCCACGACCACTGACTGCTGGGCCTTGGGCCACGTCATACACAACCTCGATGAGGTAGGGCCCGCTATAGGTTTGACCGATCGACTACGCCCTGCTGACGTCACCGTGATGTTGACGTGATGCCAGAAAGTGGTACTCTCTCAGACCAATGGTGGAAACGGCGATAGAGGACTCACAGTACTATGCGAAGGGTTGGTTTCGACGTGGATGAGCACGCTGAGCAGAATAGTTGCGGCGCCTTCCACTTTTGGTCACCGGGACCAGCTCCACGCCGAGCAACTACGGGGACGGTCGGAGGTTCACGGCGGCAGGGCAACCTAGAGCAAGAGGAGGACGATTGAGTGATGCCTGAGCATCGATAGCTCACCTATTGCAGTGAAGAGGTGGCTGAGGATAGGTGCGGTCGGAGGCGAGCTCACCGACGAGATTTCCGACGAACCACGACGGAAGGGAACGGAAAAATTTGATCATCTCCAAGCTCCCCTTGGCGTTGTGCTCTTCTCAGATGATCTATGCATGGTGGCGCTCCTCCTCGACCACTCCACGGTCTTCGGGGTGGAGTCCTTGTGCCGGCGTACTCCGGTGGTTGTGGCTAGGGTTTCGGGTTAGAAGAGGGGAACAAGAGGGAGTACTAGAGCGAGTGGGAGAGGGAATGAAGAGATGAGGACGAGAGATATGTGCTCGAGTTGGTCTTATCCTTGCTCCTAGCAACGGCAGGCATCACAACGCGACGGATATCGACGGCGGCACTGTCGGCCCGCAGTTGCATGCCTACGTGAGGATGACGAAGGAGTGATAGAGGATGAACCGGTATGGGCCGGACTTGGGCCAAGTGGGATGCATCAAAGCGAGCGGGGAGGCTGTTGTGGCTACACGCGAGCGTCATATAGCGCGGAAGGGTTCTAGGCCGTGTGCCGTTTCGTTTTTTCCTGATTCTTTGTTTTGTTTTTCTATTTCTGTTTCTATTTACCCTTCTTTTTCAAAACCTTTTTTCAACTAGAGTTTCTATAAGATTTAAAATACCAAAACCCTTTATAAATATTCTAAATATTTTAGTAGTCATTCTTATTAAGTGACTTCATTATCTTTTTGTGATTTCATGATTCGATTTAATTTGAGAGATGCATATAGGTAAGAAGAATAAATAGGACTTAGGATTTTAGGGTTTTGTTTATTATATCAAACTCTTATAAAGATGATTTTGTTTTCACCATGATAATTGTAATAGTAAAGATTTAAGATGGTTAATGATATTCATAGAATATATTCATACTTATAATCATATAACAATCATTATATAAAATGACTTAATTATTAAGGTTCTTAAAATTGTAATTTCTTTTATTGAAATTCCACTAATATGTGAATCCTAATCATCCTACTTATTTTTAAAATGGGCATAGATAATTTCTTGAACTAGTTATTCATTACTTTCTTAAGTGTGGTTGATATATTGATATAATATTAGGATATAATGGTTAATAGAAATTTACATTGATGTGGCACATGTGATTTAGATGCCATGCAACATTTATTTAGGTTTTATAATACCACACTTATTATTAGCCTTAGAGGATACACTACCCTCATGTTTATTTGTGAATGATTCTAGGGACCAAAGTTTAAAGACTTACCTTTGAATTCATGATCATGGATGATGTCTCATCTTAGAGTGAGATATAGAGATTACTTCTTAATGTGGTCTTGATGGATCTATGATTCTAGGTTTCTATTTAGGGTTTAAGAAAAATGATATAGACATGGAATTTTGATATGGATTTATATAGTCTTGGTTATTAACTTCTCAAGAATTCCTACCTTCCCTACTTCATAATTCTTGATTCCTACTTAAGGAATTCCTTTTCTAGATATACTACTACTTCACATATATCATCATATATTAATATGGTAAACTTACTTCACATATATACCCCCACTAATAAATTATCTATTTAAATTCTTCTGCAAATCCAATGAGCTTGACACTGAATCTCTACATGATCTCCTCATAGGTATAACTCCCACTTCTAGAATGCTTCTAATGAATCCAATTCCATTCGAGTACTTATTCTCATCCTTTATGAGTTACTTTATAATCCCACTTATAAATCTCAGAAGCTTGTCACTAAAGCTTTTCATAATCTTCTCATATCTACACTTGATTATATCAAACTACTCAACTAATGATAACCTCCAATCCAACAAGTAGTTACTTTTGACTCCACCCATAATTTCCTTTATCACCCATCACTAACATTCCTCCAATAAATGTCAATAACAATTCCTACTTCACCTCAAGTGTTTACTATTCTCTAAGAGGAATAATACTACTTCTATAACTCAATGTTGCTCTAGTATTAGCTTGGTCATACTATCTTATCTCTACTTACCTCTAGTAACTCATATTCCTACTTCACATTATATCATTGTGACTTGATATGCTCAATCTTAAGATTATATATCTATACCAGGGTTTAATCATGTTGTATCCACCAATGGCACTTATGCATCATATAATCATTCACTCTTAGTGACTTAAGCATGATCATTATAATCCTTCGATCATTTATGGCTTAGGTTTCCAGTTGGCTAATCAAGGCTTTCATCAATACAACATTATAGTTGTATTATAATTATCTTCTTAGTATCTCTATTTGACTATGAGATATTATTCAATGACTAAGACTACTTGATCTAATAGAATTACTCCTCGGTAACTATCTTCAAAATTTATCCTTATGATCCTCTTTGTTACCACATATATCTTTATTTCAGATAATTATTCTATTCCATTCAGGAGTGAGTTAACTCCATCAATTATCATATTGTTTTGATTCTCTTCAGACACTCCCATCCTATAGATGATATCTAAAACTAGGACAAGAGTTGATAGATCAAGAATTGATAGATCAAGGATTGATCACTCCACATTGGTGATCAAAAGATATTAGAATAAGGTTCAATAGAGGTGATAAGGATTGATATGGAAAGAAAGATATGTGTTAAAGGTTCTTGAATTGGTTTCCTTCCTACTCAATAAGTGATAAGGTACTAGTGTTTAAGAACTACCATGATGCTCATGGTAGGAATGGATAAAAATAAGACAGATCAAGATTTAGTTATTGGATTCTTGTTACTTTAGTTATATACTTAACTTGGTATCCAAGAGTTGTTGTAATGAATACTATGATATGATCACTTAAGGATCTGGTATTAATCATTAAGCAATGTGTTTGTGGTTTAGTTTTATTACATTAGATCTACCCTTAGATCAAATCATCTTTACCCAAAATAAGGTTTTAGCAAAGGTTATATTGAAACTTATCGCAGTTAACCTGATGATCTACTTCAATGCCATCAAGTTTAGAGAAGCTTCATCCACTTTGACAAGTTTTGTTCAAAAGCACGAAAATTATCCATATTTTCTATGCATGAATGCAATGCACACACCTGATCTCAACTTATTTCTAAGCTCTAATGCTGGAATGTTACACAGATGTTCACGGTAGAGCCGTCACCCACTCTCCAAATAAGCCCCTCTTTTAATAAAGTCACTCCCTTCAAAATTATTCTCTAGGTGTAGGAGATGCATGGGGCTGCGACCACGTCAAGAATGTCACCACTGATGGACTACAGTGAGTGGAGTTATTTACCGTCTTCTAAGTTGCAGGTTATTTATCGTGCCATAACTAATCTCCACTTATGGACTACAATGAGTGGAATTTCGAGACTTGTTTGTGGAGGGGTGCATGCGATTGGAGGATACGACGAGGGATATTTTCTCCCGACATGGATGGCTGCGTGGTCTGCGAATTTGTCCTCCATAGCTTTAGGCCGTTTTTACTAAAACAGTGCTTGTTGTAATGTTGGCCTAGTTTCTTTGTTGGTTACTTTTGTGGTTATTTGGTTGTGTGCATCTTAGTTATGTAGAGGTTGGGTGTAATCTTTACTTCTATAAGTAATAAAGCGTCCATTTCAAAAAATAAAAGATTGCTTCTTGATTCGTGCTAGCAATGATTTTTAACATGGATTGCTACTGATATTTGATGATGCTACCTAGCTGAAAAACTAAGTTAATTCTTGATCGACCAGAAATTAGCCACTCCCTAAATTTATATTGGAAATAAGTCTGAAACATTATCCACTCCCTATATTTAATAGTTTGGCATAAAATAAAGTGCTTGTTTGAGACATAGAGTGCTTTATAGGGTTTATACACATTAAAGGTTCCCTAAATCTTCTACCTAGCCATGGCCAATTGTAACATCCCAGCATTAGAGCTTAGAAATAAGCTGAACACGGATGTGTGCATTGCATTCATGCATAGAAAATCCAAATATTTTTTGCGCTTTTGAACAAAACTTGTCAAAGTGATTGAAACTTCTCTCAACTTGATGGAATTGAAGTAGATCATCAAGTTTACTGCGATAAGTTTCAATATGACCTTTGCTAAAACCTTATTTTGGGTAAACATGATTTGATCTAAGGGTAGATCAAATATAATAAAATTAAACCCTAATACATTAGTTAATGATTTATGTTTGATCCTTAGGTGATCATATCATAGTATGCATTACACAACCCATGAATACCAAATTATAAATATAACTTAAGTAATAAGAATGTAACAACTAATTCTTGATCTTTCTTAATCTGATCTACTTATACCATGAGTACATGGTAATACCTGACTTTAACTCTATAGTGAGATTGAGTAGGAAAGAAACCAAAGTCAAGACCATTCACCATATATCTTTCTTTCCATATCAATCCTTATTGAATCCTATCCTTATATTTGTTGTTCATCAATGTTGAGTAATCAACTATTGATTCACCAATTCTTAACCTATCAATTCTTGACCTATCAACTCTTGTCCTTATTATAGCATTCACTTAAGGCCTATAAAGAAATAAGTAAGAGGAGGTAAATAGTAATGCTAGTTTTAGAAATCATCTATATGATGGGAGTGATTGGAGGAAATCAAATCAATATGGTAACAAATAAGATTACAAGGATGAATTCTGAAGATAAGTTACCAGGAGTAATCCTATTGAATAAAATAGGAATAGTAAATGAATAATCTCTCTTAGTCAGATAGATACACTGAGAAGATAATTATAATACAACTGTAGTGTTGTATTGATGAAGGCCTTGATTAGCCAACTGGAAACCTAAACCATAAATGATCAAAGGATTCTAATGGTCATGCTTTAGTCACCAATATTGAATGCTTATATCAAGTATAAGTGACATTGGTGGATAGAACATGATTGAACCCTAGTATAGATATGCTATTCTAAGATAGCCATGATAAGTCACCATGATATGATGTGAAGTTTGAATATAAGATATTGGAGATAAGTTGATATAAGATATTATGATTAAGTTGAAGCTAGAGTAGCATGGAGTTACTGAAGTAGTATTATTCCTCTTAAAGGATAGTAAACTTTTGAGGAGAGTAGTTTGATATATACATCTACTAGAGTAATGATAGTGATGGATGATTAAGGAAGAGTATGAATGGAGTTAGAAGTAACTACTTGTTGGATTGGAGGTTATCAGCAGTAGAGTAGTTGATATAACCAAGTATGAATATGAGAAGATTATGAAAAGCTTTAATGTCAAGCTCATTGGATTTACAAATGGATTTAGAAGAATAAAAGGTGGATAAGAATATTCTTGTGCAGTAAAACTCATCATGTTAACACATGATGATGGATATGAAGAAGTAGTATGTCTAGGAAAGGAATTCCTTCATTAGAAGTCCAGAATTATGAATTATGGAAGGTAGGAATTCTTGATAAACACTAAACCCTAAATCTTTAACCAAACATAGTATCCATTTCATATGAGTGATCTATCATCCTATTTCCACAATGTCTTATAGGAATAATTTCCTATATTAAATCACTTAAGCACATCTTTGTCATTTTCAACCATCATCATCATAGGTGCTTAGGAACTATCTTTATCAATTCTTTCTCCTAAGTTAGCCTAGAAAACAATCCCACTATTTTACTTTAAATGGTGATATCATTAAAGATCACAAACATAAAGACAATATGTTTAGCCATTCATCCTTACTTGTATCAACAAAGGAATATAATTCTATCAAGAACCCTAAACCCTAGGATAAGTAATTACAGTTCAGAACCCTAAATTTATTAATGAGTGTTATCATCAACACCTCATAAATATTCAATCTATATTCATTAGGCAAATTCCTTGATCCATTTCTCTAACCACTCATTCCATATGAGCATGGAATAAGTGGGGATCCAATACTTATAAACCACCCTATACTATACTATGTGATTAAATACATATAAATAAACTCTATGAATATTATTAAACATTTAAAACTTAATTACTCCATATAAAAGTAAAAACAATGTTATAGAAAGGTATGTATATAAAGAAAATAAATAAATGATGACATTACACAATAAAAATTCACCAAAATAATACTTAGTACATTTAGTATTGCTGCAATTATTTATCAGATAAATTCCATAAAATTTTTCAAACAAATAAGTAAAATACAAATCTGGAATTCTAAAAGGAAACAAAATATAGTAAATATATAAAAGAAAAAGAATAAAAGAAACAGATCAGCCTAGTTCTAGCCCGAAGCCCATTTCTCCTCTCCACTATCTACCACTCATGTGCAGCCCTTTTCGGCCCAACAGCGAGCCCAGCTCATCCACACAGTGACTGACGAGTGGGACCAGATGAAGGACTGCGGGTTGAGACTAAAGTTTCACTAGGGGGTTTTCCGCAAAATCTCCAATCGTCGTCTTCCTCGCAACGTTACAAGCAGCTGCATGTCCACATCACCGCCGTGCCGTGACGTCCGCCTCCATTCAGATTCGCGCCACCGCTCTCTGTCGTCTATATAACCCCAGCGCTGCCACCGGAGAACCCTAGACCCAATTCCCATTTCTTCCTCCTCAATTTCCTCTCAGATTCCAAAACCCTAGCTCGCCGGAGTTGCTCGTCGTCGCCGTTTGAGACCGCCCCAAGGCCAACTGAAGATGCCGCAACCTTCGCCATGGTGGACTTCGTCTGTGCGCTGAAGGAATCGAGCCAGGAAGCTGTAATCGCGCGCATCCACCTCTTCAGTCCGCCGCTCACCGTCGACCATGGCGACGTTGTCCGAGCCCGCCTCTCCTCGCCGAAGCCTCTACAAGCTTCCTGGTGAGCCTCCGAATCTCATGGGCCTCTCAGATTCGCCGCCCGATCACCGTAGCGCCCTGTCCGCGAGTGACCCGACCATGCAGCCGCCGTGGTTCATCGTGGGTGTAATGACCATTAGGTGGCGGTGCGAGTACTAAGAGAATCCTCGTGTCCGTGCGGTTCGAACAAGAACATTCACGCTCGCGGACGCGCGCTGGATCGTCGCCGGCGACCATTCACTGGCGGTGGAGGTCGTGCTGTCGTCATCATGACGACAAGCTGACGCCACGCCTAGGTGGCATGCCAACATGGTCTGACCCCACCTGTCTGTGACTTGGGGTAGATCCAGTCTGAGTGTAAAAAGTAAATCCATATTTAGAAAATAAATAAACCTTATAAATTCCATATCTTATGTTTTATAATTTAGAAAAATATGTTTTATAAATGAAAATTTTCAGAAAAATAAAATCTATAATATTAAACAATTATCAAAAAAAATTATGCCAACAATTTAAATAAATATTATTTAATAAAGATTTTATAAGTTTTAATACTTTGAAAATTCATATTTTAATATTGGTAAATGTTAAAAATATAAATAAAATACCAAAAATCTTAGAAAAATAAAAATTATAATTCAAAACTATAAACATGCATTATTATTCCACTTGATTAAATATTTATTATTTATTAAGTATTTATAAAGTAATAAATCTTATAAAAATCATATCTTATTATTTATAAATCACAAAAATAAATGTAATATACAAAAATGATCACAAAAATAATACCTACATGTTAAAAATATAATATTCCACTTTTGAGTTAAATAAAAAGTTAAACACTTTAATAACTTGAATTTAAACCTATTTCTTTTGTTAATAATTAATATAAGGGTAAATAAAATTTGCAAATATTTTAAAGATAACTAATTAGAGTCTAATAAATAGTATTAGTCTTGAATATTGATAATATGAAGCCAAAATGGTTTAACACATTTTAAATACAATTTTATTGAATTATCCTTCAACCATAAGTGTAGATTATTTTATAAAAGATCCTTATCTAATATAAAATCTCCAAGAATAATTTGTAATGAGATAAAACCTATTCCTTTACTTTAACCACAAGTTTATAAACAAATCAAAACCCTATAGTGAACCATAAGTAATTAAGTAATGTCATTTCCCTGATTACCAATTATAAACATTCATTCATAAAAAGATAAATGATTCTATTCCATTATAACATCAAGAAACCACTACACCAAATAAAAGTATAACCATTCTTAAGTGACTTTAAGGAAACATTATAAATTACACAAGGTACAAATAACATAAACAATACACCATAAGTCCATCTATGTCTTTAAAGTTAACTTTAGTCTAAAAGACTTTATATATAATGCTAAGGACCTTATTATATGTTTTATAGTTAACTTTGGTCTATTATCATTAAGTTATAAAGAATCTCAAGTTCAAACTATTCAAGCAAGCACAAACAACATCGACCACATCTGATTAACCACAAATATTGTTTAAACCTTAATAAAGAAATCTTTTCTTCAAATGTTATTCTTTTTTCCATTTCAAACAACAAATCTTAAGACAGTATTCCCAAATCTTAACAATTAAACTCAAGGACTTTCATCATAGTCAACAGATGACAATTAAGCATAATCACATTGCTTTAAACCTTACTTGTATATCAGGATTGTTAATACTTAAGTTCCTTATAAATACCTATACTTGTAAAGAAAGATTTAAAAATAAGGCAATTCTTATATAAGTAATCTTTGAATAGCATTCCACAATTTTGTAACTTATTGTTGTATGATGTTATAATTACTTATTGTTTCACACACTTTCACAAGCCCTAACAAGAAGCACAAGTGTGAAACTTATCTAAAAGGTCAACACATTCTAAAGAAACCATTTCCAGTTTCCAAACCCTAGATCAAAGTTATCCAAGGATTCGCGTTTATAAAGTGCATTACATTACTTATGCATAAAAGCATCCTTCTTCTTTAAACATTAGTCCTTACCGAACCAATGATGCTGATTTCAGATATTGGATCTTATATTGTCTTGAAGACCGTGAGTGCATAGTCTTGCAATCACAAAAGGCAAGTTCACACTTGCTCATGTCCTTTGATTATTTTCTGTAAAGTATTTTGCAAATCCATTGTTGCCATCACCTGCATTTGAAAAAGGTCAGAAAACACTATTTTTGATAATAATGTGAACTATTGGTTACTGATCTAGGGTGATCAGCTAATCTATTAAATCTGGCAGTTGGAATACCACTGCTCAGGAATATAGCATCTAGGACTTAACAACCAATATCGCCAGTGATTCTTGCGTCGTATATTACGCGTTGACCATGAGATTTGGAATGGGATGGAGAAGTCAGCTGTATCCTTTTCCTCTCGTATGGAGGCAAGACGACCTTAACGTGACGTTGTGATTCCTTGTGCAGATCCAACATATGGGTGGGCACCCTTATGCCCCACACTTTTGGTGTCTAGATTATCTATGGATGGTGTTTAGTGGATGGATCATTTAATATGGCACTTGCAAGGGCAACACCAGGTCATAGAGTCTTCGGGAACTCATCATGGTTTTAGCCTTCCCGAAAGGGGGCTTAACGAAGGTGAGCCGACCCCGAAGGATCGTGCAGACATATGAGGTCACGGAGAGGGCAGTGATTGGCTTGGATATTAGTCTAGGCCCCACACCAAGGAAGTGTGGATGAGAATGCAACTCGAATGTGCAACAAATCTAAGATCTCTCATGGGAAAAGTAACGCACCTCTGCAGACTGTAAGAACTGTAACTTGTTACTCCCTGTTCCGGGAAGGAACTGCGAACGCTGCGGGAAAGGAACTCCATGAAAGTTCTGGTAAACCCGTGAAGGCTGTCGGACATAGTTTTTCAGAATAAAAGCAACCTTTGAAGAAATGTTTTCGAAAACTTGCATTGCCTACGACCTATGGTCCGTGGCCGCAGATATAGTGCATCAAACACTCCTTTTCTAATGAACTTGCTGAGTATGCTCGTACTCAACATATCTTCTTAACCCTTGCTAGGTTCTAAAGCCAGTACAGACGACGTCTACATCCAGTTATACTCTAGGAATCATCATCAAAAGCTAAAGCTCTTCAATGAAGTCAAGGAAGTCAACATATACATCAACTCAAGTGGAGACGAAGTTACTAATTAGATAGGAATCTAATCTCTATCCATTGAACCTATTTCTTTAGTGTATTGCAATAGCAGCAATGCCAGACCAGTAGTTCAGATACTAGTCTTATTAGTAGGATAGTTTTTGAGTTGCTTATTTCTGATTCTTCTTTGTAAGAAGTTTCTTTCTCTCTCTTTAACCTAGAGTGTTCTCTGGATATTTTGTAAAGAGTTGAGTTTTAACCTATAGTCATGTCTTGGACCAGCTGTATTTCTGCTGTACCACTCTGACGGATGTAATACTAGTGAACGGTATTTCATTGGTGTTATGTCAACAACTATAGTATACTACATCATGCAGTGGTATGCTGGGTCACCGCACCAATCTTCGTAGCACCAAACTCAACACTAGTGATACCATCTTGAAGCTCTACGAGGTTCAACATAACAAGTTGCAACATGCACAATAGAGGCCAGAACCGGCCATATGTATGTTCAATATGTTGGGAGCCTCCATGTTGTTTTGAATCTTGTCTAACCTTGTTGTAAAGGTTTCGGTCGCCGCCTTCAAGTTCGTGCTTAGTCGACTACAATACGAGGGTCATCTCCGAATCTACATTGCGATTACTTCTTTTTTTACTCGTTACTACTTGTTGTTTTCTTGCTTGTTCCTTGCCACATAGGATTTTCCACATATTTGCATAATTGACAATCTATATTCCTGCTAGTGGCAGAGCTATGTTGAGGCCAACAGCTCCCCCCCCCAGAATTTGGCACATGCATGAAAAAATTTGGAGGGCATATATTAAAAAAAATCGTGTCTTCTGCCCCCTCCCCCATGCAACTCATATATTGTATTTTTCCCCCCACCCAACCAGTGGTGGCAAGCTCTGGCACTGATTATTACAAGCCTAAATCAAATAAGAAACTAAAATTTAGTTAGCCGCCTATTGACCCCCCCCTTAGTCATCATAATGATCTTTCACTCTCCTAGGCAAGTGGCTTTAAAACCTCCTTACAAAGTATGGGGTATGGAAAACACTCCAAAAGCGGAAATATATAGACTCGAAGATGCTTTCCCAAATTTTACTAGAAACCTGGGGACTTGCATTTTTGGGCAGGTCTAATGACGATGAAGAAGCACTTATTCCAATTCGAATCATTTATAAGTAAAGATGAGTCAACAATCATGTTCTAGTAGGATAAGTGGCTAGGAAATACTACCCTGTAGGAACAGTACTCAACTCTATATAATATTGCTCGTCACAAAAGCGATACCATCGTGACGATGTTAGAGTTTTCTTTGCCAAACGTGATGTTCATGAGGGACTTATTGGACCCATGATTGCATCTTTGGTATGCCTTGCTACATGGATTAACTTTGATCCAACTAACACAAGTGACCAATGAGTGCTAATGGTAAATTCTCGGTGGATTTTATTTATATTAGTCCACTCAAAAGTATCAGTCAATGATAATATTTTGTTTGGAAATGAAAATACCTATTATGACATTTTTTTTGCATGTATCTCCGTAGATGGGTTATCCTCACGAAACACAACATTGTAAAACATAATTGGCATGTTGTGAGGCATGTGTTTTATCATCATGTCATGATGAGACAATGAAGCGGTTACAGTTTCAATACAAATTTTCCCGTTCTATATGATCGGTCATCCAATTAGTTTCTACATTATATCCACCATATAGTGTTGTATATATATATTTGGCAACTGGTTATATGATATTTATCACAGGTTTAAAGTTCTTATTCAAGCGGGAGAGTTAGCAATCATTTGGTCATTACGGCTATGTAGAAATAACAAGGTTTTTAATAATAAAAATGTTCCTCTTGTGCAAGTTATCTGTCGGTGCACCTGTTTGTTCCGTTTGTGGTTGTCTCTACAATGTGTATAAAATCGAGACTTGTTCACGCAGGTGTCTACACGGTTTGAGGATGCGATGAGAGATATTTTTATACACTATGGATGTATTTTGCTTCTTTCTTTATTTCTTCGAGACATGAGCAATCCTATCTATACAGAAATAGGATATAAGGGCATCTCCACCGGGCCGGCCCATACGGTTGACCCAAATGGTCCATTTCTGTCTGTTTGGGTCGGGCCCTGGTCGATTTGGGTACGGGGTCTGGCCTGTCCGGCCAGCCACGCAGAGTGGCGCGACCCATTTGTCCGCGTCTAGCCATCGCCAACGCCGGCGTATTTCCAGTGACTTCTCGCTGCCACACTGTCATCCGCCTCTCTTCCCACCATTTCCCCCGAGTTCTGGGCGTTTCCCGCCGCGTCTAGGCGCAGCCATAAATAGGGGAGGTCGCAGAGCTATCTACGACCAGGAACCGCAACACCGACAGCACAAAAAAACCACCATGCCTGGCTAATACGTCGTAAAAGTATCTATAATTTTTGATGCTCCATGCTTGTTTAGTATCTATTGCTATGCTTTGTCTACACTTTGAGGTTTTTTTATTCATTTTCTGGAACTAACCTATTGAAAAGATGCCGCAGTGTCATTTGCCTATTTTTTACTGTTTTTGATTTTAAAAAAACTAGTAAAGAAATATTCTCAGAATTGGACGGGACAAAAGCCAAAGTTACTATTTTTTCCGACACGACACGAAGCCCGAAGGAGAGACGGAGGAGGACACCAGGGTGGGTGTAACATCCTAGGATTATCACATCAAAATAGACAAGACACATGTTTGTGCATTGCATTCATGCATAGAAAATCCGAAGAATTTTTGCGCAAAATTAAAGAAGCTACAAAGTGATCGAGGTCTCTTTTGTTCTGATGGAAACGTTAGCACAATTGCAATAGATTTCAACATGATCTTTGTAGAATTCTTTATTAAGGGGGAAGATATTCAAACATAAATTTGAATTCAAATGAATTTAGAAAAAAAATCCACAAATTGAATTATGGAATATTTAAACACTTAAGAGAAATGGAATGTTACTTCTCGAATAAAGTAATGTGATAAGAAATGGAATGTTACTTCTCGAATAAAGTAATGTGATAAAGTTATTGGAACGCATACTATATTTTACAGATATTCAAATAGAAAAGATAATTAAAATTTGAATACAAAAGGAAAAGAATTACAACAACAAATAAGAATTGAATTAGTAATTATAAACAAGATATAAACATGTAATGGATATAAATTATAAATAAACAAAAAAGAATTACATTAATGAAATAAATAAAAGAATTCTTTATTGCAAGAAAATATATATGACACTATCTTTACAATATTCAAATAAAAAAGGAAATTAGAACAATAAGAAAATGTTACAAATTTTATTACAAGGAAAAATAATATAATACAATTTACAAAAGAAGTAGAATTACAAAAATAATAGAAGTAGTTCTAATCTAAATCTTCTTGTCCTAAAGATTCCCTTCCTCATCTTATACCCGCAAACAAACAAAAATAAAACAAGTAGAAAGACAAATAAGAAAGGGGTCAGTGGTTAAATAAAACAAGTAGAAAGACAAATAAGAAAGGGGTTAGTGGTTAAACTTTTGCTCTCAGATTTAATATAGAAGTGCTATGTCTAACTCATCATCGAGCTTAAATCAGAAGGAACAAATTTCACCAAATCAAGAGTATCTGTTCTTATCATATGTGTAGCCTCAGACTAGTGCATCACAGGCTGATTCAGGGGCAAGTTTCACCAAGGGAAGGTAAGAGGAAAAGAGGTAAAAAACCACATCTTCACTTGATCATATCCACCACAAAATATCTACACCATTGAAACTTGGACCCTAGGTCCCACTTGCAAGCAGCATACACATCACATGCATCATTATGTGTTGTCAACATATCAGAGAGAGGGCAACTGCCATTTGAGGCAACACAGCCGTAGCATAGCCACAAGGAAAGCCAGAGCATATCCATCATCTAATGATCCTTATAAGAACACCATTGTTCTGGTTAGAACGCAACCAAGATATGCATAGTTACATTCAGCTCATCAACCAAATTTTCACTACACAGTCAGGGACATCCCTGTCTTGTCCCTGATCTATC
The DNA here is from genome assembly GCA_916181665.1 of Avena sativa. NCBI lineage: Eukaryota > Viridiplantae > Streptophyta > Magnoliopsida > Poales > Poaceae > Avena > Avena sativa. Next base: position 160,701,441 of record OV702294.1, on the reverse strand, counting down.
CATACAAATCATCTGCTCTGGTTGCTTAGACTAGCCATCCAAGAGCAGATTAAGTAAGAACTAGCTAATAGTACCAGGAGGAAGAGGTGCCATCAAGAACTAAACTAGATCAGCAACAAGCCAAGCAAGGATGAGCAAGATCCACTCAAGCAACGACAATTCTTACACAACAACAGGCTGCCACCACAAGATCCAACAACAGTAGATCAAGAGCAGCTACAGCTTATCCACAACCTCACCAAGTCGAGTTGATTTACTCTGCATATCAGGTTGCCAACTTATAACAGTAATGGCATATGCTCTTTGCACTTATTTTTAGAGCATAATTCTTAGTGGGGGAAAATTGAAGGCTCTCAGACTGGGTAGAAGTGCTACACCAGTATCATCCTAGAGCTAGGAGAACCATTCAAGTATTCATTCTTATTTACAAAAATAAATGAGGCCTCGACCTTTGCACCTGGAACATATTGCATACAACAATCATCAAGGGCTAGTGATCCTTAACCATGTAGATTAATCAACATAGCAGCAGATCCTACTCACTATGAATATGTTACTGTGCACTCTTCAATTAGGTTCCACAGTATTAATATCATAGCAGAGGAAGCCACTAAAATTAATAAATCACCACATCCTCAAAGATATATCTTTTAAGATCATATACAATCAAATAGGATTGACATATAAATCATCTTCCTAGTCAGGTAGACTAGGAATCATTATAAGGTCATCTTAAACTAGCACATGCTTCTAAACCTCAGCTCTGCATCATTGGTTAAGATTAGATGACAAGCACAATATATGTGTTTATCATAGTTGAAAGGACATTTATTGTCATAATCAATTTTGGTGTTCGTTAACAACAAGTAGATCATTTTACAGTTTGGCTCTGTCCACAGGTTGGTATTATGATAAATGAAAAGTACCCTCACACTCTGGAAAGATTCCTGCAAATGTGAAATAGTTCTAGAAATTCCATACCGGAGTCTCCGACCTGCCTAGACCGGAGTCTCCGGTGTGGTCCGGAGTTTCCGGATGTGTCCCCTGTGGAGGCTTCAGGATCATGGCTGGGACATTCTGTATGGGGGTGCGGAGCAAGGTCCGGAGGCTTCTTCGGAATCTCCGGTCTTGACTCACACCAGAGTCTCCGGTGCTAGAGGTCCGGAGTCTCCGGCCTAGTTGGGTCGTGTCTGGCTCTGGTCATTCAGAAGGGTGGTCCGGAGGCTAGACCGGAGATAGGCCAGAATCTCCGGTGTAGACCGGAGTCTCCGGTCTGTTTTTTCTCCAACGGTCAAAAAACGGTTCATGGAGGGGGCTGCCTATAAATAGGGACCCTTATCTTATTCCTCCAAATGCTCGACCTACTCAAGAACACAAACTCCATTAGAGCCACCAAATCTACAAGATCTCTTCACCCAACCATCCAAAGTCATTGATCTTTGGAGAATCGAAGGAGGAGGCCTTGATCTACAGCTTCACCAAAAGAGATCTTCATTTCCCCCTCATTCACTTGAGGGCCCACAAGCTCTAGTGTTTCTTTGGAAACCCTAACTTTGATTTGGTTCTTACAAGCTTGTCTTTGATTGCTTTGACATCTTGCTTGTATTTGGGAGCCTTCAATTAAGTTGTGGATGTGTGCCCCGAACTTGTTGTAAAGGTGTCGGCTTCCACCTTGAAGGCTACACTAGCGCAAATCAAAATTTTCTACCGCGTAAACCAGGAATACTGTTGTCATAGATCACGGGATTACCACTAGACGCGCAGTTGCGGAATCGATGAAGCGCGTCGAGGCAGTGCAGACGTTCTTCGTCTCCTCCTTGTTCTCGTCCCACGAGCAACCCCCCTTGCGCGGATCGTCCAAGCGCTACAGATGCAGCGCCTCCGAGGTATCCACATGTACAGGATGGAAGCGTCAGACGCCGGACTGCTAGGTCCGCGCGTGCAACACAGGCGTGAGGAGTGGCGGCTGGGTGGAATGGTCTAACCCTGGTCAGCTCGCCCCACCCTCTCTTATATAGGCGTCCCTAGTGGGCTTCTACATTAGCAGCCCATTAGTAGCCTAAGCCTGGTCTAATTTGGATCCAATCCTCATTAGGCTTCCAGCCTCTTAAGTGTGTGACCCTATAGGTTCGTATACGTATAGACATGACACGGATACACCTATTCTGTCAATAGTTGGTAGCGGCCTCTAGCAAGACGTGCCAACTCCTAAACGTATACAAAGATCATATCGGACGAACCATCACAAGGTTTAGTACATGTCTTTCCCTTTGCCTCGCGATATTTGGTCTAGCTCCAAGCTGACCTCCCTTTCTCGATATTGTGATTCAGAATCCCTTCACTAGGTTAACTCTTAACCATATGTAGCACGGCCATGCATTTCTGGATCCGATCACTCGAGGGGCCCAGAGATATCTCTCTCAAGTAGAGAGGGGCAAATCCCATCTTGATTGACCATGCCTTGCAGCATGCTTTAGGACAAACCCGAAAGCTACCTTTATAACTACCCAGTTACGGAGTAGCATCTGATAGCCCCAAAGTATGTCGATCCACATCTCAAGTACATGCGACAATCTCAGGTCTAAGGACAAAACGTACACGATGTGTAGAGAGAGAGTTGCAACTAATTGCCAGTCTCAAGTTGGGTCAGTCCAACCCCATGTTCATAGCATGTGTCCACATCATTGGTTTGACATCTCCATGTCTATGACTTGCGAAACATAGTCATCAACCAATCGATGTGCAAGTCTAATATTCATGTGTGTCCTCACATGAACTCCGACTAGGGACAACTCTTAAATAACCATACAAGTATAGAGTTTCACAAACAATTCACATAATTGCCAATCAATACAAGTTGCCTAATATGGATATTCAAGGAACATTACAATAACTCATGGATACATAAGAAGTATAATCATCTCTATGATTGCCTCTAGGGCATATTTCCTTCAGTCTCCCACTTGCACTAGAGTCAATATAGATTGTATCTAATACCTATTGCTCTTGCGTGCGCCTCATGCGCAGGCTGCGGGAGTGGCTTTGTAAAAGGATTAGCAACATTTGAGTCCGTATGTATTTTGCATATCATGACACTACCATCCTCAACGACTCTCAAATCTGATGGTAACGCATGTGAATATGTTTGTTCTTCTGGTGTTGTCTATGTTCCTTGGCTTGTGCAATAGCACCATTGTTGTCACAATAAACGTCCATAGGATTGGACGCGCCCTGAACCACACCAAGAGCGATCAGGAAATTCCTAATCCAAACAGCTTCCTTTGCAACCTCCGAGGCGGCAATATATTCAGCTTCTGTTGAAGAGGAGGCCACCATATCTTGCTTGGAACTTTTTCAACTCACGACACCACCATTCATGACAAACACATAACCAGATTGCAATCTGGAATCATTTGAGTCGTTAAGGTAACTCGCATCTGTGTAACCCCTTACACTGAGTTCATCCTCACCTCCATAAACTAGGAACACATCCTTAGTCCTTCTCAAGTACTTAAGGATATTCTTTACCGCTGTCTAGTGACCTTCACCTGGATCAGCCTGGTATCTGCTCGTAACACTTAGAGCATAAGAAACATCTGGGCAAGTACATATCATTGCATACATGATGGATCCAATAGCCGAAGCATATGGAATCATGCTCATGCGCTCACGCTCATCAGTAGTCGAAGGACACTGAGTCTTGCTGAGTTTTACGCCATGAGACATGGGAAAGAACCCCTTCTTAGCCTCTTCCATGCTGAACCGTTTCAACACTTTGTCAATGTATGTACTCTGGCTTAATCCAATTAGCCTCCTTGATCTATCTTACAACTTCAGCAAATCGAATGTTCCAACTCCGAGATGCTTGCTTCAGCCCATAAATGGACTTTAGAAGTTTGCATACCTTTCTAGCATTGTTTGGATCGACAAAACCTTTGGGCTGCATCATATACACGTCCTTAGTAAGGATTCCATTTAGGAAAGCCGTCTTGACATCCATCTGCCATATTTCATAGTCGAAATGTCCAGCAATGGCTAGAATGATCCGTATAGATTTAAGCATCGCTATGGGTGAGAAAGTCTCGTCGTAGTCAACTCCTTGAACTTGTCGAAAACCTTTTGCAACAAGTCGAGCTTTATGGATGTGAACATTTCCATCCATATCAATCTTCTTCTTATAGATCCATTTACACTCGATGGCTTTAAAACCATCAGGCAGGTCAACCAAGTTCCAAACTTGATTGTCTCCCATGGACTCTATCTCGGACCTCATGGCGCTCATCCATTTCTCAGAGTCTAGGTCCACCATCACTTCTGCATAGGTCGCAGGCTCATCATTGTCTAATAATAATAATTTCCACGTTTCGCGGAGCCTCGCCGACCTTCGTGGTTGTGGTGCTTCTATTGCCACGGGTTCCTCAACTTGTTCAGCTACAATAGCATCACTTGTATAAGCATCCCCAACTGGCTCATCTTGAACTTCTTCAAGTCGCATCGACCTTCCACTCGTTCCCTTTGTGAGAAACTCTTTCTCTAGGAAAACACCGCTGCGAGCGACAAATACTTTGCCCTCTTCTCGGTTGTAGAAGTAATACCCTATGGTTTCCCTTGGATATCCCACTAAAATTCACTTATCCGATTTGGGTGTTATCTTGTCCGACTGAAGTCGCTTGACAAATGCATCACAACCCCAAATCTTTAGAAAAGACAAACTGGGATTCTTTCCAGTCCACATCTCATATGGTGTCTTAAGTACGGATTTAGATGGTACCCTATTAAGTGTGAAAGCTGCCGTTTCTAGAGCGTAACCCCAAAATGACAATGGCAAATCCGACTGGCTCATCATCGATCGAACCATGTCCAACAAAGTTCGATTGCGTCGTTCAGAGACCCCGTTTCTTTGAGGCGTTCCGGGCAGCGTGAGCTGTGGAACAATTCCGCAACTCTTAAGATGATTGCTAAATTCGTGACTCAAATATTCTCCTCCACGATCAGATCACAAGGCCTTTATTTTCTTGCCACATTGATTCTCTACCTCACTCTGAAACTCCTTGAACTTTTCAAAAGTTCCAGACTTATGCCTCATCAAGTAGACATAACCATATCTACTAAAATCATCAGTGAAAGTAATGAAGTAGTGATATCCTCCTCTGGCTGTCGTGCTCATTGGTCCACACACATCAGTATGTATGAGTTCCAACAAGTCTGTCGCTCTCTCGGGTAAACCCGAAAAAGGCGATTTGGTCATCTTTCCAAGTAAACAAGCCTGACACATCTCGTATGATTCAAAATCAAACGAAGTTAGAATACCATCACCATGGAGCTTCTTCATGCGCTTTTCACTTATATGCCCCAAACGACAATGCCATAAATAGGTAGGACTCAAATCATTAGGCCGAAGCCTTTTAGCACTAACATTGTAAACAGATGCATCATCAAGATTTAAAATAAGTAACACATTCATAATGGGAGCATTAGCCATAAACATAGCATTCTTAGAGATTACACAACCATTGTTTGCACTCGTGAATGAATAGCCATCCCTCATCAAACATGAAGGTGATAAAATGTTTCGACCCATACTTGGAATGTAATAACAATTATTCAACTCCATAATAAATCTTGATGGAAGGTGAAGTTGCATGACCCCGACGAACAATGCAGCAACCCTTGCTTTATTTCCGACGCGAAAATCCACTTCGCCTTTCTGCACTTCTCTAGTCCTTATTAGCCCCTGCATCGAATTGCAAATATGAGCAACCGATCCGGTATCAAATACCCAAGAGTTAACATAGGAATCAGCGAGAAGAATGTCCACAACATTTACCACAAGCGTAACTAAGTGGGAAGTACTCTTACTTCCACTCTTCTTCAAAGAAGCCTGGTACTTGCTATAGTTTCTCTTCCAGTGGCCATGTTCATGACAAAAGAAGCACTCAGTGTCTTCTACAGGTCCAGCCTTTTGCTTGGGTGCAGGCTTAGGGATCGTATCCTTAGCCTTGCCCTTCTTCTTCCAAGAAGTACCCTTTTTCTTAAAGCTAGGCTTGTTTTGCACAACCATCACATGGCTATGCCCTGCACACTTCTTCATGTCACTTTCTGCTGTTTTTAGCATCCCGCATAACTCATTAAGGCCCTTCTCCACCCCATGCATATGGTAGTTCAAAATGAACTGCCCATAGCTGGATGGAAGAGACGTCAAAATGAAGTCAGTGGCCAACTCTTGGCCTAGTGGAAAACCAAGATTTTCCAAAGTCTGACTGTAACCAACCATTTTGATCACATGGGAGCCTACAGCTGCTCCCTCTACTAGCTTGCATTCGACAAAGGACTTGGCAACATTGTACCTCTTATTCCTTGCCTGATCTTGGAACATGTCCTAAAGCGCAATGATCATATCTTACGCATCCTGATCCTCAAACTTCTTTTGAAGTTCAGGTTCCATGCATGCAAGCATAAGACAGCTAACCTCAAGATAATCATCACATGCTCTCTTGTAGGCATTCTTTAGGGCAGCAGATGCATTATCAGCAAGTTCATCGGGGATTGGGGTATCCAGAACCGTTTCCTTTTTATCAGACCTGAGAACAATTCTCAGGTTACGGACCCAGTCCGTATAGTTTGTTCCATTAAGTTTATCTTTGTGAAGAATCGAACACAAAGAAAAAGGTGATGCAGTGTTCGGTGCCATTGATCTACAACAGAAAACATGCAAAATACTAAGCCATGTAACCATGAAAGAGTAAAACATATTAAACAATTTAATAGCATATACTCCCACTTAAATCAATATCCCTCTATTGATACTAAGTGATTCAAGATCCACAATTAACAAGTCGACTAGTGAGCTTTAGCATCACTGCTAGAAGACAAGGTAAATCGGTAAGCAACACTTGCTAATCATATCACATATGACTCTTGTTGTTGGGTGACATCTCTATATCAAAACTAGGCGCCCAACCTTTATGCCCCAAGGTCCTTAACTATTAAGATGACCTTTTCAAGCTCACCAACCCTTATGCGTGTAGGTATCCGATACAAACCCATCCAGCCAAGGAAAACCGCGGCACCCTAATTTCATAGGCCCACCAACGATTGTACAAGGCATAGGATGGTGCAAGGTTTGGTTGGGAGGGCATAGTTTAACTTAAACTTTGTGAGGAATCGTTCTACATCTATCATCTAAGCATGCATAGAGTAAAATGCATAAGAATAGCATTCACATAGTTGTGACACAATATGGCCCATTTTCTCATGGTGATCTCTATCGCCATAGAACCTGTCCACCATGATGATCTCCATCTTCATGTTCCATGCGAGCCATCCTCCAAGTGATGAGTCCTCCAAGAACTAATACAAGCTATTACCCCTAATAGCTAGTAATCAAAATTACATAGAATTGGGATCATCACAAGTTGGCACGCAGGCCATTACAATAATTGACAACACATATGGCTCCAGCCGTGTTGCCCTACTCACGACACGCAGGTCATGATAAATTTCATATATGCATCACATACATATATGGGCCATACTGATCACATACATCCTGCAAAAACAAGTTATGCATAGAATCGCATTCTATCGGATCATGTGACATCACAGCACCTAGTTACCTTAACGAGATACAAAAGGGGCTACGATTAAGGGGGGTCTAGGGGGTCTCCCCTACAGGGTTCGAAGGGGAAATGCCCCTCGTGGTTGTTCCGATCTGATCAAACTCGTGGTTGATGTAGACGATCTCTTGCCGATCTCAAGATCGAGAGGAAGTCCTAGCGCCGTAAATCAGCGGCGCATCCGTGCTCACACACACATACAAGACACCGGGCAACCTCCGCCTCCTTGCTCCAGCGATGTAGTGGAAGCACAAATCTTTCTTGCCGAATAGCCACCAAGAACATGTATCTCGCTAGTCTGAGACCATGGGGGATAAATTCTAGAGGGGGAGAGAGATCCTTCACGAGGAGGTGTGAGTGAGAAGTGAGGAGAGGGGTGCCTTTTATAGGAGGAGGGGGAACCCCAAGGGGGTGCCCGGTGCATGGGGCTGCCCCTTTCCCTCCCATATTCATGTGGGTGGACACTCCACTCACAAAAATCCATTCAAATCCCTCCACTCAAAATCCCACTCAAACTTGCTATTAAATTTCCACCAAATTTAATGCAAACTCTCATTAAATAAAACTCTTTTATTTATTCAGAATTTTTTCAATTACTTTAATGACAAACATTCACAAATAACCCCTTGCTAGAATTCTATTTCACATGCATAACCACTTTATGCAATTTCACCCGAAAACCTGTTTCGGTATCTAGTGAAATAAATTCCTGCACTTGTTTATTCTTTCGACATGAATCATTTGCTCCAACTGGATGGAAGTGTCCCTTAAGTGTGTCACCCTACGGTTCGTGAATAATGCGGACATGATCGAGACCCTTCTCCGATCAATAATCAGTAGCGGGACCTGGAGATCCATACCGACTCCCACACATTCAACGATGACTTTCCTGTAATTGTCGGAACCTTTTATGCTTGTATCTTAATCCCTTTGTTTAACAATATATTACATGTCCGAGATTTGATCATCGGTATCTCCATACCAAGTTTGATCTCGTTGCTGACATGCACTCTTTTCTCGTTCCCGTGATATAACATTCTAGTGATCAAATCACTTGCTTGCAAGCTAACCAATGTGATATCACCGAGAGAGTCTAGAGTATATCTATCCATCATCGGGATGAAAAAATTCGACTCTTGATCCATGATTCTCAACATAACACTTTAGTAGCTTTGAAGCCATCTTTATAATCACCCAGTTACGGTGACGTTTGATGTCAACAAGAAAATCTTCCGGTGTTAGTGATTGGTATGATCTCATGGTCTAAGGACTAGGATCACTTCGTAAGTTATTTATAGCAATATAAACTCAATTACTTTGATCGTAATGCTATACTTCGGATGAATGTTTATCACATCATTACACTAATGTTGTGATCTCGTTATTAACAACATCCAATGTCTATGATCAGGAAACTGTGATCATCTTGTTAATCAATGAACTAGTTTATGAGAGAGGCATAACTAGGAACTTTCTGTTTGTTTATTAAACACACATGTATTAACGTTTCCGTATTAATACAATTATATCATGCAAAATAAACATCTATCATATACTTGGAATACACATAATAAACACTTTATTATTGCCTCTCGGGGCATATTCCCTTCACCAGGCTGGCCCATGTGCCCAACCAAACGGCCCAGATTGAATAGGATAATAAATAAAATAAAAATAAAAGAAATGAATTACCAAAATACCTCCAAACAGTTTTAGCCCTAGAAAATTATAGAAAAATCCTAACAGTATGTATAATATATTAAAATCATCCCAAAAATAAGATCTATCTAATAAAAATATAACTTTACTTGTTAAACATTAATATAAAGCAAATAAAAATTAACACCATTAAATCTTAAGTGAAATTTCATAAATTAAAGAAAAATCCTAAAATAATAAATAAAAAAAATAAAAAAATCATTTTTGTATGTAAAAATAAATCTACTATTTCATAAAAATATTAACCTAATTTTTTAAGTAAGCATTCTAAGACATTTAATTATTTATGAAATTGTATAAACATAAGAATAATACTTAAAAATAAATAAAAATCATTTTTAAGGTCTTGAATAAATATATTACACCAGAAAAATATTAAATATACTATTAGAAAGGTTTTTAATATTTTACGCTGTGTTTGGATGTCGGAATTTAGCCTTGGAATTGAATTGAAGTAGAAATTCCAAATCCAGGATGGAAAGGAAATGACTCTCAATTCGAATTCTATTGTTTGGATGTGTTTGGAATCTGCTATTAGAATTGAATGGTGGTACCCAATTCCAGTTCCTGTTTGGATGTATAAACCATGGAATTGAATATTTTGTTTAGTTTGAAAAAGTTCTATATATGTATGAAAAACAGCATATGTATATTAGAGTGTTTATATATTATTTTTTACATGTAATAATGTAGTATTTTAATAAAACCAAAAGAACACCGCATGACCCAGAATAGTTTTTTCAGCCCCGTTGATGTCATAGTTCTGCAATCTGAACAACTAGTGTAACATCCGAAAAATCATGATTTTAAAGATTGCATATCATTCATGCATGCATATAGAATTGAGATCAATTTCAAACCCATTTCAAGAAAACAGAAGCACATAGTGCTATCATTTTATGTGAGCAAACTTAAATCAAATTGTAAGGGTCCCAACCTTTAAATAAGGTAGAGTCCCCTGTGTTTACAATGCTAGTCCCTGGATCAATAGCTAGCATCCACAGTTAAGATGTAGTATCGAGAAACAAAGGTCATAATATAACTTTATAACCAGGAATGACATAATTTTATTTCATCCTTCATAGCTCATTTGGCTATTACATTACATTGCAGCGGAATATCTATAAGCATGGGTCCTTCATCTTCAAAGTGCCACAGGCAGACATGTTGGTTGTAGACTTTGTAATCCTAATCAATCAATCTTCACTAAAATCAATCAAACCTGCAACATTACAAGTTACAGCCACAAGGGTCAATACATTTGAATTGTATTGGCAAGTTTCACTACTATGTTGAATATAAGTGGATCCTATCATTACATGCGTTTTTGGCTAAGTAGGGTTTAAGGCTCATTTGCAGAAGCAAAATTTATCCTATCTTTTCAAATGGTTTTGTTTCCTTTGTCAAACCTTTCTGAACTCCTTGGAATCCACCAAGTGTCTTTGTCAAAATCTCTTGAGTTCCTTGGTAACCCCAAGTGCCTCATGTTTCCATCAAAATTTCTTGAGCTCCTTGGTACCCCCAAGTGCATCAAGTCTTTTGTTGTTACTTAGAAAGTTTTCTTTTAGAAATTGGAATGTCGAGATTTCCCATAGCTTCAAACTTTAGTTGCTCAGTATTGTCCATAACCGGGGACACGGCTAAGTACTTAGATTTTATTATCTTCTGCAGAAGTTGTACACTTTACCCACATGTCACCATCTCATCTTGTTGCCACCAGCGGCCACTGGATTGGTACTCACCAAGATGGAGTACTGGCAGATTGAGAATGTGACGAAGTCTTTCCAGAGGGTCCTCCCATACACCATTGCTAGCTTGTCTTCAGTACCCATGTAGGATTCCAGGTCCTCATTTTCAGTAACCTGAAGACAATGCATGGGTCTTCCCAATGTAGTTGACTAAGCCAGAGCCATAAATAGCATGTGGTTGTACACGAAAGCCACAATTGGAGAAACATGTTCAATCTCTAAGTTCCCTGGGTGGTTTTCTTTTGGAGCACAACACAAAGAGATTGCCATAGACATGGTTCCTTTTGTTGCCACCTTCTCCAAAACTCAAAGTATCCTTGTCCACCCAGGTGGTTCATTGAGTCCTTGTTTTATTAAATCAACCACAAGTCCTTTCCTCAACTTCATAAAATCTCAACATGTATCTCTGTTCAAAATATAGCATGGCTAAGCATGTAACAACTACATTGTTTTCACTAAGGAATGTATAGGGTATCCTATTAGGATTTAGCATAGCATATAGTATAGAAATTCTTTTCATGCATGTTTCAAAATCCACTAAGTATAATGAAAATAGTAGGACTTTAGATGATAGTGTAACTTGCCTTTTTGGTAGGGAATGTTGGTTCACTCCTTGATCTTGCTAGTCTCACACTTTTCTAACTTCACTACAATCAATCAAGCAAATACAATATCAACTAGCATTCCAAACCAATAATCAATCAAGCAATTCACACACATAAAACAATGGGATCTAAGTCATGCATGCAAGCATGCAAAAGGTAGTTTTATTTGCAAAGATGGTCTCCACTAGGCTTCTAAACTTTGTAAGGTTCAAGGTGGTCATTTTCTAAAGTGGCAAAGTCATTTGCAAAAGGGTTTTATTCATAAACCATTTTTAAATCCAACCATTTTTTTATGTGGTGAAAAATGTTTTTATCAAATCAAAACTTTATGTCTTTCACCAAATAAGTTTCTAATTCCCAAAACTTGGTGTTTAGGGTCAGTAGGTTTGATTCAAATCATTTTCCCAAAGTCTTTGTTTTAAAAAATCATTTCCATATTTAAAACAATATTTTTATTTGGCTAGAAATGGGCTAAATCAATTAATCCATCCTAAACTTCACCAAATCCATTTTCAAAACCATGGGTTGGTTCCTAGGGTCAGTAAGTTCACCACAACCCAATTGCAAAGGTTTTAACCCTAAAAACATTTTGGAATAATTTTTCTAATCTAAACAAGCATACAAATGTTTCTGCAAAAACAAGCAATCTACCAGAGGCTTTTTACTACACAAATTGCATGGTTGGCTAGGGATTGTTCCACTGATTACATTGATATAAAGTTTGCAATTTTTGGACGTGTGGATCAAAAGTTATAGAGTTTTCAAATCTGCATCAAAATCTGTTTTTCAAATTCTGTTTTAAACAAAGACTGGCCACGCGTCATGATCTTATTGGGCGGTACCGCTTCGCGCGGATTGCGCTCTATGGAGCGTTGGATCTAACTTAAACGAATGGATTAGATGGGGCGCGTACCGGTTCGTTTAGTTCTAATTGCAGCCACCAGATTTAAATCCAACGGCCACAGATCCTTGGCCAAAGGCTGGCGGCGCTGCGCGGCGGCAGACAGCAGCGACGGTCAGGTGATGGGCTAGCGGCGGTTCTAGGAAGCAAAGAACGAAGTGGGGATGCTCACCGTGATCGCAAGGACGTGGTGATGCTCGAGGCGTGGTCGGTTGGTCGAGGGGCGCTCTGGTTCTAGCAGGATTGCTCGCCGGAGACGTGGTCGGCGTCAGATGGTCCTGGAGCACGTCGAGGGTGGTGTTGTGGTTCGCCCCGAGGGAAAATGAAGACACAGTTAGACGCGCAAGATCAAGGCGATGTTGCTTGCGTGAAAGAGAAGGAGAGGGGCGGTCGGATACTACCTGGGGAACTCGCCGGAGATAGTAGCAGACGCGACGGCGCTCGGGAGTTGTCGAAGCCGACGCTCTGGGGCGCCCGCGGTTGAACGGAGGGTACAAGCAGAAGCGCCTGAGGCTGGGGAATGTTCCCGTGTGGTTGGGGAGGTGAGGGGCGGCAGTGGTGTCACATCCCAAGACTTTCCAAATCTTGTAATGTGAAAATAAATGAATAAAATAAAACTTTGTTTGATTTTCAGGGCCAGAAGAAACTTTTTGAACTCAATTGGAACTTCAAACCAAGTTGGAGCAAATAAAATCCTAAAGTGATTTAAAAAGATAAAATATTTGATAAAGGAAAATAAAATATTTTGGAATTACTATCTTTAAATAAAAGGATTTTGTTTTCAAATGAAATAGAAATTTTGTTAAAGATTATTTTATAAAGCCAAATTAAACCTTGGCCAAAGCTTATGAAATAAAATGCCTTGTTTTGATAAAATAGTAAAGGTTTAAAAATAAATTAATAAGGAATCAATATCCAAAATTTATTAATAAAGGTTTTTACTATTTCCAAAACATCAAAACTTATTTATTTAAAATAAGTTTTCCAACTATTTTATATTGCCAAATAAAACCTACTGATTTGGTTTTGAAAATATTAGATTTCAAATAGAGATTTTATTAAATCAATCAAACCCTATTTGATTAATAAACCATGGTCCATTTTATTTAATTAATGAATGGAACCTAAAAAGATTTAAAATATTATATCATTTTGGACTTTGGTTTATGTGTTAAACAGAACCAAATTCAAATGAAAAGTTTGATGAATGTTTGATGTGTTTTGTTTGTTTGATTTGTTGTTTGGTTTTCAAAACAGAAAATGAAAACAGAAAAGGAAAAACAATTTGGAAGAAAAAAATAGATTTGGACCTGACCCAACCCAGCAGCCCAGGAAGCCCAACAAACCAACCCAGCTCTCCTCCCCGAAAGAAAGCGGTTCGCACCAACTCCCAGACCCACAAAGAGACTGTCCGGTGGACCCTCTTCTCCCTCTCATTCCTCGCTGACAGCAGGGACCCACGCAGCCAGCACGTCTTCTTCCTCCTCGCGCTGACGACGCCCTGCCGTTGCTGCTAATTACGCCGGTGTTGAATACGCAGTAATACCGCGCCTTAACCTCGCTGCAACCACGCCCATTTAAACGCTCATCCCTCCTCTACATTTCCCCTCTGTCACCCCGCATTTGCACGCCTCCAGGCTGCCGAATTGCGCCCAGCACCACCCTCTGCTCCGACAAAGTCCGGTGCCGATTCCGGCGACTCAACACCGCCCCGTGCCTCCCTGAGCACACTGGGAGATTCCCCACCTTCTGACGCATCTGTCTGTGCCCCTCGTTTGACCGCGGGCATCCCTGAGCGTCGACTCCGACCAAGCTCTGAGCGCCGCCGTCTGTCTCCTACTCCGGCGAGTTCCCGAGGTGAAATCCGACCGCCCCTCTGCTTCTCGATCATGCGAGCAACTTCGCCTTGGTCTTACGCACCTAACCACGCTCCTGTCTTGCCCTAGGGCGATCCGCAGCGTCGCCTTCGACCACGGACAGAACCAACCGACGCCGACGACGTCTCCGACGAGCAATCGCCACCGTTCCCGTGCGCCCCCTGCATCGTCGACCACACATTGAGCTTCCCCAGCCTCCTACGATCTCGGTGAGCACCCCCTCTGTCTTCCTTGCTTCCTAGAACAACCGCTAGCCCGCTGCCTGACCGTCGCCGCCGTCCACCGCCGTGCAGCGCCGCCAGTTAGTGGTCTGATGATTGCGTCCGTTAGATCTAGATCGTATGGCTGTGATAGAACATAAGCGAATAGGTATCGTATGCCTCTGCGCCGCTCGATCTAAATTAGATCCTACGGTCTGCAGCGCGTGATCCACCCGAACCGGTACCAGCGAATGACGACGCGACGCGTGGCCAGGTTTCGTTTTAAAAACAGATTTGAATCTGTTATAGATTTAATTTTCAAACCTTTGTAACTTTTGATCCACACGTCCAAAAATTGCAAATTTGGTATCATTGGAATCAGTGGAACAAGCCCTAGCCAACCATACCCTTGGTTTAGCAAATAGTATCCATTAGAGTGTTTGTTTTTGCAGATACTTTTGAATGCTTGTTTAGATTAGAAAAATGATTCAAAAATGTTTTTAGGGTTAAAACCTTTGCAAAATGGTTTGTTGTGAACTCACTGACCCTAGGAACGAACCCATGGATTTTCAAATGGTTTTTGTGAAAGTTTGGGAATAAAAACTTGATTTGGTCATTTCTAGCCATTTAAAAATAAGGGTTTTGTTATGAAAATGGTTTTGAGTAAAAACTTTGGAGAAAATGCTTTGGATCAAACCTACTGACCCTAAACACCAATTTATGGGAAACAACAACTTATTTGGTGAACCACTTAAAGTTGTTGCTTGATAAAAATATTTTCTCACCACATAAAATGATGATTGGATTTAAAAATGGTTTTTGGATAAAACCCTTTTTGCAAATGACTTTGCCATTTTGGTAAATGACCAATTTGGAACTTACAAAGTTTAGAAACCTAGTGGAGACCATCCTTGCAAATAGAACCATCCTTTGCATGCTTACATGCATTACATAGAATTCCATTGTTTTATGTGTGTGAAATTGTTTGATTGACTTTGGTTTGGAATGCTAGTTGATATTGTGTTTGCTTGATTGATTGTAGTGAAGTGTGAGACTAGCAAGATCAAGGAGTGAACCACCATTCCCTACCAAAAAGGCAAGTTACACTATCATCTAAAGTCCTACTATTTTCATTATACTTAGTGGATTTTGAAACATGCATGAAAACAAATTTTATACTTATGCTATGCTAAATCCTAATAGGATACCTTATACATTCCTTAGAGAAAATAATGTAGTTGTTACATGCTTAGCCATGCTATATTTTGAAAAGAGATACATGTTGAGATTTTATGAAGTCGAGAAAAGGACTTGTGTTTTTTATATAATAAAACAAGGACTCAATGAACCACCTGGGTGGCCAAGGTTACTTTAAGTTTTGGAGAAGGTGGCAACAAAAGGAACCATGTCTATGGCATTCTCTTTGTGTTGTGCTCCAAAGGAAACCACCCAGGAAACTTAGAGATTGAACATGTTTCTCCAATTGTGGCTTTCGTGTGCAACCACATGCTATTATGGCTCTGGCTTAGTCAACTACATTGGGAAGACCCATGCATTGTCTTCAGTTTACTGGACATGGGGATCTGGAATGCTTCATGGGTGCTGAAGACAAGCTAGCAATGGTGTATGGGAGGACCCTTTGGAAAGACTTCGTCACATTCTCAATCTGCCAGTACTCCATCTTGGTGAGCACTAATCCAGTGGCCACTGGTGGCAACAAGATGGGATTGTGACATGTGGGTAAAGTGTACTCCTTCTGCAGAAGATAATAAAATCTAAGTACTTAGCCGTGTCCCCGGTTATGGACAATACTGAGCAACTAAAGTTTGAAGCTATGGGAGATCTCGACATTCTAATTTCTAAAAAGAAAACTTTTAAGGACTTGATGCACTTGGGGTTACCAAGGAGCTCAAGAGACTTTGACAAAACTTGATGTACTTGGGGGTACCAAGGAACACAAGAGATTTTGTTGTAAACATGAACACTTGGGGTTACCAAGGAACTCATGAGATTTTATAAAACTTGATGCACTTGGGGTTACCAAGGAGCTCAAGGGATTTTGACAAGGACTTGAACACTTGAGTTTCTACCAAGGAGATCAAGGAACTTGGAAAAAGGAGATTTGACAAAGGACCAAAACCATTTTAAAAAGATAGGATAAATTATTGCTTTATGCAAATAAGCCTAAAACTCTACTTAGCCAAATTGCATGTAATGATAGGATCCACTTTTAATCTGCATAGAAGTGGAACTTGCCAATACAATTCAAATGTATTGACCCTTGTGGCTGTAACTTGTAATGTTGCAGGTTTGATTGATTTTAGTGAAGATTGATTGATTAGGATTACAAAGTCTACAACCAACATTTGCCTGTGGCACTTTTGAAGATGAAGGACCCATGACTATAGTTATTCCGCTGCAATGTAATGTAATAGCCAAATGAGCTATGTAAAGATGTAATAAACATATGTTATTCCTGGTTATAAAGTTATATTATGACCTTTGTTTCTTGATATTACATCTAAACTGTGGATGCTAGCTATTGATCCAGGGACTAGCATTGTAAACACAGGGGACACCACCTTATATTAATAAAGGTTGGGACACTCCCTCTACAAGTGGTTCGCCGGAATTGACCGGAGACGGTGGTCGGAGCAGTGACGGTGCGGGGCGAATTAGTCGCAGCCTGGAGGCAGAGAGAGGGAGCGGTCTGGGGGAAATGAGAGAGGAGGCCAGGGCGGTTAATAGGGTGTAGTCACGGCGAGTAACGGTCGCGGAATCAACGCGTATTCAATGCCGGCGTAAATGGCAGCAACGGCAGGGCGTCGTCTGCGCGAGGAAGAAGGAGTGAGCTGGCTGCGTGGGTCCGCTTCGTCAGCGAAGGAGAGAGACAGGGAGAGGGCTCCACCAGTCATTGTCTGCGCGGGTTAAAAACAGAATGCGAAACGTTTTCTTCGGGAGGGAGAGAGTGGGCTGGTTGTTGGGCTTAATGGGCTGGCCGGCTGGGCTGTGTCCAACTCTATTTTTTTTCTTTCCTGATTGTTTTTCTTTTTCCAATTCTATTTTATGTTTTGAAATTCAAACAACTAATCCACATTCAAATCAATTCAAACTTTCACCAAACATTGCAATTGAATTTGGTTCTGTTTAACAACATAAACCAAAGTCCTAAAATAATATTTTTATTTTAGGGTCCATTATTAATTAAATAAATAGACCTTGTTTAATAATCAAATAGATTTTGTTTTATTTAAAAACGTCCATTTGAAATTTAATTATTTCTAAAACCAAATCAGTAGGTTTTATTTGGAATTAAAGAATACTTAGAAAACTTTTAAAATAAATAAATAAGTTTTGATGTTTTACTTAAAATAGTAAAACCTTTTATTTTTAATAAACTTGGATATTAAATCCTTATTAATTTATTTTAAATAAACCTTTACTAATCTTTATCAAAGCAAAATGTTTTATTTCAAAAGCTTGACCAAGGCTTATTTTGGCTCCATAAAATAATCCTTATTTATAAATCTACCTTTTCTTTTGGAAACCAAATCTTTTATAAAAGATCCAAAAATAATAATTTTAAATATTTTTAAGTTTTATTGATTATTTTTTTTTTTCTAAATTCCTTTAGGATTTTATTTGATCCAAATAGGTTTTGAAAGTTCCCAATTGAATTCAAAAAGTTTCTTCTCACTCTGAAAATCAACAAAGTTTCATTTATTCATTTATTTTTCACATTACAAGATTTGGAAAATCTTAGGATGTGACAGGCTACCACCCTTAAAATAAATCTCGTCCCGAGATTTGGGAAGGCTAGGGGTTACAGGCTCAAAACAGCTAGGGTACTACCACCCTTATAAATTTCAAACAAAATTACATATTGGCTTGCTTGGGATCTTGAGGAAACTTCTCTGGGCAAACATCTGCTTAGTGTCCTTTGTTTCCACTCTTGACTCATGGGCCAAGGTTGAGATCCTTCATAGGCTTGTTTAACTTGTTCTTCATCTTTTCTGGACAATTGATTGCATAATGTCCTAGGTTTTTGCAATTGAAACAGTTGATATCTTTGAGTTCTTTACGTGTCTCTTGTGGACAAGTTGCCACATAATGGCCTAGCTCTTTGCAGTTGTTGCACCTCACTTGGCCAATCTCCTTATTCTTCTGGTTCTCTGGGCATTCACTGGAATAGTGTCCCATTTCTTTACATTTATGACATTGCACATGGCTTTTGTCCTTCTTTTGCTTTTTGGGTTTCTCCAAAGCTAGGAGTGCATCCAATTCATGTTGTTCATATGTTATCTGGTAGGTAGGAATGTCTACATGTTTCTTGGGCCTTCTATTGTTCTTTGGATAATTCATATGCCCTTTCTTAGGTCCTTTGAACTGGGTTGTTTTGTTTGGAGGTATAAGTGGACCTTTTCCTTTGTCATCAACCTTCTTGGTAGACTTGGATCCTTCTTGATTGTTTGCAACCATTTGTTGCACTCCACCTTGTTTCCTTTGTTCCACAATGGAATAGATGGGGCATTGGATAGGGACATGGTTGTTTCCTTCACATAGGTAGCAAGTAGCTTGAGAGGTGGGGCATTGGCCAACAGGATGTTTCTCCTCACAGTTGGGGCATTGATCTCCATGATCCTTGGAAGTATGATCCTTGTCTCCACAAATGATGCAAGCTGGGGCTCCATCTAGAATAACATTTCTGCCATCCTTGTTGTCACAAACTCTTTTGGAATAGTTGTCTTCCATGTTGATCATTTGATCTGTCACCTTAAGCATTAATTGGGCTTGAGTTTCCAAAAATCCTTGCAGGGTTGGGTCTTCCCCACTGGTGTTGGCTATGAATTGAGCTGTCACTTGGTTCAACTGATGTTGGGTTGCTATGAGTTCTTTCATGCTGTCCTCTTGGTTGGTGTTAGTGTCATCAACCTTGATGTTGGAGTCTCCTGGAGTAGTCATCTGTTTGGGTTGAATGGAGATTAGAATAGGCAAAAAAAATTCTAAGGAAATAATCCTAATCACACACATCACTATTCACACAGGCAATGTGCAAGCATCCACAACCAACTTTTCACTCAACAACAAAGTTCAAGCACATACTTAGGTAACAAAAATATTTTTGTTACACTATATAAGTTGGTGTGTTTGACTTAACTAAAATATGGTGGTCCATCTATATGGTTCACTTGTGATCTTTCCATTCTTCTTTGGTTGATTCCTTCTTGCATGAGATCATGGTTTCCTTGAGAAAAGCTCTGGGTTACAATACTTCAAGTGAACTCCTTCTAATTTTGCATTTCCTCAGTCTCCATATCTTGAGAAAGATTTCCTTGTCTCACTTGTAGTCCTTAGTGGTATCCAAGTTGGAAGTCCTTGGTGAATATGCTGAAGATGTTGAAGTCATTAGAGTTGAAGAAGTTGAAGTCATTAGAGTTAGATTTGATGAAGTCCTTTACACATGGTGAAGTCTTTGGCCATGGGGTAGGTTTGTCCATCAAGTTTGAAATAGAAGAGATGTAGAATCAAAACCAAAATGGTTAAGGAAAGAGTTTACAAGATTGTTTGTAATTAAGTTTTTGGAACAAATACAACTCCTATTTTTCTAAGGGTTTTTGTCCAATCCTAGGTTTACAAATCCTACAGGCAACACAATGCTCTGATACCATCTGTAAGGGTCCCAACCTTTAAATAAGGTAGAGTCCCCTGTGTTTACAATGCTAGTCCCTGGATCAATAGCTAGCATCCACAGTTAAGATGTAGTATCGAGAAACAAAGGTCATAATATAACTTTATAACCAGGAATGACATAATTTTATTTCATCCTTCATAGCTCATTTGGCTATTACATTACATTGCAGCGGGATATCTATAAGCATGGGTCCTTCATCTTCAAAGTGCCACAGGCAGACATGTTGGTTGTAGACTTTGTAATCATAATCAATCAATCTTCACTAAAATCAATCTAACCTGCAACATTACAAGTTACATCCACAAGGGTCAATACATTTGAATTGTATTGGCAAGTTTCACTACTATGTTGAATATAAGTGGATCCTATCATTACATGCGTTTTTGGCTAAGTAGGGTTTAAGGCTCATTTGCAGAAGCAAAATTTATCCTATCTTTTCAAATGGTTTTGTTTCCTTTGTCAAACCTTTCTGAACTCCTTGGAATCCACCAAGTGTCTTTGTCAAAATCTCTTGAGTTCCTTGGTAACCCCAAGTGCCTCATGTTTCCATCAAAATTTCTTGAGCTCCTTGGTACCCCCAAGTGCATCAAGTCTTTTGTTGTTACTTAGAAAGTTTTCTTTTAGAAATTGGAATGTCGAGATTTCCCATAGCTTCAAACTTTAGTTGCTCAGTATTGTCCATAACCGGGGACACGGCTAAGTACTTAGATTTTATTATCTTCTGCAGAAGTTGTACACTTTACCCACATGTCACCATCTCATCTTGTTGCCACCAGCGGCCACTGGATTGGTACTCACCAAGATGGAGTACTGGCAGATTGAGAATGTGACGAAGTCTTTCCAGAGGGTCCTCCCATACACCATTGCTAGCTTGTCTTCAGTACCCATGTAGGATTCCAGGTCCTCATTTTCAGTAACCTGAAGACAATGCATGGGTCTTCCCAATGTAGTTGACTAAGCCAGAGCCATAAATAGCATGTGGTTGTACACGAAAGCCACAATTGGAGAAACATGTTCAATCTCTAAGTTCCCTGGGTGGTTTTCTTTTGGAGCACAACACAAAGAGATTGCCATAGACATGGTTCCTTTTGTTGCCACCTTCTCCAAAACTCAAAGTATCCTTGTCCACCCAGGTGGTTCATTGAGTCCTTGTTTTATTAAATCAACCACAAGTCCTTTCCTCAACTTCATAAAATCTCAACATGTATCTCTGTTCAAAATATAGCATGGCTAAGCATGTAACAACTACATTGTTTTCACTAAGGAATGTATAGGGTATCCTATTAGGATTTAGCATAGCATATAGTATAGAAATTCTTTTCATGCATGTTTCAAAATCCACTAAGTATAATGAAAATAGTAGGACTTTAGATGATAGTGTAACTTGCCTTTTTGGTAGGGAATGTTGGTTCACTCCTTGATCTTGCTAGTCTCACACTTTTCTAACTTCACTACAATCAATCAAGCAAATACAATATCAACTAGCATTCCAAACCAATAATCAATCAAGCAATTCACACACATAAAACAATGGGATCTAAGTCATGCATGCAAGCATGCAAAAGGTAGTTTTATTTGCAAAGATGGTCTCCACTAGGCTTCTAAACTTTGTAAGGTTCAAGGTGGTCATTTTCTTAAGTGGCAAAGTCATTTGCAAAAGGGTTTTATTCATAAACCATTTTTAAATCCAACCATTTTTTTATGTGGTGAAAAATGTTTTTATCAAATCAAAACTTTATGTCTTTCACCAAATAAGTTTATAATTCCCAAAACTTGGTGTTTAGGGTCAGTAGGTTTGATTCAAATCATTTTCTCAAAGTCTTTGTTTTAAAAAATCATTTCCATATTTAAAACAATATTTTTATTCGGCTAGAAATGGGCTAAATCAATTAATCCATCCTAAACTTCACCAAATCCATTTTCAAAAACATGGGTTGGTTCCTAGGGTCAGTAAGTTCACCACAACCCAATTGCAAAGGTTTTAACCCTAAAAACATTTTGGAATAATTTTTCTAATCTAAACAAGCATACAAATGTTTCTGCAAAAACAAGCAATCTACCAGAGGCTTTTTACTAAACAAATTGCATGGTTGGCTAGGGATTGTTCCACTGATTCCATTGATATAAAGTTTGCAATTTTTGGACGTGTGGATCAAAAGTTATAGAGTTTTCAAATCTGCATCAAAATTTGTTTCTCAAATTCTGTTTTAAACAAAGACTGGCCACGCGTCATGATCTTATTGGGCGGTACCGCTTCGCGCGGATTGCGCTCTGTGGGGCGTTGGATCTAACTTAAACGAATGGATCATATGGGGCGCGTACCGGTTCGTTTAGTTCTAATTGCAGCCACCAGATTTAAATCCAACAGCCACAGATGCTTGGCCAAAGGCTGGCGACGCTGCGCGGCGGCAGACGGCGGCGACGGTCAGGCGATGGGCTAGCGGCGGTTCTAGGAAGCAAAGAACGAAGTGGGGATGCTCACCGTGATCGCAAGGACGTGGTGATGCTCGAGGCGTGGTCGGTTGGTCGAGGGGCGCTCTGGTTCTAGATGGATTGCTCGCTGGAGACGTGGTCGGCGTCAGATGGTCCTGGAGCTCATCGAGGGTGGTGCTGTCGTTCGCCCCGAGGGAAAATGAAGACACAGTTAGACGCGCAAGATCAAGGCGATGTTGCTTGTGTGAAAGAGAAGGAGAGGGGCGGTCGGATACTACCTGGGAACTCGCTGGAGATAGTAGCAGACGCGGCGGCACTCGGGAGTTGTCGAAGCCGACGCTCTGGGGCGCCCGCGGTTGAACGGAGGGTACAGGAAGAAGCGCCTGAGGCTGGGGAATGTTCCCGTTTGGTTGGGGAGGTGAGGGGCGGCAGTGGTTCGCCGGAATTGACCGGAGACGGTGGTCGGAGCAGTGACGGTGCGGGGCGAATTAGTCGCAGCCTGGAGGCAGAGAGAGGGAGCGGTCTGGGGGAAATGAGAGAGGAGGCCAGGGCGGTTAATAGGGTGTAGTCACGGCAAGTAACGGTCACGGAATCAACGCGTATTCAACGCCGGCGTAAATGGCAGCAACGGCAGGGCGTCGTCTGCGCGAGGAAGAAGGAGTGAGCTGGCTGCGTGGGTCCGCTTCGTCAGCGAAGGAGAGAGACAGGGAGAGGGGTCCACCAGTCATTGTCTGCGCGGGTTAAAAACGGAGTGCAAAACGTTTTCTTCGGGAGGGAGAGAGTGGGCTGGTTGTTGGGCTTAATGGGCTGGCCGGCTGGGCTGTGTCCAATTCTATTTTTTTTCTTTCCTGATTGTTTTTCTTTTTCCAATTCTATTTTCTGTTTTGAAATTCAAACAATTAATCCACATTCAAATCAATTCAAACTTTCACCAAACATTGTAATTGAATTTGGTTCTGTTTAACAACATAAACCAAAGTCCTAAAATAATATTTTTATTTTAGGGTCCATTATTAATTAAATAAATAGACCTTGTTTAATAATCAAATAGATTTTGTTTTATTTAAAAACCTCCATTTGAAATTTAATTATTTCTAAAACCAAATCAGTAGGTTTTATTTGGAATTAAAGAATACTTAGAAAACTTTTAAAATAAATAAATAAGTTTTGATGTTTTACTTAAAATAGTAAAACCTTTTATTTTTAATAAACTTGGATATTAAATCCTTATTAATTTATTTTAAATAAACCTTTACTAATCTTTATCAAAGCAAAATGTTTTATTTCAAAAGCTTGACCAAGGTTTATTTTGGCTCCATAAAATAATCCTTATTTATAAATCTACCTTTTCTTTTGGAAACCAAATCTTTTATTAAAAGATCCAAAAAAATAATTTTAAATATTTTTAAGTTTTATTGATTAAATTTTTTTTTTCTAAATTCCTTTAGGATTTATTTGATCCAAATAGGTTTTGAAAGTTCCCAATTGAATTCAAAAAGTTTATTCTCACTCTGAAAATCAACAAAGTTTCATTTATTCATTTATTTTTCACATTACAAGATTTGGAAAATCTTGGGATGTGACACAAATGCCCATCCTCATTTGAGAGCTTAGTGTTTTAAAAACCAAGTTTGTTTGTTTCCTTGTTGATTGGTTTGAGTGTAGAGTTTGAACAAATTTATACAAAACAAAAATGGTTTCAAAACCATTTTCAATCTTTTGCAAACCAAGTGCTAAGTCACTGTTATTTTGTCTTTCCAAAAATGACCAAGCCAACTCAAAGTGACCACATGGTTTTATGCCAAGTTTTGTGACTGTTGCACACTGCAAAAATCCAGAAAAGATTTGAATTCAAATAGAGTTTTAATTCATTTGAAAATCATTCCAGAAAATCAAATTAGAAAAAGAAAAGGAGTAAAGAAAAGGAAAAGGGCCGGCGCTACCAATCTGGCCCATCAGCAGAAGCAGCCCAACTAGCCCACCCGGGCCACCTCTCTCTCTCTCTCTCACGCGCAGACGCACCCGCGGAGTCACTGACGCCAGGACCCCACCAACCTTCTGTTTATTTCGCTGACAAGTGGACCCGTGACCCCGTCGTCGTCTTCGTCAATCACGCACGCCTGCGCCGCTCTCGCCGCCGTTACTCGCCGCAGTCACTGCCGCATTAAATCCCCTTGATTCCGCGAGTAACTCCACGCCCCGCTCCGGCTATAAGAACCTCTCCCCCTCGCGATCATTTTCCCCCACACTGCACACCCTTCTCGCCACCAGGCTGCCAGTATTCGCTCTCGCGCCGCCGCAGACAGAGCCTACTCCGGCGATCAATTCTGGTAAACCTCGTGCGCCCCTTCCTCTCTGGTTCCTACGAGTAGCTTCGCAACTTCCTTGCGCACCTCCTGATCCTCTTTGCCCATCTGTTTGTGATCCAGAGCTTCGTCTTCGACGTGCACCGTGAGCAACCGACGGCGTCTCCAACTCCGGCGAGTGATTAAGGTAAAATCCGACCGCCCCGTGCCTCCCCTTTGACGCTGACTTGTTCGCCCAACCTATGCGCACACACTGATGCCCTCCGTTTGCATTAGGGCGAAGCAGAACATCGCCAACGTCGCCGTCCACCGGAGCCCGACCCTGTCATCCACTCCGACGAGATCCCACGGCCACTACAGCGCGCCCCTTGCCAAGCCACCGCCACGTTGAGGTTCCCCTCATCACTGCGATTCTTGTGAGCACACTCTCCCCTCCTCGGGTGACCTAGAACGCCGGCACCGCCACTGGCAGAGCGCACCGCCGCTCGCCGTTGCCGCGCGCCGCCAGAACTTGGTCGTTTGATCAATAGCCGTTGGATCTAGATCCAACGCGTGCGATAGAATCACTTAATCGAAGCGGTACGTTAGATCTGAGCCGTGCGTGTTCACTTAAATCCAATGATCTGCGTCGATCGATCCGCCCGAACCGGTACGGGCAAATAAGAAACAGACGCGTGGCTAGGGTTTGTTTAAAAACATAATTTGAAAACAGATTTGTATCCAAATTTGATTTAGCTATAACTTTTGATTCCCACGTTAGATTTTGGCAAATTTTATACCGTTGGAATCAAGAGAGCAAGCACTTTCTGTTTATGCAATTGTTTAGTGATTAGCTTCTGTTAAAATGATTTTAATTGCAGAAACTTGTTTAGGACTATTTGGAGTATATGAATTGTTTAGGAAATTGTTTTAGTGTCAAATAAACTTGGTTTAGCAAGTTTTTGACTTGTTTATGATACAGTACTATGCACTTGCTTGGTTGGGTTTTAAAAAAATCATCACTTAGCATTTTGCATGCATGCATATATTTATGTTTGTATATGATTGTGTGTAATTTTGTGCTACCATTCTTTGTGTAGACTTTGGTGCTAGTGATTGTGACTGTGAAGAGTGCTACTCTCCCAACTACCAAGGCAAGTGGTACTTCATGAATATTTCTATCCCTATATTTTTATACAAGCATTAGAAATATTTTTGCTAAGTCTTGCATGTTACTATTTTTGCCAAATGCCATGTTGGGAAATCCTAAGTAGTTGTAGAATTGCTAGGACATTTCTAAGTTAAGTACTATCTATGCCATGCTTAGCCTAGCTAGTAGCAAACAAGGGTTGGTAAATTATACATGCTATGATGAAAATATTTCTAAGTCTTTGGACTTATGTTTTTCTTAATAAAACAACTAAGTCAATGAATCACCTGGGTGGAAAGGGACTTGATTGGTGGTTTTTGGTTGAGTGGTTACACAAGGCCCATGGCTATGGTTTACCTTGTGTATCTCACTTGTGGAAAGCCACCCAGGAACAAAGGGATTTTAGTGGCCAAGTGTTGAGAAGCTTCTAGTGCAGCCACTTGGCAATATGGGCTCTGCCTGGATCACATAGGTTGCTAGAACTTAGCCATTTGGACAGTTGGTGGTAGTGGGAATGATAGGTTGGAACGCGTCCATTTGGTCTAAGGGAAGGCTTCTGAAAGGTCCTGTCTTGGTGAAACCAAGTCTGGTGGGGAAAGTGCACAACCTCTGCAGATGGAAAAATCTAAGTACTTAGCCAAGTCCATGGCAATGGAC
Source organism: Avena sativa (assembly GCA_916181665.1). Lineage (NCBI taxonomy): Eukaryota > Viridiplantae > Streptophyta > Magnoliopsida > Poales > Poaceae > Avena > Avena sativa. The sequence goes on along the minus strand of OV702294.1, from coordinate 160,674,558 downwards.
AACTTGAGCATCAAGACATGGAAGCTATCAAGAATCTCATCACTCCAACTTCTAAGTAAAAACTTGTGGGTGAACAAGGGTGAAGGACCTCAATGTCTATTGATGGTTCCTTGGTAAAGTTTTGACAAAGAAAACTTAGTGATTTCAACTAATAGGAAAAACCTATTTTGAGCAAAGCAAGCCAAGCTACACTTAGCCAAATTGCATATAGTAATATAGTCCACCTAAATTTTACTAAGGTATCACTTGCCAATACTATTCCAAAGTATTGACCCACTGTGGCTATAACTTGTGATGTTGCAGGTTACTCTGATGAGGATTAGGTGTCATGAGTCTACACTCAACATGTTTGCCTGTGGCACATGAGGATGAAGACTTATATTTATTTACTTATTCAAACTCTTGTATTAGGCCTGTGGCCTTTGAGTTGTAAAGACTATGTTTATCTCTGGAATGGATGTAATAAATGACCTTTGTATCTGTGTACTTCACCTTAAACTATGGATGCTAGCAATGATCCAGGGACTAGCATTGCAATCACAGGGATCCTTTTCCTTTACAAAGGAGGGATCTTACAGATGGTATCAGAGCATTGTGTTGCCTGTAGGATTATGACCCTAGGATTGGAAACCACTAAGGAAAAAATTTCAACTACTTCTACACTTGTCTATTCTTCTCGTAAACTTTTCTAATCTTCTCTCTCTTCTCTATTTGTAGATGAACTCCATCAACGAAGCCGTAAGGAAAGGACCACTCATGACAATGACCTTAGAGTGTGAGACAGAATTCCCCAAGGCTCTCAAGGACCTCATGGTTGCATTGGAGATACAAGGTGCAGCTGTGTACAAGGGTTTTCCAGCGATGGATGAAGGAGTGGAATACTGGTGGGTGCAACTTCACTTGTATAAAAAGAAGGAAGACAACCATCAGGAAAAAGGATTCTGCATGTTCACCAACTCAGTGGTGCACCCTACATTCTTTGAATCAGCAAGGGATGCAGCTTGGAAGACCATCAAAGAACTTGGTGATAGAGTCAAGTGCAGAATGCTCAACCTCCAAAATGATCTAAGGAAAGAGAAGGAACATACCCAATAGTTGGAAGCTACCAACCAAACCTTAAGAGGAGATATTATAGACTTAGTGATGGAATCATGTGAGCAAGAGAGGCTGATTTCTTCTAGAAACATTGTGTTAGCCAACAGATCCAATGAGATAGGATTGTAAACATACTTCGTTAGTTGTACCACCACCTATCACCCTATTTTCCAAAATGTTGCTTTAAAATAAGATTGAACCTTGGTTTATGTAATGGTTTCATGTATGCATGACTTGTGTGTTTTGCTTCCCAAGGATGTGTATGTGATGTTATGTCTTTTGTTTTATCTTGATTTGTGTTGTTCTAACTTTTGTATCTTATAAATAGATGCCTATTACCATCAGCACTGTTGAGGAGTTCCAGGTTACCCGCTTTGGTCCTCGTATCGTTGAGCTTACCACTTTGCTAAATCTCCCTCTTCCCACCATCATGGTGCATCCCCTCACCAAGTTTGAGAGGAAGGATCTCTGGGGCTTCAAGGTGAACCAGCCCGGACGCCAGACAGAGCCTACTACGGAGGCCATCGTCTTCAAGCTTATGCACGATGACAGGGAGAGAGGCCTTGAGGTAGTGATGCAGGATCTGATAGGACGTCTGCTAGGGCGACACTCCCGACAGGTTAGAGGCACCCACTTCCACGTCTTCGGAAGACGTGATGAGGATGGAGAGTCCATCGACTTTGAGGACGATTCGAGGGACGCAGCAGAGCCGATACGCCTGTACCTCCAGGACTTAGAGTCTCTCATTAGGCACATTGACACGGACATGACCAATGTCATGCTCAGCAATGATGAGCTCCAGGTGCAGCTTCGCGAGAAGGACAAGCTCTTCGCGCAGCAAGACGAGATAGTCAAGGAAATGGAGGCGAAGTTCGAGACCCAGGACAGGAAGTTCAAGAGTCAGGAGAAGCATGTCCAGGATAGGAACAAGAAAATCTGGGACATGACTGAAGAACTGCAGTCCAAGGACTTCGAGCTAGAGCAGCAGCAGTCGGTGATCGAGAGGCTTCATTCCCAGAAGAGGGCTCTCAAGGCCAAGATAGAGTCCTTGACCACTAGCATTGAGGAGAACAAGACCGCGATGGACAACGCAGGTCTTACCTTTGTCGAGGAGGAGATTGATGCCGATGAGTAGATTTGACTACTCGTTTATCTTTCGTTATCATACTTGTTATTTGAGAACTTGTTATTGGACCATCCGACATGTGGATGGCTTGCTACTTGTGTGTTTTACTTTGTGAACTTGTTATTCTGTTGTTGAACTTTTATCTTTGTGTTGCATGCTATGTGTTTGCTTATGTGATGTAATGTGCATGAAAGCATCTATGGGTATCTCATTCTTATCTCTATTTGAACAAAGCACAGATGCCTCCCCATCGTGCAAACCCCAACCCCAACAACAACAACATCACTCCCGAAATGCAGCAAATGATGACTGCTCAAACACAACTGATGCAAATGATGACAACATTTATCCAGAACCAAAACAACAACAACAACAACAACAACAACAACAACAATAACAACAACAATAACAACAACAACCCTCCGGGCTTTGATATGCTCACCAGGTTCTTGAGATTGAGGCCAGCGAAGTTCTCAGGAACGACTGATCCCATGGTGGCCAATGATTGGCTACGCTCAGTAAACAAGGACTTGGTAACCGTGGGCTGTACGGATGCTGAAAAGGTCAGATTTGCAGCACATCTGCTGGAAGGGCCAGCCGCCACTTGGTGGGACAACTTCCAGATCACCACTCACATAGATGAAGTGACATGGGCTATCTTTGAGGATGGCTTTCGCACTGCTCATATCTCATCAGGAGTGATGAGTCTAAAAAAGAAAGAGTTCCACAATCTGAAGCAGCGCCACCGCAGCGTGGCTGAATACATTGAGGAGTTCAACAATCTGGCGCGTTATGCACCGGATGAAGTTGACACTGATGCCAAGAGAAAGGAAAAATTTCTTGAAGGCTTGAATGATGAGCTGAATCTACAATTGGCTATGGCCTATGTTCCCACTTATCAGTCGCTCTGTGACAAGGCTGCTATTTTGGAGAACAAAATAAAGCAAGTTGAGAGTAGAAAGAGGAAGCACTCCGACAAGCACAACTCGGGATCGTCTCACAAACGATCTCACTATGATGACAGCGGAAGCTCAGGATCCCACAAGCATGGGAAATTCAATAATCACCACAACCACAACCGTCATGACAACAAGCATCACCGTAGTCATGACAATGACAAGTACAAGAACCACAAGAGTGGACATAAGAGCCACCACAATGGTAATGGTAGTGGAAGTGGAAGTCAGCCTGTTAAGAGAGACATCAGTCAGGTTGAATGCTTCAAATGCAAGAAGATGGGGCATTATGCAAATGAGTGCCCTGAAAAGAAAGTTGAAGGACCTATCAAGCCCAATCCTTTTCAGAAGGGACAGGTAAACCACATCAATGTGGAGGAGGTGTATGAGGAACCTGATGCTGTTGCTGGTAAGTTCAGACTCAATTCTATTCCAGCATTTGTACTCTTTGATACTGGTGCATCTCATTCATTCATATCAAGAGCATTTGTTGAAAGAAATGAACTACCGGTAGAAACTATTGGGTGTCCTATAAAAGTAAGTTCTCCTGGTGGAGAAATGATAGTGAATTCGGGATGTCATGATCTAGTCATAGAATTTGGGAAGTATAAGTTTCCCGTTAACTTGATAATTCTAAACTCCCAAGGATTGGATGTCATTCTGGGAATGGACTGGATGACTAAGTACAAAGGAGTGATAGATTGTGCCAACCATACTGTCTCACTCACAACTCCAGAAAATAAAAGGATCAGATTCAAGACCAACTTTGAAGCAAAAAGGAGTATGCTTAATTCCCTTAAGGGGGTTAGCATGGACAGTGTGCCAATTGTGAGTGAGTATCCGGATGTGTTTCTGGAAGAATTACCGAGAATGCCACCAGATAGAGATGTGGAATTTCTTATAGATTTGGTACCAGGGTATGGACCTATAGCAAAGAGACCTTATAAAATGTCAGTTGATGAACTGAAAGAACTCAAGAAACAACTAGGAGAACAGTTGCAGAAAGGATTTATTCAACCAAGTTCTTCATCTTGGGGAGCCCCAGTCTTGTTTGTGGAGAAGAAAGATAGAAGTCAAAGGTTATGCATAGATTACCGTTCACTCAACGAGGTAACTATCAAGAACAATATCCTTTGCCTAGAATCAATGACTTGTTTGATCAGCTTGAAGGAGCATGTGTGTTCTCAAAGATTGATCTAAGGTCAGACTATTTTCAACTCAAGATAAGAGAACAAGACATACCTAAAACAGCGTTCACCACAAGGTATGGATTGTATGAGTATACCGTAATGCCTTTTGGCTTGACCAATGCTCCAGCATACTTCATGAATATGATGAACAAGGTGTTCATGGAATTCCTTGACAAGTTTGTTGTCGTTTTCATCGATGACATCTTAGTCTACTCCAAGAGCAAAGAAGAACATGAAGGACACTTACGATTGATACTTGAGAAGTTGAGAGAGCATAAACTTTATGCCAAATTCAGCAAGTGTGAGTTCTGGCTGGAGGAAGTTGGTTTTCTTGGTCATGTTATGACGAAGGATGGTGTAGCAGTTGATCCTGCTAAGGTTTCAGCTGTGACTGAATGGGAATCTCCCAAGTCCGTGAAAGAAGTTCGTAGTTTCCTTGGCTTAGCAGGTTACTACAGAAGGTTCATTGAGAATTTCTCTAAGGTAGCTAAGCCCATGACTGAATTGTTAAAGAAAGATAAGAAGTTTGCTTGGTCTCAAGGTTGTGAACTCAGCTTTCAGGAATTGAAGAAGAGACTTGTGACAGCACCAGTCTTGTGTCTGCCAGATTTGGAAAAAGATTTCCAAGTATACTGTGATGCATCTCATCAAGGTTTGGGTGCAGTACTTATGCAAGACGGTAAAGTTGTGGCTTATGCCTCGAGACAACTCAAAACTCATGAGGTAAACTATCCTACTCATCATTTAGAGTTAGCCTCTGTTGTCCATGCACTCAAGACATGGAGACACTATCTTTTGGGAAAGCGTTGTGAAGTGTTCACAGATCACAAAAGTTTGAAGTATATCTTCACCCAGAAGGAAATTAATATGAGACAAAGGAGATGGCTAGAACTTATCAAGGACTATGACTTAAGTTTGCAATACCACCCCGGTAAAGCGAATGTTGTAGCAGATGCTCTAAGTCGTAAGGTATTTGTGAATGGCCTTACCAAAGGAGAATTGCCAGATGATCTGTGTACCCAATTTAGGAAACTCAGATTGGAGATTGTGCCTGAAGGACATCTCATGTCTTTGGATGTTCAACCAACTTTGTTGGACAAGATCAAAGAAGCCCAGAAGATTGATAAAGAAATCGAGGAGATTAAAGAAAAGATTGGCAAAGGAAAAGCCAAAGGGTTCCATGAAGACGAACAGGGTACTTTATGGCATGGGAAACGTATTTGTGTTCCACAAGATCCGGAACTGCGGAAACTGATTTTGCAAGAAGCACATAACTCTCCGTATTCCATTCATCCGGGTAACACCAAAATGTACATGGACATGAAAGAAAGATTTTGGTGGAATAATCTCAAGAAGGACATCGCCGAACATATTGCCTTGTGTGATGTGTGTAGTAGAGTGAAAGCGGAGCATCAGAAACCAGCAGGTTTGCTTCAACCACTACCTATTCCTGATTGGAAGTGGGACAAGATTGGTATGGATTTCATTACCGGATTACCAAGGACCCGGTCAGGGTACGATTCTATTTGGGTAGTAGTGGATCGCCTAACTAAAGTGGCTCATTTCATACCCGTGAAGACAACCTATACGAGTGCTAAGTTAGCAAAAATTTACATGAGTAGAATTGTATGTCTACATGGAGTGCCCAAGAGTATTGTGTCTGATAGGGGAACCCAATTCACTTCCCATTTTTGGAGACAGTTACATGAGTCATTGGGAACGAGGTTGGAATTCAGTACTGCTTTTCATCCTCAAACCGATGGACAAACAGAAAGGACTAATCAGATTCTCGAAGACATGTTGAGGGCATGTGCCCTAGACTATGGAGCCAGTTGGGATGAAAGTCTGCCTTACGCAGAATTTTCTTATAACAACAGCTATCAAGCCAGCATTGAGATGGCACCGTTTGAGTTTCTCTACGGAAGAAAATGTACCACCCCATTGTTATGGAATGGTGTGGGAGAAAGAAGTCTATTCGGGCCAGATCTTATCAAAGAAGCCGAAGAGAAAGTCAAGTTGGTTAAGGACAGGTTGAAGATAGCACAGTCCCGACAGAAAAGCTACGCAGATCCTAAGCGTAGAGAAGTTACCTACGAAGTTGGTGATAGAGCCTATCTTAGAGTGACACCACTTCGTGGAGTGAAAAGATTCAGAGTCAAAGGAAAATTGGCACCAAGATATGTTGGGCCATTCAAGATTCTGAGTCGCAAAGGAGAAGTTGCCTATGAAATTGAACTGCCAGAATCTCTGTCAGCTATCCATAATGTGTTTCATGTGAGTCAGCTTAAGAAATGTCATCCAGAAATGGAAGAAACTTCTTTGAAGGATAGTATACCTTTGGAGGAGGTTCAACTAGAAAGTGATCTCACTTATGAAGAGAAACCTATCAAGATCCTTGAGACTACAGAAAGAGTCACAAGGACAAAGACTATCAAGTTTTGCAAAGTACAGTGGAATCATCATTCCGAAGAGGAAGCAACATGGGAAAGAGAAGATGATCTTCGGAAAGACCACCCTCACCTATTTGCTAGCCAATCTGAATCTCGAGGGCGAGATTCACCTTAAGGGGGTTAGATTTGTAACATCCCAAAAATCATGATTTCAAAGATTGCATATAATTCATGCATGCATATAGAATTGAGATCAATTTCAAACCCATTTCAAGAAAACAGAAGCACATAGTGCTATCATTTTATGTGAGCAAACTTAAATCAAATGCCCATCCTCATTTGAGAGCTTAGTGTTTTAAAAACCAAGTTTGTTTGTTTCCTTGTTGATTGGTTTGAGTGTAGAGTTTGAACAAATTTATACAAAATAAAAATGGTTTCAAAACCATTTTCAATCTTTTGCAAACCAAGTGCTAAGTCACTGTTATTTTGTCTTTCCAAAAATGACCAAGCCAACTCAAAGTGACCACATGGTTTTATGCCAAGTTTTGTGACTGTTGCACACTGCAAAAATCCAGAAAAGATTTGAATTCAAATAGAGTTTGAATTCATTTGAAAATCATTCCAGAAAATCAAATTAGAAAAAGAAAAGGAGTAAAGAAAAGGAAAAGGGCCGGCGCTACCAATCTGGCCCATCAGCAGAAGCAGCCCAACTAGCCCACCCGGGCCACCTCTCTCTCTCGCACGCGCGGACGCACCCGCGGAGTCACTAACGCGAGGACCCCACCTCCCTTCTGTTTATTTCGCTGACAAGTGGACCCGTGACCCCGTCGTTGTCTTCGTCAATCACGCGCGCCTGCGCCGCTCTCGCCGCCGTTACTCGCCGCAGTCACTGCCGCGTTAAATCCCCTTGATTCCGCGAGTAACTCCATGCCCCGATCCGGCTATAAGAACCTCTCCCCCTCGCGATCATTTTCCCCCACACTACACACCCTTCTCGCCACCAGGCTGCCAGAATTCGCTCTCGCGCCGCCGCAGACAAAGCCTACTCCGGCGATCAATTCTGGTAAACCTCGTGCGCCCCTTCCTCTCTGGTTCCTACGAGCAGCTTCGCAACTTCCTTGCGCACCTCCTGATCCTCTTTGCCCATCTGTTTGTGATCCAGAGCTTCATCTCCGACGTGCACCGTGAGCAATCGACGTCGTCTCCAACTCCGGCGAGTGATTAAGGTAAAATCTGACCGCCCCGTGCCTCCCCTTTGACGCTGACTTGTTCGCCTGACCTATGCGCACACACTGATGCCCTCTGTTTGCGTTAGGGCGAAGCAGAACGTCGCCAACGTCGCCGTCCACCGGAGCCTGACCCTGTCATCCACTCCGACGAGATCCCACGGCCACTACAGCGCGCCCCTTGCCAAGCCACCGCCACGTTGAGCTTCGCCTCGTCACTGCGATTCTGGTGAGCACACTCTCCCCTCCCCAGGCGACCTAGAACGCCGGCACCGCCACTGGCAGAGCGCGCTGCCGCTCGTCGTCGCCGCGCGCCGCCAGAACTTGGTCGTTTGATCAATAGCCATTGGATCTAGATCCAACGCGTGCGATAGAATCACTTAATCGAAGCGGTACGTTAGATCTGAGCCATGCGCGTTCACTTAAATCCAACGATCTGCGTCGATCAATCCGCCCGAACCGGTACGGGCCAATAAGGAACAGACGCGTGGCTAGGGTTTGTTTAAAAACATAATTTGAAAACAGATTTGTATCCAAATTTGATTTAGCTATAACTTTTGATTCCCATGTTAGATTTTGGCAAATTTTATACCGTTGGAATCAGGAGAGCAAGCACTTTCTGTTTATGCAATGTGTTTAGTGATTAGCTTCTGTTAAAATGATTTTAATTGCATAAACTTGTTTAGGACTATTTGGAGTATATGAATTGTTTAGGAAATTGTTTTAGTGTCAAATAAACTTGGTTTAGCAAGTTTTTGACTTGTTTATGATACAGTACTATGCACTTGCTTGGTTGGGTTTTAAAAAAATCATCACTTAGCATTTTGCATGCATGCATATATTTATGTTTGTATATGAATTGTGTGTAATTTTGTGCTACCATTCTTTGTGTAGACTTTGGTGCTAGTGATTGTGATTGTGAAGAGTGCTACTCTCCCAACTACCAAGGCAAGTGGTACTTCATGAATATTTCTATCCCTATATTTTTATACAAGCATTAGAAATATTTTTGCTAAGTCTTGCATGTTACTATTTTTGCCAAATGCCATGTTGGGAAATCCTAAGTAGTTGTAGAATTGCTAGGAAATTTCTAAATTAAGTACTATCTTTACCATGCTTAACCTAGATAGTAGCAAACAAGGGTTGGTAAATTATACATGCTATAATGAAAATATTTCTAAGTCTTTGGACTTATGTTTTTCTTAATAAAACAACTAAGTCAATGAATCACCTGGGTGGAAAGGGACTTGATTGGTGGTTTTTGGTTGAGTGGTTACACAAGGCCCATGGATATGGTTTACCTTGTGTATCTCACTTGTGGAAAGCCACCCAGGAACAAAGGGATTTTAGTGGCCAAGTGTTGAGAAGCTTCTAGTGCAGCCACTTGGCAATATGGGCTCTGCCTGGATCACATAGGTTGCTAGAACTTAGCCATTTGGACAGTTGGTGGTAGTGGGAATGATAGGTTGGAACGCGTCCATTTGGTCTAAGGGAAGGCTTCTGAAAGGTCCTGTCTTGGTGAAACCAAGTATGGTGGGGAAAGTGCACAACCTCTGCAGATGGAAAAATCTAAGTACTTAGCCAAGTCCATGGCAATGGACAACTTGAGCATCAAGACATGGAAGCTATCAAGAATCTCATTACTCCAACTTCTAAGTAAAAACTTGTGGGTGAACAAGGGTGAAGGACCTCAATGTCTATTGATGGTTCCTTGGTAAAGTTTGACAAAGAAAACTTAGTGATTTTAACTAATAGGAAAAACCTATTTTGAGGAAAGCAAGCCAAGCTACACTTAGCCAAATTGCATATAGTAATATAGTCCACCTAAATTTTACTAAGGTATCACTTGCCAATACTATTCCAAAGTATTGACCCACTGTGGCTGTAACTTGTGATGTTGCAGGTTACTCTGATGAGGATTAGGTGTCATGAGTCTACACTCAACATGTTTGCCTGTGGCACATGAGGATGAAGACTTATATTTATTTACTTATTCAAACTCTTGTATTAGGCCTGTGGCCTTTGAGTTGTAAAGACTATGTTTATCTCTGGAATGGATGTAATAAAGGACCTTTGTATCTGTGTACTTCATCTTAAACTGTGGATGCTAGCAATGATCCAGGGACTAGCATTGCAATCACAGGAATCCTTTTCCTTTACAAAGGAGGGATCTTACAACTAGGATGAAGGTGCAATCTGAACAACTAGGATGAAGGAAACTCAGGTGTCAGCAAGCTTCAACTTAGATCAAAGAAAGAAACATACGTGTTCTAGTCTGATGAAAGACACTGCAATATACTCCACACAAGATCTATTATCTGATAGAGTAGCTACACGAGATTATTGTGTACTAAGAAACATTTACACCTGACCCGGCTGCAGATGAGATGCCTGTCCTCGGCTACACGAGATTATTGCAGATAGAGTAGCTACACGAGATCTGTTACGTCAATACCAGCCCCAGCTGCAGATGAGATGCGTGTCAAATGAACATGTCAATTTCCATATAGGAAACACAAATTTCAAGAACAGCTAGCTATATGAGAAGGAATTGAATGGAAAGATGGCCAGGTAAGAAGCCGGCTTAGGAAGGAACAACTCTTGCAAATTCTCATGTGACCTGCAGATCAAACAGATCACATATTAGACAACAGAACATTTTGAGAAAACTCAATCGGGAGGAACAACTCGTGCAACTGGAAGTGGCAGGGGAAGAGGCCAACTTGGGGAGGTCCAGGCCGCCGCCGTCGTTCACCTTCCACCGCCGTTCCCCTCCTGTCGCCCGGTCGACCTAGGGTTAGGGGCGGGCTCACGGAGGGGACGGACGGGCGTCAGACGACTAGGCCACAGAGGAGGGCGAGGAGAGGGAGAGGATGGTGGGGAAGGGGAGAGAGGGGGCGGGGAGGAGCTTACCAGAGCCGCAACTGCCGGTTCTCAGGTCGTGGTCTCCATCTCCATTGGCAGGAGCTCCAGGTCGCGGCTCTGTTTCTGTTCGACGAACGGGTACGCACCCAGTTTTCGAGCGTTTCCGAGGTAGCGACCTCCGAACGGGTGGGGTGCGGGACACAGGCGCGATGTGGGCTCGGAATTTGCCCCGGTTTCCAGGCCTAGATTCTAAACGCATCCAAATGGCAGAATTGGTGGCATGAATTCCAGATTCCATGATTCCGAGCTCCAATTCATACATCCAAACACAACGTTAAAGTAATAAATCCTTGTCTATTACCTATTTTGAAAATTCTTTAAAAACATTTCTTAAATAAGAAATAATTATATTTCTTTAGAAATATTAAAACCTTAAAATCTAATTACTAAAGTTCTAAAACATAACTAAGATTTATAATAAAAACTTAAGCATAAGTCATTAACTTTATAATACTCTTTTAAACCCTAAATCAAAATTCAAAACCACAATCTTTAAGATAATTTTATACATCATTCACTAATATTAAAGAGGGAATGATCTTATCATCTAAATAATAGTTAACATGACTTTAAATCTAACACATTAACAATATCATCCAAATTATACTTCCATTGAATAGTTGCATATTATTTCCATAATAGCAAAACAAATTTAAGCTAATCATTCACTTAAATATAAAATGAATAACTCCACACCTTAGTCATACTTATCATAAATCCAAAACTTGAGAATAATTAAAACAAATTACACCTTAAGTTTATTTACCCTTTTAAAGTTAAATTTACTCTCAAAAGCCTATAAAAATTATGTCTAATAAACTACTTATGTTTTTATAGTTAACTTTGGTCTATTTTAATTAAGACATAAAGCATCTCAAGTCCAAACTATTCGAGCAAGCGCAAACAACATCAATCACATTCTATCAACCATAAATATTGTTTAAACCTTATCAAAGAAACCTTTTCTTCGAAGTTTATTCTTTTTGCCACTTCAAAAAATAACTCTACAATAATTTCCTTCAACCCTTAAACAACCCAATACATAGACTTTCATCATAACCACCAAATAGCAACTAATATCAATCTTAGATTACTATTGCACTCTACTTTTATATCTTGTATATCAAGACTTAAGTTCCTTATAAATGCATTTCCTATGAAGTAAAAAATTAAAGATGAACCAACTCTTAAAGGAACCACCTAAGTTCACTTCACTTAAAGTATTGGGGATACACTTTGGAGTTTTATAAAAATGCATAGCATTACTTATGCATAATAGCATATTGCTTCTTTAAACATTAGTCCTTACTAGACCAATGATGCTGATTCTATATTTTGGATCTTCTATTGTCTTGAAGACCATGAGTGCATAATCTTGCAATCACACATAGGCAAGTTCACACTTGCTCATGTCCTTTGATTGTTTTCTGTAAAGTATTTGCAAATCTAGTGTTTTCATCACCTGCATTTCAAAAATGTCAGAAAACACTATTTTCATAATAATATGATTATAGGTTATTTACCATGAGGTAATAACCCACAATGAAAGTTCCGACGGTAAAGAAACATATTATATAGGACTTAACAACCAATGTCGTCAGTGATTCTTGCGCCATATATCACACGTTAACCATGAGATTTAGAATGTGACGGAGAAGTCAGCTGTATACTTTTCCTTCCGTATGTAGGCAAGACGACCTTAACGTGACGCTGTGTTTCCTTGGGAGGATCCATCATATGGGTGGGCACCCTTAGGCCCCACGATTTTGGTGTCTAGATTATCTATGAGTGGTTGTTAGTGGTATAGTCAGCCCTATATGGAACATTCCAGGGCATCACCAGCTCATAGAGTCTTCGGGAACTCATCATGGTTATAGCTTACCTGGGAGGGGGCTTAACGGAGGTGTAGTAAGCCCTGGAGGATCGTGCAGACATGCGGGGTCACGGAGAGGGTAGTGATTGGCTTGGATCATCTATTGGGCCCCACATCACGAAATTGTGGACGGGAAAGATCGCTCGGTTGTGCAACAAGGATTTGATCTCTCATGGGTAAAGTAACGCACCTATGTAGAGTGTAAGAACCGTAACTTGTTACTCCCTGTTCCAAGAAGGATCTACGAAAGCGGCAGGAAAGGAAATCCACGAAAGTTTTGGTAAACCCGTGATGGCTAACGGACATAGCTTTTTTAAATAAAAGCAACCTTTGAATAAATGTTTATGGAAACCTGCATTGCCTACGACCTATGATATGTGGCTGTAGATATAGTGCTTCAAACACTCCTTTCTAGTGAACTTGCTGAGTACGCTCGTACTCAACGTATCTTCCTAACCCTTGCTAGATTCTGAAGCCAATACAGACAATGTCTACATCAACTTATGATCAAGGGAATCATCATCAACAGCTCAAGTTCTTCAATGAAGTCAAGGAAGTTAACATAGACATCAACTAAGTGAAGACGAAGTTGCTGATTAGATAGGAATATACTCTCTAGCCATAGAACCTACTTCTGTAGAGTATTGCAATAGCAGCAATGCAAGCAAAATAGTTAGATGCTAATCTTATTAGCATGATATTTATGAGTTGATTATTTCTGATTCTTATTTGTAAGAAGTTTCTTTCTCTCTCTTTAACCTAGAGTGTTCTCTAGATCTTTTGTAAAGAGTCGAGTTGTAACCTATAGTCATGTCTTGGACCTGCTGTGTTTCTGTTGTACCACTCTAAGGGATGTAATACTAGTGAACGGTGTTTCATTGGTGTTATGTCAACGACTATAGTGTACTACATCATGCAGTGGTATGCTGGGTCACCGCAGTGGGCACACCCTATGGTGGCGCGGGTACTCCCTGGTGGCGCCACCAGGGGGTGTGTCCCCCTGGCTGCCTCCTCGCCTCACCCTTTCGCCTATAAGAAGCCCCCGATGAGAAAACCCTAGAGGGATCGACATATCTCCACGAAAAGTTCTACAATGCCGTCGCCACCGAAGGGGAGATTTGGGGGACAGAAGTATCTGTTCCGGCACCCTGCCGGGATGGGGAATTGCCCCCGGAGCCATCTCCATCGATCTCCACCACCATCTCCATCGCTGTTGCTGATTCGCATGATGAGGAGGGAGTAGTTCTTCCTCGAGGCTAAGGGCTCTACTGGTAGCTATGTGTTGATCTCTCTCTCTATGCATGATATTATTGTGATCATGAGCTTTGTAATCAAGTAGATCTACTCTGCTACTCAAGTGCTTTAATAGATCTCGGCTCTCCCCATGTGTGTGAAAGTGACAGCGTGCACACCGTGTGGCACTTAGGCTAAAGATTATAGAAATACTTGTCATGAGTTATATTTGGAGTTGGATGTCTCTATGAAATTGTGGTGTTTGTCGGAACCATCTAGCGCTCAAGGTGATAGTGTGGGGTTATCTAGATGGGAAAGCGGACTTTGAGGTGTGATGTTATAGCCCTGCCGTGGATTAGAGTTGTCCAATCGGAGTGTAGTTCAAAGTAGTATCATGAAGAGAAGATATCTATATGAGAGTGTTCACTAGTGAAAGTATGATCCCTAGGCCTTGTTTCTAAGCATTGAAACACCGTTTACAACTAGATCTATTACATGTTTGCTTGCTTCTATCTTTGTTTCAGATTGCCTTTAATCTCTTCCACGCCATGAAAGTCTTTTTGGCACCGTTGTCTTATAATCATCCATATTAGTTGTATTTCACTATCTCTTCGCCAAACTAGTGCACCTATACACCTGACAAGTGTATCGGGTGTGTTGGGGACACAAGAGACTTCTTGTATCTTGATTGCAGGGTTGCTTGAGAGGGATACCTTTGACCACTTCCTCCCTGAGTTCGATAAACCTTGGGTGATCCACTTAAGTGAAACTTACTGCTGTTCTACAAACCTCTACACTTGGAGGCCCAACACTGTCTACAAGAATAGAAGCGTGCACAGACATCAAGCTCTTTTCTGGCGCTATTGCCAGGGAGGTAAGGTAAAAGGTACTCACATCCTCTAGCTACTAAGCTATCTTCTAGTACTGTTGCTTGTGTGTGAGTGCTCGAAGTTATTTCCTTTAGATTCTGCAATTATATATTTTTGTTTCTTGTTTTTATTTTCAATAGTTAGGCTTAATGGAAAACAACAACAAAATTAGAGAGCTTTATAGTATTTATCTTGAGTTAGGACATGAAGTGTTTGAAGAGAAAATTAAAAACCCTATGGAACTTTATTTGCATGCTAATAGAAATGACATTAGTATACATTCTTTGAACACCATTATTGCTAATGCTATGGAAACGTCTAAGCTTGGGTAAGCTAGTTTTATGAGAATGATATTTTTAGTTCCCCTACTATGGAGGAGAAAATTTGCTATGATGATACTATACCTCCAATATATGATGATTACAATGATGCGTATGATATTTTCAGTCCACCTATTATTGAGGAGAAAGTTAATTATGATTACAATATGCCTCCTATATTTGATGATTATGGTGATGAGAATAATAATGATAGCTATTTTGTTGAAATTGCTCCCACTATAATTAATAAGAATGACTATGCTTATGTGGAGAGTAATAATTATTATATGCATATGGCACATGATAAGAATGTTTTATGTGATAGTTATATTGTTAATTTTATTCATGATGCTACTGAAAGTTATTATGAGAGAGGAAAACATGGTTTTATGCATCTCAATAATATTAAGTTCCCCTCTTTATGTTGAAAATTTTGAAGTTGCACTTATTTTGCTTTCCTATGCTTGTTGCTTTGTGCTTTCATGACTTGTTTATTTAAAATATTCCTATGCATAGGAAGTGGGTTAGACTTAAATGTCTTTTGAATTTTCTTCTTGATGCTCTCTTTTATTTTCAATTCATATTTCTTATGTGAGCATCTTCTCAAATTATCATGCCTAACTTAAAGGCGTCAAAGAAAAGTACATCTTGGGAGATAACCCAATAGTTTTATTGAGTCTTGGAAGTTATTACTTCTATAATAACCTCTCCTTATCCTTTTTGTTTGATTTTTGTGCCAAGAATAACCTCTAATGAGAGAGAAGTAAGATTTGGGGAAGTTGCTGTCCAGAAACAGATTTTTGTGCTTCACTGTAAAAATTCGTGAAACATCTCTGTAAGTCGGATTGAGCTGTAATTTTCTGAATAAATCCCCCAGTCTATTATCTAACTTTTGTTAGTTTAACACCTTTCGATTTGAGCAACATAAGGTCTTCGAAAAAATCGGTTTTTACCTGTTGGTCTGTTTTGACAGATTTCTGCCATCATTTGCATTTGCCTCTTATCGATTTCTTTTTGAGTTCTCTTTGGTAAATTGAGATTTTTAAAGGAATTGCTTCAGTAGCTTGTGTTTTTAATGGAAGTTTTGCTGTGTTGAAACTAAATCCCAAGGTTTATTACTTTTAAATGCACTAATGTTGCTAATGAATATTGTGTGAAGTTTTGTATGAAGGAAAATTTCAAGTGTAGGGGAAGAATGATGTAATAAGATGAAGAATGGACAAAAGATCAAGCTTGAGGATGCCACCCCGTGTCACCCCAGGAAATATTCAAGAGGTACAAGCGTCAAAGCTTGGGGATTCCCAAGGCATCCCCTTCTTCATCAATAAAAATCTCAGGTCTCTTTCTAGACACTTCATTTTTATTGTTTCATGCACAGTTGTGTTGTTCTTGGAGCGTCTTTGTTTTTGTTTTTAGTTTTCCTTTGCCTTGTTTGCTGCAATAAGTTGGTTGGGTCCCAGCACACTTCTTTTGGAGAGAGACACACTCCATTTTCATTGCCTAGAACACTCTAGTTTTCATTCTTATTGTCTTGTGAGTGACTTGGTAAAGTCAAAACAACATCTAGCATGACATGGTAAAGTCTAAGCCACAGTCAAATCAAGCTTCTCTTTGTACCACCTAAGCATGAAGCTTCCTACTCTTTTCCAACACCAATCGACTTATTTGAAACAAATCACAAAGATAATAATCAACAAAGATAAGTGAGCTTGTCTCAAAAAACCCAAAAAGAAGAACTAAAAAGTTCTAAGTTGAAAGCACAAGAAAACTAAGGCTAAACACAGTGCTAGCAAAAGAGAACACTCACAAGACAATAAGAATGAAAACTAGAGTGTTCTAGGCAATGAAAATGGAGTGTGTCTCTCTCCAAAAGAAGTGTGCTGGGACCCAACCAACTTATTGCAGCAAACAAGGCAAAGGAAAACTAAAAACAAAAACAAAGACGCTCCAAGAACAACACAACTGTGCATGAAACAATAAAAATGAAGTGTCTAGAAAGAGACCTGAGATTTTTATTGATGAAGAAGGGGATGCCTTGGGAATCCCCAAGCTTTGACGCTTGTACCTCTTGAATATTTCCTGGGGTGACACGGGGTGGCATCCTCAAGCTTTATCTTTTGTCCATTCTTCATCTTATTACATCATTCTTCCCCTACACTTGAAATTTTCCTTCATACAAAACTTCACACAATCTTCATTAGCAACATTAGTGCATTCAAAAGTAATAAACCTTGGGATTTAGTTTCAACACAGCAAAACTTCCATTAAAAACACAAGCTACTGAAGCAATTCCTTTAAAAAGCTCAATTACCAAAGAGAACTCAAAAAGAAATCAATAAGAGGCAAATGCAAATGATGGCAGAAATCTGTCAAAACAGACCAACAGGTAAAAACCGATTTTTTTGAAGACCTTCTGTTGCTCAAATCGAAAGGTGTTAAACTAACAAAAGTTAGATAATAGACTGGGGGATTTATTCAGAAAATTACAACTCAATCCGACTTACAGAGATGTTTCACAAATTTTTACAGTGAAGCACAAAAATCTGTTTCTGGACAGCAACTTCCCCAAATCTTACTTCTCTCTCATTAGAGGTTATTCTTGGCACAAAAATCAAACAAAAAGGATAAGGAGAGGTTATTACAGAAGTAATAACTTCCAATATTCAATAAAACTATTGGGTTATCTCCCAAGAAGTACTTTTCTTTGACGCCTTTAAGTTAGGCATGATAATTTGAGAAGATGCTCACATAAGAAATATGAATTGAAAATAAAAGAGAGCATCAAGAAGCAAATTCAAAAGACATTTAAGTCTAACCCACTTCCTATGCATAGGAATCTTTTAAATAAACAAGTCATGAAAGCACAAAGCAACAAGCATAGGAAAGCAAAATAAGTGCAACTTCAAAATTTTCAACATAAAGAGGGGAACTTAATATTATTGAGATGCATAAAACCATGTTTTCCTCTCTCATAATAACTTTCAGTAGCATCATGAATAAAATTAACAATATAACTATCACATAAAACATTCTTATCATGTGCCATATGCATATAATAATTATTACTCTCCACATAAGCATAGTCATTCTTATTAATTGTAGTGGGAGCAATTTCAACAAAATAGCTATCATTATTATTCTCATCACCATAATCATTAAATATAGAGAATTAGGATTGCTTAATGTGCCTTGTTCCAGCATGATTAGTGATTATTGTTGTAGCATGACTTGTTCCAAACAATTAGGATTGCTTAATGTGCCTTGAAAGAATCATGCGTTGTTTTAGCATACAAAAGAATAATATTGTGGTATTCTCCTTTGATGCTTTATTTGGGTTGACTTGGCACATGCTTACACCATGATATGACTATGAACCAGTCACCTTAGCCTCTATCATCATTTAGTTTTCGACTTGTGATACCACTTTATGCTTTGATTGATAATGTTTTGTCACTCTGCATGATTATGGCCATTATTGCTCTCTTAGTTGGTCGCTCCCAGTCTTTTGCTAGCCTCCACTTGTATTGAGTAAGCTCTACTCATGCATCCAACTCCCAAGAAACCAAGTTATTCCAAAGTGTCCACAATAAATTCCTATGCATGGTGTGTTACATCATTCCAAGTATATTCTTGTTTTATCTATCTTCCAAATTAAACTTGTTATGTGAAAATTAGTGATTAAATCTCTCACAAACTTGATGGCACAGTTTATTTTTCTTGCCCCTAATAAACTTGAACCATTGTGTCATCTATGTTGTATATGCTTGCACTTATAAGTTGGGAATTAGCAGAACCGTGCAGTCACGAGGAACGCTTTCAACATCTGTAAATATCTACCTAGTTGATATCATGCTCTTTTGTTTATGTATGTCAGCGGTGTGAAATAAAAAGGGGAGCTTGTAAGTCCATGGAGTTATGTATATGTGTTAGAGAAACGCCTGGGCCGCTAGCCTAAGCCATGCCTAATCATGGTGGAAACTTGCAGCATCACCATAGTGAGCAATCTATGAAGCATTCTTATAAAAAAAGAGATAGAAAAAAAGAAGAGAAAAAGAGGAAAGAGAAAAAGCACCATTTCCAATGGTAAATAAGAAGATTGCTGAGATGCTTATTGTCTGTTGCCTTGTCATTTTGATATGGGATAGCTCCAGTGTCATGGGGCAAGGGGTACCCCGTTGGTGGTTCTTTATGATACACATATACTTACAATGACAAGAACATACCGGTAACTAAAGTTGAGTAGCATGAGGAACGGGACTCGTACTCAAGGGACATGAGATTGCCAACTTATACATTGTCAATCATATACTCCATACTTTGTTCACTTTAAACTTAATCACTTAAAGATGCTTATGATAGGGGCAATGAGAGCTGAAAGCTAACAAGTATCATAATTTTTCGAAGCTCTTTATGAAACATGAAATCGCTGCTTCCCTTTGAAGGGCCTTTCTTCCACTTTTATTTTGAGTCTCCACCTTCTATCTTTATGCACCAATTAAGAGAGCATAGTTGTCATTCTTAGTTTTATGTGCACTGTCCCAAAACTTATTGATTGATTCATGATGTTGATATTGCTTGTTCTTGAATGTAAGATCCCTCCTTTGTAAAGGAAAAAGGATCCCTGTGATTGCAATGCTAGTCCCTGGATCAATAGCTAGCATCCACAGTTAATATGTAATATCAAGAAACAAAGGTCATAATACAACTTTATAACCAGGAATAAAATAATTTATTACATCTTTCATAGCTCATTTGGCTATTACATTACATTGCAGCAGAATATCTATAAGCATGGGGTCCTTCATCTTCAAAGTGCCACATGCAGACATGTTGGTTGTAGACTTGTAATCCTAATCATTAAACTTCACTAATATCAATCAAACCTGCAGCATAACAAGTTACAGCCACAAGGGTCAATACATTTGAATTGTATTGGCAAGTGATACTATGGTAGTACAGTGGAATCTATCATCTATATGCTTTTGGCTAAGTGGAGTTGGGGCTTGCATTGCTCAAAATAGATTTTTCCTTATCATTTGAAAACACTAAGTTTTTGCTTGACAAAATCACCCAAGGCATCTACCAATCAAGGATTGAAGATCCTTTAACCCTTGTTCAACCACAAGTTTTTAACTTAGAAATTTGGATGATGAGATTCTTGATAGCTTCCATGTCTTGATGCTCAAATTGTCCTTTACCAGGGACATGGCTAAGTACTTAGATTTTACACTCTGTAGAGGTGGTGCACTTTCCCCACAAGACTTGGTTTCACCAAGACAAGATCTTTCAGAAGCCTTTCCTTAGACCAAATGGACGCGTTCCAACCTATCATCCCACTACCACCAACTGTCCAAATGGCTAAGTTCCAGCAACCTATATGATCCAGGCAGAGCCCATAATGCCAAGTGGCTGCACTTGAAGCTTCTCAACATTTTACATCTCAAATCTCTTTGTTCCTGGGTGGCAATCCACAAGTGTGATACACAAGGTAAACCATAGCCATGGGCCTTGTGTAACCACTCAACCAAAAACCACCAAGCAAGTCCCTTTCCACCCAGGTGATTCATTAACTTAGTTGTTTTATTAAACAAAAAACACAAGTCCTCAGACTTAGAAATTTTTCCATAATATGAATGTATATATTCCACCCTTGTTTTCTATTAGCTAAGCTAAGCATGATAGTAGTAGGAATATTAACTTAGGAAATTCTACTAAGGTTTTCATCTACTAGGTTTTCCCATAGCATGGTTTATACTTAGCAAAATTCCATGCAAGTCCTACTTAGAAATATCACTAATGCATAGTGAAAATAATGGGACAAAGGTATGAAGCATCACTTGCCTTTTTGGTAGAGGGTACAATTTCACTCCTTGATCTTTGCAACAATCACACTCTTCAAGTCACTACAATTCAATCAAGCAAGGCACAATTTCAATCTACCAATCAAGCATATCATAAAATAATAAAACAAAACAATACATGCAAGCATGCAAAAAGGGTTGTTTTATTTGTAAAAGTGGTTTCTAATGGGTCATAAACTTTTGAAAACACCTAATGGTCATTTTATAAAGTGGCAAAGTCATTTGCAAAAGGTTTCACTTTAAAAACCATTTTTAAAACAAGGTATCATTTTATGTGGTGTAAAAATGTTTTCAACAAGGAAAAATTCTATAGGTTTCACAAAATATGTTTTCAAACCACAAAACCTTGTGTTTATGGTCAGAGAGTTTATTTCCAAAACATTTCTCAAAAGTTTTCTTCCAAAACCATTTTTAATAAATAAACTATATTTTTATTTGACTAGTATTGGTTTTAAATCAAAGAATCATTCTTTTTCTTCACCAAATATTTTTTTGAAACCACAAAGTGATTCCTAGGGTCAGTAGGTTCAAAACACACCATTTGCAAAAGATTTTATCCCCAAAATCATTTTTGAACAATTTTTACATCCTAAACAAGCATACATATGTTTCTGCAAAAACAAACATTTTAACATAAGATTTTTACTAAACAAAGTACATGGTTGGCTAGGGCTTGCTTTTCTGAATCCATTGATATAAAGTTTGCAAAATTTGGACGTGTAGATTTAATGTTATGAATTTTGCAAGTTTACTAATTCAATAGATCAAATTCTGTTTTAGTTCAACACACTAGCCACGCGTCTTATTCTGATTCGTCCATACCGTTTCGTCCTGATCAGCTACTCTGGCACGTTGGGTCTAAAGTAAATCGTGTGGCTTAGAAGCAAACATACCCCTTCGCTTAAGTTTCTTTCCTATCCACTAGATCGAGATCAGACGGCTATCCTCTGCTTGCCACTAACTGGCGGCGCAAGGTCAACGGCGAGCGGCGGCGCGCTCGGACGAGGGTGGTACTGGCGATGCAGGGAGCTAGAGGAGGAGTGGGGTGGCTCACCAGAATCGTCGAAGCTTGCTGATGCTCAACGTGGTACTGGCTGGTGAAGGGGCGCACGAGATTGTCCTTAATTGCTCACCGGAGTTGAGATGGGCCTCAGGTGTGGTCAGACGTCGACGGGGCGACGCTACGGGTCCTGCGCGAGTGGATGGCGAGTACCTGGATGATCACAAGGCACAGGCGAACAAAATGGCATGAGGCTCTGGTCGAGGCGCGCACGGGTTCAAGCGATGAGGCTCACCGAAGTTGCTTGCAGACGGCGGTGTTGTCAGTTGATGTCGTTGCCGGCGCTGTGAGGCACGCGCGAGCGAGATGGGGATGCAGAGAGATGCGCCAGGGCTTGGGGAGTATGTGAGTATGGTCGAGGAGGCGAGGGGCGGTGAATACTGGCCGGAATCATCGTCGGAGCGTCGTCGGAGACAGAGGTGTTCGGAGAGGAATTAGGGCGGCCTGGGGGCGTGCTAAGGTGGGGCGACAGAGGGGAAATGGAGAGGGGGAGTGGGCGCTTAAGTGAGCGAGGTTACCGTGCGGAAATCAACGCTGCAATTATGTGAATTTACTCGGGGATTTGATTGACAGAGAACGGCAGCGAGGAGGAAGAACGAGTCCGCGGTTGAAGACGCTGACGAGGCAGGTGGGGTCCGCTTGGCAGCGTGAGACAAAGAGAGGGAACGGGGTCCACCAGTCAGTCGCTGAGTGGGTGAGTTGCGGAGTGCGAAACGTTTTTCTGCGGGGTGAGAGGGAGTGGGCTAACTGGGCTTAGTTGGGTCGAGTCTGTTTCATATTTTTTTGTTCAGATACTTTTTCCTTTTTCCATTTCTTATTTCTGTATTGATTTTGTTTTGTCTATTCAAACATCTATTTTAAATCAAACCTCTCTCCAATTTTGTGTGGATTCAAACACTGCTTGATATTACAATCTGAAATCATTTTTAGGATAAAAAAATCTTATTCTTTTTAGGGTCCTTTAATTATTTAAATTAGGCCTTTTCCTTACTTCATATAAGATTTAGGATTTTTAAATCCTTATCTAAACTTCACTTTTCCACAAAACCTTTTCAGTACGTTTTTGTTTGATTAGTTGGTTCAAATTATTCATCTTGAATTATTTGGAAAAGTATTTTAATATGATTTATTAATCATTTAAGATTGGGTATCTGTTTTAATTCCAATAGGATTTGGTTTAAGTCATTTTATTTTATTTTGGAAATTTCTCTATCCTTTTATTTTATTTGGATTGGGATTATAATTCAATCCACTTGTTTAAAGTTTTGGCCAAGATTTGGTTTGATCTTTAAATATTCTTTATTTAATATTTCTTTCTTTAACTTATAAAATCCATATCTTTTTATTTAGAGATCCAAACTTGGTGATTCCAATTTGTGAGATCTTGTTTTATCTTTGTTTATCCTTTTAAATCCTTTTAAGATCAATTGCTCACTATTTGGTTTGGATTTAACGATAGGTTCTTCAATAGCTTTGGGAATTCAATTTCTTATCTTATTAAATTCATAAGATTTTATTTATAGTTCCCAATTGAGTGAATCCAATTTCTGTGGTCTTACAATATTTCTATTTGTCTTTCTTGATCATTTGCGAATGTTTGTTGACAAATTTTTATATGGATCAAATCCATAGTCTTGGAGATAGCTTGGAAATGATTTTTATCCAATAGGGTTTTAGGATTTGGATTTATTTTCCAAGTGTTTAAATTTCCAGATACATTCATTGAGGAATGCAATTCACTTGATTTGGATTCAAACTTTTACCAAAGTTTGTTCAAGATAGGGTTTTAAGTTTCCTTTTAGAACAAAGTTTCTTTTCACCCTGATTTTCAACAAAAGTTTATTTTGTTTATTTATTTTTCACATTACAAGATTTGGAAAATCTTGGGATGTGACAGGCTACCACCCTTAAAATAAATCTCGTCCCGAGATTTGGGGAGGCTAGGGGTTACAAGTGTTGGAATTATGCCCTAGAGGCAATAATAAAGATGTTATTATTATAATTCTTGTTCATGATAATGTTTATATTCCATGCTAGAATTGTATTAAGCGGAAACTTTAATACTTGTGTAGTTTGTGAACAACACCGTGTCCCTAGTACGCCTCTATGGACTGGCTCATTGATTAATGATGGTTAAGGTTTCCTAACCATGGACATGAGTTGTCGATTAATAATGAGATCACATCATTGGGAGAATGATATGATGGACAGACCCAAACTAAGCGAAGCAATTACATCGTGTCATAGTGTTCATCTTTGCGAAGCTTTTCTTATGTCAAATATTGTATTCCTTAGACCATGAGATAATACAACTCCCTGGTATCGGAAGAAAGCTTTGAGGCCATCAAACGTCATCCTATGAGAGGGTGATCATAAAGGTGTCTCTCAGGTGATCGGAAAGTATATGTTGGGTTGTATGTATCGAGATGGGATTTGTCCCTCCCAAGTCGAAGAGATATACTTCGGGCCCACTCGGTAATCGATATCAACACCGCTTGCAAGCATGTGGTTAAGGAGTTAATCACAAAGTGATATCGGATTACGGAACGAGTAAAGTACTTGCTGTGACCGAGATTGAACTAGGTATGACGGTACCGACGATCAAATCTCGGGCAAGTAAAATATCGCGAGACGAAGGGAATATATATATGGGATTGATTGAATCCTGGCATCGTGGTTCATCCGATATGATCATCGATGAATGTGTGGGAGTCAATATGGGTTTCCAGACCCCGCTGTTGATTATTGATAGAAGATCATGTCTGCATATTCTCGAACCCGAAGGGTCACACACTTAACGTGTCTCGACGCTAGGATAGATTGGATAATTGGTTTATGAGTTTTTGTTCGGAGTCTCGGATGGGATCCGAGACATCACGAGAGGTTCCGGAATGGTCCGGAGAATAAGATTCATATAAGGCAGTGCAGTTTTTGGAGTTCGGAATTGTTCCGGGTTAATCGGTATTGTACCGGAAGCTTCTAGAACCTTCCGGAAGGGGACCAACGTGGCCCCACCTTCCGGGAGGGGGCATGGGCCTATGAGGGAGTTCCCTGGCCGCATTGGTCCAGGGGCACAAGGCCCCAAAGGGCCCAGCCGGCCAAACTAAGGATAAACCCTAGTTGGAGCTTCTAGAAGGGGGGTTCCTTGCCCCCCACTCCTCCCTCCTTGGCCGCCGGTTTTGGACTTGGGGGAGGGGTTAGGGCTGGCGCCCACCCCTCTATATATAGAGGGCTGGGGTGCACCACCCCCCACACCTTCCCCTCAAGCCTAGTCGCCCTGCTGCCCTCCTCTCTCTCTCCCTCCCGACTGCGTGTAGGCGAAGCCCTGCTGCAGAAACTCTCCACCAATTGCACCGCGCCGTCGCGTTGTAGATCCAACCCATCTCTCCACCATACTTGCTGGACCAAGGAAGGAGGAGACGTCGAGGTGCTGCACGTGTGCATCTCACGGAGGCACCGCCACTTGTGGTGCAAGATCGGATCGGATCGCGAGGAGGAGAAGCGAGTATGACTACATCACCCACGTTCCGACGAACATTCCACTGTGCGAATCTTCAAGGGTATGAAGATCTAATCCAATCTCTCTCGTTGTTTGCATCTCCTAGATTAGATCTTGGCTTCCCTCTGTTCGCATCCGTAGAAAATTTTGATTTACTATGCCGCGAAACCCTTCAACAAGTTGGCTCAAAACATCTAGGGTACTACCACCCTTAAAATTTTTCCAACTAGATTACATATTGGCCTTCTTGGGATATTGGTGTAACTTTCCTGGACAGAGGTTTGCATAGTGGCCTAGCTCCTTGCATTTGAAACATGTGATAAGGTTGAGGTCTTGAGGTGGCTTCTCTGGACAATATGATGCATAATGTCCTAACTCTTTGCAGTGGTTGCACATCATTTGGCTAATATCCTTCCTCATCTTGAGTTTCACTAGCTTTTGTTTGTCTACTTGGCTCTTCTTATTTTCTAGGCATTCATTGGCATAGTGTCCCATCTCTTTGCAATTGTAAAATTGCACCTGGCTTTTGTCCTTCTTCTTCTTTTTGGGTCTCTCCAAAGCTAGGAGTTCTTCTAGTTCATGCTCTTCATACCTCACCTCAAAGGTGGGAAATCTTTCTCTCTTCTTGGGGCATTGGTCTTCATGCTCCTTGGATGTATGATCCTTGTCTCCACAAATATTGCAAACTTGGGTCCCCTCTAGAATAGCATCTTTGTCATCCTTGTTGTCATTACCTCTTTGGGAAAAGTTTTCTCCCATGTTGATCATTTGAGTAACCAATCCTGGCAACAATTGGGATTGAAGTTTCAAAATCCTTTGGATGGCTGGGTCTAGTCCATTGTTGCTGGCTAAAAGCTGAGTTGTCTCTTGGCTCAACTAGTTTTGGGTTGCTATAAGTTCTCTCATGTTGTCCTCTTGGTTGTTGTCGTTGTTGTTGTCATCAACCTTGATGTTGGAGTCTCTTGGAGAAGTCATCTGTTTGGGTTGAATTGAGATTAGAATAGGCAAAAGATTTTCTAAGGAAATAATTCTAATCACACACTTCACAATTCACACAAACAATGTGCAATCAATCACAAACAAACATTTCACTCAAACAACAAAGTTTCCAAGCATATTCTTAGGCATCCAAAAATATTTTTGTTACAGGTGGGTTTGGCTTAAACTAAATATGGTGGTCCATCTATATGGTTCACTTGTGATCTTTCCATCCTTCTTGGTTGATTCTTTTTACATGAGATTATGGTTTCTTTGGGAAAACTTTTGTTCACAAAAACTTCAAAGGTGATGATGGCTCCTTCTAAGTTGTGTTTCCTTAGTCTCCAATCTTGAGCAAGATTTCTTGTCTCACTTGTCCTTAGTGATATCCAAGGTTGAAGTCCTTAGTGAAAATGCTGAAGATGTTGAAGTCATTAGAGTTGAAGATGTTGAAGTCATTAGAGTTGATGAAGTCCTTTGCACATGGTGAAGTCTTTGGCCAAGGTGTAGGCTTTTCCATCAAGTTTGAAAATAGAAGAGATGTAGAATCAAAACCAAAATGGTTGAGGAAAGAGTTTACAAGATTGTTTGTAAATAAGTTTTGGAACAAATACAACTCCTATTTTTCTAAGGGGTTTTGTCCAATCCTAGGGTTACAAATCCTACAGGCAACACAATGCTCTGATACCATCTGTAAGATCCCTCCTTTGTAAAGGAAAAAGGATCCCTGTGATTGCAATGCTAGTCCCTGGATCAATAGCTAGCATCCACAGTTAAGATGTAATATCAAGAAACAAAGGTCATAATACAACTTTATAACCAGGAATAAAATAATTTATTACATCTTTCATAGCTCATTTGGCTATTACATTACATTGCAGCAGAATATCTATAAGCATGGGGTCCTTCATCTTCAAAGTGCCACAGGCAGACATGTTGGTTGTAGACTTGTAATCCTAATCATTAAACTTCACTAATATCAATCAAACCTGCAACATAACAAGTTACAGCCACAAGGGTCAATACATTTGAATTGTATTGGCAAGTGATACTATGGTAGTACAGTGGAATCTATCATCTATATGCTTTTGGCTAAGTGGAGTTGGGGCTTGCATTGCTCAAAATAGATTTTTCCTTATCATTTGAAAACACTAAGTTTTTGCTTGACAAAATCACCCAAGGCATCTACCAATCAAAGATTGAAGATCCTTTAACCCTTGTTCAACCACAAGTTTTTAACTTAGAAATTTGGATGATGAGATTCTTGATAGCTTCCATGTCTTGATGCTCAAATTGTCCTTTACCAGGGACATGGCTAAGTACTTAGATTTTACACTCTGCAGAGGTGGTGCACTTTCCCCACAAGACTTAGTTTCACCAAGACAAGATCTTTCAGAAGCCTTTCCTTAGACCAAATGGACGCGTTCCAACCTATCATCCCACTACCACCAACTGTCCAAATGGCTAAGTTCCAGCAACCTATATGATCCAGGCAGAGCCCATAATGCCAAGTGGCTGCACTTGAAGCTTCTCAACATTTGACATCTCAAATCTCTTTGTTCCTGGGTGGCAATCCACAAGTGTGATACACAAGGTAAACCATAGCCATGGGCCTTGTGTAACCACTCAACCAAAAACCACCAAGCAAGTCCCTTTCCACCCAGGTGATTCATTAACTTAGTTGTTTTATTAAACAAAAAACACAAGTCCTCAGACTTAGAACTTTTTCCATAATATGAATGTATATATTCCACCCTTGTTTTCTATTAGCTAAGCTAAGCAAGATAGTAGTAGGAATCTTAACTTAGGAAATTCTACTAAGGTTTTCATCTACTAGGTTTTCCCATAGCATGGTTTATACTTAGCAAAATTCCATGCAAGTCCTACTTAGAAATATCACTAATGCATAGTGAAAATAATGGGACAAAGGTATGAAGCATCACTTGCCTTTTTGGTAGAGGGTACAATTTCACTCCTTGATCTTTGCAACAATCACACTCTTCAAGTCACTACAATTCAATCAAGCAAGGCACAATTTCAATCTACCAATCAAGCATATCATAAAATAATAAAACAAAACAATACATGCAAGCATGCAAAAAGGGTTGTTTTATTTGTAAAAGTGGTTTCTAATGGGTCATAAACTTTTGAAAACACCTAATGGTCATTTTATAAAGTGGCAAAGTCATTTGCAAAAGGTTTCACTTTAAAAACCATTTTTAAAACAAGGTATCATTTTATGTGGTGTAAAAATGTTTTCAACAAGGCAAAATTCTATAGGTTTCACAAAATATGTTTTCAAACCACAAAACCTTGTGTTTAGGGCCAGAGAGTTTATTTCCAAAACATTTCTCAAAAGTTTTCTTCCAAAACCATTTTTAATAAATAAACTATATTTTTATTTGACTAGTATTGGTTTTAAATCAAAGAATCATTCTTTTTCTTCACCAAATATTTTTTTTGAAACCACAAAGTGATTCCTAGGGTCAGTAGGTTCAAAACACACCATTTGCAAAAGATTTTATCTCCAAATCATTTTTGAACAATTTTTACATCCTAAACAAGCATACATATGTTTCTGCAAAAACAAACATTTTAACAGAAGCTTTTTACTAAACAAAGTGCATGGTTGGCTAGGGCTTGCTTTTCTGAATCCATTGATATATAGTTTGCAAAATTTGGACGTGTAGATTTAAAGTTATGAATTTTGTAAGTTTACTAATTCAATAGATCAAATTCTGTTTTAATTCAACACACTAGCCACGCGTCTTATTCTGATTCGTCCATACCGTTTCATCCGGATCAGCTACTCTGGCGCGTTGGGTCTAAAGTAAATCGTGTGGCTCAGAAGCAAACATACCCCTTCGCTTAAGTTTCTTTCCTATCCACTGGATCGAGATCGGACGGCTATCCTCTGCTTGCCACTAACTGGCGGCGCAAGGTCAACGGCGAGCGGCGGCGCGCTCGGACGAGGGTGGTACTGGCGATGCAGGGAGCTAGAGGAGGAGTGGGGTGGCTCACCATAATCGTAGAAGCTTGCTGATGCTCAACGTGGTACTGGCTGGTGAAGGGGCGCACGAGATTGTCCTTAATTGCTCACCGGAGTTGAGCTGGGCCTCGGGTGCGGTCAGACGTCGACGGGGCGAGGCTACGGGTCCTGCGCGAGTGGATGGCGAGTACCTGGATGATCACAAGGCACAGGCGAACAAAATGGCATGAGGCTCTGGTCGAGGCGCGCACGGGTTCAAGCGATGAGGCTCACCGGAGTTGCTTGCAGACGGCGGTGTTGTCAGTTGATGTCGTTGACGGCGCTGTGAGGCACGCGCGAGCGAGATGGGGATGCAGAGAGATGCGCCAGGGTTTGGGGAGTATGTGAGTATGGTCGAGGAGGCGAGGGGCGGTGAATACTGGCCGGAATCATCGTCGGAGCATCGTCGGAGACAGAGGTGTTCGGAGAGGAATTAGGGCGGCCTGGGGGCGTGCTAAGGTGGGGCGACAGAGGGGAAATGGAGAGGGGGAGTGGGCGCTTAAGTGAGCGAGGTTACCGTGCGGAAATCAACGCTGCAATTATGTGAATTTACTCGGGGATTTGATTGACAGAGAACGGTAGCGAGGAGGAAGAACGAGTCCGCGGTTGAAGACGCTGACGAGGCAGGTGGGGTCCGCTTGGCAGCGTGAGAGAAAGAGAGGGAACGGGGGTCCACCGGTCAGTCGCTGAGTGGGTGAGTTGCGGAGTGCGAAACGTTTTTCTGCGGGGTGAGAGGGAGTGGGCTAACTGGGCTTAGTTGGGTCGAGTCCGTTTCATATTTTTTTTGTTCAGATACTTTTTCCTTTTTCCATTTCTTATTTCTGTATTGATTTTTTTTGTCTATTCAAACATCTATTTGAAATCAAACCTCTCTCCAACTTTGTATGGATTCAAACACTGCTTGATATTACAATCTGAAATCATTTTTAGGCTAAAAAAATCTTATTCTTTTTAGGGTCCTTTAATTATTTAAATTAGGCCTTTTCCTTACTTCATATAAGATTTAGGATTTTTAAATCCTTATCTAAATTTCACTTTTCCACAAAACCTTTTCAGTACGTTTTTGTTTGATTAGTTGGTTCAAATTATTCATCTTGAATTATTTGGGAAAGTATTTTAATATGATTTATTAATTATTTAAGATTGGGTATCTGTTTTAATTCCAATAGGATTTGGTTTAAGTCATTTTATTTTATTTTGGAAATTTCTTTATCCTTTTATTTTATTTGGATTGGGATTATAATTCAATCCACTTGTTTAAAGATTTGGCCAAGATTTGGTTTGATCTTTAAATATTCTTTATTTAATATTTCTTTCTTTAACTTATAAAATCCATATCTTTTTATTTAGAGATCCAAACTTGGTGATTCCAATTTGTGAGGTCTTGTTTTATCTTTGTTTATCCTTTTAAATCCTTTTAAGATCAATTGCTCACTATTTGGTTTGGATTTAAAGATAGGTTCTTCAATAGCTTTGGGAATTCAATTTCTTATCTTATTAAATTCATAAGATTTTATTTATGGTTCCCAATTGAGTGAGTCCAATTTCTATGGTCTTACAATATTTCTATTTGTATTTCTTGATCATTTGCGAATGTTTGTTGACAAATTTTTATATGGATCAAATCCATAGTCTTGGAGATAGCTTGGAAATGATTTTTATCCAATAGGGTTTTAGGATTTGGATTTATTTTCCAAGTGTTTAAATTTCCAGATACATTCATTGAGGAATGCAATTCACTTGATTTGGATTTTGTTGGATTCAAACTTTTACCAAAGTTTGTCCAAGATAGGGTTTTAAGTTTCCTTTTAGAACAAAGTTTCTTTTCACCCTGATTTTCAACAAAAGTTTATTTTTGTTTATTTATTTTTCACATTACAAGATTTGGAAAATCTTGGGATGTGACATTGAACTATTTGTATCTAGTCACCCTTATGAACTTTGAAGGTGTCGTATGCATTTATGTTTTGCTACTCCATGAGGGACAAGCTGAATGCCACTATGCCATGTTTTCTATATGTGAAACAAACAAACATCTTTCAATGCATTGTTATTCATGATCTTTGTTTGTATCCTTTCATGTTGCAACATAGTTACTATGTCTTATCGTTAGAACTTCGTATTTCATGCTCATAGAGTACTTTGATCCCAACTTTCGATGCTTGCAAATAGTTTGATCAAGATCGTGATGGTACATGTCACCTAAAAAATTATTCTTTTTATCACTTACCTACTCGAGGACGAGCAGGAGTTAAGCTTGGGGATGCTTGATACGTCATAAACGTATTTATAATTTTTTATGCTCCATACTTGTTTAGTATCTACTTTGCTATGTTTTGTCTACACTTTGAGGTATTTTTATTCATTTTCTGGAACTAACGTATTGGCAAGATGCCGCTGTGCCAGTTGCATGTTTTCTGATGTTTTTGATTTCAGAAAATCTAGTAAAGAAATATTCTCGGAATTAGACGGGACAAAAGCCAAAGTTACTATAAGAAGCCCCCGATGAGAAAACCCTAGAGGGATCGGCATATCTCCATGAAAAGTTCCGCAGCGCCGCCGCCACCGAAGGGAAGATTCGGGGGACAGAAGTCTCTGTTTCGGCACCCTGCCGGGACGGGGAATTGCCCCCGGAGACATCTCCATCGATCTCCACCACCATCTCCATCGCCGTTGCTGATTCCCATGATAAGGAGAGAGTAGTTCTTCCTTGAGGCTAAGGGCTCTACCGGTAGCTATGTGTTGATCTCTCTCTATGCATGATCTTATTATGACCATGAGCTTTGTAATCAAGTAGATCTACTATGCTACTCAAGTGCTTTAATAGATCTCGGCTCTCCCCACGTGTGTGAAAGTGACAGCGTGCACACCGTGTGGCACTTAGGCTAAATATTATAGAAATACTTGTCATGAGTTATATTTGTAGTTGGATGTCTCTATGAAATTGTGGTGTTTGTCGGAACCATCTAGCGCTCAAGGTGACAGCGTGGGGTTATCTAGATGGGGAATCGAACTTTGAGGTGCGCTATTATAGCCCTACCGTGGATTAGAGTTGTCCAACCAGAGAGTAGTTCAGAGTAGTATCATGAAGAGAACATATCTATATGAGAGTGTTCACTAGTGAAAGTATGATCCCTAGGCCTTGTTTATAAGCATTGAAACACCGCTTACAACTACATCTATTACATGTTTGCTTGCTTCCATCTTTATTCCGGATTGCCTTTAATCTCTTCCACGCCATCAAAGTCTTTTCTGGCACCGTTATTTTATAATCATCCATATTACTTCTATTTCACTATCTCTTCGCCGAACTAGTGCACCTATACACCTGAAAAGTGTATTGGGTGTGTTGGGGACACAAGAGACTTCTTGTATCTTGATTGCAGGGTTGCTTGAGAGGGATACCTTTAACCACTTACTCCCTGAGTTCAATAAACCTTGGGTGATCCACTTAAGGGAAACTTGTTGTTGTTCTACAAACCTCTGCACTTGGAGGCCCAACACTGTCTACAAGAATAGAAGCGTGCATAGACGTCACTGGCCGCCGGCATCGATTCGACAAGCTCCGTGCCAACCCCGACACTGGCAGAGTAGAGGGGCCCGAGCGGCCGTGGTGGTTGCCAAACCCGCCGTTGCCACTGCACTCTCAGTACAACTACAACAGGACCACCGGCGAGCGTTTCTCGTTTGAGGTGATGAACCACGTCTTTCTGTCGGAGCACCACCGGCGTCTAGCGCTCATGGAATTGTGTGGCGAGCTCCGCGAAGCATTACGGTCCAATCCTTGTGACACATACCTGTGTGCCCGCCTCCCCCAAACCGAAGAAGAGCTGCAGACGCAGGAAGCGATATACCGATCTCTCAGTGTTGAATGGGGACTTACCGACCCGTAGGCGGCAGCTAGCTAGAATGGCCAATGCCAGTCGACCCGTAGGCGACCCGTTGTACTCTTGTTTGTAATATATTTGCCGGTCGAATGAAGATTTTCATTGCAAATGACCAAAGCTACATTGATATATCATACATGCGTGCGCACAGCCTAGCCTACTCGTCGGAGTCGGAGGAAGATTCAGAGTGGTAGCAGCGGCAACACATGGTGTGGTCGAAGACACTGACGCCAAACTTTCCTTTGCCGTCCTACTTGAAGATGAGGATGTTGCCCGCCTTGATCTGGTGCGAGCGGGCGAAGCACTCCTAGCCATTGCCGAGGTACATCTGGCCGAGGTGGTCGGACTGCAGATCGATCGGGTACCTGGTGGTCCTAAAGCCGTCCGCCCGCAGCATGACAAGCGGCGGCGGCTCGTCGCCGATCAGCATCACGAACCTGCGAGGGAGGAGCAGCCTGTCACGCGGTATGCCGAGGTGGATGGCCACGGTGAACTGGGTGCCTGGGTCGAAATCTTCGGGCGGCAACGGCGATGAGGGAGAGCGTGGTGGCGCGGTGAGTTGGCCGCGTCCTCCACGCCTCCCTCGACGTCCACGGCCACCGCCCCTCCCCTCGATCCATCGCTCCCGGCCATGGCTAGCTATAGGTAGTGGAGAACGAAGATGAGAAGGAGGAGAGGATGGTGTTCTGTGGAGAGAAGGTGGCCGCAGATGGCAAGTTAAAAAGGACCGGCATCGGATGTCGACGCGGAGGCTAAAGAAATGGCATTGAAGTGTCCAGCCAGTCAGTGTGCCGTCTCGTCGCTATTGATGGCGCAGGCTGCCGCCGGTCAGCCTTCCACGCAACGCTTTTAATCGCTGCCGCGGTTGCGTCTGAATCGGTGCCTCTGTGCGTTTGAATCACCGCCACGATGGCTGACGGGTGGACAACGTCGCCAACTGGCACGACGTCCGCGTTGTGCGCTTGCGTCCGTTCCAACGCAACCGAGCCCCAGATTGAGTACATGAATAGGTCAAGCCGGACGCATTTAGTCAGATGGGTCGCCCCGCTGGAACGGGCGCGCACACACCGCCCGTCCAATTGGAATGGACTAGCGCTGGATGGCAAAGGTACGGGACGAAACATGTAATTATCAAGTCACGGTCTGTTGGAATACAAGTGAAAAACCTCACTAAAATTTTCAAGTCACGGACGAAACATGTTTTTTTTTTTTTTCAGAAAAACCAAGAAAGATGTTAAATGTCTGTGTAAGCAATCAAACCAGGGGGATTCAATTCTAGACGCCTGCAAATAAGTGCCGTCCTATGGGTGCTCTAACATTCTAGATCTCAATAGTTTCCACTAAAATTGTTTGAAACCTTTTAGCATTTGATCCTATTCTGAACTCGCCGTTCGATTTTCAGAGATAAATGAAGGACCGGGTAGCCAAAAAGAGTAATTCTAGAAGAAAGATAAAAGATCATCATTGCATTTTTTTTTACTCTCTTAGGGTACTAAGCACCGGGTCTCTAACTATCATCGATTTTTTTTCGAACAACTATTTAATTATTTATTGAGCCGTTGCAACGCACGGGTATTGTTCTAGTAGGTTATAATATGTTATAATGCTTAAACCTTCTAAATGATAAAGCGCTCGTTATGAAATAAAAAACCAATAGGAATGGGCTAGCCGCTGGACGGCAAAGGTACGGGACGAAACATGTAATTTTCAAGTCACGATCTGTTGTTGGAATACAAGTGAAAACCTCAGCCTCGCGTGCTAACAGATTTCTCGATTCTTCTTCTCCGGTGGCCGCCTGATCCTGACTGCCCCGGCCGTCTTTCTCTGGCCTCTCATAAATGATTCCTCTCTCGTAATAAGTAGTATTACTCCTATTACTATTTGTCCTGTGTTTGTTTTCAGCAGGGCAGCGGTGGTGATGTGATCGTGATGTGATGTATGGTTGCGCACGCCTTGGCACGGCACGGCAGGGCAGCCCATATCCCGCTGCGCAACGGTCGGCCAAACAAACTGGCCCGTATCTTCTCGTTCTCCCACCGCACCGGCCATCTCATCCGCGCCACAAGTTGCATCATAATTCACGAATCTCTCACCCTCTCCCCTGAAAACTCCCACGCCACGTAGCTGCCAGCCCTTCTAGCAGGGACGGCGCGCGCGGCCAGCGTGTGGTGGCAGGGGGCGTTTCCAGCATCAGGAGCCACGAGGAAGGATGATCCTGAGCTAGCGCCGTTTCGCTCGTTAAGCTCGTGGTTTGGCCGTATCTGTGGAGCTAATGATTAGGATTAGTTCCAGGGACAGGGAGGAAGTGACGTGATTAATAACCCGTAAACAAAGATATCCGGGATGGAGGGAGGGAGGCTGCCTGTTGACGAGCATCGCCCAACCACCGCCTGTTCGATCGGGAACGAACCTTCGAGCTCGTTTTCGCTGGACTGTCGAGCTAGTTGATCGAACAGAGTTTATTTGTTTGTTGGAGAGGGCAGCTCCAGGCAGCATGACGGTTTCAATAATAATACTACTACTGGAGTACCCTACCTGCTAGCTCGTGAAAGGAATGTCCTGAATATCAAAATCGATCGAACCGAGCACAGGCGTCATCCAACTCATCCGCTCAGGGTGAGCGCATCTCCAACGGGCCAACGCACAAACGGTCCTGCCACGTCTAGACAGGTTCATGACACGATCCATACAGACCTACGCCGTTCGGCCTGACCCATAGGTTCATCAAATTTGCTTCACGGTCGTGCGTTTCTCGGCGTAGGCCGACGAAGAAGCCCGTGTGTGAGTAAAACATCAATTGATAATTATTTTTTATTAGATTAATAGTAGGTTACACGTAGATCTAAAACTAATTTAATTAAACTACAATGACTTCTTATGCTCGTTATCTGGTCGCCGCGTCTAGTCCTAGCCATAGTCGTGACCTGAGGAACCAGCTACTCCAACGTGACCACCATGAAGGTTCCGATGGCGTTCCCTAGCGACGGCACGGAGGCGCTGCCTCATGTACTCATCGGCCCGCTCGTGCTGCTCCCTTCATCGGCGGCCCGACACGTGTACATCGCCTCTATCTCCGTTGTCCAGTGGTCCTTGCTCTCCTGGGCAACTCGTTCCGTCGTCGTGAGAGCGTGAGAACCGGCAAGGCGGTGCGCGGTTTTGTTGAAGTGGGCGAGTAAAGCGTCGTTGTAGTCGTCCTCCTCCTCTGACATCTCCATCACCGCGGCAGCCACGGCCTTGGCCGTGGCGTTGCGCATGGCACCATCGTGTGAGAAGAAGCTTCGCAGGCCACCACCTCCACCGACGCCTTGGCGGCGAGGCTCTTCCTGCTCTCTGCAGTGGCGATGCATGAGTGCTGAGAATTTGTTTGGGGGCTTGGTGACCCCCCTTCTCCGCTGCAGCAATCTTTTATAGACCGCAGCCAGGTACAGAAAACATCATAGACATGCGTGAGATATTTCCGGTTGTGGGCGGGAAAGGGTAATGTCGAGTTAGCGAAGGCACGAAACGCCGGCCATACGGGAAGTCGACGGTGTTTGGCGACGTCCTATCGCCATTAACGTCTCGTCGCCATTATAGAAAGGTCGTCAAACTGTTACAACGGGCAAGCATTCAAAATGTGTCGGGCTGCTGAGCGCACCCCTCGACCTAACCTTAGGGCATCTCCACCGGGTCGATCCAACCTGTCTGAATGCGCCCGAACTCGTCCGCGCGGATGCGCGGGACATGCGCGACACCCAGCGACACGATCCATCCGGACGAACGCGTCCGGCTTGACCCATTCGTGCACCAAATCTGGGCAACGGTTGCGTCGGC
The DNA here is from genome assembly GCA_916181665.1 of Avena sativa. Taxonomy (NCBI): domain Eukaryota; kingdom Viridiplantae; phylum Streptophyta; class Magnoliopsida; order Poales; family Poaceae; genus Avena; species Avena sativa. The sequence continues at coordinate 160,637,229 of OV702294.1, read as the reverse complement.
TTAGACGCGCGCGGACCACGCGGGTGTCCTGCCAGTCGGCCACTCGAGGCCCCATATGTAAGTGAAACATAAGTATTTAACGATAGCTTTTCGTTAGATTGGCGCTGCCAATTATAAAAATGTCATTTAAACAAAATAGGGATGCTATTGTCACTGCTACGGCTACTACTGCTAGAGAAGGACGTCGCTACGGCTACTCGCCGTTGTTGTCGTGGCCACCGCTGCAGCGACCACCATTGTCGTGACCACCGTTGCTGTTGCCTCTGGACCCGTCGATTGCCGTCCTAGCAGACCAGATGGCCCGCTGCCGGAGGCGTTCGTGGAAACAGTCACATGTCAGGTCGCAAACCACCACCTTGCCCGCCGCTTTCTTGCGGACCTCTGTTGCCCGGTTTGCCTGTGTATTCTCCATCCTGGCGGCTTAGTGGTCCCTCGCCTCCTGGTTGGCGAGCTCCGTGGCGGCAACAATGGAAAACGCCTAGCACTGGGCTTCTGTCTCAGCCGCGAGCAACTCAGCCGGAGAAGGAGTCGGAGCCGGAGCTGAAGCACCATTGGGGCCAAAGCCCAGCGCCTGTGCGATCTGCAGGTGGACGACGATCGCCTCCTCCCCTTCCTTAGCCTCCGACTTATCCACCTCCTCCCCCTTCTCGTCATCCTCCTCCACCTCCGTCTCGTCGCCGTCGACGAGACCCCATGCGGCCGCCACCTCAACAGCCATAGCCATGCGCTCATCCTCCGTCGCTGAGTCGGTGACGTGCTCGCGCTGCGCCGCTTCCGCCCGACCACGTGCTTTGGTGGCATGGGAAGCTCGCATATGGCAACCTTGGCGGCCTCCTTGGCCACCTCCTTCAGCATGGTCATGGCCGTCTCGTTGCGGATCTCGCGGAGAGGCGCTGATGCGGCCTCCATGACCACCGTCTCCTTGGCGGCGACGTGGTGTATGTCGCACACCTCCCATTGGGCGGCCACCATGGAGGCCGCCTCCACCACCCGCTGCAGCGCCGTCTCGGCCACACGGCCTTCCTCCTCGAAGGCCAACACCTGCGCCTCGCTCATGCGCCTTGCCAGCAACGTGGCCTCGAGGTGGACCTTGTTGACCTCCACCTTCCTGAAGCTGGTGCGGCACATCTCTTGGATCTTGGTCCAGTTGGCGATCTTGCGACGAGGCATGGCTGATGATGGCTGGCGTTTTTAGGCTGCTGGTTTGCTCTTGCTTGGGCTTGTTGTCTCCGCCGCGCCGGTGGCCGTTTTTTATAGACCGTGACTAATGTGTGAAACGGCCAGGGAGGCGCGAGAAGTCCATGGGAAACGATGACGAGAAACGTCGGCCGCGCGGGAAGCCGCCGACGCTGTTAGCCAACGTGACGTCGCCATTAACATCCCTTCATAATGGTGTCAATCGGTGACAGGGGGTGGTCAGATGGGTTGGGCCGCTGGACAGACAGGCTAGACCCGACAAAAATAACAGCGGTCCAATTCAAACGGATAGAAACGGAACATTTCGGCCGACCGCGAGGTGGAAATATAATGCCCTTACCGTGACCTTTTTCTATCGTGAGCCGTTTCATTTTGATAAAACCAGACCGTTTGTGTTGCTTGTTTGGATCGGTACCTTGGAGATGCCCTGACAAGCTCTGGTGTACCGGGTTGACCTAGACGGAACTATACAGGACATCCACACAGAACGCAGAGCAGAAAGGTGTCGGCGGCCGGGGACGAGACGGAACAAAAATGTGGAATCAAACTGGTAGACGCAGCAGGCTGTACGTACGTATCAGCAGCCTGATTCCGTGTCGTGCGCCGTCCTCATCTCATCTCATCTCACATCTATCCGGAGCCAGAGGGACAGGAGGTACGAACGAGCCGCAACCCGCAAGGCGGCATGTGATGTGAGGACAGCTCACCGCTGCCTCGCAGGTCCCTCCCGAGTCCCGCGCGCCCCGGCCCCGCTCTACCTGTCTGGCACACACGAGACCCACAGGCCTAGTCCCAACAGGGCCCAACCACCGCTCGGGCCTCCGGAGCCAGGCGCGCCAGAGAGAGAGAGAGAGCGCGATGTTCAGATCGGTCTAATCCTAATCGTCGTCCCATCTATCTATCGCGCTCCTCTCGCCGTGCAGCTGCATGATTGGGCGTGGAGTTTACAACAGTCGCGTCTGCGTGATCGGGCAATTTGTCGTCTGATGATGATGATCGGGCTTAATTACCTGCAAGTTGTAACCGCCGGCTATTTTATGTGCAGGTTCGCGATGCCGTGGCGAGCGGCAGTCCATGCATGCGTGAAACAGAAACACACAGGTGTGAGGCTGAGGATCGCTCAAGCTCTGTGTCCTTGTCGTTTGCGTTTATTAGTCACTCATCTAATCCCTATACAGTATCCCAGCAGAGAGGAACAGTGTTCCTAATGGTAGCTCCTGAGCAGTATTTTGATGTGGAGGCAAATCGTACGGCTACGGCACATTGATCAACTTGTCGAGCATGCATGTCCAAAGTTTCCCTTCGACAAGACTCAAGATTGTGTATGCCATGCAGATTTGCAATGTACTACGTAGAACGGTGGGAGGAAATCTGAAGCACGGTAGTAGATTCTTTTTTTATCACGAAATGTAAAGTTCAGTAACTTTTCTTTCGAATTGAAAAAATGAAGTTCAGTAAACCAGGGATGATTAATGGGGTCAAAGAGCATGTCACGTGAATGCCTACAGAAGCGTGTCTTATCATGTAAAAAAAAAAGCGTGTCTTGCGGTGACATGTGGCCCACAGAAGAAGAAGAGCAGTGATATTGTTTGTACCCATCTGGACTGGTCTAACATAATAATAAAAAACTGTAGCCTTCAGGACAGAAAATCACGGGAGACAGTTTGAGCTGGAAAACAACAGGCTGCTGGCCAAGACAGCGATTAGACCTAAGCCCAGGGCGACATCCTAGAGGCCGAGTACAGGGGCATTCGATGGGCCGGATGCTGTACAGCCCAGTTTAGCATTTTGTAAAGTAGTAGGAGTATATTTTTTCGTTGATTTTCTCTAATTCTATTTAAAAATATTTATTCTATATTATAAAATAAAAATTGTTGTTTCAGAATACCATGTGATAAAAATATATAAATATTTTTTAATACGTAATAGCACAAGAAAACAAGTATGTTCATATGTGTTAATAGCACAATATGAAGTCAGATGCAACCAAGTTTTTTTTTTTTGCGGGTCAGATGCAACCAAGTTGAAGATGAAGAAGATCACATCATGTCATCATGTATAAAGGTTCAGGCAACTCGTAAAAATTATCTCTGTAGGTCCAAAAAAAGACTCCACGTGTAGTTATAGGAGTATGTTGAAACATCCATATAAAGCGCTGATGTACTTACAATGTTCTTCAATTCTTTTGAATGTTCACCTTACTCACACGGGTAGAAAAATTGATTGTATTATTGCTTTTTTGTGCATAAAACATTAACAAACACCGTTAGAGCAAAACTATATATACCAATGGAAAATAGTAGTTTGCTTGGCCATTAATATATAATCCACGAAGAAAGTTTTGTACTGACGAAACACATCAGTGGCTAAAATAGTTAAAACTAAAGTGAATGAAAAAGGAATTTGAAACTAAGAAACACAATGAAATACATTAAAAGTAAATAAAATAAAACAAAATAAGTAAACGGAGCTGGTCCGAGTGGCGTTTATGGCAGTGCATTGAGCTTCCCAATTCTCCGCGATGAGCGGACATGATTCTCGACATAGTAAATCAGTAAATTTGGCCAGCCATTTTGGTCACTTGGCATGAATATGTAAATTATGCAGCAGCTAGCATCTTCGTCCAAGAGGTGGGTATGGTGCAAGTTTAAGCTAGCAAGTTACCCATGTCTTGTTTGATTACTCTTCATAATTAAACACATGTAAGATAAACACGTGCAAGGTATTTGGTAGCACTAAATGCCTTTGGACTTATAATGGTATTGGTATGTCATGAATCATGCATCAATATTTGTGTGTATCATGCTCTTCAATTTATGCATAATCACTAAAATATGCTAAACCCAATGAGCATGGTTACTCTGGGATTTGGGTATAGATGTGCTTGTAGGCACACGAACAAGGCAATGTCACTTTTTAGGATAAAAAAGTTGTGGATGGACGATGGAAGTTCATGGATATGAATCGCACTAGAAGGAAATCGTGAGATACAACTTAATAAATCATCGGGTGATAACTCCGAAGACAAAAAAACGCACGTATAAATATGAGGCTATCGTGAAAATCAAGCCAACAATGAAGACACATCTTAAAAACAGTTTTACGTTTAGAGAGAGGTAAGGCATTTTCAGAAGAATTGTAATAAAATACTGGTGATGTCATTGTTTTTGTTACTTGTACTTCCATGCAGGTGTCGTATCGCCTCCTTCCGTGTGTTTTTTTGGCGCACTTTGGCTGTTCTTTACTTTTTTAGAAGAAATCTGACAAGTTCTTTTCAAGGGAAATATCTTCAAGTTTGTTTTTTCTGTTTAGCGGGAGAAATTGACAAGTTTTTTTTTTTGAGAATAAGAAATTGACAAGTTGTCCGAGCAGAAATTGTTGGGCCAAATAGACGCTCCTCTCCATACCAACTTACCGAGGCAAACGTGACATGACTACATGAGGAACAACAAGCCTACCAGCCCGGGCCCATGAGGCCATGACCGAATTGCTTCAGCCCACTTTTCTCCTTCCCCTGGCCGCGGCCTGCGGGTACCTCGGCCGGCCGAAGCAAACGATCGCCGCCTCTGTCTCTGCCAGTCTGCCTCGTGCAGTCGTGCCGCGCCCGGCGCCTCCTCACCTGCACCGCACTGACAGGGGAACCGGGAGCCCCACGCCTCGACTAAACAATCCCACCTTCGGGACTCCGGAGACCGCGCCACCCGCCCCGCCGAACCAATGTCAACGAGCCGCCGGCACGTTCGCCGTCCGTGCGTTCCCCAGCCGCCACCGGCGACCGCGTCTCCCGATCTCCCCCAACGAGCCAGGTAGTCAAACCTACCTACCCCTCCTACCTCTCCCTGCCCCGCCCCAGCACGACATACAAATATGGAGCTCCGCCTCCGCGCCTCCGCGTCCCCCGCTTCCGCTTCAGCACGCGGCACGGTGGTATCCCCCACGCCGCGTCGGCGATCTTCCTCACTCCCCGTAAGTACACGAGTTTTTGTATGTGACTCTCTAGTCTGTACTGCGGCACGACGGCCCGTTCAGTGGTACGGCCTGCACGGAACTGATTGGTGCTGTCTGCAGATTCAGCGACAATTGGCCGGCGCTGCCGTCTCCGTCTCCAGACGAGGCCCTGCCGCGAGGAGTAGCAGGTGTTCAACTCTGATGGCGGCTGCATACCGGTATGACAACTTGAGCGGGTGCACTTCCGTTTTCGTTTTAAGATGCCACACTAGGATCCCCTTTGAGGCCCCTGATGTTACTGTTATAACGAGAGCATGGTGAAGCACTGAATTGTATGGTAAGAAGGGATATTGATTCACGCCGTATTACATACTTGATGTACTGGTGAAGGAAAAGATATTGATACCACCTACCATTTGGTTTCTCAAACCAGGGAAAGGGAGTAATAATCACATTAGTCAAAAAGAATAATCACATTAGTCTTTGATTGTGTCAAAGGTTTAATAGCTATGAAAGGGATAAACAAAAAAAAAATCGGGATAGTATACTATACTATCATTACTGTATCATTATGCATTTGCATTTAGTAGCTGCTAAACTTGCTTCCCCTCTGGCTGTTCCTTTATGGGTATTTTCCTGTTTTACTGGGTTCTTGCTTGTTTATGTGAGCTCTGTGTTTCAGCACAGGAACGGCGGACCTAGTCGACTTCAATTGGGAGACTCTTGGATTTCAGCTGGTGCCGACAGACTTTATGTACATAATGAGATCTTCGTCAGACGGGGTGTTCACCAACGGTGAATTGGTTCCATATGGACCAATCGAGCTTAGCCCAGCTGCTGCGGTGTTAAATTATGGCCAGGTCTGTTTAGCTCCCTGCCGTGCCTTCAAGATTATGTTGGTTGCTAAACAGTGTTTATAATAAATAGCTTATAGGCTTCTTTCCGTTACTCCATTTTGTTGGAAATGCTCTAACATGTCTGTAAAACTTGCAGGGATTGGTCGAAGGTCTTAGAGCACATAGAAAAGAGGATGGCTCAATCGTTCTTTTTCGCCCTGAGGAAAATGCACTGCGGATGAGGATCGGTGCTGATCGGCTATGCATGCCTGCACCAAGCGTTGAGCAGTTCCTATCAGGTGTCAAGCAAACTATATTGGCAAACAAGCGTTGGGTAAGGACATATCTCTTCTTGAACAGTAACATGTGATGCATCTCTTTTTCATGGATTATGCGCTCTATTGCAGGTGCCTCCCACCGGCAAAGGTTCTTTATACATCAGACCTCTGCTGATAGGGAGTGGGGCTATCCTAGGTGTTGCACCTGCCCCACAATATACGTTTGTCGTGTTTGTTTGCCCTGTTGGTCACTACTTTAAGGTCAGTGATTTTTGGTTGTTCTCTTTTATGTGTATCCATTTTGTACGGTTACACATGTAAGGCTTTAATCTCTTAGTATTATTTACTTTCAGGGTGGCCTGTCTCCCATTAGCTTATTGACTGAGGAAGAATATCACCGCGCTGCACCTGGCGGAACTGGTGATATTAAGACCATTGGAAATTATGCTTCGGTAACACACCTTTCTATATTATAAATGTGATTTTATTCATCTTGTTCTGGACTACCTTATGTACATCTTCAGCTTCCAGTATTTTTGCAATTACCCTAAACTTGCATTCTACTGTTGTGCTGCTAAAATGCATCTCAGCACTGTTTTTGCATCGGAATCTAGTTAGTGGTAGCTTTACTCCACAACATGGTGTGTATAGATGCCTATCTTTATCGCTCTGGTTTGATAAGACAGGAAGAACATTGACATGCATTTATGTGGTTCCTGATTCTTTTCACTTCTGTTGGGTATATGCAGGTTGTTAGTGCTCAAAAAAGAGCCAAAGGCAAAGGTCATTCTGATGTTCTTTACTTGGATCCGGTGCATAAAAAATTTGTGGAAGAAGTTTCTTCCTGTAATATATTCATGGTGAAGGTACGTATGGTGGACTATGTTCTATTTGACTTCTTTTGAAAAATGCTAGTGTAAAGCAATTTGAGTATTGCCACCAATGGTTTGATGGTTTCTTTGAAAATGACACGGTGAGCATTTCCAGAGTCTACTGAAAGAACTGAACAAGACCCATATGCAGAAGATCAGCACCTGATTAGTTGCTAGGATAGTTTATTAATTACTTGACTGCTCCAAACTGTACTTGTCCAATTCTTTCGCATTATTTTCTTATTAGTATATTTATGTTGGAAAGTCACCATTGCATTTTTCTTACAGGATAATGCTATTATTACTCCACTGTTGACGGGAACAATTCTGCCTGGAATCACAAGAAGAAGCATAATTGAAATAGCTGGAAACCTTGGATTTCAGGTAACTTGAACAGGGATGTTCGCCTTCTGCTCACACTACCAATGGAGCGACACGACAAGATAGGAACATGATCTTTCCCTTTTAATATATTGTATATACCCTTTTGTTTTCAGGTTGAAGAGCGCCTTATTGCCATAGACGAGTTGCTTGATGCTGATGAAGTCTTTTGCACCGGGACTGCCGTTGTACTATCACCTGTTGGTTGTGTAGTGTACCATGGAAGAAGGTAAATTCATCGACCTCCAAGTGATATTTTCTCTGCTACTTGTGCTATTTGGGTGTTTGAGAAATAACTATGAGTTAAGTGCCTAGCAGCGTGCATTTCATGGTGACCGTAGGTGTATGAATCTGCAAGTACAGTAAATTGTTGGGCTTATTATGTGTTCCCCAGTTATATGGTTCATTCTATATATAGACAAAATCTGCAGTTGCCTGTCCTTGCAATATTGGAAAAAATAGTGGGCTCCTCCATGTTATCTAATAACTGCACTCCTTTTATTGCTGACAATCAATCTCTTATCGACCCCATTCTCATTTGCAGAGTGGAGTATGGGAACGGGAAGGTCGGAGCTGTGTCCCAGCAGCTCTATTCGGCGCTTACAGCTATTCAGAAAGGCGTCGCAGAGGATAGTATGGGATGGGTTGTGCAACTGAATTAGCAGCTTGCTAATTTTGTGTCAAGTAGTCTCTTCGGTATTTCCTCAGCAGCCAAATAATGAAAAGCACCAGAATTTCTCACCCAATAGTTTGCAGAGTGTATAATAAATCGAATAAAATCTCGTGCAGATAGCAGGTACAGAAACAGCATAGCATTTCTCTCCCATTTGTGGGATTGATTGACCACACTGCCACTGTAAATAACTTTACCATGACGCAGTATATATTTCTTGCACCAGCTGCGTTGATTACCTGTCACCTGTCTCCTTTGTGTATGATGTGTATTCAGGTTATTATTGGCTCATCTGGACGATGGGGGTGTGCGTTTTAGCACTGTGCCTAGTTAGTAGTTATGCATCGTCAGGCGGCCAACAGGCGAAGCCATGTTTGCCAATAATGTCTCGCTGCTTCTCATTTACACTCGGGGGTTGGTCTCGTCTCGGCGCAACAGCACGGCGCCATGCGATGCACATATGCACCGTTTCTGATCTGAAAACCTTAAATTTGCTACAGTACATGCAGCTACGCATGTGACGTATCCATCTAGTAATTTTTTTCCCAAAAGAGCTATGCTTTCGCTGTGTTTGTAAGTCATGCACTCGGGGCATCTCTAGAAGATCCCTTAAAATCCATTAGAGAAGTGAAATTTTCATTGTACTCAATAGCCGATCTCTCAAATCGGTTAGAGTAATTTTTTTACTCCTCGGCTGCTTCGTCCCTTATATTTACTCGTTGACCGAGTGTCCGAGTAAAACTTCTCCTCTCCTAGAATCCGTGTTGGCACCCCACTGCCACCACATACCCACTCCGGCGTCGCCAAATGGCCGGAAACTCCCGCCTTAGGTACATCCCGAGCTCAGTCATCCCGAGCTCGAGGACGCGATGGCTACTCCCACAGCGGTACATCCTCCTCACGGTTCCCTGGCCCGCCACCGTCGTCGAGGAAGTACCTCGACATGCGTCAATAGGCGTGGGGGACATTGGTGGTAGAGATCGCCGACCGCGTCACCCACAAAAGGATTTGGATCAGGACATTTCACTCGGCGGCGCGGGTGTACGACATCGAGTCCGTGCGCCTCCATGGATCGGTGGCGCGTGTCAACTGTGGTGACCCAGCATACCACTGCATGTGTAGTATACTATAGTCCTTGACATGACATCCACAGAACACCGTTCCGTAAATATCACATCTCTCAGAGTGATACAACAGAAACATTGCGGGTCCATATTATAAAAGTACACACATTATTGTTATTACAATACCGGAAGTTCTAAGACTTCCAAAAGATCCAACTTACAAACCAAAATATAAAGCGTTCAACGGAAATTTCGAAAGTAACAACTCCGACTAGGAGTGGGGCTCAACAGCTTATTCTATAGAGTTCATGCTGCTCGGCTCTGTTAGTTACTTACTTAAGTGGACTCGTTCTCATCGACACCGTAGCGGATCTCGTAATCCACGCCTTCAACTCCTCCGAACAGGTCAGGTTCCTCATAGAACACATCTTCTTGGCATTCAGCTGCATACATTGGCACGTCTTTGGGATCCTCAGAGTCTAAGCAAGGAATCAAAGGAAAGGATGAGTAACAGCGTTACCCAACAAGTTCATTTTATGCAAGGTGGGAAGTTTGATGCTCTAATTACCACCTCGGATTATAAATCCTTGGCACTATGCAGTTTTTGTAAATCTTTCTTCAAAGATTGATTTTATTCCGAAAAACTATGACAATCAGCCTTCACAGGTTGACCAGAACTTTCATGGAGTTCCTTTCCTGTCGCGTTCGTAGCTCCTTCCCGGAACAGGGAGTAACAAGTTACAGTTCTTACACTCTGCAGAGGTGCGTTACTTTACCCATGAGAGATCAACTCCTTGTTGCACAATCGGGCGTACTTTCCCGTCCACAATTCCATGATGTGGGACCCAGTAGTTGGTCTAAGCCAATCACTGCCCCTTCGCGACCCCGCATGCCTCCTTGGTGTATACCATGCCCACATAATGAATTACGTCAATGGTTTGTACAAACCGTTAGATGCCAGAACTATCGTGGGACGATGAGGGTTCCCACCCATATGCTGCATATCCTCTACGAATTACCAATTAATATGCACACTACGAGGATAACGGTCATGACCTGCACATCCGGCTTCATGCGAGAGGAAGAAGATACAGCTGACTTCTCCGTCCCATTCCAAATCTCATGGCTAACGCGTAATATACGGCGCTAGAATCACTGATGTTAGAGGTTATTAAGTCCCTATTTAATAATCATTGTTGCAAGTAGAACCCTAAGTTCTATTGCTCCATTATATCACCACTTAGGATGATAACTATGATTTCTTTATTTATGAAAATATTATTTTCTTTCTTTTATAGCATATATGATAACACACAATTTGCAAATACTTTGATAAAGACTCTTCAAAGGACATGAGCAAGTGATGAACTTGCCTTGTGATGGAAAGGTAGTGAAGTCTGATGCTTGCACTGGACCTTGAGCTTCTAGTTCTACAAGAACATCATTATTGCCCGGTAAGGACAATATTTAAAGAAGCAAAATGATTATGTAAGTAATGTAATGCATTATTTAATTCTATATGCATTTTCCCTATATAAGGTGCCTTTTAATAAAGCATTTATAAATATTATTTTTTATATTTATTGCATATATTGAATTATTTTATTTTATTTCTCTTTTTATTTGATTTTTATTGATTTAATAATTCTTTTAGGAATTATTAATTATACATTAAATTTATTATTAAATATTTATTTAGTATTTTTCAAAAATACTATAATATTAATGTATAATGAAAGTGATTTTTATTTATTTTTATCACCTTTCAATAATTTTGTAAAATTCTATAAAGAATATATAAATTACAAAATTCTTATAAGAATTTAATTGTCTAAGATTTTATATCTTATTTTATTTGGACAAAGTGGATTATTATGAATCTAAAAATATTTTATTTATAATTTTTGGACTTTTATTTTATTTTCTAGAATTTTATTGAGGTCAGGGGTATTTTGGTCTTTTCCAATTGATCAAAATCGTTTATTAAACAACTTGGGCTGGCCCCTTGGGCTTATTGGGCCAGGGTGGCCCAATAGGGCAGGGTCAAAATATCACCCCAAAGGGTTTTGGCCCACCCAGCCCATTCTCTCTGTCTCCCTCTCTCCCTCGACCTTATCCTCTCCTCCTCTGACCCGACCCCGTGGCCGGCAATGCCGCCACCGTTGATTCCTGCCGTCGTCGGCCGTTCTGGCCGCCGCTGTGGTGCGATTTGGGGTTGTCGACGATGCTCGTTCGTTCTATCCAATTGGATTTGACTCCGGGGCTTCCCCGTGGTCAGGTACACCCTATTCCCGAACCCTAGGGTTAGGAAAAGGTGTTGCCGCCGCCGCGTTCCCGCCTGCGGTGGTGTGCTGGGACCGTGTGTTGCTGTGGCCGCCGTCGTGGCTAGTGCAGGTTGCAGCGCCCCCTGGGTGCTCCATGTGCCGCCGCGGGTTTGTCGGCCAATCTGCTTCCTCTTCAATTTCTTCAGCGAGGACCTACAGTGAGTTTGGTTCCTCCCCCTGGTGCTTTCTATGCTTGCAGATTCGATGCTAGATGTTGGCTATGTCCTCTCTTGCTACTGTCTGGTTCAGATTAAGATGATCATCCATTTAGGGTTCCTGCTATGTGCTTGTTCATGTACTGGATGAATTAATTCATGTTTGGATGGTCTGTACACATTCTAAATGTTTATTGGCGTGAAGCTTGTTGCTTAAAGAAAATAGATGATGTTACTGATGGCTTACTAGATGATTTGATGCTTAGCTTGCATCTGATTAAGATGATATTGTTGTTTGGGAAACATGCTTGGTTAAGGTAATGATCTGATAGTTTTCCACTGTTTATTTGATTCATGGCCATGATTATGATAAGATACAACTATTGTCTTAGTGCTGTTAGCTTGGGAATTAACATGTGGTTTGAGATCAGTAAGGTGTATCATAGGAATATCCTAGTTATGATTCCTTTTTACAGGAAAATGATTAGTTAGTTGATTTTCTGAATCTATGATGATTTACTGACTTTCCTGATTCATATTGGATTGTTCTTGTGACACCATCATGTATGGCACACAAGTTTGGTTCTAAACCATGGATTTGGTTAGTTTATGCTTAAGACAATCTTGGCTTTGAAAGATAAATATAGATGCTCTTATTTGAATTCCCTAACACCAATGATGTTGGTCTGAGGCTTAAGGATTCAAATCTTATCTAATTGGTTCATTTAGATAGTCCTGGTTGTGGTACCAGCTATTCTTTATTGAATCAAAGCTTGAAGAAATGATAGTGAGCTTTGATCATTTATGGATCCTATGGATTTGTTCCTAAGGTGCTACCCTTCCTTTAGGGATGTGCCTAGAAATAGATCATAGGTATATGCATGATTGAATGGTAAAATATTGTTTGACAACCAGAGCAAGGATGTTGCCCTAAGCTCTGGTTGGATCTTGGTATTTTTTGTTTGCCTTTAGAGTTTAAAAGAAACCCCTATGATGGATTCACCCCACTTGGGTGCTTTCTGAGGTTTTGTTTTATAAGACAACACATGCTTTCTCTGAATAAGCTGATTAGATTATGTGAAGGTTTTATAAAACTCACCATATAATCTGATGGTGGTGTAGTAGATTTATGATGATCTTGATATTGATCTTGATCTTGATCTGTTTTTGCTGGGCTCCTGAGCTTGCCCTTGAGCTTGCCTGCTCCTCCTAGCTTCTGGGCTTGACCTTGCTGTCCACCAGATGCATCCCCCTCCTTATGTCACCATCCTAGTGATATTTGGTTGATCTGGTTTGGTCTAGTTTGGCTGCTGTTCTTGCGGTCTACCCTGGCTGTTCTTGTGTGAGGTGTAGTGAAGAAATGCACTAGTGCTTACCTCACAGTTGTGCTGTGATTTTGTGTGGTTTGGATGTGCTTGAGAAGTCGACATCACACCACTTGCATGCTGGTGTGTGTACAGCTTGTGTGCCTGCTATGCACATATGGATAGGTTCAGAAATTTCTAACTTACTATTACCATATTACTTTTACCTGGCTGGTGAATTGATCCCTCTTGGCTATCATTTGCATTCTGGCTTTGAATTTATGAAAGATAAAATCTTTCATATTGGTGAAACTTGCCCCTTTTTATAACATTTCTCAATGATGAGTTTGTCAAGTGCATTTCACTGACATATCTGAGAGAAATAATACTAACACTAATCTATTTTTGTTTCTATTTTGTCTTTGTTTTGCAGGTACAAAGATGAAGATGAAGAATTAGTGTAGATTTAGATATAGGATAGTTAGTAGGTTTTTAAATGTAATTCTCTTATTCTTTTGTAATTTTTCTTTTATTATCCTTGTAATCTTTATTTTATTCAATTGTAATAAAGATTATACTTTCATTAATAAAGAATATTCTTATTCTTTACTCTTTTGTACATTATGAAGTTTGGAATGACTTCAGTAGATTATATTATTTGTAACTTGTTTATGTATTAATCATATGAAATGAATTTCATATTCAATATTGTTTTTGGATAAGATTTAAATTATAATACTTATCCCTTAATTAATTTAAGATTCAAATCTTATAACTAACTTACTTAAATTATTATTCAAACACTTAAGTTTTAAAATTCAAACTCATTTCAAAAACACACATAATTCCTTTAAGATCACATCAAAGTTTATAACAATCCTCCTTTAAGACTAAACCTAATCTCAAAGTAAGAAAGAAACATTGATCACTCAAGGTTTTATTTGGCGAAAATTTTATCCACATTTTCACAAATGAATGCATGCAACAATTCATATTCCTAAATCTACCATTCGTTAGGTCCTATATACTGGGATGTTACAGACTTCCCCCCTTAAATTAAACTTTGTCCTGAAGTTTGTGGAGATGTACCTGAATAGTTTTGGATAAGCTTTTCTTAAATCCTCTTCCTTCTCCCATGTGGCTTCTCTCTTAGGGTGATGTTCCCACTGTACCTTGCAATATTTGATTGCTCTGTTCCTCAACCTTTTCCAGTTTTCTTCCAGAATCTTACAGGGCTTTTCAATGTAAGTCAGGTCTACTTGTAGTTCTATCTCTTCATATGTTATTGCATCATCTGGAACTTCCAAACATTTGCGAAGTTGTGACACATGGAAAATATTATGCACTTGAGCCAATCTTGATGGTAACTCTAAAGCATAAGCTATAGTTCTGTTTTGACTCAGTATCTTAAATGGTCCGATATATCTTGGACTCAATTTCCCTTTTACTCCGAATATTTTTACTCCTTTCATTGGACTTACTTTTAAATAGACCATATCTCCCACTTCTAGATGCCATGATCTTCGGCTTTGATCCGCATAACTTTTTCTGCCTGCTCTGGGCTATTTTCAGTCTATCCCTGATCTTATCAATGATGTCTTGTCTCTCCTTGATATAATCTGGTACAAATTCTTTGCTGCTACCAGGTTCATACCAACATATTGGTGATCTACACTTCCTTCCATACAGAATCTCATATGGAGCTGCCTTCAGACTACTCTGATAGCTATTATTATAAGAAAATTCTGCCAATGGTAGGTGATCTTCCCATGTTCTTCCAAAATCTAGTGCATAAGTTCTCAACATGTCTTCTAGTACTCCCTCTGTCCCGAAATAACTGACGCGGCGGCAGTTTTACAACAAAACCCCTAATATTTTTCACCTGAAACCCGCGGTCCTTGCAAGACTATTCCGCATCCGTCCCGTCCAACACTCCCGTCCCCCGTCACCGTCCCCCTCCTCGCCCCTGTCGATGTCCCCCTCCTTCCCGCCGTGCCCTCCACATCCCCGTCGCCGCGCCGCTGCTTATCTCCTCCCCGTAGTCTCCGACGCTGTGCCGCTGCTTCTCTCCTCCCCAAAAATTCCGGCGCTGGGTCGATTTAACCGCACCGCCTCGGCTGGATCCAAAGGTTGAATTTTTTCGACCTTTTTCACGGATCCGGCGGCGGCGATGCGAGCTCCGGTGGCGGTGCGACCGGATCCGGTGTAGGGGAGGTTGGATCCTGTCAGCGATGTAGTGGAGATGGGGCGGTCTCTAGATGATGCAATGACGATGCGAACTCCTCAACGCTGGTGCGCGACGATGGTGCTTCGGCGGCGTGGTCGGAGGAGGCTGCGCAGAGGGTCTGGGACGGACCGTGCCGCTCCAGGTCAACCTCCACGACGCCCACGTCACCACGCTCCCACGGCCCCTGTCCTTCCTGGTAACCAGACCACCTTCTTTCACTCCCTCCGTGCCTCACGATCGATGGTGCCGTCAAAAATTTCCTCCAAATCCAGCTAGGAGTTTGCTGATAACAAGCACACGATTGTCAAATTCTGGCCTGCCGATATCACGATTGCGACTCTTAGGCTTGCTGTTTTAGGATTGCAGACTCTTAGTAGAAACTAGCTGCATTATGCTCATGTTCTTACTTAATTTAATGCCCTTAGGTGTGCCTTCTACCAGGAAAGGTGTGCCCTTTTTACATTACTTCAGCTCCTGGAGACGACTACATTAGTGTTCATATTCAGACCAGGGTGGACTGGACACAAGAGCTCAAGCACATTTTTATCGAGAACTACTTCTCCCCATGCCTGTCCAAAAGAGGTTCATTTGGAGAATTAGGCATGGCAGAACATAAGAGGTTAGTACATCTCCTAACCTTATCTTAGCATTCCTTTAATTTTTTCACAAGAATTTGATTCAGTTGAGTAAATTTCTGCAATGCTTGAAATTTACAGCACTAGTTTACAACAAGTACTCGTAGGATTAGCAATGGTTTATGTACAACACTAGTTTCAGTTATGTACATCACGGGTTTAAATCCCGTGGTTACTTTGTGGTTTGTTTCCTTATGGAAAATGGTTTCTTAGAGTGATAAAACTAGCACTATTTTAAATCCTATGGTTACTTGGTGGTTACACTATGAGATGTAAGTACATTCATGAGACGCTACACATACATGGGCCATTGTACTTGGAGTATATAGATTCATCCAAATTTTAAAAAACGTAAGACATCTATTTTGGGGCGGAGGGAGTACAACATAACTTCATATACTGACACTAAAAATACAGTGAACTTGCTTATATTCAGTGAATCTATATTATGTAGTGCCAACTTAACTACTCTGCACTCCTACATTTTGTGGACGGCGACGACAAGGCAGGGGATGAAGATGAATCTGCCGCTGGAGATGGAGGGCATCCTACAAGTCTTCGATCTGTCCATGTTGAGCTCAGACGCCCTGGTGAGCTCTAGATTTCTTCTCCCATACACGCTTAGATCTAAAATTGCAAGCTTTCAGCAGTGTATTATGTTTAGCACATATGGATGATGATTCTGCTTGTGCTTGTTCTTGTGCTTGAGATCCTGATTGTGCTTGTCCTGTAGCTTCTCAATCCTGAATTTTAGATAGAAGCTGCTGCTAGATGTTCAATCTTGAGTATATTGTGTCTAGTGCAGATGCATTTGATAGGCCTGAGAGTATATTGGTAGGACTACGATCATATTGATAGACAAATACACCATGGCTCATATTCCTCAGAATTTCCTTTGCCAGTTTCATTTTTAATTGACACCGCTGGAGATGGAGTAGCTCATGTAGCTTCAGCTATCCTTTCACCCTGAACTGTATCTTAAATGAAATTACATAAGTCTGTACCATTTAGATAATGGTAAATTGTTGCTTAATGTTTCATTTAGTTCTTGTCAGTATTGATGAAGGTGTAGGTCTAAACTTAAACAAGCAATTAAAATGGCATTGATTTACAGGACAACACCATAGGAGTAACATTTAGGTCTAAACAAGCAATTAAAATGGCATTGATTTAGTTTTGTTAATAATATGTATCTGCTTCTTCCATGGAAATAGTTTATGCACATACTAATGATCTGCATGTGTACTTCTATAGTCCTCTGTTCGCATGTCGTGAGCGTGCCAGCTATTCAAGCATTCGTTCCAAATCATTCAAATCAAGCATTCGTTCCAGCTGGTCTTATTCTCCTCCTCCTCCTCCTTTCTCTACCTCTCCTTCTCCTCCTCCTTTCTCTACCTCTCCTCCTTGTTCGATAAGAGCCAAGGTCTCAGCAAGTAGCTCCGCCGGGATACAAAGAGCGAGTGGCAGCATTCCTTCCGCAATCAGTTGATCCTTACCCTTGTGCGGAGGATGGTAGTTAATACCTCCTCCTACTTCCATAACCTCAATCATACCGGTTTGGAGTGTCAAGAAGCATTTTGCTAGCGTGTCAACCTCGTAGTTTTTGTATTCTTGCTCCACATCGTCTATCAGTTCCTTGATAGTTGTAGGTGCTCTACTGCCAGTGAGTGACTGAAGTGACCTAAAGAAGCATAGGTCGAGCACATTCAGGTCTGGACTATTAGGAGGTTGCTGCAGCAACCTAATGTCCAGATCAGTCTATGCTACGGCCTGTCTAAAAATGATATCATCATCATGGACATGAGGTCTTGTGTTGTCTTGCTGAATGTAGATTTTTCTTTCTTCATCTTCATCAGGCCACGCATCTTGAATAGCAGGAATCACTTTCTCGACGAGATAGTCCCTCATGACATCTCTTGTCACTTTTATTGATTTGAGTTCGAGTGTTCCTTTGTCTCTGTTTCGACTATTTTTAATAGCTGGAGTCTCTTTGACAAATGCCCAAATCTCAATCTTTCCATCAAACGTGACAACGCCATCGTCGCCGTATCTTGGCCTCGCCACAGCGGTTAGGAACATTACTTTCCCAATGCTGTTCGTGTTTGGCACGGTGCGTAAAGGCTCGGGTTCTTCAGGGAGTAGGTAGTACGTGTTGTTCTTCCTAGTCATGTCAAACCACTTTTCGTCCATGTGGACGATGTTGTCCATAAACTGGAAGAAAGGACGGGAAGTTGTCAACGTGATCTCATGGAGCATAGAGACACAAAACTTCAACCTCTTAATCTTATTAGCTGATGTCATTAACGGCTTCAAGGTGCTAGTATGTCGCTTCAGCTCACCCAACGTGAACCTTCTGTGTAAGGTTGAGCGGGTCACACCTAGAGCTTTTGATAGAGCTCGAATTGTCTTTCTTTTGTTCAAGTGGATTTTTGACATCTGAGATAAATTTAGACTTTTCTTCTTACGACCAACTCTACCTTTCTTTTTGCTAGAGACACCGACTTCTTGACCTGCTTCAATCTGATCATTTGCTTCTTTCCATATCCTGTCAATAGTGCTTAGACTTGTTTTCAGGAGACTTGCAACAAGCTGTTTGTCTTTTTTCAATACTTGTCCATCTTTTCTTTTGATTACTGTTAGAGCAAAATAAGTACCAAACCTTTGCTCATCTGTCAAGTTTACCGCATTTCTTCTTATTTCTTCTTATTTCTTCTTTCGGGGTCAAGTTCAAATCAAATTGTCCTTCCTCATCATGTTCATCATCATTTTGTTCCTCGGGTATCAATTTCATCTTAGGTGGTCCTTCCTCATCAACTTCATCATCATTTTCTTGATCAGGTAGTCCTACTTGATCAACTTCAGCATCATCTTCCTCGGGTATCAAGTTCAAATCTAGTAGTCCTACTTGATCGACTTTCGCATCATCTTCCTCGGGTATCAAGTCCAACTCAGGCGGTTCCTTCTCATCAACTTCAGCTTCATCTTCTTCCTCGGGTAACCAATTCAATTCAGTATCATCTTCTTCATCGGGTAACAAATTCAATTCAGCATCATTTTCTGGATATATTGGGATGAGGTGGTGGTTAGGTTGTACAACATTAGAGTCACTGGTTGGAGGGAATTTAGCCTTGTAGATATTTTCTAGGTCAAAACACATTCCTGTGAAAGAGGAGAATGGGGGCATGACATGGTTTATTTTGAGAACACGAGTAACAACAGACCAATCAAGCATACTATCTTACCGTGTACCAAAGGTTGAGAGAACATGCTGTCCTTTTGGCATATAGTTTTATATTTCCACAAATCCAGCCTTGTCTTAGGTACTTTCTTTCTCTTGGAAACCAGCTTATATAGTTCTTCGCCATCAAAATGTTTCTTTAGATAGCTGTCCAAAAGTATGAATTAGACATTGCTCAAGAGAAAAATAGGTATGGAGCTTACTCATTGAAACTTACGCATTGGAGAGCACTAATTTCTTATCAAATTTCGACCTTCTCCTTTTCTTTTGTACTCCCAGCATTTTGTTTCTTTGGTTCTCTTGTATTTCCAGCATTTGAGTACTTGAGGTGGAGATGGTTGACCAAATTGATTATTCAAGTACTAGTGAAACTAAACCCTGCAAGTAACAGTTTTCAGGAGCTAACTGTAGAAATTGTACAGTGCAAGTAATTAAACTAACATTTGTCTAAAATTGTACACTATAACTAGCTGAATTGATAGTAGAAATGTTGCCAAAAGTGAGAGTACAGAACCATTTTTTCTATTGGTATGTAGAATTGAGCTTATTATACCTATTGTATAGGCTTGAAATTAGTGGCAGTGTAAGAACCTAGAACTAGTTATATGTGACTTATTTAACATAATCAACAAGTTGGACATTGGGGAGGGCAAGGAATAAATCTTGAGAAGTTCCCCAAGAGTAAACTTCAGAGCCAGTGCATCAAGTACCTTGGACCAGTATGTTCCTCTACTCTAACATGAACAAATTTGAGTTTCAGCAAGTTATATATCTGATCATTACTTCTGTATTTTTCTGTTCTAAAGGCAGCACTATGAATTAGTTGTGGAGAATGGCAAGCTTGTCTTCAAACAATCTGGGTCTCTTGTGCACAGTCAGATCACTAGCATTATTATGTGCAGTTATATTATGTTTTCTGATTGAAATCATTATGAACTGAAAATATATTACGATCTACTAGTATACATGATAGATGAACTGAACCAACATTGAGTGGTTTTCATATTGAATTGTTTCTAGCATTGTGGTAATTACCAATATATCTAGACCACATTTTACTGTTTCTCTGGTTACTCTCAGTCACACAGGTTTGACACAACATGCTGATAAGCTACTTTGCTACTGCGGTAATAGTCTACTTGCTACTGTCAGTAATAGTCTCCAATACAAGTTATGTATTGTCCTAGTTAGAGACAACGTAACTTTGCTACTGCTATAATAGTCTACTTGTTGTTGCCCGTTGGTTTCATAAAGTTGTCCAATTAATTTGTACAAGCGTTGAAGTGTGTAACTATTCAACAATTGTCCATTTTTGAGGAGTACAAACGATATTGCCGATGCATACGGTCCATGCTCGAGGAGAGGTCGAGGAGGCCAGGGATGTGCTCCTTCTCACCGTGGGCTTGAAGGAGAGGTCGCGGATGTGCACATCGCCTCCATGGAGCCCTACCCGTCACCTCTGTCGAGATCCGGCTAGCAGGAGATCTCAGCTAGCAGGCTGGCTAGAGGAAGCTTGGCTCCCCGTTCGGTGTTGGCAGCAGCGGCGGAAGAGATGTCGAGGGGCATCGGGCTCCTGCTTTGCAGGGAGCGGGTGGAGCTCCTCCAGTCTGAGGCGACTAAGCTTGCCGGCGAGGTGCTGATGGGACCGGTGACCGACGAGGCGAGGGGTGGCTGGGTGGTGCAGGACCGCCAGCGAGCAGTCTATCAGGGCGGTGCAGGGGCGCCGGCGGCGAGCAGCCTATCAAGGGCGGTGCAGGAGCTCCGGTGAGCAGGGGAGGTGCAGGAACTCCGGCGAGCAGGGGTGCCGATGATCAGGGGCACCGACGAACAGGGGAGGTGCAGGAACTTCGGCGAGCAGAGGAGGTGCAGGAGCTCCCGCGATCAGGGGAGGTGCAGGAACTCCGGCGAGCAGAGGCGCCGGCGAGCAAGGGAGGTGCAGGAACATATGGATAGGTTTAGAAATTTCTAACTTACTGTTACCATATTACATTTACCTGGCTGGTGAATTGATCCCTCTTGGCTGTCATTTGCATTCTGTCTTTGAATTTATGAAAGATAAAACCTTTCATATTGGTGAAACTTGCCTCTTTTTATAATATTTCTCAATGATGAGTTTGTCAAGTGCATTTCACTGACATATCTGAGAGAAATAATACTAACACTAATCTATTTTTGTTTCTATTTTGTCTTTGTTTTGCAGGTACAAAGATGAAGATGAAGAATTAGTGTAGATTTAGATATAGGATAGCTAGTAGGTTTTTAAATGTAATTTTATTATTCTTTTGTAATTTTTCTTTTATTATCCTTGTAATCTTTATTTTATTCAATTGTAATAAAGATTATACTTTCATTAATAAAGAATATTCTTATTCTTTACTCTTTTGTACATTATGAAGTTTGGAATGACTTCAGTAGATTATATTATTTGTAACTTGTTTATGTATTAATCATATGAAATGAATTTCATATTCAATATTGTTTTGGATAAGATTTAAATTATAATACTTATCCCTTAATTAATTTAAGATTCAAATCTTATAACTAACTTACTTAAATCATTATTCAAACACTTAAGTTTTAAAATTCAAACTCATTTCGAAAACACACATAATTCCTTTAAGATCACATCAAAGTTTATAACAATCTTCCTTTAAGACTAAACCTAATCTCAAAGTAAGAAAGAAACATTGATCACTCAAGATTTTATTTGGTGAAAATTTTACCCACATTTTCACAAATGAATGCATGCAACAATTCATATTCCTAAATCTACCCTTCGTTAGGTCCTATATACTGTGATATTACATCATCTTACCCTTGGGCAGTCCCGTGTGGCCGGATGTGACTCCAGTCGACCCCTCCCCCCCCCCCACACACACACGTGGCCTCCGCACATGAGTGGCGGGAGGATAGAGAGGTCCGCGAGCGCGTTGAGGCGTACAGGGTGGAGCTCCGCCACCGGTATTTGGAATGCGTTGAGGACGAGCGCCAAGCTTACAAGGTCTACAAGGTGAGGAAGGCCGACGAAGTCATCAGCCTCATCTCGGACACATGCGAGTCGGTGAAGGCAGTGGTGGATGACTTATTACCCAGCGACGAGGAATACATTTCGTTTAATGGTAATAGTTTAGTTTACCTAGTAGTTTGAATCGAGTTTAATGCAGTAGTTTGTGCCAGATTCGTATGAATTTGTGTTTTTTTCTAGGATACGTCCTGGGAGACGTACCAAACACATAGATGATAAGACCGACGGCCGATACAACGCCAAAAGACAACCTCAACACACACCCAACATGACGCAACTCACAATATACAACGCCAAGCGGCTTACAAGACACCCTCCACAACGACTCGACGTTAGCGACCTCGCCTCGCCAAGTCCCCTACCAAAGGTGAGGAGACAAGGCACAAAACAACCGAACCGTGTCACCATCAAAGCGAGACTCTAGCAAAGCACGTCCATGACTCCGAGGCCGCCCGGATCAACGCACCTCCCCCTCATATGCCTAGAAGAGATCAGAGAGAAGTCAGCAGGATCCGGCCAGACTCGAGGAAGACGTCGTCCAAGTGGCGCCCACCATGAAGTACATAGCGCCCCTGATGCTCGCGCCCTGAGCAGCACCTATCACCGACAGCACCCAACCACCCCACACTCCACAAATCGGGCCCTTCCCGTGCAGCCTCGACGACGTCTTCAAGAAGATCACGACACCGTGGTGTCGCCGCCATCTGGTCCAGTGACCCGAACCAAGGGTTTCCCCCGGCACACGAGAACAGGAAGACACGATACATGCTCATGGTCCCCTCGCCGCGGGGAAAGGAAGGCTGCCGCCGCCGGCACCGCACGAGCTTTGCCTGGCGGCATTCACCGACGACGACGGAGGGGGAGGGGGAGGGGGTGGTGGGGAAGGGAGGGGGCTAGGGTTGCCGCCGCCGCTCCCATCGCCCGCGGGAGGGTGACGTGAAGCGGTCAAAAATTGGTAACCCAGCGCATTTGTACAATAAAGTATGAATTTGTGTTTAAAAAAGTCAAGTTTAGGGTTCTATTAGAAACCTTATCCTTTCTGAGGAGCAAATACATCGTCCTTCTTTTAAAGGATATATAGTTGGTCGTTTATACTTCACTAAAATTTGAGAGATCGGGCTACAGATACCTTCCTGATTCACTCTACATTCTTATTGGTGCAACTAGCTCTAGATAATAAGGATTAGTATTGTCAGAGCTGCTCGCGGGCATACATCAGACCACACCAGACAAAAGCGTCAGAGTGTGGCTCGCCTCCTTCTGGTTTTCCTGACTTGTAAATTGTTGAAAAGCGATCGGCGGTTGCATGCAATGAGGAGGATGTGTGGATTCGGACTGCGACGACGACGCTAACAACATAACAACCGGTTTCTTATTGGTGCAACGCGCAGACAGATTGGACGGGGACAAAATGTGGATGATGTATGGTGAAGTGTTCCCCTCGAAACTGGGTATGTAGTAGTAGTACGTGTGCTCACGTAGTAACAAAACCCTGTCTGTCTGTCTGTCTGTCAGGGTTGTTAAGCAAATTGATTGATGGAATGATACATCAAATCACCTTTTCTTTGAGATGCGAGGCCAGTCGGGGCGACGACGTCCTTGCCGAATCGATCGCCCACCTAGCAGGCTGGCATGCAGACATCGGTCGCCGTCACCGATCGAGGCTGCTCCGCCTAGCGTGCTGCTCCGCTCTCCGTCCGGAAATGTTGAGAGGCGGCTCTTCTTTGGTGTGGAGGTGCAGCAGCCAAAGGAACAAAATACGTTCGTCCATTCGATTTGAAAACTGGGACGGAGGAAAGAAGAATCGCAATGCATGAGGAAGCGAAGGTTGAGATGTCGCCGGAATAAATAAAATACGGTCTGTCCAGCGGCGTATACCCATACACGGTCGCGCGTCCGCTCGCCAATGATGCCGAGACGCGAAACCCACCGGCCGACACGCACGACAGCGACCCCTCCGCCGCCAACGCAAGGTTCTTCTTCTATCCGATCGACCGCCGTCGTTAGACAGACAGGACGAGCCGGCGTCGCTCTCCACGTCCGCACGTACGTCTTCTCAGTTCTGAGTTCTGACCTTCCGTTGCCACGTCATACGGACGGTATTATATGATTTTGCAGAGTCCATTATTATCCGAACCAGGTCCATCTGCGTATATATGATGCGCGTATAATAGTTGCCGAGTTGGAGAGGTCCACGAAATGCGTGACACACTCACATAAAATGTTTAAAATGGAAAAGAAAAAAAGAAAAAGGAAACGGGGGTGGTATGGGAATAGATTAGTCGCTTGCTGTTTCATCCTATAACCTAACTAACTAATTTCTGGCGAATCCTATTTTAGTTGGTTTGTCACATCCTCCAAATTAAGAATTGGAGTACTATGACAGTCGCTGCTGCTGTTGTGCCTAGAGGGAAAATTATGAATACAGCCTTCGGACTGTTCACATTCGCCTGAAAACACCGGTCCACCTTTCACGGTGTCTTGCGGTGATCCGCCTGCCATACTGATCGATTCTAGCTTCGGTATATTATACCCCAAAAGCCAGAGATATTTAGTCATTAAACTGGTCTTTATGACAAGTAAATAAATATAATACAGCATGATACTTTTCCTATATGCTATATGAGCATGGTAGAAATTACCATTTATTTTTGGTGCACTGCATACTTTTTTTTAATGACAGCAGGAGAACTGTTGTATTCTGTTCATTAGAAGAAGAGGTCGAAGATGACCAAAATGATCCAGTTTATAGGTAAACCGGACCTGAAAACCTCACACTAATTTCTCATTTCTTGCCTGGCAGAGAAGTATATTTTTACTTGATTGCTCATGGCGCTTCACTAAGAATCACAAGCCCACATATTATGAAACCACTAATATGATTCATTTTTTTGTCAACATCTAAGCAAATCCACATCCCTTTCTCTAAAAAACGATACATATCTCAGTTAACCAATCCAAAATTTATAGATGTAGTCATACAAACTCATATGATACAAATATATTGACTATTGTACCGGTGTGAGATAAAAATTTACACTTTTCTTTCAAGTTGAGCCACATTTGATATTTTCTGAAGTTAATGAGTGTGCAAATTATATAACCAATTAATTGATACTTTATCTTTGTCCCGTACAAGTGTCATTTGCAAGTTATGGTCTAGCTTGTCACTCAAATGAGCTAGTGAAATATCCCGCTATATAGAAATTTATGCTAGCATTTAACATTTGAGTCTCCTACATAAAGTTCTAAGGTTTTGTGTTAAGAGTTGGATTGATGCGACAAAAAAAAACCTGTATCCAACGGAGATTGTGCGATGACTTCTTTAGTGGTTCTTTTTTGGATGTGGAGAAGAAAGTGTGTGGTTCAGACGTTGTGCTAATCAATTCTTGGAGGAGAGGGGTCACTCAAAGGCGCTAAGTCCTAATTGATGCACCCAAAAGAAACCGTAACAAGGAGAGCATGCATAACTCGACACTATGCACATGTAATTTGTCATGCTTACACCGTTTCATCCATCTTATGTGTTTGTTTTTGTCTTCATAAAATTTCAAGCAAAATAAATCAGCAAATGTTTAAAAAGAAGTTGGAGGTAACCTCCACCAAAAAATAGCCCATAGCCGCCAAAACCCACAATCAACACATGTAATCTACTATGAAGGTAAGAAAACAAAAGTGAACAACCGTAGGATTGTTAGAACCAACTCAACCAACATGAGTAAATGCTCACTATGAGGCTAGATCACAACAACATGAGTAAATGAACAAATGTCAACCTACCAAGTGGAGCATCTGACGCTACCCTTAAAACGCTGACTCGACATTACTCAAACAATGGCAAAATAACTCCGTGTGAATGCAAAACGACAAGAAACAATGACCACATGGCATCAACCGATGACAATCGGACTTGCATGAACCCAACTAGCATAAGAGCACCACCACATGACACAAACTCATCATGCACCGAACAAAATAACATCACCAAAAGAACCAAGCAAAACACAAGAGGAGCACCTATAATAGTAATAGTAATAATAATAATAATAATAATAATAATAATAATAATAATAATAATAATAATAATAATACATCGTAGTAGTAACAATAGACATAATAATATGATTTCAACTAGCTGGTGTTCAATCACTTCAAGTATATTCCCTGTCTAGATTTGAGGCAAGAATTAGTTAATAGTAGCATGTTCAGGGGTGTACATGTAAAACTTTTATTGTTCTCTGTCCTTTTCCTGCCATCCACTACGTGTTGAGCTTGATCGAGCAAGCAGCTGTGACGTAGAAAAAGAGGGGCATACCAAAATAGAGACATACTATATCAAATCCCAATCCCCCTCTTTTAATCCGCTACACGGAAAGTACAAAATCACCTTCCAAATCCTACCTCCCCATCCCCCTCCACCACCATCATCAACAGCAGCAGCTCACGGAGAGACAGAGAGGGAGAGGGAGCGGTGGCATGTCAGAGATATGGCCGGAGCAGCGCAGCCACTGAGCGCAAGGTGTTCCACGTCCCAAGACGCCCGCCGATTGGTAAGGAGGAGCGGTGCATGCGTCTCCACGGCGGATGGTCCAGTTTCTTGAAGGATACAGTACAGAGGAAGAACGGATCATCAGAAAAGGCAACCGGATTTCCATTTGGGCGAGAAAGGGGAAGTTTTGCTGGTGAGTAATCGCCCATCCGCATTTGGTAATTATTTGTTTCCATCTCTGGAGGGCGGAGAACTCGATCTTGGTGTCGGCGTGTTTGGAGGATTTCGCTCTGAAGAAACAGAGGATCAGAGCGGAGGGGGGGACAGAGCGGCTTCAGGGTTCGCTGTGAAGAAACTCTGGTCTTTCTTGCCGGCCTGTGAGATTCTGAATCGCTGGAGGCGGAAGGACTGAAACTCCACGGTGAGGTTATTCCTTGCCGAGTGCCAACTTCATCGATTTCGGACGAGAATTCCAAGGCTGGGGGCATCTCGTGGGAACCGAGGAAGCACGGCAATTGCAAGAAGGGTTACCTACTTACTTACCTGCCGAGGGGCTATCAGAAGATCATTGCCTTCTGTTTAGGTTCTTCGTTGCTGAAGGCCCAGAGGTTGGATTCTGAGTCATCTCTGAATATTGGTGCCAAGTCTGAAGAAGGCGCAAACAGGGTAATTCAGAGGATTCCGCAACTTGTTTCTCCAAGGACAGTCGTAGAGGCTCCACCTGGCTTGTTAATTGGTGAGTTCTCTGATCATCAATATACTCACCTGTAAACAGGTACATCAACCAATTTTGATGTAGTATGTGTTCATATGACTGATCGTCTGATTCAGAAGTTTAAGTTGTCATAGTCCTTCCGTCGGTGTTTTGTTTTTTTAAATGATACATATTCATCTTGGTATATTATTTTACAGAACTCTGGTAATCTAGTAGCATAGGTTGGGAGATTCTTAATCCGACATGATAATTGTTCCTTTCATTATCAGGGAACAGGGAGCGAATGAGTTAAATTCTTCAGATTTTTCACCAATTTGCCTCTTCGATACCCTGAAAAACTCCTGCCTCTCCACTTTCAGTTGATCTATTCAGCATATTTACCTTTTCGATACTCTGGAAAACTTCTGTCTCTCCAATCATAATCAATTTTAATATATGTGGCATATTCGCCTTTCCAATATCTGGAAGAACTCTGTTCCGTCACGGTTAAAGTTACTAAAGAATGTAATATTAAACAGAAAGGCATGTAACTTGTAAGCATGTGAAAACGACATTTGCATCCGGAGGGTCCAATGTGGTCTTTGTCTCTTTTCGAAACGGTGTGGTCTTTGTCTCTTGTATCTTTGTTTCATTTCTCATTCTTTTTGTTTGTAGTGCTGTATTGTTTATGGAGTTAGTTCTGCCACCATTGAATAGTTGGAAGATAGACATAAACAAAAACTAGTTGGAAGATACTATGAGAAAATCTTAGTTGTTGGGACTTCGGAGAGTAGAGAAAAAGGAAGCTTCTGCTGCCATTATATACTCCTAACTATGTATCCTTCACACACTTTCTTCTTACACGTGTGCTTTCTGTATTCAGGTTAGCTTGTCTCAAGAGTCCTTAGAAGATAACACTATTTGGCCATGTTGTCCCCCAACATGGCAAAGAAAAGTTACAAGGAGCGGAACGAGAAGGTTCAGGTTGGTTGCATGTCGGGGCTGATACGCATGTTCGACTTCCATCGTGGTCAGAAATATCTTTCAGATGGGAGCCGTCGGATTAATACGTTTTCAGGTGAGCATGCTAGTTACATTCCTTAGCCGCACTTTACCAGTAAGAGCTTATCTATTATCCGGTCCGTGAAGTTGCTAAAAGTAAACTGTGTGTTTTGTGCAGCTATAAGGGACCTAAAAGGTTCTGAAGATTTCCATCGAATTATGCCTGCAGATGTAAGTTTGGATTGGCCAAAAACTATTTTGTCCAGGATTTCACATAGCAAGTAGAAAATTCAGGCAGTCGCTTTATAAAATACATGAGAAAAGGAAGGACAAAATTTGAATGTGTTAGAATAAAGGAAAAAGATGGAAGTTCAGCTACTAAATTTAACCTGCAACTGCTTGTTAGATAGCTTGCATCAATATGCTGCTTCTACTACACTTGCATACTGGTATAACTGTGGTATGGCTTTTAAAACTCTATAGCTGTGTATAATAAAAAACACAAAAACACAAATGCTCCTGCTAAAAACCAACATAGTGCTATAACCTCAAAATATGGTAACTTTTGAACTTCTACAAGCTTTTGAAGATGTAAAGCACTATGTAGTACCTAAGTTATTAGCATAAAAAGGACTTACAAGAACAAAAAGTGCTTCGGCATGTCGGAGTTTAACATGGTCAGAAGTATTTCCAACATTTTGAAAATAAGTCTGAATACAACAAATTTGCCTTCTTCAGAATGACAGAGATCGTGGGGTTGAAGGAATTTATGCCGGCAGAACAAGTATTAAAGCACTGATGGAAGAAGAGATGGCCAGTGACACACAGCCCTTGAAGCAAACACAAAGAAACACATTTGGGGTATTTTCTAATGATATGAAGTCTGTGAATTTGCCTGAAGGATCTGATATTGACCTAAACTTGGCTGCAAGTCTCAAGGAAATTTACAGAAGTCATAATGAAAGTCAAGGAAGTAGTGATTCGGTTGAATCTGGTAATATTTCTTATTCGATTGGCCAAGAGAGCAATGCTGATGCTGACACACATCCCAATCGGATCCCCTGTATTATTCAGAAAGCACTAGAAGATGTGGCTGAAGCGGTTATAAGCCACCAATCAGCGAATGCAGAATACATAACCAACAGTGGTGAAGCTAGGTCAAAAGAATTGGTTGACGCACTGCAGCTGCTGAGCTCAAACAAAGAATTGTTTCTGATACTTCTGCGAGACCCGAGCTCTAGATTGTTACAATGCCTCCAGAACCTTTATACATCACTAGGAGGTCCCGAGTTAGAACCGGCAGAACCGGCAGAACCTGATGAAGTAAGTAAGCTGCAAGGTGTGACTAACAATATAGAGCAGTCGGAGGTTTTACCAAGTAAAATGCAGAGAAAGAATAATTCTTTCTTGAAAGGGGATAAATTAGTCATAAGGAAACCATCACAGCTAAATGATATTTCCCGCGGCCTTAGCACAATAGTAATCTTGAAGCCAAGTCCTGCAAGAAGTCAGAGTAGTCTGATCTCAAGTAGTGTAACTTCTTCACCACTATCAAATCATAATAATTTGCAAGGTCAGGTTGAAAGTGGCAAACCTACTCACCATTTCTCTCTTAGAGAGCTTAGAAGGAGGCTAAGGCTTGCCACCATGAGTAGTACTTTTCAGAATGCTGATCCACCCAAGCAGTTGCCTGTCGAAAGTATGTCGATAAGTTCAGAAAGTGCAGATTCTTCTGACTGTGAGATATCTAAGCAACCATCCATTGATGACAAGGAAAAAAAACTTTGGAGATAGTGGAATTGGCATGGGAAATGATGCCACTCATGGTGTTGGCTCTTTCTCCTATGAAAAAGCTAGGAAGCATCTAATTGAGAAGCTAGAGAATCAAGATGAAGACATTTCTCAGACTTTAAGTAAATCAGAATCCATTGGAAGATTAATTTCATATCCGGATTATGACACATTTTCTCCCAGTCATTGCCCTGCAGAGGAGGGCATTAGTATATCTCAGGAAGCTACAGACTCAAGGTTACAAATAGTTGAACAAGATGATAGTTCAGAAAATTTTAACTTACCGAGCGAACACCAAGAGACAGTATCAACCGACACAAGCACTTCAGCTAGTAAGGGCTTGGATGAACTCGAGACAAATCATGGCAACCGTCTTTTGGAGGAGCGCACTATATCTCAGGAACTAATCAGTGAAGGTATGTGCTCATGTATTATGAAGTGTAAAATGACATTTTCTTCAGCTTTAGTTCTTTGCTGCTGTAGTGTAATATATATGCATACATTTTTTTGCAGATGTTAAGAACATGCAGGGTGCAGTGAAAAACCTACAAGTCTGTACCGAGATCGAACATCCAAGTGAAAGCTTTGAACAAATAAATACAAACCAGGTAAGTCATACTTTCTAGAAAATTCGATACGAAGTTGAATTCTTTCTATGGGAAGTTGATAATTTTCTTGTCTAACAATGATATCGCTTTCCTCCTCTACCAAAGTTTTCTTCCGAGGAAACACAACCCGTGGATGCCTTACCAGAAGAAGTGACCCTACATTCTCTTGAGGACCCCGTTGAGGAACAGGACGATCATAGTCCATCAGCAGTTGTTGGATTAGCCAAGCCATCCATGTTGACATTTGATTGCTTGCCAGAGAATTCTGATGACAAAGAGGCGAAACTTAGTCCACAATCCGTCCTTGATCCTTCCTTGGGAAATAGTTCCAGTCCTGGCAACAAAACGCAAAAACAAGGTACTTAAGTGAAAATAAGAAACATCACCTTTTTGCATTTTCAACTGATTAGTAATAGAACAAAACTTGTGTGCTTGCAGATGAGTTGTCCATGCCTAGCTCAAGAATTCTTTTCGAAGAACTTGATGCTCCTTCATCTCCAACCTCAGGGGACAGACCGCGAACAGCTGTTCTTTATGATAAATATGAAAGAGTTTCCTTCATTAAGTCCGTGCTAGAAGCTTCAGAATCGCTGGCCAAGGGAAGTTCGGAGAGGTGGTATATGGGTGTGTCAGTGCTCGAGACATCTGTATTGGCTGAAGTAGGAATGTCATACTGCCTGACAGACGATGTGGTTCTTCTTTTTGATTGTGTCGAAGAAGCTCTTGTCAAGATAAGCGACAACTTCTTTGGTGGTGACCCTTGGGTATCTTTTCTGAAGCACAACGTTAGACCGGCTCCGCTGGGAGCGGAACTCGTTAAAGAGGTGGCTAAGTGCATCGACTCTCTTGTTGATACCGATCCTCCAAAAACACTAGATCAGGTGGTGATGAAAGATTTGGATTTTGGACCATGGATGGACCTTCGATGCGATACTGAAGACGTCGCTATTGAGCTTTGGGATGGTATGCTTGACGACCTACTAGAGGAGATGGTATTTGACCTGTGGCTTTAAGATTGCAGATCTCTGTAGTCATCCGTGAAGCTACATCCCCATCAAAACTGAAAAGGAATTTTATAGATTTAGCAGTGTTTTCTTTTCTAAAAGAAGATGGAGATTCAACAGTGTTCTGGTATAAGGAGAGGTAAAGTGGGTATTGATAGATTTCAACAGATTATAGAGTTAGGCATTTCGTCATGATAGGATATTAGATTCCATTTCCCGGATGGAGTGAATAACAGTTTTTTTCGCAGCCGCGTAACTGTGTACAAACACCAGGAATTGGTTTGTTATATGCTTCTTTTCTCAATCCCCGTTCGCTGTAAAAGTGTGAAAACAGGAAAAATAAATCTGGCTGTGCATACATTGTGCCTTTAACTGTCTTCAAACTATTTTCCCTCTTGAGGACAGGATAATTCTCCTTGTTTATGAGATACAATCCTACTATGTTACAACTCAGACTCTGGTTAATCATTTCAGTTGCCAGCTTGTGAGGCCCATGCCCATCCATATATGTGAGAAAGATTCACAGGACACAGGTGACAACTGATACTGTACTCATGACAGAGAATGCAATGTAACAGAGGGACCATGGGAATGACTGAATGCAGCCCCAAACATGGCTAAGCTAGATAGGAGAGTAGCTTCTACTGTTGCTCATGCTATCTTCAATTACTACTACTACTACAACATGTTATGGCATAATGTACAGATTGTTGGATGGATGTATGGACCCTTATTTTGGTTTCTGGTCCAGGCAGGATGAACAAATGATCATCAGATCTTCCTCGCGGACTCGTCGGCGAAAAGAACGTCGTCTATACATGTTACTATGGTGTATGCCAGGCTCTCCAGCACCCTGGAGTAGCTCTCCAGGATGGCTTGCCCAACGTCCTGCAACACACACGGGACAAGCAGATTGACATCAGAAATTCACATCTTCAGGCCGTTCATGGCGATGTTGTTTTGAGACAGCACTGTTGTGTGTGTACCTTGTTGTGCTGTATCTTGCTTGCGTCGAGGGTGGTCTGGGAGAGGCCGGGGAAGCGCTGCTTGAGGCAGAGCAGGACGTCCTCGGCCCTGCTCGCCAGCATCACGTTCTTGTCCGACTCCATGAGGTCCTTGACGGCGCTCCAGGGGGATCTCGAGTGGCCGTGGTTGGCCTTCCGCCGCCACACGTGCATCGCCGCCTCCACGAGGTCGGCGGCCTCCAGGGCCTCGTGCTCCGACGAGATCTCCAGGCAGTCCAGCAGGTACTCCGGCGCGAACTTGCCCGGGAACGACATGTGCCGGTAGATCGCGTCGCCCACGCTCGCCCGCCCGCACTGCACGTTCAGTAGTCAGAAGTCAGAACCAACCAACAGCTTGTTCAGTTCAGAGGAATCACGCACGATCCGGGGAAAAAAATGGAGAATTTTCAGGGCGAGAGATTCGATGTTGCTACCTACCTTGGGAAGTGTCTGCGTGTACGACTCGGGAATCTTTATCTCGGCGAGAATGCCGTTGTTGATGGCCATGGCGGCCTTGTGGATCTGGCTCGCGCAGTCGTGCTTCTGCCGCAGGTCCCTCCGGGCCGACTCGGTGAGCCCGAGCTTGGTGACGCACGGCACGGGCAGCCACCACCTCTCCTCGCCGCGGTGGCTCGCCGGACGGCAGGGCGCCGAGTCGTCGCTGCTGTCCTTGTGCCCCTTGTCGTTCAGGTACCAGAATTCGGTCTTCTGAAACCCGTCCAGGATCTCCTGCACATACAGCAGCCACATGAACAGCAGCTCTTGGAATGAATCCGTGTCGTGGACGGTGCGAGAAGGTGCTTGGATCTTACGAGCAGCATGTCGTCGAGCTTCTCGAGGGCGGGGAGGTTGACGTAGATGTCGGATCTCGGCCTGGTGGCCATCACCTCTCGGATGGCGCCGTCGGGCAGGACCTCCTTGGACGGGAAGAACTCGACGATGTAGTCGCAGACGGAGAGCAGGCAGTCCATCTCCCGCCGCCACATGGACCTCTTCTCCACCGGCAGCGGCTCCAGCCTGTGGCAGCTCCCGAAGACGGTCGCTGCAGGGCAGAGGAAGCAGACAGATGATGTCAGTCAGAGTCCTCTGCTGCAGATTCGGTGTTTCGAACGAGAAAATGTGTGCGTGCGTACCGTAGAGGTTGGTGATCGCGTTGGAGATTGCGGCGGCGGTGGAGACCCCCTTGCCGCCCCCGGACATGTCCTCCCCGAGCAGGAGCTTCGAGAACCTCTCCTTCATCAGCTGCAGCTCTGCAGTTCCACCGCCGGAAGTACATTAGCATCTGTCTTGTACGCACGAGAGCGAGCAACAGAGACGTGGCTTACCGCTGTAACCGGCCTTCCTGTCGCGCATGCCGCCGGCGATCCGCGGCGCCGTGCCGAGCCTCTGCAGCAGCGGCGGCTGCGGCATCCGCGCCGCTAGCTTGCAGACCGGCCACCGCGGGTACGGCGACCCGTACGGGCTCCCCGGCTCGCCGCTGCACTCGGAGGACACGTCGGAGGCGTCGTCGTCCTCTTCGCGTCGGTGTCGAGGGAGTCCCACCTGGATCGGCCGCAGCTCCATGCCATTGTCGTCGTCGAGGTCGGCGTAGTCGGACTGCGATCCCTCCTCCCACGTGGACGACGGCGTGTCCATCGTCGCATCGATCGACCGAGCACCACCGCGTGCGTCGTGATCGATGGTGCGGGCGAAGTGATGGTAGTTAACGGAAGGGATAGCGATGGTTGTCTGGTCGTACAGAGCGGCTGCGTAGTGGAGTAGTAGCTCGTAGGAACATGCGGGCGGAGTGGCAGTGGGAACAAGGAATGAGCAGAAATAGGTGGCGTCCTCCATCATGAGGCCCCACGATGACGCCCGTGAGGTGAGGCAAAGAAAGCGTGCGATTCCCTCTCCCCCTGCCGCCGCCGACGATGCCCCCTGCTCTCCCCCTGCCGCGGGAAATTTTCTTTGAAATGTGCGAAAAAACTTACTGCCCGCCCGCCAGTAATCTAATCTGGTGCAGTGTGCACTGCGCTGCGACGCCCCTGACATGGCGCGAGAGTGGCAGGCAGAGCTCTGCCGCCGACATATGATCATGTGCCCACCTGCTTAACGCCATGACACGCAATAATCACCACATCTGTCCCCCCTAAACACCGCAGCCGCGCCTCATTAGCGGCCGGCCGCGTGGCTGGCGTGGAGGTCGCGTCGTCGCCGCCGTGAGCTTTACTGCCTGACACAAAAGGTGGCGAGCATGCATGCATGCCCCGGCCACCGGAATCATGGCGACATTACGGACGGGCAAAAGGGGAAAGGGGACCCGTCCCGTCCCCCTCACTGTTCCGGCCTTTCTCCGATCATCACCCGGCAGTTGCGCGCCCCGAGGCCGAGGAGGAGCCCGATCGAGTTTTTTGCACTCGCAAAGTCCCAATTATTTTACCTCCTCCATCTCACGTCTCATCCTCGCTATGGAAACGGTTGCTTTTTTCTTTCTTCTCCCACCTCTGCATTCTCTGTTCGTTATTAGCCTTTGTACTGCCTAGTGCTGTAGTAAAGTACAAAAAAGCAGGGTGTTTCTTTGCCTGCCACGAGCTGTATTCTAACACTATACTAAGGGGAGAGAGAGAGAGAGAGAAATAGTAGTTCGGATCATGGAGAGGAGTGGCTGAATAGAATAGAGCTGTTGCCATGAGCTTGCTTGTGGATGGATGGCGAGATTAGATTAAGGGTATACTCCGTGGCATGCTTAAGCCAGCTCTTGATTGGCCTGCAGGGCGCATCATGGCCTACGGAGTAGCGCCACGTGCCTACGCTAGTAGGTTGCTAATGACATGTGTGTGTGCACGCTGATAATGAGTTAATGCTTTCTAAGTTAGCCGGGCTTCGTTCATGTAAACCCAGTAGATCGTGGATAAACTTGTTTGTGTTCTTCTTTTAGCATCACATGTTTTGAGGATTAGATGACTGCCTATCTTTGATTAGGCCCTATTTTTTGAAGGACACAACCAATTAAGAATACATGACACACTTGACCATCATCCATATTTGTTGGATAAAGCTTAGTGTTAGCATCTCTGCACCAAATGTTCTATTCTTTGTTGTCATCTCGATAATTTCAAAGCTCAATCGTCACCTCACACCTTGCTCAATAGATATGCATCGGAAAATAAGGGTTTAAAGTTTTCAAACATGATAATTTAGATGATTTTTCACTACATAGGGTAATTAGTGTCACAAATGCACAAGTAGAGGGTAAAAAGTGGAATTCACTCTATATTTTATTATATTTGCATCATATCTATCATTAACACCTTAAATTACATTAATTTGAAGGAAATTATATTAATTTTGGGTCTTTTCCTAAAGATTCTCTTTATTTTGTTTATTACTTTGGAAGACAGAAAACCTTTTTTTAGTATTTTTAACTCCCATGGAGCTTCTGGACTCCAAAAGGGGTACGGTCAAAGAGCACACTTTAGAATTTTTGAGACGGATCTAAACGAGCTAAGGTGGACTAGGAGGAGGTCAACGAGGGTCGAGAGAGGGGGCCTGGCATGGCCTGATACCCTAGCCACATGGGTAGTCTCCTCTCCCCTCTCGAGTGTCCGTTGTCGTCTATTTTTGTCGGTTCCTTCATCTTGACCTAAAACCGCCTATAAAAAGGTCCTCGATCGCGATCTCATGATGGGTAGAGGCAAAGATCGAAAACCACAAACAAAGAGTCTGTAGCCAATCACCAACGAAAGATTGGAGGGGATACCGCTGCCGGAATTGCTTCCGGCCTCCACTTCTTCTTCATCAACACGTCATCATCGCTCTCAACCATGAGAGGGGAGTAGTACACCCCCTGGACTTGGGTTTTGTGGTGGTAACTTGATCCAATCTCTCCATATATGATCATTGTTCTAGTCTGTATGATCTTTCCTACATAATTACGGTGATGTCTATACAATTCATATAGTGGATATTGTGGTATGAAATGATACATATGTTACGCATTTACCGTCGTGTTGAGACTTTATAGCTTTTCATACTCTAGAAGCATGGGTATGATATCTATGCATTGGTTTGTCATTATACGTCATGGATCGGGTAATGCTAGTGGTAATGACTTGTATTCCCACGTCACCAGGTTTATGACAATGTCGAGTGTAGGTAGATGAGAGAGATGCAGGATGCACACAACAAACGAAACTTTTGTCGTAGTGTTGTAGTGCATTTTTTAAATAAAGGAGTATGATGTATGTAGATTAAGTGAGATATTGGGGGTGTAGCCGAGTGATAGAAACGTGATGCTAGAGTGACAACTAGCACCCTGTCCTTAGTATACTGACATCTCCCATTTTGGTCACATTTTATTGAGGCTTTTCTATTGGTTTCTATTTGATTTTGATGGTTTTTTACTCTACAACAAACGCTAATATAGAAAAAACAAAGAAACCTTGTTATTTATTATGAGATTTTTAGGTGTTGTGCACTTTTTGAAAAACAAATAAACCTTATTTTAGGTATGTATTCCAGATACTCATACCAACAAGTTGCAAGTTCTTTTTCGGAAGATCGTCTAAAAAGAACTCTGATGTTAAGCGTGCTTGGCCTAGAGAAATTTGAGGATAGGTGACCGACCGGAAAGTGGGTACCTGGTGCGCACGAGTGAGGACAAAGTGCACAGAAAAGACTAGCGTTGGATGTGAGGCCAGTCTAGAGATCCTATTAACTGCCAGGAGTGACACCCTCGAGGCCAAGAGGGAACGGGGTGCTAAAATTGGTATCAGAGCCGACCCTCATGGTTACATATGTGTGCGGGTTAGTGGCGGGACATGTGGAGCATGACATGTGTGGCCTGGAGTGGACACGGCATGGCACATCTACCAGCATTAGACGCACATACGAGTGCCAAGAGGGAACGTTCCTGGGGTGTGCTTGATCGATGAGGGCATAGATCTTCTATAGGGTGGGTGTATGTTAGATCTAGGCACATGGCTTAATAGGATTGATAGGACAATCATACCAATAAGTTGTAACTTCTTTTCCGTAAGCTTATCCAAAAAGAACTCTGATATTAAGCGTGCTTGGCCCAGAGCAATTTGAGGATGGGTGACCGGCCGGGAAGTGGGTATCGGGTGCGCATGAGTGAGGACAAAGTGCACAGAAAAGACTAGCGTTGGTTTATGAGGCCAGTATAGAGATCCTATTAAGCTGACTGGAGTGACACCCCAGGGGCCAAGAGGGAACGGGGTGCTACAACTCTTTATTGGGATCGATATGAAAACTGAGAGTAATACTTCCACAAAATGTGTTTTGATGAACCTATGCTCTTGCAGGCATCATATACGCGCTTCTACGGGCAAAAAGAGGATCACATGTTTATCCTACTACTATTGTGTTAACCTGCCACCACATAAAAAGTGGGTGTCATCCTACCACCACCAGTTCTTCATCACATGAGGGGTTAGTATATACCACCTCGTCAAAATATACAAGCCATAACAATTTTTTAGGACCTAGATACAGCCAAAATGTACATCATAAGTATCATCACTTAATCAACACCGACATCATGCACACCACCTCTAGGATCGAAGCAACCAAAGCTCTAGTCATAGTACTTGGCCAAGAAGGTCCTGAGACAGAGAATCATGTGTGGCTCTTGCATTTCAACGAAGATGATGCACTGGGCCTTGTTGTCCACGAGGTGGTCGAGAGCCACCATGACATGCTCCTCAGTGAAGACAACAATGTCCATGACAACCTAGTATAGTGCAGGGTGCACATCAGTGGGATTGTTGTCCCTAATGGCTTGCACAATGTCTTTGACGACATCGGTCATGCTAGTGAAGGCCTAGATCTCATCTTCAGCTAGGATACCCATCTTCCTCTTGCCATTAGAAGTAGCAGCCCGAGAATTGGTAGCCTTGTCGGGGCTATCAAGGATCAAGGTGTTGGACTCTTGTATGTCAGTGTCTTCAGCTCAAAAAGTACCAAGGGGCTCACCTGACCCCATGGCAAAACTGTTGGTGGAAAGACCGTAGGAGAAGATGGTATGCATCTAGACATAGTTCTGGGTGGGCTTGTTCAGGAATTCGGCATCCTTGATGTGATCCTACAAGTGTAAGAGAGTGTGTTAGTTGTGAATGGAAGTGATCATGCAAGAGAGAGTGTTAGTAAGGTAGTGATATTCTATGCTAACCTACACATGCCCTTTGTAGTGCTCCTAGGACAGAAGAATCGTGAACGTGCCCTCACACCATTGCACATCACAAAGGTCTCTCATCTTGCTTATCTAGATCCAAAGCATCATCCACTTCCTCAGGTGGTTATACACCCACGTTCCTGAATCCTCAGTGACGGAGTGCTCGATAGCACATGCATTCAGATGGATCTCCTCGAATCCTTTTTTAGTCTGGACGTCGCTCTTCACTATCTCACACGTCTTCTTAAGAACGTGGGTGGACATATAGGGGAGCCATTTCATGGTCCCCTTCATCTGCGCCTTCTTCTGCATGTTTTCAAACTTTGCTGCCACTTTTGCATCGACAGAGGTGACAAAGCATTGTATATTGGGGTCCAAAGTAATAACTGCACTCATAGGGGCTTCACTGGAGGCACCACTTTATTCAGCATCAAGGGCTGGCTATCATCCACACATGAAGGGATCTGAGAGTCTTCAATAGGGATCATAGGATGCCTAAATTCGTCGCAGAACGAGTCCTACATTTATCACGCAACATAGATGCATGTAAAGATATATAGCAACACATAGGTGACGTACAATATGCGGTCTACAATATGTAGCTCAAGACACAAATTCTATGTTAGCAAGATTGCGTAAGAATTTTTAAATACACATCAAGTCTATGAATCAAGATAAAAATTATAGATCAAAGCTATGAATCAACCTATAAAAATACATATCAAGGATATTGATAAACCTAAAAACTACACGCGAGATCTACGAACCCTAGCAATATTGCAGATCTAAGAATGCTAGGTGGAGGTGTGGTCACTTACCGTCATCGCTGAAGGTGGACAACAAAGTTGACCGCTGCAGGAATAGGAGGAAGTAGTCTTCACGCCGTCGCCGCCGCCGAAGACCGAAGATGAGGGAGCTGCTTATCTGACGCGGATCGATTGGGGAATGGAGCTTGATATGGGGGGAAATTGTGGGTTCAGTTTCAGTGATGAGTGAGGAAGGTAGAAATATGTTAGGGTTTCAACGGGAAGTGAGGGAATCTCTCCCGCCCCTTTTTTCGCTGCAGCAGAAGCACTCTCACCAATGCCATCTTCGGATGCGCTCATGCTGGGAGCTCCGCTTTTTTGCATTGGGTGAGTGCACGACAAAGTTGGCTCCCTGAAAACTCCTAAATCAAGCGTTGTCGTTGGGCCTAACTACAGGCCGATTTAACGTTCGCATTGGCGCAGGCTAAAGTCTCATGTCGGCATCCAAACAACATGTTTCCAAATCGCTAGGGGAAGACCATGCCTCTTGCAGGCTACCAAAGGCACCTTTAAAAATAACCGTTAGCATAGCTCATGGTGCAGGATGGAACATCTTCTCCTGTAATGCCCTGCAAAAGGAACATGAGAAGGGAAGGTTGCAACGTACTCCTAATACCGATGACCAGGTGCCAAGAATGAAGAGGATGAGAAATGATTTTCCCTCCATTATCAGTTTATTATTAAAAAAATTGATAAAGAACGCACTACTACTTATAAGGTTTAGTTTATTATTAAATATGTAAAATACAAAATATATGTAATAATACGGTGTCCTCAGTTTGTAATGGTCACATACATTTCAGGTTCTCAACTTAGCCAACAATACATGTGTTACATGCTAGTACAAATGTATGCCTTTGAATGTGTACCGAAAATAAGTTTTTAGAAATGACGTGTGTTGAAGTGTATAAGTGAATTACACTAGCCATTTCTATCAGTTCGGACTTTTGATTGCGTTGGCTAGTGCATGAAGCTTGACATGGTATCAGAGCCTAAGGTCTCGAGTTCGACTCCTGGCTTTCGCAATTTATCCTAAAATTGCTGTTGACCCCTCTGTGTCCACGTATAGGTCTCTTGAGTCATACTTGAGTTTCACGCGCCGTCGCTTTCTTCATGTTGCACGTGCTGACTTCTCCTTGTCACACGTGAGAGGGAGTGTTGAAGTGTATAAGTGGATTACACTAGCTCTTTCCATCAGTTCGGACTTTTGGTTGCGTTGGCTAGTGCATGAAGCTTACAACTGTTGGAGATATGCCCTACAGGCAATGTAGTTATTATTATATCTTTGTGTTTATGATAAATGTTTACATTCATGCTATAATAGTATTAACAAGGAAACATTAATACTTGTGTGATTTGTAAACTAAATTAGAGTCCCTAGTAAAGCCTCTTTATAATACCAGCTTCTTGGTTAATAAATGATTGTGGTTTCCCTATCATGAACATTGAGATGTTATTAACAACAAGATCATATCGTTAGGAGAATGGTATGATAGACATACTCCTATAGATAAGCGTAGCATAAAGATCAAGTCATTTTAATAGTTCAATTGCTATATGCTTTCTGATACATAGTAACCTAATTCCTTCGACCATGAGATCATGCATATCACCATCACCGGAAGGATGCTTTGATGACATCAAACACCACACCGTAACTGGGTGGCTATAAAGGTGGCATTGAGTGTTTAGAAAGTATTGGTTGAGACACATGGATCAAGAGTGGGATTTGTCCATCCATATGACGGATAGATATACTCTGGGCCCTCTCGGTGGAATGTCATCCAATTAGCTTGCAAGCATGTGACTGGCTCACAAGGGATCACATATCACGGGAACGAGAAAAGAGTACTTATCAGTAACGAGGTTGAACTAGGTATGCAGAGATACCGACGATCAAAACCTCAGATAAGTAAACTATCGTGAGACAAAGAGAAATTTGTATCGTATGTAAGTGGTTCATTCGATCGCAAAGTAATCGTAGAAATATGTGGGAGCCATATGAATTTTCAGATTCCTCTATTGGTTATAGTTCGGAGAAGTGTCTTGAACATGTCCGCATAATTCACGAACCGTAGGGAGACACACTTAAGGATTCGACGTTGTTGAGTAGTTATGGAATGATGAGTAAGAGACCGAATGTTGTTCGGAGTCTCGGATGGGATCTGGGATATCACGAGGAGATCCGGAATGGTCTGGAGAATAAGATTCATATAAGGAAAGTCCTGTTTCGGGGTTGGAGAATGGTTCTGGTGTTTTCATCAGAAATGTTCTAGAAGGTTCCGGAATGTCCGGCACTCCGGAGGGGAAGGGTACATGAATGTGTCATAACAAGTTGGAATGGTTGCATCATGTACTAGGTGTCATCGCTGAACAAAATAAAGGGTTAAATCAAATCCTAGTTTGAAAAGTCAAACGCCAATTTGAAAAGTCAAACGGCTATTTTGTTTGGTGGAGGGAGAGTAGGAAACCTACTTGGGGAGGAAGTCCCTCTCCCTCCACCGCCGGCCTTGGAAGCCGAGTTGGGGAGGGACTCCCCTCCCCTTGGCGCGCCCCCTCCACCTATATAAGGAGGGGCAGGGCTGCCCCTCCAAGCACACAACTTGCACCCCGCAAACCCTAGCCGCCGACTTGGGCTGCCCCAAGCCCTAGCCGTCGGCCTAGCCCTCTCCCCTTGGTGTGTCTAAACCCTAGATCACCGAGGCCTCTCTCATAGTCCACCATACTCGCTCCGGCTTAAGGCGAAGTCCTGCAAGATCTCCCCTCTACTTCCGGTACCACGCCGTCGTGCTGCCGGAATCGCGAGGAGAGTGCTACAACCTCCGCTGCTTGCTGGAACAAGGGAGAGGAAGGTCTTCGTCAAGTATCGAACGTGTGAATGACTGCGGAAGCGCTGCCGGAACGCAGCGCCGGAAGGATCGTCTACACGATCTTGAGATCGGGAAGAGTACGACTACATCACCCACGATAATCCGCTCTCGTTAAACACTTTGGAATCATCGAGGGTGAGTTATTCTATCGAATCGTTGCTACAATCCAGTAGATAGATCTTGGCTTGTTTGTTTGTATGCGGTAGAATTTTTTTGTTTTCCATGCTACGACCCCCTATAGTGGTATCAGAGCCGTGTCTATATGTAGATCTG
Source organism: Avena sativa (assembly GCA_916181665.1). NCBI lineage: Eukaryota > Viridiplantae > Streptophyta > Magnoliopsida > Poales > Poaceae > Avena > Avena sativa. The sequence goes on along the minus strand of OV702294.1, from coordinate 160,594,359 downwards.
TTGCACGAGTAGAACACAATGGTCATTGTGGGCGGTGGTGCTTTTATCATCAATTGCTTCTTGTGTACTTTGCATCTTGCGGTATGATGGGATGAAGCGGCTCGGGCTAACCTTGCATGACATCATTCATGAGACTTGCTCCACGCTCAACATGCAACTTGTATTGCATAAGTGGCTTTGCGGGTGTCTGTCTCTCCCATTATAGTATAGATCCAATTTACAACGGGCACTTGATAGTTCAAACATCAACGTTGTGGTTCTTGTTCGTAAGTTAGATCGACACTTATTGAAAGCCCCAAACCACGTAAAACATGCAAAGAAATTACAGGCGTCTAACTTTGTTTTGCAGGGGTGTGTTGTGATGTGATATGGCCATGATTGTGATTATATTTGATGTATGCAATGATCCTTATTGTAAGTTGGCAACCGGCTGGAGCCATATGGTTGTCTTTAATTTCTGTTAAGACCCACATGTCTATTCAAAGTACTCCATCCATTCTTGTATACAAGGCCACAAAGTCATATTCCAGGTACCAAGACAAAACTTTAAACCGATTAATGTATTGGCAAAAAACGTCACAAACTCTGATGCGAGCTCCTCGATTCCATCTGATGATAAATGCGCATGCATGCAAAAAAAAAGTTCAGCCCCGTGCGCAGCTCTCTCTCTGGGCATGCATGCAAAAAAAATTAGCCCCGCATGCATGCATGGCTTGGCAGCCTAATTAAATGCAAATATTTTCCACTTCTCAGGTTGTGCGGTGTACGAGGGAAATGACATCAATTTTACCTCGGTTAAAGATAGTGGCCCTGTATATATGAAAAAAGTCTTTTTGATAGTGGCCTTGTATACAAGAACGGAGGGAGTAGTTATAATAGTTGAAGCTGGTGGACGACAACCATGGAGCGGCGTCATTAACCTTGATGCAATGCCGGTAATGATGGAGATCATGTTCGTGCTTGAAGATGGAGATCGGAAGCACAAAGAAGAAAGGCCATATCATATCACATATTATGAATTGCATGTGATGCTAATCCTTTATGCATCTTGTATTGCTTAGTTAACGACGGTAGCATTATAAGATGATCCCTCATGCACATGAATTTCAAGTTCTTAAGTGTTCATCCTTAGTTAGCACCGTTGCTAAAGCTTGTTGTTTCGAAGCACCACGTGATGATCGGGTGTGTTAGATTCCGCAAGTGTATACAACGTGAGCAAGCCAGATTTGCTCATGCGGAAGCTAAGGTTTGATCTTGACGATCCTAGCATGTACAGACATGGTCTCGGAACACGGATCACCGAAAGGTAAAGCATGAATCATATAGTAGATCTGATGAACATGTCGATTGTTCGCCATTGAAGCTACATCAACTCTCGTGATGATCGGTTTTGATATGGTGGATTTGGTTCGTGTGATCACTAAAACAATGTGAGGGATATTGTTTTGAGTGGGAGTTCACCTAGATTAATTTAAGTATTAATTAGAACTCAATTTGTCATAAACTTAGTCTAAATTATTGCAAATATGTTGTAGATCAATGGCGGCCCCTGCCATCAATTTTAATGCGTTCCTAGAGAAAGAAAAGTTGAAAAACAATGGAAGCAACTTCGCGGATTGGTTCCGCAATTTAAGGATTGTCCTCAATGCTGGTAATTTGACCTATATGCTGGATGCACCGCTGGGTGACCCGCCTGCAGCTGATGCTACCGATGAAGTAAAGAACGTTTACCTCGCTCAGAAGAATTAGTACTCCATAGTTCAGTGTGCTATCTTGTATGGTTTGGAATCGGAGCTTCAGAAAAGGTTTGAAAATTCAGACCCACATGATATTGTCCATGAACTCAAATTGATTTTTGAGACTCACGCGGCAGTTGAGAGCTATGAGGCTTCTGAAAAGTTCTTTAACTACAAGATGGAAGAGGGCAGCTCCGTCAGTGAGCATGTGCTTAAGATGTCTGGGCGCGCAAACAAACTCCAAAGCTTGGGTATAGTGATTCCTAATGCTTTGGGGATTTACCGTGTCCTCCAATCACTACCACCAAGTTACAAGAACTTTGTGATGAACTACAATATGCAAAGCATGAACAAGCAGTTGCCAGAACTCTTCTCCATGTTAAAATCTGCAGAAGTGGAGATCAAGAAAGAGCACCAAGTGTTGATGGTCAATAAGACCACCAAATTCAAGAAAGGCAAGTCTAAGCAAAAGGGACACTTCAAGAAGGGTGGTAAGAAAGTTACTGCACCGACGAAGAAGACCAAGGCTGGACCCAAGCCTGATACAGAGTGCTTTTACTACAAGGGAGAAGGTCACTCGAAGCGGAATTGCCCAAAGTACTTGGAGGATTTGAAGAACGGCAACATCAAGAAGAAAGGTATATCCGATATACATGTTATTGATGTGTATCTCACTAGTACTCGTAGTAGTGCCTGGGTATTTGATACTGGTTCGGTTGCTCATATTTGTAACTCGAAACAGGTGCTGCAGAATAAACGGAAGCTAGCGAAGAACGAGGTGACGATGCGCGTGGGAAATGGATCAAAGGTTGATGTGATCACGGTCGGCACGCTACCTCTTCATCTACCAACGGGATTAGTTTTATACTTAAATAATTGTTATTTGGTGCCTGCGTTAAGCATGAACATTATATCGGGATCTTGTTTATTGCGAGACGGTTACTTGTTTAAGTCCGAGAATAATGGTTGTTCGATTTATATGAGTAATATGTTTTATGCACATGCACCTTTGATAGATGGTCTATTCTTATTGAATCTCGATAGTGGAAATAGACATATTAATAACATTGAAGCTAAACGTTTGAAATCGAGCGATAACTCGACCTATATGTGGCACTGTCGTCTTGGTCACATTGGAGTGAAGCGTATGAAGAAACTCCATTCCGATGGACTTCTTGAATCACTTGATTTCGAATCACTTGAAAGATGCGAAGCATGTCTGATGGGTAAAATGACTAAGACTCCATTTTCTCGTATGATGGAGTGAGCTACGGACTTATTGGAAATCATACATACCAATGTGTGTGGTCCAATGAGTGTAGCATCACGCGGTGGTTATCGTTATGTTCTTACTTTCACGGATGACTTGAGTAGATATGGGTATATCTATTTCATGAAACATAAGTCCGAAACTTTCGAGAAGTTTAAAGAATTTCAAAGTGAGGTTGAGAATCAACGTAACAAGAAGATTAAATTTCTACGTTCTGATCGTGGAGGTGAATATCTAAGTTACGAGTTTGGCGAGCATTTGAAGAAATGCGGAATACTTTCACAATTGACACCGCCGGGAACACCACAGCGTAATGGTGTGTCCGAACATCGTAATCGAACTCTCTTAGATATGGTTCGTTCTATGATGTCACTTACAGATTTACCGCTATAATTTTGGGGTTATGCATTAGAAACAACCGCATTCACTTTAAATAGGGCACCATCTAAATCCGTTGAAACGACACCGTATGAATTATGGTTTGGGAAGAAACCTAAATTGTCGTTCCTTAAAGTTTGGGGTTGCGAAGCCTATGTAAAGAAGTTATAGCCGGACAAGCTTGAACCCAAAGCAGAAAAATGCGGCTTCATAGGATACCCAAAGGAAACTATTGGGTATACCTTCTATCATAGATCCGAAGGCAAAATCTTCATTGCCAAGAATGGATCCTTTCTAGAGAAGGAATTTCTCTCGAAAGAAGTGACTGGAAGGAAAGTAGAACTCGACGAGGTTGTCGAACCTTCTCTCGAACTTGCGAGTAGCGCAGCACCGGAAGAAGTTCCTGTAGTGCCTGCACCAATAAGAGAGGAAGCTAATGATGATGATCATGAAACTTCGGTTGTAGTTGCTACAGAGCCTCGCAGGTCAACGAGAACTCGTACCACTCCTGATTGGTATGATCCCGTTATGAGTGTCATGTTGGTGGACAACACCGATGACCCTGCGACGTATGAGGAAGCGATGATGAGCCTAGATTCCAATAAATGGCAAGAAGCCATGAAATCCGAGATTGGATCCATGCACGAAAACCAAGTATGGACTTTGGTGGACTTACCGGATGGCCGGAAGGCTGTCGAGAACAAATGGATTTTCAAGAAGAAAACAGATGCTGATGGTAATGTTACTGTCTATAAAGCTCGACTTGTCGCAAAAGGGTTTCGACAAATTCAAGGAGTTGACTACGATGAGACTTTCTCACCAGTAGCGAAGCTAAATTCTGTGAGGATTATGTTATCAATCGCTGCATATTACGATTATGAGATATGGCAGATGGATGTAAAAAACAGCGTTCCTCAATGGAGACATTGATGAAGAGTTGTATATGATGCAACCCAAAGGTTTTGTCGATCCTAAAGATGCTAACAAGGTATGCAAACTTCAACAGTCCATATATGGATTGAAGCAAGCATCCCGAAGTTGGAATCAACATTTTGATAAGGTAATCAAAAGTTTTGGTTTTATACAAACTTATGGAGAAGCTTGTATTTACAAGAAAGTGAGTGGGAGCTCTGTAGCATTCTTAATACTATATGTAGATGACATATTGTTGATTGGGAATGATGTAGACCTTCTTAATAGAGTCAAGAAATATTTGAATAATAGTTTTTCAATGAAAGATCTTGGCGAAGCAGCTTACATATTGGGCATAAAGATTTATAGAGATAGATCGAGACGCCTAATATCATTGTCACAAAGTACATATTTGGACAAAGTTCTAAAGAGGTTTGGAATGGAAGATAGCAAGAAAGGGTTCTTGCCCATGTTGCCCAATACGACCTTGAGTAAAACTCAAAGTCCGACAACGACAGAAGATAGAGAAAGGATGAGTAAGACTCCCTATGCCTCAGCCATAGGATCTCTAATGTATGCCATGCTATGTACTAGACCCGACATTGCATATGCTGTTAGTTTGACTAGCAGATATCAAAGTGATCCAGGAGTGGATCATTAGACAGCGGTCAAAAACATCCTTAAGTACTTGAGAAGAACTAAGGATATGGTTCTTTCTTATGGAGGTGATGAACAGCTCGTTGTTAATGGTTACATCGATGCTAGTTGGAACACCGATCCGGATGATTCTAAATCTCAATCTGGATATGTATTTACTTTGAATGGTGACGAGGTTTAATATCGTCAATGCCCATTGTTATGGACTTGGGTTTTGGAGAAGATGGGGATGCTAGAGATCGTGGCACGGTTAACAGACAAGCAACCAGAGGACACGAGATTTACCCAGGTTCAGGCCTCCGGAGGGAAAACCCTACTCCTGCTTGTCTGCTCTTTGATTACGGTGGAACCGAAGGTTACAGGGTGCACAGATTCGATCTGGCGTGGATGCGTGTGCGAAAGTATGAGTCGAGTTTAGATCTGTAGATCTATTGTGGTCTAGTCTATCGGGGGTATGGTGTGTGTAGGTCGTTATCTGTCCTCCTCGTTGGACCCTCCTAGCCTTTATATATGGGGAGGCTAGGTCTCGGGTGCCAATACGAGTAGGTTACAAGTTGTATTCAAACTCTAGTCTTGAGGTATCCTTGTCTTGTGCGCTTTGGAGTCCGTGTCCATATGTGCTTCGTGTAGCCGAAACGTCTTGGGCGTCCTGGACCCTGGCAGGTCGTCGAGTGGGCCTTCCGTCGGGCTGGACCAAGTATGCTAACATCGGGTACCCGTAGGGCATATCCATGTCAGTAGCCCCCAAGTGTCCATCCGAAACATAGATTCGGGTGGAGACTTAGTTGTCTTGAACCTTGTATTTGGATGTCGGAGTCGAAAGTTGTGTCGAGTGCGAAGCACTTCACCCGGAAGTTCATCGGGTCAGCTGAATTTGTTCGGCTGTTGTAAAGGAATCGACATCATGGACGTAGTCAACACAATGGACTATAGGGTGCGCGACCAGCGCTCCCTATGGGAGTAGCCCCCGAGTGTCTGTTCGAGTCGTAGACTCGAGGAGAGACTTTAATTCAGTCGTTGTTTGCTTCAGGTCCGTAGGACACAATTTTTTTCGGATGCTTGAATCAATCCTCCCTATGGGAGTAGCCCCCGAGTCCGTAGTGGAGTCGTAGACTCGGCGTAGGACTCGAAGATCTTGTGTGTGCGCGACCATCGCTCTAGTTTGGAGTAGCCTCCGAGTGTCTGGCGGAGTCGTAGACTCGGGCAGAGACTCGAGTCTTGTATCTTGTAGACGCAGTGGACAATCTCGCGGGTGTACCGCTGACCCGGAAGTACATCGGGTGCGCGACCAGCGCTCCTGATAGGAGTAGCCCCCGAGTGTCTAGTCGAGTCGCAGACTCGAGTGGAGACTCATGCGAGGACAAATCACTGACCCGGAAGTGCATCGAGTCAGCGTCTCATGCATAAGGAGCCAAGAATCGATGATGCAGTCGGAGTTGACATGGCGGAGTCGTGCGGCGTTTAGCCGGAAGGACTCGACGTTGCGGATGAAGTCAACACCGTTGCTTCTGTCGGGTGAGCGACCAATGTCGTGTCTTCGTGGCATCAAGCGATGCAACCATCCAAGGAGGGACTCGACTCGGGTCTTGATTGTATGGCGTAGCCAGCTCTTTTGTCGACTCCTGTTGGAGGACCTAATAGAATAGCTCGACGCGGTCGATGTCCTTGTAAGCTGCAGAAAACATAAAGAATTGTAAAGTACTTGTATCTTGTAAAGAATATTTGCCTGTCGGCTTGTACAGTAAGATTCTGGTGCCGATCGAGTCGACACTTTTGCACTGTATGCTAGGCCTTTTCGTTAGCCTGATTACCGTTAGTCTCAGTACCTTGCCGAGCCACTCGAAGTTCAAGGATTCGACGATCAGGCAGAATCAGCTACTCGGGCTGTCGCGTTCGAGGTGCTCGAGTGCGTGGAGCCGATGGCACATTAGGTTACTCGAAGAGGGCGCAGCCCCCGAGTGTTTCGAGTGCGAGTTAAAAATAAAAGAATCAACTCCGAGTAGAGGGAAACTTAGCTTTGTTGGTTGTCATGGCGAAGTCGATGCGGAAGCGGGTCACACGGCGGACGTAGTCGACGCGGCGGACCACGGTCATAGCAGCGACGGGTTCCTTGGGGTCGATGGCGGCAGCGATTTCCGCATCCGAAGATTGTCGCAATCGAAGACCGCACCGGGTCGCCGCATCCGAAGGATGTATCGGGTCACCGCAGCCGAAAGCCGTATTGGGTCGCCGATGTTGATGGAGTTTCCCACAGACGGCGCCAATTGACGAGGTTTAATCTCGTTCCCACAGACGGCGCCAATTGACGAGGTTTAATCTCGTCAATACCCATTGTTATGGACTTGGGTTTTGGAGAAGATGGGGATGCTGGAGATCGTGGCAATGTTAACAGACAAGCAACCAGGGGACACGAGATTTACCCAGGTTCAGGCCCCCGGAGGGAAAACCCTACTCCTGCTTGTCTGCTCTTTGATTACGGCGGAACCGAAGGTTACAGGGTGCGCAGATTCGATCTGGCGTGGATGCGTGTGCGAAAGTATGAGTCGAGTTTAGATCTGTAGATCTATTGTGGTCTAGTCTATCGGGGGTATGGTGTGTGTAGGTCGTTATCTGTCCTCCTCGTTGGACCCTCCTAGCCTTTATATATGGGGAGGCTAGGTCTCGGGTGCCAATACGAGTAGGTTACAAGTTGTATGCAAACTCTAGTCTTGAGGTATCCTTGTCTTGTGCGCTTTGGAGTCCGTGTCCATATGTGCTTCGTGCAGCCGAAACGTCTTGGGCGTCCTGGACCCTGGCAGGTCGTCGAGTGTGCCTTCCGTCGGGCTGGACCAAGTATGCTAACATCGGGTACCCGTAGGGCATATCCATGTCAAATGGTGCAACAGTTAGCTGGAGGAGTGCAAAGCAAAGCGTTGTGGCGAGATCTTCAACTGAATCGGAATACATGGCTGCTTCGGAGGCTTCACAAGAAGCGATATGGATGAAAGAGTTCATTACAGAGCTTGGTGTGGTTCCAAGTGCGCTGGACCCAATGTCTATCTACTGTGATAACGTCGGTGCCATAGCCAATGCGCAAGAACCAAGGTCACACAAGAAGCTGAAGCACATCAAGCTACATTTTCACGCTATTCGAGAACATGTCCAAGATGGTGACATAAAGATTTGCAAAGTACACACAGATCTGAATGTGGCAGATCCGTTGACTAAACCTCTCCCGAGGGCAAAGCATGACCAACACCAAACTGCCATGGGTGTTCGGTATATTACCATGTAATCTAGATTAGTTGACTCTAGTGCAAGTGGGAGACTGTTGGAGATATGCCCTAGAGGTAATAATAAATGTAGTTATTATTATATCTTTGTGTTTATGATAAATGTTTACATTCATGCTATAATAGTATTAACAAGGAAACATTAATACTTGTGTGATTTGTAAACTAAATTAGAGTCCCTAGTAAAGCCTTTTTATAATACCAGCTTCTTGGTTAATAAATGATTGTGGTTTCCCTATCATGAACATTGAGATGTTATTAACAACAAGATCATATCGTTAGGAGAATGGTATGATGGACATACTCCTATAGATAAGCGTAGCATAAAGATCAAGTCATTTTAATAGTTCAATTGCTATATGCTTTCTGATACATAGTAACCTAATTCCTTCGACCATGAGATCATGCATATCACCATCACCGGAAGGATGCTTTGATGACATCAAACACCACACCGTAACTGGGTGGCTATAAAGGTGGCATTGAGTGTTTAGAAAGTATTGGTTGAGACACATGGATCAAGAGTGGGATTTGTCCATCCATATGACGGATAGATATACTCTGGGCCCTCTCGGTGGAATGTCATCCAATTAGCTTGCAAGCATGTGACTGGCTCACAAGGGATCACATATCACGGGAACGAGAAAAGAGTACTTATCAGTAACGAGGTTGAACTAGGTATGCAGAGATACCGACGATCAAAACCTCAGATAAGTAAACTATCGTGAGACAAAGGGAAATTGGTATCGTATGTAAGTGGTTCATTCGATCGCAAAGTAATCGTAGAAATATGTGGGAGCCATATGAATTTCCAGATTCCTCTATTGGTTATTGTTCAGAGTAAGTGTCTTGAACATGTCCGCATAATTCACGAACCGTAGGGAGACACACTTAAGGATTCGACGTTGTTGAGTAGTTATGGAATGATAAGTAAGATACCGAATGTTGTTCGGAGTCTCGGATGGGATCCGGGATATCACGAGGAGATCCGGAATGGTCCGGAGAATAAGATTCATATAAGGAAAGTCCTGTTTCGGGGTTGGAGAATGGTTCCGGTGTTTTCATCGGGAATGTTCTAGAAGGTTTCGGAATGTCCGACACTCCGGAGGGGAAGGGTACATGAATGTGTCATAACAAGTTGGAATGGTTGCATCATGTACTAGGTGTCATCGCTGAACAAAATAAAGGGTTAAATCAAATCCTAGTTTGAAAAGTCAAACGCCAATTTGAAAAGTCAAACGGCTATTTTGTTTGGTGGAGGGAGAGTAGGAAACCTACTTGGGGAGGAAGTCCCTCTCCCTCCACCGCCGGCCTTGGAAGCCGAGTTGGGGAGGGACTCCCCTCCCCTTGGCGCGCCCCCTCCACCTATATAAAGAGGGGCAGGGCTGCCCCTCCAAGCACACAACTTGCACCCCGCAAACCCTAGCCGCCGATTTGGGCTGCCCCAAGCCCTAGCCGTCGGCCTAGCCCTCTCCCCTTGGTGTGTCTAAACCCTAGATCACCGAGGCCTCTCTCATAGTCCACCATACTCGCTCCGGCTTAAGGCGAAGCCCTGCGAGATCTCCCCTCTACTTCCGGTACCACGCCGTCGTGCTGCCGGAATCGCGAGGAGATTGCTACAACCTCCGCTGCCTGCTGGAACAAGGGAGAGGAAGGTCTCCGTCGAGTATCGAACGTGTGACGACTGCGGAAGCGCTGTCGGAACGCAGCGCTGGAAGGATCGTCTACACGATCTTGAGATCGGGAAGAGTACGACTACATCAACCACGAGAATCCGCTCTCGTTAAACACTTTGGAATCTTCGAGGGTGAGTTATTCTATCGACTCGTTGCTACAATCTAGTAGATAGATCTTGGCTTGTTTGTTTGTATGCGGTAGAAAATTTTTGTTTTCCATGTTACGAACCCCTACAACAACGTGTACTAATATATGTGGCATACAATTCGCATTTTTTTGTCCCATGGATAGCTTTGAAGTGAGTGAGGCTTTATAAACTCTGAAGAACGGAGTACAAGATTTAGCTACTCCCTTCGTCATGAATTACCGTACCCGACCGACAAATTGCAAAAAGATTCTTCTTTTTTTTCTGACCAAACCCAGGTCCCCGACTCCATCTTCCTCCGCTAATGCCGTCGCTCTGTCTTGCCCCTGCTGCTCCGTCGCTTCCTCTCCCTTGCTTGCTTTGCCGCTCCCTCGACTGCGTAGTGTAGCTCACCTCCCTCCTCCCGGTCAAGTCCTCCCTCCTCCCGCTCCCGTTCCCCCGCCTTTGGTGCATCCACAACTGCGCCACTGAGTAAAAACCAGCTCTTGGGGCCGGCGGCACCACATAAGGAGAAGCCACCATGCGATGGGAAAAGGTGGCGGTGGCAGAGGATATCGTGGTGGGAGTCAAGGAGGCTGCGAAGGCGGTCACACTCAGGCCGCGTGGTGGGGGGAAAGAACCAAGTGCTAATTTTAGTGCATTGCTCTCGGTTCTTGTCTCGTGCACGTATTATCTGTTGAGGCGTCTTCTTTAATCTGGAGGCAGATCATCCGTCGTGAGATCTCGGGGATCAGTAGACCGATGAAGGATTACACAATCCAGTAGGTATGCGAGCACAAAACACATGATCGATTAAGCTAGCTAGCTTACCAGTGTGCAGATTAGATTAGATGCTTGATCGATCTCACGAGCAGAGATCACATTGTTTTGCAGCAGCAGTCAGCTGCATCATTCCTGACATGTCACCAACTATCCTGGCGCCTCATTCTGTAGCAACCGGAGGTGGGCAGAGGGACTGAGGGAGTCATCGATCTCAGGCCTGTAACGGCCACAGAGCAGGCTGGCCAGCGGAGCAGTGGCGGGATCTCGAGGGAACTGTCGAGGCGGGGGAGGACGACGGGGCTCGAGAGATTGGCGAAGGGAGCTCCAGGGAGGGCCCCCCGTCTCCCCCCGAGGACGGCGCGATGGATCGAGCGCGTCCGCCGAGAATCGCGGGCGGACGCAGGGATCGAGCATGGCCGTCGGGGATTGCGTGCGGGGACAGACGTCAGGGGATTGGCCTCCGCTTCCACCGCCACTCGGTCATGCATGGTCCGCCTCCGCCTCCACCGACACTCGGTCCTGCATGGTCCGCCTCTGCCTCGATCGCGGACAGTGATGACGGGATCATGGGCGATCGATGACGGAATCGCGCACATCGACGACGACGGGATCGTTGGGGGGACAACATGAACCGTAGGCTGACAACAGACGGCAAGTTTGAATTTTGAATCGAGCTAAATTTATGACATTTTGCATGAATTTAGATTTATTTGCAAGTTTAGCTTTGAACTGACCCTGCGAACAATGGCCAGAGGGAGGAAATAAGTTCATCGGGAAACAATTTCAGATTAGTGTGTAACCAGCTCTGACAGAAAATTCGTAATGGTAAATTACGTACACATTAATTAGTAGTGTTACCATTTCAGAAACAGTTCCCTTCCCTCTCGATGGGGGCGAGATCTCGTGTTTTCTTGTGATTCTCGATGAAGAGTACCGCGAGACCTGACTATGTCGCGAAAACTCTCAATGGCGCCTACGGAGCGCAGTTCAGATGACAAATGACAGATACCATGCGCCATGCGTATGTACTTGAGCAGTGATGAGCCATATGTACACGTGGTCCCCATGATTGCCTTCCGATCCCATCACTAATAAGTATTTCGTATTATTCTAATTAGGCCCTCACGCCTCCCTGTCTGTGGTTAGGTACACATGTTTAGCACGTAATAAGCACCCCTTTTGTACTAGGAAACACGACGGAGCTTCTCGGCACAAGCATAACTAATTGTGGTAGACATGCAGAGGAACATTATGGGTTTTTAATAACGCATCATGAATATACTCTCTTCGGTTTAAAATGTAAGATATTTTAACTTTGTGAAGCAATTGTATCTACGTTTCTTTTAGTGTAGGTTCATTTAAATTTGGAGTAAATTTACACACTAAAAAAAGTCTAAATATATTTATTTCACAAAGCTAAAACATCTTACTCGTATATTTTAAAAACGGGGAGAGTACTATTTAAGTAGAAGTGTGATAGAAGGCGTTCTATCTAATGATGTCCTCACAACAGTCTCAGTTCTAATGATTTAACTGAATCATCACCTCTGCGCACGTGTTGGCGTTGCCTAAATTGCTACGGACGGAAATGGATGCTTTGGGCAAAAAAAATATCCTGACATCTTATTGTGGGGTTGGCAAAATAAAATGTATACAATCCCAACCATTACTACTGTTTGGCACCTGATATTCTTGAGACAAAATCGTGTGAACTCAATGTAAAAAAAAAGATACTGTAATCTAAAATACCTTTGCAAAAAGGCTGGTCCAAAGTCCGAGCAAACTGGTACATGCAGCTTTAATATTGCCCGACGTTCACGTCAAATCTTTGGCCAGGCCGGACGCTGGGCCTCCACGCAGGCCTTTGGGTAGACAGCAAAGCCGAAGTTGTAGCGGGTCTACAGTAGCCCAGCAATGCAATTTGTCTTTCTATTCTTCACTTTTCCAACAGAATACCTTCCCCGAACTAAAAAAAAAACTCCCCTGAAATAAAACACATAGCAACTGAAATAAATTGAAATATTTCAAAAATGAGACTGAAATAGATTATGAAGATTTCAGAGAAACAAACACTTGCAACGTTGAAGAGCTTTGAATGTCAATAAAAGACACAACAGAATAGTCTAGCACATTACTTTTAAACTTTTAATGCACGTTTTCTCACTACTAGCAACGTTGAAGAGCTTTGGATCTAATAAATAATGAAATAGCACAATAATTCAGTACACCGCACCTCTTATATCTATTTAATGCGCACTGTCCCACTAGCCATATGCAATAAATGAAGTTATTATCAAATAAAATAAAATGTACAAAAATAGATCAACCACCATCATATTGTATGTTCATAATGTCTTAATTTTTTTTCTTTATGGAAGGACCCATGACACATGTTACATGACGTTATAGTAAATTTCACGTTTTCTTTTTAGTCTCAAGTTATTTGCTTGATATTTCAGATGTTAATATGATTTTCTATAAGATTGGTCAAACTTAAATAAGTTGGACTTTAAAAATATTAATATGTATGGATAGAGGGTACTTTGATATATTTATTTTATAATTTTGAAGATAAATAAATTTTTAAACCTAAATTAAAGCCATACTAATTTCCCCTTCATAAAACCCTTAAAAATATTAGGTAAATATAAAATGAACTAAATAGAATTATATAAGTTTACTAAGGACTTACAAATTAGATTTTGAACTCAAACTATAGAAATTTTTGAATCAAAATTTATACTATAAATATACAATTATTTTTAAACATTTAAACTATTGTTTGATCAGGATGTGATTTTCCATGAATATAGAGTCCATATAAAAGATTCATTTATAATTTTTTATGACATCCGAGTTCGTCGTCTCATGTGTCTTACAAGTAGGTTAAAGCTTTCATGTTCATTGTTAGGGGAAAATTTCACTCACGAGGCGATCGGGGCGGCGGCTGAAAAAACCCATCGAGGGTTCTGTTTCTCTCGCTGGTAACATCATCGGTCCGCTCCACCTTCGGTGTTCTTGTGGGCTTGGAGCCCTGTAGGTGATGGGGTTTCCTTTTTTTGTTTTTTCGTGTCTTTTTAGGGCTAGTGATGCCATGGCTACCTTATGGAGTCATAATAAGGTCCTTCTTGTCCTATCCTCGTTTCGGTGGTGCGTCTAGCATTGCTGGAGAGCGCATAGAGTCGTGTGTCCAACGGATCTCCTGAGATCTGGTCAGTTTTGTGTTTGTTGGTAAGATTTTAGGCCAGTCTCTTTTGATTTATGGAAGACATCATTGATGATGATTGTTACTCTGGTGTGCTTGTCCTTTAAGGCTCAACACGATGACTTTCCATAAGTTATTCCAACAAACTCTACTACGACAAGATTTGCTCGGCTTTGATGATGGAGGGTTAAGGACAATGACGCGTCTTCAGCTCGCAGCTCACGCTAGTGTGTAGTCGTCATTAGGTGGTCAATGTATCTTTTTGTATTTTTTATTAATTTTAAACCTCTTTATACTACCGTTAGTGATTATTAATAGGTCGATGGAACTTTTGAAAAAAGATGTTAAATGAAGCACAGGAGATAGAGAAGGATTTGGATTGAACTAGGTAACATCACGGGCGGCTGCCACAAGGCCGGTTCCTCTGCAGCGAAGAGCTTCCACACGCCCCATGCCTTCACGTAGTAATTCAACTCAAATTTCCGCTGATTGACAGTAAATTACCATCGCATTTACATGGTTTCGTCGGTGTCAGATGGCGCGGCTCCGTCCCTGCTACATACACCGGCTGTAACGCCCGCACATATGTTGTCACGCTTCCTGAAGGGGACAAATCCTGCATTTGGAGCAATAATCTGAGACAGTCACATGAGCCTAGCTAGCACGTACCTCGCCCTATAAATAAGTTGGGCCATGCATTCTCCCACACAAGCACAAGAGCTCAGCCAAACAAAGCCATGGAAGGCAGCAAGCTCTCCTTGCTCTCTCTGCTTCCCTTCCTTCTCCTCGCGATCGTTGCCGAGGCAACCGGCGACGACGAGCTCAGCACCTTCGTCGTCCACGTACAAGCACCGGAGGGCCACGTGTTCGGCACCGCCGACGACCGGAAGGCATGGTACCACTCCTACCTCCCCGAGGGTTCCCGGCTCGTCCACGCGTACCACCACGTCGCGAGCGGGTTCGCGGCTCGGCTCACGCAGCAGGAGCTCGACGCGCTGTCCGCCATGCCCGGGTTTCTCAGCGCGACCCCTGACCAAACGTACACCGTGCTGACGACGCACACGCCCGCGTTCCTCGGGATGAACGTGGAGCAGGGGAGGCGGAACTACTCCTCGGGACTTGGCGCCGGCGTCATCATCGGCGTGATCGACACCGGCATCTTTCCCGACCATCCGTCCTTCAACGGCGACGACATGCCCCCGCCCCCGGCCAAGTGGAAGGGCCGCTGCGACTTCAACGGCACCTCGTGCAACAACAAGATCATCGGCGCGCGCAGCTTCGTCTCAGCCACCTCGAGCTACGGCACGCCCCTTGACGATTACGGCCACGGCACGCACACGGCGAGCACGGCGGCAGGAGCCGTCGTGCCGGGAGCCAACGTCCTTGGCCAGGCCATGGGTGTCGCCGCCGGGATGGCGCCCCGTGCGCACATCGCCGTCTACAAGGTGTGCGACGCGGAAGGGTGCGTCATGTCCGACATACTGGCTGGCACTGACGCTGCCGTGGGCGACGGCTGCGACGTCATCTCGATGTCTCTTCGCGGGCCGTCTGCGCCGTTTCACCAAGACCCACTTGTCATCGGCACGTTCGCCGCCATGGAGAAGGGCATCTTTGTCAGCATGGCCGCTGGCAACTCCGGCCCGTCCGAGAGCTCTGTGACAAACGACGCTCCGTGGATGCTCACAGTCGGCGCGAGCACCATGGACCGATCCATCCGTTCGACCGTCCAGCTAGGGAACGGCGACTATTTCTACGGGGAGTCGCTCTACCAGCCCAATGGCTCACCCGTCTTCTACCCGTTGGTCTACGCGGGAGCGAGCGGGAAGCCATTCGCGGAGTTCTGTGGAAACGGCACGCTGGATGGTTTCGACGTCAACGGCAAGATAGTGCTATGTGAGTCCGGAGGGAACACATCGTCGATCATGAAAGGCGCGGTGGTGCAGAGCGCCGGCGGCGCTGGCATGGTCATGATGAATCCGCCTATCATGGGCCACAACACGTTTCCACAGCCGCATGTCCTCCCGGCGTCAGTGGTCGACTATGCCACGGGCTCGGCCATCAAGTCGTACATCAACTCCACGGCGAACCCGGTGGCGCTCATCAGGTTCGAGGGTACAATGCTGGGCACGGCTCCTGCTCCGTCGATCGTTTTCTTCTCGTCTCGTGGGCCTAGCCTTCGGGTTCCTGGCATCATGAAACCCGACCTCACGGGTCCCGGAGTGAACGTGCTCGCCGCATGGCCGCCGTATCAAGTTGCTATTCCGTCTCCACCGGTCCTCCTCCCAGGACCGACCTTCAATCTTCTCTCCGGCACGTCCATGTCGACGCCGCATCTCGGCGGCATTGCGGCGGCGATCAAGGGAAAGCACCCGGACTGGTCACCCGCGGCGATCAAGTCGGCCATGATGACCACCGCCGATATAAACGACCGCTCCGGCAATCACATGCTCGACGAGCAGTACGCGAGGGCCAGCTTGTTCGCCACCGGCGCCGGACACGTCAACCCGGTGAAGGCCGCTGACCCTGGCCTTGTCTACGACATCACCCCCGAGGAGTACATCGGCTACCTTTGCGGGATACACACGAGCCCGGAGGTCTCGGCGATCGCGCACCGCTCCATCAACTGCTCGACCGTCACGGTGATCGACGATCTCATGCTGAATTACCCGTCGATAACGGTAAGGTTCCCAATTTCGTGGAATACGACCACGCCGATCGTCATCCAGCGCAAGGTGAGGAACGTCGGAGAGGTGCCTTCGGTGTACTACGCGGCCGTCGACGTGCCAGACGGCCCCGTAACACTAGACGTGTACCCTCGTGAGTTGGAGTTCACGGAGGCAAACGAGGAGAAGATTTTCTCGGTTGTCGTGAGGTCGACGACCGGTGGTGCCAATGTCGGGCAGGGTGCGCTACGCTGGGTGTCTGAGATGCACACCGTGCGAAGCCCCATATCTTTCACATTTGGACCTATGTGACAAGCAGTTGGAAAGTTCGAGCCGCTAAGATTATGAAAAGACAACTGCAAATGGATCCTAGGACAAGAGCAGCACAATAAATTGGATGGTGATCCCCTGGGTTCTACTATTAAAGATGTAATAGAGGATGTAACAACTTTGATAATTCAATAAACGCCGCTAGGCACTCCTTAATTTTTTTTTACTGCTTGACTAGTGTAATGCGCCCTTACATGCATATTTCCTTTGAAATGGATACTTAGCCCAGCCTGTGCATAAATGATGAACACGGCTGATTTTATGAGTATAGTGCCCTCGGGACAACTTCAACGGTGCCCCATTTCGGACTTCGGTTTTATCTGAATCGGCCTGTCGCGCTGGCATGCGGACAGGTCAAATGGCTATGTCCTCGGTGTGTTTGTTTGGAGGTATTTGGAGGTGGTTGCGCACCGAACGGCAACCTACCAAAAAATACACAAAACAAAAACAGAAAAATAAAAGCAAATACAAATATAATTTATATATTCACTAACAAAAGACATTGTTCAACTAGTAAAGGAAAAACATAAAATAACTAACACCCTGCTCTAGTAGGTTGTGCTAGTTAGGTGGTGGTAGTCGGCGACCAAGGCCCTAGTCATCATCGATGCAGATAAAGATCTGCGGTGGCAGCCAGGGGGAGGTGGCCGGTGGTGGAGGCAGAAGTGGCGCATCTCTTTCACATTGGGACCTCAGTGAGAAAGCAATTGGAACCAATAAAATTAAGAATAAAACGACCAGAAATGGCTGCTAGGACAAGGAGTAACGGTACATCTAAAAAAGTACCCGCAGAAATGTCCAATTCTAAATAAAAGAATTTTAAATAATTAAAGTAAAGGGTATATTTTACCCGGAAACGGATATCTTTGTATCTTTTTTTCTTTTTGTTATTTCTAACTCATATTTATGAGATAGTAAAATATGGCTAAAGCTATACCAAAAATAGGTTCACGTAAGAAAGTGCGTATTGGTTTACGTAGGAATGCACGTTTTAGTCTACGAAAAAGTGCACGTAGAATAACAAAAGGGGTTACCGTGTCAACAAACAATTTGAAATACCTCGACTTTTTCAGAACAGGTCCGAGTCAAATAGCAATGATTCGAAGCACTTCTTTTTCCATTACACTATTTCAGAAACCTAAGGACTCGATCGTATGGATATGGAAAATACAGGATTTCCGATCTTCCACCTATAGGTAATTTGAGAGAAGTTTCTTTTGAAGTGGATACCTCAAGGCCAAAGATGGCCCGTAATAATCCAGCTTCCGCGATATACGATGATTCACTCACTATCTGAGGCGTTAATTTACCTACTAAATATCACCAGTTTCTACCCAGATCCTAACCTAACAACTCCATTTCTGTCCAAATTGCGGAGTAAATGTTCTTCTAGATATGGGCTTACTACTTATATGCTTTCAACAGTTATCCTCTCCGCACTTGGCTACCCAGCGTTTACCGTAGGCACGATAACTGGTACACCAGAGATGCGTAAAAAATAATTCTAAGAAATAAAAAAAAATTGGGTCTATGTTCAACGGAAAAAAAAATCCGCCTTGACAGGGCGGTGCTCTGACCAATTGAACTACAATCCCCGCGGGATGTATGGCATACCTATTTATTCTTAAATAGAACCATTCGTATGCTACATACCTACATATTATATGTGGGTATAGTGAGAGACATTTTTGTTACGGACTAACGTGGAGGTTCACTATGCAATCACGAGAGATTTTTACGGAACGGTTGATCAAATGAGAACATGGGAAACAGGCCACGGCAGTGTCCGTAAGCCAAGTCTGTAGAGATTTTTTGTAAGTTTAGCATTTCCGCAGGACAAGGGTAGCAGAATACTAAATTGGCTGGTGTAATGCTCTTACATAATGAATATTGTGTTTTAATGCAGCATGTTTTTCTCTTTTCAGCACCAGCAAAATGGTTTGATTTGCGACTAGACCGGTGTGTCTATTTCGGTGAATCAAAGACCGATCTGCATGCTTTCATTAAAAACAGATCCCTTAAGTAACGCACGTCTGTTCTTTAACTGAATCATCACCTCTGCGCACGTGTTGGGTGTTGCCTAAATTGCCACGGACGGAAATTGATGCTTTCTTCAATATCACTTCGTTTATCCTGGACAAAAGAAATTCCTGACATCCTATTGTGGGGTTTGCAAATGAATCGTAGAAAATTCCAACCATTTCTACTGTTTGGGACCTTGTGTCGTTGAGACAAAATCGTGTGAACTCCATGTCCAAAGTCCGAGCAAACTGATACTTGCAGATTTATAATTGGCCCACGTTCATGTCAAATTCTTGGCCAGGCCGGACGCTAGGCCTCGGCGCGGGCCTTTTGGTAGACAGCAAAGCAAAAGCTATAGCGGGCCTACACCAGCCCAGCAATGTAATATATCTTTCTATTCTTCACTTTTCCTACAAAATACCTTCCCTGAATTAAAACACATAGCAACCTGATAAATTGATATATTTCGGCAAAATAGACTAAAATAGATTTTGAAGAGTTCAGAGAAACTGAAACAAGTGTACTTGCAACGTTGAAGAGCTTTGGATGTCAATAAAAGACATAATTAACCAAACAATCCAGCACATTACTTGAGAAACTACTAATGCACGTTTTCTTACTAGCAACGTTCAAGAGCTTTGGATATAAATAATGAAACAGCATAAGGAGAAGGATCCGGTTAGCATTAAGCTAAGGAAGTTTTTGAGTCGTAGAGAATAGGAGTCGATTAATAGTGACATGAGAGCAGGTACAATAGTATCTAGTCAGCTGGCTACAAGAGAATCCACCTAAGCTAAATCCTACATGGCAGTAACATAAACGAAGAAAGAGAATGAAACAGGTGCTTCAGTTATCGCCCGCTACTGCACAAGAAACAACGAAGTACCGCCTGCATGCGGTCTAGTGTATATGCTAAAGCCAGCTACAAGCATTAAATACATGTAGGATTAGTCTTGCATACAAGCACGACATTGCTAGTAATTAAATATTTAAATATTTAGCAAGAGCTCACCTAATAGCTGACTTATTGTATCATATTTTTTATGAGGGCTGTAGGTGACGTGTCTCCGGCTTGCAGCCAGCAGCAGACTACTCTATTGTTCTTGCTCTAAGGGGAGGATGAAAGGAGGCATCTTAAAGGGGATTAATGGCGAGTTGTGGGGAGAGGAGAGGTCATTTGGAGAAGATGAAGTGTCAACCTTGTGGGGGGGAGAAGAACGGTGATGGCCCAGATATTGCGATTTTCTAAACTATGTAAGCTTGGCTGCAAATGGCCAGGAGTAAGAGCCTATATTTGGTGTGATTTTGTTTGGTCGCCACAAAGGTAACGCCGTAACGGAACGGACACATGTGCACAAAAGAGGACAGTTTGGCTTAGGTAGCAGATTTCCTGACGTGGATGGATTGCATGTTAAGGGAAATAGATTTGTGGAGATCATCTATTTCATTATTACATAGATTTCCCCTCCTTAACCCTTAGCTTATTAGGTAAATATAACATGAACTAAATAGAGTTATAAAAGTTTACTAAGGACTTTTAAATTTCGTTTTGAACTTGTATTCAAATTATAGAAACATTTTTAACTAAAAAATTCTATTATAAATGAGGTAGACCATGGGGAATAAAGCTAGTATTACTAGATACATATTCTGTCAAAGGCTTGTCTATTTATAAGTTGTGAGGTTTTCTTATCTCCTCGAAACAGGTTTTCGTTCCGCTTATCACCGTTGGAACAATATAGAACAATCCTTATCTGTGCTTACTTTATATGGGACCGAAAATCGAAATATTGCACTAAACAATTATGCAAAAGTTGTATACACTTTTTTCGTCCACATGGATAAGGTGTATACGCTTTAGTACTGTAACTGTAGGCTAACTTAATGTCAGAGGATGAGAGGAGCAGTCCTGTGAAATTAGTCACCATGGAGGGGGCGATACTGCCATCGTTTAGGCACCGTCTAGAACGACTTGGATCAATTTTTTATTTTGTTTTGACAATGCGACTTGGATCAATGGTAACATTACGGGCGGCAGGCACAAGGGTTACACTACACCACGGTTGATTATTTGAGGCACACAAAAGTGCCTAAAATACCGATAATGCCTTCAAAAAAAATTAAGGCAATAAAAATGCCCAATCAAATGGGGTAGGGAAAAATCAATTATGGCAATTAAAAAAATGCCTTTAAAACAGATTTTTTGAGGCACTTTGAAGTTTGCCTTTAAAAATAGATTTTTAGAGACACTTTCAAATTTGCCTTGGAGTATAATTTGAGGCAATATTGAGTAATGCCTCAAATAATTTTTGTTGGCACTCCTCGAAAATGCCTCAAAAAACAATTGTAGACACTATACAATAATGCCTCAAAAAATAATTGTATGCACTATACGATAATGCCTCAAAAATTATCTAAAGCATTATATAGTAATGCTTCTAAAAATAATTTAAGACAACACTTTACAGGAAGTGAATACATTCTCAGATTGTAGTACAGTAGGCAATATTCAATTTAATCCACTAGGCAATATTCAATTTGCAGGCAATGAATTTATTCTCAGATTGTACACTTTACAGACATAGCTTTCAATTTAATCAATCAAGTTCCATCATTTATAGTATCCAAATTGATTACAGAACCGAGTTTAGTCAATTTGGAGTGTTGTAGTTGTACATGTTCGCTCACATCTTTGCTCCATCCTTTACTTGTTCTGGTTCTTCTAGCTTTATCATTTCCTTGTTCAGGTTCTTGTCCTAGAAGATATCCAAAGGACATTGATCAACATGTATAAGGTAACTTATTTGGCCAAGTACTTAAGGTTACAGGCTACATACCACAATTTGTGAATTGGTCTTTCGATCATCGGCATTCATGGCAGCACCCGAAGTTATCTTCCTCTTCTTTTTCAAGCCACATTCAGGAGGTATCTGAGCATAGAGCTCATGTCTCTGTTGAAGGAGATCATGCCCTTTATATATGTCAACATGGTTAAACTCCTCATTTGTGGTCTCATTGATCTGTAGTACATTGTATGTATTGATGATGCAATATAGAAGAATGTGTAGTATGAAAAGTAGATGGTAAAGGTTGTAGTAATCTTACAAAAAGCCTAAGCCCTGGAATGCATTTTGCTTGAGCATTTGCCAATTTCTTTAGCCTCCCGTGTGCACGTGGCAACATCGTTGTTTTACTGCATACGTAGTTAACAAGGACCTCGACATAATCGCACAGTGACTTGCCATCTGACCCTAAAGAATTTACATCAGCATTTTAGACTATGCCAACTGTTGCCAGACACAAATTGTTTGGTGACTGAAGTGACACTTCCATCCCTGCTTTGATTTCAATTACCTACATAATGCAAAAAAAGAATACACTTGTTTATACTTAGCAGCAATGTAAATCTGTTTGCAATTACCTGTTTTCCCTTGTTCGATGCAGCAATGTTTGCTTATGCTTTTTCCAACTTCACCTTGTCCATCTTGAGTACCTTTATTTTATAGAAAATGTGATAATCTTATGATGCTTAAAACCGAACAGTGAATGAACAAGTTAAAAGAAATGCCATCTTACCTCTTGTTTCTCCATCTTTAGTTTTTTTTGAGATCGTCGCTTCTAAATGCAACTTCATTTCTTCTTCATTCTTCTTCTTTCCTTTCTTCTTCATATCTCCAGCTTGACTTGCTTTGTTGTTCTTTTCTATTGTTGTTTTGCTTGGTTCTTTATGTTGCTTCACTGCTATTGTTTCTCCTTCTCTAGCTGTTGTTGTTTTGCTTGGTCTGTGTTGCTTCACTACTACTGTTTCTTCTTTTCTAGCTGTTCCTGATTTTCTTACTTTCTCAACTTTCTATTCCAAACTTGTTTGGTGGGTTGAGTTTTGATTTTAAGAGGCTTGGAAGATCACCATCAACTCCTTGCACGTTGCTCCACCATTTCGCTACATTTCCTCTCTATATTCTCCACCAAAGACTTCTGGTTTTCGGTCAAGGTTTCAACCATTCTCCTTAAATCCTTATTTTCCACCTGACTTTGCCTAAATGTTGTTATTGCTTGATCAATCTTCTCAGATGTATTTCCACATACGACGAGGCCAAGCCCATGTCTTACAGATGTTTTAGCCTCTGGTAAAAAGGTAGAGTATAGATATCCTTCATGTGCTTATTCTCTAATGAGGGAAGGGTTTTCAGCTAGCTTCTTGTTAATATCTTGCTGAAATTACAGGTTCCAACCACGGTGACGTGCGCTCTCGAAGTAGGAACTTCGTTGGGAGACCCCAAGAGGAAGCTGTGATGAGCACAACAACAAGTTTTCTCTCAGTTATGAAACCAGGGTTATCGAACCAGTAGGAGTAAGGAAACAACTCCAAGGTGTTACTAGCAACTTGGAATCCTACACAACACAAACTCAAGACTTTTCCCCAACTTACAGTGAGGTTGTCAATCTCACCGATTTGCTGAAAACAAAGGGTTAAACGTATGGTGTGGAAGGTAATGGTTGCTTACAGAAAGTAAACGGTAACAATAGATGATGTAACAATGGTAAAGATTGGACCGAGGTCCACAGTTCCCTAGAGGTGTTCTCCTTAAGATAAATAACATAACATGCTAGGTAAACAAATTACAGCGGGGCAATTGACAGGACTGAGCAAGGCATAACAATACAATACTAGACATTCATGATCCTATAAGATTTGATTAGGCATTACAACAATATACATAGACCGCCATCCAACTACATCTATTACTAGTAATCCACCTTCAGGTTATCATCCGAACTCCCTCTAGTATTAAGTTGCAAGCAACAGATAACTGCTTTAAGCAATGTGTGTAAAGTAAACAATATAATTGTTCCATGAACAAGAGATTGTTGTTTTCTCCCTAGTAGCAACAACACATCTATAACCTTAGAGATTTCTATCACTTCCCCAGATTCAATAGAGGCATGAACCCACTATCGAGCATAAATACTCCCTCTTGGAGTCACTAGCATCTACTTGGACAAGATAGTTACTAGAAACAGAGAGCATGCAAAATCTCAAACAACACAGACATGATAGAATCAATAATCAATAAGACATGATAGAATCAATAACCAATCTGACATAGTAATCTCAATATCCATCGGATCCCCGCAAACACAACATGCATGATTACAAATAGATGATCTTGATCATGAACGGAGCTCACAAGATCTAGACATGATAGCACAAAGGAGGAGAAACAACCATCTAGCTACTGTATGGACCCATAGTCCAAGGGTGAACTACTCACGCATCATACCGGAGGCTGGCATGGTGATGAAGAAAGCCTCCGGGATAATCTCTCCCCTTTGGCAGGGTGCCGGGAAGAGCTTCAGATCCCCCACGATCTAGGGACAATGGTGGCGGAGGCTACAGACTGTTTCGTGGAAATCTGATCGGGTACTTACGGTTTTGGCATTGGGGGAACTTTATAGGCGAAGAGACGAGGCAGGAGGGCGGCCAAGGGGCCCACACCCTGCCCTGTCGCGACCTAGGGTGGTCCCGCGCCTGGGGGTGTGGCCACCCTGTGGCTCCCCTCCGGTCGCCCTTTGGTCTACGTGTTCGTCCCGGTAAAATATTGACTTTGTCTTTTGTCCCGTCCAATTTCGAGAATATTTCCTTTCTAGCTTTTCTGAAACCAAAAACAGCAGAAACAGGCAAATGGCACTGCGGCATCTTGTTAATAGGTTAGTCCCAGAAAGTGTATAAAAATACCTCAAAGTCTAGACAAAGCATAGCAAAGTGGATACTAAACAAGCATGGAACATAAAAAATTATAGATACGTTTACGACGTATCACACGGTCATTACCATTTACAATGGAAAGAGATGATAGAATTATCTTAAATTACAAGTGCTTACTATCTTGGTAGCTGAGAAGCCATCAACCGGATTCCCATCTTTATTAGTATGTGTCAAACAATAGAGCTCTGCACGACCAACTCTTCTACCTAGCTTAATTTCCTATAGTCAAAATATCATGCTTTCATCAAATATGTCATGGAAAAAATAGAGCATATGTTGCAAATTCAGAGCTACAAACTTACCTCTTGATCATGAACCACAGCAAACCCCCTCGAACCTGTTGTATGGAGAGCATTGGTGCGGTGACCCAGCATACCACTGCATGTATAGTACACTATAGTCGTTGACATGACACCACAGAACACCGTTCCGTAAATATCACATCCCTCAGAGTGGTACAACAGAAACATTGCGGGTCCATATTACAAATGTACACACATTATTATTATTATTACAATACCGGAAGTTCAAGACCTCCAAAAGATCCAACTTACAAACCCAAAATATAAAGTGTTCAGCGGAAATTTTAAAGGTAGCAACTCCGACTAGGATTTGAGCTCAACAGCTTATTCTATAGAGTTCATGCTTCTCGGCTCCATTAGTTACTACTAACTAGGTACTTAATTTGACTCGTTCTCATCGACACCGTAGCGGATCTCGTAATCCACTCCTTCAACTCCTCCGGACAGATCCGGTTCCTCGTAGAACACATCTTCTTGATATTCAGCTGCATACATTGGCACGTCTTCGGGATCCTCAGAGTCTAAGCAAGGGATCAAAGGAAAGAATGCGTAATAGCGTTACCCAACAAGTTCATTATATGCAAGGTGGAAAGTTTGATGCTCTAACTACCACCTCGGATTATAAATCCTTGGCACTATGCAGTTTTTGTAAGTCTTTCTTCAAAGATTGATTTTATTCTGAAAAACTATGACAATCAGCCTTCACAGGTTGACCAGAACTTTCATGGAGTTCCTTTCCTGCCGCGTTTGTAGCTCCTTCCCGGAACAGGGAGTAACAAGTTACAGTTTTTTACACTCTGCAGAGGTGCGTTACTTTACCCATGAGAGATCAACTCCTTGTTGCACAACCGGGCGTACTTTCCCGTCCACAATTCCATGATGTGGGGCCTAGTAGTTGGTCCAAGCCAATCACTGCCCCCTTCGCGACCCCGCATGCCTCCTTGGTGTACACCATGCCCACATAATGAATTACGGCAATGGTTTGTATAAACTGTTAGATGCCAGAACAATCGTGGGGCGATGAGGGTTCCCACCCATATGCTGCATATCATCTACGAATTACAAATTAATATGCACGCTACGAGGATAATAGCCATGACCTGCACATCCGGCTTCATGCGAGAGGAAGAAGATACAGCTGACTTCTCTTTCCCATTCCAAATCTCATGGCTAACACGTAATATATGGCGCTAGAATCACTGATGTCAGAGGTTATTAAGTCCCTACTTGATCATCATTGTTGCAAATTGATCCCTAAGTTCTATTTCTCCATTATATCACCACTTAGAATGATATCTATGATTTCTTTATTTGTGAAAATAATTTTTTTTTCTTTTATAGCATATATGATAACACATAATTTGCAAATACTTTGATAAAGACTCTTCAAAGGACATGAGCAAGTGATGAACTTGCCTTGTGATGGCAAGGTAGTGAAGTCTGATGCTTGCACTGGACCTTGAGCTTCTAGTTCTACAAAAACATCATTATTGCCCGGTAAGGATAATATTTAAAGAAGCAAAGATGATTATGCAAGTAATGTAATGCATTATTTAATTTTATATGCATTTACCCCAAAAAGTTCCTTTTTAGTAATAAAGGATTTATAAATATTACTTTTTAATATATATATATAACATATATTTAGTTATTTTATTTTATTATCCTTTTATTTGACTTTATTGATTTAATAATTCTTTTAGGAATTATTAAATATACCTTAAAAATGGTGATTAAATATTTATTTAGTATTTTTCTAAAATACTACAATATTATTAAATAGTGAAAGTGAATTTTAATTAATTTTATCATCCTTCAATAATTTTGTAAAATCCCATAAGGAATATATAATTTACAAAATTCCTAATAAAATTTAGATGTCTAAAATTTTATATATTTTATTTTATTTGCATAGAGTGGATTATGGTGAATCCAAATGTATTAATTTATATTTTTTGGACTTATATTTTACTTTCTAGAATTTATTTGAGTCTAGGGGTATTTTGGTCTTTTCCTGTTTATTGAAACAGGCTCGGAATTGTTTCTGGGCTGATTATTCTTATTGGGCCCTAGTGGCCCATTTGGCTTTAGACAAAAGGACCACCCCGAAGGGTCTAGCCCAACTCGGCCCACTCCTCACTGCCTCTCTCTCCCTCGATCTTATCCTCTCCTCCTCTGACCCCGACCCCGTGGTCGGCGATGCCGCCACCGTCGATTCCCGCCGCCGTCGGCCGTTTTGTTCGCCGCCATGGTGCATTAGGGGGTGATCGATGACGCTCGTTCGTTCTATCCAATTGGATTTGAGCCTGGGGCTCTCCTGCAATGGGTCGATGCCTCTCTGAACCCTAGGGTTTGGGGTTTGGCATGTGTTCAAGTGCTACTGCCACCGTCGTGGTCTCGCATGTGGTGGTGTGGTGGATTCGTGTGCTGCTGTGGTCGCCGTCGTGGCTGGTGCAGGTTGCAGCGCCCCCTGGGTGCTCCCTGTGCCGCCGCGGGTTCGTCGGCCAATCTGCTTCCTCTTCAATTTCTTCAGCGAGGACCTACGGTGAGTTTGGTTCCTTCCCCTGGTGTTTTATGTGCTTGATGATTCGATGCTAGAGGTTGGCTGTGTCCTCTCTTGCTACTGTCTGATTCAGATTAAGATGATCATCCATTTAGGGTTCCTGTTATGTGATTGATCATGTACTGGATGA
Organism: Avena sativa; assembly: GCA_916181665.1. Taxonomy (NCBI): domain Eukaryota; kingdom Viridiplantae; phylum Streptophyta; class Magnoliopsida; order Poales; family Poaceae; genus Avena; species Avena sativa. The sequence goes on along the minus strand of OV702294.1, from coordinate 160,566,568 downwards.
TTTGATTCATGTTTGGATCGTCTGTACACATGCTAAATGCTTATTGGCCTGAGGCTTGTTGGTAAAAATGATCTATGATGTTTCTGGTGACTTACTAGATGATTTGATGCTTGGGATTGCATCTGATTCAGATGATGTAGTTGTTTGAAAGCATGCTTGGTAAAGCTAATGACTTGATAGCTTTCCACTGTTTATTTGATTCATGGTTGGGATTATGATAAGATATAGCTACTGTCTTAGTGCTGATAACTTGGGAATTAACATGTGGTTTGGGATCATTATGATCTCAAACAGTGAAGTGTATTATAGGAATATCCTAGTTATGATTCCTGTTTTACAAGAAAATGATTAGTTAGTTGATTGTCTGAATCTATGATGATTTACTATCTTTCCTGATTCATATTGGATTGTTCTTGTGACACCATCATGTATGGCACACAAGTTTGATTCAAAACCATGGATTTGGTTAGTTTATGCTTAAGACAATCTTGGCTTTGAAAGATAAATATAGATGCTCTTTTCTGAATTTCCTAAGACCAATGCTGTTGGTCTGAGGCTTAGGAATTCAAATCTTATCTAATTGGTTCATGTAGATAGTTCTGGTAGTAGTACCAGTTATTATTAATTGAATCAAAGCTTGGAAAAATGATAGTGAGCTTGATCATGTTATAGATCCTATGGATTTGTTCCTAAGGTGCTACCCTTCCTTTAGGGGTGTGCCTAGAAATAGATCATAGGTATATGCATGATTGAATGGTAAAATATTGTTGGACAACCAGAGCAAGGATTTTGCTCTGAGCTCTGGTTGAACCTTGGTACTTAGTGGTTTTCCTTTAAGTTTCAGAAATCCCTATGATGGATTCACCCCTCTTGGGTGCTTTCTGAGGTTTTGTTTTATAAAACAACACATGTTTCTCTCTGAATAAGATGATTAGATCATGTGAAGGTTTTATGAAACTCACCACAAAATCTGATGATGGTGTAGTAAGTTGATGATGATGATCTTGATCTGGTTTTGCTGGACTCCGGTGCTTGCTCTTGAGCTAGCATGCTCCTCCTAGCTCCTGGGCTTGATCTTGCTATCCACCTAATCCATTCCCCTCCTTATGTCACCATCCTTGGGATATTTGGTTGATCCTTGGTTGGTGTGGTTGCTGGCTGTGGTGCTTGGTTTAGCTGCTTACTACACTGGTTGTTCTTGTGTGCTATGCAATGGGGTGATGCACTTGTGCATCCCACGACTGTGCTATAGTTTTGTGAGATTGGGATGTGCCTATGAGGTCGACATCACACCATATGCATGCTGGTGTGTGTCCTGCTTGTGTGCCTGCTATGCACTTGTGGATATGTTTAGAATCTGAATATTTACTTTTACCTGGTTACTTTCATCTGGCTGGTGAATTTGTCCCTCTTGGCTTTCATCTGACTTATGGCTTTGAATTTATGAAGGATGGAATCTTTCATATTAGTGAAACTTTCCCCTTTTATAACATTTCTCAATGATGAATTTGTCAAGTGCATTTCACTGACATATCTTAGAGAAATAATACTAACACTAATCTTTGTTTGTTTTTATTTAGTCTTTGTTTTGCAGGTACAAAGGTAAGATGAAGATTTAGTTTAGATTTAGATATAGGATAGTTAGTAAATATTCCAATGTAATTTTCTTATTCTTTTGTAATTTTCTTATATTATTCTTGTAATCTTTATTTTATTCAATTGTAATAAAGATTATATTATTATTAATAAAGAATATTCCTATTCTTTGTATATTTACTTTTGTAAGTTATGTGGATGATTCAAATAAGTTATAATTTTATAACTTGATTATATGTATTGATGATAAGAAATAAACTTTATATTCATTATTGTTTTTCTTTGGATGGAATTCGAGTTGTAATATTTATCTTTTAACTGAATTAAGATTCAAAACTTATATCTAATTCATTTGAATTATATTTCAAACACTCAAGTCTTATATTTCAAATTCATTTGAAAACACATAACTCCTTAAGATCATCTCAAAGTTTATAACAACCATCCTTTAAGACTAAACCTAATCTCAAAGTATGGAAGTAACATTGATCACTTAGGTTTTTATTTGACGAAAATTTTACCCACATTTTCACAGATGAGTGCATGCAATAATTCATATTCCTAAATCTACCCTTCATTAGGTCCTAAATGCTGGGATGTTACAATTGGCTTGACTGTTTCGTGTCTCTTTGTTCTTTAAACTCCTAGCCTACATCCCTCATGTAAATGGCATAATATCATCAAAAGAGTATATCCCATTACATTATGTTAAAGCTATACAATATTTAGACAAGTGTGTAGCATGTGTCATACCTTAGCCTTTTCAGTATACCAATACTCTGGTAACCATGCCCACTGTTTTGGAGGTATTCTGCCCTCACAACCATTTACAATATTTTGCCTTAAAGATAATTCATCATCAAAGTATTTAATCTTGAGATAAGATTTGAAATCCTTAAATTTCTTTCTAGCAGATGTTAATACCCAAGACTTCTGAACTTCAGGAATATTGAAGAAAAACTATATTTCCAAGTCAAAACTACATTATGTTACAAAACTGAGGGAAAACAATATGCAAAAAACTATATAATGTTCACTAGTTACCTTTTCTGTGTTCCACAGCTTATCCTTTTCAGATTGTGGAACCTTACTCCGGTTTGGGTGTGCTAGTGAAATTTCATTTCCTTTTACTAAGCTTGCAATGAAGTTAGTCAGCCTGCTTGTCTTGAGTCCACATGGCTGACCAAGGTTGTTGAATTCCACGTTCACTTTGGAGTTTGGATCATATTCATGCCAAAAAAAATTTAGCTTAGTGGGGCCTCTTTCACCTCTTTTTTTCTTTTCTAAAACAAAATAAAGACACAAAAGAAGTCAAACAAAAGTATCTACACTTCATTTTAGTAGCAACACTCAAAATTCAAAAGCAACTCACCTTGTCTAGAAACATTTAACATGTGGTCACCTTGTGTTTCTTCATATTGTGATTCATTATGTCTCATCTTCATATTTTGATTCACCTTGTGTTTCTTCAACTCTGTGATCCGCTTCTTATTCTTCATACAATGTATCATTCTGAATTGGGTAACAAGCATGATATGACATGTTTGACATGAAAAGTAAAATTGGATAAAGAATAAACCATTACATTCAGGGGCGGAGCTAGCTCCCGGCGACCCCGGGCAGCTGCCCGGGCTCAGCTGGAGCATCTCCACTATGCATCGTGTTAAATAAATGGATTAGTAGTGAGGTTTAGCTTGGCAAACTCCGGCCGGCGGCGCCGGGAATAGGCCTTGCCCGGGCTCCTGCAGCGAGCTAGCTCTGCCACTGATTACATTCAACTTACTTGCACAGGGCAATCATAGATTCCCTTTGTTGAAGCCGAACTTAGAAAACTTGGAAATATTTGCTTATTTGACACTTCTTTTGGTTCAAGTCCTATTTTCTTCAACTTATGCGAGTAAAAATAGTATATTAGTTGAATGATTACAAGATTACAAAAGAAACCATTATTTGATTCATCGCTATCATTTTTAGACTTACCATCAGCGGTGGGATTTGGGGATGCATCAGCGGTGGAATTTGGAGCCAGCGATGGGATACTCGTGTAGAAGTCTAAATAAGTGAAAGCCCCCTTATTCTTTTCAACATTTAAATTTCAATTGTTTTTACTCGGTGGGAGGACCTATCTAGATAAGTCATATTTTTAAAGGATGTTTCAAAAAGAAAAGTGGATATTTACCATTGATTCCCCACTCCCGGTCAACCATTTCCCACTCTCAATCTGTCCCCATCCGGATCCACCGACGCCCAGTCCTCCACCGGCGGTCGCCCCTCCACCGTCCACCGCCGACCGCCCCTCCACCGTCCACCGCCGACCGCCCCTCCACCGTCCACCGCCGACCGCCCCTCCACCGTCCACCGCCGACCGCCCCTCCACCGTCCACCGTCGGCCGCCCCTCCACCACTGGCCTCTTCTACTGCGGACGAAAGGGGAGGGGCCTCCACCGCATCCGCTTCCACCGACGGACGGAAGGAGATCTCACCGGTAAGGCAATCACTTGCCCATACATATCTCTGTTTGAAATCCTGTATTGTTTATTTTCTGGTAGTGATTCATCTCTAGGCTGGTCTCTCTAGATTAGTATCAACCATCAACGACATGCTTTGAAATCATGGCGACGGATACCTGCATTGTAGATTGTCTGCTCAAAATCTTGTATTGTCCTTCTCTCTAGATTAGTGTCTTAACTTGCATGTACAAGATTTGGCTTGTGTGCCCTCTTCACCTCCCGCTCCTAGCCGCCTCTCCCCGCACCCCCCATCTCTCGCTCGTTTCCTCACAGGTATCTGAATCTTGCTAATGCTTCCGCATGTTGTGCCGTGAGGATTCAGTTTTTAGTTCCCCAAGGCGCTGGTAGGCGTACTAGTATAAGATTATTACTCTAATATAATTGAGATCCTCATGCCTTATGTGCTTCGTGAGCATTCCACGATAGCATTTGCTTTTAATTTTTCTTTGGATATATATATATATATATATATATATATATATATATATATATATATATATATATATATATATATATCGACGCGGATTTGCTACACACGGACATAGCTGCGCATAGGCTTAGGACCGTTGGATAAAGAGATCACATACACTACTAGTTTAGATGGTAATGGCTGGCTCTTGAAAGTAGTAACGGTTCCTAACGGCGTTTGCAGCACCTCGTGTGTGTACATGCATGCAATGCCTAGGGGCTCGTGAAAACCCTAAAAATTTTAGCTCGCTGTTTGGCAAAGAAACTTTTAGCATCTAAAATGGAAAGATAAGTCAACAAGGCTTAAAATGAGTTCTACATAGTATGCAAACCCTAGTGAAGGTTTGTGGTTCTATGCAAACCCTAAATTTTCATCTAAGTTCTACATAGTATGCAAACGAAATTAGACAAGCTTTGTTTTGCATGTTGCTCGTTAGGGTTTGACTCATGCAAACGAAATTAGACAAGCTTTGTTTTGCAGGTTGCTCGTTAGGGTTTGCCTCATGCAAACGAAATTAGACAAGCTTTGTTTTGCATGTTGCTCGTTAGGGTTTGCCTCATGCAAACGAAATTAGACAAACTTTGTTTTGCATGTTGCTCGTTAGGGTTTGTCTCATGCAAACGAAATTAGACAAGCTTTGTTTTGCTAGGGCTTCATGCACGCATGCCAAAGGAACACTAACGGCGTTAGTTCTTAGACAAATCCTGGGTCTGGATACATGTGCTCCCTATATCAAAAGAGGATAGAATCAACGGTGGATAGGCTATGCGCAGCTATGCCCGTGTTTAGCAGGCTATATATATATATATATATATATATATATATATATATATATATATATATATATATATATATATAGAAACCCTATTCAGCACCCAGGGTGCAGAATAGTTATTTTGCACCCAACATATTTTTACGTTGTTAGGTTGAAAAAATTATGTTTTATATACGAATAATTATGTTCATCTATTCACCACAACCAAAAAATTTGATAAAAAAATAATGTTTATGAGTCATTATAGTGTAAAAAACACGAAAAATATGTATTTTATGTCCAATTTTTTTACGACATGTAAACAAAAATAATTATGTCATTTATTAATTTTATTATGTTCTTCTCGACTTACGAAGTAATACAAAATTTGACGTAAAAATAATATACGGTTCTAAAACTATTCTACATCCTCGGTGTCAAATAACTATATATATATCCAGTTTGGTTGGGGTTCAGCTGCTGTTGACAATCTGCCCTGGCTGCACCCAGGCTGAAACTACTCTTTACTAACTGAAATTTGCGGCACTAGGGCTTTTAAAATTTGGGGCACTAGGGATGAAACTACTGTCAACTAGCCCAGGCTGAAACTACTGTTAACTAACTAACTGAAATTTGGGGCACTTGTGTGTCAGACATCACACCCTTGATGCTCTACTCCCTCCCTCCGTCTAGATACCCACACACACTAAAATTAGAAACCATATATGACTACTTAAAGTCAGGATTATTAGCAGAGTGAAACCCGTTGATGTCCACTCCCAATGAGGTTAAAGGTTTCTTGTCAATATTCCTCTGTCGTCATGTTCATGGTATTGGATTTCTAGTTAATACTAGTACTTATTTTCTTCAGCAGTAACGTCCGATCTTCACCATGTCACAGAATTATCTATCACTATGTTTCTTTGGATAGACAGAATTATCTATCAATTAATATTTATTGCATTAACTTGCATGTACATTCCAAGATTTGGCTTGTGGGATTAGTTCATATATGATCCTTGGATGCTTGCCATCATGCTGTTTTTTACTTGCTGTTATTCAGTTACTTCATTACTTGTTGTATTTCCTGAACTAGTTTCTTAAAATGAGGCAGGGACACTATGGTGAACAATGAGGATGTTATTGTCCTTAGTGATGATGATGAGCACATGAGCAGTGGAGACAATGGTGACAACAACTAAAGTAGTAGCGACGACGGCGACGGCAACATGAGCAGTGGAGACAATGTCGACAACAACTACAGCAGTAGCGACGACGACAACGACAACATGAGCAGTGGATACGACGGCGACAACAACTTCAGCAGTAGCGACGATGATGAAAACATAAGCAGTGGCGACGACGATAACATCGGTACTAGCGACAACGATGATAAGGTCGTGTACACTGTTAGAGGTAACTATTCTTGCTTAACATCTAGTTTACTTGAACACTCTTAATGTAATTTCTTAGGACTATTATGACACACACTTTTGCATGTAGCACCCAATATTAGAGGAAGGCGTTTGCGTTTTTTCGGTCGTGTATCCATCTTTGCAAACTATATGAGGTTGAATCATAATCAAGTGCAAGTGCTGAATAACCATGCAAATGACTACCTAGTGCCACAAATCAAACACTATGTCTTCAAAATGACAAAATCCTCTGTTGTATCGGGTAAATCGAAGATGGTATGCTTTCTTTTACTTTCTCCTGTCATACTTTTTCTGAAATGAAATAATAATGTTGTCTGTTCTGATTTGATACTAATATGTTTTGTATATAACATGTTGCAGGAGTTTGGAAAGCAGATCTCTAATGACTACCTCAACAAGTTCTTAGATGAACCTATTGATGTTGTAAACTGGAACCGCAGCGAGGAAGTGAAGTATGTCCGGATGAAGAAGGGAGAGAAGAAGGGGAAGATTGGAAATGCCATGATGACAACCGGATGGAAAGAAGTTGTCGAAGAATTCAACTTGAGGAAGGGTAACATTTGTGCCTTTAGCTTCAGAGATCAAAGTGGTACTAGGTTCCAAGATGGGAGAGCTAGGCTCAGGCTTCTCATCGGCCCACTCGACAACTGAAGATTGTTGGAAGGACATTTAAGTAGTAGTTGGATTGTTAATATCTAGTATGTACTGTGTCTGTCAAGCATATTTTGGATTGTTAAGATGGACTGTTAAGCCCCTTTTGGACTGTTAAGACGGATTGTAAATATGTAGCTAAGTATGTAGTGTGGCTATTATAATCTTTTTTGGACTGTTGGTGTTAAGTTGGACTGTAAATATGTAGCTAAGTATGTAGTATGGCTGTTAGAGATATAACTAGACTGTTGTTATAACTAAACTTGTTCTAGTGGTATATTAAGTTAGCTGTTATAACTAGACTGTTAAGTTATTTCTTATATACTGATTATAGTAGGCATTTTCAAAAGTGTCTTAAAAGATCATATCTTTACTAACGCTATTGAAAAATGGCTTAAATAATCTGATTTTTCTCGGCACTTCAAAAAATGCCTTGGAATATCTTATTTTTTCTAGCACTTTCTGAAAATGCCACAAAAGATAGTTTTTTCAGGCAATTTGCAAAAATGCCTCTAATCGTAGTGCCCGGAATAATCTACCATGACATAGTGTTATCCGCTGTCCACGCGCGCGGAAAAACCCAGGCATATCTAAACGCGCTGCATATGCCCGTATCGCCCCCTCTCGTTCGTCAGCGAGGGATCGCAGCATCGGCCAGCTTCTAACACACGTACATATGTTGTCACGGCTTAGCTCCTGATGGGGACAAAGCCGGCTTCTAACATACGTACGTATACATATAAAAAGGGCATGCATGCTCCTAGTCTCCCACACGGGGAAAATCTCAAGCAAGAAAGCCATGAGATGCTTCAGGTTCACCATGCTTTCCCTTCTTCCCTTCCTCCTCCTCGCGCTTGTGGCAGTGGAGGGCGCCGGCGATGAGCGCCGCACGTTCATCGTCCACGTGCAACCTCAGGCGAACCACGTGTTCGGGACGGCGGCCGACGACCGGAAGGCATGGTACCAGTCGTTCCTCCCCGAAAATGGTCGGCTCCTCCACGCGTACCACCACGTCGCGAGCGGGTTCGCGGCCCGGCTCACGCAACAGGAGCTCGAGGCTATGTCCGCCATGCCCGGGTTCCTCGGCGCAATCCCTGACCAGACGTACACGGTGCTGACGACGCACACGCCCGAGTTCCTCGGGATGAACGTGGAGCAGGGGAGGCGGAACTACACGTCGTTGTTCGGCGCCGGGGTCATCATCGGCGTGCTCGACACGGGCATCTTTCCAGACCACCCATCCTTCAATGACGACGGCATGCCGCCGCCGCCGGCCAAGTGGAAGGGGCGCTGCGACTTCAACGGCACCTCGTGCAACAACAAGCTCATCGGCGCGCGCACTCTCGTCGCTGCTCTCATCGGTCAAAACGGCACTTCGTCGAACGACACTCGGGTGCCACCGGTAGATGACTTCGGGCACGGCACTCACACGTCGAGCACAGCGGCTGGAGCCGTCGTGCCGGGAGCCAACGTGCTTGGCCAGGCCATGGGCACCGCCGCCGGGATGGCCCCCCTGGCGCACATCGCCATGTACAAGGTTTGTTGGGAACGATGCGAGGGGTCGGACATACTGGCCGGCCTTGACGCTGCCGTGGGGGACGGCTGCGACGTCCTCTCCGTGTCTCTCGGCGGGCCGTCCGTGCCCTTTCACCAAGACCCTGTTGCCATCGGGACGTTCGGCGCCATGGAGAAGGGCATTTTTGTGAGCATGGCTGCTGCCAACTCCGGCCCGGACAGCAGCTCTCTGTCAAACGACGCTCCGTGGATGCTCACGGTGGCCGCGAGTACCATGGACCGTTCCATCCGTTCGACCGTGCAGCTGGGGAACATGGCCTACTTCCACGGAGAGTCACTCTACCAGCCAAAGGACGGCTCGCCCAGTGTCTCCTACCCGTTGGTCTACGCGGGAGCGAGCGGGATGCCACTCGCCGAGTTCTGTGGGAACGGCATGCTCCAAGGCTTCGACGCCAAAGGCAAGATTGTGCTCTGCGAGTTCCAGAGAAACATCTCGGTGACCACCCAAGGGAAGGAGGTTCTCGGCGCCGGCGGCGTCGGCATGATCCTGATGAACCAGTTTGTCATGGGCTACAACACGTTGGCGCAGGCGCACGTCCTCCCAGCGTCAAGCGTGGACTACTACGCCGGCGCAGCCATCAAATCGTACATCAACTCCACGGCGAACCCGGTGGCGCGTATCCGCTTCGAGGGTACCATACTCGGCACCACTCCGGCTCCGTCCATCGTTTTCTTCTCGTCTCGTGGGCCTAGCCTGGTGAAGGCCGCTGACCCTGGCCTTGTCTACGACATTGCCCCTCAGGATTACATCAGCTACCTCTGCAGCCTCTACACTAGCCAGGAGGTATCGGTGATCGCACGACGACCGGTCAACTGCTCGACTATCACGGTGATCGACGACGGCCGGCTAAATTACCCGTCGATAACGGTCGAGATCCCGGAGACGTGGAATTCGACCACGCCGGTCGTCGTCCAGCGCAAGGTGAAGAACGTCGGGGAGGTGCCTTCGGTGTACTACGCAGCGGTCGACCAGCCGGACGGCGCTGTGACCGTCGACGTATACCCGCGCGTGCTGGAGTTCACTGAGGCAAACGAGGAGAAGGTTTTCTCGGTGATCGTCTCACCGAGGGACGGTGGTGGTGCGAGGGTGGTGCAGGGTGCGCTACGGTGGGTGTCTGAGATGCACACCGTCCGGAGCCCTATCTCTTTCATCGTTGGTCCGAGGTAACATGTTTCAGAAGGGTCCCTGTTTTAAGTGTGCAGTAAGATCTTCGTGCAAGCAGCTGCAACTGATTGTTGCAAATAAGCAGCTGGAACTGGCAATTGGAGGAAAGATTTACACTCCCTGTGTCACAAATACTCCCTCTCTCTTCCACGATATAAGCCCTTTTAGAAAGCTAGTATAAGATAGTTTGCTAAAAAGCTTACATTGTGGAAGCTCGTAGTAAGTGGTATATATATACATATGAATCTAGACAAATTCAAATGAGTTATTTTCAAACGGGAGAAGTAATAAGTAACTTAAAAATAGCAAGAGGTAAATACAAGTGTACGTTTCAATCATGAGAAGGACTTCAGAATTTACTAGTAGGAAATGCATGCAACGCGCTGTTATGGCCTTTGTTGTTGTTTATTATGTTTCTTTTCATGTTATATTTTCCTATTGTTTCTTTTACTGTATGCTGGATGCTGGATGATGTTCTCTTTTAACTATTAATAAATGGTGTGTGCATCTACCGATGCAGAGGCCGGGGTTATACTTTCATTTTCGATTTTTTTACCATACAGTTACAAGAGATTCGGTTGCTATCACAGGCGGCGATATATTTCCCACAGAACAAAGCGGTACCAAAATAACTGAAAAAATCAATAAGTATGCAATCCGTATATTGTTATTGATCATGAGACAAAATAACAGATATACAGTTTTGCTAGTTACGTTTTACGTCGACTGAGAATCATATTAGAGTTTGGTCACCTTTAAAACCATGGATTGTAATTGTGATTGTGATTCATGAGTCCAGAAAGTTGCAAGTGGATTGCAACTGAGTCTTTCTCAGTTATAAGGGGACTTGCAAATGGGCTGCAAGTGACCAAGAGTAAAGTTAATTCTGGTTCAACCGAGAACCGCATAGGGTGGGGGTGCCGTCTAGCGTCGTGGTGGTGTCGTCGGTAGGATCTGATCAGCAAAGTTTGTGTGCATATTAACCATGAAGATTGCTTGGTGGTTCGGCGACGGTGATGGCTTCTTTGGCGTGTACATAGGTGCTTGCTAAGAGTCTGTTGTAAACCCCTTCGGACATCATCTACTAAATCACAAGCCGGTATAACCCAAATTATGGTTACAGGACATACTACCATGAAGACCGTTAGACTACCCACAAGAAGGCCCGAGGTCAGGGCACGGTACCGATCAACAATCCTAACCACAACTCAAGGTTATAGCTTCAAGTGCGAGTACACGCCCGGAAAAGTATGCGTATCTTGTATACAAATGGGCGCGTACAAGATACGACATACAAGAGTACAAAAGAGTGATTTCATCTTGAAAAAATAGAAATATATTGCAACACCATTATGGCAAGATCCAAATACATAGATAGTAGTAATATCATAAAGGATTACATCCTCATACATCAATCATCAAACATCAAGCGAAAGGGGAAGCGGAAATCCGAGTATGGATTAAGATACAACTGTGCATAAGATGCCATGAGCAAAGAAAATCCCATCCCACATGCCTCAGAATTCATAAGCCCCTGAATCTCTACTCAAGAGGGTTGGCGCTTCTATCATCGGCTTGCCATTAGGTAGGCTTGCCGAGCCAACATGGCCAAGTTAAAAAATTGGATGTCGTGAAAACCCAATCCACCTAAAAACTTTGGTGAGCACATGGTTTCCCATGAGACCCAGCATGTCTTTCAGCTGCCATTCTTGCCGCCCCACCAGAAGCTTCGCAACATCGAATTAATAGCCAAACAAAGACCCCTTGGTAATTTAAAAAAGGACATAAAAATATAGGAATTGGTTGTGCCACTTCTTTAATGAAAACCTCATTAATTCTAGATACTAGGAGCTCTTCTAGCCATCCATATATATGCTTCAAAATCCAATCCTTCAAGTATTTAAAGGCACCATCTTTGGATCTCCCAATATCTGAGGGCATGGTGAGATATTTTTCATTGAGTGTCTCGGGGCATTTAGAATGTCCTTCACAACTTGCCAACGAACCTCTAGAAAACTGATGTCTATGCACTTCTATTCTTGTAGATAGTTGGTGGGCCTCTAAGTGCAGAGGTTTGTAGAACAACAATAAGTTTCCCTTAAGTGGATTACCCAAGGTTTATCAAACTCAGGAGGAAGTGGTCAAAGGTATCCCTCTCAAGCAATCCTGCAATCAAGATACAATAAGTCTCTTGGGTCCCCAACACACCCAATACACTTGTCAGGTGTATAGATGCACTAGTTCAGCAAAGAGATAGTGAAATACAAGTGGTATGGATTATTATAAGTGGTACCGGTGCCAGAAAAGAGCTTCTGACGGGGAGGAAAAGACTAAAGGAAAAAAGATGGAAACAAGCAAACATGTAACAGATCTAGTTGTAAACGGTGTTTCAATGCTTAGAAACAAGTCCTAGGGATCATACTTTCACTAGTGAACACTCTCATATAAATATATTCTCTTTATGATACTACCCTGAACTACTCTCCGGTTGGACACTCTAATCCATGGTAGGGCTATAACAGCACTCCTCAAAGTCCGCCTTCCCCAATCTAGATAACCCCACACTGTCACCTTGAACGCTAGATGGTTCCAACAAACACCACAATTTCATAAATACATCCAAGTCCAAATATAACGCATAACAAGTATTTATGAACTCTAGCCTAAGTGCCACCACGACGTGCACGCTGTCACTTTCACACACGTGGAGAGAGAAGAGATCTATTGAAGCACTTGAGTATTTATGTAGACTCTAGCCTAAGTGCCACCACGGCGTGCACACTGTCACTTTCACACACGTGGGGAGAGCCGGAGATCTATTAAAGCACTTGAGTAGCAAGGTAGATCTACTTGATTACAAAGCTCATGATCACAATATGACCATGCATAGAGAGAGAGATGAACACATAGCTACCGGTAGAGCCCTTAACCTCGAGGAAGAACTACTCCCTCCTCACCATGGGAATCAACAACGGTGATGAAGATGACGATGGAGATGGTGATGGAGATCGAAGCAGATAGCTCTGAGAGCACTTCCCCGTCCCGGCAGGGTGCCGGAATAGAGACTTTTGTCCCCTCGAATCTCCCCTTCGGTGGCGGCGGTGCTGTGAAACTTTTCGTGGCTTTCTGGTTGATGCTTTAGGGTTTTTGGGTCGGAGGCTTGTTATAGGCGAAGGAGGCAAGGTCGATGGAGGTCCAGGGGTCCCACACCCCCTGTGGGCGCCACTAGGGCTGGCCCGCGCTCACTTAGGGTGTGGCCACCCTAGTGTCCTCCTCCATCTCAGCTTCGTGGTTCCGTGTTGCTCCGGGTAAAATAATGACTTTGGCTTTTGTCCCGTCCAATTCCGAGAATATTCATTTTCTGCCTTTTCTGGAACCAAAATCAGAAGAAAACATGCAACTGACATTTTGACATCTTCTTAATAGGTTAGTCCCAGAAAACATATAAAAATACCTCAAAGTGTAGACAAAACAAAGCAAAGTGGATACTAAACAAGCATGGAACATCAAAAATTATAGATACGTTTATGAAGTATCAAGCATCCCCAAGATTAACTCTTGCTCGTCCTCGAGTAGGTAAGTGATAAAAAGAATAATTTTTTAGGTGACATGCACCATCACAATCATGATCAAACCATTTGCAAAGCATTGAAAGCTGGGATCAAAGTACTCTAAACATGAGCATGAAAGATGTAGTTCTAACAATAAGATATAGTAACTATGTTGCAACATGAAAGGATACAAACAAAGATTCATGAATAACAATGCATTGAAAGACGTTTGTTTGTTTCACATATAGAAAACATAGCGTAGTGGCATTCAGCTTGTCCCTCATGGAGTAGCAATAAATGCATATGACACCTTCAAAGTTTATAACAGTGACTAGATACAAATAGTTCAAGAACAAGTAATATCAATAATATGAATCAATCAATAAGTTTTGGGACAATGCACATAGAACTAAGAATGACAACTATGCTCTCTTGATTGGTGCCTAAGGATAAAAGGTGGAGACTCAATATAGTGCTAGAAGAAAGGCCCTTCATAAAGGGAAGCAGGGATTTCAAGTCTAAAAAAGAGCTTCCAAAAATTATGATACTTGTTAGCTTTCAGCCCTCATTGCCCCTATCATATGCATCTTGAAGTGATTAAGGTTAAAGTAAACAAACTATGGAGTATATGTTTGACAAAGTATAAGTTGGCAATCTCATGTCCCTTGAATACGAGGGCAGCTCCTCATGCTACTCAAGTTTAGTTACTTGTAAGTTCTTGTCATAGTAAGTACATGTGTATCATAGAGAACCGTCAACGGGGTACCTCTTGCACATGATACATGAGCTATCCTATAATCAAAATGACAAGGCAAGCAGACAATGAGCATCTCAGCAATCTTCTTATTTACCATGGGAATATGGTGTTTTTTTCTCTCTTTCCTCTTTTCTCATATTTTTTTCTTTTTCTCAATCTCTTTTTTCTATCTCTTTTTTTATAATAAGAATGCTTCATAGATGTCATTATGGTGATGCTGCAAGTTTCCACCATGATTAGGCATGACTTAGGCTAGCGGCCCATGCGTTTCTCTAACACACATACATAACTCCATGGACTTACAAGCTCCCCTTTTATTTCACACTGATGACATCCGCAAATAAAAGAGCATGATATCAACTAGGTAAAATGTACAGGTGCAATGTTGAAAGCGTTCCCATGACAATATGGTTCTGCTAATTCCCAACGTATAAGTGCAAGCATATACAACATAGATGACACAATGGTTCAAGTTTATTAGCGGCAAGAAAAATAAAGTGTGCCATCAAGTTTGTGAGAGATTTAATCACTAATTTTTCACATAACAAAATAACTTTTTAATTGGAAGATAGATAAAACAAGAATATACTTGGAATGGTGTAACATACTATGCATAGGAATTTATAGTGGACACTTTGGAATAACTTGGTTTCTTGGGAGTTGGATGCATGAGTAGAGCTAACTCAATACAAGTGAAGGCTAGCAAAAGACTGAGAGCTACCAACTAAGAGAGCAATAATAACCATAATCATGCAGAGCGACAAAACATTACTAATCAAAGCATAAAGTGGTACCACAAGTCGAAAACTAAATGATCATAGAGGCTAAGGTGACTGGTTCATAGTCATAACATGGTGTGAGTATGAGCCAAGTCAACCCAAACAAATCATCAAAGGAGAATACCACAATATTATGCTTCTGTATGCTAAAACAACGCATGATTATTTCAAGGCACATTAAGCAATCTTAATTGGTTGGAACAAGTCATGATACAACAATAATCACTAAGCATAAGGTCAAAACAACATCTAGCATGACATGATAAAGTCTAAGCCACAGTCAAAATAAGCTCCCTTTTGTACCACTTAAGCATGAAACTTTCTACTCTTTTCCAACACCAATCAACTTATTTGAAACAACTCACAAAGATAATAATCAATAAAGATAAATGAGCATGTCTCACAAATCCACAAAGAAGAACAAAAAATTTATAGGCTGAAAGCACAAGAAAACCAAAGCTAAACACAGTGCTAGTAAAAGAGAACACTCACAGAACAATAAGAGTGAAGAGTATGGATTTGATGCCACGGGGGATAGCTGCCCCCCATCCAACTGGCGTGCGATCTTCCTAGAGATTCGAGCATGTATCTAGCCAATAAACGGGATGAAACACAAACTTCAACAGTAATCAACAATCAGTGAGACAATTTGGTTTGTCGTTGACTGGCATTTCCTGCCATTGTTCAGTACCACCTATGTCTGTTTCACAATCGTAGGGCGTCATGGTTAGCCTCTCTGGCAGCAGCAACAACTGACACTATAGCTGATAACACTCTTTTCACTGCATAATGCTACACCATGTTGGCATCTAGTAAGACCCTATATACATGTACACACTCATGTGCTTGTAAAATTAAGGAACCTGAGTGTTTTGTGATTACGGCATTGACTTCATTGCACGTTACATTCCCTCACAACTTTATTTTATTGGTCATAAGTTGAATGTCTTAGTAGTATAAGTGTACATATAACAACACGTCTATGTCCTAGACCATCTTGAGATACCTAGCTATACGTGGTGAAATTTATATTTGATAAAAAATACTTGTCTAAACATATACTTTAGATTGATTTATTTTGGACGTCCAACCTATTTTTTAACACTCATAATAAGAGAACACTTTGCTTGTCTATTAAAAACTGGTCAAGGGTGTTATTATTTTCTAAGGCAAAGGGGTGCATTGTTTATGCACACACGACTGGACAAATTAATATTCATGATCACGCAAACACAGAGACCAATGCTAAACATGAGAAGGCAATAGTTTTTCCACACTCTTACACTATTATCGATACAACGCATAGCGTGCCATCTACGAAGGGGGTAGTTATCCTGATACTATTAGGTAAAGACGGTCTTGCTTACTCCAGCGACTTGCTGTCAAGTAACACTAAACTCCAATGTGGAAAAAGACATGTGACAGGCAGTAATTTGTCCACACTCTTTCTCTCACCGCTCTTGTTACTAAGGTATTGTCAGTGTTGAGCTTTACTACAGGAGGTTAATCATGCATTATTGTGTGAGGAAAAACTAAATATGATTGGCACATATCTCAAAGATGATGATCAGACGACAGATGTAGGGGGGGCAGCTATCCCCTTGGCAGCAAACTATTAAGCTAAGAGTGAAAACTAGAGTTTCTAGGCAATGAAAATAGAGTGTGTCTCTCTCCAAAAGAAGTGTGTTGTGATCTAACCAACTTAATGTAGCAAGCCAAACAAAAGAAAACTTAAAACAAAATATGCACCAAGAACAACACAATAGTGCATGAAACAATAAAAATAAAGTGTCTAGAAAGACCTGAGATTTTTATTGATGCCTTGGCCATCCCCAAGCTTTGACGCTTGTACCTCTTGAATGTTTCTTGGGGTGACACGGGGTGGCATCCGCAAGCTTGAGCTTGTCCATTCTTCATATTATTACATCATTCTTCTCTTACACCTGAAAATTTTCCTTCATACAAAACTTCACACAATCTTCATTAGCAACATTAGTGCATTCAAAAGTAATAGACCTTGGGGTTTTAGTTTTAAAACAGAAAAAATTTCACTAAAGACAAAATATACTGTAGCAATTCCCTAAAAAAGTTCAATTTCCCAAAGAGAACCCAAAAAGAAATCAATAAAGAGGCAAATACAAATAATGGCAGAAATCTGTCAAACAGACCAGCAGGTATAAACTGATTTTTTCAAAAACCTTCGTTGCTTAAATAAAAAAGTTTTGAACTAAAGAAAGTTATCTAACATACTGGGGGATTTATTTAGAAAATATCAGCTCAATCCGACTTACAGGGATTTTACACGAATTTTTACGGTGGAGCACAAAAATTTGTTTCAGGACAACAACTCCCCAAATCTTACTTCCCTCTCATTAGAGGTTATTATTGGCACAAAAATAAAACAAAAAGTATAAGGAGAGGTTATTACAGAGGTAATAACTTCCAAGACTCAACTAAAACCTTTGGTTATCTCCCAATAAGTACTTTTCTTTAACGCCTTTAAGTTAGGCAAGATAGTTTGAGAAGATGCTCACATAATAAATATGAATTGAAGTAAAAGAGAGCATCAAGAAGCAAATTCAAAACACATTTAAGTCTAACCTACTTCCTATGCAAAAAATATTGTAAAGAAACAAGTCATGAAATCACAAAGCAACAAGCATAGGAAAGCAAAACAAATGAAACTTCAAAACTTTCAACATAAAGAGGGGAAACTTAATATTGTTGAGATGTATATAACCATGTTTCCCTCTCTCATAATAACTTTCAGTAGCATCATGAATAAAATTAACAATATAACTATCACATAAAACATTCTTATCATGAGCTACATGCATATAATAATTATTACTCTCCACATAAACATAGTCATTCTTATTCATTGTAGTGGGTGAAAATTCAACAAAATAGCTATCATTATTATTCTCATCACCATAATCATCAAATATAGGAGGCATATTGTAACCATAATTAATTTTATCCTCAATAGTAGGTGGACTGAAAATATCATATTCATCATTGTAATTATCATATATTGGAGGTTTGGTATCATCATAAGCAGTAGAATATCTATCTTCCAAAGATGGAGAACTAAAAAGATTATTTTCATAAAAACTAGCTTCCCCAAGCTTAGACGTTTCCATAGCATTAGCAATAATGGTGTCCAAAGAATTCATACTAATAACATTCCTATTAGCATGCAAATAAAGCTCCATAGGTTTTTTAATTTTCTCTTTAAACACTTCATGTCCTAGCTCAAGATAAACACTATAAAGCTCTCTAATTTTGTTGTTGTTTTCTATTAAGCCTAACTAGTGAAAACAAGAAACGACAAAATTGCAGAATCTAAAGGAAATAACTTCGAGTACTCACACAGGAGGATGTGAGTACCTTTTACCTTACCTCCCCGGCAACAGCGCCAGAAAAGAGCTTAATGTCTATGCACTTCTATTCTTGTAGACAGTTGGTGGGCCTCCAAGTGTAGAGGTTTGTAGAACAGCAGCAAGTTTCCCTTAAGTGGATTACCCAAGGTTTATCGAACTCAGGGCGGAAGTGGTCAAAGGTATCCCTCTCAAGCAATCCCGCAATCAAGATACAAGAAGTCTCCCGTGTCCCCAACATACCCAATACACTTGTCAGGTCTATAGGTGCACTAGTTCGGTGAAGAGATAGTGAAATACAAGTGGTATGGATGATTATAAGTGGTAACGGTGCCAGAAAATAGCTTCTGACGGGGAGGAAAAGCCTAAAGGCAAAAAGATGGAAACAAGCAAACATGTAACAAATCTAGTTGTAAACGGTGTTTCAATGCTTAGAAACACGGCCTAGGAATCATATTTTCACTAGTAAACACTCTCATATAAAAATATTATCTTCATGATACTACCCTGAACTACTCTCCGGTTGGACAATCTAATACATGGTAGGGCTATAACATCACTCCTCAAAGTCCTCCTTCTCCAATCTAGATAACCTCATACTGTCACCTTGAACAATAGATGGTTCCAACAAACACCACAATTTTATAAAGACATCCAACTCCAAATATAACTCATAACAAGTATTTATGAACTCTAGCCTAAGTGCCACCACGGCATGCATGCTGTCACTTTCACACACGTGGGGAGAGAAGAGATCTATTGAAGAACTTGAGTATTTACGTAGACTCTAGTCTAAGTGCCACCACGGCGTGCACGCTGTCACTTTCACACACGTGGG
Source organism: Avena sativa (assembly GCA_916181665.1). Classification (NCBI taxonomy): domain Eukaryota; kingdom Viridiplantae; phylum Streptophyta; class Magnoliopsida; order Poales; family Poaceae; genus Avena; species Avena sativa. The sequence continues at coordinate 160,547,107 of OV702294.1, read as the reverse complement.
GAGAGTCGGAGATCTATTAAAACACTTGAGTAGCAAGGTAGATCTACTTGATTACAAAGCTCATGATCACAATATGACCATGCATAGAGAGAGATGAACACATAGCTACCGGTAGAGCCCTTAGCCTCGAGGAAGACTTTTGTCCCCCGAATCTCCCCTTCGACGGCGGCGGCACTGCGGAACTTTACGTGGCTTTCTGGTCGATGCTTTAGGATTTTTGGGTCGGAGGCTTCTTATAGGCGAAGGAGGCAAGGTCGGTGGAGGGCCAGGGGGCCCACACCCCCTGTGGGCGCCACTAGGGCTGGCCCATGCCCACCTAGGGTGTGGCCACCCTAGTGTCCTCCTCCATCTCTGCTTCGTGGTTTCGTGTTGCTCCGGGTAAAATAATGACTTTGGCTTTTGTCCCGTCCAATTCCGAAAATATTTATTTTATGCCTTTTCTAGAACCAAAAACATAAGAAAACAGGCAACTGGCACTGTGGTATCTTGTTAATAGGTTAGTCCCAGAAAACATATAAAAATACCTCAAAGTGTAGACAAAACAAAGCAAAGTGGATACTAAACAAGCATGGAACATCAAAAATTATAGATACGTTTACGACATATCAACAACCCTTACTAAAGAAAATAAATGACTTGTCCAGATTAATATGATGTCCTGAAGAATTACAATACTTATCCAATAGGTCAGTTACTGCTCTGGCTCCCTCAACACTCGCTTTAACGAATAACAAACTATCATCCACAAAGAGGAGGTGGTTCACAGCTGGAGCTCTAGAGGCCACCTTAAGGCCTTGAAGGTGTGGTGATTGATGAGTTTGTTTCGAGAGACCAGAAAGACCCTATTCTGCAAGTAAAAAAAGGTAGGGGATAATCGATCACCTTGGCGTAACCTCCTAGATGGACGGAACCCATCCAGGGGTGCTTCAGTGAATAACACCGAGAAAGAGACCGAGGATACACAGGATACTACCCTCATAATCAAATTCACCCACCGACGGTGTAAACCCATGTGGTTTATGATCACACGAAATAAGCCTACTCCACGCTAGCATATGCCTTCCTCGTGTCTAGCTTCAGAGCACAATGATGATGCTTTTTTTGGCTCCATTATGCTTCATCGAAGTTTCGATTTTGGGCTACCACACTGTCCTCCACCGGGCCGATGGTAGCTTGTGCCTTGCACTACAACATCATATGAGGGGAAGTAGGATTCTGCACATTCTTTATCGGGCTACCTTGCGTCAACATGGATTTAGAAGAGTTGAGATTGTGAGTATCCACAATAGTTGCAGTGATGCCATGTTCTCGACCGCCATCTCTCCCTCCGCTTCTGCCTGATCCACCATGTCCCACCCCACCAGTGCCACACGACTAGTCCCATCATCGGTCCTCGGGGTATGGCATGGTGTCCTGTCATTCTATGACACCTCTTCAGATTCACCCTACAGTTGTGCACGATTCCATGTCGTATCGGCCAACATCCACATCTCTAAACTTGCAGTCCCCAGGGGATGAACACCAGTGCTGCACTCCTCCTAGACGATTCCAATGATGCCGCAAACAACATAGTAACGTGACACTTTCTCATACTTTACTCGCACGAATGGATCTTCACTCTCTAGTTTAATAGTTACAAAACATGCGAGTTCTTTCCTCATGTCCAACCAAATCCTTGCACGGACATGATCCCCACTCTCCACCCTTGTACTGCTCATGTCCATGGTTATAACCTCTCCAATATTATCTGCCAAACCTGAGCTGATAGGCTTCTTGTGGTACAACTCAAGGATGTTAGGAATATGGATCCAGGCATGGATCAGATTGAGCTCCACCGTAGAAGCTTTGTAACTAACAGGTCATTTAACCCTAAAGATATAGGGGCCCTGCTTGGTAATCCTCTGCCAATCACCCAAACAATTTTCATGTACCATCAACTTGTTCTCTTCCAGGTCATGAAAAGAAATCTCCTAAAGAGGATCCCATGCGAAACACGTGGTTTTCTTGAGAGACGTCACACCGAAACGTTTTGGAGACAACAACTTCATCACGACCATTCACCTTGCCCCCTCCTTCAAGGATGCAACTTCGTCCTTTGAGACGAACACCCCTCCATTGTCCTCGTTCTTGGGGTTAAGGCTACACAATAACTCCTTGAGCAAAGGTTCAGATCCCTTCTTCCTTGCCGCACTACTTGCCTCTCCCTTGTCCTGAGTCGCCGCCATGCCGAACCAATCTCAAAACCTAGACAAAAGCGAACCACCAAGGCCGGGAAGTTGAGCCAATAGACCCCTGAATCAGCCTGAGTGGTCGCTTCCCTGGGGAGAAGGAGATCGTTCAGATTGTGTGAGAAAAAAGCCCTTGTCGCCAAAGATCGCCGATCGCAGGTGCGGTTACCGAAAACCCGAGTCGCAAGGTATAGCCTCCTGTTCCTATGGTACCAACCGGATAACTATCCATCTGGGTAGCAACTCGATGCTAGACTTGGCCACCATAAGCTAGTTGGACATTTTTTGTCGTCTTGGTCCATTGTGGCTTCTATGGGCCTTCTCCAATTCTTGGGCCTACCCATAGGTGATCTCACTAACACACACGGAGCCTCTAAGGTGACATCATGTAAAAAATAATTGATGTAAAATTAGAGTTCAAGAGTACAACTCTTGAGCCTATATCTAGAAAATTTCCTTGCCAACATGCATGATTTTTTCCCATCATATCTTGAACAGGTTTTCAAAGAATATTAAGAAGTTTTTTTCTTATCAGTAGGAATACCCAAGTACTTTTTTTAAGATCGAATACCCAAGTACTTAATTAAGAAACAAGGCCTTAAAATTTTGCAAGTAATAAATTTCCTCGTATACACTTGCTTGTTGAGCACAGTTTTCCAGACAGAGCACCTCACTTTTATAAAGCAAAAGCAAAGCTCGTGCTAAAGAGAACTGAAACCACAAAAGGTGAACTCCTACAACGGCACAAGGCCCCAGTTCAGGAAGGACAGGCCCAACAAAACAACTATTGGAGGCGAACATGTATGTGTATGGGCCAACACATCAGTCAATCAGGTGCTGAAATTACGCTCTGGTTGGATCTTGTTAGTATAAATAAAGTTTTTGCTTTGAGCTCGTAACAGAACGTATCAAGGCAAAGGGTTGGAACATCCTGGCAGTGTTCAAGAAAAACACCAGCAGCTCTGTTAGTATGGTAGTACCCCGATTTTCGGAACATTTATTCAAGTCACAATTCAGAGGCACACAGCTCACCTCATGCAAACATGATAGTAGTATTCTAAAACTACGTAGTTCTCGACCGGACTAAAATTAGTAAACTTCTACTAGTACGTAGCTCAGTTGAGGAGGTCAGCCGGTACAGAATAATTTCGACAGCTGCTGACGGCGACGTTACGCGGGCGCGCAGGCAGATACATGACCATTTCATGCTGCTTGATGATGGGCTTGTTCGCCATGAAGAAGCAATCGACTAATCAAGCTCCCCGTGGACATTTCCCGTTGCCTTCTATAGCCCGCGCGATAGCGAATCGGCCGGCTGCCGGCTGCCGCGCCACTCCTAGCGGTTTGCCTTGTGCGGCCGGCCGGCCGCGCGAACGGACTGAGTGTCGAGTATTTATGCCCAGGCCCCAGGGTATGTCGAACTTCGATGAAACTCACGCGAGAAGAAACATGAGACATCGATGAAACAAGGGTATGCGTCTTGTGAAGAGATCTATTTTTGCTGATGACCGATGCATCAAAGAAGATACACACATCCAGATTATTTGCCAATGGCTAAGTATATGAAATGAAAATAATAGGCAATTTCATAGTAACTATAAGACATGATAATAATCACCGAAAGGTCGCTATTTTTCGGAACCAATGCATTGTTATGTCCAGGTCCAGCCATCCAAGACTGGATCATTCGATACGAAAACAACACACAATGAGAGTTTTTCCATCCAGGACATAAAACAGTGTTCAGTTCATCATCCGGCCTAATCTGTGATCTCTCATGAGCTGTGAACCGCGAACTCTTCTCGAGCGTGCACCGACTCGATCGGCTAAGATCACCCCATCAGACCAAGTCAGTGGTACTCTCCAACAAGATAAGCCACCACTGGATTAGTGGGAGGGAAAAACACATACACTACAAACTAATCAATCGTGCTTAACTAGTTTGGAAATAAGATACAAGTTTTGATTGCTTCCAACACGGAGATTGCGACAAAATCCAGCCATGTCCATAATAACCTGGTCTCCTTGGCCACCCGCGCACATCCAAGGCGAGCCGGCCTTTGCCTGCAGCGACGGCAATAATACGTACTACTGTAATCAACGGGCCGCAACCAACATGTATAAATATGGCAATGCAGAGGCACTCACCAGTCACCAACAGATCAGAGCAAGTTAGCCATGGAAAGCTTCAGGGTCTCATTCTTCTCCATCCTCGCCTTCCTCCTCCCCCTTGTCTCCGTGGAGGGCGCCCGTGACGACGAGCGCAGCACGTTCATTATCCACGTGCAACCACAGGCCAACCACGTGCTGGACACGGCCGACGACCGGAAGGCGTTGTACCAGTCGTTCCTCCCCGTCCATGGCCGGATCCTCCACGCGTACCACCACGTCGCCAGCGGCTTCGCAGCCAGGCTGACGAAGCAGGAAGTCGAGGCGATGTCCAAATTGCCCGGTTTTCTCGCCGCGCTGCCGGACCGGGTTTACAAGCTGCACACGACGCACACGCCGCGGTTCCTCGGGCTGGACACGCTGCAGGGCACGAGGAACAGCTCCTTCGGGTTCGGCGACGGCGTCATCATCGGGGTGCTCGACAGCGGCATTACTCCCGACCACCCCTCCTTCAGCGGCGCCGGCATGCCGCCGCCGCCAGCCAAGTGGAAGGGCGCATGCGGCTTCAACGGAAGCTTCGTGTGCAACAACAAGCTCATCGGTGCTCGTGTTTTCGACACCTCTGGGAATGGCACGCCGGTCGACGAGGACGGGCACGGCACGCACACTTCTAGCACCGCGGCGGGAGCAGTCGTGCCAGGCGCTCAGGTGCTTGGCCAGGCCAGGGGCACCGCTTCCGGGATAGCCTCCCGTGCGCACGTCGCCATGTACAAGGTCTGCAACGAGGAATGCACCAGCGCCCAAATACTCGCCGGCATCGACGCCGCCGTGGATGACGGCTGCGACATCATCTCCATGTCCCTTGGCGGGCCGTCGCTGCCGTTCCACGAGGACACCATCGCTATCGGCACGTTCGCCGCCACGGAGAAGGGACTGTTCGTCAGCATGTCAGCCGGCAACTCCGGTCCAAACTACACCACGCTGTCGAATGAGGCGCCCTGGATGCTCACGGTCGGCGCGAGCACCATGGACCGTTTAATCCGCGCCAAAGTGCGCCTTGGGAACGGACTCGTCTTTGATGGCGAGTCAGTGTTCCAGCCAGACATGTCGGCGGCCGTCTTGTACCCGCTGGTCTACGCGGGCGCGAGCTCCACACCCGACGCGCAGTTTTGCGGCAACGGTTCGCTGGACGGCCTCGACGTGAAGGGCAAGATAGTGCTCTGTGAGCGTGGCAATGACGTGGGGAGGGTTGACAAAGGTGCTGAGGTGCTTAGAGCCGGAGGCGTCGGAATGATTCTGGCCAACCAGTTCATCGACGGCTTCAGCACCATCGCCGACGTGCACTTCCTCCCGGCGTCTCATGTCAGCTACACCTCCGGGTCTGCAATCCTCGACTACATCAAGACGACGGCGAGACCGATGGCGCAATTCTCCTTCAAAGGCACCGTCCTTGGCACATCGCCGGCCCCCGCTATGACTTCGTTCTCCTCTCGCGGGCCCAGCACGCAGAACCCCGGCATTCTGAAGCCCGACATTACTGGCCCTGGCGTGAGCGTGCTGGCGGCGTGGCCATTCCAGGTAGGCCCACCATCGGCGGGTGGGCATAACAACGGGCCCACATTTAACTTTGAGTCTGGAACGTCCATGTCAGCGCCGCACCTCAGCGGTATCGCGGCGCTGATCAAGAGCAAGCACCCGGAATGGTCGCCGGCGGCGATCAAGTCCGCCATCATGACAACTGCCGACAATGCCGACCTCGACCGCAAGCCGATACTCAATGAGCAGCACAAGAAGGCCGACTTATTCGCCATTGGAGCTGGCCATGTCAACCCGGACAAGGCCATGAACCCCGGTCTAGTATACGACACTACTCCCGCCGACTACATCCGATTTCTCTGCGGCTTGTACACGGACAAGGAAGTCTCCATTATCACGCGTAAGGCGGTGGACTGCTCGGCTATTAAGGTGATCCCCGAACACCTACTTAACTACCCATCGATCTCTGTCACGTTCCCTCAATCCTGGAACTCGACGACACCGATGTTGGTGGAACGCACGGTGACAAACGTCGGAGAGGTGCCGGCGGTGTACTACCCCCAGTTCGACTTACCAGACAATGTTATGAACGTCAGCATCATGCCGGCCTCGCTACGGTTCGACGAGATGAACCAGGTGAAGACTTACACGGTGACCGTCTGGCCTAGGATGGGCAGCACTTCTGTGGTGGTGCAGGGCTCGCTTCGGTGGGTGTCGGACAAGCACACTGTGAGGAGCGCCTTCACAGCCACATTCGCAGGACAGTAGAGCTTGATTTGCTTGATGAGTTGCTACATTGTAATAGTAATTGTGTATGTGCGGTGCACACCTTTTCTAATATGAACCACACACCAAATTTGTTTTTCGAAAAAAGGAGTATAGCCCCACAATCTGCACCAATTGATGCACACATCATTTTATTATTAAGTTTAATTTCAAAAGTTTACATCTCAAGGATCACTGGATGTCGATACAAATAATCAACCAACAAAAAAGAATAAGCAAAAGGCAGCTGTTCATTGAGAATTCTATTAGCAAGCATCACCATACGATTTCATCCAGTAACCAATAACCATAAACTCCCGCTGGTTCTTTGATAGAATATAACGTCATTACTGGATTTGATGCACCGCCGAGTAGATAACATGTAGAAAATTAGAACTTCCACCCTTGTTAAACACAAATTATTTCTGCAATTCTATATTAATCAACATAAAGTTGTGTTACGGATATGTGTATTATATTCTAGCTTTAGTCTTTATCAATGACATTAACCAATTAACAAACATATTAGTTATGTTTCTTTGGTGGCAAATACTGAAGGTTAGATGAACAATTCTCCACACAAGTTAGGCAAAAGGATATGAGAGAAACAAATGCATTACAGGAATGGATGAATACACAGATAGCTGGTCGCTACGCCGACGGTCAAACGTCGGCACCGTCGGCATAAACCGTGACCAGGTCAGCCCTGCCAAGCAGCCGTCGGCGTAGAATTGCCCTCGGCGTAGAATTGCTCTCGGCGTATCCTATGCTACGCCGACGGATGCCCTCGGCGTAGCCTACGCTGACGGCTGTCCTCGGCGTAGCTATTTTTCCTTTTATCTCATTAAATTTTTGAAACATCATAGCTAAATCTTTCTAATTTAAAAAACATACAAATAATATATCAAAATTTACAGAAAAATAAGATCTATCTATCTACACTCAAATATTACACATTTGTAAATAAAAATTAAGTGAAACATAAAACATTATATATAGTTTAAAACGGGCAAAAAAAATTCAAAAACGATCTAAACAATGCGAAACCTTCACATGTTGTCATATTACGTGACATAGTTAGAAGTAAAAAATATCAAACTTGGTATATTGATTATGTCTAAAAAACCTTCACAAAATGACCTATCTCATTCGAGGTTTTTTGGCTTTTGGGTCAAATGACCAATATTATTGCTAGAATCAAGGCATAGTTTGTAATAATGTGTCCATATTGTGCATACATGTGCGTCATGGTGTGGCGAACAATGGACGGTTTTGTTCCCATGGAATTTTTCTTTTTCGTCGCACCAAAACGCCATTTTCCATTTTCCGAATGAAAAAATGGACGGTTTTGTGAAGCAACCACCAAATGAATAATTCAAAATGCTACTATCACATTTTTACAAAATACTATACCACCTTACATGGACAATGTCCTAACAGGGGGATCTCAAACATTTCCGTCTATTCCAGATGAAAAAGACAAATTCCTGCCGAATAGTTAGAAAGTGGGTAAGATATGAACTATAGGTACATAAGCTGATGCTCATGATTTTTTTAAAAAAATCATTTTTAGGTTCACAATATGTTATGTTATCAGATATCCAATACAAGTATAGCGAGGCTCGGCCCCGAGCTAAGAATCTTCATGCCTGTTGTTCGACAAAGTTTGACGATATTTAAAACGGGCATAAAAAATTCAAAAATGATCGAAACAATGCGAAACCTTCGCGCCGTGTCATATTATGTGACATAGTTGGAAGGAAAAATATGAAACGTGCTATATTGATTATGTCTAAAAAACCTTCACAAAATGACCTATCTCATTCGAGGTTTCTTAGCTTTTAGGTCAAATGACCAATGTTATGGATAGAATCAAGGCATAGTTTGTGATAATGTGCCTATATTGTGCATAAATGTGCATCTCGGGATGGCGAACAATGTTGCAGAAGGAAAGTTTATTTTTCGTCGCACCAAAAAGCTATTTTCCATTTTCCGAGTGAAAAAACAGACGGTTTTGTGAAGCGAACACCAAATAACTAATTCAAAATGCTACCATCACAGTTTTAAAAAATACTATACCACCTTACATAGACAATGTCCTAACAGGGGATTTCAAACCTTTCTGTCTATCCCTAGTGAAAAAGGCAAATTCCTATCGAATCAGTAGGAAGTGCGTCAGATATGAACTCTAGGTACATGATCTGATGCTCATGATTTTTGACAAAAATCATTTTTAAGTTCAAAATATGCTATTTTATTAGAGATTTAATGCAAGTTTAGCGAGGGTCGGCCCCGAGCTAAGAATCTTCACACCCACCGTTCGACAAAGTTTGACGATAGTTTAAAACAGGCATACAAAATTCAAAAACGATCAAAACAATGCAAAACCTTCGCGTGGTATCATATTGTTTGACATAGTTGGAAGGAAAAAATATCAAACCTACTATATTGATTATGTCTGAAAAAACATTCACAAAATGACCTATCTCATTCGAGATTCCTTGGCTTTCGGGTCAACTGACCAATGTTATGGCTAGAATTAAGGCATAGTTTGTGATAATGTGTCCATATTGTGCATACATGTGCATCATGTGATGGTGAAAAATATTGTAGGAGGAAGTTTTCCTTTTTGTCGCACCAAAAAGCCATTTTTCATTTTCCGAGCGCAAAAAAGGGGAGTTTTGTGAAGCAACCACCAAATAGCTAATTCAAAAACGGAGGGTTTGTGATAACTTGATATGGATATCATATTTAGATTCCTTTCATTTTTCTGATTAATTTAGACATATTATTTATCGAATTCCGAATTTATGGATTTAAAGATATTAATTATTCCATATTAAATAGAAAAATACAAAAAAGTAAAATTATTATATTTTTATTTGAATTCAATAGTATTTTTATTTGAATCAGTAATATTTTTACTTATTCATTGCTGTTTACTTAAATAATTGTTTGTAGTTTCAAAACATAAAAACATGTGACATAATGATATACGAGTTAATAGGATTGATATCATAGTATTGACAACTAGGTACAAATTTCTTCGCAGAAACTAATTCAGAAGTAACTGAGAAGTTAAGCGTGTTGGAGCTGGAGTAGTATTAGGATGGATGACCGAGAGGGAAGTTTATTAAAGACTGCAATTTAATTAAATATTAAATATAATTAGTGTTAAAAATGTTCCAGGCGAGCGATTCAAACAATTTAAAGACTTAAAAAGTTGAAAGAAAAATTCAAAAAAAATTGATTTTTTTGGATTTTTTACAACCTGCCGTTATTATACCGACGGGGCTATGCCGAGGGCAAAGCCGTCGGCGTAGAATACTTGGATTTTTTTTATAACCTATCGTTATTATGCCGACGGGGCTATGCTGAGGGCAAAGCCGTCGGCGTAGCATACGCCAATGGCTAGAGCTACGTCGACGAGCAAAAGTGCCTCCGTCGAGGGAGACCTTTGCCGAGGAGGCTACGCCGAGGACAGCCGTCGGCGTAACATACGCCGAGGGCATTTTGGCCTACGGCGACGATATTTTGTCCTCGGCGCAGCGCGCGCGTCCTCGGAGTTCCACTGTCTCCTCGGAGTCACAAAAACCACATTTCTTATTCCTATTCCAGTTCTTTTTGCCAAGTTATTTGTTATAAGCAAACCTTTTCTATTTAGGAATCACTTGGAAATCTTAAAATTTCAGTAGGATTTTAAGCTTCCATTGGTATTTTCATAAAAACCTTGTGTGATGACTATTGATTAAATTAGGATACATCGACTTCATCGTTCCTACTCCTCCTCGCCCCTGTCGCCATCGAGGGCGCCGGCGACGAGCGCAGCACGTTCATCGTCCACGTGCAACCGCAGGAGAACCACGTCTTGGGTACGGCCGACGACCGGAAGGCGCTGTACAAGTCGTTCCTCCCCGACCATGGCCGGCTCCTCCACGCGTACCACCATGTCGCCAGTGGCTTCGCGGCCAGGCTAACATCGAGGGAGGTCGAGGCGATGTCCGCCTTGCCTGGGTTCATCGCCGCCGTGCCGGACCGGGTTTACAAGCTGCACACGACGCACACGCCGCAGTTCCTTGGGCTGGACACGCAGCAGGGTATGAGAAACTGTTCGTATGGATCCGGCGACGGCGTCATCATCGGGTTGCTCGACAGCGGCGTCACTCCCGACCACCCCTCCTTCAGCGGCGAGGGTATGCCGCCGCCGCCGGCCAAGTGGAAGGGGAAATGCGACTTCAACGGCCGCTCTGTGTGCAACAACAAGCTTATCGGTGCTCGCGTTTTCGACACGGCTGGGAACGGCACCTCCTCCTCTAGCGGTGCGCCCCTGTCGCCGATCGATCAAGACGGGCACGGCACGCACACGTCAAGCACGGCAGCCGGAGCGGTCGTGCCAGGCGCTCAGGTGCTTGGCCAGGGCAGGGGCACCGCGTCCGGCATAGCGCCGCGTGCGCACGTCGCCATGTACAAGGTGTGCACCCTGGAGGACTGCACAAGCGCCGACATACTTGCCGGCATCGACGCCGCCGTGGCTGACGGCTGCGACATTATCTCAATCTCCCTTGGCGGGCCGTCGCTACCGTTCCACGAGGACAGCATGGCTGTTGGCACGTTCGGCGCCGCGGAGAAAGGATTGTTCGTCAGCATGTCAGCCGGCAACTCAGGACCGAACTACACCACGATGGAGAACGAGGCGCCCTGGGTGCTCACCGTCGCCGCGAGCACCATGGACCGTTTGATCAGAAGCACAGTGCACCTTGGAAACGGTCTCGCCTTCGATGGCGAGTCAGCCTACCAGCCAAAAATCTCGGAGACCGTCTCGTACCCACTGGTCTACGCCGGCGCGAGCTCGACACCCGACGCCAATTTTTGCGGCAATGGCTCACTGGACGGCTTCGACGTGAAGGGCAAGATAGTGCTATGTGACCGTGGCAATGACGTGCCGATGCTTGAAAAGGGTGCCGTGGTGCTGAGAGCCGGAGGCTTTGGCATGATTCTGGCCAACCAGCTCACGGACGGCTTCAGCACCCTCGCCGCAGTTCACGTCCTACCGGCGTCGCATGTGAGCCACGTCGCCGGAGCAGCAATCATGAACTACATAAAGACGACGGAGAATCCGATGGCGCAATTCTCCTTCGGAGGCACCATACTCGGGACGTCGCCGGCCCCGGCAATCACTTTCTTCTCCTCTCGTGGCCCTAGCACGCAGAACCCCGGCATTCTGAAGCCCGACATCACCGGCCCTGGCGCGGGTGTAGTCGCAGCATGGCCATTCCAAGTAGGCCCACCGTCGGCGGACGGGCATAACGGTCCGGCATTCAACTTTCTGTCTGGAACGTCAATGTCAGCACCGCATCTCAGTGGTATCGCCGCGCTGATCAAGAGCAAGCACCCGGATTGGTCGCCCGCAGAGATCAAGTCAGCCATCATGACAACGGCCGACATCAACGACCGCTCTGGCAAGCCCATACTCAACGAGCGGCACAGGACGGCCGACTTATTCGCCGTGGGAGCTGGTCATGTCAACCCGGAGAAGGCCATGAACCCTGGTCTTGTATATGACATTACTCCTGCCGACTACATCGGCTTTCTATGTGGCTTGTACACGAACAAGGAAGTATCCTTGATCGCGCGTAGGGTCGTGGACTGTTCGGCCGTCAAGGTGATCCCGGAGAGCCTACTAAACCACCCGTCGATCTCCATCACGTTCCCTTCGTCATGGAACTCGACGACTCCAATGCTGGTAGAACGAACGGTGAAGAACGTCGGAGAGGTGCCGGCGGTTTACTACCCCGTGTTCGACTTGCCAGAAAATGCTATGAATGTCAGCGTCATGCCAGCTTCGCTACAGTTCAACGATGTACACCAGGTGAAGGCGTACACGGTGACTGTGTGGCCGAGGGAGGGCATCTCTTCCATGGTGGTGCAGGGCGCACTCCGGTGGGTGTCGGAAAATCACACCGTAAGGAGTCCCATCTCGGCGACATTCGCCGGACAATAGAGTCTAATCTTCTTGATGACTTATATGTGATTGTATTAGTATTTGTATGTGTGCATTGCACCATTTGTCAAATTTATACTCCACACAACAATATTTTCTTTGACAATATATGTAATAGGAATAGGAAAATGATACTATGCCCCCGGGGATCCCGTGATTTTATCCCCCGGGTAGCTCCAAACCGTGGGACGACTCAGCGAGTGGTGGGCCGCGTCCTATCTTCAACCTCCCGTCCCGTACGTCTCCCCGCATCTGCTCCCGTGCGTCTCCTGCCGCCACGCACCTTTAATCCCGCGAGCCGCCGTGAGCCTCCTGCCGCCACGCCCTTTCGGTACCGCGCACCACCGGCAAGCTCCGTTCCTCCTCTCGTAGCAAGCACCTGTCGACGCGCCCCTCCGCTGCAGCTCGCACCGCTGCGGCCCACGCCACCTGCAGCGAGCGCCGCCATGACCCGCGCCGTCTGCAGTGAGTGCCCGCCGCCCCAGCTAGATGGTGCCTATTGCTGCGAGCGACGGTCTCCGGTGCTGGCTATGGATTGGAGCTCATAAACATCCTTCTCCTCCTATCCGATGTTGCCCAGATTCTGTGGGGCAAGCGGCCATGGTCAGATTCTGTAGCCATGGCCTCACGGAGCAGCCGTGGGAAAAGCGGCCATGGACAGATTCTGCAGCCATGGCCTCACGCCATGGCCATGGCGTGCTACCTAAGGCAACCGAGTTGCTTCTATGGTCTCCAGCTAGCAGGCATGTGTTCTTACTTATGTTGACTAGTGTTGCTAATTATGTTGTCAGTCGGTGCTACGAGCATTTGCTAACTTATCATATTTTTTTGCTACATATTCGTATATTTTTTGCTACTTTCGCACTACCTTATTGCTACAACCAATCTCTACTGTTTTGCTACGATATCTTCGGCGGAAATCTCCGGCGATGTCTTCGACAATATCCCGTTTGCTATATTAGAAAAACATTTTGCTACAACTGTTTTATGTTTTTGCTACAATAACGTAAATTATTTGCTACGAGGTCTTCGGCGACATTTTTCAGCGAGAGGCTCCGGCGATGTTTTCGAAGATGTCGGTTTTGCTACATTGAAATATTTTTTTGCTACAAGGTCGTCGATAAGGTCTCCGGCGAGATCTAGTCTGTCTGTTCTATTTTCTGAGTCGAATCGTTTTTACATGTAGCAAAAACGAGATATTTTGTAGCAAAAATAAGTGATTTGTAGCAAAAGCGGAATTAGAGGTTTTTTTTTAGGACACGTGTCGGCCAGGGGACCCGGAGGATCGAGGGAAGTTATTCCCCGGAGGACGCGTAGCGCTATCCATAGGAATAGGGAGATTTATGGTGCATCGGACTACACGTTTAGGTGTGTAATATATGGCCTGATCTGACGGTTGAAATTAATTAGGCCAGCTAAGGCCATTAGCAAGTTTGGTAATTTATGTAAAAAAAATTTTGGGATAAACTTATAGTTTTTCCTCTAAATGAAAAGAAAATATTACGATTTGACCAGAAAATTGGATACACGATTTTAAAAATATAATACTCCACCCTCGCTTGATAACACCACAACAGAAGAGTAAAAGGAGTTCCCCTCACATCGTATCCTCCAGGTCCGGTTGCGCATAACCAAACAGAAACCAAAAACCGAATCGAAAATAACCTAATCGTAACCAAAATTCTGGTTTTTCCAGTTTGTGGTTAAGGTTACAGTTAGCAAAAGTGCTAACCATTTGGCTCTCGGTTAATTCGGTTTTAAACCCAAAAACCACGGTTTTCATGGAAATTAACCGAATAGTCTAGTAAAAAAACCCGTAATATACCGGTCCAACTTCGCTAAAAGAGTCATATAGGGTACAAAGTTTTCTAAATCATAAAACTTTCTTGCATCATACTGGTTACCACGTGGTAACTTCCCTGGCTATGCCCAAGGTCGTGAGTTTAATTCTTTGTGTAAGCTCTAATTTTTATTTTGCCGAATTTTGTTTGTTTTCTTTATGGCTCTCTTTTAATACACCCAGTTTGGTCATGTAAAAATTCTAAACTATTTTGTTTGTGCTGAAAATTCATTGTTTTTCTTATTTATTCATCTCTTACAATACATCTAGTAGCGTTTATATACAATGCTACAATGATATATACGACCATACAAGTTATATGTTATTAAAAAAATCACGTCAACTATGGTTAATTTGGTTATTACCAAAATCAAACCGATATTTAATGGTTATTACCGAAATCGAACTGTATTTTCATATAAAACCGTATTTACCAAAGTATTAAAACTGTATTTACCATATAATCATATAAACCGAACCGAATTAACAAAATTAACTCAACACGCGGCCGGACCTCCAGGAGACCTAGGGGGCAAAACCCTAAGCCCCCGCCACCACCCCCTCTCCCTCCTTCTTCCCCCCTCCCCGTCACCCCTCGAGGGACGACAGCCAAAGGCGCGTGGCGCCGGTGAAGGGGGCGGAGGGGCTCTGGCCGCCTGGATCTCGCGTGACAATAGAGAAGGATTTGCTGCTCGAGCCAGGACCCGCTCGCCATTGATGTCACCGCCGTTGGTCGCCTCCTTCCTTTTTGCCCTTTTCCAAGCTGACAACTCCAGCGAACGCTCCCTCCTTGTGGTGGCGGGTGGCCCGATCTAGAGCTCGGCCCTTGGTTGGGGAGGCCTCTGGTGGGTAGGTGTTGTCGGCGATGCTTTCGGTGGGAGATCTGGATGCCTGTGGTGACCCTGAGAGGTGGGGGCAACATCGATCATGGCGGCGTTAGCCACTCGTCGGTCTTGCAGTTCGCCCTCCTCAGTCGCGCAGGTGGAGAGGAGGTGGTGGATAGTGGTTGTTGTGGAGGTAGCCCCGTCGACCTCCAGTCAGATCTAAAGACGACCTCGTCCTCTGTTGCACCCATCCTCTATCCCTAAATCTCGCTTGCCGGATCTAGAACCTAGTCGGATGGCTGGGTTAGGCACTATGGTCAGGAGAAATCTTTGGTCGGCGGTGGCGGTCACAACGTCCATGACTCTTTTGGATGCTGTCTTCCTCCTTGGAGGCGACGTCAAGGTACGTCCCCCTTCCCACCTTATTCGATGCCCGGGTGAAAACCATAAATCCTAGGATTGGGCGGCAGCGTTATGGCCTTGTATTCTCCTTGGAGGCGGCGTACTGGTCCTGCGGGAAGGTGGTCATGCTGTGTGTGGTTCGTGGTTTGCTTGTGTCGGCATTGCCATGTCTTTGGTTTGTGGTATCATCCTAAAAGATTGCATCTTGCTGGGTGGGCGGTGCTTTGGCCGGCGACGACTTTGGAGGGTATCACGTAAAGAGGTGGTTATTCTTGTGTTCCTTGGCAAATTGTCCCTTCTGTGCATGCGCGCTCTCGAGAGAGCTTCTCTGCTTGCTGACGGTGTGGCGCCCTTTTATGGTGACACAGCATACCATTGCATGATGTAGTACGATTATAGTCGTTGACATAACACCAATGAAACACTGCTCACTAGTATTATATCCCTCAGAGTGGTACGCCCGTACGGGACACAAGTGCGGAAGGTTCAACAGCACAGGGCCTCCAAATTAGGAGGGCCCCCAATTTTTTTACGTTAATCTATATATATTACATCATACTGCTAATGATACTAGATTTAGTTGGGCCTAATCAATGCATTTACCAATTCTACTGCTTGGGAATTCACACCGCAGAGGCCCCCAACTCACGCCCCGTTATCTCTCTCAGCTCTTTTTTTTTCTCTTCCTATATGACCAGCGGGATGGCAGTTCTTTCAATTGCAACACGTACGTGGATTAATTTCATCGCGACATCCCCATCCGTTGTTACAATAAATAGGTGCAAGGTCAGTTGCAGGCTGCACCCTCAGTCCACCATATTATTTTGGTGTTTTCTTCAAAAATATTACAATGGCGCAATGAAAACTTAGTGAATTGACTATGATAGAAATTGAAAATAACATTTCGGATAAGATTCCTTATGAAGATCTAATTGAAGATTTTGCCAAAATGGATGATGGTAGGATAACACGTTTCTGCCAGGAATGTCTTCTTTCTGTTCTAAATTAGTTGTCCCAATTTTGTATAGCGTATTTAAATGTATTTTAGTGTATATGTAAATACGAGTTTAGATAAACTTGGAACAACTAATTTGAAACAGAGGAAGTATTACTTCTGAATTCTTTGATTGCTTTTTATAATATGTATTTTTTCCAAAAAATTGTACTACCATCAACATATATATAAATTCTAAAACCATATTTTTCTATTTTTTCAGTGGTTATATTGAGCCCAAATTTTTGTTTCGCACGGGGCCTCCGTTTTCTCGGGTACGGCCCTGCAACAGAAACACAGTAGGTCCAAGACATGACTATAGGTTACAACTCAACTCTTTACACAAGATCCAGAGAACACTCTAGGTTAAAGAGAGAGAAATAAACTTCTTACAAAGAAGAATCAGAAATAAACAACTCAAAACTATCATACTAATAAGACTAGTATCCGAACTATTGGTCTGGCATTGCTGCTATTGCAATACACTAAAGAAATAGGTTCTATGGCTAGGGATTATATTCCTAGCTAATCAATAACTTCGTCTTCACTTGAGTTGATGTATATGTTGACTTTTCTTGACTTTATTGAAGAACTTTAGCTTTTGATGATGATTCCTGAAGCATAACTTGATGTAGACGCCGCCTTAATGGCTTCAGAATCTAGTAAGGGTTAAGAAGATACGTTGAGTACGAGCGTACTCAGCAAATTCACTAGAAAAGGAGTGTTTGATGCACTATATCTACAGACATAGACCGTAGGTCGTAGGCAATGCAAGTTTTTTTAAATATTTCTTCAAAGGTTGCTTTTATTCTGAAAAACTATGTTCGTCAGCCTTCACGGGTTTACCAGAACTTTCATGGAGTTCCTTTCCCGCCACGTTTGCATCTCCTCCCCGAAACATGGAGTAACAAGTTACAGTTCTTACACTCTGCAGAGGTGCGTCACTTTACCCATGAGAGACCTTAGGCTTTGTTGCACGGCCGGGAGTATGTTCCCGTTCAAACTTCCTTGGTTTGAGGCCCAACCTAAGATCCAAGCCAATCACTGCCCCCTTCGCAACCTCGCATGCCTCCTTGGTGTACACCATGCCCACCTATTGAATTACGGCAATGGTTTGTACAGACCGTTAGATGCCAGAACTATCGTGAGACATTGAGGGTTCCCACCCATATGCTGCATATCCTCTATGAATTACCAATTAATATGCACGCTACAAGTGATAACAGCCACGACCTGCACATCCGGCTACATGCAAGAGGAAGAAGATACAGCTGGCTTCTCTGTCCCATTCCAAATCTCATGGTCAATGCGTAATATACGACGCGAGAATCACTAGCGACATTGGTTGTTAAATCCTAGGTGATATAGTCCTGAACATTTGTATTCCAACTGCCAGATTTAATAGATTAGTTGACCACCCTGGATTAGTAACCAATAGTTCATATTATTATCAAAAATAGTGTTTTCAGACCTTTTTTAAATACAAGTGATGACAACACTGGATTTGCAAAATACTTTACAGAAAATAATCAAAGGACATGAGCAAGTGTGAACTTGCCTTTTATGATTGCAAGATTATGCACTCACGGTCTTCGAGACAATATAAAAGATCCAATATCTGAAATCAGCATCATTGGTCCGGTAAGGACTAATGTTTAAAGAAGCAAGATGCTTTTATGCATAAGTAATGTAATGCAAGTTGATAAACTCGAATCCCGGGGATAACGTTGATCTAGGGTTTGGATACTGGAATGGTTACTTTTAGAATGTGTTATACTTTTAGATAAGTTTCATACTTGTGCTTCTTATTAAGGCTTGTGAGTGTGTGAAACAACATGTAATTATAATATCATAAAACAATGAGATACACAAATGTGGAATGCTACTCAAAGACTACTTATATAAGAATGGCCTTCTTTTCAAATTTTACCTTACAAGTAATGGCATTTATAAGTAACTTAAGTGTTAACAATCCTAATATACAATTAAAGTATAAAGTAATATGATTGTGATTAGTTGTCATCTGTTGATTGAAGTGGCAAAAATAATAACTTTAGAAGAAAGGATTTCTTTACTAAGGTTTAAACAATCTTGATAACTTTTAGAATATGCTTGATAGAATGTGATTGATGTTGTTTATGCTTGCTTAAATAGTCAGAACTTGATATGCTTTAGGTCTTAATTAAAATAGACCAAGGTTAACTATTAAAACACATAACAAAGTCTTTAGCCTTATATTTAAAGTCTTGTAGACTAAAGTTAAATTTAAAGACAGAGATGGACCTAAGGTATATTGCTAATGTTATTTGTACCTTGTTCACTTCATAATGTTTCATTAAAGTTACTTAAGAATGGTTATACTTTTATTTGGTGTAGTGGTTTCTTGATTTTATAAATGGAAGAGAATTATTTATCTTTTTATAGATGAGTGAATGGTTATAATTGGTAATCAAGAAAATATCATTACTTAACTACTTATGGATCTACTATAGTGTTTTGATTTGTTTATGAACTTGTGGTTGAGTTAAGTAAAAAGGTTTTATTTATTCCCAAATTATTCTTGAAGATTTTATACTTTATATAGATCTTTTTAGAAAATAAACTACACATATGGTTAAATGATAATTCAGTAAAATTGTATTTAAAATGTGTTGAACCATTTTGACTTCATATTATTAGATTTAAGACTAATACTATTTATTAGACTTAATTGGATAATTTTAGAAATATTAGCAATTTTTATTTATCCTTATCTTAATTATCAATTAAAGAAATAGGTTTAAATTCAAGTTGTTAAAGTGTTTTAAATTTTTATTTACCTCAAAAGTGGAATATTATATTTTTAACATGTAGGTATTATTTTTGTGATCATTTTGGTATATTACTTTTATTTTTGTGATTTAAAAATAATAAGATATGATTTTTTATAAGATTTACTACTTTATAAATACTTAATAAATAATAAATGTTTAATTAAGTGAAATAGTAATGCATGATTATAGTATTGAATTATAGTTCTTATTTTTCTAACATTTTTGGTATTTTATTTATATTTTTAACATTTATCAATATTAAAATATGAATTTTCAAAGTTTTATTACTTATACATTCTTTATTAAATCACAATTATTTAAATTGTTGGAATAATAATGTTTGATAATGGTTTAATGTTATAGATTTTATTTTTCTAATTTTTTTGATATATTAAATGTATTTTTCTAAATTATACAACAAAAGTTATTAACTTAACAAGATTTATTCATTTTATTTAATTTCTAGAATTTATTTGTTTTTGAATGTATATTGTTTTGTTTATTTTCTAAACAGACACAGAACTTTTATACCGCACACACAGCTAGCCCTAGTCACTGACTTGTGGGCGAGTGACCACGTCATCTGCCACGCGTGCAAAGAATAGGTCAAACCAACTGACTAGGCTGGGCTGACGAGAGCATGACGTCGGCATGACGTCACCCGAGTTGTTCTTCTCAGATCGATACTTGATCTCGGGATTTGGTGAGCGCGTGGGGAAGTGGCTAGGCTTATCAGAAAGAGGGCGCGATGGTGAACCTGATAGTGGTGGCGCCGCTCAAGTTTGGTCACCGGAGCTACTCTGACGACCCTCATCTGTGGTGGTCGGCGACGGTTCACGGCGGAACGATGATATACGACACAAGGGAGAGATTAGAGAGCATGGGGAGATGCGTATACTCACCCAGGTTGCAGTAGCGGTGTTGGTGAGGACAGTCATGGTGGGAGGCGAGTTCTCCGACATGATTTCCGACGAACTCCGGCGGAATGAGATGATCAAATTCGCCCCAATCTGTGCTCCCCTTGACCTAATGGTTGGACTATGATGAAGAGGGTGATGCTGCACTTCTCCTCGACCACTCCACGGACTCCGGGACGACCTCCACCGGCGACAATGCGTGGTTCAGTGAGCTAGTGTTTCGACCCCGAGAGAAAACAGAGAGGAAGAGAGTAGCGAGTGGGAGAGGATGAGGATGAGAGGAAGCGTTGCGGTGGCGTTCTTATCCTCCAGAGTGATGTCAGCGACTGCACGAATCACGGAGCAACGGCGGCATACGGCGGAGCACTCGCCGGCGAGCTGCTTCCAGTCGACGAGGAAGACGACGATGTTGTTTTGCGGAAAAACCCCTGGCATTTTTTCGAATTCACTCTGCAGTCCTTCTTCGGTCCCACTAGCTAGTCAGAGAAAAGTACATATCGGGCCGGTGGTTGGGCTGCTACTAGGCCAGCGCACAGTGAATGGAAAAAAAGAAGAGTGCTATGCTGAGCGGCAGTTAAGAAGAGGGAAAGATGGGCTGTGGCCAGAAGCTGTTTTTGCTTATTTTTCTTTTCTCTGTATTCTGTTTTGTTTTTAGATTTGAATTTTCACAATTGATTGAAATTTTCCTTATAGAATTTATTGGTTAAATAGTTGCAGCAATAATGAATGGTATTAAAGTCATTTTATGAGCTTTTATTAAATAATGTTATATTTCTTTATTTTCTTTATATATTTCCTTTATAATATTTTGTAAGGGCCTTTGTTATTAATTTACTTTATATAATAAACCATGGATTTATTATATGATATTTCCTTATTTATTTATAAAACTTAGTTCTAGTTAATTTAGAGTTTTGAGGGAATTTTTATATTATGATCCTATATCATTATTGTATACATAAAGTTCTAGGGAACTAATATGGTTAATATTATTCCCATGAATTTAGGAAATAACAAGGTATATATTTTATTATAACTAACATAGGAGTTAAGGTTTGAATTGTAAATGCTTACCCTAGGGTTTAGGGTTCTTAATATACTTATATTCTTTTGTTGATGTGAGTGAAGATTAATGGCTAAACATATTTTCTTCATGTTTATGATCTATAATGATACCACCCCTTAAAATAGAAAGTTATTATCTGGAATGTCTGATGGAAAAGAATTGATAAACATGACTCCTAAGCACATATGGTGATGATAATTGGAAATGATAGAGATGTGCTTAAGTGATTTGCTATAGGAAAATATTCCTATAAAATGATTTATCCAATAGATGAGATGGATGTTAAGCTTGATTATAGATTTAGGGTTTAGTGTTTACCAAGAATTCCTATCTTCCATAATTCACAATCCTGGACTTCTAATTAAGTAATTCCTTTCCTAGATATACTACTTCTTCATATCCATCATCATGCGTTAACATGATGAGCTTTACTTCAGAAGAATATTCTTATCCACCTTCTATTCTTCTAAATCCTCTTGTAAATCCAATGATATTGCCACTAAAGCTTTTCCTAATCTTTTCATATCTATACTTAGTTATCAAACTATTCCACTACTAATAATCTCCAATCCAACAGATGGTTACTTCCAACTCCATTCATACTCTTCCTTAATCATCCATCACTAATATTTCTCCAGTAGATGTATATATCAAACTACTCTCCTCAAAAGCTTACTATCCTTTAAGAGGAATAATACTACTTCAATAACTCTATGCTACTCTAGCTTCAGCTTAATTATATTGTCTTATATCTACTTAACACCAGTATATTATATACAAACTTTACGTCATATCATGGTGACTTGTCATGGCTAACCTAGAATAACATATTTATACAAGGGTTCAATCATGTTCTATCCACCAATGTCACTTTTACATGATATAAGCATTCAATCTTGGTGACTAAAGCATGATCATTATAATCCTTTGATCCTTTATGGTTTAGGTTTCCAGTTGGCTAATCAAGGTTTTCATCCATACAACTTTACAGTTGTATTGAAATTATCTTCTTAGTATCTCTTATTGGATTAAGGGTTGTTATTCATGGACTATGCCTACTTAATCCCATAGGATTACCCCTTGGTATCTATCTTCAATGTTCCTCCTTATAATCCTATTTGTTACCATATAATTATATATTCCATATAACTCTTCTTTCATTTTAGGAGTGAGTTTAACTCCATTAATTATCATATTGATTTGATTCTCTTCAATCACTCCCATCCTATAGTTGATATTTAAATCTAGCATTAGCACCTACCTCTTCTTACCTCCTTCTCTAAAGGACTTAGAGTGAATGTTATGATAAAGACAAGAGTTGATATATATCAAGAATTGATAGGTTAAGAATTGGTGAATCAATAGTTGATTACTCAACATTGATGAACAACAGATATGAGAATAAGGTTTAATAGAGATGCTAAAGATTGATATGGGAAGAAATATATATGGTGAATGATCTTGACTTGGTTTCTGTCCTACTCAATCTCACTAAAGAGTTAAGGTTAGGTATTACCATGATACTCATGGTATAAATATATAAGATTAAGATAGGTCAAGATTTAGTTATTAAATTCTTGTTTCTTGAGTTTTATTCTAAACTTGGTATTCATGAGTTATTGTAATGAATACTAGGATACAATTACTTAAGGATCAAATATAAACCATTAAGTAGTGTATTAAGGTCTAACTTTTATTACATTTTATCTACCTTTAGATCAAATCCCCCTTACCCAAAATAAGGTTTTAGCAAAGGACATATTGAGACTTATCATAGTCAACTTGATGATCTTCTTTAATTCCATCAAGTTGAGAGAAGCTTCAATCACTTTGACAAGTTTCGTTCAAAAGCGCGAAAATTATTCAGATTTCCTATGCATGAATACAATGCACACATCTGGGTTCAGCTTATTTCTAAGCTCTAATGCTGGGATGTTACAGACTCTCCCCCTTAAAATAAACTTCGTCCTCGAAGTTCGTACACTCTTTCGTTTCGGAATGAGGAATTGTCTTGTATTGGTTACGACAGTTCTCAACTCCATGGTAACCTCAAATGGAAATAATTGTAATATTCCCTATCTAGATCATTTTCTTGTATTCTCATCATACTTGGAATTCTCCAACTTGTTGTCTCCAATACTCCAAAGTTCCTTTTACTTTACTCCCTTTGGGTTTTTTCCTTATTATGAACTACTTAAATTGGGGTCTCTTCTTTAGTTCATTTTTCTTATTAGGTATCCTAATCCAATTCCTTAACTTGATCATCAATCTTCCTTACAATACTATGTAAGGTCTAGGAAGTCTCACTAAAATAGGTTTTAAATTTTATTAGTCAATAGTGTGGTCAAAAGACTAATCTTTGATTTGTCATTGTATGAGTTGCACTGGTAATCCTTCTGAATATTTGTTTTGAACACATTTAGTCCAAACCTATCAAAATTTCTAGTTCCTCTACACATGTTAAATTGGATATGTTTTATTCCCTCTTAAGAGTTCTTTCTTTTAGAATTAGTCTATTAGGACTATTCTATTTTATTACTTCAAGCTTTTACCTTAGCAGGCTTGGAATAGTATTTTATTATCACCTGAAGTACTTCTTTAACTTCCATTGATTAACTACCTTAAGGTTTGAGTACTACTACCTTGAAGTAACTTCGATCTTTTATCTAGACATATTTCCGAAGGTACTTTTCTAATGATTATCTTTTTATCTTGTGAAAATAAGGCTTGTTGGTGTTATAGGTTAGTCCTTCTTCTCCAACCTTTATTCGGAAAGTTAGATAATGATACTTTCATTTCTAATGTTTACTCTCTCCCTTAGGGTTTACTAATAGTCTTCAAGCTGTCTATATAGTAATCATTGGCTTGATAACTAGAATGTTGGTCTCTGTTCAGATTATACTTAACCTATTTAAGGTTTTTATGAAAGAACTTTCGGTATACCCACACAATTGTGGATCTCCGAAATGAATCTTCCATCACTATTTGTCTTACTTACTATTTGGGCATCTTTGCTTTGATAGGCCTAACTTCGTGAAGCGTCTCGAAAGACGGTCGCTTTAATTTTGTACTCTTTTATGTCTTACTTAGCTTAGGACAGGTTTTATGCTCTTTAAGCAACTTTTAAGAAGATCTGGTTAACTAAGTTAACCAAATACCAGGTGCGGACAAGATACCAGCTGCGAAACATCCTAGGGTATATGTATTATCCAATGGTTTTTCGACGTACTATTGGCTTTCTCTCTGAATTGTCAGAGCTTGAATACCATTCTGGTTCCAAAATTTCTTCTATGCAATAATTCATGATACTTCCATGAACTTGGTACAACTACTTCATTAACTTCTTAGCAACATTACCTACTTTGAATGAATTTAAATTCATCACTTCTTGTTGCTCCATATATTTCCTACATTAATCTTACTTCTTATTGCTGGCTAAGAATGATCTGATCTTGATCCAACCTTCAAATTGTATTGATACTCCTCATACTTGGATTTACTCTTCAAGTAAGTCTTCATCTTGATCTACGGAACTCGCCACTCCCTTACACGAATTCCCTTTTCTATCTAGGTCTATAACATCAAGTAGTATCTGGATGTTGCAACGTGTATTTGCACACTAAGTCATACTTCATGTATAGATCTAGTCAATCAAGAAGATCCAAGAAAAACAAATAAATCCAAATGTGGTACATATAACACACAATATTCTAAGCCCGGAATATAGTAGTTGAGTATACTCCCTCTGTCCTAAAATACCTTCCATTCTGGGTTTAGTCAAGGTCAAACTTTACAAAGTTTGACCAAACATATTGAAAAATTTATGTACACCTATAATACAACATAAGTACCATTAGAATCGGCATAAGATATATTTTCATAATATATACATTCGATGCTATAGATGTTTATATTTTTTTCTATATATTCTACCAAACTTTATAAAGTTTGACTTTGACTAAACCCAGAATGCAGGGTATTTTAGGACAGAGGGAGTAATATCTCTAGAATTCAGGCTTAGTTGTGTAGTATATGACACCTCCTCATATAGGTTTACGTTGTGATACTTAGCACATAGGGTCAAACTATTTTTTATCTCAATATTTACCCAAATTGCTCAAGTGTAACAGGATAATTTAAAACAAAGTGGTCTCAATTTGGTTTTCACTAACCCTTTTGTCTCACTTTTGGAATGATTAATATAACCAACCTATCATTATTTAGTAACTAACCTCACATAATCACTCCAAATGACTAATCATATTCTATTTGCTAACTTAAACCAAAGATTATTAGAAATTTTTAGCACCCATGACTTCTATCATAGCTCTACCATGCTATTTTCATACTTCTACTTCAAGCTAATTCACTAAGTACTTGTCATAGTTACACTTACATCACGGTTTCGGAGCTAATCTCACCATGATCTTATTATGTTTTGCCTCTTTATCATGATTTAAGAGCTAACCTAACCATGATAACTTTACTTCTCACTACACTATTAATAAGTCATAACATAATTGCACTTCATCACGTAGAATTCTCAAGTGAATCCCACATGATTACTACTCATTACATCCATATTTATCCTAATGATATTCATCAGGTTGTCTTTGGTTACCAACTGACACTAAGATTTTACTGCTCTTACTTAAATTCTAGGGTTAAGCTATACAATTAGAACTACTTCAATTGATGTCTTACACTTGATCCAAATCTACTGTGGCCGATTGACTTTCCTAAAGTATCTTGGTGGGTTATATCTCCTTTGGAAGACACTAAATAGCACTATACTGAGAAAAAATAAAATAATTACTCCTAAGAAAGAATGACTTAAGTATCCAACTTAAGTGTGACAAGGTTATCCTCAAGTGGATACTCATCACAGATCATAGAATATTTGGTTTAGATAAGATGGCTCCTATAGTCACTATCCAACCTACAGATCTTCCTAAAAGGGGTTTTAATCCTAAGGTCAAAGCATATGCTCTGATACCAGCTGCGGTGACCCAGCATACCACTGCATGATGTAGTACACTATAGTCGTTGACATAACACCAAGGAAACACTGTTCACTAGTATTACATCCCTCAGAGTGGTACAACAGAAACACAGTAGGTCCAAGACATGACTATAGGTTACAACTCAACTCTTTACATAAGATCCAAAGAACACTCTAGGTTAAAGAGAGAGAAATAAACTTCTTACAAAGAAGAATCAGAAATAAACAACTCAAAACTATCATACTAATAAGACTAGTATCTGAACTATTGGTCTGGCATTGCTGCTATTGCAATACACTAAAGAAATAGGTTCTATGGCTAGGGATTATATTCCTAGCTAATCAATAACTTCGTCTTCACTTGAGTAGATGTATATGTTGACTTTTCTTGACTTCATTGAAGAACTTTAGCTTTTGATGATGATTCCTGAAGCATAACTTGATGTAGACGCCGCCTTAATGGCTTCAGAATCTAGCAAGGGTTAAGAAGATACGTTGAGTACGAGCGTACTCAGCAAATTCACTAGAAAAGGAGTGTTTGATGCACTATATCTATAGACACAGACCGTAGGTCGTAGGCAATGCAAGTTTTTGTAAATATTTCTTCAAAGGTTGCTTTTATTCTGAAAAACTATGTTCGTCAGCCTTCACGGGTTTACCAGAACTTTCATGGAGTTCCTTTCCCGCCACGTTCGCAGCTCCTCCCCGGAATAGGGAGTAACAAGTTACAGTTCTTACACTCTGCAGAGGTGCGTCACTTTACCCATGAGAGACCTTAGGCTTTGTTGCACGGCCGGGAGTACGTTCCCGTTCAAACTTCCTTGGTTTGAGGCCCAACCTAAGATCCAAGCCAATCACTGCCCCCTTCGTGACCTCGCATGCCTCCTTGGTCTACACCATGCCCACCTATTTAATTACGGCAATGGTTTGTATAGACCGTTAGATGCCAGAACTATCGTGAGACGTTGAGGGTTCCCACCCATATGCTGCATATCCTCTATGAATTACCAATTAATATGCACGCTACGAGTGATAACAGCCATGACCTGCACATCCGGCTACATGCGAGAGGAAGAAGATACAGCTGACTTCTCTGTCCCATTCCAAATCTCATGGTCAATGCGTAATATACGGCGCAAGAATCACTAGCGACATTGGTTGTTAAATCCTAGGTGATATAGTCCTAAACAGTGGTATTCCAACTGCCAGATTTAATAGATTAGTTGATCACCCTGGATCAGTAACCAATAGTTCACATTATTATCAAAAATAGCGTTTTCTAACCTTTTTTAAATACAAGTGATGACAACACTGGATTTGCAAAATACTTTACAGAAAATAATCAAAGGACATGAGCAAGTGTGAACTTGCCTTTTATGATTGCAAGATTATGCACTCACGGTCTTCGAGACAATATAAAAGATCCAATATCTGAAATCAGCATCATTGGTCTGGTAAGGACTAATGTTTAAATAAGCAAGATGCTTTTATGCATAAGTAATGTAATGCAAGTTGATAAACTCGAATCCCGGGGATAACGTTGATCTAGGGTTTGGATAATGAAATGGATACTTTTAGAATGTGTTGTCCTTTTAGATAAGTTTCATACTTGTGCTTCTTATTAAGGCTTGTGAGTGTGTGAAACAACATGCAATTATAATATCATAAAACAATGAGATACACAAATGTGGAATGCTACTCAAAGACTACTTATATAAGAATGGCCTTATTTTCAAATTTTACCTTACAAGTAATGGCATTTATAAGTAACTTAACTATTAACAATCCTAATATACAATTAAAGTATAAAGTAATGTGATTGTGATTAGTTGTCATCTGTTGATTGAAGTGGCAAAAATAATAACTTTAGAAGAAAGGATTTCTTTACCAAGGTTTTAACAATCCTAATAACTTTTAGAATATGCTTGATAGAATGTGATTGATGTTGTTTATGCTTGCTTAAATAGTCAGAACTTGAGATGCTTTAGGTCTTAATTAAAATAGACCAAGGTTAACTATAAAAACACATAACAAAGTCTTTAGCCTTATATTTAAAGTCTTGTAGACTAAAGTTAAATTTAAAGACAGAGATGGACCTAAGGTATATTGCTAATGTTATTTGTACCTTGTTCACTTCATAATGTTTCCTTAAAGTTACTTAAGAATGGTTATACTTTTATTTGGTGTAGTGGTTTCTTGATTTTATAAATGGAAGATAATCATTTATCTTTTTATAGATGAGTGAATGGTTATAATTAGTAATCAAGAAAATATCATTACTTAACTACTTATGGATCTACTATAGTGTTTTGATTTGTTTATAAACTTGTGGTTGAGTTAAGTAAAAAGGTTTTATTTATTCCCAAATTATTCTTGAAGATTTTATACTTTATATAGATCTTTTTAGAAAATAAACTACACATATGGTTGAATGATAATTCAATAAAATTGCATTTAAAATGTGTTGAACCATTTTGACTTCATATTATTAGTATTTAAGACTAATACTATTTATTAGACTTAATTGGCTAATTTTAGAAATATTAGCAATTTTTATTTATCCTTATCTTAATTATAAATTAAAGAAATAGGTTTAAATTCAAGTTGTTAAAGTGTTTTAAATTTTTATTTACCTCAAAAGTGGAATATTATATTTTTAACATGTAGGTATTATTTTTGTGATCATTTTGGTATATTACTTTTATTTTTGTGATTTAAAAATAATAAGATATGAGTTTTATAAGATTTACTACTTTATAAATACTTAATAAATAATAAATGTTTAATTAAGTGAAATAGTAATGCATGATTATAGTTTTGAATTATAGTTCTTATTTTTCTAAGATTTTTGTTATTTTATTTATATTTTTAACATTTTACCAATATTAAAATATGAATTTTCAAAGTTTTATTACTTATAAATTCTTTATTAAATAACAATTATTTAAATTGTTGGAATAATGATGTTTGATAATGGTTTAATGTTATAGATTTTATTTTTCTAATTTTTTTGATATATTAAATGTATTTTTCTGAATTATACAACAAAAGTATATTGTTTTTTAATGTATATTGTTTTGTTTATTTTCTAAATAGACACACAACTTTTATACCGCACACATAGCTAGCCCTAGTCCTTGACCTTTGGGCCAGTGACCACGTCATCTGCCACGCGTGCAAAGACTAGGTCAAACTAACTGACTGGGTTGGGCTAACGAGAGCATGATGTCGTCATGACGTCACCCGGGCTGTTCTTCTTAGATCGATACTTGATCTCGCGATTTGGTGAGCACGTGGGGAAGTGGCTAGGCTTATCAGAAAGAGGGCGCGACGGTGAACCTAATAGTGGTGGCATCGCTCAAGTTTGGTCACCGGAGCTACTCTGGCAACCCTCATCTGCGGTGGTCGGCGGCGGTTCACGACGGAACGACGATATACGGCACAAGGGAGAGATTAGAGAGCATGGGGAGATGCGTATACTCACCCAGGTTGCAGTAGCGGTGTTGGTGAGGACAGTCGTGGTCGGAGGCAAGTTCTTCGACATGATTTCTGACGAACTTCGGCGGAATGAGATGATCAAATTCGCCCCAATCCATGCTCCCCTTGACCTAATGGTTGGACTATGATGAAGAGGGTGATGCTGCGCTTCTCCTCGACTACTCCACGGACTCCGGGACGACCTCCACCGGCGATAATGCGTGGTTCAGTGAGCTAGTGTTTCGACCCCGAGAGAAAACAGAGAGGAAGAGAGTGGCGAGTGGGATAGGATGAGGATGACAAGAAGCGTTGTGGTGGCGTTCTTATCCTCTAGAGTGACGTCGGTGACTGCACGAATCGCGGAGCAACAGCGGCGTACGGTGGAGCATTCGCCAGCGAGATGCTTCCAGTCGACGAGGAAGACGACGATGTTGTTTTGTGGAAAACCCTGGAAGTTTTTCAAATTCACTCTGTAGTCCTTCTTCGGTCCCACTAGCCAGTCAGAGAAAAGGACATATCGGGCCGGTGGTTGGGCTGCTACTGGGCCGATGCACAGTGAATGGAAAGAAGAAGAGTTCTACGCTGAGTGGCAGTTAAGCAGAGGGAAAGATGGGCTGTGGCCAGAAGCTGTTTTTGCTTATTTTTCTTTTCTTTGTATTCTTTTTTGTTTTTAGATTTGAAATTGCACAATTGATTGAAATTTTCCTTATAGAATTTATTGGTTAAATAGTTGCAACAATAATGAATGGTATTAAAGTCATTTTATGAGCTTTTATTAAATAATGCTATATTTCTTTATTTTCTTTATATATTTCCTTTATAATATTTTGTAAGGGCCTTTGTTATTAATTTACTTTATATAATAAACCATGGATTTATTATATGATTTTTCTTATTTATTTATTTATAAAACTTAGTTCTAGTTAATTTAGAGTTTGGAGGGAATTTTTATATTATGATCCTATATCATTATTGTATACATAAAGTTCCAGAGAACTAATATGGTTAATATTATTCCCATGAATTTAGGAAATAACAAGGTATATATTTTATTATAAGTAACATAGGAGTTAAGGTTTCAATTGTAAATGCTTACCCTAGGGTTTAGGGTTCTTAATATACTTATATTCTTTTGTTGATGGGAGTGAAGATTAATGGCTAAACATATTTTCTTCATATTTATGATCTTTAATGATACCACCCCTTAAAATAGAAAGTTATTATCTGGAATGTCTGATGGAAAAGAATTGATAAACATGACTCTTAAGCACATATGGTGATGATAATTGGAAATGTCAGAGATGTGCTTAAGTGATTTGCTATAGGAAAATATTCCTATAAAATGATTTATCCAACAGATGAGATGGATGTTAAGCTTGATTATAGATTTAGGGTTTAGTGTTTACCAAGAATTCCTATCTTCCATAATTCACAATCCTGGACTTCTAATTAAGGAATTCCTTTCCTAGATATACTACTTCTTCATATCCATCATCATGTGTTAACATGATGAGCTTTACTTCACAAGAATATTCTTATCCACCTTTTATTCTTCTAAATCCTCTTGTAAATCCAATGAGCTTGACACTAAAGCTTTTCCTAATATTTGCATACCTATACTTAGTTATCAAACTATTCCAGTACTAATAATCTCCAATCCAACAGATGGTTACTTCCAACTCCATTCATACTCTTCCTTAATCATCCATCACTAATATTTCTCCAGTAGACGTATATATCAAACTACTCTCCTCAAAAGCTTACTATCCTTTAAGAGGAATAATACTACTTCAATAACTCTATGCTACTCTAGCTTCAGCTTAATTATACTGTCTTATATCTACTTAACTCCAGTATCTTATATACAAACTTTATATTATATCATGGTAACTTGTCATGGCTAACCTAGAATAACATATCTATACAAGGGTCCAATCATGTTCTATCCACCAATTTCACTTATACATGATATAAGCATTCAATCTTGGTGACTAAAGCATGATCATTATAATCCTTTGATCCTTTATGGTTTAGGTTTCCAGTTGGATAATCAAGGCTTTCATCCATACAACTTTACAGTTGTATTGAAATTATCTTCTTAGTATCTCTTATTGGATTAAGGGTTATTATTCATGGACTATGCCTACTTAATCCCATAGGATTACCCCTTGGTATCTATCTTCAATGTTCCTCCTTATAATCCTATTTGTTACCATATAATTATATATTCCATATAACTCTTCTTTCATTTTAGGAGTGAGTTTAACTCCATCAATTATCATATTGATTTGATTTCCTTCAATCACTCCCATCCTATAGTTGATATTTAAATCTAGCATTAGCACCTACCTCTTCTTACCTCCTTCTCTAAAGGACTTAGAGTGAATGTTATGATAAAGACAAGAGTTGATATATATCAAGAATTGATAGGTTAAGAATTGGTGAATCAATAGTTGATTACTCAACATTGATGAACAGCAGATATGAGAATAAGGTTCAATAGAGATGCTAAAGATTGATATGGGAATAAAGATATATGGTGAATGATCTTGACTTGGTTTCTATCCTACTCAATCTCACTAAAGAGTTAAGGTTAGGTATTACCATGATACTCATGGTATAAATATATAAGATTAAGATAGGTCAAGATTTAGTTATTAAATTCTTGTTTCTTGAGTTTTATTCTAAACTTGGTATTCATGAGTTATTGTAATGAATACTAGGATATGATTACTTAAGGATCAAATATAAACCATTAAGTAGTGTATTAAGGTCTAACTTTTATTACATTTTATCTACCCCTTAGATCAAATCTCCCTTACCCAAAATAAGGTTTTAGAAAAGGTCATATTGAGGCTTATCGCAGTCAATTTGATGATCTTCTTCAATTCCATCAAGTTGAGAGAAGCTTCAATCACTTTGACAAGTTTTGTTCAAAAACGCGAAAATTATTCGGATTTTCTATGCATGAATGCAATGCACACATCTGGGTTCAGCTTATTTCTAAGATCTAATGCTAGGATGTTACACCTTTGAACCAGAGTGAGTAGGTTAGGCCCTTCTTCGGAGGTAGTGGCGGATGGCATTGATGCGACGGGACTTGATTAAGGCGGGATTCTCTAGAGTTGTGCTTCTCATCATTTCCCCACCGAGGCTTTACCTGTTCCAACAGATGAAGACCTCGAAGGTCAAGCTATGTTCTCTTGTATTTTTTTCAGTTTTCTTGGTGTTCTTGGCCAGTAAGAAGGTTTTTCAGCACCTTGTACTTGTCGATTTGTCTCCATTAGTTCAAATACAGACTCATTTCGAGCCTACTATCTAAAAGAATGCCCGCTGAGGCAAAATATACGTCCCACCGGTCATAGTTCCCTTTGCCTCCCCGGGTCATAGTTCCCTTTGCCTGATCCAAGAAGCTCTACTAAAAAAACTTCTATCCAAACTCCCCACTCATACTTGAAAATATACCCAAGTTTTCAGAGGTTTCTATGGGTCTTAGTAAATTCCTTGGAAATGAGTTTACGGGTGGAAGTTCCACCAAGCTCCCAAACGGGGCCTAAATCATCGATCACATGCCTCCATTCAGTATCACCACTCCGGACATCACACAACCAACCATCATCAAGCCAAATGTAGTCAACTTCTAAGTCAAAATTTGGTTATACTGTGCCCACTGTTGAGAAAACATGGTTGTTACCATGCTCTAGAATATTCATTAATGAACCAAATCTGACACCACACTCCCTCTAAGGCCTTGTTTACTTCTAAGTTATTTAAGGGGTTGGGAAGGAATTATTTTGTATCCCAGCGTTTCTGCGATAGGTCGTTTACTAGGCTTTGTTTGGAGGGGATAATCTCGAAATATCCCCACAAATTCTCTCCACGGTAGTGTATTTTTGGCTAGATTAAAAACTCTACATCATGGTAGAGTATTTTTGGGGAAGGGTATTTGAGAGGATTTAAGAGTATTGGATGAACACCAAATCCCCACATATTCCCACATCTTTTGGGCATAAAAATACCGAAAAAGTAAACAAGCTCTAAGGCTTGGTGAACTAACTGGACGATGTTTCAGAGTGGAAAACACACAACGACATGGACATGTCATGTATCCTTCCAGGTGTTGCTGGTTCGACCATGTTATCAATCTCATCAATGAACCATTAATTACACAGCAAAAGTAGAAGGCATTGAAAATCAGTTTCACACCTTTATCCTAGTAGAATTAGCAAGCACTCAATCCATTAATTACGGGGCAGGGTAGCATGTTGTGTTTTGTCGAACAGTTTGCATGAGATAGGAGAACCATGTACAAATAAACATGGATACCCTTGGTGGAAAAGAAATCAAGGACAAAAAGTTCTGTTCTAGAAGTATCCCAAAATGCATCTAAGGGAAAGAGAAAAAAATAAAGGTGTCCTAGTCTATTTGGTCCAATAACTTGGTGCATGGAGAAGGAATTGCCTTGGTCCATGAGATATGAACATTAATTGGCTTAATGCGATTCCTTCTCCCTTATGAACCTATTTCTGGGTTCATTTTGATTTCGTAAACTAGCTTTCTCGTGTATCTTACCCTTTTTTCTTGCTTGGTACACTACAAGGAATCTAGGCTTCTATGACTCTCAATTTTCGTCACAGAATCATCACAGTAGTCCATCTATGACGATCCTATGATAAAAATGAAATTGTTGAAAGCTGGCCATCGCTAATGAACTATAACGATATTTTTTTGCGAAATCGTTATAACCATTATGACGATCCAATATCTTCACGGACCATCTAGTCAGGCCAGGTAAGATCCTACGTTGCCGATCTGCCGTGGCAAAACTATGACAAAATGAGATCGTTGTAATACAAATTCAGCCCAATCCATTCAGTGGACTAAATGGGTCGAGACCAATAATTCTGGCCTTTCCTTCTTTAGGCCCTTATCTTTGATAAACTTCTTTCTAGACCATGGCCTTCTTACAATAAATTTTTGTTTTTGGGCCCTAGGACTTTTACCACACATATTGTTTTCAACAATTTTGGTTCTATTCTATGAATTATGCACTGTTAAGTCCAACAAGAATTGGGTCATGGCCTTTTTCACATCCAGTTACTAAGATGTACATCAAGGCCTTTCCAATAATACAATAACCTATAATTGTATCAAAATAGTAGCAACCAAAACATCAAATTCCACAGCAACAGAAATCAAATAATTACAATCACGATTAATTGTTCACATCAGCTATCAAACATTTATAATCATGAGTCACTGAGACAACATATGTAATGAGGTGCTTACAATCAAAAGGTCATAGGCTGAGGCATTTCTTGTAGTGGTACTAAAAGTAGTGCCCCATATAAAAAACAAGAGCCCTAGGTAATATCTTAAGCCCCCCTTAAAACAGAGGGTTCTGGAAGACTATTTGAATAAAGGAATGTGCTAACCCGCGGCGCCGCATCTGGATAGCTCTCGCGCGGTGGCTGGAAAAAGGTAATTTTCAGCTGCCCATATTTTCTTTTTCTTGAGTCCGTGTCTACACTTTTCGTTCTCTTACATGTGCTAGTTTTTTACTGGGTGGGTAGTCCTCTTGCATGCTGCTAATAATAAAATAATATTGTACTGTTTGCACTATCATTCCTCTCACAGCATGTTTGCATGCCTAAATTACTATTGTGTCACATGTTTGCATTGCCTAATTTTTTATGCGCAACTTTGGCAAAAACTTTGTTATGCAAAATGCAAACTTTTAGACTGGAAAGACTACGAGGTTATTTAACAACAATTACCAGGTTAACTAAGAATAGCTACTGGGTTTTAAAAACAAAAATCCAAGCATAGTATTAACTGCCAGGTTAATTGAGAATAGCTACCGATTAAAAAAACAAAATCCAGGCATATTATTTTAGTACTAACTACCAGATTAATTAGGATAACTGCCAGGTTAATTGAGAATAGCTACCGGGTTTTTCCAAAACAAAAATCCAAGCATATTACTATTTTAGTAATAACTACCAGGTTAATTGAGAATAGCTACCGAGTTTTTTTTAAAACAAAAATCCAAACACATTATTTTAGTAGTAACTATCAGGTTAATTAGCGATAACTACCAGGCTTTCTCCGAATAGCTACCAGGTTATTGAGCAACGCCTACTCCCTTCCAAAAATTGACAGTGACCACTTGCCAAGTTCTAGCGCTTAACTGCCAAATTCCAAGTGCCTAGCTGCCAGAAACCGTGTTAAGAGTGTTGATGGTTGCCAAATTCCAATGTCTACATGCAAAATTGCGAGTGATCAGGTACTCTCTCGATGGTTGACAAATTCTAGCGCTTAGCTGCCAATTTCTCAGTGTCTAGCTGCCTAATTTTTTTCTAATTTCTATAGTTTTAGATACTCCGGTCGGAAGATGACATGCAACCATAGGATCACTCAGAGTAATAGTTCACAAAAGCCAAAAATCACTAGTATTCTGTACAGAAAAATCAAGAGATCGAGATGTTGGGGAAGGGGAAAAACTCATACAAGGATGCTCGCGTGCACTACCCCACCGCTTGCCGGCAGCTTCCCTATGCTCAGCGCCGGCAGACTCCCTGTCGTGTGCTCGGCAACGCGCGGCGACCTCCCTGTTGTGTGCTCATCAGCAGCGACATTCCCACCTTTGGGACGGAAGTCTCCTCCTCGCGCATATCATTGACGGCCTAGCAGAGGCCTCTTTGCGTTGCACCTCCTCTTTGTGTCTGTCGATAGCGGTGGCCTGGTGGAGCCGTCGCGATGTCGCGTCTCCTTATCACGCTCGTGGCGACGGCCAGGCGGAGCCCTCCGTGAGCCGCGCCTCCTCCATGCTCTGGGGCGGAGGCCTAACGGGTACCTCGCTATGCCCGGCGTCCTCCTCGCTCGGCGGCGACCTCGATGCGTCGTGGCTCCTCCTCTCCTCGCTCGGCGGCGACGGATTGGCGGAGCCATCGGTGCCCCGATGCATGCTCTGTATTGGCGCCCTACTCGCTGCGTACGCCTCCTCTTCACGCTCGGGGGCGGTAGCCTCCTTGCTATGTGCTCTCCGCCGGCGAATCCATGGCAGCGCTCCTCAACATCCTCGGACGGGGATGCTATTCGTGGCTACCTACGCGAGAGGGAGAGCAGAAGATTGTGCGGCCAGGAGGCGTGGAGATAAGGATAAGGTTAGGTTGAGTAGTTGTTGGAGCCAGGCAACTAGCCACACGCCACTTTTCACGTATCTTAGCGCGCCGCCGCACGGGAGAGCCACGGATGCGGCGTCTCTCCTTAGATTTTTCCTTGAATAAATGCACTAACACCCAAAACAATGATGTCATGAATATTGTTTGCAAAGCGAAACTTCAAAGATGTCTTAACTCTCAAACCGTGAATTTGATTTACAACGTGTCTTCACCATCAAATTTGTTTCGATGATTGCTTCAAATCTAGACCCTATGTATGTTTCGACAAACTTTCTTTTCCCTTAAAGTTACCACCCAATTTAGGAAGTTTCTAGCGTATTTGTTAGAAAAGGTTGGCAGGTAATATGGTCATTGTAATAAAATAGCCTAAAAAAAGTTTGTCAAAACATAACCATGTATGAGCTAATTTTGAAGTCCTCTTTGATATGAAGCCAACATTGAAAACAAATTGCGATTTGGGCATTTGGTTTGAGCTAAAATAATTTTACACTGAAATAAACTTATAATATGGTGAGAGCATCTCCAACGGCTCCCCCATATTTTGGTTGGATTTCACCCAAATAGTCATGGTCAACAATTCAAGTAATAAGAAACAATAAAAGACTGGACTAACGCGCGGCGCCGCACGCTGGTCCTCTCCATGTGGCGGTCATTGTACGACCCACAAAATCGTAGACGCGGGCTGTTTTGATTAAAAAAAATGGACAAAAGTTATCATGGTAGAACCCACTGCATGCATCTGTTTCTACACATCACGAGTAGTAGCATCACGGCTCCGTATTATAAAATTATCACGTGCATGTCTTCACGTCTCATTGATCAACTACTAATTACCCGATAAATCATAGTCTAATCATCGGATTAATTAGGAGTAATTGCAAGATTAATTAGACACAATTGCTAGGAGTATTAATTTTGGGAATAATTAGACCTTGTTTGTCACAGTTATAGTTGCCAGATTAATTATTCCTGGCTGCCAGGTTTAACCGTACCTAATTGCCATTTTAATTGCAACAATACTAATTGTCAGACTAAATATGTCTAACTGCTAGATTAAGTAAGCCGAATTGCTAGGTTAAAATCGGTCTAATTGCCGGATTATTATATTTGGTTGCCAGGTTTTAACCAAGACAAAGTCATGTATACATATGCTTGCCAGATTAGTTAGAGATGATTGCCGGATAAATTACACTCGGTGGCCAGATAAATTACATATGATCATCAAATAAAACACACCACCAAAAGGTATAAGAATACATCACCTCTATAATGACATCGGTCAAAAAATGTGAAAGTAATTGCCAGATAAATTACACTTGATTGTCAGATTGATTATACTTGATTGCCAGATAAAACACATCATAAATACAGAATTAGAACAAGTGTAAGTATGCTGGCCAGATTCTTAGTGCCTAATTTTCTATTTTTCCATCGCGAGGCTTCAAATATGTTGTAGGTGCGATGCATCTTTTGTACTCCAAAAAGATCAAGAGAGGGGCAACTAGAATCACATGCAAAGTTCTAGTGCTATGCATGCTCGATGGCAGCCAAAAAGTACTCGTATACAATGTGGATCGGTCGTCCGGCCGCCCGGCCACGGCGGTCGTGACGCGCGTAAAGCCGCACGGTACAGTTGTGGTGCGGCGGTGATCGATAGAATTTTCCAACAATAAAACAAAAAGTTAAGACAAGAAAGGGCCCATTAGATCAACGAAAATGTGGGCTGGTACATACCACATCTCTTTTCTATTCAAGATGGACCAAGGATGCCATCCACTACCCCTTTCATCTACCATCTCAAGTGCAGCCTTGTCATTTGACAAGGACCCTAGCCTATAGATAGCCTTCACAAACATATTATTCAATCATTCTCACTTAATTCAAGGAGGCACTAGAGCTAAAGGACTTGTTTCTAGGAGACTAGGGTCGAACCTCATAAGTTATGCATG
This sequence comes from Avena sativa, assembly GCA_916181665.1. Lineage (NCBI taxonomy): Eukaryota > Viridiplantae > Streptophyta > Magnoliopsida > Poales > Poaceae > Avena > Avena sativa. The sequence goes on along the minus strand of OV702294.1, from coordinate 160,508,000 downwards.
GCTCGAATCGATGTTGAGGAAGAGTGTCTAGGAGCCTCAAGAAGTTTTGAACAACTGGATCCTTCTACCAAGCCTCTCTAGATGCCCCTCTAACATAAGATTAAGTCGCACTTACGGCCGGGCATATTAAAAAACATATCATGGTGCCAATTGTTATTAGTAACAACAACCTTCGCTATAAGGTCATGGTACACGCCCCACTCGTTCCATTCTACGGCAAGATCAATATTTTTGTCGCTTTAATCAGTATCTTATTTTTAGTATTCGTTTAGCTTGTGTTTCTATTTAACTTATAAGGTCAATTTGTTAATACTAAAATTGGGGATTAGGAAAACATATTTTGGACCATGATTGAAAGTAATAGATCAAACACCAAATATGTTTACACACTGCAGAAAAATACACAGAAAACCTGAGGCATAGGATTATTTTCCAAGAAACTTTCTTTCGAATTGGGTGCAAAGTAGCGATCCTTGAATAATACATCCTCTACCAAAAGAAATAGAGATCACATTATGTCCATATAGAGTGGAACTGAAACCACACCGATATTGTCCCTGAAGTACAAAAACAGTTATCCGTAACAAAGAAAAGAAAGGAAATCCTCTCTCGCATCACTCTAATGGAGTACAGTACATAATTAATGTCCTCCATCTAATCCGAAGCTAGTAGTAGTAGTACAATAATTAAGGTTCGGGTGAAGGCGCTGGAGCCTCCGCCGTGGTGTCGTAGTCCTCCCCGGTTCCGGGCATGATTAGGATGGGGCTGCGAACGACGTGCTTTTTGGACACCCATTTTAGCTGCCCTTCAATCGCGCCGTCCGGCACGGACGCCGTCTTGACGCTGACGGTGTAGTTCAAAACCTCCTCCAGCTCCTTGAAGGTCAGCTCCTCCGGCAGCACCTCCACCGTCACCGATTTCGGCACTTCAACCTCCACTTTGTAGGTTGAGCTTGCCACGCCGACGTTGGTCACCGCTCGGCTCGCGTTCACGACGGTGTCTGCCTTGTCGACCATGATCGTGATTGACGGGTAGTTGAGGTCCTTCTGTTCCAGGTTTGGTAGCTTGTCGCACGAGACCGGCGGCTCCGGGTGGATGATCGAGTTCACCTGCTGGTCCGTGTAGTTGAGCCCGCACAGGTACGGGATGTAGTCTGCCGCCGTCAGGTTGTAGACGAGCCCCGGGTCCATGGCTTTCTTCGGGTTCACGTGCCCGGCGCCCGTGGCAAAGTATGTCGCCTGCGTGCCGTCCACGTCGGAGATTGGTTTCTTTGTGTTGTCGTTGGTTTCGGTGGTCGTCATCAGCGCCGACTTAATGGACGCCGACGACCATGTCGGGTGCGCGTTCTTCAGCAGCGCGGCGATCCCGGAGAGGTGCGGGCACGACATGGACGTGCCAGACTTGATGTCGAACTTTGGCATCTCTGCGTTGGGCTCCAACACCATCTCCACGACGCCAGGGACACCTGCGAGCACGTTCACTCCGGGACCGATGATGTCGGGCTTGAGAATCCCCCGGCTCTTCACGTTGGGCCCCCGCGACGAGAAGGGCGCCATCATCGGCGACCGCGGGGTGTCGAACTCCGTTCCTTTGAAGAGGAGGCTCGCCTTGGCCTCACGCTCGTCCTGGATGCGACGTAGGGCACTTGCACCGTCGGGAGGACGTGCGGCCTCGGGACGATCACCGGGCCGAACACCTCAGGGGCGACGATGATCATGCCAAACCCGCCTGCTTTGAGGACGATCTTCGCCTTGGCGGTGCTAATGACGCCGCCAGCCTCGCAAATGATGATCTTCCCGGTGATGTTCTGTGCCGTCAACACGCTCTCACTTGTGCACTTGCCGTCGCCCACGTCGCGCACCAACGGCCGCATCTCCTTCCCGTAGTCCTTGGGCTCGCTGAGCGACTCCCCATCGAGTTCATCGTCACTGCCAAGCTTCACGGTGGCCGCGAACCGCCTGTCGGTGGTGCTTGCCCCCACGGTGAGAAGCCACGGTGCCCCGTTGGCGAGGGTCGCCGGGTTCGGGCCGATGTTGCCAGCCGCCGTGCTGACGAACACGCCGTTCAGGGCAGCGGTGTACCCTCCGAGCGACACGGGGTCCTCCGAGAAGTCAGCACCCGCGGTCCCACCAAGCGAGAGAGACAGGACGTCGACACCGTCCTCGATGGCATCGTCGATGGCCGCCAGTATGTCATCCCGGTCGCAGCCCTTCTGCTCGAAGCACACCTGGTAGAAGGCGATGTGCGCACGGGGTGCCATGCCGGCCGCCGTGCCCACCCCGTTGCCGGAGATGTTGGCGCCGGGCACGAACGCGCCGGCAGCCGTGCTGGACGTGTGCGTCCCGTGCTGGCCCTCGTTAATGGGGAGCACCGGGTCATCGAGGCCCTTCCACTTCCACTTGGCCGACTCGAAGAAGGACCGCGCGCCGATGAGCTTGTTGTTGCACACCGTGTTGTTGAAGTCGCACCGGCCGTTCCACTTCTCCGGCGGCGGCTTCATCCCGGCGTCGTCGAAGGAGGGGTGCCCGGCGTAGATGCCGTCGTCGAGGACACCGATGATGATGCCCTCGCCCATGTTGCTGGTGTTCCACACGCCTTCCCCGTCGCGGCCCTCGCCCCCCATGAGCCCCAGCATCTTGGGCGTGTGCGTGGTCATGAGATGGTACGTCTGCTCAGGGAACGCATTGGCGAACCAGTCCTTCTTGGACATCTCCTCCAGCTCCTCGGGCGTCAGGCGGGCGGAGAAGCCATTGACGACGTTGCGGTAGGAGTAGAGGAGCCGGGTCACGGAGGCCGGGTCCTTGTCCATCGCCTCCTTGGCCATGTCGCACACCGAGGCCAGGAGCGACGCGTGCCAGCTCGACACGTTCTTGTACAGGTTCATGTCGTACTCGTACGGCCTGCGCACGATGACGAGGAGGTTCTTGTGCACACCGGTGTCAGGACCACCGCCATGGTGGCTCGCCGCCGGGGTGACGGCTACGCAGAGGAAGAGGACGGCGGAGGCAACGAGGTGGACGAGACGCGGCGGCGAGCAGTGGCGCCCATGGCTTGGGTTGTCCATTTGAGTGTAAGCAGAAAGGATGATCAGAGGTGCATGGAGCCGAGCGAGGTGAGTGTTACATATGGGGAGTTAGTCTGCTCCTGTCATCTAAAGATGGAACGTAGCGTTCTGTGGTCAGACGGCGAGATGGCTTAATAAGGGTAGGTGAGGCATGCAGGATTTAGAGAGGCTAAGCGCTGACCAGAAGTTCAATTGCATTCCTTTCGGAAGGCTTTCTTGTAGAGGAAACCAAGGAGACTCCTCTCGTTTCAAGGAGACTCCTCTCGTTTCAAGGAGATCGACTTTCATGGAGCATGGAATGATTATCTTGAATTCTTGATTATGGATTCCCTTCTCCAGGCTACCACAAGTTTAGTCTCTGCGTGTTAGCATGACTCTCAACGCAAGATCACTACACTGCAGTACATTTTCAACATCAATCTGAACTTGGATGGCTACCTCTCTGACTGAACTTTTTTCCTTCAAGAAATAGGCTCCACCCTTGTAAATACTTCCAGAAAAAGAAAACATCGATGCTGCAGCCACTTGTTCTCTCTCTCAGCTCAACCTAGTTGCGAAATTCGGGCAGGAATAGTGGCATGGGCATGATATAAAGAAATCGGAACTGCATCTGCATGGTCGTTCCCCTACGAACTAGTAGAAAATGTACACCTTCCACCTCCAGGATCACAATGCAGCCGATATTGCATCTCTCCAGGTACCTAATCACAAGGCTACAAATGGCAGCCGATATTGCACAAAGACACCAATCACCTCGCAGTCATGGACAAATTTGGTTGTGTATGGAATGTTTGTGCAGGCGACAGCGTTTTCACCTGGAAGTTTAAAGACCAGAACACCAATAGCCACAAAGTGGTTCAGTTTGAGAAAAGGATGGAACTCGAGAAATAATGGAAATTAATCCGACGATAAGGAAAGGTTGAAAAAAAGTTTGATATCATTCCATCCTTTGGGAGAACAAGATCTGTAGAGAAGATGATGCATTTATCTTAGATTCAAGTGAGACTGTTGAGATTTGTATAATAAGTGCAGAGGATCATGCAAAGCTAATTTATCTGCACTGTGCGGTTTATCCTTGAAGAAGCTTGTGACAGATGTTTATTTGAAAGTTCTATGTCACCCAGAACTAGAACAGCTGTCACTCCAGTAGGTACTCCCTCTGTTTTTTATTACTTCGCGTTCTAGGAATTTTTAGAATATAAAAAATATGTCAACATTCATTATTCTAAATGCATATATTATAAAAATATTACTTACAAGGATTCTAACACTATAGGTTTTACATGGTAGATACTTTTATTTTTTGCTAAATATTTGGTCAAACTCCAAAAATATTGACTTTGACTAAACCCAGAATGCGATCTAATTATGAACGGAGGGAGTATATCCTTACCAGTAGGCTTCCCTGAAATTCTAAATGATTGGGTTATCAGAGTTGTTAAAGGGGGAGAGTAGCAATTAAAGTCAACCACAACAGAGTCCGTACTTTTGCACATTTTTTTTGGAAATGGACGCATATATTAACGAAAACGTTTAATGTTTACATCCGGTCTCTGCATAACTAGGATGCACACAGCCACACAAATGACAGAGCTAGAGTAGGCATGCATTACACAAAGAGGGTAACGAAAAAAGTCCATAATCTAAGGCAGATCAATCCTCAAGTCACGCGGCCATCTATGTCGGGAGAAAATATCCCTCGCCGTATCCTCCAATCGCGTACATCCCGCCATAAATAAGTCGTGAAACTCCATCCGTTGGAGAATAGTCCATGATTGAAGAAAAGTTGTGGCTTGGTAAATAACCTGCATAGGTGAAGACATAATGTTATTAAAGATCTTGTCATTTCTACTAGGCCATAGCGACCATATAATGGAAAGCGCTTCCACCCTAAATAAAATTATGTACTTATCAATAATTCCATGCAAACAATTACTGAAAACATTGGTTACTGAACTTGGAGGAGATAAACCAGAAGCTATTTGGATGAATGACCATATACAGCAAGCAAATTTACACTAGAAGAATAAATGACAAATTGTCTCATCCTGATGACAAAAAACACATTGTGGACTTCCATGCCAATTCCTCTTTACAAGATTATCTTTTGTTAGAATTACACCTTTACATAAATACCATGCAAAAAAATTCATCTTAAGAGGTATTTTTGTTTTCCAAATCTTACCATTGTCATTGACCGGGATATCCGGTTGGACCAAAGCTCTATAAAGTGAGCCAACAGAAAATTTACCACTTTCTAGTAATTTCCATTTGAACACGTCCACACCATCCGATGGTTGTATCATGGATAATCGTAAAAGAAGATTGTTCCAAGATACAGTCTAGGTTCTTATAAAAGACACATTAGGAGGATTGTTCTCCAACATAGTGGTAATAGTATCTCCTTTGTGTCTAACAATAGAATATAGAGCTGGATATTGTTTGCGAAGAGTAGTTTGGTCAAGCCACTTATCTTCCCGAAACCTAATTTGTGATCCATCCTTAATCTCGAAAGCACCAAAACGAAAGAAATGTTTTTTTGTGGCCATGAGCCCTGCCCAAAAATATGAATCACCGGGTTTCCAAACCACTTGAGACACAGTTTTAGACCCCACATATTTCCTCCATAACATGGTTTGCCAGACGTCATCTTCCGTAAGTAGTTTAAAAACCCATTTGCCCAGGAGCGCGGTGTTTTTAACTTGCAAATCGTGTATGCCTAGTCCACCAAACTCCTTCGGGCGGCAAACCACATTCCATCTGGCCAATCGATACTTCTTTTTCTCACTATCCCCTTGCCAAAAAAATCTTGATCGGAAATAATCTACTTTGTTCAAGACACCTTTTGGTAATTGAAAAAACGAGATCATATATAGTACCATGTTAGTAAGTACTGAATTTATGAGTACTAGTCTTCCACCAAGGGATAACAATTTGCCCTTCCAACTATTAAGTCGCGTTTGTAGCCTTTCCTCAACAAGTTTCCATTTAGCTATCGTGATCCGCTGATAATGTATCGGTATTCCTAGATAGTTGATTGGAAATTGCCCCTAACCACAGCCGAAAAGCTCAACATAAAGATGGGCCTCTTGTTGGGCCTCGCCAAAATAATACAAATCACTCTTATAGAAGTTAATTTTAAGTCCAGATAGCAGTTCAAATGTTGATAAGATTAACTTCAGATTCTTAGCCTTTTCTAGATCATGTTCCATAAAAAGAATTGTGTCGTCATCATATTGAAAAATAGAAATACCACCATCAATAAGATGTGGAACTAATCCTTCAATTTGACCATCAGCCTTTGCTCTCTCAATAAGGATAGCCAACATATCAGCCACTATATTAAATAGTAAAGGCGATAATGGATCTCCTTGTCTCGGTCCTTTCTTTGTCTAGAAGTATTTGCCAATATCCTCATTTACTTTAATGGCAACGCTACCCCAGACACAAACGACTGAATAAGAGCACGCCACTCCTCAGAAAAACCTTTCATGCGGAGTGTTTGTTGTAGAAAAGACCAATTAACTTTATCGTATGCCTTCTCAAAATCAATCTTGAACAGTGCGCCATTTAATTTTTTTGACTGTAGTTCATGGATTGTTTCATGCAGAATTACCACACCATTGAAGATGTTTGTTCCTTGCATGAATGCAGTTTGAGAAGGGCTAACAACATGATCAGCAACTGAGTTAAGTCTAACCGTGGCAACTTTAGTAAAAATCTTAAAGATAATGTTAAGCAAGCAGATTGGGCGATACTGTTGTATACGTTCTGCATTGTTAACCTTAGGCAGTAAAATTATGTTGCCAAAATTTAGACGAAAAAGATCCAACTGGTCGACTTGTAGAATTCAAACAAATTCATCAGGTCGTCCTTGATAACGTCCCAGAATTTTTTATAAAATTCCGCTGGAAAGCCATCGGGCCCTAGCGCTTTGTTATGTTCCATTTGGAAAATCGCTGTCTTGACTTCTTCCTCGATATACGAGGTAGTCAGAAAGTTGTTCTCCTCCTCAGAAACCTGAGGAATGTTGGCCGTTTGACACTCATCTAGAGAGAAAGAATTTTCCACTAGGGCCCCAAACAAGGATTTATAATACGCTGTAATATATGACTTTAGTTGCTCCTGTCCCTCAATCGTACCTTCATCCTGGATCAGAGAGTGAATAAGTTTCTTCTTAAGATTGCCATTGGCAACAACATGAAAGTATCTAGTATTCTCATCTCCTTCCAGAATAAACTTTGCCTTAGAGCGTTGGTACCATTTGAGTTCCACTTCGTGCAGAAGTCAGGCTATCTCTGCAATCGATTGGCTTTTAAGCTCAATTTCTTGTGCAGTTAACGACCTGACCTCCGCAGAAGCCTCTAAGTCATCAATAATAGAAGTTAGGCGTATTTTTTGTTTTTGAGGATTTCGGCTGTATTCCTGGCCCAACCACGAAGGAACTTGCGTAAAACACGCATTTTGTTATTCCATCTTAGATAGGTGTTTGGCCACCAACCGGTTTCACCCAAATAGCCTTAACCATCTCGTAGAAACCATCACGGATCATCCAACCGAGTTCAAATTTAAACTCATTCATGGACTTTCATGGTGGCGATCCAAAAGACAAAAGTAAAGGTGCATGATCCCACAAAGCCTCGATATGCTCTAGAGCGCGAACAGTAACCATAGGGAACTTATGTTCCTAGTCGGTATCCATAAGCACTCTATCTAGTTTCTCGTATGTTGGCTCCGGAAGACTATTAGCCCAGGTAAACTGTCTTCCTAACATTATAACCTCCTTTAAGTCCAGACTGTCAATAACAACATTGAACAAAAATGGCCAATGCTCATTGAACCTACCCCGACTTTTCTCATGAGGGAATCTTAGCAAATTAAATTCACCTCCTATAAGAATATGGTATGGATTGTCCTTTGCCAGATTCACAAGCTCACGTAAAAAATCAGGCTTATAAACATCCTGGGCAGCCCCATAAACAGCGACTAGAGACCATGTAAAATTGTCAGTCTTGTTGCGGATATGGAGTTTTATAAAAAAATCTCCCGTCGAACTAGCTAAAACTTCCATATTCTCATCTCGAACGCCTAACAGGAGCCCCCCAGAACGACCACGGGGTGGACATGATATCCACGTAAAGTCCACTCCACCAGAAAGGCGATTGAGCAATGCTTGTGAAAAATCTCGTCTGCCAGTCTCAGAGATACCCAGAAAATCCAATTTATAGTCTCTCACACAATCAACAAAGAATAAATTTTTAGCCAAGTCCCGAAGACCTCAGCTATTTGAAAACATTCCATTCATTGAGAAACTATAGGAGATTTGGATACACGGGATCTCTTACGTGACCGCTGGCCCTTTGATTTCTGATCAGAATCTTTTAACTCATACATGGAGGCAAGCCCAGTCTCATCAAAGTCCACTTCAGACACTACACCAACTAAGTGAGAAAGGAGTTGACCACCTACTATGACATGCAACTCCTCCTCCTCGGTTAGTGAAGCATTAGGAACAACGGCGACCTTAGGAGTAACCGTTAGACGGTCAACCTCCATGTGTCGCAAAACATTAGAAGAAAAAAGTACATCATGTACAGAGCTACCCAAACTAATGTCAACATTGGCCAGTTTAGAAGAAATAACACGAGTAGAAAAACACAAAAAGGATTTCGAAGAACTCAATATACCTAACGTGTCTAAGTTCTTCTCCACCTTACGACGCATGGCCTTGACCATGAAATCCTCATCAGTAGCCGACTCCCCAGAGGCATCGACTCCATGGCGCGAGCTCCTCCTAAATGGAGTACCGCTCCCCTGCGAAGTAAGTGGCATAGCAATGGCAGGAGACGAAACCCAAGATGGGGACAGCTGCATCCCATCCCGAGGAAGCTCTAGGTCCTCCCTGACCAGAGCCACATAGTCTTCCCAGGCCGGAGTCACGCGGTCATCCACCACGTCGCGGTCGGCTAACCCCTCCTAGGTCGGCCTGAAAGAACATTTCATAATCCCTAGTGTTTTGTGTGTTAGATAACAATATCAAGGATTATTTAATGTGTGTTGAAGTGTTGCAGCTCTCTCTAAGGATAAAAGGAAAAGGAATCTGCCTTTGGGGGCCAGATAATCCGCCTCCACCAGGGGCGGATAATCCGCCCCACCCTTTTCCCAGATAGGCGCAAGCCCCAGAAGGGGGGCGGAGTTTCGGTCAGATTTTCTAGCCCCGCCGGATAATCCGCCCCTCATGTTCACTGCCAAGGCGCAAGCCCTAGAAGAGGGTCGGATTTTTGGCCAGACTTTCCGTCCATGCCGGATAATCCGCCCCTGGAGGGGGGCCGGATAATCCCCCCCCAAGGTCTTCATCAAGTTCTGCAGGCGCCAGCCCTAGAGAGGGGGTGAATTTTCTTGTAGAGGTCCCAACCTTTAATAAGGTAGAGATCCTTGTGTTTACAATGCTAGTCCCTGGATCAATAGCTAGCATCCACAGTTAAGATGTAATATCAAGAAACAAAGGTCATAATACAACTTTATAACCAGGAATAAAATAATTCATTACATCTTACATAGCTCATTTGGCTATCTCATTACAATGCAACAGAAATAAATATAGCATGGAGTCTTTCATCTTCAAAGTGCCACAGGAAATCATGTTGGTTGTAGACTTGTAATCCTAATCAACACACTCCACTAACATCAAACAAACCTGCAACATAATAAGTTACAGCCACAAGGGTCAATACATTTGAATTGTATTGGCAAGTGATACTATGGTAGTATAGTGGTAACTATCATCTATATGCATTTGGCTAAGTGGAGCTTAGGCTTGCTTTGCTCAAAATATATTTTCCTTATCATTTGAAAACACTAAGTTTTTGTTTATCAAAAACACCCAAGGCATCTACCAATCAAAGATTGAAGAACCTTTAACCCTTGTTCAACCACAAGTTTTTAACTTAGAAATTGGGATGAGGAGATTCTTGATAGCTTCCATGTCTTGATGCTCAAATTGTCCATTGCCGGGGACACAACTAAGTACTTAGATTTTACACTCTGTAGAGGTGGTGCACTTTCCTCACAAGACTCGACATGCATCTAGACAAGATCTTTCAGAAGCCTTCCCTTAGACCAAAATGGATGCGCTCCAAACCTATCATCCCCTACCACCAACTGTCCATTTGGCTAAGTTATTGCAACCTATATGATCCAGGCAGAGCCCATAATGCCAAGTGGCTACACTTGAAGCTTCTCAACATTTGACATCTCAAATCTCTTTGTTCCTGGGTGGCATTCCACAAGTGAGATACACAAGGTTCACCAGTCCCCTGGCCTTGTGTAACCACTCAACAAAAATCCATCCAAGCAATACCATTCCACCCAGGTGATTCATTCACATAGTTGTTTTATTAAACAAAACACAAGTCCTTGACTTAGAAATATTCCATAGCATGAATATAATCCACCCTTGTTTTCTACTAGCTAAGCTAAGCATGATAGTAGTAGGAATGTTAACTTAGTAAAATTCTACTAAGGTTTCATCTACTAGGATTTCTCATGGCATAGTTTATACTTAGTAAAAATTCCATGCAAGTCCTACTTAGAAAATATCACTAATGCATAGTGAAAATAATAGGACAAAAGTATGAAGCATCACTTGCCTTTTTGGTAGAGAATATAAGTTCACTCCTTGATCTTGCAATAGTCACACTCTTCAAATTCCACTACAATTCAATCAAGCAAGCAAATATTCAATCTACCATTCAAGCAGTCATCACATAGAATAATAAAAACAAAGCAATGCATGCAAGCATGCCAAAGATTGTTTTATTTCTAAAAGTGATTTCTAATAGGTTATAAACATTTTAAAACACCTATTGGTCATTTATAAAAGTAGTAAAACCATTTGATATTAAGTTAGTGAAAATGGTCACTTTGGATCATTTTTGTTTTGCTAGAAATGGTTTAAATCAAAGTAATAATTTCTAGTGTTTGACAAATATATTTTTAAACACATAGGTTGGTGTTTTAAGGTCAAGGGTTTAATATTAAAATCATTTGCAAAAGGTTTTACCTATAAACCATTTTTAAGTCAAGCAACATTTTATTTCATTAGAAATGCCTTTTAAACAAAGTAATAACTTTCTAGAGTTCACCAAATATATTTTAAATCCTAACACTTGGTGTTTAGGGTTAGAGAGTTTAAATTAAATCATTTTCCAAAGGTTTTACTCAAAAAGAATTTTTAAAACATAAACAATATTTTTATTTAACTAGAAATGCTTTTATTCAAAGATTTATTCTTCAGCTTCACAAAATACACTTTTAAATCTATAAGTTGGTTTCTATGGTCAGTAGGTTCAAAACAATCCATTTACAAAAGATTTTATCTCAAAAACATTTTTAGAATGAATTTTATACATAAAATATGCCTACACAAGTTTCTGCAAAAACAACTTATTTTACAGAAGAAAATCATTAAACAAAGTGCATGGTTGGAAATTACTCTTTTTTCTGATTCCATTGATATAAAATTTGTAAAATTTGGACGTGTATATTTAAAGTTATGAATTTTACAAAATCACATATCTAATAGAGATGTTTCTGTTTTTAAATCAAACTCTGAGCCACGTGGAGCAATCTTATTGGGCGGTACCGCTTCGGTTGGATCTGGGCCGTCAGATCTAAATGACTACGCACAGCACAGATCAAAGGATACCCCTTTGGTTAAGTTTCTATCGCATCCATTAGATCCAGATGCTACGGCTCACAACTACTGGCCATCAACTGGCGGCGCTGGCGGTGGTGAACGGTGGCGGCGCGCTCGGCCAGTGAGGTTGTCGGCGATACAGGAGGCTAGAGAGAGAGGGGAAGGGCTTACCAAGTTCGCAGAGGTGTGGTGAAGCTCAAGGTCGTCGTGGGGAGGCCAGGGGCACACGGTGTCGACCTGAATCGCTCGTCAGAGTCATCTCTGTCGACGGGCTCGCTCTGGTGTCGTCGATGGTGAGGCTACAAGGCACGGGAATACCAAATAGTGGCAGCATTAGATATAGCTACGAAGGCATGAGTGTCAAGTAGAGGGAAAGGCATGGTCATAGACTACCAGTAGGGTTTGCCGGAGCTGCTGCAGACTGTGGCGGCGCTCGGTGTTGACGTTGCCAATGATGGGGAGCGCGCGTGGGTGAATGGGAGGTACTGGCAGGTACATGCGATCGTTGCGAAAAATCTTGTGTGGTCGAGGGGCGAAGGGGTGGCAGGTACTGGCTGGAATTATTTGCGAAGCTCGTCGGAGCAGTGTAGGTTCAAGCAAAATTAGGGCGGCCTGGAGGCAGATGGTGGGTGGCGTCTGGGGGGAAATGAAGAGAGAGCATGGTTACAGGAGAGATTGATTGCTGTGTTAACATGAATTAACGCAATTGAAATCGGGCCAGAAACGGTCGGAGTTGAGGCGGGGTCAGCGCGGGGGGGGGGGGGTGAAGACGACGACTGACGAGTGGGGCCTAGTGTTCAGCGAGAGAGAGAAGAACGAGGTAGGGTCCGTGACTCAGTGACTGCGCGGGTTTAACGTTTGGTACGAATCGTTTTCTGCGGGGGAGAGGGGAAATGGGCTTGCTGGGCTAGATGGGCTAGGTGGGTTGGGCTGGGTTGTTTCCCTTTTTTTATTCCGAATCCTTTTTCTTTTTCTATTTAGATTTTATGTTTTGATTTTATTCAAATGATTTCAAACCCTTTTTCTTTTCAAACTTTTCAGCAAGTTTCTGTACTGTTTAAACATGTATTTTTAAGACCATTTTTAGAATAATTTCTTTATTCTTTTTATGATTTTATTCTTTATTAAAATAAGCACTTGCCTTTATTCAAATAAGATTAAATATATTTTCAAACTCTTTATTTGAATTCTAATTTTCACTAAACTTTTTCAGTAGGTTTTATTTATTTAATAGGGTCTTTAAATAATTCACTTTGAATAATTTAAAGTATTTTAATATAATTTATTTAATCATTTAAATTGGGTAGATTGTCTTTATTCAAATCAAATTAAATATGGTTTTAATCCTATATAAATTCTTATTCAAATGATTCTTTTATTCCATTTAAGTTAATTAAATAACTTTTATTCCACTTGGGAAAATTCCAATTATTATCTTCCCATGATTTAATTATTCATTTCTATTAGGGACTTTGTCTTTATTTAATAGGATGGAATTTGGTTAATGCCATATAAATTTATTTGAATATTCTTTATCCATTTATTTCATTTGGATTTGGATTATATTTATTCCATTTGATTATGGACTTGGCCAAGTTTTATTTTGGCTTTTGAATATTCTTTATTTATTTATTTCCTTATCTTATAAAATCCATATCTTTTTATTTATTGATCCAAACTTGGTGATTCCAATTTGTGGAATTTTATTTAGTATCTGTTTATCCTTTTATATCCCTTTAGGATTAGTTGCTCACAATTTGGTATGGATTTTAGGTGGGAGCTTTATTAGCTTTGGAAATTATTTCCTTTCATCTTATTAAATTCATAATTTTTTATCCATGGTTCCAAATTAAATAGAATCAATTTCTACGGTTTTATAATATTTCTATTTGTCATTCTTATCATTTTTAAATGCTTGTTGATCAATTTTTATATGGATCAAATCCATAGTCCTGGGAATGATTTATTCCATTAGGGTTTTGGGGTTTTGGTTTATCTTCCAAAGTTTAAATGTATTTCACTTGATTGAAATTTGTTGGATTCCATTTTATTCAAAGTTTGTTCAAGATGGGTTTGATGTTTCCATTTGGAAATGAAAAGTTTCTTTTCACCCTAAATTTCAACAATTATTTATTTTGTTTATTTATTTTTCACATTTCAAAATTTGGAAAATTTTGGGATGTGACAGGCTACCACCCTTAAAAGAAATCTTGTCCCGAGATTTGGGAAAATTAGAGGTTACAAGTTGGCTTCAAAGCAACTAGGGTACTACCACCCTTAAAAATTTCCAACTAGATTACATCTTGGCTTGCTTGGGATCTTGATGAAACTTCTCTGGACAGACATACTGCATAGTGTCCTTTGTTTCCACACTTGAAACATGTGACAACGCTGAGATCCCTCATAGGCTTACCTGTCTTGTACCTCATCTTTTCTGGAAAATTGCTTGCATAATGTCCTTGGTCACCACAATTGTAACATGTGACAAGGTTGAGTTCTTCACGTATCTTCTGTGGACAAGTTGATATATAATGGCCTAGCTCTTTGCAGTTGTTGCACCACACTTGGTTAATTTCCTTATTCTTCTTTTTCTTGGGTTTCTCCAAAGCTAGGAGTTATTCTAGTTCATGCTCTTCATATCTCACCTCAAAGGTGGGAAAGTCTCCTCAGTTCCTTAATCGATTCCTTGGATAATACATACGTTTCCTCTTTTGTCCATCAAGGTGATTCCTAGTGTATGGAGGTGCAATCTGAGATTTGCCTTTGCTTTCATCCTTCTTGATAGAAGTTGTTTCCTCAAGGGGGTTTCCAAACTTTTGATGCACTCCACCTTGTTTCCTTTGTTGAACTATAGAATAAATGGAGCATTGGATAGGCACATGATTATTTCCTTCACATAGGAAATAAGTAGCTTGTGATGTGGGACATTGTTTAGTTGGATGTTTCTCTTCACAATTAGGGCATTGATCTTCATGCTCTTTGGAATTGTGATCCATGTATCCACAAATATTGCAAGCTTGAGTTCCTTCTATAATATCATCCTTGATATCACTGTTGTCACAATCTCCTTGGGAAAGGTTGTCTTTCATGTTGATCATTTGAGTGGTCATCCCTTGCAACAATTGGGATTGGATTTCCAAAAACTTTTGCAAGGTTGGGTATAACTCATTATTGTTGGCTAAAAATTGAGTTGTCATCTGATTCAACTGGGTTTGGTTTGCTAGTAGTTCTCTTATGTGCATCTCTTGGTTGTTGTTGTTTTCACCATTCTTGATGTTGGAGTCTCTTGGGGAAGTCATCTGCTTGGGTTGGATTGGGATAAGAATAGGCAAAAGATTTCTATAGGAAACATTCTAATCACACATCACAAATCACACAAGCAATGTGCAAGCAATCACAAACAAACATTCCACTCAAACAACAAGGTTCAAGCACATTTTTAGGCAACAAAATATTTTTGCTACACCACATAAGTTGGTGGGTTTAAACTAACCATTAGTATGGTGGTCCAACTATATGGCTCACTTGAGATCATTCCATTCTTCTTTGTTGTTTCTTCTTGAACAAGATCATGGTTTCTTTGGAAAAATTCTTGCATCTTGGTCACAAACTTCAAAGGTGATGATGGTTCCTTGTAAGTTATGTTTCTTTTGTATTCAAGTCTTGAGTATTATTTCTTGTCTCACTTGTAGTCCTTAGTGACGTCCAAGTTGAAGTCCTTTGCTCATGGTGAAGTCTTTGCTCATGGTTGAGGTTTTGTCCGTCAAGTTAAAATAGAAGAGATGTAGAATCAAAACCAAAAAGGTTGAGGAAAGAGTTTACAAGATTGTTTGTAAATACGTTTTGGAACAAATACAACTCCTATTTTTCTAAGGGGTTTTGTCCAATCCTAGGGTTACAAATCCTACAGGCAACATAGTGCTCTGATACGATCTGTAGAGGTCCCAACCTTTAATAAGGTAGATATCCATGTGATTACAATGCTAGTCCCTGGATCAATAACTAGCATCCACAGTTAAGATGTAATATCAAGAAACAAAGGTCATAATACAACTTTATAACCTGGAATAAAATAATTCATTACATCTTACATAGCTCATTTGGCTATCTCATTACAATGCAGCAGAAATAAATATAGATGGAGTCCTTCATCTTCAAAGTGCCACAGGCAATCATGTTGGTTGTAGACTTGTAATCCTAATCAACACACTTCACTAACATCAAACAAACCTACAACATAATAAGTTACAGCCACAAGGGTCAATACATTTGAATTGTATTGGCAAGTGATACTATGGTAGTATAGTGGTAACTATCATCTATATGCATTTGGCTAAGTGGAGCTTAGGCTAGCTTTGCTCAAAATAGATTTTCCTTATCATTTGAAAACACTAAGTTTTTGTTTATCAATAACACCCAATGCATCTACCAATCAAAGATTAAAGATCCTTTAACCCTTGTTCAACCACAAGTTTTTAACTTAGAAATTGGGATGAGGAGATTCTTGATAGCTTCCATGTCTTGATGCTCAAATTGTCCATTGCTGGGGACAAGGCTAAGTACTTAGATTTTACACTCTGCAGAGGTGGTGCACTTTCCCCACAAGACTCGACATGCATCGAGACAATATCTTTCAGAAGCCTTCCCTTAGACCAAAATGGACGCGCTCCAAACCTATCATCCCCTACCACCAACTGTCCATTTGGCTAAGTTATTGCAACCTATATGATCCAGGCAGAGCCCATAATGCCAAGTGGCTGCACTTGAAGCTTCTCAACATTTGACATCTCAAATCTCTTTGTTCCTGGGTGGCATTCCACAAGTGAGATACACAAGGTTCACCAGTCCCCTGGCCTTGTGTAACCATTCAACAAAAATCCATCCAAGCAATACCATTCCACCCAGGTGATTCATTCACATAGTTGTTTTATTAAACAAAACACAAGTCCTTGACTTAGAAATATTCCATAGCATGAATATAATCCACCCTTATTTTCTACTAGCTAAGCTAAGCATGATAGTAGTAGGAATCTTAACTTAGGAAAATTCTATTAAGGTTTCATCTACTAGGATTTCCTATGGCATAGTTTATACTCAGTAAAAATTCCATGCAAGTCCTACTTAGAAAATATCACTAATGCATAGTGAAAATAATAGGACAAAAGTATGAAGCATCACTTGCCTTTTTGGTAGATAATATAAGTTCACTCCTTGATCTTGCAATAGTCACACTCTTCAAATTCCACTACAATTCAATCAAGCAAGCAAATATTCAGTCTACCATTCAAGCAATCATCACACAGAATAATAAAAACAAAGCAATGCATGCAAGCATGCCAAAGATTGTTTTATTTGGAAAAGTGATTTCTAATAGGTTATAAACATTTTAAAACACCTATTGGTCATTTATAAAAGTAGTAAAACCATTTGATATTAAGTTAGTGAAAATGGTCACTTTAGATCATTTTTGTTTTGCTAGAAATGGTTTAAATCAAAGTAATTATTTCTAGTGTTTGGCAAATATATTTTGAACACATATGTTGGTGTTTTAAGGTCAAGGGTTTAATATTAAAATCATTTGCAAAAGGTTTTACCTATAAACCATTTTTAAGTCAAACAACATTTTATTTCATTAGAAATGCCTTTTAAACAAAGTAATAACTTTTTAGTGTTCACCAAATATTTTTTTAAATCCTAAAACTTGGTTTTTAGGGTCAGGGAGTTTAAATCAAATCATTTTCCAAAGGTTTTACTCAAAAAGCATTTTTAAAACATAAACAATATTTTTATTTAACTAAAAATGCTTTTATTCAAAGATTTATTCTTCAGCTTCACAAAATACACTTTTAAATCTACAAGTTGGTTTCTATGGTTAGTAGGTTCAAAAAATCCATTTACCAAAGATTTTATCTCAAAAACATTTTTAGAATGAATTTTATACATAAAATATGCCTACACAAGTTTCTGCAAAACAACTAATTTTCCAGAAGCAAATCATTAAACAAAGTGCATGGTTGGAAATTACTCTTTTTGCTGATTCTATTGATATAAAATTTGTAAAATTTGGACGTGTAGATTTAAAGTTATGAATTTTACAAAATCACATATCTAATAGAAATGTTTCTGTTTTTAAATCAAACTCTGAGCCACGTGGAGCAATCTTATTGGGCGTTACCGCTTCGGTTGGATCGACCTTTCTGGGCCGTCAGATCTAAATGGCTACGTACGGCACAGATCAAAGGATACCCCTTCGGTTAAGTTTCTATCGCATCCATTAGATCCAGATCCTACGGCTCATAACTACTGGCCATCAACTGGCGGCGCTGGCGATGGTGAACGGCGGCGGCGCGCTCGTCCAGTGAGGTTGCTGGTGATACAGGAGGCTAGAGAGAGAGAGGGGAAGGGCTTACCAAGTTCGCAGAGGTGTGGTGAAGCTCAAGGTTGTCGTGGGGAGGCCAGGGCGCACGGTGTCGTCCTGAATCGCTCGCCGGAGTCGTCTCTGTCGACGGGCTCGCTCTGGTGTCGTCGATGGCGAGGCTACAAGGCATGGGAAGACCAAATAGTGGCGGTGTTAGACGCGCGAGAGAGCTACGAAGGCATGAGTGTCAAGTAGAGGGAAGGGCGTGGTCAGAGACTACCAGTATGGTTCACCGGAGCTGCTGCAGACTATGGCGGCGCTCGGTGTTGACGTTGCCGACGATGGGGAGCGCACGGGGCGAATGCGAGGTACTGGTAGGTACAGGCGATCCTTGCGAACAATCTTGTGTGGTCGAGGGGCAAAGGGGTGGCAGGTACTGGCCGGAATTGTTTGCGAAGCTCGTCGGAGCAGTGTAGGTTTCCAAGCAAAATTAGGGCAGCCTGGAGGCAGAGGGTGGGTGGCGTCTGGGGGGAAATGGAGAGGGAAGGGAGGCGATTAGTAGAGCATGGTTGCAGGAGAGATTGATTGTTGTGTTAACACGAATTAACGCGATTGAAATCGGGCCAGAAACGGCCGGAGTTGAGGCGGGGTTAGCGCGCGGGGGGGGGGGGGGTGAAGACGACGACTGACGAGTGGGGCCTGGTGTTCAGCAAGAGAGAGAAGAACGAGGTGGGGTAGTGACTGTGCTGGTTTAACGTTTGGTACGAATCGTTTTCTGTGGGGGAGAGGGGAAATGGGCCTGCTGGGTTAGATGGGCTAGGTGGGTTGGGCTGGGTTGTTTCCTTTTTTTTATTCTGAATCCTTTTTCTTTTTCTATTTAGATTTTCTGTTTTGATTTTATTCAAATGATTTCAAACACTTTTTCTTTTCAAACTTTTCAGCAAGTTTCTGTACTGTTTAAACATGTATTTTTAAGACTATTTTTAGAATAATTTCTTTATTATTTTTATGGTTTTATTCTTTATTAAAATAAGCACTTGCCTTTATTCAAATAAGATTAAATATATTTTCAAACTCTTTATTTGAATTCTAATTTTCACTAAACTTTTTCAGTAGGTTTTATTTATTTAATAGGGTCTTTAAATAATTCACTTTGAATAATTTAAAGTATTTTAATATAATTTATTAATCATTTAAATTGGGTAGATTGTCTTTATTCAAATCAAATTAAATATGGTTTTAATCCTATATAAATTCTTATTCAAATGATTCTTTTATTCCATTTAAGTTAATTAAATAACTTTTATTCCACTTGGGCAAATTCCAATTATTATTTTCCCATGATTTAATTATTCATTTCTATTAGGGACTTTGTCTTTATTTAATAGGATGGAATTTGGTTAATGCCATATAATTTTATTTAAATATTATTTATCCATTTATTTCATTTGGATTTGGATTATATTTATTCCATTTGCTTATGGACTTGGCCAAGTTTTATTTTGGCTTTTGAATATTCTTTATTTATTTATTTATTTCCTTATCTTATAAAATCCATATCTTTATATTTATAGATCCAAACTTGGTGATTCCAATTTGTGGAATTTTATTTAGTATTTGTTTATCCTTTTATATCCCTTTAGGATTAGTTTCTCACAATTTGGTATGGATTTTAGGTGGGAGCTTTATTAGCTTTGGAAATTATTTCCTTTCATCTTATTAAATTCATAAGTTTGTATACATGGTTCCAAATTAAGTAGAATCAATTTATATGGTTTTATAATATTTCTATTTTTCATTCTTATCATTTATAAATGCTTGTTGATAAATTTTTATATCGATCAAATCCATAGTCTTGGGAATGTTTTATTCCATTAGGGTTTTTGGGTTTTGGTTTATCTTCTAAAGTTTAAATGTATTTCACTTGATTGAAATTTGTTGGATTCCATTTTATTCAAAGTTTGTTCAAGGTGGGTTTGATGTTTCCATTTGAAAATGAAAAGTTTCTTTTCACCCTAAATTTCAAAAATTATTTATTTTGTTTATTTATTTTTCACATTTCAAAATTTGGAAAATTTTGGGATGTGACATTTCTCCCCGGAATATCCGCCCTGGGGGCGGAGTTTTCCCAGGGGCGGATAGTCTGCCCCTAGTGGGGGGCGGATAATCCGCCCCCAAACTTGTTCAACAGCCAGATCTGTGCAGGGGGTATTTAAGCCAGCCTTTCCCCTCCTGCCAGATCTCTTCGTTCATTCGAAAAATTCAAGATCTGATCTGCAACCTTCATCCAAGAGAGCTCCACCTAGATCCACCCAAAGGCCCCGTCCCTTGGGGAATCGAAGGAGGAGAACTCGATCTTCATCAACTGCAATCAAGCGCTTCATCCTCTTTCCATTCATTTGGAGAATCACCGATATAGTATTTCTTGCAAATACCTAGATCCTTGTTTTGTTTATATTGATAAACCTTGTTCTTGTGACAGCTTGTTGTCATCTCGGGAGCCCCCAATTCAGTTATGGGTGTGTGCCCCGGTAGCGTTGTAAAAGGCACCTGTTCCCGCCTCGAAGGGTACCAATAGTGGAGAAGGTGGATCAGGCCTCTTGTGGCGAGATCCATCGGAGAATAGGGTGAGGCCTATTGTGGCGTGGTGGTCTTAGAACCACCCACCCCTCCAACGCAGATGTACTTCCCTTAACAAGGAAGGAACTGCGGTAAAACAAATCCCTGTGTCTCCGCGTGCTCCACTATGGATCCCTCACTCCTCTCTTTACGTGCTTAGTAGCTAGGTTTGCATATAGGCACATTCTCGTAGTTACATATCTAGAGAATTTACTTTGTGTCAAGCCTAAAATTGAAAAAGTACTAAAAACTGGGTAGCACCTATTCACCCCCCCTCTAGGTGCCCATACGATCCATTTCAATTGGTATCAGAGCCCCGGCTCTTATTTTGGGCTTAACCGCCTAAGGGAAGTATGGGTTCCAAGGTAGATGGGAGTGATGCTCCAGAGGTAGTCACCATGAATGATCTCAAGACGTTGGAAACAACCTTGGTGAGTTCAATGGAGGCTAAGATGGAAGAGATGCGTCAACTGATAATGCATCTCTCCACATCCGCAGCATCACCTCCATCTAACTCTGAGGCTACCACTCCGCAATCCAAGGAAACGGGTAAAACCGATTCCAAAGATAACGAAGTGGTTGGTGATGACACTAGCAAGAGCTCCACCTCGAAAAAGGATAGTGGTAAGGAAGGATACAATGAGGTTTCCCATGTGTATTCACCTGATCCACCTATCCCTCACCCACATATATATAATAGGGGTGATCCACCCAAACTTTCTGCATCTACTTTTACTCAATGGCAATTTTTGATGAAGTCTCATGTGTGTAGTTCCTCCATTGAGTTGTGGAAAATCATCAAAAATGGTCTTCATGTTGGAAACCCCAACAATTTCACAAGAAGAGAAGTTGTTGATAGCCAACTCAACGCTATAGCTCTACGCATGATACAGCTTGGTGTTGGTGACAAAGATATGCCACACATTCAGCATCTTAGTACAGCTAAGGAAGCTTGGGATGCTCTCACCAATCTCTTCATCGGAAATGAAAGTATGAGAAGGAATAGATATGATGCTTTGAGCAATGAAGCTAAAGGATTTTATATGTTGGATGGAGAAAACCACGATGACATGTATAGGAGGCTCAAGGCAATAGCCACAACTTTCAGGAATCATGGTGCCGCTCACGTTGATGATGCATGGATCAAGTGCAAATATGTCAGTGCTCTTATGCCATTTGAGCCCACAGATTTGAAAAGTCTCCAAGGTAGGCATAACTACCACCTTATGACATCCAATGATGTAATGCAAGAAATGGTCGCTTTCAAAGTGGTTGCCAAGAATGCCGAAGATGCTCGCGCCCGAGCTATGGGGATGCAAAAGGGGGTCAACATGGCCTTGAAGACTAGTGTGATTGATCATGATGAATATACCATAGAAGGTATGGACTGTTCCGAGGATATAAAAAGGATTCACGGACAATACCTGGCTCTTTATGCTAGAAACTTTTGGAAAGACCCAGCCAAGGCTAAAGCTAAACTAGAACGCAAGAGTGGAGCCTATGGAAGAAAGGAAAATGGTCCCAAGCTAAGAACATGTTTCAACTGTGGTGACCGGCTGCACTTTATAGCGGAGTGTCCATATCAAAGTATGGAAGATAATGGAGGAAGACTTATTTTCAAAGGCTCCACTCAAGAAACAGTTTGTGAAGAAGAATGCTCCTTTCAAGAAGCAACCAAAGATTGTTCTAGTGGCCCAAGAAGAATATTCTTCGGGAAGTGAAGATGAGGATGAGGATGATAGCTCTCAAGAGGTGGCTGCTATAGTCACCACATCTACTTCAACATCTCTCTTCGACTCTCCGAACAAAAACATCATCAACAAGAATGCTACTTGTCTCATGGCAAGAAGTTCCAAGGTAACTACTTCTAACTCTTCTTTTCATATGGCTATGATTGACATGGATGATCCTACTAGTCTTAAGGTTAAAGAAGAGATTATTGCTTTGGATGATTTCTACACTAACTTGCAAGGTGAGCACAAAATACGTTTTGAAGCTCTTATGGATCAGCTGGACCAAAATGAAGCTCTCCTCGAAGAAAAGGGCAGAATTGAAAGGGAGGATGCAATGGAAATTGCATCCTTAAAAAATGCTCTAGAAGAAGAGGAAGAGGCTCGGGTTTCTCTTGAAGAGAGGCTTGAGTCCGTTGAGGAGTCACATGAAGAAATAGTGGCTAAACTGGTTAAGGAACGTGACAATGCAGTCACCAAAGCAAAGAAGTTAAAGAAGGAAAATATTGACTTTGGGGCTGCTCATGATAGACTCTCCGAGGAATTGGAAAAACTTGACATCGCTCACAAGGCGTTGAAAAGCGATTTCTCCATTCTCAATGAGTCACATGATCAGCTCCAAATTCAATTGTCCAAGTATGATGTTCCTAGCACATCCAATTCAACATATAGTCACAAGGAAAATGCTAGTGTGGAAGAAGAATTTGTCAAGGACATCACTCCCAAGGATAAGGGTGTTCTTGATGAAGTTCTTGGCAAGCAAAGGTCAAATCATGGTAAAGAGGGACTTGGATATGTCAACAAGTCCAAGAAAAAGAAAACAAGAAGAACAAGACCAAGAATGTACAATCAAAGACAAGCACCGCTGAGAAGAATGTCACAAAAGACAAAACTAACAATATTGGTTTTGCAGGTTCTCAAAATCCAAATTATGAACTCTTTTGTGATGATTATGACAATTTTTATGCTTATTATGTCGGTCCCTTTGATGAATATATTGCTTGGTCTATTTGGGTTCAAAGACCCTTGTTACTAACATGAAAGGACCCATTGAAAAATGCGTACCTAAAACCAAGAAGTAATTCTCTTGCAGGGCTATGCTTCCGGTGGGTCGAAATGGGTGCTGGATAGTGGATGCACTAGTCATATGACCAGAAGCAAGGAGATCATCACGGAGATGCGTCCAAATCATGATAATATTACAGTCTCCTACGGTGATAAGTCTAAATCTCAGGTATTGGGTCTTGGCAAGGTTGTGGTTGCCCACGATATCTCTCTCGTGGACGTCATGCTTGTTGAGACCCTCGGTTACAACCTTATTTCTGTTCGTGCCGTTGGCAAGATGGGTTTTTTATGTTTTCATTGATGATGATTTGGTGGTACTCTTGTGGAGCAAGTCCCTAAAGGTCGCTTTCGTTGGGTACGTCGAAAATGACATGTATGTGGTGGACTTTTCGGGGAAAACCACTTCGGGTCCGATGTGCCTATTCGGAAAGGCCGACGTGGGCGGGTTATGGCATCGCTGTTTAGCCCATGTCAACATGAGAACTTTGCAAAGTCTCTACAAGGGTGGCCACATCCTTGGACTAAAAGACAATGTCTCCTTTGCCAAAGACCGTGTTTGCAGGGCTTGTGCTGAAGGCAAAATGCATGACTCTCCCCACAAGAGGAAGACTATTGTGTCTTCAAATAGGATCTTGGAATTACTTCATGTGGATTTATTCGGCCCACCATCTCATGCAAGTCTTGGTGGGAAGAAATATTGCTTGGCTATTGTCGATGATTACTCAAGATATACATGGGTCTACTTCTTCAAGCTAAAGAGTGAGACTCAACAAACGGTTATTGACTTTGCCAATGAAGTTCAACGTAAACACAATGTTTCTATCTTGGCAATAAGAAGTGACAACGGCTCCGAATTCAAGAACTACACTTTAAATGAGTTTCTCAGCGAAGAGGGGATAAGACATCAATATTCCGCTGCGTACACCCCTCAACAAAATGGTGTAGCCGAGAGGAAGAACCGGACATTGATGGACATGGAAAGATCAATGTTGGTTGAATTCAAGTCTCCTTACAACTTTTGGGCTGAAGCCATATCCACTGCTTGTCACTCATCTAACCGGCTCTATCCCCGAAAGATTTTGGACAAGACTCCATATGAAATACTTGCCGGTAACAAGCCCAACATCTCATACTTCAGGGTATTCGGTTGTAAGTGTTTCTTTCTTATTAAAGGTGTATGCTTGTCTAAATTTGAGTCCAAGGCTTTAGAAGGTATTTTTGTTGGTTACGGTGCCGAATCCCACACTTATAGAGTCTACAACAAGCTCACTAGGACTATTGTAGAATCTTGTAGTGTGGAGTTCGATGAAAATAACGGCTCCTATTTAGGGCAAGTTGATGTTTGTGATGCAGATGTTGAAATACTCCAAGATGCCATAAGAAGAATGGGCGTGGGATTTTTCTGCCCCATTGAGGAACCCCTTGTGGCGGATCGGGAGGACAATGCTCCACTCAAGTGGAGCCCTCATCTACACAAGATCAACAAGCCCCTACTGCTGGAGAAAACTCTGCACCAACTCCGCAATATGCTGAAGATCATCTGTCTCCTGGGAAAAATGGTAGTCCTAGGCCGGATTATCCGCCCCCTCCAAAGGGCGGACAGTCCGCCCTTGGCACTCCAAATCGTCCCAGGGGATCCGAAGAAGAAGGGAACAACCAAGAAGACTCCAGGCCGGATTCTCCGGCCCCCGAGGGTGGATTATCCGGCTCTGGATCTCCCAGCTCTGGCAGGCATTCACAAGAAGAGGAGGTTGCTGCGTCATCTCCCAGGCCGGACTGTTCGGCCCCACCAAGGGGCAGATTATCCGGCCCTGAAGAAAATTTTCAGCAACAAGCTCCTGTTGTAAATTCAGAACAGGATCAAGGGCAAGAACAAGATCAAGGGCAAGGTAGTGGTTAAGACAAGGATACCAATGTTGAATCCACTCCTCCTAGAAACAATAAGGATATTGAGACTCGTCGCAAGGCTCATGCTGATCTGAACCTTGAGCTAAGGGGTCACACTCTTGACAAGGTTGTCGGCGATCTACGAAGAAGGGTATCTACTAGAAGAGAACTTGCAAGCTTTTGTGATCATCAAGCTCACATTTCTATGGTTGAGCCGAAGAAGGTCTTTGATGCTCTTGAAGATCCCGATTGGGTTGTAGCAATGCATGAAGAATTAAATAACTTCGAGCGTAACAAAGTTTGGAAGCTCGTAGAGAAACCCAAGGATTGCCGCAATGTTATCGGCACCAAGTGGATTTTCAAGAACAAACAAGATGAAAATGGCATTGTTGTGAGGAATAAAGGAAGACTCGTGGTCAAGGATTCTCTCAAGTAGAAGGAATTGATTTTGGCGAGACTTATGCTCCTGTGGCTCGTCTTGAGTCCATCTGTATCCTTCTTGCCTATGCAGCACATCATAATTTTAAATTACAGCAAATGGATGTTAAGAGTGCATTTCTTAATGGTCCACTACATGAGTTGGTATACGTCAAGCAGCCCCCGGGTTTTGAGGACCCCAAATTTCCGAACCATGTCTACAAACTCGATAAGGCACTCTATGGCCTTAAACAAGCCCCATGTGCGTGGTATGAGCACCTTAAAGAGCTTTTGTTAGACCGTGGATTCGAAGTTGGGAAAATCGATCCCACTCTTTTTACTAAGAAGGTTAATGGGGAGATTTTTGTATGCCAACTTTATGTAGATGACATTATTTTTGGCTCCACTAACCAAGCTTTTAACGATGAATTTTCAAAGCTTATGACTGTCAGGTTTGAGATGTCAATGATGGGTGAGTTGAGGTTCTTTCTTGGATTGAAGATCAAACAACTTAGAGAGGGAACCTTTATTAATCAAGCTAAGTACATCCAAGACATGCTCAAAAGGTTCAAGATGACAGATCTCAGTGGCGTTGCTACTCCAATGCAAACAAAGTGTCATCTTGAGCTCAATCCCAAGGGTAAAGACATGGACCAAAAGGTATACCGATCCATGATCGGCTCTCTCCTTTACCTTTGCGCGTCTAGGCCCGATATCGTGTTAAGTGTAGGAGTGTGTGCATGGTACCAGGCCGCTCCTAAATAAAGCCACTTAGTGGCGGTCAAACGAATCTTCAGATATTTGGTCCATTCCCCAAATTTTGGGTTATGGTAACCCAAAGGTTCAAGTTTCTCTCTTTGCGGTTACACTGATTCAGATTGGGCCGGTGAAAAAGATGACAGAAAATCAACTTCTGGTGCATGTCAATTCTTGGGCAGGTCTCTAGTGTCTTGGTCTTCAAAGAAACAGAATTGCATCTCACTCTCAACCGCCAAAGCTGAATATGTTGCTGATGCAAGTGCTTGTACACAATTATTATGGATGAGGCAAACTTTAAAGGAATATGGTGTCAATTGTGCCTCTATTATGTGACAATGAAAGTGCTATCAAAATTGCTTACAATCCTGTGCAGCATACAAGGACAAAACATATTAAGACCTCGCAACCATTTCATTCGGGATCATGTTGCACATGGCGATATTGCCCTATCCTTTGTGAGCACGAAGAACCAACTTTCTGATATTTTCACGAAGCCCCTTGATGAAGCAAGATTTTGTTATTTGAGGAATGAGCTAAATATCATAGATTCAAGGAGCTTGGCTTGACTACCCTTGCACACTCACTTGCTCTTATTCATGTATTTGGTTTAGATGCGGGCATAGACATAGGGGGAGTGTGGTCCTAATTGATTGGGCTAACCCTCCCCCATAATGCCGAAAGCAAGAAAAATCATTTCCCTTAATATCATTTTGTGATATGTGGGTCATCGATGAGCATTGGTTTTGAACTCAAGATACATCTTCGCGGTGTCATGCCATGCGCTCCAACATGGTGGATTCGTCCACCACCCTCTTACTTGAGAAGAGTTGGTTTCTAATGGCTCTCTTTGGATTTTCTTCCATATTTCTTGTTCTTATGGAAAACACACTCAACTTTGGATTTTGTTTGATTTGGTTCTTGCAAATTTGGGTGTGTAGTACCATCTCAGTTTGTTACTCTAAACCCAAGCCTTCTTTCCCTCCTTGAACCATCTATTCTTGCACACAAGTCCTCTATACACCAGCGAGGGGTTTTGCAAGGGTGCTCCGGCCTGAATCTATTCTTAACAGAAAATTCAGAGGGGGGGGACTATCCGCCCCAAGTGAGGGGCGGATTATCCGCCCCGGGCGTATTCTGCCTCTTAAGGGATGGGTCGGGGAGGCTAGGCTCAAACAGAGCAGCCAACCCTCCCCCAACCCTAGCTCTGCCCCCAGCCACCGCCGGAGCCTCCGCCCCTCCCGGAGTCGATTTGACCACCGGATTCTCCGGGCCCTTCCCGGATCTTCTTCACCTCGCCTCCAGGTATCTTCTCCTCCGCGATTTTCCTCCAATGAGTGAGGGTAACTCCCTCATCTCTCTCCTTTTGTATGGGATGCATTTTTTTGGTGGAAATCTTGTTGTAGAATATCCTTGGTGTTTTCCTTTCTTGCTAGAATCAGTAGTATTGCAACCCTAGTGCCCGATCTGTTTTGCCATGGTAAAACTGGGACGTTCCAGAAATTTTCTGCGGGGCGCGGATTATCCGCCCCTGCAAGGGCCGAATAATCCGTCCTGGAGATTTACATCTGGTCTGGTTTGGTCCTGATTCCTACAATGCACATCATTGGCTTATGGATTGCTTTTCTACTATTTCTACCATTTCTCCTAGACTTGTGTGTGCTTATCTCCAAGCTATCCCTCTCATGATTTTCATAGGTGGTTCCAAGCCTACTAAGACCTTCTCTCATCATCCCCGTGCCCGTTATCTCAAGCCCACTGCAGAAGGGACGTTCTTCAGGGGCGTTAGCATCGCTCTTCTTCCTTTTTGGTGTTTCGATGCCAAAGGGGGAGAAGTAGTTCTATTAGGTCTCGTGGATTTGCAAGGGTCGGGCGTAAGCACTTGTATTTCCATCGTTTTATTTGCTTGCTTGTGCTCTTTTTAGCGTGAACTTATTTGCTATTTGTGCTTGGATTATGTAAGACTATGTCGTGCTCTACTCTGTTTGGTCTTCTGGAATCCCGGATTTATATTGTGGGTCTACTCTCATGGAATTCTGGATTTATCTGTTTGATGGCATATGGAATCATGTGATTATCTAGCGTATGCATCAATATTGTGGGATGTGCTTGGAGTCTACCAATCTCATTATTTTCTTTGGCTATAATCACATCCCGGTGGTATGACCTTGTTTCCCAACCCACCTTGTTTCAGTTATCTTTGCTATGAAAGTTGTGTTCTCTCTAGTGGGTGTATTTGTATTCAAATGCAAATTGTAAATATGCACACATCTAGGGGGAGCATCTTTCATTGCAAATCCTAGTATTGTCATCTAACACCAAAAAGGGGGAGATTGAAAGAACATTTCATAATCCCTAGTGTTTTGTGTGTTAGATAACAATATCAGGGATTATTTAATGTGTGTTGATGTGTTGCAGCTCTCTCTAAGGATAAAAGGAAAAGGAATCTGCCTTTGGGGGCGGATAATCCGTCCCACCCTTTTCCCAGATAGGTGCAAGCCCCAGAAGGGGGCGGAGTTTCGGCCGGATTTTCCGGCCCCCCGGATAATCCGCCCCTCATGTTCACTGCCAAGGCGCAATCCCCAGAGGGAGGGCGGAGTTTTGGCCGGACTTTCCGGCCACGCGGATAATCCGCCCCTGGAGGGGGTCCGGATAATCCGCCCCCCCCAAGGTCTTCATCAAGTTCTGCAGGCGCCAGCCCCAGAGAGGGGGCAGATTTTCTCCCCGGAATATCCTCCCTGGGGGCGGAGTTTTCCTAGGGGGCAGATAGTCCGCCCCTAGTGGGGGCGGATAATCCGCCCCCAAACTTGTTCAACGGCCAGATCTGTGCAGGGGTATTTAAGCCAGCCTTCCCCCTCCTGCCAGATCTCTTGGTTCATTTGAAAAAGTCAAGATCTGATCTGCAACCTTCATCCAAGAGAGCTCCACCTATATCCACCCAAAGGCCCCGTCCCTTGGGGAATCGAAGGAGGAGAACTCGATCTTCATCAACTGCAATCAAGCACTTCATCGCCTCTCCATTCATTTGGATAATCACCGATCTAGTATTTCTTGCAAATACCTAGATCCTTGTTTTGTTTATATTGATAAACCTTGTTCTTGTGACAGCTTGTCATGTCGGGAGCCCCCAATTCAGTTGTGGGTGTGTGCCCCGGTAGCGTTGTAAAAGGCACTGGTTCCCGCCTCGAAGGGTACCAATAGTGGAGAAGGTGGATCAGGCCTCTCGTGGCGAGATCCATCGGAGAATAGGGTGAGGCCTATTGTGGCGTGGTGGTCTTAGAACCGCCCACCCCTCCAACACAGATGTACTTTCCTTAACAAGGAAGAAACTGCGGTAAAACAAATCCATGTGTCTCCGTGTGCTCCACTACGGTTCCCTCGCTCCTCTCTTTACATGCTTAGTAGCTAGGTTTGCATATAGGGAAATTCTCGTAGTTACATATCTAGAGAATTTACTTTGTGTCAAGCCTAAAATTGAAAAAGTACTAAAAATTGGGTAGCACCTATTCACCCCCTCTAGGTACCCATATGATCCATTTCAGGCCCCACAAGAACATCAACCTCGACCTGATCACGGATGGCGTGGTCAGCCAGCCCCTCCCGAGTCAGCTTCCGCGAGCACTCTGAGGCAACTAACTCCTCAAGGACCGGACGAGAAGCATCAACGGTAATGGATCTACCCATAACATGCGTCCTGGACCTCGCCGGCGAAGCAGAGCAAGTCCGCTGAATTTCCACAGATGCATAAAAAAGAGCCTCCTGTAACTGAGCTGGAGAAACACGGGTCGCCGAGGGAGAGCCCTTTCCACGAAGGGGGAAATCCACAGGAAGTGCATCCAAAAGTTGTCATCTCCGAGGAGTAACCGGATTAGCATTAAAAGGAGTAATAGCAATCACCCTCCGCACCCCATGACTAGAAGATGAAGGCGTCGAAGTACCCTGTGCAGTCGTGGTCGAGGAAGAACCAGAACCCGCCCCCTGAGTGGCAGTCGCAGGATCAGAAATATCCATAGCATCCTCCATAGACTTCCCATTGGCATCATCATCAGCATCATCATCCCCTTGTCTCCACAAGAAAGGGACAAACTCTAGTTTCGGAATATAACCCTCCGGTTCAATCCGGAAACGAAACTCATATACCTTATGCTTGACCACAGCATCAGACACAATGTAGTGACCCAAAGAATCATGCAGTTTTAGAAAAACTTTTGTATCAAACATCTCCACAAGAATACAAACTACCCCTCGCTTCCGCAGACTGAACAAATCCACATTACCAAGGTCTTAGAGAGGGCGACATATTGTCCCCCATTATCTTTGAACTTATTGTTGATGCATTAGCAATTCTGATCCATAGAGCTGTTGAGCAGGGTTTGATAACAGGTTTAGCTTCAAAAATCACAGAGAAGGGTGTGGCCATCTTGCAATACGCAGATGACACAATCCTTCTCCTAGAGGACAACTTGGAGCAAGCAAGGAACTTGAAATTCTTATTATGCCTTTTGGAGCAGATGCCCGATGTCAAAATAAACTATCAGAAAACCGAGGTTTACTGTCTAGGTCGGGATAAAGATAGATTTAAAGATTGCAATGAAATTTTTGCCTGTAAATATGGAGAACCCCTCATGAAGTATCTAGGACACCTCTTGATGAGAAGAGATTGAGTTTAAGTAGCTAGAATCTTATAATTGAGAAGTCTGACAAGAAACATAACCCGTGGGAAGGGAGGAGCTTAGTGACTGCCGGCAGAACTACCCTCATTAATTTGTTCCTCACTAGCATCTCACTATGTATGTTGTTGCTTTACAGACTACCACCTAGGGTACAAATTAAAATAGACAGACATAGATTCCGTTATTTATGGAGTGGAGATAGAAATAAAAAGAAGTATCGTATGGTTAGCTGGCCCGTTGACTGCCTTCCTAAAGATTAGGGGGTTTAGTCATATTGTACCTAGAGGTCATGAACATTGCTCTTTTGTCCAAGTGGCTAGGGAAACTACTTAAAGGAAATATCTCAAAAGTACTACTCTTGGGAAAGTTATTGCAAAGCCAGGAGATTCTCATTTTTTGCAAGGTTTAATGGACGTGAAAAGATTGTTTTGGCCCTATTTTAAATTAGGATTGGTAACGGTTTGAAATGTAGATTCAGAGAGTATGTTTGACTAAGAGAGAAATCTATGGCAAACCTTTTCCCTAGACTATACACTATTTCAAATAGAGTTGTTTAGGTGATTAGGGCGGAACTTTTTGTTCCGCCGAATTCCGTCCGGTTCCGTTGCCTAATTTTTTTCTAACTATTGATTAAAACTTTTGATTACTTCTATCAAGTTTCGGCATAAAATCCATTGACCTCTAATTCAGATTTTAGAATACAGGTGATGTGCGTGCATTCCTGATTAGACAATCATATCTAGCCTCATCGCCTTCATCACCGCGCGCCCCTCACCTTTGAAGCAGATCGAGGCGGCGGCGTGGCGGTCAAGCAGGGAGGGGGAGTGGGACGGCGATGACGGTGGCTCCGGTCGTTGGAAGGATGTGGTCACAATGGCGGATCGAGGGGGACAGCGGCTATGATCGTTGGGGGATATGATCGAGTGGCGTTGGGGCGAAGGTCGTCGGGATTAGTGGAGAGACTAAGGAGCGGCGCTGGACTTGGGAGGGATCGGTTGGCTATTTGATGTTTTTTCAGGGAGAAATATGGATTTTAGACCGCGTGCACCAAAATGATCGACCTCTAATCAACCAAAATAACACAGCTTTTTGTTCCGGTCCCACCTTAATTTTGTTCTGGCCCCACACTACTTTTTCAGTCTCTTTCCGCCGGATTTGTTCCGCCACTTTTTTTACCGTTAGATCAAGGCTTGTGGACGGTTTTTAAAAATGCCAACCACTCTAAAACTTGTATTTCAAATAACCACAATGTTACCATAACAGAAGATTTTGGTCAGCGGTTGCATCGATTAAGATTTAGAAGCGTGTTAGTTGAGGAGAAATTAGCTTTGTGGAATGATCTAATTGCTTGTTACAAAGATGTCACACTTGTCGCTGATTTGGATGACAAACTGGTTTGGACCCTATTGTCATCTCGTGAATTCAATGTGAAATCCTTCTATACAGAAATGCAAAATTGTGGTATTGCTCCCTACACATTTCTGTGGCGGGTTAAGATTCTTCTTAGGATTAAAACCTTCTTGTGGATGCTTCTCAGAAAGAGCATACTCATAAGGGACATTTTGCTTCGGAGACAGAGAAATGCACCGTCAATTGTCTCTTTCATGGTCAAACGAAAGCATAGATCATATTTTCTTTGTGTGGCCCCTAGCTAGGTACAGTTGGAACATAGTTAGTTGTGCCACGGGTTTTAACTATCCATTCCATATGGTTGACTATTGTTTCAACACATGGTCAAGGCTTTCGTTGCTAAGAGAAAGAAAATTTTAATTACGAGGGTTGATGTTGTGATTTGGGCAATTTGGAAGGCGAAGAACTTGGCCTACTTTGATAGGAAGTAGACTAGGGAGTTTATGGATGTGCTTCACATGGTTGTGTATTGGATTTAATATCCGTGCTCTTTGCAGGTGAAGGAAACCACAAAAATGGAGTTGATGTTGGGCGCAAAGCTATTGGGAAGAGTTGTGGATGAAGTTTTCAAGCAAGGAGGAGCTGGGCATCATGGACGGTGCGGCTGAATATTTAATGATACTGTTCTAGCTTTTGGGTTGTGATTTGGAGGAAGGTTCTAGATATGGATTTGCGTTAGGTTGCAGATTCTATATGTTTTCTGCAGTGACCCAGCATACCACTGCATGATGTAGTATACTATAGTCGTTGACATAACACCAATGAAACACTATTCACTAGTATTACATCCATCAGAGTGGTACAACAGAAACACAGCGGGTTCAATACATGGCTAAAGGTTACAACTTGACTCTCTACATAAGATCCAGAAAACAATCTAGGTTAAAGAGAGAGAAAGAAACTTCTTCCAAAGAAAAATCATCAATAAATAACTCACAACTAATATGGTAACAAGGTCAGCACCAAAATATTTGGCTGGTATTGCTGCTAGTGCAACACTCCACAGAAGTAGGTTCTATGGCTAGAGATTAAATTTCTATCTAATCTGTAACTCCATCTTCACTTGAGTTGATATGTATTTTGACTTTCTTGACTTCATTGAAGACTTGAGCTTTTGATGATGACTCCTGGAGCATAACTTGATGTAGACGTCATCTTAATGGCTTCAGAATCTAACAAGGGTTAAGAAGATACGTTGAGTACGAGCGTACTCAGCAAGTTCACTAGAAAAGGAGTGTTTGATGCACTATATCTACAGCCATAGACCATAGGTCGTAGGCAATGTAGATTTTCGTAAACATTTCTTCAAAGGTTGCTTTTATTCTGAAAAGCTATGTCCGTCAGCCTTCATGGGTTTACCAGAATTTTCATGGAGTTCCTTTCTTGACACGTTCGCAGCTCCTTCCTGAAATAGGGAGTAACAAGTTACAGTTCTTACACTCTGCAGAGGTGCGTTACTTTACCCATGAGAGATCAACTCTTTGTTGCACAACCGGGCAGCTTATTCCCGTCTAAAATTGTAACATTCCTAAAATCATGTTTCAAACACATGCATATCATCCATGCATCCATGATCATATGAATCTCATTTCAAACAAATCATTTCAAAACAGAAGCATTTATGCTTATTATTTCATGTAAAGTTTACTCTAGCCTTAATACTATCTTCCAATGAGAAGAGTGCTTGTTTTGATTCAGTAAAGTTTGAAATTCAAACTTAGGCACCACCAAAAGTTTGAACAAAATTTCAAAACAAAATGAGTAAATAAAATCTATATTATGCCTATTGAATATATATCATAAAGGCTTGGTTTTATTTTTATTTGATCAAAGTATTTTGTTTAGACAGTAGTGTTTGGCACACATTTGAGTGCAAGGTTTGCAGTATAAAAACCTAGAGAAGATTTGAATTCATACCCATTTGATTTGGATTTGAAAATCATTTCAGAAAATCAAAACAGAAAAAGAAAAGGAGAAAAGAAATGGGAAAAGGCCAGCGCTACCTATCGGGCCCAACTACGAATCCAGCCCACTAAGCCCACCCGGGACCCCTCTCTCTCTCTGTCACTCGCAGACACACCCACCAGGTCACTGACTACACGACCCCACCCCCTCTTTGTTTAACTCGCTGACGAGTGGACCCTGCGACCACGTCGTCTTCGTCGTCAATCACGCACGGCCGCGACGCTCGCTCCGCCGTTACCTCTCCGCTGTTACTGCGGGCTTAACTGCCATTGATACAGCGCGCGATCCTCGCCCCCGCTCTGGCTATAAGACCCCCTCTGCACCGCGGCCATTTCCCCTCACCTAGCGCCACCTCTACGCCCCCAGGCTGCCCGCAATTGCCCTTGCACCGCCGCAGACAGAGCAACTCCGGCGGGAGATTCTGGTAAGCTCCGACTGCCCCTCTGCCTCTGGTTCAAACGAGCATGACCGGTTTGCCTGCTCGTGACCCAGGTCGCCGTCTTCGTTCACGCCCGCAACCACCAGAGCCGCCGCTCGACTCCGACGAGCAATAGCGGTAAGAACCGTGCGCCCCTTGCCTCCCCTTTGGTATTGTCTTGTTCGCCAGGCCCTTGCGCATCTTCTAAACCCTCTGGCTTGTGCTAGGTCGACGCAGAGCCTCGGCAACGTCCTCGACAGCAAGCAACTGACGCGGCCCGCAACTTCGACGATCTCCAGCGACCGTCTCCGTGCGCCCCTTGCCAAACCGCTGCCACCTTGAGCTTCAGCAGCACACGACGAGTCTGGTAAGCCCCTTCCCCCTCTCCCGCGCGACCTAGAACACCGGCAGCTACTCTGACAGAGGCGTCGCCGCCTGTCGTCGCCGCCAGCGCCGCCACTGGATGGTCAAGGTGCTGTGCGCCGTTAGATCTAGATCTTGCGGATAGGATAGAACGTGAGCAAAGCGTTAAGTTTGGATCTGAGCCGTGCGATTAAGTTAGATCCAACGGCTCAGAAGCGTGATCCAACGCGAAGCGGTACGGGCCAATTAGATTAAGACGCGTGGCAGCTGTTTGGATTTAAAAACAGGATTTGAATCTATTAGAAGTTTGATTTTGTTTTGGCTATAACTTTTGATCCCCACGTTAGAATTTGACAAATTTTATATCAATGGAATCAGGAGAACAAGCCCTTTCCAAATATGCAATGTGTTTAATGTTTTGTTTCTGTTAAAATGGTTTTATTTGCAGAAACTTGTGTAGGGCTAATTTGAGTCTATGAATTGTTTAAGAAATGCTTTAGGGTTTAAATAAATGTTGTTTGGCAAGTTTTTAACTTGTTTATGATCCAGTACTGTACACTTGATTTGTTGAGTTTTAAAAATCATCACATATCATATTGCATGCATTCATATATTTTTGTTTGTATATGTTTTATATGTGATTTGTGGCTATGATTCTTTGTGTAGATTTTGGTGCTAGTGATTGTGATTGTGAGGAGTGTAGCTACTCTCCAAACTACCAAGGAAAGTGGTGCTTCATGAAAATTTTCATCCCTATGTTTTCTACTAAGCATTAGAAATATTTTGCTAGACTTGCATGCTATATTTTGCTTATATGCCATGTTGGGAAATCCTAGTAGTTGTAGAATTGCTAGAAATTTCTAAGTTAAGATGCTTATCTATGCCATGCTTAGCCTAGCTAGTAGCAACCAAGGGTTGGTGAAATATACATGCTATGATGAAAATATTTCTAAGTCTTTCGACTTTGGTTTTGCTTGATAAAACAACTAAGTAAATGAATCACCTGGGTGGAATGGAAGGAATGGTTTTTGTTGAGTGGTTACACAAGGCCCATTTCTATGGTTTACTTTGTGTATCTCACTTGTGGAAAGCCACCCAGGAACAAAGAGATTTTAGAGGCCAAGTGTTAAGAAGCTTCTAGTGTAGCCACTTGGCAATATGGGCTCTGCCTGGATCACATAGGTTGCTAGAACTTAGCCATTTGGACAGTTGGTGGTAGTGGGATGATAGGTTGGAACGCGTCCATTTGTTCTAAGGGAAGGCTTCTGAAAGGTCCTGTCTTGGTGAAAATCAAGTCTGGTGGGGAAAGTGCACAACCTCTACAGATGGAAGAATCTAAGTACTTAGCCATGTCCCTGGAAAAGGACAACTTGAGCATCAAGACATGGAAGCTATCAAGAATCTCCTCATCCCAATTTCTAAGTAAAAACTTGTGGGTGAACAAGGGTGAAGGACCTCAATGTCTATTGGTGGTTCCTTGGGAAAAGTATTGTTAAAGAAAAACTTAGTTATTTCAACTAATAGGCAAAACCTATTTTGAGCAAAGCAAGCCAAGCTACACTTAGCCACATTGCATATAGTATCTAGTCCACCTAAATTATACTAAGGTATCACTTGCCAATACTATTCCAATGTATTGACCCACTATGGCTGTAACTTGTGATGTTGCAGGTTACTCTGATGAGGATTAGGAGTCATGAGTCTGCACTCAACATGTTTGCCTATGGCACATGAAGATGAAGACTCTTATTTATTTACTTATTCAAACTCTTGTACTAGGCATGTGGCCTTGGAGTTGTAAAGACTATGTTTATCTCTGGAATGACTGTAATAATGACCTTGTATCTGTGTACTTCATCTTAAACTGTGGATGCTAGCATTGATCCAGGGACTAGCATTGCAATCGCAGGGATCCTTTTCCTTTATAAAGGAGGGATCTTACAGATGGTATCAGAGCACTGTGTTACCTGTAGGATTAAGACCCTAGGATTGGAAACCACTAAGGAAAAAATTTCAACAACTTCTACACTTGTCTATTCTTCTCGTAAACTTTTCTAATCTTCTTTCTCATCTCTATTTGTAGATGAA
The DNA here is from genome assembly GCA_916181665.1 of Avena sativa. Lineage (NCBI taxonomy): Eukaryota > Viridiplantae > Streptophyta > Magnoliopsida > Poales > Poaceae > Avena > Avena sativa. Next base: position 160,470,489 of record OV702294.1, on the reverse strand, counting down.
CTCCATCAACGAAGCCGTAAGGAAAGGACCACTCATGACAATGACTTTGGAGTGTGAGACAGAATTCCCCAAGGCTCTCAAGGACCTCATGGTTGCATTGGAAATACATGGTGCAGCTGTGTACAAAGGTTTTCCTGTGATGGATGAAGGAGTTGAGTACTGGTGGGTGCAACTTCACTTGTATAAAAACAAGGAAGACAACCACAAGGAATCAGGTTTCTGCATGTTCACCAATTCAGTGGTGCACACTACATTCTTTGAATCAGCAAGGGATGCAGCTTGGAAGACCATCAATGAACTTGGTGATAGAGTCAAGTGCAGAATGCTCAACCTCCAAAATGACCAAAAGGAAGAGAAGAAACATACCCAAGAGTTGGAGGCTACCAACCAAACCCTAAGAGGAGACATTATAGACTTAGTGATGGAGTCATGTGAGCAAGATAGACTGATTGCTTCTAGAAACATTGTGTTAGCCAACATATCTAGTGAGATAGGATTGTAAGCGTACTTTGTTAGTTGGACCACCACTTATCACCTTATTTTCCAAATGTTGCTTAAAAATAAGTTGAACCTTGATTGTTGTAATGGATCCATGTATGCCATGACTTGTGTGTTTTGATTTCCAATGATATGTATGTGATGCTTTGCCTTGTGTTTTATCTTAAATTGTGTTGTTCTAACTTTTTCTATCTTATAAATAGATGCCTAATGTTACCATCAACACCGTTGAGGAGTTCCAGGGAACTCGCTTCGGTCCTCGTATTGTTGAGCTCACTACTTTGCTCAATCTCCCTCTTCCTACTATCATGGTGCTTCCCCTCACCAAGTTTGAGAGGAAAGACCTTTGGGGCTTCAAGGTCAATCAGCCCGGACGCCAGACAGAGCCTACCACGGAGGCCATCATCTTCAAGCTCATGCATGATGACAAGGAGAGAGGCCTTGAGGTAGTCATGCAGGATCTGATAGGACGTCTGGTAGGGAGACACTCCCGACAGGTTAGAGGTACTCACTTCCACGTCTTCGGTAGACGTGATGAGGATGGAGAGGCCATTGACTTCGAGGACACTTCGAGGGACACAGCGGAGCCGATTCGTCTATACCTCCAGGACGTAGAGGCTCTCATTAGGCACGTGGACACTGATAGGACCAACGTCATGCTCAACAATGATGAACTCCAAGTGCAGCTTCGCGAGAAGGATAAGCTCTTCGCAGAGCAAGATGAGATAGTCAAGGAGATGGAGGCAAAGTTCGAGAGCTAGGACAGAAAGTTCAAGAGTCAGGAGAAGCGAGTCCAGGATAGGAACAAGAGGATTCGGGACATGACTGAAGAACTGCAGGCCAAGGACTTCGAGCTCGAACATCAGCAGACGGTGATTGAGAGGCTTCGTTCTCAGAAGAGGGCTCTCAAAGCCAAAGTAGAGACCTTGACCACCAATGTCGAGGAATACAAGACCGCTATGGAGAATGCAGGTCTTACCTTTGTCGAGGAGGAGGTTGATGCCGAGGAGTAGAGTTGACTACTCATTTATCATTTATTATCATACATGTTGTTGGGAACTTGTTATTTGACCATCCAGCATGTGGATGGCTTGTTATTTGTGTGTGTTTTACTTTGCAAACTTGTTATCTTGTTGTTGAACCTTTATCCTTTTGTTGCATGCTTTGTGATTGTTTATGTGATGTATTGTGCATGAAAGCATCTATGGGTATCTCATTCTTATCTCTATTGAACAAACCAAAGATGCCTCCCCGTCGTGCCAACCCCAACCCCAACAACAACAACATCACTCCAGAAATGCAGCAAATGATGACAGCTCAGACTCAGCTGATGCAAATGATGACGATGTTCATCCAGAACCAAAACAACAACAACAACAACAACAACAACAACAATAACAACAACAATAACAACAACAACAACCCGCCGGGGTTTGACATGCTTACCAGGTTCTTGAGATTAAGGCCAGCAAAGTTCTCAGGAACAACTGATCCCATGGTGGCCAATGATTGGCTACGCTCTGTGAACAAGGACTTAGTAACTGTGGGCTGTACTGATGCAGAAAAAGTCAGATTTGCAGCACATTTGCTGGAAGGACCAGCCGCCACTTGGTGGGATAACTTTCAGATCACCACTCCCATAGAAGATGTGACATGGGCTATCTTTGAGGATGGCTTTCGTACTGCTCATATCTCATATGGAGTGATGAGTCTGAAAAAGAAAGAGTTTCATAACCTGAAGCAGCGCCATCGCAGCGTGGCTGAATATATTGAGGAGTTCAACAATCTGGCGCGTTACGCACCGGATGAAGTGGAACACGGATGCTAAGAGGAAGGAAAAGTTCCTCGAAGGGTTGAATGATGAGATGAACCTGCAGTTGGCTGTGGCATATGTTCCCACATACCAGTCTCTTTGTGATAAGGCTGCTATTTTGGAGAACAAAATGAAGCAAGTAGAGAGCAGGAAGAGAAAGCACTCGGACAAGCACATCTCAGGATCGTCTCACAAACGTTCCCATTATGATGATAGTGGAAGCTCAGGATCCCACAAGCATGGGAAACTCAACAAGCTCCACAACCACAACCATCATGACAACAAGCATCACCGTAGTCATGACAATGACAAGTACAAGAACCACAAGGGTGGATATAAGAGCCACCACAGTGGTAATGGAAGTGGAAGTGGAAGCCAGCCTGTTAAGAGGGACATCAGTCAGGTTGAATGCTTCAAGTGCAAGAAGATGGGGCATTATGCAAATGAGTGCCTAGAAAAGAAAGTTGAAGGACCCAACCAGCCCAACCCTTTTCAGAAGGGACAAGTAAACCACATCAATGTGGAGGAAATCTATGAGGAGTCTGATGCTGTTGCTGGTAAGTTCAAACTCAATTCTGTTCCAGCATTTGTTCTCTTTGATACTGGTGCATCTCATTCATTCATATCAAGAGCATTTGTTGAAAGAAATGAACTACGGGTAGAAACTATTGGGTGTCCTATAAAAGTAAGTTCTCCTGGCGGAGAAATGATAGTGAATTCAGGATGTCATGATCTAGTCATAGAGTTTGGGAAGTATAAGTTTCCCGTTAACTTGATAATTCTAAACTCCCAAGGATTGGATGTCATTTTGGGAATAGACTGGATGACTAAGCACAAGGGAGTGATAGATTGTGCCAACCATACTGTCTCACTCACAACTCCAGAAAATAAAAGGATCAGATTCAAGACCAACTATGAAGCAAGAAAGAGTATGCTAAATTCTCTTAAGGGGGTTAGCATAGACAGTGTGCCAATTGTGAGTGAATATCCGGATGTGTTTCCGGAAGAATTGCCGGGAATGCCACCAGATAGAGATGTGGAGTTTCTTATAGATTTACTACCAGGATCTGGACCAATAGCAAAGAGACCATATAAGATGTCAGTTGATGAACTGAAAGAACTCAAGAAACAACTTGGAGAACAGTTGCAGAAAGGATTTATTCAACCAAGTTGTTCATCTTGGGGAGCCCCAGTTTTGTTTGTGGAGAAGAAAGATAGAAGTCAAAGGTTATGCATAGATTACCGTTCACTCAATGAGGTAACTATTAAGAACAAATACCCTTTGCCTAGAATCAATGACTTGTTTGATCAGCTAGAAGGAGCTTGTGTGTTCTCAAAGATTGATCTCCGGTCAGGCTATTTCCAACTCAAGATAAGAGAACAAGACATACCTAAAACAACTTTCACTACAAGGTATGGATTGTATGAGTATACCGTGATGCCATTTGGTTTGACCAATGCTCCAGCATACTTTATGAATATGATGAACAAGGTGTTCATGGAATTCCTTGATAAGTTTGTTGTCGTTTTCATCGATGACATTTTAATCTACTCCAAGAGCAAAGAAGAGCATGAAGGACATTTGCGTTTGATACTTGAGAATCTTAGAGAGCATAAACTGTATGCCAAATTCAGCAAGTGTGAATTCTGGTTGAATGAAGTTGGATTTCTTGGACATGTTATGACAAGAGATGGTGCAGCAGTTGATCCTGCTAAAGTTTTAGCTGTAACTGAATGGGAATCTCCCAAGTCAGTGAAGGAAGTTCGTAGTTTCCTTGGCTTAGCAGGTTACTACAGAAGGTTCATTGAGAATTTCTCCAAGGTAGCTAAGCCCATGACGGAATTGCTAAAGAAAGACAAGAAATTTGCTTGGTCGGAAGGTTGTGAACTTAGCTTTCAGGAATTGAAGAAGAGAGTTGTGACAGCACCAGTCTTATGTCTTCCGGATTTGGAGAAGGATTTCCAAGTGTATTGTGATGCGTCTCATCATGGTTTGGGTGCAGTACTTATGCAAGACGGGAAAGTTGTGGCTTACGCCTCGAGACAACTCAAAACTCATGAAGTGAACTATCCTACTCATGATTTGGAGTTAGCCTCTGTTGTCCATGCACTCAAAACATGGAGGCATTATCTTTTGGGAAAGCGATGTGAAGTGTTCACAGATCACAAAAGTTTGAAGTATATATTCACCCAGAAAGAAATTAACATGAGACAAAGAAGATGGCTAGAACTCATCAAGGACTATGACTTAAGTTTGCAATACCATCCCGCTAAAGCAAATGTTGTAGCGGATGCTTTAAGCCGTAAGGTTTTTGTAAATGGCCTTACCAAGGGAGAATTTCCTGATGATTTGTGTGCCCAACTTAGAGATCTCAGATTGGAGATTGTGCCTGAAGGACATCTCATGTCTTTGGATGTTCAACCCACTTTGTTGGACAAGATCAAAGAAGCCTAGAAGATCGATAAGGAAATTGAAGAAATTAAAGAAAAGATTGGCAAAGGAAAAGCCAAAGGATTCCATGAAGACGAACAGGGTACTTTATGGCATGGGAAACGTATCTGTGTTCCACAAGATCCGGAACTCCGGAAACTGATTTTGCAAGAAGCACGCAACTCACCGTATTCCATTCATCCGGGTAACACCAAAATGTACATGGACATGAAGGAAAGATTTTGGTGGAATAATCTCAAGAAGGACACCGCAGAACATATTGCTTTGTGTGATGTGTGTAGTAGAGTGAAAGCGGAACATCAGAAACCAGCGGGTTTGCTTCAACCACTACCTATTCCTGATTGGAAGTGGGACAAGATTGGTATGGATTTCATTACCGGATTACCAAGGACCCGGTCAGGATACGATTCTATTTGGGTAGTAGTGGATCGCCTAACTAAAGTGGCTCATTTCATACCCGTGAAGACAACTTATACAAGTGCTAAGTTGGCCAAAATCTATATGAGTAGAATTGTGTGTCTACATGGAGTGCCCAAAAGTATTGTGTCTGATAGGGGAAAACTCAATTCACTTCCCATTTTTGGAGATAGCTACATGAGTCATTGGGAACGAGGTTGGAATTCAGCACTACTTTTCATCCTCAAACTGATGGACAGACAGAAAGAACTAATCAGATTCTTGAAGACATGTTGAGGGCATGTGCCCTAGACTATGGAGCCAGTTGGGATGAAAGTCTGCCTTACGCAGAATTTTCTTATAACAACAGCTATCAAGCCAGCATTGAGATGGCACCATTTGAGTTTCTCTATGGAAGAAAGTGTACCACCCCATTGTTATGGAATGGTGTGGGAGAAAGAAGTTTGTTCGGACCAAAACTTATCAAAGAAGCCGAAGAGAAGGTCAAGTTAGTTAAGGACAGATTGAATATAGCACAGTCCCGACAAAAAAGCTACGCAGATCCTAAGCGTAGAGAAGTCACCTACGAAGTTGGTGATAGAGCTTATCTTAGAGTGTCACCACTTCGTGGAGTGAAGAGGTTCGGATTCAAAGGAAAGTTGGCCCCAAGATATGTTGGACCATTCAAGATTCTGAGTCGTAAAGGAGAAGTTGCTTATGAAATTGAATTGCCAGAGTCTTTGTCAGCTGTCCATAATGTGTTTCATGTGAGTCAGCTTAAGAAATGTCATCCAGAAATGGAAGAAACTTCTTTGAAGGATACTATACCTTTGGATGAGGTACAATTGGAAAGTGATCTCACTTATGAAGAGAAGCCTATCAAGATTCTTGAGACTGCAGAAAGAGTCACACGGACTAAGACTATCAAGTTTTGCAAAGTTCAGTGGAACCATCATTCCGAAGAGGAAGCAACATGGGAAAGAGAAGATGATCTTCGGAAAGACCACCCTCACCTATTTGCTAGCCAATCCGAATCTCGAGGGAGAGATTCACCTTAAGGGTGTTAGATTTGTAACATCCCTAAAATCATGTTTCAAACACATGCATATCATCCATGCATCCATGATCATATGAATCTCATTTCAAACAAATCATTTCAAAACAGAAGCATTTATGCTTATTATTTCATGTAAAGTTTACTCTAGCCTTAATACTATCTTCCAATGAGAAGAGTGCTTGTTTTGATTCAGTAAAGTTTGAAATTCAAACTTAGGCAGCACCAAATGTTTGAACAAAATCTCAAAACAAAATGAGTAAATAAAACCTATATTATGCCTATTGAATATATATCATAAAGGCTTGGTTTTATTGTTATTTGATCAAAGTATTTTGTTTAGACAGTAGTGTTTGGCACACATTTGAGTGCAAGGTTTGCAGTATAAAAACCTAGAGAAGATTTGAATTCATACCCATTTGATTTGGATTTGAAAATCATTTCAGAAAATCAAAACAGAAAAAGAAAAGGAGAAAAGAAATGGGAAAAGGCCAGGGCTACCTATCTGGCCCAACTACGAATCCAGCCCACTAAGCCCACCCAGGACCCCTCTCTCTCTCTGTCACTCGCAGACACACCCACCAGGTCACTGACTACACGACCCTACCCCCTCTCTGTTTAACTCGCTGACGAGTGGACCCTGCGACCACGTCGTCTTCGTCGTCAATAACGCGCGGCCGCGACGCCCGCTCCGCCGTTACCTCGCCGCTGTTACTGCGGGCTTAATTGCCATTGATACAGCACGCGATCCTCGCCCCCGCTCTGGCTATAAGACCCCCTCTGCACCACGGACATTTCCCCTCACCTAGCGCCACCTCTACGCCCCCAGGCTGCCCGCAATTGCCCTTGCACCGCCGCAGACAGAGCAACTCCGGCGGGCGATTCTGGTAAGCTCCGACCGCCCCTCTGCCTCTGGTTCAAACGAGCGTGACCGGTTTGCCTGCTCATGACCCAGGTCGTCGTCTTCGTTCACGCCCGCAACCACCAGAGCCGCCGCTCGACTCCGGCGAGCAATAGCGGTAAGAACCGTGCGCCCCTTGCCTCCCCTTTGGTACTGTCTTGTTTGCCAGGCCCTTGCGTATCTCCTAAACCCTCTGGCTTGTGCTAGGTCGACGCAGAGCCTCGACAACATCCTCGACAGCAAGCAACTGACGCCGCCCGCAACTTCGACGAGCTCCAGCGACCGTCTCCGTGCGCCCCTTGCCAAACCGCTGCCACCTTGAGCTTCAGCAGCACACGGCGAGTCTGGTAAGCCCCTTCCCCCTCTCCCGCGCAACCTAGAACGCCGGTATCTACTCTGACAGAGGCGCTGCCGCCTGTCGCCACCGCCAGCGCCGCCACTGGATGGTCAAGGTGATGTGCGCCGTTAGATCTAGATCTTGCGGATAGGATAGAACGCGAGCGAAGCGTTAAGTTTGGATCTGAGCCGCGCGATTAAGTTAGATCCAGCAGCTTAGAAGCGTGATCCAACACGAAGCGGTACGGGCCAATTAGATTAAGACGCGTGGCAGCTGTTTGGATTTAAAAACATGATTTGAATCTATTAAAATTTTGATTCTGTTTTGGTTATAACTTTTGATCCCCATGTTAGAATTTGACAAATTTTATATCAATGGAATCAGGAGAACAAGCCCTTTCCAAATATGCAATGTGTTTAATGTTTTGTTTCTGTTAAAATGGTTTTATTTGCAGAAACTTGTGTAGGGCTAATTTGAGTCTATGAATTGTTTAAGAAATGCTTTAGGGTTTAAATAAATGTTGTTTGTCAAGTTTTTAACTTGTTTATGATCTAGTATTGTACACTTGCTTTGTTGAGCTTTAAAAATCATCACATATCATATTGCATGCATTCATATATTTTTGTTTGTATATGTTTTGTATGTGATTTGTGGCTATGATTCTTTGTGTAGATTTTGGTGCTAGTGATTGTTATTGTGAGGAGTGTAGCTACTCTCCAAACTACCAAGGCAAGTGGTGCTTCATGAATATTTTCATCCCTATGTTTTCTACTAAGCATTAGAAATATTTTGCTAGACTTGCATGCTATATTTTGCTTATATGCCATGTTGGGAAATCCTAGTAGTTGTAGAATTGCTAGAAATTTCTAAGTTAAGATGCTTATCTATGCCATGCTTAGCCTAGCTAGTAGCAACCAAGGGTTGGTGAAATATACATGCTATGATGAAAATATTTCTAAGTCTTTGGACTTGGGTTTTGCTTAATAAAACAACTAAGTAAATGAATCACCTAGGTGGAATGGAAGGAATGGTTTTTGTTGAGTGGTTACACAAGGCCCATTTCTATGGTTTACTTTGTGTATCTCACTTGTGGAAAGCCACCCAGGAACAAAGAGATTTTAGAGGCCAAGTGTTAAGAAGCTTCTAGTGCAGCCACTTGGCAATATGGGCTCTGCCTGGATCACATAGGTTGCTAGAACTTAGCCATTTGGACAGTTGGTGGTAGTGGGATGATAGGTTGGAACGCGTCCAGTTGGTCTAAGGGAAGGCTTCTGAAAGGTCCTGTCTTGGTGAAAATCAAGTCTGGTGGGGAAAGTGCACAACCTCTGCAGATGGAAGAATCTAAGTACTTATCCATGTCCCTGGAAAAGGACAACTTGAGCATCAAGACATGGAAGCTATCAAGAATCTCCTCATCCCAATTTCTAAGTAAAAACTTGTGGGTGAACAAGGGTGAAGGACCTCAATGTCTATTGGTGGTTCCTTGGGAAAAGTTTTGTTAAAGAAAAACTTAGTTATTTCAACTAATAGGCAAAACCTATTTTGAGCAAAGCAAGCCAAGCTACACTTAGCCACATTGCATATAGTATCTAGTCCACCTAAATTATACTAAGGTATCACTTGCCAATACTATTCCAATGTATTGACCCACTGTGGCTGTAACCTGTGATGTTGCAGGTTACTCTGATGAGGATTAGGAGTCATGAGTCTACACTCAACATGTTTGCCTGTGGCACATGAAGATGAAGACTTTTATTTAATTACTTATTCAAACTCTTGTACTAGGCTTGTGGCCTTGGAGTTGTAAAGACTATGTTTATCTCTGGAATGACTGTAATAATGACCTTGTATCTATGTACTTCATCTTAAACTGTGGATGCTAGCATTGATCCAGGGACTAGCATTGCAATCACAGGGATCCTTTTCCTTTATAAAGGAGGGATCTTACAAAAATTCCATGATGTGGGGCCTAGGAGATGATCCAAGCCAATCACTGCCCCCTTCGCGACCTCGCATGTCTCCTTGGTCTACACCATGCCCACCCATTTAATTACGGCAATAGTTTGTACGGACCGTTAGATGCCAGAACTATCATGGGACGATGAGGGTTTCCACCCATATGCTGCATATCCTCTACAAATTACCAATTAATATGCCCGCTACGAGTGATAACAGCCACGACCTGCACATCCGGCTACATGCGAGAGGAAAAATATACAGCTGACTTCTCTGTCCCATTCCAAATCTCATGGTTAACGCGTGATATACGGCGCAAGAATCACTGGCCACATTGGTTGTTAAGACCTAGATAATATGTTCCTTTACCACCGGAACTTACATAGTAGGTTATTACCTCATGGTAAATAACCTATAATCATATTATTATGAAAAATAGTGTTTTTTGACCTTTTTGAAATGCAAGTGATGACAACACTGTATTTGCAAAATACTTTACAAAAAATAATCAAAGGACATGAGCAAGTGTGAACTTGCCTTTTGTGATTGCAAGATTATGCACTCACGGTCTTCGAGACAATATAAGATCCAATATCTGAAATCAACATCATTGGTCCGGTAAGGACTAATGTTTAAAGAAGCAGGATGCTATTATGGATAAGTAATGTAATGCAATTTGATAAATTCGTATTCCCCGAATAAGCGTTGATCTAGGGTTTGGATAATGGAAAGGTTTCTTTAGAATGCGTTACACTTTTGGATAAGTTTTGTATTTGTGCTTCTTAGTGAGATTGATGAGGTGTTAGCAATCTAAAGTATACAAATTAAGTTCAAAACTATGTGATTAGGATTAATTACCATTGGTTGACTATGATGAAAGTCCTTGCGTCTAGTGGTTAAGCGTTGGAGATAGTATCTTAAGATTATGTTGTTTGAAGTGGCAAAAAGAATAACATTTGAAGAAAATATTTCTTTGTTAAGGTTTAAACAACCTTGATGCCTTTTTAGAATATGATTGATAGAATGTGATTGATGTTGCCTATGCTTGCTTGAATAGTCTAGACTTGAGATGCTTTAGACCTTAATTAAAATAGAACAAAGTTAACTATAAAGCATATACTAAAGTCTTTAGCATTTTATTTAAAGTCTTGTAGACTAGAGTTAACTTTAAGAACATATATGGGTTTAAGATGTAATGCTTATGATAATTGTACTTTGTTCACTTCATAAGGTTTCTTTAGAGTTAACTAGGGATGGTACTACTTTTATTTGAGTAGTGGTTTTTCCAATATTATAATGGAATAGAATCATTTACCTTTTTACAAATGAGTGGTTATAGTTTGTAAACAAGGAAATAGCATTACTTAACTACTTATGGATTCACTATAGTGTTTTGATATGTTTATAAACTTGTGGTTGAAGTAATGTAAAAGATTTAATTTAGTCACAAATTATTCTTGAAGATTCTATATTGGATAAGGATCTTTTTAGGAAATAATCTACATTTATGGTAGAATGATAATTTAATAAAATTTCATTTAAAATATATTGAACCATTTTGACTTCATATTATCAATATTTAAGACTAATATTATTTATTAGACTCAATTGGCTAATTTTAGAAATATTAACAATTTTTATTTACCCTTATATGAATTATCAACTTGAGGAAATAGGTTTAAATTCAAGTTATTAAAGTGTTTAAATTTTTATTTCCCTCAAAAGTGGGATATTATATTTTTAACATGTAGGTATTATTTTTGTGATCATTTTGGTATATTACATTTATTTTTGTGATTTATAAATAATAAGATATGATTTTTAATAAGGTTTATTACTTTATAAATACTTAATGAATAATAAATGTTTAATTAAGTGAAATATCAATGCATGGTTTTAGTTTTAAATTATAGTTTTTATTTTTCTAAGATTTTTGGTATTTTATTTATATTTTTAGCATTTACCAATATTAAAATATGACTTTTTATAACTTTAATACTTATTATTTTTTTAATAAATAATAATTATTTAAATTGTTGACATAATAATGTTTATTAATAGCTTAATGTTATAGATTTTATTTTTCTGAAATTTTTCATATATAAAACATATTTTTCTAAATTATAAAATAAAAGTTATTGATTTAATAAGATTTAATGATTTCATTTAATTTCTGGAATATTTAAATTAAGACTTATAACATTTTATTTGTTTTCGAAACAGAAATAACTTTTTATACCACAGATAGAGCTACCCTAGGTCACTGATCAGTGGGGTCAATTCCACGTCATAGGCCACCTAAGCAGAAGAATAGTCAACATTGGACCCGGACAACATGTCGATGTGGCGAGTGATGACGTGAGTATGACCTCACGATAACGTCATCAGAGAGCAATCTCTCAGATCGAAGTTTGATTGCTCACTAGGGTGCTCGCGCGAGGCTGTGGTTGGTTTTGTTGGAAAGAGGAGGTCAAGACGAGCCTAATAGTGGTGGCGCTGCCCACTTTTGGTCACCGGAGCTACTCCAGCGATCTCCTACCGCGGCGGCCGATGGTGGTGCATGGTGCGACGGCAATTTACGGTGAGATAAAATGATTGGAGGGTACTGGAAGATCCAGGAGCTCACCCCTGATGCTGTTGAGGTGGTTGACGATGACGATGGTGCTCTGATACGGCTTGATTTTCATGAACTCCGTCGATCACAGGGAAAGGGAACGGCGAAATCAGCACCATTCCGAGTGCCTCTTGCTTCACTGCTACCACTCAAGCGACAAGGACGGCGTGGCGCTTCTCCTCGACTACCCCATGGCCTCCGGAACAACCTCTACTGACGACGGTAGTCTACTCTGGTCGGCTAGGGTTTCGGCCCCTTGCAGAAAAAAGAGGAGAAGAGGAAGTGCGAGCGAGCGAGTGAGAGGATGAGGACGAGCAGACATCGTAGTGGCATTCTTATCCCCTCCCCCAGAAGCGTCGGCATGCATCGCAGCGCGACGGACGATCGACGACGGAGCTCCGGCCAGCGAGCTGCTTCTAGTAGGCGAGGTAGACGACGACGTGTTCTTTTTGGAAAACCCCCTGGAAAACTTTCTGTCTCAACCCGCGATCCCTGGCAGGGCCCCACATGTCAGTCACTGTGGTGACAAGCTGGGCTTGCTAATGGGCCAAAGCGGCCTGGACGTGGGCGGTAGATAATGAAGAGGAGATATGGGTTGCGGCCTGGTTGCAGGTTTTTTCTTACTATTTTCCTTTTCTCTTTTCTGTTTTGTTTTAAAATTTGTATATTACATATTTGTTTGAAATTTCTTGTATATAGTTTATTTGTTAAATAGTTGCAACAATAATGGATGGTACTTAAAGTCATTTTGTGAGATTTTATTGAATAGTGCTACATTTCTTTATATGGATCCTTTTAATATTTTCTAAGGGCCTTTATTATTAATTTTCTTTCCATTTTAAACCATGATTTATTAGGGAATGCATTACCATTAATTCATGAGATTTGATTGTTATCAACTTATCATTAAAGAAATTTTTACATAATGATCCATCTTATTATATGACACATATAATTCTCGAGTACTAAAGTGGCTAGTGTTATCCCTATAGACTTAAATGATATTAAGGTTTTTGGTTGGTTATACCTTGCATAGAATTTAGGATTTAAGATTATCATTACTTGCTATCTGTTTTATAAGACTTAAATTTTATACGAGATCTTAGAGTTAGGGATATCATTTTAGGTTTAGGACTTATTAACTTTATGCTCATGATTAGAATTGATACCATTATTTGAGGTAAAGTAATGGAGTTATTCTTTTAAAAGGACTTGAAAGAAAGTTTTAATAATTCAAGTTCCTAGGTTGTATAGTTTAAATGTTTGGAAAGTGACAAAACATATTTTAAGGATTTGTTATAGGAATATATCCCTATAAAGCATTATGGGAATAGGATGTTAAATCAATCATATAAGATGGATAATATGTGTGGTTGAAGAATTAAAATTGAGTGTTTACCAAGAATTCCTATCTTCCATTATGCATAAGTTTGTACTCCTATTTAAGGAATTCCCTTCCTAGATATATTTCTTCTACATATTCATCATCATGGGTTAACATGATGAGCTTCATTTTAAAATAACATTATTACCAACACCTCCATCTTCTAAATCCATTTGTAACCCAAGGATCTTGACACTAAGCCTAACAAGATATCCCCATAGGAATCATCCTCTTCTTGAAAGTTTTTCTTATAAATCTAATTCCACTTAAATGATCATCCTCTAATTCATTTAGTAGTTGCTTCTCATTCCCATTATTTACTTCCTTTACCCTTCATAACAAACATTATTCCATTAGGTGTATCTACCAAAACCTACTTTCCTCAAGGTCTACTATCTTGTAAGGATAATAACACTACTTCAATAACTCCTTGCTGCTCTAGCTTCAGCTTAGCCACATTATCTTATGTCTACTAGACTCAAATAACTTATATTCAAACTTCTCTTCATATTATGGTGGTATTATAATTATCTTCTCAGTACATTTTTACTGAGTAGACGATTTTATTTACTGATTATACCTTCTTAATTCAATAAGATTACTCCTTATAGCTATCTTCAATTTTCATACTTATAATCTTCTTTGTCACCATAAAAATAAATAACCAGAATAATTCTTCTATCCATTTAGGAGTGAGTTAACTCCACTAACTATCATATTGATTTCATTCTCTCCACACTTCCATCCTATAGATGACATCTAAGTCTAGCCTTATCCTTAACCTAATCTTACTTATTTCTTTATAAACTCTAGTGAATGATATAATAAGGACAGGGTTAATAGATCAATAATTGATAGTTTAAGAACTGTGGAAATCAGTAGTTGATTACTCAACATTGATGAACATTAGATATTAGAATATGGTTTAGTATAGATGATAAAGATTGTTATGGAAGAAATATATATGGTGAATGGTCTTGACTTGATTTCCTTTCTACTCAACAAATGATAAGGAATTAGTGTTAGAGAACTACCATGATACTCATGGTAGGAATGGATAAGAATACGACAGGTCAAGGTTTAGTTATTACATTCTTGTTGCTTACATTACATCCATAGCTTGGTATTTATATATTGTGGGGATAAACACTATGATATGATTTCATAAAGATCCTAAATAAATCATTAAACCATGTGTTGTTGGTTTAGTTTTATTATATAAGATCTACCCTTTGATCAAATCATGTTACCCAAAATAATGTTTTAGCAAAGGTCATATTGAAACTTATCGCAGTCAACTTGATGATCTATTTCAATTCCATCAAGTTAAGAGAGGCTTCAATCACTTTGACAAGTTTTGTTCAAAAGCGCGAAAATTATGCGGATTTTCTATGCATGAATGCAATGCACACACATGGGTTCAACTTATTTCTAAGTTCTAATGCTAGGATGTTACATTTTATTCTTGCTGAGTGGCGGTGTTTAAAGGTTGTTTAGTTGTATCCTCCCAAGAGATAGTCTTTTTAAACTTTTTGAGGTTGTTCTCCAGTGGTTCTAGCTATGTTGATGATGGAATTATGTAGATGACCTTTTTAAAAAAAATTAGCAAAACATGACCTCTTTTCGAAGCCAAACTCAAACCATTTAACTCATCGCCAAGACAAAGATCTTCTTGATGCATGTTCTCCTTGATCAGGTCGGAGTGTCGATTTCTGGAAGGCTTCATCGGCGAACTCCACTAGGTGCCTCATTCTTGGAGATTATTAGATCGGATGGGATTTGGTCGTTCGCACCTGTGTTTTTCTGATTGTTTGGTTTCAGAGGGAGCGTTGTGAAGTTGTGTTGTGTGTTACCATCATGGGACACGTCTTATGTTCCATGGTGAAGTCAGAGGCAAATAATATCTTGAAAGCCAAGATCTGAGGAATAGCAATGGTGGTCCGAGTCTTTGTGGTGGTGAGGAACTGGTTTGGTGATGCATGACTCATAGCAACGACATTGAAAGTAGGAGCGACAATGCAGGATAAGTTCACAATCTTACCTTTTAGGGTGAAAATTCAAGGTTTAGACTTAATTGGTTGTGCCTGGCAATGGACTTGTTGAACGCATTATTTTGTGAGTGAGGACTTTCTCCAGGATGAAAACCTATGATCTATGATCGGACGACAAGGATGATTGTGCACTCTTTTCTTCTTGGAGACGCCACTTTTGGAGAAGATTGACTTCTGGTGTTATCTTGGTGATGTTAGTAATGCTGTTATAAGAAATAGATTACTATAGCGGGACTATTTTTTGTAATTATTCTTTTTTGGGTGGTGTGCACCTGTAATGACATTATGGCACTACATTGTTGTAGAGGCTGTGTGTAATTGATATCTCCACGATATTAGTATATTCCCTTCGTCAATTTTTTTAAACTCATTGCCATCCTTTGGTGGTTGGAGTCGATTGTGTTAGCACCATATATCTTTGAGCTAGAAACTTTACGTTTCCATGAGTGAAACAAATAATCTAAGGCGTGCCATGGACTATGGTGTTTCATAAGCTACAGAGCCAAATGCAATAAGCTGCAGGGGCCTGCAGATAGAGTGAGACGCGCCATTTGACGAAACCAAACTCATACAATTTAATGAATAGGTGCCATGTTGTTCCATACGCCGTAGGGCCAGATACAATAACAATCAACCATGATGTTAAGCTCGCAGCACCTATAAATCCAAAAAAAAAGACTCTTCCAAAGAAAAATCTTGGCACGACGCTCACAGGATACTTAATAAGCTGCAGCAAAAAAACCAAGAATAGATCCTAGAGCCCAAACTAACAACAAACAAGCAAAACTCACAGAGCACTTAATAAGCTATGATACGTCCATTTTGCATCACTATTTTATATCATAATTTACTGTTATTCATTGATATATTTCATATTAAGAAGCGGTACTTATGTTATTTCATCTACTTTGCATGATTGATGACTTTTGGAGGATGAACCGCCGGAGTCAGGATTCTGATGGAAAAAACGCTGTCCAGATGCAATATTTGCGAAGATCCAGAAAATCCCAGAAAATATACGGAAGTTCCTATTTTCCCAGAAGACGAAGATAGCGAGAAGAAGTGGAGATGGGCCACAGGGGGCCCACACCATCCCCTGGCGCCCTCCTAGGCCGCGCCACCAGGTGGTGTGGCCACCCTGGCCCACCTCTAGCATCGCCCTTATGCGTATATATTCTTCCCGAAATCCTAAGACTCGGGGAGCGACCACAGAAAGATTCGGCCGCCTCTGCGGGGCGGAAACTACAGAGAGAAAGAGCTCTTCGGCAGGCAGAAATCTGCCAGGTAAATTCCTTCCCATAGAGGGGAGATCGTCGCCATCGACACCGTCATCAAGCTAGACTTCATCGGGATCATCATCATCACAACTAGTACCATCATCACCATGTCGTACCGCTGTGAAAATTGGGTTGAATCTTGCATAGTTCTTAGGGGAAACTTTTCCGATGTTGACTACTTGTTGTAGTTGATGCTATTGAGTGGAACCATTGGATTATTGTTCATGTTCAGATTTTTACTTATCATTATTTCATCTCTGATCTTGATCCATATGATGTCTTATGAGTAGTTCGTTTACTTCTTGAGGACATGGGAGAAGTCATGTTGTTAGTAGTGGAGTCATGTTGAGTAATATTTAATGGTTTGATATTTAAATTGTGGTGCTATTCTTCTAGTGATGTCATGTGAACATCGACTACATAATACTTCACCTTTATGGGCCTAGGGGAATGCATTGTGTATTTGGCTACTAATCGTGGGGTTGCCTGAGTGACAGAAACCTAAACCCCCGTTATGAAACCATTGCATAAGGGAGTGTAGGATCTCAGAGTATAATGCTGTGGTTAGGTTTTTATCTTAATTACTTTCTTGTAGTTGCGGATGCTTGCAAGGGATTTAATCACAAATATGTATTAGTCCAAGTAAGGTCAGTACATTAGCATAGGTTCACCAACACAACACTTGTCCAACCAAAGAAGATTAATCAACTATATGAAGCGAAAACACTTGACACTATTCCCATGTGTCCTCGAGAATGTTTGGTCCTCATAAGTAATACAACAGGCTTGTCCTTTGCTGAAGAAAGGATTGAGCCACTTGCTGCAATTATTATTATTATTATCTTTTATTTACTCGCACTTTATTTATCTGCATTATCAAAAAACCCTAAAAATCCGTTTGCTAGTATTTACAGTGAATTCCTGATCCAAACCACTTGTTAACACCTTCTTCTCCTCGTTGGGTTCGACACTCTTATTTATCAAAAGTACTACGATACACCCCTATACTTGTGGGTCATCAAGCTGCAGGAAAAAAACCACCAACAGTCAATAATATTTATAAACCCACACCACCATCCCTATCCTCACCTAACCTAGATCGACTCATAACACTAACTAAACCAACAACATTATTTACTATTGTCACCACAACCTAGATCTAATTCAAACTATGTACTCACATAACAATAGAACCATGCTCTTCCACCGATAAACTCCCAACACCATTCCCCATTATCACAACCTAGATCCATAGTTAACGATAACCCTAATCAAGAAACAACATATGACAAAACTACCATAGATCTATCATAGAAACCTAGCACATCACATACTGAACAAGAAGCCCAGAACAATGCACGCTCCCTCCGACAACAAACGGGCTGCAAAGATTCGGTACAAACAAGAACAAACGAGGAGAAATGATTAATCTAATATATACAAGATCAAGAAGAAAAGATATTAGCACAAGATCGAGAAGAAAATAGAAAAAGAGGCAAGCGCTAGATCACCTCAACCAGGTCCAACACGCATAAATACCATGGTCGCGAGAGGGGCGAGAGATCAGATCAAAAGGAGCAGATCTCTCGCGAGTATGAGAACAAAGGAAAGAGGGTGAGGAAGTAGAATGACATGACTAGATAAAAAGGAGAAAGAAAGCGCAAGCAACCTCTCTTGATGCCTCCGGAGGTGTACCCGACGAGCAAGCACGACAAATCACGTCGACGACGAGGCACATAAGCGCGCACAAAAACCCGCATATAGCCCTAGGAAAGGCAAGAAACCACAAAGAAGTGCATCAAGCCTCTCTCTCAATGGCCACGAAGGGGACCCTGGACCACAAGCGAGGCAGGGAATGTCGTACCTGCCGAGGAAGGGGTGACCGCCACACCCATCCTCTCCATTGTTGACCCGACAAAATGAGAGTTGGAAAGTCTGTTTTGCCCCCAACAACTGAGGTTGAATACGAGAGAACCACCGAGCGTGCTCTCCTAGTTGACCTCAACACAATGCCACATACTCACTGTCTATGATCAGTGGTCCCGTTAAGATGCAGGCCCCGCAAATCCATGGGAGTAACCGGTGCATGTAGAAATGAGTTGGAAAAGTGAACGGTCAGGATCATCCAAAAGAGAAGATCGGATGGCTCGGACCATACATTGCCTTCAAAGGCTCTATTCATGGCAACTATGCTTCTTTTAGATTATCACGTGTTTTGGGTTTACTCAAAGTCAAACTTTGAAAAGTTTCAGAGTTTGACTTTACGGGTAAATTTTGAAAAGTTTAACCAAATATAAAAAAAATACTACCAAAATCTGTAATATAATTAATGAAGAGTGAGTTCATTTTTCACCTTCTAATTATGCATTTTGTGGCACTAATTATTTCGTCGAGTAAAAATCTTCTAGAAAACGGGGTTAAGTTAGTCGAGTTTTTGGAGGTAATCATATTTTGCTGAATTTTGTTGAAGAGATTCTCACTAGCATAGTGTGTACAGATAATAACGCGCGCACACGACAGCAGAAAACACGTCGCTCGCATTTCTGAAAAGGACGATGTGGCCCCACCGGAGGACCGCTGGCACGATGGACCGGAATGTGCCAAAATGCACAGACCGAACGAGCTGGGTAACGCGCCTGACCACGCAGCTGTCGCACCACCTCCCCTCCCATCGTGGCCGTCGTTATCGCATCGCACGACCCCACGCCTCCCTCCCACTCCCAGTCGCCGGGCCGAGTCGTTCCCATCCGCCTCAGCTACCAGTCGGCCAGCCAGACCAACCAACCATCTCGACACACACCTCCCTCCCCCCTCTTCAAGCGAGGTAGTAGTTGTGAGAGTAGCCGCGTGCCATGTGGGCCTCGCCGGGGAGGCTGCCGGCGACGGCGGAGTGCGAGGACAGGGAGGCGGACGTGAACACCGGGAAGATGGCGTCGTGCTGGGGCCGCTTCGGCCTCACCGCGCTGTGGGGCAGGCTCCGGCAGCTCAGCCTGGCGCGGCGAAGGGCGCGGCACGGCCGCTCCATCCTCGGCGCCGGCGGGCTCAACTACGACCCGCTCAGCTACGCGCAGAACTTCGAGGACAGCAGCCTCGAGCTCGAGCACCACGAGCCGGACTTCACCGCCAGGTTCGCGCCCGCCCGCAGCGCCAGCTCGCCGAGGCGGGCATGAGCGGCGACATACGTGCTTCTTGGCGCCCGCGTTGCCATGGCTCCCTTGGTGATGGTACCCATGTATACCAAGGATGTGGCTTTCTTTGTGCGCCTCTTTGTTGAGTGGTAAACTGGCATTACTCCACATGTTTTCAGAAAAAAAATGTACATAATGGACATGTCAGTAGTCTTGGTTTAGTAATCTACTGCTCCCCTTTTTCTTTAGAGAGAGATGCCATAAAGTATAGTTGTACTTTTTTTTGGAAAGCAAGTATATATTCCTTTCTTCAGTTCCAGCATTCATGAACAGTTGCTGCGATCGCCATGAACTGCAAATGGGCTCTCGCTGATCGGAGCATGCTGATTTTGCTGTAAACTTGTAATCAGAAAATCAGAACAAACTCCTCTTAAATTTCTCGGCTCTAGATGGGTGGCAGTGGTACTGTCGAAGTGGCATACATATCGAACCTTTCATATGGCACCTGCCAGCTTCGGCTTGATCACCGTCGTTTAGCTCTATCCATCCTGCCTTTCCAGTACGCACCAAATAAGTCCAATACTGTTATTGGCTCCAAGTTTACTCTGCTGTATTAGTAAAAGTTTTTTGATATTTGGGATGCCTGCTGCTGTTGGAAAGGGGAAAGAGTTGGGGTGGATATATGCCATCTCATCGGGGAATGTTTCCTATAGATTGTAGCTTGACTTTAGTAAGGAATATTCTTGCAAGAATCCATGATCGCGGTTATCAGTCTCTCTCGTTCGGGCACCGCATCAAGACGCAACTTGGGAGGAAATATCACCAACCGGGACCATCAAGACCACGGAAGAAATAATCATTGATCCGGTGGTTTATCTGCTCCAGCCCAACTGAACAACAATACAGGAAGACAGAACGTGCTCATGTACTCCCTCCTTGCACTAGGATGGATGTCACGCATGGTCAAAGTCTGACTTTATGAACTTTGACCAAATGTATAGAAAATTATATCAACATCTGCAACATTAACTAAATGTCATTAGAATCATCATGAAACTATGTTATATACAATTGGTATTATGAAAGTTGGGTGCGGAATAGTTATTTTGCACCCCACATAACTTTATGTTGTCATGTTTAGAAATTTATGGTTTGTATACAAATAATTATGTTCATATTCATCCACAATGCAAAAAAATTGACATAAAAAATAGTTTATGAGTAATTAGTGTAAAAAACACTAAAAGTACACATTTTACGTCGTATTTTTATACGGCATGTAAACAAAAAAAATTATGCCATGTCTATATTTTCTTTCGTTCTTCTCAACTCTCGAGGTAAAAAAAATTTACACGACGTAAAAATAATATACACTTCTAAAGATAAAGGGTGCGTGTAGAATACTATTCTACATCCTAGGGGTCAAATAGCGCTACCTAGGTATATATATATATATTATGAAAGTTGGTGTATATATAAATATATATTATGAAACCCTATTCAGCATCCAGGGTGCAGAATAGTTATTTTGTACCTAACATATTTTTACGTTGTTCGATTAAAAAAATTATGTTTTGTATACGAATAATTATGTTCATATATTCACCATAACCAAAAAAATTGACATAAAAATAAAGTTTATGAGTCATTATAGTGCAAAAACACCAAAAATATGTATTTTACGTCGAATTTTTTTACGGCATGTAAACAAAAAAATTATGTAATTTCTAAATTTAGTTATGTTCTTCTCAACTTACGAAGTAATACAAAATTTATGTGACGTAAACAGGGGCGAAGCCAGAAAAAAAATCGCTGGGGTCAACACTCAACACAAACAAATATGAATTTTTTTATCGCACAGCTCACCTATATATATATGTGTGTGTATATATATATATATATGTGCATATCTCTCAAAGCTGATCTACAACTAGTATATTAATGAAGAATTCTAATGTATATCATATAAAAAAGAACAACATTTGTCGATACATCACACAGGAATAAAGTCGGATTTCAAAAGAAATTACCTCTATTTTTTTGACCTCTACGGTCTCTCATCTTGAGAAAGCGGTCTATCACAACTTTACATGGAGTCGAATATAGAAGTCTTTGCTCCAAAAAGCAAATGATGCAATGATTCATGAAATCATCACCAATACGATTACGTAGCACTGTCTTCACTATTTTCATCGCTGAAAAACACCTCTCGACAGATGCAGTGGCAACAGGCAGAACTAGCACTAGCTTGAGCAGTTGATATACCAAAGGAAATGCCAAACTCTTGCTCGTACCCATCAGCTTAGCCAGTTCAGAAATAGTTTTCAAACCAGCAAATCTTTCATCTGCTCGTACATTATCAATGAATAATGGAAGTTCTTGGGCAAGATCTTTCAATTGGATATAATCAAAATCATCTGGATATGACTTAGCCAAATCTAGTAAGGTCTCAATTTTGAAAGCATTAAAGGAATCCTTGGGACTAAATGCAGCCATCTGGGTAAGGAGAGTTGAATTTACCTCAGTAAAACGATCATTGAACTCTCCAAGCTGCAAGTCAATAACAGGGTTCAAGCAATGAAATTGTAGTGCTCGTAGTTGGTGCGGTTGGTCTTCTTCCTTGGTTTATGTCGGTCTATATACTGTTCTTCCATATCCAATTTCGAAATACCATACTCCACACAAAACGAGTGACTTTTTTCTAATAAAGAGTCCCAACCATCATCTCTAATTTGCTGAAATTTTTTCTTTGTTAACTTCACCTCCTGCATAGCCTCCATGATGTCCTTATCTTTCCTCTGTAAAGATAGAGACAAAGCATTTGCATGTCCTAAGATAAGCAGCATCAAGTGTAGATGAAATACAAAGACAAAATCATTGACATAATCTAAGAGACCACGAGCTTGGCGTTTCTTTGCATCACTTGGTCCATCTTTCTCAACATATTTAAGCACATCAATAATATCCGGAAACAAGTTACTTATGCTCAGCAGAGTTTTATAGTGAGATCCCCAACGAGTGTCTCCGGCTCTTTGAAGCGATTGCTCTTGATTTAATCCCGTGCTAGTGTTAAGTTGTCCACATCCAATGGCTTTCTTCACTCTCTCCTGTTGGCTTTCTCTTATCATATCTTTTCGCTTACAAGAAGCTCCGGCCACATTCATCAGAAGAGATACCATGTCAAAAAAGTCGCTAACATCATCATTCTTTTTAGCTACTGCCACGATGACTAACTGAAGCTGATGAGCAAAGCAGTGGACATAATATGCTGAGCTATTCTCCCTCATTATCAGAGCTCTCAATCCATTGAACTCACCTCTCATGTTGCTCGCACCGTCATAACCTTGGCCTCGAACTTGTTTCATGCTCAATCCATACTTATCAAACAAGTAATCAATATTGGATTTGAGACATAAAGCAGATGTCTCATTCACATGGACAACACCAATAAGTCTCTCTTTTATTGCTCCAAACTTGTCGACATACCACAGAACTACTGCCATTTGTTCTTTGTCGGAAACATCAGCAGACTCATCAACCAACAAACAGAACACACCTCCTCCAATTTCATCAACAATAGATTTAACTATGATCTGCACACAAAAAATAGTTTATTACCATAAGAACTCACATCATTTGTAAGATGTAAATAATAAAATGAAGTAAATGGCAAAAGCAATAAATTATTACCTCACCATAACATTCAGCAATGTCCCTTTGAATTTCTGGAGCAACCATTTGGTTATTTTTAGGAGTATCGATCAACACAATCCTCTTTGTGTTCTCATTTTGCTCTGCCAAAGTGTGTGCCAACTCTCGAAAATTTACTTTGTTCTTAGACTCTTTAGATTCATCGTGGCCACGAAATGCTAAACCTTGATGCAGTAAGTACCGGGCAGCGGTTATGGAATTATTCAACCGGATCATATACTCCTCTTGAGTGACTTTACTTTGTTTGTCTAGAGCAACAACAACTGACTGATCATGTTTTAGCAAATCATTACATCTTTTGACTGCCGTGTTATGAAAACTATTAGGAGATTTGCCCACATGGACTTTCAGTCGTTCACCCTTGTTCCAATAATTAAAACCCTCGACTACAAATGCATCATTCCCCCCTTGGCCTTCAATACAATCTCTAAATAAGTAGCAATATAAGCAAAATGCAGCATCCTTCTTTACACTGTACTCTAGCCAGTCCTATTTTCCATACCATTTACAACTAAACCGGCGTTGGAGATCTCCTATGCTTCTCTGTGGATACTTAAAACCGAGTTGTGGCCTAAACGGACCTCTAACCAAATATTTCCGTCTTATCTCATTTTATAGCTTTGGCCCTATATATTCTGTTATCCGCTTTCTATCTGTCGGATCATATGGAAGCTCATTCAAATTAAGTGTTACCTCTCTTACAGTTGGAGGAACTGGCAATGGGCAAGGGCGTGTACTACGACTAGTGTCGGATGGACCTTCATGATCAAGATCATTGGTTGTAGGTGGTGGCGATTTCCTTTTCAAATTCAAGAAACTCTCCATAAATTTTCTACTGCCTACAAAATTAGCAAGAGAAAATTAAACAAATAATAAGTATGAGTTATACTCCCTCCATCTACAAATAAGTGTTTGCATTTGTCTAGATTTGGATGTATCTAGACATCCGTTTAAAAATAAGCGACTTGTATTTGTCTAGATTCGGATGTATCTATATACTAAAACATGTCTAGATATATACAAATTTAGACAAATATAAGTCACTTATTTCTGGACGGAGGAAGTACATGTCATAAATTATAGTACAATGTCCTTGTTTGGTTACCTGACATTGTGCCAGATTGCTGGGGTGATTGAGCCTAAATTGGATTCTAATCCACGTGATCAATGTCTGATTACCGAGACCTTCAAGCAATTAAAAGACCAACAAATAAGAAACCGTGAGACAGGCCTGCCGTAAGATAGTTTGAGAATTGGAAAACCAGAATAATCCAAATCAAGTCTCAGTTAGATGCGTCGACCGGTTTTAGTGATACTTACTGATTTTGCTGAAGAGATTGTTGCTTTTCTAAACAATCTGGAGTGGTGAGTCGAGGGACCGTCAGGCAGAGACCGTGCCGGCGAGGCGGCGATCTAAAGGAGAAAAAGGTAGCGGCAGCCGGCAGCACCGCGGCGTGGAGGGGTGAAGTCGTAATCACGAAAGCAGAAAAATACGCGATGAAGATCCAGTCCCGATCGAACGTCGGAGCGATACGCTCCGTAAGCCATCGTTGTACTCCTATGGACTTCCAAAAGCAGCGTGTATTGGGTCTGGACGTGCACACACGAGGTTGTACTCTAATTAGCTGGGGTCAAAATCAGTTCTCAACGGGGTCATTTTAGTGTACTGGTCTATATGTAGAAGAGACTAAGCCAAAGTCGCCGGGGTCAATTGACCCCAAAGTTATACTGTTGTTCCGCCCCTGCGTAAAAATAATATACAGTTCTAAAGATAGAGGATGGGTGTAGAATAACTATTCTACACTCCTGGGTGTAAAATAGCGTCACCCTATTTATATATGTTTAGCGTTGACCAAACTAATATACATCTTAATTTGGAGAGGAAGGAGTATAATCACTAGTGCATAATTAACTGATCATTATTCACGTTTTAAAAAGTCCATTGCACATAGGGTGCAGCCCACTTAATGTTTCAAGCCTGCTGCACTTTTGGCTGTGGCTTTTCGGGCTTATAAGTAAAAGCACAACCAAACGCATACTCCACCGAACACGCTTTTGACTAAAAGCCACCGCGAGTCGACCATCCCGGCAAAGCACGCTCTAAGGTGCTTTTGTTGCGTTCGCTGCGGATGCATTCGACGGTTGCCCCAGTTTTCCCCAAACCATGTCCCAATCCATGGTGGGTGTGCCGCCGCCTCACCGGTGGAGGCCAGAGGGCGAGCTCCCCGGCCGACCGCCCTGTCCCCGTCTCTTTCCCGCCGGCCTCCTCCGTCTATTCCCGCCGGCCACCATCGTGCCCAACCCATTCCCGTCCACAACAGCTCGAGGCGGACAACCGAACGCCTGAGGAACTGTAGCCCCGACGGCCGCCCCCATCCTCGCCCCTTCCCCGCATCCCTACCAGCTTCGTCCTCTCTTTCCTGTTGGCCTCCTTCGTCTGTTCCTGTCGGCCGCCGTCGTCCCCACCCCATTCCCGTCCACAGGATCTCAAGGCGGACAACTGGCTGCCGAAGGAACTGCATCCCCGACGGTTGCCCCATCCTTGCCCCTTCCCCGCCACCCTACCAACTTCCTCCACACGTCTATCCATCCACAACCGACCGAGACAGGAGCTCGAGTTGCCAAATGGCTTTTACGGCTTTCTCCCAGCGCACAGCCAACAACTACTTTTGCCATAGCACATAGCCACAGCTGCTTTTGCATAAGACAAAGTGCAACCAAACAGGGCCTTAAGCTCCGGAAGTTCCAAGATTTTGCTTGGTAAGGCGCGCGCACGATGCACACCCGTTTTCTCTTAGGCCTTGTTTTGCGAGCGTGGTTTGACGAGCATTACTAGGTATTAACCTAACCCTATTGAAAGACACTAGAAACCATGAGTGGATTGTTTTGTAGAGGAGTTTCGGTCAGGCTCAACCCTAGAGATCCACAGAATATGCCTCCACCCACGCGTTTTCCGTCGATGCCCGGGATCAGTTGAGAGGGGATTGGGTGAAGGAAGTGTTTTCCCGTCAGATGAAACTCAGAAAAACACTCTAAACATCTGCTGCAAAACAAGGCCTTAAGGAGTTTTCTTTGTGGGTTGGTCCATGTAGTCTTTTAGTGCCACACAATCTCGTGCTAATTGTCGCTCAGTGCGGCGGGGGGGGGGGCTATTTCTTCATTTTTATGTTTTCTTTTTTTCTTTTCTTTTTTTATGTTTGAAAAATTCAAAAACTGATTTATGTTTTTGAATTTGGTTCATTTTATTTTGGAATTGGTTCATGATTTTGAATTTGGTTCATGGTTTTTGAAAATTTGTTCACAACTTTTGAATTTGGGTTCACGATTTTTCAAAAAATGTTTATGATTTTTTCTAAAAGAACATGATTTTTGAAATTTTGTTCATAATTTTGAAAATCTTTAGAAATATTCGCAAAATGTTAACTGCTTTTAAATCATTTAGAACAATATTAAGAGTTTAAAATAAAATATAGAAAAAGAAGAAGAAAAAGGAGAGTGGGAATTTAGACCTAGAAAACAGTTGTTAACCTTGTTGTTCTCCCTGTTTTGAGTAAATTACACAAAACTATCACAATTGGGGCCGACATTGAGAGTCGGTAATTTTATCTGAAATCAACCAACTCTAGGCCAGCTCACAACAAATAGCACTAATATTTGTTTAACACTGCTCTGATGGAAAATTTGACTCGTAGGACCCAACTGTAAGTGCTGAGTTGGTAAATATATGCTGAGGTGGACGTGGGGCCCATATGTAAGCACCATTTTATTTTATTTTTATTTTTATTCAGTGCCCTTGGGCCCTACCTGTCAGCCCCGCGCCTCCTTTTCCCCTCCTCCTTCTTCACAGGTGTGCGCCCAAGTAGAGCACGCGCATGACAAGGGAGAGCGCGCTAGGACGGGATGGTGCGTGCATTCGACGCACACGACTGTGGCGAGTCGAATTAGGGTGGGGTCACCATTTACTACTCACCGGAGAAGCTCCGGCATTGAGCTATTGCGACGGCCGACGGAGAAATACGACACGACGGCGATAAAGAGCTGGAATGATGAATCGAAGAGGCCCATCCCGGACCGGATGCTCACGAGGAGTGCGATGGAGGGTTCAACGAGGACATGCATGGACGGACGGCGTTAGAACCTCACCGCGTTAGGGAAATGATGTATAAGAAGCGGGCGAAGGCGACAATTAGGGGCGTGGCTCCGATTCCCTTCAAGGAGGATGACCAGTGCAACGAGGCGGAGCTCCAGGGCTGTTCAGTGAGGCGAGGAACGATAGCGGTCGACGATGACCTAAGTTGAAGAAGGAGGTGTGGGCTGACAGATGGGGCCCATGGGAGGTGAATAGTAAAAGAGAAAAAAAACGATGCTGACGTGTGGGCCCCATGTCAACCTCAGCATCTTTTTGCCAACTCATCCTTTACAGATGGGTCCTATCCATCATATTTGTAATCATAGCTACATTAAAGGAATATTAGTTCGATTTGTTACACTGTATCAGAGTTGGTAGATTTCAATTTCCAAAAGTGGTACTCACTCGCAAAGTCTGCCCTAATTATGGTAGTTTTGTGTAATTTACTTCTCTGTTTTAGATACATTTTGTTTGCTAAAGTTGGTTCGTGCCTCCAAATTTGTGTAATTTACTCCTTGGAAACTAAGCTTACTTGAGAGAGTGTGTGATCTTATCAGTCCTATTACCGGTTCTTGGGATGAACAATTGGTAAAAGAAACTTTCAGTACCAATGATGCGAGTCTCGTCCTTAGTATGCCTGTCCGTGCTGACGTGGATGACTTTATTGCTTGGCATTTTGATAGTAAAGGGCTGCACTCGGTGAAACAAGCTTATAAGCTCCAAGTCCAGATTGACGAGTCTGAACAGAATGGTGGCAGGTCGACCAATAGCACGACTGCGGGAGATCTCAATGGGGGAGGTGATGAACAGTAGCGTCGTATATGGAAGCTTACATGCCCGCCGAAGATTAAAATGTTTGTTTGGAGACTTTCACATATTTCTCTGGCTCTGAGGCCGAATCTGGCAAAACATGGAGTCCGACTAGACAGTCTGAACTGCTTGTTCTGTAACAGATGCTTTGAGGAGGTTGCTCACCTTTTCTGCAAATTGGGTGGTCGTTTGCTGTAAACAGAGCGATGCTCTGGTAGTCCGAAGTACCAGCATCCATTGCTGGTCTCGTGTTGGGCGAAATGCCCTAATAAAGCTCAGAGGTTGTTTGGCACCTAGGTATTCATTTCATTTAGTAGAAATGAAATGAATACATAGATTCATTTTATTTATATTATGATTCCACAAACACCTACATGTTTGGCTGCCACCGGAATTTGGAAATGACAGGTCTAAGATAGGAATCAGGTTTACACATGGGGATATTTCGATGGATTTGCCAAATGAAATGACGTCCAAATTTCGTGCCAACCAAACAACATAGGGATGGAATTGCAAAATGAATTTCAGAATTTCAGGCCCAAATGATGGATACCAAACGACCTCTTAGGCTTTTTCTTTAAAAAAAATCTGTGGACCAGGTTAATTATTTCCCCAATAGCGTTTTTATCGGAGTAATTCACAAAATCTGCTCCTTTGATCCTCTTACTAGGAAATGTGCCCGTGCGTTGCAACGGAAGAAAAGATAATCAAAATTTGAGAACCAATGTCGACAGACAAGAAAAATATCTAAATGGCAGGAAAGAAAAAGATGCTTAGCACACAGTGAGAAACATAACCAACATACATATGTGATCTGCTCCATTTTCTCAGAGT
This sequence comes from Avena sativa, assembly GCA_916181665.1. Taxonomy (NCBI): domain Eukaryota; kingdom Viridiplantae; phylum Streptophyta; class Magnoliopsida; order Poales; family Poaceae; genus Avena; species Avena sativa. The sequence continues at coordinate 160,441,144 of OV702294.1, read as the reverse complement.
TGCGTCTTCGTGAGCAGCTCATCCAGCTTGCTGAACCATGCCTTTAGATCGAGAGCATGTTGTCTTGCAGACTTTTTTGGGCCTCCTTACTCCTTTCTTTAAGCTGGGACTGATACAGCTGTTCTTTCTCCTTTATCATGGCCTCTGATAAATCATCACCGTTCTTGGCATCAAGGTCGGTCAGCAGGGATGAACTTGTATCTAGAAACCCATCAGCCGTCTGCTCTCTGACATACTTCAGTAGCGGATCTTCAGCCTTGGTCTTCAAATCAACCTTTTTTCTCATCTTTGGCTTCAGACATTTTCTAATCTCGCACAAAATAATCAGCACCAGGCAAAAGGATCGATTTTTTATATTGGTCATGTTCTCCGACACTCCTTGATCCTGAACTTGTCAGCCAGATACCGCTCTCGTTGTCCTGTATGGCGTTTTCCTCTTGAACTTTATCGTGGTTAACACTCGCCGGATAGTTACGAAGCTAGAAAAGCAATTATATTGGGTCAGCTCTATATCAGTGGGTTCATCTACAAAAAAACAATTGTTAGTGCACGATTAATTAAGAATTCATACGTATCAGATGACACCATTGTAAGGAAGTGTTTACTTCTAGTCTAAACTTTACTATCCAAAAGTTTCAGACGAAGTATGCATTATTCACAATCAGAACTGATTCAGCTCTCACGAGCTTGTATGAACTACCTGGTAGAGAGCAATACTTACAACTACAGACTATCAACACCTGATTGATTTAGTTCTCAACGAAGTAGTAGCCATGCCCTTCGGTGGGCGGACGTGAACCTATCGTGCTAGACATAGGTAGCATTGTCCATGTCCATGTCATCTTCTTCAAGACAGCTTAACTTCTAGGAAGAAGCCAGAAATATTGTGTCTCAAGGAAATAATGTAACAAATCCATGCGACCACTCCTACTTGAAAACATGACATATGATCATCTATTCAAACAATGCAGAAACACAAATATGCTCACTTGACATGGCCCGATCTGGATCTATAGAAAAATAAAATGGGAAGCAAATCATATCAGAAGCAAAGCACATGGAGAATCCATCGAAGAAAGTCATCGGGAGATATAGAGAAAACAGAGTGATAATTACAATATTAACAACATGAAACAGAGAACAATGTGGAACTTCAAGTTAGATGTCTGAACTGTAAACTCAGAAAAAATCTGCAAGAATTAAGGAAGTTTAAACATAAACAATGAAACTTTTGAACATGAATCGAACACACCATACCCTGGATAAGACAACAGGAATATAATTGGATTGGATACTAACGACCAGATGGGCTACTTCTTTGGCAGAGGTGGACTTGCCGCCAAACCTGGTGCCTATGAGTTTCCATCCTTGCTTAATTGTAGGAGGCGGTGAAGCTGGAGGCGAAGAACCCAGCAGCGTGGGCTGTCGCTGCCGCTTCCCGCTCCAACCTTGTTACAGGCTCAGGAGGAGACAAAGTAAATCGATGTTGATCGACCTGGGGAAAGGCTTACAAACAAGACAATAATCTACATAAATAAATAAAATAGTAACAACTTACTAAAATGAACTTTATGATATTGAACATTGAATTGTAGTTCATTCGTCAGTTCTGCATACACTCACTCAGATTTATGCACTATCAATCTGACATTTCTATGTGCTCTATGTCTCTCGCAAACGAGCTGCTAGCAAGCCTCAACCGCTCAATCTCTCACAAAATCATTGTCTCTCACAAACGAGCTGCTAGCAAGCCTCAATTGCTCAATCTCTCACAAAATCATAGCAGACAACACTCTTAAACTCTCCCAATCCCAATCAAACTCAACCGCTATCAATCCACCACTTAATAGAACCTGCAAATGCGTAGACAAATGGAAGCTAATTAATTTTTACAGCTAAGAACATAATCTGACAGAATGCTTAAATCTGAGGGTTACAACCTGATGCAACATCTAGCATTTGTCAATATCCATAACTGAAAAACGAATTGCCAATCTATGGTGCAATACAACCCGATCTATTTTTCTCATCTTCCAATCTCTCCATTCCCAATCTCTCTCTCATTCTCCAACGATGGATAATCAATCTAAACACACCAATGGAGAAATCAACCATCTCAAGTATACATTCACTAACTACGGACATTCATTAGCATGTAGTGGTATCATCCAAGTAGGTACGTGCGAGTTAGCTAGGTAGAAGATGACCAAACCTAAGATCAGATGGTCCAGATCCAGATCGAGATGCATCCGAGCTTGCAGCATAACCATCATGTATCGCAGTTATCTGTCGTCAGCTTCAATGTGTTTATACATAAGTCAGAGCCGCTGGTGAAGCAGTTGACTTGATACAAAATTAACACGTTTCCCCTCCCAATCCCGATGAAAAAACACAAGAGCCTGCTGTATGCATCTGTCTCTATACCATTGACATGATTCCTTCATTTTCCGGCGCATCCTAAAATAATTTGAGCCACATACAATCTTAGAGCAGAATAAGCATACCAATTTTGGCAATTTCACAAGCAAGAATATATATAAATGATAAAGTCTCGAACTCACCATCACTAAAAAATAAAGCTCAGATCTGCTGAATGAAGTAGCAAGGCAGTTGGCGGCTGCTCTTCTCTTCTCACCACGGTAAAAATCGAGAAACAGGTAATATGAATTACAAGTAAACAAAATTCACATGCTTGTAGCCCACATACAGACCAGAAAAAAAAGAGCTTGGCCGACAATATGTCAGATTCAGTCCTCAATAGCTGCTAGCACGCTGGCGCCTAGGGAAAGGGAGGGGCACCTGTGGAGGCCTAGACCAGAGGCAGAAGGTAAGGGGCGCACCTGGAAGGTCGCCCGCCGATGTGACACTCGGCATCTAGACCGTGTCGTGTGGGAAGAAGATGGAGGTGTCGGCCGCTAGCGATGCAGACGAAGGGGATGGCGTTGCCGGGCCTCGGGATGCAGGGGACAGCCGTGGATCGCTCAATGGAAGCTGTCCATGGCGCGTAGGCCGCGCTCACCGCCGGAGGTGATCTGTGGGGGTGGTGCTTCGATGCGAGATGCTGAAAGATGGAGGGAGGGATGCGGTGGTGGAAGATAAGACGCGATGGCGGTGCACCTCCGTTACGGCTCTCCCGTCGATCTCAGGACAGTGGGGGAAATAGCTAGGTGTGGTGGGCACGAAGGTCATGCCCTCGTCCTCGTCTAAGTGGCAATTGGGATGCGGAATTTGGGGCGGTTTCGCGGATTGATTGCGACGCGGAGTCGTTGCGATGCGAAATTTGGGGCGGTCAGCGCTTATCATGGGCTTTCCTGGCGTGGGATTAGAAGGAGGCGCGACGAAGGACAAAACGGAGTGGCAGAAAACGGAACACCCAAATTCTTTTTAGATAGTAGAGAAGATAGAGATAGAGAAGATAGGGATAGAGATAGAGATAGTAGAGATAGAGATTATTTTTTCTCTCTCTACTAGGAGATGTCCTTCCATGACTCCATAAACACAGGGGAATGTGTTTCCAATTATTAGGTGTGCAGAGGAATAGAAGTAGGCCCGTTCGATTTCATTGGACGGCAGATTTTGTGAAGTACCGTGCGGGTGCAGTCATAGCAGGAACCGCAGATCTCTCTAAACAGATGAGGATGCGATCGCGCGGGAGCTTCGTCGAGCCCCCTCCGGTCTCCGGAGACGGTGGCTGCGAGCACCTACCCGGATCAGAGGGGGCAACTCCGCCGTTGCCTTGCACCGGATCTGGTCGCCCGAGGAAGCGATCGACGCTGGGCATGCGTCCCTGTCCCGGCGGGCCGCAGCCTAACATCGCGCCTCATAAGCTCCGCCGCCGCTCTACGCGATCCACCGGCGATCCAGAAGTGACCAGATGGTAAGTCCGGTCGTTCCCCTTTTGTTTTTTGTTGGCCCGCCACGCCAGCTCACTCTGGCAACCATCTGGCAGGAGGGACTGGGCCAACCTGACGACGGCCGGTGTTCATCGAGGATATCGCCGGCCGGCTGCTCTCCCACGACGTATCTGAATACCTGCGCTTCCGCGCCGTGTGCAAGCCCTGGCGCGAGCTCGCCGACGACCCCGGTGCGCGCGGCGGCCTGGACAGCCAGTTCCGGCCCCGCCACTGGTTCCCTCAACGCAAGCGAAAGGATACCCCGTCGGACTGCCCCCTCAGACACAACATCACCGGCGTCTTCATCAAACTCAACTACCATGTATTCTCAACCAGCCAGCTCCTCAGCGTGGTCGACGCCCTTGTCGTCCTGTGCAACAGGGCCACCAACGCCGTCTCCCTCCTCAACCCGCTCACCGTCGCTCTCGCCGAGTTCCCCGACATCACGGACGTGCGGGAAGGTATCGGCGCGGGACCGAGCGCCCGTCTCGACATGGACGTGTTCAAGTCCCGGTACCCTGGCCTCGGCGGAGAGTTTAGCTAGCGACTATTGGACAGCTAACTGTTCTCAATTTAGAAACAGGTAATTTTTTCAACCAAGATGTAAACCGAAAGTCAAAAACTAAATCAGAAAAGGTGTCTATTTGGTAGACTGAAACAGTCAGGTTTATGTAGCCTAGCCTCATTTCCTTGGCCCAACTTGAGTCCACTGTTATTTTGTTGCAACGTTCTCGTTCTCAAATACTTCTTCTACTCCCTCCGATTTAAATTAATTGACTCGATTTAGATTTGGATGTATCTAGACATGTTTTATTATTAGATACATCCGAATTTAGATAAATTCAAGTCAATTAATTTGGATTGGAGGGAGTGTTTGTCTTTTCCCAAGGCTTTGTCCCCGTTTTCCTCCTTTTTGACGAGAAAGCATTAGGTGCCTTTCCTGTTATAACATAACATGAATAATGCACATAGATAGAGGAAATCCACTTTGGCTCATAGGTATAGATACACCCACTGTCTAAATACATATTTCAAAATATCTAAAAACTCCGAAAAATTTCTCCGCGTATGTTCGGACATTTTATGTTTGCACAGAAAGTTTCGGCACCAAAGAACTTTTTTTGTCGCTTAGGTGAAAAAGACAATTTTGATGCTCTAATATGACTATTCACAAGACATTTTTTTTTGTCTTTTTTGCATAAGTCGCAATTTTTTTGGCAAAGCTTTGTGTGCCAACATAGAATGTTCTGAGGCAGACACGAAATTTTCTTTCAGAATTGTTTGACATTTCGAAATGCGTTTTTATACATTTCTCATAATAGGTGCATTTACACCTATAAGCAAAGAGATAGTTACAACACTAGCATCTGGCAACCAGAGATGAGACGATATGACCAAAATCTAACAACAACGAAAAAATAGGAACCCAATTATAACCACTACTACATGTATTGTAACTAAGACCGAACTAACAACAGTACGATTTAGTAGTATAAACATCTACTACTATTAAGGCAAGGGCACCAATTAAGGGAGCAAAATTTATTGCTCCTGAGTGGACGTGAAGTGCTAGCTCACCCATAATTCTAGAAGAATTTGTACTTCATAGCGCAAAGATTTCCTGGTTTTTTCCTAGAAATCAGAGAAAGAGATATTCAGAACTAGAGAGAAACAAAATGTGCATATACAGAACAAGGTAGCAACAAGGAAACCTCCTTAGAAATAAGTTAGAAAACATATTGACACACATAATAAGCAGATACAGAGACTTCAAATAATCTTAAAATCAACCAGTCTATATGTATCGAGGCATGCCTACTGTGTATGTATTAAGGCATGCCAAAAAAATGTATTGCCTACTATGTACTCCCTCCGCCCCAAAATGTAAGGCACCTGAGGTTTAGTTAAAAGTTTACGTTTTCTAAGTTTGACCAAGATTATACATAAAAAATATAAATAATTACAATAGCAAACTATCAATAGAGTTATCATAAAATATATTTTCTTAATGTATCCATTTTATAATGTAGATATGCATATTGTTTTCTAAATATTTGGTCAAGGTTAGTAAGATTTAACTTTTAACCGGTCCTTAGACGCCTTATATTTTGGGACGGAGTGAGTATATATTAAGGCATGCCAAATTTAGATGTACCTGTATAGGAGAAAAGCTATGCATTAACACAACCCTGAGATAGAAGGAAGAATGAGACTTTGGCTTATCTAAACAGCTCGTGTTAGTAATTGTAACTGACATGACTTCTGACTTTCTAAAAGTGGCTATAGGAAGCAACTAAACTGACATGCATTCTCAATCTCAGCTACAAGGAAATCATCTGGATGATAATGTTGAAAGAATAGGTAAATTTCCATGAGGTATCTTTCTAGCAATTGCTCGTCCTCCCAACTACAAGATGGATGAGAAAATACAGTGACACTCTGATCTGCCCTCTGGCCAACATGATCTCCTACGAGAGCAAGCAAGTTTACCGACAAACACAAATGGAATTATAACAATGCTCAATTGGTTAGATATGTACTTGGATGAACTTTATTTTGGAAAAATAAGAAACTAATTGCATATACCAGAAATAGACTGAACAGGGCAAAAACGGCAACAAAAAGAACGCAAGGAGCCATTTTATTGACAAAAAGAATGAACGGGAGATGGAATGGAGAGTGAAGAAAGAATGATAAATGAAAATCAATGGAAAATTAAAAGGTTTAAAGAACAAATAGGAGAAAAAGGAAGACCGAGGAAAGGACTAGCACCTGATGGAAGAAAGAAAAATAAGCTAATCAACAAAGAAAGTAAGTAAAATAACTTCAAAATAGAAGAGAATGAAGAAAAATTACAAATGTAAAGAAAGCGAATATGAACTCTAAAGGCTGAACTCAAAAACATCTTAACTTTGAATTTTCTAAAACACTAAAAACTTGACGAAGACGTAAAGAGTAAGGACTGAGATCCAGATCCCTACAGCCTAACAACTAACGACTCAATGCAAATAGTAGGATTGGAGAAGGAATGGAAAAAAGAGAGTGAATAATGAAGAAAAATGTTGCGATTTTGGAGTGAAATGTAGTAGTCCAACACTATGATGACAAAAAGATGCTCCAGATTTAAGAAAAAGATTTAGAGGCTTCATGACTAAATCAAAAGGAGGTAAATGAGGAACTGAAGCAACCGATCAATCCCAAATATTCCAAGTCATGAATGACTGACTGAAAAAATTGAAATGTCGAGACAAAGAGACTTGATGACTAATAAAACATAGGTAATGATGAATTGATCAACTCAAGAATTTGAAAGCAAAGGAACGAGTGCTGAATTTTGAAATTTTGAGAAATTAGTGACTAGAAAATTAAAGACTAAATTGTATTTTAAATGTCGAGAAATGAGTGACAAAGAATTGAGAGACTTAAGGATAAGTAAGATACTAAGTGAAATAGAGTGGATTCACTACCCAGATGGATAGTTGAGCCTAATACACCTACACGACAAAACCGAACAAAATTGAACAGTGTGTAACCATTGTGTACCTATGTGGTGGCCAACCCTAAGGGTTCCATTAGGGGTGTCTACAGGAACTAGTCGGTGACTACAGGTTAACCATGTTTGACCAGCTAGGACACGTGTCAGGAAGATGAATGGTGGGTAACTACCCATTTGTGGAGTAAGTATTCAGCGCTAAGTGAAATACCGAAAAATGAGTGACAAAAATAATTAGAGAATTAAGAAACCAAAATGAGAGGCTGAATATGAATAGGAAGGAAAATTAAAATGAAGAAATAATGAGAATAAGCAATAGGACTGAGAGACACAAAAGAGATAATGAAGAATAGAGGATGAAAAGTGTTGCTCCTTTTGCCCAGAAATAAGTGACTTGGATTGGTTTTAGATTTGGATGTATCTAGACTTGGATTGCCCAGAAAATATGTATCTAGACAAAACTAAGACACTTATTTTCATACGGAGGGAGTACTAATTTTCATATATGAGAAACTGAAAGAGTGAAGAACTACATTGAAGAAAGATAATACAAAAATAACTACAAGACTGAAACACTGAATAACTAAAATGAATAGAGGATGTAAACACTGATAATTGAAGGAATGAAGAACTTAACCAGAGACTAATGATAGATAATTCAGAGATAACAGAATGAATACAATAAAGGGAACAATTGATAAAGTGAACTCTAAAAAAACTAAAACATAACTCCAAAAACATATGGAGAATGAGACATGATTGGGACAAGGACCAACAACAAATACCGATTCTTAGTAATCCAAAAAAATAGTATTTCTCCCTCTATAAACTAGTTTTATCTTGGATGAGATGTAATCCTTGAAACATGTATTATCTATCTTCCAGACTTTTGGTGGTTAGGTTATTTAAGTAAGTACAAAAAATATTACATAGAAGTGCCAAACTATTTTTAACAAATGTTTTAAACAGATCTTATTAAATAGTGCTTTATGTATTGAATCAAAACCATGCAAAAAATACAAAACTCCCATTGCATTGACCTCGACATCCTCGGGTCTATGAATGAAATTAGAAAGATGGTCACCACACACACAATGTGAGTCATGAGGGAGCTGACAGGAGTGGTGCCTACCTCCATTCTATCACAAATACATGTATCTATCCTTGCAAATAAAAATCATATATATGTGAGAAAAGATTAGTCGGGTTCAGGTGGTTCCCCCCTTGTCGGGCCCTTGAACATAGGGGTCTCCCCTACCCCATGGAAGCACGGGGCAGAACCAGACTCAGCACAAGGGTATAGGGGACTTGCGAGCAACCGCCTACACCATACGAATCAAGCGAAAGAGAGACGGTGACAGAATGCCTGTTGGAAGTCTTGATGGCACCAGATTCACTAGGATATCAATCCATTGGGACTCCAAGCCAAAGTGATGTAGCAAGGGTGTTTTTCCCATAAGGGTGACTCAGGTGTTTATATAGAACTCTTGGATAAATAGTAGAGATGAAATCCTCCTCCTCTTCTAGCAACCTACAAAGCAAGAAAGTGTTGCCTTGTGTCCCCAACTCCACCAAGTTATTGCCAAGCACAAGGTCTCATATTTGAATTGAAAAATGTGTAAATAAGATAAATAAAGTAAATATGCGGGAAGTAAATTAAACTAAACTATATGTGAAAGATAACTAAATGAAATACAAAATTAAAGTGTATAATGGTGTTGGTAGTGGTGTAAACTATATGAGAGAACTAAATGCAAGTTTGGTACTCCCTCCGTTTCGGTTTATAAGTCCTGCACGTAGTTCTATGTTGCCAAATTGAGCAACTTAGTATGATGTATATATTACAAAATATATATCACCGAAAACTTTAGACTTTGTATTTTTCAATGATATAATTTTTATATTAAATAATTCAAATTATATAGGTCAAATTGATAACCTAGATATACGCGTAGGACTTGTAAACCGAAACAGAGGGAGTAGATGTTTTTGTATTTTGGACTTAAATGAGGGTTTAAAACAAAATTACTTGTAAATGCAAGTAAAAGGTGTTTCTTATGATTAAAATGGATCAGAGTTCATAGTTTCACGTGTCTACTCTCTCATAAATATAGTGGACTCAAAAAAGCTTCAAGGAAGACATAAAATTGTTGTAACCTCGTAATGTGTTTGATTGGCATTCATATGGGTAGCACGTCCTATGGTTGAGTTGATATAGCACATCCCACTAACATTCCTCTAGTAAGAGAAACCTCCACAAACTAGATTTAAGATAAATAGAGTATTGTATTTGCTTCTATGACATGATGTTGAATATCAAATATATACTACCTCAAAAGATATGAGATTACCTTTGTTTGTCACAAGGTAATTGTAGCACATGCATTCATTTATCCCTAGTGAGCTAACACTGAAACGATAAAATCCATAGTAGGTCCCAGTTGTGACTATTCCATTGCAACTACCATGTTACTCTAACTAATGCATATGCTCCCCCTTTCACGCCCTATCATACTAGTTTTATAAAAACATGTATTCAAGAACGGGGTGCATAATATACATATACTTACACATCAAAAATAATCTAAAAATTGCAATGTAATATACTCATCTCATAAAAACCAAGATCTGCCACAAATTAATTACAAATAGATGGGCATAATCATGTTGGGTAGCTCATATGGCACTAGAACAATGGTAACATGAGAGAGCGATAGAACAAGCCACTTCTACAAACCCATAGTTTGGGGGTGGACTACTCTCACTTCATCATAGAGATGACAGAGATGTTGGAGATGTTAGGGATGCGAGGCGGTGGCGTTCCGAGGGCGTTTCTACATCCAATCTTGGCTGGATTTTCTTTGTTTCGTGTTTCTGTCTTTGTGGTGCGTTGTGAATTGGGATTGCGATCGGGCTAGACATTAGAGTAGCGAGACGTCAGGTAAGCCCCACCATGAGGCTGGGTATCTAGCCGTGTTGTGTACCCCATATTGGCCTTGATGAGTGCATTTTTGAAGCATTTTTACTTAATGTTTTTACACTTGTAGCAGTAGGATTAAGGTATTTTACCGCGTTCGCGCACACCTTTTATGATTGTTTCAGCAGGATCCTAAATTACTAAGTCAATGATGAACATATCAATAAGAACTATCATATAATGTTCAAATATGATATTTTGACGTGATAAAGGTCATCTAAATGGTTTCCCACACAACTGTGCGAGAGGAGGACCCGAGGAGAGACTCCAGGAGCCATAAAGAGTGTCGGTATGGGGAGTCCCGCACATACGGACCTCCGCTTTCTTCTCCTGTTCAAATAATTTCACCTGCCATAGACGGATCTGAGATCCGATAATCACAGACACCAGAAACACCGAAACTTCACCTCTGGAAAAGATCTAGAGGAGGAACTTGCAAGAAGGCATCACCCCCGCTGCTACATGGATCATTGGAGGACAATACATCATCCCATTCATCATCAACCACTGCATATCCATCACCAACATCATTCCCCATCCCATTTACATTCATTAGTTATAACTCCAATTGTTATTATGGATTTGTACTCGAATTCCCCCATATACTTTCATTCCATCCATATGATTATGATGATGTTGTTGATTGTCTCCATGTGTCAGTAGTTTACCTTATTCTTGGGGATATAGAGAAACCCTAGAAATATTATATTATGAAATAAATATGATCTATAACTTTGTGCTATAAACATGTGTTAGTTCTCTAGCTATATATTATGTGAAGTCGACCATATAATATTTTCATTCAGGACTATAGAGGGAACTACTCTTGGAAGTATGGAATTGCGTATGACGTGAGGTGACATAGCGTGTTCGTTGTTATACCATATGGACAAGGGGGATAACGAGAGATTCACTAAGCTCATATCGATATCCATGGGGTAAACCCTTAATTGCAATGGATCCATAGGTGGTTGCCAAAGATTGTTGCGGTGCTTAGTTAGAGATGTGATGACTGATGGTTTTCTGGGCACATCTTATTATCGAGCTCTCCCCACACATGTCATAACAAAAGATATAGATTTATCCTACTCATAGCTAGTACCAATACTAGTGGTGGACCCTAAATCCCCGAGAACATTTCGCCTTATTGAAGTTCCATTATAGTTCTCACCGTACTCGTTTACTTTACTACATTCTTTACTCTTTTGCAATCAAACACAACTCTCTCAAAACACTCTTACTTGAGATAAATGGTAGCTCTAAGTATCATTTGATAGATAGTGATGAGGGGAATAAATACCCTAAGCAAATAGCTCACTGTGGTTCGATATTCTTACTTTTGAAACTATCTACAGTTGATCTGTGTACTTGTAGTCATCAAGCTATTTTCTGGCGCCGTTGCCGGGGAGATAAGCGTTTTTTTGTCTTTTTCCTTAGTTGTTAATTTATTAATTGTTATACTAAATTTGTTTGCTTATTTCAGGTAAAAACAACATGATTGCGCTTGGTCTTATGAACAGGCTCGGCGCAACTGAATACATTGGGAGTTTTTTTCAAGGAATTCCTGAGGGAGAGCAGTGAAGAATATGTGATTCATCCTCGCTTAATTGCTATTATGAATTTAAAAAGCTTTGTCCCAATGAAGATTTGTATCCTCATTTAAGTTTCTTTACCTAGTTATGTTGGACCATTAAGTTGAGAGGCTATTTTGATGATGAATTAAAACTTAAATTGTTTAGCCAATCTCTATCTAACACTGTGCTGGCTTGGAATAGAACTTGTACTCCAAATAAAATCGATACTTGGGAGAAATTAAAAAAGGAGTTTGTATTTAGTTTTTATCCCAAGGTTAAGGAAGTTGAAGCAAGAAGAGTAATTACCAATTTCAAGAATTACCCAGGCGAAAGATTGGTAAGAACCTATATAAGGCACAAATGTATGGTTGATGAATGTCCCCATAATGATTTACCACCATGGTATGCTTTACATGTTTTGTATGTAGAACTCAACCAAGACATTAAAAAGGAAATCGATTTATCTACCGGTGGGTCTTTTATGGACCTCACCACTGAGAAATCTTGGAAACTTCTAGAAAAAAATCACCGTAATAGGGAAACTTGGGGTTTTGATTTAGGAGGCACAGATGGGATAGAAATAGTGTATGATTTCCTAAATGGGAAACTTGGGGTTTTGATTTAGGAGGCAAAGGTGGGAACAATAAAAGAATCAGCTAATGAACTTTAACTTGGTGATGCTATTCTTTTGCAAGTTCTTCGGTCTTTTACAGAATTTATTAAAGCACCAAAGAAAGAATGGCTTCAATACACTCAACCGATAGAACCAGTTGAAGAAGTGCAAATGGTGGTTAAAATCCCCAAGAAGTTGTCAAGGGAAATACCACAATATGTGGAACCACTTCCTTTCCCAAGGACAGCAGAAAAGCATATGAGAACTCAACTTCTTGCGGATCAATTGGAAAAACAAAAAGAAATTCTAAGAAAGTAAGAAGAAGAGGCGATATAAGGGGTGACTTGTTAGAATATATAAGAAGGGGAAGTAACTAAGGAAGGTATATAAGCTATGTTTTCACATTACAATGTAGTTGAACTTGATTCCGAAGCTTCTCAATTCATTGAAGGAAAGCTAAAAACTAAAAATATTGGTAAACATATACTTCCTTACACTTTTGGTGAAACCTTTTACTGTGGCCTTTGCGATATTGGGACTGCTATTAATGTTATTTATTTTATATTATATCAAGAAATTCAAGATGAAATTGAACCGGCTGAACTAGAAAATACTAAAATGACAATCATGCTTGATGATAAAACACTTACAGTCCTAGTGGGAATAATTAAAAATGTTCCTATTTACATTGGCCCCTATGAATATCCCATTGACTTTGTGGTGGTTGATATGCCAACTGACACCTATTATCCAATAATTTTTGGAAGAACCTTTTTAAATACCGTAGGGGCAAACATTGAATGTAGAAAGGAAACAATTTCCCTCAAGTTTGAAGAATAAATGATGCACTTCCACTTCTCTAAGTTCCAACACAAACCCATCGAGGAAGACTTTGAAGAGCAAGAATAGGAAGGTAATATCATTAGTCTTGCATCCTTGATTTGTGAAACTCCAAATGATGATCTAGAAAGAATCTTAGTATAAAATGGTAATGTCCCTGAGGATGTTGATAAAAATAAAATTGATGAATATCTTGACTTAACTCCTATAATTGATTCCCACATGAATGAAGTTTATGAAGTTCCATAGATAAAAGGAGATGAGGAACCTCCACCTCCAGAGCTTAAACCTCCTCCAAAATAATTAAAATATAGGTTCTTAGATAATACAAATAAGTATCATGTTATTGTAAGTGCTAACCTTGTAGAAAAGGAAGAATAAAATTTGATGACTGTATTTAAAATGCACCATAAGGCCTTCAGTTATTCTATGGATGACTTGAAAGGGATTAGTACCTCAATAGCCACCCATAAAATATTTATGGAAGAAGGATCCCAACCGGTTGCAGAATTTCAAATGAGACTCAAGACACAAATGAAAGAAGTGGTAAAGAAAGAAATAATTTCGCCTCCTAGATTCAAGTATTATTTATCATGTGGCAGAAAGCGAATGGGTAAGTCCTGTTCATTGTGTTCCAAAGAAAAGAGGGTTTATTTCCATTCTAAATGAAAACAATGAACCAGTACGTACTCTCACTATTGTTGGGAACAAAATGTGTATTGACTACATAAAGCTAAATAAAGAAACTAGAAAAGATCATTATCCTTTACCGTTCATAGATCAAACACCAGAGAAGCTAGATGGATATTCTGGCTTTTCTCAAATAGTTGTTCATCCATAATGAAAGTGCAATGGACATCGCCTAGAGGGGGGGGGGGTGACTAGGATTTTAAAAATATTATGTTTTAGGCTCAAGTAAATGCGGAATAAAACTAACGTTTAATTTATTGAGCACAAAACCTAGCCACTAAGTTCACCTAAGTGCACCAACAACCTATGCTAAGCAATACAAGCAACAAGGTGATAGCAAGATATAAATACTTCAAGCACGATGGCTATCACAATATAAAGTGCATAAGTAAAGGGCTCAGTTGAGAGATAACCGATGGACGCGGAGACGAAGATTTGTTTCCCGAAGTTCACTTCCAAAGAAGCTACATCTCCGTTGGAGAGCTGCGATGGCGCAATGCTCTCCGAACACCACAAATGGCTCACCTCGAGGTGTGGTGACTCGATGCTCACCCAATGCCACACAAGGCCTCACCCCGGATGTGGAAGCACGCAACTCACCGACGCCACAAAAGGCTCACCCTATTCTAATGAGTGCGCACCACAAAAGGCAGGCACTCGCTCCACTATGGGATGCTTGAGGGCGGTCACCGAATGCGGTGACCCAGCATACCACTGCATGTGTAGTACACTATAGTCATTGACATGACATCCACAGAACACCATTCTGTAAATATCACATCCCTCAGAGTGGTACAACAGAAACATTGCGGGTCCATATTACAAACATTCACACATTATTATTATTACAATACCAGAAGTTAAAGACTTCAAAAGATTTCAACTTACAAACCAAAATATAAAGTGTTTCAGTGGAATTTAAAAGTAGCAACTCTGACTAGGATTTGAGCTCAGCAGCTTATTCTATAGAGTTCATGATGCTCGGATCCGTTGGTTACTACTAACTAGTATATTTAGTTGAACTCATTATCATCAACACCATAGCGGATTTCGTAATCCACTCCTTCAACACCTCCTGACAGGTCAGGCTCCTCGTAGAACACATCTTCTTGACATTCAACTGCATACATTGGCACGTCTTCGGGATCCTTAGAGTCTAAGCAAGGGATCAAAGGAAAGGATGAGTAACAGTGTTACCCAACAAGTTCATTATATGCAAGGTGGGAAGTTTGATGCTCTAACTACCACCTCGGACTATAAGTCCTTGGTACTATGCATTTTTTGTAAATCTTTCTTCAAAGATGGATTTTATTATAAAATCTATGACCATCAGCCTTCATAGGTTGAACAGAACTTTCATGGAGTTCCTTTCCTGCCGCATTTGTAGCTCCTTCCCGGAATAGGGAGTAACAAGTTACAATTCTTACACTCTGCAAAGGTGCGTTACTTTACCCATGAGATATCAACTCCTTGTTGCACAACCGGGTGTACTTTCCCGTCCATAATTCCATGTTGTGGGACCCAGTAGTTGGTCCAAGACAATCACCGCCCCCTTTGCGACCTCGCATGCCTCCTTGGTGTACACCATGCCCACATATTGTATTACGGCAATGGTTTGTACAAACCGTTAGATGTCAGAACTATCATGGGACGATGAGGGTTCCCACCCATATGCTGCATATCCTCTACAAATTACCAATTAATATGCATGCTATGAGGATAACAGCCACGACCTGCACATCCGGCTTCATGCGAGAGGAAGAAGATACAACTGACTTCTGTGTCCCATTCCAAATCTCATGGCTAACGCATAATATACGATGCTAGTATCACTGATGTCAGGGGTTATTAAGTCCCTAATTGATCATCATTGTTGCAAATAGAACCCTAAGTTCTATTGCTTCAATATATCATCACTTAGGATGATATCTAAGATTTCTTTATTTGTGAAAATAATATTTTCTTTCCTTAGAGTATATATGATAACACACAATTTGCAAATACTTTGGTAAAGACTCTTCAAAGGATATGAGCAAGTGATGAACTTACCTTGTGATGGAAAGGTAGTAAAGTCTGATGCTTGCACTAGACCTTGAGCTTCTATGTCTACAAAAACATCATTATTGCCCGGTAAGGACAATATTTAAAGAAGCAAAATGATTATGCAAGGTAATGTAATGCATCATTTAATTTGATATGCATTCTCCCCATTATTATAAAAATTCTTTTTAAGAATAAAGGATTTATAAATATTACTTTTTAATATTTATAATAAATATTGTATTTACTTTATTTCCCTTTTATTTGACTTTTATTATTTTAATAATTCTTTTAAGAATTATCACTTAAATATTAAAAATTATTATTAAATATTTATTTAGTATTTTTCAAAAATACTAAAATATTAATATATAATGAAAGTGATTTTTACTTATTTTTATCATCTTTCAATAATTTTGTAAAATTCCATAAGGAATATATAAATTACAAAAATTCTTAATAAATTTTTATATCTCAATTTATTTGGATAGTTTGGATTTTTGTGAATCCAAAAATATTTTATTCATAATTTTTGGACTTTTACTACTTATTAAAACAGATTCTAAACGACTTGGGCTGGCCATTTGGGCTTATTGGGCCCTTGTGGCCCAATAGGGCAGGGTCAAAATAATCACCCTGAAGGGTTTTCGGCCCACCCAGCCCACTCATTCGTTGTCTCCTCTCTCGATCTCACCTTTCTTCTTCTTCTCTCTCGACCCCATGGATAGCGATGATGTCGCCGGCGATTTGCGCCGTCGTGGACCGTCCTGGCCGCCGTCGTGGTGCGGGGTGAGGTTGTCGACCACGCTCGTCCATCTGGTCCGGTTCGATTTGATCCTGGGGTCCTGCCCTGGTTAGGCTAGCCCCTTCCCGAACCCTAGGGTTTGGGGAAAGTGCTGCTGCCGCCACCGCGGACTCTCCCTTGGTGAGGTGTGGTGCCCGTGTACTGCTGTGGCCACCGCCGTGGCTGGTGCAGGTTGCAGCACCCTCTGGGGTGCTCCCTGTGCTGCCGCGGGCTCGTCAGCCATTCTGCTTCCTCTTCAATTCGTCAGCGAGGACCCTAGTGAGTTATGTCTTCGTGGATCCTAGTTCATCTTATCACCTTGGATTCCTTTGTGTGTATCTAGTGACCAATTATAGTTTGTGCTTGTATTTCTACTAGGGTTCATCTCTTGGTACTTGTAAGATGCTCCTATGATCTGGTTATGCTGTTTAATGGGGATTTGGGTGCTCTGCACGACAGTGTTAGTGGCCACCCCCATTTGACTGTGTGATGCTATTGTTGATTTGTGACTAAGGTTGGATTAAATGCTAGGGTTGCATATTATTGCCTCTGGCTGGTACTCTGGTGAATTGATGTGTTTATCTATTGTTAGTATCTTGATACTGGCAATGATCTAGTCAGTGAGAATTTACTGACTTAGTTATTGTTGGCTTGCCAGGTGATGATTGGTCTGAGTTTTATTCAATAGAATCTAATGATTCTTTGATCATGAATAAATAATTAGGATATGATCCCTATATCTAATTCCAGGGAGATGATTTGATAGATGATTTGTGAAGATTGGACAATTTGATTGTCTTTGTGATAAGGTTAGGGTTTATGAAACCTTCTTAAGATGGTACATAAGTAGATCTTGTTACTGACTATACTTATAGTCATTTCTGGAACTTGATGGATGTTGATAGATAAGTTGGGTAACTTATTGTTTGATCTAGCCAATGATGTTGGTCTAAGGCTCTAGGAACTAAGCTCCTATGTTGCTGCCATTTTCCAAATTGGTTAAGACATCAACTGCTTACTAGATCTTAGATCCTAGTTGGTTAATATATATGGTTTTGTTTGTGACTTATAAAATCTGAGGTGATACTCCTTCTTGGAGATGTGCCCAGATTTTGTAAGAGCAATTGATAGAATATAGAGGTTGCCTTTGGTATCACCAATTCTGTGAGGCTGGTCTGAGAATTTGGTGTTTTGAAAAGAGTCTGATCTTGATCTTTATGTTTAAAACCTCTAGGATAGCTTCACCCCACTTGGGTGATTATTGAGAGGTTGTCTTATGCATCAGCATATATATTTTGCTTGGATAAGATAAACATATCACATGGTTGTTTATGATGCTCACCACAAAAACTATGCTGGTGATGGCTTGCTGTGCTGGTGGTGTTGCTGGTCTGATCCAGTCCTTCTCCTCTTGATGTTATTCTTGTGTTCCCTTGATGCTTGTGCTTGGCCTTGAGGAACTCTGCTCCTCCTAGCTCATGTGAGCTTGGCCTTGCTATTCACCTGATCCTTCCCCTCCTTATGTCACCATCAGGTGATATGTGTCTTGATCTGGTGTGAGATGGTGTTGCTGGTTTATTTGGCTCTAGCTAAGCTAGATGTTCTTGTGTGTGTGAGCAGTGAAGAGATGCACTAGTGCTTCTCCACGGCTGTGCTGAGCAGTTTTGTGTTGTTGGGCTGTTGCTAAGGTGCTGACAGCACACACCATGCAATTTGGTGTGTGTTCTGCCTGTGTGCTTGTCGTGCAACTTGTGGATATGCTCTCAATTTGAGAGTGATTGTTATCTGGTTACTTTTACCTGGCTGGTGAAACTTGCCCCTCCTTGCTGTTATTTGACTTATGGCTTAAAATTATGAAAGATATATTCTTTCATATTGGTGAAACTTGCCCCTTATAAACTCAATGATGAACCTTGATCAGTGCACTTCACTAACAAGTCTGAGAGTAAAAATAATTCTAATTCTAACCTTTTTTTAAGTTTATTTTTATTTTGCAGGTACCAGATTTGAAGATCAAGACTTTAGTTTAGGTTTTGTTTTTCTTTATAGATTAGTCACTTGTAATGATTATCATATTCAATTGTAATCTTTAATTTATTCTTTTGTACTCTTTATTTTTATTTTTTTATTCTTTTGTAATAAAGATTGTACTATTATCAATAAAAAAGTATTATTCTTTATTTATTTGCTATTGTAAAGATTGTGGATGATTCTCATAAGTTACATTTTTGTAACTTATTTACTGAATAAAATTATGAAATGGATATTCATATTCTTAATTGGTTTCTTTATATGAAGTTTGAATTATTATTAGTTAACTCTTAATTAAATCAAAGATTCAAACATTATTCAAAAATCCTTTTGAATTATAATTCAAACACTCAAGTTTTAAACTCAATTTTCATTTCCCAAAACAAATAAATCCACAAAGATCATATCAAAGTCTATAACAATCATCCTTCAAGATTATACCTAATCTCAAAGTATGAAAGAAACCTTGATCACTTTAGGTTTTTATTTGGCAAAAAAATTACCCACATTTTCACAGATGAATGCATGCAACATTTCAAATTCCTAAATCTACCCTTCGTTAGTTCCTAAATGCTGGGATGTTACACCGAACTCGTACAAGATTGGGGCTAACTCCACAACTCAATTGGAGGCTCCCAACAACAAAGCCACAAAAGGCTACAATGCCACAAAAGGCCAACAAATACACAAAAGGCTACAGGACCACAAAAGGTCAACAAGACCACAAAAGGTCAACAATCCAACCACACAATCGTCTAGGGTTCCAAGAACCCAAGAGTAACAAGCCCACAAGCTTGTACTCGCCAAATCTCCGAGGAGAACTCAAAGCTATGCACCAAATGCAAGGGCAAGTCCTTCTCTCCCAAATTCCAACAAAGCTACAAAAGCTATTGGGGGAATAAGGGAGGAAGAACCCAAGAGGAGAACATAAAACTCTCCAAGATCTAGATCCCAATGATTCCTTCACAAAGAAGGGATTTAGCTTGGGGGGATTGTAGATCTAGATCTCCTCTCTCAAATCCCTCAAAAAAGATGCAAGAATCATAGGAAGGGAAAGGGGAGAGGGAAAGCTTCTTCAAGGTCAACAATGGAGGAGAGAGAGAAAGCCAAGAACCAAGAAAAGAGTTGTTACACACGAAGGGGAAGAGGAGCCCCTTTTAAAGGGCTCCCAGATCTGCCCGTTATGGGCATTCACGACCCTGGTCGGAACTTCCGGTGGGAGGCCGGAAGTTCCGGTGGCACACAGCCAACGGTCAAAAACTGTGATGCGAGAGTCTGAAAATGTGAGTCCTGGTCGGAACTTCCGCCGGTCCACCGGAAGATCCGGTGGGAGCAGAACTTCCGGTGGAAGTTTCGTCTGAAGTTTCGTCAAATAGACACGTCCAAAACAGAAGGTTACTGAACGTGAGCGGAACAAGATTCGGATTTTCAATCGAAACTTTCGGTGGGAACTAGGCCCGAGCGGAAATTTTGGTCCGTGGCCGGATCTTCCGGTGGGGGCGGTATTACCACCGAAACTTCCGACCCAAATTCCATCAAGAACAACAAACCAGATAGAGAGGATACAGTACGTGAGCGGAAGAAGAACCGGAACTTCCGGCCGCAAAAATCCCTAGCGGAACTTCCGATGGGAAGCCGAAACTTCCGGTCAGGGAAAATCCAGAAACCAGAAATGCAATAACTTTTTCATCCGAACTCCAAACGAGATGAAACCAATTTTGTCTTAAATATAACGACGAATAGAATCCAACAAGGTGTGGAGAAAATACCATGAATATATATATGTGAAGTATCCCCCAAGGTGTGGAGCCGGAAAAACTCGCAAGATCAAAATCCGCAATAAGATATGCAAGGGAAATCCTTGGACGATGAACTAGAGATTGTTATGATGATTACTACAAGCTCTAGATCCTCTCATGGATAAGAACCAAAAATAACAACCAAAAAAGATGATGCTATGAATGCAAAGGTTTGAGCTCTCTCCGAATGATGCAATCGAGACACCCACTTGAGATCCCCTCTTGATAGTACGGCTATCTATCCTAAACCCGGTCTCCCAACTAACAACACGAGACTGGCAAAAGAGAAGCCCTATCAAGAACATACCTTTGCCTTGAGCATCCCACTTGAACTTGATATAGACCGTCTTGTTCTTCTAAAGTGGGAACACCTTTCTTGTTTGCTCTTGCTTTATGAGGATGAAGACTTGCAAATTGCTCCCCCATTCTCCATGGGGAAACCTCTTCTTTGAACTTGTCTTCATCACCCCATGATCATGAGGATCACTGGCGGAGCTTAGGCCAACCAGTTGGGGGGGGGGCAAATGGGCCAAGGAGACACTTTGGGCCACTATTGGGGGGAAATGGGCCAAATATACGCTATTTTTAGCCAAAATTTGTCAAATGTGAAGGGATATTAGGAAAAAAAATCTTGGGCTGGGGGGGGCGGCGCCCTCCCCTGAACTGTGCATAGCTCCGCCAGTGATGAGGATGGCAAGCTTCAAGCATGAGATTTTCTAGAGATGGCGCATCTTGAGCTTGCCCTTCTTCAGCCCTTCTTGAGGTTGATCCATCTTGATGCAACTCTTTGCACTTGTATTGATCAACCTTCAAGCTCCTTCTTTCTTCATGATTCCAATGGCACAAAGCCCTTCGACATTTCTTCATCATTCAACCTTGAGACCAACACATGGCCCAAGTGATGCCAATGAACAAACCTACAAGTGAAACTCAATTACACATTAGTCCATAGATATTATCATTAATTACCAAAACCACACATGGGGCATACATGCCCTTTCACATAAGATCAACTAAAAATAACTTGTACTTGCCCCTTTGGTCTTTACACTCATCCCTGCATGTCGTTTGGTTTATGTAATGCACCTGCTAACTTTCAGAGATATATGACTACTGTTTTTGCAGGTTATGTTGAAAATATAATGGAAGTATTCATGAACGACTTTTTCGTTGATGGAACTTCATTTAAACATTGTCTCCATAATCTTGATAAAGTCTTGCAGCAGTGTGAGGACACTAATGTAGTCTTCAATTGGGAGAAGTGCCACTTCATGCAATGGTTCAAGAAGATTTAGTGCTTGGTCACAAAATCTCAGGTAAAGGTATAGAGGTTGATAAATAAAATATTGAAGCAATATATAAGTTACCAGCTCCACAAAATGTTAAAGGTATAAAAAGTTTTCTTGGTCGTATAGGGTTTTATAGAAGATTCATTAAGAATTTATCTAAAGTTGCTAGACCGTTAACCAATCTCTTACAAAAGAATGTTTGTTTTAAATTCGATGAAAGTTGCTTTGCTGCTTTCAAAATTTTAAAGCAAGCACTCTTAAATGCTCCTGCCATTAAATCACCAAATTGGAGAAAACCCTTTGATCTATTATGTGAGGCTAGTAATGAAGCTGTCGGGGTTTGATACGTCGGAAACGTATCTATAATTTTTGATGTTCCATGCTTGTTTAGTATCTACTTTTCTTTGCTTTGTCTATACTTTGAGGTGTTTTTATATGTTTTATGGTACTAACCTATTAACAAGATGCCATAGTGTCAGTTGCATGTTTTCTTCTGTTTTTGGTTCCAGAAAGGCAGAAAATCAATATCCTCGGAATTGGATGGGACAAAAGCCAAAGTCAATATTTTATCGTGGGGAATTCGAAGCCAGAGTACGAGACGGAAAAGTGCCACCAGGGGGCCACACCCCTGGCCGCGCGGCTGGGCCCATCCCGTGCCTGGGGGGTGCGGCCGCCCTGGCTGCCCCTGCCTCGCCTCTTCGCCTATAAAGATCCCCCCGATGCAGAAACTCTAAGGACCCGATCAATATTCCACGAAATCGTCTGTAGCCGCCGCCACCATCGTCCCTAGATCAGGGGGATCTGAAGCTCTTCTTGGCACCCTGATGGAGGGGAGATCATCCCGAAGGCCTTCTTCTTCATCCTGCCAGCCTCCGGTATGAAGTGTGAGTAGTTCCACCTTGGACTACGGGTCCATGTAGTAGCTAGATGGTTGTATCTCCTCCTTTGTGCTACCATGTTTAGATCTCGTGAGCTCTGTTCATGATCAAGATCATCTATTTGTATTCATGCATGTTGTGTTTGCGGGGATTCGATGGATATTGAGATTACTATATCATATTGATCAATGGTTTTGTTTCATTGATTCTATCATGTTTGTGTTGTTTGTGATCTTGCATGCTCTCCGTTTCTAGTAGCTATCTTGGCCGACTAGATGCTAGTGACTCCAAGAGGGGGTATTTATGCTCGATAGTGGGTTTATGCCTCTATTTAATCTAAGGGAAGTGACAAAAATCTCTAAGGTTGTAGATGTGTTGTTGCCACTAGGGCGAAAACAACGGTCTCTTGTTCATGGAACAAGTAGATTGTTTACCTTACACACTTTGCTTAAAGCAGTTATCCGTTGCTTGCAACTTAATACTGGAGGGGGTTCGGATGATAACCTGAAGGTGGATTACTAGCCATAGAAGCAGTTGGATGGCGGTCTATGTATCTTGTTGTATTGCCCAATCGAATCTCATAGGATTGCATTGTTATGCCTTGCTCAGTCCTATCAATTGCCCTGCTGTAATTTATTTACCCAGCATGCCATGTTTGTTTATCTTAAAGATAACACCTCTAGTGAACTATGGACCCCGGTCCAATCTTTACCATTGGTACATCTTCCATGGTTACCGTTTACTTTCTGCAAACCACTATTACCTTCCACACCATACAGTTAACCCTTTGTTTTCAGCAAACCGGTGAGATTGACAACCTCACTATTCGTTGGGGCAAAGTCTTGAGTTTGTGTTGTGCAGGTTTCCAAGTTGCTAGCAACACCTTTGAGTCGTTTGCTTCGTCCTACTGGTTCGATAACCTTGGTTTCTTACTGAGGGGAAACTTTTTGCTGTGCTCATCATACCTTCCTCTTGGGGTCTCCCAACGAAGCTTCTAAGCACCATCAATACTTTTCTAGCGCTGTTGCCGGGGAGGCTGAGGACGGCTTCACAAGGGTAGTCCTTCACAACCTTTCTCTTTACTTTTTTTTGTTTTGCTTAGTTTCTTTTGCTTGGTTTTGTTTGCCTCTTTTTATCAAAAATCAAAAAAAAGTTTAGTTTGGTTTGCTTTCTCTTATCAAAAACACAAAAAATTAGTTCCTACTCTGGTTGCTGGTCTGTTATTGCCTTGCTTTGTCATGCTTTCTATCAATGGATGGTTTCTTTGAAACTAGTTCTTATTGGCAAGGTGGGTTCACGAAAGAACAACAATATTTTTATAAGGAACGCCGTTTGTCACAAAAAGGGAAACACTTATGGGAACAAATTAATAAATTGAATATTATTGCTAGAGAGGTGTGCTCTACTTATAATGTTACTTATTGCTTTGATAAATATTGTTTTTGTAGGAGATATAAACACCTACCTTTTCAATGTGAGTATAATGATAATGTTACCATAACTTCTTATGTTAAGGGAAATTATGACTTTTATGATGTGGAACAAACTGATGAATTTATTGCTTTCAAGGGTGCATTTGAACTTGCTAGTTTGCTTGAAAATACTGATGACTCTCCTTATGAATATGAGGTTTATGATATACTTAAATTTTTCTTTGATAATTACAAGGAAGAAAATGGCTATATTCTTGAATATTTTAATAGATGCTTTCCACAAATGGAAGAGACTAATGCCTTGTAGGAGCCTATGGAAGAATAAATTGTTGAACGTGAAAGCTCATTAGATGAAAAAAAGGAGGAAGAATGGATCTACCCATGCCTACCTTCTAATGAGAGTAACTCTTTACCTCTTACATTATTTGATTGTCCTTCATGCTTACCAAAGGAGGATGAATGTTATGTTCCTGTGGATTCTTTTGAAATATCTGCTATAGGTAAAACTTGTGATAATAGTTATGCTCATGTTATCTATGATAATCTTATATTTGTGCCTCACTTCAAAATGCATGGTACTAAAGTGTTTTGTTTAGAAATTTTTTATGATAAAGCTCTAGAATATGGTCCTATATTGAATGATCAGTCTTCTTGTTATAAAAATTTTAAAAGTGGGTTTGAAGGTTTTAATCCCACTATTTTTGAGTTTGATAAAAAAATATGTGTTTGTAGATCATGAAAAGCATGCTTTAGGTGATAGTTATATTGTTGAGTTTATTCATGATGCTACTTAAAGTTATTATGAGAGAGGGAAACATGGTCTTATGTATCTCAACAATATTAAGTTTCCCCTCTTTATGTTGAAAATCTTGAAGTTACACTTGTTTTACTTTCCTATGCTTGGTGCTTTGTGCTTTCATGACTTGTTTATTTACAAGATTCCTATGCATAGGAAGTGTCTTAGACTTAAATGTGTTTTGAATTTGCTTCTCGATGCTCTCTTTTACTTCAATTCATATTTCTTATATGAACATCTTCTCAAACTATCATGCCTAACTTAAATGCGTTAAATAAAAGTACTTATTGGGAGATACCCCAAAAGTTTTCTTGAGTCTTGGAAGTTATTACTTCAGTAATTACCTCTCCTTATCCTTTTTATTTGATTTTTGTGCCAATAATGACCTCTAATGAGAGGGAAGTAAGATTTGGGGAGTTGCTGTCCTGAAACAGATTTTTGTGCTCCACCGTAAAAATTTGTGTAAAATCTCTGTAAGTCGGATTGAGTTTATATTTTCTGAATAAATCCCCCAGTATGTTATCTAACTTTCGTTAGTTCAACACTTTTTGATTTAATCAACAGAAGGTCTTCGAAAAAATCGATTTCTACCTGCTGGTCTGTTTTGACAGATTTCTGCCATCATTTGCATTTGCTTCTTATTGATTCCTTTTTGGGTTCTTTTGGGGAAATTGAGATTTTTTAGGGAATTTCTACAGTATATTGTGTTTTTGGTGAAAGTTTTGCTGTTCTAAAGCTAAACCTAAAGGTCTATTATCTTTTGAGTACTCTAATGTTGCTAATAAAGATTGTGTGAAGGAAAAAATTTAGGTGTAGAGAAAGAATGGTGTAATGAGATGAAGAATGGACAAAAGCTCAAGCTTGAGGATTCCACCCCGTGTCACCCCAAGAAATATTCAAGAGGTACAAGCATCAAAGTTTGGGGATGCCCAGGGCATCCCCTTCTTCATCAATAAAAAGCTCATGTCTTTCTAGACACTTCGTTTTTATTGTTTTATGCACAGTTTTGTTGTTCTTGGAGCATCTTAGTTTTCGTTTGGTTTGCTTAGTTTGCTTGAATAAAGTAGTTTGGACCCCCGCTCTCGCTGTGTTGTTTCAAATAAGTTGATTGGTGTTAAAAAGGAGTAGAAAGTTCTTTCTTGAATAGTACAAGAGAAGCTTGATTTGACTGTGACTTAGACTTTAGCATGTCATGCTAGGTATTGTTTTGACCTTATGCTTAGTAATTATTGCTGTAGCATGACTTGTTCCAAACTATTGGGATTGCTTAATGTGCCTTGAAGGAATCATGCGTTGTTTTAGCAAACAAAAGCATAG
Source organism: Avena sativa (assembly GCA_916181665.1). Lineage (NCBI taxonomy): Eukaryota > Viridiplantae > Streptophyta > Magnoliopsida > Poales > Poaceae > Avena > Avena sativa. The sequence goes on along the minus strand of OV702294.1, from coordinate 160,414,697 downwards.
TATTGTGGTATTCTCCTTTGATGTTTTGTTTGGGTTGACTTGGCACATACTCACACCATGTTATGACTATGAACCAGTCACCATAGCATCTATTATCATTTAGTCCTTGACTTGTAGTATCACTTTATGCTTTGATTAGTAATATTTTGTCGCTCTGCATGATTATGGCCATTATTGCTCTCTTAGTTGGTCGCTCCCAGTCTTTTGCTAGCCTCCACTTGTATGAGTAAGTTCTACTCGTGCATCCAACTCCCAAGAAACCTGTAAGGTTCCCAACCTTTAATAAGGTAGAGTCCCCTATGTTTACAATACTAGTCCCTGGATCAATAGCTAGCATCCACAGTTAAGATGTAATATCAAGAAACAAAGGTCATAATACAACTTTATAACCAGGAATAAAATAGTTTATTACATCTTTCATAGCTCATTTGGCTATTACATTACATTGCAGCAGAATATCTATAAGCATGGGGTCCTTCATCTTCAAAGTGCCACAGGCAGACATGTTGGTTGTAGACTTGTAATCCTAATCATTAAACTTCACTAATATCAATCAAACCTGCAACATAACAAGTTACAGCCACAAGGGTCAATACATTTGAATTGTATTGGCAAGTGATACTATGGTAGTATAGTGGAGTATATCATCTATATGCTTTTGGCTAAGTGGAGTTGAGGCTTGCATTGCTCAAAATAGATTTTTCCTTATCATTTGAAAACACAAAGTTTTTGCTTTGACATAAATCACCCAAGGCATCTACCAATCAAAGATTGAAGATCCTTTAACCCTTGTTCAACCACAAGTTTTAACTTAGAAATTTGGATGATGAGATTCTTGATAGCTTCCATGTCTTGATGCTCAAATTGTCCTTTACCAGGGACATGGCTAAGTACTTAGATTTTGCACTCTGCAGAGGTAGTGCACTTTCCCCACAAGACTTGGTTTCACCAAGACAAGATCTTTCAGAAGCCTTTCCTTAGACCAAATGGACGCGTTCCAACCTATCATCCCACTACCACCAACTGTCCAAATGGCTAAGTTCTAGCAACCTATATGATCCAGGCAGAGCCCATAATGCCAAGTGGTTGCACTTGAAGCTTCTCAACATTTGACATCTCAAATCTCTTTGTTCCTGGGTGGCAATCCACAAGTGTGATACACAAGGTAAACCATAGCCATGGGCCTTGTGTAACCACTCAACCAAAAACCACCAAGCAATTACCATTCCACCCAGGTGATTCATTAACTTAGTTGTTTTATTAAACAAAAACACAAGTAATCAGACTTAGAAATTTTCCATAGTATGAATGTATATTCCACCCTTATTTTCTATTAGCTAAGCTAAGCATGATAGTAGTAGGAATCTTAACTTAGGAAATTCTACTAAGGTTTTCATCTACTAGGCTTTCCCATAGCATGGTTTATACTTAGCAAAACTCCATGCAAGTTTTACTTAGAAAAAATCACTAATGCATAGTGAAAGTAATGGGACAAAAGTATGAAGCATCACTTGCCTTTTTGGTAGAGGGTATAAGTTCACTCCTTGTCCTTGCAACAATCACACTCTTCAAGTCACTACAATTCAATCAAGCAAGGCACAATCTCAATCTACTAATCAAGCAATTCATCACATGAAATGATAAAGTCAAAGTAATGCATGCAAGCATGCCAAGCTTTGCTTTGTTTGAAAAGTGGTTCCTAATGGGTCTTAAACATTTGAAAACACCTAATGGTCATTTTATAAAGTGGCAAAGTCATTTGCAAAAGGTTTCACTTTATAAACTATTTTCAAAACAAGGTATCATTTTATGTGGTGTAAAAATATTTTTACTAAGGAATTAATCTCTAGGGTTCACCAAATATGTTTTCAAACCATAAAACTTGGTGTTTGGGGTCAGAGAGTTTAAAACAAAACATTTCCCAAAGGTTTTCTTCCAAAATCATTTTTAATAAATAAACTATATTTTTATTTGACTAGAAATGGTTTTAAATCAAAGAATCATTCTTTTGCATCACCAAATATATTTTTGAAACCACAAAGTGTTTCCTATGGTCAGTAGGTTCAAATCACACCATTTTCCAAAGATTTTATCCCCAAAATCATTTTATAATAATTTTTATAACCTAAACAAGCATACAAATGTTTCTGCAAAAACAAACATTTTTCCAGAAGCTTTTTACTAAACAAATGGCATGGTTGGCTAGGGCTTGCTTTTTTGAATCCATTTATATAAAATTTGCAAAATTTGGACGTGTGGTTTGAAAGTTGTGGATTTTACAAAATGGAGCATCTAATAGAAAGTTTCTGTTTTTAAAACAAAGTCTGAGCCACGTGGCTGTTTATTATTGGGCGGTACCGATTCGTGTGGATCGATCTTCCTGGACCGTCAGATCTAAGTGGCTATGCACGGTGCAGATCAAAAGGTACCCTTTCGTTCATGTTCTATCGCAGCGCTACGATTAAGATCCTACGGCGCGCAGCACACTTGCCAACTAGTGGCGGCGCTGGCGGCGGCGCTTTGGTGGCAGCGCTCAGACGAGGTCGTCGCCGGTGATACAGGACGCAAGGGAGAGGAGGAGAAGGCTCACCGTGTTCGCAACGTCATGGGGAAGCTCAAGGTGTGGTCAGTTTGTCGAGGGGCGCTCTGGTCCGACGTGGATTGCTCACCGGAGTCCACACGGCGTCGGGCGTGCTCTGGTCGTCGTTGTTGGCGAGGCTACAGGGCGTGCCGAAGCAAGGTAAAGGGTGCGTTAGACGAGCAGGGTACTAAGGAGCATGTGAGCATCACTGAATGGCATCGGGGCGGTCCGAGCTTACCAGGAAGACTCGCCGGAGTTGTGGGGTTCTTCGGTGGCGCTCAGACGAAGACGGAGGCGAGGTTGCAGGTCACTCGCGGGCGAGCTGAGGCCACAGAGTGGTGCGCCAGAGTCTGGTGAACTTGCTTGCGTGCTCGGGGAGGCAAGGGGCAGTAAGGGGTTGCCGGAATTGTCACCGGAGAGTCATTGGAGCAGTGGCAGTGTAGGGCAAAATTCTGCGGCCTGGGGGCGCACTAAGGTGAGGTGACTGGGGGGAAATGGGGAGGGAACACTGGCGTTTATCACTGCGTGGTTACAGCGAGGAATAAACGCAACAGTAAAGCGAATTCAACCGGAGGAATCAACGGCAGCAATGGCTGGCGAGTTCAACGCGGGGAAGGAAGAAGATGAGCTGGCTGTGGGGTCCTCTGGCAGCGAGAGAGAAGGAAAGGGAACGGGGTCCACCTGTCTGCGACTTAGTGGGTTCAATCGCGAGTGTGAATCGTTTTCTGCGGGAGAGGGGTAGTGGGCTGGCTGGGCTTAGTGGGCCGGACGAGTTGGCTGCTGTCTGACTCTATTTTTTTCTTTCAAATGCTTTTTCTTTTTCTATTTCTATTTTCTGTTTTGAATTTCAAACAACAAATCAAGCATTCAAATCAATTCAAACATTTACCACACTTGTATTGGGTTTTGGTTCTGTTTAACAACAACACTCCATGTCCCAAAATAATAAAATATTTTTACTTTAGGGTCCATTTATAATTAAATAAAATGGACGTTAGTTAATAAATCAAATAGGATTTGTTTTATTAAAATCTTTATTTTGAAATCTAAAATAAAACCAAAAACACTTCAGTAGGTTTTATTTGAGAATATAAAATACTTGGAAAACTTATTTAAAATAATTTAATAATTTTTAGTGTTTATTTAAAATGGGAAAAGCCTTTACTTTAATAAAATTGGATATTAAATCCTTATTATTTTATTTAAACAAACATTTATTCTTTTAATCAAAGCAAAATGTTTTATTTCAAAAGTTTGGCCAAGGTTTAATTTGGCTCTATAAAATAATCCTTATTTATAAATCTACCTTTTCTTTTGAAAACCAAATCTTTTATTAAAAGATCCAAAAATAGTAATTCCAAATAATTTTATCTTTATTGTTTAATTATCTTTTTAAATCCTTTTAGGATTTTATTTGATCAAATAGGTTTGAAGGTTTCCAATTGGAATCAAAAAGTTTCTTCTCACCTAGAAATTCAACAAAGTTTTATTTTATTCATTTATTTTTCACATAACAAGATTTGGAAAATCTTGGGATGTGACAGACTACCACCCTTAAAATAAATCTCGTCCCGAGATTTGGGAAGGCTAGGGTTACAAATTGGCTCAAAGCATCTAGGGTACTACCACCCTTAAAAATTTCCAACTAGTTTACATCTTGACTTGCTTGGGATCTTGATGTAACTTTCCTGGACAGAAGTTTGCATAGTGGCCTAGTTCCTTGCATTTGAAACATGTGATAAGGCTGAGGTCTTGAGGTGGCTTCTCTGGACAATATGATGCATAATGTCCTATCTCTTTGCAGTGGTTGCACATCACTTGGCTAAAATCTTTCTTTTCCTTTGGTATCATTGCCTCTTGTTTGTTTCTTTGGTTCTTCTTCTTTTCTAGGCATTCACTGGCATAGTGTCCCATCTCTTTGCAATTGTAACATTGCACTTGAGTAATATCCTTCTTCTTCTTTTTGGGTCTCTCCAAAGCTAGGAGTTCTTCTAGTTCATGCTCTTCATATCTCACCTCAAAGGTGGGAAATCTTTCTCTCTTCTTGGGGCATTGATCTTCATGCTCCTTGGATGTAGGATCCTTGTCTCCACAAATATTGCAAGCTTGGGTTCCTTCTAGAATAACATCTTTGTCATCCTTGTTGTCATTAGCTCTTTGGGAAAAGTTTTCTCCCATGTTGATCATTTGAGCAACCAATCCTTGCAACAATTGGGATTGAAGTTTCAAAATCCTTTGTATGGCTGGGTCTAGTCCATTGTTGTTGGCTAAAAGCTGAGTTGTCTCTTGGCTCAACTGGTTTTGGGTTGCTATAAGTTCTCTCATGTTGTCCTCTTGGTTGTGGTTGTCATCATTAACCTTGATGTTGGAGTCTCTTGGAGTAGTCATCTGTTTGGGTTGGATTGGGATTAGAATAGGCAAAAATATTTCTAAGGGAATAATGCTAATCACACACATCACAATTCACTCAAGCAATGTGCAAGCAATCACAAACAATCATTCCACTCAAACAACAAGTTATCAAGCATATTTTTAGACAACCAAAAATATTTTTGTTACACCACATAAGTTGGTGTGTTTGACTTTAACTAAAATATGGTGGTCCATCTATATGGTTTACTTGTGATATTTCCATACTTCTTGGTTGATTCTTCTTGTATGAGATCATGGTTCCCTTGGGAAAAATTCTTGGTCACAAAACTTCAAGTGATGTGGGCTCCTTCTAACTTGTTTTTCCTTAGTCTCCAAATCTTGGGCAATATTTCTTGTCTCACTTGTAGTCCTTAGTGACATCCAAGATTGAAGTCCTTGGTGAATATGCTGAAGATGTTGAAGTCATTAGAGTTGAAGATGTTGAAGTCATTAGAGTTGAAGATTTTGAAGTCATTAGAGTTGATGGAGTCCTTTGCACATGGTGAAGTCTTTGGTCATGGGGTAGGCTTTGTCCATCAAGTTTGAAATAGATGAGATGTAGAATCAAAACCAAAATGGTTTGAGGAAAGAGTTTACAAGATTGTTTGTAAATAGATTTTTGGAACAAACACAACTCCTATTTTCTAAGGGGTTTTGTCCAATCCTAGGTTTACAAATCCTACAGGCAACACAATGCTCTGATACCATCTGTACGGTTCCCAACCTTTAATAAGGTAGAGTCCCCTGTGTTTACAATACTAGTCCCTGGATCAATAGCTAGCATCCATAGTTAAGATGTAATATCAAGAAACAAAGGTCATAATACAACTTTATAACCAGGAATAAAATAGTTTATTACATCTTTCATAGCTCATTTGGCTATTACATTACATTGCAGCAGAATATCTATAAGCATGGGGTCCTTCATCTTCAAAGTGCCACAGGTAGACATGTTGGTTGTAGACTTGTAATCCTAATCATTAAACTTCACTAATATCAATCAAACCTGCAACATAACAAGTTACAGCCACAAGGGTCAATACATTTGAATTGTATTGGCAAGTGATACTATGGTAGTATAGTGGAGTATATCATCTATATGCTTTTGGCTAAGTGGAGTTGAGGCTTGCATTGCTCAAAATAGATTTTTCCTTATCATTTGAAAACACAAAGTTTTTGCTTTGACACAAATCACCCAAGGCATCTACGAATCAAAGATTGAAGATCCTTTAACCCTTGTTCAACCACAAGTTTTAACTTAGAAATTTGGATGATGAGATTCTTGATAGCTTCCATGTCTTGATTCTCAAATTGTCCTTTACCAGGGACATGGCTAAGTACTTAGATTTTACACTCTGCAGAGGTAGTGCACTTTCCCCACAAGACTTGGTTTCACCAAGACAAGATCTTTCAGAAGCCTTTCCTTAGACCAAATGGACGCGTTCCAACCTATCATCCCACTACCACCAACTGTCCAAATGGCTAAGTTCTAGCAACCTATATGATCCAGGCAGAGCCCATAATGCCAAGTGGTTGCACTTGAAGCTTCTCAACATTTGACATCTCAAATCTCTTTGTTCCAGGGTGGCAATCCACAAGTGTGATACACAAGGTAAACCATAGCCATGGGCCTTGTGTAACCACTCAACCAAAAACCACCAAGCAATTACCATTCCACCCAGGTGATTCATTAACTTAGTTGTTTTATTAAACAAAAACACAAGTCCTCAGACTTAGAAATTTTCCATAGTATGAATGTATATTCCACCCTTGTTTTCTATTAGCTAAGCTAAGCATGATAGTAGTAGGAATCTTAACTTAGGAAATTCTACTAAGGTTTTCATCTACTAGGCTTTCCCATAGCATGGTTTATACTTAGCAAAACTCCATGCAAGTTTTACTTAGAAAAAATCACTAATGCATAGTGAAAGTAATGGGACAAAAGTATGAAGCATCACTTGCCTTTTTGGTAGAGGGTATAAGTTCACTCCTTGTCCTTGCAACAATCACACTCTTCAAGTCACTACAATTCAATCAAGCAAGGCACAATCTCAATCTACCAATCAAGCAATTCATCACATGAAATGATAAAGTCAAAGTAATGCATGCAAGCATGCCAAGCTTTGCTTTGTTTGAAAAGTGGTTCCTAATGGGTCTTAAACATTTGAAAACACCTAATGGTCATTTTATAAAGTGGCAAAGTCATTTGCAAAAGGTTTCACTTTATAAACTATTTTCAAAACAAGGTATCATTTTATGTGGTGTAAAAATATTTTTACTAATGCATTAATCTCTAGGGTTCACCAAATATGTTTTCAAACCATAAAACTTGGTGTTTGGGGTCAGAGATTTTAAAACAAAACATTTCCCTAAGGTTTTCTTCCAAAATCATTTTTAATAAATAAACTATATTTTTATTTGACTAGAAATGGTTTTAAATCAAAGAATCATTCTTTTGCATCACCAAATATATTTTTGAAACCACAAAGTGTTTCCTATGGTCAGTAGGTTCAAATCACACCATTTTCCAAAGATTTTATCCCCAAAATCATTTTAGAATAATTTTTATAACCTAAACAAGCATACAAATGTTTCTGCAAAAACAAACATTTTTCCAGAAGTTTTTTACTAAAAAAATGGCATGGTTGGCTAGGGCTTGCTTTTCTGAATCCATGATATAAAATTTGCAAAATTTGGACGTGTGGTTTGAAAGTTGTGGATTTTACAAAATGGAGCATCTAATAGAAAGTTTCTGTTTTTAAAACAAAGTCTGAGCCACGTGGCTGTTTCTTATTGGGCGGTACCGATTCGTGTGGATCGATCTTCCTGGAACGTCAGATCTAAGTGGCTATGCACGGTGCAGATCAAAAGGTACCCTTTCGTTCACGTTCTATCGCAGCGCTACGATTAAGATCCTACGGCGCGCAGCACACTTGCCAACTAGTGGCGGCGCTGGCGGCGGCGCTCTGGCGGCAGCGCTCAGACGAGGTCATCGCCGGTGATACAGGACGCAAGGGAGAGGAGGAGAAGGCTCACCGTGTTCGCAACGTCGTGGGGAAGCTCAAGGTGTGGTCAGTTTGTCGAGGGGCGCTCTGGTCCGACGTGGATTGCTCACCGGAGTCCACACGGCGTCGGGCGTGCTCTGGTCGTCATTGTTGGCGAGGCTACAGGGCGTGCCGAAGAAAGGGAAAGGGTGCGTTAGACGTGCAGGGTACTAAGGAGCATGTGAGCATCACTGAATGGCATCGGGGCGGTCCGAGCTTACCAGGAAGACTCGCCGGAGTTGTGGGGTTCTTCGGTGGCGCTCAGACGAAGACGGAGGCGAGGTTGCAGGTCACTCGCGGGCGAGCTGAGGCCACAGAGCGGTGCGCCAGAGTCTGGTGAACTTGCCTGCGTGCTCGGGGAGGCAAGGGGCAGTAAGGGGTTGCCGGAATCGTCACCGGAGAGTCGTTGGAGCAGTGGCAGTGTAGGGCAAAATTCTGCGGCCTGGGGCCGCGCTAAGGTGAGGTGATTGGGGGAAATGGGGAGGGAACGCTGGCGTTTATAACTGCGTGATTACGGCGAGGAATAAACGCAGCAGTAAAGCGAATTCAACCGGAGGAATCAACGGCAGCAACGGCTGGCGAGTTCAACGCGGGGAAGGAAGAAGATGAGCTGGCTATGGGGTCCTCTGGCAGCGAGAGAGAAGGAAAGGGAACGAGGTCCACCTGTCTGCGACTTAGTGGGTTCAATCGCGAGTGTGAATCATTTTCTGCGGGAGAGGGGTAGTGGGCTGGCTGGGCTTAGTGGGCCGGACGAGTTGGCTGTTGTCTGACTCTATTTTTTTCTTTCAAATGCTTTTTCTTTTTCTATTTCTATTTTCTGTTTTGAATTTCAAACAACAAATCAAGCATTCAAATCAATTCAAACATTTACCACACTTGTATTGGGTTTTGGTTCTGTTTAACAACAACACTCCATGTCCCAAAATAATAAAATATTTTTACTTTAGGGTCCATTTATAATTAAATAAAATGGACCTTAGTTAATAAATCAAATAGGATTTGTTTTATTAAAATCTTTATTTTGAAATCTAAAATAAAACCAAAAACACTTCAGTAGGTTTTATTTGAGAATATAAAATACTTGGAAAACTTATTTAAAATAATTTAATAATTTTTAGTGTTTATTTAAAATGGGAAAAGCCTTTACTTTAATAAAATTGGATATTAAATCCTTATTATTTTATTTAAACAAACCTTTATTCTTTTAATCAAAGCAAAATGTTTTATTTCAAAAGTTTGGCCAAGGTTTAATTTGGCTCTATAAAATAATCCTTATTTATAAATCTACCTTTTCTTTTGAAAACCAAATCTTTTATTAAAAGATCCAAAAATAGTAATTCCAAATAATTTTATCTTTATTGTTTAATTATCTTTTTAAATCCCTTTAGGATTTTATTTGATCAAATAGGTTTGAAGGTTTCCAATTGGAATCAAAAAGTTTCTTCTCACCCAGAAATTCAACAAAGTTTTATTTTATTCATTTATTTTCACATAACAAGATTTGGAAAATCTTGGGATGTGACAAAACCAAGTTATTCCAAAGTGTCCACTAAAAATTCCTATGCATGGTGTGTTACACCATTCCAAGTATATTCTTGTTTTCATCTATCTTCCAATTAAAAAGTATTTTGTTATGTGAAAACTTAGTGATTGAAGCTCTCACAAACTTGATGGCACACTTTATTTTTATTGCCCCTAATAAACTCGAACCATTGTGTCATATATGTTGTATATTCTTGCACTTATACGTTGGAATTGGCAGAACCATACTGTCATGGGGAACGCTTTCAACATTGCACTTGTACATTATACACAGTTGTATCATGCTCTTTTGTTTATGGATGTCGTTATTGTGAAATGAAAGGGGAGCTTGTAAGTCCATGGAGTTATGTATATGTGTTAGAGAAACGCCTGGGCCGCTAGCCTAAGCCATGCCTAATCATGGTAGGAACTTGCAGCATCACCATAATGAGCAATCTATGAAGTATTCTTCTTATAAAAAAAGAGAGATAGAAAAAGAGACTGAGAAAAAGAAAAAAAGATGAGAAAAGAGGAAAGAGAGAAAAAAGCACCATTTTCCATGGTAAATAAGAAGATTGCTGAGATGCTCATTGTCTGCTTGCCTTGTTATTTTGATATAGGATAGCTCCTATATCATGGGGCAAGGGGTACCCCGTTGGCAGTTCTCTATGATACACATGTACTTACTATGACAAGAACTTACCAGTAACTAAAGTTGAGTAGCATGAGGAGCGGCCCTCGTACTCAAGGGACATGAGATTGACAACTTATACTTCGTTAAGCATATACTCCATATTTTGTTCACTTTAACCTTAACCACTTCAAGATTCTTATGATAGGGGCAATGAGAGCTGAAAGCTAACAAGTACCATAATTTCTGGAAGCTCTTATGAAACGTAAAATCCCTGCTTCCCTTTGAAGGGCCTTTCTTCCACTTTTATATTGAGTCTCCACCTTCTATCTTTATGCACCAACTAGGAGAGCATATTTGTCATTCTTAGTTCTATGTGTATTGTCCCAAAACTTATTGATTGATTCATAATGTTGATATTGCTTGTTCTTGAAATATTTATATCTAGGCACCCTTATGAGCTTTGAAGGTGTCTTGTGCATTTATGTTTTGCTACTCCGTGAGGGACATGCTAAATACCACTATGCTCTGTTTTCTATATGTGAAACAAACAAACGTCTTTCAATGCATTGTTATTCATGAATCTTTGTTTATAGCCTTTCATGTTGCAGCATAGTTGCTTTGTCTTATTGTTAGAACTTCATCTTTTATGCTCATGTTTAGAGTACTTTGATCCCAGCTTTCAATGCTTTACAAATGGTTTGATCAAGATTGTGATGGTGCATGTCACCTCAAAAATTATTCTTTTTATCACTTACCTACTCGAGGACGAGCAGGAGCTAAGCTTGGGGATGATTGATACGTCGAAAACGTATCTATAATTTTTGATGTTCCATGCTTGTTTAGTATCTACTTTGCTTTGCTTTGTCTACACTTTGAGGTGTTTTTATATGTTTTCTGGTACTAACCTATTAACAAAATGCCACAGTGCGAGTTGCCTATTTTCTTCTGTTTTTTGGTTCCAGAAAGGCAGAAAATCAATATTCTCGGAATTGGACGGGACAAAAGCCAAAGTCAATATTTTACCATGGGAAACACGAAGCCAGAGTACGAGACAGAGGAGAGCCACCAGGGGCCACACCCCCTAGCCGCGCAGCTGGGATGAAAGTACAAAGGAAGTCGCCTAGAGGGGGGGTGAATAGGCTTTTTAAAAATATTACAGTTTAGGCTCAAGTAAATGCGGAATAAAACTAACGTTTAATATATTGAGCACAAAACCTAGCCACTAAGTTTACCTAAGTGCACCAACAACCTATGCTAAGCAATACAAGCAACAAGGTGATAGCAAGATATAAATACTTCAAGCACGATGGCTATCACAATGTAAAGTGCATAAGTAAAGGGCTCGGTTGAGAGATAACCGATGGACGCGAAGAAGAAGATTTGTTTTTCGAAGTTCACTTCCAAAGAAGCTACGTCTCTGTTGGAGAGGTGCGATGACGCAATGCTCTCCAAACGCCACAAATGGCTCACCTCGAGGTGTGGTGGCTCGATGCTCACCCAACACCACACAAGGCCTCGCCCCGGATGCGGAAGCACGCAACACACCGACGCCACAAAAGGCTCACCCTATTCTCCCAAGTGCGCACCACAAAAGGCGGGCACTTGCTCCACTATGGGACGCTTGAGGGCGGTCACCGAACCCGTACAAGATTGGGGCTAACTCCACAACTCAATTGGAGGCTCCCAATAACAAAGACACAAAAGGCTACAATGCCACAAAAGGCCAACAATGCCACAAAAGGCCATTAATGCCACAAAAGGCTACAAGACCACAAAAGGTCAACAAGACCACAAAAGGTCAACAATCCAACCACACAACCGTCTAGGGTTCCTGTTGGAGATATGCCCAAGAGGCAATAATAAAGTGGTTATTATCATATCTTCATACTTATGATAAATGTTTACATACCATGCTATAATTGTATTAACCGGAAACATTAATACTTGTGTGATTTGTAAACATAAAAGAGTCCCTAGTAAAGCCTCTTGTTAAACTAGCTTGTTGGTTAATATATGATCATGGTTTCCTGATCATGAACATAGAGATGTTATTAACAACAGGGTCATATCATTAGGGGAATGATGTGATGGACATACTCCTATAGTTAAGCGTAGCATAAAGATCAAGTCATTTAATATAGTTCATTTGCTATAAGCTTTCTGATACATAGTAACCTAATTCCTTCGACCATGAGATCATGCTTATCACCATCACCGGAAGGATGCTTTGATGACATCAAACACCACACCATAACTGGGTGGCTATAAAGGTGGCATTGAGTGTTCGGAAAGTATGGGTTGAGACACATGGATCAAGAGTGGGATTTGTCCATCCATATGACGGATAGATATACTCTGGGCCCTCTCGGTGGAATGTCATCCAATTAGCTTGCAAGCATGTGACTGGCTCACAAGGGATCACATACCACGAGAACGAGAAAAGAGTACTTATCGGTAACGAGGTTGAACTAGGTATGCAGAGATACTGACGATCAAAACCTCGGATAAGTAAACTATCGTGAGATAAAGGGAAATTGGTATCGTATGTAAGTGGTTCATTCGATCGCAAAGTAATCGTAGAAATATGTGGGAGCCATATGAATTTCCAGATTCCTCTATTGGTTATTGATCGGAGAAGTGTCTCGATCATGTCCGCATAATTCACGAACCGTAGGGAGACACACTTAAGGATTCGACGTTGTTTGAGTAGTTATGGAATGATGAGTAAGAGACCGAATGTTGTTCGGAGTGTCGGATGGGATCCGGGATATCATGAGGAGATCCGGAATGGTCCGGAGAATAAGATTCATATAAGGAAAGTCCTGTTTCGGAGTTGGAGAATGATTCCGGTGTTTTCATCGGGAATGTTCTAGAAGGTTCCGGAATGTCCGGCACTCCGGAGGGGAAGGGTACATGAATGTGTCATAACAAGTTGGAATGCTTGCATCATGTACTAGGTGTCATCGCTGAGCAAAATAAAGGGATAAATCAAATCCTAGTTTGAAAGTCAAACGCCAATTTGAAAAAGTCAAACGGCAAGTTTGCTTGGTGGAGGGAGAGTAGGAAACCTACTTAGGAAGGAAGTCCTACTCTCTCCACCCGCCGGCCAAGGAGGAGGAGTTGGAGGAGGACTCCCTCCTCCCAACCGCGCCTCCCTCCCACCTATAAAAGGAGGGGCAGGGGTGCCCCTCTTCCCTACACCTCTCTTCTCTAAATCCCTAGCCCTAGCCGCCGGCTTCCACCAAGTCGCCGCCGCCCCTAGGGTTTGTCTAGCCGCCGAGTTGGGGCTCTCCCCTTGCCCTAGCCGCCGGCCTAGCCCTCTCTCCTTGGTGCCTCTAAACCCTAGATCGCCAAGGGCTCTCTCATAGTCCACCATACTCGCTCCGGCTTAAGGCGAAGCCCTGCGAGATCTCCCCTCTACTTCCGGTACCACGCCGTCGTGCTGCCGGAATCACGAGGAGAGTGCTACAACCTCCGCTGCCTACTGGAACAAGGGAGAGGAAGGTCTTCATCGAGTACCGAACGTGTGACCGACTGCGGAAGCGCTGCCGGAACGCAGTGCCAGAAGGATCGTCTACGCGATCTTGAGATCGGAAAGTGTACGACTACATCACCCACGAGAATCTGCTCTCGTTAACCGCTTTGGAATCTTCGAAGGTGAGTTCCTCTATCGACTCGTTGCTACAATCTAGTAGATAGATCTTGGCTTGTTTGTTTGCATGTGGTAGAAAATTTTGTTTTCCATGCTACGAACCCCTACAGTGGTATCAGAGCCAGGTTTATATGTAGATCTGTTGCATAAGTAGAACACAATGATCATTGTGGGTGTTGATGCTTTTGTTGTCGATTGCTTCTTGTGTACTTTGCATATTGCGGGATGGTGGGATGAAGCGGCCCGGGCTAACCTTACATGACATCGTTCATGAGACTTGCTCCACGCTTGACATGCAACTTGTATTGCATAAGTGGCTTTGCGGGTGCCTGTTTCTCCCAACATAGTTAAGATTCAATTTACAATGGGTGATTGACAATACTAGTATCAATGTTGTGGTTCTTGTTCGTAAGTTAGAACGACACTTATTGAAAGCCCCAAACCACGTAAAACATGCAAAGAAAATTAGAGGCGTCTAACTTTGTTTTGCAGGGGTATGCTGTGATGTGATATGGCCATGATTGTGATTATATTTGATGTATGCAATGTTCCTTATTGTAAGTTGGCAACTGACAGGAGCCATATGGTTGTATTTAAATTCTGTTAAGACCCGCGTGTCTATTCAAAGTAGTTGTAATAGTTCAAGCTGGTGGACGACAACCATGGAGCAGCGTCATTGACCTTGATGCAATGCCGGTGATTATGGACATCATGTTCGTGCTTGAAGATGGAGATCGGAAGCACAAATAAGAAAGGCCATATCATATCACATATTATGAATTGCATGTGATGTTAATCCTTTTATGCATCTTGTATTGCTTAGTTCACGACGGTAGCATTATAAGATGATCCCTCAAGCACACAATTTCAAGTTTTAAAGTGTTCATCCTTAGTAAGCACCGTTGCTAATGCTCGTTGTTTCGAAGCATCACGTGATGATTGGGTGTGTTAGATTCTGCGAGTGTATACAACATGAGCAAGCCAGATTTGCTCATGCGGAAGCTAAGGTTTGATCTTGACGAGCCTAGCATATACAGACATGGTCTCGGAACACGGATCACCGAAAGGTAAAGCATGAGTCATATAGTAGATATGATGAACATGTTGATTGTTCGCCATTGAAGCTACATCAACTCTCGTGATGATCGGTTTTGATGTGGTGGATTTGGTTCGTGTGATCACTAAAACAATGTGAGGGATATTGTTTTGAGTGGGAGTTCAACGGCAATATGATTAAAAGTTGAACACTATTTATCATAAATTAAATCAAAGTGAATTTGCATAGTTGTTGTAGTCATTGGCATCCTATTACCACCTTGCGCTTAGTTATAATTGAGATGATAGAACTATAGAATTCTGGTTAGTTACTTTACGAACTGGTATCGTATTGTTTTGAAGTGTTAATCTAAAGTTTAAAAGTCCCATTGCAAACTTTCAGTAAGTTTCGATTACTCTGTAAAATTTAATAGTTGTTATTAAATCAAGAGTAACAATTCCAGTGTTAGTATATAAGTATCATGTTTATCTTCATGATTCTTGATATTCAAAGAATTGTCTTAATATCAAGGTTATCTAAGAAATGAAAGAGTTGTTTCAGAAACCATGATGTGTGGAAGATATTGTGATATCTGAAACGAAGTTTTGGTTGCAACATGATAGAGTATAATATGGCAAAAGTCATGTTCTCATATTTGATGAGAATTTGCAAAAGGTTGGAGACACTAGTTGTCCTAAACCTCCAAAAGGTTTTAGAGAGCAACATTATAATCGTGATTCACCGTTATAAGCTAAAAGTAGCTTGATCATGGATGATTCCATGATAAGGGTGAATATTTGATGTAGGTAAAATGTTTACTACACCAAGAGATTACTAAAAAAAGGAATTTTAAAGAACACCAAACATTTGATGATGGTAATCTACTTCAAAGTGCAAGTCCAAAGACATTGGTATTTAACTATACACGCTTTGGACTATGTGTCATGTGTATGGCTCCACTATTGATGTTGATAGATTCTTTCAAACAGAAAAGAAATACTGAAAGAAAATCTCATAAATATATGGCAGAAAAGAAAAGACTAGAATTGTTCAGTTTAGGTATATAAAGGATATACGTGTTATGGCTATATTCTTTGCTTGTTAAACAATGTGGTTCTTAAGTATTTGATACTGAATTTGTTGGTATGAATCGTCATACGAAACAACAGAATTCATGAACTACAATGGCCTAAGTAACTAGCAAAAGAATATGTGATGACGTTCGTCGAGAACAAATAAAGGGTTATTGTGTTGCTCGTTAAAAGCTTGCCTTCAAGATTTGTTTTATCAGGTATTATGAGAACAAAAGGTTTGTTCAATTAATTGCCATAATCCATAAAATATGGATGATTCACAAATCTCGTTGGAGAAATCACATCCATAAAACTAGTGCTAAAAATGTCGAAAGACAAATTGATTGAAAGATCACTTATGAAGTGACATCGCCGTTTAAATTATATTGGAAAGAAAACATGAAGAAACTCCATGTGGATGGAATTTTGTTGTCTTTTGATTTTTGATCAAATGACGCTTGTGAAACTTTCCTAGAGATAATTAAAACTTCGTTCATAGGCCAAAAGGGAACGAATGACTAGCTTATTGGAACTTGTACATATTGTTGTATGAAGTCCATTATGTGTAGTCAAGAGCGATGGATTTCAACTTCATATGCTTCCTCTAAAAATTTGAGTGAATATATGAATATTTACTTAATAAGGATGAAGTATGAAACAATTGAAAAGTTCAAAGATTTTCAAGATGAAGTGCAAAATCACTGTAACAAGAATATAAATAGTTTATGATAAGATCATAAAGGAAGATATTTGAGTTACGAGTTTAGCATAATACCTAAGGTTTAAGGAATCGTTCCGTGGATTTGCATTTCCCGAAACACCATAAGAGTATGGAGCGTTCGAGATATGTAATTAAACCTTGTTTGACATGGTAAGATCAAAGGTGTAATTCATAAAACTGTCATTATATTTTAAAGATTAAAAAGCTTTAGAGACTACCGTTTTTCCACTGAAAAGAGCTCCATCATAATCTGTAGAATTGACACCATATAAAGTTATGGTTTGGGATAAAACCCAAGTTGTCCTTTCTTAAACATTGGTATGCTATGCATAAGAAAGATGTTTGCAACCAAAGTCGGATGAACCTATCTTTGTATGTTATTTCGAATAACTATTCCTCCATAACATCGGAGAAAAAAATGTTTGTCGCTTAGAACGTCAAGTTTCTTTAAGAAGGAATTTTTCGTGAAAAGTTAAGTGGGAGGACAATAGAACTTTGATAAGGTTAAAAAGAACCTTAGCTATATGTGCAGAGTTGCGCAGCGCCAAAAAGTGTTCCGGAGGCAGCAATGATGCTCATGACTCACATGCCTCAAAGGTTGTGGTTACGGAGATCTAAGTTCCTATTAAAACAAGTAGGTCGGGTAAACAATCAAATACCAAGATTTGAGAGTTAAATCATTATTTGACAATAATGATCCGACTACATGCAAAGAAGCGATGATGGGCCCTGACTCCGTCAAATGGCTTGAATCCATAAAATCCGTGATAGTTCCATATACGAGAGATCAAGCTTTGAACTTGAAAGACCCTCTGGAAAGGTACAAGACCTTACAGTCGTATTTGGATCTATAAAGAAATAGACATGGATGTTTCACATCTATGAAATTATCGACATGTCGGGAAAGAGTACACGACAATGTTCAAAGAGTTGACTATGACAAGATCTGATCTTTCATTAAAGCGATATTTAGTCTAGACGGATTAATATAGCAACTACGACATATAATTTTGTTATGTGTTGAATAAACAAAACAAGTTCTTCTAATAGAATGGTTACCAAGGACGTGTGCATGACACGGTCCAAAGGGTTTTGTTAATTCAAAGGATGCTAAAAGCATATGCAAACTTCAATAGTTGAAGTAAGCATCGCGGAGTTGGAATCTTCACTATGATGAAACTGTTAAAAGAGTTTAATTTCACCGGAGACGATGAAGATGCTTGCATTTGCAAGAAATTAAGTGGGAGCGCTAAGACATGTTTCTAATACATTATGTGGAAGACATATTGTTGATTGGAAATAATGTATCTTTTATTAACACAGGATAAGAATTTCATATCGATGAAAGACTTAGGCAAAACCCAAATATTTGGCATCAATAGACGCTAATATGGTTGTGCCGAAAGTACATAGATGATATATTGAATGAGTTCAATATAGAAACTGTAAGAAAGGTTCTTGTCGCACAGAAAGGATTGAAAAAGTTCAATATTGATGATATATTCTAGTGTATTAACACTTGATAAGTGAAACAAAGATTCAAGTATAGATTGATACTTGATGTATGAAATCACAAAGAGTATTTATATCAATCATGCTGTGATATGTACAAATCCAGATCCTATGCTCTAAATGATGTGAGCATATACCAGAATGATTCATAAGATGATCATTGGACGGTAGTAAGGATATTCTTATGATCTTTTGGAAGAAATAAGAATATATTTGTGTAGAGGTGACAAACAATTACAAATAGTTCATTGTAAAGCGTTACATTGATACTAGTTTTGTCGCAAGATACAAATTAAGTTTATCTCAATTTAAACTATGAGTGGCACAATGAAATGGAAAGGAGTTTTCATGATGGATTTGGATGTATTGCAAAGTTAAGACATTGTGACGAATACTACAACAAAAGGCTAAGTATATGACTGCTATAGTAGCAGCAAAGGAGGGAATTTGTGTCAAGTAGTTTGTTATCAAACTAGGTGTAGTTCACAGCAGGGATAAATACTATGAAGATATATTGTACGACAATATTAACAACATGTTTTAACCCCAAAGAACTAAAGGTCACACCAAAGGACCAAATTTGCACAAAGCCATCTCATTAGAGAATGAGTGATGCGTAGAGACACAAAGACATGCAGTTACACACGGACTTGGAAGTGTCAGATCCGGAGATCAGTTGACCACTAGCAATTGTGTGCATATAACACCAGAAAGCCATAGGTGTTGAATACACAAAGGTTTGAAACTAGATTATTGACTCTAGTGCAAGTGGGAGACTGTTGGAGATATGCCCAAGAGGCAATAATAAAGTGGTTATTATCATATCTTCATACTTATGATAAATGTTTACATACCATTCTATAATTGTATTAACCGGAAACATTAATACTTGTGTGATTTGTAAACATAAAAGAGTCCCTAGTAAAGCCTCTTGTTAAACTAGCTTGTTGGTTAATATATGATCATGGTTTCCTGATCATGAACATAGAGATGTTATTAACAATAGGGTCATATCATTAGGGGAATGATGTGATGGACATACTCCTATAGTTAAGCGTAGCATAAAGATCAAGTCATTTAATATAGTTCATTTGCTATAAGCTTTCTGATACATAGTAACCTAATTCCTTCGACCATGAGATCATGCTTATCACCATCACCGGAAGGATGCTTTGATGACATCAAACACCACACCGTAACTGGGTGGCTATAAAGGTGGCATTGAGTGTTCGGAAAGTATGGGTTGAGACACATGGATCAAGAGTGGGATTTGTCCATCCATATGACAGATAGATATACTCTGGGCCCTCTCGGTGGAATGTCATCCAATTAGCTTGCAAGCATGTGACTGGCTCACAAGGGATCACATACCACGGGAACGAGAAAAGAGTACTTATCGGTAACGAGGTTGAACTAGGTATGCAGAGATACCGACGATCAAAACCTCGGATAAGTAAACTATCGTGAGACAAAGGGAAATTGGTATCGTATGTAAGTGGTTCATTCGATCGCAAAGTAATCGTAGAAATATGTGGGAGCCATATGAATTTCTAGATTCCTCTATTGGTTATTGATCGGAGAAGTGTCTCGATCATGTCCGCATAATTCACGAACCGTAGGGAGACACACTTAAGGATTCGACGTTGTTTGAGTAGTTATGGAATGATGAGTAAGAGACCGAATGTTGTTCGGAGTCTCGGATGGGATCCGGGATATCACGAGGATATCCGGAATGGTCCGGAGAATAAGATTCATATAAGGAAAGTCCTGTTTCGGAGTTGGAGAATGATTCTGGTGTTTTCATCGGGAATGTTCTAGAAGGTTCCGGAATGTCCGGCACTCCGGAGGGGAAGGGTACATGAATGTGTCATAACAAGTTGGAATGGTTGCATCATGTACTAGGTGTCATCTCTGAGCAAAATAAAGGGATAAATCAAATCCTAGTTTGAAAGTCAAACGCCAATTTGAAAAAGTCAAACGGCAAGTTTGCTTGGTGGGGGGAGAGTAGGAAACCTACTTAGGGAGGAAGTCCTAATCCCTCCACCCGCCGACCAAGGAGGAGGAGTTGGAGGAGGACTCCCTCCTCCCAAGCGCGCCTCCCTCCCACCTATAAAAGGAGGGGCAGGGGTGTTGGAGATATGCCCAAGAGGCAATAATAAAGTGGTTATTATCATATCTTCATACTTATGATAAATGTTTACATACCATGCTATAATTGTATTAACCGGAAACATTAATACTTGTGTGGTTTGTAAACATAAAAGAGTCCCTAGTAAAGCCTCTTGTTAAACTAGCTTGTTGGTTAATATGTGATCATGGTTTCCTGATCATGAACATAGAGATGTTATTAACAACAGGGTCATATCATTAGGGGAATGATGTGATGGACATACTCCTATAGTTAAGCGTAGCATAAAGATCAAGTCATTTAATATAGTTCATTTGCTATAAGCTTTCTGATACATAGTAACCTGATTCCTTCGACCATGAGATCATGCTTATCACCATCACCGGAAGGATGCTTTGATGACATCAAACACCACACCGTAACTAGGTGGCTATAAAGGTGGCGTTGAGTGTTCGGAAAGTATGGGTTGAGACGCATGGATCAAGAGTGGGATTTGTCCATCCATATGACGGATAGATATACTCTGGGCCCTCTCGGTGCAATGTCATCCAATTAGCTTGCAAGCATGTGACTGGCTCACAAGGGATCACATACCACGGGAACGAGAAAAGAGTACTTATCGGTAACGAGGTTGAACTAGGTATGCAGAGATACCGACGATCAAAACCTCGGATAAGTAAACTATCGTGAGACAAAGGGAAATTGGTATCGTATGTAAGTGGTTCATTCGATCGCAAAGTAATCGTAGAAATATGTGGGAGCCATATGAATTTCCAGATTCCTCTATTGGTTATTGATCGGAGAAGTGTCTCGATCATGTCCGCATAATTCACGAACCGTAGGGAGACACACTTAAGGATTCGATGTTGTTGAGTAGTTATGGAATGATGAGTAAGAGACCGAATGTTGTTTGGAGTCTCGGATGGGATCCGGGATATCACGAGGAGATCCGGAATGGTCCGGATAATAAGATTCATATAAGGAAAGTCCCGTTTCGGGGTTGGAGAATGGTTCCGGTGTTTTCATCGGGAATGTTCTAGAAGGTTTCGGAATGTCCGGCACTCCGGAGGGGAAGGGTACATGAATGTGTCATTACAAGTTGGAATGGTTGCATCATGTACTAGGTGTCATCTCTGAACAAAATAAAGGGATAAATCAAATCCTTGTTTGAAAAGTCAAACGCCAATTTGAAAAGTCAAACGGCTATTTTGTTTGGTGGAGGGAGAGTAGGAAACCTACTTGGGGAGGAAGTCCTCTTCCCTCCACCGCCGGCCAAGGAGGAGGAGTTGGAGGAGGACTCCCTCCTCCCAACCGCGCCTCCCTCCCACCTATAAAAGAAGGGGCAGGGGTGCCCCTCTTCCCTACACCTCCTACACCCCAAACCCTAGCCTCCTAGCCGCCGGCCTCCTCCAAGTCGCCGCCGCCTAGAGCTCCTCTAACTCGGCGAGTTAGAGT
Organism: Avena sativa; assembly: GCA_916181665.1. Classification (NCBI taxonomy): domain Eukaryota; kingdom Viridiplantae; phylum Streptophyta; class Magnoliopsida; order Poales; family Poaceae; genus Avena; species Avena sativa. The sequence goes on along the minus strand of OV702294.1, from coordinate 160,392,928 downwards.
TTCCCCAAACCCTAGACGCCGGCCTAGCCCTCTCTCCTTGGTGCCTCTAAACCCTAGATCGCCAAGGGCTCTCTCATAGTCCACCATACTCTCTCCGGCTTAAGGCGAAGCCCTGCGAGATCTCCCCTCTACTTCCGGTACCACGCCGTCGTGCTGCCGGAATCGCGAGGAGAGTGCTACAACCTCCGCTGCCTGCTGGAACAAGGGAGAGGAAGGTCTTCATCGAGTACCGAACGTGTGACCGACTGCGGGAGCGCTGCTGGAACGCAGCGCCGGAAGGATCGTCTACGCGATCTTGAGATCGGCAAGTGTACGACTACATCACCCACGAGAATCTGCTCTCGTTAACCGCTTTGGAATCTTCGAGGGTGAGTTCCTCTATCGACTCGTTGCTACAATCTAGTAGATAGATCTTGGCTTGTTTGTGTGCATGCGGTAGAAATTTTTTGTTTTCCATGCTACGAACCCCTACAAGGGGTGCCCCTCTTCCCTACACCTCTCTCCTCTAAATCCCTAGCCCTAGCCGCCGGCTTCCACCAAGTCGCCGCTGCCCCTAGGGTTTGTCTAGCTGCCGAGTTGGGGCTCTCCCCTTGCCCTAGTCGCCGGCCTAGCCCTCTCTCCTTGGTGCCTCTAAACCCTAGATCGCCAAGGGCTCTCTCATAGTCCACCATACTCGCTCCGGCTTAAGGCGAAGCCCTGCGAGATCTCCCCTCTACTTCCGGTACCACGCTGTCGTGCTGCCAGAATCGCGAGGAGAGTGCTACAACCTCCGCTGCCTGCTGGAACAAGGGAGAGGAAGGTCTTCATCGAGTACCGAACGTGTGACCGACTGTGGAAGCGCTGCCGGAACGCAGCGCAAGAAGGATCGTCTACGCGATCTTGAGATCGGAAAGTATACGACTACATCACCCACGAGAATCTGCTCTCGTTAACCGCTTTGGAATCTTCGAGGGTGAGTTCCTCTATCGACTCGTTGCTACAATCTAGTAGATAGATCTTGGCTTGTTTGTTTGCATGCGGTAGAAAATTTTGTTTTCCATGCTACGAACCCCTACAGTTCCAAGGAACCCAAGAGAAACAATCCCACAAGCTTGAACTCGCCGAATCTCCGAGGAGAACTCAAACCTATGCACCAAATGCAAGGGCAAGTCCTTCTCTCCAAAATTCCAACAAAGCTATAAAAGCTATTGGGGGAATAAGGGAGGAAGAACCCAAGAGGAGAACACAAAACTCTCCAAGATCTAGATCCCAATGATTCTTCACAAAGAAGGGATTTAGCTTGGGGGGTTGTAGATCTATATCTCCTCTCACAAATCCCTCAAAAAGATGCAAGAATCATAGGAAGGGAAAGGGGAGAGGGAAAGCTTCTTCAAGGTCAACAATGGAGGAGAGAGAGAAAGCCAAGAACCAAGAAAAGAGATGTTACACATGAAGGGGAAGAGGAGCCCCTTTTAAAGGGCTCCCAGATCTGCCCGTTATGGGCATTCGCGACTCCTGGCCGGAACTTTCGGTGGGAGGCCGGAACTTCCGGTGGCACATAGCCAACGGTCAAAAACTGCTAAGCGAGAAACTAAAAAACGAGTCCTGGTCGGAACTTCCGCCGGTTCACCAGAACTTCCGGTGGGAGCGAAACTTCCGGTGGAAGTTCTGACAGAAGTTCCACCAAATAGACAAAAACAACACAGAAGGTTACTGAATCGTGAGCGGAACAAGAGCCAGAAATTCAACCGGAACTTTCAGCGGCAACTAGGCCTGAGCGGAACTTTCGGTCCCTGGCCGGAACTTCCGGTGGAAATTCCGACTGAAGTTCCATCAAATAGCACATCCAAAATAGAAGGTTACTGAGCGTGAGAGGAAGAGGACCCGGAACTTCCACCGGAACTTTCGACGGCAAAGATGCCCTAGCGGAACTTCCGGTGGGAAGCCGGAACTTCCGGTCAGGGAAATTCCAGAAACCAGAAAACCAGAAACGCAATAACTTTTGCATCCGAACTCCAAACAGGATGAAATCAATTTTGTTGGAAAGATAACGACGAATATTGGGTATCACCTTGGGAGAAAATACCATGAACATATATGTGAAGTATACCCCAAGGTGTGGAGCCGTAAAACTCGCAAGATCAAAAATCACAATAAGGTATGCAAGTGAAATCCTTAGATGATGAACTAGAGCTTGTTAAGATGATGACCACAAGCTCTAGATCCTCTCATGGACAAGAACCAAATAACAACCAAGAAAGATGATGCTATGAATGCAAAGGTTTGAGCTTTCTTCGAACGATGCAAATGAGACACCCGCTTGAGAGCCCCTCTTGATAGTACGATTATCTATCCTAAACCCGGTCTCCCAACTAACAATACGAGACCGGCAAAATAAAAGCCCTATCAAGAACATACCTTTTACTTGAGCATCCCACTTGAACTTGATGTAGACCGTCTTGTTCTTCTATAGTGGGAACACCTTTCTTGGATGCTCTTGCTTGATGAAGATGAAGAGTTGCAAATTTCTCCCCCATACTCCATGGGGAAACCTCTTCTTTGAACTTGTCTTCATCATTCCATGAGCACGAGGATGGCAAGCTTCAAGCATGAGATTTTATAGAGATGGTGCATCTTGAGCTCACCCTTCTTCATCCCTCCTTGAGGTTGATCCATCTTGATGCAACTCTTAGCACATGTCTTGATCAACCTTCAAGCTCCTTCTTTCTTCATGATTCCAATGGGCACAAAGCCCTTGGACATTTCTTCATCTTCCAACCTTGAGACTAACACATGGCCCAAGCGATGCCAATGGACAAACCTACAAGTGAAACTCAATTTACACATTAGTCCATATAGATTGTCATTAATTACCAAAACCAAACATGGGGGCATACATGCCCTTTCATGGGCCCAACCCACGCCTGGGGGGTGCGGCCGCCCTGGCTGCCCCTACCTCGCCTCTTCGCCTATAAAGACCCCCCGATGCAGAAACCCTAAGTCCCCGATCAAATTCCATGAAACCGTCTGTAGCCGCCGCCACCATCGTCCCTAGATCGGGGGATATGAAACTCTTCCTGGCACCCTGATGAAGGGGAGATCTTCTTCATAATGCCAGCCTTCGGTATGAAGTGTGAGTAGTTCCACCTTGGACTACGGGTCCATGTAGTAACTAGATGGTTGTGTCTCCTCCTTTGTGCTACCATGTTTAGATCTTGTGAGCTCCGTTCATGATCAAGATCATCTATTTGTATTCATGCATGTTGTGTTTGCGGGGATCCGATGGATATTGAGATTAATATGTTAGATTGATTAATGGTTTTGTCTTATTGATTCTATCATGTCTGTGTTGTTTGTGATCTTGCATGCTCTCTGTTTCTAGTAGCTATCTTGGCCGAGTAGATGCTAGTGACTCCAAGAGGGGTTATTTATGCTCGATAGTGGGTTCACGTCTCTATTTAATCTAAGGGAAGTGACAGAAATCTCTAAGGTTGTAGATGTGTTGTTGCCACTAGGGAGAAAACAACGGTCTCTTGTTCATGGAACAAGTGGATTGTTTACCTTACACACTTTGCTTAAAGCAGTTATTCGTTGCTTGCAACTTAATACTAGAGGGGGTTCATATGATAACCTGAAGGTGGATTACTAGTCATAGATGCAGTTGGATGGCGGTCTATGTATCTTGTATTGCCCAATCGAATATCATAGGATCATGAATGTCTAGTATTGCATTGTTATGCCTTGCTCAGTCCTGTCAATTGCCCTGTTGTAATTTGTTTACCTAGCATGCCATGTTTGATTACCTTAAGGATAACACCTCTAGTGAACTATGGACCCCGATCCAATCTTTACCATTGATACATCTTCCACTGTTACTATTTACTTTCTGCAAACCACTATTACCTTCCATACCATATAGTTAACCCTTTGTTTTCAGCAAGCCGGTGATATTGACAACCTCACTGTTCGTTGGGGCAAAGTCTTGAGTTTGTGTTGTGCATGTTTCCAAGTTGCTAGCAACACCTTTGAGTCGTTTCTTTCCTCCTACTGGTTCGCTAACCTTGGTTTCTTACTAAGGGAAAACTCGTTGTTGTGCTCATCATACCTTCATCTTGGGGTCTCCCAACGAAGCTTCTAAGCACCACCAGGGTTGTTCTTTGCCAGCATGATGGTGATGAATTGAATATCATTCATCATGCTCGTCACACTCTTAATGAAGCACAAAGAAACTACCCATGACTAAAAAATGCCATTTTGTTATTGTATTCTCCTTTGATCAATTTAGATCCAATATTGTTGACTCAAAAGTTAGAGTGCATACTAATCATGATATCTTAAAAGAAATCCTTAAAAGGACAGATGTTAAGCTTGTAATGATTCATTGGACTTTGATTTTACAAGAATTTGAGTTGTAGATTCTGCAACGAAAGGAAGAATCGCATGAATCATTGGAGCCATATGAAGAGGTGAAAACTCAAGAGAAGGTGGTGTCCATCTATATGCCCCCAGGTACACTTTGATCCAAAAATAAAATTTCTCCAACTCTGTGTAATGGTTTTTGCAATCTTCTTCAAGAAACCATATATGGATGGAAACGGAAATTAATAGAGGAATTTGAGGTAAGTAAATTTTTTAAGTCAGTTCTTAGAACTCATGGTAAGTGAGAGGATTTTCATTTACTCACTTTCCAATATTTAGTCGCGATATTGTTGTTTTCGTTTTCATTTCTGAAACTTGTATTTTTCTAAGTGTGCGGCCAGTTTTCTGATGCTGGTACGGGTGGGCGATACGGTCGCACGCGCCCGTACTAGCGATTATTAAGCGTATAGTATACTTTGTGTTTTGGTTCTTCGTTTGCCAGGAGTGGTACGACCGGGTCGTATGGGACCATGTCCCCTTACTGATGGTCGTTATCCCCCTCTGTACTCTCAGTTTCGTTTTCTTCTATTTCGTGTATCTTAAAAAACCTTTTTCTACGGTATCTGAATGTCGGTAACCCTAAGTACGAGTGAACCGTATGGGTTCGTCCCGCCTGTACCGTGGGTTTGGAAAGATTTTACCGACATTGATGTGCGATTATTTTTGGAAGCACATCAGAAGGAAGAGCTCCTCCATCAGGAGAGCGTACGCGGGCGCCTCCTGAATCTAGACATAAAGGAGGAGCTCAACACCATGATGGAAGGTTTGAAAATGCAATAAACACTATACATGCTGACTTACATAACTCTGTCGCATCTCCACTTTGGAAGAGACCAATAGGAAGCTCCGTGCCACCATTGTTCACGCCATGTAACCACCATGAAAGGAGCACCACGGTATCAAATAATTGTAAGGGGTTATTTGAGCCTACCTATCTTGATTCCAAACTTTGGGAGATCTATAACACCTTATAATCTATCTTACAGTTTTCAGCATGTTTACTTTCTCGCATGCATTTTAGTTTGAATCTTTGCATTAGTTACAACTCCTTTGGAGAAGGATGAGTTTTATCCAATGGATTTTTGATCTTTTATGATATTTGGAGTATTCTAAGTTTTATGATTATTGTACTAGATGTATGGATTAGGATGAGTGTTATCATACTTGTACTTTGCGATGATTTTAGGGCCTTCCACACCAATAGTACTGATATAATATGAGAAGAATTCTTGATAGCATGTCATAGTAATTCGTTTGATTACAAGAAAAGTATCGAAAACAAAAGATTTATGAGATCAATGAAAATATGAAGAAGAAGCTTCATCAAGAAAATTATAGAGTGGGTACAAGTTAAGGTAGATACTCAAACCACATCCGTGAAATTACTTCATACACGGCTTGGAAATTGTTTTCTTGTATTGATCTGTTTGAGTCTTCCCATCAGAACTAAAATATGTCTAGCCTCTTTGCATAAGCAATACAAGAAAAAGAAAGACAAAAAATCTGCAACTAAATATGTGCAAAAGAGGAATAGACGTATATATATGATCATGAGAGGAAACGAACTAGACCATCCATGGTTTTAATCCTAAGTGGACATGTGAAGTATTAAACGTTTTTGAGGTCACCTCACAAACTTGTTCGATTAAACTCGATGATTGTATGATATGCTAGTAATTAGTCTTCATCTGAGCTATTAGCACAAAAGGTGTGGAAGCCTCTAAGTCATTTGATATGTGAAAGTGTGATAGAGCTCAGGATATGATTATGCATCCGATATTATAATTGTATGCTTAAAATGTATAATTTATTGTGATGACTTGTGCTTCATGAACCTAATGACTTTGTCCATCAAGCTAGTATCTTGTTCGGGGATGAGCAAGAGTCTAAGCTTAGGGAAGTTGATGAGTGCATTTTTGAAGTATTTTCACTTAATGGTTTTACACTTGTAGTAGTAGGATTATGGTATTTTACCGTGCTTGCACACACCTTTTATGCATGTTTCAGCGGGATCCTAAATTACTAAGTCAATGATGAACATATCAATGAGAACTATCATAGTATGCACTAATATGATATTTTGATGTGATCAAAGTCATCTATATGATTTCCCACGCAACTGGGTGAGGAGGACGCGAGGAGAGACTCTAGGAGCCATAACGAGTGTCGGCACAGGGGAGTTCCGCATGTAACCGTGTGACCGTACGGACCTCCGCTGGATTCACCTCATCAAATACTTTCACCTGACTCAGACGGATCTGAGATCCGACATTCAAAGACACTAGAAACACCAAAACATCACCTCTAGAAGAGATCTAGAGGAGGAACTTTGTAGAGGGAGTGTCCCAACCTTTAAATAATATAAGGTGGAATCCCCTGTGTTTACAATGCTAGTCCCTGGATCAATAGCTAGCATCCACAGTTAAGATGTAATATCAAGAAACAAAGGTCATAATATAACTTTATAACCAGGAATAACATAATTTTATTACATCTTACATAGCTCATTTGGCTATTACAATACACTGTAGCGGAATAACTATAAGCATGGGGTCCTTCATCTTCAAAGTGCCACAGGCAGGCATGTTGGTTGTAGACTTTGTAATCCTAATCAATCAATCTTCACTAAAAGCAATCAAACCTGCAACATTACAAGTTACAGCCACAAGGGTCAATACATTTGAATTGTATTGGCAAGTTTCACTACTATGTTGAATGTGAGTGGATCCTATCATTACATGCATTTTTGGTTAAGTAGGGTTTTGAGGCTCATTTGCAGAAAGCAATATTTTATCCTATCTTTTCAAAAATGGTTTGATCTTTGATCAAGTCTTTGAAAACTCCTTGGTAAAGCCCAAGCGTTTAAGTTGTTCTCAAAATATTCTTGAACTCCTTGGTACCCCCAAGTGTTCAAGTTTTTATCAAAATCTCTTGAGCTCCTTGGTACCCCCAAGTGTTCAAGTTTTTATCATAATCTCTTGAGCTCCTTGGTACCCCCAAGTGCATCAAGCCTTTTGTTGTCACTTAAAAGTTTCTCTTTTAGAAATTGGAATGTCGAGATTTCCCATAGCTTCAAACTTTAGTTGCTCAGTATTGTCCATAACCGGGGACACGGCTAAGTACTTAGATTTTATTATCTTCTGCAGAAGTAGTACACTTTACCCACATGTCACAATCTCATCTTGTTGCCACCAGTGGCCACTGGATTAGTGCTCACCAAGATGGAGTACTGGCAGATTGAGAATGTGACGAAGTCTTTCCAGAGGGTCCTCCCATACACCATTGCTAGCTTGTCTTCAGTACCCATGTAGGATTCCAGGTCCTCATTTTCAGTAGCCTGAAGACAATGCATGGGTCTTCCCAATGTAGTCGACCAAGCCAGAGCCATAAGTAGCATGTGGTTGTACACGAAAGCCACAATTGGAGAAACATGTTCAATCTCTAAGTTTCCTGGGTGGTTTCCTTTTGGAGCACAACACAAAGAGATTGCCATAGACATGGTTCCTTTTGTTGCCACCTTCTCCAAAACTCAAAGTATCCTTGTCCACCCAGGTGGTTCATTGAGTCCTTGTTTTATTATATAAAACACAAGTCCTTTCTCTAAACTTCATAAAATATCCACATGTATCTCTTTTCAAAATAAGGCATGGCTAAGCATGTAACAACTACATTGTTTTCACTAAGTAATGAATAAGGTATCCTATTAGGATTTAGCATAGCATAAGTATAGAAATTCTTTTCATGCATGTTTCAAAATCCACTAAGTATAATGGAAAATAGTAGGACTTTAGATGATAGTGTAACTTGCCTTTTTGGTAGGGAATGATGGTTCACTTCTTGATCTTGCTAATTTCACTCTTTTCTAACTTCACTACAAATCAATCAAGCAAACACAATATCAACTAGCATTCCAACCAAACTCAAACAAACAAAACACACATAAAATAATGGGTTCTAAGTCATGCATGCAAGCATGAATAAGATAGTTTTATTTGCAAAGATGGCTTCTACTAGGCTCTAAACTTTGTAAGGCTCAAAGTGTACATTTTCCAAAGTGGCAAAGTCATTTGCAAAAAGGGTTTTGTCCAAAAACCATTTTTAAATCCAATCATCATTTTATGTGGTGGAAAATGTTTTTATCAAATCAAAAACTCTATGTCTTTCACCAAATAAGTTGCTAATTCTCAAAACTTGGTGTTTAGGGTCAGTAGGTTTGATTCAAAACATTTTCCCAAAGTTTTTACTCTAAAAACACTTTCATAACAAAATCAATATTTTTATTTGGCTAGAAATGAGCTAAATCAATTAATCCATCCTAAACTTCACCAAATCCATTTTCAAAACCATGGGTTGGTTCCTAGGGTCAGTAAGTTTATCATAAACCATTTTGCAAAGGTTTTAACCCTAAAAACATTTTTGAATAATTTTTCTAATCTAAACAAGCATACAAATGTTTCTACAAAAACAAACAATCTACCAGAGGCTTTTTACTAAACAAAAGCCATGGCTGGCTAGGGCTTGTTTCACTGATTCCAATGATATAAAGTTTGAAATTTTTGAACATGTGGATCAAAAGTTACAAAGGTTTCAAAATCACATTCTAATCAGATTCAAACTTCTGTTTTAAATCGTCTGATGACACGCGTCGCTTTCCTATTCGCTGGTACCGGTTCGGGTGGATCGTGCTCTGCGGGGTGTTGGATCTAAATAGATCGCACGGTTCAGGACGCGTACCCCTTTGTTGTTAAGTGGTTCTATCGTATCTCTTCGATCTAAATCGGACGGCTCCTATCCACTAGCCAAGAACTGGCGGCGCTCGACGGCTGCGCGCGGCGGTGACGGTCAGATGGTGGCGGAGTCGATGCTACAGGAAGCAAAGAGGGAAGGGGAAGTGCTCACCGTGTTCGCGAGGTCAAGGTGGTGCTCAACGTGCGGTCGGCTTGATAAGGGGCGCTCAGGGACAGTAGCGATTGCTCGTCGGAGTGGAGAACGGCGTCGGGCGGTCCTGTTCATGGTCGGAGGCGACGCTGTAGATCACGCGAAGGCAAACAGAGGGCATGGTTAGGTGCAGGAGAGTGAGGCGAGTGTGGGAGCGTGAACAAGACGGTCGTGGGGCGGTCTGTGCTTACCAGGGTACTTCGCCGGAGAGGGAGGCAGACGTGGCAGCGCTCAGAGCTTGTCGAAGGTGACGCTCAGGGACGCCCGCGGTTGTATGGGAGGTACAGGGAGAAGCGTCTGGGAGTGGGGAGTAAGCTCGTGTGCTCGGGGAGATGAGGGGTGGCGTCTGTAGGCCGGAATTCGAACGGAAGCTCGCCGGAGTCTGTGGTGGTTCGAGGTGGATTCCGAGCAGCCTGGTGGCCGAGAGAGCCGGGCGAGGGAGGGGAAATGGAGAAGGAATGCTGGCACTTAAGAAGGCGAGATTGCTGAGCGAAATCACTGCAGCATTACTGCGAATTTACGCGCGGATTGATTGACAGAGAACGACAGCGAGGTTTAGGGAGAAGAGGTCGCGGCGGGTGAGGAAGAAGGCTCGGGTGTGGGGCCGTTTCATCAGTGGAGTGAGAGAGGGGGTTGGGGTCCACAAGTCAGTGACCTAGTGGGTTGCTTCTGTGGTAAAGAAAACGTTTCGGGGGCGAGGGAAATGGGCTGCTGGGCCTAGTTGGGCTGCTGGGTTGGGTCGACCAAATCCTATTTTTTTCTTCCTAATAGCTTTTTCTTTTTCTAATTCTAATTTCTGTTTTGAATTCAATCAAACCAATCAATCGACAAATCAAATCAAAACCTTCACCAAACTTTGTAATTTGAGTTTGGTTCTGTTTAACAACATAAACCAAAGTCTCAAGAACAAAATAATAATTTTATTTTAGGGTCCATTATTAATTAAATAAATAGACCTTATTTTAATAAATCAAATTAGGATTTGATTTATTTAAAAACTTCTTTTGAAATCTAAATATTTTCAAAACCAAATCAGTAGGTTTTATTTGAAAATATAAAATACTTGGAAAACTTTATTTAAAATAAATAAACAAGTTTTGATGTTTTTAGAAATAGTAAAACCTTTATTAATAAAACTTGGATATTAAATCCTTATTACTTTAGTTAAATAAACTTTTACTATTTTTCCCAAATAGAAATATTTTGTTTTAAAGGCTTTGCCAAGTTTTAATTTGACTTATAAAATAATCCTTATTTAAATTCTTCCTTTTCATTTGAAAACCAAAACCTTTTATTAAAAGCTTCAAAATATTAATTCTAAATATTTTTATTTTCCTTTATTAAATGTTTATATTTTTAAATCCCTTTAGGATTTTATTTGATCCAAATAGGTTTTGAAAGTTTCAAATTGGATTCAAAAAGTTTCTTCTCACCCTGAAAATCAACAAAGTTTTATTTTTATTCAATTATTTTTCACATTACAAGATTTGGAAAATCTTGGGATGTGACAGGCTACCACCCTTAAAATAAATCTCGTCCCGAGATTTGGGAAAGCTAGGGTTACAAGTAGTCTCAAAACATCTAGGGTACTACCACCCTTAAAATTTTTCCAACTAAACTACATGTTGGCTTGCTTGGAATCTTGGGGAAACTTCTCTGGAAAACATCTGCATTGTGTCCTTTGTTTCCACACTTGACTCATGGGCCAAGGTTGAGATTCTCCATAGGCTTGTTTAACTTGTTCTTCATCTTTTCTGGACAGTTGCTTGCATAATGTCCTGGGTTCTTGCAATTGAAACAATTGATGTCTTTGAGTTCTTTACGTGGCTCTTGTGGACAAGTTGCTACATAATGGCCTAGTTCTTTGCACATCACTTGGCCAATCTCCTTATTCTTCTGGTTCTCTGGGCATTCACTGGAATAGTGTCCCATTTCTTTACATTTATGACATTGCACATGGCTTTTGTCCTTCTTTTGCTTTTTGGGTTTCTCCAAAGCTAGGAGTGCATCTAGTTCATGTTGCTCATATGTTATCTGGTAGGTAGGAATGTCTACATGCTTCTTGGACCTTTTATTGCTCTTTAGAAAACTCACATTCCTCTTATTTGATCCTTTGAATTGGGTTGTTTTGCTTGGAGGTATAAGTGGACCTTTTCCTTTGTCATCAACCTTCTTGGTAGACTTGGATCCTTCTGGATTGGTTGCAATCCTTTGTTGCACTCCACCTTGTTTCCTTTGTTCAACAATGGAATAGATGGGGCATTGGATAGGAACATGGTTGTTTCCTTCACATAGGTAGCAAGTAGCTTGAGAGGTGGGACATTGTCCAATAGGATGTTTCTCTTCACAATTGGCGCATTGATCTCCATGCTCCTTGGAAGTATGATCCTTGTCTCCACAAATAATGCAAGCTGGGGCTCCATCTAGAATAACATTTCTGTCATCCTTGTTGTCACAAACTCTTTTGGAATAGTTTTCTTCCATATTGATCATTTGATCTGTCACCTTAAGCATCAATTGGGTTTGGTCTTCCAAAAACTTTTGCAGGGTTGGATCTTCACCATTGGTGTTGGCTATGAATTGAGCTGTCATTTGGTTCAACTGGTGTTGGGTTGCTATGAGCTCTTTCATGCTATCCTTTTGGTTGGTGTTGGTGTCATCAACTTTGATGTTGGAGTCTCTTGGAGTAGTCATCTGTTTTGGGTTGGAGGAAGATTAGAATAGACAAAAAGGTTTTCTAAGTAAAGATTCTAATCACACACATCACAATTCACACAAGCAATGTGCAAGCATTCACAAACAACTTTTCACCCAAATCAACAAAGTCCAAGCACATACTTGGGCAACAAAGTATTTTTGTTACACCACATAAGTTGGTGGGTTTTGACTGAGCTAAAATAGGGTAGTCCATCCATATGGTTCACTTGTGATCTTTCCATCCTTCTTGGTTGATTCTTCTTGTATGAGATCAAGGCTTCCTTGAGAAAAACTCTTAGTCACAAAACTTCATGTGAAGTGAACTCCTTCTGATTTTTGCATTCCCTTACATATTTTGAGTAAGATTTTCTTGTCTATCTTGTAGTCCTTAGTGGTATCCAAGTTGGAGTCCTTTGGGTGAATATGCTGAAGATGTTGAAGTCATTAGAGTTGAAGATGTCCTTTACACTTGGTGTAGTCTTTGGCCAAGGGTAGGTTTTCCATCAAGTTGAAGTAGAAGAGATGTAGAGTCAAAACCAAATGGTTGGGAAAAGAGTTTACAAGATTGTTGGTAAATAAGTTTTGGAACAAGTACAACTCCTATATTCTAAGGGGTTTTGTCCAATCCTAGGGTTACAAATCCTACAGGCAACACAATGCTCTGATACCATCTGTAGAGGGAGTGTCCCAACCTTTAAATAATATAAGGTGGAATCCCCTATGTTTACAATGCTAGTCCCTGGATCAATAGCTAGCATCCACAGTTAAGATGTAATATCAAGAAACAAAGGTCATAATATAACTTTATAACCAGGAATAACATAATTTTATTACATCTTACATAGCTCATTTGGCTATTACAATACACTATAGCGGAATAACTATAAGCATGGGGTCCTTCATCTTCAAAGTGCCACAGGCAGGCATGTTGGTTGTAGACTTTGTAATCCTAATCAATCAATCTTCACTAAAAGCAATCAAACCTGCAACATTACAAGTTACAGCCACAAGGGTCAATACATTTGAATTGTATTGGCAAGTTTCACTACTATGTTGAATGTGAGTGGATCCTATCATTACATGCATTTTTGGTTAAGTAGGGTTTTGAGGCTCATTTGCAGAAAGCAATATTTTATCCTATCTTTTCAAAAATGGTTTGATCTTTGATCAAGTCTTTGAAAACTCCTTGGTAAAGCCCAAGCGTTTAAGTTGTTCTCAAAATCTTCTTGAACTCCTTGGTACCCCCAAGTGTTCAAGTTTTTATCAAAATCTCTTGAGCTCCTTGGTACCCCCAAGTGTTCAAGTTTTTATCATAATCTCTTGAGCTCCTTAGTACCCCCAAGTGCATCAAGCCTTTTGTTGTCACTTAAAAGTTTCTCTTTTAGAAATTGGAATGTCGAGATTTCCCATAGCTTCAAACTTTAGTTGCTCAGTATTGTCCATAACCGGGGACACGGCTAAGTACTTAGATTTTATTATCTTCTGCAGAAGTAGTACACTTTACCCACATGTCACAGTCTCATCTTGTTGCCACCAGTGGCCACTGGATTAGTGCTCACCAAGATGGAGTACTGGCAGATTGAGAATGTGACGAAGTCTTTCCAGAGGGTCCTCCCATACACCATTGCTAGCTTATCTTCAGTACCCATGTAGGATTCCAGGTCCTCATTTTCAGTAGCCTGAAGACAATGCATGGGTCTTCCCAATGTAGTCGACCAAGCCAGAGCCATAAGTAGCATGTGGTTGTACACGAAAGCCACAATTGGAGAAACATGTTCAATCTCTAAGTTTCCTGGGTGGTTTCCTTTTGGAGCACAACACAAAGAGATTGCCATAGACATGGTTCCTTTTGTTGCCACCTTCTCCAAAACTCAAAGTATCCTTGTCCACCCAGGTGGTTCATTGAGTCCTTGTTTTATTATATAAAACACAAGTCCTTTCTCTAAACTTCATAAAATCTCCACATGTATCTCTTTTCAAAATAAGGCATGGCTAAGCATGTAACAACTACATTGTTTTCACTAAGTAATGAATAAGGTATCCTATTAGGATTTAGCATAGCATAAGTATAGAAATTCTTTTCATGCATGTTTCAAAATCCACTAAGTATAATGGAAAATAGTAGGACTTTAGATGATAGTGTAACTTGCCTTTTTGGTAGGGAATGATGGTTCACTTCTTGATCTTGCTAATTTCACTCTTTTCTAACTTCACTACAAATCAATCAAGCAAACACAATATCAACTAGCATTCCAACCAAACTCAAACAAACAAAACACACATAAAATAATGGGTTCTAAGTCATGCATGCAAGCATGCATAAGATAGTTTTATTTGCAAAGATGGTTTCTACTAGGCTCTAAACTTTGTAAGGCTCAAAGTGGACATTTACCAAAGTGGCAAAGTCATTTGCAAAAAGGGTTTTGTCCAAAAACCATTTTTAAATCCAATCATCATTTTATGTGGTGGAAAATGTTTTTATCAAATCAAAAACTCTATGTCTTTCACCAAATAAGTTGCTAATTCTCAAAACTTGGTGTTTAGGGTCAGTAGGTTTGATTCAAAACATTTTCCCAAAGTTTTTACTCTAAAAACACTTTCATAACTGAATCAATATTTTTATTTGGCTAGAAATGAGCTAAATCAATTAATCCATCCAAAACTTCACCAAATCCATTTTCAAAACCATGGGTTGGTTCCTAGGGTCAGTAAGTTTATCATAAACCATTTTGCAAAGGTTTTAACCCTAAAAACATTTTTGAATAATTTTTCTAATCTAAACAAGCATACAAATGTTTCTGCAAAAACAAACAATCTACCAGAGGCTTTTTACTAAACAAAAGGCATGGCTAGCTAGGGCTTGTTTCACTGATTCCAATGATATAAAGTTTGAAATTTTTGAACGTGTGGATCAAAAGTTACAAAGGTTTCAAAATCACATTCGAATCAGATTCAAACTTCTGTTTTAAATCGTCTGATGACACGCGTCGCTTTCCTATTCGCTGGTACCGGTTTGGGTGGATCATGCTCTGCGGGGTGTTGGATCTAAATAGATCGCACGGTTCAGGATGCGTACCCCTTTGCTGTTAAGTGGTTCTATCGTATCTCTTCGATCTAAATCGGACGGCTCCTATCCACTAGCCAAGAACTGGCGGCGCTCGACGGCTGCGCGCGGCAGCGACGGTCAGATGGTGGCGGAGTCGATGCTACAGGAAGCGAAGAGGGAAGGGGAAGTGCTCACCATGTTCGCGAGGTCAAGGTGGTGCTCAACGTGCGGTCGGCTTGACAAGGGGCACTCAGGGACAGTAGCGATTGCTCGCCGGAGTGGAGAACGGCGTCGGGCGGTCCTGTTCGTGGTCGGAGGCGACGCTGTAGATCACGCGGAGGCAAACAGAGGGCATGGTTAGGTGCAGGAGAGTGAGGCGAGTGTGGGAGCGTGAACAAGACGGTCGTGGGGGCGGTCTGTGCTTACCAGGGGACTTCGCCGGAGAGGGAGGCAGACGTGGCGGCGCTCAGAGATTGTCGAAGGTGACGCTCAGGGATGCCCGCGGTTGTATGGGAGGTACAGGGAGAAGCGTCTAGGAGTGGGGAGTAAGCTCGTGTGCTCGGGGAGATGAGGGGTGGCGTCTGCTGGCCGGAATTCGAACGGAAGCTCGCCGGAGTCTGTGGTGGTTCGAGGTGGATTCCGAGCAGCCTGGTGGCCGAGAGAGCTAGGCGAGGGAGGGGAAAAGGAGAAGGAATGCTGGCGCTTAAGAAGGCGAGATTGCTGAGCGGAATCACTGCAGCATTACTGCGAATTTACGCGCGGATTGATTGATAGAGAACGGCAGCGAGGTTTAGGGAGAAGAGGTCGCGGCGGGTGAGGAAGAAGGCTCGGGTGTGGGGTCGTTTCGTTAGTGGAGTGAGAGAGGGGGTTGGGGTCCACAAGTCAGTGACCTAGTGGGTTGCTTCTGCGGTAAAGAAAACGTTTCGGGGGCGAGGGAAATGGGCTGCTGGGCCTAGTTGGGCTGCTGGGTTGGGTCAACCAAATCCTATTTTTTTCTTCCTGGTAGCTTTTTCTTTTTCTAATTATAATTTCTGTTTTGAATTCAATCAAACCAATCAATCGACAAATCAAATCAAAACCTTCACCAAACTTTGTAATTTGAGTTTGGTTCTGTTTAACAACATAAACCAAAGTCTCAAGAACAAAATAATAATTTTATTTCAGGGTCCATTATTAATTAAATAAATAGACCTTGTTTTAATAAATCAAATTAGGATTTGATTTATTTAAAAACTTCTTTTGAAATCTAAATATTTTCAAAACCAAATCAGTAGGTTTTATTTGAAAATATAAAATACTTGGAAAACTTTATTTAAAATAAATAAACAAGTTTTGATGTTTTTAGAAATAGTAAAACCTTTATTAATAAAACTTGGATATTAAATCCTTATTACTTTAGTTAAATAAACTTTTACTATTTTTCCCAAATAGAAATATTTTGTTTTAAAGGCTTTGCCAAGTTTTAATTTGACTTATAAAATAATCCTTATTTAAATTCTTCCTTTTCATTTGAAAACCAAAACCTTTTATTAAAAGCTTCAAAATATTAATTCTAAATATTTTTATTTTCCTTTATTAAATGTTTATCTTTTTAAATCCCTTTAGGATTTTATTTGATCCAAATAGGTTTTGAAAGTTTCAAATTGGATTCAAAAAGTTTCTTCTCACCCTGAAAATCAACAAAGTTTTATTTTTATTCAATTATTTTTCACATTACAAGATTTGGAAAATCTTGGGATGTGACAAACTTGAAAGAATACATCATCCCCACTGTTACACAGATCATTGAAGGACAATACATCGTCCCCTTCATCATCAACCGCTGCATCTCCATCACCAACATCATTCCCCATCTCATTTACATTCATTAGTTATAATTCCAATTGTTATTGTGGATTTGTACTCGAATTCCTCCATATACTTTCATTCCATCTATATGATTATTATGACGTTGTTGATTGTCTCCATGTGTGAGTAGTTTACCTTGTTCTTGGGGAGATGGAGAAACCCTAGCAATATTATATTATGAAATAAGGATGATCTATAACTTTGTGCTATAAGCATTTGTTAGTTCTCTAACTAGATATTATGTGAAGCCGACCACATAATATTTTCCTTTGGGACTAGAGAGGGAACTACCTTGGAAGTATCGAATTGCATGCAACATGAAGTGACATACCATGTTCGGTGCTATACCGTATGGAAAAGGGATCAGGAGGGATTCACTAAGCTCATATCGATATCCATGGGGTAAACCCTTAATTGCAATGGATCCGTAGGTGGTTGCCGAAGATCGTTGCAGTGGTTATTTAGATATATGATGGCCGGTGGTTTTCTAGGCACATGTTATTATGGAGCTCTCCCCACACATGTCATAACAAAAAATATGGATTCATCCTACTCATAGCTAGTACCAATGCTATAGTGCTGGATCCTAAATCCCTGAGAACATTTCTCCTTACTGAAGTTCCATTATAGTTCTCATTGTCATCATTTACTTTATTGCATTCTTTACTCTTTTGCAACCAAACACAACTCTCTCAAAACACTCTTACTTGACATGAAGGGCATCTCTAAGTATCATTTTATAGATAGTGACGAGGGGCATAAAGACCCTAACCAAATAGCTCTCTGTGGTTTGATACTCTTACTTTTGAAACTAGCTACAATTAATCTGTGCACTTGCATCCATCAGCCCTCCTAGTGTCCTAGGTGAGATCCAGGTGCTCCAGGTCTTGATCTTCTATAAAAACTTCAAAATAAAAATCTCCATCTCCTTTTGATTTCACGAAGGTCTCTGAAAGTTAAAATGTATGCAAAACAAGGCGTTCCTGTCTACAAAGTTATAATCCAAATAAAAGGGATCTTTTAGGAAAATCACCAAAATTGTTCTAAAGCATGATTATAACCACATATATGATTCAATTATGATGGAATATGGCACAATAAACTGCAAAAAATAGATGTATTTTACATGCATCAGCATCCCCAATCTTAACCTATGCTCTTCGTCGAGCATAAAAGTGATAACTAAGTAGGCTTTATAGTTTGTTGGCAATATATATACAATATAGAATTTATGATCACTGATACTCAAAGTATGATAGTTAATTATATATAATTAAATAATAGCAAACAATAATCATATGAAGTAAAAATAAAACATAAACTTCAAATATGCATAAGAACAAAGACATCTTGCACAATAGTAAATGAATAAGTACTACGGATAATTTAACAAATTTGTATACATGATATTTATGATTCATAAGCAACCTTATGCATTGATAATTGTTTCTATCTTTTGGTCTTATAATATAGCTCTTTTATTTTCATTATATTTTAAGGAACTTTTATTTATTTGACTAAAAAACAAGTAGAAAGTCGCTTCGCAGAGCGAAACAAAGATCAATAGATATGAAACTGATACTTGCATTTTGCATCATCATAATAGCAACATATATGATAACTATAGAATGTTATTTGCATTGTTCTATCATTATTTATGCATTTTTAGATGATTTATGAGACTTTCCTACAAAGTCCCCTTCATTGGTATTTAATTTCTAGGAGGCAGAAAACCTCCTTTTTCTTATTTTCATGTTTCAGGGACCTTTTATACTAATGCAGCCCAGCACATGGCATTCACCATTGGTCCACATCATGCTACATCAACCATACCCACAAAGGTGAATCCGTTACATACATCGCCCTCCTTTGGTTATCATGTGAATGGGATCCTACTTGTCGTGGGAATGGTCACGGCAGATGCTGCAATCGGCAGCGAGTAGTAGAACATGGGGCAAGGGCGCCAGCCATCTGCGGTGCGAGCTGAGGGCGGAGACACAAGGGTTTACCCAGGTTCGGCCCCCCGGAGGGTAAAGACCTACTCCTACTAGATTGTATTATGAAGGTGGTACAATGGGCGAGCTCGGCGGCTAGGCGGCGAGTCGCTTGGGTGTATGATGGAACGTATCTCTACACGCCCCGCAGGGAGGTTTATATAGTCTCACCTCCCCTAGGGTTTACATATCTCAACCGGATTAGTTAAGGCTTCGGTACTTGTTTAACCTAATCCGACTGGGCCTATCTACTCGCCTGGGCCTTCAGCTTCCAGTCGCTTGGATCCTCGCCAGGCTTTGATCCAGTCGCCGTCTTGCAGGCCCACTCGCCAGTTCTTGGGCCAGTCGGAAACGTCCTGCTGGGTATACCCCGGTAGGCACATCCCCATCAGTAGTCCCCGAGGCCGTCGTCGATTAGGCGTAGGTGGCTGCTGGCAGTCGGAGTATACGGCTTCAGAGTAGACATCCAGTCGAATCGTCGGCGGGCTCCTGTATAAAGGATAAAACTAGTCATCCTGATCGCAGCTTTGGCGAGTCAAGTCGGTGAAACACTGTCATAGTGATCGGGTCGGCGAGCCGAGTGGCTGAAGTTGGACCGTTAAACGTGGTCAAACTAGCCGTTGGGGGTAATCCAACGGTAACTTTTGGCGTAATCACCGCATAGTAACGGCTCCCTGATTTGGCGGGTAATAACCGCTATATAAGGGGAATGGCAGGCGATCAGAGAACCATCTTCTCGCCATTTCCTCCGATTGCGCGCACTATCGCCTTCCTTCGCATCGCGATCCAGATGACCCGAAATCCTCCGACCCCCCACAAATCCTTCCGCCATGGCCCTCTCCACTGAACCTTGGGGGAGATCTAAGTGTACGAGGGCGCAACTGGATTCCTTTGAGGAGGCCGGGATCCTGCGTGCCGGCTGTTGGCGCATCCCCGCGGCCGGAGAGGTGACCCTGAACCCGCGCGAAGGGGAGTTCATCTGCTTCACCAGCCACCTAGAACGGGGGCTAGGATTCCCCACGTCCCTGTTCTTCCGGCGCTTCTGCGCCTATTACGGGATCCAACCGTCGGACCTGGGTCCACACACCATCGAGCAGCTCGCCATCTTCGTGGCGTTCTGTGAGTGCTACTTGGGCTGCCGGTCCTACTTCCCTCTATGGCAAGATCTGTTCCACGGACGAATCAGCCGCGAGGAAGCGGGCGGCCCAATGCTTGCCGCGGGCGGCCTAACTTTCTAGCTGAAGTCGAAGGCTTCGTTCTTTGACTTGATACTGCCCGCCAAGGCGGCGAGCGACTGGAAAAAATCTTGGTTCTATGTTGCCGAGGCGACCCCGGAGGGCGAGACGGCGATTCCACGATACTCCGCCAACCGGTCCGAACCGCGCCGACTTCAGGTCGGCAAGCTCCCCAGCGACCAGCGGATGGTCATGGACGAAATGCTTCAAACCATCCGTGGTCTGAAGAAGAAGGGCCTCCAGACGATCAACCTATACAACTGCTGGCTCGGGCGGCGGCTCGTCCCTCTGGCTCGGCGCGACCACTACATGGGCCGGGAGGACTCGACAAAGTCCTGCCTCGCCGAGTGGAAGCTCGAGGACTACACCCCAGCACTGAAGAAGATCACCCAGGCGGTGTACCTGGACGCAAAGGCTGGGGTCGCCCCCTACACCGCGAAGCATCCAGCCCCAACGGTAAGTCACCTCGCATCATTCGTAGTCGCAGTTTTTGCAGTCGCGGTCGCTCTAACTTCATTTTGTGTTCATTGCAGCTATTCCAAGTGGTGGAAGGATGGCTCCCACCTTCAGAGGACGAGAATTCGAGCTCGTCCGTCCAGGACATGGGCGAATCGCCTCCCGCCAAGGGCGATTCCGGGAGCGACGACGAGTCCGAGGAGGAGGTCGCCCTGCTGGTCCGCAAGACCCGCGGGCAGCGTCAGCGTGAGCTTGAGGCGAGTAAAAGCCTCGAGCGTCACGATGATGATGACGAACTTCCGGAGACCACCTCGCGCTGCCAGGCCACTCCGTCGAAGAAGAAGAAGAAGGAGAAGGAAGCAAAGGCTCCTCCGAAGAAGAAAACGAAGCCGATGAGGCCGGCTTCGCCACCGCACTCGGCGAGCAGCTCCGACGCCCCTAGCCCGGCCAAGGACGAGGCACCGCCGACGGCAGCCGCGCTGGACACGGCCACTGTCGAGGTGCCACTGGCCTTGATGCCTCCGCCATTCACCCCGGTCTCTGGGCTAGGGGACGCTCCGGCTGCGGCGGCTTTGCCTCGCAGGGAAGCTCCTGCCGAAGATGTCCCAGAGGCTCCCGTTGCGGCCTCGACGACGAAGAAGCCGTCCGTGTCTTGGGCGCACGACGTCCTGGACATGGGGCTCAGCCGCCGACTGGGCCCTGAACTGGAGAAGCCGGCCGGCATCCGCACCGGGCTACGCTTCATCCCAGTCGCCAACTGAGTTCACTCGCCTACCTTTGTCTTTCATAGCAGCTTGAATTATCTTGCTCACGCGATCGATTTGTAGGACCGGAGCGAAGAAGATAGGCCATCTGACCGTGGCTAAGGTGCCACCCGTCGTCGGTGAAGAGGATCCCTCCCGGAAGAGGAAGGCGGACGAAGTCGTCGTCCCTGCGGATGGCGCCAAGAAGGCCAAGGGTGACGATGTCGTCACAATCTCCGACGACATGGCGGTCGCACCAAATGAATCCGCAATGGAGGCGGCCGTACCCACAAAGGAGGGTGCTCCTTCGCCTGGAGTGACCGAGCCGGTTTCCTTTGGTGTCGGTGCCTCCATCGCCACGTTCCCGCGCTTCATGGCCAGATCGGCTACAGCGAGTGGGACTTCGCCCTCGAGCCGTGCACCTGGGGTCGCCGATGCATAGGTCGATCAGCGTCGTGGGCACACGCCGGCTCTCCTCGCGTCCGTGGCTGCGATACAACTTCACGACATGCTTGGCGCAACTATCCAGGTATGTCCAGTCCCCGAGGATCAGGCCGGTGTGCTGTAGCGGTCTGATTCTTTTAGTGTCTTGTTATTATTTTTCGCATCCAGTCCCCGAGTGCGCACTCGCTGAATTTCAGCGGGTGGGCACTTAGGATTTCTTGATTGCCAGTCCCCGAGTGCGCACTCGCTGAATTTCAGCGGGTGGGCACTTAGGATTTCTTGATTGCCAGTACCCGAGTGCGCACTCGCTGAATTTCAGCGGGTGGGCACTTAGGATTTTGCCTTGGTTAACTGTTTGGATTGTGTGCAGGGTCTGCAACATGAGTCAGCTGACCGATTGGCAGCGAAACACCGCGCGGAGAAAGAACTGGCCGCCGTTCAAGAAGCGAATAAGGGGCTTCAGGCAGCTGCCGCGAAGGCGGAGGAGGCTCGCCAAGGACTTGTCCCCGCGGGTGAGTTGGCAACGGCTCAATCGGCGTTGAGCTCGGCTGAGAAGCGGATCGCCGAGCTCGAGCGCGAGCTGAGGGAGGCGAAAGAGGAGGCGAGTTCGGCGGAAGGTCGAGCCAAGGCCGCCGTTACGGCCGCCGCGGAAGAGCGTAAAGTTTCTGACGCCCTTGTTGCTGGGCTTCAGGACGACTATACTTCTCTTCAGAGCTTCATCACGGATCTCTCCCGCCCCTTGATTGGTGAGTTTATCTGCCCTTGCCTATTGCATGTGCCTTTTCGTAATATCCGATGCACTCATTGTTATCTTCTATCCGCAGGTCGCATCATTGATAGCGCGGAAGAGGCGAGCTCGTTCGACGCGCGGCAATGTGTGGCCACGCTCGTTGACACGGCGACGTTGTCGGCGACATGCATCCGAGCCTACCTCCAGGAGATGTCGCCCACGGAAGTAATTCCCAGCAACCTCGTCGAGGTGTGGAAGCACTTGGAGAAGGCGCCGTCGATCGTTGAGTTCATGACGCGATCGGCATTTCGGCGTGGAGCAGCGACGGCGCTTAGCCTTGGGCTTGCTCATTTTCCAGAAGATTTCGATCTGGACGATGTGACGAGTGGCTACCCGTCGTCGACTGGCGAGGTGGAGATCTCCGAGGTGCTCAAGTTGACGGGTCGCGCCGCGGTGTATTCCGAGCGCGTCTGGGCGATGGGCGACCTCCTTCCTTACCAGGAAACGGTCGTCGCGCCCAACGACCCCGAGCCGCAGCACCGGGACTTCAAGGTCGAGCAGCCCTTCCGCGCGGCGATGGCGGGTGAGCTGACGACGTACCCGTCAAACCCGTACACGCCGTTCATCCGCAATCGCAAGGGTGCTGGCGAGTCGTCGTCGAAGCCTGCGGAATAGAGTAGGTTGCCCTGGGGTGTTAGTAGCAGATCTGCCATTTGGGCATATTTTGTATTCTGAGACAATTGCAACATGCTAGTAATGTGATATCATGTTTGTTTTGTGACTTGTCATGTGTTTTCCGATTGAGGTTTGAACGAGTCCCCGAGCGCGTCCGCCCTTTTGTGGGGTTTACCTCGTGTGTGATCTGTTTGTGGTTTTTGAATGTTTTGTTATTGTGGTCGACTCACCCGGACTCGAAGAGCCAGTCGCTAGGCGACTCCCTTGAGCGCTCTGTACTTCACCGTTTTCCCTTGCGCGAACGAGGTCGGGTGGCCGAGTCCTCGAGCGTGGTACTTGGTTGTTCTAGGCGCGACTCGAGGGTGGGTGAGGACTTGGCGCGTTGGTTTGAGCGCATCACTCCTGCCTGGCCCGTTGGGTCAGTCGCATGGCGAGTCCTGGGCATGCTCTCATACTTGGCGTTTTCCCGAGCCGCTCGCGCTGAACTGGTCGTCAGTCCCCGAGCGTGGTATGTGGCCGTTCGAGTCGCTATGTCGAGGATGCGGAGGATCATGGTCGCTGTGAGAAGCAAAGGCAGTTGTCTTGGCTCGTAGAGCCAGTCGGGCTAGGCGACTCCAATGGGGCTTCGGGTAGGCGTTTTTCGTGGACGATGCAAAACCTGAGGTGACTCAGTGCTTTTGCATCGCACTACTTGGCCGTGCCGATTGCTTTACCAAAGGTTGACTTTTGCGGTTAGCTTGACGCTGTTATTACGAGCGCGAGTGGCACAAGACACGGAGAGTAAGCGCAATTTGCGGTAACCAATTCTTTTTATTTCATAGCGACTGGAGAGTACATATGTGGCATTCTAGGAATAGAACTTCCGTAGGAGGTTTACATTCCATGGTCGCTTGACGTGCAGTTTGCCGTCCCCGCGGACGTCGATGAGGTAGTAAGCGTTGTTGCCGAGTACACGCCCGATGGCGAATGGTCCCTCCCATGGAGGGGAAAGCTTGTGCATGCCCTTCTTGTCCTGGATGAGGCGCAGCACC
The DNA here is from genome assembly GCA_916181665.1 of Avena sativa. Taxonomy (NCBI): domain Eukaryota; kingdom Viridiplantae; phylum Streptophyta; class Magnoliopsida; order Poales; family Poaceae; genus Avena; species Avena sativa. The sequence continues at coordinate 160,368,693 of OV702294.1, read as the reverse complement.
AGGTCGCCTTCTTGGAAGGTGCGAGTTTTCACCCGCCGGCTGTGGTAGCGGCGGAGTCCTTTTTGGTAGATGGCGGTGCGCGAGCGGGCTAGGTCGCGTGCCTCGTCGAGTTGATCGACTCCATCCTGTCGTGCGAGTTCGTTCACAGCCTCCGTGTAGTGGACGACCCTCGGCGAGTCGTGCTCAAGGTCGGTGGGCATGACTGCCTCGGCGCCGTACACCATGAAGAAGGGGATGAATCCTGTTGACCTGTTGACCGAGGTGCGGATGCCACAGATGACGGAGGGTAGCTCCTCGACCCAGCACCCGGCGGTGCGCTCGAGTGGTACTTGGAGTCGCGGTTTCAGGCCGTGCATGATGCTTTGATTGGCCCGTTCCGCCTGGCCGTTGGATTCCGGGTGGGCGACTGATGCGAGATCGAGCCGGATGTGGTGTTCCTCGCAGAATTTGGCCATAGCTCCTTTGGCGAAGTTGGTGCCGTTGTCCGTGATTATGCTGTTGGGGAACCCGTAGCGATATATGAGCTCGCGTAGGAATTTGGTGGCGATCTTCCCGTCGCATTTCCGGACTGGCTTGGCCTCCACCCACTTTGTGAATTTGTCAACCGCGACTAGGAGGTGGGTGTAGCCGGAAGGAGCCTTTTTGAAGGGGCCTACCATGTCCATGCCCCATACGGCGAATGGCAAGGTGATGGGGATTGTCTTCAGCGCCGAGCTCGGCACGTGCATCTGGTTGGCGTACTTCTGGCACCCGGCGCACCGCTGGACGATGTCGACAGCGTCAGCGTGTGCGGTGGGCCATTAGAAGCCGTGCCGCATAGCCTTGGCGACCAGGGAGCGGGCACCGGCGTGGTGGCCACAGTCGCCGAAGTGGATGTCGTGGAGGATCTTGCGTCCTTCGGCCGGTTGGACGCAGCGTTGGAACACACCGGTGATGCTTCGCTTGTGGAGCTCACCGTCGATGATGGTGAAGGATTTGCATCGGCGTGCGATCATCCGGGCGTCCGTCTCGTCTGCCGGCAAGGTGCCAGCCTCCAGGTAGGCGACGTAGGGCTTGGTCCAGTCGTCTGGCTCGGTGACGAGTGCGACCAGGGCTGCCTCTGGCTGCAGCGGGACTCCGATGTCGATCTCCCTTGGGGGAGAGACTGATGGCTTGGTGATTGTGTCGAGGAAGACGCCGGCGGGTGGTGCGAGGCGAGCCAACCCAATGCGAGAGAGTGTGTCGGCCTCCTCGTTCTTCCGCCTGTCGATCCACTCGACGGAGTAGCCTGCGAAGTGTCCGCCCAGCTTGTCCACTGCTTGGCGGTACGCCGCCATGGTGGGGGAGACGGCGTCACAGGTGCCGGTGACTTGCCCAGCGACGAGGTCAGAGTCTCCGTAGAAGCGTAAGCGGTTGACGTTCATCTCCCTGGCAGCTCGCATGCCGTGGAGTAAGGCCTCGTACTCAGCCATGTTGTTGGTGCAGGGTGTGAAGTCGAGGCAGAGGACGTAGCGGAGCTTGTCGCCCTTCGGTGAAGTTAGCACGATCCATGCACCTGCGCCGTCCGCGTTCTTGGAGCCGTCGAAGTGCAGGCTCCAGTAATGGAGGTATGGCAACTTCTCTGGCTGCTGGGCTTCTTCCCAATCAGCGATGAAGTCCGCTAGGGCCTGCGACTTGATCGCTTTTCGTGGCTCGTATTTGATGTTGTGGACGCCGATCTCGACGGCCCACTTGGCGACCCGCCCGGTCGCCTTGCGGTTGCGTATGATGTCCTGCAACGGTGCTGAGGAGACGACCGTGATCGGGTGCTCCTGGAAGTAGTGCGGCAGGCGCCGATGTGCTTTGAAGACCGCGTATACCAGCTTTTGGTACTGCGGGTATCGCTGGCGCGACTCGGTGAGGACCTCGCTGATGTAGTACACCGGTCGTTGTACTGGGCGCTCCTTTCCTTCCTCCGGTCGCTCGACGACCATGACGGCGCTGACGACGCGCTCGGAAGCCGCGACGTAAACCAGCATGGGTTCTTTGTCGGCGGGGGCCGCGAGTAGCGGTGCGGCGAGTAGCACCTTCTTGAGGTTGCGAAGCGCGTCATCCACCTCCTTGTCCCACTAGAATGTGGGGTTCTTGCGCATCAGGCGGTATAAGGGCATCGCCTTTTCGCCCAGGCGAGGGATGAAGCGACTGAGAGCCGCTACTCGCCCGGCCAGCTTCTGGACGTCGCGCAGGCACTCGGGTTTGCCGAGTCGGGCGATCGTGTCGATCTTGGTGGGGTTCGCCTCGATCCCGCGCTTGGAGACGACGTAACCCAGTAGTTGCCCTGCTGGTACACCGAAGGTGCATTTGCCTGGGTTAAGCTTTATCTTGTATTTTCGCAAGTTGGCAAACGTTTCCGCCAGGTCGGCGAGTAAGTCACCCTGGCGAACGGACTTTACGACCACGTCATCGATGTAGACATGGATGTTGCGGCCAATTTGGCTCGCGAGGCACTCCTGCATGCACCGCTGGTAGGTCTCCCCGGCGTTCTTGAGGCCGAAGGTCATGGAGGTGTAGCAGAAGGCTCCGAATGGCGTGATGAACGATGTCTTCTCCTCGTCCTCGACAGCCATTTTGATCTGATTATACCCAGAGTAGGCGTTGAGGAAACATAGCAACTCCGAGCCCGCGGTGGAATCGATTATTTGGTCGATCTGCGGGAGGACGAACTGCTCCTTTGGGCAGGCGCTGTTCAAGTTTGTGTAGTCGATACACATCCTCCAGGTCCCGTTCTTCTTCTCGACCAGGACTGGGTTTGCCAGCCACTTGGAGTACTTGATTGGCCGGATGAAGCCTGCAGCGAGTAGACGCTGCACCTCCTCGGCGATGGCTCGGTGGCGCTCTTCATTGAAGGGCCGCAGCGACTGTTTGACGGGTCGCACTTTGGGGTCGGCGTTTAGCTTGTGCTCAGTGAGCTCCCTAGGGACACCAGGCATGTCAGAGGGCTTCCATGCGAAGATGTCCCTGTTCTCACAGAGGAACTCGATGAGCGCGCCTTCCTAGGCTGGGCTCATGCCCGTCCCGATCGTCACCGTCTAGCTGGAGTCGCCTGGGACCAGCTCGACGGTGCGGGTGTGTGTTGTTGCCTCGAAGGTTGAGGTGTTTGCGCCCTCCGAGTTAGGCTTCTTGAGTATGGTGGGGTCGTCTTTGTTGACCCCGCTCGCGTACTTGGCGAGCTCATCGGCGTGATTGGTTTCTGCCGCGATAACGACATCGGCGAGTTCGGCTCCTTTGGCCTCGCACTCGGCGGCCATGTCGGGGTCGCCGTTGATGGTGATGACGCCGCACGGCCCGGGGAGCTTCATCGCGTTGTACGCGTAGTGTGGCGCTGCCATGAACTTGGCGAATGCCTGGCGCCCCAGGACACAGTGGTAGGGGCTGTCGAAGGGCACCAGCTCGAAGACGATCCGCTCGGTGCGGAAGTTTGCTAGTGTGCCGAAGGTGACTGGCAGCGTGACCTTGCCGATCGGGTACGCCTTCCGACCGGGGACGATGCCATGGAACGTGGTGTGGGTTGTCTCTATCATCGACTGCGGGAGCCGCAGCCGCCTGAAGGTGTCCAGGTACAGGATGTTGATGGAGCTGCCGCCGTCCATCAATGTCTTGGGGAGCCAGTAGTCGCTGACCTTGGGCTTGACCACCAGGGCGACTCGTCCTGGGTACTCGATGCGTGGCGAGTGGTCCTGGTGGCTCCAGGTGATGGGCTGCTCCGACCAGTTGAGGAACTGGGGAACGTCCACCTGAGCCACCGCGTTGACGGCGACGGCGCGGGCGATGACCTTCTTCTCGCGCTTCGTGTTGAAGCCTGTGAAGGTATGGAGCGAGCCTGCCACTTTGCCGAACTTTCCGCCGTTCGGCGGGTCATTGTCGGGGTCCTCCCGTGCTCGCCGTGCCTTCTCGATTTCCCTGAGGGTGTGGCAGTCGGCGGTTGTGTGTGTTGCGGGCTTCCCTTCCCTGCTATGAAACGCGCAAGGTTGGTTAAGGAGGGCCGCGGGGTCGAACCTTGGCTTGGCCTTGTAGTTGCCGCTGTCACGGCGTTGTCCTCCGTCGCGGCGGAAGCTCTTGGGATCGCGTTGTGCGTGCCCGGCGTTGGCGACGAAGTCGACTCGCCCGTCGCTGCGGCGCTTGCCGGTGAGGCGAGTGTTGTTGTAGCGTAGGTCGGACCATCGTCCGCTGTCATTGCCGCTCGTGCGGCGTTGACCTCCCGACTCGTCTTCGGTTTCCTGGTTTGGGTCTTCCTCCGTGTACCGTTTGGTGATCTCGAGGAGGTCCGGTATGTTGTCGAGTGTGCGAGAGTGTCGCTTGAGCTTGGTGACCAGAGGCTCGTAGCGGCACGAGGTCTTGAAGCAATGGATCGCGGTGTCCGGGTGGATGCCGACCGCGTTGTACCAGAGTTCTTGCCACCGCTGCACCCAGTTGCGGGTCGACTCGCGAGGTCCCTGGACGCATCGCTCCAGGTCCTCGATGGTGGTGGCGCGGGTGTAGGAGCACTCGAAGTGCCTGACAAAGGCGTCGCGCATCTCCTCCCAGGAGTCGATACTATCCTGGGGGAGGGTGTTGATCCACTGCCTGCACGTCCCCTCCATCATCAGGGGGAGGTAACGAGCAGCTAGCAGGTCGGTGTGGCCTGCGATCCCCATCACCATGAGGTATGTGTCGAGCCAGACGGCGGGGTCGTACGAGGGGTCGTACTTTTCTATCTCCTTCGGCGCCTTGAAGTTTGGCGGGTACTTCTTGCCTCGTATCATTGGTCCGAAGCACTTGGGGCTGAGTCGACTGAGCGACCCCATTGGCTCGCCGTCGTGGCGATTGGTTAGGGTGTGTCGCAGGTCGTCGGGCTGGCGTGCGCGCCAACTTTGGTTGTTGATGATGTGGGTGCGGGCATCGATGGGTTGACCGTTGGCGGCGACGAAGTTGGTCGCTGGCCTGGGGTCGTTAGTGGAGAGCGCCGCGTTCGCGGGTCGGTGTTGGAGCTGCAGTGGCTCTGGTGGCGGGCAGTTGAGGGTGTTTGCCGCCATTGGGCGGCCGCTCGAGGCCGCTCTGCTTCCCGAAGAACGCGAGTACACTCGACCCTGCGAGTCGGCGCCTGCGTTTTGCTGCTCGACGGCCTTTGCGAGCAGGGCCCTGACGTACTGGATCTGTAGGCCACCGTCGCCGGTGGCCGTGATGTTGTCGGCTGCTGCTCGGCCCGCCACGAGGTTGTCCATCGGGGTGGAGAACAGTGGGAGGCCGTTTGCATCTCGCTCCCGTGAAGAGATTACTATCCGCGGCTGGTCCCTGGGGGGTGTGCAGTTGGGTGGAGGTGGGGCGCCCATCGCCGTCGACCCTGGAGGGGGCCGGGCGCTTCCTCCTGGTGGCGCGTTCTTGCAGATCGCGCGCTCGGCCGCGTGGGCCGGGTCGTTTTCGTCGTCGAAGTTCAGGGCGCTCCCCTGAACGGTGGGGTTCAGGCGCGACCTGATCCGCTGCTGGTGGTAGCGCGATAGCTCCTGCGCCGTCACCTTCTCGAGGCGAAATTTTTCGCGCTCGGCTTGCTCCTTGCGCACTGCCTCCGCCAATTTCAGGCGGAGTTCCTCGACCTCCGTCGCCGTGGCGTTAGGAGGGATTGGGGTGGAGAAGGGGTCCTCTGGCGGTTCGGTGCCGGTCGCCATGTAGGTCGCGGCGTGGCGACCGGTTCCGTCGTGGAGGTCGGCGGAGTTTTCCGACCCAGAGTCAAAGTCGAAGATCCCGAGGATGGAGGGGTCCTCGAAGTCTCCCACGTTGGAGACCTGGGTGATGGAGCCCGCGGGTGAAGCCGCGGTGATGGATCCGGCGAGTGACGCCGGGGTCGCCGAGTCGGCGTTGTCGTTGAGGGCCGCGTCTTCTGCGGCCGCGGAGTTTTCGGCCACGTTGCTGTGGGCCAAGTTGTACTCGGAGGCGAGGCGTTGGATCGTGCGGACCTGGCTGTCGGAGAGCCGATCGCGTGGCGGCGACTCGCGGATGCGAGCCAAGTCCTCCGAGACGATGATGTTGGTGAGGCCGACGAAGAGGTTGATCGTGCCTACTGGCAAGATCATGCTGTGCGTGATAGGTCGCGCCGCCGGGACGTAGCTGCTCGGCAGGATCTGGAGCATCTCGCCGATCGCTATCATGCGGCCGGTGGCGACCGTCTCGTTGATGGGCAGATTGGATCTCGCCGCAGAACACCGTCCAGACCGGCCAGGCCCCACGGTGGGCGCCACTGTCGTGGGAATGGTCACGGCAGATGCTGCAATCGACAGCGAGTAGTAGAACATGGGGCAAGGGCGGCCAGCCATCTACGGTGCAAGATGAGGGCGGAGACACAAGGGTTTACCCAGGTTCGGCCCCCCGGAGGGTAAAGACCTACTCCTGCTAGATTGTATTATGAAGGTGGTACAATGGGCGAGCTCGGCGGCTAGGCGGCGAGTCGCTTGGGTGTATGATGGAACGTATCTCTACACGCCCCGCAGGGAGGTTTATATAGGCTCACCTCCCCTAGGGTTTACATGTCTCAACCGAATCAGTTAAGGCTTCGGTACTTGTTTAACCTAATCCGCCTGGGCCTATCTACTCGCCTGGGCCTTCAGCTTCCAGTCGCTTGGATCCTCGCCAGGCTTTGATCCAGTCGCCGTCTTGCAGGCCCACTCGCCAGTTCTTGGGCCAGTCGGAAACGTCCTGCTGGGTATACCCCGGTAGGCACATCCCCATCACTACTTCATACAAGTGCCAATGCTATGAACAGGACCATGACCAAGACACCAAGAGGAGACGACAAGAAGACCCCAGGAACCAAGACCCCCAAGAAAGAGGCGTGGAAGATAAGGCAGAAGAAGACTTATGACACCTGGTCCGGCACCACCAGAAGCCCCGCCGGAACTTCCGGCCCCCAACCCGACGATTCAGAACCACCGCCGGAACTCCCGGCGACACAACCGGTGAACCGACCTCCCCGCCAAAACCGTGTAATGTAAGCTCTTTCGGCAGCCGACAGAGAAAACCGGTCAAAATGTCGTGCCAACTCCGTCATCGCCAGAATACCCAGCCTGCATGCTGTAAAGGGTTTGATGCCCATAAAATTACCTCCCACCTACCCATTCGCCCTTAGTACTATAAATAGCCCCCTTGTGGCTCAGATCTAGTTGGAGTTGATGATCAATGAAGGCTTGTGCCTAACCCTAGATGGGAACCCCTCTCTATAGTTAATCTATGAGTTGTACAAGGCCTTGGAGTTCGGTGTCCGTATCCAAGCCGTCAAGACCCTCCTCAAGTGTTTGGTCTCTCCTCATCAAGGATTCTAGTAGTTCTAGGTCTCTCCCCTTTGGGATTCTACTTGGTTGCTACTCTCTCCTTTGATTTGGATTCTATCATCCGCTTGCCGATCTCTCCTTTGGGGATTCTACCTAACGGTCTCTTGTCGAGGATTCTATTGGATTGGCTGTTCGAACCAACGGGAACAAATCAAATCGGGTTGTGTTTGCGTGCGTTTGTATCTTTACCTTACGTTTGTGTTGCATTCATCATGTTCATAGGGTTTCCCCTCACTGCCCGCCTCAAATCCGTGAAGATCGGGCCACCCCAGGGTCAATCCCACAAGGGATCCCATATCAACTGGTATCAGCAGCTTTTGGTTGCCACGGATTTGACTTTGTTTCTCCATATACACCATAAATTCGAAAATACCAAAAATATTGCCCAAATTTCTTTTGGATCGATCTCTCTATTTGGTGAGTTTTTCGTGGTTTTGGTCCACAGTTTGTTGCTTTGGGTGTCGATCTACCTTCCTTGCCCTATCCCCCAGCCCAAATTCCACTAAGTTTTGACAAATTTCTCAATTTGACTTTTGGAAATTCGTCATGAACAAATTTCGGCGAGCACCCCGGTGAACCGGTTCTGTCACCAAAAATTCCGGCGAGAATTCCGGTGAAGCCTAAATCACGACCAGAATTTCCGGCGCTAGCACCGGTCCGCCGGCTGTTTTGCCGAAAAACTATCAGGCCCCAAATTTTGACCGCTTCCTTTTGTGTTTTGTTCGTGTTTCGCGTGCATGTCACCAAAACTAACTTCAAGCTTCCGCAGAATTTGTACATACCGCACTCTTCGACACCGCGACACCCAAACATCTTCCCCAACACCGATTGCAAGCCGTCAACAATACCAAAGGTATAACTTGCACCACCCTTGTATAGCCTTTCTTCCTTTGTGAGATACCTAACCTATCGAGAGTGGCTCATTTTGTGTTTGCCTAAGCATTGTGCGCTTGCTCTTGCGAAGTGATAGTGCATAGGCAATAGAGAAAGATGACTCCATAGCATAGAAAGAAAAGATATATATAAAAAAGATACCAATACAAAAGAGAGTCCAAAGCTTCTAAGCAAGAGTGCGAGTTAGAGCAAGGCAAGCGTGCAAATCCGTTGCTTCTCAATCTTGTTTCAAACGAGCTATGGTCTCTCCTTGTGTTGGCACGGCACCGAGCTTAGTCGTCGTTAGGACATTTTGTGCTCATTTTCATAGTCGTGTTAACCCCATTTCTCTCCACGTGTGTGTTTTCCCCGTGTTTTTGTAGATCATATCCTTTTTGCTTTTGATCTTTGGTCCGTTACCACTTTTGACAATAACCTTTTCGTTTGGTTGTTCCATTTGTTATCCACCTTTTAACCTACCACCATAGGTCTTTGTGTGTGTGTCTTGTGTACTCTCTATTCGCTTTTCTCTCGGCAAGAACAATCTTTCCAATCTTTGACTCCGATGAGACAAGGTAGCAATTACCATTCCACCAATATTGCCCTATCTATAAAGTGTGTTTTGTGCACCATGTCTAGGGCAAGTGGAGCTAGTGGAGATATCAACTTCAACAACCAAGACGGATTTTCCACGCGCCACAACTTATGGGCGCAACGCCAAGAATTCAATACTCAATTTGAGCGACTTGAGCACCGTCTCGATGATACTTTTCGAGAATTTGAGTACCGTGAGCGGCAACGTCAAGAGGAGCACCACGCACAATTCCAAGCTCTTCGCCAAGCTATTTCCAACCTTGGCAACATACATGGTCATCGTTCAAGCTCGTCAAGTTCCTCCCGCACGCACTCCTCAAGTCGACATGGTGAGTCTTCAAGGTCAAACTCCCGCCGCGGAGAACCCCACCACCATAATGGGGACCAACAAGCTTGTCATCGTCATGCTCAAGCGGTGGACCCAAATGCTCCTCAACCTCAACAACAACACCAAGAGCATGGTCCACCACCACACCAAGCAATCATCAACGCGCAACACCCTCAGGAACGCCATGATGAAGCGAACCACAATGATATGCATCGCCATCTTCCTCATGACCACCATGTGCAACTTCAACACAATCAAGCTCCGACATGGGATACAAGCGATGATGATGAGGATGCACACCAAGCTTGATGTAACAACCGGCATGCACAGCACCACCACCGACACCAACAAGCAATGAATGCAAATGATGCCGAGCAATGGCGAAGAAGAGACTTTGAGCATCTCCAAGCTCATCCCCCACAACAACCTCAAGGCAATAAAAATCCTCCTCCGCCGCCATGCCCTCCAAGTAACGCAAGTATGCACCATGAACGTTGCAACAACCACCATGAGCATGGTGATGGCAAGTTTGGGAAACTCAAGTTCGTTATGCCCAAGTTCACAAGAGAAGAAAATGCCGATGCATAACTTGAATAGAGCTCAAAGTTGACAAGATCTTCCGTGTCCACAACTTTTCTGAAGAGAAGAAGGTTGCAATGGCATCTCTTGAGTTTGAGGACTATGCCAATGTTTGGTGGGAAGACTATCAAAGCAATCATGAGAATCTAGAAGAACCACCGGTCACCACTTGGACCGAGATGAAAAATGTGATGTATGCAAGATTTGTCCTCGAGCACTATCGCAAAGACCTCTTCAACAAACTACAAAACTTGAAGCAAGGCACAAAGACAATTGAAGAGTTCTACAAGGACATGGAGATGACTATGATGAGAGCTGATGTGAAGGAGCTCGAGGAGCAAACTATAGCACGGTTACTCAATGGTTTGAACCACCCAATACAAAAAATAGTCAATTTCCAACCTTACAAGACTCTCGTGAACCTTCTTCACCAAGCAACCAAGGCCGAGCGCCACTTGCAAAAGGAACATGCTTATGAGAAGCAAAGGGCGTACTTCGCTTCAATCAACTCGAATACCCCCTCCAAGCCAACAACCCAAGCAACAAGTTCCTCCAAGCAACCCAAGACACCTATGGCATCCTCCTCCAACACAACAACGGATAATAAAGTAGTTTGCTACAAGTGTGGAGGAAAGGGCCACAAGTATTATGAGTGCATCAACACAAGAGTCATGCTAACGGATGAGAACGGCGCAACATACTCCGTGAGCAAAGATGAATATGAAGCTTTGACTCAAGCCGCTATCACAAAGGATGCCGCAATGCAAGATGAGGACATGCTTATATGTGAACATGATCCAAGTCCCTCACTTGTCATTGCCCAAGTCTTTATGACCAACTCCATCCCTAGAGAGGACCAACGCCTCAACATCTTCCAAACCCGAGCCAGAATTGATGGCAAGTCCATAAAAGTTATCATTTATGGAGGAAGTTGTCACAACCTTGCGAGCATCGATCTTTGTGAGAAACTCAAGTTACCATACATGGGGCACCCTCATCCGTATCATGTCAAGTGGATTGATGACAATGGCACCATTCAAATCAAACACAAGGTCAATGTCTCCTTCAAGATTGGTCCATATCAAAACACTGTTGAGTGTGATGTCGTGCCAATGACCGTGTGTCACATGCTCCTTGGAAGACCTTGGCAATACGACAAGAGCGCCCTACATGATGGTACCTCCAACCAATACTCCTTTTAGTGGAATGACAAGACGTTGGTGCTGCAACCTATGACGCCAAGCCAAATTATCGCTTCCAACTTGACGTCGTTGCCCAAGATAAAGCAAGCTAAGGACCCTTGTGAGACGAGTGGTGAGAGATTGATCCACCAACACGTGAGTGAGTGCCACAAGCTTCAAATGAGTGGAGAAATCATGAGTACCACGTCACATGCCACCAAACGTGAGAAGAGTAATTTGAGTGTGACCCATACTAACAAACCATCATACAACTCTCTTTCTTTGTTGTCGGTTTTGCAGGATACACAAACTCATCCACCACCTCCGAGGAACACGCTACAAGATCTCTAACCACACCTTGGTGACAAACTCAACTTCAAGATCTTCAACCAATTTGAACAAGGCTACGACACCGGATATCCAACCACATACAAGCTCAAGACCATGGGTACACCTCCCTCCCTATATGATGATGGAACTTTGTCGAGGTCGACTCGTTTTCAAGCGGGGGGAGATGATGCAACCCAACACATGGCATTCTGAAGGGAATATGCCCGAGAGGCAATAATAAAGTGGTTATTATCGTATTCCTTATTTATGATAAATGTTTATTTTGCATGCTATAATTGTATTAATACGGAAATGTTAATACATGTGTGCTTAATAAACAAAAAGGAAGTTCCTAGTTATGCCTCTCTTATAAACTAGCTCGTTGATTAACATGATGATCAAAGTTTCCTGATCATGGACATTGGATGTTGTTAATAACGAGGTCACAACATTAGTGTAATGATGTGATGAACATTCATCCGAAGTATAGCATTACGATCAAAGTCATTGAGTTTATATTGCTATAACAACTTACGAAGTGATCCTAATCCTTAGACCATAAGATCATGTCAATCACTAACACCGGAAGAGTTTCTCGATGACATCAAACGTCACACCGTAACTGGGTGATTATAAAGATGGCTTCAGAACTACTAAAGTGTTATGTTGAGACCCATGGATCAAGAGTGGAATTTGTTCATCCCGATGACAGATAGATATGCTCTGGGCCCTCTCGGTGATATCACATTGATTAGCTTGCAAGCAAGTGATTTGATCACTAGAATGTTATATCACGGGAACGAGAAAAGAGTGCATGTCGGTAACGAGATCAAACTAGGTATGGAGATACCGATGATCGAATCTCGGACATGTAATATATCGTGAAACAAAGGGATTAAGATACTAGCGTAAAAGGTTCACACGATCACAGAAGTCATCGTTGAATGTGTGGGAGTCAGTATGGATCTCCAGGTCCCACTGCTGATTATTGATCGAAGAGGGGTCTCGATCATGTCTGCATTATTCGCGAACCGTAGGGTGACACACTTAAGGGATACCGACACCATTCGGAGCAAATGATATGCCAGAGAAAGAAAAAGGAAAGCGCAGGAATTTATTTCACTAGACACCGAAACTGTTTCAGTTGAAATTGCTGAAACTGGTTCTGCATGTGAAATTGAAATGTTGTAAGGGGTTTTATGTGAATGTTTGTTAATTAAAGTAATTAACAAAATTCTGAATAAATAAATAAAAGAGTTTTATTTAAATGAGAGCTTGCATTAAATTTGGTGGAAATTTAATGCATGTGAGTGGATTTTTGAGTGGGGGCTTTTTAATGGGAGTGGAGGCTTTTCATTTTGAGTGGGAGCTCCACCCACATGAATGTGGAAGAGGTGGGGGCAGCCCCCATGGCTGGGCGCCATGCCCCTTGGGTGCCCCCCTCTCTCCTATAAAAGGCCCCCTCTCCTCCTCTCAAAGCACACCTCCTCACGAAGGATCTCTCTCCCCCCTTTAGAATTTCCCCATGGTCTCGGATCAGCGAGATACATGTTCCCGGTGGCTTTTTCTGGAAGGATTTGTTGCTTCCGCTGCTTCGCTGGAGCGAGGGTGCGGAGGTTGTCGGGGTACCCGTACGTGTGTGCGATCACGGATGCACCACTGCTTTGAGGTGCTGGACTTGATCGTGCTGGACCGGCTGGACCAGATGGACTTCATCACGATCTTGAGATCGCAAGCGTTGGTCTACATCATCCACGAGTACAACCTCGTTAACGCTATTCGGTCTTCGAGGGTATGTATTCTATGGATGTATATCCACCCGTTGCTTGTATCTAGTAGATTGATCTTGGTACTTAGTTGTTCCCATCGTAGGAAATTTTTTGTTTTCTATGCTGTGAACCCTATAGTGGTATCAGAGCCGGATCTATGCGTATATACTTTGCACGGGTAGTACACATATGAGTATGTGGGCGATGATGATCATTTTATTGCTTCTTTGTTGTACTTTGGATATTGGTGGCATAGTGGGATGAAGCGGCCCGGACAAACTTTACATGTCCTCGCACATGAGACCTGTTCCACGCTTGACATGCAACTAGTTTTGCATAAGTGGCTAGCGGGTGTCTGTCTCTCCTACTATAGTCAATATCTAATTTTCAACGAGTTGTCAACAATTTTGTTATCCTTGTTGTGGTTCATGTTCGTAGGTAAGAACGGTTCTATCTTCGAAAGCCCTAAGCCACGTAAAACTTGCAATGGATAAATTAGAGGCGTCTAGTTTAGATTGTTGCTGGACTAGTGTTATGATATGGTGATGTTGTAAGTAGAAGTATGAGATGATACTCTTACAACACACATAGCGTGTAAGTTCCATAGACCTTGGCCTTACACATAAAGGTATGATAGAGATCATACCACGGTGCACATGATGGAGATCATATGCGGGAACCATATCATTTCACTAATAAACATGTGATGTTTTGATTGCATCTTATATTGCTTGTTTGGCGTTTTATTAGCATAATAAGATGATCCCTCATTTAGATATCAATATAAGTATGCACCGACAATGTTTCGTCGCTTCAAGGCATCACGTGATGATCGGGTGTACTTGAATCCACGAGCATATCTCGGGTGTAAGACAGTTACACACGCGAATACTAAGGTTCTAACTTGGCGAGACTAGCATGTACATACATGGCCTCGGAACACGGACCGAAAGGTTAAGCATGAGTCATATGTTTTGATATGATGCCCATTTGATGCTCCCCTTTGAAGCTACACCGACTCACGTGATGATCGGACTTGGTGTAGTGGATTTGGTTCATGTAATCACCAAAAAGACACGAGGGATGTCGTTTTTGAGTGGGAGTTTATTTCTAATTTGGATTAGTAGAACTCAATTTGTCATAAATTAAATCAAAGTGAATTTGCATAATTTGTTGTAGTCATTGGCATTCGTTCACTACCTTATGCATAGTTGTAATTGAGATAATAGAACTATAGAATTCTGGATATATACTTTACGAACTGGTATCGTATTGTGTTGAGTGTCAATCTAAAGTTTAAAGTCCTATTGCAAACTTTCAGCAAACTTTATTTACTCTGTGAGATTTAATAATTGGTATTAAATCAAGAGTAACAATTCCAGTGTTAGTATCTTAAGTATCATGTTTGCCTCCATGATTCTTGATTTAAATATCGAGATTATCTAGGAGCTGAAAGAATTGTTTCAGGAACCATCATGTGTGGCAGATATAACGATATCTGAAACAATGTTTTGGTTGCAAAATGATAGAGTATAATATATTTTCTCATATTGGATGAGAATTTACAAAGGTTGGAGATGCTAGACATCCTAATCATCCAAAAGGGTTTTGGAAAGTAATGTTATACTCACGATTCGCCTTTATAAGCTACAGTAGCTTGATCATGAAAGTCGTCATGATAAGAGTGAATAGAATATGTATGTAAAGTGTTTACTACACTAAAAGATTACTAAAGAATGGATTTTGAAAGAATACCGATCATTTTGATGATGGTGATATACTTCAAAGTGCAAGTCCAAAGGTATTATTATTTGAATATACATGCTTTGGACTATGTGTCATGTATATGGCGCCACTTTTGATGTTGATAGATTCTTTTAAAAAGGAAAAGGAAATGCTGAAAGAGAATCTATAAAATATATTTGGCAGAAAAGAAAAGATTGGAAATATCCAATTTAGGTATATGGATGATATACATGTTATGGTTGTATTCTTTGCTTGTTAAACAATATGGTTCTTGGGTATTGGATACCGAATTGGTTGGTATGAAATTTCATACAGAACAATGCAATTCATGAACCACAATGGCCTAAGTAACTAGCAAGAGAATATGTGATGATGTTCATCGAAAACAAACAAACCGTTGTTTGTATTTCTCATTGACATCAAAGCTTGACTTCAAGATTTGTTTTAATAATTGTTATTTGAATCAGGTATTATGAGAACAAAGGTTGTTCAAATAATTACCATATTCCATATAAGATGGATGATTTACAAATCTAGTTGGAGAAATCACATCCATAAAACCTAATGCTAAAATGTCGCAAGACAAATGATTGGAAGATCACTTACGAAGTGACATCGCCGTTTAAATTATATTGGAAAGAAAAACATGAAGAATCTCCATTTTTATGGATTTTTGGAGTCTTTGATTTGATCAAGTGACGCTTGTGAGACTTTCCTCGGGATAATTAAAACTTCGTTCAAAGGCCAAAGAAGAACAAACGACTAAATTATTGGAATTTATACATATCGATGTATGTAGTCCATTAAGTATAGTCGTAAGCGATGGATTTCAACTTCATATTCTTTCTCCGGAAATTTGAGTGAATATTCACTTAATGAGAAAGAAGTGTGAAATATTTGAAAATGTTCAAAGACTTTCAAGATGAAGTGAAAATCATTGTGACAAGAAAATAAATGGTTTATGATTTTATCATAAGGGATTTATTTGAGTTACAAGTGTAACAAGAAAAATAAATGAATTATGATTCATCATAAAGGGATTTATTTGAGTTGCAAGTTTAGCAAAACACCTAGATTTACATATCCTGAAACACCATAGGAATATGGAGTGTTTGAGATTTGTAATGAAACCTTGTTTGACATGGTTGGATCAAAGGTGTTATTGATAAAACTGCCATTATGTTTTAAAAAGATTAAAGCTTTAGAGACTTCCGCTTTTTACACTGAAAAGAGCTCCATCTTGATCCGTTGAAATGACACCATATGAGTTATGGTTTGGGGTAAAACCCAAGTTGTCATTTCTTAAATTTTGGTATGCTAAACATAAGTAAGATGTTACAACCAAAGTTGTATGAGCATGTCTTTGTAGGTTATTTC
Organism: Avena sativa; assembly: GCA_916181665.1. Taxonomy (NCBI): domain Eukaryota; kingdom Viridiplantae; phylum Streptophyta; class Magnoliopsida; order Poales; family Poaceae; genus Avena; species Avena sativa. The sequence goes on along the minus strand of OV702294.1, from coordinate 160,352,600 downwards.
GAATAACAATTGGTTATTCCTCCATAACACCGAGGACAAAAGGGTTTGTCGCTTGAAATGTGAAGTTTCTTGAAGAAGGAATTTTTCATAAATGTTAAGTGGGAGGACAATAGAACTTTGATAAGGTTAACGAACCTTAGCTAAATGTGCTGAGTTATGTAGCGCCAGAAATGGTTCTGTAGGCTGCCATAATGCTCATATCTTATGTGCCTCAAAGGTTGTGGTCACGGAGATCTAAGTTCCTATTGAACCAAGTAGGTCGGTTAAACAATCAAATGCTAAGATTTGAGAGTAAATCATTATTGTTTGACAATGATGAACCGAATACATACAAAGAAGCGATGATGGGCCCTGACTCTGTCAAATGGCTTGAAGCCATAAAATCCGTGATAGTTCCATACACGAGAAGTCAAGTTTTGAACTTGGAAGACCCTCCGGAAAGGTGTAAAAACCTATCGGTCGTATTTGGATCTATAAAGAAATAGACATGGATGTTTCAAATCTATGAAATAGTCGACATGTCGTAAAGTATTTTATGACAATGTTCAAGGAGTCGACTATGACAAGATTTGATCTTTCATAGCGATATTTAGTCTGGACGGATTAAAGTAGCAACCACTACATATAATTTGGTATATGGTAGATGAATAAACAAAACAAAGTTCTTCTAATAGAATGGTTACCTAGGACGTGTACATGACACGGTCCAAAGGGTTTTGTTAAATTCAAAGGATGCTAAAAGGGCATGCAAACTTCAATGGTTGAAGTAAGCATCGCGGAGTTCGAATCTTCACCATAATGAAAAAGGAGTTTTTCATCAGGAGACGATGAAGATGCTTGCATTTGCAAGAAATTAAGTGGGAGCACTAAGACATATTTCTAATACATTATGTGGAGGACATCTTGTTGATTAGAAATGATGTATCTTTTATTGACAAAGGTTAAGAATTTCATTTTGATGAAATACTTAGGCAAAACCCGAATATTTAGCGTGAATGTCTATAGTGGATAGACTATGACGCTAATATGTTTGTGTCAAACGTACATATATGAGATATTGAAGGAATTCAATATAGGAACAACAAGAAACGGTTCTTGTCGCATGGAAAAGAATTGAATCAAGATTCAAGTGTATCGACACTTGATAAGTGAAACAAGATTCAAGTGCTTTGACACTTGATGAGTGAAATCACGAGAATGTTTTGATCAATCATACCATGATATGTATGAAGGGTTTCGCGGCATAGTAAATCAAAATTTTCTATGAATGCGAACAGAGGGAAAGCCAAGATCTAATCTAGGAGATGCAAACAACGAGAGAGATTGGATTAGATCTTCATACCCTTGAAGATTCGCACAACGGAACGTTCGTCGGAACTTGGGTGATGTAGTCGTACTCGCTTCTCCTCCTCGCGATCCGATCCGATCTAGCACCACAAGTGGCGATGCCTCCGTGAGATGCACACGTGCAGCACCTCGACGTCTCCTCCTTCCTTGGTCCAGCAAGTATGGTGGAGAGATGGGTTGGATCTACAACGCGACGGCGCGGTGCAATTGGTGGAGAATTTCTGCAGCAGGGCTTCGCCTACAAGCAGTCGGGAGGGAGAGAGGAGGGCAGCAGGGCGGCTAGGGTTGGAGGGGAAGGTGTAGGGGGTGGTGCGCCCCCAGCCCTCTATATATATAGGGGTGGGCGCAGCCCTAACCCCTCCCCCAAGCCCTAGGCCGGCGGCCAAAGGAGGAGGAGTGGGGGGCAAGGAAACCCCCCCCCCCTTCTAGAAGGTCTATCTAGGGTTTTACCCTAGCTGGCCGGTTGGGCCCTATGGGGCCTTGTGCCCCTGGCCCAATGCGGCCAGGACACTCCCTCATAGGCCCATGCCCCCTCCCGGAAGGTGGGGCCACGTTGGTCCCCTTCCAGAAGGTTCTAGAAGCTTCCGGTACAATACCGATTAACCCGGAACAATTCTGAACTCCAAAAACTGCACTGCCTTATATGAATCTTACTCTCCGGACCATTCCGGAACCTCTCGTGATGTCCCGGATCCCATCCGAGACTCCGAACAAAAACTCATAAACCAAATATCCAATCTATCCTAGCGTCGAGACACGTTAAGTGTGTGACCCTGCGGGTTCGAGAATATGCAGACATGATCTTCTATCAATAATCAACAGCGGGGTCTGGAAACCCATATTGACTCCCACACATTCATCGATGATCATATCGGATGAACCACGATGCCAGGATTCAATCAATCCCATATATATATTCCCTTCGTCTCGCGATATTTTACTTGCCCGAGATTCGATCCTCGGTACCGTCATACCTAGTTCAATCTCGTTCACAGCAAGTACTTTACTCGTTCTGTAATCCGATATCACTTTGTGATTAACTCCTTAACCACATGCTTGCAAGCGGTGTTGATATCGATTACCGAGTGGGCCCGAAGTATATCTCTCTGACTTGGGAGGGACAAATCCAATCTCGATACATACAACCCAACAGGTACTTTCCGATCACCTGAGAGACACCTTTATGATCACCCTCTCATAGGATGACGTTTGATGACCTCAAAGCTTTCTTCCGATACCAGGGAGTTGTATTATCTCATGGTCTAAGGAATACAATATTTGACATAAGAAAAGCTTCGCAAAGATGAACACGATGACACGATCTAATTTCTTCGCTTAGTTTGGGTCTGTCCATCACATCATTCTCCCAATGATATGATCTCAATATTAATCGACAACTCATGTCCATGGTTAGGAAACCTTAACCATCATTAATCAATGAGCTAGTCCATAGAGGCGTACTAGGGACACGATGTTGTTTACAAACCACACAAGTATTAATGTTTCCGCTTAATACAATTATAGCATGGAATATAAACTTTATCATGAACAAGAATTATAATAATAGCATCTTTATTATTGCCTCTAGGGCATAATTCCAACAGTCTCCCACTTGCACTAGAGTCAATAATCTAGTTTACATTTGGCAACAATCTCACACCCATGGCACTGAGGTGCTGATCATGTTTTACACGTGGAAGAGGTTTAGTCAACGGATCTGCGACATTCAGATCTGTATGTAGTTTGCTAATCTTCAGATCTCCATCTGCTATATAATCTCGGATTATATGAAACTTGCGGTTGATATGCTTGGTCTTTGGATGATATCTTGGTTCCTTAGCAAGTGCTATGGCGCCAGTGTTGTCACACAATATCTCCAGTGGGTCCAATACACTTGGAACCACACCAAGCTCAGTGATGAAGTTCCTGATCCAAACTCCTTCACTTGACGCTTCTGCAGCAGCCATGTATTCCGCTTCTACTGTAGATCCTGCGATCACGCTTTGCTTGCAGCTTCTCCAGCTCACAGCTCCTCCATTCAAAATATAAACGTATCCTGTCTGAGATTTGGAATCATCCTTGTCGGTGTCGAAACTAGCATCGACGTAACCTTTTACGACGAGCTGTTCATCACCCCCATAGACTAAGAACATTTCTTTAGTCCTATTTAGGTACTTTAGGATGTTCTTCACGGCTGTCCAGTGTTCCACTCCTGGATCACTTTGATATCTGCTCGTCAAACTAAGAGCATTGGACACATCTGGTCTAGTACACAGCATGGCATACATGATAGAACCTATGGCCGAGGCATAAGGCACTTTGCTCATAGCTTCCCTATCATTTACCGTAGCTGGACACTGAGCCTTGCTCAATATCTTACCTGACAACATAGGCACTGAACCTTTCTTTGCCTTATCCATTCTGAACCTTTTCAGAACTTTGTCTAGGTATGTACTCTGGCTTAAAGCTATCAGGCGTCTTTGTCTATCTCTATAGATTTTGATGCCCAATATATAAGCAGCTTCACCTAGGTCTTTCATTGAAAAACACTTGTTCAAATAACTCTTCACATTGTTAAGCATGTTAATGTCATTTCCAATAATCAATATGTCATCCACATATAGTACCAGAAATGTCACCGAGCTCCCACTCACTTTCTTGTAGATACAAGCTTCGTAGCAATTTGGAACAAATCCAAAGCTCTTGATCACTTGATCAAAACGAAGGTTCCAACTCCGAGATGCTTGCTTCAGTCCATAAATGGAACGCTCAAGCTTGCATACTTTATCAGCATCCTTAGGATCGACAAAACCTTCGGGTTGCATCATATACAACTCTTCATCAATGTTGTCATTAAGGAACGCAGTCTTGACATCCATCTGCCAAATTTCATAATCATGAAACGCAGCAATTGCTAATAAAATCCAAATGGACTTAAACATCGCTACGGGAGAGAAAGTCTCATCGTAGTCAACACCTTGAACTTGTCGAAAACCTTTCGTGACAAGCCGTGCTTTATAGACGGTAACATTACCATCCGCGTCCGTTTTCTTCTTGAAAATCCATTTGCACTCAACGGCCTTTCGGTCGCTAGGAGGGTCCACTAAAGTCCATACTTGGTTTTCGCTCATGGATCCCAATTCGGATTTCATGGCTTCTAGCCATTTCTCGGAGTCTGGGCTCATCATCGCTTCCTCATAGTTCGTAGGTTCATTGTCTTCTACTAACAAGACAGTCAAGACAGGGTTGCCGTACCACTCAGGAGGGGCACGCGACCTTGTCGACCTGCGACGTTCAGTAGCAACATCGTCCGAAGCTTCATGATCCTTATCATTAGCTTCCTCTATTATTGGTGCAGGCGGCACTGGAACAATTTCAGGTGTTGCACTACTCTCCAATTTAAGAGAAGGTTCAATAACCTCGTCTAGCTCTACTTTCCTCCCACTCACTTCTTTCGAGAGAAACTCCTTCTCAAGAAAGGAACCGTTCTTTGCGACAAACACTTTGCCTTCGGTTCTGTGATAGAAGGTATACCCAATAGTTTCCTTAGGGTATCCTATGAAGACGCATTTCTCCGCTTTGGGTTCGAGCTTGTCCGGCATCAACTTCTTGACGTAAGCTTCGCATCCCCAAACTTTAAGAAACGACAACTTAGGTTTAGCACCAAACCACAGTTCATACGGTGTCGTCTCAACGGATTTAGATGGTGCCCTATTTAAAGTGAATGCAGCGGTTTCTAATGCATAACCCCAAAATGATAACGGCAAATCAGTAAGAGACATCATCGATCGGACCATATCTAATGGGGTTCGGTTCCGGCGTTCAGACACACCATTGCGCTGTGGTGTTCCGGGTGGCGTGAGTTGCGAAACAATTCCGCTTGATTTAAGATGCGTGAGAAAATCATAACTCAAATATTCGCCCCCACGATCGGATCGTAGAAACTTAATCTTTCTGTTACGATGGTTCTCCACTTCATTATGAAATTCCTTGAACTTTTCAAATGTTTCAGATTTATGTTTCATTAAATACCCATATCTACTTAAGTCATCGGTAAAAGTGAGAAAATAGCGATATCCACCGCGCGTCGAAACACTCATTGGTCCGCATACATCGGTATGTATGATTTCCAACAAGTCTGTTGCTCGCTCCATCATTCCGGAGAACGGGGTTTTGATCATCTTGCCCATGAGGCATGGTTCGCATGTGTCAAATGATTCAAAATCAAGAGACTCCAAAAGTCCATCAGAATGGAGTTTCTTCATGCGCTTTACACCAATATGACCTAGACGACAGTGCCACAAATAAGTAGTATTATCACTATCTACTTTGCATCTCTTAGCCTCAATGTTATGGATGTGTGTTTCATCCCTTTCGAGATTTAGAAGAAATAAACCATTCACAAGAGGTGCATGACCATAAAAGATGTTACTCATATAAATAGAACAACCATTATTGTCCGATTTAAATGAATAACCGTCTTGCAATAAACACGATCCAGAAATAATGTTCATGCTCAATGCAGGCACATAATAACATTTATTAAGGTTTAAAACTAATCCCGAAGGTAAAACTAAGGAGAGCGTGCCGACGGCCATCACATCAACTCTTGATCCGTTGCCAACGCGCATCGTCACCTCATCCCTCGCAAGCCTCCGTCTATTCCGTAGCTCCTGTTTCGAGTTACAAATATTAGCAACTGAACCAGTATCAAATACCCAGGCACTACAACAAGGGCTAGTAAGGAAAACATCAATAACATGTATATCAAATATACCTTTGATGGTGCCAGCCTTCTTGTCCGCTAAGTACTTCGGACAGTTGCGCTTCCAGTGACCCTTGTCCTTGCAATAGAAGCACTCAGTGTCCGGCTTAGGACCAGACCTGAGCTTCTTCTCAGCAGGGGCAACGCGCTTGCCGCCGCCTTTCTTGAAGGGCTTCTTTGCACCTTTACCTTTCTTAAAGGAGGGCTTGTTGACCATCAACACATGATTATCCTTTTTGATGTCCACCTCCGCAGCCTTCAGCTTTGCGAAGAGCTCGGTGATCGTATCAGTGGAACCAATCTGATTATGAGTCACTACAAAACTTTTGTAGCTGGGAGGGAGTGATTGCAGAACCCTGTCAATCTTGAGCTCCTCTGGAATCTTGTAGTCCAGTTGCTCAAGGCGTTGAGTGTATCCCGACATCTTTATGGCGTGCTCACTAACGGAACTCCCTTCCTCCATCTTGCAGTTAAAGAATCTCTCAGAGATCTCATATCTCTCAGAACGGTCCTGAGTCTGAAACATGGTTTTCAGCTCCTCGAGAATCTCAAAGGGCCCGGGATAGTCTTCAAAACGATTTTGAAGATCCGATTCCATAGCAAACAACATGGTGCTCTTAATCACACCATAATCATCTTTACGCGACTGATAGACAGCTTTCTCATCAGCCGGCGCAGTTGCAGCAGGGGCGTCACCTAACGCTTTCTCAAGGACATAGTCCTTTTGACCGCCAGAGAGAATGATTCTCAGATTGCGGAACCAATTGGTGAAGTTAGACCCATTGTTCTTAAGCTTTTCTTTCTCAGCAAAAACGTTGAAGTTGAAGTTGGACTTAGCCATGTGATCTACAATATTTGCAAGTACAAATTAGACTATGTTCATGATAACTAGTTCAACTTTTAATCAAATTACTAGATGAACTCCCACTAAATTCAACATCCCTCAAGTTGTTTAGTGAACACGATCCAAATTCACCACACCTAATCCGATCTTCACGAGAAGAGATGTGGTTTCAATGGTGGACAACGAAGTGTCGATCATATCATTCATATGACTCATGCTTAACCTTTCGGTTCATGTGTTCCGAGGCCATGTCTGTACATGCTAGGCTCGTCAAGTTAGACCCAAGTATTTCCGCGTGTGCAAAACTGGCTTGCACCCGTTGTATGTGAGCGTAGAGTCTATAGCACCCGATCATCACGTGATGCTTGGACACGGAGAACTTTCGCAACGGTGCATACTCGGGGAGAACACAGTTTTTATCTTGATCTTTAAGTGAGGAATCATCTTATAATGCTACCGTCGCGATCTAAACATAATAAGATACATAAAAGGATAAACATCACATTCATATAACTTTATGTGACATGGTATAGCCAATCTTCGCGCAATGATCTCCATCTTGTGCGTGCCAGCATGATCTCCATCACTCCACCATGATTGCCTCCACCACGAATAGCAACTACAACTATTGCTAACTACTTAGCGATAAAGTGAAACTATTACATGGCGTATAAGAAGTTGACACACAGGTCATACACAATTATAAAGACAACCATATGGCTCCTGCCGGTTGTGTACTCATCGACATGCAAGTCGTGAAACGTTACAAAACATGATCATCGCATGCATTATACACATCACATCTTGGGCCATACCATATCACAGAAAACACTCCCTGCAAAAACAAGTTAGACGCCTCTACTTTGTTGTTGCATGTTTTACGTGGCTTATGGGAGTAGCATGCTAAGAATGATTCTTACCTACGGAAAGCCACAACGGTGATATTATGGTTGCCAAACTCCGGTGTTAAACCCATGACAACTATAGTGAGAGAAACAGGCATCCACCAGCCGCATGTGTGGAACAAGCCACACGTCAAGTGCGGAGCCGGTCTCGCGAACGACGTCGCGTAAGGTTGGCCTGGACCGCTTCAATCTCATTATCCCGCGTCATAAGAAGAACACAAACAAGAGGCTTGCAACAGAAAACATCAACGCTCGCAACAACCATGTTGCGTTCTACTCGTGAAACACATCTACGCATAGATCTAGCTCTGATACCACTCAAGGGTTTCGTGGCATAGTAAATCAAAATTTTCTACGGATGCGAACAGAGGGAAAGCCAAGATCTAATCTAGGAGATGCAAACAACGAGAGAGATTGGATTAGATCTTCATACCCTTGAAGATTCGCACAGCGGAACGTTCGTCGGAACGTGGGTGATGTAGTCGTACTCGCTTCTCCTCCTCGCGATCCGATCCGATCTAGCACCACAAGTGGCGATGCCTCCGTGAGATGCACACGTGCAGCACCTCGACATCTCCTCCTTCCTTGGTCCAGCAAGTATGGTGGAGAGATGGGTTGGATCTGCAACGCGACGGCGCGGTGCAATTGGTGGAGAATTTCTGCAGCAGGGCTTCGCCTACAAGCAGTCGGGAGGGAGAGAGGAGGGCAGCAGGGCGGCTAGGGTTGGAGGGGAAGGTGTAGGGGGTGGTGCGCCCCCAGCCCTCTATATATATAGGGGTGGGCGCAGCCCTAACCCCTCCCCCAAGCCCTAGGCCGGCGGCCAAAGGAGGAGTGGGGGGCAAGGAAACCCCCCCCTTCTAGAAGGTCTATCTAGGGTTTTACCCTAGCTGGCCGGTTGGGCCCTATGGGGCCTTGTGCCCCTGGCCCAATGCGGCCAGGGCACTCCCTCATAGGCCCATGCCCCCTCCCGGAAGGTGGGGCCACGTTGGTCCCCTTCCGGAAGGTTCTAGAAGCTTCCGGTACAATAGCGATTAACCCGGAACAATTTTGAACTCCAAAAACTGCACTGCCTTATATGAATCTTATTCTCCGGACCATTCCGGAACCTCTCGTGATGTCCCGGATCCCATCCGAGACTCCGAACAAAAACTCATAAACCAAATATCCAATCTATCCTAGCGTCGAGACACGTTAAGTGTGTGACCCTGCGGGTTCGAGAATATGCGGACATGATCTTCTATCAATAATCAACAGCGGGGTCTGGAAACCCATATTGACTCCCACACATTCATCGATGATCATATCGGATGAACCACGATGCCAGGATTCAATCAATCCCATATATATATTCCCTTCATCTCGCGATATTTTACTTGCCCGAGATTCGATCGTCGGTACCGTCATACCTAGTTCAATCTCGTTCACAACAAGTACTTTACTCGTTCCGTAATCCGATATCACTTTGTGATTAACTCCTTAACCACATGCTTGCAAGCGGTGTTGATATCGATTACCGAGTGGGCCCGAAGTATATCTCTCTGACTTGGGAGGGATAAATCCCATCTCGATACATACAACCCAACAGGTACTTTCCGATCACCTGAGAGAAACCTTTATGATCACCCTCTCATAGGATGACATTTGATGACCTCAAAGCTTTCTTCCGATACCAGGGAGTTGTATTATCTCATGGTCTAAGGAATACAATATTTGATATAAGAAAAGCTTCACAAAGATGAACACGATGACACGATCTAATTGCTTCGCTTAGTTTGGGTCTGTCCATCACATCATTCTCCCAATGATATGATCTCGTTATTAATCGACAACTCATGTCCATGGTTAGGAAACCTTAACCATCATTAATCAATGAGCTAGTCCATAGAGGCGTACTAGGGACACGGTGTTGTTTACAAACCACACAAGTATTAATGTTTCCGCTTAATACAATTCTAGCATGGAATATAAACTTTATCATGAACAAGAATTATAATAATAACATCTTTATTATTGCCTCTAGGGCATAATTCCAACAATGTACACATCCAGATATGTCCTATGCTCTAAGTGTTATGAGCATATACCAGAATGAATCGTAAAATGATCATTGGACTATAGTAAGGATATTCTTATGATCTTTTGGAAGAAATAAGAATATATTTGTGTAGAGGTGACAAACAATTACAAATAGTTCATTGTAAAGCGTTACATTGATACTAGTTTTGTCGCAAGATACAAATTAAGTTTATCTCAATTTAAACTATGAGTGGCACAATGAAATGGAAAGGAGTTTTCATGATGGATTTGGATGTATTGCAAAGTTAAGACATTGTGACGAATACTACAACAAAAGGCTAAGTATATGACTGCTATAGTAGCAGCAAAGGAGGGAATTTGTGTCAAGTAGTTTGTTATCAAACTAAGGTGTGGTTCGCAACGGGCTAACACTAAAGATATATTGTATGGCAATAGTATCAACGTGTTTTAAACCCCAAGGAACTAAAGGTCTCACCGAAAGACCAAATTTATACAATGCCATCTCATTGGAGAATGAGTGATGCGTGAAGACGCAAAGACATGCAAATACACACGGACCTGAAAGTGTCAGATCCGTAGATTATGTTAACCACTTGCAGTTGCGTATTTGGAACACCAGAAAGCCATAGGTGTTCAATACGCAAAGTTTTCAAACTAGATTATTGTCTCTAGTGCAAGTGGGAGACTGAAGGGAATATGCCCGAGAGGCAATAATAAAGTGGTTATTATCGTATTCCTTATTTATGATAAATGTTTATTTTGCATGCTATAATTGTATTAATACAGAAACGTTAATACATGTGTGTTTAATAAACAAAAAGGAAGTTCCTAGTTATGCCTCTCTTATAAACTAGCTCGTTGATTAACATGATGATCAAAGTTTCCTGATCATGGACATTGGATGTTGTTAATAACGAGGTCACAACATTAGTGTAATGATGTGATGAACATTCATCCGAAGTATAGCATTACGATCAAAGTCATTGAGTTTATATTGCTATAACAACTTACGAAGTGATCCTAATCCTTAGACCATGAGATCATGTCAATCACTAACACCGGAAGAGTTTCTCGGTGACATCAAACGTCACACCGTAACTGGGTGATTATAAAGATGGCTTCAGAACAACTAAAGTGTTATGTTGAGACCCATGGATCAAGAGTGGAATTTGTTCATCCTGATGACGGATAGATATGCTCTGGGCCCTCTCGGTGATATCACATTGATTAGCTTGCAAGCAAGTGATTTGATCACTAGAATGTTATATCACGGGAACGAGAAAAGAGTGCATGTCGGTAACGAGATCAAACTAGGTATGGAGATACCGATGATCGAATCTCGGACATGTAATATATCGTGAAACAAAGGGATTAAGATACTAGCATAAAAAGTTCACATGATCACAGAAGTCATCGTTGAATGTGTGGGAGTCAGTATGGATCTCCAGGTCCCGCTGCTGATTATTGATCGGAGAAGGGTCTCGATCATGTCTGCATTATTCGCAAACCGTAGGGTGACACACTTAAGGGATACCGACACCATTCGGAGCAAATGATATGCCAGAGAAAGAAAAAGGAAAGCGCGGGAATTTATTTCACTAGACACCGAAACTGTTTCGGTTGAAATTACTGAAACTGGTTCTGCATGTGAAATTGAAATGTTGTAAGGGGTTTTATGTGAATGTTTGTTAATTAAAGTAATTAACAAAATTCTGAATAAATAAATAAAAGAGTTTTATTTAAATGAGAGCTTGCATTAAATTTGGTGGAAATTTAATGCATGTGAGTGGATTTTTGAGTGGGGGCTTTTTAATGGGAGTGGAGGCTTTTCATTTTGAGTGGGAGCTCCACCCACATGAATGTGGAAGAGGTGGGGGCAGCCCCCATGGCTGGGCTCCATGCCCCTTGGGTGCCCCCCCTCTCTCCTATAAAAGGCCCCCCTCTCCTCCTCTCAAAGCACACCTCCTCGCGAAGGATCTCTCTCCCCCCTTTAGAATTTCCCCATGGTCTCGGATCAGCGAGATACATGTTCCCGGTGGCTTTTTCTGGAAGGATTTGTTGCTTCCGCTGCTTCGCTGGAGCGAGGGCACGGAGGTTGTCGGGGTACCCGTACGTCTGTGCGATCACGGATGCACCACTGCTTTGAGGTGCTGGACTTGATCGTGCTGGACCGGCTGGACCAGATGGACTTCATCACGATCTTGAGATCGGCAAGCGTTCGTCTACATCATCCATGAGTACAACCTCGTTAACGCTATTCGATCTTCGAGTGTATGTATTCTATGGATGTATATCCACCCGTTGCTTGTATCTAGTAGATTGATCTTGGTACTTAGTTGTTCCCATCGTAGGAAATTTTTTGTTTTCTATGCTGCGAACCCTACACATTCACCATTGGTCCACATCATGCTACATCAACCATGCCCACAAAGATGAATTCATTCCATACATCTCCCTCCTTTGGTTATCATGTGAATGGGATCCTACTTGAGACAAGTGCCAATTCTATGAACATGCCCATTACCAAGACACCAAGAGGAGACGACAAGAAGACCCCAGGAACTAAGACCCCCAAGAAAGAGGCGTGGAAGAGAAGGCAGAAGAAGACTTCTGGCGCCAGGCCTGGTGCCACCGGAAGCCTCGCCGGAACTTCCGGCGCCCAGCCCGGCGAACCAGAACCACCACCAGAACTCCCGGCGACACAACCGGCAAACCGACCTCCCCACCGAAACCGCGTACTATAAGCCCTTCCGGCAGCCGACCGAGAAAACCGGTCACCACCGGAAATGTTGGTGCCAACTCCGACATTGCCGGACTTACCGCCGGAATACCTAGCCTGCGTGCTGTAAAGGGTTTGATGCCCAGAATATTCCCTCCCACCTACCCATTCGCCCTTAGTACTATAAATAGCCCCCTTGTGGCTCAGATCTAGTTGGAGTTGATGATGAATGAAGGCTTGTGCCTAACCCTAGATGTGAACCCTTCTCTATAGTTAATCTATGAGTTGTACAAGGCCTTGGAGTTCGGTGTTTGTCTCCAAGCCGTCAAGACCCTCCTCAAGTGTTTGGTCTCTCCTCATCAAGGATTCTAGTAGTGTTAGGTCTCTCCCCTTTGGGATTCTACTTGGTTGCTAATCTCTCCTTTGATTTGGATTCTATCATCCGCTTGCCGATCTCTCCTTTGGTGATTCTACCTAACGGTCTCTCGCTGAGGATTCTATTGGATTGGTTGTTCTAACCAACGGGAGCAAATCGAATCGGGTTGTGTTTACGTGCGTTTGTATCTTTACCTTACGTTTGTGTTGCGTTCATCGTGTTCATCGGGTTTCCCCTCACTTCCCGCCTCAAATCCATGAAGATCGGGTAACCCAGGGTCAATCCCACAAGGGATCCCATATCATATACATCAATAAATCAAAGTAAAAAATACCTGATCAGTTTTTCATCATGAGAAGGACCATGGAGAAAAAGAAACACACGAAGGCCAAAAGAGGCCAGGTGGCATGGCCTGCCTGGGTGCACGCGCCAGCTGGGCCCATTCGGCCCTCGAGCGTCTCCTCGGATCCTCCTTTTTACAGATACCTCTGTTTTGCCAAAATACCTACTCCCTATTTTTTCCCATGATTTACAGAGGCGGCGTCGGAGGTGAAAGTCTTCTCCTACTCCGGGAGAGGGCAGATCTCGCTGTGCCGGAGCCTCCAACAAGGGGGAAATCGACGCCATCATCATCACCGTTCCTTGTGGCATATGGGAAACCTCCCCATCAACATATCCATCAGCACCAACATCATAACCATCTCCATCTCCAATATCCATCTTATTCCCCTCATAGTTTATGATTGATTGAACCCTAGAAAGGGCATGTTTGATTCAAAGGATTTACATAGGAAACTTAAAGGATTAAATCCCATAGGAAATTTTCCTATGATGGTTATTTGATTTGTAGGATTGATTCTTATAGGAAATTTTCCTAGGAAATCCTTTGCACTAGATTGCATAGGAAATCTAACATCCACTCAAACCTCTTTTTTAGAATCCTTTGCTTTTCCTTTGATGGAATCAAACAAACTTTCTAGCATATGGGTTCCTATAGGAATGAAGTGGGCATTGACATTTCAATCCTATGTTTTTCCTATCCCTATGTTTTTTCTATCCTATAAATCAAACATGCCCATTGCAGTCTATGGTCGTGCAAGTAAACACTGTCTTTAGGAAAAAGAGGAGGGCACAAACTCCACTAATTCACTTGAAACATGGTCTCTTGTGTGCCGACCCAAAAAGTATGGAGTCCTAGGTGTGTTGAATCTTGAGCTCCAGAATAAAGCGCTTCTCATCAAACAACTTCATAAATTCTATGATAAAGGAATGTGCCATGGATAAAACTTGTTTGGTTGCTCTATGGTGATTTTGTTCCTCACACTCGGTCTAAGCGAGGGTCCTTTTTGGTGGAAATACATTTTCAGTTTGATTGATGATTATCGCAGCATTACCAAAGCAGTGGTGGGTGATGGCTCTTCTATTCTTTTTTTGGAAGGATTTTTGGCATCAAGGCGAATTATTGTGCGACACATTTCCTCGCCTCTTTTATTTTGTGCTAGATGGTGATTCTTCTGTGGCTAAGTTGGCATCTGAATCTGACTTGACTACACTTTTTGCTTTACCACTATCAGTTGAAGCTTACCAAGAGTTGCAATGTATGTAAGAACCCATTTCTGATCTGTCCATTGATACTCTCTTGCCGGATCAGCGTATTCTTGTCTGGGAGAGTAACACTTATGCGCCCTCGAAATTCTATAACTTCTTATTTGGTCAACTGTAGCAAGAGACTATCTTTCAGAATATTTGGAAATCTAAGGCCCTCCCCAAACTTAAGGTTTTTCTCTGGCTTCTGTTGCACGATCGGCTCAATACAAAGGATCTCATTATTCGCAAATAGTGGAGATTGGACTCGACTAACTATTGTATCTTATGCAACTCTCAATCCCTGGAGACCCGAGAACATTTGTTCTTTACATGTTCATTTGCTAAACGATGTTGAGATGAGCTTCAGACTACTTGGGGGAATTCTGTACCCTTAAGGGAACGTTTTGCCTACGCTCAAAATTCTTTTGTTGGACCCTGCTTTCTGGAAATAGTTACTAGTGCAGCTTAGAATATTTGGAAATAAAGAAATGAGTTTATTTTACAAAGTCAACCCCCATACTTTGGTCGTTGGAGGGTCAAGTGCCAAAGAGATATTCTCCTTCATCAGTACAGGCCGAAGCACACCCTAGGTCAACCTCTTGTTTACTAGGTCCTTTCTATTTTTGTTTAGTTTATGGCCTCTTTCTTTTTGTCTCAGTTTTTTGCCTTTTTTCCTCCCTGATGTAAGATACTTTAGAAGAGACTTTGCTCTCTCGTTTTGATTAATTGAAAATTTACACCGTAGGGGCTTCCCCTACGGTAAAGTTGTCGAAAAAAAGATATTGTTTGAGTGTTATTTGCATGTATGTGATTAGCAACTTGTCTTTATTTGGTGGAGAGATTATATTTTCAGATTGTGTTGTAATCCATATGTCACTAATCCATATCATGTTTTACACTTGTGAGTATATCCCCATGTTCCTGAGGGCATATGGTGAATTGGCTATGATTTCCAGTAATATGCGATGAGTATTTTGTCAAGTTTATATATTTTATATTGTTCTATGATGGTGATGTGCGAACATCGACTGCATATCACTTCACCTATATGGGATCATAGGGCTGCACTTCAATGTAATGAAGAGGGTTGGAAGGTATGGAATGACTGAAATCTTTTTACAATACTTTGAGTTGCATTAGAGGGATTTATATCGGGGACCCATGAACTTACTGCTATGGTGGGGCATTTATGTCTTAACGATTCCTATGTTTTCTCATGAAAATGGCTATAGGGCCCATCATAAGGGGTGTACTTTCTCATATTTATGGCTCCACCTAAACTAGGCTCCATCCTAAGAGAACTAAACTTGACAAGATATTCACCATATTGTGTAGAAATCTGTATGCTAAGTAAATCCATACCATCCTCGGGAACGTTTGGTATATATAAGAACACACACTTGAGATTGTCCTCTTGCTGCATAGAGGATTGGGCTTTATCTTATTATGATCATTTATTTACTGCAAATTACTTTCAGCAATTTATATTACTGCAAATTACAAACCCAAAACACCAAACCTTTGCATATTTTTTTGCTTTATTGGTCAAACTTTCTAACCAATACCTTTAGCTCCTTGTGGGTTCGACAAACTTTTCTTATTGAAAAATACTACAATTGATCTCCTACACTTAGGAGTCATCAGAAACCATTAAACTTCAAAATCACCATTGAAGTCGTGTCAAAGCCCACTCGTGGTCACAGCTTCGTTGTAGCATTGGACAGGTAGGCATGGAGCTTTGTTGGACCCATTGCCGGTGTGTCATGTCATTGTAGCAGGCATTTATTACCATTTAGACCATCGTCCAACCCTAGGAATTTTTAGACAACCTCTCCCCTTTAACTCTGCTCCCCCGATTATTATGACGTGGAGGGGGAAATGGAGCGACGCCACTGATCACTCCACCTTGTTCTTCTTTTATGGAGAAAATAAGTTGCCGGTGGTCATCATCTCCGAGTGGGTTGAGAGGTGGTGAGGCGCGGTGCAGTCCTGGAGGTGCGCCAGGCTCCTTGCAACAGGCTAGAAGGCGATCCCACACCCGTATACGGTAAGCCACAACCCGTCATGATTCTAGTCAGAAAGCCATGGATTTTATAGATATTTATTGTAGTTTTAGGGTTCTTATCATCTGATCGAGTAGGTTTCTTGTGTTTGCTATCTGTTCAAACCAATTGGTTTCCTTTGGGTTTGGGTAGATGATTTGGGTGGGTTTGGGCAAATGATTTGAGTGGGTATGGGGTATGGTTTACTAAAGCAACAAAAAAATTAGAGTGAAATTGTTCATTGCATAGTGGATTGTTATGTAAAGTTGAGTTCATATGTTTGCATTTATAGTAGGTGGTAATTAAACTAGTTGTTCACTATTAGTTAATTGGCTCTATTTTTTCATGTTAGTTCATAGCTAATGATGAACTCTTGATTTGGAGAAGCGGTAGTAGTTGGCTCTATTTTTTCATGTTAGTTTATACTTTACACTAGAAATTAATCATGGTTGATTTTTTTTTGGCAATGGTAGTGACATACATTATCTTGATGGTCACATTATCTGTTATGATGACGTTGATACACTAACTTGGTCACCACTGATCCTTGAGAATATCGTGGAAGGTCTTTTATTGTAATCCATTGGTTACTATGAATAATAATTTGAGGAAGATAAGAGATCAACTAGACACAAGAAGAAGAATTACTCTAGTTGACCTCTGCCAACATTATTTCTATCTATATTTGGATCATGATCATAGTTTGGATGCCATTAATTGGGATGATGTAGTGCATTTCCAGTTGCTGATCTGCCTCTGTTCAGCCCTTGTAAGGCAGGAATCAGCACACAAGGTGAGGTGGCGTATAATCATGATGATCAAGATCTAGTACCAATTCAAGTTATGTATCCAACAACTAAAAATTCACAACAAATTTGTGTGTAAGATTCAGTTTCTAGTAGAACAAGGAAGATCAAGAGGATGAGAAGCAACAGTGCAAAAGTTTCTGAACTAACATAAGAAGAAGAACACAATGAAGCAGTGTCTGACAATGAGGATGAACAGGATTCAAACTTTGAGCATGTGGACTCTGATTATGTTCTAAGTGATGGTGATGAGGATCTTAATGCAGATAACGTAGAAGAGTAGTCAGATGAAGAGTGCAAGAAAGGATGTTCATCTAGGAAAGGCAAGAGTGCAAACGAGAAAGGAAAACATAAGTTTCTAATGAAAGAGGAGATTTCAAATGAGGAGGATTTTTGGGGACCTGACTCTGAAGATGAACTAATTATATGAGATTCACAAATTTTCGAGAGGATGGCCTAAATTCTCCAAAGTTTGTAGTTGTCTTAGTGTTTTGCTAATGTGGAGTTGCTTAGGAAAGCTACCAGGACAAGGCAAGGGTAAAAGCAGTATGTGAAAACAACTATAGTTGGTATCTTTGGGCTTCAACCAATACTAAGACAAAAGCATGGAAGATCAAGAGATATACAGCTGAGAGCACACTAGTAGTGGCAATTGGAAAATTTGTGCTTTCATAGCCAAATTTATTATAGAAAAGTACTTGGATAATTTTAGAGATGATCAAACAATGAGTCTATTTTTTTCTCTAGGGTGGTTCAGAAGGGGTGGAACATGACACCCTCAATGAGTAAGTTTCAGAGGGCTAAAAGGAGTGACATGAAGGTAATTTATGGAGATGAAGAGGAATAATACATGATGCTGTAGGATTATGCAAGTGAGATCGGGAGGAGCAATCTGCAGGAAGTTCATTTTTTGTTTCACTTCATGCTGATGGTAGATTCAAGCAATCCTAAATGAGTCTAGAGGCATGCAAAAGAGAATTCCCTCTTACATGGTTACATGCCATTCATTTTTATTGATGTCTACCATATTAAAACTAGGTATAGAGGGCAGTTGCTAACAACTTTTGGGATTGATCCATATGACTGTATTTTACCAATTGGAAGATACAACATCTTTGGCATGGTTCATGGAGACTCTAAAGAGTGATTTGTGAATAATGAATACCACACCTTAGATTATCATGTCGGACAAGCAAAAGGTACAACTAATCTTTGCTTTCATTCATTGTAAATGTTGAATAATTCAACATCAACTATGAACTAACAATGATGAACTATCGGTTAAACTGCAGGGACTAATCAATGCTATTAAAGTGTTCCTAGATTCATAACATAGGTTATGTGCAAGACACATGTGGGAAAATTTCTAACAGTTGTTCAAAGGAAATATGCTGAAGAACCAACCATGTAAGATAGCTAGGAGCATTTCACTCTTTGAGAAGCACATGGAAGAGATGATGGTGCTTAATTCATATGCTCATGCATGGCTTGAAAATTTGGATCCCAAAACTTGGGTGAGATATTTTTAGAGTGACTTGCCCAAATGTGACATCCTATTAAACAATAACTATGAGGTTTTCAAAACGTAAGCTTCTTCCTGCTTTCATTTTTTCTATGCATGTTAGAGTAGTCTATGTGATATGTACTTGAACAGTAACTATATTTACTATCACAGGTACATTTTAGAAGCTAGAGAAATCCAGTTTGAAACAGTGAAGTCACATATTATGAGCAGACACTATACCCAAAAACAAATAAAGAATGACTTGTACTGGTCCAATATGTACAAAAAAATAGAAATAAGGCTGAGAAGCACATTGGGTTGGTAAACAATGTGTTTAAAGATGCATCTGGAGATGGATTCTTTGTAGTGGGTCAACTACTTATCTCAAAACTAGTTGATTATGTGGACCATAAAACTTGCAGTTGCATGAGGTGGCGAAAGACAGACATCCCGTGTCCACATGTCATAGCATGCTTAAGTCATGATGTGACTGATCCTTATACACTTTTTGACCACTGATATTCACTAGAAATGCATGATAAATCTTATGGCAACATTGTGTTACCATGCAAAGACAAGACAAAGTGGACAAAGATGAGTAGTCCTATAATCCACCCTCCTCTATACAAGAAACATGTTGGTAGACCTACTAAAAGCAGAAGGAAAGCACCACATGAGGTAAATGGTAGATGAGGTGGGAAGAAAATGACAAGACATGGTGTAATCATGCATTGCATCTATTGTTGTTTCCCATATCATAATAGGGGTGGTTGCAAATGGTTCAAAGCAGGCCTTCCTCCACCAAATGAAGCTACTAATAATGTGCCTCCTCCACAAACTAAACATGTTGTCACTCAGGGGCATAACCTAATTAGTAACAACCCTACTAGTCCCAACCATGAAGATCTACTTGTGGACAACTTGATTCAGCACGTAAATAAATAACTATCTAAATTATCTTACTTTAACTAGTTAGCTCTAAATGTCTAACCACTACAACTCGTCTAAGTTTGTGCATGTATAGAGGCCAGTGTAGAGGAATTTGGAGATATACCAATCCCAGAATCCACTGTCATCACAGCTACTCTAAGCTTGCTCAATCAAGCAACTCATAGCCAGCCTACTTCTAGTACTAGTATCAGTCAAGGTGATCTGGCACAAAAATTATAGCAGTTGCAACAAGATAAGAACAAAGCCAATGAAGAAAGGAAGACAATTGTTCTTGAAGCAAAGTATCAAGATGAGGTCAAGGAAGCAGAGGATAAAGCTAGGAATAAGCTAGAGCAAGAGAATATAAAGGCTCAACTTGCAGAAGTCAAAGACATGAAAGATGTAGAGAAAAGAGAGATGAGAAGTCAAGAAAGTGGGCTTTAGAAGAAAGCTAGAGAAGGGACTAAGAAAATCATAGCAGAGGTGAGAAAGTAGGTATCTAAGAAGAAAAATAAAGAAGCTATGGAGAATAAGGTAGAAGAGAAGATACTAGATGCGGAAAAGAAGATAAAGGCATAGAGAGATGCTCAAATTGTAGCACACAGAGCACAAAAGGAAACAGATGAAGGTGAAATGGTAGTCCAAAGAGCTCCATTGCCATCTCAAGAAATCAAAGATGATCATGTTCCAGATGCCCCGAACTGAAGAAAAACGTGAACATGTTTGATGAGTCCAGAGCTCCAAGGAAATCTATCATCTATGTAAAGTTTAAGTCCATTTGGTGTGTGCAGCTAGTCCTTTTGGTGTACTGGGAAATCTATGTAAACTTTAAGACTATACTGTTATGTGTTGGCTTTCTGGAACTCATGTTGCGTCCATTTTTATGCTTTTGGAACTATCATGACCATGTGAAGGGGAAATGGCAGATAATTATGCTTTATTTTTTCCTAGATTTTCTTCTAATTTCTCAATACATGTACATTCTTATGTCACAAAATAGTGGTTATTGTCATACATCATAGAAATGCACAACACATTTGGACACTGGATTTTCTCTATTTCATTAGTCAATACTTAATTCATCACATCAGGTTCATTAAAAACACCATTAGACTGGTAGGCAAAAGGTCCTTCCCTATATCACTACATAGCATCACTACACTATTCCAGTAGATCATCACTACAAACACCAAGAGAACACATTTCTTCAGAAGATCATCCCTCACTTCTTCCACACAAGCACAACACACATTGCACATAGCACAAACATTGGAACCACAACTATCTAGAAGATATATTTCCCTAACTGCAACTAAAATCCTGATCATATGTTGCTCATGTCCTTGCACACTTGTCAGATTCTCCTCCTCCTTCCTCAGCTGAAGCTCTTCCCTTCTTTCCTCTTCCCATCTTAGGGCATCAACATCGGCATCGCCTCAAATGTAGTTGTTATCGGTCAAATAGCCGATGTACTCTAGCTCCCAATGCCAAAAATTGCAACCAAACTGTCAACATTCAAAAACAACAAAATCAACCCAATTTTTTGCAACACAAGCAAATAACACCAAATTCACAGTAAATCAGCAGCCAATGCAACGACAGAGTCATACCCCATGATTCTTGCACTTGTAGAAGACCCATCCGGGGTGGTCCGCTGTCCCCGAACAATACTGCTCCACCAGCCTACCGCAACCGGTGAAGTGGACGGAGGGGACGGGCAACAGAGCCCACAAACACGACAAGCTTGCACTGGACATGTGGGGGTGTTGACGACGGTGTTTCGATTTAGGATTACAGAAGAGGAGAGGAACGCCACGAGGTTAGACCGACGACGGGAACGTGTCTAGTCAGACAGCAAGATTTAGTACTCATCCCCGTTTCACAAAAAAAAACCTCCCAAACTTCTACATCACTAACTAACCATTCATTAATCTGATACTGGGTCCAACACAAGGTCATGTCTGCATGCACACTACTACGATACAAGCGGTGACCACGATTGATGCGTCAACACGACTTCAATAACCGTAAATTCGTGTACAGTGATTGTACTCCCTCCGTCACGGTTTGGAGGGCGTCTTACAAAATACATGCGTTCAAAACTTCTCTCCTTCTAAGCACGTTAGACTTAATTACAGAATTAATGCCCATTTTTTCTCCCCACTTTCTACTCCATGCAGCCAAGGAATTAATTTTTGCATGCAACTCCACCAATGCATGCGCCTAAACTTCTTGTTCCATTGAGTAATTATGTTTAATAGGGCGCCGAATAATTAACGGACATATGTTTTGACACAAATCTGGTCCCATCAGCGCTCACCTAGGTTTCAACAATCTCTCTAAAACGCCATCCAAACCGTGACTGAGGGAGTATTGATTTTGCTATAGACAAGTTTAGTTATTAACGATAGATTTAATTCCATCGCTAGCTCCCGAGTAGTAGTTCAGATTTCAATGCCGGAGCAATCTGACTCGCGAACAGGTATCGCTCCTCTCGCCCCCTCTCCCGAGGGCGACGGGAGCGCCGCCGGCCCGCCCCCTCCCTCTCCGACCCCTTCCCCTTCTCCCCCTGTCGCTGCCGCCGACCAGGGCTGCCGGGCGCTGCCCGCGTGGTGCCAGCGGTGGCGGGCTTCTTATCCCCGCGCCGGGAGGACGGGAGTCGGGGCTCCCTCGCTCGGCGGTGGTGCACTTGGGGCGGCGGAGGTCCAGCGTGCTGGGGGCTTGGCGACGTGGTGGCACGGCTGTGGGCGGCGGGGCAGCGCGGGTAGCAGCGGCAGGCGGAGCTCGAGCTGGCAGGGCCATGGCGGCCCAGATCGGGCCCCTTTGGGCCCAGATCTGGGTAGGGCGGGCCGGTCGGCTCGAATTGACTGCTTTGCAGATCATGGCGGGTAGGAGAGATGGGATCCGCGTTTCCTCGGCCGGCCTGTTGCAGCGCGGTTGCGGACTTTAGGGTCCATCGGGGCCCGGCCGGACCGCCATGGGACTGGTTTGCCTCTGCGGAGGCTTTACGGGTCCGCTGGACCTGGCCGAACATATGTAGGACTGGTTTGTCTGCGGCCGCGTCCGGTCGACTACCGCCTCCGGCGGTGGAGGAAGTTCCCTCCCGCGCGGCCACGGTACCGGGGGCCTTATTTCAGTTCTACCTATGTCATGATGTTGCAGACCTCGCGACGGCTTGCTCGGTGAGATGGCGCTAGTGGATTCGGGACCGGAGTGGCGCATGTTCGTGGGTGGCAAGTTTGGTGGTGGTGAGGCCTTCCCTCGCGGGGCTCTCGTGCTACGCCTCGCCCGGGGGTTGTGGATAGGGTCTTCGGGAGAAATCCTTGTCGGCTCGTCTGACACTGATGCGGTGCCGCCCGCGGGTGGCATCTTCCTTCCTGGAGGGCGTCGTGGCTACCCTTCATCCACTTCCCTTTGTGTGCCGAGGAAAACCCTAGGGCCAATTGGCTCAGACAGCAGCGGTCGCTTCCCTCTTGAGGGTGCTGCTTGGTGCTTGATGAGTCGGGGCTAGGAGTGGGGTGGATATTCTTTGGAGGGCGCAGATGGTTGTGGTTTTTCTAGTCTAGTTGATCCGTCTTCGTCTTCATTCTTTTTTGCTTTTTCTTGTTTTAGTTCGAGTGTGTGTGCTGCCGCCCCAGCATCTTGTGTCGTGTTTGTCGTGTTTGGATGTTGTGCTGTCTAGCCCAGCAGCGGTTTTACCTGTATGCTTTATTTATAAAGCGGGACGAAAGGCTATTTCGAAAGAGTTCAGATGTCATAAGGGAACCAAATTTCGTTCGAAAAGCAGAGAGAAGCGAGCCAACTTTAACGTTGGCCCCAGCTCCCATCTGCCAAAATTGAATCGTTCTCAACTCACCGCTCCCCCATTCGTCGGCTTCTCTCGACTGGCCTCCGCTCTCACGCGCTGCATACTCTCCATGGCGGGGGGATCGCTCGCGCTGAGCCAAGCTGGAGCCACGCCCAACCGCCTAAAGCGCAAGGCCCCTGACTCTTCCGACGCCGCCACCACCTCCACCTCAGCAGGAGAGGACGAGGCGGCGGCGGGGGAGGAGGAAGATATAGAAGAGCTGGAGAGGAAGGTGGCCGATCTGGGCCGCCGCATACTCGAGCACCGCCGCGACGCCGCCACCCGCTTCCTCGGCGCTGCAGTATCGCGGCCCGCCGCCTTCCGTCCGACGGCCTCTCCCGGTATGCGCGCTTTCGGCCTTGCTCTAGTGCTAGGGTTTCCAGTTAGTTCTTCCCCTTTCTTTGGGGTTTGTACGATTTGCGCGTCGATAGGTGGTTCTTGAAGCACACATAGAAAAATGCCCCTCTTTATTGTTTACTTATAGTCAGGACTTGGAATTAGGGAGACAAGGGTGGAAGCTAGCCTTTTGGATCTAAGTTGAGATTTTGAGCGAGCAAGAGAGAAATGAAGGGATGGATTTGTTCCTGTTTGCAAAATTGTTGACAAACCAATCATTGGAATCGGTGACATAGTCTAGGTAAGTTGTAATCGGGTCTCTTGTTGCCGCTCGTAGCTAACAAAATTTGCCATGGCTCAGTTTGGGGTTGCTAGGCTGCGATGTGCTGTGTGGAGCTTGTTTATAATCTGGTGTGGAAAATAGCCTCGAAAATATGCAAAAACTAATTAGAAAATCGTGATTGTGAAAAAACAACCTAGAATTTTATGGTTATGTCTTTATATGGTTAGTTATAATAATCAAACTTAGTTCAGATACTAAACAAAATTCTTGGCAATTTTATCATCTGACCTTATTACCTTACATGATGTGCTTTGTTTGCTCTGAGTGAAAGGGAATTATGTAAAATTTGACATAAGAGAACATGTGGCATGACTCTCACTATCTACATGGCGCACTTATTTTTCATGATTTTACTTTGACCATCAGTTTGACTAAGAATAAGTGAAATATTTGTGTAAATGTTATACCATCGAAAACTTCTTTCAAATACGAATTGAATGATATAATTTTTGTAACACGTAACACATGCTTTATTGGTCAAAGTTGAATCTCGAAAGTGTGCGCTCCACGTAAATAGGGATGGAGGGAGTAAGATGCTAGATATCATAGTATATTATATTCTGATCGGTTGTGCTGTAAATTTAGATGACTCTGTTGCTCCGTCAGAAATTGCTGAGAATTGTTTGTGTAACTGCTTACTGCAAGACAGACTAATCCACCCTTTCAACTGTCAAACCCCAAAAAATGAACCATTCTTTTATCATGTTTTCCCCTTTGCAAATCCAACCAAACATTTGTGTTAATTAATCACAAGTTAGTCCCCTACTGATTTCACTGCCATTTACTCGATACTTGACCACGTGCTCAATCTGCTACTTGGCAACCATATTATATTAAACCTCGCTTGGCATGGCATGAATAAGGGGCAAACCTAAATAATATACAACTGAGAAATAACTTGCACAGTTTTGGTAGTTCAACATAGGCTGACACCAGTATGGATATTGCAGAAGCCTCAAGTGAACAACAGTCCGTCTCTGGAACCTCTCTTGCTGAAGCCGACCAAGATATGCTTGAAAAGCTAAAGATCTTCAAATCCAGGGCTGAGGCTAGCATTGCAGCTAGGCCCAAGGTGCTGAACCAAATGAATGGATGTGTTGCTCGGTTGGAGAAGCTGGAGCAACTGAATGTCTACCAAAGAAAACGGTAGCAGTTAACAGTGATAATGGTCTCTTCTGTTGTTTTATGCATTATTGTTTATGAGGCTGTGTGTTCACTCGGCAAGTGTACCATCTGTAACAATTTGGTGTTGAAATAGCTTGATTCAGTAGTGTTTAGCAAAAGCTCTCTCACTGACAGAGCATCCATCATTGCAGTTTGGATGTAATCTACTACAGGTGTATTTAATCAGAAAGCACTGTGTGTAGCTGTTTTCTTCACCACTTCTCCAGATTGTACTCTTGCTTACTGATTTGTTTCTGATCATCTATGGGAAACATGCCATGCATTTGCACACTTCCATTTTTGTCAGTTATAAATCTAATACTGTACTATCTTATTTGTAGAACTGGCTGTTCTAATATTTAGGTAGCACCTTGGCAGCCATTAGTGTCACTGTTACAGTGAATCTGATGAAGGGCGAGATGTCAGATGTGTATTAGCTAATACAGGGTGATGACCGTGAAGCTTGATCATTCCTTTAAAAAAAACGTGTGAAGCTGTCTTGTCAGTTTTTCTTACAGTAACAACCAGTTCTGTTCCTGGAGCGGAAGAGTTTATAAATATATTTCAGTTTTTTGGCATGAGCCCAGAAGACTCTGAATTATGCAAAATCATATAATGGAAATGCTAACGTTAACACTTCTGATCCAAATCGAATACAAGGCAGAATTGTGTCGTCTGGTATTCATGTGCCGCTAAATTCCAGATGTAAGTTACATTTATACACATAATCTCACTGCTCTTTCACTTGATGCCACCCTTTCAGGTTAACATACATAATATGCTGCATCTTGGCTCAATGTATAAGATGTTTTAGGTTTGTAAAAAAAATGAGTGAAAATATAAGATGTTTCAAAATATAAGATGTTACACTTACTCCATCCGTTTCAAAATATAAGATGTTTTAGGTTTGTAAAAAAAATGTATCTAGACTTGTTTTAGTGTATAGATTCACTCCAAACACGAGTGAACCTACATGCTAAAACTAGTATAGATACATTTGCTTCACAAAGCTAAAACATCTTATATTTTGAAATGGAGGGAGTAGTATATGAAAAATAAATACAGGCACCTCTCAAAGCTTTGGCCTTGGGGTTTGTCCAGGTGTCTTAGCCCTCCTAATCAACGCCTCTTGGGTCAGCGACACGACAAGCTGACAATTTAGGGAAGAGGAATTGTAACCATTACGATGACAAAAGATAGTTAGCAGCATCACAGACAAAGCTTTGAAACACAACAAATGCGCATACCTCTCCTTGCCGGTTGAACATACGTCCAGTAACGAATCCCCTACCACCGTGTGCAGATGGGCTGTCAATCTGTGTTTGTCAAAGGATGATGACGTTGTGATAAGAGCCTCTTGAAGAAAGTTCATTTTTCTGTCAGCGTCAACTGAAAGATACAAACAAGTAGCTTACCACATATAACAACCAGTCGTCAGCTTTCACTGGCTTGTGGAACCACATCCTGAGAAACATTAGCAAGCAAAAGAAGAGACCATTTACTGGTGGGGCGAATGAGGTAAATTAAAATCCTGATACTGCGTAGATTGTTGGAACATACGAGTGATCAAGACTGAGAGAGTATGTCTTCAAACCCTTCTCTCGGTGCGGATTTAGGCTGACGCCTGAATATAGTAGATCCGAAGCATATGCTACAACACATCTGTAATACCATAGAATAACTCATTGACATACCCAACTATGTAGGACATGAACAGTGACCGTGATAAAATGGCAAACCTATGAAGAGCTGGATCATCCGAAAGTTTTCCTCTAGCTCTAAACCAATAATACAGGCTGAAAAAAGCAGAAACATTACTGAATCATACAAAAATATAGTACTAGCAATATCATCTATATAAAAGTTATTTCTCTGGAGGATATACACTGAAGATTGTCTAGAAAGGCATGTGAGCTTTTGTATGGCCACAAAGAAAGTTCATGGTGAACTTACCTTGGTTTATGTTGAGACCCAGAATCTTGGCAGAACCTCATTTCAATGGGCCAAGGAACAAACTTCTTCTTGGCAGCCGAGTTCCTATATTGCCTGCATATTACTAAACTGTCAGGACAGCCAGCTTGTCATACAGAAATGAACAAACTGTCAAACTCACGGGATAACTGAAGGTTAAGATGTTGTACAATATTTAATATTCTAAATGTGCTGCCCAACTAGTGGCATTACAAGAACGGGAGAACCATTTGATAATTAATACACATAAAGACTCATGCATTTCTAACAACACAGAAGATATTGCTTCTGAAGGCCAAGATATTCGAGTTAAAATGGAATATCTGAGAACAATAAATTTAGAAAATTATCGAAACATATAAAGAATATTTACATTGGAAACCGTGGATCAGTGAGCCTTCTTTCTCGTATCTCCTCCATGTTCAGGAGCTGCATTTGATTACTTATTAGTTAACAGTACTTTTTTCCCACAGGGCATCAGAATAAAGTGTAGACATTCTTGCCTGTTCTGGAGGAGGAACATCAGGCATGATTGCAGCCTGATGCTCAAATCCTAGTTCTTCCTTCTGCAAAAGAACCAGAGAAGAAGTTAGATCCCATTCTTCTTTGTCTGGTAGATTGATATCCTGACTCCTGAGGCTGGTCCTCACGACCTCATATATATCGCAACTTAGTTGTATCATTTCACGTAGTAACATAGGACAAATATGTCACTGGGCTAATTGATGTTTGAGACAAAGAATGGTATTGATCTGTCGGTGATGATACAGAAAAACAACTCAGGGTTTGAATTAAAGAATTTGAAACTTATATAGTATAACTGTTCATGTTTGATTTAATTAACATGGAAAGCTCTTTGGATCATATGAACCTCACAAAATTCTGTTTGTCTGGCACACTCTTCATTTTCTTTTTCCATTTTAGTGCACAAGAGTTTGGACATATGCTATAGTATAGGCCTTTAGGAGATTATTAGACATTAAGATCAACAAAGAAACGGCAATCTGATACAACATACAGAACTGTCATTTGAGCTACTATCTATAATGATCCTCAACATGAACAAGGCACACGCTTTCCCTGGTTATATCACTGGCAGTGTTAAAAAATATTAATTTGCCTAAAAATGACTGCTGTAATTGTTAAAACACTATACGGATAATCACCTGGAAAGAAACAATTAAAGTGAATATAACAAGGCCTTTCTGCTTTGCCTCCACTTTTCGGGTGGCAAAGCTGGTTCCATCACGCTCCCGCTTTACCTGATATATTATTGGCACTGTAGCAGAGATAGCAAGACAGATGGTTACAGACTTGATACAATAATTACAGAAACCGGACTTTAGTTTCTATTTGACCACGAGTTGTGGACAAAAAAAATGAGCCATAAAGTGCAAAATATTCTTACTATTATTGTCCCCTGCGATAAGAAAAATTGCATGCAAACTATGCACAAGTTTCAGGCAATCGACAGTCTTGGATGCTGCTGCTAGTGCCTGCATGAAGATTAAGGCATAGTGAAAACCATTGGCAATGATGCATGTAACATTTTAGTAAATGGTTTCCCGCTCGTTTGGGAGTGTAGGGAGTGAGTTATGATGACCACTGATAAAGCCTTGCAAAACCACAGATAGCTGAATCAGAATAAGATCAATATAATGATTACAAGTACAATCAGGCAATGAAATTAAACCTTTACAAGATACTTTGTCTGCATGCATCCATGCCAATATGACATAAAAAACTGGCAATTTTTCATCTTATATCTTGAGTGAACGTCATTTCAATAAAATAGATGCCATACATTATCTAGGTTGGAAGTATTGTATTCAAAATATATCTATAGCGACCAGCAACCACAACAAAGATGATTTCAAATCGATCCTGTTCTGAGTTGAAATAAGAACATACAAAAATTCACATGAAACCTACAGTCACCAGTAAAAGAATTCCCATAGATGAACTCACATGGATCTTGATCTAAATTCAAATGAATTCATAGAGGTATTTAAAAGGAAGGTTAATTACCAATATGGTAGATAACTGGGATGTCTACCTTAGTCGAGCACATCATGAAAGATTACAAAAGGATAAACATCAACATCAGCAATGCAGATAGCATGTCTTATAGAAAGTTGACTACATTATTCAAACATAAAATGCATATCTGTTAATGCATTGCTGGTTGTGTAGATATTATTACATGTGAATTATATGTTTTCCAAACGTTGAGGAGATTCAGAAGCATGCTTAAGAAACTTCCTTTTTAGCATTAGTCAGTGATTCACATATTTCTACTTATATATAGGGATTTGCATGTCAGAGCATAGAAATGAAGCAGTGAAATGGACACAGTTAGCAGATGAAAGATGACAGAAACTAAGAGCGAGGGTGGTTGAAACATGCCTGTCCAATCAATTGTCCTCCAAAAACTTGCCTAAAAGTTGGAGCTTCTGGCAAAGTAAATCCACGGAAGATATCAACCTACAAAATAGACAATAAAAATAAGCAACATCAGCAAGTTAACTACAAATCATTATAATAGCCTGCTTGTCTCTTTAACTTGTAAATCATGAGATGCGAATCTGAAACTGCCCAATTCGCACTCGTATTTCTTTCTTTTATGTAATATACAATTAAAATCACATGGCCAATGGTGGTATTAAATCAAAGCTTAGACTGAAATTCACAGTAATGTAGGTCCTGTTTTAACAGAGTGATAAAAGTTACAAAACTAGAAGACAACGCATATATGTTATAACATTTGAGGAATTAGTATTTCTGATTATTGTTTCTCCAATCCAATGAGCAGAGTACAACACAATAAATACCTCCCAAGGAAAATAAGAACATCACAAAACACCAACATACATCTAGACTTACCTCTAATTTCTCCAAATGCAAAATTTGTTCCAGCAAAGAATGGTTTTCAGCTGTCTCCTCTGCATTCCAAATTGTCTTTGTTTGCAGCAGATGTCCGTATTGACTTGGCAATACAAAGCAGGTGAGCTGCAATACATGGTTAACAATAAGCTAAAGCCAACTGTTGGATCTGGAAAAGCCAAGCTATCAGCTAATATCATTGCAAAACGGGTTCCTACAGCTAATAAAATGTCAGGTTAATAAAATCTCTTTATAAAAAAGCTAATAAAATGTCAAGTTAGAAATACAAGTATGGAAAATGACCTTTGTTACTGCAGTTACATTTACTTGATGGACAGAACTATTGGTCCCTACAAAAGAATGAAAATATTAGGACTTGCAAAAAATAGTACATGAAAACGGAACTGTTTTATCTTTTCATGCAAAATATGGACATACTTGCTGAATCTAGAATCAATCCTAGAAATTTTAGAAACATGTATAGAGATGTATTACCATAACCAAAGTAGTCATACTTATTTAACACATAGTCTGGGCGGTTTGTTTCTTCTGTGTTTGCCGGAGCAGAAACTTCAGCCTGTTGTATTATCAAAACGTATTTCAAGTGTCAGAAAAGTTTTAGCACTAAGAATTCCGTTGGCATCAAATTGTGGGTTGGCATCAAATTGTGGGTATACGTGACGTAGCAATACATTGTGGTGACAATAAATATATAAGAAAACTAACATAGCAGAAGTATGAAAATGTTAAATAAACCAACATGACAATGAAGTAGTTGGAATATAAAACCAACAGACAGTTGTAGCAGAAGATGGGTATACAATAATAGTATCATAATTTTACTATGTACTAGGTCTGAAACTAAGAAACTCAGATTGAACACGAATGCAAACAGTCAATGTTATAGTAATTGATCAACGTTATTTTCTTTGCAAACAAAGTATGCCATATATTTTTGAGATAAAACAGAAGATTTGCGTATGCATTGATAGATAAAAAAAAGTTATTTTCAAGCCTAAGCGTAGGCCAATCAGTGATGCCCAAAATGATGCACTACACCCATTCAAATTGAGTACTGGTATATTGTAATGCAATGGAGAGCTAGCATAACTTATACCTGTCCATCCAATATGATGCAAAGGCCATCTACAGGTTCACCCTCACGAGCAACGTAATCACCAGATTCTGGAAAATAGCACCATGAAAAACTAAAAGCATAAATCAACTTGATTCTACACCACATTTAATGGATAATAAAATTGGCACATTTCTAGACAGTGCATCCGTTGAAGAATCAAAGGCTAAACAACATGAAGCATCTGTACTACTTCCTCCGATTCATATTAACTATTGCATATTTGTCTAGGTCCGCATGTATCTAGACGACAGTTAATATTGAATGGCGGTAGTAGTATATTAACTATGCACTGAAAAAGGTTTGTCCGTTTCATGGGCGTAAATTGCATTTGGGAGCTTGCGCTCCTTAATTCAAAAAACAAACGCTATGCTAGGCTTGGAAGCAACGATTGATTTGGCAACCTACTTCGCGTGCATTTGCTGCTTATATTTATATCTATGTTGTTGACCACACGACAGTAACAGTTCACACTAGTACATCGCACATAGTAAGTCAGCTGTAGACAAAATCATGTGTGTAAACTGAGACTACAGTGAACCATCAATCTAGAGAGACGGTAGCTAACATAGGGAGCATCCTTCAGTAAGCTAAAGAGAGATTTAGGATTTGCTCGCCGTAACTAGAAAACCCGATCGGTCGACCTCGGGGGCGCTAAAACAACGGGGAAGGTGACCGTGGTACTCACCGTAGTGCTTGACCTGGACCGCTTCGGCGATCCTGCGGATGGAGGAGCCCGGGAGGCACTGCAGGAGGGGCACCTGCCCCAGGAACTCGGTCACTGCACACCAAGCGGAATCATCATCCCCCAAATTAGCCAGAGTCGCTCCCCCCAAATTCGCTAGGCTCTGCGCTGCTTTACCTTCTTCCCGATCCATCGGCGCGCGCGCGGCGGCGCGCGGCGGTGGGGGGTGGAGCAGCACCGGGGCTGGGAGGCAGCTGCGCTTCAGAAGGCGGACCAATAAAATCTCGTCTTGTCTCGGATTTAAAAGCGAGAGGGACTGGCAGGTCGAGGAACTCGTGGGGAGGACGATACCCAGAGAAATACAGATACCCTACTCAAGTTAATCAATTTTAAATATTTTCCGCACGTGAGAGGTGTATGGACGGGCCAGACCGCGGGTCCACGTCTCAATGGCGCGTGGGGCCGAGGTTGTTAACCACGCGGTTATGATTTTTGCCCTGATCAATTACGAGTCCTACTTTGTGCAAAAACAAATCAAATCATAGGTCGATCTCCAACGTGTATAATTTTTTTTCCCAAGTGCTAAAAAGTGCACGAGGGCTCGTTTGCGCTTTGGAGCCATCGATTTTCGTCCGTCCGATGGTTCATGGTTGTGATCGGCGCGTTACGACTCGATTGTTCCGACAGCTCTGACCTCGTCATTTCCGTCCCTCGTGCACGCCTTCTCTCCCGAGCTCTCCCCCAAATGCCACCACCAGACCCTCTACCGCCGATGGATCGTCTTTCCCAACTCCGGCGCGTGCCCCACACCCTAGGCCCTCTTTCTCGGCTGCAGCCTCCACTCTCGTGCGCCCCCTCTCCCTGACCCCCACCCCATCCACCCACCGTTGACCCCATTTCTTTTCCCCTCCATCCCCTCTCCGACCAGCCCCTCTGCCGGCGGAAGTCCTCGATCCCCTTCGTCGGCTCCTCTCCACCGCCCTCGTACATGTATCCCTAGTAGGAGGCGAATCAGCAGCTGAAGGGGATTCGAAGCCCTATCACGTAGTGCGCGGGACGAGGGCGTGGTGCTCGGTGACAACCAAGGGAGAGCGGCACTGCACGCGAGGGCGTGACGCTGGGCGACGCGCGCGTACGAGGTATGGTCCAACAATTTCTCCCAGAACGATCGATTTGATTTCCCTTTTTGATTTTCGGATGGTAGATTCATGTCGATCTCTCTACCTCCGGAGTGATTTTCTATGTTCAGTTTCTTCAGAGGAATATGGCATCGCTGAATTTAAACTGAAATTCATAGAAAAATATGTAAAATCCATACAGTAGCTGCTTGTGTTCCGCCGGCCACCGCTACTTGCGTCGTTGTCGACCGGTCAGCTCCCGTGTATACAGTCGACCGTCTCGCTCATTATTGTCTGCCATCGCTCATGCTATCATTCAGTGTCCGCAATCTGCCGCATGCGTCGCGGTTCCTAGCGAGTTGAACTGGCAACCAGGCGAGCCAGCAAACCATGGCGCTATGGTTAATACCAACGCATTTTCCAGTTCCTCTCGTAAGTCTTCTTCTACTGTACCACATAGCTAGCTAGTTTACCCAAAAAATTCGTTTTTTCTCTATTGTGAGTGATATGCTGCTGTTGCACACATAGCTGTGCTGCTATCTATCTAAAGACTACAATGAGTTTTTCTACAGTGAGACTACAATGATATAAATTAATGTTATATCTTAATAAAAACGACTTTTTTTTCGTTGCACCGGAAGTTTCATCACTCCTTAATGAGTTTTATAGTCAAAATTTAGTTACCGCATAGTGGTACTATCTTCAAAGCATTCAAGCATTAATAATTAATAAAAATAGATGACTTTTATATTAGTGTGCTTATTATCTTCAGATATGTCAAGTTGGATATGATCATAGACATGACAGGTACAATGCAGACTTAGTATGTGGTTACTATATTGTGCTCATCTTCTCCTAAACTGGGTAAATCAAACTGGTTGTGCTGTGATGCCCTCCCAATGTCACTCGATGCATCTTTCCAATTTATTAGGGCTGTTGTTTTTGTTTTACCCAGGGGTCAATCATCCTGCCAATGTTCCTAGGTCTGTTGTTTTAGTAATCATGATTTTTTAATTTTTCCCATTTGTATTTGCATTGAATAGGGGATGTTTTTTTGATTGCCCATACCATATGCTTAGTTGCAGCTGCTGCTGATATTCTAGTTGTACCGATTCCCCAATAGGGTTGTACATGGAACAGGCAAAGTTGTATTTTTTTCACATATTAATTCTGCATTTTCATGGATCATAAATTAATCTATGATATTTTTTGTTGATTTTAGCATGAACCAAGTTGTATTATGCAACTATTAATTCGTTTATCTCATGAACCAAGTTGCTTAGACACATTCAGGCTAAATTGTAGCATCTACATGGTTTAGTTGCATTCAATGTCAAACCTAGTTGCACATGGAACACGTGAAGTTGTTTTTTCTGTCTAGATTAAATTCTTTTTTCATGGAATCTATACACTTTTTTTGAACATGGCATGGAATGTACACATGGATGAGTGGATGGTACATTGCACTTAGTAGCAACCTGGTTGTTTGAATTTTCATTTTCTCTTACGTGATTAGTTGCTTTCGTCCCTCGAATCAAGTTGTTTTAGACATATTAGGTTAAGTTGCAAATAACAACATGTTTACTTTCATCCCATTGTCCAACTTTCGTGTACATGGAACAGGTACAGTTACATTTTATGCCCTTGTTAAGTTGCATATCGATTACCCTTAAGGTGCCTACCGATTACATTTTTGTTTCTTCACATATGTGCTAAGTGATTAGCTATAATGTCGATTCATCAGATCTAACTAAGTTGTTTTTACCACCTAACCAAGTTATTTTCCAAGCAATGTTAGTTTTGTATAGTGTTTTAATCAAGTTGTCGTTATTAACATGTTTAAGTTGTTTGCACCATCTAACTAAGTTGTTTTATCACCTAACCAAGTTGTTGTAGAAGCAATGTCCTAAGTTGCATAGTGATTTAATTAAGTAGCTTCTATCGACGTATTTAAGTTGTTTGCATCATCTAACTAAGTTGTTTTATCACCAAACCAACTCACCGACACCCACTCATCTTCCTTGCATGTCCAGCAACTTACCATGTTCTAGTTGCAACATAGTTTGGAGTGCTTTCAACATAGTTATGCTCTCATCGTCTTGATATACTCCAAGTGTGTTGTTATTTTGATTTTTCTGGCACAAAAAATTGAGATGAATAAGCATTATGGTTTTTCGTTTCTGTTTATTGGTCATTGGTCATGAAGCTATCATTATCTAGGTGCCTGGTTGCATCACGCTCCGAGGATGATATTGTTCATCCATGCTTCTTCAGTTGTTTTCACTATAGCCTTAGTTGTCTTTTTACTGTAACTAAGTTGCAGATAAGAAAAGTCAGGTTTTTTCACTTATAACCTAAGATGTATTCAGATTAGCCTAAGTTGCATGTGTTATGTAGCCTATGATGCAGCAAGGAATCAACATTTTGTTATGTTTCCTAAGATTTGATGTACAAGCTAATTATCCATGTTTTTTCATCCAGTTTTAACTCTAACCCAAGTTGTTTTTCCACTCTAGCCTAAGTTGTACCAGAGACCATGTAGAGTTGTATGATAGTGTGTTATGCTTCACTACCCTCTTTGTTTCTAAACTAAGTTGGGATTCAAATCATACTCAAACTTTACTTTGTATCAAATGTTTACATGTTGCACTCTAAGTTGATACTTTCCTGCTACCCTTTTTTAGGTTTTGCACTCAAACGTCTACTTACAATCTATATGGGCAAGTGCAACCTGCATTTACCATATCCTGAAGAAGGTGGAGGTAGCCTCCCTCCACCCCAAATACAAGATGATCAACATGTATGTAAAAGGGAGGACAAAATAGTTTTCATTAAGTTGCTTATCCCATTTCATTAAGTTGATTAGTCACTTTATCTTTAGTTCTTCCAACTTTATCCTAAGTTGCTTATCCCAGTTCATTAAGTTGATTAACCACTTCAGGTTAAGTTCTTCCAACTTTATCCTAAGTTTCTTATCTCACTTAATTAAGTTGATTAGTCACTTTAGAATCTTCCCATTGTGCAACTTAGTTGTAGATGGAACAAAACACAGTTGCATATCTATTTTTCCATGGACTATGCATGCATGGATGTGGGTTGGTACCCTTTCTGAGTTTCCTACCACTAGCACTAAGTTGGATAGTACCATCTGTCATGAGTTTGCATACCATTTGTCGTGAACTTGCCTCTAAATGTGCCTAAGTTGCATACCAATAGTACTAAGTCGTCTAGCACCATTGTTGTGAAGGTGCGCTCTATTGCCGTGAAGTTGCCTTCCCTTGCGGCTAAGTTTCTTTTGCATATGTAATTTCTTGCTGCACATATGCAATAAGTTGCTTTTGCATACCATATTGTTTGTTGTTGTGCATATGTGCTAAGTTGCTTTTGCAAACAATATTTCAGTTGCTACATACATGTGCTAAGTTGATTTCATCATGTTGAATGAAATGTTGATATTCCGTGATAGCACATGGGATGTTTTTGTGTGGAAGTAGGTGCACTTGAACATCTAAAGTTACGATAACAATTTTCTAATTGTGCTTAACTTCAAATGAGAAGTTGCCCCCAAACTAGTTTTTATTCGAATCATGAGGCAACATTTTTATTTATCTTGGCATGTTATCAACTAGAACCTCCTAATATCCTGAAAAAACAACTACATGGATCTCAGGGTGGCAAAATAAGTGTGCACATATAAGTAACAACTAGTTAATTCTAAATACCCCCTTTTATGCTGACACGTGCCACATGACACTAAATATTTTCTACACTGTTGTTTCTTCATCTAACAGGTTGAAGAAGGATATATTCATCAAGTACATCAACAACACTGTATAAATACTACTGGTGGAGAAACATCATGTGTGGAAGGAGGTCTAACAACTTCCACTACTCTGTGGTGTGTTTTGCCATGTGTTCTACAACCAAGGAAGGAATGTCATCTCTTAGTACTCCCGTGTTCCTAGTTTTGTGTCAGTTCACAACCCCTAGAAGTAGTTTTATGTGCTTGCATTCCCGCGATGGTGGCAAAGGTGCTCAAAAATATTATGCGTGCTTGCATGTGCAATACACAGTTTAACTATATTGGTCATATGGATGCTGTGTGTTCTTGCCCCATGCTAGTTGATTTCCCTGTGTCACCTGTACCTTATACTAAGTTAATTTTTCTGTATTTTTTCGGTGATTCTCAATAGGATATGCATGTGGCAAAAAGCTGGAATTTTTTACATGGGAGTGGGAGGGTTTATTGTTTGACTGCTTTTCACATAATGAATATAGCGCAATAACAAACTCAAGGTTACACATACCTTCCTTTTTGTTGTATTTCTTGCTCACCTTATCACAGATCTGACCTGTTTTACTCTTTTCCCTCAGCTAAGCTTTTCGAATCCTGGATATCTAGAAGAAAAGCCTTGAAGGTTTTGATGATCCAATGGGAGAGGAAGAGAGAGGAAGGGAGAGAAAGAGAGAGGAGTTGATGTCTTGTAGAGGAAGAAGAAGAGAGAAAGGGAAAGGGGGCACGTGGTCTGGGGAGGGGGTGGTCGGGAGTTGTTGGCATGACAGGTTAAGCGCGCCAGCTTGGGCGGCAGCGCACCTGGGATGAAATCTGATCGGGGTGGGGTGCGTACCATGGGATTGAACGACTTCCTATTTCTGGGTTGGTGGGGGTTGAGGGTACTTTCCATATCAGGCGAGGGCTGGGAGCTACTAACCAGCCCCCGGTTTCTCCCTAGATGCTCCCTTTTTTTATCTTCAGCGGCATCGACAATACGAGGAGAGGACCGTGGGAGTTATCAAGTATGCTCATTGTAAAATTTGCACCAGAAATACATTATGGCTTGTTATTTTGGTCCCATAAGCTATTCCAAACCTAATCTTTGTTTTTTTTTGTCTCACAGTTGCAACCTTCTTGTGTTTATTCATCTCTATATCCATTTTATCTTCTTTAACAAATATCCGCAACACTATTCTTATGCTTATGTAACATTGTACCTTACTCTTCTCCACCCCAATCGGTAGTGACAAGTCTAGCCTGTGAGGTGTCATGCTCACCGTGTGTGAAGCTACTAGCCATATTTGGCACAGGCATAGTCTAACACCCATAGTTTTATTAATCCTCTATTAGGGTTGATTGTGCATAGCACGAGCATCATTAATTTTTGCTAAGAAAAATTGCATGCAAGAAAATAAATGCAACACCTTAAAAAACAATATTTCCCCTCTACATGCAAACCCTCTCAAAATGGTTTGAATTTTGAAAACAAAAAATTTGGAGAGCCCAAACACTATAAAGGGTCCCTGCAATATTTCAGATATTTGCAAAACTCTCTCGTATTTTAAAACTTCTCAAAACCGATTTGAATTTGGTTCTATAAAATGAGAAAGAGGCAAATAAAATTGGAAAAACGTTTTTCCTGGAAAAATATGAGAGAGAGAGAGAGAGGTGGCCGCATCCCAACAACCATTTCTTCCCCCTCAACATTTTTCGTAGCCCACCTCGGCCTGCCTGGCCCAGCTTCCGGCCCGGTACAGCTTTGATTTTCTTTTCCTTTCTTCTTACTCTCGATAGAAGTACGAGGAAGTAAAGCTGCTCGATGTCGCGGCAACCGTCGTCCGCCGTCGCTGCGATGCTCGCCTCACCAAGATCCTTGCTACTATCATCGGCGTTGTCTATAAGAACCCTAGTAGCCACTGAATGAACCCTAATCCCCATTCTCCCCCTCTTGCCCTCGCTCGCCATAACCCTATCTCTCTGGAGCTTCGGGGCGTCATCGCTCCTGTATACCTCTCGCCCAACTGAGCGCATTGTTTAACTCCTTGTGCTCGTCTCGTTTGTTTTCCCTAGCTCGTGAAGATGGAGAAGACATAAATGCTCCAATCGACCCCTCCGTCTCCGACAAGCTCCGTCGGCATCCCCGTTGATTTTGACCACCACAAGCCTCGACCCTCGTCGCCAAGCTCTTCACGCTCCTAGTGAGCTGTTGGTGCTCAAGGCACCCTCCGCTTGATTGCTCGCTTGCTATAGCCGATGCTCGTATGTCCTACAAGCTCTGTTGCCGCCGCTCGCTGTAGATGCGTCTTTGGTGACCCAAAACTAGATGCATCACCATAGTTAGGTTCGTCTCGCTCGCCTGTTTCGAACGCACCCAGCTGCGCGTGCTAGATCCGCCTCTGCCACCAGCAACGACCACCGTTCGACGTGTCGTCAACGCGTCACTCAGGCCCGATCTGACCAAGCTTCGCCATAGTGGAATTTGACATGGATTTGGGTCCCAGTAGTCAGCGATTGGGGATAGGTTAGCCTCGGTGAGGAAGCTTCAGTTAGGTTGAGCTGGCGTCAGCCTGACACAGTAATTTTTTTAATATTTTTAGAATCCCAAAAAATGGTATAATCTTGTAGAATTCATAACTAATTTATTTTACATCAGAAAAATACAAATAATGTATCATAATGTTTAGAAAAATGAGATATACTCTTTAGCATCAAAATCATGCATTGTTAAACAACTTCAAATGCAAGTTATTTAGGAGAACCATTTGAAGCATACGGGGCTTTCCAAATACTAGGGTTCATAAGCCTAGACCCCATTTAAATTGATGATCTTGTCTAGTGTTTTAATTTCAGTAACCTTTAACTTGACATATCATGCATACTTGCTTGAGCATTGCATTGATGCCATGTGTTGATTGTTTCCCTTACTTTTCTATGGTTTGCTTCTTCTCAGTAAAATTCGAGATCGAGTCTGAGATCGATATGAAAATAAACACCATCGAAGATTGATGAGCGCTGCAACACTTTGTTGGGAGACCCCAAGAGGAAGGTATGATGAGCACAGCAGCAAGTTTTCCCTCAGTTAGAAACCAAGGCTATCGAACCAGTAGAAGGAAGGAAACGACTCAAAGGTGTTGCTAGCAACTTGGAGACCTGCACAACACAAACCCAAGACTTTGCCCCAACGAATCAGTGAGGTTGTCAATCTCACCGGTTTGCTGTAACAAAGGATTAATTGTATGGTGTGGAAGGTAATAGTGGTTTGCAACAAGTAAACTATAAATAGTGGAAGATGTATCAATGGTAAAGATTAGACCAGGGTCCATAGTTCACTAGAGGTGTTCTCCTTAGATAAACAAACATGGTATGATGGGTAAACAAATTACAGCACGACAACTGACAGGACTGAGCAAGGCATAACAATGCAATACTAGACATCATTATCCTATGAGATTCGATTGGGCAATACAAAAAGATACATATACCGCCATCCAACTGCATCTATGACTAGAAGTCCACCTTTGGGTTATCATCTGAACCCCCTCCGGTATTAAGTTGCAAGAAACAGACAACTGTTTAAGCAAAATGTGTAAGGTAAACAATCCACTTGTTCCATGAACAAGAGACCGTTGTTTACTTCCTAGTGGCAACAGCACATCTACAACCTTAGAGATTTCTGTCACTTCCTTTAGATTAAATAGAGGCATGAACCCACTATATATATCATAAATACTCCCTCTTGGAGTCACTAGCAACTACTTGGCCAAGATAGCTACTAACAACGGAGAGCATGCAGGATCACAAACAACACAGACATAATAGAATCAAATAGACAAAACCATTAATCAATCTGAAATAGTAATCTCAATGTCCATCGGATCCCCGCAAACACAACATGCATGATTACAAATAGGTGAGATCTTGATCATAAAAGGAGCTCACAAGGTCTAGACATGAAAGCATAAAGGAGGAGATACAACCATCTAGCTAGTACATGGACCCGTAGTCCAAGGTGGAACTACTCACGCTTCATACCGGAGGCTGGCATGATGAAGAAGAAGGCCTCTGGGATGATATCCCCTTCGGCAGGGTGTCGAGAAGAGCTTTAGATCCCCCGATCTAGGGACTATGGTGGCGGCGACTACAAACGGTTTCATGGAATATTGATCGGGTACTTAGGGTTTAGGCATCGGGGTCTTCTTATAGGCGAAGAGGCGAGGCAGGAGGGACACTAGGGCGGTTGCGCCCCCTAGGTGCGGAGTGCCCCCTAGGTGCGGAGTGGGCCCCCCGCGCGCCAGGGGGTGTGGCCCCCTGGTGGGTCTCCTCCATCTCGTATTCATGCTTCGTGTTCCCCACGGTAAAATATTGACTTCGGCTTTTGTCCTGTCCAATTCCAAAAATATTGATTTCTGCCTTTCTGTAACCAAAAACAGAAGAAAACAGGCAACTGGCACTGTGGCATCTTGTTAATAGGTTAGTACCAGAAAACATATAAAAACACCTCAAAGTGTGGACAAAGCAAAGCAAAGTAGATACTAAACAAGCATGGAGCATAAAAAATTATGAAAACGTTTCCGACGTATCAAGCATCCCCAAGCTTCTCCTGCTCGTCCTCGTGTAGGTAAGTGATAAAAGAATAATTTTTGAGGTGACATGTGTTGGAGATATGCCCTAGAGGCAATAATAAAAGTGGTTATTATTATATCTTTGTGTTTATGATAAATGTTTACATTCATGCTATAATAGTATTAACTGGAAACATTAATACTTGTGTGATTTGTAAACTAAATTAGAGTCCCTAGTAAAGCCTCTTTAATAATACTAGCTTGTTGGTTAATAGATGACCGTGGTTTCTCGATCATGAACATTGAGATGTTGTTAACAACAAGATCATATCATTAGGAGAATGGTATGATGGAAATACTCCTATAGATAAGCGTAGCATAAAGATCAAGTCATTTCAATAGTTCGTTTTCTATAAGCTTTCTGATACATAGTAACCTAATTCCTTCGACCATGAGATCATTGCTAATCACCATCACCGGAAGGATGCTTTGATGACATCAAACACCACACCGTAACTGGGTGGCTATAAAGGTGGCATTGAGTGTTCAAAAAGTATGGGTTGAGGCACATGGATCAAGAGTGGGATTTGTCCATCCATATGACGGATAGATATACTCTGGGCCCTCTCGGTGGAATGTCATCCAATTAGCTTGCAAGCATATGACTGTCTCACAAGGGATCACCTATCACGGGAATGAGAAAAGAGTACTT
Source organism: Avena sativa (assembly GCA_916181665.1). NCBI lineage: Eukaryota > Viridiplantae > Streptophyta > Magnoliopsida > Poales > Poaceae > Avena > Avena sativa. The sequence goes on along the minus strand of OV702294.1, from coordinate 160,310,207 downwards.
ATCGGTAACGAGGTTGAACTAGGTATGCAGAGATACCAACGATCAAAACCTCGGATAAGTAAACTATCGTGAGACAAAGGGAAATTGGTATCGTATGTAAGTGGTTCATTCGATCGCAAAGTAATCGTAGAAATATGTGGGAACCATATGAATTTTTAGATTCCTCTATTGGTTATTGATCGAAGAAGTGTCTCGGTCATGTTCGCATAATTCACGAACCGTAGGAGACACACTTAAGGATTCAATGTTGTTTAGTAGATATGGAATGTTAATAGGGATACTGAATGTTGTTCGGAGTCTCGGATAGGATCCGGGATATCACAAGGAGATCCGGAATGGTCCATAGAATAAGATTCATATAAGGAAAGTCTGATTTCGGAGTTCAGGAAAGTTTCCGATGTTTTCATCGGAGAGGTTCTAGAAGGGTCTAGAAGGTTCACCGGTCCGGAAGGAGAATGGTCTATGAATGTGCCATGGATAAATGGAATGATTGGATCATATCCTAAGTCACTTGGTGTGTGCATTTGCAAGAGAGAATTAAAGCTCTAAATTGAAAGTCAAATGGGAGTTTGAAAAGTCAAACTGGAACAATAATTTCCTAGTGGGAGAAGAAACAAGTCCTTTGAAAGAGCATTTTTCTATCCCTCTGATTTTGATGTTTGATAACAACACACTTATCAGTTTAATCGTGTGCTAAGTGTATCACAGGTTTGATAAGGGTGTGGCACAAATATTGGCCTAACAATTCCCTTTGCGAAAAACCAATGTGCCAACCGGTAGTACCGGAAATACGACCGGTACTACCGGAAATACGACCGGTACTACCGCTTGGCACCGGTACTACCGGTTCAAGTACCGGTTGGATCCGTGCAAGACTGATAAGGATGGTTTTTAGTCCGTACCACCCGGTACCATAGAGCGACACTACCGGTCCAAGCGGTAGTACCGCTTGTACCACAGAGCGACACTACCGGTCCAACCGGTAGTACCGCTTGGACACGGTCGTACCGCTCGGTAGTACCGGGCCGTTCTGAAGAAGAGTCACCCCTCTCTGTTTTGCTCAGTACCAAGCGGTACTTGGGACCGGTACTACCGCCCGGACCGGTAGTACCGCGTCATACGACCGGTACTACCGCTTGGGGGTAGTACCGCAAGGGAATACCGGGCTTCACTGATTGCTGGTTCAGCCATTCAAGACTTCTCCGGTACCTGGTCCGGTACTGGACCGGTAGTACCGCTTGCCAGCAGTACTACCGCTTGAGGACCGGTACTACCGGTGCGTTAAAGGCTCCAACGGCCATATTTCATGGAGGGGTATAAATACCCCTCCACCTACCTTGGGACAAGTCGCTCATCCACATTAAAGTCAAGACCACCATTGGAGCCACCAAATATTCAAGATCTCCTCATTCCACCACCCAAAGTCTTTGATCTTTGGGGAATCGATGGAGGAGGCCCCGATCTACTACTTCACCAAAAGAGATCTTCATTTCCCCCTCATTTCATTGAGGGCCCCTTTGTTCTAGTGTTTTCTTGGAAACCCTAGTTCTTGTTTTGGTTCTTACAAGCTTGTCTTTGATTGCTTTGACAGCTTGCTTGTATTTGGGAGCCTCCGATTAAGTTGTGGATGTGTGTCCCAAACTTGTAAAGGTGTCGGCTTCCACCTTGAAGGTTGCCGATATAGTGGAAGGTGAATCGATCCCGTTGGGGTGAGATTCATCGGAGAACAAGGGAGGCCTTTCGTGGCGTTGGTGGTTTGAAACCACCCCCTCTCCAACCGTAGACGTACTTTCCCTCAAAAGGAAGGAACTACGGAAAACAAATCCTTGTGTCTCCGCGTCCACCACTTTGGTTACTTCTATCCTTTACCGCACTTTACTTACTTGTTCCTACTTTGTGTTGTGGTAGCTCTTGCATATTTGTCATATAGGTAAATTCACCTTAGTTGCATTATCTAGAGAATTTACCTTATTGTCAAACCTTAATTTGAAAAAGAAGAAAATTTGAAGTAGCACCTATTCACCCCCCCTCTAGGTGCCCATACGATCCTTTAAATTGGTATCAGAGCCTCGGCTCTTTATTTGGGCTTTACTGCCTAAGAGAATATGGGTAGCGACGAAGGGGATGGTGGTAGTGAGCCAACACCGGTGACCATGGAAGATCTCAGAAACTTGGAAACAAGATTGAGCTCTTCCTTGGTCAACGAAGTCAAGAAGATGCTTGAGCAACTTCTTAAAGACAAAGAAGGCTCATAACCCCCATCTCCTCAAGAGGATCAACCATCCATTCTACCTAAAGGTAATACGTCGGTATCCCCCGAGGGTATGATGGTGGGGGGTAAACAAGACCACGCTAATTCCTCCACACAACTTGATGGGGGGAAGGGTGAGCACCGTGATTCTTGGTACTCTCCCGATCCTCCCATCCCTCACCCTCATGTGTACAATAGGGGTGACCCACCTAAGCTTGAAGAGTCAGCTACTTTTGCTCAATGGCAATCACTAATGAGAACTCATGTGCGCAGATCTTGCATTGAACTATGGAACATCATCAAGCATGGACTCTTTATTGGAGATCCAAACAACATGACAAGAAGAGAGGTTGTCAATAGTCAACTCAATGCCACTGCTTTGCATATGATTCAACAAGGATTGGGGACAAAGGATTATCCACACATTGAGCACTTGAGCATTGCCAAGGAAGCTTGGAATGCCCTCACCGTATTGTTTGTTGGAAATGAGAGTATGAGGAGGAACCGATATGATGCTCTAAGCAATGAAGCCGAAGGCTTCTACATGAAAGAAGGTGAAGATCACAAAGACATGTACCGAAGGCTCAAAACCACCGCCACTGCTTTTAGAAATGTGGGTGCCTCACATGTGGATGATGCATGGATAAAAAGGAAATATGTGAGCGCACTCATGCCTTTTGAGCCCACGGACTTGAAGAGCTTACAAGGTAGACACAACTACCAGCTCATGACCTCCAATGAAGTTATGCAAGAGATGGCCGCTTTCAAGTTTGCCGCCAAGAATGCCAAATACGCCCGTGCTTGTGCCCATGGTATGAGTAATGTTGTCAATGTTGCTTTGAAGGCCAAAGTTGTGGATCATGGGGATGAAGATGATAGTGATGAAGGCCTCTCCATGGATCATCCTGATGAAGTCAAGATTGCTCATGGTCAATACATGGCCTTCTATGCAAAGAACTTTTGGAAGAACCCCGCCAAGGCTAAGATGGAAATGCAACGGAGAAGCAACCCAAATGGGAAAAGAGAGAATACCACTAGGTTGAGAACTTGCTTCAATTGTGGTGACCGCTATCACTTTGTGGCAAGTTGCCCCTATGAGAAGAGATAAGATCATGGTGGTAAACTTGTGTTGAAAAAGACTCTCAAGGCACCTTACAAGAAACCTTTCATCAAGAAGAATCCCATCAACAAGAAGTCGGGAGAAATTGTCTTGATCACTCATGAAGAGTACTCCTCCGACAATGAAGATGATGAAGATGAGGAAGAGGAAACTTCTCATGGTGTGGATACTCTTGCCACCACCTCTACTCCGACACTCTCACTATTCGATTCTCCAAATGAGAACTCTACCACCAAGAACGTCACTTGCCGTATGGCAAGAGGAACGGAGGTATCCTAATCATCCCGCTCTACTCCCTTAGATAATAATGAAATTGATGATGATATGTCTCTTGATGTTAAAAAGGAATTAATTGCCTTTGATGAGTTTATGACTAACCTAGGAGATGCTAAGTTACATTTTGGGAACATCTTAGATCAACTCTCACATACTCAATAGCTTCTAGATATAATATGTAAACTTGGGCATGAACATATGATTGATCTAGAGGCTTTAAACAATGCTCTAGAAGAAGAACAAGAAACTAGGTTTTCACTTGAATTAAAACTTGAAGGGCTTGATGAGGCCAATGACATTATTGTTAACAAACTCATCAAAGAGCGTGATCATGCTATTGCTAAATACAAAAGGGCTAAAAAGGACAAGATTGAGTTTGGTGTGGTTCATGAAAAACTTGTCGAGGACTTTAGTTTGCTTAACAAGGCTCACAAGGCCTTGGAGAGTGAACTCTTGTCACTCACAAAGTCCCATGAAACTCTTCAAACTCAATTGGCCAATATTCCTTCACCTAGTAACTTCATTCCATCTAGTAGCACAACTATTCTTGAAGAGAATACTAGGTTGAAGGGGGAGCTTGCTAAGGCCACATTTCCACAAGGCAACAAGTCCATTGATGATCTTTTGAGCAAGCAAAGGCGTAGTGGTGATAAAGGGGGCATTGGTTTTGTTTACAAAACCAAGAAGAAGAACAATAAGAAGAAGAAGGCCAAGCCCGCACAAGAGACCAACAAGACCATTGTGGAGAGTAAGACCACAAGTGGTAAAACTATGTCTCATGATGACTTTGCGGGAAGTGCTAACCCTCACTATGTTCTAATGCGTGATTATTATGGTGATGTGTATGCACAATATGTTGGCCCTTATGATGGTTATATTGCTTGGTCTATTTGGGTTCCCAAGACCCTTGTTGCTAACAAAAGAGGACCCATTGAAAAATGGGTACCTAAAAATTAGCTTGATCTTTTGTAGACTTATGCTTCCGAAGGGTCAAAGTGGGTGCTTGATAGTGGTTGCACAAGTCATATGACCGGAAGCTCGTCTATTGTCAAGGAGTTAAAGCCAAATGATGATCAAATCACGGTGACATATGCCGAAAAATCAAAGTCTAAGGTAATGGGCTTCGGCAAGGTTGTGGTTGCTCACGACATTAAACTCGTGAACGTCATGCTTATTGAGACCCTTGGATACAATTTACTTTCTATCCTTGCTCTTGGTAAGATGGGCTTTGCCGTCTTCATTGATGTTGATATTGTGGTCCTCTTGTGGAGCAAGTCTCTCAAGGTCGCTTTCGTTGGGTACGTTGATTTGTATGTGGTGGACTTTTCGGAGCAAACCACTACATGTCCAATGTGCTTATTCGGAAAGGCCGATGTGGGTTGGCTATGGCATTGCCGACTAGCCCATGTCAATATGAGAACTTTGCAAAGTCTCCATAAAGAGGGCCATATTGTGGGACTAAAATAAAATGTTTCCTTTGCCAAAGATCGTGTTTGCAGGGCATGTGTTCTAGGGAAGATGCATGACGCTCCTCACAAGCCTAAGAACCAAATCAAGTCTACCAAGATCTTGGAAGTCCTCCATGTGGACCTATTTGGTCCTCCATCTCATGCAGACTTGGTGGGAAGAAATATTGTTTGGTGATTGTTGACGACTTTTCAAGATACTCTTGGGTTTATTTCTTCAAGTTGAAGAGTGAGACTCAAAAGACTTTTATCGACTTCATCAACTTGGTTCAATGGCAATACAATGTTCCCGTGTTGATTATAAGAAGTGACAATGGCACCGAGTTCAAGAACTACACCTTGAATGATTTCCTTAGTGATGAGGGGATTAAACATCAATATTCCGCTGCATACACCCCTCAACAAAATGGTGTGGCCGAAAGGAAGAACTGGACTCTTATTGAGATGGCTAGGACCATGTTGGCGGAGTTTAAATCTCCATACAACTTTTGGGCCGAAGCCATCTCCACCGCTTGACATGCTTCAAACCGGCTCTACCTCTGCAAAGAAATCAACAAAACTCCATATGAAATTCTTACCGGTAACAAGCCCAACATATCTTACTTCCGGGTGTTCGGTTGTAAGTGTTTCTATCTCATAAAAGGTGTTCATTTGTCTAAATTCGAGTCTAAAGCATTAGAGGGTATTTTTGTTGGCTATGGTCTCGAATCTCACACTTATAGAATCTATGATAAGCTCTCCGGAGCCGTCATAGAATCTTGTAGTGTGACCTTCGAATAATATGATGGTCCCCAAGGGGGCGTGTTGATGCTTGTGATGCTGATTATGAAATGCCTCAGGATGCCATAGGAAGAATGGGTGTGGGATATATCCGCCCCGTTGAGGAACCCCTTATGGCGGATCGAGAATAACTATGCTCCACTCAAGTGGAGCCCTCATCTTCACAACCTCAACATGCTCCATCCACCGAAGAGGACATTAACTCAAGCCAAAGACAAGATGTGGACCCTCAACATGGTGATAAAAGTGTCAACTCTAGTCAAGGGGAGCTTGGTCCATTCGACGGGTTGTCAAGTGGTGCCAAGTCAATTTGTCAAGGAAGATCCATACAAACTGTTTTGAGACAAGCTCAAATTGACGCTAGAAGAGCACTTGATCAAGACCAAGGTCAATCTTTGCCTCCAATTATAGAGGATGATTCCAATGATGATCAAGGTCAAGATGATGGTCAAGACGAGGATCAAAATGATGAAGAGGGTCCTCCAAGAAACAATACGGAGATCCACGCTCGTCGCGAAGCTAGAAAGGAAAGAATGTTGGAGTTAAGAGACCACTCCCTCCAAAATGTAGTTGGTGATCTAAGGAAAGGTATCTCCACAAGAGCACAATTGAAGAGGTTCAGTGAACACCAAGCACACATCTCCATGATTGAACCAAAGAAAGTGTGGGAATCTCTTGAAGATTCGGATTGGTTATAAGCTATGCACAAAGATCTCAACAACTTTGGGAGAAACAAAGTATGGAAGTTAGTTGAGAAGCCAAAGGATTGCCGCAATGTTATTGGAACAAAGTGGATATTCAAGAACAAGAAAGATGAGCATGGAATTATAGTAAGGAACAAGGCTAGATTGGTTGCACAAGGGTATTCTCAAATTGAAGGCATTGATTATGGAGAGACTTATGCACCCATGGCTCTCCTTGAGTCCATCCGTATCCTTCTTGCTTATGTGGCACATCATAACTTTAAGTTGCAACAAATGGATGTAGAAAGTTCATTTCTTTATGGTCCTTTAAATGAATTGGTATACGTTAAGCAACCCTCGGGATTTGAGGACCCCAACTTCCCAAACCATGTCTACAAACTTGATAAGGCGCTCTATGGGCTCAAGCAAGCCCCACTCACGTGGTATGAGCACCTTAGAGAGTTATTGTTTGACCGTGGCTTTGAGGTTGGGAAAATCGATCCCACTCTTTTTACTAAGAGGGTCAATGGGGAGCTTTTTGTATGCCAAATATATGTTGATGATATTATCTTTGGCTCATCTAACAAAGCTTTTAATGATGAATTCTCAAAGCTTATGACTAGTAGGTTCCGGATGTCTTTGATGGGAGAGTTGAGAGTATTTCTTGGCTTTGAGATCAAGCAAGTTAGAGGAGGGACATTCTTCAATCAAGCTAAGTATACTCAATATATGCTCAAGAGATTCAAAATGCAAGATTTAAATGGAGCTCCTACTCCCATGGCTACAAAGACTCATCTAGAACAAAATCCAAATGGTAAAGATGTGGATCAAAAGGTATACCGGTCCATGATTGGTTCTTTGATTTACCTTTGTGCATCTAGACCCGATATTGTGTTGAGTGTAGGTGTGTGTGCAATATATCAAGCGGCTCCTAAGGAAAGCCATTTAATGGCGGTCAAGAGAATCTTTCGATATTTAGTTCATACCCCATTTTATGGTCTTTGGTATCCTCGAGGCTCAACATTTGCTCTTTGTGGATACACGGATTCAGATTGGGCGGGTGACAAGTATGATAGAAAATCAACATCCGGGGCTTGCCAGTTCCTTGGTAGGTCCTTGGTATGTTGGTCTTCCAAGAAGCAAAATTGTATATCTCTCTCTACCGCCGAAGCCGAGTATGTGGCAGCTGCTAGCGCTTGCACCCAATTGCTATGGATGAGGCAAACTTTAAAGGAATACAGTGTCCATTGTGACAAAGTGCCTCTTCTATGTGACAATGAAAGTGCCATCAAGATTGCCTACAACCCGGTGGATCACACAAGGACAAAGCATATTGAGATTCTCCATCACTTCATTAGAGATCATGTTGCTCGAGGTGATATTGATCTATCATATGTATCAACCAAAGATCAACTTGCTGATATCTTCACGAAGCCACTTGATGAAGCAAGGTTTTGCTACTTGAGGAATGAACTAAATATCGTAGATTCAAGGAGCTTGACTTGATTATCGTGCACTCTCACCTAATACTCGACCCATATTTGGTTTAGGTGTAGGCATGGACATAGGGGGAGTGCAGTCCTAATTGATTGGACCATCCCTCCCCCATTATGCGCAAAGTAAACAAAATCATTCCTCTTAATATGATTTTGTGATATGTGAGCTTAATGATGAGTTTCGGTAATGGACCCAAGATATATCTTTCGTGGTGCCAAGCCGAGTATACTAAAATGTGGTGGCCTAGGCCACCGCCCCCTCTCAATCGAGAGGTTGATGTGCGTACTCGTGTTTGTCATTTTTGATTTGATTTTTACTCATGGTTGTCATCTTTTGAATTGTCTTCACCATTCTTAGTCTCATGCACTCTAGTTTGGTTTTTAACATCTTTTTCTCGATTTTTAGAGTGCATGTGCTTCCCAGCACACTTGTCTCAACCCAAGACTCCTTACTCCCTCACAAAACCCTCTCTTTATCCGCACAAGAATCACCTTTGTTTCCTGGCTTTGGAATCAGATGGGACCGGTACTACCGGATGTACGAGCGGTACTACCGAACCTAGGTAGTTCCCAGGTCATTTCCTGGAAACTGCTCCAGGAACGGTACTACCGCCCACATGTCCGGTACTACCGATTGGTGAACCGGTACTACCGCTTCCAAGCGGTACTACCGCTTAAGCAACCGGTACTACCGGTCGGCGTTTTCCTGGTATATATTGGACGCGCGTGGGGAGGCATCCCTTAGTGCCTCATTCTTCCCCACGCCCTCTACTCATACCCGCGTCGCCGTCGGAGACCTTGAAGCCGTCGGAGCCCTGTCGCGCCCTCCTCTCCCCGGATCCCCCTTGGATTCGGCCTCTTGGCAGGCTCCCACTTCTTTCCACCGCCATGGATCCCGGTACAACCGCCCTTTCTCTCCCCGTTTAATTTCCTCATTGGATCTAGGTTTTGGCTTAGATTTGTGGAGAAATTGACATGTTGTAAGGTTATACTGCCATATGCTTCCCTTGTTACTGAGTAGAATCGTCTATTTACAGTTTATTACCGTCATTTTGATCCGTTTCTACCAGATCTGACGAACCTGTGCTGCTCAACCGGTAGTACCAGAACTTTTTCCGGTACTAGCGCTTGCAAGCGGTACTGCCGGTCGTCAGGTCCGGTAGTACCGGCCCCAACTGACCACATTTTTCTGTTCAATATTCCGTTCTCTCGTTTGCTGTTTGTGATTCTTGTGCCCTTACCCCCTTGCTATCCTCCCTCGTGCTTTCATAGATGCAGGTGGTTCTCGGGGTGCGTGCAAGCGTTCCAAGACTAGTCGTGAGATTTTTGAGGAAGAGACGGAGTCTGAGGAAGAGGTTATGCCACAACCAAGACACCGTTCCAAGTTGCCTGCCACTCGAGGTGGTCGTGGGGGTCGTGAGGGGGTTACCAAGCGCTCTGCTGGGCGTGGCAGCGCTCCTCGCTCTCGCCCCCTTCCTCAGGGCATACCAAGAGTCTCAACTCAGGGCCATCAGGGCCAAAGAAACTGTCTGACATCTCATAATCGGAGTTTAGGGCTCTCAGGATTGACAATGCATACTCCCGCAACCGGGACGAGGACAGAGCAGACAGTCTTTTCTTCAATGATTTCCAGGAGCATGTTTATCATGAGGTTCTTTTGACCAATATCCAGATGGTGGTGCCTCAGCAGTGTATTGACATGGAGCACATTAACAAGAATCTTGACTACTTTGCTGAAGCTAAGGAAATCTGCTCTCACCTAGGCATGTTCCCCATTATGGAGTTCCAGTATGACTATGAGCCACTCCTCATTGCCCAGTTTTATGCCATTGCACATTTCCACACTGGTCGTACTCGGAAGATTACCTGGATGACTCAAGGTGCAATCAAGGAGGCCACACTTGCGGAGTTTGCTGCAATATTGGGGTATGAAGAATGCGGCCGGGACATTCCTTGTGGTTTTCGCTGTCACACACGGGAGCACCCCTCCAAGAAGGATGTCCTTACACCTCTGTATATCCAGGGCCGCGGAGTTGCTGGCAAGATCAAGGATCTTCTCCCCATGTATGGCATTCTCCATCACATTTTCCGTGACACGGTTGCTCCTCGTGCGGGCAACAAGGATGATATTAATGGGTTCTCTGTTGACTTGTTGTTCAACACCTTCCTCAACCGCGACTCAGGCACTCCTCTTGATGTGTCTGACTTCATATGGAATGAGATGGTTGCTGCTGCATACACTCGGAGGGTTCCACCATTTGCTCCGTATATTATGTCCCTCATTGTGTCAAAGTGCCCTCCCATTGCTAGGACACTCTCCACTCGCCCTCTCATTGTGCACAGGCCCAAGGCACTCAAGATCAAGACACATGCTAAACCCCGCGTTGTGGCGGGTGGGGAGGAAGAGGATGACTCTGAGGATGCTGACAGTGGTCATCACATTGACTATGTTGTCTCCCGTGGCAAGAATGCTAAGCCCACTTGGGCCAAAAGGATGGAGGCCAAGCTCAAGATCTTCTGCTTCCATATTGACAACCAGAAGCGCATGTATGAGGCGCATGTGTATGCCAAGAAGGCCAGTGCTCGGCAGAAGGACATGATGGCTGCCCAGGGTTTGACCGTCTCCGAGGGGTCCGAGACCAACATCACTCCAGAAGATCAGTGGATCTCTCAGCATAGCCGTTGGGACGATGATGTCTCTTCCTCGCACCGTGCACCACCCCCCTATGGGGAGGACTTTGAGGATGAGGAGGAGGAGGATTGACTGTCGGGACAGTAGTCTTGCACTTGTCCCTTTTTGGCATCTTGATGCCAAAGGGGGAGAAGTTGCACTTTAGGCACGGGTGTAGCATGGGAAGTCACAAGCTCGTTCTTATTTTGATCCTTTTATTTCTTGTGAACTTTGATTTCCCTCTATTTATGTGTGAGGCTATGTGATTATGTCGTGTGAGACTATGTGGTTATTTCGTGGTTATGTCATGGATCCATCTTATGAGACTATGTGGTTTATTTCATTGGATCCATCTTGTGATGATATGCGTTATCTATTGTCTCTATATTTCTCATCACATGTTATTGTGCAAAGGTATGATTTCAAATGATAGTATCTATATTTGTGCACCCATGTTGGGTTTGTAAAATAGAGGGGGAGGTTTGTTTCTACACATCTAGGGGGAGGCCCGTCTCTATTTTACAAATCCCATGTGTTTCCTATTAAAATCATCTTGCAAAAGTGTATTGTCATCAAACACCAAAAAGGGGGGATTGAAAGAGCATTTTTCTATCCCTCTGATTTTGATGTTTGATAACAACACACTTATCAGTTTAATCGTGTGCTAAGTGTATCACAGGTTTGATAAGGGTGTGGCACAAATATTGGCCTAACAATTCCCTTTGCGAAAAACCAATGTGCCAACCGGTAGTACCGGAAATACGACCAGTACTACCGCTTGGCACCGGTACTACCGGTTCAAGTACCGGTTGGATCCGTGCAAGACTGATAAGGATGGTTTTTAGTCAGTACCACCCGGTACCACGGAGCGACAATACCGGTACAACCGGTAGTACCGCTTGAGACAAGCGGTACTACCGCTTGGACACGGTCGTACCGCTCGGCAGTACCGGGTCGTTCTGAAGAAGAGCCACCCCTCTCTGTTTTGCTCAGTACCAAGCGGTACTTGGGACCGGTACTACCGCCCGGACCGGTACTACCGCGTCATACGACCGGTACTACCGCTTGGGGGTAGTACCGCAAGGGAATACCGGGCTTCACTGATTGCTAGTTCAACCATTCAAGACTTCTCCGTTACCTGGTCCGGTACTGGACCTATAGTACCGCTTGCCAGCGGTACTACCGCTTGAGGACTGGTACTACCGGTGCATTAAAGGCTCCAACGGCCATATTTCGTGGAGGGGTATAAATACCCCTCCACCTACCTTGGGACAAGTCGCTCATCCACATTAAAGTCAAGACCACCATTGGAGCCACCAAATCTTCAAGATCTCCTCATTCCACCACCCAAAGTCTTTGATCTTTGGGGAATCGAAGGAGGAGGCCCCGATCTACTACTTCACCAAAAGGGATCTTCATTTCCCCCTCATTTCATTGAGGGCCCCTTTGTTCTAGTGTTTTCTTGGAAACCATAGTTCTTGTTTTGGTTCTTACAAGCTTGTCTTTGATTGCTTTGACAACTTGCTTGTATTTGGGAGCCTCCGATTAAGTTGTGTATGTGTGCCCCAAACTTGTAAAGGTGCCGGCTTCCACCTTGAAGGTTGCCGATATAGTGGAAGGTGAATCGATCCCGTTGGGGTGAGATTCATCAGAGAACAAGGGAGGCCTTTCGTGGCGTTGGTGGTTTGAAACCACCCCCTCTCCAAACGTAGACGTACTTCCCCTCAAAAGGAAGGAACTACGGGAAACAAATCCTTGTGTCTCCATGTCCACCACTTTGGTTACTTCTATCCTTTACCGCACTTTACTTACTTGTTCCTACTTTGTGTTGTGGTAGTTCTTGCATATTTGTCATATAGGTAAATTCACCTTAGTTGCATTATCTAGAGAATTTACCTTATTGTCAAACCTTAATTTGAAAAAGAAGAAAATTTGAAGTAGCACCTATTCACCCCCCCTCTAGGTGCCCATACGATCCTTTCATCCTTCTCTCAATCCAACTTGGGTTTGGGTTTGGATTCAAACCCACCCCTCCCAAAGTTGCCCCCCTCTCATAAATAGAGGGGGAGGGCTGCCCCAACACACACAAGACCTAGCCCATCTCCCTGCACGCGTTGCCACCGCCGCCCGCGCGCTGCCGCCGCGTCGCCTCCCCGCGCCGCCGCGCCGCCGCCGCCCTAGCCGCCGCCGACACCTCCTCCTCCTCCCGTACTTCTAAACCCTAGATCTCCGGGAAACCCTAATCCACCATAACTCGCACCGGCTTAGGCGAAGCCCTGCTGGATCTTCCCTCTACTTCCGACACCACGCCGTCGTGCTGCCAGAATCGCGAGGGGAGAACTACAACCTCTGCTGCCTGCTGGAACAAGGGAGAGGAAGGTCTTCATCGAGTACCGAATGTGTGACCGACTGCGGAAGCGCTGCCGGAACGCAGCGCCAGAAGGATCGTCTACGCGATCTTGAGATCGGCAAGTGTATGACTACATCACCCACGAGAATCTGCTCTCGTTAACCGTTTTGGAATCTTCGAGGGTGCATGCTTCTATTGACTCGTTGCTACAATCTAGTAGATAGATCTTGGCTTGTTTGTGTGCATGCGGTAGAAATTTTTTGTTTTCCATGCTACGAACCCCTACGGTGGTATCAGAGTCGTGTCTATATGTAGATCTGTTGCACGAGTAGAACACAATGGTCATTGTGGGCTGTGGTGATTTTATTATCAATTGCTTTTTATGTACTTTGCATCTTGCGGTATGATGGGATGAAGCGGCCCGGGCTAACCTTACATGACATCGTTCACGAGACTTGCTCCACGCTTAACATGCAACTTGTATTGCATAAGTGGCTTTGCACGTGTCTGTCTCTCCCATCATAGTATAGATTCAATTTACAACGGGCACTTGATAGTTCAAACATCAACATTGTGGTTCTTGTTCGTAGGTTAGAGCGGCACTTATTGAAAGCCCCAAACCACGTAAAATATGCAAAGAAAATTAGAGGCATCTAACTTTGTTTTGCAGGGGTGTGCTATGATGTGATATGGCCATGATTGTGATTATATATGATGTATGCAATGTTCCTTATTGTAAGTTGGCAACCGGCAGGAGCCATATGGTTGTCTTTTAAATTCCGTTAAGACCTGCGTGTCTATTCAAAGTAGTTGTAATAGTTAATGCTGGTGGACGACAACCATGAAGCGGTGCCATTAACCTTGGCGCCACACCGGTGATGATGGATATCATGTTCGTGCTTGAAGATGGAGATCGGAAGCACGAGAAGAAAGGCCATATCATATAACATATTATGAATTGCATGTGATGTTAATCCTTTTATGCATCTTGTATTGCTTAGTTCACGATGGTAGCATTATAAGATGATCCCTCAAGCACACAATTTCAAGTTTTATAGTGTTCATCCTTAGTAAGCACCGTTGCTAAAGCTCGTTGTTTCGAAGCACCACGTGATGATCGGGTGTGTTAGATTCTGCGAGTGTATACAACGTGGGCAAGCCAGATTTGCTCATGCGGAAGCTAAGGTTTGATCTTGACGAGCCTAGCATGTACAGACATGGTCTCGGAACACGGATCACCGAAAGGTAAAGCATGAGTCATATAGTAGATATGATGAACATGTTCATTGTTCGCCATTGAAGCTACATCAACTCTCGTGATGATCGGTTTTGATGTGGTGGATTTGTTTCATGTGATCACTAAAACAATTTGAGGGATATTGTTTTGAGTGGGAGTTCACCTAGATTAATTTAACTATTAATTAGAACTCAATTTGTCATAAACTTAGTCTAAACTATTGCAAATATGTTGTAGATCAATGGCAGCCCCTACCATCAATTTTAATGCGTTCCTAGAGAAAGAAAAGTTGAAAAACAATGGAAGCAACTTCACGGATTAGTTCCGCAATTTGAGGATTGTCCTCAATACTGGTAATTTGACCTATGTACTGGATGCACCGCTAGGTGACCCGCCTGCAGCTGATGCTACCGATGAGGTAAAGAATGTTTTCCTCGCTCGGAAGAATCAGTACTCCACAGTTCAGTGTGCTATCTTGTATGGTTTGGAATCAGAGCTTCAGAAAAGGTTTGAGAACCATGACCCACATGATATTGTCCGTGAACTCAAAATGATATTTGAGGCTCACGCGACAGTTGAGAGTTATGAGGCTTCTGAAAAGTTCTTTAACTGCAAGATGGAAGAGGGCAGCTCCGTCAGTGAGCACGTGCTTAAGATGTCTGGGCACGCAAGCAAGCTTCAAAGCTTAGGTATAGTGATTCCTAATGCTTTGGGGATTCACCGTGTCCTCCAATCACTACCACCAAGTTACAAGAACTTTGTGATGAACTACAATATGCAAAACATGGACAAGATGTTGCCAGAACTCTTCTCCATGTTAAAGTCTGCAGAAGTGGAGATCAAGAAAGAGCACCAAGTGTTGTTGGTCAATAAGACCACCAAATTCAAGAAGCAAGGCAAGTCTAAGAAAAAGGGAATCTTCAAGAAGGGCAGTAAGAAAGTTACCGCGCCAGCGAAGAAGACCAAGGCTGGGCCTAAGGCTGATACTGAGTGCTTTTACTACAAGGGAGAGGGTCACTAGAAGCGGAATTGCCCAAAGTATTTTTGCGGATTTGAAGAACGACAACATCAAGAAGAAAGGTATATCCGATATACATGTTATTGATGTGTATCTTGTTGGAGATATGCCCTAGAGGCAATAATAAATGTAGTTATTATTATATCTTTGTGTTTATGATAAATGTTTACATTCATGCTATAATAGTATTAACAAGGAAACATTGATACTTGTGTGAATTGTAAACTAAAATAGAGTCCCTAGTAAAGCCTCTTTATAATACTAGCTTGTTGGTTAATAAATGATTGTGGTTTCCCTATCATGAACATTGAGATGTTATTGACAACAAGATCATATCATTAGGAGAATAATATGGTGGACATACTCCTATAGATAAGCGTAGCATAAAGATCAAGTCATTTTAATAGTTCAATTGCTATATGCTTTCTGATACATAGTAACCTAATTCCTTCAACCATGAGATCATGCATATCACCTTTACCGGATGGATGCTTTGATGACATCAAACACCACACCGTAAATGGGTGGCTATAAAGGTGGCATTGAGTGTTCGGAAAGTATTGGTTGAGACACATGGATCAAGAGTGGGATTTGTCCATCCATATGACGGATAGATATACTCTGGGCCCTCTCGGTGAAATGTCATCCAATTAGCTTGCAAGCATGTGACTGGCTCACAAGGGATCAAATATCATGGGAACGAGAAAAGAGTACTTATCGGTAACGAGGTTGAACTAGGTATGCAGAGATACCGACGATCATAACCTCGGATAAGTAAACTATCGTGAGACAAAGGGAAATTGGTATCGTATGTAAGTGGTTCATTCGATCGCAAAGTAGTCGTAGAAATATGTGGGAGCCATATGAATTTCCAGTTCCTCTATTGGTTATTGTTCGGAGAAGTGTCTCGATCATGTCCGCATAATTCACGAACCGTAGGGAGACACACTTAAGGATTCGACGTTGTTTGAGTAGTTATGGAATGATGAGAAAGAGACCGAATGTTGTTCGGAGTCTCGGATGGGATCCGGGATATCACGAGGAGATCCGGAATGGTCCGGAGAATAAGATTCATATAAGGTAAGTCCTGTTTCGGAGTTGGGGAATGATTCCGGTGTTTTCATCGGGAATGTTCTAGAAGGTTCCGGAATGTCCGGCACTCTGGAGGGGAAGGGTACATGAATGCGTTATATCAAGTTGGTATGATTGCATCATGTACTTAGTGTCATCGCTGAACAAAATAAAGGGTTTAATCAAATCCTAGTTTGAAAAAGTCAAACGCCAATTTGAAAGTCAAACGGCTATTTTGGGAAGTGGAGGGGAGGTGGAATCCGAGTTGGGGAGGAGTCCCTCCACCTCCACCGCCGGCCCACCTTGGGTCCGAGTTGGGGAGGGACTCCCCTCCCCTGGCGCGCCTCCCTCCACCTATATAAGGCGGGGCAGGGCTCCCCTCCTAGACACACAAGTTCCTACCTCTAAACCCTAGCCCCAAGCCGCCGCCGCCTCCATAGCCGCCGCCGGCCCTAGGGCAAACCGCCGCCGCCTAGGTCAAAGCCTAGCCGCCGTCCTAGCCCCCTCCTCGGCGTGTGTAAACCCTAGATCGTCGAGGGCTCTCTCATCGTCCACCATACTCGCTCCGGCTTAAGGCGAATCCCTGCGAGATCTCCCCTCTACTTCCGGTACCACGCCGTGCTGCCGAAATCGCGAGGAGAGTGCTACAACCTCCGCTGCCTGCTGGAACAAGGGAGAGGAAGGTCTTCGTCGAGTACCGAACGTGTGACCGACTGCGGGAGCGCTGCCGGAACGCAGCGCCGGAAGGATCGTCTACGCGATCTTGAGATCGGGAAGAGTACGACTACATCACCCACGAGAATCCGCTCTCGTTAAACACTTTAGAATCTTCGAGGGTGAGTTATTCCATCGACTCGTTGCTACAATCTAGTAGATAGATCTTGGCTTGTTTGTTTGTATGCGATAGAAATTTTTTGTTTTCCATGCTACGAAACCCTACATATCTCACTAGTACTTGTAGTAGTGCCTGGGTATTTGATATTGGTTCGGTTGCTCATATTTGTAACTCGAAACAGGTGCTGCAGAATAAACAGAAACTAGCGAAGAACAAGGTGACGATGCGCGTTGGAAATGGATCAAAGGTTGATGTGATCGCGGTCGACATGCTACCTCTTCATCTACCATCGGGATTAGTTTTATACTTAAATAATTGTTAGTTGGTGCCTGCGTTGAGCATGAACATTATATCCGGATCATGTTTATTGCGAGACGGTTGCTTGTTTAAGTCCGAGAATAATGGTTGTTTGATTTATATGAGTAATATGTTTTATGCACATGCACCTTTGATAGATGGTCTATTCTTATTGAATCTCGATTGCAGTAATACACACATTAATAACATTGAATCTAAACGTTTGAAATTGAGTGATAACTCGACCTATATGTGGCACTATCGTCTTGGTCATATTGGAGTGAAGCGTATAAAGAAACTCCATTCCGATGGACTTCTTGAATCACTTGAAAGATGCGAAGCATGTCTGATGGGTAAAATGACTAAGACTCCATTTTCTGGGATGATGGAGCGAGCTACGGACTTGTTGGAAATCATACATACCGATGTGTGTGGTCCAATGAGTGTAGCATCGCGCGGTGGTTATCGCTATGTTCTTACCTTCACGGATGACTTGAGTAGATATGGGTATATCTATTTCATGAAACATAAGTCCGAAACTTTTGAGAAGTTTAAGGAATTTCAAAGTGAGGTAGAGAATCAACATAACAAGAAGATTAAATTTCTACGATCCGATCGTGGAGGTGAATATCTAAGTTATGAGTTTGGCGAGCATTTGAATAAATGCGGAATACTTTCACAATTGACACCGCCGGGAACACCACAACATAATGGTGTGTCCGAACGTCGTAATCGAACTCTCTTAGATATGGTTCGTTCTATGATGTCACTTACAGATTTACCGCTATCATTTTGGGGTTATGCATTAGAAACAGCCGCATTCACTTTAAATAGGGCACCATCTAAATCCGTTGAAATGACACTGTATAAATTATGGTTTGGGAAGAAACCTAAATTGTCGTTTCTTAAAGTTTGGGGTTGTGAAGCTTATGTAAAGAAGTTACAGCCCGACAAGCTTGAACCCAAAGCGGAAAAATACGTATTCATAGGATACCCGAAGGAAACTATTGGGTATACCTTCTATCATAGATCCGAGGGAAAAATCTTTGTCGCCAAGAATGGATCCTTTCTAGAGAAGGAGTTTCTCTCGAAAGAAGTGACTGGAAGGACAGTAGAACTCGACGAGGTTGTTGAAACTTCTCTCGAACTTGCAAGTAGCGCAACACCGGAAGTAGTTCCTGTGGCGCCTACACCAATAAGAGAGGAAGCTAATGATGTCGATCATGAAACTTCGATTGAAGTAACTACAGAGCCTTGCAGGTCAACGAGAAATCATACCACTCCTGATTGGTATGATCCGGTTATGAATGTCATGTTGGTGGACAACACCGATGACCCTGCGACATATGAGGAAGCGATGATGAGCCCAGATTCCAATAAATGGCATGAAGCCATGAAATCCGAGATTGGATCCATGTACGAAAACCAAGTATGGACTTTGGTGGACTTATCGGATGGCCGGAAGGCTGTTGAGAACAAATGGATTTTCAAGAAGAAAACAGATGCTGATGGTAATGTTACTGTCTATAAAGCTCGACTTGTCGCAAAAGGGTTTCGACAAATTCAAGGAGTTGACTACGATGAGACATTCTCACCGGTAGCGAAGCTAAAGTCTGTTAGGATTATGTTAGCAATCGCTGCATATTATGATTACGAGATATGGCAGATGGATGTCAAAACGACATTCCTCAATGGAGACATTGATGAAGAGTTGTATATGGTACAACCCAAAGGTTTTGTCGATCCTAAAGATGCTAACAAGGTATGCAAACTTCAACGGTCCATTTATGGATTGAAGCAAGCATCCCGGAGTTGGAATCAACGTTTTGATAAGGTGATCAAAAGCTTTGGTTTTATACAAACTTATGGAGAAGCTTGTATTTACAAGAAAGTGAGTGGGAGCTCTGTAGCATTCTTAATACTATATGTGGATGACATATTGTTGATTGGGAATGATGTAGACCTTCTAAATAGTGTCAAGGATTATTTGAATAATAGTTTTTCAATGAAAGATCTTGGCGAAGCAGCTTACATATTAGGCATAAAGATTTATATAGATAGATCGAGACGCCTAATATCATTGTCACAGAGTACATATTTGGACAAAGTTCTAAAGAGGTTTGGTATGGAAGATAGCAAGAAAGGGTTCTTGCCCATGTTACCCAATACGACCTTGAGTAAAACTCAAAATCCTGCAATGGCAGAAGATAGAGAAAGGATGAGTAAGACTCCCTATGCCTCAGCCATAGGATCTCTTATGTATGCCATGCTATGTACTAGACCCGACATTGCATATGTTGTTAGTTTGACTAGCAGATATCAAAGTGATCCAGGAGTGGATCATTGGACAGCGGTCAAAAACATCCTTAAGTACTTGATAAGAACTAAGGATATGGTTCTTTCTTGTGGAGGTGATGAACAGCTCGTTGTTAATGGTTACACCAATGCTAGTTGGAACACCGATCCGGATGATTCTAAATCACAATCTAGATACGTATTTACTTTGAATGGTGCAACAATTAGCTGGAGGAGTGCAAAGCAAAGCATTGTAGCGAGATCTTCAATTGAATCGGAATACATAGCTGCTTCGGAGGCTTCACAAGAGGCGATATGGATGAAGGAGTTCATTATAGAGCTTAGTGTGGTTCCAAGTGCGCTGGACCCAATGTCTATCTATTGTGATAACATGGGCGCCATAGCCAATGCGCAAGAACCAAGGTCACACAAGAAGCTAAAGCACATCAAGCTACATTTTCACGCTATTCGAGAGCATGTCCAAGATGGTGACATAAAGATTTGCAAAGTATACACAGATATGAATGTGGAGGATCCATTGACTAAACCTCTCCCGAGGGCAAAACATGACCAGCACCAAACTGCCATGGGTGTTCGGTATATTACCATGTAATCTAGATTAGTTGACTCTAGTGCAAGTGGGAGACTGTTGGAGATATGCCCTAGAGGCAATAATAAAAGTGGTTATTATTATATCTTTGTGTTTATGATAAATGTTTACATTCATGCTATAATAGTATTAACCGGAAACATTAATACTTGTGTGATTTGTAAACTAAATTAGAGTCCCTAGTAAAGCCTCTTTAATAATACTAGCTTGTTGGTTAATAGATGATCGTGGTATCTCGATCATGAACATTGAGATGTTGTTAACAACAAGATCATATCATTAGGAGAATGGTATGATGGAAATACTCCTATAGATAAGCGTAGCATAAAGATCAAGTCATTTCAATAGTTCGTTTGATATAAGCTTTCTGATACATAGTAACCTAATTCCTTCGACCATGAGATCATTGCTAATCACCATCACCGGAAGGATGCTTTGATGACATCAAACACCACACCGTAACTGGGTGGCTATAAAGGTGGCATTGAGTGTTCGAAAAGTATGGGTTGAGGCACATGGATCAAGAGTGGGATTTATCCATCCATATGACGGATAGATATACTCTGGGCCCTCTCGGTGGAATGTCATCCAATTAGCTTGCAAGCATGTGACTGGCTCACAAGGGATCACATATCACAGGAATGAGAAAAGAGTACTTATCGGTAACGAGGTTGAACTAGGTATGCAGAGATACCGACGATCAAAACCTCGGATAAGTAAACTATCGTGAGACAAAGGGAAATTGGTATCGTATGTAAGTGGTTCATTCGATCACAAAGTAATCGTAGAAATATGTGGGAACCATATGAATTTCCAGATTCCTCTATTGGTTATTGATTGGAGAAGTGTCTCGGTCATGTCCGCATAATGCACGAACCGTAGGAGGACACACTTAAGGATTCGATGTTGTTTAGTAGATATGGAATGTTAATAGGGATACCGAATGTTGTTCGGAGTCTCGGATAGGATCCGGGATATCACGAGGAGATCCGGAATGGTCTGGAGAATAAGATTCATATAAGGAAAGTCCAATTTCGGAGTTCGGGAAAGTTTCCGATGTTTTCATCGGAGAGGTTCTAGAAGGGTCTAGAAGGTTCACCAGTCCGGAAGGAGAATGGTCCATGAATGTGTCATGGATAAGTGGAATGATTGGATCATATCCTAGGTCACTTGGTGTGTGCATTTGCAAGAGAGAATTAAAGCTCTAAATTGAAAGTCAAACGGGAGTTTGAAAAGTCAAACTGGAACAATGATTTCCTAGTGGGAGAAGAAACAAGTCCTTCTCTCAATCCAACTTGGGTTTGGGTTTGGATTCAAACCCACCCCTCCCAAGGCTGCCCCCTCTCATAAATAGAGGGGGAGGGCTTCCCCAACACACACAAGCCCTAGCCCCTCTCCCCGCACGCGCCGCCGCCGCAGGCTCGCCGCCGCCCTAGCCGCCACCGACACCTCCTCCCGGACTTCTAAACCCTAGATTTCCATAGAAACCCTAATCCACCATAACTCGCACCGGCTTAGGCAAAGCCCTGCGGGATCTTCCGTCTACTTCCGACACCACGCCGTCGTGCTGCCAGAATCGCGAGGGGAGAACTACAACCTCCGCTGACTGCTGGAACAAGGGAGAGGAAGGTCTTCATCGAGTACCGAACGTGTGACCGACTGCGGAAGCGCTGCCGGAACGCAGCGCCGGAAGGATCGTCTACGTGATCTTGAGATCGGAAAGTGTACGACTACATCACCCACGAGAATCTGCTCTCGTTAACCGCTTTGGAATCTTCGAGGGTGAGTGCTTCTGTCGACTCGTTGCTACAATCTAGTAGATAGATCTTGGCTTGTTTGTGTGCATGCGGTAGAATTTTTTTGTTTTCCATGCTACGAACCCCTACAACATGCACCATCAAGGTCAAGACCAAACCATATGCAAGCATTGAAAGCTGGGATCAAAGAACTCTAAATATGAGCATGAAAGATGGAGTTCTAACAGTAAGACAAAGTAACTATGCATGCAACATGAAAACCTACAAACAAAGATCATGAATAACATGTATTGAAAAACATTTGTTTGTTTCACATACAGAAAACATGGCATAGTGGCATTCAGCTTGTCCCTCATAGAGTAGCAAATAGATGCATAGGACACCTTCAAAGTTCATATGAGTGACTAGATACAAATAGCACAAGAACAAGTAATATCAGCAATATGCATCAATCAATAAGTTTTGGGACAATGCACATAGAACTAAGAATGGCAACTATGCTCTCTTAACTGGTGCCTAAAGGTAGAAGGTGGAGACTCAATATAATGGTGGAAGAAAGGCCCTTCATAAAGGGAAGCAGGGATTTCAAGTTTTAAAAAGAGCTTCCAAAATTATGGTACTTATTAGCTTTCGGCTCTCATTGCCCCTATCATAAGCATCTTGAAGTAATTAAGGTTAAAGTGAACAAAGATGGAGTATATGATTGACAAAGTATAAGTTGCCAATCTCATGTCCCTTGAATACAAGGGCCGCACCGCATGCTACTCAACTTTAGTCACCTGTAAGTTCTTGTCAAAGTAAGTACATGTGTATCATAGAGAATCGCCAACGGGGTACCCCTTGCACATGGTACAGGAGCTATCCCATAACCAAAATGATAAGGCAAGCAGACAATGAGCATCTCAGCGATCTTTTTATTTGCTAATTGCATAGGTTTTTATTAAGGATGCTTCACAAATTACTCATTATGATGATGATGCAAGTTTTCACCATGATTAGTCATGGCTTAGGCTAGCGGTCCAGACGGTTCTCTAACACAAAATACATAACTCCATGGACTTACAAGCTCCCTTTTTATTTCACACCGGTGACATCCATAGACAAAAGAGCATGATATCAACTGTGTACAAAGTACAAGTGCAATGTTGAAAATGTTCCCCATGACAACATGGTTCCGCTAATTCCAATGTATAAGTGCAAGCATATACAACATAGATGACACAATGGTTCAAGTTTATTAGGGGCAAGAAATATAAAGTGTGCCATCAAGTTCATGAGGGATTTAATCACTAAGTTGTCACATAACAAAGAGACTTTTTAACTGAAAGATAGATGAAAACAAGAATATACTTGGAATGGTGTAACACACCATGCATAGGAATTTATAGTGGACACTTTGTAATAACTTGGTTTCTTGGGAGTTGGAAGCATGAGTAGAGCTTACTCATACAAGTGGAGGCTTGCAAAAGACTGGGAGCAACCAACTAAGAGAGCAATAATGGCCATAATCATGCAGAGCGACAAAACATTACTAATCAAAGCATAGAGTGGTACTACAAGCCAAGGAATAAATGATCATAGAGGCTATGGTGACTTGTTCATAGTCATAACATGGTGTGAGCATGTGCCAAGTAAACCCAAACAAAACTTCAAAGGAGAAAACCACAATACTATGCTTTTGCATGCTAAAACAACGCATGATTCTTTCAAGGAACACTAAGCAATCCCAATTGTTTGGAACAAGTCATGCTACATCAATAATCACTAAGCATAAGGTTAAAACAACACCTAGCATAACATGCTAAAGTCTAAGTTACAGTCAAAGCAAGCTCCTCTTACACTATTTCAAGCAAGAACTTTCTACTCATTTCCAACACCAATCAACTTATTTGAAACAATACAACAAGAACGGGGGTCCAAACTACTTTATTCAAGCAAACTAAGCAAAGCAAACGAAAACTAAGACGCTCCAAGAATAACACAATAGTGCATGAAACAATAAAAATGAAGTGTCTAGAAAGACCTGAGATTTTTATTGATGAGGAAGGGGATGCCTTGGGCATCCCCAAGCTTTGACGCTTTTACCTCTTGGATATTTCTTGGATGACACCAGGGTGTCATCCCCAAGCTTGAGCTTTTGTCCATTCTTCATCTCATTACATCATTCTCTCTCTTCACCTGAAATTTTTCCTTCATACAAAACTTCACACAATCTTCATTAGCAACATTAGTGTATTCAAAAGATAATAGACCCTTGGGTTTAGCTTTATAACAGCAAAAATTTCACTAAAAACACAAGCTACTGTAGCAATTCTCTTAAAAAGCTCAATTTCCAAAAAAGAACCCAAAAAGGAATCAATAAGAAGCAAATGCAAATAATGACAGAAATCTGTCAAAACAGACCAGCAGGTAGAAACCAATTTTTTCGAAAATATTATGTTGCTCAAATAAAAAAGTGTTGAACTAACGAACATTGGCTAACATACTGGGGGATTTATTCGTAAATTTTCAGCTCAATCCTACTTACAGAGACTCCTCATGAATTTTTATGGTGAAGCACAAAAATCTGTTTCGGGACAGCAACTCCCCAAATCTTACTTCCCTCTCATTAGAGGCTATTCTTGGCACAAAAAACAAACAAAAAAGGATAATGAGAGGTCATTACTTAAGTAATAACTTCCAAGACTCAAGAAAACTTTTGGGTTATCTCCCAACAAGTACTTTTCTTTAACGCCTTTAAGTTAGGCACAAGAAGCAAGAAATCAAGTAATTTCAAATGAGGAAGCATTAACATCAAACCTCTTGCTCCTACCTTTCTCACCTTTCTTCTTATATTTAGGTAATGTATGCTTGCTTATTGGAGGAGCAAAATTCGTAATGCATTTTCCCACATCTATTATTGCTCCAAGGTGTTTCAGCAGGGACCTTCCAAGTGTAATTTGTCCTTTTCCTAAACATTCAATAATAAGATAATCAGTAGACACCATTTTCCCTGAGATTTTTTTAAATACACCTTCAGTTATTCCAATGGGTAATAAATTTGCATTATTGGTAAGAGATATTTCTTCTCCTCCTTCAGAAAGTCCCCAAAGACTCAAAGACTCATAGATATCCTTAGGCATAAGACAAAATTCACACATGATATCACAACGAGCATCAAAAGTTGCACTATTTATAGAAACTTTTATTGTAGGAAACCACTTTGAAGGCTCAGAGTTTATTGGAACATAATCATGGTACTCCCTAAGTGTGTGATAGCAACTGTTCAAAGCAGCAGTACTGGACTCAAGAGTGTTCAACCTAGCAAAAATGTCTATAAACGAGGAATTAGACTTGCCAGGCATATTATAAATTATAATCAATTTCTTTATGGCATCAAAAGCTTCATCCTCAGTACATCGAAAAATATCTTTCTCGGCTACAGCATCCAAAGCGTATCTATAACAAAGAGCAATTCCGCTGTAGAAACTATTAATAACCAAGATAAGACTCATCTTAGGCTCAGTTTCCCTCTGTAAAGCAGAGATTCTAGACCAAGCTTCTTTGAAACTCTCTTCACTTTTTTTGCTTGAAAGTAAAGATCTTTTCCATAGGTGACACATAGATTGGACCAAAACCAGACATGGTAGCAACTAGGGCAGGAACTATTTTTTTATGTTTTTGATAAGAGAAAGCAAACCAAACTAAACTAATTTTTTTGGAGTTTTTGATAAAAACAGGCAAACAAAATAAAGCAAAAGAAACTAAGCAAACTAAAAAAAGTAAAGAGAAAGGTTGAGGAGGACTCCCCTTGTGAAGACGTCCTTAGCCTCCCCGGCAACGGCGCCAGAAAAAGGCTTGATGAGTGCAGCAACACTTCGTTGGGAGACCCCAAGAGGAAGGTATGATGAGCACAGCAACAAGTTTTCCCTCAGTTAGAAACCAAGGTTATTGAACCAGTAGGAGGAAGGAAACGACTCAAAGGTGTTGCTAGCAACTTGGAGACCCGCACAACACAAACTCAAGACTTTGCCCCAACGAATCAGTGAGGTTGTCAATCTCATCGGTTTGCTATAACAAAAGATTAACTGTATAGTGTGGAAGGTAATAGTGGTTTGCAACAAGTAAACAGTAAACAGTGGAAGATGTATCAATGGAAAAGATTAGACCAGGGTCCATAGTTTACTAGAGGTATTCTCCTTAGATAAACAAACATGGCATGCTGGATAAACAAATTACAGCAGGGCAATTCACAGGACTGAACAAGGCATAACAATGCAATACTAGACATCATGATCCTATGAGATTTGATTGGGCAATACAACAAGATACATAGACCGCCATCCAACTGCATCTATGACTAGAAGTCCACCTTTGGGTTATCATCCGAACCCCCTCCAGTATTAAGTTGCAAGCAATAGCAACTGCTTTAAGCAAAGTGTGTAAGGTAAACAATCCACTTGTTCCATGAACAAGAGACCGTTGTTTTCTCCCTAGTGGCAACAGCACATCTACGACCTTAGATATTTCTGTCACTTCCCGTAGATTAAATAGAGGCATGAACCCACTATCTAGCATAAATACCCCCTCTTGGAGTCACTAGCAACTACTTGGCCAAGATAGCTACTAACAACGGAGAGCATGCAGGATCACAAACAACACAGTCACGATAGAATCAAATAGACAAAACCATTAATAAATCTGAAATAGTAATATCAATATCCATCGGATCCCCGCAAACACAACATGCATGATTACAAATAGATGAGATCTTGATCATGAACGGAGCTCACAAGATCTAGACTTGAAAGCACAAAGGAGGAGATACAACCATCTAGCTACTACATGGACCCGTAGTCCAAGGTGAAACTACTCACACTTCATACCGGAGGCTGGCATGATGAAGAAGAAGGCCTCCGGGATGATCTCCCCTCCGGCAGGGTGCCGGGAAGAGCTTCAGATCCCCTCGATCTAGGGGCGATGGTGGCGACGAATACAGATGGTTTCATGGAATATTGATCAGGTACTTAGGGTTTAGGCATCAGGGTCTTCTTATAGGCAAAGAGACGAGGGAGGAGGGCCACCAGGGCGGCTGCACCCCCCAGGTGCGGGGTGGGCCCACCCGCACGGCCAGGGGGTGTGGCCCCCTGGTGGGTCTCCTCTGTCTTGTATTCAGGCTTCGCGTTCCCCACGGTAAATATTGACTTCGGCTTTTGTCCCGTCCAATTCCGAGAATATTGATTTTCTGCCTTTCTAGAACCAAAAACAGAAGAAAACAGACAACTGACACCGTGGCATCTTGTTAATAGGTTAGTACCATAAAACATATAAAAACACCTCAAAGTGTGGACAAAGCAAAGCAAAGTAGATACTAAACAAGCATGGAGCATCAAAAATTATAGATACGTTTCCGACGTATCAAAGATCAAAAATCAATATCCATCAATGATCAAGTCAAGTACATGATATTCAGATATCTATATTTTGGGTATCAATGATAAACGACAAGCATAGCCCAACCATTATACAATCCTTTGATTTCTAAAGCATTTCAATTATTGTCATGATGCATACAATTCCACTATGGTCTTTTATCGATAGATAGAGTATCTTATATGTTGCATTGTTCACTTTAAAGCCTATATTACCCGATACACCGATCCTAGCATAACTAGGTTTGGTTTGTGTGCACTTTTCGACCTTTATGTGTGTCTTGCTTAGCCATGCATAGCTGTTGGGTCCGATCCATCTAGAAGATGTATCAGAGATGCAAATGGATCTAGAATGACACGAGAACATGGTATGGTGGTGATATGAGGTGAATATGCTAAGACTTGTATGCGAGTCCGTGTGGGTTATGGTTTTCATAGTTCCATACTCGCCAGCACTAGGAACCGAGTTCTTTCCTTCGAAACCAAGACGAGCATACAACCACACGGGGATCGGGAACCCCCTGACCCTAACTTGCCTAGTTTGACACATGAGTCGGTAGTTTGAAATTTCGATTTGGCATCTACATGGAAAATGTTTTGAAGATGGTGCATCGCATACATGGAGTGGCCAGGCTAAAGGGTTTTACGGGACTTCCAACTAAGGATCCTCAGAACACAAGATTGGGACCGAGATGGGAGTGCGGCTAACTATAGCAGACGAGTGGCCCTTTCTGGTGACTCATGGATTAGGGGAAAGTAAGGTAAAGGTTTTGGTCAACCGCCCTCTGTCGGCGTACAAGGGAAGTGTGTTATACTACTAGTATTAAGAGAAATTTGGCGCATGTGGGTAAAGTTGTACACCCCTACAGGGTTAAATCTTTTCGAAAAATCATGTTCACAGTTTTGAACGACTTAGGGATGAACATGATGATCATAGAGAACTTTAACTTAATTGTACAATTTGGAGCAATGCGTGCTTAAGGATGCTTCCCCAAGTAACGAAGGGGTGATCCTAGTTGAGAGGTTAGATGATGATTTGATGGATATCAAAACATTCTCCACGCTGATCGAAACACACTTAGTTTGCATCGGTCCGCTAGAGATGCCCTTACACCTCACCTAAACTTAGAGAGGGTATAAGATGCCCTTACACCTCACCTAAACTTAGAGAGGGTATAAGGTGGCAGTCTGGCACAAGGTAGTCTTGTTTAACCATTTTTGCATCATGCTAATTAACCTCTTGCTGAAGGTAGGCGAGTCGATCACTCGACATCAAAAAAGTATGATTCCTTAGTTTGGGGACATGAAAGGCCAGCATAACCTTGTGCGGCCATTGAACGGCTCCAAATGTGTGGCCTTTCCCTTTCTTTGTTATTTTCTTTTATTTTAGCTTTTGTCTTTCACCTTTTATCCCACATATTGGACCTCTTAATGGGACCAATCAAATTGTCCCATGTAGGCCTCTTTATCTAGGCTACTTTTATCTCATATTTATTTCTATTTAGTAAATAAATATATTAACATTTATTAATTTAGTTAATAAATAAATTATTAATTATCTTTTTGGAACAATTCCATAACTCAAACACTTTCTGTAATCTCAAAACTACCCATAGCATCATCGAACCTTAAGTGTGTCATCCTATAGTCCGAGAATATGCAAACTGGTCACAACATCTCTCTGATCAATAATCATTAGCGGTATCTTGATATTCATAATGACTCTTATGTAGTCATCTCTCATGGATCAATTGAACCTTGACGTTCGTTACCCTATTCATGTTGTCCCGCGATATATTATCTGCCTGAGATCCGATCATCGATATTCAATACCTAGTTTAATCTCATTTCCAACAAGTACTATTTACTCATCCAAAATGCAGAGTGTGTGTTAACGAGTGAGCCCAAAGTATATCTCTTCGTCATGTGGATGGACAAATCTCACTCTTGATACATGCAACCCAACAAGTACTTCTAGAGATACCAGAAATACACCTTTATGATCATCCAATTAGGAAGCATCGTTTGATGCCTACAAAGTATTCTTACAGTAATAGGGAATGACATAATCTTATGGTCTAAGGAATTAGGTTACAACGCTAATGATATCACCCATTTCTAAAAAGAAAGGTTACAATGCTAATGAAAGTTTCAAAAATTTAAACTATGTGACTGGATCTAATTGCTTTGCTAACTTGGTTGTGTCCATCACATCATTCTCCTAATGATATCACCTCGTTATTAAATTGACAACTTATGTCTATAGTCAGGAACCACGACCATCATTTGACCAACAAGCTAGTCTAGTAGAGGCTCACTAGGGACTCCTTATTTGTTTATGAATTCACAAATGTATTATGCTTTCAGTTAATACAATCATAGCATGGACAATAAACACATATTATAAACAAGGAAATATGATTAATAATAACTTTATCATTGCCTCTAGGGCACATCTCCAACATTGCCACCGTCTCTCCTTCCATCCCGTCGCCATCTACCGTCTCCATTGAGGTTGCACACTTTCTAGACACCGGCTATCTACGACCTTGATGGGCCTCTCCGATCCTCTCCACCTCACCTGGGCATCTCTATGTTTGCTCCACTACTAGTCGTTCCCTGCGCCGGCAACCTACACGCTAGCTTGATGCCGCTACTCCGTGCGCAGCACCGACGGATGCCCCACTGGCGTGACGCTGCTCTAACATCCTCAGATCCTATCAGTTGTGGGCTGGTTCTTGAGGTGAGCGCCAAATCCAGTTATTTTCTTGTTGTTCCATCACTTGTGAAGCACAATTAGGCTAGGGGCTTCATGTCGAGACGTATCAGTTTCATAGAAGAAATAGCCAAGCGGTCTATGGAAGTAAGTTTTTGACCCTTTGGACATTTTCTTGTTTAGAAGACTTACTAATCCCTTCATTCGCAATTAACTCGCGTTTTGGGTATAGGCAAAGTCAAAATTTGCAAAGTTTCACCAAGAACATAACATCCATAATTCCAAATGTACATAATATGAGAATATATATTTTTATAATTCTAATACAATAGATTTTACATTATTAATATAGATATTTTTTAAAATATATGATCAAAGTTCACAAAGTTTGACTTTTTTGCGGGAAAAAGAGGTTTCATTAATCAGAGGGGAGTACAATCCGCCAGGATCACATTGTGAATATCTGGTGGTGAATTACGCAGCCAAACGACAGTTCTTTCTTGTGCTCTCCCTAATGCAGCTAGGCCGTGACTAGCACAGTTTGCCTCACGGTTAACCTTGCCTACCCTTGTTCCTCTTTCCCTCGGCCTCTCTCTAATAGCACTGATCCGCATTGCATGACGAGACAGATTGGGGTTACCATCTTGGACCATCTTGATCGCCTCCGCGTAGTCCGACTCCAGGATGATGTCTGTTTGTGTCCAGTGAAGAGCAAGCTCCATCCCTTCCTCCATGGCAGCGAGCTCAGCTTCCAAAGATTCCGAGCAGGTTTGGAGCCACCTGCATGCTGCAAAGATAACACTTCCATTAGAATCTCAGAGGATCATGCCTGCTCCTGCCCACCCATCCTGGATGTACGCTCCGTCGACGTTCAGCTTCATCACACCCACATCCGGAGGTTTCCATTTGTATTCCACCTGCGGCCTCTCATCAGCTTGGATCCGTTTCCGCGGGCGTTGCGCCCCGTCAACCACCTGTTTCCCTTTTACAATATCCACCTCTGGGTGTTGGGTGACCAGCAGCAGCGACTGCAGGTAGCTTTCGAGGAACTTCCTTGATGACATGGTGGGTGTTGGTTTTTTCTGATGTGTGAGTTCATTATGCACATGCCATATTCTCCACAAGAGCATGAGAAACGGTGCATGCTTTGGAGCTTCCGTTTTATGAATAGCATGCAGGAACCAATCCTCATTATTCTCGAACAGCACATCCTCGGGAGGAAGATCCCAACACTGTCGCATCAGTTTCCATAATCCCCGGGCATGAGGGCATTTGATCATTGCATGGAAGGTAGTTTCCGCTTCCATTCCGCATATTACACAGGTGTCGAGCACAGCCATACCTCGTTTTGCCTTGTTTACTTGGGTGGCGAGAGAGTTCTTGGCGAGCTTCCATGCAAAGGTTCGAATCTTTGGCGGGACTTGACACTGCCAGATCATCCTCCACTCCGGGTTCTTCCCAAGTGGTCGGCTGCTTGTCGCTTCTCGGCCTGCAGCTTGCAGCTGTTCCTCGTAGGCAAGTCTATAGGAACTTCTAACGGTGAAGTCGCCCGAGCGTTCGGGATTCCATGCTATGAAGTCAGCCTCATTCCGTTTTGACGTACGGATTTTGAGTATTTCTTGTGCATCCATTGGCAGGAACCAGCGTTGGACAAGGTCATTATTCCATGTGCCATCAGGGTTTAGGAAATCAGCGATCCATCTAAGCCTGCATCTACCTTGCTTTGTGTATGGTTTCAGATATGACTCCCGAGGGATCCATGGCTCGTGCCGATCCTCCAGATGATCCCCTTCTTGACGAGTTCCAGGCCATACTCAAGCGCACGCCACGTGGAGGAGGCGTTTCCGGTGAAGACAGTGTCAGTCAGGAGGCCTGCGCGAAGTACTTGGCTTTCAGTACACGAGCACACGGCGTGCTAACAAAGTTTGACTTTGACTGAACCTAATATCATAAGATAATTGTAAATGGAGGGAACATATGGTTACATTGTCTAATAGATGGAGCATCAGCTCCTAGAAAAAACGCATAATCCAACAAGTACTACGGATTAATTGAAGGCAAACAATTGATCCCACTCATGGGGGTCCTCAACATTCTGCGCTTCTCCCAATAATGGATACTTCCAACTATACATCTCTAACTTCTCATCCTCCGGAAGGCCCTCCACGATACGTTTCCTGATCTTCGTCACCTTCCTAGTGA
The DNA here is from genome assembly GCA_916181665.1 of Avena sativa. NCBI lineage: Eukaryota > Viridiplantae > Streptophyta > Magnoliopsida > Poales > Poaceae > Avena > Avena sativa. The sequence continues at coordinate 160,277,665 of OV702294.1, read as the reverse complement.
CGGCCACCACCGCCAGGTCGAACGCGTCATTCACCGTCGACTCAAGCTTCGAGGACGTATCGGTGTAGATCATCGCCGGGATGAGGCCCACGACCGCGCCCCTCATCCTCTCGACGGCGTCCGGCGGTATCCTCCGCAGCCTCTCCTCCACGCTCACGTTGGCGCGGACGTCCTCTTCGGTGATGTACACCGAGTACTCGGCGTGATTCTTGGGCAAATGCCAGGTGTACTGCACGAACGCCGTGCCGGGGTGGAAGAAGACCGGGATGCAGCCGGCGAGCACGGCGTCGAACACCGACCTGCGCGTGTACGTGTCACCCTGCGGCTGTAGGCAGAACGTGGAGCTCTGAAAGAGCTTCATGACTCCCGCCGGGGAGTCGCACCTGTTGCTCGGCCCCTTCTTGCATTCCATCAGCGAGCAGGCAGCGGACGCCGCGCACTGCTCCACGAGGCGGCCTGCGATGGACCTGGAGTCCTCGGGCCGCGGGGCGCCGGCGAAGGAGAAGAGCCACTGGCGTTCCAGATCGCGCACGCGGTCTTGCCATAAGAAAACGCCCTCGTCGGTCGCCGGGTGGAAGGATGTCGGGTACGGGATGGCGGCGTCGTTCAGGTTCCACGGGCTGGCCTCCAGGACGAGCGCCGTCATATTCCGGACGGCCGGCAGACGGAGGAGGTTGCTCCCCCACCCGGTGTCGCCGTTTCCCTGCCGCCGAAAGTCCCACGTGGTGCGGCCGGCGACGAAGAAGTGGTCGCGGCCGCCCATGGCGCGCCACTCTGGGCGCGCGGTCACCAAGCGCACCATGTCGAGCGCCAACGCGTCCCGCGAGGAGACGTTGTGGCCCCAGAGGTGCCGCGCCACGTCGAGGCCGGCGTAGAACGGGAGGAAGACGGCGGCCGCGAGGGAGGAATCGTTGGTGAGGCACTCGTACCGCTTGATCCGGTCGTGGAAGATGACGTCCAGCATGTGCTCGTCGGTGTCGTACCAGCCCGCGGTCTCCTGGAGCTGCGGGCCGAAGCCGCCGTTGGCCGTGTACTTGCACTTGTCCGACCACGGGGAGAGCGTCTGGCAGTCCCGGAGCATGTCCGTGTTGAAGCGTGGAGGCAGCTCCTGCACGTAGACGTACCGGTCGCCGCACAGGTCTCCCCTGTCGTTTGCCGCCGCGAACGCGCGGGCGAAGGCGTGCTCGGGCTGCAGGGACAATGTCTCGCCTCCACCGTCAGGTCTCGTGGCGGCCGAAGGATAGGACAATGCCTTGCCACTTCTGTCAGGCGAAATCTTCCTGTGGCCGCCGGCGTCACGCGGCAGCGAGAAAGAAGGATCGGAAGAGGGCGATCTGCCGCGAGCGATCGGGTTTACCTTCAGCGAGGGCGAACGGCCGTGCTCGACGCCGGTGGCGCTACTACCGTCGAGGCCGTAGTCGTAGCAGTGGCGCGTCAGCATCGAGACGGTGGCGGCGAAGATGAGGAGGGAGCAGAGGCGGGAGCAGCGGCGGCGGCCGGCGCCCTTGTCGACGACGTTATGCAGCTTCTCCTTGAGTATGTCGCTGCCGCCCGCCGACGGCGGCAGGTCGGTCGCGTGGTGTCGCCTCATGTCATGCAGGGATGCTCGATCGGGATTCACGACAGCATAAAAAGAAGAGCTTTCGCTCGACAAGGACTGCAGTGAGCCAGTTACTTATTCTCGCTCTTCGGCACTCTCTGTTCACTACTGGGTGGCATAAGCTAAGAACGAACGTACTAAAAATAAGTCAACCTGTAGCATCCATGTTCGTAAAAAAAACAAGAGACGCATCCAGCCAGTTGATACCGATCGATATCATGCTTAGATTCATAGGATAATGCTAACTTCACAAGGAGGCCAGATGTACAAGGAGGATCCAATAAGACGCGCGATCTAGATCAACTGGCCTGAGCGATAAATATTGGTTGACCCCTATTGCTCCTCCACTCATCTGAATCAACTTGGTGAGATTCTTTCTCTGAAGCTTCTTGTCAGCTTCATCGCAGGCTCCGACGCTAGCGGATCGTTCCTTGCGACATTAACTCCTTGTAATAATACTCTAATAAATAGATTGGCTGTGCTTATGCCTCCGATCCGTTTGTATGTTACCGGAAACAAGCCAGGCGCTGACGGCCAGCTCAGCGTAGCCCGTGATGCTGTTGGTGTAGGCTAGCCTATCGTCGGTGTCTGGCCGTCGACATTTTGCCTAGTAGGCGTAGACCATATTGTCGTCGGCGTAACGTCCGTGGAGCCCACATCGGTAGTTAACGGCCGGCGGTAGCTACGCCGACGGCAATGCTATCGGTCTAGGTTGATGGCCGTTTGGTATGGCGATAGCTACGCCGACGGTAATACCGTCGATCTAGGTTTTTTTTTTCAATTTTTTAAATTATTTGACTTGGCAATCTCACACGTGTCTTTTTTTGTATTGTTTGACTCGTTAATCTTCCAAGCGTCTTCTTTTTCTAAGTATGTGTAATCTCCGGTCAAATTGCACTCATGGTCAAACTTTCCGATCGGTCACCCATCATCATACTACTTCAGCCCTACCACGATTAATTTCTCTATTCCTTCCGGATGAGCTTCTAATTAGAAAATTAGACCTTATTGATAATACTACCGTATCAATCTTACTAACGCTTGGAGGTGTCATATGCTTTATTTTCTATTTTTCAAACAATTATTCAAGTAAAAAATAAGTAAAAGTAATATTTAATTTAAATAACAAAAAAATAAATATTTATTTTGAGTTTTTCTATTTAATATGGAATAATTCATATCTTTAAATCTGTAAACCGGAATTTGACAAATAATATGTCCAAATCAATCAAAAAATAAGAAGAATCCAAACATGACATCCTATCATCCTTTTAACCATGTATCATGTCATTTTAAATAAAATTCATTTAATAGTGTTTAAATATTCAAAAAACCATATAAAATTTTCCCTTTTGAATTTGAGGATTAAAAAAAATCCTTAGCTTGGAGCCGAGCCTCGCTAAACTTGCAATGGATCACTGATTAAATAGCATATTGTGAATCTAAAAATAATTTAAAAAAAATCATGAGCATCATATCATGTACCTGTAGTTCAAATCCGACCCACTTCCTACTGATGCGGCATGAATTTGTCTTTTTTTACGAGGGTTGGATGGAAAGATTCAAGATACCCTGGTTGGGACATTGTCCGGCCTAATATTTTTGAAAAATAGGGTGGTACCATTTTGAAACTTTTGTTTGGTGATTGCTTCATAAACCATTCCATTTTTTATATTCGAAAAATAAAAAATAGCCTTTTGGTGCGACAAAAAGGAAAACTTACTCCTACAACATTGTTCAACATCCTATGATGCATATGTATGCATAATATAGGCACATTATTACATAATATGCCACCATTCTAGCCATAATATTGGTTTTTTGGCCTGAAAACCATAAAACCTCAAACATGATAGCTCATTTCTGAGAAGGTTTTTCTGAGATGCAATCAATATAACAAGTTTGATATTTTTCCTTGTAACTATGTCACATAATATGACACCACACGAAGGTTTTACATTGTTTGGATCGTTTTGAATTTCTTATGACCGTTTCAAACTATGGTCAAGACTGCGGGCATGAAGATTCTTAGCTTGGGGCTGAGCCTCGCTAAACTTGCAATGGATCTATGATAAAACAACATATTGTGAATCTAAAAATGATTTTTCCAAAAAATCATGAACATCAGATCATGTAGTTCAAATATGACCCACTTCCTATCGATTCGACATGACTTTATCTTTTTCACGAGGGGTGAAAGGAAAGGTTTAAGATATCTTGGTTGGGACATTGTCCATTTAAGGCGGTCTAGTATTTTTAAAAAATGGGGTGGTACCATTTTGAAACTTTCATTTGATGGTTGCTTCACAAAACACCCTGTTTTTGTCACTCGGAAAATAGAAAATGGCTTTTTGGTGTGACAAAAAGGAAACTTCCTCCTACAACATTGTTCACCATCCCATGATACACATGTGTGCACAATATGTGTACATTATCACAAACTATGCCGCGATTCTAGCCATAATATTGGTCTTTTGGCCTGAAAACCATGAAACCTCGAATATGATGGCTCACTTCCGAGAAGTTTTTTTTAAGATGCAATCAATATACTGAAGGGTTTCGCAACATAGTAAATTAAAATTTTCTACGGATGAGAACGGGGAAAGCCAAGATCTAATCTAGGAGATGCAAACAACGAGGGGGAATAGACGAGATCTTCATACCCTTGAAGATTCGCACAGCGGAACGTTCGACGGAACGTGGGTGATGTAGTCGTACTCGCTTCTCCTCCTCGCGATCCGATCCGATCTAACACCACAAGTGGCGATGCCTCCAAGAGATGCACACGTGCGGCACCTCGACGTCTCCTCCTTCCTCGGTCCAGCAAGTGGGGTGGAGAGATGGATTGGATCTACAACACGACGGCGCGGTGCAAGCGGTGGAGAGTTTCTGCGGCAGGGCTTCGCCTACGCGCAGTCGGGAGGGAGAGAGAGGAGGGGCAACAGGGCGGCTAGGGTTGTGGAGGAGGTGTGGAGGGAAGGGTGCGCCCCCAACCCTCTTTATATAGAGGGGTGGGCAGCCAGCCCTATCCCCTTCCCCAAGCCCTAGGCCGGCAGCCAAGGAGGGAGGAGTGGGGGGCAAGTTTCCCCTCCCTTCTAGAAGCTTCCCTAGGGTTTCCTAGGTGATTGGCCGGCTGGGCCCTATGGGGCCTTGTGCCCCTAGCCCAATGCGGCCAGGGCACTCCCTCATAGGCCCATGCCCCCTTCCGACAAGTGGGGCCACGTTGGTCCCACTTCGGAAGGTTCTAGAAGCTTCCGGTACAATACCGATTAACCCGAAACAATTCTGAACTCCAAAATCTGCTTTGCCTTATATGAATCTTATTCTCCGAACCATTCCGGAACCTCTCGTGATGTCCTGGATCTCATCCGAGACTCTGAACAAAAACTCATAAACCAATTATCCAATCTATCCTAGCGTCAAGACACGTTAAGTGTGTGACCCTTCGGGTTCGAGAATATGCAGACATGATCTTATATCAATAATCAATAGCGGGGTCTGGAAACTCATATTGACTCCCACACATTCATCGATGATCATATCGGATGAACCACGATGCCAGGATTCAATCAATCCCATATATATATTCCCTTCGTCGCGCGATATTTTACTTGCCCGAGATTCGATCGTCGGTACCGTCATACCTAGTTCAATCTCGTTCACAGCAAGTACTTTACTCATTCCATAATCCGATATCACTTTGTGATTAACTCCTTAACCACATGCTTGCAAGCGGTGTTGATATCGATTACCAAGTGGGCCCGAAGTATATCTCTCCGACTTGGGAGGGACAAATCCCATCTTGATACATACAACCCAACAGGTACTTTCCGATCACCTGAGAGACACCTTTATGATCACCCTCTCATAGGATGACGTTTGATGACCTCAAAGCTTTCATCCGATACCAGGGAGTTGCATTATCTCATGGTCTAAGGAATACTGAAAGGGCATGTATGCCCCCATGTGTGGTTTTGGTAATTAATGACAATCTCTATGGACTAATGTGTAAATTGAGTTTCACTTGTAGGTTTGTCCATTGGCATCGCTTGGGCCATGTGTTGGTCTCAAGGTTGGAAGATGAAGAAATGTCCAAGGGCTTTGTGCCCATTGGAATCATGAAGAAAGAAGGAGCTTGAAGGTCGATCAAGGCATGTGCAAAGAGTTGCATCAAGATGGATCAACCTCAAGTAAGGATGAAGAAGGACGAGCTCAAGATGCGCCATCTCTAGAAGATCTCATGCTTGAAGCTTGCCATCCTCGTGATCATGGAATGATGAAGACAAGTTCAAAGAAGAGGTTTCCCCATGGAGTATGGGGGAGCATTTTGCAAGTCTTCATCAAGCAAGAGCGAGCAAGAGCAAACAAGAAAGGTGTTCCCACTATAGAAGAACAAGACGGTCTACATCAAGTTCAAGTGGGACGCTCAAGGCAAAGGTATGTTGATAGGGCTTCTCTTTTGCCGGTCTCGTGTTGTTAGTTGGGAGACCGGGTTTAGGATAGACAGCCATACTATCAAGAGGGGCTCTTAAGCGGGTGTCTCGTTTGCATCGTTCGGAGAGAGCTCAAACCTTTGCATTCATATCATCATCTTTCTTGGTTATTATTTGTTTCTTGTCCATGAGAGGATCTAGAGCTTGTTTTCACCATCATAACAAGCTCTAGCTCATCATCTAAGGATTTCACTTGCATATCTTATTGCGGTTTTTGATCTTGCGAATTTTCCGGCTCCACACCTTGGGGGATACTTCACATATATATTCATAGTATTTTCTCCCAAGGTGATACTCAATATTTTGACATTTTGTTGGATTCTATTCATCATTACCTTTCCAACAAAATTGGTTTCATCCCAATCGGAGTTTCCAAGCTCAACTTCTTGTGTTTTGGGTTTTAGAGGTTTTACCGGTTCATCGCTTCTAGAGAGGTCATATCTTTCTCAATTTGGTTTTATACTTCCATTCTGGACTATTATGTTTCTTTGCATAATCTTGTAAAACTTTTCGTTCTCTTCAAAATGAGCCCAAGATCATCAAAAACGGAGTCCGGGATCAGAAGTTATTGAAGTTTTCGTGCAATGTTGTCGTGTGTTTTTGCTTGAGCGGAAGTTCCGGCCAAGTTCCGACCCAAGTTCCGGCCAAGTTCCGACCCAAGTTCCGGTCAGGTTCAGTAACTTGTGTTTCTATTTGCCGGAAGTTCCGGTGGGAGGCCGTAAGTTCCAGTGGGGGCACGAATATGGCCCAAACGGTCAGTTTTTCCTTGTCCTATTTAAGGGGGGCTTCTTCCCCAATGGTTCCCCATCTTTTGAGCTCATCTTTGCCCACCATTGTTGACCTATTTGAGCTCTCTTACTCCCTCTCCCTCCCATGATTCTTACATCTTTTTGAGGGAAAAGTGAGAGGAGATCTAGATCTACAATCCCACCAAGTCAAATCCCTTCTTTGTGAAGGAATCATTGGGATCTAGATCTTGGAGAGTTTTGTGTTCTCCTCTTGTGTTCTTCCTCCCTTATTCCCCCAATAGCTTTTGTAGCTTTGTTGGAATTTGGGAGAGAAGGACTTGCCCTTGCATTTGGTGCATAGGTTTGAGTTCTACTCTTGTGTTCTTCCTCCCTTATTCCCCCAATAGCTTTTGTAGCTTTGTTGGAATTTGGGGGAGAAGGACTTGCCCTTGCATTTGGTGCATAGGTTTGAGTTCTCCTTGGATATTCAGCGAGTTCAAGCTTGTGAGCTTGTTTCTCTTGGGTTCCTTGGAACCCTAGACGGTTGTGTGGTTGGATTGTTGACCTTTTGTGGTCTTGTTGACCTTTTGTGGTCTTGTAGCCTTTTGTGGCATTATTGGCCTTTTGTGGCTTTGTTGTTGGGAGCCTCCAATTGAGTTGTGGAGTTAGCCCCAATATTGTACGGGTTCGGTGACCGCCCTCAAGCGTCCCATAGTGGAGCAAGTGCCCGCCTTTTGTGGTGCGCACTTGGGAGAATAGGGTGAGCCTTTTGTGGCGTCGGTGAGTTGCGTGCTTCCGCATCCGGGGTGAGGCCTTGTGTGGCATTGGGTGAGCATCGAGCCACCACACCTCGAGGTGAGCCATTTGTGGCATTCGGAGAGCACTGCGCCATCGCACCTCTCCAACGGAGACGTAGCTTCTTTGGAAGTGAACTTCGGGAAACAAATCTTCGTCTCCGCGTCCATCGGTTATCTCTCAACCAAACCCTTTACTTATGCACTTTACATTGTGATAGCCATCGTGCTTGAAGTATTTATACCTTGCTATCACCTTGTTGCTTGTATTGCTTAGCATAGGTTGTTGGTGCACCTAGGTGAACTTAGTGGCTAGCTTTTGTGCTCAATAAATTAAACGTTAGTTTTATTCCGCATTTACTTGAGCCTAAACCGTAATATTTTTAAAAGCCTATTCACCCCCCCTCTAGGCGACTTCCTTTGTATTTTCAATTGGTATCAGAGCGAGGTCTCTCGCTTTTAGGCTTCACCGCCTCAAGAGTAAAGATGTCTCCTAGGGGTTTAGTGCACTCTCACACATTTGATTTTGATGGCACACATTATGATGTTTGGCGTACTCGCATGCTTAGTCATTTTCGGGCCATCGACCCTATCATTGAGCGTATTCTAGATATGGGCTTGTCTCCTCCTAAGGATCCCCAAAATCTATCTTTGGAGGAGAAGACAAACTCTTATCTCGAAGCTCAAGCATCTAATGTGCTTGTTAATGTTGTGAGCTTTGTAGTTCTTTCCTCAATCATGCCTTTTCAGAATGCTCATGATATTTGGACCAAGCTTCAAGAAAAATATGATGTGTCCAAGCTTGATAAGGATGATTGTGTTCCATCCACCTCCGTCCGCGATGAGTTCTCATCCTCTTCCACTTCACCAACATATGAGTTATCTCAAGGTAATGATATGGTGAGTGGTGATAAAACTTGTAATGTAGATAGTGAGATTTCCATTCATGATCCTTTGTCTCTATCTCATTGCAATGGTGTATCTTTGGGCATGAACACTTGTAGGACCACATGTGTTTTACATCCTAGTGTTGATTGCCCTTGCATATCATGTATAAATTCCTTGAATATGTCTCATGATGATATGCTTGCTTTGCCTTGTTGCCATGATGAATGTGCTTCTATTTCCTCTAGTTCTTGTGTTGCTAACCATGTAGAGGAAAGTGAAGATTGTGTGGGCCAAGGCAAGGTTGTCATTGGAGCTTCATGTGTTCCCTCATCATCATCCTCTTCCAATGTTCACTTGTGCCTCATGGCTAAGGGTTCAAAGGTAACCTCTCCTTTGGACTCCAATATATCTCATGATGATGTGAATGTTGATCATATAGAAGTATATGATGATGTTGTTTCCTTAAAAGAGAAGGGGGGGCTAGTCCTTCGTGCTCTTCATCCTAATAAAAATGCTTGCTCTACTTTCATTGAAATCTTGACTTGTGCTATTGAAAGTAGGCAACTAATATATGAGCATGAGGAGAAAATAGATAAAATAAGTAGTCTTGAGCGTGAGTATGCTAATGAAATTGCCAACCTAAATGAAGCTCTTGAAGAGGAACAAACCACTAAGGATTCTCTTGAGGAGGCCTTTGCTCTAGAGCTATCTAGAGTAAAGAAATCTCATGATAGAGAGTTTGAGGTGGCAAGTGCTCTTCAAATTAAAAATGATGAACTTGAAGTTGCCTATGTTAAACTCCTTGAGGATTTTGAGCACCTCAACAATGGCTCTAGGATCATCAAGGGTGAGCTCATCAAACTCACCGAGTCACATGAGCAACTTAAAGCTTCATATTCTAAAGAGCTTTCCAAGTTGCACTCACCTCTTGCTTTTATTGATGATGCGTGTGCTACTAACTCTATTTCTTGTGAAGCATCTATCTTGAAGGAGAATGTTGAGCTAAAGGCTCAACTTGCTTTGCTAACTAGCAACTATGGAAAATTAGAAGAAAGTCATGCCAAGCTCTCAAGCTCGCATGAGGATCTTCTAGTCTCCCATGGTAGGCTAAGGTTAGCTCATGAGGCCATTGTGTCAAAGGTAACATCTAGTGGGCCTCATGTGGACATTAGCACTAAATCTACTCCTAATGCTATATTGCCATGTGCTAGTCCTTGTAATTCATCCTCTCACAACCATGCTAAATCTTGTGATGAATTGCATCATTTGCCTTGTTGCTCTAACAATGAAGCTTCTACTTCCTCTAGTATTGTTGTTGATACTAACCATATAGAGGAAGTCAAAGAGCTCAAGGCTCAAGTCACTTCTTTGAAGAATGACTTGAAAAGGTGTCATGAAGGGAAGACCACACTCAAGAAGATGTTGAGTGTGCGACGTCCCCCAAGTGACAAGAGTGGGCTTGGATTCAACTCCAACACCAAGAGCAAGCCCACTAACTCGTTGAAGCACAAGGGGAACAAGAATAAGGGCCAAGGACAAGTGAAGAATCCGGCAAACATTGTGTGCTTCAAGTGCAAGGAAGAAGGGCATCATGTGAGGGATTGCCCATTGAAGAAGAAGCCTCTTAGTGGGAAGCAACGAGGGAAGCGGCCTCAAGCTCCTCCACAAGCTCAAGATGGGCCACTTCCCAAGAAGACTCAAGCTCTTATTCATGGTGCAGCTCCTCCCAAGAAGAAAGATGGCAAGAGAAGAACTTGCTACATATGCCGTGAGAAGGGGCACCTTTCTTCCTCATGCACCATGGGTATCTCCTCATCTCATCCTATCTTGATTGATGATGCTTATTTTCTTCGTAAGGATGAGATGGGAAATGTGTTTGCCAAATTTGTTGGTGCCCAAAGTGGTGTCAAGAAAAGAACCATTTGGGTGGCCAAGCCTATTGTGACTAACTTCTTAGGACCCAACTTGGTTGGGGACCAACAAGCTAAAACTTGATCAATAGGTGTTTTTGGAGGGCATTGGAGACTTGGCTATCTTATGAAGAGTTGAGAGATCTTCATTATATTCTTGTTGTCAAAGTCAAGTCATTGGTTATCATGCTTCTATTCCTTATCCAATGTTCCTCCTTCCGGTAACTTGTGCTAAACTCCTTTACATTTATAGTTACTTGCTCCCTTGTGCATGTGTTGGTTTTGTACCTTGCATGTGCTTGTACATGTTATGCTTCCCACTTAATTATATTGACCTATGAATTATCTTTGTGTATGTTGGTTGGCACACCATGTATTTGTGTTTCTTGGTTTTGAGCCTTTATTGTTTCTAGTAGGTATCTTATTTGGCTCTTGTGAGGATTAATGGACTATTCCGTTTTGGGGGAGTGTCATGCTTGGGCATTCCACAATCCTAAAATGTGTGTACATGAGAAAAACCACTTAGTAGTCATTTTGTTGTCTCTATGTGGTGTGTCTCTCTCATGAGAAACTCAAGTTTCCATAATGTCCATTAATACCTCTAGTTTGATCTTTTTGCCTCTTGTTGAGATTTCTTGGTTTATCACATTATGGGGGAGTCATATGCTTTGTGCATATTACAAACCTAGAAAATTTGGACATTTGAGGTTGTGCCACTTAGATTTGATATTGAGAATTATCTAGTTCCTATGTGGCACATTTGCTCATACAAGTTCCAATTTGCTTAAAGGTTTTTATTGCTCATCTTTTGGATCTTGTTCATGATAGTGATTCTTGGTATGTGTTTCCTCATATTTAGATCTACATATCCTCATGGGAACCACTTGCTTCTATTTAATCCAATCACTAGTGATTGTGTGACTATTTGAAGCAATCAAGAATCTCTTTCGAAGCATCAAGCTTAATTCCTATCTTGTTATATGCTTCTTTGTGTGAATATGATCTTGGATATCCTTGCAAACTACCTAGGGAAAATTATACCTATTACTTTTTGTCCTTGGACAATTAGTATTTAATATATGGTAGGATTCTTTGATCATATTCGTTTTGGCCTTTTCTTATTTATATTATCTTTGGCCAATAAAATGTTTTTCTATTTGCTCCCAAGCTTTCCTTGCCTCTTGTGGATCTTCTTATTTTATTTATTTCCCCTTGTGTTTTATTTAGTGTAGGTAGTAGTGATGATCTCATTTGTGGGCATTTTGCATTCAAAGGAAAAATTATATATAATGCTCTACTTATGGGGGAGCTCTCCTATATTATCTATAACATTGTTTTATGCTTCTTGATTTGATCCTTCTTGCTTGGAAGCTCGATCCTTTTTGTGTTGGTACTTTGTGTGCCATCATGAAAAGTGTGAAGAGTTTGTTTTGGTTATTATTTCCTTGCTCTCATTGGGAGTTGGCTTTATCTCATTCCGTTTCACTTGTTTTGTTCTTTTAGGATGAGATAAATCCTTGAGCCTTGGTATTTTTCTTATCCTTTTTCTTTGGCTCTTTCGAGTTCATTTGTTGAACTTGTGCTCTTTCATGTGTTGATTTGGCTCTTCGATACAATTTGGACACCTTTTGTCGAGTCACACTTTTGTGTGTGTCTTATTGGTTTACTTGGTGTTTTTGTTCAAATTGTATCTCCTTTTGGTTCTTGAAAGACTATGCATGCATATTTACTTCTTGTATATATTATGGCATGCTTGCTTTCTTTGATCCAATATATAGGAGAAACTCCACCAAATCCTAATGGGCTAAGATGTGCATGAAATTCAATTTCATATCAATATGCACATATTTGTGTGGGGGCTCTCCTATGTATTGTAGTTTCACTAAATACTTTGGACCCAATTTGTTTGGGGACCATAGTGTACTTAATTGTGTTTTAGGTGCTTTGGAGATATATATTGGGTTCTTGTATCTTGAACAAGGAAGAAGTGGCGTCTACATGTTAGTTGGATGCAAGTTAGGATGATCAACGAATTCATATCTTCTTCATCCTACCAATTATATCTCGGTAACAAGTATCTCTCTCTCATGCATACATATCTTGTTCCCAACCTTGTGTAGGTTGCTTGTTGGCATGAATTTGTGTTCTTCCATATGTAGGATTTCTTGTTTTGGCTTTGAAGAGTTCTCTCTATTGCAAATGTGTGTATGTTGAGATGAGTGCATATAATGGGGACTATACTAAATCATGCTCATGATTCACTAATCCCAAATATGTCAATCTAGCAATTTTGTTGCATATCGTTTCCTCAATATCTCCCATGTGCAATAGTGAGTATTTTTTCCAAGTTGATTTCTATCTTGTGATACTTGTTGCCTTTCTCCATATATTCCTTCTATCCTCTTCTTCCCTTGAGAATAGTTGTGTTGTATGGGGTATGTTGGTGTTTGAATCTCATTGATGTACAATAAGATATATTTGAGCCCTTGGGCATGCTTTCAAGCAAAACATCTTATTAGTATATTCTATGACTTCTTTTTTGGGTCTTCATGTGCTTTCTTGAGTATCTATGTTGTGTGTGCATGTTTCTTTGTGGTTATATGTATTTGTGATATTTTCCACCTAAAAATTTATACACACAAGAGAAGATCAATATTTGGTTGTTTTTGCATTTCTTGGAAATCACCTCTTATTTCATTTTGATTCTTCGGTGGTTTCCAAATTATTGTATCTTGTGTGCATTGCTAAATGGTTTTGAAGGTGTGAGGATTCCATGGTTGTGCATATTGTTTCCAAATATAATTACTATAATTTGTGCACAATCTTTGGGGAGCTTCTATAATTCATTTAATGATGCACATGTTCCTTCTTTCTCGTTTCTTGTGGTTTAAATGCTTATGGGGGAGCAAGGATTCCATATTTGTGCATATTGTATTCAATACAAGTATTATAATCTTTGCACAAAGTTTGGGGAGCTTCTCTATTTTTATTTAAACACTCTTTTGGTTGTTGTTTCCTTTTGACATCATTTGATGGTGTTTCATTTGTTTCTTTTGGATCTTTTGATTGCTCGCTTCATTTGTTGAATCCCTTTTCTTTTATTTCTTTTCTTTTTGCTTTCTTTGGTTCCTCAATATAGTTTTACTTCCTCCCTAGTTCTCATCATTTGCCTTGTGCATATGCACACCTTTGGAGGAATTCTCACTATGTTGGCCGTCTAGAACTTTTCACCCATTTTGGCAATCGATGCCAATGGGGGAGAAGTTTTGGAGGGTTTAAGGGAAGTTGGCCTTTGCTTTGAGTGTGTTCTTAAGCATTTGCCTCTCATGCTATTGCATCTTTGTGTTTGCTTTGCATGTTGAATATATAGAGTAAACTCAACCAACGGTAACGGTTGGCAATCTATGCAATGAAATTCAAGTTCATCACACATGCATAGATTGTGGGGGAGTTTGATCTATATATTGTGGTTGTACCAACATCACATACTTGTGTAGTATTTGATGTTGGGGCAACCTCTTTGGTCGTTAATTGTCATATTTAAACCCTCGCTAAGGGATTGTCATCAATTACCAAAATGGGGGAGATTGAAAGGGCATGTATGCCCCCATGTGTGGTTTTGGTAATTAATGACAATCTCTATGGACTAATGTGTAAATTGAGTTTCACTTGTAGGTTTGTCCATTGGCATCGCTTGGGCCATGTGTTGGTCTCAAGGTTGGAAGATGAAGAAATGTCCAAGGGCTTTGTGCCCATTGGAATCATGAAGAAAGAAGGAGCTTGAAGGTCGATCAAGGCATGTGCAAAGAGTTGCATCAAGATGGATCAACCTCAAGTAAGGATGAAGAAGGACGAGCTCAAGATGCGCCATCTCTAGAAGATCTCATGCTTGAAGCTTGCCATCCTCGTGCTCATGGAATGATGAAGACAAGTTCAAAGAAGAGGTTTCCCCATGGAGTATGGGGGAGCATTTTGCAAGTCTTCATCAAGCAAGAGCGAGCAAGAGCAAACAAGAAAGGTGTTCCCACTATAGAAGAACAAGACGGTCTACATCAAGTTCAAGTGGGACGCTCAAGGCAAAGGTATGTTGATAGGGCTTCTCTTTTGCCGGTCTCGTGTTGTTAGTTGGGAGACCGGGTTTAGGATAGACAGCCATACTATCAAGAGGGGCTCTTAAGCGGGTGTCTCGTTTGCATCGTTCGGAGAGAGCTCAAACCTTTGCATTCATATCATCATCTTTCTTGGTTATTATTTGTTTCTTGTCCATGAGAGGATCTAGAGCTTGTTTTCACCATCATAACAAGCTCTAGCTCATCATCTAAGGATTTCACTTGCATATCTTATTGCGGTTTTTGATCTTGCGAATTTTCCGGCTCCACACCTTGGGGGATACTTCACATATATATTCATAGTATTTTCTCCCAAGGTGATACCCAATATTTTGACATTTTGTTGGATTCTATTCATCATTACCTTTCCAACAAAATTGGTTTCATCCCAATCGGAGTTTCCAAGCTCAACTTCTTGTGTTTTGGGTTTTAGAGGTTTTACCGGTTCATCGCTTCTAGAGAGGTCATATCTTTCTCAATTTGGTTTTATACTTCCATTCTGGACTATTATGTTTCTTTGCATAATCTTGTAAAACTTTTCGTTCTCTTCAAAATGAGCCCAAGATCATCAAAAACGGAGTCCGGGATCAGAAGTTATTGAAGTTTTCGTGCAATGTTGTCGTGTGTTTTTGCTTGAGCGGAAGTTCCGGCCAAGTTCCGACCCAAGTTCCGGCCAAGTTCCGACCCAAGTTCCGGTCAGGTTCAGTAACTTGTGTTTCTATTTGCCGGAAGTTCCGGTGGGAGGCCGTAAGTTCCAGTGGGGGCACGAATATGGCCCAAACGGTCAGTTTTTCCTTGTCCTATTTAAGGGGGGCTTCTTCCCCAATGGTTCCCCATCTTTTGAGCTCGTCTTTGCCCACCATTGTTGACCTATTTGAGCTCTCTTACTCCCTCTCCCTCCCATGATTCTTACATCTTTTTGAGGGAAAAGTGAGAGGAGATCTAGATCTACAATCCCACCAAGTCAAATCCCTTCTTTGTGAAGGAATCATTGGGATCTAGATCTTGGAGAGTTTTGTGTTCTCCTCTTGTGTTCTTCCTCCCTTATTCCCCCAATAGCTTTTGTAGCTTTGTTGGAATTTGGGAGAGAAGGACTTGCCCTTGCATTTGGTGCATAGGTTTGAGTTCTACTCTTGTGTTCTTCCTCCCTTATTCCCCCAATAGCTTTTGTAGCTTTGTTGGAATTTGGGGGAGAAGGACTTGCCCTTGCATTTGGTGCATAGGTTTGAGTTCTCCTTGGATATTCAGCGAGTTCAAGCTTGTGAGCTTGTTTCTCTTGGGTTCCTTGGAACCCTAGACGGTTGTGTGGTTGGATTGTTGACCTTTTGTGGTCTTGTTGACCTTTTGTGGTCTTGTAGCCTTTTGTGGCATTATTGGCCTTTTGTGGCTTTGTTGTTGGGAGCCTCCAATTGAGTTGTGGAGTTAGCCCCAATATTGTACGGGTTCGGTGACCGCCCTCAAGCGTCCCATAGTGGAGCAAGTGCCCGCCTTTTGTGGTGCGCACTTGGGAGAATAGGGTGAGCCTTTTGTGGCGTCGGTGAGTTGCGTGCTTCCGCATCCGGGGTGAGGCCTTGTGTGGCATTGGGTGAGCATCGAGCCACCACACCTCGAGGTGAGCCATTTGTGGCATTCGGAGAGCACTGCGCCATCGCACCTCTCCAACGGAGACGTAGCTTCTTTGGAAGTGAACTTCGGGAAACAAATCTTCGTCTCCGCGTCCATCGGTTATCTCTCAACCAAACCCTTTACTTATGCACTTTACATTGTGATAGCCATCGTGCTTGAAGTATTTATACCTTGCTATCACCTTGTTGCTTGTATTGCTTAGCATAGGTTGTTGGTGCACCTAGGTGAACTTAGTGGCTAGGTTTTGTGCTCAATAAATTAAACGTTAGTTTTATTCCGCATTTACTTGAGCCTAAACCGTAATATTTTTAAAAGCCTATTCACCCCCCCTCTAGGCGACTTCCTTTGTACTTTCAAATACAATATTTGACATAAGAAAAGCTTCGCAAAGACGAACACGATGACACGATCTAATTGCTCCGCTTAGTTGGGTCTGTCCATCATATCATTCTCCCAATGATATCATCTCATTATTAATCAACAACTCATGTCTATGGTTAGGAAACCTTAACCATCATTAATCAATAAGCTAGTCCATAGAGGCGTACTAGGGACACGGTATTGTTCACAAACCACACAAGTATTAAAGTTTCCGCTTAATACAATTCTAGCATGGAATATAAACTTTATCATGAACAAGAATTATAATAATAACATCTTTATTATTGCCTCTAGGGCATAATTCCAACAGTCTCCCACTTGCACTAGAGTCCATAATCTAGTTTACATCTGGCAACAATCTAACACCCATGGCACTAAGGTGCTGATCATGTTTTGCACGTGGAAGAGGTTTAGTCAATGGATCTGCGACATTCAGATCTGTATGTACTTTGCTAATCTTCAGATCTCCTTCTGCTATATAATCTCGGATTATATGAAACTTGCGGTTGATATGCTTGGTCTTTGGATGATGATGAAGTTCCTGATCCAAACTCCTTCACTTGATGCTTCTGCAGCAGCCATGTATTCCGCCTCTACTGTAGATCCCGCGATCACGCTTTGCTTGCAGCTTCTCCAGCTCATAGCTCCTCCATTCAAAATATATACGTATCCTGTCTGAGATTTAGAATCATCCTTGTCGGTGTCGAAACTAGCGTCGACGTAACCCTTTACGACGAGTTGTTCATCACCTCCATAGACTAAGAACATTTCTTTAGTCCTATTTAAATACTTTAGGATGTTCTTCACGGATGTCCAGTGTTCCACTCCTGGATCACTTTGGTATCTGCTCGTCAAACTAAGAGCATTGGACACATCCGGTCTAGTACACATCATGGCATACATGATAGAACCTATGGCCGAGGCATAAGGCACTTTGCTCATAGCTTCCCTATCATTTACCGTAGCTGGACACTGAGCCCTGCTCAATATCTTACCTGACAACATAGGCACAAAACCTTTCTTTGCCTTATCCATTCTGAACCTTTTCAGAACTTTGTCTAGGTATGTACTTTGGCTTAAAGCTATCAGTTGTCTTTGTCTATCTCTATAGATTTTGATGCCCAATATATAAGCAGCTTCCCCCAGGTCTTTCATTGAAAAACATTTGTTCAAATAACTCTTCACATCGTTAAGCATGTCAATGTCATTTCCAATAATCAGTATGTCATCCACATATAGTACCAGAAATGTCACTGAGCTCCCACTCACTTTCTTGTAGATACAAGCTTCGTAGCAATTTGGAACAAATCCAAAGCTCTTGATCACTTGATCAAAACGAAGGTTCCAACTCCGAGATGCTTGCTTTAGTCCATAAATGGAACCCTGAAGTTTGCATACTTTATCAGCATCCTTAGGATCGACAAAACCTTCGGGTTGCATCATATACAACTCTTCATCAATGTTGCCATTGAGGAACACAGTCTTGACATCCATCTGCCATATGTCATAATCATGAAACGCAGCAATTGCTAATAAAATCGGAATGGACTTAAACATCGCTACGGGAGAGAAGGTCTCATCGTAGTCAACACCTTGAACTTGTCGAAAACCTTTCGCAACAAGTCGTGCTTTATAGACGGTAACATTACCATCCGCGTCCGGTTTCTTCTTGAAAATCCATTTGCACTCAACAGCCTTTCGGTCGCTAGGAGGGTCCACCAAAGTCCATACTTGGTTTTCGCTCATGGATCCCAATTCGGATTTCATGGCCTCTAGCCATTTCTCAAAGTCTGGGTTCATCATTGCTTCCTCATAGTTCACAGGTTCACTGTCTTCTACCAACAAGACAGTCAAGACAGGGTTGCCGTACCACTCAGGAGGGGCACGCGACCTTGTCGACCTGCGACGTTCAGTAGTAGCATCGTCCGAAGCTTCATGATCCTTATCATTAGCTTCCTCTATTGTTGGTGCAGGCGGCACTGGAACAATTTCAGGTGCTGCGCTACTCTCCAACTCAAGAGAAGGTTCAACAACCTCGTCTAGCTCTACTTTCCTCCCACTCACTTCTTTCGAGAGAAACTCCTTCTCAAGAAAGGATCCGTTCTTTGCTACAAACACTTTGCCTTCGGTTCTGTGATAGAAGGTATACGCAATAGTTTCCTTAGGGTATCCTATGAAGACGCATTTCTCCGCTTTGGGTTCGAGCTTGTCCGACATCAACTTCTTGACGTAAGCTTCGCATCCCCAAACTTTAAGAAACGACAACTTAGGTTTAGCACCAAACCATAGTTCATACGGTGTCGTCTCAACGGATTTAGATGGTGCCCTATTTAAAGTGAATGCAGCGGTTTCTAATGCATAACCCCAAAATGATAACGGCAAATCAGTAGACATCATTGATCGGACCATATCTAATAGAGTTCGATTTCGGTGTTCAGACACACCATTGCGCTGTGGTGTTCCGGGTGGCGTGAGTTGCGAAACGATTCCGCTTGCTTTAAGATGCGTGAGAAAATCATAACTCAAATATTCACCTCCACGATCGGATCATAGAAACTTAATTTTTCTGTTACGATGGTTCTCCACTTCATTCTGAAATTCCTTGAACTTTTCAAATGTTTCAGATTTATGTTTCATCAAATAGATATACCCATATCTACTTAAGTCATCGGTAAATGTGAGAAAATTTCGATATCCACCGCGCGTCGAAACACTCATCGGTCCGCATACATCGGTATGTATGATTTCCAATAAGTCTGTTGCTCGCTCCATCATTCCGGAGAACGGGGTTTTGATCATCTTGCCCATGAGACATGGTTCGCATGTGTCAAATGATTCAAAATCAAGAGACTCCAAAAGTCCATTAGAATGGAGTTTCTTCATGCGCTTTACACCAATATGACCTAGACGGCAGTGCCACAAATAAGTAGTATTATCACTATCTACCTTGCATCTCTTAGCCTCAATGTTATGGATGTGTGTTTCATCCCTTTCGAGATTCAGAAGAAATAAACCATTCACAGCAGGTGCATGACCATAAAAGATGTTACTCATATAAATAGAACAACCATTATTCTCAGATTTAAATGAATAACCGTCTTGCAATAAACACGATCCAGATATGATGTTCATGCTCAACGCAGGCACATAATAACACTTATTAAGGTTTAAAACTAATCCCAAAGGTAAAACTAAGGAGAGCGTGCCGACGGCCATCACATCAACTCTTGATCCGTTGCCAACGCGCATCGTCACCTCATCCCTCACAAGACGCCGTCTATTCCGCAGCTCCTGTTTCGAGTTACAAATATTAGCAACTGAACCAGTATCAAATACCCAGACACTACAACGAGGGATAGTAAGGAAAACATCAATAACATGTATATCAAATATACCTTTGATGGTGCCAGCCTTCTTGTCCGCTAAGTACTCCAGACAGTTGCGCTTCCAGTGACCCTTGTCCTTGCAATAGAAGCACTCAGTGTCCGGCTTAGGTCCAGACTTGAGCTTCTTCTCAGCAGGGGTAACGCGCTTGCCGCTACCTTTCTTGAAGGGCTTCTTTGCACCCTTACCTTTCTTAAAGCTAGGGGGCTTATTGACCATCAACACATGATTATCTTTCTTGATATCCACCTCCGCAACTTTCGGTTTAGCGAAGAGCTCAGTGATCATATCAGTGGAACCAATCTGATTATGAGTAACTACAAAACTTTTGTAGCTAGGAGGGAGTGATTGCAGAACCCTGTCAATCTTGAGCTCCTCTGGAATCTTGCAGTACAGTTGCTCAAGGCGTTGAGTGTATCCCGTCATCTTTATGGCGTGCTCACTAACGGAACTCCCTTCCTCCATCTTGCAGTTAAAGAATTTCTCAGAGATCTCATATCTCTTAGAACGGGCCTGAGTCTGAAACATGGTTTTCAGTTCCTCAAGAATCTCAAAGGGCCCGGCAAACTCCTCAAAACGATTTTGAAGGTCCAATTCCATAACAAACAACATGATGATCTTAATCAAATCATAATCATCCTTGCATGACTGATAAACAGCTTTTTCATCAGCCGGCGCATCTATAGCAGGGACGTCACCTAGCGCTTTCTCAAGGACATAGTCCTTTTGTCCGCCAGCGAGAATGATTCTCAGATTGCAGAACCAGTTGGTGAAGTTAGACCCATTGTTTCTAAGCTTTTCTATCTCAGCAAAAACGTTGAAATTGAAGTTGGACTTAGCCATTTGATCTACAGCATTTGCAAGTACAAATTAGACTATGTTCATGATAACTAGTTCAACTTAATCAAATTACTAGATGAACTCCCACTAAATTCAACATCCCTCAAGTTGTTTAGTGAACATGATCCAAATTCACCACACCTAATACGATCTTCACGAGAAGAGATGTGGTTTCAATGGTGGACAACGAAGTGTCGATCATATCATTCATATGACTCATGCTTAACCTTTCGGTTCATGTGTTCCGAGGCCATGTCTGTACATGCTAGGCTCGTTAAGTCAAACCCAAGTATTTTCGCGTGTGCAAAAACTGGCTTGCACCCGTTGTATGTGAACGTAGAGTTTATAGCACCCGATCATCATGTGATGCTTGAACACGACGAACTTTCACAATGGTGCATACATGGGGAGAACACAGTTTTATCTTGATCTTTTAAGTGAGGAATCATCTTATAATGCTATCGTCGTGATCTAAGCAAAATAAGATACATAAAAGGATAAACATCACATGCATATACTTTTATGTGACATGGTATAGCCAATCTTCGCGCAATGATCTCCATCTTGTGCGTGCCGGCATGATCTCCATCACTCCACCATGATTGCCTCCACCACGAATAGCAACTACAACTATTGCTAACTACTTAGCGATAAAGTAAAGCTATTACATGGCGTATAAGAAGTTGACACACAGGTCTTACACAATTATAAAGACAACCATATGGCTCCTGCCGGTTGTGTACTCATCGACATGCAAGTCGTGAAACATTACAAAACATGATCATTGCATACAACATACACATCACATCTTGGGCCATACCATATCACAGAAAACACTCCCTGCAAAAACAAGTTAGACGCCTCTACTTTGTTGTTGCATGTTTTACGTGGCTTATGGGAGTAGCAAGCTAAGAACGATTCTTACCTACGGAAAGCCACAACGGTGATATTATGGTTGCCAAACTCCGGTGTAAATCCCATGACAACTATAGTGAGAGAAACAGGCATCCACCAGCCGCATGTGTGGAACAAGCCACACGTCAAGTGCGGAGCTGGTCTCGCGAACGACGTCGCGTAAGGTTGGCCTAGACCGCTTCGATCTCACTATCCCGCGTCATAAGAAGTACACAAACAAGAGGCTTGCAACAGAAAACATCAACGCCCGCAATAACCATGTTGCGTTCTACTCGTGAAACACATCTACGCATAGGTCTAGCTCTGATACCACTGAAGGGTTTCACAACATAGTAAATCAAAATTTTCTACGAATGCGAACGGGGAAAGCCAAGATCTAATCTAGGAGATGCAAACAACGAGGGGGAATAGAAGAGATCTTCATACCCTTGAAGATTCGCAGAGCGGAATGCTCGACGGAACGTGGGTGATGTAGTCGTAATCGCTTCTCCTCCTCGCGATCCGATCCGATCTAACACCGCAAGTGGCGATGCCTCCGAGAGATGCACACGTGCGGCACCTCGACGTCTCCTCCTTCCTCGGTCCAGCAAGTGGGGTGGAGAGATGGATTGGATCTACAACGCGATGGCACGGTGCAAGCGGTGGAGAGTTTCTGCGGCAGGGCTTCGCCTACGCGCAGTCGGGAGGGAGAGAGAGAGAGGAGCGGCAGCAGGGCGGCTAGGGTTGTGGAGGATGTGTGGAGGGGAGGGTGCGCCCCAGCCCTCTTTATATAGAGGGGTGGGCGGCCAGCCCTAGCCCCTTCCCCAAGCCCTAGGCCGGCGGCCAAGGAGGGAGGAGTGGGGGGCAAGTTTCCCCCTCCCTTCTAGAAGCTCCCCTAGGGTTTCCTAGGTGTTTGGCCGGCTGGGCCCTATGGGGCCTTGTGCCCCTGGCCCAATGCGGCCAGGGCACTCCCTCATAGGCCCATTCCCCCTCCCGACAAGTGGGGCCACGTTGGTCCCACTCCGGAAGGTTCTAGAAGCTTCCGGTACAATGCCGATTAACCCGAAACAATTCCGAACTCCAAAATCTGCTTTGCCTTATATGAATCTTATTCTCCGGACCATTCCGGAACCTCTCGTGATGTCCTGGATCTCATCCGAGACTCTGAACAAAAACTTATAAACCAATTATCCAATCTATCCTAGCGTCGAGACACGTTAAGTGTGTGACCCTTCGGGTTCGAAAATATGCAAACATGATCTTATATCAATAATCAATAGCGGGGTCTAGAAACCCATATTGACTCCCACACATTCATCGATGATCATATCGGATGAACCATGATGCCAGGATTCAATCAATCCCATATATATATTCCCTTCGTCGCGCGATATTTTACTTGCCCGAGATTCGATCGTCGGTACCGTCATACCTAGTTCAATCTCGTTCACAGCAAGTACTTTACTCGTTCCGTAATCCGATATCACTTTGTGATTAACTACTTAACCACATGCTTGCAAGCGGTGTTGATATCGATTACCGAGTGGGCCCGAAGTATATCTCTCCGACTTGGGAGGGACAAATCCCATCTCGATACATACAACCCAACAGGTACTTTTCGATCACCTGAGAGACACCTTTATGATCACCCTCTAATAGGATGACGTTTGATGACCTCAAAGCTTTCATCCGATACCAGGGAGTTGCATTATCTCATGGTCTAAGGAATACAATATTTGACATAAGAAAAGCTTCGCAAAGACGAACACGATGACACGATCTAATTGCTCCGCTTAGTTTGGGTCTGTCCATCATATCATTCTCCCAATGATATGATCTTAATCAACAACTCATGTCTATGGTTAGGAAACCTTAACCATCATTAATCAATGATCTAGTCCATAGAGGCATACTAGGGACATGGTGTTGTTCACAAACCACACAAGTATTAAAGTTTCTGCTTAATACAATTCTAGCATGGAATATAAACTTTATCATGAACAAGAATTATAATAATAACATCTTTATTATTGCCTCTAGGGTATAATTCCAACATATACCAAGTTTGATAGTTTTCATTGTAACTATGTCACATAATCTGACACCACGTGAAGTTTTACATTGTTTGGATCGTTTTTGAATTTCTTATGGCTGTTTCAAACTATGTTTAAAATGGCGGGCATGAAGATTCTTAGTTCGGGGCTAAGCCTCCCTAAACTTTCAATGGATCTCAGATGAAATAGCATACTTTGAACCTAAAAATGAGTTTTTCAAAAAATCACGAGCATCATATCATGTACCTATAGTTTAAATCTGACCCACTTCCTACCGATTCGGCAGAAATTTGTCTTTTTTATGAGGGGTGGATGGAAAGGTTTAAGATATCCCGGTTGGGACATTGTCCATGAAATATGGCCTAGTATTTTGGAAAAATAAATTGGTACGACTTAGAACTTTCATTTGGTGGTTGTTTCACAAAACACTGTTTTTGACACTCAGAAAATAGAAAATGTGTTATACAAAAGTATATGTAACGTTTTTATATTTTATTCAACACAAATATGTAATATTTGAGTTTAGATAGATAGATCTTATTTGTCTGCAAATTTTGATATATTATATGTATTTTTATGAATTAGAATGATTTAGTTATGATTTTTCTAGGATTAATGTGAAAAAAATAGAAAATAGCTACGCCGCCGTCGACATAGATGTGAAACCTAGGCCGATGGCTAAGCCGTCGGTATAGACTTGACGCCGTCACATTGCTGTCACGTCCAATCCTTACGCTGATGGCCCGGTCTATGCCGACGGCTGTCGTCGACCTATCGCGCCCTACACCGACGACAGGTTTGCTCGGCTGCCTGCCTCGGGACCTACGCCGAACGAACCCGACAAATAGCCGTCGACATAGCCCTCTTCTCCCGTAGTGGTACTTGTATGTTCAACAAGTTAGGATTGGTGCGGCGGCACGTGGTGTCCTTGTGAGATGCATTGCATTGTATGTTTCCAAGTGCTGGGATAAGGCAAGTACATTTTTTCGTCCATACAGGAGTTGAACCCAGTGTATCCAGAATAACCAAAGCAAAAAAATAAAAAACAAGCAAAAGATCTCCAGAAGATCACCTATAGCTAAAAATCCGACCTGCACGCACTCTAGAACATGTCTATGACATTTTCCTGCAACCCTACGTAGAGAAAGTGAACAATTTATAGAAACTACCCAAGATTAACCTACTTATTACAAGCACCAACATCTTCACAGCCAAACCAACCTGAGTATGTTAAGACAAAAAAATATGAGGAAAAGGATAAGGCGAGCACATGGACCACTGTTTTTATCTGAAACACATGTCGACAGTTTACTGCCAAGTGTTGCTCTCTTCGGGTATCGTGTCAATATAAAGAGGACAAAGCTGAAGCTGGCATGTTATGTACCCAAGTGATCTCAGTCTTAGTTCATAGCTCTCTCATGTGTGTTGACTTGAGAGGTCAATGGCTGAATTGTTTGGCCATGGGGTGGATATTGCTGTACCTAATCCTCGCGCCGATGGTAGAACAATACAGTTTAGGTCTATGGGTGGCTGGGTGGCAATAGTCGTGACTGCAAATATTTTCGTTCGTATTCGTCGTGATACCTATGGCTTTCATAGTGGTATTTGGCAGCAATAGGGTCTTTGTGTTTGCTCTGTTCTCTGATCAAAGGACACATGGGATGTCCATGGGAGGGCCGTATGGCTGGCCGGTACATTGGTACCTTATGCAAAGGTTAATCAGGCTCTGATCTACGACGAAGATCTTCCTGTTGCTCAACTCATCTAGTGTAAAATATTCGGACCGTGCAGAATAAACCATCTCTCGAACAGTCGAGTGTGCGTGCCGGTATCGCTTTCTTGTTGGTGTACCTGTGTCCTGCATAGCTTTCCATGTGTTGTACTAATTTGATGTTAATAAGTGGTCACATATTTCATCATAACTATTGTTTTGCATGGACCGTGTACATTGTTTTGTTTACATGAGCTACTCTAGATTGTGATTGTTCTACCGGGATTGTTGTGCTTCCTGAATTCATGCCATGTTCTCTGAATTCGCATCAGCGGGAAATACTGGTATGATATATTGTGAATGTAAACATAAAGTGCAACATGCTCGCACACATAATGCATTTAACAACACTTTTACATAGGGGATGAAGAATTCTGAAATATTGCAATCAAAAGCTATCTCATAGGCACATTGTTTATAATCACATTAATCAATTTAAGAGAAACTTCATATCACTTTTGGCAATAGAGAAGGAGAGGATGAAAAACAAAGGATCGAATTGGACTACCTATTTGATTTTCTGATGGTCTTGAATCTCTCGAACATATGGTCCTGTCAACTCTAGTTTCTTTGGCAGATTCAACATTGTAAATCTGAACGACTAAAATGAAAAAAAATACATCTTTGGAGTATAATGCAATTATTGGTGATAAAAGATGAATGCCCTAGCCCATTAGCCATGCAAGCTACATAACCATCATACAAACGCACGTCAGACTCACCACAACCGGTCAATCATGTGGAAGACCCATGTACCACATGAACACAAAGCTCCAAACCACCTTGCGCTACGGTCATAGGATCTAACGTACCCAAACAGCTCAGCATCCAAGCATCAAGAAGATAACAAAATGAGCTGCTCACATGTGTCAGCACCACAAGGATTCTGAGCAGCACAACACGCAAACGGTACACACCAACAAACAAAGATCATATGAGACACACGTGTCGATGCCACGTTAATCCTCGTGGCTGGCCAAAATTCTCAAAAAATTAGAAGCTTGCAAGTTTAGTACCTTATATATTGCCATGTCCAAGTTGCGGTAAGCAATAAAGACGTAAGGAGAAAATTTGGAGCTCATATATCTTGTATAGGAGCTTTCTCTCTTATTTTTTTTGGTTTTCCTATAATTCCCGGTCGACTAAAAATTAAGTTAGAGCCCATTCAAATTAGATCTATTGGATTGCACCATTATTTGTGTTGATCAAGGAGTTGCACGTCCGTTAAAAAAAAGGAGTTGCACATGAGTAGCAACTCAGACTTCGGTGGCATCAACAGACGACGAATTGTCGACGGAGCGCTAGTTACTCCCTCATTTTTCTGGTTAGAACGACTATTGATCAATTTTGTTGAACTTCACTGCGTGAGGTACGAAAGAGCTTGGGTTTGAGTCTAAATTTGAACTCCCATATTTGTAAGAAATTTGAAATAGAAGCTCTTGAAATGAAGCTGTTGACTTCTTGTCCAGACCCGCGCGCTTTATTTTCTCGGCAAAAAGAAATGTACTCCCTCCGATCCATATTAATTGACTTGGATTTGTTAAAATTTGGATGAATCTAGACACTATTTAATATATAGGTTCATCCAAAATTTAATAAATCTAAGTCAATTAATATGGGCCGGAGTAATTAAAGGCATCTCGAGGCGAGTCGGTTTCCCGAGTCGGTTAGTCCATCTTGGACTGAGCAACGGACGCCTGCACACGGCACCGCCTTCGATTAGTAACGGACTTGCGGATCTCTATTTCATCCGGGTCTTTCAACGCTCGACGCCTTTTGATCTCGCGACGCCAATGGCGAAGACAAGCGCCGCCTCCCCCGTCCGGGAGACCACGCGCCCGTCGAGATCGCTCTCCAGGGCCGTCAGCCGCCGCGCCGCCACGGTGTCCCAGAAGTTCGAGGCGCGCGGCCTCGGCGCCTTCGTCTGGCACAAGAAGCTGGACCGCGATCTCGCGCGCGGCCTCCTCCCGGACATCGTCTCGCTCCGCTCCGAGCGCCGCCGCTGCCTCGCCCGCCGCAAGGAGTCCGCCGCCGTCAGCTCGTCGGCCGCGTCCCGGCGTGTCTCGCCGCCGCCCCCGATCACGGCCGCGTCGTTCGCCAGAGCGGAGGAGGAGGCGAAGGAGGCCGCCTTCCTCCTGGAGCAGAGCAGGATCCGGGCCGAGACGCGGTTCGGCTACGGGCGGCCCAAGCCCATTGACGTGCTCGTGAAATCTCTCGACGGGACGCGGCCCCGCGCGGTGGCGGCGTTCCGCGGCGCGTCCTTGGAGGCCCTGAGGGAGCTCGGCAAGGAGATCTCGGAGCATGCCGGTCTCGACAGGGCGAACGGGTCTTTCTGGGAGGCCGCCAAGGTGATGTGCGATGCCGAGATCGCCAAGGCTGCCGGAACGGCCGAACACGGCGAGAGGTTGGTGCATTCTGCGATCTTTGACGATGTTAAGGGCGTCGTCGAAGGCAAGAGCATCAAAGAGCTTGACGCGATGCATGAGATCATCGCCGCGCGGTTGGCGGCCGGTGAGGACATGGTCGCCGAACACTGGCAGGGCGTGACACAGCTCATCCGAGTGGAGAAAGCCAAGAAGTACCTGCAGCAGAATTACTCAACTGCCGAAGAGGAGCCGCCCTCTTCTGACAACAAGGACGGCGAGGAGGAACCTGAAAGTGCAGACGACGGTGCCGACACCGACGAGGAGGAGTCGGATACGCTCTGCCCGGTCGCGTTGCCGCAGACACCGCCGTCGCTGGAGCTCAGGAAGCCCAAGTACATCACGCGTGTCCGGTCGGGGTACGAGTGGAACAAGTACAACCGCGTGCACTACGGCCATGACCACCCTCCGCCCAAGGTCGTCAAGGGCTACAAGTTCGTGGTGTGCTACCCCGACCTCGCCGGCACGAAGCCTCCGGAGTACACCGTCCACCAGGACGGGGAGAGCGACGAGACCTGCATCATCAGGTTCCACGCCGGGCCGCCGTACGAGGACATCGCGTTCAGGATCGTGAACAAGGAGTGGGAGTACTCGAGGAAGGCGGGATTCAAGTGCACCTTCGAGAGGGGTATTTTGCACCTGAACTTTCACTTCAAGCGCTTCTTTTACAAGCGATGACAGTAATGTTTTGCTTACTGAATTTCCTGATGCGCAAGAGGGTGAAATTAACCAATTTAATTTGTGATGATGTATAGTTAGTCTAAAAGGTAGATGAACAGGACATGCTGATACTTAAGTTAACTTGCTCTGAATTTGTACAATCAACTTATTAGTTTATATCTAGAATACTATTTCAGCAGAAGCCCACTGCTGTCGATTCAAATTTGCTTCTGGTGTGGCTTACTAAGGGCATGTACGCTTAGGTAGATATTTAAGCGAGCCAAAATAATTATGCACAAATTCTCTTAGAGGCTAAGCGCCTTGTATGCTTAGGTAGATGTTTGAGCGAGCCAAAATAATTATGCACAAATTCTCTTAGAGGCTAAGTGCCTTGTATGTCAATGCGGAGCGCTTAAGCGGCCACTACTAGAATTAAAATAAAAAAGCCAACAATAATGCCCCACCATCTCCAACGCGAGACGCTTGCACCGGAATCTGGCAAGCCTACCCGATACTTCTCTTCCGGTCCTAACTCTCGTCAGGTCACTCTATGATAGACAGAGTCCAGCCTCTCCACGCCCAAATCCTTGGACGACCAGTGGCTGGATCCGCCTCCGGGTTCAATGGACCTGGAGGTAGACACAACGGGGTCTTTAATCCATCCTGGACCGTCGGCGCAGTCTAAGGTCTCCTCAAGCTCGTCTCTACGGCAAACGAACCGTGGAGCCGCCTCACTACGGACTCTCTGACGATGAGCATGTGTCGTCGCCTCTGCCTCCCTCAGGTACCTCTTCAGGTTGTTGTAGTACTTTGTCTCTGACAAGGTACCTAGCAGCCAGTCTTCAAGTATAGCACTACAAGCAGGCTTCCAACCTCAATTGTCTGCTTTCATTGTTGACACTATTAGAGATGTAATATCGATACGTATATGATATATATACCTAAATATATGATGAGACATGTCAATCTCTTTGTTAAGAGAAGACATGTCTTTTTTTGTTTCTCTCTCCTCCAACTCAGAAATCATCCTAAATAACATTGCTAGGATAAGACTAAGATAAGACTATTGTACATGTCCTTACGCTGGAAACCAACAAGCCTACCGAAACTTCTCTTCCGATCCTCACTCTCGTCAGCTCCCTCTGTAACATACGGCGGCCGGCCTCTCCATCTGCTCTCGGCGGCCGCCCAAATCCTTGGAGGACCGGTGGCTGGATCCGCCCCGAACCTAGGCCGCCAAATTCAATGGAGATGGAGGTGGACGCAATGAGGTCTTCAATACGTCCCGGACCGGTGACGCTATTCAGATTGGGAAGAGATATTGACAACATACAAGCATAAGTGATGGAAAGAACACGGAAAAGGTGATCTTAGCACTACCCTTTAATTTTTGGCACCATATGAAAAAAGAGCCTCTGATATATTTTTGCGGTACCTCTGCTATCAGCCTATCACAAATCAATTTGGAGTCACCATAGTCTGTTTCAGGAAGTATTTTGATTTTCTATAAATGTATTACAACATGGCACCTGATATGCAGAATACCCTAGAATGTATATTTCCTTTTCTTATTATGTACATGCTTGCTCGGCATCCTTATGAAGTTGTTAATCGATACAACTGAAATATTATTTGTTAATCTCGATAGCATTGTGTTGTATGCTCGACAAGTCACATTAAGTAGTAGAATCAATTTACTGGGAATAAAATTTTATGAGATAATCTAAAGGTGGATACATTTTTGAGTTGTATTGTAAATTCTGGGAAGTGTACAATCCCTCACCGAAATTATTCATCTAGGAAGATTGTGGTGTGTAGTGAATACAACTTTCGGGATATGTGTAGAAGTAGAAGTAGGAGATTTTGTGAGTCATGCGGAGTACAAGCTCCGAGCATGACTATGCATAGAGATGGCTTAATTGCATCCATTCGTTCACTCACTTTTATTGTTGACTAAATCATGCATGCATTCGAGCCATCTCTATATATAGTCATGCTCGTACCTTCTACTCCACACGACTCACAAAACTATGCTACTTCTACTTCTACACACCCCAAAAGTTTTTATTCACTACACACCACAATCTTTCTAGATCAATCCTTTTGGTGATGGATGGTACACTTCTCAGGATTCACAATACAACTCTTGAGATGTATCCACCTATAGATTATCCTATAAAGTTTTCTTCCTAGTCAATCGATTCTACTACTTACGATGACTTGTCGAGCATGCAACACAATGCTATCAAGATTTAACAAATAATAATTCAATTGTATCTATGAACAACTTCATAAGAATATGAGAAATCATGTACAAAATAAGAAAAGGAAATATCCATACCAGGAGATTCTGCAGATCAGGTGCCATGTCGTAATACATCTATAGAAAATCGAATTATTTTCTGAAATGACTATGGCGACTCCAAATTGGCTTGTGATAGGCTGATAGAAGAGGTACTACAAAAAGGTCATAGGCTACTTCGTTTATATGGTGCCAACAATGAAAGGGTAATGCACCACGGCCGTCGACGAAGTACTCCAAGAACCAAAAGAGGTACCTGAGGGAGGCGGAGGCGACATCGCGTGGTCGTCGCCAGAGAGACCGCAGTGAGGCAGCTCCACGGTCCCGCCGCCACGGGCGACGAGCTCGAGGAGACCTTAGGTGCGTCGGCGGTCTGGGACGGATTGAAGACCCCACTGCATCCATATCCATTTCCATTGAATTAGGCGGCCTAGGTCTGGGGCGGATCCAGCCACCGGTCCTCCAAGGATTTGGGCGGCCGCCAAGAGCGGATGGAGGGGACGGTCGCCATCTGTCACAGAGGGAGCTAACGAGAGTGAAGACCTGAAGAAAAGTTTTGGGTAGCTTGTCGGGTTCCGGTGCAAGCGTCTCGTATTGGAGACGGTGGGCATTATTGTTGATTTTATTTCCTTTTATTTTAATTTGAGTAGCGGAAGCGATCCACGTTGCCAGACATGGCATTAGCCTACTAAAGAATTTGTGCGTAATTATTTTGGCTTGCTTAAGCGTCTATCTAAGCGCGCCGTGATGTACATTCCTTGAGGAATGTCTTTTAGGATAGGTCATCTCTGTTTGCTGGTTTGTGCGTAGCTGTTCGATTTCTGAACGTCAGCTGGTTGGAGGGCGTGTGGGTGCATCCCGCTATCAGTTTCGCCGTCAATTAGTGTTCAACTCAGAGTTAGTTTTTTTTTTTTGTAACAACTTGGTTTAAATATGATGGTTTGTTGCGATTGAAACGCCAATTGATACGAATTAGAAAAATTTACCACAAAAATGGTGGTTTTATGCTAACAACTCGCTCCCTGGCTGTCGCTGCAAACAACTGTGGATGCACATGCGAGCTCTTACGACGGGCAGCTACCAGACAGTGCTATTCTGCTCATGGATCTCCGTATCTTTTACACGCTCTGAATGTCGACCCCAGATCAAATGCAGACGAACACCACGGGGGTGAAGCCGAGGAACAGTTCTGTCCGTTGAACATGTGGCTTAAACTGTTTGCCTGATTGAACCAGGCAAAATTCAGAAGCTAGTATTCAGAGACGCTGGACGTGGATCAGGCCCAGTACCTCGGATTGCATTGCCAACCTTTTTGATCTTCTCTTGTCGTGGTCAGAGTTACAGCGACGCCCTGCTGTAGTGCTGTCGGCTCCTTCATATGTTTGCTACGAACAACTATGGAGGCACATGTTTGAAGATTAAGGTAGTATGCATTATTCAGAGCCTTCTTGTCGATGATTAGACTGTGATACTGCTCATGGATCCGCTTAGATCTTACACCAGTATGTTGAAATGGCAGCTAAATAAATTGCAGATGAACACAGGGAGCAGTTCAGTCAGGGGGGAAACATTTGGAAACTGTTGTCTGATTGAACCAAGCAAAATGCAGATGAGTGATGAAAATTAATTTTACGTAGATGGAAAACAGGACATGTTTATTCTTAAATTAATTTGCTCTGAATTACTACGAGCAAGCTAGTTTATATCTAGAAAAGTCAAAAAAAAAATTATATCTAGAAAACTATTTCAGCAAAAGCCCACTTCTGTCAGTTCAAATTTGCTTCCGTGACCGTGAGGCTTACATGTTGTTCGATGAGGAATGTCTTTTAGGATGGATCATCTCTGTTTGTTAGTTATTGCGTAGCTGTTCGTTTTCTGAACGTCAGCACGCATCGCCAGTCCAGAAAGGTGGTTTAGGAGGTCATGTGGGTCGATGCCGAGCAATCCGGTGCATCTGTTTCTGTCTTCTTTTCTTTCTGCAATGATTTTAGTCTACCGATCAGCAGTGCTGATCACATCCACTGATCCACAGATCTATATATGTGCAACGAAACTGTTCGTTTTTCACTCAGTTGTTCAAACTTTTGGTTAGAGTACAGTTCTCCGGTTTTTATCTATCCTAGTAGCCCATAAGAAGTGGTAATCTTGCACATGTTGTTGGATCAGAGGGCTGCAGTGGCGATCTTGTTTGAGATCAGGCATATGTGGTCTTGTGTGGTCTTGTGTAGTCTTGTGTAAATTGTCACTTGAGTTCACCGAAGATAACAAATGAATGCTACATCTGTGAACTTATTGGAAACTTAAGATACTACATTAGTTCAGATTTACAGTTATTTCCATCCAATAGCTCAAATGCCTGCCTAAGGTTAAACACGGTATAATAGTTAATTAGTACTCGCAAATCTATGCACATGTATCTAGATCTAGACAAATCTGTGAAATCTAATTCGGGGCAACCATTTTAACCGTACGGATGAATTAGTTGTCTATTTTGTCATTTCCACCATGGTTGTGACTTGCACTATGTAACCATACAGTTTCTTCAAGATGCATGCATGCAGTCTATTAATGTACTTTTGTTTCCGAATTATTTGATCCATGACTGTTGCGGTTTAACAACCATTCTGTTTTCAAAGCAGTGGTACTACATCCATGTCATCCAAGGAAGATTACAAAATGCAGGCATATGCTAGCTGCCATTTGCTGCAAACAGCTATGGATGCCCATGCTTGGCGCACGAGGTATATGTATCACCCTGAGCTCTCTTATGACAGTGCTGATTCTGCTCATGGATCTCCATATCTCTTACACTATAGTCTGCTCTGAGGGTCGACCCCCAGACCAAATGCACGTGAACACCACGAGGGTGAGGGCGATTAGTAGCTTTGTCTGTTGAACATGTGGTGAAAACTGTTGTGTGATTGAAGCAGGCAAAATGCAGATGAACAGATTCCCAATATGTTACGAAATGCCTGCTGTAGTTCTGTCAGCTCCTTGGACTTTAACACCCGTTGCTTTTCATGCAGGCTTGCATATGTTTGCTGCGGCAACTATGGATGCACATGGTAGACGATTAAGGTTGCACTACTCAGATCCTTTTCGTCGATGATTAGACTGTGATCCTGCTCATGGATCCGCATAGATCTTTCACTGGTATGTTGACAGCTAAGTAGACTGCAGATGAACACCGGGAGCAGTTCAGTCCAGGGGAAAACATTTGGCAAACTGTTGTCTGATTGAACCAAGCAAGATGCAGATGTGCGGTGAATTAATTTTTCGTGCCTAAACAAACAGTCGTTAACCAAATAATACCATGCTGATACAACTTTTGGTCGTGTCATCTCAGAGTTGAATAGAAAGGAAGTGGTACCGCTTATCTCCACAACTAAATCCGTTAACCAAATAGTACTCTCTCCGTCACAAAATATAAGATGATGTAGTCTTCTTCTAAAACGCATGTATGTACTCCCTCCGTCTTAAAATAAATATAATTTTTTTGGCTAAATTTGAATGTATTTAGACACTATCTGATACTAGATATATCCATGTCTAGAAAAATTTGTGACGTTTATTTTAAGACCAAGAGCATTTTAGTATGAGTTCATTCATTTTCTCTAAATCTACACACTAAAAGATGTGAGATTCATGTGTAACATCTTTTATTTTAGAACAAAGGGAGGGGCCAAAACTATGCCTTGATCAACTGTACCTAATTAATTAATTAGATGAAACATGTTATACGATACGATAATATCTACGTGTAGTTTAATTCACAGTACAAAACAAATCTACTCCATCCGTCTTAAAATAGATGTCACATATTTAATATATAGATTTATTTAAATTTTGATAAATCCAAAACATCTATTTTAAAACGGAGGAAGTAGAACACTTCCATAGAACGTCAGTGGAATGTTGACATTTCAGAACCAGGAAAATCAAGAAAAAAAGAACCAGGAAAATTAAGAGAAACATAGGAGCTCATGTTTCCTTCGTATAGAAAACCGGCAAAAGGACTAAAAGCATCTCTAACGGAGTCTGTAAAAATCCAACCATTAAAATGTGTATACATGACACTGGAAACTGCTTTTACAGGCTAAAACGGCCAGATATAACGGATACCCTAAACCCGATCTGAATTACACGGGACCCATCACTTTCTGTTTTTCTTTCTATTATTCATCCTCCTCCTTGCTTTCCTGCCCGCCGCCCCGCACGCCCGCCGCAAGGCTGCTCGCCACGCGCTGCTGTCGCCCCCACTCGCCCGCGCCGGATGCGCGTTGTTGCTGCTGCTTGCCCGCGCCGGCTGGCCCGCGCGCTGCCAGCCCATCTGGTTCGAGGTGGTCAACTTCACCAATGCCTACCATTCTCTCCTCGATTGCCCAGTGCTGACCAAGTTCATGGCGGTGTCGCACTATGCATACTTTAAGATGAAGTTCCCCGAACCCAAGGCAGTGATCACTCTCGCCGACTATTAAAAGCGATCAATGGAGTGCGCTTCCGATGGTTCCAAGGTAGTCGAGGCGATGGTCATCGCAGAAGAGAAACACACCATCTAGCAGAATGTGGCGCTCGCGCACGATCCCGCATGACACATCTCCTGGTGGCGGTGAACAAATTCACCAAGTGGATCGAGGCAAAGCCCATCAAGAATCTAGAAGGACCCACAGTCGTCAAGTTCTTTAAGCACATCATCACACGATAGGGCTACCCGCATAAAATCATCACCGACAATGGCAAAATTTTTGCCAAGGTGGCCTTCGCGTGCTATTGCAGATACAAGGGCATCTGTATGGACCCAACGTCTATCGCGTACCCTCAGTAAAACAGGTAATGTGAAAGAGCAAACAGCTTGGTTCTGGCCGGCATCAAGCCCCGGCTGGTGGAGCCCTCCGATGAGATCACTCGGATGCTTGATAAAAGAGCCGCCGGCTGTGCTACGCATCACGTCCAACCGGTCAACCGGCTACACTCTTTTCTTCCTCATCTAAGGGGCAGAGGCAGTCTTGCCGGCTGACATCGAGCTCGACTCGTCCTGAAAGTTGCAGTACACATAGCAAGAAGCCAAAGAATTCTAGAAATATAGCGTCAATCTTCTCGAGGAGGCGCACGACCTGACTGTTTCTAGATCAGCCATATATCAGCAAAGCCTACGTCGCTACCATGCCAGTCGGATCCTCCCCGCCTCATTCCAAGAGGACGACCTGGTGCTCCGGCTAGTCCAAAGCACCAAGGGGATGCACAAGTTGTCTCCTCCTTGGGAGGGGCCATTCATCATTAGCCGGACACTGCACAACAACCCCTACTATCTCATCATCGTCCAGCAGCCGACAAAGAAGACGATAGATCGTTCGAGAAGACGGAGTGTCCCTGAAATGCGAACCTGCTATGCCCGTTTCACACTTAAGCGGGAAGTGTATGTATCCCCCCCTTTTGTATCATGAATGAAAAACTGCGAAACCCCAAAATATTATCGGGGGCTCCATCACCATGATTTAGCATCTTTACTTCTTGTTCAATCGAGCTCCGGCAACCTCTCCCAAGGGCTTGCAGGTTGGTCCAGACAATTATTTTTTAGCCGTTTTAGTACTGTACATGACACCAAAGGCCAACTCTTTGGTTTCGGTCGCAAACCGAGGCCAACTCTTTGGTTTCGGTCGCAAACCGCAACCCGGCGGTCAGTCCGGCAAGAACAAGAGTTGGAGGACGAAAGTTTGGACATCCCGGTTTCGCTCGCTGGCCTAATCCGGCTACAGATATCCGAAGTATCATGCAGTACGCTTACTAGCTACGCCTTCGATTCCGGCTGCAGTCCTTAACCCAACTGTCAATCGGCAGACACAACGCAACGGCCAACGCTCACGAAAAAAAGATAAAATCGTTGGCTAAACACGAAACGACATATTTTACAACACACCCAATGATTGCAAACTATAGTCGTATAGTACATGTCTAACGATATTTTGCCATTCATACTACACCGGCTGCTCGAGCCAGGCACAGGCCAAAGGCTCCATGAGATGAAGTTTTAGTCCGATTGACTCCGTCAGTCAACCCGAAACTTGGGGGCTACATGCAGTAGGTGAGCTTCCACGTCCCTAGAGGAAGATGAAAGCAACCAGCCGGCTAGCGAGCCGGCTAAGCATTGAAGCGACAAGTGTATATATTACTCGGAGACTTCTCGTCGATGATTAGACCGTGATCCTGCTCATGGATCCGCATAGATCTTACACCAGTATGTTGACAGCTAAATAGACTGCAGATGAACACCCGGAGCAGTTTCAGTCCGTGGAAAAACATTTGGCAAACTGTTGTCTGATTGAACCAAGCCAAATTAATGCAGATGAGCGATGAATTATTTTTTCGTGCCTAACAAACCCACACGTGGTCTACCTAAACAAAACATTTGTTTTCGGAATCATACATTTCCCTACTACAACCCATTGAACCTCCCAAGGGACCGTAAATGCATCAGTTTGCTTTCAGTAAGGCCAGCGAAGCTCATCGAGAACTCTCTATTTTTTGAAAACAGACATATGTATACGTTTTTGTGCTTTAAAAACTCGCTCAAACTTAAAAGTAAACGGTCGGTTGGCAGCAGACAACACACTGTGAAAGAGAGGCAAACACTAGCGAGGAAGTTGAGCAAAACTTCGGCGGTTCGGCCGGCAACATACCACCGCTGATACAACTTTTGGTTGGTGTCATCTCACTCAGAGTAGAGCACAAAGCAAG
Source organism: Avena sativa (assembly GCA_916181665.1). Lineage (NCBI taxonomy): Eukaryota > Viridiplantae > Streptophyta > Magnoliopsida > Poales > Poaceae > Avena > Avena sativa. The sequence continues at coordinate 160,240,073 of OV702294.1, read as the reverse complement.
TGGTACCGCGCTAATCTTTGATTAAGTAAATCCTTCAACCAAATAATAGAGTATAGTAAGCATGGGACCAAATAAACTACGCCTTGATGGCTTGATCAACTGTACCTCATATATATCAATTATAGATGGGGGAGTGAGCCTAGCTCAACTGGTTGGAGGAGTGGATGTACAAACTCGACACCTGAGTTCAAATCCTCAAGGAAGCGAATTAAGGTTTCTATTTATACTTATTAAGGACAAGGCTCTCCTGATACTTATGCAATTTATCTTGAGGACCAGGCTTGGTGTTTAACCAAGTTTAAAAATCCTGGTACTCATATTTAATGGTTGTGTGCATCCCTAGTTGGTGCAGAGGCCGGGGAAGTGAAATCCTCCCTCCATTTTCGCTCTAGCCTTAATCCATTCAAGTAACTATCCTCTCCTATTTAGAGACCAATCCCTAGTTGGTGCAGAGGCCGGGGAAGTGAAATCCTCCCTCCATTTTCGCTCTAGCCTTAATCCATTCAAGTAACTATCCTCTCCTATTTAGAGACCAATCCCTAGTTGGTGCAGAGGCCGGGGAAGTGAAATCCTCCCTCCATTTTCGCTCTAGCCTTAATCCATTCAAGTAACTATCCTCTCCTATTTAGAGACCAATCCCTAGTTGGTGCAGAGGCCGGGGAAGTGAAATCCTCCCTCCATTTTCGCTCTAGCCTTAATCCATTCAAGTAACTATCCTCTCCTATTTAGAGACCAATCCCTAGTTGGTGCAGAGGCCGGGGAAGTGAAATCCTCCCTCCATTTTCGTTCTAGCCTTAATCCATTCAAGTAACTATCCTCTCCTATTTAGAGACCAATCCCTAGTTGGTGCAAAGGCCGGGGAAGTGAAATCCTCCCTCCATTTTCGCTCTAGCCTTAATCCATTCAAGTAACTATCCTCTCCTATTTAGAGACCAATGCTAGGGCGACGACGTCTAACCCTAGCGCCGGGGGATCTTCCGGCTGCCTCGTCTTCTCCGGTTGGCTCGGCGCCCTCGCCGGCTGTTTGTTCTTTGGGGTCAAGATTTCGGTGTTTGGGATCTGAGTCCGGGGATGATTCCGACGATGGCCTTGCGGCGCGGGTGGCTTTGGAGGAGTTGGAGGATGCTGATGGTCAGCTCGGTTGGAAGCGAATTAAGGTTTCTATTTATACTTAAGGACCAGGCTCTCCTGATACTTATGCAATTTATCTTGAGGACCAGGCTTGGTGTTTAACCAAGTTTAAAAATCCTGGTACTCATATTTAATGGTTGTGTGCATCCCTAGTTGGTGCAGAGGCCAGGGAAGTGAAATCCTCCCTCCATTTTTGCTCTAGCCTTAATCCATTCAAGTAATTATCCTCTCCTATTTAGAGACCAATCCCTAGTTGGTGCAGAGGCCGGGGAAGTGAAATCCTCCCTCCATTTTCGCTCTAGCCTTAATCCATTCAAGTAACTATCCTCTCCTATTTAGAGACCAATTCTGGGGCGACGACGTCTAACCCTAGCGCCGAGGGATCTTCCGGCTGCCTCGTCTTCTCCGGTTGGCTCAGCACCCTCGCCGGCTATTTGTTCTTCGGGGTCAAGATTTCGGTGTTTGGGATCTGAGTCCGGGGATGATTCCGACGATGGCCTTGCGGCGTGGGTGGCTCTGGAGGAGTTGGAGGATGCTGATGGTCAGCTCAGTTGGAAGCGAATTAAGGTTTCTATTTATACTTAAGGACCAGGCTCTCCTGATACTCATGCAATTTATCTTGAGGACCAGGCTTGGTGCTTAACCAAGTTTAAAAATCCTGGTACTCATATTTAATGGTTGTGTTCATCCCTAGTTGGTGCAGAGGCCGGGGAAGTGAAATCCTCCCTCCGTTTTCGCTCTAGCCTTAATCCATTCAAGTAACTATCCTCTCCTATTTAGAGACCAATCCCTAGTTGGTGCAGAGGCCGGGGAAGTGAAATCCTCCCTCCATTTTCGCTCTAGCCTTAATCCATTCAAGTAACTATCCTCTCCTATTTAGAGACCAATGCTGGGGCGACGAAGTCTAACCCTAGCGCCAGGGGATCTTCCGGCTGCCTCGTCTTCTCCGGTTGGCTCGGCGCCCTCGCCGGCTGTTTGTTCTTCGGGGTCAAGATTCCGGTGTTTGGGATCTGAGTCCGGGGATGATTCCGACGATGGCCTTGCGGCGCGGGTGGCTCTGGAGGAGTTGGAGGATGCTGATGGTCAGCTCGGTTGGACGACGGTGTCGAGGCGGCAGAGGAAGTCAGATGAGGAGCTGCGGCAAGCTTTCTGGGAAGAGATAGGGTATCCGACGCCGACATCTCGTTTCTGGGAACGTGGGACTCCATCGTCGTCGCTGCAGAGGTCGCCGCCGCTTTTTCCATCGACGCCGATGGCTCAAAGGGGCTCGGCCGCTTCGCCGGTGGGGGTTCTCCTTAGCCGGGGTCCCAGGGTGAGGTTGTGGAAGGGGCCGCTGCCTCCTAGAAGGGCGTCCACGCCAGCGGTGCTGGGATCTTTCCTGGCGGCATCGGAGGGGAGCGCGATGACCGGGCGCAAGTTGCTGCTAATCCCGCAGCTGGGGGATCTCGCGCATGCAGGTGGGCCAGTGGAAAAAAAGGGTCAGAAGCAAATAATCCCTGGCATGCGGTGGCCCGCAGACTAGGGCTGGGTCGGTCTCTTTTGGTTTCTACTCGGATCGTTACGTCATTGACTCTAGCGCCCTCTGTTTTGTCGCGACCGGATCCTCCGCTCCGTGCGTCGCTGTCTGTTTCGCCCACGATCGTCTCCTCGCCGCCTTCACGTTCCTTCGTCCAGGCCCTTCTTGGGGTTGCTGCCATGGCAGGATTGCCTAATCGCCATCACGCGCCTTCGTCGGTGTATGCTGCTACACCTGCTGTGGTGCCTCCTAGGGCGCCCCCTCCTACTGCTCCTGGGCATGGCGTGCAGACCCCGGGCTACTGCGCAGCAGATGCATGCTGGGGCGATGCCGGGGGCCAGGCCATCGAACGTCGCTGCCTTCCAGCAGACCTATGGGGCTCCGCCGGCCTTCGCGTTGCAGCAACCGATGGGTTAGTATGGTAGCAATGGGCCGCCCACCTTCGCCGGGCCACCGGGGATGCCGCCACCGGGTGCTTTCAATCAAGTATGAGCGCGCGGCCGCCGTATCAGCCTGTCCCTGGGGCTGGTTTTTCCGCGCCGTGGCAACACTTCGTGTTGCAACCGTTGCAGCCACCGTTTCGGGGTCACCAGCCTAGTGGAGGTCCATTGCCCCAGTAGGGGATGTATTCGCATGCCTCAGTACCCCAGCCATTTGCTGTTGGGGTCGGAGTTGTGGGCGATCCGGCGCAGAAGCGGAAGAAGAAGAAGAAGCTGCCCCTTGTGCAGGCAAATCAGGAGGAGGTGCCTCAGCAGCCTTAGTCTCAGTTTCAGCATTATGGGTACCCCGCTGGGGTGGCGGATCCTTCCTTTCAGGTGTTGGGACAACATGCGTCATATCAGTACGGGCCTCAAGGGATGGTGGACAGTGTTGTACCGACCGAGGCCACTATCGAGGTTGCACCAGTTTCTGCAGGTGTGGGTAAGAAGAGTCAGAAATCTGTTCGGTGTTGGAAGTGTGTGGTCAATACGCATGCAACTAAGGACTGTAAGGTGGCTCATGTTTGCTATATTTGTGATAATTCTGCTCACCCTACTTTGCGATGTCCCGTTCTTAAGCATCCAAGGCCTACCCCTGTGATGTCTGGTATTGGCAATGAGTTGACCTTGTTTTCTCAGATTCCGGATTCTGTGGTGCGGGACCATATGGGGGCCAACTTGACCCCATAGCTCTTGTTCAGGTCACTGGACCGATGGTTCTTGTAGATGTGGTTCAGCGACAGATTGCCAGGAGATGCCCGGTCCGTAGTCAGTGGAAGTGGGAAGCGATGCCCTATGGAGAATCTGCCTTTCTTGTGAGTTTTCCGTCGATGGAGGATTTGGACAGGGTGGATGGGATCCAGGTGCCGGTGCCGCTGAGCACCTCTCAGGTCTCGTTTTCTGTTTACCAGACACAGGAGGTGCCCCACAAGCTTGAGCTGCAGCAGGTTTGGCTGCATGTCGAGGGGGTCCCACATTGTTTGTGGTCTTTCTTGGGTTTATGGGCGGTCAGTGGACTCATGGGCACTACTTTGGATGTGGACCTTTTCAGTTTGAGGAGGCGTGGTGTCGTTCGGATTCTTGTTGCTATGACAGATACCAGTTGTTTCTTGAGGCTGCAAGATTCGATAGGACATTACATTGTGACTGATGATGTGGTGGGTCTCAAGGCTTATGAGCTTTGTTTTTGTTTGGAGCCAGAGGGTTATGTACCAGAGCCTGAGTTTGCACCTTTCTTATAGAGGAAGAGGGATGATGATCAGGATGATGATGTGATTGAGAAGCCTTCTGAAGATGTTATGGATACATCTGACACGGGAGGTGGCTCACAGGCTGTTGGGGCTGGCTTTTCCTCGACCACTACTAGCCAGGGTGGCTCGGCGCAGCCGCCTACCTGGCAGGGTGCTCAGCTGGACTGTTCAGTGCCTTCGGATCCTGTGCTACTGTTTGCTATTACTCCATTTAATGCTAACCCTGCCACTCCCCGCGGTAAGGAGCTTTTGGAGGCGCTTCCGTTGGACTCTCTCCTGCGCGGTTCTGGACCGGTGTTGTGCTCTCCTCGTGTCTCTCCTTCTCAGCTTCAGGAGGCTTTGCATGTGGCTTGTGGTTCTTTTTGTTAGGATTTAATTAATAGGTTAATTAGATGGATAATCCTCCCGTGTAATCTTTATGTCGGTTGTTTGTCCAACTGACTTTCCTCACACCCCTTCGAGCGGACGTGACCCATATTCATGTCGGTTCCCTCTTGTATAAATATGCTGATCATCAATAGAATACGGACGGTTGAATCATTTTGCTATCTGTCTCTACTTCTCTCTCGATTTCTTCTAACATGTTATCAGCACGTAGTCTCTACCGAGAACAAAAAACGAGAACAAGATCGACAGGAACTTGCAGGCAAAAGGTGAGAAAAGATATGATGCCTGGTTCCTTCGACTTGACGACCGCCATCGCTGATTCGTCGCTCGCCACCGTCGCGGAGCCCTTCGCTGCCACAACCACCGCGCAGAATCTGGCCCCCGTCGAGGCAGCTCTTGCTGGTGCAGGCCTCTGCGCCGGTCGCACAGACCATGTCCCCAATTTGATGGCGGCGCGGCAGTTCACTGCGTGCGCGAATGACCTTGGCTCTGTTTCCAAGGATCATGACGGATACGGCGCCAGTGCGCCCGACGGCCTCGCCCCGCAGCAGCCGGCTCACCATGCGGCAGCGCGCCGGCGCCCTTCGCCGCGGCTCACATCGGTAGCCAGGGTGTCTTCCAGTGTGTCCCATGGCACGGTCTCCCAAGGAGCAGCCATGGCGGCCAACGTTATGCGCGTGTGCTACGGCCGGCAACGTGCAGTGGCCGACCTGCCGCCAAACCAATCGTGAGATTGGCAACCGCACAGGATTGGGAATCTTATCCCTTCGCTACTTTTGCGTTAAAGTCCCTCAAGTTGCAGTAATAGCAAAACTGACAATAAAAGGAGTGTCCTAAAAGAGTTTGTATTTTGAGACAAATTTTATGTTTTTAGGATAATGCAAATTATTCCATCATGCGGTACCACTGATTTGGTACTCAACACGATTAGGACCTAGAGTACTATTTTTCAGTACTATTTCTGTTGAGCGCTACGACTCCAGAATAAAATTATGATATAAATTATTTCCATGTTTACTCATGTTGAGATTATTTATGTCTATTATTTGCAATTGAGATTTTCAATTTCTTGTAAATAGATCAATTCATCGTCTTAATTGAGTCATTTTGACTCGATACGAGCACGAATTGGTATGCAAAATTCAAAGTGACTTCTTCAAATTGATGTTTCGGAAACACAAGGTAGTGGCTAGATCTACTGGACTGCAGATTATCACCACTACTGTTTAAAGCCTACATTTTGTCATATTTGACACTATGATTGCTTAACAATGTGCTCTCCCAAACATTTTATTAAGTCATGACATAAGGCATTAGAAGTATGAGTATCTACTGATTTCATCAGATTATACTCTCTAGTGCTGCGAGACGGACTCCAAATATTCTTTTGGAGATTATCTACAATGTGTCATACTTAACAATTTGAAGTTCACACTAATGATTTTCAAGCCCACTTCTTGAACTTATCATTATTTTTTGCATAATTCATTACAACATAACCATGATGGTTTATGGTTTACCAAAGCGTAAATTCAATAACCTCTGGTTTACCCATGTAGGTAACCGATGGCTGGAAGAGAGTTCGATGCACTTGCTCTCGATGGCCACAACTACCCTACCTGGGCCATGGACATCAAGATCGCCCTTGCGTCCCGTGGGATAGCACGTGCCATCCAGAACCCGGAGGACCCCCTTCCGGCTAGAGTCGCACCGCTGAGAGAAGAGCAGAAATATGCTGCCTTGTACATTATAAGGCACCATATCCATCCGGATCTTAAGTTCGAGTATTGGAGGAGGAATCCCCAATTACTTTGTTTCAGACCCTCAAGACGAGGTATGAAAAGCAGAAGGCAGTTGTCCTGCCTGAAGCACTTCATGATTGGACTCATCTTCGATTCCAGGACTTCAAGTCCGTCGGGGATTACAATCACGAGGTTCATAAGATAAGTTCTAAGTTGCGCTTTTGCGAGAAGGAACCTACAGATGCGGAAAAGATAGAAAAAACTCTATCCACTATGATTCCATCTGAAAGGCTCCTCTAGCAGCAATACCACGCTCGTGACTACCAGGTCTATTCAGGCCTTATTCATATTCTACTTCAGGCTGAAAAGCATGATGAGCTTCTTGCTAAGAATGACTCTCAGCACCCGGTTGGTTCCCAACCTTTGCCGGAAGTTCATATGAATGTCACGAACAAAAGAAAGTTTGGTGGTGCCTTCAACGGCAACCAATCAAACTTTAAGGGTAAGCGTAAGCGCAACCAGAACAAAAAGCCTCGAAACTCGGACCGTGGGTAAGGCACCACAAAGCCTAAGTATGACAAAACTAGGCTTTGTGACAAGTGTGGATGCTACACGCATCCTACTAACAAGTGCAAGACCCCAAAGCATCTGGAAATTCTCTACCAACAATCCCAAGGACGCAAAGCACCTCAAGGGAAAAGGTTTGAAGCCAACTTCAACCTTCATTCAGATGGCACCAATGGAGATGGTTGTTCGCAAGATGTTCCTCTTGTACCTAGCAACACCATTACTCTCCAGCTGTCAGAGGATCCTATGAGCACGGAGAACATGATTGTTGAGTATGCCTCAAATGACATGTTTGGAGACTTTGACTAGTCCCATTATCTCCTTTGTGATCAATTTAATCATGTCCTTTTTGTGATGTTGTAACAGAACATAAGTATTGTATATCACAATACATTGTATCAGCACTCCGACATAAAAAAAAGAATTGTGTGTATTCTATATATTTGAGAGAAGATTTCCATAGCGAACTCTAGCTCGATATATAGATTTCTACGGGACTCAATCCGATGGTTGAGAAACAAGTATTTGAAAAAATACCCTCTCTATTGTTTGGATTGCACTACTAGTACATCCAACCGTAGCACATGTTGCATAATGCAATTCCATTGGTCACAGTTTGCTTGAGTCCAAAATTTCCTCGGTCATCAGACTTTGTGTGCACATTGTGCAACACAGGGAAGCAAATTTTGAGGCATTCACACTTCAAAATATAAGTTGGACCGCTTCAATCCCTTGAACACATCCAGGGAGGCATTTGTTATTCCCCAACCATTGTGTGGATATTTTAAGGTATTCTGCATGGTTCTCAATTATGCATCTATACGATGCTCATACATGTGTTTTATGTCCACATGAAACCATGCATTTACCATGATAATGATGGAAGTAATCAAGTTACATTCCCATTATGGAGAAATTCGAATTTGACAAATTCGCAAAGAAAATGTTGTAGAATTCTTCTCATGTGCCTTCAATGAATATTGTATGGCCATGCGGATTGAAGTACAACACTCTATCCCATACATCCACATTCATAATGGTTTGGTTGAATCCCTGAATAAGAGGATCAAACTCATTGCATGACCTTTGTCGATGAAATGAACTACCAACTTGACGTTGGAGTCATGCAGATTTACACACTGCTCAATGACTAACTGCATATCGCAGTACTCCTCCTCTGTAATTGATACGTGGAAATCCTTCGAGCATTTCCCATCTGCGTAAGTTTGGAAGCGTTTCACGCATACCGATCTCACCACCACAACATACATCATTGGGCCCACATACTTGGGATCTATGTGGGGTACAGATCTCCGTCGAGCAACACGTACCTTGAACCCCTTATTAGGGATACATTCATAGCCCAATATGTTTGCTTATATTAAATGATGGATTATTTCCAGGCATTAGGGGGAGACTTCATGTACCACACAGAATGCCAGAAAATCAATTGGGACTCCACGTTCCACCTTATATCCACGTATTCAAGAATTTGGACTACGTCCGAAATTCACATATTTGCAACATATTGCAAATAACCTGCCAGATTCATTTACTGATCTCAAAGGTGTTACAAAATCCTTTAGTCCGGCTAGAAATGCGCCCGAAAGAGTGGAGGTACCAATAAAAACCACTCAACTCTCCGTACCCGAGAAGAGAGGGAGTAGTATGGCCTCTAACCAGAATCTAGCTTCCTGCAAGCAACAAAGGAAATCGAGGAGATATCCTCTAAATCAGTAAATGCATGTCAACCTTGCGTTGATAAACACCTTATGGGTAGTATACACCCAGTGGAAGGAAAACCTCCACGACCCCAGCTTCAGCTTGCACACACTGGCTGGGACATCGGAACACCCGGACTCACGCGTATTGAGAAATCACGAAGAGTCATCATGGGTGCATGAGATTTCCTCCAAAAATATTAATTATGGAGAATCATATAACCAAGACTACAATTGTCGACAAACATTCTCTTGTATGATTGCAAACATCCTTCAAATGATTCAGATCCAAAGACCATGGCCATGGAAGAGTGTAAACCACTCGCTCGGACTGAAACAAACAAAGGATGCAATCCAAGAAGAATTAGCCTCGCTCTTCCAAATGAATTCCCTATGCATGGGATTCCATATGTTCTCTTTCAAAAATGGAATGAGAACAACAAGGTGGTGAGAACGCAAGGCTTATAGCATAAGGTCGGGTTTTCGCAGAGATCCGAGACCTACTCTCCACACATGAGTGGAATCCTCATTTTCCGATACCTATATCATTGGCAGTGCAAAATCATCTATCTATGCAGTTGATAGATGTAGTGACGACATTTCATGTGGATCACTAGATTTGGACATGTATGGTTCCCGATGGAATCTCTATCCGAATCGAAATGTAAATGCAACATGCATTGTGTAAAATCAATAAGTCATTACATGGCTTATTGTTGTCGGTATATTCTGGTACAACCGACATAGTGAGTTCCTTATACACAAGGATTACTCCTACAATGATGATTACCCATGCGTGTTTATCATGCTCAAGGATTACTCCTACAATGACGAAGCACGTGATCATCTAAAAGACGGAATTTGAGATGAAGAATTTGGATAAAACCAAATAGTTCTAGAGACCACAACTCAAACTCCTTCACTCAAGTATTACAGTACACCAAGTTGCCTATATTATAAATATTGAAGAAACCTAAAAATAGACATGTCATATCCATCTCCCATGACCGGTTGTTCGATCTCTAGACGTAGAGAAAGATTCACTCAAACCAAGGGATGATGTAGAAGGGATGTTGGGACTTGAAGTTCCATATCCCAGTGCCATTGGACCCACCAAGACAATTGGTTGGGAATCAAGAATATCTTTCGATATCTCCAAGGCACCACACATTATTTGATATGTTCATGTAATTTTAGAGAAATCTAAACTCCAATATCATCAGAATACACTGATGTTGGCTACTTGAATGATCCCCATAATGTGTACCTACATGGTAGAAGTGTCACTCCATTGATGTCTTCAAAATATACTTCGGTGACTACACCTACCAATCATTCTGAAATACAAAGCCACATTGCCATGTGTAGCTTTACAGAATAATAAACCACATACATGAGACTTGTGGTATTGGTTCTCTTGAATCATCGACTATTATCTATACAGATAATGTTGCTTGTGTTACATAGATGCAAATAGGATACATCGAGAGCAATATCACTAAGCATATTGCCTCTAAATTGGTTTATCTTCATGAACTCCAGAAGAGTCAGGAAATAAACGTCTTGCGAGTCAAATCATGTGATAACCTCGCTGATCTATTCACGAAGTCTCTACCAACTTTCATATTCCATAAATATTTTTATGAAATTGGTATTTGACGGCTTCAGGATTTGCAAGAATCAGGGGGAGTATCATCCTAGACTACTCCTATTCAAAGTATCATATTACACTCTTTTTCCCTTTATGAGTTTACTATCCAGGTTCTCATCAAGGTTTTTAATGAGGTAATATCAACACAAGATCATATGTCATACTTTCTTATTCCCCACTCGGGTTTTTAGGAAAGTATACATGACATATATATTATCCTCTAAACTCTATGGGTTTTTCCCTTTTACAAGGTTTTTCTCATATGGAGTTAACATGGAGGTAATAATCATTATATGCTGTATCATTTTCTCCTTATTTTCCCACAGGGTTTGAAGGAGTTTTAACAACATATCTAACCATTATATGTTGCACCATTTTCTCCTTATTTTCCCACTGGGTTTAAAGGAGTTTTAGCAACATATCATACACTACTCTCCTCATATTTTTCCCACAGGGTTTTTGGAGGAGATAATTCTAAAGATGATCGATCACAAATACAAGGAAGGATTAGGGGGAGTGTTAGGATTTAATTAATAGGTTAATTAGATGGATAATCCTCCCGTGTAATCTTTATGTCGGTTGTTTGTCCAACCGACTTTCCTCACACCCCTTCGAGCGGACATGACCCATATTCATGTCGGTTCCCTCTTGTATAAATATGCTGATCATCAATAGAATACAGACGGTTGAATCATTTTGCTATCTGTCTCTACTTCTCTCTCGATTTCTTCTAACACTTTTGAGACGACTTGTGTTTCTTCACTTCCGGCTTCCCCCACGCGTGGGAGACCTAACATGTTGGGTCGTTCTATTCCCATGCGTGCGGATCCGTAGCTACAGGAGGTGGTACCGGTCGTGCAGAGGTCATCTCTGGGTCTTCGGTGCGGAGGCTGGCCCAGGTGGGGCTCGCCGACCGCGGGGCTGTCGGGTTGGCTGCCGGGGCGCAGGGTGCTTCACCTATTTCCATGGCGGTGCAACCCTCTTCGACTATGACGCGGGTTGATGGAGGCCCCTCCCATGGTGCTTGCCCGAAGGGCATGGAGGGACGCTCTAGCTCGGATGGTGGACCTGTGACCGGGGGGATTGACCTGACCCATGAGGGGTTGGGTTTGTCCCCTGCCACAGAAGGTCCTAACTTCATAGCTGGGACCCTAGCTCGTAGGAGTTCTCGTCATGGTGTCGATGCTCTGGGGGCCTCCGCCAGGGATGAGGACTCCTTGGGCAAGGCCATGCGTAGGAAGGCGGAGAAGAATTTGGACACCCCAGGTATATCCTCTGAATCCTTTCTTTCTTTCTCCAACAGCTCTATTATGGATAAGTTGGCTAACATTGGTGTTAGTTTGGGGAGATCTATAAGTGAAGTTAATCTTTCTAGTTCTGTTTTGAGATATATGGAGGTTGACCGTCTAACGGTTACTCCTAAAATCTCTGTTGTTCCTGTCTCTTCACCAATGGAGGAGGAGGAGTTGCATGCCACAGTAGATGGTCAACTCTTATCTCACTTAGTTGGTGAAGTATCAGATGTGGGCTTTGATGAGACTAGGCTAGATTCACTATATGATCTTACAGCTTCTGGTCGGAAATCAAAGAGCCAAAGGTCCCGTAAGAGGTCATGTGTATCCAAATCTCCAATTGTTTCTCAATGAATGACATGTTCTCAAATAGCAGAGGTCTTCGTGACTTGGCTAAACATTTGTTCTTTGTCGATTGTGTGAGAGATTATAAGTTGGATTTTTTGGGTATTTCTGAGACTAGTAGACGTGATTTCTCACAAATTCAACTCAATCGCCTTTCTGGTGGAGTGGATTTTACATGGGTATCACGTCCGCCGCGGGGGAGATCTGGGGGAATCCTATTAGGCGTCAGAGATGAGACTATGGAAATCTTAGCCACTTCGGTTGGAGATTTTTTTTATTAAACTCCATATCCGGAACAAGGCTGATGATTTCGTTTGGTTTCTAGTCGCTGTATACGGGGCTGCCTAGGATGTTTACAAAGCTAATTTTTTACGTTATGTGGTAAATCTAGCTAAGGACAATCCCTATCCTATCCTTATAGGTGGGGATTTTAATTTGCTAAGATTCCCTCATGAGAAAAGTCGGGGCCAGTTTGGTGAACATTGGCCTTTCATGTTTAATGTTGTCATCGACATCTTGGACTTAAGGGAGGTTACAATGTTAGGAAGACAATTTACTTCGGCTAATAGTCTTTCGGAGCCTACATACGAAAAATTAGACAGGGTGCTTATGGATACTGAATGGGAAGGAAAATTTCCTATGGTAACTGTTCGCGCTCTAGAGCGTATTGAGGCTTTGTCGGATCATGCTCCATTACTGTTATCTGTCGGTGCACCACCATGAAAATCCAAAAACAACTTCAAGTTTGAACCAGGATGAATTGATCGGGATGGTTTTTATGATCTGGTGATGGCTATTTGGGAAAAACCAGTTAGTGGTCACACACCTATACAACGTTGGAACAACAAAATGCGCTCCTTGCACAAATTCCTTCGTGGTTGGGCTAGAAATACTGCTGGTATTCTTAAAAAGGAAAATATGGCTTTCTGCTATTATTAATGACTTGGAGGCTTCAGCGGAGGTTAGGTTATTGACTGCACAAGAGATTCGGCTTAAAAACCAATCTAATGCAGAAATTGCTAGACTTCTGCGTGAGGAAGAACTCAAGTGGTACCAACGTTCTAAAGCTAAATTCATCCTTGAAGGAGACGCGAATACAAGATACTTCCATGCTGTTGCAAATGGCAAGCATAAGAAGAAACTTATTCATTCTCTAATTCAGGATGAAGGGACGATTGAAGGACAACAACATCTTAAATCTTATATTACCAACTACTATAAATCCTTTTTTGGGGCACCAACAGAAAATTCCTTTTCGTTGGATGAGTCCCGGACGGAGGATATTCCTCAGGTTTCTATTGAGGAAAACAATTTTCTGACTGCTCCTTATACTGAGGAGGAAGTTAAGAAGGCTGTCTTCGAAATGGAACATAACAAAGCGCCAGGGCCTGATGGCTTTCCAGCAGAGTTTTATCAAAAGTTCTAGGAAGTTATCAAGGTGGACCTGATGCGCTTGTTTGAGTTTTTGCAAGTTGGTCAGCTGGTGTCGAGGGGATAACCCCCGATAGGGTCACAAGAAGGGAAACACAGCGCAGCTGGGTTGGCTCCGAGTAAAGAAAGAACCAGGCCGGGTAAGAACGGCCGTGTAAGATAAGCATGAGAGCCCAGATACAATCTATCTCGGCCCGTATAGGACAAAGTTGTAACCCTTGCAGGTACTAACGAGCCGAGTCAATCGAGGAAGGGCCAAGTCAAGAAGGACACGAGGCACCTTTCCGAGTAAGGTTCAGGAGGGACCATGGTATAGCATGGTCAAAATAGAAGGGCGACGCCGGGTGACACAAAAGGAGTCGGGTGACGCCCAAAGCATGTGATAACGTACAAAGTAACATCGTGACGCCAAAAAGAACAAGAAGCAGCGTACCAGAAGACCGTTAGCTATCAAGCTTTATGGACCGGGCCTCTGGGCTTAGGGCAAGCCCATGACCCGGCCCATATTGTAGGGACCTAGATCCAAACAGTAAACCCTAGAACCCAAAGGGGTATAAGCTAGCTAGCACTACCTATATAAGGGGGAGCATAGCAGTAGTAGGAGGAGGTTGGACTAAGTAGGGAACTAGTGCTGTGAACTCAAGCCTAAACAGCTCTAGGAGCACTTGTAATCTTTGGGGTATCAATCAAATTAAAGTCTAGAGATTTCTACTTGTTCTTCGTGCATGGCTCAACCGTGTACTCCCTCCCCGGTGACCACAAGCACCCATTCGGCCCCCAACTTAAACCTACCCATGGCATCTGCCGTGCCACCACCACGACAGTTGGCGCCCACCGTGGGGCAGAAGTAGGTGCTTGATGGAGTCTTCATCCAGAAGGGCAACATCATCACCAAGACCGGCGAGCGCGTCTACTCTGGCCTCATCCAGAGGTTTGGAGCGCTCAACTTCGTCAGCGACAACGCGGGCTGCTTCGGGACCAGCCATTCCCTAGGGGTGGTCACTTCATCAAGTTCGGCGAGCACCAGGTCTACGTCGTGGTGTGCGTGGAGCGCGCATATCCAGAGCACGTTGTCCTGGCGCCGGATCCTCCAGCGGCTCCTATCATAGGAAAACCTCTTCAACTTGTCTCCATGGAGGTAATGATGACAGCCCCAAACCCCGTAGCTCCTCCAGTAGTTCCAGTGGTGAATGAGAACGTAGAGAGAGGACATCATGAGCAAATGCCAAGGGCTACGAGAACAGCAAAGGCGCCGCTGGAAAAACCAGAGAACATAGCTAGGAGCAAGAGGGCTAAGGAGCTGCAGGAAGCGATAGAAAAGTTGGCAGAGCCAATGGCACATGCAACTGACCCGGCACGTGTGCAAGCCGAGTTGGAGTAAGCCAGGATAAAAGTCTTGGAGAAAGCCAAAGAGTTAGCACAGTTACATCAATACGTGGATATCACAATCCAAGAGCTTAACTCGGCAAATCGAGTCAAGGGCGCGAAGACCCGGCTTGATGCAACAAGATTGAGAGGAAGAAACCTCAACGAAGAGCTAGCAGATGCAACATCGAAGATAACACCGGAGAACAGCAATGAGATGACCATGCGCCCAATGTACAACACAGCAGCAGCTAATCTGCGAGCAGCAGAAGCAGCAATGACAGAATTGCCCCACTTGGAGGGAGAAGCAAAGAAAAGGCAGCAAGAACGAGTCAATGAGTTAGTAAAGGAAGCTAGCATGTTCAACGAGGTATATTACAGAGCAAATCCGGGTATAGCAGGGAGGTCACAGTTGGTTCACTCGGCAACCCCTATACCGGCAAGATCGGTTGGGCACACAGCATCCTCACCCGGAGCGGCACCTAGGCCAAGAAAAGAAAAAAGTGTGGATTCAGGGAGAAACAAGCAGATGGTCTCCTATGATCCGGCAGTGGTTCAAGGAAACCCGGCGCATGCGCAGGGGGCAAAAAAAATCCCCGAGAAAATGAAAACCAGGAAAAAATTGGACAGAGAAATGACAACGGAGGGCAAAATTTTGCGCCTCATGCTAGGCACGGAACTCACTCGGCCGGAGGAGGAAATCCAGCTCCGAATAACACACCAGCTCAGCCAGAAAGAAGACAGCAAAGCGCGGGGAAAGCAGTTCAACAGCCTGCTGACCCGAACTCAAATAAGTACAATGATGGTTACTCGGCTAAATGACGGGTATGAACTGCCGGATCATGCATATCAAGCAATGGGAGCAAGATTCGGAGGCAGGAACCTTCAGCCGGATGATGCAAGGCTGAAGCTTGATCACATAAAAATGGCAGAGATAATTGAATCGCAAGGTCCGTAGGGTCCACCATGCTTTGGCCCTAGGATCATGAAGGAGCCACCGGTGCCAAATTTTTAGCTGGCCAGAGGAACAAAAACATATGATGGAAGCACAAAGCCAGAGGACTGGCTCATAGATTATGGAACCGCTGTGAAAATCGCGCATGGAAACTTGAGATGGGCAGTACGATATGTGCCGCAGATGCTGGAAGGACCAACTCGGGTGTGGTTAAACAATTTGCCACCCAGAAGCATCAACAGTTGGATCGATTTTCGCAACGCTTTCGTGAGCAATTTCACGAGCACTTACAAGAGGCCGAATCGCCCACACCAACTAGCAATGTGCAAGCAAAGACCAAATGAGACGGACAGGGAATTTCTCACAAGATGGTGTACGATGCGTAACTCTTGTGAAGGGGTAATCGAGTAACAAGCAATCGCATGGTTTGCACAAGGGTGTAGACATGGAACTGTGTTGTGGCAAATGTTACAAAGAGATATGCCGGCAAGCCTGGCAGAGACGATAAGAATCGCTGACTCGTATGCGTTAGGAGATCCGACTCAGCCGCAGCTCATGTCGGCAGAAGGGATGACTGAGACTCAGATCTATGACGCTGCCGGGTCGCAAAGGCGCCAGGAAAGATCTGAATACAGAAGCAAGAGAAGGGACGAAAGACCAGATTACAGATATGTTTCGACTCAGGTTGCGGCTGTGAGCTAGGGTCATCCAGATGCTGGAAGCAGTCAGCGTCAAAGGACAAGTGGTCAACAACAATCGGTGCCAAAGAATGACGGCAAAAGACCATACGATCAGAGGAAGCAATATCAGGACCGACAAAAATACACCTATGAGATGATGCTGGATCAGCCGTGTAAGTTTCACACGCCTAGTCCGAGTAAACCAGCCAATCACACGACGAGGCAATGCACTTGGTTTCAGAAGGGAGACAGAGTGGACTCGCCAAATAAGCAGCTCCCACCACCTCCCCCTCCACCACTTACAGGAGGAAATGCTCAAGCAGTAGGAGCATAAAACATATATGAAAACAGACAGCCGAGGTATCAAAATCAAGAAAGAAGAGAAGCTGTGTACCAGGTACACAATCAAGAGGTGACGACGCTCATGTCGTCCATGGAACCAGAAATGAGTATAGAGAACACCACCAGAGCTATGTTATCTTTGTCACAGAGCCAAATGACAAGAAGAGCCAGCAGCGACGGATGATGGAAGTGAATGCCATAATGCCGGCAATCCCCAAATACATGCATTGGTCTGAGCAGGAGATAACTTGGAGTATAAAAGATCACCCTAAGATTATGCCAACCCCCGGAGGATACGCTCTGGTTTTGGATCTAACATTCATGGGCCCAGATATCAACGTGAAATTTTCAAAGGTATTGATTGACGGTGGCAGTAGCATCAACATCATGTACAAGGATACCATGCTCAAGTTAGGCATTACCATCATGCTGGAGCTGACTAAGACAACTTTCCACGGTATTGTGCCGGGATTGTCCTGTGAGCCAATTGGCAAGATCTGGGTTGACGTATTATTCGGCAGCAGAGAGAATTGTCGCACTGTGGCCATAGAGTTTGAAGTAGTGGACTTGGTCAGTTCTTACCACGCCTTACTCGGCAGGCCGGCTATGGCAAGATTCATGGATACTACCCATATGGCTTACTTAAAGATGAAGCTGCCAGGCCCATGTGGTGTGATCACAGTTGAAGGGGATTACAAAAGATCTATTTCTTGTGCCTCAGCCGAATCTTCACTGGCCGAGTCACTCGTCATAGCACAAGAGAAAAGTCAGATGTTGGAAGTGGCAGCATTGGCCAAGGCAGCACAAATGTCCATGCCGGCACTCACTAATCCGCATGGCAGTGTGTCATTTCAAGCTACCAAGGAAACCAAGAAGGTGTAGGTGGATGAAACTTTCCCAGAGCGCACAGTCACCATTGGGGCTGGCCTTACTGACAAATAGGAAAGCGAGCTCACCAGCTTCCTCCATGAGAATCGGGACATCTTTGTGTGGTCCACTCAAGATCTGCAAGGAGTTTCGAGGGAGCTGGCTGAGCACTCTCTTCATGTAAGGCCAGATGCAAAGCCGGTGAAGCAACCCCTCCGCCGCTTCGCCGAAGACAGGAGGAAAGTAATAGCTGCCGAGATTGCCAGACTTTTGGTTGCTGGATTCATCATGGAAGTACTACACCCGGACTGGTTGTCAAATCCAGTCTTGGTCGAAAAGAAAAAAGACGACCCGAACGTGGCAGTGGTATGGCGCATGTGTATTGATTACACGAACCTTAATAAGGCGTGTCCAAAAGATCCATTCCCTCTGCCTCGGATCGATCAAGTCATAGATTCTACTGCTGGGTGTGAATTGTTGTCGTTTGTGGATGCGTATTCAGGGTTCCATCAGATACCACTGAATCCAAATGATCAAATAAAGACAGCTTTTATCACCCCATACGGGGCTTATTGCTATCGCACCATGCCATTCGGATTGAGAAATGCAGGCGCAACATATCAAAGATGCATGCAAAAATGCTTGCAAGATCAATTGGACAAGAATGTTCAAGTATACGTCGACGATGTGGTAATAAAAACCAAACAAAGTCATACTCTAATTGAGGACTTGCGTCAAACATTCGCAAACTTGAGAAGATTCCGGATGAAACTTAACCCGGAAAAATGCACATTTGGTGTCCCGACTGGCAAGTTACTCGGATTCCTTGTATCCAGCCGTGGAATCAAAGATAACCCGACAAAGATCAGGGCCATCGAAAGAATGGAACTGCCAAAAACCCTCAATGATGTCCAGAAGTTCACTAGATGCCTGGCCTCATTGAGCAGGTTTGTTAGTCGGCTAGGTAAAAAAAGCCCTACCACTATATCAGCTGATGAAGAAATCAGAAAAATTCACATGGACACAGCAAGCTGATAGCGCTTTCCATGAATTAAAGAAAACGTTGGCAATAACAGCAATATTAGCGTCACCATTATCCAAGGAGCCAATGTTGCTCTATGTCGCCGCAACCAACAGAGTTATAAGTGCAGTAATAGTGGTTAAACGCGAAGAAGGGGGCAAATCAGTCCAAAGACCAGTGTATTACTTGAGCGAAGTGCTCTCTGTCTCGAAACAGAATTACCCACATTATCAGAAAATGACATATGGGGTATATGGCGCAGCAAAGAAGCTGAAACATTATTTTCAAGAACATTCGATCCGGGTAATATGCGAGGCACCTATCTCGGATATATTGGGCAGGAAAGATACCAGCGTCCGAGTCGCGAAATGGGCCATCGAATTGGCACCATACACTCTACAATATGATAGGCGAGATGCAATAAAATCTCAAGCTGTTGCAGATTTCTTTGTGGAATGGATGGAAATGCAGTACGAACCACCATTGCCAGATCCGAATTACTGGAAAATGCATTTTGACGGTCCAAGACGAAAATGGGTCTGGGCGCCGGGATAGTGCTCACATCTCCAAAAAGAGATCAATTGAGGTATGTGTTGCAGATTCATTTTGCTGCTTCTAACAATGTTGCCGAGTATGAAGCACTTGTCCATGGCATTAAAATATCCAAAGAAATTGGTATCAAAAGGATCATGTGTTTTGGCGATTCAGATTTGGTGATTCAGCAAGTGTCTGGACATTGGGATGCGCTGGATGCAAACATGGCATTATATCATTTCCACGTGCAACAAATTTCGGGATATTTTGATGGTTGTGAGTTTCATCACATTCCAAGAGCAGAAAATGCGGCAACAGATGTACTATCCAAACTAGGATCATCTAGGCAAGCGATACCACCAGGGGTAGCGTTGGAGCATCTCAGGAAGCCATCGATCAAGTCGTCACCGGAGTCCGAATCAATCAGGGTAAGATCGGCCAGTCAGGAATCAGAGGTAGTGCCAATGGACATCGATTCAGGGGTAGGTTCGAGTCACTCGGGGACTGATCCGTCCAATTCAGGGGTTGCCGAATCACACTCGGGGACTCCTCAGGTTATGTTGGCAGAGCATATGTTGGCAGAACCAATGGACATTGATGTTGAAGCAGACCCGGAACCACTAATACCAACGTGGGCACAGCCAATATTCAGCTATTTGAAAGATGAAACCTTGCCGAGTGATGAAACATTGGCAAGGCAAACAACACGAAGAGCAAAAGCATACACCATAATCAACAAGGAACTCTACAAGCGAAGTGTGACAAGTGTACTGCAGCGTTGTATCAGCTCAGAGAAAGGCCAGGAGATCTTACTGGATATCCATCAAAGAGAGTGCGGGCACCATGCATCGTCAAGAGCATTGGTAGCCAAGGCATTCTGACATGGATTCTATTGGCCAAGCGCATTGGCACAAGCACAAGAGTTAGTCGAAAGATGCAGTGGTTGTCAACACTATGCGTCCAAGTCGCATTTACCAGCGTCTGAGTTGAAAACTATACCAATTACTTGGACTTTTGTAGTATGGTGCCTAGATATGGTAGGACCATTCAAGCCAGCAAGGGGAGGCATGACTCATATCTTGGTCATGATCGATAAGTTCACCAAGTGGATAGAAGTGAAACCAATCAAGAAGTTGGATGGAAAAATAGCTGTTACATTCTTAAGGGATATAATCCTCAGATACGGTTACCCGCACAGTGTGATCACTGACAATGGCACGAACTTTGCTGAAGGAGATTTTGCTCGCTACTGTGGGAAACACCAAATAAGACTTGATGTAGCATCAGTCACCCATCCAGAATCAAATGGACAAGTTGAACAGGATAATGGCTTAGTTCTTTCTGGGATAAAACCCCGCTTAATGGAACCACTCCAGAGATCACCTGGTTGTTGGATAGAGGAACTACCCTCAGTACTGTGGAGCCTAAGAACAACTCCGAATCGGTCAACTGGTTATACGCCATTTTTCCTTGTATATGGGGCTGAAGCAGTTTTGCCGGCCGACATAGAATATGACTCGCCAAGGATAAGGCAATACTCGGAAGCCGAGGTAAAGGAGGCCCGATAAGATGGAGTAGACTTACTCGAAGAAGCAAGGGAACTGGCATTCTCCAGATCCGCTATATATCAACAAAATCTCCGACGCTACCATAGCCGGAAAGTGCAACCTCGTGTTTTTCGAGAAGGAGATATGGTGCTAAGGCTGGTGCAACGCACAACAGGAATGCATAAATTATCACCTCCATGGGAAGGTCCATTCATTGTAAGCAAAGCATTGCACAATGATTCCTACTATCTCATAGACGCTCGTGAAGCACAAAAGAACAAGGCGGACAGGTCAGGAGATGAAACCAAAAGGCCATGGAATGTGGCACTGCTTCGTCCCTTCTATACTTAGGAGAAGCAGTGCGTGTATCACTCGAACTCTCATATGTCGGACATGTTTGCCGGCTATGTGCTAATAATAAAATGGTATGATTCGAAAAACTGACTCGGGGACTACCCCCCTAAGTTTTCCATTTCAATTATTTTACGTCGGCTGGCGTGATACCCAAAATTTATCTCGGAACAAGTAATGTTTACTCGGAAGAAATCAACTCTTCGACTATGCTATTGTCCGAAAACACGGCTTCATGGCAAGCAAGAGAAAAAGATGTAAGACGGGTAAACATGAACACCGGATAAATACAAGGGAAAAACGTGAGTCGGCTTTAGTTTTTGCCTAACTCTCTGCAGGTCGTGTTATACTACGTGTTGAGTAATCTCGGCCAAGCTATCCAAGTTTCATACCCGCTAACTAGATCCTTTGTATTTTGAGACCCTAATGTCGAACACCGAGAAAGGTAGACAAGGGCCAAAGGCAAGGAAAGGTGACACGGCAAAATGAAACTCAGGGACTTGCCCTTGAATTATTCGCTCTTAGAACATAACACACACATATAAAGCTTGTCAAAAGGCACATAATCAAACTTAAAAGTGCAATGTATGTTACATCTGTACCCGGCATACCGGGGATCTAATAAAAGTTCGAGTATTTGTTAGCCTAAGGGGCAGAAGAACTCGGAGGAGCACTCTCGGAGCCAGGAGTAGTGCTTGGAGCATCGGTCGGGTGAGGGGCGTCTGTGGCCGGGTCATTTGGATCATCTGACTCAGTCGCTTCACTGTCGCCACCCTCTTCATCAGCAACTTCGACGAGCGGATCGCCAAGGTCGAGGAAGCTAGGCCCTTCGCACCAAGCGTGCACCATAGTGTACTCGATCATGGCATAATCTCGCTCCTGGCGCTTCTTGATCAGCTCCAGGTCATTCAGCCATTTTCCATCCCCCCTTATGCGAGCCAGAACATCAAGGTTGATGTCCTCGTACCATGAAAGTGTAGGGTTTCGTAGCATGGAAAACAAAAAATTTCTACCGCATACAAACAAACAAGCCAAGATCTATCTACTAGATTGTAGCAACGAGTCGATGGAATAACTCACCCTCGAAGATTCCAAAGTGTTTAACGAGAGCGGATTCTCGTGGGTGATGTAGTCATACTCTTCCCGATCTCAAGATCGTGTAGACGATCCTTCCGGCGCTGCGTTCCGGCAGCGCTCCCGCAGTCGGTCACACGTTCGGTACTCGATAAAGACCTTCCTCTCCCTTGTTCCAGCAGGCAGCGGAGGTTGTAGCACTCTCCTCGCGATTCCGGCAGCACAACGGCGTGGTACCGGAAGTAGAGGGGAGATCTTGCAGGGCTTCGCCTTAAGCCGGAGAGAGTATGGTGGACTATGAGAGAGCTCCTCGGCGATCTAGGGTTTAGACACACCAAGGAGGAGGCTTGGCCGGCAGCTAGGGTTAGCTAGGCGGCGGCTTGCGCTAGGGTGGCGGCGGCTGCAGGAGGGCCGGCGGCTTAGGGCTAGGGTTTGCGGGTGGAGGTGTTGGGTGCTAGGAGGGGCAGCCCTGTCCCTCCTTATATAGGTGGAGGGGCGCGCCAGGGGAGGGGAGTCCCTCCCCAACTCGGTTTCGCAAGGGGGCCGGCGGTGGAGGGGAGGAACTCCTCCCCAACTCGGTTTCCACCTTCCCCTCCACTTCCCAAAATAGCCGTTTGACTTTTCAAATTGGCGTTTGACTTTTCAAACTAGGATTTGATTAAACCCTTTATTTTGTTCAGCGATGACACCTAGTACATGATGCAATCATTCCAACTTGGTATGACACATTCATGTACCCTTCCATTCCGGAGTGCCGGACATTCCGGAACCTTCTAGATCATTCCCGATGAAAACACCGGAACCATTCTCCAACCCCGAAACAGGACTTTCCTTATATGAATCTTATTCTCCGGACCATTCCGGATCTCCTCGTGATATCCCGGATCCCATCCGAGACTCCGAACAACATTCGGTCTCTTACTCATCATTCCATAACTACTCAAACAACGTCGAATCCTTAAGTGTGTCTCCCTACGGTTCGTGAATTATGCGGACATGATCGAGACACTTATCCGATCAATAACCAATAGAGGAATCTGGAAATTCATATGGCTCCCACATATTTCTACGATTACTTTGCGATCGAATGAACCACTTACATACGATACCAATTTCCCTTTATCTCACGATAGTTTACTTATCCGAGGTTATGATCGTCGGTATCTCTGCATACCTAGTTCAACCTCGTTACTTACAAGTACTCTTTTCTCGTTCCCGTGATATGTGATCCCTTGTGATCCAGTCACATGCTTGCAAGCTAATTGGATGACATTCCACCGAGAGGGCCCAGAGTATATATATCCGTCATATGGATGGACAAATCCCACTCTTGATCCATGTGTCCCAACCAATACTTTCCGAACACTCAATGCCACCTTTATAGCCACCCAGTTACGGTGTGGTGTTTGATGTCATCAAAGCATCCTTCCGGTGAAGGTGATATGCATGATCTCATGGTCGAAGGAATTAGGTTACTATGTATCAGAAAGCATATAGCAATTGAACTATTAAAAATGACTTGATCTTTATGCTACGCTTATCTATAGGAGTATGTCCACCATATCATTCTCCTAACGATATGATCTTGTTGTTAATAACATCTCAATGTTCATGATAGGGAAACCACAATCATTTATTAACCAACAAGCTAGTATTATAAAGACGCTTTACTAGGGACTCTATTTTAGTTTACAAATCACACAAGTATTAATGTTTCCTTGTTAATACTATTATAGCATGAATGTAAACATTTATCATAAACACAAAGATATAATAATAACTACATTTATTATTGCCTCTAGGGCATATCTCCAATAGTCTCCCACTTGCACTAGAGTCATCTAATCTAGATTACATGGTAATATACCGAACACCCATGGCAGTTTGGTGTTGGTCATGTTTTGCCCTCGGGAGAGGTTTAGTCAACGGATCTGCCACATTCAGATCTGTGTGTACTTTGCAAATCTTTATGTCCCCATCTTGGACATGTTCTCGAATAGCGTGAAAACATAGCTTGATGTGCTTCAGCTTCTTGTATGACCTTGGTTCTTGCGCATTGGCTATGGCGCCCATGTTATCACAGTAGATAGACATTGGGTTCAGCGCACTTGGCACCACACCGAGATCTGTAATGAACTCTTTCATCCATATCGCTTCTTGTGAAGCCTCCGAAGCAGCCATGTATTCCGATTCAGTTGAAGATCTCGCCACAACGCTTTGCTTTGCACTCCTCTAGCTATCTGCTGCACCATTCAAAGTAAATACGTATCCAGATTGTGATTTAGAATCATCCGGATCGGTGTTCCAACTAGCATCGGTGTAACCATTAACAACGAGTTGTTCATCACCTCCATAAGAAAGAACCATATCCTTAGTTCTTCTCAAGTACTTAAGGATGTTTTTAACCGCTGTCCAATGATCCACTCCTGGATCACTTTGATATCTGCTAGTTAAACTAACAGCATATGCAATGTCGGGTCTAGTACATAGCATGGCATACATTAGAGATCCTATGGCTGAGGCATAGGGAGTCTTACTCATCCTTTCTCTATCTTCTGCCGATGTCGGACCTTGAGTTTTACTCAAGGTCGTATTGGGCAACATGGGCAAGAACCCTTTCTTGCTATCTTCCATTCCAAACCTCTTTAGAACTTGTCCAAATATGTACTTTGTGACAATGATATTTGGCGTTTCGATCTATCTCTATAAATCTTTATGCCTAATATGTAAGCTGCTTCGCCAAGATCCTTCATTGAAAAACTATTATTCAAATATTCCTTGACACTATTAAGAAGGTCTACATCATTCCCAATCAACAATATGTCATCTACATATAGTATTAAGAATGCTACAGAGCTCCCACTCACTTTCTTGTAAATACAAGCTTCTCTATAAGTTTGTATAAAACCAAAACTTTTGATCACCTTATCAAAACGTTGATTCCAACTTCGGGATGCTTGCTTCAATCCATAGATGGACCGTTGAAGTTTGCATACCTTGTTAGCATCTTTAGGATCAACAAAACCTTTGGGTTGCATCATATACAACTCTTCATCAATGTCTCCATTGAGGAATGCTGTTTTGACATCCATCTGCCATATCTCACAATCATAATATGCAGCGATTGCTAACATAATCCTCACAGATTTTAGCTTCGCTACTGGTGAGAAAGTATCATCGTAGTCAACTCCTTGAATTTGTCGAAACCCTTTTGCGACAAGTCGAGCTTTATAGACAGTAACATTACCATCAGCATCTGTTTTCTTCTTGAAGATCCATTTGTTCTCGACAGCCTTCCGGCCATCCGGTAAGTCCACCAAAGTCCATACTTGGTTTTCGTACATGGATCCAATCTCGGATTTCATGGCTTCTTGCCATTTATTGGAATCTGGGCTCATCATCGCTTCCCCATATGTCTCAGGGTCATCGGTGTTGTCCACCAACATGACACTCATAACGGGATCATACCAATCTGGAGTGGTACGAGTTCTCGTTGACCTGCGAGGCTCTGTAGCAACTTCAACCGAAGTTTCATGATCATCATCATTAGCTTCCTCTCTTATTGGTGCAGGCACCACAGGAACTTCTTCCGATGTTGCGCTACTCGCAATTTCGAGAGAAGGTTCGACAACCTCGTCAAGTTCTACTTTCCTTCCAGTCACTTCTTTCGAGAGAAATTCCTTCTCTACAAAGGATCCATTCTTGGCAACGAAGATTTTGCCTTCGGATCTATGATAGAAGGTATACCCAATAGTTTCCTTCGGGTATCCTATGAAGACGCATTTTTCCGCTTTGGGTTCAAGCTTGTCCGGCTGTAACTTCTTTACATAGGCTTCGCATCCCCAAACTTTAAGGAACGACAATCTAGGTTTCTTCCCAAACCATAATTCATACGGTGTCGTTTCAACGGATTTAGATGGTGCCCTATTTAAAGTGAATGCGGCTGTTTCTAATGCATAACCCCAAAATGATAGCGGTAAATCTGTAAGTGACATCATAGAACGAACCATATCTAAGAGAGTTCGATTACGACGTTCGGACACACCATTACTGTTGGGGAGGTAACCCCGGATAGGGTAGGGACGGGGAAAGACGAAAGGATTATTCCCCGTCCAGTTTCCGAGTTATATTCTAAGTTGTCCGAGTCTTGTAATGGTCGGCCGAGATAAGGAAAGGCAAGACCTCAGTAGTGATGGCAAGGCATTACTCGGCCGAGATACGGCGTAAGCCGGCCGGGTTGGCCCGAATGATCTTAATGCAGGTGAAGGACAGACCGAGTTACGCGAGGAAGGGCCGAATGATACGAAGCTTGCAGGAGAAGGAGAAGCCCAAAGTCAAACCCTAGTCACGGAATCTGAGCAGAGCCAAGAGCTAAAGACAAATGTGCAGAACGACAGAGGGGCAGAAGGAGGTCACGGAGGTGACAGTTCTGGAGCCCGAGGCAAGCAGGAGGGGCCCTCTGGAATCTTACCGCAGTGAGAAGGGCGACAGGGAAAGAGGAGCGCCGAACTGCTATGTTGGGACAAGCATATTCCTCGAATATGCTTGCCATGTCAGCCCTGGAAGAACCCAGGGCTCTCCTTTATAAGGGGAGGCTTAGACCCTAAGGAAGGGATGGACTCTTTCTTGGGACCGTTAGGCTGGTAAAATTCTCTCTTTCTCCCTGTATACAGCTCAAGGAGCACTTGTAGCCCAAGGAAGGAGAAATAAAGATCTTTGCGTTAGCTTTCTGTGTGTAGAATCAACTACATCTTCCCTCCCTAGATCCCACTAGCATCCATTGGCCCTAAACTTTAGCCTACCCATGGCATCTGCCGTGCCACCACCACGACAGTTGGCGCCCACCATGGGGCCAGCAACGGTGCTAGCTGGAGTTATGATCCGGACGGGAAACTTCATCAAGACTGGCGAGCGCGTTGTTTCTGGCTTGGTCCAGAGATTTGGTCTCTGTGACTATGTCAACGACAATGCAGGGAGCTTCAGGGGGAAAACTCCCCCACGTAATGGTGTCTTCATCAGCCTGGGCGGGCACAAGGTCTACGTCAGCATCGACGTCTCCAGCGTTTATCCTTACCAAGTTGTTGTTGCAAGAGAGCCACCTCTTAACGCTGCGAGCCGTCCACCCAGAGCATATCCTGCAGGAAGCGTCGAGGTGATGGTCACGGCCGGAGTGCAAACTAGAGCAGCAGTTGCTGGGTCAAGCAGAGAACCCGCCACCGCTGTACAGGGCGCACCCAGGCAGACCGCACCACTACCCGCCGAGGTAATCCCGCCAGCGACCAACCCAACCGAGGTGCAGGACACCACCCCAAAGGCACCAAGAGTAAGAGGGCCACCTCTGGAAAGGCCAGAGAACATTCTTCAGGCGACCATAGAAAACTTGACTACACCTGTAGCACCGATACTTGATCCGGCAAATGCTCAGGCAGAGTTAGAGGAAACCAGGCAAAAGGTGCTGGAAGAGGCCAAAAAGGTGTCGGCCTTGCGGGAGTCCTTAAACAGGACCCTGCGAGAATATGCCAAAGCTAATAAGCTTGACGTCGCGCCCGAACGGGTGGACGAATTAAGATTGAGAGGGAAAAACCTCATGGATGATATCAACAAAGAGCATGATGCTCATAAAGCAGAATCAGTGGATTTGGGTTTGCCGAGGTACAGTACCCCGGCAAAAAACCTAAGGGCGGCAAATGCCGCAGCATTAGAGTTAGAGGGGTTGACCGGCGAGGCCCGGCAGAAACAGCAAGAAAGAGTGAACGAGCTGGTGCGCATCGCGAGCCAGCAAAACGAGGAAATGCTCAGAGCAAACCCGGCGAGGCCGGGGGCCTCGCGAATGGTTCACTCGGCAGGAGCAGCACCTGCCATGTCCGTGGCGGCGGCATCTTCACCCGGAAATAATGCACGAAGGGACAAAGCAGTAACCTCAGGAAAGAGGAACAAGCAAATTGTTCCATATGATCCGGCAATGGCCGGAAAGGCAAATGAGAACAGAGGCAATGCAAGCCGAGGTAACAGTGGGGAGAGGAACCACGGCCGTATTGAGAAAGACGGCGGAAGCCGAGGCAACGGAGATCTCGGCAGAAGAGAACCCGCGAGAGGCAATCAGGAGAACAATACCCTAGTCGAAGTAAGGAGAGAACTGTCACTCAACCCGCAACCAAGGCATGAACCCCGGTAGGAAAGAGAAACGAGGCCAGCTCGCCACAATCAAATTAATGAAAGATACAATGATGGTTATTCTGAGATGGAATATGCGATCCATGGCGGAAACAATCACTATGGAATACAGGACAGAGTTCTGTACAGAGATTTGCCATCAAATGATGCAAGAGTGAAGCTGGACCGGCTATACAGGTCCGAGTTGTTGGAAGAACAGGGTCCACCAGGGCCGACATGCTTTGGACCACGGATCATGGGCGAACCACCTGTGCCGAACTTTCAGCTGGCAAGGGGCACGAAAACATATAATGGGAGTACCAAACCACAAGACTGGTTAATTGACTATGCAACAGCTGTGAAAATAGCGGGTGGAAACTTACGGTGGGCAGTACGGTACGTCCCACAAATGCTGGAAGGACCAGCTAGAGTGTGGCTGAATAATTTACCAGCGGGCCGTATCAACTGTTGGCTGGATTTTGAGGAAATGTTTGTCAGCAACTTTACCAGCACGTACAAGAGGCCGAACAGGCCACAACAGTTAGCCATGTGCAAGCAGAGGCCGAATGAAACAGATAGAGAATTTTTAACTCGGTGGTGCAACCTGAGAAACTCATGTGAAGGAGTTATAGAATCGCAAGCAATAGCTTGGTTCGCGCAAGGATGCCGTTATGGCAGCGTATTGTGGCAACGTCTGCAAAGAGATATGCCGACCACACTGGCAGAAACTATCAGAATAGCGGACTCCTACGCGTTAGGAGACCCGACGCAACTAGAATTAATGTCGGCGGATCACCGCGAGCAACAGGACCATTATGCAAGAGATTTGGCCGGGTCATCCAGGCGCGGTGATTTCAGAGGAAGAAGAAGAGAGGAAAGGCCGAATTATAGATATAATTCGGCCCAAGTGGCGGCAGTAGCGCAAGATCAGCCGAGTCACGGAGCGACTCAACGGCAAAAGAATGGTCCTCAGCAGTGGACACCAAGGAATGAAGGAAAAAGGCAGTGGACCCCCAAACAAAAGAAACAGTGGCAGGAGAGGGTGAAGTACACGTTCGAATCCATGTTAGATCAGCCGTGCAAATTTCACACGTCAAACCCATCCAGGACAGCCAACCATACAACCCGCCAATGTGCATGGATGAAAAATGCAATGGGGAACCCCGCGGGAGTTCAGGCACCCCATCAAGTACATCAGCAGCATCAACCACAGTTGACTGGAGCGAATGCACAGCAACTGATGTTACCGCCCCCTCCCCCGAGGTACGATAACTCGGATCGGAGAGGCGCGGTGCATCAAGTAATGAACCAAGTCCAGGATGGAAGAACAAACCCGACGAATACGGGACGCAATGATTACAGAGAACATCATCAGTCTTATTGCGTGTTCATAATGGAACAACAAGACAAACAGAGTGTGCAACGCCGGCATATGGAAGTAAATGCAGTTATGCCGGCGGTACCAAGATACGTGCCTTGGTCGGATCAGGAAGTAACTTGGAGCATAAAGGATCATCCCAAGATAATGCCGAATCCCGGATCATATGCACTCGTGTTGGATCCGACATTTGTTGGACCAAGCATCAATGTGAAATTCTCAAAGGTACTCATTGACAATGGAAGTAGTATCAACATCATGTACAAAGATACCATGCATAAACTTGGAATATCGCAGAACATGTTGCAGTCCACGAGGACCACTTTCCATGGGATAGTGCCAGGGCTTTCATGTGAACCCATTGGTAAGGTCCGAGTGGATGTGTTATTCGGCACAAGAGATAACTGCAGAGCAGAAAACTTAGAGTTTGAGGTGGTGGATCTAGAGAGTTGTTATCATGCTTTACTCGGACGGCCAGCGTTGGCCAAATTCATGGGCAGCTGTCATGTAAGTTATCTGAAAATGAAGCTACCCGGACCACAAGGAGTGATAACAGTTGCAGGGGATTACAAGAAGTCAATGGAGTGTGCTTCAGCCGGGTCAAATTTGGCTGAATCATTGGTTATAGCAAGAGAAAAAAGAAGGATTCAGGAGGTAGCAGCCCTCGCTCAGTCGGCGCAACTGAACATGCCGACACTAGCCAACCCGCATGGCAGTGTCTCTTTTCAGCCGACTAAAGAAACAAATAAGTTTCAGATAGATGAGCAATTCCCGGAGCGTACTGTTACTATTGGTGCAGGCCTGGACGCTAAATAGGAAAGCGAGCTCACCAACTTCCTCCGTGAGAATCGGGACATATTTGCATGGTCAACTCAGGATCTGCAAGGCGTTCCGAGGGAGTTGGCTGAGCACTCTTTGAATGTAAGGCCAGGAGCAAGGCCGGTGAAGCAACCTCTCCGCCGCTTCGCCGAAGACATGAGAAAAATAATAGGGGATGAAATAGCTCGGCTCCTTGCAGCCGGGTTCATCATGGAGGTGTTGTATCCGGATTGGTTATCGAATCCGGTGCTAGTAGAAAAGAAGAAGGATGATCCCAATGTAGCCATTGTATGGCGAATGTGTATCGATTACACGAACCTGAACAAGGCGTGTCCAAAAGATCCTTTTCCATTACCTAGAATAGACCAAGTCATTGATTCGACCACTGGTTGTGAGTTATTGTCATTTGTAGACGCGTATTCTGGTTTCCACCAGATACCGTTAAATCCGGCCGATCAAATAAAGACTGCGTTTATTACCCCGTACGGGGCTTACTGCTATCGCACAATGCCATTCGGCCTGCGAAACGCAGGAGCAACATATCAGAGATGTATGCAAAAATGTCTACACGATCAGATAGGAAAAAATGTACAAGTATATGTAGATGACGTGGTCATCAAAACCAAGGAAAGCAAAACGTTGCTGGAAGATATACGGCAGACATTTGCGAACCTGAGAAGGTTCCGAATGAAGCTTAATCCGGAAAAATGCACGTTTGGCGTGCCGGCAGGAAAATTACTTGGTTTTCTTGTATCTAGCCGAGGTATAGAAGCCAACCCAACAAAGATAAAGGCAGTAGAAAGAATGGAATTGCCAAGATGCTTAAATGATGTACAAAAATTCACGGGTTGTCTAGCCTCGCTCAGCCGGTTTGTATGTCGGCTGGGAGAGAAGGCGCTACCGCTATATCAGCTGATGAAGAAATCAGATAAATTCGTTTGGACTCCACAAGCGGACAGCGCGTTTCATGAGTTGAAAAAAATGTTGGTCACAACACCTATTTTGGCTTCTCCATTATCAAAAGAGCCTATGTTACTCTATATAGCGGCTACCAATAGAGTGGTAAGTGCTGTAGTCGTAGTAGAACGACTTGAAGATAGTAAGTCCGTACAAAGGCCAGTGTATTATTTAAGTGAGGTGTTATCCACTTCAAAATAGAATTACCCACATTATCAGAAGATGGCTTATGGGGTGTATATGTCGGCAAAAAAGCTTAAACATTACTTCGAAGAGCATCCCATCAGAGTAATCTGTGAAGCGCCTATAGCCGACATATTGAGCAACAAAGATGCAAGTGGCCGAGTAGCAAAATGGGCAATCGAGTTGTCACCATACGCTCCACAATTTGATAGGAGAGATGCAATCAAATCTCAAGCAGTCGCCGACTTCTTCGTAGATTGGGCCGAAGCGCAATATGAGCCACCATTACCAGATTCAAATTATTGGATGATGCATTTCGATGGTTCCAAACTAAGAACTGGTTTGGGGGCAGGAATAGTGTTAACCTCGCCTAAAAGAGATCAGCTGAAATACGTGCTACAAATACATTTTGCCGCATCCAACAACGTAGCCGAATATGAAGCACTGGTCCATCGATTGAAAGTAGCAAAGGAGATTGGCATACGCCGAATCTTATGCTATGGGGACTCGGATCTAGTGGTACAGCAAGTCTCGGTCAATTGGGATGCGTTAGATGCCAATATGGCTTTATACAGATTTCATGTGCAAAAGATCAGTGGGTACTTTGAAGGATGTGAATTTCACCACGTACATCGGGCAGAAAATGATGCCGCAGACACGTTGTCAAAACTCGGATCAACCCGGCAGTCGATTCCCCCGGGTGTTGCCTTGGAACACCTAGAAAACCATCAATAATCCCGTCACCAGAATCCGAATCTATCTTTATTCCGGCAAATTCAGCAGAAGAAAATGCGCCGATGGAAGTAGACCAGCAATATGACTCGGAACCCCCCAAGAAGAGGATAGCAGAAGTAAGCACAATTATGGAGAAGGCCAAGGTAGATATGCCGACAGAAAACATGGAAATAGACAGTGAGACCACACCAGAAAAAATCACACCGCTGTGGGCGCAACCCATATTCTCTTACCTTAAAGACGCGATGTTACCGAGCAATGAAGTGTTAGCAAGACAAACTGTAAGGAGAGCGAAAGCCTATACGATCATAAACAATGAGCTATATAAAAGAAGCGTCACAAGCGTATTGCAGAAATGTGTGAGTTCGGCAGAAGGCCAGGAGATCCTCCTAGATATACATCAAGGAGAGTGTGGACACCATGCCTCATCTCGTGCCTTGGTAGCCAAAGCATTCAGGCATGGATTTTATTGGACAACGGCGTTGAAAGAAGCCAAAGAGTTGGTTGAAAAATGCAATGGTTGTCAGAGATATGCAACCAGGATACATATGCCATCGGCCGAGTTAAAAACAATACCCATCACTTGGCCATTTTCTGTGTGGGGCTTAGATATGGTGGGACCATTTAAGCCGGCCCGAGGGGGAATGACCCACATATTGGTTATGGTGGACAAGTTCACAAAATGGATTGAAGTGAAACCAATAAAAAAATGCGATGGGCCCACAGCAGTGAAATTTCTCAAAGATATTATTTTAAGATATGGGTATCCGCACAGTATCATCACAGATAATGGCACAAATTTTGCAGAAGGAGCTTTCGCCAGATTTTGCCGAGAGAAACACATAAGATTAGATGTTGCCTCTGTGGATCACCCAACATCTAATGGGCAAGTGGAAAGGTCTAATGGACTAGTATTGTCAGGAATAAAACCACGACTTGTTGAACCGCTGCAAAGGTCAGCAGGATGTTGGATTGAGGAACTCCCAGCCGTATTATGGAGCCTCAGGACTACTCCGAATAGATCAACAGGCTATACACCATTCTTTCTGGTATACGGGGCAGAGGCTGTGCTTCCAGCCGACATAATACATGACTCGCCAAGAGTTACTCAGTATACAACCTCAGAGATAAACGAAATAGCTCGGCAAGATACTGTAGACCTGCTAGAAGAAGCCAGAGAACTGGCACTATCACGATCAGCTATTTATCAACAGAACTTGAGACGATATCACAGCAAAAAGGTGAATCCAAGGGTATTCAAAGAAGGAGATTTAGTCCTCCGACTGGTGCAACGCACGGCCGGAATGCACAAGCTGTCACCTCCATGGGAGGGACCATTCATCATGAGTAAAGCATTACATAACGATGCCTATTATCTAATCAACGCTCAATCCCCCGGAAGGAACAAGCCAGACAAAGCTGGCGAAGAAACGAAGCGGCCATGGAATGTGGCCTTGCTTCGTCCATTTTACTCATAGCATAGTATTTCAAGGTCAGGGACCAAGGATGTATTAAACCTCGGCATCCAGAGCAGTGACTCGGGGATTGCCTTATGTTATTTCAATCTCATCCTATGTATTAAACCCCGGCCTCCAGAGCAGTGACTCGGGGACTGCTATGTGATATTTCAATTTCATCTTATGTACTAAACCTTGGCATCCAGAGCAGTGGCTCGGGGACTGCTATGTGATATTTCAATTTCATCTTATGTACTAAACCTCGGCATCCAGAGCAGTGGCTCGGGTACTGCTATATGTTATTTCAATCTCATCTTATGCACTAAACCTCGGCATCCAGAGCAGTGGCTCGGGGACTGCTATATGTTATTTCAATTTCATCTTATGTACTAAACTCCGGCATCCAGAGCAGTGACTCGGGGACTGCTATATGTTATTGAAATTTCGTTTTATGTACTAAACCTCGGCATTCAAAGCAGCAACTAGAGAACTACCATATACCGCCCCAGTGTTATGTTGAGCACCAAAACTTAACACCCTGAGCAGCGCCTCGGCGGGGGTCTTATATTATTCCTGAAATTTAGTTTACACACTAGACTTCAGCGGAACATGCAGTCACCCGGGGACTACCATATATTGTTCCAAAGTAGTAGTCAATCTTTGATACGAAAAAGGTATCACACTTCGGCACTCAGAATAAGAACAGATCAACCCCGTATGATGTTCGAAGCTCACACCCAGATTACTCGACTAAATCACGAGAAAACAAAGACAAAGATACATCCTAACACCAAAAAATTGCAGGCTACCAAAGCAAGAATTCGGACAAACAAGACCACTTAGACAAAGTGATAACAATTACAAACATGTGTCTCAGCAGCACACGGCAAAAGAAATTCATTCCATACAGAGGACAGATGAATGTTTCACCTACATCGTACGCCCGGCATACCAGGGATAGGAAATGACTTAAATGTTTTTAGCTAGAGAGGCGGCAATCTGGTCAGGGGCTGGGGACTCCGAGGTAGGAGGAACTTCGACCGATGTTACCTCGCCCTCCGCAGACCTAGGTGCAACCTCGGCCGAAGCCTGAGGCTGCTGAGGAGCATCAATTTGCGTAGTGGAATGCCCGGTACCCTTGGAGGAGGATCGCGCGTCGCCGTTGTCATCCGAGCTCGAACTGGAGTCACCAGAAGTGGCCGAGTCATCTTCATCTCCCCCTTGCTCAGCTGAATCGTCATCCGATGCATCCTCGACTGCGACCTCCTCGTCCGGGTTTGGAAGGAAACTCGGCCCTTCATTCTAGGTGTGCACATCGGCATACTCGACGAGTTGAAAGGCGCGAGCTTGCCGGAGAGCGACAAAAGTGGGGTCCTCAACCCAACGAGAACCAGTGTGCAGATTTCTCAAGATATCAAGAGAGATGTCTTCGTACCATGACATAATAATAGTTAGAGCCATATCAGCGCCAGCTCGTCTGGCTGATTCCCTCCAGAGACTTAGTTGCCTCTCAGATGCCATAAGTCTTTTCACCAGTAATTCGACCTCATTGATATCAGGGGTCCCAGAAGTGTTAGGCCAGAGAACATGGTAGGCTCGGATAGCTGCCTGCACCAAGTCCCTGCCCATAATTTTCATTGGACCAATAGCAGCGCCGACAGCGACAAGGAAATCTTCCATCGAGTACTCCGAATCAACAGGGACACCTCGGCGCTTACGAGCTGCTAGAACCGCTTTCGAGCTCACAGGCTTAGCTTCTGGGAAATGACCTGCGCAAAACACAAATGCGTCAGGAGATAAGAAACTTAGAATGAATATAATTCGGCTGTGATAAGAAACTTACAATGAATATAATTCGGCTGTGATAAGAAACTTACAATGAATATAACTCAACATTTTATGGAGGTCTTTAGCCCAGATGATCTTGCTCTTCTCAAACGAAGCAATTTCCTCGCTCATTCCCTGAGTTTTCAGTTCGGCAGCCTCGAGGAGTTCTTTATTCTTCTGCAGCTCCAAAGCCAGCCGATTCTTCTCCTCGGAGAATTCTTGATCGACCTTTTCTAGTTCAGATTTCTGAGAGAGCTTAAGGGTCTCCACCTCGGCCCGCAGGCAAGCTATTTCATCATCTTTTTCTTTTAGCTGCGCCGAATGAGTAGCGCTTTGTTCTAAAAAATGCAGCATCACGTCAGGCATAGGCGTGCAATCTTGGTGAGATGCTGCGAAGGTTTGCAACTCGGCTTTGCCACAGCAAAACAAAATAAAAAAGTTTAGCGCGTATTCTAAAGGGCGAAAAGGTGTAGGGTAAGAGGGAAACTAACCTTCCAAGCTCTTGACTTTCTTCTCAAGACGAATGTTGAGATTATTGATATTACCTGTTTACGAAAAAAGTGAGCCGACACCTCGCGGACAAAAGTAAGTCGAAAATGATGAAAAGGAACTATCAACTTACCAGCCTTTTTTACCACAGGAAGGACTTTCTCGTATTTCTCTTCCAGTTTGCGGTGCGAAAAAAGCAACCTTTGAAATTCGGCAGTCCGCCTGTCGTGTGCAACCTGAACAATGGAGCAAAACAATGAATAAATGTCCGAAGCTAAAACAGATCCGAGTTAAGCGAAAACTTAACCCGGATCTCGGTGGCTGGATATTTAAAGCCAAAACAGATCCGAGTTAAGCGAAAACTTAACCCGGATCTAGGTGGCTGGATATTCGAAGCTAAAACAGATCCGAGTTAAGCAAAAACTTAACCCGGATCTAGGTGGCTGGATATTCAAAGCCAAAACAGATCCGAGTTAAGAGAAAATTTAACCCGGATCTAGGTGGCTGGATATTCAAAGCCAAAACAGATCCGAGTTAAGCGAAAACTTAACCCGGATCTAGGTGGCTGGATATTCGAAGCTAAAACAGATCCGAGTTAAGCGAAAACTTAACCCGGATCTAGGTGGCTGGATATTCAAAGCCAAAACAGATCCGAGTTAAGTGAAAATTTAACCCGGATCTAGGTGGCTGGATATTCAAAGCCAAAACAGATCCGAGTTAAGCGAAAACTTAACCCGGATCTAGGTGGCTGGATATTCGAAGCTAAAACAGATCCGAGTTAAGCGAAAACTCAACTCGGATCTAGGTGGCTGGATATTCAAAGCCAAAACAGATCCGAGTTAAGCGAAAACTTAACCCAGAACTAGGTGGCTGGATATTCAAAGCCAAAACAGATCCGAGTTAAGCGAAAACTTAACCCAGATCTAGGTGGCTGGATATTCAAAGCCAAAAGTAGATTCGAGTCAGGCGAAAGCTTAACCCGGACCTATGTGGCTAGACATTCAAAGAACAGCTAGATAAAATTTAAGCAAAGTTTAAGATAGATCTACTCGGATATAGGCTCGAACCCTAAATTAAGTCGAGTTAAGTATAGCACTATAAAAACTTCAAAGCGAATAACAAGTTACTCGTTTGCAAGTTTCGGGGACTAATTTATATATAATAGCATATGGAGAATCAGTCTAAACCCCGAGAAGCAACAATTACCTCGTTCATCTTGTTGCTATCAAGAATGATCTTGGCAGCTCGATCCAAACGGCTGCTGATGTCGGAAAGTTGAAACGGCTGACTGTTTGGATTGCCCTCAAGCTGATCAGCAGCATTCCAGTTATGAGCATATTCCACCAGCGAGCCGAGGCTGTTCCCACTAGCCGTCCGGGTTAAGACTTTACCTCGGACATGTTGTGCAACCACTGCAGCCGCAAGGCTTGTATGAAGAGCAAGCTGGGTGCTGGCAGCCGAGGTAACGGAGGCTTTGGTAGGCGCAGTTCCTTTGCGCAGCACGTCGGCAATACTCGGCTGAGAAGAACCAGCAAGACCTTTTTGGGAAGTGGAAGCCTTGGTGGCAACAGTTTTTCTTACTGTAGAGGAGGCACCAGCAGAAGCCGATACCTCGGCAATGGGAACAGTGCCTTTAGGAGCAGGAGGGATCACAGGCGCAGAGGACGCCGGGGTATTAGCGACCACGGCTGCGGCTAGGGTTACTGTAGGAGCTACCGAGGTAGAAAGAGGCTCGGTGGATATGCTCGGATTCAATGGAGGGGCAACGGGTTCGGTAGAAATCTCGGAGACACGAGTATCAGGCGCATCGTGTCGAGGGGATGACAGATGCGGAGCTGGAGGAGACGCATCATGAGCAGGACTGGGAATCCTAGTACCTTCAACGGGCGGAGGAGACGGCTGCCGAATCGGGCGGCTAGTCATGCTAGGACCGCCAGGCTTAACGGAAAGCGGAGCACTGCGAAAATAAAAAAGAAAAAAGGATGTCAGGATGAAAAACAGAGAGGGAAACAAGAAATACGAGCAAAATGAGCTTACCCGGCGACCCCAGGCATGGTATTGCGCCTGGGAGGATTCGGAGCAGACTTCTTCATTCGTTTCTTGGGGGCCGCCTCTGAGGCACTAGCAGGAGCCCCGCGTTTCCCCGAGGTAACTAGGGGCCAGGAAGCAATAGGCTCGGCGTCGTGAACCTGACCGGCCGGATTAGCTGGGAAAGTAGAAGACGGAAATGCATAAGAAATAGGCATTGCGGCAACTACCTCAAGAACTTGGACTCCGTCCGAATCACCTTCCTCCTCATGGACCGAAGTCTTGCCACGAGCGCGGGCCGGAGCGGAATCCGACTTAGGGACGAATTCTTCGGAGTCCGGCTCCCCAACGTCCGGGGTATTCCGGTCCGCAGTCCACGGAAGTGACAAAACCTCGGCATCCTTGTCCTTTTGCTCTGCGAACCTCTGTGAGGCGAAAAAGAAGGAAGGTTAGCGAAAACAGCTATGAAAACAATAGAAAATCAAAGCATTAATGGTTAAACTTACTTCGGGAGGCGGACGATCGCGGGTGAACGGTTTCAATCCCCAAGCCCAATCCTCAGGCATCTCCGTCTTGAAGATAGCTCGGACACGCTTATAGATAAGATAGTTGTCCA
The DNA here is from genome assembly GCA_916181665.1 of Avena sativa. Taxonomy (NCBI): domain Eukaryota; kingdom Viridiplantae; phylum Streptophyta; class Magnoliopsida; order Poales; family Poaceae; genus Avena; species Avena sativa. The sequence continues at coordinate 160,201,183 of OV702294.1, read as the reverse complement.
GCTCCACGGTCGAGACTCGGTTAGGGTCAAGAGGACCACTCATGTAGCACAGCTTGTGAGTCCGCTTCTGGAATGGGCAAATTCGGCTATTGATGAAGGTAGCCATCAAGTCCTCGCCGCGTAACCCGGCCCGGATCAGCTCCTTGAGCCGAGTTTCGAAAAGCTCGGCCAAGACGTGACTCCTCCTCGGATTGTAAGTCCAATTTACCTTGGAAGGCGGACCAATGGAGAAGGCAGGAAGCCGAATCTTATCCTCCGCCCCTCTGTTCTTGACATAAAAGAAGGATTTGTGCCACTTCTTGCACGATTCTAACCCGGTGACACGAGGGAATACGGACTTCCTCCGAGGTGTAATGGACGCTGCCCCGCACTGAGTAAGCAGTTTCTCGGAAGGGTGCAGAGACTTGTCAGGGACTACATTAGAACGAATCTGGAAGAACTTCGACCAGACGTGCACAGACGGCCATAGGCCGAAGTATCCTTCTGAAGCAGAGATAAAAGCAGAAAGAGAAGCGATGGCATTTGCGGGAAGATGATGCGGCTGAAGGCCGAAGTAGTCGAGAAACTCTCTCGCGAAGTCGCTAAGGGGGAGACCAAATCCGCGTGCGAAATGTGACATAAAAACTACGTACTCACCCTCCCTAATATCCGGAGAAGACTCGCTGCCGGGTAAGCGACAGGAGACCTCGGCGGGAATCCTCCGAGTTCGGATAAGCCATTCGATCTCGCGGCGGGTAACAGATGAACCTTGCCACGAGCCTCGCTCAGGCCCAGAGCCAGCATCGTCATCCTCTACCAGGGCACCACTAAACGAGCTAGACATGGGTTCGCCAGAAAAATCGACGGAGGAAGAACTGGCGGCGGAGGAATGTTTAGAGCCACGAGGCCCCGTCGCAATTTTGAACGAGAACGACGGCGGAGGAGCAGAGAAACCGCCACACGAATACGAAACCTAGACAGAGAAATCTAGGGTAGGGCCTAGGCAACGGAGCCGGATAGAACTCACCGGCGACGACGCCAAAGCTAGCAAACACGGAGGAGGCAGACGGAGCGACGCGGCGGAGTCCTCGCCGTCAGAAGTTCTGATGAACGCACGGTGGCGGAGCTGCGAGAGGGCGCGAGAGCGAGAGGAAGGAGAAGGGCGCAGGCGAACGAGAAGGGGAAAGTGAATCCCCGACGCCGCGCCCCCACTTTATAGCCTAGCCGCAAGCAAGGTAGTGGGATCGTGGGTGTGGCAGTGGGCAGCACGGATCGTGTGCGCAGCACGACCACGCGTCGCTGAGCGGAACCGTACCGAAGGCCACACAATTGACCAAGGAGCGCACGATCCCCAACGATAACGGCGCACGAGGCGTCGCAGCAACGGCGCGACAGGCGCGGCAGTAACTGTAGCTTGTCAGTAAATACTGTGGAGGAACAAAGAACTAGAGAAACAATGATGAGAATGACACGTGGGACGAGGCGTGCACTAGTAAATACGGTGTTACCACGAGCGGGCGGAAGATAACTCGGAAAGAATGCATAATGAGTATCATGAAACTGATACGACCCGGCCGAGGTTATCGGCGGGACCATATCAGCTTCGGGGACTAATGTTGGGGAGGTAACCCTAGATAGGGTAGGGACGGGGAAAGACGAAAGGATTATTCCCCGTCCAGTTTCCGAGTTATATTCTAAGCTGGCCGAGTCTTGTAAAGGTCGGCCGAGATAAGGAAAGGCAGGACCTCAGTAGTGATGGCAAGGCATTACCCGACCAAGATACGGCGTAAGCCGGCCGGGTTGGCCCGAATGATCTTAATGCAGGTGAAGGACATGCCGAGTTACGCGAGGAAGGGCCGAATGATACGAAGCTTGCAGGAGAAGGAGAAGCCCAAAGCCAAACCCTAGTCACGGAATCTGAGCAGAGCCAAGAGCTAAAGACAAATGTGCAGAACGATAGAGGGGCAGAAGGAGGTCACGGAGGTGACAGTTCTGGAGCCCGAGGCAAGCAGGAGGGGCCCTCTGGAATCTTACCGCAGTGAGAAGGGCGACAGGGAAAGAGGAGCGCCGAACTGCTATATTGGGACAAGCATATTCCTTGAATATGCTTGCCACGTCAGCCCTGGAAGAACCCAGGGCTCTCCTTTATAAGGGGAGGCTTAGACCCTAAGGAAGGGATGGACTCTTTCTTGGGACCGTTAGGCTGGTAAAATTCTCTCTTTCTCCCTGTATACAGCTCAAGGAGCACTTGTAGCCCAAGGAAGGAGAAATAAAGATCTTTGCGTTAGCTTTCTGTGTGTAGAATCAACTACATCTTCCCTCCCCAGATCCCACTAGCATCCATTGGCCCCAAACTTTAGCCTACCCATGGCATCTGCCGTGCCACCACCACGACAATTACGTTCTGGTGTTCCCGGCGGTGTCAATTGTGAAAGTATTCCACATTTCTTCAAATGCTCGCCAAACTCGTAACTTAGATATTCACCTCCACGATCAGAACGTAGAAATTTAATCTTCTTGTTACGTTGATTCTCTACCTCACTTTGAAATTCCTTAAACTTCTCGAAAGTTTCGGACTTATGTTTCATGAAATAGATATACCCATATCTACTCAAGTCATCCGTGAAGGTAAGAACATAACGATAACCACCGCGCGATGCTACACTCATTGGACCACATACATCGGTATGTATGATTTCCAATAAGTCCGTAGCTCGCTCCATCATACCAGAAAATGGAGTCTTAGTCATTTTACCCATCAGACATGCTTCGCATCTTTCAAGTGATTCAAAATCAAGTGATTCAAGAAGTCCATCGGAATGGAGTTTCTTCATACGCTTCACTCCAATGTGACCAAGACGACAGTGCCACAAATATGTCGAGTTATCGCACGATTTTAAACGTTTAGCCTCAATGTTATTAATATGTGTATTTCCACTATCGAGATTCAACAAGAATAGACCATCTATCAAAGGTGCATGTGCATAAAACATATTACTCATATAAATCGAACAACCATTATTCTCAGACTTAAACAAGTAACCATCTCGCAATAAACAAGATCCCGATATAATGTTCATGCTTAACGCAGGCACCAAATAACAATTATTTAAGTATAAAACTAATCCCGATGGTAGATGAAGGGGTAGCGTGCCGACCGCGATCACATCAACCTTTGATCTGTTTCCTACGCGCATCGTCACCTCATTCTTCGCTAGCTTCCGTTTATTCTACAGCACCTATTTTGAGTTACAAATATGAGCAACCGAACCAGTATCAAATACCCAGGCACTACTACGAGTACTAGTGAGATACACATCAATAACATGTATATCAGATATACCTTTCTTCTTGATGTTGCCGTTCTTCAAATCCGCCAAGTACTTTGGGTAATTCCGCTTCCAGTGACCTTCTCCCTTGCAGTAAAAGCACTCAGTATCAGGCTTAGGTCCAGCCTTGGTCTTCTTCGTAGGCGTGGCAACTTTCTTACCACCCTTCTTGAAGTGTCCCTTCTGCTTAGACTTGCCTTTCTTGAATTTGGTGGTCTTATTGACCAACAACACTTGGTGCTCTTTCTTGATCTCCACTTCTGCAGACTTCAACATGGCAAAGAGTTCTGGCAACGTCTTGTTCATGTTTTGCATGTTGTAGTTCATCATAAAATTCTTGTAACTTGGTGGTAGTGATTGGAGGACACGGTAAATCCCCAAAGCATTAGGAATCACAATACCCAAGCTTTGAAGTTTGTTTGCGTGCCCAGACATCTTAAGCACATGCTCACTGACGGAGCTGCCCTCTTCCATCTTGCAGTTAAAGAACTTTTCAGAAGCCTCATAGCTTTCAATTGCCGCATGAGTCTCAAAAATCAATTTGAGATCCTCGACAATATCATATGGGTCTGAATTCTCAAACCTTTTCTGAAGCTCCGATTCTAAACCATACAAGATAGCACACTGAACTGTGGAGTACTGAGTCTTCCGAGTGAGGTAAACATTCTTTACTTCATCGGCAACATCAGCTGCAGGTGGGTCACCCAGCGGTGCATCCAGCACATAGGTCAAATTACCAGCTGTGAGGACAATCCTCAAATTGCGGAACCAATCCGCGAAGTTGCTTCCATTGTTTTTCAACTTTTCTTTCTCTAGGAATGCATTAAAATTGATGGTAGGGGCTGCCATTGATCTACAACATATTTGCAATAGTTTAGACTAAGTTTATGACAAATTTAGTTCAAATTAATAATAAAATTAATCTAGGTGAACTCCCACTCAAAACAATATCCCTCACATTGTTTTAGTGATCACACGAACCAAATCCACCACATTAACACCGATCATCACGAGAGTTGATATAGTTTCAATGGCGAACAATCGACATGTTCATCATATCTACTATATGATTCATGCTTTACCTTTCGGTGATCCGTGTTCCGAGACCATGTCTGTACATGCTAGGCTCGTCAAGATCAAACCTTAGTTTCCGCATGAGCAAATCTGGCTTGCTCACGTTGTATGCACTTGCAGAATCTAACACACCCGATCATCACGTGGTGCTTCGAAACAACAAGCTTTAGCAACGGTGCTAACTAAGGGTGAACACTTTATGACTTGAAATTCATGTGCATGAGGGATCATCTTATAATGCTACCGTTGTCTACTAAGCAATACAAGATGCATAAAGGATTAACATCACATGCAATTCATAATATGTGATATGATATGGCCTTTCTTCTTTGTGCTTCCGATCTCCATCTTCTAGCACGAACATGATCTCCATCATCATCGGCATTGCATCAAGGTCAATGCCGCTTCTCTATGGTTGTCTTCCACCGGCTTCAACTATTACAACTACTTTGAATAGACACGCGGGTCTTAACATAAATTAAAGACAACCATATGGCTCCTGCCAGTTGCCAACTTACAATAAGGAACATTGCATACATCAAATATAATCACAATCATGGCCATATCACATCACAGCACACCCCTGTAGAACAAAGTTAGACGCCTCTACTTTATTTGCATGTTTTACGTGGTTTGGGGCTTTCAATAAGTGTCGTTCTAACTTACGAACATGAACCACAACATTGATACTAGTATTGTTAATCACCCGTTGTAAATTGGATCTTAACTATGCTAGGAGAAACAGGCACCCGCAAAGCCACTTATGCAATACAAGTTGCATGTCAAGCGTGGAGCAAGTCTCATGAACGATGTCATGTAAGGTTAGCCCGAGCCGCTTCATCCCAACATACCGCAAGATGCAAAGTACACAAGAAGCAATCGACAATAAAAGCATCAACGCCCATAATGACCATTGTGTTCTACTCGTGCAACAGATCTACATATAGACACGGCTCTGATACCACTGTAGGGTTTCGTAGCATGGAAAACAAAAATTTTCTACCGCATACAAACAAACAAGCCAAGATCTATCTACTAGATTGTAGCAACGAGTCGATAGAATAACTCACCCTCGAAGATTCCAAAGTGTTTAACGAGAGCGGATTCTCGTGGGTGATGTAGTCGTACTCTTTCCGATCTCAAGATCGCGTAGACGGTCCTTCCGGCGCTGCGTTCTGGCAGCGCTCCCGCAGTCGGTCACACGTTCGGTACTCGACGAAGACCTTCCTCTCCCTTGTTCCAGCAGGCAGCAGAGGTTGTAGCACTCTCCTCGCGATTCCGGCAGCACAACGGCGTGGTACCGGAAGTAGAGGGGAGATCTCGCAGGGCTTCGCCTTAAGCCGGAGAGAGTATGGTGGAGTATGAGAGAGTCCCTCGACGATCTAGGGTTTAGACACGCCGAGGAGGAAGCTTGGTCAGCGGCTAGGGCGGCGGCGGCGGCTTGACCTAGGTCGGCGGCGGCGGCAGTGGAGGTGGCGGCGCCGGCGGCTAGGGTTTGGAGGAGAGGATCTTGTGTGTGCGAGGAGGGAGCCCTGCCCCTCCTTATATAGGTGGAGGGGCCGGCCGGCCAAGGGGAGGGAGAGGAGTCCCTCCCCAACTCAGCTTGGGTGGTGCGCTGCTGGTTGGAGGAGGGAACTCCTCCCCAACTCGGTTTCCCACTCCTCCTCTTTTCCTCTTTCCAAATTTAGCCGTTTGACTTTTCAAACTAGCTGTTTGACTTTTCAAACTAGGATTTGAATTAATCCTTTATTTGGTTCAGCGATGACACTTAGTACATGATGCAATCATACCAACTTGATACAACACATTCATGTACCCTTCCCCTTCGGAGTGCCGGACATTTCGGAACATTCTAGAACATTCCCGATGAAAACACCGGAACCATTCTCCAACTCCGAAACGGGACTTTCCTTATATGAATCTTATTCTCCGGACCATTCCGGATCTCCTCGTGATATCCCGGATCCCATCCGGGACTCCGAACAACATTCGGTCTCTTTCTCATCATTCCATAACTACTCAAACAACGTCGAATCCTTAAGTGTGTCTCCCTACGGTTCATGAATTATGCGGACATGATCGAGACACTTCTCCGAACAATAACCAGTAGAGGAATCTGGAAATTCATATGGCTCCCACATATTTCTATGATTACTTTGCGATCGAATGAACCACTTACATACGATATCAATTTCCCTTTGTCTCACGATAGTTTACTTATCCGAGGTTATGATCGTCGGTATCTCTGCATACCTAGATCAACCTCGTTACCGATAAGTACTCTTTTCTCGTTCTCGTGATATGTGATCCCTTGTGATCCAGTCACATGCTTGCAAGCTAATTGGATGTCATTTCACCGAGAGGGCCCAGAGTATATCTATCCGTCATATGGATGGACAAATCCCACTCTTGATCCATGTGTTTCAACCAATACTTTCCGAACACTCAATGCCACCTTTATAGCCACCCAGTTACGGTGTGGTGTTTGATGTCATCAAAGCATCCATCCGGTAAAGGTGATATGCATGATCTCATGGTCGAAGGAATTAGATTACTATGTATCAGAAAGCATATAGCAATTGAACTATTAAAATGACTTGATCTTTATGCTACGCTTATCTATAGGAGTATGTCCATCATATCATTCTCCTAACGATATGATCTTGTTGTTAATAACATCTCAATGTTCATGATAGGGAAACCACAATCATCTATTAACCAACAAGCTAGTATTATATAGAGGCTTTACTAGGGACTTCAAATTAAGTTTACAAATCACACAAGTATTAATGTTTCCTTGTTAATACTATTATAGCATGAATGTAAACATTTATCATAAACACAAAGATATAATAATAACTACATTTATTATTGTCTCTAGGGCATATCTCCAACAGTCTCCCACTTGCACTAGAGTCATCTAATCTAGATTACATGGTAATATACCGAACACCCATGGCAGTTTGGTGTTGTTCATGTTTTGCCCTCGGGAGAGGTTTAGTCAACGGATCCGCCACATTCAGATCTGTGTGTACTTTGCAAATCTTTATATCCCCATCTTGGATATGTTCTCGAATAGCGTGAAAACGTAGCTTGATGTGCTTCAGCTTCTTGTGTGACCTTGGTTCTTGCGCATTGGCTATGGTGCCCATGTTATCGCAGTAGATAGACATTGGGTCCAGCGCACTAGGAACCACACCCATCTCTGTAATGAACTCTTTCATCCATATCGCTTCTTGTGAAGCCTCCGAAGCAGCCATGTATTCTGATTCAGTTGAAGATCTCGCCACAACGCTTTGCTTTGCACTCCTCCAGCTAACTGCTGCACCATTCAAAATAAATACGTATCCAGATTGTGATTTAGAATCATCCGGATCGGTGTTCCAACTAGCATCGGTGTAACCATTAACAACGAGCTGTTCATCACCTCCATAAGAAAGAACCATATCCTTAGTTCTTCTCAAGTTCTTCTCAACACCTCAGCCTTCGAGGCAACGACTCACACCCACACCATCGAGCTTGTCCCAGGCGACTCCAGTCAGACGGTGACGATCGAAACAGGGATGAGCCCAGCCTAGGAAGGCGTGCTCATCGAGTTCCTCCATGAGAACAGGGACATCTTTGCATGGAAGCCCTCTGACATGCCTGGTGTCCCTAGGGAGCTCGCTGAGCACAAACTAAACGCCGACCCCAAAGTGCGACCCGTCAAGCAGTCGTTGTGGCCCTTCAATGAAGAGCACCGCCGAGCTATCGCCAAGGAAGTGCAGCGTCTACTCGCTGCAGGCTTCATCCGGCCAATCAAGTACTCCAAGTGGCTGGCAAACCCAGTCCTGGTCGAGAAGAAGAACGGGACCTGGAGGATGTGTATCGACTACACAAACTTGAACAGCGCCTGCCCGAAGGAGCAGTTCGTCCTCCCGTGGATCGACCAAATAATCGATTCCACCGCGGGCTTGGAGTCGCTGTGTTTCCTCGACGCCTACTCTGGTACAACCAGATCAAAATGGCTGTTGAGGACGAGGAGAAGACGGCGTTCATCACGCCTTTCGGATCCTTCTGCTACACCGCCATGACCTTCGGCCTCAAGAACGCCGGGGCGACCTACCAGCGGTGCATGCAGGAGTGCCTCGCGAGCCAAATTGGCCACAACATCCACCTCTACATCGACGACGTGGTCGTGAAATATGCTCGCCAGGGCGATCTACTCGCCGACCTGGCAGAAACATTCTCCAACCTGCGAAAATACAAGATAAAACTCAACCCAGGCAAATGCACCTTCGGTGTACCAGCAGGGCAACTACTGGGGTACGTCGTCTCCAAACGCGGGATCGAGGCGAACCCCTCGAAGATCGACACGATCGCTCTACTCGGCAAACCCGAGTGCCTGCGCGACATCCAGAAGCTTGCCGGGCGAGTAGCGGCTCTCAGTCGCTTCATCCCCCGCCTGGGCGAAAAGGCGATGCCCCTATACCGCCTGATGCGCAAAAACCCCACCTTCCAGTGGGACAAGGAGGCAGACGATGCACCCCGCGACCTCAAGAAGGTGCTACTCGCAGCACCGTTACTCGCCGCCCCCGTCGATAAAGAACCCATGCTGGTCTAAGTCGCGTCCTCCAAGCGCGTCGTCAGCGTCGTCATGGTCGTCGAGCGACCGGAGGAAGGAAAGGAGCGCCCGGTACAGCGGCCGGTGTACTACATCAGCGAGGTCCTCACCGAGTCGCGCCAGCGATACCCGCAATACCAGAAACTGGTATACGCGGTCTTCAGAGCACAACGGCGCCTGCCGCACTACTTCCAGGAACACCCGATCACGGTCGTCTCCTCAACACCATTGCAGGACATCATCCGCAACCGTGAGGCGACTCGGCGAGTCACTAAGTGGGCTGTCGAAATCGGCGATCACAACATCAAGTACGAGCCACGAAAAGCGATCAAGTCGCAGGCTCTAGCGGACTTCATCACCGACTGTGAAGAGGCCCAGCAGCCAGAAAAGCTGCCATACCTCCACTACTGGAGCATGCACTTCGACAGCTCCAAGAACGCGGACGGCGCAGGAGCAGGGATCGTACTGACTTCACCAAAGGGCGACAAACTCCGCTACGTCCTCTGCCTCGACTTCACTCCCTGCACCAACAACATGGCCGAGTACGAGGCACTACTCCACGACATGCGAGCCGCCAAGGAGATGAACGTCCACCGCCTATGCTGCTACGGAGACTCCGACCTCGTCGCAGGGCAAGTTGCCGGCACTTGCGACACCGTCTCCCCCACACTGGCGGCATACCGCCAAGCAGTAGACAAGCTGGGGGCACACTTCACAGGCTACTCCGTCGAGTGGATCGACAGGCGGAAGAACGAGGAGGCTGACACACTCTCTCGCATCGGGTCGGCTCGACTCACGCCACCCGCCGGCGTCTTCCTCGACACAAGCACCAAGACTTCAGTCTCACCCCCAAGGGAGATCGACATCGGAGTCCCGCTGCAGCCAGAGGCGGCCCTGGTCGCACTCGTCGCCGAGCCAGACGACTGGACCAGGCCCTACATCGCCTACCTGGAGGATGGCACCTTGCCGGCAGACGAGACAGACGCCCGGATGATTGCACGCCGATGCAAATCCTTCACCATCATCGACGGCGAGCTCCACAAGCACAGCGTGACCGGCGTGTTCCAACGCTGCGTCCAACCCGCCGAGGGACGCAAGATCCTCCACGACATCCACGCCGGCGACTGCGGCCACCATGCCGGCGCCCGCTCTCTGGTCGCCAAGGCTATCGGCACTGCTTCTACTGGCCCACCGCATACGCCGATGCCGTCGACATCGTCCAACGGTGCGCCGGGTGCCAGAAGTACGCCAACCAGACACACGTGCCGAGCTCAGCACTCAAGACAATCCCCATCACCTGGCCGTTCGCCGTGTGGGGTATGGATATGAGGCCCCTTCAAAAAGGCCCCCTCCGGCTACACCCACCTTCTGGTCGCGGTCGACAAATTCACAAAGTGGGTGGAGGCCAAGCCAGTCCGGAAATGCGACGGGAAGACCGCCGCCAAGTTCTTACGCGAGCTCATATATCACTACAGGTTCCCAAACAGCATCATCACGGACAACGGCACCAACTTCACCAAAGGAGCCATGGCCGAGTTCTGCGAGGAACACCACATCCGACTCGACCTGGCGTCAGTCGCCCACCCGGAGTCCAACGGACAAGCCGAACGGGCCAACCAGAGCATCCTCCACGGCCTGAAGCCAAGGCTCCAAGTACCACTCGAGCGCACCGCCGGGTGCTGGGTCGAGGAGCTACCCTCCGTTATCTGGGGCATCCGCACCTCAGTCAACAGGTCGACAGGGTTCACCCCCTTCTTCATGGTGTATGGCGCCGAGGCAGTCATGCCCACCGACCTCGAGCACGACTCGCCAAGGGTCGTCCACTACACGGAGGTTGCAAACGAACTCGCACGACAGGATGGAGTCGACCAACTCGACGAAGCACGTGACCTAGCTCGCTCACGCACCGCCATCTACCAGCAAGGACTCCGCCGCTACCACAGCCGGCGGGTGAAAACTCGCACCTTCCAAGAAGGCGACCTGGTGCTGCTCCTCATCCAGGACAAGAAGGGCATGCACAAGCTATCCCCTCCATGGGAGGGACCATTCGCCATAGGGCGAGTACTCGGCAACGATGCCTACTACCTCATCGACGTCCGCGGGGACGGCAAACTCGACGTCAAGCGACCATGGAATGTAAACCTCCTACGGAAGTTCTATTCCTAGAACTCCACATATGTATCCTCCAGTCGCTATGAAATAAAAATGTTGGTTACCGCAAATTGCGCCTACTCTCCGTGTCTTGTGCCACTCACACTCGTAATAACAGCGTCAAGCTAACCACAGAAGTCAACCTCTGGTACCGCGATCGGCATGGCCAAGTAGTGCGCTGCAAGAGCACTGGGATACCCCAGGTCTTGTAACGTCCACGGAAAACGCCTACCCGGAGCCCCATTGGAGTCGCCCAGCTCGACTGGCTCAACGAGCCAAGACAACTGCCGCCGCTTCTTACAGCGACCATATCCTCCGCATCCTCGACATAGCGACTCGAACGACCAAGTACCACGCTCGGGGACTGACGACCAGTTCAGCGCGAGCGGCTAGGGAAAACGCCAAGTATGAGAGCATGCCCAGGACTCGCCATGCGACTGACCCAATGGGCCAGGCAGGAGTGATGCGCTCAAACCAACGCGCCAAGTCCTCACCCACCCTCGAGTCGCGCCTAGAACAACCAAGTACCACGCTCGGGGACTCGGCCACCCGACCTCGTTCGCGCAAGGGAAAACGGCGAAGTACAGAGCACTCATGGGAGTCGCCGTGCGACTGGCTCTCCGAGCTCGGGCGAGTCGACCTCAATAAAAACAAAAAACATCCAAAACCGCAAACACATAACAAACGAGGTAAACCCCATAAAAAGGGTGGACGCGCTCGGGGACTCGCTCAACCCTCAATCAAAATAAAAACACACGACAAATCGCACAAAACACGATATCTCATTAATAGCATGTCGCAAATTGTCTCAAAATACATAGTATGCCCAACGGCAGAACTGCTACTAATGCCCCAGGGCAAACTAGTTGACTCTGCAGGCTTCAACGATGACTCGCCAGCACCCTTGCGATTGCGGATGAAGGGAGTGTACGGGTTCGACGGATACGACGTCAGCTCACCCACCATCGCCACGCGAAAGGGCTGCTCGACCTTGAAGTCCTGGTGCTGCGGCTCGGGGTCGTTGGGTGCGACGATCGTCTCCTGGTAAGGAAGGAGGTCGCCCATCGCCCAGACGCGCTCGGAGTACGCCGCGGCGCGGTCCGTCAAATTGAGCACCTCAGAGATCTCCACCGCGCCAGTCGACGACGAGTAGCCACTCGTCACGTCGTCCAGGTTGAAGTCCTCTGGGAAGTGAGCAAGCCCAAGGCTAAGCGCCGTCGCCGCTCCGCGCCGGAACGCCGATCGCGTCATGAACTCAACGACCGACGGCGCCTTCTCCAAGTACCTCCACACCTCGACGAGGTCGCTGGGAATTACTTCCGTGGGCGACATCTCCTGAAGGTATGCCCGTATGCATGTCGTCGACAACGTCGCCGAATCGACCAGTGTGGCTACACACTGCCGTGCGTCGAATGAGCTCGCCTCTTCCGCGCTATCAAGGATCCGACCTACGGACAGAAGATGACAATGAGTACATCAAACAATACACAACGCATATGCAACAGGCAGGAGCAGGCACACTTACCAATCAAGGGACGGGAGAGATCCATGATGAAGCTTTGCAGAGAAGTATAGTCGTCCTGAAGCCCAGCAACAAGGGCGTCAGAAACTTTACGTTCCTCCACGGCGGCTGTAACAGCGGCCTTGGCTCGCCCATCCGCCGAACTCGCTTCCTCCTTCGCCTCCTTCAGTTCGCGTTCGAGGTCGGCGATACATTTCTCAGCCGAGCCCAACGCCGATCGAGCTGCCTCCAACTCACTCGCTGGGACAAGTCCCTGGCGGGCCTCTTCTGCTTTCGCAGCGATCGCCTGGAGCTCCTTGTTCGCCTCTTGGACGGTGGCCAGCTCCTTTTCCGCGCGACGCCTCGCGTCAAGCCGGTCAGCCGACTCATGCTGCAAGCCCTGCATACATACCCAGAAGAATTAACAACAGCGAGATCCTAAGTGCCCACCCGCTGAAATTCAGCGAGTGCGCACTCGGGGACTGGCAATCCAAAAACCCTAAAGTGCTCACCTGCTGAAATTCAGCAAGTGCGCACTCGGGGACTGGCAATCAAAAAATCCTAAAGTGCCCACCCGCTGAAATTCAGCGAGTGCGCACTCGGGGACTGGACGCGAAAAATGAAACAAGACGCTAAAAGAATCAGGCCGCTGCAATACACCGACCTGATCCTCGGGGACTGGACATACCTGGATGGCTACACCAAGCATGCCATGAAGTTGTATCGCGTCCACGGACACGAGAAGGGCTGGCGTGTGCCCGCGACGCTGCTCGACCTCCGTATCGACGACCCCAGGCGCGCGGCTCGAGGGCGAGGTACCACTCGCTGTAGTCGCTTTGGCCATGAAGCGCGGGAACGTCGCGATGGAGGCTCCGGCACCAAAGGAGGCCGGCTCGGCCGTCCCAGGCGAAGGAGCACCCTCCTTGGTCGGCAAGGCCGCCTCTGCGACGGGTTCACTCGGCGCGATCGCCGTGTCATCAGACACCGTGACGACTTCGTCGCCTCTGGCCTTCTTGGCACTGTCCGCGGGGACGACGACCTCGTCCGCCTTCCTCTTCCGAGAGGCATCCTCCTCGCTGATGACGGGTGGAACCATGGCCACGGTCGGATAGCCTATCTTCTTAGCTCTGGTCCTAGAAGTTGATCGTGTGAGTAAAATAATCTGAATACAACGAAAGACGAAAGTAGGTGAGCAAAACTCACTTGGCGACTGAAATGAAGCGTAGCCCCGTGCGGATGCCGGCCGACTTCTCTAGTTCGGGGCCCAGTCGGCGACTGAGGCCCATTTCCAAGACATCGTGTGACCAAGACACTTATGGTTTCTTCGTCGTCAAGGCCGCGACGGGAGCCTCTGAGACATCTTCAACGGGAGCTTCCCTGCGAGGTGAAGCCGCCGCGACCGGGGCGGCCCCCAGCCCAGAGATTGGGGCGAATGGCGGAGGCATCGAGGCCAGTGGAACCTTGCTCAGGACAGTGGCCGTGTCCAGCACGGATACCGTCGGCGGCGCTTCGCCCTTGGCTAGGCTGGTGGCGTCGGAGCTGCTTGCCGAGTGTGGCGGGGATGCCGGTCTCACCGGCTTCGTCTTCTTCTTCGGAGGGGCCTTCACCTCCTTTTCCTTCTTCTTCTTCTTCTTCTTCTTCTTCGACGGAGTGGCCTGGCGGTGCGAGGTGGTCTCCGGAAGTTCGTCATCATCATCATCATGACGCTCGAGGCTTTTACTCGCCTCAAGCTCGCGCTGACGCTGCCCGCGGGTCTTGCGAACCAGCGGGGCGACCTCCTCCTCGGACTCGTCGTCGCCGTCGCTCTCGTCACTCTCGGTGTTGCCCTTGGCGGGAGGCGATTCGCCCATGTCCCGGACGGACGAGCTCGAGTTATCGTCGTCTGAAGGCGGGAGCCATCCTTCCACCACTTGGAATAGCTGCAATAAGCACAAGATGAAATTAGAATGACCGCGACTGCATAAACTGCGACTACGACTGATGCAAAAAGACTTACCGTTGGGGCTGGATGCTTCGCGGTGTAGGGGGTGACCCCGGCCTTCGCGTCCAGGTACACCGCCTGGGTGATCTTTTTCAGGGCTGGAATGTAATCTTCGAGCCTCCACTCAGCGAGGCAGGACTTCGTCGAGTCCTCCCGGCCCGTGTATTGGTACATATAGTGGTCGCGTTGAGCCAGGGGGACGAGCCGCCGCCCGAGCCAGCAGTTGTATAAGTTTATTGTCTAGAGGCCCTTCTTCTTCAGACCGCGGATGGTTTGGAGCATTTCGTCCACGACCATCCGCTGGCCGGTGGGAAGCTTGCCGACTTGGAGTCGGCGCGGTTCGGGCCGGTCGGCGGAGTATTGTGGGATCGCCGCCTCGCCCTCTGGAGTCGCCTCGGTAACGTAGAACCAAGACTTCTTCCACTCGCTCGCCGCCTTGGCGGGCAGCATCAAGTCGAAGAACGAGGCCTTCGACTTCAGCTGGAATGTCAGGCCGCCCGCGGCAAGCATTGGGCCGCCCGCTTCCTCGCGACTGATCCGTCCGTGGAACAGATCTTGCCACAGAGGGAAGTAGGGCCGGCAGCCCAGGTAGCACTTGCAGAACGCCACGAAGATGGCGAGCTGCTCGATGCTATGCGGGCCCAGGTCCGACGGTTGGATCCCGTAGAAGGCACAGAAACGCCGGAAGAACAGGGACGTAGGGAATCCCAGCCCCCGTTCTAGGTGGCTGGTGAAGCAGATGAACTCTCCCTCGCACGGGTTCAGAGTCACCTCTCCGGCCACGGGGATGTGCCACCTACCGGCGCGTAGGATCCCTGCTTCCTCGAAGGAAGCCAGGAGCACCCTCGTACATTTGGACCTGCCCCATGGTTCGGTGGAGGGGGGCATTCGTGAGAAGGTTTGGGGAGATCGGAGGATTTCGGTTCGACTGGATCGCGACGCGGAGGAGAATGAAGGAGCGTGCAATCGGAGGAAATAACGTGGAAGTGGTTCTCCGATCGCCTACCATTCCCCTTATATAGCGGTTGTTACCCGCCAAATCAGGGAGCCGTTACTGCGCGGTGATTACGCCAAAAGTTACCGTTGGATTACCCCAACGGCTAGTTTGACCATGTTTAAACGGTCCAACTTCAGCCACTCGGCTCGCCGACCCGATCACTACACAGTGACTGAGTATTTCGCCGACTCGACTCGCCAAAGCTGCGATCAGAATGGTTAGTTTTCTCCTTTATTTAGGAGCCCGCCGACGATTCGACTGCATGCTTGCTTTGAAGCCGTATACTCCGACTGCCAGCAACCGCCTGCGCCCAATCAACAACGGCCTCGGGGACTACTGATGGGTATATGCCTACCGGGGTATACCCAGCAGGACGTTTTCTGACTGGCCCAGGAACTGGCGAGTGGGCCTGCAAGACGGCGACTGGATCAAGGCCCGGTGTGAGTCCAAGCGACTGGAAACTGAAGGCCCGGGCGAGTAGATAGGCCTAGTTGGATTAGGTTAAACAAGTACCGAAGCCTTAACTGATTCGGTTGAGATATGTAAACCCTAGGGGAGGTAAGCCTATATAAACCTCCCTACAGGGCGTGTAGAGAGACGTTCCATCATACACCCAAGCGACTCGCCGCCTAGCCGCCGAGCTCGCCCATTGTACCACCATCATAATACAATCTAGCAGGAGTAGGTCTTTACCCTCCAGGGGGCCGAACCTGGGTAAACCCTTGTGTCTCCGCCCTCATCTCGCACCGCAGATGGCTGGCCGCCCTTGCCCCTCGTTCTACTACTCGCTGCCGATTGCAGCATCTGCCGTGACCATTCCCACGACACGTCTCGATCTATCTCTATAAATCTTTATGCCTAATATGTAAGCTGCTTCGCCAAGATCCTTCATTGAAAAACTATTATTCAAATATTCCTTGACACTATTAAGAAGGTCTACATCATTCCCAATCAACAATATGTCATCTACATATAGTATTAAGAATGCTACAGAGCTCCCACTCACTTTCTTGTAAATACAAGCTTCTCCATAAGTTTGTATAAAACAAAACTTTTGATTACCTTATCAAAACGTTGATTCCAACTTCGGGATGCTTGCTTCAATCCATAAATGGACCTTTGAAGTTTGCACACCTTGTTAGCATCTTTAGGATCGACAAAACCTTTGGGTTGCATCATATACAACTCTTCATCAATGTCTCCATTGAGGAATGCTGTTTTGACATCCATCTGCCATATCTCATAATCATAATATGCAGCGATTGCTAACATAATCCTCACAGACTTTAGCTTTGCTACTGGTGAGAAAGTCTCATCGTAGTCAACTCCTTGAATTTGTCGAAACCCTTTTGCGACAAGTCGAGCTTTATAGACAGTAACATTACCATCAGCATCTGTTTTCTTTTTGAAAATCCATTTGTTCTCGACAGCCTTCTGGCCATCCGGTAAGTCCACCAAAGTCCATACTTGGTTTTCGTACATGGATCCAATCTCGGATTTCATGGCTTCTTGCCATTTATTGGAATCTGGGCTCATCATCGCTTCCTCATATGTCGCAGGGTCATCGGTGTTATCCACCAACATGACATTCATTACGGGATCATACCAATCAGGAGTGGTACGAGTTCTCGTTGACCTGCGAGGCTCTGTAGCAACTACAACCGAAGTTTCATGATCATCATCATTAGCTTCCTCTCTTACTGGTGCAGGCACCACATGAACCACTTCCGGTGCTACGCTACTCGCAATTTCGAGAGAAGGTTCGACAACCTCGTCGAGTTCTAATTTCCTTCCAGTCACTTCTTTCGAGAGAAATTCCTTCTCTAGAAAGGATCCATTCTTGGCAACGAAGATTTTGCCCTCGAATCTATGATAGAAGGTATACCCAATATTTTCCTTCGGGTATCCTATGAAGACGCATTTTTCTGCTTTGGGTTCAAGCTTGTCCGGCTGTAACTTCTTTACATAGGCTTCGCAACCCCAAACTTTAAGGAACGACAATTTAGGTTTCTTCCCAAACCATAATTCATACGGTGTCGTTTCAACGGATTTAGATGGTTCCCTATTTGAAGTGAATGCGGTTGTTTCTAATGCATAACCCCAAAATGATAGCGGTAAATCTGTAAGTGACATCATAGAACGAACCATATCTAACAGAGTTCGATTACGACGTTCGGACACACCATTATGCTGTGGTGTTCCCGGTGGTGTCAATTGTGAAAGTATTCTGCATTTCTTCAAATGCTCGCCAAACTCATAACTTAGATATTCACCTCCACGATCAGAACGTAGAAATTTAATCTTCTTGTTATGTTGATTCTCAACCTCACTTTGAAATTCCTTAAACTTCTCGAAAGTTTCGGACTTATGTTTCATGAAATAGATATACCCATATCTACTCAAGTCATCCGTGAAGGTAAGAACATAACGATAACCACCGCACGATGCTACACTCATTGGACCACACACATCGGTATGTATGATTTCCAATAAGTCTTTAGCTCGCTCCATCATACCAGAAAATGGACTCTTAGTCATTTTTCCCATCAGACATGCTTCACATCTTTCAAGTGATTCAAAATCAAGTGATTCAAGAAGTCCATCGGAATGGAGTTTATTCATACGCTTCACTCCAATGTGACCAAGACGACAGTGCCACATATAGGTCGAGTTATCGCTCGATTTCAAACGTTTAGCCTCAATGTTATTAATATGTGTATTTCCACTATCGAGATTCAATAAGAATAGACCATCTATCAAAGGTGCATGTGCATAAAACATATTACTCATATAAATCGAACAACCATTATTCTCGGACTTAAACAAGTAACCGTCTCGCAATAAACAAGATCCCGATATAATGTTCATGCTTAACGCAGGTACCAAATAACAATTATTTAAGTATAAAACTAATCCCGATGGTAGATGAAGAGGTAGCGTGCCGACCGCGATCACATCAACCTTTGATCCATTTCCCACGCGCATCGTCACCTCGTTCTTCGCTAGCTTCCGTTTATTCTGCAGCACCTGTTTCGAGTTACAAATATGAGCAACCGAACCAGTATCAAATACCCAGGTACTACTGCGAGTACTAGTGAGATACACATCAATAACATGTATATCGGATATACCTTTCTTCTTGATGTTGTCGTTCTTCAAATCCGCCAATTACTTTGGGCAATTCCGCTTCCAGTGACCTTCTCCCTTGCAGTAAAAGCACTCAGTATCAGGATTAGGTCCAGCCTTGGTCTTCTTCGTTGGCGCGGTAACTTTCTTACCACCCTTCTTGAAGTGTCCCTTTTGCTTAGACTTGCCTTTCTTGAATTTGGTGGTCTTATTGACCAACAACACTTGGTGCTCTTTCTTGATCTCCACTTCTGCAGATTTCAACATGGCAAAGAGTTCTGGCAACGTCTTGTTCATGTTTTGCATGTTGTAGTTCATCACAAAGTTCTTGTAACTTGGTGGTAGTGATTGAAGGACACGGTAAATCCCCAAAGCATTAGGAATCACTATACCCAAGCTTTGAAGTTTGTTTGCATGCCCAGACATCTTAAGCACATGCTCACTGACGGAGCTGCCTTCTTCCATCTGGCAGTTAAAGAACTTTTCAGAAGCCTCATAGCTCTCAATTGCCGCATGAGTCTCAAAGATCAATTTGAGATCACGGACAATATCATGTGGGTCTGAATTCTCAAACCTTTTCTGAAGCTCCGATTCTAAACCATACAAGATATCACACTGAACTGTGGAGTACTGAGTCTTTCGAGTGAGGTAAAGATTCTTTACTTCATCGGTAGCAGTAGCTGCAGGTGGGTCACCTAGCGGTGCATCCAGCACATAGGTCAAATTACCAGCTGTGAGGACAATCCTCAAATTGCGGAACCAATCCGGGAAGTTGCTTCCATTGTTTTTCAACTTTTCTCTCTCTAGGAACGCATTAAAATTGATGGTAGGGGCCGCCATTGATCTACAACATATTTGCAATAGTTTAGACTAAGTTTATGACAAATTGAGTTCTAATTAATAGTTAAATTAATCTAGGTGAACTCCCACTCAAAACAATATCCCTCAAATTGTTTTAGTGATCACACGGACCAAATCCACCACATCAAAACCGATCATCACGAGAGTTGATGTAGCTTCAATGGCGAACAATCGACATGTTCATCATATCTACTATATGATTCATGCTTTACCTTTCGGTGATCCGTGTTCCGAGACCATGTCTGTACATGCTAGGCTCGTCAAGATCAAACCTTAGCTTCCGCATGAGAAAATCTGGCTTGCTCACGTTGTATACACTTGCGGAATCTAACACACCCGATCATCACGTGGTGCTTCGAAACAACAAGCTTTAGAAATGGTGCTTACTAAGGGTGAACACTCTAGGACTTGAAATTCATGTGCATGAGGGATCATCTTATAATGCTACCGTCGTTAACTAAGTAATACAAGATGCATAAAGGATTAACATCACATGCAATTCATAATATGTGATATGATATGGCCTTTCTTCTTTGTGCTTCCGATCTCCATCTTCAAGCACGAACATGATCTCCATCATCACCGGCATTGCATCAAGGTCAATGACGCCGCTTCATGGTTGTCGTCCACCAGCTTCAACTATTACAACTACTTTGAATAGACACGCGTGTCTTTAACAAAAATAAAGACAACCATATGGCTCCTGCCGGTTGCCAACTTACAATAAGGAACATTGCATACATCAAATATAATCACAATCATGGCCATATCACATCACAACACACCCCTACAAAACAAAGTTAGACGCCTCTACTTTCTTTGCATGTTTTATGTGGTTTTGGGGCTTTCAATAAGTGTCGTTCTAACTTACGAACAAGAACCACAACATTGATACTAGTATTGTCAATCACCCGCTGTAAATTGGATCTTAACTATGTTGGGAGAAACAGGCACCCGCAAAGCCACTTATGCAATACAAGTTGCATGTCAAGCGTGGATCAAGTCTCATGAACGATGTCATGTAAGGTTAGCCCGGGCCGCTTCATCCCACCATCCCGCAAGATGCAAAGTACACAAGAAGCAATCGACAATAAAAGCATCAACGCCCACAATGACCATTGTGTTCTACTCGTGCAACAGATCTACATATAGACACGGCTCTGATACCACTGTAGGGTTTCGTAGCATGGAAAACAAAAAATTTCTACCGCATACAAACAAACAAGCCAAGATCTATCTACTAGATTGTAGCAACGAGTCGATGGAATAACTCACCCTCGAAGATTCCAGAGTGTTTAACGAGAGTGGATTCTCGTGGGTGATGTAGTCGTACTCTTCCCGATCTCAAGATCGTGTAGACGATCCTTCTGGCGCTGCGTTCTGGCAGCGCTCTCGCAGTCGGTCACACGTTCGGTACTCGACGAAGACCTTCCTCTCCCTTGTTCCAGCAGGTAGCAGAGGTTGTAGCACTCTCCTCGCGATTCCGGCAGCACAACGGCGTGGTACCGGAAGTAGAGGGGAGATCTCGCAGGGCTTCGCCTTAAGCCGGAGCGAGTATGGTGGACTATGAGAGAGCTCCTCGGCGATCTAGGGTTTAGACACACCAAGGAGGAGGCTTGGACGGCGGCTAGGGTTAGCTAGGCGGCGGCGGCTTGCCCTAGGGCGGCGGCGGCTGCAGGAGGGTCGGCGGCTTAGGGCTAGGGTTTGCGGGTGGAGGTGTTGGGTGCTAGGAGGGGCAGCCCTGTCCCTCCTTATATAGGTGGAGGGGCGCGCCAGGGGAGGGGAGTCCCTCCCCAACTCGGTTTCCCAAGGGGGCCGGCGGTGGAGGGGAGGAACTCCTCCCCAACTCGGTTTCCACCTTCCCCTCCACTTCCCAAAATAGCCGTTTGACTTTTCAAATTGGCGTTTGACTTTTCAAACTAGGATTTGATTAAACCCTTTATTTTGTTCAGCGATGACACCTAGTACATGATGCAATCATTCCAACTTGGTATGACACATTCATGTACCCTTCCCTTCCGGAGTGCCGGACATTCCGGAACCTTCTAGATCATTCCCGATGAAAACACCGGAACCATTCTCCAACCCCGAAACAGGACTTTCCTTATATGAATCTTATTCTCCGGACCATTCCGGATCTCCTCGTGATATCCCGGATCCCAACCGAGACTCCGAACAACATTCGATCTCTTACTCATCATTCCATAACTACTCAAACAACGTCGAATCCTTAAGTGTGTCTCCCTACGGTTCGTGAATTATGCGGACATGATGGAGACACTTCTCCGATCAATAAACAATAGAGGAATCTGGAAATTCATATGGCTCCCACATATTTCTACGATTACTTTGCGATCGAATGAACCACTTACATACGATACCAATTTCCCTTTGTCTCACGATAGTTTACTTATCCGAGGTTATGATCGTTGGTATCTCTGCATACCTAGTTCAACCTCGTTACTGACAAGTACTCTTTTCTCGTTCCCGTGATATGTGATCCCTTGTGAGCCAGTCACATGCTTGCAAGCTAATTGGATGACATTCCACCGAGAGGGCCTAGAGTATATCTATCCGTCATATGGATGGACAAATCCCACTCTTGATCCATGTGTCTCAACCAATACTTTCCGAACACTCAATGCCACCTTTATAGCCACCCAGTTACGGTGTGGTGTTTGATGTCATCAAAGCATCCTTCTGATGAAGGTGATATGCATGATCTCATGGTCGAAGGAATTAGGTTACTATGTATCAGAAAGCATATAGCAATTGAACTATTAAAAATGACTTGATCTTTATGCTATGCTTATCTATAGGAGTATGTCCACCATATCATTCTCCTAACGATATGGTCTTGTTGTTAATAACATCTCAATGTTCATGATAGGGAAACCACAATCGTTTATTAACTAACAAGCTAGTATTATAAAGAGGCTTTACTAGGGACTCTATTTTAGTTTACAAATCACAAAAGTATTAATGTTTCCTTGTTAATTCTATTATAGCATGAATGTAAACATTTATCATAAACACAAAGATATAATAATAACTACATTTATTATTGCCTCTAGGGCATATCTCCAACAGAAAGCACGGAGGAGAGAGCCTTGTCCGCTGCAGCTCGGCCGGCCGACTCACGCCATTGATCCAGCCGATCTTCAGTAAGGAGCAATCTTTCGGCAAGTGGCTCGATTAGTTCGGGTGGGTCTTCATCCGGCCAGAGCATGCGAAACGCATGGATAGCCGACTTAAGCAAGTCCACACTGCAAGATCTGAGAGTCTTGACCCGTTCAGACACCGCTGCGAGGAGCTCCTCCATGGACACCTCGCCGTCAGAAGGAGCGCCAGCTTCGGCTCTCACTTTCTTCATGGCTCGGATGGCAAACATGTTGGCCTCAGGAAAGTTCTCTGCAAGCAAAAAGAGGAAGTTAGCAAATAACAAGGGCAGATGGAAGAAGTCCAGAGGGACTTATACGGTGCGTAAAGAGTAAGAACTCACTACCGAGGAAAAAATTGATGGCGGCTAGTTTGCTATGCCAAGTCTTGGCCTTGGCTTGAAGGGCATCCAAGTTCAGATTTGCCGACTCGACCAATGATCCGGCCTCGTCGAGCAGCTTCTTGGTCTTCTCGGCGCTGGCAGCCTGTTGCTTGTTCTTCTCAGCAAGCTCCTCCCTCAGCCCCTTCACCTCGGCCAAGTGTTTCTGCTCCGTCTCGGCCATCAATTTCTTCAGACGAGTCACCTCATCGTGCTCCTTCTGGAGTTCGGCTTGGTGCTTCTCTGCTTATTCAAAACAGAGATTTGTCAGTACCAACAAAAAACTTTTAGCTATTAACTCAGGAAGGCAAGAAAGTTACTCTCGACCTCGCTGATTTGCGAGTGAAGATCATTGATAGTAGACTGAGAAGTGGCTGTGGAACAAGAGCAAGAGAAAAAAAATGAGAAGTTGAACCAAGTAAAATTACACCGAATAGAAAAAAGGAAGAGCAAAAATATTACCTTGGCCGTGGGTGTCAGCCTGTAGCTTTTCATACGCAAGTTCGAGCTTGCGATGCGCCAGGACGAGAGCTTGGTGCACCTTGGTGCGCTCGTTATGCGTAAGCTAGTCAAAGAAGACAGACAATAAGGAAGAGTCAAATCAAGCAATCTTCCGAATCGAAAAAGCTTATGAGTTTACAGCCGAGTAAGTTCCTTACTCGACAATAAACTCGAGGGCTAGGGATTGAAGCTCTAACATGAGTCCGGCATAAAAGAAATCAAAAAGCTTAAGAGTTTACAACCGAGTAAGTTCCTTACTCGACAGTAAACTCGAGGGCTAGGGATTGAAGCTCTAACATGAGTTCGGCATAAAAGAAATCAAAGAGCTTAAGAGCTTACAGCCGAGTAAGTTCCTCACTCGACTGCAACCTCGGGGACTAGGTGATATGTATAGAGGAAATACTCAACAGTACAAAAGAGTAAGAAATTACTTTACCTCGTTCACTTCGTCGGCGCAGGCCATCAGAGTAATGGCCTGCTGAGTCATGTCGGAGATGGCCTTGGGGCCCAACTTAAGCTTCTTTCCGGCACGAGTGCTGACCTCCTGCTGCATTCCATGCAACTGCATAAGGCTCAGCCGAACCCAGGCTCTTGCCACTGAGCGTCCGAGTGAGAACTTGACCCGTTTTCAGGGCGGTTCCCACAGTGGCGTGGGTCGCAGCAGCAGAAGTATGGAGGGTAACAGCCCTGGAGTCATCACCTGACCCGACAGCTGCAGATCCGTCCCCCTTACCCGTTGAAGCGATCATTGTCGCCGACGTCGGAGGCCGGATCCGAGGAGCAGAACCCGGAGCGCAAACTAGCGTTGTTTGCTTGGAAGAGGTGGACTTGCCAGATGAGGGGCGAGCAGAACCAGAAGCCTTGGGCTGGGTCTGGCCCTTTGACAGATTCAGAGAGCGAGTAGAAGGATTTGGAGAAGAACGTGGAGCCGCCTGACTGGGCTTAGCAGTTTTGCTGGCTCCAAGATCAGGAAGCTGTTCATTCACATCAGCTTGGCGGATGATGCCAGAGGAACTGGTGGCAGAGGGTTTCTCGGTGCTAGACTCGTGGGCACCAATATCAGGAAGTTTTTCCTAGCCAGCGCCAGGGGCGCTAGCCGAGTGACCCACCAGGTCTAACTGACACTGAGAAGCGTGAGCCTCAACAGTGCGAGCCTCAACCCGGATGGGACTCGGCGCCGCCGAGTCAGCAGCAGGAGATGGGGATATGCCTACCGGGGTATACCCAGCAGGACGTTTCTGACTGGCCCAGGAACTGGCGAGTGGGCCTGCAAGACGGCGACTGGATCAAGGTCCGGTTGGATCCGAGCGACTGGAAGCTGAAGGCCCAGGCGAGTAGATAGGCCCAGTCGGATTAGGTTAAACAGGTACCGAAGCCTTAACTGTTTCGGATGAGATATGTAAACCCTAGGGGAGGTGAGCCTATATAAACCTCCCTACAGGGCGTGTAGAGATATGTTCCATCATACACCCAAACGACTCGCCGCCTAACCGCCGAGCTCGCCCATTGTACCACCATCATAATACAATCTAGCAGGAGTAGGTCTTTACCCTCCGGGGGCCGAACCTGGGTAAAACCTTGTGTCTCCGCCCTCATCTCGCACCGCAGATGGCTGGCCGCCCTTGCCCCTTGTTCTACTACTCGCTGCCGATTGCAGCATCTGCCGTGACCATTCCCACGATAGTGGCGCCCACCGTGGGGCCTGGCCGGTCTGGCCGGTGTTCTGCGGCGAGATCCAATCTACCCATCAACGAGTCGGTCGCCACCGGCCGCATGATAGCGATTGACGAGATCCTCCAGATCTTGCCAAGCCGCTACGTCCCGGCAGCACAACCCGTCACGCACAGCATGATCCTGCTAGTAGGCACGATCAGCCTCTTCGTCGGCCTCACCGACATCATTGTCTCGGAGGACTCGGCTCACATCCGCGAGTCGCCGCCACGTGATCAGCTCTCTGTGAGCCAGGTCCGCACCATCCATCGTCTCGCCTCCGAGTACAACTCGGCCCACAGTGACGTGGCCGAAAACTCCGCGGCCGCGGAAGACGCGACCCTCAACGACGACGCCGACTTGGCGACCCCGGCATCACTCGCCGGATCCATCACCGTGGCTTCACCCGCGGGCTCCATCACCCAGGTCTCCAACGTGGGAGACTTCGAGGATCCCTCCATCCTTGGGATCTTCGACTTCGACTCCGGGTCGGAAAACTCCGCCGACCTCCGTGACGGGACCGGTCGTCACGCCACAAACTATATGGTGACTGGCACCGATCCGCTGGAGGACCCGTTCTCCACCCCGATCCCTCACAACGCCACGGCAACGGAGGTCGAGGAACTCCGCCTGAAGCTGGCGGAGGCCGTCCGCAAGGAGCAGGCCGAGCGCGAAAAATTTCGGCTCGAGCAGGTGACGGCGCAGGAGCTGTTGCGTTACCACGCGCAACGAATCAGGACGTGCCTGAACCCTACCGTTCAGGGGTGCGCCCTGAACTTCGACGACGAAAACGACCCGGCCCGCGCGGTCGAGCGCGCGATCTGCGAGAACGCGCCAACAGGAGGAAGCGCCCGGCCCCCTCTAGGGTCGACGGCGATAGGCGCCCCACCTCCACCCAAACGCACACCCCCAAGGGATCAACCGCGGATAGTAGTCTCCTCACGGGAGCGAGACGCGAACGGCCTCCCACTGTTCTCCACCCCAATGGACAACCTCGTGGCGGGCCGAGCAGCGGCTGACAACATCACGGCCACCAGCGACGGCGCCCTACAGATCCAGTATGTCAGGGCCCTGCTTGCGAAGGCCGTCGAGCAGCAAAACGCAGGCGCCGACTCGCAGGGTCGAGTGTACTCGCGTTCTTCGGGAAGCAGAGCGGCCTCCAGCGGCCGCCTACTGGCGGCAAACACCCTCAACTGCCCGCCACCAGAGCCACTGCAGCTCCAACACCGACCCGCGAACGCGGCACTCTCCACCAACAACCCCAGGCCAGCGACCAACTTCGTCGCTGCCAACGGTCAACCCATCGACGCCCGCACCCACATCATCAACAACCAAAGCTGGCGCGCACGCCAGCCCGACGACCTGCGACACACCCTAGTCAATCGCCGTGACGGCGAGCCGATGGGGTCGCTAAGTCGACTCGGACCCAGGTGCTTCGGACCGATGATCCGAGGTGAGAAGTACCCGGCGAACTTCAAGGCGCCGAAGGAGATAGAAAAGTACGACCCTTCGTACGACCCCTCTGTGTGGCTCGACACATACCTCATGGCGATGGGGATCGCCGGCCACACCGACCTGCTAGCCGCCCGTTACCTCCCCCTCATGATGGAGGGAACGTGCAGGCAGTGGATCAACACCCTCCCCCAGGACAGCATCGACTCCTGGGAGGAGATGCGCGACGCCTTCGTCAGGCACTTCGAGTGTTCCTACACCCGTGCTACCACCATCGAGGACCTGGAGCGATGCGTCCAGGGACCCCGCTAGTCGACCCGCAACTGGGTCCAGCGGTGGCAGGAACTATGGTACAATGCAGTCGGCATCCACCCGGACACCGCGATCCATTGCTTCAAGACCTCGTGCCCCTACGAGCCCTTGGTCGCCAAGCTCAAACGACATTCTCGCACACTCGACAACATACCGGACCTCCTCGAGATCGCCAAACGGTACGCGGAGGAAGATCCAAACCAGGAAACCGACGACGAGTCGGGAGGCCAACGCCGCACGAGCGGCAATGACAACGGACGGCGGTCTGACCTAAGCTACAGCAACACTCTCCTCACCGGCAAGCGCCGCAGTGACGGACGAGTCGACTTCGTCGCCAACGCCGGGCACGCGCAACGCGGGCCCAAGATCTTCCGCCGTGACGGAGGACAACGCCGCGACGGCGGCAACTACAAGGCCAAGCCAAGTTTCGACCCCGCGGCCCTCCTTAACCAACCTTGTGCATTTCACAGCAGGGAAGGGAAACCCGCAACGCACACGACCGCCGACTACCACACCCTTAGGGAGATCGAGAAGGCACGGCGAGCAAGGGAGGACCCCGACAACAACCCGCCAAACGGCGGAAAATTTGGCAACGTGGTCGGCTCACTCCATACCTTCACAGGCTTCAACACGAAGCGCGAGAAGAAGGTCATCACCCGCGCCGTCGCCGTCAACGCGGTGGCCCAGGTGGATGTTCCCCAGTTCCTCAATTGGTCGGAGCAGCCCATCACCTGGAGCCGCCAGGACCACTCGCCGCGCATTGAGTACCCAGGCCGAGTCGCCCTGGTGGTCAAGCCAAAGGTGGGTGACTACTGGCTCCCCAAGACATTGATGGGCGACGGCAGCTCCATCAACATCCTATACCTGGACACCTTCAGGCGGCTGTGGCTCCCGCAGTCGATGATCGAGACGACCCACACCACGTTCCACGGCATCGTCCCTGGTCGGAAGGCGTACCCGATCGGCAAGGTCATGCTGCCAGTCACCTTCAGCATGCCAGCAAACTTCCGCACCGAGCGGATCGTCTTCGAGCTGGTACCCTTCGACAGCTCCTACTACTGCGTCCTGGGGCGCCAGGCGTTCGCCAAGTTCATGGCAGCGCCCCACTACGCGTACAACGCGATGAATCTCCCCGGGCATGCGGCGTCATCACCATCAACGGCGACCCCGACATGGCCGCCGAGTGCGAGGCCAAAGGAGCCGAACTCGCCGACGCCGTCATCGCGGCAGAGGCCAACCACGCCGACGAGCTCGCCAAGTATGCGAGCGGGGTGAACAATGACGACCCCACCATACTCAAGAAGCCCAATTCGGAGGGCGCAAACACCTCAACCTTCGAGGCAACGACGCACACCCGCACTGTCGAACTGGTCCCAGGCGACTCCAGCCAGACAGTGACGATCGGAACAGGGATGATCCCAGCCTAGGAAGGCGCGCTCATCGAGTTCCTCCGTGAGAACAGGGACATCTTCGCATGGAAGCCCTCTGACATGAATGGTGTCCCTAGGGAGCTCGCTGAGCACAAACTAAACGCCGACCCCAAAGTGCGGCCCGTCAAGCAGTCGCTGCGGCCCTTCAATGAAGAGCGCCGCCGAGCTATCGCCGAGGAGGTGCAGCGTCTACTCGCTGCAGGCTTCATCCGGCCAATCAAGTATTCCAAGTGGCTGGCAAACCCAGTCCTGGTCGAGAAGAAGAACGGGACCTGGAGGATGTGTATAGACTACACAAACTTGAACAGCGCCTGCCCGAAGGAGCAGTTAGTCCTCCCGCGGATCGACCAAATAATCGACTCCACCGCGGGCTCGGAGTCGCTGTGTTTCCTCGACGCC
Source organism: Avena sativa (assembly GCA_916181665.1). Taxonomy (NCBI): domain Eukaryota; kingdom Viridiplantae; phylum Streptophyta; class Magnoliopsida; order Poales; family Poaceae; genus Avena; species Avena sativa. The sequence continues at coordinate 160,172,239 of OV702294.1, read as the reverse complement.
TACTCTGGGTATAACCAGATCAAAATGGCTGTTGAGGACGAGGAGAAGATGGCATTCATCACGCCATTCGGAGCCTTCTGCTACGTCGCCATGACCTTCGGCCTCAAGAACGCCGGGGCGACCTACCAGCGGTGCATGCAGGAGTGCCTCGCGAGCCAAATTGGCCGCAACATCCACGTCTACATCGATGACGTGGTCATGAAATCCACTCGCCAGGGCGATCTACTCGCTGACCTGGCAGAAACATTCTCCAACCTGCGGAAATACAAGATAAAACTCAACCCAGGCAAATGCACCTTTGGTGTACCAGCAGGGCAACTACTGGGGTACGTCGTCTCCAAGCGCGGGATCGAGGCGAACCCCACAAAGATCGACACGATCGCTCGACTTGGCAAACCCGAGTGCCTGCGCGACGTCCAGAAGCTTGTCGGGCGAGTAGCGGCTCTCAGTCGCTTCATCCCCCGCCTGGGCGAAAAGGCGATGCCCCTATACCGCCTGATGCGCAAGAACCCCACCTTCCAGTGGGACAAGGAGGCGGACGACGCACTCCGCAACCTCAAGAAGGTGCTACTCGCAGCACCATTACTCGCCGCCCCCGTCGACAAAGAACCCATGCTGGTCTACGTCGCGGCTTCCGAGCGAGTCGTCAGCGCCGTCATGGTCGTCGATCGACCGGAGGAAGGAAAGGAGCGCCCGGTACAGCGACCGGTGTACTACATCAGCGAGGTCCTCACTGAGTCACGCCAGCGATACCCGCAGTACCAGAAACTGGTATACGCGGTCTTCAGAGCACAGCGGCGCCTGCCGCACTACTTCTAGGAGCACCCGATCACGGTCGTCTCCTCAGCACCGTTGCAGGACATCATCCGCAACCGTGAGGCGACTGGGCGAGTCGCCAACTGGGTCGTCGAAATCGGCATCCATAACATCAAGTACGAGCCACGAAAAGCGATCAAATCGCAGGCTCTAGCGGACTTCATCGCCGACTGGGAAGAGGCCCAGCAGCCAGAAAAGCTGCCATACCTCCACTACTAGAGCGTGCACTTCGACGGCTCCAAGAACGCGGACGGCGCAGGAGCAGTGATCGTACTGACTTCACCAAAGGGCGACAAGCTCCGCTACGTCCTCTGCCTCGACTTCACCCCTGCACCAACAAAATGGCCCAGTACACGGCATGCGAGCCGCCAAGGAGATGAACGTCCATCGCCTACGCTGCTACGGAGACTCCGACCTCATCGCGGGGCAAGTCGCCGGCACTTGCGACGCCGTCTCCCCCACAATGGCGGCATACCGCCAAGCAGTAGACAAGCTGGGGGGACACTTCGCAGGCTACTCCGTCGAGTGGATCGACAGGCGGAAGAACGAGGAGGCTGACGCACTCTCTCGCATCGGGTCGGCTCGCCTCGCGCCACCCGCCGGCGTCTTCCTCGACACGATCACCAAGCCGCCAGTCTCACCCCCAAGGGAGATCGACATCGGAGTCCCGCTGCAGCAGAGGCAGCCCTGGTCGCACTCGTCGCCGAGCCAGACGACTGGACCAGGCCCTACATCACCTACCTGGAGGCTGGCACCTTGCCGGCAGACGAGACGGACGCCCAGATGATTGCACGCCGATGCAAATCCTTCACCATCATCGACGGTGAGCTCCACAAGCGCAGCGTGACCGGCGTGTTCCAACGCTACGTCCAACCCGCCGAGGGAAGCAAGATCCTCCACGACATCCACTCCGGCGACTGCGGCCACCATGCCGGCGCCCGCTCTCTGATCGCCAAGGCTATGCGACACGTCTTCTACTGGCCCACCGCACATGCCGATGCCGTAGACATCGTCCAACGGTGCACCGGGTGCCAGAAGTACGCCAACCAGACACACGTGCCGAGCTTAGCACTCAAGACAATCCCCATCACCTGGCCGTTCGCCGTGTGGGGTATGGATATGGTAGGCCCCTTCAAAAAGGCCCCCTCCGGCTACACCCACCTTCTAGTCGCGGTCGACAAATTCACAAAGTGGGTGGAGGCCAAGCCAGTCCGGAAATGCGATGGGAAGACCGCCACCAAGTTCTTACGCGAACTCATATATCGCTACGGGTTCCCAAACAACATCATCACGGACAACGGCACCAACTTCGCCAAAGGAGCCATGGCCGAGTTCTACGAGGAACACCACATCCGGCTCGACCTGGCGTCAGTCGCTCACCCGGAGTCCAACGAACAAGCCGAATGGGCAAACCAGAGCATCCTCCACGGCCTGAAGCCACGGCTCCAAGTACCACTCGAGCGCACCGCCGGGTGCTGGGTCGAGGAGCTACCCTCCGTTATCTGGGGCATCCGCACCTTAGTCAACAGGTCGACAGGGTTCACCCCCTTCTTCATGGTGTACGGCGCCAAGGCAGTCATGCCCACCGACCTCGAGCACGACTCGCCAAGGGTCGTCCACTACACGGAGGTTGCGAACGAACTCGCACGACAGGATGGAATCGACCAACTCGACGAAGCACGCGACCTAGCTCGCTCATGCACCGCCATCTACCAGCAAGGACTCCGCCGCTACCACAGCCGGCGGGTGAAAACTCGCACCTTCCAAGAAGGCGACCTGGTGCTGCGCCTCATCCAGGACAAGAAGGGCATGCACAAGCTATCCCCCCCATGGGAGGGACCATTCGCCATAGGGAGAGTACTCGGCAACGACGCCTACTACCTCATCGACGTCCGCGGGGACGGCAAACTCGACGTCAAGCGACCATGGAATGTAAACCTCCTACGGAAGTTCTACTCCTAGAACTCCACACATGTATCCTCCAGTCGCTATAAAATAAAAATGTTGGTTACCACAAATTGCGTCTACTCTCCGTGTCTTGTGCCACTCGCACTCGTAATAACAGCGTCAAGCTAACTGCAGAAGTCAACCTCTGGTACAGCGATCGGCACGGCCAAGTAGTGCGCTACAAGGGCACTGGGTACCCCAGGTCTTGTAACGTCCACGAAAAACGCCTACCCGGAGCCCCATTGGAGTCGCCTAGCTCGACTGGCTCAACGAGCCAAGACAACTGCCGTCGCTTCTCACAGCGACTATGATCCTCCGCATCCTCGACATAGCGACTCGAACGGCCAAGTACCACGCTCGGGGACTGACGACCAGTTCAGCGCAAGCGGCTAGGGAAAACGCCAAGTATGAGAGCATGCCCAGGACTCACCATGCGACTGACCCAACGGGCCAGGCAGGAGTGATGCGCTCAAACCAACGCGCCAAGTCCTCACCCACCCTCGAGTCGCGCCTAGAACAACCAAGTACCACGCTCGGGGACTCGGCCACCCGACCTCGTTCGCGCAAGGGAAAACGGTGAAGTACAGAGCACTCATGGGAGTCGCCTTGCGACTGGCTCTCCGAGTTCGGGCGAGTCGACCTCAATAACAAAACATTCAAAACCGCAAACACATAACAAACAAGGTAAATCCCATAAAAAAGGCGGACGCGCTCGGGGACTCGTTCAACCCTCAATCAAAAACAAACGACAATTCACAAAATAACACGATATCTCATTAATAGCATGTCGCAATCGTCACAAAATACAAAGTGTGCCAAATGGCAGAACTGCTACTAACGCCCCAGGGCAAACTACTCTACTCCGCAGGCTTCGACGATGACTCGCCAGCACCCTTGCGGTTGCGAATGAAGGGCGTGTACGGGTTCGACGGATACGTCGTCAGCTCACCCGCCATCGCCGCACGAAAGGGCTGCTCGACCTTGAAGTCCCGATGCTGTGGCTCGGGGTCGTTGGGTGTGACGACCGTCTCCTGGTAAGGAAGGAGGTCGCCCATCGCCCAGACGCGCTCGGAGTACACTGCGGCGCGGTTCGTCAACTTGAGCACCTCGGAGATCTCCACCGCGCCAGTGGATGACGGGTAGCCACTCGTCACGTCGTCCAGATCGAAGTCCTCCGGGAAGTGAGCAAGACCAAGGCTAAGTGCCGTCGCCGCTCCGCGCCAGAACGCCGATCGCGTCATGAACTCAACGACCGACGGCGCCTTCTCCAAGTACTTCCACACCTCGACGAGGTCGCTGGGAATTACTTCCGTGGGCGACATCTCTTGAAGGTATGCCCGTATGCACGTTGCCGACAATGTCGCCGAACCGACCAGTGTGGCTACACACTGTCGTGCGTCGAATGAGCCCGCCTCTTCCGTGATATCAAGGATCCGACCTGCGTACAGAAGATGACAGTGAGTACATCAAACAATACACAACACATATGCAACAGGCAGGAGCAGGCACACTTACCAATCAAGGGGCGGGAGAGATCCGTGATGAAGCTTCGAAGAGAAGTATAGTCGTCCTGAAGCCCAGCGACAAGGGCGTCAGAAACTTTACGTTCCTCTGCGGCGGCTGTAACAGCGGCCTTGGCTCGCCCATTCGCCGAACTCGCTTCCTCCTTCGACTCCTTCAGTTCACGTTCGAGGTCGGTGATACGCTTCTCAGCCGAGCCCAACGCCGATCGAGCTGCGTCCAACTCACTCGCTGGGACAAGTCCCTGGCGGGCCTCTTCTGCCTTCGTAGCGATCGCCTGGAGCTCCTTGTTCGCCTCTTGGACGGTGGCCAGCTCCTTCTCCGCGCGACGCTTCGCGGCTAGCTGGTCAGCCGACTCATGCTGCAAGCCCTGCACACATACCCATAAGAATTAACAACAGCGAGATCCTAAGTGCCCACCCGCTGAAATTCAGCGAGTGCGCACTCGGGGACTGGCAATCAAAAATCCTAAGTGCCCACCCGCTGAAATTCAGCGAGTGCGCACTCGGGGACTGGCAATCAAAAAACCCCAAAGTGCCCATCCGCCAAAATTCAGCGATTGCGCACTCGGGGACTGGCAATCAAAAATCCTAAGTGCCCACCCGCTGAAATTCAGCGAGTGCACACTTGGGGACTGGACGCGAAAAATAAAACAAGACGCTTAAAGAATCAGACCGCTGCGATACATCGGCCTGATCCTCGGGGACTGGACATACCTGGATGGCTGCGCCAAGCCTGCCATGAAGTTGTATCGCATCCACGGACGCGAGAAGGGCTAGCGTGTACCCGCGACGCTGCTCGACCTCCGTATCAGCGACCCCAGGCGCGCGGCTCGATGGCGAAGTACCACTCGCTGTAGCCGCCTTGGCCATGAAGCGCGGGAACGTCGCGATGGAGGCTCCGGCACCAAAGGAGGCCGGCTCGGCCGCCCCAGGCGAAGGAGCACCCTCCTTGGTCGGCAAGGCCGCTTCCACGACGGGTTCACTCGGCGCGATCGCAGTGTCATCAGACACCGTGACGACTTCGTCGCCTCTGGCCTTCTTGGCGCTATCCGCGGGGACGACGACCTCGTCCGCCTTCCTCTTCCGGGTGGGATCCTCCTCGCCGACGACGGGTGGCACCTTGGCCACGGTCGGATGGCCTATCTTCTTAGCTCCGGTCCTACAAATTGATCGCGTGAGCAAAATAATCCGAGTACAATGAAAGACAAAGTAGGTGAGCAAAACTCACTTGGCGACTGGAATAAAGCGTAGCCCCGTGCGGATGCCGGCCGGTTTCTCCAGTTCGGGGCCCAGTCGGCGACTGAGGCCCATTTCTAAGAAATCGTGTGCCCAAGACACTGATGGTTTCTTCGTCGTCGAGGCCGCGACGGGAGCCTCTGAGACATCTTCAGCGGGAGCTTCCCTGCGAGGTGAAGCCGCCACGACCGGGGCGGCCCCTAGCCTAGAGATTGGGGCGAATGGCGGAGGCATCGAGGCCAGTGGAACCTCTCTAAGGACAGTGGCCGTGTCCAGCACGGCTACCGTCGGCGGCACTTCGTCCTTGGCCAGGCTGGTGGCGTCGGAGCTGCTTGCCGAGTGCGGCGGGGATGCGGTCTCACCGGCTTCGTCTTCTTCTTCGGAGGGGCCTTCACCTCCTTTTCCTTCTTCTTTTTCTTCTTCTTCGACGGAGTGGCCTGGCGGCGTGAGGTGGTCTCCGGGAGTTCATCATCGTCATCATCATGACGCTCGAGGCTTTTACTCGCCTCAAGCTCGCGCTGACGCTGCCCGCGGGTCTTGCGAACCAGCGGGGCGACCTCCTCCTCGGACTCGTCGTCGCCGTCGCTCTCGGTGTCGCCCTTGGCGGGAGGCGATTCGCCCATGTCCCGTACGGACGAGCTCGAGTTCTCGTCGTCTGAAGGAGGGAGCCATCCCTCCACCACTTGGAATAGCTGCAATAAGCACAAGATGAAATTAGAATGACCACGACTGCATAAACTGCGACTACGAACGATGCAAAGTAACTTACCGTTGGGGCTGGATGCTTCGCGGTGTAGGGGCGGCCCCGGCCTTCGCGTCCAGGTACACCGCCTGGGTGATCTTCTTCAGGGCTGGAATGTAATCCTCGAGCCTCCACTCGGCGAGGCAGGACCTCGTCGAGTCCTCCTGGCCCGTGTATTCGTACATATAGTGGTCGCGTTGAGCCAGGGGGACGAGCCGCCGCCCGAGCCAGCAGTTGTACAAATTAATTGTCTGGAGGCCCTTCTTCTTCAAACCGCAGATGGTTTGAAGCATTTCGTCCACGACCATCCGCTGGTCGGTGGGAAGCTTGCCGACTTGGAGTCGGCGAGGTTTGGGCCGGTCGGCGGAGTATCGTGGGATCGTCGCCTCGCCCTCTGGAGTCGCCTCGGTAACGTAGAACCAAGACTTCTTCCACTCGCTCGCCGCCTTGGCGGGCAGCATCAAGTCGAAGAACGAGGCCTTCGACTTCAGCTGGAACGTCAGGCCACCCGCGGCAAGCATTGGGCCGCCCGCTTCCTCGCGACTGATCCGTCCATGGAACAGATCTTGCCACAGAGGGAAGTAGGGCCGGCAGCCCAGGTAGCACTCGTAGAACACCACGAAGATGGCGAGCTGCTCGATGCTATGCGGGCCCAGGTCCGACGGTTGGATCCCATAGAAGGCGCAGAAACGCCGGAAGAATAGGGACGTAGGGAATCCCAGCCCCCGTTCTAGGTGGCTGGTGAAGCAGATGAACTCTCCCTCGCGCGGATCCAGAGTCACCTCTCCAGCCGCGGGGATGCGCCACCTACCGGCGCGTAGGATCCCTGCTTCCTCGAAGGAAGCCAGGAGCGCCCTCATACACTTGGACCTGCCCCAAGGCTCGGTGGAGGGGGCCATTGGCAGAAGGATTCGTGGGGGTCGGAGGATTTCGGTTTGACTGGATCGCGATCGGAGGAAAACGAAGGGGCGCGCAGTCGGAGGAAATGACGAAGAGATAGCTCTTCGATCGCCTATCATTCCCCTTATATAGCGGTTGTTACCCGCCAAATTAGGGAGCCGTTACTACGCGGTGATTACGCCAAAAGTTACCGTTGGATTACCCCAACGGCTAGTTTGACCGTGCTTAACGGTCCAACTTCAGCCACTCAGCTCGCCGACCCGATCACTACGACAGTGACTGAGTATTCGCCGACTCGACTCGCCAAAGCTGCGATCAGAATGACTATTTTCTCCTTTAAATCAGGAGCCCGCCGACGATTCAACTGGATGCCTGCTTTGAAGCCGTATACTCCTACTGCCAGCAACCACCTGCTCCCAATCAACGACGGCCTCGGGGACTACTGATGGGGATAAGCCTACCGGGGTATACCCAGCAGGACGTTTCCGACTGGCCCAGGAACTGGCGAGTGGGCCTGCAAGACGGCGACTGGATCAAGGTCCGGTGTGGATCCGAGCGATTGGAAGCTGAAGGCCCAGGCGAGTAGATAGGCCTAGTCGGATTAGGTTAAACAGGTACCGAAGCCTTAACTGATTCAGTTGAGATATGTAAACCCTAGGGGAGGTGAGCCTATATAAACCTCCCTACAGGGCGTGTAGAGATAAGTTCCATCATACACCCAAGCGACTCGCCGCCTAACCGCCGAGCTCGCCCATTATACCACCATCATAATACAATCTAGCAGGAGTAGGTCTTTACCCTCCAGGGGGCCGAACCTGGGTAAAACCTTGTGTCTCCGTCCTCATCTCACACCACAGATGGCTGGCCGCCCTTGCCCCTTGTTCTACTACTCGCTGCCGATTGCAGCATCTGCCGTGACCATTCCCACGACAGCAGGAGGTGCAGACCTAAGCGGCGAGGCAATGCTAGGAGCAGCCTGATTCGCCGTCAAAGGTGCGACGCTGAAAACAACAAGACACATATCAGAGAACATCAGTGATGAGAAAGGAAGGAATGGAGCGAGCCAAGTGCAAAAGCTTACCCGGTGACAACCAGGTCACGGGTGACTCGGCGCCGAGTAGCTTGGCGGGTCTCAACTAGGCTGGCAGCAGCAGAGGCAGCAGGAGCTTCTGGAGTGGGCTTGTTCTTCTTGGCCGGCTGAGTGCTAGAGGAGGCCCCGCGTCGCTTTGGCTTAGCAACGGGAATCTTGCTGACTCCACCCACGGCGAGAGGAGGAGTGTCATGTACCTGACCAGTTGCATAAGTAAATAATAGGCTTACTCGGATAAGCAAAGAGATTAAGGTTACAAGGCATATACCTCCAAAAGCGTACAATCACCATCCTCATCATTGTCAGACCAATCTTGTAAGGGGTTGCGAGATTGACTCTTACCCAAAGCTGAAGCAGTCGTAGTGTGCGGGATCGGCATGAAGCACTCCAAGTCGTATTCGACCTCATCCGAGTCGGAGCGGTCCCCATGATAACCAGCAGGAGGGACATTACTGTCATCAACTCAGTGAAGGAGGTTCTGCAAAAGACAAACAGAATGAGAAACAAAAAACTAAACTAAGAATGGCAAAAGAGCTAAAGCCAACTCGGCAAGAAGGAGATTCAGGAAACTTACCCAGGGGACAGGCCTGACCCGGCTGAACGGTGGGCAGCTCCAAGCCCAATCATCCGCCAAGTTCAATTTAAAGATTGAGCTTACCCGGCGGGCAATGGAGTCATGGGTGAGCTCTTTGGTGGAGTGCCGAGTGGGATCGTTAGAGCCACTCATGAAGCACATCTTGTGGCTCCTAGCTTGGATGGGGCTAACCCGGCGAGAGACAAAGGTGCACATGAGGTCGAAGTCAGCGAGATGGAAGTTCTCATCCGGCAACAGCAACCTTTCCAGGATTGTGTTAGCCTCGTTCACCACAACGTCTTGGTCGCGCGGGTCAAGCTGCCAGTATTTCTTGTGGGGGACCTCATCCGAGAAAGGGGGGAGCCGGATGTTATCAGTAGACCCGCTGTTTTTGACATAGAAAAAGGTTCTCGGATCGAGGAGCACCGGGCTAGGGAACAACTTGAACTTTGAAGACAAAATATTTGGCCCACAAAGAAATTGTGGGCCAAATTCCAAGATAGGCCTCGCAGGCAGAGATGAAACAAGAGAGAGAGAGCCAATCGCATTGGCAGGAAGATGGTGGGTTTGTAGGTGATAGGTAGAAAGAAAAGACAAGAAAAAGGTGCTCACAGGAAGAGCGAAACCGCGTTCAAAGTGGGAAAGGAAAACTACCCCCTCGCCAGCTTGAGGTTTGGGAGAGATCTCACCGGAGGGGAGGCGGCAATCCACTTGCAGCGGAATGCGTCTGGTGGAGCGGAGCCACTCCACCTCCTCGATGGATACCTCCGAGCCTTCCCAGCCGCCGCGCTCGCCAGCGAGGATCTCCTGCTCCTCAGCGCCATCAGCACCGTCGTGAGCGTCCATGGAATCAGCAGAGTCAGTCTCCTCCGCGGTTGGAAGAGGTTTGGAACAGCGAGGACCCGTACTGGAATGGAAAGAAGACAAGGGCAATCACAACGCAAGAGCAGAAGGAAGAAGGAACCACAAAGGAGGCAGTTCGATTTGGCAGGAGCGAGGAAGAAGAAAGGCAAAGGGAAACTGAACGGGCGTGGGGGGGAGTGGAAACCCCCAACCCCTACTTAAGGGCAGTAAAAAACCCCGGTCGTGGGATCAACCTGTGCCACGCGACCAACGTGTGGCCGTGTACCAGGCCGGGTGAGCCAGTCAGCGAGCGCCACGTAGCCAAGAATACACAAAAAATCCCGTGCCACGTCAGGAAGGACAAGAGGCGCAGGTCGATGGGACTGCCACAGTGACGGGGAATAACTGCGCAGCCGTCACTATGCCGCCAGAGCTTGGAACAAAAATTGAGGCAAGTAATCATGATTACCAGCTGTTAGTGACTGAGGGGCGCCGAAAATGACTCGGAATTGGCCAAAGTAACTCGGCTCAAGGCAAGAATGAGTTAAGAAGTCAAAGAATTGACCCGAAATTGTCAGACTAACCCGGCAGAGTGCGAATTTGCAACGGATAATGACAAAAACTAAGTTCCATTCACATAAAAGGAACCTGGAGACGCCTAACAACTTGAACTTCTAGACCTCACCAGCTTCAGGGACTAATGTCGGGGGGGATAACCCCTGGTAGGGTCACGAGAAGGGAAACATAGCGCAGTTGGGTTGGCTCCGAGTAAAGAAAGAACTGTAGGGGTTCGTAGCATGGAAAACAAAAAAATTCTACCGCATGCAAACAAACAAGCCAAGATCTATCTACTAGATTGTAGCAACGAGTCGATAGAGGAACTCACCCTCGAAGATTCCAAAGCGGTTAACGAGAGCGGATTCTTGTGGGTGATGTGGTCGTACTCCTTCCGATCTCAAGATCGCGTAGACGATCCTTCCGGCGCCGTGTTCCGGCAGCGCTCCCGCAGTCGGTCACACGTTCGGTACTCGATGAAGACCTTCCTCTCCCTTGTTCCAGCAGGCAGCGGAGGTAGTAGCACTCTCCTCGCGATTCTAGTAGCACGACGGCGTGGTACCGGAAGTAGAGGGGAGATCTCGCAGGGCTTCGCCTTAAGCCGGAGCGAGTATGGTGGACTATGAGAGAGACCCTCGGCGATCTAGGGTTTAGACATGCCAAGGAGGAGCAAGGGCCGGCAGCTAGGGTTTGCCTAGGCGGCGGCGCCGGGGCTAGGGTTTGCGGGGTGCGTGGGTTGTGTCTTGGAGGGGCAGCCCTGCCCCTCCTTATATTGGTGGAGGGGGCGCGCCAGGGGAGGGGAGTCCCTCCCCAACTCGGTTTCCCAAGTGGGCCGGCGGTGGAGGGGAGGAACTCCTCCCCAAGTAGGTTTCCTACTTCCCCTCCACCTCACAAAATAGCCATTTGACTTTTCAAATTGGCGTTTGACTTTTCAAATTAGGATTTGATTAAACACTTTATTTTGTTCAGCGATGACACCTAGTACATGATGCAATCATTCAAACTTGATATGACACATTCATGTACCCTTCCCCTCCGGAGTGCCGGACATTCCGGAACCTTCTAGAACATTCTCGATGAAAACACCGGAACCATTCTCCAACCCCGAAACCGGACTTTCCTTATATGAATCTTATTCTCCGAACCATTCTGGATCTCCTCGTGATATCCCGGATCCCATCCGAGACTCCGAACAACATTCGGTGTCTTACTCATCATTCCATAACTACTCAACAACATCAAATCCTTAAGTGTGTCTCCCTACGGTTCGTGAATTATGCGGACATGATCGAGACACTTCTCCGATCAATAACCAATAGAGGAATCTGGAAATTCATATGGCTCCCACATATTTCTATGATTACTTTGCGATCGAATGAACCACTTACATACGATACCATTTTCCCTTTGTCTGACGATAGTTTACTTATCCGAGGTTTTGATCGTCGATATCTCCGCATACCTAGTTCAACCTCGTTACCGATAAGTACTCTTTTCTCGTTCCCGTGGTATGTGATCCCTTGTGATCCAGTCACATGCTTGCAAGCTAATTGGATGAAATTCCACCGAGAGGGCCCAGAGTATATCTATCCGTCATATGGATGGACAAATCCCACTCTTGATCCATGTATCTCAACACACACTTTCCGAACACTCAATGCCACCTTTATAGCCACCCAGTTACGGTGTGGTGTTTGATGTCATCAAAGCATCCTTCCGGTGATGGTGATAAGCATGATCTCATGGTCGAAGGAATTAGGTTACTATGTATCAGAAAGCTTATAGCAAATGAACTATATTAAATGACTTGATCTTTATGCTATGCTTAACTATAGGAGTATGTCCATCACATCATTCTCCTAATGATATGACCCTGTTGTTAATAACATCTCTGTGTTCATGATCAGGAAACCATGATTATATATTAACCAACAAGCTAGTTTAACAAGAGGCTTTACTAGGGACTCTTTTATGTTTACAAATCACACAAGTATTAATGTTTCCGGTTAATACAATTATAGCATGGTATGTAAACATTTATCATAAGTATGAAGATATGATAATAACCACTTTATTATTGCCTCTTGGGCATATCTCCAACAGTCTCCCACTTGCACTAGAATCAATAATCTAGTTTCAAACCTTTGTGTATTCAACACCTATGGCTTTCTAGTGTCGTATGTACACGATTGCTAGTGGTCAACTGATCTCCGGATCTAACACTTCCAGGTCCGTGTGTAATTGCATGTCTTTGCGTCTCTATGTATCACTCATTTTCTAATGAGATGGCTTTGTACAAATTTGGTCCTTTTTGGTGTGAACTTTAGTTCTTTGGGGTTAAAACATGTTGATAATATTGTCGTACAATATATCTTCATAGCATTATCCCTGCTGTGAACTAAACCTAGTTTGATAACAAACTACTTGACACAAATGCCCTCTTTTGCTGCTATAATAGCAGTTATATACTTAGCCCTTTTGTTGTAGTATCTGTCACAATGTCTTAACTTTGGAACTCATCCAAATCCATTATGGAACTTACTTTCCATCACATTGTGCCACCCTTAGTTTAGATTGAGATAAACTTAATTTGTACTTCGTGACAAAACTAGTATCAATGTAGTACTTTTACAATGAACTAACCATCTATTTGTCACTTCTACAAAACAATATATTCTTAGTTTTTCCAAAAGATCATAAGAATATCCTTACTATCATCCAATGATCATCTTATGAATCATTCTGGTATATGCTCACATCATTTAGAGCATAGGGCATATCTGGATTTGTACATATCACAGCATGATTGATATAAATACTCTTTGTGATTTCATACATCAAGTATCAATCTATACTTGAATCTTTGTTTCACTTATCAAGTGTCAATACACTAGAATATATCATCAATATTGAACTCATTCAATCCTTTCTGTGCCACAAGAACCTTTCTTGTAGTTTCTATATTGAACTCATTCAATATATCATCTATGTACTTTCGGCACAACCATATTAGCGTCTATTGATGCCAAATATTTGGGTTTTGCCTAAGTCTTTCATCGAGATGAAATTATTATCCTGTGTTAATAAAATATACATTATTTCCAATCAACAATATGTCTTCCACATAATCTATTAGAAACATGTCTTAGCGCTCCCACTTAATTTCTTGCAAATGCAAGCATCTTCATCGTCTCCGATGAAATTAAACTCTTTTAACAGTTTCATCATGGTGAAGATTCCAACTTCGCGATGCTTACTTCAACTATTGAAGTTTGCATATGCTTTTAGCATCCTTTGAATTAACAAAACCCTTTGGACCGTGTCATGCACACGTCCTTGGTAACCATTCTATTAGAAGAACTTGTTTTGTTTATTCAACACATAACAAAATTATATGTCGTAGTTGCTACATTAATCCGTCTAGACTAAATATCTCTTAATGAAAGATCAGATCTTGTCATAGTAAACTCTTTGAACATTGTCGTGAACTCTTTCCCAACATGTCGATAATTTCATAGATGTGAAATATCCATGTCTATTTCTTTATAGATCCAAATACGACTGTAAGGTCTTGTACCTTTCCAGAGGATCTTTCAAGTTCAAAGCTTGATCTCTCGTATATGGAACTATCACGGATTTTATGGCTTCAAGCAATTTGACGGAGTCAGGGCCCATCATCGCTTCTTTGCATGTAGTCGGATCATTATTGTCAAATAATGATTTAACTCTCAAATCTTGGTATTTGATTGTTTACCCGACCTACTTGTTTTAATAGGAACTTAGATCTCCGTAACCACAACCTTTGAGGCACGTGAGCCATGAGCATTGTTGCTGCCTCCGGAACACTTTTCGGCGCTGCGCAACTCTGCACATATAGCTAAGGTTCTTTTAACCTTATCAAAGTTCTATTGTCCTCCCACTTAACTTTTCACGAAAAATTCCTTCTTAAAGAAACTTGACGTTCTAAGCGACAAACATTTTTGTCTCCGATGTTATGGAGGAACAGTTATTCGAAATAACATACAAAGATAGGTTCATCCGACTTTGGTTGCAAACATCTTTCTTATGCATAGCATACCAATGTTTAAGAAAGGACAACTTGGGTTTTATCCCAAACCATAACTTTATATGGTGTCAATTCAACGGATTATGATGGAGCTCTTTTCAGTGGAAAAACGGTAGTCTCTCAAGCTTTTAATCTTTAAAATATAATGACAGTTTTATGAATTACACCTTTGATCTTACCATGTCAAACAAGGTTTAATTACATATCTCGAACGCTCCATACTCTTATGGTGTTTCGGGACATACAAATCCACGGAACGATTTCTTAAATCTTAGGTATTATGCTAAACTTGTAACTCAAATATCTTCCTTTATGATCTTATTATAAACTATTTATATTCTTGTTACAATGATTTTGCACTTCATCTTGAAAGTCTTTGAACATTTCAAATGTTTCATACTTTATCCTTATTAAGTAAATATTCATATATTCACTCAAATTTTCGAAGAAAACATATGAAGTTGAAATCCATCGCTCTTGACTACACATAATGGACTTCATACAACAATATGTACAAGTTCCAATAAGCTAGTCATTCGTTCCCTTTTGGCCTATGAACAAAGTTTTAATTATCTCTAGAAAAGTTTCACAAGCATCATTTGATAAAAAATCAAAAGACTCCAAAATTCCATCCACATGGAGTTTCTTCATGTTTTCTTTCCAATATAATTTAAACGGCGATGTCACTTCCTAAGTGATCTTTCAATCAATTTGTCTTTCGACATTTTTAGCACTAGTTTTATGGATGTGATTTCTCCAACGAGATTTGTGAATCATCCATCTTTTATGGATTACGGCAATTAATTGAACAACCCTTTTGTTCTCATAATACCTGATAAAACAAATCTTGAAGGCAAGCTTTTAACGAGCAACACAATAAACCTTTATTTGTTCTCGATGAACATCATCACATATTCTTTTGCTAGTTACTTAGGCCATTGTAGTTCATGAATTCTGTTGTTTCGTATGATGATTCATACCAACAAATTCAATATCAAATACTTAAGAACCACATTGTTTAACAAGCAAAGAATATAGCCATAACACGTATATCCTTTATATACCTAAACTGAACAATTCTAGTCTTTTCTTTTCTGCCATATATTTATGAGATTCTCTTTCAGTATTTCTTTTTTCTGTTTGAAAGAATCTATCAACATCAACAGTGGAGCCATACACATGACACATAGTCCAAAGCATGTATAATTAAATACCAATGTCTTTGGACTTGCACTTTGAAGTAGATCACCATCATCAAATGTTTGGTGTGCTTTCAAATTCCATTCTTTAGTAATCTCTTGGTGTGGTAAATATTTTACCTACATCAAATATTCACCCTTATCATGGAATTATTAAGCTACTTTTAGCTTATAAAGATGAATCGCGAGTATAATGTTGCTCTCCAAAACCCTTTGGTGGATTAGGACAACTAGTGTCTCCAACCCTTTGCAAATTCTCATCAAATATGAGAACATGACTTTTGCCATATTATACTCTATCATGTTGCAATCAAAACTTCGTTTCAGATATCACAATATCTTCCACACATCATGGTTTCTGAAACAACTCTTTCAGATCCTAGATAACCTTGATATTAAGACAATTCTTTGAATATCAAGAATCAAGGAGACAAACATGATACTCATACACTAACTCTTGGAATTGTCACTCTCGATTTTAATACCAATTATTAAACTTCATGGAGTAACCGGAACTTACTGAAAGTTTGCAATAGGACTTTTAAACTTTAGATTAACACTTCAAAACAATACGATACCAGTTCGTAAAGTAACTAACCAGAATTCTATAGTTCTATCATCTCAATTATAACTAAGCGCAAGGTGGTAAACGGATGCCAATGACTACAACAACTATGCAAATTCACTTTGATTTAATTTATGATAAATAGTGTTCAACTTTTAATCATATTGCCGTTGAACTCCCACTCAAAACAATATCCCTCACATTGTTTTAGTGACCACACGAACCAAATCCACCACATCAAAACGATCATCACGAGAGTTGATGTAGCTTCAATGGCGAACAATCAACATGTTCATCATATCTACTATATGACTCATGCTTTACCTTTCGGTGATCCATGTTCCGATACCATGTCTGTACATGCTAGGCTCGTCAAGATCAAACCTTAGCTTCCGCATGAGCAAATCTGGCTTGCTCACGTTATATACACTCGCAGAATCTAACACACCCGATCATCACGTGATGCTTCGAAACAACGAGCTTTAGCAATGGTGCTTACTAAGGATGAACACTTTAAAACTTGAAATTGTGTGCTTGAGGGATCATCTTATAATGCTACCGTCGTGAACTAAGCAATACAAGATGCATAAAAGGATTAACATCACATGCAATTTATAATATGTGATATGATATGGCCTTTCTTCTTTGTGCTTCCGATCTCCATCTTCAAGCACGAACATGATCTCCATCATCACCGGCATTGCATCAAGGTCAATGACGCCGCTCCATGGTTGTCGTCCACCAGCTTCAACTATTTCAACTACTTTGAATAGACACGCGGGTCTTAACAAAATTTAAAGACAACCATATGGCTTCTGCCGGTTGTCAACTTACAAGGAACATTGCATACATCAAATATAATCACAATCATGGCCATATCACATCACAGCACACCCCTGCAAAACAAAGTTAGACGCCTCTAATTTTCTTTGCATGTTTTACGTGGTTTGGGGCTTTCAATAAGTGACGCTCTAACTTACGAACAGGAACCACAACATTGATACTAGTATTGTCAATCACCCGTTGTAAATTGAATCTTAACTATGTTGGGAGAAACAGGCACCCGCAAAGCCACTTATGCAATACAAGTTGCATGTCAAGCGTGGAGCAAGTCTCATGAACGATGTCATGTAAGGTTAGCCCGGGCCGCTTCATCCCACCATCCCGCAAGATGCAAAGTACACAAGAAGCAATCAACAACAAAAGCATCAACGCCCACAATGACCATTGTGTTCTACTCGTGCAACAGATCTACATATAGACACGGCTCTGATACCACTGTAGGGATTCGTAGCATGGAAAACAAAAAAATTTCTACCGCATGCAAACAAACAAGCCAAGATCTATGTACTAGATTGTAGCAACGAGTCGATAGAGGAACTCACCCTCGAAGATTTTAAAGCGGTTAACGAGAGCGGATTCTTGTGGGTGATGTAGTCGTACTCTTTCCGATCTCAAGATCGCGTAGACGATCCTTCCGGCGCCGCGTTCCGGCAGAGCTCCCGCAGTCGGTCACACGTTCGGTACTCGATCAAGACCTTCCTCTCCCTTGTTCTAGCAGGCAGCAGAGGTAGTAGCACTCTCCTCGCGATTCCGGCAGCACGACGGCGTGGTAGCGGAAGTAGAGGGGAGATCTCGCAGGGCTTCGTCTTAAGCCGGAGCGAGTATGGTGGACTATGAGAGAGACCCTCGGCGATCTAGGGTTTAGACACGCCAAGGAGGAGCAAGGGTCGGCGGCTAGGGTTTGCCTAGGCGGCGGCAGCACGAGGTGGCGGCGCCGGGGCTAGGGTTTGCGGGGTGCGTGGGTTGTGTCTTGGAGGGGCAGCCCTGCCCCTCCTTATATTGGTGGAGGGGGCGCACCAGGGGAGGGGAGTCCCTCCCCAACTCGGTTTCCCAAGTGGGCCGGCGGTGGAGGGGAGGAACTCCTCCCCAAGTAGGTTTCCTACTTCCCCTCCACCTCACAAAATAGCCGTTTGACTTTTCAAATTGGCGTTTGACTTTTCAAATTAGGATTTGATTAAACCCTTTATTTTGTTCAGCGATGACACCTAGTACATGATGCAATCATTCAAACTTGATATGACACATTCATGTACCCTTCCCCTCCAGAGTGCCGGACATTCCAGAACCTTCTAGAACATTCTCGATGAAAACACCGGAACCATTCTCCAACCCTGAAACAGGACTTTCCTTATATGAATCTTATTCTCCGGACCATTTCGGATCTCCTTGTGATATCCCAGATCCCATCCGAGACTCCGAACAACATTCGGTCTCTTACTCATCATTCCATAACTACTCAACAACATCGAATCCTTAAGTGTGTCTCCCTACGGTTCGTGAATTATGCGGACATGATCAAGACACTTCTCCGATCAATAACCAATAGAGGAATCTAGAAATTCATATGGCTCCCACATATTTCTACGATTACTTTGCGATCGAATGAACCACTTACATACGATACCATTTTCCCTTTGTCTCACGTTAGTTTACTTATCCGAGGTTTTGATCGTCTGTATCTCTGCATACCTAGTTCAACCTCGTTACCGATAAGTACTCTTTTCTCGTTCCCGTGGTATGTGATCCCTTGTGAGCCAGTCACATGCTTGCAAGCTAATTGGATGACATTCCACCGAGAGGGCCCAGAGTATATCTATCTGTCATATGGATGGACAAATCCCACTCTTGATCCATATGTCTCAACCCATACTTTCCGAACACTCAATGCCACCTTTATAGCCACCCAGTTACGGTGTGGTGTTTGATGTCATCAAAGCATCCTTCCGGTGATGGTGATAAGCATGATCTCATGGTCGAAGGAATTAGGTTACTATGTATCAGAAAGCTTATAGCAAATGAACTATATTAAATGACTTGATCTTTATGCTATGCTTAACTATAGGAGTATGTCCATCACATCATTCTCCTAATGATATGACCCTGTTGTTAATAACATCTCTGTGTTCATGATCAGGAAACCATGATCATATATTAACCAACAAGCTAGTTTAACAAGAGGCTTTACTAGGGACTCTTTTATGTTTACAAATCACACAAGTATTAATGTTTCCAGTTAATACAATTATAGCATGGTATGTAAACATTTATCATAAGTATGAAGATATGATAATAACCACTTTATTATTGCCTCTTGGGCATATCTCCAACAAGAACCAGGACGGGTAAGAACGGCCGGGTAAGATAAGCATGAGAGCCGAGATACAATCTATCTCGGCCCGTATAGGACAAAGTTGTAACCTTTGCAGGTACCAACGAGCCGAGTCAACCGAGGAAGGGCCGAGTCAAGAAGGACACGAGGCACCTTTCTGAGTAAGGTTCAGGAGGGACCATGGTAAAGCATGGTCAAAAGAGAAGGGCGACGCCGGGTGACACAAAAGGAGCCGGGTGACGCCCAAAGCATGTGATGACGTACAAAGTAACAGCGTGACGTCAAAAAGAACAAGAAGCGGTGTACCATAAGACCGTTAGCTGTCAAGCTTTATGGACCGGCCTCTGGGCTTAGGGCAAGCCCATGACCTGGCCCATATTGTAGGGACCTAGATCCAAACAGTAAACCCAAAGGGGTATAAGCTAGCTAGCACTGCCTATATAAGGGGGAGCATAGCAGTAGTAGGAGGAGGTTGGACCAAGTAGGGAACTAGTGCTGTGAACTCAATCCTAAACAGCTCTAGGAGCACTTGTAATCTTTGGGGTATCAATCAAATTTCCAAGTCTGGAGAGTTCTACTTGTTCTTCATGCATGGCTCAACCGTGTACTCCCTCCCCGGTGACCATAAGCACTCATTCGGCCCCCAACTTAAGCCTACCCATGGCATATGTCGTGCCACCACCACGATAGCTGGACCTCTTCAGGTTAAATTGTGGCAACATAATTTTACTACCTAAGGTTAACAATGCAGAACGTATACAACATTATCGTCCAATTTGCCTACTTAACGTTAGTTTTAATTTTTTACAAAGGTTGCTACGATTAGACTGAATTCAGTGGCTAATCATGTTGTTCGCCCTTCTCAAACTCCTTTCATGCAAGGGAGAAACATCTTAGATGGCGTTGTAATTCTGCATGAAACGATACATGAACTTCACTCAAAAAAACTAAATGGTGTATTGTTCAAGATTGATTTTGAGAAGGCTTATGATAAAGTTAATTGGTCTTTACTACAACAAACACTCCATATGAAAGATTTTTCAGAAGAGTGGTGTGCTGTCTGGTGGAAGTGTTGCCATAAATGTCAATGATGACACAAGTAATTACTTCCAGACCAAAAA
Source organism: Avena sativa (assembly GCA_916181665.1). NCBI lineage: Eukaryota > Viridiplantae > Streptophyta > Magnoliopsida > Poales > Poaceae > Avena > Avena sativa. The sequence goes on along the minus strand of OV702294.1, from coordinate 160,151,890 downwards.
AGGGTTGCGACAAGGAGATCCGCTATCGCCTATACTATTTAATATAGTGGCAGATATGCTGGCTATCCTTACTGAGAGAGCAAAGGCTGAGGGCCAAATTGAAGGATTGGTACCACATCCTGTTGATGGTGGACTATCTATTCTTCAATACGCCGATGATACAATATTATTTATGGAACATGATCTGAAGAAAGCCAAGAATCTGAAGTTAATACTATCAGCATTTGAGCAGCTATCTGGATTGAAAATAAACTTTCATAAGAGTGACTTGTATTGTTTTGGCGAGGCTAAAGATGTGGCCCACCTGTATGCCGATCTCTTTGGCTATGGTATGGGGCAATTTCCAATCAATTATCTAGGAATACCGATACATTATCGGCGTCTCACGATTGCTGAATGGAAACTCGTTGAGGAAAGACTTCAGAAACGTCTTAATAGTTGGAAAGTTAAATTGCTATCCCTCGGTGGAAGACTGGTACCCATTAATTTAGTACTCACCAACATGGTACTGTATATGATCTCATTCTTCCAGTTACCAAAAGGTGTCTTGTCAAAAGTGGACTATTTCCGCTCAAGATTCTTTTGGCAGGGGGATAGTGAGAAAAATAAATATCGACTGGCCAAATGGAATGTCGTTTGCCGACCCAAAGAATATGGTAGATTGGGCATACATGATTTAAAAGTCAAAAACACTGCATTACTGGGTAAATGGTTATTCAAACTTCTTACCGAAGAAGGGGTCTGGCAAACCATTCTATGGAGGAAATATGTTGGCTCAAAAGCGGTGTCTAAACTGGTTTGGAAACCAGGTGATTCACATTTTTGGGATGGGCTAATGGCTTTCAAAAAGCATTTCTTCCGGTTTGGCATTTTTAATATTAGGGATGGTTCACAGATTAGGTTCTGGAAAGATAAATAGCTTGGCCAAACTTCTCTTCGTGAACAATATCCAGCTCTATATTCGATTGTTAGGCACAAAGAGGATACTCTCGCTGAGGTAATGGAAACAAATCCTCCTAATGTGTCTTTCAGAAGAAGTCTCTTAGGTCCTAGACTAGTGTCTTGGAATAATCTTTTAGTAAGATTATCCAGGATACAGTTATCTGAGGGCATGGGCGAATTCAAATGGAAATTACTACATAGTGATAAATTTTCTGTTGATTCATTTTATAGAGCTTTGATCCAACCTAATATTCCAGTCGATGACAATAGTAAAATTTGGAAGATGAGGATACCCCTTAGAATGAAGATATTTGCTTGGTATCTCCGTAAAGGGGTGATTCTCACGAAAGATAATCTTGTTAGGAGGAATTGGTATGGTAGCACTGAATGCTTATTTTGTCACCGTTATGAGACAATACGCCATTTATTCTTCCATTGTAAATTTTCTCGTGCTGTATGGTCAATCATCCAAATAGCCTCTGGTTTATCTCCTCCTCGATCGGTAGTCAATGTATTTGGCAACTGGATGAATGGGATTGAGGATAAATATGAGACTTTATTTAGGGTGGGATGGCTTGCCATTATTGACGATTTGGCTATGTAGAAATGACAAGATTTTTAATAATATTGTATCTTCTCCCTTGCAGGTTATCTACCGAGCCACGACTGTACTCCGATCATGGACTTCTCTACAGCGTATGGAGTTCTGCGACTTGTTTGCGGAGGGCAGTAGACGGTTGGAGGATACGGCACGGGATATCTTCTCCCGACATGGATGGCAGCAAGCGCTGCAGATAGATCTTCCTTAGCTACTTTGGAGAACTGTGTTTTTTGTTTTACATTACTTTGTAATTTCGTTGTTTTACTGTTTTCGTCCGAGACTGTGTGGTTGATCGGCTGTGTGCATTCTAGTTATGCAGAGGCCGGGTGTAAACTTACTGTTAAGTAATAAAGCGTCAATTTCAAAAAAAAAATCAATTATAGATGGAACATGTAGTATGATACGATATTTCTACATGTACGATTCATAGTACGAAACAAATACGTCAATGTAAGGTATTGACATTTCAGAACCAGTAACATCAAAGGGGAACACATGGAGCTCATCACGTTTCCCTTTGATTAGAGCCTTCTCGATCGTCCATGATTAGACTGTGACCCTGCTCACGCATGGATCATACACCAGTATGTTGACAGGACAGCAAAATAAACTGCAGATGAACACCAGGCGGAGAGTGAGGTCGATCGAGGAGAGGGTGAAAACATTTGGCAAACTGTTGAACGCAGCAAAATGCAGATTATATATTGACGAATTGATATTTTTCTCGTCTTGGTCTGATGAGTATTGCGCAACTTCAAAACAAAACAACCTACACGTGGTCTACCTAAACAAACTCCGGCTGCTGGCAATAAACCACGCTGCAGGTACCATCTTTTGATTTGAGCACGTACATAACTGTTGATTGATGTTATCTCGGAGTAGAGCACATCACACAGAAAGTGACGGCGCTGCTTATCTGAATTAATGACATCGATCTGTTAAGCAAATATATAGTAAGCATGGGGCCAAGTTACGTCTTGATCATCAGACTGTACCTGCTATAGTTGATTAGAGGATGTATTTATTTATATGCATGATTCATAGTAGGAAACAAATTCAGTAACCTCGCCATGTCACGGTCAGGTGGAAGGTTGACGTTTCGGAACCAGGAAAATCAAGGTAAATGCAGGGAGCTCACGCTTCTTCTTATAGAAAATTAATTGATGTGCCTGATGATAGATCGCACGTCTGCAGCGAGCCGGCCCGGTGCCAACCACGCCGCTCGAAAGCACACTGCAGGTCTGCTGTCTGCAGCTCCATGGATCGATAGAATCTGATACCACTTATACCATCCTTGCTAGTATGATTGCTAGCGAGCGAGAGATCGGATGATCTTTATGGGAAAGAAAAGTAAGAACGAAATGGGAGAAAGAGAAGTTGTGTTCTCACTTTTTAGATCATACTGATTACAATCGCAACTCACGCTTAGGCCTTGTTTACTTCTTCAGTATTTTTATCCCCAAAAGATGTGGGATATGCGGCGATTTGGTATTCACCCAATACTCTATCATGATGAAGAGTTTTTAATCTAGTCAAAAATACACTAGTGTGGAGGGGATTTGTAGGGATATTCCGGGATTATCCACTCCAAACCCGGGCCCCCTTCTTTTCAGCTTTTTGGCCAGCTTCTCTCAGAAGCTACCCTCGACCAGCTTCTCCCAAAATCTCATCTGCCAAAATCGTTTATACTTTTAAATTGACATTGAAACTACTAGTTAAGAGGTTTGAATGAATTTTGAAGATGAGATTCTGGGAGAAGCTGGTCGAGGTTAGCTTCTGGGTGAAGCTGGCCAAGAAGCCCTCAAATACCCTACAAGCAAACAAGGCCTTATGTAGCTGTCACACGCACACCTATAGCTGTGGCTCGCAGGCCCACCTGTCACCCACACTCACACACAGCTTGTGCGCCATTTCTGTACCAGCCTAGCTCGTGACGCGCCCGTACCATACGGCTTGTTGACACGCTCCTTCTTCTTATAGAAAATTAATTAATTTAAATGTGCCTGAAGATACACGTACGTCTGCAGCAGCGAGCATGTGGAGCCTTGTTGGCCTAGTGGCTCGATATGTGGAATCGATGAACACCGGCCGGATCCGACCGGAAACGAAGATTGCCGCTGGCCCACTGCCCACTTGGGTTGAACGAACCTTTGTAGGTACGCCAAGCTTCCACGCATGGCCCACAGGGGCCGGGCGATGCCATTGCCATCGCTGCCATGATACGGACCGGTGGCCGGCTTGGAGCTTTCCCCTTCTTCCGGTAGCGATGGCTGTCGCGAGATGAGCTCCACTACTGCACATCCTCGACTTTGCCATGCCGAGGGGGCGAGGTCCCTGTCTCTCGCCAAAAGCGTCTCCGACTCCAGCCAATTCCGTCTGTCAGCTAGCTACCGATCTACTAGCTACCTCTTCCTGCTGCAGGGCTACAGTAGTCCCTCCTACTACTCTCCGACTCTTCTCGCTCGTTGCTGGGCATGGAAGCGAACAAAACCACGGGAGATTCGACCAAGCCAGGCGACGTAGGAGTCTTCCGTCTAGTGAGCCATCTCTTCCCGGCCGGACGTGCGTCCGGTGCCATGTCTGGGGACGTCAGGTATCCTACCTTCAGTAAAGAGACCATCTCACTTCCGAATATAAATGACTGATAAGCGAGTGGAGTTTTTTTTTTTAGCACCCGACATATATCGCTGCCTTCAAGTCACTGGAATACAAAAGGCCTAAGAAATGAAAAATTACACAGAGGCCCTAAATTAAGCACCTCTGAAGAAAACTTGAAAAAGCAATCAAGCCCTAAGCCCTTCGTCCTCTTCCTCCTCCAGATCGACGACGAAGCTCCGGCGTCAGCCAACACCCTCGCCACAGGGGGCAACCGACACAAGGAGCAAAGCAGCGGAGGAGCGGCAAACCTACTGCCATTGAGTCCGACGCATTGACGAGACCTGCCGCCAAGGAAACGCCAGAGAGAAGCTCCAGAACGCTTCTCCGCCAAGAAGCACCGCAGAGACCGCCACATGCGAGAGAGTCACCATGACTCGACGAAGCAGGCGAGCGACACCGAGGCGCCTGAGACCAAGAAGCCGACGAACCGCCTCCGCACCGCTGAAGAAGAAGCAGGGCCGCCATCCCTCCTCCTTGCCACCACGACCGGCCAGGAGAGACAACGCCACCACACACCACACAGGCCACCACACCTCCTCACCACCATGGCCGGCCAGGAACAGAAGACACTGGGTTGCGGATCCACAGCAGCGGGAGGCCCATGACAGCCTTATTGAAAAGGAGACGCCAGTCGGCACCGGTGCGAGCTACCCCGGCCGAAGGAGAAACCGGTGGCGGTTTTGTGCTCAAAACCCTAAGATCCAGATCTGGCCAGGATCTGCACCTCGCCCCAAACTACGGGCATAAAGCCCAAAACCCTACCAGAGTGGAGATTTTGTGCTCCCGAGCATCCCAGTGCGGTGCTCCTGCCATTTTAAAAATTCGAGAATCATATTTCCGAGTTTCAAGAAATATTCTGATGTAGCCAAAAAAATCTACAAACATGAAAAAATATCAATTTTGAATACTTTGTATTCTGATCTACACAAAAAAGACAAATGTGTGGATCTGTGCATGTAATTTTTAAATCACCAAACTTTATTAGATTTGTTTATGTATTCTATAATACAAAGAATTTTTGTTGTGATTTTTCATGTTTGTGGGATACAAAGTTAACTATGTCCAGAATTATTTTCAGATTTTTCTAAAACCTATACATATGGTTTTAAAAAAAAACGAAGAAAGCTCTGGAGCTCGGGAGACAAAAATACATGCTCTATGAATGTTAGAGTGTTAGAGAACAAAAACAAACCTAAACTGTGAACTGCGGCGCGTAGCTTGAGGGTCTAGTCTTCTCTCTTAGTGATGGAACCCGCCCACCCATTCAAGCCATTGAATTATTCATGATTTTTTTGATAGAGTATTCATGATTAAATGGAGAGAAATCTCCTTGATTTTAATTTCAAAGAAAACATGGTATTTTTTTGCTGACTTGGACCTCACCCCAAACTATAGCCATAAAGCCCAAAACCCTACCCGAGTGGAGATTTTGTGCTCCCGAGCATCCCAGTGCAGTGCTCCTGCCATTTTAAAATTTCGAGCATCATATTTCTGAGTTTCAAGAAATATTCTGATGTAGCCAAAAAAACTACAAACATGAAAAAATATCAATTTTGAATATTTTGTATTCCGAGCTACACAAAAAAGACAAATGTGTGGATCTATGCATATACTTTTTAAATCCCCAAACTTTATCAGATTTGTTTATGTAGTCCATAATACAAAGAATTTGTGTTGTGATTTTTCATGTTTGTGGGATACAAAGTTAACTATGTCCAAAATTATTTTCGGATTTTTCTAAAACTTATACATATGGTTAAAAAAAAATCACTAGAGCTCGGGAGGCAAAAATACATGCTCTATGAATGTTAGAGTGTTAGAGAACAAAAACAAACCTAAACTGTGAACTAAGCGTAGCTTAGAGGGTCTAGTCTGCTCTCTCAGTGATGGAACCAGCCCACCCATTCAAGCCATTGAATTATTCATGATTAATTTTTTGATAAATTATTCATGATTAAATGGAGAGAAATCTCTTTGATTTTAATTTCAAAGAAAACATGGTATTTTTTTTTTGCTGACTTGGACCTCTCTTACCTAAGCATGAAGTTATCCTAATTATATCTTATCATATTGTTTAACTTTGATTTGACTGTGTGTTACTAGGATCCTTGGTTTTCCATATTCGTATGAAATGAACCAGTCACGCACATTTACAAAATTATTATGTATTTTATGTCCCTTTATTTTGCATATGTATTCCTATCCCGCTCATATATGTTCCATTTTATGTATTTTATGTCCCTTTATGAGCTAACACAACACGATTCCAACAGAGATGGCGTCTCTTTCTCCTCCTCTCTCTCGCGACCGGCGACCGCCTCTCCCAAATTCAAAATCCCACGCCAGATCCACCTCGCCGGCGCCCCCTGTGCTAGTTGCTCCCGCGCATAGGGTTGGTGCGCGCCTCATGCCGATGGGGTGGTGGTAGACCTTGTGTCTGGATCTTAGGGGGTGGGTGAGAAGGGGATATATCTACATGTTTGAGGACATGAGGTATATGTATTATTATGAGCTCTTACTTATGACGAGCAGTTAGGGTATGTATAGTGCTAGACGTTTAGATAGGTGCTTAAGTGATTAAAAACAAGACGTGCGGAAAGAAAATTAGACAAGCGCGTTTGTCCCTCATCGTGCGGCGCTAACCTAGGCGCTAAATAGAATTTTTTTTCTACATCCGTAGAGTCCTCTGCAGGAAAAACACACGAAGCGTCGACTCTTGGCTTTTCGTCGATGCTAGCTGCTTTCCTCGGAACGGCCGGGATTTTGGCAAAACCACCGAGAATCTAAGCCTAGCGTCTGTCATTAGCGCTCGCGTTGTACGTGCCCTTACCAGACAGTGCTATTCTTCTCATGGATCTCTATATCTTTTACACTATAGTCTGCTCTGAACGTCGACCCCCAGATCAAATGCAGATGAACACCACGAGGTTGGAGTCGAGGAGCAGATCTGTCCGTTGAACATGTGGCGAAATCTGTTTGTCTGATTGAACCAGGCAAAATGCAGACGCAAGTGGATTAGTATACAGAGATGCTGGACGTGGATCGGGTACAGTACCTCGGATTGCATTGCCAACGTTGATCCTTTCTTGTCGTGGTCAGAGTTACAGCGATGCCCTGCTCTAGTGCTGAGTGCTGTTGTCAGCTCCTTGCAGTTTAACACCCATTTGTTTTTCGAGCTACCGCACTCATGTCACTGAAGTAGGCAAATGCACGCTGTTCAAACTTTTGGTTCGCAATGAAGCTAGAGCACAGGTGTTCAAACTTTTGGTTCGCAAATCCATGCTGCAGTGGTCGTTAGAGCACAGGTCTGCGTTTTTATCTACCCTAGCCCATATGAAGTGGTAATCTTGCATATGTCGTTGGAGCAGATAGCTGCAGTGGCGATCTTGTTTGAGATCAGGCCTATGGTTGTATCTTTTCAGGCTATATATTCGTATTCTCTGCTTTGGTGCGGTTGAAACCAGCTACATATATGACATTTCTGTTGTATGTTGTCTACTGTAAATCGTCATTTGCGTTCACCGAAGATGACAAATGAACTTATTGGAAACTTAAGATAAGTAGTACATTAGTTCAGATTTACAGTGATTTCCATCAGCTCAAATGCCTTCCTAAGGATAAAAACGGTATTCCCTCCGGTCCATATTAATGTTCTTAACTTTGTCTAGATTTGGATGTATCTATTTAAGTATTTAGACTAGATGTATTCGTATCTAGACAAACTTAAGAACATTAATATTGACCTAAGGAAGTACAATAGTTAGTACTCCCTCTGTCCCGAATTACTTATCATAGATCTATCTAAGTATCGTATTTATCTAGATGTTTTTAAATGCATAGATACATTCGAATCTAGACAAATCTGCGACATCTAGTTGGGACAGAGGAAGAACAATTTAATCATACTGTTTCTTCAAGATGCATGCAGTCTATAAATGTACTTTGGTTTTAGAATTATCTGATCCCTGCGGTTAACCTATGCGGTTTAACAACCATTCTGTTTTCAAATCAGAGCTGCTACTACATCCATGTCATCCAAGGAAGATTACAAATGCAGAGTTACTACATCCATGTCATCCAAGGAAGATAACAAAATGCAGGCATATGCTAGCTGCCAGTTGCTGCAAACAACTATGGATGCCCATGCTTGACGCACGAGGTATATGTATCATTCTGAGCTCTCTTCTGACAGGAGTTACCAGACAGTGCTGATTCTGCTCATGGATCCCCATATCTCTTACACTATAGTCTGCTCTGAGGGTCGACCCCCAGACCAAATGCACGTGAACACGACGAGGGCGAGGGAGATGAGTAGCTTTGTCTGTTGAACATGTGGTGAAAACTGCTGTCTGCTTGAACCAGGCAAAATGCAGATGAACAGATTCCCAATATCTTACTAAATGCCTGCTTTAGTGCTGTAGGCTCCTTGCAGTTTAACACCCATTGTTTTTCCAGCTACTGCATTCGTGTCAACTGAAGAAAGATTACCATGCAGGCATATGTTTGCCGCGAACAACTATGGATGCAGATGGTTCACGATTAAGGTAGTATATAGATTATTCGGAGCCTTCTCGCCGATGATTAGACTGTGATCCTGCTCATGGATCCACATAGATCTTACACCAGTATGTTGACAGCTAAATAGACTGCAGATGAACACCCGGAGCAGTTTCAGTCTGGAGGGAAAACATTTGGCGAACTGTTGCCTGATTGAACCAAGCCAAATGCAGATGAGCGATGATTTTTTTTTCGTGCCTAACAAACCCACACGTGGTCTACCTAATAAAACTAAGAAGTGAGTCTTCCAGGTCAATGGCATGAAACTAAGAAGTAACCCAAAGTAAAAGGGCATAAATACCCATACCAATGATAGGAATGAGTCTTCCAACAATTCTATAGGTTCATCTAAATATGCTTGAAGGTGTATTCCAATTGGAACAAAAAAAAATTCTCCAACTATATTTTTTGCTGCGTCTCCCCAAGGCGACTAGGGTTTCCCGCGCCGCCATGGTGAACGCGAGCAGAGTGGATTCCCAGCCGCGCCCGCGGCAAGAGAGTCCAAGTTGGAGTCGCCCTCGGTCTCCGCCATCGCGTGCTACCCATACACCGGGCATCGGACGGTCTCCTGCGGTCAGATCGGACCCGGCAGGTGTGAAAGAACCCCCAGATCGGATTGGTTCTCACGTTGGACAAGCTACCCCAGAACCCATGGCGGCGGCTGCGGAAGAGGCCCCTGCTCCTATGGCGGAGGAGCGCACGGGCGACAACATGGCGAATGGCCAAGGCGGCGGCGATGACGGTGGCGGAAGGAAAGACCCACACGAGGAGGATGAGGAGTTTCTCGAGGAGGCGGACTGGGTTCGACCGGTGGAGATCGAAGATGAGGATGAGGAGGACCTGGACGTGGAGGCTGGGCGGTGGACAGCTTTGGCCCGCTATGTCTCACGCCGTAGGTTCAGTGCCCGGACCATGTTTGATGAACTCGGATCGGTGTGGCGCACGGAGAGCAAGATGACCTTCAAAGATCTAGGCGACAATCTGTTCCAGCTAGATTTCTATGGCGAGGCTGATTACAAGTTCGTGATCAAGGGCGGTACTTGGCATCATCGGCATGACACAGTTATTGTGGTTCCTTTCGGACGGGACCAGAACGCTGTAGACGCCCGTCCATCTGCCTTCCCGATCTGGGTGAGGGTATACGATCTTCCGCGCACTCTCATGACGAAGAAGAAGGGCATGCTCCTAATGAAGAATCTAGGCGAAGTTATGGAGGTTGCCACGGATGACGGCGAGCAGGCCAGCGGTCCTTTCCTCCGGGTTCGCATGAGGTGGCCGATCCGGCAGCCCTTGGTGTACACGCTGCCGGTGAGCTGGAAGGAGAAAACAACGAGGCATAATCTGCGGTATGAGACGAGCATACACTTCTGTTTTTTCTGTGGCTGCATTGGGCATGCACGCAAGGAGTGTAAGTTGGAAACTGTGCCGCACCCTGGGCGGCGCTATGGTCCTGAGCTGCGAGTATCGCCTTTCAAGAAGTTTGAAGGCCAACGCTTCACGGTCAGAGGGAAGAAGCCCATGGCAGCTAGGAAACTATTCCCAGATGAAGATGAAAGCAGCATGGCCGGCAGCGTACGACCGTCTCCACGGAGCACGCCGATGCCCTCTCGATCGGCGTCTCGGACAGCGTCCCCAGCGCGTGGTCGAAGGAATATGAACGCGGGGGCGCCGAAGCAGACCCAGGGCTGCGAGGCGGATGACACAGCCGACACAATGGCTGCGAACCAAGCTCGCGAACAGTTGGCGCAGGAACTGAATGCCAGGCTCCGTGTGCGTGACTCACCGGTCAAGAGTGCACCACCTCCAAATACGAACGGTGGCAGCCACCAATACCACACGGCTGATATAAGGGAGGAGGAGATACACCTGAAACATACTACAGATGGTGTCACACAACTCCGTAAACAGTGGGAGGAGCGCACGGCAAATCGTTCTGCTAATAAGCCTAAACCTTCTGCTTATACGGGTGACAAGGCTGACCCAAGTGTACCTCGTGACAAAGGAATAGCAGCAGGTGTGGATGCCTCACAGCAACCCGCTTCAGACAATACTAGGTCTGCTGATGATCCTATATCCGCAACGGAATCCCAACGCTTTTGCCAAGTGACAGGCATTAATTACCGGGTTTACAAGAATCGCAAGGGCACTGTGAATCAATTGCTTGTCCGTGAACTGGGGAGTGCACGAGGCATGGCTGAGCTTCGCATGAACAGTCTGCTGGGTAAGCGTGCTGCTGAGTTCAACATGGCACACCAACATGAGCAGGAGGAGTCGAGCTTTGAGATTCTACTTGGTCCAAAACGAACCAGAGCAGATGAAGCATCGACGGCAAATAATGTACACATGTCGGGACCTCACGGCGAGGCCCGACATGAGCAATGAGTATAGCAGGCTGGAACTGTCGGGGGGCGGGGCAATCCCCGACAGTTCAAGAGCTCACCTGCCTTGTGCAGGCCCATCACCCCAGTCTATTGTTCCTCTGTGAAACTAGGCAACATCCTGATCGGGTTCGAAACCTTCGGCACCGGCTTGGAATGAAGGGTTGCTTCGCTGTTAAGGGAGAAGGCACAGGGGGCGGACTTGCGCTGTTTCATTCAGAAGATGTTGAAGTGGATTTGTTGTCTTTCAGTCAGCGCCACATTGATGTACATGTGCAGGGTGAACCATTTGGCGCACGATGGCGTGGAACATTTGTTTATGGGGAGCCAAAGGCGTCCGAACGGCACAACATGTGGACCCTGCTCCGCCACATCAAGAATGCGTCCTCGGAGCCCTGGATGCTACTCGGTGATTTCAATGAAGCCATGTGGCAGGAGGAGCATTTCTCACACTCGCGTCGGTCGGAGCGGCTCATGATGGACTTTCGTGAAGTCTTATCACACTGCGACGTGTACGACCTTGGCTTCAAGGGGACACCATGGACGTTTGATAATAAACAACGTGGCCAACGCAACGTCAAAGTCCGGTTAGACCGAGCCGTGGCATCCCCGGCATGGTCGAGCCGCTTCCCTGAGGCAAGTGTGCAACACCTAATCACCTCACGCTCTGATCACTGCCCGTTGCTATTGTCCTTGTTTCAGGCAAAGGAGGAGAAGAGAAGCCAACCGATCCGGCGCTATGAGGTCATGTGGGAGAGGGAGCCCTCTCTCTCTGCGACTGTTGAGGAGGCATGGTCTCGGCGGGTGGGTGTGCAGGACTTGGGCGACGTCTGTTCATCCCTGCGTTCTGTTATGTGCTCGCTCTATGACTGGAAGAAACAACATTTCAAGCCGGTCTCAAAGGAACTAGATAAAAGGAGTGAGAGGCTAGATGAACTGATGCACTTGACAGATGATACGAGCGAAGCTGAGAAGAGGCAAATCCTTGGGGAGATGGACGAGTTACTGTATTGAGAGGAGCTCATGTGGATGCAACGCTCACGCATCAAGTGGTTGCGCGAGGGAGATCGGAACACGCGCTATTTCCACCGCAAGGCTACGTGGCGTCAGAGGAAAAACAAAATTTCCAGATTACGTAGAGAGGATGGGACATGGACGGAGGATACCGGTGAGATTGGGCATATGGCAACAAATTTTTTCCAGCAGCTGTACACTCGGGATGACAGTGTGAACTCAACGGAGCTGATTGATCTGTTTACCCTCCGCGTGGATGAGGAAATGAACGCCAAGCTGTGTGCTCCGTTTTCAGAGAAGGAAATAAGCGATTCTTTGTTCCAGATTGGCCCACTAAAGGCCCCTGGTCCGGACGGGTTCCCAGCCCGCTTTTTGCAGCGCAATTGGGACCTATTGCGCGAGGATATCGTCCGCGCTGTGCAATTTTTCTTCAGCTCAGGGGTTCTACCTGAAGAGGTCAATGACACTGCAATTGTTCTTATTCCGAAGAAGAATAGTCCGGAGGAACTAAAGGATTTCCGACCAATTAGTCTATGTAATGTAGTGTTCAAGATAATCTCCAAATGTTTGGTTAACCGCTTATGACCTCTACTGGATGACATCATCTCACCGGTGCAGAGTGCATTTATTCCAGGCAGGCTGATTACTGACAATGCCCTGATGGCTTTCGAGTGCTTCCATGCGATACAAAGCAACTCGGCTGATCGGTCCAAATTTTGTGCGTACAAGCTGGATATGGCTAAGGCATATGACCGCGTGGACTGGCGTTACTTAGAAGGTGTAATGGCGAAGTTGGGCTTTCATAGCACATGGATTCGGTGGATTATGCAGTGTGTTACCACCGTCCGATACACAGTTCGCCTCAATGGACAAGCGTTGGACACCTTCACGCCTACACGAGGGCTGCGCCAAGGCGATCCTCTCTCACCATATCTGTTCCTGCTAGTAGCCGATGGATTATCTCGGTTGATTCAGAAAGAAGTCGAGGATGGGAGCTTGAACGAGCTGAAAATCTGCCGCCGAGCCCCTGGAATGTCCCACCTGCTGTTTGCGGACGATAGCCTATTGTTCTTCCAAGGGTCGGTGCAGCAAGCGACAGTGGTAAAGGAGGTACTGGATAGATATGAGCAAGGCACGGGCCAACTTGTTAGCCTCGGAAAATGCTCGATTATGTATGGCCGACGGGTGCCTACTCAGGTACAAGCTGACATTAAACAAATTCTTTGATACGACACTGAAAGTTTCGAAGAGAAGTACCTTGGGCTCCCCGTCCCTGAGGGCCAAATGTGGAAAGGGAAGTTTAAAACTCTGAAAGAGAGGTTCCTAAAGCGGCTCAGCGATTGGGCAGAGAAGTACCTGTCAAGTGGAGGGAAGGAAATCTTAATCAAAGCGGTATTGCATTCACTCCCCCTTTATGCCATGAGCGTGTTTAGATTCCCTGCAGGCATGATTGAGGAGCTAAACAAGCTAATACGGGATTTCCATTGGGGGGATGAGCATGATCGCCGTCGCATGCACTGGCTCTCTTGGGACAAAGTGACACAGCCAAAAATGTGTGGCGGCATGGGGTTCCGAGATTTCAAGGTCTACAACCAGGCACTGCTTGCTCGGCAGGCCTGGCGGCTGCTGCAATTTCCGGACAGCCTCTGTGCTCGCCTCTTAAAAGCCAAATACTATCCATCTGGTCACCTCCTTGATACAACGTTCATCCAGGATGTTTCTCCTACTTGGCAAGGTGTGATGCACGGTTTAGATCTCCTAAAACAGGGAGCCATATGGCGTATTGGGTCAGGTACAATGGTGAAGATATGGCGGGACAATTGGATCCCGCGAGCTGACAATCTTAAGCTGCCAGGCATGAAGGAGACATGCAGACTGAGGTGGGTGTCGCAGCTTATCGACCCAGTAACTCGCACTTGGGATGAAGGCACCATTCGACACTACTACTACCACCATGATGCGGAGGCCATTCTTCAGATTAAACTACCTCAGCGTCAGTCGGATGATTTTGTTGCATGGCACATGGAGAATTCTGGCGTGTTTACAGTCAAGAGTGCATATAGGCTAGGCATGCAACCGAAAATCCAGGCTCTTAGTCACGGACAATGCAGCTACGAACCTGATGGTGAGAGGAGTATATGGAACCTGATCTGGAAGACACCAGTACCCCAGAAAATACGTGTGTTTGCTTGGCGTCTAGCCACTGATTCGCTAGCAGTCACAGCAAATATTCATCAGCGCATTCAAAAAGTCTGCCCAATATGCCCGATATGCAGTACAGAGAATGAGGACGTACATCATGCGATGGTGAGATGTACTCTAGCTCGTGCTCTACGTGATGGTATGAGAGCAGAGTGGGCTCTGCCACGTGAAGAGGATCTCCGTCAGACTGGCCAAAGCTGGCTCCTTCTCCTGCTTGACGGCAGCAATGTTGACATGAGGATCAAGCTGCTCTTTCTGTTTTGGCGCACCTGGCATCATCGCAATAATGTTGTGCATGGAGATGGTAAGGCCTCTGTCTCGGCATCAGTCCCTTTCCTCCGGAGCTATGTTGAATCTATTCGGCAAGAGCGGTCTGATTCTGATTTGAAAGGGAAGGCTCCAGCAGTGCCCCTTCGAACAGTTGAACGATCTACGACGGAGGTGCCATCGAACTGGCAAAAACCTGACCACGGCTGGATTAAGGTTAATGTGGATGCTGGCTGGAATGCCTCTTCAGCTGCAGGAGGCGCTGGGGTAGTCATACGAGACGCGCAGGGCACAGTGCTGCACTCTGAATGGAAAACTTTGCCCTTGTGTGCCAGTGCCGAGGAAGCTGAGACTTTGGCTTGTTTGGAGGGCATCCGATACTTGGCGGCGCACCCTCATCACCCTGGCGTGTTGGAGTCTGACTGTGCGCGCCTCATAGCCGTGCTATTTTCAGCTGAGCAGGATCGATCTGGACATTGGTGCTTAATATTGGAGGCCAGGGCGCTCCTTGGTCTTCTACCAAATGTTCGCCTGAGTAAGGTTTCTAGGGTGAGTAATAAGGTAGCGCATGATCTTGCGCAATTAGGTAAGCGTGAGTGTGGTGTATTGCAAGGAGCGGTTCCTTCCTGCGCGTTGGACGCCCTTTTGCGAGATTGTAATAACGATGTGGCCTAATTAATAAAGTTCACCCAGTTCAAAAAAAATATGCTTGAAGGTTTGTTTTATCTATCGTTTGTTTAAACATAAGTCTACTTATTATTGAGCATGTTTGTAGAGTGCGAAAGATATTATAGCCCACTTGCTTGTTGCTATTTTGTAAAGGTAAAACCTAGTGAACTTTGTGCGGCAATGAAAAAAAAAGCAAAGCAGTAAACTCCATGGTCCATGTTAATTTTATCACATTTATGCTCAAGGACGAGCATAGGTTAAGCTTGGGGATGTTTGATGCATGTAAAATGCATCCATGAACTTTGTCGTTTATTGTTTCAAAATTATTATTATTTTACAACATTATTATATTTATTAGGACTAACCTACTAACATTTGCAAAAGTGCATAAGTTCTTGTTTTACACTTTATTGTGTAGAAAATACACAAAAATGCAAGGAAACCGCGCATTATGAAGAAATCTGGAAATTTCTGGAATCTGTCCCTACAAAACTCTTTTTGAAGATTTCCAGAAATGACCCCGAAGATGACGTCTAATGGAAAAGTGTAGAAAGTAAAGTTGTGGGGAGTTTTATGCGCAATTTAGACATACAATTTGCCCCAATCGGAGTCCGGATGCATTTTTATAGCCATATTACTGTAGAGGACAGAAGTAGTTTCGGGACTCAAAAAACATGTGACGTGGTTGACTCAAACTCCTTCCATCTATGATGATTTTGGCCGAACCAGGACATGATGGACTCATTAAGGACAGAGAGGACTCCTAAGAAGGTCCTAGAGATGCCCAAGAGCCCTTGGATCCAAGGGGCATCCATCATATGGCCAAGATTTGATCTCCACCACTATATATTGAGAGGAAATCATATTTTTGGAGACATCCACCGATAGCCACAAAATTCCCCCTCCTTGGCAGGGAGGAGCTCCTTAAGATCAGGACCATCTCCAAGGAAGAAGAAGGGGCAAGGGGCCGCTGCCCCCAAGGATAGCCGCCGCCCATAGAAGGGCACCGATGTCTCCCTACCGCCGGCGCCACCTCCTCTCACCGCGTGGCCGCCTCTCCCCCTGAGGAGGCTCATCGCCATCACCATCTACTCCAAGATCCCATCATCCCCCAGTGTAATCTCTTGGAAAACATGATGTATGATGCAATATATTATTTCCCCATGATCTATTGTATGACTATGTTGATGTTTGAGAAGTGAATTGTTATGGCAATTGTGATCTAGTTTGTTTTGGTTGCATACAGGTATATTTTATCTTCTATAATGATCTTGATGCACTAACATATGAGTGCACACATATGTTGGGAGATGCACAAGATTTTCACCGTTGCATGTTGATAGGATAAGGGATAAACGAAGTTTGACAGAAGCCAAATCCTAAGTCTTAGAAATATATGTAGTATTAATTCATGGTTAATCAACATGGGTATTATCATGGGGACCTTAGATCTAAATACGGTGGTTGGACTTTATGTCTTAATATTACCTCGTTTGTTCTTAGTTGGCCCTGAGATCAATCACTAATGGTGTATTTGCTCATATCCATGGCGACACCTAGTTATGGCTCCTCCTAAAAGAAACAATAAGAAGACTATATATGTGCTTCACTAATTGGGACAACCAAATGAATAAAATAGCAATTTTCCTAAACATTTTCTCCCATAGATTATCCACATCCACTCCACTAGCTTCACTTCATTTGCATTATTTTACTTATAGTATTTATTTTAACTACTTTATTATTTTCTAGTTAATCCAAAAAACAACCACACACACTTTAGATCCTAGCTCTACATAGAAGGTTATATAAGTGGGTTATAGGGCTTTAGAGAATAGATAGTTTACTTTCAGATCCTTTTGGGTTCGACACTCAAATACTTATTAAATTGTACTACGGTTGACGAGGTTTGATCTCATCAATGCCCATTGTTATGGACTTGGGTTTTGGAGAAGATGGGGATGCTGGAGATCGCGGAACGGTTAGCAAACAAGCAACACGAGGACGCGAGGTTTACCCAGATTCAGGCCCCCGGAGGGAAAACCCTACTCCTGCTTGTCTGCTCTTGATTACGGCGGAACCGAAGGTTACAGGGGTGCGTAGATTCGATCTGGCGTGGAGGTGTGTATGCGAAAGTATGAGTCGAGAGATCTAGGTCGTGCCCTCCTAGCCTTTATATAGACTCAAGCAGGTCCTGGGCATAGACCTAGCCGGTTACAAGTTCTAGGGTTTTACCCCTTTGAATTTCCTATCTACGCTAGTCTTGCTCTCCAAGGATCCGAAGGCGTCATGGGCCTTGGCCACCCAAAAATCTTTATGGGCCGGCGTACATCTGCCGTGTGCCTTCCTTGGGCTAGACCAGGTATGCTGAGATCACGTACCCGTAGGGTATAACCATGTCAGTAGCCCCCGAGTGATCAGTCGAATTGTAGATTCAGCTGAGGACTCTTCAATCCTTCGGGTGCAACTATGTATTAATAGTATGTGTGTAGGGATTGTTGATGCGTGTGCCTGACTCACCCGACGGATCAGGGTCAGTTAACTGTCTTAGGACGAAACAACACGATCTTTCTCAGGTTCGAGTCCCTTAACTCGAACCCAGAACATATGCTCGCGTAATTCGACTCAGGCCGCGGAGGACTTACATGAGTTGAATTCCAGTGATTTTAATTGATGTACCCAACGAGTCCGTCGGGATTTTTCATCGCGCCTGCTGACACGGGTTTATACTAGCAGAGCGCGGTCGTGTGCGTTGCCAGGCCATCAGATGATATCTGTAGGTCTTATCTTTGTGTCGCAGACACAACATCCGAATGTTTATCACCGCGGAGGTGTTTCGGGTGGCCAAGGAGAACGTTTCTCACTTAGCGTTTTGTTGGGGTAGAGTTGCCGAAAAGTTTTTACGTGCTGATCTAAAAGATCGCAGTCGAAGAATTCATAGGGTGCGCGACCAGCGCTCCCTATGGGAGTAGCCCCCGAGTGTCTGTTCGAGTCGTAGACTCGAGCGGAGACTTTTATTCAGGCGTTTGTTCAGTGTTAAGTCCGCAGGACAAAAAAAATTTCGGATGTTTAAACCCATCCTCCCTATGGGAGTAGCCCCCGAGTCCGTAGTGGAGTCGTAGACTCGACGTAGGACTCGAAGAAAATAGTTCGTTTATTTATTCCTCTTTCGGGTGTGCGGCTAGCGCTCCTAATAGGAGTAGCCCCCGAGTAATTAGTCGAATCGTAGATTCGAGTGAGTACTCTTAGCTTTGAAGCCAAATAAATTATAGTTGTTGCTAGTATAGCTTTTGATGACGTCAGTGCTGACGATCAATGACCTCAAACGTCTGTTGCGCCAGAGATGACTTGACTGGACGAACGTGGGTCCCACTTGCTGACCTTGAATTGACCGGTCACGCGCGGCATGGAGATAATTACGGCGTCGCCTCGATTTCCACGCGTAGTGGACGGCGTGGTAACGACGGTTCGTTGTGATGCTGACACATGTATGGCCAGATCTGCCGTTGGCGTTAGGTCTTCTTGATGGACGGTTGCCGTGCGTCGTCTTTGCCGTTATAATCATTGGGGAAAGCTGCAGTTTGTTTTCACCGCATCGATTCTTGTTTTCACTGCCTCCCTGTGCTCTAAGAGTTCTTGCTGCGCGCTGGAATATCCTTCCACATTTCCTTCTTCCCTTCTGCGCTCTCACCGCCGGCGTCGCCGCAGCGCGATGGGAAAACCGAAGAAGTCATCATCTGCGGCTGGTACCAGCGCCGCCGGAGGGAAGAAAGGCACCACCACTACTCGTGTCACCGACGGTGGTTGGCGGCGATCAGAGATGCGGGAGAGTGATCTCCGCAAGCTTCACGAGCAGGGCTTGATCCCGCACGATAGGGAGGCCGTCAGACTCCCCGGCAACGAGGTAATCCCCCGTCCTCTCGCTGGGTATCGGGTCATGTTTCTCGCCTTCGTTATTTTTGGGTTTTTCTTCCCAGTCCACGACTTCCTTTGTGGGCTGCTCTTTCTCTACGGCATCCAGCTGCATCATCCTTCCCCCAATTCTCTTCTTCACATTGCTTGTTTTATCACTTTCTGCGAGTGCTGGCTCGGCATCGAGCCGCACTTTGGCCTCTTCCGGAAACTCTATTCCGTGAAGAGGCAATCCGGTTCAGATGGTGTGTATCCCATTGGGGGTTGCATCATCTCCCTCAAGGCCAATATTCTTTTCTTTTCTTTCTTTATGTCCGAATCTGTCCAGTACTGGCAGAGGCGATGATTTTACATTCGCGACTCCACAGTGGTTGGGCAGCAATTTGGTCTTGCTCCTTTCGACTCCTCCCAGATAATCGAGCCGAAGAGGTCCTGGAAAAACCAGATCTTGGATGGCGAGTCAGCGGAGATAGAGGCCCTTTATCGTCGGGTGGAGGATCTCCAGTTGATTCCTGATAAAGAAGTGAACGGCGTGGATATTATCCGCACGTTTCTCGAGCGTCGGGTGCAGCCCCTCCAGGATAGGGCGCACCCGACGTTTCTTTATGCTGGGCGCCGTGATCCGACGAGAGTTTCGGCCGAGAAGCTTTCCTAGGGTGATCTCGACAAGGCCCTTCGTACGCTGTTGAAGTAGCAAGGCTGGAGAGGATATCCCGGGGAAGTCGCTGACTCCGCCGTTTTCTTCGACGCTGGCCGTTCCACAGGTGTAGATTCGTGCGCGTAGCGCTTTTCGTCGACTGTATATTTATTTTCCTTTGTTTGCTAACAAAGTCCCTTCTTTTTTGCAGAGCTTCAAGGTGCCGGGCATGGTGCCGCCATTGCCCGAATTATTTCCGGATGCTCCGGATAATGACGTGGTGGATTCCGTGTCCGAACTGCCTTCGGCACGATCGCCGGCTGAAGAGGCCAACGAGTCGAGCGAGGACCATACTCGCAAACGATCGCGGAGCTCCAGCGAGTCTTCGGATGCATCGACTCCTCCGACTCTCAGAAACCCTCTGTGCCTTGAGCGTCACAGTGACGGGCATGGAGGTTCTTCCTCTCCTATTCCTGCTCTTCCTGTGCGTGCTGTAGCGCCGCATCCGCCAGCGAAGCGGAAGAAAGAAGAAAAGAAGGAAGAGAAGAAGGAAGAGAAGAAGGGGGAGAAGAGGGCCCGAAGGACTCCTCCTGTCTTCGACCTGAGCTCACTGGACTCGTAAGTTTCTTTTATACTGCTGTCCTTTTTACTGTTGACTTTGTATTTGTGCTAATTATTTCGTGTGCAGGCATTCTTCCCACGACTCCTCCAGCGATGGTGCTCGGGAGATGATGGGAGAGTCGAAGGTTGCGTCTCCTCCTCCTCAGATGGTGGCTACCTCTGAGGGTGCTGCGCCGGTCCCTTCTCCGCAGGAGGCTCAGGTGGTTGCGCCTCAGAAGGCTGTGAGCGGGCCTTCGGAGTCGCCATCGGAGCATGTAAGTACTTCTGTTTCCTGCCACGGGGGGAGCCCCCGGGCGTCTGAAAATTTTTCTTGTCTTGTTCTTTCTTCAAGTCTTCGGGGGGAGCCCCCGAGCGTTTTCGTGTGCGAATTTTGCTTTTATTCCTTCGTGTTGGGCGCAGCCCCCAAGTCCTTTTCCTTACTGGTAGTTCTTCTTCCTGCAGCCTTTTGTGCAGGATGCCAAGCGACTGGTGCAGGAGCACCTGGTGCTGGAGGCCAACCTCCAACAGCTTCAAGGTACCCGTATGCTTTTGGACTGCGCGTGAAAGAGAGGTGACAGGCAAGCTCATGGCTGCTGCCAAGGCTGTTTCGGGTGAGTACCTTATTTTTGCTCTTTTCTTTTTGTTTTCTTGTCTTTCTTCTGTGTTACTTTCTTCATTACTTTTCTTTTTTGTCTTAGATGCCGTAGGCATCGAGTTTGACCGCAGCGCTCTGGAGCACGGGAGTGCTCTAGATGATGCTACTGCAGCGGTCGAAGATCGCTGCAGCACCGTCGTCAGCTCCCTTGCCAAGGCGAATGAGGTCCTTGGTCGCTTCTACAAGGAGCTTGTCCCCAAGGGCGCGGCCCTTGATGATGTTGACGCCCTGGTGGAGAGCTTGTCAGCCGAAGCGCCTGCGGTGTACAAGCGCAAGCAGAAGGGCATCGGCGCGTCCGTCGGGCTGGCGATGGCCTTGGCGGCTGGAGCGGAGCTGGATCTTCCCCAGATTACCTCCCGGATGCCAACGACCGCGGATGGATCCGAGGTAGCCTTTGCTACCTATTCTGCTCGTTGCAAGCGATATGGGCCAAAGCTCATATATCTGTTGTCCGAGTATGCGCTGCGGCAGCAGGGAGAAGTCAAGGCGCGGCAATCCGGCTCCGAGGCTACTCAGGGTGCCGTGCCTTAGGCATTGTAGCTGTGGGATAGTTTGTAGTCTTCTTTTTGCTGTAATCATGTTGAGGAATCGAAATCATTATGCCACGTAGTGGCCTTTATATGCTTAATGAATTTTGTTGAGTTGTGCTCTTCTCCGTCTGAATGTTTATGTCCTTTTCTTTTCTGCTGCTTTAGGTTCCTTCGGGTGCTGATCCCGTTGACCCCTCGCCTGCAGCGCAGCTGCGGCCGTCTTTGGATGATTCTTCTCAACTTGCTTTTCTTTAAGACCGTGTTCGTAGTCTTGAGAGGGAGTTGCTTGGGGTGCGTGGTCACTCCGACGTTTGGAAATCGAAGGCAGATCGCGGTGCAGCCAGAGAGGAGTACTTGATGGGGGAACTGCTTCAATTGTCTGAGCAGCTTCAATGTAAGTTGTTCTTTGTTTCGAGCTGCAGCTCAGTTCTTCGGGTGCGCCTGCTGGCCTTGCGTCTTATTTTGTGCGAGTATAGCAGGTGCTAACCTTGCTCCGAGGGAGGAGAAGGAGCGTGTCGCTGTTTGGGTCAATTGTTTGACTCAACAAGACATGGAAGCTGGCGGGTTCTTTTGGATGGATCGTGACCGTGCCGTGGCTCTGGCGACGGTGCAGGATCGTGTGCACCAAGTTTCGCGGGTGCTTCGTCAGGTGCAGTCGTTGCTTGCGTCAGTGCTGCATGTCATGTTTCCTTTGGATGCCATGCCAACGAGTCTTGCTGGCCTTCTGTCGAAGTTTCGGAACGTCAATAATGTCAAGGTGTTGGTGCGGCAACAGCTCGTCGCAGGAGTGAATGCTGCCTTGTCCCTTGTGAGGCTGCACCACCCTGATGTGGATTTGTCTGCTGTAGCTGCTGGGCCGCCTCTTCGGCCGGATGGTGATGAGTGGGATATGCGTCCGCATTATGCGGCTGTGAGGCAGTATGCCGAATAGGTTGTAGATTTGTTTGAGCAGCATGCTCAGGTTATTCTTCAAAATAGGTAGTACCTGTAAAAGAGATAGATGTAAAATTTGTATGTATATGTCTGGGCGTTTTGTGCCCCTTTGTTATAAAGATGCGGTTGTTATTTGAGCACGTAGTGCTTTGTTTGTGTACGTGTCCTTTTCGTTAGCCTGACGTGGTCAGCTACTCAGGTATACACGTGTTATCCTCAGCCGATGAGATCGTGAGGTGGGGGGAGCCCCCGAGTGCGTTTTGTAGCACGTAGTAAAGGTATAAATAGTGAAATGAAATTTTCGGGGCGAGACACTTAGCTTTATTTATATCGTAATGGAGGAAATACATCGTTCGGCTGAGTAGCCTTGGATGAATAGCCTTATTGAAAGTAAAGGGGTAGATAGCTAGGGGTAGAATCGTCGCAGGTGCGCGATATTCCATGGTTGGAGTATGCGACTCCATACTCCACGTGCTTGAGGCGATAGGCGCCACCTGGGATGACTTCGGTGATGATGTAGGGTCCTTCCCATGGCGACTCGAATTTCTTCGGTCGCTCTTGCTTGAGTCGCAAGACGAGGCTCCTTCGACGAAGGACCTTGGGCGTAGCCGGCGGCTGTGATAGTTGCGGAGACTCTGCTGGTACACCGCTGACCGAGCTGCTGCTACGTCTCTTGCTTCGTCGAGTGTGTCGACGGCGTCTTCGAGTGCAGCCGTGGATTCGGCTTCGCTATAAGCGACGACCCGGGGGGCCTGGTGGCGTACTTCGGCTGGTAGCACGGCCTCGGCTCCGTGCACCATGAAGAATGGCGTGTAGCCGGTGGAGCTGTTTGGCGTAGTCCGCAAGCTCCATAGGACGGATGGTAGCTCTTTCGTCCAGGCTCCAGCTTTTCGTTCGAGTTGGCTCATGAGGCGCTTCTTGATGCCAGCGCCGATTAGGCCGTTGGCCTTTTCCACCTGCCCGTTCGTTTGCAGGTGTGCCACTGAGGCGTACGTGATGTTGATCCCGTGGCCTTCGCAGGAGTCCTGGAATTCCTTAGAGATGAAGTTCGATCCATTGTCGGTGATAATGCTGTGCGGTACGCCGAACCTATAGACAATGGACTCAAAGAATTTTACGGCGGTCTTGCCCTTTTGGTTAGTGACGGGCATGGATTCGACCCACTTGGTGAATTTGTCGACTGCGACTAGGAGGTAGACGTGCCCCCTTTCGAAGATTTTGGCAGTTTGCCAATCATGTCGAGGCCCCATTGAGCAAAAGGCTAGGCTATAGGTATGGTCCTGAGCTCTGATCCGGGTGCGTGTGGTTTGTCGGCGAACCTTTGGCACCCCTTGCATCTTCGGACGATGTGCTTTGCATCGCTCATGGCCGTTGGCCAGTAGAATCCAGCTCGTAGAGCTTTGGCGACAAGGGAGCGGCTGCCTGCGTGATGGCCGCAGATGCCCTCGTGGATGTCTTGGAGGATGGTTTTCCCATCACCGATGGTGACGCATCTTTGTAGTACACCCGTAATACTGCGCTTGTACAGCTCGCCATTGATGATGGTGAAAGCTTTCGACCTGCGAGATATGTGCCGGGCATCTGTCGGGCTGTCAGGCAGTTCTCCGTTGATGAGGAACTGGAGGTATAGTCGTGTCCATGTTTCTTCGACTGCCATCACCTGCATCAGGTTGACCATAGCGACTTCCGTGTCCAGTTTTTCGGGTCCTTCATGACCTTCGGGCAGCGTAGCCCCCGAGTGTTCTGCTTGTTCGGGTGATCCCTTGGGGAATTTTTGCTTGATGGATGGCACACAGATCTGTTCGAGGAACACACCTGGTGGCACCTTTGCGCAGGTGGAGCCGATGTTGACGAGTCTATCGGCCTCCTCGTTTCTTTCTCTTCCAACGTGTCGAAGCTCGCAGCCGTCAAACTCTCCTTCGAGTGCGTTGTAGAGCGCGCGATACGCGATCATGTTTTCGGCGTGTGCGTCGCACTCATTCATCGTCTGTTGGACGACGAGGTTGGAGTCACCGTAGATGACCAGGCGCGTTGCGCCACAGATTTTTGCCATCCTCATGCCGTGGATGAGGGCTTCGTATTCGGCCTCGTTGTTGGAAGCTCGGAATTTCATCCGAAGGACATACTTCATCTTGTCGCCTTGCGGGGAGGTCAGTATGACTCCAGCTCCTGCTCCGGCTTCACGCTTGGAGCCGTCGAAGTGCATCGTCCATGACTGCGACATGTCTGGGATGTCTGGTAGTTGTAGCTCCATCCAGTGTACAAGGAAGTCCGGTAGGACCTGCGACTTGATTGCTAGTCGTTTCTCGTAGACGATGTCTAGAAGTGATAGCTCAATTCCCCACAGAGCCACGCGTCCTGTGGCCTCTGGGTTGTTCAGGATGCTGTTCAAAGGTGCTTTGTTGACCACCATCACCTGATGTTCCTAGAAGTAATGGCTCAACCGACGAGCCGTCATGAACACGCCGTAGGCGAGTTTTTGGTAGTGGGGTATCTCTGTTTTGTTGGCGTCAATACCTCGCTGAGGTAGTAAATTGGGCGTTGTACCCCGTGGGTTTTGCCTTCTTCGGGTCGTTCGACCACTAGCACGGTGCTTACCACCTGATGAGTGGCTTCTATGTATAGCAACAGGGGCTCGCGCTCCTTTGGTGTGGCCAAAACGGGCGAGGTAGAGAGTAGTCGCTTGAGACTTTCGAATGCGACGTCAGCTTTGGGTGTCCATTCGAATTTATCTTCCTTGCGTAGCAGCTGGTAGAATGGTAGGGCCTTCTTGCCCATGCGGCTGATAAACCTGCTCAATGCCACTATTCGCCCTGCGAGCTGCTAGACACCCTTGAGGTTCTTTGGCTTCTCCATTGCCATGATGGCCCGAATTTTCTTCGGGTTCGCCTCGATCCCTCGCTGGGAGATGAAGTAGCCAAGGAGTTGTCCTGATGGGACGCCGAAGGCGCACTTTTCAGGGTTGACCTTGATCCTGTAGCGATCAAGATTATCGAACGTCTCGCGGAGATCATCGATGAATGTTTTCGCCTCCCTGGTTTTGATGACTATGTCGTCGACATAGACTTGGATGTTGCGACCGATCTGGTCTTTTAGGCATGCCTGCATGCATCGCTGGTACGTGGCACCTGCGTTCTTTAGCCCAAAGGGCATTGTGTTGTAGCAGAACACTCCGAACGGTGTGATAAACGCCGTTTTCTCCTAATCTTCGACCTTGAGTCGAATCTGGTTGTAGCCTGAGTTTCTCGCATCCTGCAGTCAAATCGATGATCTGGTCGATCCGAGGAAGAGGGAAGTGGTCCTTTGGGCAGTGCTTGTTCAGCGATGTGAAATCCACGCACATCCGTAGGATGTCCGTGTCCTTCTTTGGGACCATCACTGTATTTGCAAGCCACTCGCTTTCTTTGATCTCCCTGATGAAGTCTGCAGCGAGTAGTCTGTTGATTTCTTTGCCTATAGCTTTGGCCCGTGGCTCGGACAGTCTCCGGATGGACTGTTTGACGGGCTTGGTGTCTGGAAAGACGTTGAGTGCGTGCTCGGCGAATTCCCTGGGAACTCCTGGCATGTCCGCAGGACACCAGGCGAAGATTTCCCAGCGCTCACGGAGGAATTCTACGAGCGCGCCTTCCTATGCGGGGCTGAGGTCGTTGGCGATCAGCGCCATCTTGGAGGCATCCGTCGGATGGACCTGCACCTTTTTTGTGTTAACAGTGGAGTCAAAGGACATATCGGGTGTGTTTTGCCTTGCAATTGGGGGTGCCCCGTTATCCGTCACCTCACGGAGCCTTACGAGCTCGTCTTGCATGCCGAAGGACTGGGAGATTCTGTTGAAATCCCTGTCGCATTGGTCCGATCGGGTGAAGCTCCCGTGGACTGTGATGACGCCCTTTGGTCCTGGCATCTTGAGTAGTAAGTATGCGTAATGTGGGATGACCAAGAACCTTGCGAATGCCACACGCCCGAGGATGGCGTGGTACTGTGATGGCCAGTGCACCACTTCGAATTCAAGCCGCTCGAGTCGGAAGTTGTCCGGCTTGCCGAAGATGACATCAAGCCAAATTTTGCCTAGGGGGAATATTCCCTTTCCTGGAACGATGCCGTGGAACGTTGTGTCTGATTGCTCCAGGCTGCACCGCGGGATCCGCGTTGCTGCTAGAGTGCTTGCGAACATCAGGTTGATGCCGCTGCCGCCGTCCATGAAGACGCGACTCATCTCGAAACCTCCGATCTGCGCCTCCAGCACCAGGGCAGCATGACCTGGACGAAGGATCTGGCAAGGGTGATCCGAACGGCTGAACGTGATGCAGGACTCCGATCCGCTGAGGTACTCAAGGATGGCGGGTAGAGTTGCTACGACCAAGTTGATCTGGCGAGTGATTTTCTTCTGCACCCTATTCGTTGGGCGCCCCTTCTGGATCATTAGTGCTCCTTTCGGCGGGGGATACTCGTTCCCAGCGTTGTTCTGTGCTGGTGCAACTGGCTGGTGCGGACCTCCCACATGTGGTGGTGGAGGAGCTCCGTGCGCTATTTCACCGGGCGCGGGTGCGTTTCCGAACGCAGGAATTGGGGCTTGCTGCCTCATCTGAACCAT
Source organism: Avena sativa (assembly GCA_916181665.1). Lineage (NCBI taxonomy): Eukaryota > Viridiplantae > Streptophyta > Magnoliopsida > Poales > Poaceae > Avena > Avena sativa. The sequence goes on along the minus strand of OV702294.1, from coordinate 160,124,744 downwards.
GCTTTCGCTGAGCTTCTGGAACTCGCGGCAGTCCTTGAGCATGTGGCTCGCCTTCTTTTTGCCATCCTGCTTGTCGATGTAGAAGTGGATGGTGCATGGACCCGAAAGTTTGTCGTATGCTGAGGGTCCGTTGTCGCGGTCGCGGCGCTGCCACGACTGTGCTAGGCGTCCTCCATCGCGGAACTTTCCTCCGCGGTATCCTCCGCTGTTGCGGTTGGTGTTGTTGTGGCGGTCGGCGTAGCCGGCCGCGACCATGTCGGGTCCGTCGCGATCGTCGTAGACGCGCGATCTCCTCTTGCTACGGCACTCCTGTCGTCGGCCGTAGTCGTCTTCTTCTTTCGAGTGTGCTCGGTGGACGGAATCTTCACCGTCGGCCCACCTGTTGGCGATATCCATGAGGTGGTCGAGTGTTTTGGGCTTGACGCGACCGAGTTCCTCCTTGAAGTCCTGGCGCTTGACGCCGTCCTTGAAGGCGTCGATGGCCCTCTCTTCGGAGATGTGTGCTGCAGAGTTCTTGGTGTTGAACCAGCGTAGTATGTACGAGCAAATAGATTCGCCCGTTCTTTGAGTGCAGGCCCGCAACTCTTCGATTGAGGCGGGCCTCTTGCTGGTGCCTTTGAAGTTTCGGATGAAGCTGTAAGCTAGATCCTCCCAGCTTCGGATGGACCCTGAGGATAGGCTGCTGAGCCAGATTTGGGCAGCGCTTGTCAGCTGCATCTGAAGGCATTGCATGGCGGTTTCTTTGTTACCGCCGTGCAGCTTGACGGATGACAGATGATCGCTGAGCCATGCCTTTGGGTCTTGTGTGCCGTCGAACTTCGGAGTATCCGAAGGAAGTTTGAAATTACGCGGCATCTTTGTTCGGCAAACAGATCTGCTGAAGCATCGGGCCCCGCAAAGTTCTCCTTCGTCTTCGTCCATCTCGGATTCAGACGAGCATGCGCGCTTGGCTCGCGCTTTGTCTATTTTGCGCTGTGTGAGCGCGTCCCTGGCGTCGTAGTCGCGTTTATGATGACGCGAGCTCTTCTTCCTTCGAGGAAGGTCGTGTTCCTCTTCTTCTTCGGATGAAGGGGTGGGGCTCCGGTCGTGCCTGGCCGGAGCTTTCTTCTTCGGCTCCGCAGGAGCTTCTTGGTGGCGCGCAGCTCCGACAAGTCCGAGTCCGGTAAGTGCGGACTTATGCATGGCTCTTTTCGGGTCCCCCTCTGGAGGTGGGTGGGCCGCGAGATACGCAGTGGCTGCCATGATCGCAGCTTGTGGCGTTTTCGGGATGACGTTGTCGTCGGCGTCCATCTCCATGAACGATGTGTGGAGAGTTCGGGTCACCTCACAGCGCTCCTTGGGATCCATGTTCTCCACCCGAGAGCGGTGCTTGTTTCCTTGGTTGCCATTCGTGCTAGAGCCAGGTCCCATGGCAGAGAGCGAAGCTCGTCGCGCGCTGGACTCAGAGGCTGCTTGCTTGCGTTTGTCAAGTGTTTCTTGCATCTTGACTTGTTTCTTGTGCTCCTCGATGAGGAGGAAGTGGTATGCCATCAGTAGTTCACGTGAGGCGTCTGCAGGCAAGACCGTGTTGCCCGCCACGGCGGCGCTTGCTTGGGCCCATCCCTCCTTGTTAAGGCGGATGACATGGCCATTGTCCTCCTCGTCGGGTGGGGGGGGGGACTGGCTTCTTCTGTTCCTGCCGTTTCTGTCCTGCGGGTTGGAGTTCGAGTTGGGCGGCGGGTTGGGCGGTTGCTGCTCCAGGTCGCTCTGGATGACTACGGCGCATGGGTAGCGCTCATAGATTGGTCCGCTGCTGCCGCAGGTTTCGGATCCAGAATCGTAGGTCCCTTCATCCGAAGGTGGATCGCACAGATCGGAGTTGCAGCAGCTGCTGTCATAGAACTCATCTGTTGATGACGATGTGCGTAGCACAGGGTGTGGAGCCCACGAAGCGGGCCTGATCGTGTTGGAGATATGCCCTAGAGGCAATAATAAATATAGTTATTATTATATCTTTGTGTTTATGATAAATGTTTACATTCATGCTATAATAGTATTAACAAGGAAACATTAATACTTGTGTGATTTGTAAACTAAAATAGAGTCCCTAGTAAAGCCTCTTTATAATACTAGCTTGTTGGTTAATAAATGATTGTGGTTTCCCTATCATGAACATTGAGATGTTATTAACAACAATATCATATCGTTAGGAGAATGATATGGTGGACATACTCCTATAGATAAGCGTAGCATAAAGATCAAGTCATTTTAATAGTTCAATTGCTATATGATTTCTGATACATAGTAACCTAATTCCTTCAACCATGAGATCATGCATATCACCTTCACCGGAAGGATGCTTTGATGACATCAAACACCACACCGTAACTGGGTGGCTATAAAGGTGGCATTAAGTGTTCGGAAAGTATTGGTTGAAACACATGGATTAAGAGTGGGATTTGTCCATCCATATGAAGGATAGATATACTCTGGGCCCTCTCGGTGGAATGTCATCCAATTAGCTTGCAAGCATGTGACTGGCTCACAAGGTATCACATATCACGGGAACGATAAAAGAGCACTTATCAGTAACGAGGTTGAACTAGGTATGCAGAGATACCGACGATCATAACCTCAGATAAGTAAACTATCGTGAGACAAAGGGAAATTGGTATCGTATGTAAGTGGTTCATTCGATCGCAAAGTAATCGTAGAAATATGTGGGAGCCATATGAATTTCCAGATTCCTCTATTGGTTATTGTTCGGAGAAGTGTCTCGATCATGTCCGCATAATTCACGAACCGTAGGGAGACACACTTAAGGATTCGACGTTGTTTGAGTATTTATGGAATGATGAGTAAGAGACCGAATGTTGTTCGGAGTCTCGGATGGGATCCGGGATATCACGAGGAGATCCGGAATGGTCCGGAGAATAAGATTCATGTAAGGAAAGTCCTGTTTCGGGGTTGGAGAATGGTTCTAGTGTTTTCATCGGGAATGTTCTAGAAGGTTCCGGAATGTCCGGAACTCCGGAGGGGAAGGGTACATGAATGTGTCATATCAAGTTGGAATGATTGCATCATGTACTAGGTGTCATCGCTGAACAAAATAAAGGGTTTAATCAAATCCTAGTTTGAAAAGTCAAACGCCAATTTGAAAAGTCAAATGGCTATTTTGTGAAGTGGAGGGGAAGTGGGAAACCGAGTTGGGGAGGAGTTCCTCCCCTCCACCGTCGGCCCACTTGGGAAACCGAGTTAGGGAGGGACTCCCCTCCCCTGGCGTGCCCCTCCACCTATATAAGGAGGGGCAGGGCTGCCCCTCCAAGACACAACTCCACCACCCCGCAAACCCTAGCCCTAGCCGCCGGCCCTCCTGCAGCCGCCGCCGCCCTAGGGCAAGCCGCCGCCGCCGCCTAGCTAAACCCTAGCCGCCAACCTTGCTCCTCCTTGGTGCGTCTAAACCCTAGATCGCCGAGGATCTCTCTCATAGTCCACCATACTCGCTCCGGCTTAAGGCGAAGCCCTGCGAGATCTCCCCTCTACTTTCGGTACCACGCCGTCGTGCTGCCGGAATCGCGAGGAGAGTGCTACAACCTCCGCTGCCTGCTGGAACAAGGGAGAGGAAGGTCTTCATCGAGTACCGAACGTGTGACCAACTGCGGAAGCACTGCCGGAACGCAGCGCCGGAAGGATCGTCTACGCGATCTTGAGATCGGAAAGAGTACGACTACATCACCCACGAGAATCCGCTCTCGTTAAACACTTTGGAATCTTCGAGGGTGAGTTATTCCATCGACTCGTTGCTACAATCTAGTAGATAGATCTTGGCTTGTTTGTTTGTATGCGGTAGAATTTTTTTGTTTTCCATGCTACGAAACCCTACAGTGGTATCAGAGCCGTGTCTATATGTAGATCTGTTGCACGAGTAGAACACAATGGTCATTGTGGGCGTTGATGCTTTTATTGTCGATTGCTTCTTGTGTACTTTGCATCTTGCGGGATGGTGGGATGAAGCGGCCCGGGCTAACCTTACATGACATCGTTCATGAGACTTGCTCCACGCTTAACATGCAACTTGTATTGCATATGTGGCTTTGCGGGTGCCTGTTTCTCCCAACATAATTAAGATTCAATTTACAACGGGTGATTGACAATACTAGTATCAATGTTGTGGTTCTTGTTCGTAAGTTAGAACGACACTTATTGAAAGCCCCAAACCACGTAAAACATGCAAAGAAAGTAGAAGCGTCTAACTTTGTTTTGCAGGGGTGTGTTGTGATGTGATATGGCCATGATTGTGATTATATTTGATGTATGCAATGTTCCTTATTGTAAGTTGGCAACCGGCAGGAGCCATATGGTTGTCTTTAATTTATGTTAAGACCCGCGTGTCTATTCAAAGTAGTTGTAATAGTTGAAGCTGGTGGACGACAACCATGGAGCGGCTTCATTGACCTTGATGCAATGCCGGTGATGATGGATATCATGTTCGTGCTTGAAGATAGAGATCGGAAGCACAAAGAAGAAAGGCCATATCATATCACATATTATGAATTGCATGTGATGTTAATCTTTTATGCATCTTGTATTGCTTAGTTAACGACGGTAGCATTATAAGATGATCCCTCATGCACATGAATTTCAAGTTCTAAAGTGTTCATCCTTAGTTAGCACCATTGCTAAAGCTTGTTGTTTCGAAGCACCACGTGATGATCGGGTGTGTTAGATTCCGCTAGTGTATACAATGTGAGCAAGCCAGATTTGCTCATGCGGAAGATAAGGTTTGATCTTGACGAGCCTAGCATGTACATACATGGTCTTGGAACACAGATCACCGAAAGGTAAAGCATGAATCATATAGTAGATATGATGAACATGTCGATTGTTCGCCATTGAAGCTACATCAACTCTCGTGATGATCGGTTTTGATGTGGTGGATTTGGTTCGTGTGATCACTAAAACAATGTGAGGGATATTGTTTTGAGTGGGAGTTCACCTAGATTAATTTAACTATTAATTAGAACTCAATTTGTCATAAACTTAGTCTATACTATTGCAAATATGTTGTAGATCAATGGCGGCCCCTACCATCAATTTTAACGCATTCCTAGAGAAAGAAAATTTCAAAAACAATGGAAGCAACTTCGCGGATTGGTTCCACAATTTGAGGATTGTCCTCACAGCTGGTAATTTGACCTATGTGCTGGATGCACCGCTGGGTGACCCACCTGCAGCTACTGCTACCGATGAAGTAAAGAATGTTTACCTCACTCGGAAGACTTAGTACTCCACAGTTCAGTGTGCTATCTTGTATGGTTTAGAATCGGAGCTTCATAAAAGGTTTGAGAATTCATACCCACATGATATTGTCCGTGATCTCAAATTGATCTTTGAGACTCATGCGGCGATTGAGAGCTATGAGGCTTCTGAAAAGTTCTTTAACTGCAAGATGGAAGAAGGCAGCTCCGTTAGTGAGCATGTGCTTAAGATATCTAGGCACGCAAACAAACTTCAAAGATTGGGTATAGTGATTCCTAATGCTTTGGGGATTTACCGTGTCCTTCAATCACTACCACCAAGTTACAAGAACTTTGTGATGAACTACAACATGCAAAACATGAACAAGACGTTGCCAGAACTCTTCGCCATGTTGAAATCTGCAGAAGTGGAGATCAAGAAAGAGCACCAAGTGTTGTTGGTCAATAAGACCACCAAATTCAAGAAATGCAAGTCTAAGAAAAAGGGACACTTTAAGAAGGGTGGTAAGAAAGTTACCGCGTCGACGAAGAAGACCAAGGCTGGACCTAAGCCTGATACTGAGTGCTTTTACTGCAAGGGAGAAGGTCACTGGAAGCGGAATTGCCCAAAGTACTTGGCGGATTTGAAGAACAGCAACATCAAGAAGAAAGGTATATCCGATATACATGTTATTGATGTGTATCTCACTAGTACTCGTAGTAGTGCCTGGGTATTTGATACTGGTTCGGTTGCTCATATTTGTAACTCGAAACAGGTGCTGCAGAATAAACGGAAGCTAGCGAAGAACGAGGTGATGATGCGCGTGGGAAATGGATCAAAGGTTGATGTGATCGTGGTCGGCACGCTACCTCTTCATCTACCATCGGGATTAGTTTTATACTTAAATAATTGTTATTTGGTGCATGCGTTAAGCATGAACATTATATCGGGATCTTGTTTATTGCGAGATGGTTACTTGTTTAAGTCCGAGAATAATGGTTGTTCGATTTATATGAGTAATATGTTTTATGCACATGCACCTTTGATAGATGGTCTATTCTTATTGAATCTCGATAGTGGAAATACACATATTAATAACATTGAGGCTAAACGTTTGAAATCGAGCGATAACTCGACCTATATGTGGCACTGTCGTCTTGGTCACATTGGAGTGAAGCGTATGAAGAAACTCCATTCCGATGGACTTCTAGAATCACTTGATTTCGAATCACTTGAAAGATGCGAAGCATGTCTGATGGGAAAAATGACTAAGACTCCATTTTCTGGTATGATGGAGCGAGCTACGGACTTATTGGAAATCATACATACCAATGTGTGTGGTCCAATGAGTGTAGCATCGCATGGTGGTTATCATTATGTTCTTACCTTCACGGATGACTTGAGTAGATATGGGTATATCTATTTCATAAAACATAAGTCCGAAACTTTCGAGAAGTTTAAGGAATTTCAAATTGAGGTTGAGAATCAATGTAATAAGAAGATTAAATTTCTACGTTCTGATCGTGGAGGTGAATATCTGTAGGGTTTCGTAGCATGGAAAACAAAAAATTTCTACCACATACAAACAAACAAGCCAAGATCTATCTACTAGATTGTAGCAACGAGTCGATGGATTAACTCACCCTCGAAGATTCCAAAGTGTTTAACGAGAGCGGATTCTCGTGGGTGATGTAGTCGTACTCTTCCCGATCTCAAGATCGCGTAGACGATCCTTCCGGCGCTGCGTTCCGGCAGCGCTCCCGCAGTCGGTCACACGTTTGGTACTCGATGAAGACCTTCTTCTCCCTTGTTCCAGCAGGCAGCGGAGGTTGTAGCACTCTCCTCGTGATTCCGGCAGCACAACGGCGTGGTACCGGAAGTAGAGGGGAGATCTCGCAGGGCTTCGCCTTAAGCCGGAGCGAGTATGGTGGAGTATGAGAGAGCTCCTCGACGATCTAGGTTTTAGACACACCAAGGAGGAGGTGCTAGAGCCGGCGGCTAGGGTTTGGGGCACCCCAAGTCGGCGGCTAGGGCAACCCTAGGAGGCGGCGGCAGCTGCAGGAGGTGGTGGGGCCAAGCTAGGGTTTGGAGGAGAGGGACTTGTGTGTGCTAGGAGGGAGCCCTGCCCCTCCTTATATAGGTGGAGGGGCCGGCGTCCAAGGGGAGGGAGTGGAGTCCCTCCCCAACTCGGCTTGGGTGGTGCGCCGGCTTGGGGAGGAGGGACTCCCTCCCCAACTTGGTTTCCCCTTCTCCCTCTTTTCCACTTTCCAAATTTAGCCGTTTGACTTTTCAATTTAGCTATTTGACTTTTCAAACTAGGATTTGAATTAATCCTTTATTTGGAACAGCGATGACACTTAGTACATGATGCAATCATACCAACTTGATACAACCCATTCATGTACCCTTCCCCTCCGGAGTGCCGGACATTCCGGAACATTCTAGAACATTCCCGATGAAAACACCGGAACCATTCCCCAACTCCGAAACGGGACTTTACTTATATGAATCTTATTCTCCGGACCATTCCGGATCTCCTCGTGATATCCCGGATCCCATCCGGGACTCCGAACAACATTCGGTCTCTTTCTCATCATTCCATAACTACTCAAACAACGTCGAATCCTTAAGTGTGTCTCCCTACGGTTCGTGAATTATGCGGACATGATCGAGACACTTCTCCAAACAATAACCAATAGAGGAATCTAGAAATTCATATGGCTCCCACATATTTCTACGATTACTTTGCGATCGAATGAACGACTTACATACGAAATCAATTTCCCTTTGTCTCACGATAGTTTACTTATCTGAGGTTATGATCGTCGGTATCTCTGCATACCTAGTTCAACCTCGTTACCGATAAGTACTCTTTTCTCGTTCCCGTGATATGTGATCCCTTGTGAGCCAGTCACATGATTGCAAGCTAATTGGATGACATTTCACCGAGAGGGCCCAGAGTATATCTATCCGTCATATGGATGGACAAATCCCACTCTTGATCCATGTGTTTCAACCAATACTTTCCGAACACTCAATGCCACCTTTATAGCCACCCAGTTACGGTGTGGTGTTTGATGTCATCAAAGCATCCATCCGGTAAAGGTGATATGCATGATCTCATGGTCGAAGGAATTAGATCACTATGTATCAGAAAGCATATAGCAATTGAACTATTAAAATGACTTGATCTTTATGCTACGCTTATCTATAGGAGTATGTCCATCATATCATTCTCTAACGATATGATCTTGTTTGTTAATAACATATCAATGTTCATGATAGGGAAACCACAATCATCTATTAACCAACAAGCTAGTATTATATAGAGGCTTTACTAGGGACTTCAAATTAAGTTTACAAATCACACAAGTATTAATGTTTCCTTGTTAATACTATTATAGCATGAATGTAAACATTTATCATAAACACAAAGATATAATAATAACTACATTTATTATTGCCTCTAGGGCATATCTCCAACAGTCTCCCACTTGCACTAGAGTCATCTAATCTAGATTACATGGTAATATACCGAACACCCATGGCAGTTTGGTGCTGGTCATGTTTTGCCCTCGGGAGAGGTTTAGTCAACGGATCCGCCACATTCAGATATGTGTGTACTTTGCAAATCTTTATATCCCCATCTTGGATATGTTCTCGAATAGCGTGAAAACGTAGCTTGATATGCTTCAGCTTCTTGTGTGACCTTGGTTCTTGCGCATTGGCTATGGCACCCATGTTATCACAGTAGATAGACATTGGGTCCAGCGCACTAGGAACCACACCCAGCTCTGTAATGAACTCTTTCATCCATATCGCTTCTTGTGAAGCCTCCGAAGCAGCCATGTATTCCGATTCAGTTGAAGATCTCGCCACAACGCTTTGCTTTGCACTCCTCCAGCTAACTGCTGCACCATTCAAAATAAATACGTATCCAGATTGTGATTAGAATCATCCGGATCGGTGTTCCAACTAGCATCGGTGTAACCATTTACAACGAGTTGTTCATCACCTCCATAAGAAAGAACCATATCCTTAGTTCTTCTCAAGTACTTAAGGATGTTTTTGACCGCTGTCCAATGATCCACTCCTGGATCACTTTGATATCTGCTAGTTAAACTAACAGCATATGCAATGTCGGGTCTAGTACATAGCATGGCATACATTAGAGATCCTATGGCTGAGGCATAGGGAGTCTTACTCATCCTTTCTCTATCTTCTGCCGATGTCGGACTTTGAGTTTTACTCAAGGTCGTATTGGGCAACATGGGCAAGAACCCTTTCTTGCTATCTTCCATTCCAAACCTCTTTAGAACTTTGTCCAAATATGTACTCTGTGACAATGATATTTGGCGTTTCGATCTATCTCTATAAATCTTTATGCCTAATATGTAAGATGCTTCTCCAAGATCCTTCATTGAAAAACTATTATTCAAATATTCCTTGACACTATTAAGAAGGTTTACATCATTCCCAATCAATAATATGTCATCCACATATAGTATTAAGAATGCTACAGAGCTCCCACTCACTTTCTTGTAAATACAAGCTTCTCCATAAGTTTGTATAAAACCAAAACTTTTGATCACCTTATCAAAACGTTGATTCCAACTTCGGGATGCTTGCTTCAATCCATAGATGGACCGTTGAAGTTTGCATACCTTGTTAGCATCTTTAGGATCGACAAAACCTTTGGGTTGCATCATATACAACTCTTCATCAATGTCTCCATTGAGGAATGCTGTTTTGACATCCATCTGCCATATCTCATAATCATAATATGCAGCGATTGCTAACATAATCCTCACAGACTTTAGCTTCGCTACTGGTGAGAAAGTCTCATCGTAGTCAACTCCTTGAATTTGTCGAAACCCTTTTGTGACAAGTCGAGCTTTATAGACAGTAACATTACCATCAGCATCTGTTTTCTTCTTGAAGATCCATTTGTTCTCGACAGCCTTCCGACCATCCGGTAAGTCCACCAAAGTCCATACTTGGTTTTCGTACATGGATCCAATCTCGGATTTCATGGCTTCTTGCCATTTATTGGAATCTGGGCTCATCATCGCTTCCTCATATGTCTCAGGGTCATCGGTGTTGTCCACCAACATGACACTCATAACGGGATCATACTAATCTGGAGTGGTACGAGTTCTCGTTGACCTGCGAGGCTCTGTAGCAACTTCAACCGAAGTTTCATGATCATCATCATTAGCTTCCTCTCTTATTGGTGCAGGCACCACAGGAACTTCTTCCGGTGCTGCGCTACTCGCAATTTCGAGAGAAGGTTCGACAACCTCGTCGAGTTCTACTTTCCTTCCAGTCACTTCTTTCGAGAGAAATTCCTTCTCTAGAAAGGATCCATTCTTGGCAACGAAGATTTTGCCTTCGGATCTATGATAGAAGGTATACCCAATAGTTTCCTTCGGGTATCCTATGAAGACGCATTTTTCCGCTTTGGGTTCAAGCTTGTCCGGCTGTAACTTCTTTACATAGGCTTCGCACCCCCAAACTTTAAGGAACAACAATCTAGGTTTCTTCCAAACCATAATTCATACGGTGTCGTTTCAACGGATTTAGACGGTGCCCTATTTAAAGTGAATGCGGCTGTTTCTAATGCATAACCCCAAAATGATAGCGGTAAATCTGTAAGTGACATCATAGAACGAACCATATCTAAGAGAGTTTTATTACGACGTTCGGACACACCATTACGCTGTGGTGTTCCCGACGGTGTCAACTGCGAAAGTATTCCGCATTTCTTCAAATGCTCGCCAAACTCGTAACTTAGATATTCACCTCCACGATCAGAACATAGAAATTTAATCTTCTTGTTACGTTGATTCTCTACCTCACTTTGAAATTCCTTAAGCTTCTCGAAAGTTTCGGACATATGTTTCATGAAATAGATATACCCATATCTACTCAAGTCATCCGTGAAGGTAAGAACATAACGATAACCACCGCGCGATGCTACACTCATTGGACCACACACATCGGTATGTATGATTTCCAATAGGTCCGTAGCTCGCTCCATCATACCAGAAAATGGAGTCTTAGTCATTTTACCCATCAGACATGCTTCGCATCTTTCAAGTGATTTGAAATCAAGTGATTCAAGAAGTCCATCGGAATGGAGTTTCTTCATACGCTTCACTCCAATGTGACCAAGACGACAGTGCCACATATAGGTCGAGTTATCGCTCGATTTCAAACGTTTAGCCTCAATGTTATTAATATGTGTATTTCCACTATCGAGATTCAATAAAAATAGACCATCTTTCAAAGGTGCATGTGCATAAAACATATTACTCATATAAATCGAACAACCATTATTCTCGGATTTAAACAAGTAACCGTCTCGCAATAAACAAGATCCCGATATAATGTTCATGCTTAACGCAGGCACCAAATAACAATTATTTAAGTACAAAACTAATCCCGATGGTAGATGAAGGGGTAGCGTGCCGACCGCGATCACATCAACCTTTGATCCATTTCCAACGCGCATCGTCACCTCGTTCTTCGCTAGCTTCCGTTTATTCTGCAGCACCTGTTTCGAGTTACAAATATGAGCAACCGAACCAGTATCAAATACCCAGGCACTACTACGAGTACTAGTGAGATACACATCAATAACATGTATATTAGATATACCTTTCTTCTTGATGTTGCCGTTCTTCAAATCCGCCAAGTACTTTGGGCAATTCCGCTTCCAGTGACCTTCTCCTTTGCAGTAAAAGCACTCAGTATCAAGCTTAGGTCCAGCCTTGGTCTTCTTCGTCGGTGTGGTAACTTTCTTACCACCCTTCTTGAAGTGTCCCTTCTGCTTAGACTTGCCTTTCTTGAATTTGGTGGTCTTATTGACCAACAACACTTGGTGCTCTTTCTTGATCTCCACTTCTGCAGACTTCAACATGGCAAAGAGTTCTGACAACGTCTTATTCATGTTTTGCATGTTGTAATTCATCACAAAGTTCTTGTAACTTGGTGGTAGTGAATGGAGGACACGGTAAATCCCCAAAGTATTGGGAATCACAATACCCAAGCTTTGAAGTTTGTTTGCGTGCCCAGACATCTTAAGCACATGCTGGCTGACGGAGCTGCCCTCTTCCATCTTGCAGTTAAAGAACTTTTCAGAAGCCTCATAGCTTTCAATTGCCGCATGAGTCTCAAAGATCAATTTGAGATCCTCGACAATATCATATGGGTCTGAATTCTCAAACCTTTTCTGAAGCTCCGATTCTAAACCATACAAGATAGCACACTGAACTGTGGAGTATTGAGTCTTCCGAGTGAGGTAAACATTCTTTACTTCATCAGAAGCATCACCTGCAGGTGGGTCACCCAGCGGTGCATCCAGCACATAGGTCAAATTACCAGCTGTGAGGACAATCCTCAAATTGCGGAACCAATCCGCGAAGTTGCTTCCATTGTTTTTCAACTTTTCTTTCTCTAAGAACGCATTAAAATTGATGGTAGGGGCTGCCATTGATCTACAACATATTTGCAATAGTTTAGACTAAGTTTATGACAAATTGAGTTCAAATTAATATTAAAATAAATCTAGGTGAACTCCCACTCAAAACAATATCCCTCACATTGTTTTAGTGATCACACGAACCAAATCCACCACATCAACACCAATCATCACGAGAGTTGATATAGTTTCAATGGCGAACAATCGACATGTTCATCATATCTACTATATGATTCATGCTTTACCTTTCGGTGATCCGTGTTACGAGACCATGTCTGTACATGCTAGGCTCGTCAAGATCAAACCTTAGTTTCCGCATGAGCAAATCTGGCTTGCTCACGTTGTATACACTTGCAGAATCTAACACACCCGATCATCACGTGGTGCTTCGAAACAACAAGCTTTAGCAACGATGCTAACTAAGGGTGAACACTTTATGACTTGAAATTCATGTGCATGAGGGATCATCTTATAATGCTACCGTCGTCTACTAAGCAATACAAGATGCATAAAGGATTAACATCACATGCAATTCATAATATGTGATATGATATGGCCTTTCTTCTTTGTGCTTCCGATCTCCATCTTCTAGCACGAACATGATCTCCATCATCACCGGCATTGCATCAAGGTCAATGATGCTTCTTCATGGTTGTCGTCCACCGGCTTCAACTATTACAACTACTTTGAATAGACACGTGAGTCTTAACATAAATTAAAGACAACCATATGGCTCCTGCCGATTGCCAACTTACAATAAGGAACATTGCATACATCAAATATAATCACAATCATGGCCATATCACATCACAGCACACCCCTGCAAAACAAAGTTAGACGCCTCTACTTTCTTTGCATGTTTTACGTGGTTTGGGGCTTTCAATAAGTGTCGTTCTAACTTACGAACATGAACCACAACATTGATACTAGTATTGTTAATCACCCGTTGTAAATTGGATCTTAACTATGCTAGGAGAAACAGGCACCCGCAAAGCCACTTATGCAATACAAGTTGCATGTCAAGCGTGGAGCAAGTCTCATGAACGATGTCATGTAAGGTTAGCCCGGGCCGCTTCATCCCAACATCCCGCAAGATGCAAAGTACATAAGAAGCAATCGACAATAAAAGCATCAACGCCCACAATGACCATTGTGTTCTACTCGTGCAACAGATCTACATATAGACACGGCTCTGATACCACTGTAGGGTTTCGTAGCATGGAAAACAAAAAATTTCTACCGCATACAAACAAACAAGCCAAGATCTATCTACTAGATTGTAGAAACGAGTCGATGGAATAACTCACCCTCGAAGATTCCAAAGTGTTTAACGAGAGCAGATTCTCGTGGGTGATGTAGTCGTACTCTTCCCGATCTCAAGATCGCGTAGACGATCCTTCCGGCGCTGCGTTCCGGTAGCGCTCCCCCAGTCGGTCACACGTTCGGTACTCGACGAAGACCTTCCTCTCCCTTGTTCCAGCAGGCAGCGGAGGTTGTAGCACTCTCCTCGTGATTCCGGCAGCACAACGGTGTGTTACCGGAAGTAGAGGGGAGATCTCGCAGGGTTTCGCCTTAAGCCGGAGCGAGTATGGTGGAGTATGAGAGAGCTCCTCGGCGATCTAGGTTTTAGACACACCAAGGAGGAGGTGCTAGAGCCAGCGGCTAGGGTTTGGGGCACCCCAAGTCGGCGGATAGGGCAACCCTAGGAGGCGGCGGCAGCTGCAGGAGGTGGTGGCGCCAAGCTAGGGTTTGGAGGAGAGGGACTTGTGTGTGCTAGGAGGGAGCCCTGCCCCTCCTTATATAGGTGGAGGGGCCGGCGGCCAAGGGGAGGGAGTGGAGTCCCTCCCCAACTCGGCTTGGGTGGTGCGCCGGCTTGGGGAGGAGGGACTCCCTCCCCAACTTGGTTTCCCCTTCTCCCTCTTTTCCACTTTCCAAATTTAGCCGTTTGACTTTTCAATTTAGCTATTTGACTTTTCAAACTAGGATTTGAATTAATCCTTTATTTGGAACAGCGATGACACTTAGTACATGATGCTATCATACCAACTTGATACAACACATTCATGTACCCTTCCCCTTCGGAGTGCCGGACATTCCGGAACATTCTAGAACATTCTCGATGAAAACACCGGAACCATTCCCCAACTCCGAAACGGGACTTTCCTTATATGAATCGTATTCTCCGGACCATTCCGGATCTCCTCGTGATATCCCGGATCCCATCCGGGACTCCGAACAACATTCGGTCTCTTTCTCATCATTCCATAACTACTCAAACAACGTCGAATCCTTAAGTGTGTCTCCCTACGGTTCGTGAATTATGCGGACATGATCGAGACACTTCTCCGAACAATAACCAATAGAGGAATCTAGAAATTCATATGGCTCCCACATATTTCTACGATTACTTTGCGATCGAATGAACCACTTACATACGAAATCAATTTCCCTTTGTCTCACGATAGTTTACTTATCCGAGGTTATGATCGTCGGTATCTCTGCATACCTAGTTCAACCTCATTACCGATAAGTACTCTTTTCTCGTTCCCGTGATATGTGATCCCTTGTGAGCCAGTCACATGCTTGCAAGCTAATTGGATGACATTTCACCGAGAGGGCCCAGAGTATATCTATCCGTCATATGGATGGACAAATCCCACTCTTGATCCTTGTGTTTCAACCAATACTTTCCGAACACTCAATGCCACCTTTATAGCCACCCAGTTACGGTGTGGTGTTTGATGTCATCAAAGCATCCATCCGGTAAAGGTGATATGCATGATCTCATGGTCGAAGGAATTAGATCACTATGTATCAGAAAGCATATAGCAATTGAACTATTAAAATGACTTGATCTTTATTCTACGCTTATCTATAGGAGTATGTCCATCATATCATTCTCTAACGATATGATCTTGTTTGTTAATAACATCTCTATGTTCATGATAGGGAAACCACAATCATCTATTAACCAACAAGCTAGTATTATATAGAGGCTTTACTTGTGACTTCAAATTAAGTTTACAAATCACACAAGTATTAATGTTTCCTTGTTAATACTATTATAGCATGAATGTAAACATTTATCATAAACACAAAGATATAATAATAACTACATTTATTATTGCCTCTAGGGCATATCTCCAATAATATCTAAGTTACGAGTTTGGCGAGCATTTAAAGAAATGCGGAATACTTTCACAATTGACACCGCCGGGAACACCACAGCGTAATGGTGTGTCCAAACGTCGTAATCGAACTCTCTTAGATATGGTTCGTTCTATGATGTCACTTACAGATTTACCGCTATCATTTTGGGGTTATGCATTAGAAACAGCCGCATTCACTTTAAATAGGGCAACATCTAAATCCGTTGAAACGACACCGTATGAATTATGGTTTGGGAAGAAACCTAAATTGTCGTTCCTTAAAGTTTGGGGTTGCGAAGCCTATGTAAAGAAGTTACAGCCGGACAAGCTTGAACCCAAAGCGGAAAAATGCGTCTTCATAGGATACCCGAAGGAAACTATCGGGTATACCTTCTATCATAGATCCGAGGGCAAAATCTTCGTTGCCAAGAATGGATCCTTTCTAGAGAAGGAATTTCTCTCGAAAGAAGTGACTGGAAGGAAAGTAGAACTCGACGAGGTTGTCGAACCTTCTCTCGAACTTGCGAGTAGCGCAGCACCGGAAGTGGTTCCTGTGGTGCCTGCACCAATAATAGAGGAAGCTAATGATGATGATCATGAAACTTCGGTTGAAGTTACTACAGAGCCTCGCAGGTCAACGAGAACTCGTACCACTCCTGATTGGTATGATCCCGTAATGAGTGTCATGTTGGTGGACAACACCGATGACCCTGCGACATATGAGGAAGCGATGATGAGCCTAGATTCCAATAAATGGCAAGAATCCATGAAATCCGAGATTGGATCCATGTACGAAAACCAAGTATGGACTTTGGTGGACTTACCGGATGGCCGGAAGGCTGTCGAGAACAAATGGATTTTCAAGAAGAAAACAGATGCTGATGGTAATGTTACTGTCTATAAAGCTCGACTTGTCGCAAAAGGGTTTCGACAAATTCAAGGAGTTGACTACGATGAGACTTTCTCACCTGTAGCGAAGCTAAAGTCTGTGAGGATTATGTTAGCAATCGCTGCATATTATGATTATGAGATATGGCAGATGGATGTCAAAATAGCATTCCTCAATCGAGACATTGATGAAGAGTTGTATATGATGCAACCCAAAGGTTTTGTCGATCCTAAAGATGCTAACAAGGTATGCAAACTTCAACGGTCCATTTATGGATTGAAGCAAGCATCCCGAAGTTGGAATCAACGTTTTGATATGGTAATCAAAAGTTTTGGTTTTATACAAACTTATGGAGAAGCTTGTATTTACAAGAAAGTGAGTGGGAGCTCTGTAGCATTCTTAATACTATATGTAGATGACATATTGTTGATTGGGAATGATGTAGACCTTCTTAATAGTGTCAAGGAATATTTGAATAATAGTTTTTCAATGAAAGATCTTGGCGAAGCAGCTTACATATTAGGCATAAAGATTTATAGAGATAGATCGAGAAGCCTAATATCATTGTCACAAAGTACATATTTGGACAAAGTTCTAAAGAGGTTTGGAATGGAAGATAGCAAGAAAGGGTTCTTGCCCATGTTGCCCAATACGACGTTGAGTAAAACTCAAAGTCCGACAACGGCAGAAGATAGAGAAAGGATGAGTAAGACTCCCTATGCCTCAGCCATAGGATCTCTAATGTATGCCATGCTATGTACTAGACTCGACATTGCATATGTTGTTAGTTTAACTAGCAGATATCAAAGTGATCCAGGAGTGGATCATTGGACAGCGGTCAAAAACATCCTTAAGTACTTGAGAAGAACTAAGGATATGGTTCTTTCTTATGGAGGTGATGAACAGCTCGTTGTTAATGGTTACACCGATGCTATTTGGAACACCGATCCGGATGATTCTAAATCACAATCTGGATACGTATTTACTTTGAATGGTGCAGCAGTTAGCTGGAGGAGTGCAAAGCAAAGCGTTGTGGCGAGATCTTCAACTGAATCGGAATACATGGCTGCTTCGGAGGCTTCACAAGAAGCGATATGGATGAAAGAGTTCATTACAGAGCTCGGTGTGGTTCCTAGTGCGCTGGACCCAATGTCAATCTACTGTGATACATGGGCGCCATAGCCAATGCGCTAGAACCAAGGTCACACAAGAAGCTGAAGCACATCAAGCTACGTTTTCACGCTATTCGAGAACATGTCCAAGATGGCGACATAAAGATTTGTAAAGTACACACATATCTGAATGTGGCGGATCCGTTGACTAAACCTCTCCCGAGGGCAAAACATGACCAGCACCAAACTGCCATGGGTGTTCGGTATATTACCATGTAATCTAGATTAGATGACTCTAGTGCAAGTGGGAGACTGTTGGAGACATGCCCTAGAGGCAATAATAAATATAGTTATTATTATATCTTTGTGTTTATGATAAATGTTTACATTCATGCTATAATAGTATTAACAAGGAAACATTAATACTTGTGTGATTTGTAAACTAAAATAGAGTCCCTAGTAAAGCCTCTTTATAATACTAGCTTGTTGGTTAATAAATGATTGTGGTTTCCCTATCATGAACATTGAGATGTTATTAACAACAATATCATATCGTTAGGAGAATGATATGGTGGACATACTCCTATAGATAAGCGTAGCATAAAGATCAAGTCATTTTAATAGTTCAATTGATATATGCTTTCTGATACATAGTAACCTAATTCCTTTGACCATGAGATCATGCATATCACCTTCACCGGAAGGATGCTTTGATGACATCAAACACCACACCGTAACTGGGTGGCTATAAAGGTGGCATTAAGTGTTCGGAAAGTATTGGTTGAAACACATGGATCAAGAGTGGGATTTGTCCATCCATATGATGGATAGATATACTCTGGGCCCTCTCGGTGGAATGTCATCCAATTAGCTTGCAAGCATATGACTGGCTCACAAGGGATCACATATCACGGGAATGAGAAAAGAGTACTTATCAGTAACGAGGTTGAACTAGGTATGCAGAGATACCGACGATCATAACCTCGGATAAGTAAACTATCGTGAGACAAAGGGAAATTGGTATCGTATGTAAGTGGTTCATTCGATCGCAAAGTAATCGTAGAAATATGTGGGAGCCATATGAATTTCCAGATTCCTCTATTGGTTATTGTTCGGAGAAGTGTCTCGATCATGTCCGCATAATTCACGAACCGTAGGGAGACACACTTAAGGATTCGACGTTGTTTGAGTAGTTATGGAATGATGAGTAAGAGACCGAATGTTGTTCGGAGTCTCGGATGGGATCCGGGATATCACGAGGAGATCCGGAATGGTCCGGAGAATAAGATTCATATAAGGAAAGTCCTGTTTCGAGGTTGGAGAATGGTTCCGGTGTTTTCATCGGGAATGTTCTAGAAGGTTCTGGAATGTCCGGCACTCCGGAGGGGAAGGCTACATGAATGTGTCATATCAAGTTGGAATGATTGCATCATGTACTAGGTGTCATCGCTGAACAAAATAAAGGGTTTAATCAAATCCTAGTTTGAAAAGTCAAACACCAATTTGAAAAGTCAAACGGCTATTTTGTGAAGTGGAGGGGAAGTGGGAAACCGAGTTGGGGAGGAGTTCCTCCCTCCACCGCCGGCCCACTTGGGAAACCGAGTTGGGGAGGGACTCCCCTCCCCTGGCGCGCCCCTCCACCTATATAAGGAGGGGCAGGGCTGCCCCTCCAAGACACAACTCCACCACCCCGCAAACCCTAGCCCTAGCCGCCGGCCCTCCTGCAGACGCCGCCGCCCTAGGGCAAGCCGCCGCCGCCACCTAGCTAAACCCTAGCCGCCGGCCTTGCTCCTCCTTGGTGCGTCTAAACCCTAGATCGCCGAGGATCTCTCTCATAGTCCACCATACTCGCTCCGGCTTAAGGCGAAGCCCTGCGAGATCTCCCCTCTACTTCCGGTACCACGCCGTCGTGCTGCCGGAATCGTGAGGAGAGTGCTACAACCTCCGCTGCCTGCTGGAACAAGGGAGAGGAAGGTCTTCGTCGAGTACCGAACGTGTGACCGACTGCGAAAGCGCTGCTGGAACGCAGCGCCGGAAGGATCGTCTACGCGATCTTGAGATCGGAAAGAGTACGACTACATCACCCACGAGAATTCGCTCTCGTTAAACACTTTGGAATCTTCGAGGGTGAGTTATTCCATCGACTCGTTGCTACAATCTAGTAGATAGATCTTGGCTTGTTTGTTTGTATGCGGTAGAAATTTTTTGTTTTCCATGCTACAAAACCCTACAGATCGATGGTAGGGGTACCCTCTCAGGGAGGCGGAGGGTACTAGTCTGACCCACCTGGAAGCAGAAGCTCCCGAATAGGATCTCGAGTCCGTCGCCTACGGGCTCGAAATCTTTCATGGTGGCCGGCGAGTGGGCGGTGAAT
This sequence comes from Avena sativa, assembly GCA_916181665.1. Classification (NCBI taxonomy): domain Eukaryota; kingdom Viridiplantae; phylum Streptophyta; class Magnoliopsida; order Poales; family Poaceae; genus Avena; species Avena sativa. The sequence goes on along the minus strand of OV702294.1, from coordinate 160,104,520 downwards.
TCGAAAGAGCCGAAGAGGAGGTGGCTCTCCGTCGCTGCAGAGTTGTAGATCGTTCGGGTTGGGACCGTCACGATCGCACAATCAGCGTCCCCAGTTCCCACAGACGGCGCCAATTGACGAGGTTTGATCTCATCAATGCCCATTGTTATGGACTTGGGTTTTGGAGAAGATGGGGATGCTGGAGATCGCGGAACGGTTAGCAAACAAGCAACACGGGGACACGAGGTTTACCCAGGTTTAGGCCCCCAGAGGGAAAACCCTACTCCTGCTTGTCTGCTCTTGATTATGGCGGAACCGAAGGTTACAGGGGTGCGCAGATTCGATCTGGCGTGGAGGTGTGTATGCGAAAGTATGAGTCGAGAGATCTAGGTCGTGCCCTCCTAGCCTTTATATAGACTCAGGCAGGTCCTGGGCATAGACCTAGTCGGTTACAAGTTCTAGGGTTTTACCCCTTTGAATTTTCTATCTACGCTAGTCTTGCTCTCCAAGGATCCGAAGGCGTCATGGGCCTTGGCCATCCGAAAATCTTCATGGGCCGGCGTACATCTGCCGTGGGCCTTCCTTGGGCTGGACCAGGTATGGTGAGATCACGTACCCGTAGGGTATAACCATGTCAGTAGCCCCCGAGTGATCAGTCGAATCGTAGATTTAGCTGAGGACTCTTCAATCCTTCGGATGCAACTATGTATTAATAGTATTTGTGTAGGGATTGTTGATGCGTGTGCCTGACTCACCCGACGGATCAGGGTCAGTTAATTGTCTTAGGACGAAACAACACGATCTTCCTCAGGTTCGAGTCCCTTAACTCGAACCCAGAACATATGCTGACGTAATTCGACTCAGGCCGCGGAGGACTTACAGGAGTTGAATTCCAGTGATTTTAATTGATGTACCAAACGCGTCCGTCGGGATTTTTCATCGCGCCTGCTGACACGGGTTTATACTAGCAGAGCGCGGTCGTGTGCGTTGCCAGGCCATCAGATGATATCTGTAGGTCTTATCTTTGTGTCGCAGACACAGCATCCGAATGTTTATCACCGCGGAGGTGTTTCGGGTGGCCAAGGAGAACGTTTCTCACTTAGCGTTTTGTTGGGGCAGAGTTGCCGAAAAGTTTTTACATGCTGATCCGAAAAATCGCAGTCGAAGAATTCATATGGCGCGCGACCAGATACCGCATGTCATGGTACTGCATCCCGTGGATGCGGTGTACCGTAAACCTGTTTTGCAGTATGAAAAACACTATGGCAGAACATATACGCTAATCCAAACCGCATATTTAAAAAACACCACACATGGGCGCCGGATTCATACATATGGGAGGTTTTGATCAGCGAGATCGATAAATGTTTAGCAAGATGCCACGCACTACATCCTAGACTAACCTAGCATCTACGTAGCTCCACCAGCGGTACCTACTCACCGGAGCATCTACGGCGGCGGCGGCGCGCGCTTAGTCGTTGTCGGTGGCGGCGTCTTTTGTGGCAGTCGGTGGCGGCATCGTCAGCAGCGGCGCCTGGTGCTCGCATGAGGAGAGTTAGATTGCACGGCGAAGCTCATGCTTCTTCGCTCTGCGCGATGCGGCAGCGCTTCCCGCGCTCCACGATTTCCATGAGCATGGTGTAGAAGGAGTGGAACTTTTCCTCGTGCACCAAGAGCTTCTTGCTCTCGTCGTCCGAGTTGTACTCCGCATCATTAGCGAGAGTGGGCTCCAGCGGGGCCGCGATGATTTCGTTGAGAAGAGATCCTCCGCATTGTTCGCGGCAGGGTCGAACGGCAGCTTCGCCCTTGCCGGCGAGGTCACGCGGTGCGCCCAAGGGCGCCACGACTGCATCCCTACTCAGAGCGGCGTCGACGTACCTCCGACGATGACGACAACGACAGATGATCTCGCAAGCTGGAGCTCCTGCCATGGTGCGCAGAAGCGCGGCCGCTTCCGCCCAAATCACGGCTCGATTGGTCGGTCATGGCAAGATGGGGGTTGACACAAAGGTGGGAGGCGGCGATTTGTTTTTTGACGTCGGATGTGGCCGGAATCGAAGACGGGGGCTAACGGCAGCGAGGGTTTCTGGACGGGGAAGGAAGAGGAAAATGGATGTGGGATACCGCATCGAGTCGCCCCCGCACAGAATATATGCGGGACAGATGACCCTCGATGTGGGATACCGGAAAAAATTGCGATATCTGTCGTTTACGTATTTGGACAGGCCATTTGTTGTCATGATACTGCATATATCGACGCAAAATTTTGCGGGGCCGACCAATATGGGGTATCTGCTAGAGACGCTCTTACACCACTTATCCTAAGCAGTGAGAAAAACAAACACAGGTATGCATACTACACTGGCAGCCTTAAATATTTGATGTTGGTGTAATAGTGTTTGGACAACGTTGTTCGTATTCATAACAGTGCTTAGCTGTTGTCTACTTGTGCGTGTCGCGGTCGTTGCTGCTTTGCTGCAGAGATCTACAGTATATAACGTGCCTTTGATTCTTGATACATTTGCATATATAGTACTAGTTGCATCTTCCTCTCCGCGCGATGACAGGTTGTCAATGTTGAAACGTATACGGTTGTTGGCTCCTAGAGCTTCTTTGCTGCGCTTGGTCTCGAGAGCTCAAGTAAAGCTCAACTTCCTTTTTAGTTGGAACTCTTTCTTCCGTTCTTGGCTAGCTTAACTAATTTCTTTCCTCCTACTTTCTACCAATTGCTAACTCTATGTACTCGTCGGTTAGAAATCTCTCAAGAAGTTTCTTAGCACAAGTGCATGCAATAACTGACTATAGACCCGGCCTATATCATGCATGCCAGAAATTAATTAAGATGCTGCTTACTAGCTAGAGTGCTATACAACACAAAACATGCATAACTTTCACGATTATTTTATTTTTTGCTAGTATTTTATTTGCTCTAGCTTCACCTTCTGATTTTGGATGCATATATATATAGTATGCAGGAAGGAAATAGTGTGGTAATGGCACCACCATCAGCTCCTCCGAGCCTGCCGTCTCCGGGCAAGCAGTTCAGCAACCATCTCGCTGCTGCTGTGAGGAACATCAACTGGACTTACGCCATATTCTGGTCCATCTCAACCAGCCGCCCAAGGTAATAATATACGGAGTCACAATCTATTGAAGATCACTTTCTACCGGCCGATTCCTTTCCCCTCTTACGATATTCTTTTGCAGAGTCTTGACGTGGAAAGACGGGTTCTACAACGGCGAGGTAAAGACGAGGAAGATCACCAACTCGCCGGGCCTAACCGCCGACCATCTCGTCCTCCAGAGGAGCGAGCAGCTGAGGGAGCTCTACCAGTCGCTATTCTCCGGCGAGTGCGACCACCGTGCGAGACGGCCCGCCGCCTCGCTGTCGCCGGAGGATCTGGCGGACGCCGAGTGGTACTACATGGTCTGCATGACCTACGCCTTCCGGCCTGGCCAAGGGTTCGATCGTCTAGACTCTTGACTTTTTATCTTATCATGGCAAGATTTACTGTAGTGGTCACCGGAGACTGAAGTGTTTGTTACTCTGATCTGATGTGTAAGGTTGCCTGGAAAATGCTTTGCGAAGAATGAACATGTTTGGCTGTACGACGCTCCGTTCGCGGACACCAAAATCTTCCTGCGCGCGCTCTTAGCCAAGGTACGTCTTCAACTTTTCTCTCTGTAATTTCCTGCATAATAAGAAAAAAGAAAGTCTCCCTACCCCTTTAATAGCAGATGAATCTGTACCCGATCGAAATACTGTATCTGTTTATGTTAGTCACTGATATATATACTCCATGATTTCTACTATTGTGCATGGCCATGCTCTCTGTTGGTTAATTCAGACCGCGTCTATTCAGGTCAGTACATGCACTTCATGCCTCGATCACGTCATAATTAGCACTGCATGTCACGTGTTTGCCGTTCAGATTTCTGACGACCCCAACTGCACTGATGCATGCCTTGCCTCAAAATTTTCAGACAATTGCTTGCATCCCCTTCATGGGCGGTGTGCTTGAGATGGGGACTGTTGATAAGGTGAGTTCGTTTGGTGTATAGAAGACCAATTAATGCAAAAATAAACCCAAGCCAGACCAATGAAGCACGGACCAACTAGAATCAACATCTTCTCGAGAGACATAAACATAGATGAGAAGTACTCCCTCCGTTTAGAAATATAAGAAGATTTAGTTTTGTAAATCGAATGTATCTAGACGATTTTTGGTGTATAGATTCGTATAGGTTTAGAGTGAACCTATATATTAAAAAGCGTCTAGATACATTCAGTTTATAAAACTAAAATGTCTTATATTTCTAAACGGAGAGAGTAATAAACACACCCCAGATCAGCGGGACAATTGCACCCCTTTTAATTTCCACAATCAGCCATGTTCTCGTTGTTGATATAACTAGAGTAGGGATATGTCCCTAATAAAGTAGTCGCGATGTTATTTTAGTAGGAGTGTTTTACGGAGGCTTTATTTCAAAGATTTTTGTACCATAAAAAGTTGACATATAGAAGTTTTTTAAATACATTATTTCACCGTCTCATGGAACATGACCTACTCTTACCTTAGGAGAGGTGATGAAGGAGTCGTCCAATGTGACTGAATCACGTGAGAGAGAGCCTATGATTTTCAACTATTTTCAGTATATAACTATCGCATATTTGTTTAGATATGAATATGAATGTATCTAGAAACATTTTAGTCTATAAAATGCATGCGATTGTAGTCATATCCATGACAGTAAATATGGAACAGAGATAGTAGATTACAAATAGTGGAATATATCGAGCGATTTGTAACATTATCTCTAAAAACTCTCTTGAAGTGTGCATTCACGTAAAAAAAAATTCATGCACTAAAAAATGTTGAAGAAACTCCTTCTAATCCAAATTAAGTGTTACATATTTAGACAAAATATTGCCTAGCTATAATCTATTAAATTGAATGAACCCACAACAACTAATTTGGGTTAGAGGTAAACAGAAAAGAAAGTGAGTACATAGACTCATAAGAAACTAAAGCTCAGACAAAATCCGTGAAATTAAAAATAAAACCTATAAAGATTAGACTAAACTTACGTGTTTTGAAATCACCAAGAGAGTCCACTTAAAAAGAGTGATATTTGAGTTCGTCCCTGAACTAACAAACAAATAAAAGCATGAAAATGAAAAGCCATGGAATCATAGGTTGAACTAAATAGACCGTAAAGGATACACCTCTCTCTTGGCGACATAGTCTACATATAAGTATAGGATGTTGTCGTAAAGAACACACAAAAACCTAACAGAGAAGGTACATGCAATACTCGCGAGAGGCTTGAGTCTCTATCCTCCCAACACCTTGTGGGATGGTTAAGGCAATGTAGAACGACAAATTTTGAAATGTTGGAGTTCTCACCACCAAACTGGCATGAGAATGGCAAACCCCATAGATATTGCCATAATATTTCAAAAATGAAGGACCGTGTAGGTGTATGTTTCTTAAATTAAATGTGTGGTCCATGTTGTAACATAATCGGCATATTGATTATTAGAGAAAGTAAATAAAGATTATAGTACTAATCTACCACATTCTAGAAATCCATACATAAAACTATGTATATGTTAGAATCACAATATATGAGAGACATGTAAAAAATCCTTATGAAAAGAACAAGAGTATGTCAATATGAGGAACCATATTTTTATTTGGATACCACAACCTATATATCTTCATTATTGTGCGAAAACTTCATCAAAGCCTATGGATTATCATAATTGTGACTTAGTATAACATGACACAACCTATATATTTTTAGAGATGTATGCGGAGCCAATACCTATTGAGATAAGGACAAAACTCAACGAAAACATTTGTTTCCCAACATCATACACCAATACAACAGATATTGCTTTTGACATGCTCACAAACAAAGCATCATAGTCCAATGTACCTGTGGCAAAAGAAGTGAGCCTAGCTCACTTGGCTAGGGAAGTGGATGTATAACTCAACCACTTAGGTTCAAGTCCTCACGGACGCAGATTTGGGTTTTTCACATTCCTTTTAAAAAAAGGACCAGTGGCAATTGTAGACCAAACACTACGCCAATGAACACAATGTTGATACTCAAGGAACATGAAGATCCTCTAAAACACATATGTTATACATCAACCATAATTGTACATTTACATATCAGAACCAGTATATCTTCTTAATCATACATAAATACACAACGTTCGCTAGATATTTATAGTTGAACCTACATGTATCAAACCCAAAGATTCATGACTAACCTTATTCATGCCAGTTGACGGCACTACAGGTAAATGATAGTACGAGAGAACAATGACTTGATTTGAGATTGGGGGTAACAATGGGTAGATTAGGGATAGTAAATAAAAAGTACAAAGATATGCAGAAGTGTAAATTCTTATTTATTCCACTTCATTGTTTATTGCACAAATCATTTTACCTATTATTTAAGAAATATTGTGTAAACATAATTGGTGATTGCTTAGGTGGCTGCAATTATTATTTGGATCACAATATATTGAGTATTTTATATCAAAATTTAGTATCAAGAGCCGACAATTTGGAAGTTGAAATTTCATACATATTTAACATCATATAAGAACTATCAGCCAACTCACCATCAAAATTTTAATTTGACTTATTGATGAAATATCATATACGAACGACAGTCATGGTTAACATCATGGTGTCCATAAATGCATAATCGCCACACATTCCCTATATCAAATATGATTAAAATTTATTTTTGCAGTGACATCATAGGAGAGTTTCAGATGGTAATATGAATATTGTTGTTAACAAATATGTGACATTTAGTAGCATATAATTTGCGGCGCCCATGATGTCATATGATTTTGAAAGCATGATAATTTATTCCATGGTCATTATCGGCACATTAGAAATGATTCCCTCGCAAATAGGAGGGTCACCATGGTAGTTGAGTTAATAAAAACTCCTTTTATCGATAAAGTTAACAGAGATTTATAAATTTGAGGAGCATTAACAAAAGTTAAAAAAACACTACGTGAAGTTAATAAAGACATGCTACCAATTGCAGTAGTACTTTGTGCGAGTTTGTATGTGTTTATTTTTGTTTCATTCATTGGAGATGCATGTAGATCGAATAATCCAATGAACTGATGATCATCCTTCAGAACATAAAAGAAAGAGCTGCCCATTTGCTAGGTTATGGAGGACGCGGCGACGGTTAAACAGATCGGCACATCTTTCTGGGAGCGACCGTTTCCGACATGCTTAGAGTTGGAGGAGCCGAGCTCCAGCCCATCGGAAAACGAAACCGGCGAAGAAGCTAATATCATGTCCCAGGATATCGACCACAATGTCGCCAATGGGATGATCTCCGGGGAGATAGAATGTAACCTCGAGCAGATCACGAACGGGATCGACGAGTTCTACAAGGAGCTGGACGTGCGTGCTCTCGAGGATGACTGGATCATGGACGGGTCCTTTGAGGTCATCTCTTTACTGGAGGCAGACGGGATCACTGATGGTGTGGTAGAGTTCTCTCTCTCGTCGTGTTTTACGGCCTGGAAGAGGTCGTCGGAAGACGTGGCTGCGCCGATCGCGGTAGACTCGCAGAAGTTGCTGAAGAAAGCTTTGACAGGCGGTGCATGGACGAATAATAATGGTGCTGGCGGCAGGGAGAGCAGTGTCAAGGGCCATGTTATGTCGGAGAGAAGGCGCCGGGAGAAGCTCAACGAGATGTTCCTGATTCTCAAGTCAATGGTCCCGTCCATTCGCAAGGTACCACAGATGCACAATCTTGAGAAAAGGCGTGAATTGATCAATTGTTTACTCCTTTTCCAAAAATAAAGTGTAGCAGACGTACGTATGCTATAAGAGATATTTTAGCCATTCTATAAATTATAAGATATTTTAGCCATTTTTTGAAACACGTGTATTTAGAAGCCTTTTAGAATAGGTTCACTCATTTTATTCTGAACCTACACACCAACATATGTTTCACAAAAAGCTAAAACATCTTATATTTTAAAACTAACGGTTACATTTTTTCTGATCATTAAACTTTTAATAAAAGACCGTGTGTATTAACCGATGCAGAGGGCGCCGGAGTTTTACTCCTTTCCGGAAAAAACATTTTTCTGATCTCGATGAATTGTTGCAGGTGGACAAAGCATCCATCCTAGTAGAAACGGTAGCCTATCTCAAAGAGCTGGAGCAAAGGATAGAAGACCTAAAAAAGTCCACCAGGGCACCGACGCGACCGATCGAAACAATAGGCCAGAGGCGCCATGACATCGCAGGGAAGAAGCTCTCACCTGGATCCAAAAGGAAGGCGTCGGAGCTCGACGATGCCAACAGGGAGGACGGGCCGAGCAACATGGTCAACGTCACCGTGATGGAGAAGGAGGTGCTTCTGGAGGTGCAGTGCCGGTGGAAGGAGCTGCTGATGACACGAGTGTTCGACGCCTTGAAGGCCCTCAGCCTTGATGTTCTCTCCGTGCAGTCGTCGACGGCGCCGGATGGCCTTCAGCTTGCTCTCAAGATACGAGCTCAGGTATGGCACGCGCGCATCAGCTAAGATCGATCTGGCAAATACTCCCTCCGTTTCAAAATATAAGATGTTTTAGGTTCGTGAAGAAAATATATCTAGACTTCTTTTAGTGTGTAGATTCATTCCAAACCTGAGTGAACCTACGTACTAAAAAAATCTAGATACATTTGCTTCACAAAGCTAAAACATCATACATTTTAAAACGAAGGGAGTAGAAATGTACGCAGCTTCACACGCTCAGGTCTGTCCATATCGATTTACTAATGTAACTTTCTCTTGCTGATATTTTGCATATTTTGCAGTACGCCGGTTCTGCCGCCGTGGCACCTGGGATGATCAGCGAGGCGCTTCAGCGAGCTATAGGGAAGGGCTAGCTGAAAGATGTGAAAGCGCCGAGAGATGCGAGCTAGGGCTCGGCAACACATTCTCGGCGCAAACAGAATTTTATTTACGTGGCATTTTCATGTTATAATTGTGCATGTGATGACTGTGAGGTAGGCGCGATCGGTACTTTGACACCGCCTTTCCGGACAAGTGGGTGTTGACTTTATTTTGGTGTCGCTTTAAGAGCGGGTTGAAAACCGTCGGTCTGAAAAAGTGTTTATTACAACTATTTCCTCAGCTTATGAAAAAGTTGGGACTGAGCCACTACGAATCAGACAATTAAAGAATCGTTTCGTCTGTACGTCTGGTTCCGTTTGCTGTCGGCTGCCGTTTACCTGGGTAACTTGTCATCTGGTTGACTCAGTTTGTTACATGTTAGTCATATCACGCTTAGTCGTTGCTCTGGCCATTATTCTGATATGCATGCCATGTAACTTTAGCTGTCGACGGCTTGCATCCCAGGTTCTAGGATCTTAGCCCCTATTATTGTGCAATTTCACATATTTTATCACTCCCCTGTTCTACTCCACTTCCTTAATTCCTCTCGCCGCCAAACCGATCCGCCGTGTACCGCCTCACACCTCTACCGAACTCCCGGCCTCCCCTTTGGCCTCCTTCATTGCCCTTGCCGATGTCCCCTCCCTAATCACCCCCTTTGCTTCCTGCTGTGACTTGTCCTGGCGTGCTCAGGAGGGAGGCACGATGTAAGAGGATGGGGAACAAAGCTTTACAGCTCTGGATCCCGGTGAATGTGTTGTTTGTCCTCCCTGGAGGTGGTTTTGTTACTTAATGCAAGAATCATGACAATGAGGTGAATAAAGATGAGGATGATTAGATGTTAATATTCACATTAATTGAGGTTTATGTAAAAGATAAGCATGAAACTGAAAGGAGGCACACTGTAGATGTTCCAAACATGACGTGTTCTTGCTGGAAGTGGAAGATTACTAGTATTCCATGTCACCATGCACTGTACTTCATCTTAAAGCTCAGAGGTGAAGGTGGTGAAATAGAAAATTTTGTTCATATTTATTTTTCTATGGAAAAGTTCGCTACAACTTATGCATAACCACCTTTTTCAAATGAAAATGACTAGGAGATTGTCGATCCAGGGTTCAAATTTGAACCACTAGTTCTTAGAAGGCTTTTGAGAGGCTTAGAAAGCTAAGGATCAAATCCTCCACCGAAAATAGTTCAAGGTTAGGAGCAAGGAAAAGGAAATACGAAAGGTGTGGAGGATTTGGTCATATTAGGTTATGGAAAAAACCAGATCTACATGATTTTGAAGATGTTGACCATGTCTCTATTCATAATCTGGAGGCAGAAGTTGAAGCTTCTCAAGTAGCAGATGAAACTTCTCGTTCAGAGAAACAAAGCAAAGGGAAAGGAAACCAGAAGAGCAAGAAAAATGATAGAGTATGTGAAAGTGCAACATGAAGTTGACGAAGAACGTGAAGTGCATCAATATGATTATGTATAGGAAGTGCAACAAGTGCATAAATATGTTGATGAGCAACAATATAACTTACTTCAAAAGATTCAGCTATAATTTCAGGTGAAGTGATAGGCTTAGCAACAAATTGATTATTAGGAACATTGGTGTATCACATAACTTGGTGGTTCTATCTCTCATGTTTAATAACTAAAGGGAAATTCTAATACTATTTTTTAGCCTTTTGATTTATGTAAAGTAAAAAATACAAAACTGAAGCTAAATAAGCAAACTAAAATTACTCATGCAAGCCAACAAAACTAAATAAACAAAATAAAGAAAAAACAAAACAAAACAAAACAAAATGGTTTGAAGATCTAAAGGAAAACAAAATCTCACAAAGGTGAACCTCCCGAAGCTTGCGTCAGAAAATACTCGTGCAGTTATTGTGGGAGATCAATTGTGTTCTCCGAGCTTGATGATTAAAGAACTATGATGTACTATATGCTTCCTCGCCATAAAATACTCTACGTCGACACCAATTCGTTAGGACTCCAAGCGCGGAGGGATGTAGGAAGGGTGTTTTCCCCACAAGGGTGGCTCGAGACTTTTTCATGGGAAAATAGTAAAGGTACACTTATCCCTTCTTTTCAAAAAACCTACAAAAAACACTACTAGGAAAACAGCTATAGGTAATCAGCACATCCGTGACTCACATGGCTGGAGTGCCTCACGGCTAAAACAGGCGTGGAACACCTATGGGCAGTGCCCTACTAGTAACTAGAACAACCGTGGCGCACATGACCATAGTGCGCCACAGATATGTGTGGGCCAAAGCGCTGTTGGCCGCATGCCGCATACCCGTAGCGCACATAGGGCAGGTGCGCTACGGTTGTTTGGGATAGCCGGTAACGCACTAGCTGAGATGTGCCACGCCTAAAAGAATAACAGTGGGGCACCAAATAATGCGCCACGCGCATACACACGTACGGTCACACCCACGTACCCTACCTAACTCGATGCCAAACAGACACCGCGTGACACGCACACAACCCACGCACTCCCCTGCCTATTCCCCATCACCACCAACCACACCCACCAACCCTGACCCCTCCTTCCTCCTCTAGATCTTGCCGTCGGTCGCCTCTCTTGCTCACCTTCCTCCTCCAGCTCCTGCTTACCTTACTCCCCCAGCTATCCAGCTCGCCTTCCACCTCCGGCTTCCGCTTGCCAGGACCGTGCCTCCCTGTCTATGGCGCCGCCAGGGACCGCGCTGCCGAGTCCTCTGCTCCCCGTCGTCTGTATCCTCCTAGCGCGGCCTATTCGACACAGTAGAGGGCGGAGGTCCTTCTGCTGCGACCAGCTGCCCCGGGCGGCTACTAGAAGGGCGACGAGAAGGCGTGCACAACGGTGACCATGGTGGAGTTGGGTGGAGAATAGGGAGAAAAGAGGAGGCGCGGCGCCGATTGTAGCTGCGGTTGGTGATGTTCGTCGAGGAAGACGACAACAGGAGGAGTGGGGCGTCGCTACCTCCCCTTCTTCCTCGATCCCGAGCCTCGCTCGACTTTGGTGCGAGCGCCTCCTGTCTTTCCCGACGCCACCAGTCGTGCATGGCCTCTTCTCTCTCCCTGAGCGCCTAGTCCTCCCCTCCTCTGGCACGGGGATGGCGGCTCCGATGAGGTGACAGCGTTGAATGGCATGGCCACGGCCTCTCGCACCTCCCCTGCGGTGGTAGGTCGCAGCCACGACCACCTGCCCGTGACTAGGCGACGGTGCCGGCGACAAGACCAGATGACATATCCTCGATGGCTTTTTCCGTTTCTTTTTAGGGTGTTTTGTGTAAATGTGTATTATAATAATATTTTTTTTGTTTCCCAAAAGTCTTAGGCGTGGCGCACCAGCTTTTGTAGTTGTGGGACATTTGGTGGTGCGCTGCCATTGTTGAAATTATGCGTGTCGCATGCCATGTGCGTGACGGCTAAGGACTTAGTAGTAGCGCAAGTCGAGTAGGGCACTAGTAGTACGCTACAGATGAGGAAAATCAGTGCGCCACGAATTGGGTATTTCCTAGTAGTGAAAATAGAGTGCTGAAAATAAAAAAAGTATGTGGATGCAAGTAAAATTCGTCTCATGATTAAAAATTTACCGGAGTTCATAGTTTCACTTGTCTACTCTTTCACAAATATGGTGCACTCAAAACAACTTCAGAGAAGGAATACTATTGATTTAACTTTATAAAGTATTTGATTAATATTCATATGGGCATCACGTCCTATGGTTGAGATGATACAACATATCCTACTAATACTCCTAGTAAGAGAACCGTCCACAAACTAGATTTAAAATAAACAGAGTCCATAGTCTTGGGGCGGACTACTCCCTCTTCATCATGGTAATGAAGGTGATGTTGTTGGAGTGGTTGGAGATGTGACCCAATGGTGTTTCCCCCTCCAATCTTCATAAGATATCCTATGTTCGTGTTTCTATCTCCATGGTGCGTCGTGCTTTGATATCATGATCTATATATATATATATATATGTGTGTGTGTGTGTATTTTTAGGTCAATACAAATCCATGGGAATCAAGATCAATGAAAACAGAGCAGCGGGGCCCGAGGTGGGCCCTAGCGCGCGGCTAGGGTACTAGCCGCACCATGGGCTCCCTTTTGGGTCTCCTGCACCCTAGTTGAGGTCCAAGTGATCCCGGCGTTCTTCTTCCATAAAAACTTGTGTGAAGAAAGTTCTAGGACCTTTTGAGTTTGCAAAAGTTCTTGAAAGTCAAACATACGCAAAAGAGAGTTTTCTTCTTTATGGGGTTATAATACAAATTAAAGAGATCTTTTAGAAAAATCTCTAAAATCATTTTAAAACATGATTATAACCACACATATGAATCAATTATGATGAAATATGACATAATAAACTACATGCGTTTTACATGCATCATGTGGCATGACATTGCATCCTCGTTTTCCTTACATCTGTGCGCTATGAACTTCAACAGGACAGGGACTACGACCATCGTCTCCCGGTGCATGCAGACTACATCACCTTCAACAACTACTGCGAGCAGAGGACCAATTTAATTGGGGTGGAGGCGCATATGGCGACGCGAAAGGCTCGAGCAAACATGGGACGTCATGCACGATTGGGGCATCAAGGTTTAACTCGGTGTCTTCCCCACCAGGATTTCGAATAGCGTGGTTAAGCAGCTCAAGATCACCCCACATGTTCCGATGAGTGTGCCAGTAAGGACTATTAAGTTTTGTGAGTGCATGCCATACAAATAGAGTGGTTTTTAGGCCGCCTGTTCTTCATGAAAGGGTGGAAGCATTTCGGCACGAAGACAGAAATGAGTGATGACAACACACTCTTATTCAACATGATGAGCACAAAGACAGAAATTCACTAACCCTGCCGAGGCACATCCATGAAAAGGATGTCTCAGGAGAAGGAAATTCATGGGAAATGCAGGTCGCCCATATGCTCCTTCTTTTTATAGAACACATGTGCCTGAAATATACACACGTCCGCAGCGAGCATGTGGATCAGCCGTGTTGGCCAAGCGCCTCGACAAATTAAGAGCTGATCGATGAGGCTATATTTCAAGGGGGAACGCTGATTAATCAACGTGGCCTCCGAATAGATGAACGTACAACCTGATTCGCTATCGCCCGTCCGACCTGAAATGAAGATTGCCACTGGCAGGTGAGATGACACACTTCGCCCGCGAAGCTTCCACGGTCCACAGCGTGACGCCATCGCCGCCATGACAAGGACCGGTGGCCGGCTTGGAACTTCCCATCCGGCAGCGATGGCTGTCGATCTCCATTACTCCAGATCCTGGACTTTGGCACCGCGAGATCTCGATCTTTGCCAAAAGGCGTCCCAAGTCCTAACCTATTCTAACATTCAGAAAGTCCTAACCTATTCCGCCAACCAGCTAGCGATCTACTATCATCGATCTTACCTGCTCCTCGTCCTTCAGTCCTACTCCTCACTGACTCTTGTCGCTGAATGCTGGGCGCGGAAGCGGACAAGAACACGGCGGGGGAGGTCTCATCACCGGTGATCAAACCATGCTACGTAGGAGCTCCCTGGGTCTCTCACAGAGCTAGCCGGAAACCATTTTGCCTTTCGGCCGATAGTAGCGCCATGGTTTGCTTATTAGGGTCGGGGCTCAAACCAATGTTGTCCAAGGACGGACGCTAGCTCACAGTACACAGTATAGTTCAGTACTCTTCTCTTCCCCAGCCGATGCCATGTTACGCTCGTACTCATGGCTAACCACGACATATCCCTCATGCTTGCACTTGCACGCTAGCATAAATCGTGTCTACTAGGGCTCTCGGTCGTACATGGAATACTCTTTCCGTGTGCGCTGTGTATGATTCCCGACACCGGGAAAATTTGGTCTTATTCTCTTAGATCCAAATTAATTTCTTTGGATTTGTCTAGATTCAGATGTATGTAGCACTGAAACATGTCTAAACGAATTTAAATCTAGACAAATGTCAATTAATTTAGATCGAAGAGAGTAGCTACACTTACTCACTTCAAGCGTTGATTTTCCCGAGAGATATCTTAGACGGTTTTTTATACTACTTTGTTTGTATGTACTTTTACAAAGAAAACTATCAAGAACTATTATATTATATAGATATTATGTGAAAATATGTTTCATGATGTATGGAAAGGTATAGATTACGTATTATAAATATTAATATTTAAAGAAAAATTGGTCAAACTTTAGGTAGTTTGAATTTTGAAAACCAATATTGGCTTTAAACTTTGGGATGGAGATAGTAGTGTTTTCCCGTATATTTCCTGCCTAATATCTCCCGCATTTATATTAAATTGAACATAGTGTGAACTCTCAAAATGTTCGCCCCGTTTACATCCTTGCCTATGTATTGCCGTCGGATGCATCTCACATAGACACTATGCCTCAATGCAAATCCATTCTAGGTTAGAACGATCTCGTGGCGTCTAATGCGGACAGGGAGCATTGCTCACACATGGAGCTAGAGCCATCGTCATCGACCTCACGGCGTTTGATTTAGAGGATGGGCATATTCCAATGCCCCCTGTGTCGGAGGAGTTGTTGGGTGTTAGCTCACACGATGGTCCGAACGACATGGAGGAGGAGGATGTACAAGAGCATATGGTGGTGGAGGCGTCCATCGTGTCGACATGGCGTAAAGAAGTCGTGCATCGTGTGGTGGTGGAGTCCTCCGGGTCTCTCTACGACGATCGGGTGCGTACATAGATGTGCGCCAAGAAGAAATGTAAGAAGGTCGGCGTGCGACGGGGCGCAAGGTCGCTTGGCCGGCTATGCGCCCTGTTTCGCGAAGTACGTCTGGCGGCTGGCGGCTATGCATGACCCCAACGACCTAGCCGACTCGTCGGTTCTTAGCCAGACGCTCTTGCAGTCCACGGATGATGTGTCATCCGAGGGGCAATTCACCAAGTGATGTTCCATGCATGGCAGCGACACCGTTATCAGCCTCGACAACGTCGACTCATGTGGCTTCTCGGCCTGGTGGGACAAGAACGACGACTACGGGAAGGATGGCGATGACGGCCTGGACAAGTGGACTTGAGCCCTATCCACCGACGCCACAAGTGGATCTATAGTTAAAGTAGTTTATCTAAATTTTGTTCAAACCTATAAAAAATCCTAAGAATTGAATAAATTATCATCAATTAGTTGAAATTTAACGATTCAATTTTTAGCTAAATATTATTATCGTACGCTGGTGTGAGTAGTCATTCCAAAGCCACCACGACATCTTTTAGGGCATGTACAATAGTGATGAGTCAGTTGTCTGCAAGAGAAGGTTATAGATGATTTTGATGATGTGGAGAGAAGAGAGAGTAAGAGTGTTTATAAAGTTCTAGACGATAATTTTGTTGTTGTATAACTGATGTCTGTAATTTATACTCTTACTAAAAATAGATATCTTAGTCTGTCATATAAATTGTCTAGAATAGTATTGTCCATACACTGTATTATGCCCTCGGAGTGAAACGTGTAGCTTGAAGTGACCGTCCAATTCAAAGTGTGGGACGACCACACACCCATGCTGTTTTCTTGCCTCGTGACACTATATATTGTCGCTGTGTGTATAGGCGTGTTGCGTGTAGCTTGTCATCTTCTATCTGGCAGCAATCCCTTCAAGTTCTACCCGTGATCAGTGGCTAGCTACACGTATGCTTTTTGTACAGCAAGTTGTTTGGTCTAAATTAAGCCTAGCTTGCATAGACTTCAATCTAAAATATATACTAGTATGGTCCGGGGTGCATTATGATCCCGACTTTGGGACCGGCCCAAAAATCGATTACCATGCATATATATATATATATATATATATTTCCTCTGCCAAATTTATTTGGATTGAAAGACAGCATGAAGTTCAACAAAGTCTCCACATTTGGCTGTTGTTGGTTTTATTAATTTAAAGTCAGGCTCTCTTCGAGTCTATTATTGTCTAACAAAGTGTCCCACATTTTAACGGAAAAAATGTCCTCCACATACTCCACCATACCGATGAGGTGTCTTCAATCATTTTTCCGTCACTCTGGGCTTACATTATATGAGTTCTTTTATTTTAGAAAAAAGGGGTGACTCGGCCAAACTTGGGGACCGTCGTCTTGACGAAACAACAAAAGCTTGTAGACTCCCATCAATCGAACAGTCTAGCACTTTGAATTTGGGCCGAAAATGATGTTCTTGCATACGACATGACCTGTATGGTTTAGAGAAAAAGCGGAGAAAAAACATAGGCAAAGGAATTTTTTCTTTGGTTGGTATCACTGGTACTACGTTTTATCAAGGGATGGGAAAAGAAAACATGGAGGAATAATTTAGTTGGTCTCTGTCAGCTGGAAAGTTAAAAGCATAAATTTTGGAATCCATTTGAATCGCTTTTGTCCTCTTTGATCCACACGATTCTAAGAAACCCGTTCACGTTTCAATCCCGCTTGTTCCGAGGATCCCAGCTGTGGGCTGGTTCGCGTTAGCGACAGAGAATTTTTTCAATATACTTCCTCCGCTTTAAAATATAAAATGTTTTTCTTTGTAAAGCACATATATCTAGACTAGTTTTAGTATATATGTTCAATCGGGTTTGTAGTGAATCTACATACTAAAAAAAGTTTAAATATTTTTTTTTCACAAACCTAAAACATCTTATATTTTAAAACGGTAACACTTATGTCAAATCAAGAACATAAACCTGTCGTTCCATGCAGGTATATGTGGCACCAACAGACCAAGGAGGCAGACAAGGATACGTGGCGTCACTACAGGACGCGCGCGCTACGCCGAGGGCAAAAAGCCGTCGGCGTAGGCTAAAATGCCCTCGGCGTATGCTACGCCGACGGCTGTCCTCGGCGTAGCCTCCTCGGCAAAGGGCTCCCTCGGCGGAGCACATAGAGGCCGTCGGCGTATCAAAATGCCGTCGGCGTAGCGGCCGTCGGCATAGCTTGTCGACAGGTTGCAAAAATATTTTTTTTAAAAAAAAATTATTTTATTTTTTTCCTCAATTTTTGAATCTTTGAATTGTTTGACTCATTAATCTCTCACTTTGAACATTTTTAACACTAATTACATTTAATATTTAATTAAATTGCAGTCTTGGTCAAACTTCTCATAAGGTCACCCATCCTAATACTACTCCAGCCCCAGCACGCTTAACTTCCTCGTTCCTTCAGAATCTGTTTCCACAAAGTAATTCATACATTGTTGTCAATACTATGATATCAATCCTATTAATCTTTATATCAACATGTCACATGTTTGTATTTTTTGAAATTACAAACAATTATTTAAGTAAACATTAATGAATAAGTAAAAATATTATTGAATTCAAATAAAAATATAATAATTTTACTTTTTTGTATTTTTCTATTTAATATGGAATAATTAATATCTTTAAATCTGTAAATCGAAATTTAACAAATAATATGTCTAAATTGATCAGAAAAATGAGAGGAATCCAAATATGATATCCATATCAACTAATCACAAATCCTCCATTTTTGATTTATCTATTTGGTGGTTGCTTTAGAAAATTTCTTTTTTGCGCTCGGATAATGAAAAATGGCTTTTTGGTGCGATGAAAAGGAAAACTTGCATTGAATCTTTGATAAAATAGCATATTGTGAACCTAAAAATGATTTTTGTAAAAAAACATGAGCATCGTATCATGTACATGTAGTTCATATCTGACCCACTTCCTACCGATTCGGCAGGAATTTGTCTTTTTCATCAAAGGTGGATGGAAAGGTTTCGGAACCCCCTATTGGGACATTGTCCATATAAGGTGGTATAGTATTTTTGTAAAATGTGGTGGTAGCATTTTGAATTAGCCATTTGGTGGCTGCTTCATAAAATCGTCCGTTTTTTGTGCTCGGAAAATGGGAAATGGCTTTTTTGTACGACGAAAAGGAAAACTTCCTCCTACAACATTGTTCGCCATCCCATGATGCATGTGTATGCATAATATGGGCATATTATCACAAACTATGCCTTGATTCTAGCCATAACATTGGTCTTTGACCCGAAAGCCAAGAAACCTCGAATGAGATAGGTCATTTTGTGAAGGTTTTTTGAGACATAATCAATATATCAAGTTTAATATTTTTACTTATAACTATGTCACATAATATGACACCACGCGAAGGTTTCGTATTGTTTCGATCGTTTTTGAATTTTTTATGCCTGTTTTAAACTATCGTCAAACTTTGTCGAACGACAGGCATGAAGATTCTTAGCTCGGGGCCAAGCCTCGCTAAACTTGCATTGGATCTTTAATAAAATAGCATATTGTAAACGTAAAAATGATTTTTGTAAAAAAACATGAGCATCGGATCATGTACCTGTAGTTCATATCTGACCCACTTCCTACCGATTCGGCAAGAATTTGTCTTTTTCACCAGAGATGGACGGAAAGGTTTCGGATTCCCCTGTTGGTACATTGTCTATATAAGGTGGTATAGTATTTTTGTAAAATGTGGTGGTACCATTTTGAATTAGCTATTTGGTGGTTGCTTCACAAAATCGTCCGTTTTTTATGCTCGGAAAATGGGAAATGGCTTTTTGGTGCGACAAAAATGAAAACTTCCTCCTGCAACATTGTTCGCCATCCCATGATGCATATGTATGCACAATATGGGCACATTATCACAAACTATGCCTTGATTCTAGCCATAACATTGGTCATTTGACCCGAAAGCCAAGAAACCTCGAATGAGATAGGTCATTTTGTGAAGGTTTTTTTGAGACATAATCAATATATCAAGTTTAATATTTTTACTTATAACTATGTCACATAATATGACACCACGCGAAGGTTTCGCGTTGTTTCGATCGTTTTTGATTTTTTTATGCCCGTTTTAAACTATCATCAAACTTTGTCGAACGGCGGGCATGAAGATTCTTAGCTCGGGGCCGAGCCTCGCTAAACTTTCATTGGATCTTTGATAAAATAGCATATTGTGAACCTAAAAATGATTTTTGTAAAAAAACATGAGCATCGGATCATGTACCTGTAGTTTATATCTGACTCACTTCCTACCGATTCGTCATGAATTTGTCATTTTCACCAAAGGTGGACGGAAAGGTTTCGGATCCCCTGTTAGGACATTGTCCATATAAGGTGCTCTATTATTTTTGTAAAATGTGGTGGTAGTATTTTGAATTAGCCATTTGGTGGTTGCTTCATAAAACCATCCGTTTCTTATGCTCAGAAAATGGAAAATGCCTTTTTGGTGCGACAAAAAGGAAAGCTTCCTACTGCAACATTGTCCGCCATCCTATGATGCACATGTATGCACAATATGGGCACATTATCACAAACTATGCCTTGATTCTAGCCATAACATTGGTCATTTGACCCGAAAGCCAAGAAACCTCGAATGAGATAGGTCATTTTGTGAAGGTTTCTTTGAGACATAATCAATATACCAAGTTTGATATTTTTCCTTCTAACTATGTCACATAATATAACACTACGCGAAGGTTTCGCATTGTTTCGATCATTTTTAAAAAATTTATGCCCGTTTTAAACTATATATAATGTTTTATGTTTTACTTAATTTTTATTTACAAATGTGTAATATTTGAGTGTAGATAGATAGGTCTTATTTTTCTGCAAATTTTGATATATTATTTGTATTTTTCCGAATTAGAATGATTTAGTTATGATTTTTCAAAGTTTAATGAGATAAAATAAAAAATAGCTACGCCGAGGGCAGCCGTCGGCGTATGCTATGCCGAGGGCAGCCGTCGGCGTAGCATAGGATATGCCGAGGGCAATTTTACGCCGACGGCTGCTTGGCGGAGCTGGCCTAGACGATGGCTATGCCGACGGCCCCGACGTTTAGCCGTCGGCGTAGCGACCGGCCGTCGGCGTAGCTTCCCATTCCTGTAGTGCGTCGCTAGTAGAAAAAAGACGATCCCGATAAGGAACGTGTGTACGGCGGGAGTGGCCAGCTAGCGCTCTGGTGATAATTGATGTGATGAGATACATGACCCACATAAGGGTTGCTTAGATAGATAGACACTTTGGCGAAGTACACCTTGCATGTGGATGGCTGCTGTCCAGATCTCGCTCATGATATTGTGTGTAAAACACAAATGTTAAATGGCAAGCACATAACAAAGATGTCATATGTAAGCCGCCTGTAAAAGCCTAAGACCATGTTCGGTTAATCTATGTCTGAGGTGGATTGAAGTGTATTGGAGAGGATTAGAGGGGAATTTGACTTACATAAAATCTAATCCACTTTGATCCATGCCAATCCCGCCCATTCCCGTGGTAACCGAACAAGGCCTAATAAAAACAACATAGAGATTGATTTCGCAAAAAACACACACACACACGCGCACACACACAGTGACACACACACACTGACACAGATTAATAACGTCTCGTTGTACCTGGCGTCCTAAAAAGGAAAGATAACGAGTTCCATATATAGCACATAGCGTCCACTCAATAGTAGTTTATTGTCCATTCGTCTCATGGTCCAGCATATATCTCTTGGTGTGCCCACATATCTATCGACTGCACAGCAGGTATCCAATGTGCGGTGCCCCGGTTGATCAAAATCACTAAACTACAAAATGCTAGACGCTAGCACCATAAATTAGATCAAACAAACACCACGGAAAATGGCACAAGGAAGAAGACAGAAAAACTGCGAAACAAAAAGTATGACAGTCAAATAATAGCATCGCGGTAGGAAAAAATATAGGGATATTTTTACGGTGCACCGCACTACACATTTAGGTGTGTAGCATATGCCCTGATTTTGACTGTCTAAACTAATTTGGGCCAAAAGTTAATTAGGTAGTTTCTCTCAATTTTTCAGAGGTAAAGTTGGAGCTTTAACTTTTAACAAACGCCAAAGGTTAACTAAGTAATTTCGCTCAAATCCAACCCTTCGAATCATTGTGGAGGGAACTTGTTGCGTGATTGAAATAGTGTAACACCAAAAATGCCCCGCGAGATGAAATATACTACGACAATTCTGAGGTAGTATATTGGATCCAGACCGTATGATTGTGTCACATGAATGGCCCATATCGCGTTGATGTATTGTAAAAACAACCAGAAATCTAGCATTATGTTACTTAATGGATGATTTTTTGTCTAATTTCACACGATGTCATTGAGCCATTTCTGTTGAAAGCAAACCGACGATCGTGATGTGGAAAGGCCCACATGGCTACAAGAGTGCCAAGCTGTTTTTGGTTTGGCTGCTCCCACCACACTCATTTTTTGATGACTCACCAGACAGCGTATTTGTTATTGATGCATAATATTGCTTACCTTACAAAATGGTCGTTTTCAACTTTGATTTGATGTGGCCTGCATGATGTGGCTAGCTTCCACGATTTGACTATTTTGTGCACGTTTGGTCGTGTACATTTCACAGACTCACGAAAGAGTACAATTAATCTACACAGAAGAGAAAGCACATAATAGAACATGTCCTACATGGATATGGATCCTGTTTTCTTTTAAGGTAAACAACATCTAAAACGTAAAAAATGAACTTATTTTATATGTATACAAAAAATTGTGTATTTCATATGTAAATATAGATGTGAGCTGTATGTTTACATGCAATACAATGATATCCTTTTTGGGCTACACATGGATCCATAGATTTATCTTTTTGTGTAGCTTAAAAGTTAACGTATTATATAAAAGTTATAAAATATGTATAACTACCTCTACACGGATTTTTTTGAAAGACTTTTGGAACTTCAAAATAAATATTTCGTATTTTTTGAACATACCAGACTCCATGGAGCCGAGAAGCAACACATAAAACAAGGGTATCTATGAAATTATGGTCATGATTTAATGCTATCATGCTAGGTTCCATTTGTATGATATTACTCGGTGGTCGTAATTTTATTTGTACATGTGAACATTGGCAATAAACTATTTGTGCATGAATTGTGTAACACGATAACATTTTGTCTGAATTAGTGGAATACTATCAACCTCGAACTATTGGAATACAACCTATATAATTAAGATGTTGAGAAGCAAGAAAAAATATGTGCTACTCCCCACACAACATAAAGTGCAAGTCGTAATTATTTGGGAAGACATAAAGTGCGAGCTGTAATTATGTATATGTGTTGTGTTTGAATATATTATTATCACACACAACATTAAATATGTATCATGTGTTCACATATTAATTTATGCTGTAGCTATGCGATCTATATGGTCCATTTGGTTGAACCAGAATTTTTTTATCAAAAGAGTTCATGCCCCATCTTGGGTACGTGATGATCACATATGTATTGTGTAGTAAATAAATTATTTATGTTATATATGACATGTCAAGCCTCTCTTATGCTTGGTTTATTATATTACACCTTTTGTTGTGGGCATACGTCGATGCATAGGACAAACTCAACATCTTTCAATAATTCACAAGAGACATAGACACCAACAGTTTTGGCTTTTAGTGGATTGTGAGTTTGTGACATGTAAGCAAATTACGCAAATTGTCCGTCTTATACTCCAGTGTGCCATAACAAGGAAGTAATCGCTTTGAAAAACTAGGACCAGTACACTTTGAGGTTGATGGTAGTAGCAATACAACCTTTAGAATTATGAGGGTGGTGCGGTGTGCGCACATTCTCCATTGATTGATGGGGGCAAGAGCGTGCCTGGATTTAATCGCGGTATTAGCAAGTCTCCTTTCGCAGCTACTCTGGTTACTAGACTAAGACATATATAATAGGAGTAGAACGTTGAACTGGTCCATAGCAACCTAGATAGGGTCCATGCCTTCTTGGTGACACTAATTGATTACAATCACATTTTCTTATTACTTGATGGTAACCTTGGTAACTCTGTGTTGATATATCTGCAACACAAACCAAGCTAGGTGAAGCACTGATGTACTACATTATTGATTAACACGTTGGGTTATAATGATAAAGACTTGTCTTTTTGTACATTGTGGACACAAGGATGCATATACCAAGTCAAAAAAATCCACATCTTAAACCGAGTGATAGGACATAAAACAAAAACACTTTTGCTTTGGTCCCCTCCCCCTCTTTCAAACTTTGACAAACAAAAACTCGATACCGATTGTTTAGAGGACCGTGCGAACCCACCCGAAGTCCGTATGGTCTTTTTAAACGTATACTCACCATATATGTATACTCATGTGTCTGCGGAAGACGAAAATCAAAAGTTATATAACAGCAATAAACAAGATTTAAAAATGACATGCAAAGACGTAAATCACGATAATAGGAGGTGGGATCAGCCGATCGGAACGTGGATTATACCGAGTTCGACCGAGTACACATATATGAAGATATATGTGACCTCAATATGGTTTTCGACGGATAAAAAAAATAAAACGGCCCATACAGCTTAAGTTTAAGGAGTGGGGGGACCCAAGCACACCTCAATTTTTTTTTGAAAAATCTGACAGTGTATGTCGCTAAGGTGCTAGTGTACCGTAGTGTATGTCACAGTCAATTTTACCGTCAAATATACATTGGTGAGGATGTCGTACCTGTTACTCCATTTCTACTAACCAGTGACAAAATCAAGCAGGCATGCATACTGCACTACCTAGAAAGTGACTGCCTTAATTATATGTTGGTGTAACAGTCCTTTAAGCATACAGGGTCTTGCTGTTGTGTGCTTGTACACATGTCGCACTCATTGCTCCTCCGCTGAAAAAGATCTACTCGCTCCGTTTTATAATATAAAAAGATTTAATTTTATGAAATAAATGTATTTAAACTTTTTTTTAGTGTGGTTTACTCCGAATTTACACATTAAAAGATGTCGTCTAGATACATTTGTTTTATAAAGCTAAAACATATTATATTTTGAAAGCGGAGGGAGTGTACTACATAACATGCCCTGGATTCTTGGTACATTTGCATATATAGTAGTTGCATCTTCCCCACGGACGATAGGCCGTAGTGTGTGTGGAAACGTACGGTTGTTGGTACCTAACTTCTTAGCTGCTTGGTCTCTCCAGAGCTCAAGTAAAGCTCAACTCCTTCGTAGTTAGAAGTCTTTTTCTTCCATTCTTGGCTAGCTTAAATTAGTTTCAGTCTCTTAATTACTCTCTTTCGTCCTACTTTGTACTTCAATTCTTCTTTCGTCCGGAGGTTTCTTAGCATGCATGCACCGGCATGAACTAGCACGCTAATTAAGATGATGATGC
The DNA here is from genome assembly GCA_916181665.1 of Avena sativa. Taxonomy (NCBI): domain Eukaryota; kingdom Viridiplantae; phylum Streptophyta; class Magnoliopsida; order Poales; family Poaceae; genus Avena; species Avena sativa. Next base: position 160,079,430 of record OV702294.1, on the reverse strand, counting down.
TTACCATACAGCACAATTCATGCACACACTTTTCTTGAATGTTTTTGCTTCTTTCTTGGCTTTAGGTTCACCTTATTCTGTAATGGCACCATCAGCTCCTCCTGGTCAGGAAGAACTCAGCCAGATGCCGTCGCCGGGGAAGCAATTCAGCAACCAGCTCGCTGCTGCGGTGAGGAGCATCAACTGGACTTATGCCATATTCTGGTCCTTCTCAACCAGCCGCCCAGGGTAACAAATATACATCTCGGCCGGTTCCAATGTCACATCCATTTGATGAACACTCAAGCTAGCGACGAACACTCAAGCTAGCAACGAACACCGGCAGGTTCCTCTCCTCTAACGAAATACATCTGGCTCTGTTTGTTTTGCAGGTTCCTGACGTGGAAGGACGGTTTCTACAACGGCGAGGTAAAGACGAGGAAGATCACCAACTCCAGGGAACTGACCGCCGACCAGCTGGTCCTGCAGAGGAGCGAGCAGCTGAGGGAGCTCTACCAGTCGCTGCTCTCCGGCGAGTGCGACCACCGTGCGAGACGCCCCGCCGCCTCGCTGTCGCCGGAGGATCTTGGGGACGCCGAGTGGTACTACACCGTCTGCATGACCTACGCCTTCCGGCCTGGCCAAGGGTACGTCTCAACTTCGCCCAACCAAGCACAACCCTGCTTCTTTCTTGTCGACAAAATAAAAAATTCACGCTGACAGTATAGCCAGCTGGTTATCATGATAAGATACTGATAATATACTGCAGTATCTTATCATGATAAGATTTACTGTACACACTGATTACTGAAGACTGAAGTGTCTGTTACTCTGATGCGTGTAATTAAGGTTGCCTGGCAAAAGCTTTGCGAGCAGTGAATATGTTTGGCTGTGCAACGCTCAGTTCGCGGACACCAAAACCTTCCAGCGCGCGCTAATAGCAAAGGTACGTACGTCTTGAACCCTCTCTCTTAATTTTCTAGCCTTTAATTACGAATCTGAACCCAAACTATATTTATGTAAGCTATAACTGACATACCATGATTTCCACTGTGCATGGCCGCCGTGCTATCTTCTTCTCGTTGATTCAGACAGCTTCTATTCAGGTTAGTGTCAAGTGTTACATCATAATTACTGCTGCGGGTCACGTGTTTGCCGTTCAGATTTCTGACCCCAACTGCATCCCTGTCTTGGATCATATTTTTCAGACTGTTGCTTGCATCCCCTTCATGGGCGGTGTGCTCGAGCTGGGGACGGCTGATCAGGTGAGTTCGTCGATCAGAGTGTGCATAGATTTCCACCTTTCCTTTTCAGTAACCCGTTCCGTTACTAAAAATAAAGCCTATATAGGTTTTTTTAACTCTTCTTTGGAGAACATATATCAACGGCTATATATACTAAATTAATATCTAGGGTATAAATATGTTTCACGATGTATCTAATGCCGTTGATGTGGTATTATAGATGTTAATGAGTTCTCCTGGAAACTTGGTGAAAATATACATTGTTTCACTATATAATAAATTTATTTTTCATTCATTCACCAAACACTCAACACTCTCAAAAACCGAGGGCTCCAAGCCGTCGACAAAGTGTGATCCTAAAAGCCTTCAGCATATAGGTATGTCGATAGTGGCCATCGGCATACAGCCATGGACAACCGCTCTAGCGGCACAAAGCACTTGGTCATCGGCATACGCCTGGCCATCGGCATAAACATGTATGCCGAGGGTTTTGGGAGGCCGTTGGCAGAAAAAAGTGTGTATTCCGTCTGTTTGACGGCACGTATGCCGACGACAAAGTGAGCTACATGGCGTCCTCTGGGAAATTGCTGGGAGCTCGACGGGCCTGCTGGGCTTGTGTTTACTGACGGTTTTTTGTAAGCCGTAGGCATTTTTGTAGGGGTCGTTCTTCCCCTGCTCAAACTATCTGTTGACTTTGCCTTTTTTTTTGTTCTCCTTCTTAATGTATCACATGCAAGGTTTTTGCATGGTTCAAAAAAAAGCCGTAGGCATTCTGCCCATATATGCCGACGTGCCAGATAAAAAGCGGTCGGCAACATTGTGTCTTCCTCTAGTGTGAATCCATCTAATATAGTAGTAGGTTATTTTAGGCGTAATTATTTCTTCAGAAACAGAGGAATGAACCCGTCCATATATGCACTCGGCCATATGCTTACTCCTAGTTGTTCACCCAATAAAGTTCAAATGATGATTCTTCCAAAACATAAAACAAAGTGCAACCGATTTCGTAGGTTTCGGAGGACACGGGCATGGTGAACCGGATCGGCATATCTTTCTGGGAGCTACAGTTTCCGACACGGTCGGAGTCGGAGGCGCCGAGCTCAAGCCCATCATCACAAGACGAAACCGGGGAGGCCGACATCGCGTTCGAAGACCTCGATCACAATGCCGCCGCCGAGGCGATGATCTCCGGGGAGATCGAGTGCATGTCGCATAGTAACCTCGAGCGGATCACGAACGGGATCGACGAGTTCTACGGCCTCTGCGAGGAGCTGGACGTGCGCGCTCTCGAGGATAACTGGATCATGGACGGGTCTTTTGAGATCATGTCTTCTCCGGAAGCGGCGGCGCCGGCCATTCATGATGATGTTGTCGCTTTAAGTAGCTCCGTTGTTGCATCCTGTAGATCATCATGCTTTACGGCTTGGAAGAGATCGTCGGAGGACGTGGCTGCCCCGGTCGCCACCGGGGAATCTCAGAAGTTGCTCAAGAAAGCTGTTGCCGGCGGTGCATGGACGATTATTGATGGTGGTGGCGACACGTCGAGAGCTCAGGAAAGTAACGTCAAAGGGCATGTCATGTCGGAGAGAAGGCGCAGGGAGAAGCTCAACGAGATGTTCCTGATTCTCAAGTCGTTGGTCCCGTCCATTCACAAGGTATACCACACACCATCTTCACAACACGTCGTTATGGTTACTCAAGTGTTTATTTTCATATATACACACATGTTTCATTGTACTTTTTTTTTCCGAACTGTTAATTGTTGCAGGTGGATAAAGCATCGATCCTGGCAGAGACGATAGCGTATCTCAAAGAGCTGGAGCAAAGGGTAGAAGAGCTAGAATCCACTCAATCCAGCTGCAGAGCACCGACGCGGCCGCTTGCCGAAAGAACAGGCCGGAGACACCAACACGACGTCGCCGGAAGAAAGAAGTTCTCGGCTGGATTGAAGAGGAAAGCATCGGAGCTCGGCGATGCCAACACCGAGAGGGAGCACCTCTCCATGTCCAAGGACGACGGGGCGAGCAACATCGTGAACGTCACCGTGATGGACAAGGAGGTGCTCCTGGAGGTGCAATGCCGATGGAAGGAGCTGCTGATGGCACGAGTGTTCGACGCCCTGAAGGACCTCGGCCTGGACGTTCTCTCCGTGCAGTCGTCCACGCCGGACGGCCTTCTTGCTCTCAAGATACGAGCTCAGGTCTGGCATGCGCACATCAGCTAAGATCAATCAGCAATAGAAATGCAGAATTAACGCTATGACCATGGATTTACTAATGTCAGTAACTTGGTGGGTTTTTTGCAGTACGCCGGTTCTGCCGCTGTGGCACCTGGGATGATCAGCGAAGCGCTTCAGAGAGCCATAGGCAAGCGCTGAAAGATATGCGAGCTATCGAAAATGTTGGCTTATCAGCGTATTTTCGGCACCAACACAGTTTCATTGTGGCGATATCCTTTTGTTACGATCGTATTGGTGGCAGCCGCGGGCCGCTTTGCAAACACTATTTTTGGGCAAGCGGATCCTGATGAATTGCACTACACATACATATGCCAAAATGGACAAAAATACGAACAAATTTCAAAAAAAAAAAAACTTGGGACGAAACAACTTGCAAAACTTAACCCTTTCTCTTAGCACCCAACACCTAGGCACTAAGAGCACCTCCAGGGGTGCCCCCAATCCTGGCCCCAATGGACTTTGGGGGTTGAGGACAAAAAACTGCTCACATTAGTGCACCCCAACCGCTGCCAGCAGATTGGGCCGCCTACCAATATGTCCGGCACCCCCTTGTTGTCCCGGCACGCAGAGGCGCCCCAAGGCTGCCGGCAAGGCGCGTCACGTCGGATCACCTGTGTCGGCCCCCTGGCAGCCACTGAAACAGCCAGTAAACCAAATTTAACACCCTTTCCGTTGGGCCATACGCACGTGCATGCTACACCGCGCTGCTTCACCTTATTCAGACGCCATCGCCTCAGGCGCCGACGCGTGAAGACTCATCTCCTGATGAGCCAGAGTTAATGGCACGGTGGCCGTTTGGTCTACCCACGATGCCCTTAAAGGGATTTGAGAGAGGAAACTAGGGGAGCCGCCAGCCTCGAGCCCCTCTCTTCTCTGTTTTGCTTGAGTGGGAGAAGTGAGCAAGGTGTTAGATAATCACGTGTCCTACACGTATTGGAATTGCAGTCCAAATAGGTGTAGTGTCCAGGTAGTATACGTATATGTGTTAGACTAGGTTTTGGAGTAGTACACCGACTCTTGATTAGGTCCTAGCACTAGTAGAAAACGGACCTTTGGTCCAGAGCATTAGTCCCGGTTCTGGTACAAACCGGGACTAATGCCCTGGTCCTAACGGCTAGAAACGGCCGCAGGGACCAGAAGACATTAGCCCCGGTTCGTATGTGAACTTTAGCCCCGGTTCGTTTAACAAACCGGAGCTAAAGGGTCTGGCGCTGGAAAAGAGCAGATGCGTGGACCTTTAGCCCCGGTTTATTTCTCAAACCGGGACTAAAGTCCCCGACTATATCTTCTTCCCCTTCCCAGCCCGAGCCATTTCAAGCTCACACAATCATCCCTCTCAAATTTCTCCCCTCAATCTCGAGTTCTTCCCCATTTTTCTCAAGATTTGTGAAGATTTTTTGGCTCCACATCTATCAAGGGTCCTAAGAGGTTAGCAACTTCATCATTTCATCTCTCATTGCTTATTTTAGTTCATTTCATGCTCTAGAAATGGATAGATTTTGTGTGGGTTCTATCTCTGTATATCTGGTTAATTTGGTACATATAGCTCTCGAAATTCATTTGATTCATCGAAGCACATAGATACATGAGTTCATCCTATATACATATCTTGGTTTGACACGTTGTCTTGAAATCCGGTCGGTTCACAGTGCATCATGTCACCGTCGAGCAACAAAATATTCTTCTTTCTTCTACCCGTTGTCACAAAATCCATTGAAACAAAAATAAGTACCAAAACTATGAAGACACACATATATATAGTGGTGCCCTAGCATTTTAGTTAATCATCGGCCAGTTAAGCAAGAAATTAAGAAAAAAACATGAACACGCCAAGGAGCTACCAAATTAAATTAGGGAGTACCTCTCTGGCGAGCTCCTCGAAGATGTCTGAGGACGAGGCATCCTAAGACATCTTCGAGAAGCTCTGCCATAGTGGTGTCCCTGCTCTCGCACACCATCTTTCAGTTCATATCTTTTCTAGCTAAATTAGTATGCTGGTGGAGCTAACTGATTTCACATATTAGGGAGTGCCTCTACGGCGAGCTCCTCGAAGATGTCTGAGGACGAGGTCCTAAGACATCTTCGAGAAGCTCCGCCATAGTGGTGTCCCTGGTCTCGCACACGATCTTCCTTGCAGTTGATAGTTCATAAGGAAGCCTATTTATAGATTAAGCAGCACAACATAGTGTCGACACTCATGACATAATATTGACACTCACCCCTGTCATATTGTCGCCACCCACTGAAGCAGTGTCGCCACTCACTGGCATAGTGTCCACTCACGACATATAGTGTCATCACCCACTTTTAGTCCCGATTGGAGACACCATTCGGGACTAAACGGGCTCATGTCGGCCCCAGCCTGCTGCAACCCCTTTAGTCCCGGTTGGTGTGTCCAACCGGGACTAAAGATATAGTAGGAAGTTTTTTAAATCAGTGCTTGTTTGATGTATACGATGTGTTCTTTTATTTTTAGACTAGTACTACTCTTAGCATTGTGAATTGTTTGATGAACTTATAAAATGCAGATGAGACGACAATGGATGTACGCTGACCAAATCTCTGACGAGTTCATTAAAGGCGTGCGTTCTTTTCTCGTTGTGGCAGAGGCAAACAAGCGGAATGGTTTTATCTGTTGTCCATGTGATCAGTGTCGGAATCAGAAGGAATACTCTTCCTCAAGAGTCCTTCATGGCCACTTGTTTCGGTTCGGTTTCATGTATGGCTATAATTGTTCGACCAAGCACGGAGAAAGAGGGGTTATGATGGAAGACAACGAAGATGAAGAGAATGATGACAGCTATCCTATGTCCCCTGAATATGGTGGTACTACAATGGAAGACAATGATGAAGAAGAAGCAGAAGAACGTGCATCATATGAGCCAGATGATGATCTTGATCGGGCCATTGTTGATGCAAAGGGAGAATGTGATAGCGAAAGGGAGAGGTTGAAATTTGAGCAGATGTTAGATGATCACAACAAATTGTTGTACCCCAACTGCGAAGATGGACACAAAAAGCTAGGCGGCACACTGGAATTGCTGAAATGGAAGGCAGAGGTCGGTGTGCCTGACAAGGGAATTAAAAAGTTGTTGAAGATAATGAAGAAGCTGCTTCCAAAGGATAACGAACTGCCCGCCAGTACTTACGAAGCAAAGAAGGTTGTCTGCCCTCTAGGATTAGAGGTACAGAAGATACATGCATGCATTAATGACTGTATCCTCTATCGCGGTGAGCAGTACAAGAATTTGGATGCATGCCTGGTATGCACTGCATTGCGGTATAAGGTCCGACGAGATGACCCTGGTGATGTTGAGGGGGAGCGCACGAGGAAGAGGGTTCCCGCCAAGGTGATGTGGTATGCTCCTATAATACCACGGCTGAAACGTTTGTTCAGAAACGAAGAGCATGCCAAATTGTTGCGATGGCACAAACAAGACCGTAAGAAGGACGAGATGTTGAGACACCCCGCTAATGGATCTTAGTGGAGAAAAATTGAGAGAAAGTACCCGGACCTTGCAGGTGACGCGAGAAACTTATGGTTTGGTCTAAGTACGGATGGCATGAATCCCTTTGGGGAGCAGAGCTGCAGTCATAGCACATGGCCTGTGACTTTGTGTATGTATAACCTTCCTCCTTGGTTGTGCATCAAGCGGAAGTTCATTATGATGCCAGTGCTCATCCAAGGCCCGAAGCAACCCGGCAATGACATTGATGTATACCTAAGGCCATTAGTTGAAAAACTTTTACAGCTATGGCACAGACAAGGTGTACGTGTGTGGGATGAGCACAAACATGAGGAATTTAACCTATGGTCATTGTTGTTCGTAACCATCAATGATTGGCCTGCTCTTAGTAACATTTCAGGACAGACAAACAAGGGATACGATGCATTCACACACTGTTTAGATGACATTGAAAATATTTATTTGGATAAGTGCAAGAAGAATGTGTACCTAGGGAATCGTCGTTTTCTTCCGCCCACGCATTCCCTAAGAAGGAAAGGCAAGCATTTCAATGGTGAAGCAGATCACCGGAGTAAGCCTGTCCGTCGTACTGGTGATGATGTATTTGATATGGTGAAGGATTTAAAAGTAATCTTTGGAAAGGGTCATGGCGGACAGTCCGTTCCGAAGGAAGCTCGCGGACACGCACCCATGTGGAAGAATAAATCTATATTTTAGGAGCTATCCTATTGAAAAGTCTTAGAGGTCCGCTCTGCAATCGACGTGATGCTCCTGACGAAGAATGTTTGCGTGATACTGCTAGGCTTCTTGGGCGTGTATGAAAAGAATAAAGATACACCAGAAGCACGACAGGACCAACAACGTATGAAAGACCGAGAAGGCAGGCATCCAGAGTTGTTTCAAGGTACTGCCAGCTACGCTCTTACCAAGGAAGAGAAGGAAATATTTTTTGAATGACTGAGTAGTATCAAGGTTCCTTCTGGCTTCTCGTCCAATATAATGGGAATAATAAATATGGCTGAAAAAAATTCCAGAACCTGAAGTCTCATGACTGCCACGTGCTTATGACGCAGTTGCTTCCGGTTGCTTTGAGGGGGCTTCTGCCGGAAAATGTTAGAGTATCCATTGTGAAGCTATGTTCGTTCCTCAATGCAATTTCTCAGAAGGTAATCGATCCAGAAAGTCTACCAGGGTTACAGAAAGATGTGGTCCTGTGTCTTATCAGTTTTGAGTTGGTGTTCCCACCATCCTTCTTCAACATAATGACGCACCTTCTAGTTCACCTAGTCGAAGAGATTACCATTCTCGGTCCTGTATTTCTACACAATATGTTCCCCTTTGAGAGATTCATGGGAGTCTTAAAGAAATATGCCCATAACCGTGCGAGGCCAAAAGGAAGCATCTCCAAGGGATATGGAACAGAGGTGGTCATTGAGTTTTGTGTTGACTTTATTCCTGACCTTAAGCCGATCGGTGTACTTGAATCACGGCATGAAGGGAGACTTAGTGGAAAAGGCACGCTAGGAAAGAAAACAAAGATATGTATGGATGGACATTCTTTCACTAAAGCACACTATACAATTCTGCAAAGTTCCACCTTGGTGGCTCCATATATCGAGGTACACAAGAATATTGTACGCTCAAACTACCCGAGGCAGTCTAACAGGTTGATTAGATATGAACACGTGAAGACTTTCGGCGGTTGGTTGCAGACACATCTCATGAATGACACCACTATTGGAGATCAGTTGTACTTGTTGGCCAGGTCTCCATCTTCAACTATATTGACTTTCCAAGGTTACGAGATCAATGGGAATATATTTTACACGCACGCCCAAGATAAAAAGAGCACCAACCAAAACAGTGGTGTCCGATTTGATGCAACGGACGAGAATGGGAAAAAGGACACATATTATGGTTACATAGAGGACATATGGGAACTTGACTATGGTCCTAATTTCAAGGTCCCATTGTTTCGATGCAAATGGGTCAAGATGACAGGAGGTGGGGTAACGGTAGACCAGCTGTACGGAATGACAATAGTGGATCTCAATAATCTTGCGTACGGAGACAAACCATTCGTCCTTGCCAATGATGTGGCTCAAGTTTTTATGTGAAGGGCATGTCTACTAGACCGAGAAAAAGGAAAGATAAGCAAAAGAATATAATATCATACGATGAGCCAAAGAGCCACATAGTTCTTTCAGAAAAAAGAAACATGGTGGGAGTTGAGGACAGGACAGACATGTCAGAAGATTATGACAAATTTCATGAAATTCCGCCATTCAAAGTGAAAACTGACCCAAGCATATCGCTAAATAAGGAAGATGCTCCATGGTTACGAACAAGAAGAGAACCAAAACACTAGATATGGATGTTGGTGATGTAATGTATTAAATCTTTTGTGAATTAATCCTATTTTTCATTTATTAAAGGAAGATGCTCCATGGTTAATAAAGGAATTTCTGAGATTGCTGTAGGAAGGTACTAAAACAGTAGACTAGGTAACACTTAGACATTTATTAATATTAAAAACCGGGACAAACCGGGACTAGCTAACACTGAGGACTAAATCCACCCCCTTTAGTCATAATCATGCCTAGTCCTATAGTACACAGCTTTAGGGTCTTCTTCGTCATCGTCATCATCATCGTCATCGTCACCTGCCACTCCAGAGATCCTCAGCCCAGCCATGGCATATACCGGGGGCACCTGCCACTCCGGCCTCGGATTCACGTCGGGCGGGGGAGGAGTCTCCTGGAAGACGATGCCGCTACCGCCGGGTGGGGGAGGGGCCTTCTTGTGGCTCTATGGCGGGTAGAATTGTGGGCACCGCAGGCGAGAATGGTCTCCCCCAGCGATGTAGCGCATCACTCCGATGATAGTACGGTTCACCCACCACAGACGCCGACCGGCTTCATTGTGGTTCATCGGGGGCGGGCCATCACCCTCGTACCTGGCGGGCCTACCAAAATGCAGTTACAGAATGCTACCATCCCATTTTTCTAAAATAGTAGACCACGTTACGTGAACTATATCCCAACCGGGGGATCTCAGACCTTTCTGTCCTTCCCGGGTGAAAAAGACAAATGTCTGCCAAATCGGTAGGAAGTGGGTCCGGTTTGAACTACAGGTACATGATCTAACGTCCGTGATTTTTTGAAAAAATCATTTTTAGACTCACAATATGTCGTTTTTTTAGAGATCCAATGCAAGTTCTAACATTCTCATCCCCTATATTCACGCACGCCGTTTTGACCAAAGTTCAAAACGATAAAAAATTCAAAACGGGCATGAAAAATTCAAAAAAGGTCTGAACAATGTAAATCCTTCGCGTGGTGTGATATTATGTGACATAGTTGCAAGGAAAAATATCAAACTTGGTATACTGATTATGTCTCCAAAAAACCTTCACAAAATGACCTATCATGTTCGAGGTTTCATGACTTTCGGTCCAAGAGACGGATGTTATGTGTTGAATCGCAGCATAGTTTGTGATACGGTGCCCATATTGTGCATGAATGTGTATATTGGGATGTAGAACATTGTTGCAGGAGGAAGTTTTCCTTTTCGTCGCTCGAAAAAGCCATTTTCTATTTTCCGAGCGCAAAAGGACGGGTAGTTTTGTGAAGCAGCCACCAAAACGCAGTTACAGAATGCTACCATCCCATTTTTCTTAAATAGTAGACCATGTTACGTGAACTATATCCCAACCGGGGGATCTCAAACCTTTCTGTCCTTTCCGGGTGAAAAAGACAAATGTCTGCCAAATCGGTAGGAAGTGGGTCCGGTTTGAACTACAGGTACATGATCTAACGTCCGTGATTTTTTGAAAAAATAATTTTTAGACTCACAATATGTCGTTTTTTCAGAGATCCAATGCAAGTTCTAACATTCTCATCCCCTATCTTCACGCACGCCGTTTTGACCTAAGTTCGAAACGACAAAAAATTCAAAACGGGCATAAAAAATTCAAAAAAGTCCGAAAAATGTAAATCCTTCGCGTGGTGTGATATTATGTGACATAGTTGCAAGGAAAACTATCAAACTTGGTATACTGATTATGTCTCTAAAAAACCTTCACAAAACGACCTATCATGTTCGAGGTTTCATGACTTTCGGTCCAAGAGACGGATATTATGTGTTGAATCGCGGCATAGTTTGTGGTACGGTGCCCATATTGTGCATGCATGTGTATATTGGGATGTAGAACAATGTTGCGGGAGGAAGTTTTCCTTTTCGTCGCTCGGAAAAGCCATTTTCCATTTTCCGAGCGCAAAAAGACGGGTCGTTTTGTGAAGCAGCCACCAAAATGCAGTTACAGAATGCTACCATCCCATTTTTCTAAAATAGTAGATCACGTTACGTGAACTATATCCCAACCGGGGGATCTCAAACCTTTCTGTCCTTTCCGGGTGAAAAAGACAAATGTCTGCCGAATCGGTAGGAAGTGGGTCCGGTTTGAACTACAGGTACATGATCTAACGTACGTGATTTTTTGAAAAAATAATTTTTAGACTCACAATATGTCGTTTTTTCAGAGATCCAATGCAAGTTCTAACATTCTCATCCCCTATCTTCACGCACGCCGTTTTGACCTAAGTTCGAAACGGCAAAAAATTCAAAACGAACATAAAAAATTCAAACAGGTTTTAAAAAAGGTTTTGAAAAAGGTTTTAAAAAAGTTTTTTAAAAAAGTTTTTTAAAAAAGGTTTTTTAAAAAGGTTTTTAAAAGGTTTTTAAAAAAGGTTTTTAAAAAGGTTTTTTGTTTCTAAAAAGGTTTTAAACAGGCATATAATAATTAATTTTAAAAAAAGGTTTTGAAAAAGCTTTTAAAAAAGGACCTTTAGCCCCGGTTTGAACTAAAAACCGGGGCTAAAGGGGTGCGGGGCTGCGCGCGAAACGCGGGGCGCCAAAGCCCCAGTTTGTAGTTCAAAACGGGGCTAAAGGTCCCTCTTTAGTCCCGGTTTGTACTACTAACAGGGGCTAAAGGGTGGGTAGGTATAAATACCCACCCCGTGCGCCCCGGTAAGGTGCACGAACCGGAGCACACAGACCTCTGCGCCGCCGTCTTCCTCCTCACGTGTAGAGCCACCGCGCCGCCCGTGTCGCCCGCGCCCGACCCATGCCGTCCCGCTCCGGCTCCGCCCCTTCTTCCCCAGCACGCCTGCCGACCGCCCCTTCCCCGGCACGCGCCCACCCGTGGCACGCTGCCGACCGGAGCCCACCGCGCCGCCCGCATCGTCAACCACCTCCGGAGCCGCCCCTCCCCAAGGTAATTAAGCTCTAGTTAGTTAGTAGTGTTAATTTTGTTAATTAGTGTTAATTTTGTTAGTTATTTTGTTAGTGTTAATTAGTTAGTGTATATAATTTTGTTAGTGTATTTTAGGGTTAATTAGTTAGGGTTATTTTAGGGTTAATTAGTTAGTAAGTTTAGTGTAATTGTTTCTTAGATATTTTAGTTAGTGTTTAATATATTTTGTTTTGTTAGTGTAATTTAGTTAGTGTAATTTAGTTAGTGAATTTATTTAGTAACTTTAGTGTAATTGTTTTGTTTAGTTGATACTATTTATTTTCAACATGTTTAAAGTATATATGTTTAATTTAGTGTTTAGGAATATACCGATTCCTCATCCTCGTTCACTCGGCGTGACCCCCGGAGCGCTACTAGACAGTGTCACCGGGCATCCACGGGGCTGGGCTCCGTCGGGCTGGCACTGGGAGGTGCTACCAGCCGGGGGACATCGTCTCGTGAGGAATCCGGGTGTCGTCGTCGACCCGGATCTTCTATGGTGGCAGTCGAGTGGTCCAAGAGCGATGCAGAGGGAGCCGCCCCCCGACGAGGTGGTACAACGTCGTGTCAGGGAGGAGGACGAGCACGTCCGGCGCTACATGCACATTTTAGGAGTCCGGGACGCCAATACCTGGCAGCTTCTTCAGGCACCTTACCCGAGATATTCTCTGGTGATGGTTCCTACACTTTGGGTGCACACCTCCCACGGCTCAGTAGCCGGGGCTCGACGTCTTCGCTGAGCTAGCTAGATGTGTAATAGGGTTGTATTGTTGTTTAATTGGTACTTTATTGTTGTACTAGCTGTATTATTCGAGATGTATTGTTGTTTAACTGGTACTTTATCTTTCTTTATCGCATTGTTTAAGCTGGATTACTTTATCTTCCTTTATTTTATCGCATTAAGCAAAATGGTTTTATCTTTCTTCTGTATTAGTTAAGTTATGGACGGTAGAGACAACAAAGAGCACATCATGTACAACATGATAGATGAGGGTACAGGAGGTTACAATTATGATGGAGCAGACGATGATGGAGATGATGATGGCTCTCAATACCTCAACTTGGATGAAGCCGACAGAAGAGACGACTATGACGAATTCTTTGGTGGAGACGATAGTGGAACTGACGGTGGAGACACCACCATAGCAAAGACCGGCGAGGTATATAAAGCCTCTGCTGATCACGAGCTAGTAGATGCATTAGTTGATTCATATATATATATATGTACTAACGACTGTTTCTTCTCTTAGACCTCCGCATCGGGCGAATCTTCTGCAAGGAAACAAGGCCCGACCAAAAAGTTGGCCGACGGTAATGCGTTTCACCATTGATCTAGTGTCTAAGTTCGGCGAACCTTTGGAGCCGAAAGAGGCCGCAAGTGTATTTGTATACCAATGGGGAGCGATAGTCAGGGACGCCATCCCGATCACTACTCAGAAGTGGAATAAGCCAGGAAAGAAAAGTGATCGAGTTGGACAAACTTTTGTCGATGACAGAGCCAAAGACGGTCTTTGGAATTCACTCATGGCACACTTCTCTCTGCCTGAATTGGACACTCCTGAACTCACTGAGGCATTGAGGTTGCAAGTCAGAAAGTGGGCCCTTCAGAAGATGGGCGAACAGTTCAAGGACTAGAAGAAAAGATTGTACAACAACTTTGCCAAGAAGGGGCTGACTCCGCCATTCACTGGCCCGCTGGAGAAGCAGCGGGATAACTAGGCCCCATTTGTGACATATAAGGAATCAGAAGCAGCTACGGCCAAGTCGGAAAAGAATAAGTTAAATGCAGCCAAAAAGAAATATCACCATACTATGGGGACAGGTGGCTACAAGACGGCTGTGCCTAAGTGGACAAAAACCGAGAAAGAAATGCGTCTAAAAGGGGTCACGCCAGCTACACATCAGTGGCCCGTGAAGTCAAAAAATTGGCTCCTTGGGCATGGGGGGTCGTATGACACTGAAACCGGGGAGATTATTGTTACAAAGGAGGCCATTACTAAACCCAAAGATGAACTTGTTAAAGTGATACAACTGAGAAAAGATGGAAAGTTCATTATCGACAGAGAGAATGATGAGCTGACATATGCCCTCGGGAATCCTGAAAAAGTCGGACGAACACGAGGCTTTGGCCCATCTGTTCCATGGAAGACAGGGTTTCCCGCTGACATCGACACTTATAGAAGCCGATCCAGAAAAACGAACCGGCAGAAGGCGGAGGAGGAAGCGCGGTTGGAGGCGGTTGAAAAAAGGAACGAGGAATTTCAAGCCATGTTCAAGCTGCAGCAGGAGCAGATTAATGAACTTAGAGTACTGGCCCGACAGCAAGATCCTACGTTAGACAGTCCGGTGGGCCCATCTCAGCGGAGAAGCAGCGTGGCTTCCACAGAGGTACAAGCTAATAATCCAATGCTGATGGACAATAATGCAACGATGGTTCGCTACCCCGTGGATGAAGCCGAGGCAAGGACAGCTTGTGAGCTACATGTCATAGTGAAGAACATTTCTATGAAGGTGGCGCTCGGCTTTGCTTTACCTTGTCCACCGGAAGCGGCCTACCATGGAAGTCAGATTCCAGCTGGCTATGCTCGTGTCGGTGTGGATGAAGTTGAACTGACATGTCGATCACTTGAGCTTGACATCCCTGCAGGCGAAGGGGAGAAAACACTTGGAGAAGTGGGGGGTGGGATCATTCTTTGGAAAAAACAACGCATCGTGTTTCCAGGCTGGGCGCCAAGGAAATCTTCTTCTCCGAGAAGCAATCCATCACCTCCAAGGCCACCATCACCTCCGAGTCCATCGTCTCCACCAAGAAACAATAGTCCACCCCTTCCTGAGAGGAATCGCAGCGCGACTGCATCTCCATCTCCGGCGCCTCCGCCTCCGCCCACTGAATCAAAGGGAAGAAAGCGGAAGAATAACACCGCTACGTCGAGGGAGACCCGACGCTGAAAACGACAAGATACCCTACCAAGAGTACCGCTGTCTCCTCCCAAGTTAGCTTATCACCGGACTGATGAGGAAAGCGTGGTGATCTCCCGGGCCGAAATGAAGGCCTATTTTGCACCAAAACAACCCGAGCCACAGGTGCTAGTTGATCCAAAAGTCAAGAAGCACTTCAAGGCATTCCTTGACCAACCACCCAAACATGTGTTAAATAGGAAAGATGACTATACACGCTGTCTTACGAAGACACTAAAAGAGAAGTCATCAAGCAGTACTGCAAGTGGGAGAAAATCAAAAGAAGTTGCCCAGCTCGGCAAACAGGCAAAACAATCCATTGCCCCGCTCAAGGTGTTACCCCAGCCCACACAAGGTGGAATAGATATGGAAATAGCTATTAAATTAGCCAAGGAGTGTAACGTGCCGGTCGAAGCACTTCTAGCCGGCGGAGATGATGTCGTCAAGGGACCAATAGCACGAAAATTTGTCTACGGGGAGCCACTGGTCAGCGATGAGGTATTCGATGATCTGCCAACACATATGCGACTGTTGCATATCTGGTACTTGAAAGTCACAAAGGAAGGGCGACAATTTCTCCTATGTAAATTTGGATAGGAGTACTTCCGTCCCGACTATATCTCCATTGAACTTTGTGAACTATTTTAGTTATTCAACCTAAACGCCCTCGACAAGTCCCTCCTCAGTATATATTGTCTGTAAGTAATTAAGTCACTAACTCAGCTCGTTCAATTTATTTCATGTCGTTATCCTCACTATATCTCCTTCTGTATGCTATTATATATGTAGAATGAAGATTCAAGAATGTAGAAGAAAGTCAATCTACAACATTGGGTTCGTTGACCCAAACAGAGTAAATGGACATACGCTAATAAATAACCTCGAGGAAACAAAGGATAACTTGCTAATGTTTTTAATGCAGCAACATTACAAGGCACAAATACTATTTCCTTGAAATACTACTTCAAGTACGTAAACAATATATTCACAATTTAGTCTATACCATAGTTTTTGTTGAGTTCCATTCATAATGATCTACTTCTTTATATATAGTTAGATGCGATGCGGGATAAGATCCTACCACATGAACGCCTACTAGCAATTCAAGAGGAGTTGTCGGAATTTTTGCTCAGGGACGTCATAAACTCAAAAAGAGAGTAGAATATAGATAGACCTTCGTGTAATCGTGGATAGACACAAAAGGACAGTATCTGTTATAATGATGATCTTGCTGTAAATCAATTAGACGAGCTCTAGTCTCGGTTGTGTATATTTATATGTATTTATGTTATCGTGAGTGAAATTATATTATATATGCATCAATATATACAACATGTAGTAGCGTAGAATAATATGTATACGAAAACAGAAAATGAAAAATAATCAAACACAAAAGAAGAAAACCCTAAAACTCCACCTCCTGCCGCGGCAGCAGTTTGGTGCAAAATGCTGCCGCGGCAGAAGAACTTTAGTCCCGGTTCGTGTTACGAATCGGGACTAAATATCCTCCAGCCCAACGCGCACAGAGCGGCCACGTGGAGATAATCTAGTCCCGGTTTGTAACAGAACCGGGACTAAAGGCCTAACCTTTAGTCCCGATACGTTAGTTCCGGATTGCAATCCGGGACTAAATCCTCTTACAAACCGGGACTAGTGTCCTGTTTTCTACTAGTGTAGTAGTGCATATATATATGCACACACATGGTCTTGTAATCTTGTATCAGACCGTGAGTTAAGCAATACAAGAGAAAAGCAAGGCTCGACAAGAGCCTTTGGCAATCAAAGTTGTTTTGCGTGTGCGTGCGTGAGTGTACTAGTTAGATCAAAAGAATCGATCGGCTAGCAGCACGTGCATCTCGGCGGAAGTTATCGGGTACGTGCGTGTCATCTCGTCGAAATTTCCTCGTCGGTGTCGCGGAAAGTACTCGGCGGCAGGGACTGTGCTAACAATTGGTATCAGAGCCTCGTGGAGGATCTCTTAGTAATGGGAGGTCATAGAAACGATGGAGGTGGGCGAGTATTCTGGTGCGGCTACGGGTGCACTGGTGTCGATGCAGTATCCGCGGTACAGCCGCGACAACTACACGGTCTGGGCGGTCCAGATGGAGTGGGCGTTAGAAGGCGCCAGACTCTGGGAGGCTGTCGATCCAGGTGGCGAAGAGTTCAAGAGGGGCGCGTCGAAGTACCACCTAGACCGACTAGCACTCACGGCCATCTGCTCGGTGGTGCCGACGGATCTGATGCAACACCTGATCTCGAAGAAATCTGCAAAGGAGGTGTGGGATACGCTCAAGACGCTAAATCTTGGGCACGAGCGCGTCCGCGAGGCGACCCTGCAAACCTTGCAGAAGAAGTACGAGAATCTGGAGATATGAGAAGATGAGACGCTAGACGCTTTTGCTTCAAGGGTCGCTACACTGGTCAATGGGATATGCGAACTTGGCGATAAGCTGGAGGAGATCTCTATCGTGAGGCGTTTCCTTCGCGTGGCGCCACCGCGTTACTCGCTCGTTGTCTCGGCGATCGAGCAATGCGTTGATCTCAAGACTCTCACGATGGATGATCTAGTTGGACGGTTCAAGGCGCACGACGAGCGAATGAAGATTACCAATGGCGACGCGAAAGTGGATGAGCATCTCATGCTTATGGCTCGAGCGTTGTTCGCCAAGGAGAAGAAGGGCGATAAAGCATCCGGAAGCAGGAGTGATAGAGAAGATTCTCGCCCAGCAAAAAGTATATCGCAAGGGAGGACGAGGACGAGCCTCCGCCGCGGAGGAAGTTTGACATAAAGAAAGTAAGATGTCATAAGTGCGGCGAGCTCGGTCACTTCAAGAAGGATTACAAGAAATCGTCGAAGGAGAGGGCTCTCATCGCCCAGGAAGGAGATGATGGACCGATGATGCTGATGCTCGAAGTAACTGAGCTAAAGGATGAGGAGGATCCTCCATCACCGGGTACGGAGATTATGGAACAAGTGGATCACGATCTATCGTGTGTGGATCACGAGCAACGGAGTGCCCCGCTTCTGCGTGATGTCACGTTTGAGGCGAGTGAAGCTTCAGAATCTGATCATGGTGATCTATGCGTTGGAATTTCACCTGCAACTCTGTCCGGCAATAAGTTCTTCATGCTTACGGTGGATGATCATAGTAAATACATGTGGATTGTGTTGCTAAAAAGTAAGGGTCAAGCTCAACAAGCATTTGATAAGATCAAGGAAGCCGAAGATTTCAAGGTGGAGGCGAAGATAAGAGCTCTACGCATTGATCAGGAAGGCGAGCTGCATCAAAACGTGTTGACGAGGGCACGGAGGATGATGGAGAGTAAAGGTTTGCCAGGAAACTTCTGGGGTGAGGCAGTCAATACGGCTGTGTATTTGCTGAACATGGAGCCAACTGAGAGTGGAGTTGGTATAACTCCGTATGAAGCATGGTACGGACGGAAGCCCTCGGTCGATCATATTCGCACTTTTGGGTGTGTGGCGCATGTGGCGGAGCAGAGGACTCCAATGATCATGACATGATATGAAGGCTCGAAGAAATACCGTGTGTGCAATCCTTATACCAATAAGATGGTTTTCACGGACGACGTAGTCTTTGAGGAAGAGAAATCATGGAATTGGGGCTCCAGGGAACCGGAATATTCATTTTTTCACATCACGTGGGATCTTGAGTATGAAGAAAATATGGATCAACCAAGCTTATCTTTGTCAGCAAATTTGGACCTAGAAGAGACTGAAGGCCCAGGGGATGCTTTAGGCGTGGACACCAGGCCAGAAGCACTAGGGATACTCCCAGAAGAAAAAGTGTCCGGAGAAAAGGCTAGTCCGTGGTCAGAAAAAACAGAGCTAGAAGGTGTTGTGTTTAGCTCATCATCTGCTAGTACAGGAGGTGATGATCCACGTGAAGAGCTTGGGGCAGAGGAGTGTCCAGAAGTGCAAGGGCCATGTGATGTGGCGGTGAGTCAAGAAATTGTCTCAGAAACAGGCATGCAGGATACGCTGCATGTAGAGTCGTTGGCTCCAGGAGCTCTACGTGGAGGCACACATGGTTCAGAAACTGAAGAAACAAGCGCGTTGTCGGACGTAGAAGAGTATGTCACAGAACCTCCGACTGCACTGGAGATGAGACGACTACGACCGACACGAGCACGCATGCAAGGCGTGTTGGACTACTATCCGAAGAAAGAATTTCGGACGGTAAATTATCTAGTAGAGATGGCGTACGAAAATCAATGTTTGTTCATCAAGAAACCGGTGAAGACCGAAGGCATGGTCATGGACGACATCGACAAGGAGGACGCGGAAAAGAAGGACGCGGACGAGAAGGGTCGACGTGAAGCCATGGAGAAGCCGGCGAAAGCAATGTCGGTAACATGTGTGCCAAGGAAGGAGACGACAAAAGCAATGCCGAGGAAGAGGTCGACGAGGAGCAGTTGGCGCATTTGGGACCCAGGTCGATGTAAAGAAGCACATCGTGATTAGGGGGTGATTGTTAGATAATCATGTGTCCTACACGTATTGGAATTGCCGTCCGAATAGGTGTAGTGTCCAGATAGTATACGTATATGTGTTAGACTAGGTTTTGGAGTAGTACACCGACTCCTAGTTGATTAGGTCCTAGTAGTGCATATATATATGCACACACCTGACCTTGTAATCTTGTACCAGACCGTGAGTTAAGCAATACAAGAGAAAAAGCAAGGCTCGACAAGCGCCTTTAGCAATCAAAGTTGTTTTGCGCGTGCGTGCGTGAGTATACTAGTTAGATCAAAAGAATTGATCGGCTAGCAGCACGTGCATCTCGGCGGAAGTTATCGGGTACGTGTGTGTCGTGTCGTCGGTATTTTCTCGTCGGTATCAGTGAAAAGTACTCGGCGGAAGGGCTGTGCTAACACAAGGGGTAGGTCTGGGCCGTCTGTGCGTTCTACACATAATAGGAGCTTAGCGCCCAAGCGGAAGGCGCTAAGCTACATAATACGCATAGCACTTGCGCCATTGGCGCTAAGCTCCCAGGAATGGGGGCCAGCCTAGTCCCGCCCCACCACATTGGCAGCTTGTTCAGCGCATTTCAAGTTGGCCTTAAGCAATGTACTTAGCGTCTTCATATCGGGTGCTAAGAAAAAGAGATAAAATCAAGAAATACTTTTGACAAGGGGTTTATTTTTCGAATTACTTTGCCATATAGGTTATTTTCATCCATTTTGCCCATACATATTGCGCTCAGCAACCATGCGGTTTCCTGTAGTGGTTCAATCTCGGCCGACTTGGCATTAGTAAATCCGTTAGAAACTAGTAAATCATGGGACAAAAACTAGGCCTTGACCAAATGTATCTCATTAGCTAAAGCAATTTATACCCTATGATATATATGCATGATTCATAGTAGCAAGCAAATTCAGCAACCCTGCCAAGGCACATCCTTGAGACGCGACGTCTCGGAAGAAGGAAATTCATGCATGGAAACTGCAGGTTCATCTTTTATAGAACATGTGCCTCCCTGAAGATAACAACGTCCGCAGGGAGCATGTGTGGAGCCGTGTTGGCCTAGCGCCTCAACAAACGCTGACTGATTGAGAAATGATAAGCCTATACCCAGAGGAACGAGCGCTGATTAATCAACAGTCGCCTCAGAGTCAGAATCGATGAAGACTGCCACTGGCACGTGAGCTGAAACTCTGCCAGCGAAGCTTCCGCGATCATGACATGGACCAGTCGCCGGCTTGGAACTTCCCGTCCGGTAGCGATGGCTGTCGATCTCCATTACTCCACATCCTGGACTTTGCCAGGGCCAAGACCGCGAGATCTCCATCTTTGTCAAAAGGTGTCCCAACCTATTCCCCCAATGAGCTACGTATGTGCTCCCTGGGTCTCCTCACCGGCCGCGCGGCGGACAAGAACACGGCGGCGGGGGAGGTCTCGTCACCGGTGATCAAACCATGCTACGTGGGTGCTCCCAGGGTCTCACAGAGAGCTAGCCGGAAACCATTTTGCCTTTCGCCCGACAGCGCCGCGTCATGCTTGCTTGGGGTCGGGGCTCGCTAGTTGTCCAAGGAGGACGTACACACGCTCTCCCCGGCCGATCAATGCCATGTTAACCTCGTACTCCTCCTAGCTAGGCAGGGGTTACCAGTCATGCTTGCACGCTACTGACGACGCCAACGCGCCATCTTAGCTATCGTCCACAGCGATCAAAGTAGTATTGTCGGCATTTTGTTACATATGCACGCGCAATAATGTGCTCATCGATTGTTCCGTTTCTTTCCTACACTACGGGAATAATCAAAAAGGGCGGCCATTTTATACGCCGACGGCAAAATGTCGGGACCGTAGGCGTAGCTTGACGGCCGTCGTCGGCATAAACAGGACCGTCGGCGTAGTTCATTGGGCTAACGACAGAGCAACAGCGTCAAGTCTAGCCGTCGGCGTAGGTTTCAGACCTATGCTGACGGCAAAGCCGTTGGCATAGCTATTTTTCTTTTTTTTCACATTAATCGTAAAAAAACATAACTAAATCATTTAAATTCAGAAAAATACATATAATATATCAAAATTTGCAGAAAAATAAGGCCTATCTATATAAACTCAAATATTATATATTTTTATTCAACAAAATACATAAAAATACAAATACTTTCTTATACCATATTTTTCATTTTCCGAGTGCAAAAAAGGGGTGTTTTGTGAAGCAACCACCAAAAGAAAGTTTCAAATTGAAAATACCACATTTTTCAAAAATACTAGACCATATTGAATGGACAATTTCACAATCTAGGAATCTCAAACCTTTCCGTTCACCTCTCGTGAAAAAGACAAATTCTTGTCGAATCGGTAGGAAATGAGTTAGATTTAAACTACAGGTACATGATATGTTGCTCATGATTTTTTGCAAAAATCATTTTTAGGTTCACAATATGCTATTTCATCACAGATCTAATGCAAGTTTAGTGAGGCTCAGCCCCGATCTAAGAATCTTCATGCCCCTCGATTTAGAAAGTTTGACGATAGTTTGAAATGGACATAAAAAATTAAAAAAAGATTGAAACAATGCAAAACCTTCACGTGGTGTCATATTATATGACATAGTTGCATGGAAAAATACTAGACTTGGTATATTCATTGAGTGTCAAAAAAAACCTTCACAAAATGACCTATCTCAATCGAGGTTTTCTGGATTTTAGGTCAAATGACCAATGTTATTGCGAGAATCGCGGTATATTGTGCACATATGTGTATCATAAGATGGTGAACAATATTGCAGGAGGAAGTTTTCCTTTTCGTCGCACCGAAAAGCCAATTTTTATTTTCCGAGTGCAAAAAATGGGGTGTTTTTGTGAAGCAACCACCAAATAAAAGTTTCAAAATGATAATACCATATTTTTTAAAAGAGTAAATTCCACTTTTTACCCCCTAGTTTCACTTTTTTGACACTAATTACCCCATTTAGCAAATTTTTATCCTAATTACCCCATTTAGTAAAAGTTGTGCCGGATTTTACCCCCTTTATAGTTTTCTCGGCCTTTTGACCGGTGGGTCCGCATCGTGAGGTACATGTGGCGTGCCATGCAGGCGGTTTTAGTACTGACGATTATTTCCTAGCGGTTTTCTATGGGTACCTTTTTGCACCTGGTTTTGGTTTAGTACCGGCGATTATTTCCTAGCGGTTTTCTATGGGGTAATTTTTTCACCAGGTTTTCTCTCTCCAAGCCACGCCCCACCCCACCTGACTTGGATAAGACCCACCACACCGTAGCGATTCGTCCGGAATCAGGCCCCGCTTCCTTTGAATCGTCTAGTAAATAGCGAGCGAATCACGGTCGAGATAGTTGTTTGCAATTAAGCTTCCTCTAATCTCTCCCCCAACTAACGGACTCTCTTTTCTGTCAAAGGAGAAAACTCACTGTTCCGTTCCAAAGGGCTGGACGATATAACATCTGAGGACGACAGGGACTCGTGGAGACTATCGCCGGCGATCATCGAAACCAGAGACGGCAACCGGTACTAAAACCTCGCCCCTTCCCTCGTGTAAATCTGTTCTCCCCTTTCTTAGTTGGTTAGTTTTATTTGGTTTGGTGGATTTGGAGTACAGACCGTGAGGTATGAGAGTACTGTTCCTTTGTGTTCATTAGCGTCTCTCTGCATAACCTGCAACTAAATCCAATTCATAAGGCTAAAAAATAGATAAATCATGTGCAACACTTTATTTTGATTCCACGATAGTCATTACTGATGATAGTGCAGTAGTTCATTCAGATTAACCACCTTGCACAGTTCGACAGATTTGTTTATTCTTTGATTTTAACTAGAAGATTTACACAGGTTAAATTCACGCCATATTCTTAAGCAGTTAAACGTGGTAGTGTGGTTAATTCTGTAATTTTCTATTTTTTATGTTCCGTTCACATACACTTAGTGATTAATTCAGGTTTTTCACTAACTGATGGTTGTTGTGCACAATGCAGATGGCATTCGAGATGTGGAGTGTTAGTTACATGAGACCATGGACGTAGAAATCTAGAGCCGGAGATGATTGACAGGGACTACATCAGTTTTATAGATATAAAGGAGAAGATGAAGGAATTGGGTTTCAACCCTTGGCACACCGTGTATTATGAGAAGAAGGGAACCAATGGGAACTCCATGGTTGAGCTAAGGGATGATTCATGTGTGATGAAGATGATGCATGAGTTTGAACCTTATAAGGAGATTCATTTGCATTTTTTCAAGACCATGGCTCCAGATACACTTCCAGTTTCAAAGAATGATGTCAATTCTTTTAAGCCAGTACTTGTGGTACCCATTGAAGAGAATTATGACGATCATGGTCAAAATGTTGAGTTGCTATCGGATGTGGAGTATGATGATCCAGGGAAGTATTTGAAGGAGATCTATGACCTCAATTATGAAAGTGACTCAAGCGATGAAGACTTTGATGTTGTTGCTGAAACAGAGAAGATGAGAGCATTATATGCTAAGAAGAAAGAGAAGGAGTTGGCACAAAAGGGTGTATACTCAGAGGATGAAGTAGAAGATTTGTTTGATGTCACAGAAGGCTTAGAAGGCATTGATCTTGACGACACTGCTCTTTTCCAAACACAAGTGGAGAAAGAGATGGAATTCACCAAGGAGGAAGAGACAAGACAAAAAAAGGAAAAGGCCGATAAGAAGAAAGCATTAGCTGATAGAAGGGTTATGAAGAAGAAATCAGTGGAAGATGACATGGAGTTATCAGATCCTCCTAGTTCAGATGGTGGAAATGATTTTTTGGTAGAAGAAAGTGATGAAAATGATGGTTCAAATGCTATTGTGTTATTCCAAGGAAGAAAGAGGAGGAGGAGGCCTACGAGGTTGTTGGAGCCTAGGTTGGAGTTTGATGATGCTTATCTGAATGATGCTGATGAGATGCCAAATCAACTTGTTAAAGGGATGTGTTTCAAGGATATCAAGTTGTTTAGGGCAGCACTTTGGTCATTCCACATATTGCAAGGTAGAAGCTTTTCTTTTCTGAAGAACAAGATGCATAAGGTGAAGGTCCATTGCACCGAGCCAAATTGTGAGTTTCATCTTTTTGCATCAAAGATATCCGGTGAGCCAACATTCATGATTAGAGAGGATGTGGAGCCACAGTCGTGTGGCATTAATAGAGAGGATAGTAGATTAAGCTCCAGATGGATTGCTGCTCATTATGAGGCTCAATTTAGAGTTGATCCAAATTGGAAGATTGATGCTTTCATGGATGCCGTGAAGAGGGATTTTAACTTCGAAATAACCAAAAGGATGGCATATAGAGCTAGATCTTATGCCCAAAGGACGGTTCTGGGAGATCAACACAAGCAATATCTTAGAATTAGAGACTATTTGCAAACATTGTTGAATAAGAATCCAGGAAGCATAGCAATAGTTCGCACTGAGCCACAGCTAGAGCCCCAACTTAATCCAAGATTCTATGGTCTTTTTGTGAGTTTCAATGCCCAAATCCAGGGTTTTTTATCAGGATGTAGGCCATTTTTTGGGTTAGATGGCTGTTTTGTGAAGCTAGCTAATGTTTCCCAAGTGTTAGCAGCTTCAGCAAGGGATGGAAATAACAACATGTTTCCTTTAGCGTTTGGAGTGGTCAACAAAGAGGACACCGAGAACTGGACATGGTTCTTACAGACACTTGAGTCAGCTATTGGGCAAGGTGAAAATCATGGTGGATGGACAATCATGTCAGATAGGCAGAAGGTAATGATAAATATACCATGGACTTGTTTTTTATCATAAATCGGCCATGTAATTATTTTTTATCCTAAATTTCCATGTACTTCTCACAGGGCTTAGTTGCAACAGTAAGAGCAGTTTTCCCAGGTTGTGATCACAGATATTGCAAGAGACATGTCCTTGCAAACTTCTCCGCGGCAGGATTCAGGGGTGAAAAATACAAGGAATATTTTGATAAGGTAGTGTACGCTTGCACTCGGAGTGAGTATAACATTGCCATGGACAATCTGAAAAATTATGACATAGAAGCATGGAAGTGGATGAAAGCAATTCCCAAAGAACACATAAGTAGGCATGCATTTAGCACACGATCCAAGACGGATCTGGTTGTCAACAACCTTAGCGAGGTGTTCAACAGATACATCCTCGACTATAGAGACAAGCCTATTCGTACCATGAGTGAGCTAATCAGAACTAGACTTATGACTAGGTTTTATCTCAAAGGAAGTGCTGTAGAGAAAGTTGGCTGGGATATCACACCTGTTATGAGTGAGAAGCTTGAGGCAGCTAAGAGCAAATCGAAGTATTGCACAGCTCGTCAATCTCGTGTTGGGCTTTGGCAAGTAGAGTACAATGAGAAGATATATGAAGTGAACCTTCTAAATATGACTTGTAGTTGTTTTAGGTTTCAGCTTTGTGGGGTTCCTTGTGAGCATGCTTGTGCAGCCATTTTTGGGGCAAAACAAAGGCCCGAAAACTATGTGGATGCTTTCTTCAAACTTGACACATATAAGAAGGCTTATGCTCACACTATATTCCCTGTTCCACATGAAGATGAGTGGGTGAAGACCGCAAGTCCTGACATTGATCCGCCAGCCTACACTGTACCTGCAGGAAGACCAAAGAAAAACAGAAGAAAGGGGTTAGAAGAGGAGGGGCCATCTTGTTCTAGAGCTAGAAAGACAACAATCCAGTGTGGTAATTGCCATGGACCTGGCCATAACGTGAGGGGTTGCACTCAGCCACTTAGACCATACCTTGCTCTCAGGGTTAGAAAACATGTGGCAAGTTACCAAGTTACATTGTTTATTCTTCTTGCTTCAATTTACAATGTTAATTATGTTATTAATTTATTTTTTCATTCTCTCAAATGATAGCCTTTGGCTACTGGCACACGGGAGAGCAATGCCAATCCACCTCCTAATCCAAGGCCTTATGCACCTACAACTACTCCAAAATCTACAGTACCTAGAGCTCCTCCTGTTAGTGCACCAATGGCCGGTAGGGGGAGAGGAAAGGTACCAACAAACAAGGGAAGTAGTTCAGCACCAGCAGCACCTACAGCTACTCAATCAGTAGCTGCAAGAGAAACTGGTAGGGGGAGAGGAAGAGGAGTAAATAAAGCCACTCGTGCTACTGCTGCAACATCATCTGGTAGGGGAAGAGGAACAAAGGTAGCTAAGTTTAAGGTAAAATATCACATAATTGATGAATACATGAAGCTAGCAATGTGTGTATTTTTTATATCCTCTCATATATTTCAGGTACAAGAATCACATACATTGTCTTCGCCTTCAAGTGTTACATCATCTGGAAGAGGGACGTCTGCTGCAGGAAGAGGTGATGCTGGTAGGGAAAGAGGTGCTACAGTTCAACCTGAGAATGGGCATGCTAGAGCTTATGGAAGAAGTTCCACTGGAAGAATCTACTCCAAATTCACTATTGGTGGGAATGCATCGGCTAGGGATGTTACATCTAGAGAGGAGTAGCAATTGTCTCAACTTTCATAGTTTAAAACTTATTACAGTTGTTGATGGTGAACATTATTTTCACGTTATCCTTTTGAAGAACCACGTTTCCTAGGTATTTCTATTTCAAGAACTAAATGTCAGAATTGATGAGTATTTTCTAGTTGTTGTCATGGATGTCATGTTCAATCCCTATTTATGCTTACTATATGATTCTGACCTCACATATGGAAATAGATTGCAGTTTTTGGTACACAATGTTGTCAAGACTAATTGCAACTCTGTCAATTCTGTAACATCTCAAATTTAAGAAACAGATTGCATTTATGCAGAACATTGGTGTCCAAGTAACATATAACAACATAATTCAATTACTTTCAAAACACTTAACACTCTGATCCGATTTCATTCATAACTTCCACATATACACAGCTTGTTCAACTTATATACAAACATCCAAACATGCTTACATACCAGCAGCTTTACATGCCAGGAGCACTAGATTCCTACCAACTAATGGCACTACCAGCTAACTAACAGCAACAATGCACTAGCAGCTTCCTAACAACCATCAGTCCTTCACAACCAAAAGACCAAAAAATACCAAAGCACTACCAGCTAACTAATAGAAACAACACACTAGCAGAACTAGCTTCACTACATGGCCTCGATCATCTGTTGTCATGATCTACAGTAGCAGCTAAAGCTGCACAAGAAGCAGGACAAGCTTCTTCTCCATTAAGTTGCTGAGCTCCACCAGCAACACTACATCCTCTGGCTGCGGCTTGGACGGCGCATTCGTCTTTACCATCATCCTCGAAGATGTAGATGCCTGCTTAGATGTGGTACAAAAAGAGAATCATAATTCTTGAGATCAGATATGCTCTTTCTTATTTTAATCCCATCCGATGCAGAATGTGAAATGCAGTGCTAAATGCTCATGGGAATCAAATCTAGGAAAGTTTACAATGGAGTTTTGTTGTTCTGCTGCAACACGTATGGGATTTTCTGAATTTCTAAAAAAAATTACAGCAAGCACACGGGGGAAACAGACCTGAAAAGCACCTGTCGTTGCCGTTGTCGCCGCTATGCCATCGCCGTCGCTGTCGCCAGGCCGTCGCCGCCATCGCCGCTAGGTTATCGTCTAGCGGCGGCGCCCTCGCTCTCCTCGCTACGCTGTCGCCGCCGCCGCCAATAGGTCGTCGATGTCGACATTCTCGCTAGGTTGTTGCCGCTGCCGTCGCCAAGTCCTCAACGTTGTCGTCGTCGCTATCGCCTTCGTCTGTACATCCTCACAGTCGCCTTAGTTGCTTCCGATGCCGCCGGTGCCGCCGCCGCCAATTCACTAGCCCTAGGTGTGTTCCTGTGCGGTGCGGAGGATTGGGTGCACCTGGGCCGGTAGGGCTTCGCTTAGCCCGGTGGGTTGGGTCGTGCAGCGGTGCAGGTAGGCAGTACTGACTCGTGCGAGGCACGACCTCACGTGAGACTTAAAAAAAGCTCCTCCCCATAAGAACCGGAAGGAGAAAACCAAATACTGTAGAAAAAACCAAATAGAAAAAACCGCCTGCGTGGCACGCCACATGTACCTCACGATGCGGACCCACCGGTCAAAAGGCCGAGAAAACTATAAAGGGGTAAAATCCGGTACAATTTTTACTAAATGGGGTAATTAGGATGAAAATTTGCTAAATGGGGTAATTAGCGTCAAAAAAGTGAAACTAGGAGGTAAAAAGTGGAATTTACTCTTTTTA
The DNA here is from genome assembly GCA_916181665.1 of Avena sativa. NCBI lineage: Eukaryota > Viridiplantae > Streptophyta > Magnoliopsida > Poales > Poaceae > Avena > Avena sativa. The sequence goes on along the minus strand of OV702294.1, from coordinate 160,050,553 downwards.
AAAATACTAGACCATATCGAATGGACAATTTTCCAATCTGGATATCTCAAACCTTTCCGTTCACCTCTCGTAAAAAAGACAAATTCCTGCCAAATCGGTAGGAAATGAGTTATATTTGAACTATAGGTACATGATATATTGCTCATGATTTTTTGCAAAAATCGTTTGTAGGTTCACAATATGCTATTTCATCAGATATATAATGCAATTTTAGTGAGGCTCAGCCCCGAACTAAGAATCATCATGCCCCCTCGATTTAGGAAGTTTGACGATAGTTTGAAACGGGCATAAAAAATTCAAAAACGATCGAAACAATGCAAAACTTTTACGTGGTGTCATATTATATGACATAGTTGCATGGAAAAATACCAAACTTGGTATATTGATTGTGTCTCAAAAAACCTTTACAAAATGACCTATCTCAATCAAGGTTTTTTGGATTTCAGGTCAAATGAGCATTGTTATTGCTAGAATCATGGTATAGTTTGCTATAATATGCCCATATTTAACACGCATGTGTATCATGGGATGGCGAACAATGTTGTAGAAGGAAGTTTTCCTATTCGTCGCACCAAAAAGCCAATTTTTATTTTCCGAGTGCAAAAAACAGAGCGTTTTGTGAAACAACCACTAAATAAAAGTTTCAAAATTATAATACCATATTTTTCCAAAATACTATACCATATTGAATGGTCAATTTACTAACCGGGGTATCTCAAACCTTTCCGACCACCCTCGTGAAAAAGACAAATTCCTGCCGAATCAGCAGGAAATGAGTTAGATTTGAACTACAGGTACATGATATGATGCTTATGATTTTTTGAAAAAAGTCATTTTTAGGTTCACAATATGCTATTTCATCAGAGATCTAATGCAAGTTTAGTGAGCCTCAGCCCCGAGCTAAGAATTTTCATGCCCCTCGATTTAGAAAGTTTGACGATAGTTTGAAACGGGCATAAAAAATTCAAAAACGATCGAAACAATGTAAAACCTTCACGTGGTGTAATATTATGTGAAATAGTTACATGGAAAAATACAAAACTTGGTATATTGATCGTGTCTCAAAAAATCTTAACAAAATGACCTATCTCAATCGAGGTTTTCTGGATTTCAGGTCAAATAACCAATATTATTACTAGAATCGCGATATAGTTTGCGCTAATGTGCCCATATTGTGCACTCGTGTATATAATGGGATGGCGAACAATGTTGTAGGAGGAAGTTTTCCTTTTCGTCGTACCAAAAAGCCATTTTTTATTTTTTCGAGTGCCAAAAACGGGGTGTTTCATGAATCTTGATATAGTTTTAGTTGGTCTAATATTAAAAAGTTACGATATATAATTAAATATATGATAGTGATGTCATATTTGGATTCCTCTCATTTTTCTGATCGATTTGGATATATTATTTGTCGAATTGTGATATATGGATTTGTAGATATGAATTATTCAAATCTAAATGAAAAAAAGCAAAGTAAATAAAATTTATTTTATTTTTATTTGAATTCGAGATTATTATTACTTATTCATTGTTGTTTACTCAAATAATTATATGGAATGTAAAAAAATAAATATGTCGAACATTATAGTGTAATAGTTAATAGGTTTGATATGATAATATTCACAACAAGTTTTAGTTTATTTGTCGGAAGCTTATGTGGAAGGAACGAAGAAGTTAAGCGTGCTGGGGCTAAAGTAGTATTAGGATGGGTGACCGGTTGGGAAATTTGACTAATTGTGCAATTTGACTTGAGACTAAGTATACTTAGAATTAAAAAAGTCCACGTGAGATTAACAAGTTAAACAATTCAAAAATTGAAAAAAAAATTGAATTTTCTTCTGAAAAATCTAGGCCGACGGTAAAGCCGTCGGCGTAGCCAAACAGCCATTAGTCATCTAGGTGGCCCCATATGGTCTCCGCCGACGGCAAGCTATATATGCCGACGGCTTTTCTACGCCGACGAAAGAAGGGGCTACGCCTACGGGGATGTACGCCGATGGCCATACGCCGACGGCAGCCGTCGGTCCAGCCTACGCCGACGGCATTTAGAGACTACGCTGACGGGCCGTCGGTGTATTCAGCTTCTCTTGTAGTGCTACCTTAATTAAAGCCGGTATAGATCATGTGATGGGGTTGAGTAGGCCATGTAAAATCACCGGACGGTAGACTAGACACGTAATGACGACGGTAAGTGCAATTAAAAAATCTTACTCCCTCCGTCCAAGAATAGATGTCTCAGGTTTTTCAAGTTTTGGATAAATCTAGACACTATTTAGTATATAGGTTCATCCAAATTTTGACAAATTTAAGACATCTATTTTGGGACGGAGGGAGTATATTTGTACATAAATTTCAAACATGATTAAACAATTTTTCGGAAAAGTTTCAGAGTAGATCTCCCCATCTTTTTCACAGATCTTTTTTTTAAGATCTAGATATTTTCACAATTATTTCAATAGGATTTCATTAATCAAATAAATCATGTTTAAAAATAAATAAATAAATTTTTCTTTAATTTTTCAAATAACACCAATCTCACCAAATACATTAAATGTTCAGATATAGCGCAGCGAACATCGCTTGCGTGTTCCGTCGGTGGCAATGCAGCGGCGGAGCTCCTCTTCAGAGACTGCAACGCCGCGGGAGGTACCACCGCGCGAGATCCCGCAACCGATTTTGCCTCCACCGAGACCGGTTGAGCGGCGTGGGGTCGACATCTGGCGGTCGCGGAGGTCAATCTGGTGCGCGGGGCTCGAATCGATCGGTGGCGACAGATTGCGTGGTCGGTGATGCGGCAACAGAGTCGTGGATGAGGGGAGTGGTCTCTCGGGTCATGACCTTGGAATACCCCTTGAAACGCTAGATATAGCAGTCGGCCGAAAAACCTTTTCTGTCTAGGTCACTGAAAGGATAGAGATGTCGCCTAGAGAGGGGTGAATAGGCAATTTTAAAACTATTACGGTTTTGGCTTGATAGAATATGGAATTAAACTAACGTTTATTTTACCAGCACAAATCCTAAATACACTAGGCTCAACTAAGTGCACCAACAACAAATTAAGCTAAGCAAGATAGCACAAGGTAAATATACCACAAGTGATAAGCAAGATATAAGTACTTCAAGCTTGATAGCTATCACAAAGAAAGTAAGCTCGGATATAGAGATAACCGAGACACGCGGAGACGAAGATGTATTCCCGTGTTCACCATCTTTGGGAAGGGGGCTAGGTCACGTTGGAGAGGTGTGAGGTTCCACGAAGGATTCCTCACGCGCCACAGAGGCTCACCTTCTTCTCCGAGTCTATCTCATGAAGGAATAGGCCCTTTCCTTATGACTAGCTTTTCCTCCACTCTGGAGATGGCAAGCTCCACAACCACTTCACAAGCTCCACGAAGGAGAAGTCCAGGTCTCTTCACAATCTTCCACGAAGAGGACACCGCGGTACCAACCGCCAAGCCAACTAGGAGGTCACCCTCCAAGAGTAAAAAGCTCACGGTCTCTCACTCGAACAAATCGTAATGGAGAGCTCAACACTTATGCAAGAATGCAAAGCAAGAACACCAAGGGTGCTCAAATCCTTCACTCTCAAATCCCACCAAAGCAACAAATTCTAGGGAGGAATTAGAAAGGAAGAACAATGGTGGAAACCAACAAATGACTCCAAAATCTAGATCCAATGAGTTCCCCTCACTTAGAGGAGGAATTGATTGGTGGGGATTGTAGATCTAGATATCCTCTTCCAAATCCCTCAAAAAGATGCAAGAGTCATAGGAGGGAAGGGGGAGGAAGAAAGATCAAAGGGGTCAACAATGGAGGTCAAAAACATGCTCAAGAGCCTTAAAACTTTGAGGAAGAAGCCCCCCTTTTATACCCCTTCAAGGGGGATGACCGTTGGAAGCAAGATGCGCTGGGCGAACACGTTCCGGTGACGAAACCGGCGCCACCGGATCAGCCGCCGGAAATTCCGGTCAAAATCGAAAGTTCCGATACAAACCGAAACAGCATACAGAAAAAAAAATCGGCGGTCGCCGGAATTTCCGGCCACAAACTCGGTCCGCCGGAATTCCCACTGGAATTTCGCTGGAACCAAAGGGCACACGAAAACGGCGATAACTTTTGCGTCCGGACTCCGATTTTGATGATCTTGGGCTTGTTTTGACGAGGACAACAAGCCCTACAAGACGGTTCATAGAAACATCATAGTACAATAGATGAGTATATAACCAAATGAAGAAAGGTAAGAAGCCTCCCTATAAGAAGAACCGATAAAACCTTCAAACTCGAAAACGCCATAGAAGATGCATACGAATTCCGTTTTCGATGAACTTTGGCTTGTTGAAGAGCTAGCAACAAGGTCAAGAACCTCAAATGGAGAAACACCAAGAAGCAACAAAATAGGAAGATGTAAAGAATGCAAAGGATTGAGCTCCCTATGACGATGTGATCAAGTTACCCAACCGAAAGCCCCTCTTAATAGTGCGGCTATGTATCCTATAACCCGGTCTCCCAACAACTACCTTGAGACCGGTAAAAGGAAAACCTAGTAAGACCATACCTTTGCCTTGCGCATCCCACTTGATCTTGATGACAACACTTCAATCTCCGTCCAAGCCGGAATGCATCACTTGATCATTGTTGCTTCGTGAAGACTCCTAATTTGCTCCGCCATACACCACTATTGGATAGCTCCATTAAAACATGTCTTCACATGTTCATTATCACCAATATGGACGGCAAGCTTCAAGCAAATGATCTTCTCGAGATGCTTATCTTGAACTTTCTCTTCTCAACCTTGATGACGATCACCACTTGATGTCATCCTCTCATGGGCTATATAAGATCTTCACTTTTGTAGCATGCCCATGGAAAAATACCTATCCCATATAGAAAATGCAAAGGCACATATATAATGGGTTAGTTCATGATGCATAATTGACAAGGCTTACCTTACCACAAGATCCATGTGGTACATTTTTTATACTTCATGTGTTGACCAACTTGAAATCACTCTTCACTCTTTGTATAGGTCAACCATGTATCTTCTCATGATCCATCTCAATATCTTGAGGTACATAAAGAACTCTTAATTTGATTACATGCTCTAAATCTTAGTCAATCATATCTCAACTAATGAGGCTATCATGACACTGTCTTAGAGCCATATCTCGAATTATTATATTGAGATCACACTCTGAAGATCTTGATCATATCATATTCTTCTCTTTAACTCAATGATCTTGATGCCAATACTCAAGGTATATCTTTATCTTTATGGCATCCATACTTGAATCCAACACATAGACTACAAGCATGACCTATGGAATATTTCTTTATATAAAACTTAGTGAAAACATTAGTCCATAGGAATTATCATTAATCACCAAAACCACACATAGGGACAATTACTCTTTCAGTCACGTTTACCGGGTCTATGCGGGTCAAAAAGAAATTGACGTAGAACTGGGAACCCGTCGGAATTTCTCAGTTCTAGACCATTTTCAATATCTGCTAGAGATGCTCTAAAACCGATAAGCAACAAGTCCATCTTAAAATATAAGATGATTTAGCTCTTTTCTAAAATGCATGCATCTAGACACGTTTTAGCCTAGACTAGATATATGTGTTAACGACTGAACTGACGCCACTAAAAGTCTTGAACTCGTACATGTGTTTCAGGAAAAAACTAAAATATCATATTTAGAACGGAGAAATTATATGCAAGATTCACCCTCCAAGGGGGAGTGTGGCAAGCAAATTCTTGCCAAGGCACATCCTTGAAAGGCGACGTCTCTGAAGAAGGAAATTCACGGAAACTGCAGGTTCTTCTTTTATAGAACACATGTGCCTCCCTGAAGATAACAACGTCCGCAGCGAGCATGTGTGGAGCCGTGTTGGCCTAGCGCCTCAACAAACGCTGATTTGATAAGCCTATTTCCAGAGGAACGAGCGCTGATTAATCAACAGTCGCCTCAGAGTCAGAATCGATGAAGACTGCCACTGGCACGTGAGCTGAAACTTGGCCGGCCTTTGAAGCTTCCGCGGTCATGACATGGACCGGCGGCCGGCTTGGAACTTCCCGTCCGGTAGCGATGGCTGTCGATCTCCATTACTCCAGATCCTGGACTTTGCCAGGCCAAGACCGCGAGGTCTCGGATCTTTGCCAAAAGGTGTCCCAACCTTTTCCGCCAATTAATCAGCTAGCGATCTAGTACTAGTATCATCGATCTTCCTCCTCCTCGTCCTTCAGTCCTACTACAGTCCTACTCACTGACTCTTCTCGCTCGCTGCTGGGCGCCGAACACGTCGGAAGTCTCGTCACCGGTGAACAAACCACGCCATGCTACGTGGGTGCTCCCAGGGTCTCTCACGGAGCTAGCCGGAAACCAATTTGCCTTTCGTCGACAGCGCTCGCGTTGTCCGTCCAAGGACGTACACGCTCTCCCTGGCCGACCAACGCAATATTAACCTCGTACACTCCTAGCTAGGCAGGGGCTACCCATCATGCTTGCACGCTATTGACGACGCCAACGCGCCATAGTATCGTCTACAGACTACAGAGATCAAAGTAGTATTGTCCCTATTTCGATCGTTACATATGCTGATCGCTGTTCCGTTTCTTTCCTACTACCTTTAATTAAGGCCGGTAGAGATCATGTGATGGGCTCGAAAAGGCCATGTAAAAGCACTGGACGGCAAACACGTAGTAATGACGACGGTAAATGCGACCACTGTTAGCGCATAAATTTGAAACATGATTAAACAGTCGCACATTTGTACGATACATTTGAAACATGATTAAACAATTTTTTCTGTAATATCCATTTTGTTTCGCCATAATTTCGGAAAAATATCAGAGCAGATCTCCCCATGTTTTTCACAGATTGTTTTAGAAGATCTAGATATATTCACAATTATTTCAATGAGATTTCATCGATCAAATAAATCCCTTTTACAAATAAGAAGAATTACAAAAAAGAAAAGTCCCGCTAGAAAGAAATGATTTCTCGAAGCAACGATACTAACACCACCAGAACAACACCCGAAGTCCAACCGCTCCAATAGCGACGTCTTTAAGAAGAAAACTGTGCAAAAAGCACCGTCGTCGTCCGATCAAAGATCATAGGTTTTCAGTTTTCACCCTGAAGAAAGTCCTCACTCGCAAAACAATGCCTTCAACAAGGCCATTGCGAGACACAACTAGTTAAGGCCAGACATTGGATTTTCACCCTGCAAGGTAAGATTGGGAACTCCTCTTGTGTTGTCTCCCCAACAAACATTCGTTGTTGCGAGTCACATTTCACACAGCCAGTTCCTCGTCACCACAAAGACTCAAATCACCATCGATTTTCTGATGTTCCAGCTTTCCTGACATTATCTGCATCTGACTTCACCATGGTTCGTCGGACATATGACTCATGATGGTAACAGATACCAAAGCTTCGCAACGCTCCCGCTGAAATCAAACGGCCAGAAAAAACATGAGGACGCCTGACCGAATTCAATCCGATCTAGCAATCTTCAAGCATAATCGCCCATGGGAATTCGCCGTGGAGCCTTCGGGAACTCACTGCTCCAGACCAGATCATCAAGCGAAGGCAGCAAGCAGATCTCCGTCTTTGCACCGAAGGAACCCTAGGATCTTCACCCTTATTCGCATGACTCGCAGCCCCCACATTGCCCGTCAAGATCCATCAAGAAGGCATCAAAAAAGAAGGCAGCAGGAAGGCACGTTTTCAAAGATTACACCAGATGCCCAATTCGGCCTCCTCTAGCCTAGATCGCAATCCAGAAGGACCAGATCGTAGCCCAGGAGAAGAACTGTCTCGCGCGCTGGTGGCCGATGACCGCTCCGCCGCCTCTTCTTCGTCACCCTGTCGGAAACCTCAGGCCCCAGCCGCACCGTTTGAGCCGCCCTGCATGGTCGCGTCGCCAACATGCCCCTCTGCTTCAGCGCAAAACGGGGCATGCCCCCTCCTGCCCTCCGCCTTCAGGGGGACGGGCGCCGCCGCCACCGCCGATGACGGTAGTAGCATGTGGCAGCAGCAGCCAGGGGGGATTGGGGAGGAGGGGTTGGAAGGCGGCGATGGGGGACCTCCGGGATCGCCCAGCGGGAGCGACCCGGGAGGTTAGGTCTGTGAGTTTCGGATCTGCGGGGATCTAATAATAATCTATACCAGAGAACAATGAGAATCTATACCATGTTCCCACTCAAGAGAACAATAAAAATCCATACCATGGAAGCTAAACCTCAGGTGACAGCTAGGTTTGTATGTACTATACGAACTCCCAATTTACATTGATATATAATCACAAAAAAAACTTATATTGGTATAAAACCCATTTAGTGTCTCGATCAAACACATGGACCGCCAAAATGACAAAGGGAGTAAAACTAGGTGACTTCCATCAACCGAATTAATAGTCCAACGCTTTCCTGTAAGAAACGAATACTCTAAAAGCATCTCTAGATACCGCATATCAGCCGGCCCGCAAACATTTGCGCCGATATACGACACCGAGGCCAAAAGATGGCCATTCCAGATATCATAAAGGACCAAAAACTACAAAAACAAATTGCGGTATCTCGCATTGAGGCCCATCCGTCCCGCATATATTCGGTGCGGGGAGGCCTCGATATATATTCAGGTGCAGCCAATGATCTTGCATATGTTTCAGGAGTTCTACACGAGGACCTTGGTGATGGCTCGGCTGAACTTTGGTGTGGTTACTCTGATCCCCAAGGTTGTGGGGGCCACGGACATCCGTTAGTTCCGCCCGATCACTGTGATTAATGTCATCCAATGGGTCTTTGCAAAGGTCTGTGCCCTCCATCTTGCCCCTGTCCTAGAGAGGCTCACACATCATCTCCAGTTCGCTTTCCTGAAGGGACACCGGATTCACGATGATGTCCTTACTCTTCATGAAATTATTCATGAGGTCAAGACACACCGTCAGAAGGGGGTGTTCCTCAAACTGGACTTCGAGAAAGCCTATGACCGCTTGGATTGGGCTTTCTTGAGGTTAGTGTTGGAAATAAGGGGGTTTGATGATCGCATGATCTGCTGGATCATGCAATTTGTGATGAGCGGAAGGACGGCGATCAATATCAATAGTGAGATTGGCCCCTACTTTAGTCCTTCCTACGGGGTTAGACAAGGGGACCCGATTTCTCCCTTCTGTTTAACTCCGCGGTGGATGCCCTGGCAGAGATTTTGGATAGAGCCAAACTCGCTGGCCACATCACTTGTGTGGTAGGGCACCTGATCCCGGGAGGGGGTATCTCCCATCTCCAATATGTGGATGATACCATGATCATGGTGCAGGGACCGGATCTCGACATCATTAATCTGAAGTTCCTGCTGCTCTGCTTCGAGGCCATGTCAGGGCTAAAGATAAACTTCGACAAGAGCGAAGTCATGATTCTTGGGTTCCCTGAAGAGTATAGGCAGAGGATTGCTGACAATCTTAACTGCAAGTTGGCAGAGTTCCCCATTACCTACCTAGGGATGCCCATTCAGGAAACTAGGGTCTTGATCAGGGACCTTGCCCCCTTGGTCACAAGGGTGTGCTCAAAATCTGAACCCTGGAGGGCGCGGCTCACGACTAAGGGTAGCAAGACGGTCCTAATCAACTCCTGTCTCTCGAGTCTTCCCATGTACCAGATGGGGATGTACTTGCTGCCGGAAGGGACCCATGCCGACTTCGATAAGGAGTTATCTAGGTTCTTTTGGGAGGCAAGGGATGGCCATCAAAGGTACCATATGGTCAAGTAGGCGGATGTGTGCGCCCCCAAGTGTCTTGGGGGCATAAGAATCCTGGACTCGCGCCGCTTTAACGTGGCCTTGATAATGAAATGGGTTTGGCACATCCTTAGAGATGATGGGGGTCTTTGGCTTCAGCTCATCAAGGCCAGATACCTCCGAGGCCGCCCCCTATTAGCATGCGAGCATCGGGAGGGGTCTCAATTCTGGAGATCCATCCAGGATATTAAACACTTCATTGGGTTGGGCATATCCTTTGTCGCCAGGAGCGGCCAGGGGGTGCGGTTCTGGCTGGATCCTTGGCTTCTACCAGTCCCCCTAGGGGTTCGGTTACCCGACCTTTTCGCCATATCAGACTCCCCGTCTTCCCTCATAACCGAGGCCTTTCGGGGGGACCGATGGAACCTCCTATTTCGTCGGACCTTTAATGCGGCTGAGACAGAGGAGTTCCAGCACCTGATGGAGACCCTACCTGCTTCGCTATCCGAGGAGCCGGACTCGGCCTCTTGGTAGCTGCATCCGTCGAGGGAGTTCTCGGTGAGTTCGGCATACCGGGCCCTGTTCCAGGGACCGAAGTTGTGTTGGACGCCGCCCCTTTGGAAAGCCCCCCTCCCCATTAGTATTCGCATTTTTGTCTTGCAGTTGCTCCGCAATCGCTTACCTTCAGGAGTTGAGGTGGCCAAGCGCAATGGCCCCGGTATTGGCCGATGTCCCCTATGCGGGACACCGGAGACCTGTGCCCATATTATATTCTCTTGCACGAAGGTGCAGTTTTTATGGAGTTTTGTTCGGGAGACGCTGGGACCTGCATGGCAGGCGCAAGAAATTGGGGAGTTCTCGCAGACCTAGGCAAGCAGGGACGGAAGACAACGCCGACTCTTCTGGCTCGTCTTTGCATCCATTTCCTAGACTTTGTGGAATGTTAGAAATAAAGTGGTGATTGAGAGGATCTTCCCTTCCCGGGCGTCTGACTCTATTTTTGCTCTGCTTGCCTTCCTCCAGCAGTGGTCCCACTTGGTGCGTCAGCGTGACCGGCCTTCCTTCGATGACACCCTATGGGCCTTGAGGACAGCGGCGCTCCCCTTCTCGGCTCCGGCTACTTCGACCCCTGCGGCGCCCTGAGGGGTGCCTTCGTTCCCCTCTATGCCCTTTCTTGTTTTCTTCTTGGGCTTTGTTGTGCTGTGGCCCTAGTGGATGTTCGACTTTTTTCCTTTTCTCTTTGGCTTCGGCCTTTGTGGTTGTGTGTCAGATCATGTACTTGGATTATGCTTTATTTATAAAGCGGGGCGGAATCCTGGTTCGAGAGGGAGGCCTCGATGCAGTATCCCGCATTCATTTTTCCCTTCCTTCCTGATGACCCACAAGTATAGGGGATCGCAACAGTCTTCGAGGGAAGTAAAACCCAAATTTATTGATTCGACAAGGGGAGCTAAAGAATATTTATAAGCCTTAACAACTGAGTTGTTAATTCAGCTGCACCTAGAAACAGTCTTGCTCGCAATAGTTTATTAGTAGCAATAGTTTTGAAGTAGCAATAGCAAAGTAACAGCAGTAGTAAAATAAAGATAGTAGTAACAATTGTAATAAACAACAGGATTTAAGTGTGGTAGGCATAGGGATGGATGGACGGGCGTTGCATGGACAAGACAACTCATGTAATAATCAAGACAAGGTAATTTGCAGATAAATAAGATAAAGTATCCAAGTACTAAGTAATCATAGGCATGTGTTCCATATATAGTCAGACGTGCTCACAATTTGAACTTGCACAACATCTTTTGTCCTATCAGCCCGTTGCAGCGGGCCTCAAGGGAATCTATTGGCAATTAAGGTACTCCTCTTAATAGAGCACCGGAGTAAAGCTTAACACTCCGAGAACACACGTGATCCTCACATCACAGCCATCCCCTCCGATTATCCCGATTTCTATCACTTCGGGCCTCGGGTTCCGGACAATAATATGTGTATACAACTTGCAGGTAAGATCACAAATAATAATATCATAATGAATCAATAACATTTTCAGATCTGAGATCATTGCACTCAGGCCCTAGTGACAAGCATTAAGCATAACAAGTTGCAATAATATCAAAAAGCACTAATAATAGATACTAACAGGGTGCCAGAACAGAGTTTCTAGTTCCGAATCGCGGTTTCTGGTGGTGGAGGCGTAGCGGAACCCTCTCTAAAAAAACGTCGAACCCCCCTCCCCCTAGTGTTTTTAGGTCAGAGGGTTTATGTAGGCGAAAGGAGAGGTCGAGGCGGAGTCCGAGGCGGCCATACCATGCCCTGGCGCGGCTAGGACTAGCCCGCGCTAGGGGGTGGTGTGGTCCCCTCGGGCCTCTTCTCCCCTCCGTCATCTGGCTCCGTGAGTCTTCTGGAAAAATAGGATTTTCGGCATATTTTTTGGGATTTTTACTGAAGTTGATTTCCTGCACAAAAATGAGACACCAAAGCAATTCTACTGAAAACAGCGTCAGTCCGTGTTAGTTATATCCAAATCCCACAAATTAGAGGAGAAACAATAGTAAAAGTCTTCGGGAAAGTAGATACGTTTTGTATGTATCTCTTCCCCACCCAGAAACCCTCACCGTCGTGTACCCAAGTCTCCGATTCCGGACACATTCGTCGTCTAAAAGAAAATCGCTGCCGCCCACCTCTGTGTAGACCTCCCATCTTGCCATGGACGACCAATCGAGCAACGATTTGGGAGGATGCGGTCACGCTTCTCTGCACCACGGTAGGAGCTCCGACTTGCGTGCTCGCCTGCAATTGCCTTCGGAGGAGGAAGTACGCCGGTGCCGCTCCGAGCAGGGACGTAGTCGCGGTGCCCTAGGGCACACCCACGCGACCTCGCTGACGACCCTGACGCGGAAGATGCCGAGGAGCTCTTGCTCAATGAAATCATCACGGCCTCGCTTCTGCCAGTCGTCCACGAGCCTACTAACATCGATTACAACTCGAACGGCGAGAGCGAGGAGCTCTTGGTACATGAGGCGAAGTTCGACTCCCTCTGCACCGTGCTCATGGACATCGTGGAGCGCCGGAAGCGCCACCACATCGCGCGGAGAGCGGAGAAGCGCAATCTTTGCCGTGCCATCTTCCTCTCGGCCCGTGAGCACTAGGCGCAGCTCGTGGGCCTCGCCATCGACTACACCGATGATGCCGCCACTGACATCAAGTAAGCGTGCGCCGCCGCCGTCGTAAATGCTCCAGTGAGTAGGTACCGCCGGTGGAGCTACATAGATGCTAGGCCTAGTCTAGGATGCAGGGTGTGGCATCATTTTTTGCTAAACATTTATCGATCTCGATGATCAAAACCTTCCATATGTATGAATCTGGTGCCAATATGTGATGTTTTTTAAATATACAGTTTGGATTATTGTATCTGTTCTGCCGGGGCGTTTTTCATACTTCAAACCAAGTTTGCGGTACACCGCATCCATGGGATGTAGTACCGCGATATTCGGTATCTGCTAGAGATGCTTTAACGCTATAATTTGGATTGAAAATTCTATTCATTACACATGTATGGCCTCTTAGGTTCAAAGAAAGAGTGTATACGTTTTTTCCTATTCCGATGAACCAAGCAAGCAAGTTTATAAAATTCATGTTTTTTGGGACCTCCTCTGTCCACATATTTTTATCTTGCTCATGTGCTTATTTTTTTTAATTCCTATGTTTTCAAAAACCTACAAATCAAAGAGGTCTATTCGTTTTTCTATCAACTAGTATGTAACTCATAACCCTTTCCAATGGGCTATGTCTTGCTAGTTTACACGGAAGAGGATGCATGGGCACGCCCTCTTCCTCCTCCCTGACCCCCTTCTTTCCAGTTCCCCCATCTGCAGCCGTTGGCGGGAGCCGCCGGGCAAAGCCTGGTCCATGCCAGCGGCGGCGGCCTTCCACTACCCGTGTTCATGGAGGGCTGCGTGGGGCAGTGTCGATGGGCAAATACGGTGCAACCATGACGGAGAGCAAGGGCCTAGGGTTGATATTCTACGTGTTGGTGGTGTTGGTGGCAGCAGGCGCGGATGACCGGCGGTGGCGAGGTCATCCAGCGAGGCAGCCATGGCGGCTTGAGGCTGTAGGCCTGGTCTTTTGGTTGGCCGAACCTGCTAGCCTCAGCACGATGGTCGCCTGGCGGCAGGGGCGGGCCCAAGTATAGCTGAGTGGGGTCCTAGGGCCCCTCTCAAAATTTCAAATTCCTTTAGAATTTATTCATATTTAGAAGAAATTTCTTCATATTTTACAAATTTATGCAAGGAATGCCCCCGGTCACTTCATTTTCTCCCACACGTATATTTTTGTCCGTCCCTGCCCGGCGGTGTGGCCTAGCTGTGGAATCCGAGCCAGCATACACAACACTTCAGATTAATCTCCATAAGAAATGAATTTTCTCAAGTCATAACCTGGGTGGAGGTGTGCACTACTGCGGTGGTGGCCAAGCGCCAGCCTCGCCGCCTCGAGTCATCTAATGACGGTGGTGTGCACTTTCGTGGCCTGGTGACATGCCAGATCTGGGCTGGTGAGGGCCCATTCTAGGTCTTACGGGCCAAATCTAGGCCAATGAGGACCTGATCTGGGCCTTGCAAAGCCCTGGCCGCCATGTCCTGGCTCTGCCCAGGAAGCTGCTACACACCATCCCCGGCCGTGTGGCCTGGGGCCAGACCTGGGCCAGGCGGGTCTAGATCTAGAGGTTGTCTGCGGGTTCCGAATTGCAAGCAGTCCGGAGGTGCCGCTACTACCTTGCGCGTCGACCTTGTGCTGTTGGTGTTTGTTCACGTCGACCCCCTTGGCCATGCTAGTGGTTCCAGTTTGGTGATTGTTCTACCCCATAGGTGCGAGATCGTGGTTTTCCTTAGAACGACGACGGTTCGACAGGCCTAAGTAAGCACGGTGGCGACGACATAGATGCTTGGTGGCGGGGATCCGGGGTGGCGGCGTGATCCACTGGTGGAAGGAGGAGTAGGGGCTAGCGTTTGGGTTGGTGTCGACGGTGATACCCTTGCTTAAGTGTGGCGACAGGGCTTCACGAGTCCACTTGGGCTCGACTGGGCCATAGAGGGCCTGGTTTGCCCATGTTGCTGCATTCGGTCAGCTATCGCACTCAGCGGTGGAGGTAGTTCCCTCCCGCGTGTTACTGTATCGGTGACCCCGCATAAGTTTCTTCTTTTCGGTCGTACCAGCCTCGCAACATGGGTCACGGTAAGATGACAGTGGTGACTGCAAGACTGTGGTGGCGTGTGCAGGTAGGCAGCGAGATTGGGTGGAGCCATATGAAACGTCCGGGAGTGTGGTTTTTTTAGGGATCGGGAGCAATCCTTGTCATCCAGACACCGACGTGGTGACCCCTGCGGGTGTCACCATCCTTCTTGAAGGGCGTTGGGAGTATATCTTCCCCACCTCATGTAGCATACCGGGGAAAATCCTAGGACTTGTCTGGGCAGCAGCGCCGTTGTCGTTGCTCCCCTTCTTAGAGGTGCTGCTTGGTACACGGCGCTCCGAAGTGCTAGACGTGCGGTAGTACATCTTCAGAGGGCATAGCAGTTGCGATTTTTTTTTTGGAAAGGAGCATATGTTAATATGGCAAGATACCAATTACACTCGGCCTCTATAACAACGCATTACCCTAATGGCATTACAGATGCACATAGCCAAAAAATAAAGAAGAATTACAGGAAAAAAAGAAAGTCAGGCTTTAGTGATCTATGCCCTACAACAATGACCAAACACCACCAAGGCAGCACCAGAAATCCATCCTCTCCAAAGCGACGCCTCCATGAAGGGAATAGTGCACTAGAGCTGTCATTGCCCTGATCATCAATCCTAGGTTTTCACCCTGGAGAAAGTTCGCGCTGACAAACAATGTCTTCAACAAGGTCATTGCCAAGCACAACCAATTAAGGTCAGACCTTGGATTTTTACCCTGCAGCTTGAACTCTGGAAATCTCCTGTACCGTCGCCCCCACTTTCCAATGTCGCTGCTCGAAGACCTAGAACACCAAGCAAAACCTCATCGCAAACAGGATTCACACCACCATTACCATTCTTCAAACCTTGGCTTTCATGTCATTCTCCATGATTGACTTCATCATGAGACTAATGGCAATGTCCTTGATGGCAACAGTCTGTAAAGCTTCACAACACTCCCTCTGAAACCAAACGGACAAATAAAACATGGTTGTGCGCGACCGAGATCCATCCAATCTGGCGAACTCCGGCATGTCTTCCATTGGAATTCACCAGCGGAATCTTCCGGAACACAACACTCCGACCAGATCGATGAATTCATGGAGCAGGTAGATCTTCGTCCTGACACGAGAGGGATCCTAGGACCAACCCCCTTTATTCAAAGTCATACCGGAAGCCCCCACACCGCCGGTCTTCACCGGTCACCAAGACCCACCGGAATAGAACGACAAATCCATGGTGACCAGGCCGCCATGACCGCTAGCTCGACGACACTAGTGGATAACGGGCCATGCGTCCCGATTGGTAAGGGGCTTTAGTACCGGTTTCCCAACCAGGACGAGGCAATCGGGACTAAAGCCCACACCCTTTAGTCCTGGTTCAGCCATGAACCGGGACAAAATGTGCTCCACGTGGTCGCTGCTCTGCGCGAGGGGGAGGAGCAACCATCCCGGTTCGTAACACGAACCGGGACAAATCACTCTCTATCGCGGTAGAGATTTGGCATATTTATCTGTCGCGGCAGAGAATTCATTTTGGCCATATTTTTTTGCCGCGACAGCATTTTGGCCACTTTTTATGCCGCCGCAGAGAATTCATTTATATTGTTTTATTTTTTATTTTGTGTTTTTCACTCATCTTTGAATTGGAACCATTATATTACACAACATCATCATGGCAATAGAGATCCAAGTGTCGAACATATTACATTCGATACATGGGTTTCATGCACATATATACATACAAAATAATCTCTTTGTACAGTCCCTATTGCCTATACACCCGGTCCCGTATAGTATTCTCCTTTTGGGTTTAGGACTTCTGCATCTAAGAATCCCGCCAATTCCTGCTGAATTGCTCGTATGCGATCCTTTGGTAGAAGACCGTCCCGCAGCCGTTCGAGCCGATTTAAAAAAGGAGTCAACCTATATGAATGAAACTAAACACAATTTGATGGTAATAGAAAACTATAAAAATTGTTTACGTACGTTAAGTTGCTCTAAATTTCTGCCATTCTCCCAGCACGTCTGACGGATGAACTCGCAAACATAGTATCCACATAAATTGTTCTGTGGTCCCTGCGTCAGGCACTTTATGAGAACAGAGTTCAATCAAAATAATAATCAAGCATGATAACGGTATCAAAACTAGAATCAAAGATATGCGCGGATCTAGCTAGTGGTACTTACATCTAGTGGTTTAAACGTAAGCTCCTCTTTCCAAATACCCCTAACCTTCTTGGTGAACCGTTTACAAGCGCTGCCCGGCGAAGAAAACGAATAAAAGGAGTTATTAAATACTTGATATCATGAAATTTACGAACGTTGCCGATATAGTGCTGTAATGATTAGAATTACCGCTGGAGCGTCTTCTGCATGTCCGCCCACGTCTCAAGGGGTTTATGTTTCGAGTCCATGACTAGTACCCGTCCTTTGTCAGGTTGAATGATTAACAGAATATAGTGGAAGCTACGCATGCATAACTCATCAATTATACACTTAACGTCAAGTAAGCGAAATAGAAAGTATATACAAGACAATAACACTCACTCGAAGTTGTAAGGAAATAGTATTTACCTTCTGTCTTTTTGAAACCTTAACGCATATACAATATTATCCTCCATATCATGGGGTTTTGCTTTGAGATTAGCTTGATGAACAAAATATGGGTCAACGAACCCAATGTCATAGATTTGTCCTCTGCTGCATTCGAGAATCTTCATTCTTTATATTATAGTATGATTATATATATATGCAATAAATAAGGTGAGATATATAGAGACTTAATTAATTACAGAATTAGTACTTACAGACAATAGGCACTGATGATCGATTTGTCCAAGGCGTCTTGATTGAATAATTGAAATAGTTCAACAAATTCAATGGCTACCACGTCGAATGCAGGTTCTACCACCATGTGCTACTGAGATGGGCCGGTAGTATGTTGCTGGCTAAGTGCGTTAATTTGATCTTGTTGTTGCTTTATTTGTTCTTCAATTATACGCATCCGGTCTATCTGAATTTTTGCTTCAACTTTCGCCTTGTCCTTTCTCCTCTTACGGCTTCTATCAGGATATTTCTTCCTGTCTTCGGGAAACCCAGTGCTTCATGGTTGGGAGCCTATTGTGCCTCGTGTTCGTCCATCGTGTTCCTTATTCCCAAGGGGAGTGTCAGCTCGTCATTCTCTCTATCAGGAATGAACTCCCCCTTTTCAACAGTCTTTACTACTTATCTTATGTTCTCGATTGGCAAGGGGTCTTCTTTATGGCTTATGTTATATATACACTTCCCTTCTGAGTCCAACGTGCCCCCATGCCTGTAAAACCAATTCTTTGCACGTTCGATCCAATCGTCTATCTCTGGGGTGACCTCTTTATCACATAGATCATCCTCAAGTTTCTTCCACTTAGGAATGCCAGCCCTGTAACCACCTTGCCCCATAGTATGGTGATACTTCTTGTTAGCATCTTTTAGCTTATTCGTTTTAGACATTTTCTTAGATTTTTCTGATGCCTTGTAATTCACAAACTCAGCCCAGAATGGTTTTAACTTCTGATACTGAATCTTCTCGAAATCCGGAGTCTTCTCTTTCACGACATAGTCAAGGTGCAATCTTTACTTCCAGTTGGTGAATTAATGGGCCATCTTCTTCAAAGCCCACTCCCTGACCTTCATCTGCACGGCTTTGGCATGTTGCTTGGCCTCCTCAACTGGATCCTCCGCATTTGGATCCAGCTCTACCTTTGGTAGGGTGAAATTAAGCATGATCCTCTTCCATAGTAAATCTTTGTCCACGTAAGGGAGAAATAAAGACGTTCCCTCTTCTTCCGCATTAGCAGGCGTATTGCAATTTCAAATGGTGATCGGGACAAAGTCCCTAACGATTACTCCGCATTGTGCCAAAAATTTGTTTGCGGCAACAAGGGGAGCCGTCGGTTTGCCGTCGTCACCGACTTATTTGATCATGAACCTCTCATGGTATTCCAACTTTTTGGTTGGGCCTCGTTTGCTTTTTTCAGTAGATTTGCTCGATCCGAAGGGCTAAAACAAGAAAGATCGTTGTTAATATATGTATCTAGACAGCAGATGATTAATTAATTAATTATATTACATGCACCTCGCCAGAGTGTGTAATATTGAAGGTTCCCTTGGGATCATAGAAGGCATCGCCTTCTCCCTCGCAGAACGCATCACCTTCTCCCTCAGGGGGAGGGGGAGGAGGGGGGATGGAGGCAGGTAGAAGGGGCGTACCTTCTAGCGGCGACGATGCACAACGACGGTGGCGCAGCTGGCCAGAGACGACGACGGGTAGCCTGACGGCGTCTCCTTGTGCTCTATGTGCACGCGCGTCGGAGTTGCAGAGATTGGAGAAGGGAAGAAGAGGAACAAGCGCGTCGTGTATAAAGGGGAGGGAGAATACGTCTCGGTTGGTGGCTCCAAATGGGACTAAAAGGTCATACGTCCCGGTTGGAGCCACCAACCGGGACGTATTCTCCACTTTTTTCACATTTTGGGCAGAGCCCAAGCGGCGCGCGCAGGGGGCCTTTAGTCCAGGTTGGAGCCAGAAACCGAGACTAAAGGTCCTGTTTTCAAATTTTTCACAAATTATCTCTCGGTTTCCGCCTTATTTTTTATTTTGCGGTTTTAATTTGTAATGTTTTTAAATGATAATTAATTTGGAATATTGAAAAACTTTAAACATAAAAAGTATTTGAATTTGATTAACTAATTCAAAACCATTTTCTGTTTTTAAAACTAATTAATGTAACCATTTAAACTATTAACCATTTTAAATTAAAAAAGAATTAACTTATATTTTTTGCATATTAATTTGGAATATTGAAAAACTTTAAACATAAAAAGTGTTTGAATTTGAATAACTAATTCAAAACCATTTTTTGTTTTTAAAAATAATTAATGTAACCATTTAAACTATTAACCATTTTAAATTAAAAATGAACTAACTTATATTTTTTGCATATTAATTTGGAAAATTGAAAAACTTTAAACATAAAAAGTGTTTGAATTTGAATAAGTAATTCAAAAACATTTTTTGTTTTTAAAAATAATTAATGTAACCATTTAAACTATGAACCATTTTAAATTAAAAATGAATTAACTTATATTTTTGAATATTAATTTGGAATATTGAAAAACTTTAAACATAAAAAGTGTTTTAATTTGAATAAGTAATTCAAAACCATTTTCTGTTTTTAAAAATAATTAATGTCACCATTTAAACTATTAAGTGTTCCCTTTTTTGAATTTCTTATGCTCGTTTTGAATTTTTCCCTTTTCGAACTAAGGTCGAACCCGCGTGCATGAAGATAGGGGGCGTGCCTCATTAGAACTTGCATTTGATCTCTGAATAAACCACATATTGCGAGTCAAAAAATGATTTTTTTAAAAAATCATCGGCGTTAGATCATGTATATATAGTACAAACCGGACCCACTTTCTACGAATTCGGCAGACATTTGTCATTTTTACCCGGGATGGACGGAAAGGTTTGAGATCTCCCGGTTGGGAGATAGTCCATGTAAGGTGGTCTAGTATTTTAGAAAAATTGAACGGTGGCATTCTGAAACAGCATTTTGGTGGTTGCTTCACAAAACAACCCATTTTTTGCGTTCAGAAAATGGAAAATGGCTTTTCCGTGCGATGAAAAGGAAAACTTCCTCCTGCAACATTGTTCTCCATCCCAATGTCCACATGCATGCATAATATAGGCACAGTATCATAAACTATACCACAATTTAGTACATAACATCGGTCATTTGGACCGAAAGCTTGAAACCTCGAACATGATAGGCTATTTTGTGGAGGTTTTTTCGAAACATGATTAATATACCAAGTCTGGTATTTTTTGTTGCAACTATGTCACATAATATGACACCACGCGAAGGATTTACATTGTTCGGACCTTTTTTGAATTCCTTATGCCCGTTTTGAATTTTTCTCTTTTCAAACTAAGGTCGAACCGGCGTACATGAAGGTAGGGGACGAGCCTCGTTATAACTTGCATTGGATTTCAGAAGAAACCACATATTCCGAGTCTAAAAATGATTTTTTCAAAAAATCACTGGCGTTAGATCATCTACCTGTAGTACAAATCGGACCCACTTCCTACCGATTCGGCAGACATTTGTCATTTTCACCCGGAATAGACGAAAAGGTTTAAGATCTCCCGGTTGGGAGATAGTCCATGTAAGGTGGTCTAGTATTTTAGAAAAATGGGACGGTACCATTCTGAAATAGCATTTTGGTGGTTTCTTCACAAAACAACCATCATCCTAACGTCCACATGCATGCATAATATGGGCACAATATCCCAAACTATGCCGCGATTCAGCACATAAGATCGGTCATTTGGACCAAAAGCCATGAAACCTCAAACATGATAGGTCATTTTGTGAAGGTTTTTTCGAGACATGATGAATATACCAAGTCTGATATTTTTCGTTGCAACTATGTCATATAATATGACACCACGCGGAGGATTTATATTGTCCGGACCTTTTTTGAATTTCTTATGCCCGTTTTGAATTTTTCCCTTTTCGAACTAAGGTCAAACCGGCGTGCATGAAGATAGGGGACGAGCCTCGTTAGAACTTGCATTGGATATCTGAATAAACCACATATTGAGAGTCTAAAAATGATTTTTTCGAAAAATCATGGGCGTTAGATCATGTACCTGTAGTACAAACCGGACCCACTTCCTACCTATTCGGCAGACATTTGTCATTTTCATCCAGGATGGACGGAAAGGTTTGAGATATCCCGGTTGGGAGATAGTCCATGTAAGGTGGTCTAGTATTTTAGAAAAAATGGACGGTAGCATTCTGAAACAGCATTTTGGTGGTTGCTTTACAAAACGACCGTTTTTTGCGCTTAGAAAATAGAGAATGGATTTTCCGCGCGACGAAAAGGAAAACTTCCTCCTGCAACATTGTTCTCCATCCTAATGTCCACATGCATGCATAATATGGGCACAGTATCACAAACTATACCACAATTCAGCACATAACACGGTCATTTGGACCGAAAGCCATGAAACCTCGAACATGATAGGTCATTTTGTAAAGGTTTTTTGAGACATGATCAATATACCAAGTCTGGTATTTTTAGTTGCAACTATGTCACATAATATGACACCACGCGAAGGATTTACATTGTCCGGACCATTTTTGAATTTCTTATGCCCGTTTTGAATTTTTCCCTTTTCGAACTAAGGTCAAACCGGCGTGCATGAAGATAGGGGACGAGCCTCGTTAGAACTTGCATTGGATCTCTGAAGAAACCACATATTTGTAGGGGTTCGTAGCATGGAAAACAAAAATTTCTACCGCATGAACACACAATCAAGATCTAATCTACGATCAAACCAAGATCTATCTACTAGATTGTAGCAACGAGTCGATGGAATACTAACCCTCGAAGATCCAAAGCGGTTAACGAGAGCAGATTCTCGTGGGTGATGTAGTCGTGCACTTGCCGATCTCAAGATCGCGTAGACGATCCATCCGGCGTTGCGTTCCGGCAGCGCTCCCACAGTCGGTCACACGTTCGGTACTCGATGAAGACCTTCCTCTCCCTTGTTCGAGCAGGCAGCGGAGGTTGTAGCACTCTCCTCGTGATTCCGGCAGCACGACGACATGGTACCGGAAGTAGAGGAGAGATCTCGCAGGGCTTCGCCTTAAGCCGGAGCGAGTATGGTGGACTATGAGAGAGCCCTCGGTGATCTAGGGTTTAGACACACCAAGTAGAGGGAGCTAGGCCGGCGGCTAGGGCAAATAGAAGCCCCAACTCGGCGGCTTGGGAGAAACCCTAGGGCGACGGCGGCTATGGTGGGCGGTGGCGGCTAGGGTTAGGGTTTGGAGGGGCAAGGTGTGTGTCTAGGAGGGGCAGCCCTACCCCTCCTTATATAGGTGGGAGGGAGCGGCCAAGGGGAGGGTAGTACCTCCCCAACTCGGCCTCCTTGGCCGGCGGTAGAGGGAGAGGAACTCCTCCCCAAGTAGGTTTCCTACTCTCCCTCCACCAAACAAAATAGCCGTTTGACTTTTTTATATTGGCGTTTGACTTTTCAAACTAGGATTTGATTTATCCCTTTATTTTGTTCAGCGATGACACCTAGTACATGATGCAACCATTCCAACTTGTAATGACACATTCATGTACCCTTCCCCTCCGGAGTGCCGGACATTTCGGAACCTTCTAGAACATTCCCGATGAAATCACCGGAACCATTCTCCAACCCCGAAACAGGACTTTCCTTATATGAATCTTATTCTCCGGACCATTTCGGATCTCCTCGTGATATCCCGTATCCCATCCGAGACTCCGAACAACATTCGGTCTCTTACTCATCATTCCGTAACTACTCAAACAACATCGAATCCTTAAGTGTGTCTCCTTACGGTTCGTGAATTATGCGGACATGATCGAGACACTTCTCCGAACAATAACCAATAGAGGAATCTGGAAATTCATATGGCTCCCACATATTTCTATGATTACTTTGAAATCGAATGAACCACTTACATACGATACCAATTTCCCTTTGTCTCACGATTGTTTACTTATCCGAGGTTTTGATCGTCGATATCTCTGCATACCTAGTTCAACCTCGTTACCGATAAGTACTCTTTTCTCATTCCCGTGATATGTGATACCTTGTGAGCCAGTCACATGCTTGCAAGCTAATTGGATAACATTCCACCGAGAGGGCCCAGAGTATATCTATCCGTCATATGGATGGACAAATCCCACTCTTGATCCATGTGTCTCAACCCATACTTTCTGAACACTCAACGCCATCTTTATAGCCACCCAGTTACGGTGTGGTGTTTGATGTCATCAAAGCATCCTTCCGGTGATGGTGATAAGCATGATCTCATGGTCGAAGGAATTAGGTTACTATGTATCAGAAAGCTTATAGCAAATGAACTATATTAAATGACTCGATCTTTATACTACGCTTAACTATAGGAGTATGTCCATCACATCATTCTCCTAATGATATGACCCTGTTGTTAATAACATCTCTATTTCCATGATCAGGAAACGATGATCATATATTAACCAACAAGCTAGTTTCACAAGAGGCTTTACTAGGGACTCTTTTATGTTTACAAATCACACAAGTATTAATGTTTCCTGTTAATACAATTATAGCATGGTATGTAAACATTTATCATAAGTATGAAGATATGATAATAACCATTTTATTATTGCCTCTTTGGCATATCTCCAACAATATTGAGAGTCTAAAAATTATTTTTTTCAAAAAATCATGGGCATTAGATCATATACCTGTAGTACAATCCGGACCCACTTCCTACCGATTCGGCAAAAAATTGTCATTTTCACCCAGGATGGACGGAAAGGTTTGAGATATCCCGGTTGGTAGATAGTCCATATAAGGTGGTCTAGTATTTTAGAAAAATGGGACGGTAGCATTCTGAAACAGCATTTTAGTGGTTGCTTCACAAAGCGACCCGTTTTTTGCGCTCAGAAAATGGAAAATGGTTTTGTCGTGCGACGCAAAGGAAAAATTCCTCCTGCAACATTGTTCTCCATCCCAATATCCACATGCATGCATAATATGGGCACAATGTCACAAACTATGCCACGATTAAGCACATAACATTGTTCATTTGGACCGAACGCCATGAAACCTTGAACATGATAGGTCATTTTGTGAAGGTTTTTTCGATACACGATCAACCTACCAAGTCTGGTATTTTTCCTTGCAACTATGTCACATAATATTACACCACGCGACGGATTTACATTGTTCGGACCTTTTTTGAATTTCTTATGCCCGTTTTGAATTTTTCCCTTTTCAAACTAAGGTTGAACTGGCGTGCATGAAGAGGGGACGAGCCTCGTTAGAACTTGCATTGGATCTCTAAATAAACCACATATTGCGAGTATAAAAATGATTTTTTCAAAAAATCACGGGCGTTAGATCATGTACATGTAGTACAAACTAGACCCACTTCCTACCTATTCGGCAGGCATTTGTCATTTTCACTCGGGATGGACTGAAAGGTTTGAGATCTCCCAGGTGGGAGATAGTACATGTAAGGTGGTCTAGTATTTTAGAAAAATGGGACGGTAGCATTCTAAAACAACATTTTGGTGGTTTCTTCACAAAACGACCCGTTTTTTGTCAGAAAATGGAAAATGGCTTTTCCGTGCGACGAAAAGGAAAACTTCCTCCTGCAACATTGTTCTCCATCCCAATGTCCATATGCATGCATAATATGGGCATAGTATCACAAACTATGATCATATATTAACCAACAAGCTAGTTTCACAAGAGGCTTTACTAGGGACTCTTTTATGTTTACAAATCACACAAGTATTAATGTTTCCTGTTAATACAATTATAGCATGGTATGTAAACATTTATCATAAGTATGAAGATATGATAATAACCACTTTATTATTGCCTCTTGGGCATATCTCCAACAGTCTCCCACTTGTACTAGAGTCAATAATCTAGTTTCAAACCTTTGTGTATTCAACACCCATGGCTTTCTAGCGTTGTATGTATACGATTGCTAGTGGTCAACTGATCTCCGGATCTGACACTTCCAGGTCCGTGTGTAATTGCATGTCTTTGCGTCTCTATGCATCACTCATTCTCTAATGAGATGGCTTTGTACAAATTTGGTCCTTTGGTGTGACCTTTAGTTCTTTGGGGTTAAAACATGTTGATAATATTGTCGTACAACATATCTTCATATTATTATCCCTGCTGTGAACTACACCTAGTTTGATAACAATCTTCTTGACACAAATGCCCTCTTTTGCTGCTATAATAGCAGTTATATACTTAGCCTTTTATTGTAGTATCTGTCACAATGTCTTAAGTTTGGAACTCATCCAAATCCATTATGGAACTTACTTTCCATCACATTGTGCCACCCTTAGTTTAGATTGAGATAAACTTAATTTGTACTTCGTGACAAAACTAGTATCAATGTAATACTTTTACAATGAACGAACCATCTATTTGTCACTTCTATAAAATAATATATTCTTAGTTCTTTTAAAAGATCATAAGAATGTCTTTACTATCGTCCAATAATCATCTTATGAATTATTCTGGTATATTCTCATAACATTTAGAGCATAGGATATTTCTGGATTTGTACACATCACATCATGATTGATAAAACACTATTTGTGATTGTATCTATCAAGTATCAAAAATACTTAAATCTTTATTCAATCCTTCCCGTGCCACAAGAACCTTTCTTGTAGTTTCTATATTGAACTCATTCAATATATTGTCTATGTACTTCTGGCACAACCATATTGGCGTCACAATCTATCCATATAGACATTGATGCCAAATATTCGGGTTCTGCCTAAGCCTTTCATCGAGATGAAATTCTTATCATGTGTTAATAAAAAGATACATCACTTCCAATCAACAATATGTCTTCCACATAATGTATTAGAAATATGTCTTAGCGCTCCCACTTAATTTCTTGCAACTGCAAGCATCTTCATCGTCTCCGATGAAATTAAACTCTTTTAACAGTTTCATCATAGTGAAGATTCCAACTCCGCGATGCTTACTTCAACCATTGAAGTTTACATATGCTTTTAGCATCCTTTGAATTAACAAAACCCTTTGGACCGTGTCATGCACACGTCCTTGGTAACCATTCTTTTAGAAGAACTTGTTTTGTTTATTCAACACATAACAATATTATATGTCGTAGTTGCTACATTAATCCGTCTAGACTAAATATCTCTATGAAAGATCAAATCTCGTCATACACAACCTTTGACCATTGTTGTGAACTCTTTCCCAACATGTCGACTATTTCATAGATGTGAAACATCCATGTCTATTTCTTTATAGATCCAAATACAACTGTAAGGTCTTGTACCTTTCTAGAGGGTCTTTCAAGTTCAAAGCTTGATCTCTCGTATATGGAACTATCACGGATTTTATGGCTTCAAGCCATTTGACGGAGTCAGCGCCCATCATCGCTTCTTTGCATGTAGTCGGATCATTATTGTTAAATAATGATTTAACTCTCAAATCTTGGTATTTGATTGTTTACCCGACTTTCTTGTTTCAATAGGAACTTAGTCCTCCGTGACCACAACCTTTGAGGCACGTGAGCCATGAGCATTGTTGCTGCCTCCGGAACACTTTTCGGTGCTGCGCAACTTTGCACATATAGCTAAGGTTCTTTTAGCCTTATCAAAGTTCTATTGTCCTCCCACTTAACTTTTCACGAAAAATTCCTTCTCAAAGAAACTTAACGTTCTAAGCGACAAACATTTTTGTCTCCGATGTTATGGAGGAACAATTATTCGAAATAACATACAAAGATAGGTTCATCCGACTTTGGTTGCAAACATCTTTCTTATGCATAGCATACCAATGTTTAAGAAAGGACAACTTGGGTTTTATCCCAAACCATAACTTTATATGGTGTCAATTCAACGGATTATGATGGAGCTCTTTTCAGTGGAAAAACGGTAGTCTCTAACGCTTTTAATCTTTAAAATATAATGATAGTTTTATAAATTACACCTTTGATCTTACCATGTCAAACAAGGTTTAATTACATATCTCGAACGCTCCATACTCTTATGGTGTTTCGGGAAATGCAAATCCATGGAACGATTCCATAAATCTTAGGTATTATGCTAAACTTGTAACTCAAATATCTTCCTTTATGATATTATCATAAACTATTTATATTCTTGTTACAATGATTTTGCACTTCATCTTGAAAATCTTTGAACTTTTCAAATGTTTCATACTTCATCCTTATTAAGTAAATATTCATATATTCACTCAAATTTTCAGAGAAAGCATATGAAGTTGAAATCCATCGTACTTGATTACACATAATGGACTTCATACAACAATATGTACAAGTTCCAATAAGCTAGTCATTCGTTCCCTTTTGGCCTATGAACGAAGTTTTAATTATCACTAGGAAAGTTTAACAAGCGCCATTTGATCAAAAATCAAAAGGACTCCAAAATTCCATCCATATGGAGTTTCTTCATGTTTTGTTTCCAATATAATTTAAACGGCGATGTCACTTCATAAATGATCTTTCAATCAATTTGTCTTTCGACATTTTTAGCACTAGTTTTATGGATGTGATTTCTCCAACAAGATTTGTGAATCATCCATCTTTTATGGATTACGGCAATTAATTGAACAACCCTTTTGTTCTCATAATACCTGATAAAACAAATCTTGAAGGCAAGCTTTGATGTTTAACGAGCAACACAATAACCCTTTATTTGTTCTCGATGAACATCATCATATATTCTTTTGCTAGCTACTTAGGCCATTGTAGTTCATGAATTCTGTTGTTCGTATGACGATTCATACCAACAAATTCAGTATCCAATACTTAAGAACCACATTATTTAACAAGCAAAGAATACAGCCATAACATGTATATCCTTTATATACCTAAACTGAACAATTCTAGTCTTTTCTTTTCTGCCATATATTTATGAGATTCTCTTTCAGTATTTCTTTTCTGTTTGAAAGAATCTATCAACATCAATAGTGGAGCCATATACATGACACATAGTCCAAAGCATGTATAGTAAAATACCAATGTGTTTGGACTTGCACTTTGAAGTAGATCACCATCATCAAATGTTTGGTGTTCTTTCAAATTCCTTTCTTTAGTAATCTCTTGGTGTAGTAAACATTTTACCTGCCTCAAATATTCACCCTTATCATGGAATCATCCATGATCAAGCTACTTTTAGCTTATAACGGTGAATCACGAGTATAATGTTGCTCTCCAAAACCTTTTGGAGGTTTAGGACAACTAGTGTCTCCAACCTTTTGCAAATTCTCATCAAATATGAGAACATGACTTTTGCCATATTATACTCTATCATGTTGCAACCAAAACTTCGTTTCATATATCACAATATCTTCCACACATCATGGTTTCTAAAACAACTCTTTCAGATCCTAGATAACCTTGATATTAAGACAATCCTTTGAATATCAAGAATCATGGAGACAAACATGATACTTCTACACTAACACTTGGAATTGACACTCTTGATTTAATACCAATTATTAAACTTCATGGAGTAACCGGAACTTACTGAAAGTTTGCAATAGGACTTTTAAACTTTAGATTAACACTTCAAAACAATACGATACCAGTTCGTAAAGTAACTAGCCAGAATTCTATAGTTCTATCATCTCTCAATTAAAACTAAGCGCAAGGTGGTAAACGGATGCCAATGACTACAACAACTATGCAAATTCACTTTGATTTAATTTATGATAAATAGTGTTCAACTTTTAATCAAATTGATGTTGAACTCCCACTCAAACCAATATCCCTTGACCACATGAACCAAATTCACCACATCAAAACCGATCATCACGAGAGTTGATGTAGCTTCAATGACGAACAATCAACATGTTCATCATATCTACTATATGACTCATGCTTTACCTTTCGGTGATCCGTGTTCCGAGACCATGTCTGTACATGCTAGGCTCGTCAAGATCAAACCTTAGCTTCCGCATGAGCAAATCTGGCTTGCTCACGTTGTATACACTTGCAGAATCTAACACACCCGATCATCACGTGGTGCTTCAAAACAACGAGCTTTAGCAACGGTGCTTACTAAGGATGAACACTTTAAAACTTGAAATTGTGTGCTTGAGGGATCATCTTATAATGCTACCGTCGTGAACTAAGCAATACAAGATGCATAAAAGGATTAACATCACATGCAATTCATAATATGTGATATGATATGGCCTTTCTTCTTTGTGCTTCCGATCTCCATCTTCAAGCACGAACATGATCTCCATCATCACCGGCATTGCATCAAGGTCAATGACGCCGCTCCATGGTTGTCGTCCACCAGCTTCAACTATTACAACTACTTTGAATAGACACGTGGGTCTTAACAGAATTTAAAGACAACCATATGGCTCCTGTCGGTTGCCAACTTACAATAAGGAACATTGCATACATCAAATATAATCACAATCATGGCCATATCACATCACAACACACGCCTGCAAAACAAAGTTAGACGCCTCTAATTTTCTTTGCATGTTACGTGGTTTGGGGCTTTCAATAAGTGTTGTTCTAACTTACGAACAAGAACCACAACATTGATACTAGTATTGTCAATCACCCGTTGTAAATTGAATCTTAACTATGTTGGGAGAAACAGGCACCCGCAAAGCCACTTATGCAATACAAGTTGCATGTCAAGCGTGGAGCAAGTCTCATGAACGATGTCATGTAAGGTTAGCCCGGGCCGCTTCATCCCACCATCCCGCAAGATGCAAAGTACACAAGAAGCAATCGACAACAAAAGCATCAACGCCCATAATGACCATTGTGTTCTACTCGTGCAACAGATCTACATATAGACACGGCTCTGATACCATTGTAGGGGTTCGTAGCATGGAAAACAAAAATTTCTACCGCATGAACACACAATCAAGATCTAATCTATGATCAAGCCAAGATCTATCTACTAGATTGTAGCAACGAGTCGATGGAATACTAACCCTCGAAGATCCAAAGCGGTTAACGAGAGTAGATTCTCGTGGGTGATGTAGTCGTACACTTGCCGATCTCAAGATCGCGTAGACGATCCTTCCGGCGCTGCGTTCCGGCTGCGCTCCCGCAGTCGGTCACACGTTCGGTACTCGATGAAGACCTTCCTCTCCCTTGTTCCAGCAGGCAGCGAAGGTTGTAGCACTCTCCTCGCGATTCCGGCAGCACGACGACATGGTACCGGAAGTAGAGGAGAGATCTCGCAGGGCTTCGCCTTAAGCCGGAGCGAGTATGGTGGACTATGAGAGAGCCCTCGGTGATCTAGGGTTTAGACACACCAAGTAGAGGGAGCTAGGCCGGCGGCTAGGGCAAGTAGAAGCCCCAACTCGGCGGCTTGGGAGAAACCCTAGGGCGGCGGCGCCTATGGTGGGCGGTGGTGGCTAGGGTTAGGGTTTAGAGGGGCAAGGTGTGTCTAGGAGGGGCAGCCCTACCCCTCCTTATATAGGTGGGAGGGCGCGGCCAAGGGGAGGGGAGTCCCTCCCCAACTCGGCCTCCTTGGCCGGCGGTGGAGGGAGAGGAACTCCTCCCCAAGTAGGTTTCCTACTCTCCCTCCACCAAACATAATAGCCGTTTGACTTTTTCAAATTGGCGTTTGACTTTTCAAACTAGGATTTGATTTATCCCTTTATTTTGTTCAACGATGACACCTAGTACATGATGCAACCATTCCAACTTGTAATGACACATTCATGTACCCTTCCCCTCCGGAGTGCCGGACATTCCAGAACCTTATAGAACATTCCCGATGAAATCATCGGAACCATTCTCCAACCCCGAAACAGGACTTTCCTTATATGAATCTTATTCTCCGAACCATTCCGGATCTCCTCGTGATATCCCGGATCCCATCCAAGACTCCGAACAACATTCAGTCTCTTACTCATCATTCCATAACTACTCAAACAACATCGAATCCTTAAGTGTGTCTCCTTACGGTTCGTGAATTATGCGGACATGATCGAGACACTTCTCCGAACAATAACCAATAGAGGAATCTGGAAATTCATATAGCTCCCACATATTTCTACGATTACTTTGCGATCGAATGAACCACTTACATACGATACCAATTTCCCTTTGTCTCACGATAGTTTACTTATCCGAGGTTTTGATCGTCGGTATCTCTGCATACCTAGTTCAACCTCGTTACCGATAAGTACTATTTTCTCGTTCCCGTGACATGTGATACCTTGTGAGCCATTCACATGCTTGCAAGCTAATTGGATGACATTCCACCGAGAGGGCCCAGAGTATATCTATCCGTCATATGGATGGACAAATCCCACTCTTGATCCATGTGTCTCAACCCATACTTTCCGAACACTCAATGCCATCTTTATAGCCACCCAGTTACGTTGTGGTGTTTGATGTCATCAAAGCATCCTTCCGGTGATGGTGATAAGCATGATCTCATGGTCGAAGGAATTAGGTTACTATGTATCAGAAAGCTTATATCAAATGAACTATATTAAATGACTTGATCTTTATGCTACGCTTAACTATAGAAGTATGTCCATCACATCATTCTCCTAATGATATGACCCTGTTGTTAATAATATCTCTATTTTCATGATCAGGAAACCATGATCATATATTAACCAACAAGCTAGTTTCACAAGAGACTTTACTAGGGACTCTTTTATGTTTACAAATCACACAAGTATTAATGTTTCCTGTTAATACAATTATAGCATGGTATGTAAACATTTATCATAAGTATGAAGATATGATAATAACCACTTTATTATTGCCTCTTGGGCATATCTCCAACAATATTGAGAGTCTAAAAATTATTTTTTCAAAAAATCATGGGCGTTAGATCATATACCTATAGTACAAACCGGACTCACTTCCTACCGATTCGGCAAAAATTTGTCATTTTCACCCAAGATGGACGGAAAGGTTTGAGATATCCCGGTTGGGAGATAGTCCATATAAGGTGGTCTAGTATTTTAGAAAAATGGGACGGTAGCATTCTGAAACAGAATTTTAGTGGTTGCTTCACAAAGCGACCCGTTTTTTGCGCTCAGAAAATGGAAAATGGTTTTGTCGTGCGACGCAAAGGAAAAATTCCTCCTGCAACATTGTTCTCCATCCCAATATCCACATGCATGCATAATATGGGCACAATGTCGCAAACTATGCCACGATTAAGCACATAATATTGTTCATTTGGACCGAAAGCCATGAAACCTTGAACATGATAGGTCATTTTGTGAAGGTTTTTCGATACACGATCAACATACCAAGTCTGGTATTTTTCCTTGCAACTATGTCACATAATATTACACCACGCGACGGATTTACATTGTTCGGACCTTTTTTGAATTTCTTATGCCCTTTTTGAATTTTTCCCTTTTCGAACTAAGGTTGAACTGGCGTGCATGAAGAGGGGACGAGCCTCGTTAGAACTTGCATTGGATCTCTAAATAAACCACATATTGCGAGTATAAAAATGATTTTTTCAAAAAATCACGGGCGTTAGATCATGTACATGTAGTACAAACTAGACCCACTTCCTACCTATTCGGCAGACATTTGTCATTTTCACTCGGGATGGACTGAAAGGTTTGAGATCTCCCAGGTGGGAGATAGTCCATGTAAGGTGGTCTAGTATTTTAGAAAAATGGGACGGTAGCATTCTGAAACAGCATTTTGGTGGTTTCTTCACAAAACGACCCGTTTTTTGCGTCAGAAAATGGAAAATGGCTTTTTCGTGCGACGAAAAGGAAAACTTCCTCCTGCAACATTGTTCTCCATCCCAATGTCCATATGCATGCATAATATGGGCATAGTATCACAAACTATGTGGCGATTCAGCACATAACATCGGTCATTTGGACCGAAAGCCATGAAACGTCGAACATGATAGGTCATTTTGTGAAGGTTTTTTCGAGACATGATCAATATACCAGGTCTGGTATTTTTATTTGCAACTATTTCACATAATATGACACCATGCAAAGGATTTACATTGTTCGGACCTTTTTGAATTTCTTAAGGCCGTTTTGAATTTTTCCCTTTTCGAACTAATGTCGAACCGGCGTGCATGAAGATAGGGGACGAGCCTTGTTAGAACTTGCATTGGATCTCTGAATAAACCACATATTGCGAGTATAAACATGATTTTTTTCAAAAAATCACGGGCGTTAAATCATGTACATGTAGTACAAACTGGACCCACTTCCTACCTATTCGGCAGACATTTGTTATTTTCACCCAGGATGGACGGAAAGGTTTGAGATCTCCCCGTTGGAAGATAGCCATGTAAGGTGGTCTAGTATTTTAGAAAAATGGGACGGTACCATTCTGAAACAGCATTTTGGTGGTTGCGTCAGAAAACGACCATATTTTTGCGCTCGGAAATGGAAAATGGCTTTTCCGTGCGACGAAAAGGAAAACTTCCTCCTGCAACATTGTTCTCCATCCCAATGTCTACATGTATGCATAATATGGGCATAGTATCACAAACTATGTCGTGATTAAGCATATAACATCGGTCATTTGGACCGAAAGCCATGAAACCTCGAACATGATAGGTCATTTTGTGAAGGTTTTTTGAGACATGATCAATATACCAGGGCTGGTATTTTTATTTGCAACTATTTCACATAATATGACACCATGCGAATGATTTACATTGTTCGGACCTTTTTGAATTTTTTATGCCCGTTTTGAATTTTTCCCTTTTCGAACTAAGGTCGAACCAGCGTGCATGAAGATTGGGGACGAGCCTCGTTAGAACTTGCATTGGATCGCTAAAGAAACCACATATTGCGAGTATAAAAATGATTTTTTCAAAAATCACGGACGTTAGATCATGTACATGTAGTACAAACCAGACCCACTTTCTACCTATTCGGCAGACATTTATCATTTTTACCCGGGATGGACGGAAAGGTTTGAGATCTCCCTGTTAGGAGATAGTCCATGTAAGGTGGTCTAGTATTTTAGAAAAATGGGATGGTAGCATTCTGAAACAGCATTTTGGTGGTTGCGTAACAAAACGACCCGTTTTTTGCGCTCGGAAAATAGAAAATGGCTTTTCCGTGCGACAAAAAGGAAAACTTCCTCCTGCAACATTGTTCTCCATCCCAATGTCAACATGAAGGCATAATATGGACACAATATCACAAACTATGCCGCGATTCAACACATAACATCGGTCATTTGGACCGAAAGCCATGAAACCTCGAACATGATAGGTCAGGCTGAGGTGGGCAACATATAAATAGAGCAAAAGACCTATAAATAGAGGGAAAGGGTTTATCTTTACTCCCGGTTGGAGGGATTTCGGCAGGCTGGGCTAGGCAGCACTAATGATAGGGGTGAGTGTTGACATTATATCGTGCAACTTGTATCTTGTCCCGGATGGTGTCACCAACCAGGACTAAAGATGAACCTTTAGTCCCGGTTGGAGACACCAACCGGGACAAAACATGAGTCAGCACTAATAATAGGGGTGAGTGTCGACACTATGCCGAGCTGCTTGTACTATAAATAGACATCCTTGTGAGTCTAGTCCTCCAGCCAGTATGAGGCATCTCCAAGATGGTTTGCGAGAGAAGGGACACCACTAAGGCCAGTTTCGGGGAGATGCCGTCGGAGCCCAGTCCTCCGGCATCTCCAAGAAACTGGCCATAGAGGCACTCCCTAATATGTGAAACTAGCTAGTTAGCTCCCAAGCGTATTGATCTAGTTAGAGAAGTTACAAGCTACAAGATGGTGTGCGAGAGCAGGGACACCACTACGGTCAGTTTAAGGGAGATGTCGCCGAAGCCCAGTCCTCCGGCATCTCCAACAAACAGGTCATAGAGGCACTCCCTAATATGTGACCATGCGTATTTGGAGATCAGATCTTAATGGTAAGTACGAATTGGGACAACTTCTTCATAGTTCGGGAAACTCGTTCTACGAATCGGGACTAAAGGCCCCCTTTAGTCCTGGTCCAGACACAAAATGGGACCAACACTCAAGACATTTATTAATATTAAAAAC
This sequence comes from Avena sativa, assembly GCA_916181665.1. Taxonomy (NCBI): domain Eukaryota; kingdom Viridiplantae; phylum Streptophyta; class Magnoliopsida; order Poales; family Poaceae; genus Avena; species Avena sativa. Next base: position 160,014,985 of record OV702294.1, on the reverse strand, counting down.
TGAGACTACAAAATCGGGACTAAAGGCCCCCCTATAGTCCCGGTCTAGCCACAAACCGGGACTAACACTCAATTCATTTATTAAACTTGGAAAATTGCAAACATCATAAAATATCCTTCACAAAATGAGCTATCATGTCTCATGGCATTTAGGTTCACAATATGCGGCCGACCGGCCAGACATGAACTAGAGGTACACAATATGAGCTTCCTTATGATCGCTTCGGACGTAACCATGGAGCATCTTATTTACTTAACGGAATGCTTGGATCAGTTTTCACTGTGAAGGACGGAATTTCATCAAACTTACTATAATCTTCTGACATGTCTGTCTTGTCCTCGATTCCCACGATGTTTCTTTTCCCTGAAAGAACTATATGACGCTTTGGCTCATCATATGATGTATTCGTTTGATTAATTTTTTTTGGTCTGGAGTACATGTCCTTCACATAGAAAACCTAAGACACATCATTGTCTAGGACGAATGGTTCATCTCTCTAACCAAGATTGTTGAGATCCACTATTGTCATTCCGTATAACTGGTCTATCTTTACCCCTTCTCCATTCAGATTGACCCATTTGCAGTGAAACAAAAGGGACCTTAAAAGAGACTCCATAGTCAAGTTCCCATATCTCCTCTATGTAACCATAGTATTTGTCCTTTTGCCCATTCTCGTCCGTTGCATCAAAGCGGACACCACTGTTTTAGTTGGTGCATTTTTTATCTTGGGCGATCGTGTAGAATATATTCCCATTTATTTCGTACCCTTGGAAATTCAATATAGTAGAAGATGGCGACGCGGCCAACAAGTATAGATGATCTCCAACAGTGGTGTCATTCAAGAGATGTGTCTGCATCCAACCGCCGAAATACTTCATGTGTTCATCTGTAATCCATGAGTCAGGTTTCCCCGGGTTTTTGGAGCGTACAATATTCTTGTGTTCCTCGATATACGGAGCTGCCAAGGTGGAATTATGTAGAACTGTGTAGTGTGCTTTAGTGAAAGATTCCCCGTCCCTACATTTCATTGCTTTCTTTCCCAGCGTGCCTTTTCCACTTAGTCTTCCCTCATACCGCGAGTCAGGAACACCAATCGGCTTAAGGTAAGGAATAAAGTCAACACAAAACTCAATGACCTCCTCTGTTCCATATCCCTTAGAGATGCTTCCTTCTGGTCTAGCACGGTTATGAACATATTTCTTTAAGACTCCCATGAACCTCCCAAAGGGGAACATATTGTGTAGAAATACAGGACCGAGAATGGCAATCTCTTCCACTAGGTGAACCAGGAGATGCATCATAATATTGAAGAAGGATGGTGGGAACACCAACTCAAAACTAACAAGACATTGTACCACATCCTTCTATAACCTTGGCAGAATATCTGGATTGATTATGTTCTGAGATATTGTATTGAGGAATGCACACAGCTTCACAATGGGTACTCGAACATTTTCCAGTAGAAGCCCCCTCAATGCAATCGGAAGCAACTGCATCATAATCACGTGACAGTCATGAGACTTCAGGTTTTGGAAATTTTTCTCTGCCATATTTATGATCCCCTTTATATTAGATGAGAAGCCATACGACACCTTGATACTGTAAAGGACTTCAAAAAAGATTTCCTTCTCTGCTTTGGTAAGAGCATAGCTGGCACGACTTAAGTGACGCCCTTTATCCGTCTTGTTCTGTGTATGCATGTTCTTTGAGTCTTTCATAACTTGTTGGTCCTCCCGTGCTTCTGGAATCCTAGCAGGTTCACGCAAAGATTCTTCGTCACGTGCATCACGTCGATTGAAGATCGGACACGTAGGACTTTCCAATATGGCAACTCCCAAAATATAGATTTCTTCTTTCACATGGGTGCGTGTCTGGTAGCAACATCGTTCGGAACTGATTGACCGCCAGGACCCTTTTCAAAGATTACTTCTATGTCCTTGACCATACCAAATATATCATCACCAGCAGGGAGTTCAGGCTTCTTCCGGTGATCTACCTCGCCTTTGAAATGCTTGCCTTTATTTCTTACGGGATGATTGGTCAGAAAAAATTGTCGATTCCCCACGTACATAACCTTCTTGCATTTATGCAAATATGTACCTTCAATCTTATCTAAACAGTGCGTGAATGCCTTATATCCCTTGTTTGTCTGTCCTAAAAGATTACTAAGAGCAGGCCAATTATTGATGGTTACGAAAAGCAACCCTCGTAGGTCAAATGGCTCCTGTTTGTTCTCATCCCATGCATGTACACCTGGTTTGTCCCACAGCTGTAAGAGTTCTTCAACTAATGGCCTTAGGTACACATCAATGTCGTTGCCCGGTTGCTTCGGGCCTTGAATGAGCACTGGCATCATAATGAACATAAGTTTCATGCACAACCAAGGAGTAAGGTTGTAGATACATAGAGTCATAGGCCATGTGCTGTGACTGCAGCTTTGCTCCCCAAAAGGATTCATGCCCTCCGTACTTAGACCAAACCATAAGTTCCTTGCGTCACCTGCAAAGTCTGGGAAGTCTCTCTCGATTTTTCTCCATTGCGACCCATCAACGAGGTGTCTCAACTTCCCGTCTTTCTTATGGTCTTCTTTGTGCCATCACAACAACCTGACATGCTCTTTGTTTCTGAACATGCGTTTCAACCTTGGTATTATAGGAGCATACCATATAACCTTAGCAGGAACCCTCTTCCGGGGGCTCTCCCTCAACATCACTAGGGTCATTTCGTATGATCTTATACTGCAATGCATTGCAAACCGGGCATTTATCTAAATTCTCATACTTCTTACCGCGGTAGAAGATGCAGACATTAATGCATGCATGTATCTTCTGCACATCTAATCCTAGAGGGAAGAGAGTCTTCTTTGCTTCGTACGTACTGTCGGGAAGTTCGTTATGCTTTGGAAACTTCGGCTTTATTATTATCAGCATCTTTTCAAATGCGGAGTCAGTTAGACCACACTCTGCCTTCTATCGCAACAATTCCAGTGTGGTACCGAGCTTTGTGCTGCCATCTTCGCAATTTGGGTACAACAATTTCTTGTGATCTTCTAACATGACCTCCAACTTCAACTTCTCCTTTTCTGTTTCACAGTCTCGCTTTGCATCATAAATGACCCTACCAAGGTCATCAGCGGGCTCATATGATGCCCGTTCTTTACCTCATTCCTCTTTATTGTCTTCCATTGCAGTATCACCATATTCAGGAAACATATGATGATAGTTGTTATCATCATCTTCTTCTTTATTGTCTTCCATCATAACCCCTCTTTCCCCGTGCTTGGTCCAGCAATTATAGTTGGGCATGAAACCTTTCATAACTAGGTGGCCGCGAATGATTTTTGAGGAAGAGTACTCTATGTTGTTCCGACATTGAACACATGGACAACGCATAAAACCATTCTCTTTGTTTGTCGTAGCCACATCGGTAAATTTATCCGTGCCTTTAATGTACCTGGGTTCACGCCGGTCACCGTACATCCATTCTCGACCGTTCATCTGCATCATAAAATTAAGTTTATTAAAAACAGAACATTATAAATAGTGAAATGACCAATTCACATCGATACATGCATTGTATTAATGACAAATGAAAAGATAAGATTGCTAACCTCGATTGAGGAGGAATCTCAAGTGCGTCTCGGGCACCTCCTATATTTTTGTTCTGTGGGAAATTGAACGGGATCATTCACTCAAACATTTCATCAAACACCTCGCATGCATGCATAGGAAAAAAATAAACTAGCACACCTTCCACCAAGAAAAAACAGAGGGGAGGCATAGGGCTAGGGCGTCGTATTTATAGAGGGCTGGCTCATACGTCCCGGACCGGGACTAAAGATGTGTGGCAGGCCACGTGTCTGGCGCCCACACTTTAATCCCGGTTTATGTTACAAACCGGGACGCATGTCTCCGTCCCCCGTGCGGCAGGCCGGCCCGCTCGAACCGGGACGCAAGCTAGCATTAGTCCCGGTTCGTGGCGGAACCGGGACTAATGCCGTTGGCGGGCGCAAACGGATAGCCTGTTTTTTACTAGTGCGAAGAGACAACATCGCATGTGGAGACTAGATGAGCGAGCACCGACCCGCAACCCACCGTCCCAGATCGGATTAGATGGGCCGCTAGTCCGCCGCGCCACCAAGCACGCCGCCGCATCGCCGCTCCACCCCAACCGCCGTCCCTCCACCTCGCCAAGAGCGGCCATGGCACCAGCTCCTTACGCAGGCTCCGTCGAACGCCGGGGAAAACCCTACCTTCCACCATGCTGGGGCCGGGAGGCTGGACCCCGCCGCCCCATCACCGGCGCTGCGCTCTTAGGCTGGAGGGCCTCTGCGGGCGACGAGGAGGGAGGGGCTAGGAGGGGGGAGGTGGCGGCGGCGCTAGGGTTAGGCCCCCTCGGTTGCGAGTTATCTCCGTTTTCTTTGAACCGCCGATTTCGGCTTTGTTTTCTTTTGCTTTCTTTTTGAGCTGGTTCTTATGATGCCCCAGCAGTGATCTCTCTTGTACCAGTAATATATTAATATAGGTGAGCGCAAGACTGTTATATTATGTGCATTTGAGAAAGAATGCCGCCACTCGCCAATGACTCGGAGCTTCACCAGCGAAGCTTCCTGACTGTCCAGTGCTGTCCACAGAATTAATGACGCCATCGTGGCGCCATGACATGGACCGGTTGGCCGGGGCTTGGAACTCCCCATTCGGCAGCGATGGCCGTCCGTGCCGAGGAATCAAGACAATTAGTATTACTCTAGATTCTGCATTTTGCCGTGCGGAGACCACGAGAGACTATCAACATTGTGGAGAGTCGTCACGTAGCTGATCACTGTGCCGTTTCTTTCCTACATAAAGGCAGGGTAAAGATCAATTATATATGCAGTTGAAAAGGCCATGTAAAATCATTAGACATAGACACGTACTTCCTTCGTTTGAAGATGTTTTAGGTTTGTAAATGAGATGTATCTAGACACCTTTTAGTGTCTAGATTCATTTGAACCTATACACTAAAAGGTGTCTAGATACATCCCCTTCATAAACCTAAAACATCTTATATTTCTAGACTTGTTTTAGTGTGTAGATTCATTCCAAATTGAATAAATCTACCTACTAAAATAAGTCTGCAAAACATCTTATATTTTGAAACGGAGGGAGTAGTACGTACAGAGTAAAAGAGGCCGAGGAACGTGTAGTCCAAAATGACCGTCCAGTTGAAGTCGGAGAGGACCGCGCGTGCTGTACTCGTGATAGACTGATAGTGTGTTCAGCTTTGTCGTCTTCTCCGGCCGGCAGCGATCGCTCTATACGCTCTACCACCGGTGGTCGACGGTGACACGTACGCGTTTTTGCTAGACATGCATGTATACTTCCGGCCACACTCCTAGCTAGTCCTATAATCGCGATCGCTTCAACAAAGACCGCTCACTCTCAGCCCTCCGGCCAAACTTCTACTTTGGCTCGTACTCCTATTGTAAAAAATGTTGGAATTTGAGGCATAGTTGATGTTAGGATTTTGGTCCATAATAAATACAAATTTTGAAAAACAAATTGGCCCATTAGGCAAAGTTTAGTTCCACATTGCTAGTGAAGGGGGAGCTAGACCATCTTATATACTAGAGTGTTGCACCACTCACTAACGTGTGAGAAAAAGAGAAGTCTCGCGCACTTCTCCTCTGGCGCAACCCGCCTCGTCACATCGCGCGCGCAGGTTGTGGGAATCTCGCCGAGCCGCCGTTTGCCGACTCGGTCGTGGGTTGTTGCCCATGTCCTACCTGATCCGCATGATCCGCACATAAACAGGCAGACGCGAACCCTAGCCGTTATCAATAATCAGATTGCATCTACCTACCTGCGCATCGGCGTTCCACCTCTCTGTGCTGCTCTCTGCTACTCCATCCCGCCGGCTGTGTGCACGGCCGGGAGAGAGGTGATAAGGTGGGAGCGTCTAGGCGCGACTGCTCAAGTTCTTCTCCGTCCTCTATGTCCGGCTTCCTCGACTCCATCTCACCGAGAGAGAGACGATAAGGTTTTTGTGCAGCTTTGTCGTCTTCCCCGGCAGCGATCGCTCTATACGCTCTACCACCAGTGGTCGACGATGACACGTACACGTTTTTGCTAGAACCATATGTTTGGTGCAAACTCGGCGTAACCTGTCACACTGCTTTAAGTGTACCAGACATGTATACTTCCGGCCAAACTTTCTAGTCCTATGATCGCGATCGCTTCAACAAATTAAAGACCGCTCACGCTCCAGCCATGCGCGCGGATGCAGAGTATTCCGAGCAGGAAATCTACCTTGGGCTCGTAGATTACACAGCCTTCTATTGTAAAAGATATAAGTTTTTTTTTATATTTCATAATTTTCATGCTGGTCGGTTCATGTATCGACATGTGTAATCCTTGATTATGTGATGACTAGAATGATGAATTTTTTTATAAAATAGTATGATGTAAAGCCCTGGGTGATGCTCCCCATTTCAACAAAAGAATATGTGATTTGCTTTATTTTTCCATATTTTTTGGGAATATATAATCAAACGAAAATTACTATTAATGAAAAAAATAACAAATGGAAAAATATCAAATACTCCATTCGTTTAGAAATATAAGACATTTTAGCTTTGTGAAATGAATATATCTAGACATCTTTTAGTATAGAGTGAATTCCAGTTTTTACCCTCTAAGATCAACTTTGTGACACCTTTTACCCAATTTAACAGAAATTCATCAATATTACCCCATTTAACATACTTTCTTCCACTTCTTACCCCTTCTGTATATTTTTAGGGTTCTTACTGTTGGGTACTAGCGTTAGTCCGATGTGGCGATGCCAAAGAGGATACGAATTTTTTCTGGGCATGTCCTAGTCAGCGTAGAGAGGTATCCGAGCCAGTTTAGCTAGGGCCGGTCACTGACTCGGTTCATGTTCTTGGCGGACATAGACGTAGGAGTGGCATCCATGTTCGACGTGAACACTAGCACCAAGCGGCAGCAATCAATTGTACCACAGAGAGTGTTTGCCCGACATTTGCTGGTCTGCTGGTTCCCTATAAAAAAAGAACAATCAGTGTATGTACTCATGTATCGTGGATGCACTGGGGCTGCTCTCTCATATGCTAATATGTACTAGTGGTTCGCTCGCTGTCTTAATCGTATGTACATACGGAGTAAGTATGCTGGAGTATGGAGAAATGGGGCAAACTAAAGGCTGCTAGCCTGCTATGGTACTCTCCATGCACGATCGTAAGACATGGAGTCTACAGGCCGTGTTAGTACCGAAACTTAACAAACTAGATACATCCGATTTATAAAGCTAAAACATCTTAAATTTCTAAACTGAGGAAATAGATATTAAGAAGAAAAAAGAGCTGCAACAAGAGCCTGGAGCACTTGCTTGTTTTTTGCACTCTCGTAGTCATAGTGAAACCTTTTTCTGAAAATTGGAACAGAGCCGAGGCTTCTACATCAATAAATGCACACATGTTTCTTATTGATAATGCAAATCCAGGGCATATGCCTTGCGATAGTAACTTCACTAGTCAACCACTAAGCCTATGAAAAAGGACAAAAAAGGGAAGAATATACAACTCCTAATCTAAGCCTTCAAGAACAAAATGTTGCACATGCGTCAATGGTGACGAGACCAAACATAGGTTGATCCAGAGATTTTCATTGTGAAAGCTATGCTTCAATCCACCATCTTCAGCAAGGACCCAAAACACTGGCTCGTTGCGACATAGCCTGATCAGAGACCTTGTGTTTTCATTAGAGTGCACATACTCGTCGATGAATCCGCCTCTACCATCATCTCCTATCGTTCTCATGATACCTCGAAAGTCGGATACAGTTGGAGGAGATGCTGAAAGACAGATACGTCCAATACTGCCCTAGCTCTCATGACTGTCGCTCCACCTTCAATCCAGCAGCAACATGCATGACCTAACCGCCACGTGGCTCACATGACATTGGAGGTTGTCGTTGTTGTAGAACTAGGGTTGCTTCCCCTATTGTCTAACTCGCGCGCCGCCACTAGAAACGCAGCGAGGTGGATGCATCGAGACGGCGCCACTTGACCTGATTGCTGGCTATCGTGCTGCTATGCTTCGACAGTCTTCGGCAGTCACCACCTCCCTACGAAAGATGCTTCTGATCCCACTCTTTAGACCCATCAACTCGAAGAAACGAGGTAGCCCCAATGCCGCCGTTGGGCCATCTCAGTCCGGCCACAAAGTCACCAGTAGCCATGCCACCACCGTCATAGGATTGTCGTCTGGGAATCCTTGCTTTGCCTCACAGGCAACTGACGTTTAGGGTCATCGTCGTGATCTAGGCAGGTGATCGGGAACAGATGAGGAAACGATATTCCGCCATCCATCGGGAGGGGCTCTGACCACCGGTTTCCTCCGGTGGTAGCAAGGAGTTGGAAGGGAGGAGGGGTAGGACGGCGGGTAGGGTTTCGCCCAAGCCAGCCCTGGGAGCGACGAGGATGCCGCCGTTGTTGTTCCAATTGTGTCTTTTCTCCTTTATTAAGTCCTTCCTCTCTTGAAGGCTTCTTCCATTTCTTTTACTTGATATATACATACTAACTGTCGAAAGAGAATTCGTGATTTAAGTTTTCTGCACTTTGGCCGTGAACTGTATTTAAGTTTTTTTTTTGAAATATATGCAAGTGTGCTGCACTTTGGCCAGGCGAACTATGCATGTAACTACGGGAATCTAGTTATGACACGAACGCGTATGAGAAGGGGGCCAACATAAATACGGACCACTGCCTTAGATACCCTCGTTCCATGCACGTACATGGTCCAACAGGCGAAGGAGACACATAAGGCACCTACGTGGCCAAGCAAAAGACAACTAGAGCAAGATAAGAGTATGTAACCACAGCCATGAGACAGGCGACCAGGCATGGCCAGCATTCCAAAGATAATGGATGTACATAGACATATTACAGATCACTAATATATACTACCACAATCCAAGTTATAAGATGTTTTAGTTTTTCCTAAAATGCATGTACGTAGCTGTCTTTAGTGTGTAGTTTAGGAGCAATAAGAGCAAAATAAGTGAACCTACATACTAAAGTCGTCTAAATACATATGTTTCAAAAAAACACTAAAACATTTTATATTTTCGAGGGAGTACTTCTAATTTCCTTGTCGGTTTGTAGATTTTGTGACATGCAAATGTAAAATACAAATGGCAAGTTGGCGAAGTCCTCGTCGTGAATAACACCACATGTCCACATATAATCAAGCCAAGACTTGCCAACTCGATCTTGGAGAATCCGAGATATAGTGAAGATAATGTGCCGTACGTTGTACCCTTGTACATACTGTCCATTCAATATAGTTTGTTGTCGTTTATCTTGCTGTCCAGCTTACGCTCCTCAACTTGTGTCGACCCATATGTCGTATGCACACGCCTAGTGGGCGGTGTCCTTTTGATCACGATAGCAAAAGTAAAAAAGCAGTACATGCTAGCAATAGATATTATTACTTTCTTTCCTAAATGTAATATGTTTTGGAAAGCTAAACTAGGTTTCAAAAACATACTAGACAGAAGACAGAAGACCCCCCCCTCCCCCCCCCCCCCCCCGCTCCTCCTCCCTCGTCTCCCCCGCGCGGCGACGGGGAGGAACCCTAGCCTTCTCCGCCGTCAGGGCCCTCCCCGCTCCCCTCCTCCCTCGCCGCTACCAGAGGACGCGGCCAGGAGAAGCCCGGTTGGCGCCGGCGGCGGCGAGCGACGAGGTTCGATCTCGTCAATGCCCATTGTTATGGACTTGGGCTTTGGAGAAGATGAGGATGCTGGAGATCGCGGAAGGTTAGCAAACAAGCAACACGGGGACACGAAGTTTACCCAGGTTCAGGCCCCCGGAGGGAAAACCCTACTCCTGCTTGTCTGCTCTTGATTACGGCGGAACCGAAAGGTACATGGGTGCGCAGATGCAATCTGGCGTGAGGTGCGTATACGGTGAGAGTTGTCCTTCTCGTCGTGCCCTCCTAGCCTTTATATAGATAGGCAGGTCCCGGGCATAGGTCGAGTCGGTTACAGATTAGGGTTTGCCCTTTGAAATTCTATCTATACTACCCTTGTTCTCCAAGCATCCGAAGGCGTCATGGGCCTGGGCCATCCAAAATCTCCGCAGGCCGCATATCTTGCAGTGGGCCTTCCTTCGGGCTGGACTAGGTATGCTGATGTTGTGTACCCGTGAAATATAACCATGTCAGCGAGGCCTTCTCTTCCTCCTGTGCGGTGGGTGGTCGCGGGTCCATCTGTTGGGCTGGAGCCTGGTTCTCCCGTCAGGAAGCAGGGCGGCGGTGCCTCTCTAGCGGCGACTCGGTGGTGCGTGTTCCTTCCTTGGGCGGCGAGGGCAGTAGGCCCTCGGGTCGGTGGATCCCTGGCTTGGCTTGGCGGTAGGCCGACGGGATGGCTCAACGGCGACGTCTCGGGCAGCGGCGACGGTGGAGTCTTGCGGCAGGGAGGCGACAACGGCAGGTGCCTTGGCAAGGGCTGGCCTCGCGTGCTCGGCCCAGATCTGGGCTCAACGGGCCTTTGCTAGAGCTCTTGCCCAGTTCACTACCTGTAGGGTGGTGGCGTTGGCCTTGGCACTGTAGCACAGTGATGGCGACGGCGATGGCACGGCGGGGGGCTCGGCTCGGCTTCATGGGTGCGATGGTGGCGGCGCGGTGACGCTGACAGGGGTCGGCGGGTGGTGGATGGCAGGTTTGCTCTCTCGAGAAGCTCCGGCTAGCCCAGATCTAGGCCCGAGGCGGGCCCAGTGCGGGGCTACCACCCTCTGGAGGTGGGATGGCAGGTGGGCATATAATAGGGCGGTGGTGGTTGCGGTTGCACTGCAGCAACGTGGCGGCAGGAACTTTACGGGCCCGAGACCCGATGTGTCCCTGCTATCGCGCCCCGGTCGGCAACCGCCATCGACGGTGGAGGTCGGTCTCCTCCGTGCGGTGGTGCCACTTCCACCATCCCGTGCCAACCATTCCTCCCCTGCCTTGCAGGTCACACAATGAACCTGACCTTGTGGGTGCGAGTCCGTGGATGCTGGGGCGGCGGCCCCGGAAGTTGGTCTACAAGGTGTCCCTTCGGCGGAGGCTGCTCTGGGAGGCAACTTGAGCTGGTGACCCTCAGACCGGCGGAGGCCCGACAAGCTCGGGTGAGTTTGTGGCGTTGGAGTTGTTACTTGATGGCTGGGACTTGCCGAGGTGGCGGTTCCCTGGTAGACGATGGAGTTGGACCTGGTGCTAGGGTTGGCGTGTACGGTGGTGCCCTTGCTGCATTGGGGCGGCGAGACTTCACGGTCCTCCTCGGGCTTGGTCGGGCCTGGTTTGTCTTGCTGCTACATCCGGTTGGCTACCGCCTTCTGGCGGTGGAGGTAGTTCCCTCCCGCGTGCTGAGGTCATCTCGGCCCTCGCCGAAGGTCCCTCTCTCTCTCTTGGTCTTACTGGCCTTGCCCCATGGATCACGGTGTGACGACGACGGTGACCTTAAGACCGTGTTGGCGCGTGCAGGTGGGCGGCGAGATTGGTGGCGCATTTCAAGGGGTTCGGGAGGTGGATGTTGAGAGGTCGGGAGAAATCCCTATCTAGTTGACCCCGATGCAATGACACTCACGGGTATCACCCTCCTTCCTGAAGGGCGCCGGGTGTATCTCTCTCATTCCTCCCGGGGCGTACCAGGGAAACCCTAGGACCTGTCCGGATAGTAGTGTCGTTGTCGTCACTCCCCTTCTTGGAGGTGTTGCTTGGTACGCAACGCTTTGAAATGTCAGTCTTGTGATGGTTATTCTCCGGTGGGCGCAGTGGTGGTGAGTTACCTTCTTTCTTGTCGCACCGCCGATGTTGGCCCTGCAGCGGTCTTACCCGTGTGCTTTATTTATAAAGCTGGGCGAAAGATTGTTTCGAGGAAGATAGAAGACAGAAGAAAACATGCTAGTAACAAAAGTACGACCGTCTAGGAAGATGAGTACATAAACTACCATTATATTTCTTAATGGGGATTTTCTAGTAATTACATATGTGATACTATAAAGCTACTTCTGTTGAAAGCAAAGTACATAACAAGCGATTGTGATGTGGAAAGGTTAACATCACTAGGGAGACTGTTAATTAGGCTATTTCTGATGATGATTGGCTGCTCCTGCCACACTCACTTTTCTAGTATTTTTTGTCGATGCACATTATTGCTTAGCTTACAAATCGGTTGTTTTCAACTTTGATTTTGATGTGGCCAGTGACTGTGACGTGGCTAGCTCCTACGATTGACTACTTGGCATGTTTGGTTGCGTACCTCTCACACGCTCACAAGAAGGTAGTAGGCACTATTGGAGTCAATCTAATACTCCCTCTGTTTCAAAATATAAGATGTTTTAGGTTTATGAAAAAAATGAATCTAGACTTGTTTTAGTATGTAGTTTCACTTAGCTTTAGAATGAATCTACACACTAAAAGAAGTCTAAATTCATTTTCTTCATAAACCTAAAACATCTTATATTTTGAAACGGAGGGATTAGAAGCTAACATGTATAATAGTATGCGGTTCTGTGTGGCCCATTTTAAAAGTGGATACATTTTAATATCTCAAAATTTTAGACTTTTTTATGTAAACATGTAGAAGTGACTGTGTCCGTAAAAAAATTAGTACTCCCTCCTTCTCTAAATTGATGTCTTAAATTTGTTAAAATTTGGATGAATCTTGACACTATTTAGATTATAGATTTATTCAAATTTTCAAAAAAATCTAAGACATCTATTTTGGGACGGAGGGAGTACATATTTTTATTTGTGGGATATACATAAATAAATATGTACACAAAAATAGTTATACTATCTGATATTGTGGATCTATAAATAGTCTTTTTTTTGTACCTTAGTAAAATACTATTTAGTAAAATTTGACACACGTATATGGGTGTGAAATTTTTATAAGAACTTTTTGATACTTCTAAATGACAGCTTCATCTCTTTTAGAATACTAGGCTTCATGGAGCCCGAGAGCCAAGTAGCCACACACAGCAGCTACAAAACTATGGTCACCATTAAATGTCCTCAAATGGCGACATCTATCTCATGGATGTTGTGTTTTATAAATAATTAATCTATATAATTTTGAATTATTTGATATTTTCGTGTGAGGTTGCCCGAAGACACCATTCAAATATATGCTTGTACACTTGGTCATCTTCAATGCATAAATTATTTAGCCAATGTTTGGGTGGTAATATGAGAACTTGATGATAGCTTATACTAGGAGATATATGCTTGGGAACGAGTTTATGCCGATTTTTGTGACCACATACAAGATAAGTAGTAATTATTTTTAGGAATTGATATGTAGTAATTTTTTCTGCTATATATGGCTTGGCATGTCAAGTCTTTAATGTTTCATTTCGTTTTATTATGTCATTAGTTGTTATAAACTTTTTTTGCGTGCATGTGTCGATGCATAGGATGAAAAGCATTCTCTTTCGATAATTTACTAGAGACGTTGACATAATTGTCTTTTTATAATTGCTTTCAAAAACATTAGGACATGGATTCTTTTCGAAGTTGATGGTGTACCTCGCCATTCTTCATTAATGGAGAGGCAAGAATATGCCAGCGGAATCTAATCAAATCCAGTAGTACAAATAAGTCACCTTTCGCAGTTACTCTGGTTACTAGACTAAAGCTCATACCATGAATATTAATTAGGAGCACAACGTTGAAACGATATCTAATTCTTGCTTTCTTGGTGACATTAATTAATTTAAAATGATATGTGTGCTCTCTCCGCTGTCAACCTTGGTTATTATGTGCTAATATATCGGTCAACAACTGATCCCCTCTCTCTTTTCCCGTAGGCTCACCGTTAAATATGTGAAATCTGACAATCTAATCCTTATCAAAATGCTCCGCCAAAAATGGATTGTTCTGGAATTAACCTTAGATCCAACCCTTTCTCAACTTCTTACATCGGAACGTTACACAAAGGTATAATCTGAAATAATTTTATAAATCGGTTCATTTTATCTGATTTGTTATTTTCACTTCAAATATACATTGGTGAGGACGTTGTACAAGTTACTATTGTTAGTATGTTACTACACAGTGAGAAAATAAACCAGGCATGCTGAAAATCAACTTTGACTCCTAGGTGTATATACACTCATTGTTTAAAAATATATTTTTAAATGCCAAAAAAGAAACTTTCACATACATGTCTGACTATTTAATGTCCACGCACAAACTTTCAGGGGAAAATGAATATTTATAAGGTCTATGTAAAACAAGATAATTTTTCAATGCTGCAATATAACTTCACGGGACATTATTTGTCTTGTTTACAAAGGCCAATAAAATATTGTTTTTCCCCAAAGATTTGTTTGCAAACATAAAACATACAAATGTACACGCGATTTTTGCATTTGGATTCTTTTACATTTCAAAATATATTTTTTACATTTCAAAATGTGTTTTAATGCATTTTTCTTAATATATATAGGTGGCAAACACACGCCACCTTCGCACAGGCATGCATAGTACACAACCCAGAAAGTGACAGCCTTAAATATATGTTGCTGTAACAGTGTTTGATCGTACAGTGCTTTGCTTTTGTGTACCTGTGTCGCTCGTCTACTGCAAGATCATCTATATAACACGCGCGCCTTGGATTTCCTGGTACACCTCCATGTATAGTAGCTCCATCTTCCTCTCGGACGGCAGGTTGCCAAATGCCAATGGTGTAGCATGTGGAAAGGTACGATTTTCGGCACCCCAAGATCTTTCTTGGTCTCCAGAGCACAAGTAGTAAAGCTGAAGTCCGGCCCTTTTAGTCAAAACTCTTTCTTCCATTCTTGGATAGCTTCATTAGTTCGGTATCTTCGTTTCCTCCTACTTTCCACCTAAATTGCTCTTTTTACTCTCGTTGAGAATTCTGTCCAGAAGATTCTTAGCACCATCAGTACATCGCGAACAAAAAGTGATTAAGATGATACTTACTATACAACACCACCATAGCTTTCTTGATATATTTTTTTTGCTTGTTGTTTCCTCTAACCTTACCTTCTGAATTATTCATGAATATGCAGGAAGGAGATAGTATGGCGGTAATGGCGCTAACAGCTCCTCAGAATCAGGAAGAGCTTGCCGTGCAGTCGCCAGGGAAGCAATTCAGCAACCAGCTCGCCGCCGCCGTGAGGAGCATCAACTGGACTTATGCCATATTCTGGTCCTTCTCAACCAGCCGCCCAGGGTAAAAATATACAGTTCATATCATACGTTTGATGATCACTGAAGCTAGTGACGAACACCGGCCGGCCGGTATCCTTTGTTTTGTAGGTTCCTGACATGGAAGGACGGGTTCTACAACGGCGAGGTAAAGACGAGAAAGATCACTAACTCGGCCGACATCACCACTGACCAGCTCGTCCTGCAGAGGAGCCAGCAGCTGAGAGAGCTCTACCAGTCGCTGCTCTCCGGCGAGTGCGACCACCGTGCGAGACGTCCCGCCGCCTCGCTGTCGCCGGAGGATCTCGGGGACGCCGAGTGGTACTACACCGTATGCATGACCTACGCCTTCCGGCCTGGCCAAGGGTACGTGTTTGTACTTCACTTTACCGTGATAATATTTACTGTACTGAAGACTGAAGTGTTTGTTATTCTGCAAAAGCTTGCCTGGCAAAAGCTTTGCGAGCAACGAACATGTCTGGCTGTGCGACGCTCAATTCGCAGACACCAAAGTCTTCCAACGCGCGCTCTTAGCAAAGGTACATTTTCGCGTCTTTATCTCGCCGAAGTGATGAATCTGTACCCCAACTGATGTATCATGATTTCTATTGTGCATGGCCATGCTATCTGCCGGTTAAATCAGACCGCGTCTATTCAGGTCTGTACACTTCATGTTTCTGTCACAATTATTACAGTTAGCGCTGCATGCCACTTGTTTACCTTCAGATTTCTGACCCCAACTCCTGTCTTTGGTCAAAATTTTCAGACAGTTGCTTGTATCCCCTTCATGGGCGGTGTGCTTGAGCTTGGGACAGCTGATCAGGTGAGTTGATCGGAGTTTCATATGATTTTCACTTGTTTTTTCTTCCCTATTCAAATCTTTCATCAAATATTAATTGTGTACCCAAGTTATAAGGTCTGAGTTAGCGATCCTTGATTTGTAATAACTCTAAATGCTAGACCTTTAGATAAAGGTTGTGTGGATCACTTGATGCAGAGGCCGGGGTTTTACTCTCATTTTCGAAAAAATAGGTAAAAGGTTTCATGGTATCTATGTGGCTACACTGTACAAGAAAAATTAGTCACGTGGCCACCTAATTATTTCAATGAATCACAATTAACAGTTATGACAATATAAATTGGTCACAATCAAAATAACGTCGTCAACCATGTTGCCCCCTTTTATGACTACTTGGTGCAATAGAATTATACAATTTCGACACAAACCTTCATAGGTTTAGACCCTCCCAGATGATATGACCAATTGGCGTAATATCGTCATAGATTTATGACTATTTCACCCACTGTCACTAAGAAAAGGTCATAAATCAACATATTTTTTGTAGTGGTAGGGGATGTAGTAGTCGCGATCTCATAGGACATTTGTAGACGTGGCCACTACCCAAGCTCCCCTTCTCTAGGCTATCCAATCCTTACAAGGTCCCCTTATATCTTGTCATGTAACCTTGAACCTTACAAGTTCCTAACTCTTCCCTTGAGTTCGATTTAAATAAAAATGGATGGCGGTAAATACCCACATGGGCTATTTATGGCCTAATGTGAGCAAATGACGAATAGTACGACCGAGAGACACAAAATTAAGGTCGCAAGAGTAACCTATGGTCTATTGGTTAATGGTAGACTACATGAAGGGGAGGGGTGCATGGTCTCCATGGTGAACTAGCTCATCTAGCCCTCCATCAGCTTCGACGTCTTTGAGTTTGACTTGTTGACCATGGACTCATGAGTGGTTGCACATTTATTCAGATGACCTTGTTTTGACAACTTGACATGTCGATGCCACAATGTACAAGGTGGGACCCCATGTGAGATCAGATACCCATCCCCTCCCCGACAAGTTGATATGAACATGTCAACCTAGGAGACCCAACCTGCACCAAATGTCACCTCTGACGCTGCACATTGCCAAATAGAGGAACTTCGAAGCCAAGGCAGGATTTTTGGGATGGACACGATAGTTATAAGAAGGACGAGATGAAACTAGAGTGACACCTTCAAAAGAGAAACAACAACCATGGTAGTGATCGTTGTTGGTCCTCGCTGCCTCTAGACAACGCTCTCGGCTTGTCTAGAATTAGGTGCATACTAGTACCTCACCAAAATCGTAGATGTTCAAAGACTGAAAGTTTAGTCTTAGTAGTAGTATTTGAAGTTAGGTGACTTAGATTTAAAAAAATCCAGAGAATTGGCAAAAGTAAAAAAAAAATGTGCGAGGTTAATAATTTGAGCAAGTATATGTATTTATTTTTGTGTCATTCATGGGACACTCATGAAGGCCTAATCCATCTATTGGTCATTTTACTCCTTAGTTGATATACTAATCAACACCTTGAAAATATAAAACAAAGTTCTACCGATTTGCTAGGTTTTGGAGGACATGAACATGGTGAACCGGATCGGCACATCTTTCTGGGAGCTACGGTTTCCGACATGCTCGGAGTCGGAGGAGCCAAGCTCAAGCCCATCAGAAAACGGAACAGGGGAGGCTGACATCGTGTTCGAAGACCTAGATCAGGCCGCCGCCGAGGGGCTGATCTCCGGTGAGATCGAGTGCCTGTCCGATGGTAACCTCGAGCGGATCACAAAGGAGATCGACGAGCTCTACAGCCTCTGCGAGGAGCTGGACGTGCGCGCTATCGAGGATGACTGGATCATGGATGGGTCCTTTGAACAGATGGATGCAGTCGGAAACACTGACGATGTTGTCACTTTAGTTAGCTCCATTGAATCCTCCCGATCGTCATGCTTTACGGAGTGGAAGAGGACATCAGACTTGCCTGGTGGAGACGTGTCTGCCTCGGCCGCCTGGGAGTCACAGAAGTTGCTGAAGAAAGCCGTGGCCGGTGGTGCATGGACGAATGATGGGCGGAGAGCTGAGGAGAGTAACGTCAAGGGTCATGTCATGTCGGAGAGAAGGCGCCGGGAGAAGCTCAACGAGATGTTCTTGATTCTCAAGTCAATGGTGCCGTCCATTCACAAGGTAACACGCACCATCTATATTAATGACGGTGTTATACTTAATTGTTTAGTATTACTTTCCTAGTTCTCAAATAAAAAGTGTTGTACTCGCTCCCTTCGATCCATATTATTTGTCGTTGAAATGATATATGTAGCACTAACATATATCTAAATACATCTATTTTAGTGATAAGAAATATAGATAGAAAGGAGTAGCATATTTTCCTTTTTGCGTATAGACAAGTTTCATATGGAGTACTACTTGTTTTCTGAAGTGTGAATTGTTGCAGGTAGACAAAGCATCCATCCTAGCAGAGACGATAGCCTATCTCAAAGAGCTGGAGCAAAGGGTAGAAGATCTAGAATCCAGCAGGGCGACGACGACGCGGCCGATGATCGCCGATATAACAGGCCGGAGGCGCCATGACGTCGCCGGGAAGAAGGTCTCGGCTGGATCCAAGAGGAAGGCGTCCGAGCTCGGCGATGCCAACACCGAGAGGAAGGAGGACCACTGGGTGCTCTCCAAGGACGACGATGCCCCCAGCAACTTGGTCAACGTCACCGTGATGGACGACAAGGAGGTGCATCTGGAGGTGCAGTGCCGGTGGAAAGAGCTGCTGATGACACGAGTGTTTGACGCCCTGAAGGACCTCGGCCTGGACGTTCTCTCCGTGCAGTCGTCGACGGCGCCGGACGGCCTTCAGCTTGCTCTCAAGATACGAGCTCAGGTCTGGCATGGATCGATCGTTGTGGCAATACAAGTGCATCGTTAACCTAGCTACTACATATGACCAACGGTTTTTTTACTAAAGTAGTAACATTGTTTTCTTGATCTTTTGCAGTACGCCGGTTCTGCCGCCGTGGCACCTGGGATGGTGAGCGAAGCGCTTCAGAGAGCCATAGGAAGGCAGGCGCTGAAAGAACGCTGAAAGCTAGCGTAGCGCAACACTGGTACTAGTACGTGTGGTGTTTTCTCTGATGATGACCGTGTGTTTTTCCAGACATGACAAAAAAGATTTGGGATTATTCAGATACGGGTGTGACGCTTGGATAGGTTCAATTGAAAAAATCTCGTGAACGGAGTTGATTCGCCGGCACTCGATCGGCAAAAAGCGCGTGGTGCACCCAGCACCAGCTAGCAGTGACCATGCCCGGCCGGCCGGCGGGGTGGCGCATGGCGCCGCGCGGGACGCACTTCGATCGTGTGGCATCGCGTTGATAGCTGATGGCCAACCAATCGGATCTAGCGGACAGCGGCGCGTGCGTGCGCCACCGATCGATGCCGATCGGCGGCATCGCAGCCAGTGCAATCCCACGTCCACAGCCTCCTGCCCATACACACACACAACCATGCGTGCGGCCCCGTTTACTTTTTGTCCGTAGCAGCTCCAGCCGGAGCCGGATTCGGACATGATGTACGTAGATGGCGGATCTGTGCGACGGTGGACGTGGAACCAACCCGCGCGCGTCCCTGTCGCTCGGATTGCGTTTCCCCTTTCCGCGGGGCCGGGGCTCCAGGCGCGCCACCGTCGACCACGCGACCCACACGCCGTCTCGCGTCCCTGTCAACGGAGGGGCTGCTTCTCGCTGCCGCCGTGCTAGGGTTGAAAACAGTAAGGGGCTGTTCGGTTTGCGCTGGATTGACATGGATTGGGAGGAATTAAATCCCATCTAAGTCAAAATCCAAGCAAATCCCATTCATTCCAGTCCAATCCAATCATAGTGTGGATTAGCCGAACAGGCCCTAAGTAAATTTTCCATCCACTTTCAAAGAAAAAGAAGAGTTAAAACGGAAACAAAAATGGCATTTTGCCGAGAAAAAAACAAAAACAATTTTTTAAACCAAAACTTAAAAGGAACGAGGGAGCCATTTTCAGCGAAAACAGAAACGGCAAAAAATTCCGGATAAGTAAATATGGTAACTTTTTTTCAAAAATACAACCAATCAATCTCTCTAATATACAAAGTACTCTTATCAGCCATAGAATATATGCAGGCTCTATCTAATACATGCAATTGTCGCAGTCTACATATTAATCAAGTGAGTGTCTTAGCGCTTATGTGAACTTATGTGCTTGTCGAAGTGTTGAATTATATATGTTACTTTATGTTCAATTGTCGGTCGTCAAAGTTGTGAGCTATTATTTCTATTATATGTTTCTTTTGTTGTACATACCATGATATTATGCCACTATTATATTCTGATAAATGTCCATTTTCGTCTTGTATCCGTTCCATATTCGTCTTCGATGATTTCCAATTCCGTGTTTGTTTTTAGAGTTTTTCGTTTCGTCTTCAATTCTGACGATATAAGAGGAAACGAAAATGATAACACATGTTCCTGTCTGTTTTCATTCCGTTTTCAACCATACGCGGTCCCACCTCCATGCAGCCGTGCGTTGAGCGATTTGTTTTGCCGTTTACATTACTGCATACTTCCTTCGTCCATAAATAAGTATACTTTTAGGATTGTCATAAGCCAATAATTTTAAATTTTGGCCAACTTTATATTACATAAAGTAGTAACATACATGATATCAAATTGATATATTGTGAAATTTTATTTCAAAATGGATTTAGTGATACTATTTCAAAAATTGATGCATACAAGCATATTTTACTCATAATGCAAAATCCAACATCTGAGTCGATCCAGAAAAGAAAAGCCGATGTCGAGTGTCTCGTGAAAGTAACTTTACCAGGCAACTATTAACTTCGTAGTAAAATACGAAAACAAATAAAAAGTAGCACATAACTTCTTGACTAAGCCGTCAAGAAGAATTTGCATGTCCTGTTGAATCTATAATCCAATCAGTACCAAAAAGCAATCTCTAAAAAAGTCATTTGCGTATATACATATAGAAATATCCTGCCTTGGCCTTGTAAGATTTGGAATATGTGATGAATGATAAAAAGGTAAAGAAAACCGGTAATCAGCAATCATGTCAAAATGTGATCCGAATTTAATTAGAAGGTTAACTTCTGACAAGCGGAGCGAGTGCGGCAACTGTAACACACCACTGCATGTTGTGATGTACAGGTTGAGGTCATAACACTCACGGAACACCGTTCCACGAATATTACATCTATCAGAGTAGTATAACGGAAAAATTCCAGGTCCAAGGTATAACTATATTATTTATATCACAGATCTTCATACAAGATCATCGGAACTTCCATGACACAATGAGCTCACCATTTAAGTTCCTGTTCAAACCAAATCTAGAAGAAGCTATGTTTAACTTGGTCTCATTATCACTACGATTGAAGTGTTGACTTCTTTGAATCCGTTGAAATAACGTTGACTTTTAGTAGATGCCTTTTCAGGTCTTCCAGTACCACGTTTGCAGGCTCGTCATTGACTTCAAACCTAAGCAAGGGTTAAGGAGGATAGTCTGAGTACGAGCATACTCAGCAAGTTCTAACAATGTGTAGCTATGGATCAGACATCCTAGTCTTGTGTAGGTTTTTGAAATCGTTTTTTTAGAAAAGATAAGTTTTAGTTTATAAAGTTCTATGTCTGGCAGTATTCACGGGTTGTGAAAACTTCATGAAGTTTCTTTCCATGCTGCAATCATAGTTCTTTCCCATAACAGGGACTATCATGACACGTTTATGCACTCTCGAGAGGTATGCTACTTTACCCACAAACATTTTTAGAATTGGTCACATGCTGCTTAGTTCTTTTGGTTTTTTATTGTATAGCTTGCATTTCGTTCCTTGCTCCTATCTGGATTTGTTTGCGTAGAACGATGTTAGCATTGGTATGGTTCGACTTGACCACTTCGACGCTCGTGTTGAGTATGGGGACAATGCGGTGGAATGATGAGGTGGGTGGAAATAAGAGTGACGAGGAGGAAGTATTTGATGCATCTCAACCGACGAAGGTCAAAGCAATATGAAGTTCCCAATTACATTGAGAGGGCATTTGTTTCACTCGATGCCTTGGCCTCAATGATCAAACCGGCAAGAAGTATTGGCAAAGAATTAAGGACAAATTTTATAGGACCATTCTCACCCCACCCACCCGCACATTGAGATCCCTTCGAGGTTGTTATGATGTGATCAAGGCATGTTGTAATCGAGGCCACCAAGGCAAAGGCTACATAACTCGCCGAGGACCACCGGATCATGATGGCAGATCAAAGTAGGATGGATGCCTTGGCAAGAGAGTATTGGGAGATGCAAAGAATGGAGATCATGCAACAAAAAAGGCGAGAGCTTCTTGCTACAATGGCCCCAACGAGCAATGATGGTGGTGAAGTGATGAGGATATCCCTATACTTACACCTACCCCAGTTACTACTAATGATGCTCCAGCTGCTACTAACAAGGATAACTCCAATGATATTAGAATTGGACCAATTACAAGAGCTCGTGTTAAGCTTCTAAAACATTAGGTGAATTTGTTTCTTAATGAGTCTGATGTTTTAGTTAATGAGAATTTTATACTGCTGATGACCCACAAGTATAGGGGATCGCAACAGTCTTTGATGGTAGTATTACCCAATTTATTGATTCGAGACAAGGGAGCCAAAGAATACTTGCAAGCCTTAACAACTGAGTTGTAAATTCAGCTGCACCTGAAAATAGTTCTTGCTTACAGAAGTTTATCAGTAGCAACAATTCTATAGTAGCAACATCAAAGTAACAATAGTAGTAAAGCAGGAGCAATAGTGACAGTAATAGCAAACAGTAGGATATGAGCGCGGTAGGCATAGGGATGGATGGACGGGCGTTGCATGGACGAGTCTAAACATGTAACTTCAAGATCTAGGGCAATTGCAGATAAATGAGATAAAGCATCCAAGTACTAAACAATCATAGGCATGTGCTCCATATATAGTCATGTGTGCTCGTAGTGAGAACTTGGACAACATCTTTTGTCCTGCCAGCCCGTTGCAGCGGGGCCTCAAAGGAACTACTGGCAATTAAGGTGATCCTTTTAATAGAGCACCAGAGCAAAGAATTAACACTCCGTGAACACATGTGATCCTCACATCACAGCCATCCCCTCCGGTTGTCCCAATTTCTGTCACTTCGGGGCCTTTGGATTCGGACAATGATATGTGTACACAACTTGCAGATAAGATCACAAACAATACTATCATTATGATTCAATAATAAATTCAGATATGAGATCATGGCACTCGGGCCCTAGTGACAAGCATTAAGCACAACAAGTTGCAATAAAGTCAAATAGCACTAATAAAGATACTAGGCACCAAGCCCTAACAATCCTATTTGATTACATGATAGAACTCATCCAATCCCTACCATCCCCATAGCCTACAGCGGGGGATTACTCACTCATGGATGAGGGAAACATTGATGTTTGATGGAGAGGCATTGGTGATGACGATGGTGATGATCCTCCCCAAATTCCCTGTCCCGGTAGGGTGCCAGAACAGAGTTTCTGGTTCTGAATCGCGGCTTCTGGTGGTGGCGGCGCAGCGGAACTCTTTCAGGAAAAACGTCGAACCCCCCTCGATTTTTAGGTTAGGAGGCTTCTTATAGGCGAAGAGGGAGGCCGAGGGGGTGCCTGAGGTGGCCGCACCCCCCCTAGGCGCGGCCAGGCCTGGCCCGCGCCTGGCAGGGGTGTGGGCACCTCAGGCCTCCACTCTGTCTCGTACTCTGGCTCCGTGGATCTTCTGGTGAAATAGGATTTTTGGCATATTTTGCGGGATTTTTCCTAATAGTTGAATTTCTGCACAAAAACTAGACACCAAGTTAATTCTGCTAAAAATAGCGTCAGTCCGTGTTAGTTGTATCCAAATCACACAAGTTTATAGGAGAAACAATAGAAGAAGTGTTCGGGAAAGTATATACGTTTTGGACATAGCTTGTCCTCAGGCAATTCAGTTGAAAACTAAGTGCGATAAAAGAACTTTCACGAACACAATTGCTTCATATGATGCATATATTCTCATCACAGGAGTAGATACTTAAACCATTCATAATAAAGAGTATGCAACTAAGTCTACTCAATAGTCATTGCAAGCTATGAAGAGAAACCAACTCAATAATAATAAGTAGCATGAAACATAAACATAAGCAACATTGCAATGCTCATAATAAGGTATGATAGAGTGGTATCTCGCTTGCCTTTGTTTGTAGAGCACAAAATGAATGCCAAGGCACCTCTTAAGTTCAAGTGAAGACTAGAAGTAAAGATATCAGAGATACAAACATCAAAGTAATGACATAATTAACCAAGTTTTGAAACAAACACAAGAATAACAATTATGCTCTCAAGAAGGTGCTCATAGAATAAGTGGTGACTCAATAAGGAAGTGAAAAGGTTTTGAAAAGTTTGAAAGGCTTCCAAATGCTGAAAGTAAGGTACTCGTTAGCTTTGAGCTCCCATTGCCCCTATCATAGGCATCTTTATGTGGTTAAGGTGAATGTGAGGTCCAATATGAGTTATATGCTTGACAGACCATAAACTGGAAATCCCATGTCCCTTGAGTACGAGGGCCGCTCCTCATGCTACTCAACTTTAGTTACCAGTAAGTTCTTGTCATTGTAAATACATGCATATCATAGAGAACCGCCAAGGGGTACCCCTTGCACATGATACAGGAGCTATTCCATAATCAAAATGACAAGGCAAGCAGATAATAAGCATCTCAGCGATATTTTTATTTGCTATTTGCATAGGTTTTTATTGGGGATGCTCATTATGGTGGTGCTGCAAGTTTCTACCATGATTAGGCATGGCTTAGGCTAGCGGCCCAGGCATTTCTCTAACACATATATATAACTCTATGAACTCACAAGCTCCCCTTTTATTTCACACCGACGACATCCGCAAATAAAAGAGCATGGTATCAACTGGATATGTATCCATAAGTGTTGAAAGCATTCCCCGTGACAACATGGTTCTACTAGCTCTCAGTCTATAATTTGCAAGCATATAACTTTCATGGACAGGTCACAATGGTTCAGGATTATTAAGGGCAAGAAATAAAGTGTGCCATTAAGTTTTTGAGAGCCTCATTAACTAACTTTCTCAAAACAGTAAAACATTTTATTTGGAAGAAAACAAGGCATAATGAATATGCACTGAATTAGCAATTGATGCTAATAGTTAGGTAAGGTGGACACTGTTGGCAAAATTGGTTTTGGAGAGTTGGATGAACAAGTAGAGCTCATACTCAGTGCAAGTGAAGGCTAGCAATAGAGAGGGAGCGACAAACGAGAGAGCAATAACTGTCACAATCATGCTTGCAACAAAACATGACTAATTATGGCATGAAAGTGATATAAAAACTCTGAGGCAAAATAGATCATCGAGGCTTACTGACTATCGTTTAGTCATATGCATGCGTAAGCATGTGCCAAGTCGATTCACATGAACATTCAGAGGAGGATGCCATAATATAATACCAAGTTATGAATAGAACAATGCAAGCAAACATTCATATGGCATGCTATAAACTATTAGCAAGATGGAGCTAGTCACAAGCAAGCAAAAACTACTAAGCATCCATAATAACATACACCTTATATGAACAGACTAAGCATGCTAACAATGATGAGTATATGTACAAAAATGAAAACAAATAGAGTTCGTTACCAGCCTCTTATCACATCTCAAGTTGTCTTAATCTTCATTATTGCCCTTCACTTGTGTGACTTGAATCATAACATGAAACCAATATTAAGGATATCGCTTATCGGTAATTTATCGGCCGACTGGAAATTAGCGACTTTTCAGCGTATCGGCCGATTTATTGGGCGATAAATCAGAAAATCGGACGATAAATCACAAAATCGGCATATCGGTCAGCCTCGAGTAGTGATAAATCGTACGATTAATCGACATAACGGCCGATTTTTTGAATAGTGCATGAAACCAAAATCCACTGAGGACGGCTGGACCCTGCAAAAAGAACTCACAAAACCAAGAAGAAGAACAAATATTTTTGGTGTTTTCAATTTTTTTAAAAGCAAGCAAACAAAGCAAAATATTTTTGGATTTTTCTTTAAGGCAAACCAAAGCTTAAAAGCAAAGAAACAAACCAAGAGAAACAACGAAAATATTTTTGATATTTTTGTGTTTTAAGAAAGCAGGAACAAAAACCAAAAAAAGTGAAACAATGGATATACAAATAACCGACGAAACATGATATATAGATGAGTGTGATGTCGGTGTACCTCCCCCAAAGCTTAGGCTTTTGGCCTAAGTGGGGCTCAACTCCATGGTGACCAAGTGGGTGCACCTCCGTAGTACAACGAGGAGGCTCCTTCGTCCTGGTACGATCTCAAGGACTCCCCTGTGTAGTGCATAGAGGGGTCGTATGAGGGCGCGTCCCCCTGATAGTGTCCATGGAAGCCAAGAATGTGCAGCTTCTCATCCATCTCCTCCTTGAAGCGTGACAAACGTCCCTAGGAAATACTGAACAAAGTGGTTTGGGGTAGAGGGATCTCTCTCTTCCCCGTCAGTAAACAACATTCTATAAACCAGGCTCTCAAGGGTAGAGCCAGCAGTGACAAAGTGATGTGCTTTCATGGCAGCAAGATCAAGCCTCTGAGGAGCCAAAACTATATCATTTGGATCAACAGCAAGGTCCAAGGCAGCAACAACACGTGCAACAATAATTCCCCCATAAATGGGTCCCTTAGCAGCTAAGCGACGAGCAATGAGAGAACCAAGATTGTACCTAGTTTCATCGTTGAGCGCAGCATCTATGAAGGCCAAATGATAGCTGGAAAGATTACTAGTGTTCTCCCTACCAAGAACACTAGTGGCAAGATAATAAGCAAAGTACCTGATAGCTGGAAGTTGAATATTTCTTATCTTTCCCCGTTAGGCTCTATGGTCATCATCATTAGTTATCCCGCGGTAAAGCTCCAACAAATCAGTGGGTTGAGCTAGAATCTTCTTCATCGTCCCAGCTGTACCAAGACCTAGGATCTCACAAAATTTCTTCAATGTCATGGTGTAAGGCCTGCTATAAATTTTGAAAGACACATATGGTTTGAACATGCTGTTAGAAAAAGAGAAGCTTTCCACAAATGTTTTAGTGGGCGTAGAATATTGCATGCTCTCATCCTGCATATAACTTATTAGTCCAACCCTCCGAACTAAGGTTAGAAAATCCTCAAGAATCCCAGCAGCCGCAAGAAGGTTGGGCAAGGAAAGGTGGAAGGGTGCGCATCCCCCTTGATGACCCACAAGTGTAGGGGATTGCAACAGTCTTCGCGGGTAGTATTACCCAATTTATTGATTCGACACAAGGGGAGCCAAAGAATACTTGCAAGCCTTAACAACTGAGTTGTTAATTCAGCTGCACCTGTAAATAGTTCTTGCTCACAGAAGTTTATCAGTAGCAACAGTTTGGTAGTACCAACAGCAACGAAACAGCAATGGTAAAACAAGAGCAATAGTAACAGTAACGGTAACAGTGGGATTCGAGTGTGGTAGGCATAGGGATGGATGGACGGGCGTTGCATGGACGAGTCTAAACATATAACTTCAAGATCTAGGGCATTGAAGATAAATAATAACAAGCATCCAAGTACTAAACAATCCTAGGCATATGCTCCAAATATAGTCATACGTGCTCGCAATGAGAACTTGCACAACATCTTCTGTCCAGACAGCCGTTGGCAGCGGGGCCTCTAGGGAACTACTGGCAATTAAGATGCTCCTTTTAATAGAGCACCGGAGCAAAGCATTAACACTCCGTGAACACATGTGATCCTCACACCACAGCCATCCCCTCTGGTTATCCCAATTATTGTCACTTTGGGGCCTTTGGATCCGGACAATGATATGTGTACACAACTTGCAGATAAGACCACAAACAATACTATCATAATGATTCAATAATAAGTTCAGATATGAGATCATGGCACTCGGGCCCTAGTGACAAGCATTAAGCACAACAAGTTGCAACAAAGTCAAATAGCACTAATAGAGATACTAGGCACTATGCCCTAATAGATCTTATTCGATTACATGATAGAACTCATCCAATCCCTACCATCCCCAAGCCTACAGCGGGGGATTACTCACTGATGGATGAGAGAAACATCGGTGGTTGATGGAGATGCGTTGGTGATGACGATGGCGATGATCCTCTCCAAATTCCCTATCCCGATAGGGTGCTAGAACGGATTTTCTGGATCTGAATCTTGGTTTCTGGTGGCGGCAGTGGAGCGGAACTCTTTCTGAAAAACTATCAAACCCCCCTTAGTTTTTAGGTCGAAAGGGAACTTATAGGCGCAGAGGGAGGCTGAGGGGGTGCCTGGGGTGGCTGCACCCCCTAGGCGCGGCCAGTGGTGGGCTCACGCCTGGCAGGGGTGTGGGACCCCCAGGCTCCTTCTCCGTCTCGTCTTCTGGCTCTGTGGATCTTCTGGTGAAATATAATTTTTGGCATATTTTCCGGGATTTTCCGTGATAGTTCATTTTCTGCACAAAAACAAGACACCAAGGTAATTCTACTAAAAACAGCATCAGTCTGTGTTAGTTGTATCTAAATCACACTAGTTTAGAGGAGAAATAGTAGCAAAAGTGTTCGGAAAAGTAGATACGTTTTGGACGTATCATCCTGCATCTCCCTCGTCACCAAATCGCGGTGTAATGAGATACTCATTGTATGAAGGCCTAGTTCTGGAGGATAATCTTGAAGTCCTTGCCCTCCTAGGTGCATCACTCTCAAATATTTCACCAAAGGTGTGGTTGTACATGACCTCTTTTTTCAAGGAGCAATCCCTCAAAAAATCAGCAGCAAAGATGGGCTGAGCAAGGAGATTGAAATTCGGGAGCAAGAGCAACAAGAACTCGATCTTGAGAAAGTTTTCCGGTGTTTTTCGAGAGAGAGAAAGAAGATAGCTGGGAGGAGGCATCTTGGAGGGCCACAGGTGTGCCACACCCCAGCCAGGCGCGCCCCTAGGGATGGCCGCGCCACCAGGGGGTGTGCTAGCCTAGGGTGGCCCCCTGGGTCACTCCAGGTGTCCCTCTGTCCCTTTTTTCGAGGAAAAATTTATTTTAAATTTTCTGGAATTTTTTGGGAAACTTTATTTTTGGCCAATTTTCAGGGTATGAAATTTGATTTTCTCGCAGAAACAGTTTTTTAGAAGAAGCAAAAGTAGACCAAAAACCAAACTACAGAAGTTCTAAGACACTCTAACAAGCAAACAACTAGCAAAACCAAAGCTAGCAAAAGAAAAGGCAAAGACTAGGGAGGAGAAAAGTAAAAGTAAGCAAGTATAACCACGGTGAAAACATTATTTTTTTCATTAAAATCCTTTTGTTAACAAGGTTGATCAAGTCTTGTTACCAAAACAATCTTATATGAAACAAAACTTTGCATTCCACAAAGTGATTATGTTACCTCAAACTTGATAGCAATGGTCTCAATCATAATAGTTTCAAAACTTTCTTGTGGAATGGGACAATATATTTCTCCAACCTTGATGCTCTCAATATTTTCAATGGAGTTCAGGCAATAGCTCTTAGCAACCTTCTTGGGGAAATAAACAGTATGCTCTTTGTCATTAATATTAAAAGTTACTTTTTCTTGATTACAATTGATGACAGCACCTGCAGTATTAAGAAAAGGTCTCCCAAGAATAATAGACATATTATCATCTTTAGGCATTTCAAGCACAACAAATTCAGTCAAAACCAAGCAATTATGAGCCACTTGAACAGGGAGATCCTCACATATACCAATAGGAATAGTAGTTGACTTAGCAGCCATTTGCAAAGATATATCAGTGGGTATCAACTTTTCTAGCTGGAGTCTCTTGTAAAGAGAAAAAGGCATAACACTAAATCTAGCTCCCAAATCACATAAAGCAGTTCTAACATAATTATTCTTAATAGAGCAAGGAATAGTTGGTATACCTGGATCACCAAGTTTCTTTGGAACCTTACCATTGAAGGAATAATTAGCAAGCAAAGTAGAAATCTCCTCATTAGGAATCTTCCTTTTATTGGAGACAATATCATTTATATACTTTGAATAAGGAGGCAACTTAATAGCATCAGTCAAAGGAATTTGCAAAAATAAAGGTTTCATCCACTCCAAAACTTGTTGTAGTGTTCTTCCTCCTTTGACTTGTGTTTCTTACCTAGAAAAGGCATAGGTTTCTGCACCCAAGGTTCTCTCTCTTTACCATGTTTATTAGCATTAAAATCTTCCTTAGTGTACCTAGTATTCTTAGTGTGCTCCTCAGGTTCTTCCTCAACTTCCTTCTTATCAGGAGCATCATTTTTATCATTACCACTCTCAGTTTCAGTATCAGAGACAGATATACTATTAGGATCTACAGCAGGTTCAAGTGGCTCCTCAACTATTTTATGTTTCTTTTTCTTTTTCTTACAAGGACTACCACTACTTTCACCTTGTTGGGAATCTTGCTCAATTATTTTAGGGTGTCCTTCAGGATATAAAGGATCTTGAGTAGCTATACCACTCCTAGTTCTAATTCCATAAGCATGCTTATCTCCTGAGGCATTAAATAGCATATCTTTTTGTACCTTAGCAAGTTGATCAATTTGGGTTTGAACCATTTGAAAATATTTACAAAGCATTTTAACATCATTGGAAGTTCTTTCCACAATATCTTTCAACTCTTTAATAGCTCTAGAGTTTTCCAATAAATGATTCTGAACTTGTTTATTAAAATTACCTTGTTTAACAATAAATGTGTCAAGTTCCTCTAAACATTGATCAGGAGGCTTACCATAAGGAATATCACCTTCATCAAAGTGGAGAGAGTGTACATGAATAGTATATGAGTGGGGAATTGGCTTACATAATTCTTCTATAGGAGGTAGATTCTTCACATCTTCATCTCTAATACCCTTCTCTTTTAGACATTTTTTAGCTTCTTTCATCACTTCATCATTTAATGCAATAACTCTCCTCTTCTTTAGTGTTGGTATTGGATCTAGTTTAGGCACAACTGGTTTAGGAGTAATAGGCTTAGGTGTATTTACCTTAGTTGAAGTCCAATCATCATAATTCTTGCTTATTTTAGCCATTAATTCTTTAAAATATGTAGGAGTCCTTTTCCTAAAAACACAATCAGCAAAGCTATCTAGGTATGTCCTAGAATCATCAGTTACTCCATTATAATAAATATCAAGAAGCTCATTCTTAGACAATGGACATCCAGGATGTGCACGAATCAAGGCACAAAACCTTGTCCATGACTCAGGCAATTTCTGTTCTTCTCCCTGTTTAAAATCAAAAAGTCTCTGCAAAGCAGCATGTCTAGCACCGGGAGGAAAATATTTCTAGAAGAAAGAAGCAATCAAGCAATCAGGGCTATCAATGGAACCAGGAGGTAATCTATTAAACCAAGCCCTAGCTTCTCCTTTTAGCGAAAAAGGGAAGATCTTAGTAACAAAGTACTTGCGCATCTTAAAATCATCAGATAATAAAGCACTCATACTGGAAAGCTCATTCATATGTGTCACAGCACTCTCACTCTCAGTCCCACAAAAAGGTTCTTTCTCAAAAATGTCTAAATAGGATAAATCAAGAGAGAAATCATAATCTTTATCTTTAATATCTATGGGAGAGGTGGCAAACTTAGGATCAGTGGACAATTTAGAAATAATAGTACGTCTCGCAAGGAGACTCTTAATAGCATTAGCACCATGTGTGTTTTAGCACTCTTCAATAAATTCATCAGCAAACTCAGTGTAACCATCATTCATATCATATTTCTCTCTAGACTCAGGTGAGCTAACATGTGTACCAGTGTCTTAACTAGGAGTTTCAGTATTTCCTAGACTAGCCATAGTAGCATCTAGGAAAGGACTAATGAACCACTCGCATCAAGCACAGTAGAAGTAAAATCATGAGTATCAAAAGCAGTTTCAGATTCAGCAGTAGTAGCAGTGTGTGTAGCATGAGTATGTGGTGGTGGTGTGACAAGCTTACTTATAACAGACGATGAATCAAGAGCAGGAGAGGTGTTTAGGACTGTACCTCTTTTTGTAGTGGATGGTAAGATAGGAAAGTTTCCATCACGAGACTTCCCCATGATGAAAGGAGTAGCAGTGAACAATAATAGATCCAAGTGAACTTACAAATAAAGCTATGCTCCCTGGCAACGGCGCCAGAAAATAGTCTTGATGACCCACAAGTATAGGGGATCGCAACAGTCTTCGAGAGTAGTATTACCCAATTTATTGATTCGATACAAGGGGAGCCAAAGAATACTTGCAAGCCTTAACAACTGAGTTGTCAATTCAGCTGCACCTGGAAATAGTTCTTGCTCACAGAAGTTTATCAGTAGCAATAGTTTTGTAGTAGCAACATTAGCAGTAAAGCAGGAGCAATAGTAACAGTAGTAGCAAACAGTAGGATATGAGCGCGGCATAGGGATGGATGTACGGACGTTGCATGGACGAGTCTAAACATGTAACTTCAAGATCTAGGGAAATTGCAGATAAATGAGATAAATCATCCAAGTACTAAATAATCATAGGCATGTGCTCCATATATAGTCATGCGTGCTCGCAATGAGAACTTGCACAACATCTTTTGTCCTGCCAGCCCGTTGCAGTGGGGCCTCAAGGGAACTACTAGCAATTTAGGTGCTCCTTTTAATAGAGCACCGGAGCAAAGCATTAACACTTCGTGAACACATGTGATCCTCACATCACAACCATCCCCTCCAGTTGTCGCAATTTCTGTCACTTTGGGGCCTTTGGATCCAGACAATGATATGTGTACACAACTTGCAGATAAGATCACAAACAATACTATCATAATGATTCACTAATAAGTTCAGATCTGAGATCATGGCACTCGGGCCCTACTGACAAGCATTAAGCACAACAAGTTGCAACAAAGTCAAATAGCACTAATAGAGATACTAGGCACCATGCCCTAACAATCTTATTCGATTACATGATAGAACTCATCCAATCCCTACCATCCTCATAGCCTATAGCGGGGGATTACTCACTCATGGATGAGGGAAACATTGATGGTTGATGGAGAGGCGTTGGTGATGACGATGGTTATGATCCTCCCCAAATTCCCCGTCCCGGCAGGGTGCCAGAACAGAGTTTCTGGTTCCGAATCGCGGCTTCTGGTGGTGGTGGCACAACGGAACTCTTTCTGGAAAAACATCAAACCCCCCTCGGTTTTTAGGTCAGGAGGCTTCTTATAGGCGAAGAGGGAGGCCGAGGGGGTGCCTGAGGTGTCCGCACCCCCCTAGGTGCAGCCAGGCCTGGCCTGCGCCTGGCAGGGGTGTGGGCACCTCAGGCCTCCACTCTGTCTCGTACTCTGGCTCTGTGGATCTTCTGGTGAAATAGGATTTTTGGCATATTTTTCGGGATTTTTCCTGATAGTTGAATTTCTGCACAAAAACTAGACACCAAGGTAATTATGTTGAAAACTGCGTCAATCCATGTTAGTTGTATCCCAATCACACAAGTTTATAGGAGAAACAATTGCAAAAGTGTTCGGGAAAGTAGATACGCTTTGGACGTATCAACTGCCTAAGTCTTTGTGTTATTGTATGATCAGGTACATTGGAAAAGAAAGCATAGCACGGAGCGAGGAGATGAAGCACATGAAGCAAGGCGTGTTGATCAATGAAGCAGGCGCGAGGGAGGAGAGGGAAGAAGCGCAAAGAGCTGCAAAGGAGAAGATCAACACTAGGCAGAACCTCTGTCGTGGCAGAGAAACGCTGCAATTCCTGCCACGGCAGGCTGCCGCGACACAGAAAGGAGCTACTTTCCTGCCGCGGCACACTTCTGGGCCGATATTCTGCCGCGGCAATGAATAGGCCTGTGTGCCTTTAGGCCGAACCCTTGGGCCAGTTTGTATCTGAGTTAGAGTTGTGTGCGTTTAGAACTCTTAGTTGGCCGCCGCCTCTTGACTCTTAATTAGATGGGGCGCCGTTTCTATTCAGTTAGACCACGTTAAAATATTTTGGAGTTGATTCTTTTAAGAACCTATGGAATTACCTGTGATCGATTTATATAATTGCAATTGAGTGTGATCTGTTGTTCCACTGGAAATCAGTAGATTGCAAACCACCATTCGTGGTCGACGGCTGCGTGTGCAAGAGCGTGGTATTGTGAATATCCCATAGGGTTTGAGAGATGTTGCATTGACATCAGGGTTCGAGCGGGAGAGTTTATAGCTACAGGCTAGTTATCTTACATCCACCATCTTCATCGACAAGTGTTTGCTGAGAAGATCGGACCACCCCATATCATCTTGGTAACAAAGCTAGGTTTCCTCGGTGAGCATACACAATCCATCCATAGTTTAGTTTGTTTTTCGTCCTGTATAGAAAAAGCATCAAAAAAGAATTTCCATAGACAAGGTTACATTCCTTTCGAGTTTTAGTTGTTGGTCGTGTTCCTCGTTTAGATCTAATCTAGATTTATTCTAGTAGTAATAGTTTTTTTCTAGTTGCAAATCGAGTCTACCATCTAGTTTCCACCGCCATTACCATAGTCAGATCCGATCCGCGCCTAGAGTCCTCATAGATTGCTCTTGGTCAACTCGGATTCAAGAAAAAATAGAGTCCTATTCTGCAGCGGCATAGAAAACTACCTTTTTTCTGTCGTGACACAGTCTGTCGCAGAGTCCTGCCGCGGCACGCTTTCCTGCAGTTTCTCTGCTGTGCGTCGCCAGAGCTCTGCCGCGGCACGTGTTGTGCATGTTTCGCTGCTGCGCGCTGCCGTGTCTACAGCGGCACGATTTTGTCGTGTTTTCTGCCACGTCAACTTTCTCACAAACTTTTGATCATTGTTTTTCTTACAAACATTCGTCATAGCCATTCATACATATGTGTTAGGAATTTGTCCATTGAGACTAGTTTTCGCTCCTCCAGGTTGCTCATAGGTTGTGGTGCTGTGTTTATATTTTGGCCGTGATCAAAGTGTGAGTCGTAGTATATCTATATACATCTATATCTATACCTAATAATAAAGGACGAAGTGTTTCTTCTGGTCCAACATTTTTTTGGACTGTTTTTCCCTCCCACAAAACCATGTATTACCTACAAGTGTGCCACCGGTAAGTACCGCTTTTCTTTTGTCGACGCGAGAAATAAAAAACCGATTACAAATCAAGACGACAACCGAAGCAAATATAAAAGGAAAAGGAAAAGAACGCCTCTTCGTGATTCCCAATCAATCTATGGAGCGCTTGTCTAACCCTAGCGGCCGCCGTCTTGATTCTTGTCGACGCCCTAGCTAGAGGCCCCAACGATCTCCGCCACCTCGCCGAACATGTCCGTGCCACCATGGTGATCGTCTCCACCGAAGGAATCAAGTCGATGTGCCATGAGCTCAACGAGCCACTGGTCAGCAAGATTAGCAGAGGGAATCTGACGTAGAAGCTCTATATTTTTTTGAACGATCTGACAAAAGATGACAAAAGAGCTCTTGATTCCATGGCTCGGAAGACATGCTGCTCTGTGCGGCGTGCAAGCGGCCGCTCTCGGCTGGCGGTATGGCTGCCCTAATCCTCTGCCCAGCTCCCCTTCAGTCGTCTGCGCAGCCCCCCGACCCATCCTCTTCCACAACGAAGCTCGACGGCGTCGTAAGGCGCAGGGTGGCGTCCATCTTCGATGCCCACTCCCGTGATGGCCACAGACTGCTCCTCGAGGGTTTTGTGTGGGGATCTAATGATTTTTGGCTGGTCAAAGTAGGTGAGTCCCTGCCGTCTCTTCTCTCTCTCGCAGATCTCGGTTCTCCCTCTACACGGACATGGCTACAGAGCACGAAGAATTGGCGGTTGCCGGGCGCATACACGGCCAGATTTTTGAGGGCGCGCGCTGGACCAACGGCTGCAAGGCGTGCGTGCCCTGCGGTTTCAAGGAGCACAGGGACCTAATTCATGTGGCCTTCTGCACTACGACACCAACATTGTCTGCTACTGTAGGTGAAGCCGCCAGTAATTGACCTGAAGAACACGTGGAAAGTCCTCCCAGACTCACATCCTAATTTGAGCAGGCATGGAACCAGCTAATGTAGAATGAGTATGTTCTTCATCCTCTGATTGTGGAAGCGTTTGCCATCCGGGATGGCATGCATCCTGCAATTTCAGAAGGCTGGCGGAAGGTGGGCTTTGAATCTAACTGTCAGGCCATGGTGAATTTGTGAAATACCATACGGTATGATAGATAAGAATTGATGGAAACTCTAAAAGAAACCGAAGAGCTTCATCAAAAATTACTTTCTTATACTCTGTCTTTCATTTGTTTAGAGGTAAATCTTTGCACAGATCTTTGTGCAAAGCTACCTCTGCTAACATGAATTTCTTGTGCAAAGATTAATTTATTCTCTCCCGTGGTTTGTGATTTTTTAATTTCGTTTCAAAGGGAGTACATTCGAATGAGTTAAATTTGACATGCACGTATAAAAAAGTCAAAAACTGAATGTATGTTTCTCAACAAACTGTACACACACATGTTCAAAGGAGAGATAGTATGCAGTGGCAAAATTCTTCTTCAACTCTATGAAATAATCCATGTTTTTCTCATCCACTTTGAGACCGTTTAATAATCCATGTCTTATTTAGTTTATTATTGCTGCTTTCCTTCCGTAGAAGTTCCAGAATGCCAACAAGGTTTGCCCATATTTCGCCCCCCAAAATATTCATGTTTAAACTTTTCAGATTGATGGCCAATCAGAATCCTATGTTATATCAGAGATCATACTTGCGCTAATGCATGTTAGATCTAATAATTTTTAGGTCTATTATTTGCTATGAAGTTATAGCTTGACACAATATTCAAGGATTAAAATTTGGATGTGTACATATATTTCATTCAGTTAATACTTGGACTTTTGTATACTTTCTCTTTCATATGTGTAAACACCCTAATTCAGATATTTTCAGGTTGAGAGATCAGCGGACTGGTCCTTTACTAGGCTTTGATTCCAGGTTAGAATTGTTTTATAAAAACTACGTATATGATATATGTATCATTTCTGGTGGAGTTTCTCCAAGAATATGCACTAGGACAAGTTTGCTTCTACAACTTTATTTAGTGTCAATTTCATTTTATGTACTGGTTGTTGGAAATAGTTCATGCTTTTGTACGACAGATGGTCCACCGCAAGAAAGGATGACATGCATTCAAACACCCACAATGATGAGGCAAAAGCCGGGATGCAGATCAAGAGGCTTTGCCTATCGTGCTTGGCGCGACAGAAGCACGGGCTAGGCATGATCGTCAATGGGCAGCAAATATCAGACATGATGTTATAAATACACTACCTCTAGCTAATGCCGCTCCATGTACTATTTTTTTATTGTAGACTACTCTACTAACGCACTGAAGTTCCTTTCCCACTTCCCTAGATTGATCAACTTTCTAGATTCGTGGATTTAGAAATTTTGTGTTCATATCAGTGTCAGCTCTAATTAACCCTAGATGATAAAACATTTTTTGAGGAAACAAATGAACGCCTGGCAAAGGTTAATTATCCTTATCTTTTATCAAAAATTATGTTGCTATTTTCACTGAATTGCCATGTGTACTATATCTACCATGCAAGAAAAAACTTAATGAAACCATGGCAACACACAACCATTATGAAATTTTGGGTTGCACCATCCTTTTTTCTCCAAAAGTGACATTTCTTTTTTTCCCGGCACGGGCACGTTTCCTAGTAATAATAAAGTACGAAGTGTTTTTCTCGGTCAACATTTTTTAGACAATTTTGCCTGTAGTTCAAAGATAATTACCCACTTTGCCATCCCTAAGTCACGCGGGCCTTGCCGCCGTCGTGCATGAAACACCACACCACTTACGTACACCTACCTGGTCCACTATGTCTTGACTAGGAAGCGGTCGTGGGGGAGGAGCAGGGGTGGCACGCGAGCGAGGCGGGATGGTGGCGTGCGCGTGCGGGAGCGGGGGCGACGGTGCTCTCCCTGCAGGGATCGAACATGGACGGGAGGAGAGGTTGGGGTGCGAGTACGAGTACGATCCCTTTTCCTTCCGTGCGTTGCCAGGAAAGGAGGCTTATCTTTTTTTTATACCTGACGAGTGGGACAAACCAAGGCCCTTTTCTATTTTTATTCACACGCTGCAATGACACATGTGACCTGCTTCTGTTGGGTTTTCACGTTGGCATGCACATGTTAATTTGATCGAAATACAGTTCACATGTGTTATCCAAAAAGACAGTATATATGGTGACTAGAAGTTGAACGTTTGTCAAACTCGATAAATTATGTAGAGACTATTTTATAAAGTTGTTAGATCCTTCTACAGAATGAAAATAAAATTCTTTGCTGTTTCAAGCTGATAAACTTGCATTTTCTATCTAAATAATTTGCTGATTGAATTTGACAAATCTAAAACAAAAAGCGATTGTTCATCAAGAAACTAGCATAGTGGAGACATTTTTGGCAAAATAGACTCATGTTATATGGTTTGGATAGTCATAGGAAATTAAATAATAATATAGACAGAATTTAGAGAGTTCATTGAAATATTAGTGCAAATGAGAGATTTAATTTTGACGCGTAGGATTACAAAATAAAAATTAAGGATCGCGCTCACCATTATTACAAGTCACTGCACCAAAGGGGCTTGCAATCTAATTTTATGGGTATGGTTATTACATGTTCATCGTGAATTGGAAGAAAACCATGATCACTATCGACAATGATGACAAACACGAGAAGAGTCAAAACAGATGATTTTTTCAAACGTTTGAGTATTTGTTTTTACCGATGCAATGCACGCAGTCTGGGCCTTGGGCGACCCAGTTCAGCTGGGTTGTGTCCTTTTCTTTTCATTTTTGGGTCGCTTGGAAACAATTGCCCAGACTTTATATCCTTCTAACTCCAATGCGACTTTTATATTATATATTAAATTATAAATTTATAAACTGTAAAGTGGATATTTATTTTATTTCTCTTTTTAAAAATTATCGATCCGGTGCAACGCACGGATATTTCTGCTAGTATATATAAAAAAGAGGATATAGCAAAAGAGAAAAAAAAATTATATAAAAAAAGAAGTGAATTGTGCAAGAGGCCTAGTGATTTCTTTGTGCATCGGTAGATTGAGCAATCTTGTATCTGTGACATTGAGCCTTGCTAGCGTCTCTCCAGAGTAGTGCAACACCCTTTATAGTTACATTGCCACATTTATCTCCACGTGTGTGTTTCTTGGGTGTTAGTACGATTAGCACTAGGACTTATTTACGTCCGCAGCGAGCATGTGGAGCCGTGTTGGTTGTTGAGGCTGCTGTTAGAAGAAACCCTAAAAGCTCCCCTCGGATCACTCCCCTCCCGTGGTGGCACCGGAGGTGATAACCTCAAACCCTAAAATATCCGTCCTATCCCCGTTTTCCTGGTCGCTGCTGCAGCGGGCGCCGATGGCGGTGGCGGCATCCACCCCGTTGAAACTAATGGAGGGTTGGATAGGGGAGCTCTGCTACGTCGCATGGGAGGTGGTGCATGGATGATGGGAGGCTCAGGGCAGCTCTGCCTTGTGGCTGGTGCCTGAGGTCTAGCAGAACGGCGATGAGGAGGTGGCGGCGCGAGGTCGTGGTGGCCACCGGTTCCCGCCGGGTGCAGCCCAGGGCGCGCGATCTGTGGAGCTGCTGGGACGTGATATAGACCTCAGGGGCACAAATCTGATCCAGTGGCGTCTAGGTTGGGATTTTGGTTTGGGGGTCTTCGATCCTCAACCAAGCCTTTCTGCTACTATCTTGTCTGCTGCTTTTGTTCTGGATGATGACTAGCGGCGTGGGGGCCTGCTCGTCTACTAAGAATAATGGCGGTGGTCCTAGGATTCCTCTCGCGCCAATATGAGGATCGACTTGTTGCTTGTCCTATTTGATCAGGTCGGAGTGGTGAGTTCCGGAAGGCTTTGACGGCGAACTCCCATGAGCGAATAATGCCTCGAGATTGTCGGATTGGAGGGATTCGGTCGTGCGCACCCATGTTTTACTCTGATCGGTTGGGTTACGAAGGAGCGCTTCGAAACTCTCTTGGGTATTAATATTACGGGGCACGTTCTCGTTCCATGGTGCTAAGGAAGAATGTCATGGAGACCGTGATTTGAGGACCGATAATTGTGGTTCGAGTCTGGATGGTGATGAGGAATTGGCTTGGTGACTTATGACTTGGAGCAGTGGCGTCCAAGTGGGGGCGACTGCACATGAGAGGTTCACAGTCCTATCTTTCAGGATAAAAGCCCAGGGTCTGACCTTAATTGGTTGTGCCCGACAATGGCATTGTTGAATGTATTATTTTGAGAGCGTGTTTTTAAGGGTGAAAACCTAAGATCTATGATCGGGCGATGACAATGTTTGTACACTGTTCTCTTCTTGGAGGCGTCGTTTTTGGAGAAGCTGAATTTCTGGTGCTGTTTTGGTGGTGGTTGTACCGTTGTTTCAATGAATAGATCATTGTAGTGGGACTTTTTTTTTGAAATTATTTTTTCCTTTTTGGCTGTGTGTATCGGCCGCTAGAACAATGTGTTGTTGCAAAGACTGAGTGTAATTGGTATGGGTGTAATTGGTATCTTGTGATATTAATATATGTTCTTTAAAAAAAATTGTGGAGCCATGTTGTCCCAGCGCCTCAACAAACGCTGATTGATAAACCTATTTCGAGAGGAACGCGCGCTGATTAATCAACAGTCGCCTCAGAGTCAGAATCGATGAAGACTGCCACTGGCACGTGAGCTGAAACTTGGCCGGCCTTTGAAGCTTCCGCGGTCATGACATGGACCGGCGGCCGGCTTGGAACTTCCCGTCCGGTAGCGATGGCTGTCGATCTCCACTACTCCAGATCCTGGACTTTGGCACGCTGGGACCGCGAGATAGATCTCAATCTTTGCCAAAAGGAGTCCCAACCTGAACCTATTCTCTGCGGCTACCTCTTTCTCATCCATCATCAGTCCTACTCGCTGACTCTTCTCGCTCGCTGCTGGGCGCCGAAGCGGACAAGAACACGGCGGGGGAGGCGTCGTCACCGGTGATCAAACCATGCTACTACGTGGCTTCTCCCTGGGTCTCTCACAGAGCTAGCCGGAAACCATTTTGCCTTTCGCCCGACAGCGCCGCGTCATGCTTGCTTGGGGTCGGGGCTCGCTCGTTGTCCAACAACACGCTCTCCCTGTCCGACCAATGCAACGTTAACCTCCTACTCCTAGCTAGCTAGGCAGGGGCTACCCGTCATGCTTGCACGCTACTGACGACAACCTAGCTATCGTCCACAGCAATCAAAGTAGTATTGTCCGCATTTCGTTGCATATGCACGCGCAATAATGTGCTCATCTTTTTCTTTTTCTTTTTTAAACGGGGAACGGGTGCAAGAGCACCCGAAATATTATCTTATGTTTTTACATAAATTCGAGACATTATTGGACAATTTTTCAACTAATGCATATTGTATTAGAATCATTTCGGAATGTATAAATGTTTGTGTATTACTTTTATAATTTTTCGGAGTCATAAAAGTATATATTTTAGTTTTTTTTTAAAAAACGAGCTCTGAGTGAGCTTGGGAGCCACTGCCAGTTTTCGCGCTTTTGTCACTTATGCATCTATGACGATCAATAGGAACCATCCTAGTACTTTCCAATCATACATTAGTGATAATAAATATCTATACCAGTGAGCAATAAAAAACTATACCATTTTCTTACTGGAGAGAACAATAAAAATCCATGACATGGAAGCTAAAACTTAGGTGACAGCTAGGTTTGTATGATAGTACGAACTCCCAATTTACATCCATATAATCACAAAAAAAAAAACCTATATTGATATAAAACCCATTTAGTGTCTCGATCAAACTCATGGACCGCCAGAATGACAAAGGGAGGAAACTAGGTGACTTCCATCAACAGAATTAATAGTTCAACACTTTCTTGTAAGAAACCAATAGTCTAACGGGGGAATTTGGACTGACAATTCTATTC
Organism: Avena sativa; assembly: GCA_916181665.1. Taxonomy (NCBI): domain Eukaryota; kingdom Viridiplantae; phylum Streptophyta; class Magnoliopsida; order Poales; family Poaceae; genus Avena; species Avena sativa. The sequence continues at coordinate 159,972,891 of OV702294.1, read as the reverse complement.
ACTGCACATGTATGGCCTCTTGGGTTCGGAGAAATAGTGTATACGTTTTTTTCCTATCCCGATGAACCAAGCAAGCAAGTTTATAAAATTCATGTTTTTTCGGACCTCCTTTGCCCACATATTTCTATCTTGCTCATGTGCTTAATTTTTCCAATTTATATGTTTTCAGAATCCTACAAATCAAAGAGGTCTATTCGTTTTTCTTTCAACTAGTATGGCACTCATAACCCTCTCCAACAGGTTATGCATGTCTCGCTAGTTTACACGGAAGAGGACGCAGGGGCAAGCCCTCTTCCTCCTCCCCGACCCCCTCCTTCCAGTTCCTCCTCCGTCGTCATCAGCGGAAGCTGCCGGGCAAAGCCCGGGCGGTGCCGGCGGCGGCGGCCTTCCATTACCCGTGTGCACGAAGGGCTGCGGAGGGAAGCGCCGGCGGGCGGCAACGGTGCAACCATGACAGAGAGTGAGGGCCTGGGGTTGATATGTTGCGCGTTGGTGGTGCTGGTGACAGCAGGCGCAGACGGCCGACGGTGCCGAGGTCATCCAGCGAGCAGCCATGGCGGCTTAAGGATGTAGGCCCAGATCTGGGTCGGGTGGGCATAGTCGTTTATAGTTGGCCGAACTTGCAAGCCTCGACACGGTGGTCGCTCGGCGGTGGCCTAGCTGTGGAATCCGGCCAGCATGGTGTAGGCACCAATGATGTGATCTGCAGGGGCTGCGGCAGACACGACGCTGTAGATTAATCTCCATAAGAAAAATATTTTCACAAGTCATAACCTAGGCGGTGACGGTGTGCACTCCCGCGGCGGTGGCCGAGCTCCAGCTTCGCCATATCGAGTCATCTGAGGGCGGCAGTGTGCACTGTTGTGTCCTGGTGACATGCCAAATGTGGGCTGGTCCTAGGTCTTGCAGGCCAGATCTAGGCCAGTGAGGATCTAATCTGGGTCTTGGAAGGCCCTGGCCGCCATGTCCTGGCTCTGGCCGGAAGGCTGCTGAACACCATCCCTGGTCGTGTGGCAGGGCCAGATCTGGGCCATGCGGGCCTAGATTTGGAGGTTGTTTGCGGGTTCCGACTTGCAAGCAGTCTGGAGGTGTCGTTACTGCCTTGCTCGTCAACCTTGTGCTGCTGGGTGCTGGTTCACGTTGACCCCCATGGACATGCTGGTGGTTCTGGTTCAGTGATTGTTCTACCCTGCATATGCGAGATCATGGTTTTCCACAGACCGACATCTATCTCACAGGCCCGGGTGAGCACGATGACGATGGCGCAGCTGCTTGGTGGCGGGGATCCACGGTGGCGGCGGATCCACTAGTGGATAGAGGAGTAGGGACTAGCTTTTGGGTTGTCGTCGACGGTGACATCCTTGCTGGAGTGTGGCAGTGGGGCTTCATGAGTCCATTTGGGCTCGGTCGGGCCAGAGAGGCCTGGTTTGCCCATGTTGATGCATCCGGTCAGCTATCACCCCCCGGCGGTGAAGGTAGTTCCCTCCCGCGTGTTACTATACCGCTGACCCCTGCCGAAGTTTCTTATTTTCGGTCGTACCAGCCTTGCAACGTGGGTCACAGTGAGACCACGGTGGTGATTGCACGACCGTGGTGGCGTCTACAGGTGGGCGGCGAGATGGGTGGAGCCATATGAATCTTTCGGTGGTATCATTTTTTGAGGGATTAGAAGAAATCCTTGTCGTACAGTCACCGATGCGGTGAAACCTGAGGGTGTCACCGTTCTTCCCTAAGGGCGTTGGGACTATGTATTCGCTGTTCCATTTCTTTCCTACCTTAATTAAGGCCGGTAGAGATCATGATGCGGTTGAGAAGGGGCCATGCAAAATCACTGGATGGTCAACGGTAAATGCGATCACTGTTAACTCATAAATTGGAGACATGATTAAACAATCTTACATTTGTACATAAATTTTAAACATGATTAAACTTTTTTTTCGTAATATTCGTCTTGTTTCACAATAGTTTCGGAAAAATATCAGAGCAGATCTCCCACGTTTTTCACAGATCTGTTTTTAAAAGATCTAGATATTTTCACAATAATTTCAATGAGATTTCATTAATCAAATAAATCATGTTTTTAGTTTTACAAATAAATAAATTATTATTATTATTTATTTTTCGAATATCACCAATTTCAGTAATTTTTTAGATATTTTACCACTAATTTCACCAATTTTAAATGAGATATTTTACCACTAATTTTGAATATTTTAAATCTCATACCACTAAGTTCACCAATTTCATTAAATGTTCAGATATTTTAATAAATATTTTAATGATATTTCTTTATTTTAAAATATTTCAATTATCTTAGGTTTTTACATAAATTGGAGACATGATTGGACAATCTTTTCAACTAATGTATATTATATCAGAATGAATTCATAAATGTTTCAAAGAAAATTTCACTATACTATTTTTTAAAAGTAAAATTTCACTATAGTATTCAAATATGTCATCACTAATTACACTAAATTTTAAGGATCCAAGTATTTTTCAAGAATATTTCAATAATTTTACATTTTTATCAACTAAAAAAGAAAATAGGACTGGATTTTTGTTCACAAAATCCATCTAGTTTTTGAACAATTTTTAGAAAATTTTCAGTGTAATTTTCACTCTATTTTTCAAAAACTTAATTGATATGAAAATTCACTTGTTCAAAGATCTTCAAAGTTTGTTCACAAATATTTTAGTGAGATTTCATTTTCCAAAACACTTAAGTGAATGTTAAACATTTTTTTTGGAGAAGTTGTTTTCAAAAAAATATGTTCGATGTTAAAATGTCTTTTTAATTAATACTTGGAATATATGTGGTATATAAATACATAAAATATTTGTAGTAGCTCAATTATTGAATTGATAGGGAAATATAACATAGATCTCAAAGTTGGAATATGTGGATTTTTCAACTTTACATATTATGCATTTTTTGAAGTAACCATATATTCCATTAAACAAAACGTTTATAGAGATTATACATATGATCATCATATGAAATAAAAATTGTGTCAAGCAACTTTGCACAAAAGAACCCTAGAAGGAGTAAAACTACAAGTCCATCCTTGGAGAAACTTGTGCCTTCCTGAAACATCGTCCACCGTCGTCCTCTGCCACCACTATGGCCGCGCCGGAAAAGGAGGTGAATAGCCGACATACCAAGATCTGGGAGAGCACCTTCGTATATAATGATACTTTTTGAGCCAATGAATCAGACCGCCACAAGAAACGAGACCAAGACTTTGTGACACATCGGCCGAGGATCTTCCCCATGATCACCAGATCCCGGCATCGTCAACTTCATCCGATGTAATGGAAGAAGAGGAACGCCTCCGCCTGTCGTCATCCGCGCACCCAACTACAAGACAGCAAACACAACTACAACAGCCAACAAGACCACCATCCGTGAGGGTGCCAACCGCCGACCACTAGACACGAATCTCATCGGATCTAGAGATATGCGAGACGACCGAGCCACCTGCCCCCTGATACGTCGCAAATATATCTATAATTTTTGATGCTCCATGCTTGTTTAGTATCTAGTTTGCTTTACTTGTCTACACTTTGAGGTGATTTTTACATGTTTTCTGGTACTAACCTATTAACAAGTTGCAACAGTGCCAAATGCCTGTTTTCTGCTGTTTTTGGTTTCAGAAAAGTTAGTAAAGAAATATTCTCGGAATTGGACGGGACAAAGCACAAAGTCAATAACTTTCCATGGGGAACAAGAAGTCTAGAGGAGAGGCCGAGGGGCCGGCCAGAGGTGCCAGACCCCCCCCCCTAGGTGTGGGTGGGCCCTAGCCCGCGCCTGGCTAGGTTTTGGTCGCCCTGGCGTCCGCCTCGGTCTCCCCCTTCGCCTATAAGAAGCCCCCGATGCAGACACCCTGAGTACCCGATCAGAAATTCATGAAACCGTTTGTAGCCGCCGCCACCATCGTCCCTAGATCGGGGGGATCTGAAGCTCTTCCCGGCACCCTGCCGGAGTGGAGATCATCCCGGAGGCCTTCTCTCTAGTATGATTCGTGAGTAGATCCACCTTGGACTATGGGTCCATGTAGTAGCTAGATGGTTGTATCTCCTCCTTTGTGCTTTCATGTATAGATCTTGTGAGCTCCGTTCATAATCAAGATCTAATCTATTTGTAATCATGCATGTTGTGTTTGCGGAGATCCGATGGATATTGAGATTATTATGTTGGTTTGATTAATGATTTTGTCTTTATGATTCTATCATGTCTGTGTTGTTTGTGATCTTGCATGCTCTCTGTTGCTAGTGGTTATCTTGGCCAAGTAGTTGCTAGTGACTCCAAGAGGGAGTATTTATGCTCGATAGTGGGTTCATGCCTCTAGTTTCCAAGGGAAGTGACAATAATCTCTTCGGTTGTAGATGTTTTGTTGCTACTAGGGAGAAAACAACGGTCTCTTGTTCATGGAACATGTGGACAGTTTACCTTACACACTTTGCTTAAAGCAGTTGTCTGTTGCTTGCAACTTAATACTGGAGGGGGTTCGGATGATAACCTGAAGGTGGACTTCTAGTCATAGATGCAGTTGGATGATGGTCTATGTATATTGTTGTATTGCCCAATCAACTTCATAGGATCTTCCAGGCTATTAATTGCATTGTTATGCCTTGCTCAGTTCCTATCAATTGCCTCACTGTAATTTGTTTACCCTTCATGCCATGTTGTTTATCTAAGGAGAGCACCTCTAGTGAACTATGAACCCGGTCCAATCTTTACCATTGATACATCTTTCACTGTTACCTGTTTACTTGCTGCAAACCATTACCTTTCACACCATACGTTTAATCCTTTGTAACAGCAAACCGATGAGCTTGACAACCTGACTGATTCGTTGGGGCAAAGTCTTGAGTTTGTGTTGTGCAGGTCTCCGCGTTGCTTGCAACACCTGTGTGACATTTCCTTCCTCCTACTGGTTCGATAACCTCGATTTCTTACTGAGGGAAAACTTGCTACTGTGCTGCTTCACACCTTGCTCTTGGGGTTCCCGACGAGGCGCTCCCACTTGGACTAGCGCTGCATCACCCCCAACCCCATTGAAAGGACATTTATTGTCATAATCACTTTTGGTGTTCGTTAACAACAAGTAGATCATTTTACAGTTTGTTATTGTCCACAGGTTGGTATTATCATAGATAAACATCACACACACTCTTGGGAAAATACCACATACATTTGCCACTGTTCTGGAAACTCTAGACCGGAGTCTCTGGTCTGCCAAGACCGGAGTCTCTGGTGTGGTCCGGAGTTTCCGGTTCTGGCTCCGGTGGTGCCTCCCAGGACATGGCTGGGACATTCTGACTAGGGGTCCGGAGGCTGCACCGGAGGTTACTCAGGAGTCTCCGGACTTTGGTCAGTCTGGAGTCTCCGGTGTTGAAAGGCCGGAGTCTCCGGTGTTGCTGGTGAAGAACTGGCCTAGGTCAGTCAGAAGGGCAGTCCGGAGACTGGTCCGGAGATTGGCCGGAGTCTCCGGTGTAGACCGGAGTCTCCGGTCTGACTTTTCTGCAATGGTCAGAAAACGGTTCATGGAGGGGGCTGTCTATAAATAGGGACCCTTATCTTCTTACTCCAGCTGCTCGAGCTGCTCAAGAACACCAACACCATTAGAGCCACCAAATCCACAAGATCTCTTCATCCAACCATCCAAAGTCATTGATCTTTGGAGAATCGAAGGAGGAGGCCTTGATTCACATCTTCACCAAGAGAGATCTTCATTTCCCCCTCATTCACTTGAGGGCCCCCAAGCTCTAGTGTTTTTTTGGAAACCCTAACTTTGATTTGGTTCTTACAAGCTTGTCTTTGATTTGGGAGCCTCCAATTCAGTTGTGGATGTGTGCCCCGAACTTGTTGTAAAGGTGTCGGCTTCCACCTCGAAGGTTGCCGATATGGTGGAAGGTGAATCGAGCCCGTTGGGGTGAGATTCATCGGAGAACAAGGGAGGACTCTCATGGCGTTGGTGGTTTGAAACCACCCCCTCTCCAAACATAGACGTACTTCCCCTCAAAAGGAAGGAACTACGGGAAACAAATCCTTGTGTCTCCGCGTCCACTCCCTTGGTTACTTCTATCCTTTACCGCACTTTACTTACTTGTTCTTGCTTAGTGTTGTGTTAGTTTGTGCTTGTTTGACATATAGGTAAATTCACCATAGTTGCATATTCTAGAGAATTTACCTTTCTTGTCAAACCCTAAATTGAAAAAGAGTAAAATTTGAAGTAATACCTATTCACCCCCCCCTCTAGGTGCCCATACGATCATTTCAATTGGTATCAGAGCCTCGGCTCTTTATTTGGGCTTTACCGCCTAAGATAATCTGGGTAGCCAAGAAGGGGATGGTGGTAGTGAGTTGACCCCGGTGACCATGGAAGATCTCAGAAACTTGGAAACAAGATTGAGCTCTTCCTTGGTCAACAAAGTCAAGAAGATGCTTGAGCAACTTCTTAAAGACAAAGATGGCTCATCACCCCCATCTCCTCAAGAGGATCTACCATCTGTTGTACCTAAAGGGAATACTCTGGTATCTCCCGAGGGTATGGTGGTAGGGGGCAAACTAGACAACGCTAATTCCTCCACACACAATAATGGTGGGAAGGGTGAGCACCGTGACTCATGGTACTCTCCCGACCCTCCAATTCCTCACCCTCATGTATACAATAGAGGTGACCCACCTAAGCTTGAAGAATCTGCTACTTTTGCTCAATGGCAATCACTAATGAGAACTCATATGCGCAGCTCTTGCATTGAACTATGGAACATCATCGAGCATGGACTCTTTATTGGGGATCCAAACAACTTGACAAGAAGAGAGATTGTTAATAGTCAACTCAATGCCACTGCTCTGCATATGATTCAACAAGGTTTGGGGACAAAGGATTATCCACACATTGAACACTTTAGCATTGCCAAGGAAGCTTGGGATGCTCTCACTGTGTTGTTTATTGGAAATGAGAGTATGAGGAGGAACCGATATGATGCTCTAAGCAATGAAGCCGAAGGCTTCTACATGAAAGAAGGTGAAGATCACGAAGATATGTACCGAAGGCTCAAGACCACCACCACTGCTTTTAGGAATGTGGGTGCCTCACATGTGGATGATGCATGGATAAAAAGGAAATATGTGAGTGCACTCATGCCTTTTGAGCCCACCGACTTGAAGAGCCTACAAGGAAGACACAACTATCATCTCATGACCTCAAATGAAGTTATGCAAGAGATGGCTGCTTTAAAGGTTGCCGCCAAGAATGCCAAAGATGCCCGTGCTCGTGCCCTTGGTATGAGCAATGTTGTCAGTATTGCTTTGAAGGCCAAAGTTGTGGACCATGGGGATGAAGATGATAGTGATGAAGGGCTTTCCATGGACCATCCCGATGAAGTCAAAATTGCTCATGGTCAATATATGGCTTTCTATGCAAAGAACTTTTGGAAGAACCCCGCCAAGGCCAAGATGGAAATGTAACGGAGAAGCAATTCAAATGGGAAAAGAGAGAATACCACAAGATTGAGAACTTGCTTCAATTGTGGTGACCGCTACCACTTTGTAGCTAGTTGCCCCTATGAGAAGAGAGAAGATAATGGTGGAAAGCTTGTGTTGAAGAAGACTCTCAAGGGACCGTACAAGAAACCTTTCATCAAAAAGAATCCCATCAACAAGAAGCCGGGAGAAATTGTCTTGATCACTCATGAAGAGTACTCCTCCGACAATGAAGATGATGAAGATGACGAAGAGGAAACTTCTCATGGTGTGGCTGCTCTTGCCACCACCTCTACTCCGACATTCTCACTCTTTGATTCTCCAAATGAGAACTCTTCCACCAAGAACGCCACTTGCCTTATGGCAAGAGGAATGGAGGTATCTTCATCATCCCGCTCTACTCACTTAGATAATGATGAAATTGATGATGAGATGTCTCTTGATGTTAAAAAGGAATCAATTGCCTTTGATGAGTTTATGACTAACCTAAAAGGTGATGCTAAGCTACATTTTAGAAACATCTTAGATCAACTATCACATACTCAAGAGCTTCTAGATGTAAGATGTAAACTTGGGCATGAACATATGATTGAGCTAGAGGCCCTAAACAATGCTCTAGAAGAAGAACAAGAAACTAGGTTGCCACTTGAATTAAAACTTGAAGGGCTTGATGAGGCCAATGACATTATTGTTAACAAACTCATCAAAGAGCGTGATCATGCTATTGCTAAATATAAAAGAGCTAAAAGGACAAGATTGAGTTTGGTGTGGTTCATGAAAAACTTGCCGAGGACTTTAGCTTGCTTAACAAGGCCCACAAGGCCTTGGAGAGTGAACTCTTGTCACTCACAAAGTCCCATGAAACGCTTCAAACTCAATTGGCCAATATTCCTTCACCTAGTAACTTCATTCCATCTAGTAGTACAACTATTCTTGAAGATAATGCTAGGTTGAAGGGGGAGCTTTCTAAGGCCACATTTCCACAAGGCAACAAGTCTATTGATGATCTTTTGAGTAAGCAAAGGCCTAGTGGTGATAAAGGGGGCATTGGATTTGTCTCCAATTCTAAGAAGAAGAACAACAAGAAGAATAAGAAGAAGGTCAAGCCCACACAAGAAACTAACAAGGCCATTGTGGGTAGTAAGACCACAAGTGGGAAAACTATGTCTCATGATGACTTTGCGGGTAGTGCTAACCCTCACTATGTTCTAATGCGTGATCATTATGGTGATGTGTATGCACAATATGTTGGCCCTTATGATGGTTATATTGCTTGGTCTATTTGGGTTCCCAAGACCCTTGTTGCTAACAAAAGAGGACCCATTGAAAAATGGGTACCTAAAAACTAGCTTGATCTTTTTGTAGACTTATGCTTCTGGAGGGTCAAAATGGGTGATCGATAGTGGTTGCACAAGTCATATGACCGGAAGCTCGTCTATTGTCAAGGACTTGGTGTCAAATGAAGATCAAATCACCGTCACATATGCCGACAAGTTAAAGTCTAAGGTAATGGGTTTCGGCAAGGTAGTGGTGTCTCACGACATTACACTCGTGAACGTCATGCTTGTTGAAACCCTTGGATACAATTTAATTTATGTCCGTGCTCTTGGAAAGATGGGCTTTGTCGTCTTTATTGATGATGATATTGTGGTCCTCATGTGGAGCAAGTCTCTCAAGGTCGCTTTCGTTGGGTACGTCGAAAATGACTTGTATGTGGTGGACTTTTCGGGGCAAGCCACTGCAGGTCTGATGTGCTTATACGGAAAGGCTGATGTGGGTTGGCTATGGCACCGCCGACTAGCCCATGTAAATATGATAACTTTGCAAAGTCTCCATAAAGAGGGCCATATTGTTGGACTAAAAGAAAATGTTTCCTTTGCCAAAGATCGTGTTTGCAGGGCATGTGTTCTAGGGAAGATGCATGACGCTCCTCACAAGCCCACGAAACAAATCAAGTCTAACAAGATCTTGGAACTCCTCCATGTGGACCTATTTGGTCCTCCATCTCATGAAAGTCTTGGAGGGAAGAAATATTGTTTGGTGATTGTTGACGACTTTTCAAGATACTCTTGGGTTTATTTCTTCAAGTTGAAGAGTGAAACTCAAAGGACTTTTATCGACTTCATCAACTTGGTTCAACGGCAACACAATGTTCCCGTGTTGATTATAAGAAGTGACAACGGCACCGAGTTCAAGAACTACACCTTGAATGATTTCCTTAGTGATGAGGGGATTAAACATCAATATTCCGATGCATACACCCCTCAACAAAATGGTGTGGCCGAAAGGAAGAACCGGACTCTTATTGAGATGGCTAGGACCATGTTGGCAAAGTTTAAATCTCCATACAACTTCTGGGCCAAAGCCGTCTCCACCGCTTGCCATGCTTCAAATCGACTCTACCTCCGCAAGAAAATCAACAAGACTCCATATGAGATACTTACCGGTAACAAGCCCAACATATCTTATTTTCGGGTGTTCAGTTGTAAGTGTTTCTATCTCATCAAAGGTGTTCGTTTCTCTAAATTCGAGTCTAAAGCATTAGAGGGTATTTTTGTTGGCTATGGTCTCGAATCTCACACTTATAGAATCTATGACAAGCTCTCCGGAGCCGTCATAGAATCTTATAGTGTGACCTTCGAAGAATATGATGGTCCCCAAGGGGGGCGTGTTGATGCTTGTGATGCAGATGATGAAATGCCTCAGGATGCCATAGGAAGAATGGGTGTGGGTTATATCTGCCCCGTTGAGGAACCCCTTATGGTGGATCGAGAAGAACTATGCTCCGCTCGAGTGGAGCCCTCATCTTCACAACCTCAACATGCTCCATCTACCGAAGAGGACATTGACTCAAGCCAAAGACAAGATGTGGACCCTCAACATAGTGATCAATGTGTGAACTCTAGTCAAAGGGAGCTTGGTCCATTCGATGGGTTGTCAAGTGGTGCCAAGTCAATTTTTCAAGGAAGATCCATCCAAACTGTTTTGAGACAAGCTCAAATTGATGCTAGAAGAGAACTTGATCAAGACCAAGGTCAATCCTTGCCTCCAAATGTAGAGGATGACTCCAATGATGATCAAGGTCAAGTTGATGGTCAAGACAAGGATCAAAATGATGAAGAGGGTCCTCCAAGAAACAATGAGGAGATCCACGCTCGTCGCGAATCTAGAAAGGAAAGAATGTTGGAAATAAGAGACCACACTCTCCAAAATGTTGTTGGAGATCTAAGGAAAGGAATTTCCACAAGAGCATAATTGAAGAGGTTCAGTGAACACCAAGCACACATCTCCATGATTGAACCAAAGAAAGTGTGGGAAGCTCTTGAAGATTCGGATTGGTTAGAAGATATGCACAAAGAGCTCAACAACTTTGAGAGAAACAAAGTGTGGAAGTTAGTTGAGAAGCCAAAGGATTGCCGCAATGTTATTGGAACAAAGTGAATATTCAAGAACAAGCAAGATGAGCATGGAATTATAGTAAGGAACAAGGCTAGATTGGTTGCACAAGGGTATTCTCAAATTTAAGGCATTGATTATGGAGAGACTTATGCACCCGTGGCTCGCCTTGAGTCCATCCGTATCCTTCTTGCTTATGCGGCACATCATAACTTTAAGTTGCAACAAATGGATGTAGAAAGTGCATTTCTTTATGGTCCTTTAAATGAATTGGTATATGTTAAGTAACCCCCGGGATTTGAGGACCCCAACTTCCCAAACCATGTCTACAAACTTGACAAGGCGCTCTATGGGCTCAAGCAATCCCCACGCACGTGGTATGAGCATCTTAGAGAGTTATTGTTTGATCGTGGCTTTGAGGTTGGGAAAATCGATCCCACTCTTTTTACTAAGAGGGTCAATGGGGAGCTTTTTGTATGCCAAATATATGTTGATGATATTATCTTTGGCTCATCTAACAAAGATTTTAATGATGAATTCTCAAATCTTATGACTAGTAGGTTCCGGATGTCCTTGATGGGGGAGTTGAGAGTATTTCTTGGCTTTGAGATCAAGAAAGGTTTTGCTACATGAGGAATGAACTAAATATCGTAGATTAAAGGAGCTTGACTTGATGTTATTGCACTCTCACCTATGTTTCATCTCATATTTGGTCTAGGTGTAGGCATGGATATAGGGGGGGTGCGGTCCTAATTGATTGGACCATCCCTCCCCCCATTATGCCCAAAGCAATCAAAATCATTCCTCTTAATATCATTTAGTGATATGTGAGCTTAATGATGAGTTTTGGTAATGGACCCAAGATATATCTTCGTGGTGCCAAGCCAAGTATACTCAAATATGGTGGCCTAGGCCACCGCCCTCTCTCATTTGAGAGGTTGGCACTTACTCATGTTCGTCATTTGATTGATTTTAGTCTCTTGAAGTTTTTCTGATTATTTTCGAACTTCTATGGCTCTTATTGGTTCTTCACAGTTTGATGTCTCAACCCAAGCCCTTTTCCTACCTTAAAAACTATATATCTCTCATATATGTCCCCAAACACCTTTCCTGGAATTTTTTGTCGAAGAGGACCGGAGTCTCCGGTGTAGACCGGAGTCTCCGGTGTAGACCGGAGTCTCCGGTCTGGACGGTTTCTGCCACTTAAAGAAGGGGCACGGGGTGGACTGGAACAGCAGTTCCTCATTCTTCACCCCGTCCCCTACCTCCAAACCCGTCGCCTCCTCCTCCAAAACTCCTCCACGGATGTCAAGAAGCCCCCGGGATCCGCCGTGCAGCCGGCCAACCTTCCCCTCTCCCCCATTGGGTCATTCCCACCGGAGGAATCGATCCCATGGACAGATCTGGTACCTCTCCTCTCCTTTTTCCTCCTAGGGTTCAATCCTAGATGTGTTTTTGAGGATTGTTGCTGATTTGTCCATTGGAATCACTTGTTTGCATGCACTCTAGTACTTTAGCCTTGTTGCATTGCCCGATCTACTAGATTCACCCTCACCAGCATCTCCCCATCGCATACCCGAGCCTCCTGACCGGAGACTCCGGACTTAGGTCCGGAGACTCTAGTCCAGGCCGGAGACTCCGGTCCCCAGGACCGGAGACTCCGGTGTCTGGTGCGGAGACTCCGGTGTTGGGTGAATCAAAGTAGTCCAGAAATGCATCAAAGCTCTTGTACTGCATCTTTGGGACATATATACTCATCTCCATGCTATCTCCCTCACTGATGTTCACAGGTGATGGTTCTAGTCGTCCTCGTCGTATCAAGGCTAAGTCCCAAAGGGGCAATCCTCGCTATGATGAAGCTCAGGGTCAGTTTATCGTGCCTCCGTCCAACCGGAAACAACGGGCACGTGATGCAGCTTACATGAAGAGGGATCAAGAGAGAGCTGAAAGGGAGGAACGTGCAAAGAGAGCCAAGTATGACAACCTCCAGTCCCTATCCAAGATGTCTAAAGAGGAGTACCGTGCGCTGAGGAAGACAGATTTCTATGCACTGCCTCGCACCAGTGATGACCCTCGTTTCTGGAGGAAAGAACAGGGTGTATTCATGAAAGATGTGTATGGTGTACTCACCAAATCACCTGTTTGCCCTCAGAAGTTCATGAACATTGAGCAAATGCGCCAGAGGCCTTATTTCAATGATGCCCTGTGGATCTGTGAGAAGCTGGGTCTCTACAACTTGATGGAGCTGCGTGAAGACTACAGTGTGCACCTTGTTCAGTAGTTTTATGCCACAGTGGTGTTTGGATCTGATCTTGACAGGACCATGGTGTGGATGACTGGCTCTACTCGCTGCACAGCTACCTTTCATGACTTTGCCAATGTCATCTTTGAGACCTTTCACGGCGTATCTACTCCTGTGGGGCAGCGCATGCACTCAGCAGCCTTGGGTGAGAACAAGTTAAAGCTGGCACCTCTGTATGATGATGGTGTTGTGGGGGGCTCCAAGGGACTCAAGACCCTCTACAACCTTATGCTGAAGCTATCCCGTCACACTATTGATCCAAGTGCTGGAAATGATGATGCTCTCAGGGGAGGGCTTGTCAACCTCATGTACCATACTCATCGGACCTTCAATGCTGGACCAGAGGCTGATGCTGCACCCATTGATGTGATGGACTTCATTTTCGAGGAGATGTTCCATGCCATTCTTTACAAGAAATCTCCTCCATATGCACCCTTGATTATGAGACTCATCAACTCCCAGCCGCATGATTCTTCACATGGCATACCACCACACCTCACTGTGCACACTCTGGTCTCTCTACAGCAGAAGGGGCACATGGGGCCAGCTCCAAGGCGTCGATATGGAAATGATGATGATGAGGAGATTGAGACGGAGAGGGCTCCCTCTCCACCTAGAGTTTGGAGGAAGAATGCCTCCAATGTCCCTATGCCTACCATGACTAGAGACTATGTGCATGAGAGGGTCAAGAAGGCCATCTTTTAGGAGAGGACCCTTTGCTGCATGAACGTTGACATTCGCAAGCAGCAGCATGCATCTTACCAAAGCAACCGCCGCATTGAGAAGCTCCTCAAAGAGATCAAGGACCAGGGTGCTGCTGATACTGAGGAAGGTGAAGATGAATACAATGATGAGCATGGGGCCCAGCAGTCCACAGAGTCTGATCACACTCTCATTTGGGGCATGGAATGCCCAACAGGATAGTCTGGTGGACTGGAAGACGTTTGCTGATGTCACCTCTGGGTTTGGATACCAGGGTACTTCCTCTTCTCGCCCTCACGGCAAAGGGTCTGCTATCCCTGAGGATGATGATGATGATGACTATGACCAGGATGAGGGTGACCAGGACGAGGATGACCAGGATGAGGATGAGGATGCCGAGGATGACGATGACTACTGAGTTATTGGGGCGCTAGTATAGGTCTTTTCCCTTTTCGGTGTTTCGATGCCAAAGGGGGAGAAGACATTCTCATCGCTTTGCATGGGACTTGGGATTTGCCTTGGGACTTGGGATTTGCCTTTTATTTGGATATTCAAACTTGAACTTTATGTGTGTTATCTACTGCTCTTATGTGTGTCTATGACTATGTGCTTGTGTGCAACATCTATTGTAACTCATGTGAGATCTATGTGTGCTATCGTTGGTATTATTTTCTTTACATGATTTACTTCATTATCTTGTTGCACATAGTCAAGGGGGCCACATTTATATGTTATTCGATGCAAATCACTTGTTGTCATCGAACACCAAAAAGGGGGAGATTGAAAGGACATTTATTGTCATAATCACTTTTGGTGTCCGTTAACAACAAGTAGATCATTTTACAGTTTGTTATTGTCCACAGGTTGGTATTATCATAGATAAACATCACACACACTCTTGGGAAAAGACCACATACATTTGCCACTGTTCTGGAAACTCCAGACCGGAGTCTCCGGTCTGCCAAGACCGGAGTCTCCGGTGTGGTCCGGAGTTTCCGGTTCTGGCTCCAGTGGTGCCTCCCAGGACATGGCTGGGACATTCTGACTAGGGGTTCGGAGGCTGCACCGGAGGTTACTCCGGAGTCTCCGGACTTTGGTCAGTCCGGAGTCTCCGGTGTTGAAAGGCCGAAGTCTCCGGTGTTGCTGGTGAAGAACTAGCCTGGGTCAGTCAGAAGGGCAGTCCGGAGACTGGTCCGGAGATTGGCCGGAGTCTCCGGTGTAGACCGGAGTCTCCGGTCTGACTTTTCTGCAACGGTCAGAAAACGGTTCGTGGAGGGGGCTGTCTATAAATAGGGACCCTTATCTTCTTCCTCCAGCTGCTCGAGCTGCTCAAGAACACCAACACCATTAGAGCCACCAAATCCACAAGATCTCTTCATCCAACCATCCAAAGTCATTGATCTTTGGAGAATCGAAGGAGGAGGCCTTGATTCACATCTTCACCAAGAGAGATCTTCATTTCCCCCTCATTCACTTGAGGGCCCCCAAGCTCTAGTGTTTCTTTGGAAACCCTAACTTTGATTTGGTTCTTACAAGCTTGTCTTTGATTTGTCTTGACAGCTTGCTTGTATTTGGGAGCCTCCAATTCAGTTGTGGATGTGTGCCCCGAACTTGTTGTAAAGGTGCTGACTTCCACCTCGAAGGTTGTCGATATGGTGGAAGGTGAATCGAGCCCGTTGGGGTGAGATTCATCGGAGAACAAGGGAGGCCTCTCGTGGCGTTGGTGGTTTGAAACCACCCCCTCTCGAAACATAGACGTACTTCCCCTCAAAAGGAAAGAACTACGGGAAACAAATCCTTGTGTCTCCGCGTCCACTCCCTTGGTTACTTCTATCCTTTACCGCACTTTGCTTACTTGTTCTTGCTTAGTGTTGTGTTAGTTTGTGCTTGTTTGACATATAGGTAAATTCACCATAGTTGCATATTCTAGAGAATTTACCTTTCTTGTCAAACCATAAATTGAAAAAGAGTAAAATTTGAAGTAGCACCTATTCACCCCCCCTCTAGGTGCCCATACGATCCTTTCACCCATCGTTTAGAGCGGCGTCGAGATAGAGGAAGATAAGAGGAAAATTATTCCGACGTGGCGCCTTCTCCTCCATCGTCATATTGTGCATGTTAGAAAAACCGTGTGAGGCACATTCTGCCATGGGGATGTAATGTGCCGGTTTTGTCACTTATGCATCTATGACGATCAATAGGAACCATATTACTTCCCCATCATGCATTAGTGATAATAAAAATCTATACCAGAGAACAATGAAAACCTATACCATGTTCCCACTCTAGAGAACAAACAAAATCCATACCATGGAAGCTAAACCTCAGGTGACAGCTAGGGTTGTACGTAGTACGAACTCCCAATTTACATTGATATAATCACAAAGAAAAAACTTATATTGGTATAAAACCCATTTATGTCTCGATCAAACTCATGGACCGCCAGAATGACAAAGGGAGGAAAACTAGGTGACTTCCATCAACCGAATTAATAGTCCAACATTTTCCTATAAGAATTTGGACTGACATTTCTATTCATTGCACATGTATGGCCTCTTGGGTTCAAAGAAAGGGTGTATACGTTTTTTTCCTATTCCGATGAACCAAGCAAGCAAGTTTATAAAATTCATGTTTCTCCGGACATCCTTTGCCCACATATTTCTATCTTGCTCATGTGCTATTTTTTTCTCAATTCCTATGTTTTCAGAATCCTACAAATCAAAGAACCCTATTCGTTTTTCTTTCAACTAGTCTGGCACGCATAACCCTCTCTAACAGGTCATGTCTCGCTAGTTTAGACGGAAGAGGACGCATAGGCACGCCCTCTTCCTCCTCCCCGACCCCCTCCGTCCAATTCCCTCCTCTGCCGCCATCGGTGGAAGCCGTCGGGAAAAGCCCGGGCGGTGCCGGCGGCGATGGCCTTCCATTACCCGTGTGTGCGAAGGGCTGCGCAGGGCTATGCCGGCGAGTGGCAACGGTGCGACCATGACGGAGAGCGAGGGACTGGGGTCGATATGATGCACGTTGGTGGTGTTGGTGGCAGCAGGAGAAGATGGCCGGCATTGGCGAGGTCGTCCAGCGAGGCAGCCATGGCGGCTTGAGGTTGTAGGCCCAGATCTGGCCCCTCTAGGCCTGATTTAGGTCGGGCAGGCCTGGTCACTTGGTTGGCCGAACCTGCTGGCCTCAGCACAGTGGTCGCCCGATGGTGGCCTAGCTATGGAATCCCAGCCAACATGGTGCAGGCACCGAAGACGTGATCTATAGAGGGCCGCTCTGGCGATAGACACGACGCTAGAGATTAATCTCCATAAGAAACGAATTTTCACAAGTCATAACACAGGCAGTGGTGGCCAAGCTCCAGCTTCGCATCTCGAGTCATCTGAGGGCGGCGGTATGCACTGCCGTGGCCTGGTGACATGCCAGATCTAGGCCGATGAGGGCATGTTCTAGGTCTTGCGGGCCAGATCTGGGCTAGTGAGAACCTGATCTGGGCCTTGCAAGGCCCTGGCCGCCCTGTCCTAGCTCTGGTCGGAAGGCTACTGCACACCATCCCCGTACGTGTGGCCTGGGGCCAGATCTGGGCCAGGCGGGCCTAGATTTGGAGGGTTTCTGCGGGTTCCGAGTTGCAAGCAGTCCGGAGGTGCCGTTACTGCCTTGCTCATCGATGTTGTTTTGCTGTGTGATGGTTCACGTTGACCCCCTTGGCCATCCTGGTGGTTCTGGTTCGGTGATTGTTCTACCCCACAGGTGTGAGATCGTGATTTTCCTCAGACCGACGGCGGTCCAACAGGCCCGGGTGAGTATGGTGGCGACGATGTAGATGCTTGGTGGCGGGGATCCGCGGTGGCGGCAGATCCACTAGTGGATGGAGGAGTAGGGACTAGCGTTTGAGTTGGCGTCGACGGTGACACCCTGTTGCTGCAGTGTGGCGGCGGGGATTCACGAGTCCAAATGGGCTCGGCTGGGCCAGAGAGGATATGCTTTGCCTGTGTTGCTACATCTGATCAGCTATCGCCCCCGGCGGTGGAGGTAGTCCCTTTCCGCTGACCCCCGCCGAAGTTTCTTCTTTTTGGTCATACCAGCCTCACAATTTGGGTCATGATGAGACGACAGTGGTGACTGCAAGACCGTGGTGGCGTGTGCATGTGGGCAGCGAGATGGGTGGAGCCGTACGAAGCGTCCGGGAGTGTGGATTTTGAGGGATCGGAAAATATCCTTGTCGTCCAGACGCCGACACGTTGACGCCTGCGGATGTCGCCATCCTTCTTGAAGGGCGTCAGGAGTATCGCTTCCCCACCTCCTGTAACTTATCAGGGGAAATCCTAGGACCTCTCTAGACAGTAGCGTCGTTGTCGTCGCTCCTATTCATGAATGTGCTGCTTGGTACGCGGCGCTCCTGAGTGCTAGACGCGCTGTAGTACATCTTCAGAGTGCGTAGCGGTTATGAGTTAGCTCCGTTTTTGTTGAACCGCCGATTTCGGCTTTGTTTTCTTTTGCTTTCTTTTTGTTTTCTTTTTGGATTGGTTGTTGTGCTGTCGATCTGCTCGAGTAGAAACTCATCAGCGAAGCTTCCGCACGGTCCACAGAATGACTCCATCGTCGTGCCATGACATTGACCGGTGGCCATGCCGAGGAATCAACACAAATACTCCCTCCGTTTTAAAATACTCCCTCCGTTCCAAAATAAATGTCTCAGATTTGTCAAAATTTGGATGAATCTAGACACTATAATCTAAGACATCTATTTGGGGACGGAGGGAGTATAAGATGTTTTAGGTTTGTAAAGGAAATGTATCTAGACTTTTTTAGTGTGTAGGTTCACTCCAAACCTCAATGAACCTATACATAAAAAGAAGTCTAGATACATTTTTTTCACAAACCTAAAACATCTTACATTTTGGAACGGAGTGTATCTAGACTTGTTTTAGTATGTAGATTCACACCAAACTTGAGTGAACCTACATATTAAAACAAGTCTAGATACATTTGCTTCACAAAGGTAAAACATCTTATATTTTAAAACAAAGGAAGTATTACTCTAGATCCTGCCTTTTGCCGTGCGGAGAGTCGTCACACGTAGCTGATCACTGTTCCGTTTCTTTCCTACATAAAGGCAGGGTAAAGATCATTATGCAGTCGAGAAGGCCATGTAAAATTACTAGGCATAGACATGTGCTCCCTCCGTTTAAAATATAAAATGTTTTAGGTTTATAAAGCAAATGTATCTAGACTTGTTTTAGTATATAGGTTCACTCAACTTAGGGATGAATCTATACACTAAAAGAAGTCTAAATTTATTTTCTTTACAAACCTAAAACATCTTGTATTATGGAACGGAGAGGGTATGTACATACGGATTAAAAGAGGCCGAGAAAGGCGATCGCTGTTAGCCGGGTCCCGACTGGAATCGTGTAGTCCAAACTGACCGTCCAGCTGAGAAGTCGGAGAGGACCGCGCGTGCCGTTTTTATGACTCGTGATAGCGTGTGCAGCTTTGTCGTCTTCTCCGGCAGCGATCGCACCGGTGGTCGACGGTGACACGTACATTTTTTTTGCCAGAACCAGTTGTTTGGTTCGAACTCGGCGTAACCTGTCACACTTTAAGTGTACCAGACATGTATACTTCCCGGCTCCAGCCAAACTCCTCTAGTCCTGTGATCGCGATCGCTTCAACAAAGACTGCTCACGCTCAGCCATGCAGTGCATTATATTCCGAGCAGGAAATCGACTTCGGCTCGTAGATTACACAAGCTCCTATTGTAAAAATAAGTTTTTTATGTTTCACAATTGGTTCATGTATCGATATGTCTAATCCTTGATTTTTTTTTTAGATAACAAATGATGGAATTCAATCATGGCGAAACCGATTACAAACGCACCACAAAAAAAAAGGAAAATACAATGTAAACCCAGAAGACTAGACACCGTACTCCCAAATCGCAATCAAGCCCTTCGTCCTCATCGTCACCACCCAGATATAGGGACCGGATCCGAAAGCCGCCCATCTTCAGACACCATCGAGTCACCGCCGCCACCTTCGCCACATTGGGCTTTGAACACCGCAGGAGTGTCCAACCCGAGGGGTGAGAGCTAATAATCTTTTCCAGACCATCGAGCAGGCAGGAGACGGTGGAGACCGAGTAGTTCCTCCAATCCAAGGTCCCCGAGCAGTAGGTCCCAACCATCGATGCCACGCCTAGCCGCCTCCTCCCCTCGCCACCATGGCCGGCCGGAGGAAATTGCAAGACGCGGCAGTCGCATCTCAAAAAAAGACCCCAAACAACCCTAACGAGGAAGGCGTTTATACCATCCTCTTCCCCTTCCTCGCCACCACGACCGGCCGAGGGGAAGACAACAACAGCAGCATCCTTCCGACTCCTGAAGCTCCACGGCAGAGTCAAAATACGACCACGCCCGGAGAGACCACCCTCCCCAGATCCGCCGATCTGAGAGGATACCTGGCCAGCAGCTCATCGGCGCCGCCACAAGTGGCCTTGCTGAGATGGGGATCGATCTCCGGCACCCTTATTCTGACGCGACGCCACCTTCGCCATCCCGACGACGTCTCCCAGCACCCTAGCAGATCTCCAGCCCTCACCACCGGCGGTCCACTGAAGCTCCGCCTCCATGGAACCACCGCCTTCGGGGACCACTGCCGCCAGCCCACCGGAGCAAGGTCTTCGCGCAGCAGCAGCCGCGCCAGCATGCCCCTCACCAAGAATGCCGTCCACCATGGCTTCTTGGCTCACGCCGTCGTGTCCATAAGCGGGGAAAGGAGCCCCGCCGCCAGCGCCCAGGCTTTGCCTGGCAACACCATACGGCAGCGGCGGGGAGGAGGAGGGAGGGCGATAGGGGAGGCCGGCGGCGGCGGTTAGGGTTTTGTCCCCGTCGTCCGCGCGAGGGGCGACGTGTGACGGGGTAATCCTTGATTATGTGATGACTAGAATGATGAACGTTTTTGATAAAATAGTTGTATGCATCGAAAATTAACATTGCTAAAAAGGATAACAAATGGAAAAATATCAAATAGAAATTAAGAAGAAGAAAAGTTGCAACAAGAGCCTCCAGCACTTGCTTGTTTTTCACACTCGTAGTCACAGTGAAACCGGATTTTGTTTCATCCTTTCCTTTTTCTTTTTTGAAAATAGTAACAGAGCCTAGGCCTCTACATTGATAGATATGCACATACGTTTCCGGTTGATAATGCAAATCTAAACCTATGAAAAAGGACAACAAAGAAAAATATACAACTCCTAAACTAAACCTTTCAAGGAGAAAACGTGGCACATGCGCCAATGGTGACGAATCCAAACATAGGTTGATCCATGGATTTTCATTGTCAAAGCCATGCTCCAATCCACCATCTCCAGCAAGGACCTAATGCAGGCTCGTGTCGACGTAGCCTGATTGGACATCTTGTGTACGTTTCCATCAGAGCGCACATACTCATCGATGAAGCTGCCTTTACCATAATCTCTTGTCCTTCTCATGATACCTCGACAGTTGGATACCATTGGAGGAGATGCCGAAAGATGGATACGTCCAATACTTCCCTAGCTCTCGTGACTGTCGATCCACCTTTGATCCAGCGGCAACATGCATGAATTAACGCCTAGGAGGCACCGTGCATAGCACCTGTCAGTAAGTATGACTTTGCGCCTCCATGAGTCACCATACTTAGCACCTTCCGATAAGAGACATGACTTGGCGCATCTGTAGGAGTCACTGCGTGTAGCACCTAATGAGCCAGATCGACCCACTCTAGAGGTGGAGGGTGCGGCCTCAAAACATCATCACTAACTTGTGACCTAACCTCCATGTGGCCCACACGACATTGGAGGTTGCCATCGTTGTAGAACTAGGGTCGCTCCCTATTGTCAAACTCACGCGCCGCCATTGGCAACACAGTGAGGTGGATGCATCTAGATGCCGCCACTTGACTCGATTTCTGGCTAACGTACTGCCATGCTTCAAACAGCCTCCGACAGTCACCACATCCCTACCGCAAGCCGCTTCTGGTCCCATTAGACCAGCCCGAAGAAACGAGGCCGCCATAGCCTCAGCATCGCTGTTGGGTCATCTCCGGCCGGCCACACAATCACCAGCAACCAAGCCACCACCGTCCTAGGATTTCCTCCCAAGAATCCTTACTCCGTCTGGCAAGCAGCTGATGTCTAGGGCCACCGCCGCTATCTAGGTCGTTGATCTCCTATCACGGGAACAGACAAGGAGACGAGATTCCACCATCCATCTCGAGGGGCTCTGACCCCCGGTTTTCTCTAGAGGCAAGGAGTTGGAGGGGAGGAGGGGGCAGGACGGTAGCTAGGGTTTTGCCCGAGCCAGCCCCGGTAGCGACCAGGATCCCGCTGTTGTTGCTCCAACTGCGTGTTTTATCCTTTACTAGGTAGGAAACGCGGCTTGCCGCTCGATTGCCCGCTTCGCGGGCAACACGGTATAAACAATCGCTTTGAAAGACAATGAAGCTAAAACATTATACATAGGCAATTCTATTAGAGAGATTAGAGTCATTTTACATCATAAACAAAAGATATCGATGTTTGCGACTTAACCATACAATCAAAGAATAAAATCTAAAGGAATCATGCTCCACAAATGGTATCAAAAAACATAGAACAACAAAAAATGGATTAAAAAACAGAACACATGGAAGGCGAGAATATAGAAATACATTACGTACAGTCACAATTCACAAATATTAGTTGCAAGCTTGCATTAGTCAAATACTTAAAGGAGTAGCATCCAAATCCATTGCGGGTACACAAATTTACCGAGGATTACAACGGTTTCATACACATACTTAAAAAATCGAAGACCTATATTTTATTTCACCTAGAACCACAGGTAACCTTTCCAAAACCCTACTTCCTAGTCAGTCCAGCTGCTCAAGAAAGCATCGCAATCCTTCACAAGCACCAGCTATCCCAACAATGATGAACTGTAGATGAAAGTGTGTCTAATTTGGCAAAAACGATAGAAACATGATTCATTTGACAAGGTTTTTTAAGAAGTGACTCATACTATTTACACACCAAGGAATCAATAGTCTGATGTTAGCATCTGTACTCAGTGAGCTCTTACATTTTCATGTTCAGAAACAAGTAACACGTAGTGCAGGCTACAACACGATCCAGTCAATACATAAAATCCCTCCAGCTTCATCGTAACTTCGTTCCACACACACTGGAAAATCATGATCATGTGACAAAAAAGAAGAATGAAGTGCTTATGTTAGATGATATTACACAAAGGCATGCCAAAAGTTGAAGACAGAAACTGACATAAATCTTGGCTGGAGCCCTAGAACTCTAGCACTCGGAGCAAGATTTCAAAAACAAGCTAAGAAGCCATTAAAAAAAAGGATAAGAACTAACTTCCACCGAGGAATGATGATACCCCACTATAAATCATGTATTTAATAAAGCTAAGACATAGAGCTTTGCCCAGCTTTAATGCTCCATATATCCACATGAAAGGACCTTATATTTAAGTAGGTACAACAAACATTGTTTTTCTCCCTTATTTGGAATCACCAACACACTTACTAAATCAGGGGCCTCCAGAGCATCTATCCACTATTTCAACATGTAACTTCGAACGAATTATGGTGGTGGATTTTTTTATACCGAATCACCTAGACATTTTGTAAAACAATAGGTCGTAAGTAATATGTCATTGACACCAAATCCACCATTAACAAAATTAGCAGCATGCAGATTATAACCCAACAAAGATATTTATACTACATCAAGAAATGCAAATAGTAATGGAGAGTAACTAATAAACGCAGCAATACAGTGCCACCAGAAAAACATGAAAATACTTTAGGAAGATTTTTCCCATTAGGGATTGTATTCTGTAAAGAAGGCAGTACCAAAACAACTAAGATGGTTCCTTTTGTAGATGCTTTTGAACATTAAAATAAGTAGCAAACATCATTCTATTTTGGTCATAAATATGCAAAGATGTATATATATAGTATTTATGATAATTAATTTCCCAACATCAGCTACTTTGATACTAATATGACATGACAAACTGAATTTCTAAGAGTTCTAGGATGTACAAACTTGAACGTAGAACATGTGACATGTACATCAGACTGAATAAATCTTACCATGAGGGCTAGGGCCTGGAGAGGTTTTATCAAGTGTAAATCAGTGCCCAGTATTGAAGATAACGACATATGCATTCTTGCATCCTGAAGGCGAGCGATAGATTTTCTCAAGCCTAAGAGTTCCCGTGCTCTTTCCATATCTGACAGACATCTCACATTCCTAAACAAGGAAAGGGGAGCGAAAGAACTCCAGACTGCAGCTGCAATTCTAGACAACATAAATTTAGCACAAAAGCTTTCATCCTGAATAATCAAACACGCACAAATAGCAAGCATGTCCTGCTACACTTAGGGAAAAGGAAGCAAATAAGTGTCATATGAAAAGCATTGCACATCTACCTGCAACAAGAGTAGGATACCTTAGCACTGAATTTGCGGTTGCCGGATACCTCAAACACGTTCTTCCTGTATTTGATAGAATTCCAAGGGATATGAACAAGTGACTCCCACACAACACCGGTCTCTTTCCCTTTCCCCTCTGCCTCTCCAACATGTTTCTAGTTTCCAGTGTGGGACATTTATAGAAGAGAAAAGCTAAAGTATCAACTATCTGCCTTGGTATAATCATAATTACAGAAAGACGAGGCGATGCGTATTTGCCACACATGTATTTTCTCTGTTCCCAATGGCCTAAATGATATGCACCTTCTAAGTTCCTTCGACAAACAATTACTATAAATATCATGGCTCATGGTGAAATATATGATGTTGGTTGATTCAGACTGTAGTAAGAAAATTCAAATATAAGCAAGATTATCTTGACAATACATGTCTCCTAAACCACAACCAGCTAGAGAGGTAAGAATTGTAGGGAGTGCATACAAGAAAGCACAACCAAGTACAAGTGATAGAAGAGTAAGAAAAGAGGACCTTAGTGAACCAATAGTTTTGCTGTATGGGAAAGAACACTACGTGCTTTGCAATTCTCTACTGTGGAAACGCAAACAAAAACAGAATCCGGCGGAACAGTTCCAAGTGAGAATTGAGTAGATACTACTACGGAGTTTACTTAACTGGGAACTTAGAACATAAGAAAAAATAGCATATTTAAGCAATCTGAAAATTAGCTTATTTAAGAATTCTGAAAATTAGCTAATCTTATGATTTCATCATAGAAGTTTAGATGAAAAATGTATGCAGACCTTTTCATCCTGCAACCTTGTTCATAGAGAAATTAAGTTCTCCACGCAACACTACTATCCACCATCCAATAGATCGGACCATCACTAAAGTTGTAATTTGTCACGGAAAAAAGAGTGTATAGTTGAAACAATCATGTTGCGTAATCCATTGCAGTGTGATTATATTTGAGTTAATCTTATAAATAGTTGAATAAAAAGTATATAACAGGTTGTTGCTGGTAGTCTGCCTTGACAAACACAGTGGAAAACAAGTCAAGATAAGTATATGGGCATTGGGGGTGGCACATGTCGGAGAACTCACTGAGTTACTGTTGTATCCTGTAACACCAAAATATCGTCTAAAATCCTCCAAATATTTTGGTAAGGTTACACAAAGATATTCCAACTCTAGAAAGAAACAAGTAATAAAAATGTATATATAGCAGGGCTGGCCTAAGATTCTATCTTACCGAGGCTTTACAATTTGATTTGAAGTTGAAGCTTTTAAGAAACTTCTAGATAACTGAATGGTAACGAACAATCGTACAAATGATCAAAATTGCTTGTCACCTCTCCAAGAATATTCTAGCAAAATATTTCTTCTCCAAACAGTTAATCGTTAAAAAAGTTTTAGCTCTGCTGATGTGACAAGAGGTAATATAATTATGTACTACAAGAACAATAATTCACGTTCATAATCTTGGTACAAAGTAACATTGAGCTATCGGTAGATAAAAATGACATCATAATACCAACAAAAAAGTGAAAGACGATTCCCTCTCAGACCGTGAATCTCTACCTCTTGTGCAGCAGCAACGTATAAGATAAACCTGAAAAAAGGAAAGAATTGGTCAGCGACATTTTTCAGACCCTTGAAATTAAGCTACATAGAGATGTAGGCTTGGTTAGACACTTCAGAAATGAAGCTATGTTATCTGGTAAGCTTTGCTCATAGAGTGAAAGTGGCATATAAATCAGAAATTTGAACAGAAAATATAACTCAAAATAAAGTGGCATAGGAGAATCTAGGGTCCTTGTCGTAAAGAAAGTGGATTGGACTACATATCCAAGTTCAACTAAGTGATTTGCTACCAAATACGAGAAAACCATTAGGCTGTTCCAGCGCACGGTTAACTATGTAACTGTGATGATAATCTCCTAGCAGAACTCTTTTACCTCACAAGTTCAGGCTAAAATCGACATGGACATTTCCATATCAAACAAAGAAAATAATATACACTCCTATGATAGGTTGTGTGGAAAAAAACCTCGGAAGAGCTCCAGCCTTTATGGTTGTCAAAACGGAGCGAGCTTCAGTGACTTGGTGTTATCAAGTCTCACGGTGACTTGGTGCTATAATCAACCATCCATTTCTGATCCAACGTACCAGATCGACTCTAATTTTGAACTAAATATTTAAAACTACTCCAAAAAAAATTGAAAAAATTTCTAGTGAAGTGTAATTGGCTCGTTTTGAAACCTATGAATGTTTCATGCCATTTGGATAAGTAGTTTATGATTAAATAGCTTTTTACGTTTTCTAGCACTAGTTTAAAATAAATACCTATTTAATTAGAAACCTTTGATCCAAATGAAATGAAACTTTACCAGAATACAAATCGAAACATGTATGATTGGCTAGAATTTTTTTAATTTTTCTCAATTAGTTTTAATTATTTAGACAAAATCAGAATCAATCTGGTACATTGGATCAGGAATGAATGGTTGATAGTAGCACCAAGTCACGGTAAGACTTGGTAACACCAAGTCACTGAAGCTCGCTCCTGTCAAAACACACACTCTTACGACAGGTCGTGTGGCAGAAACCCTCGGAAGGCCTCAGTGCTTTTATGGTTGTCAAAGCAAGACAGAAAGCCGCAGTTGGCCGTCATGGCCAAAAGAATGTTGAGAGGAAAAACCAAAATTATGATGGTAAAATATAGCTATCTACCTACTGAATTTTGCATCAACTTCAAATAAATCACTGCTATTTCAGTTCTTCAAGAGCACTAGTGCTCCAAGGTAAAATATTTTATGTTCTAAATCTATGCTGCATACGCAGAGCACTGCCAAGAGAAGAAACTTAATCATTTAGAGGACACAGCGAAAGGATATTGGCTAGCACCAAAGACCATGCGCCACCTTCTTCTCGAATGCCCCTTCTCGAGACAGGCCGGGCACGACTCGCTCGCCGCCCTCCGCATGACCTATAGAATACCAAATCCTGACGATAGCTCACTGTTCGATTGGCTGACTACAGCAAAACAGGACACACCGCAGCCTCTACGCATGGGTCTGGAAATGGCGGCACTACTATTACCTTGGATGATATAGAAGTACAGAAACAGATGTGTATTCGACGGGATAAAGCCCTCCAACAACAGCCTGATGTCTCAAATCAGGGAGTAAGCAGGCCTTTGGGAAAGAGCCGGAGCACTGGCCTTAGAGCCGTGCTGCCAGCAACAAGAGATGTACACTAGTTTTATTTTCTTAGCTTGTTGTAATGGCCTCTTAGGAGGATTGTAACAAACCCTACCTTTTCAATGAATGAAACGCAAAAATCCTTTGCATTTTCTTAAAAATATTTGTCGCAAAATCACCATTGTCAACATTAGTAGCATCTTTTTCCTAATTCCTGATAACAAACTATACAACTTACAGAACAACAACACCCACTTACACTGTCAGATTCTGTCCTAGACCGTAGCTTTAGATAAGATGATGGCACGTTGTGCCAACGAGCTATAACCAGTACAACTAAGCAACAAAGAGCATATGAAGTAGAACCCAAGGAATTTCAAATAAATGAAACATAGACAGGGCAGTAAAAACAGCTACCTAGCATATAAGGCAGGTGAGGAGCAAGCACCGGCAGAAAGGGACCCTGGACTGAACAGAATCATCTCCTACAAAGAAGCATGGTTCAGAATGATAGTACGAACCTAGGCTATAAGCTCATTTCAGAAATGATATCATACAAAAGTCTAAATCTATACAAAATGGATAGAAAAATCGACTATAAATATGGGAATTGTTATCAAAATAGAAAAAAGGATAGATCTCTTACCTGCATCCGCATGTGCAGGTGTCACCTTGGATCATGATGGTGGCAGTGTCGGTGCTAGTCTCACCGCTAGTCCAGCACCCGCCGGGGTTAGGGAAGCGTACCTCCTTATGGACAATGTCCATTCCTCCTCCGAAATCGCCTGAAGGATCACTAAAATAAAAACATCAGCACAATTTCTTGGCAAAGCCCGACTCATCTATTTTCAGTATGAAAGTTCACCGCAGAAGTAATCACCTTTTCAGTATGTAAACAAGGAAAGAAGATCAGGACCTCTAGGTGTGACAATTGATATCACCTTTTAGAACCAAACAGTTATGGACATTGGCTATCTTCTTGTACTTAACAAAATATTCCCCACAAATATTGCTTAGGTTAAACAAAACCGCTATTGCTGCTTTAAATTGAAGACCACTATAAATAGGTTGATCTGCTATGAAAAAATTGATTACTAATTTTGTTTAGAACCTTAGCTAGCAGCACCACCTGCTATCTGCTACCTGCACTTGCTAACCAAAAACTGATTCCCTGCCAATGCACCTAGTGCCTACAGAACAGATGTGTGTCCCTTTTAGCTGGTTCCATGTATCCCTCAACTCCCTTCAACGGCACGTACAAGATTCTCCCTTGCTGTTTCCATGAATCCCTCAACTCCAGCGCCTCGTACCTGCTATGATTGTGATTGTCATAGTGCAGTCTCACAATAGCCTACATACATGGAACCCGTCAAGAACTGTTCCTAAAATGCAACTCCACACCACGCAATCCCTCCTATTCTAGCAATCCACGATGAATCCAACCCCAAATCGTCATTCCTCGAGCCAAAACCAGCACCAGATCGAGCCCACAAAAAATCGAAATTGCGGAAGAAAGGGAGGGGATGGTGGAATCCTTACTCGTGAGGCATCGGTCTCCTCGTCTGCGAGGACCTCCTGGCCGCACTGACCGGAACAGCGTCTTCCATCACCCCTTGCCATGGTCTCGGGTGGAGGCCACGGAACTCCGGGCTGGGATGTTGGCGACGTAGGTCGAGCGGTAGAGGAGGCGGGACGAGCCGAGGACGGTAGTGTCTGCCGCTCGGCCTCCAGCGAGGCCCCTCCTCCATTGTCGCCGCCACCGACGACGGTGCATGCGCGCCCTCCATTTCACGCCCTATCGTACTCCTTCCCATGGACGAGCCTCGCGCCGACGGTTCAGCTCCTCCTCGAGGGGGATAGCGCTGGCGGCCGGTTGGGAGACGGAGAATTTGCGGTGGCTAGGGTTTTGAGAAGATGATGCGGAGGCAGGAACAGGTGAGGAGGAGCCAAGGAGGATACCTTGCCCTCTCTGCACTGCAGGAAATCACAAGTTTGCCACCGCGTGCCAGCCGAATCACAAGTTTACAGAGCGCCACGTACACGCGGTCTCTGACAAGCGGGCCAGGCGACACGCAGGCCCTTAAATCAGTGGATAAGCAGGGATGGATTCCGGTGCGGGTGAAAATACGAAGGCGAAGTGGACGGCTATGATCATTTTGGAAACCCAATCTGACGGTCATGAGGGCACATGGCCTCTAAAAGCTCCCTTGGGGGGCTAGAATATTTCTTCTTGATTAAGTCCTTCCTCTCTTGAAGGCTTCTTCCATTTCTTTAACTTGATAGCTCACTGTCGAAAGAGAATTCATGATTTATAAGTGTGCTGCACTCTGGCCGCGAACTATATGTAAGTTTTTTTCTGAAATATATGCAAGTGTGCTGCACTTTGGCCACGCGAACTACAACATATGTAAGTATGTAACTATGGAAATCTAGTTATGACACGAACTCGTGTATGAGAAGGGGACCAGCATGCATACGGACCACTGCCTTAGATCCTCTCGTTCCATGCACGTACGGGTGGTACCAACAGACGAAGGAGACACATAATAATACACGTACGTGGCCAGGCAAAAGACGACGAGAGCAAGATAAGGGTATGTAACCACAACCACGAGGCAGGCGACCAAGCGTATCCAGCTATTCCAAAGATAATGGATCTATATAGACATACCGCAGTCCACAGATCACTAACATATACTCCCACAATCTAAATTATAAGATGTTTCAGCTTTTCATGAAATACATGTACGCATAGACGTCTTTAGTGTGTAGGTTTTTGCGAAATTCTACCAATCTATTAATAATCATCAACTTCAAGATAAAGAGACCTAAAAGTAATAAAATTAAAAATAGGTCGTTGGACCACCTAGTGACGACTACAAACATTAGCGAGCAATAGAAATAAAATTAGTGAACCTACACACAGTAATCGTCTAAATACATATGTTTTAGAAAAAATGCTAAAATATCTTATATTTTCGAGGGAATACTTCTAATTTCCTTGTTGGTTTGTAGATTTTGTGACATGCAAGTGTAAAATACAAATGGCAAGTTGGCAAAGTCCTCGTCGTTAATAACACCACTTGTCCACATATAATCAAACCAAGACCTGCCAACTCGATCTTGGAGAATCCGAGATATTGTGAAGACAATGTGCCGTACGTTGTACCCTTGTACATAGTGTCCATTCAATATAGTTTGTTGTCTTTTATCTTGTTGTCCAGCTTACGCTCCACAACTTATGTCGTCCCATATGTCAATATGTCGTATGCACACGCCTAGTGGGCGGTGTCCTTTTGATCATGATCGCTAAACTAAAAAAGCAGTACACGCTAGCAATAGATATTATTACTTTCGTTCCGAAATGTAATATGTTTTGGAAAGCTAAATTAGGTTTCAAAAACATACTAGACAGAAGACAGAAGAAAACTGGTAGTAACAAAAGTATGACTGTCTAGGAAAATGAGTACATAAACTACCATTATATTTCTTAATGGGGATTTTCTAGTAATTACATATGTGATACTATAAAGCTACTTTTGTTGAAAGCAAAGTACATAACAAGCGATCGCGATGTGGAAAGGTTAACATCACTACGGGACTGTTAATTATGCTGTTTCTGATGATGAGTGGCTGCTCCTGCCACTCACTTTTCTAGTATTTTTTGTCGATGCACATTATTGCTTAGCTTACAAATCGGTTGTTTTCAACTTTGATTTTGATGTGGCCAGTGACCATGACGTGGCTAGCTCCTAAGATTGACTACTTGGCATATTTGGTGGCGTACCTCTCACAAGTCACACGCTCACAAGAAGGTAGTAGGCACTATTGGAATTAATGTAATAGAAGCTAAGAAGTATAATAGTATGCGGGCCTTTGTGGCCCATTTTAAAAGTGGATACATATTAACATCTAAAAAATTTAGACTTTTTTATGTAAACATGTAGAAATGACTGCGTACGTAAAACATTTATTAGTACATATTTTTATTTGTGGGATATACATAAATAAATATTACACAAAAATAGCTATACTATCTGATATTGTGGATCTACAAATAGTATTTTTTGTACCTTAGTAAAATACTATTTATTAAAATTTAACGCACGTATGTGGGTGTGCAATTTTTATAAGAACTTTTTGATACTTCTAAATGATAGTTTCATCTTTTTGAAAATACTAGGCTTCATGGAGCCCGGGAGCCAAGCAGCCACACACGGTGGCTACAAAACAATGGTCACCATTAAGTGTCCTCAAATGGCGACATCTATCTCATGGATGTTGTGTTTTACAAATAACTAATCTATATCATTTCGAATTATTTGTTCATGAAAATATCTATATTTTCATGTGAGGTTGACCTAAGACACCATGCAAATATATGCTTGTACACTTGGCCATCTTCAATGCATAAATTATTTAACCAATGTTCGGTTGGTAATATGAGGATGATGGTAGCTTATACTAGGAGATATATACTTGGCAACGAGTTTATGCCGATTTTTGTGACCACATACAAGATAAGTAGTAATTATTTTTAGTAATTGATATGTACTAATTTTTCTGCTATACATGGCTTGGCATGTCAAGTCTTTAATGTTTCATTTCACTTTCTTATGCCATTAGTTGTAATAAACATTTGTTGTGTGCATGTGTCGATGAATAGGATGAAAAGCATTCTCTTTCGATAATTTACTAGAGAAGTTGATGTAATTGTCTTTTTGTAATTGCTTTCAAAAAATTAGGACATGGCTACTTTTCGAAGTTGATGGTGTACCTCGCCATTCTTCATTAATGGAGAGGCAAGAATATGCCAGCTGAATCTAATCAAATCCAGTAGTACAAATAAGTCACCTTTCGCAGTTACTCCGATTACTAGACTAAAACTCATATCATGAATATTAATTAGGAGCACAACGTTGAAACGGTATCTAATTCTTGCTTTCTTGGTGACACTAATTAATTGAAAATGATGTGTGCTCTCTCTGCTGTCAACCTCGGTTATTATGTGCTAATATATCGGTCACACAACTGATCCCTCTATTTTCTCATTGTCTCACCGTTAAATATGTGAAATCTGACAATCTAATCCTTATCAAAATGCTCCTCCAAAAATGGACTGTTCTGGAATTAACCTTAGATCCAACCCTTTCTCAACTTCTTACATCAGAACGTTACACAAAGGTATAATCTGAAATAGTTTTGTAAATCGGTTCATTTTGTCTGATTGGTTATTTTTACGTCAAATATACATCGGTGAGGACATCGTACAAGTTACTACTGTTAGTAGTTTTGCTCCGGTGCCCCCCCCCCCTCCTAAACTTAGGAAACTAAAAATATAAGAACGGCTAGGATTGACCGATACCCCTTCATGTCGTCCAAATCGAAGGGGTATTGGTTAATACTGACCCTTCTTGTGTTTTCAATTTTCTATGTTTGAGAGGAGGGGGAGGACACCGAAGCACATCAGGTTAATATTTTACTACACAGTGAGAAAATAAAGCTGGCATGCCGAAAATCCACTTTGACTCTTAGATGTATATACACTCATTGTTTGAAAAAATATTTTTAAATGGCAAAATAGAAACTTTCACATACACTTCCGAATATTTAATGTCCGTGCACAAACTTCTAGGGAAAATGAATATTTTTAAGGTCTATGTAAAAAAGGATAATTTTTTGATGATGCAATATAACTTCACGAGACATTTTCTGTCTTGTTTACATAGGCCACAAATTATTATTTTTCCGCAAAAAAAAATGTTTGCAAACATAAAACGTACAAATGTACACGCGATTTTTTGCATTTGGATTTTTTACATTTCAAAATATATTTTTAATGCATTTTTCTTAATAGGTGGTAAACGGACCACCTTCGCAGGCATGCATAGTACACAACCCAGAAAGTAACAGCCTTAAATATATGTTGCTGTAACAGTGTTTGATGGTACAGTGCTTTGCTTTTGTATACCCTAGCCCTCTTTGCCACTCTAGTAGCACTTCCATGACCATCTTCTTCATCATCTTCTGCCCAAATAATAGCACTCTCCTCTTTCTCAACTGCTGGTTGCTCCAGTGCACTCTGCTCTTTCTGAACATTGCCATCTGATGGGTGCTGTCTTGGATTGAGAATTACATCTGGCCTGAGCCCCTTGATAAAATTCCCATGATCAACTAAAACTTGCAACTGTTTGTGCTTCTTGGCAGCTATAATCATTGACACAATATCAGCATCTTCCTCAATGCACACAAGCCCATCATCTTTGAGTTCTTTCCTAGGTAAACACCAATACAAACTTAACCTCTCAGTTATCACACACCCTAGCTGGACTAGAAAATCATGTATCCATAGTAGTGACCATGTCTCACATCTGTAATTGTCAAAAAAGTCAACTACCCCTTCCACATAATCTATATCACCTTCCAATCCACAGAAGAATCCATTATGCTCAATTGACAATGTAAACTTTTCTGGGTCACCACCTGCATTGTAGTACACAATCCATCAAATAACTGAATAGCAGTGCTAAATTCAGACCACTAGAGTGCATAAATTCAGTTAACTGTAGTACAAAAAAAAGAAGCTTTCATGCACACCAATCACACATAGATCACACCCAAGAACAGATATATAACAACAAAGCACTGCTATCTGTATTTTTGTTGCACAAAATTCAGCAAGTAGACCACCTTTCTCTAAATCTAAAAACAGGGCAGAATTTTTTGCTGCATCCATCAAATTCAGAAAAAGACCACATTTTTCTCTGAATCTGAAAACATGGCACTATCCATCAACATCTCTAACATCTGGAACAACATCTCAACATTCCCCAAAGCCGTTCAACACCATTAATTTTGCACAAAGGGGAGCCGAACACAGGATCGATGTCAAGACAGGGGGAGGCCAACTTCTGCATGATGAACAACAATCTGACCACAAGACACTAGGGGGATCATGGCCATTACCCTGACCATGTCCATTACCCTGATCATGGCAGCCAAGAACCCTAACTAAACAGACGCAACCAAGAACCCTAGCTAAACCCATGGAGGAGGACGAGCTAGAGCAGCAGAATCGGACAAAGAAGTATGTGAGACACATACCATAATCGGGCGCCTCCATATCCCACCGACTGTAGTAAGGATTGTCGGCCATGGAGGCCTAGCTCCGCTCCTCGTGGGCGGCGGCGCTCCGCTCCTCGTGTATGCCGCGGCAGTGGCGAGAGGACAAAGCGAGAGGACAAAGAGTACGAGGTAAAGTGCAGGGCGGGGAGGCAGTGGCGACAAAATAGCCGATCACACACAGACCAGGTGGGGGTGGGTCCCAGCTACAGTACATGTACTAATTCATTAATTGGTCGGAACAAAGGGTTCAAGTCATTAAATGTCACCCCCTGTCTCCAACTGCTGAAATGTGAGATTGTCCAACTAACAAAGGTTGTTTCTACAAAATTACAAATCCTACGTGGTCCTAGCTGGAAACATGGTATAAACAATCGCTTTGAAAGACAATGAAGCTAAAACATTATACATAGGCAATTCTATTAGAGAGATTAGAGTCATTTTACATCATAAACAAAAGATATCGATGTTTGCGACTTAACCATACAATCAAAGAATAAAATCTAAAGGAATCATGCTCCACAAATGGTATCAAAAAACATAGAACAACAAAAAATGGATTAAAAAACAGAACACATGGAAGGCGAGAATATAGAAATACATTACGTACAGTCACAATTCACAAATATTAGTTGCAAGCTTGCATTAGTCAAATACTTAAAGGAGTAGCATCCAAATCCATTGCGGGTACACAAATTTACCGAGGATTACAACGGTTTCATACACATACTTAAAAAATCGAAGACCTATATTTTATTTCACCTAGAACCACAGGTAACCTTTCCAAAACCCTACTTCCTAGTCAGTCCAGCTGCTCAAGAAAGCATCGCAATCCTTCACAAGCACCAGCTATCCCAACAATGATGAACTGTAGATGAAAGTGTGTCTAATTTGGCAAAAACGATAGAAACATGATTCATTTGACAAGGTTTTTTAAGAAGTGACTCATACTATTTACACACCAAGGAATCAATAGTCTGATGTTAGCATCTGTACTCAGTGAGCTCTTACATTTTCATGTTCAGAAACAAGTAACACGTAGTGCAGGCTACAACACGATCCAGTCAATACATAAAATCCCTCCAGCTTCATCGTAACTTCGTTCCACACACACTGGAAAATCATGATCATGTGACAAAAAAGAAGAATGAAGTGCTTATGTTAGATGATATTACACAAAGGCATGCCAAAAGTTGAAGACAGAAACTGACATAAATCTTGGCTGGAGCCCTAGAACTCTAGCACTCGGAGCAAGATTTCAAAAACAAGCTAAGAAGCCATTAAAAAAAAGGATAAGAACTAACTTCCACCGAGGAATGATGATACCCCACTATAAATCATGTATTTAATAAAGCTAAGACATAGAGCTTTGCCCAGCTTTAATGCTCCATATATCCACATGAAAGGACCTTATATTTAAGTAGGTACAACAAACATTGTTTTTCTCCCTTATTTGGAATCACCAACACACTTACTAAATCAGGGGCCTCCAGAGCATCTATCCACTATTTCAACATGTAACTTCGAACGAATTATGGTGGTGGATTTTTTTATACCAAATCACCTAGACATTTTGTAAAACAATAGGTCGTAAGTAATATGTCATTGACACCAAATCCACCATTAACAAAATTAGCAGCATGCAGATTATAACCCAACAAAGATATTTATACTACATCAAGAAATGCAAATAGTAATGGAGAGTAACTAATAAACGCAGCAATACAGTGCCACCAGAAAAACATGAAAATACTTTAGGAAGATTTTTCCCATTAGGGATTGTATTCTGTAAAGAAGGCAGTACCAAAACAACTAAGATGGTTCCTTTTGTAGATGCTTTTGAACATTAAAATAAGTAGCAAACATCATTCTATTTTGGTCATAAATATGCAAAGATGTATATATATAGTATTTATGATAATTAATTTCCCAACATCAGCTACTTTGATACTAATATGACATGACAAACTGAATTTCTAAGAGTTCTAGGATGTACAAACTTGAACGTAGAACATGTGACATGTACATCAGACTGAATAAATCTTACCATGAGGGCTAGGGCCTGGAGAGGTTTTATCAAGTGTAAATCAGTGCCCAGTATTGAAGATAACGACATATGCATTCTTGCATCCTGAAGGCGAGCGATAGATTTTCTCAAGCCTAAGAGTTCCCGTGCTCTTTCCATATCTGACAGACATCTCACATTCCTAAACAAGGAAAGGGGAGCGAAAGAACTCCAGACTGCAGCTGCAATTCTAGACAACATAAATTTAGCACAAAAGCTTTCATCCTGAATAATCAAACACGCACAAATAGCAAGCATGTCCTGCTACACTTAGGGAAAAGGAAGCAAATAAGTGTCATATGAAAAGCATTGCACATCTACCTGCAACAAGAGTAGGATACCTTAGCACTGAATTTGCGGTTGCCGGATACCTCAAACACGTTCTTCCTGTATTTGATAGAATTCCAAGGGATATGAACAAGTGACTCCCACACAACACCGGTCTCTTTCCCTTTCCCCTCTGCCTCTCCAACATGTTTCTAGTTTCCAGTGTGGGACATTTATAGAAGAGAAAAGCTAAAGTATCAACTATCTGCCTTGGTATAATCATAATTACAGAAAGACGAGGCGATGCGTATTTGCCACACATGTATTTTCTCTGTTCCCAATGGCCTAAATGATATGCACCTTCTAAGTTCCTTCGACAAACAATTACTATAAATATCATGGCTCATGGTGAAATATATGATGTTGGTTGATTCAGACTGTAGTAAGAAAATTCAAATATAAGCAAGATTATCTTGACAATACATGTCTCCTAAACCACAACCAGCTAGAGAGGTAAGAATTGTAGGGAGTGCATACAAGAAAGCACAACCAAGTACAAGTGATAGAAGAGTAAGAAAAGAGGACCTTAGTGAACCAATAGTTTTGCTGTATGGGAAAGAACACTACGTGCTTTGCAATTCTCTACTGTGGAAACGCAAACAAAAACAGAATCCGGCGGAACAGTTCCAAGTGAGAATTGAGTAGATACTACTACGGAGTTTACTTAACTGGGAACTTAGAACATAAGAAAAAATAGCATATTTAAGCAATCTGAAAATTAGCTTATTTAAGAATTCTGAAAATTAGCTAATCTTATGATTTCATCATAGAAGTTTAGATGAAAAATGTATGCAGACCTTTTCATCCTGCAACCTTGTTCATAGAGAAATTAAGTTCTCCACGCAACACTACTATCCACCATCCAATAGATCGGACCATCACTAAAGTTGTAATTTGTCACGGAAAAAAGAGTGTATAGTTGAAACAATCATGTTGCGTAATCCATTGCAGTGTGATTATATTTGAGTTAATCTTATAAATAGTTGAATAAAAAGTATATAACAGGTTGTTGCTGGTAGTCTGCCTTGACAAACACAGTGGAAAACAAGTCAAGATAAGTATATGGGCATTGGGGGTGGCACATGTCGGAGAACTCACTGAGTTACTGTTGTATCCTGTAACACCAAAATATCGTCTAAAATCCTCCAAATATTTTGGTAAGGTTACACAAAGATATTCCAACTCTAGAAAGAAACAAGTAATAAAAATGTATATATAGCAGGGCTGGCCTAAGATTCTATCTTACCGAGGCTTTACAATTTGATTTGAAGTTGAAGCTTTTAAGAAACTTCTAGATAACTGAATGGTAACGAACAATCGTACAAATGATCAAAATTGCTTGTCACCTCTCCAAGAATATTCTAGCAAAATATTTCTTCTCCAAACAGTTAATCGTTAAAAAAGTTTTAGCTCTGCTGATGTGACAAGAGGTAATATAATTATGTACTACAAGAACAATAATTCACGTTCATAATCTTGGTACAAAGTAACATTGAGCTATCGGTAGATAAAAATGACATCATAATACCAACAAAAAAGTGAAAGACGATTCCCTCTCAGACCGTGAATCTCTACCTCTTGTGCAGCAGCAACGTATAAGATAAACCTGAAAAAAGGAAAGAATTGGTCAGCGACATTTTTCAGACCCTTGAAATTAAGCTACATAGAGATGTAGGCTTGGTTAGACACTTCAGAAATGAAGCTATGTTATCTGGTAAGCTTTGCTCATAGAGTGAAAGTGGCATATAAATCAGAAATTTGAACAGAAAATATAACTCAAAATAAAGTGGCATAGGAGAATCTAGGGTCCTTGTCGTAAAGAAAGTGGATTGGACTACATATCCAAGTTCAACTAAGTGATTTGCTACCAAATACGAGAAAACCATTAGGCTGTTCCAGCGCACGGTTAACTATGTAACTGTGATGATAATCTCCTAGCAGAACTCTTTTACCTCACAAGTTCAGGCTAAAATCGACATGGACATTTCCATATCAAACAAAGAAAATAATATACACTCCTATGATAGGTTGTGTGGAAAAAAACCTCGGAAGAGCTCCAGCCTTTATGGTTGTCAAAACGGAGCGAGCTTCAGTGACTTGGTGTTATCAAGTCTCACGGTGACTTGGTGCTATAATCAACCATCCATTTCTGATCCAACGTACCAGATCGACTCTAATTTTGAACTAAATATTTAAAACTACTCCAAAAAAAATTGAAAAAATTTCTAGTGAAGTGTAATTGGCTCGTTTTGAAACCTATGAATGTTTCATGCCATTTGGATAAGTAGTTTATGATTAAATAGCTTTTTACGTTTTCTAGCACTAGTTTAAAATAAATACCTATTTAATTAGAAACCTTTGATCCAAATGAAATGAAACTTTACCAGAATACAAATCGAAACATGTATGATTGGCTAGAATTTTTTTAATTTTTCTCAATTAGTTTTAATTATTTAGACAAAATCAGAATCAATCTGGTACATTGGATCAGGAATGAATGGTTGATAGTAGCACCAAGTCACGGTAAGACTTGGTAACACCAAGTCACTGAAGCTCGCTCCTGTCAAAACACACACTCTTACGACAGGTCGTGTGGCAGAAACCCTCGGAAGGCCTCAGTGCTTTTATGGTTGTCAAAGCAAGACAGAAAGCCGCAGTTGGCCGTCATGGCCAAAAGAATGTTGAGAGGAAAAACCAAAATTATGATGGTAAAATATAGCTATCTACCTACTGAATTTTGCATCAACTTCAAATAAATCACTGCTATTTCAGTTCTTCAAGAGCACTAGTGCTCCAAGGTAAAATATTTTATGTTCTAAATCTATGCTGCATACGCAGAGCACTGCCAAGAGAAGAAACTTAATCATTTAGAGGACACAGCGAAAGGATATTGGCTAGCACCAAAGACCATGCGCCACCTTCTTCTCGAATGCCCCTTCTCGAGACAGGCCGGGCACGACTCGCTCGCCGCCCTCCGCATGACCTATAGAATACCAAATCCTGACGATAGCTCACTGTTCGATTGGCTGACTACAGCAAAACAGGACACACCGCAGCCTCTACGCATGGGTCTGGAAATGGCGGCACTACTATTACCTTGGATGATATAGAAGTACAGAAACAGATGTGTATTCGACGGGATAAAGCCCTCCAACAACAGCCTGATGTCTCAAATCAGGGAGTAAGCAGGCCTTTGGGAAAGAGCCGGAGCACTGGCC
Source organism: Avena sativa (assembly GCA_916181665.1). Classification (NCBI taxonomy): domain Eukaryota; kingdom Viridiplantae; phylum Streptophyta; class Magnoliopsida; order Poales; family Poaceae; genus Avena; species Avena sativa. Next base: position 159,932,588 of record OV702294.1, on the reverse strand, counting down.
TTAGAGCCGTGCTGCCAGCAACAAGAGATGTACACTAGTTTTATTTTCTTAGCTTGTTGTAATGGCCTCTTAGGAGGATTGTAACAAACCCTACCTTTTCAATGAATGAAACGCAAAAATCCTTTGCATTTTCTTAAAAATATTTGTCGCAAAATCACCATTGTCAACATTAGTAGCATCTTTTTCCTAATTCCTGATAACAAACTATACAACTTACAGAACAACAACACCCACTTACACTGTCAGATTCTGTCCTAGACCGTAGCTTTAGATAAGATGATGGCACGTTGTGCCAACGAGCTATAACCAGTACAACTAAGCAACAAAGAGCATATGAAGTAGAACCCAAGGAATTTCAAATAAATGAAACATAGACAGGGCAGTAAAAACAGCTACCTAGCATATAAGGCAGGTGAGGAGCAAGCACCGGCAGAAAGGGACCCTGGACTGAACAGAATCATCTCCTACAAAGAAGCATGGTTCAGAATGATAGTACGAACCTAGGCTATAAGCTCATTTCAGAAATGATATCATACAAAAGTCTAAATCTATACAAAATGGATAGAAAAATCGACTATAAATATGGGAATTGTTATCAAAATAGAAAAAAGGATAGATCTCTTACCTGCATCCGCATGTGCAGGTGTCACCTTGGATCATGATGGTGGCAGTGTCGGTGCTAGTCTCACCGCTAGTCCAGCACCCACCGGGGTTAGGGAAGCGTACCTCCTTATGGACAATGTCCATTCCTCCTCCGAAATCGCCTGAAGGATCACTAAAATAAAAACATCAGCACAATTTCTTGGCAAAGCCCGACTCATCTATTTTCAGTATGAAAGTTCACCGCAGAAGTAATCACCTTTTCAGTATGTAAACAAGGAAAGAAGATCAGGACCTCTAGGTGTGACAATTGATATCACCTTTTAGAACCAAACAGTTATGGACATTGGCTATCTTCTTGTACTTAACAAAATATTCCCCACAAATATTGCTTAGGTTAAACAAAACCGCTATTGCTGCTTTAAATTGAAGACCACTATAAATAGGTTGATCTGCTATGAAAAAATTGATTACTAATTTTGTTTAGAACCTTAGCTAGCAGCACCACCTGCTATCTGCTACCTGCACTTGCTAACCAAAAACTGATTCCCTGCCAATGCACCTAGTGCCTACAGAACAGATGTGTGTCCCTTTTAGCTGGTTCCATGTATCCCTCAACTCCCTTCAACGGCACGTACAAGATTCTCCCTTGCTGTTTCCATGAATCCCTCAACTCCAGCGCCTCGTACCTGCTATGATTGTGATTGTCATAGTGCAGTCTCACAATAGCCTACATACATGGAACCCGTCAAGAACTGTTCCTAAAATGCAACTCCACACCACGCAATCCCTCCTATTCTAGCAATCCACGATGAATCCAACCCCAAATCGTCATTCCTCGAGCCAAAACCAGCACCAGATCGAGCCCACAAAAAATCGAAATTGCGGAAGAAAGGGAGGGGATGGTGGAATCCTTACTCGTGAGGCATCGGTCTCCTCGTCTGCGAGGACCTCCTGGCCGCACTGACCGGAACAGCGTCTTCCATCACCCCTTGCCATGGTCTCGGGTGGAGGCCACGGAACTCCGGGCTGGGATGTTGGCGACGTAGGTCGAGCGGTAGAGGAGGCGGGACGAGCCGAGGACGGTAGTGTCTGCCGCTCGGCCTCCAGCGAGGCCCCTCCTCCATTGTCGCCGCCACCGACGACGGTGCATGCGCGCCCTCCATTTCACGCCCTATCGTACTCCTTCCCATGGACGAGCCTCGCGCCGACGGTTCAGCTCCTCCTCGAGGGGGATAGCGCTGGCGGCCGGTTGGGAGACGGAGAATTTGCGGTGGCTAGGGTTTTGAGAAGATGATGCGGAGGCAGGAACAGGTGAGGAGGAGCCAAGGAGGATACCTTGCCCTCTCTGCACTGCAGGAAATCACAAGTTTGCCACCGCGTGCCAGCCGAATCACAAGTTTACAGAGCGCCACGTACACGCGGTCTCTGACAAGCGGGCCAGGCGACACGCAGGCCCTTAAATCAGTGGATAAGCAGGGATGGATTCCGGTGCGGGTGAAAATACGAAGGCGAAGTGGACGGCTATGATCATTTTGGAAACCCAATCTGACGGTCATGAGGGCACATGGCCTCTAAAAGCTCCCTTGGGGGGCTAGAATATTTCTTCTTGATTAAGTCCTTCCTCTCTTGAAGGCTTCTTCCATTTCTTTAACTTGATAGCTCACTGTCGAAAGAGAATTCATGATTTATAAGTGTGCTGCACTCTGGCCGCGAACTATATGTAAGTTTTTTTCTGAAATATATGCAAGTGTGCTGCACTTTGGCCACGCGAACTACAACATATGTAAGTATGTAACTATGGAAATCTAGTTATGACACGAACTCGTGTATGAGAAGGGGACCAGCATGCATACGGACCACTGCCTTAGATCCTCTCGTTCCATGCACGTACGGGTGGTACCAACAGACGAAGGAGACACATAATAATACACGTACGTGGCCAGGCAAAAGACGACGAGAGCAAGATAAGGGTATGTAACCACAACCACGAGGCAGGCGACCAAGCGTATCCAGCTATTCCAAAGATAATGGATCTATATAGACATACCGCAGTCCACAGATCACTAACATATACTCCCACAATCTAAATTATAAGATGTTTCAGCTTTTCATGAAATACATGTACGCATAGACGTCTTTAGTGTGTAGGTTTTTGCGAAATTCTACCAATCTATTAATAATCATCAACTTCAAGATAAAGAGACCTAAAAGTAATAAAATTAAAAATAGGTCGTTGGACCACCTAGTGACGACTACAAACATTAGCGAGCAATAGAAATAAAATTAGTGAACCTACACACAGTAATCGTCTAAATACATATGTTTTAGAAAAAATGCTAAAATATCTTATATTTTCGAGGGAATACTTCTAATTTCCTTGTTGGTTTGTAGATTTTGTGACATGCAAGTGTAAAATACAAATGGCAAGTTGGCAAAGTCCTCGTCGTTAATAACACCACTTGTCCACATATAATCAAACCAAGACCTGCCAACTCGATCTTGGAGAATCCGAGATATTGTGAAGACAATGTGCCGTACGTTGTACCCTTGTACATAGTGTCCATTCAATATAGTTTGTTGTCTTTTATCTTGTTGTCCAGCTTACGCTCCACAACTTATGTCGTCCCATATGTCAATATGTCGTATGCACACGCCTAGTGGGCGGTGTCCTTTTGATCATGATCGCTAAACTAAAAAAGCAGTACACGCTAGCAATAGATATTATTACTTTCGTTCCGAAATGTAATATGTTTTGGAAAGCTAAATTAGGTTTCAAAAACATACTAGACAGAAGACAGAAGAAAACTGGTAGTAACAAAAGTATGACTGTCTAGGAAAATGAGTACATAAACTACCATTATATTTCTTAATGGGGATTTTCTAGTAATTACATATGTGATACTATAAAGCTACTTTTGTTGAAAGCAAAGTACATAACAAGCGATCGCGATGTGGAAAGGTTAACATCACTACGGGACTGTTAATTATGCTGTTTCTGATGATGAGTGGCTGCTCCTGCCACTCACTTTTCTAGTATTTTTTGTCGATGCACATTATTGCTTAGCTTACAAATCGGTTGTTTTCAACTTTGATTTTGATGTGGCCAGTGACCATGACGTGGCTAGCTCCTAAGATTGACTACTTGGCATATTTGGTGGCGTACCTCTCACAAGTCACACGCTCACAAGAAGGTAGTAGGCACTATTGGAATTAATGTAATAGAAGCTAAGAAGTATAATAGTATGCGGGCCTTTGTGGCCCATTTTAAAAGTGGATACATATTAACATCTAAAAAATTTAGACTTTTTTATGTAAACATGTAGAAATGACTGCGTACGTAAAACATTTATTAGTACATATTTTTATTTGTGGGATATACATAAATAAATATTACACAAAAATAGCTATACTATCTGATATTGTGGATCTACAAATAGTATTTTTTGTACCTTAGTAAAATACTATTTATTAAAATTTAACGCACGTATGTGGGTGTGCAATTTTTATAAGAACTTTTTGATACTTCTAAATGATAGTTTCATCTTTTTGAAAATACTAGGCTTCATGGAGCCCGGGAGCCAAGCAGCCACACACGGTGGCTACAAAACAATGGTCACCATTAAGTGTCCTCAAATGGCGACATCTATCTCATGGATGTTGTGTTTTACAAATAACTAATCTATATCATTTCGAATTATTTGTTCATGAAAATATCTATATTTTCATGTGAGGTTGACCTAAGACACCATGCAAATATATGCTTGTACACTTGGCCATCTTCAATGCATAAATTATTTAACCAATGTTCGGTTGGTAATATGAGGATGATGGTAGCTTATACTAGGAGATATATACTTGGCAACGAGTTTATGCCGATTTTTGTGACCACATACAAGATAAGTAGTAATTATTTTTAGTAATTGATATGTACTAATTTTTCTGCTATACATGGCTTGGCATGTCAAGTCTTTAATGTTTCATTTCACTTTCTTATGCCATTAGTTGTAATAAACATTTGTTGTGTGCATGTGTCGATGAATAGGATGAAAAGCATTCTCTTTCGATAATTTACTAGAGAAGTTGATGTAATTGTCTTTTTGTAATTGCTTTCAAAAAATTAGGACATGGCTACTTTTCGAAGTTGATGGTGTACCTCGCCATTCTTCATTAATGGAGAGGCAAGAGTATGCCAGCTGAATCTAATCAAATCCAGTAGTACAAATAAGTCACCTTTCGCAGTTACTCCGATTACTAGACTAAAACTCATATCATGAATATTAATTAGGAGCACAACGTTGAAACGGTATCTAATTCTTGCTTTCTTGGTGACACTAATTAATTGAAAATGATGTGTGCTCTCTCTGCTGTCAACCTCGGTTATTATGTGCTAATATATCGGTCACACAACTGATCCCTCTATTTTCTCATTGTCTCACCGTTAAATATGTGAAATCTGACAATCTAATCCTTATCAAAATGCTCCTCCAAAAATGGACTGTTCTGGAATTAACCTTAGATCCAACCCTTTCTCAACTTCTTACATCAGAACGTTACACAAAGGTATAATCTGAAATAGTTTTGTAAATCGGTTCATTTTGTCTGATTGGTTATTTTTACGTCAAATATACATCGGTGAGGACATCGTACAAGTTACTACTGTTAGTAGTTTTGCTCCGGTGCCCCCCCCCCTCCTAAACTTAGGAAACTAAAAATATAAGAACGGCTAGGATTGACCGATACCCCTTCATGTCGTCCAAATCGAAGGGGTATTGGTTAATACTGACCCTTCTTGTGTTTTCAATTTTCTATGTTTGAGAGGAGGGGGAGGACACCGAAGCACATCAGGTTAATATTTTACTACACAGTGAGAAAATAAAGCTGGCATGCCGAAAATCCACTTTGACTCTTAGATGTATATACACTCATTGTTTGAAAAAATATTTTTAAATGGCAAAATAGAAACTTTCACATACACTTCCGAATATTTAATGTCCGTGCACAAACTTCTAGGGAAAATGAATATTTTTAAGGTCTATGTAAAAAAGGATAATTTTTTGATGATGCAATATAACTTCACGAGACATTTTCTGTCTTGTTTACATAGGCCACAAATTATTATTTTTCCGCAAAAAAAAATGTTTGCAAACATAAAACGTACAAATGTACACGCGATTTTTTGCATTTGGATTTTTTACATTTCAAAATATATTTTTAATGCATTTTTCTTAATAGGTGGTAAACGGACCACCTTCGCAGGCATGCATAGTACACAACCCAGAAAGTAACAGCCTTAAATATATGTTGCTGTAACAGTGTTTGATGGTACAGTGCTTTGCTTTTGTATACCCTAGCCCTCTTTGCCACTCTAGTAGCACTTCCATGACCATCTTCTTCATCATCTTCTGCCCAAATAATAGCACTCTCCTCTTTCTCAACTGCTGGTTGCTCCAGTGCACTCTGCTCTTTCTGAACATTGCCATCTGATGGGTGCTGTCTTGGATTGAGAATTACATCTGGCCTGAGCCCCTTGATAAAATTCCCATGATCAACTAAAACTTGCAACTGTTTGTGCTTCTTGGCAGCTATAATCATTGACACAATATCAGCATCTTCCTCAATGCACACAAGCCCATCATCTTTGAGTTCTTTCCTAGGTAAACACCAATACAAACTTAACCTCTCAGTTATCACACACCCTAGCTGGACTAGAAAATCATGTATCCATAGTAGTGACCATGTCTCACATCTGTAATTGTCAAAAAAGTCAACTACCCCTTCCACATAATCTATATCACCTTCCAATCCACAGAAGAATCCATTATGCTCAATTGACAATGTAAACTTTTCTGGGTCACCACCTGCATTGTAGTACACAATCCATCAAATAACTGAATAGCAGTGCTAAATTCAGACCACTAGAGTGCATAAATTCAGTTAACTGTAGTACAAAAAAAAGAAGCTTTCATGCACACCAATCACACATAGATCACACCCAAGAACAGATATATAACAACAAAGCACTGCTATCTGTATTTTTGTTGCACAAAATTCAGCAAGTAGACCACCTTTCTCTAAATCTAAAAACAGGGCAGAATTTTTTGCTGCATCCATCAAATTCAGAAAAAGACCACATTTTTCTCTGAATCTGAAAACATGGCACTATCCATCAACATCTCTAACATCTGGAACAACATCTCAACATTCCCCAAAGCCGTTCAACACCATTAATTTTGCACAAAGGGGAGCCGAACACAGGATCGATGTCAAGACAGGGGGAGGCCAACTTCTGCATGATGAACAACAATCTGACCACAAGACACTAGGGGGATCATGGCCATTACCCTGACCATGTCCATTACCCTGATCATGGCAGCCAAGAACCCTAACTAAACAGACGCAACCAAGAACCCTAGCTAAACCCATGGAGGAGGACGAGCTAGAGCAGCAGAATCGGACAAAGAAGTATGTGAGACACATACCATAATCGGGCGCCTCCATATCCCACCGACTGTAGTAAGGATTGTCGGCCATGGAGGCCTAGCTCCGCTCCTCGTGGGCGGCGGCGCTCCGCTCCTCGTGTATGCCGCGGCAGTGGCGAGAGGACAAAGCGAGAGGACAAAGAGTACGAGGTAAAGTGCAGGGCGGGGAGGCAGTGGCGACAAAATAGCCGATCACACACAGACCAGGTGGGGGTGGGTCCCAGCTACAGTACATGTACTAATTCATTAATTGGTCGGAACAAAGGGTTCAAGTCATTAAATGTCACCCCCTGTCTCCAACTGCTGAAATGTGAGATTGTCCAACTAACAAAGGTTGTTTCTACAAAATTACAAATCCTACGTGGTCCTAGCTGGAAACATGGTATAAACAATCGCTTTGAAAGACAATGAAGCTAAAACATTATACATAGGCAATTCTATTAGAGAGATTAGAGTCATTTTACATCATAAACAAAAGATATCGATGTTTGCGACTTAACCATACAATCAAAGAATAAAATCTAAAGGAATCATGCTCCACAAATGGTATCAAAAAACATAGAACAACAAAAAATGGATTAAAAAACAGAACACATGGAAGGCGAGAATATAGAAATACATTACGTACAGTCACAATTCACAAATATTAGTTGCAAGCTTGCATTAGTCAAATACTTAAAGGAGTAGCATCCAAATCCATTGCGGGTACACAAATTTACCGAGGATTACAACGGTTTCATACACATACTTAAAAAATCGAAGACCTATATTTTATTTCACCTAGAACCACAGGTAACCTTTCCAAAACCCTACTTCCTAGTCAGTCCAGCTGCTCAAGAAAGCATCGCAATCCTTCACAAGCACCAGCTATCCCAACAATGATGAACTGTAGATGAAAGTGTGTCTAATTTGGCAAAAACGATAGAAACATGATTCATTTGACAAGGTTTTTTAAGAAGTGACTCATACTATTTACACACCAAGGAATCAATAGTCTGATGTTAGCATCTGTACTCAGTGAGCTCTTACATTTTCATGTTCAGAAACAAGTAACACGTAGTGCAGGCTACAACACGATCCAGTCAATACATAAAATCCCTCCAGCTTCATCGTAACTTCGTTCCACACACACTGGAAAATCATGATCATGTGACAAAAAAGAAGAATGAAGTGCTTATGTTAGATGATATTACACAAAGGCATGCCAAAAGTTGAAGACAGAAACTGACATAAATCTTGGCTGGAGCCCTAGAACTCTAGCACTCGGAGCAAGATTTCAAAAACAAGCTAAGAAGCCATTAAAAAAAAGGATAAGAACTAACTTCCACCGAGGAATGATGATACCCCACTATAAATCATGTATTTAATAAAGCTAAGACATAGAGCTTTGCCCAGCTTTAATGCTCCATATATCCACATGAAAGGACCTTATATTTAAGTAGGTACAACAAACATTGTTTTTCTCCCTTATTTGGAATCACCAACACACTTACTAAATCAGGGGCCTCCAGAGCATCTATCCACTATTTCAACATGTAACTTCGAACGAATTATGGTGGTGGATTTTTTTATACCAAATCACCTAGACATTTTGTAAAACAATAGGTCGTAAGTAATATGTCATTGACACCAAATCCACCATTAACAAAATTAGCAGCATGCAGATTATAACCCAACAAAGATATTTATACTACATCAAGAAATGCAAATAGTAATGGAGAGTAACTAATAAACGCAGCAATACAGTGCCACCAGAAAAACATGAAAATACTTTAGGAAGATTTTTCCCATTAGGGATTGTATTCTGTAAAGAAGGCAGTACCAAAACAACTAAGATGGTTCCTTTTGTAGATGCTTTTGAACATTAAAATAAGTAGCAAACATCATTCTATTTTGGTCATAAATATGCAAAGATGTATATATATAGTATTTATGATAATTAATTTCCCAACATCAGCTACTTTGATACTAATATGACATGACAAACTGAATTTCTAAGAGTTCTAGGATGTACAAACTTGAACGTAGAACATGTGACATGTACATCAGACTGAATAAATCTTACCATGAGGGCTAGGGCCTGGAGAGGTTTTATCAAGTGTAAATCAGTGCCCAGTATTGAAGATAACGACATATGCATTCTTGCATCCTGAAGGCGAGCGATAGATTTTCTCAAGCCTAAGAGTTCCCGTGCTCTTTCCATATCTGACAGACATCTCACATTCCTAAACAAGGAAAGGGGAGCGAAAGAACTCCAGACTGCAGCTGCAATTCTAGACAACATAAATTTAGCACAAAAGCTTTCATCCTGAATAATCAAACACGCACAAATAGCAAGCATGTCCTGCTACACTTAGGGAAAAGGAAGCAAATAAGTGTCATATGAAAAGCATTGCACATCTACCTGCAACAAGAGTAGGATACCTTAGCACTGAATTTGCGGTTGCCGGATACCTCAAACACGTTCTTCCTGTATTTGATAGAATTCCAAGGGATATGAACAAGTGACTCCCACACAACACCGGTCTCTTTCCCTTTCCCCTCTGCCTCTCCAACATGTTTCTAGTTTCCAGTGTGGGACATTTATAGAAGAGAAAAGCTAAAGTATCAACTATCTGCCTTGGTATAATCATAATTACAGAAAGACGAGGCGATGCGTATTTGCCACACATGTATTTTCTCTGTTCCCAATGGCCTAAATGATATGCACCTTCTAAGTTCCTTCGACAAACAATTACTATAAATATCATGGCTCATGGTGAAATATATGATGTTGGTTGATTCAGACTGTAGTAAGAAAATTCAAATATAAGCAAGATTATCTTGACAATACATGTCTCCTAAACCACAACCAGCTAGAGAGGTAAGAATTGTAGGGAGTGCATACAAGAAAGCACAACCAAGTACAAGTGATAGAAGAGTAAGAAAAGAGGACCTTAGTGAACCAATAGTTTTGCTGTATGGGAAAGAACACTACGTGCTTTGCAATTCTCTACTGTGGAAACGCAAACAAAAACAGAATCCGGCGGAACAGTTCCAAGTGAGAATTGAGTAGATACTACTACGGAGTTTACTTAACTGGGAACTTAGAACATAAGAAAAAATAGCATATTTAAGCAATCTGAAAATTAGCTTATTTAAGAATTCTGAAAATTAGCTAATCTTATGATTTCATCATAGAAGTTTAGATGAAAAATGTATGCAGACCTTTTCATCCTGCAACCTTGTTCATAGAGAAATTAAGTTCTCCACGCAACACTACTATCCACCATCCAATAGATCGGACCATCACTAAAGTTGTAATTTGTCACGGAAAAAAGAGTGTATAGTTGAAACAATCATGTTGCGTAATCCATTGCAGTGTGATTATATTTGAGTTAATCTTATAAATAGTTGAATAAAAAGTATATAACAGGTTGTTGCTGGTAGTCTGCCTTGACAAACACAGTGGAAAACAAGTCAAGATAAGTATATGGGCATTGGGGGTGGCACATGTCGGAGAACTCACTGAGTTACTGTTGTATCCTGTAACACCAAAATATCGTCTAAAATCCTCCAAATATTTTGGTAAGGTTACACAAAGATATTCCAACTCTAGAAAGAAACAAGTAATAAAAATGTATATATAGCAGGGCTGGCCTAAGATTCTATCTTACCGAGGCTTTACAATTTGATTTGAAGTTGAAGCTTTTAAGAAACTTCTAGATAACTGAATGGTAACGAACAATCGTACAAATGATCAAAATTGCTTGTCACCTCTCCAAGAATATTCTAGCAAAATATTTCTTCTCCAAACAGTTAATCGTTAAAAAAGTTTTAGCTCTGCTGATGTGACAAGAGGTAATATAATTATGTACTACAAGAACAATAATTCACGTTCATAATCTTGGTACAAAGTAACATTGAGCTATCGGTAGATAAAAATGACATCATAATACCAACAAAAAAGTGAAAGACGATTCCCTCTCAGACCGTGAATCTCTACCTCTTGTGCAGCAGCAACGTATAAGATAAACCTGAAAAAAGGAAAGAATTGGTCAGCGACATTTTTCAGACCCTTGAAATTAAGCTACATAGAGATGTAGGCTTGGTTAGACACTTCAGAAATGAAGCTATGTTATCTGGTAAGCTTTGCTCATAGAGTGAAAGTGGCATATAAATCAGAAATTTGAACAGAAAATATAACTCAAAATAAAGTGGCATAGGAGAATCTAGGGTCCTTGTCGTAAAGAAAGTGGATTGGACTACATATCCAAGTTCAACTAAGTGATTTGCTACCAAATACGAGAAAACCATTAGGCTGTTCCAGCGCACGGTTAACTATGTAACTGTGATGATAATCTCCTAGCAGAACTCTTTTACCTCACAAGTTCAGGCTAAAATCGACATGGACATTTCCATATCAAACAAAGAAAATAATATACACTCCTATGATAGGTTGTGTGGAAAAAAACCTCGGAAGAGCTCCAGCCTTTATGGTTGTCAAAACGGAGCGAGCTTCAGTGACTTGGTGTTATCAAGTCTCACGGTGACTTGGTGCTATAATCAACCATCCATTTCTGATCCAACGTACCAGATCGACTCTAATTTTGAACTAAATATTTAAAACTACTCCAAAAAAAATTGAAAAAATTTCTAGTGAAGTGTAATTGGCTCGTTTTGAAACCTATGAATGTTTCATGCCATTTGGATAAGTAGTTTATGATTAAATAGCTTTTTACGTTTTCTAGCACTAGTTTAAAATAAATACCTATTTAATTAGAAACCTTTGATCCAAATGAAATGAAACTTTACCAGAATACAAATCGAAACATGTATGATTGGCTAGAATTTTTTTAATTTTTCTCAATTAGTTTTAATTATTTAGACAAAATCAGAATCAATCTGGTACATTGGATCAGGAATGAATGGTTGATAGTAGCACCAAGTCACGGTAAGACTTGGTAACACCAAGTCACTGAAGCTCGCTCCTGTCAAAACACACACTCTTACGACAGGTCGTGTGGCAGAAACCCTCGGAAGGCCTCAGTGCTTTTATGGTTGTCAAAGCAAGACAGAAAGCCGCAGTTGGCCGTCATGGCCAAAAGAATGTTGAGAGGAAAAACCAAAATTATGATGGTAAAATATAGCTATCTACCTACTGAATTTTGCATCAACTTCAAATAAATCACTGCTATTTCAGTTCTTCAAGAGCACTAGTGCTCCAAGGTAAAATATTTTATGTTCTAAATCTATGCTGCATACGCAGAGCACTGCCAAGAGAAGAAACTTAATCATTTAGAGGACACAGCGAAAGGATATTGGCTAGCACCAAAGACCATGCGCCACCTTCTTCTCGAATGCCCCTTCTCGAGACAGGCCGGGCACGACTCGCTCGCCGCCCTCCGCATGACCTATAGAATACCAAATCCTGACGATAGCTCACTGTTCGATTGGCTGACTACAGCAAAACAGGACACACCGCAGCCTCTACGCATGGGTCTGGAAATGGCGGCACTACTATTACCTTGGATGATATAGAAGTACAGAAACAGATGTGTATTCGACGGGATAAAGCCCTCCAACAACAGCCTGATGTCTCAAATCAGGGAGTAAGCAGGCCTTTGGGAAAGAGCCGGAGCACTGGCCTTAGAGCCGTGCTGCCAGCAACAAGAGATGTACACTAGTTTTATTTTCTTAGCTTGTTGTAATGGCCTCTTAGGAGGATTGTAACAAACCCTACCTTTTCAATGAATGAAACGCAAAAATCCTTTGCATTTTCTTAAAAATATTTGTCGCAAAATCACCATTGTCAACATTAGTAGCATCTTTTTCCTAATTCCTGATAACAAACTATACAACTTACAGAACAACAACACCCACTTACACTGTCAGATTCTGTCCTAGACCGTAGCTTTAGATAAGATGATGGCACGTTGTGCCAACGAGCTATAACCAGTACAACTAAGCAACAAAGAGCATATGAAGTAGAACCCAAGGAATTTCAAATAAATGAAACATAGACAGGGCAGTAAAAACAGCTACCTAGCATATAAGGCAGGTGAGGAGCAAGCACCGGCAGAAAGGGACCCTGGACTGAACAGAATCATCTCCTACAAAGAAGCATGGTTCAGAATGATAGTACGAACCTAGGCTATAAGCTCATTTCAGAAATGATATCATACAAAAGTCTAAATCTATACAAAATGGATAGAAAAATCGACTATAAATATGGGAATTGTTATCAAAATAGAAAAAAGGATAGATCTCTTACCTGCATCCGCATGTGCAGGTGTCACCTTGGATCATGATGGTGGCAGTGTCGGTGCTAGTCTCACCGCTAGTCCAGCACCCGCCGGGGTTAGGGAAGCGTACCTCCTTATGGACAATGTCCATTCCTCCTCCGAAATCGCCTGAAGGATCACTAAAATAAAAACATCAGCACAATTTCTTGGCAAAGCCCGACTCATCTATTTTCAGTATGAAAGTTCACCGCAGAAGTAATCACCTTTTCAGTATGTAAACAAGGAAAGAAGATCAGGACCTCTAGGTGTGACAATTGATATCACCTTTTAGAACCAAACAGTTATGGACATTGGCTATCTTCTTGTACTTAACAAAATATTCCCCACAAATATTGCTTAGGTTAAACAAAACCGCTATTGCTGCTTTAAATTGAAGACCACTATAAATAGGTTGATCTGCTATGAAAAAATTGATTACTAATTTTGTTTAGAACCTTAGCTAGCAGCACCACCTGCTATCTGCTACCTGCACTTGCTAACCAAAAACTGATTCCCTGCCAATGCACCTAGTGCCTACAGAACAGATGTGTGTCCCTTTTAGCTGGTTCCATGTATCCCTCAACTCCCTTCAACGGCACGTACAAGATTCTCCCTTGCTGTTTCCATGAATCCCTCAACTCCAGCGCCTCGTACCTGCTATGATTGTGATTGTCATAGTGCAGTCTCACAATAGCCTACATACATGGAACCCGTCAAGAACTGTTCCTAAAATGCAACTCCACACCACGCAATCCCTCCTATTCTAGCAATCCACGATGAATCCAACCCCAAATCGTCATTCCTCGAGCCAAAACCAGCACCAGATCGAGCCCACAAAAAATCGAAATTGCGGAAGAAAGGGAGGGGATGGTGGAATCCTTACTCGTGAGGCATCGGTCTCCTCGTCTGCGAGGACCTCCTGGCCGCACTGACCGGAACAGCGTCTTCCATCACCCCTTGCCATGGTCTCGGGTGGAGGCCACGGAACTCCGGGCTGGGATGTTGGCGACGTAGGTCGAGCGGTAGAGGAGGCGGGACGAGCCGAGGACGGTAGTGTCTGCCGCTCGGCCTCCAGCGAGGCCCCTCCTCCATTGTCGCCGCCACCGACGACGGTGCATGCGCGCCCTCCATTTCACGCCCTATCGTACTCCTTCCCATGGACGAGCCTCGCGCCGACGGTTCAGCTCCTCCTCGAGGGGGATAGCGCTGGCGGCCGGTTGGGAGACGGAGAATTTGCGGTGGCTAGGGTTTTGAGAAGATGATGCGGAGGCAGGAACAGGTGAGGAGGAGCCAAGGAGGATACCTTGCCCTCTCTGCACTGCAGGAAATCACAAGTTTGCCACCGCGTGCCAGCCGAATCACAAGTTTACAGAGCGCCACGTACACGCGGTCTCTGACAAGCGGGCCAGGCGACACGCAGGCCCTTAAATCAGTGGATAAGCAGGGATGGATTCCGGTGCGGGTGAAAATACGAAGGCGAAGTGGACGGCTATGATCATTTTGGAAACCCAATCTGACGGTCATGAGGGCACATGGCCTCTAAAAGCTCCCTTGGGGGGCTAGAATATTTCTTCTTGATTAAGTCCTTCCTCTCTTGAAGGCTTCTTCCATTTCTTTAACTTGATAGCTCACTGTCGAAAGAGAATTCATGATTTATAAGTGTGCTGCACTCTGGCCGCGAACTATATGTAAGTTTTTTTCTGAAATATATGCAAGTGTGCTGCACTTTGGCCACGCGAACTACAACATATGTAAGTATGTAACTATGGAAATCTAGTTATGACACGAACTCGTGTATGAGAAGGGGACCAGCATGCATACGGACCACTGCCTTAGATCCTCTCGTTCCATGCACGTACGGGTGGTACCAACAGACGAAGGAGACACATAATAATACACGTACGTGGCCAGGCAAAAGACGACGAGAGCAAGATAAGGGTATGTAACCACAACCACGAGGCAGGCGACCAAGCGTATCCAGCTATTCCAAAGATAATGGATCTATATAGACATACCGCAGTCCACAGATCACTAACATATACTCCCACAATCTAAATTATAAGATGTTTCAGCTTTTCATGAAATACATGTACGCATAGACGTCTTTAGTGTGTAGGTTTTTGCGAAATTCTACCAATCTATTAATAATCATCAACTTCAAGATAAAGAGACCTAAAAGTAATAAAATTAAAAATAGGTCGTTGGACCACCTAGTGACGACTACAAACATTAGCGAGCAATAGAAATAAAATTAGTGAACCTACACACAGTAATCGTCTAAATACATATGTTTTAGAAAAAATGCTAAAATATCTTATATTTTCGAGGGAATACTTCTAATTTCCTTGTTGGTTTGTAGATTTTGTGACATGCAAGTGTAAAATACAAATGGCAAGTTGGCAAAGTCCTCGTCGTTAATAACACCACTTGTCCACATATAATCAAACCAAGACCTGCCAACTCGATCTTGGAGAATCCGAGATATTGTGAAGACAATGTGCCGTACGTTGTACCCTTGTACATAGTGTCCATTCAATATAGTTTGTTGTCTTTTATCTTGTTGTCCAGCTTACGCTCCACAACTTATGTCGTCCCATATGTCAATATGTCGTATGCACACGCCTAGTGGGCGGTGTCCTTTTGATCATGATCGCTAAACTAAAAAAGCAGTACACGCTAGCAATAGATATTATTACTTTCGTTCCGAAATGTAATATGTTTTGGAAAGCTAAATTAGGTTTCAAAAACATACTAGACAGAAGACAGAAGAAAACTGGTAGTAACAAAAGTATGACTGTCTAGGAAAATGAGTACATAAACTACCATTATATTTCTTAATGGGGATTTTCTAGTAATTACATATGTGATACTATAAAGCTACTTTTGTTGAAAGCAAAGTACATAACAAGCGATCGCGATGTGGAAAGGTTAACATCACTACGGGACTGTTAATTATGCTGTTTCTGATGATGAGTGGCTGCTCCTGCCACTCACTTTTCTAGTATTTTTTGTCGATGCACATTATTGCTTAGCTTACAAATCGGTTGTTTTCAACTTTGATTTTGATGTGGCCAGTGACCATGACGTGGCTAGCTCCTAAGATTGACTACTTGGCATATTTGGTGGCGTACCTCTCACAAGTCACACGCTCACAAGAAGGTAGTAGGCACTATTGGAATTAATGTAATAGAAGCTAAGAAGTATAATAGTATGCGGGCCTTTGTGGCCCATTTTAAAAGTGGATACATATTAACATCTAAAAAATTTAGACTTTTTTATGTAAACATGTAGAAATGACTGCGTACGTAAAACATTTATTAGTACATATTTTTATTTGTGGGATATACATAAATAAATATTACACAAAAATAGCTATACTATCTGATATTGTGGATCTACAAATAGTATTTTTTGTACCTTAGTAAAATACTATTTATTAAAATTTAACGCACGTATGTGGGTGTGCAATTTTTATAAGAACTTTTTGATACTTCTAAATGATAGTTTCATCTTTTTGAAAATACTAGGCTTCATGGAGCCCGGGAGCCAAGCAGCCACACACGGTGGCTACAAAACAATGGTCACCATTAAGTGTCCTCAAATGGCGACATCTATCTCATGGATGTTGTGTTTTACAAATAACTAATCTATATCATTTCGAATTATTTGTTCATGAAAATATCTATATTTTCATGTGAGGTTGACCTAAGACACCATGCAAATATATGCTTGTACACTTGGCCATCTTCAATGCATAAATTATTTAACCAATGTTCGGTTGGTAATATGAGGATGATGGTAGCTTATACTAGGAGATATATACTTGGCAACGAGTTTATGCCGATTTTTGTGACCACATACAAGATAAGTAGTAATTATTTTTAGTAATTGATATGTACTAATTTTTCTGCTATACATGGCTTGGCATGTCAAGTCTTTAATGTTTCATTTCACTTTCTTATGCCATTAGTTGTAATAAACATTTGTTGTGTGCATGTGTCGATGAATAGGATGAAAAGCATTCTCTTTCGATAATTTACTAGAGAAGTTGATGTAATTGTCTTTTTGTAATTGCTTTCAAAAAATTAGGACATGGCTACTTTTCGAAGTTGATGGTGTACCTCGCCATTCTTCATTAATGGAGAGGCAAGAGTATGCCAGCTGAATCTAATCAAATCCAGTAGTACAAATAAGTCACCTTTCGCAGTTACTCCGATTACTAGACTAAAACTCATATCATGAATATTAATTAGGAGCACAACGTTGAAACGGTATCTAATTCTTGCTTTCTTGGTGACACTAATTAATTGAAAATGATGTGTGCTCTCTCTGCTGTCAACCTCGGTTATTATGTGCTAATATATCGGTCACACAACTGATCCCTCTATTTTCTCATTGTCTCACCGTTAAATATGTGAAATCTGACAATCTAATCCTTATCAAAATGCTCCTCCAAAAATGGACTGTTCTGGAATTAACCTTAGATCCAACCCTTTCTCAACTTCTTACATCAGAACGTTACACAAAGGTATAATCTGAAATAGTTTTGTAAATCGGTTCATTTTGTCTGATTGGTTATTTTTACGTCAAATATACATCGGTGAGGACATCGTACAAGTTACTACTGTTAGTAGTTTTGCTCCGGTGCCCCCCCCCCTCCTAAACTTAGGAAACTAAAAATATAAGAACGGCTAGGATTGACCGATACCCCTTCATGTCGTCCAAATCGAAGGGGTATTGGTTAATACTGACCCTTCTTGTGTTTTCAATTTTCTATGTTTGAGAGGAGGGGGAGGACACCGAAGCACATCAGGTTAATATTTTACTACACAGTGAGAAAATAAAGCTGGCATGCCGAAAATCCACTTTGACTCTTAGATGTATATACACTCATTGTTTGAAAAAATATTTTTAAATGGCAAAATAGAAACTTTCACATACACTTCCGAATATTTAATGTCCGTGCACAAACTTCTAGGGAAAATGAATATTTTTAAGGTCTATGTAAAAAAGGATAATTTTTTGATGATGCAATATAACTTCACGAGACATTTTCTGTCTTGTTTACATAGGCCACAAATTATTATTTTTCCGCAAAAAAAAATGTTTGCAAACATAAAACGTACAAATGTACACGCGATTTTTTGCATTTGGATTTTTTACATTTCAAAATATATTTTTAATGCATTTTTCTTAATAGGTGGTAAACGGACCACCTTTGCAGGCATGCATAGTACACAACCCAGAAAGTAACAGCCTTAAATATATGTTGCTGTAACAGTGTTTGATGGTACAGTGCTTTGCTTTTGTATACCCTAGCCCTCTTTGCCACTCTAGTAGCACTTCCATGACCATCTTCTTCATCATCTTCTGCCCAAATAATAGCACTCTCCTCTTTCTCAACTGCTGGTTGCTCCAGTGCACTCTGCTCTTTCTGAACATTGCCATCTGATGGGTGCTGTCTTGGATTGAGAATTACATCTGGCCTGAGCCCCTTGATAAAATTCCCATGATCAACTAAAACTTGCAACTGTTTGTGCTTCTTGGCAGCTATAATCATTGACACAATATCAGCATCTTCCTCAATGCACACAAGCCCATCATCTTTGAGTTCTTTCCTAGGTAAACACCAATACAAACTTAACCTCTCAGTTATCACACACCCTAGCTGGACTAGAAAATCATGTATCCATAGTAGTGACCATGTCTCACATCTGTAATTGTCAAAAAAGTCAACTACCCCTTCCACATAATCTATATCACCTTCCAATCCACAGAAGAATCCATTATGCTCAATTGACAATGTAAACTTTTCTGGGTCACCACCTGCATTGTAGTACACAATCCATCAAATAACTGAATAGCAGTGCTAAATTCAGACCACTAGAGTGCATAAATTCAGTTAACTGTAGTACAAAAAAAAGAAGCTTTCATGCACACCAATCACACATAGATCACACCCAAGAACAGATATATAACAACAAAGCACTGCTATCTGTATTTTTGTTGCACAAAATTCAGCAAGTAGACCACCTTTCTCTAAATCTAAAAGCAGGGCAGAATTTTTTGCTGCATCCATCAAATTCAGAAAAAGACCACATTTTTCTCTGAATCTGAAAACATGGCACTATCCATCAACATCTCTAACATCTGGAACAACATCTCAACATTCCCCAAAGCCGTTCAACACCATTAATTTTGCACAAAGGGGAGCCGAACACAGGATCGATGTCAAGACAGGGGGAGGCCAACTTCTGCATGATGAACAACAATCTGACCACAAGACACTAGGGGGATCATGGCCATTACCCTGACCATGTCCTTTACCCTGATCATGGCAGCCAAGAACCCTAACTAAACAGACGCAACCAAGAACCCTAGCTAAACCCATGGAGGAGGACGAGCTAGAGCAGCAGAATCGGACAAAGAAGTATGTGAGACACATACCATAATCGGGCGCCTCCATATCCCACCGACTGTAGTAAGGATTGTCGGCCATGGAGGCCTAGCTCCGCTCCTCGTGGGCGGCGGCGCTCCGCTCCTCGTGTATGCCGCGGCAGTGGCGAGAGGACAAAGCGAGAGGACAAAGAGTACGAGGTAAAGTGCAGGGCGGGGAGGCAGTGGCGACAAAATAGCCGATCACACACAGACCAGGTGGGGGTGGGTCCCAGCTACAGTACATGTACTAATTCATTAATTGGTCGGAACAAAGGGTTCAAGTCATTAAATGTCACCCCCTGTCTCCAACTGCTGAAATGTGAGATTGTCCAACTAACAAAGGTTGTTTCTACAAAATTACAAATCCTACGTGGTCCTAGCTGGACTCTTTCGAACTGTGATGTACTAAACTAGCAAGCAAAGTATAGGTTGTGTACTGTATGGCCCATTTTGTAACATGTTGTATGAGTTTGCTCCTTATTTACAAGTATTTGTATCCCCAATGCTAATACCTCGCTCGTCTACTGCAAGATCTATATAACACGCCTTGAATTCCTGGTACATCTCCATGTGCTCCAGCTTCCTCTCCGACGGCAGGTTACCAAATGCCAATGGTATAGCATGTGGAAAGGTACGATTTTCGGCACCAAGATCTTTCTTGGTCTCCAGAGCACAAGTAGTAAAGCTGAAGTCCGGCCCTTTTAGTCGAAACTCTTCCTTCCATTCTTGGATAGCCTCATTAGTTCGGTATCTTGCTTCCTTTCCTCCTACTTTCCACCTAAATTTCTTAGCTCTTTGTACATCATCAACAAAAAGTGATCAAGATGATACTTACTTTACAAAACCACCATACCTTTCTTGATATTTTTTTTGCTTGTTTCCTCTAATAACCTTACCTTCTGAATTCTGCATGCATATGCAGGAAGGAGATAGTATGGCGGTAATGGCGCTAACAGCTCCTCGGAATCAGGAAGAGCTCGTCGTGCCGTCGCCAGGGAAGCAATTCAGCAACCAGCTCGCCGCCGCCGTGAGGAGCATCAACTGGACTTATGCCATATTCTGGTCCTTCTCAACCAGCCGCCCAGGGTAATAATATATATACCGTTCATATCATCCGCTTGATGATCACTGAAGCTAGTGACGAACACCGGCCGGCCGGTGTCCTTTGTTTTGTAGGTTCCTGACATGGAAGGACGGGTTCTACAACGGCGAGGTAAAGACGAGGAAGATCACTAACTCGGCCGACATCACCACCGACCAGCTCGTCCTGCAGAGGAGCGAGCAGCTGAGGGAGCTCTACCAGTCGCTGCTCTCCGGCGAGTGCGACCACCGTGCGAGACGCCCCGCCGCCTCGCTATCGCCGGAGGATCTCGGGGACGCCGAGTGGTACTACACCGTCTGCATGACCTACGCATTCCGGCCTGGCCAAGGGTACGTGTGTCGGTGTGTGTACTTCACTTTACCATGATAATATTTACTGTACTGAAGACTGAAATGTTTGTTATTCTGCAAAAGGTTGCCTGGCAAAAGCTTTGCGAGCAACGAACATGTCTGGCTGTGCAACGCTCAGTTCGCAGACACCAAAGTCTTCCAACGCGCGCTCTTAGCAAAGGTACATTTTTCGCGTATATACGTCGTTATCTCGCTGAACTGATGAATCTGTACCCGAATTGACGTATCATGATTTCTACTGTATCCGAACTGACATATCATGATTTCTACTGTGCATGGCCATGCGCTATCTGCCGGTTAAATCAGACCGCGTCTATTCAGGTCTGTACACTTTCATGTTTCTGTCACAATTATTACAGTTAGCGCTGCATGCCACTTGTTTACCTTCAGATTTCTGACTCCAACTGCACTCCTGTCTTTGGTCAAAATTTTCAGACAGTTGCTTGTATCCCCTTCATGGGCGGTGTGCTTGAGCTTGGGACAGTTGATCAGGTGAGTTGATCGGAGTTTCATATATGATTTTCACCTGTTTTTTCTTCCCTATTCAAACATTTCGTCAAATATTAATTGTATACATGGTACCATGATAAGCAAGCAGGAAAATTTGTCACAATTAGCAATTACGACAATATGAATTGGTCATGGTCGCCAAGAAATAACGCCACTATGTTGCCCCATTTTATGTCTATTTAGTGCAATAGAATTATGACTTTTTCGACACAAAATCGTCCTAGGTTTGGACCCTCTCCTATGCTATATGAGCATTTGGTGTAAAATCATCATAGATTTATGACCATTTCACCCACGACTACTAAGAAAAGATCATAAATCAACATATTTCGTGTAGTGCTAGGGGTGTCCCTAAGGGCATCTCCACTGGGTTGACCCAAACATGCTACCTAAAACGTCCGTATTTGTTTGGGTTGGGGCGCGGAGGATTTGAGTTGTGGTCCATTCGGCCAACCGCGCGTAGCGACGCGACCCACTTGTTCGCGTTTGGCAAATAGGCTCTCACTGTGGCCACCGACGCCAGCGCCGGTGTATTTCCAGTGTGTTACGGCCGCCCCGCCGCTTCTCGCCTTTTTCTTTACTGCCGCTTCCCATCTGTTATGGGTGTCTCACGCCATGTCCAAGCACATCCATAGAAAGTGGAGGCCGACCAAGATAGATATAGCCAGAAATTTCCCACAAACCTCCATGCATGACCATTCGTGCCGCGGCACTAGCTAGTGTTCCCTACCATGGCAGAGAAGAGCCCGGCCGAGGAAGAGACTTGATGCCGTGGTGGCCGGACCCGCCGGAGTTACTGGACGTGTTGCCGCCTCCGATCCCAGGGCGGCCACAGATATTCAGTTTGGGCAGGAATTGGCGGCCATGGCGCAGTCACTTCGACCGCAATAGGACCACCGGCGAGTCTTTCACGTCAGAGGTAATGGAGCATGTCTTTCTGCCGTAGCACCTACGGCGTGTATCACTCACATACGTGCGCAATGAGGCCCAGGAAGCGGTGTGTTCTAAGTCCGATGACGCTCACCTGCATGCCCGCCTCGCCCAAGCTGTAGAGGACTTGCAAACGCAGGTTCTGATCTACAGCTCTCTCGAAGAAGAATGGGGTCTTGTCAACCCGCCGGCACCGCCGCCAGCTCCCTAGACAACGCATAGTTAGATTGTTGTTTTAGGTTGGGTTTGCTTGTAAAACATTTTTAGACTTAAATGGAATTTTTTTATTGCAAATGGTCGAGCTCACATTGCAAATTCTATTCCAAAGACATACAAGGTGAGTACACAACCTAGTCTATAGTCTATAGTGCTAAGCCTACTCGTCGGAGTCGGAGTGGTAGAAGTGACGACACATGATGTCGTCGAAGACACTGACGGTGAGCATGGCTTCGTCGTCGTACTTGAAGACGACGAAGTGGCCGACTTCGACTTCGATCTGGTGCGTGCGGGCAAACTCATCCCATCCGTTGGCGAGCAACATATGACCGCGGCGATCGAAACAACACCTCCACCGGCCACACGCCGGTTTTTGCCACCGGACACCCATAGCATGACCTGTTGGGGCTCTGCGCCATCGACCAACGATAGGAATTTGTGGGAAAGGAGCATCCTGTCCCGCATCATGTTCGAGTGGATGGTCACGGAAAACTCGAACCCGTCGAGGCTGATGTCGATGCATGGTCCTGAGCTTGGGCAACGACGGTGGTGGTAATGCTGGCGGTGAGAGACATTGTGGCGGGGTGCTTCTTTGTCCGCATCCCCACACTTTCCTCGACAGCCAAGGCTAGGCCCCGGTGGTGAGGGAGATCATGGCGGCGTGTTGCTCTAGTCCCTCCCCCCCCCCCCGCGCCTACCTCGACGGCCGTGGCCAGGGCCCGGTGGTCTTCCTAGACGCACTCCCCTCGATCCAATGCCGCCATCCATGGCTTGCTACCGGTAGTGAAGGATGGGAGGAAAGAGGGTGTGGCGTGGAAGAAGATGGTCGCGGGTGGCCTATTAAAAAAGGTATGGCATTGGATGCCGGCGCGAAGGCCGAAGTGATGCCATTGATGTGTGGCGGCAGGAGCGCAGGCATCGGGCGGCCCCTTCAGCGGCACGGCTAGCCTTTGGAGAAGCCTACCTCTCTCCATTGATGGCTAGTGAAAGAAGACCACTCCGTTGTGTCGAATTTAGTGCACGGATGGATCGAGCTGGACACGTAGGTTTGGATTGGTCGTGCCACTGGAGAGGCCGTGCGGACGCGTTCGGACGGGTTGGGTCGTGCCGGTGATGATGCCCTAAGTGAGTAGCCGCACTATCATAGAAGGTTTGTACACGTGGCCACTTCCCAAGCTCCCCTTTTCTAGACTATTCGGTCCTTGCAAGGTCCGAGATTTCAAAATTTTAGGAGCATTAGCAAAAGTAAACAAATCTGTGGAAGTTAATAAAGATAGGCTACCATTTGTAGTACTCCCTCCGACCCATATTAGTTGACTTGAATTTGTCTAGATTCGGATGTATCTAGCACTAAAACATGTCTAGATATATCCGAATCTAGACAAATGCAAGTCATCTAATATGGGTTGGAGGGAGTACTATTTTTGAACGAGTATATAATTATTTTTGTGTCTTTCATAGGGCACTTATGAAGGCCGAATCCATTTAAAGGTTATTCTACTCCTACTCCCTCTGTTTTGAAATACCCTGCATTCTGGGTTTAGTCAACATCAAACTTTGTAAAGTTTGACCAAACATATTGAAAAATTTATGTATACCTATAATACAACATAAGTACCATTAGAATCGTCATAAAATATATTTTTATAATATATACATTGGGTGCTATATATGTTTATAGTTTTTTCTATATATTCTATTAAACTTTATAAAGTTTGACTTTGACTAAACCCAGAATGCAGAGTATTTTAGGATAGAGTGAGTAGTTGGTCATCCAGTAAAGTGATATTTTGATCAATACATTGAAACTGCTACCCATTTGCTAGGTTTTGGAGGACACTAACATGGTGAACCAGATCGGCACATCTTTCTGGGAGATACGGTTTCCGACATGCCCGGAGTCGGAGGAGCCAAGCTCCAACCCATCAGAAGACGAAACCAGGGAGGCAGACATCGTGTTCGAAGACCTAGATCAGACCGCCGCCGCCGAGGGGCTGATCTCCGGGGAGATCGAGTGCCTTTCCGACGGCAACCTCGAGCGGATCACGAAGGAGATCGACGAGCTCTACAGCCTCTGCGAGGAGCTGGACGTCCGCGCTCTCGAGGATGACTGGATCATGGATGGGTCCTTTGAACAAATGGATGACGATGTTGTCACTTTAATTGGCTCCATTGAATCCTCCCGATCGTCGTGCTTTATGGAGTGGAAGAGGACATCGGACTTGCCTAGAGACGTGTCTGCCTCGGCCGCCTGGGAGTCACAGAAGCTGCTGAAGAAAGCCGTGGCCGGTGGTGCATGGACGAATGATGGGGGGAGAGCTCAGGGGAGTAACGTCAAGGGTCATGTCATGTCGGAGAGAAGGCGCCGGGAGAAGCTTAACGAGATGTTCTTGATTCTCAAGTCAATGGTCCCGTCCATTCACAAGGTAACACGCACCATCTATCTTGATGACGGTGTTATACTACTTAATTGTTTACTTTCGTATTTCCCAAATAAAAAGCATAGTAGCAGAGACATGTTTCATGAACCATGAGTATTTATTTTCTTGACTGTGAATTGTTGCAGGTAGACAAAGCATCCATCCTAGCAGAGACGATAGCCTATCTGAAAGAGCTGGAGCAAAGGGTAGAAGAGCTAGAATCCAGCGGGGCGCCGACGACGTGGCCGATCGCCGATGTAACAGGCCGGAGGCGGCGCCATGACGTCGCCGGGAAGAAGGTCTCGGCTGGATCCAAGAGGAAGGCGTCCGAGCTCGGCGATGCCAACACCGAGAGGAAGGACCACTGGGTGCTCTCCAAGGAAGACGATGCCCCCAGCAATGTGGTCAACGTCACCGTGATGGAGAAGGAGGTTCTCCTGGAGGTGCAGTGTCGGTGGAAAGAGCTGCTGATGACACGAGTGTTCGACGCCCTGAAGAACCTCGGGCTGGACGTTCTCTCCGTGCAGTCGTCGACGGCGCCGGACGGCCTTCAGCTTGCTCTCAAGATACGAGCTCAGGTCTGGCTCTAAGATCGATCCTTCTGGCAACAGAAATGCATACAGCGTCAACCTAGCTATGACCATCGATTTACTAACGAAGTGATCTTTTTGCAGCACGCCGGTTCTACTGCCGCCGTGGCACCTGGGATGATCAGCGAAGCACTTCAGAAAGCCATAGGCAGGCGCTGAAAGCTAGCGTAGCGCAACACTGGTGTTTTCTCGTAGTGGTAGCATACGTACTCTGATGTGATGATGGCCGAGGAGTGTTTTTCAGACGCAGACAATTTTTGTTGGGATTATTCAGATACGGGTATGACGCTTGGATAGGTTCAATTGAAAAATCTCGTGAACGGAGTTGATTCGTCGGCACACGATGCACAAGCGCGTGGTGCACTCAGCAGCGACCATGCCCGGCCGGCGGGATAGCAGATGGCGCCGCGCGGACGCACTTCTTGATCGTGTGGGCATTGATTGCGGTTGATAGCTGATAGCCAACCAATCCCGACGACGCGCGCCGGGCGGATCAGGCGGACAGCGGCGCGTGCGTGCGTGCGCCAGCGACGCCGGTCGGCGGCATCGGCCAGTGCACTCCCACGTCCACGGGCTCCTGCCCATACACACAACCATGCGTGCGGCCCCGTTTACTTTTTTGTCCGTTGCGGCTCCAACCGGAGCCGGATTCGCACGTGCTGTACCTAGATGCCGGATCTGTGCGGACGGCGCACATGGAACTAATAACCCGCGCGCGTCCCTGTCGCTCGGATTGCGTTCCCGCGGGGCCGTGGCTCCTGGCGCGCCACCCTCGACCACGCGACCCACACGCCGTCTCGAGTCCCTGTCAACGGAGGGGCTGGTTTCTCGCTGCCGCGGTCCTAGGTTGAAAACAGTACTCACTCCGTTCACAATTAGATCGTATTCTGGGTTTAGTCAAAATCAAACTTTTTAAAGTTTGACCAAATATTTAGCAAAAAATAGAAGTATCTACGATATAAAACTTATAGTATTAGAATCTTCGTAAGTTATATTTTTATAATATATGTATTTGGAATAATAAATATTTATATATATTCCTATATTCTTGGTCAAAGTTGACAAAGTTTGACTTTAAAAAATTCTAAAACGCGAAGTAATAAAAAACGGAGGGAGTACTAAGTAAATTTTCCGTCCGCTTTTCAAAGAAAAAAGAAATATAGAGAGCTAAAAAGAAACGAAAATGGTTTTTTGCGGAAAAGAACAGAAACGAAATATTCTAAATGAGAACAGAAAAAGAAACGAGAGACGAAAATTGAAACGGTAAGAAAATTTCGGATAAATAAATACAATTTTTTTTCAGAAATACAACCGGTTAATCTCATGTACGAAATAGTACTTTGCATCGGTGATTTTTAGGGAAGTGAGCCTAGCTCAAATGATTGGGGAAGTGGATGTAGAAACCCAACACCCGGGTTTAAATACTCATGGATACGAATTTAGGTTCCTATTTATACTTAAGGACCATGCTATCCTTGTACTCATGCAATTTATCCTGAGGACCAAGCTTCGTGCTTAACCAAGTTTAAAAATCCTTGTACTCATGCTTAATGGATGTTTGCATCCTGTGCGGTGGTGTCGCGCCGCATCGGGTGTCCCCCTCCCCTTCCCGCCCTCGACCCTCCTCTCGTCTTGATCGTCGCGGGGCAAAGCCATGGTGGTGTGGCGGCGACGGTTACCTCGGCTGAGTTTCGGCGGGGATTGGTGGCGGCGTCTGCTCCTGGACGGTTGACGGTGGTGTCGCGACTAGCGGCGGCCGGTGGACCTCTGGTAGATGGGTGCAAGCGGCGGTGGGAGTCGGGTCCCGATCTCGGCCCAGATGGGCCTAGGTGGGTCGCGATCTGCTATCTGTTCGTCGACCTACGTCGGATCCCAGGTTCCCCGGGCCATGTTCGCGACATGAGGAAGCTAGGGCATCTGTCCTTGGCATGGTGGTGGTGACCTCCTTATCCGTCGGAGTGGTCGGCCCGGTGGTCTTATCGTCGTGCGGCGGATCCTGCTAGTTGCCGGTGGGTGGCGTGGGGGCTACTGACTCGGTTTCAATAAAGGTGGAGGTCCTTGATCCTTCTCAAGGCAAGACGAAGATCCGCCTGATGTTTGTCTACATTGATCTGGTTCCTGTGTCGTGCCGGAAGGCTCTGTCGGTGTACTCCATAAGTGAGAGCATGCCTAGAGATTGCTGAATCGGATGGGATTCAGTCGTGTGCACCCATGTTTTACTCTGACCGTTTGGTTTCAGAGAGTGCGCTTTGAAGCTTTGTTGGCTGTAATATCATGGGGCATATTCTCCTTCTGTGGTGCTCACAAAGAATGTCATGGAGAACAAGATCTGTAGACTGAAAATGATGGTGATGAGGAATTGGCTTGGTGATTCGTGACTTGGAACAGTGGCATGCAAGTGGAGGTGGATGCACAGGAGAGGTTCACGGTGTAGGGGTTCGTAGCATGGAAAACAAAAAAATTCTACCGTATGAACACACAATCAAGATCTAATCTATGATCAAGCCAAGATCTATCTACTATATTGTAGCAACGAGTCGATAGAATACTAACCCTCGAAGATCCAAAGCGGTTAACGTGAGCAGATTCTTGTGGGTGATGTAGTCGTACACTTGCCGATCTCAAGATCGCGTAGACGATCCTTCCAGCGCTGTGTTCCGGCAGCGCTCCCGCAATCGGTCACACGTTCGGTACTCGATGAAGACCTTCCTCTCCCTTGTTCCAGCAGGCAGTGGAGGTTGTAGCACTCTCCTCGTGATTCCGGCAGCACGACGACGTGGTGTCGGAAGTAGAGGGGAGATATCGCAGGGCTTCGCCTTAAGCCGGAGCGAGTATGGTGGAGTATGAGAGAGGCCTTGGTGATCTAGGGTTTAGAGGGCACCAAGGGGAGAGGTGTAGCCGGCGGCTAGGGTTTGGGATACCCCAACTCGGCGACTTGGGAGGAGATCCCTAGGTGGTGGCGGCAGCAGCACTTGGTGGTGGTGGTGGCGCCTTAGGCTAGGGTTTGGAGGTGTGTGGAGAGGGGGCGCCCTACCCCTCCTTATATAGGAGGGGAGAGGCGGTTTGGGGAGGAGGGAGTCCTCCTCCAACTCCTCCTCATGGCCGACGGGTGGGAGGGAGTGGGACTTCCTCCCCAAGTAGGTTTCCTACTCTCCCTCCACCAAGCAAACTTCAGATTTGACTTTTCAAATTGGCGTTCGACTTTCAAACTTGGATTTGATTTCTCTCTCCATATTTCCCAGCCAAGTGACCTAGTACATGATGCAACCATTACACATTGTCATGACACATCCATGTACCCTTCCCCTCCGGAGTGTCGGACCTTCCAGACCCTTCTAGAACATTCCTGGTGAAAACACCGGAATCTTTTCCGAACTCCGAAACAGGACTTTCCTTATATGAATCTAATTCTCCGGACCATTCTAGATCTCCTCGTGATATCACGGATCCCATCCGAGACTCCGAACAACATTCGGTCTCTTACTCATCATTCCATAACTACTCAACAACATTGAATCCTTAAGTGTGTCTCCCTACGGTTCGTGAATTATGCGGACATGACCGAGACACTTCTCTGATCAATAACCAATAGAGGAATTTGGAAATTCATATGGCTCCCACATATTTCTACTATTACTTTGCGATCGAATGAACCACTTACATACGATACCAATTTCCTTTTGTCTCACGATAGTTTACTTATCCGAGGTTTTGATCGTCGGTATCTCTTCATACCTAGTTCAACCTCTTTACTGATAAGTACTCTTTTCTCGTCCCGTGATATGTGATCCCTTGTGATCTAGTCACATGCTTGCAAGCCAATTGGATGACATTCCACCGAGAGGGCCTAGAGTATATCTATCGGTCATATGGATGGACAAATCCCACTCTTGATCCATGTGCCTCAACCCATACTTTCCAAACACTCAATGCCACCTTTATAGCCACCCAGTTACGGTGTGGTGTTTGATGTCATCAAAGCATCCTTCCGGTGATGGTGATTAACATGATCTCATGGTCGAAGGAATTAGGTTACTATGTATCAGAAAGCTTATAGCAAATGAACTATATTAAATGACTTGTTCTTTATGCTACGCTTAACTATAGGAGTATGTCCATCACATCATTATCCTAATGATATGACCCTGTTGTTAATAACATCTCTATGTTCATGATCAGGAAACCATGATCATATATTGACCAACAAGCTAGTTTAACAAGAGGCTTTACTAGGGACTCTTTTATGTTTACAAATCACACAAGTATTAATGTTTCCGGTTAATACAATTATAGCATGGTATGTAAACATTTATCATAAGTATGAAGATATGATAATAACCACTTTATTATTGCCTCTTGGGCATATCTCCAACAGTCTCCCACTTGCACTAGAGTCAATAATCTAGTTTCAAACTTTTGTGTATTCAACACCTATGGCTTTCTGGTGTCGTATGTACACGATTGCTAGTGGTCAACTGATCTCCGGATCTGACACTTCCAGGTCCATGTGTAATTGCATGTCTTTGCGTCTCTATGCATCACTTATTCTCTAATGAGATGGCTTTGTGCAAATTTGGTCCTTTGGTGTGACCTTTAGTTCTTTGGGGTTAAAACATGTTGATAATATTGTCGTACAATATATCTTCATAGCATTATCCCTGCTGTGAACTACACCTAGTTTGATAACAAACTACTTGACACAAATGTCCTCTTTTGCTGCTATAATAGCAGTTATATACTTAGCCCTTTTGTTGTAGTATCTGTCACAATGTCTTAACTTTGGAACTCATCCAAATTCATTATGGAACTCACATTCCATCATATTGTGCCACCCTTAGTTTGGATTGAGATAAACTTAATTTGTACTTTGTGACAAAATTAGTATCAATGTAATTCATTTACAATGAACTAACCATCTATTTGTCACTTCTACAAAATAATATATTCTTAGTTCTTTTACAAGATCATAAGAATATCTTTACTATCGTCCAATAATCATCTTATGAATCATTCTGGTATATGCTCATAACATTTAGAGCATAGGACATATCTGGATTTGTACACATCACAACATGATTGATAAAATACTCTTTGTGATTGTATCTATCAAGTATAAAAAATACTTAAATCTTTATTCAATCCTTCCTGTGCAACAAGAAATTTTCTTGTAGTTTCTATATTGAACTCATTTAATATCTCATCTATGTACTTCTGGCACAACCATATTGGCGTCACAATTTATCCATATAGACATTGATGCCAAATATTCGGGTTCTGCCTCATCGAGATGAAATTCTTATCCTGTGTTAATAAAAAGATACATCATTTCCAGTTAACAATATGTCTTCCACATAATGTATTAGAAACATGTCTTAGCGCTCCTACTTAATTTCTTGTAAATGCAAGCATCTTCATCGTCTCTGATGAAATTAAACTATTTTAACAGTTTCATCATAGTGAATATTCCAACTCCGCGATGCTTACTTCAACCATTGAAGTTTGCATATGCTTTTAGCATCCTTTGAATTAAAAAAACCCTTTGGACTGTGTCATGCACACGTCCTAGGTAACCATTCTATTAAAAGAAATTGTTTTGTTTATTCAACACATAACAAAATTATATGTCGTGGTTGCTATATTAATCCGTCTAGACTAAATATCGCTTAATGAAATATCAGATCTTGTCATAGTCAATTCTTTGAACATTGTCGTGAACTCTTTCCCGATATGTCGATAATTTCATAGATGTGAAACATCCATGTCTATTTCTTTATAGATCCAAATATGACTGTAAGGTCTTGTACCTTTCCAGAGGGTCTTTCAAGTTCAAAGCTTGACCTCTCGTATATGGAACTATCACGGATTTTTTGGCTTCAAGCCATTTGACGGAGTCAGGGCCCATCATCGCTTCTTTGCATGTAGTCGGATCATTATTGTCAACTAATAATTTAACTCTTAAATCTTGGTATTTGATTGTTTACCCGACCTACTTGTTTCAATAGGAACTTAGATCTCTGTGACCACAACCTTTGAGGCACGTGAGCCATGAGCATTGTTGCTGCCTCCGGAACACTTTTTGGCGCTGCGCAACTTTGCACATATAGCTAAGGTTCTTTTAACCTTATCAAAGTTCTATTGTCCTCCCACTTAACTTTTCACGGAAAATTTCTTTCTCAAAGAAACTTGACGTTCTAAGCGACAAACGTTTTTGTCTTTGGTGTTGTGGAGGAATACTCAACGATTATTCAAAAATAACATACAAAGATAAGTTCATCTGATTTTGTTTGCAAACATCTTTTTTATGCATAGCATACCAATGTTTAAGAAAGGACAATTTGGGTTTTATCCCAAACCATAACTTTATATGGTGTCAACTCAACGGATTATGATGGAGCTCTTTTCAGTGGAAAAACGGTAGTCTTTAAAGCTTTTAATCTTTAAAATATAATGACAGTTTTATGAATTACACCTTTGATCTTACCATGTCAAACAAGGTTTAATTACATATCTCGAATGCTCCATACTCTTATGGTGTTTCAGGAAATGCAAATCCACGGAACGATTCCTTAAATCTTGGGTATTATGCTAAACTTGTAACTCAAATATCTTCCTTTATGATCTTATCATAAACTATTTATATTCTTGTTACAATGATTTTGCACTTCATCTTGAAAATCTTTGAACTTTTCAAATGTTTCATACTTCATCCTTATTAAGTAAATATTCATATATTCACTCAAATTTTTGGAGAAAGCATATGAAGTTGAAATCCATCGCTCTTGACTACACATAATGGACTTCATACAACAATATGTACAAGTTCCAATAAGCTAGTCATTCGTTCCCTTTTGGCCTATGAACGAAGTTTTAATTATCTCTAGGAAAGTTTCACAAGCGTCATTTGATCAAAAATCAAAAAGACTCCAAAATTCCATCCACATGGAGTTTCTTCATGTTTTATTTCCAATATAATTTAAACGGCGATGTCACTTCCTAAGTGATCTTTCAATCAATTTGTCTTTCGACATTTTTAGCACTAGTTTTATGGATGTGATTTCTCCAACGAGATTTGTGAATCATCCATCTTTTATGGATTACGGCAATTATTTGAACAACCCTTTTGTTCTCATAATACCTGATAAAACAAATATTTAAGGCAAGCTTTGATGTTTAACAAGCAGCACAATAACCCTTTATTTGTTCTTGATGAACATCATCACATATTCTTTTGCTAGTTACTTAGGCCATTGTAGTTCATGAATTGTGTTGTTTCGTATGACGATTCACACCAACAAATTCAGTATCAAATACTTAAGAACCACATTGTTTAATAAGCAAAGAATATAGCCATAACATGTATATCATCTATATACTTAAGCTGAACAATTCTAGTCTTTTCTTTTCTGTCATATATTTATGAGATTCTCTTTCAGTATTTACTTTTCTGTTTGAAAGAATCTATCAACATCAATAGTGGAGCCATATACATGGAACATAGCCCAAAGCATGTATAGTAAAATACCAATGTCTTTGGACTTGCACTTTGAAGTAGATCACCATCATCAAACGTTTGGTGTTCTTTCAAATTCCTTTCGTTAGTAATCTCTTGGTGTAGTAAACATTTTACCTACATCAAATATTCACCCTTATCATGGAATTATCCATGATCAAGCTACTTTTAGCTTATAACGGTGAATCGCGAGTATAATGTTGCTCTCCAAAACCTTTTGGAGGATTAGGACAACTAGTGTCTCCAACCTTTTGCAAATTCTCATCAAATATGAGAACATGACTTTTGCCATATTATACTCGATCATATTGCAACCAAAACTTCATTTCAGATATCACAATATCTTCCACACATCATGGTTTCTGAAACAACTCTTTCAGATCCTAGATAACCTTGATATTAAGACAATCCTTTGAATATCAAGAATCATGGAGACAAACATGATACTCATACACTAACACTTGGAATTGTCACTCTTGATTTAATACCAATTATTAAACTTCATGGAGTAACCGGAACTAACTGAAAGTTTGTAATAGGAATTTTAAACTTTAGATTAACACTTCAAAACAATACGATACCAGTTCGTAAAGTAAAACCAGAATTCTATAGTTCTATCATCTCAATTATAACTAAGCGCAAGGTGGTAAACGGATGCCAATGACTACAAAAATTATGCAAATTCACTTTGATTTAATTTATGATAAATAGTGTTCAACTTTTAATCATATTGCCGTTGAACTCCCACTCAAAACAATATCCCTCACATTGTTTTAGTGATCACACAAACCAAATCCACCACATCAAAACCGATCATCATGAAAGTTGATGTAGCTTCAATAGCGAACAATCAACATGTTCATCATATCTATACAACGTGAGCAAGCCAGATTTGCTCATGCGGAAGCTAAGGTTTGATCTTGACGAGCCTAGCATGTACATACATGGTCTCGGAACACGGATGACCGAAAGGTAAAGCTTTAAAACTTGAAATTGTGTGCTTGAGGGATCATCTTATAATGCTATCGTTGTGAACTAAGCAATACAAGATGCATAAAAGGATTAACATCACATGCAATTCATAATATGTGATATGATATGGCCTTTCTTCTTGTACTTCCGATCTCCATCTTCAAGCACGAACATGATGTCCATCATCACCGGTGTGGCGTCAAGGTCAATGGCGCCGCTTCATGGTTGTCGTCCACTAGCATCAACTATTACAACTTCTTTGAATAGACATGCAGGTCTTAACGGAATTTAAAAGACAACCACTTGGCTCCCGCTGGTTGCCAACTTACAATAAGGGACATTGCATACATCATATATAATCACAATCATGGCCATATCACATCACATCACACCCCTGCAAAACAAAGTTATACGCCTCTAATTTTCTTTGCATGTTTTACGTGGTTTGGGGCTTTCAATAAGTGTTGTTCTAACTTACGAACAAGAACCACAACATTGATACTAGTATTGTCAATCACCCGTTGTAAATTGAATCTTAACTATGTTGGGAGAAACAGGCACCCGCAAAGCCACTTATGCAATACAAGTTGCATGTCAAGCGTGGAGCAAGTCTCATGAACGATGTCATGTAAGGTTAGCCCGGGCCGCTTCATCCCACCATCCCGCAAGATGCAAAGTACACAAGAAGCAATCGACAACAAAATCATCAACGCCCACAATGACCATTGTGTTCTACTCGTGCAATAGATCTACATATAAACCTGGCTCTGATACCACTGTAGGGGTTCATAGCACGGAAAACAAAAAAATTCTACCGCATGAACACACAATCAAGATCTAATCTATGATCAAGACAAGATCTATCTACTAGATTGTAGCAACGAGTCGATAGAATACTAACCCTCGAAGATCCAAAGCGGTTAACGAGAGCAGATTCTTGTGGGTGATGTAGTCGTACACTTGCTGATCTCAAGATCGCGTAGACGATCTTTCCGGCGCTGCGTTTCGGCAGCGCTCCCGCAGTCGGTCACACGTTCGGTACTCGATGAAGACCTTCCTCTCCCTTGTTCCAGCAGGCAGCGGAGGTTATAGCACTCTCCTCGTGATTCTGGCAGCACGACGGCGTGGTGTCGGAAGTAGAGGGGAGATCTCGCAGGGCTTTGCCTTAAGACGGAGCGAGTATGGTGGAGTATGAGAGAGGCCTTGGTGATCTAGGGTTTAGAGGGCACCGAGGGGAGAGGTGTAGCCGGCGGCTAGGGTTTGGGATACCCCAACTCAGCAACTTGGGAGGAGATCCCTAGGTGGTGGCGGCAGCAGCACTTGGTGGTGGTGGTGGCGCCTTAGGCTAGGGTTTGGAGGTGTGTGGAGAGGGGGCGCCCTACCCCTCCTTATATAGGAGGGGAGAGGCGGTTTGGGGAGGAGGGAGTCCTCCTCCAACTCCTCCTCATGGCCGGCGGGTGGGAGGGAGTGGGACTTCCTCCCCAAGTAGGTTTCCTACTCTCCCTCCACCAAGCAAACTTCAGATTTGACTTTTCAAATTGGCGTTTGACTTTCAAACTTGGATTTGATTTCTCTCTCCATATTGCCCAGCCAAGTGACCTAGTACATGATGCAACCATTCCACATTGTCATGACACATCCATGTACCCTTCCCTTCCGGAGTGTCGGACCTTCTAGACCCTTCTAGAACATTCCTGGTGAAAACACCAGAATCTTTTCCGAACTCCGAAATAGGACTTTCCTTATATGAATCTTATTCTCCGGACCATTCTGTATCTCCTCGTTATATCCTGGATCCCATCCGAGACTCCGAACAACATTCGGTCTCTTACTCATCTTTCCATAACTACTCAACAACATCGAATCCTTAAGTGTGTCTCCCTACGGTTCGTGAATTATGCGGACATGACCGAGACACTTCTCCGATCAATAACCAATAGAGGAATCTGGAAATTCATATGGCTCCCACATATTTCTACGATTAATTTGCGATCGAATGAACCACTTACAGACGATACCAATTCCCTTTTGTCTCACGATAGTTTACTTATCCGAGGTTTTGATCGTCGGTATCTCTGCATACCTAGTTCAACCTCGTTACTGATAAGTACTCTTTTCTCGTTCCCGTGATATGTGATCCCTTGTGAGCTATTCACATGCTTGCAAGCCAATTGGATGACATTTCACCGAGAGGGCCCAGAGTATATCTATCCGTCATATGAATGGACAAATCCCACTCTTGATCCATGTGCCTCAACCCATACTTTGCGAACACTCAATGCCACCTTTATAGCCACCCAGTTACGGTGTGGTGTTTGATGTCATCAAAGCATCCTTCCGGTGATGGTGATTAACATGATCTCATGGTCGAAGTAATTAGGTTACTATGTATTAGAAAGCTTATAGCAAATGAACTATATTAAATGACTTGATCTTTATGCTACGCTTAACCATAGGAGTATGTCCATCACATCATTCTCCTAATGATATGACCTTGTTGTTAATAACATCTCTATGTTCATGATCAGGAAACCATGATCATATATTAACCAACAAGCTAGTTTAACAAGAGGCTTTACTAGGGACTCTTTTATGTTTACAAATCACACAAGTATTAATGTTTCCGGTTAATAAAATTATAGCATGGTATGTAAACATTTATCATAAGTATGAAGATATGATAATAACCACTTTATTATTGCCTCTTGGGCATATCTCCAACACACGGTCCTACCCTTCAGGATGAAAACCCATGGTCTTGCCTTAATTGGTTGTGCCTGGCAATGGCCTTGTTGAAGGCATCGTTTTGAGAGTGTGGACTTTCTTCAGGATGAAAACCTAAGATCTTTGATCGAGCGATGATGGTGTTTGTGCAATGTTCCCTTCTTGGAGGCGTCATTTTTTGGAGAAGCTAGACTTATGTTGCTATCTTGGTGGTGGTAGTACTACTGTTTAAATGAATGGGTCACTTTAACGGGACTTTTTTTTTGTAATTCTTCTTTTTCTTTTGGCTATGTGCATCCGTGGCCTCTAGAACAATGCGTTGTTGCAGAGGCTGGGTGTAATTGGTATCTTCTGATATTA
Organism: Avena sativa; assembly: GCA_916181665.1. Lineage (NCBI taxonomy): Eukaryota > Viridiplantae > Streptophyta > Magnoliopsida > Poales > Poaceae > Avena > Avena sativa. The sequence continues at coordinate 159,895,121 of OV702294.1, read as the reverse complement.
ATATATGCTCCTTTTAAAAAAAACGTAATTGTCTCAGTCTACATATTAATCAAGTGAGTGTCTTAGTGTTTATGCGAACTTATGTGCTTGTCGAAGTGTTGAATTATATATGTTACTTTACTTTCAATTGTCGGTCATCGAAGTTCTGAGCTATTATTTGTCTATTATATGTTTCTTTTGGTATACAAACCATGATATTATGTCACTATTATACGATATATGTCCATTTTCATATTATATTTGTGCCTTTGTTTTTGATGATTTCCGATTCTGCGCTCGTTTTTAGAGTTTTTCGTTTCGTCTTCGATTCCGGTAATACAGGAGGAAACGAAAATGATAACACATGTTTCTGCCTATTTTTGTTCCGTTTTCAACCCTACGTGGTTCGTCCCCCCCCCCCCCCCCCGGGCGCATCATTGGTGCGTTGAGGGATTTGTTTGGTCGTTTGCATTATTGCATACTCCCTCCATCCACAAATAAGTGTACTTTTAGGATTGTCATAAGTCAATAAATTTAATTTTTGACCAACTTTATTACATAAAGTAGTAACATACATGATATCAAATTGATATATTATGAAATTTTATTTCAAAATGGTTTTAGTGATACTATTTCAAAATTGATGCATACAAGCATATTTTACTCATAACGCAAAATCCAACATCCGAGTCGATCCCGAAGAGAAAACCTAAGGTCGAGCGTCTCGTGACACTAACTCCACCGGGCAACTATTAACTTCATAGTAAAATACGAAAACAAATAAAAAGTAGGACATAACTTCTTGACGAAGCTGTCAAGAAGAAATTGCATGTCCTCTGTTAAATCTATAATCCAATACCAAAAGCAACCTCTAAATAAGTCATTTGCGTATATACATATAGAAATATCCTGGCTTGGCCATGTAAGATTTGGAATATGTAATGGATGCTAAAAAGGTAAATAAAACCGGTAATCAGTAATCATGTCAAAATGTGATCCGAATTTAATCACAAGGTTAACTTCTGACAAGCGGAGCGAGTGCATTGACCATAACACACCACTGCATGTTGTAATGTACAAGTCAAGGAACACCGTTCCACGAATATTACACCTACCAGAGTAGTAGAACAGTAAAATCACAGGTCCAAGGTATAACAATAGTATTCATATCACAAATCTTCATAGAAGATCCTCGGAACTTTCATGACACAATGAGCTCGTCGGGTAAGTTCCCGTTCTAACCAAATCATGAAAAAAACAAATGATGGACTACTCAGCACTAGATCTAGCTCTAGACCTATTTCGTTGTCTAAATGTTGTCTATTTTCTCTAATAGCAACTTCTATTCGTACGGTTATTATTCATGCGAATTGGAACCTTTCTATGTTTAACTTGATTTCATTGTCACTACTTGAAGTGTGGACTCCTTTGAATCCGTTGAAATAGCGTTGACTTTTAGTAGATGCCTTTCCAGGTCTTCTAGTATCACATTTGCAGATCCGTCATTGATTTCAAACCTAAGCAAGGGCTAAGGAGGATAAGCAAGTTATAACTATGTGGTTGTTTGATGTACTATCCACAGCCATGGATCACACATCCTAGGCTTGTGTAGATTTTTGAAATCGTTTTTTTAGAAAAGGTAAGTTTTAGTTTATAAAGTTCTATGTCTGACAGTTTTCATGGGTTGTGAGAACTCATAAACGTTTATGCACTCTCTGTGGATTTGTTTGCGTCGAATGAGGTTAGCATTGGTACGACAGCTGCAGTGACACAGCATACCACTACATGATGTAGTACACTATAGTCATTGACATAACACCAATAAAACACCGTTCACTAGTATTACATCCCTCAGAGTGGTACAACAGAAACACAGCGGGTCCAAGACATGACTATAGGTTACAACTCAACTCTTTACAAAAGATTCTGAGAACACTCTAGGTTAAAGAGAGAGAAAGCAAATTCTTACAAAGAAGAACCAGAATTAATCAACTCATAACTATCATGCTAATAAGATTAGCATCTAACTATTTGGCTTGCATTGCTGCTATTGCAATACTCTACAAAAGTAGGTTCTATGGCTAGAGATCATATTCCTATCTAATTAGCAACTTCATATTCACTTTAGTTGATGTATGTGTTGACTTCATTGAACTCATTGAAGAACTTAAGTTGTTGATGACGATTCCCTTGAGCATAAGTTGATGTAGACATCGTCTGTATTGGCTTCAGAATCTAGCAAGGGTTAAGAAGATACATTGAGTATGAGCGTACTCAGGAAGTTCACTAAAAATGAGCATTTTATGTACTAGCTACAGCCACAGACCATAGGTTGTAGACAATGCAGGTTTTCATAAACATTTGTTCAAAGGTTGATTTTATTCTGAAAATCTATGTCCGTCAGCCTTCACAAGTTTACCAAAACTTTTATGGAGTTTCTTTCCTACCGAGTTCGTAGATCCTTTCTGGAATAGGGAGTAACAAGTTATAGTTCTTACACTCTACAGAGGTGTGTTACTTTACTCATGAGAGATCAAATCCTTATTGCACAACCGAGCGATCTTTCCCATCCACACTTCATATGGTGTGGGGCCTAGTAGATGATCCAAGCCAATCACTGCCCCCTTCGCGACCCTGCATGTCTCCTTGGTGTACGCCATGCCCACACATTGAATTACGGCAATGGTTGGTGAAAGGGCATGTATGCCCCCATGTGTGGTTTTGGTAATTAATGATAATCTCTATGGACTAATGTGTAAATTGAGTTTTACTTGTAGGTTTGTCCATTAGAATCGCTTGGGCCATGTGTTGGTCTCACGGTTGGAAGATGAAGAAATGTCCAAGGGCTTTGTGCCATTGGAATCATGAAGAAAGAAGGAGCTTGAAGGTTGATCAAGACAAGTGCAAAGAGTTGCATCAAGATGGATCAACCTCAAGAAGGGATGAAGAAGGGCAAGCTCAAGATGCTCCATCTCTAGAAGATCTCATGCTTGAAGCTTTCCATCCTCGTGATCATGGAGTGATGAAGACAAGTTCAAAGAAGAGGTTTCCCCATGGAGTATCTTCATCAAGCAAGAGCAAACAAGAAAGGTGTTCCCACTATAGAAGAACAAGACGGTCTACATCAAGTTCAAGTGGGATGCTCAAGGCAAAGGTATGTTCTCGATAGGGCTTCTCTTTTGCCGGTCTCGTGTTGTTAGTTGGGAGACCGGGTTTAGGATAGATAGTCGTACTATCAAGAGGGGCTCTCAAGCGGGTGTCTCGTTTGCATCGTTCGGAGAGAGCTCAAACCTTTGCATTCATAGCATCATCTTTCTTGGTTGTTATTTGGTTCTTGTCTATGAGAGGATCTAGAGCTTGTGGTCATCATCATAACAATCTCTAGTTCATCGTCTAAGAATTTACCTTGCATATCTTATTGCGGTTTTTGATCTTGCGAGTTTTTCCGGCTCCACACCTTAGGAGATATCTCACATATATAAAATCGATATTGTCTCCCTTGGTGGTATCCAATATTTCACATTTTGTTGGATTCTACTTGGTTTTATCTTTCCAACAAAATAGGTTTCATCCCAATCGGAGTTTCCAAGCTCAACTTCTTATGTTTTGGGTTTTGGGGGGTTTACCAGTTCATCGCTTCTAGAGAGGTCTTTCCTTTCTCCATTTGGTTTTATCCTTCCATTCTGGAATATGATGTTTCTTTGCATAATCTTGTAGATCTTTTAGTTCTCTTCAAAACGAGCCCAAGATCATCAAAAATGGAGTCCGGAATCAAAAGTTATTGAAGTTTTCATGCTATGATGTCCAGCATTTTTGCTTGAGCGGAAGTTCCGACCCAAGTTCCGGTGAACGTTTGTTTTCTTCTGTTTTTTGTGTCTCTATTTACCGGAAGTTCCGGTGGGGAGCCGGAAGTTCTAGTGGTGCGCGAATCTGACCCAAACGGGCAGATTTCTCTTGTCCTATTTAAGGGCCCGCTCTTTCCTAATGTTCCCCCAACTTTTAAGGTCATTTTTTCTAGCTCTTACACTATCTTTCATCCATTGTTGACCTTCAAAAGCTTTCCCTCTCCCCTTCTCCCTCCAATGATTCTTGCATCTCTTTGAGGGATTTGAGAGAGGAGATCTAGATCTACAATCCCACCAAACCAAATCCCTTCTTTGTGAAGGAATCTTTGGTATCTAGATCTTGGAGAGTTTTGTGTTCCCCTCTTGTGTTCTTCCTCCCTTATTCCCCCAATAGCTTTTGTAGCTTTGTTGAAATTTGGGAGTGAAGGACTTGCCCTTGCATTTGTTGCATAGGTTTGAGTTCTCCTCGGAGATTCGGCGAGTTCAACCTTGTGGGCTTGTTTCTCTTAGGTTCCTTGGAACCCTAGACGGTTGTGTGGTTGGTTTGTTGACCTTTTTTAGTCTTGTAGCCTTTTGTGGCATTGTTGGCCTTTTGTGGCATTGTAGCCTTTTGTGGCTTTGTTGTTGGGAGCCTCCAATTGAGTTGTGGAGTTAGTCCCAATCTTGTACGGGTTCGGTGACCGCCCTCAAGCGTCCCATAGTGGAGCAAGTGCCCGCCTTTTGTGGTGCGCACTTGGGAGAATAGGGTGAGCCTTTTGTGGCGTCGGTGAGTTGCATGATTCCGCATCCGGGGTGAGGCCTTGTGTGGCGTTGGGTGAGCATCGAGCCACCACACCTCGAGGTGAGTCATTTGTGGCGTTCGGAGAGCATTGCGCCATCGTACTTCTCCAACGGAGACGTAGATTCTTTGGAAGTGAACTTCGGGAAAAAAATCTTCGTCTCCACGTCCATCGGTTATCTCTCAACCGAACCCTTTACTTATGCACTTTACATTATGATAGCCATCGTGCTTGAAGTACTTATATCCTGCTATCACCTTGTTGCTTGTATTGCTTAGCATAGGTTGTTGGTGCACTTAGCTAAACTTAGTGGCTAGGTTTTGTGCTTAATGAATTAAACGTTAGTTTTATTCCGCATTTACTTGATCCTAAACCGTAATAATTTTAAAAGCCTATTCACCCCCTCTAGGCGACTTCCTTTGTACTTTCAGTTGGTATAAACTATTCAGATGCCAGAACTATCGTGGGATGTTGAGAGTTCCCCCTCATATACTGCATATCCTCTATGAATTACCAATTAATGCACGCTACAAGGATAACAGCCACGACCTGCACATCCGGCTACATGCGAGAGGAAGAAGATACAACTGACTTCTCCATCCCATTCCACATCTCATGGGTAACGCGTGATATACGGTGCAAGAATCACTGGCGATATTGGTTGTTAAGTCCTAGATAATATGTTCCTTTCCACCAAAACTTTCATAGTAGCTTATTACCTCATGGTAAATAACCTATAATCATATTATTATGAAAATAATGTTTTCTAACCTTTTTCAAATGCAGGTGATGACAACACTTGATATGCAAATACTTTACAGAAAATAATCAAAGGACAAGACCAAGTGTGAACTTGCCTTTTGTGAATGCAAGATTATACACTCACGGTTTTCAAGACAATATAAGATCCAATATATGAAAGCGACATCATTGGTCCGATAAGGACTATTTTAAAGAAGCAAGATGCTATTATGCATAAGTAATGTAATACAGTTTGATAAACTCAAATCCTCGGAATAACGTTGTTCTAGGGTTTGGTTACTGTAAATGGTTTCTTTAGAATGTGTTGCTCTTTTAGATAAGTTTCACACTTGTGCTTATAGTTTTACATTTTATTTTTTATTTTTCTAAGAATTTTATTATTTATAATTTTCTCATTTGCCATTATTAAAATATGAATTTTCAAAGTTTTATTACTTTAAAATATTTATTATATAATAATTATTTAAATAGTTAACACAATAATATATGATAATAAACTTAAATTGTAGATTTTATTTTTCTAAACATTTTCATATATTAAACCTATTTTCTAAATTATAAAACAAAAGATATTGAATTTATAAGGTTTATTCATTTCCTAAATTATATTCTAAATAAGGAAATCCCTTTACACCCAGACTAGGTCTACCTTAGGTCACTGACTAGTGGGCCAGTGGCCACGTTGGCCTGCCACGCTGGCATGGACCAGTCAACATGCGGACCAGGTCAAAGATGACGTGAGCTCGACGTCATCATGACGTCAGCATGGCCCCATTTCGCCGGCCACCCACAGTTGGTCGCCGAAGCTGGTGTTTGCGAGCGTGCGTGGCCGAGTGGGACTACACGTTCGAACGAGTAGGGCACGGGGATGTTATTAGTGGTCACGCCGCCATCTATTGGTCATCGGAACAGCTGCAACGATGATGACTGACGGTGGTGGACGACAGCGCTACGGTGCGAGCATGCCAGAGAGCGCGATAGAGATAGAGGAAAGATGCCTGAGCATCATTGACTCACCCAGGTTGCAGTAGTGGTGTCGGTGAGGACAGACACGGTCGGAGGCAAGCTCTCCGACAAGAATTCCAACGAACCACGGCGGAAGGGAATGCCAAAATTCGCCCTCCCCGGATCTCCCCTTGATGATGTACTCCACCCAGAGGATCTACGAAGCACGACGCTTCTGCAGGGCTACTTGGAAAGGAGAGGGGAGGTGCGCAACGACGGCGATTCATCGACGCGGTTAGCTAGGGTTTCGGACCCGAGGGAAAATCGAGAGAGAGAGAGAGAGAGCTTAAGAGGAGGAGAATGGGGATAAGGATAAGGGGAGGCGCATGCGGTGGTCTTATCTTCGTCTCCAGAATAGGACAGGCGAGAGCGGGCATCGCGATGCGAGGTCGTCGGCGGACGACATCGGCCTGCCCACGCAGCTGCTTCACTGCTGCGAGGAAGACGATGATGGCTGAAAGGCTAAAGAGGTATGGGCCAGTGTTGGGCCGCGCTTGGGCCAGGTGGGCTGCGAGACTACGCGCGAGAAGCAGATAGAGAAGAGCGTCAATGGGACGTGGGCTAGAAGTTTTGCTCTGTTTTCTCTTTTCCTTTTATATTTTCTATTTTATGTTTTCTTTTACAAATTCATTTCATATTTAATCTTTATAAAGTGTAAAATACCAAAACTTTTATGGAATTATTAGAATAATGCAGGGGTTCATCATAACTAATTTTCTCTTTGTGTATTTTTGTATTTATAAATTTCATAATTATATGAGAGGTTCTTATATTAAATAGAACAAGTAGAAATTGGGGTTTTAGGGTTTTAGGATTTGTTTATGATCTTATAGAACAATTTTTATTTCCTCTTAATGAATTTAATGGTAATGGTTTAAGATAACTAAGGATATGCAAAGAATATATCCATATTTATTATTATATAGCAATCATTATATAAGATGATTATCCACCCTACTTATTCTTAAAATATGCATAGATAATTTCTTGAATTAGTTATTCACTACTTGCTTAGGTGTGGTTAATATATGGATATAATATTAGGGTATAATGGTTTATAGCAATTTCCATTTATGTGGTACATATGATTTAGATGTTTGGAAGTGGCAAAGATATGCATAAGTGATTTTTTATAGAACTATGGTAGAATATTTACCAAGATTTTATATCTTTAATACTCCATAAGTATTGGTTTTATCTATATACCTTTCACAATGATATTAAGTAGGAGCAATTCTACTTGATATACTCAAGCAACCAAAGATTACTTGGTTCATAATTAATGATTCTTACTTAAGGAATTCCTTTCCTAGATATGTTGGAGATATGACCAAGAGGCAATAATAAAAGTAGTTATTATTATATCTTTGTGTTTATGATAAATGTTTACATTCATGCTATAATTGTATTAACCGGAAACATTAATACTTGTGTGATTTGTAAACTTGTTAGAGTCCCTAGTAAAGCCTCTTTGTAATACTAGCTTTTTGGTTAATAGATGATCATGGTTTCCTGATCATGAACATTGAGATGTTGTTAACAACAAAATCATATCATTAGGAGAATGGTGTGATGGACATACTCCTATAGATAAGCGTAGCATAAAGATCAAATCATTTCAATAGTTTGTTTTCTATAAGCTTTCACATACATAGTAACCTAAATCCTTCGACCATGAGATCATGCTAATCACCATCACCGGATGGATGCTTTGATGACATCAAAAACCACTTCGTAACTGGGTGGTTATAAAGGTGGCATTGAGTGTTCGCAAAGTATGTGTTGAGGCACATGGATCAAGAGTGGGATTTTTCCATCCATATGACGGATAGATATACTTTGGGGCCTCTCGGTGGAATGTCATCCAATTAGCTTGCAAGCATGTGGTTGGATCACAAGGGATCACATATCATAGGAACGAGTAAAGAGTACTTATCGGTAACGAGGTTGAACTAGGTATGCAGAGATACCGACGATCAGACCTCGGATAAGTAAAGTATCGTGAGACAAAGGGAAATTGGTATCGTACGTAAATGGTTCATTCGATCACGAAGTAATCATAGAAATATGTGGGAGACATATGAATTTCCAGATTCCTCTATTGGTTATTGATCGGAGAAGAGTCTCGGTCATGTCTGCATAATTCACGAACCGTAGGAAGACACACTTAAGGATTCAATGTTGTTTAGTAGATATGGAAAGTGAGTAAAGAGACCGAATGTAGTTCAGAGTCTCGGATGGGATCCGAGATATCACGAGGAGATCTGGAATGGTCCGGAGAATAAGATTCATATAAGGAAAGTCTAATTCTGGAGTTCGGGAATGGTTTCGGTGTTTTCACCAGAATGTTCTAGAAGGGTCGAGAAGGTCCATAGATCCGGAAGGGGAAGGGTACATGGATGTGTCATGACAAAGTGAAATGTTTGTATCATGTCCTAGGTCACTTGGCTGGACACTTGGAAGAGAGAAATCAAACTCTAGTTTGAAAGTCAAAATAAGGCAAGTTTGAAAAAGTCAAAGTGGGACTTTGATTTCGAAGTGGAGGGAGGGAAGGATTTCGACGTAAGGAAGGAATCCTCCCTCTCCTTTCCACCGGCCACATGAAGTGAACTTGGGGGAGGATTCCCTCCCCCTTGGCGCCTCCCCACCTATAAAAGGAGGGGTAGGGCGGCCCCTACCCCTCACCACAAACCCTAGCTTTGGCGTCTACCCCCTCTAGTAGCCGCCGCTAGGAGCTCCTCCAAGTTGGTGACTTGGGGCAAACCCTAGCCCCTTGACGCCGGCCACACCACCCCCTTGACGCCCTCTAAAACCTATATCACCAAGGCCCCCTATTCTACTCCACCATACTCGCTCTGGCTTAGGCGAAGCCCTACGGGATCTCCCCTCTAAACTCCGACACCACGCCGTCATGCTGCCGGAATCGCGAGGAGGGAGATATAACATCTGCTGCCTATTGGAACAAGGGAGAGGAAGGTCTTCATCGAGTACCGAACGTGTGACCGACTGCAGGAGCGTTGCCTAAACACGGCTCCGGAAGGATCGTCTACGCGATCTTGAGATCGGCAAGTCAACGACTACATCATGTTGGAGATATGCCCTAGAGGCAATAATAAATGTAGTTATTATTATATCTTTGTGTTTATGATAAATTTTTGCATTCATGCTATAATAGTATTAACAAGGAAACATTAATACTTGTGTGATTTGTAAACTTAAATTGAAGTCCCTAGTGTAGCCTCTATACATCACTAGCTTGTTGGTTAATAAATGATTGTGGTTTCCCTATCATGAACATTGAGATGTTATTAACAACAAGATCATATCATTAGGAGAATGATATGGTGGACATACTCCTATAGATAAGCGTAGCATAAAGATCAAGTCATTTTAATAGTTCAATTGCTATATGCTTTCTGATACATAGTAACCTAATTCCTTCGACCATGAGATCATGCATATCACCTTTACCGGATGAATGCTTTGATGACATCAAACACCACACCGTAACTGGGTGGCTATAAAGGTGGTATTGAGTGTTCGGAAAGTATTGGTTGAGACACATGGATCAAGAGTGGGATTTGTCCATCCATATGACGGATAGATATGCTCTGGGCCCTCTCGGTGAAATGTCATCCAATTAGCTTGCAATCATGTGACTGGCTCACAAGGGATCACATATCACGGGAACGAGAAAAGAGTACTTATCAGTAACGAGGTTGAACTAGGTATGCAGAGATACCGACGATCATAACCTCGGATAAGTAAACTATCGTGAGACAAAGGGAAATTGGTATCGTATGTAAGTGGTTCGTTCGATCGCAAAGTAATCGTAGAAATATGTGGGAGCCATATGAATTTCCAGATTCCTCTTTTGGTTATTGTTCGGAGAAGTGTCTCGATCATGTCCACATAATTCACGAACCGTAGGGAGACACACTTAAGGATTCGACGTTGTTTGAGTAGTTATGGAATGATGAGAAAGAGACTGAATGTTGTTCGGAGTCTCGGATTGGATCCAGGATATCACGAGGAGATCCGGAATGGTCCGGATAATAAGATTCATATAAGGAAAGTCCCATTTCGGAGTTGGGGAATGGTTCCGGTGTTTTCATCGGGAATGTTCTAGAAGGTTCCGGAATGTCCAGCACTCCGGAGGGGAAGGGTACATGAATGTGTTATATCAAGTTGGTATGATTGCATCATATACTCGGTGTCATCGCTGAACAAAATAGAGGGATTAATCAAATCCTTGTTTGAAAAGTCAAACGCCAAGTTTGAAAGTCAAACGGCAATTTTGGGAAGTGGAGGGGAGGTGGAATCCGAGTTGGGGAGGAGTCCCTCCTCCTCCACCGTCGGCCCACCTTGGGTCCGAGTTGGGGAGGGACTCCCCTCCCCTGGCGCGCCTCCCTCCACCCATAAAAGGAGGGGTAGGGCTCCCCTCCTAGACACAAGTTCCTACACCTCTAACCCTAACCCCAAGCCGCCGCCGCCTCCATAGCCACCGCCGGCCCTAGGGCAAACCGCCGCCACCGCCTAGCTAAACCCTAGCCGCCGGCTTGCCCCCTCCTTGGTGTGTCTAAACCCTAGAACACCAAGGACTCTCTCATAGTCCACCATACTCGCTCCGGCTTAAGGCGAAGCCCTGCGAGATCTCCCCTCTACTTTCGGTACCACGCCGTTGTGCTGCCGGAATCGTGAGGAGAGTGCTACAACCTCCGCTGCCTGCTGGAACAAGGGAGAGGAAGGTCTTCGTCGAGTACCGAACGTGTGACCGACTGCGGGAGTGCTGCCGGAACGCAGCGCCGGAAGGATCGTCTACGCGATCTTGAGATCGGGAAGAGTACGACTACATCACCCACGAGAATCCGCTCTCGTTAAACGCTTTGGAATCTTCGAGGGTGAGTTATTCCATCGACTCGTTGCTACAATCTAGTAGATAGATCTTGGCTTGTTTGTTTGTATGCGATAGAAAATTTTTGTTTTCCATGCTACGAAACCCTACAGTGGTATCAGAGCCGTGTCTATATGTAGATTTGTTGCACGAGTAGAACACAATGGTCATTGTGGGCGTTGATGCTTCTATTGTCGATTGCTTCTTGTGTACTTTGCATCTTGCGGGATGTTGGGATGAAGCGGCCCGGGCTAACCTTACATGACATCGTTCATGAGACTTGCTCCATGCTTGACATGCAACTTGTATTGCATAAGTGGCTTTGCGGGTGCCTGTTTCTCCTAGCATAGTTAAGATCCAATTTACAACGGGTGATTAACAATACTAGTATCAATGTTGTGGTTCATGTTCGTAAGTTAGAACGACACTTATGGAAAGCCCCAAACCACGTAAAACATGCAAAGAAAGTAGAGGCGTCTAACTTTGTTTTGCAGGGGTGTGCAGTGATGTGATATGGCCATGATTGTGATTATATTTGATGTATGCAATGATCCTTATTGTAAGTTGGCAACCGGCAGGAGCCATATGGTTGTCTTTAAATTATGTTAAGACCCTCGTGTCTATTCAAAGTAGCTGTAATAGTTGAAGCCGGTGGATGACAATCATGGAGCAGCGTCATGGACCTTGATGCAATGTTGGTGATGATGGAGATCATGTTCGTGCTTGAAGATGGAGATCGGAAGCACAAAGAAGAAAGGCCATATCATATCACATATTATGAATTGCATGTGATGTTAATCCTTTATGCATCTTGTATTGCTTAGTAGACGACGGTAGCATTATAAGATGATCCCTCATGCACATGAATTTCAAATCATAGAGTGTTCACCCTTAGTTAGCACCGTTGCTAAAGCTTGTTGTTTCGAAGCACCACGTGATGATTGGGTGTGTTAGATTCCGCAAGTGTATACAACGTGAGCAAGCCAGATTTGCTCATGCGGAAACTAAGGTTTGATCTTGACGAGCCTAGCATGTACAGACATGGTCTCGGAACACGGATCACCGAAAGGTAAAGCATGAATCATATAGTAGATATGATGAACATGTCGATTGTTCGCCATTGAAACTATATCAACTCTCGTGATGATCGGTGTTGATGTGGTGGATTCGGTTCGTGTGATCACTAAAACAATGTGAGGGATGTTGTTTTGAGTGGGAGTTCACCTAGATTAATTTTACTATTAATTAGAACTCAATTTGTCATAAACTTAGTATAAACTATTGCAAATATGTTGTAGATCAATGGCAGCCCCTACCATCAATTTTAATGCGTTCCTAGAGAAAGAAAAGTTGAAAAACAATGGAAGCAACTTCGCGGATTGGTTCCGCAATTTGAGGATTGTCCTCACAGCTGGTAATTTGACCTATGTGCTGGATGCTCCGCTGGGTGACCCACCTGCAGCTACTGCTACCGATGAAGTAAAGAATGTTTACCTCACTCGGAAGACTCAGTACTCCACAGTTCAGTGTGTTATCTTGTATGGTTTAGAATCGGAGCTTCAGAAAAGGTTTGAGAATTCAGACCCACATGATATTGTCCGTGATCTCAAATTGATTTTTGAGACTCATGCGGCAATTGAGAGCTATGAGGCTTCTGAAAAGTTCTTTAACTGCAAGATGGAAGAGGGCAGCTCCATCAGTGAGCATGTGCTTAAGATGTCTGGGCACGCAAACAAACTTCAAAGCTTGGGTATAGTGATTCCTAATGCTTTGGGGATTTACCGTGTCCTCCAATCACTACCACTAAGTTACAAGAACTTTGTGATGAACTACAACATGCAGAACATGAACAAGACATTGCCAGAACTCTTTGCCATGTTGAAATCTGCAGAAGTGGAGATCAAGAAAGAGCACCAAGTGTTGTTGGTCAATAAGACCACCAAATTCAAGAAAGGCAAGTCTAAGCAAAAGGGACACTTCAATAAGGGTGGTAAGAAAGTTACCACGCCGACGAAGAAGACCAAGGCTGGACCTAAGCCTGATACTGAGTGCTTTTACTGCAAGGAAGAAGGTCACTGGAAGCGGAATTGCCCAAAGTACTTGGCGGATTTGAAGAACGGCAACATCAAGAAGAAAGGTATATCTGATATACATGTTATTGATGTGTATCTCACTAGTACTCGTAGTAGTGCCTGGGTATTTGATACTGGTTCGGTTGCTCATATTTGTAACTCGAAACAGGTGTTGCAGAATAAACGGAAGCTAGCGAAGAACGAGGTGACGATGCGCATTGGAAACGGATCAAAGGTTGATGTGATCGCGGTCGGCACGCTACCTCTTCATCTACCATCGGGATTAGTTTTATACTTAAATAATTGTTATTTGGTGCCGGCGTTAAGCATGGACATTATATCGGAATCTTGTTTATTGCGAGACGGTTACTTGTTTAAATCCGAGAATAATGGTTGTTCGATTTATATGAGTAATATGTTTTATGCACATGCACCTTTGATAGATGGTCTATTCTTGTTGAATCTCGATAGTGGAAATACACATATTAATAACGTTGAGGCTAAACGTTTGAAATCGAGCGATAACTCGACCTATATGTGGCACTGTCGTCTTGGTCACATTGGAGTGAAGCGTATGAAGAAACTCCATTCCGATGGACTTCTTGAATCACTTGATTTCGAATCACTTGAAAGATGCGAAGCATGTCTGATGGGTAAAATGACTAAGACTCCATTTTCTGATAAGATGGAGCGAGCTACGGACTTATTGGAAATCATACATACCGATGTGTGTGGTCCAATAAGTGTAGCATCGCGCGGTGGTTATCGTTATGTTCTTACCTTCACGGATGACTTGAGTAGATATGGGTATATCTATTTCATGAAACATAAGTCCGAAACTTTCGAGAAGTTTAAGGAATTTCAGAATGAGGTAGAGAATCAACGTAACAAGAAGATTAAATTTCTACGTTCTGATCGTGGAGGTGAATATCTAAGTTACGAGTTTGGCGAGCATTTGAAGAAATGCAGAATACTTTCACAATTGACACCGCCAGGAACACCACAGCGTAATGGTGTGTCCGAACGTTGTAATCGAACTCTCTTAGATATGGTTCGTTCTATGATGTCACTTACAGATTTACCGCTATCATTTTGGGGTTATGCATTAGAAACAGCCGCATTCACTTTAAATAGGGCACCATCTAAATCCGTGGAAACGACACCGAATGAATTATGGTTTGGGAAGAAACCTAAATTGTCGTTCCTTAAAGTTTGGGGTTGCGAAGCCTGTGTAAAGAAGTTACAGCCGGACAAGCTAGAACCCAAAGCGGAAAAAAATGCGTCTTCATAAGATACCCGAAGGAAACTATTGGGTATACCTTCTATCATAGATCCGAAGGCAAAATCTTTGTTGCCAAGAATGGATCCTTTCTAGAGAAGGAATTTCTCTCGAAAGAAGTGACTGGAAGGAAAGTAGAACTCGACGAGGTTGTCGAACCTTCTCTCGAACTTGCGAGTAGCGCAGAACCGGAAGTAGTTCCTATGACGCCTGCACCAGTAAGAGAGGAAGCTAATGATGATGATCATGAAACTTCGGTTGAAGTTGCTACAGAGCCTCGTAGGTCAACGAGAACTCGTACCACTCCTGATTGGTATGATCCCGTTATGAATGTCATGTTAGTGGATAACACCGATGACCCTGAGACATATGAGGAAGCGATGATGAGCCCAGATTCCAATAAATGGCAAGAAGCCATGAAATCCGAGATTGGATCCATGTACGAAAACCATGTATGGACTTTGGTGGACTTACCGGATGGCCGGAAGGCTGTCGAGAACAAATGGATTTTCAAGAAGAAAACAGATGCTGATGGTAATGTTACTGTCTACAAAGCTCGACTTGTCGCAAAAGGGTTTCGAAAAATTCAAGGAGTTGACTATGATGAGACTTTCTCACCGGTAGCGAAGCTAAAGTCTGTAAGGATTTTGTTAGCAATCGCTGCATATTATGATTATGAGATATGGCAGATGGATGTCAAAATAGCATTCCTCAATGGAGACATTGATGAAGAGTTGTATATGATGCAACCCAAAGGTTTTGTCGATCCTAAAGATGCTAACAAGGTATGCAAACTTCAACGGTCCATCTATGGATTGAAGCAAGCATCCCGAAGTTGGAATCAACGTTTTGATAAGGTAATCAAAAGTTTTGGTTTTATACAAACTTATGGAGAAGCTTGTATTTACAAGAAAGTGAGTGGGAGCTCTGTAGCATTCTTAATACTATATGTAGATGACATATTGTTGATTGGGAATGATGTAGACCTTCTTAATAGTGTCAAGGAATATTTGAATAATAGTTTTTCAATGAAGGATCTTGGCGAAGCAGCTTACATATTAGGCATAAAGATTTATAGAGATAGATCGAGACGCCTAATATCATTGTCACAAAGTACATATTTGGACAAAGTTCTAAAGAGGTTTGGAATGGAAGATAGCAAGAAAGGGTTCTTGCCTATGTTGCCCAATACGACCTTGAGTAAAACTCAAAGTCCGACAACGGCAGAAGATAGAGCAAGGATGAGTAAGACTCTCTATGCCTCAGCCATAGGATCTCTAATGTATGCCATGCTATGTACTAGACCCGACATTGCATATCCTATTAGTTTAACTAGCAGATATCAAAGTGATCCAGGAGTGAATCATTGGACAGCGGTCAAAGACATCCTTAAGTACTTGAGAAGAACTAAGGATATGGTTCTTTCTTATGGAGGTGATGAACAGCTCGTTGTTAATGGTTACACCGATGCTAGTTGGAACACCGATCCGGATGATTCTAAATCACAATCCGGATACGTATTTATTTTGAATGGTGCAGCAGTTAGCTGGAGGAGTGCAAAGCAAAGCGTTGTGGCGAGATCTTCAACTGAATCGGAATACATGGCTGCTTCGGAGGCTTCACAAGAAGCGATATGGATGAAAGAGTTCATTACAGAGCTGGGTGTGGTTCCTAGTGCGCTGGACCCAATGTCTATCTACTGTGATAACATGGGGGCCATAGCCAATGCGCAAGAACCAAGGTCACACAAGAAGCTGAAGCATATCAAGCTACGTTTTCACGCTATTCAAGAGCATGTCCAAGATGGGGACATAAAGATTTGCAAAGTACACACAGATCTGAATGTGGCGGATCCGTTGACTAAACCTCTCCCGAGGGCAAAACATGACCAACACCAAACTGCCATGGGTGTTCGGTATATTACCATGTAATCTAGATTAGATGACTCTAGTGCAAGTGGGAGACTGTTGGAGATATGCCCTAGAGGCAATAATAAATGTAGTTACTATTATATCTTTGTGTTTATGATAAATGTTTGCATTCATGTTATAATAGTATTAACAAGGAAACATTAATACTTGTGTGATTTGTAAACTTAAATTGAAGTCCCTAGTGTAGCCTCTATACATCACTAGCTTGTTGGTTAATAAATGATTGTGGTTTCCCTATCATGAACATTGAGATGTTATTAACAACAAGATCATATCATTAGGAGAATGATATGGTGGACATACTCCTATAGATAAGCGTAGCATAAAGATCAAGTCATTTTAATAGTTCAAAATTGCTATATGCTTTCTGATACATAGTAACCTAATTCCTTCGACCATGAGATCATGCATATCACCTTTACCGGATGAATGCTTTGATGACATCAAACACCACACCGTAACTGGGTGGCTATAAAGGTGGTATTGAGTGTTCGGAAAGTATTGGTTGAGACACATGGATCAAGAGTGGGATTTGTCCATCCATATGACGGATAGATATGCTCTGGGCCCTCTCGGTGAAATGTCATCCAATTAGCTTGCAAGCATGTGACTGGCTCACAAGGGATCACATATCATGGGAACGAGAAAAGAGTACTTATCAGTAACGAGGTTGAACTAGGTATGCAGAGATACCGACGATCATAACCTCGGATAAGTAAACTATCGTGAGACAAAGGGAAATTGGTATCGCATGTAAGTGGTTCATTCGATCGCAAAGTAATCGTAGAAATATGTGGGAGCCATATGAATTTCCAGATTCCTCTATTGGTTATTATTCGGAGAAGTGTCTCGATCATGTCCGCATAATTCACGAACCGTAGGGAGACACACTTAAGGATTCGACGTTGTTTGAGTAGTTATGGAATGATGAGAAAGAGACCGAATGTTGTTCGGAGTCTCGGATGGGATTCGGGATATCACGAGGAGATCCGGAATGGTCTGGAGAATAAGATTCATATAAGGAAAGTCCCATTTCGGAGTTGGGGAATGGTTCCGGTGTTTTCATCGGGAATGTTCTAGAAGGTTTCGGAATGTCCGGCACTCCGGAGGGGAAGGGTACATTAATGTGTTATATCAAGTTGGTATGATTGCATCATGTACTCGGTGTCATCGCTGAACAAATTAGAGGGATTATTCAAATCCTTGTTTGAAAAGTCAAACGCCAAGTTTGAAAGTCAAACGGCAATTTTGGGAAGTGGAGGGGAGGTGGAATCCGAGTTGGGAAGGAGTCCCTCCTCCTCCACCGCCGGCCCACCTTGGGTCCGAGTTGGGGAGGGACTCCCCTCCCCTGGCGCGCCTCCCTCCACCCATAAAAGGAGGGGTAGGGCTCCCCTCCTAGACACAAGTTCCTACACCTCTAACCCTAACCCCAAGCCGCCGCCGCCTCCATAGCCGCCGCCGCCTCCATAGCCGCCGCCGGCCCTAGGGCAAACCGCCGCCGCCTAGCTAAACCCTATCCGCCGGCTTGCCCCCTCCTTGGTGTGTCTAAACCCTAGAACACCGAGGACTCTCTCATAGTCCACCATACTCGCTCCGGCTTAAGGCGAAGCCCTGCGAGATCTCCCCTCTACTTCCGGTACCACGCCGTTGTGCTGCCGGAATCGCGAGGAGAGTGCTACAACCTCCGCTGCCTGCTGGAACAAGGGAGAGGAAGGTCTTCGTCGAGTACCGAACGTGTGACAGACTGCGGGAGCGCTGCCGAAATGCAGCGCCGGAAGGATCGTCTACGCGATCTTGAGATCGGGAAGAGTACGACTACATCACCCACGAGAATCCGCTCTCGTTAAACGCTTTGGAATCTTCGAGGGTGAGTTATTCCATCGACTCGTTGCTACAATCTAGTAGATAGATCTTGGCTTGTTTGTTTGTATGCGATAGAAAATTTTTGTTTTCCATGCTACGAAACCCTACACATCACCCACGAGAATCCGCTCTCGTTAACCGCTTTGGAATATTCGAGGGTGACTACTCTATCGACTCGTTGCTACAATCTAGTATATAGATCTTGGCTTGTGTGTGTTCATGCGGTAGAAATTTTTTGTTTTCCATGCTACGAACCCCTACAAGATATACTACTACTTCACATCTATTGACATGATGAGCTTTACTACATATATTCTTACTAATATTTTTTCCTCCTAAATCCATTTGTAAATCCAATGAGCTTGACACTAAAGCTCTATATGATCTCCCCATAGAGATAAATCTCACTTCTAGAATACTTCTTATGAATCTTATTCCAATTGAATGATTACTCACTTACTTCACAATTAGTTTGTAATCTCACTTATAAATCTCAGAAGCTTGTCACTAAAGCTTTTCATAGTCTGCTCATATCTACACTTGGTTAAATCGAACTACTCTACTAATTATAACCTCCAATCCATTAAGTAGTTATTTCTAACTTCATTCATACTCTTACTTTATCATCCATCACTAATATTCTTCCAATGGATGTATATATCAAATCCTACTTCCTTCAAGTGTTTAGTATTCTCTAAGAGGAATATACTACTTATACAACTCAATGTTCCTCTAGCATCATCTTAGTCATACTTTCTTATCTTTAGTTACCTCAGTAACTCAGATTCCAACTTCACACTATGTTAATGTGACTTGTCATGACTAACCTAAGATAACATATCTATACTAGGGTTTAATCATGTTATCTCCATCAGTGTCACTTTTGCATGATATAATCATTGACTCTCAGTGACTTAAGCATGATCATTATAATCCTTTGATCATTCATGGCTTAGGTTTCCAGTTGGCTAATCAAGGCTTTTATCAATACAACATTACAGTTGTATTATAATTACCTTCTTGGTATTTCCATTTGACTAAGAAATATTATTCATTGTCTATGCCTACTTGATCCAATAGGATTACTCCTTGGTAACTATCTCCAAAATTCATCCTTAATAATCCTCTTTGTTACCACATATATCTTTATTTCAGATAACTCTTCTATCCATTCAGGAGTAAGTTAACTCCATCAATTATCATATTGATTTGATTCTCTTCAAACACTCTCATCCTATAGATGATATCTAAAACTAGCATTCCTAATTACCTCTTCTAACTTCTTTCTCTAATGGCTTTAAAGTGAATGCTATGACAATAACAAGAGTTGATAGTTCAAGAATTAATAGGCTAAGAATTGATAGATCAATAGTTGATTACTCAACATTGATGAACAATAGATATTAGGATAAGATTCAATAGAGATAATAAGGATTGGTATGGAAAGAAAGATATATGGTGAATGGTCTTGACTTGATTTCTTTCCTACTCAATATAACTCAAGAGTTAAGGTTAAGTATTACCATGATACTTATGGTAGAAATATATAAGAATAAGATAGGTCAAGATTTAGTTATTACATTCTTGTTACTTGAGTTATGTTCTTAACTTAGTATTCATAAGTTGTTGCAATGAATACTATGATATGATCTCTTAAGGATCTGATATTAATCATTAAGCAATGAATTATGATTTAATTTTTATTATATTTGATCGACCCTTAGATCAAATTATCTTTCCCCAAAATAAGGTTTTAGCAAAGGTCATAGTGAAACTTATCACAGTCAACTTGATGATCTACTTCAACTCCATCAGTTAAGAGAAGTTTCAAACACTTTGACAAGTTTTATTCAAAAGCGCGAAAATTATTCGGATTTTCTATGCATGAATGCAATGCACACATCTGAGTTCAACTTATTTCTAATCTCTAATGTTGGGATGTTACAACAGCCCAAGAAGACCATGACATCATGGCCAGTGGTGATGAAGATAGTATCAGAGATGATCTTGACAACAATAGTGTTGTTTGATCATCGGCTACATGTTGGATTGCACATTATTTTGGACATGTTTGATTGATACTTCTGCGATTGATACTTGTGTTAATGCGCATATTTAATTTCATGCAAGACATACAGAATATCTCTCACAATAATGATGTCGTGTTCGAGCTAATAAAATCTCCTTTTTATCAAAAAAAAAACTGGTACCAAAGATATAAAGAATGTCTCTCACAACAATGTGTTACAGCAGCGCACTGTGTGTTTGATCTTGCATGGCTGCAAAGGCTCGTTTCATATAACTAGTCATTTGGAATTATGAAACTTTATCTAGGATGTAGATATGTGCTTTGGTTGTTTCTCTGAATAAAACCTTTGCATTCTTTTTAATGGAAATTCAAATTTCAAACCAAATCGCTGAGCTCTTTCCAGTACAAAGAACTCCAGAACCATTCTCTGAAAAAACTAGAGGTATAAAATAGGAGTAAGAGATAACATATATACTACACATGCAAAAGAGCTACAAGGTGGAAAGTTCCTTTGCTTTCAACTCCTCTCTGATGATTAAAAGAGTCTAAGCTAGATGAGTTTCAGTTATGCATTACAAGAAACCAAGCAGTGAACGCAGGCTTCTTCATCCTGGTCTGTTGCACTACTTGGTCTGTTACAAAATTGTAATACAGTACTGAAGTTACACCATAGTTATAAGTACTACATATATTAGCAGACAGTGCCAGCAGAAACATCACTCCTCGGTCACGATCTCCATATCCATGTCAGATTGTCTGCCCCTGCTCCCAAGAACCTCACCATTGGCAAGCCTCTCAAGGTCAACAACAGAGAGCTGATCAAGCCATCTCACAACATGGTTTGCTGCATGAAGCTCGTAGGCTGGGTGGCGGCTCGCAACCGCCACACACCTCATCCCAGCAGTATGTGCAGATTCTGTCGTCAGGTTTGAGTTACCCATCACAAGACAAACATCAGGCTCCAGACCAAGCTGCTCTGCTGCAACCTCAAACATCTCGCCCTCAGGCTTCCCTCGGCGGAAGTCCTCCGCCGCCACTACAGCATCAAAATAGCCCTGCAGACCGACAGCTTTTAACCCTTCTTCCAGGCTTGTACGTGGGCGAGAAGCTGTAATTGCTATTGGAATGTCAAACTCCACAAGGGTCTTCAGGAAATCAAGAACGCCTGGTCGTAGTTGGTAGAACCTGCCTCGGAGTTTTTGATATATTACCTCCTTACGTGCTGCCAACCTTTTGATTTCTTCTGGATCTTCTGACCAACTTAATACTTCTGAGATAGCCTGGTCAGTTTTCATTCCCTCAATTTCCTTCAGCACTGCATCTGGAGGAAATGACTTTGCCTCTTCGAGTGATAACACATACCACACTCTGGGCTCCAAATCTGGGTCATCATTTTCCACTACAACTCCCTCCCATTCCAATATCACACCAAACCGGTTACTGGCCACAGTTCCATCTTTTTGCTGTTTTTTCTTTGCAGCTGGTCTCTTAACCCTTTCTTGCGATACGAACAGCCAGCTAAGGCTTTCAGGGAGCCTATAAACTAGTTTGTAAAACACATTGTCTTCCTCTTGGGCATGAGGGTTCCTCTTGAAGCCAGCTGCATGGGGCTTGAGATGTGCCATCTTTATCCTCATGCTTTTGCCCCCAGATTTTGCAGTCGAATGCATGTTCAGCGTGGAATGTGACTTACATAGCCAGCATTTTCTGTACTTTTTGGGAATAAAGTGGCTGTCGAGCAAGCTGATGGATGAGATCATTGCATCAGAGTCCTGTATACTTGCACTGAAATTATCAAACTGACTTTTACGGCGACGTCGAATCAGCTCAGGCGTGACTGGTTAATGAGAAACATAACTAAACTTCACCTGCGTTAAGAAAATCAAACGCAGTGTGTAAGCACAAAATGGGCACAAGTGTGTTACAGGGAGCAGAGAAGTGAATGTGACGTCAACTGCAAATGTTAATCCCTCGACATGAACAGGTCAGATTCAGTTGGAATTTTTCAATAAAGCGTCCCAAGAACAAATAGTGGGATTGTTTTTATTCCATTGTTTCTTTAGCTAGATTGGCGTGTGCCTTTGATTTGTAACCTACTAACTCTCGCCGGTATGAAGTCATGAGGACACACTTCTCCAAACTGCTACTACTCTAACTTTATAGAATGCAAGAAAGAAAATAGATGCAGAGCCCCAAGGTTGCGAGCACCTGACCATGTATCCTTATGAACCTTCCCTAAAAGGAGAATAAATATCCATATGAGCCAATACATTAACTGAAACTACTTGAGTAGTTGAGTACTTGACGATGCTTTTTGCTAAAGGGATCTACTATTTGCATTTCTAGGGAATCTGACTGTTCGTGGAAGGAGAAAAAGTTCACTTTAGCATAAAAGGGGTGCTCTGGTCTGCTCACATTGGAAAATAACTGCTCGGCCTAAGCAGCTAAAAACTCCTCAGTTTGGCAATGAGAGTTCTCCAAGCAAGCTCACTCGGCATTACACGACTATTTGGCAAAATGCGAATCACTATTTGCCACAAGCTCAAGAACATACAACCCTTAAAAATGTGCTCTAAATACTCTTAGCGCAGGGCAAAAGAAACACTATTCTACACGAATCCAGGAGAAGCGGGGGGATGTTGCTTACCCGATGCAGAGGAAGAAGAGGAGGCGACGGAGGAGCTGAAGAGAGCATCGGCAGGAGTGGAGAGAGAGTAGAGGAGGCGCCCCCGCACTCGCTCGGACGGTCCCCTGCTCTTCTTCCCTTGCTTGGATTTGGATGGTGGAGATGGCCTCCCTTCCGGATAGGCAATAATGCGGCCGGCTGCCCTCTCGTTGGCTCCTCGCGGCGGTCGCTCCCCGTCCATGGCAGGTGGGGCATTCTTGGTCGCGGGCCAACAGTCAGTCACTGGAGCAGAGACCTGGGAGGATGCTAGAGAGATGAGACGGCGCTCCCCTACGGGCCACGGGCCGCGGCGATGTGTCTTCCATTTTCTGTTCTTCAGTCGCTTCGTTTTCTTGGGCAGCATGCGCGCAGCGCGCGTCTGTCAGCCCATGTAAAGATGTGCAAGTTTTCATGTCTAAAAACAAAACTAGTATGCGGTTGCTCCGTTTCCACTCAGTCCTGAGCGGCTATTTCTCGGCAATATTTTACAGTAGATTATAGCATCTTCAGCCGCGAGCCTGGGTGGTTCGGCAACGGACCGCGTATTTAGGGCATCGGCATGAATGCCCGTCTTTGTCGTGCTTCTCCCAACCGTGATTTTAAAAAGGAAACTATATATAAATTTGAAATATATTTTTAGCTAAATTTTGAATTAAAGTCTCAACCAATCGAAATGTCGTCCACCAAAACACTGCCAAGTTCGGTAGCACATTAAACACCCAAATGCATAGAACCGAAACTACTCGACGGTGATGGCATGATGCACTCGAAGGTGGTTTGTGTCGCTGTTTCTTCTAGGATGCTGGCGACGGCCTAGTCCTCATGCCCATCTCCAAAAGGATGTCATTGCGATTCTTGTCATGCGCCGCCCTCACCTCGACATCATACATCGACGGGTCAGACATAGCGAGCTCAACGAGACCTCGGCGAGGCACTTGTCAATCAACATCTCAACCCATTATGATGTCGTAGCCGCTACAACGGCCTCCTTGGCCTTCTTGTTGCTAATGGGGTGCCCGAGAGAGGTTGTCGTGGGTGTGTCCACATCAAGGACGTTGCCATTGATGCCCTTATTGATGTGTCATCATGCGAGCTTCCATCATGGTTGGCGAGCTTTGTGTAGCAACACATGTACTTGAAATCTTTCTCCTTGTTGCGCTCTTTGAACAGGCCGAGTGCCTTCAGCAATTGATCGGCGACGTTTGAGCCGCTCTCGGGTCACTAGTGCATGTTCCCAAGGAATCCAAAGAATTCATTGGCGTCATGCTTAATGAACCCCCAAGAATAGGAGGCGGGCTTAGCTCTGGATCCCTCCTGCTTGCAGAAATGAATGGATCGAAAAGAGGACTGGGTTATACCATCTGATTTCGCCTTTTGACTCCTCTTCATGTACATGATGACGTATTCGGTGTTGAGAACCTTGTGTTCGTCGAGCTCATCCTTGATTCTCTTCTAGTAGGCATCACTTGTTTGATTGCTACCTGTGATGGGATCAAAAGATACGGGGCTCATGCATCACACAAACACTCGTCCTCGAGGGTTTTCCACAAGGGGCCCCGGTTCTCATTCATTGGCTTGTTAGGTTCATCCTCTTCGGCATCCTCATCCTCACATTGCTCTTCCTTGTTTCCAAATACATGTTGGGTCTCATCGGTGTTGTCATTGATCATGTCTTTCATGACAGCACTTTGGTCGACATGTACACACAAACACGAAGCGTTTGCTTAGCCACTGAATGCAAATGATCAGTCTATTGCATAAAGAACTCCAAGGCGCTGATCATATGCATGTGTTTCGTCGAACAACTCATCGGCCTCCGGACCGGTAGCACGAAACAAGCTGTGGTCGGTGAAATCGCCTGGAGCAGTATGTCGTCATGCCTGTTGAGCCGTCGGACAATCAATGTAGTCATCTTTGAGATTGATGCTTCGATAGTCGTAGGAATTATGGTTGTACATTTGCCTGTGGTGGACACAGTAGTAGACCTATAATGTTATCAAGACACATCGCCCACTTGTATCACTCAATCTCTTGTACTTACGTGCATGATCATATATTTTATATCTCATTTGTCTAAGCACAATTGTAGGTGAATCCTTGTCTCTGGCCTAATTCCGTCCACTGTATACAACCACAATAGATAAAGTGTGGTCCAGTAAACAAGAGTTCTACGTGTTCTAAAAATATTAATTGTTCCAATTGATAATTACACCAAGCAAGTACTTACCTAGTATCAGATTCACCTAGGATCTTTCCAAGAAAAAAGAACTACAATATATTCATAATCCTGACCGAAGGTATATATCAGTAGTTAGTCAAACTCAAAGAGTTTGAATTTCAACCTGTTCTCGGGCCTTAGGCTATAAAAATTGTAAATATCCACATCAGTAATGCATACATATGAAAAGGATGGAGTACAAAAGTTAAATACCGTTGTGTGTTATGATCACTTTCGCAAAGGGCAACAAACTTGGAGCCCTAGATTGATCTTGTGAATTCTTCATATTTGTACTATTGTCGCCAACATATGAACTTCCAATCCCCTCTTCAAAGCACGTTTTCCTTGGCACAAGATGTAGTAGTGACTGAAACAAGAAGCATATGAGTTGTCAGGGGTGTGGTCGTTACCACGACACATTTGGAGGAGTTAGCACAATATATCGAGGAGTACTTAGCACACCGACATCAATGACTAGAGGAGTACTTAGCATATCTAAAACATTGGAGTTAGCATGTCATCATCTATTGGAGTTTGCGCATCAACATGTGTTGGAGTTAACACATCACAATTAGAGTCGACAATATGTCAAGATTTTTTATAGTTGGGAAAACATAACTTCGAGGATCTAGCACGTAAGGATCTCCTATAGTTGGGTTGCAGTAGACGAAGGAGCTAGACCACAATAGGATCTCTCATAGTTTGCTTAAAAGAAGGTGCAATATATGGGTTAGATTATTGAACATCATGTATTCTTCGAGGAGGGGGTTGCACACTATTTTCTAGAATCACATGGGTAGCATTCCCTTCTCCAATCACATGGGTCTACTCTAGTATGGTTGATTGGTTAAGAAAATTTAAATCACTATCCATCCTCCTCAACATTTCCTTAATTCTTTGTTCCTTGACATCCATCCTTCTAACAAGTTGGGAACTATCTGCCCTAAGCTTTGTGTTCTCCTTTGATCGTCGCTAGTGCCACTTCCATCCCACAGTTGTCATCCCCATTCATGCCATCTTTCTTGTCCTCTTGTTCCGCTATGTGGCTCTCCTAGAAAAAAGAGAGGATGATCTTGTTCTTCCCTAGTCTCACCTAGTGCTTCATGTTGGGAACTAAAGAGTAAAGAACTAACCCGAGGTTGAGAAATAAATATGTAATGAATAACTTTGAATAATGTTTTCTCTATCCACAACCAATGGACAATCAGAATATTTTCTATATAAGGAATCGTTTTACAAAATTTAAGTTTCTTGATTTTACCATTATTTTGTTCTATGTGCTTCAACATATTAAGTTCATATTGTGATTAGGAAAGTTTCTCTTGCTACAAATCAATTCCTTTTTCGTCCAATCTACTCACAAGTTCAAGTAAAATGTGGTATGCAATTCGGATTTGACATCATATCCAAAACACAAATGAAGGGTGTCTACAAAAGGAGAAATGTTGAGATCGAAGCAATGTACGAATGGGAGACTGTTGATGCAGCTCAGATCACTGAAGAGCTTCGTTGAGAAACCCCAAGAGGAAGGTGTGATGAGCACAGCAGTAAGTTTCCCTCAGTAAGAAACCAAGGTTATCGAACCAGTAGGAGGAAAGAAACGACTCAAAGGTGTTGCTAGCAACTTAGAAACCTGCACAACATAAACTCAAGACTTTGCCCCAACGAACAGTGAGGTTGTCAATCTCACCGGTTTTCTAAAAACAAAGGATAAAACGTATGGTGTGGAAGGTGATGGAGGCTTGCAGAAAGTAAACAGTAACAGTGGAAGATGTATCAATGGTAAAGATTGGACCGGGGTCCATAGTTCACTAGAGGTGTTCTCCTTAAGATAAACAACATAACATGCTGGGTAAATAAATTATAGTGGGGCAATTGACAGGACAAAGCAAGGAATACCAATGCAATACTAGACATTCACGATCCTATGAGATTTGATTGGGCATTACAACAAGATACATAGACCGCCATCCAACTGCATCTATGACTAGTAATCCACCTTCAGGTTATCATCCGAACCCCCTCCAGTATTAAGTTACAAGCAACGGATAACTACTTTAAGCAATGTGTGTAAAGTAAACAATACAATTGTTACATGAACAAAAGATCGTTGTTTTCTCCCTAGTAGCAACAGAACATATACAACCTTAGAGATTTTTGTCACTTCCCTAGATTCAATAGAGGCATGAACCCTCTTGGAGTCACTATCATCTACTTGGCCAAGATAGTTACTAGAAACGAAGAGCATGCAAGATCTCAAACAATGCAAACATGATAGAATCAATAAGATAGAATCGTTAACCAATCTGACATAGTAATCTCAACAGCTATCGGATCCCCGCAAACACAACATGCATGATTACAAATAGATGATCTTGATCATGAACGGAGCTCACAAGATCTAAATATGGTAACACAAAGGAGGACAAACAACCATCTAGCTACAGTATGGACCCATAGTCCAAGGTGGAACTACTCACGCATCAAACCGGAGGCTGGCATGGTGATGAAGAAGGCCTCCAGGATGAACTCTCCCCTCCGACAGGGTGCCGGGAAGAGGTTCAGACCCTCCCTGATCTAGGGACGATGGTGGCGGTGGCTATAGATTGTTTCGTGGAGATCTGATCAGGTACTTAGGGTTTTGGTATCAGGGGCTTCTTATAGGCGAAGGAGGAGACCGAGGGGGTGCCCGAGGCGGCCGCACCCCCCCCCAAGTGCGGGCCTGGCCTGGCCGTGCGTCCAGGGGGTGTGGGCCCCTCGAGGCCCTCCTCTGTCTCGTCTTCTGGCTCCATGTTCTCCTTGGTGAAATATTGACTTTGGCGTGTGTCCCGTCCAATTCCGAGAATATTCATTTTCTAGCTTTTTTGGAACCAAAAACAACAGAAAACAGGCAACTGGCACTGTAGCATCTTGTTAATAGGTTAGTCCCAGAAAACGAACAAAAATACCTCAAAGTGTAGACAAAGCAAAGCAAAGTGGATACTAAACAAGCATGGAACATAAAAAATTATAGATACATTTACGATGTATCAAGCATCCCCAAGCTTAACTCCTGCTCGTCCTCGAGTAGGTAAGTGATAAAAGAATATTTTTTTAGGTGACATGCACCATCACAATCAAGATCAAACCATTTGCAAGCATTGAAAGATAGGGTCAAAGTACTCTAAACATGAGCATGAAAGATGAAGTTCTAACAATAAGACAAAGTAACTATGCTGCAACATGAAAGGATACAAAACAAAGATTCATGAATAACAATGCATTGAAAGATGTTTGTTTCACATAAAAAAACATAGCATAGTGGCATTCAGCTTGTCCCTCATGGAGTAGCAAAACATAATTGCATAGGGCACCTTCAATCTTCATAAGAATGACTAGATACAAATAGTTCAAGAGCAAGCAATATCAACAATATGAATCAATCAATAAGTTATGGGACAATGCACATAGAACTAAGAATGGCAACTATGCTCTCTTAATTGGTGCCTAAGAATAGAAGGTGGAGACCCGATATAAAAGTGGAAGAAAGGTCCTTCATAAGGGAAGCAGAGATTTCAAGTCTCATAAAGAGCTTCCAAAAATTATGGTACTTGTTAGCTTTCAGCTCTCAATGCCCCTATCATAAGCACCTTGAAGTGATTAAGATTAAAGTGAACAAAATATGGAATATATGCTTGGCAAAGTATAAGTTGGCAATCTCATGTCCCTTAAGTACGAGGGTCGCTCCTCATGCTACTCAACTTTAGTCACCGGTAAGTTCTTGTCATAGTAAGTACATATGTATCATATAGAACTGCCAACGGGGTACCCCTTGCCCAATGATACAGGAGCTATCCCATATCAAAACGACAAGGCAAGCATACAATGATCATCTCAGCAATCTTCTTATTTACCATGGGAAAATGGTGCTTTTTCTCTCTTTCCTCTTTTCTTATCTCTTTTTTTATTTTTCTCTTTTCTGTCTTTTTTTTGTAAGAAGAATACTTCATAGATTGCTCACTATGGTGATGCTGCAAGTTTCCACCATGATTAGGCATGGCTTAGGCTAGCGGCCCAGGCGTTTATCTAACGCACATACATAACTCCATGGACTTACAAGCTCCCCTTTTTATTTCACACCGACGACATCCGCAAACAAAAGATCATGATATCAATTGGGTACAATGTACATGTGCACTGTTGAAAGCGTTCCCCATGATAGCATGGTTCTACTAATTCCAACATATAAGTGTAATCATATACAACATAGATGACACAGTGGTTCAAGTTTATTAGGGGCAAGAAAAATAAAGTGTGCCATCAAGTTTGTGAGAGCTTTAATCACTAACTTTCACATAATAAGTTTAATTTGGAAGATAGATAAAACAAGAATATACTTGGAATGGTGTAACACACCATGCATAGGAATTTATAGTGGACACTTTGGAATAACTTGGTTTCTTGGGAGTTGGATGCATGAGTAGATCTTAATCAATACAAGTGGAGGCTAGCAAAAGACTGGGAGCGACCAACTAAGAGATCAATAATGGCCATAATCATGTAGAGCGACAAAACATTACTAATCAAAGCATAAAGTGGTATCACAAGTCAAAAACTAAATGATCATAGAGGCTAAGGTGACTGGTTCATATTCATAACATGGTGTGATCATGTGCCAATTCAAACCAAACAAAGCATCAAAGGAGAATACCACAATACTATGCTTTTGTATGCTAAAACAACGCATGATTCTTTCAAGGCACATTAAGCAATCTCAATTGTTTGGAACAAGTCATGCTACAACAATAATCACTAAGCATAAGGTCAAAACAACATCTAGCATGACATGATAAAGTCTAAGTCACAGTCAAAGCAAGCACCTTCTTATACTACTAAAGCAAGAACTTCCTACTCCTCTCCAACACCAATCAACTTATTTGAAACAACACGGCGAAAGCGGGGTCCAACTACTTTATTCAAGCAAACTAAGCAAACAAAAACCAAAAACAAAAACTAAGATGCTCCAAGAACAACACAACTGTGCATGAAACAATAAAAATGAAGTGTCTAGAAAGACCTAAGATTTTTATTGATGAAGAAGGGATGCCTTGGGCATCCCAAAGTTTTGACGCTTGTACCTCTTAAATATTTCTCGGGGCGACATGGGGTGGCATCCCCAAGCTTGAGCTTTTGTCCATTCTTCCTTACACCTGAAAATTGTCCTTCATACAAAACTTCACACAATCTTCATTAGCAACATTAGTGAATTCAAAAGATAATAGACCTTTGGGGTTTAGTTTTAAAACAACAAAACTTTCACAAAAAGGAATCAATAAGAAGCAAATGCAAATAATGGCAGAAATCTGTCAAAATAGACCAGCAGGTAGAAACCGATTTTTTCGAAGACCTTCTGTTGCTCAAATCAAAATGTGTTGAACTAACAAAAGTTATCTAACAACCCGAGGGATTTATTCAGAAAATTAAAGCTCAATCCGACTTACAGAGATTTTTCAAGAATTTTTATAGTGGAGCACACAAATCTGTTTCGAGATAGAAACTCCCCAAATCTTACTTCCCTCTCATTAGAGGTTATTCTATGCACAAAAATCAAACAAAAAGGATAAGGAGAGGTTATTACAGAAGTAATAACTTCCAAGACTCAAGAAAACTATTAGGTTATCTCCCAAGAAGTACTTTTCTTTAACGCCTTTAAGTTAGGCACAAGAAGCAAGAATCAAATATTTTCAAATGAAGAGGCATTAACATAAACTTTCTTGCTCCTACCTTTCTTACCTTTCTTCTTATCTTTAGGGAATGTATGATTGCTTATTGGAGAAGCAAAATGCATAATGCCCTTTCCCACATCTATTATTGCTCCAAGGTGTTTCAGCAGGGATCTTCCAAGTGTAATTTATCCTTTTCCTACACATTCAATACCAAGATAATCAGTAGACACCACTTTCCCTGAGATCTTTGTAAACACTCCTTCAGTTATTCCAATGGGTAATATAGTTGCATTATTGGTAAGATATATTTCTTCTCCTCCTTCAGAAAGTCCCCAAAGATTTAAAGACTCATAGATATCTTTAGGCATAAGACAAAATTCAGACATGATATCACAACGAGCATCAAAAGTTTCATTGTTTATGGCAAATTTTATTGTAGAAAACCATTTTGAAGGCTCAGAATTTATTGGAACATAATCATGGTGCTCTCTAAGCATGTTATAGCAATCTTTCAAAGCAATTGTACTGGTCTCAAGAGTGTTCAACCTAGCATAGATATTTATAAAGGAAGAATCAGACTTGCTAGGCATATTATAAATTGTAATCAACTTCTTTATGGCATCCAAAGCTTCATTCTCATTACATTAAAAAATGTCTCTCCCTGTTACAACATCCAAAGAATATCTATAACAAAGAGCAAGACCATGGTAGAAATTGCTAATAACTAGGCCTAGACCCATCTTCGGCTCAGTTTTTCCCTATAAAACAGAAATTCTAGACCAAGCTTCTTTGAAACTCTCTTCACTTCCTTGTTTGAAACTAAAGATCATTTGCATAGGTGACACAGTGATTGGAACCACACCGGACATGGTAGCAACTAAAGTAGGAACTATTTTTTGTGTTTTTGATAAGAAAAAGCAAACCAAACGAAACTATTTTTTTTGGAATTTTTTATAGAAAGAAGCAACAAACCAAGGCAAAAAAAACCAAGCAAAACAAAAACAAAGTAAAGAGAAAGGTTGTGAAAGACTCCCCTTGTGAAGCCGTCCTTAGCCTCCCTTGCAACGGCGCCAGAAAAGCTTGTTGATGCAGCTCAGATCACTTTAGAGCTTCGTTGGGAAACCCCAAGAGGAAGGTGTGATGAGCACGACAGTAAGTTTCCCCTCAATAAGAAACCAAGGTAATTGAACCAGTAGGAGGAAGGAAATGACTCAAAGATGTTGCTAGCAACTTGGAAACCTACACAACACAAACTCAAGACTTTGCCCCAACGAACAGTAAGGTTGTCAATCTCACCAGTTTGTTGAAAACAAAGAATTAAATGTATGGTGTGGAAGGTGATGGTGGCTTGCAGAGTAAATAATAACAGTGAAAGATGTATCAATGGTAAAGATTGGACCGGGGTCCATAGTTCACTAGAGGTGCTCTCCTTAAGATAAATAACATAACAGGCTGGGTAAACAAATTACGGCGGGGCAATTGATAGGACAAAGCAAGGCATAACGATGCAATACTAGACATTCATGAACCTATGAGATTTGATTGGACATTACAACAAGATACATAGACCGCCATCCAACTGCATCTATGACTAGTAATCCACCTTCAGGTTATCATTCGAACCCCCTCCAGTTTTAAGTTGCAAGCAACGGATAACTGCTTTAAGCAATGTGTGTAAAGTAAACAATACAATTGTTTCAAGAACAAAAGATCGTTGTTTTCTCCCTAGTACCAACAGCACATCTACAACCTGAGATTTCTGTCAGTTCCCCAGGTTTAATAGAGATCTGAACCCACTATCAAGCATAAATACTCTTTCTTGGAGTCACTAACATCTACTTGGCCAAGACAGTTACTAGAAACAGAGAGCATGCAAGATCTCAAACAACACAGACATGATAGGATCAATAAGATAGAATCATTAGCCAATCTGACATAGTAATCTCAACTTCCATCGGATCCCCGCAAACATAACCTGCATGATTACTAATAGATGATCTTGATCATGAACGGAGCTCACAAGATCTAAACATGGTAGCACAAAGGAGGAGAAACAACCATCTAGCTACGGTATGGACCCATAGTCCAAGGTGGAACTACTCACGCATCATACCGGAGGCTGGCATGGTGATGAAGAAGGCCTTTAGGATGATCTCTCCCCTCCTGCAGGGTGCAGGGAAGAGCTTCAGATCCTCCGATCTAGGGACGATGGTGGCGGCGGCTATGGACTGTTTCGTGGAGATCTGATCGGATACTTAGGGTTTTGGTATCGGGGGCTTCTTATAGACGAAGGGGGAGACCGAGGGGGTGCCCGAGGCGGCCTCACCCCCCAGACGCGGACAGGCTTGTCCGCGCGGCCAGGGGGTGTGGGCCCCTCGATGCCCTCCTCCATCTTGTCTTCTGGCTCTTTGTTCTCCTCGGTAAAATATTGACTTTGGCGTTTGTTCCATCTAATTATGAGAATATTCATTTTTTAGCTTTTCTGGAACCAAAAACAATAGAAAACAGGCAACTGACACTGTGGCATCTTGTTAATAGGTTAGTCCCAGAAAACGAATAAAAATACCTCAAAGTGTAGACAAAGCAAAGCAAAGTGGATACTAAACAAGCATGGAACATAAAAAATTATAGATACATTTACGACGTATCAGAGACTTCCCTTGCACTCGGTGACATCAGTGAAGTAGTTGACCAGTGAGTTCAAGTGGGGTGAGGTTTTGTAACACCCTCAGAATCGACCCTATGCAAGTTTTAGCGCTTCCCGCCAAACCCGCATAGAAAATATTCAAAGGTGCCCACCAGGCACTTGCGTGCAGGTGGAAAACGAAGTAATATCATTACACAATAGTCCTCGATGGAACCTACAAAACATATATATACAACAGCGACTCAATGAGTCAAGAATACAGATATACAATACAAAGATCCAAATCACCTTGAAAACAATACAGCGCCCGAGTACGGACAAGATGCAAATTGAGCTAAGAGCCCTGAAGAATAACCAATGGCGTCCATAACCCTGCCCAGGCCAAGCCGGAAGGGTAACCCTGCTAACAACGTCGAGCTCAAACCTGCTAAACAAAAGGGGTGCCGACAAAGGGCAAAGGAAAAAGAGGAGCGTCAGTACTGAGGCCAGTACACGGCGAGGCTAGAATTCGACGATCCTCGCCTACATAGGTATGGTGGACTGAAGCGGCAGCGCGGCATGCACTAAACAACCTATAGAGACTCGATACAAATAGCGGCTATCAGAGAGGGGTAAGAAAGACCTATTCGGGACCAACCTGATACTACCACCAAACATACCCATCCTGGTATTTCCCCCTCGAGACCAAACGAGGAAGTCAACCGAGGAACTCACACAGTTGGCAGTTTTATTTATTCAGTTATCGTTGCAGCAATTACTAGTCAGGTATAGATAGTCATCCTGATATAATAAGCAGTGGGCAGTTTTAGTTAACCATTCCGTTGTAGTTGCAACACTTACTAGTCAGATACAATAAGCATGAGATATTCCAAACCCAGCAGTTGTTGGTACTTTTATTTAGCCATTCCGTTGCATTGAAGCTGATTACTAGTCATATCGGATACAAGTCAAATTATAACAGTAAACTTTAGTTATAGTTGTCTATGATCGAGAACTGTGCTCCAAGTCGTCCATAACCGTGGACACGGCTTTTCGAAAAGATTTAACCCTGCAGGGGTGCACCAAAGTATCCACACGCACTTCGACTCTTTTTGCCATATCAGTTAACATACACCCATCGGTATGTCGGCGGGGCCTAAGTCATGACGTTTCCCAGAACCAAAGCAAGTACATGGGGGCCACCCCACTAAGCTACCCGCAACGAAGTTGGCCGGCTCCGGAACAGACCCAGGGTTTGCGTCAGTGGCTGTAAACGACTGGGAACCCGAAAGTGTGACTGGGCTTGTCGATACCGCGAAAACACTCCGCAATCCTAAACAGTACAGGTGCTCCACGCACAATCTTAAATAAAGCAGTAAAGCATGGCATAAGTACAGGATAGTAATAAAGCCCCAAACTACGTTGTGGCCCCCGGTACAATACTTTGAAATCAGGTACTAATCGATGGGGGTGCCCACACACCCCACCTGTGGTTAGCGCGCTCGATCTCGGAACAGGTGTCAAGAACTCGGGGTCCTACGGGGCACCAGTGAGCGGTTAAAAACCAAATATTGTCTATTACCCACCGGTGCCTCTGCATTTACCTAATTTCAATTTTAGTTATTAAACAATAATTAAAACCATGATCACCTCCAACATTAAACATGCGGCAATACTCCAACAACTGTGGTACTTGACGACACGCAACAACACTTGAGCAAGCGACTACGACGCGCAAGTCCAACTATCTACCGATCAACAGGTAATAGGATGTGTCCAAGGCAATATAAGGCTGCAAGGGATATCACGGGTACGAACACTAGAGCATCGCAACACAGATAGCAATAGATCAACAGGAGGGAATAAATACTATAAAAGTAAGATAGGTAGAAAGGGGGAGGTGCTCGCCTGAAAACATTGCCGAAGGTTCATCCGAAGATCGGGTCGACACTCGCATCAACTCATCAGCCTAATCCACGAAGAAGCAAAACACTAGAAGAAACACCGGATGCACTATTTTAATTCTATGACATAAGAACGGGCATGATGCAAGTTTGATGTATGACATGGCAAAGGTGCGATGCATTTAGGCCATATCAATGGAACCGGGGTCCCGGCAATATTTAAGTGGTTCAAGTTGTTTAGATACCCCACAATTTAAATGTTGTCTTAACATGGCAAAAGATAGCACCGTTCGCTACACAAATTTAAATGGAGTCCAGAATAAGACAAAGATATCCCGTGTATAGACTCCATATTTAATTATGAGATGAATCGGCGTAATGCCCCCAACCCACATGATATGCATGCGAAATGAACCATTAATATGCAACAAGTTTTATATATAGCATTTATAAAATAGGGGCTCGGGAAAAGGTTCACACATGTGGGTCCGGAAGATCTTGGTTCCGGGGGTTCGGGGTCAGACTCAGGGTTTGACGGGGACGGCGAGGTTCGGATACATGATGGAGAACTTGTCGTGTCGCGACGGAGAACTTGGGTTCGGAAGGAGGTCTTGACGTCCCGATGGATCGGTCTCCGGGGTCGAAGAACTTGGCGTCCGAGAGACGATCTTGTCGCATCTGCGGTCGTCGGGTCGTGTCGTCGGTCTTGTCGTTTCACGGCGGAGATCTTGGTGTCCCGGGTCTCGGCGTCTTCGGATCCGAGAGGAAGAACTTGATGTGCCGGGATGAAGAACTTGACGTCCTTCGGTTCCATGTCGACGGTCTTGGTGTCCTAGATGGAGAACTCGGTGTATCCGTGTTGGCGGCCTTGGCGGTTATCGGGTTCGGTCTTCGAATCCGTGTAGATGGTCATGGCGTTCGGGAGTCGATCTTGGTTCAGGGTTTCGGATCTTCGGGAGGGTCGGTCTTCGAACTCCGGGATCGGTCTTCGGATCTCAACATGGGCCGGTCTTGGTGACGATCTTGTCCGATGGGGATCTTGGTTCAACATCATCGCGGTCTTCGGGTCCGAGAGGTAGATCTTGGCGTCCGAGGAGAAGATCATGTCGTTCCATGACGGTCTTGTTGACGGTACTGAGATGGCAATGAACGCCTTGTCATAGACACGGTTCTGGACAGTATCCTTCGGTGGCACCACACTACATCCACCGCAACTTCACCACATATCGCAACACCACGAGCACCGGAGAGGATCAAAGGCAGGAGCAAGGTCTATGCCATCATACAGATACGTGCAAGTGGACTTGGACAGGGGAGCGACCGGCTCTGCAGGAGGTCGTGGACGACC
This sequence comes from Avena sativa, assembly GCA_916181665.1. Classification (NCBI taxonomy): domain Eukaryota; kingdom Viridiplantae; phylum Streptophyta; class Magnoliopsida; order Poales; family Poaceae; genus Avena; species Avena sativa. The sequence goes on along the minus strand of OV702294.1, from coordinate 159,858,217 downwards.
TCGGAGGCGCGAGACAGAGGCGACGCGCGCTGGGGAGGCGACGCGGCAGGGACGCGGGCCCGGGGTGGCCGGAGATGCAGAGAGGCGAAGGGCGAGGACGCGCGGTCGGCGAGCTCTTCCACGGGGAGGTCAAGCGCGGCGTAGACAAGACGAGCTCCGCAGCAGCGTGAGCCACGCTGGCCGGAGGGGGGGTGACAACCGCAGACGGCGGACGAGCTCGGGGCCGGGGGCGCGAAAAAAAAGGCGAGGGCGAGGCGCAGGGCCGGGGATCCGAGGAGGCGGCCGACGAGCAGAGAGAGGCCGGGCGGCGGATGCGCTGGCGGCGGAGGCAGGTGGTGGCGATGGCGAGGGAATCCCGCGTGCGGGGGCGACGGGGATGGGGAGCGGCACCGGGGAAGCGGGGCTGCGCGGCGGCGCTCGCCTAGGACGCGAGGAAGAGAGGTTGCCGGCGGTGGGGTGGTGGTGACGGAGAGGGCCGGGCTCGGCCGGAGCGGAGCGGGCCCGAGGCGGTCGTCGGGGTGGAGGCAGAGCTCGGTGAGAGGGCGGGGGAGGACGCGGCCGAGCGGGAGGAAGAGAGAGGAGCGGTCGCGGGCGTACGCGGGGGGGAGAAGAGAGCCAGGGGAGAGAGCAGGGTCGGGGAGGGAATCCCGGGGTGGGGCCCAGCGGCAGAAGCCTGTCGGGAGGAGGGGGCTCCCTCCCGGGTGGTTGGTGTGGAGGCGTGGGGTGTGGGTGGGGCCAGCGGGTGGCTGGCGGCTGGTGGAGTGGGTGGCGGGCAGGGGCCAGGGGTGAGGTGGCGCGCACCGATTGGTGCAGGTGAGGTGGAGGGGATGAGGTGGCAAACCGTGAGTGGTGGGAGTGAGGTGGAGGGTCTAGGTAGCTAGGCTGGGTAGGTTATCTGGTAGCATAGGTTTCGGGTGTTCTGGGGTAGGTAGGGTTTTTGTCTGGAGGTGGCCGGCTAGGCTTTCGGGCCTGGCTGGCTGCCTCCCAAAATAATTTAACTATTTTATTTATTAAAAACAAGGCGTGTGAAAACTGTTGGTAGACAAAACAAAATATTCCGGAGACCCGGGTTTTGTGTTTGAATAAAGACGGGGCGTTTAGAAGACAAAAACAGATTTTTTGAAGATAGTTTTATGCAAACAAATGCAAGATGACATGATGATGCTCAAATGCAATGTGGCATGATGACATGAGCATGCGGTCATGATGATGCAATGCACAAAAACAACACGATTTTCTAGTAGTGGTTTTTGCGGGGCGCCACAATTCGACACCACTAACAATGGATCTCGCCCTCGAGATCCGCCTCATGGTACCGGGAAGAAGGGCGGCGATCTGAATCTTCTCGCATCGTGTAGATCCTCGCGACACCACTAACAAGAGGTCGTTGTCCGTGATCGTCGAGAGAACACTTCGGGAAACAAAGGCGAAGGTAGAGGTATCAACCAATCAATCCACCTCTAACTTCGATAGAAAGAGAGAACCGATGCATTCTCATCCACTTCAATGTACACAAGCGAATAAAAGGGGTAGTCGGCATGGGGGCCAATCCATCACGCACCCAAACTATTACTCCGCACAATCAGCAGAAAAGCGTGCAACCATTCTCGGAATCAGACTGAAGATCTCGACAATCGAGGTTCATAAACAAAAGAGTGATGCAGACTCTGCATCGGATCTGGCGTAGATGATGTCGTCGCGTTGGAAAACACCGGAAGGCACGAGAAGGAACAAAGAGAAGTCCACCAGACGAAGGATCCCTCGGATAGCATGAAGACCAGATGTAGCAACACCGTTACCAAAGGAGGAAGCAAAACCCTGAAGGTACGATGGGACCCAACCACGAGAAATCCTGGACTCGAAGAGAGAGAAGAGAGCGGATTCAAAACACGCAGAGGTGAGAGGAGAGCAGCAGAGGGGTAAGGAGTAAAATCAGACCTAATCAGAACTATCCAACCGAGTTTGCAAAAAGAGTTTTGACACTCTACTTCGGCCGTTAGCTAGGTTATCCTACATGCTGGACTTGTGGGGTATCGCAACTGCTGAGCTCTGATACCACTCTGTAACACCCTCAGAATCGACCCTATGCAAGTTTTAGCGCTTCCCACCAAACCCGCATAGAAACGATTCAAAGGTGCCCACCAGGCACTTGCGTGCGGGTGGAAAACAAAGTAATATCATTACACAATAGTCCTCGATGGAACCTACAAAACATATATATACAACATCGACTCAATGAGTCAAGAATACAGATATACAATACAAAGATCCAAATCACCTTGAAAACAATACAGCGCCCGAGTACGGACAAGATGCAAATTGAGCTAAGAGCCCTGAAGAATAACCAATGGCGTCCATAACCCTGCCCAGGCCAAGCCGGAAGGGTAACCCTGCTAACGACGTCGAGCTCAAACCTGCTAAACAAAAGGGGTGCCGACAAAGGGCAAAGGAAAAAGAGGAGCGTCAGTACTGAGGCCAATACACGGCGAGGCTAGAATTCGGTGGTCCTCGCCTACATAGGTATGGTGGACTGAAGCGGCAGCGCGGCATGCACTAAACAACCTATAGAGACTCGATACAAATAGCGGCTATCAGAGAGGGGTAAGAAAGACCTATTCGGGACCAACCTGATACTACCACCAAACATACCCATCCTGGTATTTCCCCCTCGAGACCAAACGAGGAAGTCAACCGAGGAACTCACATAGTTGGCAGTTTTATTTATTCAGTTATCGTTGCAGCAATTACTAGTCAGGTATAGATAGTCATCCTGATATAATAAGCAGTGGGCAGTTTTAGTTAACCATTCCGTTGTAGTTGCAACACTTACTAGTCAGATACAATAAGCATGAGATATCCCAAACCCAGCAGTTGTTGGTACTTTTATTTAGCCATTCCGTTGCATTGAAGCTGATTACTAGTCATATCGGATACAAGTCAAATTATAACAGTAAACTTTAGTTATAGTTGTCTATGATCGAGAACTGTGCTCCAAGTCGTCCATAACCGCGGACACGGCTTTTCGAAAAGATTTAACCCTGCAGGGGTGCACCAAAGTATCCACACGCACTTCGACCCTTTTTGCCAGATCAGTTAACATACACCCATCGGTATGTCGGCGGAGCCTAAGTCATGACGTTTCCCAGACCCAAAGCAAGTACATGGGGGCCACCCCACTAAGCTACCCGCAACGAAGTTGGCCGGCTCCGGAACGGACCCAGGGTTTGCGTCAGTGGCTGTAAATGACTGGGAACCCGAAAGTGTGACTGGGCTTGTCGATACCGCGAAAACACTCCGCAATCCTAAACAGTACAGGTGCTCCACGCACAATCTTAAATAAAGCAGTAAAGCATGGCATAAGTACAGGATAGTAATAAAGCCCCAAACTACGTTGTGGCCCCCGGTATAATACTTTGAAATCAGGTACTAATCGATGGGGGTGCCCACACACCCCACCTGTGGTTAGCGCGCTCGATCTCGGAACAGGTGTCAAGAACTCGGGGTCCTACGGGGCACCAGTGAGCGGTTAAAAACCAAATATTGTCTATTACCCACCGGTGCCTCTGCATTTACCTAATTTCAATTTTAGTTATTAAACAATAATTAAAGCCATGATCACCTCCAACATTAAACATGCGGCAATACTCCAACAACTGTGGTACTTGACGACACGCAACAGCACTTGAGCAAGCGACTACGACGCGCAAGTCCAACTATCTACCAATCAACAGGTAATAGGATGTGTCCAAGGCAATATAAGGCTGCAAGGGATATCACGGGTACGAAAACTAGAGCATCGCAACACAGATAGCAATAGATCAACAGGAGGGAATAAATACTATAAAAGTAAGATAGGTAGAAAGGGGGAGGTGCTCGCCTGAAAACATTACCGAAGGTTCACCCGAAGATCGGGTCGACACTCGCATCAACTCATCGGCCTAATCCGCGAAGAAGCAAAACACTAGAAGAAACACCGGATGCACTATTTTAATTCTATGACATAAGAACGGGCATGATGCAAGTTTGATGTATGACATGGCAAAGGTGCGATGCATTTAGGCCATATCAACGGAACCGGGGTCCCGGCAATATTTAAGTGGTTCAAGTTGTTTAGATACCCCACAATTTAAATGTTGTCTTAACATGGCAAAAGATAGCACCGTTCGCTACACAAATTTAAATGGAGTCCAGAATAAGACAAAGATATCCCGTGTATAGACTCCATATTTAATTATGAGATGAATCGGCGTAATGCCCCCAACCCACATGATATGCATGCGAAATGAACCATTAATATGCAACAAGTTTTATATATAGCATTTATAAAATAGGGGCTCGGGAAAAGGTTCACACATGTGGGTCCGGAAGATCTTGGTTCCGGGGGTTCGGGGTCAGACTCAGGGTTTGACGGGGACGGCGAGGTTCGGATACATGATGGAGAACTTGTCGTGTCGCGACGGAGAACTTGGGTTCGGAAGGAGGTCTTGACGTCCCGATGGATCGGTCTCCGGGGTCGAAGAACTTGGCGTCCGAGAGACGATCTTGTCGCATCCGCGGTCGTCGGGTCATGTCGTCGGTCTTGTCGTTTCACGACGGAGATCTTGGTGTCCCGGGTCTCGGCGTCTTCGGATCCGAGAGGAAGAACTTGACGTGCCGAGATGAAGAACTTGACGTCCTTCGGTTCCATGTCGACGGTCTTGGTGTCCTAGATGGAGAACTCGGTGTATCCGTGTTGGCGGCCTTGGCGGTTATCGGGTTCGGTCTTCGAATCCGTGTAGATGGTCATGGCGTTCGGGAGTCGATCTTGGTTCAGGGTTTCGGATCTTCGGGAGGGTCGGTCTTCGAACTCCGGGATCGGTCTTCGGATCTCAACATGGGCCGGTCTTGGTGACGATCTTGTCCGATGGGGATCTTGGTTCAACATCATCGCGGTCTTCGGGTCCGAGAGGTAGATCTTGGCGTCCGAGGAGAAGATCATGTCGTTCCGTGACGGTCTTGTTGACGGTACTGAGATGGCAATGAACGCCTTGTCATAGACACGGTTCTGGACAGTATCCTTCGGTGGCACCACACTACATCCACCGCAACTTCACCACATATCGCAACACCACGAGCACCGGAGAGGATCAAAGGCAGGAGCAAGGTCTATGCCATCATACAGATACGTGCAAGTGGACTTGGACAGGGGAGCAACCGGCTCTGCAGGAGGTTGTGGACGACCTCGGAGGCGCGAGACAGAGGCGAGCAGAGGCGACGCGCGCTGGGGAGGCGACGCGGCAGGGACGCGGGCCCGGGGCGGCCGGAGATGCAGAGAGGCGAAGGGCGAGGACGCGCGGTCGGCGAGCTCTTCCGCGGGGAGGTCAAGCGCGGCGTAGACAAGACGAGCTCCGCAGCAGCGTGAGCCACGCTGGCCGGAGGGGTGGTGACAACCGCAGACGGCGGACGAGCTCGGGGCTGGGGGCGCGGGAAAAAAAGGCGAGGGCGAGGCGCAGGGCCGGGGATCCGAGGAGGTGGCCGGCGAGCAGAGAGAGGCCGGGCGGCGGATGCGCTGGCGGCGGAGGCAGGTGGTGGCGATGGCGAGGGAATCCCGCGTGCGGGGGCGACGGGGATGGGAAGCGGCACCGGGGAAGCGGGGCTGCGCGGCGGCGCTCTCCTGGGACGCGAGGAAGAGAGGTTGCCGGCGGCGGGGTGGTGGTGACGGAGAGGGCCGGGCTCGGCCGGAGCGGAGCGGGCCCGAGGCGGTCGTCAGGGTGGAGGCGGAGCTCGGTGAGAGGGCGGGGGAGGACGCGGCCGAGCGGGAGGAAGAGAGAGGAGCGGCCGCGGGCGTACGCGGGGGGAGAAGAGAGCCAGGGGAGAGAGCGGGGTCGTGGAGGGAATCCCGGGGTGGGGCCCAGCGGCAGAAGCCTGTCGGGAGGAGGGGGCTCCCTCCCGGGTGGTTGGTGTGGAGGCGTGGGGTGTGGGTGGGGCCAGCGGGTGGCTGGCGGCAGGTGGAGTGGGTGGCGGGTAGGGGCCATGGGTGAGGTGGCGCGCACCGATTGGTGCAGGTGAGGTGGGGGGATGAGGTGGCAAACCGTGAGTGGTGGGAGTGAGGTGGAGGGGCTAGGTAGCTAGGCTGGGTAGGTTATCTGGTAGCATAGGTTTCGGGTGTTCTAGGGTAGGTAGGGTTTTTGTCTGGAGGTGGCCGGCTAGGCTTTCGGGCCTGGCTGACTGCCTCCCAAAATAATTTAACTATTTTATTTATTAAAAACAAGGCGTGTGAAAACTGTTGGTAGACAAAACAAAATATTTCGGAGACCCGGGTTTTGTGTTTGAATAAAGACGGAGCGTTTAGAAGACAAAAACAGATTTTTCGAAGATAGTTTTATGCAAACAAATGCAAGATGACATAAAGATGCTCAAATGCAATGTGGCATAATGACATGAGCATATGGTCATGATGATACAATACACAAAAACAACGTGATTTTCTAGTAGTGGTTTTTACGGGGCGCCACAGGTTTTGTCTTAGGTACGGGGCTATCGAATCTTAGCTGAGCTATGATGAAAGGGAGTGTACGCGGAGAAGGATAAGTGACCAAAGACGTTGGCAGCGAAATAGATGTATGGAAACGACCAAAAATGTTATACTACATAATTAAATAAAATGAGTGGTTTTGAAAAAATCATGAGGAAAGAATAACGGGATGAGACAGTCGTGCCTAGTTAAATTGTTGCTCTCAGAGCATAGGCGGAGACAACGTCCCTATTCACCGGAGCTCGCCCGGGCTTTCGACCGGCGGAGCAACCTAATTTACTGTGCATTAAAGATAAAATAGTGCTATTAAGCTTTAAATTTATAGTTTTTCCGGGCTTTGATTAAGTCTTGGGTTCGTCACTATCGCAGAGGACAAGTGAAACATGATAACTACCAAATAAAAATAAGAAAAATGAGTTATCCATAAAGTTTGGAACGAAAGGAATGACGGCGTAAACTTCATGATGAAAGAAGTGAGTGGTCCATAAAGTTCGGATAAAAAGAAAAATATGTGTCACATGGGCCAGTTGATACAATTATTGGTCCAAATGGTGTGGACCACATGTTAGACAATAAGAAAAACAAGGAACCCTACATGGTGGACCCCACCTCTGCCTCAATTAATACTCTCTGCATTACTCTAGCCGTCTCTGGTCAAAAAGGTGGCCGTGTTCACATTTACAATAGAGAACAATCTCGAACAAGTAATGGAGTACCGAAATTTAGAGAAGTTTGATTTCATTCTTGGTTGTTCTAGATCTAATCCATGGACGGAGCGCAAACGCTACGCCTTCCAGAGAGCAGCTCCATTGCTTATCTCGCCTTGAGTTTTCCTGCCCAGTACTAGTATTCAACCATTTCCCTCCCACGAAGCGATGCCCGCTCACCCCACCGATACCTCGCCTCCTCCGCCGACATCGGAGACCACGGCGGCCACCGACATGAAGCCGCCGCCCTCCGCCGCCGCGGCCGACGCCCCACCGAAGAAGCGGAAGCTGGAGGAGGTGGGTTTCCACCATTCTCCCTACTACAAGATCAGAGCAGCCGTCGCCGACCTCCGCGGCCGCTTCCTTCAGGTCCCCACTCCAAACCCTATATCCTCGGTGTATCCACGCTTGGTAGAAGCAGCTGTATCTTGCATAATATTACTCTGGGAGTACAACTTGTTGTTGTTGGGGTACGAAACAATTTCTGGACGAACATCAGCGGATCAGGGGATGTTTATTGACCACTGTTTCAGGGTACAATGCTACTGTAGGTGGGGGAATTCAGAGTATCGACTAATTGAAGATTTTAGTGCAGGGTAGCAATAGGTACAAGGGTGGGGCGTGTTTAAAGGCACACACCACCGAAGCCAACGATGCACTCCTTAGGCTCGTGCTCCTTTTGGTTGAAAACTTGAATTGTATGACTGACATAATGGAGACAGTGACATAATTCTACATAAACTTGAATTGTATGATACGATGGTGAGTGGTAACTACATTTGCGGGTATGTTGCAACACCATTATGCTGTGCAAGTGTATGTTGTCATCGCTGGTCGATTTACTTCACCTATTGTTTACTTGTCAATTGTCGTGTGATTTATCCTGGTTAAAATAGGAAGCCGCTCTAAACGGTGCCTTTGTTGTGTTGAAGGTTTGCCGAGCTACTGATGATTCCCAAAAGGAAGACGCTGCTCTTGAGATCCTGAAAGGTAAATGTTCAGTTCATATTGTTGTTAGAACATACGAAGTTGTTTTGAGGTTCCCTAGTGTATTGGCTGTGATTTTGCTCAGGTACATATATTGCTATAGTTTTGGATGTTGTGCTGAACCATTTCTTCTAGATTTCATCAAAAGCATGTTATTATCTTGACATACTAGGATTGCCTCAGGTGTTTCACAGTCAGGGGCTCTGTAATAGTGTGGGTTTACAGTCCCAAGTGGCCAAGTCCCAACCCTGAAGATATTTGTAATCATTGCCATTTGACATTTAGAATACTGTATCAGCCTATTACATTTCTGTAAAATGTAAACACAGTGATATGTGACCTTTCATAGCCCTACACTTGACAAACCCCTGTCGATTTTGTAAAGTGATGTATTATTATGTCAGGTTTCTTGTACCCATCAGTGATGGGTCTAGATTTTTTCCGTGTGAAAGTATGGAAATGTGTTGATTGCCTGGAGCTTAATGCTTATATTTGAAGGGTCTTCTGATCGTATGAGTTCTTGTTCATGCATCTGTTGAAGATGATTAGGCTAAATTATTCTTCTTCTGTTCCTCCTATGTTGCAGAGATAAAATATGTCATGGAATTATCCAAGAAAATGCGGCTGGATATCTCTGCTGCTACTGAGCCTGTAAAACAATTCGACATACCTGTAGATAGAGATGTCAAGAACAAGCCTGCAGAAAAAGTGTCATCTGGAGGGAAGAATCAAGTGCCTCAGACAGGCCAGGATGCAACGTTTCTGTTCAGTACAGATGAGAAGGTACCACTCAAGCCTGTTAGCTCGCAGGCTGCTGCTGCAGTGGGGATTCAGCGGGAAGCCAATACAAGTGAGATGGCTAACCGTGCCAATCAGTTGGGGGAGCGCGTAAAAGGTTCTTATGTCATTGGTGGATCGCCCATGGGCTGGAATTTTCGTATGTGGCCTGGAGGTAAAGCGGTCTACTATGGCTTGAGCAAAGCAGAGTGGCTGGCACTTCAAGCTGCAAAGTGAAGTCTCACTCCCACCTGGCAATCTAACACTGATATTCTAGTAACTAGATAGTACATCAGACTCTTGGCACATGAACACCGTGAGATATAGCAGTAATCACCAGTCAGCATCATTCTGGAAAGCCTTCTGCTGAATCTGTAGTGCAGTCAGTAGTAGTGTATACAGTTCTCTTTGTATTTTGAACTGAGCGAGTAAGGTGGTCTTGTCATGGTTTTGCTGTTCAGAAATTGGTAGAAAGAGGAAGTAGCTTAAGCAGATGTCATCGGGACGGATGTATGTTCTTCTTTTTAAGCACATCTGAATCAATATGACTCCATGTTTCTGTGATTTTTCGGTTGCAAAGAGGAGTAACATGTAGAATTGATTGTATCAGTTAGAGTTCCACCTCCTTTTCCCACCATTGTCAGGTTAATCACAGGGCTTGTCCCGTCTGGATTTGCAATCCTAACCTGACACTTGATGTTGTTTGTTTCCAACAGATCATTTATTTGTTTCTGCCAGTTTCTTGAAGGGGATTTGCTACTTTGATTCTTTTTGGCTGCTTTGTCATGTACCCTTGTAGTCATGTTTTTTTTAAGTAGTATCGTATTAATTATGAAACAAATGTTTGATTACAATCTTCCCAAGCCGACCTTGACGTGCAGGTCGGGACCACACTTAGTAACACGCCACTACTCAACTCTCTACGACTCAACTGACACAATTCATGATCAACCTTGTTGCATCTTCTATCAATCTTCACTAGAGAAACTTGGTGATCAGGAGGCTTTTTCCGTCTGAATTCTCTTGCAATTAAGCACAACTCAGATCTATCAGGTCTGTCCTCTTTGACAGCCACCAAAATAGCAGAGCAGTCAGTTTCAATGATCAGGTCAGCCGAGGAATTTTGCAGCGCCATTTCAAGACCTTGCATACAGGCAATGCCTTCACCCATAGCTACTGATCCACAATGGGCAATGACACCCCAGGTCGAACAGAGCACTTGGACAGCGTGATCTCGGAGGACCGCGCCCCAAGCTCCCTTCTTTTCCTCATCCGTGTAGCTTGTGGCAACATTACATTTCACCCAACCTTCATTTGTTTTCTTCCAGAAGTGTTTCTCCATTTCGCCTTCATGACCGATTTGTTTCTTGCACACTGTCGTTTGATAGGAGTACATGTGCTTTGTCTTTCCTATCAGCAGTGTAATTTCCAGTAGCTAGACCCTGCATATAATCTAGGTAATTTTGTAGGAATCTGATAGAATTATCAACATAAGAATCACCTTTATTGAAAATCACATTATATCGATGATGCCAGGCCCTCCATGCAGCAGCATAGACATCAGTACATAAATAGTCTGGCACAAGGAGAATGTACACGCTGACATTTCTTTTCCTCATCAATGACATGCTTGCTATAGTAACATTGTGGGGCAAACATGCTAAAGAGTTTGATGCACAGTCTCACTATGAAGGTTATGTTGAGCGTAACATGGTTATTCTATTTATTTACAGGAATGACAGTCTATTTTTCAAGGTACTTATATCCTAGACATCCACATCATGTGGTATTGCTCTGTGAAATTGGTCACCTTCTCATTTCCGAATAAATAAATGCAACTAAATCTTTTGTATGTCTATTTACTAGAGAATTGTTTACACATACAGGTACAAGCTTTCTGTCGATGCCATAGATATATTAAGCCGAATTACGAAAACAAGATAGTAACTGGCCGGTTCATGTTCTTTGGTGAAGCCGTTACAGCCGTCGTGAAGGACTACATGTATGACGGCTGATGATGTAGGGCTAACGCAGTCCCGCAAAAAGATCAAGGAGAAGAACAAGTGAAGGAGTAAGACCGCTGGTATAGATTAGAATCACCAACCCTCTTTCATACAACATGCCGAAAACCAGGTAAGCGACTCCATTCCGATGTTTAACCGTGTGGTGTAATCAGCAACTACAATCTCCCTGTAATTAATAATTAGGAGCCCAAAGATAGATTTGAATCAGCAGCTAGCCACTTTTGTGTAAAATAATGCAGACTAGGCAAACAGCTCCCTGTTGAACTATGCATTCAGATAAAAAATATTCCCTAGTCTATGGTCAAAGGCAGGTCTAATTACGAAGTGGCCATAGATTGACAGAGGTAGCTAGTAAACTATTGATTCGTATTTCTCTGCTCACACAAATTTCATGCATTCATACGCTCAATCACCCGTATCGCGTGTGTGTGCGTGCTCGGATAAGCAACTGCAGCACACACCAAAAATGCAGGTCCAGAGACATACGCCGCGCATGCAGGTTTCACTATATAAACCACTCCCTCGGTACGCAATTGTACCCATCGATCTATACACACCAGCATGGCTACTAGCACCAGCTCCACCCTCCTCCTCCTGGTCCTCGTGGCCCTGGCCGGCCTCGCCGACCTTCAGGTCGCCGCGACCGCGAGGCCCGTCGATGCTGCGGCAACAACGAAGCACCCACTGGCGGACGACATGGCTGATCCGGACCTGGACGGGATGATGCAGTGCATGATCGGGTGCTTCACCACGGTGATGAGCTGCGCCTTCGGGTGCATGGGCAAGGGCCCCGACCTGCCGCTCTGCGTCATTAGCTGCAACCAGAAGAGCATCGTCTGCATGATCCGCTGCGGCATCACGCCCTCGCCGCCGGGGCCCAAGCCGCCGGGGCCCTCGCCGCCCGCACCAGCACCACCAGCACCCACCCCCAAGCCGCCCTCGCCCTCGCCCAAGCCGCCTGGCCCGCCTTACGCCGCCCACAACACGGAGACCACCGTCTAGACGCGCCCGATTACCATGGATATATCATACCAGTATATAGAAATCTCTACTACCTAAAAAGAAGACACATATATCATGCATGGAGATATCCAGAGGTATATATATGAGAAAACCGCCAAAATGGCCTATACACATATTATATATACCTAGCGCTCGCCACATAGCATATTACTCTATCTCATCATTTCTCTAGGTGTCTGTTAAATACAAACAATGTCATATTATACCATTATTAGTATGACTTATAATGGGTGCACTTATACTATGTATGTATATTGGTACGAGACTATCTAAATATGTGTAATGTTTGCTGCTCATTTATATTATTTTGTGTATTATTATAATCCATGGCCTCAAAAGTGCTAAAGGAGTGATCTACTACTCTGTCCATATTACCGTTATCAACATTATCTAGATTCGTATGTACCTAGTAAAGTATTTAGACTAGATGTTTGTATCTAGACAAAGTTAAAAACATTAATATGAACGACCGGGGAGGGAGTCGACAATTAGTGCCTTCACATGGATGGATGTTCCAGAATAAGATAGACCAAAAAACACACGTACGTCAATATCACTTTGAAGAAATTCACTCTCGATTACACCACTGTGACAAGATTACGGCCGCATGCTGTACTGGCAGCAGAGTATGCAGTGTAGGCAATAAAACGGGGACGTTCTGGTACATACATTTAGCTTATTCAGCTGTGAGGTTTAATAAGAAAAAACTATCGAACGGAAGGCCAGGACAGGACGAAACCGCATAAGCGGACTGAGCACACATCTACTTCAAAATTTATGTGATCAATCACGGTTGGGGCAGATCGGCCTGGATCTTTGAAAGCTTCAGGGCCACGTCAACGTCAACCTGGATAAAGAAGAGAATCAGAACTGCAAACCTTGCAACATTGTGCGACAATTTGTTCAAAGCATGCATGAGGGGGTATGCACAAACACAGCGATTCATTCTTACCAGTGGGGAAAGACTCCCTCGATCCCGGTCTTGGATGAATCATTCTACTAGCTCATACTGCTCGATGTAGATACTACGAATGGCACAACCAAATTTGTTCAAATTATTATGGTGCCTGTTGCATTCTTATTGACCATTAGCAACTAGAGTTACGTTAGTACACTTGACATACTAATGGCATTATTTTTCAGAATTTGGATAATGATATCTGTACTTCTGTTGTACGCATGTTATGCTAGGGCTCTTAGTTAGTTTGTAGTAGGTCATAAGGTTATGTTGCCAACGGTACACTTATTGCCAAATACATAACAGGGAGCATTTACCCGAACTAATTAGCTGCCCTGTGGCCATTTCATAGTTGTTCAGCACCGATTTGATTTTCCCTAGTTGGTCTGAATTGGCTTCAAAAAAATAGTAGGAGGTTGTCATCAGCAAAGAGAAGATGAGATATGCCAGGGCTGCGACGACAAACTTTTAGTTCTTTTATTATCTGAACTGCATCTATCTCTTTTTGGAGCAGCTTTTAGAGACCATCGGCCACAAGTAAAAATAGATAGGGTGATAAGGCCATGTTGGTCTCCTTGAGAGCCACCGCCCTAACCTGCTCCTCTTCAACTGAAGACGGAGGACTTGGGGCTAGCGGCAGTGCCGCTAAGCATATATCCCATGTTGTTTTGGCTAGGGATGGCGAGGAGTGAGAATGCCAGGAGACATGACGGCAATGGCGAGGAAGACTAGTTGCGCGTGCAGCGAATGCAACTGTAAATACCAGCTACAGGTTGGCGAGTCATACCTCCAACGCGAGGATCAGTGGCAGTGTTGCTTTCAGAGACAAGAAGGCCGAATTTTTATCACCGTTATATAAAATATAAACTAATGCGAATTCCACAGGGTCATGTGCCAAGGCGCAACCCTAAATCTAGTATTAAGCATAGTTACATTATTACATAAGCTTATACGACCGCTTGAGTCCTGGCACCAACAACTACCCCACCAGTTAGTACTACAAGTCTAACGAAATAAAGGGCACCAACTGGATCCCCTCTACACAACATACCAAACATATCAGCAGTAAGGACGGCGATGCCAACTTTAATGATCCCAACTCCCCAGTCCCTTCGGCAGAATCAAGATGGTCACAGAGCAATCACAGGTAAGCTGGTGCAGCTGCAACCATATATACCGATGGCGCCATAAAACTCTCGGCCTGGGTGGTTGCTGGGGTGCCTGCATAGGAATAGATTGTCGGCGCAGCTCCATCAACATTGGATTGTACCGTAGTTCCTTCTGTTGCGCTGCTTGGAACAGATCCATAACTCCTAACAAGCCCCAAGTTCGATGTAGCTGCTTCAGGTGCTGCGGTCTCGCTTCTTGGAGCATACCCATAATGCCTGACAAGTTGCAAGTTTGTCAAAACCACCTCAGGCGCTGCACCAGAGGCAGTTCTGAAATGCAAAAATATTACAAGGCAAAAGTAAATGAATGGTTTCTGCAGGTACCCAATTTTTTTTTTATAAATGTTGGCTTTGAACAAAAAAAGTATGTATCTACATTGTCCCTGCAAATAATTTCCTTTTATGACTATCTGTAGTAGCTGAACAATACAGTTTTGAGAAATCAATGAGCCGACATTGGCATGTGTATACACATTGGTTTGCAGAAACAGCTTGAATGTGGCAGAAAGTACCAAACAGAAGTACCAGGGCGAATTGTTCTCCATACATACCTCTCAGAAGTAGTTTCCTGGTAATGAGATTTCACAGCATCAAATCGACATGGATCATTCAGATTAGCAGTAAAATAGGGATCAGTGGAATAGACAGGTTGTGGGACATGTTGTGGCATAGGGTGTGGGGTTTGCTCATAGGAATAACGGGAAGGAGGTGCTTGGCCATAGTGGTAGGCAACAGGCAATGGACCATATGCTTCATATCCTGCTTGATATGGATGCCCAGGTGTGGTCACATAGCAATCAGGCGCAGTGAATTGAGCAGTCATAGGAGGAAGGTGAGAATATGGATGTACATAAGACTCGCGTTGCACTAGATGAGCAGCCTGTGCAGGAACATAAGCACTTGGGTAATGAACATAAGCAGCTGGCTGTGTTGGGTGAGAAGCAGAAGGATGCAAGTAAGCAGAAGAGGGATCAGGATGCCTGTTGATAGCTGGCTGTGTCGGGTGAGAACCTGAAGGAGGCACATAAGCAGAAGATGGAGCAGGCTGACTGTTATCAACATAATGCAGGGGTTGTGACTCTGGCAACCCACTAATTGGCCGGAACAATGCTCTCAGTTTCTCAACCTACAACAGAATACAAACAGCAATTAAAAGCAATGCTGGTAAATGCATGATAGTTCATAGCTCTATCTGGAGATTAAGACAGAACATAAAAATGGAGGATAAAGCACAGCTATTCCTACCCCCTTCCATCTAGCTGATACACTGATATGAAAGGTTTAAACCAGTAATTCCAACTAGAAACTCGAGATAATAAATTAAAAGACAAAACAGAACTTGCTCCCATCTAGGCTCGCTCGTGGCAACTATGGGCTGCTCCAGGTCGGCCTGATCCCCTTAGAGCCTCATGGATTCGCAGCTCGCTGCCATGAGAAAACTAATGAAAAACGAGAAGCATAGGTAGAAGGGTAAAAAGATAAACTGAACACGCAAAGGTGTGATAGATTGACAGATTCGATTTTTGTTATTCAATCGGCCATTGGTCTTCCCGTACAAGTAAAAGGCTCCTCTACACTTACAAGAAAAGGACTTGAATTCATGTTCAATATGAGGTGTCTGGTCTTCCCCCGTACAAGGAAAGGGCTCCTCTACACTTTCCTTACAAGAAAATGAGACTTAAATTCACGTTCAAAATAGCCTAGTTCTAGCCTAACTCAGACAGTCTGGATTCGACTACACTTGTGTATTGTCTCTTGCGCTGGCCGTGGAAGTCGTATACAGACTGGGATGGGGATGCTCCAAAAGGCAAACTTGTTCGCCTCGAAGAGAGGAATAACTCGCACGTTGATCACTTTCAATCTAAAGCCACCATCTGAAGCCGTCAGACGCATCCACAGGCCCATCTTCAGCTTCAGGTCGGAGTCCGTCTCCGTCAGGCACTTGTCTGTGTTAGCTTGCCCTTGTCAAGGCTCTGTAGGTTGCATACTAACCCGGATGAAGATGATTCCAAAAGCAAAGTTGTACGTCTCAATGACACACAACTTCCGTGTTGGGCATGTTTTCATATGAGATCATCTTGGAGACGTTCCAGCTCAAGTCTTCATATGTGTGGTGGTATGCTGTCTCAGGAAAATTGGATTTGATCACCCTTTGTGTCTTGCTCCTGAGTGTCACCTGCTATCTCCTGCCATCTTTTATATGTTCTGAGGCCCTCCCTAGGTGCACCTCACCTAGGTCGCTTGTCATGGCAGGATTCCATGTTTGGCTGGCTACCGGCCCAAAATAGGTGACAACACGTGTTCACGAGAAAAATTTGGTACCTTTTGAAACTCAGAAGTACGATTTTCAAAATTTTCAAAAACGTGGCACACTGGTGCTGCAAATCCACGTCCCTTTTTTCACCTCTATACATTGTTTATATTTTGTCAAGACAAAGAAATAATTGATTACCAAACATCTTAAATACATCTAGGGACCCTATGGGTGCAGATATAACAGAGAATATCTGCGTTACAAAATAAATGGCTGAGATGAACATAAAGGACATTAAAAAGAAAAAAATTCAGCCCTCAAAGTTCGATCATAGTGAAAAGTACATTTCTTGTATATTCTTTCGCCCCTCTTGTACATATTTTTTCCTCTTAATAAATTTTACTCCACTACAGTTTTCAGCTAAAAAAAAGTACATTGCGGTCTCTCTCAATCACGAGTTTCCTCTATGGATCTACATATGCTTACACCATAACAGCAAGTTATGAATTAATGGGTTGCATGTTTCAGGGCTCTTCGAATTACTGTTTTTCCTACACAAATCCTTCCCATCAAGAGTGGGAAACTACTTCAAAGTTCAAACTAGGCAATACAAGATGGGAGTTCAATGTATATAAGAAAGAATCATTGTTGATCTGACAGACTACCTGAAGTTCGAACCACTACAAAAATAGAAATGATTCCACAATTTGTTTCACCTCTCCCAAAGTACAATACATCAGTCCCACTTACTTGATCTGACAGACTACCTGAATTAGTGTTTTTCCTACACAAATCCTTCCCATCAAGAGTGGGAAACTACTTCAAAGTTCAAACTAGGCAATACAAGATGGGAGTTCAATGTATATAAGAAAGAATCATTGTTGATCTGACAGACTACCTGAAGTTCGAACCACTACAAAAATAGAATGATTCCACAATTTGTTTCACCTCTCCCCAAGTACAATACATCAGTCCCACTTACTTGTGCAAAGGTAAGTTCTGGCCAGAATTTCCCACGGGAATAATTCTCCTTTATGGCACTTCTTACAGTACTCTCTGGGATAGGCATGAAATCACCATCGATCGTAAATTTGACCTGCACATTCAAAAAGAACAGAAAACATTCAATTTATGAATAATAATGTACAGCTAATCTATGAAGTTTATGGCTGATTGTTCTGGGAAACTAAAGAGCATAATATGAGTCAAGAAGAACTGAAATTTCAAAAAAAAAATTGTCAAGACTTTTTGGGAGATAAGAAATGTAAAAACTTATTCATGCCAGTGAAAATGAGTTCGCACCAGAAGACTGATGACTGGATTTCCCATGTCCCCATATTCCCACCACAGAAGGGAAGTATTGAAGGAGATATTTATTTCATCCTTAACTTGGATCTTGTGGTGCAAGACCCCAATTTTTCTCTTTTTTTAGCGAGAAAGGAGATCGCTTTATTGAATAACCAAACTGGTAGCATTACAATCACTCTTGATTTTAGGAACGCACATACCTAGTAGAAGGTACTGAAGCAACAAGAGTAATGGCATGGGCTATAACTGATGTGACATTGTTAAAACACGCTATACATCCTGCCATTTTTGTATAACAATAATGTAACAATAGTTTCCCATGTGTGGACATGTGAGTGTTTACACAAGCAGTTCCAATGCAAAAAAAAAAGAACTCCACAACCACAAAAGCAAGCAGAAAATAATGGTACTGTGGTATTTCAAATGAAACGAAATAATAATTGTATTAAATAAGGCGCGGCATGTTCATCCCCATAGCCAGCAGTAAAATACTAAATAAGTCAACAATAGATTGAGAGGGATAGCGGGCTACCCAAATTGCTTGTATGGCTGGAAAATGAAATATCAGCGTTCTCAGACCAACGGATTTCAGGTTTTCCCAATACTATATACAACTAGTCCTTAAGTTACGAGCTTCCCATCAATCATCATATCACAAACTTCCTATAGTACATGATTCTTATTTGGTGAGTCGAATAACTCGACCGGTTCCTAAAAAACGCAACTAAGTGTCGCGTCCAAGGCTGCATCTGTGCGACTCCGGAGGCCCCCGCGACTTCTCCCCAGGGGCGCCGCCACCGCCGCTTGATCCCCTCACTGCCGCCAGGTAGGCAACTAGTTGGTGGCCGGCCTAACTCGGATTGGCATGGGCAGAGTGACGCTCGCATTGCACGAACTTGGTTTCTTGGTCACGTGGCAATGTCCATATCAGAACCATACATGTGAGCGGATACCAATTGTGCGCGCCATGGATGTGGCTGAAGAAGATGCTTCACGGCATGTCGTGTGAACACGGTTTTATTTGTGTGGCAGTGTCCACTTTACAACCGTGAGCGTGACCGTTGTGAGCGTGACGATCGGTGTATTGTAGCGGTATGTGCTGCTGCGAGTCGCTGATCTCTTTGGCAGGGTTTTTTTTCCTTTTATATTTGTGTTTTTGGCCGTGTGCATCCTTAGTATCTTGACTAGCTCTTGATATTATGTTGGTGCAGAGTCTGGATGTAATTGGTATCCTTAATATATTTCCGCTATTGAAAAAAATGATTCTTATTTGCTGAAAACTTTTTTTCTGTTGGTTTGGATTCCTGTCTCTCCCTTGTATCAGCACAGTAGAAAAGCCTTTGGCTTATGGTAAACCATAAAATTGTGCCTAACAGTGATGTAAAATTGAGGATTTACCACCATAAAGATTGAGCCTTGGTGATGATTTGCCACACTATCGTGCCACTGAAATGTGGCACCAGGACCCACACTTCAGTAACACGTCGAATGGCAAATCGTCAAGCTCCATCCTTTATGGTGGAAAGGTTCATACACGAACAATTTCCAGAATCAACTTACCTACTATACCAAATTCCAGAGCATCTAGAATCTCATAAGAGGAAAGCCTAACTATACGAGCATACCTCAACAAACTCGCGGCCAATTTTTGTATGGGGCGTGGATGGGGGCGGTACCTGGGCTGGGTAGCGTCCTTGGAACGCGGCGGGTTCGAGGGCGAGGCCGCCGTCGGAGTCGGCACGGTAGGGTCCGTGGAGGTACTTGGCGTCAAAGTCGTAGAGGAAGAGCCCCGCGCCGCGCCTGATCCGGGAGACGTCGTCCAGCCTCCCCCGCGGTAGGCCCAGTACCCTGTACCTGAAGCACTCTGGCTTCGTCGCGCCGCTGCACATGAAGATGAACCCCGCAGGCGGCCATGACGAGGAGGATCCGTTAGGGACGGACGCGGCAGAGATGTCTATCGCATCCCCCGCCGGCTTAGGCTGCGGGCTCCTCCGCGCCGGCGAGGAGGCGGAAGGGGAGGATGGGTGCTTCGCCATGGAAGCGGGTTAGGGCTTTTCTCCTGTCCTTTTGCCTTTCCTTCCTACTGGGCTCTGTTTACCTCTACTAGATCGTGTTTGGTTCAGGGGAAGTGGAGACAGAGAATGGAGTTACGGGCTATGAATCGCTGAGGCCTAGTTTGAGCTCTGCTTTAAAACTGAAGTATTTAAAAAAATTAGGCCATCAAAGTATTTTTAAAGTATTGAGAGAATACTTTGGTTTCTAAAAAAACTGAAGTATTAAATACTTTGAGGTGTTTGGATATAAAAAATAATATGATTTTAAAACTGAAGTATTCTCCAAAACTATGATTTTTTTAAGTATTTGAGAAAGAGGCTAGACCCTCTTTTTTTCTAAACTGAGAAAAGGGAAAAACTAAAGTATTGATTTGTTAGGCACTAAAATACTATAGTATTGATATACTTTAGTTTTGGAAATTTTTTGTTGCCAAACTAGGCCTTAATGTATGCTTCAGTTTTACCATACTCTAGTATTTCTTAATTTTGGCAAAAAGTCAAAAGCGTTTGAAAAGTATAGTTTTATTGTGGATTTTTTGAGGAGCCAAGCTAGCATTTCTCTGTTTTTAAGAGAAAAAAAGAGGTCGGGACTAAAAAATTTAATACATAAAAAAACTATAGTTTTGTTAATACTTCAGTTTGCAAAACCACATTATTCCTTAGACCCAAACGCATTGAAGACTTTGGTATTTCTATAAACCGAAGTTTTCTTAGAATACTTTAAAAAAACTTAGCTCCCAAACGGAGCCTAATTGTTTGAATGGAATGGGAGTTTTTTTAGTTAAACGGGTGTTCTTTATTGATCAACCAAATAAATATTCAATACAAATTGTTTGACGGATACACTCCGGTGACACACCACGCCACACTGAATTAGGAAACAGCTGACAAGACTGTGCTAAACAATGGTAAATTCTGCACTCTACTAATAAGAGTTAGAGGTCGTTTGGTATCCATCATTTGGGCCTAGAATCCTGGAATTCATTTTGCAATTCCATTTCTATGCTGTTTGGTTGCCATGGAATTGGACTGTCATTTCATTTGGCAAATCCATTAAAATATTCTCATGTGTAAACCTGATTCCTATCTCAGACATGTCATTTCCAAATTCCGGTGGCAGCCAAATATGTGGGTGTTTTTGAAATCATAATATAAATAAAATGAATCCATGTATTCATTTCATTTCTACTAAATGAAATGAATACCTGGATGCCAAACGACCTCTTAGAGAACAGGAGCTAAATAAAGGCAATAGATTCTTGATACTCACAATGATCGGTGCACATGCAGACCTATCTCTGGAGGAGGATCGAGCTCGGTTAACCACCCAGAGACAGTCCGAAGCAATACATAAATTATCAAGTCGTTCCCCTGAGCGAAGACAAGGGCTCGGCGCACCGCCAAAGTTTCGGCAATCTCGGGAACCTGCACATTGGAAAATATGTCGCTGCTTCAATATATAAATAGACCGTTGAAGTTTTCATACCTTGTTAGCATCTTTAGGATCAACAAAACCTTTGGGTTGTACCATATACAACTCTTCATCAATGTCACCATTGAGGAACGTCTTTTTGACATCCATCTGCCATATCTCATAATCATAATATGCAGCGATTTCTAACAGAATCCTCACAGACTTTAGCTTTGCTACCGGTGAGAAAGTTTCATCGTAGGCAACTTCTTGAATTTGTCAGAACCCTTTCGCGACAAGTCAAGCTTTATAGACGGTTACATTACCATCATCATTTGTTTTCTTCTTGAAAATCCATTTGTTTTCGACAGCCTTTCGGCCATCTGGTAAGTCCACCAAAGTCCATATTTGGTCTTCGTACATGGATCCAATCTCAAATTTCATGGTTTCTTGCCATTTATTGGAATCTAGGCTCATCATCGCTTCCTCATATGTCGCAGGGTCGTCGGTGTTATCTACCAACATGACACTCATAACAGGATCATACCAATCGGGAGTGGTACGAGTCTTCGTTGACATGTGAGGTTCCGTAGTAACTTCAACCAAAGTTTCATGATCATCATCATTAGCTTCCTATCTTATTGGTGTAGGCGCCACAGGAACTACTTCCGGTGCTGCGCTACTCTCAAATCTGAGAGAAGGTTCGACAGCCTCGTCGAGTTCTACTTTCCTTCCGGTCACTTCTTTTGAGAGAAACTCCTTCTCTAGAAAGGATCCATTCTTGGCAACGAAGATTTTGCCTTCGGATCTATGATAGAAGGTATACCCAATAGTTTCCTTTGGTTATCCTATGAAGACGCATTTTCCGCTTTGGGTTCTAGCTTGTCGGGATGTAACTTATTTACATAAGCTTCACAACCCTAAACTTTGAGGAACGACAATTTAGGTTTCTTCCCAAACCACAATTCATACAGTGTCATTTCAATGGATTTAGATGGTGCCCTATTTAAAGTGAATGCAGTTGTTTCTAATGCATAACCCAAAAATGATAGCGGTAAATCTGTAAGTGACATCATAGAACGAACCATATCTAAGAGAGTTCGATTATGACATTCAGACACACCATTACGTTGTGGTGTTTCCGGCGGTGTCAATTGTGTAAGTATTCCGTATTTCTATAAATGCTCGCCAAACTCGTAACTCAGATATTCACCTCCACGATCAGATCGTAGAATTTAATATTCTTGTTATGTTGATTCTCTATTTTACTTTAAAATTCCTTAAACTTCTCGAAAGTTTTGGACTTATGTTTCATGAAAAATATTACCCATATCTACTCAAGTCATCCGTGAAAGTAAGAACATAACAATAACCACTACGCGATGCTACACTCATTGGGCCACACACATCGGTATGTATGATTTCCAACAAGTACGTAGCTCACTCCACCATCCCAGAAAATGGAGTCTTAGTCATTTTACCCATCAGACATGCTTTGCATCTTTCAAGTGATTCGAAATTAAGTGATTCAAGAAGACCATCGGAATGGAGTTTTTTCATACGCTTCACTCCAATGTGACCAAGACGACAGTGCCACGTGTATGTAGAATTATCGCTCAATTTTAAATGTTTAGCTTCTATATTATGAACATGTGTATCACTACAATCGAGATTTAATAAGAATATACCATCTATTAAAGGCGCATGACCATAAAAGATATTACTCATATAAATCGAACAACCATTATTCTCATATTTAAACAAGTAACCGTCTTGCAATAAACATGATTCGGATATAATGTTCATGCTCAATGCAGGCACCAAATAACAATTATTTAAATATAAAACTAATCTCGATGGTAGATGAAGAGGGAGCGTGCCGACCGCGACCACATCAACCTTTGGTCTGTTTCCAACGCGCATCGTCACCTCGTCTTTCGCTAGTCTTTGTTTATTATGCAACACCTGATTCGAGTTAAAAATGTGAGCAACTAAACCAGTATCAAATACCCAAGAACTACTACGATTACTAGAAAGATACACATCAATAACATGTATATCAAATATACCTTTCTTATTGATGTTGGCGTTCTTCAGATCCGCCAAGTACTTAGGGCAATTCCGCTTCCAATGACCTTCTACCTTGCATTAAAAGCACTCAGTATCCAGCTTAGGCCCAGCCTTGGTCTTCTTCGTCGGCGCGGTAACTTTCTTACCACCCTTCTTGAAGTTTCCCTTTTTCTTGGACTTGCCTTGCCTGTGCTCTTTCTTGATCTCCACTTCCATAGACTTTAACATGGAGAAGAGTCCAGGTAACGACTTATCCATGTTTTGCATATTGTAGTTCATCACAAAGTTTTTGTAACTTGGTGGTAGTGATTGGAGGACACGGTGAATCCCCAAAGCATTAGGAATCACTATACCTAAGATTTGGAGCTTACTTGCATGCCCAGACATCTTAAGCACATGCTCACTGACGGAGCTGCCCTCTTCCATCTTGCAGTTAAAGAACTTTTTAGAAGCCTCATAACTCTCAACTACCGCGTGAGCCTCAAATATCATTTTGAGTTCAAGGACAATATCATGTGGGTCAAAGTTCTCAAACCTTTTCTGAAGCTCCAATTCCAAACCATACAAGATAGTACACTGAACTGTGGAGTACTGATTATTGCGGGTGAGGAAAACATTCTTTACCTCATCGGTAGCGTCAGCTGCAGGTGGGTCATCCAGCGGTGCATCTAGCACATAGGTCAAATTACCAGCATTGAGGACAATCCTCAAGTTGTGGAACCAATCCGTGAAGTTGCTTCCATTGTTTTTCAACTTTTCTTTCTCTAGGAACGCATTAAAATTGATGGTAGGGGCCGCCATTGATCTACAACATATTTGAAATAGTTTAGACTAAGTTTATGACAAATTGAATTCTAATAACTACCACTCAAAACAATATCCCTCACATTATTTTAGTGATCACATGAACCAAATCCACAACATCAAATCCGATCATCACGAGATATGATGTAATTTCAAAGGCGAACAATCATCATGTTCACCATATCTACTATATGACTCATGTTTTACCTTTCGGTGATCCGTGTTCAAAGACCATGTCTGTACATGCTATGCTCATCAAGATTAACCTTAGTTTCTGCATGAGCAAATCTGGCTTGCTCCCATTATATGCACATGTTGATTCTATCACACTTGATCATCACGTGGTGCTTCGAAATGACGAGTCTTGGTAACGGTGTTAACTAAGGGTGAACACTTTACTTGATAATTTTGTGAGAGGGGTCATCTTATAATGCTACCGTCGCGATCTAAGCAATACAAGATGCATAAAAGGATTAACATCACATGCAATTCATAATATGCGATATGATATGGCCTTTCTTCTTGTGTTTCCGATCTCCATCTTCAAGCACGAACATGATCTCCATCATTACCGACGTGGCGTCAAGGTCAATGGCGCCGCTTCATGGTTCTCGTCCACCAGCATCAACTATTACAACTACTTTGAATAATAGACATGCAGGTATTAACAAAATTAAAAAACAACCATAAAGCTCCTATCGGTTGCCGACTTACAATAAGGAACATTGCATACATCACATATAATCACAATCATGGCCATATCACATCACAGCACACCCCTGCAAAACAAAGTTAGACGCCTCTAATTTTCTTTGCATGTTTTACGTGGTTTGGGGCTTTCAATAAGTGTCGTTCTAACTTACGAACAAGAACCACAACATTGATACTAGTATTGTCAATCACCCGTTGTAAATTGAATCTTCACTATGTTGGGAGAAACAGGCACCCGCAAAGCCACTTATGCAATACGAGTTGCATGTCAAGCATGGAGCAAGTCTCATGAACGATGTCATGTAAGGTTAGCCCGGGATGCTTCATCCTGATATGTCGGAAACGTATCTATAATTTTTGATGCTCCATGCTTGTTTAGTATCTACTTTGATTTACATGTCTACACTTTGAGGTGCTTTTTACATGTTTTCTGTTACGAACCTATTAACAATTTGCAACAGTGCCAGATGCCTGTTTTCTGCTGTTTTTGGTTTCAGAAAAGTTAGTAAAGAAATATTCCCGGAATTGGACGGGACAAACGTCAAAGTCAATTACTTTCCGTGGGGAACAAGAAGTCTAGAGGGGAGCCGGAGAGGCAAGCCAGGGTGTCCATACCCCCCAGGCGCGGCTAGGGGTGGGCCCGCGCCTGGGTAGGGTTTGACCCCCCTGGTCGCGTCCTCGGCCTCCCCCTTCGCCTATAAGAAGCCCCCGATGCAGAAACCCTAAGGACCCGATCAAATATCCACGAAATCGTCTGTAGCCGCCGCCACCATCGTCCCTAGATCGGGGGGATATGAAGTTCTTCCTGGCACCCTGCCGGAGGGGAGATCATCCCGGAGGGCTTCTCTCCGGTATGATGCGTGAGTAGTTCCACCTTGGACTATGGGTCCATGTAGTAGCTAGATGGTTGTTTCTCCTTTGTGCTTTCATGTATAGATCTTGTGTTCTCCGTTCATGATCAAGATCTAATCTATTTGTAATCATGCATGTTGTGTTTGCAGGGATCCGATGGATATTGAGATTATTATGTTGGTTTGATTAATGATTTTTTCTTTATGATTCTATCATGTCTGTGTTATTTGTGATCTTGCATGCTATCCGTTGTTAGTAGCTATCTTTACCAAGTAGTTGCTAGTGACTCCAAGAGGGGTTATTTATGCTCGATAGTGGGTTCATGCCTCTAGTTTCCAAGGGAAGTGACAATAATCTCTTCGGTTGTAGATGTGCTATTGCTATTAGGGAGAAAACAAAGGTCTCTTGTTCATGGAACATGTGGACTGTTTACCTTACACACTTTGCTTAAAGTAGTTGTCTGTTGCTTGCAACTTAATACTGGAGGGGGTTCGGATGATAACCTGAAGGTGGACTTCTAGTCATAGATGCAGTTGGATGGCGGTCTATGTATCTTGTTGTATTGCCCAATCGAATCTCATGGGATCTTTCTGACTAGTAATTGCATTGTTATGCCTTGCTCAGTTCCTAACAATTGCTCTGCTGTAATTTGTTTACCCTTCATGCCATGTTGTTTATCTAAGGAGGGCACCTCTAGTGAACTATGGACCCCGGTCCAATCTTTACCATTGATACATATTCCACTGTTACCTGTTTACTTGTTGCAAACCATTACCTTCCACACCATACGTTTAATCCTTTGTTACAGCAAATCGGTGAGATTGACAACCTCACTTATTCGTTGGGGCAAAGTCTTGAGTTTGTGTTGTATAAGTATGTAGATGGAGATATTATTAAGCTCAAGCCTTTTCCTTTCTCCTTGAGAGGAAAAGCCAAAGAATGGTTGCTTTCTTTGAAGGGTTTTGCGGCATAGTAAATCAAAATTTTCTACGGATGCGAACAGAGGGAAAGCCAAGATCTAATCTAGGAGATGCAAACAACGAGAGAGATTGGATTAGATCTTCATACCCTTGAAGATTCGCACAGCGGAACGTTCGTCGGAACGTGGGTGATGTAGTCGTACTCGATTCTCCTCCTCGCGATCCGATCCGATCTAGCACCACAAGTGGCGATGCCTCCGTGATATGCACACGTGCAGCACCTCGACGTCTCCTCCTTCCTTGGTCCAGCAAGTATGGTGGAGAGATGGGTTGGATCTACAACGCGACGGCATATAACTTTAATGTGACATGGTATAGCCAATCTTCGCGCAATGATCTCCATCTTGTGCGTTCCGTCATGATCTCCATCACTCCACCATGATTGCCTCCACCACGAATAGCAACTACAACTATTGCTAACTACTTAGCGATAAAGTGAAACTATTACATGGCGCATAAGAAGTTGACACACAGGTCATACACAATTATAAAGACAACCATATGGCTCCTGCCGGTTGTGTACTCATCGACATGCAAGTCGTGAAACATTACAAAACATGATCATCGCATACATTATACACATCACATCTTGGGCCATACCATATCACAGAAAACACTCCCTGCAAAAACAAGTTAGACGCCTCTACTTTGTTGTTGCATGTTTTACGTGGCTTATGGGAGTAGATGCTAAGAACGATTCTTACCTACGGAAAGCCACAACGGTGATATTATGGTTGCCAAACTCCGGTGTTAATCCCATGACAACTATAGTGAGAGAAACTGACATCCACCAGCCGCATGTGTGGAACAAGCCACACGTCAAGTGCGGAGCCGGTCTCGCGAACGACGTCGCGTAAGGTTGGCCTGGACCACTTCAATCTCACTATCCCGCGTCATAAGAAGAACACAAACAAGAGGCTTGCAACAGAAAACATCAACGCCCACAACAACCATGTTGCGTTCTACTCGTGAAACACATATACGCATAGATCTAGCTCTGATACCACTGAAGGGTTTCGCGGCATAGTAAATCAAAATTTTCTACGGATGCGAACAGAGGGAAAGCCAAGATCTAATCTAGGAGATGCAAACAACGAGAGAGATTGGATTAGATCTTCATACCCTTGAAGATTCGCACAGCGGAACATTCGTTGGAACGTGGGTGATGTAGTCGTACTCGCTTCTCCTCCTCGCGATCCGATCCGATCTAGCACCACAAGTGGCGATGCCTCCGTGAGATGCACACGTGCATCACATCGATGTCTCCTCCTTCCTTGGTCCAGCAAGTATGGTGGAGAGATGGGTTGGATCTACAACGCGACAGCGCGGTGCAATTGGTGGAGAATTTCTGCAGCAGGGCTTCGCCTACAAGCAGTCGGGAGGGAGAGAGGAGGGCAGCAGGGCGGCTAGGGTTGGAGGGGAAGGTGTGAGGGGATGGTGAGCCCCCAACCCTCTATATATAGAGGGGTGGGCGCAGCCCTAGCCCCTCCCCTAAGCCAAGGCCGGCGGCCCCAAAGGAGGAGGAGTGGGGGGCAAGGAAACCCCCCCCTTCTAGAAGCTCTATCTAGAGTTTAAACCTCTCTTGGCCGGCTGGGCCCTATGGTGCCTTGTGCCCCTGGCCCAATGCGGCCAGGGCACTCCCTCATAGGCCCATGCCCCCTCCCGGAAGGTGGGGCCACGTTGGTCTCCTTCCGGAAGGTTCTAGAAGCTTCCGGTACAATACCGATTAACCCGGAACAATTCCGAACTCCAAAAACTGCACTGCCTTATATGAATCTTATTCTCTGGACCACTCCGAAACCTCTCGTGATGTCCCGGATCCCATACGAGACTCCGAACAAAAACTCATAAACCAATTATCCAATCTATCCTAGCGTCGAGACACGTTAAGTGTGTGACCCTGCGGGTTCGAGAATATGCAGAAATGATCTTCTATCAATAATCAACAGCGGGGTCTGGAAACCCATATTGACTCCCACACATTCATCGATGATCATATCGGATGAACCACGATGCCAGGATTCAATCAATCCCATATATATATTCCCTTCGTCTCGCGATATTTTACTTGCCCGAGATTCGATCGTCGGTACCGTCATACCTAGTTCAATCTCGTTCACAGCAAGTACTTTACTCGTTTCGTAATCCGATATCACTTTGTGATTAACTCCTTAACCACATGCTTGCAAGCGGTGTTGATATCGATTACCGAGTGGGCCTGAAGTATATCTCTCCGACTTGGGAGGGACAAATCCCATCTCGATACATACAACCCAACAGATACTTTCCGATTACCTGAGAGACACCTTTATGATCACCCTCTCATAGGATGACGTTTGATGACCTCAAAGCTTTCTTCCGATACCAGGGAGTTGTATTATCTCATGGTCTAAGGAATACAATATTTGACATAAGAAAAGCTTCGCAAAGACGAACACAATGACACGATCTAATTGCTTCGCTTAGTTTGGGTCTGTCCATTATATCATTCTCCCAATGATATGATCTCATTATCAATTGACAACTCATGTCTATGGTTAGGAAACCTTAACCATCATTGATCAATGAGCTAGTCCATAGAGGCGTACTAGGGACACGGTGTTGTTCACAAACCACACAAGTATTAAAGTTTCCGCTTAATACAATTCTAGCATGGAATATAAACATTATCATGAACAAGAATTATAATAATAACATCTTTATTATTGCCTCTAGGGCATAATTCCAACAGTCTCCCACTTGCACTAGAGTCAATAATCTAGTTTACGTCTGGCAACAATCTCACACCCATGGCACTGAGGTGCTGATCATGTTTTACACGTGGAAGAGGTTTAGTCAATGGATCTGTGACATTCAGATCTGTATGTACTTTGCTAATCTTCAGATCTCCATCTGCTATATAATCTCGGATTATATGAAACTTGCGGTTGATATGCTTGGTCTTTGGATGATATCTTGGTTCCTTAGCGAGTGCTATGGCGCCAGTGTTTTCACACAATATCTCCAGTGGGTCCAATGCACTTGGAACCACACCAAGCTCAATGATGAAGTTCCTGATCCAAACTCCTTCACTTGACGCTTCTGCAGCAGCCATGTATTCCGCTTCTACTGTAGATCCCGCGATCACGCTTTGCTTGCAGCTTCTCCAGCTCACAGCTCCTCCATTCAAAATATACACGTATCCTGTCTGAGATTTAGAATCATCCTTATCGGTGTCGAAACTAGC
The DNA here is from genome assembly GCA_916181665.1 of Avena sativa. Classification (NCBI taxonomy): domain Eukaryota; kingdom Viridiplantae; phylum Streptophyta; class Magnoliopsida; order Poales; family Poaceae; genus Avena; species Avena sativa. The sequence goes on along the minus strand of OV702294.1, from coordinate 159,828,388 downwards.
GTCGACGTAACCTTTTACGACGAGCTGTTCATCACCCCCATAGACTAAGAACATTTCTTTAGTCCTATTTAGGTATTTTAGGATGTTCTTCACGGCTGTCTAGTGTTCCACTCCTGGATCACTTTGATATCTGCTCGTCAAACTAAGAGCATTGGACACATCCGGTCTAGTACACAGCATGGCATACATGATAGAACCTATGGCCGAGGCATAAGGCACTTTGCTCATAGCTTCCCTATCATTTACCGTAGCTGGACACTGAGCCTTGCTCAATATCTTACCTGACAACATAGGCACCGAACCTTTCTTTGCCTTATCCATTCTGAACCTTTTCAGAACTTTGTCTAGGTATGTACTCTGGCTTAAAGCTATTAGGCGTCTTTGTCTATCTCTATAGATCTTGATGCCCAATATATAAGCAGCTTCACCTAGGTCTTTCATTGAAAAACACTTGTTCAAATAACTCTTCACATCGTTAAGCATGTTGATGTCATTTCCGATAATCAATATGTCATCCACATATAGTACCAGAAACGTCACCGAGCTCCCACTCACTTTCTTGTAGATACAAGCTTCATAGCTATTTGGAACAAATCCAAAGCTCTTTATCACTTGATCAAAACGAAGGTTCCAACTCCGAGATGCTTGCTTCAGTCCATAAATGGAACGCTGAAGTTTGCATACTTTATCAGCATCCTTAGGATCGACAAAACCTTCGGGTTGCATCATATACAACTCTTCATCAATGTTTCCATTGAGGAACGCAGTCTTGACATCCATCTGCCATATTTCATAATCATGAAACGCAGCAATTGCTAATAAAATCCAAATGGACTTAAACATCGCTACGGGAGAGAAAGTCTCATCGTAGTCAACACCTTGAACTTGTCGAAAACCTTTTGCGACAAGCCGTGCTTTATAGACGGTAACATTACCATCCGCGTCCGTTTTCTTCTTGAAAATCCATTTGCACTCAACGGCCTTTCGGTCGCTAGGAGGGTCCACCAAAGTCCATACTTGGTTTTCGCTCATGGATCCCAATTCGGATTTCATGGCTTCTAGCCATTTCTCAGAGTCTAGGCTCATCATTGCTTCCTCATAGTTCGAAGGCTCACTGTCATCTACTAACAAGACAGTTAAGACAGGGTTGCCGTACCACTCAGGAGGGGCACGCGACCTTGTCGACCTGCGACGTTCAGTAGCAGCATCGTCCGAAGCTTCATGATCCTTATCATTAGCTTCCTCTATTGTTGGTGTAGGCGGCACTGGAACAATTTCAGGTGCTGTGCTACTCTCCAACTCAAGAGAAGGTTCAACAACCTCGTCTAGCTCTACTTTCCTCCCACTCACTTCTTTCGAGAGAAACTCCTTCTCAAGAAAGGAACCGTTCTTTGCGACAAACACTTTGCCTTCAGTTCTGTGATAGAAGGTATACCCAATAGTTTCCTTAGGGTATCCTGTGAAGACGCATTTCTCCGCTTTGGGTTCGAGCTTGTCCGGCATCAACTTCTTGACGTAAGCTTCGCATCCCCAAACTTTAAGAAACGACAACTTAGGTTTAGCACCAAACCACAGTTCATACGGTGTCGTCTCAACGGATTTAGATGGTGCCCTATTTAAAGTGAATGCAGCGGTTTCTAATGCATAACCCCAAAATGATAACGACAAATCAGTAAGAGACATCATGGTTCGATTCCGGCGTTCAGACACACCATTGCGCTGTGGTGTTCCGGGTGGCGTGAGTTGCGAAACAATTCCGCTTGCTTTAAGATGCGTGAGAAAATCATAACTCAAATATTCGCCCCCACGATCAGATCGTAGAAACTTGATCTTTCTGTTATGATGGTTCTCCACTTCATTCTGAAATTCCTTGAACTTTTCAAATGTTTCAGATTAATGTTTCATTAAATAGATATACCCATATCTACTTAAGTCATCGGTAAAAGTGAGAAAATAGCGATATCCACCGCGCGTCGAAACACTCATCGGTCTGCACACATCGGTATGTATGATTTCCAACAAGTCTGCTGCTCGCTCCATCATTTCGGAGAACGGGGTTTTGATCATCTTGCCCATGAGGCATGGTTCGCATGTGTCAAATGATTCAAAATCAAGAGACTCCAAAAGTCCATCAGAATGGAGTTTCTTCATGCGCTTTACACCAATATGACCTAGACGACAGTGCCACAAATAAGTAGTATTATCACTATCTACTTTGCATCTCTTAGCCTCAATGTTATGGATGTGTGTTTCATCCCTTTCGAGATTTAGAAGAAATAAACCATTCACAATAGGTGCATGACCATAAAAGATGTTACTCATATAAATAGAACAACCATTATTTTCCGATTTAAATGAATAACCGTCTTGCAATAAACAAGATCCAGAAATAATGTTCATGCTCAACGCAGGCACATAATAACACTTATTAAGGTTTAAAACTAATCCCGAAGGTAAAACTAAGGAGAGCGTGCTGACGGCCATCACATCAACTCTTGATCCGTTGCCAACGCGCATCATCACCTCATCCCTCACAAGCCGCCGTCTATTCCGTAGCTCCTGTTTCGAGTTACAAATATTAGCAACTGAACCGGTATCAAATACCCAGGCACTACAACGAGGGCTAGTAAGGAAAACATCAATAACATGTATATCAAATATACCTTTGATGGTGCCAGCCTTCTTGTCCGCTAAGTACTTCAGACAGTTGCGCTTCCAGTGACCCTTGTCCTTGCAATAGAAGCACTCAGTGTCCGGTTTAGGACCAGACTTGAGCTTCTTCTCAGCAGGGGCAACGCGCTTGCCGCCGCATTTCTTGAAGGGCTTCCTTGCACCCTTACCTTTCTTGAAGGTGGGGGGCTTGTTGACCATCAACACATGATTATTCTTTTTGATGTTCACCTCCGCTACTTTCATCTTAGCAAAGAGCTCAGTGATCATATCAGTGGAACCAATCTGATTGTGATCAACTACAAAACTTTTGTAGCTAGGAGTGTAAATCTTGAGCTCCTCTGGAATCTTGCAGTCCAGTTGCTCAAGGCATTGAGTGTAGCCCGTCATCTCAATGGCGTGCTCACTAACGGAACTCCCTTCCTCCATCTTGTAGTTAAAGAATTTCTTAGAGATCTCATATCTCTCAGAACGGGCTTGAGTCTGAAACATGTTTTTCCGCTCCTCGAGAATCTCAAAGGGCCCGGCGAACTCCTCAAAACGATTTTGAAGATCTGATTCCATAGCATACAACATGGCGATCTTAATCAAATCATAATCATCCTTGCGCGACTGATAAACAGCTTTTTCATCAGCCGGCGCATCTATAGCAGGGGCGTCACCTAGCGCTTTCTCAAGGACATAGTCCTTTTGTCCGCCAGCGAGAATGATTCTCAGAATGCGGAACCATTTGGTGAAGTTAGACCCATTGTTTCTAAGCTTTTCTATCTCAGCAAAAACGTTGAAGTTGAAGTTGGACTTGGCCATGTGATCTACAGTATTTGCAAGTACAGTTTAGACTATGTTCATGATAAATAGTTCAACTTAATCAAATTACTAGATGAACTCCCACTAAATTCAACATCCCTCAAGTTGTTTAGTGAACACGATCCAAATTCACCACACCTAATCCGATCATCACGAGAAGAGATGTGGTTTCAATGGTGGACAACAAAGTGTCGATCATATCATTCATATGACTCATGCTTAACCTTTCGGTTCTTGTGTTCCGAGGCCATGTCTGTACATGCTAGGCTCGTCAAGTTAGACCCAAGTATTTCCGCGTGTGCAAAAACTGGCTTTCACCCGTTGTATGTGAGCGTAGAGTCTATAGCACCCGATCATCACGTGATGCTTGGACACGACGAACTTTCGCAACGGTGCATACTTGGGGAGAACACAGTTTTTATCTTGATCTTTAAGTGAGGAATCATCTTATAATGCTACCGTTGCGATCTAAGCATAATAAGATACATAAAAGGATAAACATCACATGCATATAACTTTAATGTGACATGGTATAGCCAATCTTCGCGCAATGATCTCCATCTTGTGCGTTCCGGCATGATCTCCATCACTCCACCATGAATAGCAACTACAACTATTGCTAACTACTTAGCGATAAAGTGAAACTATTACATGGCGCATAAGAAGTTGACACACAGGTCATACACAATTATAAAGACAACCATATGGCTCCTGCCGGTTGTGTACTCATCGACATGCAAGTCATGAAACATTACAAAACATGATCATCGCATACATTATACACATCACATCTTGGGCCAAACCATATCACAGAAAACACTCCCTGCAAAAACAAGTTAGACGCCTCTACTTTGTTGTTGCATGTTTTACGTGGCTTATGGGAGTAGATGCTAAGAACGATTCTTACCTACGGAAAGCGACAACAGTGATATTATGGTTGCCAAACTCCGGTGTTAATCCCATGACAACTATGGTGGAGAGATGGGTTGGATCTACAACACGACAGCGCGGTGCAATTGGTGGAGAATTTCTGCAGCAGGGCTTCGCCTACAAGCAGTCGGGAGGGAGAGAGGAGGGCAGTAGGGCGGCTAGGGTTGGAGGGGAAGGTGTGAGGGGGTGGTGCGCCCCCAGCCCTCTATATATAGAGGGGTGGGCGCAGCCCTAGCCCCTCCCCCAAGCCAAGGCCAGCGGCCCCAAAGGAGGAGGAGTGGGGGGCAAGGAAACCCCCCCTTCTAGAAGCTCTATCTAGAGTTTAAACCTCTCTTGGCCGGCTGGGCCCTATGGGGCCTTGTGCCCCTGGCCCAATGCGGCCAGGGCACTCCCTCATAGGCCCATGCCCCCTCCCGGAAGGTGGGGCCACGTTGGTCCCCTTCCGGAAGGTTCTAGAAGCTTCCGGTACAATATCGATTAACCCAGAACAATTCCGAACTCCAAAAACTGCACTGCCTTATATGAATCTTATTCTCCGGACCACTCCGAAACCTCTCGTGATGTCCCGGATCCCATCCGAGACTCCGAACAAAAACTCATAAACCAATTATCCAATCTATCCTAGCGTCGAGACACGTTAAGTGTGTGACCCTGCGGGTTCGAGAATATGCAGACATGATCTTATATCAATAATCAACAGCGGGGTTTGGAAACCCATATTGACTCCCACAAATTCATCGATGATCATATCGGATGAACCACGATGCCAGGATTCATTCAATCCCATATATATTCCCTTCGTCTCGCGATATTTTACTTGCCCGAGATTTGTTCGTCGGTACCGTCATACCTAGTTCAATCTCGTTCACAGCAAGTACTTTACTCGTTTCGTAATCCGATATCACTTTGTGATTAACTCCTTAACCACATGCTTGCAAGCGGTGTTGATATCGATTACCGAGTGGGCCCGAAGTATATCTCTCCGACTTGGGAGGGACAAATCGCATCTCGATACATACAACCCAATAGATACTTTCTGATTACCTGAGAGACACCTTTATGATCACCCTCTCATAGGATGACGTTTGATGACCTCAAAGCTTTCTTCCGATACCAGGGAGTTGTATTATCTCATGGTCTAAGGAATACAATATTTGACATAAGAAAAGCTTCGCAAAGACGAACACGATGACACGATCTAATTGCTTCGCTTAGTTTGGGTCTGTCCATCATATCATTCTCCCAATGATATGATCTCATTATCAATTGACAACTCATGTCTATGGTTAGGAAACCTTAACCATCATTGATCAATGAGCTAGTCCATAGAGGCGTACTAGGGACACGGTGTTGTTCACAAACCACACAAGTATTAAAGTTTCCGCTTAATACAATTCTAGCATGGAATATAAACATTATCATGAAAACATCTTTATTATTGCCTCTAGGGCATAATTCCAACATTATTTGCCTAAAAATAGTATTGATTCTTAGACTAAGTGCAAAGATGCTTTTATTGAAAAGTACTATCCTCCTGCTAAGATTATATCTATGAGAAGTGGAATTATGAAATTTAAACAACTTGATAGTGAACATGTTGCTCCATCTTGGGAAAGAATGAAGTCTTTGGTTAAGAATTGTCCCACTCATGGAGTCACTACTTGGATGATTATCCAGACTTTTTATGCAGGTTTAAACTTCTCCTTAAGAAATCTGTTGGATTCAGCCGCTGGAGGTACTTTTATGGGCCTCACCTTGGGTGCTGCAACAAGGCTCCTTGATAATATGATGGTTAACTACTCTGAATGGCATGTTGAGAGAGCTCCACATGGTAAGAAGGTAAATTCTGTTGAGGAAACTTCCTCTTTGAGTGAAAAGATTGATGTTATTATGGCTATGCTTATTAATGGGAAAGCTCCTCTAGATCCTAATAGTGTTCCCTTAGCCTCTTTGGTTGCTCAAAAAGAACAAGTTGATGTGAATTTCATTAGAAACAACAATTTCAACAACAATGCCTATAGGAATAATTTTGGTAGCAACAATAATTATAGGCCTTATCCTCCTAATAATGGCAATTCCTATGGAAGCTCTTACAATAATGCTAGAAGTGCCCCCTCTGAACTTGAAGTCATGCTTAAGGACTTTATTAGTAAACAAACCACTTTCAATAAGACTATAGAGGAAAAGCTTTTAACTGTTGAGAAAAATATATCCTCTTTATCTGAAGCTCAGTCCTCCTTGATTAATAAAATGGCTGCTAAACCTGAAACTATGGAAAACACCTTTGCTACTGCTCATGCCATACAAGTTACTATTGATGAAAATGTTAGGCTGTTAGCTCAACTCCATGTTAGGTGGGAAAGGGAAGCTGAAATTGATAGAAACAATAGTGTGTGCACCATCACCACTAAACCACAAGTAGTCCCTATTCCTCCTCCTGCTATGCCTAAGCCTATTGAGCCTACTAATAGTGATACTAAGTTTGATTTTGATATTGATGGTTGCAATATTTATGAAGTGATTATGTTTCTACAAAAGCTTGCTAGAAGTCCTGATGCTAGTGATATGCATGTTGCTTTCACCAAACACATTACAGATGCTCTTGTTAAGATTAAGGAAGATAAGCTAAAACACAAAGCTTCTATTCCTAGGAAAGTAGAAGATAGTTGGGAACCCATTATTAATATACAAGTGAATGACTTTGATCTCAAAGCTTCATGTGATCTTGGTTCTAGTGTCTATATTATGCCTAGGATGAAATGCTTGATTTGCCACCATTAGAAGATTGTTATTTGGATGTCCCACTTAATGATAATGCTAAGAAGAAACTCATGGGGAGTATTAATGATGTTCTCATTATGGTTAACAATGCTTATGTCCCTGTTGATTTCTATGTTTTGGATGTTGAATACAATGCTTCTTGTCCTATTACTTTGGGAAGACCTTTTCTTAGAATAGTTGGTGCCATCATTGATATGAAAGAAGGCACCATTAAATATCAATTTCCATTCAAGAAAGGTATTGAACACTTCCCTATGAGGAGAGAGAAGTTGCTTTTTTCTCCTCCTTTGAAAGCAAGGTTTGATGTTAATGCTTCTTCATTTGAAAATACTTGATTCTTCTTGCTTCTTGTGCCTAACTTAAAGGCGTTAAAGAAAAGTACTTTTGGGGAGATAACCCAAGAGTTTCCTTGAGTATTGCAAGTTATTACTTCATTAATGACCTCTACTTATCCTTTTAGTTTACTTTTTGTGCCAAGAATGACCTCTAATGAGAGGGAAGTAAGATTTGGGGAGTTGTTGTCCCGAAACAGATTTCTATCCTCCACCAAAACAATTTGTGAGGAGTCTCTGTAACTCGTATTGAGCTCAAAATTTATGAATCAATCCCCCAGTATGTTAGATAACTTTTGTTAGTTCAACACTTTTTTATTTGAGAAACAAAAGATGTTAAAAAAACCAGTTTCTACCTGCTGGTCTGTTTTGACAGATTTCTGCCATTATTTGCATTTGCTTCTTATTGATTCCTTTTTGAGTTCTGTTTAGGTGAATTGAGCCTTTTGAAGGAGTTACTACAGTAGCTTGTGTTTTTAGTGAAAAGCCTTGCTGTTCCAAAGCTTTGCCAGGGGTCTAATATCTTTTGAATACACTAATGTTGGTAATGAAGATTGTGTGAAGTTTTGTATGAAGGAAAAATTTCAGGTGTAGAGAGAGAATGATGCAATGAGATGAAGAATGGACAAAAGCTCAAGCTTGGGGATGCCACCATAGTGTCACCCCAAGAAATATCCAAGATGTACAAGCGTCAAATCTTGGGGATGCCCAAGGCATCCCCTTCTTCATCAATAAAAAGCTCAGGCCTGTCTAGACACTTCGTTTTTATCGTTTCATGCAAAATTGTGTTGTTCTTGGAGCGTCTTAGTTTTTGTTTGCTTTGCTTAGTTTGTTTAGTTTGCTTGAATAAATTAGTTTGGACCCCCGTTCTTGATGTGTTGTTTTGCAAATAAGTTGCTTGGTGTTGGAAAGGAGTAGTAAGTTCTTGCTTAAAGTGCAAGAGGAGCTTGCATTGACTGTGACTTAGAATTTAGCATGACATGCTAGGTGTTGTTTTGACCTTATGCTTAGTGATTATTGTTGTAGCATGTCTTGTTCCAAACAATTGGGATTGCTTAGTGTGCTTTGAAGAAATTATGCGTTGTTTTGGCATGCAAAAGCATAGTATTCTGGTATTCTCCTTTGATGCTTTGCTTGGGTTGACTTGGCACATGCTCACACCATGTTATGACTATGACAAGTCACCGTTAGCCTCTATGATAATTTAGTCCTTGACTTGTAGTACCACTCTTTGCTTTGATAAGTATGCTTTGTTTCACTACATGATTTTGGCCATGATGCTCTCTTAGTTGGTTGCTCCCAGTCTTTTGCTAGCCTCCACTTGTATGAGTAAGTTCTACTCATGCTTCCAACTCCCAAGAAACCAATTTATTCCAAAGTGTCCACTATAAACTCATATGCATGGTGTGTTACACAATTCCAAGTATATTCTTGTTTTCAACTATCTTCCAATTAAAAACTATGTTGTTATGTGAAAACTTAGTGATTAAAGCCCTCACAAACTTGATGGCACACTTTATATTCTTTGCCCCTAATAAACTTGAACAATTGTGACAACTTTGTTGTATATGCTTGCACTTATACGTTGGAATTAGCAGAACCGTGCCGTCACGAGGAACACTTTCAACATTGCACTTGTACTTTGTACTCAGTTGATATCATGCTCTTTTGTCTATGGATGTCACCGGTGTGAAATAAAGAGGGAACTTGTAAGTCTATGGAGTTTGTATTCCGTGTTAGAGAAACGTCTGGGCCGCTAGCCTAAGCCATGCCTAATCATGGTGGAAACTTGCAGTATCACCATAGTGACATCTATGAAGCATTCTTCTTATAAAAAAAGAGACACATTAAGAAAAGAGGAAATAGAGAAAAAACACCATATTCCCATGGTACATAAGAAGATTGTTGGTCTGCTTGCCTTGTCATTTTGGTTATGGGAACGCTCATGTACCATGTGCAAGGGGTACCCCGTTGGCGGTTCTCAATAATATGCAAATACTTACAATGACAAGAACTTACCTGGGCCCAAAGTTGAGTATGCATGAGGTGTGGCCCTCGTATTCAAGGGACTTGAGATTGCCAACTTATACTTCGTCAAGCATATACTCCATCTTTGCCACTTTAACCTTAATCACTTCAAGATGCTTATGATAGGGGCAATGAGGGCTGAAAGCTAACAAGTACCATAATTTTTGGAAGCTATTTTTGAAACTTGTAATCCTTGCTTCATTTACAAAAAGGCCTTTCTTCCACCATTATTGAGTCTCCACCTTCTACCTTTAGGCACCATTAAGAGAGCATAGTTGTCATTCTGTGTGCAGTGTTCCAAAGATTATTGATTGATGCATATTGTGATATTACTTGTTCTCATTCTATTTGTTTCTAGTCACACTTGTGAACTTTTAAGGTGTCCTATGCATCTATATTGCTACTCTACGAGGGACAAGATGATTGCCACTATGCTATGTTTTCTGTATGTGAAACAAACAAACGTTTTTCAATGCATGTTATTCATGATCTTTGTTTGTAGCCTTTCATGTTGCATGCATAGTTACTATGTCCTATTGTTAGAACTCCATCTTTCATGCACATGTTTAGAGTTCTTTGATCCCAGCTTTCAATGCTTGCAAATGGTTGGATCTTTATTGTGAGGGTGCATGCCACCTAAAAAATTATTCTTTTATCACTTACCTACTCGAGGACGAGCAGGAGTTAAGCTTGGTGATGTTGATACGTCGGAAACCTATCTATAATTTTTTATGCTCCATGATTGTTTAGTATCTACTTTGCTTTACTTGTCTACACTTTGAGGTGCTTTTACATGTTTTCTGGTAACTAACCTATTAACAAGTTGCAACAGTGCCAGATGCCTGTTTTCTGCTATTTTTGGTTTCAGAAAAGTTAGTAAAGAAATATTCTCGGAATTGGACGGGACAAACGTCAAAGTCAATTACTTTTCGTGGGGAACAAGAAGTCTAGAGGGGAGCCGGAGAGGCAAGCCAGGGCGGCCAGACTGATGTGGACATCCCTTCTATTGATACAACCGTTGTACCTACAGCTACACACATACAAGGACCCATCACAAGATCTCGCGCCAAACAACTTAACTATCAGGTACTTTCGTTTTTTGGAACTATTCCTTACATACATGAGAATATGATGCTGCCTAAATCAGATGTATTTCTTACTCTTAGGAATGATGGACCAAGCATGGATGAAAGGGACAAGCATTGGAGCATGGCCATGCATGGAGATGGCAGCAAGCATGTGATGATCCAAGAGAAGGCCACGGATGAAGATTTCAGAACGTTGAGGCCACCATAATGAAGAAAGAAGGCTTGGACGAAATATTTAAGATTAATACTTCACGAATTCGTCCATAGCTTAATATGGTGCTGCGACACCTTTATTTTGGGCCAGGCCCATGTAATTTTCGCAGGATTTTAATTAGCCACTTTTTAGAGTCCGTATTTGAGGGGAAAAGGACTTCTAGGGTTGGATTCGGCCACCACTTCCATGGCTGGCCGAAACCCCACCTTTTCGTCCTTAAATACTCCCCATAGCCGTCACCCTAGACTCGGATTTTGTTTAGACATTAAGTTAGCCATCATAGCTACTTCGCCAAGGCTCGAGCGTCGCAGAGGCCTCTTGTACTTCGCACCTATACAGGATCCCACCTTTTCAATAAAGCTTTCCTCTTAATCCGCAATATCTTGATTGCAATATTGGTTCTTACTTGTTCTCGATTTCAGGTAGGAATTAAGACCCTCGTTGGTCAGGCTGGTCGTGTTCCCGCGGGATCGGTAACCTTCAGGAGATTGGCCTAGCGATTGCATTGGCGCTCGTGCTCGCACGTGTAGTCGGATCGTCAAGCCCGAACTCCACCCAAATCGGTTATCATCATCTCATTGAAAGATCGGACACCTTTGCCCTATCAAGTGGTATCAGATTTCAGGTTGCTCGGTGAGATTTTACTATTTTCGTAGATTACATATGTTTTTACCTATAACCCACGAAAAAGCCAAAAACACAGTTAGAGTTTAGATCCATCCCATAACCAATCTACGCCTCGCATTATCTTTTCAGTTTTTGCATTGTTGAATTTGTGTCTACATCGTCGCGTCGAGTTGCTGGTCTTAGTGTCTCGTCCCTTAGAGTTTCGAGTTCTGATCATAGTAGTCACCGCCACACTCGCCGATCACCGCCGCCATACTCCGCCACCATATTCCGCCGCCATACTCCCAGCCACCATAAACCCTAATACTCTGCCACCGCCTTCCTACCGCGACACAGATCCGATCAGTTTTCCTGCCACGATACGAGTCCGAGTAGAGTTATTGTTTCCTAGTTATTTCTTTTTACTTTCCTTCTTTGTTGTTCCCGTGTTAAGCTAAAGTCCGTGTCGAGCTCCGAGTCCGGTCGTAAGTCCAGAAGGAGAGCAAAAAAAAAAGTCTGGAACCGCCTCCAAATTTTTTTTCTGGCTATACTGTTTTTCGACCCCGGGGATCACTTTTCTCCATCGGCCGTTATAGCGACATTTTTTTGGTGCCTGCGCGCTTTTCGGAGCAAAATAAAAAAAAATTGAATTTTTTTTTGGGGGCTAACCTATTTTTAGACCCCGTAGATCAGTTTTAGACACTCGCCATCATAGTGATTTTCCACCTCTCGGTTCGCTTTTCAGGGTGCCATATCATCATACATTGCTTGTTGTGTCGCGTCGTGACTTCATTGGTGATTTAGGCTCGCGTCTCTAGTATGACCTAGCCTAGGACCAGCACAGTACCGTCGTTGAGCATTCTTTCAACTTTTGCATTGCTGTTTTGATAATTGCTAACCCCCTTTGCTAAGCCTTCCCAGAGCTCCACAGATATTCTCCACGTGCGGTGTCTCGACTCCTGGTAATCGCTTGGTTCAATCTCTGGACCCACTGATCCTCGCGGTTACACATCGCCTTTTCCTGCTGTTTGGTAAGAACTTGTAAGAGTTTCGTATATTGCTTGACGGATTACGCGTGCCTTCCACCATACTTCCGTAGTATATACCTGTGCTTTTTCAGGACTAACCATGACAGATACTTCGCGGAACCCTGTCACAATGAAGAATGAAGAACTCCATGCCCACTTCTCCGCGCTCTTGGTCAGTCGTGCTGAAGACGTGGATACGCGCCTAGGGGAGTTTGACACCAAGCTCACCAACGCCATGGACAAGATCGATGGCCTCGAGAAATCCTTCAACGCCAAGCTTGACGCTCGGTTCAAGGAGATTTTGAACAGATTGCCGTCACCCGCACCCACACATGGTGCACGGCGCGTTCCGATCACGGGTCGGACTGCTGGTTCGGCTGCCGCCGCACCCCAGGCGGCTACCGCTGCGGCTGACACACCTCAGACTTCCGCCGTGGCTGCTGCTGCGACATTGGGGACAGACGACAGGTACTAATACGACCCCGACAACGACGATTTGTTTGACAAGGAGGTTGAACAACCTCCACATGTACCTGCTGGACGTCCCCGACATTACCACCGCAACGCTCGACCACCGGTACGTGATGATGAGCATGTTGCTAATCTTAAATTAAATATTCCATCTTTTGAGGGTAAATATAATCCTGATGCATATCTTACATGGGAGATGGAAGTAGAACAACGTTCTGCATGTTTAAAATATCCTGAGAATATGCGTGTTAGTGCTGCTACATGTGAATTTACTAAATTTGCTTCCCTTTGGTGGTCTGAGTATTGTCGTTTAAATCCTACTACTATTCCTAGTACTTGGACTGCTTTAAAAACTGCTATGCGTGTTCGTTTTGTACCTCCCACTTATCAACGTGATTTACTAAAGAATCGGACACGTTTAGAGCAAGGAAAAAATTCTGTAGAAGAGTATTATCAGGAATTGCAAACGGGGATGGTTCGGTGTGGTCTTATTGAATCTACTGAACAAATGCTTGCACGTTTCTTTGGTGGATTAAACAAGGACATTCAGCACATATTAGATTATAAGGAATATAATTCTATCACTCGTTTGTTTCATTTTGCTTGCAAAGCTGAACGTGAAGTGCAGGATCGCCGAACACCATGGAGGAGGACTAATAATTCTGCAGGTCGCACATCCACTTGGACATCCCGACAGTCAGCACCTCCTTCTCGTGATTCGCCACCAGCTACTACCACATCCAAGGCCACCACAAGATTTCCAGCTGCCCCTCCACCGTCATCCAATGCTCCTGCTCGTAGTGCATCTTCTATGGCTTCCACGGGTAAGACAAAGGATATACAATGCCGCAAGTGCTGAGGTTTTGGTCATATTGAGAGACAATGCACAACACAACGTGTGATGATGGTGCGGGATGATGGTCAATACGATTCAGCGAGTGACTTCGATGAAGATATATTAGCCCTTATTTCTGCTCGCGATGGAGACAATTCTGATGCTGATGAAGAGACAGAGGTAATGGGAGCTGAAGCTGCTGATCAATACAAGAGCTTAATTACACAACGTGTGTTGAGTGTGCAATTGAGCAAATTTGAGCAAGATCAACGCCACAACCTGTTCCAAACACGTGTTGTTGTCAAGGAAAGAGCTATACGGATCATCATTGATGGAGGGAGTTGTAATAATCTGGCTAGTGTTGACATGGTAGAGAAGCTTGCACTTCCAACAAGACAACACACACATTCATATTACATCCAATGGTTTGAGAGTTCTCGCAAGATCAAGGTAACACGAACGGTACGCGTGCATTTTACTATTGGTACATATTCTGATTTTGTTGATTGTGATGTTGTACCTATGCAAGCTTGTTCTTTGTTACTTGGTAGACCATGGCAATTTGATAGAGAATCTGTTCATAATGGCAAAACTAATCACTATTCTCTTATGCATGATGGAAAGAAAATTGGTCTAAAACCTATGACTCCCGAACAGATTTTAAAAGATGATCTTGCCAGAGCTAGTAGAGCTAAAACTGAGGAGACAAATAAAAGTGAGAATCAGATTGTTGCTGCAGATTTTGTACCAGCAAAGAACACTAAATCTGATTCTACCCATGCTACTGAAATTCGTTTGAAGAATCCATGCATGCTTGCAAATAAAATTGATATTGCTGAACTAGATGTAAATAATACTCAATGTTATGCCATTATTTGCAAAGAAGTTTTGTTTTCATTTGAGGATATGCCTCCTTCTTTGCCACCCGCTATTGCTAACCTTTTGCAGGAATATGAGGACGTCTTTCCCGCTGAGCTGCCACCAGGACTACCTCCTATTAGAGGAATTGAGCACCAAGTTGATCAAATTCCTGGTGCTACGTTGCCCAACCGCGCGCCATATAGAACCAATCCAGAGGAGACAAAGGAGATACAACGCCAAATTCAGGAACTACTCGACAGAGATCATATTCGTGAGTCCCTTAGCCCCTGTGCTGTTCCTATTATTTTAGTACCTAAGAAAGATGGTTCTTTGCGTATGTGTACTGATTGTAGAGCTATCAATAATATTACTATTCACTATCGTCATCCTATTCCATGTTTAGATGACATGCTTGATGAATTGAGTGGCTCTACCATGTTTTCTAAAGTTGATTTGCATAGTGGTTACCACCAGGTTCGTATGAAATTAGGAGATGAATGGAAAACAACATTTAAAACTAAGTTCGGTTTATATGAGTGGTTAGTGATGCCGTTTGGTTTAACTAATGCACCTAGCACTTTCATGAGATTAATGAACGAAGTTTTACGTGCTTTCATTGGACGTTTTGTGGTAGTCTACTTTGATGATATTCTGATTTATAGCAAATCTTTAGATGATCATTTGGACCATTTACGTGTTGTTTTCAATGCTTTACGTGATGCACGTTTGTTTGGTAACCTTGAGAAGTGCACCTTTTGCACCAATCGAGTTGCGTTTCTTGGCTATGTTGTTACATCACAGGGTATTGAAGTGGATCCAGCCAAGATTGAAGCTATTGAGAATTGGCCGCAGCCCAAGACGGTCACACAAGTGAGGAGTTTTCTTGGTCTCGCTGGTTTTTATAGGCGCTTTGTCAAAGACTTTGGATCAATTGCCGCGCCGCTGAATGAGCTTACCAAGAAGGATGTGCCCTTTGTTTAGGGCGATGCACAACAACAGGCCTTCGTCATATTGAAAGATAAGCTAACATATGCTCCCATACTCCAACTTCCTGATTTTACTAAGACTTTTGAGCTTGAATGTGATAATAGTGGAATTGGTTTGGGAGGGGTGTTATTACAAGAGGGAAAACCTATTGCATATTTTAGTGAGAAATTGAGTGGGGCTTGTCTGAACTATTCTACTTATGATAAAGAATTATATGCGTTAGTTCGGACATTAGAAACTTGGCAACATTATCTATGGCCTAAAGAATTTTTTATACATTCCGATCATGAATCTTTGAAGCATATTCGTAGTCAAGCTAAGTTGAATCGTCGTCATGCAAAGTGGGTTGAATTTATTGAGTCTTTTCCTTATGTTATCAAACACAAAAAGGGTAAAGATAATATTATTACTGATGCTTTGTCGCGCCGTTATGCTTTGTTATCTCAACTTGACTTCAAAATATTTGGATTGGAAACTATTAAGGAACAATATGTGCATGATGCTGAATTTAAAGATGTGTTGCAGAATTGTAGAGATGGTAGAACATGGAACAAGTTCGTCTTCAATGATGGATTTGTGTTCTGCGCTAACAAACTATGCATTCCAGATAGTTCTGTTCGTCTTTTGTTGTTACAGGAGGCGCATGGAGGAGGATTGATGGGACACTTTGGTGTCAAGAAGACGGAGGATGTTCTTGCTGCACACTTATTTTGGCCACGTATGCGTCGAGATATTGAGAGATTTGTGGCACGCTGCACTACTTGTCAAAAAGCTAAGTCTCGCCTTAATCCACATGGTTTATATATGCCTCTTCATGTTCCTAGTGTTCCTTGGGAGGATATTTCTATGGACTTTGTTTTGGGATTGCCACGAACACAGAAGGGGAGGGATAATATTTTTGTTGTTGTGGATCGGTTTTCTAAGATGGCACACTTTATCCCTTGTCATAAAACGGATGATGCTGCGCATATTGCTGATTTGTTCTTTCGTGAAATTGTTCGTTTGCATGGTGTGCCAAATACTATTGTTTCTGATCGTGATACTAAATTTCTTAGTCACTTTTGGAGATGTTTATGGGCTAAGTTGGGGACTAAATTGCTGTTTAGTATTACATGTCATCCCCAAACTGATGGACAAACTGAAGTAGTAAATAGAACTTTGTCTACTATGTTGCGGGCTGTTTTAAAGAAAAACTTAAAATTGTGGGAAGAGTGTTTACCTCATATAGAATTTGCTTATAATCGTTCGTTGCATTCTACCACAAAGATGTGCCCGTTTGAGATTGTGTATGGTTTTGTTCCTCGTGCACCTATTGATTTATTGCCTTTACCTTCTTCGGTGCAAAATACTTTGGATGCTACACAACGCGTTGAAATGATATTAAACTTGCATAAGACTACTAAAGATAACATTGAACACATGAATGCTAAGTATAAACTTGCTGGGGATAAAGGGAGAAAGCATGTTGTGTTTGATGTTGGAGATCTTGTTTGGTTACATTTGCATAAAGATCCTTTTCCTGATTTACGCAAGTCTAAGTTAATGCCGCGTGCCGCTGGTCCCTTTAAGGTGTTAGAGAAAATAAATGATAATGCATATAAACTTGAGTTGCCTGCAGACTTTGGTACGGTTAGTCCTACGTTTAACATTGCAGATTTGAAGCCTTACTTTGGTGAGGAAGATGAGATTGCGTCGAGGACGACTTTAATTCAAGAAGGGGAGCATGATGTGGACATCCCTTCTATTGATACAACCGTTGTACCTACAACTACACACATACAAGGACCCATCACAAGATCTCGTGCCAAACAACTTAACTATCAGGTACTTTCGTTTCTTGGAACTATTCCTTACATACATGAGAATATGATGCTACCTAAATCAGATGTATTTCTTACTCTTAGGAATGATGGACCAAGCATGGATGAGAGGGACAAGCATTGGAGCATGGCCATGCATGGAGATGGCAGCAAGCATGTGATGATCCAAGAGAAGGCCACAGATGAAGATTTCAGAACGTTGAGGCCACCATAATGTAGAAAGAAGGCTTGGACGAAATATTTAAGATTAATACTTCACGAATTCGTCCATAGCTTAATATGGTGCTGCGACACCTTTATTTTGGGCCAGGCCCATGTAATTTTCGCAGGATTTTAATTAGCCACTTTTTAGAGTCCGTATTTGAGGGGAAAAGGACTTCTAGGGTTGGATTCGGCCACCACTTCCATGGCTGGCCGAAACCCCACCTTTTCGTCCTTAAATACTCCCCATAGCCGTCACCCTAGACTCGGATTTTGTTTAGACATTAAGTTAGCCATCATATCAACTTCGCCAAGGCTCGAGCGTCGCAGAGGCCTCTTGTACTTCGCACCTATACAGGATCCCACCTTTTCAATAAAGCTTTCCTCTTAATCCGCAATATCTTGATTGCAATATTGGTTCTTGCTCTCGATTTCAGGTAGGAATTAAGACCCTCGTTGGTCAGGCTGATCGTGTTCCCGCAGGATCGGTAACCTCCAGGAGATTGGCCTAGCGATTGCATTGGCGCTCGTGCTCGCACGTGTAGTCGGATCGTCAAGCCCGAACTCCACCCAAATCGATTATCATCATCTCATCGAAAGATCGGACACCTTTTCCCTATCACAGACCCCCAGGCACGACCAGGTGTGGGCCCGCGCCTGGGTAGGGTTTGACCCCCCTGGTCGCCTCCTCGGCCTTCCCCTTTGCCTATAAGAAGCCCCCGATGCAGAAACCCTAAGGACCCAATCAAATCTCCACGAAACCATCTGTAGCCGCCGCCACCATCGTCCCTAGATCAGGGGGGTCTAAAGTTCTTCCCGGCACCCTGCCGTAGGGGAGATCATCCCGGAGGCCTTCTCTCTGATATGATGCGTGAGTAGTTCCACCTTGGACTATGGGTCCATGTAGTAGCTAGATGGTTGTATCTCCTCCTTTGTGCTTTCATGTATAGATCTTGTGAGCTCCGTTCATGATCAATATCTAATCTATTTGTAATCATGCATGTTGTGTTTGCGGGGATCCGATGGATATTGAGATTATTATGTTGGTTTGATTAATGGTTTTGTATTTATGATTCTATCATGTCTATGTTGTTTGTGATCTTGCATGCTCTCCGTTGTTAGTAGCTATCTTGGCCAAGTAGTTGCTAGTGACTACAAGAGGGGGTATTTATGCTCCATAGTGGGTTCATGCCTCTTGTTTCCAAGGGAAGTGACAATAATCTCTTCGGTTGTAGATGTATTGTTGCTACTAGGGAGAAAACAACGGTCTCTTGTTCATGGAACATCTGGACTGATTACCTTACACACTTTGCTTAAAGCAGTTATCTGTTGCTTGCAACTTAATACTGGAGGGGGTTCGGATGATAACCTGAAGGTGGACTTCTAGTCATAGATGCAGTTGGATGGTGGTCTATGTATCTTGTTGTATTGCCCAATCGAATCTCATAGGATCTTTCTGACTAGTAATTGCATTGTTATGTCTTGCTTAGTTCCTGTCAATTGCCCTGCTGTAATTTGTTTACCCTTCATGCCATGTTGTTTATCTAAGGAGAGCACCTCTAGTGAACTATGGACCCTGGTCCAATATTTACCATTGATACATCTTCCACTGTTACCTATTTACTTGTTGCAAACCATTACCTTCCACACCATACGTTTAATCCTTTCTTATAGCAAACCAGTGAGCTTGACAACCTCACTGATTCGTTGGGGGCAATGTCTTGAGTTTGTGTTGTGCAGGTACTCGTGTTGCTTGCAACACCTGTGTGACGTTTCCTTCCTCCTTCTGGTTTGATAACCTCGGTCTCAACTAAGGGAAAACTTGCTACTTGCTCTTCACACCCTGCGCTTGGGGTTACCAACGAAGTGCCACGTCGAGCATCATCACATCCCACCATTCCGCAAGATGCAAAGTAAACAAGAAGCAATCGACAATAAAAGCATCAACACCCACAATGACCATTGTGTTATACTCGTGCAACAGATCTACATATAGACACGACTCTGATACCACTGTAGGGGTTCGTAGCATGGAAAACAAAAAAATTCTACCGCATGAACACACACAAGCCAAGATCTATCTACTAGATTGTTGCAACGAGTCGATTAGAGTACTCACCCTCGAAGATTCCAAAGCGCTTAACGAGAGAAGATTCTCATGGGCAATATAGTCGTACACTTGCTGATCTCAAGATCGTGTAGACGATCCCCAGTGGCGTGATTAACGGCAGATATATCGAGCAACGTTATCGAGTTCAAATTAGGGATACATGAGCCAAGGAAAAAATCATCATGCACACATTTCTTATAATGTGAGGATGACATGTGGGGCCCAGCCGCGTGATCAAACTGTAGATGCATCTAGCAGGAGTATCAATTTCGGAATAGGGTAGCGGGAGCGAAGGATACAATTCCATCACAGATGATTCTTGTAATGATAGGCTGGCATGTGGGACCCAACATCATGACTAACGACAGATAGATTGAGCAACGTTATCGAGTTCATATCAGGGAGGCACGAGCCAAGGGAAAAAAATCCATCATGCACACGTTTTTTCTAGTGTGAGGATGACACGCGGGACCCAGAAGCCTGATTAAACGACAGATGCATTGAGCAACGCTATCAAGTTCAGAACAGAGAAGGAAAAATTCCATCATACACATGATTTCTCTAATGTGAGGCAGACATGCGGGACCCAGTAGCCTGACTAAACGAAAGAGGCATCAAACAACATTATCAAGTTCAAATCAGGCTGGCGTGACTAAAAAGTTTGGTACGCTAGAGTCACTGACGTTTGGGACCCACACGCAAAAAATACTTCGGCGAGTCAACGTCTCGCAAGGAAGCAGAAATATTACTTCTACGACGCGCCCGTCGAGCTTCATCCATGTTTTTAGCCGTTTTGTCATAGTAGAGGGGCGCGAAACCAGAAAAAAAAGTTTTGCATCAGCCACGGTCGAGCCGAGATTTTTGTCGCGGAAGACGCTCCTTCTACGACGACCAATGGGCCCAGTCGTTGCATAAGGAAACATTTCTTGCAGTGCCTGGAATACGATAATAACAACTTTATTATTGCCTCTCGGGCATATTCCCTTCATTCTCCCACTTGCACTAGAGTCAATAATCCAGTTTACATTGTGATAAATCTAACACCCATGGAGTTTTGGTGTTGATCATGTTTCGCTCCGGGGAGAGTTTTAGTCAACGGTTCTGCCACATTCCGATCCGTGTGTAATCTTTATATCTCCATCCTTGACATGCTCGCGGATGGAGTGAAATCGACACTTGATGTGCTTGGAATTCTTGTGAGACCTTGGTTCCTTGGCGTTGGCTATGGCTCCATTGTTGTCACAATAGATCACCATTGGGTCCAATGTGCTTACCACACCCAGTTCCGTTATGAACTGCTTCATCCAAACTGATTCTTATGCTGCTTCTGAAGCAGCAACATATTCCGCCTCCGTTGTTGATCCCGCCATCACGGGTTGTTTGGAGCTCCTCCAACTAACTGTTGCTCCATTCATGAGAAATACATATCCGGATTGAGACTTAGAGTCATCTGGATCGGTGTCGAAGCTAGTGTCGACATAACACTTAGCGACGAGCTCTTCTTCACCTTCATACACAAGAAACATATCCTTAGTCCTTCTTAAGTACTTAAGGATATTCTTGACCGCTATCCAATGTTCTGAACCTGGATCAGATTGTTACCTACTAGTTAAACTAGCTTGTGCCACATCCGGTCTTGTACATAACATGGCATACATTATAGAGCCTATGGCTGAAGCATAGGGAATTCTATCCATTATCTCTCTTTCTTCTGCCGTAGTTAGACTTTGAGTCTTACTCAATGTCTTGCCTTGCAACATAGGTAAGAACCCTTTCTTAATTTCGTCCATTTTAAACTTCTTTAAAATCTTATCAAGGTATGTACTTTGTGATAACCCAATTAGGCGTCTTGATCTATCCCTATAGATCTTGATGCCTAATATATATGATGCTTCACCAAGGTCCTTCATCGAAAATTTGTTGTTTAGATAACTTTTAACCTCATTTAAAAAATCTATATCATTTCCAATCAACAATATGTCATCCACATATAATATTAGAAATTCCACAGAGCTCGCACTAACTTTCTTGTAAATACAAGCTTCTCCGTAAGTTTGGACAAATCCAAACCCTTTGATTACCTCATAAAAACAAAGATTCCAACTATGGGATGCTTGCTTCATTCCATAGATGGATCGCTGAAGCTTGCATACCTTGCTAGTATCCTTAGGATCGACAAAACCCTTTGGTTGTACCATATACAACTCTTACTCAATATTACCATTGAGGAACGCGGTTTTGACATCCATCTGCCAAATTTCATAATCGAAAAATGCAGCAATTGCTAACATAATCCTAACCGACTTTAGCATCACTATGGGAGAGAATGTCTCATCGTAGTCAACTTCTTGAATTTATCGAAACTCCTTTGTGACAAGTCGACCTTTATAGATGGTCACGTTACCATCAGCGTCAATTTTCTTCTTGAAAATCCATTTATTCTCAACGGCCTTTCGGTCGTGAGGTAGGTCCACCAAGGTCCAAACCTGGTTTTCGTACATGGATTCCATCTCGGATTGCATGGCTTCTAGCCATTTGTTGGAATCCGGGATCATCATCGCTTCTTCATGTGTTGCAGGGTCATCATTTCCATCAACCATGAAATTCATGACAGGATTTCCGTATAGTTCAGGAGATGCACATGTCCTACTTGACCTGCGAGGTTCGATAGTATCCTCTTTTCGAGTTTCATGATCTTTATCATTAGTTCCTTCTTCATTTGGTGAATTCAACTGCAAAACAATTTTCGGCGCTGCGCTACTCGCCATTTCATGAAGAGAAGGTTCAATAACCTCTTTGAGTTCTACCTTCCGACTACTCACACCTTTCGCGAGAAACTCCTTCTCAAGAAAGGATCCATTCTTGGCAAAAAAAACCTTGCCCTCGGATCTGTGATAGAAGGAATACCCAATTGTTTCTTTAGGATATCCTATGAAGACAAAAAATTTCGCTTTAGGTTTGAGTTTATCCGGCTGAAGTTTCTTCACATAAACATCGTATTCCCAAACTTTAAGAAATGACAACTTAGGTTTGTTTCCAAACCACAATTCATACGGTGTCGTTTCAACGAGTTTAGATGGTGCCCTATTTAATATGAATGCAGCGATTTCTAGTGCATAACCCCAAAAAGAAATTAGAAAGTCAGATAGAGACATCATAGATCGAACCATATCTAATAAGGTACGATTACGATGCTCCGATACACCATTACGTTGTGGTGTTCCGGCTGGTGTGAGTTGTGAAACTATTCCATGCCAAATTCGTAACTTAGATATTCACCCCCAGGATCTGATCATAGAAATTTAATCTTTCTATTACGATGATTTTCCACTTCATTCTGAAATTCCTTGAACTTTTCAAAGGTTTTAGATTTGTGTTTCATCAAATATATATATCCATATCTACTCAAATCATCCGTGAAAGTAACAACATAACGATATCCACCTCGTGCCGACGCACTCATTGGACCACACACATTGGTTTGTATGATTTCCAATAAATCTGTCGCCCGCTCCATTGTACTAGAAAACGGGGTTCTAGTCATCTTACCCATAAGGCATGGCTCACATTTATCAAGTGATTCCAAAAGTCCATCAGAATGGAGTTTCTTCATGCGTTTTACGCCAATATGACCTAGACGGCAGTGCCACATGTATGTGGATATATCATCATTAAGTTTAATCCTTTTGGCAACTACGTTATGGATATGTGTATCACTATTATCGAGATCCAAAAGAAATAAACCATTCATCACGGGCGCATGACCATAAAATATATTATTCATATAAATCGAACAGCCATTGTTTTTAGATTTAAAGGAATATCTGTCTTGCAATAAACATGATCCGGATACAATGTTCATGCTCAACGCGGGCAGCAAATAACATTTATTTAGGTTTAAAACTAATTCTGACGACAAATGGAGAGGTATCTTCTGATGGTGATCACATCAACTTTTGATCCATTGCCGACACGCATCTGAACCTCTCCCTTAGATATTAGTCGCTTGTTCCCTAGCCCCTGTTTCGAGTTACATATATTAGCAACCGAACCAGTATCAAATACCCAGGTGCTACTGCGAGTACTAGTAAAGTACACATCAATAACATGTATTATATATACCTTTGTTCATCTTCCCGGTCTTCTTGTTAGCCAAATACTTAGGGTAGTTGCTCTTCCAATGGTTAGTCCCCTTACAATAGTAGCACTTGGTGTCAGACTTAGGGCCAGCTCGGGTCTCCTTCTCGGGCCTGGCAACAGATTTGCCACCCTTCCTGAATTTACCCTTCTGTTTCCCCTTCTTGTTTTTCTTGAAACCAGTGGTCTTATTGATCATCAACACTTTATGTTCTTTCTTGATCTCCACTTCAGCAGTTTTAAGCATAGACAGAAGCTCGGGGAGAGTCTTCTTCATTCCTTGCATGTTATAGTTCATCACGAAGCTCTTGTATCTTGGTGGCAGAGATTGGAGAACACAATGTATGCCTAAGTCAATGGGAATTGTTATTCCCAAAGAAATAAGCTTATCGGCGTACCTAGACATTTTGAGTATGTGCTCACTAACGGGGCTGTTCTCCTCATGCAGCTAAAGAACTTTTCTGAAGCATCATAACTCTACACAACAGCATGGGTATCGGAAATCATTTTCAATTCACCCATGGTATCGAAAGCATTGCCATTCTCGAAACGCTTTTGGAGTTCTGGCTCTAGCCCATACAATATGCCGCAATATTGAACCATATTGTGGTCCTCCTGACAACTCAAGTAAACATTCTTTACTTCGTCAGGAGCATCATCAAGTGGTGGGGGGCCTAGCGGTGCTTCTAGAACATATTGCTTTTGTGCAACAATGATGAGAATCCTCAAATTCATGGCCCAGTTGGTAAAGTTGCTACAATTTGTCGCAAGTTTCTCTTTCTCCATGAACACATTGAAATTAAAAGCAGGTGGTGCCATCTACAACAGAATTTGCAAAGTTTATTTAGACTAAGTTTATGATAGATTTGAGTTCAACTAATCCAAATTACAAATGAACTCCCACTCAAAAACAACATCCCTCATGTATTTTTAGTGATTACATGAACCTAATCTGCTACAACAAGACCAATCATCACGTGAGTTGTTCTAGTTTTAAAGGTGATCGTCACGATGATCATCATATCAACCATATAAATCATGCTTTACCTTTCGGTTCATGTTCCGAGGACATGTTTGTACATTCTAGGCTCGCCAAGTAAGAACCTTAGTATTAGCGTATGTAGAACTGTCTTACACCTATTGTATGTGAACATTGAGTCTATCACACCCGATCATCATGTGGTGTCTCAAAACGATGAACTTTTCAACGACGCATACTAAGGAAGAACACATTCTTATCTTGATATTTAAAAGAGGGATCATCTTATAATGCTACTAAAGCGCCAAACAAGCAATATAAGATGCATACAAACATCATATGCTAAAAGTGATATGATATGGTTCTTGCACTTTGATCATTATCTTTTGCATGTTGTTATGATCTTTATCATTCCTATATGTGTAAGGCCAAGGTCTATGGAACTTACACTTTGGCATATTATAATTTCCAGTAGTATCAATCTATACTACAAATTATAATACTACCATATCACAATACTTGCCCGGCAAAAACAAAAAACTAGACGCCTTTAATTTATCTTTTGCATGTTTTACATGGATAAGGGCTTTCGCAGATAGAACCGCTCTTACCTAAGAACATGGAACCACAATGATAATAAACAAATTATTGGCAACTCATTGTAGATTAGATATTGACTATAGTAGGAGAGATAAACACCTGCAAGCTACTTATGCAAAACTAGTTGCATGTCAAGCGTGGAACAGGTCTCATGTGTGAGGACATGTAAAGTTTGTCCGGGCCACTTCATCCCACTATGCCACCAATATCCAAAATACACATAAGAAGCAATAGCGTGACCATCAACGCCCACATATCCACATGTGTACTACCCGTGCAGAGTATCTATGCATAGATCCAGCTCTAATACCACTGTTGGGTTCGCATCATAGAAAACAAAAAATTCCTATGATGGAAACTGTATATGCCACTATCCATCTATTTAAATACAATCAACCGGTGGATATACATCCAGAATACATACCCTTGAAAACCAACAAAGCTTTACGTGTATGGACTCATTGGTGATGTAGTCAATCTCTTGCTGATCTCAAGATCGTGTGGAAGTCCGGCAGTACCACAACTCAGTGGAGCATCCGTGATCGCACACACGTCCGGGACCCCGACAACCTCCACAACCTCGCTCTAGCAGTGCAGCGGAAGTAGCAAATAGTCGCTCTAGAAAAAGCCACCGGTAACATGTATCTCGCTAAGCCGAGACCATGGGGGAATAGTACTAGAAGGGGAGAGAGATCCTTCACGAGGAGGTGTGAGTGAGAGAGAGGGAGAGGGGGGGCCTTTTATAGGAGGAGGGGAAACCCCAAGGGCCATGGCTGGTGGCCTTGGTGTATGCCCCCACCCCTTCCTCCATTCATGTGAGTGGAGCTCCCACTCACAAAATGACTCTCCATTTCCTCCACTCAAATTCCATTAAATTTCCACCAATTTAATGTAATATCTCATTAAATAAAACTCCTTATTTATTTATTCAGAATTTTTTCAATTACATTAATTAACAAACATTCACATAAAACCCCTTGCTACTTTTCAATTTCACATGCAGAACCAATTTCACCCGAAATAATTCTGGTGTCCATTGAAATAATTCTAGCGCTTTGATATTATTTTTCTGGCAACTCATTTTGCTCCAAATGGTGTCGATATCCCTTAAGTATGTCACCCTACAGTTTGCAAATAATGCAGACATGATCGAGACTCCTCTCCGATCAATAATCAGCAGCGGGACCTGGAGATCCGTACTAACTCCTACACATCCAACGATGACTTCTTGTGATCGTGAGAACCTTAACATTGCAACTAAATCCTTTTGTCTCGTGATATTTTACATGTCCGAGATTCGATCATCGGTATCCCCATACCTAGTTTGATCTTGTTACCGGCATGAACTCTTTTCTCGTTCATGTGATATAACATTCTAGTGATCCCCATCACTTACTTGCAATCTATATCAATGTGATATCACCGAGAGGGCTCAGAGTATATCTCTCTGTCACTTGGATGGAACAATCCCACTATTGATCCATGAGCCTCTACATAACACTATCGGAGTATCTGAACCCATCTTTATAGTCACCCTATTACGGTGTGATGTTTGCTGTTATCAAGCTACTCTTCCTGTGTTAGTGATTGACATAATCTCATGGTCTAAGGACTAAATTTACTTATAATGATGTTATAGTAATTTAAACATAATGACTTTGATCATATTATTATACGTCGGATGAATGTTCATCACATCATTCCACCAATGTTGTGACCTCGTTATGAACAACATCCAATGTCCATGATCAGGAAACCTTGATCATCTTGTTAATCAACGAGCTAGTTTATATGAGAGGCATAACTAGGAACACTTTATTTGTTTATTAAACACACATGTATTAACGTTTCCTTTTAATACAATTATATCATGTAAAATAAACATCTATCATATACTTAGAATACGATAATAACAACTTTATTATTGCCTCTCGGGCATATTCCCTTCAGGATCTCCCTCGTACGCCGGGTCACCAGCGTTGCGCCATGGTCCCCTAGCGTTCGCCCAAAACCAGAGAGCCGGCTCCTCCATCCAGCTCGGCGAGCTCTGCCTACACGTCTTGATGCACCCTAACCTACGATCGTTGACACATAAAGGTCTCCAACTTATGCCAAGTCGCCATGGACTCTAAAGGTAAATCCTATCCTCTTTGAGATCCCACTTCCTACCCTATTGAATGGTATACTACTTCATTCTCCGTCCTATGACCATGATAGGTTCACACCGACGAGTACTGAGACGAGGGAGGAAGCTCAATGACTCATGCCTGACAAGATGGAGGCTTGTAAGAGAAGACGGAAGAGGCAGAGCCAACCCAGCGAAGGCCCCGGCACCGCCGGATCTAGCGCCAGAATCTCCGGCGACAACACCGACGAATCGGGCTCACCACCGGAATCCCCGGCGAACCAACCGACAGACCAGAAGTCCTGCCGGAACCAGCTTTTGTATGCCATTCTGGAGCGCAACCGGAATATCCGGCGACGACCGGATATATCGGCACCAAATCCGGCGCCACTGGACTCACCACCGGAATCCCTCGTCTACGCGTGGATCTGTGTTTGATGCCCTGAAATATTCCCTTTACTTACCCCTTTTCCTAATTTATCCCCAAACTATCCCCTTGTTTAGTGGCTAGCCTATAAATAGACCCCCACCCCTCATGTATCCCTTATACATAGATGATAGACTAGAAACCCTAATATAGATCACTTCTAGTTATGTCTCCTTCCCTTCATGAGAGAACCCTATCATCACCCACCTCTATGGATTGAGCCTTTGAGCATCCTTAGTCGTACAAGGCCTTGGAGTCGGTGTCTCGTCTCCAAGTTGTCAAGAGCCTCCCCAAGGTGTTCTTCCCTCTCTGATGTGGATTTGAGGGAGCATGTTGATCAATCTTTCCTTACGAGGATTATATCGGACCGGTGGCCGCCGTTCGGGAGCAATCGGCCTTGTATCGTGTGAGTTTTGCGTGTGTTCATTGTGTTCTTCACAAGGTGTGTGTTCTCTTCCGCTAACTTCTCACTTTCTCCTCGCTTTCCCATCAATTTGACCACGAGATCCGTAAATATCAGACCACTCAAGAGGTTAACCCCTATC
This sequence comes from Avena sativa, assembly GCA_916181665.1. NCBI lineage: Eukaryota > Viridiplantae > Streptophyta > Magnoliopsida > Poales > Poaceae > Avena > Avena sativa. The sequence continues at coordinate 159,799,806 of OV702294.1, read as the reverse complement.
ATCTGGTATCAACAGCTTTTGGTTGCCACATATTCCTCATCGATTTGGTCTTTTCCCCATAAATTCAAAAATTCCACCAAAAATAGCCCAAATTTGTGTTTTGGATCGATCTGTGATTTGAGTGAGTTTTGGTAGGTTTTGATACGTGGATTACTTGCTAAACTTGTTGATCTACCTTCCCCTGCATTCCCATGACCTAATTCCATCGTTTGACCCTCTGATCTGAAGTTTCCCATCGAGTTTTTCCGCAGAAAATCGGTTTTTTCGCGTCCCAAACTTGTTCTGGCGCCAGGTCCAGCGAACCGATTCATCCTCCGGAATTTGTGGTCAAAATTCTGGTCAAACCGGCCCCATCGCCAGAAATTCCGGCGTGATTTCCGGTCCGCCGACTTGGCCGCCAACAGTTTGAGTTCAGCACCATTTTGAGCATAACTTTTGCATTCGAACTCGGATTTTGGTGTTCTTTAGCTCGTTTCGAAGAAGAGAAGGAACTCTACATCATAATCCATGTCATTCATGATATATACTCCATCCAAATTCTGTGAGCAAGGCGGAATCCAACAATAAAGGGTGATGATCATCGACGAAAGGTATAAACATTCCGCGACTTTTCCCCACTTGCATTCCTTTGTGAGCCACACTATCTTTGCGACCAACAAACACCTATTGAGACTAGTTCCTCTTATGATTGCTTGGGCTATGCACATTTGATACCTTGTAGAATTCCGAGCAAACGTGATGAGCGCTATATCATATAGTTATATTGTATAGTTGTTGGCACAAGGAAGAGGCAAGTGAAAAAGAAAAAGAAAAAGAAAAAGAAAAAGAAAGAAAAAGAAAAAAATAGAAAGAGAAAAAGAAAGAAATATACAAGTGCTTCGTAGAATAGGAAGCGCAAGATCGATGAACATCATATAGGTGGTACTTATTATGCATATCTTGTAGCCTACCAAATTATTGCAATCGAACTAGAGTCTCTCCATCCACTTGGGCGACACGAGCTTATAGTCTTCGCTAGGTAATCATTTGGTTCTTATCTCACTTCCTTCGTCGCACAAGTCTCATTTATCCCACCGTGTGTGTTTCCTTGTATATATTTCCTATCTTGTGGATTGACTTGTTTTGCTTTGTGATCATTGTGGTTCTTTACTTCCATTACAACATCTTGATTTCGGATTGGTTCTTGACATGCCACTTTCCATACCTATCCACCATAGGCCTTGTGTGTGTGTTTTAGTTGGTAGTTGGTTTTGGTGTTCCGCGTGAACTTCACTTTTCTTGGTTTATTGCTCTCAAGTGTGGCCACTTGCATGATACGATCTTCCAAGGTAAAGTAAGGTTTGATGTTGCATCTCTAACAACCACTACCACTTCCATATACACCGCTTGGTCTTGTGAATCATGTCTAGGGACTCCGGAACCGAGGATGATATCTATGAAGAATCCATGATGAGCCACCATGACTACGACTCCACAAGTATAGAGGACATGATGGAGCACTACACCGACAACGATTCCGCATGCTTTGAGGAACCGGAGCACTACACCGACAACGACTCCACATGCATGGAATACATGGAGCATGACATCAACTATGGCTCCTCAAGCATGGAAGACTTGGAGCTCTACATCGACAATGGATCCTCATGCATGGAAAATATGGAGCACTACACCGACAATGGCTCCACATGCTTGGGTGATATGGAGTACTACAACAACAATTACTCCCCAAGCATGGAAAACTTCAAGTGCGACATCGACGACGCCTCACCGAGCATGGAGGACACAGAAAACTTTATCGACTTTGATGGCTCCTCCATGATCCATGAAGAATTCCTCCACCGCTTGGAGATGGAAGACTACTACGGCAAGCAAGAGGAGGTGCATCATCAAGAATCCATGACCTTCAAGGCCAAGCGTGCCACACAAAAGGGCACCATCTACTTCGATGATCCACCTCCAAGGTGACAAGCTCCACCACCTCCAAGACATCAAGTGCCACCACCTAGATGGCGTCAAGCTCCACCATCTCCATGGAGTCAAGCTCCACCATCTCCAAGGCGCCAAGCACCACCACCTCCAAGGTGCCAACCACCACCTACCCCAATAAGAGTGGCGTCCAAACATCATATACAACAAGAGGCGCCAAGAAACAAGAATCTTCATTGACAAACATCCTCTCATGATCATCACCACCATAAAGAGGATACAAGACATCATCAAAGGCATCTTCGCCACCAAGATGAAGAATTCATGATGAGCACCACCCATAATGCTCAATAAAGCACAAGAAGAGTGCCAAGCCAAGTGATCATCGTCGCGAGCGTCATGTGGATGACCAAGTGCTTCACCAACATAAACCTTAGGCAAGGCATGCCAATGACCTCCGTCAACACCATCATAAGTCACCTTCAACTACTAGTGCCACCACCACAATGGCACCAAGAACCAGCCTTCCTCCATGCCATCAAGCGTCAATGACTATGCTTTACTTCCAAGACCTCGTGAACAAGGAAAATGAAGACCTCTACTTCACCAAGTTGGTTGAGTACGGCAAGAGGATGTCTACACTCCAAGATGGCGGAAGCCAAGGACACATATGTGATGAAGTCGATCCGAGCACCTCTCTCGACAACAACATGAGCCTACTTCCACCACTACTACAAGATGGCCACAAGACGGTCGAGCATGGGATTTTCCCTTCTACCATGGAGGCGAGCGATGATGATCATCTTATGGCATCCAACCGTGAAGGCGATAGAGTCAAGAATGGTGAGCATGGGATTTTCCCTTCACCAATGGAGGCGCATGGAGTTGAGGAAACCGAGCCTATCCCTATACGCTTGAGTGATGATGTGGTACCAATCCCATATGAGTATGAGAGCCACTTAGCCCACTTGAGTGAGAACAAAAGTGAGATGAGTGAATCCACATTATGTGAGATTGAGTGCTTCCAATTTGAGGGCATGAGTGATACATCTAGTGAGTTGAGAGTGCTAGTTGATAGGTCAAGTGAGACCATCTCGATTTATAACGACTTACCCTCTACCTTTAGTGTGTTCTCTTATATTGTGCTAGGTTCCATGGATGAATACACACCAAGCCATGAATCAATGATGCCTCAATTGGAGAAGATGTACACGGTGGACGAATATGATGCTACGCCATGGCTACATCAAGAAGATGAAGTCGTCCACAAGGAGGCCACTACTACCACAACATCCACTTCATATGAGAGGTATGAACAAGGTAAACAATAAGGGTGTTGATGATGCCATGACCCCACTAGTGGACATGATGAATTGTGAGGATATGCATGCTATGGATGATACTTGTGACATTACACATGCTTCATTCATATTCTCATGTGATGCTTTGCCTTTGCATAATATTGATCATGCAGAATTGTTTGATTGCGATACACTTTTCGTACACATGCCATTCTATACATCTTTTATGTATCCTCCAATTGCTTCGGACATGCTTTGTCGTGATAGTCATTCAATTTCTCCCATTGCTTGCAATAATATGAATAATTTCTCTTTCACTTGTTTTGCTTGCAACAATGTTGATTATATGCGTGATAATGAGATCCCCCCCATAGCTTTCTCAATTTTTGGAGATTTTGATGATAAGCATGTTCCCTACTTGCATACTCACAATGCATCTAGTTTACACTTGATTGACATTAATGGTGATGTGAAAAAGAAGAGATACATCATGATGGATGATGTGTTTCTCTACCATGCACACAAGTTCTTCCTTTTGTGTATGATGTATGTAGATACCCGCATGAGAATGTCAACCCCGGTTGAGCACGAGTTGACAAAAAGAGCTCTTGAGAGCATCCCACAAGTGAGTTCTATCGTGGGAATGGCCACGGCAGATGCTACCAGGGGTAGCGAGTAGTAGGATTTGGGGGCAAGAGCGATCAGCCATCTGCGGAGCGAGATGAGGGCTAAGACACAGGGGTTTACCCAGGTTCGGCATGTTGGAGATATGCCCAAGAGGCAATAATAAAGAGGTTATTATCATATCTTCACGCTTATGATAAATGTTTACATACCATGCTATAATTGTATTAACCGGAAAAATTAATACTTGTGTGATTTGTAAACATAAAAGAGTCCCTAGTAAAGCCTCTTGTTAAACTAGCTTGTTGGTTAATATATGATCATGGTTTCCTGATCATGAACATTGAGATGTTATTAACAACATCATATCATTAGGAGAATGGTGTGATGGACATACTCCTATAGTTAAGCATAGCATAAAAGATCAAGTCATTTAATATAGTTTAGTTGCTATAAGCTTTCAGATACATAGTAACCTAAATCCTTCGACCATGAGATCATGCTAATCACCATCACCGGATGGATGCTTTGATGACATCAAACACCACACCGTAACTGGGTGGCTATAAATGTGGCATTGAGTGTTCGGAAAGTATGTGTTGAGGCACATGGATCAAGAGTGGGATTTGTCCATCCATATGACAGATAGATATACTCTGGGCCCTCTGGGTGGAATGTCATCCAATTAGCTTGAAAGCATGTGACTGTCTCACAAGGGATCACATATCACAGGAACGAGAAAAGAGTACTTATCGGTAACGAGGTTGAACTAGGTATGCAGAGATACCGACGATCAAACCTTAGATAAGTAAACTATCGCGAGATAAAGGGAATTTGTTATCATATGTAAGTGGTTCATTCGATCGCAAAGTAATCATAGAAATATGTGGGAGCCATATGAATTTCCAGATTCCTCTATTGTTTATTGATCGGATAAGTGTCTCGGTCATGTCCGCGTAATTCAGGAACCGTAGGGAGACACACTTAAGGATTCGATGTTGTTTAGTAGATATGGAATGTAAGTAGGGAGACCGAATGTTTTTAGGAGTCTCAGATGGGATCCAGGATATCACGAGGAGATCTGGAATTGTCTAGAGAATAAGATTCATATAAGGAAAGTCCAATTCCGGAGTTCGGAAATGATTTTGATGATTTCATCAGAGAGGTCCTAGAAGGGTCTAGAAGGTTCACCGGACCGAAGGGGGAAGGGAACATGAATGTGTCATGGATAAGTGGAATGATTGGATCATGTCCTAGGTCACTTGGTTGGGCATTAGTAAGAAATAAATCAAGCTCCAAATTGGAAGTCAAAAGGCAAGTTTGAAAAGTCAAAATGGGACAATGTGTCCTGGTGGAGGAAGAAAGAATCCTTCTTTCCCTCCACCACAAGCCAACAAGGAGAGGGAGTTGGGGAAGGATTCAAACTTCCCTCTCCCAAGCTGCCCTCCCTCTCATAAATAGAGGGGAAGGGGTGCCCCAAGACCACACAACACGAGCCCCTCCCCACCTAGCCGCGCCGCCGCCGCCCCCAGCGCTGCCACTGTCACCGCCGCTCGCCACCGATGCGCTGCCGCCTAGCTCCGCCACCACACCGTCGGCTCAACGTTGCCGCCCTAGCCACCGCTGGTCATGCCTCCTCCTCTCCGGCCCTCTAAAACTCTAGATCGCCGAAAACCCTAGATCCACCATAACCTGCTCCGGCTTAGGCGAAGCCCTGCAGGATTTTCCCTCTACTACCGACACCACGCCGTCGTGCTGTTGGAATCGCGAGGGGAGAACTACAACCTCCGCTGCCTTCTGAAACAATGGAGAGGAAGGTCTTCATCGAGTACCGAACGTGTGACCGACTGCGGAAGCGCTGCCAGAACACAGCGCTAGAAGGATCGTCTACGCGATCTTGAGATCGGCAAGTGTATGACTACATCACCCACGAGAATCTGCTCTCATTAACCGCTTTGGAATATTCGAGGGTGAGTATTCTAATTGACTCGTTGTTACAATCTAGTAGATAGATCTTGGCTTGTTTGTGTGCATGCGATAGAAAATTTTGTTTTCCATGCTACGAACCCCAACACGGCCCCCGTAGGGTAAATACCTACTCCTGCTAGATTTTATTATTACTTGAGTACAATGGTGGCGAGCCCGGGGACTAGGCAGTGAGTCGATGGGGTGTATGATGGAACGTGAGTACAAAGAGTACCCTAGGGAGGTTTATATAGGGGTACATAGCTAAGGTTTACAGATATACAACCGAGTCAGTTAAGGACTCAAAGGACTGACCTAATCCGACTGGGACCATATACGCTTCTGGGCCTCCAGCTTCCAATCGCCAGGTCCCTTTTTGAGTCGTGATCTAGTCGTCGTCCTGCGGGCCCACTCGCCAGGAGCTTGGTCCAGTAGGAAACGTTCTACTAGGCATACCCCATTCGGCATATCCCCATGAAGTTCATGATCGAACCCAGCTCTGATACCTTTTGCATGCTTTGCATCTTTCATGTTGACAAATTGCTCTTTCCCATGGTTTTCTTGCAATCATGTTGATGGTATTGTCTCACCTTGTGACATTCATGTTTCTTTGCTACTATATATTGATGCTTTGTGTGTTGCAACAAAAATGTTGAAGAATTTCTCTTTCCAATGTTTTGTCTGCAACCATAATGCCATTACGAGCATGTATTATCATGAGAGCTTCCAAGTATCTCAGCGTGTTGTTGCAACAAACATAAGGACCACTTTTCTTCCATATGGTTTGTTTGCAAAACATGTTGTTTTTGCTTCCGCTTGGGATACTCATATTCCCATGATATGTGATTTTGATGATTTGTGTGTGACATCCAACATGTTGAACAATTTCTCTTTCCAATGGTTGGTTTGCACAAATAATGATGTTGTTTTGGATATGCTTCCTCATGTGTTTTTGCCGAATTATCCTACTCTCACATCAAGGTTGTTGATCAAATTTTTAGTCAATTGCCTTGAGTGCCACACTAAGACATTATATGGAGTTTTTGAGTTCCCACATTTCGATGATGTTCAACCAATTTCCATGCACTTTGACCTTGCATATGCATCCCGTTTGCTATACTTGTATTGTGCTAATAGCGTTGTGAACAAGAATGGACATGCCATAAATGACATGCTCCTCTATCACGCATGAAAATACTTTGCTTGGTCTTTGTTGTGTGAAGGTACAAATACATACACGTCAACCTCTATGGACCATGTATTGACAAGAAGAACCGAAGAGAGTTACCTCTGGCTACCCTTCATCGAGATATCTCTACAAGCTAAGGTGACTTCCTTCTACTTGAGGACTCATGCTATAATCTTCATGAATTGGCTACTCTTTGAGTGTTGCTTTGCTTTTGTTGTGATGTTTGTAGGCTTCATGGAAAGTGAAGGAACATTGAAGTATGGTAAAGTCAATCTTCCCAAGGACGACTATATGGTGAACCCCAAGATCAAGAATGTGTTTCGACCTCTTCTACTTTGTGATCAGCATGGAGAGTCGAGGACGACTCTTTTTGAAGGGGGATCTGATGCAGCCCGACCTACGGTCGTTTCCACATCATGGTCTCCAACTTATGCCAAGTTTCCATGGACTCTAAAGGTGAATCCTATCCTCTTTGAGATCCCACTTCCTACCCTATTAAATGGTATACTACTTCATTCTCCGTCCTATGACCATGATAGGTTCATACCGACGAGTATGGAGACGAGGGAGGAAGCCCCAGGACTCATGCCCGACAAGATGGAGGCTTGGAAGAGAATACGGAAGAGGCATAGCCAAACCGGCGAAGGCCCCGGTGCCGCCGAATCCAGCGCCAGAATCTCCGGCGATAGCACCGGCGAACCGGGCTCACCACCAGAATCCCCAGCGAACCAACCGGTGGACCGGAAGTCCTGCCGGAACCAGCTTCTGTATGCCGTTCTAGAGCACGACCGAATATCCGACGACCACCGGATATACCGGCACCAGATCCGGCACCACCGAACTCAACGCCAGAATCCCTCGTCTACGCAGGGATCTGGGTTTGATGCCCCGGAATATTCCCTTTACTTACCCCTTTGCCTAGTTTATCCCCAAACTACCCCCTTGTTTAGTGGCTGGCCTATAAATAGATCCCCTACCCCTCATGTATCCCTTAGACATAGATGATAGACTAGAAACCCTAATATGGATCACTTCTAGTTATGTCTCCTTCCCTTCATGAGGGAACCCTATCATCACCCACCTCTATGGATTGAGCCTTTGAGAATCCTTAGTTGTACAAGGCCTTGGAGTCGGTGTCTCATATCCAAGTTGTCAAGAGCCTCCCCAAGGTGTTTTTCCCTCTCTGATGTGGATTTGAGAGAGCACGTTGATCGATCTTTTCTTGCGAGGATTCTATCGGACCGGTGGCCGCCGTTCGGGAGCAATTGGCCTTGTACCGTGTGAGTTTTGCGTGTGTTCATCGTGTTCTTCAGGAGGTGTGTGTTTGCTTCCGTACCTTCTCTCTTTCCCCTCTCTTTCCTATCGATTGGACCATGATATCCATGAAGATCAGGCCACCCAAGAGGTTAAACCCTATCACGTCTTCTACCCCATCTACCCCCATGAGACACCAAGCTTCGCCGCCATGGGTACGCCGACATCTACGCCGAGCTCTATACTAATGACCATGCCTTCATTGACACCGCTCTGTGCCACCATAGTGCCGCCGAGATCTGCCTCCATATGTCTTCTACCCCATCGCCGAGGTCTAACACAACTGCTATAGCGGAGGAGTCTATCCCGGTGGACGAGTGATTCTGGCTTTTATGTAATAATCTGAAAGCTGAACCTGGGCTGCTTTCGATCGCCAAACTGCGTGTTTGAGAAAGAATCTATCGAACTCATGTTGTTTTTTTGGTAGGAGAAGAACTTTTAAATATATCGCTGATTTATGGGTTTGTTTGGGAACGCGAGTGAAAGCACCGGATTTTGTGCTAGAGCGAAGGTTCTCTTGTGCTCGTGAATGTAGCGGCGCGTACCTGGATGGACTTTCTTTGTGGAGGGATACCTAAAAGTTGTTCAAAGTGGACAGTAAGCGACTGAAAGGTGTTGTAGTCAACTGGGGAGGGGTTGTTATATGTGCTGACAGAAAACAACCAAAAAACTGCCTCCCGGGTCGCTCTCCTCGGGCGACTTCGGAGGTGATAGAAAACCCTAACCCAACCACCTTCCCCGACCCCCTCTCCTCCTGGCCGCCGCTGTCGGTGGTCGCCATCGGGCCCTATCCACATGGTTTATGGTGGCGGCGAGGCCCCCCTCTGCACGTGCGGCGAGCTGGGCGAGGTCGGGAACTCCTCGTGCGTGGCGAACGGACGTGGCCATGGCGACAACGCTCTGACCTACGGTTCCTGCTGGTGGAGAGGGAGGCAGGAGGAGGCAGACTTCATGGCTGTGGACGGGACTCCGGCCGCTTTGATTTCTCGGGCCGGGGCAGGGCCCCAGGACCTCACAAGCCCATCGCCCTCCATCCTCAGATCTTGTGTTGCTAGCAGCCATGGGGTTGCAAGCTGCCATTCGCGAAGGAGGCTGCGCGGCCATGGATAGGGGTCTCCGGCCGCCACGACTTCTCGGGCCAAGACAGGCCTCCCGGCCAATTCAAGCCCTTCAGGACCTCCACCTCCAGATTCGGTGATGCTAACAGCCATGGTGGCTGCCTGTCGATGGCTGCTAGAGGGGCCCTCCCTTATCAGGATCTTGCTGATGGCGTGGGTGTTCGTCTAGCTCAGGAGCCTCCTAGCCAATTTGTGTGAGTCCCCACGACGGCGATTCTCCTCGTTCTTCTTTAATTTTGTTGGCGTGCAGAGTTTGGATGCCAAGGCAGTGGCTCTAGAAGGTGGGAGCCTTTTGGTGTGCGGGCGAGCCAGTGGCTCGGGTGCTATCCGACGTCCATGGCCGTGAGGGCGGCATGGTGGATGGCGAGCAGTTTGTTGTGGCGGTGGTGCGGGTGTCGCCTTGGTAGTGGTCTGATCACTGTGTTGGAGGTAGAGAGATCTTGCCGAGGGGAAACCCTTGCCCACCTTGGTAGGCGGCATCTGTGGACGTCGTCCCCTTCTTGAAGGCGTCGTTGTGGTTTATATCGGCCTTCCTTCGTGCTCTGGGTGAAACCCCAAGATCCTCGGATTGGGCGGTGGCGGCGCTCTGGCATCATGCTCTTCTTGAAGACTCCGTCTTCGATCCCACGGCATGGCGGCTCCATGGACGTTGTGTGACAGGTTGTGGTGGCTTCTTCGGTCAGTGTAGCTTCTTTGTTGTGCTTCCTCCGGCCTTGCTTACTTCTTGTGTTGCACCTTGTTCTCTGTTGTGGCCTTCCTACTGAGCCGTCAGCGAGAATTCGTGTCTGGAGGCTGTGCTGATCCTTGATGGCGAGGTCTGCAGTGGTTTGCGGCTCTTGGTGGTGTGCAGCGTCTGTTGGTGTGCCGGTCCAAGCTCTAGAGTGAGCTTCAGCCCGACGACCTTGCCCACCAAGTTTGCGCTCTTCCTCTTCGGCGACTCTCCTGAGTTGTTAGGCTAGTTCTCTGTCTCGTGCTCTCGTGTGTAGCTCTTGCGGGTTTCCTTTTTCTTGTGGGTGTGTGTGCAATCGTGTAAGCTGGGTTCAGCATCTTATATCTTTCACCGATGTTGGTGTTATTAATTTAATCGTTTGGCATGTTATTAAAAAAAGGTAGTGTAGCTGCGGGCTCCACTCAGTTATCTCCATTTCCAAGTTTGTATTTTTTGTTGAATGTTGGATGTTGGATGATTTTAAATAAAAGCTGTGTACATCAACCGATGTAGAGGCCCGGGCTATATCCCCTTTTTGAAAGAAAAAAACTTGGGGGCTGCCCTGCCATGGCAAGTGATATTTGGCGTGTCATGATCTATGTCATGTGGGAAAGAAGTAGGAGTATGTAACGTAACGCGTGTTTGTAAGAGGAAAAAGGAGATAATGGCGCGTCGCGCAAACACACTTATCCCAGCACCACCAGCAGTAGCTATCAGCATATAGAGGGAAAATCTCCGACCCTCCTCCCTCTCCTCTGCTCCCCTTAGCATCCCACCTTCCAGAGCCCCTCCCTCCCAGGGCCGTTCGGCCCCTCCCCCTCTCTTCTCTGGCGATGGCTGGCGTCGAGATCGGGTGAGGGTCCTGCCCCCTTGTATCATAGTAGCTATAGTCTTGTCCCTTGTGGTGTCTGCCCCAGTGACGCTTGAGGGTCGGTCGGCGATCTCCGGCGGCCAGATATGCCGCGTTGCGTTCCTGGCCTACTCCGACGCGTCACATTTTTCGGTGGAACATCCTCCTTCATTCCACAAGGACTTGAGTAGTATTATTACCATTTGTAAAAAAAAGAGTATTATTACCATTGTGCACACAATACGGCAGTGTGAGTGTGACACGGTTCAACCTGAACTCCATCATCAACGCATATCATGTGGACTTCATTCAGTCCGGTGTCCTTTTGAACACAAGACAAGGATATCCATCATCAAAGCCCAGCTGTTCTCTTTAATCTTCCACACGGGACACGCGGGACACTCGCACTTGTCTCCTTCTCTCTCATATTCAATGCATTCAATGCTCGTGCTTTCATCAGCCCTACGCGTCTCCCGGAGATTTGTGTTTTTTATCCCTCGGGTCCCCAGCCAACCATGTGTCCTCCTTTTGAATCAAAATCCCGCTTTTGCTACAGAAAGTCCCTTTTTGCTACAACTAGTCCCGCTTTTGCTACATGTAGCAGAAACGGTTCGGCCTAAAAAATAGAAAATTAGACTGGACCTCGCCGGAGATTTCACCGGAGATCTCGCCGGCGACCGTGTAATAAAAAAGTTGTGTTAATGTAGCAAACCCGACCTCACCGGAGACTCGCCGGTAGACCTCTCCGGAGGCTTTCGTCGGAGACCTCGCCAGAGTTTCGCCGAAAACTATGTAGCAAAAGAATTGTGCTAATGTAGCAAAACCGGAGAACAAGTGTAGCAAAACCTTTGCGCTATTGTAGCAAAATCGCTAAAGTTTATAGAAAAAAATGTCTAGCAAATCCAACTTCGCCATGTAGCAAGCCCGGACGCCTCCTGTAGCAACGCCGCCGGCGCCATGTAGCAAGCTCGGCCGCCTCCTGTAGCAACGCCGCCGGCGCCATGTAGCAAGCCCAGCCGGCTCCCTGTAGCAACGCCACCGGCGCTTGTAGCAACTCTGTCGGCGCCATGTAGCAAGCCCGGCCGATGCCTGTAGCAACGCCGCCGGCGCCATGTAGCAAGCCCGGCAGCCGCCTGTAGCAACGGCGCCAGCGCATGGCCCCCGAGAGATGTTGGCGGAGCAGCGCATGGCGAGGCGCTTGAGCTCGCGCTCGTGGGCGACCTTGGAGGAGGTCGGGGAAGGCCAGGTGCAGCCATCAACCCCTGCGAGGTGGAGGGAGGCGGCAACTCCGGCGAGTTGCAGGAGGCGGCGACCGCGACTGAGAAAGGAGGTGGCGGGCGAGCGGTGGCGGCGGAGATGATAGAGAGGAACACATGTGGTCGGAGAGGATGAGAGGAATAGGGGGAGGCGGCGGCGCGTGGCTGGGGTGAGAAGCTCCGATCCATGGGCTCGATGTGGTTAGGCGAGAAAGAGGAAAAACATAGAAGAAAACGTGGCTGGGAGGGGATGTGGTGCCTATAGACCCACCAAACTGCGTGCGCGTGAGTAGCGCCTCTCCGGACGAGCGAGCGACATGGAAGACCCGGGGATACGATCCCCCGGGGAGTCCTATCATTTCCCATCTTTTTATGAATGAATGGGGGCAGCTTTAGCACCAGCGCGTAGCAGCATTCATGCCTTCAGTGCACTGTGCAAGTGTGGCCACCGGGAAACACCTGTAGCAGGGTAACGTGGCCGGTTGAGGATGAGGATAAGAACCCGGTTTAAATAAAATACTGTACTACTAAAAAACAATTGAAAACGGCAACTCTCTCCATTTGACTGGTTTTGACTTGCGTGTCGCTATGGTATCATCTCTTCTCTCCCCGCCTGTTTGGAATTTGAAAGTGGCCATTTGCTTTTTGAAATTGTTTCAGACTGTCAGAACCAGAGCGAGTAAGGGAGAGAGGGTTTGTGCAACACTTGCCTTGTATTGATCATCGGTATTTACACATATATAGATATACAGAGCTTTAACTAACTCACGCCAGAATAGCCTTAAGACTAGGTCCTAGCACTAACTCACGATACACACGTTTACAGTGATGTACAACACATGAACACACACGTTTACTAACACCCCGCCGCAGTCGAGTCTTCGTCGCTTGGAAGGACAAGAAGACTGGACTTGGAAGGACAAGAAGACTGGACCTGAAAGCTTGAAACGCAGAGGTTGGCAAACCCTTGGTCATGATGTCTGCTAGTTGTTGAGTAGTTGGCACATGTATAACACGAAGCTCTCCGACGGCCACTTTCTCGCGAACGAAGCGGATGTCTAACTCGATGTGTTTGGTCCTCCGATGATGCACAGGATTGGTGGACATGTACACAGCCAAGATATTATCACAGAAAACAACTGTGGCCTGCGAGAGATAACAACCGAGCTCACCAAGTAACTGTCAGAGCCAGACACAATCAGCAACGACATTGGCCACCGCCCGATACTCGGCCTCCGCGCTGGATCGCGAGACCGTAGTTTGGCGTTTGGACGACCAGCTGACAAGAGCACCGCCGAGATACACACAGTAGCCGGAGGTTGATCGACGTGTGTCCGGGCACCCGGCCCAATCGGCGTCAGAGTAGGCGACAATCTCATTGCTCGGGGAAGAAGGAAGGAGAAGCCCAGAGCTGGAGGTGCCACGAACATACTGGAGTATCCGCTTGAGCAGAGCCAGATGACAATCACGAGGATCGTGCATATGGAGACATGCTTGCGGAACACGGGCCTGGTCATTGTGAGATATTGCAGCCCACCGGCAAGACTCCGGTACTCGGATGGATCAGTGATCGGATGGCCAGCATCAGCAGCGATTTTGGGAGCTGTATCGACAGGAGTGGTGGCTGGGTGGCACTTGGACATGCCTGCACGTTGCAGGAGCTCCTCGGCATACTGGGCTTGGTGGAGGAAGAAGCCACCAGGAGTGCGCCGAACTTGGATGCCAAGGAAATAGTGCAGAGCGCCCATATCCGTCATCGCAAAGTCCTGCTGGAGCTAGCCGACGATGGTGGTGATGAGTGTTGGAGAAGATGCCGCCAGGACTATGTCGTCAATGTACAGCAGGAGATAGGCCGTGTCGCTGCCCCGTCGTAGGATGAACAGCGAGGCATCGGAACGGGACGCGGCGAAGCCGATGGTGGTCGCGAAGCTGGCGAAGCGCTGGAACCAAGCCATGGGTGCCTGCTTGAGGCCATACATCGACTTGGTGAGACGGCAGACGTGATTGAGTCCGGCAGCCCTTTGAGAACACTCCCTTGAGTAGTGACCAGGCTGACCACAGGAGTAACAGGTAACCCCAGTGTGAGAACCAACAGGAGGAGGATAGTTTGATCCACCAGTATTTGACTGTGGCTGACGAGGATTATTGCCAGAAGACTTGGGTGCATAAGGAGCACGAGGCACAACACTGTATGGAACAAAGACACGGCGCTTCTTGTTACCAGAGGAAGAAGCACGGGAATTTCCTTCTTCACGCTTCTGAGATACTTCCATATCCTTCCTTCCATGCTCTAAGATAAGAGCCTGATTGTGCAAGTCCTGGAAAGACTGGAACTTGAAGGGCAACAACTTGTAGCGAAGTGCAGGGTTAAGTCCCTTACGGAACAACTCTTGCTTATCTTCATCATTGGTCATATCCCTGGTTGCATAACGAGCCAGGCGAGTAAACTCATGCCCATAGGTTTCAATATCATTGCGCCCCTGAGTTAGATCCAAAAACTCCCTCCTTTTGAGGTCCATGATGGGCTTAAGGATATAAGAGGCATGAAATGCTGCAACAAACTCCTCCCAGGTAACAACATGTCCCTGAGCTTGCATATTCTGAAAACCTTCCCATCAAACACCAGCTTCACCTTCCAGTTGACAGGTGGCGAAGTTGACACGGTCAGCGGGACAGACTCGAAGAGCACTGAACTTGCGCTCTATGGTGTGGAGCCAATCATCAACTTCAAGGGGCTCCCTGGAGTGGGTGAAGATTGGAGGAAAAGAGCGGATGAAATCTCCAAGTGTGACACAGTCATCGGGACGACGTTCAGTGTTCTGCGCCACACGCTCCAGAAGGTGTTCATTCCACAGACGGTTGGTATCAATGTTGTTGAGAACCTCGGCCATTGTGGGAGGTGGCGGAAGTTCCTGATCAGCATTGTTGTTTCCTCGACGGCCAACAGAACCACGAGTACCAGCCGACATCCTGAGGAGAAAACAGAAACCATGAGAATGGATTCACCAAAAAGGGTACAACAAAGGATGGCAAAACCATATCAAAGGATCATGGTAGAGGTGAACATGCGGATGATAATTATATCAATGCATTAAGTATGGCAGTAGAACAAGCATACGAAACGTATACACTACCAACTTAGATACAAATCATAACAATGGAATGCAAGCATGATATGTACCAACAAGTCATAAAAGAATTGAGAGCGAGATTAGAGGCATCCTTAGCAAAGTTGAAAAACATTGCTTCAGTTGCACAGATATATCTTGGAAACTCTGAGCCTTGCAACCAAGTACGGAGTACTTAGGAAAAACAACCCAAACCCGTTTATCCTAAGAATTTGAAATGATAGACGAGAAGTGAAAACTTTGCAAAGCAAACAAGGTAAGATAACTCAGCAATAGAACAACCTTGGATAAGGAGTAAAAAGATTCCTATTCAGAGTTTTGCAAATAATTCTAGCTTTCAAATAGTTTTCTCAAACTCTAGACTCAACATCGACCAGCTAGAAGGGTTTCCTACAGGCAGTCCTGCTCTGATACCAAAATCTGTCATGAACCGGGATCAGGGATAGACAAATACCAGATCCTCATCTGACATAAGCCTAACCTAAATTCCGAAACACGCAGGGAAAGATCGGTAACATTACAGAACATACAAACCATACATTAATAAGGTAAACTCTTAAGAGAGTTACAAACCAGTCATACAATCCAGGGGTCACAGACCCATCATTACATCAAACAACGGAAGCAAACATGTTGTTCTAAACAACAATTAGCAAAGGGCCTAAGAGGCCTTAAACAGAAGTAGCGAACCTTCCATAGATCCTAGGCTGCTGCCCGGGAACCCCGACTACTCGTCGACTTCGACGTAGAAACCACCTTCAGTTGGAGTAGCATCATCTGTAGAAAACATCAACGAAGTAAGGCTGAGTACAGGTGAAAGTGCAAAGGAAGTCGCCTAGAGGGGGGGTGAATAGGCTATTTAAAAATATTACGGTTTAGGCTCAAGTAAATGCGGAATAAAACTAACGTTTAATTTATTGAGCACAAAACCTAGCCACTAAGTTCACCTAGGTGCACCAACAACCTATGCTAAGGAATACAAGCAACAAGGTGATAGCAATGTATAAATACTTCAAGCACGATGGCTATCACAATGTAAAGTGCATAAGTAAAGGGCTCGGTTGAGAGATAACCGATGGACGCGGAGACGAAGATTTGTTTCCCGAAGTTCACTTCCAAAGAAGCTACGTCTCCGTTGGAGAGGTGCGATGGCGCAATGCTCTCCGAACGCCACAAATGGCTCACCTCGAGGTGTGGTGGCTCGATGCTCACCCAACGCCACACAAGGCCTCACCCCGGATGCGGAAGCACGCAACTCACCGACGCCACAAAAGGCTCACCCTATTCTCCCAAGTGCGCACCACAAAAGGCGGGCACTTGCTCCACTATGGGACGCTTGAGGGCGGTCACCGAACCCGTACAAGATTGGGGCTAACTCCAAAACTCAATTGGAGGCTCCCAACAACAAAGCCACAACAGGCCAACAATGCCACAAAAGGCCAACAACGCCACAAAAGGCTACAAGACCACAAAAGGTCAATAAGACCACAAAAGGTCAACAATCCAACCACACAACCGTCTAGGGTTCCAAGGAACCCAAGAGAAACAAGCTCACAAGCTTGAACTCGCCGAATCTCCGAGGAGAACTCAAACCTATGCACCAAATGCAAGGGCAAGTCCTTCTCCCCCAAATTCCAACAAAGCTACAGAAGCTATTGGGGAATAAGGGAGGAAGAACACAAGAGTAGAACTCAAACCTATGCACCAAATGCAAGGGCAAGTCCTTCTCTCCCAAATTCCAACAAAGCTACAAAAGCTATTGGGGGAATAAGGGAGGAAGAACACAAGAGGAGAACACAAAACTCTCCAAGATCTAGATCCCAATGATTCCTTCACAAAGAAGGGATTTGACTTGGGGGGATTGTAGATCTAGATCTCCTCTCTCAAATCCCTCAAAAATATGCAAGAATCATAGGAGGGGAAAGGGAGAGGGAAAGCTTCTTCAAGGTTGACAATGGAGGAGAGAGAGAAAGCCAAGAACCAAGAAGAAAAGCTAGTAACCACGAAGGGGAAGAGGAGCCCCTTTTAAAGGGCTCCCAGATCTGCCCGTTATGGGCATTCGCGACACCTGGCCGGAACTTCCGGTGGGAGGCCGGAAGTTCCGGTGGCACCCAGCCAACGGACGAAAACTGCGGAGCGAGAAACTGAAAACACGAATCATGGCCGGAACTTCCGGCTCTGGGGCGGAAGTTCCGCCCAGCCTGGCTCCAACGGTCATCAGACCGTTGACGCCCGCTCCAGAAGCGCAACCGGAAGTTCCGGTCAAAACAGACCGGAAGTTCCGGTGAACTTCCGAGCAAGTTCCGACAAAGTTCCGGCAAATAGAACGTTTCAAAACAGAAGGTTACTGAGCGTGAGCGGAAGAAGACCCGGAACTTCCACCGGAACTTTTGGCGGCAAAGATTCCCTAGCGGAACTTCCGGTGGGAAGCCGGAACTTCCGGTCAGGAAAATTCTAGAAACCAGAAACGCAATAACTTTTGCATCCGAACTCCAAACGGGATGAAACCAATTTTGTTGGAAAGATAACGACGAATATTGGGTATCACCTTGGGAGAAAATATCATAAATATATATGTGAAGTATCCCCCAAGGTGTGGAGCCGGAAAACTCGTAAGATCAAAAACCGCAATAAGATATGCAAGTGAAATCCTTAGATGATGAACTAGAGCTTGTTATGATGATGACCACAAGCTCTAGATCCTCTCATGGACAAGAACCAAATAACAACCAAGAAAGATGATGCTATGAATGCAAAGGTTTGAGCTCTCTCCGAACGATGCAAACGAGACACCCGCTTGAGAGCCCCTCTTGATAGTACGGCTATCTATCCTAAACCCGGTCTCCCAACTAACAACACGAGACCGGCAAAAGAGAAGCCCTATCAACATACCTTTGCCTTGAGCGTCCCACTTGAACTTGATATAGACCGTCTTGTTCTTCTATAGTGGGAACACCTTTCTTGTTTGCTCTTGCTCGCTCTTGCTTGATGAAGACTTGCAAAATGCTCGCCCATATCCATGGGGAAACCTCTTCTTTGAACTTGTCTTCATCATTCCATGAGCACGAGGATGGCAAGCTTCAAGCATGAGATCTTCTAGAGATGGCGCATCTTGAGCTCGTCCTTCTTCATCCTTACTTGAGGTTGATCCATCTTGATGCAACTCTTTGCACATGCCTTGATCGACCTTCAAGCTCCTTCTTTCTTCATGATTCCAATGGGCACAAAGCCCTTGGACATTTCTTCATCTTCCAACCTTGAGACCAACACATGGCCCAAGCGATGCCAATGGACAAACCTACAAGTGCAACTCAATTTACACATTAGTCCATAGAGATTGTCATTAATTACCAAAACCAGACATAGGGGCATACATGCCCTTTCAACAGGGTGTACTTCGCAAGACTTATGGCTAGTGGAGTTATTTTGCATAAAGCCATCTTTTGTTTTCAAAACAAGAGGGAGAAGAAACTCGTCTAGTCAGATCATTTTCAAAAGAGGATAAGAGAACTACAACTATAGCTCTTAAATTCATCTTTGATACCAAGCATCATCATCAACTGAACCACTCTTCCCGGACTACCCCCTCAACAACCCCGAGGAAGTATTCCGGATCTCACTTTAGTTGGCAAGTTTTATCATTCGGTTATAGTTCTCTATGAACACAGAATCCATTCCCAAGTCGTCCATAACCGTGGACACGACTTTTCGAAAAGATTAATAACCCTTCAGGGGTGCACAACTTTACCCACACATACCAACCGATTCTTAATGCCAATATATTAGCCCTCTTCCTTGGAAGGCCGACAGAGAGTGCTTGACCACGACCTTTACCTTTCTTTCGCCAAGACCATGAGTCACGCAATAAGGAGATGCCGTCGTAATGGGTGGAGTCCCGAAGCCGGTCCCTAGCGATGTGAACAGGGTTTGAGATTACGGATGCCGGGCATCTCCCATTCCCTACCACGCTTACCTACCTGTTATGAATGCACCTCCTTCACCTCCATTCAAGAACAACCAATATGCAGTATGTCGAATGGAAAGCCCGAACTATTTGACTCATGGAATCTACTAGGCAAGTTAGTGAGTTGAGGGGGTTTCTAGGCCCCCGCGTGGTTGTACGCTCGTCTTGGTTCAAGAGGCGAGAACATCAGGTCCTAAGGGTGGCAAGTATGGGACTACAAAAACCACAACCCATGTGGCCTCCCATACAAGCCTTAGCATGTTTATCATTCATATCTAATCACATCACAACATCCTACCATACTAGATCCATTCGCATCTCCGGTGCATCACCTGAATGATCAGCATTTGACCACTAAGCATGGATAAGCTTGACTGAACTATGGCACTAGCAACGCTCATAAGCCAAACCCTAGTTATGCTAGGAGCAGTGGATCAGGTAATATAGTTCACAAAGGATAACATGCATTAGATAGGATTACTTTGTCTACTGATAAAAGACTGTTTGAACTGAATGCATATGACGAGAATGAAATACTTTGTAATCATAGGATTCATATGTATGAGTGGGGCTTCACTTGCCTTGTTCGTTGTTGGACTGGTACTGCTCTTCGGTGGCGTTGACTTCAGCTTTGGGTTCGGTTCCTATTCGCGAGAACCAATCACCAGAAAAGAGAAAGCAACACTCAACACATGGCATGTGCAATGCTCATACAATATGGATGATATGACAAGTTGAATAGTGTTGAATTGAACCCTAAAGCATGCTTGGTCACTTTAAAGGGGGTTCCGAAGATCCAAACCCTATAACAGGGAAATCATCGGAATCACTTGTGGGGTTCAATTGGTTCTTCTAATTAAACTTGCTATCAAAGTTGATTAACAATGTATGATTATAGCTTAGTTAGATAGGTTTCATTTTTCTAAACATTTTGGTATATTATTTGTATTTTTCTGATTTAAAATGAATTAGTTATGAATTTCCCAAATTTTAATTCATTTTAAGCATTTTTGGAATATTTGAATTAATTTCCAAACTTGGGCCCACATGTCAGACTTTTATTAATTTCAGAAAATATTTATGGAAATGATTAAAACCCTGACAGGCAGGGCCCACCTGTCATATATTTTCTATTTACAAAAATAATTAAAAGAAAAGAAAAAGAGATATGACATCAGCATGACATCATGCTGATGTCATCAATGGAGTTGCTCCCCGGTCGACCTCGAATCCAACGATTCCGAGCACGCCTGGATGCGAGGTTGGGGGCGTTGGACGCAGACAACGATGGGGAGTTGATTGGTGGTGGCGTCGCCTATTCTTGGTCACCGGAGACGGCGGTGCAACGACGGCGAGTGGCGGCGGCGTCGGGCACATGTGGGGAGATGGAGGAAATAGAGGCCACTGCAAGGATCAGAAGCTCACCGTGAGCAAGACGAGCTTGACAGCAAGGCGAGGCGAGCTCGGGGTCGGCGGGGATCGACGATGACCGACGGTGGCCAGAGCTTCCGATTCGCTCAAACAAGGTCGCGCGCGAGGGGAAAGGAGGCTAGGGAGAGAGAGTCGAGCACGGCAGTTCCAGCGGTGGCGTCAGCTTGAGCTGGGGCGGCCGGAAATGGCGAGGCCGACGGCGACTGGCGGCTAGGATGCTTCGGCTATGGCGCTGCCGCGAGGGAGAGGAAGAGAGGAAGTGAAATGGGTACTGGGAGAGAGAGCGCAGCGCGGCAGTTCTTATCCGTGGCTCTAGGGGCAGCGGCGGGCATCGCAGCACGCAGGAGATCGACGGCGAGCGCGCTGCCAAGTAGATGCTTGCCGGCGACAAGAAAGAAGAAAGGGGAAAGGCCGAAGGGGTACGGGCCAGAGGTGGGCTGGCTTGGGCCCTGGGTGGGCTGGCTGCTGGCGCTGCTGGCAGTAGGGAGAGAGGAGAGGAAAGATGGGCTCGGCCCAGAGAGGATTAGGTTTAGATTTTTTTTCCAGGAAATCCTTTTCTATTTTTGTTTTTCTGGTTTCTTTTTATATTTGGAATTCAAACCTGTTTTGAATAATTTCAATTTACAGAAACTTTTGTATAATATCTGAAAACACTAAGGGGCACTTATAACTATTTGAACTCCTCTTGTTTTGGTAGTTATCAAAATATAGAACCATTTGAATAGTTTGAGAGGGAAAAAATAATTAGGGTTTTGCTTGCTCTTATTTGGTTAAATCTAAGTGCAAGTGTAATGCATGCATGCAATGCTCAAACATGTCTTATTTATATTACACAAAAGGGTGGTATGTTACAGCTCTACCCCACTTACAAGAATCTCGACCCGAGATTTCTAGGTTTTAGAAAAGAAAGCAGGGTACTCAGATCGAAGACGATCTTTGCGTTCCCAGGTTGCTTCTGACTCAGAGTGATGAGACCATTAAACTTTCAGGAACTTGATGGTTTGACGATGAGTCTTGCGCTCGGTTTCACCAAGAATACGAATAGGGTATTCTCGGTAGGTTAGATCATCTTGGAGGTCCAAAGTTTCATGGTCCACACCATGAATGGGATCTTTGAAGCAACGCTTGAGTTGAGACACATGGAAAACATCATGTACCTCTGGAAAAGTTGAAGGTAGATCCAATTGGTAGGCAAGCTCACCCCATTTGGAGAGAATGCGAAAGGGACCAACTAGCGAGGAGCCAATTTGCCTTTGATACCGAATCGATGGACACCCTTCAAAGGAGTGACCTGGAGATAAGCTTGATCACCAACTTCGTAATGAACATCTAGATGATGACGATCATAGTTGGTCTTCTGACGAGATTGAGCGGCCTTCAGACGCTCTCGAATTATGCGAACTTGATCTTCTGCTTCTTGGATCATGTCCGGACCAAAGAATTGTCTTTCGCCGGTTTCTGTCCAGTTTAGAGGTGTTCGACATGTTCTCCCATACAGGAATTAGAAAGGTGCCATGCCCAAACTGGATTGAAAATTGTTGTTATAAGATAACTCCGCAAAAGGAAGACATTTCTCCCAGTTCTTTCCAAAGGATATGACACACGCTCTGAGCATGTCTTCAAGAATTTGATTCACTCTTTCAGTTTGACCACCGGTTTTAGGATGATAGGTTGTACTGAAGGAAACTTGAGTTCCCATTGCTTGCTGGATACTAGCCCAGAATTTGGAAGTGAACAAGCTTCCACGATCATATATGATCTTCTTGGGAACACCATGAAGAATGACGATCCGGGATATGTATAGCTCTGCCAACTGGCTTGCAGTAATGCTTTCCCGAATAGCAAGGAAGTGAGAAACTTTGGATAGTCGATCAATAACTACCCATATGGCATCATGTCCAGATTATGTCTTTGGGAGTCCAGTAATGAAATCCATACCAATTTAATCCCATTTCTACTCAGGAATTTTCAACGGCTGCAGAAGTCCAGCAGGCCTTTGGTGTTCAGCCTTCACACGACGGCAAACGTCGAACTCTGCAACAAAGCGAGCGATTTCTGGTTTCATTCCACTCCACCAGAATATTTGACGGAGATCTCGGTACATCTTGGTACCACCAGGATGGATAGACAGAGGGGATTCGTGAGCTTCCAAAAGAATTAGATCTTTGATTTTCCGACTGTTTGGAATCACTAGCCGGTTACTAAAGTATAGAATACCTATCGTTGACAAAGAAGCATTTAGCTTCACCGCTTGCAACACGTTCTTTGATCTTGGTAACTTCATCAACTTGCTTTTGAGCTTCCTTGATTTGGTCCTCTAGAGAAGATTTTATTTCAAGGTTAGCAAGGGATCCACAAGGAACTACTTCAAGATTAAGACGCTTGATTTCCTCATACAGAACAGGTTGGGCTTGTGAAATCATCAGATTGTTGCAATAAGACTTCCGACTTAGCGCATCAGCTATGACGTTGGATTTGCCGGGTTGATAGTTGAGACCCAAATCATAATCTTTGATGAGTTCCAACCATCGTCTTTGCCTGAGATTCAGATCTAGCTAGGTGAAGAGGTACTTTAGGCTTTGATGATCCGAGTAAAGTTCACAACGGTTACTGATGAGGTAATGTCGCCATTGCTTAAGAGCATGAACGACAGCAGCGAGCTCGAGATCATGGGTTGGATAATTGTTCTCATGTGGCTTCAACTGCCGAGAAGCATAGGCCACTACATGACCATCTTGCATCAACACACAACCGAGCCCTTGGAGAGAAGCATCACAATAGATGACGAAGTCCTTGCTTGTGTTCGGAAGAACAAGCACAGGAGCGGTGGTTAGCTTAGTTTTCAAAGCTTGGAAGCTTTCTTCTACCTTTTCTGGCCATTCAAACTTCTTATCTTTCTTAAGAAGATCCGTCATAGGCTTGGATATCTTGGAGAAGTTCTCGATGAATCAGCGGTAATATCCAGCCATTCCGAGAAAACTTCAGACTTCCTTGACTGAAGTAGGTGACTTCCATTCCAGAATGGTCTGAACCTTATCCGGTATGACAGCGACACCACTTGCAAACACAACATGACCAGGGAAGACGAGCACTTGTAACCAGAACTCACATTTGGAAAAATTAGCGTAGAGACGATGTTCACGAAGTTTATTCAATACCAAACATAGATGTTCGGCATGCTCTTCTTCGGTCTTGGAGTAGATTAGAATGTCATCAATGTATACCATGACGAACTTGTCGAGATACTCCATGAAGACGGAGTTCATGAGCCTCATAAATGTGGCAGGGGCATTGGTTAACCCGAAGGACATCAATGTATACTCGTAAAGACCATAACAAGTTGTGAATGCTGTCTTTGGGATATCTTCCTGTCTGATCTTGATTTGGTGATACCCTGATCTTAAGTCCATTTTGGAGAAGACAGTGGCACCACTTAATTGATCAAAGAGGTCATTTATCCGAGGAAGTGGGTACTTATTCTTGATTGTCACCGCGTTGAGTGGACGGTAGTCAACCACCAGTCTTGGAATATTTGTATCCCGCTTCTTGACAAAAATGGTAGGGCAACCCCAAGAGGATGTACTAGGTTGGATGTATCCTAGACCCTCTAACTCTTCAAGTTGCTTCTTCAACTCAACCAACTCATGAGGAGGCACGCGGTAAGGTCTTTTGGAGATAGGAGCAGTTCCAGGAACTAGCTCTATGACAAACTCCACACTTCGATCAGGTGGCATGCCAGGCAACTCTTCAGGAAAAACATCCGGGAAATCACAAACTACATGGACATCTTGGACCTCGAGAGTAGGTAGGACATCCATGGCATACAACTCCGAGAAAGGTTTAAGAACTGCTGACGGAGACTTTGAACCATCAGTCCAATACTTGACGGTTATGCCAGCAGGAGAGATCACAGAAACTGTTCTGAGTGCACAGTCAATAACGGCTTGATACTTGGTTAACCAGTCCATGCCAAGAATGTCATCAATGTCACATGACTTGAGTGCAATGAAAGAAGTGGGGAACTTCTGGTAGGCTATGTCAATCTCATTCCCGTGACTAACCATAGTGGTGAACCAACTAGAACCCGGGGAATGGATGGTCAAAGGGGTGGACAAGGGTTCAAAATT
Organism: Avena sativa; assembly: GCA_916181665.1. Taxonomy (NCBI): domain Eukaryota; kingdom Viridiplantae; phylum Streptophyta; class Magnoliopsida; order Poales; family Poaceae; genus Avena; species Avena sativa. The sequence continues at coordinate 159,774,901 of OV702294.1, read as the reverse complement.
TATCCCATGCTCTTGAGCAAACAAATTTGACATGAATGTATGCGATGCTCCAGAATCAAACAAGACTGTCACGAGAATTGAATTGACACGGAGCGTACCCAGAATGATGCGTGGATCTTCCTGAGCTTCCTCAACGGTGACATGGGTCAGACGACCACGTCCAGCACCTTGAGATTTATCATTCTTCTTTGCCTGCTGATCATTGCGTCCGGCAGCCCTTTGAGAACACTCCCTTGAGTAGTGACCAGGCTGACCACAGGAGTAATAGGTAACCCCTGTGTGAGAACTAGCAGGAGGATGATATTTTGATCCACCATTATTTGACTGTGGCTGACGAGGATTATTGCCAGAAGACTTGGGTGCATAAGGAGCAAGAGGCACAACACTGTATGGAACAAAGACACGGCGCTTCTTGTTACTAGAGGAAGAAGCACGAGAATTTCCTTCTTCACGCTTCTGAGATACTTCCATATCCTTCCTTCCATGCTCTAAGGTAAGAGCCTGATTGTGCAAGTCCTGGAAAGACTGGAACTTGAAGGGCAACAACTCGTAGCAAAGTGCAGGGTTAAGTCCCTTACGGAACAACTCTTCCTTATCTTCATCATTGGTCACATCCCTGGTTGCATAACGAGCCAGGCGAGTAAACTCATGCCCATAGGTTTCAATATCATTGCGCCCCTGAGTTAGATCCAAAAACTCCCTCCTTTTGAGGTCCATGATGGGATTAAGGATATAAGAGGCATGAAATGCTGCAACAAACTCCTCCCAGATAACAACATGTCCCTGAGCTTGCAGATTCTGAAAACCTTCCCACTAAACACCAGCTTCACCTTCCAGTTGACAGGTGGCGAAGTTGACACGGTCAGCGGGACAGACTCGAAGAGCACTGAACTTGCGCTCTATGGTGTGGAGCCAATCATCAACTTCAAGGGGCTCCCTGGAGTGGGTGAAGATTGGAGGAAAAGAGCGGATGAAATCTCCAAGTGTGACACAGTCGTCGGGACGACGTTCAGTGTTCTGCGCCACACGCTCCAGAAGGCGTTCATTCCACAGATGGTTGGTATCAATGTTGTTGAGAACCTCGGCCATTGTGGGAGGTGGCGGAAGTTCCTGATCAGCATTGTTGTTTCCTCGACGGCCAACAGAACCACGAGTACCAGCCGACATCCTGAGGAGAAAACAGAAACCATGAGAATGGATTCACCAAAAAGGGTACAACAAAGGATGGCAAAACCATATCAAAGGATCATGGTAGAGGTGAACATGCGGATGATAATTATATCAATGCATTAAGTATGGCAGTAGAACAAGCATACGAAACGTATACACTACCAACTTAGATACAAACCATAACAATGGAATGCAAGCATGATATGTACCAACAAGTCATAAAAGAATTGAGAGCGAGATTAGAGGCATCCTTAGCAAAGTTGAAAAACATTGCTTCAGTTGCACAGATATATCTTGGAAACTCTGAGCCTTGCAACCAAGTACGGAGTACTTAGGAAAAACAACCAAAACCCGTTTATCCTAAGAATTTGAAATGATAGACGAGAAGTGAAAACTTTGCAAAGCAAACAAGGTAAGATAACTCAGCAATAGAACAACCTTGGATAAGGAGTAAAAAGATTCCTATTCAGAGTTTTGCAAATAATTCTAGCTTTCAAATAGTTTTCTCAAACTCTAGACTCAACATCGACCAGCTAGAAGGGTTTCCTACAGGCAGTCCTGCTCTGATACCAAAATCTGTCATGAACCGGGATCAGGGATAGACAAATACCAGATCCTCATCTGACATAAGCCTAACCTAAATTCCGAAACACGCAGGGAAAGATCGGTAACATTACAGAACATACAAACCATACATTAATAAGGTAAACTCTTAAGAGAGTTACAAACCAGTCATACAATCCAGGGGTCACAGACCCATCATTACATCAAACAACGGAAGCAAACAAGTTGTTCTAAACAACAATTAGCAAAGGGCCTAAGAGGCCTTAAACAGAAGTAGCGAACCTTCCATAGATCCTAGGCTGCTGCCCGGGAACCCCGACTACACGTCGACTTCGACGTAGAAACCACCTTCAGTTGGAGTAGCATCATCTGTAGAAAACATCAACGAAGCAAGGCTGAGTACAGGGTGTACTCCGCAAGACTTATGGCTAGTGGAGTTATTTTGCATAAAGCCATCTTTTGTTTTCAAAACAAGAGGGAGAAGAAACTCGTCTAGTCAGATCATTTTCAAAAGGGGATAAGAGAACTACAGCTATAGCTCTTAAATTCATCTTTGATATCCACCAAGCATCATCATCAACTGAACCACTCTTCCCGGACTACCCCCTCAACAACCCTGAGGAAGTATTCCGGATCTCACTTTAGTTGGCAAGTTTTATCATTCGGTTATAGTTCTCTATGATCACAGAATCCGTTCCCAAGTCGTCCATAACCGTGGACACGAATTTTCAAAAAGATTAATAACCCTGCAGGGGTGCACAACTTTACCCACACGTACCAACCGATTCTTAATACCAATATATTAGCCCTCTTCCTTGGAAGCCCGGCAGAGAGTGGTTGACCACGACCTTTACCTTGCTTTTGCCGAACCATGAGTCACGCACTAAGGAGATGCCATCATAACGGGTCGAGTCCCTAAGCCGGTCCCTAGCGATGTGAACAGGGTTTGAGATTATGGATGCCGGGCATCTCCCATTCCCTGCCACGCTTACCTACCTGTTATGAATGCACCTCCTTCACCTCCATTCAAGAACAACCAATATGCGTATGTCGAATGGAAAGCCCGAACTATGTGACTCATGGAATCTACTAGGCAAGTTAGTGAGTCGAGGGGGTTTCCAGGCCCCCGTGTGGTTGTACGCTCGTCTTGGTTCAAGAGGCGAGAACATCATGTCCTAAGGGTGGCAAGTATGGGACTACAAAAACCACAACCCATGTGGCCTCCCATACAAGCCTTAGCATGTTTATCATTCATATCTAATCACATCACAACATCCTACCATACTAGATTCATTCGCATCTTCGGTGCATCACCTGAATGATCAGCATTTGACCACTAAGCATGGCTAAGCTTAACTGAACTGTGGCACTAGTGACGCTCATAAGACAAACCCTAGTTATGCTAGGAGCGGTGGATCAGGTAATATAGTTCACAAAGGATAACATGTATTAGATAGGATTACTCTGTCTACTGATAAAAGACTATTTGAACCGAATGCATATGACGAGAATGAAATACTTTGTAATCATAGGATTCATATGTATGAGTGGGGCTTCGCTTGCCTTGTCCGTTGTTGGACTGGTACTGCTCTTCGGTGGCGTTGACTTCAGATTCGGGTTCGGTTCCTATTCGCGAGAACCAATCACCGAAAAAGAGAAAGCAACTCTCAACACATGGCATGTGCAATGATCATACAATATGGATGATATTACAAGTTGAATAGTGTTGAATTGAACCCTAAAGCATGCTTGGTCACTTTAAAGGGGGTTCCGAAGATCCAAAACCTATATTAGGGAAATCATCGGAATCACCTATGGGGTTCAATTGGTTCTTCTAATTAAACTTGCTATCAAAGTTGATTAACAATGTATGATTATAGCTTAGTTAGATAGGTTTCATTTTTCTAAACATTTTGGTATATTATTTGTATTTTTCTCATTTAAAATGAATTAGTTATGAATTTTCCAAATTTTAATTCATTTTAAGCATTTTTGGAATATTTGAATTAATTTCCAAACTTGGGCCCACATGTCAGACTTTTATTAATTTCAGAAAATATTTATGGAAATGATTAAAACCCTGACAGGCAGGGCCCACCTGTCATATATTTTCTATTTACAGATATAAGTAAAAGAAAAGAAAAAGAGATATGACATCAGCATGACATCATGCTGATGTCATCAATGGAGTTGCTCCTCGGTCGAGCTCGAATCTAGCGATTCCGAGCACGCCTGGATGCAAGGTTGGGGGTGTTGGACGCAGACGATGATGGGGTGTTGATTGGTGGTGGCGCCGCCTATTCTTGGTCACCGGAGACGGCGGTGCAACGACGACGAGCGGCGGCGGCGGGCACATGCGGGGAGAGCGACTCAGGGGGAGATGGAGGAAACAGAGGCCACTGCGAGGATCAGAAGCTCACCGTGAGCAAGAAGAGCTTGACGGCGAGGTGAGGCGAGCTCGGGGTTGGCGGGGATCAACGATGACCGACGGCGGCCGGAGCTTCCGATTCGCTCAAACGAGGTCGCGCGCGAGGGGGAAAGGAGGCTAGGGAGAGAGAGTCGAGCACGGCGGTTCCAGCGGTGGCGTCGGCTTGAGCTAGGGCGGCCGGAAACGTCGAGTCCGACGGCGACTGGCGGCTGGGATGCTTCGGCCATGGCGCTGCCGCGAGGGAGAGGAAGTGAAATGGGCACTGGGAGAGAGAGCGCAGCGCGGCAGTTCTTATCCGCGGCTCCAGGGGCAGCGGCGGGCATCGCAGCGCGCGGGAGATCGACGGTGAGCGCGCTGCCAGGCAGCTACTTGCCGGCGACGAGAAAGAAGAAAGGGGAAAGGCCGAAGGGGTACGGGCCAGAGGTGGGCTTGGTTGGGCCCCGGGTGGGCTGGCTGCTGGCGCTGCTGGCAGCAGGGAGAGAGGAGAGGAAAGAGGGGCTCGGCCCAGATAGGATTAGGTTTAGATTTTTTTCAAGGAAATCCTTTTCTATTTCTGTTTTTCTAGTTTCTTTTTATATTTGGAATTCAAACCTGTTTTGAATAATTTCAATTTACAGAAACTTTTGTATAATATCTGAAAACACTAAAAGGGCACTTATAACTATTTGAACTCCTCTTGTTTTGGTAGTTATCAAAATATAGAACCATTTGAATAGTTTGAGAGGGAAAAAATAATTAGGGTTTTGCTTTCTCTTATTTGGTTAAATCTAAGTGAAATTGTAATGCATGCATGCAATGCTCAAACATGTCTTATTTATATTACACAAAAGGGTGGTATGTTACAGCCAGGTGGCGAGCATGCGGGCGATGCGGGGGGTGGAGGCCATGCACCGTGATCGACGTGATCCAGAGGTGGTGGATTATTGATGGATGCAAGCGGGGTGGAGATAGAATCGGCGAGCATTTTGAACGGGAAGGAGGACTCCACGAACATGACATGCCGAGAAAAGAGGATGCGCTGGGAAACTGGATCGTAACAACAATATCCCTTGCGATCGTCGGGGTAGCCGATAAAAATGCAGGCGACTGATCTGGGAGCTAATTTGTGTGGGGCAGTGGCGATAAGGTTGGGATAGCATAGGCAACCAAAGACGCGGAGGTGGCGAAACTCGGGAACGTGCCCATGTAACAGATCGAACGGCGTGGTGAGGAGGTTGGGTTTGCAGGGGCGACGATTGATCAGATACGTCGACGTGGCAAGGGCTTCGGCCCACCAGCGCGGAGGCATGGAGGCATGAAGAAGAAGGGTGCGGACACCGTTGTTGAGAGAACAGAGAATGCGCTCGGCCTTTCCGTTTTGCTGCGAGGTGTACGAACACGTGAGGTGGAGAGTGGTGCCATGGGACTCGAACAGGGAGCGATTGGCGAGGTTGTCGAACTCGCGACCATTGTCGGTTTGGAAGGCGAGAATGGTGCGAGAAAATTGTGTTTTGGCGTATGCGTAGAAGAGGGAGAGGAGACGGTGGACATCGGATTTGCGTCGGATCGAAAAGGTCCAAACAAAGTGCGAGTAGTCATCAAGCATCACTAAGTAATATTGATAGCCAGATACACTGAGTACAGGACTGGTCCATAAATCACAATGAACAAGTTGGAAAGGAAATTGGGTTTGAGAAGAAGAACTAAAAGGGAGCCTAGTATGCTTGCCCAGACGGCACGCAGCGCAGTGGGTCGGGGAGCTTTTATTGAAACTTAAGTCGTAGTAGGAGGAAGCTTTGGCGAAGACGGCGGCACCCGGATGATCGAGGCGCTGATGCCATAGATCGGCGGTGATGGTGGTGAGGCAGTGGCGAGGTTGGACGAATGGGTACAAGTCGCCGGTGGAGTCACATCGGAGAAGAACCGTCTTGGTGGACAGATCCTTAATGGAGAAACTGAACAGGTCAAATTCAACAGAGACAGAGTTATCACGAGTAAAAGCACGAACAGATACTAGGTTCTTAATAAGAGAAGGGGAAATCAAAATTTCAAGAAGGGAAAGAGGATGGGAGGGGGTGGGAAGATGTGCAGAACCAACGCCGGTAATGGGCATGTGAGAGCCATTGCCGCCGACGATGGTGGAAGAAGAAGGAGGTGTTGGGGAGGGAGTTATACCAGAACTAGAGCCCATATGGGCGGAAGCGCCGCTGTCGAAGATCCATTCGCCGCCCGGTGCAGAGGGAGGCTACAGGGACATCTGGTTGAGGGCGGCGATGAGGGTCGTCTGATCCCACTACGGCGAGGGCGTGGGGGAGGAGCTCGACGACGCCTGGGCCTGAGCCTGGTATGCGCGAGGAGCAGATGGAGCAGGGGCGGGGCCCCAGAATGCCCTGGAACGTACCGGCGACCGATTGAGGGGGAGCTGCGGGTGGACGATAGCCAGAGGGCGAGCTGCCAGAGTGGCCGCCGGTAGGTGTGGCCCCGCAAGTGGGGGTGCCGCTACTAGTGGACGGGTTCTTCTTGCGCTTCTTCTGTTTGCCGCTGGACCCGGAGGTGTCGGCGGAAGAGCCGGTGTCCGCGTCGAGCATGCTCATGTTGAAGGAGGGAGCTAGGGCAGGCGTTGGTGCGGGCGCGCGGGCGGCATAGAGAGCCTGTGCCTGGTCCAGGAGCGCTTTGTTGGCGGTGACGCGGGCGAGGCGGGCGAGGCGTTGCTCCTCCAGAAGGAGGAACGAGCGCAGCTTGAGGAAGGTGGGGAGGCGGCCGCGCGTCATGTGCGGGACAGCGTGTTGGAGACGCTCGTTGAGGCCGCTGAGCACCCTCCGGACGAGCTTGTGATCCCGGATGCGACAGCCAAGGTCGCGCAGGGTGTCCGCCATCTGCTTGAGCTTGGAGGTGTACTCGACAACGGTGAGATCGCCTTGGTGGAAGCTGTGGAACTCGTCGAGGAGGGACGTGGCGCGGGTGTCGCGGTTGCTGCGAAAGAGAGAGAGGAGGGAGCGCCAGAGGGTGTACGCCGTGTCCTTGCGGTCCTCAACGATCTCCAGCGTCGCGGGAGTGACGGTGGCGTTGTACCAGGAGACGATGGCGAAGTCGTTCAGCACCCAGTCGGAGGAGGCCTGCGCCGGGGAGCCGTCCACGTGATCCGTGACGCCGAACTTGGCGAGGGCGGCGAGGAACTGGCGGCGCCAGAGGCCGTAGTTCTCCCGCTCGTAGTCGAGCGTGACCAGGACGTGGTCGCGAATGCGGAGGCCCTGCAGCTGGGGAGTGGGGAGGGGCTGTGTTGCGATCGGGAGGCCAAAGTCCTCATCGGAGGAGTCGCCGGCCGAAGATATGGAGGAGGAGGAGCTCATGGTTGGAGAGAAGAGGGGGGAGGGGCAGCGGAAAAGTGGGATCTAGAAGCCTGATACCATGTCAGAACCAGAGCGAGTAAGGGAGAGAGGGTTTGTGCAACACTTGCCTTGTATTGATCATCGGTGTTTTCACATATATAGATATACAGAGCTCTAACTAACTCACGCCAGAATAGCGTTAAGACTAGGTCCAAGCACTAACTCACGATACACACGTTTACAGTCATGTACAACACATGAACACACACGTTTACTAACACAGACCATTAGATGTAATTCAGTGAGTGATCTTGTAAAAGTTGAGCTCATTTTGACAAGTTATTTAGTACCATTTATCATACTTCTTCCTAAAAAATTTGTCCAAAAATATGGAACCTAGAATTTTCGAGATCTTCCAAAAAAAATCAATCATAATTCATTGAGCAAAAATGCTGCTCGATTAATTTGATTCACAATAAGCTGCTGCTGTGGCATCCTCGGGTCAAAATGAAAGTAAAACCAAGTAAAATCTCTATCATATACAGTAGCGGAGTAAATTTCGCCATTGGCGGTTCGACGACATTACCACGCGACGTTCTTTTTTCATTGCATGTACCAATTCATGTTCTTCAAAGCCAGATCCTTGGAACTCATCAATCAAGGTTCGTTTGCTGTGCCTTTTTTTTCCTTCCTTCGCATGCAAACGAAATGAATCACCCAGGAGCCATACAGTTAAATGAGCAGATTCTTGCTATACACAGGCCAGGAAGCTCCAATCGATGCAGAAGGGTTCGGAAATGCTCTATATACCATAGATATAGGACAGAATGATGTTAACGCACTTCTGTCCAGATTGCCGTACGACCAAGTAGTTGCAAAATCCCCCCCGATACTCGCCGAGATTAAGGATGCTGTTCAGGTGATCTTTTTTTTTGGTCCATATTTGTTGCTGTACCCTTTTTCTCCTCCAGCCAAGACAGAACTACTGCAATTTTGTACTTAGTTCCTTTTGAACAATTGCAGATCCTGTATGCCAACGGGAGCCGGAACTTCTGGATACACGGAACAGAGGCTCTCGGATGCCTGCCTCAGAAGCTTTCTATCCCGCGTGCAAACGACAGCGATCTCGATCAGAATGGCTGCCTCAACACATACAACAGAGTTGCAGTCCCGTTCAATGCAGCGCTGGGCAGCCTCTGTGACGAGCTGAACGCGCAGTTGAAAGGCGCCACCGTCGTGTACACACCGATCTATATACTGTACTCGTCTAAACTAGTCACTTTGGTAAGTTTATATCCAATTCTTTTTGCCCCACCTAGCCTCCTATACTATCATGCCGCGGAGGTACTTTACCTCTGGTCGATTTTGCTCCGACGACAATCGAGCTACTAGGGGTTCTTATAAGAGAAAAACGCCAATTTGGTCTACAAACTTGCCGAGAAATGAAGGATTAGTCACGAACTTGCAAAACATGAACCGCAGATCACAAAGTTGCCAAGTTGTTGGAGCCTTTTGGTCACTCTGACGGTGCCGTCCAGAGTACCGTCAAGTGAGCCGTTTTCACAGATTTGAAAGGTGTTCATAGTTTTGAAAGAAAATGACAAATCAATCACGGATGACAAATCAAGGTCTAGCATAGATATTGTTTCAGTTTCACAAACGAGATTGTTTCACAGAGCATATCTCCAAAATACACACATAATTTTTGAAGGTCATCACCCAAAATACACACACGTTGTCTCAGGGATCTCCATTACACACTACACACTACAAATCAATCAGAGCAGTCTCCAGGTGGCTCATGGGTGTTAGTTGAACTCAATAATCAGATATCACGCAACAGATTGATGAGAAGTACCAATAAGAAATAGCTCAACAGAAATAATTCGATACAAATAGATCTAACTTTACATAGCCACAATCCATAGTGGAAAGACTGAACACCTGAGGCACCATCAAAGTTCGTCACTTCCTTCCATCGAGATGAACCCCTTGTCTTGAACAAGACGGGACCAAGCAACACTAATCTCCAGCTCAGAGTCCCCAAGGCAACATTTATGCTGGGTGACATTACAATTTTGAGCTTTGATGGATACACCACCATGCACAGCGGTAACCCGACTTTGTGAGTACTCATATATGAGAATTTCAAGCCTTCCGCATAATTCTACAGAAACAACATTCCTTGAGAGAGCAATATAACCATTTGAACACACATCTATTGCTCCATCTTCAAGCACAACCTGCCGAAACGAGGACGCAGTAATGTGTTTGGAATCAGGCAATATGCCTTTCCGAGGCGGAGAGGAGCAAACAACTCGGCCTCCATGTTTAAAAAGCCCTGGCTTCCTTTTGGTTATCTGGACACCCACGATAGTGGCCTGGACTGATTCTTTAAGTTCTTCTGAGCTTAGCCCCAGTGTGCAAAACTTTCCAGCAAGAGGGGTATGTAGAGTACATAACCTATCGCCAGACCCTACTCATCAACACTCTATCTTCAGACTTTGCTGTGCCCTTCACTTTCAGCTCGATTTCCACATGAACAGGTTCCTCAGTCACAATTGCACGAGACGGGCCAGTCAATCGTAAAAAAGGATCCTGCATTTTCCGTTAATTAATCAGTGTTTTAAAGCTACCGGTACTTCTCATATCAAGCAAGCGCATCTTTTGGCCGTTGTGTACTGTTTAGTGGGCAATTACTTGATAAGTATTACGTGTGCATTTCCAAATGTACCTACTCTTAAAAAGAAAAAGAAAAAGAAAATAGAAAATACTATACACACCTCTTTGTGGAGTTCTTGGCAGTCATCTCTCCGACGGGAGAAAAGAATATTGCGATTGCGATCCACGGTGTCCCTGGCAGCAACCACACCGTACACTCGTAGTGGCCACTTCAACCCAAGAGCCTCTTTTCTTTCTGTGACTTTGATGGAGTACATCTGTAGAGTGCTGGCGACGAAAGCAGCAGGTTGACTGTGTCCTGGTGTACAGTGAGTGAAGTGCATAGGACTCAATGTTGCTGCAGCTAGGGGTGGGCATAAAAACCGATAACCGAAGACCGAAACCGAAAAACCCGAGACCGAACCCGAATAGACCGAAACCGAAAAGACCGACAAGAAAATTGGGTAGTTAATTTTATAGACCGAATTTAGTTTGGTCTATTCGGTCTTTAGTTCCTAAGTAACCGAATAGACCGAACTGACCGAATTTTACATGAGACTACCTGAAACTCCAATTTTGTGTGATGTGCATGAATTATGGCATTGTTGAATGGTCATCAAAGTGCTATTGTAGAGTTGCTATATTTTATTAGGATTGTTGCACGCTTATTTCTTCTACTAAATGATAACATATGTATTAAAATATTTAAAATATAGTTGAAATATTGTCATATTTTTAATAAGTAATGTCTATCTTTTGTGTTGACAATATTGACCATGTTATTCGGTCATGACCGAACCCGAACCCGAATTAGTAGGTACCCGATTTTTTCGGGTAGTAAAACTATCAAGTATAATTCGGTCTTTATTTTTTCAAGGACCGAATTTAAAATAGACCGAAATACAAAGACCGAATTGTCGGTCATGACCGAACGCCCACCCCTAGCTGCAGCCACAAAACAAAAACTGATTAGGGAATTCATTCAACTACTACAAATACTAGTAATAGTAATTATTACTCCCTCCATTTCAATGAATACGGCACTCTCGTTTTCCGTGTTTTTTTTCTTCGACCAAGAATTACTACTAATATATAAAGATTATTGGTATAAAATTAACATCATTAGAAAATGCTTTTCAATACAAATCCAATGATACTAATTATGTACAATAAAACCAAGATAATGTTGCTCAATTTTTTCGGTCAAATTTTGTCTTAAAATGCGTGTGCGCCTTATTCTTAGGAACGGAGGTAGTAAGTGCGAAGGTACGTTAGTTATCAGATGAAGGTACAATACAGCCCAAAATACTCGTCTATAAAAAAAGTAAATAAAACATGGAGCTAACAAGGTGACAAAAAACAAATCTCTAGTGTATTTCCAATTTTCCATAACAACTACATATCCAGTTCTGTGGGTAAAGAACTAAAGAACAATGATTTAACGAAGCATCTAGAGAAAGCCACATAGTACTACAGAGTCTCTGTTGCTGGGTCCAAGGTAGTCAAGTCAGGTGAACTATTGTAATTCATCCCTATTGGTACACTATGTAGGAGTACAGATAAATCCTTATCAAGGTATTATTATAGAATGAAGGACTTGCTGATACATAGAAGAACAGATACACAACCTACGAAAGAATGAGAAGATAAGTAGCACCAATGAATGTTTACTTACTCGTGTCTGTGAAGTTACCATACAATGACGACCAATTCGATACCCAGCCACGACGGTACCGATCAAATGACTTTTCCTCAGTCAGTATAGTGTGCATCTTGGCTTCCTCTAGCCCCCCTTTAGCTTTCTCCAATTTTGCCTCAGGTGATACCTCATCCATCCGCTTGGCTTCCTTGCTCGTCTCCTTGTCCTCCTCAATCTCCAACCCATGAGTGGAAATCCCCCGTGACACCTTATCCATCCCATTTTCTCCCGATACTGCGTCCATGTAGAACTTCTGTGGCGCCTCGTCCGTCTCTTTTGCTTTGATTTCGGTATCCACTTTCATTTTTGTGAGACTGTCCCGAGTCTCCTGGACCGGCTCATAGATCGATTTGGAATCCAAGTCGTCTTTGACCAAGGCGTAAATCTGCTTCAAGCTTTTCAAGATTGACTTCAGTAGGAAATCAAAGTTCCTCGGAACCTGAGTCTCCAATGCTGATTCGCCCTTGTCATCAGTCCTAATCTGGACCCCCTTCACACACATATTTTCTGTGGCTGGCTCTTTGCCAGGAACCCCCATCAGCAGCAGCAAATTCGTCACCTCGCCGTGCATGTTATCCATGTGGATCTTGATCTCGTTCCTGCTATAGGAATAAATCCTCAGCCTCGACTTGGCTTTTAGCTTCATAACGTTCTTGGAGATAAGATCAAGAAACGAGTAGATCTCAGCCCGAACCGTCCACTCGGCTTCACCTCCCATCTCCTTGGATTTCTCAATCTCCGATTCAGAAGTGGAAATCATTGGCAACACCTCATCCCTCCCATTGGCTTCACCTCGCATCTCCTTGGATTTCTCAATCTCCGATTCAGAAGTGGAAATCATTGGCAACACCTCATCCCTCCCATTGGCTTCACCTCCCATCTCCTTGGCTTTCTCAATCTCCAATTCAGGACTGGAAATCCTTGGTGACACCTCATTCCTCCCATTGGCTTCAACCCCTGTCACCTTGGCTTTCTCAATCTCCAATTCATAAGTGGAAATCCTTGGCGACACCTCATCTCTTCCATTGGATTCACCTCCCATAACCTTGGCTTCCTCAATCTCCAATTCAGAAATGGGAATCCTTGGCAACACCTCATCCCTCCCATTGGTTTCACCTCCCATCTCCTTGGCTTTCTCAATCTCCAATTCACAAGTGGAAAACTTTGTCGACACCTCATCCCTCTCATTGGCTTCACCTCCCATCTCCTTGGCTTTTTTAATCTTCAATTCAGAACTGGAAATGCTTGGCCCCTGGTTACCCTCCACACATCCCTCCCTTGAGATAGCCAACTTGTCTTGAAGAAGCAAGGACCAAGCAACAGTAACCTCCACCTCCGAGTGGCCAAGATAACATGTTCTCCGACTTATTTTGCTATCCTGGGCTTCAAAGAAGACATGAACTTTGTGCTTACTGAAAGCATGAGATTCTGACCACTCGTTGATGATAACTTCCAGCTTCCCTCCTAATTCTACAGAAACAACTTGCCTTGACAGATCAACATAACCATCTGAGTGGTTAGCCATCACTTGATCTTGAAGTATAACTTCTTTAGACAGCTTAGTCTTATCTTTAAGCGCATCTGGCTTAGTCACTCTACCATGAAGCTCACCAGGCTTAGAAATTCCCTTGGCAACACAAGTAACACGACCACCATTTTTAAAAGGCCAAGTCCTCCTCGGTTTAGTAACACGAACACCCACTATAGTTGCTTGGACCGTGTTTTCTAGTTCCTCAAATTGTAACGCAATCTGGCAAAACTCGCCGTACAGAGTGGTCGGTGGAGAACAATAGATACTTCTGTACTTGAAGGTTTGACTCATGAGAACTTTATCTTCAGATTCTGTTCCACCACTTACTTTCAGCTCGATATCAAAGTCAACATGGTCTGTAGCCACAATGGCACGAGATGGGCCAGTCAAACACAAACAAGAATCCTGCAGTACCCAATAATTATAATCAACAAAACAACAAAAGATTCAAGCCAAATGCCGTACAAGAATCCACGCGAATTTTATGAGGAGAATGGAGCATAACCTCTTGAGTGAGTACTTGGAAATTATCCCTTTGACGGAGGAAGATTATGTTGCGATTGCCATCCAAGGTATCTCGGGCAGCAACCATGCCATACACATTCAGTGGCCACTGCAACCCAAGAGCATCTTTTATTTCTGTGACTTGGATGGAGTACATCTGCAGGGTGCTGCCCAAGAAAGCATCATAACGGGTGCATCCCGTTGTACGGTGTGTGAAGTGCATGGGACTCAATGATGCTGCAACCATCAAAGATGAAGATTAAGTTAACTCATTCAGTGACTACAGGTGGAGTAAACTAAATTCTTCCTTAATAGGATGAAGGAATTGGATTAGTAAGACACAACAAGGTACAATGAAAAATATTGTTTTTTTCTTTCTATATAAAAAATCGAATTGGTCGAGAGAGAATCAGATAGATTTTCGCTTTAGCAAAGAAAAAACGCTTATTTGTCAAGAAAGCAAAAAGGGTTCTTATCAAACCCAACATAAAACTGGAAAGAATCATAAAGTAAGTAGATCCGAGTCCTTGAATGCTGCCTCTATCCACTATTCTGATATATAAATTCGACGTAGATGAAATTGTAGAAAAGAGTACTCACTCGCATCTGTTGTGCTGGGGCTGCTGAACAACCTGGACCAATTCGATTCCAGGACACGACAGTAGATATCAAAAAATCGCTTGTCCCCCATCCCCTTGGCTAACTCCATCTTCAATTTTGTCTGAGTGGAAGTGACAATCCTTGGCAACACCTCATCACTCTTCTTGGCTTCCCCTCCTGTCTCCTTGTCTTCCCCTCCCGTCTCCTTATCTTCCCCTCCCATCCTTGGCGAATCATCATCCCTTCCCTTAGCTTCCCCTCGCATCTCCAAGTCAGAAGTGGATGTCGACAGCCCATCCCTCTCAATAGCTCTAGCTCCCTTCTCTGTGTCCAAGGAGGATTCACCACTCTTTCCCTTCGCCTCCCCTTCCGCCGACAACCGCCGTCGCTCTTTTGTTTTCTCAATCAAAGGGAATGTCTTGGCTAGGGTTTCGACGGAACAGACAGATCGCGGTGGGGTGTAAGCACTATACCGCATCTCAGGCTCAGCCCGGTCCAGTAGTCGAGAGATACCGCCACCCCCGACCAGGGGAAACCCGGAACCGCGCTGCACACCTTGCAGCCGCTGTATGGGCCGGCCCAGTTTGGTAAGCTTCAGTTTTTCGTTTCTTTGTTTTTCTTTTATTTTACTTTTTCTTTTTGGCGCGAGCTCCCATCTTTATGCTTCCTGTGCTGCCACATAAAAAGGCCACAATCCTGGTTATACTTTAAAACAACCTTTTTTTCTATAAATGTTCGCGTTTTTCTTCCAAAGAAAAAAAATATTTCGTTTTAGAAAATAGAACGGTCCGTCGGAGAACATGCAGCAAAACAATTGTGCTAATATAGCAAATTCGACTTTGTTGAAAACATCATCGAAAAAAAACTCGCTAGTGACTCTCGCCGGAGATCTTTTAGCAAAAAGTTGACACTGTTTTAGTAAAACCCACAAGATGGTTGTAGCAAAAAAGTTTTTCTAATGTAGCAAAAAATGGAATTCGCCGGATACATCGCCGAAAACTTTTCTAGACACCTCGTTGGAGACCTTATCAGCAATGTCGCGTAGCAAAAAATTAAAAATTTAGCAAAAAATAACAAAAATGTAGAAAAATCGAATTCGCCTGAGACATTGTCACAAAAATATGCTATGTGGCAAAATAGTCCGTCATATATAGCAACGCTCATAGCCATGTAGCAAATTTGACCACCATAGGTAGCAAAAATTACCAACATGGCAGGAAGCAGCGCCGTCTTTCGTTGCAGCAGCGGATTCCTATAGAGGAACCCTAGGCCATGGAGGTAGAGGAGTGGTGGAAGGCTCGTCGTCGGAGAGGAGCAGAGGCGCGCGCGGGAAGGAGGGGGTTGCTCCGGCCAGCAGCAAGGCATGCGACGGCGGCGGCGCGCGTACAAGGAAGAGGTCGTGGGCGTGACGGAGAGGTGACACGACACGAGGTAGGGACGACGGTCATCGGGCGCTCGAACGGGGGTGGGGCGCCACAGGGAGGAGGGCGGCGGGCTTGGGTCGACGGCGGGGAAGCGCGAGGAGAGCTCCAGGCGGTGGAGGCGGACACGACGGCGGTAGCCGGGCTCCGACGGCGGGGAGAGGAGGACCGGCGGCGGGGAAGCTCCTGCAGGCGGCCGATAGGAGAGGAGGGGCGTCGGGGCAGCGGCGTCGAGCGCATGGGAGGGAGGAAAGGTGGGGCTCGGGTTGCGCCGGGTGAGAAGCCGTAGCTAGCAATGACCCGGATGATGGGAACGTTCCATCGTCTGAAGGATGTGGATCATATTCCTTTCCTTTTTTGGTTATTTTATTTTTCCTTTATGTTTTTATTCAGATTAAAAATCTGTTCTAAAAAATGTTGAAATTTTAAAAATGTTTATGTATGAAAAAGTTTAAATTTAAGAAAAGTTATTTAAAAATGTCTAGGTTTTAAAATTGGTCAAATTTAACATTGTTTAAATTTTAATAATAGTGAATTTTGTTTAGTATTAAAATGGTTTAGATTAAAAAATAGATAAAAAATATTTAGACTTTTCAAAACCGAAAAACCAGTAGAAAACTGAGAGGATCGGCCATAGTTTGGTAAGATTGTTTCTTTGTTTTTCTATTTTTCTTTTATTTTACTCTTTCCTCTTTTCGGTTATTTTTTCTTTATTTTTTTGTTCAGATTAAAAAAATAATTCTAAAAACATTTCAAATTTAAAAGATGTTTACGTATAAAAAAGGTTACATTTTAGAAATGTTATTAAAAATGTTTAGGTTTTTAAATTATTCAAATTTAACATTGTTTAAATTTTAATAATAGTAAATTTTGTTTAGTATTAAAATTGTTTAGATTCGAAAAAGCATGTTCAAACTTTCCAAAACCGAAAAACTGGTAGAAAACCGTGAGGGTCGGCCTAGGAATATGTCAATCGGGGTATACCTGGAGGTTGGATTGGACTGATCCAGGACCATGCCGAGTGGGCATGCTGGTGCGGCGACTACAAGGAAAACATCAAAGAAGCCTAGCGACTGGAAGCAGAAGCCCCAGAAGCATAGTTAGGCCAGTCGGATTAGGTCAAATCCTCTGAGACATTAACTGACTCGGTTGTAATCTTGTAAACCCTAGCGAGGTGACCTTATATAAGCCTAACCCTATATAAGCCTCCCTAGGGTACTCGTCGTAGGCATGATTAGACACCCCATCCAAGCGACTCGCTGCCAAGCTCACCACCCTTATAACTTCATACGGTTCAATACATTCTAGCAGGAAGTAGCCTCTTTATACTACGGAGGGATGAACCTGGGTAATCCCTTGTGTGCTCCCAATCTTGATCAGCAGATGGCTATTCGCTTTTGCCCACAATTGACTCAATCGCTACCCCTGGTAGCAAGGGTCGTGGCCATTCCCATGACAGTGGCGTCTACCATGGGACTTGACCAGTCAAGTCTTAGATCTATAGCGAGACCCTACACTCTAGTTCGCCGACCCTTCTCCACCAGTCGCATTATCGCTACCGGCGAGTTCCTTCAGATCCTACCGAGTAGCTATGTGTCGGCCTCGCGCCTAGTCACCCGCGCCACAATGGTGCCGATCCGCTCCATCAACCTCTTCAGCCATGCCACCATGCACTACACTTCATCTTAAAGCTGAGAGGTAGAGGTGCCAAAATAGAGAACTATGTTCATAACTATTTCTCCGTGGACAAGTTTGCTGCAACTTATCCAGAAAATGTACCACCTATGGCTGATGAAAATGATTGGGAGATAGTCGATCCACGGTTCAAACTCGAACCACCAGTTCTTAGGAGGCTACCTGGGACGCCTAGAAAGGAAAGGACCGAAGCCTTCACTGAAAAAGGTTCAAACTCGGAGCAAGGAAGCGGAAGTGCAAACAGTGTGGAGGGTTGGGCCATATCAAGAGGCTATGCAAAAACCCAGTTCCACACGATTTCGGAGATACTGACCTTTTCCCCCTTCACATCACGGAGGCACAAGATGAGGCTTCTCAGGCAGAACTGGAGGAAACGCAACGAGATGACGTAGAGGAAGTGCTGCATGTGAAGGAAAACGATGATGCGCATGTGGAGGGAAACATCGGTAAGCAGCAATTGGTTGAGGATGTGGATGTGCTGGCGGGGATAGGGGCGAAAAGAAATAAAAGGGTAAGCGGGAGCGAAATGGAAACGATAATAATGGAGTTGAGTTTGAATATGAAGAAGTTGCTCGGGTGATTGAGGATGTTCTTGAGGATCTTTCAGCTAACTGCAGGAGAAACAATAAATTTCTGTCAATTTCGTCTTTGTACGATTCTTCGGATGAAAGGTAAGCTTGAAACTAGTTTTACTTGGCATTTTAATCATTTTTGTTTCAGTCCTCATCAACTGTTGTTTAGTGCAGCGCGGGATTGAACAGTAATAAGAGGAACAGAGAGAAGGTGGCACAGTAACGTCGTTTCTTGAATTTTCATTAAAATTTATTTATATCTGGTGCTTGTACAGGTATGTGATGTGTGGTGTCGACCAGATTTCAGGTTGTTAGATAGTACATTAATTTTTAAACTGATTATCCATAAACAATAATCATGAATTTTTAACCGTTCAACGACCAAAATTATGGCTGTGCCATGGAGTTGGTGAGGCTCACCTCCCTTATATTCCCATCTCAAACAATAGGACACACACGTCTCCTTCTCCTCTGGCGCACTCCAAAATTATGACTGTGCCATCAAGTCCTGGGAGCAGAGACAACATACCGTCCCATCAGCCCCGCCTCGTCTTTGTCAGCGATGTTTGATGCTCGCATCGTCTATGTCAGGGGCATTGATGCTCTCCTCATTCCCGCTCATCTGCCATGTTTCATCTCCAGCAATGGCAACTTTATCTACATGGTCCTACCAGAGCTGCCGCGATGGTTGCGGTGGTGCCACCAGATTATCCGGAGGTGGCCGTGGCCGAGCAGCCGGCGATGGCTTTGGTGCTAGTGGCTAACACACTTACAACTTGGTCATTCTATCCAAAGAGGTCATTAAGCTACCGTATATAGATTAAATTTAGGCTCAAGTGACACTAATCAATTATGCCGCTCCCACTGTCTTTGTCGTACACGACATCCTACGCGTCGTTGTTCGCCTCTTCCGAGTCTGAATTGATGAGGACGAGCCCGACAGCATTCCTCTTCACGAGTTCTGCACGGCGCACAGCATCGATAACGGTGGAGGGCGTATGCCTAGGCACTGCCTAGAAGCGTTGCCTCCCTTCCGGGTTGCGCATATCCGGGTAGATCTCCGGACGGTGAGCTCTACAAAGCCAAAGAAATGCCTCCTGTTCCTACTTGAAATGCCTTCGCCAGTACGCGCTGGTGCGCGTGTATCGGTCCATTGCCTCTTCCACTCCGGCAGCTAGCAACGGCGCTCCTCGATCTGCCTCGACAGCGCTATGCCGCGCAAGAGCGGCGCCACGGGCACCCTGACGTAGCTGAGCTCATAGCCGGCTGGTAGCCTTGCTAGCGGCGACGCAAGTATGTCGTAGTGGGCGAAAAACTCGGTCTCGTGCAAGCTAAGATGGGGCCTCTCCATGCCGATGCGTCGTTTCTTTAGGTAGTATTTGATGCTTTTGCTGACGAGAGTAGCAGGGAACGAATGGGGTTTGAGCTTCGGCCACACGGTCGCGGTTATAAAGTCAAGGAGGTAAGCCCACTGGTGGAGTGGTGGTTGCAAGGGTCAATATGGACGCAGAAATGCCTACTCACTGATCGCACTTGCAAAGGACGATCCTTATCGTCCATTCTTCCCAATCCAACGGTGCCTAACAATTGGGACGCAAAATCAACTCGCCCGCGAGGGGGGGGATTCTAGAAGACCCTAACAATAGGCATAGTTTCTGCAAGGTTAACGGGCTAGTTAACGTGGTTTATCTTGGGTTTGACCAGATTTTAAAAAATCATAAGTCTTTCACAAGAATGCGTGGAAATTGCCTCGGGCCCCTGGGCGCGCCCTAATCTTGCACCTCCTTTGAGAAAACACCAGTTTTTTGGGTTAAGAAAATGGAAAGTACAGATTTCTCCAAATGACCATGGAATCTCTAGTTTGAGAAGCCGCTTGTGATGCCGAGAGGGATCTAGGTGCCGGGTTTAGGCTCAATCCATGTAGTGGTTCTATGTTCTGGGCAGCGAGGGGCGGGGAATCTAGGGTTGGAAACCATGTTAACTCACACTCGATAGACATCACGGTGGTGCCTTGGGTGCCAAAGGACTTGGTATGCCTTGCTTATGGTTTTATGAGGACAGTGGGTCACATGCAAGGGCTCTAGGAGCCATTTTCACATTTTTTTTATTTTTTATTTAGATTTTTCTTGATGTCGCCCAAAAAAAGGCGAAAGCTGCTGGTGGTCGCGACAACACAACGGTTGGTGCAATCTTGGACCCAGGCATGCATCCATCCGAGGTACCCCATGGGGCACTCCAAACCATTTTTCCCTGAAAATTGAGAGTGTCTCATAGGATAAATACAGTTAGAAACCGCATTTACCGGGTCGTAACTCAAAAAATACAACATATGCTTGCACCACGAGATAAATACCTACCTCCCGCGAATGGCCATGCACATTGTGTAGCATGCATGGATTTTGCCTCGGGCACCTGGGCGCCCTAATCTTGCACCTCCTTTGGGAAACATTGATTTTTCGAGTTTAGAAAATGGAAAGTCAAGATTTCTCCAAATGACCACGAAATCTCTAGTTGGAGAAGTCGCTTGCGATGTTGAGAGGGATCTAGGTGCCGGGTTTGGGCTCGATCCATGGAGTGGTTCCATGTTCTGGGCAGGGGGGATCTAGGGTTGGAAGCCATGTTAACTCACAATCAATAGACATCCCGGTGGTGCCTTGAGCGCCAAAGGACCTGGTATGCCTTGTTTATGATTTTATGAGGGCAGTGGGTCACATGCAAAGGCTCGAGGAGCAGTTTTCACATTTTTTTTGCAGATTTTGTTTGGTGCCTCCCAAAAAAGGCGAAACCCGCCGGCGGCCGCGGCAACACAACGGTTGGTGCAATCTTGGACCCAGGCATGCATCCAGCCTAGGTACCCCATGGGACACCCCAAACCATTTTTCCCTAAAAATTGAGAGTGTCTTATAGGGTACATATAGTTAGAAACCGCATTTACCAGGCCATAACTCAAAAAAAATAGTATATGCTTGCACAACGAGATAAATATCCACCTCCTGGGAATGGCCATGCACCATGGTGTATCATGCGTGGAAATTGCCTTGGCCCCTGGGCGCGCCCTAATCTTGCACCTCCTTTGGAAAATCACCGGTTTTTTGGGTTCAGAAAATGGAAAGTCAAGATTTCTCCAATTGACCATGAAATCTCTAGTTGGAGAAGTCGCTTGCAATGCGGAGAGGGATCTAGGTGACGTGTTTGGGCTCAATCCATGGAGTGGTTCTATATTTTGGGCAGCAAGGTGGGGAATCTAGGATTGGAAGCCATGTTAACTCACACTCGATAGACGTCCCGGTGGTGCTTTGGGTGCCAAAGGACTTGTTATGCCTTGCTTATGATTTTATGAGCGAAGTGGGTCACATGCTAGGGCTCTAGGAGCTGTTTTCATATATTTTTTATAATTTTTTAGATTTTGTTGGGTGCCGCCCAAAAAAAGGCGAAACCCGTCAGCGGACGCGGCAACGCAACGGTCGGTGCAATCTTGGACCCAGGCATGCATCCAGCCTAGATACCCCATGGGACACCCTAAACCATTTTTCCCTGAAAATTGAGAGTGTCTTATAGGGTACATATAGTTAGAAACCGCATTTACCGGACCGTAACTCAAAAAAGTACAATATATGCTTGCACCACAAAATAAATACCCACCTCCCAAGAATGGCCATACACCATGGTATAGCATGCGTGGAAATTGCCTCGACCCCATGAGCGCGCCCTAATCTTGCACCTTCTTTGGGAAAATACCGGTTTTTCGGGTTCAGAAAATGGAAAGTTAAGATTTCTCCAAACGACCACAAAAGCTTTAGTTGGATAAATCGCTTGCGATGCCGAGAGGGAGCTAGGTGCCGGGTTTGGGGTCAATCCATGGTGTGGTTCCATGTTCTGGGCAGCGAGGGGGGAATCTAGGGTTGGAAGGCATGTTAACTCACACTCGATAGACATCCTGGTGGTGCCTTGGATGCCAAAAAACTTGGTATGCCATGCTTATGATTTTATCAGGGCAGTGGCTCACATGCAAGGGCTCCAAGAGCTGTTTTCACATTTTTTATTTTTTAGACTTTGTTTCGTGCCGCCCAAAAAAAATGGCGAAACCCGTCGGCGGCCGCGGCAACGCAACGGTCGGTGCAATTTTGGACCTAGGAATGCATCTAGCCTACGTACCCCATGGGGCACCAAAAACCATTTTTCCCTAAAAATTGAGAGTGTCTTATAGGATACATAAGTTAGAAACCACATTTTCCGGGCCATAACTCAAAAAAATACAGTATATGTTTGCACCACGAGATAAATACCCACCTTCCGGGAATGACCATGCACCATGGTGTAGCATGCGTGGAAATTGCCTCGGGCCCCTCGGCGCGTCCTAATCTTGCACCTCCTTTGGGAAAACACCGGTTTTTCAGGTTTAGAAAATGGAAAGTCAAGATTTTTCCAAATGACCATGAAATCTCTAGTTGGAGAAGTCGCTTGCGATGTAGAGAGGGATCTAGGCATGGGGTTTGGGCTCAATCCATGGAGTGGTTCCATATTTTCAGGAACGAGGGGGGATCTAGGGTTGGAATTCATGTTAACTCACACTCGATAGACATCCAGGTGACGCCTTGGGTACGAAAGGACCTGGTATGCCTTGCTTATGATTTTATGAGGGCAGTGGGTCACATGCAAGGGCTCCAGGAGCTGTTTTCACTTTTTTTATTTTTTTAGATTTAGTTTGGTGCCGCCCAAAAAAATGGCGAAACCCGCCGGCGGCCGCTGCAACGCAACAGTCAGTGCAATCTTGGACCTAGGCATACATCCATCCTAGGTACCCCATGGGGCACCCCAAACCATTTTTCCCTGAAAATTGAGAGTGTATTATATGGTACATACAATTAGAAACCGCATTTAACGGGCCGTAACTCATAAAAATATAGTATATGCTTACACCAGGAGATAAATACCCACCTCCCGGGAATGGCCATGCACCATGGTGTAGCATGCATGGAAATTTCCTCGGGACCCTGGGCGCGCCCTAATCTTACACTTCCTTTGGGAAAACACTAGTTTTTTGGGTTCAGAAAATGGAAAGTCATGATTTCTCCAAATGACCACGAAATCTCTAGTTGGAGAAGTCGCTTGCTGTGCCGAGAGGGAGCTAGGTGCCGAGTTTGGGCTCAATCCATGGAGTGGTTTCATGTTCTGGACAGCAAGGGGGAATATAGGGTTGGGATACGTGTTAATTCACACTAGATAGACATCCCGGTGGTGCCTTGGCTGCCAAAGGATCTGGTATGCCTTGCTTATGATTTTATGAGGGCAGTGGGTCACATGCAAGGGCTCCAGGAGCTGTTTTCACATTTTTTTTTATTTTGTTTGGTGCCACCCAAAAAAATGACGAAACCCACCGGCGGCCGCGGCAACGCAACGGTCGGTGCAATCTTGGACCCAGGCATGCATCCAGCCTAGGTACCCCATGGGGCACCCGAAACCATTTTCCCTGAAAATTGAGAGTGTCTTATAGGGCACTTATAGTTAGAAACCGCCTTTACTCGGCCGTAACTCAAAAAAATGTTGTATATGCTTGCACGCGAGATAAATACCCACCTCTCGGAATGGCCATGCACCATGATGTAGCATGCGTGGAAATTTCCTCGGGCCCCTGGACGCCCTAATCTTGCACCTCCTTTGGGAAAACACCGGTTTTTCGGGTTTAGAAAATGGAAAGTCAAGATTTCTCCAAATGACCACGAAATCTCTTATTGGAGAAGTCGCTTGCGATGCAGAGAGGGAGCTAGGTGTCTGGTTTGGGCTCAATTCATGGAGTGGTTCCATGTTGTGGGTAGGGAGGAGGGAATCTAGGGTTGTAAGCCATGTTAACTCACACTTGATAGACTTCTCGGAGGTGCCTTGGATACCAAAGGACCTGGTATTCCTTTCTTATGATTTTATGAGGGCAGTGGGTCACATGCAAAGGCTCCAGGAACTGTTTTCACATTTTTTTTTTATTTTTTTAGATTTGTTTGGTGCCGCCCAAAAAAATGGCGACACCGGCCAGCGGCCTTGGCAAGCAATAGTCGGTGCAATCCTGGACCTAGGCATGCATCCAGCCTAGGTACCCCATGGGCACCCCAAACCATTTTTCCCTAAAAATTGAGAGTGTCTTATAGGGTACATACCGCTAGAAACCGCATTTACCCATACGTAACTCAAAAAAATACAGTATATGCTTGCACCACGAGATAAATAACCACCTCATGAGAATGGGTATGCACCATGGTGTAGCATGTGTGGAAATTGCCTCAGGATCCTGGACGCGCCCTAATCTTGCACCTCCTTTTGGGAAAACACCGGATTTTCGGGTTCAGAAAATGGAAAGTCAAGATTTATCCAAATGACCATGAAATCTCTAGTTGGAGAAGTCGCTTACGATGCAGAAAGGGAGTTAGGTGCCGGGTTTGGGCTCAATCCATGGAGTGGTTCCCTGTTCTGGGCGACGAGGGGAGAATCTAAGGTTGGAAGCCATGTTAACTCACAGTCGATAGACATTTTGGTGGTGCCTTGTCTAACAAAAGACATGGTCTGCCTTGCTTATGATTTTATAAGGGTAGTGGGTCACATGCAAGGGCTCTAGGAGTTATTTTCACTTTTTTTTTAGATTTTGTTTGGTGTCGTCCGGCGAAACCCGCTAGCGGCCGCGGCAACGCAACAGTCGGTGCAATGCTGGACCTAGGCATGCATCCAGCCTAGGTACTCCATGGGGCACCCCAAACCATTTTCCCTGAAAAATTGAGTGTCTTATAGGTATATACAGTTAGAAACCGCATTTACAGGGTTGTAACTCAAAAAAATACAGTATATGCTTGCACCACGAGATAAATCACCACCTCCCGAGAATGTCCATGCACCATGGTGTAGCATGCGTGGAAATTTCCTGAGGCCCCTGGGCGTGCCCTAATCTTTCACCTCCTTTGAGAAAACACCAGTTTTTCGGGTTTAGAAAATGGAAAGTCAAGATTTCTCCAAATGACCATGAAATCTCTAGTTGGAGAAGTCGCTTGCTGTGCCGAGGGAGCTAGGTGCCGAGTTTGGGCTCAATCCATGAAGTGGTTTCATGTTCTGGGCAGCGAGGGGCGGGGAACCTAGGGTTGAAACACTTTATATTTTGGTTTGTAAGTTGAATCTTCTTGAAGTCTTGAACTTCTGGTATTGTAATAATAATAATGTGTGTATGTTTGTAATATGGACCCGCAATGTTTTCGTTGTACCACTCTGAGGGATGTGATATTTACGGAACGGTGTTCTATGGATGTCATGTCAACGACTATAGTGTACTACACATGCAGTGGTATGCTGGGTCACCGCACCTGCGAACTTTCGGGCCGCAAAGTAATTAGCCCGGGTGAGGGATCGGGGGGGGGGGGTCGGGAGAGTACCACCTAGGAACCGTATGGTGCTCTTACTTCCCATCACCCTTTTTGGTGGAAGGATTGGTGGTATTATGTTCATCCCCCACCATAACAACCGTTGGTGTAGCCGAAGCATTCACCATTGGAAGTGTGAGAGGATCCTCTTGAGAAGGAGGTGAGGCTATTTTTTCCTTAACAAGTTGCTCAACTAGGTCATGCAACTGTTTGATTTCATTGCCCAGGAGGAGATCAAGCTTGATACCAATTTCTTGAGATCCTCCATGGACACCGAGGTACTAGCCTCACTTCCTCTTTCTCTATCATTGCTACACATACACTCTTAGGCGGTAAAGCTCGAATTAAGAGACGGGGCTCTAATACCAATTGAAAGGATCGTATGGGCACCTTGAGGGGGGAATAGGTGCTACTTCAAATTTTACTCTTTTTCAATTTAGGGTATGACACAAAGGTAAATTCTCTAGATATGCAACTAAGGTGAATTTACCTATATGTCGTTCTAGAACAATTAACTAAGTAAGAGCAAGGTTGATGTCTACGCACTTCTATTCTTGTAGACAGTTGTTGGGCCTCCAAGTGCAGAGGTTTGTAGAACAGCAGCAAGTTTCCCTTAAGTGGATAACCCAAGGTTTATCGAACTCAGGGAGGAAGTGGTCAAAGGTATTCCCTCTCAAGCAACCCTGCAATCAAAATACAAGAAGTCTCTTGTGTCCCCAACACACCCAATATAGGTGCACTAGTTCGATGAAGAGATAGTGAAATACAAGTGGTAACGGTGCCAGAAAATAGCTTCTGGCTTGTTGTTGATGTGGGGTAACGGTGCCAGAAAAGAGCTGATGGCGTGGAGGAAAGGTAAAATCCCAAAAACCTCCCCGGCAAACGGAACAAGGATGGAAGCAAGCAAACATGCAACATATCTAGATGCAAACGGTGTTTCAATGTTTAGAAACAAGGCCTAGGGATCATACTTTCACTAGTGAACACTCTCTCATATAAATATCCTCTCTTCATGATACTACTCTTAACTACTCTCCGGTTGGACACTCTAATCATTGGTAGGGCTATAACAGCACTCCTCAAAGTCCGCCTTCCCCAATCTAGATAACCCCACACTGTCACCTTGAGCGCTAGATGGTTCCAACAAAAACCACAATTTCATAGAGATATCCAACTCCAAATATAACTCATAACAAATATTCAATCTAGCCAAAGTGCCACACACGGTATGCACGCTATCACTTTCACACACGTGGGGAAAAGCATAGATCTATTAAAGCACAAAGAGTATTTATGTAGACTCAAATCTAAGTGCCACCATGGTGTGCACGCTGTCACTTTCACACACATGGGGAGAGCAGAGATATATTAAAGCACTTGAGTAGCAAGGTAGATCTACTTGATTACAAAGCTCATGATCACAATATGACCATGCATAGAGAGAGAGAGAGAGATGAACACATAGCCATGGTAGAGCCCTTAGCCTCGAGGAAGAACTACTCCCTCGTCATCATGGGAATCAGCAACGGCGATGGAGATGGTGGTGGAGATCGATGGAGATGGCTCCGGGGGCACTTCCCCGTCCCGACAGGGTGCCAGAACAGAGACTTTCTGTCCTCCGAATCTCCCCTTCGGTGGCGACGGTGCTACGGAGGTTTTCGTGGCTTTCTAATGGATGCCCTAGGGTTTTTGGGTCGGAGGCTTCTTATAGGCGTAGGAATCAAGGTCGGTGGGGGTCCAGGGGGCCCACACCTCTGTGGGCGCCTCCAGGGCTTGCCCGCGCCTAGGGGGTGCAGCCACCCTGTGCCCCCCATCTGGCTTTGCTTCGTGGTTCCGTGTTGCTCCGGGAAAAATAATAACTTTGGCTTTTGTCCCGTACAATTCCGAGAATATTGATTTTCTGCCTTTCTAGAACCAAAAATAGAAGAAAACAGGCAACTGGCACTGTGGAAACTTGTTAATAGGTTAGTTCCGGAAAAGATATAAAAACACCTCAAAGTGTAGAAAAAACATAAGACAAATGATACAAAACAAGCATGGAGCATCAAAAATTATAGATACGTTTCCAAGGTACCAAGCATCCCCAAGCTTAACTCCTGCTCTTCCTCGAGTAGGTAAGTGATAAAAATAATAATTTTTGAGGTGACATGCACCATCAAAACCAAGATCAAACCATTTGCAAGCATTGAAAGCTGGGATCAAAGAACTCTAAACATGTGCATGAAAGATGGAGTTCCAACAATAGGACATAGTAACTATGCATGCAACATGAAAGGCTACAAACAAAGATCATGAATAACATGCATTGAAAAATGTTTGTTTGTTTCACATACAGAAAACATAGCATAGTGGCATTCAGCTTGTCCCTCATAGAGTAGCAAATAGATGCATAGGACACCTTCAAAGTTCACAAGGGTGACTAGAAACAAATAGCACAAGAACAAGTAATATCACAATATGCGTCAATCAATAAGCTTTGGAACACTGCACACAGAATGACAACTATGCTCTCTTAATGGTGCCTAAAGGTAGAAGGTGGAGACTCAATAGTGGTGGAAGAAAGGCCTTTTTTATAAAGGAAGCAGGGATTACAAGTTTCAAAAAGAGCTTCCAAAAATTATGGTACTTGTTAGCTTTCAGCCCTCATTGCCCCTATCATAAGCATCTTTAAGTGATTAAGGTTAAAGTGGCAAAGCTGGAGTATATGCTTGACGAAGTATAAGTTGTCAATCTCAAGTCCCTTGAATACGAGGACCACACCTCATGCATACTCAACTTTGGGTCCAGGTAAGTTCTTGTCACTGTAAGTATTTGCATATCATTGAGAACCACTAATGGGGTACCCCTTGCACATGGTACATGAGCTTTCCCATAACCAAAATGACAGGGCAAGCAGACAATGAGCATCTCAACAATCTTTTTATTTACCATATGCATAGCTTTTTATTGAGGATGCTTCATAGTTAGCTCATTATGGTGATGCTACAAGTTTCCACCATGATTAGGCATGGCTTAGGCTAGCGGCCCAGGCGTTTCTCTAACACAGAATACAAACTCCATGGACTTACAAGTTCCCTCTTTATTTCACACTGGTGACATCCATAGACAAAAGAGCATGCTATCAACTAAGTACAACAAGGTACAAGTGCGATGTTGAAAACGTTCCCCATGACATCACGGTTCTGCTAATTCCAACTTATAAGTGCAAGCATATACAACAAAGTTGTCACAATGGTTCAAGTTTATTAGGGGCAAAGAATAAAGTGTGCCATCAAGTTCGTGAGGGCTTTAATCACTAAGTTTTCACATAACAAAATAGTTTTTAATTGGAAGATAGTTGAAAACAAGAATATACTTGGAATGGTGTAACACACCATGCATAGGAATTTATAGTGGACACTTTGGAATAACTTGGTTTCTTGGGAGTTGGAAGCATGAGTAAAACTTACTCATACAAGTGGAGTCTAGCAAAAGACTGGGAGCAACCAAATAAGAGAGCAATAATGGCCATAATCATGCAGAGCAACAAAGAATTACTAATCAAAGCATAGATTGGTACTACAAGTCAAGGACTAAATGATCATAGAGGCTAATGGTGACTTTTCATAGTCATAACAAGGTGTGAGCATGTGCCAAGTCAACCCCAAGCAAAACATCAAAGGAGAATACCACTATACTATGCTTTTGCATGCTAAAACAACGCATAATTTCTTCAAGTCACATTAAGCAATCCCAATTGTTTGGAACAAGACATGCTACAACAATAATCTCCAAGCATAAGGTCAAAAAAACACCTAGCATGCCATGCTAAAGTCTAAGTCATAGTCAATGCAAGCTCCTCTTGCAGTTACAAGCAAGAACTTACTACTCCTTTCCAACACCAAGCAACTTATTTGAAACAACTCATAAAGATAATAATCAATAAAGATCAGTGAGCTTGTATCACAAATCCACAAAGAAGAACTAAAAAGTTCTAAGCTTGAAGCACAAGAAAACTAAGGCTAAACGTAGTGCTAGCAAAAGTGAACACTCACAAAACAATAAGAGTGAAAACTAGAGTATTCTAGGCAAT
This sequence comes from Avena sativa, assembly GCA_916181665.1. NCBI lineage: Eukaryota > Viridiplantae > Streptophyta > Magnoliopsida > Poales > Poaceae > Avena > Avena sativa. The sequence goes on along the minus strand of OV702294.1, from coordinate 159,745,282 downwards.
GGAAACAGAGTGTGTCTCTCTCCAAAAGAAGTCTGGTGTAACCAACCAACTTACTCAAGCAAACTAAGCAAACGGAAACCAAAAACGAAAACAAAGACGCTCCAAGAACAACACAATTGTGCATGAAACAATAAATATGAAGTGTCTAGAAAGACCTGAGATTTTTATTGATGAAGAAGGGGATGCCTTGGGCATCCCCAATCTCTGACGCTTGTACCTCTTGAATATTTCTTGGGGTGACACGGGGTGGCATCCCCAAGCTTGTGCTTTTGTCCATTCTTCATCTCATTACATCATTCTTTCTCTACACCTGCAAATTTTCCTTCATACAAAACTTCACATAATCTTCATTAGCAACATTAGTGTATTCAAGAGATAATAGACCTTTAGGCAAAGATTTGGAACAGCAAGACTTTTCACTAAAAACACAAGCTACTGTAGTAACTCCTTCAAAAATCTCAATTCCCCAAAAAGAACCCAAAAAGGAATCAATAAGAAGAAAATGCAAATAATGGCAGAAATCTGTCAAAACAGACCAGCAGGTAGAAACCATTTTTCTTGAAGACCTTCTTTTGATCAAATCAAAAAGTGTTGAACTAATGGAAGTTATCTAACATACTGGGGGATTTAATCGTAAAGTTTCAGCTCAATCCGAGTTACAGAGACTCCTCACGAATTATTATGGTGGAGGACAAAATTTTGTTTCAGGACAGCAACTCCCCAAATATTACTTTCCTCTCATTAGAGGTCATTCTTGGCACAAAAAGCAAACAAAAAGTATAATGAGAGGTCATTACAGAAGTAATAACTTCCAAGACTCAAGAAAACTCTTGGGTTATCTCCCAACAAGTACTTTTCTTTAATGCCTTTAAGTTAGGCTTGATAGTTTGAGAAGATGCTCACATAAGAAATATGAATTGATTTAAAAGAGAGCATCAAGAAGCAAATTCAAAACACATTTAAGTCTAACCCACTTCCTATGCATAGGAATCTTGTAAATAAACAAGTCATGAAAGCACAAAGAAACAAGCATAGGAAAGCAAAACAAATGCAACTTCAAAATTTTCAACATAAAGAGGGGAAACTTAATATTGTTGAGATACATAAGACCATGTTTCCCTCTATCATAATAACTTTCAGTAGCATCATGAATAAAATTAACAATATAACTATCAAATAAAACATTCTTATCATGAGTCACATGCATAAAATGATTATTACTCTCCACACAAGCATAATCATTCTTATTAATTGCAGTGGGAGCAAATTCAACAAAATAGCTATCATTACTATTCTCATCACCATAATCATCAAATATAGGAGGCATATTGTAATCACAATAAATTTTCTCCTCAATAGTAGGTGGACTGAAAATATCATACTCATCATTGTAGTCATCATAAATTGGAGGTTTGGTATCATCATAAGCAAGAGAATAGCTATATTCCAAAGCTGGGGAACTAAAAAGATCATTTTCATAAAAACCAGCTTCCCCAAGCTTAGACGTTTCCATAGCATTAGCAACTATGGTGTCCAAAGAATTCATACTAACAACATTGCTATTAGCATGCAAATAAAGTTCCATAGGTTTTTTAATTTTCTCTTCAAACACTTCATGTCCTAACTCAAGATAAACACTATAAAGCTCTCTAATTTTTTTGTTTTCCATTAAGCCTAACTAGTGAAAACAAGAAACAAAAAGACAAAATTGCAGAATCTAAAGGAAATAACTTCGAGCACTCACACCGGAGGATGTGAGTACCTTTTACCTTACCTCCCCGGCAACGGCGCCAGAAAAGAGCTTGATGTCTACGCACTTCTATTCTTGTAGACAGTTGTTGGGCCTCCAAGTGCAGAGGTTTGTAGAACAGCAGCAAGTTTCCCTTAAGTGGATCACCCAAGGTTTATCGAACTCAGGGAGGAAGTGGTCAAAGGTATTCCCTCTCAAGCAACCCTGCAATCAAGATACAAGAAGTCTCTTGTGTCCCCAACACACCCAATATAGGTGCACTAGTTTGGTGAAGAGATAGTAAAATACAAGTGGTAACGGTGCCAGAAAATAGCTTCTGACTTGTTGTTGACGTGGGGTAACGGTGCCAGAAAAGAGCTGATGGCGTGGAGGAAATGTAAAATCCCAAAACCTCCCCGGCAAACGGAACAAGGATGGAAGCAAGCAAACATGCAACAGATCTAGATGCAAACGGTGTTTCAATGTTTAGAAATAAGTCCTAGGTATCATAATTTCACTAGTGAACACTCTCTCATATAAATATCCTCTCTTCATGATACTACTCTTAACTACTCTCCGGTTGGACACTCTAATCATCGGTAGGGCTATAACAGTACTCCTCAAAGTCTGCCTTCCCCAATCTAGATAACCCCACACTGTCACCTTGAGCGCTGGATGGTTCCAATAAACACCACAATTTCATAGAGACATCCAAATCCAAATATAACTCATAACAAATATTCAATCTAGCCAAAGTGCCACACACGGTATGCACGCTATCACTTTCACACACATGGGAAAAAACATAGATCTATTAAAGAACAAAGAGTATTTATGTAGACTCAAACCTAAGTGCCACCATGGTGTGCACGCTGTCACTTTCACACACATGGGGAGAGCAGAGATCTATTAAAGCACTTGAGTAGCAAGGTAGATCTACTTTATTACAAAGCTCATGATCACAATATGACCATGCATAGAGAGAGAGATGAACACATAGCTACCAGTAGAGCCCTGTAGCATCCCAATTGTCTAACAATTGCAATGCTACTAGCCTAGTCTAGATAGATGCTACCTTCCTACATATAACTGTTGCATCATAATTATATCATGCTCATGTCATCATGCCACCTTGCATTTGAGCATCATATAAAACCCTTTTCATTTGGTTCTTATCTCATATGCATTGTAAATTGTATTTGCCTCTTGATATTGTATTTGGTTCTTGATATATTGTTTAAATGCCCAAGTTGAGTTGGGGGCATATCTCTTATTAACTCCACCACCCTTCTTTTCATCACCTTATAATTCCACCATCCAACTAAATATGAGCTTGGCATCTACTGGTTTTACTTCTAGCTCATGTGGGTTGGGATGGATCCAATTCTTTTACCACATGCTCTTATCTTATCATCATGTTGTTTTCACATCATGGATATATGAGAGCCATATGGCCACCTTTGCATGCCTTGTGAGTGGGACCCTTTGCCTAGCTTCCATATGGATTATCATGGAATTATGCTCATGTTGGAATATTTTGGGGCTATTAAATACCTAGTGGCACACACACACTAGCAAGTCCCATTTCTATTCAAATATGGTCATCTCCATCTACTCCACATGGGGCATCCTTTCTTTTCTTTTGCTTGGCTTTATTCCACTTTTGGAAATGCAAATGAACAATGCCATGTTTAATATTATTGTTTTCACAAGAATCAACATGGCAATAAATGTTTTGCATGGGCCATGCAAGCCCCACCTTTTGCTTGTTCTTTGGATTTTATTTGAATTATGAGTGCATTTAAACCACATCTCTCTCTCCTCTTAGCTTGATCTTGTTTGAGCTTGCTTAAGACCATCATCACCACACCCCTCTCTTGTGTTGCTTGATCTAGTTGGAGCATGCAATCTCCTTGAAACCCCAAGCCACCACCCCATCACCCTAGTCACCTAGCTATCACCACCCTACCTCACCTCTCCTCTCTTTACCATCCCCTCTAACCTAGCTCTAAGCAAAAACCTAAACCCTAAGTATCCCCTCTCTCTCGGCCTCTCCTCTCTCTCTAGCGTGCAGGCCCCTCCCTAGCTACCAACCACCCCAGGCCGAGGCCATACCCCAGCCCTAACCGGGCTACCCCTCTCCTATCCAAACCTAGCTACCACCCTGCCCTAACCCTAGACCGAACCCATGCCCCTCCCTCTCTCTTCTCCCTCTGCCCCAGCTGCCCACACCGAGCCACTCTCCCAGGCCTCGCCGTCCCCACCTGGCAGCCTCACCTTCCCCCAACACCATCTCTCCTGCCAGCTCGTGCACGTGAGGGAGGGTGCAAAAAGGTGGCCGAGCCAACCTTCCCCTCCCCCACGCAACCTCACCTGCCCCTCTCGTTCTTATCCACCCCCTCGCCCCTCTAGCCTCCCCCAGATCCGCCCAGGGCGACGCCCCCGTCTCCCCTTCCTCTCCTCTCCTCTACCTAGCCTCGCCGGCCACCGTCGGTCTCCTTCTTTCTCCGTCGTTCCAGGAGGCGCAGGCGGGCAGCAGCGTGTCAGCGAGGACGATAAGGCCGCCCTGCTTCGCCCCTGTACCTGCAGACGAAGGAGGAGGACGCCCAGGCCGAGGAGCACCCGCGCCGCTCGACGAAGCCCTAGCTCGCCGTTCCTCTGCCTCACCGTCGACCTGCTGCTCCCCTGCACGATCCAGGCCCTCCAACGACCCCGCGGTGAGCCACGCTACCTCCCAGACACCTCCCCTTTCTTGTTCGTTTCCTGGTTGAGCGGGTCACGGCGACGAGCGCCCTCGGTGCACGGCGTGAACGTCGACGTCGTCTCGCTCCCGCGCGCGCAAACCCTATCTAGTCGCCTACCCCCCCTCCTGTCAACTACCCAACCCCACCGTAGCGGTCGCCGCTGCCGAGCGCCCCCTCGCGGTCGCGAGTTCGATCCCCACCCTCGCCACTCTGCCGCGCGGGGCGGAGAGGAAGATCAACAGTGGGCCGTGGCCACTTTGCGCTTAACCCCCTGGTCTTTTTGCCGCTCTTCCCGCGCTCCTGCCGACCCCACCTGTCTGCCTCTGGCGTTTTTGCAAAAAGGATCCCGCAGTGTTAAGCCCTCAGCCCGCAGTCCTCGCTATGCCGCGTGGCACACCCTCTGGTCGCCCGCTGACGCGTGGGCCTGCGAAGACCCCCGGCCCCACCTGTCATCCGCTAGGGCTAGAAGAGCTCGCGGTGACAGAAGTGTTTCCGCGCGCGTTTGGTCCAGTCAGCCGTGGCCCCACATGTCTGTGTCTGCGGCTAGGTTCACTGGAGTATAAAAAGTATTTTCGGCTTATCTGTTTTATTTCAAATTTATTTCAAATTATTTCAAATTCAAATTAATTTCTGTTTTTAAATAACTTTTAAAATACAAATCCAAATAATACAAATAATATATGTTTTCAAATCAGAAAAATGTGAGGATTTCAAATATGCAATCCAAAATATATTTTGAACACTTAAATTTCCAAGTTTATTTAAATTACAATAAATGCCCCTTTTTCTTAAATAATTAATATCTTTTGATTTATAACTCCAAATTTAACAAATGATATGTCTAAAATGATTAGCTCGACGAGACCTTTCTGTTTATGCATTCCTTGGGTTGTTTTGAAGCATGCATCATATAAATATAAAGTGTACAGCAACTATTATGGGCATAAAATGGGGCCAAAACTAGATAAAATGGCTTATTCTTGTGTTTCACACCTCACCCTTGCCATGCTACTTCAATGCCATGCAAATTGTGCATCATTCATCATGGCATGATTGTTTGCTTGTTGCATTTTATTCATATGCTTGCGCACTTTATTTATGTTGGCCCTTGTTTGTTTGGTTCTTCTTCGAATAGACGCTGAGCAGGGGATATATCAAGAGAACCAGGAGCATTACCCAGATCCATCCTTTGCTTCAACTGAGCTGCCAGGCAAGCACTACCACATGCTTGCATACCTATAGTACCTATTGCCTCTATCTTATTCTTGCATCATTGAGTCGCGATTGCATTAAACTGAATCCCAAGTACTGCATAGCCTTTACTTTTAAACCCCACCGAAGCTTGTTCCCCCATCCCATGAGCCATTATTACAGGAGTTGATTGAGCCATGCGAGTCGTAGAACAGCATGCGTAGGGTATGTGAGTGTCTGATGGATAACGAGGTACCTAAACAACTTAACCTGAGTAGTATTGGGATAACTAATGAAAGTGGCACCGGTGAGCAATATCTGTTATTTGGTTTTTATGCTCACTTGTGTCCCGTAAGACCCCGAGTACTTGATTCCTGTTCCAAGAATATTCGCGCTATCCACATCCGGGAGGCCTTATGGACCCCCCTGAGCCAGAGCTTGATTCATTCTTATTTCTTGGGGCCACAAACTAGTTTGAGGTTTTATTTACTATCCTATACTTATGCCATGCTTTACTGCTTTATTTAAATTGTGCGAGGTACTGCACACTGTACTGTTTAGGATTGCGGAGTGTTTTCGCGGTGTCGACAAGCCCAGTCACATTTTCGGGTTCCCAGTCGTTCACAGCCATTGGCGCAAACCTTGAGTCCGTCTCGGAGTCAGCTAGCTCCGTTGCGGGTAGCTTAATGGGGTGGCCCCCTGAAATATTTCTGAATCCTGTAATTGCTTTGTCGTGACTGCCTCGTTGGGTTTTGATTTGGTTTTTCCGAGGCATATCGAGTGTGTGTTGCTATTTGTGCACCCCTGCAGGGTAAAACTTTCTGAAAGCCGTGTCCGCGGTTATGGACGACTTGGAGCACAGTTTCTCGATCATAGACAAGCATAACTAAAGTACCGCTTCTAATTTGACTAGACTAGGTACCTGACTAGTAAATAGCGCAACACTCATGGAATGGATAATAAAACTGCCAACGGGTGGGGGTTGTTCGTTCGCTTCCTCGTCGGTAAGCGAGGAGGAGGATGGATCTGTTAAGATTACCTTTATAACTGTTATAACTGTTGTTCTTAATTCACGGACATCCGTCTATCTTTGGTTAGGCGGATGGTTAGCGAGTATCTATAGAATTGCTAGGGTTTATCTTTTGCTGCAATTGCGTCACCCCAGGTTGTGTCCCCTTTAGAGGCATAAAGACTTGCTGAGTACCCCTAGGGTCTCACACGATAAATTATTGGTTCAGATGGACAGGTACACTCGCAAGATGGATACTGGGTGGAAGAGACGGACGATGTGGGCAACGATCATTCGGTGTAGAGATTCCGGGAACGGGGATCCGTGAGATCTGTGGGCGGGATGTGCTTATTTATGGGGCATCTTATGCCGATTTGCTTCTTATCCGTACTCGGATTTTTGTCTTCCGCTTCCGCTTGATACTCTATTGATTGATGTATGAGGAGATATCCTAAACTATTATATCTATCTAGGATATTTGGATCTTGCCGTATGGCGTTGCTATATTTCCTTTCTTTTTAGATGGAATGGCTCTGATGTACTATTGTATGGTGGCTTGCATACATACTCATTTGTGTATGTAGTTGATCCCTTCGCCTGCCGATTACGCCGCCCGTTCTTGTCCCGATGTTTGGAAATGGTTGGGACGGCCGAAAGGTCTACCTGTGAGTGGCATTTGGGCCCCACCGTACTATTTCAACCATTTCTGATCATCCAGGCTTGTACTAGGAGCGTAATTCACCGAGGTAGTTACAATTGGTATCAGAGCCATCCCGCCCTTCAGGGTCTCAGCCAAATGGTCGTTGTCTGTCTAGCAAATATTTTGGTAGTTATGTATATTAAGGAAAAACAAAACGCGAGAGTAGGACTGCTTCCACTTTTCTTCTTACCCAACCACCACCTTTTCTGGTAAGGAAGTGTAACGTTTTCAATCCTCTTCTTAAACTTCAAACTAGGATTCACGTGTTCTGGGTTTCCGTAGTACCATAGAAAGTGTGAGTGTGTGTGTGTGTGTAATTCCTTGTCTATCTGTTGCATCCAACTTGTTATCTTATCTGCCTTTGGTTATCAACTGTTGGTACATTCCATACTAACAGGCTTTTGCAAACCGGCGCGATCTATCTGACTCCTTGTTAACCGGTGCCATCTTCTTAAGGGCGTTCTTCCTTCTAGCAACTCCACCTTCCGTGCAAACCACTTATCAGGTAGAGAGGTAGAGTCGCTAATCTTGTTTCGTTATCTGATTTTGCGCATCTATTGGTATTTTCATGCCGAAAAATGCGGAAATTTTTTCTTTGATACATCTGTGTTTCCACACTCCTTTTCAGTCGTGTGTGAAACATTATCTATCTTCCTTTTATCAGCATGTCCATGCTAACTCATTCTTTTGTCACCGGCGCTTAATCCTGGAGTTTTCACTTCATCTTCTGTTCTCTTGGGCTAATTACATAACATGTGTCGATCCGATGCTGATGAGTGTAATTTGGCTCTTGGCATAGCTATATTCCACTCATGATAAGTGTCGATTGGAATATGGAAAAATGCTACCACTCCGGATTGCCAAAGATACTCCTGTGATTTTGAGTACACCGTGATCCTATCTATGCTTATTCAAGCATCCTTGGAAATCCGGAGTTCTCAAAGCATTACGGCGGTCCATCATCTGTTTATCATGCTGCACATCTTTTTTCAACTCCATATCTGCACATCTTTTTTTCGTCTCTGATAGATCATACCATAAGCAAAGCTATATCATCGTTTCTTATCCAAGATCTCCTTATCTTTGTAACCGGCGACCCAATCGGCAATGTGAACCAGGCGACATCTCTTTTTCTTCCGAAGGACCAGATAATCTATTCTCCCAGTGCATCTTCTTCAATTCTGGAATCAGCAAGTTCATTGTTAATTCCATCCTTCATCTTCAACCAATCCGGAGTTGTTCCTTGTTGGCAAGTTATCATCGTCGTTCCGCTAAAGTTTTTCCTCAAGTCTGCTAAATCTTTCTCAATCTTTTCAAGAAGAACATGGAGTTCTTTTCACCTCTATCTCATTAAGTGATCTTTTGAAACCCTCTCGTTCTATCATCTACGCTCAATCCACCGGAGGCCATGAAGACTTTTCAGATCTTTCGTAATCCTTCTATGCAAGTGGTGCTATCTTTTTCTTTATCTGTGGAATCTTGCAGTTGTCTCCGTGATCTTCCTTCCTATCTTTCCGGTGGCTTGGTACTTCCGATATGACGACAACATCGTCACCCTTATCTATCTTGAATCCGGCGAACCGTTTGCATCTATCCTTGTTTTCTAACGAAGTTCCATGAGCTCTTCTTATCAATACCTTCAGTCTGTTTCGGTAGTTGGGTTGCATGGTTTTCTTATTCATGTGCGGAGTAATGCTTTGAGTGCGGGATGGAGTAGCTACCATACCACTACTCTTATCATTCGCTCTCGTACATTGAATTGGTGAACTAATGTGATTTCACTCATTCCACGGAAGTTAGAAGTGGCCTTTATCCCTCGATACTTTTGCTTCCGTCCTTGTTTTTCCGGAGTGCTCTCTCGAAGAAAGTAATCAATAATCTCTTGTCGGTGATCTCGTCGTATCCTACACGGAGCAAAATCTTCTGTTATCTGGTGGAAACAAACGCAAACTCCTTTCGATCCTCGTATTTCTACCGGTGCTCTACATCCCCAATCAAGATGAAAGGAAGCTATCTCTCTCTTTGTTCATCAATTCCTTGTTGTGGTAAAGCCAATTATGGTTGACGCCATCAGCCGCAAATCTATTGCGTTAGCCTCAAGGCTAAAGAAAGCAATAAGTACCTCTACAATAAACTACAGATCCTTTATATCCTCTGCTTCTCGGGTTTCCACCATGATCTGGCGTCACATCCGTATCTGGAAGTTATATCCGTGCACCTCAATTCCGTGATCCTTTGGTCTTACCGGCGCAAGAAGAATCTAATCCGACGATGTCTAACTAGATCTTTCTGATGATATCAAGGGACTCTATTGTTTGAAGGCAATATTGTTTTCGAACTTCCTTTCCCAAATCCGAGAGGATACGATGCTATTGTCATAGTGATTCAAGCCTCTCCAACCTAGCTCTTTTCTTCCGGCGCGACAAAGATCCATCCTCTCTAGTATCGGTAAATCTTTAATCTTAACGGCGTGTCTTTCTTTATCCACGATGCATCATCTTCCCCTTCCTTTCCCAAGTGGTTCTAGTCTTTTATCATGTTTCTTGAGAAAAACCGGAGCTATGTCCATCCTATCCTTCTTGTCTCACGACAATCCTTCAATCCATCCAAACCTTTGTGTCTCTAGCAAAACGCAAGACTCGCAACAAGTCTAGCAAGTTTTGCAAGGTGTAGTGGTCGCACCATTCCGTTCGTCATCATCTTGGGAACGTGAGGGTCACCTTCGTTCGAACACCCGCCTCTCTTTGTGTGGTTTTCTTTTTCATAGGAATCTCGGGGCGAGATTCTTGTTTAGTGGGGGAGAGTTGTAGCATCCCAATTGTCTAACAATTGCAATGCTACTAGCCTAGTCTAGATAGATGCTACCTTCCTACATATAACTGTTGCATCATAATTGTATCATGCTCATGTCATCATGCCACCTTGCCTTTGAGCATCATATAAAACCCTTTTCATTTGGTTCTTATCTCATATGCATTGTAAATTGTATTTGCCTCTTGATATTGTATTTGGTTCTTGATATATTGTTTAAATGCCCAAGTTGAGTTGGGGGCATATCTCTTATTAACTCCACCACCCTTCTTTTCATCACCTTATAATTCCACCATCCAACTAAATATGAGCTTGGCATATACTGGTTTTACTTCTAGCTCATGTGGGTTGGGATGGATCCAATTCTTTTACCACATGCTCTTATCTTATCATCATGTTGTTTTCACATCATGGATATATGAGAGCCATATGGCCACCTTTGCATGCCTTGTGAGTGGGACCCTTTGCCTAGCTTCCATATGGATTATCATGGAATTATGCTCATGTTGGAATATTTTGGGGCTATTAAATACCTAGTGGCACACACACACTAGCAAGTCCCATTTCTATTCAAATATGGTCATCTCCATCTACTCCACATGGGGCATCCTTTCTTTTCTTTTGCTTGGCTTTATTCCACTTTTGGAAATGCAAATGAACAATGCCATGTTTAATATTATTGTTTTCACAAGAATCAACATGGCAATAAATGTTTTGCATGGGCCATGAAAGCCCCACCTTTTGCTTGTTCTTTGGATTTTATTTGAATTATGAGTGCATTTAAACCACATCTATCTCTCCTCTTAGCTTGATCTTGTTTGAGCTTGCTTAAGACCATCATCACCACACCCCTCTCTTGTGTTGCTTGATCTAGTTGGAGCATGCAATCTCCTTGAAACCCCAAGCCACCACCCCATCACCCTAGTCACCTAGCTATCACCACCCTACCTCACCTCTCCTCTCTTTACCATCCCCTCTAACCTAGCTCTAAGCAAAAACCTAAACCCTAAGTATCCCCTCTCTCTCGGCCTCTCCTCTCTCTCTAGCGTGCAGGCCCCTCCCTAGCTACCAACCACCCCAGGCCGAGGCCATACCCCAGCCCTAACCGGGCTACCCCTCTCCTATCCAAACCTAGCTACCACCCTGCCCTAACCCTAGACCGAACCCATGCCCCTCCCTCTCTCTTCTCCCTCTGCCCCAGCTGCCCACACCGAGCCACTCTCCCAGGCCTCGCCGTCCCCACCTGGCAGCCTCACCTTCCCCCAACACCATCTCTCCTGCCATCTCGTGCACGTGAGGGAGGGTGCAAAAAGGTGGCCGAGCCAACCTTCCCCTCCCCCACGCAACCTCACCTGCCCCTCTCGTTCTTATCCACCCCCTCGCCCCTCTAGCCTTCCCCAGATCCGCCCAGGGCGACGCCCCCGTCTCCCCTTCCTCTCCTCTCCTCTACCTAGCCTCGCCGGCCACCGTCGGTCTCCTTCTTCCTCCGTCGTTCCAGGAGGCGCAGGCGGGCAGCAGCGTGTCAGCGAGGACGATAAGGCCGCCCTGCTTCGCCCCTGTACCTGCAGACGAAGGAGGAGGACGCCCAGGCCGAGGAGCACCCGCGCCGCCCGACGAATCCCTAGCTCGCCGTTCCTCTGCCTCACCGTCGACCTGCTGCTCCCCTGCACGATCCAGGCCCTCCAACGACCCCGCGGTGAGCCACGCTACCTCCCAGACACCTCCCCTTTCTTGTTCGTTTCCTGGTTGAGCGGGTCACGGCGACGAGCGCCCTCGGTGCACGGCGTGAACGTCGACGTCGTCTCGCTCCCGCGCGTGCAAACCCTATCTAGCCGCCTACCCCCCCTCCTGTCAACTACCCAACCCCACCGTAGCGGTCGCCGCTGCCGAGCGCCCCCTCGCGGTCGCGAGTTCGATCCCCACCCTCGCCACTCTGCCGCGCGGGGCGGAGAGGAAGATCAACAGTGGGTCGTGGCCACTTTGCGCTTAACCCCCTGGTCTTTTTGCCGCTCTTCCCGCGCTCCTGCCGACCCCACCTGTCTGCCTCTGGCGTTTTTGCAAAAAGGATCCCGCAGTGTTAAGCCCTCAGCCCGCAGTCCTCGCTATGCCGCGTGGCACACCCCCTGGTCGCCCGCTGACGCGTGGGCCTGCGAAGACCCCCGGCCCACCTGTCATCCGCTAGGGCTAGAAGAGCTCGCGGTGACAGAAGTGTTTCCGCGCGCGTTTGGTCCAGTCAGCCATGGCCCCACATGTCTGTGTCTGCGGCTAGGTTCACTGGAGTATAAAAAGTATTTTCGGCTTATCTGTTTTATTTCAAATTTATTTCAAATTATTTCAAATTCAAATTAATTTCTGTTTTTAAATAACTTTTAAAATACAAATCCAAATAATACAAATAATATATGTTTTCAAAACAGAAAAATGTGAGGATTTCAAATATGCAATCCAAAATATATTTTGAACACTTAAATTTCCAAGTTTATTTAAATTACAATAAATGCCCCTTTTTCTTAAATAATTAATATCTTTTGATTTATAACTCCAAATTTAACAAATGATATGTCTAAAATGATTAGCTCGACGAGACCTTTCTGTTTATGCATTCCTTGGGTTGTTTTGAAGCATGCATCATATAAATATAAAGTGTACAGCAACTATTATGGGCATAAAATGGGGCCAAAACTAGATAAAATGGCTTATTCTTGTGTTTCACACCTCACCCTTGCCATGCTACTTCAATGCCATGCAAATTGTGCATCATTCATCATGGCATGATTGTTTGCTTGTTGCATTTTATTCATATGCTTGCGCACTTTATTTATGTTGGCCCTTGTTTGTTTGGTTCTTCTTCGAATAGACGCTGAGCAGGGGATATATCAAGAGAACCAGGAGCATTACCCAGATCCATCCTTTGCTTCAACTGAGCTGCCAGGCAAGCACTACCACATGCTTGCATACCTATAGTACCTATTGCCTCTATCTTATTCTTGCATCATTGAGTCGCGATTGCATTAAACTGAATCCCAAGTACTGCATAGCCTTTACTTTTAAACCCCACCGAAGCTTGTTCCCCCATCCCATGAGCCATTATTACAGGAGTTGTTTGAGCCATGCGAGTCGTAGAACATCATGCGTAGGGTATGTGAGTGTCTGATGGATAACGAGGTACCTAAACAACTTAACCTGAGTAGTATTGGGATAACTAATGAAAGTGGCACCGGTGAGCAATATCTGTTATTTGGTTTTTATGCTCACTTGTGTCCCGTAAGACCCCGAGTACTTGATTCCTGTTCCAAGAATATTCGCGCTATCCACATCCGGGAGGCCTTATGGACCCCCCTGAGCCAGAGCTTGATTCATTCTTATTTCTTGGGGCCACAAACTAGTTTGAGGTTTTATTTACTATCCTGTACTTATGCCATGCTTTACTGCTTTATTTAAATTGTGCGAGGTACTGCACACTGTACTGTTTAGGATTGCGGAGTGTTTTCGCGGTGTCGACAAGCCCAGTCACATTTTTGGGTTCCCAGTCGTTCACAGCCATTGGCGCAAACCTTGAGTCCGTCTCGGAGTCAGCTAGCTCCGTTGCGGGTAGCTTAATGGGGTGGCCCCTTGAAATATTTCTGAATCCTGTAATTGCTTTGTCGTGACTGCCTCGTTGGGTTTTGATTTGGTTTTTCCGAGGCATATCGAGTGTGTGTTGCTATTTGTGCACCCCTGCAGGGTAAAACTTTCTGAAAGCCGTGTCCGCGGTTATGGACGACTTGGAGCACAGTTTCTCGATCATAGACAAGCATAACTAAAGTACCGCTTCTAATTTGACTAGACTAGGTACCTGACTAGTAAATAGCGCAACACTCATGGAATGGATAATAAAACTGCCAACGGGTGGGGGTTGTTCGTTCGCTTCCTCGTCGGTAAGCGAGGAGGAGGATGGATCTGTTAAGATTACCTTTATAACTATTATAACTGTTGTTCTTAATTCACGGACATCCGTCTATCTTTGGTTAGGCGGATGGTTAGCGAGTATCTATAGAATTGCTAGGGTTTATCTTTTGCTGCAATTGCGTCACCCCAGGTTGTGTCCCCTTTAGAGGCATAAAGACTTGCTGAGTACCCCTAGGGTCTCACACGATAAATTATTGGTTCAGATGGACAGGTACACTCGCAAGATGGATACTGGGTGGAAGAGACGGACGATGTGGGCAACGATCATTCGGTGTAGAGATTCCGGGAACGGGGATCCGTGAGATCTGTGGGCGGGATGTGCTTATTTATGGGGCATCTTATGCCGATTTGCTTCTTATCCGTACTCGGATTTTTGTCTTCCGCTTCCGCTTGATACTCTATTGATTGATGTATGAGGAGATATCCTAAACTATTATATCTATCTAGGATATTTGGATCTTGCCGTATGGCGTTGCTATATTTCCTTTCTTTTTAGATGGAATGGCTCTGATGTACTATTGTATGGTGGCTTGCATACATACTCATTTGTGTATGTAGTTGATCCCTTCGCCTGCCGATTACGCCGCCCGTTCTTGTCCCGATGTTTGGAAATGGTTGGGACGGCCGAAAGGTCTACCTGTGAGTGGCATTTGGGCCCCACCGTACTATTTCAACCATTTCTGATCATCCAGGCTTGTACTAGGAGCGTAATTCACCGAGGTAGTTACAAGCCCTTAGCCTCGAGGAAGAACTACTCCCTCCTCATCATGGGAATCATCAACAGCGATGGAGATGGTGGTGGAGATCGATGGAGATGGCTCCGGGGGCACTTCCCCGTCCCGGCAGGGTGCCGGAACAGAGACTTTCTATCCCCCGAATCTCCCCTTCGATGGCAGCGGTGCTACGGAGCTTTTCGTGGCTTTCTGATGGATGCCCTAGGGTTTTTGGGTCGGAGGCTTCTTATAGGCGTAGGAATCAAGGTCGGTGGGGGTCCAGGGGGCCCACACCCCCTATGGGCGCCTCCAGGGCTTGCCCGCTCCTAGGAGGGTGCGGCCACCCTGTGGCCCCCCTCCGGCTTTGCTTCGTGGTTCCGTGTTGCTCCGGGAAAAATAATAACTTTGGCTTTTGTCCCGTTCAATTCCAAGAATATTGATTTTCTGCCTTTCTAGAACCAAAAACAGAAGAAAATAGGCAACTGGCACTATGGCAACTTGTTAATAGGTTAGTTCCAGAAAAGATATAAAAACACCTCAAAGTGTAGACAAATCATAAGACAAATGATACAATATAAGCATGGAGCATCAAAAATTATAGATACGTTTCCAACGTATCAAAGGTATAAGTAAAGTGCAGTAAAGTATAGAAGTAACCAAAGTGGAGCACGCGGAGACATAAGGATGATTTCCCGCAGTTCCTTCCTTTTGAGGGGAAGTACGTCTGTGTTTGTAGAGGGGGTGGTTTCAAACCACCAATGCCACGAAAGGACTCACTTATTCTTCAGTGAACCTCACCCAAAGGGATCGATTCACTCTTCCACTATATCGACAACCTTCGAGGTGGAAGTCGACACCTTTATAACAAGTTCTAGGCACACATCTGCAACTGAATTGGAGGCTCCCGAATACAAGCAAGTTGTCACAACAATAAAACACAAGCTTTTAAGAACCAAATCAAGAACTAGGGTTTCCAATTAAACACTAGAACAAGGGGCCCTCAAGTGATGAGGGGGAAATGAAGATCTCTCTTGATGAATCTGTAGATTAAGGCCCCTCCTTCGATTATCCAAAGATCAAGGACTTTGGATGGTTGGAAGGGAAGATCTTGTTGATTTGGTGTCTCTAGGGTTAGGGTTCTTCTTTTATAAAACGAGCAACCTCCAAAGGTAGAAGAAGGGGCCTTTATATAGGCCCCCAGGAAATGTAGTCGTTGGAGTCACTTAACCCAGACAGTCTGACAGAATTAACCTGGACAGTCCGGCCAGGGCCGGACACTCCAGCTAACATAGCCTGGACAATCTGGCCTGGCAAAGATTTCGGCCAGTGTCCGGGTAGTGTCCGATGTGGGACACAGAACGGCTGCACGCTTCAGTGAAAACTCAAGGGAATACCAGGGCCGGACACTCCGGTTGGAGACACCCGGACATTCTGGCTAGGGCCGGATACTCTGGCACAACCCAACCGTACAGTCTGACGAAATCTGTACATCCCACAATAAAAACCTGGTATCCTATTTTCCCTTTGATTGAGCAATAATAATAATATGCTAACAGTATAAATATGTCCTAAATTTTTTTAGCACACGATTAGAAATATCCTAGTGTTGTTAACAAACATCAAAACAATATGTAACACCCCCGGTCACTCTGGACCGATGGCTGTCACTTCTGGCAGCTCAATAGGATCTCTTGACTAACCCCACATACCAACACTAGTCTTTTCTGCGCATTTTGTCCTCACTCATGCGCACCTGATACCCACTTCCCGGGACCATCCTAGAATTTCTCTAGGCCAAGCACGCTTAACCTTAGAGTTTTTTTAGAATGAGCTTCTAAAAAAGAAGTTGCAACTTGTTGATATGGGTTTCCTATCAATCCTATTGAGTCATGCGCCAGGATCTCACATACACCCACCCTTAGAAGATCGACGTCCTCGCCGAACAACCACAAGCCAGGAACGTCCCCTCTTGGCACATGTCTGTGCGTCCAGTGCCGGCACATTGCCATGGCGTGTCCACTCCGGGCCACACGCGCCATGCTACACATGTCCGCCACTGACCCGCACACGCCCATGTAACCGCGAGGGTCGGCTCTGATACCACTTGTAATGAAGGGTATACGCCCGAGAGGCAATAATAAAGTGGTTATTATCGTATTCCTTATTTATGATAAATGTTTATTTTGCATGCTATAATTGTATTAATACGAAAACGTTAATACATGTGTGTTTAATAAACAAATAGAAAGTTCTTAGTTATGCCTCTCTCATAAACTAGCTCGTTGATTAACAAGATGATCAAATGTTTCCTGATCATGGACATTGGATGTTGTTAATAACAAGATCACAACATCATTGGAATAATGTGATGAACATTCATCCAAAGTATAGCATTACAATCAAGGTCAGTGTGTTTATATTGCTATAACATCATACAAAGTAATCTTAGTCCTTAGACCATGAGATCATGTCAATCACTAACACCGGAAGAGTATCTTGATAACATCAAACGTCACACCGTAACAGGGTGACTATAAAGATGGGTTTAGTGCTAATAAGGTGTTATGTTGAGGCTCATGGATCAAGAGTGTAATTTGTCCATCCCGATGACGGAGAGATATACTCTGGACTCTCTCGGTGATATCATATTAGTTAGCTTGCAAGCAAGTGATTTGATCACTAGAATGTTATATCACGGGAACGAGAAAAGAGTACATGTCGGTAGCGAGATCAAACTGGGTATGGAGATACCGATGTTCGAATCTCGGACATGTAATATATCGCGAGACAAAAGGATTGAGTTACATGCGTATAAGGTTCACACGATCACAGAAGTCATTATTGAATGTGTGGGAGTCAGTACGGATCTCCAGGTTCCGCTGCTGATTATTGATCGAAGAGGGGTCTCGATCATGTCTACATTATTCACGAACCGTAGGGTGACACACTTAAGGGATACCAACACCATTTGGAGAAAATAATATGCCAGAGAAAGAAAAAGGAAAGCGCAGGAATTTATTTCACTAGACACCGAAACTGTTTCGGTTGAAATTGCTGAAACTGGTCCTGCATATGAAATTTAAATGTTATAAGGGGTTTTATGTGAATGTTTGTTAATTAGAGTAATTAACAAAATTCTGAATAAATAAATAAAAGAGTTTTATTTAAATGAGAGCTTGCATTAAATTTGGTGGAAATTTAATGCATGTGAGTGGATTTTTGAGTGGAGGCATGTTTATGTGAGTGGAGGCTTTTCATTTTAAGTGGGAGCTCCACCCACATGAATGTGGAAGAGGTGGGGGCAGCCATCATGGCTGGGCGCCATGCCCCTTGGGGTGCCCCCCTCTCTATAAAAGGCCTCCCTCTCCTCCTCTCAAAGTACACCTCCTCGTGAAGGATCTCTTTTCGCCCTTTAGAATTTCCCCATGGTCTCGGATCAGCGAGATACATGTTCTTGGTGGATTTGTTGCTTCCGCTGCTTCGCTGGAGCGAGGGCGCGGAGGTTGTCGGGGTACCCGGACATGTGTGCGATCACGGATGCACCACTGCTTTGCGGTGCTGGACTTGATGGTGCTGGACCGGCTAGACCAGATGGACTTCATCACGATCTTGATATCGGCAAGCGTTTGACTACATCATCCACAAGTGCAACCTTGTTAACGCTATTCGGTCTTCGAGGGTATGTATTCTATGGATGTATATCCACCCGTTGCTTGTATCTAGTAGATAGATCTTGGTACATAGTTGTTTCCATCATAGGATTTTTTTTGTTTTCTATGCTGCAAACCCTACATGTAACACCCCCGGTCATTCCAGACCGACGACTATCACTTTTGGCAGCTCAATAGGATCTCTAAACTAACCCCACAGACCAACACTAGTATTTTCTGTGCACTTTATCCTCACTCGTGCGCACCTGGTGCCCACTTTCCAGTCAGTCACCCATCCTAGAATTTCTCTAGTCCAAGCACGTTTAATCTTAGAGTTCTTTTCGAATGAGCTTCCAGAAAAGAAGTTGCAACTTGTTGGTATGGGTTTCCTATCAATTCTATTGAGTCATGCGCTAGGGTCTCACACAATATGAAGGTAAAATGCCCTTTTACGTGTCGTCTTCCGATTCAATAGACCCCTAAAGGAACGAAAAGAAGGAGGCAGATTAGATCGATGGCTCGGATCGAGCGATACCTCTTTGAGCTTGGGTGCATGATCATGATTTAAAAAATTAGACCACGTGTGTACTTCCCGCCAAAGGCCATATGGGCATGTACATGTCAGTATGCGGGTATTCTACGCATGCGACGTAGAAACGTAAGTGTCCAACTCGAATACAAAACTTGAACGTATCCGCTCACATGGCAACACCGTCTATGTGGTTTAGGGTGAGTTCTTTTGGGCCCGTCGATGGGCTACCCTCGCGCGCCCTCCTCTAATACGCATGGGGGCAATTCTACCCTTTGGGACGTTTACAACTTTTTAGAGTGGGGGTCTATAGAATCACACCTCTGTCGTGCCACGATCTTTAAGGGTATGAACTCAGTCCCCCCTCTCTGTTATTTATGTCTATATAGAATAGATCTTGGTTGTCATGTTTGCGTAGCTAGATTTTTTTGTTTCATGCTGCGAACCCCAACAATAAATGCAAGTATTAAACCGATAGTTCTGCTATGTATATTTGGTCGGGATGGTCTTTCACCTAGTATTAAGACTGTTATATTTAAGAAAAAACCCGGTTATAGTATTCATGTATCTGAATGGGTTGGAAAATAGTGTTTGGATCATATGGTTTCATTGGTCTTGACAATTAATTTATTATATATTTTGTTAATGTAGTCATGCAGGTTGCTTTATTAACATGAACAACACCAAGACAAATCATATGTCCGATTCCTTTCTTTATCCATCCTAACTCCTCAATTTATTACGGTTATACAATTCCAGCCTTCATGTTTACACTGCAGAGACACCTCTAGTTATCTCCCACAACTCTAGCCTTCACAGAAGAAGAGGAAGGCCAAGATGGTGGCAGCTAGCAAGATCTTGGCCTTTGGGATCTCGTGTTGCTCCAAAAGCTTGGCCATGTCGGCCAGCCCGTCGGAGCCGCGTCCATGAGATGACTAGAACTAGCGCCCAAAAACCAAACCCGAGGACAATAGGATGGACGAGAGCCGGACGCCAGCAGCGGCAAACAAAACCCTAGGGACATGAGGTTATGTGGGTTAATGACTAGGATGGCTCGATCTTTCACGGTTTCTCAAGGGGAGTCGTGAAAATCATGGGAAAACAAAGGGAGAAGGTGGAAAAGAACACACTTCACACGAAAAACACGATGAATACACAGAAAACGCAACGTGGATACAAACCAATTGCTCACTCCATCGGCTACCAGCCCAATACAATCCACAAAGGGGATCGTTATCGAACGAAGAATTCTCTCGATCTCAATCGGAGAGTAAGAACACCTCGATGAGGATCTTGACAACTTTAACTCATGACACACAAGATGAAGGCCTTATACAACTTGACGTCATAGGTAAAATCCAAATAGGTTTGTGATGATAGGGGCTTACTTGGAAATGGAGGTGAGACTCGGGAAATATCCAATCTTATGATTTCTAGTAGTGCAATAGATGAGCAGAGAATTGCAAGGCAGAATGATGAAGATCAGAGAAGCAGGTGACGTGGCCAATAGCTCCTGAATTGTCTCTAATGTGTTTTAAATATTGATGTTCCTACTGTAAAGGCATTATTGTGGTGCCAAGCTTTGCCCCGTATATCAGGTAGTGCCGGGAGAATGTGAGAAAATGATGCAAAACTATTATATTTGGGGCTAAGGTAACATTTATTAAAAAAAACTACCAAAAATCATGCATTTTAGTGGGCGTTTGGTGATTTTGCTTTAAATGTGATGGTTTTGCCTCATTTGCTCTTTCTCCTAGTCGTGTTCTCGAGTTTGTATATAAAAACAGAAAATCTACTCTTAGATCCGTCGGTAGTTTACAAAACCTGGCAAAAAGTGTGAACACATGGTGTCAGTCAGATTAGAATCATTTCGAAAATTTAAAATGTCTTGTAGATCATACCGTTTGTCCGATTTAAAATCCGTTTTCACCGTTGGACTAGTCGTGACGAGATCTTCAAAACTAGATCTCATGTTGATATATTTTGATGAAATTTTTTCGGGCCAAAAACTTATCCACCCTAAACACGTGAGTTAACCATTCCATAATATATAAGTTATTCATCCAGTAACATATAAGTTACCCAACATATAAACGTGGGATAGAACGTTCTTGCATACGTGTTGAGCAAGTTTAATTGAAACGCAGTAGAGTAGTTGTTAGGGTACCGAGGCTTTATTCCCATCAATGTGTTAGCGTCGACGAGCGATAAAGTCTCGGTACCGTAAAACTCTCCGAGGTTTTGTCACCCGTACGCCGCAGTAGCGATGATGAACGACGAAGTCGAGCCGCTAGAATAGTGGTTGCGCTTTACGTTGTTTACTACGAATTAGTGTGGTGGGTGGTTGGGCATAAGACCATATTTATTTTTATCATATACAAAAGAAGCTTAAATTTAGTTCCTTTAAAGAAATTACGTTTGATGTTTGACGTGGTAGCCTTTCGAGGTTGAGTAGTCCGTACGCTGCGAGAACAGCGACGGACGACGAAATCGAGCCGTTAGAATAATTTTTTATATTCTATCTATGGTTAATTTTTATAGTGGTGGATAACCTATATGTTATTGAGTGGGTAACTTACATGATGAAGCATGGATAACTCTAATATTACTGATGGATAACTTGTGGGTAACAAAAAATTATATATCCCTAACACATGATCTATGGATAATTTTATAATAATGGATAACTTATATGTTATTGGATAGGTAACTTTTACATGCTAAAGTCCGGATAAGTCGTGTGTTACATGGATAACTTTTATTAAAAAAAGGTTGTCAGAACATGTCAACATAGGATCTAGTTTCGAAGATATCGTCGTGACTAGCCTAACGATGAAATGAATCTTGTTTGACTAAAAAATATTTTAAATTTTTGTATTTGAATTGAGCTGTCAAATTAAAAATCTTCTCGTTCAATTGCTGACAAATTCCTTTCTAAACGCCCACAAGAATTTTACTTTCTCAGACCGGTCGTTACGTCCTATAAAAAAAAGCAGTGCCAGGTTTTTTCAAAACAAATCAAGAAACGACGAGCAATTGCATTGAGTTTGTCACGTTGCTTTTGCATAACGTTTTTTTCTTGTCGTGGGCGGTTCTAGTTCTTCCTGGACGTCGGTCGATCGGGCAGTTGGAGCCGTCCCCGTCCACAACTCATCATCGTCTCTGTTGCTGCGATTCCTCCCTGACTTGGCCACAGTCCTGAGCCGCCGTGTCCTTTTCCAAATACAACTAGCTGGCGCCGTCGTTATTACACCGTAAAAAAATGCAGACAAATCCGTGGACGACACAGCCTAGCCTAGCGTGCTATACCCAAAATTTGACCGATCTCGGCGACGACCCTAGCTCCTCAATCGAAGCAGTGTCGTAACCTATCTCTTCCTCGACTGGCCGGCGCCATGGCAGACGGCGAGGAGAAGGAAATTGTGGTCGTCGGAGGAGACGAGGAGAACGAGCGGTGCCGGTTACCGCCGGGGTTCCGATTCTCGCCGACGGACGACGAGCTGATCGAGTACTACCTCCTCCCCCGGCTGCAGGGCCGGCCGCACGTGCCCAATGACGCCATCATCGAAGACTACGTGTACCGCTGCCGCCCGGACGATCTTATTCTCAACGGTAGTACACATGTACTCCCTCCCTCCCTTCTATAATGTCGTATGTTTTACAAGTGTCATTGTCCATAGTTAGTGGCTTTTGTAATTTACAAGTGCTTGATGGGTGGCATCAGGGCAGTACAAGGACAGGGGCGAGGACGACGTGTGGTACTTCCTGTCGTCGAGGTCTCGCAAGTACGGGAACGGCGGCCGGCCGTCCCGGATGACGGAGGACGGCCGCGGGCGGTGGAAGGCGACCACGGGCAGCAAGTCTATGGTCACCGCCCTCCAAGGCGTCCAGTACACTCACAGCGGCCTCGGCTACCACGACGGCCCCATCAAGGAGGAGGACAAGGGCAAGTGGCTCATGCACGAGCTCACCGTGCCGGAGTACGAGAACAAGGCCGGCAACAAGAACGCCGCCGACAGCTCCGGAAGAGACACGGTCAGTTCTTTGGAGACACTACGTACTATTTACCGCATTTTGTATCGCTACTTGCTGACCTGAGCGTGGCCGCATTCCATGCTTGCAGTTGGACGAATACGTCATGTGCAAGATTTACATGACCACGAGGGAGTCAAAGAAGAAGAAGAAGAAGAAGCGCGACGAGGCGGGTCCCAGCGGCACGTGTTGTCCGGCCGCGTCGCAGCCAGGGCCGGCGGAGAGCATCCAGGAGACGAAGGTGCCGGAGCAGAGCGTTTCCGAGCGACAGAAGGGCAAGATGCCCGTCGTCGAGAACACTAATAAAAGGAGGCGCGTCGAGGCCGCTAGCAGGCCGAAGCAGGAGCCCCCGGCGTCGGACCAATGCCTCGGGCCACAACCACAAGCACAAGGAGGTCCAACACCGACACGGTTTTACGGCGGCGCCACGCAAGCGCGATTCGGACCTACAGGGTACCACCACCACTACGGTGGCACCGGGCGGCCGATGGCGTACAACCCACATGCATCGATGCCGCGGCCGCCGATGGCATTCAACGGCCAGGTGCCGCCGTACCAAGCCGTACCTTCCCATGGTGGTTTTGGTCAGGCAATGATGATGCCACATTTCGCCCCGGCCGGCCAAACGTTCATCCGACCACCGCGCCCGGCGGTTGCCCCGGGCTATCCGGTGATGCATAGGCCGCCGGAGACGGCAGAGATGCGCGAGAGGCGGGTGTATCAGCAACATATTAACGCGATGCGTCGCATGACGCAACAGCAACATGGCAATGCGGCCTGCGCGGCGGCGCACCAGCCGCGGCCGACGATGCCGTTCATGCAGCAGCAGCCATACTTTGGCGCTGGCTTCAACCATCATCAGTATATGAGGCCCATGGCGCCTCAGTTTCTGCCTTGCAACTATCATCAGCCCGTCGAAGAAGTTGAGCAGCAGGTCCAGTGCAGTTACTCTGTCCAGGACTCTGGCGCGGTAGCGGCGTCGCCGGCCGACACGGAGGCAGGGAGCGTTGGAGGCACAGACGAGGGGGGCGCCGTCGGAGGGGATTGCAGCAACGAAGAGGACAAGGGCTCTGTGGAGGTTGCGACTAAGAAGGCGTTGCCGGACGGAAGAACAGCGCCGACTGACGGCGATGACACCGAAGAAGATACGCCGCGGTGATCGTTTCAGCAAAAAATGGTTTGCGATGAGATGACAGTTTTTACTTTTTGGACAACGCTACTGGATGACTGATTTGCACTAGCTAGCTAGCTTATCCCCCTACTCCTCTAGATAGCTTCTCTTTCATGCACTTCTCGCTATATTTCGGTTCCCCTTGACTTTCTCTTGTACTATACTGTCATTCTTATTTCCGTTGGTTTTGGTGCTAGAACTGTTAGGCTCCGTTTGGCAACTTAGTATTTCTAAAACCAAAATATTTATTGCAGTGCCTGACTCTGAGATACTTTAGTTTTAATGATACCACAGTTTTTGGAAAAAGGGGTCTAGACCTCTTTCTATTGTAGTGTGAAAATAACTTGTTTTTTGAAATACTACGGTTTCAAAACTTTGGTATTTTGTGGTAGCCAAACAGCTTAAAGTATTGCAACTGTAGTATTTTAAAATACTGTGGTATCTCTGAGATACTGAGAAAAAACTGCGTTGCCAAACAGACTGCAAGATGTGAGTGTCAGCGTTCCGGGCCCGGCTCCACACACTCGCGTTGTGTTTGGACGTTTTCTGACTCACGGCTGCGTACACGACCCAACATTCAGCTGAGAGTCTACTCCATCCCAAAAACCCGGACTGAAGGGAGGAGTGAAACTCTCTCTTATAAGCTGGTCGTGGCCTCCTCCCACTAGCGAGGTGAGACTAAAGTCACCGGCAACGTTTGGTACCTAACATCCCATCCCCCTAGAAAGCCCCCCAGGCGGGCATGGCAGTGCTGACTCTGATACCAATTGTTAGCGTCCCGGGCCCAGCTCCACACACTCGTGTTGTGTTTGGACATTTCCTGGCCCATGACGCCCGCACACGGCCCAACATAGCAGAGAGCCCACTTCATCCCAAAAGTCCGGACTGAACGGAGAAGGAAAACTCTCCCTTATAAGCTGAACGTGGCCTCCTCCCACTAGCGAGGTGGGACTAAAGTCACCGGCGACGCTTGGTATCTAACAGTGAGTCCCTGACAAATAGACAAATTTCTCACCTGCAGTATGGGAGATTGGGAGTACAATGCTCAAGGACATGATAGTTTAGCTCGTTAAGTGAGCTAAGAAAACAACCTATTATATCAAAGAGGTCAGTTGGACTTCTCTTATTATATCAAATGATCATGATATAACAACATTAAAAATTCATAAATTGGGTCCAAGAAAAAATAAACAAATGATGCATCTCCGAGAGCATCTCTAGTAATACTGTATCCCGCGGTACCGCAAAACACGGATACGTTTGATAGGAGCTACGGTCCTACCAGGCCTAGGGCGCAGGTTGTAGGGGTGAAAGAAGGATTGGTGAGGAGCTGGGCGCGCGCGACGGCGAGAAGGTGCCGTGGTCGCACGGCAGGAAGAGGCGGCTAGGGCTAGGGTTCCAGAGAGATTACATGAGTTTATACAATAGTTCAACTACTCGAAATCGTATATAAATTGGTTTAGGCCCTAAACTGGCCCACTAGTGGACCTCTTCCGGTTATAGTGCAAACCGATCATAACATCTCTCCTCGCCTGCGCAAACAACTCGTCCTCGAGATGGACATCTAGAAACTGCTGGCGGAACTCGTCGAGCTTCTCCCATGTAGCGTCTTCCACAGTAAGGCCAGTCCACTGCACCAGGACATGCCAGATATCGTGCAATTGTTGCGCCTTCAGCACCTTCTCGGATCCTGGCAGGATGCGGCCATCAGTCATAGGAGGAAGAGTCGGTGGTGTTGCAGGAGGGTCTCCATGATAGGTCTTCAACAAGCCGACATGGAACACGTCGTGGATGCGGGCCCCAGGCGACAGCTCCAGGCGGTAGGCGAGCGTACCGACGTGCTCCAGCACACGAAAGGGCCCGGCGTAGCGAGGGACCAGCTTGCGCTTGGCGCGCGGGTCCAGGGACTTCATCGTCCTATGAAGGAGGCGCAACAACACCCAGTCGCCCTCCGCGAACGCCGCCTCGCGATGATGGGTATCATAGTACTTCTTGGCCAGTTGTTGTGCTTGGTGAAGATGTTGGCGTGCCTCGGCCAAGATGTCATCGCGGGTGCGGAGCAAGTCACCTGTGGCCTCGGTCCAAGCCGTCCCGGACTCGAACGGCAGCATCGCCGGGGGCGGCCGCTCGTAGACCACCTCGAACGGCGTGGTGTGTGGGGCGGTGTGATAGGAGGTGTTGTAGAAGTACTCCGTCCATGCCAACCAGTCCACCCAAGCGCGTGGATGATCACCTGTAACACATCGCAGATACATCGAAATCACCTTGTTAACCACCTTGGTACTAGACAAATAGTTCATTATAAATTGTTACATTCGTACTAGATTTGTCACAAGGATAAGTTTATCTCAATTTAAACTATGGGCGACACAATGTAATGGAAAGGAGATTCCATGACGGATTTGGATGAATTCCAAAGTTAAGGCATTATGATGGATACTACAACAAAAGGCTAAGTATATGACTGCTATTGTAGCAGCAAAAGAGAACATTTGTATTAAGTAGTTTGTTATCAAACTAGGTGTGGTTCATAGTGGGCTAACACTATAAAGATATATTGTACGACAATAGTATCGACAAGATTTAACCCCAAGGTACTAAGGTCTCACCAAAGGACCAAATTTATACAATGTCATCTCATTAGAGAATAAGTGATGCGCAGAGAAGCAAAGACATGCAAATGCACACGGACCTGAAAGTGTCAGATCCGGAGATTATATTTACCACTAGAAAACGCGTATATACAACACTAGAAAGCATAAGTGTTGAATGCACAAGTTTTTCAAACTAGATTATTGACTCTAGTGCAAGTGAAAGACTGAAGAATATATGCCCGAGAGGAAATAATAAAATGATTATTATCTTATTTATTGTTTATGGTAAATGTTTATTTCTCATGCTATAGTTATGTTAATTAGAAATGTTAATACATGTGTGATTAATAAAAAATAGAGTTCCTAATTATGCCTAGTTGATTAACAATATGATCAAGGTTTCCTGATCATGGACATTGGATGTTGTTAATAACGAGGTCACAACATTGGCGGAATGATGTGATGAACATTCATCTGAAGTATAGTAATACTATCAAAGTCATTATGTTTAAATTACTATGACATCATTACAAGTAACTTTAGTCCTTAGACCATGAGATCATGTCAATCACTTACATAGGAAGAGTAGCTTGATAACATCAAACGTCACACCGTAATAGGGTGACTATAAAGGTGGGTTCAGATACTTCGATAGTGTTATGTAGAGGCTCATTGATCAAGAGTGGGATTTCTCCATCCAAATGACGAAGAGATATGCTCTGGTCTCTCTCGGTGATATCACATTGATATAGCTTGCAAGCAAGTGATGGGGATCACTGGAATGTTATATCTCAGGAACGAGAAAAGAGTACATGTATATAATGAGATCAAACTAGGTATGGGAATACCGATGATCGAATCTTGGACATGTAAAATATCGCGAGACAAAAGGATTTAGTTATAATGTTAAGGTTCTCATGATCACATGAAGTCATCATTGAATATGTAGGAGTCAGTATGGATCTCCAGGTGCCACTACTGATTATTCCTCGGAGAGGGGTCTCGATCATTTTGCATTATTCACGAACCGCAGGATGACACACTTAAGGGACACCGACACCATTTGAAGCAAATGAGATGCTAGGAAAAGAATACCAAAGCGCTGGAATTATATTAATGGACACAGGAATTATTTCGGGTGAAATTGTTGAAATTGGTTCTGCATATAAAATTGAAATATAGTAAGGGGTTTTACGTGAATGTTTGTTAATTAATATAATTAACAAAATTCTGAATAAAATAAATAAAAGAGTTTTATTAAATGAGAGATTGCATTAAATTTGGTAAAAATTTAATGGAGGTGAGTGGAATTTTGAGTGGAGACTTTTTATGGGAGTGGGAGCTCCACCCACATGAATGTGGAAGAGGTGGGGGCACCACCATGGCTGCCACGCCATGGCCATTGGCTGCCCCTCTCTCTATAAAAGGCGCCCCTCTCATCCTCTCATCTCACACCTCCTCGTGAAGAATCTCTCTTCCCCTCTAGAATATTTTCTATGGTCTCGGATCAGCGAGATACATGTTCCCGATGGCTTCTTCTGGAGCAAGGATTTGCTGCTTTGCTAGAGCGAGAGCACGGAGGTTGTCAGGGTACCAGATGTGTGTGCGATCACGGATGCACTACTGCTTTACGGTGCTGGACTTGATGGTGCTGGACCTGCTAGCACTAGTAGAAAACGGATCCGTAGACCCGGTTTGTAAGGGCCTTTAGTCCTGGTTGTCCAACCAGGACTACAAAATCCAGACTAAAAGCCCCCCTTTAGTCCCGGTTTGTGCCCTTCTAGGGCCGTGGTCGAGCGCGAGACATTTAGTCCCGGTTTGTGATTTTTTTTCAATTTTTTAAACTTTTGAATTGTTTGACTCGTTAATATCTTTCTCTCACTTGGAATTTTTTAACACTAACTATACTTAATTTTAGGTCAAATCACACTCGTGGTCAGACTTTCCGGTTGGTTACCCATCCTAGCACTACTATATTCCCAGCACGCTTAACTTTTTTGTTCCATCAGAATGTCCTTGCGTGAAGCTCATTTATACATTGTTGTCAACACTACCATATCAATCCTATTAGCTCATATCAATATGTCATACGTCTTTATGTTTCAAAACTACAAACAACTATTTAAGTAAATAACAATAAATAAATAATAATAATATTTTATCTATATCTATACCTACCTAATAATAAAACACGAAGTGTTTCTCCCGGTCCAACACTTTTTTAGACAAATTTATCCTCCCACCGAAGCAATTATTACCCAACGCCACCGCTAAAGATTTATCGGTCTAGATCGAAAAATCAAACGGTTCCCTGCTACTCCCGATGTCATCGTGTCTTTATGCTTGCCGTGTTACGTGTTCCGTGCTTCTCATAATTATCTTGATTACAAGGCCTAGCCCAGCACGTCATGGCCCACGGTAGTGATCGTGTCTAATAGATGTAAGCTTATCCAGTGTTTGATGTAAATCTCGATCCGATGGCCAGCTCCCGTGTCCGTCTAATAGATGTAGCTCGACTTTTTCCCGTTTTAGTCCCACATTGAAAAATTAGTAAGAAATTTACCACTTTAAATAGAACCTTTCTTTTCACGGTACAAGAAAGATTGCGGGACGCAGCGTACACATCCTCATGGAAAAAGAGAATTACCTGAATACTGGACCCTACAAATCATGAAGCCTGGTAGCACCGAAGATGCATCCTGGACAGCTTGAGAAAAAAGATGGGGTGGTCCGATTTGCATCATACGGGAGGTTGCTCCCAGGGGCAGTCGAGCTTGGAGCCGTGATTGGATAGGAAAAGATGGAGAGGAGGAGGTGATGGGGCCGAAGGAGGGAAGGAAGCGCACTGTGACGGTGGCGGCACGAGGAAGGTGAGGCGATGCCCTGGGGCGAGCTCGAGGGGCGGCGACTGCTGGATGGGAGGAGAGACGCGGGGTGAGTGATGCTGTGTGGGGCGTATATGTGAATGCATATAAGCTAGACTGAAACGAGAGTCATTCACCTATCACGCCGGCGATGGTACTGAGAGAACGAAGGCGCCCTCGCTAATGTCGCAAACGCATGACCTTATTTATTTTGGTTGATGTTTTATATTGGCGAGTGTTTCATCGGTGTGCAAGATCAATGGTTGATCTCCAATCACCAGAGACGGCGAAGAGCCCACAGGCCCATGCACCGCTACTCTAGAGTCAGTTTTGACGTCATTGAACTTCGCTGCCACTTGTGCTGAGGAGAAACACAAATAATGGCAAATTGAGACAAGGGTTAGACACTCGATTTGTTTTTTGCAAAACATGAGTCGTGTTAGTGTCGTTAATCCAAAAGTTAATTTTTTTCTCCTGTCATAACGCACGGATATTTTTTCTATCTAATAGTAAAGAACGGATTATTTCTTATCGTCCAACATTTTTTGAATAGATTTACTTTTTCACCAAAACATATATTTCTAACAAGCCACTGGTAAGTAAATCTACCCACGCGATTGCTAAAGAAAAATTTAAATTAAAACCTGTCACAACTATTGCTAAAGAAAACTGAACGTATCATGTTTGATCTCCGGGTTTCCCTCCGATAAGAGTCCAGGTCAAGGCTAGGATTGGCGCCTGGTCCATACCGCTCATCCATACTTTGCTCTTCTAGATTCGAGCAGGATGACTTCGATTTTCTAGATCAGTTGTGGCGAGTAAGCAATGCCGATGTACTAACCTTCGGACCAGAGAGAAGGAATGCCAATCAAGAACTCCATGCCAATTGGAATCGATTGACCTACATATCAAAACATATGAAAGATACTTATTTGATTTCACATGGCACCGTAGGAACGCACGGGCTTTGTGCTAGTAATCCAATAAAAGTAAAAAACTAATTAAAATAATATTTTATTTATTTATTTGCTATTTATTCATTTAATATGGCATAAATAATATCTTTAAATCTATAAATCAAAATTCGATAAAATATATCCATTATTATCAGAAAAATGTGAGGAATCCAGATATGGCTTATATAGTCATCCGGTCTAGGGTTTACCTGGGACTTTCTTATCCGTCTACGATACAATATCGTTGTCTATTACATCTTGGATTACAATTCAAACTACATGTCTAAGTCGATAGATCTTCTAGTATATATATGTTGTGTTAATTAATTCAATACTACACCAACTATGTGAAACCTATGATTTTTTATCAAATATGTATCACTTTTATCAAGACACTGTAATTCATTGTTTCTAATTATAAGTACCATCTAGATTTTCACAACCATTTATACAGTTTTTTATGGACGCAACGCGCGATCATCATGGTCTAGTCGTGTAATAAGGAGCAGTCACCAACCAGGTTTTTGGTACGGTGGGCCTGGTGGCCCACGTTGCTAGCTGGATTTGAGCCAGCACCGGAAAGCTTACATTGCACGCACAGTGGTAGATAGATAGGTATAATGGGTCCTCGTCTGAAGCGCGGCTGGGCCGAGCGAGCATGAGCCCAACCCAAGGGAGATCGCCTGTCTTCCCTGGCTATTTATGCAATCCAACCGCCCACGCCGAGGAAAGGCCTCGCGGAAAAAAGCGGCGGCGAGGGTTACGAAAGCTATCCAAGGTGCGTGCATTAGTGCATAATAGTGAGATTCCAAGAAGGGGAGATCAGAGATTGAGATGGATGCCGGTGCGACAAGCAAGGATACGGCGGCTGGGAAGGGAAAGAAGGCAGAGGAACAGAGTGTGAGGAAGTGGGACAGCACGGCGAAGGAAGCGCGTGGCCCGGCGTCTGTGTACAAGTCGACAATTCCCGTCAATGAAAAAGATTACGACGAGTTCAATTTATGGTGGATGCGAGTATGGGGCGATCAGATCGGTTCCATGAATCAGAAAAGTAAGTACTACCCTACTAATTGGGTTTCTTAATTTTCTTCTTCTTCCTTACTAGATGGATATTTGACTGTTAATACTGTACATTTATTATTCTTCCTCCGTGGTGGGAGGTGCTAGCTAGATACCCAAATTAGGTCATCGCTCCCAATCGAAATCTCATACATGTGTGATGCAGCGAGTATCGGCAGCGTGCGTTTCACGGACGTTGATTCCCCCAGGGGCCCGGTCAGCCCCGTCGACACTCTGCAGCTCTTCCAAGTCAAAATCTCAGAGACCAAAGGTTTAATGTGGCCACTGCAAGTGTATGGTTTTGTTGCAGCACGTGATTTGTTGGATTACAAGCGCAATATCATCTTCCAGCGTGAAAGGGATAACTGCCAGATCATCACTGATGGGGTTCGTGTCTTTGACTTGCTAGTAGCCCCTTCTCTATGCTTACATAATTATTATTATTATTTGGTCTGCTCTTAACCTTAGCCTTACATAGTAATCGACTAGTAGTATGCTGTTAATTAGAGAATTTAAAACTCTCGTTACTTCAACCATAGTACTACCCGGTAATCCATTTCATTAACTCAGACATACTCCATTAGCATGCAAAATAAAAGCTACATGTTCGAATATTTAATGCGTCGGATATAGTTTCTTAAGAACAAAACTGTGGTAACTCTTCTGAAGATGCATGCTATATATGCTAACTCTACCTGTAACAAGTGTGGTAAACCTTACCTGAGGCCACCTTTGACTTTGAGTTTGGCTTGGTTCAGAGAACATCTTAGCTCTTATAAGGTATACAAAGAAATTGCACGGTAGGATGAACTCTGGCAAATAGAGATAGGAATGAATAATAACAATAGCTCATCCTCTGAGGTACAAACAGCATATGTGCCTGCCATCATCAGTATTCCAAACACCTAAATCACTTGAACTTTCATTTCCAAGTTAGGCAAAATAGAACTAACTAACCTGGATTTTAGTCATTACGGGATTAGATTAATTTGCCATTATGCTGATTAACTGTGTAATTAAAATGAAGTTTTGGTTGGCTCAACTTAAAATAAAGAAACCAACATGCTGATTTTAGTTAGTAACCAAATATGAATACATATATATATGAACACAAAACTTGCGATGTATACATGTGGGTTGGACCTGAATGAGAATTGGGTCAACGCAGCCGGCCTCGAGTGAACCATCAGGTCAGCAGGGACGAACCGGCTAGTAGTCTCTACAACGCTGTAGCTAGGCCGCAGTTCCTGTCCCTGCCCTTCTTTGCTGCGCCGTCGATGCTGGCTCTAGCTCGCCTCTAGATTGTTGTGTAGACCCGCTCAGCTGTCCCAGCCACGAGCAATGCAGGCAGCGTGTGTGTGCAGATCCTGAGTTCATGGACTGAACGGGACATCACATCCTGCAAGTTTTGTGTTCATACATGTATCTCAGGCATCGCAAGTTTCCGGTAGGATGCTCGATAGATTAAAAATTGCCTCCATTCCTTCTCTGGTTCAAAATATTATGCTGCTTGTTTTCTTTTATTATACAGAAAAATAGATGACTAATTTATATATACGTCATTGCAAACCTTTAGAGAATGTCAAATGTATATGCACGACTTAAAAAAATACTATCGAATAGTATAAATTTGGGTCGACCCCTGATACCCATCAGGCCAACAAGGCCACCGACTATTTTCAAAATGGGTCGACCCGTGGCCTCGAAAGTTGGCCTCGAGGCCACTGGGCCAGGGCCGGGTCGGCCTATTCCCATCCCGAGGTGGTAGTCAACTCTAGATTTCTGCCTCAAGGTTGTGCTTCCATAACCTTTCTCTACATCTCCTATTCTACAAATTCTTATCTGTGTATAGTCTCCATTCTTCTTTATGTCAGCTTAGTTACCTTATTGTTGACTCCCCTCTAGTTTAAGTCCAGGCCCTTTACTCGTGCAATGCTTCTTAAGTTGACTTTTGAGTCTGCCGCATCCCTTGGCCTTTCTGAGGCGTGCTCTGATTTTTGTATTTTACAGGCGTTTTAGCCTTGTTTGGAAGGAACTCCTCTTGCGGCATTCTGCTAAATCAAAAGTTACTTTTCATTTTTCAAGCCATGGATATCAATTTTGAGTTGTTGTAATTAAGTTCTCATAAATTGATCACATAATCATGGACACTTCTTAAATCAGAATATAAACATTTTGCTTTTATTCCACTTTACTAGTCCTTTAAAGGTGTAATAAACACTGGTATTCACTTGATTAATTTTGCATGCAGTTTCCATACCTAGCACTGACTGGTCCTGCACGTGCTGTTGTGCTGGTTGATCCTGTGTACTTTGAGGTTGTTCTCAAAGTTAAGGGAACTCGGCAATCTGAGGATCAGGATCTTATCTTTATAGCTGATTCTTTCAGGGATACTGGGCCGCTTGATTCATCTGTGTTTAATTGTGTCTACACCAGCAAGATCAGCACAGTGGAGTTGACATTTGGCCACATTATTATGTCAGTAGAGGCCGTGGTCAGTATGAAAGTCATCAATGGGTCATGGCCAGATGGTTTTGAAGGTGTTTTTGCTGCAAAAACTGCCAGTATAAATGACATGGCAATTCGGTTGGTTATGACCGATGATGATAATAAGTTGCCTCTTGCTGATGATGGCAGGATCAAGCTTCAACGCCATGTAATTTGTGCTGAAATTGAAGATGGGGAGTATCTGGAAGTTCTTGTCGATGCATATGGTGATGGTGGGCAACGATTAAATGACGGTCTGCATTTCAGACCTCAGGAACGAGGTAGACTCAAAGGTACACTTGAGGTTGATTCCTGTGAGATTGAGGTGACTGTAACCTGGTTCCTTATCAAGTGGTGCTAGGAAACCTGGCTTACTGGTGTGTCTAGGGGGGGTTGATGGTTTACCATCCTGTCAAGTTCAGTATGTTCGCAGTGTTATTTGGTACTTATTAATGTAACTAGCAAAATGGCTGTGTCGTTGCAGCGGAAGGGAAACAATATGCTTATATACCTTTTCTCTAAGCAAACATATATTCGCCGCCGCGGGACAAAGAGACCTAAAAATATGCGGAAGATCGAGTCCATACTCGGCGTATCTACTTTTAGCGCCGCGAACAGCCTAACAATGTGCTAGAGGCTCATGTCAATCGGCTAACACATCAATTATAGAACACCACAACACTTCATCAGCTCAGAACTTTTTTCTGACAGGATCTGCTGAGAATTGACAAAAAGAATCGGTGGATCAGTCAAACACGGCCAGCTCAGTAGTTGCTTCTTCCAAAATAACTGCAGTCAAAACAACCCTAGCAGTTGTCGCACCGCCGATGACCATTCAAAGCGGGACATATAAAGATGCAAATCGGATCAAGGAAAAATAATAAAGGGATGGGAGGGTCGCGAGGCATGAGGAGAATGAGAGGAGGGTTGCCTCTGCATTTCTCGGCTGAACTTTTGGTAGCAGGAGCCCCCGCTGCTATTTCGTGCTATTTTCCCCGACTCACTTCCAGCGCCCCACCACACCACGCACGCAGGAGCCCTCGCTGCTATCTCGTCTTCACCCCCACCTCGATTGCGTCTCGGACCAACCAGCCAGACTCCTTTTGTTGGGCATCGAGGCTCGGCAACGCACAACTTCCCTCTGGC
Organism: Avena sativa; assembly: GCA_916181665.1. Lineage (NCBI taxonomy): Eukaryota > Viridiplantae > Streptophyta > Magnoliopsida > Poales > Poaceae > Avena > Avena sativa. Next base: position 159,709,949 of record OV702294.1, on the reverse strand, counting down.
CCTCCTTCCTTGGTGACCCATTCAATCAATCGTCTCCTCGTTCCTGCTCCCAGCCCTACCACAATCTGGCCCTCCACCAAGCCCCGGTCAGCAGAAGCCTGCGTCTCCCCCGCATTTGCACGCGGGCACGCCCTCGCCAGCCGTCGCCCCCTCGTCCTCAATCTCCGTTCTCCGAATCATTTCACTGTTGTGAACCAAGATCAGCCGGGTGCTTGGAGTAACCAGCGACAGAAGAACAGTGGCTAGCAATGGACATAGAAAACCGATTGGAAAAAGCAGTGGAGTGTGTTGGGACATGCTATATGGGTATCCTCGTAGCATGTCTCCTATCCGGATAACTCGGGTGGCCCATAGTTGGTACCAAGGCCCATGGCCTGCTGGGCGGTCCAGTTAGATGGATTCAGAAGGGAGGCCCATGCCGGATAAAGGAAGGCTGCGATGGAGTCACTAGCGTACTCGGAGCCTTGGAGTATAAGACACGCTAGATTAGTAATAGACGGTGTAGAACTCTGTAACCTGTCCGGCTAGGACTTTTCCCTGTAACCCTAGGACGTGGCGACTATATAAGTCGGGCCTATGGGAGCCTTTAGGGCACGATCAGATACAACTTCACATATCCTCGCACAGCAAACCTATCTCTGTAACTCGGCGTATTGCCATTATAGTAATTTATAGCAGGAGTAGGATTCCGCCACCGCCGTGGGATCTGAACCTGGGTAAGCTATGTTACCTCGTACCCGTCAACCGTCCGCCTTCTCCCACGTCTCTAAACACGCACTGTGAGGACCCCTCCATGGCGTACTCGTCGGCAATACCACGACAGTTGGCGCCCACCGTGGGGCGAGAGGCGCTTCAGGCTCTTCCGCGGGCGAGGACCAAGATCTTCGTGGGAATCGGCAAAACCGTAGCCATCGGTCGCGTTCTCTTCTCCGGCAATGTTTCGATCGTCCCTCCCGACGAGTTCTGGATCCTGGCGAAGACGAACCCTACACGGTGTTCGATCGTTCCTATCGGATACATCCACCTCTTCATTGGTGAAACCGACTCAGGCACTAGTTCCCTGGGAGTCGGAGGAGCATCAAGACCCGCACGGACCACCTATGGGCAGGATACGTTCGCGGAAGGATCGATGTCGGATCTCTCTTTGGAGTTTGCCGGCAAAGATTGGAAAAACTCAAGACCCGTGCGGACCGCCTACGGGCAGGATACGTTCGTGGAAGGATCGATGTCAGATCTCTCTTTGGAGTTTGCCGGCAAAGATCGGAAAAATTCAAGGCCCACCCAAACCGCCCCTATGCAGGATATAACAGTGGAAGATCACTGCAAGTTCGCCGGCTTCGTCCGTGCGTCTGGACAGCAGAGATCCAAGTTCGTCAGCGTGGTTACCATCTTCGATCTGGCGTGTTGCGTTCAGAGAGAGGGTGAAAACCCCCGCAGTTACCTTGCCAGGTGGCTCCGTATACGAGACGATCTGGCCCACTACCCCAATGATGATGCCATGTATCACTTTGTGGAAGGACTGGACCATGGCACGCTTCTCCGGCATTCTCTAAGGCGGCAGCAGGCTTCAGGACGCCTTACCTTCGAAGGCATGGTGAACACCGTCAACAACTACACGGAGGCCGAAGCAGCATCTCAGACAGCGCTTGCGCTCATTGATGGAGCCCCTCCGATTCAGCCACCACCACGACCGCCTCCGACCGCCATCGCCGCAGTTGCGCCACCACCTCCAGTCATCGTCGCTGCTGTTGCACCTCCACCCCCTGTCGTCGAGGAAGTTCTGGCACCCTCCGACTCTATGATTGACGCACTATACGCCGACTTCAGTGCATATTCAGAGGAGATATATTTCAGTCCAGAGGAACTAGACTCCGCCATGCAGGAGATGGAGGAGGAGTACACGCGCGACGAGCAAGCCAACAACTCCGTCACGTCTCGAGAGGTGTTCGTCACCATTGGGATGGCGATGGATGAAGATCAACCCGGACAAGCTCCGCCTACAACTCTGGACAAAGGGAAGGGACCACCTGTTGCTGCCGACATTGATCACGCGCAAAGGTCATGCCCCCTCCGCCTAATCCAGTGCAACAGCCGCAGGAACTCGGCACTGGCCCGAGCAACAACAACACCGCAAACTTGCCGCCTCCGGCATCTATGTCTGGTGCTTCCCAAGTCACTCCAGCTGATAGAGTGATGTACGACAATCTCCTCGTCGAGCCACTAACCGTAGCTCATATCCGAAATGTGACTCGGCTTGACGAGAAGCGCCAGCAGCTGCTGGAGGAAGCGCAGGCCATCACGGAGCAATGCGCTAAGCTAGATCGAGATCTGGTCAATGCGCAGAAATCCATAGAGAAAGCTAGAGCAATGGAGGCCGATTACAAGACTCTGCTGCAGCAGCAGAAGACCAAGAAAGCTCCGGCTTGCGTCATCAACGATCCTGGTGTATGGCGAAACCTAGTATGGGCTCCCCCGAAGTTGGCACAGGTCAAGCCATACATTTATAGTGAAGGCAGGCAGGTGATGCCCACTCCTCTCCTCAACCTCGCTGTCGCCAAGACCCTTCTAGAGCAGGATAGATCGCCCGAGGCGGTGGACCAGGTCTATGACCTAGTGACCGAGGCGGTAAAGCAACAGGAAAAGGCCACCTCTCAGACGCTTGAGTCTGACCCAACGTTTTGCCAGTCTAGCCATAAGCCGCCGACGGACAGATCTCCTCTTGATGTCGGGTCTCAGACGGGTTCATCATAATGAAGACGGATGGATGCACACAACAGGAAGGATGCTATCCCCATATCCTCCGACCATGGAGAAAAGGCTCAACCTCGTCGCCCATGCCACCGCCCTGCTCCCCCCGACATCGCGAAGACCCCAAGGCTCACCGCCGTACGGATATGCCCCCGCCAAGGCAGGGCGGCATCGTCATCCGCGACAACACGGAGTAGACCCGTCATGACGGAGAGCGCAGCCAGGGACACAAGAGCAGGTCATGCCATGACCCTCCGCGTCCGACAAGCAATCGCGACAGGCGTGAGGCGTCGAAGGAGGGTAATAGCAAAAAGGCTAACCCACCGCCATCTCCGCCTTCGTCGCCACCTAGCAGTCACCATGGCGGAGGAGGCCCAGGTCGTTCACGTAGCCCATCCCCTGTTGACAAGAAGAAAAGAAACCTGGAGCCATACAACGCACGTTCACGGATCGATAAGATTCACGAGGCCCGGGAAGGATCATACCTGGGACCATGTTGCTTTGAACCTGTGATATGGTACGCAACTTACCCAAAAGGCTTCCGAATTGACAAGACCATCAAGCCTTATGACGGCACCACTAAGCCAGCTACATGGTTGCAGGATTACGACAATGCGGTAGAGATTGCCGGTGGTAATCCCAACGTTGCCGTTAAGTACCTCCCATTGATGTTGGCGGGAACAACCCGTCAATGGATTGATGACTTGCCGGAGAAATCCATCTGCAATTGCTTGGACATGCAAGAGGCGTTCACCAAGAACTTCGAGGGTACGTACAAACGTCCTTGCACTGTTGGCGATCTACAGCGGTGCGTGTAAGAGAAAGACGAGACATCTCGCGCCTACCTCTCCCGCTGGCTAGATATGAAAAATTCCTGTGCAGGAGTGCACGCTCAGACCGCCATGGCCGCCTTCATCGATGGGTTGGAAAGGGGCGCGTTGCTCCGACATAAGCTGAAGCGCTTGCAGGACAATCACCAGCTTGACTTGAACCAGATGATTCAGTTGGCTAGTGAGTTCGCAGCTGCCGCCGACAATGCTCGCGGCTCTCTGCCGGCAATGGCCGTTCCAACTCAAGCTCGGAGGAACAACAGCATAAAGCGGAAAACCGCTCCAGAAGAAAAGCAAACTCCCGACATGGTCGCCATGACCTTTGTAGGACAAGGTGATGGCGGACAGCGTGGCCGAGGAAGGGGAGCTGGTCGTGGGCAGCAGCGAGGAAGTGAAACTACCTCGGCAGCGCTCTGCGTTACCCAAACCTACGAAGAGTACCGCGATATGCCGTGCCTCGTACACCTCGATGTCAATGGCAAAGCCACCCATACCAATCGACACTGCAAGTTCGTCAATGACCTCAAGGAGGACCCGGAGTCCGGCTACAAGCAAAGTCGGAAGAACAGACCGCGAGGCAAGGGCAAGGGGAAGAATAAGGAGGAGGAGTCCAAGGATTCAAGTGACATGGACGAGGATGTTGACCCCAAGAACGCCGCCAAGAGCGACGGCAAAGGCAAGAACCCCTTCGAGAAGAAGGCGCCAGTTTACCTCACTTTCCTTGGCACCCCCACCATCCGACAACAGAAGACCTCTATGAGGATACTGATGGCTACTCTACCCCCAGTTACCCAGTACATGCGCTGGTCGGAGGTTCCAATTACTTGGGATAGGAAGGATCACCCAGACCTTATCCCTACGGAGAACCAATACGCCATGGTCATCAACCCCTTGATTGACGACACTGAGTTCACCAAATGTATGGTGGATAGTGGAAGCAGCATCGACATCATGTACCTGAATACACTGCAGAAGATGAACTTGACAGAGGAAAACCTAAGGCGGACCAACACCATCTTCCACGGCGTAGTTCCTGGTCGGGAGGCTCGGTCCCTTGGGTGCATCACACTTCAGGTTGCCTTTGGCGATATCAATAATTACCGCCAAGAGCGCATGACCTTTGAGGTGGCCCCCTTCAAGAGCGTGTACCACGTCATATTCGGCCGCGACATATTCCACAACTTCATGGCCAAGCCATGCTTCGTCTACAACAAACTCAAGATACCCGGACCAAATGGTTTCATCATCGTATCCGGAAGCTTTACCAAAGCAAGGGACTGCGAGATTAATGAAGCAGCCTGCACGGAAGCTGTCCTCTACAACGAAGAATTCAAAGAGATCCAAAGCAAAGGTCGATGACTCAGAGATGCCCGCGTCGAAGAAACAGATCTCCGACTCCGCTCCAGCATTCAAGGCCGCCATCGAGACCAAGCCGGTGGAACTTGTGGTAGGCGATGCCTCCAAGATCACCGCCATTGGGACGAACCTAGACCCCAAATAGGAAAGCGCACTCGTTGAGTTCCTCCGTGAGAACAGGGACATCTTTGCTTGGCAACCTGCCGACATGAAAGGTGTACCTAGGGAACTTGCCGAGCATAGCTTAAACATTGATCCAAAACGAAACCAGTGAAGCAACCTCTACGACGCTTTGGAGATGAGAAGAGACGCGCCATAGGCAAAGAGATAGCTAGGTTACTTAAGGCTAGTTTTATCCGAGAAGTCCTTCACACCCAATGGGTGGCCAATCCTGTACTTGTCCCCAAAAAGGGAACCAAAGAATTAAGAATGTGCATTGATTACACCGGCTTGAACAAAGCATGCCCCAAAGATCCGTTTGTTTGCCTCGCATTGGCCAAGTCATTGACTCGACAGATGGCTCGGAGCTTTTGTGTTTTCTCGATGCATACTCAGGATACCACCAGATCAAGTTGCGGAAGTCAGACCAATTGGCCACTTTGTTCACTACTCCATACGACATGTTTTGCTATGTCATGATGCCCTTTGGGCTGAAAAACGCAGGTGCTACATACCAACAGACAATGCAACGTTGCCTACACGATCAAATTGGTCGGAACGTTCACGCCTATGTGGACGATATAGCGGTGATGTCTAAAGAGTCAAATGACTTAATCTCCGACTTAAAAGAAACCTTTGGTAATCTTCGGAAATACAACATGATGCTTAACCCTAAGAAGTGCGTCTTCGGGGTTCCAGCCGGCAAATTATTGGGCGTCATCGTTTCCCAGTGTGGAATCGAGGTCAACCCAGAGAAAATCAAGGCCATCTTAAGCATAAACCGTCCGACATGCCTAAAGAACATTCAACGACTAACAGGTTGTGTTGCAACAGTTAGTCGGTTCGTCAGCCAACTTGGAGAGAAGGCTCTGCCGCTATACAAGTTGCTGAAGAAGGTGGACAAATTTACGTGGACGGACGAGGAAGATGTAGCATTGAAGCAGCTCAAGGAGATTCTTTCCTCAGTGCCCATCCTTGCAGCACCCGAGCCTGGAGAGCCCATGTTAATTTACATGGAGGCCACCAACCGGGTAATCAGCATCGTCGTTGTGGTAGAGCGGAAGGAACCAGGCTATGAGCACGGAGTTCAACGGCCAGTTTACTATGTAAGCGAGGTCTTGACGGAGTCCAAGCAGCGTTACCCGCACTACCAGAAGATATCTTATGGAGTATTCCTTGCTTCTCGGAAGCTGAGGCATTACTTTCAGGAGCACCCAATCACAGTGGTGAGCAAGACTCCACTGTCCGACATTATCAACAACAGCGACGCCACGGGAAGGGTCGCGAAGTGGGGCATTGAACTTGCCGCCTTTGAGATCACCTACAGGAGACGCGACGCTATCAAGTCACAAGCCCTGGCGGATTTTATTGCAGATTGGACGGAGATGCCAGATGCTACTCCGTTGCCAGAACTAGAGTACTGGGTGATGCACTTTGACGGATCAAAGCTGATCAATGACTCGAGGGCTGGTGTATTGCTACAGTCACCAACTCGCGACAAGATACACTATGTTCTGCAGATCCACTTCGAGGCTACGAACAACATGGCGGAGTATGAAGCACTCATTCACGGATTACGCGTAGCCAAGGATATTGGCATCAAGCGCATAGTTTGCTGTGGAGATTCTGACTTGGTTGCCCATTAGGTGGCTGGCACCTGGAATGCACGGAACCCTATGATGGCGGCATATCGAGACGAAGTGGACGAGATATCCAAGAGCTTCTTGGGCTACGAAGTCAAGTATGTACCTAGGGAGCAAAACGAGGCGGCTGATCTGCTATCTAAGCTTGGATCAGGGCGCAAACGAATTCCACCTAGAGTTTTCCTAGAGCATCTACGGACACCATCCGTGAAGGGAGCAGACATCGACAACCCGGATAGAGTTGAATCTTTCATCCACATGGTGGCAAAGGTCCCTCCGGCTTGGACAAAACCGTTCATGGAATATCTCGAACACGGAACTTTGCCCGACGACGAGGTCGAAAGACGGCAAATAGTACGTCGAGCGAAGGGCTATACCATAATCAATGGACTACTCTATAAAAGGATCACTACTGGTGTGTACCTTAAATGTGTTTCCCAGCTAGAAGGTATCGAAATCCTAAGCGAAATCCATCTCGGAGATTGTGGGCATCATGCCGCTCCTCGATCATTGGTAGCGAAAGCCTTCCGGCAAGGATTCTACTGACTGACCGCGAAGGCGGACACCGACAAGCTGGTTGAGACATGCATGGGATGCCAGTATTATGCCCGACAACCACATGTTCCTGCTGAAGAATTGCGAACAATACCAATAACTTGGCCGTTTGCAGTCTGGGGGCTAAACATGGTGGGACCATTACAGACGGCACCATGTGGGTTTACGCATCTACTAGTAGCAGTTGATAAATTCACTAAATGGATAGAAGCTAAACCCATTAGAAATCTTGATGGGGCAACTGCCCTCAGGTTTGTCTGGGATCTAGTGGTGAGATTTGGTCTCCCACATAGCATTATCACTGACAACGGTAGCAACTTATCACTCGGAGAAGTGGAGGCATATTGTTGGGAGAAGGGCATCCGACTTGACCTTGCATCTGTGGCACATCCACAATACAATGGTCAGGTTGAGCGAGCCAATGGATTAATTTTGCAGGGAATAAAGCCACGTCTTGAGGCATCGCTACATAGAGCAGCTGGAGCCTGGGCGGAAGAATTGCTATATGTGCTGTGGAGTTTACGAACTACACCCAATAGATCCACCGGCTACACCCCTTACTTCATGGTATATGGAGCAGAAGCCATCCTGCCTTCTGACATACTTCACGATGCACCAAGGGTTGCCGCCTACGACGAAGATGACGCTGAAGAATCCAAACGCCTAGATGTGGACCTTCTCGAGGAGGAGCGCGTTTTAGCATGCCAAAGATCCGCCATCTACCAGCAGAAGCTACACAGCTACCATAGTCGCCGCGTTCGGCATCGCTTGTTTAAAGAAGGGGATTTGGTGCGCCGACTTAAGCAGAAGAAGTCACACAAATTATCCCCGCCATGGTAAGGACTGTTCATCATAAGCAAGGCGCTACTCAATGGGTCTTACTACCTCGTTGACAATCGTGAACTGAAGGATAGACCTAACGAGGATCATAAGCGTAAGCGACGTGACCCGGATGATGACTACCCGGAGCTTGATCGGCCATGGAACATAGCACATCTACGTCCTTTCTACACTTAGCATTTTTTATCTAATTGTGTACCTCTTATATGATGAATGAAATAAAGCTCTTTGGTTCAATCATATTTCTGAGTCTTTTACCTCCTTTAGTGTTCATTTTTGGATCGTATAAAACCTTTATGCACAGGCTTTGCAATTGCACTTGTGAAAATTCCGCCTACGGGCGTTAGCTTAAGTTTTCTGGTCTACACGTTCTTTATCGTTTTTATGTGGATTCTGGAGTAGTGACTTTCGGCTCTTATTGTCGGCAATTTTGTGCTTAGGTTATTGACGGTGCCATTGGGCATCATCACCTGAGCGCATGGTTCCGACAATGAGTCTTCCGACTCACGAAAAGTCAAGCATAAAAACCAAAGTAATGAATAAGCCAGCACTTGCTTAAAAAATATATACATGCTGGAAATAGTTCTTAAGTAGCAGGACATACACCATTGTTTTCTGCCTTAAGATAACACATAGTTTTTCTGCATAAAAAGTTACAGAGGAAACAAATATTACAAGTTGTTTTTATTCCTCTGGCACAGGCGACTTGGAAGCCACATCATCGGCAGCAGGAGAGTCACCCTCGAAGTCGGCAGTATTGAGGGACTCGGAGGAGCGTTGGCCTTTGTCTTCAATGGTGTTCATGGGCACAAAGACATTAACGTCGACCAACTCGGCGACTCTGGTGTCATAACCCACGAGCGACGCCAAGATAGATTCGTGATTTATCTTTTGGCCTTCGTCGTCTACGTCGGGGATACTAGAGGTTACCGTGTCGATGTCGGCATTCTTGTAGTGTGCCTTCACCATTGACAATGCCATCCTGGCGTCAGCCCGTGCACATGAAGCTTTCCATCTTGAAATATGCTCGGGGTCTCGGCGCAGGATCTCCGAGAACTTCGCTACTGAGTCCGATGCCTTGATGTTGATTTGGAGGGATTTGGCAATCTCTTTGGTCTGCGCGATGGCGGTGTTGATGAAGAGTCCGGCAAGGCCCATGCATTCCTTTGGCGGAGGAGGCGACCGGGTTAAACCCATAGGAGCTGCGAATTTCCGACAAAGGAGCGCATGAGTTCAAAAAAATCAAAGTATCTAGACTACAGAAATCCAAGACGGAGAATTACTTACTGAAGATGCTGGCCTCATCTTGCCAGAGGGTATCGCCATGGAGTCCCGTTCTTGTTGGAGGATCTTATACGCTTCACGATGGCATTGATTCTGCTCATCGGCAGCTTTCTTCTGATCTTTTAAGATCGCAATTTCCTCCTTCAAGCGGTTAATCTCCTCGGTGGCGGAGTCCTACAGGGCTTTGATTGATTCTTCATGCATTTTCAGCATCTCCTTCCTCTCCTTCTTAAGGATATTGTTCTCGCTATCCAGCTCTTGAATATGCTTGGATTGCTCGACAATGTCCTTATCCTTGGCAGTGGTTTCTGCAAGTCAGAGAAATCAAAGTACACAGTGAGTACTCGGAGAATACACAAGATCAAGTCGGAATATAAAAAAGAAAGGAAAAACAGACGCTTGCTCTTGATGATCTGTTCCTTCAAGAAGGCATTTTTACCCTTTTCAGCTTCCAAGTCCGCATGCATCTTCTGGTACTTGTCGTTGGCCATGCCCCTCCGAGCATTCTCATTCTATGGAAAAAAGAAAGTTAAACGTTGTTTGGTCTACTTGGAGCATCTAGTTAGAGAATTTCCACCTAGACGCTCGGGGGCTACAACGAGAGTTTTTAACTTAGCAATATGCTTAGTCTTTCTTTAAGCATCTAGTCGGAACTAATTCAGTTTTCGATTAGAAGCTTGGGGGCTACAGTATAAAGTTTTTAACTCGGATGTATGCTTAGCTTCTCTTTAAGCATCTAGTCGGAACTAATTCAGTTACAACTAGAAGCTTGGGGTCTACAGTATCAAAATTTACAAACACTGCGTATGCTACTCTTAAAGCATCTAGTCGGAATATTTCATTCCACCTACATGCTTGGGGGCTATAGTGAGAAGTTTTCTAGCTTAGTCACTCTTAGAGCATTTAGACGCAAAGACCTATGGTTTTCCGTCTAAATCCTCGGGGGCTACAGTGGGATACTCATATGAAATGCAAAAAGGCAAAAATAACTTACAAGTGCAATGATCTTGAGGTTGGTAGCACTCTCAGCCAGCAGCTTGCCGAAGGATACACTGTTTCCTTGCAGGATTTCTGCTTGCCGGAGAAGCTCCTCAAGACTGCACGTTGGAGATGTCGGCGCCGCACCAGGAACCAGAGAAGTGCTACCCGGCGTAAGTACCAGATAGACTATGTTCGGAAACTCAATGGTCTTATTGGGTGCGGGGCGCCGCCTTCGATAGATGTACCACCTTCCACCATCGCCTTACCGCTATCCATGACATCCTTAGCCCGAGCTTCAGCCATTTGGTGTGTGGCACTCTCCTGCATTGCCTGTTCGCCGAAAACAACGAGCTCTATGGAGGCGCCTGAGTCCACTTCCATGGCAAAAGGGCCAGATGCTTCTCTAGCTTGTGAGCTTGACGGGGCGGACGAAGGCTACACGATGGGAGTAACAGGGGCGATGGTGGGAGATACGTCGCGATGCAGCATATCCTTGATGGTTCTAGAAGCCCCCGAAGTTTTGGAGGTATTCTTCAAGCTGGTTGTGGCTTTCTTTCTGAAACGTGCAAAATGCATAAGTACGGGAATAAGACAGACAAATGGACAATGTCGGAGAGAAAGAAGCTAAAGAGGGGGTGCTTTGGTGAAAGGGATCCCGGTAACCTTTCTTTTCTCCGCCTCTAGGGCGGCGGTAGTCTTTTTGGAGGCTCCACCCTCCGTCTTCTTCTTCTTGCCCCCGTCGGCAGCATCAGAGGTGGAGCTCTTCCGCTTTCGCGCCAACGGAGCATCGTCGTCGGACACAACGGTGACTTCCTTCATCTTTGGATCATAGATTTGAGGAGCCATGCTGTCCTAGTCTATGTCGCTAAGTTGTTAAGGTGGAGAACCACCATGTTAGATGAGATGATAATGGCTAGAAGGAAGAACCAGAGCATATGTCATACACGGAAAATAAACAGTTACCTTTGGGCACTTGCTCTCTACGAACATGTCGTAGGTGATGGCGAAGCCATGCTTCTCGTCCTTCACTTTGACGATGTCCTTGAGGCGAAGCTTGACGGAGTCGCTCGAGAAGTTATCCACGGAGATGCGGAGGCTATCCCTTCTATCCTTGGAATACTCGTGCATCAGCTTCAAGCGGTGTTGCAAAGGCTGGATCCGCCTGATGAACCAACACATGGCTAGGTCCAGTCCAGTCAAACCCGTCTCTACAAACCACTTTATCCGCCTTATAGCGCGGGAAGCGTCGATTTCGGAGGGAATGGAGGCCTGTGATCTCCATGTCGGGGCTTCGACGGCTGCTCCATCGACAAAGTCCGGGTACGTTACTTCTCGGCCGGTGTAACATCCCTAAAATCATGATTCAAAAACTCATGCATATCACCCATGCATCCATGATCATGTATAGTTTCATTTCAAAAATCAATTCAGAAACAGGAGCATATGTGCTCATGATTTTATGTGATCAACATTAAATCAAATGCTACTCTCCAATGAGAGATTATTTGTTCATGAACCAAACCTTATTGCTCTCAGATTGTATTGCTTGATTGCTAGTGCTTAAACCAAAATTTACAAAACAAATATGGATTTTAAAACCATTTTCAAAACTTGATCAAACCAAGTGCTATGTCACTGTTTATTTTATTTTGATCAAAAGAACCAAACTAGCACAGAGAAACCACATGGTTTTGTGCCTAGAATTATGAGTGTTGCACTCTACAAAAATTCAGAAAAAGGTTTGAATTCAAATGGTTTCGAAATCATTTGAAAATGTTTCCTGAAAATCAATTTAGAAAAAGAAAAGGCATTAGAAAACAACACTGGGCCTGGCGCCACCTTTCCAGCCCAACAGCAGAAACGGCCCAAAAGCCAGCCCACCCGGATTTTCCCCTTCTCTCTCTCTTACCCGCAACCGCTCTACCCCGCTGAAACTGCCACTGGGCCCGAGCCAGGTCAACACCTTCTTCTCCACCCCCGCGCGCGCAGACCCCGTCCACCGCCGTTTCCTCCAGAAACGCCGCGATTGAATCCTCGCTTAATTGGCATTGAACTACCGCGTAATTCCCTCGCCCCTCCTGGCTACTTAATCACCTCGCCAACATGGTCATTTCCCCCCACTCAATTTCCTCTGGACGCCGCTAGGCTTCTCGCTTTCCTCTCCACATCGCCGCTGCCCCGACGAACTCCGGCGACCGATTGTGGTAAGCTTCGTGCGCCCCCTCTCTGGTTCACGCGAGCTACTTCGCAACCGTCTTGCACTCCTTCTGACACCATTAGTTCGTCTTGTACTGCCCCAGGTCGTCGACTCCAACGAGCACCGTAAACCGCCGACGCCGTCTCCAACTCCGGCAAGAAATTTCGGTGAGATACGACTGCCCCGTGCTTTCCCTTTGACCCTATCTTGTTCGCCTGATCAATGCGCACACGCTGATACCCTCCGTTCGTGTTAGGGCGGACCAGAACGTCGCCAACGTCGCCGTCCACCTAAGCCCGACGCTGTCCTTGACTCCGACGAGCTTCCACGGCTACAGCAGCATGCCCCTTCGCCAACCGAGCACACGTTGAGCACCTCCTCGTCGCGGCGAATCTGGTGAGCAACCTCCCACCTCCCCGCGCGACCTAGTTCGCCGGCTCCGCCACTGACAGAGAGTGCCGCCGCCTGTCGCCGCCGATAGCGCCGCCACTTGATGGTCAGATGCTTAGGGCCGTTAGATTTAGATCCAGTGGATACGATAGATCATAAGTGAAACGTTATGTTTTAATCAGAGCCGCGCGTTTTAGTTAGATCCAACGGCTCGCAGACGCGATCCAGCGTGAAATGGTACCAGCCAGTAAGATAGCGTTGCGTGGCATGTTTTCGTTTTAAAATTCTGATTTAAATCTATTAGATGTTTAAACTTGTTTAATTCATAACTTTTGAATGCCACATCCAAATTTGACAAATTTTATATCAATGGAATCAGGAGAGAAACCCCTTTCCATTTATGCAATGTGTTTAAAGTTTTGTTTCTGTTAAAATGGTTTTATTTACAGAAACATGTGTAGGCCTAGTTTGTGTATAACAAATATTTAGGAAATGTTTTAATGTTCAAATGAAGGTTGTTTGGCAAGTTTTAAAATTGATTATGATTCGGTACTGTGCACTTGTCTTGTTGAGTATAGAAAATCATCACATCTCATATTGCATGCATCCATATATTTTTTCTTGTATATATTTTGTATGTGATTTGGTGTTATCATTTTATGTGTAGATTTTGGTGCAAATAGTGGTTGTGATTGTGAAGATTGTAACTACTCTCCAAACTACTAAGGCAAGTGGTGCTTCATGATTTATTCCTATGTTTTCAAATATGCATTAGAAATATTTTGCTAGTCTTGCATGGATATTTTGATCTATATGCTATGCTTGGGAAATCCTAGTAGTTGTTGAATTGCTAGAAATATTTCTAAGTCTTATCAATACCATGCTTAGCCTAGCTAGTAGCAACCAAGGTTGGTTATATATTCATGCTATGATCAAATATTTCTAAGTCTTTGGACTATGTTTTGGCTTAATAAAACAACTAAGTGAATGAAACACCTGGGTGGAATGGAAAGAATGGTTTGTGTTGAGTGGTTACACAAGGCCCATGTCTATGGTTTACCTTGTGTATCTCACTTGTGGAAAGCCACCCAGGAACAAAGGGATTTGAGATGCCATATGTTAAGAAGCTTCTAGTGCATCCACTTGGCAATATGGGCTCTGCCTGGATCATATAGGTTGCAAAAACTTAGCCATTTGGACAGTTGGTGGTAGTGGAATGATAGGTTGGAACGCGTCCATTTGGTCTAAGGGAAGGCTTCTGAAAGGTCCTGTCTTGGTGAAAATCAAGTCTGGTGGGGAAAGTGCATAACCTCTACAGATGGAAGAATCTAAGTACTTAGCCATGTCCATGGTATTAGACAACTTGAGCATCAAGACATGAAAGCTATCAAGAATCTCCTCATCCCAATTTCTAAGTAAAAACTTGTGGTTGAACAAGGGTGAAGGTTCACCAATGTCTATTGGTGGTTCCTTGGGAAAGTTTTTGTCAAAGAAAAACTTAGTGTTTTCAACTAATAGGCAAAACCTATTTTGAGCAAAGCAAGCCTAAGCTACACTTAGCCAAATTGCATATAGTATCTAGTCCACCAATATTCTACTAAGGTATCACTTGCCAATACTATTCCAGTGTATTGACCCACTGTGGCTGTAACTTGTGATGTTGTAGGTTATTCTGATGATGATTAGGAGTCATGAGTCTACACTCAACATGCTTGCCTGTGGCACATGAAGATGAAGACTGATTTATCTTATTACTTATTTAAACTCTTGTACTAGGCCTATGGCCATGGAGTTGTAAAAGACTATGTTGTCTCTGGAATGACTGTAATAATGACCTTAGTTTGTGTGTACTTCATCTTAAACTGTGGATGCTAGCATTGATCCAGGGACTAGCATTGCAATCACAGGGATCCTTTTCCTTTATAAAGGAGGGATCTTACAGATGGTATCAGAGCACTGTGTTGCCTGTAGGATTATGACCCTAGGATTTGAAACCACTAAGGAAAATTTTAACAACTTCCACACTTGTCTTTTCTTCTCGTAAACTTTTCTAATCTTCTTTCTCATCTCTATTTGTAGATGAAATCCATCAACAAAGCCGTATGGAAGGGACCACTGATGACTATGACTTTGGAATGTGAGACAGAATTCCCCAAGGCTCTCATGGACCTCATGATTGCAATGGGAATACATGGTGCAGCTGTGTACAAAGGTTTTCCTGTGATGGATGAAGGAGTTGAGTACTGGTGGGTGCAACTTCACTTGTATAAAAACAAGGAAGACAACCACAAGGAATCAGGATTCTGCATGGTCACCAACTTAGTGGTGCACACTACATTCTTTGATTCAGCAAGGGATGCAGCTTGGAAGGCCATCAAAGAACTTGGTGATAGAATCAAGTGCAGAATGCTCAACACTCAAAATGATCTAAAGGAAGAGAAGAAACATACCCAAGAGTTGGAGGCTACCAACCACACCTTAAGGGAAGACATTATAGACTTAGTAATGGAGTCATGTGCTCTAGATAGACAGATTGCTTCTAGAAATATCCTGTTAACCAACTTGGCAAGTGAGTTGGGATTGTAACATACTTCGTTAGTTGGACCACCACTTATCATTTTATTTTCCAAATGTTGCTTGAAATAAGTTGAACCTTGGAATGTTGTAATGGTTTTATGTATGCCATGACTTGTGTGATTTGATTTCCAAAGTTATGCATGTGTTGCTCTGTTTTGTGATTCATCTCTATGTAAGTTGTTTCTAACTTTTTCTATCTTATAAATAGATGCCTAATGTTATTATCAGCACGGTTGATGAGTTCAAGGGAACTCGCTTTGGCACTCGTCTCATTGAGCTTACTAGTCTGCTCAATCTCCCACTTCCTTCCATCATGATGCTTCCCCTCACCAAGTTTGAGAGGAAAGACCTTTGGGGCTTCAAGGTTATTCAGCCAGGACGCCAGACTGAGCCAGTCACGGAGGCCATCACTTTCAAGATCATGCATGATGACAAGGAGAGAGGCCTAGAGGTATTCATGCAGGATTTGCTTGGACGCTTAGTAGGGAGACACTCTCGTGATGTTAGAGGTACTCACTTCCACGCCTTCGGCAGACTTGATGAGGATGGTGAGGCCATTGACTTCGAGGATACTGCTAGAGAGATAGCAGAGCCTGTTCGTCTGTACCTCCAGGACTTAGAGGTTCTTCTTAGGCACCTAGACACAGATAGGACCAACGTCATGCTTAGCAATGACGAACTCCAGGTGAAGCTTCGTGAGAAGGACAAGCTCTTCGCGGAGCAAGATGAGATAGTCAAGGAGATGGAGGCAAAGTTTGAGAGTCAAGATAAAAAGTTCAAGAGTCAAGAGAAGCGAGTCCAAGATAGGAACAAGAGGATTCGAGACATGACTGCAGAACTAGAGAACAAGGACTTAGAGCTCGAGAATCAACAAGGTGTGATTGAGAGACTTCGTGCACAGAAGAGGGATCTCAAAGCCAAGGTAGAGGCCTTGACCACCAATGTCGAGGAATACAAGACCGCGATGGAGAATGCCGGTCTTACACTTGTTGATGAGGAGGTTGATGCAGAGGAGTAGTGATGACTACTCACTTATCATTTATTTATCATGCTTTTGATTATTGAGTCGCAATGATCATCCAACATGTGGATGGCTTGCTATTGGTGTGTTTACTTTTTCAAAAACTTGTTGTCTATGTTGTTGAACTTTTACTACTTTGATGCATGTTTGTTGTGGTTTGTTATGTGATGTATTGTGCATGTTAGCATCTATGGGTATATCATTCTTATCCTTATTGAAAACCACAGATGCCTCCCCGACGTGCCAATCCCAACCCCAACAACAACATCACCCCTGAGATGCAGCAAATGATGACAGCTCAGAATCAGCTAATGCAAATGATGACTACTTTCATCCAGAATCAGAACAACAACAACAACAATAATAACAACAACAACAACAACAATCAGAACAACCCACCGGGTTTTGACATGCTTACCAGGTTCTTAAGACTGAGGCCAGCAAAGTTTTCAGGAACTACTAATCCTATGGTAGCCAATGATTGGCTACGCTCTGTGAATAAGGACTTGGTAACTGTTGGCTGTACTGATGAAGAGAAAGTTAGGTTTGCAGCACACTTGTTGGAAGGACCAGCAGCCACATGGTGGGATAACTTCCAGATCACCTCTCCCATTGCGGATGTGACATGGGCTATCTTCGAAGATGGTTTCCGTACTGCTCACATCTCATCCGGAGAGATGAGTCTGAAGAAGAAAGGGTTTCATAATCTGAAGCAGCGCCACCGCAGCGTGACAGAATATATTGAGGAGTTCAACAATCTGGCGCGTTATGCACCGAATGAAGTTGACACTGATGCAAAAAGAAGAGAGAAGTTTCTCGAAGGCCTAAATGATGAACTGAACCTGCAGCTATCAGTGGCTTATTTTCCCACTTACCAGTCTCTTTGTGATAAGGCTGCTATTTTGGAGAACAAGATGAAGCAAGTTGAAAGCAAGAAGAGAAAGCACTCTGACAAGCACAGCTCGGGATCGTCTCACAAGCGTTCCCATTTTGATGATAGTGGAAGTTCAGGATTCCACAAGCATGGGAAATTCAACAAGCACCACAACCACAACCATCATCATGACAACAAGCATCACCGTAGTCATGATAACAACAAGTACAAGAATCACAAGGGTGGATATAAGAGCCACCACAACAGAAGTGGCAGTGGAAGCCAGCCTGTCAAGAAGGATCTTAGTCAGGTTGAATGTTGTTGGAGATATGCCCAAGAGGCAATAATAAAGTGGTTATTATCATGTCTTCACACTTATGATAAATGTTTACATACCATGCTATAATTGTATTAAACGGAAACATTAATACTTGTGTGATTTGTAAACTAAAATAAGAGTCCCTAGTAAAGCCTCTTGTTAAACTAGCTTGTTGGTTAATATATGATCATGGTTTCCTGATCATGAACATAGAGATGTTATTAACAACAGGATCATATCATTAGGAGAATGATGTGATGGACATACTCCTATAGATAAGCGTAGCATAAAGATCAAGTCATTTCAATAGTTCAATTGCTATATGCTTTCTGATACATAGTAACCTAATTCCTTCGACCATGAGATCATGCATATTGCCTTTACTGGATGGATGCTTTGATGTCATCAAACACCACACCGTAACAGGGTGGCTATAAAAGTGGCATTGGGTGTTCAGAAAGTATTGGTTGAAACACATGGATCAAGAGTGGGATTTGTCCATCCACATGACGGATAGATATTCTCTGGGCCCTCTCGGTGAAATGTCATCCAATTAGCTTGCAAGCATGTGACTTGGTCACAAGGGATCACATATCACGGGAACGAGAAAAGAGTACTTATCAGTAACGAGGTTGAACTAGGTATACAGAGATACCGACGATCATAACCTCGGATAAGTAACATATCGTGAGACAAAGGGAAATTGGTATCGTATGTAAATGGTTCATTCGATCGCAAAGTAATCGTAGAAATATGTGGGAGCCATATGAATTTCCAGATTCCTCTATTGGTTATTGTTCGGAGAAGTGTCTCGATCATGTCCGCATAATTCACGAACCGTAGGGAGACACACTTAAGGATTCGACGTTGTTTGAGTAGTTATGGTATTATGAGAAAGAGACCGAATGTTGTTCGGAGTCTCGGATGGGATCCGGGATATCACGAGGTGATCCGGAATGGTCCGGAGAATAAGATTCATATAAGGAAAGTCCCGTTTTGGAGTTGGGGAATGGTTCCGTTGTTTTCATCGGGAACATTCTAGAAGGTCCCGGAATGTCCGGCACTCCGGAGGGGAAGGGGTACATGAATGTGTCATTGCATGTTGGAATGATTGCATCATGTACTAAGTGTTCTTGCTGTCCCAAATAAAGGATTAAATTGAATCCTAAATTGAAAAAGTCAAACGGCTAGTTTGAAAGTCAAACGGCAGTTTTTGGGAAGTGGGAGGAGAGGAGGAAACCGAATTGGGGGAGGAGTCCTCCTCCCCAAGCCGGCGGCCAGCCCTAGGCCGAGTTGGGGAGGGACTCCCTCCCTCCCCTAGCGCGCCAGCCCTCCCACCTATAAAGGGAGGGGCAGGGCTCCCCTCCCAATACAACACAAGACACACAAGTTCCTATCCTCTAAACTAGAAACTAGACCTAGACCCCGGTTTAGAGCTGTTTCGGTTTAGAGCCTTCTAATTGGTTTAGAGCCCTCTAATTGGTGTGTCTAATTACTAGACCACTAATAGCCTCTCTCATAAGCTCCACCATACTCGCACCGGCTTAAGGCGAAGCCCTGCGGGATCTCCCCTCTACTTTCGGTACCACGCCGTTGTGCTGCCGGAATCGCGAGGAGAGTGCTACAACCTCCGCTGCCTGCTGGAACAAGGGAGAGGAAGGTCTTCGTCGAGTACCGAACGTGTGACCGACTGCGGGAGCGCTGCGGGAACGCGGCGCCGGAAGGATCGTCTACGCGATCTTGAGATCGGAAAGAGTACGACTACATCACCCACGAGAATCTGCTCTCGTTAACCGCTTTGGAATCTTCGAGGGTGAGTTCCACCATCGACTCGTTGCTACAATCTAGTAGATAGATCTTGGCTTGTTTGTTTGTATGCGATAGAAAATTTTTGTTTTCCATGCTACGAACCCCTTACAGTGGTATCAGAGCCGTGTCTATATGTAGATCTGTTGCACGAGTAGAACACAATGGTCATTGTGGGCGTTGATGCTTTTATTGTCGATTGCTTTTTGTGTACTTTGCATCTTGCGGTATGTTGGGATGAAGCGGCCCGGGCTAACCTTACATGACATCGTTCATGAGACTTGCTCCACGCTTAACATGCAACTTGTATTGCATAAGTGGCTTTGCGGGTGCCTGTTTCTCCTAGCATAGTAAAGATCCAATTTACAACGGGTGATCAACAATGCTAGTATCAATGTTGTGGTTCTTGTTCGTAAGTTAGAACGACACTTATTGAAAGCCCCAAACCACGTAAAATATGCAAAGAAAGTAGAGGCGTCTAACTTTGTTTTGCAGGGGTGTGCAGTGATGTGATATGGCCATGATTGTGATTATATTTGATGTATGCAATGTTCCTTATTGTAAGTTGGCAACCGGCAGGAGCCATATGGTTGTCTTTAATTTCTGTTAAGACCTGCGTGTCTATTCAAAATAGTTGTAATAGTTGAAGCTGGTGGACGACAACCATGAAGAAGCGTCATTGACCTTGATGCTATGCCGGTGATGATGGAGATCATGTTCGTGCTTGAAGATGGAGATCGGAAGCACAAAGAAGAAAGGCCATATCATATCACATATTATGAATTGCATGTGATGTTAATCCTTTATGCATCTTGTATTGCTTAGTAGACAACGGTAGCATTATAAGATGATCCCTCATACACATAAATTTCAAGTTCTAAAGTGTTCACCCTTAGTATGCACCGTTGCCAAAGCTTGCTGCTTCGAAACACCACGTGATGATCGGGTGTCTTTGATTCCGCGGGTGACTACAACGTAAGCAAGCCAGATTTGCTTATGCGGAAGCTAAGGTTTGTCTTGACGAGCCTAGCATGTACAGACATGGCCTCAGGAACACGGATCGCCGAAAGGTAAAGCATGAATCATATAGTAGATATGATGAACATGTCGATTGTTCGCCATTGAAACTATATCAACTCTCGTGATGATCGGTTTTGATGTGGTGGATTTGGTTCGTGTGATCACTAAAACAATGTGAGGGATATTGTTTTGAGTGGGAGTTCACCTAGATTAATTTAATTATTAATTAGAACTCAATTTATCATAAACTAAATCAAAGTGAATTTGCATAGTTGTTGTAGTCATTGGCATCCGTTTACCACCTTGCGATTAGTTATAATTGAGATGATAGAACTATAGAATTCTGGTTAGTTACTTTACGAACTGGTATCGTATTGTTTTGAAGTGTTAATCTAAAGTTTAAAAGTCCTATTGCAAACTTTCAGTAAGTTCCGGTTACTCCATGAAGTTTAATAATTGGTATTAAAACAAGAGTAACAATTCCAAGTGTTAGTATATAAGTATCATGTTTGTATCCATGATTCTTGATATTCAAAGGATTCCCTTAATATCAAGATTATCTAGGATCTGAAAGAGTTGTTTCAGAAACCATGATGTGTGAAAGATATTGTGATATCTGAAACGAAGTTTTGGTTGCAACATGATAGAGTATAATATGGCAAAAGTCATGTTCTCATATTTGATGAGAATTTGCAAAAGGGTTGGAGACACTTGTTGTCCTAATCCTCCAAAAGGTTTTGGTTAGCAACATTATACTCATAATTCATCGTTATAAGCTAAAAGTAGCTTGATCATGGACGATTCCATGATAAGGGTGAATATTTGATGTAGGTAAAATGTTTACTACACCAAGAGATTACTAAAGAAAGGAATTTGAAAGAACACCAAATATTTGATGATGGTGATCTACTTCAAAGTGCAAGTCCAAGGACATTGGTATTTAATTATACACGCTTTGGACTAGATGTCATATGTATGACTCCACTATTGATGTTGATAGATTCTTTCAAACTGAAAAGGAAATACTGAAAGAGAATCTCATAAATATATGGCAGAAAAGAAAAGACTAGAATCGTTCAGTTTAAGTATATA
This sequence comes from Avena sativa, assembly GCA_916181665.1. Taxonomy (NCBI): domain Eukaryota; kingdom Viridiplantae; phylum Streptophyta; class Magnoliopsida; order Poales; family Poaceae; genus Avena; species Avena sativa. The sequence goes on along the minus strand of OV702294.1, from coordinate 159,688,257 downwards.
GATGATATACATGTTATGGCTATATTCTTTGCTTGTTAAACAATGTGGTTCTTAAGTATTTGATACTGAATTTGTTGGTATGAATCGTCATACGAAACAACAGAATTCATGAACTACAATGGCCTAAGTAACTAGCAAAAGAATATGTGATGATGTTCATCGAGAACAAATAAAGGGTTATTATGTTGCTCGTTAAAACATCAAAGCTTGCCTTCAAGATTTGTTTTATCAGGTATTATGAGAACAAAAGGGTTGTTCAAATAATTGCCGTAATCCATAAAAGATGGATGATTCGCAAATCTCGTTGGAGACATCACATCCATAAAACTAGTGCTAAAAATGTCGAAAGACAAATTGATTGAAAGATCACTTAGGAAGTGACATCGCCGTTTGAATTATATTGGAAAGAAAACATGAAGAAACTCCATGTTGATGGAATTTTGGAGTCTTCTGATTTTTGATCATATGACGCTTGTGAAACTTTCCTAGAGATAATTAAAACTTCGTTCATAGGCCAAAAGGGAACGAATGACTAGCTTATTGGAACTTGTACATATTGTTGTACGAAGTCCGTTATGTGTAGTCAAGAGCGATGGATTTCAACTTCATATGCTTTCTCCGAAAATTTGAGTGAATATATGAATATTTACTTAATAAGGATGAAGTATGAAACATTTGAAAAGTTCAAAGACTTTCAAGATGAAGTGCAAAATCATTGTAACAAGAATATGAATAGTTTATGATAAAGATCATAAAGGAAGATATTTGAATTACAAGTTTAGCATAATACCTAAGATTTAAGGAATCGTTCCGTGGATTTGCATTTTCCCGAAACACCATAAGTGTATGGAGCGTTCGAGATATGTAATTAAACCTTGTTTGACATGGTAAGATCAAAGGTATAATTTATAAAACTGCCATTATATTTTAAAGATTAAAAGCTTTAGAGATTACCGTTTTTCCACTGAAAAGAGCTCCATCATAATCCGTTGAAATGACACCATATAAAGTTATGGTTTGGGATAAAACCCAAGTTGTCCTTTCTTAAACATTGGTATGCTATGCATAAGAAAGATGTTTGCAACCAAAGTCGGATGAACCTGTCTTTGTATGACTATTAAGTATTCCTCCATAAACACCGGAGACAAAAGTGTTTGTTGCTTAGAACGTCAAGTTTCTTTTGGAAGGAATTTTTCGTGAAAAGTTAAGTGGGAGGACAATAGAACTTTGATAAGGTTAAGAACCTTAGCTGTATGTGCAAAGTTGCGCAGCGCCGAAAAGTGTTTCGGAGGCAGCAACAATGCTCATGGTTCACGTACCTCAAAAAGGTTGTGGTCACGGAGATCCAAGTTCCTATTGAAACAAGTAGGTCGGATGAACAATCAAATACCAAGATTTGAGGGTTGAATCATTATTTGAGAATAATGAACCGACTACATGCAGAGAAGCGATGATGGGCCCTGACTCCGTAAAATGGCTTGAAGCCATAAAATCCATGATAGTTCCATACACGAGAAATCAAGTTTTGAACTTGAAGGACCCTCGAGAAAGGTGTAAGACCTTATAGTTGTGTCTGGATCTATAAAGAAATAGACATGGATGTTTCACATCTAGTCGACATGTTGGGAAAGAGTTCACAACAATGTTCAAAGGTTGACTATGACAAGATTTGATCTTTCATAGTGATATTTAGTCTAGACGGATTTATATAGCAACCACTACATATAATTTGTTATATGGTAGTTGAATAAACAAAACAAGTTCTTCTAATAGAATCGTTACCTAGGACATGTGCATAACACGGTCCATAGGGTTTTGTTAATTCAAAGGATGCTAAAAGCATATGCAAACTTCAATGGTTAGAGTGAGCATAGCGGAGTTGGAATCTTCACTGTGATGAAACTGTTAAAGGAGTTTAAAAGTTCATCAGAGACGATGGAGATGCTTGCGTTTGCAAGAAATTAAGTGGGAGCGCTAAGACATGTTTCTAATACATTATGTGGAAGACATATTGTTGATTGGAAATAATGTATCTTTTATTAACACATATTAAGAATTTCATCCCGATGAAAGACTTAGGCAAAACCCAAGTATTTTGGCATCAATAGACGCTAATATGGTTGTGCCAGAAGTACATAGACAAGATATTGAATGAGTTCAATATAGGAACTACAAGAAAGGTTCTTGTTGCACAGAAAGGATTGAATAAGTTCAATGTTGATGATATATTCAAGTGTATTGACATTTGGTAAAGTGAAACAAATAATCAAGTATAGATTGATACTTGATGTATGAAATCACAAAGAGTATTTATATCAATCATACTGTGATATGTACAAATCCAGATATGTCCTATGCTCTAAATGTTGTGAGCATATACCAGAATGATTTGTAAGATGATCATTGGACAATAGTAAGGATATTCTTATGATCTTTTGGAAGAACTAAGAGTATATTATTTGTAGAAGTGACAAATAGATGGTTAGTTCATTGTAAAAGTACTACATTGATACTAGCTTTGTCACAAAGTACAGATTAAGTTTATCTCAATCTAAACTAAGGGTGGCACAATATAATGGAAAGTGAGTTCCATAATGGATTTGGATGATTTCCAAAGTTAAGACATTGTGACAGATACTACAACAAAAGGCTAAGTATATGACTGCTATTATAGCAGCAAAAGAGGGCATTTGTGTCAAGTAGTTTGTTATCAAACTAGGTGTAGTTCACAGCGGGATAATACTATGAAGATATATTGTACGACAATATTGTCAACATGTTTTAACCCTAAAGAACTAAAGGTCACACCGAAAGACCAAATTTATACAAAGCCATCTCATTAGAGAATGAGTGATGCGTAGAGACGCAAAGACATGCAATTACACACGGACCTGGAAGTGTCAGATCCGGAGATCAGTTGACCACTAGCAATCGTGTACATACAACACCGTAAAGCCATAGGTGTTGAATACACAAAGGTTCGAAACTAGATTATTGACTCTAGTGCAAGTGGGAGACTGTTGGAGATATGCCCAAGAGGCAATAATAAAGTGGTTATTATCATGTCTTCACACTTATGATAAATGTTTACATACCATGCTATAATTGTATTAAACGGAAACATTAATACTTGTGTGATTTGTAAACTAAAATAAGAGTCCCTAGTAAAGCCTCTTGTTAAACTAGCTTGTTGGTTAATATATGATCATGGTTTCCTGATCATGAACATAGAGATGTTATTAACAACAGGATCATATCATTAGGAGAATGATGTGATGGACATACTCCTATAGATAAGCGTAGCATAAAGATCAAGTCATTTCAATAGTTCAATTGCTATATGCTTTCTGATACATAGTAACCTAATTCCTTCGACCATGAGATCATGCATATTGCCTTTACTGGATGGATGCTTTGATGTCATCAAACACCACACCGTAACAGGGTGGCTATAAAAGTGGCATTGGGTGTTCAGAAAGTATTGGTTGAAACACATGGATCAAGAGTGGGATTTGTCCATCCACATGACGGATAGATATTCTCTGGGCCCTCTCGGTGAAATGTCATCCAATTAGCTTGCAAGCATGTGACTTGGTCACAAGGGATCACATATCACGGGAACGAGAAAAGAGTACTTATCAGTAACGAGGTTGAACTAGGTATACAGAGATACCGACGATCATAACCTCGGATAAGTAACATATCGTGAGACAAAGGGAAATTGGTATCGTATGTAAATGGTTCATTCGATCGCAAAGTAATCGTAGAAATATGTGGGAGCCATATGAATTTCCAGATTCCTCTATTGGTTATTGTTCGGAGAAGTGTCTCGATCATGTCCGCATAATTCACGAACCGTAGGGAGACACACTTAAGGATTCGACGTTGTTTGAGTAGTTATGGTATTATGAGAAAGAGACCGAATGTTGTTCGGAGTCTCGGATGGGATCCGGGATATCACGAGGTGATCCGGAATGGTCCGGAGAATAAGATTCATATAAGGAAAGTCCCGTTTTGGAGTTGGGGAATGGTTCCGTTGTTTTCATCGGGAACATTCTAGAAGGTCCCGGAATGTCCGGCACTCCGGAGGGGAAGGGGTACATGAATGTGTCATTGCATGTTGGAATGATTGCATCATGTACTAAGTGTTCTTGCTGTCCCAAATAAAGGATTAAATTGAATCCTAAATTGAAAAAGTCAAACGGCTAGTTTGAAAGTCAAACGGCAGTTTTTGGGAAGTGGGAGGAGAGGAGGAAACCGAATTGGGGGAGGAGTCCTCCTCCCCAAGCCGGCGGCCAGCCCTAGGCCGAGTTGGGGAGGGACTCCCTCCCTCCCCTAGCGCGCCAGCCCTCCCACCTATAAAGGGAGGGGCAGGGCTCCCCTCCCAATACAACACAAGACACACAAGTTCCTATCCTCTAAACTAGAAACTAGACCTAGACCCCGGTTTAGAGCTGTTTCGGTTTAGAGCCTTCTAATTGGTTTAGAGCCCTCTAATTGGTGTGTCTAATTACTAGACCACTAATAGCCTCTCTCATAAGCTCCACCATACTCGCACCGGCTTAAGGCGAAGCCCTGCGGGATCTCCCCTCTACTTTCGGTACCACGCCGTTGTGCTGCCGGAATCGCGAGGAGAGTGCTACAACCTCCGCTGCCTGCTGGAACAAGGGAGAGGAAGGTCTTCGTCGAGTACCGAACGTGTGACCGACTGCGGGAGCGCTGCGGGAACGCGGCGCCGGAAGGATCGTCTACGCGATCTTGAGATCGGAAAGAGTACGACTACATCACCCACGAGAATCTGCTCTCGTTAACCGCTTTGGAATCTTCGAGGGTGAGTTCCACCATCGACTCGTTGCTACAATCTAGTAGATAGATCTTGGCTTGTTTGTTTGTATGCGATAGAAAATTTTTGTTTTCCATGCTACGAACCCCTACAAATGTTTCAAGTGTAATAAGATGGGACATTATGCAAATGAATGCCTAGAAAAGAAAGTTGAAGGACCCAACAAGCCCAACCCTTTTCAGAAGGGACAAGTGAACCACATCAATGTGGAGGAAATTTATGAGGAACCTGATGCTGTTGCTGGTAAGTTTAAACTCAATTCTGTTCCAGCATTTGTTCTCTTTGATACCGGTGCATCTCATTCATTCATATCAAGAGCATTTGTTGAAAGAAATGAACTATCGGTAGAAACTATTGGGTGTCCTATAAAAGTGAGTTCTCCTGGTGGAGAAATGATAGTGAATTCAGGATGTCATGATCTAGTCATAGAGCTTGGGAAGTATAAGTTTCCCGTTAACTTGATAATCCTAAACTCTCAAGGATTGGATGTTATTTTGGGAATGGACTGGATGACTAAGCACAAAGGAGTGATAGATTGTGCCAATCATACTGTCTCACTCACAACTCCAGAAAACAAAAGGATTAGATTCAAGACCAACTTTGAAACAAAAAGGAGTAAGCTAAATTCTCTTAAGGGGGTTAGCATGGACAGTGTGCCAATTGTGAGTGAATATCCGGATGTGTTTCCGGAAGAGTTGCCAGGAATGCCACCAGATAGAGATGTGGAGTTTCTTATTGATTTGCTACCAGGATCTAGACCGATAGCAAAGAGACCGTACAAGATGTCAGTTGATGAACTGAAAGAACTCAAGAAACAACTTGGAGAACAGTTGCAGAAAGGATTTATTCAACCAAGTTCCTCATCTTGGGGAGCACCAGTTTTGTTTGTGGAAAATAAAGATAGAAGTCAAAGGTTATGCATAGATTACCGTTCACTCAATGAGGTGACTATCAAGAACAAGTACCCTTTGCCTAGAATCAATGACTTGTTTTATCAGTTAGAAGGAGCTTGTGTGTTCTCAAAGATTGATCTCCGGTCAGGTTATTTCCAGCTCAAGATAAGGGAATAAGACATACCTAAAAATACTTTCACCACAAGGTATGGATTGTATGAGTATACCGTGATGCCATTTGGTTTAACCAATGCTCCAGCATACTTCATGAATATGATGAACAAGGTGTTCATGGAGTTCCTTGATAAGTTTGTTGTCGTTTTCATCGATGACATTTTGATATACTCCAAGAGCAAAGTAGAGCATGAAGGACATCTATGTTTGATACTTGAGAAGCTTAGAGAACACAAACTGTATGCCAAATTCAGCAAGTGTGAATTTTGGTTGAATGAAGTTGGATTTCTAGGACACGTTGTGTCAGGAGATGGTGTAGCAGTTGATCCTGCTAAAGTTTCAGATGTAACTGAATGGGAATCACCTAAGTCAGTAAAAGAAGTTCGTAGTTTCCTTGGCTTGGCAGGATACTACAGAAGGTTTATTGAGAATTTCTCCAAAGTAGCTAAGCCTATGACTGAATTGCTAAAGAAGGACAAGAAATTTGCCTGGTCTGAAGGCTGTGAACTTAGTTTCCAAGAATTGAAAAAGAGACTAGTGACAACACCAGTCTTGTGTTTGCCAGATTTGGAGAAAGATTTCCAAGTGTATTGTGATGCATCTCATCATGGTTTAGGTGCAGTACTTATGCAAGAAGGAAAAGTTGTGGCTTATGCCTCGAGACAACTCAAAACTCATGAAGTAAACTACCCTACTCATGATTTAGAGTTAGCCTCTGTTATCCATGCACTCAAAACATGGAGACATTATCTTTTGGGAAGCGATGTGAAGTGTTCATAGATCACAAAAGTTTGAAGTATATCTTCACCCAGAAAGAAATTAACATGAGACAAAGAAGATGGTTAGAACTCATCAAGGACTATGACTTGAGCTTGCAATACCACCCCGGTAAAGCAAATGTTGTAGCGGATGCTTTAAGCCGTAAAGTTTTTGTGAATGGCCTTACTAAGGGAGAATTGCCAGATGATTTGTGTACTCAATTCAGAAATCTCAGATTGGAGATTGTGCCTGAGGGACATCTCATGTCTTTGGATGTTCAACCCACTTTGTTGGACAAGATCAAAGAAGCCCAAAAGATGGACAAGGAAATCGAAGAGATTAAGGAAAAGATTGGCAAAGGAAAAGCCAAAGGATTCCATGAAGATGAACAAGGCACTTTATGGTATGGGAAACGTATCTGTGTTCCACAAGATCCGGAGCTTCGGAAACTGATTTTACAAGAAGCCAACAACTCACCATATTCCATTCATCCAGGTAACACCAAAATGTACATGGATATGAAGGAAAGATTTTGGTGGAATAATCTCAAGAAGGACATCGCCGAACATATTGCTTTGTGTGATGTATGTAGTAGAGTGAAGGCAGAACACCAGAAACCAGCAGGATTACTTCAACCACTACCTATTCCTGATTGGAAGTGGGACAAGATTGGTATGGGTTTCATTACCGGATTGCCAAGGACCCGGTCAGGATATGATTCTATTTGGGTAGTAGTGGATCGCCTAACTAAAGTGGCTCATTTCGTACCCGTGAAGACAACCTATACAAGTGCTAAGTTAGCCAAGATTTATATGAGTAGAATTGTGTGTCTACATGGGGTACCCAAGAGTATTGTGTCTGATAGGGGAACATAGTTCACTTCTCATTTTTGGAGGCAATTACATGAGTCATTGGGAACGAGGTTGGAATTCAGCACTGCATTTCATCCTTAGACTGATGGACAGACAGAAAGGACTAATCAGATTCTTGAAGATATGTTGAGGCCATGTGCCCTAGACTATGGAGCCAGTTGGGATGAAAGTCTGCCTTACACAGAATTCTCTTATAATAACAGCTATCAAGCCAGTATTGAGATGGCACCATTTGAGTTTCTCTATGGGAGAAAATGTACCACCCCATTGCTATGGAATGGTGTGGGAGAAAGAAGTTTGTTCGGACCAGAACTAATCAAAGAGGCTAAAGAGAAAGTCAAATTGGTTAAGGACAGATTGAAGATAGCACAATCCCGACAGAAGAGCTACGCAGATCCTAAGCGTAGAGAAGTCACCTATGAAGTTGGTGATAGAGCTTATCTTAGAGTGTCACCACTTCGTGGAGTGAAGAGGTTTGGTGTCAAAGGTAAATTGGCCCCAAGATATGTTGGACCATTCAAGATTCTGAGTCGTAAAGGAGAAGTTGCTTATGAGGTTGAATTGCCAGAGTCTTTGTCAGTTGTTCATAATGTGTTTCATGTGAGTCAGCTTAAGAAATGTCATCCAGAAATGGAAGAGACTTCTTTGAAGGATACTATACCTTTGGAAGAGGTTCAATTGGAAAGTGACCTCACTTACGAAGAGAAACCTATCAAGATTCTTGAGACCGCAGAAAGAGTTACTCGGACTAAGACTATCAAGTTTTGCAGAGTTCAATGGAACCATCATTCCGAAGAAGAGGCAACATGGGAAAGAGAAGATGATCTTCGGAAAGACCACCCTCACCTATTTGCTAGCCAACCCGAATCTCGAGGGCGAGATTCACCTTAAGGGGGTTAGATTTGTAACATCCCTAAAATCATGATTCAAAAACTCATGCATATCATCCATGCATCCATGATCATGTAGAGTTTCATTTCAAAAATCAATTCAGAAACAGGAGCATATGTGCTCATGATTTTATGTGATCAACATTAAATCAAATGCTACTCTCCAATGAGAGATTATTTGTTCATGAACCAAACCTTGTTGCTCTCAGATTGTATTGCTTGATTGCTAGTACTTAAACCAAAATTTACAAAACAAATATGGATTTTAAAACCATTTTCAAAACTTGATCAAACCAAGTGCTATGTCACTGTTTATTTTATTTTGATCAAAAGAACCAAACTAGCACAGAGAAACCACATGGTTTTATGCCCAGAATTATGAGCGTTGCACTCTACAAAAATTCAGAAAAAGGTTTGAATTCAAATGGTTTCAAAATCATTTGAAAATGTTTCCTGAAAATCAATTTAGAAAAAGAAAAGGCATTAGAAAACAGCACTGGGCCTGGCGCCACCTTTCCAGCCCAACAGCAGAAACGGCCCAAAAGCCAGCCCACCCGGATTTTCCCCCTTCTCTCTCTCTTACCCGCACCCGCTCTACCCCGCTGACACTGCCACTGGGCCCGAGCCAGGTCAACACCTTCTTCTCCACCCCCGCGCGCGCAGACCCTGTCGCCACCGCCGTTTCCTCCAGAAACGCCGCGATTGAATCCTCGCTTAATTGGCATTGAACCACCGCGTAATTCCCTCGCCCCTCCTGGCTACTTAATCACCTCGTCACCGCGGTCATTTCCCCCCACTCAATTTCCTCTGGACGCTGCCAGGCTGCTCGCTTTCCTCTCCACATCGTCGCTGCCCCGACGAACTCCGGCGACCGATTGTGGTAAGCTTCGTGCGCCCCCCTCTCTGGTTCACGCGAGCTGCTTCGCAACCGTCTTGCGCTCCTTCTGACACCATTAGTTCGTCTTGTACTACCCCAGGTCGTCGACTCCAACGAGCACCGCAAACCCCCGACACCGTCTCCAACTCTGACAAGAAATTTCGGTGAGATACGACCGCCCCATGCTTTCCCTTTGACCCTATCTTGTTCGCCTGATCAATGCGCACACGCTGATACCCTCCGTTCGTGTTAGGGCGGACCAGAACATCGCCAACGTCGCCGTCCACCTAAGCCCGACACTGTCCTCGACTCCGACGAGCTTCCACGGCTACAGCAGCACGCCCCTTCGCCAACCAAGCACATGTTGAGCACCTCCTCGTCGCGGCGAATCTGGTGAGCAACCTCCCACCTCCCCGCGCGACCTAGTTCGCCGGCTCCGCCACTGACAAAGAGCGCCGCCGCCTGTCGCCGCCGATAGCGCTGCCACTTGATGGTCAGATGCTTAGGGCCGTTAGATTTAGATCCAGTGGATACGATAGATCATAAGTGAAACGGTATGTTTTAATCAGAGCCGCGCGTTTTAGTTAGATCCAACGGCTCGCAGACGCGATCCAGCACGAAACGGTACCAGCCAGTAAGATAGCGCCGCGTGGCATGTTCTTCGTTTTAAAATTCTGATTTAAATCTATTAGATGTTTAAACTTGTTTAATTCATAACTTTTGAATGCCACGTCCAAATTTGACAAATTTTATATCAATGGAATCAGGAGAGAAAGCCCTTTCCATTTATGCAATGTGTTTAAAGTTTTGTTTCTGTTAAAATGGTTTTATTTACAGAAACATGTGTAGGCCTAGTTTGTGTATAACAAATATTTAGGAAATGTTTTAATGTTCAAATAAAGGTTGTTTGGCAAGTTTTAAACTTGATTATGATTCAATACTGTGCACTTGTCTTGTTGAGTATAGAAAATTATCACATCTCATATTGCATGCATCCATATATTTTTGCTTGTATATATTTTGTATGTGATTTGGTGTTATCATTTTATGTGTAGATTTTGGTGCAAATAGTGATTGTGATTGTGAAGATTGTAACTACTCTCCAAACTACCAAGGCAAGTGGTGCTTCATGATTTATTCCTATGTTTTCAAATATGCATTAGAAATATTTTGCTAGTCTTGCATGGATATTTTGATCTATATGCTATGCTTGGGAAATCCTAGTAGTTGTAGAATTGCTAGAAATATTTCTAAGTCTTATCAATACCATGCTTAGCCTAGCTAGTAGCAACCAAGGTTGGTTATATATTCATGCTATGATCAAATATTTCTAAGTCTTTGGACTATGTTTTAGCTTAATAAAACAACTAAGTGAATGAAACACCTGGGTGGAATGGAAAGAATGGTTTGTGTTGAGTGGTTACACAAGGCCCATGTCTATGGTTTACCTTGTGTATCTCACTTGTGGAAAGCCACCCAGGAACAAAGGGATTTGAGATGCCATATGTTAAGAAGCTTCTAGTGCATCCACTTGGCAATATGGGCTCTGCCTGGATCATATAGGTTGCAAAAACTTAGCCATTTGGACAGTTGGTGGTAGTGGGATGATAGGTTGGAACGCGTCCATTTGGTCTAAGGGAAGGCTTCTGAAAGGTCCTGTCTTGGTGAAAATCAAGTCTGGTGGGGAAAGTGCACAACCTTTGCAGATGGAAGAATCTAAGTACTTAGCCATGTCCATGGTATTGGACAACTTGAGCATCAAGACATGGAAGCTATCAAGAATCTCCTCATCCCAATTTCTAAGTAAAAACTTGTGGTTGAACAAGGGTGAAGGTTCACCAATGTCTATTGGTGGTTCCTTGGGAAAGTTTTTGTCAAAGAAAAACTTAGTGTTTTCAACTAATAGGCAAAACCTATTTTGAGCAAAGCAAGCCTAAGCTACACTTAGCCAAATTGCATATAGTATCTAGTCCACCAATATTCTACTAAGGTATCACTTGCCAATTCTATTCCAATGTATTGACCCACTGTGCCTGTAACTTGTGATGTTGCAGCTTATTCTGATGATGATTAGGAGTCATGAGTCTACACTCAACATGCTTGCCTGTGGCACATGAAGATGAAGACTTATTTATCTTATTACTTATTTAAACTCTTATACTAGGCCTGTGGCCATGGAGTTGTAAAAGACTATGTTGTCTCTAGAATGAATGTAATAATGACCTTTGTTTCTGTGTACTTCATCTTAAATAGTGGATGCCAGCATTGATCCAAGGACTAGCATTGCAATCACAGGGATCCTTTTCCTTTATAAAGGAGGGATCTTACAGCCGGCCAGAGTGATATCTAGGCCATAGAAGTAAGTATGCTGCCAGTTCTTGCAGGACTCGTGGCCGACGATGTCGGGGAAGCACCGGCCATGCCGGATCTTAAAGCTAATGGTGCCACAATTCCTAAGTTCGTCCTTACTGGCTCCGGCTTCGCGCTTGATGGTGAAGAAATATATGAAGAGATCTAGCCTAGGCTTAATCCCTAAGTAACCCTCACAAAGCGCCGCATAATTGCTAAGCGCTAGGATACTATTGGGAGAAAGGTTCTGTGGCTGTACTCAGTAATGATTCAAGACAGCGAGGAAGAAATTAGAGATGGGCATGGAGATGCTGCGTACCAACTGTGCTTTGAGGTATACCTTTTATCCGGCTTGGGGAGAAGGTGTGACCTTGCCGGCCGGCACCGCCCACCAGGCGAGCCCCTCCGTCGCGGGAAGGTAACCTTCGATGATCAGCTCTTTGATGTTGTGGTCCGTGATGTCCGAACCACACCAGTCGCCTTTGTGGTAGTCGTACTCCTCCTCCATCAGCTCCAGCGCCACTGGATTATGGTCGCCGCCGATGGCCTCGACCACCGCAGACCTAGGGATGACCAGGACCTCTGGGGGCACGATGATGGAGCTCAACGGCTTTGCCGCGGCTTCGCTCGACGCCGCCATCAAAGGGGAGGAGTTGCTGCTGGACATTGGATGCGTTCAGAGGTGACTTGTGAGATTGGGAGTTAGGGTTTTTCATACGAGGCACGAAGAGCTCGAGGAGACGCTTGCTTGAGGAAGAAGAATATGCAGGGGAGAATGAGGTGAAAAACTGACATAGGCAGATGAACCATCACATCGGAAGATTTCGATATGGACGGATCCAGTCCGTCTACGGGAGAGTATGAAGGAAGATTCAGCAATTCTCCGACTTATGAATTGAAGACGAAGAAAACCTTGCAGGGTTCTTTGGGAGGACTACAAGATATTGCTTGACGATTTGCCAACATCCATCTAGACGGAGCATTCAACGTGAAGAGGCAAGACGGCGCAAGATCTCGGAGTTCTCTAGGGGCTACTATTGGGGATATGCTATATGGGTATCATCATAGCATGTCTCCTATCCGGATAACCCGGGTGGCCCACAGTTGGTAGCAAGGCCCATGGCCTGCTGGGCAGCCCAGTTAGATGGATCCAGAAGGGAGGCCCATGCCGGATAAAGGAAGGCTACGGTGGAGTCACCAGCGCACCCGGAGCCTTGGAGTACAAGACACGCTAGACTAGTAATAGACTGTAAGATCCCTCCTTTGTAAAGGAAAAAGGATCCCTGTGATTGCAATGCTAGTCCCTGGATCATTGCTAGCATCCACAGTTTAAGATGAAGTACACAGATACAAAGGTCATTATTACATCCATTCCAGAGATAAACATAGTCTTTACATCTCAAAGGCCACAGGCCTATTACAAGAGTTTGGAATAAGTAAATAAATATAAGTCTTCATCTTCATGTGCCACAGGCAAACATGTTGAGTGTAGACTCATGACACCTAATCCTCATCAGAGTATCCTGCAACATCACAAGTTACAGCCACAGTGGGTCAATACTTTGGAATAGTATTAGCAAGTGATACCTTAATATATTTTAAGTGGACTAGATACTATATGCATATTTGGCTAAGTGTAGCGTGGCTTGCTTTGCTCAAAGTAGGTTTTGCCTATTAGTTGAAATCATTAAGTTTTTCTTTGTCAAAACTTTACCCAAGGAACCACCAATAGACATTGAGGTCCTTCACCCTTGTTCACCCACAAATTTTTTACTTAAAAATTGGAATGATGAGATTCTTGATAGCTTCCATGTCTTGATGCTCAAGTTGTCCATTTCCATGGACTTGGCTAAGTACTTAGATTTTTCCATCTGCAGAGGTTGTGCACTTTCCCCACCAGACTTGGTTTCACCAAGACAGGACCTTTCAGAAGCCTTCCCTGATACCAAATGGACGCGTTCCAACCTATCATCCCACTACCACCAACTGTCCAAATGGCTAAGTTCTAGCAACCTATATGGTCCAGGCAGAGCCCATATTGCCAAGTGGCTGCACTAGAAGCTTCTCAACACTTGGCCTCTAAAATCCCTTTGTTCCTGGGTGGCTTTCCACAAGTGAGATACATAAGGTAAACCATAGCCATGGGACTTGTGTAACCACTCAACCAAAACCACCAATCAAGTCCCTTTCCACCCAGGTGATTCATTGACTTAGTTGTTTTATTAAGCAAAACAAAAGTCCAAAGACTTAGAAATATTTTTATCATAGCATGTATATTTCACCAACCCTTGTTTGCTACTAGCTAGGCTAAGCATGGCATAGATACTAACTTAACTTAGAATTTTCCTAGCAATTCTACATCTACTTAGGATTTCCCATCATGGCATAAAGGCAAAATATTTAACATGCAAGTCTTAGCAAAATATTTCTAATGCTTAGTATAAAACATAGGGATAGAATTATTAATGAAGTACCACTTGCCTTGGTAGTTGGGAGAGTAGCACTCCTCACAATCACAATCACTAGCACCAAAATCTACACAAAAATTGGTAGCAACAAATTACACACACAACATATACAACCAAAAATATATGCATGCATGCAAGATGATATGTGATGATTTTTAAAACTCAACCAAGCAAGTGCTTAGTACTTAATCCTAAACAAGTCAAAGGCTTGCCAAAACAATTTTATTTATCACTAAAAACAATTCCTAACATTTCATATACTCAAATAATCCCTACACATGTTTCTGCAAATAAAACTATTTTAACTGAGGCAAAACATTAAACACATTACATAAATGAAAAGGGCTTGCTCTCCTGATTCCAACGGTATAAAATTTGTCAAATTCTAACGTGGGGATCAAAAGTTATAGCTAATTCAAAATTGGATATAAATCAGATTCAAAATTCTAATTTAAACCAAACCCTAGCCACGCGTCTGATTCCTATTGGTCGATACCGTTTCACTCAGGATCACACTTCCGCGCCGTCAGATCAAGTCAGATCCAACGCGCCAGATTCAAACAAAACGTATCGCTCAGATCTAATCTAATCCGCAAGATCTACATCCAACGGTTGTCGTTGCTTTGACCATAGACTAGCGGCGCTAGCGGCGGCGACTGGCGGCGGCGTGTCTGTCAGTGGCGGCGCTGGCGTTCTAGGTCGCCCGGGGAGGGAAGATGGTGCTTACCAGAACCGCAGAGAGTTGCTGAAGCTCAAGGTGGCGGTGGCTTTGCATGGGGCGCACGGTATGGGTTGCTGGAGCTCGTCGGAGTCGCGCACGGCGTCAGGTGGTTGCTGTCGAGGTCGTTGTCGAGGTTCCGCGTCGCCCTAGCATGAACCAGATGGTTTAGGAGACACGCAAGACAGTGGTGAACCACCTCGTATGCGAGAGAGATCAAGGGGCACGCTATGCTTACCGTAATTGGTCGCCGGAGTTGAGTGGCGGCTCGGTCGTTTGCTGGAACGAACGGGGACGGCGTCCTGGGTCACAAGCAGGCAAACAAAGGGTATCAGAAGATGCACGAGGTCTTGCTGGACACACTCGTTTGAATCAGAGGCACAGGGGCAGTCGGGACTCACCGGAATTTGCTGCCGGAGATCGTCGGAGCTGCGGCGGTGTTTGGCGAGTTGCGAGCAGCCTGGTGGCGTGGAGAGAAAATTGAGTGAGGGGAATGGAGCGGAGTGGGGAGGGGCTTAAGTAGGCAGAGGCTCGATAGGAAACGCCCGGTGAATCAATGGCAATTACGCCGCGGAATCAACGCAGCAACGGCCAGCGGCGACGGCGTGTGTGCGCGAGATTTGGGGAAGAAGGAGTCGACATGGAGAGGGCCCGCTTGTCAGCGAATAGAACAGAGGGGGAGTGGGGTCCGGGCGTCAGCGGCTCGCTGGGTGCGTCTGCGCGTGAGAGAGGGAGAAGGGGAACCTGGGTGGGCTAGATGGGCTGCTTCTGTTGATGGGCTGAATCAGTAGCGCCGACCTTTTTCTTTTTTCTTTATTCCTTTTCTATTTCTAAATCGATTTTCTGGAATGATTTTCAAATGAATTCAAACTCTATTTGAATTCAAATCTTTTTAGGATTTTTGCAGTGTGCAACTTACACATTTCTAGGCATAAAATCTTGTGGTTCTTCTGATCAAGCTTGGTTCTTTTGAATAAGTAAAATAACAGTGCTATGGCACTTGATTTGGAAATGTTTTAAATAGGGTTTTGAATTCATATTTATTTTGTATATTTTTGTCCAAACTCCACACTTAATCCAATCAACAAGGAAGCAAACAAACTTGGTTTAAAACACCCATGATCTCAAATGAGGATGGTCATTTGATTTAAATTTGCTCACATAAAATGATAGCACTATGTGCTTCTGTTTTCTTGGAAATGGTTTGAAAATGATCTCAAAATTTTATGCATGCATGAATGATATGCAATCTTTGAAATCATGATTTTAGGGATGTTACAAATCTAACCCCCTTAAGGTGAATCTTGCCCTCGAGATTCGGATTGGCTAGCAAATAGGTGAGGGTGGTCTTTCCTAAGGTTATCTTCTCTTTCCCATGTTGCTTCCTCTTCGGAATGATGGTTCCACTGTACTTTGCAGAACTTGATAGTCTTAGTTCGTGTGACTCTTTTTGCAGTCTCGAGAATCTTGATAGGCTTCTCTTCATAAGTAAGATCACTTTCCAATTGAACCTCCTCTAAAGGTATAGTATCCTTCAAAGAAGTTTCCTCCATTTCTGGATGACATTTCTTAAGTTGACTCACATGAAACACATTGTGGACAGCTGACAGGGAGTCTGGCAGTTCAATTTCATAGGAAACTTCTCCTTTGCGACTCAGAATCTTGAATGGTCCAACATATCTTGGTGCCAATTTTCCTTTGACTCCGAATCTCTTCACTCCACGAAGTGGTGATACTCTAAGATAGGCTCTATCACCAACTTCGTAGGTGACTTCTCTACGCTTAGGATCCGCGTAGCTTTTGTGTCGGGACTGTGCTATCTTCAATCTGTCCTTAACCAACTTGACCTTCTCTTCGGCTTCTTTGATAAGATCTGGCCCGAATAAACTTCTTTCGACCACACCATTCCATAGCAATGGGGTGGTACACTTTCTTCCGTAGAGAAACTCAAATGGTGCCATCTCAATGCTGGCTTGATAGCTATTGTTATAAGAAAACTCTGCGTAAGGCAGACTTTCATCCCAACTGGCTTCGTAGTCTAAGGCACATGCTCTCAACATGTCTTCAAGAATCTGGTTAGTCCTTTCTGTCTGTCCATCAGTTTGAGGATGAAAAGTAGTACTGAATTCCAACCTCGTTCCCAATGATTCATGTAGCTGTCTCCAAAAATGAGAAGTGAATTGAGTTCCCCTATCAGACACAATACTCTTGGGCACTCCATGTAGACATACAATTCTACTCATATAGATTTTGGCTAACTTAGCACTTGTGTAAGTTGTCTTCACAGGTATGAAATGAGCCACTTTAGTTAGGCGATCCACTACCACCCAAATAGAATCGTATCCTGACCGGGTCCTTGGTAGTCCGGTAATGAAATCCATACCAATCTTGTCCCACTTCCAATCAGGAATAGGTAGTGGTTGAAGCAAACCGGCTGGTTTCTGATGTTCCGCTTTTACTCTACTACACACATCACACAAAGCAATATGTTCGGCGATGTCCTTCTTGAGATTATTCCACCAAAATCTTTCCTTCATGTCCATGTACATTTTGGTGTTACCCGGATGAATGGAATATGGTGAGTTGTGTGCTTCTTGCAAAATCAGTTTCCGCAGCTCCGGATCTTGTGGAACACAGATACGTTTCCCATGCCATAAAGTACCATGTTCGTCTTCATGGAACTCTTTGGCTTTTCCTTTTCCAATCTTTTCTTTAATCTCTTCGATTTCTTTATCTATCTTCTGAGCTTCTTTGATCTTGTCTAACAAAGTGGGTTGAACATCCAAAGACATGAGATGTCCTTCAGGTACAATCTCCAATCTGAGTTTTCTGAATTGGGCACACAATTCATCTGGCAATTCTCCCTTGGTAAGGCCATTCACAAAAACCTTACGACTTAGAGCATCTGCTGCAACATTTGCTTTACCAGGGTGGTATTGCAAAGTTAAGTCATAGTCTTTGATGAGTTCTAGCCATCTTCTTTGTCTCATATTAATCTCCTTCTGGGTAAAGATATACTTCAAACTTTTGTGGTCTGTGAACACTTCACAACGCTTTCCCAAAAGATAGTGCCTCCATGTTTTGAGTGCATGGACGACAGAGGCTAACTCTAAATCATGAGTAGGGTAGTTCACTTCATGAGTTTTGAGCTGTCTCGAGGCATAAGCCACTAATTTACCGTCTTGCATAAGTACTGCACCCAAACCCTGATGAGATGCATCACAATATACTTGGAAATCTTTTTCCAAGTCTGGCAGACACAAGACTGGTGCTGTCACAACTCTCTTCTTCAATTCCTGAAAGCTGAGTTCACAACCTTCAAACCAAGCAAACTTCTTGTCTTTCTTTAGCAATTCCGTCATGGGCTTAGCTACCTTAGAGAAATTATCAATGAACCTTATGTAGTAACCTGCTAAGCCAAGGAAGCTACGAACTTCCTTCACGGACTTAGGAGATTCCCATTCAGTCACAGCTGAAACTTTAGCAGGATCAACTGCTACACCATCCTTTGTCATAACATGTCCAAGAAATCTGACTTTATCCAACCAGAACTCACACTTGTTGAATTTGGCATAAAGTTTATGTTCTCTTAACTTCTCAAGTATCAAACGCAAATGTCCTTCATGCTCTTCTTTGCTCTTGGAGTAGACTAAGATGTCATCGATGAAAACGACAACAAACTTGTCAAGGAATTCCATGAACACCTTGTTCATCATATTCATGAAGTATGCTGGAGCATTGGTCAAACCAAAAGGCATTACGGTATAATCATACAATCCATACCTTGTGGTGAAGGCTGTTTTAGGTATGTCTTGTTCTCTTATCTTGAGTTGAAAATATCCTGACCTTAGATCAATCTTTGAGAACACACAAGCTCCTTCAAGCTAATCAAATAAGTCATTGATTCTAGGCAAAGGGTATTTGTTCTTGATAGTTACCTCGTTGAGTGAACGGTAATCTATACATAACCTTTGACTTCTATCTTTCTTCTCCACAAACAAGACTGGGGCTCCCCAAGATGAAGAACTTGGTTGAATAAATCCTTTCTGCAACTGTTCTCCAAGTTGTTTCTTGAGTTCTTTCAGTTCATCAACTGACATTTTATACGGTCTCTTTGCTATTGGTCCAGACCCTGGTACCAAATCTATCAGAAACTCCATATCTCTATCTGGTGGCATTCCCGACAATTCTTCCGGGAACACATCCGGATATTCACTCACAATTGGTACACTGTCTATGCTAACCCCCTTAAGAGAATTAAGCATACTCCTTTTTGCTCCAAAGTTGGTCTTGAATCTGATTCTCTTATTTTCTGGAGTTGTGAGTGAGACAGTATGGTTGGCACAATCTATTACTCCTTTGTACTTAGTCATCCAGTCCATTCCCAGAATGACATCCAATCCTTGGGAGTTTAGAATTATCAAGTTAACGGGAAACTTATACTTCCCAAACTCTATGACTAGATCATGACATCCTGAATTTACTATCATTTCTCCACCATGAGAACTTACTTTTATAGGACACCCAATAGTTTCTACCGGCAGTTCATTTCTTTCAACAAATGCTCTTGATATGAATGAATGAGATGCACCAGTATCAAAGAGTACAAATGCTGGAATAGAATTGAGTCTGAACTTACCAGCAACAGCATCAGGCTCCTCATAGACCTCCTCCACATTGATGTGGTTTACTTGTCCCTTCTGAAAAGGGTTGGGCTTGTTGGGTCCTTCAACTTTCTTTTCAGGGCAGTCATTTGCATAATGCCCCATCTTCTTGCATTTGAAGCATTCAACCTGACTGATGTCTCTCTTAACAGGCTGACTTCCACTTCCACTTCCATTTCCACTGTGGTGGCTCTTATGTCCACTCTTGTGGTTCTTGTACTTGTCGTTGTCATGACTACGGTGATGCTTGTTGTCATGATGGTTGTGGTTGTGGTGCTTGTTGAATTTCCCATGTTTGTGGGGTCCTGAGCTTCCACTGTCATCATAGTGGGAACGTTTGTGAGATGATCCCGAGCTGTGCTTGTCGGAGTGCTTTCTCTTTCTACTCTCAACTTGCTTCATTTTGTTCTCCAGAATAGCAGCCTTATCACAAAGGGACTGATATGTGGGAACATATGCCACAGCCAACTGCAGATTCAGCTCATCATTCAAGCCTTCAAGAAATTTTTCCTTTCTCTTGGCATCGGTGTCAACTTCATCCGGTGCATAACGCGCCAGATTGTTGAACTCCTCAATATATTCAGCCACGCTGCGGTGGTGCTGCTTCAGATTATGGAACTCTTTCTTTTTCAGACTCATCACTCCGGATGAGATATGAGCAGTGCGAAAGCCATCCTCAAAGATAGCCCATGTCACTTCATCTATGGGAGTGGTGATCTGGAAGTTGTCCCACCAAGTGGCGGCTGGTACTTCCAGCAGATGTGCTGCAAATCTGACCTTTTCAACATCCGTACAACCCACGGTTACCAAGTCCTTGTTTACTGAGCGTAGCCAGTCATTGGCCACCATGGGATCAGTCGTCCCCGAGAACTTTGCTGGTCTCAATCTCAAGAACCTGGTGAGCATATCAAAACCCGGTGGGTTGTTGTTGTTGTTATTATTGTTGTTGTTGTTTTGATTCTGGATGAACGTCGTCATCATCTGCATCAGCTGAGTTTGAGCGTTCATCATTTGTTGCATTTCTGGAGTGATGTTGTTGTTGTTGGGGTTGGGGTTTGCACGACGGGGAGGAATCTGTGGTTTGTTCAATAGAGATAAGAATGAGATACCCATAGATGCTTTCATGCACAATACCTCACATAAACAATCACAAGGCATGCAACAAAAGGATAAAAGTTCAACAACATGATAACAATTTCGTAAAGTAAAACACACAAATAACAAGCCATCCACATGTCGGATGGTAAATAACAAGTTCTCAAATAACAAGTACGGTAATATAAGATAAACGAGTAGTCAAATCTACTCCTCGGCATCCACCTCCTCCTCGACAAAGGTAAGACCTGCGTTCTCCATCGCGGTCTTGTATTCCTCAACACTAGTGGTCAAGGTCTCTATCTTGGCTTTGAGAGCCCTCTTCTGGGAACGAAGCCTCTCAATCACCGTCTGCTGCTGCTCAAGCTCGAAGTCCTTGGTCTGCAGTTCTTCAGTCATGTCCCTGATCTTCTTGTTCCTATCCTGGACACGCTTCTCCTGACTCTTGAACTTCCTGTCCTGGGTCTCGAACTTCGCCTCCATCTCCTTGACTATCTCGTCTTGCTCTGCGAAGAGCTTGTCCTTCTCGCGAAGCTGCACCTGGAGTTCGTCATTGCTAAGCATGACGTTGGTCCTATCAGTGTCCACGTGCCTAATAAGAGACTCTAAGTCCTGGAGGTATAGACGAATAGGCTCTGCTATGTCCCTCGAATCGTCCTCGAAGTCAATGGACTCTCCATCCTCATCACGTCTTCCGAAGACGTGGAAGTGGGTACCTCAACCTGTCGGGAGTGTCTCCCTAGCAGACGTCCTATCAGATCCTGCATCACTACCTCAAGGCCTCTCTCCCTGTCATCATGCATGAGCTTGAAGACGATGGCCTCCGTGGTAGGCTCTGTCTGGCGTCCGGGCTGGTTGACCTTGAAGCCCCAGAGGTCTTTCCTCTCGAACTTGGTGAGGGGAAGCACCATGATGGTGGGAAGAGGAAGATTGAGCAAAGTGGTAAGCTCAACAATACGAGGACCAAAGCGAGTAACCTGGAACTCCTCAACGGTGTTGATGGTAACACTAGGCATCTATTTATAAGATAGAAAAGTTAGAACAACACAATTTGTTACAACAAAAGGTAAAACATCACATACACATCCTTGGAAAGCAAAACACACAAGTCATGCATACATGAAACCATTACATCAATCAAGGTTCAACTTATTTTTAAATCATCTTTTGGAAAATAAGGTGATAAGTGGTGGTCCAACTAACGAAGTACGTTACAATCCTATCTCACTGGATCTGTTGGCTAACACAATGTTTCTAGAAGCAATCAACCTATCTTGCTCACATGACTCCATCACTAAGTCTATAATATCTCCTCTTAAGGTTTGGTTGGTTGCTTCCAACTCTTGGGTATGTTCCTTCTCTTTCATTAGATCATTTTGGAGGTTGAGCATCCTGCACTTGACTCTAGCACTAAGTTCTTTGATAGTCCTCCAAGATGCATCCCTTGCTGACTCAAAGAATGTGGTGTGCACCACAGTGTTGGTGTACATGCAGAATCCTGTTCCCTTGTGGTTGTCTTCCTTGTTTTAGTACAAGTGAAGTTGTACCCACCAGTACTCAACTCCTTCATCCATCACAGGAAAGCCTTTGTATACAGCTGCACCATGTATTTCCATTGCCACCATGAGGTCCTTGAGAGCTTTGGGGAATTCTGTCTCACACTCCAAAGTCATGGTCATGAGTGGCCCTTTCCTTACGACTTCGTTGATGGAATTCATCTACAAATAGAGATGAGAAAGAAGATTAGAAAAGTTTACGAGAAGAATAGACAAGTGTAGAAGTTGATTTTTTTTCCTTAGTGGTTTCCAATCCTAGGGTCATAATCCTACATGCAACAACCTGGCTCTGATACCATCTGTAAGATCCCTCCTTTGTAAAGGAAAAAGGATCCCTGTGATTGCAATGCTAGTCCCTGGATCATTGCTAGCATCCACAGTTTAAGAAGAAGTACACAGATACAAAGGTCATTATTACATCCATTCCAGAGATAAACATAGTCTTTACATCTCAAAGGCCACAGGCCTATTACAAGAGATCGGAATAAGTAAATAAATATAAGTCTCCATCTTCATGTGCCACAGGCAAACATGTTGAGTGTAGACTCATGACACCTAATCCTCATCAGAGTATCCTGCAACATCACAAGTTAAAGCCACAGTGGGTCAATACTTTGGAATAGTATTGGCAAGTGATACCTTAATATATTTTAAGTGGACTAGATACTATATGCATATTTGGCTAAGTGTAGCTTGGCTTGCTTTGCTCAAAATAGGTCTTGCCTATTAGTTGAAATCACTAAGTTTTTCTTTGTCAAAACTTTACCCAAGGAACCACCAATAGACATTGAGGTCCTTCACCCTTGTTCACCCACAAGTTTTTACTTAAAAATTGGAATGATGAGATTCTTGATAGCTTCCATGTCTTGATGCTCAAGTTGTCCATTTCCATGGACTTGGCTAAGTACTTAGATTTTTCCATCTGCAGAGGTTGTGCACTTTCCCCACCAGACTTGGTTTCACCAAGACAGGACCTTTCAGAAGCCTTCCCTTAGACCAAATGGACGCGTTCCAACCTATCATCCCACTACCACCAACTGTCCAAATGGCTAAGTTCTAGCAACCTATATGGTCCAGGCAGAGCCCATATTGCCAAGTGGTTGCACTAGAAGCTTCTCAACACTTGGCCTCTAAAATCCCTTTGTTCCTGGGTGGCTTTCCACAAGTGAGATACACAAGGTAAACCATAGCCATGGGCCTTGTGTAACCACTCAACCAAAACCACCAATCAAGTCCCTTTCCACCCAGGTGATTCATTGACTTAGTTGTTTTATTAAGCAAAACAAAAGTCCAAAGACTTAGAAATATTTTTATCATAGCATGTATATTTCACCAACCCTTGTTTGCTACTAGCTAGGCTAAGCATGGCATAGATAGTAACTTAACTTAGAATTTTCCTAGCAATTCTACATCTACTTAGGATTTCCCATCATGGCATAAAGGCAAAATATTTAACATGCAAGTCTTAGCAAAATATTTCTAATGCTTAGTATAAAACATAGGGATAGAATTATTCATGAAGTACCACTTGCCTTGGTAGTTGGGAGAGTAGCACTCCTCACAATCACAATCACTAGCACCAAAATCTACACAAAAATTGGTAGCAACAAATTACACACACAACATATACAACCAAAAATATATGCATGCATGCAAGATGATATGTGATGATTTTTAAAACTCAACCAAGCAAGTGCTTAGTACTTAATCCTAAACAAGTCAAAGGCTTGCCAAAACAATTTTATTTAGCACTAAAAACAATTCCTAACATTTCATATACTCAAATAAGCCCTACACATGTTTCTGCAAATAAAACTATTTTAACTGAGGCAAAACATTAAACACATTACATAAATGAAAATGTCTTGCTCTCCTGATTCCAACGGTATAAAATTTGTCAAATTCTAACGTGGGGATCAAAAGTTATAGCTAATTCAAAATTGGATATAAATCAGATTCAAAATTCTAATTTAAACCAAACCCTAGCCACGCGTCTGATTCCTATTGGTCGATACCATTTCACTCAGGATCACACTTCCGCGCCGTCGGATCAAGTCAGATCCAACACGCCAGATTCAAACAAAACGTTTCGCTCAGATCTAATCTAATCCGCAAGATCTACATCCAACGGTTGCCATTGCTTTGACCATAGACTAGCGGCGCTAGCGGCGGCGACTGGCGGCGGCGTGTCTGTCAGTGGCGGCGCTGGAGTTCTAGGTCGCCCGGGGAGGGAAGAGGGTGCTTACCAGAACCGCGGAGAGTTGCTGAAGCTCAAGGTGGCGGTGGCTTTGCATGGGGCGCACGGTATGGGTTGCTGGAGCTCGTCGGAGTCGCGCACGGCGTCAGGTGGTTGCTGTCGAGGTAGTTGTCGAGGTTCCACGTCGCCCTAGCACGAACCAGATGGTTTAGGAGACGCGCAAGACAATGGCGAACCACCTCGTATGCGAGAGAGATCAAGGGGCGCGCTATGCTTACCGTAATTGGTCGCCGGAGTTGAGTGGCGGCTTGGTCGTTTGCGGGAACGAACGGGGACGGCGTCCTGGGTCACAAGCAGGCAAGCAAAGGGTATCAGAAGATGCACAAGGTCTTGCTGGACACACTCGTTTGAATCAGAGGCACAGGGGCGGTCGGGACTCACCGGAATTTGCTGCCGGAGATCGTCGGAGTTGCGGCGATGTTTGGCGAGTTGCGAGCAGCCTGGTGGCGTGGAGAGAAAATTGAGTGAGGGGAATGGAGCGAAGTGGGGAGGGGCTTAAGTAGGCAGAGGCTCGACACGAAACGCCCGGTGAATCAATGGCAATTATGCCACGGAATCAACGCAGCAATGGCCAGCGGCGACGACGTCTGTGCGCGAGATTTGGGGAAGAAGGAGTCGACATGGAGAGGGCCCGCTTGTCAGCGAATATAACAGAGGGGGAGTGGGGTCCGGGCGTCAGTGGCTCGCTGGGTGCGTCTGCGCGTGAGAGAGGGAGAAGGGGAACCCGGGTGGGCTAGATGGGCTGCTTCTGTTGATGGGCTGAATCAGTAGCGCCGACCTTTTTCTTTTTTCTTTATTCCTTTTCTATTTCTAAATCGATTTTCTGGAATGATTTTCAAATGAATTCAAACTCTATTTGAATTCAAATCTTTTTAGGATTTTTGCAGTGTGCAACTTACACATTTCTAGGCATAAAATCTTGTGGTTCTTCTAATCAAGCTTGGTTCTTTTGAATAAGTAAAATAACTGTGCTATGGCACTTGATTTGGAAATGTTTTAAATAGGGTTTTGAATTCATATTTATTTTGTATATTTTTGTCCAAACTCCACACTTAATCCAATCAACAAGGAAGCAAACAAACTTGGTTTAAAACACTCATGCTCTCAAATGAGGATGGTCATTTGATTTAAATTTGCTCACATAAAATGATAGCACTATGTGCTTCTGTTTTCTTGGAAATGGTTTGAAAATGATCTCAAAATTTTATGCATGCATGAATGATATGCAATCTTTGAAATCATGATTTTAGGGATGTTACATAGACAGTGTAGGACTCTGTAGCCTGTCCGGCTAGGACTTTTCCCTGTAACCCTAGGACCTGACGACTATATAAGTCGGGCCTATGGGAGCCTTTAGGGCACGATCAGATACAACTTCACATAACCTCGCACAGCGAACCTATCTCTGTAACTCGGCGTATTGCGATTATAGTAATTTATAGCAGGAGTAGGATTCCGCCACCGTCGTGGGATCTGAACCTAGGTAAGCTATGTTACATCGTACCCATCTACCGTCCGCCTTCCCCCACGTATCTAAACAAGCACTGTGAGGACCCCTCCATGGCGTACTCGTTGGCAATACCACGACAGAGTGCTGAGTAGAAGAAACATTGGCAGGAAAGGCCAAACTACACCTATGAGTCCATGTTCGATCAGTCGTGTAAGTTTCATACGCCTAATCCAAGTAAACCGACAAATCATACGACTTGGTGGTGTGCATGGATGCAATGTGCACTGGGGGGCATGGGTCCGCCTCAAGCGCCTCACCCACCACACCTAACAGGGTAAATGCTCAGCAGCTAGTTTTACCTCCACCACCGCCGAGGTATGAGAACCAAGAGAGGAGAGAAATTGTGCATCAAGTGGGAAATCAGAACTAGGGGAACTACGGAAACCGCGTCCAAGATGGCCAGAATGAGTATAGGGAACATCATCAGAGTTATGTCGTATTCACGATAGAGGAAAATGATAGGCAAAGTGTGCAGAGGCGACATATGGAGGTCAACACGGTTATGCCAGTGGTGTTGAAGTATATGTATTTGTCGGACCAGGAGATCACCTAGATGTAAAGGATCATCCCAAGCTTATGCCGAGTCCAGGATCATATGCTCTAGTGCTTGACCCAACCTTCATCGAGCCAAACATAAACGTGAAGTTCTCCAAGGTGCTCATTGACAATGGTAGGAGTATCAACATACTGTATAAGGACACAATGCACAAGTTGGGTATCTCGAAAAATATGCTCTAGGCGACTCAGATCACCTTCCATAGCACTATTCCGGGTTTGTCATGTGAGCCGATAGGAAAAGTCCAAATAGATGTGTTATTCGACACGAGAGATAATTGCAAGATAGAAAATTTGTTGTTTGAGGTTGTGGATCTCGAAACTAGCTATCATGCTTTGCTTGGTAGAAATAAAATTTCCATGTTCATGTCCAGTACCCACATAAAGTACTTAAAGATGAAGATACCAGGGCCCAATGGGGTCATAACTGTTGCTGGGGACTTTAGGCGCTCAATGGAGTGTGCCTCGGCCGGATCAAATCTGGCCGAGTCATTGGTGATAACACATCAGAAGAAGAGGATTCATGATGCAGTGGCACTGGCTCAGTCCGCTCAGCTGAATATGCCGACACTGAGTAACCCGCATGGGAGTGTGTCTTTCCAGCCGACAAAGGATACAAAGAAAATTCAGATTGATGAGAATTTCACGGAGAACCCTATCACTATTGGCGTGGGCCTGACTAATAAATAGGAAAGTGAGCTCATCAGCTTCCTCCGTGAGGATCAAGATATTTTTGCATGGTCCACACAGTACCTGCAAGGTGTTCTGAGGGAGCTGGCTGAACAATCTTTGTATGTCAGGCCTAGTGCATGGCCGGTGAAGCAACCTCTCCGCTGCTTCACCGAGGATAGGAGAAAGATAATAGGTGATGAGATAGCTCGGCTCCTTGCAGCCAGGTTTATTATGGAGGTATTTCATCAGAATTGGCTGTCTAATCCAGTTCTGGTGGACCCAAACATGGCAGTGGTGTGGCGCATGTGCATTGACTACACCAATTTGAACAAGGCATGTCCAAATGACCCATTTCCTTTGCCATGAATTGATCAAGTCATTGATTCAACTGCTGGTTGTGAACTTCTATCATTTGTAGACGCGTATTTTGGTTTCCACCAGATACCATTAAACCCGGCCGATCAAATAAAAACTGCATTTATTATCCCGTACAGGGCTTATTGCTATCGCACCATGCCATTCGGCTTACGTAATGCAGGTGCAACATATCAAAGGTGCATGCAAAAATGCTTGCATGATCAAATTTGAAAAAATTAACAAGTTTATATTGATGATGTGGTGATAAAAACCAAGGAGAGTCATACTCACCTAGATGATATCCGACAAACATTTGTGAACTTGAGAAGATTCCAAATAAAGCTTAACCTGGAAAAATGTACCTTCAATGTCCCAGACTGAAAGTAACTTGGATTCCTCATGTCTAGCCGAGGTATCGAGGCTAATCCAACTAAAATCAGTGCCATTGAGCATATGGAAGTGCCAATAATGATGTCTAAAGTTCACGGTCTTCCTGGCATCGTCGAGTAGCTTCATTAGTCAGCTGGGGAAAAGGCACTGCCTCTATACCAACTGATGAAAAAGTCATATAAGTTCATTTGGACACTGTAGGATGATAGTGAATTCAACGAGTTAAAAAGATGCTAGCCTCTGCACCAGTGTTAGCTTTGCCACTATCCAAAGAGCCAATATTGCTCTACATAGCAGCGACCAACCGAGTCGTAAGTGTCGTTATAGTGATGGAGCGTGATGAAGAGGATAAGTCAGTGCAGAGGCCAGTTTATTACCTAAGTAAGATACTTTCTACATCAAAACAAAATTACCCACATTATCAAAAGATGACATATGGCGGCCAAGAAGCTTAAGCACTATTTTTAGGAACACCCTATAAAGGTGATATGTGAAGCACCAAATATCTGAGATAATGGGTAATAAAGATGCTAGTGGTCGAGTCGCCAAATGGGTTATTGAGTTAGCTCCATATGCCCCGCAATATGATATAGGAGAGATGCTATAAAATCTCATGCACTGGCCGACTTTTTCGTCGATTGGGCTGAAATGCAATATGAGCCGCCTTTGCCTGGATCGAATTATTGGAGAATGCACTTTCATGGGTCAAAACTGAAAACCGGGTTAGGTGTCGGGATAGTCCTTATGTCGCCCAAAAAGGATAAATTGAGGTATGTGCTGCAAATTCATTTTGCTGAATCAAACAACGTAGCCGAGTATGACGCACTTGTGCATGGGCTCAAGGTAGCAAAGGAGATTGGGATACTTCGGATCCAGTGCTTTGGTGATTCGGATCTGGTTGTGAAACAAATTTCAGGTCACCGGGATGCCCTTGATGCAAACATGGCTTGTTGATGTCTACGCACTTCTATTCTTGTAGATAGTTGTTGGTCCTCCAAGTGGATAGGTTTGTAGAACAACAAGTTTCCCTTAAGTGGATTACCCAAGGTTTATCAAACTCAAGGAGGAAGTGGTCAAAGGTATCCCTCTCAAGCAACCCTGCAATCAAGATACAAGAAGTCTCTTTTGTCCCCAACACACCCAATACACTTGTCATGTGTATAGGTGCACTAGTTTGGCGAAGAGATAGTGAAATACAAGTGGTAACGGTGCCAGAAAATAGCTTCTGCCTTGTTGTTGACGTTGGGTACAGACTAAAGGCAAAAGGATGGAAGCAAGCAAACATGCAACGGATCTAGTAGCAAACGGCGTTTCAATGTTTAGAAACAAGGCCTAGGGATCATACTTTCACTAGTGAACACTCTCTCATATAAATATCCTCTCTTCATGATACTAATCTTAACTACTCTTCGGTTGAACACTCTAATCATTGGTAGGGCTATAACAGCACACCTCAAAGTCTGCCTTCCCCAATCTAGATAACCCCACACTGTCACCTTAAGCGTAGATGGTTCCAACAAACACCACAATTTCATAGAGACATCCAACTCCAAATATAACCCATAACAAATATTCAATCTAGCCAAAGTTCCACACACGGTATGCCCGCTGTCACTTTCACACACGTGGGGAAACACATAGATCTATTAAAGCACAAAGAGTATTTATGTAGACTCAAGCCTAAGTGCCACCATGGCGTGCACGCTGTCACTTTCACACACATGGGGAGAGCAGAGATCTAATGAAGCACTTGAGTAGCAAGGTAGATCTACTTGATTACAAAGCTCATGACCACAAAATCATGCATAGAGAGAGATATGAACACATAGCTACCGGTAGAGACCTTAGCCTCGAGGAAGAACTACTCCCTCCTCATCATGGGAATTAGCAACGGTGATGGAGATGGTGGGGGAGATCGATGGAGATGGCTCTGGGGGCACTTCCCCGTCCCGGCAGGGTGCCGGAACAGAGAATTTATGTCCCCCGAATCTCCTCTTCGGTGGCGGCGGCGCTACGGAGGTTTTCGTGGATTTCTTCTGGATGACTTAGGGTTTTTGGGTCAGAGGCTTCTTATAGGCGAAGGAGGCAAGGTCGGTGGAGGCTCAGGGGGCCCACACCCCCTATGGACACGACCTAGGGTGGGCCCGCGCCCATGTAGGGTCTGGCCACCCTAGTGTCCTCCTCCGTCTCGTATTTGATTTTATGTATCGCTCCCGGAAAAATATGAACTTTGGCTTTTGTCCCGTCCAATTCTGAGAATATTCATTTTTAACATTCTGAAACCAAAAACAGCAGAAAACAGGCAACTGGCACTATGGCATCTTGTCAATAGGTTAGTTCCAGAAAGTGTATAAAAATACCTCAAAGTGTAGACAAAGCAAAGCAAAGCAAAGTGGATACTAAACAAGCATGGAACATCAAAAATTATAGATACGTTTCCGATGTATCAAGCATCCCCAAGCTTAACTCCTGCTCATCCTCGAGTAGGTAAGTGATAAAAATAATAATTTTTGAGGTGACATGCACCATCAAAACCAAGATCAAACCATTTGCAAGCATTGAAAGCTGGGATCAAAGAACTCTAAACATGTGCACGAAAGATGGAGTTCTAACAATAAGACAAATTAACTATGCATGCAACATGAAAGGCTACAAACAAAGATCATGAATAGCATGTTTTTTGTTTCACATACAGAAAACATGGCATAGTGGCATTCAGCTTGTCCCTCATAGAGTAGCAAATAGATGCATAGGACACCTTCAAAGTTCACAAGGGTGACTAGAAACAAATAGCACAAGAATAAGTAATAACACAATATGCATCAATAAATAAGTTTTGGGACACTGCACATAGAACTAATAATGACAACTATGCTCTCTTAATGGTGCCTAAAGGTAGAAGGTGGAGACTCAATAGTGGTGGAAGTAATGCCTTTTATAAAGGAAGCAAGGATTTCAAGTTTCAAAAAGATCTTCCAAAAATTATGGTACTTGTTAGCTTTCATCCCTCATTGCCCCTATCATAAGCATCTTGAAGTGATTAAGGTTAAAGTGAACTAACTATGGAGCATATGCTTGACAAAGTATAAGTTGGCAATCTCAAGTCCCTTGAATATGAGGGCCACACCTCATGCTACTCAACTTTAGGCCCAGGTAAGTTCTTGTCATTGTAAGTATTTGCATATCATAGAGAACCGCCAACGGGGTACCCCTTGCACATGGTACAAGAGATTTCCCATAACCAAAATGACAAGGCAAGCAGACAATGAGCATCTCAGCAATCTTTTTATTTACTATATGCATAGCTTTTTATTGAGGATGCTTCATAGATAGCTCACTATGGTGATGCTGCAAGTTTCCACATTGATTAGGCATGGCTTAGGCTAGCGGCCCAAGCGTTTCTCTAACACAGAATACAAACTCCATGGACTTACAAGTTCCCCTTTTTATTTCACACCGGTGACATCCACAGACAAAAGAGCATGGTATCAACTGAGTACAGAGTACAAGTGCAATGTTGAAAATGTTCCCCATGACAACATGGTTTTGCTAATTCCAACGTATAAGTGCAAGCATATACAACATAGACGAAACAATGGTTCAAGTTTATTTAGGGGCAAGAAATATAAAGTGTGTCATCAAGTTCGTGAGGGCTTTAATCACTAAGTTTTCACATGACAAAATAGTTTTTAATTGGAAGATAGCTGAAAACAAGAATATACTTGGAATGGTGTAACACACCATGCACAGGAGTTTATAGTGGACACTTTGGAATAACTTGGTTTCTTGGGAGTCGGAAGCATGAGTAGAGCTTACTCATATAGGTGGAGGCTAGCAAAAGACTGGGAGAAACCAACTAAGAGAGCAATAATGGCCATAATCACGCAGAGCGACAAAACATTACTAATCAAAGCATAGAGTGGTACTACCAGTCTAGGACTAAATGATCATAGAGGCTATGGTGACTTGTCATAGTCATAACATGGTGTGAGCATGTGCCAAGTCAACCCAAATAAAGCATCAAAGGAGAATACCATAATACTATGCTTTTGTATGCTAAAACAACGCATGATTCCTTCAAGGCACATTAAGCTATCCTAATTGTTTGAAACAAGACATGCTACAGCAATAATCACTAAGCATAAGGACAAAACAACACCTAGCATGTCATGCTAAAGTCTAATTCATAGTCAAAGCAAGATCACTTTTGTACCACTTAAGCATGAAACTTTCTACTCTTTTCCAACACCAAACAACTTATTTGAAACAACTCACAAAGATAATAATCAATAAAGATCAGTGAGCTTGTATCACAAATCCACAAAGAATAACTAAAATGAAAGCACAAGAAAACTAAGGCTAAACATAGTGCTAGCAAAAGTGAACACTCACAAAACAATAAGAGTGAAAACTAGAGTGTTCTAGGCAATAAAAACAAAGTGTGTCTCTCTCCAAAAGAAGTGTGATGTGATCCAAGCAACTTACTCAAGCAAAATAAATAAACTAAGCAAAGCAAACGAAAACTAAGACGCTCCAAGAATAACACAACAGTGCATGAAACAATAAAAACGAAGTGTCTAGAAATACCTGAGATTTTTATTGATGAAGAAGGGGATGTCTTGGGCATCCCCAAGCTTTGACGCTTGTACCTCTTGAATATTTCTTGGGGTGACACGGGGTGGCATCCCCAAGCTTGAGATTTTGTCCATTCTTCATCTCATTACATCATTCTTTCTCTACACCAGAAAATTTTCCTTCATATAAAACTTCACACAATGTTCATTAGCAACATTAGTGTATTCAAAATATAATAGACCTTTGTGGTTTAGTTTTAGAACAGAAAAACTTTCACTAAAAAAACACAAGATACTGTAGCAATTCCCTAGAAAATCTCAATTTCCCAAAAAGAACCCAAAAAGAAATCAATAAGAAGCAAATGCAAATAATGGTAGAAATCTGTCAAAACAGACCAGCAGGTAGAAACCGATTTTTTCAAAAATATTTTGTTGCTCAAATAAAAAAGTGTTGAACTAACTAAAGTTATATAACATACTGGGGGATTTATTCGTACATTTTGAGCTCAATCCGAGTTACACATACTCCTCACAAATTTTTATGGTGGAGGACAGAAATCTGTTTTGGGACAGCAACTCCCCAAATCTTACTTCCCTCTCATTAGAGGTCATTCTTGGCAAAAAAAAGCAAACAAAAAGGATAAGGAGAGTTCATTACTGAAGTAATAACTTCCAAGACTCAAGAAAACTCTTGGGTTATCTCCCAACAAGTACTTTTCTTTAACGCCTTTAAGTTAGGCTTGATAGTTTGAGAAGATGCTCACATAAGAAATATGAATTGAAGTAAAAGAGAGCATCAAGAAGCAAATTCAAAACACATTTAAGTCTAACCCACTTCCTATGCATAATAATCTTGTAAAGAAACAAGTCATGAAAGAACAAAGCAACAAGCATAGGAACGCAAAACAAGTAGAACTTCAAAATTTTCAACGTAAAAAGGGGAAACTTAATATTGTTGAAATACTTAAAACCATGTTTCCCTCTCTCATAATAACTTTAAGTAGCATCATGAATAACATTAACAATATAACTATCACATAAATCATTTTTATCATGAGCCACATGCATAAAATGATTATTACTCTCCACGTAAGCATAGTCATTCTTATTAATTATAGTGGGAGCAAATTCAACAAAATAGCTATCATTGTCATTCTCATCACCATAATCATCAAATATAGGAGGCATATTGTAATCACAATTAATTTTCTTCTCAATAGTAGGTGGACTGAAAATATCATATTCATCATTGTAATCATCATATATTGGAGGTTTGGTATCATCATAAGCAATAGAATAGATATCTTCCATAGCTGGGGAACTAAAAAGATCATTTTCATAAAAACTAGCTTCCCCAAGCTTAGACTTTTCCATAGAATTAGCAATAATGGTGTCCAAAGAATTCATACTAATAACATCGCTATTAGCATGGAAATGAAGTTCCATAAGTATGATGTCTACACACTTCTATTCTTGTAGACAGTTGTTGGGCCTCCAAGTGCAGAGGTTTGTAGAACAACAACAAGTTTCCCTTAAGTGGATTACCCAAGGTTTATCGAACTCAGGGAGGAAGTGGTCAAAGGTATTCCCTCTCAAGCAACCCTGCAATCAAGATACAAGAAGTCTCTTGTGTCCCCAACACACCCAATACACTTGTCAGGTGTATAGGTGCACTAGTTCGGCAAAGAGATAGTGAAAATACAAGTGGTAACAGTGCCAAAAAATAGCTGATGGCGTGGAGGACTAAAGCAAGCAAACATGCAACAGATCTAGTCGCAAACGGTGTTTCAATGCTTAGAAACAATGCCTAGGGATCATACTTTCACTAGTGAACACTCTCTCATATAAATATCCTCTCTTCATGATACTACTCTTAACTACTCTCCGGTTGGACACTCTAATCCAAGGTAGGGCTATAATAGCACACCTCAAAGTCCGCCTTCCCCAATCTAGATAACCACACTGTCACCTTGAGCGCTAGATGGTTCTAACAAACACCACAATTTCATAGAGACATCCAACTCCAAATATAACTCATAACAAATATTCAATCTAGCCAAAGTGCCACACACGGTATGCCCGCTATCACTTTCACACACGTGGGGAAAAGCATAGATCTATTAAAGCACAAAGAGTATTTATGTAGACTCAAGCCTAAGTGCCACGATGGCGTGCACGCTGTCACTTTCACACACATGAGGAGAGCAGAGATCTAATGAAGCACTTGAGTAGCAAGGTAGATCTACTAGATTAGAAAGCTCATGACCACAACAAGATCATGCATAGAGAGAGAGATGAACACATAGCTATCGGTAGAGCCATTAGCCTCGAGGAAGAACTACTCCCTCCTCATCATGGGAATCAGTAACGGTGATGGAGATGGTGGTGGAGATCGATGGAGATGGCTCTGGGGGCACTTCCCTGTCCCGGCAAGGTGCTGGAATAGAGACTTTCTGTCCCCCGAATCTCCCCTTCGGTGGCGGGGCGCTACAGAGGTTTTCGTGGATTTCTTCTGGATGACTTAGAGTTTTTGGGTCAGAGGCTTCTTATAGGCGAAGGAGGCAAGGTCGATGGAGGCTCAGGGGGGCCACACCCCCTGTGGGCACGACCTAGGGTGGGCCCGCTCGCACCTAGGGTGTGGCCACCATGGTGTCCTCCTCCGTTTCGTCTTCGATTTTATGTAACGCTCCCGGAAAAATATGAACTTTGGCTTTTGTCCCGTCCAATTCCAAGAATATTCATTTTTTAGCTTTCTGAAACCAAAAACAGCAGAAAACAGGCAACTGGCACTGTGGCATCTTATCAATAGGTTAGTTCCAGAAAGTGTATAAAACACCTCAAAGTGTGGACAAAGCAAAGCAAAGTGGATACTAAACAAGCATGGAACATAGAAAATTATAGATACGTTTCCGACGTATCACTTGTATATATTTCACGTTCAGAAAATCAGTGGGTACTTCAAGGGCTATGAATTCCATCATGTACCACGTGCTGAAAATGAAGCAGCTGGCATGTTATCGAAACTCAGTTCATACAGACAGTCATCCCACCGGGAATAGCTCTCGAGCATCTCCGAAAACAATCCATTAACCCATCACTAGAATCCGAGTCAATCCATATCCCGGCAAATCCGGGGCCAGAGGTTGTCCCAATGGATATTGATTGGGGGAATGTTTTGAGTAACTCGGGGACTGATTTGGCAAACCCGGGGACTTTTCAGCCAGATCCGACATAAGTTATGTCGGCGGCCCTAATGGAAGTTGATGAAGTGATTTTCTCGGCAGACCTCAAGGAGCATCTCTGTAACACTAAAATACTCCACATATAGTCCAGACATGCAGGATTAGGGGTGTTACCTCGCTGAGAGGGCCCCGAACCTAGGTATACCGTTGTGTTTGCGTATGCCTAATCCTGTCCCAGATGGCGTCGCCGCACCATGCGATTATCACACAAGTTTGCCATCCCCATGTGACGAGGGTTCGACTCACCAATGCCAATTGTTATGGACTTGAGTTTTGGAGAAGGAGGAAATGCTGGAGATTGCGGAATGGCTAGCAAACTAGCAATACGGGACACGATATTTACCCAGGTTCGGGCCCCCAGAGGAAAACCTTACTCCTGCTTGTTTGACCTTGATTGATGGCGAAGCCGAAGGTTACAAAGGGTACGCAGATGAGATCTAGCGGTGTGTATGCTAGGGTTGTGGATCGTCCTTGATGACCCACAAGTATAGGGGATCGCAATAGTCTTCGCGGGTAGTATTATCCAATTTATTGCTTCGACACAAGGGGAGCCAAAGAATACTTGCAAGCCTTAATAACTGAGTTGTCAGTTTAGCTGCAACTAGAAATAGTTCTTGCTCACAGAAGTTCATCAGTAGCAACAGTTTGGTAGTAGCAACAGCAACAGGAGCAATAGTAACAGTAACGGTAATAGTAGGATTCGAGTGCGGTAGGCATAGGGATGGATGGACGGGCGTTGCATGGATGAGTCTAAACATGTATCTTCAAGAACTAGGGCATTGCAGATAAATAATAACAAGCATCCAAGTACTAAAAAATCCTAGGCATGTGCTCCATATATAGTCATACGTGCTCGCAATGAGAACTTGCACAACATCTTCTGTCCAGCCTGCCCGTGGCAGCGGGGCCTCTAGGGAACTACTGGCAATTAAGGTGGCCCTTTTAATAGAGCACCAGAGCAAAGCATTAACACTCCGTGAACACATGTGATCCTCACACCACAACCATCCCCTCCGGTTGTCCCAATCATTGTCACTTTGGGGCCTTTGGATCTGGACAATGATATGTGTACACAACTTGCAGATAAGATCATAAACAATACTATCATAATGATTCAATAATAAGTTCAGATCTGAGATCATGGCACTCGGGCCCTAGTGACAAGCATTAAGCACAACAAGTTGCAACAAAGTCAAATAGCACTAATAGAGATACTAGGCACTATGCCCTAATAGATCTTATTCGATTACATGATAGAACTCATCCAATCCCTACCATCCCCAAGCCTACAGCAGGGGATTACTCACTCATGGATGAGGGAAACATCGGTGGTTGATGGAGATGCGTTGGTGATGACGATGGCGATGATCCTCTCCAAAATCCCCGTCCCGACAGGGTGCCAGAACGGAGTTTCTGGATCTAAATCTTGGTTTCTCGTGGCGGCGGCGGAGTGGAACTCTCTCTGGAAAACTATCGACCCCCCTCAGTTTTTAGGTCGAAAGGCAACTCATATGCGCAGAGGGAGGCCGAGGGGGTGCATGGGGTGGCTGCACCCCCTCCAGGCGCGGCCAGTGGTGGACCCGCTCCTGGGGTGGGTGTGGGCCCCTAGGCCTCCTCTCCGTCTTGTCTTCTGGCTCCGTGGATCTTCTGGTGAAATATAATTTTTTGCATATTTTCCAAGATTTTTCCTGATAGTTCATTTTCTGCACAAAAACAAGACACCAAGGTAATTCTGCTGAAAACAGCGTTAGTCCATGTTAGTTGTATCCAAATCACACAAGTTTAGAGAAGAAACAATAGCAAAGTGTTCGAGAAAGTATATACGTTTTGGATGTATTAACTCCCCCAAGCTTAGATTATTGCTTGTCCTCAAGCAATTCAGTTGAAAACTGAGTGCGATAAAAGAACTTTCACGAACACTCTGCTTCATATGATGTAAATATTCTCAACACAGGAGTAGATGCTTAGACAATTCATAATAAAGAGTATGCAACTAAGTCTACTCAATAGTCATTGTAAGCTATGAATAGAAACCAACTCAATAATAATATGTAGCATGAAACATAAACATGAACAACATTGCAATGCTCATAATAAGGTACAATAGAGTGGTATCTCGCTTGCCTTTGTTTGAAGAGCACAATAAATGCCAAGGCACCTCTGAAGTTCACATGAAGACTAGAATTAAATATATCAGAGATACAAGCATCAAAGTCATGACATAATTAACCAAGTTTTGGAACAAACACAAGAATGACAACTATGCTCTCAAGAAGGTGCTCATAGAATAAGTGGTGACTCAACAAAGTTGTGAAAATGGTTTTGAAAGGTTTGAAAGGCTTCCTAATGCTGAAAGGAAGGTACTCGTTAGCTTTGAGCTCTCATTGCCCTATCATAGGCATCTTCATGTGGTTAAGGTGAAAGTGAGGTCCACTC
Organism: Avena sativa; assembly: GCA_916181665.1. NCBI lineage: Eukaryota > Viridiplantae > Streptophyta > Magnoliopsida > Poales > Poaceae > Avena > Avena sativa. The sequence goes on along the minus strand of OV702294.1, from coordinate 159,650,106 downwards.
TGAATCATATGCTTGATAGACCATAGACTAGAAATCCCAAGTCCCTCGAGTACGAGGGCCACTCCGCATGCTACTCAACTTTGGTCACCTGAAAGTTTTTGTCATTGTAAATACATGCATATCATCGAGAACCGCCAACAGGGTACCCCTTGCACATGGTACATGAGCTTTCCCATAACCAAAATGACAAGGCAAGCAGACAATGAGCATCTCAGCAATCTTTTTATTTACCATATGCATAGCTTTTTATTGAGGATGCTTCATAAATGCTCATTATGGTGATGCTACAAGTTTACACCATGATTAAGCATGGCTTAGGCTAGCGGCCCAGGCGTTTCTCTAAAACAATGTATAGACTCCATGAACTCACAACCTCCCCTTTTATTTCACATTGTCGACATCAGTAAACAAAAGAGCAAGGTATCAACTGGATGAGATATCCAAAAAGTGTTGAAAGCGTTCCCCGTGACAGCACGGTTCTGCTAACTCCCAGTATATAATTAGCAAGCATATAACTTTCATGGACTAGTCACAATGGTTCAGGATTATTAAGCGCAAGGAATAAAGTGTGCCATCAAGTTCGTGAGAGCCTTACTAACTAACTTTCTCAAAACAGACAAACATTTTATTTTGGAAGAAAACATGACATATGGAATATGCACTAAAATAGCAAATGATGCTAATAGGTAGGTATGATGGACACAGCTTGCAATATTGGTTTTGGGGAGTTGGAAGCACAGGTAGAGCACATACTCAGTGCAAGTGAAGGCTAGCAATAGAGAGGGAGTGACAAACGAGAGAGCAATAGCTATCATAATCATGCTTGCAACAAAAATGACTAACTATAGCATGAAAGTGATACAAGAACTCTGAGGCAAAATAAATCATCGAGGCTTACTGACTATTGATTAGTCATATGCATGCGTGAGAATGTGCCAAGTCGATTCACATGAACAGTCATAGGAGGATACCACAATATCATACCACATTATGAATAAAACAATGCAAGCAAACATTCATATGACATGCTACAAACTATTAGCAAGATGGAGCTAATCATAGACAAGCAAGAACTACTAAGCATCCATAATGACATACACCTTACACAAACAGGCTAAGCATGCTCACAATGATGAGTATATGTACAAAAATGAAACAAATAGAGTTTGTTACCAGCCTCTTACCACACCTCGAGTTGTCTTAATCTTCATTATTGCCCTTCACTTGTGTGACTTGAATAATTAACATGAAACCAAAATCCACCGAGGACGGCTGAACCCTGCAAAGAACTCAAAAAACCAAAGAAGAACAACAAATATTTTCGGTGTTTTCGATTTTTTTAGAAACAACCAAACAAAGAAAAACCAAACAAAAACAAAGCAAACCAAACAAATCAAAAAAAATGGATTTTTCTTTTAAGAAAAACCAAAGCAAAGAAACAAACCAAGAGAAACAACGAAAATATTTTTGGTATTTTTGTGTTTTTGAGAAAGCAGCAACAAAAATCAAAAAGAAAGCGAAAACAATGGATATAGAAAGAACCGACCGAAAATGATATATTGATGAGTGTGACGTCGGTATACCTCCCCCCAAGCTTAGGCTTTTGTCCTAAGTGGGGCTCAATCCCATAGTGCCCAAGTAGATGCATCTCCGTAGTATGTCGAGGAAGCTCCCTCGTCCTGGTACGAGCTCAAGGCCTCCCATGTGTAATACGCAGGGGGTCGTATGATTGTGCTTCCTCCTGATAGTGCTTGTGGAAGTTAAGAGAGTGCAGCTTGTCATCCATCTCCATCTTTGAGCGTGACCAAGGTCCCTGAGAAATACTGAGCAAAGTGGTTTGGGGTAGAGGGATCTCTCTCCCTTCCCCGTCAGTAAACAACATTCTATAAACCAAGTTCTCAAGAGTAGAGCTAGTGGTGACAAAGTGGTGCACCTTCATGGCAGCAAGATCAAGCCTCTGAGGAGCCAAAACTGTATCATCTGGATCAACAGAAATGTTCAAGGCAGCAGCAACACGAGTAGCAATAATTCCCCCATAAATGGGTCCCTTAGCAGCTAGACGACGAGCAATGAGAGAACCCAGATTATACTTATTCTCATTGTTGAGCACAGCAGCTAAGAAGGCCAATTGATAGTTGGAAATATTACTAGTGTTCTCCCTACCAAGAACACTGGTGGCAAGATAGTAGGCGAAATACCTGATGGCTGGAAGTTGAATGTTCTTTATCTTCCCTCGTTGAGCTCTACGGTCATCATCATTGGGTATTCCTCGGTAAAGCTCTGACAAATAAGCGGGTAAAGATTGAATCTTCTTTGATGACCCAGTTGTACCAAGTCCCAGAGCCTTGCAAAATTTCTCCAATGTCATAGAATGAGCCTTGCCATAAATTTTGAAAGACACAGAAGGCTTGAACATACTATTAGTAAAGGAGAAACTCTCCACAAATGTTTTAGTAAGCAAATCATATTGTGCACTCTCATCCTGCATGTAACTTGTTAGTCTAGCCCTCTGCACCAAAGTCATAAAATCATTAAGAATCCTAGCAGCTTGCAAGAAAGTTTGGCAAGTAAAGGTGGAGGGGTGCGCATCCCCTTCATCTCCCTCATCACCAAATCGTGGAGTCCCATCGTAGGAAAACCACTTTATTATAAACAATGTTTTGGTTGGAATATGATAGAGTATAATGTATGTTCTCATATTGGATGAGAATTTGCAAAGGTTGGAGATGCTAGACATCCTAATCATCCAAAAGGGTTTTGGAAAGTAATGTTATACTCAAGATTCTCCTTTATAAGCTACAGTAGCTTGATCATGAAAGTCGTCATGATAAGGATGAATAGAAGATGTATATAAAGTGTTTACTACACTAAAAGATTACTAAAGAATGGATTTTGAAAGAACGCCGATCATTTGATGATGGTGATCTACTTCAAAGTGCAAGTCGAAAGGTATTATTATTTGAATATACACGCTTTGGACTATGTGTCATGTATATGGCGCCACTGTTGATGTTGATAGATTCTTTTAAAAGGAAAAGGAAATGCTAAAATAGAATCTATAAAATATATTTGGCAGAAAAGAAAAGATTGGAAATATCCAATTTAAGTATATAGATGATATACATGTTATGGTTGTATTCTTTGCTTGTTAAACAATGTGGTTCTTGGGTATTGGATACCGAATTGGTTGATATGAAATTTCATACAGAACGATGCAATTCATGAACCACAATGGCCTAAGTAACTAGCAAGAGAATATGTGATGATGTAGCTTGCCTTCAAGATTTGTTTTAATAATAGTTATTTAAATCAGGTATTATGAGAACAAAGGTTGTTCAAATAATTACCGTATTCCATATAAGATGGATGATTTACAAATCTAGTTGGATAAATCACATACATAAAACCTAATGCTAAAATGTCTCAAGACAAATGATTGAAAGTTCACTTACGAAGTGACATCGCCGTTTAAATTATATTGGAAAGAAAACATGAAGAAACTCCATATTCATGGATTTTTGGAGTCCTTGATTTGATCAAGTGACGCTTGTGAGACTTTCCTCGGGATAATTAAAACTTCATTCAAATGCCAAAGAAGAACGAACGACTAAAATATTGGAATTTATACATATCGATGTATGTAGTCCATTATGTATAGTCATAAGCATTGGATTTCAACTTCATATGCTTTCCCCGGAAATTTGAGTGAATATTCACTTAATGAGAAAGAAGTATGAAATATTTGAAAACGTTCAAAGACTTTCAAGATGAAGTGGAAAATCATTGTAACAAGAAAATAAATAATTTATGATTTTATCATAAGGGATTTATTTGAGTTACAAGTGTAACAATAAAATAAATTATTTATGATTTTATCATAAAGGGATTTATTTGAGTTGCAAGTTTAGCAAAACACCTAGATTTGCATCTCCCGAAACACCATAGGAATATGGAGTGTTTGAGATTTGTAATGGAACCTTGTTTGACATGGTTGGATCAAAGGTGTTATTTATAAAACTGCCATTATGTTTTAAAAGATAAAAAGCTTTAGGGACTACCGCTTTTACACTGAAAAGAGCTCCATCTTGATCCGTTGAAATGACACCATGGAAGTTATGGTTTAGGGTAAAACCCAAGTTGTCATTTCTAAAATTTTGGCATGCTAAACATAAGTAATATGTTTACAACCGAAGTCGGATGAGCATGTATTTGTAGGTTATTTCGAATAACAATTGGTTATTCCTCCATAACACCGAGGACAAAAGGGTTTGTCGCTTGAAACATGAAGTTTCTTGAAAAAGGAATTTTTCATAAAAGTTAAGTGTAAGGACAATAGAACTTTGATAAGGCTAACAAACCTTAGCTAAATGTGGTGAGTTGCGCATCACCGGAATCATTCCGGAGGCAGCCATAATGCTCATAGCCTATGTGCCTCAAATGTTGTGGTCACGGTGATCTAAGTTCCTATTGAACCAAGTAGGTCGGATACAATCAAATGCTTAGATTTGAGAGTAAATCATTATTGTTTGACAATGATGAACCGACTACATGCAAAGAAGCAATGATGGGCCCTGACTCCGTCAAATGGCTTGAAGGCATAAAATCCTAGTTCCATACACGAGAAATCAAGTTTTTGAACTTGGAAGACCCTCCAGAAAGGTGTAAAAACCTATCGGTCGTATTTGGATCTATAAAGAAACAGACATGGATGTTTCACATCTATGAAATAGTCGACATGTCGGTAAAGTATTTTACGACAATGTTCAAGGAGTTGACTATGACAAGATTTGATCTTTCATAGCGATATTTAGTCTCGACGGATTAAAGTAGCAACCACTACATATAATTTGGTATATGGTAGATGAATAAACAAAACAAAATTCTTCTAATATAATGGTTACCTAGGATGTGTACAAGACACTGTACAAAGGGTTTTGTTAAATTCAAAGGATGCTAAAAGGGCATGCAAACTTCAATGGTTGATGTAAGCATCGCGGAGTTGGAATCTTCACCATGATGAAAAATGAGTTTTCATCAGGAGACGATGAAGATGCTTTCATTTGCAAGAAATTAAGTGGGAGCGCTGAGACATATTTCTAATACATTATGTGGAGGACATCTTGTTGATTGGAAATGATGTATCTTTTATTGACAAAGGTTAAGAATTTCATTTCGATGAAAGACTTAGGCAAAACCCGAATATTTAGCATGAATGTCTACATGGATAGACTGTGACGCTAATATGGTTATGCCAAACGTACATATATGAGATATTGAAGGAGTTCAATATAGAAACGACAAGAAAAGGTTCTTGTCACATGGAAAAGAATTGAATCAAGGTTCAAGTGTATCGACACTTGATAAGTGAAACAAGATTCAAGTGCTTTGACACTTGATGAGTGAAATCACAAGAATGATTTGATCAATCATACCATGATATGTACACATCCAGATATGTCCTATGATCTAAGTGTTATGAGCATATACCAGAATGAATCATACAATGATCATTGGACAATAGTAAGGAAATTCTTATGATCTTTTGGAAGAACTAAGAATATATTTGTGTAGAGGTGACAAACAATTACAAATAGTTCATTGTAAAGTGTTACATTGATACTAGTTTTGTCACAAGATACAAATTAAGTTTATCTCAATTTAAACTATGGGTGGCACAATGTAATGGAAAGGAGATTCCATGATGGATTTCGATGAATTCCAAAGTTAAGACATTGTGACGAATACTACAATAAAAGGCTAAGTATATGACTGCTATAGTAGCAGCAAAGGAGGGCATTTGTGTCAAGTAGTTTATTATCAAACTAAGGTGTGGTTCGCAACGGTATAACACTAAAGATATATTGTACGACAATAGTATCGACATGATTTAACCCCAAGGAGCTAAAGGTCTCACCAAAACACCAAATTTATACAATGCCATCTCATTGGAGAATGAGTGATGCGATAAGACGCAAAGACATGCAAATACACACGGACCTGAAAGCGTCAGATCCGTAGATTATGTTAACCACTTGCAATTGCGTATATGGAACACCAGAAAGCCATAGGTGTTCAATACGCAAAGTTTTCAAACTAGATTATTATCTCTAGTGCAAGTGGGAGACTGAAGGGAATATGCCCGAGAGGCAATAATAAAGTGGTTATTATCGTATTCCTTATTTATGATAAATGTTATTTTACATGCTATAATTGTATTAACGCGGAAACGTTAATACATGTGTGTTTAATAAACAAAAGGAAGTTCCTAGTTATGCCTCTCTTATAAACTAGCTCGTTGATTAACAAGATGATCAAAGGTTTCCTGATCATGGACATTGGATGTTGTTAATAACAAGGTCACAACATTGTTGGAATGATGTGATGAACATTCATCCGAAGTATAGCATTATGATCAAAGTCATTGAGTTTATATTGCTATAACAACTTACAGAGTGATCCTAATCCTTAGACCATGAGATCATGTCAATCACTAACATCGGAAGAGTTTCTTGATAACATCAAACGTCACACCGTAACTGGGTGATTATAAAGATGGGTTCAGAACTACTAAAGTGTTATGTTGAGGCCCATGGATCGAGAGTGGAATTTGTTCTTCCCGATGACGGATAGATATGCTCTGGGCCCTCTCGATGATATCACATTGATTAGCTTGCAAGCAAGTGCTTTGATCACTAGAATGTTATATCACGAGAACGAGAAAAGAGTGCATGTCAGTAACGAGATCAAACTAGGTATGGAGATACCGATGATCGAATCTCAGACATGTAATATATCGCGAAACGAAGGGATTAAGATACTAGCATAAAAGGTTTCGACGATCACAAGAAAGTCATCGTTGAATGTGTGGGAGTCAGTATGGGTCTCCAAATCTCGCTTCTGATTATTGATCGGAGAAGGGTCTCGATCATGTCCGCATTATTCGTGAACCGTAGGGTGGCACACTTAAGAGACATCTACATCCAATTGGAACAAAAGTTTCATGCCGGAAAGAATAACAAGCGCAGGATTTTATTTCACTAGATACCAAAACGGGTTTTCGGGTGAAATTGCAGAAAGTGTTTTTGCATGTGAAATGAAATACTAGCAAGGGGTTATATGAGAATGTTTTTCATTAAAGTAATTGACAAAATTCTGAATAAATAAAATGATTTTTATTTAATGAGAGTTTGCATTAAATTTGGTGGAAATTTAATTGGAATTTGAGTGGGTTTTTGAGTGGAGGAAATTGAAAGGCATTTGAGTGAGTGGAGTGTCCACCCACATGAATGTGCAAGAGGTGGGGCAGCCCCCATGGCTGGGAGCCATGCCCCTAGGGTGCCCCCCTCTCATCCTCTCAAAGTACACCTCCTCGTGAAGGATCTCTCTCCCCCTCTAGTATTTATTCCCATGGTCTCGGACTAGCGAGATACATGATCCTGGTGGCTATTTAGCAAGAAAGAGTTGTGATTCCGCTGCATCGCTGGAGCGAGGAGGCTGAGGTTGCTCGGTGCCTCGTACGTGTGTCGAGCACAGATGCGCTGCTGTTTTGTGGTGCTAGGACTTCCTCTCGATCTTGAGATCGGCAAGAGATCGTCTACATCAACCACGAGTTTGAACTCATTAAGCTTTGTCGGTCTTCAAGGGTATGTTCTCTACGGATATACATCCGCCCGTTTCTTGTATCTAGTAGATAGATTTTGGTACATAGTTGTTCCAATCGTAGGAATTTTTTTGTTTTCTATGTTGCGAACCCTATAATGAGATCCTCATTGTATGAGGGTCTAGTACTGGTAGATGACCTTGGAAGCCTTGCCCTTCTAGGTGCATCACTCTCAAATATGTCACCAAAGGTGCGGTGGTCCATGACTTCCCTATTCTAAAATTTTAAACAACCATCAAACCAAGTGATTTCTAAGTTGATAAATGATGAGCAACTACTATAGGAACTTGCTAGAGGACTACACATGCATCAAAACAAAGTTTCTAAGAAAAGAACAAGCATGAAAGCTCAAACAACCTGTCACCTATAGCAGCAAAATACTCAAGATACAATCTACCAATCACAAATCTAATTAGACAAGTAGAGGAGGCACATACCAAGGAGCAATCCCTCCAAAAATCAGCACTTGAGATGGGCTGAACAAGGAGATCGAAAATAGCGAGAAAGAATAGCAAGAACTCGAGATTGAGCAACCCTAAACCCTAAACAGCAAGAACAACAAGAACATTTTGGATGTATCAATCCCTTGCATCCTTCTCGGGTCCATGGAAGAGGAGATCCTTGGTCAGAGGGTAGGATACACAACCTCTGACGTTGTATCTGCGTACCTCACATATGTGTTCTCTGCATAGAGTTGGGCTGGGGTGCGACAGATTTTTTGTCAACTGACTATGATGAAGAACAACAACCTCTATGCCATCGAGTACTTCCACGAGATGAAGGGTGACATGGGTATGACCTACGGGTGCCCATTGTTAGCCTATCTGGTCCAGCCCAATAGAAGCCCATGCGATTATTCACATCTTGATGTTCTTGCTATTTAGGGTTGCTCAACCCCCTCGGCCTCCCTCTGCGCATATAAGTTGCCTTTCGACCTAAAAACCGAGGGGTTTTCGATAGTTTACTAGAAAGAGTTTCGCTCCGCCGCCGCAACCAGAAACCAAGATTCGGATCCAGAAACTCCGTTCTGGCACCCTCCGGGACAGGAAATTTGGAGAGGATCATCGCCATCATCATCATCAACACAACTCCATCAACCACCGATGTTTCCCTCATCCATAAGTGAGTAATCTCCCACCGTAGGATTGGGGATGGTAGGGATTGGATGAGTTTTATCATGTAATCGAATAAGATCTGGTAGGGCATAGTGCCTAGTATCTCTATTAGTGCTATTTGACTTTGTTGCAACTTATTGTGCTTAATGCTTGTCACTAGGGCCCGAGTGCCATGATCTCAGATCTGAACTTATTATTGAATCATTATATTAGTATTGTTTGTGATCTTATCTGCAAGTTGTGTACATATATCATTGTCCGGATCCAAAGGCCCCAAAGTGACAATAATTGGGACAACCGGAGGGGATGGTTGTGGTGTGAGGATCACATGTGTTCACGGAGTGTTAATGCTTTGCTCTGGTGCTCTATTAAAAGGAGCACCTTAATTGCCAGTAGTTTCCTAGAGGCCCCGCTGCCACGGGCTGGCTGAATAGAAGATGTTGTGCAAGTTCTCATTGCGAGCGCGTATTAGTACTTGGATGCTTGTTATTATTTGGAGCACATGCCTAGGATTGTTTAGTACTTGGATGCTTGTTATTATTTATCTGCAATGCCCTAGTTCTTGAAGTTACATGTTTAGACTTGTCCATGCAACGCCCGTCCATCCATCCCTATGCCTACCTCACTTGAATCCTACTGTTACCGTTACTGTTACTATTGCTCCTGTGTTGTTGTTGTTGTTGCTACTACCAAATTGTTGCTACTGATAAACTTCTCTGAGCAAGAACTATTTTCAGGTGCAGCTGAACTGACAACTCAGTTATTAAGGCTTGCAAGTATTCTTTGGCTCTCCTTGTGTCGAATAAATAAATTGGATAATACTACCCGCGAAGACTGTTGCGATCCCCTATAGTTGTGGGTCATCAGGGATGCATAGATCAGTGTACCACTAGAGGGAGTGAACGGGATAAGATGATTGTCGCGGATGGTGCAACACAATCACCGTCGAGGAAGCCATATCAGACCGCCGACAATGTTGGGGATGACCTGGGTTTTCCAGACGAGGAAATTGGAGCGAGTGAGATGCACCGTGATGGTGTTGGTGTAGGACGTGGGAAGAGAGGTGGAAAGGGAGGCGAGTGCACCAGCGGGGATGGAGTTGGAAGCAGAAGAGGAGATCACGCCGGGGGCGTTGGACACCTGCAGCGCGAAAGTCTTCATCACACGCAAACCCTAGACTAAAAACAATGCTCTGATACCAAGTCAAAAATAGTACTTGTTTGCTCCACCTGTAGAGACAATCTATTGTACCCAAACTATCAAAGGAATAATTGGTTTGATCAAAACATGACACCACGGAGGTTGGAATTGGTTGTGCATCCACTTTCACTAAACTTTCTTCTATTCGGCTCACATTTGCACATATTGTGAGAAAACATACTTTGAAATGTCGAAAAAATTGAAAAAAAATATCTACATGTATATTCGAACATTTTATCCTCGTTCATAAGTTTTTGAGTTGAAATAACATTCTACGTGTCCCGTGCAAAAAATAAAAAAAATCCTGTGAATAGTCCTATTCACGTGACATCTTTTGTCTTTTTTATAAATGGCACATAATTTTTTTTTATCCCAAAAACAATTTTTTTTTTGAATTTTTAATATTTCAAAATATGTTTTCCCATAATAGGTGCAAATGCACCCGTGAGCCAGAATGGATTTCGGTTCTTCTCCTGCCTTTAATAGCAGTTTCTCCTTTTCTAGATATTTTCCTTTAGTTGTGCAAATTTCTTCTTTTGTAATGTCCCTGTTCTTGAGGACATTGGGTTTTCCTTGTCGAGACAAGTACAAATTGGCAAAACCAATTAACGGTGGATGCAATATGACTACGAGGTAAACCAAAGATATGTAATTATGTTGTCCGACTATAATTCTGGAACGCTGCAAGAAACGAAGCAAAGAATAGTATAGCATCATTTTTCACAGCTAGTATATGTAAACAAAACATGGGCTGGTTTTCCTTTGGCAAGACAAGCACAAGATGTACAAAATAACGGTGGATGCAATACAAGAAAGAGGTAAAGCCAAAGAAGTGTAGTTACACTGTACTGCAATCTGCCAGAAACGAAGTTATAGCATCATTAATCTTGGCACAAAATGTTACTCCTATCTATTTATCTATCTATATATCTATATCTACTAGTTGAATGCCCGTGCGTTGCTACGACATACTAATTTTATCGATTTTGTCCCCATTGCGTAATCTAGTTACGCATCATGGGCATCTAAATGCGAGCACTACTCCCTCGTTCTAAAATATAAGATGTTTTAGTTTGTGAATCAATTATATCTAGACTATTTTTAGTGTAGGTTTATTCAGGTTTAAAGTGAACCTGCACACTAAAAGCAGTTTAGATACATTTGCTTTACAAACCTAAAACATCCCCCTCCCGGCTCCCACCACAGCCCAGCCCCTGTGTGCGTGCGGCTGGCGAGCTGTGTGTGGCCGATGAGCTACGCGTGCATGCACGGCCTTGATGCCAGGTAAGCCAGGTGCGGCCTTGCCTTGATGTGTGGATGCGGACGGTCGACATCTAGCTGCTGCTCGGGCTCCGACAATGATGGCCAAAAATATCAATGATTTATGGCTCGAAAATTAACAATAGATGCAAGGAATCGAATCTCCTCCAAAAATATCAATGATTTATGGCTCGGAAATTAACAGTAGATGCAAGGAATCGAATCTCCTCGTCTATAATTGTAGATTGACGTGAGGAATCGAGCCACCTCGCCGGCCTCGAGCTTCGAGGGAGGCGGCGGTGGCGCCGCCAGAGGTGGACGGGAGAAGTTGTGGTATATTTTCGGCGAGGGGAAACATTGACCGCTTTGCAGTTTACTGTAAAAGGAGTCTCTAAAACTAAATAGATGCGGTACACGGGGACTAATACGGGAGGAACCGCAAATTTTTATGGTTTTAATCACTTTTATGGGATTTGTTCAGGCTATTTTTTGTCCGTGTTTAGACCAAACGGTATCTAATAGAAATGCTCTAACGGATGAGATCCGATTGCATCAGGAGTTGGCTGGTTTTCTGCGATGTGATAGCTAGTTAGCTGGTTTTTATCGCCTGATCTCGGCAGCATGACCATGCTGTCGCCGGACCAGTTCGCAGCAACGGCGATGGTACCAGCTATCATATGTTAGGGGTGACCATGTGTGAGAGCAAGCCCAAGCCAAACCACGTGTGAGAGCACGGCCTGGTCCGTTTTGATGAAGCCACCGTCAAACCTCTTCAGGGAGTGTGTGAATTTTTCTGACTTCTGCCACTCGACGGCTGCCATGCATATCTGAAGGCTCAACGACGGTAAAAGATGGCAAGAGGTGACCCGGGTCTGATCCGGATTTCTTCTCCAACACGGGTCACCAGAAAACGTACAGACAAACGTACGAAAGCGTAAAGAACGAAAACCTCCTCAAGACAAATTATATAGTAGAGATATATCTACTAATTTCTTCAGAGGTAAGTTCGTCTTTATTGATTTTCCGTCTGATTTGTTTGGACAAGTTTGCCCCCACGATTTCGGATATATTACAGGGAGTGCCACCGCCCAGTCAGACCTGAAACGTTTCTTTTCTCGTTCGGTTGTTTCTGTCTGCCCAGCCTTCTTCCCCATCGCCCAACTCAAAAAAAAAAAAACTCTACCGCTGCGCCGTCCTCCCTCCAAGTCCACGACGCCATATCTCCCTCGAGCCAGGAGAAGCTGGTTCGTCACCTTGACGCGACTCCTCCAGTGTTGGCTCTGGGCGCACTCCTCTCCCCGCAGCGCCGCCGCCCGTACAGCGCCGACGGAACCTCCCTCGAGCGCCGCCTCATATCCCCTCCCACAGCGCCGGCGACCTCGAGCGGCCAATTTCACACACGGATGGCTTGAGTCCCTCCCTCATCAGCATTGGAAAATCGCATGTGTATTATTTTCTGGTTCAGATGTAAAATGTGTTTTTATACCTTTTTTATATTTGCTCCGGCAGATTTTTGAGTTATCTTCTTCTGTACAACCTCCTTGAGACGGTATGTTTCTATGGCCCTTGATACCATCTTTAGACTTAAACGTGGTGACATGCATTAGCTCTGAGGTCGTCTGCCGCGCACACTGAGCCCGTTCCCTCGCTGCTTGTGGTCCCGTGACCGTGATCCTCCGAGGGCAACTGATGATTTTCGAGTATGACATGTGGGCCTTTGCAAAAAGTAAAAAATATCAAACCCCCAAACTTGAGTTTATTTATTTATTTTATTCTTGTCAGCGAGACCATATATGCTGCACTTGCCAACATGGAGGGGAATTCTGTTCTCTGAATATTGCTTAAGCTAACCACATGTGCTGTTATTGCTAAAATTGCGAGTATTTCATTGAGCGATCTTTGTTTGTGTTGATTATTAAAGAGATAAATGGGAAAATTGCGAGAGTTCCAAGTCATCGCCTCTACCTGGTTGTGTGGCATGGTTGCCTCAATATGGATGACTCCGATATTATTTGGACTGATGTTGAAAACGTCAGATGATTCAGTGTCTCTTCTTATGTAAGCTAATCTTCTCTGAATTCATCCTTGTCGCTAGCCTGATAATTTCTGAAGTGCAGCCTTAGCATTGAAGTGTACAATTCTCCTCTTATTATCATTAGCACACTAGAGAGCTACTGGTCTGAGAAGTCCTCCATATCAGTTGTTGCCATGGTTGACATTGTCACCTTGGACACGGAGGTGAACGAGCTGGCTTAATCAGAGACTTGAGGATCTTCATGGCAACAAAACCACTGAAGCATGCTGACATGAAATAGATAAGTCGGAATAGAAAACGGCAAGAGCGTATGAACAAGTTTGTTGCAAACTTGGAGACAAAACTGAGCCTTCTAGACACAGACAAATGGAAAAGAACCATCAATGTTTTTTTTTGGAAACGCCTCACTTTTTCCTTCATAATTATAAGAGGTTCGATATTGCATACTTCAAGCTTCATGGCTACATAAGATGGCAGATTCAGCATGGTAACTATAACTGATCTGATCTGAACTGAAGCATTGGGTTTGAGGACTTTTACAATACCCTGAAATTAACATTAGCCCTTCATTTCTTCCCATCTGACGGCTGATCTCAGCTGGTACTCCACCGTGAGGCTAAGATAGTACCGGCTAATAAAGCTAGGGAGTACCTCGAGTTTAGGGGTAAAATCGCAATCTACACTGTTATTTGTAACTTTATTATCATTCTCCTCATATATTAGACCGGTTGCTATGGAAATCGAGTTGATCTTGGTTTCCCCACTAGTTATTCCACGAACCCTAATCTCCCGTTTGTTGGTACCGGTGGATGGCGGCCACCGTGTGCTGGAGGACGGCGGCCTTTGATCCATGGACCTTCGGAGCGTCGGCCATGGTCACCGACCAGTACGACGCACGCAACAGCCTGATGCTTGGAATCGATCCTTACGTCATATATTTAATACGCACTAAAGAAGAGAAAGCTAGATGAAGATTGGCTGACATTTGATCTGTGTTCCATTACGCGATCGATTTTTTTAGAATTCCGGTGCCCATCTCTCATCTCTGCCCACACCTTCATTATTTTCCTCCTCTGCTTATTGATATTACAATCGTATCTTATGCATTCTCTCCTGAAGACTCGGCTTCGGCTCAAGGCCCCAGAGGGAGAGTATCATTATTGAGTTGACTAACTCCAACCTCGGTATCAAATTCTTTATCAGCGGGTTCGCTTTTCCAGAATCGAAATTTGTATGATAGATCTACGGCGGAGCCGTTTACCAATGTGGAAGTAGTAAGTTTTGACTGACCCAATACAGCACCCTTGCAACTACTATTATCCCTCTTTTTTCATGTATCGGCTCAGGGTATCGAAAAGAAAAAGTTCTATCTCCCCTGTCCATAGATTTCAGGATAGCGAGGCATACCAACGCCATGCCAACAAGAGGAACCATCCGGACTTCCTAGGATTTTGAGCTAAAACTTATGAGTGTTGGTGTGTGCAAATGATAAGTTGTTTCATGGTGACTTATATACTAAGTATTCTCCCATGCAGGCACATGCTGATGGTGTTTATAAGGGCCTGGTCCCAAGTATGACCAATGGATCAGCATGTGCTTTCTATAATTATAATGAATAGACTACTGTCTATATTTAATTGCTGCAAAATGGAATATGTAGCCCATATTCTGGGGCGCTCCACGCAATTGACATGTCAATAGTAACCGAAACAACTGCATTCTCCTAATTCCATCTTTCATGATTAATTCACGCATTGGAGATACAGAAATATTAATAGTACATGGATGTCAGTTTCTTCTTTTCCATTTATTAATAAAAAAATCACGCTAATTTTATGTTAATTCAAAAAGTCGACAGATTTAGTGACAACGCGAGTACACGGTGAAATAAAATCTTCAATATTCTCTCTTATAAAGAATCGAGAGATTGTTTTCTTTATAAAATGAATAGAGAGTATGACCACTGTTAACCAAATAACTAGGTAACAAAGATGTTCAAATTAGGATGTGTAAGAATGGCATGTTTCAATTGATCATTTGCGTTTTATAATAACAAATTCTAAGAATTGTTGGACTCTTGGGGTAAGAGAGCGGCTGACGCAGTCTACTTGTGACCGAAAAATCGAGTGTCCGTGGTAACGCACGGGCATTCAACTAATACTAGCATAATTACTCTTGTAAAAAATAAGCATCTTATGCACGGTGCCCATCTCTCATCTGTGCCCACACCTTCATTCTTTTCCTCCTCTGCTTATTTATATTATAATCGTATCTTATGCATTCTCTCCTGAAGACTCGGCTTCGGCTCAAGGCCCCAGAGGGAGAGTATCATTATTGAGTTGACTAACTCCAACCTCCGTATCAAATTCTTTATCAGCGGGTTCGTTTTTCCAGAATCGAAATTTGTATGATAGATCTACGACGGAGCCGTTTACCAATGTGGAAGTAGTAAGTTTTGACTGACCCAATACAACACCCTTGCAACTACTATTATCCCTCTTTTTTCATGTATCGGCTCGGGGTATCGAAAAGAAAAAGTTCTATCTCTCCTGTCCATAGATTTCAGGATAGCGAGGCATACCAACGCCATACCAACAAGAGGAACCATCCGGACTTCCTAGGATTTTGAGCTAAAACTTATGAGTGTTGATGTGTGCAAATGATAAGTTGTTTCATGGTGATTTATATGCTAAGTATTCTCCCATGCAGGCACATGCTGATGGTGTTTATAAGGGCCTGGTCCCAAGTATGACCAATGGATCAGTATGTGCTTTCTATAATTATAATGAATAGACTATTGTCTATATTTAATTGCTGCAAAATGGAATATGTAGCCCATATTCTAGGGCGCTCCACGCAATTGACATGTCAATAGTAACCGAAACAACTGCATTTTCCTAATTCCATCTTTCATGATTAATTCACGCATTGGAGATAAGAAAAATTAATAGTACAGGGATGCCAGTTTCTTCTTTTCTATTTATTAATAAAAAAATCACGCTAATTTTATGTTAATACAAAAAGTCGACAGATTTAGTGACAACGCGAGTACACGGTGAAATAAAATCTTCAATGTTCTCTCTTATGAAGAATCGAGAGATTGTTTTCTTTAGAAAATGAATAGAGAGTATGGCCACTGTTAACCAAATAACTAGGTAACAAAGATGTTCAAATTAGGATGTGTAAGAATGGCATGTTTCAATTGATCATTTGCGTTTTATAATAACAAATTCTAAGAATTGTTGGACTCTTGGGGTAAGCATAAGAGAGCGGCTGACGCAGTCTACTTGTAACCGAAAAAATCGAGTGTCCGTGGCAACGCACGGACATTCAACTAGTACTAGCATAATTACTCTTGTAAAATATAAGCATTAAAATTTTTAAAGAAACAAAAAATCAAAGATATGTAATTATGTTGTCGAACTATAATTCTGGAACGCTGCAAGAAATGAAGCAAAGAATAGTATAGCATCATTTTTCACTGTACTGCAATCTGCCAGAAACGAAGTTATAGCAGTATCATTAATCTTGGCAGAAAATGTCACTCCTATACTAGCATAATTACTCTTGCAAGAAATAAGAAATTGAAATTAGGGCCCAACCGGGTTCGAACCGGTGACCTATTGATCTGCAGTCAATTGCTCTACCACTGAGCTATGGACCCTTGGTTGGATGAAATTAGCATACAACGCTTATTGTATCTGTCTCGAAATCAAACCACAGAAAGAGTACCGCCCACTATAGGCAAACAGAGTAGCACTTCCTCGATCCAAGACGTAGTACGTAGGTTCTTTTTCGATTTTCAAGTTGATCGAAAATCTATTTCTCATGTTTTTCCAAAAGGAAATTCGAAAGCTTTGAATAGAGAAAGCTGCAATTTTTGTTTGTTCCAATTTGTGCACTTATTAATTTCGTCAACAATTGACGCTACAGGTGTAGCATTTATGTCCAATGAGCTTTACCCATGTGTTGAGCTCGTGTCCAACTCTAAGGAGACGTAGTTTTTGGATGGTAGTAGTAGGTACGTCTGGAGATGAAGATGGAGATGGAGATCGGACAAGCAGAGCCCGAGCGTACTACGGCCCACGCACTCACTAGTGTGAAGGGTGATGGCCACATCGATCCCACCACATGGCATTGCCGACGGTTGCTGGCACGGAACGGAAGGTACTGCGTGCCGTACATTGCCGGAACTTTGCTAGGCCGCGCCATGTGAAGCTCTCCACAATAGCCGCCCCCGCCTCTCTCCATCCCAGTTCTGGAGCCACTCTCATGTCCAACACGTAACGTAACGACACGCCATGAAGTGACTATCCTGCCCGGCGCCTGCCATGTGTACCGTTCGATGGCGAGGCGGAGAATGCGGCTAGGCAGAACAAAGCAGGTAAAACGTTATCACGCCTAGTGCTAAATGCTGCTAGTATGGAGGAAGTCACACGCATGCATATTCGTTCGGTTTGCTGGCGGGCAAAACCAGAGCACGGCGAGGGATCACTTTTTGTACTCTGGCGCGGCCGGCGGCGGTGGCATTTTCACAAGCCGGCCGGTCCAGTATCGCGTACGCTCGTCGGGCAGAAGCTCCCGATGGCATCACTAGACCCGACCGGGTACACATTGCGATGCGCGCATGCTTTGCTCTAAGAGATTGACTAATTCAACGACATGTCCAGAGATCATGATAGAGCATCTCTAACCCATCTCCATAAAAAAATCAAACTAAACCACTTAGTTCATACACACATTGCATAGTTCATACATAGATTCTAACCCTAGGATGGTCGCCAGCGTCGGTGGTCGTCAAAGAAACCCTAGCTAAGCCGCCGAGCGTCAGTTACCACCTACTTACCGAGGCTGTCGAGCAACGCGTCAAAGCTGCCGGTGGAGTCGGTGTCGCTATTGCCGAGGTCGATGACCTCCTGCGCTAGCGCCGAGGAAGAAGGCCCTGCCGCCGACCATGAGGAAGAAGGCCCTGCCGCCGAGGAGGAAGAAGCGAGGCCGCGACGTGCGGCGTACTCCTCATAGTGTGCGGCCTCCGAAGCGACGCGGTCGGGATTCCGGCGCCGGAGCTCCGCCATGTACCGCTTGCCGGCAGCTCCGGCCTCGAGCCGCTCCCGCGGCTCTCAGTTCTCACGAGCGATGCGCGTGGCGCGACCGCGACTAGGAGGGGAAAAGAGCTCCGGGACCTGGCCGGGCTGGCCTAGGGGAAGTTGAGAGGGCCGAAATCACTGTTGTGTAGCTCAACGTTCTTGATGTCATGCGCCCACGCCGCCTGCCGCGCCGATTGGAAGGTTCCAATCAAGTGGCGGCGGCCAGTGTTGCGGTCGGTGATTTCGGCGACCCAGTTCCCCCACTGCCGCACGCCGTGGTAATGGCTCGTCAGCGGCGGTAGGAGACCGGGTGACCTCGATCTCCGGCCACGGGGCATGCCGCGGCCCCGAACGGCGCTACGGATTGGCGGCGATGACCTGCGGCTCGATCCGGCCATCTTCGGTGGGTTTGGGTGGAAGGACAAGCGGTGGGGAGCAGATCGGTGGCGGCGGAGAGGAGTGGTAGACTTTTTTGCATCAGCCGCAAGGAGGAGCGAAAATGAGAGAGAGGGCCGAATTTTGGGGGGAGGGGGGGGGGGGGGGATTCCTATATTTGCTCATCTAAAGCCTTTTCAGAATTCGGTTAGGTGCTACTTCAGCCGTTAAAGGAGCAAATTTGCTAATCCCGCCGCGGGAAGGCGATGGGTTAGAGGTGGTGTTTTCTAGAGAAGCAACAGTACAGCTGGAACTTGGTACACGTCACTGTTTAATGCTTAGGTGTACCTTTCCAGGCCTTCCTGCAATAGATCGGCCGGAAGTCAGTCGTCACCAATGACCAAGACGGCACGCGGGCGCGGCAGGGTTATCCCGATGCCAGCGTCGTTGCCAATTAAGGTGCGTTCTAGGAAAAATACAAGTCGGCTGGCAGTATGTAGCAAGCGCAGCTCCAGTCCTCTCTGGCGCTAACTTACTTGGTTGTTGACGTCACTGCGTTCGTGCTGCTACAGCCAGTGATCGGGCGGTTTCTTGTAGAGGAGCTGGGACATATTCTACCATATCGAGGATCCTGGTATTGCGACGCCACCAATGCAAAAATTGGCTATACTGCATGTTGGCATTGATTAATTCGACAAATAATCTCACTCATCCTACTACTAATCTGTTGGTGGAGAGATCTCCTCGTCGATTATATATAGCGCCACTGTCAATCTACGTTCCACGCTACAAGCAGTACACACTCACTCACCTGTACGAACCCAGAAAAGAAATCAATGGCGATTGACACGCTGGAATCGGTGGCCTTCGTCGCGGTGCCGTTCCCGGCGCAGGGCCACCTGAACCAGCTGATGCACCTGTCCCTGCTGGTGGCCTCGCGGGGGCTCTCGGTGTTGGATTTATCTTGCTCGAGATCTAGACAGTAGCGACTTTCTTTGAGATTCGATCTAGCTTACAGAGAGGGAGAGGGAGAGATAGATGCATACCATCGGCCTTAGGCATCGAGGATGAGCTCGCCATCGGGCTCGTCGGAGTGGTGGCGGCGGAGAGGGGGTGATTCCCGCCGCTACAGCGCAAGCCGATCGGTGGCTAGGGTTTAGGGTTTTCGGTGGGGTGAGTGGGCACGACGAACCTTGGCGTTCGTGCCCCCGGCCCCCACCTCTATTTATTGCGCTGCGCGACGGGGGCCCACCAACGATTGCGACGTTGGGCGCCCCCGATCAGGGCGCGAGTCCAAGGTTTGTTCGGGCCGTTAGGCCCAAACGGGAGATCAACCTAACATTCTCCCCCTTGATCTCATCTTTCACTTAACTTATACTTTGGTACCTATTTCATCACAGATCAACATATAGAGCATGTCTCGTCATAATGGTCAGTTACGCACCATCGATTCAACAGCCACTATACACCTCTCTATTTTGAAACAGATTCTTATACTAGGCCCTTAATATCCAGGTATCATAGGCTTTCCCTTAAACCCATGCCGGCTAAGTGTTCTCTGAACACACTGGGTGGTAAGCCTTTTGTGAGCGGATCCGCGAGCATCTCTTTTGTACTTATATGCTCTAAACTTATGGTATGATCCTGGATTCTTTCTTTCACAACATAAAACTTAATGTTAATGTGTTTGGCAGCAACACTTGACTTATTGTTGTGAGCATAGAATACTGCTGGCTCATTGTCGCAGTACATCTTGAGTGGTCTTTGAATGCTGTCTACCACTCTCAACCCGGGTATAAACTTCTTTAACCAGTTTGCCTGCCCCGTGGCCTCATAACATGCTACATATTCAGCTACCATCGTGGACGATGCCGTGATGGTTTGCTTGGAGCTTTTCCACGATATAGCTCCACCTGCGAGAGTAAACACATATCCTGACGTGGATTTTCTTTCATCTACATCTCCCGCATAGTCTGCATCTGAATACCCTTCTATCTCAAGAGAATCAGTTCTTCTATATGTCAGCATGAGGCCTTTTGTGCCTTTTGCATAACGCAATGCCTTCTTTACCATTTTCCAGTGGTCTATTCCTGGATTGCTTTGGAATCTGCCAAGTACCCCGGTAACAAAAGCTAAGTCAGGGCGTGTACACACTTGAGCATACATCAAGCTTCCGACAGCAGAAGCATATGGAACCGCTTTCATTTGATCGATCTCATATTGGTTCCTGGGACACTGAAAGTTCCCAAATCTATCGCCCTTGACTATAGGAGCAGACGTAGGATTACTCGCATGCATACTATATTTCTTCAGAACCTTCTCCAAGTATGCCTTCTGCGATAACCCTAAAATCCCCTTTTGTCTATCTCGGTGAATTTCAATTCCTAGAACGAATGAAGCTTCACCAAGATCTTTCATATCAAAGTTTGAGGACAAAAACTTCTTCGTCTCCAGTAGTAGACTAACATCACTACTAGCAAGTAGAATGTCATCCACATACAGGATAAGGAAAATGAATTTCCCATTCTTGAACTTTGCATATACGCAGTTGTCCTCCTCATTCTCATTAAACCCAAACTTCCTTACTGTTTCATGGAACTTTAAGTACCATTGCCTGGAGGCCTGTTTTAGTCCATAAATGGACTTTCTCAGACGACATCCCATGCGCTCTTTTCCTTCCACAACAAAACCCTTGGGTTGTGCCATGTAGACATTTTCTTCCAAGTCTCCATTTAGGAATGCCGTCTTTACATCCATCTGATGCAATTCTAAATTGTAGTGTGCCACTAAAGCCATTATGATTCTAAAAGAATCCTTACTTGAGACTGGAGAAAATGTCTCATTGTAATCTATTCCTTCTCTTTGGGTGAAGCCCTTAGCAACAAGTCGTGCCTTATATCTTTCAATATTCCCTCTAGAGTCACATTTGGTTTTGTAGACCCATTTACAGCCTACCGTTTTGGCTCCTTTAGGAACTTCTTCTAAATCCCAGACTTCGTTGCTACTCATGGATCTCATCTCATCTTCCATGGCTTCAAGCCACTTCGATGAGTGAGGACTTTTAATGGCTTCTTCAAATGTGGTGGGATCACCCTCCATTTGAACTTCTTCACTGACATAGATCTCAAAATCATTAGGAATAGCTGGCTTTCTAGTTCTTTGAGACCTTCTAAGGGCCTCACCTTCTGGCACATTCTCGGTGTGGGGCTGTTGCGGCTCCCCCTCATCTGTGGTAACGGGGTCTTCATTTTCATTCATTGTTACCACAGGAGAACCAACAGCAGGTGTCACATCGACATTGTCATGTGTCGGTGCAGCAGCAGGTATCGAGAAAAAAGGTTCCTGAATCATCGGAGTGGGTGCATGCACCCGCTTCTCCTCAAGGTTGATTTCTCGGAATACCGTGCTCCCCCTGATCATCTGATCCTCCAGAAACACAGCGTGTCTCGTTTCTACAAACTTAGTGTATCTGTCGGGACAGTAGAAACGATAGCCTTTGGACTTATCTGGATAGCCAATAAAATGGCAAGTCACTGTCTTGGGATCCAACTTCCCAAGGCTTGGGTTGAAGAGCTTTGCCTCAGCTGGGCAACCCCACACTCGCAAATAATTGAGTGAAGGTTCGCGACTAGTCCATAACTCATATGGTGTTTTAGACACCGATTTACTTGGAACTCGATTAAGTATGTGAATGGCGGTTTTTAACGCCTCCATCCACAAACCAATCGGTAAGGTGGAGTAACTTAACATACTTCTCACCATATCCATCAAGGTACGGTTTCTTCTTTCAGCTACTCCATTCTGCTGAGGCTCGCCCGGTGTTGAATACTGGGCGACTATACCATGTTCCTGTAGAAACCTTGCAAAAGGTCCCGGAACTTGGCCATATGGGGTATGCCGGCCGTAGTATTCGCCTCCACGGTCAGACCTTACTACTTTAATCTTTAAATTATGCTGATTTTCCACTTCAGCCTTAAATATCTTGAATTTATCCAGTGCTTCTGAACGTTCTTTAATAGGATAAATGTAACCATAACGCGAATAGTCATCCGTGAATGTTATGAAAGAGTCATAGCCATCCACAGATGTCACAGGAAACGGACCGCATATATCCGTATGAATTATTTCTAGTACTCCTGTGCTTCTTTTGGCGCCTTTCTTAATGTTCTTTACAAACTTTCCTTTAATGCAATCGATGCATTGCTCTGAATTTGAAAATTCTAGAGGTGGAAGAATTGATTCTTTTACTAAGCGTTCTATTCTCCCCCTCGAAATATGGCCTAAACGACAGTGCCATAATTTCGATGAGACTTCATCAATTCTTTTCCTCTTACTCTTTCCATTCAGGGATGAGGAGGCATTCTCATTCTCAACGCTTATTTCATTCACATTCTCACAGAGTGATAATAAATAAAGCTTGTCTTGTCTGAAGGCAAGACCAACAATCTGATTATTCAATTTGATTTTACATTGACCATCGCCAAAATGGCAAGCAAAACCACAGTCGTCTAAGCGCGACACACTTATCAAGTTTCGATGCAAAGAGGGTACATAAAGAACATCTACTAATAAAAGTACAAAGCCATTCGACAACTCTAAAGGAAGATCTCCAATGGCTTCGACTTCAGCTTGAACGCCGTTTGCTACTTTAATGCTTCTTTCTCCTCTTTGCAGGGTCCTTCTCATACGGAATCCCTGTAATGAATTAGCAACATGAACAGTCGCACCTGAGTCAATCCACCAAGTAGATTTTGCATAACATAAAAATAGTGATTCATCAACAAAAGTAATTAAATCATCACCTTTCTTGCACAAATGCTTTAGGAAGCTCACACAGTCACTCATGTAGTGGCCCTTCTCCTTGCACCACCTGCAGGTGTCCTTGTCCACTTCTTGTGCCTGATGTTCAGGATCCTTTCCATGTGGCCTGGAAGAAGAGGGATGCCCCTGACCATTAGGCACTTCCTATTGGAAGAGTCCCACTTTGCACGCTCAAGGTCGTACTTCATTCTTATCGGAGCATGGTCACTGACCCTTTTCTTAAAGTCCTCTTCATTTTCTTTTTCGCCCCTGACGGGGTCGACAGGTTCTTTAGGACAGGCCTCAGTCAGTGCCAAGTCTAGGTCAAGCAGAGCAAGCCCCATCTCTACCTTCTCTCGCCATGAGCCGTAGTTCCCTCCGTTGAGGGGCTCAATGGCCGAGATAAAGCTCATAGGATTGCCTGAAAGCAAAACATCATTAAAAACAAGTTAATTCAACGTTGGTCAAATTAAGACATGAAACTTCTCCATATTAATACTACATCACCGTTGGGCAGAAATATAACTAACATGGATAAAACTTACTATTCATAGTGAAAATTTTACTAACAACGTTGGTTGTCAAATAAAATAAACACTATCAAAAATTAAAAACTTACTCTATTGCATTTAAGCAATTAATTCTTGCAGCGGAATAACATGAATAAAGATTGATAATCTTTTACTTCTTTACATAGTTTTTACTGTTATTTCACTATTTTTCTACACAAAATTTCGTTGGAAAAAAAAAATGCTATAGAAAAAAAGGTTGAAGAACTATTAAAAAACAGTAAAAACGACTTCTGAAAATAATAATAATAAAAAAAAAACAGACAAAATTGTGCTTATAAAGCCCTTTTGGGCCGGTTCCTGAGTGCGGCCCACCGCAGACCTGCACAGCCCACGGCCTGCCGCGCCCCCCGCCTATCTACCGCGCGCGCACAAAACAGCAGCGAAGCAGCGCGCAGCCCGCGGCCTGGCTGTGGCCCGCGGCCCACCAGCGCGGCCTGCATGGCCCAGCCGTCGCCCCGCGCCTCGATCCTGGCCGTCCATCGCCAAACCCTGGATCGGACGGCCACCCGCGAGCGTCGGAGCAACAAAACGGGTCCCCCCCCCGACCCCAGGGCGAACCCTAGGTCATTTCTCCCCCTCCGCCCCGCGAGCGACTGCTCTCTGGCGGCGCTCTCACTCGAGCGGGGTGAGGCGGCCGCGCCGGCGCAGCGCCGACGAGCCCCTCCCGCTCACTGCCAGCCCCTCCATCTCTTCCCATCCACCACCACCCTACCCCGCAAGCAACGATGCAGCGCAGGAGACGGCGGCGGACGGCGGCGTCCCCTTGCCCCCCTTGACGGTCGTGCGTCCACCCGAGGGTGGGCGCACCGCCGTCAAGCGGTGCAGTGGCGGCGCCCTTCCCGGCGGCGGCCGGTGGTTTCTCTGAGGTGGGCTGTGGGATTTCTGGGGCTGCCCCTTTCTTTGCTTTTTTTTTATTTTGCTTCGATTCGGGGAAGAGGGGACTAGGGGAATACGGGATCTGGAGGCTTATTTCTTTCGTTTGTTTCTTCCCGAAAAATTCCGGTTGGATCTTAGGTGTTAGGGTTTCGATCTGTTGGGAGGTTCTTCTTCCCAACCTCGGCTTGCCGATGCGTTGGGATCGAGAGGAACGGCGCGGCCTCGCGGCGGCGCTTCTAGAAACCCTAAACCTCTATCTTTTATTTGCCTTTGAAATGCTACACGAGTAGATCTACAGAGCAGTGGCTCTGATGCCATTGTTGGATTTATCTTGCTCGAGATCTAGACAGTAGCGACTTTCTTTGAGATTCGATCTAGCTTACAGAGAGGGAGAGGGAGAGATAGATGCATACCATCGGCCTTAGGCATCGAGGATGAGCTCGCCATCGGGCTCGTCGGAGTGGTGGCGGCGGAGAGGGGGTGATTCCCGCCGCTACAGCGCAAGCCGATCGGTGGCTAGGGTTTAGGGTTTTCGGTGGGGTGAGTGGGCACGACGAACCTTGGCGTTCGTGCCCCCGGCCCCCACCTCTATTTATTGCGCTGCGCGACGGGGGCCCACCAACGATTGCGACGTTGGGCGCCCCCGATCAGGGCGCGAGTCCAAGGTTTGTTCGGGCCGTTGGGCCCAAACGGGAGATCAACCTAACACTCGGTGCACTACGCGGCGCCCGCCGCGCACGTCCGGCAGGCGCGGTCGCGCGTGCACGGCTGGGACCCCAAGGCGCTCGCCTCCATCAGCTTCCACGACCTCGACGTCTCCACCTACGACTCCCCGCCCCCCGACCCGACCGCCCCGTCCCCCTTCCCGAACCACCTCATGCCCATGTTGGAGACCTTCACCGCCGCCGCGCGCGCCCCTCTCGGGAGACTCGTCGAGACGCTCGCCGTCACGCACCGCCGCGTGGTCGTCGTGCACGACAAGCTGAACACCTTCGCCGCGGCGGAGGCGGTGAAGGTCAGCAACGGCGAGGCGTTCGCGCTGCAGTGCGTCGCCATCTCGTACAACATCGGCTGGCTGGACCGCGAGCACAGGCTGCTGACCGACCACGGCCTCCAGTTCCTCCCCATCGACGCCTGCATGTCCAAGGAGTTCGTGGAGTACGTGTTCAGGACGGAGATGGAGCTGCAGGAAGGGGGCGGCGTCGCCTCCGCCGGCCTCGTCATGAACACCTGCCGCGCGCTCGAGGGCGAGTTCATCGACGCGCTCGCCGAGCACCCGGAGTTCAAGGACCAGAAGCTCTTCGCCGTTGGGCCGCTCAACCCGCTGCTCGACGTGAGCGCCCGGACGCCGGGGAAGACGCGGCACGAGTGCATGGAGTGGCTCGACGAGCAGCCGCCGGCGTCGGTGCTCTACGTCTCCTTCGGAACCACGTCGTCTTTCCGGGGAGAGCAAATCGCGGAGATGGCCGCGGCACTGAAGGGCAGCAAGCAGAGGTTCATCTGGGTGCTGCGTGATGCCGACCGGGCTGACATATTCGCGGAGGCCGGTGAGGCCCGCCACGCCGAGATGCTGTCCCAGTTCACTACTGAAACTGAGGGGACGGGGCTGGTCATCACCGGGTGGGCGCCGCAGCTGGAGATCCTCGCGCACGGCGCCACGGCGGCGTTCATGAGCCACTGCGGCTGGAACTCGACCATGGAGAGCCTCAGCCATGGCAAGCCGATTCTGGCCTGGCCAATGCACTCCGACCAGCCGTGGGACGCGGAGTTTCTATGCAAGTACCTCAAAGTCGGCCTCCTCGTGAGGCCATGGGAGAAGCACAGTGAGGTGGTGCCGGCGGCGGACATCCAGGAGGTGATCGAGGAGGCGATGATCTCGGAGAATGGGATAGCATTGCGGAACCGGGCCAAAGTACTCGGTGAGGCTGTTCGTGCGTCCGTAGCAGACGGCGGCTCCTCGAGCAAAGGCCTTGATGACTTTGTTGCTTACATCACTAGGTGATCGCGTATGCCATATATATTGTCATACTGGTGCAAAAAAAAAAATCCGATGACCAGAGATAAGAAGAGTTCGATATTTTTTCTTGAAAATTTTCATTTCTTTTCAAATACAAACCACGACTACACCTGGACGTGCAAGCCCTGCTTGTTTCACTGAAATTTAGCCCAAAACGGCCGTTTTAGATACAGCCCGTGCCCAGTATTGGCACTTGGTTGGACTTTTTTTTCTCCTTCAGAATCGTTTTCGGCCCGTATACGGGCGCAAATTTCACGGACGTGCAGGGGTCCGACCAGTTTTCACGCGACAACAGACGGGATCCCGTTCCCAACCCTAGCGCAGCGGCGACTACGGGGCGACTGGCGCGGTGGCGACTGCAGGGCGGAAGCGGCCGGCGCGGCGGCGACTACGGGGCGGAAGCGACCGGTGCGGCGGAGACTTGCGGGGCGACGCGGCGGCGACTGACCTCCGGCGGCGCAAGGTCTGCAGGCATGGTACTCCCGGTCGCCTTCCCCATCTCCGGAAGCTCATGTTCTTGCAATCTCCGGAAGCTCCTTTGCGAATTTGTTAGGCCACATACGGGTCATGGATTTCTTCTGGATGCGGCGTCGAAAATCTTGGCATGATTGACCAGGGCGAGGTCTACGAGTGAAACATCTTGCCGAAAGTCCAAAGGATGTGATGCGTATATTACCTCTGCACGTGCTAGCTAGAGTCAATTTTCTCGATTTGATTCGAAGATAAGTGAGTGCATATATTACCTCTGGAGCATGATAGGAAGATCTTGCAGCGCGTATATTACTTCAGACTTTGCGCTGCATATTACTTTGACCTCTTATTTTGGCCTCTGCAAATGCGTATATTACTTCAGACTGTTATGTTGACTTTGCTCGAAAACACCAGAGGATCAGATCCAACTGCAAAACCTTTTTCTTTATCTCAACTTGAGATATTTATTTATGACACTAATGGACTTCTTCACATGTTGCATAAGACTAGGCTTAACCCCCTGTTCCTCAGTGAATCTCTCTTATGTGTGTGGTAGTTGCAAAGTGCAAACACTAGAGAAATATTGTTCAGATATCAAATCAAGGCAAAGCCATGATACTTTCCACATCTCCTTAAAATTGGGGAATAAAACAAAGGAAACCAAGCTGGATTGTGGATGGAGGATTGGTCGAACTTGGCTGGTGCACTTAACCCCGCTAAAAGCTTAGCTACTCTAGACACAAACTATTGAATATCTTTTTTATAACTATATGCTGCTTATCCTGGCCACTAGTTCCTTGCTATGAGTTATTAATTAACTATATGCTGCTTATTCTGCATATGGAGATGGAGATGTAAACCTGATGATACAAGTTCAGTTTTTTTTTGAGGAAAAAGCAGCACCGGTCTGCTATGTATGTTTATATTCTTTGGTTTGTATAGATTTTCTTTTTGAGATATTGGTTCTACACTAATACATACATGGTACTCTTAAGAACAAGTATTTTAGATTTTGTACGTAGGAGCTGCCTGAACTGCCAGATTTTAGTTTCGTTTTATGCTCAATGCGTCCCAATTCTTAGGAAAATCGTCCTTTTGGCAAACTGTATTGGCACTTGGTTGACTTTTTTCCCCTCCGAATCGTTTTCTAGTGCCTGGCTACAAAATTTGGGGGTTTGGGTTGGTATCACTTTCGAGCCCTTGTCTAGTTAGAGGCTGGAGTTTGGCGCTAATTTGATGAGAAATGGAGGAATTTCTTGTCTCTATGGCATTCTGCTGTAGGATTTGGCATATTGCTGTAGAGTTTAGCCTTGCAGCTTCGTGGTTGATGGTTTCTACATGTAGTAGAACGAGTAGAACGACGTGCTGCTTATCTAATTTGACCAACTAGATGGGTTCTTGTTGCATGCACTTAAACTATGTGTCTCCTCTCTTGGGTGGATTTAATTCTTAAATTCTTAAATAAATGTTATGTTCTTAGTATCTAATATTGATTTCTTTAATTTAGGATGCCAAGTTCAAGTCTTCAGATGTCCATGCGAGTTCAAGTCTTCAAAAATTCATCTGAGTTCAAGTCTGTTGAACGGCTATTATTTGAAATTTAAGTAATCTACTTTATTGTTGATCTGAAAAAGTTTGTATTCATAACTGTTAAAATATGACCTGAGATGTTTTTATGTGGGTTAACTTTGACTGCTCGTGTATGTTGAAAGATTTAATTTTTATGGAGTATGAGAGAACTGACTTCATGTTTATATTTGATTACCTGTCAAAAATACTGGTATATTAATTAGAAAAGCTAACCTCTGTATAATTTACTTTCAGTGGAATGTGCACCTGTGCACGTACAAATTCCTCCGTAACCAAACCGGAGCCTGAAACGAAACATACGTCCCAAGCGGGGCCTTAAAAGGTGTGTTTGGTTGAGGTGTGAATTCAAAAAAAAAATCTGCTGTGAACTGTGAAGAAACAGTTGTGAGTTGAAAACTACTCATTCTCTAAAAGTTGTTTGGTTGAAGTACCTGTGAATTATGTTTTAATTAGAATGTATGTAATACTCCTAAGTACACGAGAGAACGTTTATATGCTAAATGGCCAAAACAATGTCTATATGTGCACTTATGGATATGTAAATGACCATTTAGGACGTTTCTTTAAAAAAATCTAATGTTTCTTGCAAGATAAGATGAATGGAAAGTGATTTCCCTAAAATTATTATAAAAACATACAAACCATATAGATAATTGATAATTCACATGATGATGCACGATATCTATTCTATCTCCGCCATCCAAAAACATAGAAACCATATGTAGAGCATTTAGGAATTACTAGAGACTTGTACCGACTTTGAATCGGCTAAATCGATTCTATTGACTAGCTTGTACAGGTACACGAAACAAAAATCAATAAGAATCGGCACACCAGTTTTCCATTGCAATGCTACCTCGGCCTCTTTGGAGTTCTACACCACGCTTGCCTCGCCGGCAGGGTTGTACTAGAGCAGACCCCCCCCCCCCCCCCACCGTGATGACGAGGTCGAGCAGTTGGTTGATTTGTCAGGTTACTGTAACAAAAAAGACAGGAACAGAGTAACAAGCTGCAACTAAAGCTTTATTGAAGAATTTAATCAAGAATTTTGCTTTGAAAGATCTTGGTGATCTTCACTTTCTTATAGGAATTGAAGTTAAGGAAGTTAATGATATACTTGTATTAAGCTAAGCCAAGTATGCTTAGGATGTTCATGTCCGTATTGGTATGGCAAACTGTAAAGGTTCATCTACATGTCTATCATCCCCATAAAAAATATTGTACATCATAAGGAGAATTATTAGGCCCTGATGATAACACCAACTATAGGAGTATGGTAGGTGCCTTACAGTATCTAACTCTCACAAGACCAAATATTTCCTATGCAATTAATAAGGTTTGCCAATACTTGCATGCTCCTATAACTGTGTATTGGACAACTGCTAAATGCATCATGAGATATGTTAAGGAAATAGTTAGTGTTGGGCTCACGTTTATGCCATCTGACTCTACACTGGTTAGTGCCATTTTAGATGCAAATTGGACAAAATGTGTTGATGATCACCGGTCAACAACATGTCTTCTGTTTTCTTTGGTCCAAACCTTATTTCATGGAGTGCTAAAAACATGCAACCAATACAGAAGCAGAGTATAAGTTTGTGGCCAATGCAACAACAAAAATAATTTGGATATAGTCTCTAGTTGTCGAACTTGGAGTTAAGACAAGGCAACCATCATGTCTATTGTGTGATAACTTGGGAGCAACGCATCTGTCAGCCAATTTAGTCTTTCATGCACGAGCAAAGCACTTTGAGATCGATTTTCACTTTATCACATAGAGAGTTCAGACCAAACAACTTGTGATTCGGTTTATTCCTTTTAAAGATCAAGTCATCGATGGCTTCATGAAGCCTCTACTGGCTCATAGCTTTGAGGAGTTCAAACATAATCTCAACTTGTTCAAGTTGTGATTAAGGGATGGTGTTAGCGATAGTAATTATAGTTTGCGAGAGATAATTTTTCTATAGGGGTTGGACGTGTACGTGTACGTACCAACCCTCTCCCTTATTCCATGTTCCTCTCATGTATCACTAGCACCACAAACATATAAAACACAATTTGGGAATGGGCATCATGTTTGGAGTAGCTGTTGGATGGTGGAGGCAAGAAGGTGGAGCGGTGTACATCTACCTCGTCGATGATAGCGAGTCTCGGCGACATGGCACAACAGGGTCTAGGTGTTGGACGTGATTTGATGGACTAGCACAAGGTGGAGGCGCTGTCTGGCGCAGTGGCATCATCGATGGCAAGCTTGGCGAGGGTTACAGATCCTGCTCTAAAGTGTGCTCAACGGCATCCATGATGGTGATGGCTTCTACAACATGTGCATAAGGTGCTTGTTAAGAGTCTGCTAGACTCAGATGAATGCTCCCATTTTTCCTAGAGGGTGCCTCGGGGTATGCGATATTTCCATGTCCTAGTTGATAGGTGGCTTTCGTGTTTTCAAGGCATAAGGCCTTGCTAACATGGTATTCACCCATTGTTGGGTTTGTAGGTGTAGTGTGATGGCTTTAGTTTTTTGGTGTATGCTCTTTGTCGACCCTTTAATTTTTTGAACAATATTAATAAAGAAGGCAATATGCATCCTTTAGATGCAGGGGAAGGGGTCTCATCCTCCATTTGAAGAAAAAAAAATAGAGATTGGGTTGTATCTGAGTAGATCCCTTTACCCATCGTCTAACTTTGACAAGGACCACACATGCATGTTAGCCCGCTGGTGCCTAGAGTTTTCCTTTTTATTATACTGCATGGAGACGTGAGACCATAGCGTACTTATGCCCCCATGCTCATGCCCTTAGGGAATCTCTAATCGATCCCCAAAAATCGATTATAGGAGTAAAATTTCGGTTTAACTCCACTATCCAGTACATAGCCAAACTCGTAAAACCTTTAACGGAGTAAAAATTATGAGTCACCTCAGTCGATCCCAAAATATAGTCGACCTCGGCCTTGTTGGGGTTCGTAGCATGGAAAACAAAAAATTTCTACCGCACGCAAACGAACAAGCCAAGATCTATCTACTAGATTGTAGCAACGAGTCGATAGAGGAACTCACCCTCGAAGATTCCAAAGCGATTAACGAGAGCGGATTCTCGTGGGTGATGTAGTCGTACTCGTTCCGATCTCAAGATCGTGTAGACGATCCTTCCGGCGCCGCGTTCCGGCAGCGCTCCCACAGTCGGTCACACGTTTGGTACTCGATGAAGACCTTCCTCTCCCTTGTTCCAGCAGGCAGCGGAGGTTGTAGCACTCTCCTCGCGATTCCGGCAGCACGACGGTGTGGTACCGGAAGTAGAGGGGAGATCTCGCAGGGCTTCGCCTTAAGCCGGAGAGAGTATGGTGGACTATGAGAGAGGCCTTGGCGATCTAGGGTTTAGAGGCACCAAGGTGAGAGGGCTAGGTCGGCGGCTAGGGAAAGGGGAGGGCCCCAACTCGGCGGCTAGGAGGAAACCCTAGGGCGGCGGCAACGACTTGGTAGAGGCCGGCGGCTAGGGCTAGGGTTTAGAGGAGAGAGGTGTGTGATAGAGGGGGCACCCCTGCCCCTTCTTTTGTAGGTGGGAGGGCGCCGGCCAGGGGAGGAGAGTCCTCCCCCAAGTCGTCCTCCTTGGCCGGCGGGTGGACAGAGAGGAACTCCTCCCCAAGTAGGTTTCCTACTCTCCCTCCACCAAGCAAAACTGCCGTTTGACTTTTCAAATTGGCGTTTGACTTTTCAAACTAGGATTTGATTTATCCCTTTATTTTGCCTAGCCATGATACCTAGTACATGATGCAACCATTCCAACTTGTTATGACACATTCATGTACCCTTCCCCTCCGGAGTGACGGACCTTCCGGACCCTTCTAGAACATTCCCGATGAAAACACCGAAATCATTCTCCAACTCCGAAACAGGAATTTCCTTATATGAATCTTATTCTCCGGACCATTCCGGATCTCCTCGTGATATCCCGGATCCCATACGAGACTCCGAACAACATTCGGTCTCTTACTCATCATTCCATAACTACTCAACAACATCGAATCCTTAAGTGTGTCTCCCTACGGTTCGTGAATTATGCGGACATGATCGAGACACTTCTCCGAACAATAACCAATAGAGGAATCTGGAAATTCATATGGCTCCCACATATTTCTATGATTACTTTGTGATCGAATGAACCACTTACATACGATACCAATTTCCCTTTGTCTCACGATAGTTTACTTATCCGAGGTTTTGATCGTCGGTATCTCTGCATACCTAGTTCAACCTCGTTACCGATAAGTACTCTTTTCTCGTTCCCATGGTATGTGATCCCTTGTGAGCCAGTCACATGCTTGCAAGCTAATTGGATGACATTCCACCGAGAGGGCCCAGAGTTTATCTATCCGTCATATGGATGGACAAATCCCACTCTTGATTCATGTGTCTCAACCCATACTTTCCAAACACTCAATGCCACCTTTATAGCCACCCAGTTACGGTGTGGTGTTTGATGTCATCAAAGCATCCTTCCGGTGATGGTGATAAGCATGATCTCATGGTCGAAGGAATTAGGTTACTATGTATCAGAAAGCATATAGCAATTAAACTATTAAAATGACTTGATCTTTATGCTACGCTTATCTATAGGTGTATGTCCATCAGACCATTCTCCTAATGATATCATCTTGTTGTTAATAACATCTCAATGTTCATGATAGGGAAACCACAATCATCTATTAACCAACAAGCTAGTATTATGAAGAGGCTTTACTAGGGACTCTAATTTAGTTTACAAATCACACAAGTATTAATGTTTCCTGGTTAATACTATTATAGCATGAATGTAAACATTTATCATAAACACAAAGATATAATAATAACTACATTTATTATTGCCTCTAGGGCATATCTCCAACAGTCTCCTACTTGCACTAGAGTCATCTAATCTAGATTACATGGTAATAAACCGAACACCCATGGCAGTTTGGTGTTGGTCATGTTTTGCCCTCGGGAGAGGTTTAGTCAACGGATCCGCCACATTCAGATCTGTGTGTACTTTGCAAATCTTTATGTCCCCATCTTGGACATGTTCTCGAATAGCGTGAAAACGTAGCTTGATGTGCTTCAGCTTCTTGTGTGACCTTGGTTCTTGCGCATTGGTTATGGCGCCCATGTTATCACAGTAGATAGACATTGGGTCCAGCGCACTAGGAACCACACCCAGCTCTGTAATGAACTCTTTCATCCGTCATATGGATGGACAAATCCCACTCTTGATTCATGTGTCTCAACCCATACTTTCCAAACACTCAATGCCACCTTTATAGCCACCCAGTTACGGTGTGGTGTTTGATGTCATCAAAGCATCCTTCCGGTGATGGTGATAAGCATGATCTCATGGTCGAAGGAATTAGGTTACTATGTATCAGAAAGCATATAGCAATTAAACTATTAAAATGACTTGATCTTTATGCTACGCTTATCTATAGGTGTATGTCCATCACACCATTCTCCTAATAATATCATCTTGTTGTTAATAACATCTCAATGTTCATGATAGGGAAACCACAATCATCTATTAACCAACAAGCTAGTATTATGAAGAGGCTTTACTAGGGACTCTAATTTAGTTTACAAATCACACAAGTATTAATGTTTCCTGGTTAATACTATTATAGCATGAATGTAAACATTTATCATAAACACAAAGATATAATAATAACTACATTTATTATTGCCTCTAGGGCATATCTCCAACAGTCTCCTACTTGCACTAGAGTCATCTAATCCAGATTACATGGTAATATACCGAACACCCATGGCAGTTTGGTGTTGGTCATGTTTTGCCCTCGGGAGAGGTTTAGTCAACGGATCCGCCACATTCAGATCTGTGTGTACTTTGCAAATCTTTATGTCCCCATCTTGGACATGTTCTCGAATAGCGTGAAAACGTAGCTTGATATGCTTCAGCTTCTTGTGTGACCTTGGTTCTTGCGCATTGGCTATGGCGCCCATGTTATCACAGTAGATAGACATTGGGTCCAGCGCACTAGGAACCACACCCAGCTCTGTAATGAACTCTTTCATCCATATCGCTTCTTGTGAAGCCTCCAAAGCAGCCATGTATTCCGATTCAGTTGAAGATCTCGCCACAAAGCTTTGCTTTGCACTCCTCCAGCTAACTGCTGCACCATTCAAAATAAATACGTATCCAGATTGTGATTTAGAATCATCCAGATCGGTGTTCCAACTAGCATCGGTGTAACCATTTACAACGAGATGTTCATCACCTCCATAAGAAAGAACCATATCCTTAGTCCTTCTCAAGTACTTAAGGATGTTTTTGACCGCTGTCCAATGATCCACTCCTGGATCACTTTGGTATCTGCTAGTTAAACTAACAGCATATGCAATGTCGGGTCTAGTACATAGCATGGCATACATTAGAGATCCTATGGATGAGGCATAGGGAGTCTTACTCATCCTTTCTCTATCTTCTGCCGTTGTCGGACTTTGAGTTTTACTCAACGTCGTATTGGGCAACATGGGCAAGAACCCTTTCTTGCTATCTTCCATTCCAAACCTCTTTAGAACTTTGTCCAAATATGTACTTTGTGACAATGATATTAGGCGTCTCGATCTATCTCTATAAATCTTTATGCCTAATATGTAAGCTGCTTCGCCAAGATCTTTCATTGAAAAACTATTATTCAAATATTCCTTGACACTATTAAGAAGGTCTACATCATTCCAAATCAACAATATGTCATCTACATATAGTATTAAGAATGCTACAGAGCTCCCACTCACTTTCTTGTAAATACAAGCTTCTCCATAAGTTTGTATAAAACCAAAGCTTTTGATTACCTTATCAAAACGCTGATTCCAACTTCGGGATGCTTGCTTCAATCCATATATGGACCTTTGAAGTTTGCACACCTTGTTAGCATCTTTAGGATCGACAAAACCTTTGGGTTGCATCATATACAACTCTTCATCAATGTCTCCATTTAGGAACGTTGTTTTGACACCCATCTGCCATATTTCATAATCGTAATATGCAGCGATTGGTAACATAATCCTCATAGACTTTAGCTTCGCTACTGGTGAGAAAGTCTCATCGTAGTCAACTCCTTGAATTTGTCGAAACCCTTTTGCGACAAGTCGAGCTTTATAGACAGTAACATTACCATCAACATATGTTTTCTTCTTGAAAATCCATTTGTTCTCGACAGCCTTTCGGCCATCCGGTAAGTCCACCAAAGTCCATACTTTTTTTTCGTACATGGATCCAATATCGAATTTCATGGCTTCTTGCCATTTATTGGAATCTGGGATCATCATCGCTTCCTCATATGTCGCAGGGTCATCGGTGTTGTCCACCAACATGACACTCATAACGGGATCATACCAATCAGGAGTGGTACGAGTTCTCGTTGACCTGCGAGGTTCTGTAGCAACTTCAACCGAAGTTTCATGATCATCAACATTAGCTTCCTCCCTTATTGGTGCAGGCGCCACAGGAACTTCTTCCGGTGCTGCGCTAGTCGCAAGTTCGAGAGAAGGTTCAACAACCTCGTCGAGTTCTACTTTCCTTCCAGTCACTTCTTTTGAGAGAAATTCTTTCTCTAGAAAGGATCCATTCTTGGCAACGAAGATTTTGCCTTCGGATCTATGATAGAAGGTATACCCAATAGTTTCCTTCGGGTATCCTATGAAGACGCATTTTTCCGCTTTGGGTTCAAGCTTGTCCGGTTGTAACTTCTTTACATAGGCTTTGCAACCCCAAACTTTAAGGAACGACAATTTAGGTTTCTTCCCAAACCATAATTCATACGGTGTCGTTTCAACGGATTTAGATGGTGCCCTATTTAAAGTGAATGTGGCTGTTTCTAATGCATAACCCCAAAACGATAGCGGTAAATCTGTAAGTGACATCATAGAACGAACCATATCTAAGAGAGTACGATTACGACATTCGGACACACCATTACGCTGTGGTGTTCCCGACGGTGTCAATTATGAAAGTATTTCGCATTTCTTCAAATGCTCGCCAAACTCGTAACTTAGATATTCACCTCCATGATCAGAACGTAGAAATTTAATCTTCTTGTTACGTTGATTCTCTACCTCACTTTGAAATTCCTTAAACTTCTCGAAAGTTTCGGACTTATGTTTCATGAAATAGATATACCCATATCTACTCAAGTCATCCGTGAAGGTAAGAACATAACGATAACCACCGCGCGATGCTACACTCATTGGTCCACACACATCGGTATGTATGATTTCCAATAAGTCTGTAGCTCGCTCCATCATACCAGAAAATGGAGTCTTAGTCATTTTACCCATCAGACATGCTTCGCATCTTTCAAGTGATTCGAAATCAAGTGATTTAAGAAGTCCATCGGAATGGAGTTTCTTCATACGCTTCACTCCGATATGACCAAGACGACAGTGCCACATATAGGTCGAGTTATCGCTCAATTTCAAACGTTTAGCCTCAATGTTATTTATGTGTGTATTACTACAATCGAGATTCAATAAGAATAGACCATCTATCAAAGGTGCATGTGCATAAAACATATTACTCATATAAATCGAACAACCATTATTCTCGGATTTAAACAAGTAACCGTCTCGCAATAAACAAGATCCCAATATAATGTTCATGCTCAACGCAGGCACCAAATAACAATTATTTAAGTATAAAACTAATCCCGATGGTAGATGAAGAGGTAGCGTGCCGACCGCGATCACATCAACCTTTGATCCATTTCCAACGCGCATCGTCACCTCGTTCTTCGCTAGCTTCCGTTTATTCTGTAGCACCTGTTTCGAGTTACAAATATGAGCAACCGAACCAGTATCAAATACTCAGGCACTACTACAAGTACTAGTGAGATACACATCAATAACATGTATATCGGATATACCTTTCTTCTTGATGTTGCCGTTCTTCAAATCTGCCAAGTACTTTGGGCAATTCCGCTTCCAGTGACCCTCTTGCTTGCAGTAAAAGCACTCAGTATCAGGCTTAGGTCCAGCCCTGGTCTTCTTTGCCGGTGCGGCAACTTTCTTACCGCCCTTCTTGAAGTTTCCCTTTTGCTTAGACTTGCCTTTCTTGAATTTGGTGGTCTTATTGACCAACAACACTTGGTGCTCTTTCTTGATCTCCACTCCTATAGATTTCAACATGGGGAAGAGTTCTGGCAACGTCTTGTCCATGTTTTGCATATTGTAGTTCATCACAAAGTTCTTGTAACTTGGTGGTAGTGATTGGAGGACACTATGTATCCCCAAAGAATTAGGAATCACTATACCCAAACTTTGGAGTTTGTTTGCGTGCCCAGACATCTTAAGCACATGCTCACTAACGGAGCTACCCTCTTCCATCTCGCAGTTAAAGAACTTTTCAGAAGCCTCATAACTCTCAACTGCCGCGTGAGCCTCAAATATCATTTTGAGTTCACGGACAATATCATGTGGGTCATGGTTCTCAAACCTTTTCTGAAGCTCCGATTCCAAACCATACAAGATAGCACACTAAACTGTGGAGTACTGATTCTTTTGAGCGAGGAAAACATTCTTTACCTCATCGGTAGCATCAGCTGCAGGCGGGTCACCCAGCGGTGCATCCATCACATAGGTCAAATTACCAACATTGAGGACAATCCTCAAATTGCGGAACCAATCCGTGAAGTTGCTTCCATTATTTTTCAACTTTTCTTTCTTTAGGAACGCATCAAAATTGATGGTAGGGGTCGCCATTGATCTACAACATATTTGCAATAGTTTAGACTAAGTTTATGACAAATTGAGTTCTAATTAATAGTTAAATTAATCTAGGTGAACTCCCACTCACAACAATATCCCTCACATTGTTTTAGTGATCACACGAACCAAATCCACCGCATCAAAACCGATCATCACGAGAGTTGATGTAGCTTCAATGGCGAACAATCTACATGTTCATCATATCTACTATATGACTCATGCTTTACCTTTCGGTGATTCGTGTTCCGAGACCATGTCTGTACATGCTAGGATCGTCAAGATCAAACCTTAGCTTCCGCATGAGCAAATCTGGCTTGCTCACGTTGTATACACTTGCAGAATCTAACACACCCGATCATCACGTGGTGCTTCTAAACAACAAGCTTTAGCAACGGTGCTTACTAAGGATGAACACTTTAAAACTTGAAATTTGTGTGCTTGAGGGATCATCTTATAATGCTACCGTCGTTAACTAAGCAATACAAATGCATAAAGGATTAAAATCACATGCAATTCATAATATGTGATATGATATGGACTTTCTTCTTTGTGCTTCCGATCTCCATCTTCAAGCACGAACATGATCTCCATCATCACCGACATTGCATCAAGGTCAATGATGCCGTTCCATGGTTGTCGTCCACCAACTTCAACTATTACAACTACTTTGAATAGACACGCGGGTCTTAACAGAATTTAAAGACAACCATATGGCTCATGCCGGTTGCCAACTTACAATAAGGAACATTGCATACATCAAACATAATCACAATCATGGCCATATCACATCACAGCCACCCCTGCAAAACAAAGTTAGACGCCTCTAATTTTCTTTGCATATTTTACGTGGTTTGGGGCTTTCAATAAGTGTCGCTCTAACTTACGAACAAGAACCACAACGTTGATGCTTGAACTATCAAGTGCCCATTGTAAATTGGATCTATACTATAATGGGAGAGACAGACACCCGCAAAGCCACTTATGCAATACAAGTTGCATGTTCAGCGCGGAGCAAGTCTCATGAACGATGTCATGTAAGGTTAGCCCGAGCCGCTTCATCCCATCATACCGCAAGATTGCAAAGTACACAAGAAGCAATTGATAATAAAAGCACCACCGCCCACAATGACCATTGTGTTCTACTCGTGCAACAGATCTACATATAGACACGGCTCTGATACCACTGTTGGGGTTCGTAGCATGGAAAACAAAAAATTTCTACCGCATGCAAACAAACAAGCCAAGATCTATCTACTAGATTGTAGCAACGAGTCGATAGAGGAACTCACCCTCGAAGATTCCAAAGCGGTTAACGAGAGCGGATTCTCGTGGGTGATGTAGTCGTACTCTTTCCAATCTCAAGATCGTGTAGACGATCCTTCCGGCGCCGCGTTCCGGTAGCGCTCCCGCAGTCGGTCACACGTTCGGTACTCGATGAAGACCTTCCTCTCCCTTTGTTCCAGAAGGCAGCGGAGGTTGTAGCACTCTCCTCGCGATTCCGGCAGCACGACGGTGTGGTACCGGAAGTAGAGGGGAGATCTCGCAGGGCTTCGCCTTAAGCCGGAGCGAGTATGGTGGACTATGAGAGAGGCCTTGGCGATCTAGGGTTTAGAGGCACCAAGGGGAGAGGGCTAGGCCGGCGGCTAGGGCAAGGGGGGGGGGGGCAACTCGGCGGCTAGGAGGAAACCCTAGGGCGGCGGCGGCGACTTGGTGGAGGCCGGCGGCTAGGGCTAGGGTTTAGAGGAGAGAGGTGTGTGCTAGAGGGGGCACCCCTACCCCTTCTTTTATAGGTGGGAGGGCGCCGACCAGGGGAGAGAGTCCTCCCCCAAGTCGGCCTCCTTGGCCGGCGGGTGGAGGGAGAGGAACTCCTCCCCAAGTAGGTTTCCTACTCTCCCTCCACCAAGCAAAACTGCCGTTTGACTTTTCAAATTGGCGTTTGACTTTTCAAACTAGGATTTGATTTATCCCTTTATTTTGCCAGCCATGAGTACATGATGCAACCATTCCAACTTGTTATGACACATTCATGTACCCTTCCCCTCCAGAGTGCCGGACCTTCCGGACCCTTCTAGAACATTCCCGATGAAAACACCGGAATCATTCTCCAACTCCGAAACAGGACTTTCCTTATATGAATCTTATTCTCCGGACCATTCCGGATCTCCTCGTGATATCCCGGATCCCATCCGAGACTCCGAACAACATTCGTTCTCTTACTCATCATTCCATAACTACTCAACAACATCGAACCCTTAAGTGTGTCTCCCTATGGTTCGTGAATTATGCGGACATGATCGAGACACTTCTCCGAACAATAACCAATAGAGGAATCTGGAAATTCATATGGCTCCCACATATTTCTACGATTACTTTGTGATCGAATGAACCACTTACATACGATACCAATTTCCCTTTGTCTCACGATAGTTTACTTATCCGAGGTTTTGATCGTCGGTATCTCTGCATACCTAGTTCAACCTCGTTACCGATAAGTACTCTTTTCTCGTTCCCGTGATATGTGATCCCTTGTGAGCTAGTCACATGCTTGCAAGCTAATTGGATGACATTCCACCGAGAGGGCCCAGAGTTTATCTATCCGTCATATGGATGGACAAATCCCACTCTTGATTCATGTGTCTCAACCCATACTTTCCGAACACTCAATGCCACCTTTATAGCCACCCAGTTATGGTGTGGTGTTTGATGTCATCAAAGCATCCTTCCGGTGATGGTGATAAGCATGATCTCATGGTCGAAGGAATTAGGTTACTATGTATCAGAAAGCATATAGCAATTGAACTATTAAAATGACTTGATCTTTATGCTACGCTTATCTATAGGAGTATGTCCATCACACCATTCTCCTAATGATATGATCTTGTTGTTAATAACATCTCAATGTTCATGATAGGGAAACCACAATCATCTATTAACCAACAAGCTAGTATTATGAAGAGGCTTTACTAGGGACTCTAATTTAGTTTACAAATCACACAAGTATTAATGTTTCCTGGTTAATACAGTTATAGCATGAATGTAAACATTTATCATAAACACAAAGATATAATAATAACTACATTTATTATTGCCTCTAGGGCATATCTCCAATAGGCCTCTCTAGAGAAAAAAGATGTCCCCCACCCAACGGTGACTTTTGGCCCCATTCTCGCCGACGACACCTCCAATGACCACGAAAACCGGTCGTCAGCACCCCGGACACTATGTCTTCCTCCCGCCCACCTTGTTGTCGCCAGAATTGACTAGGAAATCTAGATTTTGCCGCCACCCCTATCTATTGCATATCAGCTACCATCGAGCTTGAATATTTGCAAAAAGGAGCATCAGAGGATGGAAGGGTGGTAGAAGGCCCACACCGGATCTAGGTTACGCCAAAGTCACGAAAGGCCGACGAAATCCGATGACAATGTTCTGTGGCTGCAACAAGGTTGGTGTCGACGGGATACCGTGGTTAGTGATTCTTCATCGGCCAAACCTCTCCGTCGAATGCTAGCCGTTGATACGTCCAATTTACATCACAATTCTATATCATAATTTGCCTATGTTCATTGATATATGTCTTATTATAAGGTATTACTTATGTCTTTTCCACTGTTTTTGCATGTTGGATGATTCTTGGAGGATGGACTGCCGGAGTATGGATTCTAATGGAAAAAGAGGTGTTTTGATGCAATTTCGCGTAGATCAGAAAAATACCAGAAAAATATGGGAAAATTATATTTTCCCGGAAGACCGAGGAAGCCAGAAGGGAGGCGAAGAAGGGCCACAGGGGGCCCATGCCACCTTGCCCCGCGCCTAGGGCAGTTGTGGCCCACCTGGCCAGCTCCCGACTCCACCCTCTCGCCTATATCTTCCCCACGGAACCCTAACACAAGAGGAGCAACCACAGATAGATTTCCGTCACCTCTGCAAGGCGGAAAACACCGAGAGAGAAAGATCTCTCCGGCAGACAGATTTCTGCCAGGGAAATCCCTTCCCGGGGAGGGGAGATCGTCGCCATCAACACCGTCATCAATCTAGGCTTCATCAGGATCATCATCATCATCCACACCATCATCTCCACCAGCACCATCATCACCACTCTGTACTGCTGTAACAATTGTATTGGATATTGCTTTGGTTCTTAGTGGAAACTTTCCTGGTGTTAATTACTATTGTAGTTGATGCTTGTGAGTGGAACCATTGGATTATTGTTTATGTTCAGATTGTTATTCATCACCATATCATATTTGATGTTGATCCATATGATGTCTTGTGAGTAGTTCGTTTAGTTCTTGAGGACACGGGAGAAGTCATGTTGTTAGTAGTGGATTTGTGTTGAGTTATTATTCAATGGTTTAGTATTTAAGTTGTGGTGCTATTCTTCTAGTGGTGTCATG
Organism: Avena sativa; assembly: GCA_916181665.1. NCBI lineage: Eukaryota > Viridiplantae > Streptophyta > Magnoliopsida > Poales > Poaceae > Avena > Avena sativa. The sequence goes on along the minus strand of OV702294.1, from coordinate 159,606,909 downwards.
TGAACGTCAACTACATGACACTTCACAATTTATGGGCCTAGAGGAATGCATTGTGTATTTGGCTACTAATTGTGGGGTTGCCGGAGTGACAGAAACCTAAACCCCCGTCAGGACACCTTTGCACAAGGGAGCGTAGGATCTTAGAGTTTAAGGCTGTGGTTAGGTTTATATCTTAATTACTTTCCTGTAGTTGCAGATGCTTGCAGAGGGTTTAATCACAAGTATGTATTAGTCTAAGTAAGGTCGGTACATTAGCACATGTTCACCCACACAACACTTACAACACCAAAGAAGAGTACTTAGCTATTTGAAGCGAAAGCACTTGACAGAATTCCCATGTGTTCTCGAGAACGTTTGGTCCTTATAAGTATTTTCACCGGCTTGTCCTTTGCTAAGAAAGGATTGGGACACTTGTTGCGTTTGTTTGTTGTCTTTATTACTTGCTCTTTGTTTTGTTGCCTTATCAGAAAACCACTAAAAATCCGTTTGCTAAGTATTTACAGAGATTTCCTACTCCATACCACTAGTCAACACCTTCTGCTCCTCGTTGGGATCGACACTCCTATTTATCGAAAGTACTGCAATACACCCCCTATACTTGTGGGTCATCAGCCATCTTGCAGCCCAACTGCCCCTCAAGGCGCGTTAGAGATAGCTGAACATCGTCGGCTACCCTCCTCATCTCCTCCGCCCTCCAACTATTCGATCATATCGCCAAGTGAGTTTTCTCGGTGCTTTTATATAGTTGTTTTTTCAATTTTGAGTGGAGCCATTTTGTAGATGAAGAGGATAAGGGAGTACATCATGGACGACTCAACATCATCGTCGTCATCGTAGGGGGAGGAAGATGACAATGACATCAAGATGTCCATGGCTATCATTTTGAACGATGATGTTTGACGACTGAGACTTGGGTCATAGTTTGGCCACCTCTACATCCACCGGGATAAAACGGTGGGCCACACCAAGATCATGCGAGACTACTTCAATGAAAACGCGAACTGTCTAGAGAAATGTTTTCGTCGGCGATTCCACATGCACAAGAGCCTCTTACTCACCATTGCAAATGTAGTCGAGAAACATGACTATTGGTTCAAGCTTCGGATGAGTGCATCCAGTGAGGTAAGCGCGAGCCCGTTGATGAAGTGTCTTGCAGTCATTCAAGTGCTTGATTATGGGTGTTCTGCGGATGCTGTTGATGACTATGTTCGCTTTGGCAAATATACATTCTTGGAGGTTGTTCGGAGATACACTAAAGCTATGAATGCGAGTGTGGAGACCCAGCATACCAGTACATGATGTAGTATACTATAGTTGTTGACATAACACTAATGAAACACTGTTCCACTAGTATTACACCCCTCAAAGTGGTACAGCAGAAACATCATGGGTCCAAGACATGACTATAAATTACAACTCAAATCTTTACAAAAGATCCAGAAAATTTCCTCGAAGAAGTGAGGAAAACATTATACAAAATAAAACCAAAAATAGTAATGCGAAGTCTATTCTAGAAATAATACTACTATTAATATATATATATCTATGGCTTGTGATGGCTGCTATAGAAATACTCTACAGAAGTAGGTTCTATGTCTAGAGATTATACTTTTACCTAATCAAGAACTTCACCTTCACTTTAGTTGAGGTATATGTTGACTCCATTGAAAAATTTGAGCTTTCGGTGACGATTCCTTTGAGCATAAGTTGATTTTGATGACATCTTTATCAGCTTTAGAATCTACCAAGGGCTAATAAGGTATGGTTGAGTACGACCGTACTCAGCAAGTTCACTAACAAGGCTTGTTTGATGCACTAACTATAGTCGTAGACCATAGGTCGTAGGCTATGCAGGTTTTCATAAACATTTCTTTAAAGATTGCTTTTATTCAGAAAAACTATGCCCGCCAGTCTTCACAAGTTTATTAGAACTTCGTGGAGTTCCTTTCCTGCCGCATTCACACTTCCATCCCGGAATAAGGAGTGACAAGCCACAATTCAAATACTCTGTAGAGGTGTGTTGCTTTACCCATGAGAGATCCTTATCCATGTTGCACAACCGGGCGATCTTTCTTGTCCGCACTTCCTTTGGTGTGGGGCCCAATATAAGGACCCATTCTTTAGATTTTGTTAAGAACCCTAGAATAGTAAGAATTTAAAACATGACCAATAAAAATTATAAACCAATCAAACTTCACAACAATGGATACTGTGAATAATCATCCAAACAGAATTGCAAGGGCTCATGGATGAAATCTAAATCAAAATCGCTAAAAAATCAAATGAATAAACACTAACTTGCCATGTTCCAAAACCAAAACAAGATAAAAGTTAAACCGACATGCCTGATTAGGAAAATGCAAATACCAACCCCTGCACATACAAACAAAAGGTTCATATGCCAAATTTGGCATACACATATAAGTTAAACCTAGCATGGGCTTAACCACCAAAATACCCTTGCCACCTATGAATAAGCTAACCAACATAGGCAGTTTCACACTTTTTCAAGCAGGTGAATCACCTAAATGCATCGAATAGGTGTCATCGCCACAACCATTTAGGAGCACTATAAATAGCTGACCATCTCACACCCTAGAGCTCATAACTCACCACTCGATCTTGAACCAAAACTCACACTCTTAGAGTTTAGAGAGAGATCTGAGAGAGAGATAGAAGAGAGGAAGGAGAAGAAGAACTCAAGAACAAGAGGATAAGGACCACAACAACAACTTCAGATCTTTAGCATGAAAATTTGGGAAACTCCGAAGGTTTTTAGCTTTAAACACTAGAATTGGAAGCATAGAGTCCTTAGGAGTCTAGAGAGATAGAAACGGAATGCAACCAGTTAATAGGAGGGCAGCACACTATGCATCTTCACTAAGTGAAGAACACCACATGCATAGCCACATCCTAATGGATGGCGCAACCGTGGCCACTAACTAGAGAAAGAAGATAAATAGTAAGCCATAACCAATTAATCACTAATATATAGAACACTAAATCTCTATCTCACCCCTCATCCCTAGATAAAATTATAAGAAATGCCTAAGGATGAGAAGGGAGATAATGATCAAGAATCCTAAATACCTGCATGAGAAGCAGTAAACCACTCTTAACCAACATACTTACAAAACTAAGCTTAAAAGCTCAAGTAATAATAGAGAACTAAATAGTTGCTACTAAATTATCTTGAGTGGAATACTTGATTAACAGTAAAGTAGAATGCCCAACTAGAACTAATAGTAGTAGTCAACACTAATTGCGAGAGTATTAATCCTAGAAATGGAAGGATCAATACCAGATCACCAAAGTAAAAATACTTAGAACCTATATCTACTAACCATTAACAACACCAACACTTACTAAACACTAACACTTCTTAACTAAAAGGAATGCCAAATATTAACTGAAAACTTAGTAATCTACCAAGTACCAGTTAATTGAAGAAAATGACACTAATTAAACATTTTGTAAAACCAAGGGACAAATCCTAAGAACAATTGACCATGTCGAAGGCTAGAAACCTAAGTAACATCTAGAAAGCCCTAGAAACCACCAGAAAACCCTAGAAACCCATTACATAAGCATCACTTAAGTACAAACCCTAGAATTGAGAGATAGATTAGAACCCGAGGAGGAAGAAGAGGGGAATGAGGGTAATTACCTTAAAAAAGGGTGAGCTGAGATCACGCTAACTGGGAAGAGGAAGAAGCAAAGTACTGGCGGCGATGGCTGGTGGCACAAGGGAGTGCCTATAAGGTTATCTAACCCCACACCGGCCAGAGCATCTTGAGGCAGCGTAGTAGACATGTAAGAGAGCCATCTCGATGGAAGGGAGCGCTGGAGTTGCACCAGAGAAGAGGGGTGACGAATCATTGAAACCCTAGTTAGGGTTAGGGTTGCGAGCGAGTAGTAGGGTACGAGAGAGAGAAATCTGGTCGGTAGGAAGGTAGAGCTGAGACAGGGAGTAGTCTGAGTGGAAGAGCTGCGGCAGGAGAGGCCGGAGGCGGACGGAGCAGCCGGGCAACATAGTGGCAACGTGCAGTTGCGACGCATAATCGCTAGCGCCTGCGCATGCACGAGTGAGAGAGACACACGTGAGGGAGAGTGGGACGGGTTGGGCCGAACCAGGTCCAAAGGCTGGTTTTGACCCCTAGGATATGACGAGTGGGCCCAAGTACTTTGGTCATTTCACTTTTCCCTTAAACCCAATTAAATCATAACACACAAATAAAAACTCAAAAATAATAGTTTTGTGTGTAGAAAAATGCAAGGAATCCAAAATGTATTTTTTGGAATTTATACATACACTTCTATTTTTAAGAATTTATGAGTGGAAATAATTGAATTCTAGACTTTAAAATCCATAAAAAAATCTAACAAAATCAAGAGAAATAACGATAATTATGTAAACCCCAATTTTCATAAGTATATGAAAATTCCAAAGTAAAATTCTTGATATTGCCTATGAATTGCAACAGCTAATAAAATACCAAAGAAAATACAATAAAACCCTAAAAAGGGAGCAATTCACCTAAAGCAAAGAATTAAGACATAAAAAATTCAAACACAACATAGAGAGAGTGGCAGTGCATACAATTGCATTAGAGCATCACTTACTTGCATCTGAAGCATTGTTTTTTATCAGATAACGATTTCGAATTCTAGAGCCCGAGGTCCAGGGTCAAGTAAAACCTTCGAACTACATTATCTCGCGGTCACCAAGCAAGTTCATTCTTGCATCACCTTTTTTAGGTCAATCTTGCAATCCAGTTGCAAGTGAAACCTTACATGTCCTTCGGCTTAATTAAGAAAATGTTTTCAAAATATTATTATTACTTGCATTCAATCGAAGTACTGTTTTTGAAATAAAATGAATAAATGGTGGGCAATGCAATCAAGGATGTATACATGGTTGAAACATCATGTGTTGGAGATTCCATTGTACCGGGAAAGTTAGGGTTAATAACAACAACAGTCAGCCATTCTTGCATCATACAATACTGCGCTAACCATAGATTTTATTATAGGGTGAGCGAGTCAGAAGTACCTTCTTCATTTCATTTGTCCTCGTGTACCTAGTCGGGCTGTGAACCAAAGTGGCAATCCACGGGTGGGAGCGTGCGAATTCCCTATCCTTTGTCTCAGGATAACAATAAGTATATTAGAAGGTGACATGATACGGATGTCGCCTAGAGGGGGGGTGAATAGGCGATTAAAACTTTTCCTAGAGTGGCTCAACAAAGGCGGAATAAAACTAGTGTTTACTTTGTTAAGCACAACCGAGAACAACTAAGGTTCACCTATGTGCACCAACAACTTATGCTAAGAAATACAAGCAACAAAGTGATAGCAAGATATAAATTACTTCAAGCATGAAGGCTATCACAATGTAAAGTGCATAAGTAAAGAGCTCGGGTATAGAGATAACCGAGGCACGCGGGGACACCGATATTTTACCGAGTTCCTCCCAACATGGAGTACGTCTCGTTTGGAGAGGGGTGGTATCAAACCACCAACGCCAAAAAGGGCCTCCCTTATTCTCCGGTGAATCTCACCCCAACGGGATTGATCCACGCTTCCACTATCGGTGCACTTGTCGGTGGCAACCGGAACCTCTCACAAGGTTGGGGAACTTCTCCACAACTTAATTGGAGGCTCCCAACAAATGTCAAAAAAGGCCTCAACAAATGCCACCAAGGCCACAATGCCACCAAGGCCACAAAACCGTCTAGGGTTCCAAGAACCCAAGAGGGACAGGCTCCAAAGAGTCACACGAACCAAATCCTCTGAGGAGAACTCAAACTGATGCACCAAATGCAAATGGCAAGAACACCACAAAGGTGCTCAAATCCCTCACTCTCAAGTTCCAACAAAGCTACTAAAGCTATTGGGGGAACAAGAGAGGAGGAATCAAAGAGAGACACAAAATCCCCCAAAATCTAGATCCCCAAAGATGCACTCACAAAGAGATGAATCGGTTAGGTCAAAACATGGGTCTAGATCTCCTCTCTCTTCCACTCAAATATGGGCAAGAATCATCGGAGGGAAAAGATTAGGCAAGCTTCAAGATCTAGAGCAAGTGTGGACAAAGCTTAGCCTAATAGATAAGAGAGAAGCTCACTAAACTGAAAATGGGCAAAGAGTATATATAGCGGCCCAGAAAAACTAGCAGTTTGAAGAATTTTTCAGAACGATCCGGTAGTACCGGATTGGGCCGGTACTACCAGACCCAAACGCACCAGCACAACAGCATGCGAGCCGGGGGAAAAATCAGCAGCAGCAGGGAATCGTACGGGCGCGCGCAGCGAGGCGGTCGGCGACGACGCGGGCTCAGCAGGGGGGCAGCAGTGCGCGTGGGACCATCAGATGCAGCAGTAGAGCATGTGCAGGCGCAGCGAGCGAGCGGGGCTAGGCAGCGCGCGGGAGGCGAGGCAGCAGCAACGCGCGGAGCCATCGCGGCAGGCAACGGTCGAAGCGGCGGCCCAACGGAGCTGCGAGTTAACGTGAGCAGAGCCAGCGCGCGGGAGCGGCCGCAGCACGCGCGAGCGAGCGATGCATGAGGCGGCGGCGGTAGCGGGGCCCGTGCAGGGCCAGCAGATCTAGCAGCAGGTGCGCGCGAGTGAGTGGGCTGGCCGAGCTGGGCGAGCCGGATGGGCCGACCGGTAGTACCGGCCCACCCGGGCGGTACTACCGGGCCGGTCCGGTAGTGCCGATACTAACTACCGCCTGGGTCTGAAGGGGAGCGAGCTAGGTCAGGCGTGTCTGGTACTGGGCCTGGTAGTACCGGACGGCCCAGTAACACTGTTTTTCCTTTTTCTTTTTAGAATTAAATCGGCAAATATTCAAACGGTCATAACTTTTAAACGGTAGCTCCGATTGACCCGATTCCAATTGCGTTGGAAAGAGGACGACATGAGCTACCCTATAAGAAGTAAAAATATTGGTTATCACCAAGTGAGAATATATCAAGTACAATAATGTGATATACCTCACTTGATGAGAAACCGAAAAACCGCATAGATCAAAATCGCAATAAGATATAAAAGAGAGATCCGATTTTGATGAACAAGAGCTTGTTATGGAGATTACCACAAGCTCTATATCCTCACATGGGTAAGACCAAATAACAATCAAATACGATGATGCAAGTATGCAAAGGTTTATCTCTCTCCGAACGATGTGACCGAATTACTCATTCGAGAGCCCCTCTTGATAATACGGTTATCTATCCTAAACCCGGTCTCCCACACACAACATGAGACCGGCAAAAGGGAAAACCTATCAAGATTATACCTTTGCCTTGAGCATTCCACTTGAGCTCGATGTAGACGAACTTGACCTTCTCAAGATGGAACGTCTTTCTTGATTTCTCATCATCGATCCATGATCACCGAGGATGGCAAGCATCAAACATGATGTCTTCTATAGATGGTGCATTTTGAGATTGCACAACACATCTTCTTCGCATTTCATCGATCTTGAAGTCAACACATGCTCCAAGCGACGCCAATGGACAAATCCTACAAGTGCAACTTAATACACACATTAGTCCATAAAGGTTGTCATTAATTACCAAAATCACACATGGGGGCCCACATGTTCTTTCAATCTCCCCCATTTTGGTAATTGATGACAATCCCTTTAAGAGGGTTTATATAAGGAATATTAATGAGTAAAATGGTAACACCAATATAAAATACTACATAAGTATGTGATATTGGTACCACCACCTTATATAGAGCAAACTCCCCCACAATCTATGCATGTGTGATGAACTTGAATTTCATTGCATATATTGCCAATCATTATCATTGGTGGAGTTTCCTCTATATATACCACATGCTAAGAAACAACAAGGATGCAAGAGCATGAAAGGCACATGCTTAGAAACAAACTCAAAAGCATAAACCATTTCCCTTAAACCCTCTAAAACTTCTCCCCCATTGGCATCGATTGCCGAAATGGGTGACAAGTTCTAGAAGGAAAATATAGTAATATTTCCTCCAAAGATGTGCCTTTGTACATATCCAATGATGAATACTTAGGAGGGAGTACAACTATATCGAGGACCCAAAGATTGCTAAAGAGATAAAATAAAAGAGGCATCAACAAATGAAGCAAGCAATTACAAGATCTGGCAAACCAATGTGAAAAGAACAAATGAGTCCAAGATATTATGATACGAGTAGATGAGTGTTTTAAATAACAAATAGAGAAGCTCCCCAAGATTGGTGCACAATTTATAATAAATACATGAGAATACATAATGCACAAATATGGCATCCTTGCTCCCCCGTAAGTATTTAAAACACAACAAAAGGAAAGATCAAATAAATGCTTAAATAAAATAGAGAAGTTCCCCAAGATTGGTGCACACTCTAGAATCGCTGTATTTCAATACAAAAATACACAAATATGGAATCCTTACTTCTCCATAAACATTTAAGGCACAATAAATGAGAAAGAATAAAAATGAGCATTATTAAATGAATTAGATGAGCTCCCCAAAGAGAATGCACCAAGTATGATGATTGCATTTGGGATCAAGGTGCATAATCATGGAATCCTCACTCATATAAATTCATTTAATCAATACAAGGCATGAGAGAACAAATATGATTATCCGAAGATGCAGACAAGAGGAACAATCACTCATAGGCAAATAAATTTGGAAGCCACCAAAAAAAAATTAAAAGGAATAAAAGGTGGTATCCAAGGAATAAAATCTCAACTAAAGTTATCTTCTCATATGTGTATATGTTTATAAGTGGATAACATCACAAAGACATAGGCCCATAAAGAAACAAGCACACACAAAGAAGATATACAACAAATCACATACGAGGCTAAAATTAAGTCATAACATATATCAATAAGATTTTTGCTTCAAAGCATGGCCAAAGGCTCAAATATATCTTATTGTACATTCATGAACTTCAAACACCAACACACTACATATATTACAACTATCACCAAGGGAAAAGGAGAAAGTTGGAATATATGGAGAAAGTCAACAAGTATCATAAGATAAAATAGACTAGCAAAAATCTCACTATTGCACATGAGAGAAGTTGATGAAATGATAGGCAATAAAATTGCTAGATTGACATATTTGGGATTGGAGGATCATATGCATGATTTTGTATAGTCCCAATTATATGCACTCATCTCAACTTAAACACATATACAATATAGAGTCCTCTTAAAACCATGGCTAGAACTACAATAATTACAGATACATTAATTCATGCTAGAAGGCAACCGACAAACGGTTGGAATCAAGATATGTGAGCATGAGAAAGAGATACTTGTTACTAAGATATAATTGGTAGGATGTAGAGGATATGAATTCATTGAGCATCCTATAGCTTGCCTCCAATTTTCTTTAACGCACCACTTCTTCAAGATTGAGAGACAAGTATCCAATATATCTAAAATGTACCTAAAACACTTTTAAGTACAAAATGGTCCCCAAACTTTTTGGTTCCAAAGTAGTTAGTGCAACTACAATACATAGGAGAGACTCCACATAATTATGTGCATACTGATATGAAATTGAATTTCATGCACAACTTAGCCAATGGGACTTGGTGGAGTTTCCCTTATATATATTGGACCAAAGAAAGCAAGCATGCCATAATATAAACATATAGTAAATATGCATGCATAAAGCTTTCAAGAACCAAAAAGGAGATACAATTTGAACAAAAACACCAAGTAAATCGAGATTTCACACACAAGAGTGTGACATGACAAACGATGTCCAAATTGTATCAAAGAACCAATTCAACACATGAAAGATCACAAGTTCAACAAATGAACTAGGATAAAGCCAAAAGAGCAAAAGATAGATAGGAATAAAAATGCTCAAGGATTTATCTCATTCTAAAATGGTCAAATCATGAAACAAGGAATGAGGAAAAACCAACTCTCAAAAAGAGCAAGGTTCCAACAAGAAACCAAACTCTCCAAACTTCTCATGATGGCACAAAATACCAAAACGAAAAGATTGAGGTTCCAAGCACATAAAACCCGATATGGATCAAACAAAGAAGCATAAATATGAGTGTTCTAAATAATATAGGAGAGCTCCCCCATGAATAGTGCATTATGTAGGATTTTCCTTTTGAATGCAAAATGCACACAAATGGGATCATCACTAGTACCTACAATAAGTAAAACACAAGAGGATACCAATAAAATAAGAAGATCCAAAAGTAGCAAGGAATACATGGGAGCACACAAAATATTTACTTGGCCAAAGATAGGACAAGATTAAGCAAAGGCCAAAGTGAATATGATCAATAAATTCTACCATAAATTTAGTACTCATTGTCCAAGGGCAAGAAATATTGAGAATAATTTTCCCAAGGTAGCTTGCATGGATATCCAAGATCATAGTCACAACAAGAAGCATATAACTAAATATAAGAATGAAGCATGATACTTCGAACAAGATTCTTGGTAGCTTCCAATATTCACACAATCACTAGTGATTAGAGTAACTTGAAGCAAATGGTTTCCATGAGGATATATATCTAAATATGAGGAAACACATACCAAGAAACACTCTCATATACAAGATCCAAAATAAGATTAATAAAGGCATTCAAGCAAACTAGAACTTGTATGAGCAAGTATGTCACGTAGGTTCTAGATAATTATCAATATCAATTCTAAGTGACACAACCTCGAATATTCACATTATCTAGGATTGTAATATGCACTAAGCATATGACTCCCCCATAATGTGATACTACCATAAGACCAACACGAGGCAAAAGAATACAAATAGAGATAATCAGTGGACATTGTAAAACTTAAATTTCTCATGATAATTATACCACATAGAGACTAGACAATAATCCAAAATAAATACTAGGTGGTATTCCTCATGTACACACAATTTTAGGATTGTGGAATGCCCAAGCATAACACTCCCCCAAAATGGGATAATCCATTAATCTCTCACAAGAGCCAAATAAGATACCAAATATAACCAAGTAAGGCTCAACCACAAGAAACACTCATACATGGAGTGCCACCTAATCATACACAAATATGCTTGATACCTCAAGATAATTAAGTGGAAAGCACAACATGTACAAAAGCATGGAAGATACAAAACCAACACATGCACAAGGGGGCGAGTAACTTTCAATGTAAAGAGTTTAGCATATGTTACCGCAAGGAGGAGCATTGGAAATATAATATAATCATGATAATCCAAATGGCTTGGCTTGGCAATAATAATTGATGAAGATCCCTCAATTCTTCATAATGTAGCCAAGAATCCAATGCCCTCCAAAACACACATATTGATCAAGTTTTGGCTTGTTGGTCCCCAACCAAGTTGGGTCCTAAGAGGTTAGTCACAATAGGCTTGGCAACCCAAATGGTTCTTTTCTTGACACCACATTGAGCACCAACAAATTTGGCAAACACATTGCCAACCTCATCCTTACGAAGTGAATAAGCATCATCAATCAAGATATGATGGGATGAGGAGATACAAATAGTGCATGAGGAAGAAATGTGTCCCTTCTCGCGGCATATGTAGCAAGTTCTACTCTTGCCATCTTTATTTTTGGATGAAGAAACAACTTGAGGAAGAGCTTGAGTCTTCTTAGGAGAAGGCCCATCTCTAACAATATGTAGAGCTTGAGGCTGCTTCCCTTGTTGCTTCTTGCCAATGGACTTCTTCTTTAATGGGCAATGTTTGACATGATGCCCTTCTTCCTTGCACTTGAAGCAAACAATGTTGGCCGGATTCTTGACTTGATCTTGGCCATTCTTCTTGTTATCCTTGTGCTTCAACTTGATAGTGGACTTGTTCTTGTCATTGGAGTTGAATCCAAGCCCACTCTTGTCATTGGGGGATTTTTGCACACTCAAGATTTTGTTGAGTGCGGACTTCCCTTGATGACCCTTTTTCAAGTCATTCTTCAAAGAAGTGACTTGAGCCTTGAGCTCTTTGATTTCCTCTACATGGTTAGTTTCAATAAAAGTACTAGCGGAAGTAGATGCTACATTGTTAGAGCAATAAGGCATGGAATGTAATTCATCACGAGATATAGCATGGTTGTGAGAGGATGAATTACAAGGACTAGCACATGGCAATATAACATTTGAAGTAGATATAGTGCTAATGTCCATATGAGGCCCACTAGATGTTACCTTTGACATGATGGCCTCATAAGCCAACTTTAGCCTACCAGGGGAGACTAGGAGATCCTCATGCAAGCTTGAGAGCTTAACATGGCTTTCTTCTAATTTCCCATAGTTTCTAGTTAGCAAAGCAAGTTGAGCCTTTAGCTCAACATTCTCCTTTAAAATAGATTCTTCACAAGAAATAGAGTTAGTAGCACAAGCATCATCCGAAACCTTGTCTTGGTCCATAGAATCTTCGGTTTCCTCTACATGGTTAGCAACACAAGCACTAGAGGAAATAGAAGAATTTTTATCATGGCAACAAGACAACACAAGCATATCATCATGAGATTTATTCAATCCATTACTACATGATATGCAAGGACTATCAACACTAGCATGTAAGGAGATATGAGTGCTAGAAGTGTTAAGGTCCGAAGATAGATCATTGCAGCTAGATAGGGATTAAGGATTACAAATAGTAAGCACACTATCCACATTGCAATTTCTATCACCACTCACGGTATCATTACCTTGTGAAAAATCACATGTTGGTGAAGTGGTAGACGATGAGAACTCATCTCGACCAGAAGTGGAAGCAACACAATCATCCTCAATAATGTTGGACTTGCTATATTTATCTTGAAGCTTGGTCCAGATTTCATGAGCACTTGAATAAGGCATGATAGACAAAAGAACTGCATTGCTCACAACTTGTAAAAGAGTTTTAGTAGCTAGAGCATCTATACTAGAGTTCAACTTCTCTAAAGATTCATTTTGGGGATCCATAGAAGAAGAGAAACCCATACATAGATATTCCACGATAATTGGGTGAGCTTTGCGAAATAAATCAAGCATGTGAGATTTCCATATATCATAATTTGTGCCATCGAATATGAATATATTATTGTGCACTAATCCTCTAGACGACATCTTTACTCTCAAGGCGGTGAAGCCTAAAATGAGAGACCGGGCTCTAATACCAATTGAAAGGATACGGATGTCGCCTAGATGGGGGGGTGAATAGGCGATTAAAACTTTTCCTAGAGTGGCTCAACAAAGGCGGAATAAAACTAGTGTTTACTTTGTTAAGCACAACCTAGAACAACTAAGGTTCACCTATGTGCACCAACAACTTATGCTAAGAAATACAAGCAACAAAGTGATATCAAGATATAAATTACTTCAAGCACGAAGGCTATCACAATGTAAAGTGCATAAGTAAAGAGCTCGGGTATAGAGATAACCGAGGCATGCGGGGACACCGATATTTTACCGAGTTCCTCCCAACATGGAGTACGTCTCGTTTGGAGAGGGGGTGGTATCAAACCACCAACGCCACAAAAGGCCTCCCTTATTCTCCGGTGAATCTCACCCCAACGGGATCGATCCACGCTTCCACTATCGGTGCACTTGTCGGTGACAACCGGAACCTCTCACAAGGTTGGGGCACTTCTCCACAACTTAATTGGAGGCTCCCAAAAAATGCCACAAAAGGCCTCAACAAATGCCACCAAGGACACAATGCCACCAAGGCCACAAAACCGTCTAGGGTTCTAAGAACCCAAGAGGGACAAGCTCCAAAGAGTCACACGAACCAAATCCTCCGAGGAGAAATCAAACTGATGCACCAAATGCAAATGGCAAGAACACCACAAAGGTGCTCAAATCCCTCACTCTCAAGTTCCAACAAAGCTACTAAAGCTATTGGGGGAACAAGAGAGGAGGAATCAAAGAGAGACACAAAATCCCCCAAAATCTAGATCCCCAAAGATGCACTCACAAAGAGATGAATCGGTTAGGTCAAAACGTGGGTCTAGATCTCCTCTCTCTTCCACTCAAATATGGGCAAGAATTATCGGAGGGAAAAGATTAGGCAAGCTTCAAGATCTAGAGCAAGTCTGGACAAAGCTTAGCCTAATAGATAAGAGAGAAGCTCACTAAACTGAAAATGGGCAAAGAGTATATATAGTGGCCCAGAAAAACTAGCTGTTTGAGGCATTTTTTAGAACGGCCCGGTAGTACCGGATTGGGCCGGTACTATCGGACCCAAACACACCAGCACAACAGCATGCGAGCCGGGGAAAAAATCAGCAGCAGCAGGGAATCGTACGGGCGCGTGCAGCGAGGCGGTCGGCGACGGCGCGGGCTCAGCAGGGGCAGCAGCGCGCCTGGGACCAGCAGATGCAGCAGGAGCGCAGCGGCAGCAGCAGAGCATGTGCAGGCGCAGCGAGCGAGCGGGGCTAGGCAGCGCGCGGGAGGCGAGGCAGCAGCAACACGCGGAGCCAGCGCGGCAGGCAACGGTCGAAGCGGGGCCCAGCGGAGCTGCGAGTCAACGCGAGCAGGGGCCAGCGCGCGGGAGCGGCCGCAGCACGCGCGAGCGAGCGATGCACGAGGTGGCGGCGGCAGCGGGGCCCGTGCGGGGCCAGCAGATCTAGCAGCAGGTGCGCGCGAGTGAGTGGGCTGGCCGAGCTGGGCGAGCCGGATGGGCCGGCCGGTAGTACCAGCCCACCCGGGCGGTACTACCGGGCCGGTCCGGTAGTGCCGGTACTAACTACCGCCTGGATCTGAAGGGGAGCGAGCTGGGTCAGGCGCGTCCGGTACTGGGCCTGGTAGTACCGGACGGCCCAGTAACACTGTTTTTCCTTTTTCTTTTTAGAATTAAATCGGCAAATATTCAAACGGTCATAACTTTTAAACGGTAGCTCCGATTGACCCGATTCCAATTGCGTTGGAAAGAGGACGACATGAGCTACCCTATAAGAAGTAAAATATTGGTTATCACCAAGTGAGAATGTATCAAGTACAATAATGTGATATACCTCACTTGATGAGAAACTGAAAAACCGCATAGATCAAAATCGCAATAAGATATAAAAGAGAGATCTGATTTTGATGAACAAGAGCTTGTTATGGAGATTACCACAAGCTCTATATCCTCACATGGGTAAGACCAAATAACAATCAAATACGATGATGCAAGTATGCAAAGGTTTGAGATCTCTCCGAACGATGTGACCGAATTACTCATTCGAGAGCCCCTATTGATAGTACGGTTATCTATCCTAAACCCGGTCTCCCACACACAACATGAGACCGGCAAAAGGGAAAACCTATCAAGATTATACCTTTGCCTTGAGCATTCCACTTGAGCTCGATGTAGACGAACTTGACCTTCTCAAGATGGAACGTCTTTCTTGATTTCTCATCATCGATCCATGATCTCCGAGGATGGCAAGCATCAAACATGAGATCTTCTATAGATGGTGCATTTTGAGCTTGCACAACACATCTTCTTCGCATTTCATCGACCTCGAAGCCAACACATGCTCCAAGCGACGCCAATGGACAAATCCTACAAGTGCAACTTAATACACACATTAGTCCATAAAGGTTGTCATTAATTACCAAAATCACACATGGGGGCCCACATGTTCTTTCAATCTCCCCCATTTTGGTAATTGATGACAATCCCTTTAAGAGGGTTTATATAAGGAATATTAATGAGTAAAATGGTAACACCAATATAAAATACTACATAAGTATGTGATATTGGTACCACCACCTTATGTCTCGTTACCAAAATTCGTTAGAATGGTTGGGTAGCGGGGTCGTGGAGGGGTACTCGGCATGACTCGATAAAACTTGGTATCAAGACCCCATATCTAAGATAATATGGAATGAGTAATAAGGCAAGGACATTTATGGGAGAAGTAGCACACCTATTGAGAGTGTATAAATGTGACATGTTACTCCCTATCCTGGGAAATAATGATGATCGCAGCATGGAAAGGAACTCCATGGAGTTCAGACAACCCATGAAGACTAACAACTTTAGAATTTTAAAAATCTAAAACTTACCTTTTCTAGAAACTGTTTTCAAAAACCTACACAAATCTTGGATCTTTGATCAACGGCTTTTGAATAAACATCAGACAACCACCGTAGAACTTGCTGAGTACGCTCGCACTCAATCTATGCTTCTTAACCCCTGCTTAGGTTGTGAACACACAAAGACCGACACAGAGATTAGAATCAACAACGGGGTATTAGATTGGTAGAAATAATACAAATTGTAGATATAGGATCAACTATAACACACATAGGTAGATGAGTTAGCAATAGTATAGCTTCTCCAATAAGTTGCCAGCTCCAATGGTGTTAAGCTTAGAAGCTATTCCATCTACATTTGAACTTTTATCGCATTGTGAATCCTAATTGGACCGAGGAGGATCTCGAAGCTTTTGTACACTTTTGGCTCTTGGTATGAATAAATAAAGTAGTGTGACACACAATGTTTCTATTGTACCACTCCGAGGATGTGATATTTATGGATGAGGACTTCCGTGAGTGTGATATCAACGACTTGTACACTACATCATGAAGTGATGTATGTGGGTCCCCGCAGTAGCATTGAAGGATCTATGGATTTGGGATACCTTCTTTGGATTGCCCGGGTCTCATAATGACCTTAATGTGCTGTCTAGACCGCCTCTCTTCTCTAGGCTTGTTGTCGGAGATGCTTCTCCTATCAACTATAAAGTCAATGGCCATGAGTACACCATGAGTTACTATACCTTGCAGATGTCATATCCTCTGTGGGCCACGTTTGTGAAGACAGTCTCGAAGCAGCTTGTGAAAAGCAATAAGAAGTCTCACTTCATAATGGTTCAAGAATCCACAAGGAAGGATGTCGAGTGTGCTTTAGAAGCGCTTTGGCATAATTAAAGGCCCTGCTGAGTATTGGAAACCCAAGGTGCTTTGGCAAATAATGACATGTTGTATTATCTTGCATAACATGGTCACTGAATGAACGCGCATGATGGAAACACGATACAACAATTCCTCCAAACCCATCAGTGCATTGATAACAAGGCGGTGCATGTTCAGCAGCAAAATGATCTTGTTGAGCATCACTGGTGTCTCTGTAGTGTATTAGCGTCCACTCATACTAGCCCAGCACCCGGCCCATATTTTGGACGTTTATGTGCACACGACCCAATCTTTAGTAGAGAGCCCACTCCATCTCAAAAGACTGGAGTGGTGAGAGGAAGAAATATGTTCCTTATAGGCTGGATGTGGTCGAGGTGGGACTAAACCGAGTAGTCTCCACCGGTCCTGCAGCAGTCCTAACATAGTGCCACCTAGTGTTTTTTTGAACTATTCTCGTCATTTGTTGCATTTGAACCCTGCCATGTATTTGGCTTTAAATTATCCGGTTTGTAAACTTAGTTTTTTTATTCGTAAACACGTTTTTTCATTGTATTTGAACTATGTCAAGTGATTGGCTTTTAATAGTTTGATTTCTAGATAATTTTTTCTCCTCTAATTATAGGTGATTGTCTAGAAACCACGTTTTTTAGTCCTCTAAAGGATAGAGAGTTGTCTTATTACTCCTCTAAGTTTTGATGATCGGTTGGAGATACTCTTAGTTCTCATATCCAACACGTGAATAAGACAATTCTGGCATGTGTGGCATTCGATGGCCCGGTGGAAAAAACGGCTGGGCAAGGTATGCATTATTGTTCCGAGAGACCTGTAATCTAGCGTAGGACGGCGCGCGGTGTTATTTTCCAGTTGGGCGTAGCAACGCCGGTCCACGTATCGTGTGTGAGAAGCGCCCAAGTGGTGGCATCACGACATCTGCCGGCACATGCGCGCCACTCTCTTATTGAAAGGACCAGCGGCTACAACAAGCTCTGAAATTTGTACGTACCCGGGACCCTTGTCCTTGCCGATTGGCTAATTCGTCACGGCGAGGCTACTGGACGGACGACGTGCACACGCATCCCTCTTCTCTTCGAGTGTGTTCGAGTTTCATTTGCGCTTGTGCTCCCGTGGCCGTGATTGTTTCATCAAGCGACAAGCGTGTCCTCTGAAGAGGGATGACTCAGGTACGTACACAGGCCTGTGAGGACGACTAAAATGGGCACGTGGGCTACAAAACATACGACAACTAGCCTAAAAGTGGGAAGGAATAAGTGAGACGGCGGAGAACAAACACATGAACCTTTTTTCTTGTCGACCAAGTCTTGGGCTACCAGAGATCGGCCGGTCGTCGGTCGTCACCGATGACGACGAAGCCGCAGAGTGATCCAGGCCCGCCCAGCGTCGTCGACCAGGAGCTTCCTAGCAAAAATACAAACCGGCGGGGCACCATGAAGTGATCTGTGCTCCACCATGCAAGCTCTAGCTAACCCCCCGTTTCCCCATGATCATGACATGGTTGTTCACGTCACCACGTATGCAAAACAATCGGCTCACGCTGCTTCAACCAAAAGGATCCAGGCGTTTCCACAGTGTGAAGTTGACACCCGGCCGGAGTATTTTATCTTACTCGTAGTATCTACATACGGTCTTGATATCCTAGTATGCGACGTCACCAATGGGAGAAGGAAGGAAGCTCCGTTTACTCTCTCTAGTAGCACCGTACCACTCAGTTCCTGGTGGATGGAGAGAACCTTCGTCTGCTATCCATATATAGCTAGCGCATCTCATTCCGGCGTAAAGGATGACAATAGACAAAGTATGGGTAGCGTATAACAATATCATACTTATACCCGTACAGTTAATGAATAGAAAATTTTATCTATATACCCGTACATGTGGTTATAAAGTTTTGCCCTTACTCATCCCACCGGGTACCTAACAGGATCGAATAATATACAAGTTATTCAAAAGCTTAAATTTATCGGTTGCATATTTGACCAAAAATAACTATTTGTACTCGTTAAATAGGTATACGAGTATATGAAAAATTATCGAAATTTAGAAGTCGCAATCTATACTCGTCCCTAGACTGCTCAACCACATAAGTTGAAACACTACACAGAAGTTTACATGTCAGTTTAAACGGATAGGTATGGGTATATCCACGGATATAACGCATTACCAGTGTTTATACCGTGACTTAACTGGTTGTATATATGCATTACGTCCTATGGATATAAAAATATGCCTGTACTCTGCTTATGCGGGTAAAATTAGGAGTCCCGCGCTGA
This sequence comes from Avena sativa, assembly GCA_916181665.1. Lineage (NCBI taxonomy): Eukaryota > Viridiplantae > Streptophyta > Magnoliopsida > Poales > Poaceae > Avena > Avena sativa. The sequence continues at coordinate 159,587,752 of OV702294.1, read as the reverse complement.
TTTTGGACGCCAACGCCACGGATAGAACTGTTGTGGCGTGTAATTGGAGAAAGCTCTTTTTACTCTATAGTAGTACCACCCATTTCCTGTGATATAGAGAACCTTCGTCTATCCATAAATAGCGCCTCTAAGCTGGGCAAGAAGTGCACTAAACCGTACACAGACAATGGGGGTGGGGGTCGACTCGATGGAATCGGTGGCGTTCGTCGCGGTGCCCTTCCCGGCGCAGGGTCACCTGAACCAGCTCATGCACCTCTCCCTGCTGGTCGCGTCGCGGGGGCTGTCCATGCACTACGCGGCGCCCGCGGCGCACGTCCGGCAGGCGCAGTCGCGGGTGCACGGCTGGGACCCCGAGGCGCTCGGCGCCATCCAGTTCCACAACCTCGACGTCTCCACCTACGAGTCCCCATCTCCCGACCCGACCGCCGCGTCTCCCTTCCCCAGCCATCTCATGCCCATGTGGGAGACCTTCACCGCCGCCGCGCGTGCCCCTCTCGCCGTCCTTCTTGAGAGCCTCTCAGCCACCCACCGTCGCGTGGTCGTCGTGTACGACAACATGAACGCCTTCGCCGCCGTCGAGGCGGCGCGGCTGAGCAACGCCGAGGCCTTCGGAATGCAGTGCATAGCCATCTCGTACAACCTGGCGTGGCTGGACAGCGGGCACAAGCTCCTACGCGACCACGACCTCCAGTTCCTCCCCATCGACGCGTGCACGACCAAGGAGTTCATGGAGTACGTCTTCAGGACAGCCGGGGAGATGCAGGACGGAGGAAGCGCGCCCTCGTCCGGCCTTGTCATGAACACCTGCCGCCCGCTTGAGGGCGAATTCATCGACGCCATCGCCGAGCACCCGGAGTTCAAGCACAAGAAGCTCTTCGCGGTCGGGCCGCTGAACCCGCTGCTGGACGCGAGCGCCCGGACACCCGGCAAGGCGCGACACGAGTGCATGGAGTGGCTCGACAAGCAGCCGCCGGCGTCGGTGCTCTACGTGTCCTTCGGGACGACGACGTCTTTGCGGGTTGAGCAGATCGCGGAGATGGCCATGGCGATCAAGGGCAGCAAGCAGAGGTTCATCTGGGTATTGCGTGACGCCGACCGAGCCGACATATTCGCAGAGTCGGGCGGCGAGACTCCCCACAAGAAGCTGCTGTCCCAGTTCACTACTGAAACTCAGGGGACGGGGCTGGTGATCACAGGGTGGGCGCCACAGCTCGAAATCCTCGCGCACGGTGCCACGGCGGCGTTCATGAGCCACTGCGGCTGGAATTCAACTATGGAGAGCCTGAGCCACGGCAAGCCGATCCTCGCTTGGCCAATGCACTCTGATCAGCCGTGGGACGCGGAGTTTCTGTGCAAGTACCTCAAGGTCGGCCTCCTCGTGAGGCCATGGGAGAAGCATAGCGAGGTGGTGCCGGCGGCGGCCATCCAGGAGGTGATCGAGGAGGCGATGATCTCGGAGAATGGGATAGCATTGCGGAACCGGGCAAAGGTACTCGGTGAGGCTGTACGTGCCTCCGTAGCAGACGGCGGCTCCTCGAGCAAAGGCCTTGATGACTTTGTTGCTTACATCACTAGGTGATCAGCCTATTGTCTTATTGGTGCCAAAAGAAAATCCGATGATCTGAGATGATCAGAGTTTGATATTTTTTCTTAAAAAGTTATATTCGTTTCAAAACTATGACTTCAGCTGGACGTGCAACTATATAGCCTACTAAAACATCTTACACTCAAACAAAGGTAGTACCCTATACCTCCAAGCATCACTCTTGGGGGTAAATTTGTGCGTGTGAGGGCCGGATTTGATAAGGTTGGCAATTTTATCTATAGGCATGGGTACCAGTGGCCTACAATCGCGTGGATTTTGAAAGATGACTTGGGCGTGGTCTCACGGGACGGCAAGAGCTTCCATGGAGGAATCAATGCGATTCTCCATGACTGGGCCCTCAGTGTTCGCCCGATCGGAGTCTCAAGCGACACCCCACCTGTTTGTGTTCCTTTGGCGGGTTGTGGCAACCTCATCTCCAAAATCCATCGCCATGGAGCTCTTTATGAGGATTACGCATGAATAGCTGAGAGAGAGCGAAATCACCAAGATTCCACACCTACCATAATTTGTGGCCGAAATGTTAAAAGAATGTAAGTCGATTACAAAATGCCAAGATCCTATGAAGAGTACAAGGCCCTTATGCGGGCTGAAACAGTAATATACCGGAATGACAACATGTTGCATATGGGCTGCATAGTTATGGACTCCTGGAGAAATAAAACATTCCTTCTGCCTGCTAAAATAGTAAAGTTTTGTAATGTTAGCATACCATATATGGGCTACATAGTAATGGCTGGTTGAATCCGGGTTAAGCCACTTGCAGGCCAAAATAGTGGTTGATTGTATATTAGTCTTGTAAGATGGGCCGACCAACTTAATCTTTATCATGCCTTAGATGGGCCTGCCATGTATCACAAATTCATCACCTTATCAGAAGATTTGATGATAGTAATGGCCAGTTAACGGTGTTTGCCACATGGTAGTTAACATGACATCAACAGTTGATGGTCTAGCTAAACACATTTACCACGGTACCAAATTTCATGGTTGATGAGGAGTCATCCACTATGACTTTCGCAAAACTATGGTAGATCTTTTTGTTACGCGGATTTGCCACGGATGGCATGGTAGATGGCGACCTTTTTGTAGCGATAATGAGCTTACTATCGATGATCCTTCATCTCTATATCATTGCAATGTTTTATCTGCGGACCTCAACACATCTATCACACAATATTCTTTGCATGCTTGTGATGTTAGTCCTTACATTTCTTATAGAATTTTTTTGAATAAATCTCATGATAATATGTTTGCTTTGTCTCATTTCCATGATAAAAATGCTTCTATTTTCTCTAGTATTTGTGTTGCTAACAATATAGAGGAAACTGAAGAGTACTAAAAGCAATGAATTAGATGTGTAAGGTACTATATGTCCTTCCATGCAAAGCAATGAACTAGAGGTGTAAGGTACTTTTCATGATGTAGCCCGACCTACGGTCGTTACCACATCATGGTCTCCAACGTACACCAAGTCATCATGGACTCCAAAGGTGAATCCGTTCCTCTATGCGAGCCCACTTCCTACCCTATTGAATGGTATGCTACTTCATACTCCGTCACATATGCATGATAGGTCCACACTGACAAGTACGAAGGCAAGGGAGGAAGCCCAGAACATCAAGCCCGACAAGACGGAGGCTTGGAAGAGGAGACGGAAGAAGCCACGATTGAACCACCAGAGTCTCCGGTCCTGCTACACCGGAGTCTCCGGTCCTGCTACACCGGAGTCTCCGGACCTAGCACCGGACCGACCCCAGCAACCGCCCGAGGATAGTCAGTACGCCACTCCGAAGACGACACCGGAGACAGACCGGAGCCTCCGGCCCACCACATCGGAGTCTCTGGCCCACAAGATGGGCCTGCGCGCCGCCAGCTGGGCATTTGGCCCATGTACCCCTCTAGCTCGTCCAAACCCTAGTTTTATCCCTAAACTACCCCTGTTTATGTGGTTGGCCTATAAATAGAGCCCCCACCCCTTCATGTATCCCGGAGGCATAGATGATAGACTAAAGACAACCCCCTTGTGTGGAATCTCTAGTTTTGCCTCATCCCCTTTACCAAGGGGACCGACTATCGTCACCAACCTTGATTGTACTTTGCATCACGCATCCATCATTGAACAAGGCCTTGGAGTTCGGTATCTCGTCTCCAAGTTGTCAAGACCCTCCCCAAGGTGTTCTTCCCTCCCCGATGTGGATTTGAGGGAGCACGTTGACTGATCTTTCCTTGCGAGGATTCTATCACAACACCCACTTCATATGGAGGTATGAACAAGAAGACGAAGTCGTCCACAAGGAGGCCACTACTACCACAACTCCCACTTCATATGAGAGGTATGAACAAGGTAAAAATAAGGGCGTTGATGATGCCATGATCCCACTAGTGGACATGATGAATTGTGAGGATTTGCATGCTATGGATGATACTTGTTACATTACATATGCTTCATTCATATTCCCATGTGATGCTTTGCCTTTGCATAATATTGATCATGTGGAATTGTTTGATTGCGATATCATTGCCATAAACATGCCATGCTATGCATCTTGTGTGTATCCTCCAATTGCTTTGGACATGCGTTGTCATGCTAGTCATTCAATTTCTCATGTTGCTTGCAATAAGATGAATGCTTGCTATTTCACTTGTTTTGCTTGCAACAATATTGACCACATGCGTTATAATGAGATGGCCCCCATAGCTTTCTCAATTTTTGGAGATTTTGATGATTGCCATGATAAGCATGTTCCCCACTTGCATACTCACCATGCATCTATTTCATACTTAATTGAAATTAATGGTGATGTGCACAATGATGGGGATATGCCTACCGGGGTATACCCAGCAGGACGTTTCCTACTGGCCTAAGCCGTTAGCGAGTGGGCCTGCAGGACGGCGACTGGATCAAGACTTGGCGTGGACTCAGGCAACTAGAAGCTGGAGGCCCAGAAGCGTAGCTAGGCCTAGTCGGACTAGGTCATAGAATCTCCGAATCCTTAACTAATTCGGTTGTGATCTGTAAACCCTACCGAGTCCTGCAGCCGTGCACATCCAATTTTGTCTACATGCCAGCATAGCCCGGCCATGGTCAAAGAGATCGAGGCTGCTCTGGTCTAGCAACGGAAAACTTGACATACCGCCGAGCGGCATCAAGGATTAGCCTCTATCACATCTTACGTGGCTAGTGTTGTTTCTATGATTATTTGCTCTGGCCGGCAAATCTTAATTTACAAGTATCTATTTTTTGCTTATATTACTTTAATATAGATTTATCTATTAGTACAAACTCAATACGGAAGAGGTGGAGATTAGTCCGTGTCCACCGCACAAGAAGAGACAAGTCATTTAAGTATGAAATAGATGCATGGTTTGAAATTAATGGTGATGTGCACAAGAAGAGATACGTCATGATGGATGATGTGTATCTCTACCATGCACACACGTCCTTCCTTTTGTGTATGATGTGTGTAGGTACCCGCACTATCATGTCAACCTCGGTTGAGCACGAGTTGACAAAAAGAGCTCTTGAGAGCATCCCACAAGTGAGTTCAAGATCAAACCCAGCTCTGATACCTTTTGCATGCTTTGCATCTTTCATGTTGGCAAATTGCTCTTTCCTATGGTTTGATTGCAAGCATGTTGATGGTATTATCTCACCTTGTGACATTCATGTTTCTTCGCTTTTGGATAATGATGCTTTGTGTGTTGCAACAAAAATGTTGAACATTTTCTCTTTCCGATGTTTTGTGTGCAACCATAATGCCATTAAGTGCATGTATTGTCATGAGAGCTTCCGAGAATCTCGTCTTGTTGTTGCAACAAACATAAGGACCACTTTCTCTTTCATTTGGTTTGTTTGCAAACATGTCGTTTTTGTTTCCACTTGGGATACTCATATTCCCATGATACTTTATGTTGATGATATGTGTATGGCATCCAACATATTGAACAATTTCTCTTTCCAATGGTTGGTTTGCACACATAATGATCTTGCTTTGGATATTTTTCCTTGTGTGTTTTGCCAAATTCTCCTATTCTTGCATCAAAGGTGTTGATATATATGTTAGTCAATTGCTTTGCGTGCCACCCTACTATGTTATATGGAGTTTTTGAGTTCCCACATTTGGATGATGTTCAAACTATTTCCATGCACATTGACCATGCATATGCATTCCATTTGCTATACATGTATTGTGCTAATAGTGTTGTGAACAATAATGGACATGCCACAAATGACATGCTCCTCTATCACGCACGAAAATAAGTTGCTTGGTCTTTGTTGTGTGAAGGTACAAATGCATACACGTCAACCTCTACCAACCATGTGTTGACAAGAAGAACCAAAGAGAGTTACCTATGTCTACCCTTCATCGAGATATCTCTACAAGATAAGGTGACTTCCTTCTACTTGAGGACTCATGCAATAATCTTCATGAATTGGCTACGCTTTGAGTGTTGCTTTGCTTTTGTTGTGAGCTTTGTAGGCTTCATGGAAGGTGAAGGAACATTGAAGTGTTGTCAAGTCAATCTTCTCGAGAACGACTATATGGTGAACCCCAGGATCAAGGTCTCTCGACCCCTTCTACTTTGTGATGAGCATGTAGAGTCGAGGACGACTCTTTTTGAAGGGGGGGAGCTCATGTAGCCCGACCTACGGTCGTTACCACATCATGGTCTCCAACGTACGCCAAGTCGTCATGGACTCCAAAGGTGAATCTGTTCCTCTATGCGATCCCACTTCCTACCCTATTGAATGGTATGCTACTTCATACTCCGTCACATATGCATGATAGGTCCACACCGACAAGTACGGAGGCAAGGGAGTAAGCCCGGAACATCAAGCCTGACAAGACAGAGGCTTGGAAGAGGAGACAGAAGAAGCCACGACTGAACCACCAGAGTCTCTGGCCAACACCGGAGTCTCCGGTCCTACTACACCGGAGTCTCCGGTCCTGCTACACCGGAGTTTCCAGACCTACCTCCGGACCGACCCCAGCAACCGCTCGAGGACAGTCAGTACGCCACTCCGGAGACGACACCGGAGACAGACCGGAGTCTCCGGCCTAGACCGGAGTCTCCGATCCACCACACCGGAGTCTCCGGCCACAAGATGGGCCTACGCGCCGCCAGCTGGGCCTTTGGCCCATGTACCCCTCTAGCTCGTCCAAACCCTAGTTTTATCCCTAAACTACCCCTGTTTATGTGGCTGGCCTATAAATAGAGCCCCCACCCCTTCATGTATCCCTGAGGCATAGATGATAGACTAAAGACAACCCCCTTGTGTGGAATCTCTAGTTTTGCCTCATCCCCTTTACCAAGGGGACCGACTATCGTCACCAACCTCGATTGGACTTTGCATCACGCATCCATTGTTGAACAAGGCCTTGGAGTTCGGTATCTCGTCTCCAAGTTGTCAAGACCCTCCTCAAGGTGTTCTTCCCTCTCGGATGTGGATTTGAGGGAGCATGTTGACCGATCTTTCCTTACGAGGATTCTATCAGACCGGTGGCCACCGTTCGGGAGCAATCAGCCTTGTATCGTGTGAGTTTTACGTGTGTTCATCGTGTTCTTCGTGAGGTGTGTGTTCGCTTCCGATACCTTCTCCCTTTCCCCTCGCTTTCCCATCGATTTGACCACGAGATCCATGAATATCGGGCCACCCAAGAGGTTAAACCCTTTCATCATCTGGTATCAGCAGCTTTTGGTTGCCACAGATTTCTCATCGATTTGGTCTTTTCCCCATAAATTCGAAAATTCCACCAAAAACAGCCCCAATTCATGTTTTGGATCGATCTGTGATTTGAGTGAGTTTTGGTAGGTTTTGATCCGTGGATTACTTGCTAAACTTGTTGATCTACCTTCCCTTGCGTTCCCATGGCCTAATTCCTTGATTCCCCCCATCAATCTAAGGTTTTGGTTCGAGTTTTTTTTGTCCAAAACGCGTCCCGTTCGCGTTATAGACGTTCTGGAATCTCCCGGACCGGAGTCTCCGGCCCAGACTAGAGTTTCCGGACTTTTTGAGCTCCAGACCGGAGTCTCCGCCCCCCTGCAGACAGAAAAACTGTTTCACAGTTTTGAGCATAACTTTTGCATTTCAACTCGGATTTTGGTGTTCTTTAGCTCGTTTCGAAGAGGATAAGGAGATCTACATCATCATCCATGTTGTTTATGCTATCTACTCCATCCAAATTCCGTGAGCAAGGCGGAATCCAACAATAAAGGGTGAAGATCGTCGACGAAAGGTATAACATTCCACGACTTTTCCCCACTTGCATTCCTTTGTGAACCCCACTATCTTTGCGAGCAACAAACACCTATTGAGACTAGTTCCTCTTATGATTTCTTGGGCTATGAACATTTGATACCTTGTAGATTCCAAACAAATGTTGTGAGTGCTATCTGTTGGAGATATGCCCTAGAGGCAATAATAAATGTAGTTATTATTATATCTTTGTGTTTATGATAAATGTTTACATTCATGCTATAATAGTATTAACAAGGAAAAATTAATACTTGTGTGATTTGTAAACTAAAATAGAGTCCCTAGTAAAGCCTCTTTATAATACTAGCTTGTTGGTTAATAAATGATTGTGGTTTCCCTATCATGAACATTGAGATGTTATTAACAACAAGATCATATCGTTAGGAGAATGATATGGTGGACATACTCCTATAGATAAGAATAGCATAAAGATCAAGTCATTTTAATAGTTCAATTGCTATATGCTTTCTGATACATAGTAACCTGATTCCTTAGACCATGAGATCATGCATATCACCTTCACCGGAAGGATGCTTTGATGACATCAAACACCACACCGTAACTGGGTGGCTATAAAGGTGGCATTGAGTGTTCGGAAAGTATTGGTTGAGACACATGGATCAAGAGTGGGATTTGTCCATCCATATGACGGATAGATATACTCTGGGCCCTCTCGGTGGAATGTCATCCAATTAGCTTGCAAGCATGTGACTGGCTCACATGGGATCACATATAACGGGAACAAGAAAAGAGTACTTATCGGTAACGAGGTTGAACTAGGTATGCAAAGATACCGACGATCATAACCTCGGATAAGTAAACTATCGTGAGACAAAGGGAAATTGGTATCGTATGTAAGTGGTTCATTCGATCACAAAGTAATCATAGAAATATGTGGGAGCCATATGAATTTCCAGATTCCTCTATTGGTTATTGTTCGGAGAAGTGTCTCGATCATGTCCGCATAATTCACGAACCGTAGGGACACTCACTTAAGGATTCGACGTTGTTTGAGTAGTTATGGAATGATGAGTAAGAGACCGAATGTTGTTCGGAGTCTCGGATGGGATCCGGGATATCACGAGGAGATCCGGAATGGTCCGGAGAATAAGATTCATATAAGGAAAGTCCTGTTTCGGGGTTGGATAATGGTTCCGGTGATTTCATCGGGAATGTTCTAGAAGGTTCCGGAATGTCCGGCACTCCGGAGGGGAAGGGTACATAAATGTGTTATATCAAGTTGGTATGATTGCATCACGTACTAGGTGTCATCGCTGAACAAAATAAAGGGTTTATTCAAATCCTAGTTTGAAAAAGTCAAACGCCAATTTGAAAGTCAAACAGCTATTTTGGGAAGTGGAGGGGAGGTGGAATCCGAGTTGGGGAGGAGTTCTTCCCCTCCACCGCCGGCCCACCTTGGAGGCCGACTTGGGAAGGGACTCCCCTCCCCTGGCGCGCCCCCTCCACCTATATAAGGAGGGGCAGGGCTCCCCTCCTAGACACACAAGTTCCCTACCCCTATAAACCCTAACCTAGCCGCCGCCCACCATAGCCGCCGCCACCTAGGGTTTCTCCCCTAGCCGCCGACTTGGGCAACCCCAAGCCCTAGCCACCGGCGCTAGCACCCCTCCTCGGCATGTCTAAACCCTAGATCGTCGAGGGACTCTCTCATACTCCACCATACTCGCTCCGGCTTAAGGCGAAGCCCTTCGAGATCTCCCCTCTACTTCCGGTACCACGCCGTTGTGCTGCCGGAATTGCGAGGAGGGTGCTACAACCTCCGCTACCTGCTGGAACAAGGGAGAGGAAGGTCTTCGTCGAGTACCGAACGTGTGACCGACTGCGGGAGCGCTGTCGGAACGCAGCGCCGGAAGGATCGTCTACACGATCTTGAGATCAGGAAGAGTACGACTACATCACCCACGAGAATCTGCTCTCGTTAAACACTTTGGAATCTTCGAGGGTGAGTTATTCCATCGACTCGTTGCTACAATCTAGTATATAGATCTTGGCTTGTTTGTTTGTATGCGATAGAATTTTTTTGTTTTCCATGTTACGAAACCCTACAGTGGTATCAGAGCCGTGTCTATATGTAGATCTATTGCACGAGTAGAACACAATGGTCATTGTGGGCGTTGATGCTTTTATTGTCGATTGCTTTTTGTGTACTTTGCATCTTGCAGGATGTTGGGATGAAGCGGCCCGGGCTAACCTTACATGACATCGTTCATGAGACTTGCTCCACGCTTGACATGCAACTTGTATTGCATAAGTGGCTTTGCGGGTGCCTGTTTCTCCCATCATAGTTAAGATTCAGTTTACAACAGGTGATTGTCAATACTAGTATCAATGTTGTGGTTCTTGTTCGTAAGTTAGAACGACACTTATTGAAAGCCCCAAACCACGTAAAACATGCAAAGAAAGTAGAGGCGTCTAACTTTGTTTTGCAAGGGTGTGCTGTGATGTGATATGGCCATGATTGTGATTATATTTGATGTATGCAATGTTCCTTATTGTAAGTTGGCAACCGGCAGGAGCCATATGGTTGTCTTTAAATTCTGTTAAGACCCGCGTGTCTATTCAAAGTAGTTGTAATAGTTGAAGCCGGTGGACGACAACCATGGAGCAGCGTCATGGACCTTGATGCAATGTCGGTGATGATGGAGATCATGTTCGTGCTTGAAGATGGAGATCGGAAGCACAAAGAAGAAAGGCCATATCATATAACATATTATGAATTGCATGTGATGTTAATCCTTTATGCATCTTGTATTGCTTAGATAACGACGGTAGCATTATAAGATGATCCCTCATGCACATAAATTTCAAGTCATAAAGTGTTCACCCTTAGTTAGCACCGTTGCTAAAGCTTGTTGTTTCGAAGCACCACGTGATGATCGGGTGTGTTAGATTCCGCAAGTGTATACAACGTGAGCAAGCCATATTTTCTCATGCGGAAGCTAAGGTTTGATCTTGACGAGCCTAGCATGTACAGACATGGTCTCGGAACACGGATCACCGAAAGGTAAAGCATGAGTCATATAGAAGATATGATGAACATGACGATTGTTCGCCATTGAATCTACATCAACTCTCGTGATGATCGGTTTTGATGTGGTGGATTTGGTTCGTGTGATCACTAAAACAATGTGAGGGATATTGTTTTGAGTGGGAGTTCACCTAGATTAATTTTACTATTAATTAGAACTCAATTTGTCATAAACTTAGTCTAAACTATTGCAAATATGTTGTAGATCAATGGCAGCCCCTACCATCAATTTTAATGCGTTCCTAGAGAAAGAAAAGTTGAAAAACAATGGAAGCAACTTCGCGGATTGGTTCCGCAATTTGAGGATTGTCCTCACAGTTGGTAATTTGACCTATGTGCTGGATGCACCGCTGGGTGACCCACCTGCAGCTACTGCTACCGATGAAGTAAAGAATGTTTACCTCACTCGGAAGACTCAGTACTCCACAGTTAAGTGTGCTATCTTGTATGGTTTAGAATCGGAGCTTCAGAAAAGGTTTGAGGATTCAGACCCACATGATATTGTCCGTGATCTCAAATTGATCTTTGAGACTCATGCGGCAATTGAGAGCTATGAGGCTTCTGAAAAGTTCTTTAACTGCAAGATGGAAGAGGGCAGCTCCATCAGTGAGCATGTGCTTAAGATGTCTAGGCACGCAAACAAACTTCAAAGCTTGGGTATAGTGATTCCTAATGCTTTGGGGATTTACCGTGTCCTCCAATCACTACCACCAAGTTACAAGAACTTTGTGATGAACTACAACATGCAGAACATGAACAAGACGTTGCCAGAACTCTTCGCCATGTTAAAATCTACAGAAGTGGAGATCAAGAAAGAGCACTAAGTGTTGTTGGTCAATAAGACCACCAAATTCAAGAAAGGCAAGTCTAAGCAAAAAGGACACTTCAAGAAGGGTGGTAAGAAAGTTACCGCGCCGACAAAGAAGACCAAGGCTGGACCCAAGCCTGATACTGAGTGCTTTTACTGCAAGGGAGAAGGTCACTGGAAGCGGAATTGCCCAAAGTACTTGGCGGATTTGAAGAACGGCAACATCAAGAAGAAAGGTATATTCGATATACATGTTATTGATGTGTATCTCACTAGTACTCGTAGTAGTGCCTGGGTATTTGATACTGGTTCGGTTGCTCATATTTGTAACTCAAAACAGGTGCTGCAGAATAAACGGAAGCTAGCGAAGAATGAGGTGACGATGCGCGTGGGAAACGGATCAAAGGTTGATGTGATCGCGGTCGGCACGCTACCCCTTCATCTACCATCGGGATTAGTTTTATACTTAAATAATTGTTATTTGGTGCCTGCGTTAAGCATGAACATTATATAGGGATCTTGTTTATTGCGAGACGGTTACTTGTTTAAGTCCGAGAATAATTGAAACATCCCTAAAATCATGGTTTAAAAGATTGCATATCATTCATGCATGCATATAGTTTTGAGATCAATTTCAAACCAATCTCAAGAAAACAGAAGCACATAGTGCTATCATTTTATGTGAGCAAACTTAAATCAAATGACCATCCTCATTTGAGAGCTTAAGTGTTTTTAACCAAGATTGTTTGCCTCCTTGATGTTTGGATTGAGTGTGGAGTTTGGACAAAATTTTACAAAATAAAAATGGTTTCAAAACCATTTTTAAAACATTTGCAAATCAAGTGCTATAACACTGTTTATTTTGTTTATTCAAAAAAGAACCAAGCTTGAACAAAGGGACCACTTGGTTTTATACCAAATTTGTGAATATTGCACACTGCAAAAATCCCAAAAAGATTTGAAATCAAATAGCTTTTGAATTCATTTGAAAATCATTCCAGAAAAGCAATTCAGAAAAAGAAAAGAGAAAGGAATAAGAAAAAGGCTGGCGCCAGGGTTTGAGCCCATCAACAGAAGCAGCCCATCTAACCCACCCGGGTCTCCCCTCTCTCTCTCTCTCACGCGCAGACGCACCCAGCGAGTCCCTGACGCCAGGACCCCACTCCCTCTCTGTTCTATTCGCTGACAAGCGGGCCCTCTCCACGTCGACTCCTTCTTCCCCAAATCTCGCGCGCAGACGCCGTCACCGCTGGACGTTGCTGCGTTGATTCCGCGGCGTAATTGCCATTGATTCACCGAGCATTTCTTGTCGAGCCTCTGCATACTTAAGCCCCTCTCTCTCATGGCCATTTCCCCTCAACCAATTTTCCCTCCACGCCACCAGGCTGCTCGCAACTCACCAAACACCGCCGCAGCTCCGACGATCTCCGGCAGCAAATTCCGGTGAGTCCCGACCACCCCTGTGCCTCTGATTCAAATGAGTGTGTCCAGCAGGACCTTGTGCATCTTCTGATACCCTTTGCTTGCCTGCTTGTGGCCCAAGACGCTGTCCCCGTTCGTTCCCGCAAACGACTGAGCCGCCGCTCAACTCCAACGACCGATTACGGTAAGCTTAGTGCGCCCCTTGATCTCTCTCGCATACGAGGTTGTTCGCCGCTGTCTTGCGCACCTCCTAAACCATCTGGTTCGTGCTAGGGCGACGCGGAACCTCGGCAACAACTCCGACAGCAACCACCTGACACCGTGCGCGACTCCGACGAGCTCCAGCAACCCATACCGTGCGCCCCTTGCAAAGCCACCACCACGTTGAGCTTCACCTCGTCACGTCGGTTCTGATAAGCATCCCCTTCCCTCCCCGGGCGACCTAGAACGCCAGCGCGGCCACTGACAGACGCTCCGCCGCCAGTCACCGCCGCTAGCGCCGCTAGGCTATGGTCAGAGCAACGGTAGCCGTTAGATCTGTATCGTAAGGACTAGATTAGATCTGAGCGAAACGTTTTCTTTGAATCTGGCACGTTGGATCTACTTGATCTGAGGGTGCGGAAGGGTGATCCTGAGTGAAACGGTATCGGCCAATAGGATAGTGCCGCATGGCTTGGGTTTGAGTTTAAAACAGAATTTGAAATCTAATTTATATCCAATTTTGAAATAGCTATAACTTTTGATCCACACGTTAGAATTTGACAAATTTTATACCGTTGGAATCAGGAGAGCAAGCCCTTTCCATTTATGCAATGTGTTTAAAGTTTTGTTTCTGTTAAAATAGTTTTATTTGCAGAAACATGTGTAGGGCTTATTTTGAGTATAGGAAATGTTTAGGAATTGTTTTTTTTGTGTTAAATAAATTTGTTTTGGCAAGCTTTTGACTTGTTTATGATTCAGTACTATGCACTTGCTTGGTTGAGTTTTAAAAATCATCACTTAGCATCTTGAATGCATGCATATATTTTTGTTTGTTTGTATATGTTGTGTGTAATTTGTTGCTACCATTCTTTGTGTAGACTTTGGTGCTAGTGATTGTGATTGTTATTGTGAAGAGTGCTACTCTCCCAACTACCAAGGCAAGTGGTACTTCATGAATAATTCTATCCCTATATTTTATACTAAGCATTAGAAATATTTTGCTAAGTCTTGCATGTTACTATTTTGCCTATATGCCATGTTGGGAAATCCTAAGTAGTTGTAGAATTGCTAGGAAATTTCTAAGTTAAGTTACTATCTATGCCATGCTTAGCCTAGCTAGTAGCAAGCAAGGGTTGGTGAAAATATACATGCTATGATGAAAATATTTCTAAGTCTTTGGACTTATGTTTTTCTTACTAAAAAAACTAAGTCAATGAAACACCTGGGTGGAAAGGGACTTGATTGGTGGTTTTGGTTGAGTGGTTACACAAGGCCCATGGCTATGGTTTACCTTGTGTATCTCACTTGTGGAAAGCCACCCAGGAACAAAGGGATTTTAGAGGCCAGGTGTTAAGAAGCTTCTAGTGCAGCCACTTGGCAATATGGGCTCTGCCTGGATCACATAGGTTGCTAGTACTTAGCCATTTAGAAAGTTGGTGGTAGTGGGATGATAGGTTGGAACGCGTCCATTTGGTCTAAGGGAAGGCTTCTGAAAGGTCTTGTCTTGGTGAAACCAAGTCTGGTGGGGAAAGTGCACAACCTCTGCAGATGGAAAAATCTAAGTACTTAGCCAAGTCCATGGCAATGGACAGCTTGAGCATCAAGACATGGAAGCTATCAAGAATCTCATCATTCCAACTTCTAAGTAAAACTTGTGGGTGAACAAGGATGAAGGACCTCAATGTCTATTGGTGGTTCCTTGGGTAAAGTTTTGACAAAGAAAAACTTAGTAATTTCAACTAATAGGCAAAACCTATTTTGAGCAAAGCAAGCCAAGCTACACTTAGCCAAATATGCATATAGTATCTAGTCCACTTAAAATATACTAAGGTATCACTTGCCAATACTATTCCAAAGTATTGACCCACTATGGCTGTAACTTGTTATGTTGCAGGTTACTCTGATGAGGATTAGGTGTCATGAGTCTACACTCAACATGTTTGCCTGTGGCACATGAAGATGAAGACTTATATTTATTTACTTATTCCAAACTCTTGTAATAGGCCTGTGGCCTTTGAGATGTAAAGACTATGTTTATCTCTGGAATGGATGTAATAATGACCTTTGTATCTGTGTACTTCATCTTAAACTGTGGATGCTAGCAATGATCCAGGGACTAGCATTGCAATCACAGGGATCCTTTTCCTTTACAAAGGAGGGATCTTACAGATGGTAGCAGAGCACTGTGTTGCCTGTAGGATTATGACCCTAGGATTGGAAACCACTAAGGAAAATTTTTCAACAACTTCTACACTTGTCTATTCTTCTCGTAAACTTTTCTAATCTTCTTTCTCATCTCTATTTGTAGATGAATTCCATCAACGAAGCCGTAAGGAAAGGACCACTAATGACCATGACTTTGGAGTGTGAGACAGAATTCCCCAAAACTCTCAAGGACCTCATGGTGGCAATGGAAATACATGGTGCAACTGTGTATAAGGGCTTTCCTGTGATGGATGAAGGAGTTGAGTACTGGTGGGTGCAACTTCACTTGTACAAAAACAAGGAAGACAACCACAAGGGAACATGATTCTGCATGTACACCAACACTGTGGTGCACACCACATTCTTTGAGTCAGCAAGAGATGCAGCTTGGAGGACTATCAAAGAACTTAGTGCTAGAGTCAAGTGCAGGATGCTCAACCTCCAAAAAGACTTAAAGAAAGAGAAGGAACATACCCAAGAGTTGGAGGCTACCAACCAAACCTTAAGAGGAGATATTATAGACTTAGTGATGGAGTCATGTGAGCAAGATAGGTTGATTGCTTCTAGAAACATTGTGTTAGCCAACAGATCCAGTGAGATAGGATTGTAAACATACTTCGTTAGTTGGACCACCACTTATCACCTTATTTTCCAAATGTTGCTTTAAAATAAGATTGAACCTTGTTGGATGAAATGGTTTCATGTATGCATGACTTGTGTGTTTTGCCTTGTGTTGAAACTTAAATTGTGATGTTCTAACTTTTCTATCTTATAAATAGATGCCTACTGTTACCATCAACACTGTTGAGGAGTTCCAGGTTACTCGCTTTGGTCCTCGTATTGTTGAGCTTACTACTTTGCTCAATCTTCCCCTTCCCACCATCATGGTGCTTCCCCTCACCAAATTTGAGAGGAAAGACCTTTGGGGCTTCAAGGTCAACCAGCCCGGACGTCAGACAGAGCCTACCACGGAGGCCATCATCTTCAAGCTCATGCATGATGACAGCGAGAGAGGCCTTGAGGTAGTGATGCAGGATCTCATAGGACGTCTACTAGGGAGACACTCCCGACATGTTAGAGGTACTCACTTCCACGTCTTCGGTAGACGTGATGAGGATGGAGAGCCTATTGACTTCGAGGATGACTCGAGGGACACAGCAGAGCCGATTCGTCTGTACCTCCAGGACTTAGAGTCTCTCATTAGGCACGTGGACACCGACAGGACCAATGTCATGCTCAGCAATGACGAACTTCAGGTTCAGCTTCGCGAGAAGGACAAGCTCTTCGCGGAGCAAGACGAGATAGTCAAGGAGATGGAGGCGAAGTTCGAGACCCAGGACAGGAAGTTCAAGAGTCAGGAGAAGCGTGTCCAGGATAGGAACAAGAAGATCCGGGACATGACTGAAGAACTGCAGTCCAAGGACTTCGAGCTCGAGCAACAGCAGACGGTGATTGAGAGACTTCGTTCCCAGAAGAGGGCTCTCAAAGCCAAGATAGAGACCTTGACCACTAGTGTTGAGGAATACAAGACCGCGATGGAGAACGCAGGTCTTACCTTTGTCGAGGAGGAGGTAGATGCCGAGGAGTAGATGTGACTCCTCGTTTATCTTATATTATCGTACTTGTTTGAGAACTTGTTATTGACCATCCGACATGTGGATGGCTTGTCATTTGTGTGTGTTTTACTTTACGAACTTGTTATCTTAGTGATTGATCTGTTATCCTGTTGTTGCATGCTTTGTGATTGTTTATGTGATGTATTGTGCATGAAAGCATCTATGGGTATCTCATTCTTATCTCTATTGAACAAACCACATATGCCTCCTCGCCGTGCAAACCCCAACCCCAACAACAACAACATCACTCTAGAAATGCAACAAATGATGACCGCTCAAACTCAGCTGATTCAGATGATGACGACGTTCATCCAGAATCAAAACAACAAGAACAATAATAACAACAACAATAACAACAACAACCCACCGGGTTTTGATATGCTCACCAGGTTCTTGAGATTGAGGCCAACAAAGTTCTCAGGAACAACTGATCCCATGGTGGCCAATGATTGGCTACGCTCAGTAAACAAGGACTTGGTAACCGTGGGCTGCACAAATGCTGAAAAGGTCAGATTTGCAGCACACCTGTTGGAAGGACCAGCCGCCACTTGGTGGGATAACTTCCAGATCACCACTCCCATAGAAGATGTGATGTGGGCTATCTTTGAAGATGGCTTTCGCACTGCTCATATCTCATCCGGAGTGATGAGTCTGAAAAAGAAAGAGTTCCATAATCTGAAGCAGCGCCACCGCAGCGTGGCTGAATATATTGAGGAGTTCAACAATCTGGCGCGTTATGCACCGGATGAAGTTGACACTGATGCTAAGAGAAGGGAGAAATTCCTTGAAGGCCTGAATGATGAACTGAATCTGCAGCTATCAGTGGCCTATGTTCCCACTTATCAGTCGCTCTGTGACAAGGCTGCTATTTTGGATAACAAAATGAAGCAAGTTGAGAGTAGGAAGAGAAAGCACTCCGACAAGCACAACTCGGATCGTCTCACAAACGTTCCCACTATGATGACAGTGGAAACTCAGGATCCCACAAGCATGGGAAATTCAACAAGCACCACAACCACAACCGTCATGACAACAAGCATCATCGTAGTCATGACAATGACAAGTACAAAAACCACAAGAGTGGACATAAGAACCACCATAGTGGTAATGGAAGTGGAAGTGGAAGTCAGCCAGTTAAGAGAGACATCAGTCAGGTTGAATGCTTCAAATGCAAGAAGATGGGGCATTATGCAAATGACTACCCTGAAAAGAAAGTTGAAGGACCTAACAAGCCCAACCCTTTTCAGAAGGGACAAGTTAACCACATCAATGTGGAGGAGGTCTATGAGGAGCCTGATGCTATTGCTGGTAAGTTCAGACTCAATTCTATTCCAGCATTTGTACTCTTTGATACTTGTGCATCTCATTCATTCATATCAAGAGCATTTGTTGAAAGAAATGAACTACCGGTAGAAACTATTGGGTGTCCTATAAGAGTAAGTTCTCCTGGTGGAGAAATGATAGTGAATTCAGGATGTCACGATCTAGTCATAGAGTTTGGGAAGTATAAGTTTCCCGTTAACTTGATAATTCTAAACTCCCAAGGATTGGATGTCATTCTGGGAATGGACTGGATGACAAAGTACAAAGGAGTAATAGATTGTGCCAACCATACTGTCTCACTCACAACTCCAGAAAATAAGAGGATCAGATTCAAGACCAACTTTGAAGCAAAAAGGAGTATGCTTAATTATCTTAAGGGGGTTAGCATAGACAGTGTACCAATTGTGAGTGAATATCCGGACGTGTTTCCGAAAGAATTGCCGGGAATGCCACCAGATAGAGATGTGGAGTTTCTGATAGATTTGGTACCAGGGTCTGGACCAATAGCAAAGAGACCGTACAAGATGTCAGTGGATGAACTGAAAGAACTCAAGAAACAACTTGGAGAACAGTTGTAGAAAGGATTTATTCAACCAAGTTCTTCCTCTTGGGGAGCCCTAGTTTTGTTCGTGGAAAAGAAAGATAGAAGTCAAAGGTTATGCATAGATTACCGTTCACTCAACGAGGTAACTATCAAGAACAAATACCCTTTGCCTAGAATCAATGACTTGTTTGATCAGCTTGAAGGAGCTTGTGTGTTCTCAAAGATTGATCTAAGGTCAGGCTATTTTCAACTCAAGATAAGAGAACAAGACATACCTAAAACAGCCTTCACTACAAGGTATGGATTGTATGAGTATACTATAATGCCTTTTGGTTTGACCAACGCTCCAGCATACTTCATGAATATGATGAACAAGGTGTTCATGGAATTCCTTGACAAGTTTGTTGTCGTTTTCATCGACGACATTTTGATCTACTCCAAGAGCAAGGAAGAGCATGAAGGACATTTGCGTTTGATACTTGAGAAGTTAAGAGAGCATAAACTTTATGCTAAATTCAGCAAGTGTGAATTCTGGTTGAATGAAGTTGGTTTTCTTGGTCATGTTATGACAAAGGATGGTGTAGCAGTTGATCCTGCTAAAGTTTCAGCTGTGACTGAATGGGAATCTCCCAAGTCAGTGAAAGAAGTTCGTAGTTTCCTTGGCTTAGCAGGTTACTACAACAGGTTCATTGAGAATTTCTCCAAGGTAGCTAAGCCTATGACTGCATTACTAAAGAAAGACAAGGAGTTTGCTTGGTCTGAAGGTTGTGAACTCAGCTTTCAGGAATTGAAGAAGAGACTTGTGACAGCCCTAGTCTTGTGTCTGCCAGATTTGGAAAAAGATTTCCAAGTATAGTGCGATGCATCTCATCAAGGTTTGGGTGCAGTACTTATGCAAGACGGTAAAGTAGTGGCTTATGCCTCAAGACAACTCAAAACTCATGAAGTGAACTACCCTACTCATGATTTGGAGTTAGCCTCTGTTGTCCATGCACTAAAAACATGGAGACACTACCTTTTGGGAAAACGTTGTGAGGTATTCATAGATCACAAGAGTTTGAAGTATATCTTCACCCAGAAGGAGATTAATATGAGACAAAGAAGATGGCTAGAACTCATCAAGGATTATGACTTAAGTTTGCAATACCATCCCGGTAAAGCAAATGTTGTAGCAGATGCTCTAAGTCGTAAGGTTTTTGTGAATGGCCTTACCACAGGAGAACTGCCAGATGATTTGTGTGCCCAATTCAGAAAACTCAGATTGGAGATTGTGCCTGAAGGACATCTCATGTCTTTGGATGTTCAACCCACTTTGTTGGACAAGATCAAAGAAGTCCAGAAGATTGATAAAGAAATTGAAGAGATTAAAGAAAAGATTGGCAAAGGAAAAGCCAAAGAATTCCATGAAGACGAACAGGGTACTTTATGGCATGGGAAACGTATCTATGTTCCACAAGATCTGGAGCTTCGGAAACTGATTTTGCAAGAAGCACACAACTCACCGTATTCCATTCATCTGGGTAACACCAAAATGTACATGGACATGAAAGAAAGATTTTGGTGGAATAATCTCAAGAAGGACATCGCCGAACATATTGCCTTGTGTGATGTGTGTAGTAGATTAAAAGCGGAACATCAGAAACCAGCCGGTTTGCTTCAACCACTACCTATTCTTGATTGGAAGTGGGACAAGATTGGTATGGATTTCATTATCGGACTACCAAGGACCCGGTCAGGATACGATTCTATTTGGGTGGTAGTGGATCGCCTAACTAAAGTGGATCATTTCATACCCGTGAAGATAACTTACACAAGTGCTAAGTTAGCCAAAATCTATATGAGTAAAATTGTATGTCTACATGGAGTGCCCAAGAGTATTGTGTCTGATAGGGGAACTCAATTCACTTCTCATTTTTGGAGACAGCTACATGAATCATTGGGAACGAGATTGGAATTCAGTACTGCTTTTCATCCTCAAACTGATGGACAGACAGAAAGGACCAATCAGATTCTTGAAGACATGTTGAGAGCATGTGCCTTAGACTACGGAGCCAGTTGGGATGAAAGTCTGCCTTACACAGAGTTTTCTTATAACAATAGCTATCAAGCCAGCATTGAGATGGCACCATTTGAGTTTCTCTACGGAAGAAAGTGTACCACCCCATTGCTATGGAATGGTGTGGCAGAAAGAAGTTTATTCGGGCCATATCTTATCAAAGAAGCCGAAGAGAAGGTCAAGTTGGTTAAGGACAGATTGAAGATAGCACAGTCCCGACAGAAAAGCTACACAGATCCTAAGCGTAGAGAAGTCACCTACGAAGTTGGTGATAGAGCCTATCTTAGAGTATCACCACTTCGTGGAGTGAAGAGATTCGGAGTCAAAGGAAAATTGGCACCAAGATATGTTGGGCCATTCAAGATTCTGAGTCATAAAGGAGAAGTTGCCTATGAAATAGAACTGCCAGAATCTCTATCAGCTGTTCATAATGTGTTTCATGTGAGTCAACTTAAGAAATGTCATCCAGAAATGGAAGAAACTTCTTTGAAGGATACGATACCATTGGAGGAGGTTCAATTGGAAAGTGATCTCACTTATGAAGAGAAACCCATCAAGATTCTTGAGACTGCAGAAAGAGTCACAAGGACTAAGACTATCAAGTTCTGCAAGGTGCAGTGGAATCATCATTCCGAAGACGAAGCAACATGGGAAAGAGAAGATGATCTTCGGAAAGACCACCCTCACCTATTTGCTAGCCAAACCGAATCTCGAGGGCGAGATTCACCTTAAGGGGGTTAGATTTGTAACATCCCTAAAATCATGGTTTCAAAGATTGCATATCATTCATGCATGCATATAGTTTTGAGATCAATTTCAAACCAATCTCAAGAAAACAAAAGCACATAGTGCTATCATTTTATGTGAGCAAACTTAAATCAAATGACCATCCTCATTTGAGAGCTTAAGTGTTTTTAACCAAGATTATTTGCCTCCTTGATTTTTGGATTGAGTGTGGAGTTTGGACAAAATTTTACAAAATAAAAATGGTTTCAAAACCATTTTTAAAACATTTGCAAATCAAGTGCTATAAAACTGTTTATTTTGTTTATTCAAAAAAGAACCAAGCTTGAACAGAGGAACCACTTGGTTTTATACCCAAATTTGTGACTATTGCACACTGCAAAAATCCCAAAAAGATTTGAAATCAAATAGCTTTTGAATTCATTTGAAAATCATTCCAGAAAAGCAATTTAGAAAAAGAAAAGAGAAAGGAATAAGAAAAAGGCTGGCGCCAGGGTTTGAGCCCATCAACAGAAGCAGCCCATCTAGCCCACCCAGGTCTCCCCTCTCTCTCTCTCACGCGCAGACGCACCCAGCAAGTCGCTGATGCCAGGACCCCACTCCCTCTCTGTTCTATTCGCTGACAAGCGGGCCCTCTCCACGGCGACTCCTTCTTCCCTAAATCTCGTGCGCAGACGCCGTCGCCGCTGGCTGTTGCTGCGTTGATTCCGCGGCGTAATTGCCATTGATTCACCGAGCATTTCTTGTCGAGCCTCTGCCTACTTAAGACCCTCTCTCTCGCGGCCATTTCCCCTCAACCAATTTTCCCTCCACGCCACCAGGCTGCTCGCAACTCGCCAAACACTGCCGCAGCTCTGACGATCTCCGGCAGCAAATTCTGGTGAGTCCCAACCACCCCTGTGCCTCTGATTCAAACGAGTGTGTCCAGAAGGACTTCGTGCATCTTCTGATACCCTTTGGTTGCCTGCTTGTGGCCCAGGACGCCGTCCCCATTCGTTCCCGCCAACGACTGAGCCGCCGCTCAACTCCGACGATCGATTACGGTAAGCTTAGTGCGCCCCTTGATCTCTCTCGCATACGAGGTTGTTCGCCGCTGTCTTGCGCACCTCCTAAACCATCTGGTTCGTGCTAGGGCGACGCGGAACCTCGGCAACAACTCCGACAGACCACCTGACACCGTGCGCGACTCCGACGAGCTCCAGCAGCCCATACCGTGCGCCCCTTGCAAAGCCACCACCACGTTGAGCTTCACCTCATCACGGTGGTTCTGGTAAGCATCCCCTTCCCTCCCCGGGCGACCTAGAACGCCAGCGCCGCCACTGACAGACGCGCCGCCGCCAGTCGCCGCCGCTAGCGCCGCTAGGCTATGGTCAGAGCAACGGTAGCCGTTAGATCTGTATCGTAAGGACTAGATTAGATTTGAGCGAAACGTTTTCTTTGAATCTGGCGCATTGGATCTACTTGATCTGACGGTGCGGAAGGGTGATCCTGAGTGAAACGGTATCGGCCAATAGGATAGCGCCGCGTGGCTAGGGTTTGAGTTTAAAACAAAATTTGAAATCTGATTTATATCCAATTTTGAAATAACTATAACTTTTGAGCCACACGTTAGAATTTGACAAATTTTATACCGTTGGAATCAGGAGAGCAAGCCCTTTCCATTTATGCAATGTGTTTAAAGTTTTGCTTCCGTTAAAATAGTTTTATTTGCAGAAACATGTGTAGGGCTTATTTTGAGTATAAGAAATGTTTAGGAATTGTTTTTTTTGTGTTCAATAAATTTGTTTTGGCAAGCTTTTGACTTGTTTATGATTCAGTACTATGCACTTGCTTGGTTGAGTTTTAAAAATCATCACTTAGCATCTTGCATGCATGCATATATTTTTGTTTGTTTGTATATGTTGTGTGTAATTTGTTGCTACCATTCTTTGTGTAGACTTTGGTGCTAGTGATTGTGATTGTGAAGAGTGCTACTCTACCAACTACCAAGGCAAGTGGTACTTCATGAATAATTCTATCCCTATATTTTATACTAAGCATTAGAAATATTTTGCTAAGTGTTGCATGTTACTATTTTGCCTATATGCCATGTTGGGAAATCCTAAGTAGTTGTAGAATTGCTAGGAAATTTCTAAGTTAAGTTACTATCTATGCCATGCTTAGCCTAGCTAGTAGAAAACAAGGTTTGGTGAAAATATACATGTTATGATGAAAATATTTCTAAGTCTTTGGACTTATGTTTTTCTTAATAAAACAACTAAGTCAATGAAACACCTGGGTGGAAAGGGACTTGATTGGTGGTTTTGGTTGAGTGGTTACACAAGGCCCATGGCTATGGTTTACCTTGTGTATCTCACTTGTGGAAAGCCACCCAGGAACAAAGGGATTTTAGAGGCCAAGTGTTAAGAAGCTTCTAGTGCAGCCACTTGGCAATATGGGCTCTGCCTAGATCACATAGGTTGCTAGAACTTAGCCATTTGGAAAGTTGGTGGTAGTGGGATGATAGGTTGGAATGCGTCCATTTGGTCTAAGGGAAGGCTTCTGAAAGGTCATGTCTTGGTGAAACCAAGTCTGGTGGGGAAAGTGCACAACCTCTGCAGATGGAAAAATCTAAGTACTTAGCCAAGTCCATGGCAATGGACAGCTTGAGCATCAAGACATGGAAGCTATCAAGAATCTCATCATTCCAACTTCTAAGTAAAACTTGTGGGTGAACAAGGGTGAAGGACCTCAATGTCTATTGGTGGTTCCTTGGGTAAAGTTTTGACAAAGAAAAACTTAGTAATTTCAACTAATAGGCAAAACCTATTTTGAGCAAAGCAAGCCAAGCTACACTTAGCCAAATATGCATATAGTATCTAGTCCACTTAAAATATACTAAGGTATCACTTGCCAATACTATTCCAAAGTATTGACCCACTATGGCTGTAACTTGTTATGTTGCAGGTTACTCTGATGAGGATTAGGTGTCATGAGTCTACACTCAACATGTTTGCCTGTGGCACATGAAGATGAAGACTTATATTTATTTACTTATTCCAAACTCTTGTAATAGGCCTGTGGCCTTTGAGATGTAAAGACTATGTTTATCTCTAGAATGGATGTAATAATGACCTTTGTATCTGGGTACTTCATCTTAAACTGTGGATGCTAGCAATGATCCAGGGACTAGCATTGCAATCACATGTATCCTTTTCCTTTACAAAGGAGGGATCTTACAATAATGGTTGTTCGATTTATATGAGTAATATGTTTTATGCACATGCACCTTTGATAGATGGTCTATTCTTATTGAATCTCGATAGTGGAAATACACATATTAATAACATTAAAGCTAAACGTTTGAAATCGAGCGATAACTCGACCTATATGTGGCACTGTCGTCTTGGTCACATTGGAGTGAAGCGTATGAAGAAACTCCATTCCGATGGACTTCTTGAATCACTTGATTTCGAATCACTTGAAAGATGCGAAGCATGTCTGATGGGTAAAATGACTAAGACTCCATTTTCTGGTATGATGGAGCGAGGTACGGACTTGTTGGAAGTCATACATACCGATGTGTGTGGTCCAATGAGTGTAGCATCGCGCGGTGGTTATCGTTATGTTCTTACCTTCACGTATGACTTGAGTAGATATGGGTATATCTATTTCATGAAACATAAGTCCGAAACTTTCGAGAAGTTTAAGGAGTTTCAAAGTGAGGTAGAGAATCAACGTAACAAGAAGATTAAATTTCTATGTTCTGATCATGGAGGTGAATATCTAAGTTACGAGTTTGGCGAGCATTTGAAGAAATGCGGAATACTTTCACAATTGACACCGCCGGGAACACCACAGCGTAATGGTGTGTCTGAACGTCGTAATCGAACTCTCTTAGATATGGTTCGTTCTATGATGTCACTTGCAGATTTACCGCTATCATTTTGGGGTTATGCATTAGAAACAGCCGCATTCACTTTAAATAGGGCACCATCTAAATCCGTTGAAACGACACCGTATGAATTATGGTTTGGGAAGAAACCTAAATTGTCGTTCCTTAAAGTTTGGGGTTGCGAAGCCTATGTAAAGAAGTTACAGCCGGACAAGCTTGAACCCAAAGCGGAAAAATGCGTCTTCATAGGATACCCGAAGGAAACTATTGGGTATACCTTCTATCATAGATCCGAAGGCAAAATCTTCGTTGCCAAGAATGGATCCTTTCTAGAGAAGGAATTTCTCTCGAAAGAAGTGACTAGAAGGAAAGTAGAACTCGACGAGGTTGTCGAACCTTCTCTCGAACTTGCGAGTAGCGCAGCACCGGAAGTAGTTCCTGTGACGCCTGCACCAGTAAGAGAGGAAGCTAATGATGATGATCATGAAACTTCGGTTGTAGTTACTACAGAGCCTCGCAGGTCAACGAGAACTCGTACCACTCCTGATTGGTATGATCCCGTTATGAATGTCATGTTGGTGGATAACACCGATGACCCTGAGACATATGAGGAAGCGATGATGAGCCCAGATTCCAATAAATGGCAAGAAGCCATGAAATCCGAGATTGGATCCATGTACGAAAACCAAGTATGGACTTTGGTGGACTTACCGGATGGCTGGAAGGCCGTCGAGAACAAATGGATTTTCAAGAAGAAAACAGATGCTGATGGTAATGTTACTGTCTATAAAGCTCGACTTGTCGCAAAAGGGTTTCGACAAATTCAAGGAGTTGACTACGATGAGACTTTCTCACCAGTAGCGAAGCTAAAGTCTGTGAGGATTATGTTAGCAATCGCTGCGTATTATGATTATGAGATATGGCAGATGGATGTCAAAACAACGTTCCTCAATGGAGACATTGATGAAGAGTTGTATATGATGCAACCCAAAGGTTTTGTCAATCCTAAAGATGCTAACAAGGTATGCAAACTTCAACGGTCCATCTATGGATTGAAGCAAGCATCCCGAAGTTGGAATCAATGTTTTGATAAGGTAATCAAAAGTTTTGGTTTTATACAAACTTATGGAGAAGCTTGTATTTACAAGAAAGTGAGTGGGAGCTCTGTAGCATTCTTAATACTATATGTAGATGACATATTGTTGATTGGGAATGATGTAGACCTTCTTAATAGTGTCAAGGAATATTTGAATAATAGTTTTTCAATGAAGGATCTTGGGGAAGCAGCTTACATATTAGGCATAAAGATTTATAGAGATAGATCGAGACGCCTAATATCATTGTCACAAAGTACATATTTGGACAAAGTTCTAAAGAGGTTTGGAATGGAAGATAGCAAGAATGGGTTCTTGCCCATGTTGCCCAATACGACGTTGAGTAAAACTCAAAGTCCGACAACGGCAGAAGATAGAGAAAGGATGAGTAAGACTCCCTATGCCTCATCCATAGAATCTCTAATGTATACCATGCTATGTACTAGACCCGACATTGCATATGCTGTTAGTTTAACTAGCAGATATCAAAGTGATCCAGGAGTGGATCATTGGACAGCGGTCAAAAACATCCTTAAGTACTTGAGAAGGACTAAGGATATGGTTCTTTCTTATGGAGGTGATGAACAACTCGTTGTAAATGGTTACACCGATGCTAGTTGGAACACCGATCCGGATGATTCTAAATCACAATCTGGATACGTATTTATTTTGAATGGTGCAGCAGTTAGCTGGAGGAGTGCAAAGCAAAGCGTTGTGGCGAGATCTTCAACTGAATCGGAATACATGGCTGCTTCGGAGGCTTCACAAGAAGCGATATGGATGAAAGAATTCATTACAGAGCTGGGTATGGTTCCTAGTGCGCTGGACCCAATGTCTATCTACTGTGATAACATGGGCGCCATAGCCAATGCGCAAGAACCAAGGTCACACAAGAAGCTGAAGCACATCAAGCTACATTTTCACGCTATTCGAGAACATGTCCAAGATGGGGACATAAAGATTTGCAAATCACACACAGATCTGAATGTGGCGGATCCGTTGACTAAACCTCTCCCGAGGGCAAAACATGACCAACACCAAACTGCCATGGGTGTTCGGTATATTACCATGTAATCTAGATTAGATGACTCTAGTGCAAGTAGGAGACTGTTGGAGATATGCCCTAGAGGCAATAATAAATGTAGTTATTATTATATCTTTGTGTTTATGATAAATGTTTACATTCATGCTATAATAGTATTAACAAGGAAACATTAATACTTGTGTGATTTGTAAACTAAAATAGAGTCCCTAGTAAAAGCCTCTTTATAATACTAGGTTGTTGGTTAATAAATGATTGTGGTTTCCCTATCATGAACATTGAGATGTTATTAACAACAAGATCATATCATTAGGAGAATGATATGGTGGACATACTCCTATAGATAAGCATAGCATAAAGATCAAGTCATTTTAATAGTTCAATTGCTATATGCTTTCTGATACATAGTAACATGATTCCTTAGACCATGAGATCATGCATATCACCTTCACCGGAAGGATGCTTTGATGACATCAAACACCACACCGTAACTGGGTGGCTATAAAGGTGGCATTGAGTGTTCGGAAAGTATTGGTTGAGACACATGGATCAAGAGTGGGATTTGTCCATCCATATGACGGATAGATATACTCTGGGCCCTCTCGGTGGAATGTCATCCAATTAGCTTGCAAGCATGTGACTGGCTCACAAGGGATCACATATCACGGGAACGAGAAAAGAGTACTTATCGGTAACGAGGTTGAACTAGGTATGCAGAGATACCGACGATCATAACCTCGGATAAGTAAACTATCGTGAGACAAAGGGAAATTGGTATCGTATGTAAGTGGTACATTTGATCGCAAAGTAATTGTAGAAATATGTGGGAGCCATATGAATTTCCAGATTCCTCTATTGGTTATTGTTCGGATAAGTGTCTCGATCTTGTCCGCATAATTCACGAACCGTAGGGAGACACACTTAAGGATTCGACGTTGTTTGAGTAGTTATGGAATGATGAGTAAGAGACGTAATGTTGTTCGGAGTCTTGGATGGGATCCGGGATATCACGAGGAGATCCGGAATGGTCCGGAGAATAAGATTCATATAAGGAAAGTCCTGTTTCGGGGTTGGAGAATGGTTCCGGTGATTTCATCGGGAATGTTCTAGAAGGTTCCGGAATGTCCGACACTCCGGAGGGGAAGGGTACGTAAATGTGTTATATCAAGTTGGTATGATTTCATCATGTACTAGGTGTCATCGCTGAACAAAATAAAGGGTTTATTCAAATCCTAGTTTGAAAAAGTCAAACGCCAATTTGAAAGTCAAACGGCTATTTTGGGAAGTGGAGGGGAGGTGGAATCCGAGTTGGGGAGGAGTTCCTTCCTTCCACCGCCGGCCCACCTTGGAGGCCGACTTGGGGAGGGACTCCCCTCCCCTGGCGCGCGCCCCTCCACCTATATAAGGAGGGGCAGGGCTCCCCTCCTAGACACACAAGTTCCCTACCCCTCTAAACCCTAACCTAGCCGCCGCCCACCATAGCCGCCGCCACCTAGGGTTTATCCCCTAGCCGCCGACTTGGGCAACCCCAAGCCCTAGCCGCCGGCCCTAGCACCCCTCCTCGGCGTGTCTAAACCCTAGATCATCGAGGGACTCTCTCATACTCCACCATACTCGCTCCGGCTTAAGGCGAAGCCCTGCGAGATCTCCCCTCTACTTCCGGTACCACGCCGTTGTGCTGCCGGAATTGCGAGGAGAGTGCTACAACCTCCACTGCCTGCTGGAACAAGGGAGAGGAAGGTCTTCGTCGAGTACCGAACGTGTGACCGACTGCGGGAGCGCTGCCGGAACGCAGCGCCGGAAGGATCGTCTACGCGATCTTGAGATCGGGAAGAGTACGACTACATCACCCACGAGAATCCGCTCTCGTTGAACACTTTGGAATCTTCGAGGGTGAGTTATTCCATCGACTCGTTGCTACAATCTAGTAGATAGATCTTGGCTTGTTTGTTTGTATGCGATAGAAATTTTTTGTTTTCCATGCTACGAAACCCTACAGTGGTATCAGAGCCGTGTCTATATGTAGATCTGTTGCACGAGTAGAACACAATGGTCATTGTGGGCGTTGATGCTTTTATTGTCGATTGCTTTTTGTGTACTTTGCATCTTGCGGGATGTTGGGATGAAGAGGCCTGGGCTAACCTTACATGACATCATTCATGAGACTTTCTCCACGCTTGACATGCAACTTGTATTGCATAAGTGGCTTTGCGGGTGCCTGTTTCTCCCAGCATAGTTAAGATTCAATTTACAACGGGTGATTGTCAATACTAGTATCAATGTTGTGGTTCTTGTTCGTAAGTTAGAACGACACTTATTGAAAGCCCCAAACCACGTAAAACATGCAAAGAAAGTAGAGGCGTCTAACTTTGTTTTGCAGGGGTGTGCTGTGATGTGATATGGCCATGATTGTGATTATATTTGATGTATGCAATGTTCCTTATTGTAAGTTGGCAACCGGCAGGAGCCATATGGTTGTCTTTAAATTCTGTTAAGACCCGCGTGTCTATTCAAAGTAGTTGTAATAGTTGAAGCCGGTGAACGACAACCATGGAGAAGCGTCATGGACCTTGATGCAATGTTGGTGATGATGGAGATCATGTTCGGGCTTGAAGATGGAGATCGGAAGCACAAAGAAGAAAGGCCATATCATATCACATATTATGAATTGCATGTGATGTTAATCCTTTATGCATCTTGTATTGCTTAGATAACGACGGTAGCATTATAAGATGATCCCTCATGCACATAAATTTCAAGTCATAAAGTGTTCACCCTTAGTTAGCACCGTTTCTAAAGCTTGTTGTTTCGAAGCACCACGTGATGATCGGGTGTGTTAGATTCCGCAAGTGTATACAACGTGAGAAAGCCAGATTTTCTCATGCGGAAGCTAAGGTTTGATCTTGACGAGCCTAGCATGTACAGACATGGTCTCGGAACACGGATCACCAAAAGGTAAAGCATGAGTCATATAGAAGATATGATGAAAATGACGATTGCTTGCCATTGAATCTACATCAACTCTCGTGATGATAGGTTTTGTGGTGGATTTGGTTCGTGTGATCACTAAAACAATGTGAGGGATATTGTTTTGAGTGGGAGTTCACCTAGATTAATTTTACTATTAATTAGAACTCAATTTGTCATAAACTTAGTCTAAACTATTGCAAATATGTTGTAGATCAATGGCAGCCCCTACCATCAATTTTAATGCGTTCCTAGAGAAAGAAAAGTTGAAAAACAATGGAAGAAACTTCGCGGATTGGTTCCGCAATTTGAGGATTGTCCTCACAGCTGGTAATTTGACCTATGTGCTGGATGCACCGCTGGGTGACCCACCTGCAGCTACTGCTACCGATGAAGTAAAGAATGTTTACCTCACTCGGAAGACTCAGTACTCCACAGTTAAGTGTGCTATCTTGTATGGTTTAGAATCGGAGCTTCAGAAAAGGTTTGAGAATTCAGACCCACATGATATTGTCCGTGATCTCAAATTGATCTTTGAGACTCATGCGGCAATTAAGAGATATGAGGCTTCTGAAAAGTTCTTTAACTGCAAGATGGAAGAGGGCAGCTCCGTCAGTGAGCATGTGCTTAAGATGTCTGGGCACGCAAACAAACTTCAAAGCTTGGGTATAGTGATTCCTAATGCTTTGGGGATTTATCGTGTCCTCCAATCACTACCACCAAGTTACAAGAACTTTGTGATGAACTACAACATGTAGAACATGAACAAGACGTTGGTAGAACTCTTCGCCATGTTAAAATCTGCAGAAGTGGAGATCAAGAAAGAGCACCAAGTGTTGTTGGTCAATAAGACCACCAAATTCAAGAAAGACAAGTCTAAGCAAAAGGGACACTTCAAGAAGGGTGGTAAGAAAGTTACCGCGCCGACGAAGAAGACCAAGGGTGGACCCAAGCCTGATACTGAGTGCTTTTACTGCAAGGGAGAAGGTCACTGGAAGCGGAATTGCCCAAAGTACTTGGCAGATTTGAAGAACGGCAACATCAAGAAGAAAGGTATATCCGATATATATGTTATTGATGTGTATCTCACTAGTACTCGTAGTAGTGCCTGGGTATTTTATACTGGTTTGGTTGCTCATATTTGTAACTCGAAACAGGTGCTACAGAATAAACGGAAGCTAGCGAAGAACGAGGTGACGATGCACGTGGGAAACGGATCAAAGGTTGATGTGATCGCGGTCGGCATGCTACCCCTTCATCTACCATCGGGATTAGTTTTATACTTAAATAATTGTTATTTGGTGCCTGCGTTAAGCATGAACATTATATTGGGATCTTGTTTATTGCGAGACGGTTACTGTCACATCCCAAGATTTTCCAAATCTTGTAATGTGAAAAATAAATGAATAAAATAAAACTTTGTTGATTTCAGGGTGAGAAGAAAACTTTTTGAATCCAATTGGGAACTTTCAAACCTTATTTGATCAAGATAAATCCTAAAGAGATTTAAAAAAGATAAAACCTTTATTAAAGGAAAATAAAATATTTAGATTTACTATTTTGTTTCTTTTATTAGAAGGTTTTGGTTTTCAAATGAAAAGGAAGGATTTTAAATAAGGATTATTTTATAAGCCAAATTCAAAACTTGGCCAAGCTTTTGAAATAAAACATTTCTATTTGATAAAATTAGTAAAGGTTTATTTGAATAAAAATAATAAGGATTTAATATCCAAGTTTTATTAATAAAGGTTTTACTATTTCTAAAAAAACATCAAAACTTATTTATTTGTTTTAAATAAGTTTTCCAAGTATTTTATGTTCTCAAATAAAACCTACTGATTTGGTTTTGAAAATATTTGGAGTTCAAAGGGAGTTTTAAAATAAATCAAATCCTATTTTGATTTATTAAACAAGGTCTATTTATTTAATTAATAATGGACCCTAAAATAAAATTACTATTTTGTTTTGGAATTGGTTTATGTTACAGAACAGAACCAAATTCAAAGTTGTAAAATTGTGGTGATTGTTTGATTTGTTTTGAATGTTGTTTGTTTGTTTGAAATTCAAAACAGGAAATAGAAATAGAAAAAGAAAAAGGTTTCAGAATAGAAAAAAAATGGATTTGGACTCAGCCCAGCCGGCCAAGCCCAATAAGCCATTCGCAGCCCAGCTACACATTCCCCTCTTCGAAATGTTTTCTACCTATAACCGCACCCGCGCAGACGCTGACTGGTGGCCCCAATCCCCTCTCTCACTCCCTCACTGCCAGGAAGGCCCCACAACGCTGACATCGTTTCCACCCGCCGCGACTTCTTCTCCCCAAGCCTCGTCGCCGTTTCTGCCGTTTGAATGCGCGCTTGATTCCTCCTTAACCACGCATTGATTCAGCCCGTGACTGCGTGCACTTAAGCATCACTCTTCCCTCTCCATTTCTCCTCACGAGCCTCCCTCTCTCTGCCCCCAGGACGACGGAATTTCGAGCCGCACTCCCACTGCTCCGACCATCGTCCCTCCTCAATTCCAGCCAAGCCTCTCCACCCCGTGTCTCCCCGAGCACACGGGCACGTTCCCCAGCCTCAGGCGCTTCTCCCCGTGCCCTCCATTCAACCGCGGGCGCCCCTGAGCATCACCTTCGACAATCACTAAGCGCCGCCGTATCTGCTACTTCCTCCGGCGACGTCTCCTGGTAAGTCCAGACCGCCCCGAGCCCTCTCCTTCACGCACGCGTCATCGCCTCGACCATGCGCATCTAACCGTGCTCTCGGTTTGCCCCCTTGTGATCAGTAGCGTCGACTCCGACCACGAACAGGACCATCTGACGCCGACGACGACTCCGGCGAGGAATTGCTGCTGTCCCTGAGCGCCCCTCGTCAAACGAACCACACGTTGAGAACCAGCACGACGCCACGAACACTCTGAGTACCTTCCCATCCTCCCTTGCTTCCTGTAACACCGGCGCCGCCACCGTCTGGCCGCTCCGCTGCCAGTAGCCACCGCAGCGCCGCCCATCTATGGCTGGCACGCTGCGCACCGTAGGATCTTGATCCGACGCTCGCGATAGATCACTTAAGCACCAAAGGGGTACGCGATCAGGACCGTGCGATCTGTTTAGATCCAACGTGGCGCAGAGCCGATCCGACCGAAGCGGTACCAGCCAATGACATTGCGACGCGTGGCCAGTTCTTGTTTAAAACAGAAGTTTGAATCTGATTAGAATGTGATTTTGAAACCCTTGTAACTTTTGATCCACATGTCCAAAAATTACAAACTTTATATCGTTGGAATCAGTAGAGCAAGCCCTAACCAACCCTGCAGTTTGTTTAGTAAAAAGCCTCTGGTAGATTGTTTGTTTTTGCAGAAACATTTGTATGCTTGTTTAGATTAGAAAAATTATTCAAAAAAATTTTTAGGGTTAAAACCTTTGCAAAATGGTTTGTTGTGAACTTACCGACCCTAGGAACCAACCCATGATTTTGAAAATGGATTTGGTAAAGTTTAGGATGGATTAATTGATTTAGCCCATTTCTAGCCAAATAAAATTATTGGTTTTGTTGTGAAAATGTTTTGGAGTAAAAACTTTGGGAAAATGTTTTGATTCAAAGCTACTGACCCAAAACACCAAGTTTTAGGGAGTAACAACTTATTTGGTGAAAGACTTAAAGGTTTTGATTTGATAAAAACATTTTCTACCACATAAAATGATGAATGGATTTAAAAATGGTTTTTGGGCAAAACCCTTTGCAAATGACTTTACCACTTTGGACCTTACAAAGTTTAGAGCCTAGTAGAAACCATCTTTGCAAATAAAACTATCTTATGCATGCTTGCATGCATAACTTAGAATCCATTGTTTTATGTGTGTGAATTGTTTGATTGATTATTGGTTTGGAATCTAAGTTGATATTTTGTTTGCTTGATTGGTTGTAGTGAAGTTAGAAAGTGTGAGACTAGCAAGATCAAGAAGTGAACCACCATTCCCTACCAAAAAGTCAAGTTACACTATCATCTTAAGTCCTACTATTTTCATTATACTTAGTGGATTTTGAAACATGCATGAAAAGAATTTCTATACTATATGCTATGCTAAATCCTAATAGGATACCCTATACATTCCTTAGTGAAAACAATGTAGTTGTTACATGCTTAGCCATGCTATATTTTGAAAAGAGATACATGTTAATATTTTATGAAGTTGAGAAAAGGACTTGTGTTTTATATAATAAAACAAGGACTCAATGAACCACCTGGGTGGACAAGGATACTTTGAGTTTTGGAGAAGGTGGCAACAAAAGGAACCATGTCTATGGAAATCTCTTTGTGTTGTGCTCCAAAAGAAAACCACCCAGGAAACTTAGAGATTGAACATGTTTCTCCATTTGTGGCTTTCGTGTACAACCACATGCTATTATGGCTCTGGCTTAGTCAACTACATTGGGAAGATCCATGCATTGTCTTCAGGCTACTGAAAATGGGGACCTAGAATCCTACATGGGTACTGAAGACAAGCTAGCAATGGTGTATGGGAGGACCCTCTGGAAAGACTTCGTCACATTCTCAATCTGCCAGTACTCCATTTTGGTGAGCACTAATCCAGTGGCCACTGGTGGCAACAAGATGGGATTGTGACATGTGGGTAAAGTGTACTACTTCTTCAGAAGATAATAAAATCTAAGTACTTAGCCATGTCCCCGGTTATGGACAATACTGAGCAACTAAAGTTTGAAGCTATGGGAAATCTTGACATTCCAATTTCTAAAAGAAAAACTTTTTAAGTGACAACAAAGACTTGATGCACTTGGGGGTACCAAGGAGCTCAAGATAATTTTGATAAACACTTGATGCACTTGGGGTTACCAAGTAGTCAAGAGATTTGGTTAAAACTTGATGTACTTGGGGTTACCAAGGAACTCAAGAGATTTTTGATGAAAACTTGAACACTTGGGGTTACCAAGGAGTTCAAGGAGTTTTGATAATAACTTAAACACTTGGGCTTTACCAAGAAGTTTTCAAAGACTTGATCAAAGACCAAAACCATTTTTAAAAGATAGGATAAATTATTGCTTTCTGCAAATGAGCCTCAACCCTACTTGGCCAAAATGCATGTAATGATAGGATCCACTCATAATCTACATAGTAGTGAAACTTGCCAATACAATTCAAATGTATTGACCCTTGTGGCTGTAACTTGTAATGTTGCAGGTTTGATTGCTTTAGTGAAGATTGATTGATTAGGATTAAAAAGTCTACAACCAGCATGCCTGCCTGTGGCATTTTGAAGATGAAGGACCCATACTTATAGTTATTCCGCTGCGATGTAATATAATAGCCAAATGAGCTATGTTTGATGTAATAAAATTATGTTATTCCTGGTTATAAAGTTATATTATGACCTTTGTTTCTTGATATTACATCTTAACTGTGGATACTAGCTATTGATCCAGGGACTAGCATTGTAAACACAGGGGACTCTACCTTACCATATTTAAAAAAAAGGTTGGGTCACTCCCTCTACAGTTACTTGTTTAAGTCCGAGAATAATGGTTGTTCGATTTATATGAGTAATATGTTTTATGCACATGCACCTTTGATAGATGGTCTATTCTTATTGAATCTCGATAGTGGAAATACACATATTAATAACATTGAAGCTAAACGTTTGAAATCGAGCGATAACTCGACCTATATGTGGCACTGTCGTCTTGGTCACATTGGAGTGAAGCGTATGAAGAAACTCCATTCTGATGGACTTCTTGAATCACTTGATTTCGAATCACTTGAAAGATGCGAAGCATGTCTGATGGGTAAAATGACTAAGACTCCATTTTCTGGTATGATGGAGCGAGCTACGGACTTGTTGCAAGTCATACATACCAATGTGTGTGGTCCAATGAGTGTAGCATCGCGCGGTGGTTATCGTTATGTTCTTACCTTCACAGATGACTTGAGTAGATATGGGTATATCTATTTCATGAAACATAAGTCCGAAACTTTCGAGAAGTTTAAGGAGTTTCAAAGTGAGGTAGAGAATCAACGTAACAAGAAGATTAAATTTCTACATTCTGATCGTGGAGGTGAATATCTAAGTTACGAGTTTGGCGAGCATTTGAAGAAATGCGGAATACTTTCACAATTGACACCGCCGGGAACACCACAGCGTAATTGTGTGTCCGAACGTCATAATCGAACTCTCTTAGATATGGTTCGTTCTATGATGTCACTTACAGATTTACCGCTATCATTTTGGGGTTATGCATTAGAAACAACCGCATTCACTTTAAATAGGGCACCATCTAAATCCGTTGAAATGACACCGTATGAATTATGGTTTGGGAAGAAACCTAAATTGTCGTTCCTTAAAGTTTGGGGTTGCGAAGCCTATGTAAAGAAGTTACAGCCGGACAAGCTTGAACCCAAAGCGGAAAAATGCGTCTTCATAGGATACCCGAAGGAAACTATTGGGTATACCTTCTATCATAGATCCGAAGGCAAAATATTCGTTGCCAAGAATGTATCCTTTCTAGAGAAGAAATTTCTCTCGAAAGAAGTGACTGGAAGGAAAGTAGAACTCGACGAGGTTGTCGAACCTTCTCTCGAACTTGCGAGTAGCGCAGCACCGGAAGTAGTTCTTGTGATGCCTGCACCAGTAAGAGAGGAAGCTAATGATGATGATCATGAAACTTCGGTTGTAGTTACTACAGAGCCTCGCAGGTCAACGAGAACTCGTACCACTCCTGATTGGTATGATCCCGTTATGAATGTCATGTTGGTGGATAACACCGATGACCCTGAGACATATGAGGAAGCGATGATGAGCCCAGATTCCAATAAATGGCAAGAAGCCATGAAATCCGAGATTGGATCCATGTACGAAAACCAAGTATGGACTTTGGTGGACTTACCGGATGGCCGGAAGGCCATCGAGAACAAATGGATTTTCAAGAAGAAAACAGATGTTGATGGTAATGTTACTGTCTATAAAGCTCGACTTGTCGCAAAAGGGTTTCGACAAATTCAAGGAGTTCACTACGATGAGACTTTCTCACCAGTAGCGAAGCTAAAGTCTATGAGGATTATGTTAGCAATCGCTGCATATTATGATTATGAGATATGGCAGATGGATGTCAAAACAACGTTCCTCAATGGAGCCATTGATGAAGAGTTGTATATGATGCAACCCAAAGGTTTTGTCGATCCTAAAGATGCTAACAAGGTATGCAAACTTCAACGGTCCATCTATGGATTGAAGCAAGCATCCCGAAGTTGGAATCAACGTTTTGATAAGGTAATCAAAAGTTTTGGTTTTATACAAACTTATGGAGAAGCTTGTATTTACAAGAAAGTGAGTGGGATCTCTGTAGCATTCTTAATACTATATGTAGATGACATATTGTTGATTGGGAATGATGTAGACCTTCTTAATAGTGTCAAGGAATATTTGAATAATAGTTTTTCAATGAAGGATCTTGGCGAAGCAGCTTACATAAAGATTTATAGAGATAGATCGAGACGCCTAATATCATTGTCACAAAGTACATATTTGGACAAAGTTCTAAAGAGGTTTGGAATGGAAGATAGCAAGAAAGGGTTCTTGCCCATGTTGCCCAATACGACGTTGAGTAAAACTCAAAGTCCGACAACGGCAGAAGATAGAGAAAGGATGAGTAAGACTCCCTATGCCTCAGCCATAGGATCTCTAATGTATGCCATGCTATGTACTAGACCCGACATTGCATATGTTGTTAGTTTAACTAGCAGATATCAAAGTGATCCAGGAGTGGATCATTGGACAGCGGTCAAAAACATCCTTAAGTACTTGAGAAGGACTAAGGATATGGTTCTTTCTTATGGAGGTGATGAACAGCTCGTTGTAAATGGTTACACCGATGCTAGTTGGAACACCGATCCGGATGATTCTAGATCACAATCTGGATACGTATTTATTTTGAATGGTGCAACAGTTAGCTGGAGGAGTGCAAAGCAAAGCATTGTGGCGAGATCTTCAACTGAATCGGAATACATGGCTGCTTCGGAGGCTTCACAAGAAGCGATATGGATGAAAGAGTTCATTATAGAGCTGGGTATGGTTCCTAGTGCGCTGGACCCAATGTCTATCTACTGTGATAACATGGGCGCCATAGGCAATGCGCAAGAACCAAGGTCACACAAGAAGCTGAAGCACATCAAGCTACGTTTTCACGCTATTCGAGAACATGTCCAAGATGGGGACATAAAGATTTGCAAAGCACACACAGATCTGAATGTGGCGGATCCGTTGACTAAACCTCTCCCGAGGGCAAAACATGACCAACACCAAACTGCCATGGGTGTTCGGTATATTACCATGTAATCTAGATTAGATGACTCTAGTGCAAGTGGGAGACTGTTGGAGATATGCCCTAGAGGCAATAATAAATGTAGTTATTATTATATCTTTGTGTTTATGATAAATGTTTACATTCATGCTATAATAGTATTAACAAGGAAACATTAATACTTGTGTGATTTGTAAACTAAAATAGAGTCCCTAGTAAAGCCTCTTTATAATACTAGCTTGTTGGTTAATAAATGATTGTGGTTTCCCTATCATGAACATTGAGATGTTATTAACAACAAGATCATATCGTTAGGAGAATGATATGGTGGACATACTCCTATAGATAAGCATAGCATAAAGATCAAGTCATTTTAATAGTTCAATTGCTATATGCTTTCTGATACATAGTAACCTGATTCCTTAGACCATGAGATCATGCATATCACCTTCACCGGAAGGATGCTTTGATGACATCAAACACCACACCGTAACTGGGTGGCTATAAAGGTGGCATTGAGTGTTCGGAAAGTATTGGTTGAGACACATGGATCAACAGTGGGATTTGTCCATCCATATGACGGATAGATATACTCTGGGCCCTCTCGGTGGAATGTCATCCAATTAGCTTGCAAGCATGTGACTGGCTCACAAGGGATCACATATCACTGGAACGAGAAAAGAGTACTTATCGGTAACGAGGTTGAA
The DNA here is from genome assembly GCA_916181665.1 of Avena sativa. Lineage (NCBI taxonomy): Eukaryota > Viridiplantae > Streptophyta > Magnoliopsida > Poales > Poaceae > Avena > Avena sativa. The sequence goes on along the minus strand of OV702294.1, from coordinate 159,547,923 downwards.
CTAGGTATGCAGAGATACCGACGATCATAACCTCGGATAAGTAAACTATCGTGAGACAAAGGGAAATTGGTATCGTATGTAAGTGGTTCATTCAATCGCAAAGCAATCGTAGAAATATGTGGGAGCCATATGAATTTCCAGATTCCTCTATTGGTTATTGTTCGGAGAAGTGTCTCGATCATGTCCGCATAATTCACGAACCGTAGGGAGACACACTTAAGGATTCGACGTTGTTTGAGTAGTTATGGAATGATGAGTAAGAGACCGAATGTTGTTCGGAGTCTCGGATGGGATCCGGGATATCACGAGGAGATCCGGAATGGTCCGGAGAATAAGATTCATATAAGTAAAGTCCTGTTTCGGGGTTGGAGAATGGTTCCGGTCATTTCATCGGGAATGTTCTAGAAGGTTCCGGAATGTCCGGCACTCCGGAGGGGAAGGGTACATAAATGTGTTATATCAAGTTGGTATGATTTCATCATGTACTAGGTGTCATCGCTGAACAAAATAAAGGGTTTATACAAATCCTAGTTTGAAAAAGTCAAACGCCAATTTGAAAGTCAAACGACTATTTTGGGAAGTGGAGGGGAGGTGGAATCCGAGTTGGGGAGGAGTTCCTCCCCTCCACCGCCGGCCCACCTTGGAGGCCTACTTGGGGAGGAACTCCCCTTCCCTGGCGCGCCTCCCTCCACCTATATAAGGAGGGGCAGGGCTCCCCTCCTAGACACACAAGTTCCCTACCCCTCTAAACCCTAACCTAGCCGCCTCCCACCATAGCCGCCGCCACCTAGGGTTTCTCCCCTAGCTGCCGACTTGGGCAACCCCAAGCCCTAGCCGCCGGCCCTAGCACCCCTCCTCGGCGTTTCTAAACCCTAGATCGTCGAGGGACTCTCTCATACTCCACCATACTCGCTCCGGCTTAAGGCGAAGCCCTGCGAGATCTCCCCTCTACTTCCGGTACCATGCCGTTGTGCTGCCGGAATTGCGAGGAGAGTGCTACAACCTCCGCTGCCTGCTGGAACAAGGGAGAGGAAGGTCTTCGTCGAGTACCGAACGTGTGACCGACTGCGGGAGCGCTGCCGGAACGCAGCGCCGGAAGGATCGTCTACGCGATCTTGAGATCGGGAAGAGTACGACTACATCACCCACGAGAATCTGCTCTTGTTAAACACTTTGGAATCTTCGAGGGTGAGTTATTCCATCGACTCGTTGCTACAATCTAGTAGATAGATCTTGGCTTGTTTGTTTGTATGCGATAGAAATTTTTTGTTTTCCATGCTACGAAACCCTACACTATCTCATATAGTTATCTTGTATAGTTGTTGACACAAGGAAGGGGCAAGTGAAAAAAAAGAGAAAAGAAAAGAAAAAAGAGAAAAAAATAGAAAAAAAGGAAAAATAAAAGAGAAAGAAACAAACAAGTGCCTCATAGAATAGAAAGCGCAAGCTCGATGAACATCATATAGGTGGTACTTATTGTGTATATCTTGTAGCCCACCAATTTATTGCAATCAAACTAGTGTTTCTCCTTGTACTTGTGTGACACGAGCTTATAGTCTTCTCTAGGTAATCATTTGGTTCTTAGCTCACTTTCTCCATCGCACAAGTCCCATTTATCCTATCGTGTGTGTTTCCTTGTACAGATTTCTTATCTTGTGGATTGACTTGTTTTGCTTTGTGATCATTGTGGTTCCTTACTTACCAATACAACATCTTGATTTCGGATTGGTTCTTGACATGCCACTTTCCATACCTATCCAGCATAGGCCTTGTGTGTGTGTTTTTTGGTTAGTAGTTGGTTTCGGTGTTCCATGTGAACTTCACTTTGCTTGGTTTATTGCTCTCAAGTGTGGCCACTTTCACGATACGATCTTCCAAGGTAAAGTAAGGTTTGACGTTGTATCCCTAACTCCCACTACCACTTCCATATACACCGCTTGGTCTTGTGAATCATGTCTAGGGACTCCGGAACCGAGGATGATATCTATGAAGAAACCATGATGAGACACCATGACTACGACTCCACAAGTATAGAGGACATGATGGAGCACAACACCGACAATGGATCCTCATGCATGGAGACTATGGAGAACTACACCGACAATGGCTCCACATGCTTGGGTGATATGAAGTACTACACCAACAATTACTCCCCAAGCATGGACGACTTCGAGTGCGACATCGATGACGCCTCGCCAAGCATGGAGGACACGGAGAACTTCATCAACTTTGATGGCTCATCCATGAGCCATGAAGCATTCCTCCACCGTGTGGAGATGGAAAGCCTACTACGCCAAGCAAGAGGAGGCGCATCATCAAGATTCCATGACCTTCAAGGCCAAGCGTGCCACACCAAAGGGCACCACCTACTTCGATGATCCACCTCCAAGGCGACAAGTGCCACCACCTATATGGCGTCAAGCTCCATCACCTCCAAGGCGTCAAGCTCCACCATCTCCAAGGCGCCAAGCTCCATCACCTCCAAGGCGCCAAGATCCACCTCCTATCCAAACAAGAGTGGCGTCCAAACATTATATGCATCAAGAAGTGCCAAGAAACAAGACTCTTCATCGACAAACATCCTCTCATGAGCATCGCCACCATAAAGAGGATACAAGCCATCGTCAAAGGCATCTTCGCCATAAAGACAAAGAATTCATGATGAGCACCAACCATAATGCTCAAGCAAGCTCAAGAAGGCACCACAAGCACAAGAAGAGTGCCAATGTAACATCCCTAAAATCATAATTTCAAAGTTTGCATATCATTCATGCATGCATATAGATTTGAGATCAAATTTCAAACTCATTTCAGAAAAACAGAAGCACATAGTGCTATGATTTTATGTGAACAGAAATAAATCAAATGGCTAACACCATTTGAAAGTTTGATTGTTTATGAACCAAGTTGTTGCCTTCTATAAGGATAGATTTGAATATAGAATTTAAACCAAGTTTTTCCAAATTGGAAATAGATTCAAAAACCATTTTTCAATTTTTACAAACCAAGTGCCTAGCCTCTGATATTTTTGATCTCCAAACTTGACCAAGCCTTTGCAAAGCAACCACATGATCTTATGCCTTTATTGGAGACTACTGCTCACTGCAAAAATCCCAGGAAAATTTGAATTCAAATTGAACTTGTTTTCATTTGAAAATCTATTCAGAAAATCGAATCAGAAAAAGAAAAGAAGCAAACAAATAGAAAAGGCCGAGCGCTGCCATTTTAGCCCAGCAACGGAGCAGGCCCAGCAAGCCCACCCGGGGCATCTCTTTTCTTCTCTCACGCGCAAGCACACCCATTCAGCCACTGACAGCCAGACCCCACGCCCCTTCTGTTTATTTCGCTGACCAGCGGGCCCCCGTCCACGTCACCCTCGTCTTCCCCAAACCACGCCCGCGACCATGTCGCTGCTGCTGTCAAGGCCGGTAATGGCGCGGTGTAATTGCCCATTAATCCGCAAGAGTTTCCTGTCGCACCTGGACTTACTTAAACCCCTCTGCCCCGCAAGCATTCCCCCCCTCTCCTCGCTCACTCCGCCACCAGGCTGTGCGCAATTGCCCTCGAAACCCCGCAATACCGACAACTCCGGCGGCCAATTACGGTGAGCCTCAACCACCCCTCTCCCTCTGGTTCAAACGAGGATGTTCGGAATGATCTCGCGCTTACGCTGATACCTTCCTTTTGCCTGCTCGTGACCCAGGTCGTCGTCTCCGTTCGCGACCGAAACCACCTGCGCCGCCGATAAACTCAGGCGACCAATTAAGGTAAAACCCGAGCGCCCCTTGCCCCCTCCTTCACACGAGCTTGTTCGCCTATGTCTTGCGCAAATTCTGATGCCACTGGTTCGTGTTAGGGCGACGCCAAACCTCGGCAATGACCACGACTGCAAGATACCGACGCCGCCCGCAACTCCGACGAGCTCCAGAGACCGTTCCCGCGCACCCCTTCGCAAACCAACATTACCTTGAGCATCAGCAGCCTCCTGCGGTTCAGGTATGACCCTTCTCCCTCTCGCGCACGACCTGAAACGCTAGCGCCGCCGTAGACAGAGCGCTCCGCCGCTCGCTGACGCCACGCGCCGCCAGGACATGGTCGAGTGCTCGAGCACCGTTAGATCTAGATCCAAGCGATAGGATAGAATCACTTATCAGCGAAGAGGTACGCGTTTAGGACCGTGCGATTTATTTAGATCCTGCGGTCTACGTCTGCTGATCCGCGCGAATCGGTACGCGCCAGTGATACTACGACACGTGTCTAGGGGTAATTCAAAAACAGAATTCAAAAACAGATTTAGATCCAGATTTCAATTGGCTATAACTTGAGTTTTCCATGTTAGAATTTTACAAACTTTATACCGTTGAAATCAGTGAGTCAAGGCCTTTCTGAATCTGCAATGTGTTTAACAAATAGTATCTGTTAAAATGACTTTGTATGCAGAAACATATTTGGGTCTATTTTGAGCATAGATTTAGGTTAGTAAATTGTTTTAGGACTAAATAAGTTTAGTTAGCAAACTTTGTGACTTGTTATGTTTCTGTATTATACACTTGCTTGGTAGAATTTTCAAAATCATCACTTAGTAAATTCTTGCATGCATGCATTCATATTTTTGATTGTATATGAGTTGGGTGTAATTGTATGCTACAAATTTTTGTGTACATTTTGCTAGTGACTGTGATTGTGAAGAGTGCTGCTCTCCCCATTACCAAGGCAAGTGATACTTCATGATATTCCCATTCCCTTTATTTTGAATAAGCATTAGAAGTATTTTGCTAAAGTCTTGCATGCTACTTTGCCAAATGTTATGGTGGGAAATCCTATGTAGTGTATAATTGTAGAATTGCTAGGGAATTTTCCTAAGTTAAGATACTATGCCATGCTTAGCCTAGCTAGTAGAAAACAAAGGGTTGGTAAAGTATGTACATGCTATGATGAAATAATTCTAAGTCCTTTGGGACTCATGCATTTCTTAATAAAACAACTAAGTCAATGAACTACCTGGGTGGAATGGGACTTGAATGGTGGTTTTTGGTTGAGTGGTTACACAAGGCCATGGATTTGGCTTGTGTATCTCACTTGTGGTATGCCACCCAGGCACAAAGGGATTTGGAGGCCAAGTGTTGAGAAAGCTTACAGTGCAACCACTTGGCAATATGGGCTCTGCCATGATCATATAGGTTGCTAGAACTTAGTCACTTGGACAGTTGGTGGTAGTGGGAATGTTAGGTTGGAGCGCGTCCATTTGACTAAGGAAAGGCTTCTGAAAGGTCCTGTCTTGGGAAACCAAGTCTGGTGGGGAAAGTGCACAACCTCTGCAGATGGAAAATCTAAGTACTTAGCCAAGTCCATGGCAATGGACAAATTGAGCATCAAGACATGGAAGCTACAAGAATCTCATCACTCCAACTTCCAAGTAAAACTTGTGGGTGAACAAGGGTGAAGGACCCCAATGTCTATTGGTGGTTTCTTGGGAAGCTTTTTGACAAATAAAAACTTAGTGATTTCAACTAATAGGAAAAACCTATTTTGAGCAAAGCAAGCCAAGCTACACTTAGCCAAAAATGCATATAGTAATATAGTCCACTTAAAATTTACTAAGGTATCACTTGCCAATACTATTCCAAAGTATTGACCCTCTGTGGCTGTAACTTGTGATGTTGCAGGTTACTCCGATGATGAGTAGGAGTCATGAGTCTACACTCAACATGCTTGCCTGTGGCACATGAAGATGAGGACTTATGTTTATTTACTTATTCCATAAACTCTTGTATTAGGCCTTTGGCCCTGAGTTGTAAAAGACTATGTTTTATCTCTGGAATGAATGTAATAAATGACCTTTGTAGTTGTGTACTTCATCTTAAACTGTGGATGCTAGCATTGATCCAGGGACTAGCATTGCAATCACAGGGATCCTTTCCTTTACAAAGGAGGGATCTTACAGCCAAGGCAAATGATCACCGTCGTGAGTGTCATGTGGACAACCAAGTGCGCCACCTACATCAACCATCGGCAAGGCACGCCAATGACCTCCGTCGACACCATCATAGGGCACCTTCAACTACTCGTGCCACCACCACAATGGCACCAAGAGCAAGCCTTCCTCCATGCCATCAAGCTTCAACGCCTACGCTGGACTTCCACGACCTCGCGAACAAGGAAAATGAAGACCTCTACTTCGCCAAGTTGGCTGAGTTCGGCAAGAGGATGTCTACACTCCAACATGGAGGAAGCCAAGGCCATATATGTGATGAAGTCGATCCGAGCACCTCTCTCGACAACACCATGAGCCTACTTCCACCACTACTACGAGATGGCCACAAGACGGTCGAGTATGAGATTTTCCCTTTGACCATGGAGGAGAGCGATGATGCCCATCTTATGGCATCCAACCTTGAAGGCGACAAGGTCAAGAATGGTGAGCATGGGATTTTCCCTTCACCAAAGGAGGCGCATGGAGTTGAGGAACCCGAGCCTACCCCTATTTGCTTGAGTGATGATGTGGTACCAATCCCATGTGAGTATGAGAGCCACTTAGCCCATGAGTGAGAACAAGAGTGAGATGAGTGACTCCACCTTATGTGAGTGTACGATCCCTCCTTTATAAAGGTAAGGATCCCTGTGATTGCAATGCTAGTCCCTGGATCAATGCTAGCATCCACAGTTTAAGATGAAGTACACAGAAACAAAGGTCATTATTACAAGTCATTCCAGACACAAACTTAGTCTTTTACAAACTCCATGGCCACAGGCCTAGTACAAGAGTTTAAATATGTAATAAGATAAATAAGTCTTCATCTTCATGTGCCACCGACAAGCATGTTGAGTGTAGACTCATAACCCCTAATCACCATCAGAATAACCTACAACATCACAAGTTACAGCCATAGTGGGTCAATACATTGGAATAGTATTGGCAAGTGATACCTTAGAATAATATTGGCAACTAGATACTATATGCATTTGGCTAAGTGTAGCTTAGGCTTGCTTTGCTCAAAATAGGTTTTGCCTATTAGTTGAAAACACTGAGTTTTTCTTTGATAAAATCTTTCCCAAGGAACCACTAATAGAAATTGGGGAACCTTCACCCTTGTTCAACCACAAGTTTTACTTATAAATTGGGATGAGGAGATTCTTGATAGCTTCCATGTCTTGATGCTCAAATTGTCCTTTACCAGGGACATGGCTAAGTACTTAGATTCTTCCATCTGCAGAGGTTGTGCACTTTCCCCACAAGACTTGATTTTCACCAAGATAGGACCTTTCAGAAGCCTTCCCTTAGACCAAATGGACGCGCTCCAACCTATCATCCCACTACCACCAATTGTCCAAATGGCTAAGTTATTGCAACCTATATGATCCAGGCAGAGCCCATATTGCCAAGTGGCTGCACTAGAAGCTTCTTAACATATGGCATCTCAAATCCCTTTGTTCCTGGGTGGCTTTCCACAAGTGAGATACACAAGGTAAACCATAGAAATGGGCCTTGTGTAACCACTCAACACAAACCATTCCTTCCATGCCACCCAGGTGTTTCATTCACTTAGTTGTTTTATTAAACAAAACACAAGTCCAAAGACTTAGAAATATTTTCTCATAGCATGATTATATAACCACCCTTGGTTGCTACTAGCTAGGCTAAGCATGGCATTGATAAGAATTCTTAACTTAGAAATTTCTAGCAATTCTACAACTACTAGGATTTCCCAAGCATAGCATATATAGATCAAAATGTTCATGCAAAGCTAGCAAAATATTTCTAATGCATAGTTGAAAAACATAGGAATAACATCATGAAGCACCACTTGCCTTGGTAGCTTGGGGAGTAGCAACAATCCTCACAATCACAATCACTATTTGCACCAAGATCTACACATAAAATAATGGCACAAAATCACATACACAATTTATACAAGCAGAAATACATGAATGTATGCAAAATGCCATGTGATGATTTTCTACACCAAACAAGACAAGTGCACAGTACTGAACCATAAACAAATCCAAAACTTGACAAATAAACTTTATTTGATTAGTAAAAATTTTTCCAAATAATTAATACACACATTTTATGCCTACAAATGTTTCTGCAAAAAACAACCATTTTCACAGAGGCAAAACACTAAACACATTGCATAAACAGAAAGAATTTTCTCTCCTGATTCCAATGATATAAAATTTGTCAAATTTGGACGTGGGAATCAAAAGTTATTGAATTTACAAGTTTAAACATTTAATAGATGAAAATCCAGATTTTAAATCTAAACCTAGCCACGCGACGCTTGCTGATTGGATGGTACCGCTTCGCGCGGATCACACACGCACACCGTCAGATCTAAATGAGATCCAGCGGCTCAGATCTGCCCGTACCCTTTCGGGCTGGCGTCTAATCTAGACCACTGGATCTAGATCCAGTGGATCTAATCGTCTTGACTCTAAACCGGCGGCGCTCATGGGCACAGCGGCGGCGACGGTTCTGCCGGTGATGGATCGACGTTTCTAGCAAGGGCTAGGGACAGTGGTGATGCTTACCGGCGTCGCAAGGTTGCGAGGAAGCTCCAGATGTTGTTGGCGTGGACAGGGGCAAGCTGCTGTGGCCGTGGGAGCTCGTCGGAGTTGAGGACAGCGTCAGGCTTAGGTGGACGGCGACATTGGCAACGTTCTGATCCGCCCTAACACAAACGGAAGGCATTAGTGTGTGCACAACATTCAGGCGAACTTGATAGGGTCAAGGGGAAAGCACGGGGCAATCGAACCTCACCGAAATTCCTTGTCGAAGTTGGAGATGGCGTTGGGAGTTTGCGGTGCTCGACGGAGTCGACGACCTGGGGTAGTACAAGTCGAACCAAAGGTGTTAGAAGAAGCGTATGGACAAGGGAAACACGACAGTATGGGTTAGCAGGCACGGCGCAGATGATGCTCACCGGAGTTCGTCGGGCAGCGGTGGTTGGAGCTCAAATACTAGCAGCCTGGGGGCGACGAGAGTGTGCAGTGTGGGAGGGAAATGACCGCGACAGGGTGGGGTTTAAGTAGCAGGTGAAGGCTGGGCGAAATACAGCCGGAATCAAGGGAATTGATTCGATTTTAATCCGCGAGGTAACGGCGGCGACGACGTGTTCATCGCGCGGAAATTTGGGGAGGACGATGACGACGTGTGGGACACTGTTGTCAGCAAGAGAAGAAGAGAGGAGGTGGGGGCCAGACGTCAGTGAGGAGGCGGGTCGATCAACTGGTGCGAAGCATTTTCCTCACGGGAGTGGTTGCTGGGCTAAATGGGCTAAACGGCTGGGTTGGGCCAGATTGGCTGGTCTGTTTTTTTCTCCTTTAATCTTTTTCCTTTTGTGAATGGATTTCTGGTTTGAATTTGAAAGCTCAAATCAAATCTGTTTCAAATGAAACTTTCTCCAAATCAAAGTTTGTTGAAACCTGTCTCCTAGGAGGTGTAACAACTGTTCAAACATGAGGGAAAAACATAAAAGGTTTGGAAAAGGAATTTAAACAAGCTTTATTTAAATATTTATAAGTAGTGATGAAATGGTTTTTAAATCATAATTTGTTTTTGAAACTTTGACCAAACTTTAGAAGCATCACCCAAGCTCAACATTACTGTTCAAAATAGTATCTTTCTTATTAGAAGGTGGCAATAAGCCATATTTTGCTTACATAAAATAATGAGCATCAGATGCTCCTGTTTTTGGAATGGTTTTGAAATGGAACCCTAAATGATCATGGATGCATGGATGATATGCATGAGTTTTGAAACATGATTTTAGGGATGTTACAAATCTAAACCCCTTAAGGTGAATCTCGCCCTCGATATTCGGGTTGGCTAGCAAATAGGTGAGGGTGGTCTTTCCGAAAATCACCTTCTCTTTCCCATGTTGCTTCTTCTTCGGAATGATGGTTCCATTGAACTTTGCAGAATTTGATAGTCTTAGTCCGAGTAACTCTTTCTGCAGTCTCAAGAATCTTGATAGGTTTCTCTTCGTAAGTGAGGTCACTTTCCAATTGAACCTCCTCCAAAGGTATAGTATCCTTCAAAGAAGTCTCTTCCATTTCTGGATGGCATTTCTTAAGCTGACTCGCATGAAACACATTGTGCACGGCAGACAATGATTCTGGCAGTTCAATCTCATAAGCTACTTCTCCTTTACGACTCAGAATCTTGAATGGTCCAACATATCTTGGGGCCAATTTACCTTTGACACCAAACCTCTTCACTCCACGAAGTGGTGACACTCTAAGATAAGCTCTATCACCCACTTAATAGGTGACTTCTCTACGCTTAGGATCCGCGTAGCTCTTTTGTCGGGACTGTGCTATCTTCAATCTGTCCTTAACTAGATTGACTTTCTCTTTAGCCTCTTTGATTAGTTCTGGTTCGAACAAACTTCTTTCTCCCACACCATTCCATAGCAATGGGGTGGTACACTTTCTCCCATAGAGAAACTCAAATGGTGCCATCTCAATACTGTCTTGATAGCTGTTATTGTAAGAGAATTCTGCGTAAGGCAGACTTTCATCCCAACTGGCTCCATAGTCTAGGGCACATGCCCTCAACATATCTTCAAGTATCTGGTTGGTCCTTTCTGTCTGTCCATCAGTGTGAGGATGAAAAGCAGTGCTGAATTCCAACCTCGTTCCCAATGACTCATGTAATTGCCTTCAAAAATGAGAAGTGAATTGAGTTCCCCTATCAGACACAATACTCTTGGGTACTCCATGTAGACATACAATTCTACTCATATAGATCTTGGCTAACTTAGCACTGGTGTAGGTTGTCTTCACGGGTATGAAATGAGCCACTTTAGTTAGGCGATCCACTACTACCCAAATAGAATCATATCCTGACCGGGTCCTTGGCAATCCGGTGATGAAATCCATACCAATCTTGTCCCACTTCCAAACAGGGATGGGTAGTGGTTGTAACAATCCTGCTGGTTTCTGGTGTTCTGCTTTCACTCTGCTACATACATCACACAAAGCAATATGTTCGGCGATGTCCTTCTTGAGATTATTCCACCAAAATCTTTCTTTCATATCCATGTACATTTTGGTGTTACCCGGATGAATGGAATATGGTGAGTTGTGGGCTTCTTGTAAAATCAGTTTCCGAAGCTCCGGATCTTGTGGAACACAGATATGTTTTCCATACCATAAAGTACCATGTTCATCTTCATGGAATCCTTTGGCTTTTCCCTTGCCAATCTTTTCCTTAATCTCTTTGATTTCCTTATCTATGTTTTGGGCTTCTTTGATCTTGTCCAACAAAGTGGGTTGAACATCCAAAGACATGAGATGTCCCTCAGGCACAATCTCCAATCTGAGATATCTGAATTGGGCACACAGATCATCTGGAAATTCTCCCTTAGTAAGGCCATTCACAAAAACTTTACAGCTTAGAGCATCCGCTACAACATTTGCTTTACCGGGGTGGTATTGCAAACTCAAATCATAGTCCTTGATGAGTTCTAGCCATCTTCTTTGTCTCATGTTAATTTCTTTCTGGGTGAAGATATACTTCAAACTTTTGTGATCCGTGAACACTTCGCATCTTTTTCCCAAAAGATAGTGTCTCCATGTTTTGAGTGCATGGACAACAGAGGCTAACTCCAAATCATGAGTAGGGTATTTTACCTCATGAGTTTTGAGTTGTCTCGAGGCATAAGCCACAACTTTTCCTTCTTCCATAAGTACTGCACCTAATCCATGATGAGATGCATCACAATATACTTGGAAATCTTTTTCCAAATCTGGCAAACATAAGACTGGTGCTGTCACTAGTCTCTTTTTCAATTCTTGAAAACTGAGTTCACAACCTTTAGACCAAGCAAATTTCTTGTCTTTCTTTAGCAACTCTGTCATTGGCTTAGCTACCTTGGAGAAATTCTCAATAAATCTTCTATAGTATCCTGCCAAGCCAAGGAAACTACGAACCTCTTTCACTGACTTGGGAGATTCCCATTCAGTTACAGCTGAAACTTTAACAGGATCAACTGCTACACCATCTCCTGACACAATGTGTCCAAGAAAACCAACTTCATTTAACCAAAATTCACATTTGCTGAATTTGGCATACAGCTTATGCTCCCTAAGCTTCTCAAGTATCAAACGTAGATGTCCTTCATGCTCTTGGAGTAGATCAAAATGTCATCGATGAATACGACAACAAACTTGTCAAGGAACTCCATGAACACTTTGTTCATCATGTTCATGAAATAAGCTGGTGCATTGGTCAAACCAAATGGCATCACGGTATACTCATACAATCCATACCTTGTGGTGAAAGCTGTCTTAGGTATGTCTTGTTACCTTATCTTGAGCTGGAAATAACCTGACCGGAGATCAATCTTTGAGAACACACAAGCTCCTTCTAACTGATCAAACAAATCATTGATTCTAGGCAAAGGGTATTTGTTCTTAATAGTCACCTCATTGAGTGAACGGTAATCTATGCATAACCTTTGACTTCTATCTTTCTTTTCCACAAACAAAACTGGTGCTCCCCAAGATGAAGAACTTGGTTGGATAAAACCTTTCTGCAATTGTTCTCCAAGTTGCTTTTTGAGTTCTTTCAACTCATCCACTGACATCTTGTACGGTTTCTTTGCTATTGGTCCAGATCCTGGTAGCAAATCAATAAGAAATTCCACATCTCTATCTGGTGGCATTCCCGGCAATTCTTCCGGAAACACATCAGGATATTCACTCACAATAGGCACACTATCTATGCTAACCCCCTTAAGAGAATTTAGCTTACTCCCTTTTGATTCAAAGTTAGACTTGAATCTAATCTGTTTCTTTTCCCGGGTTGTGAGTGCAACCGTACGATTAGCACAATCTAGTACTCCTTCATACTTGGTCATCCAATCCATTCCCAAAATTACATCCAGTCCTTGGCAATCTAGGATTATTAGACTCACTGGAAACTTATGCTTTCCAAACTCTATCACTAGATCCCGGCATCCAAGACTTACTATCATGTCTCCACCAGGAGAACTTACTTTTATTTGACACCCAATGTTTTCAGTTGGAAACCCATTTCTATCAACAAATGCTTTTGATATGAATGAATGTGATGCACCAGTATCAAAAAGAACAAGTGCTGGAATAGAATTGAGTTTGAACTTACCAGCAACAGCATCAGATTCCTCATAGATTTCCTCCACATTAATGTGGTTCACTTGTCCCTTTTGAAAAGGGTTGGGCTTGTTGGGTCCTTCAACTTTCTTTTCTGGGCATTCATTTGCATAATTCCCCATCTTCTTGCACTTGAAACATTCAACCTGACTAAGATACTTCTTGACAGGCTGGCTTCCACTACCACTTCCACTTCCGCCGTGGTGGCTCTTATATCCACTCTTGTGATTTTTGTACCTGTCATTGTCATGACTATGGTGATGCTTGTTGTCATGATAACAGTTGTGGTTGTGGTGGTTGTTGTTCTTTCCATGCTTGTGGGATCCAGAATTCCCACTATCATCATAATGGAAACGTTTGTGAGACGATCCCGAGTTGTGCTTGTCAGAGTTGTTCTTTCTCTTCCTGCTTTCAACTTGTTTCATCTTGCTCTCCAAGATGGCAGCTTTGTCACAAAGAGACTGGTAAGTGGGAACATAGGCCACAGATAGCTGTTGGTTAAGTTCATCGTTCAATCCTTCGAGGAACTTCTCTTTCCTCTTAGCATCAGTGTCAACTTCATCCGGTGCATATCGCGCCAGATTGTTGAACTCCTCAATATACTCTGCCATGCTGCGGTGGTGCTGCTTCAGATTATGAAACTCTTTCTTCTTCAAACTCATCACTCCGGATGAGATGTGAGCAGTACGGAAACCATCTTCAAAGATAGCCCATGTCACATCCGCAATGGGAGTAGTGATCTAGAAGTTATCCCACCAAGTGGCTGCTGGTCCTTCCAACAAGTGTGCTGCAAATCTGACCTTCTCTTCATCAGTATAGCCAACGGTTACCAAGTCCTTGTTCACAGAGCGTAGCCAATCATTGGCCACCATAGAATCAGTAGTTCCTGAGAACTTAGTTGGCCTCAGTCTTAAGAACCTGGTAAGCATGTCAAAACCCGGTGGGTTGTTCTGATTGTTGTTATTATTATTATTATTATTGTTGTTGTTGTTGTTGTTGTTGTTTTTGTTTTTGTTGTTGTTGTTTTTGTTGTTGTTCTGGTTCTGTATGAAAGTAGTCATCATTTGCATCAGCTGAGTCTGAGCTGTCATCATTTGCTGCATCTCAGGGGTGATGTTGTTGTTGTTGGGGTTGGGTTGGCATGTCGGGGAGGCATCTGTGGTTTTCAATAAGGATAAGAATGAGATACCCATAGATGCTAACATGCACAATACATCATATAACAAACCACAATCATGCATCATAGTAGTAAAAGTTCAACAACATAGACAACAAATTTTTGAAAAAGTAAAACACACCAATAGCAAGCCATCCACATGCTGGATGGTCATTGCGACTCAATAATCAAAAGCATGGTAAACAAATGGTAAATGAGTAGCCATCACTACTCCTCTGCATCAACCTCCTCATCAACAAGTGTAAGACCTGCATTCTCCATCGCGGTCTTGTATTCCTCGACATTGGTGGTCAAGGCCTCTACTTTGGCTTTGAGAGCCCTCTTCTGTGCATGAAGTCTCTCAATCACACCTTGTTGATGCTTGAGCTCTAAGTCCTTGGCCTCTAGTTCTGCAGTCATGTCTCGAATCCTCTTGTTCCTATCTTGGACTCTCTTCTCTTGACTCTTGAACTTTTTATCCTGACTCTCAAACTTGGCCTCCATCTCCTTGACTATCTCATCTTGCTCCACGAAGAGCTTGTCCTTCTCACGAAGATGCACCTGGAGTTCGTCATTGCTAAGCATGACGTTGGTCCTATCAGTGTCTAGGTGCCTAAGAAGAACCTCTAAGTCCTGGAGGTACAGACGAATCGGCTCTGCTATCTCTCTAGCAGTATCCTCGAAGTCAATGGCCTCACCATCCTCGTCACGTCTGCCGAAGGCGTGGAAGTGAGTACCTCTAACCTCCCGAGAGTGTCTCCCTACCAAGCGTCCAAGCAAATCCTGCATGACTACCTCTAGGCCTCTCTCCTTGTCATCATGCATGAGCTTGAAGGTGATGGCCTCCGTGGCTGGCTCAGTCTGGCGTCCTGGCTGAATAACCTTGAAGCCCCAAAGGTCCTTCCTCTCGAACTTGGTGAGGGGAAGCATCATGATCGAAGGAAGTGGGAGATTGAGCAAACTAGTAAGCTCAATAAGACGAGTGCCAAAACAAGTTCCGTTGAACTCTTCAGCCGTGTTGATAATAACATTAGGCATCTATTTTATAAGATAGAAAAAGTTAGTATCAACATACATAGAGATGAATCACAAGACAAAGCATCACATCAAAAACACACAAGTCATGGCATACATAAAACCATTACAAGCATCCAAGGTTCAACTTATTTTAAACAACATTTGGAAATAAAATGAAAGTGGTGGTCCAACTAACGAAGTACGTTACAATCCCATCTCACTTGCCAAGTTGGCTAACAGGGCATCCCTAGAGGCAATCTGTCTATTTCGATCACATGGCTCCATTGCTAAGTCTATGATGTCCTCCCTTAAACTTTGGTTGGTAGCCTCTAACTCTTGGGTATGCTTCTTTTCTTCCTTAAGGTCATTCTGGGTGTTGAGCATTCTGCACTTGATGCTATCACCAAGTTCTTTGATGGCCTTCCAAGCTGCATCCCTTGCTGAATCAAAGAATGTAGTGTGCATCACTGAGTTGGTGACCATGCAGAATCCTGATTCCTTGTGGTTGTCTTCCTTGTTTTTATACAAGTGAAGCTGCACCCACCAGTATTTAACTCCTTCATCCATCACAGGAAAACCTTTGTACACAGCTGCACCATGTATTCCCATGGCAACCATGAGGTCCTTGAGAGCCTTGGGGAATTCTGTCTCACATAACAAAGTCATAGTCATGAGTGGTCCCTTCTTCAAGGTTTTGTTGATGGAGTTCATCTACAAATACAGATGAGAAAGAAGATTTGAAAAGTTTACGAGAAGAAAAGACAAGTGTGGAAATTGTTAATTTTTTCCTTAGTGGTTTCCAATCCTAGGGTCATAATCCTATAGGCAACACAGTGCTCTGATACCATCTGTAAGATCCCTCCTTTATAAAGGTTAGGATCCCAGTGATTGCAATGCTAGTCCCTGGATCAATGCTAGCATCCACAGTTTAAGATGAAGTACACAGAAACAAAGGTCATTATTACAAGTCATTCCAGAGACAAACTTAGTCTTTTACAAACTCCATGGCCACAGGCCTAGTACAAGAGTTTAAATATGTAATAAGATAAATAAGTCTTCATCTTCATGTTCCATAGGCAAGCATGTTGAGTGTAGACTCATAACCCCTAATCACCATCAGAATAACCTGCAACATCACAAGTTACAGCCACAGTGGGTCAATACATTGTAATAGTATTGGCAAGTGATACCTTAGAATAATATTGGCAACTAGATACTATATGCATTTGGCTAAGTGTAGCTTAGGCTTGCTTTGCTCAAAATAGGTTTTGCCTATTAGTTGAAAACACTAAGTTTTTCTTTGATAAAATCTTTCCCAAGGAACCACCAATAGAAATTGGGGAACCTTCACCCTTGTTCAACCACAAGTTTTACTTAGAAATTGGGATGAGGAGATTCTTGATAGCTTCCATGTCTTGATGCTCAAATTGTATTTTACCAGGGACATGGCTAAGTACTTAGATTCTTCCATCTACAGAGGTTGTGCACTTTCCCCACAAGACTTGATTTTCACCAAGATAGGACCTTTCAGAAGCCTTCCATTAGACCAAATGGACGCGCTCCAACCTATCATCCCACTACCACCAATTGTCCAAATGGCTAAGTTATTGCAACCTATATGATCCAGGCAGAGCCCATATTGCCAAGTGGCTGCACTAGAAGCTTCTTAACATACGGCATCTCAAATCCCTTTGTTCCTGGGTTGCTTTCCACAAGTGAGATACACAAGGTAAACCATAGAAATGGGCCTTGTGTAACCACTCAACACAAACCATTCCTTCCATTCCACCCAGGTGTTTCATTCACTTAGTTGTTTTATTAAACAAAACACAAGTCCAAAGACTTAGAAATATTTTCTCATAGCATGATTATATAACCACCCCCTTGGTTGCTACTAGCTAGGCTAAGCATGGCATTGATAAGAATTCTCAACTTAGAAATTTCTAGCAATTCTACAACTACTAGGATTTCCCAAGCATAGCATATATAGATCAAAATGTTCATGCAAAGCTAGCAAAATATTTCTAATGCATAGTTGAAAAACATAGGAATAACATCATGAAGCACCACTTGCCTTGGTAGCTTGGGGAGTAGCAACAATCCTCACAATCACAATCACTATTTGCACCAAGATCTACACATAAAATAATGGCACAAAATCACATACACAATTTATACAAGGAGAAATACATGAATGTATGCAAAATGCGATGTGATGATTTTCTACACCAAACAAGACAAGTGCACAGTACTGAACCATAAACAAATCCAAAACTTGACAAATAAACTTTATTTGATTAGTAATTTTTTTTCCAAATAATTAATACACACATTTTATGCCTACAAATGTTTCTGCAAAACAACCATTTTCACAGAGGCAAAACACTAAACACATTGCATAAACAGAAAGAATTTTCTCTCCTGATTCCAATGATATAAAATTTGTCAAATTTGGACGTGGGAATCAAAAGTTATTGAATTTACAAGTTTGAACATTTAATAGATGAAAATCCAGATTTTAAATCTAAACCTAGCCACGCGACGCTTCCTGATTGGATGGTACCGCTTCGCGCGGATCACACACGCGCACCGTCAGGTCTAAATGAGATCCAGCGGCTCAGATCTGCCCGTACCCTTTTGGTCTGGCGTCTAATCTAGACCACTGGATCTAGATCCAGTGGATCTAATCGTCTTGACTCTAAACCGGCGGCGCTCATGGGCACAGCGGCGAAGACGGTTCTGCCGGCAATGGATCAACGTTTCTAGCGAGGGCTGGGGACAGTGGTGATGCTTACCGGCGTCGCAAGGTTGCGAGGAAGCTCCAGATTTTGTTGGCGTGGACAGGGGCAAGCTTCTGTGGCTGTGGGAGCTCGTCGGAGTCGAGGACAGCATCGGGCTTAGGTGGACTGCGACATTGGCGATATTCTGATCCACCCTAACACAAACGGAAGGCATCAGTGTGTGCACAACGTTCAGGCGAACTTGATAGGGTCAAGGGGAAAGCACGGGGCGGTCGAACCTCACTCGGCGTCGGGAGTTTGCGGTGCTCGACCTAGTCGACGATCTGGGGCAGTACAAGTCGAACCAAAGGTTTCATAAGAAGCGTATGGACAAGGGAAACACGACAGTATGGGTTAGCAGGCACGGGGTGGATGATGCTCACCGGAATACTTCACCAGAGTTCGTCGGCCAGCGGTGGTTCGAGCTCAAATACGAGCAGCCTGGGGGCAAGGAGAGTGTGAAGTGTGGGGGGAAATGACCGCGACTGGGTGGGGTTTAAGTAGCAGGTGAAGGATGGGCGAATTAATGCTGGAATCAAGGGAATTGATTCGATTTTAATCCGCAAGGTAACAGCGGCGACGACGTGTTCATCGCGCGGAAATTTGGGGAGGACGATGACGACGCGTGGGCCACTTTTGTCAGCAAGAGAAGAAGAGAGGATGTGGGGGCCAGACGTCAGTGAGGGGGCGGGTCGATCAACTGGTGCGAAGCGTTTTCCTCGTGGGAGTGGTTGCTGGGCTAAATGGGCTAAACGGCTGGGTTGGGCCAGATTGGCTGGTCTGTTTTATTTTTTCTCCTTTAATCTTTTTCCTTTTGTGAATGGACTTCTGGTTTGAATTTGAAAGCTCAAATAAAATCTGTTTCAAATGAAACTTTTTGCAAATCAAAGTTTGTTGAAACCTGTCTCCTAGGAGGTGTAACAACTGTTCAAACATGAGGGAAAAACATAAAAGGTTTGGAAAAGGAATTTAAACAAGCTTTATTTAAATATTTATAAGTAGTGATGAAATGGTTTTTAAATCATAATTTGTTTTTGAAACTTTGACCAAACTTTAGAAGCATCACCCAAGCTCAACATTACTGATCAAAATAGTATCTTTCTTATTAGAAGGTGGCAATAAACCATATTTTGCTTACATAAAATAATGAGCATCAGATGCTCCTGTTTTTGGAATGGTTTTGAAATGGAACCCTAAATGATCATGGATGCATGGATGATATGCATGAGTTTTGAAACATGATTTTAGGAATGTTACAGTGAGATTGAGTGCTTCCACTTTGAGGGCATGAGTGATACACCTAGTGAGTTGAGAGTGGTAGTTGATAGGTCAAGTGAGACCATTTCTATTTCTAACAAGTTACCCTCTACCTCTAGTGTGTTCTCTTATGTTGTGCTAGGTTCCATGGATGAAGACGCGCCAAGACATGAAGCAATGATGCCTCGAATGGAGAAGATGTACATGGTGGATGAAGAGGATGCTACGCCATGGCTACATCAAGAAGACAAAGTCGTCCACAAGGAGGCCACTACTACCACAACACCCACTTCATATGAGAGGTATGAACAAGGTAAAAATAAGGGTGTTGATGATGCCATGATCCCACTAGTGGACATGATGAATTGTGAGGATTTGAATGCTATTGGATGATAATTGTGACATTACATATGCTTCATTCATATTCACATGTGATGCTTTGCCTTTGCATAATATTGATCATGTGGAATTGTTTGATTGCGATATCATTGACATAAACATGCCATGATATGCATCTTGTGTGTATCCTCCAATTTCTTTGGACATGCGTTATCATGCTAGTCATTCAATTTCTCCCGTTGCTTGCAATAAGATGAATTCTTGCTATTTCACTTGTTTTTCTTGCAACAATATTGACCACATGCGTTATAATGAGATGGCCCCCATAGCTTTCTCAATTTTTGGAGATTTTGATTATTGCCATGATAAGCATGTTCCCCACTTGCATACTCACCATGCATCTATTTCATACTTAATTGAAATTAATGGTGATGTGCACAATGATGGGGATATGCCTACCGGGGTATACCCAGCAGGACGTTTCCTACTGGCCTAAGCCGTTAGCGAGTGGGCCTGCAGGACGGCGACTGGATCAAGACTTGGCGTGGACTCAGGCGACTGGAAGCTGGAGGCCCAGAAGCGTAGCTAGGCCTAGTCGGACTAGGTCATAGAATCTCTGAATCCTTAACTAATTCGGTTGTGATCTATAAACCCTACCGAGTTCTGCAGTCGTGCACATCCAATTTTGTCTACATGCCAGCATAGCCCGGCCATGGTCAAAGAGATCGAGGCTGCTCTGGTCTAGCAACGGAAAACTTGACATACCGCCGAGCGGCATCAAGGATTAGCCTCTATCACATCTTACGTGGCTGGTGTTGTTTCTATGATTATTTTCTCTGGCCGGCAAATCTTAATTTACAAGTATCTATTTTTTGCTTATATTAGTTTAATATAGATTTATCTATTAGTACAAACTCAATACAGAAGAGGTGGAGATTAGTCCGTGTCCACCGCCCCTCCGCGAACTCAGCACGGCAACGGACTCACCATGTCGCCGACTCACCATGTTCAACGACTCGTCCATCACCAACTCACCACACTCGCAGACTCGCCATCGTGGAACAGCTAAGTTTCATTACATTCGTACATGCTATGAGCTCAAAATATATATGCATCTTCATTCATTCTCCAAAGCCGACCATGCAGTCGCATATGACCCTTCCAGGGACCAAAATCATACTTGGGATCGGTCAGTTTCGTCTGCTGTTTATTCGCGTCCGTCGAAGTAGTGAGGCTGGGTACCAAAAGGCCAATCTTGTCTCCGGGTTCAACAGTCTGGCATCACGTCCCTGTTACCCAGCAAGCGTTTGATGCTGGAGGTCTGCCTACTCATGAAAAGACACGCATAAACCTTACATACTGCTCATCAATCTACATAACAAAAGTGCATTTTCTCACAATTCACACGTCTTACAATTGTTTAATATATTATGCAAGTACACCTTAATGCAATTGTATCTTTTCTCCTTCTCAGCAAAACGGTCTGGTGTCTTTCTTGCTACTCGCCGCGCTCGGGGACTCGACGCGTTACAGACAACGGCACTCCCGCCGGTCGCTCGACCTCGCCACTCGCCGGTCGCCGACCTCGCCGCTCAACGCGCTCGGGGACTCGGCGCGCTACAGACAGCGCCACTCGTCAGTCGCCCGACCTCGCCATTCGCCGCACTCGGGGATTTGGCAATCGCCGTTCGCCGACCTCGCTGCTCGTCACGTTCGGGGACTCGACGCGTTACAGACAACGACAAACCCGCCGGTCGCCCGACCTCGGCGCTCGCCGCGCTCGGGGACTCGGCGCTCGCCGATCACTCGACCTCTCCCCTCGCCGCCCTCGGGGACTCGGCACTTGTCGGTCGCCCGACCTCGCCACTCGTCGCGCTCGGGGACTCGGCATCACCGGTCGCTCGACCGCGCCACTCGCCGCGCTCGGGTACTCGGCAATCACCGGTTGCTCGACCTCGCCACTCACCATGCTCGGAAGCAACCACTACTATTTTCAAAGTGTGCATCTCTAAAGAGCCTCAAGTCGCCTCTACAAGCCAACTCGAGCCTCGGGGACTACTCCTAGGCATGCTGCGTGTACGCGTGGTTCCACGACTGTGGCTCACCCTCGTCGACTCGCCACCACAGACTCGCCCTCGCGTACTCCACACGCTCGTCGACTCTCCACCGCGGACTCGTCCTCGCGTACTCAACACGCCCGGGGACTCGCTACCGCGGAGTCTCCACTCGCGTACTCTCCATGCTCGGGGACTTGCCACCGCGGACTCGCCCTCGCGTATTCGACACGCTCGGGGACTCTCCACCGCGGACTCGCCCTCACGTACTCAACACGCTCGGGGACTCTACATCGCGGACTCTCCCTCGCGTACTCAACACGCTCGGGGACTCGCCACCGCGGACTTGCCCTCGTGTACTCAACACGCTCGGGGACGCTCCACCGCGGACTCGCCCTCGCGTACTCGCCACACTCGGGGACTCTACATCGCGGACTCTCCACTCGCGTACTCAAGATGCTCGGGGACTCGCCACCGCGGAATCGCCCTCGCGTACATAACACGTTCGGGGACTCGCCACCGCGGACTTGCCCTCGCGTACTCAACACGCTCGGGGACGCTCCACCGCGGACTCGCCCTCGCGTACTCGCCACACTCGGGGACTCGCCACCGCGGAATCGCCCTCGCGTACTCAACACGCTCGGGGACGCTCCACCGCAGACTCGCCCTTGCGTACTCGCCACACTCGGGGACTCTACATCGCGGACTCGCCCTCGTGTACTCAACACGCTCGGGGACTCGCCACCGCGGACTCGCCCTCACGTACTCGCCACGTTCGAGGACTCGGCACTCGCCGTTCATTCGACCTCGCCACTCACCGCGCTCGGGGACTCGGCACGCTCCACTTTCGAGGACTCGCCGCAGCTGCCGACTTCACCGACAGCTGGCGTCTTTCGCCAACTCGCCATCACCGACTGGCTCA
Organism: Avena sativa; assembly: GCA_916181665.1. Taxonomy (NCBI): domain Eukaryota; kingdom Viridiplantae; phylum Streptophyta; class Magnoliopsida; order Poales; family Poaceae; genus Avena; species Avena sativa. Next base: position 159,525,258 of record OV702294.1, on the reverse strand, counting down.
CGCCGACCGCCTCACGCTTCACGGTTCTTTTTTCTATTCAGGAGCTCGTCGCTGATTCGCCACGACCCATCGTCAAGACTCTCCGTGCCCTGCCTCAAGCCCGCGTCGAATCGACAACGCGCTCGGGGACTAGTGATGGGGGAATACCAATCGGGGTATACCCACGAAGCGGATTCGCCAGCTGGATCGAGCCGACTGAAGCCAAGCCCAGAGCGGGTCGACTCGCCCAATATGGCGATTGGCGCATGCTGCACCCAGGCGACTGGCGCCGACTGGAGGCCCAAGATGGCGACTCACATACAAAGCCCACCAACACACTTGTAAACCCTAACTGGCTGCATATATAAAGCCACCAGGGGAACCCCCATGAGGTATGCTTTCCCACAATAGACTAGATCTAGTCTCCCTCCGCCTACGGCGGCTCCCATGTAAACCAATCTATGATCATATACTGGATTGATAGTAGGACGTAGAGATCCTCCACCGAGGGGACGTGAACCTGGTTACATCGTGTGCCAATCTCGCTCCTGGATTCTCCTACGTTGCCTTGCTCCCTCTATGTAAGCTACCCCCAGTAGCATCTGTCGTGCAATACCACGACACTAGGGTACACATAAGGGATACGTTCCATCATACACCCAAGCCACTCGCCGCCTAGCCGTCGAGCTCGCCCCATTGTACTCTCACCATAATACAATCTAGCAGGAGTAGGTCTTTACCCTCCGGGGGCCGAACCTGGGTAAACCCTTGTGTCACTGCCCTCATCTCGCACCGCAGATGGCTGGCCGCCCTTTACCCATGTTCTACTACTCGCTGCCGATTGCAGGGTCTGCCGTGGTCATTCCCACAATAGTGGCACCCACCGTGGGGCCTAGCCGGTCAGGCCGGTGTTCTGCGGCGAGATCCAATCTTTCCATCAACGAGTCGATCGCCACCGGCCGCATGATCGCGATCGGCGAGATGCTCCAGATCTTGCCGAGCCGCTACGTCCCGGCGGCGCGACCCGTCACGCATAGCATGATTCTGCCGGTCGGCATGATCAACCTCTTCGTCAGCCTCACCGACGTCATTGTCTCGGAGGACTCGGCTCGCATCCGCGAGTCGCCACCACATGACCGGCTCTCTGAGAGCCAGGTCCGCACGATTCACCGCCTCGCCTTCGAGTACAACTCGGCCCACAACAACATGGCCGGAACCACCGCTGCCGCGAACGACGCGACCCTCAACAACGACGCTGATTCGGCGACCCCGGCATCACTCGTCGGATCCATCGTCGCCGCGTCGCCCGCGGGCTCCATCACCCAGGTCTCCAACGCCGGAGACTTCGAGGACCCCTCCATCCTTGGGATCTTCGACTTTGACACCTGGTCGGAGAACTCCGCTCACCTCCACGACGGAACCGCCGCCACGCTGCGACCTACATGGCGACTGGCGCCGACCCGCCGGAAGACCCCTTCTCCATGCCGATCTCACCAAACACGACGGCAACGGAGGTCGAGGAACTCCGCCTGAAGCTGGTGGAGGCAGTCCGCAAGGAACAAGATGAGCTCGATTTTTTTTTGCCTCGAGCAGGTGACAGCGCAGGAGCTGTCGTGCTATCACCAACTCCGAATCAGGTCGCGCCTGAATCCTACCGTTCAGGGGCGCGCCCTGAATTTCGACGACGAAAACGACCCGGCCCGCATGGCCGAGCGCGCGATCTGCGAGAACGCGCCGCCAGGAGGAAGCGCCCGACCCCCACCAGGGGCGACAGCCAACGGCGCCCCACCACCACCCAACCGCGCACCCCCAGGGACCAGCCAAAGATCGTGGTATCCTCACCAGAGCGAGACGCGAACGGCCTCCCACTATTCTCCACCCCAATGGACAACGTTGTCGCGGGACGAGCAGCAGTCAAAAACATCCAAGTTACCAGGGAAGGCGCCCTGCAGATACAGTATGCCAAGGCTTTGCTTGCCAAAGCAGTCGAGCAACAAAACGCGGGTATCGACTCACAGGGTCGGATGTACTCGCGTTCATCAGGCAGCAGGGCGGCCTCGAGCAGTCGCCCCATGGCGGCGAATACTCGCAACTGCCCGCCACTCGAACCCCTATAGCTCCAACACCGACCCGTGAACGCGGCACTCTCCACCAACGACCCGCGGCCAGCGAACAACTTCGTCGCTGCTAACGGATAGCCCGTCGACGCAGCGCATGCCAGCCTGAAGACTTGAGGCATACCCTCACCAACCGCCGTGATGGCGAACCAAGAGGATCGCTGAGCCGAGTCAGACCCCAGTGCTTCGGACCGATGATCCGAGGCGAAAGATACCCGACGTACTTCAAAGCGCCGAAGGAGATCGAGAAGTACGACCCATCGTACGATCCGTCCGTGTGGCTGGACACCTACCTCATGGCGATGGGGATCGCCGGCCACACCGATCTGCTCGTCGCCCGCTACCTCCTCCTGATGATGGAGGGAGCATGCAGGCAGTGGATTAACACCCTCCCCGCGGATAGCATCGACTCCTGGGAGGAAATGCGCGACGCCTTCGTCAGGCACTTAGAGGGCTCATATACCCGCGCCACCACCATCGAGGACCTAGAGCGATGCGTCCAGGGACCCCGCGAGTCGACTCACAGCTAGGTCCAATGGTGGCAAGATCTGTGGTATAACGCGGCCGGAATCCACCCGGACACCGCGATCCACTGTTTCAAGACCTCGTGTCGCTACATACCAGACCTCCTAGAGATCGCAAATAAGTACGCGGAGGAGGATCCAAGCCAAGAAACCGACGATGAGTCAGGAGGATATCGCCGCACGAGCGTCCATGACAATGGGAGGCGACCCGAGTTACGCTACAGCAACACTCGCCTCACCGGCAAATGCCGTAGTGACGGGCGAGTCGACTTCATCGCCAACGGCGGATACGCGTAGCGCGAGCCCAAGAGCTTCCGCCGCTACGGAGGACAGCGCCGCGACGGTGGCAACTACAAGGCAAAGCCGAGGTTCGATCCCGCGGCTCTTCTCAACCAACCCTGTGTGTTTCACAGCAGGGAAGGAAAGCCCGCCATGCACACGACCGCCGACTGCCACTCTCTCAAGGAGATCGAGAAGGCACGGCGCGCGCGGGAAGTGTTGTGCTTCGTAGCATGGAAAACAAAAATTTCTACCGCATGCAAACAAACAAGCGAAGATCTATCTACTAGATTGTAGCAACGAGTTGATAGAGGAACTCACCCTCGAAGATTCCAAAGCGGTTAACGAGAGCAGATTCTTGTGGGTGATGTAGTCGTACTCTTGCCGATCTCAAGATCGCGTAGACGATCCTTCCGGCGCTACGTTCCGGCAGCGCTTCTGCAGTCGGTCACACTTTCGGTACTCGATGAAGACCTTCCTCTCCCTTGTTCTAGCAGGCAGCGGAGGATGTAGCACTCTCCTCGCGATTCCGGCAGCATGACGCCGTGGTGTCGGAAGTAGATGGGAGATCTCGCAGGGCTTCGCCTTAAGCCGGAGCGAGTATGGTGGAGTATGAGAGAGGCCTTGGTGATCTAGGGTTTAGAGGGAACCAAGGGCAGGGCTTGGCCGGCGGCTAGGGTTTGGGGAAAACCCCAACTCGCCGAGTTGGAGGTGCCCTAGGCGGCGACAACACAAGGAGGTGGTGGCGCCGGTGGCTTGGGGCTAGGGTTTTGGGTGTGAGGGGTAGGGGGCGCCCTACCCCTCCTTATATAGGTGGAGGGTGGCCGGTTGGGAGGAGGGAGTCCTCCCCCAACTCGGCCTCCTTGGCTGGCGGGTGGAGGGAGGGGACTTCCTCCCCAAGTAGGTTTCCTACTCTCCCTCCACCAAGCAAACTTGCCGTTTGACAAATTGGCGTTTGACTTTCAAACTTGGATTTGATTTCTCTCTTTATTTTGCCCAGCCAAGTGACCTAGTACATGATGCAACCATTCCATATTGTCATGACACATTCATGTACCATTCCCCTCCGGAGTGCCGGACCTTCCGGACCCTTCTAGAACATTCCTGGTGAAAACACCAGAATCATTCCCCAACTCCGAAATAGGACTTTCCTTATATGAATCTTATTCTCCGAACCATTCCAGATCTCCTCGTGATATCCTGGATCCCATCCGAGACTCCGAACAACATTCGGTCTCTTACTCATAATTCCATAACTACTCAACAACATCGAATCCTTAAGTGTGTCTCCCTACGGTTCGTGAATTATGCGGACATGATCGAGACACTTCTCCGATCAATAACCAATAGAGGAATCTGGAAATTCATATGGCTCACACATATTTCTACGATTACTTTGCGATCGAATGAACCACTTACATATGATACCAATTTCCCTTTGTCTCACGATAACTTATCCGAGGTTTTGATCGTCGGTATCTCTGCATACCTAGTTCAACCTCGTTACCGATAAGAACTCTTTTCTCGTTCCCGTGGTGTGTGATCCCTTGTGAGCCAGTCACATGCTTGCAAGCTAATTGGATGACATTCCACCGAGAGGGCCCAGAGTATATCTATCCGTCATATGGATGGAAAAATCCCACTCTTGATCCATGTGTCTCAACCCATACTTTCCGAACACTCAATGACACCTTTATAGCCACCCAGTTACGGTGTGGTGTTTGATGTCATCAAAGCATCCTTCCGGTGATGGTGATAAGCATGATCTCATGGTCGAAGGAATTAGGTTACTATGTATCAGAAAGCTTATAGCAATTGAACTATTAAAATGACTTGATCTTTATGCTACGCTTATCTATAGGAGTATGTCCATCATACCATTCTCCTAATGATATGATCTTGTGTTAATAACATCTCAATGTTCATGATAGGGAAACCACAATCATCTATTAACCAACAAGCTAGTATTATGAAGAGGCTTTACTAGGGACTCTAATTTAGTTTACAAATCACAGAAGTATTAATGTTTTCGGTTAATACTATTATAGCATGAATGTAAAAATTTATCATACACACAAAGATATAATAATAACTACATTTATTATTGCCTCTAGGGCATATCTCCCATAGTAAGACCCCGACAACAACCCGCCAAATGGCGGAAAGTTCGGCAGCGTCGCCGGCTCGCTCCACACCTTCACAGGCTTCAACACGAAGTGCGAGAAGAAGGTCATCGCCCGCGCCGTCGCTGTTAACGCGGTGTCCCAGATAGGCATCCCCCAGTTCCTCAACTGATCTGAGCAACCAATCACCTGGAGCCGCGAGGACCACTCGCCACGGATCAAGTATCCGGGCCGAGTCGCCCTAGTGGTCAAGCCCAAGGTGGGAGACTACTGGCTCCCCAAAACGCTGATGGACGGCGGCAGCTCCATCAACATCCTGTACCTGGACACCTTCAGGCGACTGCGGCTCCCGTAGTCGATGATCGAGACGACCTACACCACCTTCCATGGCATCGTCTCCGGTCGGAAGGCGTACCCGATCGGCAAGGTAACGCTGCCAGTCACCTTCGGCACACCAGCAAACTTCCGCACCGAGCGGATCGTCTTCGAGCTGGTGTCCTTCGACAGCCCCTACCACTGCGTCCTGGGGTGCCAGGCGTTCGCCAAATTCATGGCAGCACCCCACTACGCGTACAACGCGATGAAGATACCTGGGCCGTGCGGCATCATCACTATCCATGGCGACCCCGACATGGCCACAGAATGCAAGGCCAAAGGGGCCGAACTCGCTGACGCTATCATCGCGGCGGAGGCCAACCACGCTGAGGAGCTCGCCAAGTACGCGAGCGGGGTCAACAGCGACGACCCCACCATACTCAAGAAGCCCAATTCGGAGGGTGGCAACTCCACCGCCTTCGAGGCAACGACGCACACCCGCACCATCAAGCTGGTCCTAGGCGACTCCAGCCAGACGATGACGATCGGGACGGCATGAGCCCAACATAGGAAGGCGCGATCATCAAGTTCCTCCGTGAGAACAGGGACATCTTCGCATGGAAGCCATCCGACATGCCTGGTGTCCCGAGGGAACTCGCTGAGCACAAACTCAACGCCGACCCCAAAGTGCGACCCGTCAAGCAGTCGCTGCGGCCCTTCAATGAAGAGCGCCGCCGAGCCATCGCCGAGGAGGTGCAGCATCTACTCGCTGTAGGCTTCATCCGGCCAATCAAGTATTCCAAGTGGCTGGCAAACCCAGTCCTGGTCGAGAAGAAAAACAGGACCTGGAGAATGTGTATCGATTACACAAACTTAAACATCGCCTGCTCGAAGGAGCAATTCGTCCTCCCGCGGATCGACCAAATCATCGATTCCACCGCGGGCTCGGAGGCGCTATGCTTCCTCGACGCCTACTCTGGGTACAACCAGCTCAAAATGGCCGTCGAGGACGAAGAGAAGACAACGTTCATCACGCCGTTTGGAGCCTTCTGCTACACTGCAATGACCTTCGGCCTCAAAAACGCCAGAGCGACCTACCAGCGGTGCATGAAGGAGTGCCTTGCGAGCTAGATTGGCCGCAATATCCATGTCTACATCGACGACGTGGTGGTAAAATCCGCTCGCCAGGGCGATCTACTCGCCGACCTGGCGGAAACATTCGCCAACCTGCGGAAGTACAAGATAAAGCTAAACCTAGGAAAGTGCACCTTCGGTGTGGCAACCGAACAGCTACTAGGATACGTCGTCTCCAAGCACGGAATCGAGGCGAACCCCGCCAAGATCAACATGATCGCTCGACTCGGTAGACCCGAGTGCCTGTGCGACGTCCAGAAGCTGGTCGGGCGAGTCGCAGCTCTCAGTCGCTTCATCCCCCGGTTAGGCGAAAAGGCGATGCCCCTCTACCGCCTAATGCGCAAGAACCCCACCTTCTAGTGGGACAAGGAGGCAGATGACGCGCTCCACGCCCTTAAGGAGGTGCTACTCGCAGCACCGCTACTCGCCGCCCCCGTCGACAAGGAACCCATGCTGGTCTATGTCGCGGCTTCCGAACGCGTCGTCAGCGACGTGATGGTCGTCGAACGGCCAGAGGAAGGAAAGGAGCGCCCGGTGCAGCGACCCATGTACTACATCAGCGAAGTCCTCACCGAGTCGCGCCAGCGCTACCTGCAATACCAGAAATTTGTATACGCGGTCTTCAGAGCACAGCGACGACTGCCGCACTACTTCCAGGAGAACCCAATAACGGTCGTCTCCTCACCACCGTTGCAGGACATCATCCGCAACCGCGAGGCGACCGGGCGAGTCGCCAAGTGGGCTGTCAAGATCGGCGTCCACAACATCAAGTACGATTCGCGCAAGGCGATCAAATCGTAGGCTCTCACAGACTTCCTCGCCGATTGGGAGGAGGCCCAGCAGCCAGAGAAGTTGCCATACCTCCACTACTGGAGCCTACACTTTGACTGCTCCAAGAACGCGGACGGCGTAGGGGCGGGGATCGTGCTAACATCTCTGAAGGGCGACAAGCTCCGCTACGTCCTCTACCTCGAATTCACCCCCGCACAAATAACATGGCCGAGTACGAGGCGCTACTCCACGGCATGCGAGCAGCCAAGGAGATGAACGTCAATCGCCCGCGCTGCTATGGAGACTCCGACCTCGTCACCGGGCAAGTCGCCGGCACCTACGATGCCGTCTCGCCCACCATGGCGGCATACCGCCAAGCAGTGGACCAGCTGGGTGGACACTTCGTAGGCTACTCCATCGAGTGGATCGACAGGCGGAAGAACGAGGAGGCCGACGCACTCTCTCGCATCGGCTCGGCTCGACTCGCACCACCCGCCAGCGTCTTCCTCGACACCATCACCAAACCTTCAGTCTCTCCCCCAAGGGAGATCGACATCGGAATCCCGCTGCAACCAGAAGCAGCCCTGGTCGCACTAATCGCCGAGCCAAGCAACTGGACCACGCCATACGTCGCCTACCTGGAGGAAGGCACCCTACCCGCGGATGAAACGGAGGCCCGGATGATAGCACGCTACTGCAAATTCTTCGTTATCATCAACGGCGAGCTCCACAAGCGCAGCGTGACCGGCGTGTTCCAACGCTGCGTTCAACCCGCTGAAGGACGCAAAATCCTCCAAGACATCCATTCCGGCGACTGCGGACACCACGCTGGCGCCCGCTCTCTGGTCACCAAGGCTATGCGACACGGCTTCTACTGGCTCACCGCACACGCAGACGCTGTCGACATTGTCCAGCGGTGCGTCGGATGCCAGAAATACGCCAACCAGACTCACGTGCTGAGCCCGGCGCTCAAGACAATCCCCATCACCTGGCCGTTCGCCGTTTGGGGCATGGACATGGTAGGCCCCTTCAAGAAGGCCCCCTCCGGCTTCACCCACCTCCTAGTCGCAGTCGACAAATTCACAAAATGGGTGGAGGACAGGCCAGTCCACAAGTGCGATGGGAAGACCGCCACCAAGTTCCTACATGAGCTCATCTATCGCTACGGGTTCCCAAACAACATCACCACGGACAACGGCACCAAGTTTGCCAAAGGAGCCATGGACGAGTTCTACGAGGAACACCACATCCGGCTCGACCTCGCCTCAGTCGCTCACCCAGAGTCCAATGGCTAGGCGGAACGCGCCAATCAGAGCATCCTCCATGGCCTGAAGCCACGGCTACAAGTCCCACTCGAGCGCACCGTCGGGTGCTGGGTCGAGGAGCTACCCTCCGTCATCTAGGGCATCCGCACCTCTGTCAACAGGTCAACAGGATTCACCCCCTTCTTCATGGTTTACGGCGCTGAGGCAGTCATGCCAACCGACCTCGAGCACGATTCACCAAGGGTGGTCAACTATACGGAGGCCGCAAACGATCTCGCATGCCAAGACAGAGTCGACCAGCTCGACGAAGCATGCGACCTAGCTCGCTCTCGCACCGCCATCTACCAGCAAGGGCTCCGCCGCTACCATAGCCGGCGAGTGAGGACTCACACTTTCCAGAAAGGCGACCTGGTGCTGTGTCTAATCTAGGACAAGAAAGGCATGCACAAGCTCTCACCCCCGTGGGAGGGACCATTCGCCATCGGGCAAGTCCTGGGCAACGACGCCTATTACCTCACGGACGTCCGAGGGGACGGAAAACTCGACGTCAAGGGGCCATGGAATGTAAACCTCTTACGGAAGTTCTACTCTTAGAACTCCAGCCATGAAATCCCACCCGCTATGAAATACAACAGATCGGTTACCGCAAAATTGTGTCTACTCTCCGTGTCTTGTGCCACTCGCACTCGTAATAACAGCGTTATGCTATTCGCACAAGTCAACCTTTGGTAAAGCGACCGGCACGGACAAGTAGTGCGGTACGAGGGTACTGGAAAACCGGTCAAAGACGAGCGACTAGGGAAAAACGCCAAGTATGAGAGCGTGCCCAGGACTCGCCATGCGACTGATTCTCCAAATCAGGAAGGAGTGACGCGCTTACAACGACACGCTTAGTCCTCACCTACCCTGGGCCTGTGACTAGAACGGCCAAGTACCACGCTCGGGGACTCGGCAACCCGACCTCGTTCGCGCCCAGGAAAACGGTCAAGTAAAGAGCACCCCTGGGAGTCGCCATGTGACTGGCTCTCCGAGCCATGGCGAGTCAACTTTAACTCATTAAAAGTCAACAAAACATATAACAACGAGGTAAACCCCATAAAAAGGGCGGACGCGCTCGGGGACTCGCACAATCAACATCCAAAATCTCAAAACGAATGACAAAATAGCACGAGTTTCCTTTATAGCAGCATATTTGTTCCACATACAAGGAAAGTTACATAGTCATTCCATACTAATGCCCAAGGGCAAAACACTTTTACTCCGCAGGTTTCGATGAAGACGCACCACTGTCCCTGTGGCTGTTGATAAAGGGCACGTACGGGTTCGACGGGTACGTCGTCAGCTCGCCCGCCATCGCTGCACGGAACGGCTGCTCGACCTTGAAGTCCCGATGCTTCGGTTCATGATCATTAGGAGCAATAATCGTCTCCTGATAGGGGATGAGGTCGCCCATCGCCCAAACGCGATCGGAGTACACCGTGGCCCGGTCCTTCAGCTTCAACACCTCGGCAATCTCCACCGAGCCCGTCGACGACGGGTAACCGCTCGTGACATCGTCGAGGTCGAAATTCTCTGGGAAGTGGGCAAGCCCAAGGCTGAGCGCTGTCGCTGCCCCGCGATGGAAGGCCGACCGTGTCATGAACTCGACGACCGACGGAGCCTTCTCCAGGTAGCGCCATACCTCGGCAAGGTCGCTGGGGATCACCTCCATGGGCGATATCTCCTGAAGATATGCACGAAGGCAAGTCGCTGACAACGCGGTTGATTCGACCAGGGTGGTCACACATTGTCGCACGTCATACGACCGCGCCTCTTCCGTGTCATCAATGATCCGACCTGTGGCACAGAAGCAAGCAGTGAGCAAACCATCGACATCACAATAAAGTTATCGCAGTCGGAAGGTGGCTGAAGGAGGGTTTTTCCAATTAGCGGTCGGCAGAGGTCCGTGATGAAGCTTTGAAGAGAAGAAAAGTCATTCGGCAACCCAGCAATGAGCGCATCAGATACTTTCTGCTCTTCAGAGGCAGAAGTAACGGTAGCCTTGGTTCGTCCCTCCGTTGAACTCGCTTCCTCCTTCGCCTCCTTGAGCTCACATTCTAGGTCGGCGATTTGCTGTTCGGCCGTGCTCAGAGCGGATTGAGCCGTCGTCAAGTCACCCACCGGGACAAGGCCTTGGCGGGCCTCCTTCACCTCGGCCGCAGCTGCTTGAAGCTCCTTGTTCGTCCCCTAGACGGTAACGAGCTCTTTCTCCAAGCGTTACTTCGCAGCAAGTCATTCGGCTGACTCGCGTTGCAGGCCCTACGCACAAACTACAGTATCAACAACAAATAGTTCCTCAGTGCCCACCCGCTGAAATTCAGCGACTAGGCACTCGGGGACTGGACAATAAAATTCCTCAGTGCCCACCCGCTGAAATTCAGCGACTAGGCACTCGGGGACTAGACAATGAAATTCCTCAGTGCCCACCCACTGAAATTCAGCGACTAGGCACTCGGGGACTGGACAATGAAATTCCTCAGTGCCCACCCACTGAAATTCAGCGACTAGGCACTCGGGGACTGGATAACATAGAAACATTAAGAATCCGACCACTGAAATTCAGTGGCCAGATCCCCGGGGACTGGACATACCTGGATAGCAGCGCCTAGCATGCCATGAAGCTCCAGCACATCTACCAACGCAAGCACGACCGGAGTGTGGCTGTGACGCTGTTCAACTTCCGTCTCGGCGGCCCCAGGAAGCTGCTTGCTGGCACCGAGGCACTCGTTGTGGCCGCTTTCACCATGAAGCGGGGGAAGGTAGCTGCAGCGGCCGCTGCGCCACTTGGGGTCGGCTCGGCCACGTCGGGTAAGCCCGCAAGTACCACATGTTGCGACTCAACACCCTCCTTGGCTTTCGAAGCCGTTTCTGCTGCGGTTGGAGGTTCGCTCGGAGCAACTGCCGGTTCATCAGAGACCGTGACAACTTCGTCGACTTTCGTCCTTTTGACGCCTTCGGCGGGAGCAGTGACCTCGTCGCCTTTCCTCTTCCGCGAGGAATCTGCTGGCACCTCGATGGCGACTGGTGGAACCTTGGCCACAAAAGGATGGCCTATCTTTTTAACACCCGTCCTGTGAAACAGTTTTATCAATAAAACTGTCCGATTGAAACGCAAAGCAAGCAGACGAGTAAAGGACAGAGGAGCACTCACTTGGCGACTGGAAGGAATGGTAGACCGGTGCGGATGCTGGCCGGCTTCTCCAGTTCAGGCCCCAACTTCCGAGTGAGGCCCGTCTCGAACATATCGTGTGCCCAAGACACTGATGGCTTCTTCGAAGATGAAGCCGCGGCGGGAGCCTCCGTGGCAACTGTTGTGGGATCCCCCCTTGGTGGCGGGGACCCTGCGGCTAGAGTGGCCCCCAAGCTAACGACTAGGGCGAATGGAAGTGGCAACGATGCCAGCGGCACCTTGTCCCTAGTGGTGGCAGCGCCAGCTGCCGCGGCCGCGTGCGCCGTTGCGTCTTCAGCCGAGCTGGTGGCGTTAGAGCTATTCGCGGATCGAGGCGGAGATATCGGCTTCGCTGGCCTTGTCTTCTTCTTTGGCGGAGCTTTCTTCTTCCATGGCGTGGCCTCGCGATGTGAGGTGTGCTCAGGAAGCTCATCGGCGTCATCATCGTGGGGCTCGAGGCTCTTGCTGGCCTCGAGTTCACGCTGGTGCTACCCATGAGTTTTGCGAACCGTGGGGGCAGCAACTTCCACGGGCTCATCATCTTCATCATCGTCGTTGTCTCCTCCTTCGCTCTCAGCGTTACCCTTGGTGGGCGATGACTCGCTTCCATCCTGGACGGATGAGTTCGAGTTCTCGTCATCTGCGGGTGGAAGCCACCCTTCCACCACTTGGAACAAGTGCAACGAACAACAAACAATGTTACCGCGAATGCACAAGCTGCGACTGCGAGTGCTAACAGAGTGACAACTTACCGTTGGAGCTGGGCGCTTCGCGGTGTAAGGGGCGACCCCGGCCTTTGCGTCGAGGTACACTGCCTGGGTAATCTTCTTTAGGGCCAGTGTATAATCATTGTTGAGTCTCCACTCAACGAGGCATGATTTCGTCGGGTCGTCTTTACCCGTATACTCATACATGTAGTGGTCGCGGCTGGCCAGGGGCACGAGTCGCCGCCCAAGCCAGCAGTTGTAGAGATTGATGGTGTGGAGGCCTTTCTTATTTAGGCCGCGAATGGTTTGTAACATTTCTTCAACAACCATCCGCTGATCCAGCGGGAGTTTGACGACCTGGAGCCAACGCGGCTCGGGCCGGTCGGCGAAGTACCTTGGGAGCGCCACTTCGTCGCCTGGAGTCGACTCGATGACGTAGAACCAGTACTTCTTCCACTCGTTCGCCGCCTTGGCGGGCAGCATCAAATCAAAGAACAAAGCCTTTGACTTCAGCTGGAACGTCAGGCTGCCCGCGGCAAGCATCGGGCCGCCTGTTTCTCCGCGGTTGATTATCTCGTGGAATAGGTCTTGCCACAGGGGGAAGTAGGGCCTGCAGCCCAGATAGCACTCACAGAACGCCACAAAAATGGCGAGCTGCTCGATGCTATGCGGACCCAGATCCGATGGTTGGATTCCATAGTAGGCACAGAAACGCCGGAAGAAGAGGGATGTTGGGAACCCGAGCCCCCGCTCCAGGTGGCTGGTGAAGCAGATGAAATCCCCCTCGCGTGGATCCAGAATTACTTCTCCGGCGCGCCATCTCCCGGCGCGGAGGATCCCTGCCTCCTCGAAAGATGCTAGCAGTGCCTTAGTGCACTTGGATCTACCCCATGGCTCGGTGGAGGGGGCCATCGGCTGGAAGTTCGTGGAGGTCGGAGCTCTCTGGATTATTCTGATCGCTGCGCGGAATGGGGAAACAGAGATATGCGAGATCAGAGGAAGTGAAGGAAGCGTTTTCCTGTTCGCCCTTCACCCTCCTGATATAGCGGTTGTTACCCGCCATTTTCGGGAGCCGTTACTGCGCGATAATTACGCCAATATTACCGTTGGGTTACCCAACGGCTAGTTTGACCACAATTGATGGTCCAACTTCATCTACTCGACTCGTTGCTTCCAGCGACTCGACGATTCGCCGACCCGGTCACTATAACAGTGACTAAGTACTCGCCAACCCGATCACTATAACAGTGACTAAGCACTCGCCGACCCGTTCGCCGAGCTGCGACACGATTGGTCGCCGTTAGTGCGAATAAAGATGACTAGTTCTTTCCTTTGTTCAGGAGTCCGCCACCGATTTTATTGGGCGTCCGCATTGGACCCGCATACTCCTACTGCCAGCAAACACCTGCGACAAATCAACGTTGGCCTCGGGGACTACTGATGGGGATATGCCTACCGGGGTATACCCAGCAGGACGTTTCCTACTAGCCTAAGCCGTCAGCGAGTGGGCCTGCAGGATGGCGACTGGATCAAGATTTGGCGTGGACTCAGGCGACTGGAAGCTGGAGGCCCAGAAGCGTAGCTAGGCCCAGTCGGACTAGGTCATAGAATCTCGGAATCCTTAACTAATTCGGTTGTGATCTGTAAACCCTAGCGAGGTGAGCCTACATAAACCTCCCTAGGGTACGCATAAGGGATACGTTCCATCATACACCCAAGCGACTCGCCGCCTAGCCGTCGAGCTCGCCCCATTGTACTCTCACCATAATACAATCTAGCAGGAGTAGGTCTTTACCCTCCGGGGGGCCGAACCTGGGTAAACCCTTGTGTCTCTGCCCTCATCTCGCACCGCAGATGGCTGGCCGCCCTTGCCCCATGTTCTACTACTCGCTGCCGATTGCAGTGTCTGCCGTGGTCATTCCCACGACACACAAGAAGAGATACGTCATGATGGATGATGTGTATCTCTACCATGCGAACACGTTCTTCCTTTTGTGTATGATGTGTGTAGGTACCCACACTATCATGTCAACCTCGGTTGAGTACGAGTTGACAAAAAGAGCTCTTGAGAGCATCCCACAAGTGAGTTCAAGATCGAAGTTAGCTCTGATACTTTTTGCATGCTTTGCATCTTTCATGTTGGCAAATTGCTCTTTCCTATGGTTTGATTGCAAGCATGTTGATGGTATTATCTCACCTTGTGACATTCATGTTTCTTTGCTTTTGGATAATGATGCTTTGTGTGTTGCAACAATAATGTTGAACATTTTCTCTTTCCGATGTTTTGTGTGCAACCATAATGCCATTAAGTGCATGTATTGTCATGAGAGCTTCCGAGAATCTCGTCTTGTTGTTGCAACAAACATAAGGACCACTTTCTATTTCATTTGGTTTGTTTGCAAACATGTCGTTTTTGTTTCCACTTGGGATACTCATATTCCCATGATACCTGATGTTGATGATATGTGTATGGCATCCAACATATTGAACAATTTCTCTTTCCAATGGTTGGTTTGCACACATAATGATCTTGCTTTGGATATTTTTCCTTGTGTGTTTTTGCCAAATTCTCCTATTCTTGCATCAAAGGTGTTGATATATATGTTAGTCAATTGCTTTGCGTGCCAACCTACTATGTTATATGGAGTCTTTGAGTTCCCACATTTGGATGATGTTCAAACTATCTCCATGCACATTGACCATGCATATGCATTCCATTTGCTATACATGTATTGTGCTAATAGTGTTGTGAACAATAATGGACATGCCACAAATAACATGCTCCTCTATCACGCACGAAAATAATTTGCTTGGTCTTTGTTGTGTGAAGGTACAAATGCATACACGTCAACCTCTACCAACCATGTGTTGACAATAAGAACCGAAGAGAGTTACCTATGTCTACCCTTCATCGATCTATCTCTACAAGATAAGGTGACTTCCTTCTACTTGAGGACTCATGCAATAATCTTCATGAATTGGCTATGCTTCGAGTGTTTCTTTGCTTTTGTTGTGAGCTTTGTAGGCTTCATGTAAGGTGAAGGAACATTGAAGTGTTGTCAAGTCAATCTTCTCGAGAACGACTATATGGTGAACCCCAGGATCAAGGTCTCTCGACCCCTTCTACTTTGTGATGAGCATGTAGAGTCGAGGACGACTCTTTTTGAAGGGGGGAGCTGATGTAGCCCGACCTACGGTCGTTAGTATCGAACGTACGCCAAGTCATCATGGACTCCAAAGGTGAATCTGTTCCTCTATGCGAGACCACTTCCTACCCTATTGAATGGTATGCTACTCCATACTCCGTCACATATGCATGATAGGTCCACACCGACAAGTACGGAGGCAAGGGAGGAAGCCCGGAACATCAAGCCCGACAAGACGAAGTCTTGGAAGAGGAGACAGAAGAAGCCACGGCTGAACCACCAGAGTCTTCAGCCAACACCGGAGTCTCCGGTCCTGCTACACCGGAGTCTCCGGTCCTGCTACACCGGAGTCTCCGGTCCTGCTACACCGGAGTCTCCGGACCTACCTCCGGACTGACCCCGGCAACTGCCCGAGGACAGTTAGTACGCCACTCCGAAGATGACACCGGAGACAGACCGGAGTCTCCGGCCCACCACACCGGAGTCTCCGGCCGGCAAGATGGGCCTGCGCGCCGCCAGCTGGGCCTTTGGCCCATGTACCCCTCTAGCTCGTCCAAACCCTAGTTTTATCCCTAAACTACCCCTGTTTATGTGGCTAGCCTATAAATAGAGGCCCCACCCCTTCATGTATCCCTGAGGCATAGATGATAGACTAAAGACAACCCCCTTGTGTGGAATCTCTAGTTTTGCCTCATCCCCTTTACCAAGGGGACCGACTATCGTCACCAACCTCGATTGGACTTTGCATCACACATCCATCATTAAACAACGCCCTAGAGTTCGGTATCTCGTCTCCAAGTTGTCAAGACCCTCCCCAAGGTGTTCTTCCCTCTCCGATGTCGATTTGAGGGAGCACGTTGACCGATCTTTCCTTGCGAGGATTCTATCGGACCGGTGGCCGCCATTCGGGAGCAACCGTCCTTGTATCGTGTGAGTTTTGTGTGTGTTCATCGTGTTCTTTGCAGGTGTGTGTTCGCTTCTGCTACCTTCTCCCTTTCCCCTCGCTTTCCCATCGATTTGACCACGAGATCCATGAAGATCGGGCCACCCAAGAGGTTAACCCCTTCATCATTTCACTTCTAACTAGAAAACGTTAAAGTGATAAAAGTAATAACAGGAAGTAAACTACTGCAAGTAAAGTAAAAACCAAGTAAAGTAATAACGAGTAAAATAAAAGCGAGTAACTTAAGGGAGCAAGTGTTTAGGCAAATATTCACTACTAGGAAAACAACTATAGATAGAAAGGCTTTCTATGGCGCATATTTCATGCCATGCATCATAGTTAAAGTCCAGTGCGCATGCAAGGCCAAGTCGCCATAGAAAATTTAGAATTCTGTGGCACATAATAAGGCCCAGTTCTTTTGGCGGCTTTGCCTAGAAGCTTCCCTACCCACAGCTTCCTGGGGAAGCTGGTACAAAAAATTTGCGAGGCTTTCAAATTTGTTTAGACTTAATTATTTTGGAAGCCTCGTAATTTTTTTAGATTGGCTTCTCCAGGAAGCTCAGGAGAGGGCGGCTTCTGGGAGAAGCCAAAAAGAACTGGGCCTAAAACTCAGGCGCCACAGAAATAATATGGGACCCGCCACCAGGCCTGGCGAGCATCTTTTCGTGGCGCATATGAATATATGCACCAGAGAAAGTGAAGAGGTCCCCACCATAGAATTTAGTTGACCAAATTTCTGTGGCGCATATGTCTATATGCGCCACAAAAAGTGATGTTTTTGTGTCGCATATAGACACATGCGCCACATAATATGGAAAAACAGATCCCACCATAGAATTCAGTTGACCAATTTTATGTGGCGCATATGTCTATATGCGCCACAGAAAGTGATGTTTTTGTGCCGCATATAGACACATATGCCATATAACATGAAAAAACAGATCCCACCCCTGAGATCACCTTTTAACTTTTCTAAGAAATAAACAAAAATGACAAGAACTTCAAAATAATAATTTCTTTGAGATATAGTTATATTTGGGATATAGTTGTAGGGTAAATTGAAAAACATGAATTTTGATGTATTTGAAAAAATGGTCATGGCATGGTAAAACGGCCATAATGTTTGCATACGATGTCGAAAAAAAATGTTTTACCTATCAAAACGATCGTCTCAGAATTTCCTACTCAAATTCAACTGCCAAAGGCTATTCTAGAGTTTATCGATTCCCGGATTCAAAAGGAGTAAAAAGTTATGGCAAAAATAAGACTCTTTCCTGCAAAAAAATAATAAAGGGGGAGAAAATTCTGTGGTGCATATCTCCAATATGCGCCACAGAATTATTGGGCTGAATTTGAAATTTAAATCCCGCTAGCGCCCATTCTCCCTCTCTTTTATCCTCCACACTTCTCCTCCCTCCACTTTGTAGGGGTTCGTAGCATGGGAACAAAAACTCATGAACACACACAAGCTAAGATCTAATCTACTAGATCGGTGCAACGAGTTCATAGAGTTCTAACCCTTAAAGATCCAAAGCGGTTAACGAGATCAGATTCTCATGGTTGATGTAGTCGTTCACTTGCCAATCTCAAGATCACGAAGACGATCCTTCTGGTAGTGCTTCCGCAGTTGGTCACACGTACGGTACTCGATGATGACCTTCATCTCCCTTGTTCCAGCAGACAGCGGAGCTTATATCTCTCTCCTCACGATTCCGGAAGCACGACGGCATGGTGTCGGAAGTAGAGGGGAGATCCTGCAGGGCTTCGCCTAAGCCGGTGCGAGTATGACGGAGTAGAGGAAGCCCCGGCGATCTAGGGTTTAGAGGGCCGAGGTTTAGAGGTAGTCGCGTCTAGGGTTTATCTAGGCGGCGGCTATTTATAAGAGGGTCTAGACGGTGGCGACTTGGGGGGGAGGACAAGGGCCGGTGGCTAGGGTTTGTGGGGTGGTGTCTTGGGGTGCCCCACCCCCTTCTTTTATAGATGCGGAGAGGCGGTTGCGGAAGGGGAATCCTTCCCCAACTCCACCTCATGGCCAGCGGCAAGGGAGAGGGAGCAATCCTCCCCTAGGTAGGATTCCTTCCTTCCCTCCACTAGGCAACCAATGTTGGGATTTTACTTTTTCAAATTGGCGTTTGACTTTCAAACTAGAGTTTGATTTCTCTCTTACCATTGCCCAGCAAAGTGACCTAGAACATGATGCAATCATTCCACTTTATCATGACACATCCATGTACCCTTCACACTCCGGATCGGTGGACCTTCTAGACCTTTCTAGAATATTCCGGTGAAAACACCGAAACCATTCCAAAACTCCAGAATTAGACTTTCCTTATATGAATCTTATTCTCCGGACCATTATGGATCTCCTCATGATGTCCCGAATCCAATCCGAGACTCCGAACAACATTCGGTCTCTTACTCACATTCCATATCTACTAAACAACATCGAATACTTAAGTGTGTCTCCCTACGGTTCGTGAATTATGCAGACATGATCGAGACTCTTCTCCGATCAATAACCAATAGAGGAATCTGGAAATTCATATGGCTCCCACATATTTCTATGATTATTTCGTGATCGAATGAACCATTTACATACGATACCAATTTCCCTTTGTCCCATTGTAAGATCCCTCCTTTGTAAAGGAAAAGGATCCCTGTGATTGCAATGCTAGTCCCTGGATCATTGCTAGCATCCACAGTTTAAGATGAAGTACACAGATACAAAGGTCATTTATTACATCCATTCCAGAGATAAACATAGTCTTTACAACTCAAGGCCACAGGCCTAATACAAGAGCTTGAATAAGTAAATAAATATTAGTCTTCATCTTCATGTGCCACAGGCAAACATGTTGAGTGTAGACTCATGACACCTAATCATCATCAGAGTAACCTGCAACATAACAAGTTACAGCCATAGTGGGTCAATACTTTGGAATAGTATTGGCAAGTGATACCTTAGTAAATTTTAAGTGGACTATATTAATATATGCAATTTGGCTAAGTGTAGCTTGGCTTGCTTTGCACAAAATAGGTTTTTCCTATTAGTTGAAATCACTAAGTTTTTCTTTGTCAAAACTTTTCCCAAGAAACCATCAATAGACATTGAGGTCCTTCCCCCTTGTTCACCCACAAGTTTTACTTAGAAGTTGGAGTGATGAGATTCTTGATAGCTTCCATGTCTTGATGCTCAAGTTGTCCATTGCCATGGACTTGGCTAAGTACTTAGATTTTTCCACCTGCAGAGGTTGTGCACTTTCCCCACCAGACTTGGTTTCACCAAGACAGGACCTTTCAGAAGCCTTCCCTTAGCCAAATGGACGCGTTCCAACCTATCATCCCACTACCACCAACTGTCCAAATGACTAAGTTCTAGCAACCTATGTGATCCAGGCAGAGCCCATATTGCCAAGTGGCTACACTAGAAGCTTCTCAACACTTGGCCTCTAAAATCCCTTTGTTCCTGGGTGGCAATCCACAAGTGTGATACACCAGGTAAACCATAGCCATGGGCCTTGTGTAACCACTCAACCAAAAACCACCAAGCAATTACCATTCCACCCAGGTGATTCATTGACTTAGTGGTTTTATTAAGAAAAAAAACATAAGTCCATAGACTTAGAAATATTTTCATCATAGCATGTGTATATCTTACCAACCCTTGTTTGCTACTAGCTAGGCTAAGCATGGCATAGTAACTTAACTTAGAAATTTCCTAGCAATTCTACAACTACTTAGGATTTCCCAACATGGCATTTGGCAAAACAGTAACACATGCAAGACTTAGCAAAATATTTCTAATGCTTGTATGAAAATATAGGGATTGTAATATTCATGAAGTACCACTTGCCTTGGTAGTTGGGAGAGTAGCACTCTTCACAATCACAATCACTAGCACCAAAATCTACACATAGAATATAGCCACAATCACATACAAAACATATACAATCAAAAATATATATGCATGCATGAAGTTGCTAAGTGATGAATTTTAAAACTCAACCAAGCAAGTGCATAGTACTGAATCATAACCAAGTCAAAAACTTGCTAAACCAAGTTTATTTGACACTAAAACAAATTCCTAAACAAATTATATACTCAAAATAGTCCTAAACAAGTTTCTGCAAATAAAATCATTTTAACAGAAACTAAACATTAAACACATTGCATAAATGGAAAGGGCTTGTTCCCCTGATTCCAATGGTATAAAATTTGTCAAAATCTAACGTGGGGATCAAAAGTTATAGCCTAATCAAATTTGAATATAAATCTGTTTTAAAACCAAACCCTAGCCACGCGTCCTAATCTTACTGGCGCGTACCGGTTCGTGTTGGATCACGCACGCGAGCCGTAGGATCTAAGTGGCGATGCACGGTTTAGATCAAAACATAACGCTTCGCTAAGTGGTTCTATCGCACGCGTTGGATCTAGATCCAACGGCTCTTGATCAAACGACCAAGGTCTGGCGGCGCGCGGCGACGGCGAGCGGCGGAGCGCTCTGTCCGTGGCGGTGCCGACGTTCTAGGTCGCCCGGGGAGGAAAGAGTGTGCTCACCAGAATCGCAGGGTCGAGGCGAAGCTCAACGTGGAGGTGGCTTGGCAAGGGGCGCACGGGGTCGTCGGAGATTCCTCACAGGAGTTCACGAACGCGTCGGGTGCGGCTGCTCATCGACGTTGGTGAAGGTACAGATCGTGCCAAGGCAAAATAAGCAGTGCGTTAGATGCGCGTAGTGATGCTGGTCATGTGAGTGTCAAAGAGAGGACAAGGGGCGGTCAGAACTAACCAGGAAGGTTCGCCAGAATTGGAGACGGCGTCGGATTCTCTCGATGCTCGTCGAAGTCGAAGCTCTGGATCACAATCAGACAAGCAAAGGGGATCAGGAGGTGCACAAGAGAGTTGCGAAGCTGCTCGTATGAACCAGAGAGGAAGGGGCGCACGAGGTTTACCAGAATTGGTCGCCGGAGCAGGTTCTGTCTGCAGCGGCGCAGGAGCGAATACTGGCAGCCTGGTGGCGAGAAGGGTGTGCAGTGTGGGGGGAAATGACCGCGAGGGGGAGACGTTCTTATAGCCGGAGCTGGGCGTGGAGTTACTCGCGGAATCAAGGGGATTTAACACGGCAGTGACTGCGGCGAGAGCGGCGCATGCGCGCGTGATTGATGAAGACGACGACGGGGTCACGGGTCCACTTGTCAGCGAAATAAGCAGAAGGGAGGTGGGGTCTGGGTGTCAGTGACTCCGCGGGTGCTTCGGCGCGTGCGAGAGAGAGAGAGGTGGCCCAGGTGGGCTAGCTGGGCCGGTTTTGCTGTTGGGCTAGAATAGGAGCGCCGGCCTTTTTCTTTTTCTTTATTCCTTTTCTATTTCTGAATTGATTTTCTGGATTGAGTTTCAAATGAATTCAAACTCTTTTTGAATTCAAATCTTTTTGGGATTTTTGCAGTGTGCAACAGTCACAAAACTTGGCATAAAACCATGTGGTCACTTTGAGTTGGCTTGGTCATTTTTGGAAAAACAAAATAACAGGGACATTGCACTTGGTTTGCAAATGTTTGAAAATAGTTTTTGAAACCATTTATATTTTGTAAAATTTTGTTCAAATTCCACACTCAATCCAATCAACAAGGGAGACAAACAACCTTGGTTTAAAACATTCAAGCTCTCAAATGGGGATGGCCATTTGATTTAAGTTTGCTCACATAAAATGATAGCACTATGTGCTTCTGTTTTCTTGAAATGAGTTTGAAATTGATCTCAAATCTATTTGCATGCATGAATGATATGCAATCTTTGAAATCATGAATTTAGGGATGTTACAAATCTAACCCCCTTAAGGTGAATCTCGCCCTCGAGATTCGGATTGGCTAGCAAATAGGTGAGGGTGGTCTTTCCGAAGATCATCTTCTCTTTCCCATGTTGCTTCCTCTTCGGAATGATGATTCCACTGCACTTTGCAAAACTTGATAGTCTTAGTCCTCGTGACTCTTTCTACAGTCTCAAGAATCTTGATAGGTTTCTCTTCATAAGTGAGATCACTTTCTAGTTGAACCTCCTCCAAAGGTATAGTATCCTTCAAAGAAGTTTCTTCCATTCCTGGGTGACATTTCTTAAGCTGACTCACATGAAACACATTATGGACAGCTGACAAAGATTCTGGCAATTCAATTTCATATGCAACTTCTCCTTTGCGACTCAAAATCTTGAATGGCCCAACATATCTTGGTGCCAATTTTCCTTTGACTCCGAATCTCTTCACTCCACGAAGTGGTGACACCCTAAGATAAGCTCTATAACCAACTTCGTAGGTGACTTCTCTACGCTTAGGATCTGCGTAGCTTTTCTGTCGGGACTGTGCTATCTTCAACCTGTCCTTAACCAATTTGACCTTCTCTTCGGCTTCTTTGATAAGAACTGGCCCAAATAAACTTCTTTCTCCCACACCATTCCATAACAATGGGGTGGTACATTTTCTTCCGTAAAGAAACTCAAACGGTGCCATCTCAATGCTGGCTTGATAGCTGTTGTTATAAGAAAATTTTGCGTAAGGCAGACTTTCATCCCAACTGGCTCCATAGTCTAGGGCACATGCCCTCAACATGTCTTCGAGAATCTGATTAGTCCTTTCTGTTTGTCCATCGGTTTGAGGATGAAAGGCAGTACTGAATTCCAACCTTGTTCCCAATGATTCATGTAGCTGTCTCCAAAAATGGGAAGTGAATTGAGTTCCCCTATCCGACAGAATACTCTTGGGCACTCCATGTAGACATACAATTCTACTCATGTAGATTTTGGCTAACTTAGCACTTGTATAGGTTGTCTTTACGGGTATGAAATGAGCCACTTTAGTTAGGCGATCCACTACTACCCATATGGAATCATACCCTGACCTGGTCCTTGGTAATCCGGTAATGAAATCCATACCAATTTTGTCCCACTTCCAATCAGGAATAGGTAGTGGTTGAAGCAAACCTGCTGGTTTCTGATGCTCCGCTTTCACTCTACTGCACACATCACACAAGGCAATATGTTCGGCGATGTCTTTCTTGAGATTATTCCACCAAAATCTTTCTTCCATATCCATGTACATTTTGGTGTTACCCGGGTGAATAGAATACGGAGAGTTGTGTGCTTCCTGCAAAATCAGTTTCCGCATCTTCGGGTCTTGTGGAACACAAATACGTTTCCCATGCCATAAAGTACCCTGTTCGTCTTCATGGAACCCTTTGGCTTTTCCTTTGCCAATATTTTCTTTAATCTCTTCGATTTCTTTATCAATCTTCTGGGCTTCTTTGATCTTGTCCAACAAAGTGGGTTGAACATCCAAAGACATGAGATGTCCTTCAGGCACAATCTCCAATCTGAGTTTTCTGAATTGGGTACACAAATCATCTGGCAATTCTCCTTTGGTAAGGCCATTCACAAAAACCTTACGGCTTAGAGCATCTGCTACAACATTTGCTTTACCGGGGTGGTATTGCAAACTTAAGTCATAGTCCTTGATAAGTTCTAACCATCTTCTTTGTCTCATATTAATTTCCTTCTGGGTGAAGATATACTTCAAACTTTTGTGATCTGTGAATACTTCACATCGCTTTCCCAAAAGATAGTGTCTCCATGTTTTGAGTGCATGGACGACGGAGGCTAACTCTAAATCATGAGTAGGGTAGTTCACTTCATGAGTTTTGAGTTGTCTCGAGGCATAAGCCACAAATTTACCGTCTTGCATAAGTACTGCACCCAAACCTTGATGAGATGCATCACAATATACTTGGAAATCTTTTTCCAAATCTGGCAGACACAAGACTGGTGCTGTCACAAGTCTCTTCTTCAACTCCTAAAAGCTAAGTTCACAACCTTCAGACCAAGCAAACTTCTTGTCTTTCTTTAATAATTCAGTCATGGGCTTAGCTACCTTAGAGAAATTCTCAATGAACCTTCTGTAGTAACCTGCTAATCCAAGGAAACTACGAACTTCTTTTACAGACTTGGGAGATTCCCATTCAGTCACAGCTGAAACCTTAGCAGGATCAACTGCTACACCATCCTTTGTCATAACATGACCAAGAAATCCAACTTCCTCCAACCAGAACTCACACTTGCTGAATTTGGCATAAAGTTTATGCTCTCTCAACTTCTCAAGTATCAATCGCAAATGTCCTTCATGCTCTTCTTTGCTCTTGGAGTTGACTAAGATGTCATCGATGAAAACGACAACAAACTTGTCTAGGAATTCCATGAACACTTTGTTCATCATATTCATGAAGTATGCTGGAGCATTTGTCAAACCAAATGGCATCACGGTATACTCGTACAATCCATACCTTGTAGTGAATGTTGTTTTTGGTATGTCTTGTTCTCTTATCTTGAGTTGAAAATAGCCTGACCGGAGATCAATCTTCGAGAACACACATGCTCCTTCTAGCTGATCAAACAAGTCATTGATTCTAGGAAAAGGGTATTTGTTCTTGATAGTTACTTCGTTGAGTGAACGGTAATCTATACATAACCTTTGACTTCTATCTTTCTTCTCCACAAACAAAACTGGGGCTCCCCAAGATGAAGAACTTGGTTGAATAAATCCTTTCTGCAAATGTTCTCCTAGTTGTTTCTTGAGCTCTTTCAGTTCATCAACTGACATTTTATATGGTCTCTTTGCTATTGGTCCAGAACCTGGTACCAAATCTATCAAAAACTCCACATCTCTATCTGGTGGCATTCCCGGCAATTCTTCCGGAAACACATCCGGATACTCACTCACAATTGGCACACTGTCCATGCTAACCCCCTTAAGAGAATTAAGCATACTCCTTTTTGCTTCAAAGCTGGTCTTGAATCTGATCCTTTTATTTTCTGGAGTTGTGAGTGAGACAGTATGATTGGCACAATCTATCACTCCTTTGTACTTAGTCATCCAGTCCATTCCCAGAATGACATCCAATCCTTGGGAGTTTAAAATTATCAAGTTAACGGGAAACTTATACCTCCCAAACTCTATGACTAGGTCATGACATCCTAAATTCACTATCATTTCTCCACTAGGAGAACTTACTCTTATAGGACACCCAATAGTTTCTACCGGTAGTTCATTTCTTTCAACAAATGCTCTTGATATGAATGAATGAGATGCACCAGTATCAAAGAGTACAAATTCTGGAATAGAATTGAGTCTGAACTTACCAGCAACAGCATCAGGCTCCTCATAGACCTCCTCCACATTGATGTGGTTCACCTGTCCCTTCTGAAAAGGGTTGGGCTTGTTAGGTCCTTCAACTTTCTTTTCAGGGCAGTCATTTGCATAATGCCCCATCTTCTTGCATTTGAAGCATTCAACCTGACTGATGTCTCTCTTAACAGGCTGACTTCCACTTCCACTTCCATTACCACTGTGGTGGCTCTTATGTCCAGTCTTGTGGTTCTTGTACTTGTCATTGTCATGACTGCGATGATGCTTGTTGTCATGACGGTTGTGGTTGTGGTGCTTGATGAATTTCCCATGCTTGTGGGATCCTGAGCTTCCACTGTCATCATAATGAGATCGTTTATGAGACGATCCTGAGCTGTGCTTGTCAGAGTGCTTCCTCTTTCTACTCTCAACTTGCTTCATTTTGTTCTCCAAAATAGCAGCCTTATCACAGAGCGACTGATAAGTGGGAACATAGGCCACAGACAATTGCAGATTCAGCTCATCATTCAAGCCTTCAAGAAATTTCTCCTTTCTCTTGGCATCAGTGTCAACTTCATCCGGTGCATAACGCGCCAGATTATTGAACTCTTCAATGTATTCAGCCACGCTGTGGTGGCGCTGCTTCAGATTGTGGAACTCTTTCTTTTTCAGACTCATCACTCCTGATGAGATATGAGCAGTGCGAAAGCCATCCTCAAAGATAGCCCACGTCACTTCATCTATGGGAGTGGTGATCTAGAAGTTGTCCCACCAAGTGGCGGCTGGCCCTTCCAGCAGATGTGCTGCAAATCTGACCTTTTCAGCATCCGTACAGCCCACTGTTACTAAGTCCTTGTTCACAGAACGTAGCCAATCATTGGCCACCATGGGATCAGTCGTTCCCGAGAACTTAGCTGGCCTCAATCTCAAGAACCGGGTGAGCATATCAAAACCCGGTGGGTTGTTGTTGTTGTTGTTATTGTTGTTATTGTTGTTGTTGTTTTGGTTCTGGATGAACGTTGTCATCATCTGCATCAGCTGAGTTTGGGCAGTCATCATTTGCTGCATGTCTGGAGTGACGTTGTTGTTGTTGGGGTTGGGGTTTGCACGACGGGAGGCATCTGTGGTTTGTTCAAATAGAGATGAGAATGAGATACCCATAGATGTTTTCATGCACATTACATCACATAAGCAATCACAAGCATGCAACAAAAGATAAAAGTTCAACAACAAGATAACAAGTTCACAAAGTAAAACACACAAGTAGCAAGCCATCCACATGTCGGATGGTCCAATAACAAGTTCTCAAATAACAAGTATGATAATAAAAGATAAACGAGTAGTCAAGTCTACTCATCAGCATCAATCTCCTCCTTGACAAAGGTAAGACCTGCGTTCTCCATCGCGGCCTTGTTCTCCTCGATGCTAGTGGTCAAGGTCTCTATCTTGGCCTTGAGAGCCCTCTTCTAGGAACGAAGCCTCTCAATCACTGTCTGCTGCTGCTCTAGCTCGAAGTCCTTGGACTGCAGTTCTTCAGTCATGTCCCGGATCTTCTTGTTCCTATCCTGGACACGCTTCTCCTGACTCTTGAACTTCCTGTCCTGGGTCTTGAACTTCGCCTCCATTTCCTTGACTATCTCGTCCTGCTGTGCGAAGAGCTTGTCTTCTCGCGAAGCTGCACCTGGAGCTCGTCATTGCTGAGAATGACATTGGTCCTGTCAGTGTCCACGTGCCTAATGAGAGAATCTAAGTCCTGGAGGTACAGGTGTATCGGCTCTGCTGCGTCCCTCGAATCGTCCTCGAAGTCGATGGACTCTCCGTCCTCATCACGTCTTCCGAAGACGTGGAAGTGGGTGCCTCTAACCTGTTGGGAGTGTCGCCCTAGCAGACGTCCTATCAGATCCTGCATAACTACCTCCATGCCTCTCTCCCTATCGTCGTGCATGAGCTTGAAGACGATGGCCTCCATAGTAGGCTCTGTCTGGCGTTCGGGCTGGTTCACCTTGAAGCCCCAGAGGTCCTTCCTCTCGAACTTGGTGAGGGGATGCACCATGATGGTGGGAAGAGGGAGATTGAGCAAAGTGGTAAGCTCAACGATACGAGGACCAAAGCGGGTAACCTGGAACTCCTCAACAGTGCTGATGGTAATAGGCATCTATTTATAAGACAGAAAAGTTAGAACAACACAATTTAAGATAAAACAAAAGACAAAACATCACAATACATATCCTTGGGAAACAAAACACACAAGTCATGCATACATGAAGTCATCACAACAACCAAGGTTCATTCTTATTTTAAAACAACATTTTGGAAAATAAGGTGATAGGTGGTGGTCCAACTAACGAAGTACGTTTACAATCCTATCTCACTGGATCTGTTGGCTAACACAATGTTTCTAGAGGCAATCATCCTATCTTGCTCACATGACTCTATCACTAAGTCTATAATGTCTCCTCTTAAGGTTTGGTTGGTAGCTTCCAACTCTTGGGTATGTTCCTTCTCTTTCTTCAAGTCTTTTTTGGAGGTTGAGCATTCTGCACTTGACTCTAGCACTAAGTTCTTTGATAGTCCTCCAAGCTGCATCTCTTGCTGACTCAAAGAATGTGGTATGCACCACAGTGTTGGTGTACATGCAGAATCCTGTTTCTTTGTGGTTGTCTTCCTTGTTTTTGTACAAGTGAAGTTGCACCCACCAGTACTCAACTCCTTCATCCATCACAGGAAAGCCTTTGTACACAGCTGCACCATGTATTTCCATTGCCACCATGAGGTCCTTGAGAGCTTTGGGAAACTCTGTCTCACACTCCAAAGTCATGGTCATGAGTGGTCCTTTCCTTACGGCTTCGTTGATGGAATTCATCTACAAATAGAGATGAGAAAGAAGATTAGAAAAGTTTACGAGAAGAATAGACAAGTGCAGAAGTAGTTGAAAAACTTTCCTTAGTGGTTTCCAATCCTAGGGTCATAATCCTACAGGCAACACAGTGCTCTGATACCATCTGTAAGATCCCTCCTTTGTAAAGGAAAAGGATCCCTGTGATTGCAATGCTAGTCCCTGGATCATTGCTAGCATCCACAGTTTAAGATGAAGTACACAGATACAAAGGTCATTTATTACATCCATTCCAGAGATAAACATAGTCTTTACAACTCAAGGCCACAAGCCTAATACAAGAGTTTGAATAAGTAAATAAATATAAGTCTTCATCTTCATGTGCCACAGGCAAACATGTTGAGTGTAGACTCATGACACCTAATCCTCATCAGAGTAACATGCAACATAACAAGTTACAGCCACAGTGGGTCAATACTTTGGAATAGTATAGGCAAGTGATACCTTAGTAAATTTTAAGTGGACTATATTACTATATGCAATTTGGCTAAGTGTAGCTTGGCTTGCTTTGCACAAAATAGGTTTTTCCTATTAGTTCAAATCACTAAGTTTTTCTTTGTCAAAACTTTTCCCAAGAAACCATCAATAGACATTGAGGTCCTTCCCCCTTGTTCACCAACAAGTTTTACTTAGAAGTTGGAGTGATGAGATTCTTGATAGCTTCCATGTCTTGATGCTCAAGTTGTCCATTGCCATGGACTTGGCTAAGTACTTAGATTTTTTCACCTGCAGAGGTTGTGCACTTTCCCCACCAGACTTGGTTTCACCAAGACAGGACCTTTCAGAAGCCTTCCCTTAGCCAAATGGACGCGTTCCAACCTATCATCCCACTACCACCAACTGTCCAAATGACTAAGTTCTAGCAACCTATGTGATCCAGGCAGAGCCCATATTGCCAAGTGGCTGCACTAGAAGCTTCTCAACACTTGGCCTCTAAAATCCCTTTGTTCCTGGGTGGCAATCCACAAGTGTGATACACAAGGTAAACCATAGCCATGGGCCTTGTGTAACCACTCAACCAAAAACCACCAAGCAATTACCATTCCACCTAGGTGATTCATTGACTTAGTTGTTTTATTAAGAAAAAAACATAAGTCCATAGACTTAGAAATATTTTCATCATAGCATGTGTATATCTTACCAACCCTTGTTTGCTACTAGCTAGGCTAATCATGGCATAGTAACTTAACTTAGAAATTTCCTAGCAATTCTACAACTACTTAGGATTTCCCAACATGGCATTTGGCAAAACAGTAACACATGCAAGACTTAGCAAAATATTTCTAATGCTTGTATGAAAATATAGGGATTGTAATATTCATGAAGTACCACTTGCCTTGGTAGTTGGGAGAGTATCACTCTTCACAATCACAATCACTAGCACCAAAATCTACACATAGAATATAGCCACAATCACATACAAAACATATACAATCAAAAATATATATGCATGCATGCAAGTTGCTAAGTGATGAATTTTAAAACTCAACCAAGCAAGTGCATAGTACTGAATCATAACCAAGTCAAAAACTTGCTAAACCAAGTTTATTTGACACTAAAACAAATTCCTAAACAAATTCTATACTCAAAATAGTCCTAAACAAGTTTCTGCAAATAAAATCATTTGAACAGAAACTAAACATTAAACACATTGCATAAATGGAAAGGGCTTGTTCCCCTGATTCCAACAGTATAAAATTTGTCAAAATGTAACGTGGGGATCAAAAGTTATAGCCTAATCAAATTTGAATATAAATCTGTTTTAAAATCTGTTTTAAAACCAAACCCTAGCCACGCGTCCTAATCTTACTGGCGCGTACCGGTTTGCGTTGGATCACGCACGCGAGCCATAGGATCTAAGTGGCGATGCACGGTTCAGATCAAAACGTAACGCTTCGCTAAGTGGTTCTATCGCACGCGTTGGATCTAGATCCAACGACTCTTGATCAAACGACCAAGGTCTGGCGGCGCGCGGCGACGGCGAGCGGCGGAGCGCTCTGTCCGTGGCGGTGCCGGCGTTCTAGGTCGCCCGGGGAGGAAAGAGTGTGCTCACCAGAATCGCAGGGTCGAGGCGAAGCTCAACATGGAGGTGGCTTGGCAAGGGGCGCACGGGGTCGTCGGAGATTCCTCGCCGGAGTTCGCGAACGCGTCGGGTGCGGCTGCTTGTTGACGTTAGCGAAGGTACAGATCGTGCCAATTCAAAATAAGCAGTGCGTTAGATGCACGGAGTGATGCTGGTCATGTGAGTGTCAAAGAGAGGACAAGGGGCGGTCAGAACTAACCAGGAAGGTTCGCCGGAGTTGGAGACGGCGTCAGATTCTCTCGGTGCTCGTCGAAGTTGAAGCTCTGGATCACAATCAGACAAGCAAAGGGGATCAGGAGGTGCGCGAGAGAGTTGCGAAGCTTCTCGTATGAACCAGAGAGGAAGGGGCGCACAAGGTTTACCAGAATTGGTCGCCGGAGCAGGTTCTGTCTGCGGCGGCGCAGGAGCGAATACTGGCAGCCTGGTGGTGAGAAGGGTGTGAAGTGTGGGGGGAAATGACCGCGAGGGGGAGAGGTTCTTATAGCCGGAGCTGGGCGTGGAGTTACTCGTGGAATCAAGGGGATTTAACATGGCAGTGACTGCGGCGAGTAACGGCGGCGAGAGCGGCGCAGGCGCGCGTGATTGACGAAGACGACGACGGGGTCACGGGTCCACTTGTCAGCGAAATAAGCAGAAGGGAAGGGGGTCTGGGTGTCAGTGACTCCGCGGGTGTGTCGGCGCGTGCGAGAGAGAGAGGAGGCCCGGGTGGGCTAGCTGGGCCGGTTTTGCTGTTGGGCTAGAATAGGAGCGCCGGCCTTTTTCTTTTTCTTTATTCCTTTTCTATTTCTGAATTGATTTTCTGGATTGAGTTTCAAATGAATTCAAACTCTTTTTGAATTCAAATCTTTTTGGGATTTTTGCAGTGTGCAACAGTCACAAAACTTGGCATAAAACCATGTGGAAATAACAGGGACATTGCACTTGGTTTGCAAATGTTTGAAAATAGTTTTTGAAACCATTTCTATTTTGTAAAATTTTGTTCAAATTCCACACTCAATCCAATCAACAAGGGAGACAAACAATCTTGGTTTAAAACATTCAAGCTCTCAAATGGGGATGGCCATTTGATTTAAGTTTGCTCACATAAAATGATAGCACTATGTGCTTCTGTTTTCTTGAAATGAGTTTGAAATTGATCTCAAATCTATATGCATGCATGATATGCAATCTTTGAAATCATGAATTTAGGGATGTTACACCCATGATACTTTACTTATCCGAGGTTTTGATCGTCGATATCTCTGCATACCAAGTTCAACCTTGTTACCGATAAGTACTCTTTACTCGTTCCAATGATATGTGATCCCTTGTGAGCCAGTCACATGCTTGTAAGCTAATTGTATGATGATACGTCGTAAACATATCTATAATTTTTGATGGTCCATGCTTGTTTAGTATCCACTTTGCTTTGCTTTGTCTACACTTTGAATTATTTTTATACGTTTTCTGGGACTAACCTATTAGCAAGTTGCCACAGTGCTAGTTGCCTATTTTCTACTGTTTTTGGTTCCAGAAAAGCCAGAACATAAACATTCTTAGAATTGGACGGGACAAAAGCCAAAGTCAATATTTCACCGAGGAGAACACGGAGCCAGAAGACGAGACGGAGGAGGTCCACGAGGGGCCCACACCCCCTGGCCACGCGGCTAGGCCTGGCCCGCGCCTGGGGGGTGCGGCCACCTTGGGCACCCCCTCGACCTCCCCCTTCTCCTATAAGAAGCCCACGATGCCAAAACCCTAAGTACCCGATCAGATCTCCATGAAATAGTCAGTAGCCGCCGCCACCATCGTCCCTAGATCAGGGGGATCTGAAGATCTTCCCGGCACCCTGCCGGAGGGGAGAGATCATCCCGGAGGCCTTCTTCATCACCATGCCAGCCTCCGGTATGATGTGTGAGTAGTTCCACCTTGGAGTATGGGTCCATACAGTATCTAGATGGTTGTTTCTCCTCTTTTGTGCTACCATGTCTAGATATTGTGAGCTCCATTCTGTATCAAGATCATCTATTTGTAATCATGTGTGTTGTGTTTGCGGGGATCTGATGGATATTGAGATTACTATGTCAGATTGGTTAATGGTTTTGTCTTATTGATTCTATCATGTCTGTGTTGTTTGAGATCTTGCATGCTCTCCGTTTCTAGTAGCTATCTTGGCCAAGTAGATGCTAGTGACTCCAAGAGGGAGTATTTATGCTCGATAGTGGGTTCATGCCTCTATTGAATCTGAGGAAGTGACCGAAATATCTAAGGTTATAGATGTGTTGTTACTACTAGGTAGAAAACAACGATCTTTTGTTCATGGAACAATTGTATTGTTTACTTTACACACATTGCTTAAAGTAGTTATCCGTTGCTTGCAACTTAATACTGGAGGGGGTTCGGATGATAACCTGAAGGTGGATTACTAGTCATAGATGTCGTTGGATGGCGGTCTATGTATATTGTTGTAATGCCCAATCGAATCTCATAGGATCATGAATGTTTAGTATTGCATTGTTATGCCTTGCTATGTCCTGTCAATTGCCCCGCTGTAATTTGTTTACCCAACATGTTATGTTGTTTATCTTAAGGAGAACACCTCTAGTGAACTATGGACCCTAGTCCAATATTTACCATTGATACATCTTCCACTATTGCTGTTTACTTTCTGCAAGCCACCATTACCTTCCACACCATACGTTTAATCCTTTGTTTTCAGCAAATTGGTGAGATTGACAACCTCACTGTTCGTTGGGGCAAAGTCTTGAGTTTGTGTTGTGCAGGTTTCCAAGTTGCTAGCAACAGAGTCGTTTCCTTCCTCCTACTAGTTCGATAACTTTGGTTTCTTACTAAGGGAAAACTTATTGTTTTACTCATCGTACCTTCCTCTTGGGGTTTCCCAACGAAGCTCTACAGTGATCTAAGCCGCATCAGATGATGTCACATCCCAAAATTTTCCAAATTTTGAAATGTGAAAAATAATTAAACAAAATAATTTTTTGTTGAAATTTAGGGTGAGAAGAAACTTTTTGATTCCAATTGGAAACCCCAAAACCTATTTTGATCAAATAAAATCCTAAAGGGATTTAAAAAGATAAACAATTAATAAAGAAAGTATAATAGTTGGAATCACTATTTTTGGATCTTTTAATAAAAAGAAATGGTTTTCAAAAGCAAAGGTAGAATTATTAAATAAGGATTATTTTATAGAGCCAAATTAAACCTTGGCCAAGCTTTTGAAATAAAATATTTTGTTTTGATTAAAAGAGTAAAGGTTTATTTAAATAAAATAATGAGGATTTATTATTATCCAATTTTATTAAAGTAAAGGCTTTTCCATTTTAAATAAACACTAAAACTTGTTAATTTATTTTAAATAAGATTTCCAAGTGTTTTTGTTTTTCAAGTGAAACCTACTGAAAAGGTTTTGGTTTGGTTTAGATTTCAAATAGAGTTTTTTTATAAATAAATTAAATCCTATTTGAATTAATGACTAAGGTCTATTTATTTAATCATTAATGGATCCTAAAAAGATTAAAAAAATTATTTTGCTTTGGACCTTGGAATGTGTTGTTAAACATAATTAAAAACTACACAAAGTTTAGCAAAGGTTTGAATTGATTTGTTGTTTGAATTGTTTGTTTGAAAATCAAAACATAAATTCATAATGGAAAAATAAAAAGCTTTCAGAATAAAAAAATAGAAATAGACACAGCCCACTGGCAGGCCCAACCCAGCCCAGCAACCTAGCCCAGCTAAACTCCCCGCGGTGAAACGTTTTCTACCCAACCCTGCACCCGCGCAGTCACAGACGAGTGGACCCCGCGCCCCCTCTCTCACTGTCAGCACGACCCCACGCCACCTCACCGTCGTCTTCAACCCCACGACCACGTCCTCCTCGCTGTTGCCGCCTTGATTGTAGCGATGAATTCGGGTTAATGCCTGACTTAATCCTCGCCGTGACCACGCCCCCTTAACCGCCTGTTCCTCCTTCCTCTTTCCCCTCGCTTGCCTCTCCCTCTCTGCCCCCAGGCTGGGTAAATTTTGAGCTCAAACCTTCTCTGCTCCGACGAGGTTTCCGTCGATTCCGGCGCCGACCAACCGCCCCTCACCTTCCACTACACACAGACTTGCTCCCCACCTCCTGGCGCGTCTCCCAGTACCCTCCATTTGCTCGTGCATGCACCATAGGCTCGGCAACTTCGAAGACGGAGCACCACCGTGAACCTCCCCAACTCCGGCGACCTCCCCAGGTGAACCCTGACCCCCCCTCTATCTCTCGAGGACCCTCAGATATTCTCCAATTTCACGCGAGTCTAATGCTCCCTCCCAATCACCATCTCATGGCTTGCAGCTCCGTCTCCGTCGACATCCAGACGAGCCCGACGCCGCAGCAACTCCGTTGAGCGATTCACATCTTCCCCGTGCGCCCCTCACCAAACCAACAGCGCCTCGAGCTTCACCAGGACCCTGCAAACCCTATGAGCATCTCCTCTCCCTCCCTTGCTTCCTGTAATCGCCGTGACACCACCGCCCGAGCGTGCGCCGCCGCCAGGCAATGGTCAAACCCATGTGAGCTGTTAGATCGCCATCCAGTGGCTGCGATATAACAACTTAACGAAGGGGTATCAGTCGATCTACACCGTGTGATCTAAATGAGATCCCACGGTCTGTAACAGTCGATCCAACCAAATCGTTTTCAACCAATAGGAAACAGCCACGTGGACATGGTTTAGTTTAAAACAGAAATTAGAATCTATTTGATATGCAAACTTGTAAAATTCATAACTTTAGTTCTACACGTCCAAATTTTTCAAATTTTATATCAATGGAATCAGAAGAACAAGTACTTTGCAACCATGGACTTTGTTTAATTATTTGCTTCTAGAAAATTAGTTGAAATTACAGAAACATGTGTAGGCTTATTTTGAATATAAAAATTGTTCTAGGTTTAATTTTGGGGTGAAATCTTTGCAAAATGGATTGTTGTGAACCTACTGACCATAGGAACCAACTTATGGATTTAAATATGTATTTTGTGAAGTTTAGAAATAAATATTTGAATTAGCTCATTTCTAGTCAAATAAAAATATTGATTATGATTTAAAAATGATTTTTGAGTGAAACATTTGGGAAATGATTTGATTCAAACCTTCTGACCCTAAACACCAAGTCTTGAGAATTAAAATATACTTGGTGAACTCTTTAAAGAATATTGTTTTGCTAAAAGCATTTTCAACCACATAAAATAATGATTTAATTTAAAAAAAATGGTTTATTGATGAAACCTTTTGCAAATGGTTTTACCACTTTAGTAGATGACCACTTTGAACTTTATAATGTTTAAAGCCTAGTATAAACCACTTTTGCAAATAAAACTATCTAATGCTTGCATGCATGACCTTGTTTTTTGTTATTTTATGTGTGATAAATTGATTGGAATGCTAGTTGAAGTTGTGTTTGCTTGATTGAATTGTAGTGGAATTAGAAGAGTGTGATATTGGCAAGATCAAGAAGTGAACCAACATTCTCTACTAAAAAGGCAAGTGACACTATCATCCAAGTCCTACTATTTTCATTACACTTAGTAGATTTTTGTAACATGCATGGAAAGGACTACTATATTTTATGCTATGCTAAATCCTAATAGGATACCCTTATATTTTCCTTAGTGGAAACATTGTAGTTGTAATATGCTTAGCCCTGCTATATATATTGGGATGGGATACATGATATGATTATATAAAGTGTTGGAAAGAATATGTTTTATATAATAAAACAAGTACTCAATGAACCACCTGGGTGGAAAAGGATTCTCAAGGTTGGACAAGGTGGCAACAAAAGGAACCATGTTTATATGGCTATCTCTTTTTGTATGTGCACTAGAAGAAAACCACCCAGGGACTTAGAGATTGAACATGTTTCTCGTACAGTGGCTTCCGTGTACTGCCACATGCTAAATGGGCTCTGGCTTAGTCAACTACATAGTGGAAGACTCATGCATTGGCATCTTCAGGTTAACTAGAATTGTGTAAGGGAAATTTATCCCTACATTGGTGCCTGGTAGACAAGCTAGCATTGTGTAATGAGAGGACTTCTATGGAAAGACTTTGTCACATTCTTAATCTGCCAGTACTCCATCTTGGTGAGTACTTATCTAGTGGCCACTGGTGGCATCAAGATGAGATTATGTCATGTGGGTAAAGTGTACAACTTCTGCAGAAGATCAAATTCTAAGTACTTAGCCGTGTCCCCGGTTATGGACAATACTGAGCAACTAAGGCCTGAAGCTATGAAAGATCTCGACACTCCAATTTCTCAAAGTAAAACTTGATGGTGACAACAAGGGATTTGAAGCACTTGGAGTTTTCCAAGGAGTTCAGAAAGATTTGAAAAAAGATCAAAACTATTTTGAAAAGATAGGATAAAACTATATTGCTTTCTGCAAAAGAGCCTAAACCCTACTTAGCCAAATATGCATGTAATGATAGGATCCACTTATTTCTACATAGTAGTGAAACTTGCCAATACAATTCAAATGTATTGACCCTTGTGGCTGCAACTTATTATGTTGCAGGTTTGTTTGATGTTAGTGAAGTGTGTTGAATAGGATTACAAGTCTACAACCAACATGACTGCCTGTGGCACTTTGAAGATGAAGGACTCCATGCTTTATAGATATTCTGCTGCATTGTAATGAGATAGCCAAATGAGCTATGTAAGATGTAATGAATTATTTTATTCCTGGTTATAAAGTTGTATTATGACCTTTGTTTCTTGATATTACATCTTAACTGTGGATGCTAGCTACCGATCCAGGGACTAGCATTATAAACACAGGGATCTCTACCTTATTAAAGGTTGGAAACCTTACAGATGGTATCAGAGAACTGTGTTGCCTGTAGGATTGTAACCCTAGGATTGGACAAAACCCCTTAGAAAAATAGGAGTTGTATTTGTTCCAAAAACTTATCTACAAATAATCTTGTAAACTCTTTCCTCAACCTTTTGGTTTTGATTCTACACCTCTTCCTTTTCAACTTGATGGACAAATCCATGACCAATGACTTCAACTTTAGTTCCAACAAGGATTTCAACATAGACATCACTAAGGACTACAAGTGAGAACCAAGAGACATTATATTGCCTACCAAAGACATGGATGTCAAGTTAGAGTATGGATCATATTGACCTATGAGGTATGACTATACTAAGTTGATTATTTTAAGAAAACTTGTTGTTTCCTTCAACTCATGAGTTAAACTCATAAGTTGATAAGTGAATAGTTGCTTGTTGATTGCTTGATTGTTTGATTGAACTGGGTTGGTTTGAGTTGTGTGTTAGAACTTCTTAAAAACCTATCCACCCATACTCATCCCTATCAAACCAACAGATGCCTCCCCGTCGTGCCAACCCCAACCAAAACAACAATATTCCTCCTGAGATGCAGCAGATGATGACAGCTCAGACCCAACTGATGCAGATGATGAACTCATTCATACAGAATCAAAATAACAACAACAACAATCAGAATAATCCTCCAGCACTTGACATGCTCACCAAATTTCTGAAACTTAGACCTGCAAGGTTCTCTGGAACAACTGATCCAATGGAATCCAATGACTGGTTACGTTTGGTGAATAAGGACTTAGTGACTGTTGGATGCACCGACGAAGAAAAAGTTAGGTTTGCATCACATCTGCTTGAAGGACCAGCGGCAACATGGTGGGACAACTTCCAGATCACCACTCCCCTTGAAGATGTAACTTGGACTATTTTTGAGGATGGTTTCCGTACAGCTCACATCTCATCTAGAGTGATGAGCTTGAAGAAAAAGGAATTTCACAATCTGAAACAACGTCACCTCAGTGTGGCTGAATACATTGAAGAGTTCAACAATCTAGCACGCTATGCACTGGATGAAGTTGACACAGATGCTAAGAGAAAGGAGAAATTTCTTGAAGGACTTAATGATGAGTTGAACCTGCAGCTAGCTGTTGCCTATGTCCCAACTTATCAATCACTCTGTGACAAAGCCACTATATTGGAAAACAAGATGAATCAAGTTGAGAATAGAAAGAGGAAGCATAAACTCAAGCATCACTCAGAATCATCACAAAAGAAGCGTTCATTCAAAAAGAGCAATGAAGATTCTGAACCACATCAATATCACCACAACAACAATGGAAGTGATAATAATGGAAATGGTACTGACAATGGAGATGACCTTGGTCAGAATCAACATGACAATTTCAGGAAGAAAGATATTAGCCAGTTGCTGTGATATAATTGCAAGGAACTTGGAGACTATGAATCAGACTGTCCTGAGAAGGAAAAGAATAAGGATACTAGAGGAGCAAATGGAAATGACTCCAATGTGACCGAGAAAGGACATGTGAACCACTTTGACATGGATCGGAACCTTGAAGAGATACAAGAAGTGGATGTCAGGAATTAGTTAACTCAGTTGAGCCAAATAAGGATTCCTTGTATGGATATCAAGTGTTGAACCCATAGTCAAGTGAACCATCAATGTAACCCTATGAGACTTTCTTTTAAGGGTGGTAGTTCCCTAGTTGCCTTGAAGCCAACTTGTAACCCCTAGCCTTCCCAAATCTCGGGATGAGATTTATTTTAAGGGTGGTAGCCTGTCACATCCCAAAAAATTCCAAATTTTGAAATGTGAAAAATAATTAAACAAAATAATTTTTTGTTGAAATTTAGGGTGAGAAGAAACTTTTTGATTCCAATTGGAAACCCCAAAACCTATTTTGATCAAATAAAATCCTAAAGGGATTTAAAAAGATAAACAATTAATAAAGAAAGTATAATAGTTGGAATCACTATTTTTGGATCTTTTAATAAAAATATATGGTTTTCAAAAGCAAAGGTAGAATTATTAAATAAGGATTATTTTATAGAGCCAAATTAAACCTTGGCCAAGCTTTTGAAATGAAATATTTTGTTTTGATTAAAAGAGTAAAGGTTTATTTAAATAAAATAATGAGGATTTATTATTATCAAATTTTATTAAAGTAAAGGCTTTTCCATTTTAAATAAACACTAAAACTTGTTAATTTATTTTAAATAAGATTTCCAAGTGTT
The DNA here is from genome assembly GCA_916181665.1 of Avena sativa. Lineage (NCBI taxonomy): Eukaryota > Viridiplantae > Streptophyta > Magnoliopsida > Poales > Poaceae > Avena > Avena sativa. Next base: position 159,485,524 of record OV702294.1, on the reverse strand, counting down.
TTTGTTTTTCAAGTGAAACCTACTGAAAAGGTTTTGGTTTGGTTTAGATTTCAAATAGAGTTTTTTTATAAATAAATTAAATCCTATTTGAATTAATGACTAAGGTCTATTTATTTAATCATTAATGGATCCTAAAAAGATTAAAAAAAATTATTTTGCTTTGGACCTTGGAATGTGTTGTTAAACAAAATTAAAAACTACACAAATTTTAGCAAAGGTTTGAATTGATTTGTTGTTTGAATTGTTTGTTTGAAAATCAAAACATAAATTCATAATGGAAAAAGAAAAAGCTTTCAGAATAAAAAAATAGAAACAGACACAGCCCACTCCCAGGCCCAACCCAGCCCAGCAACCTAGCCCAGCTAAACTCCCCGCGGTGAAACGTTTTCTACCCAACCCTGCACCCGCGCAGTCAAAGACGAGTGGACCCCGCGCCCCCTCTCTCTCTCTCACTGTCAGCACGACCCCACGCCACCTCACCGTCGTCTTCAACCCCACGACCACGTCCTCCTTGCCGTTGTCGCCTTGATTGCAGCGATGAATTCGGGTTAATGCCTGACTTAATCCTCACCGTGACCACGCCCCCTTAACCGCTTGTTCCTCCTCCCTCTTTCCCCTCGCTTGCCTCTCCCTCTCTGCCCCCAGGTTGGGTAAATTTTGAGCTCAAACCTTCTCTGTTCCGACGAGGTTTCCGTCAATTCCGGCGCCGACCAACCGCCCCTCGCCTTCCACTACACACGGACTTGCTCCCCACCTCCTGGCGCGTCTCCCAGTACCCTCCATTTGCTCGCGCATGCACCATAGGCTCGGCAACTTCGAAGATGGAGCACCACCGTGAACCTCCCCAACTCCGGCGACCTCCCCAGGTGAACCCTGACCCCCCTCTGTCTCTTGAGGACCCTCGGATATTCTCCAGTTTCACGCGAGTCTAATGCTCCCTCCCAATCACCATCTCATGGCCCGTAGCTCCGTCCCCGTCGACATCCAGACGAGCCCGACGCCGCAGCAACTCCGGTGAGCGATTCACATCTTCCCCGTGTGCCCCTCGCCAAACCAACAGCGCCTCGAGCTTCACCAGGACCCTGCGAACCCTGTGAGAATCTCCTCTCCCTCCCTTGCTTCCTGTAATCGCCGCGACGCCACCGCCCGAGCGTGCGCCGCTGCCAGCCGCCGCTAGCGCCGCCAGGCAATGGTCAAACCCATGTGAGCCGTTAGATCACCATCCAGTGGCTGCGATATAACAACTTAACAAAGGGGTATCAGTCGATCTACACCGTGTGATCTAAATGAGATCCCACGGTATGTAATAGTCGATCCAACCGAATTGTTTTCAACCAATAGGAAACAGCCACGTGGACATGGTTTAGTTTAAAACAGAAATTAGAATCTATTTGATATGCAAACTTGTAGAATTCATAACTTTAGTTCTACACGTCCAAATTTTGCAAATTTTATATCAATGGAATCAGAAGAACAAATACTTTGCAACCATGCTCTTTTTAATGATTTTCTTCTGGAAAATTGGTTGAAATTACAGAAACATGTGTAAGCTTATTTTGAATATAAAAATTGTTCTAGGTTTAATTTTGGGGTGAAATCTTTGCAAAATGGATTGTTGTGAACCTACTGACCATAGGAACCAACTTATGGTTTTAAAGATGTATTTTGTGAAGTTTAGAAATAAATATTTGAATTAGCTCATTTCTAGTCAAATAAAAATATTGATTATGATTTAGAAATGATTTTTGAGTGAAACCTTTGGGAAAAGATTTGATTCAAACCTTGTGAACCTAAACACCAAGTCTTGAGAATTAAAATATACTTGGTGAACTCTTTAAAGAATATTGCTTTGCTAAAAGCATTTTCAACCACATAAAATAATGATTTGATTTTAAAAAAATGGTTTATAGATGAAACCTTTTGCAAATGGTTTTACCACTTTAGTAGATGACCACTTTGAACTTTATAATGTTTAAAGCCTAGTAGAAACCACTTTTGCAAATAAAACTATCTTTTGCATGCTTGCATGCATGACCTTGTTTTTTGTTATTTTATGTGTGATAAATTGATTGGAATGCTAGTTTAAGTTGTGTTTGCTTGATTGAATTGTAGTGGAATTAGAAGAGTGTGATATTGGCAAGATCAATAAGTGAACCAACATTCTCTACTAAAAAGGAAAGTGACACTATCATCCAAGTCCTACTATTTTCATTACACTTAGTAGATTTTTGTAACATGCATGGAAAGGACTACTACATTTTATGCTATGCTAAATCCTAATAGGATACCCTTATATTTTCCTTAGTGGAAACATTGTAGTTGTAATATGCTTAGCCCTGCTATATATATTGGGATGGGATACATGATATGATTATATAAAGTGTTGGAAAGAATATGTTTTATATAATAAAACAAGTACTCAATGAACCACCTGGGTGGAAAAGGATACTCAAGGTTGGACAAGGTGGCAACAAAAGGAACCATGTTGATATGGCTATCTCTTTTTGTATGTGCACTAGAAGAATACCACCCAGGGACTTAGAGATTGAACATGTTTCTCGTACAGTGGCTTCCGTGTACAGCCACATGCTAAATGGGCTCTGGCTTAGTCAACTACATAGTGGAAGACTCATGCATTGGCATCTTCAGGTTAACTAGAATTGTGTAAGGGAAATTTATCCCTACATTGGTGCCTGGTAGACAAGCTAGCATTGTGTAATGAGAGGACTTCTATGGAAAGACTTTGTCACATTCTCAATCTGCTAGTACTCCATCTTGGTGAGTACTTATCCAGCGACCACTGGTGGCATCAAGATGAGATTCTGTCATGTGGGTAAAGTGTACAACTTCTGCAGAAGATCAAATTCTAAGTACTTAGCCGTGTCCCTGGTTATGGACAATACTGAGCAACTAAGGCCTGAAGCTATGAAAGATCTCGACACTCCAATGTCTCAAAGTAAAACTTGATGGTGACAACAAGGGATTTGAAGCACTTGGAGTTTTCCAAGGAGTTCGGAAAGATTTGACAAAAGATCAAAACTATATTGAAAAGATAGGATAAAACTATATTGCTTTCTGCAAAAGAGCCTAAACCCTACTTAGCCAAATATGCATGTAATGATAGGATCCACTTATTTCTACATAATAGTGAAACTTGCCAATACAATTCAAATGTATTGACCCTTGTGGCTACAACTTATTATGTTGCAGGTTTGTTTGATGTTAGTGAAGTGTGTTGAATAGGATTACAAGTCTACAACCAACATGACTGCCTGTGGCACTTTGAAGATGAAGGACTCCATGCTTTATAGATATTCTGCTGCATTGTAATGAGATAGCCAAATGAGCTATGTAAGATGTAATGAATTATTTTATTCCTGGTTATAAAGTTGTATTATGACCTTTGTTTCTTGATATTACATCTTAACTATGGATGCTAGCTATTGATGCAGGGACTAGCATTGTAAACACAGGGATCTCTACCTTATTAAAGGTTGGAAACCTTACAGATGACATTCCACCGAGAGGGCCCATAGTGTATCTATCTGTCATATGGATGGACAAATCCCACTCTTGATCCATGTGACTCAACACATACTTTACGAATACTCAATGCCACCTTTATAACCACCTAGTTACGAAGTGGTGTCTGATGTCATCAAAGCATCCATCCGGTGATGGTGATTAACATGATATCATGGTCAAAGGATTTAGGTTACTATGTATCTGAAAGCTTATAGCAAACGAACTATTTAAATGACTTGAGGCATCAAATGATATGACCTTGTTATTAATAACATCAAATGTTCATGATCAGGAAACCATGATCATCTATTAATCAACAAGCTAGTTTAACAAGAGGCTTTACTAGGGACTCTTACATGTTTACAAATTGCACAAGTATTAATGTTTCCTATTAATACAATTATAGCATGGTATGTAAACATTTATCATAAACATGAAGATGTGATAATAATCACTTTATTATTGCCTCTTGGGCATATCTCCAACAGTCTCCCACTTGCACTAGAGACAATAATCTAGTTTCAAACTTTTGTGCTTTCAACACCTATGGCTTTCCGGTGTTGCATATACACGATTGCTAGTGGTTAACTAATCTTTGGATGCATGTCTTTGCGTCCACGCACCACTCATTCTCTAATGAGATGGCTTTGTATAAATTTGGTCCTTTGGTGAGACCTTTAGTTCCTTAGGGATTAAACTATATCGATAATTGTTGTACAATATATCTTCATAGTACTCGCCCGCTGTGAATTATATCTAGTTTGATAAAAAATCTACTTGACACAAATTCCCTCTTTTGCTGATACAATAACAGTCATATACTTAGACTTTTGTTGTAGTATCTATCATAATGTTTCAACTTTGGAACTTATCCAAATCCATTATGGAACTTCCTTTCCATTACATTGTGCCACTCATAGTTTAAATTGAGATAAACTTAATTTGTACTTTGTGACAAAACTAGTATCAATGTAATACTTTAAAATGAACTATCTATCTATCTATCTGTCACCTCTACAAAATTAACATATTCTTAGTTCTTCCAAAAGATCATAAGAATATCCTTACTATTGCCCAATGATCATCTTTATGAATCACTCCGGTATATTTTCATAACATTTAGAGTACAGGACATATCTGTATGTGTACATATCACAATATGATTAAAAATACTCTTTGTGATTTCATTCACCAAGTATCAAAAATACTTGAATCTTTGTTTCACTTACCAAGTGTCAATACACTTGAATTTCGATTCAACCCTCTCTGTGTGACAAGAACCTTTCTTGTCATTTCCATATTGAACTCATTCAACATCTCATCTATGTACTTTTGGAACAACCATATTAGCGTCTCAATTTATCCATATAGATATTGATGCCAAATATCCGGGTTTTGCCTAAGTCTTTCATCGAGATGAAATTCTTAACCTGTGTCAATAAAAGATACATCATTTCCAATCAACAATATGTCTTTCACATAATGTATTAGAAATATGTCTTAGCGCTCCCACTTAATTTCTTGCAAACGCAAGCATCTTCATTGTCTTTGATGAAATTAAACTCTTTTAACAGTTTCATCACGATGAAGATTCTATCTCCTCGGTGCTTACTTCAACCATTGAAGTTTGCATGCGCTTTTAGCATCCTTTGAATTAACAAGACCCTTTGGATCGTGTCATGAAGGTAACTAACTTTGTTTTGTTTGTTCAACTACCATATACCAAAATTATATGTAGTGGTTGCTATATTAATCCGTCTAGACTAAATATCGCTATGAAATATCAAATCTTGTCATAGTCAACTCCTTGAACATTTTTGTAAACTCTTTCCCGACATGTCGACTATTTCATAGATGTGAAACATCTATGTCTATTTCTTTATAGATCCAAATATGACTGTTAGGTCTTACACCTTTCCAGAGGGTCTTCCAAGTTCAAATCTTGATTTCTCGTGTATGGAACTATCATGAATTCTATGGCTTTAATCCATCTGATGGAGTCAGGGCCCATCATCGCTTCTTTGCATACAGTCGATTCATCATTATCAAACAACAATGATTTTACTTTCAAATCCTAGTATTTGATTGTTTATCCGACCTACTTGGTTCAATAGGAACATAGACCTCCATGACCACACCCTTTGAGGTACATGCGCCATGAGCATTGTTGTTGCCTCCGAAACACTTCCCGGTGCTGCGCAACTCAGCACATATAGCTAAGGTTCTTTTAACCTTATCAAAGTTCTATTGTTCTCCCACTTAAATTTTCACGAAAAAATTTCTTCTAAAAGAAACTTGACGTTCTAAGCGACAAACACTTTTGTCTTTGGTGTTATGGAGGAATATCCAACGATTATTCGAAATAACTTACAAAGACATGCTCATCCGACTTTGGTTGTAAACATCTTACTTATGCATAGTATACCAATGTTTAAGAAAGGACAACTTGGGTTTTATCCCAAACCATAACCTTATATGGTGTCATTTCAACGGATCATGATGGAGCTCTTTTCAGTGTAAAAAGCGGTAGTCACTAAAGCTTTAAATCTTTAAAATATAATGGCAGTTTTATAAATTGCACCTTTGATCTTACCATGTCGAACAAGGTTTCATTACATATCTCGAACACTCCATACTACTATGGTGTTTTCGGGAAACATAAATCTATGGAATGATTCCTCAAATCTTAGATGTTTTGCTAAGCTTCTAACTCAAATATCTTCCTTGATGATCCTATCATAAATTCTTTATTTTCTTGTTACAATGATTTTCCACTTCATCTTGAAAGTCTTTGAACATTTTCAAATGTTTCACACTTCATCCTCATTAAGCAAATATGCATATATTCACTCAAATTTTCGGAGAAAGCATATGAAGTTGAAATCCATCGCTCTTGACTACACATAATGGGCTTCATACATCTATATGTACAAGTAAGCTAGTCATTCGTTCCCTTTTAGCCTATGAACGGATTTTTAATTATCTCTAGGAAAGTCTCCCAAGCATCATTTGATCGAAATCAAAATACTCCAAAATTCCATCAAGAATGGAGTTTCTTCATGTTTTCTTTCTATTAAAATTTAAACGGCGATGTCACTTTCTAAGTGATCTTTCAATCATTTGTCTTTCGACATTTTTAGCATTAGTTTTATGGATGTGCTTTCTCCAACTAGATTTGTAAATCATCCATCTTTTATGGATTACGACAATTATTTGAACAACCCTTTTTTTCTCATAATACCTGATTGAAACAAATCTTGAAGGTAAGATTTGATGTTAACGATCAACACAACAATAGTTTGTTTGTTTTCGATGAACATCATCACCTATTCTCTTGATAGTTACTTAGGCCATTTTAGTTCATGAATTGTGTTGTTTTGTATGACTTTTCATACCAACAAATTCGGTATCCAATAATTAAGAACCACATTGTTTAACAAGCAAGGAATACAGCCATAACATGTATATCATCTATATACCTAAGCTAAACAATTCTAGTATTTTCTTTTCTGCCAAATATTTATGAGATTCTCTTTCAACATTAACTTTTACTTTTTAAAAGAATCTATCAACATCAATAGTGGCGTCATACACATGACACATAGCCCAAAGCGTGTATAGTCAAAAAGTAATATCTTTGGACTTGCACTTTAAAGTAGATCACCATCATCAAATGTTTGGCGTTCTTTCGAATTCCATTCTTTAGTAATCTTTTAGTGTAGTAAACATTTTACCTACATCTTATATTCATCCTTATCATAGAAATTTCCATGATCAAGTTACTTTAGCTTATAACGGTGAATCACGAGTATAATGTTGCTCTCCAAAACCTTTTGGAGGATTAGGACGACTAGCGTCTCCAACCTTTTGCAATTTCTCATCAAATATGAGAATATTAATTTTTCCATATTATACTCTATTATGTTGTAACCAAAAGATCATTTCAGATATCACAATATCTTCCACACATGATGGTTTCTGAAACAATTCTTTCAGCTCCTAGATAACCTTGATATTAAAACAATCTTTCATATATCAAGAATCATGGAGACAAACATGATGCTTAGATACTAACACTGGAATTGTTACTCTTGATTTAATACTAATTATTAAACTTCATGGAGTAATATGGAGTTTGCTGAAAGTTTGCAATAGGACTTTTAAACTTTAGATCAACACTTCAAAACAATATGATACCAGTTCATAAAGTAACTATCCAGAATTCTATAGATCTATTATCTCAATTATAACTAAACATAAGGTGGTGAACGGATGCCAATTACTATAACAACTATGCAAATTCACTTTGATTTAATTTATGATAAATAGTGTTCAACTTTTAATCATATTACTGTTGAACTCCCACTCAAAACAATGCCCCCCACATTATTTTAGTGATCACACAAACCAAATACACTACACCAAGTCCTATCATCACGAGAGATGATGTAGCTTCAAAGGCAAACAATCAATATGTTCATCATATCATCTATATGAATCATGCTTTACCTTTCAGTATTCCATGTTCCGAGACCATGTCTATACATGCTAGGCTCGTCAAGGTTAACCTTAGTATCCGCATGTGCAAATCTGCCTTGCACACGTTGTATACACACGTAGAATCTATCACACCCGATCATCATGTGATGCTTCGAAACGACGAGTCTTAGCAACGGTGCCTACTAAGGACGAACACTTTATTACTTGATATTTTGTGAGAGGGATCATCTTATAATGCTACCGTCGCGATCTAAGAAATGCAAGATGTATAAAAGGATTAACATCACATGCAGTTCATAATATGTGATATGATATGGCATTTCTTCTTGTGCTTCCGATCTCCATCTTCAAGAACGAACATGATCTCCATCATCACCGACGTGGCGTCAAGGTCAATGGCTCCGCTCCATGGTTGTCATCCACCAGCATCAACTATTACAACTACTTTGAATAATAGACACGCAGGTCTTAACGAAATTAAAAAACAACCATAAGGCTCCTGCCGGTTGCCAACTTATAATAAGGATCAATGCATGCATCATATATAATCACAATCATGGTCATATCACATCACAGCACACCCCTACAAAATAAAGTTAGACACCTCTAATTTTATTTGCATGTTTTACGTGGTTTGGGGCTTTTGAATAAGAACCACAACACTGATGCAAGTACTATCAAGTGCCCGTTGTAAATTGAATTTTCACTATGATGGGAGATACAAACATCCTGTAACATCCCAAAAATACCAAACTTGGATCATCAAATTCTAATCATCAAGATTAGGGTTAACAAAAACTTTTCTAAATAAAATCATGAATGCATGCATATGTGTATGCATAGTTTTTGAATTTCTTTAAAACCACTTTGTTTGTGTGATCCATTGCTTGTAAAATGTTTCTTAGATGAAATAAACATCATCTAAAACATTTCCCACACTTTTCCTAAAGACAAGTAAATCAAAACAAATATATTAAGAGAATGGTCATTTTGGCCAATTTAACTCTCATGCCTACTTTGGCTATCTCAAACTTTCAGAACCTAACAGAAACTTTTCTGGATCTTTGCACCCCTTGAATGTACTCATAACATAGTATCAAGGCCCACTTTGTGATCATCCAGAAACTTTCAAATGCATAGTTTAAATGACATTTCAAAATTGAATCTTCTTCATATGGGAAGATCCCACTTTTTCAAAAACCACACAAACAAGCTCAACTTTCAAAACCCAAGCATCTACAGACTCACCAGCACCAATCTAGCAAACCCACCAAAAATCATTTCAAAATTCAAAACTTGAGTTCATGCGGCCATTTCATCAAACAGGTTGCAGACACAAATCAAACAAAACCTCAAACACTATAGTGTGCAGTAAATTTGGCCTAACTTGTTCCCTAGTTAGCTCACACACAGCTTAGTAGATTATCTAGAAAGATTAGCCCAACACTAGCACCCCTGTGAGCTTGCCATTGCCATTAATGGTGAACAGCCGAGCACACCCATGTCACCCCATTGTGGACAGCAAGCTAGGAGCAGCAGCAAGCCTAGCTAGCATGTCTGGGAGGCAGCCCACCGTCCACCGCCACTCACTGTCCCAGCCGCAAGCGTTGCCAAGCCATGGACCACGTGCACAAGCCGCGCCCAGACCATGCTGAGCATGCGCCAGAGCGCCACCCTCGACCATCACCCACAGACCGCGCGCCGCCCTCGACGCGTGCATACACGATCGCCACCGACCCAGGAGACCGCCAGACATCCCCGTTTGCCACCCCGTGCCGCACAGCCACCGCCCGCCCTAGAAGACGCTGCCTCTCCCGCGCAGAGCATCGCCCGTTCCAAACCAAACCACACCGCCCCATGCCTCGCGACCATGTCGTTGAGCATCGCCAGGAGACACAGCACCGTCCCCTACCCTTGCCCAAGCCTTTAGTCGCGTGTAACGTCGCCCCCGACAAGCTCACCGTGCGCCCCGACGGTCCCCTCGCTCGACTATAAATAGAGGCCACCCCCGCACGATTTCTTCACACCATCTCACTCCCCTATCCTCACTGAGCGTGCCACACCATTCCCAGAGCAAGGCGAGCACCACCTCGCCGGAATTTCATTGGAGCCTGCCGCTGCCGGAGAAGAAAGGAGCCAGCGATTGGAGCCACCCCAGGAGCTGCCGCGACCACCCCTGAGTTCGCCGTCGTCGACTTCATCGTTCGCCCGCCTCGCCAACCCTCGCCAGTACCCCGGTGAGCCCCCAGCGACCCTCACTGGCCGCGCTAGGTTTCGTTCTCGCCGGAGTTGTCTCGCGTCGACGATGACTCCCAGCCGTTGGATTAGAACTAGATCGAACGATCCACGTTGCCCCATACCGCTTCGCCCAGCCCCGTGTCACTGACGAGTGGGGACACCCACTTACGCAGCCCGCGGGAGCACTGCGCTTAGCAGGCCGGCCCCTTAGATTTTCCCGCGCAGCCCAGTTATTCAAATTAAACCTTTTTCTATTTCTTTTCAAACACACTTCAGCACCCAACTTCAAAAATCAACCCAGATCGATTCAGTGCATCAAATTGGATGAAACCAATTTTGTTGGAAAGGTCTATGAATGCTGAATCCAAGCCCGTTGGATTCAAGTCATTTGGATCTGTAGATCACCCATAGTAAAAATAACAAGGCAGAAGCTTTTCTGCATTCAAACATTTTTCAAATTTAAACCATAATAGCTTTTGAGTTGATTCCAACTCTCAAAAATCACATTCAACAATACCTTTCAGAATATATAAAAATATATAGGTTTACTTGCAGAAATATTGTTCAAGTAATAAAAGAATGCTACATAAGCATTTCTAGCCACTTTAATTAATTAAAATAAAAGGGTAAAACCTTATTAAATTGTGACACCACTTTAAATCACATTCTCTTGGACTACAATATGTGGTGATGACATATGTCAACATGATCCCATGTTTAGTTTGGAGAATATTAAATCTTAAGTAGTTTTTCAATGAGTAGAAATTACTTTTCTAAAAATAAAAAGATTTAAACCAAGCCTTAACCTTGTAATGTTAGAGATGATGCTAGATCATCTATATGACCCTTGTGTGTGATGATTGCAAGTAGTTAAGTATTGTTTGGTGATTGTGTACCTCGTATTTATTCATAGACGCTAGTACCGACCAAGGATACGAGGAGGAAGGAGGATACTACGAAGAGGAAGCCGAGGAGAACTTCAACCACTTCTCTGCACAAGGCAAGCTGATACTATACCAATGCAAGCCTTACTAAACAAGTTGACCTATGCAAGCTTATACTGATGCAAGCTAACCCTTGCAAGATACCCTACTGATACCACAAACCCATACTTGTGATATGACTACTATATGCCTTAAGCATATGTGATCATACCCACTTGATGAACCAAATCCTAGTTTTATGGCAAGCTTCTTACTTTAGTTCTTTATCAAAGCTTACTTAGAGTCTACCTAAGAGTTTGGTAAATACTAGACAGTTGTGCTGAAGGTTGCATAAAGAGCATAAAATTTGGCATAAGCTATATAACCTTGATGTCATCCTAAGGCATGAGTTTGGACTTAGTAAAACTCCATTAGTTACCACCCCTCATCAGTGCTTACCCCCCCACTTGTAGATGCTAGTGCTACGCATAAAACTTGATCAACCTTAGGTGGGAATACTTGGTGGAAAAATGGTTATGAAAACCTTGGAATGATGGATCATTCTATTGAAATGTTTTGGACATGTGTTTCCAAACACTTGAGGATTTTGGTGATGAAAATGTTGAGGCATGAGCCTTAGCCCTTTTTAAAAATGATGGTTGTCTGGATGCGATACCATTCCAATTCTATCGTACAACCACAATACCCGAATATTGGGTAGGGCTTAACTGGAAACTTATATACCTTAGTATTAGTTCCCTCCCGGCCAAGGTCTGAGTTGAGGCTACCTTGTGAAGATTGTCCACCTGTGCAGTACCCAAGATGACAGTGAGTCATGGTTGGGAGGCCAAACTCACAGGAGAGGTGCTTATACTAGGGAGTGTAATTGAAAGGTTGGGATTGATTATCCGCATACTGAGTATGGTGAATTTAGGATTTGTTCCTGACGGATGTATCGAATGTTGTGGTGAAAGTGTACAATCTCTGCAGAGTGTCAAACTATTCGAATAGCCGCATCCGCGGTTATGGACAGTTGGAGTGGCCATACTGTTCTCCCGTCAAATTTTTCAAAAGGACTTGTGAAATGAATTGAGACTTGGACTTGACCACAACAGAGTTGTGACTTGAATTACAAGATCCCACTTAGGAGTTATAAGATTGTGACTAGCTTTGGAACTGAGTAGAGATAAACCTGGCTTTTTGCAAAACAACCCTAGAGCCTAGTGTCCTATTATCCAAAAAAACCCTTACCTGTTAGTATTAGTTTGCGAGTACTTAAAGAGTACTCATGGCTTTGTCCCTGGCTATTCCCATGGCCAGACTATGAAGAGGAGTACCTGGAGGATGGACCCCAGGAAGGTTATGACAACTAGGATCATCTCCCATCGTCAGCATTGCCTGTGACCCCGAAGATGGAGCTTCGCCTACGCTACCGTTATTATTACGTATTCCGCTGCTTGAAGTTGTATTAAGAACTGGATCATGAGATTCCTATTTGTGTAAGAACTTATGTATCGTTTGTAATGGATGAAGTACTATGGTATCCAATTCTGTTATGTCTCGCAAAAATGGTAATCCTGAGATTGCGATGTATGGCATAACATGCATCTAGGATTGAAAAATCCGGGTGTTGACACACCCGCAAAGCCACTTATGCAATACAAGTTGCATGTAGAGCGTAGAGCAAGTCTCATGAACGATTTCATGTAAGGTTAGCCCGAACCGCTTCATCCCACCATCTCGCAAGATGCAAAGTACATAAGAAGCAATTGATAATAAAAGCACCACCGCCCACAGTAACCATTGTGTTCTACTCGTGCAACATATCTACTTATAGACACGGCTCTGATACCACTGTAGGGGTTTGTAGCATGGAAAACAAAAAATTTCTATCGCATGAACACACACAAGCCAAGATCTAATCTACTAGATCGGTGCAACGAGTTCATAGAGTACTAACCCTCGAAGATCCAAAGCGGTTAACAAGATCAGATTCTCGTGGTTGATGTAGTCGTTCACTTGCCGATCTCAAGATCGCGAAGACGATTCTTCCGGCGCCGCGTTCCGACAGCGCTTCCGCAGTCGGTCACACGTACGGTATTCAATGAAGACCTTCCTCTCCCTTGTTCCAGTAGGCAACAGAGGTTGTAGCTCTCTCCTCACGATTCCGGCAGCACGACGGCGTGGTGTCGAAGTATAGGGGAGATCCCACAGAGCTTCTCCTAAGCTGGTGCGAGTATGATGGAGTAGAGGAAGCCTCGGCGATCTAGGGTTTAGATGGTCGAGGTTTAGAGGTAACCGGCGTATAGGGTTTAGCTAGGCGGTGGCTGTTTAGAAGAGGGTCTAGACGATGGCGACTTGGGAGGGACAAGGGACGGCGGCTAGGGTTTGTGGGGTGGTGGCTTGAGGCGCCCCACCCCCTTATTTTATAGATGGGGCGAGGCGGTTGGGGAAGGGGAATCCTTCCCCAACTCCACCTAATGGCCGGCGGCAAGGGAGAGGGAGGAATCCTCCCTTAGGTAGGATTCCTTCCCTCCCTCCACTAGGCAACCAATGTTAGGATTTGACTTTTTCAAATTGGCATTTGACTTTCAAACTAGAGTTTGATTTCTATCTTCCCATTGCCCAACCAAGTGACCTAGGACATGATGCAATCATTCCACTTTGTCATGACACATCCATGTTCCCTTCCCACTCTGGATCAGTGGACCTTCTAGACCCTTCTATAAGATTCTGGTGAAAACACCGAAACCATTCCCGAACTCCGGAATTGGACTTTTCTTATATGAATCTTATTCGCTGGACCATTCCGGATCTCCTCGCGATGTCCCAAATCCAATCTAAGACTCTGAACAACATTCGGTCTCTTACTCACATTCCATATCTACTAAACAACATCGAATCCTTAAGTGTGTCTCCCTACGGTTCGTGAATTATGCAGACATGATCGAGACTCTTCTCTGATCAATAACCAATAGAGGAATCTGAAAATTCATAGGTCTCCCACATATTTCTATGATTACTTCGTGATCGAATGAACCATTTACATACGATACCAATTTCCCTTTGTATCATGATACCTTACTTATCCGAGGTTTTGATCGTCGGTATCTCTGCATACCTAGTTCAACCTTGTTACCGATAAGTACTCTTTACTCGTTTTTGTGATATGTGATCCCTTGTGAGCCAGTCATATGCTTGCAAGATAATTGGATGACATTCCACCGAGAGGGCCCAGAATATATCTATCTGTCATATGGATGGACAAATCCCACTCTTAATCCATGTGCCTCAACACATACTTTTTGAACACTCAATGCCACCTTTATAACCATCCAGTTACGAAGTGGTGTTTGATGTCATCAAAGCATCCATCCGGTGATGGTGATTAACATGATCTCATGGTCGAAGGATTTAGGTTACTATGTATCTAAAAGCTTATAGCAAACGAACTATTTAAATGACTTGATCTTATGCTATGCTTAACTATAGGAGTATGTCTATCACATCATTTTCCTAATGATATGACCTTGTTATTAATAACATCCAATGTTCATGATCAGGAAACCATGATCATCTATTAATCAACAAGCTAGTTTAACAAGAGGCTTTACTAGGGACTCTTACATGTTTACAAATCATACAACTATTAATGTTTCCTGTTAATATAATTATAGCATGGTATGTAAACATTTATCATAAACATGAAGATATGATAATAACCACTTTATTATTGCCTCTTTCGCATATCTCCAACACACTTCTCCTCTCTTTCACCTACCCTTCTCCCCTTCCCCTCCCTCCTCCCTCATGCTTCTCCACTTCTCCTCCTCTTCTCCCCTTCCCCTCCCTCCTCCCTCATGCTTCTCCACTTCTCCTCCTCTTCTCCTCTTCTCCCCTTCTCCTCCCTCATTCCCTTATCCCCTTCTTATCTCCTATCCTCCTCCTCCACCACCACCTCCGGCGACCTCCTCCTCCTTCTCCAGTGACCTCCTCCTCCTCCACCGGCAACGTCTCCCTCCTCCACTTCCTTCGGCAACCTCCTTCGGCGGCCTCGTCCTCTTTCGACGGCCTACACCAACTCCGATGGACTCCCTCCTTCACCCACCTTCTCCCTAGACCTCCTCCGGACAACATCATCTTCGGCGACCCCCTCCTCCAGCCATCACCATCTCCAGCCAGATCTAACCCACTTTTTTGAAATTTGAAAAATAAATCTGTGACGCATATTGCCAATATGCACCACCGAAATTTGAGACCTATCCCGCTTTTTTAAATTTGAAAAGAGAATTTTGTGGCGCATATTGGCAATATGCGCCACAGAATTTTGAGTTTTCTATGGCGCGTATCAATATGCGCCACATAATTACAATTTAGTGGCATGGTATCAGTGGCGCATCCCATATGTGCCACTGAATGTAAAAATCCATGCGCCACAAATAAGGGTTTTCCTAGTAGTGGTTATTTTATTCATTTGCTTTTTATAATTAGTAAAACACATTAATAGTTGCTTTATTATTTCTTCTAGAGAGGAGCCATAAATAGGTGCATCCATGTTACTGAGCAAATACACCCTAAGTGATTGATCTCACGGCCGGTTACGAGCAAGCAAGAGAGTTATTAAGACATAGAGTCCAACCATCGCTGTAAGTTTCAAGATCCCCGTAACGTATTTCCATATTAGTTAACCATGAATTAACATAGCATGCATATTTAAGACTTATGACATAGTTTCTCCAGCCTCTGGCCGCCCCTCCTATAAACATGCAACGACGACAACCTTATAAATCCTCCAACATATATGTGCACTAGTATATCAATACATAATATCACCACATAACATAACATATACCTGTATGCAACCAACAAAGAACTATTTCACAATTGCCACAAACAGATCACTAGTTAAACATAGACATATACAATAGATCATGGGAAAACCATAGATAGCATCACACATCATGTTTTCCTAAATATTATAGTAGATGGGTGGAGAGGATTTCGCTGTAGATATTGATGATGACCGCGCCGGTTGGTTTTGCTACATTGAAGTGTCTGAAATGTTAAAACGTTTTTATACGCGTCATAAGTTTTACAGATTTAGATGCTACATTGAAGTGTTTGAAATGTTAAAATGTTTGTTGCATTTTTTTGAAAATGCTACATGTCATGAGTTTTACAAATTAACAAGAAATATCTTATAGAAAAAACAATGTCGCATTTTTTAAAATATTACATACATAGAACATGCGTGGAGATGAGATCACAACACAACTATCCAAAACATGACAACTAGGCTATTCTGGCCCATGTGGACTCCATGGCTGGATGAGAAAACCTGCTAGGCAAGACACCGCAAAATCAGCTTTTGTAATCTAGCGCGGACGGCGGTGTCATCTTCCAGTTTGCGTAGCTAGGCCTGTAAATGGGCACGCCCATGAATGTCCATTAGATGATCACCTCTGTCTGTTTTCCTATGCGGGACGCCGCTAGCACGTTTAATATCATACGATTATGTGGCGTCCGACTCTGCCCACTTACATAATCTCAAACCGTGGTACACTAATCATATGGCCATAGGAGTAAATTCACTTCATGTATGAAACAATCTGCAGATATTTGCTAGTCAAACTATTAGTCAAAGTTAGGCATGTAATAGAAAGTTTCCTTATATATAGAGGCTGAGGTAGTACAATATATGCCCTCTTTATTTTCTAGGAAAAAGGTAGGAGATCTACCGATCAGTTAAGGGTACTGAACAAGTAAAACTATCGTGCTCCAGGGAGAAAGACAGTAGGTTTACTTGCATGACTTTTCTAAATACCAATGGTCATCACTGTCCAAACAAATGCTCCAGGTATCTTTTGATTTACGTAGACTGAGTTTATAGGACTGTGTTTTTTGGTACTGCCCAAGAAGAACACGTTCCTAGGATAAAAGATCTACACACAGAAATCAACAAATTTCAGGATATAAGACAGAAATTTCAGTACAAGATCCATGAGGGGTAGGTCTAGGGGGATGAAAAACAAGATTAATTACCTTACTTGCAGCTTTTCATTCGCCAGAAATCGTTGTCGCCGAGCGTTTCTATGTGGACCTGCTGGATATATGCGGCTGTGGCTCTCCACAGACCTCGCCGGCCACGTGCGGAACCCCAAGAAGCTCGTCGGACACGTGTGCATCTCGAAGGACTTCGCCAGCCGCCGTCTTCTCCTCACGGATTTTGCCGGACTTCTGTTGCTCGAGGGATGGGGTGGACGTGGCCGGAGAATAGGAGCGGAGTGATGGAGCCCCGATGCAGGCGGGCGGGCGGGCAGGATTCCTCCACCCATGGCGCCCAATGTGGAGGGGAGGAGTCGAGGGGCCAAGAGTTTGATGCGCAGGCGTGGCGGCAGTAGCAGCAGTGCCATGAGTATAGCCGCCACAATTCAGTACCTATCCATGGGTGTCCACTTAGAAATTTAAGTGGGTTTGGACAGGCGGTGCCGTGTCTACCCGTTCCCACTTACATGGTGAGGCGTAGCAACGCCGTTCCACGCAGAGGATCCACACTCCACAAGTCACCTTATCGTCCGTGAAAAGCGTCCAATTGTTAACATCACGATCTGCCGGCACATGCGCACCATCGAAAGGTCTAGTGGCTAGCTACAAACTCTGAAATTTGTACGTACCGGGACCCTTGTCCTTGCCGATTGGCTAAACTCATCACGGGGAGGCTACTGGACTGACGACGTGCACACTCATCTCTCTTCGAGTATACTTCGAGTTTCAGTTGCTCTTTTACTCCCGTGCCCGTGATTGGTTTATCAAGCGAGTCTTCTAGAGAGGGATGAGTGGGAAAGTGACTTTGGCTTCCGATCTCCAGTGCACTCTTCATTTAAAAAAATTATATTTTACTGGTTTGGAAAACATTTGAAAAAAATTCTGGACATACTTATATCTCACAAGCATGTAAAATCGTGATATAAAATTGTTTGTAGTTTGGTCTACACAAAAATGATAAAATTTGGGGATTTCAAAATATACTTTCACATATCTACACCTTTTCTTGTATAGCTCAGAGTACAAAGTATTTGTGGGATCAATCATTGGCTACATGCAAATATTTTTTCTAAATATATTTTTTAAGCTCAAAAATATGAATTTTAATACTCCCTCCATCCCAAAATAGATGTCTCATATTTCACAAAATTTGAATGAACCTATATACTAAATAATGTCTACATTCATTCAAATTTTGATAAATCTAAGACATCTATTTTGGGATGGAGGAAGTATTTTTAAAAGAGTGGGATCACTTGTGCTCATGTGCACCAAATCTTTACTCTGAGTGGGTTTGAAAGAATAACTGAGAGGGCGGAGAACAAACACATGAGCATTTTTCTTGTCGACCAAGTCTTGGGGTTGGACTCTTGCGTTACAAGAGATCGGCCGGTCGTCACCGATGACGAAGCCGCGGGGCAAATCCCTGCCGCCCAGCGCCGTCGTCCAAGAGCTTCCTAGCAAAACTACAAACCGGCGGGGCACCATGAAGTGATGTGTGCTCCACCATGCAGCTCCAATCCTGTCTCTCCCGTGATTAATTAGGTCGTTCACGTCACCACATATGCAACAATCGACTTAGGCCGCTCTTCAACCAAAAGGATCGGTGTTTCCATAGTGTGAAGTTGACACCCGAAGTTGATATCCTAGTATGCGACGTCACCAATGGCCAATGGGGGAAGCTCCTTTTACTCGGTCTGTTAGCTTAATCTTGATCAGTTTGGTAGTGTCCGATTTGGACATAGGAGTGTGACTCCTAGTCCAAGTACTAGTTGTTTGGTATGTGTGGTGTGTGTGTCCGAATCTACGTAGGTTTTCTAGTTTGAGTCGGGTTTGGTTTTGTGTTGGTGCCAAGACGTGTATATATACACGGGTAGGGCTATAACTTTGATGTACCGTGTGAGAGCAAGAAAAGAAGAAATAAACAGTAAATAGAGGGCACGATACGAGCCCTTGGCCATAAGATTTTTTCGAGCGTGTTTGTTTGTCTAGTTTGATGTAGTTGATCCGTGGGCAATTCCAACAATTGGTATCAGAGCGAGGTCGAAGATTTGAAGCCACGCTTGCCCCGGGGAGGCGACCCTACTAGCGCCTCGGGGCGGGCGATCGGGTGGAGGCGGCAAGCATGCCGTCATTGGTGAGGCGGCGGGCGATCGTCGCTCGGAGGAGCGACAACGAGGAAGATAGCGGGCGAGTAGTCGTCGGCAAGGTGGTGGATGGGGATGATCGTTGATGAGTGCGGTGGTACCGGGGTGCGGTGCTGGAGAATCTTGTCAAGATCGTCGTCCGGGAGAGTATGAGTCAAGGAGTCATGGTCGTGCGGGTTAGCACATTGAGTCGGCGTCGTGTTTGTGAGTCGCTGTCGTGTCCAAGTTCTTGTCTCTGTGAGGATCCGTTGCAGCTGAAGCGAATGAAGGTTGAGGGACTGTTCATCGTATGGACGAAGACGCAATTTGCGTGCCTCGATCAGATCGTCTATGTGTCTCGACGAGAGGATCAAGTTCAAGTGTGAAGGGGGCGGTAAACCAGTGAAGGTGAGTCTCTTTAATGAGGCCATGTCTCTACATGAGGCCGAAGTGGATGGTCTAATCCACGCCAGGAGGTCGGCATGTATTGCGCTAGGGCGGACGGTGTGTTCCACGGGTGGTGAGATTCCACAAGGTTTGCTAGCGTGGCTGGGTAGTCCGGATCATACTTGAGTTGTTCCGTAAATTCGCCAAGTTGAAATTGGGGAGAGCCAATCAGACATGCCGTGGTGCGAGACCTAGACAAGACGCGGATCTACAACGAGTCAAGACCAGAAGAAGCACGGAAGACAAAGAGTCGTTGATCAAGATTAGGGAGATTGTTAGCTTAATCTTGATCAGTTTGGTAGTGTCCGATTTGGACATAGAGTGTGACTCCTAGTCCAAGTACTAGTTGTTTGGTATGTGTGGTGTGTGTGTCCGAGTCTACGTAGGTTTTCTAGTTTGAGTCGGGTTTGGTTTTGTGTTGGTGCCAAGACGTGTATATATACACGGGTAGGGTTATAACTTTGATGTACCGTGTGAGAGCAAGAAAAGAAGAAATAAACAGTAAATAGAGGGCACGATACGAGCCCTTGGCCATAAGATTTTTTCGAGCGTGTTTGTTTGTCTAGTTTGATGTAGTTGATCCGTGGGCGAATTCCAACACAGTCTAGTATACTAGCTAGTAGCACCACTCAATTCCTGGTGGATGGAAGGAAAGAACCTTCGTCTGCTATCCATATATACCGCCTCTGGATCTGATGGGTGCTACAAGAACAAGTCCAGTAAACCGTAGTACACAGCAAAGAGCATAACATCAATGGCGGTCGACTCGCTGGAATCGGTGGCCTTTGTGGCGGTGCCCTTCCCGGCGCAGGGCCACCTGAACCAGCTAATGCACCTGTCCCTGCTGGTCGCCTCGCGGGGGCTCCCCGTGCACTACGCGGCGCCCGCCGCGCACGTCCGGCAGGCGCAGTCGCGGGTGCACGGCTGGGACCCCGAGGCGCTCGCCTCCATCCAGTTCCACGACCTCGACGTCTCCACCTACGAGTCTCCGGCCCCCGACCCGACCGCCGCGTCTCCTTTCCCGAGCCACCTGATGCCCATGTGGGAGACCTTCACCGCCGCCGCGCGCGCCCCTCTCGCCGTCCTCCTCGAGACCCTTTCTGCGACCCACCGCCGCGTGGTCGTCGTGTACGACAACCTGAACTCCTTCGCCGCCGTCGAGGCGGCGCGGCTGCGCAACGGCGAGGCCTTCGGGCTGCAGTGCGTGGCCATCTCGTACAGCTTGGGGTTGCTGGACGGCGAGCACAAGCTCCTACGCGACCACGACCTCCAGTTCCTCCCCATCGACGCGTGCACGACCAAGGAGTTCCTGGACTACGTCTCCCGGGCAGCGAGGGACCTGCTGGACAGGGGAGGCGTGCCCTCCTCCGGCCTGGTCATGAACACCTGCCGCGCGCTCGAGGGCGAGTTCATCGACGCCATCGCCGAGACCCCGGCGTTCAAGGACAGGAAGCTCTTCGCGGTCGGGCCGCTGAACCCGTTGCTGGACGCCAGCGCCCGGACACCCGGCAAGGCGCGGCACGAGTGCATGGACTGGCTCGGCGCGCAGCCAGACGCGTCGGTGCTCTACGTCTCCTTCGGGACGACCACGTCCTTCCGGGTTGAGCAGATCGCGGAGATGGCGGCGGCGATCAAGGGCAGCAGGCAGAGGTTCATCTGGGTACTGCGCGACGCCGACCGGGCCGACATATTCGCGGAGTCCGGCGGCAACACTCCCTACGAGAAGCTGCTGACACAGTTCACCAAGGACACGGAAGGGACTGGGCTGGTGATCACCGGGTGGGCGCCGCAGCTGGAGATCCTGGCGCATGCTGCCACGGCGGCGTTCATGAGCCACTGCGGCTGGAACTCGACCATGGAGAGCCTCAGCCACGGCAAGCCGATCCTCGCTTGGCCAATGCACTCTGACCAGCCGTGGGACGCGGACCTTCTCTGCAAGTACCTCAAGGTCGGCTTCCTCGTGAGGCCATGGGAGAAGCATAGCGAGGTGGTGCCGGCGGCGTCCATCCAGGAGGTGATCGAGGAGGCGATGGTCTCGGACAATGGCATGGCAATGCGGCACCGGGCGAAGGTGCTCGGTGAGGGTGTTCGTGCCTCCGTGGCAGAAGGTGGTTCCTCAAGCAAAGGCCTCGATGACTTCGTTGCTTACATCACAAGGTGATCAGCGTGCCATATTATCATAGCGGTGCAAAAAAAAATCCGATGATCTGAGATGAGAGAGTTTGTTATTTTTTCTTAAAAAAGATTCATTTCGTTTCGAGCACAAACCATGACTACAGCTGGACGTGCAACTATAGCCTACTAAAACATCTTACACTTTAAAACAAAGGTAGTACCTTATACCTCCAAGCATCACTCTTGGAGGTAAATTTGTGCGTGTGAGGGCCAGATTTGAGAAGGTTGGCAATTTTATCTATAGTTATGGGTACCGGTAGCCTATAATCGCGTGGATTTTGAAAGATGACTTGGGCGTGGTCTTACGGGACGGCAAGGGCTCCCAGGAGGAATCACTGTGATTCTCCATGACTGGGCCCTCACTATTCGCGCGATCGAAGTCTCGAGTGAGCAAGGCTCCACCCGACTTGTTTGTGTTCCTTTGGCGGGTTGTGGCAACCTCATCTCCAAAATCCACAGCCGTGGAGCTCTTCAGGAGGATTACGCACGGATAGCTAAGAGAGAGCGAAATCACCAAGATGCCATACCTACCATGATTTGTGGCCGAAATGGTAAAAGGCTGTAAGTCGATTACAAAGTGACGAGCTCTCGTGAACAGTACAAGGCCTTACCCGGGCTGAAACAGTAACATACCGGAATGACAACATGCCGCATATGGGATGCATAGTCATGGACTCCTGGAGAAAGAAAACATTCCTTCTGCCGGTCAAAACAGTGAAGTTTTGTAATGTTAGCATATCGTATATGGGCTACACAGTAATGGCTGGTTAAAAATCCAGGTTGAGCCACTTGTACGCCAAAACAGTAATGGGCTGTCTGTATATTAGTATTGTAAGATGGGACGACCCACTTAATCTTTATCAGGCCTTAGATGGGCCTGCCATGTACCAGATTCATGACCATATCAGAATATTTGATGATAGTATCGGCCAGTTAACGGTGTTTTCTACGTGGTAGTTGACATGACATCAACAGTTGATGGTCTGGCAAAACACATTTACCATGGTACCAAATTTCGTGGTTGATGAGGAGTCATCCACTATGACTTTTGCAAAACTATGGTAGATCTTTTTATTACACGACTTTTACCAAGGATGGCATGGTAGATGGCGAACTTTTTGTAGCGTTAATGAGCTTACTATTGATGACCCTTCATCTCTATATCATTGCAATGTTTTATCTACGGACCTCAACACATCTATCAATCAATATGTTTTACATGCTTGTGCTATTAGTCCTTACATTTCTTGGATAAATCTCATGATAATATGTTTGCTTCGTCTAGTTTTCATGATTAAAAATGTTTCTATTTCCTCTAGTATTTGTGTTGCTAACAATATAGAGGATACTGAAGACGCTATGTGCTAAGACAACGTATTGCATGAAGTTCAAGGAATTAGTTATCATTGCGGGGACCCAGTACACTTGTATGGTGTAGTGTACCAGTCGTTGATAACACTTATAGAAGTCATATTTCGCAAATATTACATCTCTTAGAGTAGTACAAAAAAACATTGTGGATCTAACTTCTTATTTATTCATATCAAGAGCCAAAAATGTACAAAAGTTTCTATATCCTCCTTGATAAAATGAGGATTCAAAACACGATGAAAATTCAAATGTGGAAGAAGAAGCTTTCTAATCAATGGTAATACTAAGCTTAGAACCATTAGAGCTGGCAACTTATTCGATAAGCTACACTATTGCTAGCTCATCAACAAATGCATTCTTTAGTTGATCCTATATCCGCGTCTACACTGCCTTTTGCTATACCATGTAGTTCAATTCTCCCTCCATGTCGATATTTTGGTTTTCACAACCTAAGCAACGGGTTAAGAAAGACGAGCGTACTCAGCAATTTCTATGGTGGTTGTTTGATGCTCTAGCTACAACCATAGATCCACGATATGTGGCTCATACAGGTTTTCAAAAATGATTTTTAGAAAAGGTAAGTTTTAGATTTTAGAAATTCTAAGTTTGTGATAATCTCCAATGGTAAGGAACCACTATAGTACAATTCGATAAGTATTTGAGTGTCGAACCCACAAGAAGCTGGAGGTAAACTATCTATTCTCTAAAGCCATATAACTCACTTATATGGCCTTTCATGCAAAGCAATGAACTAGAGGTGTAAGGTACTTTTTACTTCTAACTAGAAAACGGTAAAGTGCTAAAAGTAATAACATGAAGTAAACTATTGTAATGAGTAAAATGAAAGTGAGTAACTCAAGGGAGCAAGCGTTTAGGCAAATTGTTATTTCATTCGTTTGGTTCTCACAATTATAGAAACACGTTAATACTTGTTTTATTGTTTCTTTTAGAAAGGAGCCATAAATAGGTGCATCGATGTTACTGAGCAAATACACCCCAAGTGATTGATCCCAGGGCCAGTTATGAGCAAGCAAGAGAGTTATTAATACGTAGAGTCCAACCACCGTTGTAAGTTTCAAGATCCCCATAACTTATTCCCTCGTTAGTTAACCATGAATTGACATAGCATGCATATTTAAGACTTTGGACATAGTTTCTCTCGGTCGCTGGCCCTCCCTCCTCCTATAAACATGCAACAGCGACAAACTTATGTATCCTCCAACATATGTGTACACTAGTACATCAGTACATAATATCACCACATAAGATAACATATACATGTATGCAACCAACAACGAACTATTTCACAATTGCCACAAACAGATCACTAGTCAAACATAGACATACACAATAGATCATGGGAAAAAATGGTGTGAGAAAGAGAGAATTGGGGAATATTTGACACACTTGGGTTATTTCATTGCTTGTAAATATATAGGACAATTACAATCAATATCAATCCTAGACATAATGGGAGAATAATCCTACAATAAATCCTAGACTATCGTGGTGGTTTCACGGCAGATGCCATGGGTAGTCTTAAGTTGGGGGGCAAATGGACGCTTGGGGTACCCGGGGAGGGAGTGCACGGTCTAGCCGCGTACGAAGAATAAGATGAACTCTTCACACTTAGGATTTTTGTTGATCCAAGGAGTTTACAAGTGCTCCTAGAGCTGTTTGCGCATAGCCTCAGGGCACTAATTTCCTACTTGGTCCAACCTTCTCTAAACCCTAGATATGCCCCCCTTATATAGGCGATGGCCAGCTAGGTTACATCCCTCTGGGTTCTAGGGTTACTGTTTGGATCTTGGTACTTACTATGCGGACCGGGTCATGGGCTTGCCCTAAGCCTCTTGACCCAGTCCACATAGCCATACAGCTAACGGTCTTCTCGTACGTAGCCTCCAGGTCTTTTGGCGTCATACCGTGACTTTGTGCGTCAGTCCTTGCTTTGGGCGTCACCCGGCTCCTTTTGTGTCACCCGGCGTCAGCCTTCTCTTTTGACCGTGATTTACCATGGTCCTTCCTGAATCTTACTCGGAAAGTTGTCACGCGTCCTTTCTGACTCGGCCTTCCCTCGTGAGACTCGGCTCGTTCCTTCGTGCAAGGTAAACAAACTTGTCTTATACGGGCCGACATAATTCTATGTCGGCCGCACTCGACCTTCTTACCCGACCGTTGTTACCCGGCCAGAGTTATCCTTTACTCGGCATAAGCCAAGATGGGCAATGTTTTACCCCTTATTACCCTACCGGGGGTTATTCCCCCAACATTAGTCCCCGAAGCTGGTGAGACCTAGTAGTTTTTGCTGCTAGGCGTCTCCAGGTTCCTTTAATGTGCTTGGAACTTCTCTTTCTCTCAGCATTTACTGCTTAGGGCGCACTGTTTGGCGTAATATCGATCTTTGTCGATTCTGTCTTGCCCCTTTCGAGTCTCATCTTTGACTTTCTAGGTCATTTTTGCCTCGTGCCGGGTCACTTTCAATGTCGCCAAGTCATTTTTGTCTTGCCTTAGTCACTGACAGCTTGTAATCATGATGGCTCGTCTTAAATTTTGTCCCAAATCCTGACCGCACAGTGACGGTGGCGTAGTAACTCCCCGTCACCATGGCAGTCCCATCGCTCTGTGCCTCGTTGCCTGCGCAGCGTGACATAGCTGTGGATTTTCCGTGTATCGCCTATATGTGGCGCTCGCTGATGCGCTCACCCGGCCGTATACACGGCCACAGGGTGGCCACACGGCGCAGAAGGATCCCACGCCAGGGGTTTTTACTCTCCTTAAGTAGGGGCGAGGGGAACTTAACTGCCTTTGCCTGTTTAGTTTCCCCCTTGCCCTCTTCTTCTTCCTCGCGCCTCCCAATCTCAAACTGCCTTCTTGCGGTTCGTCTATCTTGCCGCTCCTCTCCAGCGATTCCCTTCTCTTTTCAATTCGCCCACGGGTCCTTGCGTCTCCAGGCCTCTTCCAACAGCGGAAGATCCCAAACCAAGAGATATCATGGATGCTCGCGATGCCGGCGAGGAGGCAGAGGAGCATGAGGTCGCCGCCGGCGAGCGCGGTGGTTGGGAGGGCTCCGAGGTTACGTTGGAGGAACTAGAGTGGCTGCGCTCCACCAGGCGCATCCCGCTCGAAGTTGATTGTCGCCTTCCCTTAGGTGAGATCGTTCCTAAGCCCGAGGCTAACGAGAGGGTAGTTTTCCTCTCGCACTTCGAGCATGGTTTTGCTCTTCCTGTTAGCAATTTCTTTGTTTCTTTCCTCTCCACCTTCCATTTGCAAACTCACCATTTGCCCGCCAATGCCATTGGCTCTCTTTCTTGCTTCATCTCTGCCTGTGAGGGCTATCTCGGTATCTGGCCTACCGTTCTTCCCTGGGCCAAGTATTTTAATTTTAGGATACAAGTCATGCCTGATCCCGGCGTTCCCCGCACCGAAAAGAGGCCCACTAGGTGTGGTGCCTCTAGTATCACGCCTAGGAAGGACTCGATGTTCCCTCGGGTTACTAGCATTGATTCTTGCAAGAAGTGGCATAGAACCTTTTTCTATATCAAGAACAGCGGGTCCAACGACTACATCCGGCTTCCCCCCTTCAAGGACAAGGTTCCTAGCAAGGAGCTATGTAAGCTTGACCCGCGCGACAAGAATCCAGCCGTGAATGAGGCTCATGGGATCCTCGAGAGGCTGCTCTCGCCAGATGAGAACTTCCACCTTTCTGAGGAAGACCTCATGTGCGCCTTCATCGCACGCCGAGACAGCCCCATCCAGGCCAGAAGCCACAAGATGTACTTCATGAGCGGCCCACGAGATCCTACCCGGCACTCCACCTTGGAGCTCACCCATGACTCAGTGGCCCGCCGAGTCAGCTCGATTTTCAAGCTGAACTTAGCGGAAAACTGGGCCTGGAGTTGCCCCCCTTTCATCCGGTATAGGCCTATCCCCTGGGTAAGTATCTGAGTCGCTGAATCGCTGCCGACATAGCTTTCCTTGCATTTACTTGTCTTCTGTTTATTTATTGATTTTATTCTGTTTGTCTTCCGCAGAATCTCGTTCACCAGGTTGATGACAGTACCGTCCCTTCCGGGGGCTATTTGGATGATCGCTCTAACACTGATGATGTTGAGTTTGATCTGGAGTGCTTCATGCCAATCCCGCCCGCCGCTGCTGCCTCTGCTTCAGGTAAGACCTCTACTCGAAATCCCTTGCGAGATTGGTCTAACGATGATGATGTGGAATGTGAGGTTCTGGAGGTACTTGTCCTTTGACCTTAACTTTCTGAATTGTCCCATTGAGCATTTTATTTACTCCTATAGCTGTCCAGGTACACGAGGAACCTCCCCTTGCTATAGGCAGGTATGGCAAGCTCCCCGCTGCCAAATAGATTAAGCGGCGTGGGGCCTCCTCTAGCACTCAACCTTCAAAGAAGCGTCGACTTCATCCTGCCGCACCTCATGTTGCCACGTCATCCCAGACCCGCAAGACCACAGGGCTCCGGGTTACTTGTCGCATCCCGCGCGACTCGACCATCTCCGGGTAATTTTAGCTGTCTGTTGCCTTTCATTTTCTTTTCCAGTTCTTTGCTTGTTTTCTTATAGGCTTCTGTTATTATTTTTAGCGCGGCCATGTTCGCCAGCCAAGCTGCACCCAGCATGGCTTCTTCCCCATTAAGGCCTGCTTCTCCTCCTCGTACTGACACCGCTGTGCAGAGCCCCGTCCGGGTCACTGCCCCCACTACTGAGACTCATGCATCTCAGAGTGAGGCCAATCCGGCGGTGCGCCCGTCAGAGGAGACCCGGCCTAGCTGTCCAGTTACTTTACCCGAGCAGAACCTTGACCCTGGCGCCAGTAACATTGGTGCCAAGAAAACCCCTGTTGTTAGTTCTCCCATTACTAGTTTGCCTGCTGACCCAGTTGTAGCCCCTCAGAAAGTTGTTGAGCCTGCTCAGTCGGCTCCTGTATCTTCCTCAACCAGTTCCAGACCTGCTCCTCCTGCCTTTTTGGCCAAAGATCAGACTCAGACTGCTGCTCAAGGCCATGCTTATTCCGCATCTAGCAAGCCATCAGCGACCAAGCAATTGACTTTGGTCCATGCTCCAGGAAACACTCCATAGATTTAGCCCACACCATCAACAACGGCACCCGCTCCGGCGGGTCAGTTGGGCGAGTCTGTAGCTGCTGGATCTGGCAGTGCTTCCAGAGCTGGTGCCTTGCATACCAGCGCCGCTGCTACGCGTGCTGGGATGGGAACTACCCTGAAGAAAGGGCAAGTCCTAACTCGTACGCTCAGCGGGCACGGCCTTGGCTCCGCGGAGCGCTACGCCATTGCCTGGAACACGGTCGACGAGCAAGAAGTGAGCTCTGATTCTGGCCAGAATATGAAGTTGGGCTCCAAGGCTGTCTCAGATATGACTCAACAGGCCATCGCCTTGATGGCCAAAGCAGATCAAGTGAATGAGGTATGCAACTTCCTTACTCTTTTGCGTACTGAATATCTTTATATTATACATGATCCCTAGTCCCCGAGGTTACCGCCGATTAAGGAACTTATTTGGCTGTAAGCTCTGAGTTAGAACCCAACCTCTATTTTTCCCTGCCAAGTTTGCATGTCGGATTTTTGATCCCTAGCCCCCGAGATTACTGCCGAGTAAGGAACTTAGTCGGCTGTAAGCTTGATCGTACACCTTTTGACTATACCTTTTTTGTATAGCTTAACAAGTGTACTAAGGTGCATCAGGCTCTCCTCTAGGAGTATAGAAAGCTTGAGCTCGCTCACCAAGATCTAAAAGTTGAGGCTCAGGGCCAAGGTACTTTTCTTACTCGGCTTTCTTTTATTCGGCAGACCCTCCTTGTTTCATCTCCTTGAATTTTTCACGTTGTCTTTCCACAGCTTCTGACCAATCAACCATTGATGCGTTGCACTCACATATCAGCGATGCTGAAAGTAAGCTCTTAGAAATCTTATGATCGCTCCGCATCGGTGTTTATTCCTTTTCCATTTCTATCTCGGCTAAAACAAGATAATTTGTTGTTACTGACGAGTCACATGCTCCGAATAAGCAGAGAAGCACCGGATCGAGCTCCAAAAGGAGCGAGACGAGGTGACTCGGTTGAAGAAGTAGATGGCGGATATGGAGCAGAAGCACTAGTCCGAGCTGAAGGGCCTGTGCGAAGAGCTTGCCGAGAAAACTGACCAGCAAGCCGCCAGTGCTGCAAAGACTGATCAACTGGTCAAACAATCCGAGTTGGCGGTTCAGTTGGCGCACCAGGACCTGGAAGCTCTTCAGGCCAAGTCTAAGATCTGGAAGAGCAAGCTTGGCGCGATCAACTCATTTCTCGGTAGTGAGTTCTTACTCTTTTCACTATACTTCTATTCTTGCTCTTTGACTCTTTTTCCTTGTTTTGTTAATGTTCTTTCATGTTTGCAGAGAACTTCCTTGAGGCCGAGATGTTCGCCTTGAGGTCAATGAAGAAGGTTCGAGCTGAATCTGGAGCTTCATCTGACGGCGACATCACCATCGATGAGCACCTGGTAGCGCTGTCAGAATGGGCAACCACTCTGAAGTCATGCGGTGTCAACTTACTTAAGTCGGCAATCCATGCATTTAGGATGTTCTGGCCGGATGAGGATGCGCCCACGCTCATTGAGCCTTTGGCCGCCAAGTTGCTTTTGACTGAGGACAGGTTGGATTAGTGGCACGAGTCGGCCGAACATGCTGCAGCGGACAAGGCCCTTGCCTTTTTGCTTTCATGGTATGAGGACATCAACCCTGATGTTCTTCAGCATATGAGGGCCGAAGGCAAGTGGATCCGCGATCCTGAGATGATCAAGAAGCGCCAAGAGAGAGCCTATGCCATGGTAGAGTATGCTCTGGTGCATGCCTGGTGTGGTGGGCCCAGCTTCCTCGACCTTGGTGAACCGCTTGCCGAGACTATAGATGATGACGGTGCTGACAGCGAGGCCACCGAGTCAGACGATCCTGAAGACTCGGCTAATGCACCTGACTCGGCCGACACTCCAGATGACGCTCCCAGCTCCAGCCCCAAGAACGCTCCATTGAGTCCAGCTGCTTCTTAAGCTGGTTATGTCAAAAACACTTAACTTTGATGTGATCCCCAGTATGCCGGGTGTAGATGTAATATACAGTGCACTTATTTTGGGTATGTGCGCCTTTTCTTAACGCTTAAACTTTTATTCTGCTCTGAATGCCAATCATCCAGGGGCAAGTCCCCGAGTTTCATTTGTCGTTTCCCTTTTTCCTTGAACTTGGCTCTTGTCTACCTTTTTTAGCGTTCGACATTAGAGTCTCAAAGTTCTAAGGATTCAGTTAGCGGATATGAAACTAGACAACTTGACCTAGGGTCATTCGACATACAAACCAATATATCCTGCAATGGGTTAGTTAAAGGTATACATAGAGCCAACTCGCATTTCTCCTTTTACTTATCTGGTGTTCATGTTTACTCATCGTTGATCTTTTCCTCTTGCTTGCCATGAAGCCGTGTTTTCGGACAACAGCATAGTCGAAGAGTTGATTCTATACGAGTAAACACTACTTATTCCGAGATAAGTCTTAAGTGTCAACGCTAGCCGACATAGAATTTTCAAGAATAAACATAAGGGGCAGTCCCCTAGTCATACCATTTTATCATCAGCACATAGTCGGCATGAGTATCCAACATATGAGAGTTCAAGAGATATATACACTACTTCTCCTAAGTGTAGAAAGGAAGGAGCAATGCCACATTCCATGGCCTTTTGGTCTCATCACCTGATATGTCCGCCTTGTTCTTTTGTGCTTCACAAGCATCTATTAGATAATATGAGTCATTGTGCAATGCTTTGCTTACAATGAATGGTCCTTCCCATGGGGGTGATAGTTTATGCATCCCAGCTGTGCATTGCACTAGGTTGAGCACAATATCCCCTTCTCGGAAGACACGAGGTTGAAATTCCCGACTATGATAGCGTCAGAGACTTTGTTGGTATATGGTGGATCTGGATAATGCCAATTCTCTTGCTTCTTCGAGGAAGTCAACTCCATCTTCTCGGGCCTCTTTTACTTTGGCTTCCGAATATTGTCTTACTCTTGGCGAGTCATACTCTATGTCGGCAGGCAAAACTGCTTCTGCCCCATACACAAGGAAGAACGACATATAGCCTGTTGATCGATTTGGAGTTGTCCTTAAACTCCATAGTACTGGGGGTAGTTCCTCAATCCAGCAGCCAGGTGATCTCTGGAGTGGTTCCATTAGGCGGGGTTTTATCCTAGATAGAACTAAGCCGTTAGCTCACTCAACTTTTCCATTTGATTCTGGATGAGCGACTGAGGCTACGTCAAGTCTTATTCGGTTTTTCCCACAGAAGCGAGAGAAAGCTCCTTCGGCAAAGTTTGTGCCATTATCTGTGATCACATTGTGGGGGGTGACTGTATCTCAGGATTATGTCTTTTAAGAATGTGACAGCTATTTTTCCATCCAATTTTTTTATGCGCTTTATTTCTATCCATTTGGTGAACTTGTCAACCATTACTAGTATGTGAGTCATACCACCCCTCGCTGGTTTGAATGGTCCTACCATATCCAGACACCATACTGCGAATGGCCAAGTGATTGGTATAGTTTTTAACTCGGATGCTGGCAAGTGTGACTTTGACGCATAACGCTGGCAACCGTTGCATTTTCTTACTAGATCCTGTGCCTCAGCCAGTGCACTTGGCCAGTAGAATCCATGTCGGAATGCCTTGGCTACCAATGCTCTTGACGATGCATGGTGCCCACATTCTCCTTGGTGAATGTCCAACAGTATTTCTTGGCCTTTCTCTGGACTTATGCAACGCTGCAGTACACTCGTCACACTCCTTTTGTACAACTCCTTGTTGATTATTGTGTATGATTTTGCTCTTCCCTCTGTTTGTCTTGCTAATATCTCATCATCAGGCAATGTTCCATCTCTTAAGTAGTTAAATATTGGTTGCGCCTAGGTTGGTATCACTGGTGCTGGGTCTATTTCTCCATCAATTTCCATTGGCTCAGCTGACATATGTTATGTCGTGGGAATGACCACGGCAGATGCTGCAATCAGCAGCGAGTAGTAGAACATGGGGCAAGGGCAGCCAGGCATCTGTGGTGCGAGATGAGGGCGGAGACACAGGGTTTTACCCAGGTTCGGCCCCCCGGAGGGTAAAGACCTACTCCTGCTAGATTGTATTATGATGGAAGTACAATGGGGAGAGCTCGGCGGCTAGGCAGCGAGTCACTTGGGTGGATGATGGAATGCATCTTCTACACGCCCTCTAGGGAGGTTTATATATACTCACCCCCTAGGGTTTACAGATCTCAACCGAATCAGTTAAGGTTTTGGCAATCGTTTAACCTAATCCGACTGGGCCTATCTACTCTCCTGGGCCTTTAGCTTCCAGTCGCTCAAATCTACGCCAGGTCTTGATCCAGTCGCCGAACTATAGGCCCACTCGCCAGTTCCTGGGCCGGTCGGAAACGTCCTGCTGGGTATACCCCGGTAGGCATATCCCCATCAGTAGTCCCCGAGGCCATCGTTGATTGGTCGCAGGTGTTCGTTGGCAGTCGGAGTATACGGGTCCAATGCGGGCGCCCAGTCGAATCGGCGGCGGACTCCTGTATAAAGGAAAAACCAGATATTCTAGTCGCAATGATAGCGGCCAGTTGGGTTGCAGCTCGGCGAACAGGTCGGCGAATGTTCAGTCACTATTGTAGTGATCGGGTCGGTGAGTCGAATGGATGAAGTTGGACCGTCAGATGAGGTCAAAACTAGTCGTTGGGTAATCCAACGGTAACTTTCGTGTAATCACCGCGTAGTAACGACTCCCAAAATTGGCGGGTAACAACCCCTATATAAGGGGAATGATAGGCGATCAGGAAAACACTCCTTCGTCTTTCCTCCGATTTCACCCGCATCGCGATCCAATCGATCCAAAAAGCCTCGACCTCCACGAACCTTTCAGCCAATGGCCCCCTCCACCGAACCATGGGGCAGGTCCAAGTGCACCAGGGCGCTACTAGCATCCTTCGAGGAGGCCGGGATCCTGCACGCCGGCAGGTGGCGCATCCCCGCGGCCGGAGAGGTGACTCCGGACCCACGCGAGGGAGAATTTATTTGCTTCACCAGCCACCTGGAGCGGGGGCTGGGGTTTCCCACATCTCTCTTCTTCTGGCGCTTCTGCGCCTTCTACGGGATCCAGCCATCGGACCTAGGCCTGCACAACGTCGAGCAGCTCGCCATTTTCGCGGTGTTCTGCGAGTGCTATCTGGGCTGCAGGCCCTGCTTCCCCCTGTGGCAAGATCTGTTCCACGGGAGGATCAGTCGCGAGGAATCAGGCGGCCCAATGCTGGTGGCGGGTGGCCTGACGTTTTAGTTGAAGTCGAAGGCTTCCTTCTTCGACCTGATGCTGCCTGCCAAGGCGGCGAGCGAGTGGAAGAAGTCCTGGTTCTACGTCACCGAGGTGACTCCAGACGGCGAGGTGGCGATCCCAAGGTATTCTGCCGACCGGCCCGAACCGCGCCGGCTCCAGGTCGGCAAGCTCCCACTAGACCAACGGATGGTTGTGGACGAGATGCTTCAAACCATCCGCGGCCTAAAGAAGAAGGGCCTCCAAACCATCAACTTGTACAACTGCTGGTTCGGGCGGCGACTCGTTCCCCTGGCCTGCCGCGACCATTACATGTATGAGTACACGGGCAGGGAAGACTCGACGAAATCCTGCCTCGCCGAATGGAAACTCGAAGACTACGTCCTGGCGTTGAACAAGATCACCCAGGCAGCATATCTGGATGCGAAGGCTGGGGTCGCCCCGTACACCTTGAAGCACCCAGCTCCGACGGTAAGTCGCTGTTTTCACTATCATTCGTAGTCGCAGTTGACGCTTTCGCGGTTATATTGATATTGTCTCCTGCCCGCTGCAGTTATTCCAAGTGGTGGAAGGGTGGCTCCCACCCGCGGACGATGAGAACTCAAGCTCGTCCGTCCAGGACGGGGGCGAGTCGCCTTCTGCCAAGGGCGGCGTCGGGAGCGACTCGAGTGATGACGATGATGATGAGGACGAGCCCGGGGAAGATGCCGCCCCGATGGTTCGCAAAACTCGCGGGCAACATCAGCGCGAGCTCGAGGCGAGTAGAAGCCTCGAACGTCATGGTGATGACGACGACGAGCTTCCCGAGCACACCTCGTGCCGTGAGGCTACACCGTCGAAAAAGAAGAAGAAGACGGAAGTGAAGGCTCCGCCAAAGAAAAAGACGAAGCCAGCGAAACGGGCATCTCCGCCTCGTTCGGCGAGTAGTTCCGACGCCACCAGCTTGGCCAAGGATGAAGCACCATAGACGACAGCAGCATCGGATGCCGCTGCCGCCCTGGATGAGGTACCTCTGGCCTTGCTCCCCCCTATTAGCCCCGGTCTCTGGGTTGGGGGTTGCTCCAGCCGCAGCAGCTTCACCACCCAGGAGAGCTCATGCCGAAGTCGTTTCGGAGGCTCCTGTCGCGGCCTCATCGTCGAAGAGGCCTTTCGTGTCTTGGGCACATGATGTTTTGGAGATGGGCCTCAGTCGGAAACTGGGCCCCGAACTAGAAAAGCCGGCCGGCATCCACACGGGACTGCGGTTCATACCAGTCGCCAAGTAAGTTTTGTTCATCTGCTTGCCTTTCGTTGCAATCAGACCATTTTTCTCATGTACTCAATTCGCAGCACTGGAGATAAAAAGATCGGCCACCCTTCCATGGCCAAGGTTCCGCCAGTCGTCGCCGTGGAGGACCCCTCGCGGAAGAGAAAAGCTGATGAGGCCGCCGCTCCCGCAGACAGCGCTAAGAGGGCGAAGGGCGATGAAGTCGTCACGGTTTCTGACGACATGGCCGTCGCTCTGAGTGACCCTCCGACTACGGCGGAGGCAGCTTCAAAGAGCAAGGGGGCTGTTTACTCACCCGGGGTGACCGAGCCGACTCCTAGTGGCGCTGGGGCGTCTGCTGCTACCTTCCCCCGTTTCATGGCCAAAGCAGCCACAGCGAGTGGCGCGATGCCAACGAGCCAGGTTCCTCGGGTCGTCGAGATGGGGGTTGAGCAGCGTCGCGGGCACACTCCAGCTCTGCTTGCATCTGTGGACGCACTACAGCTTCACGACATGCTGGGCGCAGCCATCCAGGTATGTCCAGTCCCCGAGGATCGGGCCACTGATTTTTAGTGGTCGGATTCTGTTAATGTTTTTTGTAGCATCCAGCCCCGAGTGGCTGGTCGCTGAATTTCAGCGGGTGGGCACTTAGGATTTTTTGACCTCCAGTCCCCGAGTGCCTAGTCGCTGAATTTCAGCGGGTAGGCACTTAGGATTTTTGACCTCCAGTCCCCGAGTGCCTAGTCGCTGAATTTCAGCGGGTAGACACTTAGGATTTTATTGTGGTTGACAGTTTGATTTGTTTGCAGGGCTTGCAGCGTGAATCAGCCGATCGGCTCGCTGCAAAGTGTCGCGTGGAGAAGGAACTTGTGGCCGTCCAAGAAACGAACAAGGGACTCCAAGCCTTTGCTGCCAAGGCGGAGGAGGCCCACCAGGGCCTTGTTCCGGCGGGTGAACTGACGGCGGCTCAGTCTGCTTTGAGTACGGCTGAGAAGCGGATCGCTGATCTTGAGCGCGAGCTCAAGGAAGCGAGGGCAGAGGTGAGATCAGCGGATGGGCGAGCCAGAGCTGCTATTACGGCTGCCGCTGAAGAGCGGAAGGTCTCTAACGCCCTCGTTGCTGGGTTACAGAACGACCTCTCGTCGCTTCAAAGTTTCATCATGGGCCTCAGCCGTCCTTTAATTGGTAAATTTTCCTGCCCCTGGCTGTAGTAGCTGTATTATGACTTCGTCGTTGTACTTACTGCCGACCCCTGTCCGCAGGTCGGATTATCGACAGCTCGGAGGAGGCGCAGTCGTACGATGCGCGGCAGTGTGTGACCACTCTGGTCGACTCGGCCATGTTGTCTGCGACTTGCATTCGAGTGTATCTTCAAGAGATGTCGCCCACGGAAGTGATTCCCATCGATCTCATCGAAGTATGGCAGTATCTGGAGAAGGCGCCGTTAGTCATCGAGTTCATGACGCGGTCGGCATTTCGGCGCGGGGCGGCAACGGTGCTTAGCCTTGGGCTTGCCCACTTCCCGGAGGACTTCGACCTTGACGACGTGACGAGTGGTTATCCCTCGTCGACGGGCTCGGTGGATATTGCCGAGGTGCTGAAGCTGACGGACCGGTCTGCGGTATACTCCGATCGTGTCTGGGCGATGGGCGACCTCCTCCCTTATCAGGAGACAACTGTCGTGCCCAATGATCTCGAGCCGCCGCACCGGGACTTCAAGGTCGAGCAGCCTTTCCGTGCGGCGATGGCGGGTGAATTAACGACGTACCCGTCGAACCCGTACACGCCCTTCGTTCGCAACCGCAGGGGTGGCGGCGAGTCGACGTCGAAGCCTGTGGAATAGAAAACATTGTGCCCTGGGGCGTTAGTAGCAATTGGCCATTGGGCTCAACTTGTATTTTGAACGTCTTTGTTCTGCTGTAATGAAATCTCATATTATTTCGTGAATTATCTTGCGATTTTGATTACTGATTGGACGAGTCCCCGAGCGCGTCCGCCCTTTTTATGGGGTTTACCTCGTTTTTTATGTGTTTGTGGTTTTGAATGTTTTGTCAGTTGTTTTGTTATTGAGGTCGACTCGCCCGAGCTTGGAAAGCCAGTCGCAGGGCGACTCCCATGAGTGCTCTTTACTTAACCGTTTTCCCTTGCGTGAACAAGGTCGGGTGGCCAAGTCCCCGAGCATGGTACTTGGTGGTTCTGGTCGCCGCTCTAGGGTGGGTGAGGACTGAGCGCGTTAGAGTAAGCGCATCCCTCCTGCCTGACCCGTAGGGTCAGTCGCATGGCGAGTCCTGGGAATGCTCTCATACTTGGCGTTTTTCCCTAGTCGCTCGTGCTTAAATGGTCGTCAGTCCCCGAGCATGGTACTTGGCCGTTCGAGTCGCTGTGTCGAGGATGCGGAGGATCATGGTCACTGTGAGGAGCAAAGGCAGTTGTCTTGGCTCGTTAAGCCAGTCGAGCTAGGCGACTCCAATGGGGCTCCGGGTAGGCGTTTTTCGTGGACGTTACGAGTCCTGGGGTAACCCAGTGCCCTCGTAACGCACTACTTGGCCGTGCCGGTCGCTGTACCAGAGGTTGACTTCTGCAGTTAGCTGGACGCTTTTATTACGAGTGCGAGTGGCACAAGACACGGAGAGTAGACGCAATTTGCGGTAACACCAATATGTTTTATTTCATAGCTGGTGGAGGGTACATGTATGGAGTTCTAGGAGTAGAACTTCCGTAGGAGGTTTACATTCCATGGTCGCTTGACGTCAAGTTTCCCGTCTCTGCGGACGTCGGTGAGGTAGTAGGCGTCGTTGCCGAGTACTCGCCCGATGGCGAATGGTCCCTCCCACGGGGGGAGAGCTTGTGCATGCCCTTCTTGTCCTGTATGAGGCGTAGCACCAGGTCGCCTTCCTAGAAGGTGCGAGTCCTCACTCGCCGGCTATGGTAGCGGCGGAGTCCTTGCTGGTAGATGGTAGTGCGGGAGCGATCTAGGTCGCGTGCCTCGTCGAGTTGATCGACTCCATCTTGGCGTGCGAGTTCGTTTGCAGCCTCCGTGTAGTGGACAACCCTTGGCGAGTCGTGCTCTAGGTCGGTGGACATGACTGCCTCGGTGCCATACACCATGAAGAAGGGGGTGAACCCTGTCGACCTGTTGACGGAGGTGCGGATGCCCCAGATGACGGAGGGTAGCTCCTCGACCCAGCACCCGACGGTGCGCTCGAGTGGTACTTGGAGCCGTGGCTTCAAGCCATGGAGGATGCTCTGGTTGGCCCATTCTGCCTGGCCGTTGGACTCCGGGTGAGCGACTGAGGCGAGGTCGAGTCGGATGTGATGTTCTTCGCAAAACTCGGCCATGGCTCCTTTAGCGAAGTTGGTGCCGTTGTCCGTGATGATGCTGTTTGGGAACCCGTAGCGATAGATGAGCTCGCGTAGGAACTTGGTGGCGGTCTTCCCGTCGCATTTCCGGACTGGCTTGGCCTCCACCCACTTTGTGAATTTGTCGACCGCGACCAGGAGGTGAGTGAAGCCAGAAGGGGCCTTTTTGAAAGGGCCTACCATGTCCATACCCCATACGGCGAACGGCCAGGTGATGGGGATTGTTTTGAGCGCCGAGCTCAGAACGTGTGTCTGATTGGCGTACTTCTGGCACCCGGCTCACCGATGGACGATGTCGACAGCGTCTGCGTGTGCGGTAGGCCAGTAGAAACCGTGTCGCATAGCCTTTGCGACCAGAGAGCGGGAGCCGGCGTGGTGGCCGCAGTCGCCGGAGTGGATGTGGTGGACGATTTTGCGTCCTTCAGCGGGTTGGACGCAGCGTTGGAATACGCCGGTCACGCTACGCTTGTGGAGCTCGCCGTCGATGATGACGAAGGATTTGCAGCAGCGTGCTATCATCCGGGCGTCTGTTTCGTCTGCTGGCAAGGTGCCTCCCTCCAGGTAGGCCATGTACGGCTTGGTCCAGTCGGCTGGCTCGGCGATGAGGGCGACCAGGGCTGCCTCTGGTTGCAGCGGGATTCAGATGTCGATCTCCCTTGGGGGAGAGACGGAAGGCTTGGTGATGGTGTCGAGGAAGACGCTGGCGGGTGGTGCTAGTCGAGCCGAGCCGATACGAGAGAGTGCGTCGGCCTCCTCGTTCTTCCGCCTGTCGATCCACTTGACGGAATAGCCTGCGAAGTGTCCGCCCAGCTTGTCCACTGCTTGGCGGTATGCCGCCATGGTGGGGGAAACGGCGTCGCAGGTGCCAGCGACTTGCCCAGCGACGAGGTCGGAGTCTCCGTAGCAGCATAGGCGGTTGACATTCATTTCCTTGGCGGCTCGCATGCCGTGGAGTAGTTCCTCGTACTCGGCCATGTTGTTGGTGCAGGGGGTGAAATCGAGGCAGAGGACGTAGCGTAGCTTGTCGCCCTTCAGAGAGGTTAGCACGATCCCTGCTCCCGCACCGTCTGCATTCTTGGAGCCGTCGAAGTGTAAACTCCAGTAGTGGAGGTATGGCAGCTTTTCTGGCTGCTGGGCCTCCTCCCAGTCGGCGATGAAGTCCGCGAGAGCCTGCGACTTGATCGCTTTGCGCGATTCGTACTTGATGTTGTGGACGCCGATTTAGACGACCCACTTGGCGACTCGCCCGGTCGCCTCACGGTTGCGGATGATGTCCTGCAATGGTGCTGAGGAGACGACCGTTATCGGGTGCTCCTGCAATGGTGCTGAGGAGACGACCGTTATCGGGTGCTCCTGAAGACCGCGTATACCAGTTTCTGGTATTGCGGGTATCGCTGGCGCGATTCGTTGAGGACCTCGCTGATATAGTACACGGGTCGCTGTACTGGGCGTTCCTTTCCTTCCTCTGGTCGCTCGACAACCATGACGGCGCTGACGACGCGCTCGGAAGCCGCGACGTAGACCAGCATGGGTTCCTTGTCGACGAGGGAGGCGAGTAATGGTGCTGCGAGTAGCACCTTCTTGAGGTCGCGGAGCACGTCGTCCGCCTCCTTGTCCCACTGGAAGGTGGGGTTCTTGCGCATCAGGCGGTATAGGGGCATCGCCTTTTTGCCCAATCGGGGGATGAAGCGACTGAGGGCCGCGACTCGCCTGGCCAGCTTATGGACGTCGTGCAGGCACTCAGGTTTGCCGAGTCGAGCGATCATGTCGATCTTGGTGGGATTCGCCTCGATCCCGCGCTTGGAGACGACGTATCCCAGTAGCTGCCCTGCTGGTACACCGAAGGTGCATTTTCCTAGGTTGAGTTTTATCTTGTATTTCGGCAGGTTGGCAAATGTTTCCGCCAGGTCGGCGAGCAGGTCGCCCTGGCGGGCGGACTCCACTACCACGTCGTCGATGTAGACGTGGATATTGCGGCCAATTTGGCTCGCAAGGCACTCCTGCATACACCGCTGGTAGGTCGCCCCGGCGTTCTTGAGGCCGAAGGTCATGGCAGTGTAGCAGAAGGCTCCGAATGGCGTGATGAACGCCGTCTTCTCTTCGTCCTAAATGGCCATTTTGATCTGGTTGTACCCAGAGTAGGCGTCGAGGAAACATAGCGACTCCGAGCCCGCGGTGGAATCGATTATTTGGTCGATCCGCGGGAGAACGAATTGCTCCTTTGGGCAGGCGCTGTTTAAATTTGTGTAATCGATACACATCCTCCAGGTCCCGTTTTTCTTCTCGACCAGGACTGGGTTTGCCAGCCACTTGGAGTATTTGATTGGCCGGATGAAGCCTGCAGCGAGTAGACGCTGCACCTCCTCGGTGATGGCTTGGCGGCGCTCTTCATTGAAGGGCCGTAGCGACTGCTTGACAGGTCGCACTTTGGGGTTGGCGTTGACTTTGTGCTCAGCGAGTTCCCTAGGGACACCAGGCATGTTAGAGGGCTTCCATGCAAAGATTTCCCTGTTCTCACGGAGGAAACCGATGAGCACGCCTTCCTATGCTGGGCTCATGCCCGTCCCGATCGTCACCGTCTGGCTGGAGTCGCCTGGGACCAGCTCGACGGTGCGGGTATGCGTCATTGCCTCGAAGGCTGAGGTGTTGCCACCCTCCGAGTTGGGCTTCTTGAATATGGTGGGGTCGTCGTTGTTGACCCCGCTCGCGTACTTGGCGAGCTCGTCGGCGTGGTTGGACTCTGCCGCGATGACGGTGTCAGCGAGTTCGGCTCCTTTGGCCTCGCACTCGGCGGCCATGTCGGGGTCGCCGTGGATGGTGATGACGTCGCGTGGCCCGGGGAGCTTCATCGCGTTGTACGCGTAGTGGGGCGCTGCCATGAACTTAGCAAACGCCTGGCGCCCCAAGACGCAGTGGTAGGGGCTGTCGAAGGGTACCAGCTCGAAGACGATCCGCTCGGTGCGGAAGTTTGCCGGTGTGCCGAAGGTGACCGGCAGCGTGACCTTGCCAATCGGATACGCCTTCTGACCGGGGACGATGCCATGGAACGTGGTGTAGGTCGTCTCGACCATCGACTGCGGGAGCCGCAGTCGCCTGAAGGTGTCCAGGTACAGGATGTTGATGGAGCTGCCGCCGTCCTTCAATGTCTTGGGGAGCCAGTAGTCTCCCACCTTGGGCTTGACCACCATGGCGACTCGGCCTGGGTACTCGATGCGTGGCGAGTGGTCCTGGCGGCTCCACGTGATTGGTTGCTCAGACCAGTTGAGGAACTAAGGGACGTCCACTTGAGCCACCGCGTTGATGGCGACGGCGCGGGCGATGACCTTCTTCTCGCGCTTCGTGTTGAAGCCTGTGAAGGTGTGGAGCGACCCGGCCACGCTGCCGAATTTTTCGCCGTTTGGCGGGTTGTCGTCGCGGTCTCCCTGCGCTCGCCTCGCCTTCTCGATCTCCTTGAGAGAGTGGCAGTCGGCGGTCGTGTGCGTGGAGGGTTTTCCTTACCTGCTGTGGAATACACAAGGTTGGTTAAGAAGGGTCGCGGGGTCGAACCTTGGCTTCGCCTTGTAGTTGCCGCCGTCGCGGCGTTGCCCCCTGTCGCGGCAGAAGCTCTTGGGCTCGTGCTGCGCATATCCGGCGTTGGCGACGAAGTTGACTCGCCCGTCACTGCGGCGCTTGCCGGTGAGGCAAGTGTTGCTGTAGCGTAGATCAGATCGTCACCGTTGTCGCTGCTGACCATGCGGCGTTGTACTCCCGACTCGTCGTCGGTTTCTTGGTTTGGGTCTTCCTCCGCGTACCTTTTGGCGATTTTGAGGAGGTCCGGTATGTTGTCGAGTGTGCGGTATGCTCCTTTAAGCTTGGCGACCAGGGGCTCGTAGCGGCACGAGGTCTTGAAGCAGTGGATCGCGGTGTCCAGGTGGATGCCGACCGTGTTGTACCATAGTTCTTGCCACCGTTGGACCCAGCTGCGGGTCGACTCGCGAGGTCCCTGGACGCATTGTTCCAGGTCCTCGATGGTGGTGGCGCGGGTGTATGAGCCCTCAAAGTGCCTGACAAAGGCATCGCGCATCTCTTCCTAGGAGTCGATGCTATCCGGGGGAGAGTGTTGATCCACTGCCTGCACGCTCCCTCCATCATCAGGGGGAGGTAGCGGGCGGCTAGCAAGTCGGTGTGGCCGACGATCCCCATCGCCATGAGGTAGGTATCCAACCACACGGAGGGGTCGTACGAAGGGTCGTACTTCTCTATTTCCTTCGGCGCTTTGAAGTTCGCTGGGTATTTTTCGCCTCGGATCATCGGTCCGAAGCATTGAGGCCCGAGTCGGCTTAGCGACCCCCTCGGCTCGTCGTCGCGGCGGTTGGTTAGGGTGTGCCATAAGTCGTCGGGCTGGCGTGCGCGCCAGCTCTGATTGTTGATGATGTGGGTGCGGGCATCGACGGGCTGACCGTTGGCGGCGACGAAGTTGGTCGACGGCCTGGGGTCGTTGGTGGAGAGTGCCGCGTCCGCGGGTCGGTGTTGGAGCTGTAGTGGTTCGGGTGGCGGGCATTTGAGGGTGTTTGCCGCCATGGGGCGGCCGCTCGAGGCCTCTCTGCTTCCCGATGAACGCGAGTACATCCGACCCTATGAGTCGACGCCTGTGTTTTGTTGCTCGACCGCCTTTGCGAGCAGGGCCCTGGCGTACTGGATCTGCAAGGTGCCTTCACCAGTGGCTGCGATGTTGTCGATTGCCGCGCGGCCCGCGACGAGGTTGTCCATGGGAGTGGAGAACAGCGGTAGGCCATTCGTGTCTCGCTCCTGTGAGGGGACCACGATCCGTGGTTGGTCCCTGGGGGTGTGCGGTTGGGTGGTGGCGGCGCGCCATTGGCCGTTGATACTGGTGGGGGCCGAGCGCTCCCTCCTAGAGGCGCGTTCTCGCAGACCGCGCATTCGGCCGCGCGGGCCGGGTCGCTTTCGTCGTCGAAGTTCAGGGCGCGCCCCTGGACGGTGGGGTTCAGGCGCGACCTGATTCGGCGCTGGTGATAGTGCGACAGCTCCCGCG
Source organism: Avena sativa (assembly GCA_916181665.1). NCBI lineage: Eukaryota > Viridiplantae > Streptophyta > Magnoliopsida > Poales > Poaceae > Avena > Avena sativa. The sequence goes on along the minus strand of OV702294.1, from coordinate 159,442,160 downwards.
CCGTCGCCTGCTCGAGGCGAAATTTTTCGCGCTCGGCTTGTTCCTTGCGGACTGCTTCCACCAGCTTCACGCGGAGTTCCTCGACCTCCATCGCTGTCACATTGGGAGGGATCGGGGTGGAGAATGGATCCTCCAGCGGGTCGGTGCCGGTCGCCATATAGGTCGTGGTGTGGCGGTTGGTACCATCGCGGAGGTCGGCGGATTTCTCCGATCCGGAGTCGGAGTCGAAGATCCCAAGGATGGAGGGATCCTCGAAGTCTCCGACGTTGGAGACCTGGGTGATGGAGCCCGCGGGCGAAGCCACGATGATGGATCTGGCGAGTGACGCCGGGGTCGCTGAGTCGGCGTCGTCGTTGAGGGCCGCGTCTTCTGCGGCTGTGGTGGTTTCGGCCATGCCGCTGTGGGCCGAGTTGTACTCGGAGGCGAGGCGATGGATCGTGCGGACCTGGCTCTCGGAGAGCCGGTCGCGTGGCGGCGACTCGCAGATGCGAGCCGAGTCCTCCGCGACGATGACGTCGGTGAGGCCGACGAAGAGGCTGATCGTGCCAACCGGCAGGATAATGCTGTGCGTGACGGGTCGCGCCGCCGGGTCGTAGCTACTCGGTAATATTTGGAGCATCTCACCGATTGCTATCATGCGTCCGGTGGCGACCGGCTCATTGATGTGCAGATTGGATCTCGCCGCAGAACACCGGCCAGACCGGCCAGGCCCCACGGTGGGTGCCACTGTCGTGGGAATGACCACGGCAGATGCTGCAATCGGCAGCGAGTAGTAGAACATGGGGCAAGGGCGGCCATCCATCTGCGGTGCGAGATGAGGGCAGAGACACAGGGTTTTACCCAGGTTCGGCCCCCGGAGGGTAAAGACCTACTCCTGCTAGATTGTATTATGATGGAAGTACAATGGGGCGAGCTCGGCAGCTAGGCAGCGAGTCGCTTGGGTGGATGATGGAACGTATCTTCTACACTCCCTCTAGGGAGGTTTATATAGACTCACCCACCCCTAGGGTTTATAGATCTCAACCGAATCAGTTAAGGTTTCGGCAATCGTTTAACCTAATCCAACTGGGCCTATCTACTCTCCTAGGCCTTCAGCTTCCAGTCGCTCGAATCTATGCCAGGTCTTGATCCAGTCGCCGTCCTGCAGGCCCACTCGCCAGTTCCTGGGTCGGTCGGAAACGTCCTGCTGGGTATACCCCGGTAGGCATATCCCCATCATGTTCTGCCGACATAACCTGAGGAGTCCCCGAGTGTAATTCGGCATCCCTTGGGTTGAGCGGAGCAGTCCCCGAGTTACTCGAACCTGCCCCTGAGTCAATGTCCATTGGCACAGCGTCTGACTCTTGGTTTGCCGGGATGAATATTGACTCGGACTCTGGTGACGGCTTGATCGATGGTTTCCTGAGATGTTCCAATGCTACTCCTGGTGGGATTTTTTGCCGAGATGAGCCTAACTTGGATAGTACGTTAGCTGCCTCATTCTCTGCTTCTGGGTATGTGATGAAATTCACACCCGTCAAAGTATCCCGAAATCTGTTGCACATGAAAACGATACAGTGCCATGTTTGCATCCAATGCATCCCAATGCCCAGACACCTGCTGGATAACCAAGTCCGAGTCACCAAGACACATGATCCTTTTGATGCCAATTTCCTTGGCCACTTTTATCCCATGGACAAGTGCTTCATACTCGGCTACATTATTGGATGCAGCAAAGTGGATCTACAGCAAATACTTGAGCTGATCCTTCTTTGGTGATGTGAGTACTATCCCGGCACCCAGACCCATCTTTGTCTTGGATCCGTCAAAGTGCATCTTCCAATAATTCGGGTCCGGCAATGGTGGCTCATATTGCATTTCCATCCAATCCATGAAGAAATTAGCTACAGCTTGAGATTTAATTGCGTCCCGTCTATCATATTGTGGAGTGTATGGTGGTAGATCTATGGCCCATTTTGCCACTCGACCACTGGCATCTTTTCTGCCCAATATATCCGAGATAGGTGCCTCGCATATTACCCGGATTGGGTGTTCTTGGAAATAGTGCTTCGGCTTCTTTGCTGCCATATACACCCCATATGTCATCTTTTGGTAGTGGGGGTAATTTTGCTTTGACAAAGAGAGCACTACGCTCAAGTAATAGACTGGCCTTTGGACTGATTTGCCCTCTTCTTCACGCTCTACCACTATCACTGTGCTGACAACTCTATTGGTTGTCGCGACATAGAGAAGCATTGGCTCTTTGGATAATGGTTACGCTAATATTGGTGTTGTTTCCAACATATTTTTGAGTTCATGGAAAGCGCTATCAGCTTGTTGTGTCCATGTGAATTTGTCTAATTTTTCATCAGTTGATATAATGGTAAGGCTTTTTTGCCTAGCCGACTGACAAACCTACTCAACGAGGCCAGGCATCCTGTAAACTTCTGGACATCGTTGAGGGTTTTCGGCAATTCCATTCTTTTGATGGCCCTGATCTTTTTCGGGTTAGCCTCAATTCCTCGGCTGGACACGAGAAATCCGAGTAATTTTCCCGCCGGGACACCGAATGTGCATTTTTCCGGATTGAGTTTCATTCAGAATATTCTTAGATTTGCGAATGTTTGACGCAAGTCCTCAATTAGAGTATGACTTTGTTTGGTTTTTATCACCACATCATCGACGTATACTTGAACATTTTTGTCCAGTTGATCTTGCAAGCATTTTTGCATGCATATCTAGTATGTTGCACCTGCATTTCTCAATCCAAATGGCATAGTACGATAACAATAAGCCCCATACGGGGTGATAAAGGCTGTCTTTATTTGATCATCCGAATTTAGTGGTATCTAGTGGAAACCATAATACGCATTCACAAATGACAACAACTCACACTCGGCAGTAGAGTCAATGACTTGATCGATCCACGGCAGGGGGAATCGATCTTTTGGACATGCCTTATTGAGGTTCGTGTAGTCAATACACATGCACCACACCACTGCCGTGTTTGGGTCATCCTTTTTCTTATCGACCAAGACTGGATTTGACAACCAATCTAGGTGCAGTACTTCCATGATAAACCCGACAACCAAGAGCCTGGCTATCTTAGCGGTTATCACTTTCCTCCTATCTTCGGCGAAGCGGTGGAGGGGTTGCTTCACCGGCTTGGCACCTGGCCTTACATGAAGAGAGTTCTCAGCCAGCTCCCTCGGAACTCCTTGCAAGTCTTGTGTGGACCATGCAAAGATATCCCAATTCTCATGGAGGAAGCTGGTGAGCTCGCTTTCCTATTTGTCAGTCAGCCCAACACGAATGGTAAATGTGTGCTCTAGGAAGGCCTCATCAACCTGTATCTTCTTTGTTTCCTTGGTAGCTTGGAAAGATACACTGCCATGCGGGTTAGTGAGTGCCGACATAGACATTTGTGCCACCTTGGCTAGTGCTGCCACTTCCATCATTTGATGTTTTTCTTGTGCTATGACCAGTGAATCGGCTAGTGAAGATCTGGCTGAGGCACATGCAATAGATCTCTTATAATCTCCCTCAACTGTGATAACCCCGCACGAACCTGGCAGCTTCATCTTTAAGTAAGCAATATGAGGAGTAGCCATAAACTTTACCATAGCCGGCCTGTCGAGTAAGGCATGGTATGAGCTGATCAGATCAACCACCTCGAACTCTATGGCTTCGGTGCGACAGTTTTCTTTGTTGTCGAATAAGACATCAACCCAGATCTTGCTAATTGGCTTACAGGACAGTCCCGACACAATACCATGGAAAGTTGTCTTAGTCGGCTCCAACATGTTCATAGTGATGCCTAACTTGAGCATGGTATCCTTGTACATGATCTTGATGCTACTGCCATCATCTATCAGTACCTTGGAGAACTTCACATTGATATCTGGGCCCATGAATGTTGGATCCAAGACATGAGCATAAACTCCTGGTGTTGTCATGATCTTGGGGTGATCCTTTATTCTCCAAGTTATCTCATGTTCAGACCAATGTATATACTTTGGTATTACCAGCATTGTGGCATTCACTTCCATCATCCATCTTTGTTTACTCTTCTTGTCACTCGGCTCTGTGACAAATACGACATAGCTTTGGTGATGCTCTCTGTACTCATTTCTGGTGCCATGGCTGACATGAGCATCATCACATCTTGGGTTATGCACCTGATGCACAGCCTCCCTTCTTTCTTGGTTATGATATCTCGACTGCCTGTTCTCATATCTATGCTCGGCTCCCACCGCTTGAGCATTTCCTTCTGTGAGCGGTGGGGGGAGGTGGTGGTAACTGCTGAGTCGGTGAAATCCACTCTATCTCCCTTCTGAAACCAAGTGCATTGTCTTGTTGTGTGGTTTGCCGGCTTACTCGGACTTGGTGTGTGGAACTTACATGGTTGATCCAACATCATTGCATAAGTATATTTCTGCCTGTCTTGGTATGGCTTTCTTTGTTCATATGGCTTTTTGCCATCATTCTTTGGTATCCATTAGTGTTTCCCATTTGTCCTTTGACGTTGGCTACTTCCAGCATCTAGATGATCCTGACTCAGAACTGCAACTTGAGTCAAATCATACTTGTAGTCTGGTCTTTCGTCTCTTCTCTTGCTTCTATACTCGGCCCTTTCTTGGCGCCTTTGCGACCCGGCTGCGTCGTAGATCCGAGTCTCAGTCATCCTGGCTTCCGACATAAGCAGAGGCTGAGTCGGATCTCCTAATGTGTATGAGTCGGTGATCCTTATTATTTCTGCCAAGCTTGTCGGCATATCTCTTTGTAACCTTTGCCACAGTACACTTCCATGCCTGCATCCTTGTGCAAACCACGCAATGGCCTGAGACTCGATTACCCCTTCACAAGAGTTGCGCATTGTGCACCACCTTGTGAGGAATTCCCTATCTATTTCATTCGGCCTTTGCTTGCACATAGCTAGCTGTTGTGGGCGATTCGGCCTCTTGTACGTGCTTGTGGAATTGCTTACGAAAGCTTCCTGAAAATCAATCCGGTTATTGATTCTTCCGGGTGGAAAATTATTCAGCCACACCCTTGCTAATCCTTCTAGCATCTGCGGTACATACCGCACTGCCCATCTCAGATTTCCTTGCATGATTTTTACTGTTGTTCCATAATCTATGATCTAGTCTTTGGGCTTTGTGCTTCCATCATAGGTCTTTGTCCCTTTGGCCAGATGAAAGTTTGGCATTGGCGGCTCTTTCATGATTCTTGGGCCAAAACATGGTGGACCTTGTGGACCTTGCGATTCGATCATCTCTGCCATCTTTATCCGGTCGAGCTTTAGCCTCGCATCATCCGGCTGTAGATTTCTGCCTCCGAGTCTTGCTTCCATTGCTTGGTATACATGATCCGGAAATTCATACCCATCATTGACCATCGCCGAGTAACTATCATTGTATCTGTTGGCGTTCGGGTCTACAGGTTGCTGCACTGCTTTTCCCGCACTTTGCTGTCTCTTTTCGGGTTGGGCTGGTGGAAGATTCGAAGCTGGTTTTCCTCCTCCTGTCGAGTGAGTCCCATGCCTAGGTGGAGGTGCAAAGTTCTTCCCCCCATTGTCATTTCTTTGTGATGTTTACCTTTCTCGGCCAGCATTTTCCTGGTTCTCATTTCCTTGAACGACATTCCTTCTTGTTTCGTGCGCACGGACCGGGTTTCCTTGAACCACTGCCGGGTCATAAGCATGTTGGAGATATGCCCTAGAGGCAGTAATAAAAGTGGTTATTATTATATCTTTGTGTTTATGATAAATGTTTACGTTCATGCTATAATAGTATTAACCGGAAACATTAATACTTGTGTGATTTGTAAACTAAATTAGAGTCCCTGGTAAAGCCTCTTTATAATACTAGCTTGTTGGTTAATAGATGATCGTGGTTTCTCGATCATGAACATTGAGATGTTGTTAACAAAAAATCATATCATTAGGAGAATGGTATGATGGACATACTCCTATAGATAAGCGTAGCATAAAGATCAAGTCATTTCAATAGTTTGTTTGCTATAATCTTTCTGATACATAGTAACCTAATTCCTTCGACCATGAGATCATGTTAATCACCATCACCGAAAGGATGCTTTGATGACATCAAACACCACACCATAACTGGGTGGCTATAAAGGTGGCATTGAGTGTTCGGAAAGTATGTGTTGAGGCACATGGATCAAGAGTGGGATTTGTCCATCCATATGACGGATAGATATACTCTGGACCTTCTCGGTGGAATGTCATCCAATTATCTTGCAAGCATGTGACTGGCTCACAAGGGATCACATATCACAGGAACGAGAAAAGAGTAATTATCGGTAACGAGGTTGAACTAGTTATGCAGAGATACCGATGATCAAACCTCGGATAAGTAAACTATCGCGAGACAAAAGAAAATTGGTATCGAATGTAAGTGTTTCATTCGATCGCAAAGTAATCATAGAAATATGTGGGAGACATATGAATTTCCAGATTCCTCTATTGGTTATTGATCGGAGAAGTGTCTCGGTCATGTCCGCATAATTCACGAACCGTAGGGAGACACACTTAAGGATTCAATGTTGTTTAGTAGATATGGAATGTAAGTAGGGAAACCGAATGTTGTTCGGAGTCTCGGATAGGATCCGGGATATCACGAGGAGATCCGGAATAGTCTGGAGAATAAGATTCATATAAGGAAAGTCTGATTCCGGAGTTCAGGAATGATTTCGATGTTTTCATCGGAGAGGTTCTAGAAGGGTCTAGAAGGTTCACCGGACCGGAAGGGGAATGGTCCATGGATGTGCCATGGGTAAGTGGAATGATTGCATCATGTCCTAGGTCACTTTGGTTGGGCATTTGCGAGAGAGAAATAAAGCTCTAAATTGAAAGTCAAAAGGGAGGTTTGAAAAGTCAAACTAGAAACAATAGTTTCCTAGTGGAAGAAGGGAAGAGTCCTTCCTTATATCCAACTTGGGTTTGGGTATGGATTCAAACTCCCCTCTCCCAAGCCTCCCTCCCTCTCATAAATAGAGGGGGAGGGCTGCCCCAAAGAAAAAAACACCAGCCCTCCCACCCGTGCGCTGCCGCCGCCTTGCGCCACCACGTCGCTGCCGCCTCACGACGCCGCCGGCCCGTCGTCGTCGCCCTAGCCGCCGCCGACACCTCCTCCTCCTGTCCAGCCTTCTAAAACTAGATCACCGAAAACCATAGATCCACCATAACTCGCATCGGCTTAGGTGAAGCCCTGTGGGATCTTCCCTCTACTTCCGACACCACGTCGTCGTGCTGCCGGAATCGCGAGAGGAGAACTACAACCTCCGCTACCTGCTGGAACAAGGGAGAGGAAGGTCTTCATCGAGTACTGAACGTGTGACCGACTACAGAAGCGCTGCTCGAATACAGCGGCGGAAGGATCGTCTATGCGATCTTGAGATCGGCAAGTGTATGACTACATCACCCACGAGAATCTGGTCTCGTTAACCGCTTTGGAATCTTCGAGGGTGAGTACTCTAATCGACTTGTTGCTTCAATCTAGTAGATAGATTTTGGCTTGTTTGTATGCATGCGGTAGAAATTTTTTGTTTACCTTGCTACGAACCCCTACAGTGGTATCAGAGCCGTGTCTATATGTAGATCTGTTGCACGAGCAGAACACAATGGTCATTGTGGGCATTGATGTTTTTTTTGTCGATTGCTTCTTGTGTACTTTGCATCTTGCGGGATGGTGGGATGAAGCGGCCCGGGCTAACCTTACATGACATCGTTCATGAGACTTGCTCCACGCTTGACATGCAACTTGTATTGCATAAGTGGCTTTGCGGGTGCCTATTTCTCCCAACATAGTGAAGATTCAATTTACAACGGGTAATTGACAATACTAGTATCAATGTTGTGGTTCTTGTTCGTAAGTTAGAACAACACTTATTGAAAGCCCCAAACCACGTAAAACATGCAAACAAAATTAGAGGCGTCTAACTTTGTTTTGCAGGGGTGTGCTGTGATGTAATATGGCCATGATTGTGATTATGTATGATGTATGCAATGTTCTTTATTGTAAGTCGGCAACCAGCAGGAGCCATATGGTTGTATTTTAATTTCGTTAAGACCTGCGTGTATATTATTCAAAGTAGTTGTAATAGTTGATGCTGGTGGATGACAACCATGAAGTGGCACCATTGAGCTTGACGCCATGCCGGTGATGATGGAGATCATGTTCGTGCTTGAAGATGGAGATCGGAAGCATATCATATCACATATTTTGAATTGCATGTGATGTTAATCATTTTATGCATCTTGTATTGCTTAGTTCGCGATGGTATCATTATAAGATGATCCCTCTCACAAAATTTCAAGTTATAAAGTGTTCATCCTTAGTAAGCACCGTTGCTAAAGCTCGTTGTTTCGAAGCACCACGTGATGATCGGGTGTGTTAGATTCTGCGAGTGTATACAACGAGAGCAAGCCAGATTTTCTCATGCGGAAGCTAAGGTTTGATCTTGACGATCCTAGCATGTACAGGCATGGTCTCGGAACACGGATCACCGAAAGGTAAAGCATGAGTCATATAGTAGATATGATGAACATGTTGATATTTCGCCATTGAAGCTACATCAACTCTCGTGATGATCGGTTTCTATGTGGTGGATTTGGTTCGTGTGATCACTAAAACAATGTGAGGGATATTGTTTTGAGTGGGATTTCACCTAGATTAATTTAACTATTAATTGGAACTCAATTTTTCATAAACTTAGTCTAAACTATTGCAAATATGTTGTAGATCAATGGCGGCCCCTACCATCAATTTTAATGTGTTCCTAGAGAAAGAAAATTTGAAAAACAATGGAAGCAACTTCACGGATTGGTTCCACAACTTGAGGATTGTCCTCAATGCTGGTAATTTGACCTATGTGATGGATGCACCACTGGGTGACCCACCTTCAGCTGATGCTACCGATGAGGTAAAGAATGTTTTCCTCGCTCAAAAGAATCAGTACTCCATAGTTCAGTGTGCTATGTTATATGGGTTGGAATCGGAACTTCAGAAAAGGTTTGAGAACCATGACCCACATGATATTGTCCGTGAACTCAAAATGATATTTGAGGCTCATGCGGCAGTTGAGAGTTATGAGGCTTCTGAGAAGTTCTTTAACTGCAAAATGGAAGAGGGCAGCTCCGTCAGTGAGCACGTGCTTAAGATGTCTGGGAACACAAGCAAGCTTCAAAGCTTGGGTATAGTGATTCCTAATGCTTTGGGGATTCACCGTGTCCTCTAATCACTGCCACCAAGTTACAAGAACTTTGTGATGAACTACAATATGCAAAACATGGACAAGTCGTTGTCAGAACTCTTCTCCATGTTAAAGTCTGCGGAAGTGGAGATCAAGAAAGAGCACCAAGTGTTGATGGTCAACAAAACCACCAAATTCAAGAAGCTAGGAAAGTCTAAGAAAAAGCAAAACTTCAAGAAGGGCGGTAAGAAAGTTACCGCGCCGGCGAAGAAGACCAAGGCTAGGCCTAAGCCTGATACTGAGTGCTTTTACTACAAGGGAGAAGGTCACTAGAAGCGGAATTACCCTATGTACTTGGCGGATTTGAAGAACGGCAACATCAAGAAGAAAGGTATATCCGATATACATGTTATTGATGTGTATCTCACTAGTACTCATAGTAGTGCCTGGGTATTTGATACTGGTTTGGTTGCTCATATTTGTAACTCGAAACAGGTGCTGTAGAATAGACGGAAACTAGTGAAGAACGAGGTGACGATGCACGTTGCAAATGGATCAAAGGTTGATGTGATCACGGTCGGCACGCTACCTCTTCATCTACCATCGGGATTAGTTTTATACTTAAATAATTGTTATTTGGTGTCTGCATTGAGCATGAACATTATTTCCGGATCATGTTTATTGCGAGACGGTTACTTGTTTAAGTTCGAGAATAATGGTTGTTCGATTTATATGAGTAATATGTTTTATGCACATGCACCTTTGATAGATGGTCTATTCTTATTGAATCTCGATTGTAGAAATACACACATTAATAACATTGAAGCTAAACGTTTGAAATTGAGCAATAACTCGACCTATATGTCGCACTATCGTCTTGGTCATATTGGAGTGAAGCGTATGAAGAAACTCCATTCCGATGGACTTCTTGAATCACTTGAAAGATGCGAAGCATGTCTGATGGAAAAAATGACTAAGACTCCATTTTCTGGTATGATGGAGCGAGCTACAGACTTATTGGAAATCATACATACCGATGTGTGTGGCCCAATGAGTGTAGCATCGTGCGTGGTTATTGTTATGTTCTTACCTTCACGGATGACTTGAGTAGATATGGGTATATCTATTTCATGAAACATAAGTCCGAAACTTTCGAGAAGTTTAAGGAATTTCAAAGTGAGGTAGATAATCAACGTAACAAGAAGATTAAATTTCTATGATCTGATCGTGGAGGTGAATATCTAACTTACGAGTTTGGAGAGAATTTGAAGAAATGCGGAATACTTTCGCAATTGACACTGTCGGGAACACCACAACGTAATGGTTTGTCCGAACATCGTAATCGAACTCTCTTAGATATGGTTCGTTCTATGATGTCACTTACAGATTTACCGCTATCGTTTTGGAGTTATGCGTTAGAAACAGCCGCATTCATTTTAAATAGGGCACCATCTAAATCCGTTGAAACGACACCGTATGAATTATGGTTTGGGAAGAAACCTAAATTGTCGTTCCTTAAAGTTTGGGGTTGTGAAGCTTATATAAAGAAGTTACAGCCTGACAAGCTTGAACCCAAAGCGGAAAAATGCGTCTTTATAGGATACCCGAAGGAAACTATTGGGTATACCTTCTATCATAGATCCAAGGGCAAAATCTTCGTTGCCAAGAATGGATTCTTTCTAGAGAAGGAGTTTCTCTCGAAAGAAGTGACCAGAAGGAAAGTAGAACTCGACGAGGTTGTTGAACCTTCTCTCAGACTTGAGAGTAGTGCAGCACCAGAAGTAGTTCCTGTGGCACCTACACCAATGAGAGAGGAAGCTAATGATGTTGATCATGAAACTTTGGTTGAAGTTACTACGGAACCTCGCAGGTCAACGAGAACTCGTACCGCTCCTGATTGGTACGATCCCATTATGAGTGTCAAGTTGGTGGACAACACCGATGACCCTGCGACATATGAAGAAGCGATGATGAGCCTAGATTCCAATAAATGGCAAGAGGCCATGAAACCCGAGATTGGATCCATGTATGAAAAACAAGTATGGACTTTGGTGGACTTACCGGATGGTCGGAAGGCTATGGAGAACAAATGGATTTTCAAGAAGAAAACAGATGCTGATGGTAATGTTATTGTCTATAAAGCTCGACTTGCCGCAAAAGGGTTTCGACAAATTCAAGGAGTTGACTATGATGAGACTTTCTCACCGGTGGCGAAGCTAAAGTCTGTGAGGATTTTATTAGCAATCGCTGCATATTATGATTATGAGATATGGCAGATGGATGTCAAAACGACATTCCTCAATGGAGACATTGATGAAGAGTTGTATATGGTACAGCCCAAAGGTTTTTTCGATCCTAAAGATGCTAACAAGGTATGCAAACTTCAACGGTCCATTTATGGATTTAAGCAAGCATCCCAGAGTTGGAATCAACATTTTGATAATGTGATCAAAAGTTTTGTTTTTATACAAACTTATGGAGAAGCTTGTATTTACAAGAAAGTGAGTGGGAGCTCTATAGCATTCCTAATACAATATGTAGATGACATATTGTTGATTGGGAATGATGTAGACCTCCTTAATAGAGTCAAGGATTATTTGAATAATAGTTTTTCAATAAAAGATCTTGGCAAAGCAGCTTACATATTAGGCATAAAGATTTATAGAGATGGATCGAGACGCCTAATATCATTGTCACAAAGTACGTATTTGTAACATCCCTAAAATCATGTTTCAAAACTCATGCATATCATCCATGCATCCATCATAATTTAGGGTTTAATCTCAAAATCATTTCAAAAACAGGAGCAAATGTTGCTCATTATTTTATGTATGAAAACCCTAGCCTTTGTGCTACATGCTAATGGGAAAGGTGCTATTATTCATTCAGAATGTCTTGAGTTCAAACTTAAGTAATTTCAAAAGCTTGGGCAAAGTTTCAAAACAAAGTATGAAATAAAACCAAAGTTTTGCCTATTATTATAACTCCTAAAAGGCTTGGTTCTATTGTATTATTTTCAAATAACCCAAGTAGGTCTGAGTGAATAGAGGTGTTTGACACTTATTTGGGTGCAAGGAACACTGTACAAAAAGCTAGAGAAGGTTTGGATTCAAAATTATTTGAAATAGGGTTTGAAAACCATTCCTAGAAAAACAATCAGAAAAAGAAAAGGAGTAAAGAGGGAAAAAATGGACAACCAGCCAATCTGGCCAACCCAGCCCAACTCGGCCCAGCTAGCCCAGCAGCTCTCACCCCGCGAAGCGTTTTCTTTCACCCGCCCCCGCACCCACTGGCTCGCTGACAGGAAGGACCCACTCCCTCTCCTCCTCTCTCGCTGACAACCGCGGCCCACCCAGGTATCATCGTCTCCACCCCCGCGACTGGTTCCTCCCCAATTGACGCCGGGCGTTTCCTGTTTGATTTGCAGCTTCAATTCGCGTAAATGCACGAGTAAATATCGCTCGTATCCTGGCTACTAAAACCCCCTCTGCCCCCTCTCCATTCTCCCCCAAACCCCAAGCCCAGAGCGCCCCCAGGCTGCGAGAATTGCTCACCGCAACCTCGCTGCTCCGACGAACCGCAGCCACGATTCCGGCCAACCCCGACCACCCCTCTGCTCCTGGTTCACACGAGCAGACTCCATTTGACCTCGCGCACCTCCCAGTACCACTAGCTCGCCCGCGCGTGACCCAGAACATCGGCAACGCAAGCGACTGAGCGTCACCGTCTTCGGCTTCAACTCCGTCGAGCTCCTCCGGTAAGTCCAGACCGCCCCAAGCCTTCTCCTTCACACACGCGTCTTCTCCGTGATCTCCTGCATCTGACCACACCCTCTGTTTGCCTCCTCGTGATCGACAGCGTCGCCTTCGACCTCGAACAGAGCCACCCGTCGCCAGACCCTACTCCGTCTGTCGATCCGAACGAATCGGTACCGACCAACCAAAACACGACGCGTGCCACCAGTTCAGTTCAAAAACAGATTTCAAATCAGATTTAGATCCAAATTTCAATTGGCTATAACTTTTGATTCCCACGTTAGATTTTTGCAAATTTTATACCGTTGGAATCAGTGAGTCAAGCCCTTTCTGAATCTCCAATGTGTTTAACAAAAAGTTTCTCTTAAAATGACTTTGTATGCAGAAACATGTTTAGGTCCAATTTGAATATAGATTTTGTTTAGCAAATTGTTTTAGGGCTAAATAAGTTTAGTTAGCAAACTTTTTGACTTAGTTATGTTTCTGTATCATGTACTTGCTTGATGGGTTTTCAAAAATCATCACTTAGCATTTTCTTGCATGCATGCATTCATAATTTTGTTTGTATATAAATTGTGTGTAATTGTATGCTACAAATTTTATGTGTAGATTTTGCTAGTGACTGTGATTGTGAAGAGTGCTACTCTCCCCATTACCAAGGCAAGTGATACTTCATGATATTTCCACCCTTTATTTTGAATAAGCATTAGAATTATTTTTGCTAAGTCTTGCATGCTACTTTTGCCAAATGCTATGTTGGGAAATCCTATGTAGTGTAGAATTGTAGAATTGCTAGGGAATTTTCCTAAGTTAAGTTACTATGCCATGCTTAGCCTAGCTAGTAGAAAACAAGGGTTGGTAAAGTATGTTTCATGCTATGTTGAAAATAATTCTAAGTCTTTTTGGACTTATGCTATTCTTAATAAAACAACTAAGTCAATGAACCTCCTAGGTGGAATGGGACTTGAATGGTGGTTTTTGGTTGAGTGGTTACACAAGGCCATGGATATGGCTTGTGTATCTCACTTATGGTATGCCACTTAGGCACAAAGGGATTTGGAGGCCAAGTGTTGAGAAAGCTTACAGTGCAACCACTTGGCAATATGGGCTCTGCCTTGATCATATAGGTTGCTAGAACTTAGTCATTTGGACAGTTGGTGGTAGTGGGATGATAGGTTGGAACGCGTCCATTTGACTAAGGAAAGTCTTCTGAAAGGTCCTGTCTTGGGAAACCAAGTCTGGTGGGGAAAGTGCACAACCTCTGCAGATGGAAAATCTAAGTACTTAGCCAAGTCCATGGCAATGGTCAACTTGAGCATCAAGACATGGAAGCTACAAGAATCTCAGCACTCAAACTTCTAAGTAAAACTTGTGGGTGAACAAGGGTGAAGGACCCCAATGTCTATTGGTGGTTTCTTGGGAATTTTTTGACAAAGAAAAACTTAGTGATTTCAACTAATAGGAAAAACCTATTTTGAGCAAAGCAAGCCAAGCTATACTTAGCCAAAATGCATATAGTAATATAGTCCCCTTAAAATAGACTAAGGTATCACTTGCCAATACTATTCCAAAGTATTGACCCTCTGTGGCTGTAACTTGTGATGTTGCAGGTTACTCCGATGATGAGTAGGAGTCATGAGTCTACACTCAACATGCTTGCCTGTGGCACATGAAGATGAAGACTTATGTTTATTTACTTATTCCAAAAACTCTTGTATTAGGCCTATGGCCCTGAGTTGTAAAAGACTATGTTTTATCTCTGGAATGAATGTAATAAACGACCTTTGTATCTGTGTACTTCATCTTAAATTGTGGATGCTAGCATTGATCCAGGGACTAGCATTGCAATCACAGGGATCCTTTTCCTTTACAAAGGAGGGATCTTACAGATGGTATCAGAGCACTGTGTTGCCTGTAGGATTATGACCCTAGGATTGGAAACCACTAAGGAAAAAAATTTAACTACTTCTACACTTGTCTATTCTTCTCGTAAACTTTTCTAATCTTCTCATTCTCCTCTCTATTTGTAGATGAACTCCATCAACGAAGCCGTGATGAAAGGACCACTCATGACCATGACCTTGGAGTGTGAAACTGAGTTTCCCAAAATTCTCAAGGACCTCATGGTGGCAATGGAAGCACATGGTGCAGCTGTGTACAAGGGCTTTCCAGTGATGGATGAAGGAGTGGAGTACTGGTGGGTGCAACTTCACTTGTACAAAAACAAGGAAGACAACCACAAAGAAAGAGGATTCTACATGTACACCAACACTATGATGCACACCACATTCTTTGAGTCAGAAAGAGAAGCAGCTTGGAGGACTATCAAAGAACTAAGTGCTAGAGTCAAGTGCAGAATGCTCAACCTCCAAAAAGACTTAGAGAAAGAGAAGGAACTTACCCAAGAGTTGGAAGCCACAAACCAAACCTTAAGGGGAGATATTATAGACTTAGTGATGGAATCATGTGAACAAGATAGGTGGATTGCCTCTAGGAACATTGTGTTAGCCAACAGATCCAGTGAGATAGGATTGTAAGCGCACTTCGTTAGTTGGACCACCACCTATCACCTTATTTTCCAAAATGATACCTTAAATAAGTTTGGACCTTGATTGATGTAATGGAATCATATATGCATGACTTGTGTGATTTTGTGTTCCATGGATATGTATGAAATGTTTGTCTTGTTTTATCTTAAATTGTGTTGTCCTAACTTTTCTATCTTATAAATAGATGCCTATTACCATCAGCACTGTTGAGGAGTTCCAGGTTACCCGTTTCGGTCCTCGTATCGTTGAGCTTACCACCTTGCTCAATCTCCCTCTTCCCACTATCATGGTGCACCCACTCACCAAGTTCGAGAGGAAGGACCTCTGGGGCTTCAAGGTGAACCAGCCCGGACGCCAGACAGAGCCTACTACGGAGGCCATCGTCTTCAAGCTTATGCACGATGACAGGGAGAGAGCCATGGAGGTCGTCATGCAGGACCTGATAGGACGTCTGTTAGGCCGTCACTCCCGACAGGTTAGAGGCACCCACTTCCACGTCTTCGGAAGACGTGATGATGATGGAGAGTCCATCGACTTTGAGGACGACTCGCGGGACGCAGCAGAGCCGATACGTCTCTATCTCCAGGACTTAGAGTCTCTTATTAGGCACGTGGACACGGACAGGACCAACGTCATGCTCAGCAATGACGAACTCTAGGTGCAGCTTCGCGAGAAGGACAAGCTTTTCGCACAGCAGGACGAGATAGTCAAGGAAATGGAGGCGAAGTTCGAGACCCAGGACCGGAAGTTCAAGAGTCAGGAGAAACGCGTCCAGGATAGGAACAAGAAGATCCGGGACATGACTGAAGAACTGAAGTCCAAGGATTTCGAGCTAGAGCAGCAGCAGATGGTGATTGAGAGGATTTGCTCCCAGAAGAGGGATCTCAAGACCAAGATCGAGTCCTTGACCACTACTATTGAGGAGAACAAGACCGCGATGGAGAACGCAGGTCTTACTTTTGTCGAGGAGGAGATTGATGCTGATGAGTAGACTTGACTACTCGGTTATCTTTTATTATCATACTTGTTATTTGTGAACTTATTATTGGACCATCCGACATGTGGATGGCTTACCACTTGTGTGTTTTACTTTGAGAACTTGTTATCTTGTTGTTGAACTTTTATCTTTGTGTTGCATGCTATGTGTTTGCTTATGTGATGTAATGTGCATAAAAACATCTATGGGTATCTCATTCTTACCTCTATTTGAACAAACCACAGATGCCTCCCCGTCGCGCAAACCCCAACCCCAACAACATCACCCCGGAAATGCAGCAAATGATGAATGTGCAAACACAGTTTATGCAAATGATGACAACATTCATCCAAAACCAGAATAACAACAACAACCCCAATAACAACAACAACAACCCTCCGGGCTTTGATATGCTCACCAGATTTCTGCGTTTGAGGCCAGCTAAGTTCTCGGGGACGACTGATCCCATGGTGGCCAATGATTGGCTACGTTCTGTGAACAAGGACTTAGTGACCGTGGGCTGCACGGATGCTGAAAAGGTCAGGTTCGCAGCGCATCTGTTGGAAGGGCCAGCCGCCACATGGTGGGACAACTTCCAAATCACCACTCCTATTGATGAGGTGACTTGGGCTATCTTTGAAGATGGCTTTCGCACTGCTCATATCTCATCAGGAATGATGAGCCTGAAAAAGAAGGAGTTTCACAACCTGAAGCAGCGCCACCGTAGCGTGGCTGAATATATAGAAGAGTTCAACAATCTGGCGCGCTATGCACCGGATGAGGTTGACACAGATGCCAAAAGAAAGGAAAAGTTTCTGGAAGGCTTAAATGATGAGCTGAATCTGCAGCTGTCTGTGGCATATGTTCCAACTTATCAGTCTCTGTGTGACAAGGCTGCTATATTGGAGAACAAAATGAAGCAAGTCGAGAGTAGGAAGAGGAAACACTCCGACAAGCACAGCTCGGGATCGTCTCACAAACGATCTCACTATGATGACAGTGGCAGCTCAGGATCCCATAAGCATGGGAAATTCAACAAGCACCACAACCACAACCGTCATGACAACAAGCATCACCGCAGTCATGACAATGACAAGTATAAGAACCACAAGAGTGGACATAAGAGCCACCACAGTGGGAATGGTAGTGGAAGTGGAAGTCAGCCTGCTAAAAGAGACACCAGTCAGGTTGAATGCTTCAAATGCAAGAAGCTGGGACACTATGCAAATGAGTGCCCCGAAAAGAAAGTTTAAGGACATGTCAAGCCCAATCCTTTTCAGAAAGGTCAGGTGAACCACATTAATGTGGAGGAGGTCTATGAGGAGCCTGACGCTGTTGCTGGCAAGTTCAGACTCAATTCCATTCCAGCATTTGTACTCTTTGATACTGGTGCATCTCATTCATTCATATCAAGAGCATTTGTTGAAAGAAATGAACTACTGGTAGAAACTATTGGGTGTCCTATAAAAGTAAGTTCTCCTGGTGGAGAAATGATAGTGAATTCAGGATGCCATGACCTAGTCATAGAATTCGGGAAGTATAAGTTTCCCGTTAACCTGATAATATTAAACTCCCAAGGTTTGGATGTCATTCTGGGAATGGACTGGATGACTAAGTACAAAGGAGTGATAGATTGTGCCAGCCATACTGTCTCACTCACAACTCCGGATAATAAAAGGATCAGATTCAAGACCAGCTTTGGAGCAAAGAAGAGTATGCTAAATTCTCTTAAGGGGGTTAGCATGGATAGTGTGCCAATTGTGTGTGAGTATCCGGATGTATTTCCGGAAGAATTGCCAGGAATGCCACCAGATAGAGATGTGGAATTTCTGATAGATTTGGTACCAGGTTCTGGACCAATAGCAAAGAGACCATACAAAATGTCGGTTGATGAACTGAAAGAGCTCAAGAAGCAACTAGGAGAACAGTTGCAGAAAGGATTTATCCAACCAAGTTCTTCATCTTGGGGAGCCCCAGTATTGTTCGTGGAGAAGAAAGATAGAAGCCAAAGGTTATGCATAGATTACCGTTCACTCAACGAGGTAACTATCAAGAACAAATATCCTTTGCCTAGAATCAACGACTTATTTGATCAGCTTGAAGGAGCGTGTGTTTTCTCAAAGATTGATCTCCGGTCAGGCTATTTTCAACTCAAGATAAGAGAGCAAGACATACCTAAAACAGCGTTCACCACAAGGTATGGATTGTATGAGTATACCGTAATGCCTTTCGGCTTAACCAATGCTCCAGCATACTTCATGAATATGACGAACAAGGTGTTCATGGAATTTCTTGACAAGTTCGTTGTCGTTTTCATCGATGACATCTTAGTCTACTCCAAGAGCAAAGACGAACATGAGGGACACTTGCGTTTGATACTTGAGAAGTTGAGAGAGCATAAACTTTATGCCAAATTCAGCAAGTGTGAGTTCTGGTTAGAGGAAGTTGGTTTTCTTGGTCATGTTATGACAAAGGATGGTGTAGCAGTTGATCCTGCTAAAGTTTCAGCTGTGACGGAATGGGAATCTCCCAAAAATGTAAAAGAAGTTTGCAGTTTCCTTGGCTTGGCAGGTTACTACAGAAGGTTCATTGAGAATTTCTCAAAGGTTGCTAAGCCCATGACTGAATTGTTAAAGAAAGACAAGAAGTTTGCTTGGTCTGAAGGTTGTGAAGTTAGCTTTCAAGAATTGAAGAAGAGACTTGTGACAGCACCGGTTCTATGTCTGCCAGATTTAGAAAAGGATTTCCAAGTATATTGTGATGCGTCTCATCAAGGTTTGGGTGCCGTACTTATTCAAGACGGTAAAGTTGTGTCCTATGCCTCGAGACAACTCAAAACTCATGAAGTAAACTATCCTACTCATGATTTAGAGTTAGCCTCTGTCGTCCATGCACTCAAAACATGGAGACATTACCTTTTGGGAAAGTGTTGTGAAGTGTTCACCGATCACAAGAGTTTGAAGTATATCTTCACCCATAAGGAAATCAATATGAGACAAAGAAGATGGTTAGAGCTTATCAAGGACTATGACTTAAGTTTGCAATACCACCCCGGTAAAGCAAATGTTGTAGCAGATGCTCTAAGTCGTAAGGTATTTGTAAATGGCCTTACCAAAGGAGAATTGCCAGATGATTTGTGTAAGCAATTCAAAGAACTCAGATTGGAGATTGTGCCTGAAGGACATCTCATGTCTTTAGATGTCCAACCCACTTTGTTGGACAAGATTCGTGAAGCTCAAAAGACTGATAAAGAAATTGAAGAGATTAAGGTAAATATTAGCCAAGGGAAAGCTAAAAGTTTCCATGTAGACGAACAAGGTACTTTATGGCATGGGAAACGTATTTGTGTTCCACAAGATCCGGAGATGCGGAAACTGATTCTGCAAGAAGCCCACAACTCTCCGTATTCTATTCATCCGGGTAACACCAAAATGTACATGGACATGAAAGAAAGATTTTGGTGGAACAATCTCAAGAGGGACATCGCCGAACATATTGCTTTGTGTGATGTGTGTAATAGAGTAAAAGCGGAGCATCAGAAACCAGCAGGTTTGCTTCAACCACTACCTATTCCTGATTGGAAATGGGACAAAATTGGTATGGATTTCATCACCGGATTACCAAGGACCGGATCAGGATATGATTCCATATGGGTAGTCGTGGATTGCTTAACTAAAGTGGCACATTTCATACCCGTGAAGACAACTTATACCAGTGCCAAGTTAGCCAAAATCTACATGAGTAGAATTATATGCCTTCACGGTGTGCCTAAGAGTATTGTGTCCGATAGGGGAACCCAATTCACTTCCCATTTTTGGAGACAGCTACATGAGTCATTGGGAACGAGGTTGGAATTTAGTACTGCTTTTCATCCTCAAACCGATGGACAAAAAGAAAGGACTAATCAAATTCTGGAAGACATGTTGAGGGAATGTGCCCTAGATTATGGAGCAAGTTGGGATGAAAGTCTGCCTTACGCAGAATTTTCTTATAACAACATCTATCAAGCCAGCATTGGGATGGCACCGTTTGAGTTTCTCTACGGAAGAAAATGTACCACCCCATTGTTATGGAATGGTGTGGGAGAAAGAAGTTTATTTGGGCCAGATCTTATCAAAGAAGCCGAAGAGAAGGTCAAATTGGTTAAGGACGGGTTGAAGATAGCACAGTCCCGACAAAAAAGCTACGCAGATCCTAAGCGTAGAGAAGTCACCTACGAAGTTGGTGATAGAGCCTATCTTATAGTATCACCACTTAGTGGAGTGAAAAGATTTGGAGTCAAAGGAAAGTTGGCACCAAGATATGTTGGGCCATTCAAGATTCTGAGTCGCAAAGGAGAAGTTGCTTATGAAATTGAACTGCCAGCATCTCTATCAGCAGTCCACAATGTATTTCATGTGAGTCAGCTTAAGAAATGTCACCTAGAAATGGAAGAATCTTCTTTGAAGGATACCATACCTTTGGAAGAAGTTCAACTAGAAAGTGATCTCACTTATGAAGAAAAGCCTATCAAGATTCTTGAGACTGCAGAAAGAGTCACGAGAACAAACACTATCAAGTTTTGCAAAGTGCAATGGAACCATCATACCGAAGAGGAAGAAACATGGGAAAGAGAAGATGATCTTCGGAAAGACCACCCTCACCTATTTGCTAGCCAATCCGAATCTCGAGGGCGAGATTCACCTTAAGGGGGTTAGATTTGTAACATCCCTAAAATCCTGTTTCAAAACTCATGCATATCATCCATGCATCCATCATCATTTAGGGTTTCATCTCAAAATCATTTCAAAAACAGGAGCAAATGTTGCTCATTATTTTATGTATGAAAACCCTAGCCTTTGTGCTACATGCTAATGGGAAAGGTGCTATTATTCATTCAGAATGTCTTGAGTTCAAACTTAAGTAATTTAAAAAGCTTGGGCAAAGTTTCAAAACAAAGTATGAAATAAAACCAAAGTTTTGCCTATTATTATAACTCCTAAAAGGCTTGGTTCTATTGTATTATTTTCAAATAACCCAAGTAGGTCTGAGTGAACAGAGGTGTTTGACACTTATTTGGGTGCAAGGAACACTGTACAAAAAGCTAGAGAAGGTTTGGATTCAAAATTATTTGAAATAGGGTTTGAAAACCATTCCTAGAAAAACAATCAGAAAAAGAAAAGGAGTAAAGAGGGAAAAAATGGACAACCAGCCAATCTGGCCAACCCAGCCCAACTCGGCCCAGCTAGCCCAGCAGCTCTCACCCCGCGAAGCGTTTTCTTTCACCCGCCCCCGCACCCACTGGCTCGCTGACAGGAAGGACCCACTCCCTCTCCTCCTCTCTCGCTGACAACCGCGGCCCACCCAGGTATCATCGTCTCCACCCCCGCGACTGGTTCCTCCCCAATTGACGCCGGACGTTTCCTGTTTGATTTGCAGCTTCAATTCGCGTAAATGCACGAGTAAATATCGCTCGTATCCTGGCTACTAAAACCCCCTCTGCCCCCTCTCCATTCTCCCCCAAACCCCAAGCCCAGAGCGCCCCCAGGCTGCGAGAATTGCTCATCGCAACCTCGCTGCTCCGACGAACCGCAGCCACGATTTCGGCCAACCCCGACCACCCCTCTGCTCCTGGTTCACACGAGCAGACTCCATTTGACCTCGCGCACCTCCCAGTACCACTAGCTCGCCCGCGCGTGACCCAGAACATCGGCAACGCAAGCGACTGAGCGTCACCGTCTTCGGCTTCAACTCCGTCGAGCTCCTCCGGTAAGTCCAGACCGCCCCAAGCCTTCTCCTTCACGCACGCGTCTTCTCCGTGATCTCCTGCATCTGACCACACCCTCTGTTTGCCTCCTTGTGATTGACAGCATCACCTTCGACCTCGAACAGAGCCACCCGTCGCCAGACCCTACTCCGGCGAGCAATCCACCGCAACCCTGCGCGCCCCTTGCCGAACCGACCGTATGTTGAGCATCACCACGACCTTGCGATCACAGTGAGTACCTCCCCTAACATTCTACCTTCCTGTATCGCCGGCGCCGCCACCATCTGGCCGTCACCGCCGCGTGCAGCCGTTAAGCGCCGCCAGTTAGTGGCATGTTGATTGCGTCCGTTGGATCAAAATCGTAGGGCTATGATAGATTTTAATCGAAGAGGTATCATATGCTTCTGCGCCGTTAGATCTAAGTTAGATCCTGCGGTCTGCGTCTGTCGATCCGAACGAATCGGTACCGACCAACCAAAACACGACGCGTGTCACCAGTTCAGTTCAAAAATAGATTTCAAATCAGATTTAGATCCAAATTTCAATTGGCTATAACTTTTGATTCCCACGTTAGATTTTTGCAAATTTTATACCGTTGGAATCAGTGAGTCAAGCCCTTTCTGAATCTCCAATGTGTTTAACAAAAAGTTTCTCTTAAAATGACTTTGTATGAAGAAACATGTTTAGGTCGAATTTGAATATAGATTTTGTTTAGCAAATTGTTTTAGGGCTAAATAAGTTTAGTTAGCAAACTTTTTGACTTAGTTATGTTTCTGTATCATGTACTTGCTTGATGGGTTTTCAAAAATCATCACTTAGCATTTTCTTGCATGCATGCATTCATAATTTTGTTTGTATATAAATTGTGTGTAATTGTATGCTACAAATTTTATGTGTAGATTTTGCTAGTGACTGTGATTGTGAAGAGTGCTACTCTCCCCATTACCAAGGCAAGTGATACTTCATGATATTTCCACACTTTATTTTGAATAAGCATTAGAATTATTTTTGCTAAGTCTTGCATGCTACTTTTGCCAAATGCTATGTTGGGAAATCCTATGTAGTGTAGAATTGTAGAATTGCTAGGGAATTTTCCTAAGTTAAGTTACTATGCCATGCTTAGCCTAGCTAGTAGAAAACAAGGGTTGGTAAAGTATGTTTCATGCTATGTTGAAAATAATTCTAAGTCTTTTTGGACTTATGCTATTCTTAATAAAACAACTAAGTCAATGAACCTCCTAGGTGGAATGGGACTTGAATGGTGGTTTTTGGTTGAGTGGTTACACAAGGCCATGGATATAGCTTGTGTATCTCACTTATGGTATGCCACCCAGGCACAAAGGGATTTGGAGGCCAAGTGTTGGGAAAGCTTACAGTGCAACCACTTGGCAATATGGGCTCTGCCTTGATCATATAGGTTGCTAGAACTTAGTCATTTGGACAGTTGGTGGTAGTGGGATGATAGGTTGGAACGCGTCCATTTGACTAAGGAAAGTCTTCTGAAAGGTCCTGTCTTGGGAAACCAAGTCTGGTGGGGAAAGTGCACAACCTCTGCAGATGGAAAATCTAAGTACTTAGCCAAGTCCATGGCAATGGACAACTTGAGCATCAAGACATGGAAGCTACAAGAATCTCAGCACTCAAACTTCTAAGTAAAACTTGTGGGTGAACAAGGGTGAAGGACCCCAATGTCTATTGGTGGTTTCTTGGGAAGTTTTTGACAAAGAAAAACTTAGTGATTTCAACTAATAGGAAAAACCTATTTTGAGCAAAGCAAGCCAAGCTATACTTAGCCAAAATGCATATAGTAATATAGTCCCCTTAAAATAGACTAAGGTATCACTTGCCAATACTATTCCAAAGTATTGACCCTCTGTGGCTGTAACTTGTGATGTTGCAGGTTACTCCGATGATGAGTAGGAGTCATGAGTCTACACTCAACATGCTTGCCTGTGGCACATGAAGATGAAGACTTATGTTTATTTACTTATTCCAAAAACTCTTGTATTAGGCCTATGGCCCTGAGTTGTAAAAGACTACGTTTTATCTCTGGAATGAATGTAATAAACGACCTTTGTATCTGTGTACTTCATCTTAAACTGTGGATGCTAGCATTGATCCAGGGACTAGCATTGCAATCACAGGGATCCTTTTCCTTTACAAAGGAGGGATCTTACAGTATTTGGACAAAGTTCTAAAGAGGTTTGGAATGGAAGATAGCAAGAAAGGGTTCTTGCCCATGTTGCCCAATACGACCTTGAGTAAAAATCAAAGTCCTGCAATGGCAGAAGATAGAGAAAGGATGAGTAAGACTCCCTATGCCTCAACCATAGGATCTCTTATGTATGTCATGCTATGTACTAGACCCGACATTGCATATGCTGTTAGTTTGACTAGCAGATCAAAGTGATCCAGGAGTGGATCATTGGACAGCGGTCAAAAACATCCTTAAGTACTTGAGAAGAACTAAGGATATGGTTCTTTCTTATGGAGGTGATGAACAACTCGTTGTTAATGGTTACACCGATGCTAGTTGGAACACTGATCCGGATGATTCTAAATCTCAATCTGGATACGTATTTACTTTGAATGGTGCAGCAGTTAGCTGGAGGAGTGCAAAGCAAAGCGTTGTGGCGAGATCTTCAACTGAATCGGAATACATAGCTGCTTCGGAGGCTTCAAAAGAGGTAATATGGATGAAGGAGTTCATTATAGAGCTTGGTGTGGTTCCAAGTGCGTTGGACCCAATGTCTATCTATTGTGATAACATGGGCGCCATAGCCAATGCGCAAGAACCAAGGTCACCCAAGAAGCTAAAGCACATCAAGCTACATTTTCACGCTATTCGAGAGCATGTCCAAGATGGTGACATAAATATTTGCAAAGTACACACAGATCTTAATGTGGCGGATCCGTTGACTAAACCTCTCCCGAGGGCGAAACATGACCAGCACCAAATCGCCATGGGTGTTCGGTATATTACCATGTAATCTAGATTAGTTGACTCTAGTGCAAGTGGGAGACTGTTGGATATATGCCCTAGAGGAAATAATAAAAGTGGTTATTATTATATCTTTGTGTTTATGATAAATGTTTACATTCATGCTATAATAGTATTAACCAGAAACATTAATACTTGTATGATTTGTAAACTAAATTAGAGTCCCTGGTAAAGCCTCTTTATAATACTAGCTTGTTGGTTAATAGATGATCATGGTTTCTCGATCATGAACATTGAGATGTTGTTAACAACAAGATCGTATCATTAGGAGAATGGTATGATGGACATACTCCTATAGATAAGCGTAGAATAAAGATCAAGTCATTTCAATAGTTCGTTTGCTATAAGCTTTCTAATACATAGTAACCTAATTTCTTCGACCATGAGATCATGTTAATCACCATCACCAGAAGGATGCTTTGATGACATCAAACACCACACCGTAACTGGGTGGCTATAAAGGTGGCATTGAGTGTTTGGAAAGTATGTGTTGAGGCACATGGATCAAGAGTGGGATTTGTCCATCCATATGACGGATAGATATACTCTAGGACCTCTCGGTGGAATGTCATCCAATTAGCTTGCAAGCATGTGACTGACTCACAAGGGATCACATATCACGGTAACGAGAAAAGAGTACTTATTGGTAACGAGGTTGAACTAGGTATGCTGAGATACCGACGATCAAATCTCGGATAAGTAAACTATCGCGAGACAGAAGGAAATTAGTATCATATGTAAGTGGTTCATTCGATCGCAAAATAATAGTAGAAATATGTGGGAGCCATATGAATTTCTAGATTCCTCTATTGGTTATTGATCGGAGAAGTGTCTCGGTCATGTCCGCATAATTCACGAACCATAGGGAGACACACTTAAGGATTCGATGTTGTTTAGTAGATATGGAATGGAAACCGAATGTTGTTCGGAGTCTCGAATAGGATCCGCGATATCACGAGGAGATCCGGAATAGTCCGGAGAATAAGATTCATATAAGGAAAGTCCGATTCCAGAGTTCGGGAATGATTTCGATGTTTTCATCAGAGAGGTTCTAGAAGGGTCTAGAAGGTTCACCGGACCGGAAGGAGAATGGTCCATGAATGTGTCATGGGTAAGTGGAATGATTGGATCATGTCCTAGGTCACTTTGGTTGGGCATTTGCGAGAGAGAAATAAAGCTCTAAATTGAAAGTCAAAAGTGAGGTTTGAAAAGTCAAACTGGAACAATAGTTTCCTAGTGGAAGAAGGAAAGAGTCCTTCCTTCTATCCAACATGGGTTTGGGTATGGATTCAAATTCCCCTCTCCCAAGCCTCCCTCCCTCTCATAAATAGAGGGGGAGGACTGCTCCAAAGAAAACAACACCAGCCCTCCTACCCATGCGCCGCCGCCACGCCGCCGCCCCGCCTCGCACCGTCGTCGACCCGTTGCCGGCGCCCTAGCCGCCACCGACACCTCCTCCTCTCCGGCCTTCTAAAACTAGATCGCCGGAAACCCTATATCCACCATAACTCGCACCGGCTTAGGCGAAGCCCTACGGGATCTTCCCTCTACTTCCGACACCACGCCATCGTGCTGCCGGAATCGCGAGAGGAGAACTACAAACTCCGCTGCCTACTGGAACAAGGGAGAGGAAGGTCTTCATCGAGTACCGAACGTGTGACCGACTGCAGAAGCGCTGCCAGAACGCAGCGCCGGAAGGATCGTCTACGCGATCTTGAGATCGGCAAGTGTAGGACTACATCACCCACGAGAATCTGCTCTTGTTAACCGCTTTGGAATCTTCGAGGGTGAGTACTCTAATCGACTCGTTGCTTCAATCTAGTAGATAGATCTTGGCTTGTTTGTATGCATGCGGTAGAATTTTTTTTCCTTGCTACGAACCCCTACAAAGCAACCATATGCTTGTTCCTTCCTAAATCCACACTCTTTTCTTTTCTCTGTCTCGGCGCCACTCCTGGTGAGGAGGCTGTATGGCCTACTAATCTCCCCGGGATTGGAGTTGCCGAGTGAACCAGCTATGATCTTCCAGCTACACCCGGATTTTCCCTGTAGTATGCTTCATTCAACATTCCTGCTGCTCTCACCAAATCATTGACTCGTTCTTGTTGTTTTATCTTTCCTTCACCTGTCAGATGGGGTAACTTTGCCATTGCTGCCTCTGCGGCTCTCAATTTTGCTGTTGTAGTGTTGTATGTCAGCCGCATAGCTGTTTCATTGCTATTTTCTGGTGTTATCTTTGACGTTGCATCCGCCAATTCCTCATTGAGGTTTCTGCCTCTAAGCCTCGTTGCATCAAGCCTGGTCTTAGCGCCCTTGACTCGATTTGCTGAGTTGAGCTCTCAAATTGTGATATCCACATCTTGCTGTAACTGTGCTAATTCCTTTGCCTTCTCCAAGACTTTTATCCTGGCCTCCTCTAAATCGGACTGCACGTGCGCCGGATCAGCTGCTGGCGCTACTGGCTCTGCTAACTTCTCTATTGCTTCTTGCAATTCTTTGGCTCTCTTACTCCTAGCTATGTTCTCTGGCTTTACCAGCGGTGCTTTTGCAGTTCTTGCCGCCCTTGGTGTTTCTTCTAGATTTCCTCACTCAGCATCCTCATTCACCACAGGGACTACTGGATGTGTTGGGGGACTCGGAGTTGTTATCATTACCTCAACGGAGACGAGTTGATGAAGTTTTCTTGCGGCAGGAACCGCAGGTGGATCCGGCGCCAGGACGATGCGCTCCGGGTATGCGTGCTCCACACGCCCCGTGACTTAGACCTGGTGCTCGCCGAACTTGATGAAGCGACCACCCCTTGGGAACGTCTTGGTTCCGAAGCAACCTGCATTGTCGCTGACGAAGTTGAGTACCCCAAACCTCTAGATGAGGCCGGAATAGACGTGCTCGCCCGTATTGGCAATGATGTTGCCCATCCGGATGATCACTCCAGCAAGCGCCTGCTTCTGCCCCATGGTGGGCGCCAACTGTCATGGTGGTGTCACGGCAGATGCCATGGGTAGGCTTAAGTTGGGGGTTGAATGGACACTTGTGATAACCGGGGAGGGAGTGCACGGTCTAGCCATGTACGAAGAACAAGATGAACTCTCCACACTTAGGATTTTTGTTGATCTAAGGAGTTTACAAGTGCTCCTAGAGCTGTTTGCGCATAGCCTCAGGGAACTAATTTCCTACTTGGTCCAACCTTCTCTAAACCCTAGCTATGCGCCCTTATATAGGCGATGGCCAGCTAGGTTACATCCCTCTGGGTTCTAGGGTTACTGTTTGGATCTTGGTCCTTACTATGCGGGCCGGGTCATGGGCTTGCCCTGAGCCCCTTGACCCAGTCCACATAGCCATACAACTAATGGTCTTCTCGTACGTAGCCTCCAGCTCTTTTGGCGTCATACCGTGACTTTGTACGTCAGTCCTTGCTTTGGGCGTCACCCGGCTCCTTTTGTGTCACCCGGCATCGGCCTTCTCTTTTGACCGTGCTTTACCATGGTCCCTCCTGAATCTTACTCGGAAAGCCGATGTGCGTCCTTTCTGACTCGGCCTTCCCTCGTGAGACTCGGCTCGTTCCTTCCTGCAAGGTAAACAAACTTGTCTTATACGGGCCGACATAATTCTTATGTCAGCCGCACTCGACCTTCTTACCCGGCTGTTGTTACCCGGCCAGAGTTATCCTTTACTCGGCATAAGCCAAGCTGGGCAATGTTTTACCCCTTATTACCCTACCGGGGGTTATTCCCCCGACATAGACATAATGAGAGAAAAATCCTAGCCATATTGGGAGATATGATAATTACAACTCCACGATATACGGCAATCAGAGATATATCATGACATGTGACATATTAGTCTAACACTCCCCATAGTCACAATAGGAGGAGAGCGGACGTTGAGACTGGACCAAAAATCCAGAAACAACGGTGATGGGAGTCCCTTCATCAGGATGTTAGTGATCTGGCGAAACGAGGGAACATGGAGCACATGGACCTGGCCCACGGCAACACAATCATAGAAGAAATGGAGATCGATCTTGATGTGCTCCGTGCTCCGTGCGCTGATGTTGGATGGGGTTCATAGACATGTAGACGACACTAACATTGCCACAGAACACGACTGTAGTAGGAGTGGATGATCGATGGAGCTCGTGAAGGAGTTGCCAGATCCAACTTGCTTTCGCGACGGTGTTGGCGACGACATGATACTCAGCCTCAGCGCTTGAGCGAGATACCATGTGATGGTGCTTAGACGACCAAGAAACAAGGTTGTCTCCGAGGTAGACACAGAACCCCGACATGGAGTGGCGGATGTCTAGACAGCCGGCCCATTCGGTGTAGGTGTTGGTGACCATGGTGTCTGGTGATGACGAGTAGAGATGGAGTCCATGTGAGAGCGTACCCTTGATGTAGCGAAGTATGCATTTGATGGTCGCGAGGTGTTACTCGCGAGGATCATGCATGTGGAGACACACCTGCTGAACAAGATACACAATGTCGGGTCGTGTGAAGGTGACGTACTACAGAGCGCCAGCAAGACTCCTGTACATGGTGGGATTAGCCACGGGAGGGCCGTCAGTAGCGGTGAGCTTGGATCTTGTGACGACAAGCGTCATGGCAGACTTGCAACCGGTCATGACGACACAGTCTAGAATCTCTGCAGCATACTTGGCTTGCGAGAGGTGCTTGCCGGAGGATTCGTAGGTTACCTCAATGCCAAGGAAGTAGTGGAGGCTGCTCATGTCGGACATGGAAAACTCGGAGCAGAGAGAATCTGTAATCCTGTCGAGGAGGCGTGGCGAAGTGGCGGTGAGGACGATGTCATCCACGTAGAGGAGGAGGAAGGTCGTGCCCTGCACACACTATAGTACAAACATTGAGGTGTCCAAACACGAAAACGTGAAGCCAGTGGAGGTGATGAACATCGTGAAGCATTGGTGCCATGCTCGACTGCGGTGACCCAGCATACCACTGCATGATGTAGTACACTATAGTCGTTGACATAACACCAATGAAACACCGTTCACTAGTATTACATCCCTCAGAGTAGTACAACAGAAACATAGCATGTCCAAGACATGACTATAGGTTACAACTCAACTCTTTACACAAGATCCAGACAACACTCTAGGTTAAAGAGAGAAAAAGAAACTTCTTATGAAGAAGAATCAAAAATAAAATAACTCATAGCTACCATACTTATAAAACTAGTAGCTGAACTACTGGCTTGCATTGCTGCTATTGCAATACTCTACAGAAGTAGGTTCTAGGGTTAAAAATTCTATTCTTATCTAATCAGCAACTTCGTCTTCCCTTGATTTGATGTATATGTTGACTTTCTTGACTTCCTTGAAGAGCTTTATCTTTTGATGATGATTCCTGGAGCATAACTTGATGTAGACGTCGTCTGTACTGGCTTTAGAACCTAGAAGGGTTAAGAAGATACTTTGAGTACGAGCGTACTCAGCAAGTTCACTAGAAAAGGAGTGTTTGATGCACTATAGCTACAGCCACAGACCGTAGGTCGTAGGCAATGCAAGTTTTCATAAACATTTCTTCAAAGGTTACTTTTATTCTGAAAAACTATGTCCGTCAGCCTTCACGGGTTTACTAGAACTTTCATGGAGTTCCTTTCCCGCCGCGTTCGCAGCTCCTTCCCGGAACAGGGAGTAACAAGTTACAGTTCTTACACTCTACAGAGGTGCGTTACTTTACCCATGAGAGATCTTAGCTTTGTTGCACATCTGGGCCGCGAACCTGTTCACACTTCCTTGGTGTGAGGCCCAGACTAAGACCCAAGCCAATCACTGCCTTCTCCGCGACCCCGCATGTCTCCTTGGTGTACGCCAGCCCACCTATTGTATTACGGCAATGGCAGTACAAACCGTTCAGATGCCGGAACTATCGTGAGACATTGAGGGCTCCCACCCATATGCTGCATATCCTCTACGAATTACCATAAATAATATGCATGTTACGAGTGATAACAGCCACGACCCGCACATCCAGCTCCATGCGAGAGGGAAAAGATACAGCTGACTTCTCCGTCCCATTCCAAATCTCATGGTCAACGCATAATATACGGCGCAAGAATCACTAGCGACATTGGTTGTTAAGTCCTAGATAATATGTTCCTTTACCACCGGAACTCTTATAGTAGATTATTACCTCATGGTAAATAACCTATAATCACATTATTATGAAAATAGTGTTTTCTGTCCTTTTTCAAATGCAGGTGATGACAACACTGGATTTGTAAAATACTTTATAGAAAATAATCAAAGGACATGAGCAAGTGTGAACTTGCCTTTTGTGATTGCAAGATTATGCACTCACGGTCTTTAAGACAATATAAGATCCAATAACTGAAATCTGCATCATTGGTCTGGTAAGGACTAATGTTTAAAGAAGCAAGATGCTTTTATGCATAAGTAATGTAATGCAAGTTGATAAACGTGAATCCCGAGAATAACGTTGTTCTAGGGTTTGGATACTGGAAATGGTTTCCTTGGAATGTGTTGCCCTCTTAGATTAGGTTTCATGCATGTGCTTCTTATTAAGGCTTGTGAGTGTGTGGAAAATAACAGGTATTTATATATAACAACAAAATATACAGTATGGAATGTTACATAATGTTGCTTACATCTTAATTGTTTATCTTCAAGTTTTACTTTACAAGTAATGTCACTTATAAAGGATTTAAGTATTAACAATTTTATTATACAAGTAAGATATAAAGTAATGTGATTACTATTAATTGTCATATGTTGATTGAAGTGGCAACACGAATAACTTTTGAAGAAAATCTTACTCAATTAGGCAGAAGCATTTAAGCTTTTAAGTTAATCTTATAAGGTGTTCTTTCAAGTTAAAATCTTTAAGTCGAGAAGAATTGCCTTTACTAGAATAATGAAATTAGTAGTATTTGAGACTTATCTATCTTGGTTTTTAACTGGGTTGGTTTGGTATTGTGATGCTTTATAACTTAATTACAACAGACCAAAGTTAACTATAAATTATATAATAAAGTCTTTTAGTATTATACTTAAAGCTTGGCAAACTAAAGATAACTTTAAGGATGTAGATAGACTTATGGTGTATTACTTATGATACTTGTATCTTTTTCACTTTGTATTGTTTCCTTAGAGTTACTTAAGAATGGCATTATTTCTTTTGAATAGTGGTTTCCTAATTGATTAGTGGGATAGAATCATTTTCCTTTTTATGGATGAGTGGTTATAGTTTGTAAACAAAGAATTAATATTACTTAACTACTTATGGATTCAATATAGTGTTTTGGTTTGTTTATAAACTTGTGGTTAAAGTAAAGGAATAGGTTTTATTTCTTTACAAATTATTCTTAGAGATTTTATATTAAATAAGAATTCTTTTATAAAATAATTTATACTTATGGTTGAAAGATAATTTAAATAAATTGCATTTTAAAATGTGTGGAACTATTTTGACTTCATAATATCAATATTGAAGACTTGTATTACTTATTAAATCTCAATTGGCAATTTTAGGAATATTAACAAATTTTATTTGACATAATATGAATTTTAACTAAAGAAATAGGTTTGAAGTTCAAGTTAAGAAGGTGTTTAATTTTTTATTTAACTCAAAAGTGAAATATTACATTTTAAACATGTAGGTATTATTTTTGTGATCATTTTGGTATATTACATTTATTTTTGTGATTTAAAAATATTAAGATATGATTTTAATAAGGTTTATTACTTTATAAATACTTAATAAATAATAAATATTTAATTAAGAGAAATAATAATGCATGATTATAGTTTTAAATTATAATTATTATTTTCCTAAGATTTTTAGTATTTTATTTATATCTTTAACATTTTCCATTATTAAAATATTAATTATCAAAGTATTAAAACTTTATAAAGTTTTTATTAAATAATATTTATTTAAATAATTCTCATAATAATATTTAATAATAGTTTTAAGTTATAGATTTTATTTTTCTAAACATTTTCATATATTATATGTATTTTTATGATTTATAAAACAAAAGATATCAAATTTACAAGATTTAATCATTTTATGAATTTCTTGATTAAATAACTAAATGTATTTATTAGGTAATGCTGATGTCAGCATAGACTGAAGGGTTTTTTCTAATGGGCCTATTCTACCCCTAGTCACTGACTGGTGGGGTCTATTGCCATGTCATTTCTATCTGTTTTTATTTATTATCCAAATAGACATAAAACTTTTTATACTCAGGGGGATCTACCCACGGTCACAGTCAGGTGGGGCTTAGGCCACGTTGGTGCGCCACGCTGGCGTAGACCAGTCAACGGACTCGGTCAAACAACATGACATGGCCAAGGTGACATCATAACAACGTCACCTCGTCGGTGACACGTCAGACGACGGCGAGGTTGGCCGTAGAGGGTGAGCTAGGGTGCGTGTAGTGGTTTGCTCGAATCAGCGCGTCAGGGCGAACAAGAAACTAGCGGCGCCGCCTAAGATTGGTCATCGGCACCGGAGTTGCGACGACGATGAGCGGCGGAGCCCGCTGCTACACGACGGCCGATCGATCTAGGAAGCAAATAAGGATTTGGAGAGCCTTGGGAGGATCAGGAACTCACCACGATTCTCGCATTGGTGCCAGTTGGGTCGAGGAGGAACGAAATCGATGATGATTGACGATGGTCGACGACGGTGGTTGTCGGGTATTGAGTGGATGCGGTTGATTAAGAGCCCGCCTGCTCATTCCTTCTTGCCCGAGCAACTACACCCCATGACGGAGCTCGTGGTATGCTCAGCTAGTCGTGGGACGACCTCTAGCGACGGCGACAAGCGTCGCCGACAAGTTGGGGTTCGGTCACTGAGAGGAGACAGGGAAGAAGAGGAAGAAATGGAGATAGGGACGAGGGAGTGCGGCATCGGCGTGTCCTTCTTATCGCTTCCCGATGTCGGTGGCCTCGGCACGAATCACGGCGACCACGGTGGACGGCGGAGGCGTTGCTAGCCAGCTGCTTCGCCGGCGATGCATTCTGTCCAGAGGAAGAAGAAAGGAAAATAAAGTCGAAGGGGTACGTGGGCCGATCATGGGCCGACGTGGGCTGCAGCCAAGGGAGCGGAGGAGGAAGGGTGCTGCGGCTGGGCGGTGAATAGGTGGAGAGAGAAATGGGCCGTGGGCCACTTTCTGGAACTGAGCTAGTTCTCTTATTTTTTTTCCTGATGTCTACTTTGTATTTCATTTCCTTTTCAGATTTGATTAATACTCAATTATTTGAATATTTACCATAGAAAATTATTAGCTAAATAATTGCAGCAACAATAGGGTTATTAAAAATCAATTTGTGAACCTTTATTATGGTTTGTGATATTTCTTTATTTCCCTTGTATATATTCATTTGTTTTAACTTTATAGGGATTTCTTATTTAGAAAATTGTAAGTTTATGGGGATAAACTTAATATTCTGATATTAATACTATTTTTATAATAATATATTTTATTGATTTACCCTTTTATATACTTTCCTATTCATAATCATATGAAGGTTATTATATCAAATAGAATAGGTATAAATTAGGATCTTAGGTTTTAGGATTTGTTTAGGATCTTATAATTTTGATATCTTGATCCTTTATTGTTATTTAATATATAAATTTTTTAGAACCTAATATGGTTAATATTATTCTCATATTTCCTTTATTGATGTGTATAAAGATTTATGGTTAATCACATTGTCTTTATGTCTATGATCTTTAATAACATCACCATTCAAAGTAAAGTAGTAGAATTGCTTTCTAGGATAACTTATGAAAAATAATTGATGAAGATGGTTCCTAAGCACCTATGGTAATGATGGTTGAAAATGATGAAGATGTGCTCAGGTGATTTGCTATAGGAAAATATTCCTATGAACCATTGTGAATTTAAGATGATAAATCATTCAGATAAAATGGATACTATGTTTGGTTCTAGAATTAGGGTTTACTGTTTAACAAGGATTCCTATATTCCATACTTCATAATTCTGGACTTCTAATTAAGGAATTCCTTTCCTAGATATATTACTTCTTTATATCCATCATCATGTGTTAACATGATGATCTTTGCTTCACAAGAATATTCTTCTCCACCTTTATTCTTCTAAAGACATTTATAAACCCAATGAGCTTAATA
The DNA here is from genome assembly GCA_916181665.1 of Avena sativa. NCBI lineage: Eukaryota > Viridiplantae > Streptophyta > Magnoliopsida > Poales > Poaceae > Avena > Avena sativa. The sequence goes on along the minus strand of OV702294.1, from coordinate 159,406,787 downwards.
CTAAAGCTTTCATAATCTTCTTATATTCTTCCCTAATCACCAACAACTAATGCTATCCCAGTAGATGTTTGTATCAAATTGTACTTTCCTTAAGGGTTTAGTAGTTCCCAAGAGAAAACTAGTACTTCTATAATCCAATGTTATTTATCATCATATTATTCATACTATTTTGTCTCTTCTTAACTCCAATATCTATCATTCCAACCTCACATTATATTAATGTGACTTGAAATGACTAATCTAGGATAATAAATCAATATTATGGTTCAATCATGTTTTATCCACCAATGTCATTTGTACATGGTATAGGTATTCAATATTGTGAGGAAGGCATGATCATGATGGTCATTTAATCCTTTATGGTTCAGGTTTCTAGTTGACTAAATAAGGCTTCATCAATACAACCTTACAGTTATATTATAATTATCGTATGTTTAGCCCTATTCGATTAAGAGATATACTTTATTGACTATACCTACTTAATCCAATAGGACTACTCTTGGTAACTATTTTCAGACTTCATCCTTGTAATCTTCTTTGTTACCATATTGATTTGATTTCCTCCAATCACTCCCATCCTAAAGATGATATCTAAAACTAGCATCACTATTCACCTCTTCTCACTTCTTTCTTTATAAGCCTTAAGTGAATGCTATAATAAGGACAAGAGTTGATAGATCAAGAATTAATAAGTTAAGAATGGGTGAATCAATAGTTGATTACTCAACATTTATGAAAAATAGATATTGAGATAGGATTCCATAAGGATTGATATGGAAAGGAGGATATATGGTGAATGATCCTAACCTTGGTTTCATTCCTACTCAATCTCACTAGAGAGTTAAAGTTAGGTATTTCCATGATACTCATGGTATAAGTAGATGAGATTAATATATAGTTGTTACATTATTATTATTTATGTTATATTTATAACTTGGTATTCATGAGTGATTATAATGAATACAATGATATGATCACCTAAGGATCCAATATAAATCATTAAGTAATGCATTAGGGTTTAGTTTTATTACATTTGATCTACCCTTAGATCAAATCATGTTTACCCAAAATAAGGTTTTAGCAAAGGTCATATTGAAACTTATCGCTGTCAACTTGATGATCTACTTCAATTCCATCAAGTTAAGAGAAGCTTCAATCACTTTGACAAGTTTTTATTTAAAAGCGCAAAAATTATTCAGATTTTCTATGCATGAATGCAATGCACACACCTATGTTCTGCTTATTTCTAAGCTCTAATGCTGGGATGTTACAGACTCTCCCCCTTAAAATAAACTTCGTCCTCGAAGTTCGCACTCTCATGTTTCGGAGTAAGGAATTGTCTTGCAATGATTACGATATGTCTCAACTCCATGTTAACCTCAATGTGAATAATTGTAATATCCCATATCCCGATCTTTTCCATGAATCCTCATTATACTAGGTAATTTTCAACTTGTTGTCTCCAATACTCCAAAGTTCCTTTTGCTTTACTCCCTTAGGGATATGTCCTTGTAAAATCCTTAAGTTGAGGTCTCTCCTTTAGTGGATTCCCTGATTAAGTATCCTAATCCAACTTCTTTACTTGATCATCAAACTTCCTTGCTAAACTATATAAGTTCTGGGAAGTCTCACTAAAACAAGTTTTAAATTTCTGTTAGCCAATAATTATAGTCAAAAAACTGATCTTCGTTTTACCATTGTATGTCTCAAACTGGTAATCCTTCCAAGATTGGATGTGAACTCATTTAGTCCATACCCATTGGAATTTCTTGTTCCTCTATACTTGTCCAATTGGATATGATTATTCACTCTTAAGTATTACTTAAGAGTTGTTTCCTCTAGAATTAGTCTATTAGGCTTAATCTATTTTATCACTCCTCAACTCTTGTCTTAGCAAGCTTTAGATAATGTTTTCATTATTACCTATAGTACTTCTTCAACTTTCATTTATAATGTTTACTCTCCCCCTTAGGGTTTACTAATGGCATATAAACTGCCTATTTAGTATTTATTTGCTTTACAAGTAGAATATTGGTCTCTATCTAGCTTTTACTTTGCCTAGTTAAGGTCTTATGAAAGATTGTACGGTGTATCCACACAATTGTGGATCTCCGAAGTGAATCTTTCAGCATTATTTGTCTTACTTACTTATTCGAATATTTTCGCTTTGATGCACCTAACTTCACGAAGAGTCTCGAAAGACGGTCGCTTTCAAAAAATTTATACTCCTTTGTGTCCTACTTGTCTTAGGCCAAATTTTATGCTCTTTATGCAACTTTTAAGATGATCTGGTTAACTATGTCAACCAACATCGGCTACGGTCAAGATACCAACTGTGGATCAATTACTAGCTATGGATCAAATACCAGCTACGGATTATTACCAGCTGCGAACCATCCTAGGGTGTATGTATTATCCTATGGTTTCCAACATACTTCTAGCATTCTCTCTGAATTGTCAGAGCTTGAATACCATTTTGGATTTCAAAACTTCTTCTTTGCACTTATTCATGATTCTTCCATGAACTTGGTATAATTACTCCATTACTTCTTAGCAACATTACCTACTTTGAGTGAACTTTAAGTTTATTACTTCTTGTTGTTCCCTCTATTTTCTATACTAATCTTCCTTATTATAACTATTTAATAATTATCGAACTTGGTTCAACCTTCAAATTGTCTTGATACACCTTACACTTGACTTCATTCTTCATGTAAGTCTTCATTTTGGTCTTGGAAATTCGTCACTCCATTACACGAATTCCCTTACTCTATCTAGGTCTATAACATCAAGTAGTAACTGGATGTTGCAACATGCATTTGCACACCAAGTCAAACTTGATGTACAGATCTAGTCAATCAAGAAGATCCAAGAAGAACAAATAAATCCAAATGTGGTACATATAACACACAATATTCTAAGCCCAGACTATAGTAGTTGAGTATAGTATCTCTAGAATTCAGGCTTAGTTGTGGAGTATATGACACCTCCTCATAAAGGTTTTCATCATGATACTTAGCACATAGGGTTAAACTATTCTTTATCTCACTATTTACCAAAAATTCTCAAGTGTAACAGGATAATTTTTAAACACAGTGGTTTCAATTTAGTTTTGACTAGCCTTTGGTCTCACCTTTGGAATGATTAACTATATTCAACCTTTCTTTATTAGCTAACTGTCCTCGAATGATCTCTCCAGGTGACTAATCAGATTCTTTTGAAACCCTAAGATTGAAGGTTATCACTATTTTATGGCACCTTTGACTTCAATCTAGATTCTACCAAGTTATCTTATTACTCTATCTAAAGATAATTTAATAATTACTCATCATATTTATACTCTTATCATGGTTTCGGAGCTAATCTCACCATGATCTTATTATGTTTTACCTGTACATTATGATTTAAGAGTTAATCTAACCATGATAACTTTACTTCTTACTACACTGTTATTAAGTCATAACATAATTGCACATCATCACGTAGAATTCTCAAGTGAATCCCACATGAGTACTACACTTTACATCTACATTTATCCTAATGATATTTATCAGGTTGACTTTGGTTATCAACTGACACTAGGATTTTACTATTCTTACTTAAATTCTAGGATTAGGCTACACCTTTAAGACTATTTCAATTGATGTCTTACACTTGATCCTAATCTATTGTGACCAATTGGCTTTCCTAAAGTATCTTGGTGAGTTTATGTCTCCCTCGGAAGACACTAAATAGCACTTTCCTAAGAGAAGGTGTACATCTATTTCTAAGAAAGATGATTATACATCTCGTGACAAGGTTATCCTCAAGTGGATACTCATCACAGATCATAGAATATTTGGTTTAGATAAGATGGCTCCTATAGTCACTATCCATCCTACAGATCTTCCTAAAAGGGTTTCAATCCTAAGGTCAAAGCATACGCTCTGATACCAACTGCGGTGACCCAGCATACCACTACATGATGTAGTACACTATAGTCGTTGACATAACACCAATGAAACACCGTTCACTAGTATTACATCCCTCAGAGTAGTACAACAGAAACATAGCAGGTCCAAGACATGACTATAGGTTACAACTAAACTCTTTACACAAGATCCAGAGAACACTCTAGGTTAAAGAGAGAAAAAGAAACTTCTTATGAAGAAGAATCAAAAATAAAATAACTCATAGCTACCATACTTATAAAACTAGTAGCTGAACTACTGGCTTGCATTGCTGTTATTGCAATACTCTACAGAAGTAGGTTCTAGGGTTAAAAATTCTATTCTTATCTAATCAGCAACTTCGTCTTCCCTTGAGTTGTTGTATATGTTGACTTTCTTGACTTCCTTGAAGAGCTTTATCTTTTGATGATGATTCCTGGAGCATAACTTGATGTAGACGTCGTTTGTACTGGCTTTAGAACCAAGCAAGGGTTAAGAAGATACTTTGAGTACGAGCGTACTCAGCAAGTTCACTAGAAAAGGAGTGTTTGATGCACTATAGCTACAGCCATAGACCGTAGGTCGTAGGCAATGCAAGTTTTTATAAACATTTCTTCAAAGGTTGCTTTTATTCTGAAAAACTATGTCCGTCAGCCTTCACGGGTTTACTAGAACTTTCATGGAGTTCCTTTCTCGCCGAGTTCGCAGCTCCTTCCCGGAATAGGGAGTAACAAGTTACAGTTCTTACACTCTGCAAAGGTGTGTTACTTTACCCATGAGAGATCTTAGCTTTGTTGCACATCCGGGCCGCGAACCCGTTCACACTTCCTTGGTGTGAGGCCCAGACTAAGACCCAAGCCAATCACTGCCTTCTCCGCGACCCCGCATGTCTCCTTGGTGTACGCCAGCCCACCTATTGTATTACGGCAATGGCAGTACCGACCATTCAGATGCCGGAACTATCGTGAGACGTTGAGGTCTCCCACCCATAAACTGCATATCCTCTACGAATTACCATAAATAATATGCACGTTGCGAGTGATAACAGCCACGACCCACACATCCAGCTCCATGCGAGAGGGAAAAGATACAGCTGACTTCTCCGTCCCATGCCAAATCTCATGGTCAACGCATAATATACGGTGCAAGAATCACTGGCGACATTGGTTGTCAAGTCCTAGATAATATGTTCCTTTACCACCGGAACTCTTATAGTAGGTTATTACCTCATGGTAAATAACCTATAATCACATTATTATGAAAATAGTGTTTTCTGTCCTTTTTCAAATGCAGGTGATGACAACACTGGATTTGTAAAATACTTTACATAAAATAATCAAAGGACATGAGCAAGTGTGAACTTGCCTTTTGTGATTGCAAGATTATGCACTCACGGTCTTTAAGACAATATAAGATCCAATAATTGAAATCTGCATCATTGGTCTGGTAAGGACTAATGTTTAAAGAAGCAAGATGCTTTTATGCATAAGTAATGTAATGCAAGTTGATAAACGCGAATCCCGAGAATAACATTGTTCTAGGGTTTGGATACTGGAAATGGTTTTCTTGGAATGTGTTGCCCTTTTAGATTAGGTTTCACGCATGTGCTTCTTATTAAGGCTTGTGAGTGTGTGGAAAATAACAGGTATTTATATATAACAACAAAATATACAGTATAGAATGTTACATAAGGTTGCTTACATCTTAATTGCTTATCTTCAAGTTTTACTTTACATGTAATGTCACTTATAAAGGATTTAAGTATTAAAAATTTTATTATACAAGTAAGGTATAAAGTAATGTGATTACTATTAATTGTCATATGTTGATTGAAGTGTCAAAACGAATAACTTTTGAAGAAAATCTTACTCAATTAGGCAGAAGCATTTAAGCTTTTAAGTTAATCTTATAAGGTGTTCTTTCAAGTTAAAATCTTTAAGTCGGGAAGAATTGCCTTTACTGGAATAATGAAATTAGTAGTATTTGAGACTTATCTATCTTGGTTTTTAACTGGGTTGGTTTGGTATTGTGATGCTTTATAACTTAATTACAACAGACCAAAGTTAACTATAAAGTATATAATAAAGTCTTTTAGTATTATACTTAAAGCTTGGCAAACTAAAGATAACTTTAAGGATGTAGATAGATTTATGGTGTATTACTTATGATACTTGTATCTTGTTCACTTTGTATTGTTTCCTTAGAGCTACTTAAGAATGGCATTATTTCTTTTGAATAGTGGTTTCCTAATTGATTAGTGGGATAGAATCATTTTCCTTTTTATGGATGAGTGGTTATAGTTTGTAAACAAAGAATTAATATTACTTAACTACTTATGGATTCAATATAGTGTTTTGGTTTGTTTATAAACTTGTGGTTAAAGTAAAGGAATTGGTTTAATTTCTTTACAAATTATTCTTATATTAAATAAGAATTCTTTTATATTTATACTTATGGTTGAAAGATAATTTAAATAAATTGCATTTTAAAATGTGTGGAACTATTTTAACTTCATAATATCAATATTGAATACTTGTATTACTTATTAAATCTCAATTGGCAATTTTAGGAATATTAACAAATTTTATTTGACATAATATGAATTATTAACTAAAGAAATAGGTTTGAAGTTCAAGTTAAGAAGGTGTTTAATTTTTTATTTAACTCAAAAGTGAAATATTACATTTTAAACATGTAGGTACTATTTTTGTGATCATTTTGGTATATTACATTTATTTTTGTGATTTAAAAATATTAAGATATGATTTTAATAAGGTTTATTACTTTATAAATACTTAATAAATAATAAATATTTAATTAAGAGAAATAATAATGCATGATTATAGTTTTAAATTATAATTCTTATTTTCCTAAGATTTTTAGTATTTTATTTATATTTTTAACATTTTCCATTATTAAAATATTAATTATCAAAGTATTAAAACTTTATAAAGTTTTTATTAAATAATATTTAATTAAATAATTCTCATAATAATATTTAATAATAGTTTTAAGTTGTAGATTTTATTTTTCTAAACATTTTCATATATTATATGTATTTTTCTGATTTATAAAACAAAAGATATCAAATTTACAAGATTTAATCATTTTATGAATTTCTTGATTAAATAACTAAATGTATTTATTAGGTAATGCTGATGTCAGCATAGACTGAAGGGTTTTTTCTCACCAGGGCCTATTCTACCCCCAGTCACTGACTGGTGGAGTCTATTGCCATGTCATTTCTATCTGTTTTTATTTATTATCCAAATAGACATAAAACTTTTTATACTCAGGGGGATCTACCCACGGTCACAGACAGGTGGGGCTTAGGCCACGTTGGTGTGCCACGCTGGCGTGGACCAGTCAACGGACTCGGTCAAACAACATGACATGGCCAAGGTGACATCATAACGACATCACCTCGCCGGTGACACGTCAGACGACGGCGAGGTTGGCCGTAGAGGGTGAGCTAGGGTGCATGCAGTGGTTTGCTTGAATCAGCGCGTCAGGGCGAACAAGAAACTAGTGGCGCCGCCCAAGATTGGTCATCGGCACCGGAGTTGCGATGACGACGAGCGGCGGAGCCCGCTGCTACACGACGGCCGATCGATCTAGGAAACAAATAAGGATTTGGAGAGCCTCGGAGGATCAGGAACTCACCACGATTCTCGCAGTGGTGTCAGTTGGGTCGAGGAGGAACGAAATCGATGATGATTGATGATGGTCGACGACGGTGGTCGTCGGGGATTAAGTCGATGCGGTTGATTAAGAGCCCGCCTTCTCGATTCCTTCTTGCCCGAGCAGCTACACCCCATGCCGGAGCTCGTGGTACGCTCAGCTAGTCGTGGGACGACCTCTAGTGACAGCGACAAGCGTCGCCGACGAGTTAGGGTTCGGTCACTGAGAGGAGACAGGGAAGAAGAGGAAGAAATGGAGATAGGTACGAGGGTGTGCGGCAACGGCGTGTCATTCTTATCCCCTCCCGATGTCGGTGGCCTCGGCATGAATCACGGCGACCATGGTGGACGGCGGAGGCGTTGCCAGCCAGCTACTTCGCCGGTGATGCATTCTGTCCAGAGGAAGAAGAAAGGAAAAGAAAGTCGAAGGGGTACGTGGGCCGATCGTGGGCCAACGTGGGCTGCAGCCAAGGGAGCGGAAGAGGAAGGGTGTTGCGGCTGGCGGTGAATAGGTGGAGAGAGAAATGGGCCGTGGGCCACTTTCTGGACTGAGCTAGTTCTCTTATTTTTTTTCCTGTTGTCTACTTTGTATTTCATTTCCTTTTCAGATTTGATTAATACTCAATTATTTGAATATTTACCATAGAAAATTATTAGCTAAATAATTGCAGCAACAATAGGGTTATTAAAAATCAATTTGTGAACCTTTATTATGGTTTGTGATATTTTCTTTATTTCCCTTGTATATATTCATTTGTTTTAACTTTATAGGGATTTCTTATTTAGAAAATTGTAAGTTTATGGGGATAAACTTAATATTCTGATATTAATACTATTTTTATAATAATATATTTTATTGATTTACCCTTTTATATACTTTCCTATTCATAATCATATGAAGGTTATTATATCAAATAGAATAGGTATAAATTAGGATCTTAGGTTTTAGGATTTGTTTAGGATCTTATAATTTTGATATCTTGATCCTTTATTGTTATTTAATATATAAATTTTTTAGAACCTAATATGGTTAATATTATTCTCATATTTCCTTTATTGATGTGTATAAAGATTTATGGTTAATCACATTGTCTTTATGTCTGTGATCTTTAATAACATCACCATTCAAAGTAAAGTAGTAGAATTGCTTTCTAGGATAACTTATGAAAAATAATTGATGAAGATGGTTCCTAAGCACCTATGGTAATGATGGTTGAAAATGATGAAGATGTGCTCAGGTGATTTGCTATAGGAAAATATTCCTATGAACCATTGTGAATTTAAGATGATAAATCATTCAGATAAAATGGATACTATGTTTGGTTCTAGAATTAGGGTTTAGTGTTTAACAAGGATTCCTATATTCCATAATTCATAATTCTGGACTTCTAATTAAGAAATTCCTTTTCTACATATATTACTTCTTTATATCCATCATCATGTGTTAACATGATGATCTTTGCTTCACAAGAATATTCTTCTCCACCTTTATTCTTCTAAAGTCATTTATAAACCCAATGAGCTTAATACTAAAGCTTTCATAATCTTCTTATATTCTTCCCTAATCACCAACCACTAATGCTATCCCAGTAGATGTTTGTATCAAATTGTACTTTCCTTAAGGGTTTAGTAGTTCCCAAGAGAAAACTACTACTTCTATAATCCAATGTTATTTATCATCATCTTATTCATACTATTTTGTCTCTTCTTAACTCCAATATTTATCATTCCAACCTCACATTATATTAATGTGACTTGAAATGACTAATCTAGGATAATAAATCAATATTATGGTTCAATCATGTTTTATCCACCAATGTCATTTGTACATGGTATAGGTATTCAATATTGGTGAGGAAGGCATGATCATGATGGTCCTTTAATCCTTTATGGTTCAGGTTTCTAGTTGACTAAATAAGGCTTCATCAATACAACCTTACAGTTGTATTATAATTATCATATGTTTAGCCCTATTGGATTAAGTAGGTATAGTCAATATACTCTACTCTTGGTAACTATCTTCAGACTTCATCCTTGTAATCTTCTTTGTTACCATATTGATTTGATTTCCTCCAATCACTCCCATCCTAAAGATGATATCTAAAACTAGCATCACTATTCACCTCTTCTCACTTCTTTCTTTATAAGCCTTAAGTGAATGCTATAATAAGGACAAGAGTTGATAGATCAAGAATTAATAAGTTAAGAATGGGTGAATCAATAGTTGATTACTCAACATTGATGAACAATAGATATTGAGATAGGATTCCATAAGGATTGATATGGAAAGGAGGATATATGGTGAATGATCCTAACCTTGGTTTTTTTCCTACTCAATCTCACTAGAGAGTTAAAGTTAGGTATTTCCATGATACTCAGGGTATAAGTAGATGAGATTAATATATAGTTGTTACATTATTATTATTTGTGTTTTATTTATAACTTGGTATTCATGAGTGATTATAATGAATACAATGATATGATCACCTAAGGATCCAATATAAATCATTAAGTAATGCATTAGGGTTTAGTTTTATTACATTTGATCTACCCTTAGATCAAATCATGTTTACCCTAAATAAGGTTTTAGCAAAGGTCATATTGAAACTTATCGCAGTCAACTTGATAATCTACTTCAATTCCATCAAGTTAAGAGAAGCTTCAATCACTTTGACAAGTTTTTATTTAAAAGCGCGAAAATTATTCAGATTTTCTATGCATGAATGCAATGCACACACCTATGTTCTGCTTATTTCTAAGCTCTAATGCTGGGATGTTACATCGACGATCCTGCTTGAGATCGTATAGGGAATGGTTCATCCGACAGACGTGCTTAGGGCGAGTAGAGTTGATGAAGCCTGTGGGTTGGCGACAGTAGACGACCTCGGTGAGATTCTTGACGCCGAGCTGGCGTGTCTCCCATTTGAGGGAGAGAACGATGGAGAGGATGAAGTGCACCGTGGCCGGTTTCACAACTGGGCTTAAAGTCTCTTTGAAGTCCATGCCTTGCTCCTGAGAGAAGCCGCGAAGCACCCATCGTGCTTTGTAGAGGTCGAGAGAGCCATCAGGCTTGATCTTGTGGCAAAACACCCACTTGTCGGTGATGATTTTGGCGTTCCGAGGAGGAGGCATGAGAACCCAAGTGTTGTCGCTGAGGAGAGCGTGATATTCCGCGGTCATAGCATCAAGCCAGTTGGGATCCTTGAGAGCCGCACGTGCCGAGGTGGGAACCGGTGAGTACCTGCTAATAAATGAAACATGCAGGTTAAGCCGCTCACAGGGGGCCCTATGAATGCCGGAGGTGTTGTGCATGCGATGAGGAGGCGAGGGCGTGGCAGACGGGGAAGGAGGGGCGGGCGGCGAGGGCGTGTGCGGTAAGGAAGGCGTGCGCAGGGAGGGAAGTGCGCGTGGTGAGGGCGGGACATGCGCTACAGGTGGGGTGGGAGGTACGATGACAGGTGGGGTGTCTTCATCGAGAAAGGCATACGTGGCAGCTGTGGGAGGTTATGGAGAGGCAAAAGGAAAAGTCATCTCATAAAAAACCACCTGACAAGAAATAATAATGCGATGAGTGGTAAGGTTCATGCAGCGATAGCCCTTATGATGGGAAGGGTAGCCGAGAAAAACACATGCGCTCGAGCGAGGGGATAATTTATGGGACATGGTGGAGGCGGTGTTTGGATAGCAAAGGCAACCAAAAACACGAAGTGATGAAAAGTCAGGATGGGTGTTATGGAGGGAGAAGTAGGGAGATGGGGCGGTGATGGTTTTGGAGGGGAGACAGTTTAGGACGTGAGTGGCGGTATGAAGCGTTTCTACCCAAAAATATGGTGGTAAACTAGTAATAAGAGAGAGCGCAATAATGTCATTCACGGTGCAAATGTTCAATTTTACCGTTTTGTTGAGAGGTGTATAGACAAGAAGAGCGTAAGTGGATGACGTGCGCAACGGCAAGAGAGTGGAGATTTTTATTATTGAACTCACAACCATTATCGCACTGTACGGACATAAGAGGCAAACCAAACTAGGTGTGAGCGAATGCGTGGAAAGATGCAAGCGAGTCGTATGCATCGGATTTTTTATGAAGTGGCACGGTCCATAAAAAATACGAAAAATCATTCAAAATGACTAGAAAATATTTATTGCCAGAAACACTCAAATGGGTGATGTCCAAAGCTCACAATGAACTAACTCGAAAGAATGGGTGATGTCCAAAGCTCACAATGAACTAACTCAAACGGATGGGTGGTACGAGTGGATGAATGAGAAAATGGCAAACGTAGTCCTAGTTGACACGCATGACATAAATAACTATGATTTATTTGTTGAAGACAGGGGAGGGAAATATGTTGTGAGAGACGACGATACACGTCATGTCCGGGATGACCAAGACGACAGTGCCAAACGTCGTGAGGGGTGGCGGTGGCAGTGAGGACGCGAGGGGGCGAAGTTTGAGACAACGTGTAAAGCTCCCCCATACTATTGCATCGAAGGATCTCACGCCATGAATGAAGGTCCTTCACAAAAAACCAAAAGGATCAAACACGACAATACAAGAATTATCGGTAGTGAATTGACAGACAAAAATAAGATTTTTGATGATACGTGGTGTGACTAAGACATGAAGTAAATGAAGAGAATGATTAGTAAGGTTAGAAGGAAGTGAGCAATGGATGGACCTGGTGAAGGGGACGGTGGAACCGCCTCCAACAACAATGTGGCGGTACATGGGATGGAGAGAGAGAGAGTTGAGGATACTGCTGGCGTCCGACGAGAGGTGGGCGATGTCGCTGCTGTCCATGGCCCACTAGGGTTGGGGCTGCTGCAGCGTCATGGTGGTAAAGTGCCGCGAGAGGGCGGCGGTGTACCATGAGGGCGCCGATGTCGGTGGCGCGGCGAAGTAGGCGTTGTCGTGGGGGGGGGTGATGCCAGTCGAAGGAGTGCCGTATGCTGGGGGCCGTATCCGAAGGGTGGGGCGCCATAGCCAAGAGGAGGGACGCGTAGCCGTGGTTGACGACGGACATGTAGGCGTGGGCACGAGGGCCGGACCCCGTCCGAGGAGGCTGCCGGGAATTAGGAAGGAAGGCTGCTCCATGGGGTGGGGAGCCGAGGAGGAGGGAGGGAGGAGGTATTGGCAGCGCAGGGAGGAGGTCGGCGGCACCAGGGAGAGAGAGGGTGTGAAAGCAGAGAAACGATTAGTCTGATACCATATAAGAATGAGAGAATGGGGAAATATTTGTCACACTTGGGCTATTCCATTGATTGTCAATATATAGGACAATTACCGTCAATCTTAATCCTAGACATAATGAAATAATAATCTTACAATCAATCCTAGACATAATGAGAGAATAATCCTAATGATAATGGGAGATATGCTAATTACAACTACGGATGGCACCCGCGGCTGTTGGGCACGGGTGGAGTTTAACCAAACCCGCAACCGCAATCTTAGATCTTTCCTGCAACCCGCAACCACATCCGCACATTCGTATAAATTTTTTCCCATACCCTCACACGCCTAGGGTAAAAAAATCCCGCGGTAATACCCATCCGTCTATCCAAACAACTTAACAAGGCATTATAATAACACAACATATAAAAAATGATAGCATATATCTTCATTCATTCACAGTTTTAGCAAGCAAGCAAATATAAATTAAATAATGAAAAGACATAGCCAAACACATGATATATGTGAAGAAAACAAGTTACAGCCAAACATAAGTTGCATAGAAAGTATATAATTCAAACAAGAATGCTAGATTAACGGGAAATTAGGCGGTGGGCAATAAAATTAATATGATTTCATGAATTTCTGGGCAACCGAGGGCGGTTTGAATTTAGTTTTAGGAATTTATTTTGGAAAAAACTGCTATGATAATAATGTCCCATATGTCATGTCCTAATATATGGCTGGTAGGTGGGTATGTGGATGCGAGTTTTGCCTTACCATATCTATACCCGCAATACCTAACAGGTAAAGATTTTTTTTCATTTCCATGAATAAAGATTTTCTACCATGCCCTTAGCCTAATGGATAAAAAACCGCAGGGTAAACGAGTAGCAGGTACCCATTGCCATCTATAATTACAACTCCACGATATACGGAAATTAGAGATATGTCACGTTATTCTAACAAATAGATTGCATCACATATCATATTTGCCAAGATATTATAATAGATGGGTGGAGAGGATTTCGCTGTAGATAGTGACCATGACCATGCTTGTGAGTTTTGCTACACTGAAGCGTCTGAAATATTAAAACGTTTTTTATTCGTGTCATAAGTTTTACATATTTAGAAGAATATATTTTAAAATGATATCACATTTTTTTGAAAATGCTACATGTCGTGAGTTTAACAAACTAAAAAGAAATATCTTATGAAAAAAACAATGTCGCATTTTTTAAAATGTTACATACACATAGAACGTGCGTAGAGACGAGACCACAGCGTAGCTATCCAAAACGTGACAACTAGGCTATTCTGGCCCATGTCTGGCATTCCATGGCCGGATGAAAAAATCTGCTGGGCAAGGCACGGCAAGAGATCAGTTTTTTTAATCTAGCACGGACGGTGGTGTCATCTTTCGGTTGGCATAGCAACGCCGTTCCACGGAGAGGATCCACACTCCAAGAGTCACCCTTATCGTTTGTAAAAAGCATCCAATTGTTGGCATCACGATCTGCCGGCACATGCATGCGCACCACTCTCTTATCGAAAGGTCTAGTGGCTAGCTACAAACTCTGAAATTTGTACGTACCGGGACCCTTGTCCTTGACGATTGGGTAAATTCATCACGGGGAGGCTACTGGACTGACGACGTGCACACTAATCTCCTTTGTAGTAGAGTACTTCGAGTTTCAGTTGCTCTTTTACTCCCGTGCCCGTGGTTGGTTTATCAAGCGAGTCTTCTAGAGAGGGATGAGTGGGAAAGTGACTTTGGCTCCCGATCTCCAGTGCGCTCTTCATTTTTTAAAAAATAAAAATTAAATTTTACTGGTTTGAAAAATATTATAAAATAATTCTGGACATAATCAATCTTATATCTCACAAGCATGTAAAATCGTGATATGAAATTCTTTGCATTTTGGGCAACACAAAAATGAGAAATTTGATAAAATTTGGGGATTCAAAAACATACTTGCACAGATCTACACATTTTTATAGCACAGAATATGAAGTATTTAAAATTGATATTTTGCATGTTTGCGGGTTTAATCATTGGCTACACGCAAATATTTGTTCTAAATATTTTTTTATTCTAAAAAATATGAATTTTAATTTTTTTTAAAGAGTGGGATCACTTGTGGTCATGTGCACCAAATCTTTACTGTGAGTGGGTTTGAAAGAATAACTGAGAGGGCGGAGAACAAACACATGAGCATTTTTCTTGTCGACCAAGTCTTGGGGTTGGACTCTGGCGCTACAAGAGATCGGCCGGTCGTCGGTCGTCACCGATGACGAAGCCGCGGGGCAAAAATCCCAGCGCCGTCGTCCAAGAGCTTCCTAGCAAAAATACAAACCGGCGGAGCACCATGAAGTGATGTGTGCTCCACCATGCAGCTCCAATCCTGTCTCTCCCGTGATTAGGTCTCGTTCACACGTCACCACATATGCAACAATGGACTCAGGCCACATATGGATCGGCGTTTCCATAGTGTGAAGTTGACACCCGAAATATTCTACTCCGTAGTACTATCGTCATATCTCCTGTCCGGATATATCCTAGTATGCGACGTCACCAATGGCCTTTTACTCAGTCTCTAGTAGCACCACTCAATTCCTGGTGGATGGAAGGAAAGAACCTTCGTCTGCTATCCATATATACCGCCTCTCGATCTACAAGAAGAAGTCCAGTACACAGCAAACAGCATAACATCAATGGCGGTTGATTCGATGGAATCGGTGGCCTTTGTGGCGGTGCCCTTCCCGGCGCAGGGCCACCTGAACCAGCTCATGCACCTCTCCCTGCTGGTCGCGTCGCGGGGGCTCTCCGTGCACTACGCGGCGCCCGCCGCGCACGTCCGGCAGGCGCAGTCGCGGGTGCACGGCTGGGACCCCGAGGCGCTCGCCTCCATCAACTTCCACGACCTCGACGTCTCCACATACGAGTCTCCGGCCCCCGACCCGACCGCCGCGTCTCCCTTCCCCAGCCACCTCATGCCCATGTGGGAGACCTTCACCGCCGCCGCGCGCGCCCCTCTCGCCGACCTGCTCGAGACCCTGTCAGCGACCCACCGTCGCGTGGTCGTCGTGTACGACAACCTCAACTCCTTCGCCGCCGTCGAGGCGGCGCGGCTGCGCAACGGCGAGGCCTTCGGGCTGCAGTGCGTGGCCATCTCGTACAGCTTGGGGTGGCTGGACAGCGAGCACAAGCTCCTACGCGACCACGACCTCCAGTTCCTCCCCATCGACGCGTGCACGACCAAGGAGTTCGTGGACTACGTCTCCCGGGCAGCGAGGGACCTGCTGGACAGGGGAGGCGTGCCCTCCTCCGGCCTGGTCATGAACACCTGCCGCGCGCTCGAGGGCGAGTTCATCGACGCCATCGCCGAGACCCCGGCGTTCAAGGACAGGAAGCTCTTCGCGGTCGGGCCGCTGAACCCGTTGCTGGACGCCAGCGCCCGGACACCCGGGAAGGCGCGGCACGAGTGCATGGACTGGCTCGACGCGCAGCCAGACGCGTCCGTGCTCTACGTGTCCTTCGGGACCACGACGTCTTTCCGGGTTGAGCAGATCGCGGAGATGGCCGCCGCGATCAAGGGCAGCAGGCAGAGGTTCATCTGGGTACTGCGCGACGCCGACCGGGCCGACATATTCGCGGAGTCCGGCGGCGAGACTCCCTACGAGAAGCTGCTGTCACAGTTCACCAAGGACACGGAAGGGACTGGGCTGGTGATCACCGGCTGGGCGCCGCAGCTGGAGATCCTGGCGCACGGCGCCACGGCGGCGTTCATGAGCCACTGCGGCTGGAACTCGACCATGGAGAGCCTCAGCCACGGCAAGCCGATCCTCGCTTGGCCAATGCACTCTGACCAGCCGTGGGACGCGGACCTTCTCTGCAAGTACCTCAAGATCGGCTTCCTCGTGAGGCCATGGGAGAAGCATAGCGAGGTGGTCCCGGCGGCGTCCATCCAGGAGGTGATCGAGGAGGCGATGGTCTCGGACAATGGCATGGCAGTGCGGCAACGGGCCAAGATGCTCGGTGAGGGTGTCCGTGCATCCGTGGCAGAAGGTGGCTCCTCAAGCAAAGGCCTTGATGACTTCGTTGCTTACATCACTAGGTGATCGCCATATCCACGTACGCAATACTGGGTGAAGCTAAGATCCTCCGATGCACGGAGCGGTTTGATCAGATGAGTTTGAATTTAATTTCAACGTAAATACTAGCTCATGTTTGTAGTCTTTTTTTTAGTTGTGTGAGGCTACAACCCATTCGCTGAGAATTAGCTTAATTCTAGTCAAATGACTTCATCCCACAAATTTATATTTCCTGAACATTTTTTATGTATTGTGTGAACATTTATATTGCATTAGGTGAACAACTTTTTATACCGTGTGAATACTTTTTCACAAAGGAGAAAGTGCACAAATACTCTTTCCGCTCCGTTGTCAGGTAGAAAATCGTCTATCCGTAACAGAGCCTCCAGGATCAACAATGTACTATTTGCAGATTAAAAAGCAAGAAGGAGCCAATGGAGAAAATACAAGCATATAAAAGAAAAGGTCAAAGAATGAAGTAAAAAAAGAGAAAATGTATAAGAAGCTCATGAAGAATAATGAAGCCAACTGAACTCATTAGTGCTCATTCTTCATGGACCAGGGCCAACCTCCTTCGTAGACCAAGCGCATGGACCAAAGAAGACATGGTTAAATTAAAAAGGTTATCGTGGTAATTTATAAAAGGCTCTAGTCATTTAAAAGGCATGAAATGGGTTATGTGTAACTCATCTCTCATATGAAGCTAGATCTCTTTCCTATGGTGAGACCTACTTTTTGACTTGATCATTTCAAACATCAGTTTTCGGTGGATTTTCTTGGAACTTCGTTCTGCCGAAATAAAACTCGACCGAAGTTCTGATACGTTGGTAGATACTTTCAACGCATCACCGATTTGTCACTTTTGTGTCCCCAAGGTTGGTCAACATAACTAGGCCTCTCTCGTCCGCTAGTCGAGGTTGAACCTGGTTAATAGATAATATCATTCATTTGTGTTAGTGTCGGATGCCTAGTAATGTGGTCGTTGAGCACACTCTTTACCTTATCAGCATATTTGCATATCTTCTCTTTATGTTGTCATGGTAACAACATGCTTTACGTTGTCATGGTAACAACACCCCAATGCATATTTTATTTTGTTAGAGAAGCTTTTGGCCAACAATTGCTCTTGTGATATGTGAATTATGTGATACAAAATCGCTACCAGAATAAAATACTTAAAAAATGAATCCGGCAACATAAATTTCATGTCCTATAAACCTGTATTCATTAATCTATTGTTTGTAAAAGATTTGTATTAACAAAACAATACAACAATACGCCTAACTTTTAGAAAGTGAGTATTTCCCAAATTCATGATAAGGATTTATACCTAGATCTAAAATATCCCATGTTACTCGACCCAATCAATGGAGACCATACATTTAGAAGTTATTGTGCTGATGTCCGCTAAAGACAAGTCAGACAAAATAAAAAACAATTGCAAGATCTGGTTAGGTGGAGAATAGGCATGTAAATGTGTGTACCTAGTCAAGGCCTAAAAAAGAGGACGGAGGGGAAAATGAGGTCTATAAGATCAACTACCCCCCCCCCCCCTCCCCCAACACACACACACACACACACACACAAGTCATGTATTTTAGAGGATCATCTAACCCTTGTGGTTCTAATATATATGATCCTCTATACACCAAAATTTGGCACCAGGGATATTCATCCCACCGCCTTTGTGTGTGTGTGGACTAAGGTTTTTAATTCTCATTCTTGTTCTGTCCTAGTTTAGTTTAACGCAATGCATATCACCGCATCTATTTTTGTGTGCACCACATACCAGTCATTGTATTCGATATGAAAGACGAGGGCAACATATACCCCTTTTGTTTCATGGACATACAAAACCAAAGTCTATCAAGGGTAGATGCCATTGCGTGGTAACCATTCCAATCCCCCTCCAAGGAATGAAGTGGGAAAGAAACAAGATGACAACAAAAGGGGGTGTCAGTTACCACATTATAAGACTTATCAATACGCTTGCACCTGAGGATATTGGAGTGTGGTGGATTTCTATCTCTATGTTTCTCTCTAGACTAAGTTTTAAATTCCCATTCTTGTTTTGTCCCTCTCTCTCACTTTATAAGTCGAAAACATATCTATAATTTTTGATGTTCCATGCATGTTTAGTATCTACTTTGCTTTGCTTTGTCCACACTTTGAGGTGCTTTTTATATGTTTTTTGGTACTAACCTATTAACAAGTTGCCACAGTGCCATTTGCCTGTTTTCTGATGTTTTTGGTTCCAGAAAAGCTAGTAAGGAAATATTCTCGAAATTGGACGGGACAAAAGCCGAAGTCAATATTTTATCGAGGAGAACACGGAGTCCAGAGGAGAGACGGAGGGGAGCCACAAGGCGGCCGCACCCCCCAGGTGCGGGTCCACCCTAGGCCGCGCCTGGGCAGGGAATAGCCACCCTGTGGTGACCCAGCATACCACTACATGATGTAGTTCACTATAGTCATTGACATAACACCAATGAAACACCGTTCACTAGTATTACATCCCTCAGAGTAGTACAACCGAAACATAGCAGGTCCAAGACATGACTATAGGTTACAAATCAACTCTTTACACAAGATCCAGAGAACACTCTAGGTTAAAGAGAGAGAAAGAAACTTCTTACAAAGAAGAATCAGGAATAAATAACTCATAGCTACCATACTTATAAAACTAGTAGCTGAACTACTAGGCTTGCATTGCTGCTATTGCAATACTCTACAGAAGTAGGTTCTATGGTTAAAAATTCTATTCTTATCTAATCAGTAACTTCGTCTTCACTTGAGTTGATGTATCTGCTGACTTCCTTGACTTTATTGAAGAGTTTAGCTTTTAATGATGATTCCTGGAGCATAACTTGATGTAGACGTCGTCTGTACTGGCTTTAGAATCTAGCAAGGGTTAAGAAGATACTTTGAGTACGAGCATACTCAGCAAGTTCACTAGAAAAGGAGTGTTTGATGTGTAGGGTTCGCAGCATAGAAAACAAAAAATTTCCTACGATGGGAACAACTATGTACCAAGATCTATCTACTAGATACAAACAACGGGCGGATGTATATCCGTAGAGAACATACCCTTGAAGACCGACAAAGCTTAACGAGTCCAAACTCGTGGTTGATGTAGACGATCTCTTGCCGATCTCAAGATCGAGAGGAAGCCCTAGCGCCGCAAAACAGCAGCGCATCCGTGCTCGCACACACGTTCGAGGCACTGAGCAACCTCCGCCTCCTCGCTCCAGCGATGCAGCGGAAGCACAACTCTTTCTTGCCGAATAGCCACCGGGAACATGTATCTCGCTAGTCCGAGACCATGGGGGATAAATTCTAGAGGGGGAGAGAGATCCTTCACGAGGAGGTGTCCTTTGAGAGGAGGAGAGGGGGGCCTTTTATAGGGAGAGGGGGGCACCGAAGGGGCCATGCGCCCAGCCATGGAGCTGCCCCACCTCTTCCACATTCATGTGGGTGGACACTCCACTCACTCAAATGCCTTTCAATTCCCTCCACTAAAAAACCCACTCAAATTCCCATTAAATTTCCACCAAATTTAATGCAAACTCTCATTAAATAAAACTCCTTTTATTTATTCAGAATTTTGTCAATTACTTTAATGACAAACATTCACATATAACCCCTTGCTAGTATTTCATTTCACATGCAGAAACACTTTCTGCAATTTCACCCGAAAACCCGTTTCGGTATCTAGTGAAATAAATTCCTGCGCTTGTTATTCTTTTCGACATGAAACTTTTGCTCCAAATGGATGTCGGTGTCTCTTAAGTGTGTCACCCTACAGTTCGCAAATAATGCGGACATGATCGAGACCGCTCTCAGATCAATAATCAGAAGCGGGATCTGGAGACCCATACTGACTCCCACACATTCAACAATGACTTTCTTGTGATCGTCGGAACCTTTTATGCTAGTATCTTAATCCTTTTGTTTCGCGATATATTACATGTCCGAGATTCGATCATCGGTATCTCCATACCTAGTTTGATCTCGTTACTAACATGTACTCTTTTCTCGTTCCTGTGATATAACATTCTAGTGATCAAATCACTTGCTTGCAAGCTAATCAATGTGATATCACCGAGAGGGCCTAGAGTATATCTATCCGTCATCGGGATGAACAAATTCCACTCTCAATCCATGGGCCTCAACATAACACTTTAGTAGTTCTGAACTCATCTTTATAATCACCCTGTTACGATGTGACGTTTGATGTTATCAAGAAACTCTTCCGGTGTTAGTGATTGACATGATCTCATGGTCTAAGGATTAGGATCACTTCGTAAGTTGTTATAGCAATATAAACTCAATGACTTTGATCGTAATGCTATACTTTGGATGAATGTTCATCACACCATTACACTAATGTTGTGACCTCGTTATTAACAACATCCAATGTCCATGATCAGGAAACCTATGATCATCTTGTTAATCAACGAGCTAGTTTATAAGAGAGGCATAACTAGGAACTTTCTTTTTGTTTATTAAACACACATGTATTAACGTTTCCGTATTAATACAATTATAGCATGTAAAATAAACATTTATCATAAATAAGGAATACGATAATAACCACTTTATTATTGCCTCTCGGGCATATTCCCTTCAGTCTCCCACTTGCACCAGAGACAATAATCTAGTTTGAGAACTTTGCGTATTGAACACTTATGGCTTTCCGGTGTTCCATATACGCAATTGCAAGTGGTTAACATAATCTACGGATCTGACGCTTCAGGTCCGTGTGTATTTGCATGTCTTTGCGTCTTCACGCATCACTCATTCTCCAATGAGATGGCATTGTATAAATTTGGTCTTTCGGTGAGACCTTTAGTTCCTTGGGGTTAAAACACGTCGATACTATTGTCATACAATATATCTTTAGTGTTAGCCCGTTGCGAACCACACCTTAGTTTGATAACAAACTACTTGACACAAATTCCCTCCTTTGTCGCTACTATAGCAGTCATATACTTAGCCTTTTGTTGTAGTATTCGTCATAATGTCTTAACTTTGGAACTCTTCCAAATCCATCATGGAATCTCCTTTCCATTACATTGTGCCACCCATAGTTTAAAGTGAGATAAACTTAATTTGTATCTTGTGACAAAACTAGTATCAATGTAACGCTTTACAATGAACTATTTGTAATTGTTTGTCACCTCTACACAAATATATTCTTAGTTCTTCCAAAAGATCATAAGAATATCCTTACTATCGTCCAATGATCATTTTATGATTCATTCTGGTATATGCTCATAACACTTAGAGCATAGGACATATCTGGATGTGTACATATCATGGTATGATTGATCAAAACATTCTCGTGATTTCACTCATCAAGTGTCAAAGCACTTGAATCTTGTTTCACTTATCAAGTGTCGATACACTTGAATCTTGATTCAATTCCTTTTCCATGCGACAAGAACCGTTTCTTGTCGTTTCTATATTGAACTCCTTCAATATCTCATATATGTACGTTTGGCCCAACCATATTAGCGTCACAGTCTATCCACTATAGACATTCATGCTAAATATTCGGGTTTTGCCTAAGTATTTCATCGAAATGAAATTCTTAACCTTTGTCAATAAAAGATACATCATTTCTAATCAACAAGATGTCCTCCACATAATGTATTAGAAATATATCTTAGTGCTCCCACTTAATTTCTTGCAAATGCAAGCATCTTCATCGTCTCCTGGTGAAAAACTCCTTTTTCATCATGGTGAAGATTCCAACTCCGCGATGCTTACTTCAACCATTGAAGTTTGCATGCCCTTTTTAGCATCCTTTGAATTAACAAAACCCTTTGGATCATGTCATGTACACGTCCTAGGTAACCATTCTATTAGAAGAACTTTCTTTTGTTTATTCATCTACCATATACCAAATTATATGTAGTGGTTGCTACTTTAATCCGTCCAGACTAAATATCGCTATGAAAGGTCAAATATTGTCATAGTCAACTCCTTGAACATTGTCATAAAATACTTTACGACATGTCGACTATTTCATAGATGTGAAACATCCATGTCTATTTCTTTATAGATCCAAATACGACCGATAGGTTTTTACACCTTTCCGGAGGGTCTTCCAAGTTCAAAACTTGATTTCTCGTGTATGGAACTATCACGGATTTTATGGCTTCGAGCCATTTGACGGAGTCAGGGCCCATCATCGCTTCTTTGTATGTATTCGGTTCATAATTGTCAAACAATAACGATTTACTCTCAAATCTTAGCATTTGATTGTTTAACCGACCTACTTTGTTCAATAGGAACTTAGATCTCCGTGACTACAACCTTTGAGGCACATAAGCTATGAGCATTATGGCAGCCTTCGAAACGATTTCCGGTGCTGCGCAACTCAACACATATAGCTAAGGTTCGTTAACCTTATCAAAGTTCTATTGTCCTCCCACTTAACTTTTACGAAAAATTCCTTCTCCAAGAAACTTCACATTTCAAGCGACAAACCCTTTTGTCCTCGGTGTTATGGAGGAATAACCAATTGTTATTCGAAATAACCTACAAAGACATGCTCATCCAACTTTGGTTGTAAACATCTTACTTATGTTTAGCATACCAAAATTTAAGAAAGGACAACTTGGGTTTTACCCCAAACCATAACTCATATGGTGTCATTTCAACGGATCAAGATGGAGCTCTTTTCAGTGTAAAAGCGGTAGTCTCTCAAGCTTTAATCTTTTAAAACATAATGGCAGTTTTATAAATAACACCTTTGATCCAACCATGTCAAACAAGGTTTCCTTACAAATCTCAAACACTCCATATTCCTATGGTGTTTTGGGAGATGTAAATCTAGGTGTTTTGCTAAACTTGTAACTCAAATAAAATCCCTTTTATGATAAAATCATAATTCATTTATTTTTCTTGTTACACTTGTAACTCAAATAAATCCCTTATGATAAAATCATAAACCATTTATTTTCTTGTTACAATGATTTTCACTTCATCTTGAAAGTCTTTGAAACGTTTTTCAAATATTTCATACTTCTTTCTCATTAAGTGAACATTCACTCAAATTTCCAGAGAAAGCATATGAAGTTGAAACCCATCGCTTACGACTACACATAATGGACTACATACATCGATATGTATAAATTCCAATATTTTAGTCGTTCGTTCTTCTTTGGCCTTTGAACGAAGTTTTAATTATCCCAAGGAAAGTCTCACAAGCGTCACTTGATCAAATCAAAGACTCCAAAAATCCATGAATATGGAGATTCTTCATGTTTTCTTTCCAATATAATTTAAACGGCGATGTCACTTCGTAAGTGATCTTTCAATCATTTGTCTTGCGACATTTTAGCATTAGGTTTTATGGATGTGATTTCTCCAACTAGATTTGTAAATCATCCATCTTATATGGAATACGATAATTATTTGAACAACCTTTGTTCTCACAATACCTGATTCAAATAACAATTATTAAAACAAATCTTGAAGTCAAGCTTTGATGTCAACGAGAAATACAAACAACGGTTTGTTTGTTTTCGATGAACATCATCACATATTCTCTTGCTAGTTATTTAGGCCATTGTGGTTTATGAATTGCGTCATTCCGTATGAAATTTCATACCAACCAATTCGGTATCCAATACCCAAGAACCACATTGTTTAACAAGCAAAGAATACCACCATAACATGTATATCATTTATATACCTAAATTGGATATTTCCAATCTTTTATTTTCTGCCAAATATATTTTATAGATTCTCTTTCAGCATTTCCTTTTCCTTTTAAAAGAATCTATCAACATCAAAAGTGGCGCCATATACATGACACATAGTCCAAAGCGTGTATATTCAAATAATAATACCTTTGGACTTGCACTTTGAAGTAGATCACCATCATCAAATGATCGGCGTTCTTTCAAAATCCATTCTTTAGTAATCTTTTAGTGTAGTAAACACTTTACATACATCTTCTATTCATCCTTATCATGATGACTTTCATGATCAAGCTACTGTAGCTTATAAAGGTGAATCGTGAGTATAACATTACTTTCCAAAACCCTTTTGGATGATTAGGATGTCTAGCATCTCCAATCTTCGTAAATTCTCATCCAATATGAGAACATATATTATACTCTATCATATTGCAACCAAAAAAAATTTGTTTCAGATATCGTTATATCTGTCACACATGATGGTTTCTGAAACAATTCTTTCAGCTCCTAGATAAACTTGATATTAAAACAATCAAGAATCATGGAGGCAAACATGATACTTAAGATACTAACACTGGAATTGTTACTCTCGATTTAATACCAATTATTAAATTTCACGGAGTAAATAGAATTTTGCTGAAAGTTTGCAATAGGACTTTAAACTTTAGATTGACACTCAACACAATACGATACCAGTTCGTAAAGTATATATCCAGAATTCTATAGTTCTATTATCTCAATTACAACTATGCATAAGATGGTGAATGAATGCCAATGACTACAGCAAATTATGCAAATTCACTTTGATTTAATTTATGATAAATTGAGTTCTACTAATCCAAATTAGAAATAAACTCCCACTCAAAAACGACATCCCTCGTGTCTTTTTGGTGATTACATGAACCAAATCCACTACACCAAGTCCGATCATCACGTGAGTCGGTGTAGCTTCAAAGGCGAGCATCAAATGGGCATCATATCTACTATATGACTCATGCGTAACCTTTCGGTCCGTGTTCCGAGGCCATGTCTGTACATTCTAGGCTCGCCAAGTAAGAACCTTAGTATTCGCGTGTGTAACTGTCTTACACCCGAGATGTGCTCGTGGATTCAAGTACACCCGATCATCACGTGATGTCTTGAAGCGACGAAACATTGTCGGTGCATACTTAAGGAAGAACACATTTTTATCTTGATATCTAAATTAGGGATCATCTTATTATGCTAATAAAACGCCAAACAAGCAATATAAGATGCTATCAAACATCACATGTTTATTGGTGGAATGATATGGTTCCCGCATATGATCTCTATCATGTGCATCGTGGTATTATCACTATCATACTTTTATGTGTAAATCCAAGGTCTATGGAGTTTACACGTTATGTATGTTGTAAGAGTATCATCTCATACTTCTACTTACAACATCACCATATCATAACACTAGCCCAGCAACAATCTAAACTAGACGCCTCTAATTTATCCATTGCAAGTTTTACGTGGTTTAGGGCTTTCGAAGATAGAACCGTTCTTACCTACGAACATGAACCACAACGAGGATAACCAAATTGTTGACAACTCGTTGCAAATTAGATATTGACTATAGTAGGAGAGACAGACACCCGCTAGCCACTTATGCAAAACTAGTTGCATGTCAAGCGTGGAACAGGTCTCATGTGCGAGGACATGTAAAGTTTGTCCGGGCCGCTTCATCCCACTATGCCACCAATATCCAAAGTACAACTAAGAAGCAATAAAATGATCATCATCGCACACATACTCATATGTGTACTACCCGTGCAAAGTATCTACGCATAGATCCGGCTCTGATACCACTGTAGGGTTCGCAGCATAGAAAACAAAAAATTTCCTACGATGGGAACAACTATGTACCAAGATCTATCTACTAGATACAAACAACGGGCGGATGTATATCCGTAGAGAACATACCCTTGACGGCCGACAAAGCTTAACGAGTCCAAACTCGTGGTTGATGTAGACGATCTCTTGCCGATCTCAAGATCGAGAGGAAGTCCTAGCGCCGCAAAACAGCAGCGCATCCGTGCTCGCACACACGTTCGAGGCACCGAGCAACCTACGCCTCCTCGCTCCAGCGATGCAGCGGAAGCACAACTCTTTCTTGCCGAATAGCCACCGGGAACATGTATCTCGCTAGTCCGAGACCATGGGGGATAAATTCTAGAGGGGGAGAGAGATCCTTCACGAGGAGGTGTGAGTGAGAGAGAGGGAGGGGGACTCCTTTTATAGGGAGAGGGGGGCACCCAAGGGGCCATGCGCCCAGCCATGGAGCTGCCCCCACCTCTTCCACATTCACGTGGGTGGACACTCCACTCACTCAAATGCCTTTCAATTCCCTCCACTCAAAAACCCACTCAAATTCCCATTAAATTTCCACCAAATTTAATGCAAACTCTCATTAAATAAAACTCCTTTTATTTATTCAGAATTTTGTCAATTACTTTAATGACAAAAATTCACATATAACCCCTTGCTAGTATTTCATTTCACATGCAGAAACACTTTCTGCAATTTCACCCGAAAACCCGTTTCGGTATCTAGTGAAATAAATTCCTGCGCTTGTTATTCTTTTCGGCATGAAACTTTTGCTCCAAATGGATGTCGGTGTCTCTTAAGTGTGTCACCCTACGGTTCGCGAATAATGCGGACATGATCGAGACCCCTCTCGGATCAATAATCAGAAGCGGGATCTGGAGACCCATACTAACTCCCACACATTCAACGATGACTTTCTTGTGATCGTCGGAACCTTTTATGCTAGTATCTTAATCCTTTTGTTTCGCGATATATTACATGTCCGAGATTCGATCATCGGTATCTCCATACCTAGTTTGATCTCGTTACTGACATGTACTCTTTTCTCGTTCCCGTGATATAACATTCTAGTGATCAAATCACTTGCTTGCAAGCTAATCAATGTGATATCACCGAGAGGGCCCAGAGTATATCTATCCATCATCGGGATGAACAAATTCCACTCTCAATCCATGGGCCTCAACATAACACTTTAGTAGTTCTGAACTCATCTTTATAATCACCCTGTTATGATGTGACGTTTGATGTTATCAAGAAACTCTTCCGGTGTTGGTGATTGACATGATCTCATGGTCTAAGGATTAGGATCACTTCGTAAGTTGTTATAGCAATATAAAATCAATGACTTTGATCGTAATGCTATACTTTGGATGAATGTTCATCACACCATTACACTAATGTTGTGACCTCGTTATTAACAACATCCAATGTCCATGATCAGGAAACCTATGATCATCTTGTTAATCAACGAGCTAGTTTATAAGAGAGGCATAACTAGGAACTTTCTTTTTGTTTATTAAACACACATGTATTAACGTTTCCGTATTAATACAATTATAGCATGTAAAATAAACATTTATCATAAATAAGGAATACGATAATAACCACTTTATTATTGCCTCTCGGGCATATTCCCTGCATGATGCACTATAGCTATAGCCACAGACCATAGGTCGTAGGCAATGTAAGTTTTCGTAAACATTTCTTCAAAGGTTGCTTTTATTCTGAAAAGCTATGTCCGTTAGCCTTCACGGGTTTACCAGAACTTTCATGGAGTTCCTTTCCCGCCGCGTTCGCAGCTTCTTCCCGGAGCAGGGAGTAACAAGTTACAGTTCTTACACTCTGCAGAGGTGCGTCACTTTACCCATGAGAGATCTTAGCTTTGTTGGACATACGAATTGCAAGTTCGTTCACACTTCCTTGGTCTGAGGCCCAGACTAAGATCCAAGCTAATCACTGCCTTCTCCACGACCCCGCATGTCTCCTTGGTGTACGCCAGCCCACCTATTGAATTACGGCAATGGCAGTACAGACCATTCAGATGCCGGAACTATCGTGGGACGTTGAGGGCTCCCACCCATATGCTGCATATCCTCTACGAATTACCATATAATATGCACGCTACGAGTGATAACAGCCACGACCCGCACATCCGGCTCCATGCGAGAGAGAAAAGATACAGCTGACTTCTCCGTCCCATTCCAAATCTCATGGTCAACGCGTAATATACGGCGCAAGAATCACCGGCGACATTGGTTGTTAAGTCCTAGATATTATCTTCCTTTACCACCGGAACTCTTATAGTAGGTTGTTACCTCATGGTAAATAACCTATAATCACATTATTATGAAAATAGTGTTTTCTGACATTTTTCAAATGCAGGTGATGACAACACTGGATTTGTAAAATTCTTTACTGAAAATAATCAAAGGACATGAGCAAGTGTGAACTTGCCTTTTGTGATTGCAAGATTATGCACTCACGGTCTTCAGGACAATATAAGATCCAATAGCTGAAATCTGCATCATTGGTCCGGCAAGGACTAATGTTTAAAGAAGCAAGATGCTTTTATGCATAGGTAATGTAATGCAAGTTGATAAACGCGAATCCCGAGAATAACGTTGTTCTAGGGTTTGGATACTAAAAAGGGTTTCCTTGGAATGTGTTGCCCTTTTAGATTAAGTTTCATACATGTGCTTCTTGTTAAGGCTTGTGAGTGTGTGTGAAACATCTTGTATCTATACAACAATAAAATACACACATATGGGATGCTATTCAAGGTTGCTTACATCTTAATTGTTTATCTTCAAGTTTTACTTTACAAGTAATGTCACTTATAAAGAATGTAAGTGTTATTGATCCTAAGTATATAAGTAGAATATAAAGTAAGGTGTTTCACTGTTAATTGTCATATGTTGTTTGAAGTGATAAAACGAATAACTTTTGAAGAAAATCTTACTCAACTAAGCAGAAGCATTTAAGCTTTTAAGTTAACCTTATGATGTGTTATTTCTAGTTATAGTCTTTAAGTAAGAAAGAATTGCCTTTATTAGAATAATGATATTAGTAGTATTTGAGACTTATCTATCTTGGTTTTTAACTGGGTTGGTTTGGTATTAAGATACTTTTATAAGTTAATTATAACAGAACAAAGTTAACTATAAAGCATATAATAAAGTCTTTAGTATTATTTAAAGTATTATAGACTAAAGTTAACTTTAAAGACATAGATGGACTTAGGGTGTATTATTTATGTTAATTGTATCTTGTTCATTTTATATTGTTTCTTTAAAGTTTCTCGAGAATGGCATTACTTCCATTTGAGTAGTGGTTTATTAATTTTGTAGTGGAATATAATCATTTATCGTTTTACAAAGGTGTGGTTATGGTTTATAATTAAGTAAACAATATTGTTTACTACTTATGGATTCACTTATAGTGTTTTGATTTGTTTATAAACTTGTGGTTAAAGTAAAAGAATAGGTTTTATTTCATTACAATTATTCTTGGAGATTTTATATTAAATAAGAATCCTTTTATAAAAGAATCTGCATTTATGGTTGAAGGATAACTTAATAAAATTATATTTAAAGTGGTTAATTCATTTTTAATGCACACTACCAATACTTAAGATTAATACTATTTATTAGACTCAATTGATTAATTTTTAGAACTATTTACAAGTTTTATTTACCTTTATAAGAATTATTAATTAAAGAGATAGGTTTAAATTCAAGTTATAAAAGTGTTTAACTTTTTAATTAACTCAAAAGTGGAATATCACATTTTTAACATGTAGGTATTATTTTTGTGATCATTTTGGTATATTACATTTATTTTTGTGATTTATAAATAATAAGATATGATTTTATTAAGGTTTATTACTTTATAAAGACTTATTAAATAACAAATAGTTAATTAAGTGTAATAATAATGAAGGATTATAGTTTTAAATTATAATTCTTATTTTTCTAAAAAAATTGGTATTTTATTTATATTTTTAATATTTACTAATAGTAAAATATGAATTTTAAAAGTTTTATTATTTATAAAACTTTTATTAAATACTATTTATTTAAATAATTATCATAATAATATTTGATAATGGTGTTAGGTTGTAGATTTTATTTTTCTACACATTTTCATATATTATATGTATTTTTCTGATTTATAAAACAAAAGTTATTAATTAAACAAGATTTAATTCTTTTATTTTATTTCTATAATATTACTATTTGAATTATAATGTTTTAATTATTTCTTAAACAGACACTAAACATTTTTACACTCATATGGGATCTTCCCCAGTCACAGACAGGTGGGGCTTAGGCCACGTCATAAGCCACATCATCAACGACCAGTCAAAAGCTGACCATGTCAAGGGTGACCTCACCCTGATGTCACGACGACATCAGCAATGGCATTGCTCATAGATGATGCTCGAATCCGGCAACAGGACGCACGCGCGCTTGCGGGGCTAGGAGATTCGGACGTGGGAGACTAGGGTGAATCGATTGGTGGCCGTGCCGCCCGTATTTGGTCACCGGAGCACTAGCTCCGACGAGCATCTGCGGCGGCGGACAGAGGTGCACGACGCAGGTGTGATGGAGGAAGAGAGAGAGGAAAAGGGAAGGTCCCTAAGGACCAGGAGCTCACCACGAAGCGGGCAGAGGGGTCATCGAGGAGCTAGGTGGCCGGAGTTGATGGCGAGCGCGACGGCCGGAGGCGAGGAACGAGGGTCCGATTGCAACAGTGGAGACCTCGCCCGCTTGCACGCTTCGGGGCAATCGATGGAGACGAACGAGGAGGAGCTCCCAGACATCATGGCGAGTCAAGGGGTGGTCGGACGTGGCCGGAGCGACGAACACCGGCGAGCTAGGTTTTTGGCTACTGGGAGAAATCGAAGAGGAAGAAGGGGATTAGGTTTCTCTAGCGGCGTCCAGGGTTACTTGTAGACAACGAACAGCGGCGGCGCGGATCTTGGTGTCAGCGGGCATCGTGACGACGGCGGACGGCCGACGTGGTGCCAGGCAGCTGCTTCGCCGGCGTGCTTGCTGGCGAGAGGAAGAAGAAAGGAAAAAGAAATGGCAAATCGGTATGGGCCGAGGAGTTGGGCCAGTTGGGCTATGATCGGCTGCTTGCGGCGACGAGTAAGCCAGAGAGGAGATGGGCCATGGGCCAGATTGGACTGATACCTCTTCTTATTTTATTTTTTTCTATTTTCTGTTTTGTATTTTATTTTATTTTCATATTTGAATTTTTATTTTTGATTTGAACTTTTCTTTATGGAATTTATTTGCTGAATACTTGTAGCAACAATAAAGTTATTAAGAATCAATTCGTGAACTTTTATTATGTATTATGAGTAATTAAGTTTTAAAATGTTTAATAATATTCATAGGTTTATTTATGTGTACTTAATTACATAGTATATGCTAGGATGGTTTATAATATTGGATCCCCACTTATTCCATGCTCATATGGGATAAGTGGTTAGAGAAATGAATTAAGGACTTTGTCTCATGATTATAGATAGAATATTTATGAAATGTTGATGAGAAAACTTATTAATAAGTTTAGAGTTCTGAATTGTAATTACTCACCCTAGGGTTTAAGGGTTCTTGATACATTTGTAGTCTTTTGTTGATATGAATAAATATTAATGGCTAAACACATTGTCTTTATGTTTGAGATCA
Organism: Avena sativa; assembly: GCA_916181665.1. Classification (NCBI taxonomy): domain Eukaryota; kingdom Viridiplantae; phylum Streptophyta; class Magnoliopsida; order Poales; family Poaceae; genus Avena; species Avena sativa. The sequence goes on along the minus strand of OV702294.1, from coordinate 159,374,648 downwards.
GAATTATGTTATCAAGAATGTCTCATGAAAAGGATTTGATAAAATAACTCCTAAGCACATATGGTTATGTTAATTAGAAATGATAAAGATGTGCTTAATTGATTTTTTATAGGAAAGTATTCCTATAAAGCATTGTGGAAACAAGATGATAGATCAATTATAGAAAGTGGATATTAGGTTTGGTTATAGAATTAGGTTTTGGTGTTTACCAAGAATTTCTATCTTCCATAATTTACAATCCTGGACTTCTGATTAAGGAATTCCTTTCCTAGATATATTACTTCTCTATGTCCATCATCATGTGCTAACATGATGAGCTTTGCTTTATAGAATATTCTTATCCACCTTTTATTCTTCTAAATCTATTTGTAAATCCAATGAGCTTAACACTAAAGCTTTCATAATCTTCTCATACTCTTCCCTAATCATCCTTCACTAATATTACTTCAATAGATGTATGCATCAAATCCTACTTCACTTCAAGTGCTTAGTATTTCCAAAGAGTAAACTACTACTTTTATAATCCAATGTTACTCGAGCATCATCTCATTCATACTATCTTGTCTCTTCCTAACTCTAGTAACAAATACTCCAACCTCTCATTATATTAATGTGACCTATAATGGCTAATCTTGGATAATATATCTATACTACGGTTCAATCATGTTTTATCCACCAGTGTCACTCATACTTGGTATAAGCATTCAATATTGGTGAATAAGGCATGATCATTATAATCCTTTGATCCTTTATGGTTCAGGTTTCCAGTTGCTAAACAAGGCTTCCATCCATACAACATTACAGTTGTATTATAATTATCTTATATTTAGCTCTATTGGATTAAGAGATATAATTCATTGACTATACCTACTTGATCCAATAGGACTACTCCTGGTAACTTATTTTCAGACTTCATCCTTGTAATCTTTTTTGTTACCATATTGATTTGATTTTCTTCAATCACTCCCATCCTATAAATGACATCTAAAACTAGCATCACTATTTACCTCTTCTTACTTCTTTCTTTATAAGCCTTAAGTGAATGCTATAATAAGGACAAGAGTTGATAGGTCAAGGATTGATAGGTTAAGAATTGGTGAATCAATAATTGATTACTCAATATTTATGAACAACAAATATAAAGATAGGATTCAATAGAGATGATAAGGATTGATATGGAAAGAAAGATATAGGGTGAATGATCTTGACTTTGGTTTCTTTCCAACTCAATATCAGTAGAGAGTTAAAGTTAGGTATTTCCATGATACTCATGGTATAAGTAGATGAGATTAAGATATAGTTGTTACATTCTTATTAACTGTGTTATATTTATAATTTGGTATTCATGAGTGATTATAATGAATACTTTGATATGATCACCTAAGGATCAAATATAAATCATTAAGTAATGTATTAGGGTTTAATTTTACTCCATTTGATCTACCCTTAGATCAAATCATGTTTACCCAAAATAAGGTTTTAGCAAAGGTCATATTGAAACTTATCGCAGTCAACTTGATGATCTACTTCAATTCCATCAAGTTAATAGAAGCTTCAATCACTTTGACAAGTTTTTATTTAAAAGCGCAAAAATTATTCAGATTTTCTATGCATGAATGCAATGCACACATCTGTGTTCAGCTTATTTCTAAGCTCTAATGCTGGGATGTTACACACACCCTGCCTCGCCTCTTCGCCTATAAGAAGCCCCTGATGCCTAAACCCTAAGTACCCGATCAATATTCCATGAAATCATCTGTAGCCGTCGCCACCATCGTCCCTAGATCGAGGGGATCTGAAGCTCTTCCCGGAACCCTGCTAGAGGGGAGATCATCCCGGAGGCCTTCTTCTTCATCAAGACAGCCTCCGGTATGAAGTGTGAGTAGTTCCACCTTGGACTATGGGTCCATGTAGTAGCTATATGGTTGTATCTCCTCCTTTGTGCTTTCATGTCTAGATCTTGTGAGCTCCGTTCATGATCAAGATCTCATCTATTTGTAATCATGCATGTTGTGTTTGCGGGGGATCCGATGGATATTGAGATTACTATGTCAAATTGATTAATGGTTTTGTCTTATTGATTCTATCATGTCTGTGTTGTTTGCGATCTTGCATGCTCTCCGTTGTTAGTAGCTATCTTGGCCGAGTAGTTGCTAGTGACTCCGAGAGGGGGTATTTATGCTCGATAGTGGGTTCATGCCTCTATTTAATCAAGGAAGTGAGAGAAATATCTAAGGTTGTAGATGTGCTATTGCCACTAGGGGAAAACAACGGTCTCTTGTTCATGGAACAAGTGGATTGTTTACCTTACACACTTTTCTTAAAGCAGTTGTCTATTGCTTGCAACTTAATACTAGAGGGGGTTCGAATGATAACCCAAAGGTGGACTTCTATTCATAGATGCAGTTGGATGGCGGTCTATGTATCTTGTTGTATTTCCCAATCGAATCTCATAGGATATTTATGTCTAGTATTGCATTGTTATGCCTTGCTCAGTCCTATCAATTGCCCTGCTGTAATTTGTTTACCCAACATTCCATGTTTGTTTATCTAAGGAGAACACCTCTAGTGAACTATGGACCCCGGTCCAATCTTTACCATTGATACATGTAGAGGGAGTGTCCCAACCTTTAAATAATATAAGGTGGAGTCCCCTGTGTTTACAATGCTAGTCCCTGGATCAATAGCTAGCATCCACAGTTAAGATGTAATATCAAGAAACAAAGGTCATAATATAACTTTATAACCAGGAATAACATAATTTCATTACATCTTACATAGCTCATTTGGCTATTACATTACATTGCAGCGGAATAACTATAAGCATGGGTCCTTCATCTTCAAAGTGCCACAGGCAGACATGTTGGTTGTAGACTTTGTAATCCTAATCAATCAATCAATCTTCTCTAAAATCAATCAAACCTGCAACATTACAAGTTACAGCCACAAGGGTCAATACATTTGAATTGTATTGGCAAGTTTCACTAATATGTAGAATATAAGTGGATCCTATCATTACATGCATATTTGGCTAAGTAGAGTTTTAGGCTCATTTGCATAAAGCAATAGTTTATCCTATCTTTTCAAAAGGGTTTTGATCTTTTGTCACCTCCTTGGAATCCACCAAGTGTCTTTGTTAAAAATCTCTTGAGCTCCTTGGTAACCCCAAGTGTTCAAGTTTTCTTCAAAATCTCTTGAGTTCCTTGGTACCCCCAAGTGCATCAAGTTTTATCAAAATCTCTTGAGTTCCTTGGTACCCCCAAGTGCATCAAGTCTTTTGTTGTCACTTAAAAGTTTTTCTTTTAGAAATTGGAATGTAGAGATTTCCCATAGCTTCAAGCTTTAGTTGCTCAGTATTGTCCATAACCGGGGACACGGCTAAGTACTTAGATTTTATTATCTTCTGCAGAAGTAGTACACTTTACCCACATGTCACAATCTCATCTTGTTGCCACCAGTGGCCACTGGATTAGTGCTCACCAAGATGGAGTACTGGCAGATTGTGAATGTGACGAAGTCTTTCCAGAGGGTCCTCCCATACACCATTGCTAGCTTGTCTTCAGTACCCATGTAGGATTCCAGGTCCTCATTTTCAGTAACCTAAAGACAATGCATGGGTCTTCCCAATGTAGTTGACTAAGCCAGAGCCATAAATAGCATGTGGTTGTACACGAAAGCCACAATTGGAGAAACATGTTCAATCTCTAAGTTTCCTGGGTGGTTTTCTTTTGGAGCATAACACAAAGAGATTGCCATAGACATGGTTCCTTTTGTTGCCACCTTCTCCAAAACTTAAAGTATCCTTGTCCACCCAGGTGGTTCATTGAGTCCTTGTTTTATTATATAAAAACACATGTGCTTTTCTCAACTTCATAAAATCTCAACATGTATCTCTTTTCAAAATATAGCATGGCTAAGCATGTAACAACTACATTGTTTTCACTAAGGAATGTATAGGGTATCCTATTAGGATTTAGCATAGCATAAGTATAGAAACTTCTTTTCATGCATGTTTCAAAATCCACTAAGTATAATGAAAATATTAGGACTTTAGATGATAGTGTAACTTGCCTTTTTGGTAGGGAATGGTGGTTCACTCCTTGATCTTGCTAGTTTCTCACTTTTTCTAACTTCACTACAATCAATCAAGCAAACACAAAATCAACTTGCATTCCAACCAATACTCAATCAAACAAAACACACATAAAACATTAGGAACTAAGTCATGCATGCAAGCATGCATAAGATGGTTTTATTTGCAAGGATGGTCTCCACTAGGCTTCTAAACTTTGTAAGGTTCAAGGTGGTCATTTTCCAAAGTGGCAAAGTCATTTGCAAAAGGGTTTTGTCCATAAACCATTTTTAAATCCAATCATTATTTTATGTGGTGGAAAATATTTTTATCAAAGCAACAACTTTAAGTTGTTCACCAAATAAGTTTTTGTTTCTCAAAACTTGGTGTTTTAGGGTCAGTAGGTTTGGTCCAAATCATTTTCCCAAAGTTTTTACTCCAAAAACATTTTCATAACAAAACCATTATTTTTATTTGGCTAGAAATGGGCTAAACTAATTAATCCATCCTAAACTTCACCAAATCCATTTTCAAAACCATGGGTTGGTTCCTAGGGTCAGTAAGTTCACCACAAACTAATTTTCCAAGATTTCAACCTCAAAAACATTTTTGAACAATTTTTCTAATCCAAACAAGCATACAAATGTTTTTGCAAAAACAAACCTTTTAACAAAAACTTTTTACTAAACCAATTGCATGGTTGGCTAGGGCTTGTTCCACTGATTCCAACGATATAAAGTTTGTAATTTTTGGACGTGTGGATCAAAAGTTACAAGGGTTTCAATTTGCAAATCAAATCTGTTTTCAAATTCTGTTTTAAACAAAAACTGGCCACGCGTCGCAATGTCATTGGCTGGTATCGCTTTGGTCGGATCGGGCTCTGCGGTGCGTTGGATCTAAACATATCGCACGGCTCTGGTCGCGTACCTCTTCAGCGTTTAAGTGATCTATCCTGTTCGTCCGATCTAGATCCTACGGTCCGCAACACTCAACCAAGAACTGGCGCGCTGCACGGCGGCAGACGGTGGCGACGGTCAGGCGATGGGATAGCGGCGGTTCTAGGAAGCAAAGAACGAAGTGGGGATGATCACCGTGATCGCAAGGACGTGGTGATGCTCGAGGTATTGTCGGCATGGCAAGGGGCGCTCAGGGTCTGCAGCAATTCCTCGCTGGAGTCAAGGACGGCGTCAGGCGGCTCTGGTCGTGGTCGGAGGCGACGTTGTCGATCACGAGAAGTCAAATAGAGGGCATGGTTCGGTTCAGGAGGATGTGGCGAGTGTGGGAGCGTGAACGAGAAGGCGTGGGGCGGTCTGTGCTTACCAGGGGACTTCGCCGGAGAGAGGCAGACGCGGCGGCGCGGTCAGTGATGGTCGGAGTCGATGTTCTGAGGCGCCCGCGGTTGAACGGATGGCTCAGGAAGAAGCGCCTGGGAGTGGGGAGTATGTGTGCTTGGTCGGGGAGGCAGGAGGTGGCATGGTTCGGCCGGAATCGAGGAGGGGCGATGGTCGGAGCAGTGGGAGTGCGGCTCGAAATTCCGTCGGCCTGGGGGCTCTCGTGCTGCGGTGTTTGAGGGGAAAGGAGGAGAAGGCGCATGCGTTTAATACTGCATGGTCGCAGGGGGAGTAATGGCCGTGGTTAACGCGAATTGATCGTCGGCGTTAAGGCTAGGAAATGGCAGGCATCGTCTGCGCGAGGAAGAAGGAGGCGAGCTGGCTGCGTGGGTCCTCTTCGTCAGCGAAGGAGAGAGGCAGGGAGAGGGGTCCACCAGTCATTGTCTGCGTGGGTTAGAAACTGAGTGCGAAACGTTTTCCTTCGGGAGGGAGAGAGTGGGCTGGCACTGGGATTTTGGGCTTGGCCAATTGGGCTGAGTCCAATTCTATATTTTTTTCTTCTGAATGCTTTTTCCTTTTCTGCCTCTATTTTCTGTTTTGAATTTCAAACAACAATTCAAGCATTCAAAATAATTCAAACTTTCACCAAACATTACAGTTGAATTTGGTTCTGTTTAACAACATAATCCAAAGTCCAAAGATCAAAATAATATTTTTATTTTAGGGTCCATTATTAATTAAATAAATAGACCATTGTTATTAAATCAAATAGATTTTGATTTATTTTAAAACCTCCATTTGAATTTTTATTATTTTCAAAACCAAAACAGTAAGTTTTATTTGAGGACAAAGAACACTTGGAAAACTTGTTTAAAATAAATAAATAAGTTTTAGCGTTTAATTAAAATGGGAAAGCCTTTACTTAAATAAAATTGGGTATCAAATCCTTTTATTTTATTTAAATAAACCTTTACTATTTTTATCAAATAGAAATGTTTTTATTTCAAAGGCTTGGCCAAGTTTTAATTTGGCTTACAAAATAATTCCTTATTAATTTCTTCCTTCTCATTTTAAAATCAAATCTTTTATTAAAAGATTTCAAAATAGTGAATCCAAAATATTTTATTTTTCCTTTATTAAATGTTTATCTTTTTTAAATTTCTTTAGGATTTTATTTGATCCAAATTAGTTTGAAGGTTTCCAATTGGATTCAAAAAGTTTCTTCTCACCCTGAAAATCAACAAAGTTTTATTTTATTCATTTATTTTTCACATTACAAGATTTGGAAAATCTTGGGATGTGACAATACATCTTCCACTGTTACTGTTTACTTGCTGCAAACCATCATCACATTCCACACCACACAGTTAATCCTTTGTTACAGCAACCGGTGAGATTTACAACCTCACTGTTAGTTGGGGCAAAGTCTTGAGTTTGTGTTGTGCAGGTTTCCACGTTGCTTGCAAGACCTTTGAGACGTTTCCTTCCTCCTACTGGTTCGATAACCTCGGTTTCTTACTGAGGGAAGACTTGCTATTGTGCTGCATCATACCTTGCTCTTGGGGTTTCCTGACGAAGCGCTCCACGTTGACGCAACGCCATCAATATTTTCTGGCGCCGTTGCCGAGGAGGCTAAGGACGTCTTCACAAGGGGAGTCCTCCACAACCTTTCTCTTTACTTTGTTTTTGGTTTGCTTAGTTTTCTTTTGCTTGGTTTTGTTTGCCTCTTTTTATCAAAAACTCAAAAAATTAGTTTAGTTTGGTTTGCTTTCTCTTATCAAAAATACAAAAATTAGTTCTTGCTCTACCTGCTGCTGCTATTTTTGGCTTGCCCCACTTTTTGCCAAAATGAACTCTGCTGAGAACACTAAGTTGTGTGACTTCACTAGAACAAACAACAATGATTTCCTAAGCACCCCTATTGCTCCACCTACTCCTGATGCTACCTTTTATGAAATTAAGCCTGCTTTGTTGAATCTTGTGATGAGAGAGCAATTTTCTGGTGATAATTCTGATGATGTTGCTGCCCATCTCAATAACTTTGTTGAACTTTGTGAGATGGAAAAGTATAAGGATGTAGATGGAGATATTATTAAGCTCAAGTTGTTTCCTTTCTCCTTGAGAGGAAAAGCTAAAGAGTGGTTGCTATCCTTGCCTAAAAATAGTATTGATTCCTGGATTAAGTGCAAAGATGCTTTTATTGGAAAGTACTGCCCTCCTGCTAAGATTATATCTATGAGAAGTGATATTATGAAATTTAAACAACTTGATAATGAACATGTTTATCAAGCTTGGGAAATAATGAAATCTTTGTTTAAGAATTGTCCCACTCATGAACTTACTGCTTGGATGATTATCCAGAATTTTTATGCAGGTTTGAACTTCTCTTCAATAAACCTATTGGATTCAGCTGCTGGAGGTACCTTTATGACCATCACCTTGGGTGCTGCAACAAAACTCCTTGATAATATGATGGTTAATTATTATGAATGGCACACTGAGAGAGCTCCACATGATAAGAAGGTAAATTCTGTTCAAAAAACATCCTCTTTGAGTGATAAGATAGACGTTATTATGGCTATGCTTGTTAATGGGAAAGCTCCTTTAGATCCAAATAATGTTCCCTTAGCCTCTTTGGTTGCTCAAGAAGAGCAAGTTGATGTGAACTTCATTAGAAACAACAATTTCAACAACAATGCCTATAGGAATAATTTTGGTAGTAACAACAACTATAGGCCTTATCCTCCTAATAATGGCAATACCTATGGAAACTCCTACAACAATGCTAGAAGTGCCTCCTCTGAACTTGAAGTCATGCTCAAAGACTTTATTATTAAACAAACCACTTTCAAAAAGACTGTAGAGGAAAAGCTTTTGAATGTAGAGAAAAATATTTCCTCTTTGTCTGAAGCACAGTCCTCTTTGATTAATAAAATGGCTGCTAAACCTGAAACCATGGAAATTACCTTTTCTGCTACTCATGCCATACAAGGTAATATTGATGAAAATGTTAGACTGTTAGCCCAACTTCATGCTAAGTGGGAAAGGGAAGATGAAATTGATAGAAACAATAGTGTGTGCACCATCACCACCAATATGGATGCCAATAAACAACAAGAAGTCCCTATTCCCCCTCCTACAATGCCTAAGCCCAATGAGTCTACTACTAGTGATGCTAAGTTTGATTTTGATCTTGATGGTTGCAATATTTCTGAAGTTATTATGTTCCTGCAAAAGCTTGCTAGAAGTCCTGATGCTAGTGATACGCATGTTGCTTTCACCAAACACATTATAGATGCTCTTGTTAAAATTAAGGAAGAGAGGTTAAAACACAAAGCTTCTATTCCTAGGAAAGTAGAAGATAGTTGGGAACCCATTATTAATATGCAAGTGAATGACTTTGATCTCAAAGCTTCATGTGATCTTGGTTCTAGTGTCTCTATTATGCCTAGGAAGATTTATGAAATGCTTGATTTGCCACCTTTGGAAGATTTTTACTTGGATGTCCCACTTAATGAATATGCTAAGAAGAAACTCATGGGGAGTATTAATGATCTTCTCATTATGGTTAACAATCCTTATGTCCCTGTTGATTTCTGAGTTTTGGATGTTGAATACAATGCTTCCTATCCTATTACTTTGGGAAGACCTTTTCTTAGAACTGTTGGTGCCATCATTGATATGAAAGAAGGCACCATTAAATATCAATTTCCATTCAAGAAAGGTATTGAACACTTCCCTATGAGGAGAGAGAAGTTTCTTTTTTCTCCTCCGTTGAAAGCAAGGTTTGATGTTAATGCTTCTTCATTTGAAAATACTTGATTTCTTGCTTCTTGTGCCTAACTTAAAGGTGTTAAAGAAAAGTACTTGTTGGGAGATGACACAAGAGTTTTCTTGAGTCTTGGAAGTTATTACTTCTGTAATGACCTCTCCTTATCCTTTTTTGTTTTTTGTACCAAGAATGACCTCTAATGAGAGCGAAGAAAGATTTGGAGAGTTGCTGTCCCGAAACAGATTTCTGTCCTCCACCATAAATATTCTTGAGGAGTCTATGTATGTATTATTGAGCTGAAAATTTACAAATCAATCCCCCAGTATGTTAGCTAACTTTAGTTAGTTCAACACTTTTTGATTTCAGCAATAGAAGGTCTTCGAAAAAATCGGTTTCTACCTGTTGGTCTGTTTTGACAGATTTCTGCCATTATTTGCATTTGCTTCTTATTGATTCCTTTTTGAGTTCTCTTTTGGGTTCTTTGTGGGAAATTGAGCTTTTTGAAGGAGTTGCTACAGTAGCTTGTGTTTTTAGTGAAAGTTTTACTGTTCTAAAGCTAAACCCAAGGGTCCATTATCTTTTGAATGCACTAATGTTGCTAATGAAGATTGTGTGAAGTTTTGTAAGAAAAAATAGATAAAGAATGGGAAAAAGCTCAATCTTGGGGATACCACCCCGGTGTCACTGATACGTCGGAAACGTATCTATAATTTTTGATGTTCCATGCTTGTTTAGTATCTACTTTGCTTTGCTTTGTCTACACTTTGAGGTGTTTTTATATCTTTTCTGGAACTAACCTATTAACAAGTTGCCATAGTGCCAGTTGCCTGTTTTCTTCTGTTTTTTGGTTCCAGAAAGGCAGAAAATCAATATTCTCGGAATTGGACGGGACAAAAGCCAAAGCCAATATTTTACCATGGGCGACACGAATCGAGAAGACAAGATGGAGGGGCGCCACGGGGTGGCCACACCCCCCTCCTAGACGTGGCCAAGCCTGGCCCGCGCCTAGGCAGGGTGTGGGCCCCCTGGGCACCCCCTGCCTCGCCTCCTCGCCTATAAGAAACCCCGATGCAGAAACCCTAGGAACCCGATCAAAACTCCACGAAACCGTCTGTAGCCGCCACCATCGTCCCTAGATCGGGGGGATCTGAAGTTCTTCCCGGCACCCTGCCGGAGGGGAAATCATCCCGGAGGCCTTCTTCTTCGGTATGATGCGTGAGTAGTTCCACCTTGGACTATGGGTCCATGTAGTAGCTGTAGGGTTTCGTAGCATGAAAAACGAAAAATTTCTACCGCATACAAACAAACAAGCCAAGATCTATCTACTAGATTGTAGCAACGAGTTGATGGAATAACTCACCCTCGAAGATTCCAAAGTGTTTAACGAGAGCAGATTCTCGTGGGTGATGTAGTCGTACTCTTCCCGATCTCAAGATCGTGTAGACGATCCTTCCGGCGCTGCGTTCCGGCAGCACTCCCGCAGTCGGTCACACGTTCGGTACTCGACGAAGACCTTCCTCTCCCTTGTTCCAGCAGGCAGCGGAGGTTGTAGCATTCTCCTCGTGATTCCGGCAGCACAACGACGTGGTACCGGAAGTAGAGGGGAGATCTCTCAGGGCTTCGCTTAAGCTGGAGCGAGTATGGTGGACTATGAGAGAGATCCTCGGTGTTCTAGGGTTTAGACACACCAAGGAGGAGGTGCTAGGGCCGGCGGCTAGGGCTTGGGGCTTGCCCAAGTCGGCGGCTAGGGGAGCCCTAGGCGGCGGCAGCAACAGGAGGTGGCGGCGCCGGGCTAGGGTTTTGGGGTGGAGAACTTGTGTGCTAGGAGGGGCAGTCCTGCCCCTCCCTTTATAGGTGGGAGGCGCCGGCCAAGGGGAGGGAGTCCCTCCCCAACTCGGATCCCTAGTGGGCCGGCGGTGGAGGAGGAACTCCTCCCCAACTCGGTTTCTCACTTCCCCTCCACTTCCCAAAATAGCCGTTTGACTTTTCAAATTGGCGTTTGACTTTTCAAACTAGGATTTGATTAAACCCTTTATTTTGTTCAGCGATGACACCTAGTACATGATGCAATCATTCCAACTTGATATGACACATTCATGTACCCTTCCCCTCTGGAGTGCTGGACATTCCGGAACCTTCTAGAACATTCCCGATGAAAACACCGGAACCATTCTCCAACTCTGAAATAGGACTTTCCTTATATGAATCTTATTCTCCGAACCATTCCGGATCTCCTCGTGATATCCTGGATCCCATTCGAGATTCCGAATAACATTCGGTCTCTTACTCATCATTCCATAACTACTCAAACAACGTCGAATCCTTAAGTGTGTCTCCCTACAGTTCGTGAATTATGCGGACATGATCGAGACACTTCTCCGAACAATAACCAATAGAGGAATCTGGAAATTCATATGGCTCCCACATATTTCTACGATTACTTTGCGATCGAATGAACCACTTACATACGATACCAATTTCCCTTTGTCTCACGATAGTTTACTTATCCGAGGTTATGATCGTCGGTATCTCTACATACCTAGTTCAACCTCGTTTACTGATAAGTACTCTTTTCTCGTTCCCGTGATATGTGATCCCTTGTGAGCCAGTCACATGCTTGTAAGCTAATTGGATGACATTTCACCGAGAGGGCCCAGAGTATATCTATCCATCATATGGATGGACAAATCCCACTCTTGATCCATGTGTCTCAACCAATACTTTCCGTACACTCAGTGCCACCTTTATAGCCACCCAGTTATGGTGTGGTGTTTGATGTCATCAAAGCATCCTTCCGGTGAAGGTGATATGCATGATCTCATGGTCGAAGGAATTAGGTTACTATGTATCAGAAAGCATATATCAATTGAACTATTAAAATGACTTGATCTTTATGCTACGCTTATCTATAGGAGTATGTCCACCATATCATTCTCCTAACGATATGATCTTGTTGTTAATAACATCTCAATGTTCATGATAGGGAAACCACAATCATTTATTAACCAACAAGCTAGTATTATAAAGAGGCTTTACTAGGGACTCTATTTTAGTTTACAAATCACACAAGTATTAATGTTTCCTTGTTAATACTATTATAGCATGAATGTAAACATTTATCATAAACACAAAGATATAATAATAACTACATTTATTATTGCCTCTAGGGCATATCTCCAACAGTCTCCCACTTGCACTAGAGTCATCTAATCTTGATTACATGGTAATATACCGAACACCCATGGCAGTTTGGTGTTGGTCATGTTTTGCCCTCGGGAGAGGTTTAGTCAACGGATCCACCACATTCAGATCTGTGTGTACTTTGCAAATCTTTATGTCCCCATCTTGGACATGTTCTTGAATAGCGTGAAAACGTAGCTTGATGTACTTCAGCTTCTTGTGTGACCTTGGTTCTTGCGCATTGGCTATGGCGCCCATGTTATCACAGTAGATAGACATTGGGTCCAGCGCACTAGGAACCACACCCAGCTCTGTAATGAACTCTTTCATCCATATCGCTTCTTGTGAAGCCTCCGAAGCAGCCATGTATTCCGATTCAGTTGAAGATCTCGCCACAACGCTTTGCTTTGCACTCCTCCAGCTAACTGCTGCACCATTCAAAGTAAATACGTATCCAGATTGTGATTTAGAGTCATCCGGATCGGTGTTCCAACTAGCATCGGTGTAACCATTAACAATGAGATGTTCATCACCTCCATAAGAAAGAACCATATCCTTAGTTCTTCTCAAGTACTTAAGGATGTTTTTGACCGCTGTCCAATGATCTACTCCTGGATCACTTTGATATCTGCTAGTTAAACTAACAGCATATGCAATGTCGGGTCTAGTACATAGCATGGCATACATTAGAGATCCTATGGCTGAGGCATAGGGAGTCTTACTCATACTTTCTCTATCTTCTGCCATTGTCGGACTTTGAGTTTTACTCAAGGTCATGTTGGGCAACATGGGCAAGAACCCTTTCTTGCTATCTTCCATTCCAAACCTCTTTAGAACTTTGTCCAAATATGTACTTTGTGACAATGATATTAGGCGTCTCGATCTATCTCTATAAATCTTTATGCCTAATATGTAAGCTGCTTCGCCAAGATCCTTCATTGAAAAACTATTATTCAAATATTCCTTGACACTATTAAGAAGGTCTACATCATTCCCAATCAACAATATGCCATCTACATATAGTATTAAGAATGCTACAGAGCTCCCACTCACTTTCTTGTAAATACAAGCTTCTCCATAAGTTTGTATAAAACCAAAACTTTTGATTACCTTATCAAAACGTTGAATCCAACTTCGGGATGCTTGCTTCAATCCATAGATGGACCGTTGAAGTTTGCATACCTTGTTAGCATATTTAGGATCGACAAAACCTTTGGGTTGCATCATATACAACTCTTCATCAATGTCTCCATTGAGGAATGCTGTTTTGACATCCATCTGCCATATATCATAATCATAATATGCAGCGATTGCTAACATAATCCTCACAGACTTTAGCTTTGCTACTTGTGAGAAAGTCTCATCGTAGTCAACTCCTTGAATTTGTCGAAACCCTTTTGCGACAAGTCGAGCTTTATAGACAGTAACATTACCATCAGCATTTGTTTTCTTCTTGAAAATCCATTTGTTCTCGACAGCCTTCCGGCCATCCGGTAAGTCCACCAAAGTCCATACTTGGTTTTCGTACATGGATCCAATCTCGGATTTCATGGCTTCTTGCCATTTATTGGAATCTGGGCTCATCATCGCTTCCTCATATGTCGCAGGGTCATCGGTGTTGTCCACCAACATGACACTCATAACGGGATCATACCAATCAGGAGTGGTACGAGTTCTCGTTGACCTGCGAGGCTCTGTAGCAACTACAACCGAACTTTCATGATCATCATCATTAGCTTCCTCTCTTATTGGTGTAGGCACCACAGGAATTTCTTCTGGTGTTGTGCTACTCGCAAGTTCAAGAGAAGGTTCGACAACCTCGTCGAGTTCTACTTTCCTTCCAGTCACTTCTTTCGAGAGAAATTCCTTCTCTAGAAAGGATCCATTCTTGGCAACGAAGATTTTGCCCTCGGATCTATGATAGAAGGTATACCCAATAGTTTCCTTCGGGTATCCTATGAAGACGCATTTTTCTGCTTTGGGTTCAAGCTTGTCCGGCTGTAACTTCTTTACATAAGCTTTGCAACCCCAAACTTTAAGGAACGACAATTTAGGTTTCTTCCCAAACCATAATTCATACGGTGTCGTTTCAACGGATTTAGATGGTGCCCTATTTAAAGTGAATGCGGCTGTTTCTAATGCATAACCCCAAAATGATAGTGGTAAATCTGTAAGTGACATCATAGAACGAACCATATCTAAGAGAGTTCAATTACGATGTTCGGACACACCATTACGCTGTGGTGTTCCCGGCGGTGTCAATTGTGAAAGTATTCCACATTTCTTCAAATGCTCGCCAAACTCGTAACTTAGATATTCACCTCCACGATTAGAACATAGAAATTTAATCTTCTTGTTACGTTGATTCTCTACCTCACTTTGAAATTCCTTAAACTTCTCGAAAGTTTCGGACTTATGTTTCATGAAATAGATATACCCATATCTACTCAAGTCATCCGTGAAGGTAAGAACATAACGATAACCACCGCGCGATGCTACACTCATTGGACCACACACATCGGTATGTATGATTTCCAATAAGTCCGTAGCTCGCTCCATCATACCAGAAAATGGAGTCTTAGTCATTTTACCCATCAGACATGCTTCGCATCTATCAAGTGATTTGAAATCAAGTGATTCGAGAAGTCCATCGGAATGGAGTTTCTTCATGCGCTTCACTCCAATGTGACCAAGACGACAGTGCCACATATAGGTCGAGTTATCGCTCGATTTCAAATGTTTAGCCTCAATGTTATTAATATGTGTATTTCCACTATTGAGATTCAACAAGAATAGACCATCTATCAAAGGTGCATGTGCATAAAACATATTACTCATATAAATCGAACAACCATTATTCTCGGACTTAAACAAGTAACCGTCTCGCAATAAACAAGATCCCGATATAATGTTCATGCTTAACGCAGGCACCAAATAACAATTATTTAAGTATAAAACTAATCCCGATGGTAGATGAAGGGGTAGCGTGCCGACCGCGATCACATCAACCTTTGATCCGTTTCCCACGCGCATCGTCACCTCGTTCTTCGCTAGCTTCCGTTTATTCTATAGCGCCTGTTTCAAGTTACAAATATGAGCAACCGAACCAGTATCAAATACCCAGGCACTACTACGAGTACTAGTGAGATACACATCAATAACATGTATATCGGATATACCTTTCTTCTTGATGTTGCCGTTCTTCAAATCCGCCAAGTACTTTGGGCAATTCCGCTTCCAGTGACCTTCTCCCTTGCAGTAAAAGAACTCAGTTCAGGCTTAGGTCCAGCCTTGGTCTTCTTCGTCGGCGCGGTAACTTTCTTACCACCCTTCTTGAAGTGTCCCTTTTTCTTAGACTTGCCTTTCTTGAATTTGGTGGTCTTATTGACCATCAACACTTGGTGCTCTTTCTTGATCTCCACTTCTGCAGATTTCAACATGGCAAAGAGTTCTGGCAACTGCTTGTTCATGTTTTGCATATTGTAGTTCATCACAAAGTTCTTGTAACTTGGTGGTAGTGATTGGAGGACACGATAAATCCCGAAAGCATTAGGAATCACTATGCCTAAGCTTTGAAGTTTGTTTGCGTGCCCAGACATCTTAAGCACATGCTCAATGACGGAGCTGCCCTCTTCCATCTTGCAGTTAAAGAAATTTTCAGAAGCCTCATAACTCTCCATTGCCGCGTGAGTCTAAAAGATCAATTTGAGATCACGGACAATATCATGTGGGTCTGAATTCTCAAACCTTTTCTGAAGCTCCGATTCTAAACCATACAAGATAGCACACTGAACTGTGGAGTACTGAGTCTTCCGAGCGAGGTAAATATTCTTTACTTCATCGGTAGCAGTAGCTGCAGGTGGGTCACCCAGCGGTGCATCCAGCACATAGGTCAAATTACCAGCTGTGAGGACAATCCTCAAATTGCGGAACCAATCCGCGAAGTTGCTTCCATTGTTTTTCAACTTTTCTTTCTCTAGGAACGCATTAAAATTGATGGTAGGGGCCGCCATTGATCTACAACGTATTTGCAATAGTTTAGACTAAGTTTATGACAAATTGAGTTCTAATTAATAGTTAAATTAATCTAGGTGAACTCCCACTCAAAACAATATCCCTCACATTGTTTTAGTGATCACACGAACCAAATCCACCACATCAACACCGATCATCACGAGAGTTGATATAGTTTCAATGGCGAACAATCGACATGTTCATCATATCTACTATATGATTCATGCTTTACCTTTCGGTGATCCGTGTTCCGAGACCATGTCTGTACATGCTAGGCTCGTCAAGATCAAACCTTAGCTTCCGCATGAGCAAATCTGGCTTGTTCACGTTGTATACACTTGCGGAATCTAACACACCCGATCATCACGTGGTGCTTCGAAACAACAAGATTTAGCAACGGTGCTAACTAAGGGTGAACACTTTATGACTTGAAATTCATGTGCATGAGGGATCATCTTATAATGCTACCGTTGTTAACTAAGCAATACAAGATGCATAAAGGATTAACATCACATGCAATTCATGATATGTGATATGATATGGCCTTTCTTCTTTGTGCTTCCGATCTCCATCTTCAAGCATGAATATGATCTCCATCATCACCGGCATTGCATCAAGGTCAATGATGCTTCTCTATGGTTGTCGTCCACCGGCTTCAACTATTACAACTACTTTGAATAGACACGCGGGTCTTAACGAAATTAAAGACAACCATATGGCTCCTTCCGGTTGCCAACTTACAATAAGGAACATTGCATACATCAAATATAATCACAATCATGGCCATATCACATCACAGCACACCCCTGCAAAACAAAGTTAGACGCCTCTACTTTCTTTGCATGTTTTACGTGGTTTGGGGCTTTCAATAAGTGTCGTTCTAACTTACGAACAAGAACCACAACATTGATACTAGTATTGTCAATCACCCGTTGTAAATTGAATCTTAACTATGCTGGGAGAAACAGGCACTCGCAAAGCCACTTATGCAATACAAGTTGCATGTCAAGCGTGGAGCAAGTCTCATGAACGATGTCATGTAAGGTTAGCCTGGGCCGCTTCATCCCAACATCCCGCAAGATGCAAAGTACACAATAAGAATTCGATAATAAAAGCATCAACGCCCACAATGACCATTGTGTTCTACTCGTGCAATAGATCTACATATAGACATGGCTCTGATACCACTGTAGGGTTTCGTAGCATGGAAAACAAAAAATTTCTACCGCATACAAACAAACAAGCCAAGATCTATCTACTAGATTGTAGCAACGAGTCGATGGAATAACTCACCCTCGAAGATTCCAAAGTGTTTAACGAGAGCAGATTCTCGTGGGTGATGTAGTCGTACTCTTCCCGATCTCAAGATCGTGTAGACGATCCTTCCGGCGCTGCGTTCCGGCAGCACTCCCGCAGTCGGTCACACGTTCGGTACTCGACGAAGACCTTCCTCTCCCTTGTTCCAGCAGGCAGCGGAGGTTGTAGCATTCTCCTCGTGATTCCGGCAGCACAACGACGTGGTACCGGAAGTAGAGGGGAGATCTCTCAGGGCTTCGCTTAAGCTGGAGCGAGTATGGTGGACTATGAGAGAGATCCTCGGTGTTCTAGGGTTTAGACACACCAAGGAGGAGGTGCTAGGGCCGGCGGCTAGGGCTTGGGGCTTGCCCAAGTCGGCGGCTAGGGGAGCCCTAGGCGGCGGCGACAACAGGAGGTGGCGGCGCCGGGCTAGGGTTTTGGGGTGGAGAACTTGTGTGCTAGGAGGGGCAGTCCTGCCCCTCCCTTTATAGGTGGGAGGCGCCGGCCAAGGGGAGGGAGTACCTCCCCAACTCGGATCCCTAGTGGGCCGGCGGTGGAGGAGGAACTCCTCCCCAACTCGGTTTCTCACTTCCCCTCCACTTCCCAAAATAGCCGTTTGACTTTTCAAATTGGCGTTTGACTTTTCAAACTAGGATTTGATTAAACCCTTTATTTTGTTCAGCGATGACACCTAGTACATGATGCAATCATTCCAACTTGATATGACACATTCATGTACCCTTCCCCTCTGGAGTGCTGGACATTCCGGAACCTTCTAGAACATTCCCGATGAAAACACCGGAACCATTCTCCAACTCTGAAATAGGACTTTCCTTATATGAATCTTATTCTCTGAACCATTCCGGATCTCCTCGTGATATCCTGGATCCCATTCGAGATTCCGAATAACATTCGGTCTCTTACTCATCATTCCATAACTACTCAAACAACGTCGAATCCTTAAGTGTGTCTCCCTACAGTTCGTGAATTATGCGGACATGATCGAGACACTTCTCCGAACAATAACCAATAGAGGAATCTGGAAATTCATATGGCTCCCACATATTTCTACGATTACTTTGCGATCGAATGAACCACTTACATACGATACCAATTTCCCTTTGTCTCACGATAGTTTACTTATCCGAGGTTATGATCGTCGGTATCTCTACATACCTAGTTCAACCTCGTTTACTGATAAGTACTCTTTTCTCGTTCCCGTGATATGTGATCCCTTGTGAGCCAGTCACATGCTTGTAAGCTAATTGGATGACATTTCACCGAGAGGGCCCAGAGTATATCTATCCATCATATGGATGGACAAATCCCACTCTTGATCCATGTGTCTCAACCAATACTTTCCATACACTCAGTGCCACCTTTATAGCCACCCAGTTATGGTGTGGTGTTTGATGTCATCAAAGCATCCTTCCGGTGAAGGTGATATGCATGATCTCATGGTCGAAGGAATTAGGTTACTATGTATCAGAAAGCATATATCAATTGAACTATTAAAATGACTTGATCTTTATGCTACGCTTATCTATAGGAGTATGTCCACCATATCATTCTCCTAACGATATGATCTTGTTGTTAATAACATCTCAATGTTCATGATAGGGAAACCACAATCATTTATTAACCAACAAGCTAGTATTATAAAGAGGCTTTACTAGGGACTCTATTTTAGTTTACAAATCACACAAGTATTAATGTTTCCTTGTTAATACTATTATAGCATGAATGTAAACATTTATCATAAACACAAAGATATAATAATAACTACATTTATTATTGCCTCTAGGGCATATCTCCAACAGTCTCCCACTTGCACTAGAGTCATCTAATCTTGATTACATGGTAATATACCGAACACCCATGGCAGTTTGGTGCTGGTCATGTTTTGCCCTCGGGAGAGGTTTAGTCAACGGATCCACCACATTCAGATCTGTGTGTACTTTGCAAATCTTTATGTCCCCATCTTGGACATGTTCTTGAATAGCGTGAAAACGTAGCTTGATGTACTTCAGCTTCTTGTGTGACCTTGGTTCTTGCGCATTGGCTATGGCGCCCATGTTATCACAGTAGATAGACATTGGGTCCAGCGCACTAGGAACCACACCCAGCTCTGTAATGAACTCTTTCATCCATATCGCTTCTTGTGAAGCCTCCGAAGCAGCCATGTATTCCGATTCAGTTGAAGATCTCGCCACAACGCTTTGCTTTGCACTCCTCCAGCTAACTGTTGCACCATTCAAAGTAAATACGTATCCAGATTGTGATTTAGAGTCATCTGGATCGGTGTTCCAACTAGCATCGGTGTAACCATTAACAATGAGATGTTCATCACCTCCATAAGAAAGAACCATATCCTTAGTTCTTCTCAAGTACTTAAGGATGTTTTTGACCGCTGTCCAATGATCTACTCCTGGATCACTTTGATATCTGCTAGTTAAACTAACAGCATATGCAATGTCGGGTCTAGTACATAGCATGGCATACATTAGAGATCCTATGGCTGAGGCATAGGGAGTCTTACTCATACTTTCTCTATCTTCTGCCGTTGTCGGACTTTGAGTTTTACTCAAGGTCATGTTGGGCAACATGGGCAAGAACCCTTTCTTGCTATCTTCCATTCCAAACCTCTTTAGAACTTTGTCCAAATATGTACTTTGTGACAATGATATTAGGCGTCTCGATCTATCTCTATAAATCTTTATGCCTAATATGTAAGCTGCTTCGCCAAGATCCTTCATTGAAAAACTATTATTCAAATATTCCTTGACACTATTAAGAAGGTCTACATCATTCCCAATCAACAATATGCCATCTACATATAGTATTAAGAATGCTACAGAGCTCCCACTCACTTTCTTGTAAATACAAGCTTCTCCATAAGTTTGTATAAAACCAAAACTTTTGATTACCTTATCAAAACGTTGATTCCAACTTCGGGATGCTTGCTTCAATCCATAGATGGACCGTTGAAGTTTGCATACCTTGTTAGCATATTTAGGATCGACAAAACCTTTGGGTTGCATCATATACAACTCTTCATCAATGTCTCCATTGAGGAATGCTGTTTTGACATCCATCTGCCATATATCATAATCATAATATGCAGCGATTGCTAACATAATCCTCACAGACTTTAGCTTTGCTACTTGTGAGAAAGTCTCATCGTAGTCAACTCCTTGAATTTGTCGAAACCCTTTTGCGACAAGTCGAGCTTTATAGACAGTAACATTACCATCAGCATCTGTTTTCTTCTTGAAAATCCATTTGTTCTCGACAGCCTTCCGGCCATCCGGTAAGTCCACCAAAGTCCATACTTGGTTTTCGTACATGGATCCAATCTCGGATTTCATGGCTTCTTGCCATTTATTGGAATCTGGGCTCATCATCGCTTCCTCATATGTCGCAGGGTCATCGGTGTTGTCCACCAACATGACACTCATAACGGGATCATACCAATCAGGAGTGGTACGAGTTCTTGTTGACCTGCGAGGCTCTGTAGCAACTACAACCGAACTTTCATGATCATCATCATTAGCTTCCTCTCTTATTGGTGTAGGCACCACAGGAATTTCTTCTGGTGTTGTGCTACTCGCAAGTTCAAGAGAAGGTTCGACAACCTCGTCGAGTTCTACTTTCCTTCCAGTCACTTCTTTCGAGAGAAATTCCTTCTCTAGAAAGGATCCATTCTTGGCAACGAAGATTTTGCCCTCGGATCTATGATAGAAGGTATACCCAATAGTTTCCTTCGGGTATCCTATGAAGACGCATTTTTCCGCTTTGGGTTCAAGCTTGTCCGGCTGTAACTTCTTTACATAAGCTTTGCAACCCCAAACTTTAAGGAACGACAATTTAGGTTTCTTCCCAAACCATAATTCATACGGTGTCGTTTCAACGGATTTAGATGGTGCCCTATTTAAAGTGAATGCGGCTGTTTCTAATGCATAACCCCAAAATGATAGTGGTAAATCTGTAAGTGACATCATAGAACGAACCATATCTAAGAGAGTTCAATTACGATGTTCGGACACACCATTACGCTGTGGTGTTCCCGGCGGTGTCAATTGTGAAAGTATTCCGCATTTCTTCAAATGCTCGCCAAACTCGTAACTTAGATATTCACCTCCACGATTAGAACATAGAAATTTAATCTTCTTGTTACGTTGATTCTCTACCTCACTTTGAAATTCCTTAAACTTCTCGAAAGTTTCGGACTTATGTTTCATGAAATAGATATACCCATATCTACTCAAGTCATCCGTGAAGGTAAGAACATAACGATAACCACCGCGCGATGCTACACTCATTGGACCACACACATCGGTATGTATGATTTCCAATAAGTCCGTAGCTCGCTCCATCATACCAGAAAATGGAGTCTTAGTCATTTTACCCATCAGACATGCTTCGCATCTATCAAGTGATTCGAAATCAAGTGATTCGAGAAGTCCATCGGAATGGAGTTTCTTCATGCGCTTCACTCCAATGTGACCAAGACGACAGTGCCACATATAGGTCGAGTTATCGCTCGATTTCAAATGTTTAGCCTCAATGTTATTAATATGTGTATTTCCACTATTGAGATTCAACAAGAATAGACCATCTATCAAAGGTGCATGTGCATAAAACATATTACTCATATAAATCGAACAACCATTATTCTCGGACTTAAACAAGTAACCGTCTCGCAATAAACAAGATCCCGATATAATGTTCATGCTTAACGCAGGCACCAAATAACAATTATTTAAGTATAAAACTAATCCCGATGGTAGATGAAGGGGTAGCGTGCCGACCGCGATCACATCAACCTTTGATCCGTTTCCCACGCGCATCGTCACCTCGTTCTTCGCTAGCTTCCGTTTATTCTACAGCGCCTGTTTCGAGTTACAAATATGAGCAACCGAACCAGTATCAAATACCCAGGCACTACTACGAGTACTAGTGAGATACACATCAATAACATGTATATCGGATATACCTTTCTTCTTGATGTTTCCGTTCTTCAAATCCGCCAAGTACTTTGGGCAATTCCGCTTCCAGTGACCTTCTCCCTTGCAGTAAAAGAACTCAGTATCAGGCTTAGGTCCAGCCTTGGTCTTCTTCGTCGGCGCGGTAACTTTCTTACCACCCTTCTTGAAGTGTCCCTTTTGCTTAGACTTGCCTTTCTTGAATTTGGTGGTCTTATTGACCATCAACACTTGGTGCTCTTTCTTGATCTCCACTTCTGCAGATTTCAACATGGCAAAGAGTTCTGGCAACTGCTTGTTCATGTTTTGCATATTGTAGTTCATCACAAAGTTCTTGTAACTTGGTGGTAGTGATTGGAGGACACGATAAATCCCGAAAGCATTAGGAATCACTATGCCTAAGCTTTGAAGTTTGTTTGCGTGCCCAGACATCTTAAGCACATGCTCAATGACGGAGCTGCCCTCTTCCATCTTGCAGTTAAAGAAATTTTCAGAAGCCTCATAACTCTCCATTGCCGCGTGAGTCTAAAAGATCAATTTGAGATCACGGACAATATCATGTGGGTCTGAATTCTCAAACCTTTTCTGAAGCTCCGATTCTAAACCATACAAGATAGCACACTGAACTGTGGAGTACTGAGTCTTCCGAGCGAGATAAATATTCTTTACTTCATCGGTAGCAGTAGCTGCAGGTGGGTCACCCAGCGGTGCATCCAGCACATAGGTCAAATTACCAGCTGTGAGGACAATCCTCAAATTGCGGAACCAATCCGCGAAGTTGCTTCCATTGTTTTTCAACTTTTCTTTCTCTAGGAACGCATTAAAATTGATGGTAGGGGTCGCCATTGATCTACAACGTATTTGCAATAGTTTAGACTAAGTTTATGACAAATTGAGTTCTAATTAATAGTTAAATTAATCTAGGTGAACTCCCACTCAAAACAATATCCCTCACATTGTTTTAGTGATCACACGAACCAAATCCACCACATCAACACCGATCATCACGAGAGTTGATATAGTTTCAATGGCGAACAATCGACATGTTCATCATATCTACTATATGATTCATGCTTTACCTTTCGATGATCCGTGTTCCGAGACCATGTCTGTACATGCTAGGCTCGTCAAGATCAAACCTTAGCTTCCGCATGAGCAAATCTGGCTTGTTCACGTTGTATACACTTGCGGAATCTAACACACCCGATCATCACGTGGTGCTTCGAAACAACAAGATTTAGCAACAGTGCTAACTAAGGGTGAACACTTTATGACTTGAAATTCATGTGCATGAGGGATCATCTTGTAATGCTACCGTTGTTAACTAAGCAATACAAGATGCATAAAGGATTAACATCACATGCAATTCATGATATGTGATATGATATGGCCTTTCTTCTTTGTGCTTCCGATCTCCATCTTCAAGCATGAATATGATCTCCATCATCACCGGCATTGCATCAAGGTCAATGATGCTTCTCTATGGTTGTCGTCCACCGGCTTCAACTATTACAACTACTTTGAATAGACACGCGGGTCTTAACGAAATTAAAGACAACCATATGGCTCCTTCCGGTTGCCAACTTACAATAAGGAACATTGCATACATCAAATATAATCACAATCATGGCCATATCACATCACAGCACACCCCTGCAAAACAAAGTTAGACGCCTCTACTTTCTTTGCATGTTTTACGTGGTTTGGGGCTTTCAATAAGTGTCGTTCTAACTTACGAACAAGAACCACAACATTGATACTAGTATTGTCAATCACCCGTTGTAAATTGAATCTTAACTATGCTGGGAGAAACAGGCACTCGCAAAGCCACTTATGCAATACAAGTTGCATGTCAAGCGTGGAGCAAGTCTCATGAACGATGCCATGTAAGGTTAGCCTGGGCCGCTTCATCCCAACATCCCGCAAGATGCAAAGTACACAATAAGAATTCGATAATAAAAGCATCAACGCCCACAATGACCATTGTGTTCTACTCGTGCAATAGATCTACATATAGACACGGCTCTGATACCACTGTAGGGTTTCGTAGCATGGAAAACAAAAAATTTCTACCGCATACAAACAAACAAGCCAAGATCTATCTACTAGATTGTAGCAACGAGTCGATGGAATAACTCACCCTTGAAGATTCCAAAGTGTTTAACGAGAGCGGATTCTCGTGGGTGATGTAGTCGTACTCTTCCCGATCTCAAGATCGTGTAGACGATCCTTCCGGCGCTGCGTTCCGGCAGCGCTCCCGCAGTCGGTCACACGTTCGGTACTCGACGAAGACCTTCCTCTCCCTTGTTCCAGCAGGCAGCAGAGGTTGTAGCACTCTCCTCGCGATTCCGGCAGCACAACGACGTGGTACCGGAAGTAGAGGGGAGATCTCGCAGGGCTTCGCCTTAATCCGGAGCGAGTATGGTGGACTATGAGAGAGCTCCTCGGTGTTCTAGGGTTTAGACACACCAAGGAGGAGGTACTAGGGCAGGCGTCTAGGGCTTGGGGCTTGCCCAAGTCGGCGGCTAGGGGAGCCCCTAGGCGGCGGCAACAGGAGGTGGCGGCGCCGGACTAGGGTTTTGGGGTGGAGAACTTGTGTGCTAGGAGGGGCAGCCCTGCCCCTCCCTTTATAGGTGGGAGGCGCCGGCCAAGGGGAGGGAGTCCCTCCCCAACTCGGATCCCTAGTGGGCCGGCGGTGGAGGAGGAACTCCTCCCCAACTCGGTTTCCCACTTCCCCTCCACTTCCCAAAATAGCCGTTTGACTTTTCAAACTAGGATTTGATTAAACCCTTTATTTTGTTCAGCGATGACACCTAGTACATGATGCAATCATTCCAACTTGATATGACACATTCATGTACCCTTCCCCTCCGGAGTGCCGGACATTCCGGAACCTTCTAGAATATTCCCGATGAAAACGCCGGAACCATTCTCCAACTCCGAAATAGGACTTTCCTTATATGAATCTTATTCTCCGGACCATTACGGATCTCCTCGTGATATCCCGGATCCCATTCGAGACTCTGAATAACATTCGGTCTC
The DNA here is from genome assembly GCA_916181665.1 of Avena sativa. Lineage (NCBI taxonomy): Eukaryota > Viridiplantae > Streptophyta > Magnoliopsida > Poales > Poaceae > Avena > Avena sativa. The sequence continues at coordinate 159,348,956 of OV702294.1, read as the reverse complement.
TTACGCATCATTCCATAACTACTCAAACAACGTCGAATCCTTAAGTGTGTCTCCCTACGGTTCGTGAATTATGCGGACATGATCGAGACACTTCTCCGAACAATAACCAATAGAGGAATCTGGAAATTCATATGGCTCCCACATATTTCTACGATTACTTTTCGATCGAATGAACCACTTACATACGATACCAATTTCCCTTTGTCTCATGATAGTTTACTTATCCGAGGTTATGATCGTCGGTATCTCTGCATACCTAGTTCAACCTCGTTTACTGATAAGTACTCTTTTCTCGTTCCCGTGATATGTGATCCCTTGTGAGCCAGTCACATGCTTGCAAGCTAATTGGATGACATTTTACCGAGAGGGCCCAGAGTATATCTATCCGTCATATGGATGGACAAATCCCACTCTTGATCCATGTGTCTCAACCAACTTTCCGTACACTCAATGCCACCTTTATAGCCACCCAGTTATGGTGTGGTGTTTGATGTCATCAAAGCATCCTTCCGGTGAAGGTGATATGCATGATCTCTTGGTCGAAGGAATTAGGTTACTATGTATCAGAAAGCATATAGCAATTGAACTATTAAAATGACTTGATCTTTATGCTACGCTTATCTATAGGAGTATGTCCACCATATCATTCTCCTAACGATATGATCTTGTTGTTAATAACATCTCAATGTTCATGATAGGGAAACAACAATCATTTATTAACCAACAAGCTAGTATTATAAAGAGGTTTTACTAGGGACTCTATTTTAGTTTACAAATCACACAAGTATTAATGTTTCCTTGTTAATACTATTATAGCATGAATGTAAACATTTATCATAAACATAAAGATATAATAATAACTACATTTATTATTGCCTCTAGGGCATATCTCCAACAGTAGCTAGCTGGTTGTATCTCCTCCTTGTGCTTTCATGTATAGATTTTGTGATCTCCGTTCATCATCAAGATCTAATCTATTTGTATTCATGCATGTTGTGTTTGCGGGGATCCAATGGATATTGAGATTACTATATCAGATTGATTAACGGTTTTGAATTTATGATTCTATCATGTCTGTGTTGTTTGTGATCTTGCATGCTCTCCGTTGTTAGTAGCTATATTGACCAAGTAGTTGCTAGTGACTCCAAGAGGGGGTATTTATGCTCGATAGTGGGTTCATGCCTCTAGTTTCCAACGGAAGTGACATAAATCTCTTAGGTTGTAGATGTGCTATTGCTACTAGCGAGAAAAAATGGTCTCTTGTTCATGGAGCAAGTGGATTGTTTACCTTACACACTTTCCTTAAAGAAGTTGTCTGTTTCTTGCAACTTAATACTGGAGGGGGTTCGAATGATAACCCAAAGGTGAACTACTCGTCATATATGAAGTGGGATGGCGGTCTATGTATCTTGTTGTATTGCCCAATCGAATCTCATAGGATCTTTTTGTCTGATATTGCATTGTTATGCCTTGCTCAGTTCCTGTCAATTGCCCTGTTGTAAGTTGTTTACCCTTCATGCCATGTTTTTTATCTAAGGAGAGCACCTCTAGTGAACTATGGACCCCGGTCCAATCTTTACCATTGATACATCTTCCACCATTACTGTTTACTTACTGCAAACCATCATCACCTTCCACACCATACGTTTAATCCTTTGTTAGAGCAAACCGGTGATCTTGACAACCTCACTGATTCGTTGGGGCAAAGTCTTGAGTTTGTGTTGTGAAGGTTTCCGCGTTGCTTGCAACACCTGTGTGACGTTTCCTTCCTCCTACTGGGAAGGTTTGCTGCTGTACTGCTTCACACCTTGCTCTTTGGGTTCCCAACAGGCTCAGTCACCCCAAGAAATATCCAAGAGGTACAAGCATCAAAGCTTAGGGATGCCCAAGGCATCCCCTTCTTCATCAATAAAAAGCTCAGGTCTTTCTAGACACTTCGTCTTTATTGTTTCATGAACTATTGTGTTGTTCTTGGAGCCTCTTAGTTTTCATCTGCTTTGCTTAGTTTGCTTGAATAAAGTAGTTTGGACCCCCGTTCTCGCTGTGTTGTTTCAAATAAGTTGATTGGTGTTGGAAAGGAGTAGAAAGTTCTTGCTTGAATAGTGCAAGATTAGCTTGCTTTGACTGTGACTTAGACTTTAGCATATCATGCTAGGTGTTGTTTTAACCTTATGCTTAGTGATTATTGTTGTAGCATGACTTGTTCCAAACAGTTGGGATTGCTTAGTGTGTCTTGAAAGAATCATGCATTTTTTTAGCATACAAAAACATAGTATTGTGGTATTCTCCTTTGATGCTTTGTTTGGGTTGACTTGGCACATGCTCACACCATGTTATGACTATGAACAAGTCACCATAGCCTCTATGATCATTTAGTACTTGACTTGTAGTACCACTCTATGCTTTGATTAGTAATGTTTTGTCGCTCTGCATGATTATGGTCATTATTGCTCTCTTAGTTGGTTGCTCCCAATATTTTGCTATCCTCCACTTGTATGAGTAAGCTCTACTCATGCTTCCAACTCCCAAGATACCAAGTTATTCCAAAGTGTCCACTATAAATTCCTATGCATGGTGAGTCACACCATTGCAAGTATATTCTTGTTTTCAGCTATCTTCCAATTAAAAAAGTACTTTGTTATGTGAAAACTTAGTGATTAAAGATCTCATGAACTTGACAGCACACTTTATATTTCTTGCCCCTAATAAACTTGAACCATTGTGTCATCTATGTTGTATATGCTTGCGGTTATACGTTGGAATTAGCATAACCATGTTTTCATGGGGAATGTTTTCAATATTTCACTTGTACTTTGTACACAGTTGATATCATGCTCTTTTGTCTATGGATGTCGCCGGTGTGAAATAAAAAGGGAGCTTGTTGAAGGGAATATGCCCGAGAGGCAATAATAAAGTGGTTATTATTGTATTCCTTATTTATGATAAATGTTTATTTTACATGCTATAATTGTATTAATACAGAAACGTTAATACATGTGTGTTTAATAAACAAAAAGGAAGTTCCTAGTTATGCCTCTCTTATAAACTAGCTCGTTGATTAACAAGATGATCAAAGGTTTCCTGATCATGGACATTGGATGTTGTTAATAACGAGGTCACAACATTAGTGTAATGATGTGATGAACATTCATCTGAAGTATAGCATTACGATCAAGGTCATTGTGTTTATATTGCAATAACATCATACAAAGTAATCTTAGTCCTTAGACCATGAGATCATGTCAATCACTAACACCAGAAGAGTATCCTGATAACATCAAACGTCACACCGTAACAGGGTGACTATAAAGATGGGTTCAGTACTACGAAGGTGTTATGTTGAGGCTCATGGATCAAGAGTGGAATTTTTCCATCCCGATGACGGACAGATATACTCTGGGCCCTCTCGGTGATATCACATTAGTTAGCTTGCAAGCAAGTGATTTGATCGCTAGAATGTTATATCACGGGAACAAGAAAAGAGTACATGTCGGTAATGAGATCAAACTAGGTATGGGGATACCGATGATCGAATCTCGGACATGTAATATATCGCGAGACAAAGGGATTGAGTTACATGCGTATAAGGTTCACACGATCACAGAAGTCATCGTTGAATATGTGGGAGTCAGTACGGATCTCCAGGTCCCGCTGCTGATTATTGATCAGAGAGGGGTCTCGATCATGTCTACATTATTCACGAACCGTAAGGTGACACACTTAAGGGATACCGACACCATTTGGAGCAAATAATATGCTAGAGAAAGAGAATGAAAGCGCAGAAATTTATTTCACTAGACACTGAAACTGTTTTGGTTGAAATTGCTGAAACTGGTTCTGCATGTGAAATTGAAATGTTGTAAGGGCTTTTATGTGAATGTTTATTAATTAAATTAATTAACAAAATTCTGAATAAATAAAAGAGTTTTATTTAAATGAGAGCTTGCATTAAATTTGGTGGAAAATTAATGCATGTGAGTGGATTTTTGAGTGGAGGCTTTTTAATGGGAGTGGATGCTTTTCATTTTGAGTGGGAGCTCCACCCACATGAATGTGGAAAAGGTGGGGGCAGCCACCATGGCTGGGCGCCATTCCCCTTGGGGTGCCCCCTCTCCCTATAAAAGGCCCCCCTCTCCTCCTCTCAAAGCACACCTCCTCGCGAAGGATCTCTACCCCCCCTTTTGAATTCCCCATGGTCTCGGATCAGCGAGATAGATGTTCCCGGTGGCTTTTTCTGGAAGGATTTGTTGCTCCGCTGCTTCGCTGGAGTGAGGGCGCGGAGGTTGTCAGGGTACCCAAACGTGTGTGCGATCACGGATGCACCACTGCTTTGCGGTGCTGGACTTGATGGTGCTGGACCGGCTGGACCAGATGGACTTCATCACGATCTTGAGATCGACAAGTGTTCGTCTACATCATCCACGAGTACAACCTCGTTAATGCTATTTGGTCTTCAAGGGTATGTATTATATGGATGTATATCCACCCGTTGCTTGTATCTAGTAGATAGATTTTGGTACTTAGATGTTCCCATCTTAGGAAATTTTTTGTTTTCTATGTTGTGAACCCTATAGTGGTATCAGAGCCGGATCTATGCTTAGATGCTTTGCACGGGTAGTACACATATGAATATGTGGGCGATGATGATCATTTTATTGCTTCTTAGTTGTACTTTGGATATTGGTGGCATAGTGGGATGAAGCGGCCCGGACAAACTTTACATGTCCTCGCACATGAGACCTGTTCCATGCTTGACATGCAACTAGTTTTGCATAAGTGGCTAGCGGGTGTCTGTCTCTCCTACTATAGTCAATATCTAATTTTCAACGAGTTTTCAACAATTTGGTTATCCTCGTTGTGGTTCATGTTCGTAGGTAAGAACGGTTCTATCTTCGAAAGCCCTAAGCCACGTAAAACTTGCAATGGATAAATTAGAGGCGTCTAGTTTAGATTGTTGCTGGGCTAGTGTTATGATATGGTGATGTTGTAAGTAGAAGTATGAGATGATACTCTTACAACACACATAACGTGTAGGTTCCATAGACCTTGGCCTTACACATAGAGGCATGATAGAGATCATACCACAGTGCACATGATGGAGATCATATGCGGGAACCATATCATTTCACTTACAAACATGTGATGTTTGATTGCATCTTATATTGCTTGTTTTGCATTTTATTAGCATAATAATATGATCCCTCATTTAGATATCAAGATAAGAATGTGTTCTTCCTTAAGTATGCACCGACAATGTTTCGTCGCTTCAAGACATCACGTGATGATCAGGTGTACTTGAATCCACGAGCATATCTCGGGTGTAAGACAGTTACACACGCGAATACTAAGGTTCTTACTTGGCGAGCCTAGCATGTACAGACATGGCCTCAGAACACGGACCGGAAGGTTAAGCATGAGTCATATGTTTTGATATGATGACCATATGGATGCTCGCCTTTGAAGCTACACCGACTCACGTGATGATCGGACTTGGTGTAGTGGATTTGGTTCATGTAATCACCAAAAGGACACGAGGGATGTCGTTTTTGAGTGGGAGTTCATTTCTAATTTGGATTAGTAGAACTCAATTTATCATAAAGTAAATCAAATTGAATTTGCATAATTTGTTGTAGTCATTGGCATTCGTTCGCCACCTTATGCATAGTTGTAATTGAGATAGTAGAACTATAGAATTCTGGATATTTACTCTACGAACTGGTATCGTATTGTATTGAGTGTCAATCTAAAGTTTAAAGTCCTATTGCAAAATTTCAGCAAACTTTGTTTACTCCGTGAAATTTAATAATTGGTATTAATTCGAGAGTAACAATTCTAGTGTTAGTATCTTAAGTATCATGTTTTCCTCCATGATTCTTGATTGTTTTTGTAGAGGTCCCAACCTGATAAGGTAGAGATCCCTGTGTTTACAATGCTAGTCCCTGGATCAATAGCTAGCATCCACAGTTTAAGATGTAATATCAAGAAACAAAGGTCATAATGCAACTTTATAACCAGGAATAAAATAATTCATTACATCTTACATAGCTCATTTGGCTATCTCATTACAATGCAGCAGAATAACTATATAGCATGGAGTCCTTCATCTTCAAAGTGCCACAGGCAAACATGTTGGTTGTAGACTTGTAATCCTAATCAATAAACTTCACTAACACCAAACCAACCTGCAACATTACAAGTCACAGCCACAAGGGTCAATACATTTGAATTGTATTGGCAACTTTCACTACTATGTAGAAATAGATGGATCCTAACATTACATGCATATTTGGCTAAGTAGGGTTTTAGGCTCATTTGCAGAAAGCAATATAGTTTTGTCCTATCTTTTCCAAAATAGTTTTGCTCTTTTGAATATCTTTTGTCAAATCTTTCTGAACTCCTTGGAAACCTCCAAGTACTTCAAGTCTCTTGTTGTCACTTTCAAGTTATACTTTTAGAAATTGGAATGTCGAGATTTCCCATAGCTTTAGGCCTTAGTTGCTCAGTATTGTCCATAACCGGGGACACGGCTAAGTACTTAGAATTTTGATCTTCTGCAGAAGTTGTACACTTTACCCACATGACACATTCTCATCTTGATGCCACCAGTGGCCGCTGGATAAGTACTCACCAAGATGGAGTACTGGCAGATTGAGAATGTGACGAAGTCTTTCCATAGGGTCCTCCCAATACACAATGCTAGCTTGTCTTCAGGCACCAATGTAGGGTTCCTAGTTCCCTCATTCCAGTTAACCTGAAGACGCCAATGCATGGGTCTTCCACTATGTAGTTGACTAAGCCAGTGCCCATTTAGCATGTGGCTGTACACGGAAGCCACTGTACGAGAAACATGTTCAATCTCTAAGTCCCTGAGTGGTTTTCTTCTAGTGCACAACAAAAAGAGATTGCCATATAAACATGGTTCCTCTTGTTGCCAAGTGTCCAAAACTTGAGTATCCTTGTCCACCCAGGTGGTTCATTGAGTACTTGTTTTATTTTATAAAACACAAGTCTTTTCAATACTTCTCATAATCTCAACATGTATCTCTTCTCAATATATAAAGCAGGGCTAAGCATATTACAACTACATTGTTTTCACTAAGGAATATATAAGGGTATCCTATTAGGATTTAGCATAGCAAAATATAGTAGACCTCATCATGCATGTTTCAAAATCCACTAAGTGTAATGAAAATAGTAGGACTTGGATGATAGTGTCACTTGCCTTTTTGGTAGAGGATGTTGGTTCACTTCCTGATCTTGCTAATATCACACTCTTCTAACTTCACTACAAATCAATTCAACAAACATAGATTCAACTAGCATTCCAACCAATATTCAAACAATTTAACACACATAAAATAATAGAAACAAGGTCATGCATGCAAGCATGCAAAAGATAATTTTATTTGCAAAGGTGGTTTCTACTAGACTCTATACATTGTAAGGTTCAAAGTGGTCATTTTCTAAAGTGGCAAAACCATTTTCAAAAGGGTTTTATATCAAATCATTTTTACATCAAATCATTATTTCATGTGGTGGAAAATGTTTTTAGCAAAGCAACAATTTTATATTGATCACCAAATAAGTTGTTAATTCACAAAACTTGGTGTTTAGGGTCAGTAGGTTTGAATCAACACATTTTCCAAAGGTTTTTCTCAAAAATCATTTCCATATCAAAATCAATGTTTTTATTTGACTAGAAATGAGCTAACTCAAGTATTTATTCCCAAACTTCACAAAATACATTTTTAAATCCATAAGTTGGTTCCTAGGGTTAGTAAGTTCACAACAAACCATTTTGCAAAGATTTCATCTCAAAAACATAACTAGAACATTTTTTTATATTCATAACAAGCCTACACAAGTTTCTGCAAATTAAACCAATTTATCAGAAGCTTTTTACTAAACAAAGTGCATGGTTGGCTAGGGCTTGTTTTTCTGAATCCATTGATATAAAGTTTGCAAAATTTGGACGTGTGGTTTGAAAGTTATGGATTTTACAAGTTTGCATATCAATCTGATTCCAAATTCTGTTTTAAATCGAACTAGTGCCACGCGGCGTGATATTATTGGCTGATACCGCTTCGGGTGGATTGAGCTCTCTGGACCGCTGGATCTCATTTAAATCATACGGCTCAGATGCGCTCATACCCCTTCGTCTAGATCTATTCCTAGCCGCAGGATTTACATATAACGGTCACAGACGCTGGGTCAAAGTTTGGCGGCGCTGCGCGACGGCGAGCGGCGGAGCACGCTCTGGCGGTAGCATCGCGGTGATTCCAGGAAGCAAAGAAGACAGGGAAGTGGCTCACCGTGTTCGCTTGACCGAGGTGAAGCTCAAGGTGGTCTCGAGGAGGCAAGGGGCGCATAGGAATGGCGGCAATTCCTCGCCGGAGTGGGTGGCGGCGTCAGGCGGCTCTGGAAGTCGTCGAGGGCGACGCTGTGGTTCACCCCGAGGAAAAACAAGGACACGGTTAGATGCGGGAGAGTGTCGCGAGCGCAGGAGTATCATCAGGAAGGAGAGGGGAGAACGGAGTGCACCTGGGAAGCTCGATGGAGTTGCTTGCAGGCGGTGGCGCTCAGGTGGTCATTGTTGCTGGTGCTGTGGATCAAGCGAGGGCAAGCCGAGGGTGCAGGGAGGAACGCCTGAGGATGGAGAGCAAGATAGTGTGGTTGGGGAGGCGAGGGGCGGCAGTGGTTCGCCAGAATTGGCCGGGGAAGCTGTCGGAGGCAGAGAGGTTGGAGCTCTCGATTCGCTCAGCCTGGGGGCAGAGAGGGAGAGGCGAGTGAGGGGAAAGGTAGAGGAGGAGCGGGCGGTTATCTACGCATGATTGCAGGGGGAGTGATGGCCGCTGTTAACACGAATTGATCGCCGGAGTAAATGGCAGCAACGGCAGGGCGACGTGATTAGGGGGGAAGACGATGCTGAGGTGGCCAGTGGGGTCCGTTTGTCAGCGAGGTGGGGAAAAAGGGAGTGGGGCCTTCCTGTCTGCGTCTGTGTGGGTGCGAGTATGGGTGAAAATCGTTTCGCGCGTGGGGGTTTCGTTGGGCTGGACTAGTGGGCTGCTGGCCTATTGGGTTGGGTCAGGTTTGATTCTTTTTTTATACTGATTGCCTTTTTCTTTTTCAATTTGATTTTCCTATTTTGAATTTCAAACAACAAATCAAACACCCAAATGAATTCAAAACCTTGCTAACTTTGTATTGAGTTTTAGTTCTGTTTAACAACACAAACAAAGTCTAAAATAAAAAATAATGTTTTTATTCTTTTAGGATCTATTTAAATAATTAAATAAAATAGTCCTTAGTTATTAATTCAAATAGGTTTTGATTTATTAAAATCTCCATTTGAAATCTAAATATTATCAAAACCAAATCAGTAGGTTTTATTTGAAAATATAAAATACTTGGAAAACTTGTTTTAAAAATAATTTAACAAGTTTTAATGTTTAATTAAAATGGCAGAGCCTTTACTTTAATAAACTTGGATATTAATAAATCCTTATTATTTTATTTAAATAAACCTTTACTCTTTTCATTAAATAGAAATATTTTTATTTCAAAATCTTGGCCAAGATTTAATTTGGCTCTATAAAATAATCTTTATTTATAATTCTATCCTTTTCTTTTGAAACCAAATCTTTTATTAAAGGACCCTAAAACAGTAATTTCACTTATTTAAAATTTTCTTTATTAATTATTTATGTTTTCAAATCCCTTTAGGATTTGTTTGATCAAAAATAGGTTTGAAGGTTTCCAATTGGAATCAAGAGTTTCTTCTCACCCTGAAAATCAACAAAGTTTTATTTTATTCATTTATTTTTCACATAACAAGATTTGGAAAATCTTGGGATGTGACAGTTTTAATATCAAGTTTATCTAGGAGCTGAAAGAATTGTTTCAGAAACCATCATGTGTGGAAGATATAACGATATCTGAAACAATGTTTTGGTTACAATATGATAGAGTATAATATATGTTCTCATATTGGATGATAATTTGCGAAGGTTGGAGATGCTAGACATCCTAATCATGCAAAAAGGTTTTGGAAAGTAATGTTATACTCACGATTCGCCTTTATAAGCTACAGTAGCTTGATCATGAAAGTCGTCATGATAAGGGTGAATAGAAGATGTATGTAAAGTGTTTACTATACTAAAAGATTACTAAAGAATGGATTTTGAAAGAATGCCGATCATTTTGATGATGGTGATCTACTTCAAAGTGCAAGTACAAAGGTATTATTATTTGAATATACACGCTTTGGACTATGTGTCATGTATATGGTGCCACTTTTGATGTTGATAGATTCTTTTAAAAGGAAAAGGAAATGCTGAAAGAGAATCTATAAAATATATTTGGCAGAAAAGAAAATATTGGAAATATCCAATTTAGGTATATGGATGATATACATGTTATGGTTGTATTCTTTGCTTGTTAGACGATGTGGTTCTTGGGTATTCGATACCGAATTGGTTGGTATGAAATGTCATACAGAACGACACAATTCATGAACTACGATGACCTAAGTAACTAGCAAGAGAATATGTGATGATGTTCATCGAAAACAAACAAACAAACCGTTGTTTGTATTTCTCGTTGACATCAAAGCTTGACTTCAAGATTTGTTTTAATAATTGTTATTTAAATCAGGAATTATGAGAACAAAGGTTGTTCAAATAATTATCGTATTCCATATAAGATGGATGATTTACAAATCTAGTTGGAGAAATCACATCCATAAAGCTAATGCTAAAATGTCGCAAGACAAATGATTGGAAGATCACTTACGAAGTGACATCGCTGTTTAAATTATACTGGAAAGAAAACATGAAGAATCTCCATATTTATGGATTTTTGGAGTCTTTGATTTGATCAAGTGACGCTTGTGATACTTTCCTCGGGATAATTAAAACTTTGTTCAAAGGCCAAAGAATAACGATCGACTAAAATATTGGAATTTATACATATCGATGTATGTAGTCCATTATGTGTAGTCATAAGCGACGAATTTCAACTTCATATGCTTTCTCCGGAAATTTGAGTGAATGTTCACTTAATGAGAAAGAAGTATGAAATATTTGAAAACGTTCAAAGACTTTCAAGATGAAGTGAAAATTATTGTAACAAGAAAATAAATGGTTTATGATTTTATCATAAGGGATTTATTTGAGTTACAAGTGTAACAAGAAAATAAATGAATTATGATTTTATCATAAAGGGATTTATTTGAGTTGCAAGTTTAGCAAAAAAACACCTAGATTTACATCTTCTGAAACACCATAGGAGTATGGAGTGTTTGAGATTTGAAATGAAACCTTGTTTGACATGGTTGGATTAAAGGTGTTATTTATAAAACTTCCATTATGTTTTAAAAGATTAAAGCTTTAGAGACTACCGCTTTTACACTGAAAAGAGCTCCATCTTGATCTATTGAAATGACACCATGGAAGTTATGGTTTGGGGTAAAACCCAAGTTGTCATTTCTTAAATTTTTGTATGCTAAACATAAGTAAGATGTTTACAACCTAAGTCGGATGAGCATGTCTTTGTAGGTTATTTCTAATAACAATTGGTTATTCCTCTATAACACCAAGGACAAAAGGGTTTGTCGCTTGAAACGTGAAGTTTCTTGAAGAAGGAATTTTTCATAAATGTTAAGTGGGAGGACTATAGAACTTTGATAAGGTTAACGAACCTTAGCTATATGTGCTGAGTTGCGCAGCGCCGGAAAATGCTCAGGAGGCAGCCATAATGCTCATGGCTCACGTTCCTCAAAGGTTGCGGTCACGGAGGTCTAAGTTCCTATTGAACCAAGTAGGTCGGATAAACAATCAAATGTTGAGATTTGAGAGTAAATCATTATTGTTTGATAATGATGAACCGACTACATGCAAAGAAGCGATGATGGGCCCTGACTCTGTCAAATGGCTTGAAGCCATAAAATCCTTGATAGGTCCATACACGATAAATCAAGTTTTGAACTTGGAAGGCCCTCCGGAAAGGTGTAAAAACCTATCGGTCGTATTTGGTTCTATAAAGAAACAGACATGGATGTTTCACATCTATGAAATAGTCGATATGTCGTAAAGTATTTGATGACAATGTTCCAGGAGTTGACTATGACAAGATTTGATCTTTCATAGCGATATTTAGTCTGGACCGATTAAAGTAGCAATCACTACATATAATTTGGTATATGGTAGATGAATAAACAAAAAAAAGTTCTTCTAATAGAATGGTTACCTAGGACGTGTACATGACACGGTCCAAAGGGTTTTGTTAATTCAAAGGATGATAAAATGGCATGCAAACTTCAATGGTTGAAGTAAGCATTGCGGAGTTGGAATCTTCACCGTGATGAAAAGGAGTTTTCATCAGGAGACGAAGAAGATGCTTGCATTTGCAAGAAATTAAGTGGGAGCGCTGACACATATTTCTAATACATTATGTGGAGGACATCTTGTTGATTATAAATGATGTAATTTTTATTGACAAAGGTTAAGGATTTCATTTCGATGAAAAACTTAGGCAACACCCGAATATTTAGCATGAATGTCTATAGTGGATAGACTATGACGCTAATATGGTTGTGCCAAACGTACATATATGAGATATTGAAAGAGTTCAATATAGAAATGACAAGAAACGGTTCTTGTTGCATGGAAAGGAATTGAATCAAGATTCAAGTGTATCGACACTTGATAAGTGAAACAAGATTCAAGTGCTTTGACACTTGATAAGTGAAATCACAAGGATGTTTTGATCAATCATACCATGATATGTACACATCCAGATATATCTTATGCTCTAAGTGTTATGAGCATATACCAGAATGAATCATAAAATGATCATTGGACGATAGTGAGGATATTCTTATGATCTTTTGGAAGAACTAAGAATATATTTCTGTAGAGGTGACAAATAATTACAAATAGTTCATTGTAAAGCGTTACATTGTAGTTTTGTCACAAGATACAAATTAAGTTTATCACAATTTAAACTATGAGTGGCACAATGAAATGGAAAGGAGTTTCCATGATGGATTTGGATGTATTCCAAAGTTAAGACATTGTGACGAATACTGCAACAAAAGGCTAAGTATACGACTGCTATAGTAGCAGCAAAGGAGGGAATTTGTGTCAAGTAGTTTGTTATCAAACTAAGGTGTGGTTCGCAACGGGCTAACACTAAAGATATATTATATGACAATTGTTGGGGAGGTGACCCCAGATAGGGTCATGACGGGGAAAGACGAAAGGAGTTTCCCCTGTCATATTCCGAGTTAATGTCCATATCGGCCGAATCATGTAAAGGTCGGCCGACGTAAGCACGAGCATGACACCTATGAGAAGGGCTGAACGTTACCCGGCCGACCTATGGTTTAAGTCGGTCGGGTAAGTCCGAATAACCTAAATGCAGGTGAAGGCCAAGCCGAGTTAAGCGAGACAGGGCCGAATGGCATGAAGCTTGCAGGAGAACGAGGTGCCTATAGTCAAACCCTAGTCACAGGCTAGGAAGAATCTGAACAGAGCCAAGCGCAAAGGACAAGGCGTAGAGCAGGAGAAGGGCAGAAGGAGGTCACGGAGGTGACAGTTCTGGAGCCCAAGGCGTGCAGGTGGGGTTCTCTGAAACCTTGCCGTCATTAGAAGGGGGACACAGAAAGGAGGCCGCCGAGTTACTATATTGGGACAAGCATATTTTTTGAATATGCTTGCCACGTCGGCCCTAGAGGAGCCAATGCACCCCTTTATAAGGAGAGGCTTGGATACTAAGAAGGGGATCGGCTCATTCTATACCGCTAGGCTGGTAAAAGTTCATCCTCTCTTCCTGCATACAGCTCAAGGAGCACTTGTAGTCCAAGAAAGGAGAAATAAAGATCTATATGTTAGTCATTTGTGTGTAGAATTAACTACATCTTCCCTCCCCAGATCCCTCTAGCATCCATTGGCCCCATACTTTAGCCTACCCATGGCATCTGCCGTGCCACCACCACGACAGTTGGCGCCCACCATGGGGCCAGCAGCGATGCTAGCTGGAGTCATGATCCGGACGGGAAACTTCATCCACACTGGAAAGCGCGTTGTCTCTGGATTAGTCCAGAGATTTGATCTCTGTGACTATGTCAGTGATAACGCAGGTAGCTTTAGAGGAAAAACTCCTCCGCGCAATGGCGTCTTCATCAACTTGGGCATGCACCAAATCTACGTCGGCGTCGACACCTCCGGCGTTTATCCTCACCGAGTTATTGTTGCAGGAGAGCCCCCCTTAACGCCGCAAACAGTCCGCACGGAGAACGCCCCGTCAGCAGCGTCGAGGTGATGGTCGCAGCCGGGGTGCAGGCGGAGCAGCAAGCGCCGGATCAAGCAAGGATCCGACGACGGGAGTACAGGTGACCACAAAGCAGGCAGCTCCATCGCCCATCGAGGTAGATCCTTCGGCAGCCAACCCAGCCGAGGTGCAGGAGACGACCCTGAAGGCACCAAGGGTAAGATGGGCACCTCTGGAAAGACCAGAAAATATTCTCCAGGCAACTATAGATAATCTGACTACACCTGTAGCGCCGATACTTGATCCGTCTAATGCTCAGGCAGAATTAGAAGAAACCAGGAAAAAAGTACTAGTAGAGGCAAAAAAGGTGTCGGCATTACAGGAGTCCTTAAACAAGACCCTGCGAGAATATGCTAAGGCAAATAAGCTTGATGTCGCCCCCGAGCAGGTTGATGAATTAAGATTGAGAGGGAAGAACCTCATGGATGACATCAATAAAGAGCATGAGACTCATAAGGCAGATTCAGTCGATCTAGGCTTGCCGAGGTATAGCACCCCGGCAAAGAACCTAAGGGCGGCAAATGCCGCTGCACTAGAGTTAGAAGGACTGACCGGCGAAGCCCGGCAGAAACAGCAAGAAAGAGTGAATGAGCTGGTGCGCATTGCGAACCAGCAGAATGAAGAAATGCTCAGGGCAGACCCGACCAGGCCTGGTGCCTCTCGTATGGTTCATTCGGCTAGGGCGGCACCCGCCCTATCAGTGGCAGCAACATCCTCACCCGGAAACAATGCACGAAAAGACAGAGCAGTAACTTCGGGAAAAAGAAATAAGCAAATTGTTTTGTATGATCCGGAGTAGCCAGAAAAGCAAATGAAAATAGAGGCAATGGGATCCGAGGTAACAATGGCGAAAGAAACCCCGGTCGTGCCGACAAAGGCAACGGAAGACGAGGTAATGGGGATCTCGGAAGAGGAAATCATGAGAATAATATCCCGGCAGAAGGAAGGAGAGATCCGCCGCCCAATCCTCAGCCGAGATATGAACCTCTGCAGGAAAGAGAAGTGAGACCAGCTCGCCACAATCAGGTGAATGAGAGGTACAATGATGGTTATTTAGATATGGTGTATGCAGGGCATGGTGGAAATGACCATTATGGAATGCAGGAGAGAGTAGTGTACAGAAACTTGCCATCAAATGATGAAAGACTAAAACTGTACAGGTTATACCGGTCTGAATTGTTAGAGGAGCAAGGTCCGCAAGGTCCGGCATGTTTCGGACCCCAAATCATGGGCGAGCCGCCTGTGCCGAATTTTCAGCTAGCAAGGGGCACGAAAACATACAATGGGAGTACCAAACCACAAGATTGGTTAATTGACTATGCCACTGCAGTAAAAATAGCTGGCGGAAACTTGCGGTGGGCAGTAAGATATGTCCCGCAAATGCTGGAAGGACCGGCCAGAGTATGGCTGAATAATCTGCTAGCGGGCAGTATCAACTGCTGGCTAGATTTTGAGGAGATGTTTGTCAGCAACTTTACCAGCACTTACAAGAGACCAAACAGGCCGCAGCAGCTTGCAATGTGCAAGCAAAGGCCGAATAAGATAGACAGAGAATTCTTGACTCGGTGGTGTAACCTCAGGAATTCATGCGAGGGAGTTATAGAATCACAAGCGATAGCTTGGTTCGCTCAAGGATGCCGTTATGCCAGTGTCTTATGGCAGCGACTGCAAAGAGATATGCCAACCACTTTGGCAGAAACCATCAAGATAGCGGATTCGTATGCATTGCGAGATCCGACGCAACCAGAGCTGATGTCGGCAGACCATCGGGAGCATCAAGATCAATATGCAAGAGATGCGGCCGGATCATCAAGGCGCAATGAGTTCAGAGGAAGAAGAAGAGAGGAAATACCGGATTACATATATGCCTCCAATCAGGTGACATCGGTAGTGCAAGATCAGCCGAGTCACTGAAACAGTCAGCGGCAGAAGAATGGTCCTCAGCAATGGACACCAAGGAATGAAGGGAAGAGACAGTGGATACCAGAACAGAATAAGCAATGGCAGGAGAGGCCGAAGTACACGTTTGAATCCATGTTGGATCAACCGTGTAAATTTCACACTCCTAACCCAGCCAAGCCGGCTAATCATACAACCCGGCAATGCGCCTGGATGAAAAACGCAATGGGGAACCCGACAGGTATGCAAGCACCTACCCATCAGGCGCATCAGCAGCAGCAGCCGCAATTGACTAGGGCGAATACACAGCAATTAATGTTACCCCCTCCTCCCCCGAGATATGATAACTTGGATCGGACCGGAGGGATGCAAGCACCTACCCATCAGCAATAAGAATAATTTAGCGAAGGATCTCTCTCCCCCCTTTAGAATTCCCCATGGTCTCGGATCAGTGAGATACATGTTCCTGGTGGCTTTTTCTGGAAGGATTTGTTGCTTCCGCTGCTTCGCTGGAGCGAGGGCGCGGAGGTTGTCAGGGCACCCGGACGTGTGTGCGATCACGGATGCACCACTGCATTGCGGTGCTGGACTTGATGGTGCTGGACCGGCTGGACCAGATGGACTTCATCACGATCTTGAGATCGACAGGCGTTCGTCTACATCATCCACGAGTACAACCTCGTTAACACTATTTGGTCTTCGAGGGTATGTATTCTATGGATGTATATCCACCCGTTGCTTGTATCTAGTAGATAGATCTTGGTACTTAGATGTTCCCATCGTAGGAAAATTTTTGTTTTCTATGCTGCGGACCCTACACTTGTAAGTCCATGGAGTTATGTATTTTGTGTTAGAAAAACGCCTGGGCCGCTAGCTTAAGCCATGCCTAATCATGGTGAAAACCTGCCGCATCACCATAATGAGCAATCTGTGAAGCATCCTCAATAAAAACCTATGCAAATAGCAAATAAAAAGATCATTGAGATGCTCATTGTCTGCTTGCCTTGTCATTTTGGTTATGGGATAGATCCTGTACCATGTGCAAGGGGTACCCCGTTGGCGGTTCTCTATGATACACATGTACTTACTATGACAAGAACTTACAGGTGACTAAAGTTGAGTAGCATGAGGAGCGGCCCTCATATTCAAGGGACATGAGATTGCCAACTTATACTTTGTCAAGCATATACTCCATAGTTTGTTCACTTTAACCTTAATCACTCCAAGATGCTTATGATTGGGGCAATTAGGGCTGAAAGCTAACAAGTACCATAATTTTTGGAAGCTCTTTTTGAAACTTGAAATCCCTGCTTCCCTTTATGAAGGGCCTTTCTTCCACTATTATATTGAGTCTCCACCTTCTACCTTTAGGCACTAGTTAAGAGAGCATAGTTGCCATTCTTAGTTCTATGTGAAGTGTCCCAAAACTTATTGATTGATGCATATTGTGATATTACTTGTTCTTGTGCTATTTGTATCTAGTCACTCTTATGAACTTTGAAGGTGTCCTATGCATCTATTTGCTAATCCATGAGGGACAAGCTGATTGCCACTATGCCATGTTTTCTGTATGTGAAACAAACAAACATTTTTCAATGCATGTTATCCATGATCTTTGTTTGTAGCCTTTCATGTTGCATGCATAGTTACTTTGTCTTATTGTTAGAACTCCATCTTTCATGCACATGTTTAGAGTTCTTTGTTCCCAGCTTTCAATGCTTGCAAATGGTTTGATCTTGGTTTTGATGGTGCATGTCACCTCAAAAATTATTCTTTTATCACTTACCTACTCGGGGACGAGCAGGAGTTAAGCTTGGGGATGCATGATATGTCGGAAACGTATCTATAATTTTTATGTTCCATGCTTGTTTAGTATCTAGTTTGCTTTGCTTTGTCTACACTTTGAGGTGTTTTATATGTTTTATGGTACTAACCTATTAACAAGTTGCCACAGTGCCAGTTGCCTGTTTTCTTCTGTTTTTGGTTCCAGAAAGGAAGAAAATCAATATTCTCGGAATTGGATGGCACAAAAGCCAAAGTCAATATTTTACCTGGGGAACACGACGCCAGAATACGTCACAGAGGAGGCTCACCAGGGGGCCACACCCCTGGCGGCGCGGGCTAGCCCTAGCCACGCCTGGGGGGTGCAGCCGCCCTGGTGGCCCCCTGCCTCGCCTTTTTGCCTATAAAGCCCCCCGATGCCTAAACCCTAAGCACCCAATCAATATTCCACGAAACCATCTATAGCTGCCGCCACCATCGTCCCTAGATCAAGGGGGATCTGAAGTTCTTCTCAGTGCCCTGCCGGAGGGGAGATCATCCCGGAGGCCTTCTTCTTCATCATGCCAGCCTCTGGTATGAAGCATGAGTAGTTCCACCTTGGACTATGGGTCCATGTAGTAGCTAGATGGTTGCATCTCCTCCTTTGTGCATTCATGTATAGATCTTGTGAGCCCCGTTCATGATCAAGATCTTATCTATTTGTAATCATGCATGTTGTGTTTGCGGGGATCCAATGGATATTGAGATTACTATGTCAGATTGATTAATGGTCTTGTCTATTTGATTCTATCATGTCTGTGTTGTTTGTGATCTTGCATGCTCTCTGTTGTTATTAGCTATCTTGTCGAAGTAGTTTCTAGTGACTCCAAGAGGGGGTATTTATGCTCGATAGTGGGTTCATGCCTCTACTTAAACAAGAGAAGTGATAGAAATCTCTACGGTTGTAGGTGTTCTGTTGCCACTAGGGAGAAACAACGG
This sequence comes from Avena sativa, assembly GCA_916181665.1. NCBI lineage: Eukaryota > Viridiplantae > Streptophyta > Magnoliopsida > Poales > Poaceae > Avena > Avena sativa. The sequence goes on along the minus strand of OV702294.1, from coordinate 159,329,966 downwards.
TCTCTTGTTCATGGATCAAGTCGATTGTTTACCTTACACACTTTGCATAAAGAAGTTGTCTGTTGCTTGCAACTTAATACTGGAGGGGTTTCGGATGATAACCCAAAGGTGGACTTCTAGTTATAGATTCATTTGGATGGCGGTCTATGTATCTTGTTGTATTGCCCAATCGAATCTCATAGGATCTTTGTCTAGTATTGCATTGTTATGCCTTGCTCAGTCCTATCAATTGCCCTACTATAATTTGTTTACCCAGCATGCCATGTTTGTTTATCTAAGGATAACACCTCTAGTGAACTATGGACCCCGGTCCAATCTTTACCATTGATACATCTTCCACTATTACTGTTTACTTGCTGCAAACCATCATCACTGTAACATCCCAGCATTTAGGAACTAACGAAGGGTAGATTTAGGAATATGGAATGTTGCATGCATTCATTTGTCAAAATGTGGGTAAAATTTTTGCCAAATAAAACCTTGAGTGATCAATGTTTCTTTCTTACTTTGAGATTAGGTTTAGTCTTAAAGGAGGATTGTTATAAACTTTGATATGATCTTTAAGGAATTATGTGTGTTTTGAAATGAGTTTGAATTTTTAAAACTTGAGTGTTTGAATAATAATTTAAATAAATTAGGGATAAGTTTTGAATCTTAATTAAATTAAGAAATAAATATTACAACTTAAATTCCATCCAAAGATTAACAATTATGAATATGTAAACATATTTCATATTATCAATATATAAACGAGTTACAAAGAATGTAACTTACTGAAACTATTTTCAAACTTCACAACTTACAAAAGAATAAAGAATAAGAATATTCTTTATTAATAATAATATAATCTTTATTACAATTGAAGAAAATGAAAAAATTTACAAAAGAATAAGAAAATTACATTGGAACATTGTATAACTAAACCTAAACAAAATCTTCATTCATATATCTGTACCTGCAAGACAAAGACTAAAATAAAAATAAAAGAGGGTTAGTGATAGCATTATTTCTCTCAGATATGTCAGTGAAATGATCTTGACAAATTCATCATTGAGAAATTTATATAAAAGGGGCAAGTTTCACCAATATGAAAGAATCCATCTTACATAAATTCAAAGCCAGAAGTCAAATGACAGCCAAGAGGGCCTTACTATGCAGGTAGTTGCAGAGCAGGACAGTGATCTTAAGAAAGAAATTTTTAGACATCACGAAAAAGATCCTTTTATTGCTGAGGAGATTCAGAGGATATCACAAGGGAAAAATTCAGTTTTTCACCTTGGAGATTATGGGTCTTTATGGTTTCAAGACCGTCATTATGTTCCAGATGTGACGGAGATTAGAAATGTCATACTCAAAGAGGCACATGATACACCATATTCTATACATCCAGGGAGTACTAAGATGTATATGGATTTGAAAGAACTATTCTGGTGGAATAACATGAAAAGGGATATTGCCAAATATGTATCTGAATGCCATACTTGTCAAAGGGTGAAAGCTGAACATCAAAGTCCAGCATGACCATTACAACCCTTAGAAATTACTGAATGGAAATGGGAGGAAATAGGTATGGACTTCATTACAGGATTGCCTATGACACCAAAAAGGAAAGATATGATATGGGTAATCGTGGACAGACTCACTAAGAGTGCACATTTTATTCCAGTGAATCAAAAGGATAATGCCGAGAAGTTAGTTGAAGTATATGTCAAAGAGATAGTAAGTAAGCATGGAGTACCCAAAAATATCATAACTGATAGGGGATCAGTGTTTACTTCAGCATTTTGGAAGCAATTGCATGAAGCACTTGGTTCAAAGTTAGATTTCAGCACGACATATCATCCTGAGACAGGAGGTCAAACTGAAAGAACAAATCAAATACTAGAAGACATGTTAAGAGCTTGTGCACTAGATTTTGGGGGAACATGGGAAGATCATCTACCATTAGCATAATTTTATTATAATAATAGCTATCAGAGTAGTCTGAAGGCAGCTCCATATCAGGTTCTGTATGGAAGAAAGTGTAGATCACCAATATGTTGGTATGAACCTGGAAGCAGCAAAGAGTTTGCGCCAGATTATATCAAGGAAAGACAAGATACCATTGATAAGATCAGGGATAGACTGAAAATAGCCCAGAGCAGGCAGAAAAGTTATGCGGATCAAATTCGAAGATCATGGCATCCAGAAGTAGGAGATATGGTCTATCTGAAAGTAAGTCCAATGAAAGGAGTGAAAAGGTTCGGAGTTAAAGGAAAATCGAGTCCAAGATATATCGAACCATTCAAGATACTGAGTCAAAAGAGAACTATAGCTTATGCTTTAGAGTTACCATCAAGATTGGCTCAAGTGCATAATGTTTTCCATGTGTCACAATTTCGTAAATGTTTAAAAGTTCCAGATGATGCAATCACACATCAAGAGATAGAACTACAAGCAGACCTGACCTATATAGAAAAGCCTTGTAAGATTTTGGAAGAAAACTGGAAAAGATTAAGGAACGGAGCAATCAAATATTGCAATGTACAGTGGGAACATCACCCTGAGAGGGAAGCCACATGGGAGAAGGAAGAGGATTTAAGAAAAGCTTATCCAGAACTATTCAGGTACATCTCCACAAACTTCGGGACGAAGTTTAATTTAAGGGGGGAAGTCTGTAACATCCCAGCATTTAGGAACTAACGAAGGGTAGATTTAGGAATATGGAATGTTGCATGCATTCATTTGTAAAAATGTGGGTAAAATTTTCGCCAAATAAAACCTTGAGTGATCAATGTTTCTTTCTTACTTTGAGATTAGGTTTAGTCTTAAAGGAGGATTGTTATAAACCTTGATATGATCTTTAAGGAATTATGTGTGTTTTGAAATGAATTTGAATTTTTAAAACTTGAGTGTTTGAATAATAATTTAAATAAATTAGGGATAAGTTTTGAATCTTAATTAAATTAAGACATAAATATTACAACTTAAATTCCATCGAAAGATTAACAATTATGAATATGAAAACATATTTCATATTATCAATATATAAACAAGTTACAACGAATGTAACTTACTGAAACTATTTTCAAACTTCACAACTTACAAAAGAATAAAGAATAAGAATATTCTTTATTAATAATAATATAATCTTTATTACAACTGAAGAAAATGAAAAAATTTACAAAAGAATAAGAAAATTACATTGGAACATTCTATAACTAAACCTAAACAAAATCTTCATTCATATATCTGTACCTGCAAGACAAAGAATAAAATAAAAATAAAAGAGGGTTAGTGTTAGTATTATTTCTCTCAGATATGTCAGTGAAATGCACTTGACAAATTCATCATTGAGAAATTTATATAAAAGGGGCAAGTTTCACCAATATGAAAGAATCCATCTTTCATAAATTCAAAGCCAGAAGTCAAATGGCAGCCAAGAGGGACAAATTCACCAGCCAGGTGAAAGTAACCTGGTAAGAGTAAGTTCAAAATTCTGAACATATCCACAAGTGCATAGCAAGCACACAGGCAGGACACACACCAACATGCATGTGGTGTGTTGTCAACCTTAGAGAATAGCCCAATCTCACAAAACCACAAGCACAGCCGTGGGAGGCACTAGTGCATCACCCCACTACACAGCACACAAGAACAACCAATGTAGACAGCAGCTAAGCTAAGCACCACAGCCAGCAACCACACCAACTAAACCAAGCACCACAGCCAGCAACCATACCAACAAAATACCAGGATCCAACCATAGCTCAGAGCAACATCCTTGCTCTGGTTGTCAAACTATATTTTACAATTCAATCATACAAATACCTATGATCTATTCTAGGCACATCCCTAAAGGAAGGGTAGTACCTTAGAAACAAATCTTTGGTATCCATAGATTGATCAAGCTCACTATCATTTTTTTCCATGTTTTGATCCAATAAAGAATAGCTGGTACCACTACCAGGACTATCTAGATGAATCAATTAGATAAGATCTGAATCCCTAAGCCTCAGACCAACATCATTGGTCTTAGGGAATTCAGATAAGAGCATCTCTATTTATCTTTCAAAGCCGAGATTGTCTTAAGCATAAACTAACCAAATCCATGGTTTAGAATTAGACTTGTGTGCCATACATGATGGTGTCACAAGAACAATCCAATATGAATCAAGAAAGACAGTAAATCATCATAGATTCAGACAATCAACTATCTAATCATTTTCCTATTAACACAGGAATCATAACTAGGATATTCCTATGTTACACTTCACTAGTTGATGATCTCAAACCACATGTTAATTCCCAAGCTAACAGCACTAAGACAGTAGCTGTATCCTATCATAATCATGACCATGAATCAATTAAACAGTGGAAAGCTATCAAGTCATTGGCTTTACCAAGCATGTTTCCCAAACAACTACATCATCTGAATCAGATGCAATCCAAGCATCAAATCATCTAGTAAGCCACCAGAAACATCATAGATCATTTTAAGCAACAAGCCTCAGGCCAATAATCATTTAGCATGTGTACAGACCATCCAAACATGATTCAATTCATCCAACACATGATCAATCACATAATAGGAACCCTAACTGGAAATCATCTTAATCTAAATCAGACAGTAGCCAAAAAGGACACTGCCAACATCTAGCACCAAATCAGCAAGCACAGAGAGCACCAGGGAAGGGGAATCAAACTCACCATAGGTCCTCGCTGAAGAATAGAAGAGGAAGCAGAGGGGCCGACGACCATGGCGGAACGGGGAGCACCCCAGAGGGGGCGCTTCAACCCGCACAGCGCCATGACAACGACCCTGATCACGCCTGGAGGTGCAGAACATCACCTCGACGCACGATGACCATGGCAGCACTTGAATCCATGCCAACCCCCAAACCGTAGGGTTCGGGACGGCATCGATCCATTGCTGGGGAGCCTAGGCTCGAATCTAATTGGATAGAACAAACGAGCATCATCGACAACCCCCTGTTACACCACGGCGGCGACCAGAATGGCCGACGGCGGCGAGAATCGCCGGTGGCGGCATAGCCGGCCACAGGGTCGGCTCAGAGGAGGAGAAGATGAACTCGAGAGAGAGAGAGAGGCAGTGAGGAGTGGGCGAAGCTGGCCCAGACCCTTCGGGGTGGCTCTTTTGTCTAGGACTAATGGGCCACCAGGGCCCAATAAGAATAACCAGCCCAGAAACATTTCCAGGCCTGTTTTAATAAAAAGGAAAAGACCAAAATACCCCTGGACTTAATAAAATTCTAGAAAATAAAATAAAAGTCCAAAAATTATAAATAAAATACTTTTGGTTTCACAATAATCCATACTATTCAAATAAAATGAAATATAAAGTTTTACATATTTAAAATTTTATAAGAATTTTGTAATTTATATATTCCTTATGGAATTTTACAAAATTATTGAAAGATGATAAAAAAATAAAAATCACTTTCATTATATATTAATATTATAGTATTTTTGAAAAATACTAAATAAATATTTAATAACAATTTTAAGGTATAATTGATAATTCCTAAAAGAATTATTAAAGCAATAAAAATTAAATAAAAGGGAAATAAAATAAAAATAATTCAATATATGTTATAAATATTAAAAGACAATATTTATAATTCCTTTATTACTAAAAAGGAACTTTTTGGGGGTAAATGCATATAAAATTAAATAATGCATTACATTACTTGCATAATCATTATGCTTCTTTAAATATTGTCCTTACCGGGCAATACTGATGTTTTTGTAGAACTATAAGCTCAAGGTCCAGTGCAAGCATTAGACTTCACTACCTTGCCATCACCAGGCAAGTTCATCACTTGCTCATGTCCTTTGAGGAGTCTTTATCAAAGTATTTGCAAATTGTGTGTTATCATATATGCTATAAAAGAAAGAAAATATTATTTTCACAAATAAAGAAATCATAGATCCTAAGTGATGATATAATGGAGCAATAGAACTTAGAGTTCTAATTGCAACAATGATGATCAAGTAGGGACTTAATAACCCCTGACATCAGTGATTCTAGCGCCGTATATTACGCATTAGCCATGTGATTTGGAATGGGACAGAGAAGTCAGCTATATCTTCTTCCTCTCGCATGAAGCCGGATGTGCAGGTCGTGGCTGTTATCCTCGTAGCGTGCATATTAATTGGTAATTCGTAGAGGATATGTAGCATATGGGTGGGAACCGTCATCGTCCCACGATAGTTCTGGCATCTAACGGTTTGTATAAACCATTGCCGTAATTCATTATGTGGGCATGGTGTACACCAGGGAGGCATGCGGGGTCGCGAAGGGGGAAGTGATTGGCCTGGACCAACTACTAGGCCCCACATCATGGAATTGTGGACGGGAAAGTACGCCTGGTTGTGCAACAAGGAGTTGATCTCTCATGGGTAAAGTAATGCACCTCTGCAGAGTGTAAGAATTGTAACTTGTTACTCCCTGTTCTGGGAAGGAGATACAAACGCGGCAGGAAAGGAACTCCATGAAAGTTCTGGTCAACCTGTGAAGGCTGATTGTCATAGTTTTTCAAAATAAAATCAATCTTTGAAGAAAGATGTAAGATCCCTCCTTTGTAAAGGAAAAGGATCCCTGTGATTGCAATGCTAGTCCCTGGATCATTGCTAGCATCCACAGTTTAAGATGAAGTACACAGAAACAAAGGTCATTTATTACATCCATTCCAGAGATTAAACATAGTCTTTTACATCTCAAGGCCACAGGCCTAATACAAGAGTTTTGGAATAAGTAAATAAACATAAGTCTTCATCTTCATGTGCCACAGGCAAGCATGTTGAGTGTAGACTCATGACACCTAATCATCATCGGAGTAACCTGCAACATCACAAGTTACAGCCACAGTGGGTCAATACTTTGGAATAGTATTGGCAAGTGATACCTTAGTGAATTTTAAGTGGACTATATTACTATATGCATTTTGGCTAAGTGTAGCTTGGCTTGCTTTGCTCAAAATAGGTTTTTCCTATTAGTTGAAATCACTAAGTTTTTCTTTGTCAAAAACTTCCCAAGAAACCACCAATAGACATTGGGGTCCTTCACCCTAGTTCACCCACAAGTTTTACTTAGAAGTTGGAGTGATGAGATTCTCGTAGCTTCCATGTCTTGATGCTCAAATTGTCCATTTCCATGGACTTGGCTAAGTACTTAGATTTTCCATCTGCAGAGGTTGTGCACTTTCCCCACCAGACTTGGTTTCCCAAGACAGGACCTTTCAGAAGCCTTTCCTTAGCCAAATGGACGCGTTCCAACCTATCATCCCACTACCACCAACTGTCCAAATGACTAAGTTCTAGCAACCTATATGATCAAGGCAGAGCCCATATTGCCAAGTGGTTGCACTATAAACTTCTCAACACTTGGCCTCCAAATCCCTTTGTGCCTGGGTGGCATACCACAAGTGTGATACATAAGGTAAACCATGCCCATGGGCCTTGTGTAACCACTCAACCAAAAACCACCATACAAGTCCCATTCCACCCAGGAGGTTCATTGACTTAGTTGTTTTATTAAGAAAAGCATAAGTCCAAAAGACTTATAATTATTTTCATCATAGCATGTACATACAATACCAACCCTTGTTTGCTACTAGCTAGGCTAAGCATGGCATAGTAACTTAACTTAGGAAAATTCCTAGCAATTCTACAATTCTACAACTACATAGGATTTCCCAACATAGCATTTGGCAAAAAGTAGCATGCAAGACTTAGAAAAAAATAATTCTAATGCTTATTCAAAATAAAGGGATGGAAATATCATGATGTATCACTTGCCTTGGTAATGGGGAGAGTAGCACTCTTCACAATCACAGTCACTAGCAAAATCTACACAAAAATTTGTAGCACACAATTACACAAAATTTATATACAAACAAAAATATGAATGCATGCATGCAAGAAAATGCTAAGTGATGATTTTTGAAAACTACACCAAGCAAGTGCATGATACAGAAACATAACCAAGTCAAAAAGTTTGCTAACTAAACTTATTTAGCACTAAAACCAATTACTAAACAATTTCTATACTCAAAATGGTCCTAAATATGTTTCTGCATACAAAGTCATTTTAACAGAAAACTTTTGTTAAACACATTGAAGATTCAGAAAGGGCTTGACTCACTGATTCCAACGGTATAAAATTTGCAAAAATCTAACGTGGGAATCAAAAGTTATAGCCATTTGAAATTTGGATCTAAATCTGGTTTGAATTCTGTTTTTGATTTAAACTCTATTGGCTGATACCGATTCGCTCCGGATCACGCTCGCGAGCCGTAGGATCTATTTAAAACGCACGGTCCAGATCTAGCATAACGGTTCGATTAATGATTCTATCGTAAGCGTTGGATCTAGATCTAAAGGCGCTCGAGCATGCGACCAAGTTCTGGCGGCGCGCGGAGTCAGCGAGCGGCGGAGCGCTCTGTCGGCAGCGGCGCTGGCGTTCTAGGTCGCGCGGGAGTGGGAGAAGGGTCATACCAGAATCGCGGTGGCGTGCTGAAGCTCAACGTGGCATTGGTTTGCGGAGGGGCGCGTGGGAATAGTCTCTGGAGCTCGTCGGAGTAGCGGGCGGCGTCGGTTGCTTGCAGACGTGGTGCTTGCCGAGGTTTGGCGTCGCCCTAGCACGAACCAGAGGCATCAGGAGTTGCACAAGACGCAGGCGAACAAACTCGCGTGAAGGAGGGGGCAAGGGGCGCTCGGGTTTTACCTGAATTGGTTGCCGGAGTCTATCGGCGGCGCAGGTGGTTTCGGTCGAGAATGGAGACGACGACCTGGGTCACGAGCAGGCAAAAGAAAGGCATCAGCGTATGCGCAAGACCAAGCTGGGCATCACCGTTTGAACCAGAGAGGGGGGCGGTCGAGGCTCACCGGAATTGGACGCCGGAGTCGTCGGTACCGCGGGGCTTCGAGAGCAAATGCGCGCAGCCTGGTGGCGGAGTGAGCGAGGAGAGTGGAGGGAAATGCTCGCGGTGCAGTGGGGTTTAAATAGGCCCAGGCGCGACAGGAAACGCCTGTGGCATAATGGCTAATTACGCCACGCCATTATCGGCCTTGACAGCAGCGGCGACGTGGTCGCGGGCGCAGTTTGGGGAAGACAAGGGCGACGTGGAGAGGGCCCGCTCGTCAGCGTAACGCGCGAAGAGGAGGTGGGGTCTGGTCGTCAGCGACTATCTGGGTGCGCTGGCGCGTGCGAGAGAGAGAGGAATGGCCCGGGTGGGCTAGCTGGGCCTATTCCGTTGCTGGGCTGGAATCCTGGCGCCGGCCCTTTTCCAATTCTTTCTCCCTTTTTCTTTTTATGTTTCAATTTTCTGAATTGATTTTCAAATGAATTCAAGTTTCATTTGAATTCAAATCTTCTTGGGATTTTTGCAGTGAGCAGTAGTCTCAATTATAGGCATAAGATCATGTGGTTGCTTTGCAAAGGCTTGGTCAAGCTTGGAGAACAAAATATCAGAGACTTGGCACTTGGTTTGCAAAATTTTGAGAAATGGTTTTTGAAATCATTTCCAATTTGTAAATCTTGGTTTAAATTCTACACTCAAACCTTTCCTCATAGAAGGCAACAAACTTGGTTCATAAACAATCAAACTTTCAAATGGGGATGGCCATTTGATTTAAATCTGCTCACATAAAATCATAGCACTAGGTGCTCCTATTTTTCTGTAATGAGTTTGAAATTGATCTCAAATCTATATGCATGCATGAATGATATGCAAACTTTGAAATTATGATTTTAGGGATGTTACAAATCTAACCCCCTTAAGGTGAATCTCGCCCTCGAGATTCGGATTGGCTAGCAAATAGGTGAGGGTGGTCTTTCCGAAGATCATCTTCTCTTTCCCATGTTGCTTCCTCTTCGGAATGATGATTCCATTGCACTTTGCAAAACTTGATAGTCTTTGTCCTTGTGACTCTTTCTGCAGTCTCAAGAATCTTGATAGGCTTTTCTTCATAAGTGAGATCACTTTCTAGTTGAACTTCTTCCAAAGGTATGGTATCCTTCAAAGAAGTTTCTTCCATTTCTGGGTGACATTTCTTAAGCTGACTCACATGAAACACATTATGGACTGCTGATAGAGATGTTGGTAGTTCAATTTCATAAGCAACTTCTCCTTTGCGACTCAGAATCTTGAATGGCCCAACATATCTTGGTGCCAACTTTCCTTTGACTCCAAATCTTTTCACTCCACGCAGTGGTGATACTCTAAGATAGGCTCTATCACCAATTTCGTAGGTGACTTCTCTACGCTTAGGATCTGCGTAGCGTTTCTGTCGGGACTGTGCTATCTTCAACCTGTCCTTAACCAATTTGACCTTCTCTTCGGCTTCTTTGATAAGATCTGGCCCAAATAAACTTCTTTCTCCCACACCATTCCATAACAATGGGGTGGTACATTTTCTTCCGTAGAGAAACTCAAACGGTGCCATCTCTATGCTGGCTTGATAGCTGTTGTTATAAGAAAATTCTGCGTAAGGCAGACTTTCGTCCCAACTTGCTCCATAATCTAGGGCACATGCCCTCAACATGTCTTCCAGAATTTGATTAGTTCTTTCTGTTTGTCCATCGGTTTGAGGATGAAAAGCAGTACTGAATTCCAACCTCGTTCCCAATGACTCATGTAGCTGTCTCCAAAAATGGGAAGTAAATTGGGTTCCCCTATCAGATACAATACTCTTAGGCACACCGTGAAGGCATACAATTCTACTCATGTAGATTTTGGCTAACTTGGCACTTGTATAGGTTGTCTTTACGGGTATGAAATGAGCCACTTTAGTTAGGCGATCCACTACTACCCATATGGAATCATATCCTGATCTGGTCCTTGGCAATCTGGTGATGAAATCCATACCAATTTTGTCCCATTTCCAATCAGGAATAGGTAGTGGTTGAAGCAAACCTGCTGGTTTCTGATGCTCCGCTTTTACTCTACTACACACATCACACAAAGCAATATGCTCGGCGATGTCCCTCTTGAGATTGTTCCACCAAAATCTTTCTTTCATGTCCATGTACATTTTGGTGTTACCCGGGTGAATAGAATACAAAGAGTTGTGGGATTCTTGCAGAATCAGTTTCCGTATCTCCGGATCTTGCGGAACACAAATACGTTTCCCGTTCCATAAAGTACCTTGTTCGTCTACATGGAAATTCTTAGCTTTCCCCTGGCTAATCCTTTCCTTAATCTCTTCAATTTCTTTATCAGTCTTTTGAGCTTCTCGAATCTTGTCCAACAAAGTGGGTTGGACATCTAAAGACATGAGATGTCCTTCAGGCACAATATCCAATCTGAGTTCTTTGAATTGAGCACACAAATCCTCTGGCAATTCTCCTTTGGTGAGGCCATTCACAAACACCTTACGACTTAGAGCATCTGCTACAACATTTGCTTTACCGGGGTGGTATTGCAAACTTAAGTCATAATCCTTAATAAGCTCTAACCATCTTCTTTGTCTCATATTGATTTCCTTTTGGGTGAAGATATACTTCAAACTCTTGTGATCGGTGAACACCTCACAACGTTTTCCCAAAAGGTAATGTCTCCATGTTTTGAGTGCATGGACGACAGAGGCTAACTCTAAATCATGAGTAGGATAGTTTACCTCATGAGTTTTGAGTTGTCTCGAGGCATAGGCCACAACTTTACCGTCTTGCATAAGTACGACACCCAAACCTTGATGAGACGCATCACAATATACCTGGAAATCCTTTTCCAAATCTGGCAGACATAGAACTGGTGCTGTCACTAGTCTCTTCTTCAATTCCTGAAAGCTGACTTCACAACCTTCAGACCAAACAAACTTCTTGTCTTTCTTTAACAATTCAGTCATGGGCTTAGCTACTTTAGAGAAATTCTTGGGAGATTCCCATTCCGTCACAGCTGAACCCTTAGCAGGATCAACTGCTACACCATCCTTTGTCATAACATGACCAAGAAAACCAACTTCTTCTAACCAGAACTCACACTTGCTGAATTTGGCATAAAGTTTATGCTCTCTCAACTTCTCAAGTATCAAGCGTAAGTGTCCTTCATGATCTTCTTTGCTCTTGGAGTAGACTAAGATGTCATCGATGAAAACGACAACAAACTTGTCAAGGAATTCCCTAAACACTTTGTTCATCATATTCATGAAGTATGCTGGAGCATTGGTCAAGCCGAAAGGCATTACGGTATACTCATACAATCCATACCTTGTGGTGAATGCTGTTTTAGGTATGTCTTGCTCTCTTATCTTGAGTTGAAAATAGCCTGACCGGAGATCAATCTTCGAGAACACACATGCTCCTTCAAGCTGATCAAACAAGTCATTGATTCTAGGCAAAGGATATTTGTTCTTGATAGTTACCTCATTGAGTGAACGGTAATCTATGCATAACCTACCTTTGGCTTCTATCTTTCTTTTCGACGAACAAAACTGGGGCTCCCCAAGATGAATAACTTGGTTGAATAAATCCTTTCTGCAACTGTTCTCCTAGTTGCTTCTTGAGCTCTTTCAGTTCATCAACTGACATTTTGTATGGTCTCTTTGCTATTGGTCCAGAACCTGGTACCAAATCTATCAGAAATTCCACATCTCTATCTGGTGGCATTCCTGGCAACTCTTTCGGAAACACATCCGGGTACTCACATACAATTGGCACACTGTCCATGCTAAACCCCTTAAGAGAATTTAGCATACTCTTCTTTGCTCCAAAGCTGGTCTTGAATATGATCCTTTTATTATCCGGAGTTGTGAGTGAGACAGTATGACTGGCACAATCTATCACTCCTTTGTACTTAGTCATCCAGTCCATTCCCAGAATGACATCCAAACCTTGGGAGTTTAATATTATCAAGTTAACGGGAAACTTATACTTCCCGAATTCTATGACTAGGTCATGGCATCCTGAATTCACTATCATTTCTCCACCAGGAGAACTTACTTTTATAGGACACCCAATAGTTTCTACCGGTAGTTCATTTCTTTCAATAAACGCTCTTGATATGAATGAATGAGATGCACCAGTATCAAAGAGTACAAATGCTAGAATGGAATTGAGTCTGAACTTACCAGCAACAGCGTCAGGTTCCTCATAGACCTCCTCCACATTAATGTGGTTCACCTGACCTTTCTGGAAAGGATTGGGCTTGACAGGTCCTTCAACTTTCTTTTCGGGGCACTCATTTGCATAGTGTCCCATCTTCTTGCATTTGAAGCATTCAACCTGACTGATGTCCCTTTTAGCAGGTTGACTTCCACTTCCACTACCATTCCCACTGTGGTGGCTCTTGTGTCCACTCTTGTGGTTCTTGTACTTTTCATTGTCATGACTGCGGTGATGCTTGTTGTCATGACGGTTGTGGTTGTGGTGCTTGTTGAATTTCCCATGCTTATGGGATCCTGAGCTTCCACTGTCATCAAAATGAGATCGTTTGTGAGACAATCCCGAGCTGTGCTTGTCGGAGTGTTTCCTCTTCCTACTCTCGACTTGCTTCATTTTGTTCTCCAATATAGCAGCCTTGTCACAGAGCGACTGATAAGTGGGAACATATGCCACAGCCAGCTGCAGATTCAACTCATCATTCAAGCCTTCCAGAAATTTTTCCTTTCTTTTGGCATCTGTGTCAACCTCGTCCGGTGCATAACGCGCCAGATTGTTGAACTCTTCTATGTATTCAGCCATGCTACGGTGGCGCTGCTTCAGGTTGTGAAACTCCTTCTTTTTCAGGCTCATCATTCCTGATGAGATATGAGTAGTGCGAAAGCCATCTTCAAAGATAGCCCAAGTCACCTCATCTATAGGAGTGGTGATTTGGAAGTTGTCCCACCATGTGGCGGCTAGCCCTTCCAGCAGATGTGCTGCAAATCTGACTTTTTCCGCGTCCGTGCAGCCCACGGTCACTAAGTCCTTGTTTACAGAACGTAGCCAATCATTGGCCACCATGGGATCAGTCGTTCCCGAGAACTTAGCTGGCCTCAAACGCAGAAATCTGGTGAGCATATCGAAGCCCGGAGGGTTGTTGTTGTTGTTATTGTTGTTGTTATTGGGGTTGTTGTTGTTATTATTCTGGTTCTGGATGAATGTTGTCATCATCTGCATAAGCTGTGTTTGAGCATTCATCATTTGCTGCATTTCTGGAGTGATGTTGTTGTGGTTGGGGTTTGCGCGACGGGGAGGCATCTGTGGTTTGTTCAAATAGAGATAAGAATGAGATACCCATAGATGTTTATGCACATTACATCACATAAGCAAACACAGCATGCAACACAAAGATAAAAGATCAACAACGGGATAACAAAGTCTCAAAGTAAAACACACAAGTGGCAAGCCATCCACATGTCGGATGGTCCAATAACAAGTTCACAAATAACAAGTATGATAATAAAAGATAAACGAGTAGTCAAGTCTACTCATCAGCGTCAATCTCCTCCTCGACAAAAGTAAGACTTGCGTTCTCCATCACGGTCTTGTTCTCCTCAATAGTAGTGGTCAAGGACTCAATCTTGGTCTTGAGAGCCCTCTTCTGGGAACGGAGCCTCTCAATCACCATATGCTGCTGCTCTAGCTCGAAATCCTTGGACTTCAGTTCTTCAGTCATGTCCCGGATCTTCTTGTTCCTATCCTGGACGCGTTTCTCCTGACTCTTGAACTTGCGGTCCTGGGTCTCGAACTTCGCCTCCATTTCCTTGACTATCTCGTCCTGCTGTGCGAAAAGCTTGTCCTTCTTGCGAAGCTGCACCTGGAGCTCGTCATTACTGAGCATGACATTGGTCATGTCCGTGTCCACATGCCTAATAAGAGACTCTAAGTCCTGGAGATAGAGACGTATCGGCTCTGCTGCGTCCCTCGAGTCGTCCTCAAAGTCGATGGACTCTCCATCATTATCACGTCTTCCGAAGACGTGGAAGTGGGTGCCCCTAACCTGTCGGGAGTGACGGCCTAGCAGACGTCCTATCAGGTCCTGCATGACTACCTCCATGCCTCTCTCCCTGTCATCGTGCATAAGCTTGAAGACGATGGCCTCCGTAGTAGGCTCTGTCTGGCGTCCGGGCTGGTTCACCTTGAAGCCCCAGAGGTCCTTCCTCTCGAACTTGGTGAGTGGGTGCACCATGATGGTGGGAAGAGGGAGATTGAGCAAAGTGGTAAGCTCAACGATACGAGGACCAAAATGGGTAACCTGGAACTCCTCAACAGTGCTGATGGTAATAGGCATCTATTTATAAGATAGAAAAGTTAGGACAACACAATTTAAGATAAAACAAGACAAACATTTCATACATATCCTTGGAACACAAAATCACACAAGTCATGCATACATGAATCCATTACATCAACCAAGGTCCAAACTTATTTAAGGTATCATTTTGGAAAATAAGGTGATAGGTGGTGGTCCAACTAACGAAGTGCGTTTACAATCCTATCTCACTGGATCTGTTGGCTAACACAATATTCCTAGAGGCAATCAACCTATCTTGTTCACATGATTCCATCACTAAGTCTATAATATCTCCTCTTAAGGTTTGGTTGGTGGCTTCCAACTCTTGGGTAAGCTCCTTCTCTTTCTCTAAGTCTTTTTGGAGGTTGAGCATTCTGCACTTGAATCTAGCACTAAGTTCTTTGATAGTCCTCCAAGCTGCTTCTCTTGCTGACTCAAAGAATGTGGTGTGCACCACAGTGTTGGTATACATGCAGAATCCTCTTTCTTTGTGGTTGTCTTCCTTGTTTTTGTACAAGTGAAGTTGTACCCACCAGTACTCAACTCCTTCATCCATCACCGGAAAGCCTTTGTACACAGCTGCACCATGTATTTCCATTGCCACCATGAGGTCCTTGAGAATCTTGGGAAACTCAGTCTCACACTCCAAGGTCATGGTCATGAGTGGTCCTTTCTTCACGGCTTTGTTGATGGAGTTCATCTACAAATAGAGATGAGAATGAGAAGATTAGAAAAGTTTATGAGAAGAATAGACAAGTGTAAAAGTAGTTGAAATTTTTTCCTTAGTGGTTTCCAATCCTAGGGTCATAATCCTACAGGCAACACAGTGCTCTGATACCATCTTTAAGATCCCTCCTTTGTAAAGGAAAAGGATCCCTGTGATTGCAATGCTAGTCCCTGGATCATTGCTAGCATCCACAGTTTAAGATGAAGTACACAGAAACAAAGGTCATTTATTACATCCATTCCAGAGATTAAACATAGTCTTTTACATCTCAAGGCCACAGGCCTAATACAAGAGTTTTCGAATAAGTAAATAAACATAAGTCTTCATCTTCATGTGCCACAGGCAAGCATGTTGAGTGTAGACTCATGACACCTAATCATCATCGGAGTAACCTGCAACATCACAAGTTACAGCCACAGTGGGTCAATACTGTCACATCCCAAGATTTTCCAAATCTTGTAATGTGAAAAATAAATGAATAAAATAAAACTTTATTTGATTTTCAGGGCCAGAAGAAACTTTTGAATTCAATTGGAACT
Organism: Avena sativa; assembly: GCA_916181665.1. Taxonomy (NCBI): domain Eukaryota; kingdom Viridiplantae; phylum Streptophyta; class Magnoliopsida; order Poales; family Poaceae; genus Avena; species Avena sativa. Next base: position 159,313,482 of record OV702294.1, on the reverse strand, counting down.
TCAAACCAAATTGGATCAAATAAAATCCTAAAGAGATTTAAAAAGATAAACATTTAATAAAGGAAAAATAAAATGTTTTGGTTTTACTATTTTGGATCTTTTAAATAAAAGACTTTGGATTTCAAAAGAAAAGGTGGGATTATAAATAAAGATTATTTTATAAAGCCAAATTAAACCCTGGCCAAAGCTTATGAAATAAAATGCCTTGTTTTGATAAAATAGTAAAGGTTTACTAAATAAAATTAATAAGGATTTAATATCCAAGATTTATTAATAAAGGTTTTACTATTTCCAAAACATCAAAACTTATTTATTTAAAATAAGTTTTCCAAGTATTTTATATTTCCAAATAAAACCTACTGATTTGGTTTTGAAAATAATTAGATTTCAAATAGAGATTTTATTAATAAAATCAAACCCTATTTGATTAATAAACCATGGTCCATTTTATTTAATTAATGAATGGAACCTAAAAAGATTTAAAATATATATCATTTTGGACTTTGGTTTATGTGTTAAACAGAACCAAATTTCAAAGTCACAAAGCTTGGAAATTGTTTGAATCAATGTGAATGTTGTTTGGTTGTTTGAATTTTCAAAACAGGAAATAGTTATAGAAAAAGAAAAGCCAGCAGACAGAAAAAAAATATGATCTGGATCAGCCCAGTCGACAGAGCCCACAAGGCCCAGAACCAGCCCAGTTTTCCATCCCCGAAGAAAAAGTTTCATACTCATTTTCGAACCCGTGCAGGGACCGACCGGTGGACCTCTTTTCCTTCTCGCATCCTCACTAACGATTGGACCCCACCTCCCTGTTCATCCTCCTCACCCGCGCGACCCTTTCTCCCCCAAACCTCGCTGCCGTTCACTTCCATTCAAACCGCACGTAAATTCACGAATAATGGCTGCGTTAATCTCGCCCCTGACCATGCGTACAAAAGCACCTCTCCTCCCTCTGTCATTCCCCGCAAACACCAACCCCTCCTCGCCACCAGGCTGCTCGGAATCATCTCCAAACCGCCGCTGCTCCGACGAGCTTCCACCTCCAATTCCGGCCAGTACTTGCCACCTCCTGCCCCTTGAGCACTCGGGCACACTCACCACTCCCAGACGATTCTCCCAGTACCCTCTGTTCACCCGCGGGCGTCCCTGAGCGTCGACTCTGACCAAGCTCTGAGCGCCGCCGTCTGTATCGCCTCCGTCGAGCTCCTCAAGTAAGTCCAGACCGCCCCTCTTCTCCTCCTTCATGCACACAGCATCTCCTTGATCGTACGCGTATAACCATGCTTCTGGTTTGCCTTCTCATGACCCATAGCATCGTCTTCGACCTCGACCAGAGCCAACCGTCGCCAGACCAAACTCCGGCGAGGAATTCCGCCTGCCCTCGTGCGCCCCTTGCCTCGTCGACCACACGTCGAGCACCACCTCGTCCTCGCGACCTCGGTGAGCCTACTCCCTCCCTCTCTCGCTTCCTGTTTCGCCAGCGTCGCCACTGTCTGACCGTCGCCGCCGCTAGCCACCATCGGCGCCGCTCGCATATGGTCAAGCGCGCTAGCATCATAGGATCTTGATCCGACGCTTGCGATAGATCACTTAAGCCGCGAAGGGGTACGCTTTCTGAACCACACGATCTAATTAGATCCAACGTGCCGCAGAGCCGATCCGGCCGAACCGGTACCAGCCAGTCAAATTGCGACGCGTGGCCAGGTTTCGTTTTAAAAACAGATTTGAATCTGTTATAGATTCAATTTTCAAACCTTTGTAACTTTTGATCCACACGTCCAAAAATTGCAAATTTGGTATCATTGGAATCAGTGGAACAAGCCCTAGCCAACCATGCCCTTGGTTTAGCAAATAGTATCCATTAGAGTGTTTGTTTTTGCAGATACTTTTGAATGCTTGTTTAGATTAGAAAAATGATTCAAAAATGTTTTTAGGGTTAAAACCTTTGCAAAATGGTTTGCTGTAAACTTACTGACCCTAGGAACCAACCCATGGAATTTAAAATGGTTTTTGTGAAAATTTGGGAATAAAAACTTGATTTGGTCATTTCCAGCCATTTAAAAATAATGGTTTTGTATGAAAATGGTTTTGAGTAAAAACTTTGGAGAAAATGTTTTGGACCAAACCTACTGACCATAAACACCAAGTTTTGGGAAACAACAACCTATTTGGTGAACCACTTAAAGTTGTTGCTTGATAAAAATATTTTCTCACCACATAAAATGATGAATGGATTTAAAAGTGGTTTTGGATAAAAACCTTTTGCAAATGACTTTGCCACTTTGGAAAATGACCAATTTGGAACTTACAAAGTTTAGAAGCCTAGTAGAGACCATCTTTACAAATAAACCAATCTCTTGCATGCTTACATGCATGACTTAGATCCCATTGTTTTGTGTGTGTGAAATGTTGATTGATTATTGGTTTGGAATGCTTGTTGATATTGGGTTTGCTTGATTTATTGTAGTGAAGTTAGAAAAGTGTGAGACTAGCAAGATCAAGGAGTGAACCACCATTCCCTACCAAAAAGGCAAGTTACACTATCATCTAAAAGTCCTACTATTTTCATTATACTTAGTGGATTTTGAAACATGCATGAAAATACTTTTATACTTATGCTATGCTAAATCCTAATAGGATACCCTATACATTCCTTAGAGAAACAATGTAGTGGTTACATGCTTAGCCATGCTATATTTTGAAAGGAGATACATGTTGAGATTTTATGAAGTTGAGAAAAGGACTTGTGATTTTATATAATAAAACAAGGACTCAATGAACCACCTGGGTGGCCAAGGATACTTTGAGTTTTGGAGAAGGTGGCAACAAAAGGAACCATGTCTATGGCAATCTCTTTGTGTTGTGCTCCAAAGGGAACCACCCAGGAAACTTAGAGATTGAACATGTTTCTCCAATTGAGGCTTTCGTGTGCAACCACATGCTATTATGGCTCTGGCTTAGTCAACTACATTGGGAAGACCCATGCATTGTCTTCAGTTTACTGGACATGGGGATCTGGAATGCTTCATGGGTGCTGAAGACAAGCTAGCAATGATGTATGGGAGGAACCTTTGGAAATACTTCGTCACATTCTCAATCTGCCAGTACTCCATCTTGGTGAGTGCTAATCCAGTGGCCACTGGAGGCAAAAGGATGGGATTGTGACATGTGGGTAAAGTGTACTCCTTCTGCAGAAGATAATAAAATCTAAGTACTTAGCCGTGTCCCCGGTTATGGACAATACTGAGCAACTAAAGTTTGAAGCTATGGGAGATCTCGACATTCTAATTTCTAAAAAGAAAACTTTTAAGGACTTGATGCACTTGGGGTTACCAAGGATCTCAAGAGACTTTGACAAAACTTGATGTACTTGGGGGTACCAAGGAACACAAGAGATTTTGAACACTTGGGGTTATCAAGGAACTCATGAGATTTTATAAAACTTGATGCACTTGGGGTTACCAAGGAGCTCAAGGGATTTTTACAAGGACTTGAACACTTGAGTTTCTACCAAGGAGATCAAGGAACTTGGAAAAAGGAGATTTGACAAAGGACCAAAACCATTTTAAGAAGATAGGATAAATTATTGCTTTATGCAATAAGCCTAAACTCTACTTAGCCAAATATGCATGTAGTGATAGGATCCACCTATAATCAACATAGTAGTGAACTTGCCAATACAATTCAAATGTATTGACCCTTGTGGCTGTAACTTGTAATGTTGCAGGTTTGATTGATTTTAGTGAAGATTGATTGATTAGGATTACAAAGTCTACAACCAACATTTGCCTGTGGCACTTTCGAAGATGAAGGACCCATGACTATAGTTATTCCGCTGCAATGTAATGTAATAGCCAAATGAGCTATGTAAAGATGTAATAAACTTATGTTATTCCTGGTTATAAAGTTATATTATGACCTTTGTTTCTTGATATTACATCTAAACTGTGGATGCTAGCTATTGATCCAGGGACTAGCATTGTAAACACAGGGGACACTACCTTATGTTAATAAAGGTTGGGACACTCCCTCTACAAATACTTTGGAATAGTATTGGCAAGTGATACCTTAGTGAATTTTAAGTGGACTATATTACTATATGCATTTTGGCTAAGTGTAGCTTGGCTTGCTTTGCTCAAAATAGGTTTTTCCTATTAGTTGAAATCACTAAGTTTTTCTTTGTCAAAAACTTCCCAAGAAACCACCAATAGACATTGGGATCCTTCACCCTTGTTCACCCACAAGTTTTACTTAGAAGTTGGAGTGATGAGATTCTCGTAGCTTCCATGTCTTGATGCTCAAATTGTCCATTGCCATGGACTTGGCTAAGTACTTAGATTTTCCATCTGCAGAGGTTGTGCACTTTCCCCACCAGACTTGGTTTCCCAAGACAAGACCTTTCAGAAGCCTTTCCTTAGCCAAATGGACGCGTTCCAACCTATCATCCCACTACCACCAACTGTCCAAATGACTAAGTTCTAGCAACCTATATGATCAAGGCAGAGCCCATATTGCCAAGTGGTTGCACTATAAACTTCTCAACACTTGGCCTCCAAATCCCTTTGTGCCTGGGTGGCATACCACAAGTGTGATACACAAGGTAAACCATGCCCATGGGCCTTGTGTAACCACTCAACCAAAAACCACCATACAAGTCCCATTCCACCCAGGAGGTTCATTGACTTAGTTGTTTTATTAAGAAAAGCATAAGTCCAAAAGACTTAGAATTATTTTCATCATAGCATGTACATACAATACCAACCCTTGTTTGCTACTAGCTAGGCTAAGCATGGCATAGTAACTTAACTTAGGAAAATTCCTAGCAATTCTACAATTCTACAACTACTTAGGATTTCCCAACATAGCATTTGGCAAAAAGTAGCATGCAAGACTTAGAAAAAAATAATTCTAATGCTTATTCAAAATAAAGGGATGGAAATATCATGATGTATCACTTGCCTTGGTAATGGGGAGAGTAGCACTCTTCACAATCACAGTCACTAGCAAAATGTACACAAAAATTTGTAGCACACAATTACACAAAATTTATATACAAACAAAAATATGAATGCATGCATGCAAGAAAATGCTAAGTGATGATTTTTGAAAACTCCACCAAGCAAGTGCATGATACAGAAACATAACCAAGTCAAAAAGTTTGCTAACTAAACTTATTTAGCACTAAAACCAATTACTAAACAATTTCTATACTCAAAATGGTCCTAAATATGTTTCTGCATACAAAGTCATTTTAACAGAAACTTTTTGTTAAACACATTGCAGATTCAGAAAGGGCTTGACTCACTGATTCCAACGGTATAAAATTTGCAAAAATCTAACGTGGGAATCAAAAGTTATAGCCATTTGAAATTTGGATCTAAATCTGGTTTGAATTCTGTTTTTGATTTAAACTCTAGCCACGCGTCTTAATTCTATTGGCTGATACCGATTCGCTCCGGATCACGCTCGCGAGCCGTAGGATCTATTTAAAACGCACGGTCCAGATCTAGCATAACGGCTCGATTAATGATTCTATCGTAAGCGTTGGATCTAGATCTAACGGCGCTCGAGCATGCGACCATGTTCTGGCGGCACGCGGCGTCAGCGAGCGGCGGAGCGCTCTGTCGGCGGCGGCGCTGGCGTTCTAGGTCGCGCGGGAGTGGGAGAAGGGTCATACCAGAATCGCGGTGGCGTGCTGAAGATCAACGTGGCGTTGGTTTGCGGAGGGGCGCGTGGGAATAGTCTCTGGAGCTCGTCGGAGTAGCGGGCGGCGTCGGTTGCTTGCAGACGTGGTGCTTGCCGAGGTTTGGCGTCGCCCTAGCACGAACCAGAGGCATCAGGAGTTGCACAAGACGCAGGCGAACAAACTCGCGTGAAGGAGGGGGCAAGGGGCGCTCGGGTTTTACCTGAATTGGTTGCCGGAGTCTATCGGCGGCGCAGGTGGTTTCGGTCGAGAATGGAGACGACGACCTGGGTCACGAGCAGGCAAAAGAAAGGCATCAGCGTATGCGCAAGACCAAGCTGGGCATCACCGTTTGAACCAGAGAGAGGGGGGCGGTCGAGGCTCACCGGAATTGGACGCCGGAGTCGTCGGTACCGCGGGGCTTCGAGAGCAAATGCGCGCAGCCTGGTGGCGGAGTGAGCGAGGAGAGTGGAGGGAAATGCTCGCGGTGCAGAGGGGTTTAAATAGGCCCAGGCGCGACAGGAAACGCCTGCGGCATAATGGCTAATTACGCCACGCCATTACCGGCCTTGACAGCAGCGGCGACGTGGTCGCGGGCGCAGTTTGGGGAAGACAAGGGCGACGTGGAGAGGGCCCGCTCGTCAGCGTAACACGCGAAGAGGAGGTGGGGTCTGGTCGTCAGCGACTGTCTGGGTGCGCTGGCGCGTGCGAGAGAGAGAGGAATGGCCCGGGTGGGCTAGCTGGGCCTGTTCCGTTGCTGGGCTGGAATCCTGGCGCCGGCCCTTTTCCAATTCTTTCTCCCTTTTTCTTTTTCTGTTTCTATTTTCTGAATTGATTTTCAAATGAATTCAAGTTTCATTTGAATTCAAATCTTCTTGGGATTTTTGCAGTGAGCAGTAGTCTCAATTATAGGCATAAGATCATGTGGTTGCTTTGCAAAGGCTTGGTCAAGCTTGGAGAACAAAATATCAGAGACTTGGCACTTGGTTTGCAAAATTTTGAGAAATGGTTTTTGAAATCATTTCCAATTTGTAAATCTTGGTTTAAATTCTACACTCAAACCTTTCCTCATAGAAGGCAACAAACTTGGTTCATAAACAATCAAACTTTCAAATGGGGATGGCCATTTGATTTAAATCTGCTCACATAAAATCATAGCACTAGGTGCTCCTGTTTTCTAAAATGAGTTTGAAATTGATCTCAAATCTATATGCATGCATGAATGATATGCAAACTTTGAAATTATGATTTTAGGGATGTTACAAAAGATTTACAAAAACTGCATAGTACCAAGGATTTATAATCCGAGGTGGTACTTAGAGCATCAAACTTCCCACCTTGCATATAATGAACTTGTTGGGTAACGTTGTTACTCATTCTTTCCTTTGATCCCTTGCTTAGACTCTGAGGATCCCGAAGACGTACCAATGTATGCAGCCGAATGCCACGAAGATGTGTTCTATGAGGAACCTGATCTGTCCAGAGTTGAAGGAGTGGATTACGAGATCCTCTACGGTGTCGATGAGAACGAGTCCAACTAAGTACCTAGTTAGTAGTAACTAATGGAGCCGAGCAGCATGAACTCTATGGAATAAGATGCTGAGCTTAACTCCTAGTCGGAATTGCTACTTTTAAATTCCGCTGAACACTTTATATTTTGGTTTATAAGTCGGATCTTTTGGAAGTCTTGAACTTTCGGTATTGTAATAATAATAATGTGTGTACTTTTGTAATATGGACCCGCAATGTTTCTGCTGTACCACTCTGAGGGATGTGATATTTACGGAACGGTGTTCTGTGGATGTCATATCAACGACTATAGTAAAGGGTCTGCTGGGTCACCGCAGTTCGTATGCTGGGTCACCATAGTTGGTATCAGAGCAAATTGATTTTACCTTAGGTTGGAAACCTAGTAAAGGGTGTTACCTGTAGGAAAATGTAGCAACGATAAAGAATTCTCTAAAAGTAATATAATGGGTATTCAAATGAGAATATTCCGTTATATATTATAGTGCGATAATTCTTTGTTATGATGCAGTATATCATTGGATACAAATCAAAATTAATTTTCTGATATACAGAGATATGGCACCAAAGTTTCCAAAATAGACTTTGGTAAGGAAAGAGGAGACTCTTGATGATTATCAAGGATCATTCACAGACCAACTTCGTCAACTTTTAAAGCTCTTTAGTTGTCCAACTAGAATTCCAGTGAACACTATCACTTACCTTGATGGACGGATGTTATCCAAGTATCGTGTGAGTATCCAACTTCCAGAGAAGCTTGGATTATATCACGATCTACCTATAGGAGAAGGTAGGAGTCATTTATCAGCATATCATGTTGCTGTTGTGGAGGCGATAGCTAATATCCGGGAGCAGAAAAGTAAGGAGTTAGAAGGTAGCTGTGATACCTCATGATTCTATAGACTCGGAGCCTATACCGGATCATCTTACTTTGGTTAAGAAGCATCCTAAGTTAGCTTCCAAGTTTATGGATAGATATCGAACACTCGTTGCGTCTTTTTATAAGACACATCAAATGATTGCTGAAGACAAAAATGACATGTTAGAGGATCTAACTGATCCGGAAAGAAGGAAGAAGTTAGCATTCCAGCTAGAGAATGAAGCAAGTAGTAGTGAAACACCTATCTTTAAGGATATACCTATAGATCCTGAATCTTTTATACCATATCCTTATTCACCAAGACCTGAACCTATACATGATCCTACTATGGATATGCGGTATGTAGTACCACAGGGCTCAGAGGATGGTTCTGACTCAGAACTTCCTATTGGGAATTCGGATGGATGGAGAATGGGATCATATAATGAATCTCATGAACACCAGATGTCCATAGATGGTTCCGACAGGAATGTTGGACAATCTAGTTGGATGGGTGCAAGAATGAACCCTAATAATAGTAGTAGAAATACCATGTCAATAGATGATCAGGATGAAGAAGAAGATCCTGAGGAGAGAGTGTTTGAATCATCAAAACCTTCTCCAAACCCAGGGGATATACATTATCCAGTGTTTAACTATCTTGCCCACGAGAGCACCTGGGAAGCAGCAGGATCTGCGTATCCTGTTGACAACTCAAGAAATGAAGCTCAGGAGATGCAGGCTGGAGATAATGTTGAATATGTTTCTGAATACTTTTCAGCTGAGCTAGAGGGAGTCAATGCACTCAGGTTGAGTAATGAATCAAGTCCTGACACTTCAGATACAGAGTATGTTCCTTCTAGAAGGCCATATGTTCCACAAACAGTGTGACGAACAACACGTCATCACGGTTGGACATCAGGCATGTACGATGAGCGTAGTTACTTTTAGAAGGAGACAATTAGCTAGTAGTATCAAGTACTGTGTATTGTACCCCAAGTACTAAGGTAGTTTTGTAATTATACCTATATGGTATATGTTGTAATGACTTTGTATCATTATGATATTATGTATCATATGTGAAATGCATATTTGGATTTTCTTTGGATCTTCATTGTGTGACTAGTTCTGCGCGTAAAATCGAGCTCAGAACACATGTGCATGATGTAATTATGAGTATTCGCTTTATGTTGCAGGACTAGAGGGTCATGGATACGGGTGTAGGAATGGAGACTAAGCAGCAGCGGATGGAGCGAGAGGCCAAGGAAAAGGCCGATGCAGATACAACAAACCAAGAAGCATTACCACCACCACCACCACCAATGAGGCAGTTAATGGAACAAATTTTATGCAATGCATGCAAATGATGCAAGAAACCCAAAATAAGTTCATGGAAGAGTTGCTGGGACGAGCAAATCAGAGGGCACCTAAAGGTGGAGGAGTGTGTTTATCTGATTTCCAGAATGCAAGACCATTACCTTTTGCATCAGCTCCTGAACCAATGGATGCAGAGGACTGGCTAGCAGATACTGAAAGGAAGCTAAAAAACTGTAGGTTGCAATGATGAGGAGAAATTGAGGTATGCAACTCATCTTTTGACTGGACCTGCAGCATCATGGTGGGAAAATCAGTTAGCCATGCAACAACCAGGAAGGGAGTTTACCTGGGAAGAATTCAAGCAGAGATTCCGTGAATATCATGTTCCGGAAAGTGTCATGGAGTTGAAGCGGAGAAAATTTGAGGAGCTTCAGCAAGGATATACTAGTGTTATGAAGTACATCCGGGAGTTTAGTCAACTGTCTTGCTATGCTGAGGAGGATGTCAACACTTAAGAGAAGCGGAAGAAGCGTTTCATGCATGGATTAAATACATTTGTGAAGATGCAATTAAGGTTAGCTAATAAGCAAACTTATCAGCAGTTGTTGGATGTAGCCATTACTTTTGAAGATGACTACAAGAATGTCTAAGAGGACCGGAGGAAGAGAGCCAAGAAGGAAACCAAGAGGATTCAGGCAAGCAAACCTAAACCTAACCTGGAGTTCAAACCTCAGAATAGGAATTATGGCAACAACAACAATAACAATAACAATAACAAGGGCAGTGGTGGAAATCAATCCAATCCGAGAAGGAATGTTATTTGTAACAATTATGGAATTCCAGGGCATTTCCAGAGGAATGCAAAAAAGCCTGTAGTGATCTGTTACGGTTGTGGTCAGAAGGGGCATATCAAGCCAGATTGTCCGAGCAAACCACCTGGAGGATGGCCTACCAAGGGAGGAGGACAAGCCAGTGGAGGAAATGGATAGCCCAATAAAGGAGGACTTAATAGCAAGAACAACAATGGCAAGAGGAACCCACCTACCAGGAAACTGAATTGTGCAACCCTCAAGGAGGTGGATAATTCGGAGCATGCAGTGATAGGTACGCTCAATATCCTTACCAATCCCGACAAAGTTCTATTTGATACTGGTGCAACTAATTCATTCATTTCTGAAGAATTTTGTGATAAGTTCGGGATTAGAAGGGCAACATTAGAAAGTCCTATAACCGTAGTTACGGCAGGAGGGAATGTGATTGTATGCCACATAAAACAAGATCAGGTTATCTCGATCTGTGGTTGTACATATTTCGCAGACCTTTATGTGATTCCTTTGAAGGGAATTGCAGTAGTGCTGGGAATGGATTGGATGATGGAACACGGAGCTCAGATAAATTGTGAGGAGAAAACTGTCTCAATCAAAACTCTAAGTGGAGCAAGGATAGTTTACCAAGCAGATAAACACAGTCATATCATGGTGGATCTGCAGTTGAATTCAATGAAAGAAGTTAAATTGGAAGAGATTCCTATAGTTAATGAATTCCAAGATGTTTTTTCAACAGAGTTACCGGGAATGCCACCAGACCGGGAGATAGAGTTCACCATTGACCTAATACCTGGTACAGCACCAATAGCTCAAGCACCATATAAAATGGGACCCAAAGAGTTGAAACAACTCAAGGAGCAAATTGATGAGTTAGCTAGAAAAGGATTTATTTAGGAAAGTGTATCTCCATGGGGAACACCAGTAGTCTTTGTGGATAAGAGGGATGGTGGAAGACGGATGTGTGGTGATTATAGAAACCTAAACAATGTGACTATCAAGAACAAGTATCCTTTAGCAAGAATTCAAGATTTGTTTGATCAAGTGAAAGGAGCTGGAGTATTTTCAAAGATCGATTTAAGATCTGGATACCATCAAATAAAAATCAAGCTGGAAGATGTTCCAAAAACAGCATTTGTCTCAAGATATGGACACCATGAGTATCTGGTTGTACCATTTGGTTTGACCAATGCACCGACAATATTTATGAATTTGATGAACAAGATCTTCATGCCATATTTGGACAAGTTCGTCATAGTCTTTATTGATGATATTTTGATATATTCCAAGGATAAGGAAGAGCATGCTGATCATTTGAGGATAGCTTTGCAAACTTTCAGAGAACATAAGCTTTATGCTAAGTTCAGTAAATGTGAATTTTGGCTTGATAAGGTAGAATGCGTCAGTCATGTGATCAGTAAGGATGGAATTGTTGTGAATCCATCTAAAGTTCAGTCAGTACTAGAGTGGACTGCACCGACCAATGTGAAGCAAATTCGAGGTTTCTTAGGAATGGCTGGTTACTATCGGAGATTCATTGAAGGTTTCTCCAAAATAGCCGGACCAATGACCAAATTATTAAGGAAGAATACACCATTCAAGTGGGATGAGAAATGTGAAGCAAGTTTCCAAGAATTGAAGACTAGATTAACCACAACTCCAATCTTAGCAGTTCCTGAAACAGGGAAGGACTTCACCGTATACTATGATGCGTCTAAGGAAGGTTTGGGTTGTGTATTAATGCAAGATCGGGAAGTGATTGCTTATGGTTAAAGACAACTGAAACCACATGAAATCAACTATCCAACTCATGATTTAGAGTTAGCAGCAGTAGTTTTTGCACTAAAGGGATGGAGGCATTTTCTTTATGGAGCCAGATGTGAGTTATACACTGACCATAAAAGTCTCAAATAATTCTTCACTCAAAAGGAATTGAATATGAGACAAAAGCATTGGTTGGAACTAATCAAGGATTATGATTTAACAATCAACTACACTCCAGGGAAATCAAATGTTGTGGCAGCTGCTTTAAGCAGAAAGAGTGCAGATACCCAGCCTAGCAACAGGGAGCTAACAAAAGAGTTACAAATGGACTTAGAAAGATTAGAACTTCAATTCATCAGAACAGAGGTTCTTGGAGGATTAGCTACTATGCAGGTAGTTGTAGAGCAGGACAGTGATCTTAAGCAAGAAATTTTTAGACATCAAGAAAAATATCCTTTTATTGCTGAGGAGATTCGGAGGATATCACAAGGGCAAAAATCAGTTTTTCGCCTTGGAGATTATGGGTCTTTATGGTTTCAAGACTGTCTTTGTGTTCCAGATGTGACGGATATTAGAAATGTCATACTCAAAGAGGCACATGATACACCATATTCTATACATCTAGGGAGTACTAAGATGTATATGGATTTGAAAGAACTATTCTGGTGGAATAACATGAAAAGAGATATTGCCAAATATGTATCTGAATGCCATACTTGTCAAAGGGTGAAAGCTGAACATCAAAGTCCAGCAGGACCATTACAACCCTTAGAAATTACTGAATGGAAATGGGAGGAAATAGGTAGGGACTTCATTACAGGATGCCTATGACACCAAAAAGGAAAGATATGATATGGGTAATTATGGACAGACTCACTAAGAGTGCACATTTTATTCCGTTGAATCAAAAGGATAATGTCGAGAAGTTAGTTGAAGTATATGTCAAAGAGATAGTAAGTAAGCATGGAGTACCCAAAAAGATCGTAACTGATAGGGGATCAGTGTTTACTTCAGCATTTTGGAAGCAATTGCATGAAGCACTTGGTTCAAAGTTAGATTTCAGCACGACATATCATCCTGAGACAGGAGGTCAAACTGAAAGAACAAATCAAATACTAGAAGACATGTTAAGAGCTTGTGCACTAGATTTTGGGGGAACATGGGAAGATCATCTACCATTAGCATAATTTTATTATAATAATAGCTATCAGAGTAGTCTGAAGGCAGCTCCATATCAGGTTCTGTATGGAAGAAAGTGTAAATCACCAATATGTTGGTATGAACCTGGAAGCAGCAAAGAGTTTGCGCCAGATTATATCAAGGAAAGACAAGATACCATTGATAAGATCAGGGATAGACTGAAAATAGCCCAGAGCAGGCAGAAAAGTTATGCGGATCAAATTCGAAGATCATGGCATCCAGAAGTAGGAGATATGGTCTATCTGAAAGTAAGTCCAATGAAAGGAGTGAAAAGGTTCGGAGTTAAAGGAAAATCGAGTCCAAGATATATCGAACCATTCAAGATACTGAGTCAAAAGAGAACTATAGCTTATGCTTTAGAGTTACCATCAAGATTGGCTCAAGTGAATAATGTTTTCCATGTGTCACAACTTCGTAAATGTTTAAAAGTTCCAGATGATGCAATCACACATCAAGAGATAGAACTACAAGCAGACCTGACCTATATAGAAAAGCCTTGTAAGATTTTGGAAGAAAACTGGAAAAGATTAAGGAACGGAGCAATCAAATATTGCAATGTACAGTGGGAACATCACCCTGAGAGGGAAGCCACATGGGAGAAGGAAGAGGATTTAAGAAAAGCTTATCCAGAACTATTCAGGTACATCTCCACAAACTTCGGGACGAAGTTTAATTTAAGGGGGGAAGTCTGTAACATCCCAGCATTTAGGAACTAACGAAGGGTAGATTTAGGAATATGGAATGTTGCATGCATTCATTTGTAAAAATGTGGGTAAAATTTTCGCCAAATAAAACCTTGAGTGATCAATGTTTCTTTCTTACTTTGAGATTAGGTTTAGTCTTAAAGGAGTATTGTTATAAACCTTGATATGATCTTTAAGGAATTATGTGTGTTTTGAAATGAATTTGAATTTTTAAAACTTGAGTGTTTGAATAATAATTTAAATAAATTAGGGATAAGTTTTGAATCTTAATTAAATTAAGAAATAAATATTACAACTTAAATTCCATCCAAAGATTAACAATTATGAATATGAAAACATATTTCATATTATCAATATATAAACAAGTTACAACGAATGTAACTTACTGAAACTATTTTCAAACTTCACAACTTACAAAAGAATAAAGAATAAGAATATTCTTTATTAATAATAATATAATCTTTATTACAACTGAATAAAATGAAAAAATTTACAAAAGAATAAGAAAATTACATTGGAACATTCTATAACTAAACCTAAACAAAATCTTCATTCATATATCTGTACCTGCAAGACAAAGACTAAAATAAAAATAAAAGAGGGTTAGTGTTAGTATTATTTCTCTCAGATATGTCAGTGAAATGCACTTGACAAATTCATCATTGAGAAATTTATATAAAAGGGGCAAGTTTCACCAATATGAAAGAATCCATCTTTCATAAATTCAAAGCCAGAAGTCAAATGATAGCCAAGAGGGACAAATTCACCAGCCAGGTGAAAGTAACCTGGTAAGAGTAAGTTCAAAATTCTGAACATATCCACAAGTGCATAGCAAGCACACAGGCAGGACACACACCAACATGCATGTGGTGTGTTGTCAACCTCAGAGAATAGCCCAATCTCACAAAACCACAAGCACAGCCGTGGGAGGCACTAGTGCATCACCCCACTACACAGCACACAAGAACAACCAATGTAGACAGCAGCTAAGCTAAGCACCACAGCCAGCAACCACACCAACTAAGGATCAACCAAACATCACCAGGATGGTGACATAAGGAGGGGGATGGATCAGGTGGACAGCAAGATCAAGCCCAGGAGCTAGGAGGAGCAAGTTAGCTCAAGATCAAGCACAAGAGTCCAGCAAAACCAGATCAAGATCATCACCAACTTACTCCACAAACATCATCAGATTCTGTGGTGAGTTTCATAAAACCTTCACATAATCTAATCATCTTATTCAGAGAGAAGCATGTGTTGTTTTATAAAACAAACCCTTAGAAAGCACCCAAGTGGGTGAATCCATCATAGGGATTTCTGAAACTCTAAAGGCAAACAACAAAATACCAGGATCCAACCAGAGCTCAGAGCAACATCCTTGCTCTGGTTGTCAAACTATATTTTACAATTCAATCAGACAAATACCTATGACCTATTCTAGGCACATCCCTAAAGGAAGGGTAGCACCTTAGAAACAAATCTTTGGGATCCATAGATTGATAAAGCTCACTATCATTTTTCCAAGTTTTGATCCAATAAAGAATAGCTGGTACCACTACCAGGACTATCTAGATGAATCAATTAGATAAGATCTGAATCCCTAAGCCTCAGACCAACATCATTGGTCTTAGGGAATTCAGATAAGAGCATCTCTATTTATCTTTCAAAGCCAAGATTGTCTTAAGCATAAACTAACCAAATCCATGGTTTAGAATCAGACTTGTGTGCCATACATGATGGTGTCACAAGAACAATCCAATATGAATCAGGAAAGACAGTAAATCATCATAGATTCAGACAATCAACTATCTAATCATTTTCCTGTTAACACAGGAATCATAACTAGGATATTCCTATGTTACACTTCACTGTTTGATGATCTCAAACCACATGTTAATTCCCAAGCTAACAGCACTAAGACAGTAGCTGTATCCTATCATAATCATGACCATGAATCAATTAAACTGTGGAAATCTATCAAGTCATCGGCTTTACCAAGCATGTTTCCCAAACAACTACATCATCTGAATCAGATGCAATCCAAGCATCAAATCATCTAGTAAGCCACCAGAAACATCATAGATCATTTTAAGCAACAAGCCTCAGGCCAATAATCATTTAGCATGTGTACAGACCATCCAAACATGATTCAATTCATCCAGCACATGATCAATCACATAACAGGAACCCTAACTGGAAATCATCTCAATCTGAATCAGACAGTAGCCAGAAAGGACACTGCCAACATCTAGCACCAAATCAGCAAGCACAGAGAGCACCAGGGGAGGTGAATGAAACTCACCGTAGGTCCTCGCTGAAGAATAGAAGAGGAAGCAGAGGGGCCGACGACCATGGCGGCACGGGGAGCACCCCAGAGGGGGCGCTGCAACCCGCACGGTGCCACGGCAATGACCCTGATCACGCCTGGAGGTGCAAAACATCACCTCGACGCACGACGACCACGGCAACACTTGAATCCATGCTAACCCACAAACCCTAGGGTTCGGGACGGCATATATCCATTGCTGGGGAGCCTAGGCTCGAATATAATTGGATAGAACAAACGAGCGTCATTGACAACCCCTTGTTACACCACGGCGGTGACCAGAATGGCCGACGACGGCAGGAATCGTCGGTGGCGACATAGCCGGCCACAGGGTCGGCGTCAGAGGAGGAGAAGATGAACTCGAGAGAGAGAGAGAGGCAGTGAGGAGTGGGTCGAGGTGGGCCAGACCCTTCAGGGTGGCTCTTTTGTCTAGGACTAATGGGCCACCAGGGCCCAACAAGATTAACCAGCCCAGAAACATTTCTAGGCCTGTTTTAATAAAAAGGAAAAGACCAAAATACCCTTGGACTTAATAAAATTCTAGAAAATAAAATAAAATTCCAAAAATTATAAATAAAATACTTTTGGATTCACAATAATCCATACTATTCAAATAAAATGAAATATAAAGTTTTAGATATTTAAAATTTTATAAGAATTTTGTAATTTATATATATTCCTTATGGAATTTTACAAAATTATTGAAAGATGATAAAATAAATAAAAATCACTTTCATTATATATTCATATTATAGTATTTTTGAAAAATACTAAATAAATATTTAATAACAATTTTAAGGTATAATTGATAATTCCTAAAAGAATTATTAAAGCAATAAAAATTAAATAAAAGGGAAATAAAATAAAATAATTCAATATATGTTATAAATATTAAAAGACAATATTTATAAATCCTTTATTACTAAAAAAGGAACTTTGGGGGGTAAATGCATATAAAATTAAATAATGCATTACATTACTTGTATAATCATTTTGCTTCTTTAAATATTGTCCTTATCGGGCAATAATGATGTTTTTGTAGAACTAGAAGCTCAAGGTCCAGTGCAAGCATCAGACTTCACTACCTTGCCATCACCAGGCAAGTTCATCACTTGCTCATGTCCTTTGAGGAGTCTTTATCAAAGTATTTGCAAATTGTGTGTTATCATATATGCTATAAAAGAAATAAAATATTATTTTCACAAATAAAGAAATCATAGATATCATCCTAAGTGATGATATAATGGAGCAATAGAACTTAGAGTTCTAATTGCAACAATTATGATCAAGTAGGGACTTAATAACCCCTGACATCAGTGATTCTAGCGTCTTATATTACGCGTTAGCCATGAGATTTGGAATGGGACAGAGAAGTCAGCTGTATCTTGTTCCTCTCGCATGAAGCCGGATGTGCAGGTCGTGGCTGTTATCCTCGTAGCATGCATATTAATTGGTAATTCATAGAGGATATGCAGCATATGGGTGGGAACCCTCATCGTCCCACGATAGTTCTGGCATCTAACGGTTTGTACAAACCATTGCCGTAATTCATTATGTGGGCATGGTGTACACCAAGGAGGCATGCGGGGTCGCGAAGGGGGCAGTGATTGGCTTGGACCAACTACTGGGCCCCACATCATGGAATTGTGGACGGGAAAGTACGCCCGGTTGTGCAACAAGGAGTTCATCTCTCATGGGTAAAGTAACGCACCTCTGTAGAGTGTAAGAATTGTAACTTGTTACTCCCTGTTCCGGAAGGAGCTACGAACGCGGCAGGAACGGAACTCCATGAAAGTTCTGGTTAACCTGTGAAGGCTGATTGTCATAGTTTTTCAGAATAAAATCAATCTTTGAAGAAATATTTACAAAAACTGCATAGTACCAAGGATTTATAATCTGAGGTGTTAGTTAGAGTATCAAACTTCCCACCTTGCATATAATGAACTTGTTGGGTAACGCTGTTACTCATTCTTTCCTTTGATCCCTTGCTTAGACTCTGAGGATCCCGAAGACGTACCAATGTATGCAGCCAAATGCCAAGAAGATGTGTTCTACGAGGAACCTGATCTGTCCGGAGTCTTTGAAGGAGTGGATTACGAGATCCGCTACAGTGTCGATGAGAACGAGTCCAACTAAGTACCTAGTTAGTAGTAACTAACGGAGCCGAGCAGCATGAACTCTATAGAATAAGCTGCTGAGCTCAACTCCTAGTCGGAGTTGCTACTTTTAAATTCTGCTAAACACTTTATATTTTGGTTTGTAAGTTGGATCTTGTGGAAGTCTTGAACTTCCTGTATTGTAATAATAATAATGTGTGTACTTTTGTAATATGGACCCGCAATGTTTCTGTTGTACCACTCTGAGGGATGTGATATTTACGGAACGGTTTTCTGTGGATGTCATGTCAACGACAATAGTGTACTACACATGTAGTGGTATGTTGGGTCACCGCAATCACCTTCCACACCATACAGTTAATCCTTTGTTGCAGCAACTGGTGAGATTGACAACCTCACTGTTAGTTGGGGCAAAGTCTTGATTTTGTGTTGTGTAGGTTTCCACGTTGCTTGCAACACCTTTGAGACGTTTCCTTCCTCCTACTGGTTCGATAATCTCGGTTTCTTACTGAGGGAAGACTTGCTGATGTGCTACATCATACCTTTATTTTGGGGTTTCCCGATGAAGCGCTCCACGTTGACGCAGCGCCATCATCCCTCTCCTTCTCTTTTTATATAGTCTAAGTTTTAAATTCCCATTGTTTAGTTTAACCCAATGCAAATCGCCGCATCCATTTTATTTGTGCATCACATACCAGGCATCGTATTTTCTCCTATAAATGTCCATGGACTACTCTGCCTCCCAGGAGCCTCTCAGCGCGCCACACTTTTCAGTCGTTCGATCAGGCCAAATAGTGTCGTTTTCATCCCGTGTTGATTCATTAGCCGTTGGATCAGGTAACAACTTTTCTTACTTCTCGTATGGATGAAAGAGTCCATGACAGCTGGGACCATGTGCGTGTGTGTCTATGAGATTGAGACATTGATTTTTCGGCTCCGCGCCGCTCGTTCTGGTCGTTGGTCAACGAGGGGTGAAAACCTAGATCGCAAAATATCTGCTCCACCTCTCCCCCAATCCAGCCTATTCTTCTCCTCCCCATTGATGCCTTTCCTCTCATTTCCTTCCCAATCCATGCCTCCTATCTCTCGCTCCCTCAATCCATTGGCAGGAGCAGTCTAGCGCATGCAGCCAGCAGTAGGAGCTCGTGGAGGTGGTCAGGGCATGAGCTCTTGGGAATGAGCAGCAAGGTCAGACGGACATGAGCAGGAGGTTGGGGAGGCTAGCTATCTCCTTTCTCTCTCTCCTGGTTGGATCGCCCTCGGCCACCGCAGTGGCGTCCTCTTATCGTTGGAGCTTCCTTGACTCCACTAGGTCCGGAGCGAGCACCACGACAGCATGCGAGCATCAGCAGTCGGCCCTGGCAAGGATGGGGAGTAGGTCATCTGCCCATAGCTGAGCCTTCTTATCTTCCTCTGATTCGTTTCTAGGATAATTTATTGATCTAATGTCTTGATTTCCTATTCATGTGCTCCGCATCTGTATAGTTGGATGTGGTGTTTTTCTGGCTCGCTAAGATGGTTGATGTTTCTTGTGGTTTGGTGTTATTTCTTGTAGTTTAGACATGGGTTTAAGTGAGGACAGTAGTCATACAAAGGTGAATTGCAAGAGTGAGTACATCATAGAAAGTGGAACTAGAGATGCTTTCATATACAAAAAATACAAAACTGCTTTTATTGTATTTAAGCCACTCAATCATGTGGGGGAATTCTTAGAATTAATGATTTAAGATTTTACATAGGCACATATAGGAGAGTAAAAGATTGTTGCATTTAAGGCACTCAATCATGGAAAGCACTTTTTTGAATTCTTAGTAATGTCTTACTCTTTCAAAAGTGATGGTTGTAGTTGTATAATGTTTTAAAACAGGCCATCCATTTGTTCCCCCTCAGAGCATTAGTCCCGGTTGCGCCACGAACCGGGACTAATGCTGGCACGCATCCCGGTTCGAGCGGGCACGGGGCCCGAAGGCATGCATCCCGGTTGGTAAGGGGGCATACGTCCCGGTTTATAACACAAACCGGGACTAAAGGTTGGGCGTGAGCCACGTGGCGTGGCACACACCTTTAGTCCCGATTTGTGTTACAAACCGGGACGTATGCTCTCGCCCTCTATAAATGCAACACCCCAGCCCTCTGCCTTCACTCTGTTTTTTCTTGATGGAAGGTGTGAGGGGTGTGCTAGTTTTTTCCCCTATGCATGCATTCAAGGTGTTTGATGAAATGTTTGAGTGAATGATCCCGTTCAATTTCTCATAGAACAAAAATATAGAAGGTGTCCGAGACGCACTTGAGCTTTCTCCTCTTTATTTTCCTCGATCGAGGTTAGCAATCTTATCTTTTCTCTGTCATTGATACAATGCATGTGTCGATGTGAATTGGTCATTTCACTATTTATGATGTCCTGTTTTTTGATAAACTTACTTATATGATGCAGATGAACGATCGGGAATGGATGTACGGTGACCGGCGCGTAGCCGGGTATATGAAAGGCGTGGATAAATTTATCGATGTGGTTACGGCAAACAAAGAGAATGGTTTTATACGTTGTCCATATGTTCAATGTCGGAACAACAAGGAGTACTCTTCCTTGAAAATCATTCGCGGCCACCTGATTATGAAAGGTTTCATGCCCAACTATAATTGTTGGACCAAGCACGGGGAAAGATGGGTTATGATGGAAGATGGTGAAGAAGAAGATGATGATAACAACTATCATCATATGTTTCCTGAATACAGTGATACTGCAATGGAAGACAATGGAGAGGAAGGAGGTGAAGAACGGGCATCAGATGAGCCGGTTGATGAACTTGGTAGGGTCATTTCTGATGCAAAGCGAGACTATGAAACAGAAAATGAGAAGTTGAAGTTAGAGGGCATGTTAGAATATCACAAGAAATTGCTATACCCAAATTGTGAAGATGGCAGCACAAAGCTCGGTACCACACTGGAATTGTTGCGATGGAAGGAAGAGTGTGGTCTAACTGACTCCTCATTTGAAAAGATGCTGAAAATAATGAAGCCGAAGTTTCCAAAACATAACGAACTTCCCGAGAGTACCTACGAAGCAAAGAATACTCTTTGTCCTCTAGGATTAGATGTGCAAAAGATACATGCATGCATTAATGACTGCATCCTCTACCGCAGTAAGGAGTATGCGAATTTAGATAAATGCCCGGTATGCAATGCATTGCGGTATAAAATCAAACGAGATGACCCTGGTGATGTTGAGGGAGAGCCCCTCCGGAAGAGGGTTCCTGCTAAGGTTATGTGGTATGCTCCTATAATACCAAGGTTGAAACACATGTTCAGAAACAAAGAGCATGCTAGGTTGTTGCGATGGCACAAAGAAGACCGTAAGAAAGACGGGAAGTTGAGACACCCTGCTGATGGGTCACAGTGGAGAAAAATCGAGAGAGACTTCCCAGACTTTGCAGGTTACGCAAGGAACTTATGGTTTGGTCTAAGTACGGATGGCATGAATCCTTTTGGGGAGCAGAGCTGCAGTCACAGCACCTGGCCCATGACTCTATGTATCTACAACCTGCCTCCTTGGTTGTGCATGAAGCGTAATTTCATTATGATGCCAGTGCTCATCCAAGGCCCGAAGCAAACGGGCAACGACATTGATGTGTACCTTAGGCCATTAGTTGAAGAACTCTTACAGTTGTGGGGCAAACCAGGTGTACGTGCGTGGGATGAGAACAAACAGGAGCCATTTGATCTACGAGGGTTGTTATTCGTAACCATCAATGATTGGCCTGCTCTTAGTAACCTTTCAGGATAGACAAACAAGGGATATAAGGCATGCACACACCGTTTAGATAAGACTGAAGGTACATATTTGCATAAATGCAAGAAGGTTGTGTACCTGGCGAATCGATGATTTCTTCTGACCAATCATCCCGTAAGAAAGAAAGGCAAGCATTTCAAAGGTGAGGCAGATCACCGGAAGAAGCCTGAACTCCCTGCTGGTGATGATGTATTTGGTATGGTCAAGGACATAGAATTAATCTTTGGAAAGGGTCCCGACGGTCAATCAGTTCCGAACGACGTCGCTACAGGACACGCACCCATGTGGAAGAAGAAATCTATATTTTGGGAGCTGCCATATTGGAAAGTCCTGTGTGTCCGCTCTTCAATCGACGTGATGCACATGACGAAGAATCTTTGCGTGAACCTGCTAGGATTCCTAGGCGTGTATGGGAAGACAAAAGATACACCAGAAGCACGGGAGGACCAACAAATTATGAAAGACCCAAAGAACATGCATACATAGAACAAGACGGATAAAGGGCGTCACTTAAGTCGTGCTAGCTATGCTCTTACCAAAGCAGAGAAGGAAATATTTTTTGAAATCCTTTACAGTATCAAGGTGCCATCGGGCTTCTCATCTAATATAAAGGGGATAATAAATATGGCAGAGAAAAAGTTCCAAAACCTGAAGTCTCATGACTGTCATGTGATTATGACGCAGTTGCTTCCGATTGCATTGAGGGGGCTTCTACTGGAAAATGTTCGAGTACCCATTGTGAAGCTGTGTGCATTCCTCAATGCAATATCTCAGAAGGTAATCAATCCAGATATTCTGCCAAGGTAACATAAGGATGTGGTACAATGTCTTGTTAGTTTTTAATTGGTGTTCCCACCATCCTTCTTCAATATTATGACGCATCTCCTGGTTCACCTAGTGGAAGAGATTGCCATTCTCGGTCCGGTATTTCTGCACAATATGTTCCCCTTTGAGAGGTTCATGGGAGTCTTAAAGAAATATGTTCATAACCGTGCTAGACCAGAAGGAAGCATATCCAAGGGATATGGAACAGAGGAGGTCATTGAGTTTTGTGTTGACTTTATTCCTGAACTTAAGCCGATTGGTGTTTCTGACTCGTGGCATGAGGGAAGACTGAGTGGAAAAGGCACGCTGGGAAAGAAAGCAATGATATGTAGGGACGGGGATTCTTTCACTAAAGCACACTACACAGTTCTACATAATTCCACCTTGGCAGCTCCGCATATCGAGGAACACAAGAATATTGTACGCTCCAAAAACCCGGGGAAGCCTGAATCATGGATTACAGATGAACACATGAAGTCTTTCGGTGGTTGGATGCGGACACATCTCTTGAATGACACCACTGTTGGAGATCAGCTATACTTGTTGGCCGCGTCACCATCTTCTACTGTATTGAATTTCCAAGGGTACGAAATAAATGGGAATACATTCTACAAGATCGCCCAAGATAAAAAGAGCACCAACCAAAATAGTGGTGTCCGCTTTGATGCAATTGACGAGAATGGACAAAAGGACACATATTATGGTTACATAGAGGAGATATGGGAACTAGACTATGGAGTCTCTTTTAAGGTCCCTTTGTTTTGCTACAAATGGGTCAACCTGAATGGGGAAGGGGTAAAGATAGACCAGTTGTACGGAATGACAACAGTGGATCTCAACAATCTTGGTTATAGAGATGAACCATTCGTCCTAATCAATGATGTGTCTCAGGTTTTCTATGTGAAGGACATGTCCTCCAGACGGAAAAAAAGAAAAAATATGCAAACGAATACATCATATGATGAGCCAAAGCGTCACATAGTTCTTTCAGGGAAAAGAAACATCGTGGGAATAGAGGACAAGACAGACATGTCAGAAGATTATAATAAGTTTGATGAAATTCCGTCCTTCACAGTGAAAACTGACCCAAGCATTCCGTTAAGTAAAGAAGATGCTCCATGGTTACGTCTGAAGCGATCATAAGGAAGGACATATGCCAAGAAGTTCATGCTCATATTATGTAACTCTAGTTCATGTCTTTCGCGGTTTGTGGCTTCACCGAAGGATATCTTTCGCGGTTTGTGGCTTGACCGGGACTATATATATAGGGGGACTTTAGTCCCGGTTTTGTAGTCTCAGTTTTTAATATTAATAAATGTCTTGAGTGTTAGTCCCGTTTTGTGGCTGGACCGGGACTATGAAGAAGTTGTCCCGATTCGTACTTACCATTAAGATCTGATCTCCAAACGCGCGCGGTCACATATTAGGGAGTGCCTCTATGACCAGTTTCTTGGAGATGTCGGAGGACTGGGATCCGGCGGCATCTTCCTGAAACTGGTCGTAGTGGTGTCCCTTCTCTCAAAAACCATCTTGCAGCTTGTAACTTCTCTAACTAGATCAATACACCTGGGAGCTAACTAATTTCACATATTAGGGAGTGCCTCTATGACCAGTTTCTCGGAGATGCCGGAGGACTGGAATCCGGCGGAATCTCCCTGAAACTGGCCGTAGTGGTCTCCCTGCTCTCGAAAACCATCTTGCAGCTTGTAACTTCTCTAACTAGATCAATACGCCTGGGAGCTAACTAATTTCACATATTAGGGAGTGCCTCTATGACCAGTTTCTCGAAGATGCCGGAGGACTGGGTTCCGTCGGCATCTCCCTGAAACTGGCCGTAGTGGTGTCCCTTCTCTCGAAAACCATCTTGGAGATGCCTCAAACTGGCTGGAGGACTGGACTCACAAGGATGCCTATTTATAGTACAAGCAGCTCGGCATAGTATCGACACTTACGAAATAATGTCAACACTCACCCCTATTATTAGTGTTGACTCGTGTTTTGTCCCGGTTGGTGTCTCCAACCGGGACTAAAGGTTCATCTTTAGTCCCGGTTGGTGACACCATCCGGGACAAGGTACACGCCGCACGACATAATGTCGACACTCACCCCTATCATTAGTGCTGCCTGGCCCAGCCTGCCGAAACCCCTCCAACCGGGACTAAAGATGAACCTTTAGTATATTAAAAATCTAAACGATGAAAATCCTTCGCGTGGTGTCATATTATGTGACATAGTTGAAAGGAAAAATACCAGACTTTGTATATTGATCATGTCTCGAAAAAACCTTCACAAAATGACCTATTATGTTCGAGGTTTCATGGCTTTCGGTCCAAATGATCGATGTTATGTGCTGAATCACGACATAGTTTGTGATGCTGTGCTCATATTATGCATGCGTGTGGACATTGGTATGGAGAACAATGTTGCACGAGGAAGTTTTCCTTTTTGTCGCACGGAAAAGCCCTTTTCCATTTTCCGAGCGCAAAAAAACGGGTCGTTTTGTGAAGTAACCACCAAAATGCCGTTTTAGAATGCTACCGTCCCATTTTCCTAAAATACTAGACCACCTTACATGGACTATCTCCCAACCGGGACATCTCAAACCTTTTCGTCCATCCCGGGTAAAAAGAACAAATGTATGCCGAATCGGTAGGAAGTGGGTCCGGTTTGTACTATAGGTACATGATCTATCGCCCGTGATTTTTTGAAAAAATCATTTTTAGACTCGCAATATGTGGTTTCTTCAGAGATCCAATGCAAGTTCTAACGATGCTCGTCCCCTATCTTCATGCACGCCGGTTCGACCATAGTTAGAAATTCAGAAAATTCAAAACGGGCATAATAAATTCAAAAAAATCCGAACAATGAAAATCCTTTGCGTGGTGTCATATTATGTGATATAGTTGAAAGGAAAAATACCAGACTTGGTATATTGATCATGTCTCGAAAAAACCTTCACAAAATGACCTATCATGTTCGAGGTTTCATGGCTTTCGGTCCAAATGACCGATGTTATGTGCTGAATCACGGCATAGTTTGTGATGTTGTGCCCATCTTATGCATGTGTGTGGACATTGGTATGGAGAACAATGTTGCAGGAGGAATTTTTCCTTTTTGTCGCATGGAAAAGCCCTTTTCCATTTTCTGAGCGCAAAAAACGGGTCGTTTTGTGAAGTAACCACCAAAATGCCGTTTCAGAATGCTACCGTCCCATTTTCCTAAAATACTAGACCACCTTACATGGACTATCTCCCAACCGGGGCATCTCAAACCTTTTCTTCCATCCCGGGTAAAAAGGACAAATGTCTGCCGAATTGGTAGGAAGTGGGTCCGGTTTGTACTATAGGTACATGATCTATCGCCCGTGATTTTTTGAAAAAATCATTTTTAGAC
Organism: Avena sativa; assembly: GCA_916181665.1. Lineage (NCBI taxonomy): Eukaryota > Viridiplantae > Streptophyta > Magnoliopsida > Poales > Poaceae > Avena > Avena sativa. The sequence goes on along the minus strand of OV702294.1, from coordinate 159,287,150 downwards.
TCGCAATATGTGGTTTCTTCAGAGATCCAATGCAAGTTCTAACGATGCTCGTCCCCTATCTTCATGCACGCCGGTTCGACCATAGTTAGAAATTTAGAAAATTCAAAACGGGCATAATAAATTCAAAAAAAAATCCGAACAATGAAAATCCTTCGCGTGGTGTCATATTATGTGACATAGTTGAAAGGAAAAATACCAGACTTGGTATATTGATCATGTCTCGAAAAAACCTTCACAAAATGACCTATCATGTTCGAGGTTTCATGGCTTTCGGTCCAAATGACCGATGTTATGTGCTGAATCACGGCATAGTTTGTGATGATGTGCCCATATTATGCATGCGTGTGTACATTGGTATGGAGAACAATGTTGCACGAGGAAGTTTTCTTTTTTGTCGCACGGAAAAGCCCTTTTCCATTTTCAGAGCGCAAAAAACGGGTCGTTTTGTGAAGTAACCACCAAAATGCCGTTTCAGAATGCTACCGTCCCATTTTCCTAAAATACTAGACCACATTACATGGACTATCTCCCAACCGGGACATCTCAAACCTTTTCGTCCATCCCGGGTAAAAAGGACAAATGTCTGCCGAATTGGTAGGAAGTGGGTCCGGTTTATACTAGAGGTACATGATCTATCAGCCGTGATTTTTTGAAAAAAATCATTTTTAGACTCGCAATATGTGGTTTCTTCAGAGATCCAATGCAAGTTCTAACGATGCTCGTCCCCTATCTTCATGCACGCCGGTTCGACCATAGTTAGAAATTCAGAAAATTCAAAACAGGCATAATAAATTCAAAAAAAATCCGAACAATGAAAATCCTTCGCATAGTGTTATATTATGTGACATAGTTGAAAGGAAAAAAATACCAGACTTGGTATATTGATCGTGTCTCAAAAAAACCTTCACAAAATGACCTATCATGTTCGAGGTTTCATGGCTTTCGGTCCAAATGACCGATGTTATGTGCTGAATCACGACATAGTTTGTGATGTTGTGCCCATATTATGCATGCGTGTAGACATTGGTATGGAGAACAATGTTGCAGGAGGAAGTTTTCCTTTTTGTCGCACGGAAAAGCCCTTGTCCATTTTCCGAGCGCAAAAAACGGGTCGTTTTGTGAAGTAACCACCAAAATGCCGTATCAGAATGCTACCGTCCCATTTTCCTAAAATACTAGACCACCTTACATGGACTATCTCCCAACCGGGACATCTCAAACCTTTTCGTCCATCCCGGGTAAAAAGGACAAATGTCTGCCGAATCGGTAGGAAGTGGGTCCGGTTTGTACTACAGGTACATGATCTATCGCCCGTGATTTTTTGAAAAAATCATTTTTAGACTCGCAATATGTGGTTTCTTCAGAGATCCAAAGCAAGTTCTAACGATGCTCGTCCCCTATCTTCATGCACGCCGGTTCGACCATAGTTAGAAATTCAGAAAATTTAAAACGGGCATAATAAATTCAAAAAAAATCAGAACAATGAAAATCCTTCGCGTGGTGTCATATTATGTGACATAGTTGAAAGGAAAAATACCAGACTTGGTATATTGATCATGTCTCAAAAAAACCTTCACAAAATGACCAATCATGTTCGAGGTTTCATGGCTTTCGGTCCAAATGACCGATGTTATGTGCTGAATCACGGCATAGTTTGTGATGCTGTGCCCATATTATGCATGCATGTGGACATTGGTATGGAGAACAACGTTGCAGGAGGAAGTTTTCCTTTTTGTCGCACGGAAAAGCCCTTTTCCATTTTCCGAGTGCAAAAAACGGGTCGTTTTGTGAAGTAACCACCAAAATGCCGTTTCACAATGCTACCGTCCCATTTTCCTAAAATACTAGACCACCTTACATGGACTATCTCCCAACCGGGACATCTCAAACCTTTTTGTCCATCCCGGGTAAAAAGGACAAATGTCTGCCGAATCGGTAGGAAGTGGGTCCGATTTGTACTACAGGTACATGATCTATCGCCCGTGATTTTTTGAAAAAATCATTTTTAGACTCGCAATATGTGGTTTCTTCAGTGATCCAATGCAAGTTCTAAATGAGCCATTTTTCTTCCCGCCATTTTTCACGGCATTTCTCCCGCCAGTTTTTCCCGCCAGTTCTTCCCTCCAGTTATCTTCCTGCCATTTCTCACTATATATATATGTAGGGTTGACCTCCATTGTCATTGCACATATCTAGACTCATATCTGCAACCTCATCACTCTTTCCCATGACTTCCACCGTAGCACTAACTCCCAGGGAGGCGGAGGCGCTTTGCGCCTCGAACTACCCCTACCCGCCGGGCTACTGTGTCCCCGTCGGCTGGATGCTGAGCGCCGGATGCGTGCCGGTTCCTCCTGTCCCTTTAGGTGTGGCGCGTCGGATGACCATCACGAACCACTACTACTTCGAGCTCACGCCGGAGCAGCGGAGGAATCCCAGATGGCATCCCGACTATTTCCCAACTTGGGAAGCCTTCTTCATGGATCGGCATGAGAGGGCACTCGCCAGGCACGAGGAGGATGGCCCACCTCCTCCGAACTTCAACGAGGCCAGCCGTCGGTTGTGGTGGCGCGGTCGGACTCTCCAGAGCGTCATGGCCTACGACACGGTCGTCGACTCTAGCCCCCGCCTGCGCTACTCTCAAGTCCAGTCCACTCGTACTCAGCCTTCAAGGTTCAACTACGTCGACCCCGACGACGATAGCGACGACGGCCGCGGCGAATACGACGACTATAGTGGCGAGTATTATAGGTGTAGGCAGGAGCATGACTGAATCACTCCAACATTGCAAAACAAGTTCGGCCGATTGTGGCTTAATCTGGCCATGTATCTTAATTTTCAGTTCTTCTATGTAACTTTGTGTTAGTTGCGTTATGTACTTTAATTCCAGTTCTATCCTAATAAAAATTTCTTTCCGCCCATTAATATATAAAAAATATAAGTTAATTCAAATCCAAATTAAAACACAGAAAATAGTTTTGAATTATTTAAAAATAGAAAATGGTTTTGAATTATTTATTCAAATCTAGACACTTTTCATGTTTAAAGTTTTTCTAAATTCCAAATTAATATTCAAAAAAATAAGTTAATTCATTATTAATTTTAAATGGTTCATAGTTTAAATGGTTACATTAATTATTTTTAAAAACAAAAAATGGTTTTGAATTAGTTATTCAAATTCAAACACTTTTTATGTTTAAAGTTTTTTAAATTCCAAATTAATATTCAAAAAATATAAGTTAATTCATTTTTAATTTTTAATGGTTCATAGTTTAAATGGTTACATTAATTATTTTTAAAAACATAAAATGGTTTTGAATTAGTTATTCAAATTCAAACACTTTTTATGTTTAAAGTTTTTCTAAATTCCAAATTAATATTCAAAAAATATAAGTTACTTCATTTTTAATTTTAAATGGTTCATAGTTTAAATGGTTACATTAATTATTTTTAAAAAAGTAAATAGTTTTGAATTAGTTATTCAAATTCAAACACTTTTTATGTTTAAAGTTTTTCTAAATTCTAAATTAATATTCAAAAAATATAAGTTAATTCATTTTTGATTTTAAATGGTTCATAGTTTAAATGGTTACATTAATTATTTTTAAAAACAGAAAATGGTTTTGAATTAGTTATTCAAATTCAAACACTTTTTATGTTTAAAGTTTTTCTAAATTCCAAAGTAATTATCATTTAAAAAAATTACAAATTTAAACCCCAAAATAAAAAATAAGGCGGGACAGAGAGAAAATTCCTGAAATTTTTTGAAAACAGGGTCATATGTCCCGGTTGGAGCCACCAACCGGGACTAAAGATCCTGCGCGCGCCAACCCTTGGTCTGCTGAAAAAAGCGGAATATACGTTCCGGTTGGTGGCTCCAACCGGGACGTATGACCCTTTAGCCCCGGTTGGAGCCACCAACCGAGACGTATACTCTTCCTCTTTATAACTTGCGTGCCTCTTCTTCTTCTTCCCTATCTCACTTCTCTGCTTCTTCTCTGCTTTCATCGACGACGCCGCCTCTGCCTCCGTCTCCGTCTCTGGCCGCGTGCCCTCGGCCGTCTCCGTCATCCTCGCCACAAGCGCTCCGGCCGCCACCCCAGCGCGCTCCGGACGCCTCTGCCTTCGCCTCCGTGCCGCCGCCTTCGTCCTCCGTCTGCGGCGCGCACCCTCCGTCTCCGCCTCTGGCCGCGCGCGTCCTCGGCCGTACTCCGTCATCCGCGCGCACCCTCGACCGGCCGTACTCCGTCATCCTCGCTTCGACCGCCACCGCCGCACGCTCCGGCCGCCACCGCCTCCCGTGTCCAGCGTCGGCCGCCACCCGCCTCTCCCTCTCGTACTTCTCCGACCGCGTCGCCCGTGTATGTCCAGCACCGGTATACCACCCGATCGAGAGAGGCTCTTTTATTAGTACCATGTATATAGATTTTTTTGACATGTGTATATACTATGTATTTTTTTGACATGTGTAGATGTATTTAGATTTTAGGTGTGTGTATGCATATATTATTTTATTAGGTGTATGTATATATTATTTTAGGTGTATATTATTCTAGGTGTATGTATATATTATTTAGATTTTAGGTGTATAGTTGTTAGATGATTTAGGTGTGTATTTAGATGATGTAGATCCCGACGCGCGCGCGCACTAGTGATGATATTTAGTTGATGATTATTTTAGTTGATACGATCCCGACGCGCGCGCACATGGAGACGTGTCGCCGGCCGTCCCGCCGTCAGGCTGCCCGCCATCACCTCTGTCCGCCGCCGTGCATCGTCGTGCATTCTCTCCCTCTTTCTCCCCCTCGCGTGTGTTCTCTCCCTCTCTGGACAAACCCTAGCTGGCCCTAGTAGCCGGCCGTCGTGGTGAGCTCCTGGTTCTCGTGGACCCTATCTCTCGCCCCCTCTCGCTCTTGTTCCTCCTCCCCATCGACCACATGCCACCACCGCCGCTCACCGTCGTCGTGCTCCCCTCTCCGGTGACCTTTTCGAGGTGGCGCCGCTACTCTTTGGCTCGCCTCAACCTCCTCTCTCTAGCACGCACACGCACACGGCCTAGCTCGCGCTCCACCGCCGTCCCCTTTGTCGTTCTGAGGCTCACCGGCGTCAATGACATCACGGTGACGTCACCCCGGCGTCGGCACATGGTCAACCCCCAGTCAACCTGGCCTGGGTCCCACCCTGCCCACGTGGAGGATGAGTTGGCCTAGGGCCCAACTGTCTATCTCTCTGGCTAGCTGTAGCCCGGGTGTAAAAAGTATATAAGTTGGTTTTACCTTTTTAAGCTATAATCATGCATTGCTAATCAAAATGTTCAAAAAAATGAGTTCTACCTTTTTAAGCTATAATCATGCATTGCTAATCAACTTTAATGACAAGTTTAATTAGAGAACTAAATCAACCCCTCTCATGTGTTTACGGAGTTTCCCGAGTTAGGGTTTTCAACCCTCGGAACCCCGTTTAAATTGTCAAGCAAGTTTTAGGGTTTCATTTCAATGCAATTCAACTTGTCATATCATCATCCTTGTTTGAGCATTCGGCCTATCCCTCCTCCCCGACCGCCACAGCGCCTCCGTCTCCGTCCATCGCCACGCGCTCCAGCCGCCACTTCCCTTTTAGTGTGTATGTATATATTGTGTATGTATATAGTGTGTATGTATATATTTTTATTATTGTGTATGTATATATTAGGGTTTCTATGAATTAGGGTTTATCCATTTTGACTTATCCGTTTTTTCACCTATGCAGAAAATATGGACCCACATGTCAGAGACGAAGAAAAGGAAGAGTTGATCCAAGGTGTGATCCGCGGGGAAGAAAATTTAGATGTATCGACGTTTCTGAACAACTCCGGTGAGGGTGATCCTCTTTTTGCCAGAATAGACGACTTGTTTGAGGTTGAAGGTGTTGCCTTCCGCGAGGGAGAAGGCGATGCCTTGTGTAATCGAGAAGACGACCGCTCTGGCGAGGTGCATGTAATATAATTAATTCATTAATTAATCATTTGCTATCTATATAGAAATAGTAACAACGATCTTTCTTCTTTTAGCCCTCCGGATCGAAGAAATCTACTGAAAAGAGCAGACGAGGCCCAACCAAAAAGTTGGAAGACCATGAGAGGTTCATGATCAAAGATGTCGCTGAAGACGGCAAACCGACGGCTCCCGAAGTTGTCGCAAACAAATTTGTGGCACACTGCAGAGTAATCGTTAGGGACTTAATCCCAATCACCATTCGAAATTGGAATAGGCCTGCTGATGCGGAAGAAGAGGGAACATGTTTCTTTGTCCCTAACCACGCCAAAGATTTACTTTGGAAGAGGCTCATGGTTAATTTCAAACTACCGAAGATAGAGCCAGATCTAAATGCGGAGGATCCAGTTGAGGACGCCTTAGAACATGGGAAATCCATGGAGGCTAAGGTCAGGGAGTGGGCTTTGAAGAAGATGGCCCAGTGTTTCACCAACTGGAAGAAAAGATTGCACCTTGACTATGTCGTGAAAGAGAAGACTCCCGATTTTAAGAATATTCAGTTTGAGAAGATAAAACCATTCTGGGCTGAGTTTGTGAAATACAAGACATCGGAAAAAGATAACAAAATGTCTGCAACGAATAAGCTGAATGTTGCTAACAAGAAGTATCACCATACTATGGGGCAAGGTGGCTACAGGGCTGGCATTCCTAAGTGGGAGAAACTTGAGAATGAACTGCGTTCTAAAAAGATCACCCCAGAGACAGACGATTGGGTAGAACGTGCAAGGAATTGGTTTTACGAGCATAGGGACACGTTGGACTCAGAAGGGAAGTGTATATATAAAATACGACATAAAAAGACCCCTTGCCAATCGATAAGATGAGAAAAGCAGTAAAGGCTGTTAAAGATGGGGACTTCATTCCCGATAGAGAGAATGATGAGCTCACACTCGCCCTTGGAAATAAGGAACATGATGCACGAACACGAGGCACAAGCGGCTCCAAACCATGGAGGATTCGGTTTCCCGAAGAGAGGTGGAAATATCCTGATAGAAGCCGTCAGAGGAGAAAGGACAGGGCGGAAGTTGAAGCAGATATTCAGAAAGAGCGAATGCGTATAATTGAAGAACGAATAAAGCAACAACAAGATGAAATTAACGCACTTAAAGAGCAAAGTACTACCGACCCATCTCAGCAGCACACTGCATTCGATACTACCGGCCTATCGAATAATCAAAAAGCAGTGTGGCTTCCACCGAGGTCCCGGGTGATGACAATGGCGATGACGATGGTGCACCGACGATGGCTCCTGTTGGCTACCCAGTGGATGATATCACAGAGATGACACACTGCGAGCTACATGTCAAAGTTGTGAACATATCAATGAAGGTGGCGGTCCGCTATGCCTTACCAATTGGACCCACACCAACTTACCACTGTCGTCCGGTTCCAGAGGGCTACGCTGTTGTCGGGGTGGATGAAATCATGCCCACCTTTGAAGTTTTGGATCTTCACTACCCTACAGGTGAAGGGGATGTGACTGTACTAGGAGACGCAACAAACGTCACCATTCTATGGCCAAAGGAATGTATCGTGCTTCGAAATCACACGCCAAGGCCATCTTCGTCGCCACCTCACCCATCTCCAGCGAGGTCGTCGCCGCCGCAGCAGCCGTCTTCGTCGCCTCACCCGGCTCCGTCGCCTCACCAATCTCCGGCGCAGCCATCGCCGCGGGAACCATCGCCGGCGCCTCAGGATAAAAAGCGTAAGCGTACCGCTACTCTGTGTCGTGGTAAGCAATCGCCAAACGTAAACAAGAACCTCTTCCAAAAGTACAAAGGTTCCTCCCAAGAGAGCTTATGACTGTACTGAAGAGGAGACTGCGGTGATCGTTGATACGAAAACGACAGCGTTTTTCGCTAAGATGAGGCGGCCGAAAGAGCCAGAGTTCCCCAGCACCAAAGAAGAAAAAGTCAGAGTGTTGAAAATGCTAAAGACTCTTCATCAACCCGAGCCAAAGCTGTCATCAGACTATGAGCGTTCTATTCTCAAGTCACATGCGGCACAACAAGCCTCGAAGAGCAGTACTGATACAAGCGAGAAATCTGTTGCCCAGCTCAGAGAACAAGCAAAACAGTCTTGCGCCCCTCTCAAGGTGATTTTCCAAACCAATGTGGGGTCGAGCAAATATGGGGCCGAAGAGCAGTATGATCCAGAGGTAGTTGCACAATACGGAGAAGCTGCCGCTGCTCAAGGCATGAGTATTGCCCAGTACTTATCCCAGTTAGAGTATTTACCCGTGAGGGAAGTAGCATACAAATACCAGTACGGCAAACCTCTCGTCAAACCTAAGGAGGTAAATAATCTTCCAACAAAAATGCGAAGATTGCATAACTGGTACATGCATGCCACAAAGGCCGGGGCTAACCGGATAGTGTTGAGGGTTACAAAAAAGCATCATAGGAAAGAAAAGGATGACATGATATCCATTGAATTTGATGAAATATTTCAATTATTCAATCAAGACGCCTTGGACAAATTGATCATCAGTTCCTATTGTCTGTAAGTACTAATTCTGTAATTAATTTAGTCTCTGGCTATCTCACCTTATTTATTGCATGTATATAATCATACTATAATATGCAGAATGGAGATTCTCGAATGCAGCAGAGGACAAATCTATGACATTGGCTTCATTGACCCATATTGGGTTCATGAAGCTAATCTCAAAACAAGCCCCCAGGATACGGAGGATAATATAGTACACGCGTTAAGGTTTCAAGAAACCAGAAGGGAAATACTTTTTTCCTTACAAATTCGAGTGAGTGTTATTGTCTTGTATACACTTTCTATTTCGCTTACTCGATGTTAAGTATATAATTGATTAGTTATGCATTCGCAGCTTCCACTATATTCTGTTAATCATTCAACTTGACAAAGGGCGTGTACTAGTCATGGACTCGAAACATAAACCCCTTGAGCAGTGGAAGAACATGCAGATGCTTCTCCAGCGGTAATTATAATCATTACGACACTATATCGGCAGCGTTCGTGAATTTTATGATATCAAGTAATTAATAACTTATTTTATTCGTTTTCTTCGCCGGGCAGCAGCGCTTGGAAACGGTTCACCAACAAGGCTAGGGGTGTTTAGAAAGCGGAGCTTACATTTCAAGCACTAGATGTAAGCACCACTAGCTATATCCGTGCATCTCTTTGATTCTAGTTTTGATACAGTTATTATCATGCTTGATTATTATTTTGATTGAACTATGTTCTCGTAAAGTGTCTGACGCAGGGACCAGGTAACAATCTGTGTGGATACTATGTTTGCGAGTTCATCCGGCAGACGTGCGATGAGAAGGGCAGAAATTTAGAGCAACTCCACGTACGTAAACAATTTCTATAGTTTTTAATTACAATCAAATTGTGTTTAGTTTCTTTCATATAGGCTGACTCCTTTTTTAAATCAGATCGAACGTCTACGGGACGGTCTTCTGCCAAAGGATCGCGTATGAGCAATTCAGGAGGAATTGACGGGATTCTTGGATGCAGAAGTCCTAAACCCAAAAGGAGAATACTATTCGGCTGTGTATAGACAATAGGGATTGTAAATAGAGCAACTTTTGTATGTAGTGCATGAACTCGATCCGTGTATCGAATGTAATATTGTCATGATGATCTTGTGTAATATAATGGTTCCTTCATTGATGAGTGCAAAACACCAAATAAACAATAAAACAACCTAAATAAATTCTCTGCCGCGGCACAAAAAGTGGCCAAAATGCTGCCGCGGCAACAAAAGTTGCCAAAATGAATTCTCTGCTGCGGCAGAGAAATGTGCCAAATCTCTGCCGCGGCAGAAGGTTATTTGTCCCTGTTCGTGCGAGACGGTTGCTCCACCCCCCCCCCCCCCCCTCGCCCTCTGTCGCCGCCACGTGTACCCCCATTTGTCCCGGTTGTTGGGGCAACCGGGACTAAAGGTTGGGGCTTTAGTCCCGATTGCCCCGTCCCGGTTGGGTAACCGGGACTAATGCCCCTTACCAACCGGGACCAATGGGGCGTTCTGCACTAGTGAGTCATGCTGACTGCTAAACATGTCAATAGAAAAGGCAAGCAATAATTGTTAGTAGGAAGATCTCTTTAGATAATGTTGCATTGGATACATGTTTATAGGATTCTAATAAGTTGGTTTTCAAGTTAGTATCATGGATGGAGAGTTGATCTTGCGGTTAGTCTGAATAGTTGTGTAACGTTCTTCAATTTTAAAGGAAGCAGGGGACAAGGAAGATCCAATGGACTCGGTTACGAAGCCATCTCCGCAATTACAGGGGCAATATTAAGGTGTCTTGATAATGGTTTGGCAAGATGCTGCCTCGAATTCAGAGGGTAAGATGAAAAAGGTTCAGTTTTAACACTGCTTCATACTATTCCCATCTAAATACAACGCTATCCGTTGGCAGGTCAAAATTTGAAGTAATCTCCACACAAATGAGAGTTGCATCAGTTTTGAAATATTGATGGGCATTGGATATTTACTAGCTCAGTCGAAGCAATTGCAGGAGCAAGATTAAGGTGTGTCTTGGTAATGGTTTGGCAAACTGCTGCCTCGGATACAGAGGGTAACATGAAGAGAAGGATCAAATTTAAATATCTTCTAATTCTTAGAGCTTCTTGGTTCGTATATGTTATAATGTGGATGGGTTTTCTATGGTCTGGCTCAGCCGAGGAAATTGACCATATTTTTCCACTTTAGGAGTTTTGTTGGTTCACCTTACTTTAAGAAAATATAAATATATAACAACTTGTAAGTAGGAATTATGCGAGATATTGTTATAGACAATGATGAAGAAATTAGAGGAGCAAGATGTAATAAGTTCCACCTCTTTTGTTTTTACATTTGCATAAAATATGTTATTCGTTTAATTTATGGATCTGACATCTATGCTTCCTTCGTAGGCTATCATTAAATGATGTTGCTAATAGGGTATAGTTATTTGGAGCGCAGTTTAGCCACCGATCTACTAGGCAGTCCAATGAACGTATATATAAGCTTGAAAAGAACAATTTTTTAATCCAGCAGCTGATTTGAGATGTCCGTTGGGTGTATTATTGTGTGAATCCGTTTTATAGCCTTAATAATATCTTGGATTTTGGCATGTATAGCACATGGCTTTCTCCTTTTGCTCGCATCTTGGACTTTCGCATGTCTAGCACCTGACTTTATCTCTTGCTCAGCAGCGTTACATCTAGGTTTCTACTTTTCATCATATTTTGCTCCTGCAAATACTTATGCGTGTGTCGCAAGGTTCTCCACAGATGTAAGAAAGCTTGAGAAATGAGCTATCAGAGTAGAGCCGCTCAAGATAGTCGCGGCAACTGCGTATTTCGTGATCTCGACGTAAGTCGATGTGAACTGCCGAGCAAAGGATGTTGGGGCAAATGTGTATGGCGGTCAGCCCACAGTGCCCTGGTTATTTCCGCTATAAGTTTGCTTACATATTCTCTTATTCTTAGTTACTTCTTCAACTCCCTACAAGTTGAATGTGCCTTACATTTGATCCCCTGTTTGAATTGAAATTTCAGAATCAATTATAATTTACTAAGTGTTCTCATTAGATGTATTTTTGTTCTCTATTCAATTAACAATAGTGTAGATGATAATTTCATTAATACCTAGCTATTCAATATTTATCTTTTTCAACACCTTCTAACAATACGAGACTTTATTTCGAAATATTATTTACTTTGGTGTATTAGAAAAAGAAGGAATAAGTATTTTAACTAACTAATATTTTGAATATTAGTTGGATTTCAAGTGGAAAAACCAACGAAGTTTATGCCTAGCTGTTAAATATGCTTCTTTTCCTCGTTACATATGTATATATATGTGTTTTTTTTTTACTTTTGGGTGACAGATGAAAACTGAATTAGTGAGGAGCTGCATTTAGTATTGCCACTGATGGTTTCAGGTTACACGACAGATGATAGTACTTAATGCATAAATGCTGAAAAAAATTATAACCTGGAGCGATAGTTACATGTACTATGATTGATGTCTTGCGATTTAGTATTTCCACTGATGGTTTCAGGTTACATGAGCGCATGATAGTACTTAATGCACAAGTACTGAATTTTTTTATAACCTGGAGAAAAAGTTACATATACTAAGATTGATGTCTTGCAGTTTGGTGGATACAAATTTAAATTGACGGTGGTCAGTGACTCTTATAATGCAGCATATTCACTCAACTGTCATAACGAGCTAGCATGGCACATCATATAGCACTTTCAATTGCGAGGCACGAGGATTAATTAGTTGGCAATGACAATGAGTGTTTCTTGCTGTTTAATAAAGCTATCGACTGGTTTCCTTTTTTCAGCTGAGGCATTTGCCGACTCTGTATAAATTAACATGATGTAGTTATGAAAAAAAAACTACAAAGACAGCACTTCCCGTGAGAGATGGGTCAAACCTTACACAATTGTAATGGCAAGTGGTACCATGATAATGTACATTGTAATTATTGCTTGATAATCTTTGCCTATGTTCTTGGTTGACTATTGAATTCTGATAGACTACAATTATCATGGTACCACTTGCCATGGTAGTTTATATATAAAGTATGATCCATGGTAGTTTACTGAAATTGTGTTTATATATAAAGTATGATCCATGGTAGTTTATTGAAATTCTTCTTATGATTGCACCTTTTTTCTCATGAAATTGATCACGGTGTGCTCTTTTCTTTTGGTAGCTTACATATGTTTGCTACTTACTTTTTTGGTCCTGCTTGCTACTTACTTTCAGTGCGATTATACTACACAGACCCATTGCACATTTTTTTGGCATGCTATTTTTAAGTTCCAGTTTATCAGGATCGAGTTTTAATGCTTGTGGTAGCCCTATGGTACATATTGCATGGTTACATGCCTGATGTCATCAAACGATCGCTGCCTACGCCTTTTGCCATGTAAATGCCTCCATTGTGCATTTCAGGTTAGTGTGATTGCTACAAAGGTTGCTTATCATGTGCTCATTCGTGTGTAAGGACTAACACTGCTGCCGAGTCAATAATAACTCGTTTGATGTGTCTGCAGGTGCCGTTTGTATATAAGGTTAGCCTAATTACTTCATGATACATGATTTTCCGCTCTTCCTTGATGTTATCTCGCAATAGTTCTTTTCCGTATCGTTTTTTAGTTTCATAAGGACTCCTTTTGTTTTCTAGTATAGTACCTTCGATTGCTTCTCTTATAGACCAATATGCTATAATGGTTCTTTGTTCCTTTCTCTGTTTATATCAGGTCCTCATCTGTACATCCCTATTTTAATGGACGGTTCCTGTTATGAGCTCAATTTCTACTACACTGTCAAGATATCGTGATGCCCCTACTACCTGCATATATGCTACCACTGAACCTATATTCTTTGTCACATCAGGATTGATGTGGTGTTTGTGTAAATACCTTGATCCTGTGTATGGTAGGGGAGGAGGTATGTGAGACCATTCCTTGGCCAGATCATGTGCCCACAATATGTGCTGAAATTAAATCTAATTCTATGCATGGCATGATCTATTGTTTGGAACTAAACTTTATTTGCATCTTTTTGGCTCGGGAAAAGGAAGAGTAAATCAGTTAATTCTTCGATAAATTTATTTGACAATGTTTTATTATAGCTTCACCGAACTTCATATTCTATCTAGATGATAGTTCTCTTTTGGTTTATTTTTTAGATTTTTAAGCACATGCATATAATACAATAAATTAAGAAGTGGTTTAGTAGTTCTGATTTGCCGAAAAGTAATTATGTAGATTTGGTGGAAACCAAGTGTTACAACATTGTTATTTTGGGTATTTATCATGATTCAGTACAATACTTCTGAAAGCTCATACCCGAGAAAAGAGGTGCAAAGCAATAGAGTAAAATGATTCCTTAATTATCAACTGTGTGGACTCTTTTTTTTTGACACGGAACGTAGACATTCCATTAACTTAGCTCGACATAATTTCCAGACGGGCCTTGGTTACAACATTTGGATACTTTTCTAATCACACATTATGGTATCCCGGCGGCTCATCCGCACCTAGCGCCGCCAGAAATTGAAGCAACTTCACCTTGCATGGAGCTAATAGCTAGAATGTGCATATGTTATATACTCTTGCTCTGTTATTTATCTATCTCTGTTTTATGTACAATGATGCAGGGTGTGCCATGTTCATCCATCCCACGTAGCTACAAACTTCTTATAGTAGATTTGTATTACTCAAACTGGTGCATTAGTGCTGGTAATTTTTTCCCTTCACTATCTTATTTGCTGTATTTGAGTAGTGAATAGTGAGCTAGATGAAGGAAATATGATTGATACAGAAAAGGAAAAATGACTAAAGAGAGACCACTTATTTTATACAAATGAATGAAAGGAACACCCCTTCTCTGTCTTTCAATTCTTTATCTATTCCTTTCATAATCGGAATTTCTTTCTTCTGACCATGGAATAGTGGAGTCATGGCGAGGGAATGGTGGATGAACTGCATGCGAGATTCTTTTGTCCCACCATGGGGATATGGGCATCCCAAATGAGATTGCAAAGATTAGTATCGTCGGGGCATGTGGGGGTGTGTGAAGAGAGTTGAACCTGGACTTTGTACCTATTAGTAAGACAGGGCCGCAACAGAGTCACCTTCAAAGAGCGCCTTGATGGCACAGATCAAAACCAAAGCTGGTGAAAATTTTGTCTGATGATTGGAATCCAACAGTGACCAATCAGATATCATGAAAGTCGAAGAGGAGCCTGTGAAGTACCGTGTAGCGAGGTTCATTGTGCTCGACAGGGCTGCGCTTTGTTGTACCCTTGACCAGGGGCTCTTGACAAAGGCCCTCATCTTTGTCACAAAAATTCGTGGGGCAGAGAAATGCGTTGTAGTTATTTGATCTTTCTCACAATCCTTTGAGCCAATTCGCGTGGAGAGAAAAGAGATGATCCGTCTATCGTAGCTATTCAATTTTAAAGTAAAATATTTTTACTATTTTTGTCCAAAATTAAAAATATTCACAAATAATGAAACTAATGGATAAAATATTGTCTCGGATTCGGCCTCGGTACCGGTGGCGCATCGGATCATCTAGTTTGATATGAAATACGATGGCAGCCGACGCCCCTTCCATTTCATGGATTTACAAAACAGAAGTCTATCAAGGGTGATTGGCATTGCGTCATAACCATTCCAATCCCCCTCCAAGAAATAAAGTGGGCAAGAAGGGGCACCAGTTACCACATTATAAGACTTATCCATACACTTGCACCTGAGTATGTTGGAGAGTGGTGGATATCTTGATCGACGACCAACTGCGATATTGTCATGGCTTTCGGAGGGGCATGCACAAGTCAGTGTGTAGGTGGACACTGACGTCCACGAGTCCGTCTTTCCGCGTCTGCCAAAATGACCTAAATAGTGTCACGGACGGGCCGCCTAATTTAGACGAACTGACGGACAATGCCTGCTTAGCCTGCTAAGCATGTTTATCCCGCAAGGGAAAAATACCAGCAACTCCTAGGAACGAAACAGAGAACCTCCGACTGATAGTGCTCGCCGCCATGCCCTTCGCCACCGCCTGGCCGGAGGTCCGCTCGTTCCGCCACCCTGCCCAGATCATCGCCACCATCTTCCCCGCTCGTCAGATTGCATCCTCTCTACGCCGAGCTCGCTGCCCAGTGCCCCCCCCCTGACTCCCCTTTACGGCCGTGCCATCCCGACTGTCTTATCCGTCGCTGCATGCGGAGAAACATGGGAATGGAGGTGGAGGAGGAGAAGAGTCTGACAATGGAGCAATACAAGAACCTAGAAGAGGACGAGGACAATAATCCAGCGGCACACATTTGCTTTATTGGTTCTCTTGGTGTCCCTTGTTCATTGGTTCCCCAAATATAGAGTAGTGGTGTGGAGGTCGAGTTGGTAGTTCCTATGTGATTCGGTAGGTCGATCTCTCATGAATATGGAATCGTAGATACTTTCACCTTATCTGATTCTAATATTCTACCATGTTTGTTCTGAATCTATGGTCCTTGTACTGTTTTTCTTGTTAAATTCTAGCTAGCCGAGTGAGGGTTAGTAGTCTGACTTTGTTCAAACGAAAATGGAACAAAGAATCTGAATGTTAAAACCCATTATATGTATATAAGATAGAGTATGTATTGCAAACTGATGACAAACCTATCTAGTGGACATGGCAGGCCCTAAGCTAGTGTACAGGTTGTTGATCAAAGAAGCTCATGCGTGTACAAACTACTAAGCTAGCTAGTGTGTATCGGCATGTCCATATTGTCCAGCGTAGGCCCCTGCCAGCTAAACGCGATTATGTGGACTCCAGACAAGTAAATTCAGTTACACGGCTCGGTCAGCAGATGGAACGGATTCGCGTTCGTCTGCATCCTGAGGCACGAGGGACGGCAAAAATATAGCATGGTCATGGTATCGTGTTAGGGGTAAATCGCCTAACCTAGTTTCCCGCCTGCTGAACTGCTAAAGATTAAAAGATCTTTATTTGTTTACTAGAGTAATAAAATGGATGTCCATTGTGAATAACAATTATCTTCTTAATGAAAGGTTGAAGTTGCTGGGTTTGATACACAATGACTTCTTAGAGTATCGCGGAAATAATTTCTACTAGACTTTTATACTTTGTTATAACTTATTTTAGTGTGATATAGTTTTAGTGAGTATTCTTTTGCATTATTTATTTCCATAACTATCCACTTAACAAAATTGGTAAACATTAGTATTTTAGTGTTGTTTGTTATCAATTCTAATGCATATAATTGAAAAACACTTTTATTTTGATACACTTAAACCAAATTATCTGGACATTATTATTTTCATATTTTTATAAATGCGTAAACATTTTCATATACATATAATGTCGCTGAAGCATGTGGCCTAAAATTATACCTTGATAGCGGTTTCTAGTATATAATTAGATCGATATATTTATGGAATCATCGAGAGTATAAATTAAAATTTTAGCATGATTCTTTATCGGATTTTTCTAGGTTTTTCTGGTCAATATATTTCGTGACTCCGTATGTTACCACGGGCAGTAGTAAGTTGACCATGTATACATACTTTATATATCCTTAATAAATGCACATAAGTGCTCACAAATATCTATATTACTTCCATTGTTTTAAAATATCAAGCGCATAAGGATTAGCTAAAAGTCAGATCTTACTAAATTTAACCAAATATTTAGGAAAAAATGTATCTAAATCTATAATATTGCATGGATGCATTAATAAAATATAAATTATGGTGAATCTATTGATATTGATTCAATATTGTAACTGCTTATATTTTTTATCTATAAACTTGGTCAAACTTTTAAAACTTTGACTTTTGACTAATTCTTAGGTGTCTTATATTTTAGGATAGTGGGATTATATTTTAAGGTTAGTTAGATTCAAGACCATCTAGGTCACCTCCAATGTGTACCATAGATGGGGATAATTTAGCCAATCATTGCAAGCCACGATTGGAGTTTGATATTTTTTAACAAAAAACTATTGTACAGTAATTTGTTACCATTTAGTCTTTTTTGCCCGTCAACGGTCTTTTGTTACTGTCTAGTCTTTTCTGCCCATCGATGGTGATTTGTTTCTGCAACTTTTGGATAATTACTTGTTACATGATTTTCTTTACATTCATCAGTTTACCCTTTTTCTATGGTAATTTTTCGCGGGCCTTGTTGGTCATAATATTCCGACGATAGTTCGTATCCAACTTTCCGATCGCAACTTTCAAATGATAGTTATACTACGGTAATTCTTCGACGTACCTTCCCGGTGTCATACTCACGGTCTCTATGGTATTTTATTAGCTCATTTTCTAACTACTTCGCGGTACTTTTCTTTTCTGGTGCAACTTTTTAGCTGTAATTTTCTGACGGTAATGACCTTACATTGACGTGTGGTATATATTTTACATCTTTTTTTAACTACTCGACTATAATTCTTCTATGCATCTTACCAACTGTTATTTTTCTGGAGATTGTTTTTTTAGATTGCTGATCACATATGTCATATAGCCAACTGTTATTTTTCGACGGTAGTTAGACTACCGTCTACAATGAAAAAAAATAGCTCCTTCTTTACAACTTGAGGGTAATTTCTCGACACAACTTTCTGGCCGTAATTTTTCGCATGTAGTTGCCGCACAATACCTCGTCGCCGGTGAATATCCTCCAACCATATTTCGTTGACGGTATTTTCTTAGATTTCTTTCACATTCTTTGACAATAATTTTTTGTCACATTTTATCGGCCGTAATTTCCATATGATAACTACCTTTCGGTAAGTTTTCGAGTCTGGGTAATTTCTGAGCCGTAATTTGTCCGCAGTAATTCAATACACTATACTTTTTTATTCTTCGACACAAATTCCACCATCCTCCGCCTCTTTTGTGCGAGAAAACTACTAATATTGTCTTCTGTAGTAACTTCCGACAACAATATTACACTAATTATAATGTAATCTTCAGCAGTACTTTTAACCAATTATTCGAAGATATTATCTCATCATAGGTGTGGCGCCACATTTTCTAGTATAAAAGAAACGCATGTTGTGTTATCAAAATGTTAATATTTTCAGTTGGCAAAATTAGCATCAAAAGGAGTATAAACTTTAAAGCTAGGATCCAATTAATTATACTTTATTAACTTCGAGCTACCAGGACCACGTGGTTCTTGCGCGAGCAAGAAAGTAGCTTGAGTGAAGGATGGGCACCATGCCCACCGCTTGTGTCGTTGTTGGTGGTGAAGTTGTACGAGGATACGAGGAGCTTGAGACGGTTGGATCCTTGCTCCAGACAAAAAGGGGGTGTCAGTTACCATATTATAAGACTTATCAAATGTTGGAGAGTGGTGGATCTCTCTCTCTCCACTGGAAGACGGCGAGCTTTCCCACCACATTTGGACCGTCTCACGGCTCAATCAAGTTGTCTCACATTGCATGAGCAGGGTCTTAAAATCAAGACCTCTTGGCTTTGATACCATAAAGGATTTATGTACTAACCAACTTAACCAAAAGACAGATTCGATAGAAATAAACTAGGTAATATATTAATATTCAACATGTGTAACCATCTCTGAGTTTCCTCCTCTCACATCACTGCCATCCTCGTCTAAACCACCGACACGTCCTCAAAGTTTACCACCATTCCTTGAACTTTCCACACATCCCATAGACCTTGCCACACTGCCTTGTCTCTAATCAGTAGCCCTTCGTCGTCCCACTTTAGGTTGTATTGCCTTGAAGATATATACAACTTTCATGTCGGTTATTTCTTCATTTGAGATCATCTTCATGATGTGCCTTATAAGTTTCTGAATTCATCAATTATATCCCATCTTCTTTAGCTACAAAATTAGTGGCGAACACGTGTAAGCGCACAAAGGCGATAAATTCCACCTTTAACACCTACAAACCACAAAATAAATAAAATAAATAAAAAGTAACAAATAATGGTATAATCTAAGATAAATCTTGATATTATTGGAAACTAACTTAAAATAAACACAGTCATCACTGGGAAACCTCACAGTTGCATTAGTTCACGACGCTTGCCTACAAATGTTGTAGTGCCGCCAAGACCACCAAAAGACTCGTGCCTCGTCGACACCACAATTGCATGATATTTGCCGAGTGGGGTGAGGAGGAGGACCAGATAGAGGACAGAGTGCCGGCGGCGAAGATAGCCACCCAAGTTTCCCTAGGGCCAAATGGGAGGCTAGTATGTTCAATTTAGGGTTTTGGTCATTCATGTGTAGAGATAAGTTTCTAGAAATGGTGTAGTCAAACTTTGTTTGTCAATATATAGGAACTGTAATAGCAAACTATGAATCCACTTTTTGATCAATATTCATAGCGAACTATGAATCCACAAGAAAGATTCAATTTACTTAGGGATTCAATTTATACATGCAACACCAACTATTTCCTAGCTTTTGCAACGGGTGGCAATAGCTCCGTGTATGACTTTTTTATACCTAATAATAAAATATGAACTGTATCTTACGGGTTTAGACGGTTTTATTCTTTCACCAAACATTAAAGGGAAAATCTAACTATAGACGCCATACCCGCGACTTCCTTGTGCGGCGCGTCCCG
Source organism: Avena sativa (assembly GCA_916181665.1). NCBI lineage: Eukaryota > Viridiplantae > Streptophyta > Magnoliopsida > Poales > Poaceae > Avena > Avena sativa. The sequence continues at coordinate 159,267,013 of OV702294.1, read as the reverse complement.
CTCGGCTTTCATCCGTGATGCATGCCATGCGGGATTTAAAAAACTTTTCACAGGGCTTTTCATCCTGTGGTGCGGTACATGCGAGTAGAGAGGTACTGCCACCGGCTCCACTTGTCCTGGAGCGAGGCTCTTGCCTGCTTCATCGCGTCTGCTCCAGTATGTAGGATACTTTGTCTAGAAAGCTGACCCCTACTATGCATGTCCTAGTGGTTGTGCAGGTACTGTGCCTAGATTACTAGTGCCTTTTTTTAAATCTCTCAATCAGTGTCTTGCTACAACACTCTAGCACCTAGTAAGTGCTAGGAATACAGCCATCTTGTCACACTCATTTTGTATATAATTTTAAATTGAAAAAATGAACAATTTTTAAATTGAATAGAACTTCTTCGAGGTACAAAAATTCCGTTCTAACATGTGGACACTAGAGACTGCTTAGGTGATGCCAATGAACACATTTTTCCTTTTATTTTACAAGAATGCGAAAAAAATTGGTAGACCCGCAAAAAACTTTGCAAACATAATGATATTTTTGTATGGTAGTTTTTGTGTAGATCATTTCCTAATAAATAATTGCAATAGTTTGATAGTTTTTTCAAAAAAATTGTAGCTATTTTTGTAAGCAATACAAGAATGCATCGGAAATCTTGGCATTTATTCAAAAAAATGGTAGCTAATGATAATTAACATGGAAGCTATTGCTAAGTACTAATCTGGTAGTTATTACTAAGTAACCCGCTAACTGTGATAAAGAATATAACATCCCAGCATTTAGGAACCAACGAAGGGTAGATTTAGGAATCTGTGAAATTGCATGCATTTATCTGTAAAAATGTGGGTAAATTTTTCGCCAAATAAAAACCTAAAGTGATCGAAGTTTCTTTCATTCTTTGAGATTAGGTATAGTCTTGAGGAAGGATTGTGATAAGCTTTGATATGATCTTTGTGGATTAGTGTGTTTTGGGAAAAGTAATTTGAATTTAAAATTTAGTGTTGAATTTATAATTCAAAAGGATTTGGAATTATGTTTGAGTATTTTGATTTAGTCAAGAATTGATAATTAGTAGCTCAAACTTTAAATAAATAACATAATCAAGAAAGAGTATTTATTCCATAACTTTATTTAATAAATAAGTTACAAAATGTAACTTATTAAGAATATTTACAATAGTAAATGAAACAAAAGAAGAATCTTTATATACACTGAATAATATTACAATCTTTATTACAAAGGATAGAATAAAAAAATTACAAAAGAATAAAAGAAATATTACAAGTGACTATTCTTCAAAGAAAAAGAAAACCTAAACTAAAGTCTTGAATCTCCAAGTCTGGTACCTGCAAAACAAACACAAACAAAAGAAAGTTAAGGTTAAAAAATGTTTTACTCTAAGAATTGACAGTGAAGTGCATTGTTCAAAGTTCATCATTGAGTAATCTTTTAAAGAGGCAAATTTCACCAATATGAAAGAATATATCTTTCATAATTTCAAGTCATCAGCCAAATAAACAGCAAGGAGGGGCAAATTTCACCAAGACTAGTAAATGTAACCAGATAGAAGTAACTTCATATCCAGAGCATATCCACAAGGTGTGCAGCAGGCACACAAGCAGCACACACACACCAAACTGCATGGTGTGTGCTGTCAGCACGGCAGCAACAGCTCCACACACACAAAACTACCATCATAGCCGTGGGAGGCATCCCCACACCATTTCCCTGTTCGTACACACCAAGAAACACTCAGCTTAGCAAAGCCAAACCAGAACACACCAACCAAACCCTGGATCATCTCACCAAGATGGTGACATAAGGAGGGGGTAGATCAGGTGGAGAGCAAGGACAAGATCCAGCCACAAGGACCAGGAGGTGGAGAGCTAGATCAAGGACAAGTCCAGGAGCTGGTAGTATCAGGAAAAGCACCAGATCAAGCTAGCCACAAGCTCAACATCTTGCAACAACAACACCCAAGTGTGGTGAGCATCATAAAGCATCCACTTATTATGTTCATTATATTCAAACATAAAAGCATGGGTTGTTTTACAAATTAAACCTCTTAGTGATCACCCAAGTGGGGTGAACCTATCATAGAGGAAATTTGAAATATAAGGCCAGTAGTAAACTTTACCAAATCCACCAGGATCTCAGACCAGCATCATAGATCCTGGTGATCATCAACAACTCATCTATATTCCAAAAAGGTTCTCAAATAGCTTATAAATTTTGGGCACATCTCATGATGGAGTAGCACCTCAGATTTTATAAACTACATGCACCAACATTAAGCTACAAGAAATCCAAACATTTTATCCCACTAGGATCCAAGATCCAGTGAACAACCTTGATACTTAAGCATATCTATGAGGGATAGTAGAATAGGAATTTAATTCCCAAGCCTCAGACCAACATCATAGGCATTGATCTTTAAAAGAAAGCAGCTTACAATTTATCCTTAACAGATATTCAATCTTAAGCACTAACCATAGTAAAGCCCAATAGTAGAATCACCACTTGTGTGCCATCCTAGGATGGTGTCACAAGGAACAATTCTAAAACAAGACAACAATCATTGAGCTTTCATAAATAAACCAATAAAATAATAACTATCATTTTCCTGGAAAGAATAACCAGGAATCAGGATCAGGTTTATATGTGCAAAGTGTTACAATAAGAAACTAAGTAACTTCAATATGCACATCACCACTGATAGTGCTACCACCAGTATTAGAGTACTGACAGTAGAGAGACACACTAAGCATCAACCTAACCAACCAAGTTTCACAGCCACACCATCAGCTTAACCAAGCCTTATCACCAATTAGAGGCAACATTACTGAATCACCAGCATCAGATCAAGAATATCAACAGGTAATCAAAACATTACAGAAAGCACTGAAGTGCAGTGAGCACAATCTTCATTAGGCGTCACTACCAAATCGAACCATCATCTTACAATCTCAAAGAGGGATGAATCCTAGAACCAGGGAAGAACCCTAGAACAAATATGAACCCTAATGAGGGATGGCCACTAGTTACACACATATGAGCCCAGAGAAGGAAGAGGCACGGGTGATAACCCAAGGACCAACTCACATGTGGTCCTCGCTGTAGATTAGAATAGGAAGCAGAGGGTAATCGACGAACACGGCGGCACGGGGAGCACCCCAAGGGGGCGTTGTGACCCACACCACACCAAGGCAGCGACAATAGACACGCCTAAGGCGCAGACCATCACCACAGCACACAGCAGCAGTGACGGCGACAGCACCAGCACCAGCACCACCCAAACCCTAGGGTTAGGGTTGGAGCTAGTCTGGCCACGGGAAAGCTCCAGGTCCAAATCAAATTGGACGGGAGGGTAGAGTGGGGTCGACAACCTCGTCTGGCACCACGACGGGGGCTAGGAAGGTTCACGGCAGCGTGAATCGCTGGCGGTCACACCGCTGACCACGGGGTCGGGAAGGACAAGAAGAGAGGTGAGCTCGAGAGAGAGACAAACATAGTTGGGCTGGATTGGGCCAGGACCCTTCAGGGTGTTGTTTTAACTCTGCCCCACAAGGGCCCAATAAACCAAAACAGGCAGCCCATTTACCTAAAGGCAATTTTTAATAAATAGAAAAGACCAAAATGCCCCTAAACTAAAATAAATTCTAGAAAATAAATAAAAGTATAAAATTTATGAATAAAATATTTTTGGATTCACAATAATTCAAACTATCCAAATAAATTAAGAAATAAAATTTTAAACATATAAATTTTATTAAGAATTTAGTACTATAATTATTCCCTTTGGAATTTTACAAAATTATTGAAAGATGATAAAAATAAATAAAAATCACTTTCATTATATATTAATATTGTAGTATTTTATAAAATACTAAATAAATATTTAATAACAATTTTTGGTATTTAAATGATAATTCTTAAAGGAATTATTAAATGAATAAAATGCAAATAAAATAAAAGAATACAATATTCAATAAATATTAAGAAATTAATATCTATAAATTATTTATGATTAAAAGAATTTTTATAACTTAAATAATGGGGGAGAATACACATAAAGTTAAATAATGCATTACATTACTTTGCATAATCATTTTGCTTCTTTAAATATTGTCCTTACCGAGCAATAATGATGGTTTTGTAGGCATAGAAGCTCAAGGTCCAGTGCAAGCATCCGACTTCACTACATTGCAATCACAAGGCAAGTTCATCACTTGCTCATGTCCTTTGAAGAGTCTTTATTAAAGTATTGACAAATTGTGTGTTATCATCTATGTTCCAGAAAAAGAAAATATTATTTTCCTAAACAAATAAATGTTTAGTATCATTCTAAGTGATGATATAATGAGGCAATAGAACTTAAGATTCTAATTGCAACAATGATGATAAATTAGGAATTTAATAACTCATGACATCAGTGATTCTAGCGTCGTATATTACATGTTAACCATGAGAATTGGAATGGGACAGAGAAGTCAACTATATCCTTTTCCCTTCGTATGGAGGCAAGACTATCTTAATGTGATGTTGTGATTCCTTGTGTAGATCCAACATATGGGTGGGCACCCTTAGGCCCCACGTTTTTGATGTCTAGATTATCTATGAGTGGATGCCAGGGTTTAGCCGGACCTATAAGGTACTTACCTAGGCATCACCAGCTCATAGAGTCTTCGGGACTCATCAGGATTCTAGCCTGACCGAAAGGGGGTTTAACGGAGGTGAGCCAGCCCCGAAGGATCGTGCAGACATATGGGGTCACGGAGAGGGCAGTGATTGGCTTGGACCAACTACTGGGCCCCACATCATGGAATTGTGGATGGGAAAGTACGCCCGGTTGTGCAACAAGGAAGTTGATCTCTCATGGGTAAAGTAACGCACCTATGTAGAGTGTAAGAATTGTAACTTGTTACTCCCTGTTCCGGGAAGGAGCTACGAACGCGGCAGGAAAGGAATTCCATGAAAGTTCTGGTCAACCTGTGAAGGCTGATGGTCATAGATTTTTATAATAAAATCAATATTTGAAGAAACGTTAACGAAAACTTGCATTGCCTAGGATCTATGGTCTGCGGCTGTAGTTATAGTGCATCAAACTTCCCACCTTGCATATAATGGACTTGTTGGGTAACGCTGTTACTCATCCTTTCCTTTGATCCCTTGCTTAGACTTTGAGGATCCCGAGGAAACTCCAATGTATGTAACTGAGAACCAGGAGGAGGTCTTCTTGAAGGGTTTCGCAGCATAGTAAATCAAAATTTTCTACGGAAGTGAACAGAGGGAAAGCCAAGATCTAATCTAGGAGATGCAAACAACGAGAGAGATTGGATTAGATCTTCATACCCTTGAAGATTCGCACAGCGGAACGTTCGTCGGAACGTGGGTGATGTAGTCGTACTCGCTTCTCCTCCTCGCGATCCGATCCGATCTAGCACCACAAGTGGCGGTGCCTCCGTGAGATGCACACGTGCAGCACCTCGACGTCTCCTCCTTCCTTGGACCAGCAAGTATGGTGGAGAGATGGATTGGATCTACAACACGACGGCGTGGTGTATTTGGTGGAGAATTTCTGCAGCAGGGCTTCGCCTGCAAACAGTCGGGAGGGAGAGAGGAAGGGCAGCAGGGCAACTAGGGTTTGGAGGGAGATGTGTTGGGGAAGGGGGCGCACCAGCCCTCTATATATAGAGGGGGGGTGCGGCCAGCCCTTGCCTCTCCTCCAAGCCTATCTCTAGTTTAAACGATTTAAACTCTCCCTTATCTAGAAATTCTATCTCTAGTTTAAACGAGTTTAAACTTATCTAGAATCGGCTGGGCCCTATGGGGCCTTGTGCCCCTAGCCCAATGCGGCCAGGACACTCCCTCATAGGCCCATGCCCCCTCCCGGAAGGTGGGGCAACGTTGGTCCCCTTCCGGAAGGTTCTAGAAGCTTCCGGTACAATACCGATTAACCCGGAACTATTCCGAACTCCAAAAATTGCACTGCCTTATATGAATCTTATTCTCCGGACCATTCCGGAACCTCTCGTGATATCCCGGATCCCATCCGAGACTCCGAACAAAAATTCATAAACCAATTATCCAATCTATCCTAGCGTCGAGACACGTTAAGTGTGTGACCCTGCGGGTTCGAGAATATGCAGACATGATCTTCTATCAATAATCAACAGCGGGGTCTGGGCACCCATATTGACTCCCACACATTCATCGATGATCATATCGGATGAACCACGATGCCAGGATTCAATCAATCCTATATATATTCCCTTCGTTTCGCGATATTTTACTTGCCCGAGATTCGATCGCCGGTATCGTCATACCTAGTTCAATCTCGTTCACAGCAAGTACTTTACTCGTTACGTAATCCGATATCACTTTGTGATTAACTCCTTAACCACATGCTTGCAAGCGGTGTTGATATCGATTACCGAGTGGGCCCGAAGCATATCTCTCCGACTTGGGAGGGACAAATCCCATCTCGATACATACAACCCAACAGATACTTTCCGATCACCTGAGAGACACCTTTATGATCACCCTCTCATAGGATGACGTTTGATGACCTCAAAGCTTTCTTCCGATACCAGGGAGTTGTATTATCTCATGGTCTAAGGAATACAATATTTGACATGAGAAAACCTTCGCAAAGACGAACACGATGAAACGATCTAATAGCTTTGCTTAGTTTGGGTCTGTCCACCATATCATTCTCCCAATGATATGATCTCATTATCAATGGACAACTCATGTCTATGGTTAGGAAACCTTAACCATCATTGATCAATGAGATAGTCCATAGAGGCGTACTAGGGACACGGTGTTGTTCACAAACCACACAAGTATTAATGTTTCCGCTTAATACAATTCTAGCATGGAATATAAACTTTATCATGAACAAGAATTATAATAATAACATCTTTATTATTGCCTCTAGGGCATAATTCCAACAGTCTCCCACTTGCACTAGAGTCAATAATCTAGTTTACATTTGGCAACAATCTTACACCCATGGCACTGAGGTGCTGATCATGTTTTACACGTGGAAGAGGTTTAGTCAATGGATATGCGACATTCAGATCTGTATGTACTTTGCTGATCTTCAGATCTCCATCTGCTATATAATCTCGGATTATATGAAACTTGCGGTTGATATGCTTGGTCTTTGGATGATATCTTGGTTCCTTAGCGAGTGCTATGGCGCCAGTGTTGTCACACAATATCTCCAGTGGGTCCAATGCACTTGGAACCACGCCAAGCTCAGTGATGAAGTTTCTGATCCAAACTCCTTCACTTGACGCTTCTGCAGCAGCCATGTATTCCGCTTCTACTGTAGATCCCGCGACCACGCTTTGCTTGCAGCTTCTCCAGCTCATAGCTCCTCCATTCAAAATATACACGTATCCTGTCTGAGATTTAGCATCATCCTTGTCGGTGTCGAAACTAGCATCGACGTAACCTTTTACGACGAGTTGTTCATCACCCCCATAGACTAAGAACATTTCTTTAGTCCTATTTAGGTACCTTAGGATGTTCTTCACGGCTGTCCAGTGTTCCACTCCTGGATCACTTTGATATCTGCTCGTCAAACTAAGAGCATTGGACACATCCGGTCTAGTACACATCATGGCATACATGATGGAACCTATGGCCGAGGCATAAGGCACTTTGCTCATAGCTTCCCTATCATTTACCGTAGCTGGAAACTGAGCCTTGCTCAATATCTTCCCTGACAACATAGGCACTGAACCTTTCAATGCCTTATCCATTCTGAACCTTTTCAGAACTTTGTCTAGGTATGTACTCTGGCTTAAAGCTATCAGGCGTCTTTGTCTATCTCTATAGATCTTGATGCCCAATATATAAGCAGCTTCACCTAGGTCTTTCATTGAAAAACACTTGTTCAAATAACTCTTCACATCGTTAAGCATGTTGATGTCATTTCCAATAATCAATATGTCATCCACATATAGTACCAGAAACGTCACCGAGCTCCCACTCACTTTCTTGTAGATGCAAGCTTCGTAGCAATTTGGAACAAATCCAAAGCTCTTGATCACTTGATCAAAACGAAGGTTCCAACTCCGAGACGCTTGCTTCAGTCCATAAATGGAACGCTGAAGTTTGCATACTTTATCAGCATCCTTAGGATCGACAAAACCTTCGGGTTGCATCATATACAACTCTTCATCAATGTTGCCATTGAGGAAAGCAGTCTTGACATCCATTTGCCATATTTCATAATCATGAAACGCAGCAATTGCTAATAAAATCCGAATGGACTTAAACATCGCTACGGGAGAGAAAGTCTCATCGTAGTCAACACCTTGAACTTGTCGAAAACCTTTCGCAACAAGCCGTGCTTTATAGACGGTAACATTACCATCCGCGTCCGTTTTCTTCTTGAAGATCCATTTGCACTCAACGGCCTTTCGGTCGCTAGGAGGGTCCACCAAAGTCCATACTTGGTTTTCGCTCATGGATCCCAATTCGGATTTCGTGGCTTCTAGCCATTTCTCAGAGTCTGGGCTCATCATCGCTTCCTCATAGTTCGTAGGTTCACTGTCTTCTACTAACAAGACTGTCAAGACAGGGTTGCCGTACCACTCAGGAGGGGCACGCGACCTTGCCGACCTGCGACGTTCAGTAGCAGCATCGTCCAAAGCTTCATGATCCTTGTCATTAGCTTCCTCTATTGTTGGCGCAGGCGGCACTGGAACAATTTCAGGTGCTGCGCTACTCTCCAATTCAAGAGAAGGTTCAACAACCTCGTCTAGCTCTACTTTCCTCCCACTCACTTCTTTCGAGAGAAACTCCTTCTCAAGAAAGGAACTGTTCTTTGCGACAAACACTTTGCCTTCGGTTCTGTGATAGAAGGTATACCCAATAGTTTCCTTAGGGTATCCTATGAAGACGCATTTCTCCGCTTTGGGTTCGAGCTTGTCCGACATCAACTTCTTGACGTAAGCTTCACATCCCCAAACTTTAAGAAACGACAACTTAGGTTTAGCACCAAACCACAGTTCATACGGTGTCGTCTCAACGGATTTAGATGGAGCCCTATTCAAAGTGAATGCAGCGGTTTCTAATGCATAACCCCAAAACGATAACGGCAAATCAGTAAGAGACATCATCGATCGGACCATATCTAATAGGGTTCGATTCCGGCGTTCAGACACACCATTGCGCTGTGGTGTTCCGGGTGGCGTGAGTTGTGAAACGATTCCACTTGCCTTGAGATGCGTGAGAAAATCATAACTCAAATATTCGCCCCCACGATCGGATCGGAGAAACTTAATCTTTCTGTTACGATGGTTCTCCACTTCATTCTGAAATTCTTTGAACTTTTCAAACGTTTCAGATTTATGTTTCATTAAATAGATATACCCATATCTACTTAAGTCATCGGTAAAAGTGAGAAAATAGCGATATCCACCGCGCGTCGAAACACTCATCGGTCCGCATACATCGGTATGTATGATTTCCAACAAGTCCGTTGCTCGCTCCATCATACCGGAGAACGGGGTTTTGATCATCTTGCCCATGAGGCATGGTTCGCATGTGTCAAATGATTCAAAATCAAGAGACTCCAACAGTCCATCAGAATGGAGTTTCTTCATGCGCTTTACACCAATATGACCTAGACGACAGTGCCACAAATAAGTAGTATTATCACTATCTACTTTGCATCTCTTAGCCTCAATGTTATGGATGTGTGTTTCATCCCTTTTGATATTTAGAAGAAATAAACCATTTACAAGGGGTGCATGACCATAAAAGATGTTACTCATATAAATAGAACAACCATTATTCTCCGATTTAAATGAATAACCGTCTTGCAATAAACACGATCCAGAAATAATGTTCATGCTCAACGCAGGCACATAATAACATTTATTAAGGTTTAAAACTAATCCCGAAGGTAAAACTAAGGAGAGCGTGCCGACGGCCATCACATCAACTCTTGATCCGTTGCCAACGCGCATCGTCACCTCATCCCTCGCAAGCCGTCGTCTATTCCGTAGCTCCTGTTTCGAGTTACAAATATTAGCAACTGAACCAGTATCAAATACCCAGGCACTACAACGAGGGCTAGTAAGGAAAACATCAATAACATGTATATCAAATATACCTTTGATGGTGCCAGCCTTCTTGTCCGCTAAGTACTTCGGACAATTGCGCTTCCAGTGACCCTTGTCCTTGCAATAGAAGCACTCAGTTTCCGGCTTGGGACCAGACCTGAGCTTCTTCTCAGCAGGGGCATTGCGCTTGCCGCCGCCCTTCTTGAAGGGCTTCTTTGCACCTTTACCTTTCTTAAAGGAGGGCTTGTTGACCATCAACACATGATTATCCTTCTTGATGTCCACCTCCGCAGCCTTCAGCTTTGCGAAGAGCTCGGTGATCGTATTAGTGGAACCAATCTGATTATGAGTCACTACAAAACTTTTGTAGCTGGGAGGGAGTGATTGCAGAACCCTGTCAATCTTGAGATCCTCTGGAATCTTGCAGTCCAGTTGCTCAAGGCATTGAGTGTAGCCCGACATCTTAATGGCGTGCTCACTAACGGAACTCCCTTCCTCCATCTTGCAGTTAAAGAACTTCTCGGAGATCTCATATCTCTCAGAACGGGCCTGAGTCTGAAACATGTTTTTCAGCTCCTCGAGAATCTCAAAGGGCCCGGGATAGTTTTCAAAACGATTTTGAAGTTCCGGTTTCATAGCAAACAACATGGTGCTCTTAATCACACCATAATCATCTTTGCGCGACTGATAGACAGCTTTCTCATCAGCCGGCACAGTTGCAGCAGGGGGGTCACCTAACGCTTTCCCAAGGACATAGTCCTTTTGTCCGCCAGACAGAATGATTCTTAGATTGCGGAACCAGTTGGTGAAGTTAGACCCATTGTTTCTAAGATTTTCTTTCTCAGCAAAAACGTTGAAGTTGAAGTTGGACTTGGCCATGTGATCTACAGTATTTGCAAGTACAATTTAGACTATGTTCATGATAAATAGTTCAACTTAATCAAATTACTAGATGAACTCCCACTAAATTCAACATCCCTCAAGTTGTTTAGTGAACACGATCCAAATTCACCACACCTAATCCGATCATCACGAGAAGAGATGTGGTTTCAATGGTGGACAACGAAGTGTCGATCATATCATTCATATGACTCATGCTTAACCTTTCGGTTCTTGTGTTCCGAGGCCATGTCTGTACATGCTAGGCTCGTCAAGTTAGACCCAAGTATTTCCGCGTGTGCAAAACTGGCTTGCACCCGTTGTATGTGAGCGTAGAGTCTATAGCACCCGATCATCACGTGATGCTTGGACACGACGAACTTTCGCAACGGTGCATACTTTGGGGAGAACACAGTTTTTATCTTGATCTTTAAGTGAGGAATCATCTTATAATGCTACCATCGCGATCTAAGCATAATAAGATACATAAAAGGATAAACATCACATGCATATAACTTTATGTGACATGGTATAGCCAATCTTCGCGCAATGATCTCCATCTTGTGCGTTCCGGCATGATCTCCATCACTCCACCATGATTGCCTCCACCACGAATAGCAACTACAACTATTGCTAACTACTTAGCGATAAAGTAAAGCTATTACATGGCGTATAAGAAGTTGACTCGCTGGTCATACACAATTATAAAGACAACCATATGGCTCCTGCCGGTTGTGTACTCATCGACATGCAAGTCGTGAAACATTACAAAACATGATCATCGCATACAATATACACATCACATCTTGGGCCATACCATATCATAGAAAACACTCCCTGCAAAAACAAGTTAGACGCCTCTACTTTGTTGTTGCATGTTTTACGTGGCTTATGGGAGTAGATGCTAAGAACGATTCTTACCTACGGAAAGCCACAACGGTGATATTATGGTTGCCAAACTCCGGTGTTAATCTCATGACAACTATAGTGAGAGAAACTGACATCCACCAGCCGCATGTATGGTACAAGCCACACGTCAAGTGCGGAGCCGGTCTCGCGAACGACGTCGCGTAAGGTTGGCCTGGACCGCTTCAATCTCACTATCCCGCGTCATAAGAAGAACACAAACAAGAGGCTTGCAACAGAAAACATCAACGCCCGCAACAACCATGTTGCGTTCTACTCGTGAATCACATCTACGCATAGATCTAGCTCTGATACCACTGAAGGGTTTCGCAGCATAGTAAATCAAAATTTTCTACGGAAGCGAACAGAGGGAAAGCCAAGATCTAATCTAGGAGATGCAAACAACGAGAGAGATTGGATTAGATCTTCATACCCTTGAAGATTCGCACAGCGGAACGTTCGTCGGAACGTGGGTGATGTAGTCGTACTCGCTTCTCCTCCTCGCGATCCGATCCGATCTAGCACCACAAGTGGCGGTGCCTCCGTGAGATGCACACGTGCAGCACCTCGATGTCTCCTCCTTCCTTGGACCAGAAAGTATGGTGGAGAGATGGATTGGATCTACAACACGACGGCGTGGTGTATTTGGTGGAGAATTTCTGCAGCAGGGCTTCGCGTGCAAATAGTCGGGAGGGAGAGAGGAAGGGCAGCAGGGCAACTAGGGTTTGGAGGGAGATGTGTTGGGGAAGGGGGCGCACCAGCCCTCTATATATAGAGGGGGGGTGCGGCCAGCCCTTGCCTCTCCTCCAAGCCTATCTCTAGTTTAAACGATTTAAACTCTCCCTTATCTAGAAATTCTATCTCTAGTTTAAACGAGTTTAAACTTATCTAGAATCGGCTGGGCCCTATGGGGCCTTGTGCCCCTGGCCCAATGCGGCCAGGACACTCCCTCATAGGCCCATGCCCCCTCCCGGAAGGTGGGGCCACGTTGGTCCCCTTCCGGAAGGTTCTAGAAGCTTCCGGTACAATACCGATTAACCCGGAACTATTCCGAACTCCAAAAACTGCACTGCCTTATATGAATCTTATTCTCCGGACCATTCCAGAACCTCTCGTGATATCCCGGATCCCATCCGAGACTCCGAACAAAAATTCATAAACCAATTATCCAATCTATCCTAGCGTCGAGACACGTTAAGTGTGTGACCCTGCGGGTTCGAGAATATGCAGACATGATCTTCTATCAATAATCAACAGCGGGGTCTGGGCACCCATATTGACTCCCACACATTCATCGATGATCATATCGGATGAACCACGATGCCAGGATTCAATCAATCCTATATATATATTCCCTTCGTTTCGCGATATTTTACTTGCCCGAGATTCGATCGCCGGTATCGTCATACCTAGTTCAATCTCGTTCACAGCAAGTACTTTACTCGTTCCGTAATCCGATATCACTTTGTGATTAACTCCTTAACCACATGCTTGCAAGCGGTGTTGATATCGATTACCGAGTGGGCCCGAAGCATATCTCTCCGACTTGGGAGGGACAAATCCCATCTCGATACATACAACCCAACAGATACTTTCCGATCACCTGAGAGACACCTTTATGATCACCCTCTCATAGGATGACGTTTGATGACCTCAAAGCTTTCTTCCGATACCAGGGAGTTGTATTATCTCATGGTCTAAGGAATATAATATTTGACATGAGAAAACCTTCGCAAAGACGAACACGATGAAACGATCTAATAGCTTTGCTTAGTTTGGGTATGTCCACCATATCATTCTCCCAATGATATGATCTCATTATCAATTGACAACTCATGTCTATGGTTAGGAAACCTTAACCATCATTGATCAATGAGCTAGTCCATAGAGGCGTACTAGGGACACGGTGTTGTTCACAAACCACACAAGTATTAATGTTTCCGCTTAATACAATTCTAGCATGGAATATAAACTTTATCATGAACAAGAATTATAATAATAACATCTTTATTATTGCCTCTAGGGCATAATTCCAACACTTCTATGAAGAGCTCAATCTGTATGGAGCCGTAGAAGGGGAGGACTACGATATCGTCTACAGAGGAGAGTTCCTAGAGTCCGAGTAATTAATATAGTTCTAGGAGCCACTTGAGCCGAGCAACATGAACAATATATAGCAATAAGTTGTTGAGCTCAATTTGGAGTTGCTACTTTTGAATTCCGCTAAAACACTTTATATTTTGGTTTGTAAGTTGAATCTTTTCGAAGTCTTGAACTTCTGATATTGTAATAATAATAATGTGTGAATGTTTGTAATATGGACCCGCAATGTTTCTGTTGTACTACTCTGAGGGATATGATATTTAAAACAATGTTATGTGGATTTCGAACTAGGCTCGTTTCGCAGCCCCGTGCGCGCCGTAGTCGCCGCCCGTTGTCGTGCTGTGAGCCCCGCCGGCGTGATGTCATGCTGACATCACCCATGCGTCAGCCGCACGCGGGTCAGCCTGGTCAACCAGGGTGGGTCCTGTTCCGGCCTATGTGGCAGCTGAGGTGGCCTCTGGCCCCTCTGTCAGCTGCCGTGGGTAGCCTCTGCCTGGGTGTAAAAAGTAAGTAATTGTTTTAAATAATTTCATAAATCAATATAAATCTTATAAATTCAATATCTTTTAATTTATAAGTCAGAAAAATACAAATAATATATCAAAATGTTCAGAAAAATGAGAACTATCTGTTTAAGCTATAATCATGCATTGTTAAGCAACTTAAATGACGAATTTAATTAGAACAACATAGTAACCCTCATAGGTGATTCCGGAGTTTCCCCGAGTTAGGGTTTATACCCCTCGGAACCCCGATTAAATGGTCGAGCATGTCTTAGGGTTACATTTCAATACAAATTAACTTGTCATATAATCATACTTGCTTGAGCATTGCATCGATGCCATGTGTTGATTGTTTCCCTCTCTTTCCGGTGTTTGCTTCTTCCCGATAGAATACGATATCGAGATCAAGATCGAAGCCAGAGATCAACACCACCGAAGTTCGAAGATCGACGAACAATACTTGACCAGCTGTGACAAGTCAAGTATAAGGCTTCTGAAGCTCTACTTATTCGTTATCAACTGGCAAAGGCAAGCATAGCCCTACCATGATATAATCCTATGATTTTGAAAGCATTTCATTTCCTACCATGTTGCATATGATTCTACTGTGGTCGTTTGTCGATAGATAGAGTATCCTATCTGTTGCATTACTCCCTTTGAGCTTATATTACCTGATTCACTGCTCCTAGCATAACTAGGTTTGGCTTGTGTGCACTACTAGAGCTTATATATGTGTCTTGCTTAGCCATGCATAGCTGTTGAGTCTGGTCCATCCAGATGATGTATCAGATGCAGAGAATCTAGTATGATAGGAGATCGTGATGAGATGAGATCAGTTGTATAAGATTAAACATGCTAAGGCTTGTATGGGAGGCCACGGTGGAATATGGTTTTTCTAGTCCCATTCTCGCCACCCTTAGGACCCTAGGTTCTTGCCTCTTGAACCAAGACGAGCGTATAACCACACGGGGCTTGGGAACCCCATGATTGACTAACTTTTCTAGTAGATTCCATGAGTCACATAGTTCGGGCGTTCCATTCAACATGCATTCTGGATCTTCTCGAAGGCGGTGAAGGAGGTGTATTCATAACAGGTAGGGAAGCGTGGACCGGGTTGCTTGGGGTCGATGGAGCCCCTGGTGAACCAACCTCGCCTCACATCTTTAAGTACCGGCTTCGGGATTTGACCCGTTACGGCGGAACCATACTTATTGCATGACTCATGGTCTCGGCAAAAGCAAGATAAAGGTCGTGTCCAACCACACCCTCTACCAGCACACCAAGGAAGTGTGTCAAGTGGCATTAAGAGTCGATTGGTACGTGTGGGTAAAGTTGTACACCCCTGCAGGGTAATAATCTTTCGGAAAGCCGTGTCCACGGTTATGGACGACTTGGGAATATACGGGAGATCATAGAGAACATGAACCTAGTCGTAAAACTTGGCAACTAATGTTTGTTAAGGATGCTTCCTCATGGGTACGAGGGGGTGATCCTAGTTGGTAGATGATGATGATTTGATGGATATCAAAAAATGATGATCAATACTTTGGAGATGTCGCTCTCTTATCCCCTTTTAACATACTCTATTAGACGAGCTTCCTCTCCCTCTTGTTATATAAATAAATATGGCTTTATGCAAAACAACTCCACCAGCCATAAGTCTTGCGGAGTACACCTTGTACTCACCCTTGCTTTGTTGATACTTTTGGCAGAGTAAGTGATTTCCTGAAGATTAGTTTGGTACTACATCGACATCGACGAGTAGCTTGGGGTTCCCGGCCGGCAGCCTGAAATCTATGGGTTGGGACGTCATCATTATGCTTCAGGCCTCTTAGGCCATTTGCTAAGTTTGCTATATTTAATAGCATAATTTGCCTTCCGTTGTTTGATGTTTGTGGTCAGTGACCTCTACTTGTAATAATTTGGTTCTCTGCTCAGTTATGAGCTTGCTGTAATAAATTTTTGTGTCGTAGGGTCATTGCCGTGTTACCGATTCTTCACTGGATATCCTCGAGCTCAAGGTTAAGCTTATTTCAGACGGAGGTCTGGGATTTGTTTAGCCCTGATCCCGGGGGTGTCACAGGTCTACCTGGCATTTGTTTCAAGGAATCTGGTAGCTAAGGGTAAATAATCTGGTAGCCATTGCTAAATAGCTTGGTAAGCCGTAGCAATTACTAAGTATTCCGCTGACTGTATTTCATAACCTGATAGTTGTTTCGAGAAACCTAGTAGCTATTATTAAATAACCCGGTAGCTATTACTAAGTAATCTGCTAACTCTATTGGAGAACCTTGCGGTTATTTTGAGGAATTTTGTAGCTATTTGTTAAATTACCTTGTAGCTATTGCTAAATAATCTGGTAGCTATGAGTAAATAATATGATAGTTAATACCAAATAATACTATATAATAAACTATTCCTAAATAACCTCATAACTATATAATCGAAATTTAATTTCAAAAAACAAGGTAGCCGGTAAAAAACTTTGATAAAACCTATAGTTGTTTTGAAACAACATCATAAGTGTTTTAGGAACTCCATTGATTGGTAGTTAAATTCAAAGCCTATATTTTCTAGGTGAGAAGTATTTCTAAATATTAGACGATTTAAGCATGCCAACTGTTTGTATCGCACTCCTAAGCTCATGTAATATTGCTTGTATTGTCGTACTACGTACTACTAAGCTACTGTCCTAGCATAATCTTTTTTGCAAGACGAGCTATAATTGACGGCATCATGTAGAACGTGGTGGACCACTGGAACAGTGTTAGCTGCATGCTAGGAGCGGCTTTTGTGGTTTGGACGTTTTCGTGTTTGGGCCAACGAAGTGTAAATAACTGTTCTCTTGAGACTGCCATTATACCGTTTGATTTGTTTTCTCTTTCTCCCCGAATAAAAAACAAGACAGAAGAGAGCTCGATCCGTCCTTCTCCTCCGCCCCGGTCTCCGGCCTGACTCGTCGCCGTTGATGGCAGCCATGGTTTTCGGCGGATATCTTTCGGTCAGTGGAGCGGAACTAGCTTTTCCCTAACCGCTCGCTCCATCCATGGTTCCGTCAGAAGAAAACATAGTCCCCACGCCTAGATCGGAGGTTAGGGACAAGTCGCCTCGATCTTCCCCATGGTCATCATGCGATTAGTTCATGGCAGCAGCAGCCGGCGTCATTTGCTGCTTTATCACCGCATCAGAGCACGAGGTTGCCCATCGTTTTCTTCAGGTGACTTCTCTTTGTTATGTTGGAGAACATATTTGAACAGATTGGCGATGCTTGATTGAGTCTCTATTCAATCGTAAAGGATGTAGGCGCCGATGGCCGGTAAGCTACACCGACGACCAAATGTTGGTGTCGTCGGCGTAGCTGCCTCCCCAGGCCAGCCCCCACGCCAGGCCGTCGGCGTAGATATGGTCGTCGGCATAATAACATGTGCCGACGGTGGTTCTCGGCACAGCCAAGCCGTCGGCGTAGTCAAGAAAGATATGCCGACGGTGACCCTCGGCGCACTTTTGGCCCTCGGCGTAGACCAGACTCAGACACGGCGACGCAAACGCCGTTTGGTGGCGTAGCTGTGCCGACGGCCCGCCGATGGCCCGCCGACGGCCGGGCCGTCGGCGTAGACCTATGCGCCACGTGCCCCTCCCCCACACGCCTGAATTGGGTCGGTTGTGCCGACGGCTTTGCCCTCGGCACAGCCATACAGTTTTTTTTTGCGCCATATATTGTTTGTATACTATAGGATTTGGTTGGGCTTATCCCTTCAAATTTATTTTTCCATTTAATCTTAGACATATATTTTATACTAACTTATTAATTACTCCCAATAATTTAATGTTGATATATATTATTTGTACTCCGATTCTAGTTGTTTGTACCGCCCGGATAGCAGTCTCCATCTCTTTCCCCGGGTATATCTATCCCCCTTCATATGGTTTTACATCATCATATGACCTAAACAAACACAAAACAAGAGATTGCTACTCCGGGATACCCCTGCCAGAGGGACGTCTAGGGGGTAGACGATCTGATGCCCACAGATCAGGGTTCCGCAGGAGACCATGCTCCGGGGCATCGGAATACCTCAAGGACTTGCATGTGGCCCTAGCACATGCATGGAAGTGTGGTGCTATGTTGAAACATGCAAAACCTAGTCCCCGGGTGCATGTGTCCCCCTTCTCATGCGTGCGCTGTAACCTAAAGCTAAGGTTCTGGACTTATATAAGGGGGAAACTCCCCGTTTCGGTGAAACCGGGTAGGATAGTGCCCTCCCCTTGTTAAGCAACATGGTTTTACATCATCATATGACCTAAACAAACACAAAACAAGAGAGTTTTACTCCAGGCTACCCCTGTCAGAGGGACGTCTAGGGGGTAGACGATCCGATGCCCACGGATCAGGGTTCCGCAGGAGACCATGCTCCGCGGCGTCGGAATACCTCAAGGACTTGCATGCGGCCCTAGCACATGCATGGAAGTGTGGTGCTATGTTGAAACATGCAAAACCTAGTCCCCGGGTGCATGTGTCCCCCTTCGCATGCGTGCGCTGTAACCTAAAGCTAAGGTTCTGGACTTATATAAGGGGGAAACTCCCCGTTCCGGTGAAACCGGGTAGGATAGTGCCCTCCCCTTATGAAGCAACATGGTTTTACATCATCATATGACCTAAACAAACACAAAACAAGAGAGTGCTACTCTGGGCTACCCCTGTCAAAGGGACGTCTAGGGGGGTAGACGATCAGATGCCCACAGATCAGGGTTCCGCAGGAGACCACGCTCCGGGGCGTCGGAATACCTCAAGGACTTGCATGTGGCCCTAGCACATGCATGGAAGTGTGGTGCTATGTTGAAACATGCAAAACCTAGTCCTCGGGTGCATGTGTCCCCCTTCGCATGCGTGCGCTGTAACCTAAAGCTAAGGTTCTGGACTTATATAAGGGGGAAACTCCCCGTTTCGGTGAAACCGGGTAGGATAGTGCCCTCCCCTTGTGAAGCAACATGGTTTTACATCATAATATGACCTAAACAAACACAAAACAAGAGAGTGCTACTCCGGGCTACCCCTGTCAGAGGGACGCCTAGGGGGGCAGACGATCTGATGCCCACAGATCAGGGTTCCGCAGGAGACCATGCTCCGGGGCGTTGAAATACCTCAAGGACTTGCATGTGGCCCTAGCACATGCATGGAAGTGTGGTTCAAGGTTGGTAGGTGCCATGTGTGCCCCCTTCTCGGACATTCTAGGCCCCGGAGCTCTGGCGGTCCTTTTCCAGCGAAACCCTAGGAAGTGGGTATACCGGGGGCTACATTATGTTTCATGGTCCCTACCTTGGTATAATATGTAGGAATCGACTAAACAAACCTAAACAAAGAAAAAACTATATTGGTCAACACTCATCCGGGGCCGGTCAACGGGGTAGATCTACGGGTCCCTCGGACTAGGGTCTATA
Source organism: Avena sativa (assembly GCA_916181665.1). NCBI lineage: Eukaryota > Viridiplantae > Streptophyta > Magnoliopsida > Poales > Poaceae > Avena > Avena sativa. The sequence goes on along the minus strand of OV702294.1, from coordinate 159,247,109 downwards.
TGTTATACGAAATAAATGAAAAGGAGGAGGAATAAAATTAAATATATTAAGTAAGAGCAAAGATAAAATATAATATATCAAGTAGAACCCAATATAAAATTAAATATATTAAGTAAGAGCAAATAAAAAAGGAACTAAATAAATTTAAGTGAGAAAAAAATACAGGGTTGTTCCGACGGCTATACCGTCGGCGTAGGGCCCTTTTGGCCTTAGCCCAAACCGGCCCACCCGGCGACCCAATCTGCCCTCACTCCCCACCCCGCGCTCAGCTCCCTCTGTCCCTGCGCCGCCGCCACCTTCCCACCCCCGCGCCGCCGCCGTCGACCTACCCCCACCCCGAGCCAACCCCGCCACCCTGAGCCAACCTCGCCACCGCGAGCCCCCACCCCGCGCCCAGCTCCCTCTGTCCCTGCGTCGCTGCCACCTTCCTACCCCCGCGCCGCCGCTGTCGACCTCCCTCCACCCCGAGCCAACCCCGCCGCCGTCGACCTCCCCCCCACCCCGAGCCAACCCCGCCACCGCGAGCCCCCACCCCGCGCCAACCCCGCCACCGCGAGCCCCCTCCTCCCCTGTCGCTGACCCGCGAGCCTCCTCCTCCCTTGGTCCGGCTCAGCCCCCAGGGCCTCCCCCTGGTCCGGCTCGCCCCCTGGTCCGACCCGGCCCGAGCTGGAGCTCGTGGCTCGGGGCTCCTCCCCTGCATCGGTCCGGCCCCTGCCTTTGTACCGCTCGCGCGCCTCCTCGCCGGAGCTCCCTACAGGTAATTCCACCACAAAGCCTCTGTTTTAGTTAGTTATTAAGGTAGTATGCATGGACGGATCTTCCATTGATCATGGGTGTTTAGATGAACACCCAAATGTTTCTGCAAAAAAATCTTATTCATAATGTCTACTGTCCATGTCTCACATTTAAGCGAGAATTGTTCCTAATGTCTCCACAATGGCTAATTTGTACTTTTATTTGTCTTTGCAATCTATAGACTTTTAGGTGGACACTAGGCCCCGTCAGAGAGTTCGCCATCCCGGAGGTCGTGACCGGAGGTCGCCGTTGGAGAGGTCTCCCTTCCGCTGCCCGATCTTCCTCGACTATTCGCTCACGCTTCAAGGGTATAAATCTTGCGCCCATCTTGTAATGTACCTAGGTATTTATTTTGTGTCTAGATCACCAAGTCAGTTGCAAAACCTAGGCGTCTCCTGTTCGAAAGGGTTACACGAATAAATATGCATTCGATTGCATATTTAAAAATGTAACTCTTTCGGATTGTCCACGATTTTTGGACAGCCGGAGGATGTGTATATTGGGTACGCTCTCCACGGTCTACCCCGAACCGAGACAGGATTTCGGTGGCGCCTCCTTATTGTTCTCCGGATGCACAATTCTCTCGGTATTTTTGGTGGGACGTGTATCGGGAGAACAGCAGGTAGGTGCTGCCGAAATTTTGTCTCGGTTTGGGATTGACCATGGAGAGCGTATCCAATCTACACATCCTTGGGTGGGATTAGGACATCTCTTTTCCTATTAGATATGTTAGATGTATGCATGGAATAACAACGTAAAATTTGTGTATTTAGTTTGGTGCCATTAATTGATATCAAATGTTGAATTTGTATTGTGGCTCTCGATGAAGCAGAGGATGGCTGGTAATGGTTGGATGCACAGTGGTCATATTAGTGCGCTTGAAAGAACAGACGAGTGGGTATGGAAGACCAATTTTCTGGTGAAGGAGTTAGCGCGTGGTTCAAAGGTAGTTCGTCCAAGGTGTCCTTGCGCTCATTGCATGAGGCTTCGTCGTCAGACAAAGGATGGTATGAGTAAACACCTTTGGCAGTATGGGTATATGCTTGACTACGAGCCTTTGGTCGACTTTTCTCAGTACGAACGTGACAGAGCTTAGGTGATGCGACAACGGATCGATGGCAATGGCATTGAGGACGATGGGATTATAAACTTGCTAGAGGATTTTCGCAATGCCGACATGCCAGATTCGCCACCTCCACAGGAGGAACCGGAGGAACCAGGTGAACCGGAGGAACTGGAGGCAACCGCGAAGGCCTTCCTTGATATGATGGCCTTGGCTAAGAGGCCTCTATATCCGGGTGCGAAAGTGTCTCAACTCGATGCCATCTCGCAAATACTAGCCGACAAGTCCCAGTACGCCACCACCCGAGCAAGCTTTGAACGTAATTTTTTTACGTATGGTAACATGTTGCCCGAAGGGCATTGTCTACCTAAAAGCATGTACGAATGCCGGAAAATCATGAAAGTGCTCACCATGGATTATGTAAAGATAGATTGTTGTCCAGTATGCTGTCTTTTGTTTTGGAAACAGTTTGAGGATGACAAGTACCCCAACAAGTGTGGGGCCTCTAGGTATCATGAGAGAAGGGACATGATGGTCAGATGACATAGACAAATGTCGCCTTGAAGATTCTTCGTTATCTCCCATTCATAAAAATAATCCAGCGGCTTTACATGACCGAGGAGACTGCCACACAGATGAAGTGGCACAAGACAGGGAAGAGATGCCATGACGAGCACGGACATGAAATGATGGGACATCCATCTGAAGGTAAGGCATGGAAGAACTTCGATGCAAAACACGAGGCATTCGCAAGTGAGGCTCGGAATGTCAGAATTGCGATAGCAACCGATGGATTCAATCCATATGGTATGTCAACGGCCTCTTACCGCTGCTGGCCTGTGTTTGTTATTCCGCTCAATCTCCCTCCCGGAGTCCTAATGCAAAGGAATACCATATTCTTGTCGCTTGTCATTCCAGGGCCTGGATACCCGGCGAAAATTTTGAGTGTCTACATGCAGCCGCTTATTGATGATTTGAACCACTCTTGGCACCACGGGACGTTGACATATGACCGAGCATCTAAGACAAACTTCCTCACGAGAGTTTGGTACCAGTATTCCATGCATGACATGCCTGGCTACGCCTTATTTTGCGGGTGGTGTACATTCGGTAAGTGGCCTTGCCCAGTTTGCAGGCTCCAACTTGAGTTCTTTTGGCTAAGCGCGGGTGGCAAGTATGTCGCCTTTGACAAAAATCGACCTTTCCTCAAAAGAGGGCACCGGTTTAGACGAGACAAAAAGAACTTCATGAAGGGCGTAGTTGTGAATGAAGAAAAAGCGATACCAATGTTTGATGGTGTAGCTGTTAAATCCGAGCTACTTGCTCTGAAGTGTACTGAGATTCCTGGCCCACAATTTGAGGGATATGGTAAAACGCACAACTGGACTCACGAGGCAGCCATAACGAAGCTCGAGTATTACAAGGACCTCGAACTTCCCCATAACATCGATGTGATGCACACTAAAAAGAATATAGGAGAGTCCCTCTTTCACACAATTTGCAATATCCCTGGAAAGTCAAAGGATAATGTCAAGGCTAGGGTCGATGTTGAGAAGCTATGTGATAGAAAGAAACAACACATGCAGCCTCCTGACCGCAAACGAAGAAATTGGTTCAAGCCGCATGCCATCTTCTGCCTTGATAGTGACCAAAAGAAGGAGTCATTCAGGTGGCTCAAGTACGTCGTGATGTTTATTGATGGTTATTGTTCAAATATGAGTAAGGGAGTCAATCTTGCGACGGGAAAAGTCACCGGCCTAAAGAGTCATGACTATCATATATGGATTGAGCGGCTGATGCCGGTGATGGTTCGAGGGTATCTCCCCGATCATGTATGGCGAGTGCTCGTGGAGTTGAGCCATTTCTTTTGCACTCTGTGTGCTAAGCAGGTATCTCCCGAGCTGATTAAGAGGCTGCAGGAACTAGTGCCAGAGTTTCTATGCAAGTTGGAGACGATCTTTCCGCCAGGATTTTTTACTCTAATGGCACATCTCATCGTGCACCTTGCGAACGAGGTACTTTTGGGTGGACCAGTGCAGTTTCGTTGGCAGTTCTGTATTGAGAGAGAGTTTAAGTATATTCGAATAAAATGTGGAAACAAAAGTAAGATTGAAGCATGCATAGCTGAGGCAACTCTGATCGGGGAGATAGCAGACGTCACAACAAAGTACTATGCCGATGATGTTCCCACTCTGCATAACCCAATCACTCGGTACAATGTCGACGAGCTGGAGGAAGACCCCAAGATCGCACTCTTTCAATCTCCCGGTGGCAAGTCGGTGCTGGAAAAGAGTACATATTGAAGCCGGAAGAAAAGGAGGGCATAATGTTCTATGTGCTCATGAACATGAAGCATGAACTTATCGGTTTCATGAGATAAACTGATGAACAAATTATCTATTGCAACTAGTAACTCGATTTTGGTCTAATACGTGTTTTCTCCTTTTAGCCAATTCAAGGATGAACAGTGGTCGGAAACGAGGGATCCCAGTGTCGCGGAGCTGGACACTTTCTAAAAGATGGTGCCCCCGGAAATAAAAATTTTGTGGCTGGGTTTAGGGCCAAAGTAATTTCCCTCTTACCTTGCAATCCGTGACTTGTCCCTATTATTACACATATCCCTCTTACCTTGCAATCCATGACTTGCAGGGAGCTGATCGCAACATTGAGATGACGAATGAGATTCGATGTGTTTCACAGGGTTGTATCTGTAGAGTCATGAGGTATCATAAGTACGATGTTAATGGGTACCGCTTCCATACAGAGTTTCACCAGAACAATCGGCCTAATACAAAAACTATAAATACTGGGGTCTTCACCGAAGGAACTGATGGAGTTGATTACTACAGGATATTAGAGGACGTATACGAGCTGACGTTTGAGACGAACATAAAACTCAAGCTCATTGTGTTCAAATGCCGCTGGTTCGACCCCATCGATGGACAGAGAAGTACCCCTTCCATTGGGTTAGTTGAAGTTAGGCCTTCAACCACCTATTGTGGAGCCGATGTCTATATAGTGGCTCACCAAGCCAAGCAAGTTTATTACTTGCCCTACCCATGCAAGAAAGAGGAACTTTTGGGTTGGGAAGTCGTCTTCTAGGTATTGCCACATGGTAAGCTACCTAGGTCCAACGCCAACGATTACCTCAACATTGACCCTGTGACATACAAGGGAATTTTCTATTAAGAGGAAGAGAACTTCGGGGGTTTTGACATACAAGTGGGTCATGAGGACCTCGAGAACGATGCACAAACTTGTGGTGAGACAGTGGTGGATTTAAAGGACGTTGATATGCTCAACAAGTTTCATGAGGCGAATTTCAACAATGATGAGCCTCCACCGTGCGACGAGCCTTACTACTCACATGATAGTGATAGTGATAGTGATAGTGATAGTGATAGTGAAAATGAGAACGCGATGCACCACAACCAAGTACTTTATGATAGTGATGACTAGAGGTGAGGGTCTTTTATGTTTTTATGCTTAGTATTTATTTCTTAAAGATGCTTCTTAATTGCATTGTCTTTATGCTTAGTACTTATTTCTTAACATGCTTTTTAATTGCATTATGTCTTTATGCTTATTAATTTCAACATGTCTATAATGCAGGTGATTGACCAATGCCTCGGGGGAGCAAGGAATCAACGGCCTCCCTTCTCAAGATGATGAGACAAGAGAAGATTACCCAAAGGAGAAGAGTACCTTGTCCCAACCCGCGCTACGGTGGAGCTCGAGGAAGGGGATTGGAGGACCCACCTTCCACGCAGGGAGAACTTCCCGCTACAGGAGGATGAGGACGAGGAGGTGCACCACGAGGACGACCAGGTGCAGCACGAGGACGAGGAGGTGCAGCCTCGGGTACATACTCATCTCCCCCGTTGTCGAATTACGTTTATATTTTTTATGTCTTCATGCTAAATTGGTTACTCTTTATCAATGCAGGTGCAGGACTCGATTCAGAGGATCTAGACTCGTCTCCCCCGCGGCGTGTTGCCCGTTTGTCTGACTTACCCTCCACTTCTGGCACTGTGGCTTCATAGTCAGAGTCGGACGAGGAGTTGGGGGATGTCGGACAGGGAGGCGGAGGGTGAGGCGCCGCCGAAGAAGTTGTCGATTCGTGGGGAGGCTCGTGTCCCTAAGAAGGAGCCTCGCTCGGAAGAGAGACCTACGATTGAGCCCTACGGCAAATAGTAAGTGACTAACTCATGTTTTTGGTCATAACAATTTGGCATGTACTAATGTTTGTTTATTGTGCAGAAACTGGTTAAAACCGGCGGGGGTTCGCCACCCTAATAGCGTGCTTGGATCTTTGATCAGGAAGTATTGGCCGGGCTTGTACACTACAGTCCCCAACGGCCGAAGGAAGCTAGCCTGGTTTTGGGCGGACTATGAGGCCTCCACCAATTGCCCGGGCTTCGAGAGTGCTGCTGATGCTGTGATTAGCAGCTTTTGGGTAAGGCATACTTTGGCTTGTGACTCCCATCGTGCTATCTCATGACTCCCATGATTGTTTTTGCTCACCATCGTGCTATCTCATGACTCTCATAATTTTTTGCATTATTGAAGGTCTTCTATCAGGTGAGACTGGAGCATCAGGAGGCGGCGAATGCAACTTTGCTTGAGGCTTGTCGGAAGTTGACAACACAGCAATGGTACAACACCAAGAATACGTTGATCAATCACTTTCAAGCTGAGCATGGCCTTAAGATACGGAAGGATGAGATTGCTAGGGGTCACAAGCCAAAGATGTCGGTGGCTGATTTCATGACGGTAAATAAATTGTCAATGAGAAGGTCCATAGATGCTAAGTTGGTATTGCATTATCTGTTAGTGAAATGATTATTGTGGTTTCAGGTTATGCCAATGTGGTTTGAACACAAAGAAGACGCTTTTGAGGTGCTGGCTAGTAGGTGGATCGGGGAAGATCCTGACTTTGAGGTCGTGAGCAAACGAAACAAGAAAAACCGCGGCAACATGGGAACACACAGCGCGGGAAGCCGCAACCATGGTCTCTTCAAGAAGCACTTGGTATATATATACATGGAACAACCTTCATTTATTTCCCATAATGTTATTAGTTGACACACATAATTAACATTTCTTTGCCGATGCACGAGGAGATGGAGGGGGAGGTTAATAGCCCTATTACCGACCTGGTCGTGTGGGAGAATATGAAGACGAAGAAGCCCGACCTAGAGCAGCCTCATCCTCAGCTTCCCCAGTACTTCGGTAACGCCAAGGAGAAGCTCAACACCTACTGCGAGAAGCTCAAGGGTTTGCATCCGGAGGTGGATGAGCCCATGCACCATGAGGTCGATGAGACTGCCTTGATCATCGTGAGCCACGGCAAGCCACATGGCCGTTTCAACATTCTTGATGGGGTGGTCTAGCCTACCATGACCCTCACACGAGTCAAGGCTACCCTCACCCCCGATCACCCCTCTATCGTGCCTCGTCCTCGGCCTTCTACCTCCACCGCCGATGTGAGTGTTTCTCATTTCCATATTATTTCCGCAATTTGATCCTAAATGGCTAAGCTGACGAGATTCATTATTTTTGCAATTGTAGCGTGATTTTGATGATGCCTACAAGGCCCTTCAGGCAGATTATAACAAGGAGTATGATGCATGGATTGCGCTGAGGGCAGAGTGCAATGCGTACACTAGGAAAGTGACGGCTGTAAGTTTCAAACTTTACTTTTTCAAATGATGATAAGTCCCACTTCCTCTAGTTTGAACCTTTGTTCCTGCAACGACTGACATATAACTATCCTGTAGGCGATAAATCACTACTTTATCACTGGACAGCGGGTTCCGGTGGAAGGTGACCAGCCACCTGATCCTGGGATGCCGCCTCGCTGCATATCGAGGGAAGATTTCGCTGCCACATACTATGGAGGGACCCCGGTAAGTTCTTTGCCAAACCACTTGTTACCGCGTTCATATGCCTCGCAAGTTGCTAAGTTTTTGCTCAAACATGTAGGGCATAGGATACTCCAAGAATGTTGGACCCTTTGGTCGTGCCTCGGCCTCGCCTAGTCCGTCGTGTATTGATGCACAACTTCGTATCATGGTGCCCGATGGTGGTTCTGCTAGTGGTTCTACTTCCCCGATGGCCCGACAACTGCGAGCGTCTCCTGAGCTCGGAACGGGAAGCCTCGGGCTCCTTGACACACCGACACATATAACGAGTTTCGGACCATGAGCATGGACATGGTTAGATCTAGAGCTAGAGCTTGTGTATGCACTTGTCATATCTTCTATGTGTATGCACTTGTCATATCTTCTATGTGTATCCACTTGTGATGAGTTTGTATGGATAACGAAAATGTTTTGTGGATGATCATGTTGTTGTTTGGATAGCGATGGATATTGTTGATTGGTTTGATACTTTATTTAAAATTATTTTGCTACTATTTTGGATGCTAAAACTGAATTAGAAATGAAAACAGGAAGAAAAAAATGGCAGCAGCTACGCCGACGGCATTGCCGTCGGCACAGCCCTAATGCTGCACAACGCGCGTGCCATATGGCAATGCCGTCGGCGTAGCTGGCGACGTGGCGCCTCCGGGGACTGCATGTGCCGACGGCGTGGGCCCTCGGCGTAGCTGGCGACGTGGTGCATCCGGGGATTGATTGTGCCGACGGCTAGGCCGTCGGCGTAGACGCACACATGGCGGACCAGGGTGATGCCTGGGCTGGGGCTGTGCCGACGGCCAGGCCGTCGGCGTATCGGCGCACGCAGGCGTTACCGTCGACACCGTCGCCTGACACGCGGGTCCCGCTGGGAGGATGATACGCCGAGGGGGAGGACCTGTGCCGACCAGGATCTGCGCCGAGGGCGATACACCGACGGTTTCCGTCGGCATAGGCTGTGCCGACGACTTCCAGCCCTCGGCGTAGTCGGCGTTTCCCGTAGTGAGATGAAGTAATTGCAACTTGCGTTCATGTATATACATGGCTTAACTCTTGCGTTCATGCACGTCGTCTCATGATACATATATAGTTAGATCTAAATGGCACGTATGGTTGTGGGAGTATCAGATTCAACTTACTGGATTCGTTCATGATCTGGCTTTTTTTACTCTTGGACCAACAAAATTTACTTAGACTTGTGGATAATGTGACCCTGGATTTTTCGTGATGTAACGATTTGCACGACTCTACCACAGGGCCGGCCGGTGGCGGACAACCAGAGCACGCTAGAGATCAAAGGGTGTGAGTCTACTGGGTGCACTCCAATGCAGGCCTCGATCGAGGCTCGGGAGCAATTCAGACACGACCAACTGCGTTTGAAAAGAGGTAGAGGCATATTTGTAAAAAAAGATACTCCCACGGTGATTAATTCAGCACCGATTCCAAATATTTCCTACTTAGCACATTTGCCTTTTGGCACAATATAGTTGGCTGTTTGAAAAGTACCATATGTCTAAATTGTAGTAGTCGCATGAATGGAAAGCCAAGAGAGATGCAAAGAGGAAACAAAATGGAGAAATATGATTTAATTTTTTTCTGTGTTGGTGGATTTTTCTCTTCAGTTACAACGCACAGACAATTTTCCTAGTACTCTTTAACACTACTAGGAAATCCTTCATCAGTGGCGTATCTATATTGAGCTTCTGTGGCGCATGGCAGGGACGCCGCTGTTACGTCGCCACCGATGAAAACTTTTGTGACGCATTTGGGCTGATGCGCCACAGGACTCTGTTCAGTGGCGCATTCTGGAAAATGCGTCACTGAAGTGCTATGCGCCACAGAAGGTAAAAACGATGCGCCACTGGTTTGAATATCAGGTATTAAAAAATCGAAACTTGTCCAAATATACAGTATTATACAGGTATTATACAGTATTATACAGAAATAGTATATTTGACTTAGTATATGAAAACAAATATAATACAAACATGAATAGCCTCTCTTCACAATCTTCTTGCCTTTTTTCTTCGCGGTTGAATACTTTAGCCCGGGCACTATGAGATTTCTTCTCGTGAACGGACAACCTTTAGTAGGTAGTGTGGTCTTTCTTCTTATTGTAGTAGTTGTAGGCATGTTGAAGTACTTGTCGAACTCCTCTTCGATCTTCGGATCGCCATTCTTGTCGAAGTCTTTCTCGTTGGTGGATCCTTCCATTCCGATGATGCTCCTCTTGATCCTCCTCACTACAACACGACTGGGCTTTGACGGGTCGGTAATAAAGAAACATTGATCAACTTGGCTAGCGAGTATCCACGGCTCATTTTTCGTGGAGGCCTTCTTTGCCGACTTGGCATCTGGTATAACGCAGGTGGTGAAATATCGGCCTTCTTTTTCGACGTTCTTGGCCCATCTAACACGGAACATCGGTACCGTCTCTCCACAGTAGTCGAGCTCCCATATCTCCTCGATCCTTCCGTACAATCTTTCCATGACAGTAGTCTCGTCATCGGCGAAGGACATCATAGTTACTCCTGAGTTTTGATATTTGCTATTCATATCCTTTTCCTCGGTGTAGAATCTGTAAACGTTGATGTCGTATGACTGCTAGGTCTTTACGTTATGCGCTGGGCCCTGTGACAAGGAGAATATGAGTTGTTGATCTTCCGTAGAAGGCGTCTGCGGGGGATTGTCCAACAGCCTTTTCTTGAACCAACATGTGAAGCTGGAGTTGTGTTCTCTTGTTACGTCTCCTTTCTTCCTCGGGCGGTCCCGGTCCACGTACTCCTGCTCGATCAAGCTTTTGTGCTCTTCCACCCAAGGGCTGACCAATTCCATGTGTTGTAGTGCGACTCGGTGTGCCCTGCCAAAGTCGGCGCGTCGATTAGCAATGCCGATATGCAGTGAGCGGTGGCCCTCGCGGTGACCATACCCAGCGAGCCTGCCGAGGTGCTTCTTGGTGGGTATTCCAACATCCTCGTTCTTAGTGGTTAGATAGTTCTGGTAGAAAGAGATGCACTCGTAGATCAGAAAGCCCTTGGCTATGCTTCCATCTGGACGGGACCTGTTGCGAACGAACCCTTTGAGGACACCGTTCAGCCTTTCAAACGGCATCATGTTGTGCAAGAATGTCGGCCCGAGCTGGATGATGTCATCCACGACATGGACAAGTAGATGCACCATGATGTCGAAGAATGTGGACGGAAAGTAAATCTCGAGCTCGCATAGTATCACCACGATCTCTTCCTGTAGCTTGTCGAGCTGCTTCATGTCGATCGACTTCCTAGAGATGACGTCGAAAAAGTTTCACAATCCAAACAGCGTCTCACGGACGTGCTCGTCCATTATCCCTCGTATGGCAACTGGAAGTATCTGTGTCATCATCATGTGACAGTCGTGGGACTTCATACCGCTGAACCTCTTCTTCGCTACGTCGAGATACCTGCTTATCTTGCCCGAGTAACCGTAAGGAACTTTCACTCCTAGGAGGCACCTGAAAAACTGCTCGATCTCCTCCTGACACAGAGTGAAGCAGCCAGTGCGAAGCACAACCACCTCATTCTTCTTAACCCTTTTGCGGCGACCCTGAGTCCCTTCCGTTTGATCGTCATCATCATCACTATCAGGGTACTGAAGCTCCTTCTTGATGCCAAGCAATTTCAGGCCGTTTCTTGCTTTCGGCCCATCCTTGGTCCTCTCCGGCATGTTGAGGAGAGTGCCAAGCAGACTCTAGGTAACGTTCTTCGTGATGTGCATTACATCGAGGCTATGGGGCGTGTGGAGGACCTTCCAGTACGGCAGGTCCCAGAAAATAGACCTCGCTTTCCATACACCTAAAAGCTGATTTGTCCTTGGTCGCTTCTTTCCTGGCGCTGGGCACTCATCCCAATTATTCAGAAGCTCCTCGATTTCTTCGCCGCTCCTCGTACGCGAGGCTCTTTCGAGCTCGTCTTTACCATTGAACAGGTCACCGCGTTTTCTCCATGGGTGATCCATGCGAAGCCACTTTCGAGTCCCTTGGAACACGGTTTTCGAAGACCCGGGATCCTTGGGTAGCTGGAGATGCGGGGTCTTATCGATGCACTTGACACATGCATTGTGTCTGTGGTTCACCTGGGCCGATACATATGCATAACCAGGATAGTCCTGCACCGTCGTGAGCTCTCAGAGGGAAATATTCTTGAGTGTAGGCGTCCCACGTATGGGCTGGCGTCTCCCACAACATGGCTAACTCCTCTTTCAACAGCCCGATATAAAGATGTATATCGACACCTGGCTGTTTTGGCCCCTGAATAAGAATGCTCATGTGTACGTACCTTTGCTTTGTGCAGAGCCACGGGGGGATGTTGTACGGCCATACAAACACGGGCCAGGTGCTATGCGTGCTACTCTGGTTGCCAAAAGGATTGAGTCCATCAGTGCTCATACCCAGCCTGACGTTCCTTGCATCGCCCCCGAACTCTTCGAACTCTATGTTCAATGCATTCCACTGGCTAGCGTCTGAAGTGTGTGTTAGGATCTTGCCCTTCTCTGGATCATCTTCGGGTTTTTCCCTTTCCGCGTGCCATTGCATTAGCTTTGATTCCTTAGGATCTACGAAATATCTCTGTAGACGGGGAGTGATACGAAAGTACCATACCACTTTTCGAGGAACTTTCTTGTTCCCTCTCTTGTACCGTCCATGGCCGCACACCACACAAGTGGTTCTCTCTGCGTACTCGTTACGATAAAGTGCGCAATCATTGATGCATGTGTGGTATTTAACGTGCGGTAGGTCGAGAGGGCACACAATTTTCTTGGCCTCCTCTATACTTGTTGGCAATGTGTTCCCGTTAGGAAGACGATCGTGCCAGAATTCCATGTTAGCATTGAAGCTCATGTCGGTCCATTTGTGTTCTGCCTTCATATCTAGAGCCTTGAGTGTTACACTTAGGCGTGTATCTTCGGGCCGACACCCAGGATACAATGGAGTCATCCCATCTAACTCCATTTGCGCCAGCTTGGCTTTCTCTCTTGCTGCAGCTTTGGTGTTGCTCGTCTCCTTGAGAAGCAGTTCCTGAACATGAGGGTCCCTTAACACCGAAGTTAGCAGCGTCTGGGTGTTCGCTTCTTCTCCTTCTTCATGATGGTTATGCCCGTCGACATCTCCTTCTTCGTCATGATTATCATGCCCACCGCCGGTATATTCTTCATCATCATGACCATGCCCGTCGGGAGACTCTTCGTCTTCTCGCCCGCCCAAGTCTTGATGACCAACACCATTTACTGCCAGCTCCTCATCGAAGTCATCGCGCATGAAACCGCGCCTAAGCAGGTGATCCTCCAATTGTCCAGAATTAGGGTCGATCCAGCGCTGGAGTTTGCATGTTCGACATGGACATCTTATCTGGGTCTTGTTGTTCCGAATCATGTCTGCCTTGGCGTCTTTCTTATACCTAGTAACTCGACCTTCGCTCATGCTGACGGCCATGGTAGCCTGCGCGGTATGCACATATAGAGCAAAAGACAGAGAGTAGGTTAATTAGAAACAACACCTTATGCACACACAAAACACACATGCATGGTCGTCGCCGGAAAAATTCGGCATGACCTTTCCTAAAAGTAGGACATATGGGTGGTGCAAAAATTTGTCGAAATGGAAATGAATCAACATTTCGGCAAACATCCATGCACCACACCGGGACAGACAAGAAAAACAAGAAACTTCTTCCCATGCAAGCATTCATGCACCACACAAGATTCAAGCACAAACATCATCTTCGCACCATGCATGCATCGCATATACACACCGCCCGCGCGACAAGATTTACACCTACAAAACATGCATATTCATGGCCAATTACTCACCGGGTAGATTGAATACCGAGTCGAGAGCGCGATGTGAGAGAGTGTGGATCAATAGATCTATAGAGAGATAATAGTACACAAATAGAGATGTGGAGGAGAAAAGTAGGTGTGTTTTAGATCTACTAGTTGGAGAAAGGCTTTCCCTAACCAATCTATCAACTATAGTAGGTTTAAATACAACAAAATGTAGAAATTATACACACAATAGGGTGGGAGAGAGGAGGAAGACGAGCTAGGAGGAGGGGGAAGAAGGATGTGAAATGGATGGTGGTAGATAGAGGGGTGCAAAGCTGCCACCTTTTTTGTGCAGATCTGGTCGAAGGATTCTGTGGCGCATACAGGCAATATGCGCCACAGAAGTTCAATCTTCTGTGGCGCATATTGTGTGCATGCGCCACAAAACCTTGGCCATAGGGTGCAGTGGGGCCAGACTGTGGGCCCCGTGACTCAATGTTCTGTGGCGCATAGCACACATATGCGCCACAGAACCTTGGCCATAGGGTGCAGTGGCCAGACACTGTGGGCCATAGGGTGCAGTGGCCAGACACTATGGGCCCCTGCACTCAGTGTTATGTGGCACATATTTATGATATGCGCCACAAAAGATTGAACTTCTGTGGCGCATATCAGCTATATGCGCCACAGAACACTGAGGGCAGATCTGCACGAAATAAAGGTGGCAGATGGAGCTGCTTTAATGACACCCCTCTATATATATACCACACTCCCTGTCCAAAGCAACATACCTGCCCCTGATGTCTTCTTCCCACAACTCGTCGGAAGACTCGCTGGAGAGCACAGCCCGCTCGTGTTCCCTGCAGCCTACTCGCAGTGGAGGGGCGAGGTCGAGGGGCAGTGCTCGGAGTCAGCCGCCGCGGGATTCGTAGGTCAACCTAATCGAGGAGGAGGCCAGACTGCGGCACGAGGCCCTCTACAACAAGGCCATGAGGTTGTACGCCATGCTCGCGTCCCTGGAGGAGAGGGCGCACATGGCGGAACCAATCGGGTGGCGGCCGGTGCTCGACCCTAACGTGTCCATGGAGGACCACGTCCGCAGGCTGCAGGCGCGCGTGAACAGGGAGGTTTGGCATCTTCCACCGCCATCGCCCCCACCAGCTCTGTGAAGGGATTTGCAATGTTGTAGTTTGTGTATTTGCAATGATGTATGGCATTGTTGTTTTGCTGTTCAAGGCTATGCGCATGTGCATTTTGCAACGATGTATGCCACTGTATATGTCTATCTACTAGATTGTCTAGTATATTCTACCTATTCCACTGGTATTTGTTTAGTTGGGAAAAGCACAAGAAAAAAATGTGTGTACTAGGAAACAAATAATCTGAGTAGCACGAAGCATTCTGTGGCGCATACTGCACACATGCGCCACAGAAGTTTGTTCTTCTGTGGCGCATATGCAACAATGTGCCACAGAAGCTTGTACATAGGTGTCCAGAGAGTGGGGCCCACATAATTGTTCTGTGGAGCATATGGCGATATGCGCCACAGAAGATATAAACTTCTGTGGCGCATCTCCTTGTATGCGCCATAGAAGTTTGGTCAGATCACGGTCAGACCCCGCCTACTGTGGGTCCCACCAAACTTCTGTGGCGCATATGGAAAGATGCGCCACAGAAGATTCATGGTCCAACGGCTGGTGTGGGTCCTACCAAACTTCCGTGGCGCATGGCTGTGAAAGATGCGCCACAGAAGTTTGGTGGTTCTGTGGCGCATTGCTCCGGATGCGCCACTGGATAACTTTTGTGGCGCATGGTTAGCACCATGCGCCACAGAAGGTATGTCTATCTATAGCTAGTTTCCTAGTAGTGTAATAATTGAATCAAACCAATACATATGTGTAAAGGCTAAGAAACAGTTGGTGTTGCATGTAAAAAGTAAGTTGGTAGGTATATAGGTGCACACAACGTCAGATAGGGAAAAGTAAATTATAGCGGCATCATAATATAAAAGGTTCAATCTATTTGTTTTGCTTAAAATCCATTGTAGGATTAGCTCTTCGTACAACTCTTACACTCGAATAACTGAAGCAAACCAGTACACTTGGATGCAACATCTAGCTGATTTTTTTGTTAAAAGGAATATATTAATATCGTGGAGATATAATTACACCTAACCTTTGTAATAACAAAATATCCTAAATACATTATGGATACACACAACATAAAAACAAAAAATAAATAAAAAAGAAAGAAAGATCCCGCTATAGTGATCAATTTCCTTTAGTACAACACAAACCACCACCAAGTCAACACCAGAAGTCCAAATTTTCCAAAAGTGACCCCTCCAAGAAGGAAACAGTGCACAAGTACCATCGTCACAAAGTCATAAATTTTAGGTTTTTACCCTGAAGAAAGTTCGCGCTTTTAAAACAATATCTTCAACAATACCATTGCTAGACACAACCAATTAAGGCCAGACCTTAATTTTTCATCCCAAAAGATGAGATTATGGAATCTTGTTGTGATGTCGCCCCACTTGCCGATGCTGCTACTATGAGTCATGAATCGCCAAGCAAAGTCCTTATCGCCTCGAAGACTCCGTCCGCCATTATTAGGGTCCAGACTTTAGCCGCCATCACATCCTCCGCCATTGTTTTCACCATGGAGATCAAAACATCATGTACCATATGTAAATAGACAGCAAAACTTTGTATCAAGCCCTCCTAAAGCAACAGATACTAAAACGGGGGCACACACGACCGAATCTCATCCGATCCACCAATCTATAGGCATCAAGCGCCTAGTGGAGATCTCTGGCAAAATCTTCCGGAACTTGTCAATAGATCAATGAAGTGAAGCATCAAGCAGAACACCGGCTTGGCCTGCAGCCATTAGCGGTGGCCGGTGCTACTCTCAAGGCTGAATGTAGGTGAGGTCCAGATCGACGGTGTTGCGGATCGGAGTTGGCACCCTGGAGCACTGCAGTTGTAGTGGCCATGCCGACGCATATAGGGTAGCACATCACCAATTCGTACCACTAGGAGCTGGAAGTTGCTCGTGTTGGAATTCTCAATGGTTGGTGTTGTTGGATTATTAGGCATAATTTCCATGATTAATTCCAGAATATAAATCATGACAAAACCAGCTACTAGCTCATGTAACTTGAACATACTAGATGTACTAAACAACAGGATGATCGGAAACAAACAGCAGCTTAACATGTACTCGCAGAACATGATGAATAACCAAACAGAAGCACATAGTACGTACCGTTCGGTTGTCGTAGTAGAAACTTTGGGGAAGACTGATCGAAGCAGATGGCGACGAAGACGACGGTAGGCAGCACCGCCTGACTTGGATGGAAGACGACCCGTGATGGAGAACTCGAGTAGTCACGCGGAGCGCTTCCCAAAAACCTTATTCGCCCTCTCCCGTAAAGGATCACAAGGGCGAGTGGTTCCGGAGACCTGCTCTCCCGTCCGCCGGTGCACGCCGGCAAGCGGGATGGAGTAGACTACGGTGACGGTGCAAGTAGAGAGGATGGCAAAACCCTAGATTAGTTTTCGGTGGTATTGTGGCGGTAGCCATGCAGGAATTTATATAGAGCAGCTCAGGAAACCCTAACGGAGGCGAACGTGGGCCGAGTCCATGTTGCGCATGTTCGGGTCGGTTAGCCCACGATCCGGGAGCGACCCGAATAAGCTAACTGTTTGACACGTCTGTCGAAACCTCACAGTTTTCCTGAGCAGCAAAATAAAGCTCGGCTCAGCGAGATTCCCGCAACCCGCAGCGTGCACGCGCGTCGTGACGAAACGGACGGGCGGGCGGGCGGCAGCGTCGGAGGAGGAGCGCGTGCGTATATCTCTCTCTTATTGCCACTCACTTACAAAGTGGTGCAACACTCCACCTTATAAGGTGGTGCAACTCTCCTCCAACTTTCCATATGGGACTAAACTTGAGCTCCCACTTCACTTCCATGTGAGCTGCCACAAACATGGGCCCAAATACATATGGGCTGCCATAAATTTGGGCTTTGAGATTTAGGGAATATATGAAATGCACATGGGCCTAAAGGAATTGGCCCATTATTTCTAACAATCCCCACCAGATCTCAAATGCCCATTTGAAGATTTGTCAATCCTCGCTACTTGTTTATATACCAGTGTTTCAGCAGAGACTGTTAAGTTGAACTTCCGCCTAGAATCTTGAACTACGTCTATCAACAACTTGGACAATGGACGAACCTTGAATTGCAAGTTTGGTGCCAATAGATTTCACTCAAAATCATAACTAGTACCTGGCTATCAGTAGCCTACCCCGCGGGTTGGAGCATATGCGTCATACTCCCTGGTCTCTTGATGAGTTTACTAGAGATCACCCAAGTCTCATAGACCGCGGCATTTATAGTCGAGCTCATATAGGTGTGTTCTTTCAAGAATGCCCTGTAGGAAGGCATCTTTGCTAATTAAAGCCAACAGAAACACATTAAGGCATGTTGCCAACCTGCCTTACAGATTATGAGAGTTATGCATCTTCACATAGAGAGGGTTATAAAATACTCTCCTCCATCAAACCACTAGCTTGTTCTTCCCAGGTCCTAATTCACGGGATCTCCGATCACATAGGTTAGGTTACCACTAAGGTGTGACATCCATGGGTCTCAACCCCATCTCCCTCGATGCACTTTCTATCACATTTCGTGATAGTCCCTTTGTAAAGGGATCTGCTAGGTTTTTGTCTGTTTGAATATACGTAACAGTTATTACTCTTGAGTTTCTCAATTTCCTGACAGATTTCAAACGTCTCTTCACGTGTCTTAATGACTTCGCATTATCCTTAGAATTTTTCACTTTGACAATAACAGTTTGGTTGTCATAATTCAAATGGATTGCCGGCACAGGTTTCTCAACCACAGGCAAGTCCATCAAGAGCTCACGCAGCTATTCTGACTCAATAGTGGCTGTGTCTAAAGCAGTGAGTTCTGCTTCCATAGTTGACCTCGTCAATATGGTTTGTCTACGAGACTTCCATGACACTGCGCCACCTCCAAGGGTAAACACATACCCGCTCGTGGCGTAGAGTTCATCAACGTCAGAGATCCAATTCGAATCACTATATCCTTCAAGTACAATAGGGTTCCCTGAATAGTGAATCCCATAGCTCATTGTACCACATAGATAGTGCATGACCCTTCCACGTGCATGCCAATGATCAATACCCGGGTTAGACATGAACCTACTCAACTTGCTCATAGCAAAAGAGATATTGGGTCTTGTAGCGCTTGCTAACTACATGAGAGAACCAACAACTTGTGAATATTTCAGCTGATCTGTTGGTTCCTTCTTATTCTTTCGTAATGTCAAACTGGGATCATAAGGTGTTGGAGAAGTCTTGCCATCATTAAAGCCAAATCGGCTCAAGACCTTCTCAACATAATGAGATTGCGTTAAAGTAATCCCATTCTCGTTCTTAATAAGCTTGATGTTCAGAATGACATCAGCCTCTCCCAGATCTTTCATATCAAAACTCTTTGACAGGAAAGACTTGACTTCATTTATCACTTTCATCTTTGTACCAAAGATCAGAATGTCATCCACGTACAAACATAATATAACGCTATCGCCCCCACCATGGCGATAGTAAACACACCTATCAGCCTCATTAATGACAAAGCCAGCAGAAAGTAGAGTTCTGTCAAACTTCTCATGCCATTGCTTAGGTGTTTGTTTCAGGCCATATAAAGATTTCAATAACTTGCACACCTTTGTCTCTTCACCTTTTACCATAAACCCATCCGGCTAATCCATATAGATCTCCTCTTCCAACTCTCCATTAAGGAAAGCTGTCTTCACGTCCATTTGATGAACGAGAAGACCATAAGAGGCATCCAGGGATAGTAGTACTCGAATGGTGATCAGTCTAGCGACAGGTGAATAGGTGTCAAAGTAATCTTCACCTTCTTTCTGTGTGTAGCCCTTAGCTACAAGACGCGCCTTGTACTTCTCAATAGTACCATCAGGCCTTAGCTTCTTCTTGAACACCCACTTACATCCCACAGATTTACAACCATAGGGTCGTTCTGATAATTCCCAAGTTCCATTAGAAAGAATCGAGTCCATCTCATTTTGAACAGCTTCTTTCCAATCATCTGCATCAGGAGATGCATATGCCTCAGTAATGGATCTGGGAGTATCATCCACAAGGTACACGATAAAGTCATTACCAAAGGATTTTGCAACCCTCTGTCTCTTACTCCTCGTGAGAGGTTCATCGTCATCCTTCTCAAGAAATTCCTCATGTGGTTGTTCAGAATTCTCAATAGATGCACTAGATTCAGGAAGTATTTCAGAAGAAATCCTACCAATGTTATGCATATCTTTCATAGGAAAAATATTCTCAAAGAACGTTGCATCATGAGATTCCATTATAGTATCAACATGCATATCAGGTACCTCGGATTTAAACACTAGAAATCTATAGCCTACACTCCGTGGAGCATATCCTAGAAAGATGCAATCCATTGTCTTGGGTCCGAGCTTGCGTTTCTTGGGGATCGGTATGTTGACCTTCGCCAAACATCCCCAAATGCGCAGTTACGAAAGTGATGGTTTTCTCCCAACCCACTCCTCATAAGGGGTCTTTTATTTATTCTTGTTAGGAACTCTATTCAGGATATGACATGAAGTCAACAAAGCATCCCCCCACCATGCCTTTGATAAACCAGCAGTGGCTAACATGGAATTCACCAAGTCAGTCAGCGTGCAGTTTTTCCTCTCGGCAACCCCGTTTGATTGGAGCGAGTAGGTAGGCGTCCTCTCATGAATAATTCCGTGTTCTTGACAGAATTCGTCAAATATTTTGGAAAAATACTCACCACCACGATCCTACCTAAGACGCTTGATCTTTCTCTCTAGTTGATTTTAAACTTTGGCCTTATAGATTTTAAAGTAGTCTAAAGCCTCATCTTTAGTTTGCAACAAGTAAACATAGCAGAATTTAGTATCATCATCTATCAACGTCATGAAATATCTCTTTTCACCTTTTGTCAACACACCATTCATCTTGCATAGATCAGAATGTATGAGTTCTAGAGGTGCCAAGTTTCTCTCCTCGACAGCCTTGTGAGGCTTTCGAGGTTGCTTTGATTGCACACAACCATGGCACTTAGAACCTTTGGCAATAGTAAAATTCAGAATTAAACTCATACTGGACATCTGAGATATCAAACCAAAATTAATGTGACATAAACGAGAATGCCAAATACTGGTATCATCATTAACACCACCACAAATATGATTCACGGATTTATTACAAAACTCTGAAAGTGAAAACCGGAACAAGCCTCCAAATTCATAACCTTTACCAATAAATTGTCCATGTTTCGAAACAACGACTTTATTAGACTCTAAGACAACCTTAAACCCATCTCTGCAAAGAAGGGAGACACTAACGAGATACTTGTTCATAGTAGGGACATGCTGCATGTTCCTCAGCTGCACGATCTTTCCAGAAGTAAACTTCAGATCCATCGTGCCAACACCACGAACAGAAGCATGTGATCCATTCCCCATTAGGACGGATGAATCCCGAGCGACCTGATAAGAAGTGAACATAGAGATGTCAGCACACACATGAACATTAGCACCCGTATCAAGCCACCAACACGGTGATTGAAATACTGAAAGAACAGTAAATAAATTACCATACCCATCAGTATTGCTAGCGGTCACGATGTTGACAGTCTTGGCATTTTCCCTCTGCGGTCTGCGCGTTCTGGACAGTCCTTGGAAAAGTGGCCAGGCTCTCCACAAGTGTAACAAGACAGTTCACTCTTGTCCCTGTTCGTCTTCTTCTTCTTGAAGGTTGTAGTCTTTACAGGCTTGTTAAAGGAGGGTTTGAAGTTCCCTTTGTTCTTGCCTACTGATTTGCCTTTCTGCACAAAGTTGGCGGTAGCATGACTCTCTCCTTTCTCAGTAGTGTCCTTAGCCCGAGCCTTCTCCTCAACATCAAGGGACGCTATCAGATTTTCAACTGATATCTCCTGTCTCTTGTGTTTGAGAGCTGTGGCAAAGTTCCTCCATGAAGGGGGCAACTTAGCAATAATGCAACCCGCCACAAACTTGTCGGGTAAGCACTTAAGGAGTTCGAGCTCTTTGGCAATGCATTGTATCTCATGAGCTTGTTGAACCACAGGAAAGTCCTTTGTCATCTTAAAATCATGAAAGCTCTCCATGATATACAGTTCACAACCAGCATCTACAGCACTAAACTTTGCATCCAGTGCATCTCAGAGCTCCTTCCCGTCTTTTATGTGCATAAACACATCACACAGGCGGTCAGCAGGAATGCTCAGAATACATCCCACAAAGACAGTATTGGCATCCTCGAACTTCTTCTAATCCTCGTCAGATATAGTTCCTTCAGGTTTGCCTTTACTGATATGGAACACTTTCATCATGGTCAGCCAAAGCTCAGCCTTGTACTACCACCTCTTAAAGTGCACACCGGTAAACTTATCCGGTCTTAGTGCATCGGTAAAACCAGCCATTGTTAATTCAGGAAATTGCCTACAATAAGGTTTTTGGATTGTTGGATTATTAGGCATAATTTCCATGATTAATTCCAGAATATAAATCATGACAAAACCAGCTACTATCTCATGTAACTTGAACATACTAGATGTACTAAATAACAGGATGATCGAAAACAAACAGCAGCTTAACATGTACTCACAGAACATGATGAATAACCAAACAGAAGCACGTAGTACGTACCGTTCGGTTGTCATAGTAGAAACTTTGGGGAAGACTGATCGAAGCAGATGGCGACGAAAATGGCGGTAGGCAGCACCGCCTGACTTGGATGGAAGACGACCCGTGATGAAGAACTCGAGCAGTCACGCGGAGCGTTTCCCAAAAACCTTATTCGCCCTCTCCCGTACAGGATCACAAGGGTGAGTGGTTCCGGAGACCTGCTCTCCCGTCCGCCGGTGCACGCCGGCAAGCGGGATGGAGTAGACTATGGTGATGGTGCAAGTAGAGATGATGACAAAACCCTAGATTGGTTTTCGGTGGTATTGTGGCGGTAGCCGCGCGGGACTTTATATAGAGCAGCTCAGGAAACCCTAACGGTCGGGTCGGTTAGCCCAACTGTTTGGCACGTCTGTCAAAACCTCACAGTTTTCCTGAGCAGCAAAATAAAGCTCGGCTCGGCGAGATTCCCGCAATCTGCGGCGCGCGCGCGTCATGCCGGGGCGGGCGGGCGTGCGAGCATCGTCGAAGGAGGAGCGCGCGTGTATATCTCTTTTATTGCCACTCACTTACAAAGTAGTGCAACACTCCACCTTATAAGGTGGTGAAACTCTCCTCCAACTTTCCATGTGGGACTAAACTTGAGCTCCCACTTCACTTCCATGTGAGCTGCCACAAACATGGGCCCAAACACATTTGGCTGCCACAAATTTGGGCTTTAAAATTTAGAGAAAATCTGAAATACACATGGGCCTAAAGGAATTGGCCCATTATTTCTAACAGGCGCCACCTCGAGCCACCACGTCCTGCAAGGAAGCCACACCCGGACACATCCCTGCATCTCGACGGGCGGCGGGGGACAACTGCTTTGAACCCTCTCTGCGGGATGGGATCGGGACACCGTCGCGCAGGGGCTCATTTAATTTAAACAAAATAATAAATTTCTGAGTTAAAATAATATGACAACTTGTAATAATCTATGAAATCATTTACTCCGTAGTAATCTATGAAATCATTTAAAATAATATGACAATTTATAATAATCTATGAAATCATTTACAACTTGTAGTAGCCGTGATCAATTGTGTCCGTCGTTCTTGGAGGAAGATGAAGAAGTCCAGACATTAAGAAGGTTTAGACCCTTTCCAAAATTCTAAAACAATTTTTTCCTATTATGATGTTGCTGAAAATAAAGAAACTTGTTTTAAGGTGAGACCCTCCTAGCTGGACAAGCCCAGCAGGCCAAAGCACAATCACAACCCTGCACGCACGCAACGCACGAGAGCTCGCACACCACCCCAGCATATCGCTATCCTCCTCCTATCGCGTGGCCACATCCATCCACACGCACACAAACAACTCGCTTAACTCGACGCACAGCCCCCTCCCCTCGTTCCCATTCCCGACCCACATCGCTAGCACGCAGTGGCCCGAGCACCTCTGTCGCCTCACCGTCGCGTAGGGGCTCCTTTATCTTTTCTGAGGCAGCGGTCGATCCATTCAGACAATGCGTCTGATTCGAACCACATGCGTATCTAATTTGGACCTCGGTTGCGTCGGCTCGGACACGCGCGAACAGCGTGGGTGTCCTGCCCGTTGTCGCTTCAAGCCCATATGTAAATGAGAAATTAGTGCTTAAGATAGCTATTCATTAGATTAAGTCCTGCCAGTTTAAAAAAGGTCATTCGAACAAAATAGAGGTGTGGGATGCTACTAGTACTGTTATTGCTATGGTTACGGCTATAGCTGAAGGAGGACGGCGTGGCGGCTACTCACCGCCTTTGCCACGACCACCGTTGCCGCGGCCGCCGGCCCCGTCGATCGCCGCCCTAGCGAACCAGATGGTCCGCGGCTGCACGTGTTCGCGGTTATGGTCGCGCGCCAGGCCTTGAGCCACCGTCTTGCCTGCCGCCTTCCTCCGGTCCTCCACCGTCCGGTTCGCCAAGGCCTTGTCCATCTCGGCGGCCCAACGGTCCCTCGTCTCCTGGGCAGCGAGCAACTTCGCCGGAGCCGGAGCCGGAGCACCATTGGGGCCGAAGACCAGTTGTCAACACCCGGATTTTTAATCTCAGATGCCTGTTATGTCATACATCGCAATCCCAGGATTACTATTTTTGCGAGACATAACAGAATTGGATACCACAGTACATCATCCATTACAAACCATACATAAGTTCTTACGCAAATAGGGATCTCATGATCCAGTTCTTAATACAACTTCAAGCAGCGGAATACGTAATAATAACGGTAGCGTAGGCGAAGCTCCATCTTCGGGGTCACAGGCAATACTGACGATGGGAGATGATCCTAGTTGTCGTAACCTTCCTGGGGTCCATCCTTCAGGTACTCCTCTTCATAGTCTGGCCACGGGAATAGCCAGGGACAAAGCCATGAGTACTCTTTAAGTATTCGCAAACTAATACTAACAAGTAAAAGGGTTTTTGGATAATAGGACACTAGGCTCTAGGGTTGTTTTGCAAAAGCCAGATTTATCTCTACTAAGTTTGGAAACCACGAATGCTAGTTAAGGTTTTATAACACCTAAGTGGGAACTTGTATCTCATGCCACAACCCTGTTGTGGTAAGTCAAAGTCTCAGTTTATTTTACAAGTCATTTTGAAAAGTCTAACGGGGGAACAGTATGGCCACTCCAACTGTCCATAACCGCGGACGCGACTATTCGAATAGTTTGACACTCTGCAGAGATTGTACACTTTCACCACAACATTCGATACATCCGTCAGGAACAAATTCTGAATTCACCATACTCAGTATGCGGATAATCAATCCTAACCTTTCAATTACACGCCCTAGTATAATCACCTCTCTTGTGAGTTTGGCCTCCCAACCATGACCAACTGTCATCTTGGGTACTGCACAGGTGGACAATCTTCACAAGGTAGCCTCAGCTCAGACCTTGGCCATGAGGGAACTAATACTAAGGTATATAAGTTTTCAGTCAAGCCCTACCCAATCTTCGGGTATTGTGGTTGTACGATAAAATTGGAATGGTATCGCATCCAGACAACCATCAGTTTTAAAAAGGGCTAAGGCTCATGCCTCAAAATTTTCATCACCAAAATCATGAGGTGTTCGGAAACACATGTCAAAACATCTCAGTAGAATGATCCATCATTCTAAGGTTTTCATAACCATTTTCACCAAGTATTCCCATCTAACGTTGGTTAAGTTTTATGCTTAGCACTAGCATCTACAAGTGGGGGTGAGTACTAATGAGGGGTGGTACACTAGTGGGGTTTGACTAAGTTTAATCTCATGCCTTAGGATGACATCAAGATTATCTAGCTTAGGCCAAATTTTATGCTCTTTATGCAACCTTCAATTATCCTTCTAGTATCTACCATTTATTCCAGTACTCTCTAAGTAAGATCTTTGATAAAGAAATAAAGTAATAAACTTGCAACTAAAACTAGGATTGGTTTATCAAGTGGTTATGATCATATATGCTTTAAGGCATATAGTGGCATGGTAGCAAGCAAGTAGTAGCTTGCATAGGTCAACTTGATTAGTAAGGCTTGCAAGTATTGGCTTGCACAATATCAGTATAAGCTTGCTAAATTGCAAGTGTTAGCTTGCACATTCAACTAGTAGCATTAGGCTTGCCTTGTGCAGAGCAGTGGTTGAAGTTCTCCTCGGCTTCTTCTTCGTAGTATCCTCCTTCCTCCTCGTATCCTTGGTTGGTACTAGCGTCTATGAATAAATACGAGGTACACAATCAACCAAACAATACTTAACTACTTGCATTCATCACACACAAGGGTCCTATAGATGATCTAGCATCATCACTAACATTACAAGATTAAAGTTTGGTTTAATTCCTTTTATTTTTAGAAAAGTAATTTCTACTCATTGAAAAACTACTTAAGATTTAATATTCTCCAAATCAAATATGGGATCATGTTGACACATGTCATCACCACACATTTTAGTCCAAGGGAATGTGATTTAAAGTGGTGTCACAATTTAATAAGGTTTTACCCTTTTATTTTAATTAATCAAAGTGGTTAGAAATGCCTATGGGGCATTCTTTTATTACTTGAACATTATTTCTGTAAGTAAAACAATATATTTTTATATATTCTGAAAGGTATCGTTAAATGTGATTTTTGAGAGTTGGAATCAACTCAAAAGCTATTATGGTTTAAATTTGGAAAATGTTTGAATGGAGAAAAGATTCTGCCTTGTTATTTTTACCATGGATGATCTATACATCCAAATGACTTGAATCCAACGGGCTTAGATTCAGCACTTCCAGACCTTTCTAACAAAATTGGTTTCATTCGATTTGGTGAACTAAATCGACCTTGGTTGATTTTTGAAATTGGGTACAGAAGTGTGTTTGAAATAAAATGGAAAAGGTTAAATTCAAATAACTGGGCTACGCGGGAAGCGATACTGGGCCGGCCTGCTAAGCACAACGCTTCCGCAGGCTGCGTAAGTGGCTGTCCCCACACATCAGTGAGACAGGGGGTGCGAAGCGGTATGGGGCGATTTGGTGCGTTCGATCTGGTTCTAATCCAACGGTTGAGGGTCATCGTCGACGTTGGGCAAAGCCGACGAGACAGAAACCTAGCGCGGCTAGTGGGGGTCGTTGGGGGCTCACCGGAGTTCAGGCGAGGGTCGGCGAGGCGGGCGAACGACGAAGTCGACGATGGCGGTTCTCCTGGTACCGGCAGCTTCTCCCGGGGCGGCTCCAATCGCTGGCTCCCTTCTTCTCCAGTAGCGGTGGGCTCCGGTGAAATTCCGGCAAAGCGCTGCTCGCCTTGCTCCGGGAACAGGGTGGAATGGTCAGTGAGGAGAGGGGAGTGAGATGGTGTGCTCAATTCGGCTGGGGGTGGCCTCTATTTATAGTGGAGCGAGGGGACCGACGGGGCGCAAGGTGAGCTCGTCATGGTCGACGGTACAGACGGCTATCGGGGTGGGTGACGGTAGGGGGCGGTGCGGTGCTCCCTGGCGATGCTCAA
Organism: Avena sativa; assembly: GCA_916181665.1. Taxonomy (NCBI): domain Eukaryota; kingdom Viridiplantae; phylum Streptophyta; class Magnoliopsida; order Poales; family Poaceae; genus Avena; species Avena sativa. The sequence goes on along the minus strand of OV702294.1, from coordinate 159,219,799 downwards.
CGACACGGTGGCGAGACGTGGGGTGGTGCGGTTTGGTCGGAACGCGACGGTGCTCTGCGCGTGCCCGACGGAGATTTTAATGGCGCACAGCGCGCGTGGTCCGCGCGGCGGCGAACGAGCCTGTCTGCGGGGTTGCTGGGACGGTGGTGATTACGTATGCACGCGGCGAGGGTGGCGCACGGTCTGTGGGCTTCGGTCGAGCGTGGTGCACGGGGCATGCTCTCGGCATGGTTGCTGGCGAGGTTGGCATGGTTCGTGCGTGTGGTCCAGTGGCTGGCAACGTTCGAGCGCTGGACAGGGAGTGGCGGTGGGGTGTTGGCTTGCTCCCAGACATGCTGGCTAGGCTTGTTTCTCCTCCTAGCTTGCTGTCGACATGGGGGTGACAAGGGTGCATTCGGCCTGCTCACCATTGATGGCAATGCCAAGCTTACAGTGATGCTAAGGGTGTGCAATTGAGCTAGATGATCTACTAAAACCTAGTTGCAACTAGAGAGGGAACAAGTTAGGCTTCAATCACTGCTCACAATAGTTTTTGGATTTTGTTTTGATTTGTATCTGCAAGGTGTTTGATGAAATGGCCACAAGAATTCAAGTTTTGAATTTTGAAATGATTTTTGGTGGGTGTGCTAGGTTGGTGCTGGTGAGTCTGCAGATGCTTGGGTTTTGAAAGTTGAGCTTATTTGAGTGGTTTTTGAAAAAGTGGGATCTTCTCATATGATAAAGATTCAATTTTGAACTGTCATTTAAACTAGGCATTTAAATGTTTTTGGATGATCACAAAGTGGGCCTTGATACTTTGTTATGAGTATAATCAAGGGGTGCAAAGATCCAGAAAAGTTTCTGTTAGGTTCTGAAAGTTTGAGACAGCCAAAGTAGGCATGGGAGTTAAATTGGTCAAAATGACCATTCCCTTATTTTATTTGTTTTGATTTACTTGTCTTTGAGAAAAGTTTGGGAATTGTTTAGATGATGTTTATTTCACCTAAGCATCCATTTACAAGCAAAGGAACACACAAACAAGTTGGTCCAAAAGGATTCAAAATGAAATGCATACTCACATGCATGCATTTATATTTTTATTTAGCAAAGTTTTTGTTAACCCGGAATTTGATGATTAGAGTTTGGTGATCCAAGTTAAGTATTTTTGGGATGTTACAAACCTTCCCCCCTTAAACAAAATCTCGTCCCGAGATTTGAAAAAGGACGAAAAAGATTACCTAGGATTTGAAGAGATCGGGAAACTCTGTCCTGATGTGATCTTCGCGCTCCCAGGTAGCTTCCTCTTCTGTGTGGTTGCTCCACTGAATCTTGAGAAACTTGATGCTTCGGGTTCTAGTAGTTTTAAAAGCTTCTTCCAAAATACGGATGGGTACTTTAGGATAGGTCAGGTCATTGTTGATCTCTATGGTCCGGTGATCGATATTTTTGAACACTTCGGTCTTCTTGGGGACTTCGAGACACTTGCGAAGTAACGAGATATGGAACACATTGTGCACGGCTGACATCTCTTCGGGTAGTTCCAATTGATACGACAATTCTCCTCGACGGTTCAAAATCTTGAAAGGTCCGATATATCTGGGGGCTAACTTTCCTTTGAGTTGGAAACGCTGCATTCCCTTCAATGGTGACACTTTCAGATAAACAAAATCTCCTATGTTGAAGGCGAGGTCTCTACGTCTCTTGTCGGTGTAACTCTTCTGTCTGGACTGGGCGGTCTTGAGGTGCTCACGAATCTTGTGAACCTTCTCTTCTGCTTCTCGTAGGATGTCGGGTCCGAAAATCTGACTCTCTCCTACTTCTGACCAGTTCAAAGGGGTGCGACACTTCCTTCCGTACATGAATTCAAATGGGGCCATTTACAGACTAGCCTGATAACTGTTGTTGTATGAGAATTCTGCAAACGGCAGACAGTCTTCCCACTTGGATCCATATTCTAACACACATGCTCTCAGCATATCTTCGAGTATTTGATGTACTCGCTCCGTTTGTCCATCGGTCTGAGGGTGATACGCGGTGCTGAAATCTAGGCGGGTTCCTAAACCTTCTTGGACTTTCTTCCAGAATCTCGAGGTAAACTGAGTTCCTCAATCTGATACAATGTTCTTGGGGACTCCATGCAAACTAACTATTCTAGCGATGTACAACTCCGCTAGCTTTGAACTCTGATATGTGGTCTTGACGGGCAAGAAATGGGCGACTTTGGACAATCTGTCCACTATGACCCAGATAGAGTTATTTCCCATACTAGAGGTAGGCAGTCCGGTGATAAACTCTATTCCAACGGAATCCCATTTCCATTCCGGAATCTGCAAGGGTTGCAACAATCCAGCGGGTCTTTGATGTCCTGCCTTGACTCGCTGACAAATATCACACTTGGCGACATAGCTTCCGATTTATCTCTTCATCTTATGCCACCAAAATCGCTCTTTTAAATCTTGATACATCTTAGTTCCTCCGGGATGGATAGAATAAAGAGTATCATGAGCCTCCTTCAGAATCACTTCTTTCAACTCAGAATCTGCTAGTACACAAAGGCGTCCTTTGTACCACAGAACTCCTTCGTCTTCGGTGAATCCGGGTACTTTGCCTGTACCGATACGACGCTTGATTCCGTCAATACTAGCATTTCCCTTCTGCGCCTCTTTGATCTGGCTGATCAGAGTGGGTTGAAGTTCTATGCTAGCCAAAAATCCTTCACTCACTAATTCTATTCGAAAATCTTCCATATCTTTGTGCAAGCTTGGTTGCTCCTTCAAGATCATGGAGTTCAAGCGGCACGGCAATCTGCTAAGGGCATCTGCTACCACATTGGCTTTACCGGGGTGATAGTGAATGTCCAGGTCGTAATCCTTGATTAGCTCAATCCACCTTCTCTATCTCATATTCAGCTCCTTCTGAGTGAATATATACTTAAGACTCTTGTGATCCGTATAGATCTCACAACGGTTTCCCATCAGGTAATGTCTCCATGTCTTCAGGGCTAGAACTACGGCTGCGAGTTCGAGGTCATGGGTTGGGTAATTTTGCTCATGTTGCTTCAATTGTCAAGATAGATAAGATATAACTTTGCCTTCTTGCATTAGCACACATCCGAGACCGATCTTGGATGCATCACAATACACATCGAAGGGCTTCGTGATATCTGGCATGATCAAGATTGGGGCTGAAATCAATCGCCTTTTGAGTTCTTGAAAACTCGCTTCACATTTGTCGGTCCATTCAAACTTCTTGTCCTTCTTTAGCAATTGGGTCATGGGTCTGGCGATACTCGAGAATCCTTCTACGAATTTGCGGTAGTATCCCGCCAATCCGAGAAATGCACGAACTTGGGTTTGAGTGGTTAGGGCTTGCCAATCTTCTACATCTTTCACTTTGGTCGGGTCAACGGCAATTCCTCCGGCTGATACAATGTGACCGAGGAATCCTACCTCTTGTAACCAGAATTCACATTTGCTAAACTTTGCATACAGCTGATGCTCTCTAAGGGTTCCAAGAATGGTCCTTAGGTGTAGCTCATGTTCTTCTTCTGATTTGGAATAAATCAGAATGTCATCGATGAAAACAACGACAAACTTATCCAGGAAGTCCATAAAAATCTTATTCATGAGATTCATGAAATAAGCGGGGGCATTGGTTAATCCAAAAGACATGACTGTATACTCATACAATCCATATCTGGTGGTAAAGGCAGTCTTTGGAATATCCTCTACACGAATCTTGAGTTGATGATAGCCTGTTCTAAGATCAATCTTAGAAAACACTTTGGCTCCGGTCAACTGATCAAACAAATCTTATATCTTGGGAAAGGGGTACTTGTTCTTGATGGTGACATCATTCAACTTCCGGTAATCCGTACACAAACGGTTACCTCCATCCTTCTTGTCCACAAACAAGACAGGTGATCTCCAAGGTGACGCACTTGGTTGAATCAATCCAATTTCCAGCATGGAATCCAGTTGCTTCTTCAGTTCTGCTAGCTCTGACGGGTTCATACTATAGGGTCTCTGGGCTATGGGTCTAGTTCCGGGGATTAGTTCAATGATAAACTCGATATCCCGATCTGGGGGCATACCGGGCAAAACATATGGAAATACATCGGGGTATTCACAGACTATCCGGACTTGGTCAATGGTAGGTTGGGCTATACTCTTGTTACACTTGAATTGGCGAGGCAAGGTTTCAGATATATGCTCGACTGATATTCCGGCTGTACTGGTCATGGTTATGGCTTTCTTGGCACAGTCAATCAATCCTTTATGTTTGGACATCCAATCTGTTCCTAGTACTACTTCCAAACCTTTAGTTCCGAGTACTATCAGATTAGCATAAAAATCTATGCCATGGATTCGGATAGGGACGGCTTTGCAAATTTGCCTAGCCTTGGTGGTTGATCCGGGAATTTGAACAATCATAACATGCTTCAGTTTGGTTGGTTGAATTTTACTAGTGCATGCAAATTCTTCGGTGACAAATGAGTGTGATGCACCGGAATCAAACAACACTCGTGCAAGTACTGAATTAACAGAAAACATACCCAGCACGACGTCTGGCGCTTCCTGAGCTTCTTCAGCATGCATGAGAAAAAGACGGCCATTGCGGTTGAGCGAATTCCCAGGGGCAAATCTTCTTCCGGGCTGAACACGACGCTGCTGCTGAGCTGGGACATTGGCATTGGGGGTTGCGGCATTCTTCTTGTTGGGGCACTCGTTGGAATAGTGGCCCTTATTTCCACAGTCATAACAAGTCACTTGCGAATTGTCCTTTGCTGCTACAGGCACAGCATTGCTTCCAGTCCTCGGGGCAGTGTTGGTGTTGGTGGTAGCATTGTTGTTGTTGAACTTGGGTGGGGCACGGTTGAAATTGCTAGAGTTACCGGGGTTGTTGTGATTTCCTCCGGGTCTAGGGTTTCCACGGTTGGGATAGGTCGGACGGTTCATCGGGGGTCTGTGGGTTCTTGGGGCAAATCCTGGAGATGGGTTAGGGCGATACTTTGGGGTCTGATGGGTTCCTGGCTGATGCATCATATGACGCTTGCGGTTCTCATTGGCTTGGTTGATCTTTCCTTCCATCTGGATAGCAGAGTCGACAAGGGCTTCAATATCAGCAAAGGGGATATTGACTAACATTGTCTGCATCTCATCATGCAGACCATTCAGGAATCTTTCTTTCTTCTTGGCTTCAGTGTCGATCTCATCCGGGGCATACCTAGCTAATGACAAGAATTTGTCACGGTATTCCACTATGGTCATCCTTCCTTGCTTCAGCTCTCTGAACTCGTCTCTCATTCTCTTGATCAAACCCGGTGGCACATGGGTTCTGCTAAACTTGACCTTGAATTCCTCCCAGGTCATCATCTGGCCTCCGATCATTACGCAAACACTGTTCCACCATGCCCTGGCATCTCCGGCTAGATAGTGGGTGGCAAATAGAACTTTCTCGTTGGCTTCCACTCTGGCGACTTCTAGGTTATTTTCCATGGTTTGCAACCAATCATCGGCGTCTAGGGGCTCTTTTGACTTAGTGAAAACAGGTGGGTTGCTATTCTGAAAATTCTTAAGCTTAGATCCATGGTTGTCCTGATTTTCGTGGCCATGGTTGTTGTGGGCAAGCTGAGCTATCTGTTGCAGGGTGGCTAGGTTGGCTTGACGTTCCGCTCTTTCAGCTTCGCGGTCAGAAGTCAACATTTGCAGAATCTGCAACATCGGGTCCGGGATGAACCACTTCCTCCACGTGGCATCTGAGGATTGAGATAGATCATGAGAAAAGAGGGAAATTTCAAAGGTTTTGGGTCTTTGAAAAAAAATTAAAGTTTGACTCGGATTTTTCTAGCAACTTGCTTTTCATTCATTCAATCATAGCACACGATACAACACACACCGCAACAAAGAAAAACAGATGGTTTTAAGAACCATTCTGAAAACTACGATATAGTGGGACCGAATACTACTCACTACGCTAGTGCTCAAGTGGTACTACTCCTCAGAATCGGTGGCTTCATCATCCTCATCATCATCGATGAAGGCGAAATCATCCTCATCGGTGAAGAAATCCATAGCCTGATCCTCCAGAAAATCATCATCATCGCTGAGATAGGAGTAGGGGTCTCCACGAAGATCTTCTCCGGCATTCTCCCTTTCTTCCAGTTGCATGTCTCTCTCGTGGATGGTCTCCTCCAAAGATGAGATGCGGTGGCGAAGGCGGGCAATGATACGTTCCTTCTTGTCGAGCTAACGGCGGCAAGACTTGTGATCCTTTGCTAGCATGGCGATGGTTTGATCCTTCGTCTTGATGATGGCAGACTTGTGGTTGGAGTAGTCACGGCAGTTGTCCAACTTCTGCTGACGATCGTACATCATGAAGCTGAGGTGGTACAATTGAGTCTTCATCTCGGGGTGGTATGGTGCTTCTAGTGGTTGTCCATTAGCATCACGCCTTGGGCAAAATTCAAAGCGGGTTCCCTTGATCTGATTGATGCTCTGCCCACACAGACGGGAAAGAGCTTCCTGCATGGCCCTGGCAAGTCCATCTAGCCAGTTGTTCTCTCTTAAGGTAAACTGAATTCCCTCAGCAGTGGGAGGTTCAATCTTTCCTCGGAGACTTGCAACAATTAGCCACTTCCGATCTTCTCCTCCTTGATCATTGAGCTGAGCTCCGAAGAACTCGGGGTGCGGACGTTCCAGAAGTTCCGAAAGCTGGTACAAATCCCTCTCAAAGATAAGGTCTCCTCCATTCCCCAACTGATAAAACTTGTTGTACTTCACGTCCATCTATAAGAATATAGGATGAGTAAGTTAGTAGAGTGATTAAGTGTGTCAATATTTTATGTATTTTGCAAGAGTTTTTGAGGAAAATGAATTTTCATGAAAGAATCAAAGGGATAAGAATGAGAATAAGTTTTTGTAAATATTTGTTTTCTTTGGTTTTGAAACTAAGTTTTTGATTCAACGTCCAGTCTAACTAGGGTCTCCTATAGTCAGGATGGCTCTGATACCAACTTGTCAACACCCGGATTTTTAATCCCGGATGCCTGTTATGCCATACATCGCAATCCCAGGATTACCATTTTTGCGAGACATAACAGAATTGGATACCACAGTACATCATCCATTACAAACCATACATAAGTTCTTACACAAATAGGGATCTCATGATCCAGTTCTTAATACAACTTCAAGTAGCGGAATACGTAATAATAACGGTAGCGTAGGCAAAGCTCCATCTTCGGGGTCACAGGCAATGCTGACTATGGAAGATGATCCTATTTGTCGTAACCTTCCTGGGGTCCATCCTCCAGGTACTCCTCTTCATAGTCTGGCCACGGGAATAGCCAGGGACAAAGCCATGAGTACTCTTTACATACTCGTAAACTAATACTAACAAGTAAAAGGGTTTTTGGATAATAGGACACTAGGCTCTAGGGTTGTTTTGCAAAAGCCAGATTTATCTCTACTAAGTTTGGAAACCACGAATGCTAGTTAAGGTTTTATAACACCTAAGTGGGAACTTGTATCTCATGCCACAACCCTGTTGTGGTCAAGTCAAAGTCTCAGTTTATTTCACAAGTCATTTTGAAAAGTCTGACGGGGGAACAGTATGGCCACTCCAACTGTCCATAAGCACGGACGCGGCTATTCGAATAGTTTGACACTCTGCAGAGATTGTATACTTTCACCATAACATTCGATACATTCGTCAGGAACAAATCCTGAATTCACCATACTCAGTATGCGGATAATCAATCCTAACCTTTCAATTACACGCCCTAGTATAAGCACCTCTCCTGTGAGTTTGGCCTCCCAACCATGACCAACTGTCATCTTGGGTACTAATACACAGGTGGACAATCTTCACAAGGTAGCCTCAGCTCAGACCTTGGTCGTGAGGGAACTAATACTAAGGTATATAAGTTTCCAGTCAAGCCCTACCCAATCTTCGGTTAATGTGGTTGTACGATAAAATTGGAATGGTATCGCATCCAGACAACCATCAGTTTTAAAAAGGGCTAAGGCTCATGCCTCAACATTTTCATCACCAAAATCATGAGGTGTTCGGAAACACATGTCAAAACATCTCAGTAGAATGATCCATCATTCTAAGGTTTTCATAACCATTTTCACCAAGTATTCCCATCTAATGTTGGTTAAGTTTTATGCTTAGCACTAGCATCTACAAGTGGGGGTGAGTACTAATGAGGGGTGGTACACTAGTGGGGTTTGACTAAGTTTAATCTCATGCCTTAGGATGACATCAAGATTATCTAGCTTAGGCCAAATTTTATGCTCTTTATGCAACCTTCAATTATCCTTCTAGTATCTACCATTTATTCCAGTACTCTCTAAGTAAGAGCTTTGATAAAGAAATAAAGTAATAAACTTGCAACTAAAACTAGGATTGGTTTATCAAGTGGTTATGATCATATATGCTTTAAGGCATATAGTGGCATGGTAGCAAGCAAATAGTAGCTTGCATAGGTCAACTTGATTAGTAAGGCTTGCAAGTATTGGCTTGCACAATATCAGTATAAGCTTGCTAAATTGCAAGTGTTAGCTTGCACATTCAACTAGTAGCATTAGGCTTGCCTTGTGCAGAGCAGTGGTTGAAGTTCTCCTCGGCTTCTTCTTCGTAGTATCCTCCTTCCTCCTCGTATCCTTGGTTGGTACTAGCGTCTATGAATAAATACGAGGTACACAATCAACCAAACAATACTTAACTACTTGCATTCATCACACACAAGGGTCCTATAGATGATCTAGCATCATCACTAACATTACAAGATTAAAGTTTGGTTTAATTCCTTTTATTTTTAGAAAAGTAATTTCTACTCATTGAAAAACTACTTAAGATTTAATATTCTCCAAACCAAATATGGGATCATGTTGACACATGTCATCACCACACATTTTAGTCCAAGGGAATTTGATTTAAAGTGGTGTCACAATTTAATAAGGTTTTACCCTTTTATTTTAATTAATCAAAGTGGTTAGAAATGCCTATGGGGCATTCTTTTATTACTTGAACATTATTTCTGTAAGTAAACCAATATATTTTTATATATTCTGAAAGGTATGGTTAAATGTGATTTTTGAGAGTTGGAATCAACTCAAAAGCTATTGTGGTTTAAATTTGTAAAATGTTTGAATGCAGAAAAGCTTCTGCCTTGTTATTTTTACCATGGGTGATCTATAGATCCAAATGACTTGAATCCAACGGGCTTGGATTCAGCACTTCCAGACCTTTCTAACAAAATTGGTTTCATTCGATTTGGTGCACTGAATCGACCTTGGTTGATTTTTGAAATTGGGTACAGAAGTGTGTTTGAAATAAAATGGAAAAGGTTAAATTCAAATAACTGGGCTACGCGGGAAGCGATACTGGGCCGGCCTGCTAAGCACAGCGCTTCTGCGGGCTGAGTAAGTGGATGTCCCCACACGTCAGTGAGACAGGGGGTGCGAAGCGGTATGGGGCGATGTGGTGCGTTCGATCTGGTTCTAATCCAACGGTTGAGGGTCATCGTCGATGTTGGGCAACGCCGGCGAGACAGAAACCTAGCGCGGCCAGTGGGGGTCGTTGGGGGCTCACCGGGGTTCAGGCGAGAGTCGGCGAGGCGGGCGAACGACGAAGTCGACGATGGCGGTTCTCCTGGTACCGGCAGCTTCTCCGGGGGCGGCTCCAATCGCTGGCTCCCTTCTTCTCCAGTAGCGGCGGGCTCCGGTGAAATTCCGGCGAAGCGCTGCTCGCCTTGCTTCGGGAACGGGGTGGAATGGTCAGTGAGGAGAGGAGAGTGAGATGGTGTGCTCAATTCGGCTGGGGGTGGCCTCTATTTATAGTGGAGCGAGGGGACCAACGGGGATCAAGGTGAGCTCGTCGTGGTCGATGGTACAGACGGCTATAGGCGTGGGCGACGGTAGGGGCGGTGCGGTGCTCCCTGGCGATGCTCAACGACACAGTGGCGAGACGTGGGGCGGTGCGGTTTGGTCGGAACGCGACGGTGCTCTGCGCGTGCCCGACAGAGATTTTAATGGCGCACAACGCGCGTGGTCCGCGCGGCGGCGAACGAGCGTGTCTGCGGGGTTGCTGGGACGGTGGTGATTACGTATGCACGCGGCGAGGGAGGCGCGCGGTATGTGGGCTTCGGTCGAGCGTGGCGCACGGGGCGTGCTCTCGGCATGGTTGCTGGCGAGGTTGGCATGGTTCGTGCGTGTGGTCCAGTGGCTAGCAACGTTCGAGCGCTGGACAGGGAGTGGCGGTGGGGTGTTGGCTTGCTCCCAGACATGCTGGCTAGGCTTGTTTCTCCTCCTAGCTTGCTATCGACATGGGGGTGACAAGGGTGCATTCGGCATGCTCACCATTGATGGCAATGCCAAGCTTACAGTGATGCTAAGGGTGTGCAATTGAGCTAGATGATCTACTAAAACCTAGTTGCAACCAGATCAGAGGGAACAAGTTAGGCTTCAATCACTTCTCACAATAGTGTTTGGATTTTGTTTGATTTGTATCTGCAAGGTGTTTGATGAAATGGCCGCAAGAATTCAAGTTTTGAATTTTGAAAAGATTTTTGGTGGGTGTGCTAGGTTGGTGCTGGTGAGTCTGCAGATGCTTGGGTTTTGAAAATTGAGCTTGTTTGAGTGGTTTTTGAAAAAGTGGGATCTTCTCATATAATAAAGATTCAATTTTGAACTGTCATTTAAACTAGGCATTTAAATGTTTTTGGATGATCACAAAGTGGGTCTTGATACTTTGTTATAAGTATAATCAAGGGGTGTAAAGATCCAGAAAAGTTTCTATTAGGTTCTGAAAGTTTGAGACAGCCAAAGTAGGCATGGGAGTTAAAATGGTCAAAATGACCATTCCCTTATTTTATTTGTTTTGATTTACTTGTCTTTGAGACAAGTTTGGGAATTGTTTAGATGATGTTTATTTCACCTAAGCATCCATTTACAAGCAAAGGAACACACAAACAAGTTGGTGCAAAAGGATTCAAAATGAAATGCATACTCACATGCATGCATTTATATTTTTATTTAGCAAAGTTTTTGTTAACCCTAAATTTGATGATTAGAGTTTGGTGATCCAAGTTTAGTATTTTTGGGATGTTACACCAGCGCCTGCGTTATCTGCCCGGGAACAGCGATCGACGCCTCCAGCTGGTCCACCTCCTCCCCCTCCTCCTTGTCCATCGACGAGACCCGACGCGGCCGCTGCCTCAGCGGCCAGAGCCACACGCTCCTCCTCTGCCGCCGAGTCGGTGACATGCTCGCAGCACGCCTCTTCCACGTCGATGCGCGCTTTGGCGGCATGGCGAAGCTCGCGGATGGCAACCTTGGTGGCCTCCTTGGCCACCTCCTCCAGCGTGGTCATGGCCGCCTCGTGGCGGATCTCGCGAAGAGCCGCTGATACGGCCTCCAAGGCCACCGCCTCCTTCGCGGCGACGTGGTGTATGTCGGTCACCGTCCATTGGGTGGCACGTTGCCGCCGCCTCCACCACTCGCTCCAGCCCCAACTCGGCGATATGGCCTTCCTTCTCGAACGCCAACACATGCGCCTGGCCAGCAATGTGGCCTCAAGGTCGACCTCGTCGACCTCCACGTCTGGGTAGCGGGTGCAGCATATCTCCCGGATCTTCGTCCAGTTGGTGATCTTGCGGCGAGGCATGGTTGCTGGTGGCTGGAGCTTTCGGCTACTGGTTTGCTCTTACTTTGGTGTTTGCGCGGCGGAGGCGGGAAACGACCAGGGATGCGCGGGGAGTTTTCTCGCCATGGGAAACGAGGCACGCGGGGAAAACGATGGCGTGAAACGCCGGCCGCGCGGGAAGCCGCCGACGCTGATTGCCGACGTCGCGTCGCCATTAACGTCCCATCGCGAGAGTGTTAACCGGTGACAGCGGGAGGAAGACGGACAGATGGGTCAGGCCGCCGGGCGCGGTCGATCGGACAGGCCAGACCACGACCCCAAATCGACCGCGACCCGACCCAAATGGACCGTTTGGGGCGACTGAATGGGTCGGCCCGGTGGAGATGCCCTTACGCTCGGAACCGCACGGCTTAACGAAATGTTTTTTCCACTCCAATGGCACAGTGGCTAAATAACTCGAAACTATAGGGGTAAAACCATATAATTAAAAATTACGACCGTAAGACTTTTAATAGTAAAGGTATATTAGGTGCTACAAGGACCGGCGAAAGTAATGTCGGAGAAGGGATGTTGAAAATATGAGCAACAATTCATTTGATTTAATCGGAATTAATCAATAAAACATGATTAATAAAACATTAATTAAACTAATCATGCAAACTAACAGAGTCGATTGCGCTTATACAAGATAAACTAGATCTACTCCAAACGCTAGAACAATACATTCTAGAAAAATCTGAAAGAGGAAGTTTATGGACACGTACCATGCAGCCTGAGCAATAGCAACGTTTGTGTTGTCGGCCATGTTGTCGAAGTTATTGTTGTCCGGGAACTCGTCGTCGGACAACGTCGTGGTTGCCAGTAGTCGCGCTGAGCGCTCCCCAAAAACATGATCGCCCCTTACCCGTACAATTTCTCAAGATGCTGGGTTTCGAAGGCCTACTATCCCGATCTGCGGTGCACTCCATATGCGGGGATACAGAAGATGAAGGTGGCGGCTCAATGAACTGAAACTAGAAATGTGTATGTGTCTCGTATATCCTCCGTATCCGATGTGTCTTTGTTTATAAAGGATAAGAGTCTCTTATTTCCTAAGAAAGCTTAGTGGGGACAAGAGCCAAGAAAACCTGGACGCAAAGCGAAGGGAGACCGAGGAAGTCCAGACACGAAGCGACAAGGGAGAGAAGGGGTAAAATATCTAGGAGAGATACTTTTTAGAGTGTTTCTGAGCAGCAAAATAAACACATGATCTCCGCTCATTCCCGCATTGGTTATGGTCTAAAGGCCCAATACTATAATACCCCAAATTCTAACAATCCCTGCAACACATTATATGGAGTACTTTTTATTTCATAATATTGTTTTATATATCGGTGTTGGGAATATTTCAGAATGTGTATGTGTCTCGTAGGGACACACGAGTTACACCTCTCTCCGGAGTGGAGATGGGAGAGAGGAGCTCAACATAGCTTTGTACATGCTAGGATTAGGTCGAGGTTAGGTACGATCTATAGGTCATATGTTTTCATGCCTTATACCGGTCTGAAGTGCGTCACCGTTGCATGCGAGATATGGCTGCTGGCTTCTGGTGATGGCGTTCCTGATGGGCTTGCTTAGCAAGTCCTCTCTAGGGCGCGGCTCTGGCATCTCTTACATAAGCTCGTTGGGTCCCGTGTTCAGGAAGGGTGCCTCCTCTTCTTCCTCTGCTGGCGAGTTCATGATTACATTGAAGATGAATCATAGGAGATTAGATCTAGATCAGGATTGTGCTCAACTCTGGTGATCTTCGTGGGGAAGTTTTGCCTCTCGTTGTCGCCGTCGATGGCCAGACGTCTCCCTGTTCGCAATCATATCTACTAGCCGAAAGAGTGAAATTAATTGGAGTTCACCCTCACCGGTGTTTGATGTGAAACAACGTCGCTCGCTGTGTGCTGATCGATGGGTGGTCTTTGTCCACCAGATGACTCTTCTAGACAAAAGGCGGACAAGTGATGCGACTACGTTCTCCGCTCGCATTCTTCAACCTCATGGTGTCATGCCAACATGGAGGATGTGCTACTTCTACTTTGGAGGCCATGGCCTGGGGCTATGGCAATCTCCTCGTACCAAGTGGCTTCGTCCCCAATGCGAACGAGGTGGATCCCGAGCGGAGGCAGGGACCTGATCACTTTTTTACTTAGAGGTCTGCTCTATCAAAATCGAGGGACGACTAGTTTGTAATATAAGTGTTGTTATGGATCATGTTGTAAGGTGTTGTGTAACTTTGCAAAATATTTAATGCAGCGCCATGTCCTTGGGAACCTTCTCATGTTCAAAAAAAAACTACTGCCAGTCCTCAACTAGTGTAGGTCCTTTAGAGACGACTTTGCGATCCGAGTACGACCGAGTGAAATACATGACATGAGCCATGACGATAAGCATTTCGAGGAAGAATAGGGACTAAGTGTACGTATTTTCTTTGAGAATACAGGGACTAAGTGTACGTATTGATCAGCTGTATTCTTTAGTCTTGGCTACACATCCAGAGATGTCTTGAATTCAGAAAACAAATGCTCCTTTTTCTTTAAAAAATGCTCGGAGATCTGGGGTTTTACATGAGTGTCACGTCAGTATCTCCCGCCTTCTACGTACTCTGAAACTGGAGCTTATTTTAGCGTGGTGCGTGGAAGCTGCCGTAGGCGCCCTTTGACTACGTTATCGCTTACTACCTGCCATCACCATAGTCCGCCGTAACGTTCCTGCTAAACGCTAATGTCCAAGCATGTTCGCGAGCTGCTCACAGCTGACTGCTTCGCTCGCTGCTGCCTGCATACATAACCTGCCATGGTGCCGTTCAGGTTCATCACCCGAACAACTCATCAGCACCAGCACGGCAAGGCACTGAGAACACACGGCGATTAATGGGGAGCGAGCATCACGCAATGGGGTCGGTGGCCGTCGTGGCGGTGCCGTTCCCGGCGCAGGGCCACCTGAACCAGCTGCTGCATCTGTCGCTGCAGCTCGCGTCGCGCGGGGTGGACGTGCACTACGCCGCGCCGGCGTCGCACATCCGGCAGGCTCGCGCGCGCGTGCACGGCTGGGACCAGGAGGCGCTGCGCTCCATCCAGTTCCACGACCTGGCCATCTCCTCCTACGACTCGCCGCCGCCGGACCCCACCGCCGACTCTCCCTTCCCGTCCCACATCATGCCCCTGATCGAGGCCTACATCACCGGGGCGCGCGCCCCGCTCGCGGCTCTCCTCCACGAGCTCTCCGGCTCCCGCCGCCGCGTCGTCGTCGTGCACGACCGCATCAACGCCTTCGCCCACGAGGAGGCCGCGCGGCTGCCCAACGGCGAGGCGTTCGGGCTGCACTGCCTGGCCGTGTCGTTGCTAGTCGGGCAGATCGACGCCGAGCTGCTGCGCGAGAAAGGCCTCGTCTTCACCGGCGTCGAGCGCCACGCGACCAAGGAGTTCCTGGAGTGGGCCAGGCGGGCGAGACCATCCAGACAGATCTCGCCTGGCGCAGGCATCCTGACGAACACCTGCCGCGCGCTCGAGGGCGAGTTCGTCGACGTCGTCGCCGGGCACCTGGCCCCCGACGGCAAGAAGATCTTCGCCATCGGACCTCTGAACCCGGTTCTCCCCGCGAGCGCGTCCAAGCAGCGGCGGCACGAGTGCCTCGGCTGGCTCGACGAGCAGCCCCCGGCATCCGTGCTGTACGTATCATTCGGCACGACGTCGTCGCTACGAGACGAACAGATCCAAGAGCTCGCAGCAGCGCTGCGCGGCAGCAAGCAACGGTTCATCTGGGTGCTGCGCGACGCCGACCGCGGCGACATATTCGCGGAGGCCGGCGAGAGCCGCCACCAGAAGCTGCTGTCGGAGTTCACCAAGGACACGGAACAAACAGGGCTGGTGATCACCGGGTGGGCGCCGCAGCTGGAGATCCTGGCGCACGGCGCCACGGCGGCGTTCATGAGCCACTGCGGCTGGAACTCGACCGTGGAGAGCCTGAGCCACGGCAAGCCGATCCTCGCCTGGCCGATGCACTGCGACCAGCCGTGGGACGCGGAGCTCGTCTGCAACTACCTCAAGGCTGGCATCCTCGTCCGTCCATGGGAGAAGCACAATGAGGTGATAGCGGCAAGTGCCATTCAGGAAGTCATCGAGGAGGCCATGCTCTCTGACAGAGGAATAGCTGTAAGGCAGCGGGCGAAGGCGCTCGGCGACGCCGTCCGCGCCTCCGTCGCCGACGGCGGTTCGTCTCGCAAAGACCTGGATGACTTCATCGCTTACATCACAAGATGATCGACTGATGCCATGTGGGATACTGACACAGTTCAGAGGGTAGAAAGATCGATGCGGGTCTGTGTGCGTCTCAGTCCGGAAAATCTTAATTTCTCGTTCAACTTATTATGGAGATATAAAAACAAATCGGTCATATTTCTCGTTGCAGTTTTTTATTTTCTAAAAGTAAACACTTAAAGGCAACAAAATGATTTTTATTATAAACTGGAACTTACAAGTAAAAGAACAAAAAAAATAGAGTTGCACATCAAAAAATAGAATGGTAGAATTTCTTTTTGAAATGCTCAATTGATGTATAGCTAAAGAGCTACTTGAGAGGAAAAAGGAGAAACATATTATTTTGCCAAGAAAATCGACCAAGTGTACGGTTTTATTTACTGAAATAAAAAATAAGAATTGAGTGATGGAAAATTAAACTTATCGGCCGATGGAAAGTAATAACATTAATTTATATATCTAGTATAAAGAGAGTATTGTTTCAGTCAAATGGGATATCTTATTTATAATTCAACTTCAAAATTTTCTTATAGTTAGCTATCCTATCGCACGAACAGATTAAAGTGATGGAGAATATCAAGATCATAACATGCCCAAACTACGTGTTCTTCCCCTAGATGGACCGTGCTTCCATTGAATTGTTGATTAAAGAGGTGTGTTCATCAGTATATCTTACACACAACCAGGATTTTTCATGTATATTCTTTTTATTTGGGCATAGGAAAAACTTACATAACGCGAGAATAGAAATTTGATTAGCCGTAGCAGCCGTACGGGCATTCAATTAGTTGTTAGTAAATATCGAGAGAAATGTTCGGCATGTTATAATAATTTGTTCGTGTACTAAAAAAGATTATAGTTTTTATCCTCAATATTCCTAAATTACCAAATCTTGTATGATTTTTAATGACATTAGATCATAAATATATCCAAATATTGTTGTGTAGAATTGGATGTGTGAAACCAGTTCACCCAATAGCTCTATGTTTATCCGCAACACTCTTGTATGGTGGGTTGTGTATTTATACTTTAGCAATCTCCCTCACGTGTGGTTTCCACGGGCCTAAGAGACGGACATATGTAGAATCAAAGTTATTCACCTAATAGTCTAAATTGATGAGAAATTGTGCCACTCCTCCTATCCATAAATAAGTGTACTTTTAGGGTTTTTTTGAAGCCCAACTTTTTAAGTTTGACTAACTTCATACAAAAAAAAAGAAATATTTATATCACAAATTTAATAACATTAGATGCAATGATGCATCTTGGAATGTTGTTTCATAGTATACCAATTTCATGTCATAATTATTACTATAATTATTTGTAAGATCCCGCCTTTATAAAGGTAAAGATCCTTGTGATTGCAATGCTAGTCCCTGGATCATTGCTAGCATCCACAGTTTAAGATGAAGTACACAGAAACAAAGGTCATTATTACATATCATTTCAGAGACAAACATAGTCTTTTACAACTCCATGGCCACAGGCCTAATACAAGAGTTCAAATATTAAATAAGATAAATAAGTCTTCATCTTCATGTGCCACAGGCAAGCATGTTGAGTGTAGACTCATAACCCCTAATCATCATCATAATAACCTGCAGCATCACAAGTTACAGCCATAGTGGATCAATACATTGGAATAGTATTGGCAAGTGATACCTTAGTATAATATTGGCATCTAGATACTACATGCATTTGGCTAAGTGTAGCTTAGGCTTACTTTGCTCAAATAGGTTTTACCTATCACTTGAAAACACTAAGTTTTTCTTTGACAAATCTTTCCCAAGGAATCAGCAATAGACATTGGTGAACCCTCACCCTTGTTCAACCACAAGTTTTAACTTAGAAATTGGGATGAGGAGATTCTTGATAGCTTCCATGTCTTGATGCTCAAGTTGTCCAATACCAGGGACATGGCTAAGTACTTAGATTATTCCATCTGCAAAGGTTGTGCACTTTCCCCACAAGACTTGATTTTCACCAAGACGGGACCCTTCAGAAGCCTTCCCTTAGACCAAATGGACGCGTTCCAAACCTATCATCCCACTACAACCAACTGTCCAAATGGCTAAGTTATTGCAACCTATATGATCCAGGCAGAGCCCATATTGCCATGTGGCTGCACTAGAAGCTTCTTAACATTTGGCATCTCAAACCCCTTTGTTCCTGGGTGGCTTTCCACAAGTGATATGCACAAGGTAAACCATAGAAATGGGCCTTGTGTAACCACTCAACACAAACCATTCATTCCATTCCACCCAGGTGTTTCATTCACTTAGTTGTTTTATTAAACAAAAACACAAGTCAACAGACTTAGAAATATTTCATATAGCATGAATATAAAACTGTAGGGGTTCGTAGCATGGAAAACAAAAAAATTCTACCGCATGCAAACAAACAAGCCAAGATCTATCTACTAGATTGTAGCAACGAGTCGACAGTGAAACTCACCCTCGAAGATTCCAAAGCGGTTAACGAGAGCGGATTCTCGTGGGTGATGTAGTCGTACTCTTGCCGATCTCAAGATCGTGTAGACGATCCTTCCGGCGCCGCGTTCTGGCAGTGCTCCCGCAGTCGGTCACACGTTCGGTACTCGATGAAGACCTTCATCTCCCTTGTTCCAGCAGGCAGCGGAGGTTGTAGCACTCTCCTCGCGATTCCGGCAGCACGACGGCGTGGTACCGGAAGTAGAGGGGAGATCTCGCAGGGCTTCGCCTTAAGCCGGAGCGAGTATGGTGGACTATGAGAGAGGCCTCGGTGATCTAGGGTTTAGACACACCAAGGAGAGAGGGCTAGGCCGACGGCTAGGGTTTGGGGAAGCCCTAGTCGGCGGCTAGGGTTTGCCCTAGGCGGCGGCAGCAGCAGGAGGTGGTGGCGCCGACGGCTTAGGGCTAGGGTTTGGAGGGTGCAAGGTGTAGGTTTGGAGGGGCAGCCCTGCCCCTCCTTATATAGGTGGAGGGCGCCGGCCAAGGGGAGGGTAGTCCCTCCCCAACTCGGCTTCCAAGGCCGGCAGGTGGAGGGAGAGGAACTTCCTCCCCAAGTAGGTTTCCTACTCTCCCTCCACCAAGCAAACTTGCCGTTTGACTTTTCAAATTGGCGTTTGACTTTTCAAACTAGGATTTGATTTATCCCTTTATTTTGCTCAGCGATGACACCTAGTACATGATGCAACCATTCCAACTTGTTATGACACATTCATGTACCCTTCCCCTCCGGAGTGTCGGACCTTCCGGAACCTTCTAGAACATTCCCGATGAAAACACCGGAACCATTCTCCAACCCCGAAAAAGGACTTTCCTTATATGAATCTTATTCTCCGGACCATTCCGGATATCCTCGTGATATCCCGGATCCTATCCGAGACTCCGAACAACATTAGGTCTCTTACTCATCATTCCATAACTACTCAACAACATCGAATCCTTAAGTGTGTCTCCCTACGGTTCGTGAATTATGCGGACATGATCGAGACACTTCTCCGAACAATAACCAATAGAGGAATCTGGAAATTCATATGGCTCCCATATATTTCTACGATTACTTTGCGATCGAATGAACCACTTACATACGATACCAATTTCCCTTTGTCTCACGATAGTTTACTTATCCGAGGTTTTGATCGTCGGTATCTCTACATACCTAGTTCAACCTCGTTACCGATAAGTACTCTTTTCTCGTTCCCGTGATATGTGATCCCTTGTGAGTCAGTCACATGCTTGCAAGCTAATTAGATGACATTCCACCGAGAGGGCCCAGAGTATATCTATTCGTCATATGGATGGACAAATCCCACTCTTGATTCATGTGTCTCAACCCATACTTTCCAAACACTCAATGCCACCTTTATAGCCACTCAGTTACGGTGTGGTGTTTGATGTCATCAAAGCATCCTTCCGGTGATGGTGATAAACATGATCTCATGGTCGAAGGAATTAGGTTACTATGTATCAGAAAGCATATAACAATTGAACTATTTAAAATGACTTGATCTTTATGCTACGCTTATCTATAGGAGTATGTCCATCATACCATTCTCCTAATGATATGATCTTGTTGTTAATAACATCTCAATGTTCATGATAGGGAAACCACAATCATCTATTAACCAACAAGCTAGTATTATGAAGAGGCTTTACTAGGGAGTCTAATTTAGTTTACAAATCACACAAGTATTAATGTTTCCTTGTTAATATTGTTATAGCATGAATGTAAACATTTATCATAAACACAAAGATATAATAATAACTATATTTATTACTGCCTCTAGGGCATATCTCCAACAAAAACCACCCTTGGTTGCTACTAGCTAGGCTAAGCATGGCAATGGTAAGCATCTTAACTTAGAGAAACTTCTAACAATTCTACAACTACTAGGATTTCCCAAGCATAGCATATAGATACTTATCAAAATATTCATGCAAATCCTATACAAAATAGTTCTAGTGCATAGGTGAAAATATAGTAATAAAATCATGAAGCACCACTTGCCTTGGTAGTTTGGGGAGTAGCAACAATCTTCACAATCACAATCACTATTTGCACCAAAATCTATACATAAAATAATGGTACCAAAATCACATATCAAAAATATAAACAAAAATATATGAATGCATGCAAATGCCATGTGATGATTTTTCTACACCAAACAAGACAAGTAAATAGTACTCAAATACAAACAAGTTCAATATACCCAAAATAATCTTTATTTGATATTTAAAACATTTTTCAAATCATTTCTATATCTCAAATAAGCCTACACAAGTTTCTGCAAAAACAACCATTTTTATAGAGGCAAAACATTAAACACATTGCATAAACAGATAGGATTTTCTCTCCTGATTCCAATGATATAAAATTTGCAAAATTTGAACGTGGGGATCAAAAGTTATGAATTTTACAAGTTTGAATCACTAATAGATCTAAATTCTATTTTTAAAACAAAGAACTAGCCACGCGGCGCTCTCTGATTGGCTGATACCGTTTCGCACCGGATCACACTTGCGGGCCATAGGATTTAAGTGACGTTGTGCGGCTCAGATCTAAAGAAAACTTTTCGTTAAGTGATCTATCTCACGCGTCGGATCTGGATCTAACGGCTATGGATCAAGCGACCAAAGTCTAGCGGCGGCGAGTGGCGGCGGCGGCTCTGCCAGTGAAGTTGCCGGCAATTTAGGTCGCGCGGGGAGGAGTGGGGATGCTTACTGGATTCGCGTGGTTGCTGCGGTGCTCGAGGTGGTCGAAGGAGGGACAGGGGCGCACCGTGGAGGTCGCTGGGGCTCGTCGAAGTTGGGTGCGGCGTCGGGTGCTTGCAGACGTGGACGTTGCCGAAGATTTGAACCGGCCTAGCACAAGCCAGATGTATCAGGGGTGCGCAAGGTCGCGGCGAGCATAGTCGTAAGCATTAGGGGTCAAGGGGCGGTCTGGATTTACCGTGATTGTTCGTCGGAGTCGGGCAGCGCTTCTGTCATTCACGGGGCTCGACGGAGACGACGACCTGGGGCGTTATAGGGCAAACCAGAGGTGTGAGAAGATGCGCACGGGCATGACAAGCAAGCTCGTATGAATGAGAGGTGAAGGGGAGCACGGGGTTCACCGGAATAGGTCGCCGGAGTGCGTCAGGCAGCGGCGTTGCAGCTCGAATTCTGGGCAGCCCGGTGGCGGAGAGAGTGTGGCAAGTGAGGGGAAAGACTCGCGGAGAGGAGGGGTTTAAGTAGGCAGAGACTCGGCAGGAAACACCTGCTGAATCAATGGCAATTTACGGCGCGCTATCAACGGCAGCAACGGCAGCGGCAACGTATTCTTGCGCGGGATTTGGGGAAGACGACGGTGACGTGGACGGGGCCCAGTAGTCAGCGAGGGGGGTGGGTTCTGCGCGGGTGAGGAAAGACAGAGAGAGGAGTGGCCCGGGTGGGCTGCTTTGTCTGCTGGGTCGAAAAGCTGGCGCCAGGCCCAGTTCTTATTTCTAATCCCTTTTCTTTTTCCAAATCGATTTTCAGGAATCTTTTTCAAACAAAATCAAAAGCATTTGAAATCCAAACTTTTTTGGATTTTTGTAAAGTCTAACCTTCATGTTTCTGGGCATAAAACCATGCTGTCTTGTTGGACTTGCTTGATCCTTTTGAAAAAAAATCAAAATAAACAGTGCCTTAGCACAAGATTAAATGAAGACAAATAAATGGTTTAGAAACCATATGTTGTTTTGGGAAAAATTGTCCAAGCTTGGAACTCATCAAACAATCCTATGAACACACAACAATGGTTTTTAAAACAAATAATCTCTCACTAGAGAGTAGCATTGGGTCAAAGTTTGTTCACATGAAATAATAGCATCCAAAGTTTCTGTTTATTTGAAATGACTTTGAAATTGAACCCTAAATGATCATGAATGCATGGATGATATGCAAAGCTTGAAAACATGATTTTAGGGATGTTACATTATTGGAGTATAAAGTTGATAAACTTAACATAGTTTTACTTAGGACAAAAGATAAAATTACATTTATTTGTGGATTGAGGAGTATGTATTTTATATTTCTATGCCTTCATTATAAACAACCATTGGTTGGATCTAGTACTCCCTCCTATTCAAAATAAGTGACTTGGATTTTGTCTAGATTTAGATGTATCTAGACACATTTTAGTACGTATATACATCCGAATATAGATAAATTCAAATCAGTTATTTTGCGATGGAGAAAGTATTCTAGTCTACTACTACGTTCCAGGAAAAATGATATCTGAGATCTGTCTCGGAACGTTCCATATGGCTACTTATCCTCAGTCAACACAAGGCAGCACAGTCCACAGTAGGAAACAAGGCAAGCATCTTCCATGCTGTTTCTAGAATACTTTGGCGAGTACAGTAAAGACTACTTATTCACTTCGTAAAACATTTGCTGGAAGTGATAAAACAAAAACGTAGTCACAAAGTATCAGAAAAGTTCTAAGCCGCGGCGAGAATATTCCAAGTCGCAGATAAATTTCGCTGGTCAACAGCCAACTGAGCACGGTAACATCTGGAGGTTATATATTTGAGCTGGGGCCATTGCTCGGCACGCTCAACTGCACGGAAGCGCGAACCGTTCGTGAGAGCTGAGAAGTGTGTCCACCGGAACTCGATCGATTCCATGGAGTCCGTCGCGGTGGTGGCGGTGCCGTTCCCGGCGCAGGGCCACCTGAACACGCTGCTGCACCTGTCGCTGCATCTCGCGGCGCGCGGCCTGCCCGTGCACTTCGCCGCGCCGGCGCTGCACGTCCGCCAGGCTCGCGCGCGCGTGCAGGGGTGGGATCCGCGCGCCGTCCGCTCCGTCCGGTTCCACGACCTCGACCTGCCCGCGTACGATCACCCGCCGCCCGACCCGACCGTCCCCACGTCCTTCCCGTCCCACCTGATGCCCATGCTGTACGCCTTCGTCGCCCACGCCCGCGTCCCGCTCGCCGCGCTCCTCGAGAGGCTTTCCGCCAGCCACCGCCGCGTCGTCGTCCTGTACGACCGGCTGAGCTCCTTCGCGGCGGCCGAGGCGGCGCGCCTGCCCAACGGCGAGGCGTTCTGCATGCAGTGCGTGGCCGTGTCGTACAACGTCGCGTTCAAGGACGCCGGGCACCAGCTCCTGCGCGACCACGGCATGGTCTTCCACCCCGTCGACGTGTGCATGCCGGAAGAGTTCAACGAGTACATCGCCAAGACGTGGGACGACGGCCAGGGAGTGGCGGTGGGCGGCATGGTCCTGAACACGTGCCGCGCGCTGGAGGGCGAGTTCATCGACGAGGAGGCCAAGAGTCCGGAGTACGCCGGTCAGAAGATCTTCTCCGTCGGGCCACTGAACCCACTGCTGCTCGACGCGAGCAAGAGGATGCCGGGCCAGGCGCGGCACGAGTGCCTGGACTGGCTCGACAGGCAACCGCCGGCGTCGGTGCTGTACGTGTCGTTCGGCACCACGTCGTCGCTGCTGGGCGAGCAAGCCGCGGAGATCGCCGCGGCGCTGCGCGACAGCAAGCACCGGTTCATCTGGGTGCTGCGAGACGCCGACCGCGGCGTCATCACCGACGTACATGAGGAAGGCACCGAGAGCCGGCACGCCACGATGCTGTCCGAGTTTACCAGGCAAACCGAGGGTACGGGGCTGGTGATCACCGGGTGGGCACCGCAGCTGGAGATCCTGGCGCACGACGCCACGGCAGCGTTCATGAGCCACTGCGGTTGGAACTCCACCATGGAGAGCCTGAGCCACGGCAAGCCGATCCTTGCCTGGCCCATGCACTCCGACCAGCCGTGGGACGCCGAGCTTATATGCAAGTACCTCAAGGCCGGCCTTCTTGTGCGGCCATTGGAGAAGCGCAACACGGTGGTACCGTCCGGCACCATTCGGGAGGTCATCGATAAGGCCATGGTTTCGGAGGAAGGATTGCAGACGAGGAAGCGTGCGGAGAAGCTTGGGGAATCCATCCGCACCGCCGTGGCAAACGGCGGGTCGTCCCACAAAGACCTCGAGGAATTCATTGCTCACATTACAAGATGAACTGAGGGTTCAATACAGAATTGACTCTGTGTGACTATCTTTCAGCTGAGCTTCAGATATGCTTCGGGCGGGGTCATTTTGGGGGATTTGGGCTGATGCAATCTGCTGGTTTTGCTATTTGCAATTATCCTTTCTTTTGGTAGAGAAAATATGGCAACTTTCGTACACATAGCAGGGTTCTTATCATGCCACTATACCTTAGTCTGGCAGATCGACTGCTACAATGCCGACATGCCGTCCAGTTCTGAACTGCGGTATGAAATGACTATATGAAAGAAAGGATGCTCATAGGCACTGTGGTATGAAATGACTATGAAAGGATGCTCATAGGCACTGTGGTATGAAATGACTATGAAATAATGCTCATAGGCACAACAACTTTCTCTACAACCGGTCATCTTAACAAGATCTTTTGGCTGTTCCCTATGCATTCTTGGGATCTCAGATACTGATTGTGCCAAATCGAATCATAGTGAACCTAATTATACACTTCTCGAACAAGGCAAAATTACACTATAACCCCAAACCTCTTTCAGTAACATCATTTGCGGACTGAATCATGTGAACCGAATGGCACGAGCTTCTCGAACAAGGCAAAAGTTACATACAACTGTACTATAATCCCAAACGTAACAGAGAAATACATCAAACAATAAGTGTAACAATAACCATCAAGAAGTCATTTTATTCGCAGGTTTTGCGGTTGACATGTGAAGAAGAAAAGGCACTGGAAGATATGATCGAGGGATAACCGAAAAATCATGGTCCAACCAGATTCAGCTTGTGGCATCTAAGTTGCATCAGAACAAATCAATGCCCAAGACATGCGAGCCAACTAACATAAGATTGTTTCCAAAGTGGAGACCTCATAGCTTCATTACCATTTCATGGAATCTGTTGGTGCCTTCCAATGAACAAAGCTCGAAAAAATCTTTTTCTGCATCAGAGTAACAAACAAAACAAGGGGATTTGATTATCTTAAAAATACTTCGAACATTAAAAGTACTTTTATCTTAACGACATGAAAAAAAAAACAAAGAAACATATTTCCGTCAAACTCTCCACCTGCCTGAACTCATTGTGATCTTGACATGCAGGTTACCTTGAATGCTTTCAGCAGGCACATATGCAGTTGTCTACCGTTATTCAAAAACACTGCTCATAGAACTTACTCAGAACTGGAACATGTAACCGATATTTGTGATATTTGTAAGAAGCTGTTAAAATTAATGTAAATATTTCCAAGAGTGCCTACTTAATGGGAACATCATAATCGACTAAATAAACAATCTACATATCTCAACATGCTAGCAGTCAATTGACAGAGAGTATTGCCTTGAAGTATTCAGAAAATACATGAACTATACTTCTGGGCGATGAAATGACTTCAGTGGTTCACCATTCAATTTAGCAACCTTAACAACATCATGGTAATTTAACTACATATGCATAAACTTCAAATTATTCTGTAACCCCCAAAACTGGATTTCTATGTACACAAAAGATTCGCCTATACGAGAGCACATTCTTTGACCCTTCATATACTCACGAGAGTTAAAGGTGAGGTGTCGGTCCAGATACACTTAGAACTTTTCAAGATATCTTAATATTATTATTCCTAAATTTGCTTCAAACAGTTCAGTGTATCAAAAATCCCACAACATCTAATCGGCTATCATAAGAATTCTTATAAAATAGGATAGCTCAAATAGACATAGACTGATAGACCTGATCTATATTGAAGAAAAGAAATGCTACCACTAAACAATTTTCTCGACCGGGTAATTCACGGACAGTTTCTAAACACATTTAAGCAGGACATATCTTGCCAGATAACAGAAGTGGTAATAACTTTATCATAGCACATAACGAACTTCCTCGTTTTTGAACTAAATATCTAAGCAGAAATAGATAGATTAGTACTCATATGTACAAATGCGTCAATAATCTGGTGGGGTCATAGCAACGTCAGCGGCGGTCACTGCGCCATGGCGTGGTGAGATGTTTGCTGCCAATTGAACTTGGCGGTCTTGGCATAAAAGATCTGCGCAAGATGGGATGGGCTTTGCACGGGCGCTGCCCTTGGTTGAAGCACACAGATCAATCCAAGCCTTGGGCGAAATTCCAGCTAAAAGTCAGTCAACATGTTGCTGGGCTGGTTCACGCCGACATTTACACACCCAGGTGCTGAATCCTCTCCCAAAAAATCACTTTCATTTGGAATTTCTCCAATTCTAGAGAGTACTCCACGCACTCGTACTACAAGGCCCTCTTCGCCATAGGGGTTGAGTCGTCGACTTGGCACACCACTTCGGACGGCTGGGAACCTCTCAACTGCAAGGTCTTCACATGGCTGGCCGCTGCCAATCGCTGTTGGACTGCGTCGCCCAGCTCACCGGGTCTGGAACATCCAAACAAGTGCCACCTTTGCAAGCAAATCCATCTCACACCTGTTCACGAGCTGTGTGTTCGGGTGTCAGGTGTGGCACAATGTGAACAAATGGTCCTCATTGGCGACGAGTTTATGAACAGATCGTCTGCAGCCAGGCGACGAGTTCAGCTTCCGGTTCTCATTGGCCGCAGAACATGCCAGGCCGGACAAGCTCAAAGGGGCGTGCCCGCTCATCACTCGAACACTTTGGCGCTTATGGAGACTGCAACGATTGCGTATTTGATGATGCCCATCATGTGGTCAATCCTGGTGGAAGAGATTTTATGGAAGCTAATCAATGGATGCTAGCAGGTGCACAAGTGCTGCGCAGGTTGCCCTCCATGTTCGGCCGCCTGACGCTTAGAATGCCTGTTTTTCTGTATATAGTCTACCTTAGTTCAGTTTTTTCTTCATCTCTTTTCGGTTCGTTTTGTTTTGTTTTCCGATGTGGGATGTACTTGCACCATTTCGGTGCCTTTTTTACACAAATTACACACATTTGTGTTCGAAAAAAATATAGCAAAATATAATCAAACGATCTCCTGAACTACTCCCTCTGTTTTAAAATATAAGATATTTTAGGTTTGTGAAGAAAACTTGTTTTAGTGTTTAGATTTACTCCAAACCTGAGTGAACCTACCTACTAAATAAATCTAAATACATTTGTTTCACAAAGCTAAAACATCTTATATTTTAAAACGGAGGAAGTATAAAAGTAATCCAGAGAACTCACAAAGGAACGCCTGGAACGTCGAGGATGCGCAGTCTTCCAGTAGACACCGACCTTCTTGAGCGGTTGCTCGCCTTTCTCGAGCTGGTCACCCCCGAACGCCTCCTCAACCTTCGCGGCGTGCGTATCCACTCCCTTCCCTACCCCATTCAAGAAACCAACCGCGCCGACCTTGGCTGCGCGCAAGAACCCAACTTCAGTCACCAAATCGAACCGCGAGAAAAAATTCGTTTGCAGAGAGGAGGATACCTTATACCCGCAAAAAAAAGGAGAAGAGGATACCTTGGTAGGGCTGGAGGTGGAAGAATCTCGCCGGAGCTCCGGCCCTGGGCAGTAGAAGGCGGCGCACGGATGCAGACGCGAGAGCCATGGGGAAGGAAACGTTTGGGAACGAGACGTCGAGGGATTGTGAGTTGGTACTTCGTTTGGGCTGATGCAAGAGGCCCAATTTGAGTATAGGTGTAAGGCCTAAGGATAGCTGCTACTGCCTGTGGGGTTTGGGCTTTTGGCTCATGCAGGCTGTTTTCTTTTTTGGAAAAAATATAGCGAGGGATTTTACCTCGATAAACCTTTTTTTCTGACAGAGTAAGATCCTGACGGACCTTAGGTTCTGCATTCAGTGGGCAGAGGGTAGAAACGAAACTACAATCAGGTCCCTGATTATTGCACATGGCACCCTAATGTTGACAGCAGAAACGTGATCAAGGACTTGAATAGAAAAGAATCTACTTTGCTTTACTTGTCTACACTTTGAGGTGCTTTTTACATGTTTTATGGTACTAACCTACTAACAAGTTGTAATAGTGCCAGATGCCTGTTTTCAACTGTTTTTGGTTTCAGAGAAGTTAGTAAAGAAATATTCTCGGAATTGGACGGGACAAAAGCCAAAGTCAATTACTTTTCGTGGGGAACAAGAAGTCCAGAGGGGAGACGAGGAGCCCAGCCAGGGGGGCAGACCCACCCTAGGCGCGGGTGGGCCCTGCCCCGTGCCTGGCTAGGGTTTGAGGCCCCTGGCCGCCGCCTCAGCCTCCCCCTTCGCCTATAAGAAGCCCCCAATGCAAAAAAAACTGAGTACCCAATCAAATATCCACGAAACCGTCTATAGCCGCCACCATCGTCCCTAGATCGGGGGGATCTGAAGTTCTTCCCAGCACCCTGCCAGAGGGGAGATCATCCCGGAGGCCTTCTCTCCGGTATGATGCGTGGGTAGTTCCACCTTGGACTATGGGTCCATGTATTAGCTAGATGGTTGTATCTTCTCCTTTGTGCTTTCATGTATAGATCTTGTGAGCTCCGTTCATGATCAAGATCTAATCTACTCCCTTCGATCCATATTACTTGTCGTTGAAATGGATGTATCTAGCACTAAAATATGTCTAGATACATCCATTTTAGTGACAAGTAATATGGATCGGAGGGAGTATTTGTAATTATGCATGTTGTGTTTGCGGGGATCCGATGGATATTGAGATTATTATGTTGGTTTGATTAATGGTTTGTCTTTATGATTCTATCATGTCTGTGTTGTTTATGATCTTGCATTCTCTCCGTTGTTAGTAGCTATCTTGGCCAAGTAGTTGCTAGTGACTCCAAGAGGGAGTATTTATGCTCGATAGCGGGTTCATACCTCTAGTTTCCAAGGAAAGTGACAATAATCTCTTCAGTTGTAGATGTGTTGTTGCTACTAGGGAGAAAACAACGGTCTCTTGTTCATGGAACATGTGGACTGTTTACCTTACACACTTTGCTTAAAGCAGTTGTCTGTTGCTTGCAACTTAATACTGGAGGGGTTTCGGATGATAACCTAAAGGTGGACTTCTAGTCATAGATGCAGTTGGATGGCGGTCTATGTATCTTGTTGCATTGACCAATCGAATCTCATAGGATCTTTCTGACTAGTAATTGCATTATTATGCCTTGCTCAGTTCCTGTCAATTGCCCTATTGTAATTTGTTTATCCTTCATGCCATGTTGTTTATCTAAGGAGAGCACCTCTAGTGAAGTATGGACCCCGGTCCAATCTTTACCATCATACATCCTCCACTGTTACTTGTTTACTTGCTGCAAACCATTACCTTCCACACCATACATTTAATCCTTTGTTACAGCAAACCGGTGAGCTTGACAACCTCACTTATTCGTTGGGGAAAGTCTTGAGTTTGTGTTGTGCGGGTCTCCGCGTTACTTGCAATACCTGTGTGACGTTTCCTTCCTCCTTCTGGTTCGATAACCTTGGTCTCAACTGAGGAAAACTTGTTGCTTGCTATTCGCACCCTGCGCTTGGGGTTACCAACGAAGTGCCGCGTCGAGCATCATCAAGACTTTCTGGCGCCGTTGCCGGAGAGGCTAAGGACGTCTTCACAAGGGGAGTCCTTCACTTCCTTTCTCTTTACTTTGTTTTTAGTTTGCTTTGTTTCTCTTGCTTGATTTTGTTTGCCTCTTGTTTTCAAAAACTCCAAAAAAAATAGTTTAGTTTGGTTTGCTTTATCTATTCAAAAACACAAAAAAAATAGTTTCTACTCTGGTTGCTGGTCTGTTATTTCCTTGATTGGTCATGCTTTCCATCAATGGATGGTTTCTTTAAAACTAGTTCTTATTGGCAAGGTGGGTTCACGGGAGAACAAAAGTACTATTATAAGGAACACCATTTTTCACAAAAAGGGAAACACTTATGGGAACAAATTGATAAGTTGAATACTATTGCTAGAGAGGTGTGCTCAACTTATAATGTTACTTATTGCTTTGATGAATCTTGTTGATGTAGGAGGTATAAACACCTGCCTTTACAATGTGAGTATAATGATAATGTTACCATATCTTCTTATGTTAAAGGAAATTATGATTTTTATGATGTGGAAAAAATTGAAGAATTTATTGCTTTCAAGGGTGCATTTGAACTTGCCAGTTTGCTTGAAAATACTGATGACGCACCTTATAAATGTGAGTTTTATGAGATACTTAAATTTTGCTTTGATAATTACTGAAGGGAATATGCCCAAGAGGCAATAATAAAATGGTTATTATCGTATTCCTTGTTTATGATAAATGTTTATTTTGCATGCTATAATTGTATTAATACGAAAACGTTAATACATGTGTGTTTAATAAACAAAAAGGAAGTTCCTAGTTATGCATCTCTTATAAACTAGCTCGTTGATTAACAAGATGATCAAAGTTTCCTGATCATGGACATTGGATGTTGTTAATAACGAGGTCACAACATTAGTGTAATGATGTGATGAACATTTATCCGAAGTATAGCATTACGATCAAAGTCATTGAGTTTATATTGCTATAACTACTTACGAAGTGATCCTAATCCTTAGACCATGAGATCATGTCAATCACTAACACCGGAAGAGTTTCTTGATAACATCAAACGTCACACCGTAACTGGGTGATTATAAAGATGGTTTCAGAAATACTAAAGTGTTATGTTGAGGCCCATGGATCGAGAGTGGAATTTGTTCATCCCGATGACGGATAGATATGCTCTAGGCCCTCTCGGTGATATCACATTGATTAGCTTGCAAGCAAGTGATTTGATCACTAGAATGTTATATCACGGGAACGAGAAAAGAATGCATGTCAGTAACGAGATCAAACTAGGTATGGAGATACCGATGATCGAATATCGTACATGTAATATATCGCGAAACAAAAGGATTAAGATACTAGCGTAAAAGGTTCCGACGATCACAAGAAAGTCATCGTTGAATGTGTGGGAGTCGGTATGGGTCTCCAGATCCCGCTTCTGATTATTGATCCGAGAGGGGTCTCGATCATGTCCGCATTATTCATGAACCGTAGGGTGACACACTTAAGAGACACCGACATCCAATTGGAGCAAAAGTTTCATGCCGAAAGAATGAACAAGCGCAGGAATTTATTCACTAGATACCGAAACAGGTTTTCGGGTGAAA
The DNA here is from genome assembly GCA_916181665.1 of Avena sativa. Taxonomy (NCBI): domain Eukaryota; kingdom Viridiplantae; phylum Streptophyta; class Magnoliopsida; order Poales; family Poaceae; genus Avena; species Avena sativa. Next base: position 159,188,276 of record OV702294.1, on the reverse strand, counting down.
TTGCATAAACTGGTTATGCATGTGAAATAGAATTTTAGCAAGGGGTTATTTGTGAATGTTTGTCATTAAAGTAATTGACAAAATTCTGAATAAAATAAAAGAGTTTTATTTAATGAGAGCTTGCATTAAATTTGGTGGAAATTTAATGCATGTGAGTGGATTTTTGAGTGGAGGCTTTTTAATGGGAGTGGAGGCTTTTCATTTTGAGTGGAAGCTCCACCCACATGAATGTGGAAGAGGTGGGGGCAGCCCCCATGGCTGGGCGCCATGCCCCTTGTGTGCCCCCTCTCCCCTATAAAAGTCCCCCCTCTCCTCCTCTCAAAGGAAACCTCCTCGTGAAGGATCTCTCTCCCCCTCTAGAATTTATCCCCCATGGTCTCGGACTAGCGAGATACATGTTCCCGGTGGCTTTTTGGTAAGAAAGAGTTGTGCTTCCGCTGCATCGCTGGAGCGAGGAGGCGGAGGTTGCTCGGTGCCTCGAACGTGTGTGCGAGCACGGATGCGCTGCTGTTTTGCGGCGCTGGGACTTCCTCTCGATCTTGAGATCGGCAAGAGATCGTCTACATCAACCACGAGTTGAACTCGTTAAGCTTTGTCGGTCTTCAAGGGTATGTTCTCTACGGATATACATCCGCCCGTTGTTTGTATCTAGTAGATAGATCTTGGTACATAGTTGTTCCCATCGTTGAAAATTTTTTGTTTTCTATGCTGCAAACCCTACAGTGGTATTAGAGCCGGATCTATGCGTAGATACTTTGCACGGGTAGTACACATATGAGTATGTGGGCGATGATGATCATTTTATTGCTTCTTAGTTGTACATTGGATATTGGTGGCATAGTGGGATGAAGCGGCCCGGACAAACTTTACATGTCCTCACACATGAGACCTGTTCCACGCTTGACATGCAACTAGTTTTGCATAAGTGGCTAGCGGGTGTCTGTCTCTCCTACTATAGTCAATATCTAATTTGCAACGAGTTGTCAACAATTTGGTTATCCTCGTTATGGTTCATGTTCGTAGGTAAGAACGGTTCTATCTACGAAAGCCCTAAGCCACGTAAAATTTGCAATGGATAAATTAGAGGCGTCTAGTTTAGATTATTGCTGGGCTAGTGTTATGATATGGTGATGTTGTAAGTAGAAGTATGAGATGATACTCTTACAACACACATAGCGTGTAAGTTCCATAGACCTTGGCCTTACACATAAAGGTATGATCGAGATCATACCACGGTGCACATGATAAAGATCATATGCAGGAACCATATCATTCCACTAATAAACATGTGATGTTTGATAGCATGTTGTATTGCTTGTTTAGCCTTTGATTAGCATAATAAGATGATCCCTCATTTAAATATCAAGATAAGAATGTGTTCTTCCTTTAGTATGCACCGATTATGTTCTCGTCGCTCCAAGACATCACGTGATGATCGGGTGTTTTTGGATCCACGGCCATATTTCAGGTGTAAGACAGTTACACACGCGAATACTAAGGTTCTTACTTGGCGAGCCTAGCATGTATAGACATGGCCTTGGAACACGGACCGAAAGGTTAAGCATGAGTCATATAGTAGATATGATGCCCATTTGATGCTCGCCTTTGAAGCTACACCGACTCACGTGATGATCGGACTTGGTGTAGTGGATTTGGTTCATGTAATCACCAAAAAGACACGAGGGATGTCGTTTCTGAGTGGGAGTTCATTTCTAATTTGGATTAGTAGAACTCAATTTATCATAAATTAAATCAAAGTGAATTTGCATAATTTGTTGTAGTCATTGGCATTCGTTCACCACCTTATGCATAGTTGTAATTGAGATAATAGAACTATAAAATTCTGGATATATACTTTACGAACTGGTATCGTATTGTGTTGAGTGTCAATCTAAAGTTTAAAGTCCTATTGAAAACTTTCAGCAAAATTTTATTTACTCCGTGAAATTTAATAATTGGTATTAAATCGAGAGTAACAATTCCAGTGTTAGTATCTTAAGTATCATGTTTGCCTCCATGATTCTTGATTGTTTTAATATCAAGTTTATCTAGGAGCTGAAAGAATTGTTTCAGAAACCATCATGTGTGGCAGATATAACGATATCTTAAACAATGTTTTGGTTGCAATATGATAGAGTATAATATATGTTCTCATATTGGATGAGAATTTACGAAGGTTGGATATGCTAGACATCCTAATCATCCAAAAGGGTTTTGGAAAGTAATGTTATACTCACGATTCACCTTTATAAGCTACAGTAGCTTGATCATGAAAGTCGTCATGATAAGGATGAATAGAAGATGTATGTAAAATATTTACTACACTAAAAAATTACTAAAGAATGGATTTTGAAAGAATACCGATCATTTTGATGATGGTGATCTACTTCAAAGTGCAAGTCCAAAGGTATTATTATTTGAATATACACACTTTGGACCATGTGTCATGTATATGGCGCCACTTTTGATGTTGATAGAATCTTTTAAAAAGGAAAAGGAAATGCTGAAAGAGAATCTATAAAATATATTTGGCAGAAAAGAAAAGATTGGAAATATCCAATTTAGGTATATGGATGATATACATGTTATGGTTGTATTCTTTGCTTGTTAAACAATGTGGTTCTTGGGTATTGGATACCGAATTGGTTGGTATGAAATTTCATACGGAACGACACAATTCATAAACCACAATGGCCTAAATAACTAGCAACAGAATATGTGATGATGTTCATCGAAAACAAACAAATCGTTGTTTGTATTTCTCGTTGACATCAAAGCTTGACTTCAAGATTTGTTTTAATAATTGTTATTTGAATCAGGTATTATGAGAACAAAGGTTGTTCAAATAATTATCGTATTCCATATAAGATGGATGATTTACAAATCTAGTTGGAGAAATCACATCCATAAAACCTAATGCTAAAATGTCGCAAGACAAATGATTGAAAGATCACTTACGAAGTGACATCATTGTTTAAATTATATTGGAAAGAAAACATGAAGAATCTCCATATTCATGTATTTTTGGAGTCTTTGATTTGATCAAGTGACGCTTGTGAGACTTTCCTCGGGATAATTAAAACTTCGTTCAAAAGGCCAAGGAAGAACGAACGACTAAATTATTGGAATTTATACATATCGATGTATGTATTCCATTATGTGTAGTCGCAAGCGATGGGTTTCAACTTCATATGCTTTCTCCGGAAATTTGAGTGAATGTTCACTTAATGAGAACGAAGTATGAAATATTTGAAAATGTTCAAAGACTTTCAAGATGAAGTGGAAAATCATTGTAACAAGAAAATAAATGGTTTATGATTTTATCATAAGGGATTTATTTGAGTTACAAGTGTAACAAGAAAAATAAATGAATTATGATTTATCATAAAGGGACTTATTTGAGTTGCAAGTTTAGCAAAACACCTAGATTTACATTTCCCGAAACACCATAGGAGTGTGGAGTGTTTGAGATTTGTAATGAAACCTTGTTTGACATGGTTGGATCAAAGGTGTTATTTATAAAACTACCAGTATGTTTTAAAAAGATTAAAGCTTTAGAGACTACCGCTTTCACACTGAAAAGAGCTCCATATTGATCCGTTGAAATGACACCATATGAGTTATGGTTTGGGGTAAAACCCAAGTTGTCATTTCTTAAATTTTGGTATGCTAAACATAAGTAAGTTGTTTACAACCGAAGTCGGATAAGCATGTCTTTGTAGGTTATTTCGAATAACAATTGGGTATTCCTCCATAACACCAAGGACAAAAAAGTTTTGTCGCTTGAAATGTGAAGTTTTTTGAAAAAGGAATTTTTCGCAAAAGTTAAGTGGGAGGACAATAGAACTTTGATAAGGTTAACGAACCTTAGCTAAATGTGCTGAGTTGCGCAGCGCCGGAAATCGTTCTGAAGGCTGCCATAATGCTCATAGATTATGTGCCTCAAAGGTTGTGGTCACGGAGATCTAAGTTCTTATTGAACCAAGTCGGTCGAATAAACAATCAAATACTAAGATTTGAGAGTAAATCATTATTGTTTGACAATGATGAACCGACTATATGCAAAGAAGCGATGATGGTCCCTAACTCCGTCAAATGGCTTGAAGCCATAAAATCCGTGATAGTTCCATACACGAGAAATCAAGTTTTGAACTTGGAAGACCCTCCGGAAAGGTGTAAAAACCTATCGGTCGTATTTGGATCTATAAAGAAACAGACATGGATGTTTCACATCTATGAAATAGTCGACATGTCGTAAAGTATTTTATGACAATGTTCAAGGAGTTGACTATGACAAGATTTGATCTTTCATAGCGATATTTAGTCTGGACGGATTAAAGTAGCAACCACTACATATAATTTGTTATATGGTAGATGAATAAACAAAACAAAGTTCTTCTAATAGAATGGTTACCTAGGACGTGTACATGACACGATCCAAAGGGTTTTGTTAATTCAAAGGATGCTAAAAAGGGCATGCAAACTTCAATGGTTTAAGTAAGCATTGCGGAGTTGGAATCTTCACCGTGATGAAAAGAGTTTTCATCAGGAGACGATGAAGATGCTTGCATTTGCAAGAAATTAAGTGGGAGCGCTAAGACATATTTCTAATACATTATGTGGAAGACATCTTGTTGATTAGAAATGATGTATATTTTATTGACAAAGGTTAAGAATTTCATTTCGATGAAATACTTAGGCAAAACCCGAATATTTAGCGTGAATGTCTATAGTGGATAGACTGTGACGCCAATATGGTTGTGCCAAACATACATATATGATATATTGAAGGAGTTCAATATAGAAACGACTAGAAACAGTTCTTGTTGCATGGAAAGGAATTGAATCAAGATTCAAGTGTATCGACACTTGATAAGTGAAACAAGATTCAAGTGCTTTGACACTTGATGAGTGAAATCACGAGAATGTTTTGATCAATCATACCATGATATGTACACATCCAGATATGTCCTATGCTCTAAGTGTTATGAGCATATACCAGAATGAATCATAAAATGATCATTGGACGATAGTGAGGATATTCTTATGATCTTTTTGAAAGAACTAAGAATATATTTGTGTAGAGGTGACAAACAATTACAAATAGTTCATTGTAAAGCGTTACATTGATACTAGTTTTGTCACAAGATACAAATTAAGTTTATCTCAATTTAAACTATGGGTGGCACAATGAAATGGAAAGAAAGTTTCCATGATGGATTTGGATGAATTCCAAAGTTAATACATTGTGACGGATACTACAATAAAAAGGCTAAGTATATGACTACTATAGTAGCAGCAAAGGAGGGAATTTGTGTCAAGTAGTTTGTTATCAAACTAAGGTGTGGTTCGCAACGGGCTAAACTAAAGATATATTGTATGACAATAGTATCGACGTGTTTTAACCCCAAGGAACTAAAGGTCTCACCGAAAGACCAAATTTATACAATATCATCTCATTGGAGAATGAGTGATGCGTGAAGATGCAAAGACATGCAAATACACACGGACCTGAAGCGTCAGATCCGTAGATTATGTTAACCACTTGCAATTGCGTATATGGAACACCGGAAAGCCATAAGTGTTCAATACACAAAGTTTCAAACTAGATTATTGTCTCTAGTGCAAGTGGGAGACTGAAGGGAATATGCCCGAGAGGCAATAATAAAGTGGTTATTATCGTATTCCTTGTTTATGATAAATGTTTATTTTGCATGCTATAATTGTATTAATACGGAAACGTTAATACATGTGTGTTTAATAAACAAAAAGGAAGTTCCTAGTTATGCCTCTCTTATAAACTAGCTCGTTGATTAACAAGATGATCAAAGTTTCCTGATCATGGACATTGGATGTTGTTAATAACAAGGTCACAACATTAGTGTAATGATGTGATGAACATTCATCCGAAGTATAGCATTACGATCAAAGTCATTGAGTTTATATTGCTATAACTACTTACGAAGTGATCCTAATCCTTAGACCATGAGATCATGTCAATCACTAACACCGGAAGAATTTCTTGATAACATCAAACGTCACACCGTAACTGGGTGATTATAAAGATGGCTTTAGAACTACTAAAGTGTTATGTTGAGGCCCATGGATCGAGAGTGGAATTTGTTCATCCCGATAACGGATAGATATGCTCTGGGCCCTCTCGGTGATATCACATTGATTAGCTTGCAAGCAAGTGATTTGATCACTAGAATGTTATATCACGGGAACGAGAAAAGAGTGCATGTCAGTAACGAGATCAAACTAGGTATGGAGATACCGATGATCGAATCTCGGACATGTAATATATCGTGAAACAAAAGGGTTAAGATACTAGCGTAAAAGGTTCCGACGATCACAAGAAAGTCATCGTTGAATGTGTGGGAGTCAGTATGGGTCTCCAGATCCCGCTTCTGATTATTGATCCGAGAGGGGTCTCGATCATGTCCGCATTATTCACGAATCGTAGGGTGACACACTTAAGAGACACCGACATCCAATTGGAGCAAAAGTTTCATGCCGAAAGAATGAACAAGCGCAGGAATTTATTTCACTAGATACCGAAACAGGTTTTCGGGTGAAATTGCATAAACTGGTTATGCATGTGAAATAGAATTTTAGCAAGGGGTTATTTGTGAATGTTTGTCATTAAATTAATTGACAAAATTCTGAATAAAATAAAAGAGTTTTATTTAATGAGAGCTTGCATTAAATTTGGTGGAAATTTAATGCATGTGAGTGGATTTTTGAGTGGAGGCTTTTTAATGGGAGTGGAGGCTTTTCATTTTGAGTGGAAGCTCCACCCACATGAATGTAGAAGAGGTGGGGGCAGCCCCCATGGCTGGGCGCCATGCCCCTTGGGTGCCCCCCTCTCCCCTATAAAAGTCCCCCCTCTCCTCCTCTCAAAGGACACCTCCTCGTGAAGGATCTCTCTCCCCCTCTAGAATTTATCCCCCATGGTCTCGGATTAGCGAGATACATGTTCCCGGTGGCTTTTCGGCAAGAAAGAGTTGTGCTTCCGCTGCATCGCTGGAGCGAGGAGGCGGAGGTTGCTCGGTGCCTTGAACGTGTGTGCAAGCACGGATGCGCTGCTGTTTTGCGGCGCTGGGACTTCCTCTCGATCTTGAGATCGGCAAGAGATCGTCTACATCAACCACGAGTTGAACTCGTTAAGCTTTGTCGGTCTTCAAGGGTATGTTCTCTACGGATATACATCCGCCCGTTGTTTGTATCTAGTAGATAGATCTTGGTACATAGTTGTTCCCATCGTTGGAAAATTTTTGTTTTCTATGCTGCGAACCCTACAATTACAAGGAAGAAAATGGCTATATTCTTGAATATTTAATAGGTGATTTCCACAAATGGAAGATACTAATACCTTGCAGGAGCCTATGGAAGAATAAATTGCTGAAACTGAAAGCTCATTAGATGAAAAAGAAGAGGAGAGTGATGGTCAAGAGGAGGAAGAATGGATTTACCCATGTCTACCTTCTAATGAGAGTAAATCTTTACCTCTTACATTATTTGATTGTCCCCTTGTTTACCAAAGGAGGAGGAATGTTATGTTCTTGTGGATTCTTTTGAAATATCTGCTATGGGTAAAACTTGTGATAATAGTTATGCTCATGTTATCTATGATAATCCTATATTTGTGACTAACTTTGAAATGCATGTTACTAAATATTTTTGCTTAGAAAATGTTTATGATAAAGCTCTAGATGATGGCCCTATGTTGAATGATCAGTTACCTTATTATAAAATTGCTAAAAGTGGGTTTGAAGGTTTTAATCCCACTATTTTTTAGCTTGATAAAAATTATGTGTTTGTAGATCTGAAAAGCATGCTTTATGTGATAGTTATATTGTTGAGTTTATTCATGATGCTAATGAAAGTTATTATGAGAGAGGGAAAGATAGTCTTATGCATCTCAACAATATTAAGTCTCCCCTCTTTATGTTGAAATCTTGAAGTTGCACTTGTTTTGCTTTCCTATGCTTGTTGCTTTGTGCTTTCATGACTTGTTTCTTTAAAAGATTCCTATGCATAGGAATTGGATTAGACTCAAATGTATTTTGAATTTGCTTCTTGATGCTCTCTTTTACTTCAACTCATATTTATTATGTGAGCATCTTTTCAAGCTATCATGCCTAACTTAAAGGCGTTAAAAAAAGTACTTGTTGGGAGATAACCCAAGAGTTTCCTTGAGTTTTGGAAGTTATTACTTCAGTAATAATCTCTCCTTATCCTTTTTGTTTGCTTTTTTGTGCCAAGAATGACCTATAATGAGAGAGAAGTAAAATTTGGGGAGTTGCTGTCCCGAAATAGATTTCTGTCCTCCACAAAAAAATTTGTGAGGAATCTCTGTAACTCGGATTGAGCTCAAAATTTACGAATAAATCTCCTAGTATGTTAGCTAACTTTAGTTAGTTCAAATTTTTTTGATTTGAGCAACAAAAGATGTTCGGAAAAATCGGTTTCTACCTGCTGGTCTGTTTTGACAGATTTCTGCCATTATTTGCATTTGCTCCTTATTGATTCCTTTTTGAGTTCTTTTTGGGAAACTGAAATTTTTGAAGGAGTTGCTACAGTAGCTTGTGTTTTTAGTAAAAATTCATGTTGTTCCAAAGCTTTAATATCTTTTGAACAAACTAATGTTGCTAATGAAGATTGTGTGAAGTTTTGTATCAAGGAAAAATTTCAGGTGTAAAGAGAGAATGATGTAATGAGATGAAGAATGGATAAAATATCAAGCTTGGGGATGCCACCATGGTATCACCCCAAGAAATATCCAAGAGGTACAAGCATCAAAGCTTGGGGATGCCCAAGGCATCCCCTTTTTCATCAATAAAAAGCTCAGGTGACTCCAAGAGGGAGTATTTATTCTCGATAGTGGATTCATGCCTCTAGTTTCCAAGGGAAGTGACAGTGATCTCTTCGGTTGTAGATGTGTTGTTGCTACTAGTAAGAAAATAACGGTCTCTTGTTTATGGAACATGTGGATTGTTTACCTTACACACGATGCTTAAAGCAGTTGTCTGTTGCTTGCAAATTAATACCGGAGGGGGTTCGAATGATAACCTGAAGGTGGACTTCTAGTCATAGATGCAGTTGGATGGCGGTCTATGTATCTTGTTGTATTTCCCAATCAAATCTCATTGGATATTTCTGACTAGTAATTGCATTGTTATGCCTTGCTCAGTTCTTGTCAATTGCCCTGTTGTAATTTGTTTACCCTTCATGCCATGTTGTTTATCTAAGGAGAGCACCTCTAGTGAACTATGGACCCCGGTTCAATCTTTACCATCAATACATCCTCCATTGTTACTTGTTTACTTGCTGCAAACCATTACCTTCCACATCATACGTTTAATCATTTGTTACAACAAACCGGTGAGCTTGACAACCTCACTGATTCATTGGGGCAAAGTCTTGAGTTTGTGTTGTGCAGGTCTCCGCGTTGCTTGCAACACCTATGTGACGTTTCTTTCCTCCTTCTGGTTCGATAACCTCGGTCTCAAGTGAGGAAAAACTTGTTGCTTGCTCTTCGCACCCTGCGCTTGGGGTTACCAACAAAGTGCCACGTCGAGCATCATCAATACTTTATGTAAAATCCCTCAAAGAGTTGTCCGGATGAATTGTGTAACTCAATATATCCTATATTTGAAATTTTTCTTAAAAAACTATAGGAACTATAGGAAGGAATGGAGGAAGTAGTTGTTTTAGGCTATTAACTCGAGGACTTTTTGATTGAGGCTTCATGCATGAAAAACACCCACTAGGTACTTAGACGTTTCAACCTCGGATTAGATGAATTATCATGACCGGCAACTATCGTTGTCCATTTTCCATTTAAAAGATTTAGCATTGGGTTTTATAGGATGTTACACACGGCATATCCGCCCGCTTTCAAATTGGGATTGGATGAAATATTAGAAATGGATGGGGCATCTTTTTAAGTTTATCCAACAATTTAGGTCTAGTCGGACCAACCATATATTAGAAAACTTGAAAATATCCACAACTAAATTAATATTATTAAAACTATGATGATACGGCCCAACCTACGGTCATCGCTATATCAAGCACTTCCACTTATGCCAAGTCGTTATGGACTCCAAAGGTGAATCATATCCTCTATGCGAGTCCACTTCCTACCATATTGAACGGTATACTACTTCATACTCCATCTCATTATCATGATAGGTTCACACCGACAAGTACGGAGGCAAGGAAGGAAGCCCAGAGCATCAAGCACGACAAGAAAGAGGCTTGGAAGAGGTGAAGCAAAAAGCTCTTGAAGCAGCACCGGAGTCTTCGTACTCCGCACCCCGGAGTCTCCGGCCTATGCACCCAAGAGACTCTACCCAAGGACTCCAGCCAAGCCTCCGGCCCAAGTAACAGAACCTGCAGTGAGCACCCTGGAGTCTATAACGATTTGAACACCCATCGATTTGACCACGAAATCCGTGAAGATCGGGCCACCCCTGAGGTTAACCCCTATCATATCATGAAGTATAATTTCATATTACACATATTTCCTTGAAACAGGCTTTAGTCTCGCGGTATTGATATAACAACCACACACGATACAAGAGTTCAGACCAAAGAAAATGATGGGCAGTTGCACAAACATGCCCCAAACAGAAAAGTAATGAAGGTAGTGGCGAATCGACTACACGAGGATGACCCACAATTGATGCGTCCTCCGAGATTGTCCCACCATGATCCAAACACCTCGAAGCCCTAGTACCAAGCACAAGCAACACATTCAAGAAGGGATCACCATCGACACGACGTTGTTGCTCGGACCAGCACACTAGTCCTAGGGTTTTCCCCGACACCTGGAGTAAAGTGCACCGAGGATACTCATGACGTCCTCCAAGAAAGAAAGGCACCACTCGAAGGAGGCACCGCGCCGGAGTCGAACTGGACGACAATGATTTCTCTCGATCCCCATCCACACAAAAACCGGGCTCAACAGAGCACCACTACCAATCTTGCCGCCCACCAACATGTGCCACCATAATCTTGTAGTCACCATCGGCATCTCTTCGTGAACATTAGCAAGCAGCCTACAAGGCGGATGCAGGCGACTTTGCTAGAACTAGGGATAACAATATTGCAACCATGCGGGAAGGGACCAACCTCCACCACCGAGAGGAGGTACTCGACCGGACCGAGTAGCAAGGGCACACCAAGCCTAGGTGGGATCGTAAAGCCCCTACTGCCCTGCTGCAACAGGCATGTCGCATCACCGATGTCCCCTGTTCGAGCATCATCACCGTTGCCATTACTAGGAGGCCCAGTAGCCACAGGACCGTCAGGCCTAGATGGGGACCGAGGGGCCTAGATCTGCATTTCGAAGGCAATGCTGGTGACCACCTATGCAACCGTGGCGCCCCTGCACCAGTCAACACCTCCGCCACACGCAAGACCAACACTTCTCTAGGAGCATTGTCAGAGTGAGACCGGGCCCTGACCCGCTCACAGGGGCGCCGGGAAGGGCAGTCCGCCGCCGCCCGACGATCCTAGCCAGCGATAGCGAACAAGGAAGGGGTGGAGGAGCGGGTGGGAAGCTGGCGTCCCGTCACCCTAGGGAAGGTGGCTAGTGAAGCGCGCGTGCGAGAGAGAGAGAGAGAGAGAGAGAGAGAGAGAGAGAGAGAGAGAGACTAAGTTGTCCACCTGGCGACCATATTATGTGTATTTCACATTTTTTTATATGTTCAAGTTAAACGTTATAACATTTAACTTCGACAAAATCCAAAAACAGGGTATAATTTGTAAAGGATAAAGTGTGTTTTGAAGGTTGAGAAAATAAGTTATAATTACCACATTCACTACAATCTTCCAAAAATTTGGGAATTGACTGGCCGATGGTTATACAGATAAGCTCACACAGCCACACTTAAGTTTCATGACAGAAAGCAGAAGAGTTATTGTCAGGTCCTTCTCAATCCCCATTCATCAGAGAGGCTAAAGATCAACCCAAACCACTAGTCAACAGGGAAGAGCCTCTACTACACTCCCACTCCAATGGTGTTTGTTCACGCTTGATATGTAGCAGCTGGATGTCGGGATGGCGGCCCCAAAAGTTTTACGGCGTTGAGAGTGTCGGCCTTGGTCGCCCACACAACACCGTGGTGGTTGATGTTGGTTTGCTGACATGTCGGCATCGCATTTGTCGCAATTCTTCTAAGAGATCGACTTCTTTCACCTATGTTGGAGCATCTGGTGTGTGCTCCTGCCCTAGCAGTCATGACATCATCTCTCCCGCATTGATGGGGGCAGTGGCGGAGCTATGCACAAGTCAGAGGGGGCCACCGCCCCCCCCCCCACACACACCACCACTCAAAACAATATTCCTCATATTGTTTTAGTGATCACACGAACCAAATCCACCACATCAAAACTGATCATCACGAGAGATGATGTAGCTTCAAAGGCGAATAAAACATGTCCATCATATCTACTATATGACTCATGCTTTACCTTTTGGTGATCCGTGTTCCGAGACTATTTCTGTACATGCTAGGCTCGTCAAGATCAAACCTTAGTTTCCGCATGAGCAAATCTAGCTTGCTCCCGTTGTATACACTCGTAGAATCTAACACACTCGATCATCACGTGGTGCTTCGAAACAACAAGTCTTGGCAACAGTGCCTACTAAGGATGAACACTTTATAACTTGATTTTTTTGTGAGAAGGATCATCTTATAATTCTACCGTCGTGAACTAATCAATACAAGATGCATAAAAGGATTAACATCACATGCAATTCAAAATATGTGATATGATATGACCTTTTTTCTTGTGCCTTCGATCTCCATCTTCAAGCACGAACATGATCTCCATCATCACCGGCGTGGCGTCAAGGTCAATGGCACCGCTCCATGGTTGTCGTCCACCAACATATATTATTATAACTATTTTGAATAATAGACACGCAGATCTTAAGAAATTAAAACACAACCATAAGGCTCCTGTCGGTTGCCGACATACAATGAGGAACATTGCATACATCATATATAATCACAATCATGGCCATATCACATCACAGCACACCCCTGCAAAACAAAGTTAGACGCCTCTAATTTTCTTTGCATATTTTACATGGTTTGGGGCTCTCAATAAGTACCGTTCCAACTTATGAACAAGAACCACAACGTTAATGCTTAAACTATCAAATGCCCGTTGTAAATTGAATCATTACTATGATGGAAGAGACAGACACCCACAAAGCCACTTATGCAATACAAGTTGCATGTTGAGCGTGGAGCAAGTCTCATAAACGATATCATGTAAGGTTAGCCTGGGCCGCTTCATCCCACCAAACCGCAAGATGCAAAGTACACAAAAAGCAATTGATAATAAAAGCAGTGGATGGGGGGTCGTCTAGTCTCGGTGGAGTATGGCTGTGTTTCTCGTTTTGGTTATCTTCGTTTTGGTATTGATCTTCACTATTTTTCGTTAATTAACCGGTCAATTATTATTTTATTGAAAAAAAAATTACTGCTTTGATTTCAAGAAACTGTGGGAGACCAGAGAAACAAGTTCCAACTGTAGGTAATTTGCCACCTAGAACACCTAGCGAGAAAGCGCCTTGACCCATCAAAGATGAAGATGTTGGCTGTGGGAGACTCTCTGGCTGTGGAAAGTGTCTTGACCAGAAGAACCAGGTGGTCACATGGAGACTAGGATGAGAACGGGGCATGCGTGAGAGGGCGTCTTGATCAGGCATAAAAAACACCCAATAGGCACTCGGACATGTCAACCTGGGATTGGATGAATGAGTAGCAAAGAATGACGGGGCATTCTTTTTCATGAAAAGAATACACCAACAAATAAGATGGCGCAAATGTGACACTCCTTTCTAAACTGATTAAGTGTGATTATGTGTTTTAGGCTTAGTCGGAGTCGGACTGACCATACAGTAAAAGACATGTCAATATTCACAATATCAAATTAATACTATTACTGTATTAAAATTATCATGGAGTATAATTTCATATTATGTGTATTCGAAGTTTATATTTTTTTATGTATTCAGTTAAACTTCATAACATTGATCTCTGACAAAATCCAAAACGCAGGATAATAATTTGTAAAGGAGGAAGTGTGTTCTAAAGGTTGAGAAAATAGGTTATAATTACTTCGTTCACTACACTGTCCCAGATAAACCCAACACTCGTGAGAATTGAGTGCCCGCTGGTTATACAGATAAACCCGCACTTATGTTTCATGACAGAAATCAGAGGAGTTATTGTCAGGTCCTTACTCCTTTTAAATCCCTGTTCATCAGACAGACAGGCTAAGATAAACCCAAAGCACAAGTCAACAGGGAAGAGCCTCTACTACGCTCTCGCTCCAATGGAATTTGTTCACACTTCACACATAGATGCTGACCATGGCCACGCGTGTAAACTACTACCTCCAGCTGCAGGGACGGAACGAAAGGGGGGAAAACAAAAGCAGAACTAGACACCACAACCACAAGCCTGAAGGGACCCGATCTTCCTCAGTGCGCTTCATGATCCTTCTTGGGAGTGACGAAGGAGAGGAACTTGCTCTTGGCGTTCTCCTTCTCCTTGGGGGACGGCGACGGCGACTTCTCCTTGACGCCGTTCTCCTTCTTGCTCCTGCCGCTGCTGCTGCCGGGGTGGTTGGTGAGGCCGTGCTTCCTGAGCTGGTCCCTGACGAACCTGTCGTAGATGAAGGCCGCTCCCCTGAAGTTTGGCAGCGCCAGCCACGCCAGGAACAGCAGCTTCAGCTCGTACCAGATCGGTATCCTAATAAAGGGGGATGGACTCCTCTGTGTTGTCTTCCCGTACCAACAGTCGCTGCAACGAGTATCAGATCACGCAGCCAGATCTCCATTACCACAAGAACAAAAATCACCATCGCTACCCTCAAATTTCTGCTTTCCTGACATTCTCCGCATCTGACATCACCATGGCTCAAAGCATGGCACTTGGTGGGAACAAACAACAGAGCTTCGCACCGCTCCCGCTGAAACCAATCGGCCAGAAAAAAGGTGCGCGCGACCGAATACCTTCCGATCCAGCAATCTCCATGCATGATACACCCATGGGAGTTCGTCGGCGGAGCCTTCCGGAACCCGCCTCTCCAGACCAGATCAAGGAGGGCAGACATCAAGCAGATTTTCGTCTTCGTGCGAAAGAAATCAAAGGACCATCACCTTTATTAGATCCGACACAGCGATCCCCACACCGCCGGCCGGTTCCCGGAAGACGGATCGAGCAGGCAAAAGGAAGAGAGCCAAACCGGGAACCACCGCAGCAGCGCCGGATCCGCCGCCCAGCAAGATCCCAGCGCCACGCCTTGACCGCTGCCTACCACGGCGCCCCCGCCGAGGGCCGACCTGGCCTAGATGGCCCCAGATCTAGCCCACGCGACGCACCCGCAGACGGTCGTCGTCGCAGCGAGGCCCCTCCCTACACCACCCGTATCGCCTCCGCCGAGCCACCATGTGCCGCCCGCGACCTCCAGAGCAGGCCGCGCCGTCGCCCGACCCGCCATCACGCCTCCACGGCAGCCTCCCCCCCTCCCCCTCTCCAACCTTCGGCGGCGAGGGCGCCCGCCGCCACCGTGAGAGGGACCTGCGGCAGCGGCGGCGGAGGGGGTCGCACGGGGGGAGCCCGCCGCCGGCGGCGGCTAGGGTTGCCCCGAGTCGCCCCGTACGGGAGCGACGCGGGGTCGGGGCTCTGACTTTTCAATTAGAAATAGGGCAGTTTTCAGTCGACTGTACTCTGCATCTCCTGTGCGAGCTTTCTTTCCTTTTTTGAGCTGTAGTTTTGGCTATTTTGGCTTTGGTTGGGTGGTGTTGTCCCTCCTCTGTTACTTGTAATAATCTGGTAACCCCAGAAATGAATGCTGTTTTTTGCTTTATTCTATAAAGCAGGGCCTTTGGCCTCTTCTCCAAAAAGAAGGAAGTGTGTTCTGAAGGTTGAGAAAATATGTTTTAATTACTTCTTTCACTACACTGTCCCAGATAAACCCACACTCCTGGGAATTGAGTGTCCGCTGGTTATGCAGATAAACCCACGTCCCACAGACAGAAAGCAGAGTTATTGTCAGGTCTCCATAATCCCCATTCATCAGAGGCTAAAGATGAACAACCCAAACCACCAGTAGTCAACAGGGAAGAGCCTCTACTACGCTCCCACTCCAATGGAGTTTGTTCACACTTCACACACAGATGCTGACCATGGCCACGCGTGTAAACTACTACCTCCAGCTGCAGAAACAGAAGCAAGGACAGAAAAACAAAAGCAGAACTAGACAGCACAACCACAAGCCAGCTGCAGCCTGCAGGGACCCGATCTTCCTCAGTGCGCTTCGTGATCCTTCTTGGGGGTGACGAAGGAGAGGAACTTGCTCTTGGCGTTCTCCTTCTCCTTGGGCGACGGCGACGGCGACTTCTCCTTGACGCCGTTCTCCTTCTTGCCGCTGCCGGGGTGGTTGGTGAGGCCGTGCTTCCTGAGCTGGTCCCTGACGAACCTGTCGTAGATGAAGGCCGCTCCCCTGAAGTTGGGCAGCGCCAGCCACGCCAGGAACAGCAGCTTCAGCTCGTACCAGATCGGTATCCTGAACGAAGTTTCCGTCAGTGAAACTGACACGGAGATGAGGAGAAATCGCCGTACGTGGAGGAGGCAGCTAGCTTAATTACCAGTAGATTAGGGACTCGAGGACCATCTCCACGAGGGTGACGAAGGAGTAGAGGATCCAGTAGGCGAGCCACTGCTCGTCGTCCAGCTTCGACGGGCTCTCCATGGCCTGCACCGACGCGTACAAGGGGTACAAGAGCATCACGCCAGGCCTGCAACGACAACGAACGAAAACAAATTGTTGCGCACGGATTAGTCGAGAGCTTAATCAGACAAGAACTGCAGCAAGAACTGTGAAGAGGAATCGATGGATTTGGCCATACATACCCGGCAAGAGTGTGGAGATGGGTCAGTACAGTCCAGAGCTTGCTCATCTTCGACAACTCTGATTGTTCCTCCGGGAGTCTGATTTGGGCGTATCGAGCTTTGCTTTGTTTGGATTTGGATGTTTTCTTCCGGCCAAGAGGAAGGCGAGGACATACAGTATATAAGCAGCAACGGTGTGGCTAGTGTGCGGGACACTTGGCGCGGCGCCATTGGAAGTGGGCCTCTTTTTGTCTACGGCTTGGTGGTGGCAGAAGGAGACCTACACACGTGGCGACACGATGCAGCAGCGACCAGGTCGGCAGGCGCTTTCTTGCATCGAAATCTTCTCCCCAGATTATATTAATGGAGATCTGGGAGATGGCAATTTGGTACTGGGTGGGTAAAACAAGTGGAATTTGGGACTTTATGAGGTCACGGGTATAGAGATGATTTTAGTTGTTATTTCTGGTAGAATTATCAAAAGGACTTTTCGTCGAGAAAAGGAATTGGACGAGATTAGGCAAAGCAATTGCTTGGCGATCATCGGTCACGCTCAAACAGAGCCATCACCTCAACCGTAAGCACACTTTAGTGGGCAGAAAGGGTGAGGCTGGGAGCGCACGCGCTTCGCCGGAGGAGCAGAGTCATCGAGCATTGCCACACCACCCAAGTACTACCAAAACGTCTCGGGCGACGAGGGAGAGATATAAAAGAAGGCGTCAGGTCGGCGCGGGTGGCCGATCTGATCAGCGCGCCTCCCGTCGGGGCCGGTGGCTGCACCTGCGCCGCACGCGGTGAAGGACAGAATGCCATGTGGTCAGGGCCGGCCATTGGAGCCCGGGCCCCAAAATAATAGGGGCCCTTCTAAAAATATGCTATATAGACAGGTATAGTATATATCGTAAAAAATATATACTTTTTTAGGCTGGTGGCTAAATTGAACTATTTATTTCACTGTCGTAGACTCTGAGCCGAGACGATCGATACAGGTATAGGGCGAGGCCGTGGAGTACTGGCAAAGGCCAACCGCTCGACTCCCAATCCCAGACAGCGTCGGTCGCTACGCTTCCTCCCAGGTAAACAGAACCAATAATTGATTGTACGACTCATGTCCGAGTCATGTCGCCTCCACTGGATCAGGATATCATATCAGGATTCCGAAGCAGGAAGTCTCGAGACTCTCGACGATCAACGCCAGGCGCGAATGCTAGACCATCGACGAGACGATCGACCGCCTGGCTACTGGTCCGGTGGTCCACCCCCGCCCATGTCTCTGCCGGTTACGCTCCAATTCTTAGTTCTTAATTCTAAATAGAATTGTTATTCTTTGTAGCGAGCGAGATTATGGCACCCGAATCCGGTGCTCAGGAAAAAAAGAGGAGATAACAAGAGAAAAAATTAATAGAATCACAGAGAGAATCTTTTCATAAATTTTTAAAGAGCAACACGAGCACTTTCCATAAATATCTACCGTGGAGTTTTTTGAGTTTATCAGAGAAGCGGATTGTTATCCTAATATTTCTATTGCTTATCAGATCTTATTTATTATGCCCGTGACTGTTGCATCAGTTGAAAAAGCTTCTCAAAGTTAAAATTGTTGAAAAACTATTTGAGATTTATAATGTCTCATGAGAGGTTAAATGGTTTGACGACTCTATACATCGAGAGGAAGTTAGTGGACGAGATTGATATTGATTCCATCGTTACGGACTTTGCTTTTACGAATTTTCGAAAAAAAAATTAAAGTATCATATAATTGTAAACGTTGTTATTTTTATATAAATATTATAGTTGGATGTACAATTAAACTATTTATTTTTTATCATCTTATATATAAATAAAAAATTATAATAAGAGACCTAAAATTTTAGTTTCGCCCTAGGTCCTTACAATCTCAGGACCAGCCCTGCATGTGGTTAGATACTTTTCTGAGGAGTGTAAAAATGCCGCGGTGTATTGCTGTAGTGCCTCTCGTGCGGCAGCTAGGAAGGACAAGTAATCAAAGCCCAACGAAAAATGTTGTTGCCTCTTAATGTTTTTCCTCATCCATTTTGCATTACCCTTCTTCTTTTGCGTAGCGGAGCACCTGAAATCACCGTTTCTCGTATGGTCGCACGCTGGGACGCGGTAGCAAACTCTACCGCGGCCTCCAACGCCACGGCAATCCTACCTGCGACACGTTCACTTTCCTGCTGATGTTGGTCAAGATCGTCATGGAGTTGGCTGACAGACATATGGCCCTATTGGCGGGGTGTAGTGACAACTGACACGAACCGAAGCGAGGTGCACGTACTGATATTTTCGTTGCCGTACTGTCTCTCTACTCTAGGACCTATCCCTAATCCTCCAAGATTCCCCGTGTTCTGTTTTATGTGGATCAAAGAGATCTATTGCAGAAATCCTTTGTTCTGAATCTTTGTAGGAGTCCAGAGTAAGGGTCTCTTTCATTAGTTGGATTTAAAAAATAGGAAAACGCTTCGTTTCAGCCGGAGGCTACGCGTCTCGCGTCCTCCGGATCGTACGCGCGACACGCGTCCAGGGACGTGCTGAGAGAAACAAGTGAGGGCCCACCACTTGCCTTATCCTCATCCCGTCGTCTTTCTTCCTTCGTTTATGTTTCTTCGTTCTCACTTTTTCCTCACACTTCTTTGACCATCTCTCCAGCATCGGCGAGTTGTCATTGCTCTCGCACCCACGCACTGCCATTCCTCTCTCGCCAGACTTCGTGGCGCTGCTCCCCATCTCGCCGGACGCCACCCTACTACTTCCCATCTTGCATCCCGCTATCCCCAAATTTCTCACCGTCGCCCTCCTATCCTCTTGCATCGCTTCCATGTGCTGCCCAGCGCCCAATCTCCTACCCCGACATGCCTCTGCTCTAGCCAGAACTCGCCGTCAACAACGCATGCATAGTGACGAGGCCGAGGGGCAACACTGCTGATGCGAGGCTCTGCTGCGCAGACACTGGCAGTTCTCCCAGACGAGGGCGGTGATGCAACGAGGAGCGGCAGCGATGCTCTGATGGAGGATGACAACGTGTAGTGCAGCAAGGGTTTTCGGAGTTGGTACCCCCTGCCATCGGCGTTGCTACCTTCGGTGGTGCTTCCACGGGAGAACGATGATGCTACTACGGCCCATCAACGTTGCTACCTTCTTCCACCAGCGGTGCTTCCATGAGAGATCGACGATGCTACCACGGGCCATCGGATTTGCTACCACGGGCAATCGAAGTTGCTACCACGGGCCATCGAAGTTGCTACCACGAGCTACCGACGTTGCTACCATGGGCCATCGACGATACCATGGGAGGATGACGATGCTATCATGGGCCATCATCTTTGCTACCTTCTCCCGTCGGTGGTGCTTCCACGGGAGAACGATGATCCTACTATGACCCATCGACGTTGATACCTTCTTCCACCAACGGTGCTTCCATGAGAGATCGACGATGCTACCACGGGCCATCGGAGTTGCTACCACGGGCAATCGATGTTGCTACCATGGGCCATTGATGGTACCATGGGAGAACGACGATGCTACCATGGGCCATCGATGTGTTACCATGTAAGAACAATGATGCTACCATGAGCCATCGGAGATGCTACCACGGGCAATTGACTCTGCTACCATGGGTCATCGGCGGTGCTACCAATGGAGGGCGGTGGTGCTACGAGCGCTAAGGAGAGATGCTAGCAAGAGAGGGTGGCAGTTCTAGAGCGCTCAAGCGAGGTGGAGGGCGCGGGTGCTGCGAGCGCTCAGAAGAGATGCTCCTAAGAGAGGGCGATGGTTCTACATCCTACATGCACTCATGCGAGATGCTACCAAGGGATGGAGGCGAAGCTACAATGGGAGAGCGGGGCTGCTGCCAAGGTACGACGATGGAGCTGCCATGCGAGGACAGAGTTGCTTCCTTCAGAGGGGAAGGTGCTGCGAGAGCCCATCGATGCTTCTGGTAGTGGGTAGATTACTCCTTGTCGGAGTTATAGGTGACGCGGTATGGCAGTGTCACGTGAGCACCTGTGCACGAAGCACGAAGGAAAAAGGAGGACCGGGTCAACACACAACAAAAGGGGACAGCAACGTCTCTTGATCCAACAGGCTAATCGGACGGTTCCGGAGGCGGAGGTTACGTACGCGCGATCCTCCGGAGGACGCTCAGCGTTCCCCTAAAAAATAATACCACTAGGAAAACATAGAAATACTAGGATAGAATGACCTGCGCAAAATACAGAATGTGAAAACACAAGAATTTCATGCTTGGCAGGGACCGTGAGTATTTGGGCTGATGGGTCTCTCCTTGCTCCCTGCTTTCCAGTTTCATCGGTAATAAATTAAGATTCGAGGATTCAATTTATAATTTTGGGACAATTTTTTTTCAAACTGAATCAAATGGCCACAACACTTGATCAATCTTCTCCTGCGCGAGCGCGACAACCAAAGACCATTGTGTCACCATGGAATGCATCCCAAGTTGTCAATGTTCACGGCAAAATCTGAAAGTTTTAAATAGTTATTCGATCTAGAAACCAAAAGTTCCAAGGGGGGAATGCTAAGACACCATGCTTATTAATTATTCGTGAAGTTTCAAATCGCCTTATGATAGCTGGCTAGCTATGGCGAAAGGTATTCCCTTTAACTACTAAGTATAATATAAAAAATGTAGTATACAAACGTAAAACAAATCATGATATTTTTTCAAAAAATCATAGTAAGGTATTAATACTAATACATTTCCATAGTAGAAATTATCAAGTCGAGAAGCACCGAGTCAATGAAGCTAGTATTACAAGTAGTCATGAAATCATCGGTCATGCTAAAATTATTTAGGGCATCCCATTATGCTTTATCCTTTTTTGTACATCGTAAGACAGTTAAGTATAACCAAAACAAAAATTAAAAACGGAAAAAGCTAAAATAAATTCTTACTGAAAAGGAACCAATATAAAAATGGGTCGTGCTACGCGTCCCCCGGGGGATCAAATCGTCTGATCCCCCGGGTCGACAGCCGTACGATGTGATCGATCAGGACCATCCGCCCCGGGTCAACGCTTCCCGACTCTCCCCCAGCGACTCTCCCCTAGCGCCAGGCAGGAAAAAAACCACGCCCACTAGAGAGATCTGGCAGCATCGTGTTCCTCGAACTCCCGCTGCCTGCGCCAGCAACAACAGTGCTGATGGACCATCGACCGTGGCGTCGCCGGATAGACCTGAAGTTGCGTGGCCGGAGGTTACCGCCGGAGAAGACGTGGTTACAGCGGTAGCAACAACGGCCATCCCTTGTAGCAGTTCCTTCCTCCGCTTGTAGCAAAAGGCGTCGTCGCCGGAGAGCACACCGTCGCCGGAGAAGATGTGTTGCTGGAGAACTCGACGTCGTGCATCTGTAGCAAGGCTGGTGTGCCTATGTAGCAAGACAGTTGTGTTGATGTAGCAAGCGCTGCCAACTGTTGTAGCAGAGCGTCGCTGCCGGGCGTAGCAGCGCCACCGCCCGTGTAGCAGAGCGCCGCCGACGGCCGTAGCAGCCCCACCACCCTTGTAGAAGATTGCCGCTGCCCTGGTAGCAGAGCACCGCCGCCATCGGTAGCAAAAGCCACCGCCCATGGTGTGCTTGCTGAACCAATACAGATAGTAGCAAGGCTGGTGTGCCTATGTAGCAAGACAGTTGTGTTGATGTAGCAAGCGCTGCCAACTGTTGTAGCAGAGCGTCGCTGCCGGGCGTAGCAGCGCCACCGCCCGTGTAGCAGAGCGCCGCCGACGGCCGTAGCAGCCCCACCACCCTTGTAGAAGATTGCCGCTGCCCTGGTAGCAGAGCACCGCCGCCATCGGTAGCAAAAGCCACCGCCCATGGTGTGCTTGCTGAACCAATACAGATAGTAGCAAGGCTGGTGTGCCTATGTAGCAAGACAGTTGTGTTGATGTAGCAAGCGCTGCCAACTGTTGTAGCAGAGCGTCGCTGCCGGGCGTAGCAGCGCCACCGCCCGTGTAGCAGAGCGCCGCCGACGGCCGTAGCAGCCCCACCACCCTTGTAGAAGATTGTCGCTGCCCTGGTAGCAGAGCACCGCCGCCATCGGTAGCAAAAGCCACCGCCCATGGTCGCAGAGGGTCTCCACCCCTTGTAGCAAGCGCTGCCACCTGTTGTAGCGAAGCGCCCGCACCTGTGTAGCAAGTCCGCCGCGCCTCGGTAGCAGGTTCGCCACGCCGCTGTAGCAGGTCCATCGCGCCGCTGTAGCAGGTCCACCATGCCCCTGTAGCAGGTCCGTCGCGCCGTTGTAGCAGGTCCGCCATGCCCCTATAGCAGGTCCGCCGCGCCCATGTAGCAGGTCCGCCGCACCCCTGTAGCAGCAGGAAGAACCGGTGGGATCAGTAGTTCGGTGGCGCCGGGAACCAGCAGCGAGAGCCCTTGCGGCGGCGGCGGGATCTAGTTGCCTTCGTGAGAAAAAGTAGAGGATGCGATGGCCTGTGATTTTATTTTGCAGCGCGCTGTTTCTAGAGAGAGAAAGAACAGAGGATGCGATAAGATAAGAACGGTTGTTGGAGCTGGACTCCGTCTGCGCGTGCGCGTGAGAGGACCCGGGGGATGAAACATTTTTATCCCCCGGGGGAATCCTATCATTTTCCTATAAAAATCCGAAAGAAACTAAAAACATAAGTAAGTGAGATAGAGAAAACCAGACAAAACCGTAGCCAAACCTGACCGAAGAAAATTCATGAAAAATGCCGGCTACGCTTAAACAGAACATGGGCCGGCCCACGTGAGCACGGAGGATACGCAACATGTGTGGATTTCGGATAACAGATGCAACATGCGTTATTTCGGGCCCCGCAATTTCTGTTGGTCGAGTCTGCGATTGCTGTAAAGATATGGGCTGGGTCACTGGCGCTCTGGGCAGTGCCTAATGCCACAGTTGTGGGCCACACGTGCAATATTATACACCTGCAACCTGAACCAACCCCAAACAATAAAAAATGCAAATTATTATTTTCTTCAAAAAACAACTCTTTAATTCTTATGCTCTTCATTCCAGCCATGAGCCAACCAATGGCAGCAACCAGCATTTTCTCCCGTGTCATCGTATTTTATGAATATCGTTTTTTGTTCACTATCACTTAATTACATGTATATTGTTGGAATTTTTTGTCTAAATGGTCCAGCCCATTTATTATATTTAATAAATTTCTGAAATCCTATGGGCCCACTTGGCCCATTCATGCAAGACAAGATGTGGGAGAAAATTTTAGTCTCATATTGCTAGTTGAGTGAAAGCTGGACCAGCTTATAAGGTGAGCTCTTCCACCAATTATACGAGCTTGAGAAGAGAAGACATATACACGCGCGCTCCTCCTTCTCGCTTGCCTTGCCACGCCTCGCCTCACCTCCTCTCAGACTCACCAACGCACACCCCTTTGCGCCTCCAGCACCGCGAGCCAGGACAGTAGGTCTCCGAGACCCCGACTTCGAGTCCTGTACGGGAGAAAGGCAATAAGGTTTTTGGAAAGCGCTATTGATGAGACTACTGGTTTCATCACGGACTCCTTCACAGACAGCGACTACGCCGACGTATTTCCCAACGACGACTTCTTTCCCGAACCTCTTCCTCGACGACATGGCTGACGACGGTGCCAATGCTAACACCGGTGGTTCCTTTGTAGTGATGTACATCATCTTCCTCGATCTTGTTTATCTTAGTCAGATAGTATATTGTTTCTTTTGGTTTGACGTAGACATTGTTCTAATCTAGTCTCAAGTTCTTTGCCTTTGCAATATTTTTGGGATCCATCTTAATATTTATCCGCTAAATCACATGATTAGTTTAATTTCTATTATTCTATTCTTGTTTTATCTACCATTTATTACGTTTTTTTTGGTAAATTGCTCTTATACTCAACAATCCAAAAAACCTTATTATAGGCAATTTAACCAAAGTGGCTTTGTTGTATCCATGAAGCAACATGTGTTTGAAGGTGTCAATTACAAGAGATGGCGTGCGAGGGCAGTGCTCTGGTTTCAGACCATGGGCTGCTATAACATCATCTATGGTGCACCTGAGGGAGATCTTAATCTTGCTCAGGAAGAGGCATTTCAAAAACTTGATATCACTTTCAAGGTTGTCTTGAACAACATTCTTGGTGACAATATTGTCGATTCATACCTGTTATTTAGCAATGGCAAGGATATGTGGGATGCGCTCGAGAGAAAATTTGGAGTCTCCGATGCTGGCAGTGAATTGTATGTTATGGAACAATTCTATGACTATAAGATGGTTAATGACCGCCCCATTGTGGAGCAGGCTCATGAAATACAATCACTTGTCAGGGAGCTCGAGAACTTCACTTGTGTGTTATTGTACAAGTTTGTTGTCGAAGGCATTATTGCCAAGCTTCCCCCGTCATGGAGGAATTTTGCTACTTCTCTGAAGCACAAGAGATAAAAGTTTTTCGTGATAGATCTCATTGGAACTCTTGATGTGGAATAGAAGGCGAGAGCAAAATACACATGTGCTTGAGGTATCGAGGGAGGTTCTAATGCCAATCTTGTACAGAAAAAGAACTTCTAGCCTCATAAGTTGAAAAATAAGGGAAAGTTTGATGGCAAATAAAAGTTTGATGGAAAGAACAAGGCTTCACAATCTACCAGTTTTAAGAAGAGTGATAAGAAGAAAGGTGCTTGTCATGTGTGTGGTGATCCTGATTATTGGGCTCCTTCTTGTCCCAACTGCTTTGAAAATTGCCAGCATGGGAAGGACAACAAGACTGCTAATGTTGTCATGAGCGACATTGGGATGAAAAATGTTGGGTATGGTATATTATCTACTGTTCTTTTATTAAGTCATTCTATTGATTGGTGGATTGACACAGGCGCTAATGTACATGCATGTTCTGATATCTTCATGTTTTCTTCATATCAGGTCAAAGGGACTCAAACTGTGCTGATGGGGAACGGCTCGCATGCTTCTTTAGATGGTGTTGGTACAGTCGATCTGAAGTTCACTTTGAGAAAGACCACGCGCCTGAAGAACGTGCATCATGTTCCCTCAATAAATAAAATCCTTGTTAGCGGATATCTTCTATGTCGAGACAGATACAAGATTGTATTTGAGTCTAATAAATTTGTACTTTATAAGTATCGAACCTTTGTTGGTAAAGGTTATGAGTGTGGAGGCTTGTTCCTCTTAACTCTGTCAGACGTTTATAATAAAGTTGTTAATCATATCTACACGAATTTTAAATCAAATACCTAGCATTATTGTCTTTATCATATTAATTTTGGTTTTATGTCGTGGCTAGACAAAATGAATTTAATCCCTAATTTCACTATCGTTAAGGGATTTAAGTGTCAAGCCCGCGTGCAAGCAAAACAACCTCGCAAGTCACATACAACTGCAGAAGTGAGAAATTTAACACCACTATAGGTCATACATTATGATCTTTGTGAGATGAATGGTGTGTTGACAAAAGGTGGAAAGAAATATTTCATGACATTGATCAATGACTCTACGAGATACTATCATGTGTATCTTTTGAAATTAAAAGATAAGGTTTTGAGTTTCTTCAAATCTATAAAGCTGAAGTAGAAAACTAACTTGATGGAAATATTAAGAGGCTTAGGTATGATTGTGGTGGAGAGTATTTATCCAACAAGTTTGATTTCATTTTTGCGTAACATGACATAATTCATGAGAGGACGCCTCCCTAATCACCCCAGTCAAATGGTGTAGCCGAAAGAAAGAACCGTACTCTAACAGATTTGGTTAACACCATGTTAGACACATCAGGTCTCTCCAAGGAATGGTGGGGGAAATCACTGATACGTCGTAAACGTATCTATAACTTTTTATGTTCCATGCTTGTTTAGTATCAACTTTTCTATGCTTTGTCTACACTTTGAGGTATTTTTATACATTTTCTGGGACTAACCTATTAACAAGATGCCGCGGTGTTAGTTGCCTATTTTCTGCTGTTTTTGGTTTCAGAAAAGCTAGTAAGGAAATATTTTCGGAATTGAACGGGACAAAAGCCAAAGTCAATACTTTACCGGAACGAACACAGAGACTGAAGGGCAACCGGAGGAGGGCCATGAGGCCGCCACATCCTAGGGTGGCGTGGGGCCCCCCTAGGGCGCGCCGCCACCTGGTGTGGGCGCCTCGGGTGCCCTCCTGTCTCGCCTCTTCGCCTATAAAAGCCCCCGATGCCAAAACCCTAAGCACCCGATCAGATCTCCACGAAACAGTCTATAGCCGCCGCCACCACCATCCCTAAATCGAAGGGGGATCTGAAGCTCTTCCTAGCACCCTTCCGGAGGGGAGAGATCATCCCGGAGGCCTTCTTCATCACCATGCCAGCCTCCGGTATGATGCGTGAGTAGTTCACCCTTGGAATATGGGTCCATACAGTAGCTAGATGGTTGTTTCTCCTCCTTTGTGCTATCATGTTTAGATCTCGTGAGCTCCGTTCATGATCAAGATCATCTATTTGTAATCATACATGTTGTATTTGTGGGGATCCGATGGATATTGAGATACTATGTCAGATTGATTATTGATTCTATCATGTCTGTGTTGTTTGTGATCTTGCATGCTCTCTGTTTCTAGTAGCTATCTTGGCCAAGTAGATGCTAGTGACTCCAAGAGGGAGTATTATGCTCGATAGTGGGTTCATGCCTCTATTAAATCTGAGGAAGTGATAGGAATCTCTAAGGTTATAGATGTGTTGTTGCCACTAGGGAGAAAACAACAATCTTTTGTTCATGGAACAATTATATTGTTTACTTTACACACATTTCTTAATGCAATTATCCATTGCTTGCAACTTAATACTGAAGGGGGTTCAGATGATAACCTGAAGGTGGATGATTAGTCATAGATGTAGTTGGATGGCGGTCTATTATATTGTTGTAATGCCCAATCAAATCTCATATGAATATTGATGTCTAGTATTTGCATTGTTATACCTTGCTTAGTCCTGTCAATTGCCCCGCTGTAATTTGTTCACCCAGCATGTTATCTTTCTTAAGGAGAACACCTCTAGTGAACTGTGGACCCCGGTCCAATCTTTACCATTGTTACATCATCTACTGTTACTGTTTACTTTCTGCAAGCAACCATTACCTTCCACACTATATGTTTAATCCTTTGTTTTTAGCAAACCAGTGAGATTGACAACCTTATTGTAAGTTGGGGCAAAGTGTTGAGTTTGTGTTGTGTAGGATTCCAAGTTGTTAGCAACACCTTGGAGTTGTTTCCTTCCTCTTACTAGTTCGATAACCTTGGTTTCATAACTGAGGGCAAACTTACTGTTGTGCTCATCATACTTTCCTCTTGGGGTTCCCAACGAAGCTCTACAGTGATCTGAGCTCATCAAGACTTTTTCTGGCGCTGTTGCCGGGGAGTTAAGGACAGCTTCACAAGGGGAGTCTTTCACAACCTTTCTATTTACTTTGTATTTTTTTTCTTAGTTCCTTTTGCTTTGTTTTGCTTGCTTCTTTCTTTCAAAAATTACAAAAAAATTGTTTCGTTTGGTTTGCTTTTTCTTATCAAAAACACAAAAAATAGTCCTGCTCTAGTTGTTGTTGCTGTTGGCTTGCTTCACCTTTGCAAAAATGAATTCTCCTGAGAACACCAAGTTGTGTGAATTCACTAGCACAAACAATAATGATTTACTGAGTACACCTATTGCTCCACCTGCTCCTGATGCTACCTTTTATGAAATTAAACCTGCTTTGTTAAATCTTGTTATGAAAGAGAAATTTTCCGGTGCTAGTTCTAATGATGCTGCTGCCAACCTTAATAACTTTGTTGAACTTTGTGAGATGCAAAAATATAAGCATGTAGATGGAGATATTATTAAGCTCAAATTGTTTCATTTCGCCTTGAGAGGAAAAGCTAAAGAATGGTTGCTATCCTTGCCTAGAAATAGTAATGATTCTTGGATTAAATGCAAAGATGCTTTTATTGGAAAATACTATCCTCCTGCTAAGATTATATCTATGAGAACTGAAATAATGAAATTTAAACAACTTGATAATGAACATGTTGCTCAAACTTGGGAAAGAATGAAATCTTTGGTAAAGAATTGTCCCACTCATGGACTGACTTCTTGGATGATTATCCAAACTTTTTATGCAGGGTTAAATTTATCTTCAAGGAATCTGTTGGATTCTGCTGCTGGAGGTACCTTTATGACCATTACTTTGGGTGCTGCAACAAAGATCCTTGATAATATGATGGTTAATTATTGTGAATGGCACACTGATAGAGCTCCACATGGTAAGAAGGTAAATTCTGTTGAAGAAACCTCCTCTTTGAGTGATAAAATTGATGTTATCATGTCTATGCTTGTGCAGTGACCCAGCATACCACTACATGGTGTAGTACACTATATTCTTTGATATAATACCAATGGAATACCGTTCCATCCTCATTATATCCCTCAGAGTGGTACAACAGAAACATCGCGGGTCCAAGACAACACTTTATATTACATATAGCATATCACAAAATATCTAGAGAGATTCCTTGTACAGTGAGGAATATTATAGAGAAATAACCAGAAAGATCCACTAGGGGTTACTTTAGAAGTACTACTATTAATATATGTATAAGGCTTGAAAGTACTACTATAGTATTATTCTATAGAAGTAGGTTCTAGATTCTAGGAGTTTTATTTCTATTCTATGCTTCAGCTTGTCCTCGATAGATTCCGGTAAGGTCTTCGACTCCGTTGATCTCCCTTAGATATCTTCAACTCTTCAAGGGACTTATTTCCTGGAAACGTCATTGGTTTCTCCGAGATCTAGCAAGGGTTAAGAAGATACGTTGAGTACGAGCATACTCAGCAAATTCACTAAAGAGGAGTGTTTGATGCACTATCTACAGCCACAGACCATAGGTCGTAGGCAATAAAAGTTTTTTAAACATTTCTTCAAAGGTTGTTTTTATTTTCAAAAGCTATGTCCATCAGCCTTCACGGATTTACTAGAACTTTCATGGAGTTCCTTTCCCGCAGCTTTCGCAACTCCTTGCCGGAACAGGGAGTAACAAGTTACAGTTCTTACACTCTGCAGAGGTGCGTCACTTTACCCTGAGAGATCTTAGCTTTGTTGCACATCCGAGTTATAGGCTCTTTCACACTTCCTTGGTATGAGGCCTAGACTAAGATCCAAGCCAATCACTGTCCTTCTCCGCGACCCCGCATACACCACAATTGTTGGATGACCAAACTCAAGGTAGAATTTTCCCCGTATAAAACGGCTATACCTTAATTGGATACAGACAACAACCATTAACACTAGATATCTGTCTTTTGTAAGCCCAGATCCACGGTAGACTTCCCCCGTATAAAACGGCTATACCCACGATCTGCAACTTACAAATGCCCAGAACAGTGTCCAATGCATGCGAAAGGGAGCCGATCCAGCTGACTTCTCCGTCCCATTCCAAATCTCATGGTTAACGCGTAATATACGACACAAGAATCACTGGGGAAATTGGTTGTTAAGTCCTAGATAATATGTTCCTTTACCACCGGAACTTTCATAGTACATTATTATTATGAAAATAGTGTTTTCTAACCTTTTTGAAATGCAGGTGATGACAACACTGGATTTGTAAAATACTTTACAGAAAATAATCAAAGGACATGAGCAAGTGTGAACTTGCCTTTTGTGATTGCAATATTATGCACCCACGGTCTTCGAGATAATAGAAGATCCAATATATGAAATCATCATAATTGGTCCGGTAAGGACTAATGTTTAAAGAAGCAAGATGCCATTATGCATAAATAATGCTATGCAATTTTATAATTCCCAAAGTGAAACCCTTAATATTTTGAATAAGTTGTTCTTAGGTATCGTCTTAAAGATTGGGTTTAGTTTTATGTTTATTTCATAAGCGATGGCTTGATAAGGAACTTAAGTGTTAACAATCCAAAATATACAAGTACTAATAGAATAATGTGATTATGATTAATTGTTATCTGGTGATTGGGATAAAAAGTCCTTGAGTTGAGTTCTTAAGAGCTGAAGGAACTAATATAGACTTGTTTGTGTGAAGTGGCAAAAATAATAACATTTGAAGAAACTAGTATCTAGTTAAGGTTAATTAGTCTTAAGGTTTATTAGATTTTACATTAGGGTTGGTGATGGTTATGATTGGTGTTAAGTTATCATATTTTAATTGATGATACAAGTGGCTAAAGTTAACTTTAAAACATGAATAAACTTCAAATGAGATGTTTATGATTGTTTAAACCAAAGTTAACTATAAAAAATAGAAGTGAATTGTAAGATATGATGAGTTTCAGAATAGCATTTAGTTTTAGGGTTTTGGCAAATATGATTAAGGATGATCCTTTTTAATTTAAGTGAAAGATAAATTTAATAATATGCAATTTATTAATGGGAGCATAATTAGATCATCTTACAAATTTATTTGAGTTTAGAGTCATTTTTAAGAGTGATTGAGGGATGGATATTATTCACCCTCTTACACATGAGTGTTATGTAATATTTATTTAAAAGGAGTTTAATTTTGAATTTAAGATTTAAAAAACATTTAAAGGCTAATAGTTATATTTAAGTTTTATTTTAATTATGTATTTGGACTTAGTAATCAAACTTTAAAGGTTTTAGTGTTAATAAGAAAATGGTATTATTTCTTACTTAAGAAATAATTTTAAGAATTAACAAAGTGGTTATTTCATTTGATTAAAATAAGTAATGAGTTTTATTTATCTTAAAATGTTTTTAAATAATATATATGGTATTTTTCTAGTGAAATAAACTTATTAAAGATCTTAAAATGAATTTTATTTATTTTTAAGTATTACCTTTATTTTTATAAAATTCATTAAATAATTAAGTCGCATTAAATATTTTATTTATATTTTATTTGTAAAACTCTAAAGTAGTATTTCTATAAAATAATAGGGTTATTTTTTATAAAAAAAATGATTTTTATTTATTTTTAGGAGTTTTTCTTATTTTATGTAATTTTACTTAGGATTTAATAGTGTTTAATCTTTATTTGCATTTTATTAACTTAAATAAGTAAAATTATATTTTTCTTAGGTGAATATTATTTTTGTGATAATTTTAATATGTTAAATATATTTTTATGATTTGTCTATAATTTTCTATAGCTGAAAATGTTTAAAGGTTATTTTGGTAATTTATTTATTTTTCTTTTATATCATTTCTTATTTTGTTTTGAAATGGGCCTAGTGTCCAACATTGGGTCGTTTGTTTGGGGTATATGGGCTGGCCTGGCCCAGCTAGACCAGGCCTGGCACTACACATCGACCCACCCCTCTCCTCACCACCATGCACGCACACAGACATGACCCTTATCTCTCCCGCATTCCCCTTCCGTGCGCGATGCGCCGCCCGCGCCGCCGTTGGTCTCCCCGGCCGCCGCCAGCCGCCTCCGGCACCGATGCAAGCTAGTGCTGCCTCGCCACCTCTTTCTTCTTCTCCCCCCATCGATTTGGCTTGCGTGCCCCCTGTTGCGCACCTGTCGGGAACCCTAGCTCTGCCATGGTGTAACGGCTGTCAATTCTGGCGCCGCCGCTCACTGAAGTTCGTATTCTAGGCCGGTGTAGGATGTTTTGGCCCTCAGGGATGCTCAATGTGCCGCCTTGGTGGTAAGATTGATGCTGGGCTAGGTTGTGGTGTATGGTGAAGCCTTCCCCGTGGTGTTCTGTGTTGCCGTTGCCGTCAATACTACTTCTGCTTCCTCTCCGGCGATATATGACTCGCCAAAGGTAGGTGTTTCTCTCTTCTATGTTCCCCTCCAGGCTTTATCTACCTTGCTATGTCAAGTGTGCTTTCTGTGATTTCCCACTGTCTAGATTTCATCTCTGAACCTAGGGTTCACATCTGGTGAATAATTGTGTCTTGTGGAGATATCTTAGCTATGGTTTGATGCTCAATTGACATGCTTGGTTTACTTGTGATGGTCTCAAGGCCCTGTTTTAATTCTTTAACCTATGATTAAATGATGAGGCACTATGGTAAGAGTAGGTTTATGCTACTCTTAATCTAGGTAGATGATCTGAGAAACCCTTCTGGATGATTACAGTAGACATGAAAATTCAAACCATTGGTTTGGATTTTATCTGTTTGGGATACTTGCTGGTCTGAACATTTGCTAGTTCATGTTGATAGTTAAGAACTATTGACATTGATTCCTAATTGAATTGGTTCGGAAAATGATCTGGAAATCATATTGGCTTGAAATTATTGCTGGATGGTGAATGACATATGGCAATTAGCTCTGAGTGTGTTAAGATATACACTCCTCTGCCAGGGATAATAGCAGTACACTAAATGATTCC
This sequence comes from Avena sativa, assembly GCA_916181665.1. Classification (NCBI taxonomy): domain Eukaryota; kingdom Viridiplantae; phylum Streptophyta; class Magnoliopsida; order Poales; family Poaceae; genus Avena; species Avena sativa. The sequence continues at coordinate 159,155,019 of OV702294.1, read as the reverse complement.
TGGCTTATTAGCTAGGAAAATGATTTGAATTCTTCTAAACTTATATGAGAGGGTAGTTGTTGAATTCTGGATGATCTTATAAAATGAAGATTGTGATGCTTGTTACTAGGCTTGAGATATCTAGCTTCCAAATGTGCTTAATTTCCAGAATTTACAGTTATGTTCTATACTGACCAACTGGTTCAGTATAGGTTGAGGTTGATCATGCTTTATTCTATATTGACAGTTCGCAATTTTCTAACTGATTCTTGGGTATAATGCTTAAGGAAATGATGTGTTTTATACTGGTTATTGTTTATGGATGAAATGGTATATCATCTATGGCTGGTCCATATGGCAGTGATGCTTTTAGAATGATTCCTAATCTTCATACTTAGGAAAATGATTTGAAAACCACAATTTTTGAAATGAATATTGTCTATAAAGTAAATAATGGCTTCTGCTATTTTTGTGTTGTTACTGTGGTGCCTTATAATATGAGTGTGCACAGTAATAATCAGATAGCATGATATGATGTGATAAAATGCTACTGTGATGTAACCTGAGTGGTAACATGGGGAAATAGTCTTATAGCTAGTGATGCAAAAACCTGAAGCTATAGTTGTTTTAAATTGGCTGGCTATACTGAATGGAACCTCCCTTCCTATGATTTAATTGCTAGATCAGATGATCCACCACACAGCTGATCCATCTGATGAACTACATACATAGGAATGTATGCAGATGTGCAAAGTGACCCCTACTGATCTCCTAGACTATATCTGGAGGATGTTTAGTTGGATTAGGTTGCTTGTACACTCTTGTACCATTTCCTTGTGTGTACTACTATCTTGGGAGACAAGTTAAATAAAGTCAGATACTTTTCTTGCTTCATAAATCTGCCCATGATGCATTAGGTTGAGGCCCTAATGGTGATTGAAACAGATGCTATAGTTTATCTTTTTAACTCAATGATGAGACTAGCATAGCACTTCTATGCTAGTCTGAGAGTTCTCCCAATCTCAACAAAAACTCTATGTTTAAATCTGATTAAATCATGTATTGATTGAGTTGTGGTCTATCAACCTGATGCATGTAGATCTGCTGGTATGTGGCTGTGCACCTTGTCTTGTGGATGTGCTACCAAGGAATCTCCTTGTATTTTTGTTGCTCCACTTCCTCTTGATAAACTTGGTCTGCTCCTGCCCCCTCCTTCTTGTGCTCCTGTCTTGGCTTGTTTTCTAAACTCCACTAAGTAACCATGCTGGTTATAGTGGTATTGGCTGATTTATTGAGAAGAATCTGGTGATGAACTAAAGTGAACTGGGGTGGTTTTCTTTTGAGCTAAACAAGGTGTGTGGGGTATTATGAGCAGCTTCTTGTTACCAGCTATGGTTGTGCTCTCTTCTTTGTACTACCTGTCATGCCTCTGATGCTTGACAGCACATCAGCATGCATGTATGAGTAAGCTGCTTACAGCCGGGCCCCATATGGTATAGGTTTACATTTAGGAAACTTGTGCCTATGGATGAGCTTGGTTGGAGGATATTTTCTATGGAGCACTTGTGCTGGAAGTTTGGTATTATCTTAAGTGGAGCTATCATTTTGGATGTTGCCAAGTGGATTCTTAGTGAGCCAATGATGTTGTACTGAGGCAAAAATGCTGATATGAACACATGCCACTTTTTGGTGAAACTTGCCCCTTTCTAAAATTTAGCTCAATGATGAATTTTTAACAGTGCAACTCACTGTTCACTTCTGAGAGCAAACTAACCAGTAATCCTTCTTTTATTTTACTTTTGTTTTATTTTTCTTTTTGTTGTGTTTTCAGGAAATGAAGATCAAGAAGAAAATACCAGATGATGTAGGGATAAAAGAACAGTAGTTTAGGAATTTATTAGTATCAAATATTGTAATTTATTTTTTTGTTTAATATATTGTAAAAACATTGTATTATTGTATTCAATTCAATAAAGTTTACTTATTTTATTTTTTATTTATTTTACAATTCTTTTGTAAGGATAATGTCATATAAATTGTTGTAATAAAGAATGTTGTTATTTATTTCAATTGTAATTATTTTTCCTACTTATTTGTTTTCTAATTGTAAAGGTAATGTCTTATATAAATAATTCTTTTATTTATCTATTGTAAAATAATACTATATGCATATATATTTATTTTAATAAAGAATCCTTGTTATATTATTTATGTAATCATTTTATTTCAAGTTATTAAATATTCCAATTCTTATTTGTGAATTTTATAAATTCATTTGAATTTCATATTTGAAATTCAAATACATGTTTGAACAAATTTTCCCTGAAACAAAGAATTCTACAAAGGTCACGTCGAAATCTATCACACTTGCTCCGAAGTTTCCTTCAGTACAAGAGAGATCCCGATCCCTCCATAACTATTTTACTTTTGCGCGAAAATTGCCCGAATTTTCTTATGCATGAATGCAATGCACAAACCTGTGTCCTCTCTATTTCTAGGTGATAATCCTGGGATGTTATAGACTCTCCCCCTTAAGATAAATTTTGTCCTTGAAGTTCGCACCATCTTACGTTTCCGAAGATAAGATTGACTTCTTCAGATCCTGGTGACTCCTTTAAATCCAGGATGAAGATAATTGTTGTATCTTCATTCAAGCTTTTCCTTGGATCCTCTTCTAATTTAAAATGAGCCAACTTCTAATCCCATTTGATGTATAAACTTCTTTGGAATCTAGCACTTCAGCCCTGATCAGATCCTCTTGAGTGTTTTCAGATTAGGACATCTATTCAAGAGGTGTCTAAGTTTTTAGAAAGTCTACTTAAGGTAAGATTCTGGTTTATACTTTGGCTAAATATAGCTTGACTCTATTATTCATCTACTTATGGTATACTTAGTCCTTATGACTTAATTTTTGAACAATGTTTTGGCTTTCCCTAAACCTTACTCCAGATCTCAATTTCTGATGCTTCATTATTCACTCTCCCCCTTGAGATTTTCTAATGGTCTCATGAGGAACAGATGGTACACCCACATACTTGGGAAATAGTGGTGCAAAATCGGTAACTCCTTAAATGCATGTATAAGGTAACTTATATCATTAATAATGCTTTGACTTACCACTTGCTTTGTTGTGGTTGTTGCTGTTATTGACTTCATTTAGGGTTTCATACTTCCGCTTTCCTGAGGATGTACCTTCTTCTCCCACACCCTCCTTTGATGGTGATTTGGTGGAAGTTGTGTCTCTTCCCACTGATGTTCCATAATCCTCCTGATGTTCTAGACAACATGATTTCTTGTGTCCTAGAACTCCACACTTGCTACATTTCCCCTAAAATGCTCCTACGTTACTTTCTCCATTTGGATTAGGCGGAATATTTTGAGTAGATGATAACCCCATTATTGGTTCTATTACTCCTGATGTCCATCCATGAGTTAACTGCGGTTTTAGGCAGTTCCTTTTCATGTGTCCTGGTTCTCCACATTGGTAACATATTATCTTAGGTTTTGGGCACTCCTTCAAAACGTGGCCCTGAATTCCACAGTTGTGACATATCTTCTCTGTTTTGTATGTCATAAGTGGATTCGGACAATTCTTCGCCATATGTCCTTGGGCCTGACCTGTTGTGGTTTTTTTTGAATTCTCTTTTTCTTTCCTTCAGGTGCATCAATCTCATCATCTCCTGATATAGGTGCACTATCCACCAATTCCTGAAACTCCTTTGCATGCACAATCCTGAGCTGCATCTTCATAATTTCTTGTAGTCCTTTCATGAACTTCTTTTGTCGTTTCGCCTCCCTGTTTACTTTCTCACTAATGTACTTGGACAAACAGTTAAATTCTCGTACATGTTTCAGGACTGGGAGATTCTTGTTCTCTAAGGCTTCATTCTCCTTCCTTTTCCCGTTATCCCGATGAACAAATTCTTCCCGAAACTTCTTTTTGAACTCAGCCCAGGTATTGACACCTCCTTCCAAAATCACAAACTTGGATTTCTCCCAATACGTGGTTGCGGTTCCGGTCAATAGATAAGTTGCATAGCGCACCTTTTCTTCATCCTCGCATCCCACACTTTTTAAGCTTACGGGATGTATCCATCAACCAATTCTCTGCCTCCATAGGTTCTTCAATCATGGAAAAACTCCAGGGTTTGGTTTCTAAAAATTCCACCAGTTTCACCCTTGGATGTAATTCCTTGAATTGCTTCTCTTGCCTAACCTTTAATGTCTCCCGATAAAACTGGTTCTGCCTATCGGTTTCAGCCTTTCTTCCTTCTTCCATACTCCTCATATACTGAAGAACCTCCTCTTTGGTAGTTAAATATGGCTTTTGATTTGATCCGTCCTTCAGAATTTCCTGGTTAACCTCCTTTTGTTGTATCACCAACATCTCATGAGCCTTCATCTTTCCAATTAAAGTGATAATTCGCCTCTCCCTCACGCGAACCCATTTTCCCTTCTAGACCTGTACATCAAGCAAGGACTTCATGAAACATCATGCATATGCCCATAAAGTTCAAACTTCATGCACAGTCCTAGTCACACAATAAAATCCAATAAAATCCAACAAATCCAAATGTTATCTCTAGCAAACATACATCAAAAGCCTGTAGAAACAGTACTTCGAGTAAAACATCTCTTGTACTAAGGCTTTGATGTTATACAGTACAATTTTTTATACATATAGTGTATGGAATTCTATCATTATATACTTATTTTTATGGCTCATAATGTTCTTTGCCTCTGAAATTACACCATTTGCCCATTTGCAAAGGGATAACTTTTGGTAAAATTTGATCCGACTCTAGAGATAGTTGGTTAAATCACTCTATAATTGGTTATAACTTAATTATCCTTAGAGTTTCATACTAAACATCATCCTCACATTTCTACCCTTTGTTTCTAATCTTAACTTCCCTAAACACATTTATTATAATAACGAATAATTCTCAAGTTTTAACTAGTTTCATAACCTATATGGATCTACTTGTACTACAAGAATACTGTCTTGTCATTCATGCCACTATAAATTTGGCATATTACATGGGGTTAGATAAGCATAACCCTATTTATTACTCTTAATAAGATTCTGTTCTTTATATAATAGCTCTTAGTTAAACAAAACATTAGTTACTTCCCCTACAATAACATGTTGTTTAAGGTTTTGGGACATACTCCTCTGGTATTTACCACTAGTATAAAGATAATGACAAAGTTTTACTTCATTTCATGGCTTCTCTTAGTAAGATAACACCTTGATTTACTACTCCCTTATGAGGTACTCTGACTTGGTGATATACTACTCTGGTTTAGTTATAGTATAGAATAGTCTAGTAGAAGATATATTGTCTACTTACGAAATACTAGATATGTACTTCCTAAATTAAATAGTAGATAAGTATTTATTAATAAGAAAAGAAGTAATCTAAGAACTTTAATAAGGTGTGACAAGGTTATTCTCAAGTGAATATCCATCACATGTATAAGGAAATATAGTGTAGATAAGATGGCTTCCTAAAGTCACTATCCAACCTACAGGTTCTACCCATTTACTAGGTTTCCAACCTAAGGTCAAAGCATATGCTCTGATACCAACTGCGGTGACCCAGCATACCACTGCATGGTGTAGTACACTATAGTAGTTGATATAATACCAATGGAATACCGTTCCATCCGCATTATATCCCTCAAAGTGGTACAACAGAAACATCGCGGGTCCAATACAACACTTTATATTACATATAGCATATCATAAAAGATCCAGAGAGCTTCCTCGGACAGTGAGGAATATTATACAGAAAGAACCAGAAAGATCCACTAGGGGTTACTTTAGAAGTACTACTATTAATATATGTATAAGGCTTGAAAGTACTACTATAGTATTATTCTATAGAAGTAGGTTCTAGATTCTAGGAGTTTTATTTCTATTCTATGCTTAAGCTTGTCCTCGATAGATTCCGGTAAGGTCTTCGACTCCGTTGATCTCCCTTATATATCTTCAACTCTTCAAGGGACTTATTTCCTAGAAATGTCATTGGTTTCTCCGAGATCTAGCAACGGTTAAGAAGATACGTTGAGTACGAGCGTACTCAGCAAATTCACTAAAGAGGAGTGTTTGATGCTGTAACATCCCTAAATCATGTTTTCAAAGCTTTGCATATCATCCATGCATTCATGATCATTTTAGAATCATTTTCAAAGTTTTACAAAAACAGAAGCATTTGGATGCTTATTATTTTATGTAAGCAAAGCATTGATCCAATGCTACTCTCTAGTGGGAGAATAATTGTTTTAAACCAAGGTTGTTGGTTCATAGAATTGTTTGATAAACTCCAAATCTTGGACAAAGTTTTTCAAAACAAAATATGGTTTTAAAACCATTTTCATACCTTTATTAAAACTTGTGCAAAGGCACTAGTTATTTGTAAAACTCCAAAGGAACCAAGCAAGTTGGTGTAACAACATGGATTTGTACTAAAAAATGTATAGACTTCACTTTATAAAAATCCAGAAAGATTTGGAATTCAAACACATTTGAATTCATTTGAAAAGGTTTCTTGAAAATCGAATTAGAAAAAGAAAAAGGTTAAGAAAATAGAACTGGGCCAGGCGCCACCTATTCAGCCCAGCAACCAAAGCAGCCCACCCGGGGTTCCCCCTTCCTCTCTGTTTCTCACCGCAGCAACGCGCACCCACCCGCTGACAGCCCGACCCTACCTTGCCCCGTCAGTGTCGTCCCCAATCAACGCGCGCCCGAGCGGCTCCGCCGTTAACTCGCCGCAATTAAGCCCCGCTTAATTCTCATTGATACAGAGAGTAATCCCTGCCCCGCTCCTGGCTACTTAATCCCCTCTTCACCACGGCCATTTCCCCTCACCCCACTCGCTCGCTCCGCCACCAGGCTGCCTCAATTTCTCGTTGCATAGCCGCAGACAGAACCAGCTCCGGCGACTGATTCCGGTAAGAACCTAGCGCCCCTTTGCCTCTGCTTCAAACGAGCGTGACCAGCATGTTCTGGCACATCTCCTGATGCCTTTCTTTTGCCTTATCGTGACCTAGGTCATCGCCTCCGTCCACCTCTGCAAGCAAGAGAGCCGCCGCTCAACTCCGACGAGGAATACCGGTAACCTGCGAGCGCCCCTTGCTTCCTCTTTGACACTGTCGTGTTCGCCTCAATCTTGTGCATCCTCTGACACCACTGGTTCATGCTAGGGTGATCTACATCGTCGGCAACGACTCCATCCGCAAACAACCGACGCCGCTAGCAACTCCGACGAGGTCCTGCCGCTGCGTCCGTGCGCCCCTGTCTCTCCCTCGACCACCTCGAGCACCGCAACAACCACGCGAACACAATAAGCACCCCCACTCCTCCCCACGCGACCTAAATCGCCGGCAACCTCTCTGACAGAGCCGCGCCGCCGCAGCGCCGCCCATCTTTGGTCACATGCTTAACAGCCGTAGGATCTAGATCCAGCGCTCTAGATTAGATCTGAAGCGAAGCGGTATGTGACGATCTGAGCCGTGCGTGTTAAGTTAGATCTAACGGCCCGCGAGTGTGATCCGGTGCGAAACGATATCAGCCAATCAGACGCTGCCGCGTGGCCTGCGTTTAGATTTAAAAACAGAATTTAGATCTATTAGTGATTCAAACTTGTGAAATTCATAACTTTTGATCCACACATTCAAATTTTACAAATTTTATATCATTGGAATCAGGGGAAAGAATCCTATCTGTTTGTGCAATGTGTTTAATGTTTTGCCTCTGTAAAAATGGTTATTTTTGCAGAGACATTTGTAGGCTTAATTTGAGTATGGAAATTATTTGAAAAATGTTTTAAAGATCAAATAAAGTTTATTTTGAGTATCTTGGTCTTGTTTATGTTTCAATACTGTTAACTTGTCTTGTTTGGTGTAGAAAAATCATCACATGACATTTACATGCATTCATATATTTTTGTTTGTATATTTTGTTATGTGATTTTGGTGCCATTGTTTTATGTGTAGATTTTGGTGCAAATAGTGATTGTGGTTGTGAAGATTGTTTCTACTCCCCAAAATACCAAGGCAAGTGGTGCTTCATGTTTTTATCCCTATATTTTCATCTATGCATTAGAAATATTTTGTATAGGACATTGCATGAATATTTTGATGAGTATCTATATGCTATGCTTGGGAAATCCTAGTAGTTGTAGAATTATTAGAATTTCCTCTAAGTTAAGATGCTTACTATTGCCATGCTTAGCCTAGCTAGTAGCAACCAAGGGTGGATTATATATTCATGCTATGTGAAATATTTCTAAGTCATTGACTTGTGTTTTTGCTTAATAAAACAACTAAGTGAATGAAACACCTGGGTGGAATGGAAAGAATGGTTTGTGTTGAGTGGTTACACAAGGACCATTTCTATGGTTTACCTTGTGTATCTCACTTGTGGAAAGCCACCCAGGAACAAAGGGATTTGAGATGCCAAATGTTAAGAAGCTTCTAGTGCAGCCACATGGCAATATGGGCTCTGCCTGGATCATATAGGTTGCAATAACTTAGCCATTTGGACAATTGGTGGTAGTGGGATGATAGGTTGGAACGCGTCCATTTGGTCTAAGGGAAGGCTTCTGAACGGTCCTATCTTGGTGAAAATCAAGTCTTGTGGGTAAAGTGCACAACCTCTGCAAATGGAAGAATCTAAGTACTTAGCCATGTCCCAGGTATTGGACAACTTGAGCATCAAGACATGGAAGCTATCAAGAATCTCCTCATCCCAATTTTCTAAGTTAAAACTTGTGGTTAAACAAGGGTGAAGGTTCACAAATTTCTATTGGTGATTCCTTGGGAAAGTTTTGTCAAAGAAAAACTTAGTGTTTTCAACTGATAGGTAAAACTTATTTTGAGCAAAGCAAGCCTAAGCTACACTTAGCCAAATTCATGTAGTATCTAGATGCTAATATTCTACAAAGGTATCACTTGCCAATACTATTCCAATGTATTGACCCGTTGTGGCTGTAACTTGTGATGTTGCAGGTTATTCTGATGATGATTAGGGGTTATGAGTCTACACTCAACATGCTTGCCTGTGGCACATGAAGATGAAGACTTATTTATATTGTTATGGTTAAACTCTTGTATTAGGCCTATGGCCATGGAGTTGTAAAAGACTATGTTTGTCTCTGGAATGATATGTAATAATGACCTTTGTTTCTGTGTACTTCATCTTAAACTGTGGATGCTAGCATTGATCCAGGGACTAGCATTGCAATCATAGGGATCCTTACCTTTATAAGGGAGGGATCTTACAGATGCACTATCTACAGCCACAGACCATAGGTCGTAGGCAATGCAAGTTTTCATAAACATTTCTTCAAAGGTTTCTTTTATTTTGAAAATCTATGTCCATCAGCCTTCACGGGTTTACCAGAACTTTCATGGAGTTCCTTTCCCGCAGCGTTCGCAGCTTCTTTCCGGAACAGGGAGTAACAAGTTACAGTTCTTACACTCTGCAGAGGTGCGTCACTTTACCCATGAGAGATCTTAGCTTTGTTGCACATATGAGTTATAGGCTCGTTCTCACTTCCTTGGTATGAGGCCCAGACTAAGATCCAAGCCAATCACTGTCCTTCTCCGCGACCCCGCATACACCACAATTGTTGGATGACCAAACTTAAGGTAGACTTTTCCCCGTATAAAACGGATATACCTTAATTGGATACACACAACAACCATTAACACTAGATATCTGTATTTTGTAAGCCCAGATCCACGGTAGACTTCCCCCGTATAAAACGGCTATACCTATGATCTGCAACTTACAAATGCCCAAAACAGTGTCCAATGCATGTGAAAGGGAGCCGATCCAGCTGAATTCTCCGTCCCATTCCAAATCTCATGGTTAACGCGTAATATACGGCGCAAGAATCACTGGGGACATTCATAGTGTTTTCTTTACCACCGGAACTTTCATAGTAGATTATTATTATGAAAATAGTGTTTTCTAACCTTTTTGAAATGCAGGTGATGACAACACTGGATTTGTAAAATACTTTACAGAAAATAATCAAAGGACATGAGCAAGTGTGAACTTGCCTTTTGTGATTGCAAGATTATGCACCCATGGTCTTCGAGATAATAGAAGATCCAATATATGAAATCATCATCATTTGTCCGGTAAGGACTTATGTTTAAAGAAGCAAGATGCCATTATGCATAAATAATGCTATGCAATTTTATAATTCCCAAAGTGAAACCCTTAATATTTTGAATAAGTTGTTCTTAGGTATCGTCTTAAAGATTGGGTTTAGTTTTAAGTTTATTTCATAAGCGATGGCTTGATAAGGAACTTAAGTGTTAACAATCCAAAATATACAAGTACTAATAGAATAATGTGATTATGATTAATTGTTATCTGGTGATTGGGATAAAAAGTCCTTGAGTTGAGTTCTTAAGAGCTGAAGGAACTAATATAGACTTGTTTGTGTGAAGTGGCAAAAATAATAACATTTGAAGAAACTAGTATTTAGTTAATGTTAATTAGTCTTAAGGTTTATTAGATTTTACACTAGGGTTGGTGATGGTTATAATTGGTGTTAAGTTATCATATTTTAATTGATGATACAAGTGGCTAAAGTTAACTTTAAAACATGAATAAACTTCAAATGAGATGTTTATGATTGTTTAAACCAAAGTTAACTATAAAAAATAGAAGTGAATTTTAAGATATGATGAGTTTCAGAATAGCATTTAGTTTTAGGGTTTTGGCAAATATGATTAAGGATGATCCTTTTTAATTTAAGTGAAAGATAAATTTAATAATATGCAATTTATTAATGGGAGCATAATTAGATGATCTTACAAATTTATTTGAGTTTAGAGTCATTTTTAAGAGTGATTGAGGGATGGCTATTATTCACCCTCTTACACATGAGTGTTATGTAATATTTATTTAAAAGGAGATTAATTTTGAATTTAAGATTTAAAAAACATTTAAAGGCTAATAGTTATATTTAAGTTTTATTTTCATTATGGATTTGGACTTAGTAATCAAACTTTAAAGGTTTTAGTGTTAATAAGAAAATGGGATTATTTCTTACTTAAGAAATAATTTTAAGAATTAACAAAGTGGTTATTTCATTTGATTAAAATAAGTAATGAGTTTTATTTATCTTAAAATGTTTTTAAATAATATATATGGTATTTTTCTAGTGAAATAAACTTATTAAAGATCTTAAAATGAATTTTATTTATTTTTAAGTATTACCTTTATTTTTATAAAATTCATTAAATAATTAAGTCGCTTTAAATATTTGATTTATATTTTATTTGTAAAACTCTAAAGTAGTATTTTTATAAAATAATAGGGTTATTTTTTATACACAAAAATGGTTTTTATTTATTTTTAGGAGTTTTTCTAATTTTATGTAATTTTACTTAAGATTTAATAGTGTTTAATCTTTATTTGCATTTTATTAACTTAAATAAGTAAAATTATATTTTTCTTAGGTGAATATTATTTTTGTGATAATTTTAATATGTTAAATATCTTTTTATGATTTGTCTATAATTTTCTATACCTGAAAATGTTTAAAGGTTATTTTGGTAATTTATTTATTTTTCTTTTATATCATTTCTTATTTTGTTTTGAAATGGGCCTGGTGCCCAACATTGGGCCGTTTGTTTGGGGTATATGGGCTGGCCTGGCCTAGCTAGACCAGGCCTGGCACTACACATCAACACACCCCTCTCCTCACCACCATGCACGCACACAGACACGACCCTTATCTCTCCCGCATTCCCCTTCCGTGCGCGATGCGCCGCCCGAGCCACGGTTGTCGATTCTGGCGTCACCGCTCACTGAAGTTCGTATTCTAGGCCGGTGTAGGATGTTTTGGCCCTCAGGGATGCTCAATGTGCCGCCTTGGTGGTAAGATTGATGTTGGGCTAGGTTGTGGTGTATGGTGAAGCCTTCCCCGTGGTGTTCTGTGTTGCCGTTGCCGTCAATACTACTTCTGCTTCCTCTCCTGTGAGATATGACTCGCCAAAGGTAGGTGTTTCTCTCTTCTATGTTCCCCTCCATGCTTTATCTACCTTGCTATGTCAAGTGTGCTTTCTGTGATTCCCCACTGTCTAGATTTCATCTCTGAACCTAGGGTTCACATCTGGTGAATAATTGTGTCTTGTGGAGATATCTTAGCTATGGTTTGATGCTCAATTGACATGCTTGGTTTACTTGTGATGGTCTCAAGGCCCTGTTTTAATTCTTTAACCTATGATTAAATGATGAGGTACTATGGTAAGAGTAGGTTTATGCTACTCTTAATCTAGGTAGATGATCTGAGAAACCCTTCTGGATGATTACAGTAGACATGAAAATTCAAACCATTGGTTTGGATTTTATCTGTTTGGGATACTTGCTGGTCTGAACATTTGCTAGTTCATGTTGATAGTTAAGAACTATTGACATTGATTCCTAGTTGAATTGGTTCGAAAAATGATCTGGAAATCATATTGGCTTGAAATTATTGCTGGATGGTGAATGACATATGGCCATTAGCTCTGAGTTTGTTAAGATATACACTCCTCTGCCAGGGATAATAGCAGTACACTAAATGATTCCTGGCTTATTAGCTAGGAAAATGATTTGAATTCTTCTAAACTTATATGAGAGGGTAGCTGTTGAATTCTGGATGATCTTATAAAATGAATATTGTGATGCTTGTTACTAGGCTTGAGATATCTAGCTTCCAAATGTGCTTAATTTCCAGAATTTACAGTTATGTTCTATACTGACCAACTGGTTCAGTATAGGTTGAGGTTGATCATGCTCTGTCCTATATTGACAGTTAGCAATTTTCTAACTGATTCTTGGGTATAATGCTTAAGGAAATGATGTGTTTTATACTGGTTATTGTTTATGGATGAAATGGTATATCATCTATGGTTGGTCCATATGGCAGTGATGCTTTTAGAATGATTCCTAATCTTCATACTTAGGAAAATGATTTGAAAACCACAATTTTTGAAATGAATATTGTCTATAAAGTAAATAATGGCTTCTGCTATTTTTGTGTTGTTACTGTGGTGCCTTATAATATGAGTGTGCACAGTAATAATCAGATAGCATGATATGCTGTGATAAAATGCTACTGTGATGTAACCTGAGTGGTAACATGGGGAAATAGTCTTATAGCTAGTGATGCAAAAACCTGAAGCTATAGTTGTTTTAAATTGGCTGGCTATACTGAATGGAACCTCCCTTCCTATGATTTAATTGCTAGATCAGATGATCCACCACACAGCTGATCCATCTGATGAACTACATACATAGGAATGTATGCAGATGTGCAAAGTGACCCCTACTGATCTCCTAGACTATATCTGGAGGATGTTTAGTTGGATTAGGTTGCTTGTACACTCTTGTACCATTTCCTTGTGTGTACTACTATCTTGGGAGACAAGTTAAATAAAGTCAGATACTTTTCTTGCTTCATAAATCTGCCCATGATGCATTAGGCTGAGGCCCTAATGGTGATTGAAACAGATGCTATAGTTTATCTTTTTAACTCAATGATGAGACTAGCATAGCACTTCTATGCTAGTCTGAGAGTTCTCCCAATCTCAACAAAAACTCTATGTTTAAATCTGAGTAAATCATGTATTGATTGAGTTGTGGTCTATCAACCTGATGCCTGTAGATCTACTGGTATGTGGCTGTGCACCTTGTCTTGTGGATGTGATACCAAGGAATCTCCTTGTATTTTTGTTGCTCCACTTCCTCTTGATAAACTTGGTCTGCTCCTGCCCCCTCCTTCTTGTGCTCCTGTCTTGGCTTGTTTTCTAAACTCCACGAAGTAACCATGCTGGTTATAGTGGTATTGGCTGATTTATTGAGAAGAATCTGGTGATGAACTAAAGTGAACTGGGGTGGTTTTCTTTTGAGCTAAACAAGGTGTGTGGGGTATTATGAGCAGCTTCTTGTTACCAGCTATGGTTGTGCTCTCTTCTTTGTACTACCTGTCATGCCTCTGATGCTTGACAGCACATCAGCATGCATGTATGAGTAAGCTGCTTACAGCTGGGCCCCATATGGTGCAGGTTTCCATTTAGGAAACTTGTGCCTATGGATGAGCTTGGTTGGAGGATATTTTATATGGAGCACTTGTGCTGGAAGTTTGGTATTATCTTAAGTTGAGCTATCATTTTGGATGTTGCCAAGTGGATTCTTAGTGAGCCAATGATGTTGTACTAAGGCAAACATACTGATATGAACATATGCTACTTTTTGGTGAAACTTGCCCCTTTCTAAAATTTAGCTCAATGATGAATTTTTAACAGTGCAACTCACTGTTCACTTCTAAGAGCAAACTAACCACTAATCCTTCTTTTATTTTACTTTTGTTTTGTTTTATTTTTCTTTTTGTTGTGTTTTCAGGAAATGAAGATCAAGAAGAAAATGCCAGATGATGTAGGGATAAAAGAACAATAGTTTAGGAATTTATTAGTATCAAGTATTGTAATTTATTTTTTTGTTTAATATATTGTAAAAACATTGTATTATTGTATTCAATTCAATAAAGTTTACTTATTTTCTTTTTTATTTATTTTACAATTCTTTTGTAAGGATAATGTCATATAAATTGTTGTAATAAAGGATGTTGTTATTTATTTCAATTGTAATTCTTTTTCCTACTTATTTGTTTTCTAATTGTAAAGGCAATGTCTTATATAAAGAATTCTTTTATTTATCTATTGTAAAATAATACTATATGCATATATATTTATTTGAATAAAGAATCCTTGTTATATTATTTATGTAATCATTTTATTTCAAGTTATTAAATATTTCCAATTCTTATTTGTGAATTTTATGAATTCATTTGAATTTCAATATGAAATTCAAATACATGTTTGAACAAATTTTCCTTGAAACAAAGAATTCTACAAAGGTCATGTCGAAATCTACCACACTTGCTCCGAAGTTTCCTTCAGTTCAAGAGAGATCCCGATCCCTCCATAGCTCTTTTAGTTTTGCGCGAAAATTCCCCGAATTTTCTTATGCATGAATGCAATGCACAAACCTGTGTCCTCTCTATTTCTAGGTGCTAATCCTGGGATGTTACAGCTTGTTAATGGAAAAGCTCATATTGATCCAAATAATGTTCCTTTAGCTTCTTTGGTTGCTCAAGAAGAGCAAGTTGGTGTGAACTTTATTAGAAATAACAATTTCAACAACAATGCCTATAGGAATAATTTTGGTAATAATAATTATAGGCCATATCCTCCCAATAATAGTAATGCTTATGGAAATTCCTACACACATAATAGAAGTGCTCCCTCTGAACTTGAAGTCATGCTTAAAGACTTTATTACTAAACAAACTACTTTTAACAAGACTATGGAGGAAAAACTTTTGAATGTTGAGAAAAATATTTTATCTTTGTCTAAAGCACAACCCTCTTTGATTAATAAAATGGTTGCTAAACCTAAAACCATGGAAAATACCTTTGGTGTTGCTCATGCCGTACAAGTTACTATTAATGAAAATGTTAGACTGTTAGCTAAATTGCATGCTAAGTGGGAAAGAGAAGATGAAATTGCTAGAAATAATAGTATTTGTACTATTACCACCACCAATGTTGATGCTAGCAAACCACAAGAAGTCCCCATTCCTCCTACAACAATGCCTAAACCCAATAAGAATGATGAAATTTTTCGAAATATAGGAAACAATGAGTCAACTACCCGTGATGCTAAGTTTGATTTTGATCTTGATGGTTGCAATATTTCTGAAGTGATTATGTTCCTACAAAAGCTTGCTAGAAGTCCTAATGCTAGTGCTATGAATATGGCTTTTACAAAACACATTACAGATGCCCTCATTAAAATTAAGGAAGAAAATTGAAACATAAAGCTTCTATTCCTATGAAAGTAGAAGATAGTTGGGAACCTATCATTAATATGCAAGTGAATTACTTTGATCTCAAAGCTTCATGTGACCTTGGTTCTAGTGTCTCTATTATGCCTAGAAAGATTTATGAAATGCTTGATTTGCCACCTTTGGAAGATTGCTATTTATATGTCCCACTTTATGATAATGCTAATAAGAAACTCATGGGGAGTGTTAATGATGTTCTTATTATGGTTAACAATGCTTATGTCCCTGTTGATTTCTTTGTTTTGGATGTTGAATGCAATGCTTCTTGTCCTATTACTTTGGAAAGACCTTTTCTTAGAACTGTTGGTGTCATTATTGATATGAAAGAAGGCACCATTAAATATCAATTCCCATTGAAGAAAGGTATTGAACACTTTCCTACGAGAAGAGAGAAGTTACCTTTTGCTCCTCCTTTTAAAGCAAAACTTGATGTTAATGCTTCTTCATTTGCAAATACTTGATTCTTGCTTCTTGTGCCTAACTTAAAGGCGTTAAAGAAATGTACTTATTGGGAGATAACCCAATAGTTTTCTTGAGTCTTGGAAGTTATTACTTCTATAATAACCTCTCCTTATCCTTTTTTGGTTTTTTGCCAAGAATAACCTCTAATGAGAGAGAAGTAAGATTTAGGGAAGTTGCTATCCCAAAACAGATTTTTGTGCTTCACTGTAAAAATTCTTGAAAAAACTCTGTAGGTTAGATTAAGCTGTAATTTTCTGAGTAAATTTCTCAGGTTGTTATATAACTTTCATTAGTTCAACACTTGTTGATTTGAGCAACAGAAGGTCTACGAAAATATCGGATTTTACCTGCTGGTCTATTTTGACAGATTTCTGCCATTATTTGCATTTGCCTCTTATAGATTTCTTGTTTAGTTCTCTTTGGTAAATTGAGATTTTTTTAAAGGTATTGCTATAGTAGCTTGTGTTTTTAATGAAAGTTTTGCTGTGTTGAAACTAAACCCAAAGGTTTATTCTCTTGAATGCACTAATGTTGCTAATGAAGATTGTATGAAGTTTTGTATGAAGAAAATTTTCAAGTATAGGGGAAGAACGATATGATGAGATGAAGAATGGACAAAAGCTCAAGCTTTTGGATGACACCCCGTGTCACCCCGAGAAATATTCAATAGGTACAAGCGTCAAAGCTTGGGGGTGCCCAAGGCATCCCCTTCTTCATCAATAAAAATCTCACGTCTCTTTCTAGACACTTCGTTTTTATTGTTTCATGCACTATTGTGTTGTTCTTGGAGCGTCTTAATTTTTGTTTTGGTTTTCGTTTATTTAGTTTGCTTGAATAAAGTAGTTGGACCCCCGCTTTCGCTGTGTTGTTTTCAAATAAGTTGATTGGTGTTGGAAATGAGTAGAAAGTTTCATGCTTATAGTGGTACAAAAGGGAGCTTGTTTTGACTGTGGCTTAGACTTTATCATGTAATGCTAGATGTTGTTTTGACCTTATGCTTAGTTATTATTGTTGTAGCATGACTTGTTCCAAACAATTGAGATTGCTGAATGTGCCTTGAAAGAATCATGCGTTGTTTTAGCATACAAACACATAGTATTGTGGTAATCTCCTTTGATGCTTGCGCCTAGTTGTTATAGGTGCACTTCGTCGGTAAACCCCAAGAGCAAGGTGTGAAGCAGCACAACAGCAAGTCTTCCCTCAGTAAGAAACCGAGGTTATCGAACCAGTAGGAGGAAGGAAACGTCACACAAGTGTTGCAAGCAACGTGGAAACCTGCACAACACAAACTCAAGACTTTGCCCCAATGAACAGTGAGGTTGTCAATCTCACTGGTTGCTGTAACAAAGGATTAACTGTATGGTGTGGAAGGTAATGAATGGTTTGCAGCAAGTAAACAGTGGAAGTGGAAGATGTATCAATGGTAAAGATTGGACTGGGGTCCATAGTTCACTAGAGGTGCTCTCCTTAGATAAACAACATGGCATGAGGGGTAAACAAATTACAGCAGGGCAATTGACAGGAACTGAGCAAGGCATAACAATGCAATACCAGACAAAAAGATCCTATGAAATTCGATTGGGAAATACAACAATATACATAGACCGCCATCCAACTGCATCTATGACTAGAAGTTCACCTTCAGGTTATCATCCGAACCCCCTCTAGTATTAAGTTGCAAGCAACAGACATCTGCTTTAAGAAAAGTGTGTAAGATAAACAATCCACTTGCTCCATGAACAAGAGACCGTTGTTTTCTCCCTAATGGCAACAGCACATCTACAACCGAAGAGATTTCTGTCACTTCCCTTGGAAACTAGAGGCATGAACCCACTATCGAGCATAAATACCCCCTCTTGGAGTCACTAGCAACTACTTGGCAAAGATAGCTACTAACAACGGAGAGCATGAAAGATCACAAACAACACATACATGATAGAATCAATAAGACAAAACCATTAATCAATTTGATATAGTAATCTCAATATCCATAGAATCCCCGCAAACACAACATGCATGATTACAAATAGATTAGATCTTGATCATGAACGGAGCTCACAAGATCTATACATGAAAGCACAAGGAGGAGATACAACCATATAGCTACTACATGGACCCGTAGTCCAAGGTGGAACTACTCACGCATCATACCGGAGAAGAAGGCCTCCAGGATGATCTCCCTCCGACAGGGTGCCGGAAAGAACTTCAGATCCCCCCGATCAAGGGACGATGGTGGCGGAGGCTACAAACGGTTTAATGGAGTTTTGATTGGGTCCTAGGGTTTCTGCATCGGGGGCTTCTTATAGGCGAAGAGGCAAGGAAGGGGGGGGGGTGCCCAGGGGGCCCACACCCTGCCCAGGCGCGGGCCAGGCTTGGCCACGCCTGGGGGGTGTGGCCGCCCTGGCTCGCCCCTCTGTCTCTCCTCTGGACTTCGTGTCGCCCACGGTAAAATACTGACTTTGGCTTTTGTCCCGTCCAATTCCGAGAATATTGATTTTCTGCCTTTTTGGAACCAAAAACAGAAGAAAACAGGCAACTGGCACTGTGGCAACTTTTTAATAGGTTAATTCTAGAAAATATATAAAAACACCTCAAAGTGTAGACAAAGCAAAGCAAAGTAGATACTAAACAAGCATGGAACATCAAAAATTATAGATACGTTTCCGACGTATCAAGCATCCCCAAGCTTAACTCCTGCTTGTCCTCGAGTAGGTAAGTGATAAAAAGAATAATTTTTGAGGTGACATGCACCATCAAAACCAAGATCAAACCATTTTCAAGCATTGAAAGCTGGGATCAAAGAACTCTAAACATGTGCATGAAAGATGGAGTTCTAACAATAAGACAAAGTAACTATGCATGCAACATGAATGGCTACAAACAAAGATCATGAATAACATGCATTGAAAAACTTTTGTTTGTTTCACATACAGAAAACATGGCATAGTAGCAATCAAATTGTCCCTCATAGAGTAGCAAATAGATGCATATGACACCTTCAAAGTTCATAAGAGTGACTAGATACAAATAGCACAAGAACAAGTAATATCACAATATGCATCAATCAATAAGTTTTGGGACACTGCAAATAGAACTAAGAATGGCAACTGTGCTCTCTTAATGGTGTCTAAATGTAGAAGGTGGAGACTCAACATAATAGTGTAAGAAAGTCCCTTCATAAGGGAAGCAGGGATTTCAAGTTTCAAAAAGAGCTTCCAAAAATTATGGTACTTGTTAGCTTTCAGCCCTCATTGCCCCTATCATAAGCATCTTGAAGTGGTTAAGGTTAAAGTGAGCAAACTATGGAGTATATGCTTGACAAAATATAAGTTGGCAATCTCATGTCCCTTGAATATGAGGGCCACACCTCATGCTACTCAACTTCAGTCACTTGTAAGTTCTTGTCATAGTAAGTACATGTGTATCATAGAGAACTGTCAACGGGTACCCCTTGCACATGGTACAAGAGCTATCCCATAACCAAAATGACAAGGCAAGCAGACAATGAACATCCCAGCGATATTTTTATTTACTATATGCATAGCTTTTTATTGAGGATGCTTCACAGATAGCTCACTATGGTGATGCTGGAAGTTTCCACCATGATTAGGCATGGCTTAGGCTAGCGGCGCAGGCGTTTCTCTAACACAAAATACATAACTCCATGGACTTACAATCTCCCTCTTTATTTCACACCGGTGACATCCATAGACAAAAGAGCATGATATCAACTGTGTACAAAGTATAAGTGCAATGTTGAAAACGTTCCCCATGACAGCATGGTTCTACTAATTCCAACGTATAATTGCAAGCATATACAACATAGACGACACAATGGTTCAAGTTTATTAGGGGCAAAGAATATAAAGTGTTCCATCAAGTTTGTGAGGGCTTTAATCACTAAGTTTTCACATAACAAAGTAGTTTTTAATTGGAAGATAGCTGAAAACAAAAATATACTTGGAATGGTGTGACACACCATGCATAGGAGTTTATAGTGGAAACTTTGGGATAACTTGGTTTCTTGGGAGTTGGAAGCATGAGTAGAACTTACTCATATAAGTGGAGGCTAGCAAAAGACTGGGAGCAACCAACTAAGAGAGCAATAATGGCCATAATCATGCAGAGCGACAAAACATTACTAATCAAAGCATAGAGTGGTACCACAAGTCAAGGACTAAATGATCATAGTGACTTGTCATAGTCATAACATGGTGTGAGCATGTGCCAAGTAAACCCAAATAAAACATCAAAGGAGAATACCACAATATTATGCTTTTGCATGATAAAACAACGCATAATTTCTTCAAGGCACACTAAGCAATCCCAATTGTTTGGAACAAGACATGCTACAGCAATAATCACTAAGCATAAGGTCAAAACAACACCTAGCATGTCATGCTAAAGTCTAAGTCACAGTCAATACAAGCTCCTCTTGCACTTCCAAGCAAGAACTTTTTACTCCTTTCCAACACCAATTGACTTATTTGAAACCACACAGCGGGAACGGGGGTCCAAACTACTTTATTCAAGAAAACTAAACAAACTAAGCAAATCAAACGAAAACTAAGACACTCCAAGAACAACACAACTGTGCATGAAATAATAAAAACGAAGTGTCTAGACAGACCTGAGTTTTTTATTGATGAAGAAGGGGATGCCTTGGGCATCCCCAAGCTTTAACGCTTGTACTTTTGGATATTTCTTGGGGTGAAACCGGGGTGGCCTCCCCAAGCTTGAGATTTTGTCCATTCTTCATCTCATTACATCATTCTCTCTCTACACCTGAATTTTTTCCTTCATACAAAACTTCACACAATCTTCATTAGCAACATTAGTGTATTCAAAAGATAATAGACCTTTGGGATAAGCTTTGGAACAACAAAACTTTTTACTAAAAACACAAGCTACTGTAGCAACTCCTTCAAAAATCTCAATTCCCCAAAAGAGAACTCAAAAAAGGAATCAATAAGAAGCAAATGCAAATAGTGGCAGAAATCTCTCAAAACAGACCAGCAGGTAGAAACCGATTTTTTCGAAAATCTTATGTTGCTCAAATCATAAAATGTTGAACTAACGAAAGTTAGCTAACATACTGGGGGATTTATTCATAAATGTTCAGCTCAAACCGAGTTACAGAGACTCCTCACGAGTTTTTATGGTGGAGAAAAAATTCTGTTTCGGGAGCAGCAGCTCCCCAAATCTTACTTCCCTCTCATTAGAGGTCATTCTTGGCACAAAAAGCAAACAAAAAGGATACAGAGAGTTCATTACTGAAGTAATAACTTCCAAGACTCAAGGAAACTCTTGGGTTATCTCCCAACAAGTACTTTTCTTTAACGCCTTGAAGTTAGACACAATAGTTTGAGGAGATGCTTACATAAGAAATATGAGTTAAAGTAAAAGAGAACATCAAGAAGCAAATTCAAAACACATTTAAGTCTAACCCACTTCCTATGCATAGGAATCTTGTAAAGAAACAAGTCATGAAAGCACAAAGTAATAAGCATAGGAAAGCAAAACAAGTGCAACTTCAAGATTTTCAACATAAAGAGGGGAAACTTAATATTGTTGAGATACATAAGACCATGTTTCCCTTTCTCAAAATAACTTTCAGTAGCATCATGAATAAACTCAACAATATAACTATCACATAAAGCATGCTTCTCATGATCTACAAACAAATAATTTTTATCAAGCTCAAAAATAGTGGGATTAAAACCTTCAAACCCACTTTTAACAATTTTATAACAAGAAGACTGATCATTCAACATAGGACCATCATCTAGAGCTTTATCATAAACATTTCCTAATCAAAACTCCTTAATACCATGCATTTCGAAGTTAGGCACAAATATTGGATTATCATAGATAACAGGAGCATAACTATTATCACAAGTTTTACCCATAGCAGGTATTTCAAAAGAATTCATAGGAACATAACATTCATCCTCCTTTGGTAAGCATGGGGGACAATCAAATAATGTAAGGGATAAAGAGTTACTCTCATTATAAGGTAGGCATGGGTAGATAATCCAATCTTCCTCATTTTGTTCATCACTCTCCTCCTCTTTTTCATCTAATGAGCTTCCAGTTTCAATAATTTCTTCTTCCATAGGCTCCTGCAAGGCATTAGTCTCTTCCATTTGTGGAAAGCATCTATTAAAATATTCAAGAATATAGCCATTTTCTTCCTTGTAATTATCAAAGCAAAATTTAAGTATCTCATAAACCTCATATTCATAAGGTGCATCATCAGTATTTTCAAGCAAACTGGCAAGTTCAAATGCACCCTTGAAAGCAATGAATTTTTCAATTTGTTCCACATCATAAAATTCATAATTTCCTTTAACATAAGAAGATATGGTAACATTATCATTGTCAAGATTCATGCACTAGCCAACACAACCAAAAGTCCGAATTGATAGAAAGGGCTAGTCCACTTATACACTTCAACACCCCCTCTCACGTGTGACGTGGAGAAGTCAGCATGTGCAACCGGAAGAGAGTGACGGCGCGCGAAACTCACGTATGACTCAAGAGGCCTATACGCAGATACAGAGGGATCAACAACAATTTTAGGATAAATTGCGAAAGCCAGGAATCGATCTTGAGACCTTAGGCTCTGATACCATGTCAAGCTTCATGCACTAGCCAACGCAACCAAAAGTCCGAACTGACAGAAAGGGCTAGTGCAATCCACTTATACACTTCAACAATCATTATACTCGCATTGAAAGGGAAGATGTTTATACCTCCTACAGCAACAAGACTTATCAAAGCAATAAGTAACATTATAAGTAGAGCACACGTCTCTACCAATAGTATTCAACTTATCAATTTGTTCCCATAAGTGTTTCTTTTTTGTGACAAACGGTGTTCCTTATAATAATACGTTTGTTCTTCCGTGAACCCACCTTGCCAATAAGAACTAGTTTCAAAGAAACCATCCATTGATAGAAAGCATGACCAAGCAAGGCAATAACAGACCAGGAACTGGAGTAGGAACTATTTTTTTGGGAGTTTTTGAATAAAGAAAGCAAACCAAACTAAACTATTTTTTTGGAGTTTTTGATAAAAAAAGGCAAACAAAACCAAACAAAATAAACTAAGCAAACTAAAAACAAAGTAAAGAGAAAGGAAGTGGAGGACTCCCCTTGTGAAGACGTCCTTAGCCTCCTCGGCAACGGCGCCAGAAAACTTGTTGATGCACCTAGTTGATATAGGTGCACTTCGTCGGTAAACCCCAAGAGCAAGGTGTGAAGCAGCACAACAGCAAGTATTATCGCAATAAGAAACCGAGGTTATAGAACCAGTAGGAGGAAGAAAACGTCACACAAGTGTTGCAAGCAACATGGAAACCTGCACAACACAAACTCAAGACTTTGACCCAACGAACAGTGAGGTTGTCAATCTCACCAGTTGCTGTAACAAAGGATTAACTGTATGGTGTGGAAGGTAATGAATGGTTTGTAGCAAGTAAATAGTGGAAGTGGAAGATGTATCAATGGTAAAGATTGGACCGGGGTCCATAGTTCACTAGAGGTGCTCTCCTTAGATAAACAACATGGCATGAAGGGTAAACAAATTACAGCGGGGCAATTGACAGGAACTGAGCAAGGCATAACAATGCAATACCAGACAAAAAGATCCTATGAAATTCGATTGGGCAATACAACAATATACATAGACCGCCATCCAACTGCATCTATGACTAGAAGTCCACCTTCAGGTTATCATTCGAACCCCCTCTAGTATTAAGTTGCAAGCAACAAACAACCGCTTTAAGCAAAGTGTGTAAGATAAACAATCCACTTGCTCCATGAACAAGAGACCGTTGTTTTCTCCCTAATGGCAACATCACATCTACAATTGAATAGATTTCTGTCACTTCCCTTGGAAACTAGAGGCATGAACCCACTATTGAGCATAAATACCCCCTCTTAGAGTCACTAGCAACTACTTGGCCAAGATAGCTACTAACAACGGAGAGCATGCAAGATCACAAACAACACAGACATGATAGAATCAATAAGACAAAACCATTAATCAATCTAACATAGTAATATCAATATCCATCGGATCACCGCAAACACAACATGCATGATTACAAATAGATTAGATCTTGATCATGAACGGAGCTCACAAGATCTATACATGAAAGCACAAGGAGGAGATACAACCATCTAGAACTACATGGACCCGTAGTCCAAGGTGGAACTACTCACGCATCATACCGGAGAAGAAGGCCACCGGGATGATCTCCCCTCCGACAGGGTGCCGAGAAGAACTTTAGATCCCCCCGATCTAGGGACGATAGTGGAGGTGGCTACAAACGGTTTCGTGGAGTTTTGATCGGGTCCTAGGGTTCCTGCATCGGGGGCTTCTTATAGGCGAAGAGGCGAGGCAGGGGGTGCCCAGGGGGCCCACTGAAGGGTTTCGCGGCATAGTAAATCAAAATTTTCTACGGATGCGAACAGAGGGAAAGCCAAGATCTAATCTAGGAGATGCAAACAACGAGAGAGATTGGATTAGATCTTCATACCCTTGAAGATTCGCACAGCGGAATGTTCGTCGGAACGTGGGTGATGTAGTCGTACTCGCTTCTCCTCCTCGCGATCCGATCCGATCTAGCACCACAAGTGGCGGTGCCTCCGTGAGATGCACACGTGCAGCACCTTGACGTCTCCTCCTTCCTTGGTCCAGCAAGTATGGTGGAGAGATGGATTGGATCTACAACACGACGGCGTGGTGTATATGGTGGAGAGTTTCTGCAGCAGGGCTTCGCCTACACGCAGTCGGGAGGGAGAGAGAGGGGTGGGCGGCTGCCCTAGCCCCTCCCCCAAGCCCAAACCGGCGGCCAAAGGAGGAGGAGTGGGGGGCAAGGAAACCCCCCCTTCTAGAAGATCCAAGCTAGGGTTTATCCCCTCTTGGCCGGCTAGGCCCTATGGGGCCTTGTGCCCCTGTCCCAATGCGGCCAGGGCACTCCCTCATAGGCCCATGCCCCCTCACGGAAGGTGGGGCCACGTTGGTCCCCTTCCGAAAGGTTCTAGAAGCTTTCGGTACAATACCGATTAACCCAGAACAATTCCGAACTCCAAAACCCGCACTGCCTTATATGAATCTTATTCTCCGGACTACTCCGGAACCTCTCGTGATGTCCCGGATCCCATCCGAGACTCCGAACAAAAACTCATAAACCAATTATCCAATCTATCCTAGCGTCGAGACACGTTAAGTGTGTGACCCTGCGGGTTCGAGAATATGCAGACATGATCTTCTATCAATAATCAACAGCGGGGTCTGGAAACCCATATTGACTCCCACACATTCATCGATGATCATATCGGATGAACCACGATGCCAGGATTCAATCAATCCCATATATATTCCCTTCGTCTCGCGATATTTTACTTGCCCGAGATTTGATCGTCGGTACCGTCATACCTAGTTCAATCTCGTTCACAGCAAGTACTTTACTCGTTCTGTAATCCGATATCACTTTGTGATTAACTCCTTAACCACATGCTTGCAAGCAGTGTTGATATCGATTACCGAGTGGGCCCGAAGTATATCTCTCCGACTTGGGAGGGACAAATCCCATCTCGATACATACAACCCAACAGATACTTTCCGATCACCTGAGAGACACCTTTATGATCACCCTCTCATAGGATGACGTTTGATGACCTCAAGCTTTCTTCTGATACCAGGGAGTTGTATTATCTCATGGTCTAAGGAATACAATATTTGACATAAGAAAAGCTTCGCAAAGATGAACACGATGACACGATCTAATTGCTTCGCTTAGTTTGGGTCTGTCCATCATATCATTCTCCCAATGATATGATCTCATTATCAATTGACAACTCATGCCTATGGTTAGGAAACCTTAACCATCATTAATCAATGAGCTAGTCCATAGAGGCGTACTAGGGACACGGTGTTGTTCACAAACCACACAAGTATTAAAGTTTCCGCTTAATACAATTCTAGCATGGAATATAAACATTATCATGAACAAGAATTATAATAATAACATCTTTATTATTGCCTCTAGGGCATAATTCCAACAGTCTCCCACTTGCACTAGAGTCAATAATCTAGTTTACATCTGGCAACAATCTCACACCCATGGCACTGAGGTGCTGATCATGTTTTACACGTGGAAGAGGTTTAGTCAATGGATCTGCGACATTCAGATCTGTATGTACTTTGCTAATCTTCAGATCTCCATCTGCTATATAATCTCGGATTATATGAAACTTGCGGTTGATATGCTTGGTATTTGGATGATATCTTGGTTCCTTAGCGAGTGCTATGGCGCCAGTGTTGTCACACAATATCTCTAGTGGGTCCAATGCACTTGGAACCACGCCAAGCTCAGTGATGAAGTTCCTGATCCAAACTCCTTCACTTGACGCTTCTGCAGCAGCCATGTATTCCGCTTCTACTGTAGATCCCGCGATCACGCTTTGCTTGCAGCTTCTCCAGCTCACAGCTCCTCCATTCAAAATATACACGTATCCTGTCTGAGATTTAGAATCATCCTTGTCGGTGTTAAAACTAGCGTCGACGTAACCTTTTACGACGAATTGTTCATCACCCCCATAGACTAAGAACATTTCTTTAGTCCTATTTAGGTACTTTAGGATGTTCTTCACGGCTGTCCAGTGTTCCACTCCTGGATCACTTTGATACCTGCTCGTCAAACTAAGAGCATTGGACACATCCGATCTAGTACACAGCATGGCATACATGATGGAACCTATGGCCGAGGCATAAGGCACTTTGCTCATAGCTTCCCTATCATTTACCGTTGCTGGACACCGAGCCTTGCTCAATATCTTACCTGACAACATAGGCACTGAACCTTTCTTTGCCTTATCCATTCTGAACCTTTTCAGAACTTTGTCTAGATATGTACTCTGGCTTAAAGCTATCAGGCGTCTTTGTCTATCTCTATAGATTTTGATGCCCAATATATAAGCAGCTTCACCTAGGTCTTTCATTGAAAAACACTTGTTCAAATAACTCTTCACATCGTTAAGCATGTTAATGTCATTTCCGATAATCAATATGTCATCCACATATAGTACCAGAAATGTCACCGAGCTCCCACTCACTTTCTTGTAGATACAATCTTCGTAGCAATTTGGAACAAATCCAAAGCTCTTGATCACTTGATCAAAATGAAGGTTCCAACTCCGAGATGCTTGCTTCAGTCCATAAATGGAACGCTGAAGTTTGCATACTTTATCAACATCCTTACGATCGACAAAACCTTCGGGTTGCATCATATACAACTCTTCATCAATGTTGCCATTGAGGAACGCAGTCTTGACATCCATCTGCCATATTTCATAATCATGAAACGCAGCAATTGCTAATAAAATCCGAATGGACTTAAACATCGCTACGGGAGAGAAAGTCTCATCATAGTCAACACCTTGAACTTGTCGAAAACCTTTTGCGACAAGCCGTGCTTTATAGACGGTAACATTACCATCCGCGTCCGTTTTCTTCTTAAAAATCCATTTGCACTCAACGGCCTTTCGGTCGCTAGGAGGGTCCACCAAAGTCCATACTTGGTTTTCCCTCATGGATCCCAATTCTGATTTCATGGCTTCTAGCCATTTCTCAGAGTCTGGGCTCATCATCGCTTCCTCATAGTTCGTAGGTTCACTATCTTCTACTAGCAAGACAGTCAAGACAGGGTTGTCGTACCACTCAGGAGGGGCACGCGACCTTGTCGACCTGCGACGTTCAGTAGCAGCATCGTCCGAAGCTTCATGATCCTTATCATTAGCTTCCTCTATTGTTGGTGCAGGCGGCACTGGAACAATTTCGGGTGTTGCGCTACTCTCCAATTCAAGAGAAGGTTCAATAACCTCGTCTAGCTCTACTTTCCTCCCACTCACTTCTTTCGAGAGAAACTCCTTCTCAAGAAAGGAACCGTTCTTTGCGACAAACACTTTGCCTTCGGTTCTGTGATAGAAGGTATACCCAATAGTTTCCTTAGGGTATCCTATGAAGACGCATTTCTCCGCTTTGGGTTCGAGCTTGTCCGGCATCAACTTCTTGACGTAACCTTCGCATCCCCAAACTTTAAGAAACGACAACTTAGGTTTAGCACCAAACCACAGTTCATACGGTGTCGTCTCAACGGATTTAGATGGTGCCCTATTTAAAGTGAATGCAGCGGTTTCTAATGCATAACCCCAAAATGATAACAGCAAATCAGTAAGAGACATCATTGATCGGACCATATCTAATAAGGTTCGGTTCCGGCGTTCAGACACACCATTGCGCTGTGGTGTTCCGGGTGGCGTGAGTTGCGAAACGATTCCGCTTGCTTTAATATGCGTGAGAAAATCATAACTCAAATATTCACCTCCACGATCAGATCGTAGAAACTTAATCTTTCTGTTACGATGGTTCTCCACTTCATTCTGAAATTCTTTGAACTTTTCAAATGTTTCAGATTTATGTTTCATTAAATAGATATACCCATATCTACATAAGTCATCGGTAAAAGTGAGAAAATAGCGATATCCATCGCGCGTCGAAACACTCATCGGTCCGCATACATCGGTATGTATGATTTCCAACAAGTCCGTTGTTCGCTCCATCATACCGGAGAAAGGGGTTTTGATCATCTTGCCCATGAGGCATGGTTCGCATGTGTCAAATGATTCAAAATCAAGAGACTCCAAAAGTCCATCATAATGGAGTTTCTTCATGCGCTTTACACCAATATGACCTAGACGACAGTGCCACAAATAAGTAGTATTATCACTATCTACTTTGCATCTCTTAGCCTCAATGTTATGGATGTGTGTTTCATCCCTTTCGAGATTTAGAAGAAATAAACCATTCACAATAGGTGCATGACCATAAAAGATGTTACTCATATAAATAGAACAACCATTATTCTCCGATTTAAATGAATAACCGTCTTG
The DNA here is from genome assembly GCA_916181665.1 of Avena sativa. Taxonomy (NCBI): domain Eukaryota; kingdom Viridiplantae; phylum Streptophyta; class Magnoliopsida; order Poales; family Poaceae; genus Avena; species Avena sativa. The sequence goes on along the minus strand of OV702294.1, from coordinate 159,125,697 downwards.
CAATAAACAAGATCCAGAAATAATGTTCATGCTCAACGCAGGCACATAATAACACTTATTAAGGTTTAAAACTAATCCCGAAGGTAAAACTAAGGAGAGCGTGCCGACGACCATCACATCAACTCTTGATCCGTTGCCAACACGCATCGTCACCTCATCCCTCGCAAGCCGCCGTCTATTCCGTAGCTCCTGTTTCGAGTTACAAATATTAGCAACTGAACCAGTATCAAATACCCAGGCACTACAACGAGGGCTAGTAAGGAAAACATCAATAACATGTATATCAAATATACCTTTGATGGTGCCAGCCTTCTTGTCCGCTAAGTACTTCGGACAGTTGCGCTTCTAGTGACCCTTGTCCTTGCAATAGAAGCACTCAGTGTCCGGCTTAGGACCAGACTTGAGCTTCTTCTTAGCAGGGGCAGTGCGCTTGCCGCCGCCCTTCTTGAAGGGCTTCTTTGCACCCTTACCTTTCTTGAAGGTGGGGGGCTTGTTGACCATCAACACATGATTATCCTTTTTGATGTCCACCTCCGCAGCCTTCAGCTTTGCGAAGAGCTCGGTGATCGTATCAGTGGAACCAATCTGATTGTGAGTCACTACAAAACTTTTGTAGCTAGGAGGGAGTGATTGCAGAACCCTGTCAATCTTTAGCTCCTCTGGAATCTTGCAGTCCAGTTGCTCAAGGCGTTGAGTGTAGCCCGCCATCTTAATGGCGTGCTCACTAACGGAACTCCCTTCCTCCATCTTGCAGTTAAAGAACTTCTCAGAGATCTCATATCTCTCAGAACGGGCTTGGGTCTGAAACATGGTTTTTAGCTCCTCGAGAATCTCAAAGGGCCCGGGATAGTCTTCAAAACGATTTTGAAGGTCCGATTCCATAGCAAACAACATGGTGCTCTTAATCACACCATAATCATCTCTGCGCGACTGATAGACAACTTTCTCATCAGCCGGCGCATCAGCAGCAGGGGCGTCACCTAACGCACTCTCAAGGACATAGTCCTTTTGACCGCCAGAGAGAATGATTCTCATATTACGGAACCAATTGATGAAGTTAGACCCATTGTTTCTAAGCTTTTCCTTCTCAGCAAAAACGTTGAAGTTGAAGTTGGACTTAGCCATTTGATCTACAATATTTGCAAGTACAAATTAGACTATGTTCATGATAACTAGTTCAACTTTTAATCAAATTACTAGATGAACTCCCACTAAACTCAACATCCCTCAAGTTGTTTAGTGAACACGATCCAAATTCACCACACCTAATCCGATCTTCACGAGAAGAGATGTGGTTTAAATGGTGGACAACGAAGTGTCGATCATATCATTCATATGACTCATGCTTAACCTTTCGGTTCATGTGTTCCGAGGCCATGTCTGTACATGCTAGGCTCGTCAAGTTAGACCCAAGTATTTCCGCGTGTGCAAAACTAGCTTGCACCCGTTGTATGTGAGCATAGAGTCTATAGCACCCGATCATCACGTGATGCTTGGACACGAGAAACTTTTGCAACGGTGCATACTTGGGGAGAACACAGTTTTTATCTTGATCTTTAAGTGAGGAATCATCTTATAATGCTACCGTCGCGATCTAAGCATGATAAGATACATAAAAGGATAAACATCACATGCATATAACTTTTAATGTGACATGGTATAGCCAATCTTCGCGCGATGATCTCCATCTTGTGCGTGTCGGCATGATCTCCATCACTCCACCATGATTGCCTCCACCACGAATAGCAACTACAACTACTGCTAACTACTTAGCAATAAAGTGAAACTATTACATGGCATATAAGAAGTTGACACACAGGTCATACACAATTATAAAGACAACCATATGGCTCCTGCCGGTTGTGTACTCATCGACATGCAAGTCGTGAAACATTACAAAACATGATCATCGCATACATTATACACATCACATCTTGGGCCATACCATATCACAGAAAACACTCCCTGTAAAAACAAGTTAGACGCCTCTACTTTGTTGCATGTTTTACGTGGCTTATGGGAGTAGATGCTAAGAACGATTCTTACCTACGGAAAGCCACAACAGTGATATTATGGTTTCCAAACTCCGGTGTTAATCCCATGACAACTATAGTGAGAGAAACTGGCATCCACCAGCCGCATGTGTGGAACAAGCCACACGTCAAGTGCGGAGCCGGTCTCGCGAATAACGTCGCGTAAGGTTGGCCTGGACCGCTTCAATCTCACTATCCCGCGTCATAAGAAGAACACAAACAAGAGGCTTGCAACAGAAAACATCAACGCCTGCAACAACCATGTTGCGTTCTACTCGTGAAACACATCTACGCATAGATCTAGCTCTGATACCACTAAAGGGTTTCGCGGCATAGTAAATCAAAATTTTCTACGGATGCGAACAGAGGGAAAGCCAAGATCTAATTTAGGAGATGCAAACAACGAGAGAGATTGGATTAGATCTTCATACCCTTGAAGATTTGCACAGCGGAACGTTCGTCGGAACGTGGGTGATGTAGTCGTACTCGCTTCTCCTCCTCGCGATCCGATCCGATCTAGCACCACAAGTGGTGGTGCCTCCATGAGATGCACACGTGCAGCACCTCGATGTCTCCTCCTTCTTTGGTCCAGCAAGTATGGTGGACAGACAGATTGGATCTACAACACGACGGCGTGGTGTATATGGTAGAGAGTTTCTGCAGCAGGGCTTCGCCTACACGCAGTCGGGAGGGAGAGAGAGAGGAGGGCAGCAGGGCGACTTGGCTTGGAGGGGAAGGTGTGGGGGGTGGTGCGTCCCCAGCCCTCTTTATATAGAGGGGTGGGAGGCTGCCCTAGACCCTCCCCCAAGCCCAAACCGGCGGCCAAAGGAGGAGGAGTGGGGGGCAAGGAAACCCCCCCCTTCTAGAAGGTCCAAGCTAGGGTTTATCCCCTCTTAGCCGGCTGGGCCCTATGGGGCCTTGTGCCCCTGGCCCAATGCGGCCAGGACACTCCCTCATAGGCCCATGCCCCCTCCCGGAAGGTGGGGCCACGTTGGTCCCCTTCCGGAAGGTTCTAGAAGCTTCCGGTACAATACCGATTAACCCGGAACAATTCCGAACTCCAAAAACTGCACTGCCTTATATGAATCTTATTCTCCGGACTACTCCGGAACCTCTCGTGATGTCCCGGATCCCATCCGAGACTCCGAACAAAAACTCATAAACCAATTATCCAATCTATCCTAGCGTCGAGACACGTTAAGTGTGTGACCCTGCGGGTTCGAGAATATGCAGACATGATCTTCTATCAATAATCAACAGCGGGGTCTGGAAACCCATATTGACTCCCACACATTCATAGATGATCATATCGGATGAACCACGATGCCAGGATTCAATCAATCCCATATATATATATATTCCCTTCGTCTCGCGATATTTTACTTGCCCGAGATTTGATCGCCGGTACCGTCATACCTAGTTCAATCTCGTTCACAGCAAGTACTTTACTCGTTCCGTAATCCGATATCACTTTGTGATTAAGTCCTTAACCACATGCTTGCAAGCGGTGTTGATATCGATTACCGAGTGGGCCCGAAGTATATCTCTCCGACTTGGGAGGGACAAATCCCATCTCGATACATACAACCCAACAGATACTTTCCGATCACCTGAGAGACACCTTTATGATCACCCTCTCATAGGATGACGTTTGATGACCTCAAAGCTTTCTTCCGATACCAGGGAGTTGTATTATCTCATGGTCTAAGGAATACAATATTTGACATAAGAAAAGCTTCGCAAAGATGAACACGATGACACGATCTAATTGCTTCGCTTAGTTTGGGTCTGTCCATCATATCATTCTCCCAATGATATGATCTCATTATCAATTGACAACTCATGCCTATGGTTAGGAAACCTTAACCATCATTAATCAATGAGCTAGTCCATAGAGGCGTACTAGGGACACAGTGTTGTTCACAAACCACACAAGTATTAAAGTTTCCTCTTAATACAATTCTAGCATGGAATATAAACATTATCATGAACAAGAATTATAATAATAACATCTTTATTATTGCCTCTAGGGCATAATTCCAACACCCACACCCTGCCCAGGCGTGGGCCAGGCTTGGCCGCGCCTAGGGGGTGTGGCCGCCCTGGCTCGCCCCTCCGTCTCTCCTCTGGACTTCGTGTCGCCCACGGTAAAATATTGACTTTGGCTTTTGTCCCGTCCAATTCTGAGAATATTGATTTTCCGCCTTTCTGGAACCAAAAATAGAAGAAAACAGGCAACTGGCACTGTGGCAACTTGTTAATAGTTTAGTTCTAGAAAATATATAAAAACAACTCAAAGTGTATACAAAGCAAAGCAAAGTAAATACTAAACAAGCATGGGACATAAAAAATTATAGATACGTTTCCGACATATCAATGCTTCATTTGGGTTAATTTGGCAGATGCTCACACCATGTTATGACTATGAACTAGTCACCCTATCCTCTATGGCCATTTAGTTTTTGACTTGTGGTACCACTTTATGCTTTGATTAATAATGTTTTGTCGCTCTGCATGATTATGGCCATTATTGCTCTCTTAGTTGGTTGCTCCCAGTCTTTTGCTAGCCTCCACTTGTATTGAGTAAGCTCTAATCATGCATCCAACTCCCAAGAAACCAAGTTATTCCAAAGAGTCCACTATAAATTCCTATGCATGGTGTGTTACACCATTCCAAGTATATTCTTGTTTTATCTATCTTCCAAATTAAACTTGTTATGTGAAAATTAGTGATTAAAGCTCTCACAAACTTGATGGCACACTTTATTTTCTTGCCCCTAATAAACTTGAACCATTGTGTCATCTATGTTGTATATGCTTGCACTTATAAGTTGGGAATTAGCAGAACCGTGTTGTCACGGGGAACACTTTCAACACCTATAAATATCTACCAGTTGATATCATGCTCTTTTGTTTATGGATGTCGGCGGTGTGAAATAAAAGGGGAGTTTATAAGTCCATAGAGTTATGTATATGTGTTAGAGAAATGCCTGGGCCGCTAGCCTAAGCCATGCCTAATCATGGTGGAAATTTGCAGCATCACCATAGTGAACAATCCATGAAGCATCCTCAGAAAAATATACATAAAAAAGAGAGAACAAATGCACCATGCTAATGGTAAATAAAAGTATTGCTGAGATGGTCACTGCATGTTGCCTTGTAATTTTGATATGGGATAGCTCTTGTGTCATGGGGAAAGGGGTACCCCGTTGGCGATTCTCTATGATACACATATACTTACAATGACAAAAACTTACCGGTAACTAAAGTTGAGTAGCATGAGGAACGACCCTCGTACTCAAGGGACATGAGATTGCCAACTTATGATTTGTCAAGCATATACACCATATTTTTTCACTTTGACCTTACTCACTTCAAGATGCTTATGATAGGGGCAATGCGAGCTAAAAGCTAACAAGTACCATAATTTTTGGAAGCTCTTTATGAAACTTAAAATCCCTGCTTCCCTGTGAAGGGCCTTTCTTCCTACTTTTATATTGAGTATCCACCTTCTATCCTTAGGCACCAACTAAGAGAACATAGTTGTCATTCCTAGTTCTATGTGAATTGTCCCAAAACTTATTGATTGACATAATGTTGATATTGCTTGTTCTTGAACTATTTGTATCTAGTCACCCTTATGAACTTTTAAGGTGTCCTATGCATTTATGTTTTGCTACTCCATGAGGGACAAGCTGAATACCACTATGATATGTTTTCCATATGTGAAACAAACGAACGTCTTTCAATGCGTTGTTATTCATGATTCTTTGTTTGTATCCTTTCATGTTGCAACATAGTTGCTAAGTATTGTTGTTAGAACTTCATTTTTCATGCTCATGTTTAGAGTACTTTGATCCCAGCTTTCAATGCTTCGCAAATGGTTTGATCAAGATTGTGATGGTGCATGTCACCTCAAAAATTATTCTTTTTATCACTTACCTACTCGAGGACGAGTAGGAGTTAAGCTTGGGGATGCTTGATACGTCATAAATGTATCTATAATTTTTGATGTTTCATGCTTGTTTAGTATCAACTTTGTTATGCTTTATCTACACTTTGAGGTATTTTTATACATTTTCTTGTACTAACCTATTAACAAGATGTCGTAGTGCCAGTTGCCTGTTTTCTGCTGTTTTTGGTTTCAGAAAAGCTAGTAAGGAAATATTCTCGGAATTGGATGGGACAAAAGCCAAAGTCAATATTTTACCGGAACGAACACAGAGACCGAAGGGCAACCAGAGGAGGGCCACGAGACCACCATACCCTAGGGTGGCGTGGGCCACCCTAGGGCACGCCGCCACCTAGTGTGGGCGCCTCGGGTGCCCTCCTGCCTCGCCTCTTCGCCTATAAAAGCCCCCCGATGCCAAAACCCTAAGCACCTGATCAGATCTCCATGAAACAGTCCGTAGCCGCCGCCACCATCTTCCCTAGATTGGGGGATTTGAATCTCTTCCCAGCACCCTGCCTGAGGGGAGAGATCATCCCGGTGGCCTTCTTCATCACCATGCCAGCCTCTAGTATGATGCTTGAGTAGTTCACCCTTAGACTATGGGTCCATACAGTAGCTAGATAGTTTTTTCTCCTCCTTTGTGCTGTCATGTTTAGATCTTGTGAGCTCCGTTCATGATCAAGATCATCTATTTGTAATCATACATGTTGTGTTTGTGGGGATCCGATGGATATTGAGATACTATGTAAGATTGATTATTGATTCTATCATGTCTTATTGATTATTGATTCTATCATGTCTATGTTGTTTGTGATCTTGCATGCTCTCCGTTTCTAGTAGCTATCTTGGACAAGTAGATGCTAGTGACTCCAAGAGGGAGTATTTATGCTCGATAGTGGGTTCATGCCTCTATTAAATCTAGGGAAGTGACAGGAATCTCTAAGGTTATAGATGTGATGTTGCCACTAGGGAGAAAACAATAATATTTTGTTCGTTGTTCGTTGTCTTTATTACTTGCACTTTATTTCTTTGCTTTATCAAAAAAAACCTAAAAATCCGGTTGCTAAGTATTTTACAGGGATTTCCTACTCCACACCACTAGTCAACACCTTCTACTCCTTGTTGGGATCGACACTCCTATTTATCAAAAGTACTACGATACACCCCCTATACTTGTGGGTCATCAAGACTATTTTCTGGCGATGTTGTCAGGGAGTGAAGCGCTATTGAAGAGTGGAAATGGTAAAGAAACTTCTATTGTGAGTACTGCTTTTTATTTCTATTTGTTACTTTGTTTCCAATATGGATAACCCACTTGGTTTTCTGTTTGCGAAAACTACTACCACTGTTAGGGTAGTAGATGAACCACCACCTGTTGAGATAGATCCTTTTAAGATACCTACAAGTATTGTTGATCGTGTTATGGATAATTATTATTTAAGGGATAGAACTGTCCATCCTGGTGATCATTTGCTTTTTATCCATGAATTATGCGGTTTGTTTAAGTGTGCAGGTATCACAACTGAACAGGTGAAGAAGAAGTTACTCTCTATATCCTTGAAAGGGAGAGCTGAAGAATGGTATAAGCTGCTGAAGAATGGGCAATCCATGGAATAGGAGGAAATAGTACCTCTCTTTTATTCTAAATTTTATCCTCCCAGCGAAACTCATAAGGATAGGAATCTGATATATAACTTTTGGCCTCGTGATGGAGAGAGTACAACTCAAGCTTGGGGGAGATTGAAGTTACTAATGCTTAAATTTCCTATTCACGAACTCTCTAAAAATATTATTATCAATAACTTTTATGCTAGGCTTTCTCTTCACGATAAAGATTTACTAGATGCTTCTTGTGCTGGATCATTCACACGTATGAAGGAAGAAGCTAAATGAGATCTCCTAGACCGTATTCAAGAGAACACTGAAGCTTGTGAGAATGACAAAGGAAGAAAGTCAGGTATAAATTATGATTATGAATGCATTAAATATTTATGGGAACCGATGACTTCCGTGATATTAGTAATGAGTATGGTCTTGATTCTCAAAGTATTGCCAATTGTTTTAAGGCCTTTGCCTCTTACATAGAAATTCCTAAAAAGAAGTGGAATAAGTACCATGCACCTTATAAAGATGTCGTTAGTCATGTTCATGTTAGAAGCACTGAAGTTTGTACTATTGATCATATTTTGCATGAACCTTATATTGATAAAATACCTTTTCCAGCTAAGGTAAAGGAATATTCTATGATGATTAGTGTGAATAACAAAGGTGTAAAGAAAGCGGTGGAACCTGATGAGCAAATAGATAAAGAACATGTGGTAGCTATTGTGAAAAACCTTCTCACTAGAAATATAGAGGATGAGCACATTGTCTTCTGTGAAGACGCTTCTAATATCATCTCTCATACTAGTAAATCTAGAAAAGCTAGTGTCCCTGTGCTTTCTGTTAAAATTGGTGATCATTGCTACTATGGTTTATGTGATATTAGTGCTAGTTCTGGTGCTATTCCTTATGAGCTTTACAGGGAAGTTATGCATGAAATTGGTCCTTGTGAGCTTGAGGACATTAATGTGGTTATTCACCTTGCTAATAAGGAAAACATTTTCCCTATTAGTATTGTAAGAGATGTGGAAGTCCTTTGTGGTAAGATTAAGTATCCTGCTAATTTTCTAGTGCTTAATTCAGCAGCTAGCAAAACTTGTCCTATCATTTTTGGTAGATCCTTCTTGAACACTTGTGGAGCTATTATAGATTCTAAGAAGGAGAAAGTTTTAACTAAGTTTGATGGAGATTCTTTTGGGTTTAACTTTTCCAAATTTTCCAAATCTCCTTATGAAAATAGCTTGCCTAATAAAGATTTCAGGATGGAACAACTTGCTTCTATTGATCCAGTTTATGACCTTGGACCTCTTTTTGATGACTGTAAGTATGCTCATTCTGATGATAAAGTTGATGCCAATGACAGTTATATTGTCAACTTTATTCAAAGTGCTACTGAAAGTTATTATGAGAGAGGGAAACATGGTTTTATGCATCTCAATAATATTAAGTTTCCCCGTTTTACGTTGAAAGCTTTGAAGTTGCATTTGTTTTGTCTTCCTATGCTAGTGGATTTTTGTTTCAACAATTTGTTTTATCATGATACCCCCATGCATAGGAAGTGGGTTAGACTCAAATGTGTTGGTTATTTGCTTCTTGACGCTCTCTTTCACTTCAAATATTTATATCCTATTTGAGCATCTTTGAAACTATCAAGACTAACTTAAAGGCATTAAAGAAAAGTACTTCTTGGGAGATAACCCAATAGTTTTGTCGAGTCTTGGAAGTTATAACCTCAGTAATAACCGCTCCTTATCCTTTTTGTTTTGGTTTTTGTGTCAATATCAACTATTTTTGAGAAGTAGAGGAGTTGTGAAAAGTGGCTGTCCTGGGACAGATTTTTGTGCTGCATTCTAAAAATTTGTGAAGGAGCTCAGTACTTTGGATGGAGCTGTATTTTTCTGTGCTTGTTCTCCAAATTGTTACCCAACTTTTATTAGTTTTGCACTTTTTTATTTAAGCAACATAAGGTTTTCGAAAAAATCAATCTTTACCTGCTGGTCTATTTTGACAGATTTTTGCCGCCATTTGCATTTGCCTCTTATATTGATTCCCTTCCAGATTGTTTTGGGTTTTTGGAAAGGAGTTGCTACAGTAGCTTTTGCTTTGATGGATTTCAGTTGAAGTGTGAACCTAAAGGTTTATTGTTTTTGTATACACTAATGTTGCCATTGAGGTTTTGTGTGAGATCTTGTAGGAAAGGAATTTTTAGGAGATGGAGAGAAGGAATCTACAGAGTCCGTCTTTGAATAGGTAAAAGTGGTGAAAACAGAAGGTTCGCGAAAACCCTATCTTTTTGTATTTTTGATGTTTTTATTGCATACAGAAGGCTACGAGACGGAACAGAGGAGGAAACGGAGGCCAGGGTGGCCACACCCACCCTAGGCGCGGGCCCCAGCTGGCCGCGCCTGGAGGGGGTGTGGTCCCCCTGAGCTCCGCCTCTGCCTCGTTTTCGCACCAGTACCTTCCTTATGCATTGAAACTTCGTAATATATAACCCCCGGATCCCCTGAGTTTCGTATATTATGTTCTTGTCGTGTTTTCGTTTTGACCTGTTTCTGTCAAGAAATCCTCTCAAGTTTAGAGCACCATAGTCTCCGCCAGCGACAAAGGCAAGAAGCCCGAGGAAGATGATCCTCAAAGCCCCAAGGAGGAGGAGATTTTGGTAGGGTATGAAGAAGACATGGAGGAGGATGAGCATCAGGAGACCCGAGCTATCGTCACAAGCATTGGAGTGGTGGCAAACCCTACCAAGCTTAGGAGGACAACACAGATGTCTATAGGAGGGAGAACTCCGCGTCATATCCTCGCTCCACGGTCACTTCCTCCATGTACGAAGAATCCCTTCCATACTCTTATACATGAGCAACAATACCAAAAGGTGCCCAAAGGGAACTTGTCCTCGTCCTGGGATCTGCCTCGTTCTAACCATGTAGGGAAGGAACACTCTAAGAAGGAAGAGTGGGGAAAGAATGACAAGGACTGGGATTCTCGGTCCGACATGATCATGAACCGCATTGAGCATAATTCAGAGTTGATTCATACTCTAACCTTAGAGATTGAGGACTTGAGGGGACTGATTGAAGAGCTTATCAACAGAACATCACCACCACCGAAGGAGTAATTCGTCATCAGGTTTGGCATCCCCTTGGCTTGTTCCAAGCTTGGGGGAGTGACATGGTATCGCATCATTATCTTTTATCTTTTACCTTTTTAGTGGATTCATATATTTGGTAGAGAAGTTATCTTATAGGTTGGTTTGCATGTGGAAGTATCTCTCCTTTAGTTGATTATCTATGTATCCCTTGATGTGAGTGCCTTTATGGAATATTAATGAGAAGTTTCATCTTTTACTTTTTGCACTTCTTATTTTAGTTTGCAATATCTATTATATGATTGATCTTGTTGATCAGTATTGGTATCACTTTGGGAGCATCAAGTAGATCTAAATTGGTTTTGGCAAACCGAGCTCTGGTCAGTAGCAACACTTTTTGAGGTTTGAAAGGAAAAGAGAAAAAGTTTACAGGTATTTTGTATCATTTATTTTCTTTCTTGATTGGCTCATAAGCTTAGTATTCTTTATTTAAGATCGTTTGTGTCTTTAAGGAAGATTGCATGTTTGGCTTTATCACTTGTAGGTTTGTTTGTTTCCTTCAACTCTTTTGTTTGCTACCCAGCCTTGCTAGCCAAAAACCTGTTTTTGAGGATTACTTCTCATGCATCCAATCCCTTTGAACCAAAACCTGTGCCATTTGTGTCCACCATATCTACCTATTATCATCATTGCTATTCCAAGCAAATTCTCAAACTTCATCTATCTCTCGAATTAAAAATTATTTTGTTATGTGAAAACTAGTTAGTAAAGCTCTCACAAACTTGATGGAACACCTTATTTTCTTGCCCCTAACAAACTTGAACCATTGTGTCATCGAAGTTGTATATGCTTGCATCTATACGTTGGGATTAGCAGAACCGTGTTGTCATGGTGAACGCTTTCAACACCTGTAAATACATACCCATTTGATATCATTCTCTTTTGTTTGCGGATGTCGTCGGTGTGAAATAAAAGGGGAGCTTGTAAGTCCATGGAGTTATGTATATGTGTTAGAGAAACGCCTGGGCCGCTAGCCTAAGCCATGCCTAATCATGGTGGAAACTTGCAGCATCACCATAGTGAGCAATCTATGAAGCTTTCCTCTTATATATAAAAAAGAAGAGACATATTGAAAAGAGGAAAGAGAGAAAAGGCACCATGTTTCCATGGTAAATAAGAAGAATGCTGAGATGCTCATTGTCTGCTTGCCTTGTCATTTTGGTTATGGGAAAGCTCCTGTACCATGTGCAAGGGGTACCCTGTTGGCGGTTCTTTATGATACACATATACTTACAATGACAAGAAATTACCGGTAACTAAAGTTGAGTAGCATGAGGAGCGACCCTCGTACTCAAGGGACATGAGATTTCCAACTTATATTTCGTCAAACATATACTCCATCTTTGTTCACTTTAACCTTAATCACCTCAATATGCTTATGATATGGGCAATGAGAGCTCAAAGCTAGTAAGTACCATAATATTTTGGAAGCTCTTTATGAACTCAAAATCCCTGATTCCCTCTATGAAGGGCATTTCTCCTATTTCTAAGTTTAGTCAGTAAACCTACTTCCTCTCTATCTCCAGCAAGCATTTGAGTTGTTGTGTTTCAAGCATTCATATGATGATTTATTCAATCATGTTCTTTATCTTCCCTGTTTGCACAAGACTCTTATCTATTGAGTATTACTTTGAAAGCTATCATTATGAAAAACCTTTGTTTGAGCAAAGAGTACTCTTGTTGTGAAAACTTCTACAGAAGCTTTTTGTGAAACTGTTTGCCAGCTGTTCTCTAACCAAGAACAAAGTTTGCCGATCATAATTATGGTTTATCTTTATGCATATCTATTGTGACTCCTGTACTTGTTGCAAGCTAAGTTATATAATGGTGAGTTGCTTTATTCTATGAGTTATGCAATGGTAAGTGTGATGCTTCTTGTCCGTATTCTTTTATCGACACTTCACTCCATAAACCTGTGGACATGTTTACTGAGCTCAGTTTTCGCTTGGGGACAAGCGAAGGTCTAAGCTTGGGGGAGTTGATACGTCCAATTTGCATCACCATTCTATACCATAATTTGCCTCAATTCATTGATATATTTCATATTAAGAGGTGTTACTTATGTATTTTCATCTGTTTTTGCATGTTGGATGATTCTTGGAGGATGAACAGCCGGAGTCAGGATTCTGATGGAAAAAGAGGTGTTTTTATGCAATTTCGCGAAGATCAGAAAAATATCAGAAAAATTATGGAAAATCATATTTTCCTAGAAGACGAAGAAAGCCAGAAGGGGAGGCGTAGATGGGCCACAGGGTCCCACACCCCCCAAGCGCGGGACACCCCTTGGCCACGCCTACAGGGGTGTGGCCCACCTGGCCCACCTCTGGCTCCGCCCTCTCCCCAAAACCCTAAAACACGGGGGGCGACCATAGTAAGATTCCATCGCCTCTCTGTGGGGCGGAAATCACCGAGAGAGAAAGAGCTCTCCGGCAGACAGATTTCTGCCGAGGAAATTCCTTCCCGGAGAGGGGAGATCATCGCCATCAACACCGTCATCAAGCTATACTTCATCAGGATCATCATCATCATCCACACCATCATCTCCACCAGCACCATCATCACCACTCCATCCCGTTGTAACAATTGTGCTGAATACTTGCGTACTTCTTAGGGGAAACTTTCTCGGTGTTGATTACTATTGTAGTTGATGATTGTGAGTGAAACCATTGGATTATTGTTTATGTTCAGATTGTTATCCATCACCATATTATATTTGATATTGATCCATATGATGTCTTGTGAGTAGTTCGTTTAGTTCTTGAGGACATGGGAGAAGTCATGTTGTTAGTAGTGGATTTGTATTGAGATATTATCCAATGGTTTAGTATTTACGTTGTGGTGCTATTCTTCTAGTGGTGTCATGTGAACGTCGACTACATGATACTTCACCATTTATGGGCCTAGGGGAATGCATTATGTATTTGGCTACTAATTGTGGGGTTGCCGGAGTGACAGAAACTTGAACCCCCGCTAGGACACCTTTGCACAAGGGAGCGTAGGATCTCAGAGTTTAAGGCTGTGGTTAGGTTTATATATTAATTGCTTTCCTATAGTTGCGGATGCTTGCAGGGGGTTTAATCACAAGCATGTATTAGTCCAAGTAAGGTCGGTATATTAGCATAGGTTCACCCACACAACACTTACAACACGAAAGAAGACTACTCAGCTATTTGAAGCGAAAGCACTTGACAGAATTCCCACGTGTCCTCGAGAACGTTTGGTCCTTATAAGTATTTCCACCGGCTTGTCCTTTGCTAAGAAAGGATTGGGCCACTCGCTGCGTTTGTTCGTTGTCTTTATTACTTGCACTTTATTTCTTTGCTTTATCAGTAAACCCCTTAAAATCCGTTTGCTAAGTATTTATAGAGATTTCCTGCTCCACACCACTAGTCAACACCTTCTGCTCCTCGTTGGGATCGACACTCCTATTTATCGAAAGTACTATGATACACCCCTATACTTGTGGGTCATCAGTTCCCACAAAGAACAAAGAAATTACTCCATTCAAAGAATAGGATAAGAAAAGGTTAAATCTCTCTTACTTACGTACTTGGGGTTGTTTTGCAAAGATTAATGTACCAATCCCAAGAAGCACAAGCTTGGACCAAAAACCATTGGTTGTGTTCTTCAAGGCTATGTTTTCCATAGCACTGGTTAAAGGTTATTGATAGTAAAATATGAAGTATCTAACATACATGTTGGTACAATCATGCAGTCGACTGACATGACTTTCTTTGAGGATATCTTTCCTATGAAAGATAAACCCGACTCATCAAAATTGGCGATACCTAGTTTATCTAATCATGAATTTGCTAAAATTTATGAATCTACCTTCCAATTGAACACTCTGAAAGTCCTAAAGAGGAGGATAATGAAATTCCTAAAAGGAGCAAGAGACAGAGGACTGCAAAGTCATTTGGTGATGATTTCATTATATACCTTGTGGATGACACTCCCACTTCCATTTCAGAAGCCTAGGCATCTCCAGAAGGAAGCCGTCCTAGTGAGATAGATTCCATCTTAGCTAATGGAACATGGGAGATCACGGATCGCCCTTATGGATGCAAACCTGTAGGATGCAAGTGGGTGTTTAAGAAAAAGTTTAGGTCTGATGGTACTATTGAGAAACACAAGGCACGAGTTGTGGATAAGTATTATACTCAAATAGAAGGTGAAGACTTCTTTGACACTTACTCACCTATTTCCAGATTGTCCACCATTCGAGTACTACTTTAATTGGCCGCCTCTCATGGTCTTCTCGTTCATCAAATATGCATAAAGACAACTTTCCTAAATGGAGAGTTGTATGAGGAAATTTACATGGATCAGCCATATGGCATTGAGGTAAGTGGTCAAGAAGAAAAGGTGTGCAAGTTGTTGAAGTCTTTATATGGCCTAAAACAAGCCCCTAAGCAGTGGCATGAGAAGTTTGAAAGAACTTTAACTTTTGCAGGATTTGTTGTAAATGAAGCTAACAAATGTGTGTACCATCGCCATGGTGGGGGTGAGGGAGCCATCCTTTGTTTGTATGTTGATGACATACTGATTTTTAGAAACAACCTTAATGCAATTAAGGAGGTCAAGGATTTCTCATTCTTTTGAGATGAAGGATCAGGGAGTAGCTGATGTTATCCTGAACATCAAACTATTGAGAGATGATGATGGTGGGATTACGTTGCTTCAGTATCACTATGTGGAAAAGGTCTTGAGTAATTTCGGGTATAGCGACTATAAGTCTTATCCTACACCGTATGATCCTAGTGTGTTGCTTCGAAAGAATCGAGGAAATGCTAGAGACCAACTAAGATACTCTCAAATTATTGGCTCGCTTATGTATTTAGCTAGCGCCACGAGGCCTGACATAGCTTTTGCTATAATCAAACTCAGTGGATTTGTTTCAAATCTAGGAGATGATCACTAGCATGCTTTTGAGAGAGTTTTGTGCTATCTAAAAGGCACTGTGAGCTATGGAATTCACTATACTATGTATCCAAGGGTACTAGAGGGTTATAGTGATTCAAATTGGATATCTGATGCTGACGAGATAAAAGTTACGAGTGGATATGTATTCACACTTGGTGGTGGTGTTGTTTCTTGGAAGTCTTGCAAGAAGACCAGACCATCTTAATGAGGTCAACTATGGAAGCAGAACTCACAACATTAGACACAACCACTGTTGAAGCAAAGTGGCTTCGTGAACTCTTGATGAACTTACCTGTGGTTGAAAAACCAATACCCACAGTCCTTATGAACTGCGATAATCAAACTATGATTTTCAAAGTAAATAGTTCTAAGGATAATATGAAGTCACAAAGACATGTGAAGAGGATACTGAAATCTGCGAGACAAATGATAAATTACGGAGTTATTGCATTGTATTGTATCCAAACGTCTAAAAACTTGGCAGGTCCCTTCACAAAGGGTCCATCACGCAACGTGATAGAAAATGCATTGAAGGATATGGGTATGAGACCCATAATATGAGTTTTCCACAGTGGTAAACCACTCTATGTGATCGGAGGTCCCATGAATTAGAATTGAGAGACAAGTTATTGGTTAGCTAAGAGGAAAGTATTCCTACTTTAATAAACACCACTCCATGAAGATGCAATACTTACCTATTCTACATGACAGGTTGATTTATTATCTTTATATGTTCTAAGTGGATTATCTTAAGTAGAGATATTGTCCTGCGGAATATCTTTTGAAAGACACACCTATATGAGTCTGACCGTTAAATGTCACGGCCTATGCGCATAGGGTGCTCTTTAATAAACTCATGAAAGGTCATAGAGTATGACGCATAAGCTCCACCCACGGGGAAGTCTCACTGTAGCCTAGTATCGGTCAAGACTTTGTGTGAAGCTACATTCGCAGCAAACTTGCAGTTCAAGCCATAGTCTATTGTACAAGTTACAGCCTAGTATAACAAAAAGCTCTAGGTGGAAGTTCAACTAACATTCTTCACTACAATACCGGTATATAAACAATGTTTTGAAACCAAAGGCAAACTTCATGTGCCTCTGGGATCCGGTGGGGGACTATTGGAATTTTTGCCTAAATTGTTCGGACCATTTATTATATACCAATAAATTTCTGAAATCCTAGAGCCGAGAAAATCACACCAACGCACACCCCTTTGCGCCTCCAGTTCTAGAGCACTGCGCTACCTATATCTTCTCCATCCCGTCTTGTGGTGTGCACCTCGAGCCAGGACAGTAGGCCTCTGAGACCCCGCTGCTTTGAGTCCTATATGGGAGAAGGGTGATAAGATTTTTGGGGAGCGCTATTGATGTGACTACTTGCTTCATCACGGACTCCTTCACGGACAGTGACAGTGCCGACGGATTTCCCAACAACGACTTCTTTCCCGATATCAACAACCTCTTCCTGGACGAAATGGCTGACGATGATGCCAATGCCAACACTGGCATTACCTCTGAAGTGATGTACATCATCTTCCACAATCTTGTTTGTCTTAGTCAAATAGTATGTCGTTTATTTTGGTTTGCTATAGACCTTGTTCTGGTCCTATCTCAAGTTCTTTGTCTTGCAATACTCTTGAGTATCTGTATTAATATTTGTCCGCTAAATCACATGACTAGTTTAATTTCTATTATTTTATTCTTGTTTTATGTACTGTTTATTATGATGGATTCTCTTGGTAAATTTCTCTTATACTCAACATATATTATTAGTTATTTTCTAGTGTCTATCTTGACAATTTTGAAAGGCCCTTTAAGACCACATTACTTATTTGAACTTGCATATGGTTGGTTAACATTGTATCGACACACATCTCTTTTTTTGAAGGGGAATAGGCCCGAAGGCCCTAGAAGATCCATTACTCGATGGGCAAAGTTACAAAGAGGACCCTAGCCATAACCAGTGTAACAAGCTGGGTCTCGGAATTTACACAAAGGACCTCAAAAAACATAAAAGGAAAGCAATCAAGTCCTTCATCTCTACCGTGTCGATGACTGGATCACGCAGCAAGGCCGCTGGCGGCGGCGCCGGGGACTCTCGAGGATGGGGCGCCGTGCTGGGATCGGGAAACCTCCAAGTCTGGAGGAGAAGTATCCTCTAAGCTTCGACTCTCGAGGCGTGGAGTGGCCCCCTTAGCCAAGGATAGCAGCAATGCTCATCGTCGTTGCTTGGAAACTTCCGCCGGATGAGATTCTTCAAGACCCGCTGGCGCCGGAACCACAGGACCAGCCCCACCATCCAAACCCTACTCCCCAAGCCACCATGGACGTTTAGAGTAGGAGGAAGGAATGGGACCAGCTTGCGGAAGATGATGCCATATAACCGCCTTCTTCGGAGCGTCGAGGCCAGCGATCGGCGACACTTCTCTTCCTCGCCACCACGGCCGGCCAAGAGGAACACCACCCACCGCCTGTCCACACCGCAACGCCCCTCCCCCTCACTACCACAGCAGGCCAGGAGGATTGTTGCCTCGCAGATCCCCAACGCTAGAAGAAGATCCACAACTTCTTTATTTACGGAGATAGAAACTTCCGTCTTAGTGCACTGCTCTAGGCAGAAGAGCAAGAACACCAAGAACAGAGGTCCAACACCCCTGATCTGGCTGCAAAGATCCGGAGCATAGCTCCAAAACTCCCATACATGGATACAACTACAAAAAAAACAAAAAAACAAGCCCTAACTACTCTGGTGCCAACTCCCGGCCACCGCTCGCCAGCTAATCCGACGAGGGCGCCATGGGAGTGGCCCGGTCCCGAGGAAGCAGTGGAGGGTGCCTCTCGATTCGTACAAGCGGTGGGAGGGGGGTTGTGTATCAACACACATCACACAGGCATGCAAGTCATACACAGAAACACATTTTAAGACATGTTTAGCTCATATACGAACTTTTCCATACTTTACCACACCACGAGTTAGGTAAGTTTGATCGAGTTAGTATGACATTTGAATTACTCCCACACTTGTGGCAAGATTGCGTTCCAGTTTACTTGCTCACATAGTCAGATGCTACTCATCACACAGAAAAGTACGACATGACTTTTAGGTGTAGCAAAGTGTGGCACCAATTTTGATTACCTAACCTTAGGCATGCCTGGCTGAAAATATAGTAAATTGTGGCAACCTTAGTATATTATATACCTTACACCATTTTCATTCGGCATAGTGGCACTCATGTGCCTGCAATATGTAGATCGTACCCATAGGAAAACCATTTAGCAACAAGTATATTATGCTATCTCAGAGAGTAGGAGTTACAATTCCAACAACTTTTTTAAATTTGGTTATTTCGGTATTTTCCAGAAGTATATTTTTCACAAAATATTCATTGTAGATTCAAAGCAAACTCAAATGAAGTTCAAATTAGATTAAATTTTGTATGTTGAAATTTGGATGAGTTAATTCATGTTTTTAGAACTGTGGACTCTTTTAAAACGAAGATTTTGGTGTGTATCAAAATCTGGACCAGCCAAAATTCAAAAAATTCTGTGAGAGTAACACATCCAAGTATGAGAGCCTCTATGTATCATTGTTTGTTCCTAATCCACATAAGGCATATTTATGTAGTTGCACGTTTTGTAAATTATGTGCAATTTTTGGTTTAGGAATGTGAAATCGAGCACAAAGTTTTAGGCCTAAAGTATCACTGGAGATATTTGTTGTCCCAACGAATAGAAGAGTGTGAAATTACTATCGGAAATGCACATTTGATCCCATGTGCATATGCTCCCTTTTTAAAACACATATTTTAGCCTTTTATTTAATCCAAAAAATACTTGTTGTATATCTGCACATTCTACATGCTCACATGGGGTTTCAGAAAAAACGATATGTTTCATGGGATATGTAAAAAGATAAAAACATGTTTGGTGGAGAGCCTTATTTTAGCACCGATTTTTTTCTTTTTTTACACAAGGCATACAAAATGTTTATTTTTTATGAAACGGCTTTATACGCACCTAACATGTGAAGATGTATGCGCATGTATTTGTTTTGAAATATTTTAACATTTCAAAATTGGTTGAAAGTCAAATTCATATAAAGGGAGGATATGCACCCCCAGAGAAAAATAGCCGCGTAACAAAATTATTAAAATATAATGCTAATGTCCTTTTTCCTAGACTAAACATTCTTTCCGTTTTTATTTGCATCACTTTATGGGTTTAGTTAAAGTTAAACTTTGTCTAGTTTGACAAAAATATAATGAAATATGTCAACTTTCATAATACCAAATGTATATAATATAATAGTATACTTTATGATGATTCTAATTTCATTATTGGACTTTACATTGTAAATGATGATATTTATTCTGGATATTTGTTCAAACTTTAAAAACTCTAACTTTAACTGAACCCAGAATGCGAAGTAACACTAAATAGATGGAGTATCATGTGCTCTTTATACCGTATTGTTAGATTAGATCTGTAGTGTGCTTTTACAACTTAAAATCTCCACCCTTCTTTCCCCCGGCTTTAATGTCGTAACAATCTTACCTCTTTCGCCTCAAAAAAAATCTTACCTCTTTTGCTAGATCAAACCTCTTGTATTCTTAATTTTATTTATTATTGCTAGATTAAATCTCCAACGATCCTTCTATAACTTACAAATGTCCACCCTTTTGTCCCCTTGCTTTAACAATATAGCTTAAAATCTTCGCCAATCTTGAACACCCGAAACGGACATCGAGTTGTGCGAATGCGGTGGCCCGTTGGGATGACCTTATATCTCTCCAACTTAAAATGCCCACCTTTCTTTCCCGCTGCTATGATACCGTAACAATCTTTATGTCTTTTTCGAGATCAAACCTCTCGTATTCTTAATTCATTTTAGTATTGCTAGAAAAAAATCTCCACTGTCCTTTTGCAACATACAAATCTCCACCGTTTTGTCCCCTTTGCGTTAACAATGTAGCTTGAAATCTTAACCACTATTTTCATGTTATACTTTAACTAGTTAATAGTAGATGGATGCTGCGATCTGCGAACAATTGTAATCAACACTAGAGAAGGCTCCTAACTGATGCCAAATGAATATATGCCTGAACTGAGTAACTGTCAAGACCCGTGCTGGAACGGAACCTACAGCCTGTAGTAGGTGCGCGCGCGTCTCCACCTCAGCCTGCAGGCGTACTCCGAATGCAGCGGAAGCAACAGATTAGCTGTACTGTGGAGTTCCAAGAGCATCTCCGTGGTTATAATGTATCCGATGGTATAAGCCAAATATGACCACCACGGGCAAAAAATATATTTTTTTCCAATTGTCTAAAATTTAGACATACTCTCGAAACAGGCTTTCGCTCAGCTTTATAAATAAAGCACACATGTGAGACCGCTGCTGGGCCAGACAGCACAACGTCCAAGGACAGACACACAACACGATACACGATGCTGGAGCAGCAGCACACACGCCCGAACTAAAACAAGAGAAAAACAAAAAGAAAGGAGACAGACGGATCGACTAGATGAGGAAGACCGCAACCACTGCGCCCAACAAAAAATGCCCACCATGCTCCTATCTCTCGACTCGTCAAGCACCAAGCAGCACCCTCAAGAGGGAAAACGACCGCCGCTGCCCGGACCAGAACTGGCCCTAGGGTTTCCCCCGGCACACAGAGGGGAATGGATGAAGGGAAGCCATGACGCCCTCCAGGAAGGAAGATGCCACCCGCAGACGGCACCGCGTCGGTGTCGGTCGAGCCGACAAGGATTTCTCCCGATGGCCCTATCCATAACCCCGGACGAGCCAAAGCACAGGAGACCCGTGAGGGACGCGCCACCACCAAACCTTGCCGCCCACGAGCATGCGCCACTCCGGTTTCGACTTCGCCATCATCGTCTCACCAAGCAAGCTGACGCAAGGGCTGCAACATCGCGACAGAGATAGAAATGGACTGGGGCCCGCAGTACCGCGACAGCGCGGGAGGGAACTTCCTCCACCGCCAGCGGCGGTAGTCGACCGGACGTGGCCGCAGACACACCAGTCCACCATAGGTCCGGTTGGGCCCTGCAGGCCCGTAAAACCTCCGCGGAGGCAAACCAGTCCCATGGCGGTCCGGCCGGGCCCCGACGGGCCCGTAAAGTCCGCCACCACGCTGCAACAGGCCGGCCGAGGACATCGAGGATCCTATCCACCCTAACCTGCCAAGATTTAAAGCACAGCCAAAGCAGAGCCGGCCCGCCCGCCTAACCCAGATCTGGACCCAAATGGGCCCGATCTAGGTCACCATGGCCATGCCCGCCTCGAGATTTGCCTGCCATGGATGCGTCGCGCTGCCCCGCCGCCCAAGACCACGCCGCCACACTGGCTCGCCCCCTGTCGACGCAGGCCCACCCAGGAGGAGGGCTGGGGCAGCACCGGACCAGATCGGGCCCGGAAGGGCCCAGATCTGGGCCGCACCACCCTGGCTGCAAGCTCCTGCCAAGCCTCGCCGCAGCACCCACCGTCGCCTGCCGCCTCCGGGCCTGGCCTCCAGCGAGGAGCCGTCCCGCCACCACCGGTCGCCGCGCCGCCGGAGGGCCACGCCGACGCGCCCCGAGGCCAGCGAGCTCGAAAGGGCATGTATGCCCCCATGTGTGGTTTTGGTAATTAATGACAATCTTTATGGACTAATGTGTAAATTGATTTTCACTTGTAGGTTTGTCCATTCGCATTGCTTGAGCCATGTGTTGGTCTCAAGGTTGGAAGATGAAGAAATGTCCAAGGTCTTTGTGCCCATTGGAATCATGAAGAAAGGAGCTTGAAGGTAGATCAAGGCATGTGCAAAGAGTTGCATCAAGATGGGTCAACCTCAAGTAGGGATGAAGAAGGGAGAGCTCAAGATGCGCCATCTCTAGAAGATCTCATGCTTGAAGCTTGCCATCCTCGTGCTCATTAAATGATGAAGACAAGTTCAAAGAAGAGGTTTCCCCATGGAGTATGGGGGAGCAATTTGCAAGTCTTCATCTTCATCAAGCAAGAGCATCTAAGAAAGGTGTTCCCACTATAGAAGAACAAGACGGTCTACATCAAGTTCAAGTGGGATGATCAAGGCAAAGGTATGTTCTTGATAGGGCTTTTCTTTTGCCGGTCTCGTATTGTTAGTTGAGAGACCGGGTTTAGGATAGATAGCCGTACTATCAAGAGGGGCTCTCAAGCGGGTGTCTCGTTTGCATCGTTCGGAGAGAACTCAAACCTTTGCATTTATAGCCTCATCTTTCTTGGTTGTTATTTGGTTCTTGTCCATGAGAGGATCTAGAGCTTGTGGTCATCATCATAACAAGCTCTAGTTTATAATTTAAGGATTTCACTTGCATATCTTATTGCGGTTTTTGATCTTGCGAGTTTTCCGGCTCCACATCTTGGGGGATACTTCACATATATATTCATGGTATTTTCTCCCAAGGTCTATAATTTAAGGATTCTATTCGTCGTTATCTTTCCAACAAAATTGGTTTCATCCCGTTTGGAGTTCGGATGCAAAAGTTATTGCGTTTCTGATTTTCTGGTTTCTGGAATTTCCCTAACCGGAAGTTCCGGCTTGCCATCGGAAGTTCCGCTAGGGCATTTTTGCCGCCGAATGTTCTGGTGGAAGTTTTGGGTCTTCTTAACCTTCTATTTTGGATGTGCTATTTGACGGAACTTCAGTCGGAATTTTCACCAGAAGTTCTGCTCCCACCAGAAGTTCCGGCCAGGGACCGGAAGTTCCACTCAGGCCGAAAGTTCCGGTTGAATTTCCGGCTCTTGTTCCGCTCACGTTCAGTAACCTTCTGTTTTCGTTGTGTCTATTTGATGAAACTTCTGTCGGAACTTCCACCGGAAGTTTTGCTCCCACCGGAAGTTCCGGTGAACCGGCGGAAGTTCCGACCAAGATTCGTTTTTTCAGTTTTTCGCTCCGCAGTTTTTGACCGATGGCTGTGTGCCATCGGAACTTCCGGCCTTCCACCGGAAGTTCCGGCCAGGAGTCGCGAATGCCCATAACGGGCAGATCTGGGAGCTCTTTAAAAGGGGCTCCTCTTCCCCTTCATGGGCACTAGCTTTTCTTCTTGGTTCTTGGCTTTCTCTCTCTCCTCCATTGCTGACCTTGAAGAAGCTTTTCCTCTCCCTTTCCCTTCCTATCATTCTTGCATATTTTTGAGCGATTTGAGAGAGGAGATCTAGATCTACAATCCCCCCAAGCCAAATCCCTTCTTTGTGAAGGAATCATTGGGATCTAGATCTTGGAGAGTTTTGTATTCTCCTCTTGTGTTCTTCCTCCCTTATTCTCCTAATAGCTTTTGTAGCTTTGTTGGAATTTGGGAGAGAAGGACTTGCCCTTGCATTTGGTGCATAGGTTTGAGTTCTCCTCGGAGATTCGGCGAGTTCAAGCTTGTGAGCTTGTTTCTCTTGGGTTCCTTAAAACCCTAGACGGTGTGGTTGGGTTGTTGACCTTTTGTGGTCTTGTAGCCTTTTATGGCGTTGTTGGCCTTTTGTGGCATTGTAGCCTGTTGTGGCTTTGTTGTTGGGAGCCTCCAATTGAGTTGTGGAGTTAGCCCCAATCTTGTACGGGTTCAGTAACCGCCCTCAAGCGTCCCATAGTGGAGCGAGTGCCCGCCTTTTGTGGTGCACACTCGGAAGAATAGGGTGAGCCTTTTGTGGCGTCGGTGAGTTGCGTGCTTCCGCATTCGGGGTGAGGCCTTGTGTGGCGTTGGGTGAGCATCGAGCCACCACACCTCGAGGTGAGCCATTTGTGGCGTTCGGGAGCATTGCGCCATCGCACCTCTCCAACGGAGACGTAGCTTCTTTAGAAGTGAACTTCGGGAAACAAATCTTCGTCTTCGCGTTCATCGGTTATCTCTCAACCGAGCCCTTTACTTATGCACTTTACATTATGATAGCCATCGTGCTTGAAGTATTTACACCTTGCTATCACCTTGTTGCTTGTATTGCTTAGCATAGGTTGTTGGTGCACCTAGGTGAACTTAGTGGCTAGGTTTTGTGCTCAATAAATTAAATGTTAGTGTTATTCCGCATTTACTTGAGCCTAAGCCGTAATAATTTTAAAAGCCTATTCAACCCCCCCTCTAGGCGACTTCCTTTGTACTTTCAGCGCTGCCCAGGGCGAAGCTGCAGACCCGTGCTGCAAGCTCCACGCGCGGGGGAGAAGGAGTCCCGCCGCCGCCAGCGCCTGGCCTTCGGCCGGCGACGCCCTCCGGTGGCGGCGAGGGGAGGGAGGAAGGCCCCTGGGGCGGCGGCGCTGGAGCCCTCCCGTCGCCCACGGGAGCGACGAGGAGGGGCAGTTTTTTCTAGTGTGTAAGTTCCAATTTAGACATA
Organism: Avena sativa; assembly: GCA_916181665.1. Classification (NCBI taxonomy): domain Eukaryota; kingdom Viridiplantae; phylum Streptophyta; class Magnoliopsida; order Poales; family Poaceae; genus Avena; species Avena sativa. The sequence continues at coordinate 159,100,685 of OV702294.1, read as the reverse complement.
CTTTAAACCAGCTACTCATTGTCCACATTTAGACAACCGGGCCATAACGTCTAAAGCAAAACTGGTTGCTCGCGAGCTTGCTCTCGAAACGTATGTTTTACAAGAATTGCTGTATATATTGACTATTTATGTATAGATGGACAAAGACTATCAAATTTATACTATTCGGAAAATAAGGTTATGTAAAAAGATTTTTTTTACACCATTATCTATGTAAAAATATAAACTACCAAATTTAGAAGCCACTATATAAATGCTCTAAGGACCGATTCAATGCATTGGTCGGGCCAACGTGTCCCCCGGCCAGCTAGAAGCCCACAGTGGATCTGTCAGATCACCGTGTCGTGCTGTGTATGCCACAATGCCACGACCCCTACAAATGCAGCTCCATGGCCACCTCGATTGTGGCACTTGTAAGCTGTGACACTAGCAGAGCAGCAGTCCAGCACACAATCACACACACGGTGACAGGTTCAGAGAGCACGGGACCGGACTCTGGAGCATGGCTCCGGCGGCGGCAACGGAGGTCGCGCCAGCAGCGCCTGTGGCCATCGTGGCCGTGCCGTTCCCGGCGCAGGGCCACCTGAACCAGATGCTGCACCTGTCGCTGCTTCTCGCGTCCCGCGGCCTGGACGTGCACTACGCGGCGCCGGCCCCGCACGTCCGCCAGGCGCGCGCGCGCGTGCAGGGCTGGGACGCGCGCACCGTGGGCTCGCTCCACTTCGCCGCCCTCGACATCCCGCCCTACGCGACGCCGCCGCCCGACCCGGAGAGCCCCGTCGCGTTCCCGGGCCACCTGCAGCCGCTCTTCGACGCCTTCTGCGACCACGCCGCGGCCCCGCTCGCGCGCCTCCTCGAGGACCTGGCCGCGTCGCACTCGCACCGCAGGGTCGTCGTGCTGCACGACAACATCATGTCCTTCCCCGCGGCGGAGGCGTCGCGGCTGCCCAGCTGCGAGGCGTACGCGCTCCAGTGCGTGGCGCAGTCGTTCTGCGCGGGGTTCAAGGACCCCGCGCACCCCCTGGTGCGCGCGCTCGGCCTGCCCGTCCCGCCGCCCGAGTCCTTCCTCACCGCGGAGTTCATGGAGCTCGTGCAGCGGCAGGACGGCCTCGGCGTGCCCGGCGCCGGGCTGCTCCTCAACTCGTGCGGCGCGCTCGAGGGAGACTTCATCGACGCGCTCGATCAGACCCTCTCCGAAGACGGCAAGAAGCTGTTCACCATCGGCCCGCTAAACCCACTGCTCGACCTCGACGCGACCGCACCCACCCCGTCGCCGCAGCCGCGGCACGAGTGCCTGGACTGGCTCGACAAGCAGCCGGTCTCGTCGGTGCTCTACGTGTCCTTCGGCACGATGACTTCGCTGCCCGGCAAGCAGATCGAGGAGCTGGCCGCCGCGCTGCAGGGCAGCGGGCAGCGGTTCATCTGGGTGCTGCGCGACGCCGACCGCGCCGACATATTCGCGGAGGCCGGCGGCAAGAGCCGGCACGGAGAGCTGCTACCCGAGTTCACTAAGCAGACCGAGGGGAAGGGGCTGGTGATCACGGGGTGGGCGCCGCAGCTGGAGATCCTGGCGCACGGCGCCACGGCGGCGTTCGTGAGCCACTGCGGCTGGAACTCGTTGCTGGAAGGCCTAGGCCACGGGAAGCCGATCCTGGCGTGGCCCATGCACTGCGACCAGCCGTGGAACGCGGGGTACGTGTGCGGCCACCTCAAGGCCGGGATCGTCGTGAGGCCGTGTTGGAACTAATCTTGTTATTAGTGTTAAAGTTTAGAGTTTGATCATGTTTATTTTCGTGTAATCGAGTCACCGGCCAGAAAGCTGCGGCAATACGCACACATATAGACGTGATCATGTGTGAGTACAAGCTAATGGTCTAGTTTAGTTAGGATTAAATGCATGTAGATGCTAGCTGAGAGGATAAACTCGTATGTGCCACGGGAAGACTAGCTTTAGTAGTGATCAAGTTAGTCAATAGGAGGTGCATGCGTGTGGAGTCCTTGCATGTAGCTGCATGCACCTGGCCAAGTCATGTGGACGGGAGAGAGTTTAGAAGGTGAAGTTAGTGGCCGTTTAAGTAGTGGCTGGTGCTTATCTTGTAATGACTATATAAGGTGAGCTATGGAATGAGAAAAGTAGCGGGTTGGGTACAGATACAATGTAGTCATTGTGATACACCATGAAGAAAATGCTTCACGGCAAAGCCATGTTTTTCTTCCTGGTGCATGTGTGCGTGTGAGTTTCCTGTGAATTCTTGTTCTCTTGCGTGTGTTCTTGTGTGAGAGATTAAAGAGGGGTTGAGAGGTTGAAGAAGATCAGGGGCTGCGAGGTGCAGCCCCCAACATTTGGTATCAGAGCCACATGCGAGGTTCGATTCTTCATCGCCGTCAAGCTGCGTCGCGTGCGAAGGAGGAGGTGTGTTGTTCGGTAAGTTGTGTCGCCGGCGGCAAGGAGGTGGTGGCCAAGACACGGAGGCCATCGCCATCAGGAGTTCCTCGGCCATGTCCGAGTCGTCGACCAGGTGCGTCATCGCCTGCAACATGGAGGCAAGTCACCGGCGAGCTGCGTCACCGGTGGCGAACATGGAGGTGGGTCACCGGCGAGCTGCGTCACCGGTGGCGAACATGGAGGTGGGTCACCGGCGAGTTGCGGCACCGACGGCGAACATGCGACAGCGAGCGTGCCATGGCGGCGTGCTCGTGGCGAAGTCGTAGGAGGTGTGTCTCTCACCGAGGTCGGCGGAGACGACGGCAATCGGCGTGACAAGATGGCATTGGCGGCCGTCTGCGTGTTGCACCGACGACATCGTCGATCATGGGCTTCAAGAGAGGAAATAAGGATAACAAGATTAGGGAGGCGATTGTTGGAACTAATCTTGTTATTAGTGTTAAGTTTAGAGTTTGATCATGTTTATTTTCGTGTAATCGAGTCACCGGCCAGAAAGCTGCGGCAATACGCACACATATAGACGTGATCAGGTGTGAGTACAAGCTAATGGTCTAGTTTAGTTAGGATTAAATGCATGTAGATGCTAGCTGAGAGGATAAACTCGTATGTGCCACCGGAAGACTAGCTTTAGTAGTGATCAAGTTAGTCAATAGGAGGTGCATGCGTGTGGAGTCCTTGCATGTAGCTGCATGCACCTGGCCAAGTCATGTGGACGGGAGAGAGTTTAGAAGGTGAAGTTAGTGGCCGTTTAAGTAGTGGCTGGTGCTTATCTTGTAATGACTATATAAGGTGAGCTATGGAATGAGAAAAGTAGCGGGTTGGGTACAGATACAATGTAGTCATTGTGATACACCATGAAGAAAATGCTTCACGGCAAAGCCATGTTTTTCTTCCTGGTGCATGTGTGCGTGTGAGTTTCCTGTGAATTCTTGTTCTCTTGCGTGTGTTCTTGTGTGAGAGATTAAAGAGGGGTTGAGAGGTTGAAGAAGATCAGGGGCTGCGAGGTGCAGCCCCCAACAGGCCGTGGGAGAAGAACCGGGAGACGGTGCCGGCCAAGGACATCCATGAGGTCATCAGGAGGGCGATGGACTCCGACGAAGGCGCCGCCCTGAGGAAAGCGGCGAAGGCGCTCGCCGAGGACGTTCGTGCGGCCGTGGCAGAAGGAGGCTCGTCGTGGGCGGACATGGAGGCGTTCATTCGTCACATCACCAAGTGAAGGAAAGATTGACGTAATAAATGCTCTGAATCGACCGCTGCATGCGCAGCTGTTATGAGAGCCGCACATGTGTGATTTATTTGAAGTGTACCATATCACGTTTGTGTTTGCTTCCGATGTACTGTCTTTTTCGTTTGCTCCGTTCGGATTCATGAACGGCTCGAGAGCATGCAAACCACCTGCTATGTCTCCTGAGTCATGTGGCAAAGTATGTTTTCTTGGTCGCATTAGAATCATATGGCACTGGTGGCTTGAAGTTAATAAGAGATAATTAGTTGGATTCTTATATTATACTATATCCTTATGATGTCAAATTATGTGATGTGAAAATATTAACACTTTCATAATACAATGTGGGTGTCTTCTCTATATACACACGTGCATTTTATAGAGTATAGAGTATGCACGCGTCGGTAACTTCGTACTAAATCCACCTTAACTCATAAGAGTACACTTTTGACAAGAAAAAACATTTACAGAATCTTGTTGAAAGTTTAATTTCTACTCTAGAAATATCCACAAATAAGCTAATATAATCATACACTAGAAACCATTACTAGGATATTTTTTAGACCACATGCTTTGATATCTCTACCATAATATATATATGTCAATGGTCTATGCTAAAATGTTTTATGAAATAAATATTGTTACAAAATAAAGTTTAAGTGTAGCACAAGGCAAGTTCTTTTCAACGGTATACAGTACAATGCATAACAAATAACACTTCTACTAATGCTTATTAACTTTGTTAGGTGATTAGCTATGCGATATAACTAATAAAAAAGTATACTTATTAAAAAATGCATTTGCTAAAGTGAGTTCTAACAAATTACAAAAGTTCAATATAAATTGTTTTTATCTAAAATTCACCTTTGGTCCAAGATATGCTTGTAACCGACTGTAAGAAAGATCGAATGGTATTTGTTCCGCTCCAAAAGGAAATACAGTAGTGTGATTAGTCATCGATCAATAAACCCACAATTTTACCATAATCCTTAGCTTATGACCTGTTACGTCATGACGCAACTGGTTTCCGACCATAGCATAGAATAGCAACGGCAAGCACCCTTGAAATCCTTAGATTTTATACATCCATGAAACATAAGTGGTAGCTGCCATCATTTTTTATATCAAACACAATGAATGGTATGTGTTGCACAAAAAATGGACTCGACAATAATCATTTGGAACATAATTAGGTCATACTAATGTAACTTAGACAACAAATGGGATTTGTCTTAAATGACACTATATTCAAGAGAGCTGAAATAGTTAGCTTAGGAATACTGACACATTTTTGGACAAAAATTGAAACCATAGAAAAGAGAGACAATGGTAGAAAATAGGCCTCTAGTCCCGATTCAGGACGGCCTCTAGTTTCGGTTGCACAATCGGGACTGCCAAATCAGGACTAGAGATTCGATCTTTACTCACGGTTCTGTTACAAACCGGGACAAAAGGGTCTCCATGTGGTTCCGTGGAGTGTGATGGGCTGAATGACCTTTAGTCTCTGTTGGTATCACCAACCAGGACTAAAGTGTTTCTACCACGGTTGATAACACAAAATGGGTTTTAGGGTTTAGGGTTTTGTGTTATCCTTTTCATTTTATGTTATATGTTCAATTATTTTTCATTTTGTGTTTTCATTTCAATCAATTTTTCATAGACATATTCTACGCTACTACATACTGTACACGTTGATGCATACATAATATAATTTCTCTTACGAGTATACATACATATATATACAACTTGGTATACCAGTCCCAATCAGGACTAGAGCCCGTCTATTTGATTACATGAAGATCATTAAATTACATGGATGCTTTAGACTCTATCTATATTGTATTCTCCATTTGAGGATATGACTTCCTCAAGCAAATATCCCGACAATTCTTCTAGAATTGCTAGTAGGTGGTCCCATGGTAGGAGTGTATCCCGTGTCGCATCCAACTATAAAGAAGGAGATCAATATGAACATATCAATCATCATAACAAAAATTATGAATAAAACTCAACGCAAATTATAGTAATAAACTAAATTGTGAATATTGTTTACGTAATCGAATAAATTCCACGTCCTGCTCAATAGTCGAGCGAATGAACTCTTAGACGTAGTATCCACATAAGTTAGTCTCATGTGGCTGTCTCGCACACTTTACGGAAATAGATTTCAATCAAATAATAATCAAACATAACAATTGTATTGAGACTAGAATTAAAGAGATACGCGGACCTAGCTCGTATCCAAATAATAATAATCAAGCATGATCGCTGCCCGACAAGCAGATCGAGGAGCTGGCCGCCGCGCTGCAGGGCAGCGAGCAGCGGTTCATTTGGGTGTTGCGCGACGCCGACTGCGCCGACATATTCGCGGAGGCCGGCGGCAGGAGCCGGCACAGAGAGCTGCTATCCGAGTTCACCAAACAGACCGAGGGGAAGGGGCTGGTGATCACGGGGTGGGCGCCGCAGCTGGAGATCCTGGCGCACGGCGCCACGACGGCGTTCGTGAGCCACTACGGCCGGAACTCGTTGCTGGAAGGCCTGGGGCATGGGAAGCCGATCCTGGCGTGGCCCATGCACTGCGACCAGCCGTGGAACGCGGGGTACGTGTGCGGCCACCTCAAGGCCGGGATCGTCGTGAGGCCGTGGGAGAAGAACCGGGAGACGGTGCCGGCCAAGGACATCCAGGAGGTCATCAGGAGGGCGATGTACTCCGACGAAAGCGCCGCCCTGAGGAAAGCGGCGAAGGCGCTCGCCGAGGACGCTCATGCGGCCGTGGCAGAAGGCGGCTCGTCGTGGGCGGACATGGAGGCGTTCATTCGTCACATCACTTAAGATTGACGTGATAAATGCTCTGAATGGACCGCTGCATGCGCAGCTGTTAGAGCAAGTTTAGTAGTATAGCCTAATGCTGGCTATAAGCCAATGCCATGTCATCTATAGCCATCACTATAGCCAACAAGTACAATAGGTAACTACAAACATGTACTAGTTTACTAATACATGCCCACATGTCACTCCCACAAAATGCCTAGGAATACGTGTTGTAGTTGTCTCTTAACTTACAGCTAGCTCTTCTCTCTCCAACTCAGCCAAAATATAGTATTTTATCTCTTATAGTCAGCTGATGTCACCTTATTGTACTTGCTCTTATGAGAGCATCACATGTGTGATTTATTTTGAAGTGTGCCATATCACGTTTGTGTTTGCTTCCGATGTACTACTGTCTTTTTCGTTTGCTCCGTTTGGATTCATGAACGGCTCGAGAGCATGCAAACCACCTGCTATGTCTCCTGAGTCATGTGGCAAAGTATGTTTTCTTGGTCGCATTAGAATCATATGGCACTGGTGGCTTGAAGTTAATAAGAGATAATTAGTTGGATTCTTACATTATACTATACTTATGATGTCAAATTATGTGATGTGAAAATATTAACACTTCCATAACACAATGTGGGTGTCTTCTCTATATACACACGTGCATTTTATAGAGTATAGAGTATGCACGCATCGTTAACTTGGTACTAAATCCACATTAACTCACAAGAGTACACTTTTGACAAGAAAAACCATTTACAGAATCTTGTTGAAAGTTTAATTTCTACTCTAGAAATATCCACAAATAAGCTAATATAATCATACACTAGAAACCATTACTAGGATATTTTTTAGACCACATGCTTTGATATCTCTACCATAATATATATATGTCAATGGTCTATGCTAAAATGTTTTATGAAATAAATATTGTCACAAAATAAAGTTTAAGTGTAGCACAAGGCAACTTCTTTTCAACGGTATACAGTACAATGCATAACAAATAACACTTCTACTAATGCTTATTAACTTTGTTAGGTGATTAGCTATGCGATATAACTAATAAAAAAGTATACTTATTAAAAAATGCATTTGCTAAAGTGAGTTCTAACAAATTACAAAAGTTCAATATCAATTGTTTTTATCTAAAATTCACCTTTGGTCCAAGATATGCTTGGAACCGACTCTAAGTAAGATCGAATGGTATTTGTGCCATTCCAAAAGAAAATACAGTAGTGTGATTGGTCAATGATCAATAAACCCACCATTTTACCATAATTATTAGCTTATGACCTATTACATCGTGACGCAACTGGTTTCCGACCATAGTGCAGAATAGCAACGGCAAGCACCCTTGAAATCCTAAGGGTTTGTACATCCATGAAACAGAAGTGATAGCTACCGCCGTCATTTTTTTATATCAAACACAATGAATGGTACGTGCTGCACAAAAAAATGGACTCAACAACTATTATTTCCACAAAACATTTCTGCATTTATTTCATCATAACAACTATTCATTATTTGCAAAATTGTATCTTTGTACTAAATGTAACGTGCATGAAGTACACATGAAGAACATGTCACTAGTGATCATATATATACCCCAAATAATTAAATCTCCTATCTTCATTAAATCACTGGTTAGTTTACCGTAACAGTGTTGTTTGTTCATGAAAATACAACGTTTAGCACATAATAATGTGTTTAACTGTTGATTTCTACAAATGACCACTAATTTTTCAAATATCTAGGCTGAGTATATATAATGGAACTATTCATCTTGCATGAAATTATGAGGCAATCATGCTAGCAAGGTAGAACGGAAAGGAAGTATTATAACTACAAATTAAACTCTAAACATGAAATACTTTTATGGACATACATATACATACTAGGAATTTTTTGGACATATAACCATAAAACTAACAGGAAGAATCATTGAGCAAGGAACGGTTAAATTTGCATGAACTACAAATTGATAGAAGTATACATATTATATAACACATTTCCGGCATGCCTGGCTGCTCCTCAATTCATGACGTGTAATCAAGGGAGACTTCATCGACACGACTCGATCAGACCTGTCAAGATGGTAAGGTGATGTTCATCATCAAGTGTAATGCATTCTAGTAATACAGAGGTCAAGTGTAATGCTTGAAGACTGTCAAAAAGTGTAATGCTTAGAACTCTTTAATTAATAAAGTCCAGAATAAGTATTGCCTTATATTTAATTACATATTTTTCTGTCACTACACACGGTGTTGAATAAAAGAGCAATTTACCAAGAAAATTATCCATAATAAACGCTAGATAAAACATGATTAGAATAATAGGCAATATACTAATCATGTGAAATAGTGAATACATATTAAGGCACATAACCAAACAGACTGCAAGACAAAGATCTTAAGATGCGATCAGAACAAGTTTGAGAAAGAAAACATACACGGCAGCAGCAGAAGAGGAACCGCCGATGTTCGTGTTGGCATCGTCGTTAGCCATGTCGTCGAGGAAGAGGGTGCTGATGTCAGGGAAGAAGTCCTCGTTGGGGAAGACGTCGGCGCAATCGCTATCTGAGAGGGAGTCCGTGATGAAGCCAGTAGTCGCGCCGGTAGCGCTCCCCAAAAACCTTATCGCCCTTCTCCCGTACAGGACTCGAAGCAGCGGAGTCTCGGAGGCCTACTGTCCCGGCTCGCGGTGCACGCCGCAAGATGGGATGGAGAAGATCTAGGTAGCGCAGTGCTCTGGAACTGGAGGCGCAAATGATGTGTGGCAGTGTGTCTGAGAGGAGGCGCGACCTCTCTCTTATATAGACACAGAGGGGTAGGCAGACAGGCTGCACAGAAGATGAAACGAACAGACAGAAGTTGAAGCGAACAGGCGACAGCCCACCAGACAGCCTCCACTCAGTTCGTATTTATTTAGCTCATATTAAAAGTCCACTTGAGCAAAACGTTTCAACTTTTGTAACTGGAGGCGCAAGACGGGGTGGAGAAGATCTAGGTAGCGCAGTGCTCTGGAACTGGAGGCGCAAAGGATGTGTGACAGTGTGTCTGAGAGGAGGCGCGACCTCTCTCTTATATAGACACAGAGGGATAGGCAGATAGGCTGCACAGAAGATGAAACAAACAGACAGAAGTTGAAGCGAACAGGCGGCAGCCCACCGGACAGCCTCCACTCAGTTCGTATTTATTTAGCTCATATTAAAAGTCCACTTGAGCAAAACATTTCAACTTCTGTACGACTGTTCATATACCATTCATGCGTGGCAAAATAAAGCTTGGCTCGACGAGATTTCCGCAACCTGCAACCCGCAGCGCGCGCGTCATGACGAGCCGTGGCGAGGAGGAGCGCGCGTGTGAAACTCTCTTTCTCCTTCTCATCCTTTTACCAAGTGGTAGGAGAGCTCACCTTATAAGCTGGTCCAACTTCCACTCAACTAGCAATGTGGGACTAAACATTTGTCCCAGCTCTTGCCTTACATAAATGGGCCAAATGGGCCTCTAGGATTTCAGGAATTTATTGACATATAATAAATGGACTGGGCCTAATTAGGCAAAAATTCCAACACACGGGAGGTGTTTTGACTCGTATGTTGGATTAAAATATATTACTCTCTTTGTCTAAAAATAGATGTCTCAGATTTGTCAAAAATTAAGACACTATTTAGTATATAGGTTCATCCAAATTTTAATAAATTTAAGATATCTACGAAGAAAAGAAAATATACTGTAATAATGTAAAATAATGTAAGAGGATAAGCCCAAAAGCAGAAATGGCCCAGAGACCAGCAGTCTTTCTTAGAACCGGTTCCCGTTTGAAGGGTTATGGAAAAAAAAAAAGACCAGCAGTGTGTTTTTCCCACGCAGTACTAGTCACAGAGACGATAAAGACAAACTGACAGTGACAGCCCCCTCAAAGAAAAAATGAACTTCACACTATCCGCCTTCTTCTACTTAACCATCGAAAACCTGCAAACCACTGTCCAACCTTAACCCCTAACCATCCACAATCAACCCAAGAAACCTGCAGCTCTGCAAGGCTACTGTTCCGCACTCAAACGCCAAAAAGGATCAGGGCACCTAGGGTTCCGCGCATCGACGGCGGCGGCGTCTCGGTCTCTCCTCGCAGCAATGCGCGCGCCGGCGGTGAAGGCTCCCTCGCGGGAGAAGCAGCCGGTGAAGCGGAGGGGCCGGCCACCCAAGTCCCGAGGGAAGAAATCGCAGCTCGCCCTTCTTGGTGAGTACCCTGTACCGTACCGTGCGAGACGAAGCTGTGAGTGAGCCCCTCGTTTGTTTGCGCTGGGTTTTTTTTTTCTGCTGCTGCAATATCTGAAGGAATTCTGTATAGTATTATAATGGCAGAACCTGTTCCTGGTTCTGTACTTGTAGTCTTTATTTAGTTAGGATGTGGGGACGATTTGGAGGTGTGGTGTGTTGCCTAGGAAATTAATCAAATCGATGATCATGGAAACGAACAACGACATAACCAGAGCGTTTCCAGTCGCATGCTTGCTGTGGTGATGTAATGGTTGCCGCTGTTGCAGTAGATGCCATTGTTAATGGACCATGATCTTGCCGGCCACAAAGCTGTTCTCGATATATAAAGATGCTCCTTTTCCATGTGCAATCTATCACCATTAAGTCCAAGAGATGTAGCGAAACGCATCTGCTAGCGCCGCCTCGCGTCGCCCCCTCCAGGCGACCGAGGGGGCCAGCCCTAGCGCCCTCCGCCTCCCTCTTCCCTCTTCTTTCCCCACCTCGTCGCCTCCGGAGGGCCGCCGGCCTAAGGCACGCGTGGATCCGGTGAAGGGGGCGGCGGGGATCTGTCTTGGTGGCTCTCGCACGGCTGAAGGGAGGAACTCTCCTGCGCTGGAGAGCCTCGGATCCGAGACGGCGGCCTCGCGCGGGTGGACGGCGTCGACGTGCGGAGGCCACAGGATCTGAAGAGGGCTGCTCCTCCCTGCGCATCTCCTCCCCGGCCCTGGACCCTGTTTCGGCGGCTGGTGGGTGCTGGAGGCAGGGCTAACCGGGGGAAAACCTTGGCCGATGGCGGCCACGATGTCGACGACGCTGCAGGCGCCGTTCTCCTTCCTAAGGCGACATCAAGGTGGAAGCATCGACCATTCAGGTGGCTGAGACGGCACGCTTGATCCGTCCACCGAAAATCGGCCGACGGTGTGGGGATCGCTGCGTCGGCTTTAATAAAGGAGGTGGTCCTTGGATTTCTTTCGTGCGAAGACGAAGATCTGCTTGATGTCTGCCTTCGTTGATCTGGACTGGAGAGGCGAGTTTCGGAAGGCTCCGCCGGCGAACTTCCATGGGCGTATCATGCCTGGAGATTGCTGGATCGGAAGGTATTTGGTCGTGTGTTTCTTGTTTTTCTAGACGTTTGGTTTCAGCGGGAGCGTTGCGAAGCTCTGTTGTTTGTTCCCACCAAGCGCCACTCATCGAGCCATGGTGAAGTCAGATGCGGAGAATGACAAGAAAGCGGAAATATGAGGGTAGTGATGGTGATTTTAGTTTTTGTGGCGACGGAGAACTGGATGCGTGATCTGTGACTCGTAGCAGCGACCGTTGGTGCAGGAAGACAACACAGGAGGAGTTCCCAGTCTTACCTTGCAGGGTGAAAATCCAAGGTCTGGCCTTAACTGGTTGTGCCTGGCAATGGCCTTGTTGAAGGCATTGTTTTGCGAGCGAGGACTTTCTCCTGGGTGAAAACCTATGATCTTTGATTGGGCAACGACGGCGCTTGGGCACTGTTTCCTTCTTGAAGGCGTTGTTATTGGAGTGGAGGACTACTAGTGTTGTTCTGATGTTGTCAGTGTTGTTGCTTTGAGGCGGGACTTTTTCTTTTTTGTAATTCTTTTTTCTTTTTTCTGGGCTGTGTGCATCCGTAGGGCCGCTAGGGCATGCGTTGTTGCAGAGGCTGGGTATAATTGGTATTCCTGTGATATTAATATATACTCTTTTCCAAAAAAAAGTCCAAGAGATGTGCAACTACCACATGATAATAAATTTTCATTTTTCTTCTACAAGTCTGCACATTTGACAGTCCAAGCACATGATGTGTGTTAGTGCTTGTATATAACTGGAGGTTCATCCTATTGCTGAAGTTTACCTCTCGGATAATTTCATCTCTTTCAGTACAATGCTTTAACTTCTGTATGTTCATCCAGTGGCCCTGAATTTATGTTTTGATCACAGGGGGATGTGCACCTGGAAATGCATTTGCTCCACATGTACTGCGTATCAATCAGGGAGAGGTATGTAGAAATTTATTTTGTGTGTGTTTGTTTTACTATTTGTCACTTTACCTTAAGATGGAGCTTCAGTTGCTGAGCAGTGTTCCCATTTTCTCTGTCTAACCTGGTTTAGTGTGTTACTGATTATCTGGGTGCTTGAACCTGGAGAGAGTTTGCTATGGGATGTTTAGAAATATGCTGTACTGTACTATTGTTAGTTTTTAGGAGTGTGTTACCTGCAACATGGTCGAGGTTAACGTTTGTTAGCTGTCCTGTTCAGTAGCAAATTTCCAAATGTTGATGACTCTGAAATTTATTTTAGCAAATTGCAGATTCTCATCATTAACGTAGTACATATTTATCTGACTACCATAACACCATAAGGCAGGTGCTCCCTCCGGTCCATGTACTTAACTAGATACATACGAATCTAGATAAAGTTGAGGCCATTAATATGGACCGGAGGGGGTATTACATATCCATTTCAAACAATGCTGCAGTATACTTGTATGTGCTTGTGCAGTGCAATCTATATGGGATCTTCTGTTCATCATGTTTTATTCATTGAGAAGTCCTTGATCCTTATACAATTGATGGACTAGAGATTGCTCTTGCCATGCTTCCCCACAAATCTTTGGTCTGGCTCTGTTTATGGTGTCAATATGTTGCAGAAATATCACTTTTCACTTCTTTCTACTTTTCCCACCCACTTCCTATTTCTGAAGGAAAATGGGTGGGGTTCATAATTACTGGCTAGAGAAGATTCAGTGAGTGTTTTGTTCATATGGTTGCCTATAATTTAACAGCAATGATACACAGGATATTACTCTCAGGATTATGCTGTTATCAGAGATGCATGACAAATCCATCTGCATTCTATCAGCCAATGGCACATTATCAAGCGTAACCCTCCGTCTATCTTCAAAGTCAGGTGGCCTTAACAATGCAGTTTACAAGGTTCGCCTCAGTGTTCTCAATATCTAACGCTAGATACTACTACTATACCCCACATTCAGCAACGAATTGCTTGTCTTATCTCAGTTGCGCTTAGACTAGTTATGTAGGCTAGTCCAGTACAAATTCTTTAGCCCCTTGTGTAGCAGGAAAAAAATGCTTTCCCTCCTGGTCTTATCTTGAGTTTATTTTGCAGGGTCACTTTGAGATAATTTCACTAAAAGGCTCATATCTTATATCTGACGAGGGTGGCAAAGGAAACTGCGATGGGGGGTTAAGCATTGTAGTTTCTACTCCGTGCGGCAGCCTGTTTGGAGGTAGCGTTGGAGGGCCGCTGATTGCTGCAGACCCTGTGCAGGTACATTGCTTGATTTTTTCAATCATCAAGTGGAACTACAGGTACAAGCCAGAATAACATAAACCAATACAAGACTTCCCCAAAGAGTTGTTGTGAAATAGTCTATGCCATCTTCCTGTTGTTCTTTTCCGTCTATATTCTCTCTTGTGCAGAAGTTCAGAGAGTTAATCTTTTATTACGTGTTATTACCTCAGGTGATTGCTGGAAGCTTCAATTACAAGGTGGCAGAGGAAATGATGGAGCCAAAGACCAGTGACAGCCAACTTACTGAACTGAAAGTACCCTGGGAGCTGGATGCAATGCCTTATGAGCCATTTTCACCTTTGCCTCAGTTTGGGTGGTCCAGGATTGAAGATGTCGAACTTGGGCACCATGTCTTCGACCTGACCGATGATTAGCAGCACTTGGGAGTACATGTGTGAAGATAGTACATGATGGATAGTATAACATAACAGTTAAAGGGGTCTAGCTCTTGAAAACTTTGAAGTCCAAAGATACGTTATGTATGGTAGACGGGGAGAGTACTTACAACTTCACATGCATACTTTGCAAAGTTTAAAATACTTTTGAACTCTATTTCTGAGATTGTTAAAGGTGTAAATTTGGTATGAGGTTCGCTTATTCAGGAACAACATCATGGCACCACAGACTTGTCTCGGTATGCTAAACTAGTCGTGGAACTCATTTCTTGACAATTATATGCAGAGTCGCATCATGCTATCAAGCCGATGCAGTGATGTGACAAATTATGTTCTTTAAAAACGTAACCAGACAGCACAAGGATCCAATTAAAGGCATACCGAACAGATACAATATTTGAAATTCATTAACACGACATATACAAGTACATAGTAGGATGTGGAAAATGTAGCAGACTCGCAACCTCTGAAATGCTGGGTACATAATTTTATTCAACACAACATTATTAATGTTTATAGCACCGATGTAGTACAGAAGTGCTGATTTTTCTACAGCCTCCAACCAGCAGGTCTAAGAGACCCCAAGCAGCTTCTTGATGTCCTTCTGCAGATATCCAGAACAAGTGTTATTTTGAATGCCCAGCGCTTCAGAATTCAGCTTCTACAAGGGAATGTGAATCATGGTGCTGTAAGTTACCTCAATGCTCAGAGGGGAAGTGGTCGGCGCATAGCGGTCCACGACGCGACCCTCCTTGTCAACCAAGAACTTGGAGAAGTTCCACTTGATGCTGTCGCCGAAAAGACCACCTTTGCTAGACTTCAGGAACTTGTACAAGGGGGATACCTCCTTGCCGTTGACATCAACCTGGAGGACAATAGGAGTTAGGGTACAAAACTACACATTAGAACATTCTTCTTAGATTAATATCCTAAACAAATGGGGATCGTGGATGATCCCATTTGAAAGTTTGAAAATTTTGAAAGTATATCACACTGGGACAGGTTATCCTACCCGAGCAGATCATTATTACTGGAACAGATAAATGTATTACTCTGGTTGAGGAAAACAGCTGCACAAATCTACCTTGTCAAAAATGGGGTACTCAGCCTTGAAGCGAGTGCAGGCAAACTCGACAATCTCCTCGTTGGTGCCAGGCTCCTGCCCACCAAACTGGTTGCACGGGAAAGCCAGGATTTCAAGTCCTACAAATCGGCAAGAGAACATAGTGGTTAATTAGCATCCCAATAACCAAGGACTACTACCGTTAAGCAAAATGGGCAGACTGGGTGAAGTAAAGCACCTTGGCCCTTGTACTTCTCGTACACCTGGCTCAGCTCGGTGTAGTTTGAGTTAGTTAGGCCACTGGAACAATTGGTCAGAAACAACAATTAGCAGTTGAAGAAGTACTGTTTTCTACGAAAATTATTTTTTAGATGTCTACGTCAGCCAGATTATCTTGGAGAATCAAGCACCAGTAGGCAGCAGGTGACTAATCCAATTTGACCATCTGTTTGATGTGGACTATGCAGCGACAATTCGATCTTAAACGCGCTGTGCCTGTATGTAAAACTGAAAAGATATCTCATAGCCAAAACGGAGATGCTAATTCCTAATTCTTACCACTGGGACGCGACGTTAACAATGAGAAGAACCTTCCCCTTGTAGACGCTCAGGTCGACGTCCTTCCCGCTAGCATCCTGCACAGCAAATCGCGTCCGTTAGGGTCGTGCTACTGCACAATTCACCTTTCATCTTGCAGAAATTCGAACTGATGGCTAGCGAATTCAGAGAGGTTATTAGCAGGATAATTCCTCGGATCGGCAGAGAAATTCACACGGAGCTCCAACGAATTAGCAAGAGCGCGAAGCAAGCACGCCTCGATCTTTACCTTGACGGCGAAGTCGGGGGGCCAGGCCAAGAGGGGAATCTTAGTAGCGTGTGGGGAAAAAGCAGAGAATCAAAGCGCGTGTAGAGTCTGGAGACGAGCGGAGCTGACCTTGACGGTGAAGTCGTGGACGGAGGTTGCGGACGACGCGGCGGCCATGGTGGACGCGGTAACGGCGGCGAGGCGAGATCGAGCGGGGTCGGGAGTCAGGAGCAACGGGTAGTTGGGAGCTGGGAGGCGGGCGGGGGTAGCGTGGAGACGACGGGAGAGAGTGCGATGATGAGGGGTGGGCCGAGGCGTTACCGGAGGATTTATAAGGCCAGGCCCACGGTGAGAGGAGGTTGGAGGTTCGGAATCTTATGGGCAAAGTAACGGAGGTGTGAATGCTCCGCGGCTGCGGGCTGTGTGTGTAGCCCGCGACGGAGGAAGCTCGTACTACTCACGTGTGAACGGAACCTCCCCTAAAAAAAAACGTGTGAACGGAACCGAGGCGCTGGGTCAACCAAGGGCGGCTGTCTGTGACCGGACCAGACGGCCTCCACGGAGAACCGTCCGATCGGGAGATGAAGGTGGTAGAAGCATCTAGAAGCGTCCGGAGAGAGGAAGCACCTGTCCCGTGCGCGCGGTCAGGTGCAGTTGTCTGCTCGCATGCGAACAGATTTCGCCCTCCGGAATCCCTTCGTCGACGCGCGTACGTACTCCAAATACGATGGCGTTGCACATACGCGAGGCAAAACAAAAGGAGAGCTAGGGAGGGAAGTTGGGATGCCTGGCTGGCATATATCCCGTCGTCGTGCCTGGCATGGCACGCATCACGCGTGGGCCGCCCTGTGCGGATGTCGCTCGCGCGATTTATGCCGGCACGCGGTTACGGTTCTCGCGAAATGCCAACCGCATGAGCGGATGCCGCATACGTGGAGCGGCGACCATTGCAAGGCAACAAGCCTGGAGACAAGTTTTTTTTTCTTTTCGAAAGAGCATTTTTGGTCTCATTTTGTTGTAAATAAAGACACGCTGTCAAAATGATACTACTGTAATAGGAATTCCCTACGGAGCAAAGTAAAGACAAAGAACGAAAATCAGGAGTACCTACACCCCACAGGAAGCTCCCGTGCGCGTCGCATTCATCAAGTTGTCGACGAAGAGTACCACATGTTCTCTCACTCCAGGTCATGGAGCGTTGATCCTGCCAGTGGGTAGAGAGGACAGGAGAAGTGGCAACTCGGTCACGTGTAAAAGATAGAAGGCCGTCGAAACCGCCTCACACCAGCGCTAAAGGGCGTTGAGATATGATCAGAACTTGTCCATAGAAGACGGCAAATGGTGACCGAAGGTAATCTCAGCTCCACGACGATGCCTCCAAGAGAGTGACGATGCCATGCGTCGCTGTCATCAAGACCGAAACGGTCAAAGGTTTCCACCCGGAACCCTCGCATGGAGGAGGTAGCCGCAACGGCGCCCCCAAGCGGTGTTGCAGCTGGCGCTGGGCTATCACCCGAAATCACAATCACACCACATAGAGGTATCATGGTCAACCTGTCATCAATAAACCAAGCCTCCAAAATACGCTCAAGGAGCCTCCACTGCCGAGGTACCATGTAGGAGAAATTAGTTTATCTCGCACTTTAGGAAATGGGATGTACTATGGACAATGTTGCATTCTTACTTTAGCGGTCAACTTTCTCTCTATTGCTAGACTTTCACCTATAAGCCTGATATAGTGTTTAAGCATCCGAGGCCACCATATCTACCTATATATGGCATTTATTTTCATTCTAAGTAAATTTCTCATGTGTTATTATATTTTTATTTCAAGTCCTTGTGCTTTTGTCTATGTTTAGTGTGGGGAAGTAGTGAAGAGGATCGTAATGTGCTTGATTCAAATGTGCAAGATAGTAGGAAATGGATTCCTAGTCCTAAAATAATTTACAAATGAAAATGTTGAACTCCTCTTCTATACGGGCAGGGGGCCTAAATACGGCTGCCACTTAGTATTATCATGTGATAAAATGTTAACTATGCATGTCTTTAAGTAATGGGATTTGGAGGTTACTTTTTTTACATATGTGTTAATCTCTCCTTCTATCTATGAAAGGCATTTCTATTTTTTTCTGACTCAAGAAATAAAAGTTTCTCAAAAATCTACTATAAGACCAATGTTAGGCACAATTCCATTTTTCATAAGCTTGCTTATGTTTCATACGTTCTCATCTTGCACTTGCACAATACCTTGCTTCATTGTCTTCATTATCCATGGTACTTAGAAAGAGTAATTTAGTGCAAGATATTTTATTTCTTTTATACGCGTGAAGTTTATTTAGTCTTCTACTTGATGTGATGATTGCTTGCTTCAATTACTTGTCGAATAAATATTATACTTATGGTAGTAATGATCATTTTTTTTACTTTGTATCTGTTGACAACGAAGCTCCAAACTCGAAGTTTATTTATCACGTTTATGCTCGAGGACAAGCATATGTTAAGTTTGGAACGTTGGTGCATGCAACATGCATACATGAACTTTGTAGTTTATTCTCACATATTTTATCATATTTGCATCATATGTACCTTTATATCCATGAGTTGCATTGAATATGGGGATTTTCCAATGATCCCCATTTATTTCGGTTTTAACTTTATATAATAGAAAAAGTCTGTTTTGTGTATTTTTTAGTTTCATTGAACTTTGAGAATTCAAAAGGACCCGTGATTATTTTAAACGGTTGTTTTTCACCAGAAGACGGACTGCCACCAAAGGGGAGGAGGAAAAGGGTAGAGGAAGGCCTAGAACTCATCCATGGAGGGGCTAGGAAGGTTCTAGAGCCTTAGAGCTCTGATGTAGTCCATATTCACACTAATATTTCCGTCTTGACCTAAACCGACTATATATATGCCCCTATAGCGATCTTGCGAAGAGGCGGAGCAGTGGAAAAAACATACAAAATAGAGAAACAGAGGCAGTGACTTGAAATATTGGAGGGTGAATGCTAGCGAATTTGCTGACGATTGGATCTCCAAACTCTCCAATCCGTCTCCATGATGAACTAGGAGTAGTCTACCCCCAGACTACAGGTTTGTGGTAATACCTTGATCTTGAACTCTCTCTCTCTCTCTCTCTCTCTCTCTCTCTCTCTCTTGCTATCATTGATTTAGAACCAAATGAGCTCGCTACATGATTATTGTCACATATGTAATTCATTGATGGTGAATCTTTTGATTATTCGATGAGTATATGAGATTGCAACTTTCATTTTGTGTTTGATGTACCTGTACATGTATATTACTATCTCATTCTTGCATACATGTTCAGATCAAACTAGTATGCGAGAACATGTGAGTGAGAGCGTATGCATTAGATAGAGTAACTGGTAGTAACAACTGAATAGTGATGAAAATTTTGATACCTACTATGGTTTTACCTTCCCGTGGTTACCTCATAAATAAATGCATGTGTTACATCCACTAGTGATAAAAAAGGTGATCATGTTTGTTCGAGATAACATATTTGATATTCAACATCATATCAAAACATCAAAGACAATCCTCGTTTCTCCTAACTATAATTTTTGGAGTTTTCTCTTACTATAGAAGTATTAGTAGGATGCGTTACATCATCTCAATAATAGGACATGATCATATGAATGTGTATCAAACACACTAAAGTTGGATCAATATTATCTCGTTGTAAGAAGCTATATTCGTGCCATCATATTTATAAGAGAGTACACAAAATGAACCCATGAAATCAGTCCATTTTTAAGCATAAGAAACATCCTTTTACTTTCATTTACACGCACTTTAAATTCCTACAATTTATTAACCTAAAAATATAAAAACATACCTTTAGCTTGCATTCATAGTTCTTTCGCGAAAAAAGGTTGCATTCATTGTTTAATTATTGTTTTCAGCATTCTCATCACCGTTGGTTAGTTTACACCATTGCATTTATTTTCAGCTTACGTTCATATTGTTCCCATCTCGCCTTGCACTTGACAATCATTACGATGGAGTTGAGTGTTAGGAATAGGCAACTTGTATTCCTCAGGGACCAAAGACCACAATATATAATACATGTACAAGTGGAAATATGCAGAAAACCCCTCTAACAAGTGGGAACATATAATATATAAATATATATCTAACACCCCCCTCAAACTGATGGTGGCTCCACAACACTGAGTTTGGAGAGAAAGAAAGTATATTACGCAATGGTCTGTGCCTTCGTAAAGAAATCCGCCAACTGTAACTCTGAAGACATATACTGAAGCGCAACAACCTGATCCTGCACCTGAGCACGTGTATAAAAAGCATCAACACCAATATGCTTGGTAAGCTCATGCTTGATCGGATCACGTGCAATACTAATAGCACATGTACTGTCAGACAAAACCAGAGTGGGTATGTTAATAAAGACCCCAAAATCCGTAAGCAACCACCATAACCAGGTCACCTCAGCAGTCAACAAGGCCATAGCACGCAACTCAGCCTCAACACTCGAACCAGAAACTGTTGTCTGTTTCTTCGTCTTCCAGACAATGAGCGAACCACCAAGAAACACACGGTAAGCAGAAAGTGAACAGCGATCCGTAGGATCACTCGCCCATGTAGCATCCGAACAGCACTGGAGCTGGAGGGAGCTGGAACGAGAAAAGAAAATGCGACGAGTGATCGTGCCATGAAGATAACAAAGAACACGGAGAAGATGACTATAGTGAACAGTGGTAGGAGCAGAAACAAACTGACTCGGAATATGAACAGGATAAGATATGTCAGGACGAGTGACAGCAAGATAAACAAGACTCCCAACAAGATGGCGATAACGCGTCGGATCAGGAAGAGGATCACCATCAGTAGGACGAAGCTTCACATTAAGCTCCATAGGGGTCTCAACAGTGCGCTCATATCCAAGAGCAGCACGAGTAAGAAGATCCTGAATATACTTTTCCTGAGAGATAAAAAAGCCATCAGAAGTGGAGGAAACCTCAATCCCAAGAAAGTATCGAAGAGGACCAAGATCAGTCATAAGAAACTAATCACGAAGACGAGCCTCAACAAAGGCGATATACTCAGGATCATCACCCGTAATGATCATATGATCAACATAGAGAAGAAGAAGAGTGCGTCCACGAGGAGAAGTGTGAACAAATAGCGCTGGATCATGAGCACTAGGAGAGAAACCAACAGCTATCACCACAGGGGCAAAGCGCTCAAACCAGGCACGAGGGGACTGTTTCAGGCCATAAAGAGAACGCCGAAGACAGCAAACCATCCCAGCAGGAACAGAATACCTAGGAGGAGGCTGCATATAAACCTCCTCACTCAACTCAACATTGAGGAATGCATTCTGAACATCAAGCTGGGACACAGATCAGTGACGAACAGAAGCGACAACAAGAAGAGTGCGCACAGTGGTCATATGAGCCATATGAGCAAAGGTCTCATCATAGTCACGACCGTGCTCCTGCTGAAAACCACGAGCCACAAGACGCGCTTTATAGCGCTCAAGAGATCCATCAGAGCGGGTCTTAATTTTATAGACCCACTTACATGTGATAGGAAGAACACCGGGAGGGGGAGAAACAAGATCCCAGGTGCCAGTGCGCTCAAGCGCAGCAATCTCCTCAGCCATGGCCAGCTGCCATTCAAGATGATGCTCAGCATCCCGATAAGAAATCGGCTCAAAGGCAACAGAAAGACCATACTGACTAGGAGAGTAACGGTTGGGGGCACGACGCTGACGACCATGACGAGTAGAGGGAATCTCATTAGAGGAAGACGACTCAGGAGACAACGATGAAGAAGAAGAAGGAATAGCAGAGGAAGGCTCCGGAGAACGAGGAGAACTAGACAAAGCAGTGGATGATGGTGTCGAAGAAGAGACATCAGGGAGAGTGGGTCCTGAAGAAGACTCAATAGGAGTAGACGAAGGTGTGTCAGGAAAGAGAAGAAAAGAGATATCTTCCACCGGGTAGGTACCAGCGATGGAACGAGGATAGAAAGGGCGCGTCTCATCAAAAGTAACGTCGCGAGAGATACGCATCCGACGGCCAACAGGGTCCCAACAACGATATCCCTTATGCTCATCGCTGTATCCAAGGAAGACACACTCAACAGACTGAGCGGTCAGTTTGGTGCGTTCGCGAGGGGCGATGAGAACGTAGCAAACACAATCAAACAAGCGAAGCATGGAGTAGTCTGGAGAATGACCAGATAGGCGCTCAAGAGGGATACCACCCTGCAGAGCGGCCGAAGGCTGAATATTAATAAGGTAAGCCGACGTAGCAACAGCCTCAACCCAGAAATGCGGCGGAAGGGAAGAAGCAATCATCATGACACGAGTGGTCTCAAGAAGATGGCGATGCTTACGCTCAGCAACGCCATTCTGGGCATGTGCGCCGGGACAGGAGAACTAAGCGAGGGTACCCTGCTCAGCAAGAACATCACGCAACATCTAGGAGATATACTCACCAGCAGAGTCAGCACGAAACACACGAATGGGTGTAGAATATTGAGTACGAACCATGGCTGCAAAACGTTGATATATGGAGAGCACTTCACTGCGAGAGTGCATAAAATACAACCAAGTGTACCGAGAAAAATCATCTATGAATAAAATATAGTAGTGATGGCCCCCTTTCGAAGCGAAAGGAGCCGGGCCCCAAACATCAGAATGAACTAAATCAAAAGGTCGCTGAGATACAGACGCGCTAGTAGGATAGGGAAGATGAATTTGTTTGCCCAACCTACAGTCCCGACAATGTAAAGACCCATCTCCTGAGACATACCTCATAAGACCACGATGAACTAATGATGACAGGAGAGAGTCACAAAGGTGTAGGGTTCGCAGCATAGAAAACAAAAAAAATTCTACGATGTGAACTATGTACCAAGATCTATCTATTAGATACAAACAACGGGCGGATGTATATCCGTAGAGAACATACCCTTGAAGACCGACAAAGCTTAACGAGTTCAACTCATGGTTGATGTAGACGATCTCTTGCCGATCTCAAGATCGAGAGGAAGTCCTAGCGCCGCAAATCAGCAGCGCATCCGTGCTCGCACACACGTTCGAGGCACCGAGCAACCTCCGCCTCCTCGCTCCAGCGATGCAACGGAAGCACAACTCTTTCTTGTCGAATAGCCACCGGGAACATGTATCTCACTAGTCCGAGACCATGGGGGATAAATTCTAGAGGGGGAGAGAGATCCTGCACGAGGAGGTGTGAGTGAGAAGTGAGAGGAGGGGCTCCTTATATAGGGGAGGGGGGCAGCCCAAGGGGGCATGGCCGCCGGCCATGGAGGGTGCCCCCACCTCTCCCTCATTCATGTGGGTGGACACTCCACTCACAAAATGGCCCTTCAATTTTCTCCACTAAAAAACCCACTCAAATTCCTATTAAATTTCTACCAAATTTAATGCAAACTCTCATTAAATAAAACTCTTTTATTTTATTCAGAATTTTGTCAATTACTTTAATGACAAACATTCACAAATAACCCCTTGCTAGAATTCTATTTCACATGCATAACCACTTTATGCAATTTCACCCGAAAACCTATTTCGGTATCTAGTGAAATAAATTCCTGCGCTTGTTCATTCTTTCAGCATGAAACTTTTGCTCCAATTGGATGTCGGTGTCTCTTAAGTGTGTCACCCTACGGTTCATGAATAATGCGGACATGATCGAGACCCCTCTCGGATTAATAATCAGAAGCGGGATCTGGAGACCCATACTGACTTCCACACATTCAACGATGACTTTCTTGTGATCGTCGGAACCTTTTACGCTAGTATCTTAATCCCTTTGTTTCACGATATATTACATGTCCGAGATTCGATCATCGGTATCTCCATACCTAGTTTGATCTCGTTACCGACATGCACTCTTTTCTCGTTCCCGTGATATAACATTCTAATGATCAAATCACTTGCTTGATCAATGTGATATCAATGTGATATCACCGAGAGGGCCCAGAGTATATCTATCCATCATCGGGATGAACAAATTCCACTCTCGTTCCATGAGCCTCAACATAACACTTTATTAGTTCTAAATCCATCTTTATAATCACCCTGTTACGGTGTGACGTTTGATGTTATCAAGAAACTCTTCCGGTGTTAGTGATTGACATGATCTCATGGTCTAAGGATTAGGAACACTTCGTAAGTTGTTATAGCAATATAAACTCAATGACTTTGATTGTAATGCTATACTTCGGATGAATGTTCATCACACCATTACACTAATATTGTGATCCTGTTGACGAGGTTTAATCTCGTCAATGTCCATTGTTATGGACTTGGGTTTTGGAGAAGATGGGGATGCTGGAGATCGTGGCACGGTTAACAGACAAGCAACCAGGGGACACGAGATTTACCCAGGTTCAGGCCCCCGGAGGGAAAACCCTACTCCTGCTTGTCTGCTCTTTGATTACGGCGGAACCGAAGGTTACAAGGTGCGCAGATTCGATCTGGCGTAGATGCGTGTGTGAAAGTATGAGTCGAGTTTTGTAGATCTGTCTATTGTGTGCGTGTCCTCCTCGTTGGACCCTCCTAGCCTTTATATATGGGGAAGCTAGGTCTCAGGTACCGATACGAGTTGGTTACAAGTTGTATTCAAACTCTAGTCTTGAGATATCCTTGTCTTGTGCGCTTTGGAGTCCGTGTCCATATGTGCTTCGTGCAGCCGAAATGTCTTGGGCGTCCTGGACCCTGGTAGGTCGTCGAGTGGGCCTTCCGTCGGGCTGGACCAAGTATGCTAACATCGGGTACCCGTAGGGCATATCCATGTCAGTAGCCCCCGAGTGTCCATCCGAAACGTAGATTCGGGTGGAGACTTAGTTGTCTTGAACCTTGTATTTGGATATCGGAGTCGAAAGTTGTGTCGAGTGCGAAGCACTTCACCCGGAAGTTCATCGAGTCAGCTGAATTTGTTCGGCTGTTGTAAAGGAATCGACATCATGGACGTAGTCAACATAATGGACTATAAGGTGCGCGACTAGCGCTCCCTATGGGAGTAGCCCCCGAGTGTCTGTTCGAGTCGTAGACTCGAGCAGAGACTTTAATTCAGCCGTTATTTGCTTTAGGTCCGTAGGACACATTTTTTTTCGGATGCTTGAATCAATCCTCCCTATGGGAGTAGCCCCCGAGTCCGTAGTGGAGTCGTAGACTCGGCGTAGGACTCGAAGATCTTGTATCGTGCAGTTGTAGTAGGAAATCTCATGGGCGTACTGCTGACCCGAAAACACATCGGGTGCGCGACTAGCTACTCCTGATAGGAGTAGCCCCCGAGTGTCTAGTCGAGTCGCAGACTCGAGTGGAGACTCATGCGAGGAGAAACCACTGACCTGCAAGTGCATCGAGTCAGCATCTCACACATAAGGAGCCAGGAGTCGACGTAGCGGAGTCGTGCCACATTTATCCGGAAGGACTCGACGTTGCGGATGAAGTCGACGCCATTGCTTCTATCTGATGCGCGACCGGCGTCGCGTTTGTCGATGATTGATGTGGTCATCCGAGGAATGTTTCGACTCAGGTCTTGGCGTCTGTTGACGTGACTGGCGCCGGTCGACTCCGTTGGAGGACCCGATAGAATAGCTTGGCGCATTTGACATCCTTGTAAGCTGCAGAAAAACATGACGAATTGTGAAGTAATTGTATCTTGTAAAGAATATTTGCCTTTCGGCTTGTATAGCAAGATTCTGGTACCGATCGAGTCGAAACTTTTGCACTGTATGCTAGGCCTTTTTGTTAGCCTGATTACCCTTAGTCTCAGTACCTTGCCGAGGCACTCGGAGTTCAAGGATTCGACGATCAGGCAGAATCAGCTATTCGGGCTGTCGCGTTCGAGGTGCTCGAGTGCGTGGAGCCGATGGCACATTAGGTTACTCGAAGAGGGCGCAACCCCCGAGTGTATCAAGTGCGAGTTAAAAATAAAAGAATCAACTCTGAGTAGAGGGGAACTTAGCTTTGTTTGTTGTCGCCGAGATGAACGGGTTGCGGGAGCCAATGCAACCGGTAGATCACGGTCATGAGGGCCGATACGACCTACGGGTCGCGGTCGCGGGAGTCGAAGATCGTAGCGGATAAATGTAGTCGAAGACTGCAGAGGGTCGCGGGAGTCGAAAGAGCCTCGAGTTGCCAGAGCCAAAGATCGTAACGGATCGCTGGAGTCGAAGATTCATGTCTTCCGTATGCTCCTTCCAAGCGGTGGTCTAATGCGCTCTGATTCTGATTTGAAGCATGCAATTTTCAGTCTTGAGAATCTTCTCGTAGAGCCCGTCCGAATTAATTTTGTTGAGGTCAATCGTGTTGATCCACCCTTTCCTTGGTCTACGTGTACCGCTTTTCAGGTCGTGTATGTAGAAACACCAACCAAAATCCACCAAAAGAATAGAACTTCTAGTCCCATCGATTCCCGTGAAACCAAATAGAATTAATCTGTCCGCTTCGTGTGCTTATGTGGATGCTTGATCAACTTGCAGAATTTAAAGTAGCGGTGCATCTTGCTAGCCTGCCAAAGCGCTGCCTTGAATTTCCCAATACGAGGCGACATCCCAATCTGACCGAGAGTACATAGTGGATTTGACTGGCTTCCTGTTCCGTGTCGGATCAAGAAAAAGGTGTCTGTCTCTCTGTCTTCTTCCGATCCATGTCCCAACACGTTGAGAGGTGCGTCCAATGAATCTTGCTGGAAACTGAAATCCGACATCGATGAGAATTTTGCAGCAGCGTGATGTGGGGCCTCCACAAATCACGAATTTTGTAGACCATGGAAAGCGGCGGATGGCAAGGACGGTGTTGAAGTCAACTTCGTGTCGGTGTTGGTGAATACAAAAATCGGGTGGAGATTGATGACGAAGCTATGCGACTGCGTCGGCACAGATGAATCGACCAGATGCGATCTGGCCGTTGTTGATGGTGAAGGAGCCGAAGTGGATCAGATCTCCAAAGATAATCGAGTCGTAGACTGCTGGTGATGGGACCGTCACGACCGCACAATCAGCGCCCCCAGTCCCCACGGACGGCGCCAATTGACGAGGTTTAATCTCGTCAATGTCCATTGTTATGGACTTGGGTTTTGGAGAAGATGGGGATGCTGGAGATCGTGGCACGGTTAACAGACAAGCAACCAGGGGACACGAGATTTACCCAGGTTCAGGCCCCCGGAGGGAAAACCTTACTCCTGCTTGTCTGCTCTTTGATTACGGCGGAACCGAAGGTTACAGGGTGCGCAGATTCGATCTGGCGTAGATGCGTGTGCGAAAGTATGAGTCGAGTTTTGTAGATCTGTCTATTGTGTGCGTGTCCTCCTCGTTGGACCCTCCTAGCCTTTATATATGGGGAAGCTAGGTCTCAGGTACCGATACGAGTTGGTTACAAGTTGTATTCAAACTCTAGTCTTGAGATATCCTTGTCTTGTGCGCTTTGGAGTCCGTGTCCATATGTGCTTCGTGTAGCCGAAATGTCTTGGGCGTCCTGGACCCTGGCAGGTCGTCGAGTGGGCCTTCCGTCGGGCTGGACCAAGTATGCTAACATCGGGTACCCGTAGGGCATATCCATGTCACCCGTTATTAACAACATCCAATGTCCATGATCAGGAAACCTTGATCATCTTGTTAATCAACGAGCTAGTTTATGAGAGAGGAATAACTAGGATCTTTCTATTTGTTTATTAAACACACATGTATTAATGTTTCCGTATTAATACAATTATAGCATACAAAATAAACATCTATCATATACTTGGAATACACATAATAAACATTTTATTATTGCCTCTCAGGGCATATTCCCTTCAAAAGGTGACCAAGACGATGATGCCACTGCTGAAAGGAGCTGGTAGCAGAGGCGACGACCGGAGAAGAACTGGCAGATGAAGTCGCAGCGGAAGGAACACGAAGCTAGTCTAACTCCCAAAGTCCTGAAGAGTCACGGCTGCGAGGGCCAGCTCCAACCAGGGCCTGTGTGCGACGGTCCTGGACAACACAAGAATCAGCATCAAGAATGATGCGACAACCAGATTCAGTAAGTTGGCTAGCAGAAAACAGATTCATCTTAAGACGAGGAACATGAGAAATATCAGAAACAAAAAAAAGAAGAAGTAGAAAGGGTGCCCCTACTAGAAACAGGAAGAGAGGTACCATAGGCTGTGAGAACACGGACAGGGGAAGTGAGAGAACGAATAGCGGACAGAAGATAAGACTCAGAGGTCATGTGAAAAGAAGCTCCAGAATCCAGATACCACGGGGACATACCTGACTGTGTAGAAGATGGTGGTCGCGCAGAAGAATCAGTCACAGAACCAGCAGTGCCCATCAAAGAAGAGTCTGTAGCAGCAAGTAGACCGCGAAGACTCCTGATAATGTCCTGATCAGAGAGAGAAACTGCTGATGAGCCAGAAGGAGCAGACTGCACACGAGCCTGGTGCTGCTGACGTAAACTGGGATCCCGTGTATAACAGGTGGCCCAAGTATGGCCATCCCTGCTACAGTAAGTGCAGTGACGAAGAGATCCACGGCGACCCTGACCCCGAGACTGCTAGTGCTGACTCTGACCCTGACCTGGAGGAGTGGGTAGTATCGGCGGCGGCATAGAGGACCGCAGCTGAGCCGAGGGAGCAGACAACAGAGGAAGACCATGAGTAGCAAGCATAGATGGAACCTCGAGAAGACCAGCACCACAGAGACGAGTCTCCTCAGCCTGAAGCTCAGACAGCACCTTAGAGAGTGGAACACGACCACATGCATTCAACTGAGCATGACGGGGCTCGAACTCCTTGCGGAGCCGAGACATAAACTCATAGATGCGATGAAACTCCAAATCCAAGCGCACAATCTGGCAGCACGGGCATGTGCCACAAACATCACTACGAAGAGAATCAAGCTGACGCCAGATAGAAGCACTATGAGTATAGAACTCATCGATAGTGGAATCACCCTGCTGAAGAGCATGCTCCTGGCGAACCACAGACAGTTAAAGAGCATCCCTAGACAGCTGATAGCGCTGACGAAGATGTGCCCACTGAGCATCAACAGTAGGGAGACTCATGAACTCAGCAGCAAACTAGGGCAGAACACTGGAGGTGAGAACAGCAGCAGCACGAGCATCCTCATCGACCCATCGAGTGTAGGCGGTCAGATCGAGGCGATAGGTCTCGAGATCAGCAGAGTACTATTTGAGCTTCAGCTCATATGCAACAACAACACTATCATCGACACTCTAAGCAGCATCCTTGGCCTCCTGAGAAGCATCAGCGCCGAGAACAATCGACGGCAGCGGAAGAGAAGCCATAGGATCAGTGGGGCACGATGGACAGGAGACCTCGCCGGAGAGCACACCCCATAGACGGAGACCGTACATGTGAACGCGCATAAAGACAGCAAAATCAGGATAATTCGCGCCATCGAAGATCACCAGGCAGCGCGGAATCGCAACATAGCCCGATGCAGAAGACATCTCTCTCTCACTTTTTTTTGACCAGATCTGGTCAACCCGCACCTGCAGGCAGATGCCGGCCAAAGTCCGGCCAAATTTCGGCCAGCCGGGGGGAGAGGCGGCGCCTAAGGGCCGGGGGAGGCCAATTCAGGCCGCCAGTGATCGATTCCCGGCGGTGAGGATGGCCGGCGGTGGCGGAGGTCCGGCGACCTGACGGCGGGCGGCTGGGGAGACCGATAGCGGGGCAGGGGGTGGCCCGCGCGGCGATGGGAAGTGACAGCGGGCGGGCGACGGGAACTGGCGAGCGACAGGATCGATTCCCGGCGGCAGGGGGTGGCCCGCGCGGGTGGAGTCTCGTGTCGAAGCAGAGGCCCGACGTCAGAGCAGAGAGGATCTCGATCGGGCGACGGGTGGACGAACAAGTCGGGCAGATCTGGATCGATCTGATCTGGGTGAAGTTGGGGCAGATCTGGATCAAAACGGGGCAAAACAGGCGGCGACCGGCGGCGACGACGACGACAAGGCCGGCGGCGACAGGGACGGTGGCGACTGCGGCGACGAAGTTGCGAGGAAGAGGATGAGGTTAACGTGGTTCTGATAATATGTTAGAAATAGGCAACTTGTATTCCTCAGGGGCCAAAGACCACAATATATAATACATGTACAGGTGGAAATATACACGAAAACACCCTAACAAGTGGGGACATACAATATACAAATATATATCTAACATTGAGGACATAAGCAAATCATTATTTTTAGTTTTTTTTTGTGCCTCCGTGTTTCAGAAAAAGAAAGAAAGTTGCCGATCGATGCATTTGGGTGGTGTTTAATTACGTGCATTGAGACGGACGGCACTAGGTGTGGCCACTCATCGAAGTCGCCATCGGATCGGCCGTGCCATGCACAATGGCGAGATCGATTGAAAGGTAGCAAACGAACCTGGCACGGCAACTTTTGGACCACATGTAGCTACGACTGTACCTGAAGGAGCATCGACCGCTTTATATCATAATATGCTGTCTTGGATGCAAAGTGTTGCGCGTTTGAAACTGCTTAATTAGTTAGGTAACTACTTGAGTCACCCACAGAGACAGGACAAGTGGACAGACCCACCGTGAATAACCATCCTTCTAGCTAGTACAAGCCTATGATTAGCATCGTCACAAGGCACTGTCTTTTGATTCTAGCTTTTGAATTTGACCCCAGACACTAACACCTTGACCTTGACCCCTCCAAAGGTTGTCCAATTCCCTTCTTGAAAGGTCAAGTTCAGACTACTGCTGACGTACTCGTCCTGCTATCATGCTGAATTGGTGATACAAAATATTATGTACAGAGATACAGCTATGAAAACACAGTGGCGCTCCTTCCAATCTATACCACAAGAGCAGTGCTGCCTAACTTGTAAGAAACTAGTATAGTACCTCCTCCAATCCATAATAAGTGTCGCTGATTTAGTATAACTTTGTAATACTATCCAGGCTATCCAGCAGTTACACGTATTTACATTGCAGAACTGCTGCCCTCGCCACTATCTACCACGGACGGAGTTTGCATATATCTACAGCTTTTTATGTATATGTATCCACGATCGATGCTTCTCTATGTTTGTCGCTCCTGTACGACCATTGGCCTCCTGTAGTACCGCAGCAGCAGGGACCAGCAGACGACACTGACGGACGACGCCGCCATCGCAGCGCCGGCAACCCACGGCGGCAGGCGGAACCGGGTGGACGGGAACAGGACCCCTGCAGCGATCGGTATGCCCAGGATGTTGTACCCGAGAGCCCAGACGTAGTTCATCCGTATGCGGAAGAAGGTCTTCCTGGACAGGTCGATGGCGGTGATCACGTCTTCCAAGTTGCTCTTCATGAGGACGATGTCCGCGGCTTCGATGGCGACGTCGGTGCCAGCGCCGATCGCCATCCCCACGTCAGCTGCCACCAGCGCCGGGGAGTCGTTGATTCCGTCACCAACCATCGCTACAGTTCTTCCAGACAGCTGCAATGATCAAAATTTCCAAAGGCGATGAGTAGATGCGTGCATGGCTGCACGACAACAGCATGAAAGTGATAAAAAAAGCAAGGATGTTAGCCCCTCTGAGATAAAGCAAGGATGCTTTCGGAGGAAATAAAGCAAGGATATCATCATAGCTCACCTGAAGTTCCTTCACCTTCTCGGCCTTCTGCTCTGGCTTCGCTTCGGCCACGATATTTTCAATGCCAACCTCTTTACCGATGGCTTTGGCGGTTCCCCAGTTGTCCCCAGTCACCATTATACACTCCACCTTCATTGACTTGAGGTATGATATCACTTCATGAGCATTTGGTTTTATTGGATCGGATACAGAGATTATGCCCACAACTTCTTGATCCATGGCCACGATGATCCCTGTCCGTGCATTATCTTCTTCTTCCACGAGGATCTCTGAAGCTTCCACTGGGACATCAATGTCTAATGACAACATAAAGCTCTTGTTGCCCACAATGACATTCTTCTCACTGATTTTTGCCTTCACGCCGTGCCCAGTCACTGAAAGGAAATCCCTTGCTTCAGGCCAGATATGGTTTTCCTCTGAATAAAAATTCTTGGCATGCTCCACTATCGCCTTCCCCAGCGGGTGCTCACTGTTGACCTGAAAAACAATGAAGTTTTAGCAAGGTATCTGCCCAAAACGCAGAGAACTATCTGCTAAAAAGACAACAAAGGTATATACAGTTTAGGAAGCATACCTCTGCTGCTGCAACATAGTCATAGAATTCACGTAAGACCATGTTTTTCAGGAGTCTGGTCTTGACGACAATAGGCTTCCCAATAGTTAGTGTTCCTGTCTTGTCGAAAACAATGCAGTCCACCTGTAAAATGCCAATACGAAATAATGTTCGTCAACAATTTGAAGCACTGTGTGCAAACATGTCTTCAGTTGCATAATCAATTTTAGACCTTCTGCGCACTCTCCAGAGCTTGCCCACCCTTGATCAGAACACCTTGCGAGGCACCAACTCCTGTTGCAACCATTACAGCAGTTGGTGTCGCGAGCCCTAGGGCGCAAGGACAGGCGATTACCATAACTGAGATTCCGAACTGAAGAGCTAGTTGAAAGCTATCCATGGAAGATGGTATCCAGGAGCTAGGATAGCCATGGAACCTCCCAGCTAAGAACCATGTAAGCCAAGTAAGCAAAGAAAGAACAATGACCTACAAGCATGAAACAAACTGTTGTTTAACACTGATAATAATACATCATTATTGGATTAACACAACGTAACTGAACCCATCGCACAAATAATGTAACTGAACTCATCGCACAAATAATATGACTGAACTCACCAGGGGGACAAAGACTTTAGATATCTGATCAGCAAACTTCTGTACAGGAGCTTTTGCCATTTGTGCTGACTCTACTAGCCTTACGATCTGTGCCAGGGCACTCTCTGATCCAACAAATGTTGCCCGGACATGGAGCACACCATTCTCATTCACCGTCCCTCCAATCACCGTGTCACCCTTCTTCTTTGCCACAGGCCGTGATTCTCCAGTGATCATACTTTCATTTACATGGCTCTGGCCCCAAATAACAAATCCATCAGAAGCAACTTTCCCACCTGGAATGACTTTGATCACATCATTTTTCTGAATCAGCCGACCATCAATCTCTTTCTCACTTACAACATTCCCTTTGTGGTCGTACGTTATCACTGTTGCAGTTTCTGGTGCGAGATCCATCAGCTTGGCAATAGCTTCAGAGGTCTTTCCTTTTGCCAAGATCTCAAGGTACTTTCCAAGAAGGATAAATGATATGAGCATGGAACTTGTCTCAAAAAAATCAGTTGTCATATAAGTATCAGAAGTGGCAGCTCGGAGAACTGAGTAGACAGAGTAAAAGTAAGCCGTGTTGGTCCCTAGAGCAATGAGCACATCCATGTTTGGCGAGCCATGACAGATCGCCTTGTAAGCACCGGTATAAAATTTGCGGCCAATTACAAACTGGACAGGTGTCGACAAAATCCATCGCAATAGCTCACCAATGCCCATCATGTAGATAACCTTTTTCTCCAACCCATCCTTCAGCACTGGGATGTACATGAACACCATGGAGGTTAGGAACACTGGAACCGTGAACATTAAGCTCCACAAGAAAGACTGTCTGTACCGATTTATCTCCCCATTTCTATGCTGCTCTCTTCCATCTGCTTCCGGATATATTGACACAGCAATTTGACCAGATGCAGCAGACTCAATGACTTCGACAAGGTCTCTGGGGCCTGTCTGGTCAGGTTTGTACGAGATGGTGATCTTCTGGAGCTCGGTGTCGACTTTTATGTCTTCCACTCCAGGAAGAGCTTGGACAGAACTTTTCACTATCATTACTGATCTCTCGTCGAGAATGCCATCCACTTTCAGGTCTATCCTGCTCCGATCTTCTCCTGTGGTGACCAGTATCGCTTCAAAGCCAGATTCTTCAACTGCATGGACTAGTTGGGTAGCAGCAACAACCCTGCGATCATAGCGGATTTCTGCCTCTTCAGTAGCCAACGCAACGGAAGCCCTCTGAACCCCTGGAACAACTTGCAGGGCAGATTCAACTGTACTTGTACAAGACGTGCAGGTCATTCCTTTTATGTGCAGCCTGCATACTAGAATGTTCTTTTCTTTAACCTCCTCGTCAATCAGTTTTGCTCCAAATCCAGCATCTTCAATGGTTTCCCTAATTTTTTCCTCCTGCAGAAGAAGACACTCATGAACTCCAGTGTCCAAATAGAAGGATTGAACAACATAGACATGAACTCTGTACGAGCATGAAGTAAATTAATGATTTTCAGGTGTACTGCAAATGCGTTAAACAAAATGGTGTGAAATTTTAGTGCAACTAGATTGTTCTGATCAGTTGAAACATGTGCGACCTTTAGTCTGTTAAATAATTCAAAGTTTCAAACAATAACGTTGTGTGCAGGATATGTATTTTCTTAGTATACAAAGCTTTTTGAAGGATCATTGGTTAGAACTCCACCCTTTTCAGTGGAGACCATAGTATCTAAAGTGAACAAGAAACTGGAATATCCAGGAGAAAGAATAGAGAATAAATGTGTATTGATATTGACTTTCATATTCTAATATCTAAATTGACCTTTCCATGCAGTGAAGGAACATCAAGGATGGCGTTATCTCAGTCTCTTATTTGCAATACTTTATCCCAAGATGGAATTTCTATATCCAATACGCCACCTAAAGTGTGGCACTATCTTCTAGCAATTACTGATTAAAGTTACTACACACGGCAAGAAAATGACATCAGCCAAATCATAGGTTGTCATCCAAAAGGAAAGTATGAGCAAGCATCCATTATGTTGAAATAGAGATGAATTTTTTTCGGATCCTATATTTTCGAGCAAATCAAGTTTCTCTCGTCATCCAACTAAAACAGTGCACTTATACTGCAGGAAAAGGACTTCCAGTAATAGAAAAGGTGCACCTATCGTTCCAACAAATTTCACAATACTGATGAAAAGGGGTAGGTACTTCTTGTTTTAAAGATAACATTTCTTTCTCAAAAGTTAATCTGAGATTACAATGGTGGGACAAGATTACACCCCAAATGCTCCACTGATGAAAGAAAGAAAGTTATGAGATGAGAATGTGAGTGGCGAATTATACCAGAATAAGGCAATATATTCCAGCCTGAAATTTTAATGATAAGTTGACCATATGCTCAAGTTTATTTGTTGGGGGGGACACCAAATGAAGAGATGAAAAACTTGAAGCTACACAACAAAATGCACTGAACCCGGTTCCAAGGAAAAATGATAAACTGTGCGACAACAGAGAAGGGGGCATAAATTCAAAAACGGAAAGATCAAGGGGATGTATTAGCACTGCATTGTAAACGTGAATCTCTGCCACATTAGTTCAACTTTTCCCATATGACCATGATGCAGGCAGGTTCCATTACTTCGGCAACAAAACAAAAACTCGAACACGCACACAGATGTGTGTAGTTTTGTGTTAGATGAAAATTTAATTCAGAAAAATGGAACACGGGTTCACTATTTCGAAGCATTTAAGTTTTTTTTTTAAATACGCCAAGGCTAACAATCTCCAGAATACGATACGAGATTTAGTTGACTATAACTCTGAAACTCTGTTGTAGGATCAGCCAAATTGAGAACGGCTTTGGGGTATATAAGTTTGTGTGTGATTCCTTTCTAATTTCTGCCTTACAAGCAAAATTTACCTGCACTTGTAAACATGAACAATAAGTAAGAACTATTTTTCCAAATCAAGCTTTATGATCAGCCTGTGTGGTTGTGCACATCACAGTATTCACAACGATGTCTGTGGTAACCCAAGTGGACCAACCAATGTTTTAAGGACGCGTGAAGTAGTTAGCACTTCAACATCAGAAGCAAAGTTGTCTGCCTGTAACCTTCTAAACCACAAGAAATCTAATAAATGCAAATAAACTTTCGACAAGCCCGCCTATCCATATAAACGTTTTTCAGCTCAAAATGACACAAATTAGGGCCACATGAAGCCCTATACGTACCACCTTTGGTTGTTCAGTAGGAGTTTACCAGTTGGAAGAGAGAAGCTGCAACGAAAAACCTCCATGTAAGACCTGCTTGGTGTACTTCCAAATTTCGCCTTCTACATTTGGCAAACCCAAAGTCGGAGCAATGAACTGAAAGTAGTTTTCCTGCTACATATCTATATAGTACATTCTTCTTAGGAGCATACTATACTTGTCGAATAGCATTGCACACCTCTGAAGGATGGATCCATGAAGCCGTGACATTGGATTCCCCCACAGGGAAATTTTCTTCAGACACACTACTACCTAAATCCCAAAGTAGTTAAACAGCTACACATTTGCCTCTACGCTCCTCTCAAACAGTCACCTTGTGAGACTGCGACGTCCAACAGCTAAACTCCCCGTGTATCAACTTGTTGCAGGCTTGTGAGAGAAAGGTTGCACTTATCAGGCCTGACGGTATGGGAACCCTTTGCGCTCATGTGCCCTGACGTATAAGCAAAGCACCCACCATGTATGCCTAATGGGATGAACCGTTTGCAACCATCTACGTACAACCGTATGACAACGAACTTTGTTCAAAAGTTTGCTCAAAAATCATGAGACGTGCAAGCATCTAAATCAGGGCCGTTGGCGTGGTTAGCTACGGGACGGAGGAAGGCCGAACAATCAGGGATGTTGTTGTGCTCACCGAGACGAATGCCGGGTAGAAGGCGACCTGCGCGCGGCAGCCGAGGACGTCGACGGCGGCGTCGTGGATGCCGTGGAGCCGCTTGACGGCCTTCTCCACCGAGCCTGCGCACGCGGCGCACGTCATGCCGGACACCTCGAAGACCGCCACCTTCTCCTCCTCCTCGGCCGCCCACGCCGCCGCCTCCAGATCGCCCGCGACCGCGGCCGCCTTGGGCCGCCGCGGCATGGACGGGTACCGCGGCCGCAGCACCAGGGGCCCGTTCGCCTCGGAGGGTCCGGTGCCGCCGCGGAGGCAGGCGAGGAAGAGGGCCCGGGTGGCCGCCGCCATTGGCGGTGGCGGCGCGAACTCCCCGCACGGAACGAGGGTTTCCGCGTATAGTAATTCCGGTACAGGTGGATCGCTGGAGCTCGCGACGATTACTGGTGAAGGCGTGGTTGGAGTGTGGTTTAAACATCGGCGGATTTATAGGCAGAGGAGCGCCGATTGTGGGGGCTTTCTTTCTCCCGAAAACGAGATTGTATGGGGGCGCCGTGTTAAAGCAAGGGCAGTGCCAGTAGTACTAGTGCTTGCATCGTCGGACTAGAATATGCTACTTACTACTCCCTCCGTTTCAAAATATAAGATGTTTTAGTTTTGTGAAGGGAGCGTATCTAGACCCTTTTTAGTGTCTAGGTTCACTCTAAACCTAAATAAACCTACACATTAAAAGAGGTCTAGATACATTTTCTTTACAAAGCTAAAACATCTTATATTTCGAAACAGAGGGAGTACACGCTAGGCAGGTGGGGAATTCCGGTAACCATCGATTAATTTGCCAAGATCAAGCTGCGAACGTAACACAAGCAGTGGTACTACATGTAGTACAACACCTTTCGCAGAGCAGAAAAAAAACAATAACGTTGGCAAGCTCATAAACAATGTTTGGTTATCGAATTTATTAACCATAAACAATGTTTGGCATCGGCTACAAAGCATGTGTCCATGATAGTGGAATTTGCGTCGAACTAGCAATATAGGTGAATAGTCTCTTCCTCTTTCTTTGCGTTTACGAAAGAGATGTATGCATAGACACGAGGCACCATCACCTACTGGCGGACGCAGGGGGCGGGCCGGGCGGGCCACGGCCCACCCAGATTTTTGGGAAAAGAAAACTATAGTCCTAATCTTCATTGATCGATCGAGGCACCGAGCGATCAGTTGGGGCGGCGACGTACCTAGCTAGCTGGCTAGCTCCGGCAGCTGTCCTCTGCCCTCGCCCCCTCCGTGAGTCCCCTCGCAGGCCGCCTCCTCCCTCCGGCCTCCGGCGTC
Organism: Avena sativa; assembly: GCA_916181665.1. Classification (NCBI taxonomy): domain Eukaryota; kingdom Viridiplantae; phylum Streptophyta; class Magnoliopsida; order Poales; family Poaceae; genus Avena; species Avena sativa. The sequence goes on along the minus strand of OV702294.1, from coordinate 159,062,361 downwards.
GCTGGGCTCGCCTGTTTGCTCCCGCTACCCCTCTGCCTTTGGTACTGGTCGCTCCCAATGGCCGCTCGGCCAGGCACCGTCGCGGGCAGTAGCAGTGCCGGCAGCAAGCCTAGCCACAGCTAACACCAATAACTAGCACGACGTATGAATTGGGCAATGGAATTGGGACCTATTTTGATGCAATCCCGATGGGTATTGGGGCCCATTTTGAATTTTTATGCAGTTATAATTAGATGATTTAACACGGGTCTCATCTGATGTCCTGAATTGCCTCCAAATTTGTTTGTGTGCGTTCTTTTACTAATTCTTTAAAATAGATGTCTTAGATTTGTCAAAATTTAGATAAATCTAGACACTATTTATTATATAGGTTTATCTAAATTTTAATAAATTCGAGACATCTATTTTTAGACGAAAAGATTATGTTTCTTACTCCCTCCATTCTAAAATAAGTGACTTGGGTTTCTTTAGATTCACATGTATTTAATAACACATCTAGATGTATGGGAATCTAGACAAATCTAAATCATTTATTTTTGGACGGAGGAAGTCTATGCTTTCTAATGTAATTATAGATTTGAATTTGAAGAGGAAAAGCCACATTGTGGCACTTCTCGAGAAACATGAAACTCCCTTTTTGTTTCCCAAGTTCAACTGGCTCAAATATAATATGGCAAAGGATGCACTTGCTTTGTATGTTACTTGTTCAAAGCGAGATCTAATGGAGGACCTAGGGGTGATTCTTTTGTTAGAGGTTATAAATATTGAAAAAGATCCAAAGTTGAAACAAATTTATCGTACAAAGACTAGGGCATTTTTTTTAAGTGTGCCCACCCTCAAGTTTTGTGCTGCGTCCGCCACTGCCATCACCAAATCTGATATAAAGATAAACTTAGCTTCGATGTGAAATATGACGGGTCTACAAGCTAGTGATTCCAAATACATGTACTCCCTCTGTCCTAAAATAAATGTCTTAGATTTTTCAAAATTTAGATAAACCTATATACTAAATAGTGTCTAGATTCACCTAATTTTCGATAAATCTAAGACATCTATTTTGGGACGGAGAGAGTACTATATACAAAATATTAGCATGGTCTATGTGTGAGGATGACACACACACAAATCGAGATATGATCCAAATTTTATGAAACTAACCAAAGGGACTGGTGATTAGCAGAGCAGGAGTTTGCTCGCTAGCCGAGCAATCCGGGTTCGAATCTCTTGGCCGCAAGTTTGCTGCTTGCAGCTCCTCCTATAAAAATATGCCATGGATGCTAGTGTTTATGGGTCTTTGTTGTTCGAGTGCATGTACCATGGGTCCCTTCACCGGAAAAAAAAACACAAAAAGGGCATTTTCGTGCTCCGTTTTGTGTTTTACTTGTTTTAAAACTACCCTCGTAATGTGGAGAACTAGTTCTAAATGCCAAAAGGAAAATATGAAACTATATTTGGCACAACTATGTGATTGCACTAAGTTAAATTTTCGCACCAGATAAACAAATTCCTCGATTTTGAAACGACATAACTTGAATACGAAATTAAGTAGGATTGTAAAAGAAGTCTCATTACAAATGTAAAAAAACCATATATGAAATAAACAAAACATAAGAAAACCCCAAACATAATAGGAAACTACTCTAAAAATTATTATAAATGCATGTACGTTAGAAAGCAATGGTTCTAAAACTAAAATCGGATTTCTTAATATTGTCCCCAATTTTTATTTTTATTTATATTTTGGATTTTTGTTTGTTGATTGGGTCACTAAGTACTGCCATCCATCAAACGACTACGAGAATTTTTTTTGGTGAAAAGATCAAATTTGTCAGGTTTTGAAAATTTGAAGTTATCTTATATCTATTCCATCCATTTTAAATTAATTCACCCAACTTTGTCTAGATATGTATGTATCTGAACACTAAAATGCGTCTAAAACTCTAGATACACATGTTTCTAGATAAAGTATATTAATTTTAGATGCCAAAATTGTGAAGGGTTATAAAATACCTTTACTCATATATAAATGGCGACTGTATCTTTGGTTTGTGAGGTGGAAGGACAGAGCATGCCCCATAAAAAAAACTAAGTTACAATGTTTACTTCTAAGTTTAGCTTAGGCTTGCTGAACTTTGACATAGTTTGTTTGTTTTATAATATGCAGCTAAAATGGCTATAAAGTAGATAAATTGAAACAGAGAGAACAAACACTAAAATAAACAAAATCGAGTGGGTTAAAGAAAAACAATGATTTCCACAATTCCAAAAGCAGGCTGAATTGTGTGTATGTTGAGTGGTAGAAGCACATGTAACCTCGAAGCAGCGTCGCCTAAATTGTTGGAAAACTCCCTCAAACCCGCGAATCCAAAAGCACATGAGGTCGGGTCAAATTGGATTTGGTTTAAATGAGGTACCAGTCCTACCTCTACATTCCCTGAGCACCATGGAGCGAAAGCTAGCACCGATAACGAAAGTCATGTTATCTAGTCTGTTTCAAAATATCTGGAGTTCTAGGTTCTTCCTAAGTCAACTTTTGATAGGTTTGATCAGATTTAGCGGAAAATATGTTGACATTTACAATGTTAAATCCTTATCGTATTAAAATATATTGTATGGTGAACCTAATAAAATTAAGTCTTATTGTAGGTTGATATTAATTTTTTATAAAAATTACTTATCAAACTTAAAGTAATAAAAATAGAACCTGGATTACGATGTTCTGAAAACATAAGCTGCATTGGATTCCCTTCTGTTTTGTGTCATTGCAATTGCACAGGTTCAAGCACGTACGTGTCTATAGCGTTGTCTATGGCAGACCACTGAAACACCGTTATTGTCTGAACTATTGTGCATGCTCTAAAGCGAGAACGAGGAAGAATAATGCATGAGCAGGTAGAGGTGTGAGATACTAAAGTCTGCTCCTTCAAAGTAGAACTCCGACATCTCAAAACAAAAAGTTCAAACTCTGACAAGGTCAAGGTAGCAACGACCAGTGTAATCATGTAATGAGCAGACGTAAAAGCAAAAGAAAAGAAGCTCACTCGATGCTTCTTGCTTTCTCGGAAGAGAAGAAGACCAACCAAGGTTGATCTCCTTTTTTGATCAGGGGTATGGACCTCGAAGGACCCAACGTGTTGCATTCGATATATCTCCGGTGGGTACATTTTACTAATAAGACCTTGGTAGGAATAGAAAATTACAACATAGTCCTAAATAGTTGCACTAAGGACCCTAAGACAAAAACAAGAAAAGCAGTCAAGCCCTTGGTACTCTCTACTAGGATTGAGCCTCCATCGTCGGTTGTATTTCCACCGCCATGAACGTAGCACTTGGTTGCAAGAAGACATGGGAATCCCACCAGAAGCTCTAGTTGGGGCCTCCACTGTGGAGGTTGAAAGAAACACTAGAACGGCGTTCGAAGGAGCCGCCACTTTGGCCGCACATCACAGTGGCGAACAAGGCCATCATGTGATTCACTCTAACTTGTAGAAAGAACCATGCCCACCACCGTCGAGTTGCACAAATCAACACACCGCCCCGCCTCAACCCCACACCTCCGTAGCTAACCAGAAGAAGTTTCACATCACATCTACTCCACACTGAGAGGTGGCCACGAGCCACAACTTTATTGAAGGAGACGACAACCTTCTCCATCTTTCTCGGTTCTAGCCACTAAGGGAGAAGAAGGACAGGAAAAAACCCTAAGTGGCACTAGATCTCACCGAACAGATTCAGTACTCATCTCCAAACTATCGGAATCAAGCCAAACACTGAAAATAATCCAAAATAACTAATCCTACTATGTACAAGACGATCATAACGTCCATCTCTCCTCCAAGCGGAGACGCTGTAGGATTTGAGGCAGAGGAGAGCTTGGGGTCGGGAGAAAACTCTTAAGGGGCTATGGAGATGAGAGAGAGAGAGAGAGAGAGAGAGAGAGAGAGAGAGAGATGGTCAGAATGAGAGCCTAGATAGGTATCACACAAGGATGATATCATAAATTGGGAACAGGACCGGAGCCTTGGGGGTACGACTACTGAAAGGGCAAATAGCCCTTATCTAATATTTTTATTAACTATGACATCGGAGCTAGAGGATGGACTAATGTTTCTATTAGCTCTCTACAAGTGAGAATCCGCAGATTGTTGGTGATAGGTGATGGGTGACCCCCCCCCCATTCGTTTCTCTATGGAGAGCCGGTGTCATTGTTTATTACTCTCTCTTATTTACTCTTGAGTCAATTAGGAAACACCGCACTATTAAGAGGGGTGATCTCGATGTGCTCTTTGGGGATGTTCTACACCATATAAGCCTCTCATCATCCACCCACACACACCCGTTCTAAGAAAGAGAGAAATCTGCCTTGAAAAATGAGTCTAAAGAAGTTACTGCGAAATCGGCAAAAGCGCCGACGGCGCCGGTGCTGTCGCCGGAATTTCTGGTCGCCACCGGAAATTCCCGGTGCACACCGATATGGCTTTCAGAACAGCTTTTCGGTTGTTCGCCGGGAATTTCGGTCGCCGCCGAAAATTCCGGCGTGGGGTACGGTCGACGGAGCTGTCGCCGGAAATTCCGGCGAGCAACTCGGTCCGACCGGACTTATTGTCGGTTCTATCGCAGTAACCTCCAAACGGCTCTTTTTCCCTTCACCCTATGTATACCCCTTTCTTCTCCACTGTGAGGTTAGGCATTTTGAGCTAACATTTCATTTCTTGAAGCTCTCTCTCTCTCCTCCATTGTTGAAACACAAAAGCTTGAGGATCTCCCATTCTACCCAACTAAATCCAAATCTCTTTGGTAGAAAGAAAGAGGAGGTCCCGGTCTATGTTTCCACCAAGCCAAAGTTCATTCCCCCTTGAGTTCATCGAGTTAGCTTGTTACTCTTGGGTTTGTGGGAAACCCTAGGCGGCTAGGGTCGCCTAGAGGCATTCGGCTTGTGATTTGCTCCGTGGAAAGTTTGTGAGGGTTTGGAGACTACCTTAAAGTCTACCATGAGTAAGTGAGCTATTCCTTCGTGGGATAGGCTCGGAGAAGAAGGTGAGCCTTTGTGGCGCGTGAGGAATCCTTCGTGGAACCTCACACCTCTCCAACGTGACGTAGCCCCCTTCCCAAAGGTGGTGAACATGGGAATACATCTTCTTCTCCGCGTGCTTCGGTTATTCCTTACGACCTCTTACTTGTGTTGATTACCTTGTGATAGCCTTCGAGCTTGAAGTACCTTGTACATCTTCTAGGTTGCCTCACCTAGTTTGCATTTAGGCTCACTTATATTCCGCAAATCCTAAAACTTACAAAAGATTATAAAGAATTTTGTAGAAACCTATTCACCCCCCCTCTAGGTTAACCATCTTACACTTTCAATTGGTATCAGAGCCAAGGGCTCTTTTAAGGGCTTTACCGCCCAAGAGAAAAGATGGTTTTCTCCGATGATGAGGAGGAAAAAACTTATTCGGTCAAGGAGCTTCGTGAAATCTTAGCCAAGGGTGCCCTTGAAAAGGCCAAGGCGGATTCCGATCTCCTTGTTCGAATGAGTTACCTAGAAGGACAACTTAAGGCCATTGGCGATGGGGCTTTTCTTGGTAATCCATTGGTAGTACCTCAAGGGAGACCAATGGACATCGAGAAGGATAAGGATGCCGAGTCCGCTCATGAGGGAGGCTCGTCAAAAACTTCCACGCCCCCTAATCAATTCCCTTATGTTTATCCTAAGCAAAAGAACATCATGCCTCATATTAATGGTTCAGGTCCTGCACCTCATTATGATGGAACTCATTTCTCTCATTGGAAAGCTTCTATGGAATCTCATCTTCGCAGCTACAGCGTTGAGCTTTGGGAGATTGTATGCACCGGTTTCCACCCTCATGATCCCGATAACCTCACCCCAGGAGAGTACTACGACCGCCAACTAAATGCAACGGCTTGTGACAAGATAAGGAGTGCCATTCACCGCACTCTCCATGATCAAGTCAGCGACATCCCCACCGCAAAGGATCTTTGGGATAGGATTGTCATTCTCCAAGAGGGAACCTCTCTTATCCAAAATCCAAGTATGAAGCCGCCAAGTCTGAGATGAACATGTTCATGAACCATGATGGTGAGACTATCGCTGAAGCATACAAGAGACTCGTTGCCCTCCGCGTGAAGATTGGTGGCCTAGGGTGTGAGAAGTATGATGATGGATTCAATTTGAATGATGAACTTATCAAGTCCAAGATTGTCTCCATGATCGCGGTCACCGACAAGAAGCTTGCCTTGAACTTGCAACTCCTTGATAGAGCTAATCAATTCACTCCTGATGATCTAGTCTCTTATCTAGTTGCCACGGATAACTTGGTGGATGAAGGGCAAAAGATCAAGGAGATCAACCGTGCTATCGGGTCTTCCCACTCTCTAGCTTTAAAGGCCAAGCAAGTGCAAGAAGATGTTGCTAGTGATGAAGATAGCAATGTTGATGGAGTTGATTATATGCTCTCTCAACTTGCTCTCTTCACCAAGAACATGAAGTTCTGAATAAGGAGAAGCTCAATGGGATCAAGTGAGAAGAAGAGGACGTGCTACAATTGTGATGAGGCAACCCATTTTTCCGACAAGTGTCCTTATGAGAAGAGGCTTGACAAGCCTAAGTATGAAGAAGGTGCCAAACCAAGATTGAAGCCCAACCCCATCAATGAAAGATACAAGAGGAACAATAGGCGTGATGTTAAGGGCTTCCTAGGCCAAGAATACATATCCGACAATGAGAAAGAGGATGAATAGAAGGTGGTTGGAGTGGCCGGTTTGGCCTTTGCCAAACCCGGGTCTCTCTTCACCTGTGACTACACCAAGGACTACACCGACGACTCTCCTAACCCCAAGGTCACTGCCACTTGCCTCATGGCAAGGAGCTCCAAGGACGAGTCCGACGTGGATTGTGGGGATAAGGAGAAAGTGGTGGGTGTGACCAGTTTGGCATATGTCGAACCCGGTTCACCTCTCACCTACGACTACTCCAAGGACTACATCGAGAGTTCTCCTATTCCCAAGATCACCAGTTCTTGTCTTATGGCAAGAAGCTCCAAGGTAATTGTCTCTCCTCCATCCCTATCTAGTGTCTTGGATGATCTTGATAGTGACCATGATAGTGATAGTGATAATGGTGAATTTGGTAAAGAATATATAAAAGAAATGTATGCTATCATGAAGTCTCTTCCTCCCATTGCTCGTTCTAGAGTCAAGCAATTAATGGAACTTGTTAGCTCACACGATGAGGTCATTGATAGCTTGGAATCTCATATTGATGATGAGAAACGAAGATTCAATCTTCTTGAGCAAGAGCTTTGTGAGGAAAAGAATACCAATTCTTTTCTTAAACTACAAATTGAAATCTTTGAAATTGATAAAGCAAAAGACATGGACACTATTGATAGGGCTAACTCATTGTCCCAAGAGCTTGATGCCTCAAAGAAAGAGCTTGAAGTTGCTCATGCTTCTCTTACCAAGGACCTTGAGCACCTTGAGAAGGCTAGTTTGCTTGTCAAGCGTGAGCTCATAAAACTTGTAGAGAACCATGATCAACTTCGGGTGTCCTATGAGAAAGATCTTGGTACATTGAAGGATCCAATTATAGTTGAAAATGATTCTTGTACCTCTAACTCTACCTTTGATCAAGCTCACCTCATTGAGGAAAATAAGAAGTTGAAAGAGCAACTTTAGAAAGAGCGCCGTGCACCTACCTCCAAGGGAAAGATCCTAGATGAGATTTTATCCCGTCAAAAGACGAGAGTTTCCAAGGAAGGTGTCGGTTTTGATCCGAAGAAAAACACGAGCAATGCCATTCCACCGAAGAAGATAACCTTTGTGAAGGAAGGTGACAAGGTGGTTGACCGGGTCAAAAGGAATGTGGTGAATGGGGGAGCATGAGGGGCAATCCCAATCACAAGTATGCGGGAAAGTCTAATCCTTCCTATGTGCTATGTAAGGGCACTCAAGGAAATGTATATGCCAAATATGTTGGCCCTCGAAATGGTTATGCTTATAGGTGGTACTCAATTTGGGTACCTAAGGATCTTGTTGCTAATGCTAGGGGACCCATTACTCAATGGGTTCCTAAATCAAAGAATTGATTTTGTAGGGTTATGCCTCCGGTGGATCAAAATGGGTATTTGATAGTGGATGCACCAATCACATGACCGGAGGTAGGAGTGGGCTTGACCAATTCATTCACGATGTCAACTCAACGTCAAGCATCACTTTTGGAGATAACTCAAAAGGAAAGGTTCTTGGTTATGGTAAGTTGGTAATTTCCAAGGTTTTGACTCTTGAGACCGTCCTACATGTTGAAAACCTTGGTTACAACTTGCTTTCTATTAATCATCTCGCAGATGCCGGCTATGACTCCTATTTTCTAGAACTTTTGTGAAGGTCTTTAGGGGTGAAGATCTCAGCTTGGTTCTCATTGGACACGTGGAAGACGACCTTTATGTGGTCGACCTATCGAAAGAGAGCCAATCTCTTCCTACATGTCTAATGGCCAAGGCTGGCAAGGGATGGCTTTGGCATCGTCGCATAGGCCATGTCAACATGAGAAATCTCAATCTCCTCCTAAAGGGTGAACATATTCTTGGACTAACCGGTATCTCCTTTGAGAAAGATCGTGTGTGTAGTGCTTGCATTTCAGGGAAGCAAATTGGAAAGCATCATCCTTCCGTTACCAAGGTGGCCACGTCAAGACCCTTGGAACTGCTCCATCTGGATCTCTTCGGGCCTTCGACATATGACTCTCTTGGTGGAAGAATATATGGTTTTGTCATTGTTGATGATTACTCAAGGTATACTTGGGTCTTTCTTCTCAAGACGAAGGATGAGACTTTCAAGGAATTCATGATCTTCGCCAAGCAAGCTCAACACACTCATGGAGTGGAGATCAAGACTATTAGAACCGACAACGACACCGAGTTCAAGAACTACACCATGCAAGAATTTGTTGAAGATGAGGGGATCAAGCATGAATTCTCAGCTCCTTATACCCCTCAACAAAATGGTTTTGTTGAAAGGAAGAACCGGACAATCATTGAGATGGCAAGAACAATGTTGAGTGAATTCAAGTCCCCTCACAATTTTTGGGGAGAAGCTATTGCTACTGCGGTCCACTACACGAACTGGCTCTTCCTCCGTGCTCCCTTTGACATGACTCCATATGAGATTCTCACAAGTAAGAAGCCCAATGTCAACTACTTCTATGTCTTTGGATGCAACTGTCTCGTCAAGAAAAAAAAGGAAAAGCTCGGTAAATTCGAATCTAGAACTATAGAGGGTATTTTTGTTGGTTATGCGGAAAACTCTCATGCCTATAGATATTACAACAAGACTAATGGTTGTGTTGAAGTATCTTATGACGTGGAGTTTTTGGAGAATAATGGTCCCCATGAGGGGCAAGTTTCTTCTCGTGATGTAGGAGATGGTGATTCTTCTCAAGTCATCAAGTTGATGGGTATTGGGCACATATTGCCTACCGAGTCTCACATTCATGTTCAACAAGATGATGGGGGAGAATCAAGCTCAACTCAATAAGAGCCGAGCTCTACCCAAGTTGAGCCATCAAATGCATCACAAGATCAACATCTCACTCATGATGCCTTGCAAACCGAAGAACAAGAACCAAGCCCTCAAACCTTCGAGCAAGACCAAGTAGAAGATCAATCTCCATCTCAAGGCCAAGCTCAAGATGGTGTCAATGATCAAGGTCCCTCAAAAGATGAATTTGTTGATCATGAAGGCACAATTCGGAAGATTAAGGCCGCCTCCATTGCAAGTGGTCTTCAAGTCAATAATATCCTTGGAAGCATATCGAGAGGGATCGAGACCCGTGCCAGGAAGAAGAACCTCACAACCTTTTGTGGGCATCATGCTTTTGTGTCCAACTTTGATCCCCTTAAGGTTCGTGAGGTTTTGGAGGATCCGGATTGGGTCATTGCCATGCAAGAAGAACTCTCGTTTCACCCGCAATGAAGTATGGTCTCTAGTGGAGAGGCCTAAAGATCATCGCATCAATGTCATTAGGACCAAGTGGGTGTTCAAGAACAAGCAAGATGAGAACGGGGTCGTCACAAGAAACAAAGCAAGGTTAGTGGCGCAAGGGTATGCCCAAATAGAAGGTATTGACTATGAGGACACCTTTGCGCCCGTTGCTCGTCTTGAAGCTATTCGTCTCTTGCTTGCTTATGCATCTTTCCATAACTTCAAGCTTTATCAAATGGATGTGAAAAGTGCATTTCTTAATGGTCCCTTGAAAGAGGTTGCATATGTAGCTCAACCCCCGGGTTTCGAAAACACACGCTATCCCAACCATGTGTATCTACTCCATAAGGCTCTCTACGGACTAAAGCAAGCTCCTCGTGCTTGGTATGAGCACCTTAGGGATTTTCTACTCATGGATGGGTTTAGCGTGGGTAAGGTCGATTCCACCCTTTTCACCAAACGGGTTAAAGGGGGTGGCTTATTTATTGTTCAAATATATGTTGATGATATTATCTTTGGTGGAACTAATGAATCTCATAACAAAGCTTTTGCCGAGTTGATGACTATGAAATTTAGGATGTCCATGATGGGGGAGTTGAAGTTCTTTCTAGGCTTCATCATAAAGCAACTTCCTCATGGCACTTTCATCTCTCAAGAGAAGTACATTAAGGATATGCTCAATAAGTTCGAGATGGCAAAGGATAATCCCATGAAGACACCCATGCCACTGAATGGTCAACTTGGCCTTGGAGTAGGTGAGAAGGACGTGGATCAAAAGGTATATCGTTCTATGATTGGTTCCTTGCTCTACCTTTGTGCTTCTAGGCCGGATATCATGTTAAGTGTTGGAATGTGTGCTCATTTTCAATCCGCTCCCAAGGAGTGCCACTTGATGGCGGTCAAACGGATTTTTAGGTACCTTGTTCTCACTCCTACTCTCGGGCTTTGGTATCCAAAGGGGTCAACCTTTTAGCTTGTTGGCTATTCGGATGCCGATTGGGCAGGTGATAAGGTTGACCGGAAATCAACCTCCGGGGCTTGCCAATTCATTGGCAGGTCGTTGGTGAGTTGGTCTTCCAAGAAACAAAACTCCACAGCCCTATCCACCGCCGAAGTCGAATACATATCTGCGACATCTTGTTGTGCTCAATTGTTATGGATGAGGCAAACCTTGAAAGACTATGGTGTGTCTCTTGGTACGGTGCCTCTACTATGTGACAATGAAAGCGCAATAAAGATCGCCAACAACCCCGTCCAACATTGCCGCACCAAACATATTGACATTCACCACCACTTCCTACGTGACCATGTCGCAAATGGTGATATCAACCTCACTCATGTGGGTACGATGTTCCAATTGGCCGATATCTTCACGAAGCCTTTGGATGAAGCCCGGTTTGTCATGTTGAGGCGAGAACTCGGTATCCTAGATCCCCAAAACTTGGATTGATTTACTTCTTACACTATATTCTTGCTCTTAACATGCTATGTAGCTTAGTTGTGTAGCACATGTAGGGATGGTCATTTTACCATATCTTGGTTTGATGCTTACCTATGTGTGCAACATAAATTGATCTTATGTCATGATATGGGTCCAAGCATCTATCTTTGAGGTGCCATGACATGTGTGCTTAAACATAGGGGGAGAAATCCTCCGCCAAATAGTCGGTTTTGTGTATTGGATACATTGTTGCTTCAAGCTAAATCCTTTGTCCATGGTCGCTCTTCATTTTTGATTTGTTTTTATGACCTTGTCTTGTGGACAGTGCTCTCTATGGTCTTCATTTGAATCTTGTGTATATGCTCATATGATCCCTCACAACTTTTCCTCTCCAAATCATCAAACACACTCCTTCGCAGCTTTCTGAATTTTTTCGGCAAAATTTCCGGTTCGCTGGCCTGGGGACCAAAATTTCTGGCGGCCGCCAAAATTTCCGGCAGCCAACCGAAAACCCTTACAGTACATGTTTTCGGTTCGCTGCCGAAAATGTCGGTCGTCACCGGTATTTCCGGTCACCAGGTCGGTTCGCCGATTCTCTCGCCGGAATTTCCGGCGTAGGAACCGGTCGGACCGGACTTATTGCCGATTTTTTTTCTTTTTTTGGAGTGGGTATTTAAAGCCCGCGCGTGGGGCAGTTCCTTCCTCTTCCTTTATTTCTTTCCCACGCCCCTCCCTCCTCCATGGACGCCGCCTCAAGCTTCCCCACCCCCCATAGGCCCTTCCCTCCACCCAAAACCCTCCCCACTCCACCAAGTTGTAGATCGGGCCTCTACAAGTCTTTTCACCGAAGGTTTTGCTCTCTCCTTGCACGCATTGGGAGATCGGGGAGTGCTTCCCCACTTTCTTTGTGGTGCTTTCTTCGTGCCTATCCTTGGCAAGGGAGGGGCATGGCTTCGTCTTCGCCATCCCATGGTATCTTTGCTCTTTCCCCTCTCATTTACCGTGTTTTTGTTTGTTGTTTATGGTGAAACCCTAGCCTTCATGTCTTATGCTCCCTTAGTTCTCTCTATCCCCCCAGTAGAGTAACTTGGCTCGCATCACCCTAGTTTCACCCACTTTTCCCCCTTGTAATGTTGTTTGTGCAAGTACTAAGTCATGGCTAGTTTCACTGTCGCTTGCCCAAAATTTTCGGTCCCAGGCCCGATCGTGCCGACTCCGCCGCCAGAATTTCTGGTCACAGTTCCGGTCGACCGACCTGCTCGCCGGAATTTCCGGTCGGTCCGCCGGACCCGTCGCCGATAATTTCGGCGACAGGGCCGGTTCCGCCGGACCTGGCGCCGATTTTTTCTTCTTACGCCTGTTTCTCTGTCCATGCGCTTGCCCAACCGTCCTTATGTGTTCTTGTGAGCTCCTCTATGGCATATACACTCATTTGTTCTTCTTTGCCTTTCGTTCTTGTGTGCTTCTTATGCAGAGTCTGAACACAGCGACTTTGATCCCGACATCAGCAAAAAGAGGAAGCTCACTATTCAACGGCCTCCTGCTCCTCCTCCTCGCCTCACTCAGCGTCAGCTAGAGAAAGATGCTCTCACGGGGGGGTTCTGGTTCTGCCAGTGGCCAGAAGAAGAAAGCCTCGGCTGGAAGGTCTGCTTCGAAAGGCAAGTCCAATCTCGGTCCTACTGAAGAAGAAGTTCCTCCCAACTACAATACTGTCTCGGAAATCACTGTGAATCAATGGCGGGACTTGAGGAGGCAGAATCCGTACCGCTTTACCAACCGCACTTACCAAGGGGCTGACAAGATGTTCTGGACTGACACTCAGAGGTGCTTCTGGGATGACTTTTACAACGAGCCAACTCGTATGCGGCGGGGTTTCTTTGTTCCTCCCAAGTATCTCAATGAGGACCACTATTCTCATTACCTCTCCTCCGATTTCAAGCATGTGGAAGTGGCCCTGAAGCAGATGGATGTCTTTACTATTGCTACCATCAAGGTCAAGCTCATGCCCGATATCATTCGCCAGTTCTTCTTCACAGCTTACTTTCACACGGATGATGCTCGCACTGTCACTTGGATGACCGACACCAAGTCATACTCGGCTTCTTTTAAAGCTTTCTGCCATGCCCTGGGTTACCCTCCTGACAGTGTCTCTGGCTTCTGCATTCATTCTGAAAAGGCATTCAGTGACAACCAGCTCCTCTTCTGCTATCCCAGTGATCCCAGCCATCAGCCTCCCAGCTTGTCAGGGATGTACTACTACTACATGGTGCTTGCTCGGTTCTTTCGCTACAATCTTGTGAGCAAGGCTGGTGATGCTGTTGATGTCCACAGTCACCACAAGAATCTGCTGTACTATTGTGAGCCTCGCTGTCTCCGGAAGATCAATGTGTGTGACTTCATCTACAATGAGATTCAACGGTCCATTGAGAAGCGCATGACTCCCAATTTCTGTCAGTATGTTCAGCGCCTGATTGATGCCACCATTCCTGCAGCTGCTCTCCCCAAGGGTGCGTGTGAAGATATGGAGGATTTCACCTTACCTCGTCGGGGCTCTCATGTGGATCTCCCCCAGATGTTGCCCTCTGAGCGCCGGACCAAGCATGCTCATGATCCTCTGTCTGCTAGTGGCTCGCGCTCTCGTAGGGACCTTCCCCGTGCTCTTCCTCGCAAGAAGGGTCTTGCTCTATTCTTCAACAACTTATGGGATATGTGTCGCTCCTCCTATGATGTTGCCCACCGCAGTTTGGAGCTCAGTCAGGAGAACAGGAGGCAGAACAATGCTTTCTTGGCAGAGCGTGGTCGACCAGTGCCGGATTTGGGCAATGCTCTTGCTCCTGTCCCCTATGTCAACTTTGAGAAGCCCCCGCTGGATGAGGACATGTTTTGGGGTTTTGATCCATCTATGTTCCCCGGGTTTGCTACTTCCAGCTCCTCTCAACGCCGTGCTACAACTACAGGGGATGATGATGATGATGATGATGATGGTGAGGGCAAGGACGAAGAGGAGGGTGACGATGAAGAAGAAGAGGAGGAAGAGGCCTATGATGATGACGATGAGGACAACTTCGGTGGCTAGATCGGTCTCTTCGCTCGTTTCTTCCTTTTTGGTCTCGATGCCAAAGGGGGAGAAAAGAGTAGAGTCGCTTCTTTGATGATTTGCCTCTTGCACAAGCCCTTCTTTGCTCGTTTGTCTCTCATGGGCTTGTGCTTTTATTTGCTCTTTCGAACCATTTGTGTGTGTTTGGACAACCTTGCAGTTCTCTTATTGTACTTGAATTTCCTATCACTATGAGCTTCTATTATGTTTTAGATCTAATCGTATCATAATATCCTTTCTTTGACTCTAGCTCGGTTTGTCATCGCTAACCAAAAAGGGGGAGATTGAAAGGGAAAAAAGCCCTTATCTAATATTTTGATTAACTATGACATCGGAGCTAGAGGATGGACTAATGTTTCTATTAGCTCTCTACAGGTGAGAATCCGCAGGTTGTTGGTGATAGGTGATGGGTGACCCCCCCCATTCGTTTCTCTATGGAGAGCCGGTGTCATTGTTTATTACTCTCTCTTATTTACTCTTGAGTCAATTAGGAAACACCGCACTATTAAGAGGGTGATCTCGATGTGCTCTTTGGGGATGTTCTACACCATATAAGCCTCTCATCATCCACCCACACACACCCGTTCGAAGAAAGAGAGAAACCTGCCTTGAAAAATGAGTCTAAAGAAGTTACCGCGAAATCGGCAAAAGCGTCGGCGGCGCCGGTGCTGTCGCCGGAATTTCCGGTCTCTTGGTGCACACCGATATGGCTTTCAGAACAGCTTTTCGGTTGTTCGCCGGGAATTCCGGTCGCCGTCGAAAATTCCGGCGTGGGGTCCGGTCGACCGGAGCTGTCGTCGGAAATTCCGGCGAGCAACTCGGTCCGACTGGACTTATTGCCGGTTCTGTCGCAGTAACCTCCAAACGTCTCTTTTTCCCTTCACACTATATATACCCCTTTCTTCTCCACTGTGAGGTTAGGCATTTTGAGCTAAAATTTCATTTCTTGAAGCTCTCTCTCTCCTCCATTGTTGAAACACAAAAGCTTGAGGATCTCCCATTCTATCCAACCAAATCCAAATCCCTTTGGTAAAAAGAAAGAGGAGGTCCTGATCTACGTTTCCACCAAGCCAAAGTTCATTCCCCCTTGAGTTCATCGAGTTAGCTTGTTACTCTTGGGTTTGTGGGAAACCCTAGGCGGCTAGGGTCGCCCGAAGGCATTCGGCTTGTGATTTGCTCCGTGGAAAGTTTGTGAGGGTTTGGAGACTACCTTAAAGTCTACCACGAGTAAGTGAGCTATTCCTTCGTGGGATAGGCTCGGAGAAGCATGTGAGCCTTTTTGGCGTGTGGGGAATCCTTCGTGAAACCTCACACCTCTCCAACGTGACGTAGCCCCGTTCCCAAAGGTGGTGAACACGGGAATACATCTTCGTCTCCGCGTGCTTCGGTTATTCCTTAACCGACCTCTTACTTGTGTTGTTTACCTTGTGATAGCCTTCGAGCTTGAAGTACCTTGTATATCTTCTAGGTTGCCTCACCTAGTTTGCATTTAGGCTCACTTATATTCCGCAAAGCCTAAAACTTGCAAAAGATTATAAAGAATTTTGTAGAAACCTATTCACCCCTCCCTCTAGGTTAACCATCTTACACTTTCAACTACAAAAAGGGAGTCCTTCGCATAGGTCATGTAACACAAGCGACGAACAAGATGGAGCGTGATGCCTGGCGATTTTAGCGTAAAACCCTCCCGCGTGCATGCAAACCTACTGCTACCCTTAGGTACTACACACGCATGTACGCAAACTTCATCCGGCTAATTGGCATGCTAACAAAGTATAAAAGAACACTACGGAAGCACAAAAATACAAAGTACACTACCGAGTACACTACGAGCCAAAGTACTAAAGTATACTAACTAAAGCACAAATTATACTAACCAAAGTACACCTCAATGGAAAAGGAGTGCACTTGCACTATAACTCGAGTGTCACAAAGCACAAAAGTACACTAAAACCAGAAGTACACCCAATGTAAAACAGAGTACACTTACATATAAACCCGAGTACATATGTACTAGTTTTAGAAGTACAAAGATGGTTTATCGGAACCTATCAATATGGGATCTAATTTTTTAAAACTCGATACGACGAGTTTAAAAATAAAATAAAACGGTTAGTAATTTGGAGAAATGGTTCTTAAGATATTTCATTCGAAATTTCAGCTTGAACAATAAATGGAAAAGCTCCAACTCTCTACCTCACGTGTCCCCTTTTCTCTCATCCCCATCCCTACAAAGTACACTAAAACATAAACTGCACCCAATGAAAACAGAGTACACTTACATAAAAAATCTGAATACATTCTTACTAGTTTTGTAAGTATAAAAATAAAATATCTTGAAACCTATCAACATGAGATCTAATTCTAAAGATCTCGACGACGGCCTTGTGGATGAAGGGGAAGAGAGGAAAGAGAGAGGAGAAGGGGAGGAGAGGCAGTCGGTGTGGGGCAGCATGAGAGAGAAAGAGAGAGAGAGAGTAGGTGGGAGAGTGGTGTTGAGAAAAGATCAATTTACTAAGCGAATTACCCATAATAAACGCTAGATAAAACATGATTAGAATAATAGACAATATACTAATCATGTGAAAAAACGAATACATATTAAGGCAGATAACCAAACAGACTGCAAGGCGTAAAACTTGAGATGCGATCAGAACAAGGTTGAGAAAGAAAATATACACGGCGGTAGCAGCAGAGGAACCGCCGACGTTCGGGTTGGAACCGTCGCTAGCCATGTCGTCGAGGAAGAGGGTGCTGATGTCGGGGAAAACGTCGCCGCAATCGCTATCCGTGAGGGAGTCCGTGATAAAGCCAATAGTCGCGCCAATAGCGCTCCCCAAAAATCTTATCGCCCTTCTCCCGTACAGGAATCGAAGCAGCGGGCTCTCGGAGAAGAAGTTGAAGCGAACAGGAGGTGGTGTGGCGGGAAGGAGGAGGAGCGTGTATGTATATGTCTTCTCTTCTCTAGCTAGTATAAGTGGTGGAAGAGCTCTTCTTATAAGCTGGTCTAACTTCCACTCAACTAGCAATGTAGGACTAAACATTTGTCCCAGCTCTTGTTTGCATGAATGGGCCAAATAAGTCTTTAAAAATTTCAGAAATTTATTGGCATATAACAAATGGACTCAGCCTATTTAGGCAAAAAATTCAACAAGTGGTGGCTGGCATATAGGTCTGCTAGTCATCTGCATGCGAGAAATTGTGTCAAGCGTCCCGAGTCAGGTCTCTATACATCAGAGATGTGTTGGCAATGCCGGACAGACATGTATCATGCCCGGACAGAACTAGGCCGTTGGGGGCCTCTACTGGGTTCGGTTATTTGCCTGGCGTCCCCTAGAGCTTTTGGAACATGCTTTGGAGGCGTGGCTAGAGATGCTTGGGCCTGCCAGGTCGAAACAGGACAATGGAGAACCCTCCCAATTACCAACTAACTCACCAGATTTCTACGGCTTTGCGTCCATTTTTTTTCAGTTTCGTGGTTCCTAGTTCTTCTTGCGGTAACGTCTATTTCTATGGCAAGAATTATGTAATGAAGTGAGTGCTAGCTATAACTTATAAGCTGTTAGATTAACATGGTAGATCGTAGATAATATATTGGTTTGTATCGTTATTTTTGGACAGTGCTGCGCGTCCTCCGGGGGATAAAAACTTCTGATCCCCGGATCCTCGTGCTGACACGTGTCCACCCAAATCTCGTTTTTACTACACTCAGACCCGCTTTTGCCACATACGCCCCGCTTTTGCTACACTGTAGCAGAAAACGGTTCGGCCCAGAAATAGAAAAACAGACTGGACCTCGTCGGAGATTTCGCCGGAGACCATGTAGCAAAAAAATTGGGCTAACGTAGCATATTCGACCTCGCCGGAGGCTTTCGCCGGTAAACCTCGCCGGAGATAGTGTAGCAAAAACTCAACGCTATTGTAGTAAAAACTCAACGCTATTGTAGCAAAATATTGTTTTCTAATGTAGCGAAACAGACTTTGCCGAAAACATCACCGAAGACTCTCACCGGAGACCTCGTAGCAAAACCATAGAAATCGGATGTAGCAAACCAACTGTGTGAAAGTAGCAAAATATATATGAATAATTAGCAAAATTAATATGCTAAAGTAGCAAAACGTTTTTTTTACACGAAGTAGCAAAACGTTAGTAGCACTTTGAGACACCCAAAATAGCAAAAGAATATAAGTACTGTAGCAAGGAAAATACGCGAACTTAGCAAAAACAAATACAACTAGCATCGATGGTAGCACCACTGCCCTGTTCTATGCGAGTAAGACCATGTCGTCGATGGGGCAGTGGCGGAGCGTCCATAAGGATGCCTCCATCTCCAGTAACAGTGGGACGTTGGGAGCTAGGGCGACGAGGATGGCCACAACGATGGCGGGCTGGCGCGCGGAGCGCCCGCAAGGGTAGGGCCATGGCGACGGCAACCTCCAACTCTGACAGCGGCGAGGCGCCAGGAGCTAGGGCGGCGAGGAAGGCCATGGTGAAGGCGGGCTGGTGCGCGGAGCACTCGCGGGGATAGGGCCATGGCGACGGCGGCCTCCAACTCCGGCGGCGGCAGGGCGCCGGGAAGCTAGGACGGTGGCATGCGATTTTGATTCGCGCGGCAGAGGCTCGCGGCGGCAGCAGTGGGCGATTCAGTGAGAGGGCACGCAGCAGCAGAGGGCCTGGCGGCGGAGGAGCGCAGCAGACGCCGCGGTGGTGGGGCGCGCGCGGCGACGCATGCGTGCGTTTGCAAACGATGAGGATAAGATAGTTGGAGAAGAACACGGGATAAAGTCAAGGTGGACCAGCATGGGAAGTGCCGTTACGCGGAGAAAGACCCGGGGATCGTTTTGTTCGATCCCCGGGGGATATGTATCGTTTTCCTTATTTTTTTTCTCATTTTCTCTTCGACAGGTACACCATAGAAATGAAAAATGTGAATCACTTTGACTGGCGGGCACCCCTCGCCCAATTACTGAATGAACTGCTCAACCCATCTATACTAGTACTGCACTGGAGAAAAAAGCATACAACTGGGGACACAGTTTTCACCTGAGTAGTAAAAAAAACTAGCTGAACCAAACGATCTGAACATCCGGAAACGGGCCATCACGAGCGAACACGCAAAAAAATAAAATGGCTGGCAGCAGGCACAGCAAACTCGCGAGCGGAGGCGCGAACGAGAGTAGGCGATCGATGCTCACCGAGACGAATGCCGGGAAGAAGGCGACCTGCGCGCGGCCGCCGAGCACATCGACGGCGGCTTCTTGGATGCCAGGGAGCCGCTTGACGGCCTTCTCGACGGATCCGGCGCACGCGGCGCACGTCATCCCGGTCACCGCGAACACCGCCACCTTCTCCTCCTCCTCCACGTTAATACTCGACCCACCCGCAGCGGCGCCCTCCAGGTCGGCCCCGCTTCCTCCTTCTCCTGCTCCGTCGTCACCGACCTCGAAGGCGACGGAGACGGCCGCCCTTGGGCGCCGCGGCATCGACGGGTATCGCGACGGCAGCGCGAGGTGGCGGCTCGCCTCGGAGCCACCGCTGTGGAAGCATGAGAGGAAGAGGACGCGAGTGGCCGCCGCCATTGGGAGCTAGCTAGCGCGGGTGAATTTGCAACCAGTACCGAGAGGTGGTTTTAGTTTGGGGATGGGTGACCGGATCGCTGATGTTTTTTTGCAAGAAAGAGTTTAGACACTGATGTCGGATTTATAGGAGGGGAGCCCCGAGCCCCGTTCAAGCTGGCCACGATTGGGGTGACCTCGTGAAGTCGACAAGTCGCGATGCTTCTGGTATAGCGTGCGTTAACATCGCAACTGAGAATACGTCAGGTCAATAGCCAAGTGTAGAATTCAGTAACTACTACAACTGAGAGTTTTTTAAGGCTAAACTACATCTTTTACTGTTTAAGTCAGCTACAACTAAGTAGAGTAATTCTGTAATGGTGGGCTTGGGCCGCAAGCAAAGGTTGCTTCGATTTTCCATGGCCGTGGATTGGTTGGACGGCTAGTTTATTAAGCGGTCTAGGAGGGCCTGAAAGTCCTTAACATGCATGCAGCCCAGGCTCCTCTGAAGAAAAAGAGCACGTTGTCGTCGTCGTCGCCGGGCATTCAAATTTGAATCTGTTGCTCTCGGTTCAGAGTTTTACACGCCACGTGATGCATATTTTTTTCAATTCAAATTTGACTTCGAATTGCTTGTGGCAGCAGCACTGGTACGCACGCGCGCACGTAGCCTCAAAGGCAAGCAATGTCAGGTCAAATTTGAATTAAACTATCGCGAAATTCCCCGTCTGGCCACGACAAATTCGACACCGATTTGTCCTGGGGCTAAGCCAAATCAAACTGGCAGACGGGACAGAGGTGACATGGTGAAAAATAATCGGGCGTTGTTTTCACATCGCGCCATCAGCATGCAGGTTTACCAGGTGAACCTGGACGCTGCTGTTATTTTACTCGTCAGAAACCGAGATGTCAACTCCGGCGTGGTCTGGCGCTGGCCTACGTGTAGCATGATCTCCCCCTCGGTCGCCGGAGCCAATCACCAGGCGGGCATACCACGCATTTTGCACGTCTCTTTATAGTATTACTTTGTCTCTGCTGTTTGTTGACGAAATCTAGTGTGTGTATTTGCCTGATGCCCTGATGCGAACACATAACACCTGGAGGAGGATGACGAACCGTCTTGGTTCACTGAATCTTTGTTCAAACGGTTCGGTTCACTGAATCTAATTCGACACTCAAGCTTGGAAGAATGTTAGCATCTTTATTTTCTTATTATGAAGCCGATGTTGGCATCTCGATCGTCGGTTGAAGTATTCCATGCTCGTTTTCGATGACGTTCTCCATGAAAACTTGAAAAGGAGTCCTCCGCACGTTGGCTTTTCCACTGTCATCACCTGATGGTACAACAACAAGTCAGCATGCAGTCCTTCGGTGTTAGAGCATCTTCACCCGCATTTTTCAGGATGGACTTTTTTTCGTTCGGACAGTGATTTTTCGTCCAGTCGTTTTTAGGACACCGGTTTTGTCCGGATTTGACCCAACTTTCGTTCGGACTTTCCAGACCGATCTCGGGACGCTGAGAACACCGGACGAAGCGAAAACGCGGGTGGGCTAACCCTGTCGGCGACTACAGACCGAGCTCCCGCCCTTTTCTTCTTCCCCTCCCGCCGTTCCTCTCCATGCCCCCCACAACTCCCGCCAGTTCGCCGAGCTCCCGCACACTATGCCGCCCAAGGGTTTCGTCAAACCTCGATCCACCATCGGCGAACCAATGGAGAAAAAGCCGAGGAAATCAAGAGCGCCGACGAAGGGCCCGTTCGGCAACTCACTACTCCTAGAATTTCCATGGCTCCACTCCGCTCCGCTCCGAGCTGGAAGCGCTCTCCCGATCGAGATGTGTGAGCAATCGTGTTCATCTAGCTCCGCTCCATGTCCGTGACCACTTGGGATGTCAGCCCACATATGGAACTAGAATGTCAATCCGGCCTAGTCGGGACGCCACAAATAGGATCCTCACCATGGATGTCGGGAATCATCAGAGAGACCTCGTTGCGGTGGCGTAGGAATTAGCTTGGGGCTGGAAACTTGTGACAACAGCAGTTCACCTCCTGGCGGCGAGGCGGGTGGCACCGGCCCGCGGCATCCTGGCTAAGGGTAAACCTATGGCGGATTGACTGGTCGGCGGCCGTGAATCAATCGACAACGCATGTCAAATCGGAGAGAGGAACTATGGTTCCGACGACATAGTGAGTTGCCGAACGGGCCCATGGTTGTTCACGGGAGGAAGCAGAGATGAGAGAGAGAAGGTACTGGTTGGTTCACTTATCGGTGACAATAGGATGTAATTTCTAGCCGCTCCGCATTTTTCCTTTTGGTGGAGCCGAAACACTAGCTCTGCCGTTTTGCGTTAAAGACCGGATCGCTCCATCGTTTCAGATCTGTGGAGTCCTCGCGTTCGGTGCAGCTCTGCTAGCTTAGGCACTTTGGCAGCAGAGCCAAGAGCCGGAGTGTAGCCGAACGGGCCTGAAGAGGCCGGACGGCTTGACAAACGCCAGGTGGATTGCCCGTGTCTAGAAGAGGAAGGTCGAGTCGGACGGTCGAGGCTAATCGTTCCCCCGTAGTACGGCGCTCACTGGGGGAGCCATCCAGGCGTCGGCTCGCCGGGCGAGTTCTTGCCAATCTCGTCGTCCATGTTCCAGGAGAGCCAAACGAACCCGCGATAGAGGTACTCTTCCTCCCCCGAGTTCAACGGCAGGTTCAACCCGAACGTGCTCTTCCCCTGTCCTGCAACTCGCCCTCCTCCGGCCTTCAACGTCGACATCAACGTCCCCTACTCCAGCTCTCCGGCATATGTCGTCCCTTCCTCGTCCATACATCACGGCCCTCTTCCGTTCGGCGGAAGCTCCTCGCCCGCAACCTTCGGCGACGCCGATGCCAACAACATGTTCGGCGGAATCTCGGACGAAGCTTACATGCAGGACTGATGTCTACGCACTTCTATTCTTGTAGACAGTTGTTGGGCCCCCAAGTGCAGAGGTTTGTAGAATAGCAATAAGTTTCCCTTAAGTGGATTACCCAACGTTTATCGAACTCAGGGAGGAAGTGGTCAAAGGTATCCCTCTCA
This sequence comes from Avena sativa, assembly GCA_916181665.1. Taxonomy (NCBI): domain Eukaryota; kingdom Viridiplantae; phylum Streptophyta; class Magnoliopsida; order Poales; family Poaceae; genus Avena; species Avena sativa. The sequence continues at coordinate 159,039,207 of OV702294.1, read as the reverse complement.
AGCAACCCTGCAATCAAGATACAAGAAGTCTCTTGTGTCCCCAACACACCCAATACACTTGTCAGGTGTATAGGTGCACTAGTTCGGCGAAGAGATAGTGAAATACAAGTGGTATGGATGATTATAAGTGGTAACGGTGCCAGAAAAAGAGCTTCTGACGGGGAGGAAAAGACTAAAGTAAAAAAGATGGAAGCAATCAAACATGCAACAGATCCAGATGCAAACGGTGTTTCAATGTTTAGAAACAAGGCCTAGGGATCATACTTTCACTAGTGAACACTCTCTCATATAAATATCTTCTCTTAATAATACTACTCTTAACTACTCTCCGGTTGGACACTCTAATCCATGGTAGGGCTACAAAAGCAGATCTCAAAGTCCGCCTTTCCCAATCTAGATAACCCCACACTGTCACCTTGAGCGCTAGATGGTTCCAATAAACACCACAATTTCATAGAGACATCCAACTCAAAATATACTCATGATAAATATATATGTAACCTAGCTTAAGTGCCACACACGGTGTGCACGCTGTCACTTTCACACACGTGGGGAAAAACATAGATCTATTAAAGCACAATGAGTATTTATGTAGACTCTAGCCTAAGTGCCACCATGGCGTGTACGCTGTCACTTTCACACACATAGGGAGAGCAGATATCTATTAAAGCACTTGAGTAGCAAGGTAGATCTACTTGATTACAAAGCTCATGACCACAACAAGATCATGCATAGAGAGAGAGATTAATACATAGCTACCGGTAGATCCCTTAGCCTCGAGGAAGAACTACTCCCTCCTTGTCGTGGTGGTGGCACGGCAGATGCCATGGGTAGGCTAAAGTATGGGGCCAATGGATGCTAGAGGGATCTGGGGAGGGAAAATGCAGTTGATTCTACACACAGAAGGCAAAGGCAAAGATCTTTATTTCTCCTTCCTTGGGCTACAAGTGCTCCTTGAGTTGTGTTCTAGGAAGAAAGAAGAACTTTACCAGCCTAACGGTACTAAATGAGCCGATGCCCCCTCAGGGTCCAAGCCTCCCCTCTTATAAAGGAGAGCCTTGGGTTCCTTTAGGGCTGATGTGGCAAGCATATTCGAGGAATATGCTTGTCCCAATATAGTAGTTCGGCGCCCTCCTTTCCCTGTCGCTCTCCTAATGACGGCAAGGTTCCAGAGGGCCCCTCCTGCACGCCTCGGGCCTCAGGACTGTCACCTCCGTGACCTCCTTCTGCCTCTTTGTCGCTCTGCGCCTTTGTCCCTAGTGCTTGGCTCCACTCAGATTCTCCCTGGCCTGCGGCTAGAGTTTGACTTTAGGCTTCTCCTTCTCCTGCAAGCTTTGTGTCATTCGGCCCTACCTCGCGTAACTCGGCTTTTCCTTCACCTGCATCAAGATTACTCGGGCTAACCCGGCCGACTTACGTAGTATCTCGGCCGGGCAATGCCTTGCCATTACTATAAGGGTCCTGCCCTTTCCTATCTCGGCCGACCTCTATAGGATTCGGCCGACTCAGACTATAACTCGGAAACTGGACGGGGAACACCCTTTCGTCTTTCCCCGTCTTTACCCTATCCGGGGTTACCTCCCCAACATTAGTCCCCGAAGCTGGTATGGCCCCACCGATAACCTCGGCCGGGCCGTATCAGTTTCATGACACTCGTTCTGCACTGTTTCCGAGTTATCTCTTTCTCATTCGAGGTTTCATCGTATCTTATCGCGTACGCCTCGTCCTACGTGTCATCCCCATCATTGTTTCTCTAGTTTTTTGTTCCTCTACAGTATTTACTGATAGGCTACAGTTACTGCTGCGCCTGTCGTGCCGGCGCTCTGACGCCTCGTGTGCCGTTTCCGTTGGGGATCGTGACCTCCTTTGCCTCCGTGTGGTCCTTGGTGCGGTTCTGCTCAACGTCGTGCGGTCGTGCGGCGTACACGATCTACACGATCAACCGCCATACCCACGATCCCACTACCTCGCAGGCGGCTCGGTTATAAAGAGGGGCGAGGCGCTGGGGAATTCACTTTCCCCTTTTCGCTCGTCCGCGCCCTTCTTCTTCCTCTCGCTTCTGCGCCCGTTCGTGTCTCCTCCGCCGTGCGTTCATCTGAATCTCCGACGACGAGGACTCCGCCGCGCTGCTCCGTCTGCCTTGTCCTTGTTCGCTAGCTCCAGCGTCGTCGCCGGTGAGTTCTTTCCGGTCCCATCGCCTAGGCTTTCCTCTAGATTCCTCTGTTTCCCTTTCATTTTCGCGCGGTGGTTCCCTTGCTGCTCCGCCGCCGTTTCTGTGTAGAATCACGACGGGGCCCTGTAGTTCTAAACTTTCCTCCGCCGCTAGTTCTTCCTCCGCTAACTTCTCCGGCGAGCCCATGTCTAGCTCCTTCAGCGGTGCCCTGATAGAGGATGACGACGCTGGCTCTGGGCCCGAGCGAGGCTCGTGGCAGGGCTCCTCCGTTACTCGCCGCGAGATCGAGTGGCTTATCCGGACTCGGAGGATTCCCGCCGAGGTCTCCCGTCGCTTACCCGACAGCAAGTCCTCTCCGGACCTTAGGGAGGGCGAGTATGTAGTTTTCATGTCGCATTTGTCGCGCGGCTTTGGTCTCCCTCTTAGCGACTTTGCTAGGGAATTTCTCGACTACTTCGGCCTTCAGCCGCATCACCTTCCTGCAAACGCCATCGCCTCTCTCTCTGCTTTTATCTCTGCCTCGGAGGGATACTTCGGCCTATGGCCGTCCGTGCATGTCTAGTCGAAGTATTTCCAGATTTGTTCTAACGTTGTCCCTGACAAGTCTCTGCACCCTTTCGAGAAACTGCTTACTCAATGTGGAGCAGCGTCCATTACACCTCGGAGGAAATCCGTATTTCCTCGCGTTACGAGGCTAGAGTCGTGCAAGAAGTGGAACAAGTCCTTCTTCTATGTCAAGAACACGGGAACGGAGGACAAGATTCGGCTCCCTGCCTTCTCCATTGGTACGCCCTCCAAGGTGAATTGGACTTATAATCCGAGGAAGAGTCACGCCTTGCCCGAGGCTTTTGAGATTCGGCTTAAGGAGCTGATCCGCGCCGGGTTACGCGGCGAGGATTTGATGGCTACCTTCATCAGTATCCGAATCTACCCATTCCAGAAAAGGACGCACAAACTCTGCTACATGAGCGGTCCTCTTGACCCCAACCGAGTCTCGACCGTGGAGCTGGACAACTATCTCATTTTTAAACGTGTCCGAGCTATCTTCAAGACGGAGATGCCTGAGGACTGGGCTTGGGGATTGAAGCCGTTCACCCGCGAGCGTCCCCCTCCCGAAGTAAGCTTAACCATTAACACTTTGTTTTCCAATTGTTTTCGTAACTGTTTTCGCTAACTTTCCTCTTTCTCGTCTTACAGAGGTTTGCAGAGCAGAAGGATGAGGATGCCGAGGTTTTGTCGCTTCCGTGGCCTGCAGACCGGAATACCCCGGACATTGGGGAGCCAGACTCCGAAGAGTTCGTCCCCAAGTCGGATCTCGCTCCGGCTCGTGCTCGTGGCAAGACCTCGGTCCACGAGGAGGAAGGTGATTCGGACGAGGTCCAAGTTCTAGAGGTAGTTGCCGCAATGCCCATTTCTTATGCATTTCCGGCTTCTACTTTCCTAGCTAATCCGGTCGGTCAGGTTCACGACGCCGAGCCTATTGCTTCCCGGCCCCCTGTTACCTCGGGGAAACATGGGGCTCCTGCTGGTGCCTCTGAGGCGGCCCCCAAGAAACGAACGAAGAAATCTGCTCCGAATCCTCCCAGGCGCAAGACCATGCCTGGAGTCGCAGGGTAAGTTCCTTTTGCTCGTATTTCTTGTTTCTCTCTTTCTGCTTTTCAACCTGACGCCCTTCTTTCTTTTTATTTTTGTAGTGCTCCACTTTCTGTTAAGCCCGGCGGTCCTAGCATGACTAGCCGAGTGACTCAGCAGCCGTCTCCTCCGCCCGCTGAAGATACCAGGATTCCCAGTCCTGCTCGTGCTGCATCTCCTCCAGCTCTGAATCGGTCGCCCCTTCGCCACGATGTGCCTGAGACTCCTCTTGTTGACGTTGATTCCACTCGGCCCTCCGAGATTTCCACCGAACCAGTTGCCCCCTCTGTGAATCCGAGCGTCTCTACCGAGCCTCTTTCTACCCCCGTAGTTTCTATAGTAACTCCAGCCCCGGCCGAGGACGTCAATATCTCGGTGCCCTCTGCGACCGTGACCCCTCTGGTCCTAAAGGCACCGTTCCCATTGCCGAGGTATCGGCTCCTGCTGATGCCTCTTCTAAAGCAAGAAAAGCTGTCGCCACCAAGGCTTCCACTTCCCAGAAAGGTCTTGTCGGCTCTTCTCAGCCGAGTATCGCCGATGTGCTGCGCAAAGGAACTGCCTCCACCAAAGCCTCCGTTAATCCGGCCGCCGGTACCCAGCTTGCTCTTCATAAAAGCCCTGCGGCCGCGGTGGTTACACAGCACGTCCGGGGTAAAGTCCTAACTCGGACGGCTAGTGGGAACAGCCTCGGCTCACTGGTGGAATATGCCAATAACTGGAATGCTGCCGATCAGTTTGAGGGTAATCCAATCAGTCAGCCATTTCAGCTTTCCGACATTAGCAGCCGCTTGGATCAAGCTGCCAAGATCGTCCTTGATAGTAACAAGATGAATGAGGTAATTGCTGTTTTACGGAGTTTTGATTAATTCTCCAGATGCTACTATATACTCTAGTCCCCGAAACTTGCAAGCGAATGGAAGTTTTATGATGCTCTACTTAATTCGATTTAACTTTAGGGTTCGAATCTATATCCGACTAGATCTGCCTTAAACTTTGCTTGATTTTCGTTTAGCTGATCTTTGAATATCCAGCCACCTAGATCCGGGTTAAGTTTTGCTTGACTCGGATCTGTTTTGGCTTTGAATATCCAGCCACCTAGATCTGGGTTAAGTTTCGCTTGACTCGGATCTGTTTTAGCTTCGAATATCCAGCCACCTAGATCCGGGTTAAGCCTTGCTTGACTCGGATCTGTTTTAGCTTCGAATATCCAGCCACCTAGATCCGGGTTAAGTCTTGCTTGACTCGGATCTGTTTTAGCTTCGAATATCCATCCACCTAGATCCGGGTTAAATCTTGCTTGACTCGGATCTGTTTTGGCTTTGAATATCCATTCATCGTTTGCTCCATTGCTCAGGTTGCACATGGCCGGCGGACTGCCGAATTTCAAAGATTGCTTTTTTCGCACAGAAAATTGGAAGAAAAATATGAGAAAGTCATTCCTGTGGTGAAAAAGGCTGGTAAGTCGACAATTCTTTTTGTCATTTTCGACATTCTTACTGTTTTGTATACGAGATGTCGGCTCACTTTGTTGGTAAACAGGTAACATCAATAATCTTAACATCCGTCTCGAGAAGAAAGTCAAGAATCTGGAAGGTTGGTTTCCCTTTTACTTTATACTTTCCCTTTTTTTAAATGTGCGCTAAGTTTCCTTTATCTCGTTTGGCCTTGGTAAAGCCGAGTTACAAGCCTTTGCAGCATCTCACCAAGATTGCACGCCCATGCCTGATGTGATGCTGCATTTTTTAGAACAAAGCGCTACTCATTCGGCGTAGCTAAAAGAAAAGGACGATGAAATAGCTCGCCTGCGCGCCGAGGTGGAGGCCCTTAAGCTCTCTCAGAAGTCCGAAATAGAAAAGGTCGACCAGGAGTTCTCCGAGGAGAAAAATCGGCTAGCTCTGCAACTGCAGAAAAATAAAGAGCTCCTCGAGGCTGCCGAACTGAAAACTCGGGGAATGAGCGAGGAGATCGCTCGCTTTGAGAAGAGCAAGATTGACTGGGCTAAAGACCTTCAGATAATGATGAGTTATATTCATCATAAGCTTCTTAGCACGGCCGGATTATCCTTTTCTTTTTTCCTGCTGCCCCCTGACGCATTCGTGTTTTGCGCAGATCATTTTCCAGAAGCTAAGCCCGTGAGCTCTAAAGCGATTCTTGCTGCTCGCGTGCGCCGAGGTGTCCCTGTTGACGCGGACTCGGAGTACTCCATGGAAGATTTCCTGGTTGCTGTCGGCGCTGCAGTTGGTCCGATGAAGATTATGGGTAGGGATTTGGTGCAGGCAGCTATCCGAGCCTACCATGTTCTCTGGCCGAATACTTCTGGGACTCCTGATATCAATGAGGTCCAATTGCTGGTGAAAAGATTAATGGCGTCCGAGAGGCAACTAAGTCTTTGGAGGGAATCAGCCGGACGAGCTGGCGCTGATATGGCTCTCACTGTTATCATGTCATGGTATGAAGATATTTCTCTTGATATCTTGAGGAATTTGCGCACTGGTTCCCGTTGGGTTAAGGACCCCACCTTCGTCGCTCTTCGGCAAGCTCGCGCCTTCCAGCTCGTTGAGTATGCCGACGTGCATACCTGGAATGAAGGTCCGAGTTTTCTTCCTAATCTGGATGACGAGGTCGTAGTCGAGGATGCATCGGATAACAATTCGGCTGAACAAGGGGAAGATGAGGATGACTCGGCTACTTCTGGTGATTCCAGTTCGAGCTCGGATGGCAATGGCGACGCGCGATCCTCCTCCAAAGGTACTGGGCATTCAACTGCACAAACTGATGCTCCTCAGCAGCCTCGGGCTTCCGCCGAAGTCGCACCTGGGTCTGTGGAGGGCGAGGCAACTTCGGCCGAAGCTCCGCCTACCTCGGAGTGCCCAGCCCCTGATCAAGTTATTGCCTCTCCAGCTAAAAACCTTTAAGTCATTTGTTATCCCTGGTATGCCGGGCGTATGATGTACGTGGAACATTTGTCCATCTTCTGTATGGCATGAATTTCTTTTGCCGTGTGCTGCTGAGACATATTTGTTCGTAATTGTTACCACTTTGGTTAAGTGATCTTGTTCGTCCGAATCTTTGCTTTGGCGGCTTGCAATTTCTTGATTTTGGGATATATATTTGCCTTTGTATTCCCGTGGTTTAGCCCATTGATCTAGGCGTGGACTTCGAATATCATACGAGATCGAGCTGTTCTTACTTTGAGCGTCGAAGTTTGATACCTCCCTTGTATCAAAAGCTAACCACTACTTCGGCACAATATATGGCAGTCCCCGAGTCACTGCCTATAGCGCCGAAGTCTAGTGTGGAAACCAAATTTCAAAAATAATATAAGACGGTTGCCGAGTCGCTGCTCAAGGTGCAGAGGTTTAGTACATAACATAGAATTGAAATAATATACGCCAGTCCCCGAGTCACTGCTCTAGATGCCGAGGTTCAACACAACATAAAATTGAAATAACATATGGCAGTCCCCGAGTCACTGCTCTGGATGCCGAGGTTCCACACAACATAAAATTGAAATAACATATGGCAGTCCCTGAGTCACTGCTCTGGATGCCGAGGTTCAACACAACATAAAATTGAAATAACATATGGCAGTCCCCGAGTCACTGCTCTGGATGCCGAGGTTTAATACATAATATGAAATTGAAATAACATATGGCAGTCCTCGAGTCACTGCTCTGGATGCCGAGGTTTAATACATAATATGAAATTGAAATAACATATGGCAGTCCTCGAGTCACTGCTCTGGATACCGAGGTTTAATACATAATTGGTGCTTGATCTTGAGATACTACTTTACAACGTGTCACTGATGACTGCTACGAGTAAAATGGACGAAGTAAAGCTACGTTCCATGGCCTTTTCGTTTCTTCGCCGGCCTTGTCTGCCCTGTTTTTTCCAGGGGATTGAGCATCGATTAGGTAATAGGCATCATTGTGCAATGCTTTGCTCACGACGAATGGTCCTTCCCATGGGGGTGACAGCTTGTGCATGCCGGCCGTGCATTGCACTAGTCGGAGAACTAAATCCCCTTCTTTGAACACTCTTGGGTTCACCTTCTTGCTGTGATATTGTTGCAAGTTCTGCTGATAAATAACTGATCTTGATAGCGCCAACTCTCTGGCTTCTTCTAGCAGATCGACAGTATCTGGCCGAGCTACTTCATTTACTTCTAAAGTTGTATATTGAGTAACTCTTGGAGAGTCATGTATTATGTCGGCTGGAAGTACAGCCTCTGCCCCGTATACCAGAAAGAATGGTGTATAACCTGTTGATCTGTTTGGAGTAGTCCTGAGGCTCCATAATACTGCTGGTAATTCCTCAATCCAACATCCTGCCGACCTTTGCAATGGTTCGACGAGTCGTGGTTTTATTCCGAACAATACTAGTCCATTAGACCTTTCCACTTGTCCATTAGATGTTGGGTGAGCCACAGAGGCAACATCTAATCTTATGTGTTTCTCTTGGCAAAACCTAGCGAAAGCTCCTTCTGCAAAGTTTGTGCCGTTATCTGTAATAACACTGTGCGGGTACCCATATCTTAAGATAATATCTTTGAGGAATTTCACTGCTGTGGGCCCATCGCATTTTTTTATTGGTTTCACTTCAATCCATTTTGTGAACTTGTCCACCATAACCAATATGTGGGTCATCCCCCCTCGGGCCGGCTTAAATGGTCCCACCATATCTAAGCACCACACGGAAAACGGCCAAGTAATGGGTATCGTTTTTAACTCGGACGACGGCATGTGTATCTTGGTTGCATATCTCTGACAACCATTGCATTTTTCAACCAGCTCTTTGGCTTCCTTCAACGCCGTTGGCCAGTAAAACCCATGCCTGAATGCTTTGGCCACTAAGGCACGAGATGAGGCATGGTGTCCACATTCTCCTTGATGTATATCTAGGAGGATCTCCTGGCCTTCTGCCGAACTCACACACCTTTGCAATACACTTGTGACGCTTCTTTTATATAGCTCATTATTTATGATTGTATAAGCTTTAGCTCTCCTTGCTATCTGTCTTGCTAACACTTCATTATTCGGCAAAATCGCATCTTTAAGGAAAGAGAATATGGGTTGCGCCCATACCGGTGTGATTTTCTCTGGTGTGGTCTCACTGTCTATTTCCATGTTTTCCACCGACATAACTACCTCGGCTTTCTCCATAGTTATGCTTACCTCTGTTGTCCTCCTCTTGGGGAATTCCGGGCTATATTGCTGGTCTATTTCCATCGGTGCATTATCTTCTGCTGAATTTGCCGGAATAAAGATGGATTCAGACTCTGGTGATGGAGTTATTGATGGTTTCCTGAGGTGCTCTAGGGCAATACCTGGGGGAATTGACTGCCTGGTTGATCCTAACTTTGACAACGTGTCTGCGGCATCATTTTCTGCCCGAGGTATGTGGTGAAATTCACACCCTTCAAAGTATCCACTGATCTTTTGCACATGAAATCTATACAAAGCCATATTATCATCTAATGCGTCCCAATTGCCTGAGACTTGCTATACTACTAGATCCGAGTCCCCATAGCATAAGATTCGGCGTATGCCAATTTCTTTTGCTACTTTCAATCCATGGACCAATGCTTCATATTCGGCTACGTTGTTTGACGCGGCAAAATGTATTTGCAGCACATATTTCAACTGATCTCTTTTGGGTGAGGTTAACACTATTCTTGCCCCCAAACCATTTCTTAGTTTGGAACCGTCGAAATGCATCGTCCAATAATTCGGGTCTGGTAATGGTGGCTCATACTGCACCTCGGCCCAATCTACGAAGAAGTCGGCGACCGCCTGAGATTTGATTGCATCTCTCCTATCGAATTGTGGAGCATACGGTGACAACTCAATTGCCCATTTTGCTATTCGGCCACTTGCATCTTTGTTGCTCAATATGTCGGCTATGGGTGCTTCACAAATCACTTTGATGGGGTGCTCTTCGAAGTAATGTTTAAGTTTCTTTGCCGACATGTACACTCCATAAGCCATCTTCTGATAATGTGGGTAATTTTGCTTTGAAGCAGATAACACCTCGCTCAAATAATACACCGGCCTCTGTACCGACTTATCATCTTCGAGTCGTTCTACGACGACTACAGAACTCACTACTCTGTTGGTAGCCGCTATATAGAGTAACATAGGCTCTTTTGATAATGGAGAAGCCAAAATGGGTGCTGTGACCAACATCCTTTTCAACTCATGAAATGCACTGTCTGCTTGTGGAGTCCAAATGAACTTGTCTGATTTCTTCATCAGTTGATAGAGTGGTAGTGCCTTCTCTCCCAGCCGACATACAAACCGGCTGAGCGAGGCTAAACATCCCGTGAACTTTTGTACGTCATTTAGACACCTTGGCAACTCCATTCTCTCTACTTCCTTTATCTTCATTGGATTGGCCTCTATACCTCGGCTAGATACAAGAAAACCGAGTAATTTTCCTGCTGGCACGCCAAATGCGCATTTTTCCGGGTTAAGCTTCATTCGGAACCTTCTCAGGTTCGCGAAAGTCTGCCCTATATCATCCAGTAGCGTTTTGCTTTCCTTGGTTTTGATGACCACGTCATCCACATATACTTGTACATTTTTTCCTATCTGGTCATGTAGACACTTTTGCATGCATCTCTGATATGTTGCTCCTGCGTTTCGCAGGCCGAATGGCATTGTGCGATAGCAATAAGCCCCGTACGGGGTAATAAACGCAGTCTTTATTTGATTGGCCGGATTTAATGGTATCTAATGAAAACCAGAATACGCGTCTACAAATGACAATAACTCACAACCAGTGGTCGAATCAATGACTTGGTCTATTCTAGGTAATGGAAAAGGATCTTTTGGACACGCCTTGTTCAGGTTCGTGTAATCGATACACATTCGCCATACAATGGCTACATTCGGATCATCTTTCTTATTTTCTACTAGCACCGGATTTGACAAACAATCCGGATACAGCACCTCCATGATGAACCCGGCCGCGAGGAGCCGAGCTATTTCATCCCCTATTATTTTTCTCCTGTCTTCGGCGAAGCGGCGGAGAGGTTGCTTCACCGGCCTTGCTCCTGGCCTTACATTTAGAGAGTGCTCAGCAAACTCCCTCGGAACAACTTGCAGATCCTGAGTTGACCATGCAAAGATGTCCCGATTCTCACGGAGGAAGTTGGTGAGCTCGCTTTCCTATTTAGCATCTAGGCCTGCACCAATAGTAACAGTACGCTCTGGGAATTGCTCATCTATCTGAAACTTATTCGTTTCTTTAGTCGGCTGAAAGGAGACACTTCCATGTGGATTGGCTAGTGCCGGCATATTCAGCTGTGCCGACTGAGCGAGGGCTGCTACCTCCTGAATCCTTCTTTTTTCTCTTGCTATAACCAATGATTCGGCCAAATTTGATCCGGCTGAAGCACATTCCATTGACTTCTTGTAATCCCCTGCTACTGTTATCACTCATTGTGGTCCGGGTAGCTTCATTTTCAGATAACTTACATGACAGCTGCCCATGAATTTGGCCAACGCGGGCCGTCCGAGTAAAGCATGATAACAACTCTCTAGATCCACCACTTTAAACTCTAAGTTTTCCGCTCTGCAATTATCTCTTGTGCCGAATAACACATCACTCAGACCTTACCAATGGGTTCGCATGAAAGCCCTGGCACTATCCCATGGGAAGTGGTCCTCGTGGATTGCAGCATGTTCTGCGATATTCCGAGTTTATGCATGGCATCTTTGTACATAATGTTGATACTGCTCCCATTGTCAATGAGAACTTCTGAAAATTTCACATTAATGCTTGGTCCAACAAATGTCAGATCCAACACGAGTGCATACGACCCCGGATTCGGCATTATCTTGGGGTGATCCTTTATGCTCCAAGGTACTTCCTGATCTGACCAAGGCACATATCTTGGCACTGCCGGCATAACTGCATTTACTTCCATATGCCGGCGTTGCACACTCTGCTTGTCTTGCTGTTCCGTTGTGAACACGCAATAAGACTGATGATGTTCTCTGTAATCATTGCATCCAGTATTTCCTGGATTTGTCCTTCCATCCTGGCCTTGGTTCATCACTTGATGTACCGCATCTCTCCGGTCCGAGTTATCGTATCTCGGGGGAGGAGGCGGTAACATCAGTTGTTGTGCATTTGCTCCAGTGAACTGTGGTTGATGCTGTTGATGTACTTGAAGGGGCGGTGCCTGAATGCCTGCGGGGTTTCCCATTGCATTTTTCATCCATGCACATTGGCGGGTCGTATGGTTGGCTGGCCTGGATGGGTTTGACGTGTGAAATTTACACGGCTGATCTAACATAGATTCGAACGTGTACTTCGGCCTCTCCTGCCATTGCTTCTTTTGTTCTGGGGTCCACTGTCTTTTTCCTTCATTCCTTGGTGTCCACTGCTGAGGACCATTCTTTTGCCGTTGAGTCGTTCCGTGACTCGGCTGATCCTGCGCTACCGCTGCCACTTGGGTCGAATTATACCTATAATCCGGCCTTTCTTCTCTTCTTCTTCCTCTGAAGTCATTGCGCCTGGATGACCCGGCCAAATCTCTTGCATATTGGTCTTGTTCCTCCCGATGATCCGCCGACATTAATTCTGGTTGCGTTGGATCTCCTAATGCATAGGAGTCCGCTATTCTGATAGTTTCTGCCAATGTGGTTGGCATATCTCTTTGCAGTCGTTGCCACAATACACTGGCATAACGGCATCCTTGAGCGAACCAAGCTATTGCTTGCGACTCTATAACTCCTTCACACGAGTTTCTCAAGTTACACCATCGAGTTAAAAACTCTCTATCTGTTTCATTCGGCCTCTGCTTGCACATGGCTAACTGTTGCGGCCTGTTTGGCCTCTTGTATGTGCTGGTAAAGTTGCTGACGAAAATTTCTTCAAAATCTAACCAACAGTTGATACTGCCTGCTGGTAGATTATTCAGCCATACCCTAGCTGGTCCTTCCAACATTTGTGGGACATACCGTACTGCCCATCGTAAGTTCCCACCTGCTATTTTCACAGCAGTGGCATAATCAATCAACCAGTCTTGTGGTTTGGTACTCCCATTATATGTTTTCGTGCCTCTCGCTAGCTGAAAGTTCGGCATAGGTGGTTCGCCCATGATCCGTGGTCAAAAGCACGTCGGACCTGGTGGACCCTGTTCTTCCAGCAACTCGGACCGGTATAACCGGTCTAGCTTTACTCTTGCATCATTTGATGGCAAATCTCTGTACAGAACTCTGTCTTGCATTCCATAGTGGTTATTTCCACCGTGGATCGCATATTCCATCTCGGAATAACCATCATTGTACCTTTATTCACTTGATTGTGGCGAGCTGGTCTCGCTTCTCTTTCCTGCCGAGGTTCATGTCTTGGCTGTGGGTTGAGCGGCGGTTCTCTCCTTACTTCAACCGGGGTATTGTTCTCGTGATTGCCTCTTCCGAGTTCTCTTCTGCCGAGGTCTCCATTGCCTCAGCTTCCGCCGTCTTTCTCAATACAGCCAGGATTCCTCTCACCACTGTTACCTCGGCTTCCATTGCCTCTGTTCTCGTTTGCTTTCCCGGCTATTGCCGGATCATACGGAACAATTTGCTTCTTTCTCTTTCCTGAAGTTACTGCTTTGTCCTTTCGTGCATTATTTCCGGGTGAGGATGCTGCTGCCACAGACAAGGAAGGTGCTGCTCCAGCCGAGTGAACCATTCGCGAGGCCCCCGGCCTCGCCGGGTCTGCCCTGAGCATTTCTTCTTTTTGCTGGTTCACGATGCGCACCAGCTCATTCACTCTTTCTTGCTGTTTCTACCGTTCTTCGCCGGTCAACCCCTCTAACTCTAATGCTGCGGCATTTGCCGCTCTTAGGTTCTTTGTCGGGGTACTGTACCTCGGCAAGCCCAAATCAACTAACTCTGCCTTATGAGCATCATGCTCCTTGTTGATATCATCTATGAGGTTCTTCCCTCTCAATCTTAACTCGTCCACCCGTTCGGGAGCGACGTCAAGCTTATTAGCTTTGGCATATTCTCGCAGGGTCCTGTTGAGAGACTCCCGCAGGGCCGACACCTTTTTTGCCTCTACCAGCACCTTTTTCCTGGTCTCTTCTAACTTTGCCTAAGCATTAGCCGGATCAAGTATCGGCGCTACAGGTGTAGTCAAGTTTTCTATGGTTGCCTGAAGAATGTTTTCTGGCCTTTCCAGAGGTGGCCCTCTTACTCTTGGTGCTTTTGGGGTAGTGTCCTGTATTTCGGCCTGGTTGGTCACTGGAGGGATTACCTCGGTGGGTGGTGCCGTCTGCCTGGGCGTGATCTGCACGCCTGCGGCGGGGTCTCTGGTTGATCCGGCACCCGCTACTCCCGCCTGCACTCCGGCTGCGACCATCACCTCGATGCTGCTCACCGGATGCGCCCCGCACGGACGGCTCGTAGCGCTAAGGGGTGGCTCTCCTGCAACAACAACTTGGTGAGGATAAATGCCGGAGATGTCGACGCCGATGTAGACCTTGTGCTCGCCCAAACGGATGAAGACACCGTTCCACGGGGGAGTTTTTCCCCTGAAGCTGCCCGCTTTGTCGCTGACATAGTCACAGGGATCGAATCTCCGGACTAGGCCAGAAACCACGCGCTCGCCAGTGTTGATGAAGTTTCTCGTCCGGATCATGACTCCAGCTAGCACCGCTGCTGGCCCCACGGTGGGCGCCAACTGTCGTGGTGGTGGAATGGCAGATGCCATGGGTAGGCTAAAGTATGGGGCCAATGGATGCTAGAGGGATCTGGGGAGGGAAGATGCAGTTGATTCTACACACAGAAGGCAAAGGCAAAGATCTTTATTTCTCCTTCCTTGGGCTACAAGTGCTCCTTGAGCTGTGTTCTAGGAGGAAAGAAGAACTTTACCAGCCTAACGGTACTAAATGAGCCGATGCCCCCTCAGGGTCCAAGCCTCCCCTCTTATAAAGGAGAGCCTTGGGTTCCTTTAGGGCTGATGTGGCAAGCATATTCGAGGAATATGCTTGTCCCAATATAGTAGTTCAGCGCCCTCCTTTCCCTGTCGCTCTCCTAATGACGGCAAGGTTCCAGAGGGCCCCTCCTGCGTGCCTCGGGCCTCAGGACTGTCACCTCCGTGACCTCCTTCTGACTCTCTGTCGCTCTGCGCCTTTGTCCCTAGTGCTTGGCTCCACTCAGATTCTCCCTAGCCTGCGACTAGAGTTTGACTTTAGGCTTCTCCTTCTCCTGCAAGCTTTGTGTCATTCGGCCCTGCCTCGCGTAACTCGGCTTGTCCTTCACCTGCATCAAGATTACTCGGGCTAACCCGGCTGACTTACGCAGTATCTCGGCCGGGCAATGCCTTGCCATTACTATAAGGGTCCTGCCCTTTCCTATCTCGGCCGACCTCTATAGGATTCGGCCGACTCAGACTATAACTCGGAAACTGGATGGGGAACACCCTTTCGTCTTTCCCCGTCTTTACCCTATTCGGGGTTACCTCCCCAACACTCCTCATCATGGGAATCAGCAACGGTGATGAAGATGGCGACGAAGATCGATGAAGATGGTGATGGAGATCAAAGGAGATGGCTCCAGGGGCACTTCCTCGTCCCGGAAGGGTGCCGGAATAGAGACTTTCTGTCCCCCGAATCTCCCCTTCGGTGGCGGCGGCGCTGCGGAACTTTTCGTGGATGTACGCTGGATGATTTAGGGTTTCTGAGTCGGGGGCTTCTTATAGGCGAAGGAGGCAAGGTAGGTGGAGGGCCAGGGGGCCACACCCCCTGTGGACGCCACCAGGGCTGGCTCGCTCCCACCTAGGGTGTGGCCACCCTGGTGTCCTCCTCCGTCTCGTCTTCAATTTTCCGTATCGTTCAGGGAAAATATGAACTTTGGCTTTTGTCCCGTCCAATTCCAAGAATATTCATTTTTTAGCTTTCTGAAACCAAAAGCAGCAGAAAACAGGCAACTGGCACTGTGGCATCTTGTTAATAGGTTAGTTCCAGAAAGTGTATAAAAATAACTAAAAGTGTAGACAAAACAAAGCAAAGTGGATACTAAACAAGCATGGAACAACAAAAATTATAGATATGTTTTCTACGTATCAAGCATCCCCAAGCTTAACTCCTGCTCGTCCTCGAGTAGGTAAGTGATAAAAAGAATAATTTTTGAGGTGACATGCACCATAAAAATAAAGATCAAACCATTTGCAAGCATTGAAAGCTGGGATCAAAGAACTCTAAACAATAGCATGAAAGATGAAGTTCTAACAATAAGTCATAGCAACTATGCATGCAACATGAAAGGTTACAAACAAAGATCATGAATAACATGCATTGAAAAACGTTTGTTTCACATATAGAAAACATGGCATAGTGGCATTCAGCTTGTCCCTCATGGAGTAGCAAATAGATAAATAGGACACCTTCAAAGTTCATAAGAGTTACTAGATACAAATAGCACAAGAACAATCAATACCAACAATATGCATCAATCAATAAGTTTTGGGACAATGCACATAGAACTAAGAATGGAAAGTATGCTCTCTTAATTGGTGCCTAAGGATAGAAGGTGGAGACTCAATATAATGGTGGAAGATAGGCCCTTCACAAAAGGGAATCAGGGATTTCAAGTCTCAAAAAGAGCTTCCAAAAATTATGGTGCATATTAGCTTTCAGCTCTCATTGCCCCTATCATAAGCATCTTGAAGTGATTAAGGTTACAGTGAACAAAATATGGAGTCTATGCTTGACAAAGTATAATTTGGCAATCTCATGTCCCTTGAATACGAGGGCCGCTCCTCATGCTACTCAACTTTAGTCACCTGAAAGTTCTTGTCATAGTAAGTACATGTGTATCATAGAGAACCGCCAACGGGGTACCCCTTGCACATGATACGGGAGCTATCCCATAATCAAAATGACAAGGCAAACAGACAATGAGCATCTCGGCATTCTTCTTATTTACCATGGGAATATGGTGCATTTTCTCTCTTTTCTCTTTTCACTTTTCTCTTTTTTTTTCTTTTTCTCAATCTCTTTTTTCTATCTCTTTTTTTTCATAAGAAGAATGCTTCATAGATGTCACTATGGTGATGTTGCAAGTTTCCACCATGATTTGGCATGGTTTAGTGTCACATCCCAAAATTTTCCAAATTTTGTAATGTGAAAAATAAATAAACAAATAAATAATTGTTGAAATTTAGGGTGAAAAGAAACTTTTTGCTTCTAAATAAAAACATCAAAACCCTTCCTGAATAAAATTTGAATAAAAAGGAATCCAACAAATTTCAAATCAAGTGAAATGCATTCATCAATAAATGTATCTTGAAATTTAAACACTTGGATAAGTTAAACCAAAACTCTAAAAACCTAATGGAATAAATCATTCCAAAGATCTCTCAAAGACTATGGATTTTATCCATATAAAAGTTCAGCAAAAAATATTTGTAAATGATCAAGAATGATAAATAAGAATATTATAAAGTCATAGAAATTGGTTTCACTTAATTTGGAGCCATGGATAAAAACTTGTGAATTTATTAAGATAAAAGGAAATAAATTCCAAAGCTAATAAAGATCCTATCTAAAATCCATACCAAATGGTGAGCAAAATAATCCTAACAAGATTTAAAAAGATAAACAAATATTAAATAAGATTCTACAAATTGGAACCACCAAGTTTGGATCTTTAAATAAGAAGATATGGATTTTATGAGAAAAAGAAAGAAAGAAAATAAATAAGGAGTATTTAAAAGCCAAATTAAATCTTGGCCAAATCCATAAGAAAATATAATAAAGATAATCCAAATCCAAATAAAATAAAAGGATAAAGAATATTCAAATAAAAGTATGTGGGATTAAATCATGATCAAATTATTTAAATAGAAGACAAAATCCCTAATAGAAATGATTAATTAAATCATGAGAAAATAATAAATGGGAATTTGCCAAAGTGGATTAAAAAGTTATCTAATTAACTTAAAAAGAATTGTTTGAATAAAAATTATATGGAATAAAAACCATGTTTGATTTTATTGGAATAAAGACAATTGCCCAATTTAAATGATTGATAAATCATATTAAAATATTTTAAATAATAATTCAAGTGAATTATTTGCACCATGGAATAAATAAAAACCTAAATAAAAAGGTTTGACAAAAATTAGAAATTCAAATAGAAGTTTGAAAATATAATTAAAATCTTATTTGAATAGAGACAAGTGTCTATTTTTAAATAAATAATAAACCATAAATGAATAAAATAATTATTCTAAAATGGTCCTTAAAATACAATAATAAACCAGTATAAAACTTACTGAAAGTTGTGAAGAGTTTGAATTCAAACAAGTATTTGAAATCATTTAAATAAATACAAAACAGAAAATGGAAATAGAAAAAGAAAAAGGAATCAGAATAATTTTTTTTGAAAACAAACCAACCCATTAGACTAGGGCTAGCAAGCCCAACTGGCCCAGCGCAGCCACCTCCTCTTCCAGCGCAGCCACCTCCTCTTCCCCCTCCTGAAGCGTTTTTCACTCGCGAGTTCACCCACTCAGACGCTGACGCATGGACCCCATCGTGTAACACTTTCTCTCGCTGCCAACGTTGCCCCACTTGTCAGTCGTCGTTCTCACCCGCCACGACTAGTTCCTCCCCTCCTTGCCCGTTTCTGCAGTTGATTTTGCCGAGTTACTTCGCCTTAACGCTGCGTCAATCCCTCTCTGCGACTTCGCACATTTAACCGCCCATGTCTTTCCTTCCTTTCCCCTCAGACCTCACCCCACCGGAGCCACCAGGATGCTCCAATTTCCTTTTGCACCACCGCGGCCTTCGACGCACTCCGACATCAATTCCAGTGAGGGTCAACCGCCCCTCTCCCTTTGCTTTGCTCCTTGATGTTTGGCATCTCCGTGCACATCTCTTGACCCCAACCTCTTGCTTTATCATGACCGAGAGGCTCGCCTTCGTCTCTAACTGCGAACGACCGACGACGGCCACTACTTCGGCGACCCTCCCCGGTAAACCCTGACCTCCCCTTCCCTCTGGTTGATGCACGCCTACTCTCCTCACTCGCGCGCATCTAACACAACCTTCTGCATTCCTTATCGTGGACCGCAGCCTCGACAACGACGACGAACAGAAGCGCTTGTTGCCAGGAGCTTCGTCGGCGAGCAATTCAAGCCAGCACCATGCGCCCCTCGAGTAACGGAGACCACCTCGAGCATCAGCAAGCTTCGGCGAACTTGGTGAGCTTCTTCCCTCGCTCTCTTCCTTCATGTATTGTCGGCAACGTCATCGTCTGTGCGCGCCGCCGCTAGCCACCGTCGCAACGCCGCCACTTTCTGGTTGAGTTGATTAGAGCCATGCGATTTAGATCGGACGGATACGATAGAATCTTAACCCGAAGGGGTACGTAGCACTCTGAGCCGCACGATCTGTTTTAAATCTAAATCTCCACGTAGCGCGATCCTCATGAACCGGTACCAGCCAGTAGAAACGTGACGCGTGGCCAGTGTGTTGATTTAAAAACAGATTTGATTCTATTAGATATGTGATTTTGTAAAATTCATAACTTTAAATCTACATGTACAAATTTTACAAATTTTATATCAATGGAATCAGCAAAAGGATTACTTTCCAACCATGCACTTTGTTTAATGATTTGCTTCTGGAAAATTAGTTGTTTTTGCAGAAACTTGTGTAGACATATTTTGTGTATAAAATTCATTCTAAAAATGTTTTTAGGGTAAAATCTTTTGTAAATGGTTTTTTTGAACCTACTGACCGTGGAAACCAACTTTTGGATTTAAAAGTATATTTTGTGACACATAGGAATTATTCCTTTGAATAAAATCATTTCTAGCTAAATAAAAATATTGATTATGGTTTAAAAATGATTTTTGAGTGAAACCTTTTGAAAATGACTTGAATTAAACTCTCTGATCCTAAACACCAAGTTTTGATATTTAAAAATATATTTGGAGAACCCTAGAAAAATTATTACTTTGTTTAAAGGCATTTCCAACAAAATAAAATGTTGCTTTGATTTAAAAATGGATTTTGGATGAAACCCTTTACAAATGGAATTGTTTTAAAACATTATGACCCTAAACATTAATTTTGGTGTTTAAAAACATTTTGGCTAACACTAGAAATTATTCTTTGAATAAAATCAATTCTAGCAAAACAAGAAGGATTTAAAGTGGTGATTTCACTAAATTGTTATCAAATGGTTTTGCCACTTTGATAAATGACCAATAGGTGTGTTAAAATGTTTATAACCTTTTAGAAACCACTTTTCCAAACAAAACAATCTTTGGCATGCTTGCATGCATTGCTTTGTTTTTATTATTTTATGTGTTGGATTGTTTGAATGTTAGTTTTGAAATTGTGCCTTGCTTGATTGAATTGTAGTGGAATTTGAAGAGTGTGACTATTTCAAGATCAAGGAGTGAACTTATATTCTCTACCAAAAAGGCAAGTGGTGCTTCATACTTTTGTCCTATTATTTTCACTATGCATTAGTGATATTTCTAAGTAGGACTTGCATGGAAGTTTTACTAAGTATGTTATGCCATGGGAAATCCTAGTAGATGATGCCTTAGTAGAATTTTTCCTAAGTTAAGATTCCTACTACTATCATGCTTAGCTTAGCTAGTAGAAAACAAGGGTGGATTATATTCATGCTATGGAATATTTCTAAGTCAAGGACTTGTGTTTTGTTTAATAAAACAACTATGTGAATGAATCACCTGGGTGGAATGGTATTGCTTGGATCGATTTTTGTTGAGTGGTTACACAAGGCCAGGGGACTGGTGAACCTTGTGTATCACACTTGTGGAATGCCACCTAGGAACAAAGAGATTTGAGATGTCAAATGTTGAGAAACTTCAAGTGCAGGCACTTGGCATTATGGGCTCTCCCTGGATCATATAGGTTGCAATAACTTAGCCAAATGGACAGTTCGTGGTAGGGGTTGATAGGTTTGGAGCGCGTACATTCTGGTCTAAGGGAAGGCTTCTGAAAGATCTTGTCTCGATGCATGTCGAGTCTTGTGGGGAAAGTGCACCACCTCTCTCGAGAGTAAAATCTAAGTACTTAGCCGTGTCCCCGGTAATGGACAATTTGAGCATCAAGACATGGAATCTATCAAGAATCTCCTCATCCCAATTTCTAAGTTAAAACTTGTTGTTGAACAAGGGTTAAGGAATCACCAATGTCTATTGGTAGATACCTTGGGAGTTTTTGACAAACAAAAACTTAGTGTTTTCAAATGATAAGGAAAATATATTTTGAGCAAAGCAAGCCTAAGCTCCACTTAGCCAAATGCATATAGAAGATAGATAGATACCACTATTCTACCATAGTATCACTTGCCAATACAATTCAAATGTATTGACCCTTGTGGCTGTAACTTATTATGTTGCAGGTTTGTTTGATGTTAGTGAAGTGTGTTGATTAGGATTACAAGTCTACAACCAACATGATTGCCTGTGGCACTTTGAAGATGAAGGACTCCATGCTATAGTTATTTCTGCTGCATTGTAATGAGATAGCCAAATGAGCTATGTAAGATGTAACGAATTATTTTATTCCTGGTTATAAAGTTGTATTATGACCTTTGTTTCTTGATATTACATCTTAACTGTGGATGCTAGCTATTGATTCAGGGACTAGCATTGTAAACACAGGGATCTCTACCTTATTAAATGTTGGGACCTCTACAATTAGGCTAGAGGCCCAGGCGTTTCTCTAACACACATACATAACTCCATGGACTTACAAGCTCCCCTTTCTTTTCACACCAACTACATCCATAGACAAAAGAGCATGATATCAGCTGTGTACAAAGTACAAGTGCAATGTTGAAAGTGTTCCCCATGACAGCACAATTCTGCTAATTCCAACGTATAAGTGCAAGCATATACAACATAGATGACACAATGGTTCAAGTTTATTAGGGGCAAGAAATATAAAGTGTGCCATCAAGTTCGTGAGAGCTTTAATCACTAAGTTTTCACATAACAAAATACTTTTTAATTGGAAGATAGATGAAAACAAGAATATACTTGGAATGGTGCAACACACCATGCATAGGAATTTATAGTGGATACTTTGGAATAACTTGGTTTCTTGGGAGTTGGATACATGAGTAGAGCTTACTCATACAAGTGGAGGCTAGCAAAAGACTGGGAGCGACCAACTAAGAGAGCAATAATGGTCATAATCATGTAGAGCGACAAAACATTATCAATTGAAGCATAAAGTTGTACCACAAGTCAAAAACTAAATTATCATAGAGGCTAAGGTGACTGGTTCATAGTCATAACATGGTGTGAGAATGTGCCAAGTCAACCCAAATAAATCATCAAAGGAGAATACCACAATACTATGCTTTTGTATGCTAAAACAACGCATGATTCTTTCAAGGCACATTAAGCAATCCTAATTGCTTGGAACAAGTCATGCTAAAGTAATAATCACTAAGCATAAGGTCAAAACAGCATCTAGCATGACATGATAAATTCTAAGCCACAGTCAAAGCAAGCTCCTTTTTGTACCACCTAAGCATGAAGCTTCCTACTCTTTTCCAACACCAATCAACTTATTTGAAACAACTCACAAAGATAATAACCAATAAAGATCAGTGAGCTTGTCTCACAAATACACAAAGAAGAACTAAAAATTTCTAAGCTAAAGCAAAAGAAAACTAAAGCTAAACGCAGTGCTAGCAAAAGTGAACACTCACAGAACAATAAGAATGAAAACTAGAGTGTTCTAGGCAATGAAAACAGAGTGTGTCTCTCTCCAAAAGAAGTGTGCTATGATCAACCAACTTTACTCAAGCAAACTAAGAAAACAAAAAACAAAAACGAAAACTAAGACGCTCCAAGAACAACACAACAGTGCATGAAATAATAAAAACGAAGTATCTAGAAAGACCTGAGATTTTTATTGATGAAGAAGGGGATGCCTTGGGCATACCCAAGCTTTGACGCTTGTACCTCTTGAATATTTATTGGGGTGACACGGGGTGGCATCCCCAAGCTTGAGCTTTTATCCATTCTTCATCTCATTACATAATTCTTTCTTTACACCTGAAAATTTTCCTTCATACAAAACTTCACACAATCTTCATTAGCAACATTAGTGTATTCAAAAGATAATAGACATTTGGGGTTTAGTTTCAAAACAGCAAAACTTTCATTAAAAACTCAAGCTACTGTATCAATTCCCTAAAAAATCTCAATTTCCCAAAAATAACCCAAAAAGGAATCAATAAGAAGCAAATGCAAATAATGGCAGAAATCTGTCAAAACAGACCAGCAAGTAGAAACCAAATTTTTTCGAAGACCTTATGTTGCTCAAATCAAAAAGTGTTGAACTAACGAAAGTTATCTAACATACTGGGGGATATATTCAGAAAATATTAGCTCAACCCGACTTACACATATTTTACACGAATTTTTACGGTGGAGCACAAAAATCTGTTTCGGGACAGCAACTCCCCAAATCTTACTTGCCTCTCATTAGAGGTCATTCTTGGCACAAAAAGCAAATAAAAAGGATAAGGAGATTTCAGAGGTAATAACTTCCAAGACTCAAGAAAACTTTTGGGTTATCTCCCAATAAGTACTTTTCTTTAACGCCTTTAAGTTAGTTGATAGTTGGAGAAGATGCTCACATAAGAAATATGAATTGAAGTAAAAGAGAGCATCAAGAAGCAAATTCAAAACACATTTAAGTCTAACTCACTTCCTATGCATAGGAATCTTGTAAAGAAATAAGTCATGAAAGCACAAAGCAACAAACATAGGAAAGCAAAACAAGTGCAACTTCAAGATCTTCAACATAAAGAGGGGAAACTTAATATTGTTGATATACATAAGACCATGTTTCCCTCTCATAATAACTTTCAGTAGCATCATGAATAAAATTAACAATATAACTATCAAATAAAACATTCTTATCATGAGCTACATTCATAAAATAATTATTACTCTCCACATAAACGTAGTCATTCTTATTAATTGTAGTGGGAGAAAATTCAACAAAATAGCTATCATTATTATTCTCATCACCATAATCATCAAATATAGGAGGCATATTGTAATCACAATAAATTTCCTCCTCAATAGTAGGTGGACTGAAAATATCATATTCATCATTGTAATCATCATATATTGGAGGTTTGGTATCATCATAAGCAATAGAATAGCTATCTTCCCAAGTGTGTTCATTTGTAAACATATCATCATTGGAAGGAACATGGATAGCACTAATAGCACAACAACTATAAATATCATCATTTTTAGAATTGGTACCAAAGAGATTTTTAGTATCAAAAGTGGTGTGCTTTTCCCAATCATGATCACTACTATAGGTAACAGGCATAGGAACATCATCTAGTTTAGACTCATTAGCAAAAACTATGATAGGAGCAACATGCTTAGAGGAAGATACCGTTTCCTCTCTCCTTTTACTCCTCCTCCTCTTCTTCTTCTTCTTCTTATTCTTCTCCTCTTTAGGAGGGAGAGGATTGAAAGGAAGCTTCTCCACATACCCTGGTTTATTGTTAGAGACAATAGAAGAAACTTTGGAGGATTCCTCCTTCTCATTAATAAGAACAAAACTCATATCAGTCTTGTCATATTTTGGTAAAATGTCATCTTTTATAAGATTTTGTATGTAAGTATTCGCGTGGAAATTATCAACACAATAAAGATGACACACATGCAGGACATAATTCATACCAAAAGCACTCATGTCTACAAAAGAAGTTTCTCTTGACAACTCTTCACACCCTAAAAACAATGTAAATTCATCATGTTGAGTATCATTGATCGCGTTATCACAATACAAGCTTGTGATGCAGCGCTGAGTTGATGTAGGAGCGCTTCGTTGGGAACCCCAAGAGCAAGGTGTGAAGCAGCATAGCAGCAAGTTTTCCCTCAGTAAGAAACCGAGGTTATCGAACCAGTAGGAGGAAGGAAACATCACACAGGTGTTGCAAGCAACGTGGAAACCTGCACAACACAAACTCAAGACATTGCCCCAACGAATCAGTGAGGTTGTGAAGCTCACCGGTTTGCTGTAACAAAGGATTAAACTTATGGTGTGGAAGGTGATGATGGTTTGCAGCAAGTAAACAGTGGAAGATGCAGCGATGGTAAAGATTGGACCGGGGTCCATAGTTCACTAGAGGTACTCTCCTTAGCTAAACAACATGGCATGAAGGGTAAAAAAATTACAGCAGGGCAATTGACAGGAACTGAGCAAGGCATAACAATGCAATACCAGACAAAAAGATCATATGAGATCCGATTGGGCAATACAACAATATACATAGACCGCCATCCAACTGCATCTATGACTAGAATTCCACCTTCAGGTTATCATCCGAACCCCCTCCAGTATTAAGTTGCAAGCAACAGACAACTGCTTTAAGAAAAGTGTGTAAGGTAAACAATCCACTTGTTCCATGAACAAGAGACCGTGGTTTTCTCCCTAGTGGCAATATCACATCTACAACCGAAGAGATTTCTGTCACTTCCCTTGGAAACTAGAGGCATGAACCCACTATCGAGCATAAATACCCCCCACTTGGAGTCACTAGCAACTACTTGGCCAGGATAGATACTAACAACGGAGAGCATGCAAGATCACAAACAACACAGACATGATAGAATCATAAAGACAAAACCATTAATCAGTCTAACATATTAATCTCAATATCCATCGGATCCCCGTAAACACAACATGCATGATTACAAATAGATTATATCTTGATCATGAACGGAGCTCACAAGATCTATACATGAAAGCAAAAGGAGGAGATACAACCATCTAGCTACTACATGGACCCGTAGTCCAAGGTGGAACTACTCATGCTTCATACTGGAGGCTGGCATGAAGAAGAAGAAGGCCTCCAGGATGATCTCCCCTCCGGCAGGGTGCCGGGAAGAACTTCAGATCCCTCCGATCTAGGGACGATGGTGGCGGTGTCTACAGAAGGTTTCGTGGAGTTCTGATCGGGTGCCTACGGTTTATGTATCAGGGGCTTCTTATAGGGGAAGAGGCGAGGCTGGGAGGCGACCAGGGGGGCCACACCCTGCCCAGGAGCGGGCTGGGCCCACCCACACCTATGGGGTTTGGCCGCCCTGTGGCGCTTATCCGTCTCTCCTCTAGACTTCGTGTCGCCCATGGTAACATATTGACTTTGGCTTTTGTCTCGTCCAATTCCGAGAATATTGATTTTCTGCCTTTCTAGAACCAAAAACAGAAGGAAACAGGCAACTGGCACTGTGGCAACTTATTAATAGGTTAGTTCCAGAAAAGATATAAAAACACATCAAAGTGTAGACAAAGCAAATCAAAGTAGATACTAAACAAGCATGGATCATCAAAAATTATAGATACGTTTCCGACGTATCAAGCATCCCCAAGCTTAACTCCTGCTCGTCCTTGAGTAGGTAAGTGATAAAAGAATAATTTTGTAGGTGACATGCACCATCAAAACCAAGATCAAACCATTTGCAAGCATTGAAAGCTAGGATCAAAGAACTCTAAACATGTGCACGAAAGATGGAGTTCTAACAATAGGACGTAGAAAATATGCATGTAACATGAAAGGCTACAAACAAAGATCATGAATAACATGCATTGAAAAAACGTTTGTTTGTTTCACATACAGAAAACATGGCATAGTGGCATACAGCTTGTCCCTCACGGAGTATCAAATAGATGCATAGGACACCTTCAAAGTTCATAAGACTGACTAGATACAAGTATCACAAGAACAAGTAATAACACAATATGCATCAATCAATAAGTTTTGGGACACTGCACACAGAATGGCAACTGTGCTCTCTTAATGGTGCCTAAAGGTAGAAGGTGAAGACTCGATATAATGGTGGAAGAAAGACACTTCATAAAGGAAAGCAGGGATTTCAAGTTTCAAAAAGAGCTTCCAAAAATTATGGTATTGGTTAGCTTTCAACCCTCATTGCCCCTATCATAAGCATCTTGAAGTGATTAAGGTTAAAGTGAACAAACTATGGAGTATATGCTTGACAAAGTATAAGTTGACAATCTCAAGTCCCTTGAATACGAGGGCCACACCTCATGCTACTCAACTTCAGTCACCTGTAAGTTTTTGTCATAGTAAGTACATGCGTATCATAGAGAACCGCCAACGGGGTACCCCTTGCACATGGTATAGGAGCTATCCCATAAACAAAATGACAAGGCAAGCAGACAATGAGCATCGCTGCGATCTTTTTATTTACTATGTGCATAGCTTTTTTATTGAGGATGCTTCACAAATAGCTCATTATGGTGATGCTGCAAGTTTCCACCATGATTAGGCATGGCTTAGGCTAGCGGCTCAGGCGTTTCTCTAACATAAAATACATAAATCCATGGATTTACAAGCTTCCTCTTTATTTCACACTGGTGACATCCATAGACAAAAGAGCATGATATCAACTATGTACAAAGTACAAGTGCAATGTTGAAAACGTTCCCCATGACAGCATGGTTCTACTAATTCCAACGTACAAGTGCAAGCATATACAACATAGATGACACAATCGTTCAAGTTTATTAGGGTAAAAGAATATAAAGTGTGCCATCAAGTTCGTGAGGGCTTTAATCACTAAGTTTTCACATAACAAAATACTTTTTAATTGTAAGAAAGCTGAAAACAAGAATATACTTGGAATGGTGTAACACACCATGCATAGGAAATTATAGCGAACACTTTGGAATAACTTGGTTTTTTGGGAGTTGGAAGCATGAGTAGAGCTTACTCATATAAGTGGAGGCTAGCAAAAGACTGGGAGCAACCAACTAAGAGGGCAATAATGGCCATAATCATGTAGAGCAACAAAACATTACTAATCAAAGCATAGAGTGGTACTACAAGTCAAGGACTAAATGATCATAGAGGCTATGGTGACTTGTTCATAGTCACAACATGGTGTAAGCATGTGCCAAGTCAACCCAAACAAAGCATCAAAGGAGAATACCACAATACTATGCTTTTGTATGTTAAAACAACGCATGATTTCTTCAAGGCACACTAAGCAATCTTAATTGTTTGGAACAAAACATGCTACAACAATAATTACTAAGCATAAGGTCAAAACAACACCTAGCATGTCATGCTAAAGTCTAAGTCACAGTCAATGCAAGCTCCCCTTGCACTTTCAAGTAGGAACTTCCTACTCCTTTCCAACACCAAGCAACTTATTTGAAACAACACAGCGAGAGCGGGAGTCCAAACTACTTTATTCAAGCAAACTAAACAACTAAGCAAACCAAACAAAAACTAAGACGCTCCAAGAACAACACAACAGTGCATGAAACAATAAAAACGAAGTGTCTAGACAGACTTGAGCTTTTTATTGATGAAGAAGGGGATGCCTTGGGCATCCCCAAGCTTTGACGCTTGTATTTCTTGGATATTTCTTGGGGTGACACCAGGGTGGAATCCCCAAGATTGAGCTTTTGTCCATTCTTCATCTCATTACATCATTCTCTCTTTACACCTGAAATTTTTCCTTCATACAAAACTTCACACAATCTTCATTAGCAACATTAGTGTATTCAAAAGATAATAGACCTTTGGTATAAGCTTTGGAACAGCAAAACTTTTCACTAAAAATACAAGATATTTTAGCAACTCCTTAAAAAATCTCAATTCCTAAAAGAGAACTCAAAAAGGAATCAATAAGAAGCAAATGCAAATAATGACAGAAATCTGTCAAAACAGACCAGCAGGTAGAAATCGATTTGTTCGGAAGTCTTATGTTGCTCAAATCAAAAAGTGTTGAACTAACGAAAGTTAGCTAACATACTGGGGGATTTATTCGTAAATTTTCAGCTCAATCCTACTTACAGAGACTCCTCATGAATTGTTTTGGTGGAGGACAAAAATCTATTTCAGGACAGCAACTCTCCAAATCTTACTTCCCTCTCATTAGAGGTCATTTTTGGCACAAAAAGCAAACAAAAAGGATAAGTAGAGGTCATTACTGAAGTAATAACTTCCAAGACTCAAGAAAACTCTTGGGTTATCTCCCAACAAGTACTTTTCTTTAACGCCTTTAAGTTAGGCACAAGAAGCAAGAAATCAAGTATTTTCAAATGAGGGATTAAGATCAATACTTGCAAAGTCTTCAACTATGAAAGGTATCTTATGCAAATGAGTTTTGGAGGATCCCTTCTCATCTCTCTTTGTTTTACTACTTTCATCAAAAGGATTTTTAGGAACAATGCAATTAAAATTATTTTCAAAGGCCTCATGCATTCCAACAAGCTTAAACGGTATGGGTATCTTAAATTCCTCTCTAGGCTTAGTTTTATCAGAAGTACCCACAACATCTACACATGAGCCTAGCATATTGAAATGCTCAAAGACCTTTTTGGCTTCCTTAGCAACATCATGGAACTCTTTGAGTAAAGTTTCAAGAATGAATTCTCTCTTTTCAGCATTCTTTTCTTCTTTTAGTTTTAGGAACAAAATTTGCATCATGGGGTTAAGGCTAACAAACCTGGCCTCCAACATATTAACTAAAGAAGTTGCAGCAATTTCATAATTAGGAGCAAGCTCTGCTATAGATTTATCCTTAATATCCTCATTCTTGCTAATATGATTAAAGAATTCTTCAATATTATATTTTCCAATTATGGAGCCACTACCTATAGAAAGGTCCTTCGGGGTGAACTTGGGGAGCAACACGGTGAGCTAGAACAAGGTGGCAACTAGAGCAAGAACTAATTTTTTGTGTTTTTGATAGGAGAAAGCAAACCAAACTAAACTATTTTTTGGAGTTTTGATAAAAAGAGGCAAACAAAACCAACCAAAAGAAACTAAGCAAACTAAAAACAAAGTAAAGAGAAAGGTGACTCCCCTTGTAAAGACGTCCTTAGCCTCCCCGGCAACGGCGCCAGAAAAGCTTGATGCAGCGCTGAGTTGATGTAGGAGCTCTTCGTTGGGAACCCCAAGAGCAAGGTGTGAAGCAGCACAACATCAAGTTTTCCCTCGGTAAGAAACCGAGGTTATCGAACCAGTAGGAGGAAGGAAACGTCGCACAGGTGTTGCAAGCAACGTGGTAACCTGCACAACACAAACTTAATACTTTGCCCCAACGAATCAGTGAGGTTGTCAAGCTCACCGGTTTGCTATAACAAAGGATTAAACGTATGGTGTGGAAGGTGGTGATGGTTTGCAGCAAGTAAATAGTGGAAGATGTATTAATGGTAAAGATTGGACCGGGGTCCATAGTTCACTAGAGGTGCTCTCCTTAGATAAAAAAAATGACATGAAGGGTAAACAAATTACAGCAGGGCAATTGACAGGAACTGAGCAAGGCATAACAATGCAATACCAGACAAAAAGATCATATGATATTCGATTGGGCAATACAACAATATACATAAACTGCCATCCAACTGCATCTATGACTAGAAGTCCACCTTCAGGTTATCATCCGAACCCCCTCGAGTATTAAGTTGCAAGCAACAGACAACTGCTTTAAGCAAAGTGTGTAAGGTAAATAATCCACTTGTTCCGTGAACAAGAGACCGTTGTTTTCTCCCTAGTGGCAACATCACATCTACAAACAAAGAGATTTCTGTCACTTCCCTTGGAAACTAGAGGCATGAACCCACTATCGAGCATAAATACCCCCTCTTGTAGTCACTAGCAACTACTTGGCCAGGATAGCTACTAACAACGGAGAGCATGCAAGATCACAAACAACACATACATGATAGTATCAAATAGACAAAACCAATAATCAATCTGACATAGTAATCTCAATATCCATCGGATCCCCGCAAACACAACATGCATGATTACAAATATATTAGATCTTTATCATGAACGAAGCTCACAAGATCTATACATGAAAGCACAAGGAGGAGATACAACCATCTAGCTACTCCATGAACCCGTAGTCCAAGGTGGAACTACTCACGCTTCATACCGGAGGCTGGCATGATGAAGAAGAAGGCCTCCGGGATGATCTCCCCTCCGGCAGGGTGCCGGGAAGAACTTTAGATCCCCCGATCTAGGGACGATGGTGGCAGCGGCTATAGAAGGCTTCGTGGAGTTTTGATCGGGTGCCTAGGATTTCTGTATCAGGGGATTCTTGTAGACGAAGAGGCGGGGCTGGGAGGCGACCTGGGGGGCCACACCCTGCCCAGGCGTGGGCTGGGCCCACCCACGCCTAGGGGGTTTGGACGTCCTGTGGCGCCTCTCCGTCTCTCCTTTGGACTTTGTGTCTCCCACGGTAAAATATTGACTTTGGCTTTTGTCCCGTCCAATTCCGAGAATATTGATTTTCTGCCTTTCTGGAACCAAAAACAGAAGAAAACAGACAACTTGCACTGTGGCAACTTGCTAATAGGTTAGTTTCAGAAAAGATATAAAAACACCTCAAAGTGTAGACAAGCAAAGCAAAGTAGATACTAAACAAGCATGGAGCATCAAAAATTATAGATACGTTTACGACGTATCGGCTTGATGTACTCATTGGATTAGAAATTTTATTATTATGGCCTGAGCATTGAAAATTGAAATGATCCACTTCATAGCAGAGTTCACAAATAAAAGGGTAGAGGGCACAAATTCTTTTACCAAGATCATTTAGAGCCTTATACCATGTTCTGTTTTTTTCATTCTA
Organism: Avena sativa; assembly: GCA_916181665.1. Lineage (NCBI taxonomy): Eukaryota > Viridiplantae > Streptophyta > Magnoliopsida > Poales > Poaceae > Avena > Avena sativa. The sequence continues at coordinate 159,007,745 of OV702294.1, read as the reverse complement.
GTGTGTGATACAATATTCTTCTTCTATTTTATTCTTCTCACAAGGTCTATGCATACCACAAAAATTAACATGCTTATAAGAAATAGTACTTTCAGAAGTTTGAGCATGTTTATTGCAATCATTAATAACATTTTCATTTTCCATGCAAGTGTCTTTAAAAGGTTCATGATACATGTCCCATTTTTATTTAGGAGCATTAATATGGGAAGCAAAGGCTCTATAATATCTAACAAGAATTTGAGGATCCAGACCATATTTACAGTAAGCTCTTGAAAATCAGCAATTTCAGCGAAAGACTTAATGCAATCATACTCATAGTTTATACTTGGTTTTTTACCTTTGTCGTTATCCCAATCTTCGGTATTGCTTTGTATTGTTTCAAGAAGATCCCACTTAGCTTTGACCTTCTTACTTGTGAAGGATCCCTCTGAACAGGTATCTAGATAGTCCTTGTAATGTCCTAAAAGCCTTGCATAAAAATTATTAATAACAATATTACTAGGGAGCTCATGAATGGGACATTTGAGCATTAGTGACTTCAATCTCCCCCAAGATTGGGCAATACTTTCTCCCTCATGAGGATGAAAATTATAAATATAATTCCTATCTTTGTGAATTTCATGAGGAGGATAAAATTTAGAGTAAAAGGGAGATTCAAGTTCCTTCCACTCCAAATAATGAGGTTCATCTAGTAACTCATACCACTCCCTTGCTTTGTCCCTAAGTGAGAAAGGGAATAGCTTCCTCTTAACTTGGTCCATTGAAATACCTGCACACTTGAACAACTCACATAATTCATGTATAAAGAGTAAATGATCACCAGGATGGACAGTTCCATCTCCAAAATAGCAGTTATTCATAACACGTTCAACAATTTCAATAGGTATTTTAAAAGGGACACTTTCAGTATGTGGATTTAAAATATCACAAGTATCATTAGAATTACCACATATGGGAGATAAAGTATCATAAGAGCAAATTTTCTTCCCTAAAGCTAGGGAATTAAAAAGATCTTTTTCATAAAAACAAGCTTCCCCAAGCTTAGACGTTTCCATAGCATTTGGAACGATGGTGTTCAAAAAATTCGTACTAATAACATTGCTATTAGCATGCAAAGAAATCTCCATTGGTTTTTTAATTTTCTCTTCAAACACTTCATGTCCTAACTCAAGATAAATACTATAAAGCTCTCTATTTTTTTTCCATTAAGCCTAACTAATGAAAATAAGAAACAAAAAGACAAAATTGCATAATCTAAAGGAAATAACTTCGAGCACTCACACCGAAGGATGTGAGTACCTTTTATGATGCAGCCCGTCCTTAGGATGCGTCTACATCCCCGCCAACTAGTCCCCCAAGTGGACCGATGACCCGTGCTCGAGCCAAGCTCCTACAAGCTAAGGTTAACTCGCTCCTTTCCTGGTGTGATTTTGATACACCCTTGGATGGCTTGCTACTTCATTCCCAAACCTTGTGCATCCTCGGCTATGAACCCAATGAAGCATCGTCAAGGGAGGGACCAAAGGCAGCCGAGGAAATACTCCAGAGCAAACCGGCGCCAGGCTCGGCGAACCGGTTCCCTCGCCGGAACTTCCGGCGACAGGCCCGGTCGACCGACCTCCACGCCGACATTTCCGGCAACGACCGGAATCTTCCGGCAAACGACCGACAAGGTGTTCTATAAGGCTTTCCGGTTGGCGACTAGAAATGTCGGCGGCCACCGGAATTTTCGGCTACCACTCCCGCGCCACCGGCCTTCTCGCCGGAAATACCCAGAGTCAATTCAACTTTCGGGATTGACCCGTGTAACCCCTCATTTCGCCTAGACTTTACCGTTTCATACTCAAACTACCCCTGTTTATGTGGCTGGCCTATAAATATCCCCCCACCCTCTATTGTAAACCCTAGACTTGGATAATTGTAATTGAAGACACCCCTAGAGGATCTATCAATTACTAGTCTCATGCTCCTTGACAAGGAGCACCAATTATCTCCCACAACCTCTTGGATTTTGCCTCGTGCGTTCAAGTTGTACAAGTCCTTGGGATCTCGTTGTCTCATCCCCAAGTAGTCAAGATCTCATCAAGCCTCTCACCCCGTTGTTGGCCATGGGAGAGTGTCCTGCCCAAAGTCGATCCTAGGGGTTGTGTTGGACCGGTTGCCACCGGCGTGAGCTATCGGCTTGTATCGTGTTTTCGCGCGCGCGCGCGTGTGTGTGTGTGTGTGTGTGTTCATCGAGTTCTTCGTGTGTGTGTTCGTGGATTTCATCCCCCTCCTCTTTCCGCTCGCTTACCCTCGATTTCCACAGGATTCGTGAAATATCGGTCCACCGCGAGGGATCACCCCTAACATATTGGTATCAAGAGCAAGGTTGATCACGAATTTCCCCTCATTTTTTCTTCTATCCATCAAAAAATCGAAAATTCCCCCAAAAATAGCCCCAAATTGCCTTCGAATCGATCTCTGGATTTGGTGAGTTTTTCGTGGTTTTGGTCCATGTATCTGTTGCTTTGGATCTTGATCTACACCCCTTGACCTTTCCCCAGCCCAATTTTGTCGAAATTTTGACGGATTTCTCAGTTTGACTTTCTGGAGTTCGTCACGAACAGATTTCAGCACCAGATCCGGTGAACCGGTTCTGCAACCAGAATTTCCGGCGACAGCCCCGGCACGACCGGACAGACGACCGGAATTTCCGGCGGCAGACCCGGCGCCGCCGGTTCCTGCGCCAAAAATTTTGCAGATCACAAATTTTGACAGTTTTCTTTTGTTTGTTCGTGTTTCATGTGCGTGTCGCCCAAAATTAACAAAAAACTTCCACAAGTCAATAATCCACGCGCTCCCTGACACCGTGACGCCTGAACATCTTACCCAACATGTAACATCCCTAAAATCATGTTTCAAAACTCATGCATATCATCCATGCATCCATCATTATTTAGGGTTTCATCTCAAATCATTTCAAAAACAGGAACATTTGTTGCTTATTATTTTATGTATGAAAACTGTAGCCTTTGTGCTACTTGCTATTGAGAAAGTAGCTTTCATTCATTCAGAATGTGTTGGGCTCAAACTTAAGTGATTTCAAAAGCTTGAGCAAGGTTTCAAAACAAAGTATAGAGATAGGACCAAATTTATGCCTATTATTTTATCTCCTAAAAGGCTTGGTTTTATTTCATTATTTTCAAATGACACAAGTAAGTCTGAGTGAACAGAGGTGTTTGACACTTATTTGGGTGCAAGGAACACTATACAAAAAGCTAGAGAAGGTTTGAATTCAAAATTATTTGAAATAGGATTTGAAAACCATTCCTAGAAAAACAATCAGAAAAAGAAAAGGAGTAAAGAGGAAAAAAATAGACAACCAGCCAATCTGGCCAACCTAGCCCAACTCGGCCCAGCTAGCCAGCAGCTCCCACCCCCGCGAAACGTTTTCTTTCACCCGCCCCCGCACCCACTAGCTCGCTGACAGGAAGGACCCACTCCCTCTCCTTCTCTCTCGCTGACAACCGCGGCCCACCCAGGTATCATCGTCTCCACCCCGCGACTGGTTCTTCCCCAATTGATGCCGGGCGTTTCCTGTTAATTTTCGCAGCTTGAATTCGCATAAATGCACGAGTAAATCTTGCTCGTATCATGGCTACTTAAACCCCCTCTGCCCCCTCTCCATTCTCCCCCAAACCCCAAGCCCAGAGCGCCCCCAGGCTGCAAGAATTGCTCACCGCAACCCCGCTGTCTCCGACGAACTGCAGCCACGATTCCGGCCAACCCCGACCACCCCTCTGCTCCTGGTTCACACGAGCATGCTCCATTTGATCTCGCCCACCTCCCAGTACCACTAGCTTGCCCGCGTGTGACCCAGAACGTCGGCAACGCAAGCGACTGACCGCCACCGTCTTCGGCTTCAACTCCGTCGAGCTCCTCTGGTAAGTTCAGACCGCCCCAAGCCTTCTCCTTCACGCACACGACTTCTCCGTGATCTCCTGCATCTGACCACACCCTCCGTTTGCCTCCTCGTGATCGACAGCGTCGCCTACGACCTCGAACAGAGCCACCCGTCGCCAGACCCTACTCCGGCGAGCAATCCACCGCAACCCTGAGTGCCCCTTGCCGAGCTGACCGTACGTTGAGCATCACCACATCCTTGCGATCACGGTGAGTACCTTCCCTACCCTTCTAGCTTCCTGTATCGCCGGTGCCGCCACCATCTGACCGTCGCCGCCGCGCGTAGCCGTTAAGCGCCGCCAGTTAGTGGCCTGTTGTTTGCGACCATTGGATCAATATCGTAGGGCTATGATAGATTATAATCGAAGAGGTATCGTATGTCTCTGCGCCGCTAGATCTAAGTTAGATCCTGCGGTCTGCGTCTGTCGATCCGAACGAATCGGTACCGACCAACCAAAACACGACGCGTGTCACCAGTTCAGTTCAAAAACAGATTTCAAATCAGATTTAGATCCAAATTTCAATTGGCTATAACTTTTGATTCCCACGTTAGATTTTTGCAAATTTTATACCGATGGAATCAGTGAAACAAGCCCTTTCTGAATCTCCAATGTGTTTAACAAAACGTTTCTGTTAAAATGACTTTGTATGCAGAAACATATTTAGGTCCATTTTGAGTATAGATTTTGTTTAGCAAATAGTTTTAGGGCTAAATAAGTTTAGTTAGCAAACTCTCTGACTTAGTTATGTTTCTGTATCATGCACTTGCTTGGTGGGTTTTCAAAAAAATCATCACTTAGCATTTCCTTGCATGCATGCATTCATATTTTTGTTTGTATATGAATTGTGTGTAATTTTGTGCTACAAATATTGGTGTAGATTTTGCTAGTGACTGTGATTGTGAAGAGTGCTACTCTCCCCATTACCAAGGCAAGTGATACTTCATGATATTTCCATTCCCTTTATTTTGAATAAGCATTAGAATTATTTTTGCTAAGTCTTGCATGCTACTTTTGCCAAATGCTATGTTGGGAAATCCTATGTAGTTATAGAAATGTAGAATTGCTAGGGAATTTCCTAAGTTAAGTTACTATGCCATGCTTAGCCTAGCTAGTAGAAAACAAGGGTTGGTAAAGTATGTACATGCTATGATGAAAATAATTCTAAGTCTTTTGGACTTATGGTTTTCTTAATAAAACAACTAAGTCAATGAACCTCCTGGGTGGAATGGGACTTGAATTGGTGGTTTTTGGTTGAGTGGTTACACAAGGCCATGGATATGGCTTGTGTATCTCACTTGTGGTATGCCACCCAGGCACAAAGGGATTTGGAGGCCAAGTGTTGAGAAGGCTTATAGTGCAACCACTTGGCAATATGGGCTCTGCCATGATCATATAGGTTGCTAGAACTTAGTCACTTGGACAGTTGGTGGTAGTGGGAATGATAGGTTGGAGCGTGTCCATTTGACTAAGGAAAGGCTTCTGAAAGGTCCTGTCTTGGGAAACCAAGTCTGGTGGGGAAAGTGCACAACCTCTGCAGATGGAAAATCTAAGTACTTAGCCAAGTCCATGGCAATGGACAAATTGAGCATCAAGACATGGAAGCTACAAGAATCTCATCACTCCAACTTCTAAGTAAAACTTGTGGGTGAACAAGGGTGAAGGACCCCAATGTCTATTGGAGGTTTCTTGGGAAAGTTTTTGACAAAGAAAAACTTAGTGATTTCAACTAATAGGAAAAGCCTATTTTGAGCAAAGCAAGCCAAGCTACACTTAGCCAAAATGCATATAGAAATATAGTCCACCTAAAATTTACTAAGGTATCACTTGCCAATACTATTCCAAAGTATTGACCCTCTGTGGATGTAACTTGTAATGTTGCAGGTTACTCCGATGATGATTAGGATTCATGAGTCTACACTCAACATGCTTGACTGTGGCACATGAAGATGAAGACTTATGTTTATTTAATTATTCCAAGAACTCTTGTATTAGGCCTATGGCCTTGAGTTGTAAAAGACTATGTTTTATCTCTGGAATGAATGTAATAAATGACCTTTGTATCTGTGTACTTCATCTTAAACTGTGGATGCTAGCAATGATCCAGGGACTAGCATTGCAATCACAGGGATCCTTTTCCTTTACATAGGAGGGATCTTACAGATGGTATCAGAGCACTGTGTTGCCTGTAGGATTATGACCCTAGGATTGGAAACCACTAAGGAAAAATTTTGAACTACTTCTACACTTGTCTATTCTTCTCGTAAACTTTTCTAATCTTCTCATTCTCCTCTCTATTTGTAGATGAACTCCATCAACGAAGCCGTGAAGAAAGGACCACTCATGACCATGATCTTGGAGTGTGAAACTGAGTTTCCCAAAATTCTCAAGGACCTCATGGTGGCAATGGAAGCACATGGTGCAGCTGTGTACAAAGGCTTTCCAGTGATGGATGAAGGAGTGGAGTACTGGTGGGTGCAACTTCACTTGTACAAAAACAAGGAAGACAACCACAAAGAAAGAGGATTCTGCATGTACACCAACACTGTGATGCACACCACATTCTTTGAGTCAGCAAGAGAAGCAGCTTGGAGGACTATCAAAGAACTCAGTGCTAGAGTCAAGTGCAGAATGCTCAACCTCCAAAAAGACTTATAGAAAGAGAAGGAACTTACCCAAGAGTTGGAAGCCACCAACCAAACCTTAAGGGGAGATATTATAAACTTAGTGATGGAATCATGTGAACAAGATAGGTGGATTGCCTCTAGGAACATTGTGTTAGCCAACAGATCCAGTGAGATAGGATTGTGAACGCACTTCGTTAGTTGGACCACCACCTATCACCTTATTTTCCAAAATGATACCTTAAATAAGTTTGGACCTTGATTGATGTAATGGAATCATGTATGCATGACTTGTGTGATTTTGTGATCCATGGATAAGTATGAAATGTTTGTTTTGTTTTATCTTAAATTGTGTTGTCCTAACTTTTCTATCTTATAAATAGATGCCTATTACCATCAGCACTGTTGAGGAGTTCCAGGTTACCCGTTTTGGTCCTCGTATCGTTGAGCTTACCACTTTGCTCAATCTCCCTCTTCCCACCATCATGGTGCACCCACTCACCAAGTTCGAGAGGAAGGACCTCTGGGGCTTCAAGGTGAACCAGCCTGGACGCCAGACAGAGCCTACTACGGAGGCCATTGTCTTCAAGCTTATGCACGATGACAGGGAGAGAGGCATGGAGGTCGTCATGCAGGACCTGATAGGACATCTGTTAGGCCGTCACTCCTGACAGGTTAGGGGCACCCACTTCCACGTCTTCGGAAGACGTGATGATGATGGAGAGTCCATCGACTTTGAGGACGACTCGAGGGACGCAGCGGAGCCGATACGTCTCTATCTCCAGGACTTAGAGTCTCTTATTAGGCACGTGGACACGGACAGGACCAATGTCATGCTCAGTAATGACGAGCTCCAGGTGCAGCTTCGCGAGAAGGACAAGCTTTTCGCTCAGCAGGACGAGATAGTCAAGGAAATGGAGGCGAAGTTCGAGACCTAGGACCGGAAGTTCAAGAGTCAGGAGAAACGTGTCCAGGATAGGAACAAGAAGATCCGGGACATGACTGAAGAACTGAAGTCCAAGGATTTCGAGCTAGAGCAGCAACAGATGGTGATTGAGAGGCTTCACTCCCAGAAGAGGGCTCTCAAGACCAAGATCGAGTCCTTGACTACTACTATTGAGGAGAACAAGACCGCGATGGAGAACGCAGGTCTTACTTTTGTCGAGGAGGAGATTGATGCTAATGAGTAGACTTGACTACTCTTTTATCTTTTATACTTGCTATTTGTGAACTTGTTATTGGACCATCCGACATGTGGATGGCTTGCCACTTGTGTGTTTTACTTTGAGACTTTGTTATCTTGTTGTTGAGCTTTTATCCTTGTGTTGCATGCTATGTGTTTGCTTATGTGATGTAATGTGCATAAACATCTATGGGTATCTCATTCTTATCTCTATTTGAACAAACCACAGATGCCTCCCCGTCGCGCAAAACCCAACCCCAACAACATCACCCCGGAAATGCAGCAAATGATGAATGCGCAAACACAGCTTATGCAAATGATGACAACATTCATCCAAAACCAGAATAACAACAACAACAACAACAACCCTCCGGGCTTTGATATGCTCACTAGATTTTTGCGTTTGAGGCCAGCTAAGTTCTCGGGGACGACTGATCCCATGGTGGCCAATGATTGGCTGCGTTTTGTGAACAAGGACTTAGTGACCGTGGGCTGCACGGATGCTGAAAAGGTCAGGTTCGCAGCACATCTGTTGGAAGGGCCAGCCGCCACATGGTGGGACAACTTCCAAATCACCACTCCTATAGATGAGGTGACTTGGGCTATCTTTGAAGATGGCTTTCGCACAACTCATATCTCATCAGGAATGATGAGACTGAAAAATAAGGAGTTTCACAACCTGAAGCAGCGCCACCGCAGCGTGGCTGAATATATAGAAGAGTTCAACAATCTGGTGCGTTATGCACCAGACGAGGTTGACACAGATGCCAAAAGAAAGGAAAAGTTTCTTGAAGGGCTGAATGATGAGCTAAACTTAAAGTTGTCTGTGGCATACGTTCCCACTTATCAGTCGCTCTGTGACAAGGCTGCTATATTGGAGAACAAAATGAAGCAAGTCGAGAGTAGGAAGAGGAAACACTCCGACAAGCACAGCTCGGGATCGTCTCACAAGCGATCTCACTATGATGACAGTGGAAGCTCAGGATCCCATAAGCATGGGAAATTCAACAAGCACCACAACCACAACCGTCATGACAACAAGCATCACCGCAGTCATGACAATGACAAGTACAAGAACCACAAGAGTGGACATAAGAGCCACCACAGTGGAAATGGTAGTGGAAGTGGAAGTCAGCCTGCTAAGAGGGACATCAGTCAGGTTGAGTGCTTCAAATGCAAGAAGCTGGGGCATTATGCTAATGAGTGCCCTGAGAAGAAAGTTGAAGGACCTAACAATCCCAATCCTTTTCAGAAAGGACAAGTTAACCACATCAATGTGGAGGAGGTCTATGAGGAGCCTGATGCTGTTGCTGGTAAGTTTAGACTCAATTCTATTCCAGCATTTGTACTCTTTGACACTGGTGCATCTCATTCATTCATATCAAAAGCATTTGTTGATAGAAATGGGTTTGCATCTGAAAACATTGGGTGTCCAATAAAAGTTAGTTCTCCGGGTGGAGATATGATAGTCAGTCTTGGATGCCAGGATCTTGTCATAGAGTTTGGAAAGCATAAGTTTCCAGTGAGCCTGATAATCCTAGATTCCCAAGGATTGGATGTAATTTTAGGAATGGATTGGATGGCTAAGTACGAAGGAGTGCTAGATTGTGCTAATCGTACTATTGCACTCACAACCCCAGAAAGAAAAAGAATAAAATTCAGGTCGAACTTTGAACCCAAAGGAAGTAAGCTTAATTCTCTTAAGGGGGTTAGCATGGACAGTGTGCCAATTGTGTGTGAGTATCCAGATGTATTCCCGGAAGAATTGCCAGGAATGCCACCAGATAGAGATGTGGAGTTTCTGATAGATTTGGTACCAGGTTCTGGACCAATAGCAAAGAGACCATACAAAATGTCAGTTGATGAACTGAAAGAGCTCAAGAAGCAACTAGGAGAACAGTTGCAGAAAGGATTTATCCAACCAAGTTCTTCATCTTGGGGAGCCCCAGTATTGTTCGTGGAGAAAAAAGATAGAAGCCAAAGGTTATGCATAGATTACCGTTCACTCAACGAGGTAACTATCAAGAACAAATATCCTTTGCCTAGAATCAATGACTTATTTGATCAGCTTGAAGGAGCATGTGTGTTCTCGAAGATTGATCTCCGGTCAGGCTATTTTCAACTCAAGATAAGAGAGCAAGACATACCTAAAACAACATTCACCACAAGGTATGGATTATATGAGTATACCGTAATGCCTTTCGGCTTAACCAATGCTCCACCATACTTCATGAATATGAAGAACAAAGTGTTCATGGAATTCCTTGACAAGTTCATTGTCGTTTTCATCGATGACATCTTAGTCTACTCCAAGAGCAAAGAAGAACATGAAGGACACTTACGCTTGATACTTGAGAAGTTAAGAGAGCATAAACTTTATGCCAAATTCAGCAAGTGTGAGTTCTGGCTAGAGGAAGTTGGTTTTCTTGGTCATGTTATGACAAAGGATGGTGTAGCAGTTGATCCTACTAAGGTTTCAGCTGTGACGGAATGGGAATCTCCCAAAAATGTAAAAGAAGTTCGCAGTTTCCTTGGCTTAGCAGGTTACTATAGAAGATTCATCGAGAATTTCTCTAAAGTGGCTAAGCCCATGACTGAATTGTTAAAGAAAGACAAGAAGTTTGCTTGGTCTGAAGGTTGTGAAGTCAGCTTTCAAGAATTGAAGAAGAGACTTGTAACAGCACCAGTTCTGTGTCTGCCAGATTTGGAAAAGGATTTCCAAGTATATTGTGATGCGTCTCATCAAGGTTTGGGTGCCGTACTTATGCAAGACGGTAAAGTTGTGGCATATGCCTCGAGACAACTCAAAACTCATGAAGTAAACTATCCTACTCATGATTTAGAGTTAGCCTCTGTCGTCCATGCACTCAAAACATGGAGACATTACCTTTTGGGAAAGCGTTGTGAAGTGTTCAACGATCACAAGAGTTTGAAGTATATCTTCACCCAGAAGGAAATCAATATGAGACAAAGAAGATGGTTAGAGCTTATCAAGGACTATGACTTAAGTTTGCAATACCACCCCGGTAAAGCAAATTGTTTAGCAGATGCTCTAAGTCGTAAGGTATTTGTAAATGGCCTTACCAAAGGTGAATTGCCAGATGATTTGTGTAAGCAATTCAAAGAACTCAGATTGGAGATCGTGCCAGAAGGATATCTCATGTCTTTAGATGTTCAACCCACTTTGTTGGACAAGATTCGAGAAGCTCAAAAGACTGATAAGGAAATTGAAGAGATTAAGGAAAAGATTAGCCAGGGGAAAGCTAAGAATTTCCATGTAGACGAACAAGGTACTTTATGGCATGGGAAACGTATTTGTGTTCCGCAAGATCCGGAGATGCGGAAACTGATTCTGCAAGAAGCCCACAACTCTCCGTATTCTATTCACCCGGGAAACACCAAAATGTACATGGACATGAAGGAAATGTTTTGGTGGAACAATCTCAAGAGAGACATCGCCGAGCATATTGCTTTGTGTGATGTGTGTAGTAGAGTAAAAGCGGAGCATCAGAAACCAGCAGGTTTGCTTCAACCATTACCTATTCCTGATTGGAAATGGAATAAAATTGGTATGGATTTCATTACCGGATTGCCAAGGACCAGATCAGGATATGATTCCATATGGGTAGTAGTGGATCGCCTAACTAAGGTGGCTCATTTTATACCCGTGAAGACAACTTATACCAGTGCCAAGTTAGCCAAAATCTACATGAGTAGAATTGTATGCCTTCACGGTGTGCCTAAGAGTATTGTGTCCGATAGGGGAACCCAATTCACTTCCCATTTTTGGAGACAGCTTCATGAATCATTGGGAACGAGGTTGGAATTCAGTACTGCCTTTCATCCTCAAACCGATGGTCAAACAGAAAGGACTAATCAAATTCTGGAAGACATGTTGAGGGCATGTGCCCTAGATTATGGAGCAAGTTGGGATGAAAGTCAGCCTTACGCAGAATTTTCTTATAACAACAGCTATCAAGCCAGCATTGAGATGGCACCATTTGAGTTTCTCTACGGAAGAAAATGTACCACCCCATTGTTATGGAATGGTGTGGGAGAAAGAAGTTTATTTGGGCCAGATCTTATCAAAGAAGCCGAAGAGAAGGTCAAATTGGTTAAGGACAGGTTGAAGATAGCACAGTCCCGACAGAAAAGCTACGCAGATTCGGAGTCAAAGGGAAGTTGGCACCAAGATATGTTGGGCCATTCAAGATTCTGAGTCGCAAAGGAGAAGTTGCTTATGAAATTGAACTGCCAGCATCTCTATCAGCAGTCCATAATGTATTTCATGTGAGCCAGCTTAAGAAATGTCACCCAGAAATGGAAGAATCTTCTTTAAAGGATACCATACCTTTGGAAGAAGTTCAACTAGAAAGTGATCTCACTTATGAAGAAAAGCCTATCAAGATTCTTGAGACTGCAGAAAGAGTTACTCGGACTAAGACTATCAAATTCTGCAAAGTTCAATGGAACCATCATTCCGAAGAAGAAGCAACATGTGAAAGAGAAGATGATCTTCGGAAAGACCACCCTCACCTATTTGCTAGCCAATCCGAATCTCGAGGGCGAGATTCACCTTAAGGGGGTTAGATTTGTAACATCCCAAAAATCATGTTTCAAAACTCATGCATATCATCCATGCATCCATCATCATTTAGGGTTTCATCTCAAATCATTTCAAAAACAGGAACATTTGTTGCTTATTATTTTATGTATGAAAACTCTAGCCTTTGTGCTACTTGCTATTGAGAAAGTAGCTTTCATTCATTCAGAATGTGTTGGGCTCAAACTTAAGTGATTTCAAAAGCTTGAGCAAGGTTTCAAAACAAAGTATAGAGATAGGACCAAATTTATGCCTATTATTTTATCTCCTAAAAGGCTTGGTTTTATTTCATTATTTTCAAATGACACAAGTAAGTCTGAGTGAACAGAGGTGTTTAACACTTATTTGGGTGCAAGGAACACTGTACAAAAAGCTAGAGAAGGTTTGAATTCAAAATTATTTGAAATAGGATTTGAAAACCATTCCTAGAAAAACAATCAGAAAAAGAAAAGGAGTAAAGAGGAAAAAAATAGACAACCAGCCAATCTGGCCAACCCAGCCCAACTCGGCCCAGCTAGCCAGCAGCTCCCACCCCTGCGAAACGTTTTCTTTCACTCACCCCCGCACCCACTAGCTCGCTGACAGGAAGGACCCACTCCCTCTCCTTCTCTCTCGCTGACAACCGCGGCCCACCTAGGTATCATCGTCTCCACCCCGCGACTGGTTCTTCCCCAATTGACGCCGGGCGTTTCCTGTTAATTTTCGCAGCTTCAATTCTCATAAATGCACGAGTAAATCTCGCTCGTATCCTGGCTACTTAAACCCCCTCTGCCCCCTCTCCATTCTCCCCCAAACCCCAAGCCCAGAGCACCCCCAGGCTGCAAGAATTGCTCACCGCAACCCCGCTGTCTCCGACGAGCTGAAGCCACGATTCCGGCCAACCCCGACCATCCCTCTGCTCCTGTTTCACACGATCAGGCTCCATTTGATCTCGCGCACCTCCCAGTACCACTAGCTCGCCCGAGCGTGACCCAGAACGTCGGCAACGCAAGCGACTGAGCGCCACCGTCTTCGGCTTCAACTCCGTCGAGCTCCTCCGGTAAGTTCAGACCGCCCCAAGCCTTCTCCTTCACGCACACGACTTCTCCGTGATCTCCTGCATCTAACCACACCCTCTGTTTGCCTCCTCGTGATCGACAGCGTCGCCTACGACCTCAAACAGAGCCACCCGTCGCCAGACCCTACTCCGGCGAGCAATCCACCGCAACCCTGAGCGCCCCTTGCCGAGATGACCGTATGTTGAGCATCACCACGTCCTTGCGATCACGGTGAGTACCTTCCCTACCCTTCTAGCTTCCTGTATCGCCGGCGCCGCCACCATCTGACCGTCGCCGCCGCGCGTAGCCGTTAAGCGCCGCCAGTTAGTGGCCTGTTGTTTGCGACCGTTGGATCAATATCGTAGGGCTATGATAGATTATAATCGAAGAGGTATCGTATGTCTCTACGCCGCTAGATCTAAGTTAGATCCTGCGGTCTGCGTCTGTCGATCCGAACGAATCGGTACCGACCAACCAAAACACGACGCGTGTCACCAGTTCAGTTCAAAAACAGATTTCAAATCAGATTTAGATCCAAATTTGAATTGGCTATAACTTTTGATTCCCACGTTAGATTTTTGCAAATTTTATACCGTTGGAATCAGCGAAACAAGACCTTTCTAAATCTCCAATGTGTTTAACAAAAAGTTTCTGTTAAAATGACTTTGTATGCAGAAACATATTTAGGTCCATTTTGAGTATAGATTTTGTTTAGCAAATAGTTTTAGGGCTAAATAAGTTTAGTTAGCAAACTCTCTGACTTAGTTATGTTTATGTATCATGCACTTGCTTGGTGGGTTTTCAAAAAAATCATCACTTAGCATTTCCTTGCATGCATGCATTCATATTTTTGTTTGTATATGAATTGTGTGTAATGTTGTGCTACAAATATTTGTGTAGATTTTGCTAGTGACTGTGATTGTGAAGAGTGCTACTCTCCCCATTACCAAGGCAAGTGATACTTCATGATATTTCCATTCCCTTTATTTTGAATAAGCATTAGAATTATTTTTGCTAAGTCTTGCATGCTACTTTTGCCAAATGCTATGTTGGGAAATCCTATGTAGTTGTAGAAATGTAGAATTGCTAGGGAATTTCCTAAGTTAAGTTACTATGCCGTGATTAGCCTAGCTAGTAGAAAACAAGGGTTGGTAAAGTATGTACATGCTATGATGAAAATAATTCTAAGTCTTTTGGACTTATGGTTTTCTTAATAAAACAACTAAGTCAATGAACCTCCTGGGTGGAATGGGACTTGAATTGGTGGTTTTTGGTTGAGTGGTTACACAAGTCCATGGATATGGCTTGTGTATCTCACTTGTGGTATGCCACCCAGGCACAAAGGGATTTGGAGGCCAAGTGTTGAGAAGGCTTACAGTGCAACCACTTGGCAATATGGGCTCTGCCATGATCATATAGGTTGCTAGAACTTAGTCACTTGGACAGTTGGTGGTAGTGGGAATGATAGGTTGGAGCGTGTCCATTTGACTAAGGAAAGGCTTCTGAAAGGTCATGTCTTGGGAAACCAAGTCTGGTGGGGAAAGTGCACAACCTCTGTAGATGGAAAATCTAAGTACTTAGCCAAGTCCATGGCAATGGACAAATTGAGCATCAAGACATGGAAGCTACAAGAATCTCATCACTCCAACTTCTAAGTAAAACTTGTGGGTGAACAAGGGTGAAGGACCCCAATGTCTATTGGAGGTTTCTTGGGAAAGTTTTTGACAAAGAAAAACTTAGTGATTTCAACTAATAGGAAAAGCCTATTTTGAGCAAAGCAAGCCAAGCTACACTTAGCCAAAATGCATATAGAAATATAGTCCACCTAAAATTTACTAAGGTATCACTTGCCAATACTATTCCAAAGTATTGACCCTCTGTGGCTGTAACTTGTAATGTTACAGGTTACTCCGATGATTATTAGGCGTCATGAGTCTACACTCAACATGCTTGCCTGTGGCACATGAATATGAAGACTTATGTTTATTTAATTATTCCAAGAACTCTTGTATTAGGCCTATGGCCCTGAGTTGTAAAAGACTATGTTTTATCTCTGGAATGAATGTAATAAATGACCTTTGTATCTGTGTACTTCATCTTAAACTGTGGATGCTAGCAATGATCCAGGGACTAGCATTGCAATCACATGGATCCTTTTCCTTTACATAGGAGGGATCTTACACAACACCGGTTGCAAGTCATCAACAATACCAAAGGTATAACTTGCGCCACCTTGACAGGCCATATCTTCCTTTGTGTGTATCTATCCTATGAGAGCAACTCATTTTGTGTTTGTATAATCATTGTGCACTTGCCTTTGGAAAGTGAGAGTGTGAGGGGAAATACAAAAGTTAACATAGTAGTATAGAAAGGGGAAAAAGAATCTAAAAAAAAGCAAAAGAAAAATAGAAAGATACATAGTCTCCCAATACAAAGAGAGTATCGAGCTTGTAAGCAAAAGGAGAGAGGAAAAAGCGCGCCAAGGCAAGTGCACAAATCCGTTGCTTAACCATCTTTTGGCAAGCGAGTTGTGGTCTCTCCTTGTGTTGGCACGACACCGAGCTTTCCGTTAGGACATTTTGTGCTCACTTTCATAGTTGTGGTAACCCCTCTCATCTCCACGTTTTTGTTTCCTCGTGTTTTGTAGATCGTATCATTTGTGCTTTTGATCTTTGGTTCTTTACCACCTAGAACAATAACCTTTGTCTTGGATCATTTCGTTTGGTTTTCCACAATCCTAACCTTCCACCAAAATGCTTCTGAGAATTTTAGTTTATTGGTGTGTGAGTGTCTTTGCGATTTCACTTTGCAAGCTCTTAGCTCTCTTGTGTGACAATTGGTTTGATACAATCTCCAAGGTGAGGTAAAAGGCTAACTCCCCGCGTTTTGTTCTCCATATACAACCCTTGTCGGCTTTGCATCTTGGACAGGAATGGCGAGTCGTCCCAACCAACGCCACCTCAAGAGGATGACACACAATACATGACAAGATGGGATCATTGGAAGGTCCGAGGAGAATTCAACTACCGTTGTGAAGCCCTTGAGCGGTGCCAAGACGGACAATTTAGCGAAACCCGGGTGGAATTCAAGAACATCGATAACCGCTTTGAAGAGGTCCGGGGACAAATGCATGCTATGCAACACAACCTCGGCCATCAAAATAAAGCTCTTGGTCGTGCTCTCGCCGCAACGGATGAAAAGCTTCAACGCCTCATTGATGGGCTCGCAAGACCGTGATCTCGCGACTCAAGATCATCACGGCACTCCTCAAGTGAATCAAGTTTTTCACGCCATCACGCTTCAAGGCACCAAGATGGACCCATCCTTCACTCCATGATCTCTTCTCAAGCGGTACCATCTCCGCGACACGTCACAACGTCAAGCTATGATGGTGACCTCTCCGCAAGACCTCCAGGACGTGAAGCGAACCGCCCACAACCAAGGGCACTAGTGATTCAACAAGAGCAACCTCACGTGGACCACCAAGCCCATCGTCAACGACACATTTCCCCAACAACAAGTGAAGCCTCCTAATTGGACGAACAAGGCCGCCGTCGACGTGAAGCACTCGAAGACCCACCAAGGCGTCATCATCGACATGAATGTCAACGTCGACAACATGAGCACCATGACGAGCCTCCTCCACATCATGACGAGGGAGAGCGGCCCATTGTACATGCGGCTCGCCGTCCTCCTCGCCACATGGCGGAAGACAATGCTCATCGTCATCAACCACTGTCGTGGTGGTGACACGGCAGATGCCATGGGTAGGCTAAAGTAAGGGGCCAATGGATGCTAGTGGGATCTGGGGAGGGAAGATGTAGTTGATTCTACACACAAAAGACTAAGGCAAAGATCTTTATTTCTCCTTCTTTGAGTTACAAGTGCTCCTCGAGCTGTATACAAGGAGAAAGGAAGAACTTTACCAGCCTAACGGTACTAAGATCAGCCGATGCCCTCCTCTGGGTCCAAGCCCCTCCTTATAAAGGAGAGCCTTGGGTTCCTTTAGGGCTGATGTGGCAAGCATATTCGAGGAATATGCTTGTCCCAAAATAGTAGTTCGGCGCCCTCCTTTCCCTGTCGCCCTTCTAACGACGGCAAGGCTCCAGAGGGCCCCTCCTGTGTGCCTCGGGCTTCAGGACTGTCACCTCCGTGACCTCCTCATGCCCCTCTGTCGCTCTGTGCCTTTGTCCCTTGTGCTTGGCTCCGCTCAGATTCTCTCTAGCCTACAGCTAGAGTTTGACTTTAGGCTTCTCCTTCTCCTGCAAGCTTTGTATCATTCGGCTTTTCCCCGCATGACTCGGCTTGTCCTTCACCTGCACTAAGATTATTCGGGCTGACCCGGCCGACTTACGCAGTATCTCGGCCGGGTAAGCCTTGCTATCCTCGTAAGGGTCCTTCCCTTTCCTATATCGGCCGACCTCTACAAGATTCGGCCGACTGGGACTGTAACTCGGAAACTGGACGGAGGACATCCTTTCGTCTTTCCCTGTCTTTACCCTATCCGAGGTCACCTCCCCAACATTAGTCCCCGAAGCTGGTGCGGCTCCGGTGATGACTTCGGCCGGGTCATATCAGTTTCATGATATTCGTTCTGCATTGTTTCCGAGTTATACTTCTCTCGTCCGAGGTATTATCGTATCTTCTCTTGTACGCTTCGTCCTACGTGTCATACTCATCATTGTTTCCCTAGTTTTCTGTTTCTCTACAGTAATTACTGACAGGCTACAGTTACTACTGCGCCTGTCGCGTCGGCGCTGCGACGCCTCGTGAGCCGTTTCCGTCGGGGATCGTGATCTTCTGTTCTACGGTGTGGTCCTTGGTGCGGTTCCACTTAGAGGCGTGCGTTCATGCGGCGCACACGATCTACACAGTCAACCGCTGCACCCACGATCCCACTACCTCACAGGCGGATCGGTTATTAAGTGGGGCGCGGGGTTTGGGGGTTCACTTTTCCCCCTCCGCTCACCCGACCCCTTCTTCTTCCTCTAGCCTCTGCGCTCGTTTGCGACTCCGCCGCCGCGCGTTGTTCATCTGAGTCTCTGACAACAGGGACCCCGCCGCTCTGCTCCGTCTGCCTCGTCCCTACGTGCTTGCTCCGGCGTCGTCGCCGGTGAGTTTTTCCTGTCGTATCGCCTAGCTTTTCTTCTTGAGATCTCTGTTCTTCTTCCTTACTTGCGCGGCAGTTCTTTTTCTGCTCCGCCGCCGTTTTTGGGTAGAATCACGACGGGGCCCTGTAGCTCTAGATTTTCCTCCGCCGCTATCTCTTCCTCTGCTAGTTTCTCCGGCGATCCCATGTCTAGCTCTGTCAGTGGTGTGCTTGTTGAGGACGACGATGCCGGATCTGGGCTCGAGCGGGGCTCATGGTAGGGTTCCTCCGTCACTCGCCGCGAGATCGAGTGGCTTATCCGGACTCGTCGGATTCCCGCCGAGGTAGCCTGTCGTTTACCCGGCAACGAGTCCTCTCCAGATCTTAGGGACGAAGAGTATGTAGTTTTCATGTCGCATTTTGCACGCGGCTTTGGTCTTCCTCTTAGCGACTTTGCTAGGGAGTTTCTTGATTACTTTGGCCTTCAGCCGCATCATCTCCCCGCCAACGCCATTGCCTCTCTCTCCGCCTTCATCTCTGCGTCAGAAGGATACTTCAGCCTGTGGCCATCCGTGCATGTCTGGTCAAAGTTTTTCCAGATTCGTTTGAATGTCGTCCCAGATAAATCTCTGCACCCTTCCGAGAAATCGCTCACCCAATGCGGAGCAACATCTATCACACCTCGGAGGAAATCCGAATTCCCTCGTGTCGCGGGATTAGAATCGTGCAAGAAGTGGCACAAGTCCTTTTTCTATGTCAAGAATACTGGGAATGAAGATAGAATTCGGCTTCCTGCCTTCTCCATTGGTCCTCCTTCCAAGATTAATTGGACATATAATCCGAGGAAGACCCATGCTTTGGCCGAGGCTTTTGAGATTCGGCTAAAGGAGCTGATCCGCGCCGGGCTACGCGGCGAGGATTTGATGACTACCTTCGTCAGCAGCCGAATCTGCCCGTTCCAGAAACGCACACACAAACTCTGCTACATGAGCGGTCCCCTTGACCCCAATCGAGTCTCGACGGTGGAGCTGGACAACTACCTCATTTTCAAGCGCGTCCGGGCTATTTTTAGAACAGAGATGCCGGAGGATTGGGCTTGGGGACTGAATCCGTTCACCCGCGAGCGTCCTCCACCCGCAGTAAGTTTGCTTTTTAGTCTTTCGCTCCTTAAATGCGTTCGTAATTCTCTTTGTTAATCTTTCTCCTTCTTGCCCTGCAGAGGTTTGATGAGCAGAAGAACGAGGACGCCGAGGTTTTGTCACTCCCGTGGCCTGCGGATCGGAGTACTCCGGATAGTGGGGAGCCGGACTCAGAAGATTTTGTCCCCAAGGCTGATCTTGCTCCGGCTTGCGCTCGTGGCAAGACTCCGGCTCACGAGGAGGAAGGTGATTCGGACGATGTCCAAGTTCTAGAGGTAGTTGTCGCAGTGCCAATTTCTTATGCATTTCCGGCTTCTACTTTCTCACCTAATCCGGCCGGTCAGGTTCATGACGCCAAGCCTCTTGCCTCCCGGCCTCCTGTTACCTCAGGGAAACGTGGTGCTCCCGCCGGTGCCTCAGAGACGGCTCCCACAAAGAGAATGAAGAAGTCGGCTTCGAATCCTCCCAGGCGTAAGACCATGCCCGGGGTTTCTGGGTGAGACTCTTTTGCTTGTATTTCTTGTTTTTCTCTTTCTGCTTTCTAACTTACCTTTTTTGTTCTCGTAGAGCTGCACTCTCTGTTAAGCCCGTTGGTCCCAGCATGACGAGTCGTATGACTCGGCAGCCGTCCCCTCCGCCTACTGAAGATACTAGGATTCCCAGTCCTGCTCGTGCTGCATCTCCTCCAGCTCCGAACCGGACGCCACCTCGCCACGATGTGCCTGAGATTCCTCTCGTTGACGTTGATTCCACTCGGCCCACCGATATATCTACCGAACCAGTCGCCTCCTCTGTGAACCCCAATGTCTCTAGCGAGCCTCTTTCTACCCCCGCGATTTCTATAGTAACTCTAGCCCCGGCCGAGGACGTCAATATCTCGGCGCCCTCTGCGGCCGTGACCCCTCCGGCTCCTAAAGACGTTGTTCCCATTGCCGAGGTATCAGCTCCTACTGATGCCTCTTCTAAAGCAAGAAAAGCCGTCGTCACCAAGGCTTCCTCCTTCCAGAAAGGTCTTGCTGGCTCTTCTCAGCCAAGTATTGCTGATGCGTTGCGCAAAGGGGTTGCTTCTGCCAGAGCCTCCGTTACTCCGGCCGCCAGTACCCAGCTCGCTCTTCATAAAAGCCCTGCGGCAACAGTGGCTACCCAGCATGTCCGAGGTAAAGTCCTAACTCGCACGGCGAGTGGGAACAGTCTCGGCTCGCTGGTTGAATATGCCAACAACTGGAATGCCGCCGACCAATTCGAGGGTAATCCAAGCAGCCAGCCGTTTCAGCTCTCCGACATCAGCAGCCGCCTGCATCAAGCTGCTAAGATCGTTCTTGAAAGTGACAAGATGAACGAGGTAATTGTTTTTAATGGTGTTTTGATTAGTTTTCCAGATGTTGTTATATATACTCTAGTCCCCGAAGCTTGCAAGCGAATAACTTGTTATTCGTTTGGAAGTTTTATGATGCTCTACTTAATTCGATTTAACCTTAGAGTTCGAACCTCCATCCGACTAGATCTGCCTTAAACTTTACTTGATTTGTGTCTAGCTGATCTTTGAATATCCAGCCACCCAGATCCGGGTTAAGTTTTGCTTGACTCGGATCTGTTTTAGCTTCGAATATCCAGCCACCTAGATCCGGGTTAAGTTTTCTTGACTCGGATCTGTTTTAGCTTCGAATATCCAGCCACCTAGATCCGGGTTAAGTTTTGCTTGACTCGGATCTGTTTTAGCTTCGAATATCCAGCCACCTAGATCCGAGTTAAGTTTTGCTTGACTCGGATCTGTTTTAGCTTCGAATATCCAGCCACCTAGATCCGGTTTAAGTTTTGCTTGACTCGGATCTGTTTTAGCTTTGAATATCCACTTACCATTTGTTCTATTGCTCAGGTTGCTCATGACCGGCGGACCGCCGAATTTCAAAGGCTTCTTTTTGCGCATAGAAAATTGGAAGAAAAGTATGAGAAAGTTATTCCTGTGGTGAAAAAGGCTGGTAAGTCGACCAATCCTTCTGTTATCTCTGATGCTCTTATTATTTTGTACATGAGATGTTTGCTCAATCTGTTGGTAAACAGGAAACATCAATAATCTTAACATCCGTCTTGAGAAGAAGGTCAAGGCCCTTGAAGGTTAGTTACTCTTTTATTCTATATACTCCCCTCTGATATGTGTGCTAATTTTATTTTGACTCTTTTGGCTTTGGTAAAGCCGAGTTACAAACTTTTGCAGCATCTCACCAAGACTGCACGTCCATGCCTGATGTGATGCTGTATTTTTTAGAACAAAGCGCTACTCACTCGGTGGAGCTGAAGGATAAAGATGACGAGATAGCTCGCTTGCGCGCCGAGGTGGAGTCACTCAAGCTCTCCCAGAAGTCTGAATTAGAAAAGGTCGACCAGGAGTTCTCCGAGGAGAGAAATCGGCTAGCTCTGCAGTTGCAGAAAAATAACGAACTCCTCGAGGCTGCCAAACTGAAGACCCGTGAGATGAGCGAGGAGATTACTAGCTTTGAGAAGAGCAAGATTGACTGGGCTAAAGACCTTCAGATAATGCTGAGTTATATTCATCGTAAG
Organism: Avena sativa; assembly: GCA_916181665.1. Classification (NCBI taxonomy): domain Eukaryota; kingdom Viridiplantae; phylum Streptophyta; class Magnoliopsida; order Poales; family Poaceae; genus Avena; species Avena sativa. The sequence continues at coordinate 158,985,567 of OV702294.1, read as the reverse complement.
CTTCCGACCGCGACCGGGTTATCTTTTCCCCTTTTCTTATTGCCGACTAATGCAGTCTTGCTTTGCGCACACCATTTTCCGGAAGCTAAGCCCGTGAGTTCTAAAGCGGTGATTAGCGCTCGTGTGCGCCGAGGTGTTCCTGCCGATGTGGACTCGGAGTACTCGATGGAAGATTTTCTGGTTGCTGTTGGTGCTGCAGTTGGTCCAATGAAGATTATGGGCAGGGATTTGGTGCAAGCAGCTATGCGAGCTTACCATGTTCTCTGGCCGAATACTTCTGGGACTCCGAATATTGACGAGGTCAAATTGTTGGTGGAAAGATTGATGGCCTCTAAGAAACAGCTAAGTCTTTGGAGGGAGTCGGCCGGACGAGCTGGTGCTGATATGGATCTCACTGTCATCATGTCATGGTATGAAGATATTTCTCTTGATATCTTGAGAAACTTGCGCACTGGCTCTCGATGGGTTGAGGACCCCGACTTTGTCGCTCTCTGGCAAGCTCGTGCTTATCAGCTTGTGGAGTATGCCGACGTGCATAGCTGGCACGAAGGTCCGAGCTTCCTTCCTAACCCGGAGGACGAGGTCCAAGTTGAGGATGCTTCGGATGATAACTCTGCTGAACAAGGTGAAGATGACGGCGACTCGGCTGCCTCTACTGATTCTAGTTCAAGCTCGGATGGCAATGGCGATGCACGGTCCTCTTCCAAAGGTACTGGGCATTCCACTACGCAAATTGACGCACCTCAACAGCCTCGGGCTTCCTCCGAAGTCGCTCCTGGGTCTGTGGAGGGCGAGGTTACCTCGTCCGAGGTTCCCCCTACTTCGGAGCGCGCAGCTCCTGTCCAGACTACTGCCTCTCCAGCGAAAAACCTTTAAGTTACTTCTTGCCCCTGGTATGCCGGACGTATAATGTTCATGGAATATTAGTTTGTCTTTTGTATGGTATGAATTTCTATTGCCGAGTGCCGCTGAGACATATATATGGTTGTAATCGCTATTACTTTGTTTGAATGGTGTTGATTGCCCGAATTCTTGCTTTGGCGACCTTTAACCTCTGAGGTTCGGTGTATATTTTTGCTTTTACGCCACTGTGGTTTAGAGTGTTAATCTGGGTGTGGATTTCGAATATCATACGAGATTGAGATGTCCTTACATTGGGTGTGGAAGTTTGATACCCCCTTTGTAACAAAGGATAACTCTTACTTCGAAGCAATATAGGACAGTCCCCGAGTCATTTCCTATGGTGCCAAAGTTTAGTATAGAAACCAAATTTCAGAAATAATGTAAGACAGTCCCCGAGTTACTGCTCAAGGTGCCGAGGTTTAATATACCACTTAAATATAGGACAGTCCCCGAGTTACTGCTCAAGGTGCCGAGGTTTAATATACCGCTCAAATCTAGAAATAATGTGAGACAGTCCCCGAGTCAGTGCTCAAGGTGCCTGGTTTTAACATGTAATACAAACACAAAAAGGATATATGCCAGTCTTCGAGCCATTGCTCAAATGCCGAGGTTTAATACATGAATTAAGCTTAGAAAATAAATCTGGGGCAGTCCCCGAGTCACCGCTCAGGGTGCCGGGTTTTAAACATAATCCAATCTCACAAACAATCTAGTGCAATCCCCGAGCCATTGCTGGAGGTGCCGAGGTTTAATACATAACATGAAATTGAAATAACATATGGCAGTCCCTGAGTCACTGCTCTAGACGCCGAGGTTCAAAGCATGCTTGGTGCCCCATCCTGAGATATTACTTTACAATGTGTCATTGCTGACTGCTACGAGTAAAATGGACGAAGTAAAGCTACGTTCCATGGTCTTTTCGTTTCTTCGCCGGCTTTGTCTGCCCTGTTCTTTCCTGGTGATTGAGAATCAATTAGGTAATAGGCATCATTGTGCAACGCTTTGCTCACGATGAATGGCCCTTCCCATGGAGGCGATAGCTTGTGCATGCCGGCCGTGCGTTGCACCAGTCGGAGAACCAAATCTCCTTCTTTGAATACTCTTGGATTCACCTTCTTGTTGTGATATCGTTGCAAGTTCTGCTGATAAATAACTGATCTTGATAGCACCAACTCTCTGGCTTCCTCTAGCAGATCAATAGTATCTTGCCGATGTAGAGGGAGTGTCCCAACCTTTATTAACATAAGGTGGTGTCCCCTGTGTTTACAATGCTAGTCCCTGGATCAATAGCTAGCATCCACAGTTTAGATGTAATATCAAGAAACAAGGGTCATATTATAACTTTATAACCAGGAATAACATAATTTTATTACATCAATACATAGCTCATTTGGCTATTACATTACATTGCAGCGGAATAACTATAAGCATGGGGTCCTTCTTCTTCAAAGTGCCACAGGCAAATGCTGGTTGTAGACTTTGTAATCCTAATCAATCAATCTTCACTAAAATCAATCAAACCTGCAACATTACAAGTTACAGCCACAAGGGTCAATACATTTGAATTGTATTGGCAAGTGATACTATGGTAGTATAGTGGAGTCTATCATCTATATGCATTTGGCTAAGTGGAGTTGAGGCTTGCATTGCTCAAAATATATTTTTCCTTAACATTTGAAAACACTAAGTTTTTGTTTTGTCAAAATCTTTTTCCAAGGCACCTCTCAATCAAAGATTGAAGATTTCAAAAACCCTTGTTCAATCCACAAGATTTTATCTTAGAAATTTGAATGATGAGATTCTTGATTGCTTCCATGTCTTGATGCTCAAATTGTCCTTTACCAGGGACATGGCTAAGTACTTAGATTTTTACACTCTGCAGAGGTGGTGCACTTTCCCCACAAGACTTGGTTTCCCAAGACAAGATCTTTCAGAAGCCTTCCCTTAGACCAAAATGGACGCGTTCCAACCTAACAAAAACTACCACCCTCTGTCCATATGGCTAAGTTCTTGCAACCTATATGATCATGGCAGAGCCCATATTGCCAAGTGGTTGCACTTGAAGCTTCTCAACATTTGACATCTCAAATCTCTTGGTTCCTGGGTGGCCATCCACAAGTGAGATACACAAGGTAAACCATAGACATGGGCCTTGTGAACCACTCAACCAAAATCCACCAAGCAATTACCATTCCACCCAGGTGATTCATTAACTTAGTTGCTTTATTAAACAAAACACAAGTCCTCAGACTTAGGAATTTTTCCATAGTGTGAATATATAGTCCACCCATGTTTTTCTATTAGCTAGGCTAAGCTTGATAGTAGTAGGAATCTTAACTTAGGAATTTCCTACTAAGGTTCCACCTACTAGGATTTTCTATAGCAAGGTTTATACTTAGCAAAAATTCCATGCAAGTTTTACTTAGCAAACTAATGCATAATGAAAGTAATGGGACAAAAATATGAAGCATCACTTGACTTTTTGGTAGAGTATGGGTTCACTCCTTGTCCTTGCAACAATCGCACTCTTCAAGTCACTACAAATCAATCAAGCAAGGCACAAACTTAATCTACCAATCAAGCAAAACATCACATAAAATCATAAAGTCTAGGAAATGCATGCAAGCATGCCAAGCTTTGTTTTATTTGAAAAAGTGGTTCCTAATGGGTCTTAAACATTTGAAAACACCTAATGGTCATTTTATAAAGTGGCAAAGTCATTTGCTAAAGGTTCCACCTCAAAACCCATTTTCAAAACAAAGTATCATTTTATGTGGTGTAGAAATATTTTTTACTAGGGCATTGATCTATAGGGTTCACCAAATAAGTTTTCCAACCATAAAACTTGGTGTTTGGGGTCAGAGAGTTTAAAACAAAACATTTTCCAAAGGTTTTCTTCCAAAACCATTTTTAATAAATAACCCATATTTCTATTTGACTAGAAATGGTTTTAAATCAAAGAATCATTTTATTGTTTCACCAAATACATTTTTGAATCCACAAAGTGTTTCCCAATGTTAGTAGGTTCAAATCACACCATTTGCCAAAGATTTTATCCCCAAATTCATTTTTAAACAATTTTTACATTCTTAACAAGCATACAAAAGTTTCTGCAAAAACATCCATTTTAACAGAAGCTTTTTGTTAAACAAAAGGTATGGTTGGCTAGGTCTTGTCTCACTGATTCCAATGATACCAAATTTGCAATTTTTGGACGTGTGGATCAAAAGTTGTGCAATTTACAAAATTGGAACTCTAATAGAAAGTTTTCTGTCTTTTAAATCAAACAGTGGCCACGTGTAATGTTTCTATTGGTCCATACCGGTTCAGTGTGGATCACGCTGCAGACCGTTGGATTAAAAGGGATCTGTGCGGCTCTGATCAACGCATACCCTTTTGTTTAAGTCGCTGGTTCCTACGCATCCGATCTAAAACGAATGGTTCTGATCCAATTGACCACAAAGTGGCGGCGCTGGCGGCGGTGGTTGGCGGCGGCGCGCTCAGACGGTGTGGTCGCCGGTGATTTAGGAGGAGAGGGAAGCAGAGGGGTAGCTCACCAGAATCGCCGAAGCCAGATGATGCTCAACGTTGTGGCAGCTCATCGAGGGGCGCACTAGAGCGGGCTTGATTGCTCGCCGGAGTGGAGCTGCGCCTCGGCCTTGCTCAGTCGTCGTCGAGGACGGCGCTGGGGATCACTCGGAGACAAACGAGATGCACGGTCAGATGCGCAAAGACACAGCGAATGTGTGTGCGTGAACGAGAGGGTTCGGGGTAGTCTGGTTTACCAGAGGGAGGTCGTCGGAGAAGAGCCAGATGGCGGCGGTGGTGGAGGTTGTCGTTGCCGGGGCTCAGGGGCGCGCGCGAGTGAGCTGCGGCTACAGAAAGGTCCGCTGGGGATGCTGATCACAGCTGCGTGCTCGAGGGGGCAAGAGGTGGCGTGTGCTGGCCGGAATCCTCGCCGGAGCATCGTCGGAACAGAGGGAGTGTTGGTCGAAATTTGACAGCCTGAGGGCGTGTCGAGGTGGGGCGACAGAGGGGAAGTGGAGAGGAGTCACTGGCGTTTAAAGGGGCATGGTCATTGCGAGGAATCAAAGCCTTCATCAACGCGCAATCACCACCGGAGTAACTCACTGCAATGACAGGGCGACGGGGTCTCGCTTGAAGACGATGGCTGGGTATGTGGGGCCGTTGCGTCAGTGGATTGAGAGAGGGAGTTGGGGTCCACAAGTCAGTGGCCTTGCGGGTTGTTTCTGCGGGGAAGAAAAACGGTTCGGGGGCGAGGCTGAGGTGGGCTAGGTGGGCTATTGGGTTGGAGCTGGGCCAGATGGTTGGGCTGCTCTATTTTTTTCTGTCTGAAACCTTTTTCTTTTTCCAAAACTATTTTCTGTTTTGAATTTCATTCTACTATTCAAACATTCAAACAATTCAAACAATCACCATACTTATAATGAGTTTTTGGTTCTGTTTAACAACATAAACCAAATCCCAAAATAAAATAGTTTTTATTCTTTTTGAGATCTATTTAATAATTAAATAAAATAGACTTTAGTTAATAATTCAAATAGGTTTTGATTTATTTAATAAAATCTTTATTTGAAAACTAAATATTATCAAAAACCAAAACAGTAGGTTTTATTTGAAAATATAAGATACTTCGAAAACTTGTTTAAAATAAAATAACATTTTTATTTTAGGGTCCAATAATAATTAAATGAATAGACCTTATTCATTTAATTCAAATACGATTTGTTTTATTAAAATCTTTGTTTTGTAATCTAAAATAAAACCAAAAACACTTCAGTAGGTTTTATTTGAGAATATAAAATACTTGAAAAACTTATTTAAAATAATTTAATAAGTTTTGATGTTTTAATTAAAATGGTAAAACCTTTTATTTAAATAAAATTGGATATTAAATCCTTATTATTTTATTTAAATAAACCTTTACTCTTTTAATCAAAGCAAAACCTTTTGTTTCAAAATCTTGGCCCAGGTTTAATTTGGCTCTATAAAATAATCCCTATTTATAAATCTACCTTTTCTTTTGGAAACCAAATCTTTTTATTAAAAGATTCAAAATAGTAGTTCCAAAATTTTTTATTTTCCTTTATTAAATGTTTAACTTTTTAAATCTCTTTTAGGATTTTATTTGATCCAAATTGGTTTGAAGGTTTCCAATTAGATTCAAAAAGTTTCTTCTCACTCTGAAAATCAACAAAGTTTTATTCTATTCATTTATTTTTCACATTACAAGATTTGGAAAATCTTGGGATGTGACAGCCGAGCTACTTCATTTACTTCTGAGGTTGTATATTGGGTAATTCTTGGCGAGTCATGTATTATGTCGGCTGGAAGCACGGCTTCTGCCCCATATACCAGAAAGAATGGTGTATATCCTGTTGATCTGTTTGGAGTAGTCCTGAGGCTCCATAATACTGCTGGTAGTTCCTCAATCCAACATCCTGCCGACCTTTGCAGCGGTTCGACGAGTCGTGGTTTTATTCCAGACAATACTAGCCCATTAGACCTTTCCACTTTCCCATTGGATGTTGGATGAGCCACAGAGGCAACATCTAATCTTATATGCCTTTCTTGGCAAAATCTAGCGAAAGCTCCTTCTGCAAAGTTTGTGCCGTTGTCTGTAATAACACTATGCGGGTACCCATATCTTAAAATAATATCTTTGAGGAATTTCACTGTTGTGGGCCCATCACATTTTTCTACCAGTTTCACTTCAATCCATTTTGTGAATTTGTCCACCATGACCAATATGTGGGTCATCCCACCTCGGGCCGGCTTAAATGGTCCCACCATATCTAAGCACCACACAGAAAATGGCCAAGTAATGGGTATTGTCTTTAACTCGGACGATGGCATGTGTATCTTGGTTGCGTATCTCTGACAACCATTACATTTCTCAACCAGCTCTTTGGCTTCTTTCAACGTTGTTGGCCAATAAAACCCATGCCTGAATGCTTTGGCCACTAAGGCTCGAGATGAGGCATGATGTCCACATTCTCCTTGATGTATGTCTAGGAGGATCTCCTGGCCTTCTTACGAACTCACACATCTTTGCAATATGCTTGTGACGCTTCTTTTGTACATCTCATTATTTATGATCGTATAAGCTTTAGCTCTTCGCACAGTCTGTCTTGCTAACACCTCATTATTCGGCAAAATCGCATCTCTAAGGAAAGACAATATGGGTTGCGCCCATACAGGTGTGACTTTCCCTGGTGTGGTCTCACTATCTATTTCCATGTTTTCTGCTGACATAACGGCCTCGGATTTCTCCATAGTCATGCTTACATCAGCTGTCTTTCTCTTTGAGAATACTGGGTTATCTTGTTTGTCAATTTCAATCGGCACATTATCTTCTCTTGACTTCACCGGAATAAAGATAGATTCGGACTCTGGTGACGGTGTTATTGACGGTTTCCTTAGGTGCTCTAGGGCGATACCTGGGGGAATTGACTGCCTAGTTGATCCTAGTTTTGACAATGTGTCTGCGGTGTCGTTTTCTGCCCGAGGTATATGGTGAAATTCACATCCTTCGAAGTATCCACTGATTTTTTGCACATGGAATCTATACAGAGCCATATTATCATCCAATGCATCCCAATTTCCTGAGACTTGTTGTACTACTAGATCTGAATCTCCATAGCATAAGATTCGGCGTATGCCAATCTCTTTTGCCACCTTTAATCCATGGACAAGTGCTTCATACTCGGCTACGTTGTTTGAAACGGCAAAATGTATCTGCAGCACATATTTCAGCTGATCTCTTTTGGCGAGGTTAACACTATTCCTGCCCCCAAACCATTTCTTAGTTTGGAACCGTCAAAGTGCATCGTCCAATAATTCGGGTCTGGCAATGGTGGCTCATATTGCACCTCGGCCCAATCTACGAAGAAGTCGGCCACAGCCTGAGATTTGATTTCATCCCTCCTATCGAATTGCGGGGCATAAGGTGACAATTCAATTGCCCATTTTGCTATTCGGCCACTTGCATCTTTGTTACTCAATATGTCAGCTATGGGTGCTTCACAAATCACTTTGATGGGGTGCTCTTCAAAGAAGTGTTTAAGTTTCTTTGCCGACATGTACACTCCATAAGCCATCTTCTGATAATGCGGGTAATTTTGTTTCGAGGTTGATAGTACCTCGCTCAAGTAATACACCGGCCTTTGTACTGACTTATCATTTTCAACTCGTTCTACGATGATTATCGCGCTCACTACTCTGTTAGTGGCTGCTATGTAGAGTAACATTGGCTCTTTTGACAATCGGGAAGATAAGACAGGCGCTGTGACCAACATCTTTTTCAATTCATGAAATGTGTTGTCTGCTTGTGGAGTCCAAATGAACTTATCTGATTTCTTCATCAGTTGATAGAGTGGTAGTGCCTTCTCTTCTAGCCGACATACAAATCGGCTGAGCGAGGCTAAACAACCTGTGAACTTTTGTACGTCATTTAGACACCTCGGCAACTCCATTCTTTCTACTGCCTTTATCTTGGTTGGGTTGGCCTCTATACCTCTGCTAGATACAAGAAAACCGAGCAATTTTCCTGCTGGCACGCCAAATGTGCATTTTTCTGGGTTAAGCTTCATTCGGAACCTCCTCAGGTTCGCGAAAGTCTGTCGTATATCATCCAGTAGTGTTTTTCTTTCTTTGGTTTTGATAACCACATCATCCACATATACTTGTACATTTTTTCCTATCTGGTCATGTAGACATTTTTGCATGCATCTTTGATACGTTGCTCCTGCGTTGCGCAGGCCGAATGGCATTGTGCGATAGCAATAAGCCCCGTACGGGGTAATAAACACAGTCTTTATTTGATCGGCCGGATTTAACGGTATCTGGTGAAAACCAGAATACGCGTCTACAAATGACAATAGTTCACAACCTGCGGTCGAATCAATGACTTGGTCTATTCTAGGTAATGGAAAAGGATCTTTCGGACACGCCTTGTTCAGGTTCGTGTAATCGATACACATTCGTCATACAATGGCTACATTCGGATCATCCTTCTTCTTTTCTACTAGCACCGGGTTTGACAACCAATCCGGATACAGCACTTCCATGATGAACCCGGCCGCGAGGAGCCGAGCTATTTCATCCCCTATTATTTTTCTCCTGTCTTCGGCGAAGCGGCGGAGAGGTTGCTTCACCGGCCTTGCTCCTGGCCTTACATTCAGAGAGTGCTCAGCCAACTCCCTCGGAACACCTTGCAGATCCTGAGTTGACCATGCAAAGATATCCCGATTCTCACGGAGGAAGTTGGTGAGCTCGCTTTCCTATTTAGCATCTAGGCCTGCACCAATAGTGACAGTACGCTCTGGGAATTGCTCATCTATCTGAAACTTCTTTGTTTCTTTAGTCGGCTGAAAGGAGACACTTCCATGTGGATTGGCTAATGCCGGCATATTCAGCTATGTTGACTGAGCGAGGGCTGCTACCTCCTGAATCCTTCTTTTTTCTCTTGCTATAACCAACGACTCGGCCAAATTTGACCCGGCTGAAGCACATTCCATTGACTTCCTGTAATCCCCTGCTACTGTTATCACTCCTTGTGGTCTGGGTAGCTTCATTTTCAGATAACTTACATGACAGTTGCCCATGAATTTGGCCAATGCTGGCCGTCCGAGTAAAGCATGATAACAACTCTCTAGATCCACCACTTCAAACTCTAAGTTTTCTACTCTGCAGTTATCTCTTGTGCCGAATAACACATCCACTCGAACCTTACCAATGGGTTTGCACGAAAGCCCTGGTACTATCCCATGGAAAGTGGTCCTCGTGGATTGCAGCATGTTCTGCGATATTCTGAGTTTATGCATTGTATCTTTGTACATGATGTTGATACTGCTCCCATTGTCAATGAGAACCTTTGAAAATTTCACATTAATGCTTGGTCCAACAAATGTTGGATCCAACACGAGTGCATACGACCCCGGACTCGGCATTATATTGGGGTGATCCTTTATGCTCCAAGTTACTTCTTGATCTGACCAAGGCACATATCTTGGTACTGCTGGCATAACCGCATTTACTTCCTTATGCCGACGCTGCACACTCTGCTTGTCTTGCTGTTCCGTCGTGAACACGCAATAAGACTGATGATGTTCTCTGTAATCATTGCATCCATTATTTCCTGGATTCGTCCTTCCATCCTGGCCTTGGTTCATTACTTGATGTACCGCATCTCTCCGGTCCGAGTTATCATACCTCGGGGGAGGAGGCGGTAACATCAGTTGCTGTGCATTTGCTCCAGTCAACTGCGGCTGATGCTGCTGATGTGCCTGGTGAGGTGCTGCCTGAATGCCTGCGGGGTTTCCCATTGCATTTTTCATCCATGCACATTGGCGGGTCGTATGGTTGGCCGGTCTGGCTGGGTTTGACGTGTGAAATTTACACGGCTGATCTAACATAGATTCGAACGTGTACTTCGGCCTCTCCTGCCATTGCTTCTTTTGTTCTGGTGTCCATTGTCTTTTTCCTTCATTCCTTGGTGTCCACTGCTGAGGACCATTCTTTTGCCGTTGAGTCGTTCCGTGACTCGGTTGATCGTGCGCTACCGCTACCACTTGGGCCGAATTATATCTATAATCCGGCCTTTCTTCTCTTCTTCTTCCTCTAAAGTCATTGCGCCTGGATGACCCGGCCAAATCTCTTGCATATTGGTCTTGTTGCTCCTGATGATCTGCCAACATTAATTCTGGTTGCGTCGGATCTCCCAATGCATAGGAGTCCGCTATTCTGATGGTTTCTGCCAATGTGGTTGGCATATCTCTTTACAGACGCTGCCATAACACACTGGCATAACGGCATCCTTGAGCGAACCAAGCTATTGCTTGTGATTCTATAACTCCTTCACACGAGTTTCTCAGGTTACACCACCGAGTTAAAAACTCTCTGTCCGTTTCATTCGGCCTTTGCTTGCACATGGCTAACTGTTGTGGCATGTTTGGCCTCTTGTATGTACTGGTAAAGTTGCTAATGAACATTTCTTCAAAATCCAACCAACAGTTGATGCTGCCTGCGGGCAGATTATTCAGCCATACTCTAGCTGGTCCTTCCAACATTTGTGGGACATACCGTACTGCCCATCGTAAGTTCCCACCTCTATTTTCACAGCAGTGGCATAATCAATCAACCAGTCTTGTGGTTTGGTGCTCCCATTATATGTCTTTGTGCCTCTTGCCAGCTGAAAGTTCGGCACAGGTGGTTCGCCCATGATCCGTGGTCCGAAGCATGTCGGACCCGGTGGACCCTGTTCTTCCAGTAACTCGGATCGGTATAGCCGGTCTAGCTTTACTCTAGCGTCATTTGATGGCAAATCTCAGTACAGAACTCTGTCTTGCATTCCATAGTGGTTATTTCCACCATGGATCGCATATTCCATCTCGGAATAACCATCATTGTACCTTTCATTTACTTGATTGTGGCGAGCTGGTCTTGCCTCTCTTTCCTGCCGAGGTTCATGTCTTGGCTGTGGGTTGAGCGGAGGTTCTCTCCTTACTTCAACCGGGATATTGTTCTCGTGATTGCCTCTTCTGAGTTCTCTTCTGCCGAGATCTCCACTGCCTCGGCTTCCGCCGTCTTTCTCAGCACGGCCGAGGTTTCTCTCACCACTGTTACCTCGGCTTCCATTGCCTCTGTTCTCGTTTGCTTTCCCGGCTATCGCCGGATTATACGGAACGATTTGCTTGTTTCTCTTTCCTGAAGTTACTGCTTTGTCTTTTCGTGCATTGTTTCCTGGTGAGGATGCTGCTGCCATAGACAAGGCATGTGCCGCTCCAGCCGAGTGAACCATTCGCGAGGCCCCTGGCCTCGCCGGGTCTGCTCTGAGCATTTCTTTGTTTTGCTGGTTTGCGATGCGTACCAGCTCATTCACTCTTTCTTGCTGTTTCTGCCGGGCTTCGCCGGTCAATCCCTCTAACTCTAATGCTGCGGCATTTGCCGCTCTCAGGTTCTTTGCCGGGATACTGTACCTCGGCAAGCCCAAATCAACTGATTCTGCCTTATGAGCATCATGCTCCTTGTTGATATCATCCATGAGGTTCTTCCCTCTTAATCTCAACTCGTCAACCCGTTCGGGAGCGACGTCAAGCTTGTTAGCTTTGACATATTCTCGTAGGGTCCTGTTTAAGGACTCCCGCAAGGTCGACACCTTTTTTGCCTCTACCAGCACCTTTTGCCTGGTTTCTTCTAACTCTGCCTGAGAATTAGCCGGATCAAGTATCGGCGCTACAGGTGTAGTCAGGTTTTCTATGGTTGCCTGAAGAATGTTTTCTGGTCTTTCCAGAGGTGGTCCTCTTACTCTTGGTGCCTTTGGGGTAGTGTCTTGTACTTCGGCCTGGTTGGTCACTAGAGGGATTACCTCGGTGGGTGGTGGTGCCGTCCGCCTGGGCGTGACCTGCACGCCTGCGGCTAGGTCTCTGGTTGATCCGGCACCCGCTACTCCCGCCTGCACTCCGGCTGCGACCATCACCTCGACGCTGCTCACCGGATGCGCTCCGCGCGGACGGCTCGCAGCGCTAAGGGGTGGCTCTCCTGCAACAACAACCTGGTGAGGATAAATGTCGGAGATGTCGACGCCGACGTAGACCTGGTGCCTGCCCAAGCTGATGAAGACACCATTGCACGGGGGAGTTTTTCCCCTGAAGCTGCCTGCATTGTCGCTGACGTAGTCACAGAGATCAAATCTCCGGACCAAGCCAGAAACAACGCGCTCGCCAGTGTTGATGAAGTTTCCCGTCCGGATCATGACTCCAGCTAGCACCACTGTTGGCCCCACGGTGGGCGCCAACTGTCGTGGTGGTGACACGGCAGATGCCATGGGTAGGCTAAAGTAAGGGGCCAATGGATGCTAGTGGGATCTGGGGAGGGAAGATGTAGTTGATTCAACACACAAAAGACTAAGGCAAAGATCTTTATTTCTCCTTCTTTGAGTTACAAGTGCTCCTCGAGCTGTATACAAGGAGAAAGGAAGAACTTTACCAGCCTAACGGTACTAAGATCAGCCGATGCCCTCCTCTGGGTCCAAGCCCCTCCTTATAAAGGAGAGCCTTGGGTTCCTTTAGGGCTGATGTGGCAAGCATATTCGAGGAATATGCTTGTCCCAAAATAGTAGTTCGGCGCCCTCCTTTCCCTGTCACCCTTCTAACGACGGCAAGGCTCCAGAGGGCCCCTCCTGTGTGCCTCGGGCTTCAGGACTGTCACCTCCGTGACCTCCTCATGCCCCTCTGTCGCTCTGCGCCTTTGTCCCTTGTGTTTGGCTCCGCTCAGATTCTCTCTAGCCTGCAGCTAGAGTTTGACTTTAGGCTTCTCCTTCTCTTGCAAGCTTCGTATCATTCGGCTTTTCCCCACATGACTCGGCTTGTCCTTCACCTGCACTAAGATTATTCGGGCTGACCCGACCGACTTACGCAGTATCTCGGCCAGGTAAGCCTTGCTATCCTCGTAGGGGTCCTTCCCTTTCCTATATCGGCCGACCTCTACAGGATTCGGCTGACTGAGATTGTAACTCGGAAACTGGACGGAGGACATCCTTTCGTCTTTCCCCGTCTTTACCCTATGCGAGGTCACCTCCCAACAACCACGCCATGACCAAGAGCAGGCTCCCCAAGCTCGTTGTGAGGACCAAGCGCCTCCGCCTCGTCCTCAACCACGCCAATAACACGAGCAAGCTCCCCAAGCTCGTCGTCAAGACCAAGTTGCACCACCAAATGCGGCACCACAACAACCGCAAGGGCAATGCCACCATCACCAAGCAATACCTGAGAGATCGGATGATGAAGATGGCCACCAAAATCATGGCAACCGCCGAAACCTGAACCGAAATGAAGAAGAAACCTTCGGCAAGCTCAAATTCACCATGCCCAAGTTCACCGGTTACAATGAACCCGAAGAATATCTCTCGTGGGAACTCAAGGTTGACAAGATCTTCCGCATGCACAACTATAGCAATGAGAAGATGATGGCCATGGCGTCCCTCGAGTTTGATGATTATGCCAACCTTTGGTGGGAATAAGTCCAACTCGCTCGTGAAGCAAAAGAAGAGCCTCCAATCACAACTTGGCAAGATATGAAGGCTCATATGAGATCCCGCTTTATTCCTTCGCACTACACGCGTGACCTCTTTAACAAGCTTCAAATGCTTAGTCAAGGGACAAGGACCGTGGAAGAGTACTTCAAGCAAATGGAGCTCAACATGATCCGTGCCAACATTGAAGAACGTGATGAACAAATAATGGCACATTTCCTCAATGGTTTGAACCACAAAATCAAGCGCATCACCGAGTTCCAAAAGTACAACAACATGGTTGATCTTGTGCACATAGCAACAAAAGCCGAACGTCAAGTGCAAGAGGACATCAAGTACAACAAGCCAAAGACGTACTTCACCTACAAGCCAGCGCCAACAACTACATCAACAACACCAAGTGGAAGCTCATCAAGTAGAACCAAGCTTCCCTTCAAGCCAACATTTCCTCAAGGAAAACTGCCCACAAGTGGAAAATACACAAAGGATGATCAACCATTCAATGGTGAGTGCTACAAGTGTGGAGGCAAAGGACACAAGTCGGTCGCATGTGGAAACAAGAAATTTTTGTTCATCCACGACAATGGTGATGAAGAATACTTGAGTGAAGATGAGTTTGATGCAAGGGTCAAGGAAGCATTGGCTAGGCAACATTTGGAAGATGACCAAGAACTACTTGTGTGTGAGCATGACGCAAGTCCATCGCTTGTGGTCACAAGGGTCTTAACTACTCAAGTCAATGAGAATGAAGAACAAAGATCAAACATCTTCCAAACTCGTGCCGGTATCAATGGCAAGTCCATCAAAGTTGTCATCGATGGAGGGAGTTGCCACAATCTTGCAAGAACAGAATTGTGTGAGAAGCTCAACCTCACTCTCCATCCACACAAGCATCCCTACCATATACAATGGCTAAGTGACCAAGGGTCCGTCAAGATCAAGCACATCGTCTCGGTAACTTTCTCAATTGGACCATACAAATACACGATGGAATGTGATGTGGTCCCCAAGACGGTTTGCCATATTTTGCTAGGAAGGCCGTGGCAATATGACAAGCGTGCTTTGCATGATGGTCACACAAACACTTATACCTTCAAGTGGCTTGAAAAGACTCGTGTTTTGCAACCAATGACTCCTAGACAAATAATTGCGGACAATGCAAAGGCTTTAGCGAGGGCGCAAAGCACAACACCACCTTGTGCGAAGAGCGGTGAGCGAGAGAACCACACTATAGCGAGTGAGAGACACAAGCCAAACTCGAGTGGAAAAACTAAGAGTGTTCTTCTTGCCACCAAAAGTGAGATGAGAGAAGTGAGGAACAACCCATCCATCTTGCACTATGTCCTTATATGCAAGGGACTAGCACAAGAAACTAATGACTTGAAAAATGTTCCTCCTTTTTTGATGACTATTTTGCAGGAATTCCAAGATGTATTCCCCGAAGAGCTTCCTCATGGACTATCCCCTCTTCGCAGAATCAAGCACCGCATTGACCTCATACCCGGCGCACCCCTTCCAAACCGCGCCGCGTACCGCACGAACCCCGAAGAGACGAAAGAGATAGAACGACAAATCAACCAACTCGTATCCAAAGGTTTGATCCAAGTAAGCACTAGCCCAAGCGCGGTACCCGTGATTCTTGTACCAAAAACGGATGATATGTTGTGGTTATGCATGGACTGCCGTCCAATCAATGCTATCACCGTGCGTTATCGACATCCTATACCGCGCCTTGATGACATGCTTGATGAGTTATGTGGAGCCACTATATTTTCGAAAATTGATCTTCGTAGTGGTTACCATCAAATTCGCATGGCCGAGGGTGATGAGTGGAAAATTGCCTTCAAGACCAAGCTTGGTATCTATGAATGGTTGGTTATGACTTTTGGCTTATCTAATGCCCCATCTACCTTCATGCGCCTTATGAACCATATTTTGAGATCTCTCATTGGCAAGAGTGTCGTTGTTTACTTTGATGATATTCTTGTCTATAGCAAGTCACTAGCGGAGCATGTTACACATGTTAAGGAGGTCCTCCAAATCCTTCGTCATGAAAAGCTATATGCTACTCTCCCCAAGTGTACCTTTGCGGAAGACAAACTGATTTTCCTTGGTTTTGTTGTGTCTTCTAATGGCATTTAAGTTGATGTCTCAAAAGTTAAGGACATACAAGATTGGCCCATCCCTACGAATGTTAGTGAACTTCGTAGTTTTCATGGGTTGGCCGGTTTTTACCGTCGCTTTGTGAAAGACTTTTCTACCATTGCTTGCCCTCTCAATGAATTGACCAAGAAAAATGTCACATTCGTTTGGGGCAAAGCACAACAAAAGGCTTTTGATGAGCTCAAAAGGAGACTCACTGAAGCACCACTTCTTGTGTTACCGGATTTCACAAAAACTTTTGAGATTGAATGTGACGCTAGTGGTATTGGCATTGGAGGCGTCCTTATGCAAATTGGGCGTCCTATTGCATACCATAGTGAGAAACTTGATGGTGCACGCCTTAACTATCCAATTTATGACAAAGAGATTTTTTCCTTGGTTCGTGTCCTTTAAGTGTGGCAACACTACCTTTGGCCCAAAGAATTTATCATCCATTCCGGCCATGAGTCATTGAAATATCTTAAGGGCCAAGCCAATTTGAGTAAAAGACACGCCAAATGGGTTGAGTTCATGGAGTCTTTTCCTTATATTGTCAAGTACAAGAAGGGCAAAGAAAATGTAGTAGCGGACGCCTTGTCTCGCAAAAATACAAGCCTTCTTACGCGACTCGAAGTAAATGTTTTGGGTCTTGATGATATTAAACCTTTGTACACTTCCAACCCGTTCTTTGGACCAATTTTGGCAAAGTGTTCAATAGACAAAGGGTTGATGACTTCTATTTGCATAAGGGTTTTCTATTAAAACAAAACAATCTTTGCATTCCGAAGTCGTCCCTCCAATTTTTGCTTCTTCAAGAGTCCCATGGTGGAGGCCTTATGGGTCACTTTGGCCTTGACAAGACATATGACATGCTATCCACTCACTACTTTTGGCCAAAGATGAATCGCGACGTGGAACGCCATGTCCAATGATGCACTACATGTGTCCAAGCTAAGTCTAAATCTAACCCTTTTGGTCTTTACATGCCATTACCTATTCCTCATACACCTTGGTCGGACATTAGCATGGACTTTGTGCTAGGATTGCCTAGATCTAAACATGGTCATGATTCTATATTTGTGGTAGTGGATCGTTTTTCCAAAATGGCACACTTCATTCCGTGCCATAAGACCGATGATGCTTCACATGTAGCAAATTTGTTTTTCAGGGAAATAATTCGGCTACACGGTGTACCAAGAACAATCGTCTCCGACCGCAACGTCAAATTCATGAGCTACTTTTGGAAGACACTCATGGCCAAGCTCGGCATCAAGCTCCTATTCTCGTTCGCCTCGCATCCTCAAACCGATGGACAAACCGAGGTCATCAACCGAAGCCTTGGCACACTTCTACGCGTGTTGATAAAGAAGAATCTTAAAGATTGGGAGGAATGTATCCCTCACGCCGTGTTCGCCTACAACCGCGCCAAACACTCCACCACCATGAGGAGCCTGTTCATAATCGTCTATGGATTCGAGCCTCTCACCGCGCTCGATATCCTCCTCCTTCCTCTTCATGACCGCACCAATATGGATGTCGACAAGCGTGCCCAAACAATGAAGAAACTCCATGAAGACACAAGAGCTACGTTCGAGCAACAAGTGCTTCACCAAGCATCAAGGCTAAACAAGAACAAAAAGGAGCTAATATTCGAAGAAGGCGATCTTGTGTGGATACACTTGAGCAAAGACCGCTTTCCCAATAATTGCAACTCCAAGCTCAAACCAAGGGGAGATGGCCCCTTCAAGGTCCTCAAAAGAATCAACAACAATGCATACGTCATCGACATACCAACCTCCAAGTACTTAGTGAGAAATACGTTCAACGTCAAGGACCTATCATCGTACCATGGACAAAATCAAGAGGTAAACCATGAAGAGTCGAGGACGACTCTTTCCCAAGGAGGGGAGATAATGCAGCCCATCCTTTGGATGCGTCTACATCCCCGCCAACTAGTCCCTCAAGTGGACCGATGACCCGCGGTCGAGCCAAGCTCCTACAAGCTAAGGTTAACTCGCTCCTTTCCTCGTGTGATTTTGATACACCCTTGGATGGCTTGCTACTTCATTACCAAACCTTGTGCATCCTCAGCTATGAACCCAATGAAGCATCGTCAAGGGAGGGACAAAAGGCAGCCGAGGAAATACTCCAGAGCAAACCGGCGCCAGGCTCGGCGAACCGGTTCCCTCGCCGGAACTTCCGGCGACAGGCCCGGTCGACTGACCTCCACGCCGACATTTCCGGCAACGACCGGAATCTTCCGGCAAACGACCGACAAGGTGTTCTATAAGGCTTTCCGGTTGGCGACCAGAAATGTCCGCGGCCACCGGAATTTCCGGCTACCACTCCCGCGCCACCGGCCTTCTCGCCGGAAATACCCAGAGTCAAGTCAACTTTCGGGATTGACCCGTGTAACCCCTTATTTCGCCTAGACTTTACCGTTTCGTACTCAAACTACCCATGTTTATGTGGCTGGCCTATAAATAGCCCCCCACCCTCTATTGTAAACCCTAGACTTGGATAATTGTAATTGAAGACACCCCTAGAGGATCTATCAATTACTAGTCTCATGCTCCTTGACAAGGAGCACCAATTATCTCCCACAACCTCTTGGATTTTGCCTCGTGCGTTCAAGTTGTAAAAGTCCTTGGGATCTCGCTGTCTCATCCCCAAGTAGTCAAGATCTCATCAAGCCACTCACCCCCATTGTTGGCCGTGGGAGAGTGTCCTGCCCAAAGCCGATCCTAGGGATTGTGTTGGACCGGTTGCCACCGGCGTGAGCTATTGGCTTGTATCGTGTTTTCACGTGTGTGAGTGTGTTCATCGAGTTCTTCGCGTGTGTGTTCGTGGATTTCATCCCCCCTCCTCTTTCCGCTCGCTTACCCTCGATTTCCACGGGATTCGTGAAAGATCGGGCCACCCCGAGGGATCACCCCTAACATTTTACCTTACCTCCCCGGCAACGGCGCTAGAAAATAGCTTGATGTCTACGCACTTCTATTCTTGTAGACAGTTGTTGGGCCTCCAAGTGCAAAGGTTTATAGAACAGCAACAAGTTTCCCTTAAGTGGATTACCCAAGGTTTATCGAACTCAGGGAGGAAGTGGTCAAAGGTATCCCTCTCAAGCAACCCTGCAATCAATATACAAGAAGTCTCTTGTGTCCCCAACACACCCAATACACTTGTCAGGTGTATAGGTGCACTAGTTCGGCGAAGAGATAGTGAAATACAAGTGGTATGGATGATTATAAGTGGTAACGGTGCCAGAAAAGAGCTTCTGGCGGGGGAAAAAGACTAAAGGCAAAAAGATGGAAGCAAGCAAACAGGTACCAACACTAGTCTTTTTTGCGCACTTTGTCCTCACTCGTGCGCACCCAGTTCCCACTTCCCAGTCGGTCACCCATCCTAGAATTTGCTCTAGTCCAAGCACGCTTAACCTTAGAGTTCTTTTCGAATGAGCTTCCGGAAAAGAAGTTGCAACTTGTTGGTATGGATTTCCTATCAATCCTATTGAGCCATGCGCCAAGGTCTCACATACACCCACCCTTAGAAGATCGACTTCCTCGTCGATCAACCACAAGCCAGGAACGTCCCCACTTGGCACACGTCTGTGCGTCCAGTGCTGGCACATTGCCAAGCCGTGTCCATTCCGGGCCACACACGCCATGCTACACATGTCCTCCACTGAACCTCACACGCCCATGTAATCGCGAGGGTCGGCTCTGATACCACTTGTAACACCCCCGATCACTCTGGACCGATGGCTGTCACTTCTGGCAGCTAAATAGGATCTCTAGACTAACCCCATAGACCAACACTAGTCTTTTCTGCGCACTTTGTCCTCACTCGTGCGCACCCGGTACCCACTTCCCGGTCGGTCACCCATCCTAGAATTGCTCTAGGCCAAGCACGCTTAACCTTAGAGTTCTTTTCGAATGAGCTTCCAGAAAAGAAGTTGCAACTTGTTGGTATGGGTTTCCTATCAATTCTATTGAGCCATGCGCCAGGGTCTCACAAAACATGCAACAGATATAGATGCAAACGGTGTTTCAATGTTTAGAAACAAGGCCTAGGGATCATACTTTCACTAGTGAACACTCTCGCATATAAATATCTTCTCTTAATGATACTAATCTTAACTACTCTCCGGTTGGACACTCTAATCCACAGTAGGGCTACAAAAGCAAACCTCAAAGTCCGCCTATAGGATCTCTAGATAACCCCACACCGTCACCTTTAGCGCTAGATGGTTCCAACAAACACCACAATTTCATAGAGACGTCCAACTCAAAATATACTCATGATAAATATATATGTAACCTAGCTTAAGTGCCACACACGATGTGCACGCTGTCACTTTCACACACATGGGGAAAAGCATAGATCTATTAAAGCACGATGAGTATTTATGTAGACTCTAGCCTAAGTGCCACCATGGCGTGCACGTTGTCACTTTCACACACATGGGGACAGCAGAGATATATTAAAGCACTTGAGTAGCAAGGTAGATCTACTTGATTACAAAGCTCATGACTACAACAAGATCATGCATAGAGAGAGAGATTAACACATAGCTACCGGTAGATCCCTTAGCCTCGAGGAAGAACTACTCCCTCCTCATCATGGGAATCAGCAACAGTGATGAAGATGGTGATGGAGATCGATGGAGATGGTGGTGGATATCAAAGGAGATGGCTCCAGGGGCACTTCCCCGTCCCGGCAGGGTGCCGGAACAGAGACTTTATGTCCCCCGAATCTCCACTTCAGTGGCGGCAGCGTTGCGGAACTTTTCATGGAGGTATGCTGGATGATTTAGGGTTTCTGAGTCGGGGGATTCTTATAGACGAAGGAGGCAAGGTCGATGGAGGGCCAGGGGGCCCACATCCCTTGTGGGTGCCACCAGGGCTAGCCCGCGCCCACCTAGGGTGTGGCCACCCTGGTGTCCTCCTCCGTCTCGTCTTCGATTTTCCGTATCGTTCAGGGAAAAATATAAACTTTGGCTTTTGTCCTGTCCAATTTCGAGAATATTCATTTTTTAGCTTTTTGAAACCAAAAACAGCAGAAAACAGGCAACTGGCACTATGGCATCTTGTCAATAGGTTAGTTCCAGAAAGTGTATAAAAATACCTCAAAGTGTAGACAAAACAAAGAAAAGTGGATACTAAACAAGCATGGAACAACAAAAATTATAGATACGTTTTCGACGTATCAAGGACATGATCTCCTTAGGCTCGGCGGCGGATGGCAACGCCTCCTTCTTCACTCAACAATAGTCCTAGGCCAAAGCCAAACACGGCATCGAGTCTCAGGATTTCATCGAAGGCCAGGCCAAACAGACGCAAGCCAAGGACGTGGAGGACGCTGAAGGAGATGCCTTCGCTCCGGCGAAAGCCAAAGGCAAAGGCAAGAGGAAGCCAGGAACGTTGGGTCGTATCCCCGTATCAAGTGGACGACGCTTGAGGACCTTTGCCTCGCCCGACGCCTAGAAAGCGGTGAGCATGGATCCCATCACCGATGCCGACCAAAAATCAGACAATTACTGGAAGCGCGTGAAGCTAGCGTTCGACGAGCGCAACCTTTGTGACCTGAAGTATAGCAAGGTTCACATGGAGCAAGGCGAGAAATCCATGATCAACCATTTAGGGATCATCCATCGGGAATGCTAGCACGCCAAGGGCAGCGCCGATCGCCTTCGCCGCCATGACTTCACCGAGCTCTGCTTCCACCTCCTCTAACCAGTCGGCTGGCCATGACGCCGACGCACCTATCCCCGTCGCACCGAACACGCCGGAGGAGGCCATCCCCATCGACGTCTGATCACCGAGCCATTTTATCTAGTTCTGTAATAATTTTGACGTCGAACTTTTTGGCCATACTTCTATCGAACACCTTGGGCCAAGATTTCGCTGGCGGGAACGAGAAAATTCAAATATGTCACCATTTTTGCTTCACCTGGGAACGCGAGTGGGAAACTGGGCGTTCTTAGGCCAAAAACTACTTCTGTCCGGCACTATTTACCTCCGGATTTTGGCCTGGGAATGCCCAACGAGTGGAGGTGCTCTAAGAGCATCTCTACCAGTGCACCTCAAAGTGAGTCCCACACCAGTGCTAGACAGACGCTTTGGGGCTGCTGGATAAGCATGCCAGAATTTTGGAAGGGCTTTACCACATCGACAGGACCCTATAATATCTGGAAATAAAAATGGTAGAAAATTAGTGTAGCGCTGCAAGCTAGTTCATGAAACACATAGATTGAAGTAATCTATTGAATCAAACATCTCGATCATGGGTAGTCTTCTTCTTTTTGCTCTACTAGTTATACTAACCCTAACCCTAGATCAACAACGCTATTCATCATCACCGAAGTGCAAGCCCTCAGATGTTGAAGTAGCGGAAGGCAATGCTATTCATCATCACCGGAGCGTAGGCCTTGAGATGCCGAGGAAGCAGGAGACATACTCGTTAAGCGGATGTCACGGTCGAGCGATGCTCCATTCCTCAAGAAAATGGACGGTCGCCTTCTGCCTGTCGATCTCCTCCTGAGATTCCTCAAGGCAGACGCGGGCGACCATGCCATCGGGTTTCATGCATCTCGCGTCGAGGGATTGATGGTGATTCATCTCTGGCAGTAAGACTTCGCTGAGGACGTCCCACCCGAATGGGAAGCTAGTGATTCAGGAGACGATTCCTAGCTGTCGTGTCGGGAGAAAGCCCTGGCCTATGAGTCATGGGAGGGACTATTACGGACGTGACCCACGTCCATGGATCTAGGGTTCGGAGGCAGCGGGTGGTGGCTGGGTGGAGTAAAGAGTGTGTGTGTGCACGCGTCATCATTAATTATGTTGACTGATATGTCAGAAACGTATCTATAATTTTTGATGCTCCATGCTTGTTTAGTATCTACTTTGCTTTGCTTTGTCTACACTTTGAGGTGTTTTTATATCTTTTCTGGAACTAACCTATTAACAAGTTGCCATAGTGCCAGTTGCCTGTTTTCTTCTGTTTTTGGTTCTAGAAAGGCAGAAAATCAATATTCTCGGAATTGGACGGGACAAAAGCCAAAGTCAATATTTTACTATGGGCGACACGAAGTCTAGAGGAGAGACGGAGAGGCGAGCCAGGACCGCCACACGTTGATGGCTCAGTTGATGTGGAGCCTGTTGGGACCCCCAAGAGCAAGGTGTGAAGCACCACAACAGCAAGTCTTCCCTCAGTAAGAAACTGAGGTTATCGAACCAGTAGGAGGAAGGAAACGTCACACAGGTGTTGCAAGCAACGTGGAAACCTGCACCACACAAACTTAAGACTTTACCCCCAACTAACAATGAGGTTGTCAATCTCACCGGTTTCTGTAACAAAGGATTAAACATATGGTGTGGAAGGTAATGATTTGCAGCAAGTAAATAGGTAACAGTGGAAGATGTATCAATGATAAAGATTGGACCGGGGTCCATAGTTCACTAGAGGTGCTCTCCTTAGATAAACAACATGGCATGAAGGGTAAACAAATTACAGCAGGGCAATTGACAGGAACTGAGCAAGGTATAGCAATGCAATACCAGACAAAAAGATCCTATGAGATTCGATTGGGCAATACAACAATATACATAGACCGCCATCCAAGTGCATATATGACTAGAAGTCCACCTTCAGGTTAAAATCTGAACCCCCTCAAGTATTAAGTTGCAACCATGGACCCGTAGTCCAAGGTGGAACTACTCACGCTTCATACCGGAGAAGAAGGCCTCCATGATGATCTCCCCTCCGGCAGGGTGCCGGGAACAACTTCAGATCCCCCTGATCTAGGGACGATGGTGGCGGGGCCTACAGACGATGGTAGCTAGATGTTGGGGAGGTGACCCCAGATAGGGTCATGACGGGGAAAGACGAAAGGAGTTTCCCCTGTCATATTCCGAGTTCATGTCTATATCGGCCGAATCATGTAAAGGTCGGCCGAGGTAAGCACGAGATGACACCTATGAGAGGGGCTGAACGTTACCCGGCCGACGTATGATTTAAGTCGGCTAGGTAAGTCCGAATAACCTAAATGCAGGTGAAGGACAAGCCGAGTTAAGCGAGACAGGGCCGAATGACATGAAGCTTGCAGGAGAAGGAGGTGCCTATAGTCAAACCCTAGTCACAGGCTAGGAAGAATCTGAACGGAGCCAGGCGCAAAGGACATAGCGCAAAGCAGCAGAAGGGCAGAAGGAGGTCACGGAGGTGACAGTCCTGGAGCCCGAGGCGTGCAGGTGGGGTTCTCTGAAACCTTGTCGTCATTAGAAGGGGGACACGGAAAGGAGGCCACCGAGTTACTATATTGGGACAAGCATATTCTTCGAATATGCTTGCCACCTCAGCCCTAGAGGAGCCAAGGCGCCCCTTTATAAGGAGAGGCTTGGATACTGAGAAAGGAATCGGCTCATTCTATACCGTTAGGCTGGTAAAAGTTCATCCTCTCTTCCTGCATACAGCTCAAGGAGCACTTGTAGTCCGAGAAAAGGAGAAATAAAGATCTGTATGTTAGTCATTTGTGTGTAGAATTAACTACATCTTCCCTCCCCAGATCCCTCTAGCATCCATTGGCCCCATACTTTAGCCTACCCATGGCATCTGCCGTGCCACCACCACGACAGTTGGCGCCCACCGTGGGGCCAACAGCGGTGCTAGCTGGAGTCAAGATCCGAACAGGAAACTTCATCCAAACTAGCGAGCACGTTGTCTCTGGCTTAGTTCAGAGATTTGATCTCTGTGACTATGTCAGCGATGACGCAGGCAGCTTCAGGGGAAAAACTCCTCCACGCAACGGCGTCTTCATCAACCTGGGCATGCACCAGATCTACATCGGCATCGACACATCCTGCGTCTACCCTCACCGAGTCATTGTTGCAGGAGAGCCCCCCCCTCAGCGTTGCAAACGGTCCGCGTGGAGAACGCCCCACCAGCAACATCGAGGTAATGGTCACAGCAGGAGTGCAGGTAGCAGCAGGAGGTGCCAGATCAAGCAAGGACCCGACAACGGGAGGACAGGTGACCACAAAGCAGGCAGCTCCACAGCCCACCGAGGTGGATCCTTCGGCAGCAAAGCCAGCCGAGGTGCAGGAGACAACCCCGAAGGCATCAAGGGTAAGATGGCCGCCTCTGGAAAGACCAGAAAATATTCTCCAGGCGACTATAGATAATCTTACTACACCTGTAGCGCCGATACTTGATCCGGCTAATGCTCAGGCAGAGTTAGAAGAGACCAGGCAAAAAGTGCTTGTAGAGGCAAAAAAAGGTATCGGCCTTGCGGGAATCCTTGAACAGGACCCTGCGTGAATATGCTAAGGCAAATAAGCTAGATATAGCCCCTGAGCGGGTTGATGAGTTAAGATTGAGAGGAAAAAACCTCATGAATGATATCAACAAAGATCATGAAGCTCATAAGGCAGATTCAGTCGATCTAGGTTTGCCGAGGTATAACACCCCAGCGAAAAACCTAAGGGCGGCAAATGCCGCGGCACTAGAATTGGAAGGGCTGACCGTTGAAGCCCGGCAAAAACATCAATAAAGAGTAAACGAGATGGTGCGCATTGAAAACCAACAGAATGAAGAAATGCTTAAGGCAGACCCGGCAAGACCTGGCGCCTCACGTATGGTTCATTCAGTTGGAGCGGCACCTGCCCTTTCCGTTGCAGCTGCATCATCACCCGGAAATAATGCGCGAAAAGATAGAGCAATAACTTCAGGAAAAAGAAACAAGCAGATTGTACCGTATGATCCGGCAGTAGCTGAAAAGATCAATGAGAACAGAGGCAATGGAAGCCGAGACAACAATGGCGAAACAAACCCTCACCGTGCCGACAGAGGCAACGGAAGCCGAGGTAATGGAGACCTCAGAAGAGGAAATCATGAGAACAATATCCCGGTAGAAGGAAGGAGAGATCCGCCGCCCCATCCACAGCCGAGGTATGAACCTCAGCAGGAAAGAGAAGTGAGACCAACTCGCCACAATCAGAAAAACGAGAGATATAATGATGGTTACTCAGATATGGAATATGCAGGTCATGGTGGAAAAAACCACTATGGAATGCAGGAAAGAGTTATGTACAGAGACTTGCCATCAAGTGATGCAAGACTAAAACTGGACCGGCTGTACCGGTCCGAGTTGTTAGAAGAGCAGGGTCCGCCAGGTCCGGCATGTTTTGGACCCCGGATCATGGGCGAGCCGCCAGTGCCGAACTTTCAGCTGGCAAGAGGCACAAAAACATACAATGGGAGCACCAAACCACAGGATTGGTTGATTGACTATGCCACTGCTGTAAAAATAGCAAGTGGAAACTTGCGATGGGCAGTAAGATATGTCCCGCAAATGTTGGAAGGACCAGCCAGAGTATGGCTGAATAATCTGCCTCCAGGCAGCATCAACTGTGGGTTAGATTTTGAAGATATGTTTGTCAGCAACTTCACCAGTACTTACAAAAGGCCAAACAGGCCACATCAGCTAGCAATGTGCAAGCAAAGGCCGAATGAGACAGACAGAGAATTCTTGACTCGGTGGTGTAACCTCAGGAATTCATGTGAAGGAGTCATAGAATCGCAAGCGATAGCTTGGTTCGCTCAAGGATGCAGATATGCCAGTGTCCTGTGGCAGCGGCTACAAAGAGATATGACAACCACTTTGGCAGAAACCATCAGGATAGCAGATTCGTATGCATTGGGAGATCCGACGCAACCAGAATTAATGTCAGCGGACCATCGGGAGCATCAAGAACAATATGCAAGGGATGTGGCCGGATCATCGAGGCGCAACGAGTTGAGAGGTAGAAGAAGAGACGAAAGACCGGATTTCATATATGCCTCCAATCAGGTGGCAGCAGTAGTGCGGGATCAGCCGAGTCACGGAAACAGTCAGCGGCAGAAAAATGGTCCTCAGCAATGGACAGCAAGGAATGAAGGGAAAAGACAGTGGACACCATAACAGAAGAAGCAATGGCAGGAGAGGCCGAAGTACACGTTTGAATCCATGTTGGATCAACCGTGTAAATTTCACACTCCAAACCCAGCCAAGCCGGCTAATCATACAACCCGGCAATGCGCCTGGATGAAAAACGCAATGGGGAACCCGGCGGGTATGCAAGCACCTAACCATCAGGCGAATCAGCAGCAGTAGCCGCAATTGACTGGGGCAAATGCACAGCAATTAATGTTACCCCCTCCTCCCCCGAGATATGATAACTCGGACCGGAGAGGTGTTGTGCATCAAGTGATGAATCAGGGCCAGGATGGAAGAACTAACCCCGGAAGTAATGGATGCAATGATTACAGGGAGCATCATCAATCATATTGCGTGTTTACAATAGAACATCAAGACAGGCAAAGTGTACAACACCGGCATATGGAAGTGAACGCAGTTATGCCGGCGGTACCAAGATATGTACCTTGGTCAGATCAAGAAGTAACTTGGAGTATAAAAGATCATCCCAAAATAATGCCAAATCCGGGGTCATATGCACTTGTACTAGATCCGACATTTGTTGGGCCCAGCATCAATGTGAAATTCTCAAAAGTACTCATTGACAATGGGAGTAGTATCAATATCATGTACAAAGATACAATGCACAAGCTCGGAATATCGCAGAATATGCTGCAGTCCACGAGAACCACGTTCCATGGAATAGTGCCGGGACTTTCATGTGAACCCATTGGGAAGGTCCGAGTAGATGTGTTATTCGGCACAAGGGATAACTGCAGAACAAAAAATTTGGTGTTTGAGGTGGTGGATCTTGAAAGTTGCTATCATGCTTTACTCGGGCGGCCAGCATTGGCCAAATTCATGAGTAGGTGCCACATCACTTACTTGAAAATGAAGCTACCCGGACCAGAAGGGGTGATAAATGTAGCAGGAGATTACAGGAAGTCAATGGAATGTGCTTCGACCGGGTCAAACCTGGCCGAGTCATTAGTAATCGCAAGAGAAAAAAGAAGGATTCAGGAGGTAGCGGCCCTCGCTCAATCGGCACAACTGAATATGCCGGCATTAGCCATGCCACATGGAAGTGTCTCATTCCAACTGACTAAAGAAACAAAGAAGGTCCAGATAGATGAGCAGTTCCCAGAGCGCACCGTCACTATTGGTGCCGGCCTAGATGCCAAATAGGAAGACGAGCTCACCAACTTCCTCCGTGAGAATCAGGATATCTTTGCATGGTCAACTCAAGACCTGCAAGGTGTGCCGAGGGAGTTGGCTGAGCACTCTCTGAATGTAAGGCCAGGAGCAAGGCCGGTGAAGCAACCTCTCCGCCGCTTCGCCGAAGACAGGAGAAAAATAATAGGGGATAATGTTGGGGAGATGACCTCGGGTAGGGTAAAGACGGGGAAAGATGAAAGGAAGTTGCCCGTCTTGTTTCCGAGTTATTGATTGAGTTGGCCGAATCCTGTAGAGGTCGGCCAAGATAGGGAAGGACAGGACCATTATGACAAAGGCAAAGCATTACCCGGCCGGGATATTACGTAAGTCGGCTGGGTTAGTCCGAGTAATCTTGATGCAGGTAAAGGACAAGCCGAGCTACGCGAGGTAAGGCCGAGTGATACGAAGCTTGCAGGAGAAGGAGAAGCCCAAGGTCAAACCCTAGCTACATGCTAGAAGGAATCTGAGCGGAGCCAAGCACCAGAGACAAAGGCGCAGAGCGTCAGAGGGGCAGAAGGAGGTCACAGAGGCGACAGTCCTGGAGCCCGAGGCACGCAGAGGGGCCCTCTGTAGCTTTGCCGTCGTTAGAAGGGCGACACGGAAAGGAGGGCGCCGAACTACTATTTTGGGACAAGCATATTCCTCGAATATGCTTGCCCCGTCAGCCCTAAAGGCACCCAAGGCTCTCCTTTATAAGGGGAGGCTTGGACCCTGAGGAAGGGATCGGCTGTTTTTAGTACCGTTAGGCTGATAAGGTTCTTCTTCTCCCTGTATACGGCTCAAGGAGCAGTTGTAGCCCCAGAAAGGAGAAATAAAGATCTTTACCTTAGTCACTTGTGTGTAGAATCAACTACATCTTCCCTCCCCAGATCCCACTAGCATCCATTGGTCCCATACTTTAGCCTACCCATGGCATCTGCCGTGTCACCACCATGACAGTTGGCGCCCACCGTGGGGCCAGCAGCGGGTCTAGCTGGAGTCATGATCTGGACGGGAAACTTCATCAACACTGGCGAGCGCGTTGTTTCTGGCTTGGTCTGGAGATTTGATCTCTGTGACTACGTCAGCGACAATGCAGGCAGCTTCAGGGGAACCCCCCCCCCCCCCCCGCGCAACGGTGTCTTCATCAGCTTGGGCAGGCACCAGGTCTACGTCGGCATCGACATCTCCGGCATTTATCCTCACTAGGTTGTTGTTGCAGGAGAGCCACCCCTTAGCGCCGCGAGCCGTCCGCGCGGAGCGCATCCAGTGAGCAGCGTCGAGGTGATGGTCGCAGCCGGAGTGCAGGCGGGAGTAGCGGGTGCCGGATCGACCAGAGACCCTGCCACAGGCGTGCAGGTCGCGCCCAGGCAGACGGCACCACCACCCACCGAGGTAATCCCTCTAGTGACCAACCAGGCCGAAGTACAGGACACTACCCCTAAGGCACCAAGGGTAAGAGGGCCACCTCTGGAAAGACCAGAAAACATTCTTCAGGCAACCATAGAAAACCTGACTACACCTGTAGCGCCGATACTTGATCCGGCAAATGCTCAGGCAGAGTTAGAGGAAACCAGGCAAAAGGTGCTGGTAGAGGCAAAAAAGGTGTCGGCCCTGCGGGAGTCCTTAAACAGGACCCTGCGAGAGTATGCCAAAGCAAACAAGCTTGACGTCACCCCCGAACGGGTTGACGAGTTGAGATTAAGAGGAAAGAACCTCATGGATGATATCAACAAGGAGCATGATGCTCATAAGGTAGAATCAGTTGATTTAGGCTTGCCGAGGTACAGTACCCCGGCAAAGAACCTGAGAGCGGAAAATGCCGCGGCATTAGAGTTAGAGGGATTGGCCGGCGAAGCCCGGCAGAAACAGCAAGAAAGAGTAAATGAGCTGGTGCGCATTGCAAATCAGCAGAATGAAGAAATGCTCAGAGCAAACCCGGCGAGGCCAGGGGCCTCGCGAATGGTTCACTCAGCTGGAGCAGCACCTGCCTTATCTGTGGCAGCAGCATCCTCACCCGGAAACAATGCACGAAAAGACAGAGCGGTAACTTCAGGAAAGAGAAACAAGCAAATCGTTCCGTATGATCCGGCGATAGACGGGAAAGCAAACGAGAACAGAGGCAATGGAAGCCGAGGTAACAGTGGTGAGAGGAATCCTGGCCGTGCTGAAAAAGACGGCGGAAGCCGAGGCAATGGAGATCTCGGCAGAAGAGAACTCGGAAGAGGCAATCACGAGAACAATATCCCGGTTGAAGTAAGGAGAGAACCGCCGCTCAACCCGCAGCCGAGACATGAACCTCGGCAGGAAAGAGAAGCAAGACCAGCTCGCCACAATCAAGTAAATGAAAGGTACAATGATGGTTATTCCGAGATGGAATATGCGATCCATGGTGGAAATAACCACTATGGAATGCAAGACAGAGTTCTGTACAGAGATTTGCCATCAAATGATGCCAGAGTAAAGCTAGACCAGCTATACCGATCCGAGTTGCTGGAAGAACAGGGTCCACCGGGTCCGACATGCTTCGGACCACGGATCATGGGCGAACCACCTGTGCCAAACTTTCAGCTGGCAAGAGGCACAAAGACATATAATGGGAGCACCAAACCACAAGACTGGTTGACTGATTATGCCATTGCTGTGAAAATAGCAGGTGGGAACTTACGATGGGCAGTACGGTATGTCCCACAAATGTTGGAAGGACCAGCTAGAGTATGGTTGAATAATCTGCCAGCAGGCAGCATCAACTGTTGGTTGGATTTTGAAGAAATGTTCGTTAGCAACTTTACCAGTACTTACAAGAGGCCAAACAGGCCGCAACAGTTAGCCATGTGCAAACAAAGGCCGAATGAGACAGACAGAGAGTTCGGTGGTGTAACCTGAGAAACTCATGTGAAAGAGTTATAGAGTCACAAGAAATAGCTTGATTCGCTCAAGGATGCCATTATGCCAGTGAGTTATGGCAGCGACTGCAAAGAGATATGCCAACCACATTGGCAGAAACCATCAGAATAGCGGACTCCTATGCATTGGGAGATCCGACGCAACCAGAATTAATGTCGGCAGATCATCAGGAGCAACAAGACCAATATGCAAGAGATTTGGCTAGGTCATCCAGGCGCAATGACTTTAGAGGAAGAAGAAGAGAAGAAAGGCCAGATTATAGATATAATTCGGCCCAAGTAGCAGCGGTAGCGCAAGACCAGCCGAGTCACGGAACGACTCAACGGCAAAAGAATGGTCCTCAGCAGTGGACACCAAGGAATGAAGGAAAAAGACAGTGGACACCAGAACAAAAGAAGCAATGGCAGGAGAGGCCGAAGTACACGTTCGAATCTATGTTAGATCAGCCGTGTAAATTTCACACGTCAAACCCAGCCAGGTCGGCCAACCACACGACCCGCCAATGTGCATGGATGAAAAATGCAATGGGAAACCCTGCAGGCATTCAAGCAGCACCTCTCCAGGCACATCAGCATCATCAGCCGCAGTTGACTGGAGCAAATGCACAGCAACTGATGTTACCGCCTCCTCCCCCGAGGTATGATAACTCGGACCGAAGAGATGCGGTACATCAAGTGATGAACCAAGGTCAGGATGGAAGAACGAATCAAGGAAATAATGGACGCAATGATTACAGAGAACATCATCAGTCGTATTGCGTATTCACAATGAAACAGCAAGACAAGCAGAGTGTGCAGCGCCGGCATATGGAAGTAAATGCGGTTATGCCGACAGTACCGAGATATGTACCTTGGTCAGATCAAGAAGTAACTTGGAGCATAAAGGATCACCCCAAGATAATGCCGAGTCCGGGGTCGTATGCACTCGTGTTGGATCCAACATTTGTTGGACCAAGCATTAATGTGAAATTTTCAAAGGTTCTCATTGACAATGGGAGCAGTATCAACATCATGTACAAAGATACCATGCATAAACTCGGAATATCGCAGAACATGCTGCAATCCACGAGGACCACTTTCGATGGGATAGTACCAGGGCTTTCATGCGAACCCATTGGTAAGGTTCGAGTGGATGTGTTATTCGGCACAAGAGATAACTGCAGAGCAGAAAACTTAGAGTTTGAAGTGGTGGATCTAGAGAGTTGTTATCATGCTTTACTCGGACGGCCAGCATTGGCCAAATTCATGGGCAGCTGTCATGTAAGTTATCTGAAAATGAAGCTACCCGGACCACAAGGAGTGATAACAGTAGCAGGGGATTACAAGAAGTCAATGGAATGTGCTTTAGCCGGGTCAAACTTGGCCGAGTCATTGGTTATAGCAAGAGAAAAAAGAAGGATTCAGGAGGTAGCAGCCCTCGCTCAGTCGGCATAGCTGAATATGCCGGCATTAGCCAACCCACATGGAAGTGTCTCCTTTTAGCCGACTAAAGAAACAAAGAAGGTTCAGATAGATGAGCAATTCCCAGAGCGTACTGTTACTATTGGTGCAGGCCTAGATGCTAAATAGGAAAGCGAGCTCACCAACTTCCTCCGTGAGAATCGGGATATCTTTGCATGGTTAACTCAGGATCTGCAAGGTGTTCGAAGGGAGTAGGCTGAGCACTCTCTGAATGTAAGGCCAGGAGCAAGGCCGGTGAAGCAACCTCTCCGCCGCTTCGCCAAAGACAGGAGAAAAATAATAGGGGATGAAATAGCTCGGCTCCTTGCGGCCGGGTTCATCATGGAGGTGTTGTATCCGGATTGGTTGTCAAATCCGGTACTAGTAGAAAAGAAGAAGGATGATCCGAATGTAGCCATTGTATGGCGAATGTGTATCGATTACACGAACCTGAACAAGGCGTGTCCAAAAGATCCTTTTCCCTTACCTAGAATAGACCAAGTCATTGATTCGACCGCTAGTTGTGAACTATTGTCATTTGTAGACGTGTATTCTGGTTTTCACCAGATACCGTTAAATCCGGCCGATCAAATAAAGACTGCGTTTATTACCCCGTACGGGGCTTATTGCTATCGCACAATGCCATTCGGCCCGCGCAACGCAGGAGCAACGTATCAAAGATGCATGCAAAAATGTCTACATGACCAGATAGGAAAAAATGTACAAGTATATGTGGATGATGTGGTTATCAAAACCAAAGAAAGCAAAACACTACTGGATGATATACGACAGACTTTCGCGAACCCGAGGAGGTTCCGAATGAAGCTTAATCCAGAAAAATGCACATTTGGCGTGCCAGCAGGAAAATTACTCAGTTTTCTCGTATCTAGCCGAGGTATAGAGGCCAACCCAACCAAGATAAAGGCAGTAGAAAGAATGGAGTTGCCAAGGTGTCTAAATGACGTACAAAAGTTCACGGGTTGCTTAGCCTCGCTCAGCCGGTTTGTATGTCGGCTGGGAGAGAAGGCATTACCACTCTATCAATTGATGAAGAAATCAGATAAGTTCATTTGGACTCCACAAGCAGATAATGCATTTCATGAATTGAAAAGGATGTTGGTCACAGCGCCCATCTTAGCTTCTCCACTATCAAAAGAGCCTATGTTACTCTACATAGCGGCCACCAACAGAGTAGTGAGTGTCGTAATCGTCGTAGAACGAGTCGAAGATGATAAATCAGTACAAAGGCCGGTGTATTACCTGAGCGAGGAGTGTACATGTCGGCAAAGAAACTTAAACATTACTTTGAAGAGCACCCCATCAAAGTGATTTGTGAAGCACCCATAGCCGACATATTGAGTAACAAAGATGCAAGTGGCCGGATAGCAAAATGGGCAACTGAATTGTCACCTTATGCTCCGCAATTCGATAGGAGAGATGCAATCAAATCTTAGGCTGTGGCCGACTTCTTCGTAGATTGGGCCGAGGTGCAATATGAGCCACCATTGCCAGACCCGAATTATTGGACGATGCACTTTGATGGTTCCAAACTAAGAAATGGTTTGGGGGCAGGAATAGTGTTAACCTCGCCCAAAAGAGATCAGCTAAAATATGTGCTGCAAATACATTTTGCCGCGTCAAACAACGTAGCCGAATATGAAGCACTGGTCCATGGATTGAAGGTGGCAAAAGAGATTGGCATACGCCGAATCTTATGCTATGGAGACTCAGATCTAGTAGTACAGCAAGTATCAGGCAATTGGGATGCATTGGATGATAATATGCCTTTGTATAGATTTCACGTGCAAAAAATCAGTGGATACTTTGAAGGATGTGAATTTGATCATATACCTCGGGCAGAAAACGATGCCGCAGATACGTTGTCAAAGCTAGGATCAACTAGGCAGTCCATTCCCCCAGGTATCGCCCTAGAGCACCTAAGCAAACCATCGATAACACCATCACCAGAGTCCGAATCCATCTTCATTCCGGCAAAGTCAGGAGAAGATAATGTGCCGATGGAAATTGACCAGCAGTATAACCCGGAATTCCCAAAGAGAAAGACAGCTGATGTAAGCGTGATTATGGAGAAAGCCGAGGTAGTTATGTCGGCAGAAAATATGGAAATAGACAGTGAGACCACACAGGAGAAAATCACACCTGTATGGGCGCAACCCATATTTTCTTTCCTTAGAGACGCGACTTTGCCGAATAATGAGGTTTTAGCAAGACAAACAGTAAGAAGAGCTAAAGCTTATACGATCATAAATAATGAGCTATACAAAAGAAGCGTCACAAGTGTATTGCAGAGATGTGTGAGTTCGGCAGAAGGCCAGGAGATCCTCCTAGATATACATCAAGGAGAATGTGGACATCATGCCTCATCTCGAGCCTTAGTGGCCAAAGCATTCAGGCATGGGTTTTATTGGCCAACGGCGTCGAAAGAAGCCAAAGAGCTGGTTGAAAAATGCAATGGCTGTCAGAGATATGCAACCAAGATACACATGCCATCATTCGAGTTAAAAACGATACCCATTACTTGGCCATTTTCTGTGTGGTGCTTAGATATGGTGGGACCATTTAAGCCGGCCCGAGGTGGGATGACCCACATATTGGTCATGGTGGACAAGTTCACAAAATGGATTGAAGTGAAACCAATAAAAAAATGCGATGGGCCCACAGCAGTGAAATTCCTCAAAGATATTATCTTAAGATATGGATACCCGCATAGTGTTATTACAGACAACGGCACAAACTTTGCAGAAGGGGCTTTCGCTAGATTTTGCCAAGAAAAGCACATAAGATTAGATGTTGCCTCTGTGGCTCACCCAGCATCCAATGGGCAAGTTGAAAGGTCTAATGGACTAGTACTGTCCGGAATAAAACCACGACTCGTCGAACCGCTGCAAAGGTCGGCAGGATGTTGGATTGAGGAACTACCAGCAGTACTTTGGAGCCTCAGGACTACTCCAAATAGATCAACAGGTTATACACCATTCTTTCTGGTATATGGGGCAGAAGCCGTGCTTCCAGCCGACATAATACATGACTCGCCAAGAGTTACCCAATATACAACTTCAGAAGTAAATGAAGTAGCTCGGCAAGATACTGTTGATCTGCTAGAAGAAGCCAGAGAGCTGGCGCTATCAAGATCAGCTATTTATCAACAAAACTTGCAACGGTATCACAGCAAGAAGGTGAATCCAAGAGTGTTCAAAGAAGGAGATTTAGTTCTCCGACTGGTGCAACGCACGGCCGGCATGCACAAGCTGTCGCCTCCATGGGAAGGACCATTCGTCGTGAGCAAAGCATTGCACAATGATGCCTATTACCTAATTGATGCTCAATCCCCAGGAAAGAGCAGGGCAGACAAAGCCGGGGAAGAAACGAAAAGGCCGTGGAACGTAGCTTTACTTCGTCCATTTTACTCTTAGCAGTCATCAGTGACATATTGTAAAGTAGTACCTCAGGATCAACCACCAATTATGTTTTGAACCTCGGCATCCAGAGCAGTGACTCGGGGACTGCCATATGTTATTCCAATTTTATGTATTAAACCTCGGCATCCAGAGCAGTGACTCGGGGACTGCCATATGTTATTTCAATTTTATGTATTAAACCTCGGCATCCAGAGCAGTGACTCGGGGACTGCTATATATTATTTCAATTTTATGTATTAAACCTCGGCATCCAGAGCAGTGGCTCGGGGATTGCGCTAGATTGCTTTTAAGATTGGATTATGTATTAAAACCTGGCACCCTGAGCAACGACTCGGGGACTGCCCCAGATTTATTTCTAAGCTTAATTCACATACTAAACCTCGGCACCTTGAGTAGCAACTCGGCGATCGCCTTATATTATTTCTGAAATTTGGTTTATATACTAGACTTCGGCGCCATAGGCAGTGACTCGGGGACTGCCCTATATTGTTTCAAAGTAGTGGTTATCCTTTGACATAAGGGGAGTATCAATCTTCGGTACCCAAAGTAAGAACAGCTCAATCTCGTATGATATTCGAAGTCCACACCCAGATTAATAGTCTAAACCACGGGAGCACAAAGGCAAATATATATCCCAAACTCAAGAAATTGCAGGCCACCAAAGCAAGGATTCAGACGAACAAGACCACTTAAACAAAGTGATAACAATTACAACCATATATGTCTCAGCCGCACACGGCAAAAGAGAAATTCATACCATAGAAAAGACGGAAAAATATTCCACGTACATCATACGCCCGGCATACCACGGGTAAGAAATGACTTAGAGGTTTTTAGCTGGAGAGGCAATAACTTGGTCAGGGGCTGGGCACTCCGAGATAGGTGGAACCTCGGCCGAGGTTGCCTCGCCCTCCACAGACCCATGAGCGACTTCGGAGGAAGCCCGAGGCTGCTGAGGGGCGTTAGTCTGCGCAGTAGAATGCCCAGTACCTTTGGAGGAGGATCACGCGTCGCCGTTACCATCTGAGCTCGAACTAGAATCACCAGAAGTAGCCGAGTCACCCTCATCTTCTCCTTGATCAGCTGAGTTGTTATCCGACGCATCCTCAACTACGACCTCGTCTTCTGGGTTAGGAAGGAAACTCGGACCTTCGTTCCAGGTATGCACATCGGCATACTCAACAAGCTGGAAGGCACGAGCTTGCCGGAGAGCGACAAAGGTTGGATCCTTAACCCAACGGGAACCAGTGCGTAAATTTCTCAAGATATCAAGAGAAATATCTTCATACCATGACATGATAACAATGAGAGCCATATCAGCACCAGCTCGTCCGGCTGATTCCCTCTAGAGACTTAGCTGCCTCTCAGATGCCATCAATCTTTCCACCAGCAATTGGACCTCATCAATATTAGGAGTCCCAGAAGTATTCGGCCAGAGAACATGGTAGGCTCGGATAGCTGCCTGCACCAAATCCCTGCCCATAATCTTCATCGGACCAACTGCAGCGCCGACAACAACAAGGAAATCTTCCATCGAGTACTCCGAGTCCGCGTCAACAGGAACACCTCGGCGCACACGAGCACTAAGAACCGCTTTAGAGCTCACGGGCTTGGCTTCGGGAAAGTGATCTGCGCAAAAGACGACTGCGTCAGTCGGCAGTAGGAAAAGGAAGAAAGATAACCCAGCCGCGGTAAGAAGCTTACGATGAATATAATTCAGCATTATCTGAAGGTCTTTCGCCCAGTCCATTTTGCTCTTCTCAAAACGAGCGATCTCCTTGCTCATTCCCCGTGTCTTCAGTTCGGTAGCCTCGAGGAGCTCTTTATTTTTCTGCAGTTGCAGAGCTAGCCGATTTTTCTCCTCGGAGAACTCCTGATCGACCTTTTCTAATGCGGACTTCTGAGAGAGCTTAAGGGCCTCCACCTCGGCGTGCAAGCGAGCTATCTCATCGTCTTTTTCTTTTAGCTGCGCCGAATGAGCAGCGCTTTGTTCTAAAAAATGCAGCATCACATCAGGCATGGGCGTGCAATCTTGGTGAGATTCTGCAAAGGTTTGTAACTCGGCTTTACCAAAGACAAAAGAGTTAAAAAGAAACTTAGTGCACATTCCAAAGGGGAGTATGTAGAGTAAAAGAGTAACTAACCTTCCAGGGCCTTAACCTTCTTCTCAAGACGGATGTTAAGGTTATTGATGTTCCCTGTTTAACAACAAAGTGAGCCAACGTCTCGAATACAAAAAATAAAAGCTTCGGAGATAACACAAGAGTTTATCGACTTACCGGCTTTCTTTACCACAGGAATAACCTTCTCGTACTTTTCTTCCAACTTCCTATGGGCAAAAAGCAGCCTTGGAACTCGGCAATCCGCCGATCATGCGCGACCTAGGCAATAAAGCAAATGGCAAATAAATATTCGAAGCTACGACAGATCCGAGTCAAGCGAAACTTAACCTGGATCTAGGTGGCTGGATATTCGAAGCTACGATAGATCCGAGTCAAGCGAAACTTAACCTGGATCTAGGTGGCTGGATATTCGAAGCTACGACAGATCCGAGTCAAGCGAAACTTAACCCGGATCTAGGTGGCTGGATATTCGAAGCTACGACAGATCCGAGTCAAGCGAAACTTAACCCGGATCTAGGTGGCTGGATATTCGAAGCTACGACAAATCCGAGTCAAGCAAAACTTAACCCGGACCTAGGTGGCTGGATATTCGAAGCTACGACAGATCCGAGTCAAGCGAAACTTAACACGGACCTAGGTAGCTGGATAGTCGAAACTACGACAGATCCAAGTCAAGCAAAATTTAACTCAGGCCTAGGTGACCGGATCATCAAAGTTCAGATAAAGACAAATCAAGCTGAATTCAAGATAGATCTAGCTGATAGAGGTTCGAATCCTAAGATAAAGTTCAACTGAATAAAGAATCATAAAACTTACAAACGAATAAAAAGTCATTCGCTTGCAAGCTTCGGGGACTAGAATATATATAATAGTATCTGGAGAATTAATCAAAACTCCGTAAAACAGCAATTACCTCATTCATCTTGTTACTATCAAGGACGATCTTGGTGGCTTGATGCAAGCGGCTGCTAATGTCGGAAAGCTGAAACGGATGACTGCCTGGATTACCCTCGAACTGATCGGCAGCATTCTAGTTATTGGCGTATTCCACCAGCGAGCCGAGGCTGTTCCCACTCGCCGTACGAGTTAGGACTTTACCTCGGACATGCTGTGTAACCACCGCTGCCGCAGGGCTTTTATGAAGAGCAAGCTGGGTACCGGCGGCCGGAGTAACGGAGGCTTTGGTGGAGGCAGTTCCTTTGCGCAGCACATCGGCGATACTTGGCTGAGAAGAGCCGGCAAGACCTTTCTGGGAGGAGGAAGCCTTAGTGGCGACAGCTTTTCTTGTCTTTAGAGAGGCATCAGTAGGAGCTGATACCTCGGCAATGGGAACGGCGTCTTTAGGAGCCGGAGGGGTCACGGTCGCAGAGGGCGCCGAAATATGTACGCCCTCGGCCGGGGAAGGAGTCACTGTGGAAACCGCGGCGGCAGAAAGAGGCTCAGTAGAGACATCAAGGTTCACAGAAAAGGCGACAGGCTCGGAAGAAGTATTTGTGGGCCGAGTAGAGTCATCGTCAAAGGGAGGAATCTCAGGGCGTCGTGGCGAGGTGGCGTCCGATTCAGAGCTGGAGGAGATGCAGCACGGACAGGACTGGGAATCCTGGTGTCTTCAGTAGGCGGAGGAGACGGCTGCCGAGTCATACGACTCGTCATGCTAGGACCACCGGGCTTAACAGAAAGTGGGGCACTGCGAAAATAAAAAAGGTCAGGTTGAAAAGCAGAAAGAGAAAAACAAGAAATAGGAGCAAGAGAAACTTACCCTGCGAATCCGGGCATGGTCTTGTGCCTGGGAGGATTCGGAGTGGATTTCTTCATTCGTTTCTTGGGGCCGCCTCTGAGGCACCAGCGGGAGCCCCACGTTTCCCCGAAGTAACAGGGGGCCGGGAAGCAATAGGCTCAGCGTCGTGAACCTGACCGGCCGGATTAGCTGGGAAAGTAGAAGCCGTAAATGCATAAGAAATTGGCATTGCGGCAACTACCTCAAGAATTTCGACCTCGTCCGAATCACCTTCCTCCTCGTGGGCCGAGGTCTTGCCACGAGCACGAGCTGGAGCGAGATCCGACTTGGGGACGAACTCTTCCGAGTCCGGCTCCCCACTGTCCGGGGTATTCCGGTCCGCAGGCCACGGAAGTGACAAAACCTCGGCGTCCTCATCCTTCTGCTCTGCAAACCTCTGTAAGACAAGAAAGAGGAAGATTAGCAAAAACAGTTACGAAAACAATTGGAAAGCAAAGCGTTAGTGATTAAGCTTACTTCGGGAGGGGGATGCTCGCGGGTGAACGGCTTCAATCCCCAAGCCTAGTCCTCAGGCATCTCCGTCTTAAAGATAGCTCGGACACGCTTAAAGATGAGATAGTTGTCCAGCTCCACGGTCGAGACTCGGTTGGGGTCAAGAGGACCGCTCATGTAGCAGAGTTTGTGCGTGCATTTATGGAATGGGCAGATTCGGCTACTGACGAAGGTAGCCATCAGATCCTCGCCGTGTA
Source organism: Avena sativa (assembly GCA_916181665.1). Taxonomy (NCBI): domain Eukaryota; kingdom Viridiplantae; phylum Streptophyta; class Magnoliopsida; order Poales; family Poaceae; genus Avena; species Avena sativa. The sequence goes on along the minus strand of OV702294.1, from coordinate 158,944,927 downwards.
ACCCGGCGCGGATCAGTTCCTTAAGCTGAATCTCAAAGGCCTCGGCCAAAGCGTGACTCTTCCTCGGATTATAAGTCCAGTTCTCCTTGGAAGGCGTGCCAATGGAGAAGGCAGGGAGCCGAATCTTGTCCTCCTTTCCTGTGTTCTTGACATAGAAGAAGGACTTGTGCCACTTCTTGCACGACTCTAGCCCCGTGACACGAAGAAACACGGACTTCCTCCGAGGTGTAATGGACGCTGCTCCACATTGGGTAAGCAGCTTCTCGGAAGGGTGCAGAGACTTATCTGGGACAACGTTAGAATGAATCTGGAAAAACTTCGACCAGACATGCACGGACGGCCATAGGCCGAAGTATCCCTCTGAGGCAGAGATAAAAGTAGAGAGGGAGGCGATGGCATTGGCAGGAAGATGATGCGGCTGAAGGCCGAAGTAATCAAGAAACTCCCTAGCAAAATCGCTGAGAGGGAGACCAAAGCCGCACATGAAATGCAACATGAAAACTACGTATTCGCCCTCCCTAAGGTCGAGAGAGGACTCGCTGCCGGGTAACCGACAAGCTACCTCGGCGGGAATCCTCCGGGTCCGGATAAGCCACTCGATCTCGCGGCGAGTAACGGAGGAGCCCTGCCACGAGCCTCGCTCGGGCCTAGAGCCAGCATCATCGTCCTCTATCAGGGCACCGCTGACGGAGCTACACATGGGCTCGCCGGAGAAATCCGCGAAGGAAGAACTAGCGGCGGAGGAGAATTTAGAACTACAAGGCCCCGTCGTGATTCTATCCAAGAAACGGCGGCGGAGTGGAGACAGAACTGCCGCGCAGTGACAGAAGAGGAGTTGAGATCTCTAGAGGAAAAGCCAGGTGATGGGACCGGAGAAACTCACCGGCGACGGCGCCAAAGCGGGTGAGCAGCAACAACGACGACGGAGCGGTGCGGCCGCATTCGTGCTACCAAGAACGCAGACGAGCGCACGGCGGCGGAAGCGCGAGCGGGCGCAAGGGCGAGAGGAAGAAGAAGGGCACGGGCGAGCGAAAAGGGGAAAGTGAGTTCCCCAGCGCCGCACCCCTCTTTATAACCGCGTTACTTGCAAGGTAGTGGGATCGTGCGTGAGGCACTTGGTCGTGTAGATCGTGTATGTCGCACCAACGCACGATGATGAGGGGAACCGCACCAGCAGCCACACAACGGGAAAGGAAGCCACGATCCCCGATAGGAACGGCACGCGAGGCGTCGTAGAGCCGACGCGACAGGCGCGGCAGTAACTATAGACTGACAATAAATACTGTTGAGGAACAAAAAACTAGAAATACAATGATGAGCAGGACACGTAGGACGAGGCGTACGCGAGAAGATAGGATGATACCACGAGCAAATTAACTCGGAAACAAGGCAAAAGAAATCTCTTGAAACTGATACGGCCCGGCCAAACTTATTGGCAGGGCCATACCAGCTTCAGGGACTAATGTTGGGGAGATGACCTCGGGTAGGGTAAAGACGGGGAAAGATGAAAGGAAGTTGCCCGTCTTGTTTCCGAGTTATTGATTGAGTCGGCCGAATCCTGTAGAGGTCGGCCAAGACAGGGAAGGACAGGACCATTATGACAAAGGCAAAGCATTACCCGGCCGGGATATTACGTAAGTCGGCCGGGTTAGTCCGAGTAATCTTGATGCAGGTAAAGGACAAGCCGAGCTACGCGAGGTAAGGCTGAGTGATACGAAGCTTGCAGGAGAAGGAGAAGCCCAAGGTCAAACCCTAGCTGCAGGCTAGAAGGAATCTGAGCGGAGCCAAGCACCAGAGACAAAGGCGCAGAGCGTCAGAGGGGCAGAAGGAGGTCACGGAGGTGACAGTCCTAGAGCCCGAGGCACGCAGAGGGGCCCTCTGTAGCTTTGCCGTCGTTAGAAGGGCGACACGGAAAGGAGGGCGCCGAACTACTATTTTGGGACAAGCATATTCCTCGAATATGCTTGCCCCGTCAGCCCTAAAGGCACCCAAGGCTCTCCTTTATAAGGGGAGGCTTGGACCCTGAGGAAGGGATCGGTTGTTTTTAGTACCGTTAGGCTGATAAGGTTCTTCTTCTCCCTGTATATGGCTCAAGGAGCACTTGTAGCCCAAGAAAGGAGAAATAAAGATCTTTGCCTTAGTCACTTGTGTGTAGAATCAACTATATCTTCCCTCCCCAGATCCCACTAGCATCCATTGGTCCCATACTTTAGCCTACCCATGGCATCTGCCGTGTCACCACCACGACAGATAAGATAGCTCGTCTCCTTGCGGCCGGGTTCATCATGGAAGTACTTTATCCAGATTGGCTATCAAACCCGGTGTTAGTAGAAAAGAAAAAGGATGATCCAAGCGTAGCCATCGTATGGCGAATGTGTATTGATTACACGAACCTGAACAAGACGTGTCCCAAAGATCCTTTTCCTTTATCTAGGATAGACCAAGACATTGATTCGACCGCTGGTAGTGAGCTGTTATCGTTTGTAGACGTGTATTCTGGTTTCCACCAGATACCGTTAAATCCGGCTGATAAAATAAAGACTATGTTTATTACCCCGTACGGGGCCTATTGCTATCGCACCATGCCATTTGGCCTGCGTAACGCAGGGGCAACGTACCAGAGATGTATGCAAAAATGTCTACATGACCAGATAGGGAAAAATGTGCAAATATATGTAGATGATGTGGTTATCAAAACTAAAGAGAGCAGAACGCTACTGGATGATATTCGGCAAACATTCTTGAACCTAAGAAGGTTCCGAATGAAGCTTAACCCGGAAAAATGTATCTTCGGTATACCAGCTGGGAAACTACTCGGTTTTCTCGTATCCAGCCGAGGCATAGAAGCCAATCCAACTAAAATAAGAGCGGTAGAAAGGATGGAACTGCCGAGATGTCTAAATGACGTACAGAAGTTCACGGGTTGCCTGGCTTCGCTTAGCCAATTCTTATGCCGGCTGGGAGAGAAGGCATTACCGCTATATCAACTGATGAAAAAATCTAATAAATTTATTTGGACACCGCAGGCAGATAATGCATTTCATGAACTGAAAAAGATGTTGGTCACAGCACCAATCCTGGCTTCTCCATTGTCAAAAGAGCCTATGTTACTTTACATAGCCGCCACGAACAGGGTGGTAAGTGCAGTAATCATCGTGGAACGGAATGAAAATGATAAGTCAATACAAAGGCCGGTATACTACCTAAGCGAGGTACTATCAGCCTCGAAACAAAACTACCCACACTACCAGAAGATGGCCTATGGAGTGTACATGTCGGCAAAGAAACTTAAACATTACTTCGAAGAACACCCGATCAAAGTGGTCTGTGAAGCACCCATAGCCGACATATTGAGCAACAAGGATGCAAGCGGCCGAATAGCAAAATGGGCAATTGAATTGTCACCTTATGCTCCGCAATTCGATAGGCGAGATGCAATCAAATCTCAGGCGGTGGCCGACCTCTTTGTGGATTGGGCAGAGGTACAATATGAGCTGCCATTACCAGATCCGAATTATTGGAGAATGCACTTTGACGGTTCTAAGCTAAGGAATGGCTTGGGGCAGGGATAGTATTAACCTCGCCAAAAAGAGATCAGCTGAAATATGTGCTGCAAATACACTTTGCCGCATCAAACAATGTAGCCGAGTACGAAGCACTCGTCCATGGGTTAAAGGTGGCAAAAGAGATCGGCATACGTCGAATTCTATGTTACGGGGATTCAAATCTAGTAGTACAACAAGTGTCAGGCACTTGGGACGCGCTAGACGCGAATATGGCCCTATATAGATTCCACGTGCAGAAAATTAGTGGATATTTTGACGGATGTGAGTTTCATCATATACCTCGGGCAGAGAATGACGCTGCAGATACACTGTCAAAACTCGGATCAACTAGGCAATCGATTCCCCTGGGTATCGCCCTAGAGCACCTGAGAAAACCATCAATAGCACCATCACCAGAATCCGAATCCATATTTATCCCGGCAAAATCGAAAGAAGATAGTATGCCGATGGAGATTGATGAAGAGTTTAACCCGGAGTTTCCAAAAATAAACCCGGCCATTACACGAATGGATATGGAAAAACCCGAGGTTGTTATGTCGGCTGAAAATATGGAAATAGATAGTGGAATTATCCCAGAGAAAATCATGCCAACCTGGGCGCAACCCATATTTTCCTTCCTTAAAGATGCGACCTTGCCGAGTAATGAGGTACTGGCTAGACAGACAATGAGAAGAGTAAAAGCTTATACAATCATAAATAATGAGTTGTATAAAAGGAGCGTCACAAGCGTGCTGCAAAAATGTGTTGACTCGGCGGAAGGCCAGGAAATTCTCCTAGATATACATCAAGGAGAATGCGGGCACCATGCCTCGTCTAGAACTTTAGTGGCCAAAGCATCCAGGCACGGATTTTATTGGCCAACGGCGTTGAAAGAAGCCAAAGAATTGGTAGAAAAATGCAATGGTTGCTAGAGATATGCCAGCAAGATACATATGCCATCGTTCGAATTAAAGATGATACCAATCACTTGGCCATTTTCGGTATGGTGCTTGGATATGGTGGGACCATTCAAGCCGGCTCGGGGCGGGATGACCCACATTTTAGTCATGGTGGATAAATTCACAAAGTGGATCGAAGTAAAACCGATAAAAAGATGTGACGGACCAACATCAGTAAAATTCCTCAAAGATATTATCTTGAGATATGGTTATCCACATAGTGTTATTACAGACAATGGCACAAACTTCGTTGAAGGAGCCTTTGCTAGATTCTACCAAGAAAAACACATAAGGCTGGATGTCGCCTCGGTGGCTAACCCAGCATCAAATGGGCAAGTAGAAAGATCTAATGGACTAGTATTGTCTGGAATAAAACCCCGACTTGTCGAACCACTGCAAAGGTCGGCAGGGTCCTGGATCGAGGAACTACCAGCGGTACTATGGAGCCTCAGAACTATCCCAAACAGGTCAACAGGGTATACCCCATTTTTTCTGGTATATGGAGCAGAAGCCGTGCTTCCAGCCGACATAATACATGACTCGCCAAGAGTCACCCAATATGCAACCGCTGAGGTAAATGAGGTAGCTCGGCAAGATAATGTCGATCTGCTAGAAGAAGCCAGGGAGTTGGCACTATCAAGATCAGCTATTTATCAGCAAGACTTACGACGATATCATAGCAAGAAAGTCAATCCGAGAGTGTTTAAAGACAGAGATTTGGTCCTTCGGCTAGTGCAACGCACAGCCGGCATGCACAAACTATCACCCCCATGGGAGGGACCATTCATCATGAGCAAAGAATTGCACAATGATGCATATTACCTAATTGATGCTCAGTCACCAGAAAAGAACAAGGTAAACAAAGCCGGCGAAGAATCGAAAAGACCATGGAACATAGCTTTACTTCGTCCTTTTTACTCATAGGAGTCATCTATGATACGTTGTAACGTGACGCTTTAAGTCGAAGTATCGACTGTGTATTAAACCTCGGCACCTTGAGCAGTGACTCGGGGACTTCCCTACGTTATTTTTTCATTTTGGATTATGTATTAAACCTCGGCACCTTGAGCAATGACTCGGGGACTGCCCTACGTTATTTTTCATTTTGGATTCTGTATTAAACCTCGGCACCTTGAGAAGTCACTCGGGGACTGCCCTATGTTATTTTTCAGTTTGAGTTATGTATTAAACCTTGGCACCTCGAGCAATGACTCGGGGACTGCCCTATGTTATTTCGCATTTTGAGTGATGTATTAAACCTCGGCACCTTGAGCAGTCACTCGGGGACTGCCCTATGTTATTTCTCAGTTTGGGTTATGTATTAAACCTCGGCACCTCGAGCAATGACTCGGGGACTGCCCTATGTTATTTCGCATTTTGACCGATGTATAAAAACTCGGCACCTTGAGCAGTAACTTGGGGACTGCCCTACATTGTTTCACATTTTGAGGTATGTACTAAACCTCGGCACTTTAAGTTACGCACTTGGAGCAGTGACTCGGGGACTGCCCAACATCATTTTTTCCAGAATTATGTGTTAAGCTTCAGGACCTCGGGCAGGGAATTCGGGGACTGTGACGTATTATCCCTTATCTCGAATTAGGCATTAAAACCTCAATTTCTAGAGCACTGACTAGGGAATTGCCCCATGATTGTCTCCTGTTACAAAAATCGATATTAAACTTCGGCACCCCGAAAGATAGGTCAGAAGCTACCTTGAACGATATTATTTCGCTTTCCTCAAATATGGGCTTCGGGATTTATAGATCGGATAAAGATCAAGAACACAATGGTAGAGCCATCGAATTTATACAGGCCAGGCAATATTAACGCCGAACTAAGATGGTTCAAATGAGAACACACAATCCAAACTTATGAGATTGAAGGCCACCAAAGCAAAGATTTAAACAAACAAGATCTATTTAGACAGACAAATAACGATCACCATCATAGGTGCCTCAGCGGCAAAAGGCAAAAGAGAGTTCATACCACACAGAGAGTCGGACAATTGTTTCACATACAGCATACGCCCGGCATACCAGGGATAAGAAATAACTTAAAGTTTTTTGAACCTAAGGGGCAGCGACTTGGTCAGGCACTAGGCGCTCCGAGGTAGACGGCACCTCGGCCGAAGTTGCTTCGCCCTCCATAGAACCAAGAGCGACTTCGGGGGAAGCCTGGGGCTGTTGAGAAACGTTAGGTTGAGCTTGAGAGTGCCCAGTCCCTTTGGAAGATGATCGCGCATCGCCCTCCCCATCCGAGCTGGCGCTGGAATCACCAGAGCTGTCCGAGTCACCCTCACTCTCGCCTTGACCGGCCTAACTATTATCAGAGGCATCTTCGACTTCGACGTCATCCACTGGGTTAGGAAGGAAACTCGGCCCTTCAATCCAGTTATGCACATCATCATACTCAACAAGCTGGAAGGCATGAGCTTGTCGGCGAGCGACGAATTCTGGATCCTCAACCCAACGGGAGCCAGTGCGCAAGTTTATCAAGGTATCGAGCGAAATATCCTCGTACCATGACATAATGACTGTGAGCGCCATATCAGCACCAGCTCGTCCAGCGGATTCCCTCCAGAGATTTAACTGGTTCTGGGATGCCATTAATATTTCCACCGGTATCTTGATCTCATCAATATCAGGAGTTCTAGAAGTATTCGTCCAGAGAACATGGTAGGCCCGAATGGCTGCTTGCACCAAATCTCTTCCCATAATCTTCATCGGACCAACAACAGCGCCAACGGCAACCAAGAAGTCTTCCATCGAGTATTCTGGGCTCGCATCTACGGGAACACCTCGGTGCACGCGAGCATTAATCACTGCTCTAGAGCTCACAGTCTTAGCTTCCGGAAAATGGTCTGCGCAGAATAAAAGTATATCACTCAAAAGTAAGAAAGAGAAGAAGATAACTCGGCCACGGTCAGAGACTTACGATGAATATAGCTCAGCATTTTCTGAAGATCTTGAGCCCAATCAACCTTGGTCTTCTCAAAGTGAGTGATCTCCTCGCTCATCGCCCGTGTCTTAAGTTCGGCAGCCTCGAGGAGTTCTTTATTTTTCTGCAATTGCAGAGCTAGCCGATTCTTCTCTTCGGAGAATTCCTGATCAACTTTCTCTAACTCAGACTTCTGAGAGAGCTTGAGGGAATCCACCTCGGCGCGCAAGCGAATTATCTTGTCATCTTTTTCTTTTAGCTGCGTCGAGTGAGTAGCGGCTTTCTCTAAAAAATGCAGCATCATATCAGGCATGGGTATGCATTCTTGATGTGACGCTGCAAGAGTTTGTAACTCGGCTATACCAAAGCCAAAAGGTTAAAAGGAACCCGGGATAAATTTCGAATGGAAACTATAAAGAGAAAGGATAACTAACCTTCCAGGGCCTTGACTTTCTTCTCAAGACGGATATTAAGATTGTTGATATTACCTATTTACCAGCAAAATGAGCTAACACCTCAAGTCGAAAATATTAAGAACTTTAGGGACAATACAAAAGTTTGTTAAATTACCAACTTTCTTCACCACGGGAACAGCTTTTTCATACTTATCTTGCAATTTCTTATGTGCGAAAAGCAGCCTTTGGAATTCGGCAGTCCGCCGATCATGGGCAAACTAAGCGAAAAAATAAATTGCAGTGAGATATTCGAAGCTAAGACAGATCTGAATCAAGCAAAGCTTCACTTGGACCTAGGTGGCTGGATATTCGAAGCTAAGACAGATCCGAATCAAGCAAAGCTTAACTCGGACCTAGGTGGCTGAATATTCGAAGCTAAGACAAATCCGAATCAAGCAAAGCTTAACTCAGATCTAGGTGGCTGGATATTCGAAGCTAAGACAGATCTGAATCAAGCAAAGCTTAACTCGGACCTAGGTGGCTGAATATTCGAAGCTAAGACAAATCCAAATCAAGCAAAGCTTAACTTGGATCTAGGTGGCTGCATATTTGAACACTAGGACAGATCCGAATCAAGCAAAGCATAACTCAGATCTAGATGAATGGATATTCGAACACTAAGACAAATCCGAATCAAGCAAAGCCTAATAAAACTTCCAAACGAATAACAAGTTATTCGGTTGCAAGCTTCGGGGACTAGAGAATATATAATATCATTCGAATAACTAATCAAACATCAATAAAAACAATTACCTCGTTCATCTTATCACTGTCAAGCATGATCTTGGCAGCCAGATGCAAGCGACTGCTGATGTCAGAGAGTTGAAATGGCTGACTGCTTGGATTGCCCTCGAGCTGATCAGTAGAGTTCCAATTATTGGCATACTCAACCAACAAGCCGAGGCTGTTCCCACTCTCAGTACGAGTCAGGATTTTACCTTGGACGTGTTGTGTAACCACCACCGCCGCGGGACTCTTGTGAAGAGTGAGCTGAGTATCTGCGGGCCGGGGTGACAACGGTCTTAGCAGAGGAAACCCCTTTGCGGAGCGCATCAGCAATTGTAGGTTGAGAAGAGCTAGCAAGTCCTTTCTGAGATGAGGGAGGTTTGGTGACGACGATCTTCTTGGCCTTAGAAGAGGCGTCGACAGGAGCCGTTACCTCGGCACTAGGGGTGGTGTCCTTGGAAACAGGAGGAACAATAGTTTCTGAGGGCGCCGAGATGGAGACATCCTCGGCTGGAGTTGGAGTTGTGGTTGAAACTGCGCGGGCCAAAGGAGTATCGGGGGAAACTCCGGGGTTCACGATAGGGGCAGCGGGTTCGGTAGGAGGATCTACTGACCGGGTTACGTTGGCATCAGCAACGGAAACCACGGGTGCATCTTGCCGAGGTAATGTTCGACTCGGAGCAGGAGGAGAGTCCACGCGAGCAGGACTAGGAACTCTGGTATCTTCAGGAGGCGGAGGAGAAGGCAACCGAGTAGTATGACTCGTCTTGCTTGGACCACTGGGCTTAACAGAAAGAGGAGCGTTGCAAAAGCACAGAAAGTCAAATCAAAAGACGGAAAAAGAGAAACAAGAAATACAAATGAAAAGGAGCGTACCCAGTAACCCCGGGCATAGTTTTACGCTTTGGAAGGTGCTGGGATGACTTTTTAGTTCGCTTCTTGGGAGCGGCTTCGGAGGCACCTGTTGGAGCGGCACGCTTCTGCGAGGTAGCAGGAGGTTGGGAGGTGAGAGGCTCGGCGTCGTGCACCTGACCGGCCTGATTAGCTGGGGAAGTAGAAGCCGGAAATGCAATAGGAGTTAGGCATTGCGGCGACTACCTCAAGAATTTGGACGTCGTCCGAATCACCTTCCTCCCCGTGAGCCGAGGTCTTGCCACGGGCGCGAGCCGGGGCGAGGTCCGACTTGGGAACGAACTCCTCCGAGTCAGGCTCCCTGCTATCTGGGGTGTTCCGATCTGCGGTCCACGTTAGGGCCGGAACCTCGGCGTCTTCAATCTTCTGCTCTGCAAATCTCTGCAAGAAAAGAGACAAAAAGGAATTAGCAAAAGGAATCACAAACGCGATTGGGGGGCAAACATAAATGCATGAACTTACCTCGGGAGGGGGATTCCCGCGGGTGAACAGCTTTAGTCCCCAGGTCTAATCCCCTGGCATCTCCGTCTTAAAGATAGCTCGGACATGCTTGAAAATAAGATAATTGTCGAGCTCAACCGTTGAGACTCGGTTGGGATCAAGGGGACCGCTCATATAGCAGAGCTTGTGCGTGCGTTGCTGAAAAGGGCAGATCCGGCTGCTGACGAAGGTGGTCAAAAGATCCTCGCCACGTAACCCAGCGCGGATCAGCTCCTTCAGCCGAATCTCGAAGGCCTCGGCCAGAGCATGGCTCTTCCTGGGATTATAAGTCCAGTTCTTCTTGGAAGGGGGTCCGATGGAGAAAGCAGGGAGCCGAATCTTGTCTTCCTTCCCAGAATTCTTGACATAGAAAAACGATCTATGCCATTTCTTGCATGACTCGAGACCAGCAACGCGAGGAAACTCGGATTTCCTCCGAGGTGTGATAGACGCGGCTCCACACTGGGTAAGCAATTTCTCGGAAGGATGAAGGCAATCCTTCCGAGAAATTGCTCTTCTGGAAGAACTTGGACCATACATGCACAGACGGCCAGAGGCCAAAGTATCCTTCCGAGGCCGAGATGAAAGCAGATAGAGAAGCAATGGCGTTAGCCGGAAGATGATGCGGCTGCAGGCCGAAGTAATCGAGGAATTCCCTAGCAAAATCGCTAAGGGGAAGACCAAACCCGCGAGCGAAATGGGACATAAAAACGACGTACTCGCCTTCGTTAAGAACGGGAGAAGATTCGCTGCCGGGTAAGCGACAGGCTACCTCGGCAGGAATCCGGCGAGTTCTAATTAACCACTCAACCTCTCGATGGGTAATGGTGGAACCTTGCCAGGAGCCCCGCTCTGGACCAGACACTGCATCGTCATCCTCGATGAGCTTGCCGCTAACTGAGCTTAACATAGGGTCACCGGAGGATTCCACAGAAGAGGAACTAGCGGCGGAGCAAAGCCTAGAGGTGCAAGGCCCCGTCGTAGTCCTAGGCAAAAACGGCGGCGGAGCGGAAAAGGAACCGCCGCGGGAAACCTAGAGAGCGGCAGACACGTCTAGAGAAAAATCTAGGCGATGAGACCACAGAGAAACTCACCGGGGACAGCGCGGGAGCAAGCGTACGGGGACGAGGTCGACGGAGCAGCAGAGTTAGAGCCTCGCCTTCGAAGATTCTGACGAGCGCGTGGCCGCGGGAGCACGAACAGGGGCAAGGGCGAAAGGAGGAAGAAGGGCAACGGTGAGCGAAGGAGGAAAGTAAATCCTCTAGCCCCGTGCTCCTCTTTATAACCGCGTGGCCTTGGCGGCAGTGGGATCGTGCGTGCGGGCACTAACCGTGTAAATCATGTGTGCGGCGTAACCGCTCGCGACTGAGTGGAGCCACACCGACGACCACACGACGCAGGAGACGATCAGGCCCCCTGACCGATACGGTGCGCGAGGCGTCGCAGCGCCGACGCGACAGGCACAGTAATTACTGTAGCTTGTCAATGGGCACTGTAGGGGAACAAAAAACTAGAGAAACAATGATAAGTGTTACACGTAGGACGAGGCGTGCACGAGAAGCTGCGCGGATACCTCGGACATGGGAAAAATAACTCGGAAACAAGGAGAAACGAATATTGGGAAACTGATATGGCCCGGCCAAGGTTACGGGCAGGACCACACCAGCTTCGGGGACTAATGTTGGGGAGGTGACCCCAGATAGGGTCATGATGGGGAAAGACGAAACGAGTTTCCCCTGTCATATTCCGAGTTAATGTCTATATCGGCCGAATCATGTAAAGGTCGGCCGAGGTAAGCACGAGCATGACACCTATGAGAGGGGTTGAACGTTACCCGGACGACGTACGGTTTAAGTCGGCCGGGTAAGTCTGAGTAACCTAAATGCAGGTGAAGGCCAAGCCGAGTTAAGCGAGACAGGGCCGAATGGCATGAAGCTTGCAGGAGAAGGAGGTGCCTATATTCAAACCCTAGTCATGGGCTAGGAAGAATCTGAACGGAGCCAGGCGCAAAGGACAAAGCGCAGAGCAGCAGAAGGGCAGAAGGAGGTCACGGAGGTGACAGTCCTGGAGCCCGAGGCGTGCAGGTGGGGTTCTCTGAAACCTTGTCGTCATTAGAAGGGGGACACGGAAAGGAGGCCGCCGAGTTACTATATTGGGACAAGCATATTCTTTGAATATGCTTGCCACCTCAGCCCTAGAGGAGCCAAGGCGCCCCTTTACAAGGAGAGGCTTGGATACTGAGAAAGGCATCGGCTCATTCTATACCGTTAGGATGGTAAAAGTTCATCCTCTCTTCCTGCATACAGCTCAAGGAGCACGTGTAGTCCGAGAAAAGGAGAAATAAAGATCTGTATGTTAGTCATTTGTGTGTAGAATTAACTACATCTTCCCTCCCCAGATCCCTCTAGCATCCATTGGCCCCATACTTTAGCCTATCCATGGCATCTGCCGTGCCACCACCACGACACTAGAAACCCTGAGTACCCGATCAGAAATCCACAAAACCTTCTGTAGCCGCCGCCACCGTCATCCCTAGATCGGGGGGATCTGAAGTTCTTCCCGGCACCCTGCCGGAGGGGAGATCATCCCGGAGGCCTTCTCTCCGGTATGATGCGTGAGTAGTTCCACCTTGGACTATGGGTCCATGTAGTAGCTAGATGGTTGTACCTCCTCCTTTGTGCTTTCATGTATAGATATTGTGAGCTCTGTCCATGATCAAGATATAATCTATTTGTAATCATGCATGTTGTGTTTGCAGGGATCCGATGGATATTGATATTATTATGTTGGTTTGATTAATGGTTTTGTCTTTATGATTCTATCATGTCTGTGTTGTTTGTGATCTTGCATGCTCTCCGTTGTTAGTAGATATCTTGGCCAAGTAGTTGCCAGTGACTCCAAGAGGGGGTATTTATGCTCGATAGTGGGTTCATGCCTCTAGTTTCCAAGGGAAGTGACAGAAATCTCTTCGGTTGTAGATGTGTTGCTGCTACTAGGGAGAAAACAACAGTCTCTTGTTCATGGAACATGTGGACTGTTTACCTTACACACTTTGCTTAAAGCAGTTGTCTGTTGCTTGCAACTTAATACTGGAGGGGGTTTGGATGATAACCTGAAGGTGGACCTCTAGTCATAGATGCATTTGGATGGAGGTCTATGTATATTGTTGTATTGCCCAATCGAATATCATAGGATCTTTTTGTCTGGTATTGCATTGTTATGCCTAGCTCAGTTCCTGTTAATTGCCCTGTTGTAATTTGTTTACCCTTCATGCCATGTTGTTTATCTAAGGAGAGCACCTCTAGTGAACTATGGACCTTGGTCCAATATTTACCATTAATACATCTTCCACTGTTACCTGTTTACTTGCTGCAAACCATTACCTTCCACGCCATACATTTAATCCTTTGTTACAGCAAACCAGTGAGCTTGACAACCTCACTGATTCGTTGGGACAAAGTCTTGAGTTTGTGTTGTGCAGGTTTCCACGTTGCTTGGAACACCTGTGTGACGTTTCCTTCCTCCTACTGGTTCGATAACCTTGGTTTATTATTGAGGGAAAACTTGTTGATGTGCTGCTTCACACCTTGCTCTTGGGGTCCCCAACGAAGCGCTCCTACATCAACTCAGCGCTGCATCAAGCTTTTCTGTCGCTGTTGCCGGGGAGGCTAAGGACGTATTCACAAGGGGAGTCCTCCTCAACCTTTATCTTTTGTTTGTTTTTAGTTTGCTTACTTTCTTTTGCTTGGTTTTGTTTGCCTCTTTTCAAAAACTCCAAAAAAATAGTCTAGTTTGGTTTTCTTTTTATTATCAAATACACAAAAAAATAGTTCCTGCTCTAGTTGCCACCTTGTTCTAGCTCACCATGTTTCTCCCCAAGTTCACCATGAAAGACCTTTCTATAGGTAGTGGCTCCATAATTGGGAAAGATAATATTGAAGAATTATTCAATCATGCTAGCAAGCATGAGGATATTGAGGATAAATCTATAGCAGAACTTGCTCCTAATTATGAAATTGTTGCAGCTTCTTTAGTTCATATGCTAGAGTCGAGGTTTGTTAGCCTTAACCCCGTGATGCAAATTTTGTTCCTAAAACTAAAAGAAGAAAAGAATGTTGAAAAGAGAGAATTTATTCTTGAAACCTTACTCAAATAATTCCATGATATTGCTAAGGAAGCCAAAAAGGTCTTTGAGCGTTTCAATATGCTAGGCCCATGTGTAGATGTTGTGGGTATATCTGATAAAACTAAGCCTAGAGAGGAATTTAAGATACCCATACCCTTTAAGATTGTTGGAATGCATGAGGCCTCTGAAAAGAATTTTGATTGGATTGTTCCTCAAAATCCTTTTGATGAAAGTAGTAAACCAAAGAGAAATGAGAAGGGATCCTCCAAAACAAATTTGGATGAGATACCTCTCATAGTTGAAGACTTTGCATGTATTGATCTAAATTCCTCATTTGAAAATACTTGATTTCTTGCTTCTTGTGCCTAACTTAAAGGCGTTAAAGAAAAGTACTTGTTGTAAGATAACCCAAGAGTTTCCTTGAGTCTTGGAAGTTATTACTTCAGTAATGACCTCTCCTTATCCTTTTTGTTTGCTTTTTGTGCCAAGAATGACCTCTAATGAGAGGAAAGTAAGATTTGAGGAGTTGTTGTCCCGAAACAAATTTCTATCATCCACCATAAAAATTCATGAGGAGTCTCTTTTCGCCGGATTAATCTGAAAATTTACAAATAAATCCCCCAGTATGTTAGATAACTTTCGTTAGTTCAACACTTTTTGATTTGAGCAACATAATACTTTCGAAAAAATAGTTTCTACCTGCTGGTCTGTTTTGACAGATTTCTGCCATTATTTGCATTTGCTTCTTATTGATTCTGTTTTGAGTTATCTTTTGGGAATTAGATTTTTGAAGGAGTTGCTACAGTATCTTGTGTTTTTAGTGAAAAGTTTTGCTGTTCCAAAGCTTAGCCCAAAGGTCTATTATCTTTTGAATACACTAATGTTGCTAATGAAGATTGTGTGAAGTTTTGTATGAAGAAAAAGTTTCAGGTGTAGAGAGAGAATTATGTAATGAGATGAAGAAAGGAAAAAAGCTCAAGCTTGGGGATGCCACCCCGGTGTCACCCCAAGAAATATCCAAGAGGTACAAGCGTTAAAGCTTGGGGATGCCCAAGGCATCCCCTTCTTCATCAATAAAAAGCTCAGGTCTGTCTAGACACTTCGTTCTTATTGTTTCATGCACTGTTGCGTTGTTCTTGGAGCTTCTTAGTTTTTGTTTGATTTGCTTAGTTTGTTTAGTTTGCTTGAATAAAGTAGTTTGGACCCCCGTTCTTGATATGTTGTTTCAAATAAGTTGCTTGGTGTTGGAAAGGAGTAGGAATTTCTTGCTTGATAAGTGCAAGAGGAGCTTGCATTGACTGTGACTTAGACTTTAGCATGAGATGCTAGGTTTTGATTTAACCTTATGCTTAGTGATTATTGTTGTAGCATGTCTTGTTCCAAACAATTGGGATTGCTTAGTGTGCCTTGAAGAAATTATGTGTTCTTTTAGCATACAAAAGCATATTATCGTGGTATTCTTCTTTGATGCTTTGTTTGGGTTGACTTGGCACATGCTCACACCATGTTATGACTATGAACAAGTCAGCATAGCCTCTATGATCATCTAGTCCTTGACTTGTATTGCCACTCTATGCTTTGATTAGTAATGTTTTGTTGCTCTGCATGATTATGGCCATTATTGCTCTCTTAGTTGGTTGCTCCCAGTATTTTGCTAGCCTCCACTTGTACAAGTAAGCTCTACTCATGCTTCCAATTCCCAAGAAACCAAGTTATTCCAAAGTGTCTACTATAAACTCCTATGCATGGTGTGTTACACCATTCCAAGTATATTCTTGTTTTCAGCTATCTTCCAATTGAAAAGTATTTTGTTATGTGAAAACTTAGTGATTAAAGCCCTCAAAAACTTGATGGCACACTTTATATTCTTTGCCCCTAATAAACATGAACCATTGTGTCGTCTATGTTGTATATGCTTGCACTTATACGTTGGAATTCGCAGAACCG
Organism: Avena sativa; assembly: GCA_916181665.1. Classification (NCBI taxonomy): domain Eukaryota; kingdom Viridiplantae; phylum Streptophyta; class Magnoliopsida; order Poales; family Poaceae; genus Avena; species Avena sativa. Next base: position 158,928,837 of record OV702294.1, on the reverse strand, counting down.
TGCTGTCATGGGGAATGTTTTCAACATTGCACTTGTACTTTGTACAAAGTTGATATCATGCTCTTTTGTCTATGGATGTCACTAGTGTGAAATAAAGAGGAAGCTTGTAAATCCATGGATTTATGTATTTTATGTTAGAGAAACGCCTGAGCCGCTAGCCTAAGCCATGTCTAATCATGGTGGAAACTTGCAGCATCACCATAATGATCTATCTGTGAAGCATCCTCAATAAAAAGCTATGCACATAGTAAATAAAAAGATCGTTGAGATGCTCATTGTCTGCTTGCCTTATCATTTTGGTTATGGGATAGCTCCTATACCATGTGCAAGGGGTACCCCGTTGGCGGTTCTCTGTGATACGCATGTACTTACTATGACAAGAACTTACAGGTGACTGAAGTTGAGTAGCATGAGGTGTGGCCCTCGTATTCAAGGGACTTGAGATTGCCAACTTATACTTTGTCAATCATATACTCCATAGTTTGTTCACTTTAACCTTAATCACTTCAAGATGCTTATGATAGGGGCAATGAGGGATGAAAGCTAATAAGTACCATAATTTTTTGAAGCTCTTTTTGAAACTTGAAATCCCTACTTACCTTTTTGAAGGGCATTTCTTCCACCATTATTTGAGTCTCCACCTTCTACCTTTAGGCACCATTAAGAGAGCATAGTTGCCATTCTGTGTGCATTGTCCCAAAACTTATTGATTGATGCATATTGTTGATATTGCTTGTTCTTGTGCTATTTGTATCTAGTCACTCTTATGAACTTTGAAGGTGTCCTATGCATCTATTTTCTACTCCATGAGGGACAAGCTAAATGCCACTATGCCATGTTTTATATATGTGAAACAAACAAACATTTTTCAATGCATGTTATTCATGATCTTTGTTTGCAACCTTTCATGTTGCATGCATAGTTGATATGTCTTATTGTTAGAACTTCATCTTTCATGCTCTTGTTTAGAGTTCTTTGATCCCAGCTTTCAATGCTTGCAAATGGTTTGATCTTGATTTTGATGGTGCATGTCACCTCAAAAATTATTCTTTTTATCACTTACCTACTCGAGGACGAGCAGGAGTTAAGCTTGGGGATGCTTGATACGTCGGAAACATATCTATAATTTTTGATGCTCCATGATTGTTTAGTATCTACTTTGCTTTTCTTTGTCTACACTTTGAGGTGTTTTTATATCTTTTCTGGAACTAACCTATTAACAAGTTGCCATGGTGCTAGTTGCCTATTTTCTTCTGTTTTTGGTTCCAGAAAGGCAGAAAATCAATATTCTCAGAATTGGACGGGACAAAAGCCAAAGTAAATATTTTACCGTGGGCGACACGAAGTCCAGAGGAGAGACGGAGAGGCGATCCAGTGCCGCCACACCACCCTAGGCCGGGTGGGCCCACCCCGCGCCTAGGCAGGGTGTGGGCCCTCTAGCCACCTCCCAGCCTCGCCTCTTCGCCTATAAGAAGCCCCTGATACATAAACCCTAGGCACCCGATAAAAACTCCACGAAACCTTCTGTAGTCATCGCCATCGTAGTCCCTAGATCGGGGGGATCTAAAGTTCTTCCCGGAACCCTGCCGGACAGGAGATCATCCCGGAGGCCTTCTTCTTCATCATGACAGCCTCCGATATGATGCATGAGTAGTTCCACCTTGGACTACGGGTCCATGTAGTAGCTAGATGGTTGTATCTCCTCCTTGTGCTTTGATGTATAGATCTTGTGAGCTCCGTTCATGATCAAGATCTAATCTATTTGTAATCATGCATGTTGTGTTTGCGGGGATCCGATGGATATTGAGATTACTATGTCAGATTGATTAATGGTTTTGTCTATTTGATACTATCATGTTTGTGTTGTTTGTGATCTTGCATGCTCTCCGTTGTTAGTAGCTATCTTGACCAAGTAGTTGCTAGTGACTCCAAGAGGGGGTATTTATGCTCGATAGTAGGTTCCTGCCTCTAGTTTCCAAGGGAAGTGACAGAAATCTCTTCGGTTGTAGATGTGTTGTTGCCACTAGGGAGAAAACTACGGTATCTTGTTTATAGAACAAGTGGATTGTTTACCTTACACACTTTGCTTAAAGTAGTTGTCTGTTGCTTGCAACTTAATAATGGAGGGGATTCGGATGATAACCTGAAGGTGGACTTCTAGTCATAGATGCAGTTGGATGGCGGTCTATATATATTGTTGTATTTCCCAATCGAATCTCATGGGATGTTTTTGTCTGGTATGTTGGAATTTGGTGAGTTTTGGGCTATTGGCCCATTAGACAAATTCTTAAATTCTCTTTGGCCCACTTGTATATGGCAGCATATGGTTGTGCTAGCGGTGCTAAAGTTTAGTCCCACATTGCTAGTTGAAGGGGAGTTGGACCACCTTATATAGTAGAGTGTTGCACCACTCACTAAGGTGTGACAAGAAGAGTAGCCCTCGCGCACTCCTCCTTCGACGCCGCCCTCCTCGCCTCGTCACGACGCGCGCGCACCGCGGGTTGCGGGAATCTCGTCGAGCCGAGCTTTATTTTGCTGGTTGGGAAAACTGATTATGAGTCATTAACGGACGCATTAATTATAGCCATTTCCAGTTTTTATGGACGTGGATATTACCGACTCGGACATGGGTTGAGCCCACGATCTTCCTAACCTGCACTATATAAGTGTCTGTGCTAAACCTAATCGGTGAATCAATCCACACACGCGCCTACCTCCAGAACCTTGCGATGCCGCTTTCGTCTTCCTCATCCCGACTTGCGACGTGTACTGCAGATCGGGACAGTAGGCCTCCGGAACCCCGCCTCTCGTGAACCTGTATGGGTGAGGGGCGATCAGGTTTTTGGGGAGCGCTCAAGCGTGACTACTGGCAACCACAACGTCGTCCGATGACGAATTTCCGAACGACGACTTCTTCCCAGACGTCAGCGACCTCTTCGACAACCTCAACATGGGCGACGCTACTGAGACCTATGCGGCTGCTGTTCAGTCTACATTGTACGTGATACTCAACTGTCTTTTACGAATTATGCTAGAGTTCTATGTTCTAGCGTTTGGTGTAGATGTGATAGATTTATCTCCTATAGATGTAATCTGTTCATCTACTTTGTTGATCTGAATAATTGGTTTTAGTATCATTTGTATGATCATGCTTTATTGATTTATTATTCGGATTAAATCATATGGATTATTGCTTATATTTCCAACAATCCAAAATCCTGATCATAGGCAACTGAATTCCACTGGTGTAGCCGCGGCTACTAGGCCGCCTCCTTTTGATGGCATGCACTATAAGAGATGGCACAAGAGAGCAATTCTCTGGTTTGAAAACCTAAACTGTTATAGCGCCACTCTTGGCAAGCCTGAAGGAGATCTTTCTGCTGAGCAGGAAGCGAACTTTAAGAAAGCCGATACCATGTTTTTGGCGGCTTTGTTCAGTGTTCTTGGGGACAACATTGTTGACCCGTATATGTCATTTGATAATGGCAAGGACGCGTGGGAAGCACTCGAGGCCAAGTTTGGGGTCTCGGACGCTGGCACTGAGTTGTATGTCATGGAGCAATTCTATGACTACAAGATGGTTGATGAGCGCTCCGTCATTGAGCAAGCTCATGAGATACAATCACTTGCCAAAGAACTTGAGCAGTTCAAGTGTTCCTTACCGGACAAATTTGTGGCTGGTGGCATTATTGCCAAGATTCCTCCTTTGTGGAGGAACTTTGCTACTTCTCTGAAACATAAGAGACAAAAGTTTTCCGTTATGGATCTCATTGGGTCTCTTCATGTGGAAGAGAAGGCGAGAGCAAAGGACAAAACTGCTCGAGGACTTGAGGGAGGTTCTACTACCAATTTAGTGCAGAGGAAAAACTTCCAATCCCACAAGTTTAAGAATAAGAACAAAACTGAAGGAAAGGGAAAGTTCGATGGCAAGAACAAGGCCACGCACTCAACCAACTTCAAGAAGAAAAATGATAAGAGGAAAGGCTCTTGCCACGTCTGTGGTGATCCTGATCATTGGGCCCCTAGCTGCCCTAATCGCTTTGACAAGCGTCAACATGGGAACAACGGCAAGACCGCGAATGTTGTTATTAGCGATACTGAGATGAAGGATGCTGGGTACGATATTTTACCTACTATCCTTTCAGTATGTCATTCTCCTGATTGGTGGATAGACACAGGTGCTAATACACATGTATGTTCTGATATTTCTATGTTTTCCTCTTATCAGGTCTCAAGGACCTCTTCCGTGCTGATGGGAAACGGCTCACGTGCTTCTGTTCATGGTGTTGGTACGGTAAATCTGAAGTTTACTTTGGGAAAAACCGTACAGCTGAAGAATGTGCAGCACGTTCCCTCTATCAATAAGAATCTCGTCAGCGGATCGCTTTTATGTCGAGATGGCTTTAAGTTGGGTTTTGAGTCCAATAAAGTTGTAATTTCTAAGTATGTACAATTTGTTGGAAAGGGATATGAGTGCGGAGGTTTGTTCCGCTTGTCTTTGTCAGACTCATGTACTAAAGTTATTAATCATGTTTGCAATGATAATGAGTCCAATGTTTGGCATTCACGACTCTGTCATATTAACTTTGGTTGCATGACACGGCTAGCCAATATGAGTTTAATTCCGAAATTTACCACTATCAAAGGTTCTAAGTGCCAAGTTTGTGTGCAAGCAAAGCAACCCCGCAAGTCTCATACGGCTGCGGAACCGAGAAACTTAGCACCGCTAGAACTTATACATTCAGATCTTTGTGAGATGAATGGTGTGTTGACAAAAGGTGAAAAAATATACTTTATGGGGTTGATTGATGACTCCACTAGATACTGCTATGTTTATCTTCTGAAATCTAAAGATGAAGCTTTGAACTACTTCAAAATCTATAAAGCAGAGGCAGAAAACCAACTTGATCTTAAAATCAAGCGGCTAAGGTCGGATCGTGGTGAAGAGTACTTTTCAAACGAATTTGATTTATTATGTATGGAACACAGTATTATATATGAGAGGACGCCTCCCTACTCATCTCAGTCAAATGGGGTGGCCGAAAGAAAGAACCGCACTCTAACTGATCTGGTTAACGCCATGTTAGATACATCGGGTATTTCCAAGGAATGGTGGGGGAGGCGCTAATGACTGCGTGTCATGTCCTAAACCGTGTTCCTGTAAAGGATAAAACCATGACTCCATTTGAGGAATGGGAAAAGAAAAGGCTTAAACTCTCTTACTTATGAACTTGGGGTTGTTTGGCGAAAGTCAATATTCCAATACCCAAGAAGCGAAAGCTTTGACCAAAAACTGTTGATTGTGTTTTTCTGGGATATGCTTTTCATAGCATTGGCTATAGATTTTTTATAGTAAAATCTGAGGTATCCGACATGCATGTTGGTACAATCATGGAGTCAAATGATGCGACTTTCTTTGAGGACATCTATCCTATGAAAGGCATGTCTAGCTCATCAAATCAGGAGATGACTAGTTCATCTAGTCAGGATTTTCTATAATTCCTGAACCCACTATGCCGATAGAACACTCTGATGATCCTATGGAGGATGAAAATGAAGCTCCCAAAAGGAGCAAGAGACAAAGGACTGCAAAGTCATTTGGTGATGATTTCATTGTGTACCTTATGGATGATACTCCTACTTCTATTTCAGAAGCCTATGCATCTCAAGATGCTGACTACTGGAAGGAAACTGTCCGAAGCGAGATGGACTCCATCTTAGCTAATGGTACTTGGGAAATCACTGATCGTCCTTATGGGTGTAAACATGTAGGATGTAAATGGGTGTTCAAGAAAAAGCTTAGATCTGATGGTACTATTGAAAAGTACAAGGCACGTCTTGTAGCTAAGGGTTATACCCAAAAGGAAGGTGAAGACTTCTTCGATACCTACTCACCTGTAGCCAGATTGACCACTATTCGAGTACTACTTTCCTTGGCTGCCTCACATGGTCTTCTCGTTCATTAAATGGACGTTAAGACAGCTTTTCTAAATGGAGAGCTAGATGAGGAAATTTATATGGAGCAGCCTGACGGATTTGTAGTAGATGGTCAAGAAGGAAAGGTGTGTAAGTTAGTGAAGTCTTTGTATGGTCTTAAGCAAGCTCCTAAACAGTGGCACGAGAAGTTTGAAAGAACTTTAACTGCTGAAGGCTTTGTTGTAAACAAAGCTGACAAATGTGTGTACTATCGCCATGGTGGGGGCGAGGGAGTTATTGTGTGTCTCTACGTTGATGACATATTGATATTTGGGACCAACCTCGCTGTTATCGAGGAGGTCAAAGATTTACTATCTCGCTGCTTTGAGATGAAGGACTTGGGAGTGGCTGGTGTAATTTTAAACATCAAGCTGCTAAAGGATGACAATGGTGGGATTACACTGCTTCAGTCTCACTATGTGGAAAAGATATTGAGTCGCTTCGGGTATAGCGACTCCAATTCTTCTCCAACACCTTATGATCCGAGTGTGCTACTTCGAAAGAATCGAAGGACTGCTAAAGATCAATTGAGATATTCTCAAATTATTGGCTCGCTCATGTATTTAGCCAGCGCTACTAGACCTGACATCTCCTTTGCTGTAAGCAAACTGAGTCAATTTGTGTCAAATCCTGGAGATGATCATTGGCATGCTCTTAAAAGAGTTTTGCGCTATTTGAAAGGCACTGTGAGTTATGGTATTCACTATACTGGGTATCCACGGGTACTTGAGGGTCATAGTGATTCAAACTGGATATCTGATGCTGATGAGATTAAGGCCACAAGTGGTTATTTGTTTACACTTGGTGGTGGCGCTGTTTCGTGGAAGTTGTTGGAGATATGCCCTAGAGGCAATAATAAATGTAGTTATTATTATATCTTTGTGTTTATGATAAATGTTTACGTTCATGCTATAATAGTATTAACAAGGAAACGTTGATACTTGTGTGATTTGTAAACTTAATTTGAAGTCCCTAGTAAAGCCTCTATATAATACTAGCTTGTTGGTTAATAGATGATTGTGGTTTCCTTATCATGAACATTGAGATGTTATTAACAACAAGATCATATCGTTAGGAGAATGATATGATGGACATACTCCTATAGATAAGCGTAGCATAAAGATCAAGTCATTTTAATAGTTCAATTGCTATATGCTTTCTGATACATAATAATCTAATTCCTTCGACCATGAGATCATGCATATCACCTTTACCGGATGGATGCTTTGATGACATCAAACACCACACCGTAACTGGGTGGCTATAAAGGTGGCATTGAGTGTTCGGAAAGTATTGGTTGAAATACATGGATCAAGAGTGGGATTTGTCCATCCATATGACGGATAGATATACTCTGGGCCCTCTCGGTGAAATGTCATCCAATTAGCTTGCAAGCATGTGACTGGCTCACAAGGGATCACATATCACGGGAACGAGAAAAGAGTACTTATCGGTAACGAGGTTGAACTAGGTATGCAGAGATACCGACGATCATAAATGTAGCACCCCGGGTAAAACCACTACTAGAAAATCGCTTGTTGTTTTATGTTCATGCATCATCATTATATCATCATGCATTTTTTCGCCTAAAACTATTTTCCAAAAACCCTATTTTTTCTTTCTACCTACCCCCTCTTATTTCAAAGTATGAGATCTAGTCTGTCCAGATATTATATTTGTCTAAAAACTATTTATAAAGGTTTATCAAATAAAATTATTAAAAATTATTTTGTCCGGGGAGGCAGTCTAGCCGGTCAGGCCAAAGGCCCAACTAGACCAGACTACCTACTACCTGGCCCAAAAGAAACCCTAGCAAAAAAAACCCTAGATCTACCTACCCTAACTCATACCTAAACCCTAATCCCACCCTACACCCTGCCGCCACCAGACCCAACACACACATGGCATGCTCACGCCGCCACCCACCCGATCCACCCCGAACACCACACTACACGCACGCACACCTACATGTTGGCCGCCCGCAACGCGCTACACCACCTGTCGTCTATCACCTGGCCCCATCTCGGCCCCACCTCCTCGTACTCGCACGCTCCCCAATCCCTCGACCCGAACCCCATATTCCTCGCGTTCTCCCCCTCTCGCTCGCCTCCGCCGCCACTCTCTCCCGATCTCCTTGCTCCCTGCTAGCGCCTCATCCCCGGTCGCCTCCCTCCTCCATCCTCTCTCTCGTCGCCGAGCGCCGCCCTCTGTCACTGTTCCGGCCACCGCCGGCCACGGTGCCCTTGTCGCGCGCCTTCCCCTGTCGCCAACTGCTGTCTCGCGCTAGGCCGCCTCCCCAAGGCCTCCCTCTAGGCACCGCCGGACCCCTTCGCCACCGTCGGCAACGGCAACGTCACCCCGCTGCAGGCCACCGAACACCCCTGCAACCACTTGTCACGCTGCCCTCTGCGAGGTCGCCCCGACACCACCTATGGTCGCCGCTGCGCCCGCGTCGTCTGTCCTCGTCGGCCTCCTCCCGTCTGTGATCCCGTGCACCGCCAGTACCCTTGTCCGCTTGTCGCGCGCCTCCTCTGCCCGTGCTACTGTACCGGGGCCCGCATGTCCTCTGCATTTTTTGCTGCTGTTGCACGCTTGCAAGGTGTTCAGTCAATGCCCGGACGAGGCATGGCCTCCTCGCGTTGTTTCGTTGCTATTGGTGTATGTCTGCTATGTGTGCTTGCGTTGAGTACCCGGAATAAGACAACTTCAAGCCTCTCGGAGCCAACAAGATTGTCACCAAGATCTCAACGGAGTCCAAGTGTTCCTAGGAGGGCGTCGAGAACTACCGGCAATTCCAAGCCCGCCATCGGTAGCAAGTTCGAACCAAAAGTGACGAAGCCGATCCGAAGACCCCGTACTCGAAGGCCTTCGACGCGGAACGCCAAGGTCTCCTTCCCGGAACCACCAAGTTCTCCTTCGTGGAACCCGGAGTCCGAAGAACCTTTGTAACCAAGATCTTCGCAACCCTATGTGTGATCCCTTTCTGAATCTTATATTTTTATAAGATATGATATCCACCTGTCTCATGCAATTATTCATGCTTGCATACATATCATGTGGTTTGGGGGATTTTTGCCGATTCACCTCATAATTAAATATGGAGACCATATGCGAGCACATCTAGTCTAATATTGGTCCCGTTTAAATTTATGCATTGAACTGGTGAAATATTTTGCCTTGATAAGACAACATTTAAATTGCGGGTATCTAAATAACACGAACTTAATAATTAATTGTCGGGAACCCGGTTTCGCTTAATATGGCCTAATTGCATCGCACCTTTGACATGTCATACATCATACATGCATCATGCCCGATCTTCTGCCGTAGTATTAAATATTGCATCCGGTGTTTCTCTAGTGCTTTGCTTCTTCACGGACTAGGCCGATGAGTTGATGCGAGTGTCGACCGATCTTCGGATGAAACTTCGGCAATGTTTTCAGGCGAGCATTCTCCCCATTTCTACCTATTTTATCTTTCTAGTCTTTATTTCCTCCTGTTGATCTATTGCTATCTGTGTTGCGATGCTCTAGTTTTCGTACCCGTGGTATCCCTTGCAGCCTTATATTGCCGTGGACACATCCTATTACCTGTTATTTGGTAGATAGTTGGACTTGCGTGTCGTAGTCGCTTGCTCAAGCGTTGTTGCGAGTCGCCAAGTACCACAGTTGTTGGAAGACTGTCGTATGCTTTATGTTGGAGATGATCATGGCTTTAATTACCGTTTAATAACTAAAATTAAAGTAAGTAAATAATGCAGAGGCACAGGTGGGCAATAGATGTTATTTGGTTTTTAACCGTCCACTTGTGTCCCGTAGGACCCCGAGTACTTGATACATGTTCTTTGAATATTCGCACTATCCGCATGTGGGACCATGAATCCCCCTAGCCAGAGCTTGAGTCATATTTATTTCTTGGGGCCACAAAGTAGTTTGGGGCTTTATTACTATCCTGTACTTATGCCATGCTTTACTGCTTATTTACGATTGCGCGTGGAGCGCCTGTACTGTTTAGGAACAAATGTGGAATGTTTTCGTGGTATCGACAAGCCCAGTCACACTTTCGGGTTCCCGGTCGTTTACAGCCATTGGCACAAACCTCTGAGTCCGTCTCGGAGCCGGCCAACTTCGTCGCGGGTAGCTTGGTGGGGTGGCCCCCTGAAATTTATATGAATCTTGCAATTGCTCTGTCGAGATGCCTCGTTGGGTTTTTATTGGTTTTTCCCGAGGTTGATCGTGCGTGTGTTGCTATTTGTGCCCCCCTGCAGGGTAAAACTTTCTGAAAGCCGTGTCCGCGGTTATGGACGACTTGGAGCACAGTATCTCGATCATAGACAACTATAACTAAAGTAGTGCTATAAATTTGACTTTATAATGACTAGTAATCAGCTTCACTATAATGGAATGGCTAAATAAAAGTGCCAACAATTGCTTGTTTGGGTTGTCGCCTGCTACCATTGTATCTGACTAGTAAGTATTGCAACTATAACGGAATGGCTAAATAAAAGTGCCAACAACTGCTGGGTTTTGGGATGCCTCATGCTATAAGTATCTGACTAGTAAGTACTACAACTACAACGGAATGGTTAATTAAAACTGTCCACTGCTTGTTATATCAGGATGACTCATGCTATCTCTATCTGACTAGTAATTGCCGCAACTATAACGAAATGAATAAAACTGCCAACTGTGTGAGTTCCTCGGTTGACTTCCTCGGTTGGTATCGAGGGGAAATACCAGGATGGGTATGATTGGTGTTAGAATCAGGTTGGATCCGAGTAGGTCTTTCTTATCCCTATCTGATAGCCGCCAGTTGTATTGAGTCTCTATAGGTTGTTTAGTGCATGTCGCGCTGCCGCTTCAGTCCACCATACCTATGTAGGCGAGGACCGCCGAATTCTAGCCTCGCCATGTACTGGCCTCAGTACTGATCGCTCTCTCTTTTTCCTTTGCCCTTTGTCGGCACCCCTTTTGTTTAAGCAGGTTTTGAGATCGACGTCGTTAGCAGGGTTACCCTTCCGGCTTGGCCTGGGCAGGGTTATGGACGCCATTGGTTATTCTTCAGGGCTCTTAGCCTAATTTGCATCTTGTCCGTACTCGGACGCTGTATCGCTTTCAAGGTGATTTGGATCTTTGTATTGTATATCTGTATTCTTGACTCTTTGAGTCGCTGTTGTATATATCTGTTTTGTGGGTTCCATCGCGGACTATTGTGTAATGATATTACTTCGTTTTCCACCCACACGAAAGTGCCTTGTGGGCACCTTTGAATCGTTTCTATGCGGGTTTGGCGGGGATCGCTGAAACTTGCATAGCGCCGATTCTGAGGGTGTTACAGAGTGGTATCAGAGCTCAGTAATTGCGATACCCCACCGGTCCAGCCTGTAGGATAACCTAGCTAACGGACGTTGTAGAGTGTCAAAACAATTTTGGGAAATCGGTTGGATAGATCTGATTAGGTCTGTTTTTACTCCTTACCCCTCTGTTATTCTCCTCTTACCTTTGCGTGTTTTGAATCTGCCCTTTATCGTTTCTTCGAGTCCAGGAATTCTCGTGGTTGGGATTCTGTCGTACCTTCAGGGTTTCGCTTCCTCTTGTAACGGTGCTTCGACATTCTGTCTTCATGCCATCTGAGGAATCTCCCTCTCTGTCAGTGGACCAAAAATTCACTAATTTTTTTTCTTTGTATCTCCCGGTGTTTTTCAATGCGACGACCTCATATCCATCAGATCCGATAAAGACTTACATCACTTCTTTGCTTCCGAACCTCGTTTGTTGAGATCTTCAGTCTAAATTTTGAGGGTTGGTTGCATAATCTGTCTGTTCGTGTACAGAGTAATGCTTTGAGTGCGGGATGGAGTCGCGACCATACCACTACTCTTATCATTCGCTTTTGTATATTGAATGGTGGGTCGATGCAATTCTTATTCCTTCCATGGAAGTTAGAGGTAGCCTTACCTTTAACTTCGTCCGTTGATTATCCGGAGTGTTTTCTCGACGAACATGACCAACACCCCTTGTTGGTGGTGTCGCCGATTTCAAGATGGAGAAAGAACCATTGTTAGTGGTGTCGGGAGATTTGCACGAAGCGAGAAGATTTAGATCGTCGACCTTCTTTCCGGTACCATGAGGCGGATCTCGAGGGCGATATCCATTGTTAGTGGTGTCGGGTTGTAGCACCCCGGGTAAAACCACTACTAGAAAATCGCTTGTTGTTTTATGTTCATGCATCATCATTATATCATCATGCATTTTTTCGCCTAAAACTATTTTCCAAAAACCCTATTTTTTCTTTCTACCTACCCCCTCTTATTTCAAAGTATAAGATCTAGTCTGTCCAGATATTGTATTTGTCTAAAAACTATTTATAAAGGTTTATCAAATAAAATTATTAAAAACTATTTTGTCCGGGGAGGTAGTCTAGCCGGTCAGGCCAAAGGCCCAACTAGACCAGACTACCAACTACCTGGCCCAAAAGAAACCCTAGCAAAAAAAACCCTAGATCTACCTACCTTAACTCATACCTAAACCCTAATCCCACCCTACACCCTGCCGCCACCAGACCCAACACACACACGGCATGCTCACGCCGCCACCCACCCAATCCACCCCGAACACCACACTACACGCACGCACACCTACATGTTGGCCGCCCGCAACGCGCTACACCACCTGTCGTCTATCGCCTGGCCCATCCCGGCCCCACCTCCTCGTACTCGCACGCTCCCCAATCCCTCGACCCGAACCCCGTATTCCTCGTGTTCTCCCCCTCTCGCTCGCCCCCGCCGCCGCTCTCTCCCGATCTCCTTGCTCCCTGCTAGCGCCTCATCCCCGGTCGCCTCCCTCCTCCATCCTCTCTCTCGTCGCCGAGCGCCGCCCTCTGTCGCTGTTCTGACCACCGCCGGCCACGGTGCCCTTGTCGCGCGCCTTCCCCCGTCGCCAACTGCTATCTCGTGCTAGGCCGCCTCCCCAAGGCCTCCCTCTGGGCGCCGCCGGACCCCTTCGCCACCGTCGGCAGCGGCAACGTCACCCCGATGTAGGCCACCGAACACCCCTGCAACCACTTGTCGCGCTGCCCTCTGCGAGGTCGCCCCGACACCACCTACGGCCGCCGCTGCGCCTGCGTCGTCTGTCCTCGTCGGCCTCCTCCCGTCTGCGATCCCGTGCACCGTCAGTACCCTTGTCCGCTTGTCGCGCGCCTCCTCTGCCCGTGCTACTGTACCGGGGCCCGCATGTCCTCTGCATTTTTTGCTGCTGATGCACGCTTGCAAGGTGTTCAGGTCAATGCCCGGACGAGACATGGCCTCCTCGCGTTGTTTCGTTCCTATTGGTGTATGTCTGCTACGTGTGCTTGCGTTGAGTACCCGGAATAAGACAACTTCAAGCCTCTCGGAGCCAACAAGATTGTCACCAAGATCTCAACGGAGTCCAAGTGTTCCTAGGAGGGCGTCGAGAACTACCGGCAATTCCAAGCCCGCCATCGGTAGCAAGTTCGAACCAAAAGTGACGAAGCCGATCCGAAGACCCCATACTCGAAGGCCTTCGACGCGGAACGCCAAGGTCTCCTTCCCGGAACCACCAAGTTCTCCTTCGTGGAACCCGGAGTCCGAAGAACCTTTGTAACCAAGATCTTCGCAACCCTATGTGTGATCCCTTTTTGAATCTCATATTTTTATAAGATATGATATCCACCTGTCTCATGCAATTATTCATGCTTGCATACATATCATGTGGTTTGGGGGATTTTTGCCGATTCACCTCATAATTAAATATGGATACCATATGCGAGCACATCTAGTCTAATATTGGTCCCGTTTAAATTTATGCATTGAACTGGTGAAATATTTTGCCTTGATAAGACAACATTTAAATTGCGGGTATCTAAATAACACGAACTTAATAATTAATTGTCGGGAACCCGGTTTCGCTTAATATGGCCTAATTGCATCGCACCTTTGACATGTCATACATCATACATGCATCATGCCCGATCTTCTACCGTAGTATTAAATATTGCATCCGGTGTTTCTCTAGTGCTTTGCTTCTTCACAGACTAGGCCGATGAGTTGATGCGAGTGTCGACCGATCTTCGGATGAAACTTCGGCAATGTTTTCAGGCGAGCATTCTCCCCATTTCTACCTATTTTATCTTTCTAGTCTTTATTTCCTCCTGTTGATCTATTGCTATCTGTGTTGCGATGCTCTAGTTTTCGTACCCGTGGTATCCCTTGCAGCCTTATACTGTCGTGGACACATCCTATTACCTGTTGTTTGGTAGATAGTTGGACTTGCGTGTCGTAGTCGCTTGCTCAAGCGTTGTTGCGAGTCGCCAAGTACCACAGTTGTTGGAAGACTGTCGTATGCATTATGTTGGAGATGATCATGGCTTTAATTACCGTTTAATAACTAAAATTAAAGTAAGTAAATAATGCAGAGGCACAGGTGGGCAATAGATGTTATTTGGTTTTTAACCGTCCACTTGTGTCCCGTAGGACCCCGAGTACTTGATACCTGTTCTTTGAATATTCGCACTATCCGCATGTGGGACCATGAATCCCCCTAGCCAGAGCTTGAGTCATATTTATTTCTTAGGGCCACAAAGTAGTTTGGGGCTTTATTACTATCCTGTACTTATGCCATGTTTTACTGCTTATTTACGATTGCGCGTGGAGCGCCTGTACTGTTTAGGAACAAATGTGGAATGTTTTCGCGATATCGACAAGCCCAGTCACACTTTCGGGTTCCCGGTCGTTTACAGCCATTGGCACAAACCTCTGAGTCCGTCTCGGAGCCGGCCAACTTCGTCGCGGGTAGCTTGGTGGGGTGGCCCCCTGAAATTTATATGAATCTTGCAATTGCTCTGTCGAGATGCCTCGTTGGGTTTTTATTGGTTTTTCCCGAGGTTGATCGTGCGTGTGTTGCTATTTGTGCCCCCCTGCAGGGTAAAACTTTCTGAAAGCCGTGTCCGCGGTTGTGGACGACTTGGAGCACAGTATCTCGATCATAGACAACTATAACTAAAGTAGTGCTATAAATTTGACTTTATAATGACTAGTAATCAGCTTCACTATAATGGAATGGCTAAATAAAAGTGCCAACAATTGCTTGTTTGGGTTGTCGCCTGCTACCATTGTATCTGACTAGTAAGTATTGCAACTATAACGGAATGGCTAAATAAAAGTGCCAACAACTGCTGGGTTTTGGGATGCCTCATGCTATAAGTATCTGACTAGTAAGTACTACAACTACAACGGAATGGTTAATTAAAACTGTCCACTGCTTATTATATCAGGATGACTCATGCTATCTCTATCTGACTAGTAATTGCCGCAACTATAACGAAATGAATAAAACTGCCAACTGTGTGAGTTCCTCGGTTGACTTCCTCGGTTGGTATCGAGGGGAAATACCAGGATGGGTATGATTGGTGTTAGAATCAGGTTGGATCCGAGTAGGTCTTTCTTATCCCTATCTGATAGCCGCCAGTTGTATTGAGTCTCTATAGGTTGTTTAGTGCATGCCGCGCTGCCGCTTCAGTCCACCATACCTATGTAGGCGAGGACCGCCGAATTCTAGCCTCGCCGTGTACTGGCCTCAGTACTGACCGCTCTCTCTTTTTCCTTTGCCCTTTGTCGGCACCCCTTTTGTTTAAGCAGGTTTTGAGATCGACGTCGTTAGCAGGGTTACCCTTCCGGCTTGGCTTGGGCAGGGTTATGGACGCCATTGGTTATTCTTCAGGGCTCTTAGCCTAATTTGCATCTTGTCCGTACTCGGACGCTGTATCGCTTTCAAGGTGATTTGGATCTTTGTATTGTATATCTGTATTCTTGACTCTTTGAGTCGCTGTTGTATATATCTGTTCTGTGGGTTCCATCACGGACTATTGTGTAATGATATTACTTCATTTTCCACCCGCACGAAAGTGCCTGGTGGGCACCTTTGAATCGTTTCTATGCGGGTTTGGCGGGGATCGCTGAAACTTGCATAGGGCTGATTCTGAGGGTGTTACAATAACCTCGGATAAGTAAACTATCATGAGACAAAGGGAAATTGATATCGTATGTAAGTGGTTCATTCGATCGCAAAGTAATCGTAGAAATATGTGGGAGCCATATGAATTTCCAGATTCCTCTATTGGTTATTGTTCGGAGAAGTGTCTCGATCATGTCTACATAATTCACGAACCGTAGGGAGACACACTTAAGGATTCGACGTTGTTTGAGTAGTTATGGAATGATGAGAAAGAGAACGAATATTGTTCGGAGTCCCGTATGGGATCCAGGATATCACGAGGAGATCCGTAATGGTCCGGAGAATAAGATTCATATAAGGAAAGTCCCGTTTCGGAGTTGGGGAATGGTTCCGGTGTTTTCATCGGGAATGTTCTAGAATGTTCCGGAATGTCTGGCACTCCGGAGGGGAAGGGTACATGAATGTGTTATATCAAGTTGGTATGATTGCATCATGTACTAAGTGTCATCGTTGAACCAAATAAAGGATTAATTCAAATCCTAGTTTGAAAAGTCAAACAGCTAGTTTGAAAAGTCAAACGGCTAAATTTGGAAAGAGGAAAAGAGGAGGAGTGGGAAACCGAGTTGGGGAGGAGTTCCCTCCTCCAACTAGCGGCGCCCACCCAAGCCGAGTTGGGGAGGGACTCCCCTCCCTCCCCTTGGCCGGCCGGCCCCTCCACCTATATAAGGAGGGGCAGGGCTCCCTCCTAGTACACACAAGATCCTCTCCTCCAAACCCTAGCCGCCAGCGCCGCCACCTCCACTGTCGCCGCCGCCGACCTAGGCCAAGCCGCCGCCGCCGCCTAGCAACCCTAGCCGCCGGCCAAGCTTCCTCCTCGGCGTGTCTAAACCCTAGATCATCGAGGGACTCTCTCATACTCCACCATACTCGCTCCGGCTTAAGGCGAAGCCCTCCGAGATCTTCCCTCTACTTCCGGTACCACGCCGTTGTGCTGCCGGAATCACGAGGAAAGTGCTACAACCTCCGCTGCCTGCTGGAACAAGGGATAGGAAGGTCTTCGTCGAGTACCGAACGTGTGACCGACTACGGGAGCGCTGCCGGAATGCAGCGCCGGAAGGATCGTCTACGCGATCTTGAGATCGGAAAGAGTACGACTACATCACCCACGAGAATCCGCTCTCATTAAACACTTTGAAATCTTCGAGGGTGAGTTATTCTATCGACTCGTTGCTACAATCTAGTATATAGATCTTGGCTTGTTTGTTTGTATGCGATAGAAATTTTTTGTTTTCCATGCTACGAAACCCTATAGTGGTATCAGAGCCGTGTCTATAAGTAGATCTGTTGCACGAGTAGAACACAATGGTCATTGTGGGCATTGATGCTTTTATTGTCGATTGCTTCTTGTGTACTTTGCATCTTGCGGGATTTTGGGATGAAGCGGCCCGGGCTAACCTTACATGACATCGTTCATGAGACTTGCTCCACGCTTGACATGCAACTTGTATTGCATAAGTGGCTTTGAGGGTGCCTGTTTCTCCTAGCATAGTTAAGATCCAATTTACAACGGGTGATTAACAATATTAGTATCAATGTTGTGGTTCATGTTCGTAAGTTAGAACGACACTTATTGAAAGCCCCAAACCACGTAAAACATGCAAAGAAAGTAGAGGCGTCTAACTTTGTTTTGCAGGGGTGTGCTATGATGTGATATGGCCATGATTGTGATTATATTTGATGTATGCAATGTTCCTTATTGTAAGTTGGCAACCGGCAGGAGCCATATGGTTGTCTTTAATTTATGTTAAGACCCGCGTGTCTATTCAAAGTAGTTGTAATAGTTGAAGCCGGTGGACGACAACCATGGAGAAGCGTCATTGACCTTGATGCAATGCCGATGATGATGGAGATCATGTTCGTGCTAGAAGATGGAGATCGGAAGCACAAAGAAGAAAGGCCATATCATATCACATATTTTGAATTGCATGTGATGTTAATCCTTTATGCATCTTGTATTTCTTAGTAGACGACGGTAGCATTATAAGATGATCCCTCATGCACATAAATTTCAAGTCATAAAGTGTTCACCCTTAGTTAGCACCGTTGCTAAAGCTTGTTGTTTCGAAGCACCACGTGATGATCGGGTGTGTTAGATTCTGCAAGTGAATACAACGTGAGCAAGCCAGATTTGCTCATGCGGAAACTAAGGTTTGATCTTGACGAGCCTAGCATGTACAGACATGGTCTCGGAACACGGATCACCGAAAGGTAAAGCATGAATCATATAGTAGATATGATGAACATGTCGATTATTCACCATTGAAACTATATCAACTCTCGTGATGATCGGTGTTGATGTGGTTGATTTGGTTCGTGTGATCACTAAAACAATGTGAGGGATATTGTTTTGAGTGGGAGTTCACCTAGATTAATTTTATTATTAATTTGAACTCAATTTGTCATAAACTTAGTCTAAAACTATTGCAAATATGTTGTAGATCAATGGCAGCCCCTACCATCAATTTTAATGCGTTCCTAGAGAAAGAAAAGTTGAAAAACAATGGAAGCAACTTCGCGGATTGGTTCCGCAATTTGAGGATTGTCCTCACAACTGGTAATTTGACCTATGTGCTGGATGCACCGCTGGGTGACCCACCTGCAGCTGATGCCGCCGATGAAGTAAAGAATGTTTACCTCACTCGGAAGACTCAGTACTCCACAGTTAAGTGTGCTATCTTGTATGGTTTAGAATCGGAGCTTCAGAAAAGGTTTGAGAATTCAGACCCATATGATATTGTCGAGGATCTCAAATTGATCTTTGAGACTCATGCGGCAATTGAAAGCTATGAGGCTTCTGAAAAGTTCTTTAACTGCAAGATGGAAGAGGGCAGCTCCGTCAGCGAGCATGTGCTTAAGATGTCTGGGCACGCAAACAAACTTCAAAGCTTGGGTATAGTGATTCCCAATGCTTTGGGGATTTACCGTGTCCTCCAATCACTGCCACTAAGTTACAAGAACTTTGTGATGAACTACAACATGCAAAACATGAACAAGATGTTGCCATAACTCTTTGCCATGTTGAAATCTGCAGAAGTGGAGATCAAGAAAGAGCACCAAGTGTTGTTGGTCAATAAGACCACCAAATTCAAGAAAGGCAAGTCTAAGCAGAAGGGACACTTCAAGAAGGGTGGTAAGAAAGTTACCACACCGACGAAGAAAACCAAGGCTGGACCTAAGCCTGATACTGAGTGCTTTTACTGCAAGGGAGAAGGTCACTGGAAGCGGAATTGCCCAAAGTACTTGGCGGATTTGAAGAACGGCAACATCAAGAAGAAAGGTATATCTGATATACATGTTATTGATGTGTATCTCACTAGTACTTGTAGTAGTGCCTGGGTATTTGATACTGGTTTGGTTGCTCATGTTTGTAACTCGAAACAGGTGCTGCAGAATAAACGGAAGCTAGCGAAGAACGAGGTGACGATGTGCGTTGGAAACGGATCAAAGGTTGATGTGATCGCGGTCGGCACGCTACCCCTTCATCTACCATCGGGATTAGTTTTATACTTAAATAGTTGTTATTTGGTGCCTGCGTTAAGCATGAACATTATATCGGGATCTTGTTTATTGCGAGACGGTTACTTGTTTAAGTCCGAGAATAATGGTTGTTCGATTTATATGAGTAATATGTTTTATGCACATGCACCTTTGATAGATGGTCTATTCTTATTGAATCTCGATAGTGGAAATACACATATTAATAACATTGAGGCTAAACGTTTGAAATCGAGCGATAACTCGACCTATATGTGGCACTGTCGTCTTGGTCACATTGGAGTGAAGCGTATGAAGAAACTCCATTCCGATGGACTTCTTGAATCACTTGATTTTGAATCACTTGATAGATGCGAAGCATGTCTGATGGGTAAAATGACTAAGACTCCATTTTCTGGTATGATGGAGCAAGCTACGGACTTGTTGGAAATCATACATACCGATGTGTGTGGTCCAATGAGTGTAGCATCGCGCGGTGGTTATCGTTATGTTCTTACCTTCACGGATGACTTGAGTAGATATGGGTATATCTATTTCATGAAACATAAGTCCGAAACTTTCGAGAAGTTTAAGGAATTTCAAAGTGAGGTAGAGAATCAACGTAACAAGAAGATTAAATTTCTACGTTCTGATCGTGGAGGTGAATATCTAAGTTACGAGTTTGGCGAGCATTTGAAGAAATGCGGAATACTTTCGTAGTTGACACTGCCGGGAACACCACAGCGTAATGGTGTGTCCGAACGTCGTAATCGAACTCTCTTAGATATGGTTCGTTCTATGATGTCACTTACAGATTTACCGCTATCATTTTGGGGTTATGCATTAGAAACATCCGCATTCACTTTAAATAGGGCACCGTCTAAATCCATTGAAACGACACCGTATGAATTATGGTTTGGGAAGAAACCTAGATTGTCGTTCCTTAAAGTTTGGGGGTGCGAAGCCTATGTAAAGAAGTTACAGCCGGACAAGCTTGAACCCAAAGCGGAAAAATGCGTCTTCATAGGATACCCGAAGGAAACTATTGGGTATACCTTCTATCATAGATCCGAAGGCAAAATCTTCGTTGCCAAGAATGGATCCTTTTTAGAGAAGGAATTTCTCTCGAAAGAAGTGACTGGAAGGAAAGTAGAACTTGACGAGGTTGTTGAACCTTCTCTCGAAATTGCGAGTAGCGCAGCACCGGAAGAAGTTCCTATGGTGCCTGCACCAATAAGAGAGGAAGCTAATGATGATGATCATGAAACTTTGGTTGAAGTTGCTACAGAGCCTCGCAGGTCAATGAGAACTCGTACCACTCCAGATTGGTATGATCCCGTTATGAGTGTCATGTTGGTGGACAACACCGATGACCCTGAGACATATGAGGAAGCGATGATGAGCCCAGATTCCAATAAATGGAAAGAAGCCATGAAATCCGAGATTGGATCCATGTACGAAAACCAAGTATGGACTTTGGTGGACTTACCGGATGGCCGGAAGGCTGTCGAGAACAAATGGATCTTCAAGAAGAAAACAGATGCTGATGGTAATGTTACTGTCTATAAAGCTTGACTTGTCGCAAAAGGGTTTCGACAAATTCAAGGAGTTGACTACGATGAGACTTTCTCACCAGTAGCGAAGTTAAAGTCTGTGAGGATTATGTTAGCAATCGCTGCATATTATGATTATGAGATATGGCAGATGGATGTCAAAACAGCATTTCTCAATGGAGACATTGATGAAGAGTTGTATATGATGCAACCCAAAGGTTTTGTCGATCCTAAAGATGCTAACAAGGTATGCAAACTTCAACGGTCCATCTATGGATTGAAGCAAGCA
Organism: Avena sativa; assembly: GCA_916181665.1. Classification (NCBI taxonomy): domain Eukaryota; kingdom Viridiplantae; phylum Streptophyta; class Magnoliopsida; order Poales; family Poaceae; genus Avena; species Avena sativa. The sequence goes on along the minus strand of OV702294.1, from coordinate 158,907,514 downwards.
TCCCGAAGTTGGAATCAACGTTTTGATAAGGTGATCAAAAGTTTTGGTTTTATACAAACTTATGGAGAAGCTTGTATTTACAAGAAAGTGAGTGGGAGCTCTATAGCATTCTTAATACTATATGTAGATGACATATTGTTGATTGGGAATGATGTAGACCTTCTTAATAGTGTCAAAGAATATTTGAATAATAGTTTTTCAATGAAGGATCTTGGCGAAGCAGCTTACATATTAGGCATAAAGATTTATAGAGATAGATCGAAACGCCAAATATCATTGTCACAGAGTACATATTTGGACAAAGTTCTAAAGAAGTTTGGAATGGAAGATAGCAAGAAAGGGTTCTTGCCCATGTTGCCCAATACGACCTTGAGTAAAACTCAAAGTCCGACATCGGCAGAAGATAGAGAAAGGATGAGTAAGACTCCCTATGCCTCAGCCATAGGATTTCTAATGTATTCCATGCTATGTACTAGACCCGACATTGCATATGATGTTAGTTTAACTAGCAGATATCAAAGTGATCCAGGAGTGGATCATTGGACAGCGGTCAAAAACATCCTTAAATACTTGAGAAGAACTAAGGATATGGTTCTTTCTTATGGAGGTGATGAACAGCTCGTTGTTAATGGTTACATCGATGCTAGTTGGAACACCGATCCGGATGATTCTAAATCACAATCTGGATACGTATTTATTTTGAATGGTGCAGCAGTTAGCTGGAGGAGTGCAAAGCAAAGCGTTGTGGCGAGATCTTCAACTGAATCGGAATACATGGCTGCTTCGGAGGCTTCACAAGAAGCGATATGGATGAAAGAGTTCATTATAGAGCTAGGTGTGGTTCCTAGTGCGCTGGACCCAATGTCTATCTACTGTGATAACATGGGCGCCATAGCCAATGCGCAAGAACCAAGGTCACACAAGAAGCTGAAGCACATCAAGCTACGTTTTCACGCTATTCGAGAACATATCCAAGATGGGGATATAAAGATTTGCAAAGTACACACAGATCTGAATGTGGCGGATCCGTTGACTAAACCTCTCCCGAGGGCAAAACATGACCAGCACCAAACTGCCATGGGTGTTCGGTATATTACCATGTAATCTAGATTAGATGACTCTAGTGCAAGTGGGAGACTGCTGGAGATATGCCCTAGAGGCAATAATAAATGTAGTTATTATTATATCTTTGTGTTTATGATAAATGTTTACATTCATGCTATAATAGTATTAACAAGGAAACATTGATACTTGTGTGATTTGTAAACTTAATTTGAAGTCCCTAGTAAAGCCTCTATATAATACTAGCTTGTTGGTTAATAGATGATTGTGGTTTCCCTATCATGAACATTGAGATGTTATTAACAACAAGATCATATCGTTAGGAGAATGATATGATGGACATACTCCTATAGATAAGCGTAGCATAAAGATCAAGTCATTTTAATAGTTCAATTGCTATATGCTTTCTGATACATAATAATCTAATTCCTTCGACCATGAGATCATGCATATCACCTTTACCAGATGGATGCTTTGATGACATCAAACACCACACCGTAACTGGGTGGCTATAAAGGTGGCATTGAGTGTTCGGAAAGTATTGGTTGAAACACATGGATCAAGAGTGGGGTTTGTCCATCCATATGACGGATAGATATACTCTGGGCCCTCTCGGTGAAATGTCATCCAATTAGCTTGCAAGCATGTGACTGGCTCACAAGGGATCACATATCACGGGAACGAGAAAAGAGTACTTATCGGTAACGAGGTTGAACTAGGTATGCAGAGATACCGACGATCATAACCTCGGATAAGTAAACTATCATGAGACAAAGGGAAATTGATATCGTATGTAAGTGGTTCATTCAATCGCAAAGTAATCGTAGAAATATGTGGGATCCATATGAATTTCCAGATTCCTCTATTGGTTATTGTTCGGAGAAGTGTCTCGATCATGTCTGCATAATTCACGAACCGTAGGGAGACACACTTAAGGATTCGACGTTGTTTTGAGTAGTTATGGAATGATGAGAAAGAGACCGAATGTTGTTCGGAGTCCCGGATGGGATCCGGGATATCACGAGGAGATCCGGAATGGTCCGGAGAATAAGATTCATATAAGGAAAGTCCTGTTTCGGAGTTGGGGAATGGTTCCGGTGTTTTCATCAGGAATGTTCTAGAATGTTCCGGAATGTCCGGCACTCCGGAGGGGAAGGGTACATGAATGTGTTATATCAAGTTGGTATGATTGCATCATGTACTAAGTGTCATCGCTGAACCAAATAAAGGATTAATTCAAATCCTAGTTTGAAAAGTCAAACAGCTAGTTTGAAAAGTCAAACGGCTAAATTTGGAAAGAGGAAAAGAGGAGGAGTGGGAAACCGAGTTGGGGAGGAGTTCCCTCCTCCAACCGGCGGCGCCCACCCAAGCCGAGTTGGGGAGGGACTCCCCTCCCTCCCTTGGTCGGCCGGCCCCTCCACCTATATAAGGAGGGGCATGGCTCCCTCCTAGTACACACAAGATCCTCTCCTCCAAACCCTAGCCGCCGGCGCCGCCACCTCCACTGCCGCCGCCGCCGACCTAGGCCAAGCCGCCGCCGCCTAGCAACCCTAGCCGCCGGCCAAGCTTCCTCCTCGGCGTGTCTAAACCCTAGATCGTCGAGGGACTCTCTCATACTCCACCATACTCGCTCCGGCTTAAGGCGAAGCCCTGCGAGATCTCCCCTCTACTTCCGGTACCACGCCGTTGTGCTGCCGGAATCGCGAGGAGAGTGCTACAACCTCCGCTGCCTGCTGGAACAAGGGAGAGGAAGGTCTTCGTCGAGTACCGAACGTGTGACCGACTACGGGAGCGCTGCCGGAACGCAGCGCCGGAAGGATCGTCTACGCGATCTTGAGATCGGAAAGAGTACGACTACATCACCCACGAGAATCCGCTCTCGTTAAACACTTTAGAATCTTCGAGGGTGAGTTATTCTATCGACTCGTTGCTACAATCTAGTAGATAGATCTTGGCTTGTTTGTTTGTATGCGGTAGAAATTTTTTGTTTTCCATGCTACGAAACCCTACAGAAGTCTTGCAAGCAGACCATCTTAGCAAGGTCAACAATGGAAGTAGAACTCACATCATTAGACACAGCCAAGCAGAGTGGCTTCATGAGATCTTGATGGACTTACCTGTGGTTGAAAAACCAATACCCGCCATCCCAATGAACTGTGATAGTCAAACTGTGGTCGTCAAAGTAAATAGTTCTAAGGATAATATGAAGTCATCAAGGCATGTGAAGAGGAGATTGAAATCTGTCAGGAAACCAAGAAACTTCGGAGTTATTGCGTTGGATTATATCCAAACATCTAAAAACCTGGCAGATCCCTTCACAAAGGGTTTATCATGCAATGTGATAGATAATGCATCGAGGGAGATGGGTTTGAGACCCACGCTATGAGTTGATCCCAGTGATAACCCACTTTATGTGATCGGAGATCCCGTGAATTAGAGCTGGGAGACAAGCTGTTGGTCAGCTGAGAGGAGAGTATTCCCATATTATATTTACATCTCCATAAAGATGCAATACTCTCTTAATCTGCATGGCAGGTTGATATTTATCTTAATGTGTTCCAAGTGGATTTTATAAGCGGAGATGTTGTCCTGCAGAACATCTCTTGAGGAACACACCTATATGAGTTTGACTGTCAAACGTCGCAGTTCGTGAGAGTTGTGTGCTCTCTAATAAACTCATGAAAGACCCTGGAGTATGAAGCATAAGCTCCAAACAGCGGGGAAGCCGACGGTAGCCCTGTACCGGTCTAGATTTCATGTGAAACTAACGCGTAGAAAACTTGTAGTTCAAGGCATAGTCCACTATTCAAGTTGCTATCTAGTGTAGCATGAAGTTTAATGTGGAAGTTCAACTTAACAGTCTCCACTACACACCGTTATATAAAACAATGTTCTGGAAGGAAAATGATGTGATGTGCCAATGAGACTTTGTGGGGGATTGTTGGAATTTGGTGAGATTTGGGCTGTTGTCCCATTAGACAAATTCTGAAATTCTCTTTGGCCCACTTGTATATGGCAGCATATGGTTGTGCTAGTGGTGCTAAAGTTTAGTCCCACATTGCTAGTTGAAGGGAAGTTGGACCACCTTATATAGTAGAGTGTTGCACCACTCACTAAGGTGTGACAAGAAGAGTAGCCTCGCGCACTCCTCCTCCGACGCCGCCCGCCTCGCCTCGTCACGACGCGCGCGCACCGCGGGTTGCGGGAATCTCGCCGAACTGAGCTTTATTTTGCTGGTTGGGAAAACTGATTATGAGTCATTAACGGACGTGCTAATTACAGCCGTTTCCAGTTTTTATGGACGTGGCTGTTACCGACTCGGACGTGGGCGGAGCCCACGATCTTCCTAACCTGCACTATATAAGCGTATGCGCTAAACCTAATCGGTGAATCAATCCACACACGCGTCTACCTCCAGAACCTTGCGTCGCCGCTTTCATCTTCCTCATCCCGGCTTGCGGCGTGCACCGCAGATTGGGACAGTAGGCCTCCGAAACCCCGCCTCTCGTGAACCTGTATGGGTGAGGGGCGATCAGGTTTTTGGGGAGCGCTCAAGCGCGACTACTGGCAACCACGACGTCGTCCGACGATGAATTTCCGAACAACGACTTCTTTCCGGACGTGAGCGACCTCTGCGGCTGCTGTTCAGCCTACACTGTACGTGATACTCAACTGTCTTTTACGGATTATGCTAGAGTTCTATGTTCTAGTATTTGGTGTAGATGTGATAGATTTATCTCCGATAGATGTAATCTGTTCATCTACTTTGTTGATCTGCATAATTGGTTTTACTATCGTTTGTATGATCATGCTTTATCGATTTATTATTCGGATTAAATCATATGAATTATTGCTTATATTTCCAACATGGTATTGGATTGTTATGTCTAGCTCAGTTCCTGTCAGTTGCCCTGCTGTAATTTGTTTATCCTTCGTACCATGTTGTTTATATAAGGAGAGCACCTCTAGTGAACTATGGACCTCGGTCCAATATTTACCATTAATACATCATGTTTACTTGCTGCAAACTATTACCTTTCACATCATACGTTTAATCCTTTGTTACAGCAAACCGGTGAGCTTGACAACCTCACTAATTCGTTGGGACAAAGTTTTAAGTTTGTGTTGTGCAGGTTTCCACGTTGTTTGCAACAACTGTGTGACGTTTTCTTCCTCCTACTGGTTCGATAACCTTGGTTTTTTACTGAAAGAAAACTTGCTGCCGTGCTGCTTCACACCTTACTCTTGGGGTCCCCAACAAAGCACTCCTATATCAACTCAGCGCTGCATCATTGACTTGTGTTGCTGACTCAAGATCCCTGTTCGTCAGATCCGGCATGGTGTCGGTTGCCGGTGCTCCTGCCTTCGCATTAGGTTTTTCTTATTTTTGGTTGCAAAGTCGGTTGTAATCACTATCTTTTTTTTCATTTGGCAAAGGTGTATGGACCCTAGCTTCGCATCAACACATATGGCATCTATTATGATTATATTATTCTTGTATTTCTTTCATTCTAAATTAGTTTTTATAGTTTTGGTTAGATTTAGTCGAGTTACGCATGTATCAAGAGTCAAGACACGTTTCGGTGTGTATACGTATGTTAGTTCTGTTCTAAACTAGCACGGATGTGTCTAGATTCACATGTATATATACAATAAATTTTTACTCATCTTGATGAAACATAAACAGCGATGTTTTCTTTGGTAAAACACTGCTAAAACTGTCTTCCTTTTTTATTAGTGGATAAAAAACTGACTTTGCTCCTTGCTTTGGAAACTGGGGCACGTTTTTTTGCTTTTAAATTCCTCAGGAAGGCGGCGCACAGTTTGTCTCTCAAAAACACGGACCAGTCTTGAAATCCAATTACCGGACCGTAATACAAGAGAAGCCCAAGAACATCGATACCTGTGGCTTGCTAGACCATAGCAGGCCAGCAGCACAGCGCGTGGCCTTTCTCGTTCAGTTGCTAGGAGAGTTTGTCCACGGAAGGATTCCACTTCGGCAGAATCCGCCTCCAAATCCCCACCCCACTCACTTGCAAGGTCTACGAGATTCTGCCCCCTCATCGCTCAGATTCCTCTTCGCGCTAGATTCCCGCATCCCCCGTCCAAATCTTCGTCCAGTTTCGCGGTTCCTCTTTCTCTCTGCGGTAACGCCTACTACCGTCGATTGAATACTACCAGCTTGCTTGAATCAATCAGTTTGCTAGTTATATGATTGCTGCTGTTTTCCAAGGTAGTAGATCGTTTCGTTGGTAGGCAATTAAATTAGCGTACAGTAGTAGATATGGTTCTCTATTATTGTTTTCACTTTCCCCCCTACAGCAAGTACAGCCAAGAAATGAGAACTGTGAGTTACTGAACTGAAACCAAATTTATTTGATGTATTCATGTATGGTTTATATTGTACGCTGTTCACTCTGATGAGGTGGTCTACATACTAGTACCAGTTCTACCTTCTAAACAGTTTAGGACCTAATATCTTGAATCACTGAATTTGGTCTGTATCAGTATAAGTGTATCACTGAGCTAAGGACAGTTCAGACTTCAGAGAGAATTGACCATGTAGATAACACTTGCTAGGCCTGATGGGAAGCAGAGATGACGATGGTCAAAGCACCGAAGTCCAGGGCTATGCCGCAGACATCAATTCCATCAGGGAGGCGCAGGCCCGCATCGCCCCGTACGTGCACAAGACACCTGTTCTGACATCGACGTCTATCGACGCCGTAGCAGGAAAGCAGTTGTTCTTTAAGTGTGAATGCTTCCAGAAGGCGTGAGAGTTACTGCCTCATCTGTTATTTGCCTCCGCAGCGTTTTAAGTAGCCGGTGCTCATTGTTGTAGACATATGTTGCCTGTGTAGAGGGGCTTTCAAGATCCGAGGGGCATCCAATTCAATATTTGCCCTTGATGATGACCAGGCATCAAAGGGTGTTGTGACGCATAGCAGGTTGATGCTAATTTCAACTTCTTTTCATGCGGTTATTCCAACATCTGAAGAGACTGATAATATATTTTTTTCTGCAGTGGGAATCATGCTGCTGCTGTGGCTCTTGCTGCAAAGTTGCGTGGCATACCTGCTTACATTGTCATACCGAAAAATGCACCAGCATGCAAGGTTGAAAACGTTAAGCGTTATGGTGGTCATGTTATCTGGAGCGATGCCAATATGGAATCAAGAGAATCTATTGCTAAAAGAGTCCAGGAGGAGACTGGTGCTGTTCTAATTCATCCATTCAATGATAAGTACACTATCAGGTGCCATCCAAAGCTTTTATTGTCTTCTGTTCTTTACCTGATAGTCATAATTTCTAGGCAAAAGCTTTTGACGCAGAAAAGTTGGTTTGAATTAAATGGCAGATGTGAACAAATTTAATCACATGCTTACTCAGCTCTGACAAACTCTTCTTCCAGTGAATGATCGCAACTTCACAAGAAGTATATTGATTTACTTGATACTAACCTTGGAACGTGTAATTCCATGACGCTCGAAGTATATTAGCTCGTTTCACCCAGCAACTACAACCTTCTGCATTCTTTTTATGTAGGACCATCTTAGACTAAAGGAATAATAACCCATTTTTCCACAAAAGAACCTGGTATTTATGCAACATACATTTAGAATCCTCTAGTTTCTTTTGCGCCTTTCTTTTTTTGGCAGTGTTGGATCTAAGTGCGTAGTACAGCAAACATGAGTAATCTAGTTTCTCCTTGCATTTCCCATGAAAAATGAGGATTTTATTTGCTTTTTTCAGTGGTCAGGGTACAGTGTCCCTTGAACTTTTGGAGCAAGTCCCTGAGATCGACACAATAATTGTTCCAATTAGCGGTCTGTACTCTCTTAGCTTCTTCTCTAATGTAAATGGTTTTTTCTAGTTTGACACTTGGTAAACTTTTTGGCTAAACTACAGGCGGTGGTTTAATTTCTGGTGTGGCACTGGCTGCAAAGGCCATAAATCCTTCAATACGTATTCTGGCAGCAGAGCCAAAGGGTGCTGATGATTCGGCCCAGTCCAAGGCCGCTGGACGTATCATCAAACTAGCTACAACTGACACAATTGCTGATGGTCTACGAGCTTTTCTTGGCGACTTGACATGGTAAACCAATATATATATATTGAGCAATGTTTCCATCATCTCTTGCACTAGCATTATTGTCCTGGAAGTTGGAACTACACTGAATTATTTACCCTTTTTTACACTCATTTTAAAGTTTTTCATGAGACCGCAAATGCTAGTTTGATAATTTGTTTTTATTCCTAAAATGTCTTGTTGTGAAAAATACTGAAATGGGTTCATTGGGAAGGAATGTATGCTAGGGACAGAACAACCATGTGATTAAAGACATGTTTTACATTTAGTTTTTATATTCTAGGCCGGTGGTGCGTGACTTGGTGGATGATATCATCGTCGTGGACGACAATGCCATTGTGGAGGCCATGAAAATGTGCTATGAGACGCTGAAGGTGGCCGTGGAGCCTAGCGGAGCCATTGGCCTTGCGGCGGCCCTCTCTGACAAGTTCAAGCAAAGCTCTGCTTGGCACGAGAGCAGCAAGATAGGGATCATTGTTTCTGGAGGCAATGTGGATCTCCGCGTGCTTTGGGATTCTTTATCTAAATGACGAATGGGCCATACAAATTTGTATTGAAGTTGAAATCCGCGAGGTGATTTCGCTGCAAACTTGTAACCCCCACTGATTTCTACAGGGAACTGTCTGTTGAGTTACTGCTTTCTACAACGATATGTGTTGCCCTGGGTTTCCTGCGAAACATTGATATGTTTTCAGTTTATGGTTTTTTTTTTAGCGTGACTATGGTAGGCTTACGCCAGTACATTACACAGAGATTACAGCGGCTTACGCCGGCCTGAACTTTTTTTTAGCGTGACTACGGTGGGCTTATGCCAGCCTGAACATTTTTTTAGCGTGACTACGGCAGGTTTACGCCAGCCTGAACATTTCATAACTTTAACCGGTACGGCGGGCTTGCGCCAGCATGAACATTTCATGAACTTTAACCAGTTTATGATGATAGTGGCAATTAAAGCGATTTGAATGTGGAACATCGAATTTGAAACAATTTCCTTCTTTTTCCCCGATTCTGGGTCGGTTAACATGTTTGGCCAGTCGATGCATTAATCTGATTGACTGCAGTAAAACTGCAAATATGGAAATACCAGTGTTCTTTTCTGTTCTCGAGTACTGTACTACAGAACAGAAGTGTATCAGAACTCATCTCCTCGTTAGCACGAATCTTGAAGCACCCCTTCACCCAAAACAAACCAAACCCCTTGCCGCACCCGACCAGGCCAATACACGTCCCGTCCCACGCCCCTCTTCCTCCTCCTCCTCCTCCTCCGCCGCCGCAAACAGAGACACTGCTCGCAACACACACGCGCGCTCGCTCGCTAGAGAGAGTGTGGGCCGGCTCGGCTGTATCAAGCGATGCCGAACAAGCGTCAGAGGGAGGCGAAGAAGCGCTTCCGCGAGGCCAACCCTGGCCTCTGTCCACCGCCGCCCGCCCCTGCCGCCGACGGCACCAAGAAGAAGAAGAGCAAGAAGAGCTTGTTCAAGAAGGTAAAGAAGGCGGACGCTGGACGCGGAGGAGCGGGGAGGTCGAAGCACCCGCTGCGGGTTCCCGGGATGCGGCCCGGGGAACAGTGCTTCATCTGCAAGTCCACCGACCACGCGGCCAAGAACTGCCCCGAGAAGTCCCTCTGGGACAGGAACAAGGTACCATCCCACCATTGCACGGCTAGAATTTCTTTATGTAGGAGGTTGTAGTGGTAATTATGTTCGTGGTAGTGTAAATTGCTAGTACTTGCTAGAGATCTCATGGACATAAGAGCATTGGATTATTTAGCTTACATGAAGAGTAGGTTTATTTATAGCAGCCTAGTGCTGATTGTTCAGGGCTAATAGAAATGTACAGTGGCATAAGTGATGATGATTTTCCTTTAGCTTGACCTTGCTGGGTGATATTGTCAGTAAGTGTTTTTGTTATGTGGCAGCGAAGTGCTATGACCCCCATAAAAACACACAATGGTAACTTAAGGAACAAACGTCGTTGGTGGTTATATGAAGATTTAGATCCTCCTTACTGACATATGAATGCATTGTTTTGCTGAAAAATATTTGGTATAGCTACACGGTATTTGATAGTGACGCCTGTTAGCTTAATGTCTGATTTTTCAGTTTCAGAAGTTTGAGTTCACTATACTAAAGTAATATAGTATTGCTATGTTCTTTTCAGATCTGCTTGCACTGCAGGGAGCGGGGGCATAGTCTGAAGAACTGCCCTGAGAAAAATGATGGGAACTTGAATTTGAAGAAATTCTGCTATAACTGTGGTGGATCTGGGCATTCCCTTTCCAAGTGCCCCCTGCCTATTGAGAATGGTACTCCTCATCCGTCTATCTTATACAGCTGCTAGTCTGTAGTGCCACCAGTAATATTTTCCTTAGGTTCCTTGTAACATGAGGCTTCTTCATGTGTTTAACATTATTCTGTATTCTGTAGGCGGTACAAATTTTGCAAGCTGCTTTGTCTGCAAACAGCAGGGACATTTGAGTAAGGATTGTCCTGAAAACACGCATGGCATCTATCCAAAGGTATTGTACATGCTTCATTGTCCCTTCTCATCAGTCATGATGCTCATGCCTAACAGGCTTAAGGCGTTGAAGCAAATGTATTTTCATTTTGAGTTTAATGCAGACAAGCATGCCATACCTGACAAAAGATGGTCACGGCTCAAGATTGTTACGTAATTACTTGTCATTTGAAGTATAGATTGCCTTTAGATTGAGAGACTGTTCATTGTTTCTCATTTGAGTTACTGACACCTTATGCAGACAAATTGGTAGATAATTATTGAAAGCAAAGAAATTCCATCTGATAAATGAGAAGTTCCTATTTGAATCGGTTTAAGACCTTTCTTGTCTGAGCTCTCTGGTACATAACCAGCTTGTTGTAGCTTTGACTTCTTCTTACTTTCTGTTACTGTTAAGACTGCTCTACCTTGGTATTATTACTTTATTCAGTCACTGGTTCCTTGTACTTGTATCTTAACTCTATAAAATTGTAGGGTGGTTGCTGTAAGATATGTGGTGAAGTTACACACTTGGCCAGGCATTGTCCAAACAGACGGCAGCATGACTTCACTTCCTCTATGGATGATGGTAAACAGACTGGAACTGCTCCCTTGGCATATCTTTGACATCTCACAACTACCGTCCATGCATTCTCAACATTTGGAACGCCCACTGGCATGTGGAGTGTGCTTGCAGTCGATCTAACATCCATCTGAACTACTCGCCATCTAAAGCCTGCACAAAAAACGTGAAGTGATACTTGTTTATAAGAATGCTAGCTAAATTTTGAGAGTTCAGATTATACAACTGTTTGAAGACTTGTTCAGTTTTGTTACATAACATGATTTTTAGATGCCTATGATAGAAAATTCTACATGGAGTATGTAGACGGTGCGGGTATGTGCGTGTGCTTATTTTCAGTCCTTGGTAATAACGAGTAATGACTAGTTGTGCAACCTCGAGACAGGTTCTGCTGTTTTATATGTTGAGCGTAAGCAAGCAAGGGCAACAGATTTTCTGATGTAGCTGTTCGTTACAGGAATTCCTACTTGCTTAATTGTCACTGTTCTTATTTTAGGTATGAATACAAAGGAATATTACCAGGAAGACCATGCTCTGCGGGGTGGAGATGATCTTGAAGACGATTTCATTGACGAAGAAGAGCCGAAACATACTAAATCAAAGAAAGCCAAGCTACCTAGCTCGGACTCTGCCACGGGCAACGGCGAGAAGAATGGCAGCATGAAGGCGAAAGGAAAGCAAGCTCCAAAAGTTGTAAAATTCTTTGGTTAAACAGCGGTGTTTTGTTTGTAGTTCACGATACAAACGATCCTCCTGCTGGACACTTGTTTTGGGGGCAGGATCACGACTATGTAACCGTGGAATGTTGTCTGTTAACTGCGCGATGTGATGTTCGAGAAGGGTATCTTTTTTTGGACAGACAAATGTGGCCATACTTCAGAGGGTTCGGACTGCATGTACTGATCCCATCCCTTGGTGGAAATCGATTTGAAGTAAAGACTTGATTAGCAGTGTTGCAGCTGGTCCCTGGAAATGCTGCTTAATTTGCAACGCCATCCTGAGCTGCCTACAGGCGCCCTCCACTGCGGTGCCAACCTAGCTCTGCCCCAACCTCTTCTACTGCATCCCAGCGGAGCTCCATGCCTGAGGCATGGCCGAGTCCTACCTTTGATTGTCGCCGGATTGTGCCTGTTTTGTGTCTAAAAAAAAAGGGCCTCCAACGAGTGGAGATGCTCTTAGCAGTGTTGCAGCAGGTCCCGGGAAATGCTGCTGAATTTGCCGCCAAGATTACTAGTGCTCTGTTGTACCCAGGGAGGGATGGAGCTTTGCTGTGGTGGCCAGAGATGGGTGGGTGTGTGGTGGCAGGTCCAGCACCTCTCAATCTCTGAGGAAGGAGGAGAGGACGTGCTTGGTCAAACGCCCCCTTTTTTTTCTCCTCCTAGCGAGGCGGGCGGGCGGGATGGCAGCACCATGCATGGGATGGCATGCAAACCTCCGGTTCCCCTATATTTTGCGTGTCCCCTCCTCCCTTCGGGGCCTTGAGGATCTCGCCCGTCTGACGCCGTTGCCATTGTCCGGCCGCCGAAAGAAGAGAAACCCCGCCGTCAGCCATGGTGAGCGCGCGCGCGAGGACGCCGGCCGGTGGCGATGGATGCCGGTGCATCAAACGATAATGTGTTTTTTTTGTTGTCGTTGTTTGCAAGGCGAACTCCGCGTCGGGTATGGCTGTGAACGACGACTGCAAGATCAAGTTCCAGGAGCTGAAGGCGAAGCGCAGCTTCCGTTTCATCACGTTCAAGGTGAACGAGGGGACGCAGCAGGTGGAGGTGGACAGGCTCGGGCAGCCGGGCGACACCTACGCCGACTTCGTCTCCGCCATGCCCGAGGGCGAGTGCCGCTACGCCGTCTACGACTTCGACTTCGTCACCGACGAGAACTGCCAGAAGAGCAAGATCTTCTTCATCTCCTGGTATATATATATATAGTACTGTAGGAGTGCACCATCATCCTACTCTCCTCTTCTTCTTCTTCCTCCTCGATCCTCTCTGGGATATATAACTGAACCTGCTGGTGCAGGTCCCCGGACACGGCCAAGACGAGGTTCAAGATGCTGTACGCCAGCTCCAAGGACCGGTTCAAGAGGGAGCTGGACGGCATCCAGGTGGAGCTGCAGGCCACCGACCCCAGCGAGATGACCATGGACATCGTCAAGGCCAGAGCCCTCTGATGATCTCCTGGTCGATCTCGTCTCCCCCAACAACAACACCCACCTGGATCGATCTAGCCGCTACATATACGTTCCTACACACCATGCATATTGCTCCCGCAGGCAGGCAGGCCTTTTTTCTGCATCAGTTCCTGCCTACCGTATGTTCCCCCCCTTGTAAAGTCGATAGATGGTCTCTCTTTCTTCTTTCCCCCTAATGTTCCGAGATTTTAGACGGCATATGTCGATCTCAATTTCCTGCTGTTGTTGGCTCTGAGGCACACGTATTTGATGCATGTGTCCGATCACTACCTGTTTGTCGTGTGAGCGACAGACAGACAGACAATGGCATTTCACGAAAAGAAAAAAGAATATAGCACTCCAAGATTCTGATTCTGTTTTCTGCATGATGCCCGCTGCCAGCAGCCTTGGTTTTGCTCCAGCGGTGAAATGGATGATCGAACCAGAGCCTGCTGGTTTATTTTCTACCACTGCTAGTTCGAGATTCTCTCTGACCAGTGACCACAAACTTTGGGGGGAGAAAATAAGAGTTTCACCGCGCATACCAAGAGCATCCGGAGAAAATCAATTGATCCACCACCGTTTTCCCTGCGACTTCAATGAATGCTCTCCGCGATAACACGCAGTTGACTAAGGGCATGTACAATGCTTGAAAAGACATGCCTTCTTTTAGCTCTCCACATCATTTAGAGAAAACATAATATATAACTTATACAATGCATTATCTCTTATTCTATCTCTATCAATTAATAGAATTAACTATTTTTAGTAAAAAATTGGTTGACTAAGAGAAGGCATATGGTATAATGGAGAAAAATAGTCTTCTCTTATTGCTAAGAGATGATCTCTTAGCTAAGGGAAGACAACCCTCTCTCGTATTTCTCTCTCCTCCAACTAAGCAAAAATCTAACGTGGCGAGCATAAGAGAAGTCTGACCTCCGTCCCAAATTAGTTATCATGCCTTCGGTTAAGTTTGGTACATACATACTACCTCCGTCCAAAAGCTTAAATCTTATTTTTCTTTTGAAAAGTCAAGCTAAAGAAAGTTTGACCAAATTTTTGGAAAAAACTACTAAGAACTATGATATTATATAGATACCACGTGAAAATATGTTTCATGACATATCAAAGGATTTCGTATTGTAACTACTAATAGTTTTCTCTAAAACCTTGGTCAAACATTATGTAGTTTGTGTTAGATAGATCTCTCCTCGTTCGAGCCCAACGGCCGAACGGAGTCCCTTATCCGCGCCCTGATCGGGGGCGCCCCACCTCATCTGGTGGGTGGGCCCCTGTCGCCGGCGCTATATAAAGAGGTGGGGGCCGGCAGCACGCCTAACGAGGTCAGCCGTGCCCTAGCCGCCCCACCTACAAGCCCTACCCGATCTAGGCTAGCGCTGCGCCGACGGGAAGCTCCACCGCCGCCATGCTCACCTCTCGCTCGCCCCACACCCACGTCGTCGCCCCTTTTCCCCATGGCTAACGACGGCGGCTCCAGCTCTGGCACGAGCTCCGGCATCCCCTCTGGCTCGTGTTTGTCGAGCCAGGGCGCAGGTGGTACCTCTCTCCCTCTCCTTCCCTCTCAGATCATCTAGATCCAACCCTATAGTGCATCTATCGAGAATGTTTTAGGTTTAACAATGGTATCAGAACAATCTATTCCTAGATCTTTTTGGTAGAAACAGAAATCAAAGCAAAAGAGAAAGAACCCTAGATCTAAAGAGCGCCTACCCTATGGCCGCGCCTTTCCTCTCGATCTAGATGGGCATCCCTTTTGGGAGACATCTAGAAGAAGAAATACTCCTTCGGGGGCAAAGAAAATCCTAGATCTAAGCCCCAAAAACAACCCCAGATCCCGCATGCAAAGAAACCACAAACAAACAAAAAAAAGGGGGGAAAGATCTGCCCCACCTCGGCCACTTGACGGCGGTGCACCCACCCTTGGGTGGATGCACGCGTCGGCAAGGAGCAAAGGGGAGGCGCCGCCGTCATCTCCTTCCCCGTTTCGTGGAAGAAATAGAAAGGGGGGACCACCGGCCCGCCGTCGTACGCCGGCGAAGGGCGCCGCCGCTGCACCGCTTGACGGCGGTGCGCCCACCCTCGGGTGGACGCGTAGCCGGCAAGAAGGGCAGGGGCGCCGATGCTCGAGGGAGAGGGAGGGGGCCGCTGGCTGCGCCGGGCGGCGCCGTCTCGCCTCAGTCCCCACCGGGCTGCGAGCAGGGGGCCACCAGAGAGGGAGGGGCTCGCCGTAGGGCGGCCACCTCGCCTTGGCCACTGGCGCGTGCGCCGCTGAGGGGGAGGGGCTCGTCGTCGCGGCCGCCTCGCCGCCTTGCTAACGCGGGGTGCACGCGGCGTGCACGCGGCGCCGCCGCAGAGGGCACGCGGAGTGGACGCGGGGGAAATGGACTAGGTTTTTGGAGGGGGGTCGCGGTGTCGCCCTTTTATTGCCGCGAAATGCGCGTGCGGCCGTCCGATCTAGGGCGGCAGAAACGGACGGCCGAGATGGGGCAGCAACTGGCGGCCGAGTGCGCTGGCGGGCCGACTGGGCGTTGGCAGGCTGGCAGATGGGCTGCTGCATGGGCCACGAGCAAGCGAGCGGCACACAGCGCGCGGTCGTTGGCGGCGGCGAGCGCAAGCGGTCCAAGCGGGCCACGCGGACAGTCCGCCCCTAGCTGTGGGCTGGCATAGGCAGCGCGCGCACGATAGGTAGCTGCTGGGCCGCGCTAGGGTAGCAGGTTTTTTTCTGGTTTTTTATTTTACAGAAGCTGTTTTATTTTTTTTGCTTAGTTTTTTAAAGCAATTTTCAAATAGTTTTTTTTTCTAGTCTTTTATTTCAGAGAATATTTTGACTAAAGAATGATTTTAAAGGCAGAATTCTTTCTGTAAAGATCAAAGTATCATGAAAGTCATTATTAAGTTTCCGCTGCAAATAGTTGATTTAAATTGCAATAATGCAATAAAGTTTGTTTGAATTCTTTAATAAAGATGTGACAAAGTAATTAAAAGATGATTGTGTCTCATGCTATTAATTGACCAACGTTATTAATAAGCATGATCATGATCTTTTTCATTGAGTATTAAATGTGCATTTAACTTTATTTCTACCCAACGATGATGTAATTTTAAATAGCACAAACAATTGCATGCATAATTTATACCAACGTTGAATTAATGCATACAGTTGTTTTCTTTGGTGATCTCACATCTTTTGTGGTTTTCAGGAGGTCTCAACCTTATGAGCTGTTTGAAGGACATCCTGCTGCTAAGGGGGGACAACTACTCTGAATGGAGGAAAAAGGTTGATTTCGCGTTTGTATGCGCCGAAGTGGATTGGGTGGTTGACACCAAGCAACCAGTCAAGCCTGCTGACCCTATGAGGGGCGATGCTGAGGAAAGTGCTGCGTTTGAGAAAAGAAAGAGGGACCATGCTCCTTTGGAGCTGGCCTACTCGATACATAATCAAAAGTGGGTGAACGCCAACAAGAAATGTTTTGCTTTTGTAAAGGACACAATTGAGAACGCTATAGTGGGCTCAATTGGAGAGTGTGCCTCCGTGGGCGAATACCTTGCCAAGATAAAGAGCCAGTTTACTGGCTCTTCAAAGATGTATGCAACCCAGCTATTAAAACAACTGGTGACTGAAAAGTACATGGGAGGGCCACACAGAATAAGAGAGCACATCTTGAGGATGTCAAACATGGCAGCCAAGCTGAAGCCCATGGATGAGGACCTCGAGCTAAAGCCTGCACTTTTGGTGCACCTGGTGATGGCCTCTCTTCCACAGCCATTCGAGAACTTC
This sequence comes from Avena sativa, assembly GCA_916181665.1. Taxonomy (NCBI): domain Eukaryota; kingdom Viridiplantae; phylum Streptophyta; class Magnoliopsida; order Poales; family Poaceae; genus Avena; species Avena sativa. The sequence continues at coordinate 158,890,317 of OV702294.1, read as the reverse complement.
GTAATAAACTATAACATGTCCCCTGAAAAGTGGGACATAGAAAAGACCATTGGGATGTGCTCCCAAGAGGAGGAAAGGCCGAAGGCCCTTCACGGTGGTTCCTTGAACTTCGTGAAGGACAATAGGAAGAGGAGCTTCACAAACAGTAACCATGGTGGCTTACCTTCCAAGCCACATGGCAAGGGCCCACAACAGCACCAGTACCAGCACCAGCAGTCCACCCCTGGGGAAAAAGACCAGTGCCACCACTGTAAAAAGGTTGGCCACTACAAGAAGGATTGTCTAGTTTGGCTGAAGTACATTATGGCCAAAAACGGTAAAGATATAGTCTCTTTTGTTAATGAATCTCTATATGAAAAGTTTTCTAGATCTACTTGGTGGATTGATTCTGGTGCAACTGTTCATGTTGCCAACTCTTTACAGGGGTTCCATTCGACAAGGATTTTGCCAAAAAGAGAAAGACTCATTGAAGTGGCGAATGGGATTGAAGCAGAAGTGGAGGCCGTTGGCGACATCCCTCTGGAGCTGGCTGATGGCTCTTCTCTTTTGCTTAAGGATGTTCTTTTTGTTCCTTCAATTCATAGAAATTTAATAAGTGTGTCGTGCTTGGACAAAGATTCTTATGAGTGTTATTTTGGAAATGGCAAATGTGCCATTTGGTTAAAAGATATTTGTGTGGGTGTTGCTACCCTACATGACAAGCTATATTTATTATCTTTGCATGAGAAAGTATTTTCTGTGTGTGATGTGAATGAAAAAGTTCCCTTGTCGAACAAAGAACAAAAGAAAAGAAAACGAACTCTTGACTCATCGAAGTTATGACACTGCAGATTAGGCCATATTTCGAGGGGAAGAATAGAAAGCCTCGTTAAAAATGATAATCTTCCTCCGTTAGAGTTCTCAGACATAGAACAATGCATAGATTGCATTGAAGGAAAGTATGTCAAACAAATTAAAAATGATGCAAACCGAAGCATAGCTACACTAGAAATAATCCACACGGATATTTGTGGACCGTTTCTGGTGAAAAGTGTGGATGGCTCTGATTCATTCATAACATTCACGGATGATCACTCCCGATATGGTTATATTTATCCAATTAAAGAAAGATCTGAAGCATTGGATAAATTTAAAATTTTCAAAGCTGAAGTAGAAAATCAGCATGATAAAAGAATTAAGATAGTTCGGTCCGATCGTGGGGGGAGTACTACGGTCGGCATACTCCATATGGTCAAGTACCAGGACCCTTTGCAAGGTTCCTGCAAGAAAATGGAATAGTCGCCTAGTATTCTATGCCGGGCGAACCTCGGCAAAATGGAGTAGCTGAAAGGCGTAACCGTACCCTTACGGATATGGTGCGCAGCATGATGAGCTATTCCACCCTCCCATTGGGATTGTGGATGAAGGCGCTTAAAACCGCCATTCACATTCTCAACAGAGTACCAAGTAAGTCGGTGCCCAAAACACCGTATGAATTGTGGACAGGCAGAGTCCCCTCTCTGCACCACTTGAGGGTCTGGGGGAGCCCAGCTGAGGCAAAAGTTTTCAATCCAAACATTGCAAAGTTAGACCCCAAAACAGTATCTTGCCACTTTATTGGCTATCCAGATAAGTCAAAAGGCTATCGTTTCTACTGTCCCGACAAATACACAAAGTTTGTAGAAACGAGACATGCAGTCTTCTTGGAGGACGAATTGATGAGGGGGAGCACGGTAGCTAGGAAAATTTATCTTGAGGAGAAGAGGGTGCATGCACCTAATCCGATGACTCAGGAGCCATTTTTCTCGCTACCTGTTGTGCCACCATCTATAACCCCTGAGGTTGTGGTGCCGACACCTGTTGTGACTCCACACGTGACAACAATGGGCGAAAGTTCGGAACCTGTCTATCAGGAGCCACCTAAACCCACTGTTGAGCACGAAAGGGAGCTAGAACAGCCACCTACTGTAAATGTGCCTGAACCCGAGGCAAGAAATGAGCAAGAGTCTGATGAACTCAGAAGGTCTAAAAGAGAACGAAGACCAGCCATTTCCAAAGAAATTTACAAAGTCTACAACGTAGTTCATATGGAGGGTGATCCTACCTCATATGAAGAAGCCATGAGTAGCCCTCACTCAGAAAAGTGGGTGGAGGCAATGGAAGATGAAATGAAATCAATGAGTTCCAACAATGTTTGGGACTTAGAGGAAATTTCTAAAGGAGCCAAAACATTAGGATGCAAATGGGTCTACAAAACAAAGTATGACTCCAATGGGAATGTAGAAAAGTACAAAGCTAGACTTGTCCCAAAAGGCTTTACGCAAAGAGAAGGCGTAGATTACAATGAGACTTTTTCTCCGGTCTCATGTAAGGACTCCTTCAGAATCATCATGGCACTAGTTGCACATTTTGATTTAGAGTTGCATCAAATGGATGTCAAGACGGCATTTCTAAATGGAGATTTAGAAGAAAATGTTTACATGAAACAACCCAAGGGTTTTTTCATGGAGGGGAAGGAACATATGGGATGCCGCCTAAAGGAATCCATTTATGGGTTAAAGCAAGCCTCTAGGCAGTGGTATTTAAAGTTTAATGATACAATTAAAAGTTTTGGACTCAAGGAAAATGTTGAGGACAACTGCATTTATGCAAAGTTCAAAAGTGGGAAATATATTTTCCTAATTTTGTATGTGGATGACATTCTGCTTGCCAGCAGTGATGTTAGTCTACTACTAGAGACAAAGAAGTTCTTGTCATCAAACTTTGACATGAAAGACCTTGGTGAAGCTTCTTATGTTTTGGGCATAGAAATTCACCAAGATAGAAAGAATGGAGTGTTAGGACTGTCGCAGAAAGCGTATTGTGAAAAGATTTTAAAGAAATACAATATGCATGCGAGTAATGCAACACCTGCTCCCATAGTCAAGGGCGATAGTTTTGGGAAATCCCAATGTCCAAAGAATCAATATGAGATCGATCAAATGAAGTCAGTACCATATGCTTTGGCTGTTGGAAGCTTACAGTATGCACAAGTGTGCACTCGCCCTGACTTAGCATTTATCACCGGGGTACTCGGTAGATATCAAGAAAATCCAGGCATAGAGCACTGGAAGATGGTAAAGAAAGCTTTGCGTTATGTGCAAGACACAAAAGACCTCATGCTAACATATAGAAGATCTGATTCCCTAGAGATAAAAGGGTACTCAGATGCGGATTTTGCGGGATATAAAGACGACCGAAAGTCCACGACAGGGTATCTCTTCACTCTCGCAGGAGGTGCTATTTCGTGGAGAAGCGCCAAACAGTCGATAGTTGCATCATCTACGATGTATGCAGAATTTATAGCATGTTATGAGGCCATGGGACAGACGTTATGGTTAAAGAAATTCTTACCTGACTTGAAAGTGGTTGACTGCATCAGCAGGCCGCTAAAGATGTACTGTGACAACGAGCCCACAGTATTCTATGCTCATAACAACAAGTCGAGTAATGCTACAAAGTCTATAGATATAAAGTATTATGTTGTGAAGGACAAAGTCCAGGATCAAACTATAAGACTCGAGCATATAAGGACAAAGGATATGCTTGCGGATCCGCTAACGAAAGGCTTACCACCCAATGTGTTCAAGGAACACATAGCCGGCATGGGTTTAATGGGAAGCCTATGATTTCTGGACTATAGAGACCCAAAAGTAACAGGATTTGTTTCAAAACATGAAGGTATATAGTGGCTGTCTGATTCTATCGGCAACTGAGCTGAGACGATGAAACATGCTCTATGTATCGTTCTGTGATGAAATAAGTAAAGAACAAAGTTAAAAGTAAAGTCGAGATCAAGGGGGAGAATGTTAGATAGATCTCTCCCCGTTCGAGCCCAACGGCCGAACGGAGTCCCTTATCCGCGCCCTGATCGGGGGCGCCCCACCTCATATGGTGGGTGGGCCCCTGTCGCCAGCGCTATATAAAGAGGTGGGGGTCGGCAGCACGCCTAACGAGGTCAGCCGTGCCCTAGCCGCCCCACCTACAAGCCCTACCCGATCTAGGCTAGCGCTGCGCCGACGGGAAGCTCCACCGCCACCACGCTCACCTCTCGCTCGCCCCACACCCACGCCGTCGCCCCTTTTCCCCATGGCTAACGACGGCGGCTCCAGCTCCGGCACGAGCTCCGGCATCCCCTCTGGCTCGTGTTTGTCGAGCCAGGGCGCAGGTGGTATCTCTCTCCCTCTCCTTCCCTCTCAGATCATCTAGATCCAACCCTATAGTGCAACTATCGAGAATGTTTTAGGTTTAACAGTTTGACTTTTTTAAATAAATATAAGCCCTTAAGGTTTGGGACAGAGGTAGTATATCTATCTAAACATGGTTTAATGTGTTGGTTCTCTTGTTTTCTAAAAAAAACGTGACAACTTATCTGAGACCGAGAAAGTATTACACATGATATCTACTTTTGGTTTCTCCATGTTCAATGCTGAGACCACTAGTATAGAACGGGCCTTTTAAGATCCCATTTTCCATTGTATACATAATGTTCTTTTCATGTGCGGAACAGAAGATCGCTGGCGCACAAAAAAATCGATCGTACCCGCGGTCTAGATAGAGTCCTTTTGCGGGCACATCGCACATGACAGATGCTCGGAGACCGTAACAGATGCATCGTGCATGGCCGCTACATGGAAAAATCTCGAGCGTAGTTGTTCAACCCACACGTTTCGTCGCCAGAAAAGTGTGTGCAACATCTTTGGCGTTTTTAGATATTCGGCCGAGTTTGGCGGCGCTAGGGTTTGCTTGTGGGGCTCGCGGGGAGCGTCACGGGCGTGGGGATTCGTACTTGAAGATATTAGATGTACATGGACAAACTTGACCCTAATAAAGCCCTATTGATCGACGAGGGACGACGTGATTGACACGGCAGACGAACGCCGGAAACAACCACCGCCGGTTCACTGCCGGAAGCGAGTCACGAGCTACTCATCACATGCGATCCTCCTACGAAGTTGGTCTGCTTGCAAGTCACGGTCGTCGTGCGAATAGCTGTTGGATGTGATGTACCTTTCCTTCGTTTGCAAGATATTATTGCTGGACCCATTCTAGTTGTTGCTCGCTGCTGAGTAATAATTCCTCAACCATCCCTTTGTCTGGTTCTGCTCTCGCGTACCCTTTTTCTTGTGTCAATTAATCCAAATGTTAACCTCCGTGAATCAGAAGCTACCAATCTTTTCGCAAAAGACAGAAAAAAAGAAGCTACCAAACTGGAGTACTTTTCATTCCAAAACGATACTTCCTCCGTTTCAAAATATAAGATGTTTTAGTTTTGTGAAGTAAATGTATCTAAACTTATTTTAGTGTCTAGATTCACTCCAAATATGGGTGAACCTACATACTAAAAAAGTCTAGATACATTTGCTTCACAAAGCTAAAATATTTTATATTTTAAAACGGAGGGAGTAGATGTTATAGGTTTGTCTAGTTGAACTTATGTAAACCCGACTAAAGTTATAGACAAATTGGCAATATTCACAACGCCAAATCTATATCAAGTTATTCTATTGTATGATTAGTGCAAGGAAACTAAATTGTGTTGGAAATATGAGCAATTTACCTAGTGATTTATGCGAAATAAACAGCAGGTAAAACATGACTAGAATAATCGAAATTAAACTAGCCAAGTAATCTGACAGAAAGTGTGCAAAGAGTTATAGATAGATCGAAATAATCTGAATAAGATGAAGAAAGAAAAAAAACAGCAGTGTGCCAGAGTTGGAGTTGTCACCCATGTCGTCGAGGAAGAGGTTCTCGATGGCAGGGAAGAAGTCATCATTGGGGAAGTCGGCGTCGGTGAAGGAATCCGTGATGAAGCCAGTAGTCGCGCCGATAGCGCTCTCCAAAAATCTTATCGCCCTTCTCCCGTACAGGACTCTAAGAGGCGGGGTTTCAGAGGCCTACTGTCCCGGCTCGCGGTGCACGCCGCAAGACGGGATGGGGAAGAACTGGTGGCAGCTCAGTGCTCTGGAACTTGGAGACGGTGGTTCTGACTATGTGTCTCTGAGGAAAGGAGCGACCTTCCGCTCTTATAGGCACAGGTAGACAGGCGAACAGGCGGTCGTCGGAAGAGGAAACGAACAGACAGTGACCGAAGCCAAACAACCTCCATTAAGTTTGAATTAAACCTTCACTAAGTTCGTATTTAAAACTTATTAGCAGATTGTTCAAATTCTGCACGCATGCGTGGCAAAAAAGAACTCGGCTCGACGAGATTTCCGCAACCTGCGGCGCGCGCGTGTCGTGACGAGGCGAGGCGGGCGGCGGCGAAGGAGGAGCATGCGTGTGGGACTCTCTCATTCTCCTTCTCATCATTTTACCAAGTGGTAGGAGAGCCTCCCTTATAAGCTGGTGCAAACCTCCTTCAACTAGCAACGTGGGACTAAACATTTGTCCCACCTATTGCCATGCATGAATGGGCCATGCATGAATGGGCCACATGGGCCTCTAGGATTTTTAGGAATTATTGGAATGGAAAACGGGCTGGGCTATTTAGACCAAAATTCCAACAATCCCCCACCAGATCCGAGAGGCACGTGTAATTTGCCTTTGGTTCCAAAACACTGTTTATATATCGGTACTACAGTGGAGACTGTTAAGTTGAACTTCCACCTAGAATTCTATGCTACATTAGGCTGTGACTTGTATAGTGGACTATGCTTTGAACTGCAAGTTTGCTGCAACCTAGCTTTACACGAAGCCTTGACCGATACTGGGCTACCGTGGGACTTCTCCGCGGGTGGAGCTTATGCGTCATACTCCATGGCCTTTCATGAGTTTATTAGAGAGCACCCAACTCTCATAGACTGCAACGTTTGACAGTCAGACTCATATAGGTGTGTTCTTCAAAAGATGTTCTGCAGAACAACATCTCTGCTTAAGATTAAGCCATTTAGAACACATTAAGATAAAAAATTAACCTGTCGTGCAGAATAGGAAAGTATTGCATCTTCACGGAGTGGTGTTCATTAAAGTAGGGATACTTTCCTCTCAGTCTACCAACAGCTTGTCTCCCAATTCTAATTCACGGGATCTCCGATCACATAGATTGGTTTGCCATCGTGGAAAACTCATAGTGTGGGTCTCATACCCATCTCCTTCGATGCATTTCGTATCACATTGTGTGATAGTCCCTTTATGAAGGGATCTGCCAGGTTCTTAGATGTTTGGATATAATCCAAAGCAATAACTCCGGAGTTTCTCATTTTCCTGACAGATTTTAGTCTCCTCTTCACATGTCTTGAGGACTTCATATTATCCTTAAAACTGTTCACCTTAATAATCACAGTTTGATTATCACAGTTCATTGGAATTGCGGGTATAGGTTTTCCAACCACAGGTAAGTCCATCAAGAGTTCACGAAGCCACTCTGCTTCAACAGTGGCCGTGTCTAGTGTTGTGAGTTCTGCTTCCATAGTTGACCTCGTTAAGATGGTCTGCTTGCAATACTTCCAAGAAACAGCGCCACCACCAAGTGTAAACACATATCCACTCGTGGCCTTTATCTCATCAGCATCAGAAATCCAATTTGAATCACTATAACCCTCCAGTACTCTCGGATACCTGGTATAGTGAATGGCATAGCTTGCAGTGCCTTTTAGATAGCGCATGACTCTTTCAAGAGCTTGCCAATGATCATCTCCAGGATTTGAAACAAATTGACTGAGTTTGCTAACAGCAAACTGTAGGGGTTCGTAGTATGGAAAATAAAAAAATCTACCGCATGCACACAAACAAGCCAAGATCTATCTACTAGATTGTAGCAACGAGTCGATAGAAGCACTCACCCTCGAAGATTCCAAAGCGGTTAATAAGAGCAGATTCTCGTGGGTGATGTAGTCGTACACTTGCCGATCTCAAGATCGCGTAGACGATCCTTCTGGTGCTGCGTTCCGGCAGCGCTTCTGCAGTCGGTCACACGTTTGGAACTCGATGAAGACCTTCCTCTCCCTTGTTCCAGCAGGCAACGAAGGTTGTAGTTATCTCCTCGCGATTCCGGCAGCACGACGGCGTGGTGTCAGAAGTAGAGGGAAGATCTCGCAGGGCTTTGCCTAAACCGGTGCGAGTTATGGTGGATCTAGGGTTTCCTGGTGATCTAGGGTTTAGAAGACCAGGAGGAGGAGGTGTCAGCGGCGGCTAGGGCGACAGCGACGGGCCGGCGGCGGCGCAACGGCGGCGGCTGGGCGGCGCGACGGCGGTGGTTGCGGCTTGGCTCGGGGAGGGCTAGGGCTTGGTGTTTTGGGGCAGCCATCCCTCTCTATTTATGAGAGGGGGCAGCCTTGGGAGGGGTGGGTTTGAATCCAAACCCAAACCCAAGTTGGATTGAGAGAAGGACTCGTTCCTTCTTCCACTAGGAAACCATTGTTCTAGTTTGACTTTTCAAACTCCCGATTGACTTTCAATTTAGAGCTTTAATTCTCTCTCACAAATGCTCACACCAAGTGACCTAGGATATGATCCAATCATTCCACTTACCCATGACACATTCATGGACCATTCCCCTTTCGGACCGGTGAACCTTCTAGAATCTCTCCGATGAAAACATCGAAATCATTCCCGAACTCCGAAATCGGACTTTCCTTATATGAATCTTATTCTCCGGACCATTCCGGATCTCCTCGTGATATCCCGGATCCCATCCGAGACTTTGAACAACATTCGGTATCCCTACTAACATTCCATATCTACTAAACAACATCGAATCCTTAAGTGTGTCTCCCTACAGTTCGTGAATTATGTGGACATGACCGAGACACTTCTCCAATCAATAACCAATAGAGGAATCTGCAAATTCATATGGCTCCCACATATTTCTATGATTACTTTACGATCGAATGAACCACTTACATACGATACCAATTTCCCTTTGTCTCACGATAGTTTACTTATCCGAGGTTTTGATCGTCGGTATCTCTGCATACCTAGTTCAACCTCGTTACCGATAAGTACTCTTTTCTCGTTCCCGTGATATGTGATCCCTTGTGAGCCAGTCACATGCTTGCAAGCTAATTGGATGACATTCCACCGAGAGGGCCCAGAGTATATCTATCGGTCATATGGATGGACAAATCCCACTCTTGATCCATGTGCCTCAACCCATACTTTCCGAACACTCAATGCCACCTTTATAGACACCCAGTTACGGTGTGGTGTTTGATGTCATCAAAGCATCCTTCCGGTGATGGTGATTAGCATGATCTCATGGTCGAAGGAATTAGGTTACTATGTATCAGAAAGCTTATAGCAAACGAACTATTGAAATGACTTGATCTTCATGCTACGCTTATCTATAGGAGTATGTCCATCACACCATTCTCCTAATGATATGATCTCGTTGTTAATAACATCTCAATGTTCATGATCGAGAAACCACGATCATCTATTAACCAACTAGCTAGTATTATAAAGAGGCTTTACTAGGGACTCTAATTTAGTTTACAAATCACACAAGTATTAATGTTTCCGGTTAATACTATAATAGCATGAAGGTAAACATTTATCATAAACACAAAGATATAATAATAACCACTTTTATTATTGCCTCTAGGGCATATTTCCAACAGTCTCCCACTTGCACTAGAGTCAACTAATCTAGATTACATGGTACTATACCGAACACCCATGGCGGTTTGGTGCTGGTCATGTTTTTCCCTCGGGAGAGGTTGTAACATCCCAGTATTTAGGACCTAACGAAGGGTAAATTTAGGAATATGAATTGTTGCATGCCTTTATTTGTGAAAATGTGGGAAAAAATTCGCCAAATAAAAAATTAAGTGATCAATGTTTCTTTCTTACCTTGAGAATAGGTTTAGTCTTAAAGAAGGATTGTTATAAACTTTGATATGAACTTAAAGGAGTTATGTGTGTTTTGAAATTAGTTTGGATTCTAAAACTTAAGTGTTTTATAATTCAAATGATTTGGATATAAGATGTGAATCCTAAATTAATTAAGAGAAAAGTATTATAACTTAAATCTTATCTAAAAAACAATATGGTATGTGAAATTCATTTTACATACTTAATCAAGTCACAAAGAATAACTTATAGAAGTTATTCCAAACTTCACAATTCACACAAGATTAAAGAATAAAATATTCTTTATTAATAAATATATATAATCCTTATTACAAATGAACCAAATAAAGATTACATAAATTATAAAAGAAAAATTACAAAGGAATAAGAAAACTACATTTGTATATCCACTAATCCTATATCTATAACTACACTAAATCTTAATCTTTATCCTTTGTACCTGCAAAACAAAGATTAAATAGAAAACAAGATAGGATCAGTGTTAGAATATTTCTCTCAGATATGTGAGTGAGGTGCACTTGACAATCTCATCATTGAGAAATGTTATAAAGGGGCAAGTTTCACCAATATGAAAGATTTCATCTTTCATAAACTCAAAGCCAGAATGTAAATGACAGCCAAAGGGGACCAGTTCACCAACCAGAGTAAAAGTAGATTGGTAATTGTAAGTTTAAATTTTCTGAACTTATCCATATGTGCATAGCAGGCACACAGACTGCACACACACACACAAGCATGCAGATGATGTGCTGTCGACCACACAAGCATAGTCAGGATCACAAAACCACAGCACAGCCGAGGAGAAGCACCTCAGTGCACCACTCCAGTACATAACACACCAGCACAGCCAGGGTAAACAACAATTTAACCAAGAACAGCAACCAAACCAACCACCCAGATCAACCCAAACATCACCAGGATGGTGACATAAGGAGGGGGAATGGATCTGGTGAATAGCAAGGTCAAGAACAGGAGCTAGGAGGAGCAGGCAAGCTCAAGAGCAAGCTCAGAAACATAGTTAAAGCAGATCAAGATCCAGACCAAGATCAAGATCAACAATCTACTACACCAACATCAAATCTTGTGGTGAGTCTCATAAAACCATCACATGTTTTCATCAGAATATCTAAACAAAATCATGTGTTGCTTTATGTAATGATCTCTCAATATGCACCCAAGAGGGGTGAATCTATCCTAGAGATTTCAAATATAAGGATAAGAAATCAAGCTCAACCACAAACACTAAACCCTCAGACCAGAATCACTGGGTTCAGTGTTATATTTACAACTTAGATCATTTTCATTTGATCCTATTAGATCAGGGCACATCTCTCAAGGAAAGAGTAACACCTCTAATCCTATAAGATTCAAACAAATTATAGCCCAACTAACTAGGAATTAAATCCTAGAGCCTCAGACCAACATCATAGGCAGGCAAGATAAGAAAGCTACCATATCATCTTATCAATTCTCATCACAAGCATAATCAAGCTAAGCCCAGAAATAAAAAAAATCACTTGTGTGCCAAAATACAATGGTATCACAAGGACAAGTTCTTAATGAGCTAAAATCATCTTTGCTTGGTTCCCACAGGAAAAATGAACAAATCATTATATATCATTTTCCTGAAGCTAAGTGCCAGGAATCAACATTTAAAAGGAACCTATACATCCATAGAAAATCATTACATACAATGATATGATTCAGAGTGTATCATCTCAAACAAGTCCACCTTATAATTGTAATAAGCAACTACTGAGAGAAATCCACAGGCAAGCATAAGTATTCTGACAGTAGGGAAACTTCTAAGATCAACAGCATAATCCCATCAAGGATTCCATTGAAACATTATCATAAATCATGGTAGATTACCACTAGGACAAATCTGACAGGAAACTACTATCATCAAAGCTACTAACAGTCCTTAACCACAGCAGGTAATCATTTCCCATGATCAAATATGATCAACACTAAATCTAAAGCATGACAGATATGATCCACAGGGGTTATAAACCCTAATCCAGATATGAACCAATTAGCACATAATCACTCAACATAAGAAGCCACTAGCTACACACCAAAAAAGGATCAAGATAGTAGGATGGACAGACACCACAGAGACCACTTACCCGAGGTCCTCGCTGATAAATCGAAGAGGAAGCAGAGGGGCCGACGAACCGCGGCGGCACAGGGAGCACCCAGGGGGGCGCTGCAAGCTGCACCTGCCACGGCGGCAGCCGCAGCAAGAACGGGACCAGCACACCACCGCAGGCGGCATCATGGCGGCAACGATAACATCTTTTCCGAACCCTAGGGTTCGGGAATGAGTTGGAACTGACCACGGGGAAGCCCCGGAGTCAAATCCAAGTGGATAGAACGACCGAGCATCGTCGACAACCCCAACTCGCACCATCGCGGCTGCTAGAGCGGCCGACAACGGCGAGAATCGACGGCGGCGGCATCGCCGACCACAGGGGCGAGTCAGAGGAGGAGGAGATAAGGTCGAGGGAGAGAAGGAGGCAGAGTGGGCCGGATGGGCCAAAACTCTTCGGGGTGGTCTTTTTGACCCTGCCCTATTGGGCCACCCCGACCCAATAAGCCCAAGGGTCCAACCCATGTTGCTTAATAAATCTTTTGATCAATTGGAAAAGACCAAAATACCCCTCACCTCAATAAAATTATAGAAGATAAATAAATAATCCAAAAATTATACATGAAATATTTTTGGATTCACAATAATCCACTCTTTCCAAATAAAATAAAATATCAAATTTTGGACATTTAAAATTTTATAATAATTTTGTAATTTATATATGCCTTATGGAATTCTACAAAAATCATTGGAAGGTGATAAAATAAATAAAAATCACTTTCATTATTTATTAATATTATAGTATTTTTTGAAAAATACCAAATAAATATTAGTAATAAAAATAATTTTTATTTTTATAAGAATAAGTGTTTATAATACAAGTAAAATACCAAAAATCTTGGAAAAAAAAATTCTAATATAATCATGTATTATTGTTTCACTTAATTAAATATTTATTATTTAATTATAAAGTAATAAAAAAATCATAACTTATTATTTATTGATCATAAAAATAAATATACCAAAATAATCATAAAATAATAAAAATCTCATACTATACTTTAAATTAAACAAAAACTCAAATATTTTAATAACTCAAATTTAAACTTAGTCACTTCATTAATAATTCATAAAAGGATAAATAACATTTATTAATATCCTTTAAGTAAATAAAACAAGTTTAATATATAATACAAATCTTAAATATTAATAAAATGAAACTCTAATGGTTCAAAAACATTATAAACATCTTAAACTATCTTAAACTCTAAGTGAATATTATATACTCAAAGGATTCCAATTCATGATAAAAACCTTAAAGAACATCTTATGAATAAATCAGATCCTTTCCATTTCCTTTAAATTATCAAATTTCAACAATTACCATAACACTAAAGAAAGTTTAAGGATAGTTAAATAAAAATTATATCCGGAATTATAAACCCTACTCACTTATCTATAAAAGGTAAATGATATTACTCTATTATAGAATTAAGAAACCATTATCTCAAGTAACAGAACAAACATTCTTAAAGTAACTTAAAGAACACCTTTCAGATATACAAGATACCAGGGTGTAAGTATCATACTTTCAAAACTATCTACATTTTAAAGTTAACTTTAGTCTCCAAAAGTCTAAATATAATACCATACACATTACTACATGTTTTATAGTTAACTTTGGTCTGAAGTAGTTAATCTATAAAGCCGCTTAAAGCTCAAACCATTTGATTAAAACAAATAACATCAACCATCACTAACTAACCACAAGGTTATTTAGACCTTAGAAGAGAAACCATTTCTTCAAAGGTTATCCTTTTTGCCACTTTAAATAAGAAATCTTGTATAAGTAGTCCTAACTAGTATGTCATAAGGATGTATATTTTATTCCTACATATGTGTTGACTCCAACCACTCATAAACTCTAATAAGAATACAACTACGAAAATTATCCAAAAGGACCACACATTCCAAAGTAACCACTTTCGAAATCCAAACCCTAGAACAACATTATTTCCGGAATTTACACTTAAAACGTGCATCACACTACTTATGCATAAAAGCATATTGCTTCTTTAAACATTAGTCCTTACCGGACCAATGATGCTGATTTCAGATTTTGGATCTTATACACTGACTCGAAGACCATGAGTGCATAATCTTGCAATCACAAAAGGCAAGTTCACACTTGCTCATGTCCTTTGTTTATGTTCTGTAAAGTATTTTACAAATTCAGTGTTGTCTTCACCTGCATTTGAAAAAGGTCAGAAAACACTATTTTCAATAATAATGAGCACTATTGATTACTGATCCAGGGTGATCAGCTAATCTATTAAATCTGACAGTTGGGATACCACTGTTCAGAACTATATCACCTAGGACTTAACAACCAATTTCTCCAGTGATTCTTGCGACGTATATTACGCGTTGACCATGAGATTTGGAATGGGATGGAGAAGTCAGCTGTATCTTCTTCCTCTCGCATGAAGCCGGATGTGTAGGTCGTGGCTGTTATCCTCTTAGCGTGCATATTAATTGGTAATTCGTAGAGGATATGCAGCATATGGGTGGGAACCCTCATCATCCCACGATAGTTCTGACATCTAACGGTTTGTACAAACCATAGCCGTAATTCTTTATGTGGGCATGGTGTACACCAAGGAGGCATGCGGGGTCGCGAAGGGGGCAGTGATTGGCTTGGATCATCTTCTGGGCCCCACATCATGCAATTGTGGACGGGAATAAGGTGCCCGATTGTGCAACAAAGAGTTGATCTCTCATGGGTAAAGTAACGCACCTCTGCAGAGTGTAAGAACTGTAACTTGTTACTCCCTGTTCCGGGAAGGAGCTGCGAACGTGGCGGGAAAGGAACCCCATGAAGGTTCTGGTAAACCCGTGAAGGCTGACGGACATAGCTTTTCAGAATAAAAGCAACCTTTAAAGAAATATTTATGAAAACTTGCATTGCCTACGACCTATGGTCTGTGGTTGTAGATATAGTGCATCGAACACTCCTTTTCTAGTGAATTTGCTGAGTACGCTCGTACTCAAAGTATCTTCTTAACCCTTGCTAGATTCCGAAGCCTTAAAACGAAGACTACATCGAGATATGCTCCGGGACTTATCAAAAACAGCCAAAGCTCTTCAATGAAGACAAGAAAGCCAACATATACCTCAACTCAAGTGAAGACAAGGTTACTGATTAGATAGAAATACAATCTCTAACCAAAGAACCTATCTCTATAGTGCGTTGCAATAGCAGCAAATGCCAAATTCCTTAGTTGAGTACTAGTTTAAAAAGTATAATAGCTTTGTGTTATTTATCTTTGATTCTTCTTCGTAAGAAGTTCTTTCTCTCTCTTATACCTAGTCTATTCTCTGGGTCTTATGTAAATAGTGAGTTGTAACCTTTAAGCCATGTATTGGACCCGTTGTGTTTCTGTTGTGCCATTCTGAGGGATGTAATACTCGTGAACGGTGTTTCATTGGTGTTATGTCAACGACTATAGTATACTACATCATGCAGTGGTATGCTGGGTCACCGCAGTTGGTATCAAAGCATATGCTTTGACCTTAGGTTGGAAACCTAGTAAATGGGTAGAACCTGTAAGACATATCCTAGTAATAATGAAGAGTTCTCTAGTGATATGAGGGATATTCACTTGAGAATAATCCTGTTATGTTATTAGTGCGATAACTCTTTTATATGATTGCAATTACCAATCATTACCCAAGAGTTTTAACTCTATGTGACTGGTGATAATTTCTTATCCACAGTTCTGTTGGAATTATGCCCTAGAGGCAATAATAAAGATGTTACTGTTATAATTCTTGTTCATGATAAAGTTTATATTCCATGCTAGAATTGTATTAAGCGAAAACTTTGATACTTGTATGGTTTATGAACAACACCGTGTCCCTAGTACGCCTCTATGGACTAGCTCATTGATTGATGATGGTTAAAGTTTCCTAACCATAGACATGAGTTGTCAATTAATAATGAGATCATGTCATTAGGAGAATGATATGATGGACAGACCCAAATCAAGTAGAGCAATTAGATCGTGTCATCGTGTTCATCTTTGCGAAGCTTTTTCTTATGTCAAATATTGTATTCCTTAGACCATGAGATAATGAAACTCCCTAGTATCAGAAGAAAGCTTTGAGGTCATCAAACGTCATCCTATGAGAGGGTGATCATAAAGGTGTCTCTCAGGTGATCGGAAAGTACTTGTTGGGTTGTATGTATCGAGATGGGATTTGTCTCTCCCGAGTCGGAGAGATATACTTCGGGCCCACTCGGTAATCGATATCAACACCGCTTGCAAGCACGTGGTTAAGTAGTTAATCACAAAGTGATATCAGATTATGGAACGAGTAAAGTACTTGCTGTGAACAAGATAGAACTAGGTATGCTGATACCAACGATCGAATCTCGGGCAAGTAAAATATCGCGTGACGAAGGGAATATATATATGGGATTAATTGAATCCTAGCATCGTGGTTCATCCGATATGATCATTGATGAATATGTGGGAGTAAATATGGGTTTCTAGATCCCGCTGTTGATTATTGATAAAAGATCATGTCTGCATATTCTCGAACCCGTAGGGTCACACACTTAACGTGTCTTGACGCTAGGATAGAATGGATAATTGGTTTGTGAGTTTTTGTTCTGATTCTCTGATGAGATCCAGGACATCACGAGAAGTTCCGGAATGGTCCGGAGAATAAGATTCATATAAAGGAAAGCAGTTTTTGGATTTCGGAATCATTTCGGAGTATTCGGTATTGTACCGAAAGGTTCTAGAAGCTTCCGGAGTGGGACCAACATGGACCCACTTGTCGGAGGGGTGCGTGGTCCTACAAGGGAGTGCCCTGGCTGCATTGGGCCAGGGGCACAAGGCCCTATAGTCCCAGCCGTCCAAAACCCTAGGGGAAACCCTAGGAGACCTTCTAGAAGGGGGGAAGACTTGCCCCCCACTCCACCCTTGGGGCCGCCGCCATAGGGCTTGGAGGAGGGGGCAAAGGGGCCGGCCAGCCCCCTATATAAGGTGGGCAGGGGGCGCACCCTCCCCTCACCCCAAACCCTAGCCGCCAGCTGCTTCCCTCCACCTCTCTCTCTCCCAACTGCACGTAGGCGAAGCCCTGCCACAGAAACTCTCCACCATTGCACCATGCCGTCGTGCTGTAGATCCAATCTATCTCTCCACCCCACTTGCTGGACCGAGGAAGGAGGAGATGTCGCGGCACCGTACGTGTGCATCTCTCGGAGGTGCCGCCACTTGTGGCATTGGATCGGATCGGATCGCGAGGAGGAGAAGGCTAGTTCGACTACATCACCCACGTTCTGTTGAATGTTTCCGCTGTGCGATTTCTTCAAGGGTGTGAAGATCTCGTCTATCCCTCTCGTTGATTGCATCTCCTAGATTAGATCTTGGCTTTCCGTTCGCATCCGTAGAAAATTTTGATTTACTATGCTGCGAAACACTTCAAGTTCCACATGGCACCTCAATATCCACCCCGGAATGTTCAAGTGATGAACAGGACGTTGGATGACTGTGGAGGAGATTAGACAGACAATCTCCGACAACTTATATGGAGTTTGGAGTGTGAATCAAGACTTCTGGTCAAGATTTACAGTTACTATGATGGGCAGGTATTAGCTAAATACCGTGTCATGATCATGTTACCCAAGAAGTTAGGACTAAAGGGAGAAATGCCAGAAGGAGAGGCAAGGTGCATGGCATCTGCATATCAGATTGCCATGGCAGCAGCCATAACCATGATTCGAGAACATAAATCCCAAGCTCTAGAAGTTAGTACTCACACCATTATACCACATGAAACCTCAAACTCAGAGCATGAGTTAGACCACTCTACCTTAGTTCAAACTGAACCTACTCTAGCTGCAGAGTATATGGATCGTTATCGGTCTTTGCTAAACACTTATCATAATACTCACCAAGTTTTAGTCCAGGAACTAGATACGGTCATTGAGGATTTCACTGATCCTGATAAAGCAATGGCTCGTAGGAAGAAGCTGGATAAAGAAGCTAGGCATCCCAAATACATACCTTCAGGAGAAGTGTTTGAGGAAACTGAGTTCGATGACCCTAACTCAGAAAATTATGCCTATTACCAGTACGACCTCAAGCCATCTGAAGACCTATGGACCAAGTACAATTCTGAACAACAGGAATGGAATAAAGCGATTCTAAATAAACTTGAGCTTAACAAGTATCGATGGGACGTAGAATCTCAAGGTAAAACCATAGGGAATCCGATACCTTGTGATGCTGGTATTGAGGAGGAGGTCAACTATAACCATAGAGAGCCTTATGGACTATATGGGGGAGATACTAATCCAATCAACTTAAAAGAGTATCCCAATAGCTACTACACCAATCTGTATGACTGGATCCAAGAAAAAATTAAGGAACCAACTTACTATGAGGAAGCGGTGCCCAAAAACCAGAACTATTCGGTGGAAGATTACGCCAACTCTAGTCATTTTTCAATGACTAATCTCAGTATCGGTACTTCTCTCAAGATTACGCACCTCCTGGATGCTCCTATGATCCAGAAGGCAGTCGTAGGACTTCACGTCATCATGAACGGAACTCCAGGAAGCACTAGAGGAAGACGAAATTGAGAGAGAAACGACATCCCAAGGGATGAGGGCTTGAATAATGTATATAGCGGGTAATGCGTATTGTAGTTTGAAAGGTTTGTCGGAATAAGTGAGGATATATCCACAGGAACAAGAAGTTCTTGTAAGATAGTGGTGCAAATAGGTATGGAGCAAACCGTTGGAATATCTAGTACATTTGTAAATTATCTAAAACCTATGTATAATAGATGGTATCTGTTTGGTTGTTTATCGACTTTTAGATCTTATTGATTTTTCTTGATTGACTAGATCTGTATACGAAGTTTAAGTAGGTGTGAAAATGCATGATGTGACACCCAGTTATTACTTGATGTTATAGACCTAGATAGGAATGGGGATCCGTGTAAGGGAGCGACGAATTTTAAAGATCAAAAGGAAGACTTACGGGAATGAAGAAGCAAGATATAAGGAGTTGAAAGGATACGGATGTCGCCTAGAGGGGGTGAATAGGCGATTAAAACTTTTCCTAGAGTGGCTCAACAAAGGCGGAATAAAACTAACGTTTACTTTGTTAATCACAAAACCTATAACAATCTAGGGTTCACCTATGTGCACCAACAACTTATGCTAAGCAAGACAAACAACTATGTGATAGCAAGATATATACTTCAACCAAGAAGGCTATCACAAAGTAAAGTGAATAAGTAAGAGCTCGGGTATAGAGATAACCGAGGCACGCGGGGACGACAATATTTTACTGAGTTCCTCCCAACATGGAGTACGTCTCGTTTGGAGAGGGGGTGGTATCTAACCACCTACGCCACAAAAGGCCTCCCTTATTCTCCGGTGAATCTCACCCCAATAGGATCGATCCACGCTTCCACTATCGGTGCACTTGTCGGTGGCAACCGGAACCTCACACAAGGTTGGGGCACTTCTCCACAACTTAATTGGAGGCTCCCAACAAACGCCACAAAGGCCACAAGGTTGGGGCACTTCTCCACAACTTAATTGGAGGATCCCAACAAATGCCACCAAGGCCTCAACCTGCAACACAACAAACCATATAGGGTTCCAAGAACCCAAGAGTAAAAAGCTTCTCAACTTACACTCACCAAATCCTCCGGAGAGAACTCAAACTGATGCACCGAATGCAAATGGCAACAACACTACAAAGGTGTTCAAATCCTTCTCTCCCAAATTCCACCAAAGCTACAAAAGCTTATGGGGGAATAAGAGAGGAAGAACAATGGAGGAAATCCACAAAATACTCCAAGATCTAGATCCCAATATGTTCCCCTCACTTAGAGGAGAGATTGATTGGTGGGATTGTAGATCTAGATCTCCTCTTTCAAATCCCTCAAAAATATGCAAGAATCATAGGAGAGATTGAGAGAAAGCAAGCTCAAGAAGGTCAACAATGGAGGGGAAAACTTACAAGAATGGTTGAGGAACCATTGGGGAAGAAGGCCCCTTATATAGGTCCCTCCAAAATCCAACCGTTGCAGCCCAAAAACGCGATTCCCGGTACTACCGGACTTTTTCCCGGTACTACTGGACTTTCCCGGCACTACCGGACATTTCCTGGGGTTCTTGGGGCTCCAAACGCATTTTTCTCTGTGCTCCCCGGTACCAAAATGCGGTACTACCGGACCCGGTACTACCGGATCCTGGTCCGGTACTACCGGTCATCACAGAACGAAAACAGCCATAACTTTTGCATCCGGACTCCGATTTCGATGATCTTGGGCTCGTTTCGAAGAGGACAACAACCTCTACAAGATCATGCAAAGAAACATCATAGTCCAGCAAAGGAGGATAGATCCAAATGACGAAGTAAAAAACCTTCTGCCGCGCTAGGTACTAAAATGCGGTACTACCGCTTTTTGGTACCTAGCCCGGCAGTGGCTTTTGGAAACTTGTCAAAAACCTTATGCCGTGCTAGGTACTAAAATGCGGTACTACCGCATTTTGGTACCTAGGAGGGCAGTGGCATTTGGCAACTTGCCAAAACCTACTGCCGCGCTAGGTACTAAAATGCGGTACTACCGCATTTTGGTACCTAGGAAAATTCAAACCTCTATAACTTTTGATTAGTAACTCCGATCGACCCGATTCCAATTGCGTAGGAAAAAGGATGACATGAGCTACCCTATGAAAGGTGAAAATATTGGTTATCACCAAGTGAGAACGTATCATGTATAATAATGTGAGATACCTCACTTGGTGAGAAACCGAAAAACCGCCAAGATCAAAATCGCAACAAGATACAAACGGAAGATCCGATTTTGATGAACAAGAGATTGTTATGGAGATTACCACAAGCTCTATATCCTCACATGGATAAGACCAAATAACAACCAAATATGATGATGAAAATATGCAAAGGTTTGAGCTCTCTCCGAACAAAGTGAATGAGTTACTCATTCGAGAGCCCCTCTTGATAGTACGGCTATCTATCCTAAACCCGGTCTCCTACTAACAATATGAGACTGGCAGAAGGGAAAACCTATCAAGATTATACCTTTGCCTTGAGCATTCTACTTGAGCTTGATGTAGACGATCTTGCCCTTCTCAAGATGTAACGCCTTTCTTAATTCCTCATCATTGATCCATGATCACGAGAATGGCAAGCATCAAACATGAGATCTTCTATAGATGGTGCATTTTGAGCTTGCACAACACATCTTCTTCTCATTTCATCGACCTTGAAGACAACACATGCTCCAAGCGATGCTAATGGACAAATCCTACAAGTATAACTTAATACACACATTAGTCCATAAAGATTGTCATTAATTACCAAAACCACACATGGGGGCCCACATGTTCTTTCAGGAGTGTTAACACCACTTAGAGGATAGATAAAGCATAAATTATTCCTAGCTAGACCCAAGAAAGAAGTTTGGTATAGAAGATGTATGGAACCACAAGATATAATAAACTTAAAGCTCAATCAAAGTGGGTAATATTACTAAGAAGTAAAGGAATAGTTGTACCAAGTTTATGGAAGTATCATGAATAAGTACAAATAGTTAGATTTGGAACCAAAATGGTATTCAAGATCTGACAATACCGAGTGAATGCGAGAAGTATGTGGGAAACCATAGGGTAATACACACCCCCTAGGACGGTTCACAGCTGGTACTAATCCGCAACTGGTATTTGATCCATAGCTAGTAACTAATCCCCAGTTGGTATTTTATCCGCAGCTGGTATTTGGTTGAAATAGTTAACCAAATCTTATTAAAGGTTGCATAAAGAGCATTAAATTTGGCCTAAGTTAAGTAAGACATAAGAAAGTTAACAGATCTGAAGACGATAGCTTGGCAAGATGCTTTGCAAAATCCAGTTATTTCAGCATGAATGCTCATTAGCAAATACGACATTTAGTGCTGAAAGAATTGCTTCTAAAATCCACAATTATGTGGATGCACCGTATAATATTTTATTGGACTTTAAAGCAGTAAAATATAAACTGGACAGGAACCAACATGTTAGTTCAAGAATCAATAGCCTCTATGTATGGAGCTTCAACACTATTAGTAAAGTTTAATTGGGAAGAGTAAACATTAGGAAGGATAGTTAAAGAAAATACTTTGGGAAATAAAGAAAAGTTAATTAAAAATCTTAAGAAGGCACAAAGTTGAGGGTGATGAAGGATACATTTAAAAAAATCAAATTTGAAAGGACACAACTTTTAAGCAACCCTTAAGAAGTAATATAGAACTCTAATTAAACAAGTGTCGAGAATAAAAAAATTCCAATGGGTATGAACAAATTGAGTTCAAATCCAATCTTGGAAGGAATACCAATATCAACGGTATAATGACAGGAATAGTAAGATAGTCTGTTGACCATTAAAATGCGTATATAGAAACATAAAAATTTATGGTAATGAGAACTACTGAATTGTAATAAATATAGTAATGAAGTTGTTACTTCAAGAAAAAGAATTGAATGAGGATATCTAATCAGATTATGGAATATTCTGATTAATTCCGTTAAAGATCATCATGGAGTGGGGAGTATAGCAATCATTACAAACCTTAGAAATTCCTGAACCAAAATGAGAGGAAATAGGTATGGACTCCATCACAGGATCACCTATGACACTAAAAATAAAAAATATGATATGGGTAATTGTGGACAGACTCACTCAGAGTGCACATTTTATTCCAGTAAATCCAATAGGATAATGCTGATAAGTTAGTTTAAGTATAGACAAGACATCATTGATAAGATCAGGGAAAGACTGAAATAGCCCAAAGCAGGTAGCAAAGTTATGCGGATCAAAGCCAAAGATCATGGTATTCAGAAGTAGGAGATGTGGCCTATTTTAAAGTAAAGTCCAATGAGAGGAGTAAAAAGATTGGGAGTTAAAGGGAAATTGAGTCCAAGATATATCGGACCATTTAAGATACTAAGTCAAAATAGAACTATCGCTTATGCGTACCATTAAGAATTAGCTTAGGTGCATAATGTTTTTCATATGTCACAACTTCGCAAATGTTTGAAAATTCCAGAGGAGGCAATAGCACATCAAGAGTTAGAACTATAAGTAGACCTAATTTATTTTTGAAAGCCCTGTAAGATTCGGGAAGAAAAATTGGAAAAGATAGAGGAACAGAGCAATTGAATATTGCAAGGTACAGTGGGAATATCACCCTCAGAGAGAAGCCACATGGGAGAAGAAAGAGAATTTAATAAAAAATTATCTAGAATTATTCTGGTACATCTCCACAAACTTTGGGACAAAGTTTAATTTAAGGGGGGAAGTCTGTAACATCCCAGTATTTAGGACCTAACGAAGGGTAAATTTAGGAATATGAATTGTTGCATGCATTTATTTGTGAAAATGTGGGAAAACATTTCGCCAAATAAAAACTTAAGTGATCAATGTTTCTTTCTTACTTTGAGAATAGGTTTAGTCTTAAAGAAGGATTGTTATAAACTTTGATATGAACTTAAAGGAGTTATGTGTGTTTTGAAATTAGTTTGGATTCTAAAACTTAAGTGTTTTATAATTCAAATGATTTGGATATAAGATGTGAATCCTAAATTAATTAGGATAAAAGTATTATAACTTAATCTTATCTCAAAAATAGTATGGTATGTGAAATTCATTTTACATACTTAATCAAGTCACAAAGAATAACTTATAGAAGTTATTCCAAACTTCACAATTCACACAAGAGTAAAGAATAGAATAATCTTTATTAATAAATATATATAATCCTTATTACAAATGAACCAAATAAAGATTACATAAATTATAAAAGAAAAAATTACAAAGGAATAAGAAAACTACATTTGTATATCCACTAATCCTATATCTATAACTACACTAAATCTTAATCTTTATCCTTTGTACCTGCAAAACAAAGATTAAATAGAAAACAAGATAGGATCAGTGTTAGAATATTTCTCTCAGATATGTCAGTGAGGTGCACTTGACAATCTCATCATTGAGAAATGTTATAAAGGGTCAAGTTTCACCAATATGAAAGATTTCATCTTTCATAAACTCAAAGCCAGAATGTAAATAACAGCCAATGGGGACCAGTTCACCAGCCAGAGTAAAAGTAGATTGTAAGATCCCTCCTTTATAAAGGAAAAGGATCCCTATGATTGCAATGCTAGTCCCTGGATCAATGCTAGCATCCACAGTTTAAGATGAAGTACACAGATACAAAAGTCATTATTACAACCATTCCAGAGATAAACATAGTCTTTACAACTCCAAGGCCACAGGCCTAATACAAGAATTTGAATAGGTAAATAAATAAAAGTCTTCATCTTCATGTGCCACAGGCAAACATGTTGAGTGTAGACTCATGACTCCTAATCCTCATCAGAGTAACCTGCAACATCACAAGTTACAGCCACAGTGGGTCAATACATTGGAATAGTATTGGCAAGTGATACCTTAGTATAATTTATGTGGACTAGATACTATATGCAACTTGGCTAAGTGTAGCTTGGCTTGCTTTGCTCAAAATAGGTTTTGCCTATTAGTTGAAATCACTAAGTTTTTTCTTTGTCAAAACTTTCCCCAAGGAACCACCAATAGACATTGAGGTCCTTCACCCTTGTTCACCCACAAGTTTTTACTTAGAAATTGGGATGAGGAGATTATTGATAGCTTCCATGTCTTGATGCTCAAGTTGTCCATTACCATGGACTTGGCTAAGTACTTAGATTCTTCCATCTGCAGAGGTTGTGCACTTTCCCCACAAGCCTTGATTTTCACCAAGACAGGACCTTTCAGAAGCCTTCCCTTAGACCAAATGGATGCGCTCCAACCTATCATTCCCACTACCACCAAATGGCTAAGTTCTAGCAACCTATGTGATCCTGGCAGAGCCCATATTGCCAAGTGGCTGCACTAGAAGCTTCTTAACATTTGGCCTCTAAAATCTCTTTGTTCCTAGGTGGCTTTCCACAAGTGAGATACACAAGGTAAACCATAGAGATGGGCCTTGTGTAACCACTCAACATAAACCAATCCTTCCATTCCACCCATGTGTTTCATTAACTTAGTTGTTTTATTAGGCAAAACACAAGTCCAAAGACTTAGAAATATTTTAACATAGCATGTATATTTCACCACCCTTGGTTGCTACTAGCTAGGCTAAGCATGGCATAGATAGCATCTTAACTTCGAAATTTCCTAGCAATACTACAACTACTAGGATTTCCCAACATGGCATATAAGCAAAATATAGCATGCAAGTCTAATAAAATATTTCTAATGCTTAGTAGAAAACATAGGAATGAAAATATCATGAAGCACCACTTGCCTTGGTAGTTTGTAGAGTAGCTACACTCCTCACAATCACAATCACTAGCACCAAAATCTACACAAAGAATCATAGCCACAAATCACATACAAAACATATACAAACAAACAAAAATATATGAATGCATGCAATATGATATGTGATTATTTTTAAAACTCAACAAAGCAAGTGTACAGTACTGGATCAAAAACAAGTTAAAAACTTGCCAAACAACATTTATTTAAACCTTAAATCATTTCTTAAACAAGTCATATACTCAAATTAGCCTTACATAAGTTTCTGCAAATGAAACCATTTTAACAGAAGCAAAACCTTAAACACATTGCATAAATAGAAAGAGCTTGCTCTCCTGATTCCATTGATATAAAAGTTGTCAAATTCTAACATGGGGATCAAACGTTATAGCCAAAACAAAATCAAACTTCTAATAGATTCAAAATCTGTTTTTAAATCCAAACAGCTGCCACGCGTCTTATTCTAATTGGCCCGTACCGCTTCGCTCAGGATCACGTCTGTGAGCCGCTAGATCAACATAATCTGCACGGCTCAAATCTAACTGTACCGCTTCGTTAAGTGACCTAATCTCGCGCACTAGATCCAAATCCAACGACCCTGGATCAAACAACCAAAGTTGGGCGGCGCTGGCGGTGGCTACTGGCTGCGGCGAGCTCTGCCTACGGCGGCGCGATGCTACAGGTGGTTCTAGGGTCATCGGAGACGCTTACCAG
This sequence comes from Avena sativa, assembly GCA_916181665.1. Lineage (NCBI taxonomy): Eukaryota > Viridiplantae > Streptophyta > Magnoliopsida > Poales > Poaceae > Avena > Avena sativa. Next base: position 158,864,247 of record OV702294.1, on the reverse strand, counting down.
AAACGGGACGATGCGCTGATGCTCAACCTGGCGACGGCTTGGCAAGGGGCGCACGGACACGGTCGCTGGAGCTCGTCGAAGTTGCGGGCGGCATCTGTTGCTTGCTGTCGAGGATGTTGTCGAGGCTCTGCATCGACCTAGCACAAGCCAGACGGTTTAGGAGATGCGCAAGGGCCTGGCGAACAAGATAGTACCAAAGGGGAGGCAAGGGGCGCTCGATTCTTACCGCTATTGCTCGTCGGAGCCGAGCGGCGGCTCTGGTGGTTGCGGGCGTGAACGAGGACGGCGACCTGGGTCACGAGCAGGCAAACCAGGGGTGTTAGCAGATGCACAAGGACGTGGCGGTCACGCTCGTTTGAACCAGAGGCAGAGAGGCGGTCGGAGCTTACCAGAATCGCCCGCCGGAGTTGCTCTGTCTGCGGCGGTGCAAGGGCAATTGCGGGCAGCCTGGGGGCGTAGAGGTGGCGCTAGGTGAGGGGAAATGGCCGCGGTGCAGAGGGGGTCTTATAGCTAGAGCGGGGGCGAGGATTGCGCAGCGTATCAATGGCAATTAAGCCTGCAGTAACAACGGCGAGGTAACGGCGGAGCGAGCGTCGTGGCCGCGTGTGATTGACGACGAAGGCGACGTGGTCGCAGGGTCCACTCGTCAGCGAGTTAAACAGAGAGGGGGTAGGTTCCTGGCATCAGTCTCTTAGTGGGTTCGTCTGCGAGTGAGAAGGAGAGAGGGGGAACCCGGGTGGGCTTAGTGGGCTGCGTCTGCTGCTGGGCTCAATTGCTGGCGCTGGCCCTTTTCTATTTCTTTTCTCCTTTTCTTTTTCTGTTTTGATTTTCTGGAATGAATTTCAAATCCAAATCAAAGGCATTCGAATTTCAAATCTTTTCTGAATTTTGTAAAGTGTAACCATCATGCTTTTGGGCATAAAACCAAGTGGTCTTTCTATACTTGCTTGGTCCCTTTGAATAAACAAAATAAACAGTGCTTTAGCACTTGATTTGGAAATGTTTTGGAGATTGTTTTGAAACCATATTTGTTTTGTGAATTTTTGTCCCAACTCTACATTCAAACTAATCCACAAGGAAGCAAACAAAACTTGGTTTAAAACTCTTATGCTCTCAATTGAGAGTAGCATTTGATTTATGTTTGCTCACATAAAATAATAGCACTAAGTGCTTCTGTTTTCTTGAAATGAGTTGAAAAAATGATCCCTAAATTATATGCATGCATGTATGATATGCAACCTTTGAAATCATGATTTTAGGGATGTTACAAATCTAACCCCCTTAAGGTGAATCTCGCCCTCGAGATTCGGGTTGGTTAGCAAATAGGTGAGGGTGGTCTTTCCGAAGATCATCTTCTCTTTCCCTTGTTGCTTCTTCTTCGGAATGATGGTTCCACTGCACTTTGCAAAACTTGATGGTTTTAGTCTGTGTGACTCTTTCTGCAGTCTCAAGAATCCTGATAGGTTTCTCCTCATAGGTAAGATCACTTTCCAACTGAACCTCCTCTAAAGGTAAAGTATCCTTCAAAGAAATTTCTTCCATTTCTGGATGACATTTCTTAAGCTGACTCACATGAAACACATTATGGACAGCTGACAAAGACTCTGGTAATTCAATTTCATAAGCAACTTATCCTTTACAACTCAGAATCTTGAATGGTCCAACATATCTTGGGGCCAACTTTCCTTTGACTCCGAACCTCTTCACTCCACGAAGTGGTGACACTCTAAGATAAGCTCTATCACCAACCTCGTAGGTGACTTCTCTACGCTTAGGATCTGCATAGCTTTTCTGTCGGGACTGTGCTATCTTCAATCTGTCCTTAACCAACTTGACCTTCTCTTCGGCTTCTTTGATAAGTTCTGGTCCGAACAAACTCCTTTCTCCCACACCATTCCATAACAATGGGGTGGTACACTTTCTTCCGTAGAGAAACTCAAATGGTGCCATCTCAATGCTGGCTTGATAGCTGTTGTTATAAGAAAATTCTGCGTAAGGCAGACTTTCATCCCAACTGGCTCCATAGTCCAGGGCACATGCCCTCATCATGTCTTCAAGAATCTGATTAGTTCTTTCTGTCTGTCCATCAGTTTGAGGATGAAAAGCAGTGCTGAATTCCAACCTCGTTCCCAATGACTCATGTAGTTGTCTCCAAAAATGGGAAGTGAATTGAGTTCCCCTATCATACACAATACTTTTGGGCACTCCATGTAGACACACAATTCTACTCATATAGATTTTGGCCAACTTAGCACTTGTATAAGTTGTCTTCACGGGTATGAAATGAGCCACTTTAGTTAGGCGATCCACTACTACTCAAATAGAATCGTATCTTGACCGGGTCCTTGGTAATTCGGTAATGAAATCCATACCAATCTTGTCCCACTTCCAATCAAGAATAGGTAGTGGTTGAAGCAAACCCGTTGGTTTCTGATGTTCCGCTTTTACTCTACTGCACACATCACACAAAGCAATATGTTCAGCGATGTCCTTCTTGAGATTATTCCACCAGAATCTTTCCTTCATGTCCATGTACATTTTGGTGTTACCCTGATGAATGGAATATGTTGAGTTGTGCGCTTCTTGCAAAATCAGTTTCCGAAGTTCCGGATCTTGTGGAACACAGATACGTTTCCCGTGCCATAAAGTACCCTATTCGTCTTCATGGAATCCTTTGGCTTTTCCTTTGCCAATCTTTTCTTTAATTTCTTCAATTTCCTTATCAATCTTCTGGGCTTCTTTGATCTTGTCCAACAAAGTGGGTTGAACATCCAAAGACATAAGATGTCCTTCAGGCACAATCTCCAATCTGAGATCTCTAAATTGGGCACACAAATCGTCGGGCAATTCTCCCTTGGTAAGGCCATTCACAAAAACCTTACGGCTTAAAGCATCCGCTATCACATTTGTTTTACCGGGATGGTATTGCAAATTTAAGTCATAGTCCTTGATGAGTTCTAGCCATCTTCTTTGTCTCATGTTAATTTCTTTCTGGGTGAAGATATACTTCAAACTCTTGTGATCTGTGAACACTTCGCATCGCTTTCCCAAAAGATAGTGTCTCCATGTTTTGAGTGCATGGACAACAGAGGCTAACTCCAAATCATGAGTAGGATAGTTTACTTCATGAGTTTTGAGTTGTCTCGAAGCGTAAGCCACAACTTTTCCTTCTTGCATAAGTACTGCACCCAAACCATGATGAGATGCATCACAATATACTTGGAAATCTTTTTCTAAGTCTGGTAAACACAAGACTGGTGCTGTCACAAGTCTCTTCTTCAATTCCTGAAAGCTGAGTTCACAACCTTCAGACCAAGCAAATTTCTTGTCCTTCTTTAGCAATTCTGTCATAGGCTTAGCAACCTTGGAGAAATTCTCAATGAACCTTCTGTAGTAACCTGCTAAGCCAAGGAAACTACAAACTTCTTTCACTGACTTAGGAGATTCCCATTCAGTTACAGCTGAAACTTTAGCAGGATCAACTGCTACACCATCTCTTGTCATAACATGTCCAAGAAAACCAACTTCATTCAACCAGAATTCACACTTGCTGAATTTGGCATAAAGTTTATGCTCTCTAAGCTTCTCAAGTATCAGACGCAAATGTCCTTCATGCTCTTCTTTGCTCTTGGAGTAGATTAAAGTGTCATCAATGAAAACGACAACAAACTTATCAAGGAATTCCATGAACACCTTGTTCATCATATTCAAAAAGTATGCTGGAGCATTGGTCAAACCAAATGGCATCATGGTATACCCATACAATCCATACCTTGTGGTGAAAGCTGTCTTAGGTATGTCTTGTTCTCTTATCTTGAGCTGGAAATAACCTGACCGGAGATCAATCTTTGAGAACACACAAGCTCCTTTTAGCTGATCAAACAAGTCGTTGATTCTCGACAAAGGGTATTTGTTCTTGATAGTCACCTCATTGAGCGAATGGTAATCTATGCATAACCTTTGACTTCTATCTTTCTTCTCCACAAATAAAACTGGGGCTCCCCAAGATGAAGAACTTGGTTGAATAAATCCTTTCTGCAACTGTTCTCCAAGTTGTTTCTTGAGCTCTTTCAGTTCATCAACTGACATCTTATAAGGTCTCTTTGCTATTGGTCCAGATCCTGGTAGCAGATCAATAAGAAACTCCACATCTCTATCTGGTGGCATTCCCGGCAATTCTTCCGGAAACACATCCGGATATTCACTCACAATGGGCACACTATTTATGTTAACCCCCTTAAGAGAATTTAGCTTACTCCCTTTTGCTTCAAAGTTAGACTTGAATTTAATCCATTTTCTTTCCGGGGTTGTGAGTGCAACTGTACGATTAGCACAATCTAGAACTCCTTCATACTTAGCCATCCAATCCATTCCCAGAATTACATCCAGTCCTTGGGAATCTAGAATTATCAGACTCACTGGAAACTTATGCTTTCCAAACTCTATCACTAGATCCCGGCATCCAAGACTTACTATCATATCTCCCCCTGGAGAACTAACTTTTATTGGACACCCAATGTTTTCAGTCGGAAACCCATTTCTATCAACAAATGCTTTTGATATGAATGAATGCGATGCTCCAATATCAAAAAGAACAAGTGCTGGAATAGAATTGAGTTTGAACTTACCAGCAACAGCATCTGGCTCTTCATAGATTTCCTCCACATTGATGTGGTTCACTTGTCCCTTCTGAAGAGGGTTGGGCTTGTTGGGTCCTTCAACTTTCTTTTCTGGGCAATCATTGGCATAATGCCCCATCTTCTTGCACTTGAAGCACTCAACCTGACTGATGTCCCTCTTGACAGGCTGGCTTCCACTGCCACTTCCACTACCACTGTGGTGGCTCTTATATCCACCCTTGTGGTTCTTGTACTTGTCATTGTCATGACTGCGGTGATGCTTGTTGTCATGACGATTGTGGTTGTGGTGCTTGTTGAATTTCCCATGCTTGTGGGATCCTGAGCTTCCATTGTCATCATAATGGGAACGTTTGTGAGACGATCCCGAGCTGTGCTTGTTGGAGTGCTTTCTCTTCCTACTCTCAACTTGCTTCATTTTGTTCTCCAAAATAGCAGCCTTATCACAAAGAGACTGATAAGTGGGAACATAGGCCACTGATAGCTGCAGATTCAGTTCATCATTCAGGCCCTCGAGAAATTTCTCCCTTCTCTTAGCATTGGTGTCAACTTCATCCAGTGCATAACACGCCAGATTGTTGAACTCCTCAATATACTCTGCCACGCTGCGGTGGCGTTGCTTCAAGTTATGAAACTCCTTCTTTTTCAGACTCATCACTCTGTATGAGATATGAGCAGTACGAAAGCCATCCTCAAAGATAGCCCATGTCACATCTTCTATGGGAGTGGTGATCTGGAAGTTATCCCACCAAGTGGCGGCTGGTCCTTCCAGCAAATGTGCTGCAAATCTGACCTTTTCTGCATCAGTACAGCCCACAGTTACCAAGTCCTTGTTCACAGAGCGTAGCCAATCATTGGCCACCATGGGATCAGTTGTTCCTGAGCACTTTGCTGGCCTCAATCTCAAGAACCTGGTAAGCATGTCAAAACCCGGTGGGTTGTTGTTGTTGTTGTTATTGTTGTATTGTTGTTGTTTTGGTTCTGGATGAACGCCGTCATCATTTGCATTAGCTGAGTCTGAGCTGTCATCATTTGCTGCATTCCTGGAGTCATGTTGTTGTTGTTGGGGTTGGGATTTGCACGACGGGGAGGCATCTGTGGTTTGTTCAATAGAGATAAGAATGAGATACCCATAGATGCTTTCATGCACAATACATCACATCAACAAACACAAAGCATGCAACAAAAAGATAAAGGTTCAACAACAAGATAATAAGTTCGCAAAGTAAAACACACACAAATATCAAGCCATCCACATGTTGGATGGTCAAATAACAAGTTCCCAACAACAAGTATGATAATAAATGATAAATGAGTAGTCAAGTCTACTCCTCGGCATCAACCTCCTCCTCAACAAAGGTAAGACCTGCATTCTCCATTGCGGTCTTGTATTCCTCGACATTGGCGGTCAAGGTCTCTATTTTGGCTTTGAGAGCCCTCTTCTGAGAACGAAGCCTCTCAATCACCGTTTGCTGATGCTCGAGCTCGAAGTCCTTGGCCTGCAGTTCTTCAGTCATGTCCCGGATCTTCTTGTTCCTATCCTGGACTCGCTTCTCCCGACTCTTGAACTTTCTGTCCTGGCTCTCGAATTTCGCCTCCATCTCCTTGACTATCTCATCTTGTTCCGCGAAGAGCTTGTCCTTCTCGCGAAGCTGCACCTGGAGTTCGTCATTGTTGAGCATGACGTTGGTCATGTCGGTGTCCACGTGCCTAATGAGAGTCTCTAAGTCCTGGAGGTATAGGCGTATCGGCTCCGCTGTCTCCCTCGAAGTGTCCTCGAAGTCGATGGACTCTCCATCCTCATCACGTCTACCGAAGACGTGAAAGTGAGTACCTCTAACCTGTCGAGAGTGTCTCCCTAGCAGACGTCCTATCAGATCCTGCATGACTACCTCAAGGCCTCTCTCCTTGTCATCGTGCATGAGCTTGAAGATGATAGCCTCCGTGGTAGGCTCAGTCTGTCGTCCGGGCTGATTGACCTTGAAACCCCAAAGGTCTTTCCTCTCAAACTTGGTGAGGGGTAGCACCATGATGGTAGGAAGAGGCAGATTGAGCAAAGTAGTGAGCTCAACAATACGAGGACCAAAGCGAGTTCCCTGGAACTCCTCAATAGTGCTGATGGTAACATTAGGCATCTATTTATAAGATAGAAACAGTTAGAACAACACAATTTTAAGATAAAACACAAAGCAAAGCATCACATACATAACCTTGGAAATCAAAACACACAACTCATGGCATACATGGTTCCATTACAACAATCAAGGTTCAACTTATTTTTAAAGCAACATTTGGAAAATAGGGTGATAAGTGGTGGTCTGACTAACGAAGTACGCTTACAATCCTATCTCACTAGATATGTTGGCTAACACAATGTTTCTAGAAGCAATCAGTCTATCTTGCTCACATGACTCCATCACTAAGTCTATAATGTCTCCTCTTAGGGTTTGGTTGGTAGCCTCCAACTCTTGGGTATGTTTCTTCTCTTCCTTTAGGTCATTTTGGAGGTTGAGCATTCTGCACTTGACTCTATCACCAAGTTCTTTGATGGTCTTCCAAGTTGCATCGCTTGCTGATTCAAAGAATGTAGTGTGCACCACTGAATTGGTGATCATGCAGAATCCTGATTCCTTGTGGTTGTCTTCCTTGTTTTATACAAGTGAAGTTGCACCCACCAGTACTCAACTCCTTCATCCATCACAGGAAAGCCTTTGTACACAGCTGCACCATGTATTTCCATTGCAACCATGAGGTCTTTGAGAGCCTTGGGGAATTCTGTTTCACACTCCAAAGTCATTGTCATGAGTGGTCCTTTCCTTACGGCTTCGTTGATGGAGTTCATCTACAAATAGATATGATAAAGAAGATTAGAAAAGTTTACGAGAAGAATAGACAAGTATAGAAGTTGTTGAAATTTTTTCCTTAGTGGTTTCCAATCCTAGGGTCATAATCCTGCAGGCAACACATTGCTCTGATACCATCTGTAAGATCCCTCCTTTATAAAGGAAAAGGATCCCTGTGATTGCAATGCTACTCCCTGGATCAATGCTAGCATCCACAGTTTAAGATGAAGTACACAGATACAAAGGTCATTATTACAGCCATTCCAGAGATAAACATAGTCTTTACAACTCCAAGACCACAGGCCTAATACAAGAGTTTGAATAGGTAAATAAATAAAAGTCTTCATCTTCATGTGCCACAGGCAAACATGTTGAGTGTAGACTCATGACTCCTAATCCTCATCAGAGTAACCTGCAACATCACAAGTTACAGCCACAGTGGGTCAATACATTGGAATAGTATTGGCAAGTGATACCTTAGTATAATTTATGTGGACTAGATACTATATGCAACTTGGCTAAGTGTAGCTTGGCTTGCTTTGCTCAAAATAGGTTTTGCCTATTAGTTGAAATCACTAAGTTTTTTCTTTGTCAAAACTTTCCCCAAGGAACCACCAATAGACATTGAGGTCCTTCACCCTTGTTCACCCACAAGTTTTTACTTAGAAATTGGGATGAGGAGATTATTGATAGCTTCCATGTCTTGATGCTCAAGTTGTCCATTACCATGGACTTGGCTAAGTACTTAGATTCTTCCATCTGCAGAGGTTGTGCACTTTCCCCACAAGCCTTGATTTTCACCAAGACAGGACCTTTCAGAAGCCTTCCCTTAGACCAAATGGATGCGCTCCAACCTATCATTCCCACTACCACCAACTGTCCAAATGGCTAAGTTCTAGCAACCTATGTGATCCTGGCAGAGCCCATATTGCCAAGTGGCTGCACTAGAAGCTTCTTAACATCTGGCCTCTAAAATCTCTTTGTTCCTGGGTGGCTTTCCACAAGTGAGATACACAAGGTAAACCATAGAGATGGGCCTTGTGTAACCACTCAACATAAACCAATCCTTCCATTCCACCCATGTGTTTCATTAACTTAGTTGTTTTATTAGGCAAAACACAAGTCCAAAGACTTAGAAATATTTTAACATAGCATGTATATTTCAGCACCCTTGGTTGCTACTAGCTAGGCTAAGCATGGCATAGATAGCATCTTAACTTAGAAATTTCCTAGCAATACTACAACTACTAGGATTTCCCAACATGGCATATAAGCAAAATATAGCATGCAAGTCTAATAAAATATTTCTAATGCTTAGTAGAAAACATAGGAATGAAAATATCATGAAGCACCACTTGCCTTGGTAGTTTGGAGAGTAGCTACACTCCTCACAATCACAATCACTAGCACCAAAATCTACACAAAGAATCATAGCCACAAATCACATACAAAACATATACAAACAAACAAAAATATATGAATGCATGCAATATGATATGTGATTATTTTTAAAACTCAACAAAGCAAGTGTACAGTACTGGATAAAAAACAAGTTAAAAACTTGCCAAACAACATTTATTTAAACCTTAAATCATTTCTTAAACAAGCCATATACTCAAATTAGCCTTACATAAGTTTCTGCAAATGAAACCATTTTAACAGAAGCAAAAACTTAAAAACATTACATAAATAGAAAGAGCTTGCTCTCCTGATTCCATTGATATAAAATTTGTCAAATTCTAACGTGGGGATCAAAAGTTATAGCCAAAACAAAATCAAACTTCTAATAGATTCAAAATCTGTTTTTAAATCCAAACAGCTGCCACGCGTCTTATTCTAATTGGCCCGTACCGCTTCGCTCAGGATCGCGTCTGTGAGCCGCTAGATCAACATAATCTGCACGGCTCAGATCTAACTGTACCGCTTCGTTAAGTGACCTAATCTCGCGCGCTGGATCCAGATCCAACGGCCCTGGATCAAACAACCAAAGTTGGGCGGCGCTGGTGGTGGCTACTGGCGGCGGCGCGATGCTACAGGTGGTTCTAGGATCGTCGGAGACGCTTACCAGAAAAGGGACGATGCGTTGATGCTCAACCTAGCGACGGCTTGGCAAGGGGCGCACGGACACGGTCGCTGGAGCTCGTCGAAGTTGCGGGCGGCGTCTGTTGCTTGCTATCGAGGACGTTGCCGAGGCTCTGCATCGACCTAGCACAAGCTAGAGGGTTTAGGAGATGCGCAAGGGCCTGGCGAACAAGACAGTACCAAAGGGGAGGCAAGGGGCGCTCGATTCTTACCGCTATTGCTCGTCGGAGCCAAGCGGCGGCTCTGGTGGTTGCGGGCATGAACGAGGACGGCGACCTGGGTCACGAGCAGGCAAACCAGGGGTGTTAGCAGATGCACAAGGACGTGGCGGTCACGCTCGTTTGAACCAGAGGCAGAGGGGCGGTCGGAGCTTACCAGAATCGCCCGCCGGAGTTGCTCTGTCTGCGGCGGTGTAAGGGCAATTGCGGGCAGCCTGCGGGCGTAGAGGTGGCGCTAGGTGAGGGGAAATGGCCGCGGTGCAGAGGGGGTCTTATAGCCAGAGCGGGGGCGAGGATTGCGCGGCGTATCAATGGCAATTAAGCCTGAAGTAACAGCGGCGAGGTAACGGCGGAGCGAGCGTCGTGGCCGCGCGTGATTGACGACGAAGGCGATGTGGTCGCAGGGTCCACTCGTCAGCGAGTTAAACAGAGAGGGGGTGGGGTCCTGGCATCAGTCTCTTAGTGGGTTCGTCTGCGAGTGAGAAGGAGAGAGGGGGAACCCGGGTGGGCTTAGTGGGCTGCGTCTGCTGCTGGGCTCAATTGCTGGCGCTGGCCCTTTTCTATTTCTTTTCTCCTTTTCTTTTTCTGTTTTGATTTTTTGGAATGAATTTCAAATCCAAATCAAAGGCATTCGAATTTCAAATCTTTTCTGAATTTTGTAAAGTGTAACCATCATGCTTTTGGGCATAAAACCAAGTGGTCTTTCTATACTTGCTTGGTCCCTTTGAATAAACAAAATAAACAGTGCTTTAGCACTTGATTTGGAAATGTTTTGGAGATGGTTTTGAAACCATATTTGTTTTGTGAAGTTTTGTCCCAACTCTACATTAAAACTAATCCACAAGGAAGCAAACAAAACTTGGTTTAAAATTCTTTTGCTCTCAATTGAGAGTAGCATTTGATTTATGTTTGCTCACATAAAATAATAGCACTAAGTGCTTCTGTTTTCTTGAAATGAGTTGAAAAAAATGATCCCTAAATTATATGCATGCATGTATGATATGCAATCTTTGAAATCATGATTTTAGGGATGTTACATAGATTGGTAATTGTAAGTTCATATTTTCTGAACTTATCCATATGTGCATAGCAGGCACACAGACTGCACACACACAAGCATGCAGATGATGTGTTGTCGACCACACAAGCATAGTCAGGATCACAAAACCACAGCACAGCCGAGGAGAAGCACCTCAGTGCACCACTCCAGTACATAACACACCAGCATAGCCAGGGTAAACAACAATTTAACCAAGAACAGCAACCAAACCAACCACCCAGATCAACCCAAACATCACCAGGATGGTGACATAAGGAGGGGGAATGGATCTGGTGAATAGCAAGGTCAAGAACAGGAGCTAGGAGGAGCAGGAAAGCTCAAGAGCAAGCTCAGAAACACAGTTAAAGCAGATCAAGATCCAGACCAAGATCAAGATCAACAATCTACTATACCGACATGAAATCTTGTGGTGAGTCTCATAAAACCATCACATGTTTTCATCAGAATATCTAAACAAAATCATGTGTTGCTTTATGTAATGATCTCTCAATATGCACCCAAGAGGGGTGAATCTATCCTAGAGATTTCAAATATAAGGATAAGAAATCAAGCTCAACCACAAACACTAAACCCTCAGACCAGAATCACTGGGTTCAGTGTTATATTTACAACTTAGATCATTTTCATTTGATCCTATTAGATCAGGGCACATCTCTCAAGGAAAGAGTAGCACCTCTAATCCTATAAGATTCAAACAAATTATAGCCCAACTAACTAGGAATTAAATCCTAGAGCCTCAGACCAACATCAAAGGCAGGCAAGATAAGAAATCTACCATATCATCTTATCAATTCTAATCACAAGCATAATCAAGCTAAGCCTAGAAATAAAAAAACAATCACTTGTGTGCCAAAATACAATGGTATCACAAGGACAAGTTCTTAATGAGCTAAAATCATCTTTGCTTGGTTCCCACGGGAAAAATGAACAAATCATTATATATCATTTTCCTGAAGCTAAGTGCCAGGAATCAACATTTAAAAGGAATCTATACATCCACAGAAAATCATTACATACAATGATATGATTCAGAGTGTATCATCTCAAACAAGTCCACCTTATAATTGCAATAAGCAACTACTGAGAGAAATCCACTGGCAAGCATAAGTATTCTGACAGTAGGGAAACTTCTAAGATCAACAGCATAATCCCATCAATGATTCCATTGAAACATTATCATAAATCATGGTAGATTACCACTAGGACAAATCTAACAGGCAACTAGTATCATCAAAGCTACTAACAGTCCTTAACCACAGTAGGTAATCATTTCCCATGATCAAATATGATCAACACTAAATCTAAAGCATGACAGATATGATCCACAGGGGTTATAAACCCTAATCCAGATATGAACCAATCAGCACATAATCACTCAACATAAGAAGCCACTAGCTACACACCAAAAAAGGATCAAGATAGTAGCATGGACAAACACCATGGACACCACTTACCCGAGGTCCTCGCTGATAAATCGAAGAGGAAGCAAAGGGGCCGACGAACCGCGGTGGCACAGGGAGCACCCAGGGGGGCGCTGCAACCTGCACCTGCCACGGCGGCGGCCGCAGCAAGAACGGGAGCAGCACACCACCGCAGGCGGCATCGTGGCGACGACAACATCTTTTCCGATCCCTAGGGTTCTGGAATGGGTTGGAACTGACCATGGGGAAGCCCCGGAGTCAAATCCAAGTGGATAGAACGAACGAGCGTCATCGACAACCCCAACTCGCACCACCGTGGTGGCCAGAGCGGCCGGCAACGGCGAGAATCGACGGTGGCGGCATCGCCGGCCACGGGGGCGAGTCAGAGGAGGAGGAGATAAGGTCGAGGGAGAGAAGGAGGCAGAGTGGGCCTGATGGGCCAAAACTCTTCGGGGTGTTCTTTTTGACCCTGCCCTATTGGGCCACCCCGACCCAATAAGCCCAAGGGGCCAGCTCATGTTGTTTAATAAATCTTTTGATCAATTGGAAAAGACCAAAATACCCCTGACCTCAATAAAATTATAGAAGATAAATAAATAATCCAAAAATTATACATGAAATATTTTTGGATTCACAATAATCCACTCTTTCCAAAGAAAAGAAAATATCAAATTTTGGACATTTAAAATTTTATAAGAATTTTGTAATTTATATATTCCTTATGGAATTCTACAAAAAATCATTGGAAGGTGATAAAATAAATAAAAATCACTTTCATTATTTATTAATATTATAGTGTTTTTTGAAAAATACCAAATAAATATTAGTAATAAAAATAATTTATATTTCTAGAAGAATAAGTGTTTCTAATACAAGTAAAATACCAAAAATCTTGGAAAAATAAAAATTCTAATATAATCATGTATTATTATTTCACTTAATTAAATATTTATTATTTAGTTATAAAGTAATAAAAAAATCATAACTTATTATTTATTGATCACAAAAATAAATATACCAAAATAATCATAAAATAATAAAAATCTCATACTATACTTTAAATTAAACAAAAACTCAAATATTTTAATAACACAAATTTAAACTTAGTCACTTCATTAATAATTCATAAAAGTATAAATAACATTTATTAATATCCTTTAAGTAAATAAAACAAGTTTAATATATAATACAAATCTTAAATATTAATAAAATGAATCTCTAATGGTTCAAAAACATTATAAACATATTAAACTATCTTAAACTCTAAGTGAATATTATATACCCAAAGGATTCCAACTCATGATAAAAACCTTAAAGAACATCTTGTGAATAAATCAGATCCTTTCCATTTCCTTTAAATTATCAAATTTCAACAATTACCATAACACTAAAGAAAGTTTAAGGATAGTTAAATAAAAATTATATCCGGAATTATAAACCCTACTCACTTATCTATAAAAGGTAAATGATACTTCTCTATTATAGAATTAAGAAACCATTATCTCAAGTAACAGAACAAACATTCTTAAAGTAACTTAAAGAACACCTTTCAGATATACAAGATACCAGGGTGTAAGTATCATACTTTCAAAACTATCCACATTTTAAAGTTAACTTTAGTCTCCAAAAGTCTAAATATAATACCATACACATTACTACATGTTTTATAGTTAACTTTGGTCTGAAGTAGTTAATCTATAAAGCCGCTTAAAGCTCAAACCATTTGATTAAAACAAATAACATCAACCATCACTAACTAACCACAAGGTTATTTAGACCTTAGAAGAGAAACCATTTCTTCGAAGGTTATCCTTTTTGCCACTTTAAATAAGAAATCTTGTATAAGTAGTCCTAACTAGTATGTCATAAGGATGTATATTTTATTCCTACATATGTGTTGACTCCAACCACTCATAAACTCTAATAAGAATACAACTACGAAAATTATCCAAAAGGACCACACATTCCAAAGTAACCACTTTCGAAATCCAAACCCTAGAACAACATTATTTCCGGAATTTACACTTAAAACGTGCATCACACTACTTATGCATAAAAGCATATTGCTTCTTTAAACATTAGTCCTTACTGGACCAATGATGCTGATTTCAGATTTTGGATCTTATACACCGACTCGAAGACACTGAGTGCATAATCTTGCAATCACAAAAGGCAAGTTCACACTTTCTCATGTCCTTTTTTTATTTTCTATAAAGTATTTTACAAATCCAGTGTTGTCTTCACCTACATTTGAAAAAGTTCAGAAAACACTATTTTCAATAATATGAGCACTATTGATTACTGATCCAGGGTGATCGGCTAATCTATTAAATATGACAGTTGGGATACCACTGTTCAGAACTATATCACCTAGGACTTAACAACCAATGTCGCCAGTGATTCTTGCGCCGTATATTACGCGTTGACCATGAGATTTGGAATGGGGCGGAGAAGTCAGCTGTATCTTCTTCCTCTCGCATGAAGCCGATGCGCAGGTCGTGGCTGTTATCCTCGTAGCATGCATATTAATTGGTAATTCGTAGAGGATATGCAACATATGGGTGGGAACCCTCATCGTCCCACGATAGTTCTGACATCTAACGGTTTGTACAAACCGTTGCCGTAATTCGTTATGTGGGCATGGTCTATACCAAGGAGGCATGCGGGGTCGCGAAGGGGGCAGTGATTGGCTTGGATCATCTTCTGGGCCCCACATCATGGAATTGTGGACGGGAATAAGCTGCCCGATTGTGCAACAAAGAGTTGATCTCTCATGGGTAAAGTAACACACCTTTGTAGAGTGTAAGAAGTGTACCTTGTTACTCCCTGTTCCGGGAAGGAGCTGCGAACGCGGCGGGAAAGGAACCCCATGAAGGTTCTGGTAAACCTGTGAAGGCTGATGGACATAGCTTTTCAGAATAAAAGCAACCTTTGAAGAAATGTTTACGAAAACTTGCATTGCCTACGACCTATGGTCTGTGGCTGTAGATATAGTGCATCGAACACTCCTTTTCTAGTGAATTTGCTGAGTAAGCTCGTACTCAAAGTATCTTCTTAACCCTTGCTAGATTTTGAAGCCTTAAAATGAAGACTACATCGAGAAATGCTCCAGGACTTATCAAAAACAGCCAAAGCTCTTCAATGAAGACAAGAAAGCCAACATATACCTCAACTCAAGTGAAGACAAGGTTACTGATTAGATAGAAATGCAATCTCTAACCAAAGAACCTATCTCTGTAGTGTGTTGCAATAGCAGCAAATGCCAAATTCCTTAGTTGAGTGCTAGTTTAAAAAGTATAATAGCTTTGTCTTATTTATCTTTGATTCTTCTTCGTAAGAAGTTTTTTCTCTCTCTTATACCTAGTCTGTTCTCTGGGTCTTATGTAAATAGTGAGTTGTAACCTTTAAGCCATGTATTGGACCCGTTGTGTGTCTGTTGTGCCATTCTGAGGGATGCAATACGCGTGAATGGTGTTTCATTGGTGTTATGTCAACGACTATAGTATACTACATCTTGAAGTGGTATGCTGGGTCACCGCAGAGGTTTAGTCAACGGATCCGCCACATTCAGATATGTGTGTACTTTGCAAATCTTTATGTCACCATCTTGGGCATGCTCTCGAATAGCGTGAAAACATAGCTTGATATGCTTCAGCTTCTTGTGTGACCTTGGTTCTTGCGCATTGGCTATGGCGCCCATGTTATCACAATAGATAGACATTGGGTCCAGCGCACTTGGAACCACTCCAAGCTCTGTAATGAACTCCTTCATCCATATCGCCTCTTGTGAAACCTCCGAAGCAGCTATGTATTCCGATTCAGTTGAAGATCTCGCCACAAAACTTTGCTTTGCACTCCTCAAGCTAACTGCTGCACCATTCAAAGTAAATACGTATCCAGATTGAGATTTAGAATCATCCGGATCGGTGTTCCAACTAGAATCGGTGTAACCATTAACAACAAGTTGTTCATCACCTCCATAAGAAAGAACCATATCCTTAGTTCTTCTCAAGTACTTAAGGATGTTTTTTACCGCTGTCCAATGATCCACTCCTGGATCACTTTGATATTTGCTAGTAAAATTAACAGCATATGCAATGTCGGGTCTAGTACATAGCATGACATACATAAGAGATCCTATGGCTGAGGCATAGGGAGTCTTACTCATCCTTTCTCTGTGACAACATGGGAAAGAACCCATTCTTGCTATCTTCCATTCCAAACCTCTTTAGAACTTTGTCCAAATATGTACTCTCTGACAATGATATTAGATGTATCGATCTATCTCTATAAATCTTTATGCCTAATATGTAAGCTGCTTCGCCAAGATCTTTCATTGAAAAACTATTATTCAAATAATACTTGACACTATTAAAAGGTCTAAATCATTCCCAATCAACAATATGTCATCTACATATAGTATTAAGAATGCTACAGAGCTCCCACTCACTTTCTTGTAAATACAAGCTTCTCCATAAGTTTGTATAAAACCAAAGCTTTTGATCACCTTATCAAAACGTTGATTCCAACTCCGGAATGCTTGCTTCAATCCATAAATGGACCATTGAAGTTTGCATACCTTGTTAGCATCTTTAGGATCGACAAAACCTTTGGGTTGTACCATATACAACTCTTCATCAATGTCTCCATTGAGGAATGCCATTTTGACATCCATCTACCATATCTCAAAATCATAATATGCAGCGATTGCTAACATAATCCTCATAGACTTTAGCTTCGCTACCGGTGAGAAAGTCTCATCGTAGTCAACTCCTTGAATTTGTCGAAACCCTTTTGCGACAAGTCGAGCTTTATAGACAGTAACATTACCATCAGCATCTGTTTTCTTCTTGAAAATCCATTTGTTATCGACAGCCTTCCGGCCATCCGGTAAGTCCACCAAAGTCCATACTTGGTTTTCATACATGGATCCAATCTCGGATTTCATGGCTTCTTGCCATTTATTGGAATCTGGGCTCATCATCGCTTCCTCATATGTCGCAGGGTCATCGGTGTTGTCCACCAACATGACACTCATAACGGGATCATACCAATCAGGAGTGGTACGAGTTCTTGTTGACCTGTGAAGTTCTGTAGTTACTTCAACCAAAGTTTCATGATCAACATCATTAGCTTCCTCTCTTATTGGTGTAGGCACCATAGGAACTACTTCCGGTGCTGCGCTACTCGCAAGTTCAAGAGAAGGTTCAACAACCTCGTCGAGTTCTACTTTCCTTCCAATCACTTCTTTCGAGAGAAACTCCTTGTCTAGAAAGTATCCATTCTTGGCAACAAAGATTTTGCCCTCAGATCTATGATAGAAGGTATACCCAATAGTTTCCTTCGGGTATCCTATGAAGACGCATTTTTCCGCTTTGGGTTCAAGCTTGTCGGGATGTAACTTCTTTACATAAGCTTCGCAACCCCAAACTTTAAGGAACGACAATTTAGGTTTCTTCCCAAACCATAATTCATACGGTGTCATTTCAACGGATTTAGATGGTGCCCTATTTAAAGTGAATGCGGCTGTTTCTAACGCATAACCCCAAAATGATAGTGGTAAATCTGTAAGTGACATCATAGAACGAACCATATCTAAGAGAGTTCAATTACGACGTTCGGACACACCATTACATTGTAGTGTTCTCGGTGGTGTCAATTGTGAAAGTATTCTGCATTTCTTCAAATGCTCGCCAAACTCGTAACTTAGATATTCACCTCCACGATCAGATCGTAGAAATCTTCTTGTTACGTTGATTCTCTACCTCACTTTGAAATTCCTTAAACTTCTCGAAAGTTTTGGACTTATGTTTCATGAAATAGATATACCCATATCTACTCAAGTCATCCGTGAAGGTAAGAACATAGCGATGACCACCACGTGATGCTACACTCATTGGACCACACACATCGTTATGTATGATTTCAAATAAGTCCGTAGCTCGCTCCATCATACCCGAAAATGGAGTCTTAGTCATTTTACCCATCAGACATGCTTCACATCTTTCAAGTGATTCAAAATCAAGTGATTCAAGAAGTCCATCGGAATGGAGTTTATTCATACGCTTCACTCCAATATGAACAAGACGACAGTGCCACATATAGGTTTGAGTTATCACTCAATTTCAAAAGTTTAGCTTCAATGTTATTAATGTGTGTATTACCACAATCGAGATTCATTAAGAATAGACCATCTATCAAAGGTGCATGTGCATAAAACATATTACTCATATAAATCGAACAACCATTATTCTCGGACTTAAACAAGTAACCGTCTCGCAATAAACATGATCCGGATATAATGTTCATGCTCAACGTAGGCACCAAATAACAATTATTTAAGTATAAAACTAATCCCGATGGTAGATGAAGAGGTAGCATGCCGACCGCGATCACATCAACCTTTGATCCATTTCCAACGCGCATCATCACCTTGTTCTTCACTAGCTTCCATTTATTCTGCAGCACCTGTTTTGAGTTACATATATGAGCAACCGAACCAGTATCAAATACCCAGGCACTACTACGAGTACTAGTGAGATACACATCAATAACATGTATATCGGATATACCTTTCTTCTTGATGTTGTCGTTCTTCAAATCCACCAAGTAATTAGGGCAATTCCGCTTCTAGTGACCCTCTCCCTTGTAGTAAAAGCACTCAGTATTAGGCTTAGGCCCAGCCTTGGTCTTCTTCGCCGGCGCGGTAACTTTCTTACCGCCCTTCTTGAAGTTTCCCTTTTTCTTAGACTTGCCTTGCTTTTTGAATTTGGTGGTATTATTGACCAACAACACTTGGTGCTCTTTCTTGATCTCCACTTCTGCAGACTTTAACATGGAGAATACTTCGGGCAACGACTTTTCCATGTTTTGCATATTGTAGTTCATCACAAAGTTCTTGTAACTTGGTGGTAGTGATTGGAGGACACGGTGAATCCCCAAAGCATTAGGAATCACTATACCTAAGCTTTGAAGCTTGCTTGCGTGCCCAGACATCTTAAGCACGTGCTCACTAACGGAGCTGCCCTCTTCCATCTTGCAGTTAAAGAACTTTTCAGAAGCCCCATAACTCTCAACTGCCGCGTGAGCCTCAAATATCATTTTGAGTTCACGGACAATATCATGTGGGTCATGGTTCTCAAACATTTTCTAAAGCTCCGATTCCAAACCATACAAGATAGCACACTGAACTGTGGAGTAAATGATTCTTTTGAGCGAGGAAAACATTCTTTACCTCATCGGCAGCATCAGCTGCAGGCAGGTTACCCACCGGTGCATCCAGCACATAGGTCAAATTACCAGCATTGACGACAATCCTCAAATTGCGGAACCAATTCGCGAAGTTGCTTCCATTGTTTTTCAACTTTTCTTTCTCTAGGAACGCATTAAAATTGATGGTAGGGGCCTCCATTGATCTACAACATATTTGTAATAGTTTAGACTAAGTTTATGACAAATTGAATTCTAATTAATAGTTAAATTAATCTAGGTGAACTCTCACTCAAAACAATATCCCTCACATTGTTTTAGTGATCACACGAACCAAATCCACCACATCAAAACCGATCATCACGAGAGTTGATGTAGCTTCAATGGCGAACAATCAACATGTTCATCATATCTACTATATGACTCATGCTTTACCTTTCGGTGATCCGTGTTCCGGGACCATGTCTGTACATGCTAGGCTTGTCAAGATCAAACCTTAGCTTCCGCATGAGCAAATCTGGCTTGCTCACGTTGTATACACTCGCAGAATCTAACACACCCGATCATCACGTGGTGCTTCGAAACAACGAGCTTTAGCAATGGTGCTTACTAAGGATGAACACTTCAGAACTTGAAATTGTGTGCTTGAGGGATCATCTTATAATGCTACCGTCGTGAACTAAGCAATACAAGATGCATAAAATGATTAACATCACATGCAATTCATAATATGTGATATGATATGGCCTTTCTTCTTGTGCTTCCGATCTCCATCTTCAAGCACGAACATGATCTCCATCATCACCGGTATGGCGTCAAGGTCAATGGCGCCGCTTCATGGTTGTCGTCCACCGGCATCAACTATTACAACTACTTTGAATAGACACGCAGGTCTTAACGGAATTTAAAAGACAACCATATGGCTCCTGCCGGTTGCCAACTTACAATAAGGAACATTGCATACATCATATATAATCACAATCATGGCCATATCACATCACAGCACACCACTGCAAAAAAAAGTTAGACGCCTCTAATTTTCTTTGCATATTTTACGTGGTTTGGGATTTCAATAAGTGTCGTTCTATCTTACAAACAAGAACCACAACGTTGATGTTTGAACTATCAAGTGCCCATTGTAAATTGAATCTATACTATGATGGGAGAGACAGACACCCGCAAAGCCACTTACGCAATACAAGTTGCATGTTAAGCGTGGAGCAAGTCTCATGAACGATGTCATGTAAGGTTATCCCGGGCCGCTTCATCCCATCATACCGCAAGATGCAAAGTACACAAAAAGCAACTGATAATAAAAGCACCACCGCCCATAATGACCATTGTGTTCTACTCGTGCAACATATCTACATATAGACACGACTCTGATACCACTGTAGGGGTTCGTAGAATGGAAAATAAAAAAATTCTACCGCATGCACACAAACAAGCCAAGATCTATCTACTAGATTGTAGCAACGAGTCGATAGAAGCACTCACCCTCGAAGATTCCAAAGCGGTTAATAAGAGCAGATTCTCGTGGGTGATGTAGTCGTACACTTGCCGATCTCAAAGATCGCGTAGACGATCCTTCCGGCAGCGCTTCCGCGGTCGGTCACATGTTCGGTACTCGATGAAGACCTTCCTCTCCCTTGTTCCAGCAGGCAGCGGAGGTTGTAGTTCTCTCCTCGCGATTCTGGCAGCACGACGGCATGGTGTCGGAAGTAGAGGGAAGATCCCGCAGGGCTTCGCCTAAGCCGGTGCGAGTTATGGTGGATCTAGGGTTTCCCGGTGATCTAGGGTTTAGAAGACCGGGAGGAGAAGGAGGTGTCGGCGGCGGCTAGGGCGACGGCGACGGGCCGGCGGCGGCGCGACGACGACGATGGCTGGGCGGCGCGGCAGCGGCGGTGGCGGCTTGGCGCGGGGAGGGCTAGGGCTTGGTGTTTAGGGGCAGCCCTCCCCCTCTATTTATGAGAGGGGCAGCCTTGGGAGGGTGGGTTTGAATCGAAACCCAAACCCAAGTTGGATTGAGAGAAGGACTCGTTCCTTCTTCCACTAGGAAACCATTGTTCCAGTTTGACTTTTCAAACTCCCGTTTGACTTTCAATTTAGAGCTTTAATTCTCTCTCACAAATGCTCACACCAAGTGACCTAGGATATGATCCAATCATTCCACTTACCCATGACACATTCATGGACCATTCCCCTTCCGGACCGGTGAACCTTCTAGAACCTTCTAGAATCTCTCCGATCAAAACATCGAAATCATTACCGAACTCTGAAATCGGACTTTGCTTATATGAATCTTATTATCCGGACCATTCCGGATCTCCTCGTGATATCCCGGATCCCATCCGAGACTCCGAACACCATTCGGTATCCCTACTAACATTCCATATATACTAAACAACATCGAATCCTTAAGTGTGTCTCCCTACGGTTCGTGAATTATGCGGACATGACCGAGACACTTCTCCGATCAATAACCAGTATAGGAATCTGGAAATTCATATGGCTCCCACATATTTCTACGATTACTTTACGATCGAATGAACCACTTACATACGATACCAATTTCCCTTTGTCTCACGATAGTTTACTTATCCGAGGTTTTGATCGTCGGTATCTCTACATACCTAGTTCAACCTCGTTACCGATAAGTACTCTTTTCTCGTTCCCGTGATATGTGATCCCTTGTGAGCCAGTCACATGCTTGCAAGCTAATTGGATGACATTCCACCGAGAGGGCCCAGAGTATATCTATCTGTCATATGGATGGACAAATCCCACTCTTGATCCATGTGCCTCAACCCATACTTTCCGAACATTCAATGCCACCTTTATAGCCACCCAGTTATGGTGTGGTGTTTGATGTCATCAAAGCATCCTTTCGGTGATGGTGATTAGCATGACCTTATGGTCGAAGGAATTAGGTTACATCAGAAAGCTTATAGCAAACGAACTATTGAAATGACTTGATCTTCATGCTACGCTTATCTATAGGAGTATGTCCATCACACCATTCTCCTAATGATATGATCTCGTTGTTAATAACATCTCAATGTTCATGATCGAGAAACCACGATCATCTATTAACCAACATGCTAGTATTATAAAGAGGCTTTACTAGGGACTCTAATTTAGTTTACAAATCACACGAGTATTAATGTTTCCGGTTAATACTATTATAGCATGAATGTAAACATTTATCATAAACACAAAGATATAATAATAACCACTTTTATTATTGCTTCTAGGGCATATCTCCAACACAAACGCGATGTCAGGCCTTGTAGCGCTAGCCAAGTACATAAGCGAGCCAATTATTTGAGAGTATGTTAATTGATCTCTAATGGTGCCTCGATTCTTTTGAAGTAGTACACTAGGATCATACGGTGTTGGAGAAGACTTGCAGCCGCTATACCCAAAGCGACTCAAAATCTTGTCCACATAGTGAGACTGAAGCAGTGTGATCCCACTATCATCATCTCTCAACAGTTTGATGTTCAAGATAACATCAGCTACTCCTAGATCCTTCATCTCAAAAGACTGAGATAAGAAATCCTTGGCCTCCTCAATTACAGTAAGGTTAGTCCCAAAGATCAGTATGTCATCAACATACAAACATAGAATAACTCCTTCGCCCCCACCATGGCGATAGTATACACACTTGTCAGCTTCATTTACAACAAAGCCTGCAGCGGTTAAAGTTTTATCAAACTTTTCGTGCCACTGCTTAGGTGCTTGTTTAATACCATATAAAGACTTCAGCAGCTTGCACACTTTTATTTCTTGACCATTTACTACAAAACCATCTGGTTGATCCATATAAATTTCCTCATCAAACTCTCCATTTAGGAAAGCCGTCTTAATGTCTATTTGATGAACGATAAGACCGCGTGAGGCAGCTGGGGAAAGTAGTACTCGAATGGTGGTCAACCTTGCTACAGGTAAGTAAGTGTCAAAGAAGTCTTCACCTTCCTTTTGGGTATAACCCTTGGCCACAAGCCTTGCCTTGTACTTTTCAATAGTACCATGAGGCCTTAGTTTCTTCTTAAACACCCATTTAAATCCTACAGGTTTGCACCCATAAGGACGATTAGTGATCTCCCTGTTTCATTAGCTAAAATGGATTCCATCTCACTACGGACGACTTCCTTCCAGTGGTCATCATCAGGAGATGCATAGGCTTATGAAATAGAAGTGGGAGTATCATCCACGAGGTATACAACAAAATCATCACCAAAAGACTTTGCAGTCCTCTGTCTCTTGCTCCTTTTAGGAATTTCGTTATCCTCCTCCTCGGGATTTTCTAGGTGTTCGACTGGAATGATTGGTTCAGAAATTGTATCTAATTCCTGACATGATGAGTTAGGCATATCCTTCATGGGAAAGATATCCTCAAAGAAAGTTGCATCATTTGACTCCATGATTTTACCAACATGCATGTCTGGTACTCCGTTTTTACTACCAAGAATCGATAGCTAATGCTACGAAAAGCATATCCCAGAAATACATAGTCCACAATTTTTGGTCCAAGCTTGCGCTTCTTGGGGACTGGCACATAAACTTTTGCCAAACAACCCCAAGTTCGTAGATAAGAGAGATTTAACATTTTCTTCTCCCATTCTTGAAATGGAGTAATTTCTTTGTTCTTTGTGAGAACTCGGTTTAGGACATGACATGCGGTCAATAATTCCTCCCCCCATCATTCCTCGGAGAGACCCGATGTGTCTAACATGGCGTTAACCAAATTTGTTAGAGTGCGGTTCTTTCTTTCGGCTATCCTGTTTGACTGGGGTGAGTAGGGAGGCGTCCTCTCATGGATTATACCATGTTCCACACAAAAGGAGTCAAACTCATTGGAAAAATACTCTCCACCACGATCAGACC
Source organism: Avena sativa (assembly GCA_916181665.1). Taxonomy (NCBI): domain Eukaryota; kingdom Viridiplantae; phylum Streptophyta; class Magnoliopsida; order Poales; family Poaceae; genus Avena; species Avena sativa. The sequence goes on along the minus strand of OV702294.1, from coordinate 158,839,887 downwards.
TAAGCCTCTTAATCTTTCGATCAAGTTGGTTTTCCGCTTCAACTTTATAGACTTTGAAGAAACTCAAAGCCTCATCTTTTGTTTTCAGAATATACACATGACAGTATCTCGTAGAGTCATCGATCAACGTCATAAAATATTTCTTTCCACCTTTTGTCAACACACCATTCATCTCACAAAGATCAGAATGTATGAGTTCTAGTGGTGCCAAATTTCTCACCTCTGCAGTCGTATGTGACTTGCGAGGTTGTTTTGCTTGCACACAGGCTAGACACTTAGATCCTTTGACAGTGGTGAAATTTGGGATTAAATTCATTTTAGATACCCGCGTCATGCAACCAAAATTAACATGACAAAGACGTGAATGCCAAACATTTGATATAAGATCAGATGAAACATGATTCACAACTTTATTACAAACATCTGATAATGACAGGCGAAACAGACCTCCGCACTCATATCCTTTACCAATAAAAGTACCAAACTTAGATAGTACAAAATTATTGGACTCGAAAACAATCTTGTAGCCATCGCGACATAGAAGAGATCCACTAACAAGATTCTTATTTATTGAGGGAACATGATACACGTTCTTCAGGCATACGGTCTTTCCCAAAGTGAACTTTAGATCGACCGTACCAACACCATGAACAAAAGCATGCGAGCCATTCCCCATCATCATGGACTGAGTCCCTTTGACCTGATATGAAGAAAACATGGAAATGTTAGAACAAACATGTACATTAGTGCCCGTGTAAATCCACCAATTAGGAGAGTGACATAATAAAAAAATAGTAGGTAATATACCATACCCAACATCCTTCATCTCAACGTCGCCCATGACAATATTAGCGGTCTTGCTGCTCTTCCCATGATGGCGCTTGTCATAGCGGTTGGAGCAGCTAGGAGCCTAGTGATCAGGATCACCGCACATATGACATGAACATTTCTTCTTATCAGTCTTCTTTTTGAAATTGGTAGACTGTGAGGACTTGTTCTTCCCATTGAACTTGCCCTTTCCATCAAACTTGCTCTTGTTCTTGAACTTGTGGGACTGGAAGTTCTTTTTCTGTACCAAGTTGGCACTTGAACCTCCCTCAACAACTCGAGCACGTGTGTCTTTTGCTCTCGCCTTCTCTTCCACATCAAGAGTTCCAATGAGATCCGATACAGAAAACTCCTGTCTCTTGTGCTTTAGAGAAGTAGCAAAGTTCCTCCATGAATGGGGAAGCTTGGCAATAATGCCCCCGACAACGAATTTGTTCGGTAACACACAGGAGAAGTACTCAACCTCCTTGGCCAGTGCCTGTATCTCATGAGCCTGCTCAACGATGAAGCGATCATCATACATCTTGAAGTCATAACATTTCTCCATGATAAATTCACTGCCAGCGTCCGAGACCCCAAACTTGGCCTCGAGAGCATCCCACATGTCCTTGCCATTATGAAATGACATATAGTGTTCAACAATGTTCTCCCCAAGCACAGACAACAGAGCAGCCCTGAACAGTTTGTCAGATTTCTGGAAAACTTGCTCCTGGGCAGGAGTAAGCTCTCCCTCAGGCTTGCCAAGAGTGGCGTCGTAGCAGTTCATGTTCTCAAACCAGAGAACTTCTCTCATGCGCCATCTCTTATAGTGCGTACCCTCAAAAACAGGTGCCTTCTCAAATGCCACGAAACCACTCGGAGTAAATTGCCTATAATAAGGTTTTTAAATTGTTGGAAATATGAGCAATTTACCAAGTGATTTATGCGAAATAAACAACAGGTAAAACATGACTAGAATAATCGAAATTAAACTAGCCAAGTAATCTGACAGAAAGTGTGCAGAGAGTTGTAGATAGATCGAAATAATCTAAACAAGATGAAGAAAGAAAACATACAGCAGTGTGTCAGAGTTAGAGTTGTCACCCATGTCGTCAAGGAAGAGGTTCTCGATGGCAGGGAAGAAGTCGTTGTTGGGGAAGATGTCGTCGGTGTCGGTGAAGGAATCCGTGATGAAGCCAGTAGTCGCGCTGATAGCGCTCCCCAAAAACCATATCGCCCTTCTCCCGTACAGGAATCGAAGAGGCGGGGTTCCGAAGGCCTACTGTTCGGACTCGCGGTGCACGCCGCAAGACGGGATGGGGAAGAACTAGTGGCAGCTCAGTACTCTGGAATTTGGAGGCGGTGGTTCTGACTGTTTGTCTCTGAGGAAAGGAGCGACCTTCCGCTCTTATAGGCACAGGTAGACAGGCGAACAGGTGGTCGTCGGAAGAGGAAACGAACAGGCAGTGACCGAAGCCAAACATTCTCCATTAAGTTCTAATTAAACCTCCACTGAGTTCGTATTTAAAACTCATTAGCAGATTGTTCAAATTCTACACGCCCGTTCATATACCAGTCATGCGTGGCAAAAAAGAACTCGGCTCGGCGATATTCCTACAACCGCGGCGCGCGCGCGTGGCGAGGCATGGCGTGGCGTGGCGGGCGGAGGAGCGCACGTGTGGGACTTTCTTATTCTCCTTCTCATCCTTTTACCAAGTGGTAGGAGGGCCTCCCTTATAAGCTGGTGCAAACCTCCTTCAACTAGCAATATGAGACTAAACATTTATCCCACCTCTTGCCATGCATGAATGAGCCACATGGGCCTCTAGGATTTTCAGGAATTATTGGAATGGAAAATGGGCTGGGCTATTTGGACCAAAATTCCAACAAATTGGTGTTTTAGATGTTGATATGTTTTTCTACAAACTTGCACAAAATTAAAATAGTTTGACTTAGAACAAAACTAGAACATCAATTATTTCGAAACAAAAAAATATCTCTTAAGGGTGGTATTTGGAGTCTTGGACCAAATACACTTTTTAAAGGGATATAAATTAGACTTATGATACTTACAATATATCCACCACTTATATAATATTATGTATTTTTATTTTGAACCTTTTTACCCATTGTTGTTACGAGTTTAGGACTGATGCTCTTGTTTTCGAGATGCCATAAGTTGTTGTTATGCTCAAGTTATTTGCTAAATTGGTTTTATGCGCTAATTGTATTTTTCTATCAACATGGTTCCAACGTGCTAGCACTTCGTTAATGGCATAAGCCCAACCCTATAACTCAAAAATACATTGTTATATCTAGGGATACTGAAAGGATACGGATGTCGCCTAGAGGGGGTGAATAGGCGATTAAAACTTTTCCTAGAGTGTCTCAACAAAGGCTGAATAAAACTAGTGTTTACTTTGTTAAGCACAACCTAGAACAACTAAGGTTCACCTATGTGCATCAACAACTTATGCTAAGCATTACAAGCAACAAAGTGATAGCAAGATATATATTACTTCAAACACGAAGGCTATCACAATGTAAAGTGCATAAGTAAAGAGCTCGGATATAGAGATAACCGAGGCACGCGGGGACACCGATATTTTACCGAGTTCCTCCAAACATGGAGTACGTCTAGTTTGGAGAGGGGGTGGTATCAAACCACCAACTCCACAAAAGGCCTCCCTTATTCTCCGGTGAATCTCACCCCAACGGGATCGATCCACGCTTCCACTATCGGTGCACTTGTCGGTGGCAACCGGAACCTCTCACAAGGTTGGGGCACTTCTCCACAACTTAATTGGAGGCTCCCAACAAATGCTACAAAAGGCCACAATGCCACCAAGGCCACAAAACCGTCTAGGGTTCCAAGAACCCAAGAGGGACAAACTCCAATGAGAAACTCAAACCAAATCCTCCGAGGAGAACTCAAACCGATGCACCAAATGCAAATGGCAAGAACACCACAAAGGTGCTCAAATCCCTCTCTCCCAAATTCCACCAAAGCTACAAAAGCTTATGGGGGAATAAGAGAGGAAGAACAATGGAGGAATTCCACAAAAGACTCCAAGATCTATATCCCAATATGTTCCCCTCACTTAGAGGAGAGATTGATTGGTGGGATTGTAGATCTAGATCTCCTCTTTCAAATCCCTCAAGAATATGCAAGAATCATTGGAGGGATTGAGAGAAAGAAAGCTCAAGAAGGTCAACAATAGAGGGTAAAACTTGCAAGAATGGTTGGGGATACATTGGGGAAGAAGGCCCCTTAAATAGGTCTCCCCAAAATCCAACCGTTGAAGCCCAAAAACGCGAATCCCGGTACTATCGGACTTTTTTCCGGTACTACCGGACATTTCCGGTACTACCGGACATTCCCTGGGGATCCCAGGACGCCAAACACACCTTATTCAGTACCAACCGGTACTAAGGGGCGGTACTACCGGACCTTCGGTACTACCGAACCCTGGTCCGGTACTACCGGTCACCCCTGAACGAAAACGGCCATAACTTTTGCATCCGGACTCCGATTTTGATGACCTTGGGCTCGTTTCAAAGAGGACAACAAGCTCTAAAAGATCATGAAAAGAAACATCATAGTAAAGCAAGAGAGGATAGATCCAAATGACGAAAGGTTTAACCTCTCTCAAAAAGACAAACCGATAAAACCTCCAACATCAAAAACGTAATAGAAAATGCATATGAAATCCGTTTTCGATGAACTGGAGCTTGTCATGGAGATTAACACAAGCTCTAAATCCTCACATGAGTAAGAACCAAATAATGTAAGGTTTTACTTATCTCTAAAATACAAACCGGTAAAACCTCCAAGATCAAAATGCAATAAGATATAAAATGAAAATCCGATTTTGATGAACAAGAGCTTGTTATGAACATTACAACAAGCTCTATATCCTCACATGGAGAAGACCAAATAACAACCAAATACGATGATGCAAGTATGCAAAGGTTTGAGCTCTCTCCGAACGATGTGACCGAGTTACTCATTCGAGAGCCCCTCTTGATAGTACGGTTATCTATCCTAAACCCGGTCTCCCACACACAACATGAGACCGGCAAAAGGGAAAACCTATCAAGATTATACCTTTGCCTTGAGCATTCCACTTGAGCTCGATGTAGAAGAACTTGACCTTCTCAAGATGGAACACCTTTCTTGATTCCTCATCATCGATCCATGATCACCGAGGATGACAAGCATCAAACATGAGATGTTCTAGAGATGGCGCATATTAAGCTTGCACAACACATCTTCTCCTCATATCATAGAACTTGAAGCCAACACATGCTCCAAGCGAGGCCAATGGACAAATCCTACAAGTGCAACTTAATACACACATTAGTCCATAAAGATTGTCATTAATTACCAAAACCACACATGGGGGCCCATATGTTCTTTCAATCTCCCCCATTTTGGTAATTGATGACAATCCCTTTAAGAGGGTTTATATAAGGAATTTTAACGAATAAAATGGTAACACCAATATCAAATACTACATAAGTATGTGATATTGGTACCACCACCATATATAGAGCAAACTCCCCCACAATCTATGCATGTGTGATGAACTTGAATTTCATTGCATATATTGCCAATCATTATCATTGGTGGAGTTTCCACTATATACCACATGCTAAGCAACAACAACGATGCAAGAGCATGAAAGGCAAATGCTTAAGAACAAACTCAAAGCATAAACTATTTCCCTTAAACCCTCTAAAACTTCTCCCCCATTGGCATCGATTGCCGAAATGGGTGACAAGTCCTAGAAGGCCAATATAGTGATAAATCCTCCAAAGGTGTGCATTCACACATATCCAATGATGAATACTTAGGAGGAAGTAGAACTATATCGAGGACCCAAAGATTGCCAAAAGAAATAAAATAAAACGACTCATCACAAATGACGCAAGAAATCACAAGATCCGACAAATCAATTGAAAACAACAAATGAGTCCAAAAGGAAACAACAAGATATTATGATATGAGCAAAAGAGTGTTTTAAATAACAAATAGAGAAGCTCCCCAAGATTTGTGCACAATTAAAAATAAATGCATTAGAATGCATATTGCACAAATATGGAATCCTCGCTCCCCCATAATCATTTAAGACACAACAAATGAAAAAAGCAGACAAATGAGCATTAATAACTGAATTGGATGAGCTCCCCAAAGATAATGCACCAATTATGATAATTGCATTTGGGAACGAGGTGCATAATCATGGAATCCTCACTCATCCAAGTTCATTTAACAATACAAGGCATGAGAGAACAGATATGAGTGCCAAAATGTGCAAACAAGAGGAACATGCACTCATAGGCAATTAAATTTGGAAGCCACCGAAGAATCAAAAGGAATAGAAAGGTGGTCTCCAAGGATTAAAAATCAACTAAAATTATCTTCTCATATGTGTATATGTCTCTAAGTGGAAAATATCACAAAGACATATTCCAAAAAATAAATATGCACACATAAAGAAGACTATACAAGAAAGTACATGAAAGGCAAAAATGAAGTCATAACATAAATCAATAAGATTTTTTGCTTCAAAACATGGCCAAAGGCTCACATATGTCTTATTGTACATTAATGGACTTCAAACACCAACACACTACATATATTACAACTTTCACCAAGGGAAGAGGAGAAAGTTGGAATATATGGAGAAAGGCAACAAGTATCACAAGAAAAATTTAACTAGCAAAATCTCACTATTGCACATGAGAGAAGTTGAGGAAAAGATAGGCAATAAAATTGCTAGATTGACCTATTTGGGATTGGAGGATCGTATGCATGATTTTTTATAGTCCCAAATATATATACTCATCTCAACTTATACACATATACAATAGAGAGTTCTCTTAATACCATGGCTAGAGATACAACAATTACAAATACATGAATTCATGCTAGAAGGCAACCAACAAACGGTTGGAATCAAGATATATGAGCATGAGAAAGAGATACTTGTTACCGAGATATAATTGGTAGGATGTAGAGGATATGAAATCAATGAACATCCTATAGCATGCCTCCAATTTTCATTAACGCACCACTTCTTCAATATTGAGAGACAAACATCCAATATATCTCCAATGTATCTAAAACACATTTAAGTACAAAATGGTCTCCAAACTTATTGGGACCAAAGTAGTTAGTGCAACTACAATACATAGGAGATACTCCACATAAATATGTGCATATTGATATGAAATTTAATTTCATGCACAACTTAGCCGATGGGATTTGGTGGAGTTTCCCCTATATATTGGATCAAAGAAAGCAAGCATGCCATAATATAGATATGTAGTAAATATGCATACACAAGGCTTTCAAGAATCAAAAATGAGATACAATTTGAACAAAAACACCAAGTAAACCGAGATGGCACACACAAGAGTGTGACAAGACAAGCGGTGTCCAAATTGTATCAAAGAACCAATTCAACACATGAAAGCTCACAAGTTCAACAAATGAACTAGGCTAAGGCCAAAAGAGCAAAAATAGATAGAAATAAAAATGCTCAAGGATTTATCTCATTCTAAAATGGTCAAATCAAGAAACAAGGTATGATACAAAACCAACTCCCAAAAAGAGCAAGGTTCCAACAAGAAACCAAACTCCCCAAACTTTTCATGATGGCACAAAGTACCAAAACGAAAAGATTGAGCATCCAAGCACATAAAACTCAATATGGATCAAACAAAGAAGCATAAAAGGATTGTTCTAGATAATATAGGAGAGCTCACCCATAAGTAGTACATTATATATAATTTTGCTTTTGAATGCAAAATGCACACAAATGAGATCATCACTACTACCTACATTAAATAAAACACAAGAGGATATCAATAAAAATAAAGGGATCCAAAAGTAGCAAGGAATACATGGGAGCACACAAAACATTTACTTGGCCAAAGATAGGACAATATTAAGCAAAGGCCAAAGTGAATATGATCAATAAAGTCTACCGTAGATTTGGTACTAATTGTCCAAGGACAAGAAGAATTGAGAATAATCTTCCCTAGGTAGTTCATACGGATATCCAAGATCGTATTCACACAAAGAAGCATGTAACAAAGTATACAGATTAAGTTTGATGCTTCGAAAGAGATTCTTGGTAGCTTCTAATAGTCACACAATCATAGTGATTAGAGTGACTTGAAGTAAATGGTTTCCATGAGAATATAGAGATCTAAATATGAGGAAACACATACCAAGAAACACTCTCATATACAAGATCCAAAATATGATCAACAACAACATTCAAGCAAATTGGAACTTGTACGAGCAAATGTGTCACATAGGTGCTAGATAATTATCAATATCAATTCTAAGTGACATAACCTCGAATATTCACATTTTCTAGGATTGTAATATGCACTAAGCATATGACTCCCCCATAATGTGATACTACCATAAAACCAACATGAGGCAAAATGATACAAATAGAGATAATTAATGGACATTATAAAATTAAGTTTCTCATGAGAATTATACCACATAGAGACTAGACAATAATCCAATATAAATACTAGGTGGTATTCCTCATGTACACACATTTTTTAGGATTGTGGAATGCCCAAGCATAACACTCCCCCAAAATGGGATAATCCATTAATCTCTCAAACGAGCCAAATAAGATACCAAATATAACCAAGTAAGGCTCAAACACAAGAAACACACATACATGGTGTGCCACCTAATCATACACAAATATGCTTGATACCTCAAGATAGTTAAGTGGAAAGCACAACATGTACAAAAGCATGAAAGATACAAAACCAACACATGCACAAGGGGGCGAGTAACTTTCAATGAAATGAGTTAAGCATATGTTACCGCAAGGAGGAACATTGGAAATATAATAATAATAGGAGCAATATAAACCACATGACTTGGCTTGACAAATATAATAATTAAGATCCCTTAATTCTTCATGATGTAGCCAAGTCTCCAATGCCCTCCAAAACACACCTATTGATCAAGTTTTGGCTTGTTGGTCCCCAACCAAGTTGGGTCCTAAGAAGTTAGTCACAATAGGATTGGCAACCCAAATGGATCTTTTCTTGACAACACATTGGGCACCAACAAATTTGGCAAACACATTGCCAACCTCATCCTTCCAAAGAGAATAAGCATCATCAATAATGATAGGGTTGGATGAGGAGATACCAAGAGTGCATGAGGAAGAAATATGCCCCTTCTCACGGCATATGTAGCAAGTTCTACTCTTGCCATCTTTCTTCTTAGGAGAAGCCACAACTCGAGGAAGAGCTCGAGTAGTCCTCTTAGGAAGAGTCCCATTAATTGTTGGAATTATGCCCTAGAGGCAATAATAAAGATGTTATTATTATAATTCTTGTTCATGATAAAGTTTATATTCCATGCTAGAATTGTATTAAGCGGAAACTTTAATACTTGTGTGGTTTGTGAACAACACCGTGTCCCTAGTACGCCTCTATGGACTAGCTCATTGATCAATGATGGTTAAGGTTTCCTAACCATAGACATGAGTTGTCGGTTGGTAATGAGATCATATCATTGGGAGAATGATATGGTGGATAGACCCAAACTAAGCAAAGCTATTAGATCGTTTCATCGTGTTCGTCTTTGCGAAGCTTTTCTCATGTCAAATATTGTATTCCTTAGACCATGAGATAATACAACTCCCTGGTATCGGAAGAAAGCTTTGAGGTCATCAAACGTCATCCTATGAGAGGGTGATCATAAAGGTGTCTCTCAGGTGATCGGAAAGTATCTGTTGGGTTGTATGTATCGAGATGGAATTTGTCCCTCCCAAGTCGGAGAGATATACTTCGGGCCCACTCGGTAATCGATATCAACACCGCTTGCAAGCATGTGGTTAAGGAGTTAATCACAAAGTGATATCGGATTACGGAACGAGTAAAGTACTTGCTGTGAACAAGATTGAACTAGGTATGACGATACCGACGATCGAATCTCGGGCAAGTAAAATATCGCGAGACGAAGGGAATATATATATGGGATTGATTGAATCCTGGCATCGTGGTTCATCCGATATGATCATCGATGAATGTGTGGGAGTCAATATGGGTGCCCAGACCCCGCTGTTGATTGTTGATAGAAGATCATGTCTGCATATTCTCGAACCCGCAGGGTCACACACTTAACGTGTCTCGACGCTATGATAGATTGGATAATTGGTTTATGAATTTTTGTTCGGAGTCTCGGATGGGATCAGGGACATCACGAGAGGTTCCAGAATGGTCCGGAGAATAAGATTCATATAAGGCAGTGCAGTTTTTGGAGTTCGGAATTGTTCCGGATTAATCGGTATTGTACCGGAAGCTTCTAGAACCTTCCGGAAGGGGGCCAACATGGTCCCACCTTCCGGGAGGGGGCATGGGCCTATGAGGGAGTGTCCTGGCCACATTGGGCTAGGGGCACAAGGCCCCATAGGGCCCAGCCGATCCTAGATAAGTTTAAACTCGTTTAAACTAGAGATAGGATTTCTAGATAAGGGAGAGTTTAAATTGTTTAAACTAGAGATAGGATTTCTAGATAAGGGAGAGTTTAAATTGTTTAAACTAGAGATAGGCTTGGAGGATGGGCAAGGGCTGGCCGCACCCCCCTCTATATATAGAGGGCTGGTGCGCCCCCTCCCCCCAACCCTACACCTTTCTCCAAACCCTAGTTGCCCTGCTGCCCTCCTCTCTCCCTCCCGACTGTTTGCAGGCGAAGCCCTGCTGCAAAAATTCTCCACCAAATACACCACGCCGTCGTGTTGTAGATCCAATCCATCTCTCCACCATACTTGCTGGTCCAAGGAAGGAGGAGACGTCGAGGTGCTGCACGTGTGCATCTCACGGAGGCACCGCCACTTGTGGTGCTAGATTGGATCGGATCGCGAGGAGGAGAAGCGAGTACGACTACATCACCCACGTTCCGACGAACGTTCCGCTGTGCGAATCTTCAAGGGTATGAAGATCTAATCCAATCTCTCTCGTTGTTTGCATCTCCTAGATTAGATCTTGGCTTTCCCTCTGTTCGCTTCCGTAGAAAATTTTGATTTACTATGCTGCGAAACCCTTCAGTGGTATCAGAGCTAGATCTATGCGTAGATGTGATTCACGAGTAGAACGCAACATGGTTGTTGCGGGCGTTGATGTTTTCTGTTGCAAGCCTCTTGTTTGTGTTCTTCTTATGACGCGGGATAGTGAGATTGAAGCGGTCCAGGCCAATCTTACGCGACGTCGTTCGCGAGACCGGCTCCGCACTTGACGTGTGGCTTGTTCCACACATGCGGCTGGTGGATGTCAGTTTCTCTCACTATAGTTGTCATGGGATTAACACCGGAGTTTGGCAACCATAATATCACCGTTGTGGCTTTCCGTAGGTAAGAATCGTTCTTAGCATCTACTCCCATAAGCCACGTAAAACATGCAACAACAAAGTAGATGCGTCTAACTTGTTTTTGCAGGGAGTGTTTTCTGTGATATGGTATGGCCCAAGATGTGATGTGTATAATGTATGCGATGATCATGTTTTGTAATGTTTCACGACTTGCATGTCGATGAGTACACAACCGGCAGGAGCCATATGGTTGTCTTTATAATTGTGTATGACCTGCGAGTCAACTTCTTATACGCCATGTAATAGCTTTACTTTATCGCCAAGTAGTTAGCAATAGTTGTAGTTGCTATTCGTGGTGGAGGCAATCATGGTGAAGTGATGGAGATCATGCCGGAACGCACAAGATGGAGATCATTGCGCGAAGATTGGCTATACCATGTCACATAAAGTTATATGCATGTGATGTTTATCCTTTTATGTATCTTATTATGCTTAGATCGCTACGGTAGCATTATAAGATGATTCCTCACTTAAAGATCAAGATAAAAGTTGTGTTCTCCCCAAGTATGCACCGTTGCGAAAGTTCGTCGTGTCCAAGCATCACGTGATGATCGGGTGCTATAGACTCTATGCTCACATACAACGGGTGCAAGCCAGTTTTGCACACGCGGAAATACTTGGGTCTAGCTTGACGAGCCTAGCATGTACAGACATGGCCTCGGAACACAAGAACCGAAAGGTTAAGCATGAGTCATATGAATGATATGATCGACACTTCGTTGTCCACCATTGAAACCACATCTCTTCTCGTGATGATCGGATTAAGTGTGGTGAATTTGGATCGTGTTCACTAAACAACTTGAGGGATGTTGAATTTAGTGGGAGTTCATCTAGTAATTTGATTAAGTTGAACTATTTATCATGAACATAGTCTAAATTGTACTTGCAAATACTGTAGATCACATGGCTAAGTCCAACTTCAACTTCAACGTTTTTGCTGAGAAAGAAAAGCTTAGAAACAATGGGTCTAACTTCACCAACTGGTTCCGCAATCTAAGAATCATTCTGTCTGGCGGACAAAAGGACTATGTCCTTGGGAAAGCGTTAGGTGACCCCCCTGCTGCAACTGCGCCGGCTGATGAGAAAGCTGTCTATCAGTCGCGCAAAGATGATTATGGTGTGATTAAGAGCACCATGTTGTTTGCTATGGAACCGGAACTTCAAAATCGTTTTGAAAACTATCCCGGGCCCTTTGAGATTCTCGAGGAGCTGAAAAACATGTTTCAGACTCAGGCCCGTTCTGAGAGATATGAGATCTCTAAGAAATTCTTTAACTACAAGATGGAGGAAGGGAGTTCCGTTAGTGAGCACGCCATTGAGATGACGGGCTACACTCAACGCCTTGAGCAACTGGACTGCAAGATTCCAGAGGAGCTCAAGATTGACACTCCTAGCTACAAAAGTTTTGTAGTTGATCACAATCAGATTGGTTCCACTGATATGATCACTGAGCTCTTTGCTAAGATGAAAGTAGCGGAGGTGAACATCAAAAAGAATAATCATGTGTTGATGGTCAACAAGCCCCCCACCTTCAAGAAAGGTAAGGGTGCAAGGAAGCCCTTCAAGAAAGGAGGCGGCAAGCGCGTTGCCCCTGCTGAGAAGAAGCTCAAGTCTGGACCCAAGCCGGACACTGAGTGCTTCTATTGCAAGGACAAGGGTCACTGGAAGCGCAACTGTCCGAAGTACTTAGCGGACAAGAAGGCTGGCACCATCAAAGGTATATTTGATATACATGTTATTGATGTTTTCCTTACTAGCCCTCGTTGTAGTGCCTGGGTATTTGATACCGGTTCGGTTGCTAATATTTGTAACTCGAAACAGGAGCTACGGAATAGACGGCGGCTTGCGAGGGATGAGGTGACGATGCGCGTTGGCAACGGATCAAGAGTTGATGTGATGGCAGTCGGCACGCTCTCCTTAGTTTTACCTTCGGGATTAGTTTTAAACCTTAATAAATGTTATTATGTGCCTGCGTTGAGCATGAACATTATTTCTGGATCGTGTTTATTGCAAGATGGTTATTCATTTAAATCGGAGAATAATGGTTGTTCTATTTATATGAGTAACATCTTTTATGGTCATGCACCTCTTGTGAGTGGTTTATTTCTTCTAAATCTCGAAAGGGATGAAACACACATCCATAACATTGAGGCTAAGAGATGCAAAGTAGATAGTGATAATACTACTTATTTGTGGCACTGTCGTCTAGGTCATATTGGTGTAAAGCGCATGAAGAAACTCCATTCTGATGGACTTTTGGAGTCTCTTAATTTTGAATCATTTGACACATGCGAACCATGCCTCATGGGCAAGATGATCAAAACCCCGTTCTCCGGTATGATGGAGCGAGCAACGGACTTGTTGGAAATCATACATACCGATGTATGCGGACCGATGAGTGTTTCGACGCGCGGTGGATATCGCTATTTTCTCACTTTTACCGATGACTTAAGTAGATATGGGTATATCTATTTAATGAAACATAAATCTGAAACGTTTGAAAAGTTCAAAGAATTTCAGAATGAAGTGGAGAACCATCGTAATAGAAAGATTAAGTTTCTACGATCCGATCATGGGGGCGAATATTTGAGTTATGATTTTCTCACGCATCTCAAAGCAAGTGGAATCGTTTCACAACTCACGCCACCCGGAACACCACAGCGCAATGGTGTGTCTGAACGCCGGAATCGAACCCTATTAGATATGGTCCGATCGATGATGTCTCTTACTGATTTGCCGTTATCATTTTGGGGTTATGCATTAGAAACCGCTGCATTCACTTTAAATAGGGCACCATCTAAATCCGTTGAGACGACACCGTATGAACTGTGGTTTGGTGCTAAACCTAAGTTGTCGTTTCTTAAAGTTTGGGGATGCGAAGCTTACGTCAAGAAGTTGATGCCGGACAAGCTCGAACCCAAAGCGGAGAAATGCGTCTTCATAGGATACCCTAAGGAAACTATTGGGTATACCTTCTATCACAAAACCGAAGGCAAAGTGTTTGTCGCAAAGAACGGTTCCTTTCTTGAGAAGGAGTTTCTCTCGAAAGAAGTGAGTGGGAGGAAAGTAGAGCTAGACGAGGTTATTGAACCTTCTCTTGAATTGGAGAGTAGCGCAACACCTGAAATTGTTCCAGTGCCGCCTGCACCAACAATAGAGGAAGCTAATGACAAGGATCATGAAGCTTCGGACGATGTTGCTACTGAACGTCGCAGGTCGACAAGGTCGCGTGCCCCTCTTGAGTGGTACGGCAACCCTGTCTTGACTGTCTTGTTAGTAGAAGACAGTGAACCTACGAACTATGAGGAAGCGATGATGAGCCTAGACTCTGAGAAATGACTAGAAGCCATGAAATCCGAATTGGGATCCATGAGCGAAAACCAAGTATGGACTTTGGTGGACCCTCCTAGCGACCGAAAGGCCGTTGAGTGCAAATGGATCTTCAAGAAGAAAACGGACGTGGATGGTAATGTTACCGTCTATAAAGCACGGCTTGTTGCGAAAGGTTTTCGACAAGTTCAAGGTGTTGACTACGATGAGACTTTCTCTCCCGTAGCGATGTTTAAGTCCATTCGGATTTTATTAGCAATTGCTGCGTTTCATGATTATGAAATATGGCAAATGGATGTCAAGACTGCTTTCCTCAATGGCAACATTGATGAAGAGTTGTATATGATGCAACCCGAAGGTTTTGTCGATCCTAAGGATGCTGATAAAGTATGCAAACTTCAGCGTTCCATTTATGGACTGAAGCAAGCATCTCGGAGTTGGAACCTTCGTTTTGATCAAGTGATCAAGAGCTTTGGATTTGTTCCAAATTGCTACGAAGCTTGCATCTACAAGAAAGTGAGTGGGAGCTCGGTGACGTTTCTGGTACTATATGTGGATGACATATTGATTATTGGAAATGACATCAACATGCTTAACGATGTGAAGAGTTATTTGAACAAGTGTTTTTCAATGAAAGACCTAGGTGAAGCTGCTTATATATTGGGCATCAAAATCTATAGAGATAGACAAAGACGCCTGATAGCTTTAAACCAAAGTACATACCTAGACAAAGTTTTGAAAAGGTTCAGAATGGATAAGGCATTGAAAGGTTCAGTGCCTATGTTGTCAGGTAAGATATTGAGCAAGGCTCAGTGTCCAGCTACGGTAAATGATAGGGAAGCTATGAGCAAAGTGCCTTATGCCTCGGCCATAGGTTCCATCATGTATGCCATGCTGAGTACTAGACCGGATGTGTCCAATGCTCTTAGTTTGACGAGCAGATATCAAAGTGATCCAGGAGTGGAACACTGGACAGCCGTGAAGAACATCCTAAGGTACCTAAATCGGACTAAAGAAATGTTCTTAGTCTATGGGGGTGATGAACAACTCGTCGTAAAAGGTTACGTCGATGCTAGTTTCGACACCGACAAGGATGATTGTAAATCTCAGACAGGATATGTGTATATTTTGAATGGAGGAGCTGTGAGCTAGAGAAGCTACAAGCAAAGCGTGATCGCGGGATCTACAGTAGAAGCGGAATACATGGTTGCTGCAGAAGCGTCAAGTGAAGGAGTTTGGATCAGGAACTTCATCACTGAGCTTGGCGTGGTTCCAAGTGCATTGGACCCACTAGAGATATTGTGTGACAACACTGGCGCCATAACACTCGCTAAGGAACCAAGATATCATCCAAAGACCAAGCATATCAACCGCAAGTTTCATATAATCCGAGATTATATATCAGATGGAGATCTGAAGATTAGAAAAGTACATACAGATCTGAATGTCGCAGATCCATTGACTAAACCTCTTCCACGTGTAAAACATGATCAGCACCTCAGTGCCATGGGTGTGAGATTGTTGCCAGATGTAAACTAGATTATTGACTCTAGTGCAAGTGGGAGACTGTTGGAATTATGCCCTAGAGGCAATAATAAAGATGTTATTATTATAATTCTTGTTCATGATAAAGTTTATATTCCATGCTAGAATTGTATTAAGCGGAAACTTTAATACTTGTGTGGTTTGTGAACAACACCGTGTCCCTGGTACGCCTCTATGGACTAGCTCATTGATCAATGATGGTTAAGGTTTCCTAACCATAGACATGAGTTGTCGGTTGGTAATGAGATCATATCATTGGGAGAATGATATGGTGGATAGACCCAAACTAAGCAAAGCTATTAGATCGTTTCATCGTGTTCGTCTTTGCGAAGCTTTTCTCATGTCAAATATTGTATTCCTTAGACCATGAGATAATACAACTCCCTGGTATCGGAAGAAAGCTTTGAGGTCATCAAACGTCATCCTATGAGAGGGTGATCATAAAGGTGTCTCTCAGGTGATCGGAAAGTATCTGTTGGGTTGTATGTATCGAGATGGAATTTGTCCCTCCCAAGTCGGAGAGATATACTTCGGGCCCACTCGGTAATCGATATCAACACCGCTTGCAAGCATGTGGTTAAGGAGTTAATCACAAAGTGATATCGGATTACGGAACGAGTAAAGTACTTGCTGTGAACGAGATTGAACTAGGTATGACGATACCGACGATCGAATCTCGGGCAAGTAAAATATCGCGAGACGAAGGGAATATATATATGGGATTGATTGAATCCTGGCATCGTGGTTCATCCGATATGATCATCGATGAATGTGTGGGAGTCAATATGGGTGCCCAGACCCCGCTGTTGATTGTTGATAGAAGATCATGTCTGCATATTCTCGAACCCGCAGGGTCACACACTTAACGTGTCTCGACGCTAGGATAGATTGGATAATTGGTTTATGAATTTTTGTTCGGAGTCTCGGATGGGATCAGGGACATCACGAGAGGTTCCAGAATGGTCCGGAGAATAAGATTCATATAAGGCAGTGCAGTTTTTGGAGTTCGGAATTGTTCCGGATTAATCGGTATTGTACCGGAAGCTTCTAGAACCTTCCGGAAGGGGGCCAACATGGTCCCACCTTCCGGGAGGGGGCATGGGCCTATGAGGGAGTGTCCTGGCCGCATTGGGCCAGGGGCACAAGGCCCCATAGGGCCCAGCCGATCCTAGATAAGTTTAAACTCGTTTAAACTAGAGATAGGATTTCTAGATAAGGGAGAGTTTAAATTGTTTAAACTAGAGATAGGATTTCTAGATAAGGGAGAGTTTAAATTGTTTAAACTAGAGATAGGCTTGGATGATGGGCAAGGGCTGGCCGCACCCCCCCTCTATATAGAGAGGGCTGGTGCGCCCCCTCCCCCCAACCCTACACCTTTCTCCAAACCCTAGTTGCCCTGCTGTCCTCCTCTCTCCCTCCCGACTGTTTGCAGGCGAAGCCCTGCTGTAGAAATTCTCCACCAAATACACCACGCCGTCGTGTTGTAGATCCAATCCATCTCTCCACCATACTTGCTGGTCCAAGGAAGGAGGAGACGTCGAGGTGCTGCACGTGTGCATCTCACGGAGGCACCGCCACTTGTGGTGTTAGATCGGATCGGATCGCGAGGAGGAGAAGCGAGTAGGACTACATCACCCACGTTCCGACGAACGTTCCGCTGTGCGAATCTTCAAGGGTATGAAGATCTAATCCAATCTCTCTCGTTGTTTGCATCTCCTAGATTAGATCTTGGCTTTCCATCTGTTCGCTTCCGTAGAAAATTTTGATTTACTATGCTGCGAAACCCTTCATTAATGACTTGAGGTGGAGCTTGAGGACGCTTCCCTTGTTGCTTCACACTAAGAGGCTTTTTCTTCAATGGGCAAGATCTAACATGGTGCCCTTCTTCCTTGCACTTGAAGCAAACAATGTTGGCCAGATTCTTGACTTGATCTTGGCCATTCTTATTGTTGTCCTTGTGCTTCAACTTGATAGCGGACTTATTCTTGACATTGGAGTTGAATCCAAGACCACTCTTGTCATTGGGAGATTTTTGCACACTCAAGATTTTGTTGAGTGTGACCTTCCCTTGATGACCCTTTTTCAAGTCATTCTTCAAAGAAGTGACTTGAGCCTTGAGCTCTTTGATTTCCTCTACATGGTTAGTTTCAACACAAGCACTATAGTAAATGGAAGAATTTTTATCATGGCAACAAGACAACACAAGCATATCATCATGATATTTATTCAAGTCATTTCTACATGATATGCAAGGACTATTAACACAAGCATGTAAGGAGTTTTGAGTGCTAGAAGTGTTAAGGTCCAAAGATAGATCATTGCAACTAGATAGGGATGAAGGATTACAAGTAGTAATATCACTATCCATATTGCAATTTATATCACCACTCACCATATCATTACCTTGTGAAAAATCACATGTTGGTGAAGTGGTAGACGATGAGAACTCATCTCGACCGGAAGTGGAAGCAACACAATCATCCTTAATAATGTTGGACTTGCTATATTTATCTTGAAGCTTGGTCCATATCTCACGAGCGCTTGAATAAGGCATGATAGAAGAAAGAATTACATTGCTCACAACATGCAAAAGAATTTTAGTAGCTATAGCATCTATATGAGAGTTCAACTTCTCCTCTAAAGATTCGTTTTGGGTATCCATAGGAGAAGAGAGACCCACATATAGATATCCCTCGATAATTGGGTGAATTTCCCGAAATAAATTAAGCATGCGAATTTTCCAAACATCATAATTTGTGCCATCAAATGTGAGCGTGTCCTTGTGCACTAATCCCCTAGCCGACATCTTTACTCTCAAGGCGGTGAAGCCTAAAATGAGAGACCGGGCTCTGATACCAATTGAAATGATACGGATGTCGCCTAGAGGGGGGGTGAATAGGCGATTAAAACTTTTCCTAGAGTGGATCAACAAAGGCTGAATAAAACTAGTGTTTACTTTGTTAAGCACAACCTAGAACAACTAAGGTTCACCTATGTGCACCAACAACTTATGCTAAGCAATACAAGCAACAAAGTGATAGCAAGATATATATTACTTCAAGCACGAAGGCTATCACAATGTAAAGTGCATAAGTAAAGAGCTCGGGTATAGAGATAACCTAGGCACGCGGGGACACCGATATTTTACCGAGTTCCTCCCAACATGGAGTACGTCTCGTTTGGAGAGGGGGTGGTATCAAACCACCAACGCCACAAAAGGCCTCCCTTATTCTCCGGTGAATATCACCCCAATGGGATCGATCCATTCTTCCACTATCGACGCACTTGTCGGTGGCAACCGGAACCTCTCACAAGGTTGGGGCACTTCTCCACAACTTAATTGGAGGCTTCCAACAAACGCCACAAAAGGCCACAATGCCACCAAGGCCACAAAACCGTCTAGGGTTCCAAGAACCCAAGAGGGACAAACTCCAATGAGCAACTCAAACCAAATCCTCCGAGGAGAACTCAAACCGATGCACCAAATGCAAATGGCAAGAACACCACAAAGGTGCTCAAATCCCTCTCTCCCAAATTCCACCAAAGCTACAAAAGCTTATGGGGGAATAAGAGAGGAAGAACAATGGAGGAATTCCACAAAAGACTCCAAGATCTAGATCCCAATATGTTCCCCTCACTTAGAGGAGAGATTGATTGGTGGGATTGTAGATCTAGATCTCCTCTTTCAAATCCCTCAAGAATATGCAAGAATCATTGGAGGGATTGAGATAAAGCAAGCTCAAGAAGGTCAACAATGGAGGGGAAAACTTGCAAGAATGGTGGGGGATCCACTGGGGAAGAAGGCCCCTTAAATAGGTCTCCCCAAACTCCAACCCCTGAAGCCCAAAAACGCGAATTCCAGTACTACCGGACTTTTTCCCGGTACTACCAGACATTCCCGGTACTACCGGACATTCCCTGGGGATCCCAGGACGCCAAACGCACCTTATTCAGTACCAACCGGTACTAAGGGGCGGTACTACCGGACCGTGGTTCGGTACTACCGGTCACCCCTGAACGAAAACGGCCATATCTTTTGCATCCGGACTCCGATTTTGATGATCTTGGGCTCGTTTCGAAGAGGACAACAAGCTATAAAAGATCATTCAAAGAAACATCATAGTAAAGCAAGGTAGTATAGATCAAAATGACGAAAGGTCTAACCTCTCTCAAAAAGACGAACCGATAAAACCTCCAACATCAAAAACGTAATAGAAAATGCATATGAAATCCGTTTTCGATGAACTGGAGCTTGTCATGGAGATTAACACAAGCTCTAAATCCTCACATGAGTAAGAACCAAATAATGTAAGGTTTTACTTATCTCTAAAATACAAACCGGTAAAACCTCCAATATCAAAATGCAATAAGATATAAAAGGGAAATCCGATTTTGATGAACAAGAGCTTGTTATGAACATTACAAAAAGCTCTATATGCTCACATGGAGAAGACCAAATAACAACCAAATACGATGATGCAAGTATTCAAAGGTTTGAGCTCTCTCCGAACGATGTGACCGAGTTACTCATTCGAGAGCCCCTCTTGATAGTACGGTTATCTATCCTAAACCCGGTCTCCCACACACAACATGAGACCGGCAAAAGGGAAAACCTATCAAGATTATACCTTTGACTTGAGCATTCCACTTGATCTCGATGTAGACGAACTTGACCTTCTCAAGATGGAACACCTTTCTTGATTCCCCATCATCGATCCATGATCACCGAGGATGACAAGCATCAAACATGAGATGTTCTAGAGATGGCGCATATTAAGCTTGCACAACACATCTTCTCCTCATATCATCGAACTTGAAGCCAACACATGCTCCAAGCAAGGCCAATGGACAAATCCTATAAGTGCAACTTAATACACACATTAGTCCATAAAGATTGTCATTAATTACCAAAACCACACATGGGGGCCCATATGTTCTTTCAGATACCGACCTGTAAACGATACCATTATATTAACCTAAAAAATTATATGTAATGATCACAATTTTTAGAAGAAATTACGTAAATTGTGTATGGTTGTATCGATTATTGTGCCAAATTTGAATAAAAATCAAGATTTCCATCAAAAGAAATATAAAAGAAAAAACCGAGATGTACCAAATTTGAAGTTACTATAATTTAGATGTTGATATCGCTAGATATGTTCTTCATTATAAGGGATGGCTAGTACTTCAACGGTAGATTATGAATCATCTGTGACCAGTGGATTCGTTATCACTCCACATGCCCTCTCATCCCATTTGTGATCAGTGAACTCATTATTATTCCACTCCACACACCTTCTCTCGCCCGTCCTTCTTTTAGAGGTTTAATTATACTATGAAATTTTACGAAATCCACACCTGAATGACCGAGACACATATACAACATTTTTGGTTGGGTGTATGTGCCATATATCTTAGTAAATCAAGATTTTATGTGTTTCAATCTACTCGAAAAAATGCAACTCACACGACCTAGAAAAATCATGTTTAGTTTACACTTAGTCTAAAATGACTTTTTATTTCCCCCGTATTTGCGGTTAGGGCCCACCGGGCAATTTTGTGGATGAAAATGCCCTTTCAGTCGTTTCTGCGTTGCATGGTTCCCATCAAACCGATTTAGTATGGTCACCTGCTGGCTTCCTGTGCGAGTGAGGGGAAGAGACCGAGGAACAGAACATCTCTTCTCCTAGTTCCCCGCGATTCACCTCCACGCCATTCCAGCACCGCCGCCTGCTCCTCGTGTCCCTGCTCGTCCCCCGCTTCTGCCTTGAAAAGAAACTGGTAGATGCTCTCTCAGCCGAATAGGTATCATTTTGATGCAAAGGCTAGGGTATCACCTCCATTTCGAAAAAAACAATCTCTTAAGATTTGTATTTAGAGTCTTGGAACAAATACACTTTTTAGAGGGATAAAATTGACTTATGATACTTACATTATATCCACCACTATATTATGCATTTTCTTTGAAATTTGTTTATGCATTATTATTACGAAACTATCAGTTGGTGTTATGGTCAAGTCATCACTAAATTTGGCGTTATTCCTCAATTGTATTTTTTTCTACCAACATGGTTCAAACATGCAAGCAAGCAAGTTTCCTTAATGGCATAAGCCCAACCCTATAACTCAAAATGTTCATTGTTACACATCTAGGGATAGCAGCCTCTAAATAATACCATTATACTGACCTTAAAAAATATTCGTAAATGATCACGTTTCTTTTAGAAAAAGTAACATATATTGTCTATGATTGTATCAATTATCATGCAAATTTTGAATCAAAATCAAGATGTGCATCAAGAGAAATAGAAAAGAAAAAATAGAGACGTACTATTTTTTGATGTTAATATCATTTAAAGGTCGATATCTAGATATGTTCTCCATTGTTAGGGATGGCTAGTACTCCAATTTTAGAATACGAGTCAGTTGCGACCATTGAACTTGTTATAAATCCACACACCTTCTCTCGTCCTAGCTGCGACCTGTGAACTTGTTACCATTCCATGCAACTTCTCTTGCTCGTCTCTTTGTTAGAAGTTTAATTATATTATGGAAAATAGCACAACTGCTGTTGGGAATATGCTATATGGGTATTCTCATAGCATGTGTCTTATCCGACTAACCCGGGTGGTCCATAGTCGGTAGCATGGCCTATGGCCTGCTGGGCGACCCGGTTAGGTGGATCCAGAAGGGAGGCCCATGCCGGATAAAGGAAGGCTACGGTGGAGTCACCGGCGTACCCGGAGCCTTGGAGTACAAGATACACAAGACTAGTGGTAGACGGTGTAGGACTCTGTAACCTGTCCGGCTAGGACTTTTCCCTGTAACCCTAGGATCTGATGACTATATAAGTCGGACCTATGGGAGCTTTTAGGGCACAACCTAGTATCGTTTTACATACACCTCGCACAGCGAGCCTATCTCTATAACTCGGCGTATTGCCATTATAGTGATTTATAGCAGGAGTAGGATTTCGTCACCGTCGTGGGATCTGAACCTGGGTAAGCTGTGTTACCTCGTACCCGTCAACCGTCCGCCTTACCCCACATCTCTAAACACGCACTGTGAGGACCCCTCCATGGCGTACTCGTCGGCAATACCACAACAGTTGGCGCCCACCGTGGGGCTAGAGGCGCTTCAGGCTCTTCAGCGGGCGAGGACCAAGATCTTCATGGGAATCGGCGAAACCGTAGCCATCGGCCGCGTTCTCTTCTCCGGCAACGTTCCGATCGTCCCACCTGACGAGTTCTGGATCCCGGCGAAGACGAACCCTACGCGGTGTTTGATCGTTCCTATCAGAGACATCCACCTCTTCATCGGCGCAACCGACTCGGGCACTAGTTCCCTGGGAATCGAAGGAGCATCAAGACCCGCACGGACCGCCTACGGGCAGGATACGTTCGCGGAAGGATCGATGCTGGATCTCTCTTCGGAGTTTGCTGGCAAAGATCGGAAAAATCCAAGGCCCACCCAAACCGCCCTTGTGCAGGATATAAAGGTGGAAGATCACTGCAAATCCGCCGGCTTCGTTCGCGCGTCTGGACAGCAGAGATCCAAGTTTGTCGGCGTGGTTACCATCTTCGATCTGGCACGCTACATTCAGAGAGAAGGCGAAAACCCCCGCGACTACCTCGCCAGATGGCTCCGACCTGGCCAACTACCCCAATGATGATGCCATCTATCACTTTGTGGAAGGACTGGACCATGGCACGCTTCTCCAACATTCTCTAAGGTGGCAGCAGGCGTCAGGCCGACTTACCTTCGAAGGCATGGTGAACACTGTCAACAACTACGCGGAGGCTGAAGCGGCAGCCCAGACAGCGCTTGCGCTCATCGACGGAGCCCCTCCGACTCAGCCACCACCACCGCCTCCGGCCGTCATCGTCACAGCAGCACCGCCACCTCCAGTCATCGTCGAGGCCGTTGCACCTCCACCGCCTGTCAACGAGGAAATCCTAGCATCCTACGACTCTGTCATTGACGCACTTTATGCTGATTTCAGTGCAGATTCAGAGGAGATAGACTTCAGTCCAGAAGAGCTAGACTCCGCTATGCAGGAGATGGAGGAGGAGTACTCGCGCGACGAGCAAGCTAACAACACCGTCATGTCTCGAGGGGTGTTCGTCACCATTGGGACGGCGATGGATGAAGATCAACCCGGGCAAGCTCCGCCTACCGCACTGGAAAAGGGGAAGGGGCCACTTATTGCTGCTGACGATGATCGCGCAAAGGTCATGCCTCCTCCGCCTAACCCAGTGCAGCAGCCGCAGGAACTCGGCACCGGCCCGAGCAACAACAACAACACAAACTTGCCGCCTCCAGCATCCATGTCGGCAGCAGCCCATGTTAGTCCAGCTGATAGAGTAATGTACGGCAATCTCCTCGTCGAGCCACTAACTGTCGCTCATATCCGGAACGTGACTCAGCTTGACGAGAAGCGCCAGCAGCTGCTGGAGGAAGCGCAAGCCATCGCGGAGCAATGCGCTAAACTAGATCGCGATCTGGTCAACGCGCAGAAGTCCATAGAGAAAGCTAGAGCAATGGAGGCCGAGTACAAGACCCTGCTACAGCAGCAAAAGGCTAAGAAAGCTCCGGCTCGCGTCATCAACGATCCTGGTGTATGGCGCAACCTAGGATGGGCTCCCTCGAAGCCGGCACGGGCCAAGCCATACATTGATAGCGAAGGCAAGCAGGTGATGCCCACCCCACTTCTTAACCTCGCCGTCGCCAAGACCCTTCTGGAGCAGGATAGATCACCGGAGGCAGTGGAACAGGTCTATGACCTAGTGGCCAAGGCGGTAAAGCAGCAGGAAAAGGCCACCTCTCAGAGGCTCGAGTCCGACCCAGCGCTCTGCCGATCTAGCCAGTACAAACCGCCAAGGAACATATCTCCTCAGGATGTCGGATCGCGGACAGGTTCATCGGAACAAAGACAGAGGGACGCGCGCAACAGGAAGGACGCTATCCCCATATCCTCCGACCACGGAGAAAAAGCCCAACCTCGTCGCCCGTCGCCACCACCCCGATCCCCCCGACGTCACGAAAATTACAAGGCTCACCATCGTACGGATATGCCCCCACCAAAGCAATGCGGCATCGTCATCCGCGACAACGCGACACAGACCCGTCATGATGAAGAGCATCACCAAGGACACAAGAGCAGGTCACACCACGATCCTCCGCGTCCGACAAGCAACCGCGACAGGCGTGAGGCGTCGCAGGAGGGTAACAGCAGGAAGCCTAACCCACCGCCACCTCCACCTCCGTCGCCACCAAGCGGTCACCATGGCGGAAGAGGCCCGCATCATTCACGCAGCCCGTCCCCTGTTGACAACAAGAAGAAGAACCCGGAGCCGTACGACGCACGTTCGCGGATCGATAAGATCCACGAGGCCCGGGAATGACCATACCTAGGACCACGTTGTTTTGGACCTGCAATACGGTCCACAACTTATCCCAAAGGTTTCCGGATTGACAAGACCATCAAGCCCTACGACGGCACAGCCAAACCTGCCACATGGTTGCAGAACTACGGCAACGCGGTGGAGATTGCCGGAGGCAACCCCAACGTCACCGTCAAGTACCTCCCATTAATGTTGGCGGGCACGACCCGTCAATGGATCGATGACTTGCCGGAGAAATCTATCTACAACTGGCTGGACATGCAAGAAGCATTCACCAAAAACTTTGAGGGTACATACAAGCATCCCTGCACTATGGGCGATCTACAGCGGTGCGTGCAAGAGAAAGACGAGACATCTCGTGCCTACCTCTCCCGCTGGCTGGACATGAAGAATTCCTGTGCAGGAGTGCACGCACAGACCGCCATGGCCACCTTCATCGATGGGTTGGAAAGGGGCACGTTGCTCCGACATAAGCTAAAGCGCTTGCAGGACAATCATCAGCTTGACTTGAATCAGATGATTCAATTAGCTAGTGAGTTCGCAGCTGCCGACGATGACGCTCGTGGCTCTTTGCCGGCAACGGCCGTTCCAACTCAAGCTCGGAGGAACAGCAGTACAAAGCGGAAAACCGCTCCAGAAGAAAAGCAATCTACCGACATGGTCACTATGACTTTTGCAGGACGAGGAGAAGGCGGACAATGTGGCCGAGGAAGGGGAGCAGGCCGCGGGCAGCAGCGAGGAAGTGAAACCAACTCGGCGCCGCTCCGTGTTCCCCAAACCTACGAAGAGTACCGCGATATGCCGTGCCTCGTACACCTCGATGCCAACGGCAAGGCCACCCATACCAATCGACACTGCAAGTTCGTCAACGACCTCAAGGAAGACCCGAAGTCTGGCTATAAGCAAAGTCGGAAAACAGACCGCGAGGCAAGGGCAAGGGGAAGAAGAAGGAGGAGGAGTCCAAGGATTCAAGTGACATGGACGAGGACGTTGACCCAAAGCACGCCGCCAAGAGCGACGACAAGGGCAAGACCCCCTTCGCGAAGAAGGCCCCAGTCTACCACACTTTCCTTGGCACCCCCACCGTCCGACAACAGAAGACTTCTCTAAGGATCCTGATTGCCACTCTCCCCCCAGTTCCCCAGTACCTACGCTGGTCGGAGGTTCCAATAACTTGGGACAGGACGGACCACCCAGACCTTGTGCCCACGGAGAACCAATACGCCATGGTCATCAACCCATTGATTGACGACGTAGAGTTCACCAAGTGCATGGTGGATAGTGGAAGCAGCATCAACATCATGTATCTGGATACACTGCAGAAGATGAACTTGACGGAGGCAAACCTAAGGCGGACCAACACCGTATTCCATGGTGTAGTTCCTGGTCGGGAGGCTCGGTCCCTTGGGTGCATCACACTTTAGGTAGCCTTTGGCGACGTTAATAATTACCGCCAAGAGCGCATGCCCTTCGAGGTGGTCCCCTTCAAGAGCGTGTACCACGTCATATTCGGCCGCGACATATTCCACACGTTCATGGCCAAGCCATGCTTCGTCTACAACAAGCTCAAGATACCCGGACCAAACGGTGTCAACACCGTATCCAGAAGCTTTACCAAGGCAAGGGACTGCGAGATCAACGAAGCAGCCGTTGCAGAAGCTGTCCTCTACAGCGAAGAATTCAAGGAGATCCAGAGCAAGGTCGATGACTCAGAGATGCCCGCGTCGAAGAAGCAAATCTCCGACTCCGCTCCTGCGTTCAAGGCCGCCATTGAGACCAAGCCGGTGGAACTTGTGGTAGGCGATGCCTCCAAGATCGTCGACATTGGGACAAGCCTGGATCCCAAATAGGAAAGCGCGCTCATCGAGTTCCTCCGTGAGAATAGGGACATCTTTGCCTGACAACCTGCCGACATGAAAGGTGTACCAAGGGAACTCGCCGAGCACAGCTTAAACATAGACCCAAAATGTAAACCAGTGAAACAACCTCTACGACGCTTCGGAGATGAGAAGAGACGCGCCATTGGCAAAGAGATAGCTAGGTTACTTAAGGCTGGGTTTATTCGAGAAGTCCTTCACACCCGATGGGTGGCCAATCCTGTACTTGTCCCCAAAAAGGGAACCAATGAATTAAGAATGTGCGTTGATTACATCGGCTTGAACAAAGCATGTCCCAAAGATCCGTTTGCTTTGCCTCGCATTGACCAAGTCATTGACTCGATGGCTGGCTCGGAACTTTTGTGTTTTCTCGATGCATACTCAGGATACCACCAGATCAAGACGAGGAAGTCGGACCAATTGGCCACTTCGTTCACTACCCCTTACGGCACGTTCTGCTACGTCACAATGCCCTTTGGGATGAAAAACGCAGGTGCTACCTACCAGCGGACAATGCAACATTGCCTTCACGACCAAATTGGTCGGCACGTTCACGCCTATGTGGACGATATCGCGGTGATGTCTAAAAAAATCAAACGAGTTAATCTCCGACTTAAAAGAAACCTTTGGTAATCTCCAAAAATACAACATGATGCTCAACCCTAGGAAGTGCGTCTTCGGGGTTCCAGCCGGCAAATTGTTGGGCTTCATCATTTCCCAGCGCGGAATCGAGGTCAACCCGGAGAAAATCAAGGCCATCTTAAACATAAACCGTCCGACATGCCTAAAGGACATTCAACGACTAACAGGTTGTGTTGCAGCAGTTAGTCGGTTCGTCAGCCGACTTGGAGAGAAGGCTTTGCCGCTGTACAAGTTGCTGAAGAAGGCGGACAAATTCACATGGATAGACGAGGCAGACGCAGCATTGAAGCAGCTCAAGGAGATTCTTTCCTCAGCGCCCATCCTTGCAGCACCCGAGCCTAGTGAGCCCTTGTTAATTTACATGGCGGCAACCAACTGGGTTATCAGCATTGTCGTCGTCGTAGAGCGGAAGGAGCCAGGCTATGAGTACGGAGTTCAACGACCAGTTTACTATGTAAGGGATGTCTTGACGGAGTCCAAGCAGCATTACCCGCACTACCAAAAGAGCTTATGGAGTATTCCTTGCTTCACGGAAGCTGAGGCAGTACTTTCAGGAGCACCCAATCACGGTGGTGAGCAAGACTCCACTGTCCGACATTATCAATAATAGCGACTCTACAGGAAGGATCGCGAAGTGGGGCATTGAACTTGCCGCCTTCGAGATCACCTACAAAAGACGCGACGGTATCAAGTCACAAGCCTTGGCGGACTTCATTGCAGATTGGACGGAGATGCCAGATGCTACTCCGTTGCCAGAGCCAGAGTACTGGGTGATGCACTTTGATGGATCAAAGTTTCTCAACGGCTCGGGGGCTGGTGTACTGCTACAATCACCAAAAGGAGACAAGCTACACTACGTTCTGCAGATCCACTTCGAGGCTACAAACAACATGGCGGAGTATGAAGCACTCATTCACGGACTGCGTGTAGCCAAAGATATTGGCATCAAGCGCATAGTTTGTTGTGGAGATTCCGACTTGGTTGCCCAGCAGGTGGCTGGCACCTGGAATGCGCGGAACCCTATGATGGCGGCATATCGAGACAAAGTGGACGAGATAGCCAAGATCTTCTTGGGCTACGAAGTCAAGTATGTACCTAGGGAGCAAAACGAGGCGGCTGATCTGTTGTCTAAACTGGGATCAGGCCGAAAGCAAATTCCGCCAGGAGTTTTCCTAGAATACATACGCACACCATCCGTGAAGGGCGCCGACATCGACAACCCGGACAGAGCTGACTCTTTCATCAACATGGTGACAAAGATCCCTCCGGCTTGGACAAAACCGTTCATGGAGTATCTCGAACACAGAACTTTGCCCAACGACGAAGTCGAAAGACGGCAAATAGTACGACGAGCAAAGGGTTATACCATAATCAATGGGCAACTCTACAAGAGGAGCACTACTGGTGTATACCTAAAATGTGTTTCCCAGCTAGAAGGTATGGAAATCCTACGCGAAATCAATCTCAGGGATTGTGGGCATCACGCCACTCCTCGATCTTTGGTCGCGAAAGCCTTCCGGTAAGGATTCTACTGGCTGACCGCGAAAGCGGACGCCGACAAGCTGGTTGAGACATGCACATGATGCCAGTATTATGCCCGACAACCACATGTTCGTGCTGAAGAATTGCGAAAAATACCAATAACTTGGCCGTTTGCAGTCTGGGGGCTAGACATGGTGGGGCCGTTGCAGATGGCACCATGTGGATTTACGCATCTGCTCGTAGTAGTTGACAAATTGACCAAATGGATAGAAGCTAAACCCATTAGAAAGCTTGATGGGGCAACTGCCCTCAGGTTTGTCCGGGATTTAGTGGTGAGATTTGGTCTCCCACATAGCATCATCACCGACAACGGGAGCAACCTGTCACTTGGAGAAGTAGAGGCCTATTGTTGGGACAAAGGCATCCGACTTGACCTGGCATCTGTGGCACACCCACAATCCAATGGTCAGGTTGAGCGAGCCAACGAATTAATTCCGCAAGGGATCAAGCCACGTCTTGAGGCACCGCTGCATAGAGCAGCTGGAGCCTGGGCGGAAGAATTGCCATCTATGCTGTGGAGTTTACGAACTACACCTAACAGATCCACCGGCTACACCCCTTACTTCATGGTATATGGAGCAGAAGCCATCCTACCTTTCGACATCCTCCACGATGCACCAAGAGTTGCCGGCTATGACGAAGATGACGCTGAAGAATCCAGACGCCTAGATGTGGACCTTCTCGAGGAGGAGCGCGTTTTGGCATGCCAAAGATCCGCCATCTACCAGCAGAAGTTACGCAGCTACCATAGTCGCCGCGTCCGACATCGCTCGTTTAAAGAGGGGGATTTAGTGCTCCGACTTAAGCAGAAGAGGTCGCACAAGTATCCCCGCCATGGGAAGGACCATTCATCATAAGCAAGGCGCTGTTCAATGGGTCTTACTACCTTGTCGACAATCGTGAGCTCAAGGATAGACCCAACAAGGATCATAAGCGTAAGCAACATGACCCGGATAATGACTACCCGGAGCTTGATCGACCATGGAACATAGCACAGCTACGTCCTTTCTACACTTAGCACTTTTTATCTAATTGTGTACCTCTTATATGATCAATAAAATAAAGCTCTTTGGTTCACTCATATTTCTGAGTCTTTTACCTCTTTTAGTGTTCATTTTTGGATCATATAAAACTTTTATGCACAAGTTTTACGATTGCACTTGTGAAAAATCCGCCTACGGGCGTTAGCTTAAGTTTTCTGGTCTACACGTTCTTTGTTGTTTTTATGTGGATTCTGGAGTAGTGACTTTTGGCACTCATTGTCGGCGATTTTGTGCTCATGTTATTGACGGTGCCATTGGGCATCATCACCTAAGCGCATGGTTCCGACAACGAGTCTTCCGACTCACGAAAAGTCAAGCATAAAAACCAAAGTAATGGATAAGCCATCACTTGCTTAAAAAATATATACAAACTGGCAATAAGTTCTTAAGTAGCGGGATACGACAACCACTGTTTTTCGCCTTAAGGATTACATCACCAAGTTTTTTCCATGCACACATCAAAGGTGAAACAAGAATTACAAAGTGTTTTTCACTCTTTGGGCGCAGGAGACTTGGAAGCTGCATCATCACCAGCCGGAGAAACACCTTCATCATCAACACTGTGATGAGATTCAAAGGAATCCTAGTCGACATTGTCGATGAAGTTCCTGGGCACGAAGACATCCACATCCACCAACTCGGCAACCCTGGTGTCATACCCCGCGAGTGACAACAGGATGGCATCGTGATCGATCTCCTTGCCGTCATCATCCACGTCGGGGATGCCTGAGGTTACCGTGTCGATGTCGGCATCTTCATAGTGTGCCTCCACCATCGACAGCGCCATCCTTGCGCCAACCCGTGCACAAGAAGCTTTCCAGCTCATGACACGCTCGGCGCAGGATCTCCGAGTACTTCGTCACGGAGTCCGATGCCTTGATATATATTTGGAGGGGCTTGGCGATCTCCTTGGCTTGGGTAATGGCGGTGTTGATGAAATTGCCGGCAAGAACCATGCACTCTTTGTCCGAAGGAGGCGAGCGGGTTAAACCCATAGGAGATGCAAATTCCAACAAGGAGCATATGAGTTCAATAAATGCTAAATATCCAGACTTACAGAGGTCCAAGGCGGAGGAAACTTACTGAAGATGCTAGCCTTGGCTTGCCAAACGATCTCCGCCAAGGATTCCTTCTCTTGCTGAAGGAGCTTAAACGCCTCGCTATGGCGAAGGTTTTGCTCATCGGCAGCTTGTTTCTGATCCTTTAGGATCGCAAGCTCCTCCTTCAAGCGATTGATCTTAGCGGAGGCGGAATCCTGCAAGGCTTTCATGGAGTCCTCGTGCATCTTCAGCATCTCCTTCCTCTCCTCCTTCAGGATCTTATTCTCGCTGTCCAGCTGTTGGATATGCTTGGACTGCTCGACAATGTCCTTGGCCTTGGCGACATGTTCTGCAAGTCGGAGAAAACACAGTACAGAGTAAGTACTCGGAGATTGTGGATACAACATGAAGACGGAAATGCGTAATAAGAAAACAAACTCTTATTTTTGATGATATGTTCCTTCAAGATGGCGTTTTTACCCTTTTCGGCTTCGAGATCCGCTGGCATCTTTTGGTACTTGTCGTTGGCCATGCCCCTCCGAGCATTCTCGTTCTGTGGAAGCAAATACAAAATTAAATCGTTGTTTGGTCTGCTTGGAGCGTCTAGTCGGAGATTTTCCATCTAGATGCTCGGGGGCTACAGCGAGAGTTTTTTAACTTAGCAATATGCTTAGCTTTTCTTTAAGCATCTAGTCGGAGCTAATTCAGTTCTCGATTAGAGGCTTGGGGGCTACAGTATAAAGTTTTTAACTCAGAAAAAGCTTAGCTTTTCTTTAAAGCATCTAGTCGGAACTAATTCAGTTACAACTAGAGGCTTGGGGGCTACAACATTGAAAATTATGAACACTATTGAGCTACTCTTAAAGCATCTAGTCGGAATATTTCATTCCATCTAAAGGCTTGGGGGCTGTAGTGAGAGTTTTTTCTAAACTTAAGTCACTCTTAGAGCATATAGATGCAAAACCTATGGTTTTCCTTCTACATCCTCGGGGGCTACAGTGGGATACTCATATGAAATATAGAAGGCAAAGTAAAAACTTACAAGTGCGATGATCTTGAGGTTTGTAGCACTCTCGGCTAACAGCTTGCCGAAGGAAATGTTATTTCCCCGCAAGATATCTGCTTGTCGGAGTAGCTCCTCAAGACCGCACGTCGGAGATGACGGCACTCCTCCAGCAACCATAGTAGTGTTACTCGGCAGAAGCGCCGGGTAAACTATCTTGGGGAACTCGAAGGGTTTTTGGGGAGTAGAGGCGTCGCCTTCGGCAGAGGTACCAACTCCCACCACCGCCTTGCCGCTACCGATGGCATCCTTAGCCGGAGCTTCAGCCATTTGAAGAGCAGCACTCTCCTGCGTCGCCTGCTCGCCGACAACAGCGAGCTCGGTAGAGGCGCCAGAATCCACTTCCATGGCGGAAGGGCCTGGTGCCTCCGGGGCTTGAGAGTTTGTCGGAGCGGAGGAGGGCTTGACGGCAGGAGTGGTAGGGGCGATGGCGGGGGAAGAGTCGCGATGCAGCATCTCTTTAATATTTCTAGAAGCCCCAAGAGTCTTGGAGGACTTCTTGAGGCTGGTTGTGGCTTTCTTCCTGAAACGTGCAAAATGCATAAGTACAGGAGCAAGACAATAGACAAAGACGGAGAATGAGAAGCTTACACTAGGGGTGGCGCTTTGGCAAACATCCCGGTAGCTTTTCTCTTTTCCGCCTCCAGGGCGGCGGTAGTCTTCTTGGGGGCTCCACCCTCTGTCTTCTTTTTCTTGCCTCCGTTGGCAGCGTCAGAGGTGGAGCTCTTCCGCTTACGCGCCAACGGGACATCGTCGTCGGACACGACCGTGACCTCCTTCATCTTCGGATCATAGATTTGGGCAGCCAGGTTGCCCTCATCTAGATCGCTAAGCTATTAAAGTAAGAAGTCATTGTGTTAGACAAGATGGTATTGGCAAGACGAAAAAACTGGAGCAATATCATACACGGAGAATAAATGTCTACCTTTGGGCACTTGCCGTCTACGAACATGTCGTAGGTAAGGGTGAAGTCACGCTTCTTATCCTTCACCTTGACGATGTCCTTAAGGCGGAACTTCACGGAGTCGCTCGAGAAGTTGTCCTCGGAGATCCGGAGGGTATCCCTTCGGTCGCTGGTGTACTCGTGCATGAACTTCGTGCGGTGCTGCAGAGGTTGGATCCGCCTGATGAACCAGCACATGGCTAGGTCCAAGCCGGTCAGACCCGTCTCTACGAACCACTCGATCCGCCTTATTGCGCGGGAAGCGTCGAGGTCGGAGGGAAGGGAGGCATGGGACCTCCACGTGGAAACTTCGGCGGCGGCTCCATCCACGAAGTCCGGGTACGTCACTTCTTGGCCCGACAAAGGAATGTCGGGGCCGTAGAAGTACGTCCGCTGCCAGTTTTTGCACGACTCGTGGCCGACGATGTCGAGGAACCGCCGGCCAGGTCGGATCTTGAAGCTTATGGTGCCGCAGTTCCTAAGCTCCTCCCTACTGTGTCCGGCTTCACGTTTGACGCTGAAAAAGTACACAAACAAATCTAACCTAGGTCTGATCCCTAGGTAACCCTCGCAGAGTGCCGCGAAGTTGCTAAGCACTAAGATGCTATTGGGGGAGAGGTTGTGGGGTTAGACCTTGAAGTGATTCAAGACGGACAAAAGGAAGTGGAAGATGGGCAGAGAAACGCCGCGTACCAATTGCGCCTTGAGGTACACCTTCTCTCCGGCTTGGGGAGAAGGAGTCACCTCGCCGGCCGGCGCCGCCCGCCAGGCGAGCCCCTCCGTCGCGGGGAGGTAGCCTTCGGCGACCATCTCTTGGATGTCGCGCGTGGTGATGTCCGACCCGAGCCAGTCGCCTTTGTGCGAGTCTGGATCCTCTTCCAGGGGCTCTAGCGCCGCCAGATTATGGTCGCCGCCGGTGGTTTCAATCACCGCTGATGCGGGGATGACCAGGCCCTCTGGGGGCACGACGATGGAGCTCGCCGGCTTCGCCGTGGCTTCGCTCGACGCCGCCATCGACGGGGAAGAGCTGCTGCTAGCCATGGAAGGAGTGGAAGGGAGTGACTGGTGCGAGGAGAAGCTAGGGTTTCTCGAGGTTTTTCTGCGGAGAGCTCGAGGAGGCGTGCGGCTGGAGGAAGAAGAAGCTGACGCGAGAGAATGAGGTGAAAAAGTAACAAGTGTCCCACGGTTACTATTTATCTTACTCTGCGTCGAGATTCGTGCAGCTAATCGGACGGTTGCCGCGTAGACGACGTGGTCGAGAACGTGTGCGGTAATTTTGGCACGTCTCCAAACGGTCGCCGCCAACGGTTCGTATTGCTTGCACGGGAAAAATGACTATGATTACGTTCTCTTCATGTGTGAGTTACGAGGCGTCGCTGACCTAGGCCTACGTCGTCATAACTGACATGGTAGATAAGCCGTCGCATCGAAGATTCCGGCATGGACAGATTTAATCCGACTAGCGGAAATATACGATGGAAGATTCAGCATTTCTCCGACTTACTAACAGGAGACGGAGAAAACTTTGCAGGGTTCTTTGGGAGGACTACAAGATATTGCTTGACGATTTGCCGACATCCATCTAGACGGAGCATTCCACGTGAAGAGGCAAGACGGTGCAAGATCTCGGAGTTCTCCGGGGGCTACTGTTGGGGATATGCTATATGGGTATCCTCATAGCATGTCTCTTATCCGACTAATCCGGGTGGTCCATAGTCGGTAGCATGGCCTATGGCCTGCTGGGCGGCCCAGTTAGGTGGATCCAGAAGGGAGGCCCATGCCGGATAAAGGAAGGCTACGGTGGAGTCACCAGCGTATCCGGAGCCTTGGAGTACAAGATACACAAGACTAGTGGTAGACGGTGTAGGACTCTGTAACCTGTCCAGCTAGGACTTTTCCCTATAACCCTAGGATCTGACGACTATATAAGTCGGACCTATGGGAGCCTTTAGGGCACAACCTAGTATAGTTTTACATACACCTCGCACAGCGAGCCTATCTCTGTAACTCGGCGTATTTCCATTATAGTGATTTATAGCAGGAGTAGGATTCTGCCACCGTCGTGGGATCTGAACCTGGGTAAACTGTGTTACCTCGTACCCGTCAATCGTTCGCCTTACCCCACGTCTCTAAACACGCACTGTGAGGACCCCTCTATGGCGTACTCGTCGGCAATACCACGACAATTGCCCGTGCGTTGCTACGGGTTAATCTTTATTGAAACAAATTTAGGCAAAAAAATCAATTCTAAATCAGATTTTTCTTCAGGAGGAAACAATCCTGACCCTAACATCGATACTGCCAAGAATTTAGGTTGTCGGGCCTTCCACCTCTCTGCTCCCCGCCACCTGCATAGCTACACTCACCTCATACCCTCGCCTCTCCTCTCATTGCTGCTCCAGCCGCCCTCGTCTCACAAGCATTGCCTCCCCACATTGCACCCCCTTCCCACATTCCTTGAGCACCGAAAGAAACAGCGAGATCCAACACTTTAGGCATGACAATGTGGAGCACTGAAACTGCCCCTTGATGTTTCTAGATCAAATAATTGATGATGATCATTTCGAGGCAAACACGGCGATAGCCGATGTAAATTGGGCGGCAGATGAAATTTCGTGCAGAAACACATCCATTTAATGTTATGTAGAAAACGAAAACGACCTAGATGAAAAACATGTAGCATGTTCGGGTTTCCAAGATGAAATGCTACACAAAACCCCACATTAACTGGACTCAAGTTAACAACAACATGAGAAGTTGTATGATTATGTATCCAAAGTTCCACTTAAGAATATAACCAGTGTGCAAGGAGAAAATACCTTGGAATCTTTTGGAAAATAAATATAACTTTAAAAGTAGATCTGTCCCCTAAAGTTAACAATTGATTAAGAAAAACTAATCAGTTAAGTTAACTAAAGTTACTTACACAAATGATAGCATTAATACATGAGGCATAAAAAAATGAGGCATAAGAAATAAACAAGAATTCGTAAATGTTTGTTGTTAATATTGAGCAATTCTAAACTCATCGTCGTCACAGAGTGCTAGTTCTAACATCTAGAACTCAGCTCCATGCAATGGTAATGTGTGTAAGAAAGTTCCAATTATCTATTCCTAGGTGCCACCGATTGACTTGACTAATCTAAGAGGCTAAGTTGATTACTATCTGTCCAACTTTCAGTTGCTGTCAGTCTCAGATAAATAGTCAACTCTATTGAAGAACGCATATAGCTGCAGCTTGCAGGGTTCCTATTCCTATCTACTGAAGAGTAGTCATATGATCAACACCAGCGATTAAACAACATGTCAACCGTTCTTCAGTCTTCCCCTCTACACCGTGTATTCCTATATTAACAGGAAGATGTAATGTCATCTGAAGAAGGGGCGAGGATAGCTGAGATGATGGAGAACGGACTTGAAGTGTCGCGCTGCTCCTGAAGAGGAGGGAGGATCCACCGCATCACTGATTGAAACAGGGAGGATCCTGATGCAAGATCGTGACGCTCGTTCCCCATTGCCGGACGGCCTCGCCACACGCATCCAGTCGTTTAGTTATGGACGAGGGGCTCCGACCAAAAGCCTCTCTCTCTCGATCTCCTCCCCTCTCTCAATCGACGTCCGCCACCAGTCATGGCCGCTCCTTCCGCAGCAAGCCCACCCGTGCCTCGCCTCTTGCCACAGCAGCTCGGGCTCGCGAGCCCCTCTCGGTCGACCCTTGTGGCCGTCGGCTGGCTGGCAGCGCTTACACCAT
Organism: Avena sativa; assembly: GCA_916181665.1. Classification (NCBI taxonomy): domain Eukaryota; kingdom Viridiplantae; phylum Streptophyta; class Magnoliopsida; order Poales; family Poaceae; genus Avena; species Avena sativa. The sequence goes on along the minus strand of OV702294.1, from coordinate 158,802,474 downwards.
CCTATCCCCTGTCTTCCCTTGATGGCGCAGAGCGACCTGCAACTCCACGGTGCAGCCTATAGCGGCGCAACCTACAACACGCCGCACGGCTGGAGCTCGATGCACAGCGACGTACACGACAAAATCTCACGAAGGTGTTCATCCGCCAGGCTCTCCCCTTCTCACGGGTGGCGATGGCGAGGGCCGAGACCGGAATTGGCAGCGGCGGGTCGCTGTTTCTCTCTCTGTTCTTCCATGGGATTGGAGGGGATAAGATCATGTCGTGTGCTGGGAGAGAGAAGAGAAAAAACCAAGCGGTATTTGACCTTTGACTTTGGCGATGGCAGTGGCTGTAAAATCTGCAAACTTTGAGGGCAAATAAAGCGACGGACCGTGGACAGAAACGTTGCGTACTTTATTATTAGACTAGCTGAATACCCGTGCGTTGCTACGGCCATTTAAGAATCTACCTGCTCCGATTCAAATTAACGGATTCAGATTTATGTAGATTCTAATGTATTATACCATATCACTGAGTTAGTCTTATTTTTTATTCGTATTGAATGCACAAGTACACAGGAACTAAATGAGCACCGTAATTGTAAGGAACATATTCGTCATACATTTGTCAGAACGCAGAGAAACCTCTTTATTACTCTTATGTCATATTGTAAATAGGTTTCGAACAGTAAATCCATTTGATGGTTCGTTTTTCTCTTAGATAAGTTCATCCAACCATTATGTTTGTAAGTTCATGTAAATTATGTGTCTTAAACATATTTTGTTGAATTATTTAGTTTCATTTTTGTAATTTTATTTTCGTTCAACAAAATACATTGTCGATTAATTTACTCCCTCCGATCCATATTATTGTTCTCAAATTTGTCTAGATTCAAATGTATCTAGTTATGTTTTAGTGTTAGATACATCTTAATTTAGACAAATATGAGAACATTAATTTGGATAGGAGGGAGTACCTATTTTTCCTTTTGCCACATTTTTCTATTGACATTATATATTTTCTTTATTTCTTTATCTATATATTTGTACCCAATTTCTTAACCCAAGCATGGTTAACTTTTTGAAAGAATCATCCTATATATTATTTGTATTTTATGAAACCTTCTTTTCTGACTTTTCTGTTCATTACATGCTCATGATCCACCAAGTAAAATGCTTTTACTAATAGACGGACTGCGGTGGCCAGGCATCTCCATGTTTCTCTCTCTTCTAAAAAGCAAGCAAGAAAATCCTTTTTCTCTTCTCTTCTGGGTGAGTCGACCCAGGCAAGAAAAATCCCCTTTGTCCGATGCTTGCCAGGACATGCTCTCTAAGGCGAGCCTTTAGCTGCGACGCGCGCTGGAGCCAAGGGCTGGCCACCGGCGAGGCCGCATATCATCGCCGCTACTTTGAATAGGCATGATAGGATCCTGCAGTTGTGGTTGACGAGCCTAGTGGATGGCTACCTCGTCCGCTCACGACGGATGACGCATCTTTGCTGGTTTTCGTCGCTGCAGCACTTGGAGCTCGGGATCGCAGCGAGGACGAGCGCGTGGCTCATGGTCTTGTGCTGCTTGGATAGGTCCTAGATGCTCAAACGCATTGGGTTTACTCGCGGGACTGTGGAGATGCCCGACGGAGGAGAGGATGATGGTGCTTCCCTCGACAGCGGCACCCGACCATGGAAGAGGAGAGGAGAAAGAGTCCACGAGTCTAGCGTCGCCACATGATGCAGGAGGCCCTCGCCTGCCATTTCTGCTGAGGGTCCGGGTCGCCACGGAACCAGTACGCATCTAGCTCCTTTGAAATTCATCGGCCTCTGGTGCAGCGCGCACCTGCTACTTGCTCGCCGGAAAAATTCGACCAAGCCGGCGCCTCCCGGACCAATTCCTCGCGGCTAGGTCCTCCCTGCGAGTCGATCCGCCATGGGAACTCGTATCTTGGCATGTGTGGGAGTAGGAGCACCAGCCCGCGGAGGCGGCTGTCCGGACCTGTGCGGCGGCGGGACGTGCAAGCAATGGTACTGGGTGGAGAAGTGCGCTTCAGGGGGAGAAAAAAAGTTGGACCGAACCATATACCTTTGACTTCGCGGTGGCATCGCTTGTAAAATCTTCAAACCGTCAGGGGCAAAACGGTCCAGAGAAAAATCGGAACCAAAAAACTGACGGACGAACCTACCTCAAGGAAAATTAGTATATAGATATAGATTGACAAAATCCACATCTAAATGATTGAAACACATGTTATTTTGTACTCTGAATTTCATAAAATGAAACATTATTGGTTGGGTCTATGTGTCCTGTGTCTTAATTCATCAAGATTTTATGATGTTTTGATCATGCAACTCGCAACGACCTAGCGAAATGAATGACATTTTTATTTTCCAATATTTTCGGTTCGGGCCCACCTGTCAGTCTTGTGGACGAGAAATCGAGAATGCCCTTCCGGTCGTTTCTGCGCTGCACGGTTCCGGTCGAACCGATTTGGTTTGGTCACCTGCTGGCTTGCTGCGCGAGAGAGGGGAGAGACGGAGGAACAGAGAACACATCCTCCCCTGGTTCGCCGCGATTCACCTCCACGCCGTTCCAGCGCCGCCGCCTCCTCCTTCCCGTCTCCCTACTCCTCCTCCGCTTCCGCCTCTCGGTCTCTCTCATCCTCCGCTCTCCGTGTGGCGGCCGCCCGCTGTTCCAACGCCCGCCTGAGCCCCCTAGATCTCGTCCTGCATCGCTACTGATCCCACCACCTCCTTGCAGCCATTTCCCTGACCACCTGCTAGATCTAATCCCTGCTCACATTGCGCGCTGCTGTTTAGTCTGATCTCCCCACCACCGCCACCAGTCTCCCCTTCGCTTGTTTCACTTTCGTTGACCGATTCCGCCCGCATTTTTATCCCGAGACTTTATTCGGGTTTGGGTTTGATGCTGTAAGCCCTCGCAATGGCCGAGGACGCCCAGGAGATGGACGATTCCTCGCCGCTGCCTCCACCGAGGGCGCTCACCGACGAGGTGGGTGTCCAGGAGGGGCCGTCGAGTCCGGGGACAAGCACGAGCACGCCAGCGTCGACACCGACTCCTCGGGAGCAGGGCTCCGTGGAGCAGTTCGCGTCGGCCCTGCTCACCGATGAGCTCGTTGCCGAGGAGGGCGTCTCGAGTCAGGTGATGAGCACGGGCACGCCTGCTCCGCCGCCGATGCCCCAGGAGCAGGAGCAGGGCTCCGTGGAGCAGTTCGCGGCTGTTTCGCCCATTGATGAGGTTGTTGCGGAGGTGAGCGTCTCGAGTCAGGATATGGGCACGGGCACGCCTGCTCCAGCGCCGATGGCTCAGGAGCAGGGCTCCGTGGAGCAGTCCGCTGCCCTTTCGCTCACCGATGAGGCGGGGGTCGAGAAGGGGGCTTCAAGTCCGAATACGAGCAAAGTCATGCCGACGATGCCGTCTGATCCTTCCCCACCGCGGAGGAGTAGGCATCGGCCTCCGGGAGTGCCAGCCGATGTGCCCCAGGAGGTGGTGCGTGCGGTGGACGCGGCCATCATGGGCAGTCGCGGGGGTGTGGTAGACTGCCTCCACCACATGGTTTCTGAGGAGCAGGGCGATTTACCGCACTACCTCGTTGATGTGCTGCTCGGAACCATGGGCGGCGTGGATGGCCTGGACGAGGTTAGCGACACCTCTGGCACCGGTACTCCCCCGAGCATCATGTCCAACTCGCGTGCTGCCATCGCTGCTGCTGAGCTCCTGCCTCACCTCCCCTGCGGCGAGGAGCCATCACCGCGCACTCGTATGGCCGTGGGCCTGCATGCCGCGCTCCGGGCCTGCACCCGCAACCGTGCCATGTGCTCTTTGTCAGGCCTCTTAGCCGTACTCCTTGAGTCTGCAGAGAAGCTGTTTGTTGGAACAGGTCGGAGCAGTACCAGTAGCTGGGATGCGACACCACTGCTTAAATGCATTCAGCTCTTGGGTGGGCATTCGCTTAGTGTGAAGGACCTCCATTCCTGGCTAGGATTGGTTAAGGAGGCGCTTGGGACGAGCTGGGCCACGCCACTGATGCTGGCACTTGAGAAAGCTATGGGTAGCGAGGAAGCAAGAGGTCCTGCTGCTACATTTGAATTTGATGGGGAGAGCTCTGGTCTGCTTGGTCCTGGCGATAGCAGGTGGCCCTTCTCGAATGGCTATGGATTTGCTACTTGGATTTATATTGAATCGTTCTCGGACACACTCAGCACAGCAACAGCTGCAGCTGCCATTGCTGCCGCTGCTGCGGCAACATCTGGAAAATCATCAGCAATGTCAGCAGCTGCAGCAGCCAGCGCCCTTGCAGGAGAAGGTACAGCACACATGCCACGGCTTTTCAGCTTCCTCTCTTCAGATAACCAGGGTGTGGAGGCTTACTTCCATGGCCAGTTCTTGGTGGTGGAGAGTGGGGGCGGGAGAGGTAAGAAGGCTTCTCTACACTTCACTTATGCATTCAAGCCTCAGCGCTGGTACTTTGTTGGGTTAGAGCACACAAACAAGCATGGTTTGCTTGGGAAGGGAGACAGTGAATTGAGCCTGTATGTCAATGGTAGCCTGCATGAGAGCCGTGCTTTTGATTTCCCACGCATATCGAAACCACTGGCGTTTTGCTGCATTGGGACAAATCCACCACCAACTATTGCAGGCCTGCAGAGGCGCCGGCGGCAATGCCCGTTGTTTGCCGAAATGGGCCCCATCTACATCTTTCGGGAGCCAATAGGGCCAGACAGAATGAGTCGGTTGGCATTCCGGGGCGGAGACATACTTCCCAGTTTTGGAAATGGTGCGGGTTTGCCATGGAAGGCAACAAATGACCATATTAAGAACATGGCAGAAGAGAGCTTTGCACTGAACCATGAGATTGGAGGTTGTTTGCATCTTCTTTATCACCCTAGTCTTCTCAGTGGCCGTTTTTGCCCAGATGCTTCCCCTTCTGGTTCAGCAGGTCCGTGTTATTTCCCCCCCTTTTTTTTATTAATTTGACTATGACCCTTTTCCTTTATCAAAAGCGCATTGTTTGTTTTTGGAGAATTAAATTGTAGTCTAATTTGTCCAAGTGGAGCAGCTATGCAGATAGAGAAACACTGTAACTCAGAAACTGATGCTGCAGTTTTGCTAAATCCCAGTCACGTGTTTAGGCCTTTGGATCAACATTCAACTATCCCCATCTCGATTCACTCAATGTATAACCTAAAGCCTATAAGTCGCAGTTTAATTTTAGCAAAATTGCACATTTTCAGAACCAAATATTTTGGTAAATGGTGTGCAGTTCTAGGTGACTTGAGATTTTTACAAAAACAAATTCAGGCGACTGAGAATCAGCAAAACTGTAAGGTTTTTTTCTTGAGCATGTTATTACGTCTTATGATATAAAGAGGTGGCCTCAATCATTTGCACAAGGAGAGTTACTATCTTAACCCATCAATTTTGGCTCTGGTCTTTCTTAGGACTTCTAATAATGGGAAAACTACAGGGGGTGCCCTTTTAAATGTACTGTCGTGGTCCAGCAACTTTCTCATTTTGGCTCCATAATAGTATCCTTTGAATGTTAATCTGTGTACAAACTGTAGGTAAAATTGATGGACCCAGAACAAGACTTTTCCCATAGCAAAACAGAAGATGTGTCATCTCGGAAAAAAATTTAGATAAAATATGGGAAATTCTATCACAAGTTGTTCATGTACAAAGAAATAAGTAATTTACTCATGAGTCCTTATATCAATCCTAACATTTGCTACCAATTGTTGACAAATCATTGAGGCAGGATTACACTGTCTTGAGTCATATATACCATTTTCAGTGTGCAAAGCTATTCAATGATCATTTCCCATTATATAGTATTTGTTATTGCTGATATGAAATCAGATTGTCAACCTTTTTGTTGTAAGTGTAATTATGCTGTTATAGTTGAATATTGAAATTTTCAGCTACCTCTGAACTTACTGAGCAATATGCTGTCTTATGTGCGATTTTATCCATACCCTCTTCTGTTGAATTTTAGGCACTCATCGAAGGCCTGCAGAGGTTCTTGGGTTGGTTCATGTTTCATCTCGTGTGCGGCCGGCCGAATCTTTGTGGGCGTTAGCTTGTGGGGGTCCAATGGCTTTACTTCCATTGACTATAAGCAGTGTGCAGATGGATACTCTTGAACCTGCACTTGGTGAACTTTCACTGTCCCTTGGCACTGCTTCCCTTTCTGCCCCAGTTTTCAGGATTATTTCCCTGGCTATTCAACATCCTGGCAATAATGAAGAATTATGCCGGACGTGTGCACCTGAGCTTTTGTCACGTGTTTTGCATTATCTGTTGCAAGCACTTTCAAAGCTGGGAAGTGGAGAAGAAGAGGCAGTGACTAACGAGGAGCTAGTTGCCGCCATTGTATCATTGTGCCAGTCTCAAAGAAACAATCATGAGCTTAAAGTGCAGCTTTTTAGCACTTTGCTGTTGGACTTGAAGATGTGGAGTTCATGCAACTATGGTTTACAGAAGAAGCTTCTGTCCTCACTTGCGGACATGGTATTTACAGAGTCTGTTTGCATGCGAGATGCAAATGCATTGCAAATGCTTCTTGATGGCTGCAGAAGGTGTTACTGGGCGATTCGGGAACCAGATTCAATTGATAATTTACCACTTACTGGAACAAAGAGATCCTTGGGTGAAGTGAATGCTCTGATTGATGAACTTTTGGTTGTTATCGAACTCCTTCTAGGAGCAGCATCTTCCACTGCGGCTTCAGATGATATACGCTCTTTGATTGGATTTATTGTTGACTGCCCACAGCCTAATCAGGTAAGTGGCGCCTGTCATTACTAGAAATCTTTCCATTGGTGCTTCTCTTTTTTCTTGTGGAGGTATATGTTTCAAGTTTCAACTGTACATATCTTATATGCAAAATGTTAATATATTAGCTTTTCATAATGTATGGTATCCAGTGATGCACACACACATACTGGAAATCCTTGTAGTTACTTCAAAACCTGATGCATATGTTCTCATGCAGAATAAGGAGAAGCAGGTCATGTTAATAATGAGTTATGGAGCCGTATGTTGGCTGTTTGCTCTTAAAGAATGTCTGTGGTTGCGCAATACTGTTCTTTTGTGATCTAGTAGATACTAGTCCCTCCGTCCTGAAAAGGGTGTCGCAGATTTGTCTAAATTTGCATGTATCTATATACTGAAATGCGTCTAGATACATGCAAATTTAGACAAATCTGCGACATCCTTTTCAGGACGGAGGGAGTACCTCTGATCCAGAATGTAGGTCTTTGTAGCATTTTCCCAGTCAAATATTTCTAAGTTTGGCCACCATAAATACCAGCATCCAGAATGTCAAATTGATATAACTAAATTTATCATGAAATATACTTATATAACATATAATTATTTTATGGCAAGGCAACACGCCTGCTGATCTTATAAAACTTGTAAAAAATATGTGTAGGATCACCTTATCTGTCTGGCTTAATTGACAATCTACTACCGAGCTGTTTCTTATGATCCTATTGATGTGCTTGTTGGTCAGGTAGCAAGGTTGCTCCACCTCATCTATAGGCTGATTGTGCAGCCTAATATTTCTAGAGCCAACATGTTTGCCCAGTCGTTTATATCTAGTGGTGGTGTCGAAGCACTTCTTGTTCTTTTACAGCGTGAAGCTAAAGCTGGTAATAACCATATTTTGGACAACCCTGGTGCAACTTTAAGTGAATGTGATGTACTGAGTAGTGGGGGTTCTGACACAAAAGCCACCAGTGGTGAAGTATATCACCAGGATGATGAAATTCAATTTGCTGAACAACATGAATCCATCGTTCATGAAGAAGACTCTGAACAGGAAGCTAAAAGCACAAATAGTGTTTCTTTTAAGATGTTGGGAGCAAATATAGGAAGAAAGATTTCCAACTCTGAGAATCAGCTACTAAAGAATTTGGGTGGCATCAACTTCTCAATTACTGCTGATAATGTCCGGAATAATGTATACAATGTTGACAAAGGTGATGGAATTGTTGTTGGAATCATTCACATTCTAAGTGCTCTAGTTGCATCAGGTCACCTAAAATTTCCCTCGAGTGCTTCAAATCCAAATTTGTCTGGTGGTATTCCGAATACAGTTCATGAAGAAGGAAATACTATGTTAGAAGACAGAGTATCACTGTTACTTTTTGCATTGCAGAAAGCATTCCAAGCAGCCCCAAGGAGGCTTATGACTGCAAATGTCTATATGGCTTTAATTTCTGCTGCGGTATGATGCTTGTTAATTGTCTAGATAACTAGATATGTTTTTGACTCAGCTTAAATGGATTTATGTGATCACGTGATTTAATTGTCTGCTGGTTCTATTTTATCACCTTTCTGATAGACCATTTTCCTTAACACAAATCGAAATAAGACACAATTTCAGATAAATGTGAAATCAAATGACATTTTGCATAATGTGCCTTTATGGTATCAATTTTTGTTGGCTATATTGTGTCAATAATTTTCTCGAGTCAACGCAGCCAGTTTTTGCCATCTAGAGAACCCAACACAGCATTTGTAGTTTAATGATATTCTTTAGTTTGTTCTTTCAATGTTGCCGATCAAATTATAGCCCAAGTGTTGCATTTGAAGTCTCTACCTTTGATGTTGTTTGTCTTGAATGCAGATTAATGTTTCTTCAGGTGATGAAAATTTGAACCTATATGATTGTGGCCACCGTTTTGAACACATTCAACTTTTGCTAGTGCTGCTCCGAACGCTTCCGTATGCATCAAGGTCATTCCAAGCTCGTGCTATACAGGTGTGTTTTGTTATTTTACCTAGTTTCAATTGTCAACTGTTGAATTGTCATGTCGAAGCTAGTTTGTGCTATAGAGATTTTGGCCATTTTTTACAGTAAAAGATCGATCAGGTTTTCCTTACAATTTCGTGATTTCGTTAAGAGAATGAGAGTATCCCGATTGCATCGAACAAGTTCTCTTTTCATCTCAATGAATATACGCTAACGCTGCAGCTGTCTAGGGATTAAGGTTCTCTTTTCAGAACAAATGCTAAGGTTTAAATAGTTCCCTGCAGTAGGTATGCTGTTACTTTTTAAGTACTATTTCGATTGGATTCCAGGTCCCACTTCTGATGTGAGGGACTGAAGAGAGTTTATATGTTTTTGTGTTTATAGTGAGAATAGTTAGCTAATTGTTCCCTGCATTCGTCAGTTTATAAACACAATACTTTTTGCTTCTGGACAACCTCAGTCTATTTTTACCTCCTTTCTAGTTTTACATTATGGCTTATGACTGACTTGGGTTCGTTAAAGTGGGCAACCAGTTTCAGTTGTAATCCACTTTTGTGCTATCATTATACAATATACTTGATGTTTCCGTCATCTAAATAGAAACTAGCAATTTACTTTAGATAGTTTTTTGTTCAGATTTATAGGCAATGTGTTACTGTATATTAATTGCTAAATTTCTATTTTGGGGTGTTCTATCTGCAATGTTTCCAGGCAATTGTTTTCTCCCGGTCTGTCTTTCAGTTTCCATGTGTGTTTGTTCATGTAACTTGGTTTTCTATTAATGAAATACGTGGTTGCTGTCAAAAAAAGGGTTGGTAGGCCAAGAAACTGACATATACTGTGCCTTGCAAGGCTATGTGCTTGTTAGACCTCAAAAACCTTCTTTGCCGAACACACTTGCTCATATAGGCAAGGAAAAACTTCCGAGTGAGGAGTCAATAGGTTCCATCATGTGGGCAAGGCCATTGCTAAGGCTAAAACATTTCTCATGCTGTGGTCCACAAAATATTTCCAAATAAATGATGCATGTTTTTAGCAACTACTCCCTCCGTTCCAAAATAATTGAAGTTCTGGGTTTGTCCTTGGTCAAACTTCACCAAGTTTACCACATCAAATCTATATAGTATGAAAATACATTGTAGGATGTCCACTGATCCCTTGTACCCCCCCTTTTGTAATAAGAGAGCTTCTCAAACTCTGTAATCCCACCTTCTCGGTGGATTGTACCCATAACTCTTCTGTGCAATGAAAAGAAACACAATGTCATTGCATTTTCCTGAAAAAAAAACCCTAATAAAACTAAATTGATGTTGTAGATGTGTATATTTTCTATAAACTTGGTCATACTTGAAGTAGTTTGACTTAGGACAAAACTAAATATCAATTATTTTGGAATAAAGGTAGTACTATATCTATACTTTTGTGTTGATCAGACCGTCACAATTCATTTTTCGCCCACAAGACAAAATAACCAAACACCTATCCTTGCTAACCTTTGTTTCCTGAGCTATTGCTCATGTGAGCAAGTTTTTCCTTGCCCAACAAAGCTAGGTGGCATGTGATTCAATCATGACCTCAGGCTTAGAATTGACTTTCAGTATTAGGCTATAAGGTATTGTTCAGCTTCATTGGTATTATCCAAACAATTCTCAGTCAAACAACATGCATTCGTGGCTTAGATCTGAAAGCCTATACATCTCCCTGAGATCCATAACCAGCAGTTGCCAAGGTCATCAGTACAATTGAGTGGGGAACTCAAAGAGCAATCAACATATATCTATTTTATTCACATAGGGTAGGTACGTCGAGGAATGATAATGTCATATCACAAAACACCTGCACATATTAGGCTACAAGGTATTGTTCAGCTTCATTAATATTATGCAAACCATTTCAGTCAAACAATATGCATGCGTGGCTTAGATGTGAATGCCTATACATCTCCCTGAGATCCATAACCAGCAGCTGCGAAGGTCATCAGTAGAATTCAGCGGGGAACTCTAAAGAGCAATCAACATATATCTATTTTATTCGCATAGGGTAGGTATATTGAGGAATGATGATGTCATATCGAAAAGACCTGCACATATTTGTGTTAATTTTGTTTACTGTAATCCGTTCTTTCTTTTTCTGTAGCCCTGTTTGCCAACTTACCTGCTTAATTTCTTACGGTGTAAAAAAATCCTTTATATTGTTTCAGGATATTCTGTTTTTGGCTTGCAGTCATCCTGAGAATAGAACCACAATGGCCTCAATTGCAGAATGGCCAGAATGGATTTTGGAGGTTTTGATTTATAATCATGAGGTAAGTACTGCAAGCTTTCTAACATCATAACATATTGTAATAAGAATTATGTAGGATTCACTAGTTTCAGTGACTACATTTTGCACTGTGCTACCCATTGCTCTAATTCAGAAGTTTCTAATTACAGATGGGTAGTAAAAATATTGTCGATGGTGTAAGCATTGGTGAGATTGAAGACCTCGTACACAATTTCCTGATTATCATGTTGGAGCATTCAATGCGACAAAAAGATGGGTGGAGGGTAAGATGACTCTTCGGCATTTCATTTTATTCAAAAACCCTTTTGCTTCAGAATTGCGCAACCTTCTTTTTGGGTGTGTTTGGGCTGGTTGTATGATTGTATCACTACCCTCTCCGCCTTGTAACTTGAAAGTTTTTGCTCTTGCTGTGATAATATAGGATGTGGAGGCTACTATTCATTGTGCAGAGTGGCTTTCAATGGTTGGAGGATCTAGCACTGGAGACAAACGGATCCGGTAATCTATCTATCTATCTGTGTGTGTGTGTGTGTGTCTCTATATGTACATAGTTCAACTAGCCAATTGGTTTAGCCAGTCCAAGAATTTATTTTCTCTGCTCGTGCCTATCGCTTACCCTTCCTTTTCTTGTCGTATACATGTACATTTTTAACAACCGGCTACTTGTGTTCTTTTAAGGCGTGAAGAGTCATTACCAATTTTCAGAAGGAGATTATTAGGCGACCTGCTTGATTTCTCTGCCAGGGAGCTTCAGGTTCAGGTAGAGACAAGATTTCCTTTGCATTCTAAACGTAGATGTTTTATCTATATGTGCAAAGCTCTTGTTCCTTACATCCTTTGGTGTTGCTACTTTTTATAGTTGGTTTTTCTGTCATGTGTTGGAGTATGTTTGGTCCTGTTCCCACTTCAGGCCTTTGTATCACATGGATTGAAAAACCAGTAATGGCAAAATGCAAATGAAAACACAATATTTCTATACACGAAAATAACAGGAATAGTCGTTTGCATAGAACACAGAAAAAGTGCCTCCATACTGCAGAAATCAACGGAAAAAAGAGGTTCGAGTGATTGTGAAAATTCCTATGGAATAGGGGGCACATGAAAACAGTCCACAGAAATCAGATAGTATTTTCCTCTGATTAAAAGGGTTTTATAGGAAAAATTTCTTAGGTTGGAATCCTACATTTCAAAGATGACCTTAGATGTTGACAAGTTGTGGGAAAAGGTCAGTGTAAATCTAAACGAATCATGGGGCTGCCTAAGGTTGAAATGGTAAAGCACTGCAACTAATAGCTTGACATTTCCACTACTCCTGAACAAGAAAACAACACTTTCACTAACTACTACTCCCTCCGATCCATAATAAGTGTCGCTCGTCTAGTACAAAGTTTGTACTAGTTAGTACAAAACGAGTGACTTATTATGGATCGGAGGGAGTACTAATGTTACTTTGAACGGTGTGCATTCATGATGATGCTAGTTCTTGCAGCTTGACATTTTTTTTACCAGGATACTGTTTTATACTTTTATCTATCTCTATTTATAATGTCTTTTTCTCAACAGACTGAAGTAATTGCAGCGGCTGCTGCTGGTGTTGCTGCTGAGGGCTTGTCTCCTGAAGAAGCAAAAGTACAAGCAGAAAATGCTGCTCATCTCTCAGTAGCACTAGCTGAAAATGCAATAGTTATTCTCATGCTTGTAGAAGACCATCTGAGGTCACAAGGTCAACATTTTTGCATGTCCCGTGTTCTCAATAGTGTTTTATCTTCTTCCTCCATGACTTCGTCTGCGCCCAGTCGGACAACCTCATTGGACAGAACTGGTAGTGAACATGTGGATGCTGGGCTCTCAAGACGGTCATCTTTGTCCAGTGATGCTGGTGGCCTTCCACTTGATGTAAGAACTAAGAAGTCCTGTTATATTCGGTCGTTATTGTCACAATTCTGAATAAATGTATATTGTTTCTGAAAGGGCTTAAAATTTGAGTACTTCTACGTTTATATTTTGTATATGCGTGATATGAAAGTCATCTTGCACATATATGTTTCCTTCAAGATGATGTTCCATGTTGCAAAATCATGATTATTTAACTTAGTTTAGAATTGTTGGTCGATTTCATACTTGAATCATGTTCCTGGAATCCTGGCATATCATTATTAGCTTTGTATGATAGCTATCTAGGTCCTAATAGCTAGATAGTCACAAATGAATTTTTTTAACCTTAAGTCATCTTGCCCACCATGTCCTGCATTGGTAGTTAACCATATGTGACAGGACCAATTGATTGCATGGTGAATGCTGGGGTATTTCTCATAAACGGTATTGATCATGTTCGCTTTATTGTAAATCCCATAAAGAAAAATGTAGAGCTGTAAGTTGTTTGTTTAACATATTAGAGATAATAAGATACATTCTAATTTATTGGAGAGGAGTTCTGAAGCAGTTGTACTTGTACCATATGACTCTAGGAGATTATGTCTATATTACCTGCAGTCTGCCTACTGCTGTGCACAAGCATGGACATGTGGCAGCAAGAAATACCTGTGAAGTTGATAAACACTGCCGGAAGTTCTATTCCCTATTTTAGATTTACCATCACAATTTTGATATTTTCCTAGTTAGCCAATGACCTGCATGCGATCCAGTGTTCCTTCATTCCTTATGCTTAGTCTTAGATATTGCTGGCAGAGTTGCAGATTAGTTGTTCAATTTTTTTTCATACGAATGCTGCCTTTGTTCTTGATTACTATGTGACCAAAGCAGGTGCTTACTTCTATGGCTGATGCAAATGGACAAATTTCTGCTGCCGTGATGGAGCGCCTTACAGCAGCAGCAGCAGCCGAGCCATATGAATCTGTCAAGCATGCATTTGCATCTTATGGGAGCTACATTGCTGATCTTGCGGAAAGCTGGAAGTACAGAAGTCGCTTATGGTACGGTGTAGGCATTCCGTCCAAATCTGATTTGTTTGGTGGCGGTGGAAGTGATTTGGAATCTTGGAGATCTGTTCTGGAGAAGGACTCAAACGGGAATTGGGTTGAGCTTCCACTTCTGAAGAAATCACTCGAAGTGCTGCAAGCGCTCTTGTTAGATGATTCAGGACTTGGCGGTGGTCTTGGTATTGGAGGGGGCTCTGGCCCTGGTATGGGGGTTATGGCTGCACTTTATCAATTGCTAGATAGTGACCAGCCATTTCTTTGCATGCTCAGAATGACTCTTGTTTCGATGAGGGAGGATGACAATGGTGGAGGTGATGCTCTTTTGAACAACACTAGCATAAAGGATGTCATATCAGAAGGGATGGGCCAGCAGGCTGGAAGCCTCATGCCATTTGATGGCAACAGTTCTACAAGAAAACCCCGACCTGCACTTCTTTGGAGGTACGTACGATGCACCATCAAGTATCAACTGTCAAAATTGGATTTAGTACATTTTCATCTGCTGGAAAAAAATGGGATTTACAAACCATGCTTTTCCATTGAACTAATACAATATATTTTGAGAGAAGTTAATGAAACCCAAGATACATTTGGCGTTTTTGAACTAAAATTGTTGGGGAAAGACCCTTTAGCATAGCAGAGCCTTGAGCTAATGATCTCTGATAGGAGCTGAACATTAGTTTACAAATGCATTGGAATCGTCTTTCATGTTAATTTTTTCAGATGTACATTTCTATACTTGAAAAAAAATTCTTCTTCATAATGTGCTGCCATTAGTTAACTATAACCAGAACTTGGATGAAAGAACAGTTGTTTAACATTGTACATGGTAAGTGATCAGCCAGTCTATTCTGGAGGACTATTGTGGTCAATTGTTATTTTATTAGAACTCTTATAACTGTACAGTGTGCTTGGCCCCATCCTAAATATGCCAATTTCCGAGTCGAAGAGACAGAGGGTGTTGGTTGCTTCCTCCATTCTCTATTCTGAGGTGAGTATAACTTTGCTTTGCAATCTGCACTTAAGCATGCCATACCCTCAACTCGACAACTCTGACTTCCATGCTCTACTTTGCCTATGATTCTGAATCCGAACAATAACCTGTCTCTGTGAATTTGTAAAGCTACTATGATTAATGATCGGTGATAACTTGGTAAACAAAAGACACTTTTAGGCATTTTCTACTGTTTTATTTATTAGGGGGAGTAAAAACCATATGAAGCTCTGTGCTATCTTGCTTGTCATGCAGGTATGGCATGCTATTGGTAGGGACAGAAGCCCCCTAAGGAAACAGTTCATTGAGCTAATTTTACCACCATTTATAGCCATCCTACGAAGGTGGCGGCCACTTTTAGCTGGTGTTCATGAGCTTACTTCTTATGATGGAAGGAATCCACTGATTGCTGATGACCGTGCTTTGGCAGCTGATGCACTGCCCATTGAGGTACTTTCTTACTATCTAAAATCAACCTTAGTTCGTGAGTGAAGTAACATGGTGTTAAAGCCGAATTCTGCACCAGTGACATATTGCAGTACTATAATATATGTTGCAAATCCTGGATGGCGATCTCTGTTATGCTTGTTTTACCCCCCCCCCCCTCTCTCTCTCTCCGTTGACTTTTTGCTTACCTTAGGTTCATTTTGAACTGTGCGGAACTTATATTTTATAATCTGCTGTGGAAAAATAGCCAAAAAAACAGAGAAAAGTTGGTTAGGCAAATGTAAAATAAGCAAAAGCTGGTTGGAAAAGCTAGATTAGCACAATCCACCTCAATGTGAAACGCAGCCTTTATCTGTAAGTGAAAGGTTGGTTTGGGTCAATCATCCATAGACCCAACAACCTGATAATCTTAACATAATATGATATGATTCTATCCAGGTTCACCTAATCTGGTAATCGTGACTCCAGTTGAGGTTTGACAAACCCAGAAGCTGACAGTGACTAGCTGATTTGCACCTGTTGACACTTGCCCTAAGTCAAGCTATTCTCTGCTTGACATTTTTTTTCTTATTTGACAATTGCTTAGTATGTTTTTAGCGTACACTTTGGTATCTAACCTGAACTCATATGTCTAAATATTCAAGTGTACTCCCTCCGCTGTTTTGAGTGATTCGACACACTAAAAGAAGTCTAGATACATTTTCTTCACAAACCTAAAACATCTTATATTTTGAAACGGAGGGAGTACTTTGTGATGTTTATCTCCTCCCCTTGTCATGAAATTTGAGGAAGTTGGTCTTGGCTAGTTTAAAGCTAATTATCAGATGTTGTCATGGCTTTTCTTTCCAATGGAAATCAATTTATGGGTCTTTTTCCATTTTTTTGGGCTCAGGCCGCTCTTTCAATGATATCGCCTGGATGGGCTGCTGCTTTTGCCTCACCACCGGTTGCAATGGCATTAGCCATGATGGCTGCTGGTGCCTCTGGGACAGAAACAGTAACACCTCGAAGGAATACCTTGAGTCGTCATGACACGTCTTTGCCGGAGCGTAAAGCAGCAGCAAGACTTCAGACCTTCTCAAGTCTCCAGAAGCCTGTTGAAACTGCGCCCAACAAGCCTGGCCCCATCCCAAAGGACAAAGCAGGCGCTAAAGCTGCGGCCTTAGCTGCTACACGTGATCTCGAGCGGACTGCAAAGATTGGTTCAGGAAGGGGTCTTAGTGCCGTAGCAATGGCAACATCGGGACAGAGGAGGAGTTCAAGTGATATAGAGCGTGTAAGGAGGTGGAATACATCTGAAGCTATGAGTGCCGCTTGGATGGAGTGCCTGCAATCAGCTGATTCGAAGCCTGTTTCAGGAAGAGATTTTTCAGCCCTTGCATACAAATATGTCGCAATTCTTGTTTCTGGTTTTGCCTTAGCACGAAATTTACAACGACTTGAGGTAAATCCACTTGGAACATTTCATTTATATGCTTTGAATTTATCATACATCTTTTTTTTTGGATCATCCAGATGGAGAGGCAAACACAAGCTGATGTGTTAAATCGGCATCGTGCATCAACTGGAGTTCGAGCATGGCGGCATCTTCTTCACTGCCTGACAGAGATGGAAAGACTATATGGACCTTTTGACGAACCCCTGTGTTCTCCTGACCGTGTATGTACAGTTACTAATTTATTTGTTTTATCTCCTTTTCCCTGACCTGTTTCTTTTATTCTTTACCAAGAAAAATACTTTGTTGACCAGTACATCTGGGAATATAGAGTTGTTTTCATGCAAAGAAATGCTGTCAAAAGAGAGAAGAAAAACACACTCTACGACAAATCCTGATATCTCTTTTCACTACTGCATTTTGCAGATTTTCTGGAAATTAGATTTTACTGAAAGTTCTTCAAGAATGAGAAGATTTATGAAAAGGAACTACAAGGGATCTGATCATTTGGGCGCAGCTGCCGATTATGATGATCGGAAACTTCTTAGTACTGCTGTGCAATCAAATGAATGCAACCTCGAGGGTGCAGATTCTTCACTAACAGACACTATTCCATCAACTGCGTCGGTAATAATAGCTGAGGCCATGTCAATGGATGAAAGAAATGAGGACAACGAGCAGTTAGAATCTGACACTACTCACAGCAGTGTTGATCAACCTCAGCATTCCGCGTCAGCGGGTCAACAATCCGTGAAAAGATCAGTAGATTCAAGAAGTTCTGGCATTTCTGCTGATTGCAATTTGGTCCGATCCACAGTTGTTGCACCTGGATATGTGCCGACTGAAGCTGATGAGAGAATTATCGTTGAACTTCCATCGTTGATGGTGCGGCCATTGAAAGTTGTGCGTGGAACCTTCCAAGTAAGCATGTCACTACTTGCCAGTAACAAGTTCATGCTCCAGTTACTGCAATGCGAAATTGAGCTTTGATGTTGTTAGAGTTCAATTGTGTTCTCATCAAGAATTCTAAATTCAAATTTAAGGTTTTCCATTGCCTTAAGATTAGCTAATTAATGATTCAGCTACAGCACAACACATGCGTAATGCAGTTATTATCAATATATGTTGCACTGATATGAAATGATATTTTGTCATTATGTTTTATTTTTGTACAGCAATGGTTTTGACAGTAATGTACCATTTCAGTTAACTAGTGCAACAAAATGATTTATGTCTTCAATTGCAGGGCATCCTACTATTAGCAATTTCAATTTTTTCTTCTGTCTGAACACCTAAGTGAAATCTATTCGTAGGTTCCCATATGCAACGATAACAAATACAAGAGGTTTTTTTCCTTGCGCTTGGTAGGCTACAAACTGTTGACACTTCTGTTTGGATGGATGCTATTGAGAATTTGAGAAACCTCATTATTAGAAATGACTAAAATTGCTTCCTGTTTCTTCTGATTCATGTTTTTCTAGAGGAACCAGCTATCCCCAGTCAGTCCATGATATATGTTGTGTTAATATTACTCCCTCCGTTCCAAATTAATTGACTCAGCTTTGCCTAGATACGGATATATCTAGATGCGTTGAATGTGTAGATGCATCTGTATCTAGATAAAGCTGAGTCAGTTAATATGCAACAGAGGGCGTACTATTGTTTGATCATGCACTATTCCACTCCTTGTGTTTTAGTAAATGTGTACATGAAAAACAAAATCCTTAATTTCTTTGTAGCAAATATGATATAAATATTAGCAGGGGTGCACCATATCCACTTTGTGCTTAACACATGTCTTTTTCATATCAGACTTTGTGATGGAATCACAAGGATTATTCTCCTTTAATTCCTACTTTAGCTGTTGATATCATTTGCTCCTGTAATTTCACTTCCAGGTCACATCAAAGAGGATTAACTTTATAATTGATGAGCATGCAAGTGACAGTAACGTGGAAGATCATGCATCCACTAGTGGCCAATGTTATCAGCAAGATAAGGATAGGAGCTGGTTGATCTCTTCTCTACATCAGATATATAGCAGGCGGTAAATATTTATTTTCTGGCCTGGTTCTACTGTTGGAAGTTTGTTTCCTATATACACTCCTACCATGCATATATCCTGTTCCATTCGAACAAAAGGTGTCTATTTTGTGCTTTTGGAGCGAATAGGCACACAGCATCTGTGAATCACCACCATACAGTTTAACTTTTATTTTCCATTTACTCATTTGATGATTTCGATGACTTGTTGCAGGTACTTGCTACGACGAAGTGCTTTGGAATTATTTATGGTAGATCGGTCAAATTTCTTTTTTGATTTCGGGGTACGACCTTTATGAAAATCAATCCTCGGTAGTTTTAAGTCCATACATGACAGAGCTGAATAACTTTCTTAATTTATGTGTCTGAAATTCTGATATTTGATCTAGGATATGGAAGCACGCAAAAATGCTTATCGGGCGATCGTTCACACCAAACCACCTAATTTGAATGACATTTTTCTAGCTACTCAGGTTAGTGTAAAGTGTTTGTACCCTAATCTCCAGAATTATGACTGGCAGTAATCTATAATACTTCATTCAGAGAGCTGAGCAAATCCTTAGAAGAACTCAGTTAATGGAGCGCTGGGCTAACTGGGAGGTACACAAACACTAAATATATTGTTTTTTCATTTTGGTTGATGGTTTCAAGATCTAATTATGTCCGTTTTCTTCAGATTAGCAATTTTGAGTACTTGATGGAACTGAATACTCTTGCTGGGCGCAGTTATAATGACATAACTCAGGTTAGTTTAATTCACAAAATGCATTTTGAGTCTTAATGTCTAATAAGGTCAACATATCATTCAAATAATCTTATATGCTTGTGCAGTATCCTGTTCTCCCCTGGATAATAGCCGATTACCAATCCAAAGTCTTGAATCTGGATGATCCTTCTACATACCGCGACCTTTCAAAGGTTGATCTCCGTTATTGCTTCTGTCTTTTCACCAATTGTTTAAACTTCTAACCGTAGTGAATATTACTTAATGCAGCCAATTGGAGCACTAAAACCGGAACGATTAAAGAAGTTCCAAGAACGGTACTCTACGTTTGAGGATCCAGTCATCCCTAAGTTTCATTATGGTTCACATTACTCCAGTGCTGGCACGGTATAGCTTCTTTGTATAGCTGACCCAAATGTTTACGTATAATGTCAGCTTGTCATATTGCTGTTGAAGGGTGTCGATCAAATTCAACTCTGGGTCTCTGCACACTGAACAGGGTTCTCAATTAATTTTACCTCGATTATTTCATAATAGGCAGACTAAAAGATGATCTGAATTACCATAGAAGAGCCTACATGTTATGCTTGCTTATGGTTTTGCCTGGATTGGTGAGAACTTTGCATGTGAATCGTATTAGTATTAAGTTATTATTGTTAACAGGTTCAACCTCCTGTATAATTTTGGTTATCTGTGCGGTCTGTTTTTGTTGATATTGTTCATATGGTTAGAAGACATAACCTCCATTACTTGATTAGTGCTTGCCTAAATTTTTAGTCTGTAGCTTAATGCAGTTTTGCTGCAAAAATATTTGATTTTCTTGTACTGATCACTTATATTCATTGCAGGTATTGTATTACCTTTTCAGAATGGAGCCTTTTACCACACTCTCTATACAGCTGCAAGGTGGCAAATTTGATCATGCTGATCGCATGTTTTCTGACCTTTCTGGCACCTGGGATAGTGTTCTGGAGGATATGAGTGACGTAAAAGAGCTAGTAAGTTGCTAGTGTCTTTAGTATGCTTTCCCGGATGTTTTTTTTGAGGGAACCCCCCCGGATGTTGACTGGGTCATACCAAAATCCATTCAAGGTCTTTGCTGCAGTGGTATTATATGATGATATTTATGTAGGTCCCAGAGATGTTTTACCTCCCCGAGGTATTTACCAACATAAATTCTATTGACTTCGGGACCACTCAACTTGGAGGAAAGCTAGGTAAGTACATTTTGTCCTGTATGTAACAGAATACATAGATGCAGGGTTATGTAATTATGCACGGCATTGCAGATTCTGTAGAATTACCTCCTTGGGCTGAGAACCCTGTTGATTTTGTTCACAAACACCGGAAGGCTCTTGAGAGTGAGCATGTCTCCACTCATTTGCATGAGTGGATTGATCTAATATTTGGGTACGCTCTTCTGTTCTATTAAATTTCTACTACTTTTGCAACTTTTTCTTCATGGAATGTTTGTCTTGCTCCATCCCCCGCCCCACGTGCATACGCGATAATTTGGTGACTGTTAAATGTAATATATATATTAGTGTATGTAGGGCGACCATGCTCTAGCAGGTTTGGTCTTTCTGACCCATAACTCTCTCTTATATCTCTCTTGCTAATGGACTAAGATGCAAGTCTCAATACAGTGCTCGTAGCTCGGTTTCCACTTTCTTTTTCAGGCATTATGTTTTCTCACCATTGATAGGTTATTTCTTTTCCCATCAATATAACTTGACCTCATAACGATCCTTAAAACATGGAACCCTCTGGATGGGAGCATCTTGTTATTAGTTCATAAAATGATTTATGTAATGTAGCAAGATGAAGGATCATGGGTTTTAGTGTTGGCAAAGTCAGGCCTTCATGTTTTTATGCTTATGTTTTATTTAGAATGGTCATGTTGAGTACTTCCCTCGTCCGGAAATAAGTGACTTGGATTTTTCTAGATTCGTATGTATCTACATACTAAAACACGTCTAGATACATGCGAATTTAGACAAATCTGATTCTCTTATTTCCGGACGGAGGGAGTACATGAAGTAACATATCAGATTTCTTGACATCCATGAGTAAGGCAGGGCATCTTGTTAGGTCCTTTATGAATCTCCTCATGTCTTGTCGGCACAATGTCTATGCACCACCATTTTATCATGGAAACTTCCTTTTGCAGATATAAACAGAGAGGTAAAGAAGCAGTAATGGCCAACAATGTGTTCTTCTACATCACATATGAGGGAACTGTTGATATTGACAAAATTGCAGATCCAGTAAGTATTATGCTTTTAATTTGTTGTCACTGATTCTGTAGCATTTGAATTTGGCTGCTGATATTTTACTGAAAATGTTGAAGGTGCAACGGCGAGCCATGCAAGATCAGATAGCCTACTTTGGACAAACACCATCTCAATTGCTGACTGTCCCACACATGAAGAGAAAGCCATTGACAGATGTCTTACAACTACAGGTACTTCAGTTATCTGATTCACGAGGTCAAGAATTTTTGTTGTTTATTTAACTACAATTAGTTATTAGGTTTGTATAGACAACTGCTTTTTCCCTTTTCCCATGCCGGAACTAGAAATGCATTGCCAAACAAAAACTAATATAAAAAGGTCTAGCATAGTTCTTGATTAGGAAAATCTAGGTGTTCTTGAATTTAGTGCTCTCTCCATTTTGTTTATCATGCTTGATAGACAAGCACTCCATCCCTGCAAAATTAATAATACAATAGACAGCCACTCTTAATAGCTCTTGCACTGCTTAAGTATGTTAACCGTGTTATGAATATACATAGTTTTCCATTGCATGATTGGTAATAACCTGTCTTACTGATTTTTTACATGACCTGACCCCGTGATGTACCATGCAGACCATATTCCGGAATCCAAGTGAACTTAAATCTTATGTACTGCCTAATCCAGATCGGTGCAATGTCCCTGCAAGTACCATGTTTGTGTCAAATGATTCTATTGTAGTTGTAGATGTAAATGTGCCAGCAGCGCATGTGGCACTTCACCATTGGCAACCAAATACTCCAGATGGCCAAGGGACACCTTTCCTTTTTAATCATGGTAGAAATGCTGCCAGTTCAACAGGGGGTGCATTCATGCGCATGTTCAAAGGATCGACTAATTCCGGAGAAGATTATCAGTTCCCAAGAGCTATAGCATTTGCTGCTTCTGCAATCCGCAGTTCAGCTATTGTTGCTGTTACATGTGACAAAGACATTATCACTGGTGATTATTTTTTCTCACTATTTTCCCCTTAGATTTATTATTTGTATACTTGTCGGATGCATTCACTAACACTACCTTTACAACATCTCAAATTCATACTCACCTACAGAAGATGCAAAAGGAAAGGCATCTAGGATAAACTCTGGCTTCTTTATCTGTTTTGACGTCTCAAAATTGGCTTACGTTGTATCTTCTGTAGAGTGTGTTCGGAACTGAATCTTTTCTGTAGTGTAGATTTAGAATACCACTCTCTGTATCTAAATTTATTTTAGGATTTTTGTTAGATTTTTAGTCCAGAGTGCACACCCTTAATAGTGGCATTCTGAAATTCTGTTTCTTAATCAAGTCTGCTATGGTACTTTTAAGTCACTCCTACTAATTTGTGGTATTTCCTTGAAGCTGCTTATGCTATTTCTAAAACCATTTTTGTTCAACAATAGGTGGTCATGCGGATGGTTCCGTGAAGTTGATCTCCCCAGACGGAGCAAAGACAATTGAAAGTGCTTCTGGGCATGTTGCTCCTGTGACTTGCCTTGCGCTTTCCCCTGATAGCAACTACCTTGTGACAGGGTCTCGAGATACCACAGTTATACTCTGGAGGATTCATCAGCCAGGTTCCATAAATAAGAGAAGTCCTCCTGAACTTCCACCGACAACACCACGGACACCACGCACCCCTCTTGCCAGCACTGCTAGTAGCATGAGCAACCTCTTAGAAACCAGGAAGCGTCGAATCGAAGGCCCTATGCACGTGTTACGAGGACACCTTGGAGAAGTAATAAGCTGTTCAGTAAGTCCAGACTTGGGACTTGTTGTATCTTTGTCAAACATATCAAGTGTGCTGCTACATTCTTTGCGGACAGGTCGGTTGATAAGGAAGATTCATGTAGCGGAGGCACATGCTGTATCCTTATCTGCTCAGGGAATCATTTTGGTTTGGAGTGAATCAGAGAAAAGATTATCTAGCTTCACTGTCAATGGCCTCCCTATTGCTACCTCAGTTCTATCACCTTTTTCTGGGCGAGTTAGTTGCATTGAGATTTCTATGGATGGTCATTTTGCCCTAATTGGAACTTGTTCGTCCAGCAATTGTAAGTGTGAGAACAATAATGATTCAGCGGATCATGAGCCCAACAAACCAAGCGGCAAGGATTATATATCTGAACAAACTGAAACCGAGCAATCTGTTCATGTGCCTTCTATCTGCTTTGTCGATCTGCTTACACTTAAGGTTAAAAAACAAAAGAAATTAAACAAAGTTGTCGGTTTACCCTGTTTGTCATTTTGTCGAAGTCTTACAGAGACATTTTCTTGCTAGGTGTTTCATAAGCTGGAGTTGGGAAAGGGCCAAGACATCACAGCAATTGCTCTAAACAAAGAGAACACAAATCTTCTAGTTTCTACTGCTGATAAGCATCTAATGGTCTTCACTGATCCTGCTGTGAGTATCCTATACCAGTACAAATTTTGCAACAGTACTTAACCTAATTAGAGCGTTGCCAGCTGCATGAAAGTTTGATAGTGTTGTTCTCCTTTGAACCTTCTTTCTGATAGAGTTGGTAATGTTGCAGCTGAGCCTGAAGGTAGTGGATCATATGCTGCGCCTTGGTTGGGAGGGTGATGGACTTCTTCAGTCATGAGGAGAACGTTGGTGATAGGTCACTAGCTTAAAGATCGGCGATGCCCATTCGTTAGTATAGGTAGGAGCGGGGTAATGAAACAATTTTGGCGTGGAATATGCCATTTGTACAAAATGGAAAAAGTAATAGGCATTAGGCTAGGTCGTATACTGTATCCAGCAGGTCATTTAGTCGGAGATAAAGGAGGTAACGAGTAGATTTCCTGCAGAACCTGTTGCCTTTTTGCATCAGTTTTGCCTTGTAAAGTCTACGTTGTTTTTGTAGAGTGGGTGAGTAGTTATTTAGCATCTCTGGCAATGTAATTTTGGTTGCTCGCTTCATACAGTTCTGCATTGCGAGACTTTACATGATGATCAACACATTTTTGTTTGTGAAATTGATGTTGTGAATTTTGATCAATACAATCCTGGAGGCACTGCTTTACCTTTCCTTGTTTTATGTATGGAAGTCAGCCCTATTGAGGCTAGTTATGTTGTCTATGTGAATGCCCAGCGTCATTAGGGATGTTATTATCCACATCACCTGACCGCAGTGCTCATATGCTTTTCATGTCGAAATAAGAACTATATTATCGAAATCCAATTTGGCTTCTATAACTATGCTCCCCATTGTAGAGAATCATGTTTCAAATGTAAAAATAAATAAATCTCGAGTCAATATCTATCCTGCTCCTACTTGTGCTAACGAATGGGCATCACTGATCTACGTTCATTTTATATTGTATTTATACAGGTCACATAAATTTTCATGAAAATAAAACATCATTTCTGACCTGTGTAAAACTAAATTCTGGTGCCACAAAATGACTGCAAAATGTTTCATGATGTAAAAGACATGTAGATATACATTTGTTTTGAATTTGCACGCACCTAAAACTTGAAGTTCTACATGCACATATTTGTTTTGAATTTTTTTGGCATTTCAAATTTTGACAAAAATCAAATTCAAATAAAGGATGCATATGAGCTCGGGAGCCAAATAGCTGCGTCCATAAACAAGGGGTTAGTTTATTAGTTGTATTCTCATATTTGGCCTAGAGATGCTAGAGCCTGACTTTATCATCGAGTATGTATTAAAAGGGGGCCAAATCATAGTAATCAGTTACTGGCCTGAGGCTTATGCATCACATGCAAGGGTAAGTTTCACCAAAGGCAAGTAAAGGTAAATGGTAGTTTCAGGAGAAATATCAGGTTTCCTTTGATCTATCCACAACAGAGCAAATAAGTAGGCAAGCAGCACACACATCACTGCATGTATGTGTGCTGTCATCATATCATGCACTTTATAGGGAGTACAAAAGAGAATTATTTTTGTCCCAAGCCGTAACAACAAGCCCAGCTACGACACTTCATCATCTCACCACTTCCAGATCATAGCTTGTGCAAGAAAGAAACCATAGTTCACCACCAGTATCTTTCCACAAATCAATATCATCGTCAGATACCATCACAAGACCAACTAATATCTACACATCATGAGGAGTAGGCCAGCAATCCAAGGAACAAGAGGACGAGTAACAAGACAAGAAGAACAACCTGCCAGCTGATCAAGGAAAATTACCCAAGACTAAGAGAGCCAGTAGGAATATATCAAGAAGCCAAGATACAACACACCAAGCAACAACATGCATCAAGGTAGAAACTCACTAGATCACTAGCTAGATCTGGTAACATCCCTGTTCTTATCATTTTAAAGCAAGCATCTTTTGGGGAGAGAGAGCTCTTAGTTTAGTGTAGAAATGCTACACTAATATCATCATAGAGTTACTGAATGGAATCACATAAGTAGATTAAAGCCAACAAAAGTAAATATCTGTTCTTATTCATACCAATGCCTCAGCCTTTGCATCATTGGCTAGGGACTTCCAAGTCATTAATTTGCATCCCAAAATCATCTCAAGTAAATGAATAAGCAACCACCAGGTAAAGAACTACCTCCACAAAACCAATCATAGCATCTGATCTTAACCATGTATCTAGGAGGTGGTTTAGGAGGGAGAAAACTCTTAGATTAACATAAAAAGCCATGTAAATTTCATCCCAGAGTTATTTAGCCTCAGACTATGCATCATTTGTATCCAAATCGTAATTCTCAGCCATACAAATAGCAAATCAAGTTTTCTAAATATGTCACTATAACCTCAGTTTCTACATCACTCGCTAGAGTAAGAGCAAATCCATATATTTTGCAGCAGATCATGTAGAGGAACCTAAGCTGCTATGCATCCTCCAGGGAGGTACCACAACAGTATAGAGTAGCTACAGAAGCCACAAATTTTGTACACAGAGATTAGCCAATAGCTCAGAGAATCCATTTTGCAATACCTTCATTTAACCAAATCATTTTCCTAGTGTAGGTCACTAGGAGTAATTTCAAATAAGGCCACTTCCAGTTGACCAGCCAGCACAAGTTCACAGCCACACAACACTACTAGGAAAATGCTTATAGATAAACTTACTACTAGTGGCCCACATATAAAACGATGGGCCACTTATATATACTAGTGATGCACCGCGTGACGGTGCCCCACTAGTATTTGAATATTAGTGGCCCATATGTAACTCGTTGCGTCACTTATATATGTTGGACGGTCTGTATTGGACATTCCCACTTATAAGTGACACACCTCGTAAGGGTGCCTCACTAGTATTCGACATACTAGTGAGGCACCCTTACGGGGTGCGCCACTTATAGGTGGAGGCGACCGACTCGTGGTAGGTGGTAGTTTAGTAGTGGCGCACCACATACTGGTGCCCCACTAGTATTCATATACTAGTGAGGCACCCCCATGTGGTGCCTCGCTACTAACCTCACAGCACATTTAAGCACATGGACGAAGCCACCTACCTAATTTCCCCCTCCTCTTTTGTAACATCCCAAATTTTCATTAAAACCAAAACTTCACCATTACATTCATATCATGATGGCATGTGTGCATTGCACAAAATTTTCAAAAAGTTTAACCTAGTAAATCCTATTAAAAACCCCTCCTTTATATGCAAGGTGTGGAGCTTATATTTTATTTTTACCAAAAATGTTTTTGTTAGAGATTTGATGTTTTAAAATATTTTTGAACACTAGGTTCACCTCTTAAAATTTTGATGAAGGTTTGAATTGATTTGGAGTTGATTTGCTAGTTCAAATCCTTATTATATTCAGGTACGCTCCGAATCACTACGTCTCATCTATGTGGACATGCAAAATTTATACTATATATGAATGGATGGATGAAATTATTAATCAATTTATTCTTATTTTGTATTGGACATGCAAAATTTATACTATATATAAATGGATGGATGAAATTATTAATCAACTATGTTTTAAACCTGGATTGCCAACTTACCGAAACAGATGGACAACCACTAGGCTACGGACGTGTAGAAATTGAATAAAAAAGCCCCGTGCCTTTTTATCTTTAACACCCCTACTTAATTTGTGTGGCACACGTCTACTCGGTGCGTCACTTATAATCTATCCCGATAGTTAAGTGCGACGGCCTATTTTTTTCTTTTTATCGATTTCTTCGATCTGGTCAACTGCTACTGCTCGAAGCTGCCGCCGCCGTCCGTCGCTGTCCACTGCTTGAAGCCGCCGCCGCGAGCATCGTCGAGGTGAGCGCCGCTCCCCTCCTGAAAGAACATTTTATAATCCCTAGTGTTTTGTGTGTTAGATAACAATATCAAGGATTATTTGATGTGTGTTAAAGTGTTGCAGCTCTCTCTGAGAAAAAGGGGAAATGATTCTGCCTTTGGGGGCGGATAATCCGCCCCTCCCTCTTCCCTAGCAGGCGCAAGCCCCAGAAGGGAGGCGGAGTTTTGGCCGGATTTTCTGGCCCCGCCGGATAATCCGCCCCTCGGGAGGGGGGGGGGGGGGCGGATAGTCCGCCCCCTAGCTCACCGCCAAGGCGCAAGCCCCAGAGAGGGGGCGGAGTGTTGGCCGGACTTTCTGGCCTGGCCGGATTATCCGCCCCAGGAGGGGGCTGGATTATCCGCCCCCCAAGATCTTCACCAAGTCACGCAGGCGCCAGCTCCAGAGAGGGGGCGGAGTTTCCCCCGGAAAATCCGCTCTTGGGGTGGAGTTTCCCCAAGGGACGGATAATCCGCCCCTAGTAAGGGGCGGATAATCTGCCCCCAAAGTTGTTCAACAGCCAGATCTGGGGAGGGGGTATTTAAACCAGCCTTCCCCCTCCTGCCAGATCTCTTGATTCATTCGAAAAAGACAAGATCAGATCTGAAATCTTCATCCAAGAGAGCTCCACCTAGATCCACCCAAAGGCCTCGTCCCTTGGGGAATCGAAGAAGGAGAACTCGATCTTCATCATCAGCAATCAAGCGCTTCATATCCTCTCCATTCATTTGGAGAACCACCGATATAGTACTTCTTGCAAATACCTAGATCCTTGTTTTTGTTTATATTGATAAACTCTTGTTCTTGTGGCAGCTTGTTGTCATCTCGGGAGCCCCCAATTTGGTTGTGGGTGTGTGCCCCGATAGTGTTGTAAAAGGCACCGGTTCCCGCCTCGAAGGGATCCAATAGTGGAGAAGGTGGATCAGGCCTCTCGTGGCGAGATCCATCGGAGAATAGGGTGAGGCCTATTGTGGCGTGGTGGTCTTAGAACCGCCCACCCCTCCAACGCAGATGTACTTCCCTTAACAAGGAAGGAACTGCAGTAAAACAAATCCCTGTGTCTCCGCGTGCTCCACTACGGTTTCCTCGCTCCTCTCTTTATGTTCTTAGTAGTTAGGGTTGCATATAGGGAAATTCTCGTAGTTGCATATCTAGAGAATTTACTTTGTGTCAAGCCTAAAATTGAAAAAGTATTAAAAATTGGTTAGCACCTATTCACCCCCCCTCTAGGTGCCCATACGATCCATTTCAATTGGTATCAGAGCCCCGGCTCTTATTTCGGGCTTAACCGCCTAAGAGAAGTATGGGTTCCAAGGTAGATGGGAGTGATGCTCCGGAGGTAGTCACCATGAACGATCTCAAGACGTTGGAAACAACCTTGGTGAGTTCAATGGAGGCTAAGATGGAAGAGATGCGTCAATTGATAATGCGTCTCTCCACATCCACAACATCACCTCCATCTAACTCTGAGGATACCACTCCGCAATCCAAGGAAACGGGTAAAACTGTTTCCAAAGATAACGAAGTGGTTGGTGATGATACTAGCAAGAGCTCCTCCTCGAAAAAGGATAGCGGTAAGGATGGATACAATGAGGTTTCTCATGTGTATTCCCCTGATCCACCTATCCCTCACTCACATATACATAATAGGGGTGATCCACCCAAACTTTCTGCATCTACTTTTTCTCAATGGCAATTTTTGATGAAGTCTCATGTGTGCAGTTCCTCCATTGAGTTGTGGAAAATCATAGAAAATGGTCTTCATGTTGGAAACCCCAACAATCTCACGAGAAGAGAAATTGTTGATAGCCAACTCAACGCTACAACTCTACACATGATACAGCTTGGTGTGGGTGACAAAGACATGCCACACATTCAGCATCTTAGCACAACTAAAGAAGCTTGGGATGCCCTCACCGAGATCTTCATTGGAAATGAAAGTATGAGAAGGAATAGATATGATGCTTTGAGCAACGAAGCTGAAGGATTCTATATGTTGGATGGATAATACCACGAGGACATGTATAGGAGGCTCAAGGCAATAGCCACTACCTTCAGAAACCACGGTGCAGCTCATGTTGATGATGCTTGGATCAAGCGCAAGTATGTCAGTGCTCTTATGCCATTTGAGCCCACAGATTTGAAAAGTCTCCAAGGTAGGAATAACTATCACCTCATGTCATCCAATGAGGTAATGCAAGAAATGGACGCTTTCAAAGTGGCTGCCAAGAATGCCGAAGATGCTCGTGCTCGAGCTATGGGGATGCAAAAGGGGGTCAACATGGCCTTGAAGACTAGTGTGATTGATCATGATGAATATGTGGTAGAAGGTCGGGACTGTCCCGAGGATATAAAAAGGATCCACGGACAATACTTCGCTCTTTATGCAAGGAACTTTTGGAAAGATCCAGCCAAGGCTAAAGCTGAACTAGAACGCAAGAGTGGAGCCTATGGAAGAAAAGAAAATGGTCCCAAGCTGAGAACATGCTTCAATTGTGGTGACCGGCTGCACTTTGTAGCTGAGTGTCCATATCAAAGTAGGGAAGATAATGAATGAAGACTTATTTTCAAGGACAAGTCAAAGGCTCCACGCAAGAAACAGTTTGTAAAGAAGAATGCTCCCTTCAAGAAGCAACCGAAGATTGTTCTAGTGGCTCAAGAAGAATATTCATCGGGAAGTGAAGATGAGGACGAGGACGATAAGTCTCAAGAGGTGGCTGCTATAGCCACCACATCTACAGCAACATCTCTCTTCGACTCTCCAAATGAAAACATCATCAACAAGAATGCTACTTGTCTCATGGCAAGAAGCTCTGAGGTAACGACTTCTAACTCTTCTTTTCCTAAGGCTATGATTGACATGGATGATCCTACTAGTATTAAGATTAAAGAAGAGATTATTGTTTTGGATTACTTCTACACTAACTTGCAAGGTGAGCACAAAGTTCATTTTGAAGCTCTTATGGATCAGCTGGCCCAAAACGAAGCACTCCTCGAAGAAAAGGGCAGAATTGAAAGGGAGGATGCAATGGAAATCGCATCCTTAAAAAATGCTCTTGAAGAAGAAGAGGCTCGGGTCTCTCTTGAAGAGAGGCTTGAGTCTATTGAAGAGTCACATGAAGAAATTGTGACTAAACTTGTTAAGGAACGTGACAATGCAGTCACCAAAGCAAAGAAGTTAAAGAAGGAAAAGATTTACTTTGGGGCTGCTCATGATAGACTCTCCGAGGAATTGGAGAAACTTGACAATGCTCACAAGGCGTTGAAAAACGATTTCTCCATTTTCAATGAGTCACATGATCAGCTTCAAAGTCGATTGGCCAAAGATGATGCCCCTAGCTCATCCAACTTAACATATAGTCACAAGGAAAATGCTAGTGTGGAAAAAGAAGTGATCAAGGACATCACTCCCAAGGACAAAGGTGTGCTTGATGAAGTCCTTGGCAAGCAAAGGTCAAATCATGGTAAAGAGGGACTTGGTATGTCACCAAGTCCAAGAAAAAGAAAACCAAGAAGAACAAGTCCAAGAATGTGCAATCAAAGACAAGCATCGCTGAGAAGAATGTCACAAAAGACAAGACTAACAATATTGGTTTTGCAGGGTCTCACAATCCAAATTATGAACTCTTTTGTGATGATTATGGTGATGTTTATGCTTATTATGTCGGTCCCTTTGATGAATATATTTCTTGGTCTATTTGGGTTCCAAAGACCCTTGTTACTAACATGAAAGGACCCATTGAAAAATGGGTACCTAAAACCAAGAAGTAATTCTCTTGCAGGGCTATGCTTCTGGTGGGTCGAAATGGGTGCTGGATAGTGGATGCACTAGTCATATGACCGGAAGCAAGGAGATCATCACGAAGATGCATCCAAATCATGATAATATCACAGTCTCCTATGGTGATAAGTCTAAATCTCAGGTATTGGGTCTTGGCAAGGTTGTGGTTGCCCACGATATCTCTCTCGTGGACGTCATGCTTGTTGAGACCCTCCGTTACAACCTTGTTTCTGTTCGTGCCCTTGGAAAGATGGGTGTTGCTGTTTTTATCGATGATGATTTGGTGGTACTCTTGTGGAGCAAGTCTCTAAAGGTCGCTTTCGTTGGATACATCGAAAATGACCTGTATGTGGTTGACTTCTCGGGGAAAACCACTTCGGGTCCGATGTGTCTATTCGGAAAGGCCGACGTGGGCTGGCTTTGGCATCGCCGTTTAGCCCATGTCAACATGAGAACTTTGCAAAGTCTCCAGAAGGGTGGCCACATCCTTGGACTAAAAGACAATGTCTCCTTTGACAAAGATCGTGTTTGCAGGTCTTGTGTTGAAGGAAAAATGCATGACTCTCCCCACAAGAGGAAGACTATTGTGTCATCAAAGAGGATCTTGGAATTACTTCATGTGGATTTATTTGGTCCTCCCTCGCATGCAAGTCTTGGTGGGAAGAAATATTGCTTGGTCATTGTCGATGATTACTCAAGATATACATGGGTCTATTTCTTCAAGCTAAAAAGTGAGACTCAACAAACTGTGATTGACTTTGCCAATGAAGTTCAACGTCAACACAATGTTCCTATCTTGGCAATAAGAAGTGACAACGGCTCTGAATTCAAGAACTACACTTTGAATGAGTTTCTTAGCGAAGAGGGGATTAGACATCAATATTCCGCTGCGTACACCCCTCAACAAAATGGTGTAGCTGAGAGGAAGAACCGGACTTTGATGGATATGGCAAGATCAATGTTGGCTGAATTCAAGTCTCCTTATAATTTTTGGGCTGAAGCCATATCCACTGCTTGTCACTCTTCGAACCGGCTCTACCTCCAAAAGATTTTGGACAAGACTCCATATGAAATACTTACCGGTAATAAGCCCAACATCTCATACTTCAGGGTATTCGGGTGTAAGTGTTTCTTTCTTATTAAAGGTGTCCGTTTGTCAAAATTTGAGTCCAAGGCTTTAGAAGGTATTTTTGTTGGTTACGGTGCCGAATACCACACTTATAGAGTCTACAACAAGCTCACTGGGATTGTTGTAGAATCTTGTAGTGTGGAGTTCGATGAAAATAATGGCTCCTTTGTAGGGAAAGTTGATGTTTGTGATGCAGATGTTGAAATACCCCAAGATGCCATAAGAAGAATGGGCGTGGGATTTTTCCGCCCCATTGAGGAACCCCTTGTGGCGGATCGGGAAGGACAATGCTCCACTCATGTGGAGCCCTCATCTACACAAGATCAACAAGCTCCTACTGTTGGAGAAAATTCTGGACCAACACCGCAACCTGCTGAAGATCATCTGTCTCCTGGACAAGTTGGTAGTCCCAGGCCGGACTATCTGCCCCCTCCAAGGGGCGGACAATCCGCCCCTGGCACTCCAACTCGTTCCAGGAGATCCGGAGGAGAAGACAACAGCTCTGAAACTTCCAGGCCGGATTCTCCGGCCCCCGGGGGCGGATTATCCGGCCCTGGTTCTTCGACTCCTGTCAGGCACTCTCAGGAAGAAGGCTCTGGTGCTTCACCTCCCAGGCCAGATAGTCCGGCCGCTCCAAGGGGCGGATTATCCGGCCCTGAAGAACAAACTCAGTAGCAATCTTCTGGTGTTAACGCAGATCAAGATCAAGGGCAAGGCAGTGATCAAGACAAGGATACAAATACTGAATCAACTCCTTCTAGAAACAATACTGACATTGAGGCTCGTCGCAAGGCTCATGCTGATCGGAACCTTGAACTAAGGGGTCACACTCTTGACAAGGTTGTTGGTGATATACGAAGAAGGGTATCTACTATAAGAGAACTTGCAAGCTTCTGTGATCATCAAGCTCACATTTCCATGGTTGAACCGAAGAAGGTCTTTGATGCTCTTGAAGACCACGATTGGGTTGTTGCAATGCATGAAGAGTTAAATAACTTCGAACGCAACAAAGTTTGGAAGCTCGTAGAGAAACCCAAGGACTGCCGCAATGTTATCGGTACCAAGTGGATCTTCAAGAACAAACAAGATGAAAATGGCATTATTGTGAGGAATAAAGCACGTCTCGTGGCTCAAGGATTCTCTCAAGTAGAAGGAATTGATTTTGGCGAGACTTATGCTCCTGTGGCTCGTCTTGAGTCCATCCGTATCCTTCTTGCATATGCAGCCCATCATAATTTTAAATTACAACAAATGTATGTTAAGAGCGCTTTCCTTAATGGTCCTCTACATGAGTTAGTATACGTCAAGCAGCCCCCAGGGTTTGAGGACCCCAATTTTCCGAACCATGTCTACAAACTCGATAAGGCGCTCTATGGCCTTAAACAAGCCCCACTTGCGTGGTATGAGCACCTTAAAGAGCTTTTGCTAGACCGTGGATTCGAAGTTGGGCAAATCGATCCCACTCTTTTTACTAAGAAGGTTAATGGGGAGCTTTTTGTATGCCAACTTTATGTAGATGATATTATTTTTGGCTCTACTAACCAAGCTTTTAACGATGAATTTTCAAAGCTTATGACTGACAGGTTTGAGATGTCCATGATGGGTGAGCTGAGGTTCTTTCTTGGATTTGAGATCAAACAACTTAGAGAGGGAACCTTTATTAATCAAGCTAAGTACATCCAAGATATGCTCAAAAGATTCAAGATGACAGATCTCAATGGTGTTGCTACTCCTATGCAAACAAAGTGTCATCTTGAGCTCAATCCCAAGGGTAAAGACGTGGATCAAAAGGTATACCGATCCATGATCGACTCTCTCCTTTACCTTTGCGCATCTAGGCCCGATATCGTGTTAAGTGTAGGAGTGTGTGCAAGGTATCAATCCGCTCCTAAAGAAAGCC
The DNA here is from genome assembly GCA_916181665.1 of Avena sativa. NCBI lineage: Eukaryota > Viridiplantae > Streptophyta > Magnoliopsida > Poales > Poaceae > Avena > Avena sativa. The sequence continues at coordinate 158,767,539 of OV702294.1, read as the reverse complement.
ACTTAGTGGCGGTCAAATGAATCTTCAGATATTTGGTTCATTCCCCGAATTTTGGGTTATGGTATCCCAAGGGTTCAAGCTTCTCTCTTTGTGGTTACACTGATTCAGATTGGGCTGGTGACAAAGATGATAGGAAATCAACCTCTGGTGCATGTCAATTCTTGGGCAGGTCTCTAGTGTGTTGGTCTTCAAAGTAACAAAATTGTATTTCACTCTCAACCGCCGAAGCTGAATATGTTGCTGCTGCAAGTTGTTGTACCCAATTATTATGGATGATGCAAGCTTTAAAGGAATATGGTGTCAATTGTGACAAAGTGCCTCTATTATGTGACAATGAAAGTGCTATCAAAATTGCTTACAATCCCGTGCAACATACAAGAACAAAACATATTGAGATTCGCAACCACTTCATTCGGGATCATGTTGCTCGTGGTGATATTGCCCTATCTTTTGTGAGCACGAAGAACCAACTTGCTGATATTTTCACGAAGCCCCTTGATGAAGCAAGATTTTGTTATTTGAGGAATGAGCTAAATATCATAGATTCAAGGAGCTTGGCTTGATTACTCTTGCACACTCACTTGATCTTATTCATGTATTTGGTTTAGATGTGGGCAGAGAAATAGGGGGAGTGTGGTCCTAATTGATTGGGCCAACCCTCCCCCCATAATGCCGAAAGCAAGTAAAATCATTTCCCTTAATATCATTTTGTGATACGTGGGTCATCGATGAGCATTGGTTTTGAACTCAAGATACATCTTCGCGGTGTCATGCCATGCGCTCCAACATGGTGGCTTAGGCCACCGCCATGTTCCTTCCGAAGAGTTGGTTTCTAATGGTTTTCATTGGATTTTTCTTGCTTTCCTCTTGTTCTTATGGAAAACACACTCAGTTTTGGATTTTGTTTGATTTGATTCTTGCAAATTTGGGTGTGTAGTACCATCTTAGTTTGTTGCTCTCAACCCAAGCCTTTCCTTTCCTCCTTGAACCATCTACTCTTGCACACAAGTCCTAAATACACCAGCAAAGGGTTTTGCAAGGTTTCTCTGGCCTGATTCTATACTTAACAGAAATTTCAGAGGGGGGGGACTATCCGCCCTAAGTGGGGGGCGGATTATCTGCCCCGGGTGAAATCTGCCCTTTAAAGGCTGGGTCAGGGAGGCCAGGCTCAAACAGAGCAGCCAGCCCTCCCCCAACCCTACCTCAGCCTCCAGCCACCGCCGGAGCATCTGCCCTTCCCGGAGTCGATTTTACCACCGGATTCTCCGGGCTCTCCTCGGATCTTCTTCACCTCGCCTCCGGGTATCTTCTCCTCCGCGATTTTCCTCCAATGAGTGAGGGTAACTCCCTCATCTCTCCCCTTTTGTATGGGATGCATTTTTTGGTGGAAATCTCGTTGTAGAAGTTCCTTGGTGTTGTTCCTTACATGCTAGAATTAGTAGAATTGCAACCCTCGTGCCCGATCTGTTTTGCCATGGTAGATCTGGGCCAATCCAGAAAATTCCTGCGGGGGGCGGATTATCCGCCCCTGCCAGGGCCGGATAATCCGGCCTGGAGACCGAACTCTGGTCTGTTTTGGTCCTGCTCCTGCAATACACATCCTTGGTTATGGGTTGATTTACTACTCTTTCTCCTTGTTTTATCCTGGACTTGTGTGTATGCTTATCTCCATGCTATCTCTCTAAATGCTTTTCACAGGTGGTTCCAAGCTGACCAAGACCTTCGCCCGTCGTCCCCGTGCCCGTTATCTCAAGCCTACTGCAGACGGGAAGTTCATTGACGAAACCGAGGTCAGCAGGGCAGCAAGAGAGGCTGCACGGATGGCAGAGGCAAGTAAGAAAACTAAGAGGACCGCATCTCGCAAGGGCAAACAGTCTCGGCCCAATTACAAGTCTATGGACAGCATTCAGTATGCCACCATCCGCCAGACAGATTACTATGATGAGGCTGACAGTGATGGTCCCCCGAGGACTCTATGTTTTGGAATGCCCACTTTCGGGCTATTCATGATGATGTGTATGCCACCCTCAGGATTCGCCCCATGCACCCCATCAACTTGACTGAGGCTCAATCCAAGGCAAGGCTCCTTGAGGCATTGGATGTGACCAACAAGATGGGGCTTCACCACCTTATGACCATTCAATGCAACTATGACTCATCTGTGGTGCGGCAGTTTTTCTCCACACTTGTGATCTGCGGTGATGAGCGCCGCACTATGAAGTGGATGACCGGGACTACAATAATTCAGCCGGACTTTCACACCTTTGGGAAGGTTCTTGGGTTTGCATTCCATGGTCGTGACACTCCCTCTGACCACCGCATCATTACTCCACTGAAGCCATCCAAGGACACTGTGCTGGCCCCTTGCCTTTCTTCTGATGGTCTTGCTGGTACCTTCACTGGACTCTCTCCCTTGTATGCCTCCCTTGTTGGCATATTTCGGGACTACATCGCTCCTAGTGGTGGCAACAATGACAGGATCTGTGGCCACCTGGTTCCTCTCCTTGCTTTTGCTCACGAGTGTGCCACTAACCCTGGATCAGCCACAAGTTACAAACCGGATGTCATGGACTACATATATCATGAAATGACGGATGCTATGATCAACAGGCTTTCTATTCCTTATGCTCCTTTCATTATGTTGCTCGTCAAGCATATGTTGCCCCATGAGGAGTTTGGCACTGCTCTGGATGGTGTTCACAAACACAAGAAAATCTACAACAAGGCTCAGAAGACCCATCACCCTTCCACTGCCCCGGAATCCTTCATGCGTGATGCACGGGCTAGTGGTCGTCGTTCCACGGTGTCCCCAATGGCACGTGAGGTTAAGCAGCTCACTTGGTTCCAGCGGCACATTCTTTGCATGGGCATTGGCACTCACAAGGGCCAATATGAGGCGTACCGCCGGGATCATGAGAGGGATCACACACAGCAGCTCATTCTCCACCATGTCTCCGGTGCCACTGGCCATCCACCTCCTCCCACTGCTCCGGAACCATATGCTCAGTGGAACACTTTAGGGATCAACTATGGCGAGCTCGAGAGCTGTCTCTTTCCTCCACCACCGAGGGAACCCACTCCTCCCGCTGATGACGATGATGATGAGTATGATGAAGAGGAAGGGGACGGGAATGACTACGACGAGGATGAGGAGGAGTGATCTTCAGGGGCATTAGCATCGCTCTTCTTCCTTTTTGGCGTTTTGATGCCAAAGGGGGAGAAGTAGTTCTATTAGGTCTTGTGGATTTGCAAGGGTCGGGCGCAAGCATCTTTCTTTCAGTCGTTTTATTTGCTTGCTTGTGCCTTTTTTAGCGTGAACTCATTTGCTATTTGTGTTTGATTATGTAAGACTTTGTCGTGCTCCACTAAGTTTGGTACTAAGTGTGGTATTCATGGAATTCTAGATTTATCTATTGTGGATCTCATGGAATTCTGGACTTATCTATGGAGGCATATTTGATGGCCTATGGAATCATGGGCCTATCTAATGTATGTATCAATATTGTTGGTATTGTTGGGATGTGCTTGGAGGCTATCAAGTTAATTATATTCTTTGACTACAATCACATCCCGGTGGTATGGCCTTGTTTCCCAACCCACCTTGTTTCAATTATCGTTGCTATGAAAGTTATGTTCTATCTAGTGTGTGTATTTGTATTCAAACGCAAATTGTAAATATGCACACATCTAGGGGGAGCGTCTTTCATTTTTTTAAGGTGGCATTAGCCGGTTTCATTGCAAATCCTAATATTGTCACCCTCGTAGATTTGATAAATTTGTTTTCTTTCCTTCAGAAGGAAATTCAGGAGGCCTAATAGTAATTTGGAATAGTGCCATTTTTGATGGACAACTAATTGAGAATGTTTCTTGGGCCATTAGCATGCAATTCTCTTCAACCCATTGCAACTGTACTTGGTTTTTGTCAAATATTTATGGTCCCTGTAATGGAGTAGAGACAAGAATTTGTACAATGGATGTATAATCTGAATATTGATGATGAGGATAATTGGTTGTTAATTGGGGATTTCAATTTTTATAGATCCCAGGAGGATAGGAATAGAGATGGGGGTAATGTTGAGGATATGCTCTTATTTAATGATCTCATTAGAGCTCAAAATTTGGTGGAATTACCTCTTCAAGGCTCTTCTTTCACTTGGAGTAATATGCAATCTGAACCTTTATGGGAAAGGTTAGACTGGTTTTTCACATCCAACAACTGGACATCTGCTTTCCCAAACACTTCTGTTCAGACTCTGTCTAGGCCTGTTTCAGATCATTTGCCTTGCTTGATTTCTATTCAATCTTCTATCCCAAGAACTAAATTATTTAGGTTTGAAAATTTCTGGATAAATCATCCTGGTTTTAAGGAAGTTGTGTCTGCAGCTTGGCAAATTCCAGTAGGCAACAGAAATCCTGCTGCAGCTCTTAATTACAAATTGAAAAATACCAGAAGAGCTCTGAAAAGATGGAGTAAGTCTATCTCCAAGTTATCCTTATTAATTGAAAACTGCCAGCATGTGTTGAAGCAAGTGGAAATTTTAGAGCAACTTAGGTTATTATCTGTGCCTGAATGGAATTTTAGGAAAATTTTAAAGAATCATATTTCCAGATTACTATCTTATAAACAACAATATTGGAAGAAGAGATGTACTGAGAGGTGGATTAAATATGGAGATGAGAATACAAAATTCTTCCATCGTGTGGCTACAGAAAGGCATAGGAAAAATGCAATTGCTTCCTTGACCAACCAACAAGGGAATGTTGTTCAGGATCATGATGGAAAGGCCCAGCTTCTTTTTGAAAGTTTCAGGCAAAGACTAGGGGTTTCAGAGGGACATTGCATGAGATATAATATGCAGAATTTATTCTCTCAAACTGCAGGTTTGGAAATCATCTCAGCTCCTTTTACTAAAGATGAAATTGACAAGGCAGTGCAGAAAATTCCAATAGATAAAAGTCTTGGTCCAAATGGTTTTAATGGCTGTTTTCTGAAAACTTGTTGGGATATCATTGCACCTGATTTTTACAAGTTATGTTCTTACTTTATGGAAGGAAATGCCATTCTAGACAGTGTAAACAACTCTCTTATTACACTAATCCCCAAAAAGCCTGCACCTTCTTCTGTTCATGATTTTCGTCCAATTTCTTTGCTGAATAATAATCTTAAGCTCCTCACCAAATTACTGGCAGACAGATTGCAAATATGGATGCTACACTTGGTCAGTGAAAATCAATATGGGTTTATTAAAGGAAGATCTATTCAGGACTGTTTAGCTTGGGCTTTTGAGTTTTTATTCCAATGTCAACAGTCAAAAGAGGAAATTATTGTTTTGAAGTTGGACTTTGAGAAGGCATTTGACATGATTGAACATGATACAATTATTGAAATTCTTAGACATATGGGTTTTACTGAGTTGTGGCTAAAGTGGATTAAGTGTCTTCTGTCTTCTGGACATTCTTCTATCCTCCTAAATGGAATTCCAGGGAAATCTTTCCTTTGTAGAAGAGGGGTTAGACAGGGAGACCCTTTATCCCCTTTATTATTTGTGTTGGCATCTGAACTTCTACAGGTTGTTGTGAACAAGGAATTAAATGAGAATAGACTACATTTACCCATTCCTTGTGGGGGCAAATCCCAATTATACAATATGCAGATGATACAATCATGGTGCTTCAAGCAAAGAATGAGGAAGTAACTCATCTCAAAAGTATCTTGCTTGATTATGCTGTTTCAACAGGGCTAAAAATAAACTTTCAGAAATCTAGTCTTATTCCCATAAACATATCCAATGATAGGGCTCAAGAGCTGGCAGATATTTTTGGATGTTCAGTTGCAAAAATGCCATTTACTTATCTGGGATTGCCTATGGGCACAACCAAATCTTCAATAACTGAACTTATGCCCTTAGTAGATAGGATTGAAAGAAAGGTGACTAGTGCTACTCTGCTTCTATCCCATGCTGGAAAGCTAGCTTATATTAATGCTATTTTAACCTCCATTGCTACTTATACAATGTGTACCATTGAGATTCATCCTAAAATTAGGGACTATATTGACAAGATCAGGAGAAGATGTTTATGGAGCAAAAAGCATGAAAATGGAGACATTAAGTGCCTATCCTTAGCTGCTTGGGACATGGTATGCAAAACAAAGAATAAAGGAGGTTTAGGTATTTTGAATATAAAGATTCAGAATCAAGGTTTACTGCTAAAATTTCTGGACAAATTTTATAACAGAAAGGATATTCCTTGGGTTCAGATGATTTGGAACACTTATTATCAGCAATCTGTGCCACATGCCACTAGTAATGTTGGTTCTTTTTGGTGGAAATCTGTTATGAACTTGTCTCCTATTTTCAGAGGAATAGCTACTTGCATTATTGGAAAAGGGGATATAGCCTTGTTCTGGAAGGATAAATGGCAAGATTCCATTCATGAAGAACAGTTTCCAAGGTTATTTTCCTATGTTCTAAATGACGACATTCAGGTTAGGAACTTTGTATCTACAGGAACTCTGCAAGATTTATTTCATTGTCCTTTATCAGTGGAAGCAATGATAGAATATCAACAGCTACAAGAACAGCTCAGCTCAGTTCAACTTTAGGAAGAAGGAAATGACAGATGGATTTATCAATGGGGAGATAAATTTACTTCCAGAAATTATTACAAGTTCTGTTTTCAACTGATTGACCCTCCAGAGCAGTTTAAGTGGATATGGGCATCTAAGCTCTGGCCAAAATTAAAGGTTTTCTCCTGGTTTTTATTGTCAAATAGATTGAATACTATGAATATGTTAAAGTGTAGGCACTTTAACGTGGGACAAGGGCAGCACTATGATTGTTCTCTCTGTACTTTGGGCGTGGAAGAAACTATTGAGCATTTATTTTTCTTCTGCCCTTTCAGTCAAGTATGTTGGCATAGACTTAACATATCATGGGATAATTCAACATGCAGATTTACTTTATTGAGACAGGCAAAGGAGGAATTCCAACACCCACTTTTCTTTGAAATTTTTATCATTGCTGCATGGGGGATCTGGAAGGAAAGGAATAATCTAATCTTTCAAGGAACAAGACATTCTGTGAACTCTTGGAGATCTAGAGTTAAGGCTGATTTAGATTTGCTTAGGTTTAGGGTTAACCAAAACCTGGAAAATACCATAAACTTGTATATAGCTAGAATCTAGTGTGGTGTTGTGTTCCCTTGTAACTTGATGCTCTCTGCATCCCTATGTAACTCTATTTTATATTAATATAGTACCACAGTAGGAGCCTCTCCTACTGTTTATGGTCAAAAAAAACACCAAAAAGGGAGAGATTGAAAGAACATTTTATAATCCCTAGTGTTTTGTGTGTTAGATAACAATATCAAGGATTATTTGATGTGTGTTGAAGTGTTGCAGCTCTCTCTGAGAAAAAGGGGAAAGGATTCTGCCTTTGGGGGCGGATAATCCGCCCCTCCCTCTTCCCTAGCAGGCGCAAGCCCCAAAAGGGGGGCAGAGTTTTGGCCGGATTTTCTGGCCCCGCCGGATAATCCGCCCCTCGGGGGGGCCGGATAGTCCGCCCCACTAGCTCACCGCCAAGGCGCACGTCCCAGCGAGGGGGCGGAGTGTTGGCTGGACTTTCCGGCCTGGCCGGATTATCCGCCCCAGGAGGGGGCCGGATTATCCGCCCCCAAGATCTTCACCAAGTCACGCAGGCGCCAGCTCCAGAGAGGGGGCGGAGTTTCCCCCGAAAAATCCGCCCTTGGGGTGGAGTTTCCCCAAGGGGCGGATAATCCGCCCCTAGTAAGGGGCGGATAATCCCCCCAAAGTTGTTCAACGGCCAGATCTGGGGAGGGGGTATTTTTAAGCCAGCCTTCCCCCTCCTGCCAGATCTCTTGATTCATTCGAAAAAGACAAGATCAGATCTGAAATCTTCATCCAAGAGAGCTCCACCTAGATCCACCCAAAGTCCTCGTCCCTTGGGGAATCGAAGAAGGAGAACTCGATCTTCATCATCAGCAATCAAGCGCTTCATCTCCTCTCCATTCATTTGGAGAACCACCGATCTAGTATTTCTTGCAAATACCTAGATCCTTGTTTTTGTTTATATTGATAAACCTTGTTCTTGTGGCAGCTTGTTGTCATCTCGGGAGCCCCCAATTCGGTTGTGGGTGTGTGCCCCGATAGTGTTGTAAAAGGCACCGGTTCCCGCCTCGAAGGGATCCAATAGTGGAGAAGGTGGATCAGGCCTCTCTTGGCGAGATCCATCGGAGAATAGGGTGAGGCCTATTGTGACGTGGTGGTCTTAGAACCGCCCACCCCTCCAACACAGATGTACTTCCCTTAACAAGGAAGGAACTGCGGTAAAACAAATCCCTGTGTCTCCGCGTGCTCCACTACGGTTTCCTCGCTCCTCTCTTTACGTGCTTAGTAGTTAGGGTTGCATATAGGGAAATTCTCGTAGTTGCATATCTAGAGAATTTACTTTGTGTCAAGACTAAAATTGAAAAAGTATTAAAAATTGGTTAGCACCTATTCACCCCTCTCTAGGTGCCCATACGATCCATTTCACCTCCCCCTCCCCATTCCCCTCTCCCCAACCTCACAGTGACGTGGTCCCCCACCCCTTTCTTCTTTCTTAGATTGATCCAGCACCCGAAGACCACCACGCCGCTCTTCGCCTCGCACGCCTCGCTCCACCGTCGTCGACGTTCCGTGGATCCCGGAGCCGCCTATGGAGCCAGAGCCACCCATGGAGGTGCCGCTCGTGCAGGTGCCGCCCGTAGAGGAGCCCGCCGGAGGAGCCGCCCGTGCAGCCGCCGTCCGCGACTGCGTCGTCCTCCGCCCTCTTCTGCCTCGGAGGTGAGCCCTTCCTCCACTCCCCCTCTCCCTCCCCTCCATCGGCTGTTACAGACCTGACCTGCTGGTCACAACGATGCAACATCGGCCGCTGATGTTGGACAACATCGACTTGATCTGTTGGTCGTTGTTCAAAGATAGTATATCTGAAATTCTGAATCAGTGAAACATTAAGCTAGTCCAACATCAGTATCTATATCTGAATCAGTCAAACATAGTATATCTAAAATTCTGAATTAGTTGACCGATGCCTCATCCATGTAATTTAGCAGCCCAACATCAGCATCTACACGATCATTAAGCTATTCCAACTTTTCTATTCCACTCAGATTTCACAGCACGAACTAAGACCTACTGTATGCCCATGAGTTGCCATGGTACCATATATGCACAATATGACTTGCAAATTAAAAAAAACTTATGCACAATATAAGAATCAGTCAAAACTTTTATTCAGCTCCATATTTATATATCGGACATCTTATTCAATTTTGACATAAACATGTGGCTCATGCTCTGAATTTTCCTAATTTTCATACTCTCGTTTGCCTTGAACTGAAATCAGTAGTTTTGTTTTGGTAGAATAGCTTTCAGTATTGATTTGCCTTGAACAAATTAAAAGTTTTTCTGGAACTTATCCATTCTTATCATGTACAGGATCAGGACAGTTCCATCTATTTCTATTTTATTACTGAAGTAGAAATTATACAATCTGTTCAGCAACCAGAGAAGCTGATATGTTTGATACTGATCTGTGTGTATGTACAACAACGCTTTTTGTGCATAATTATCTAGTGCTGGCGCACTTTTTTGTGGGTGTGCGACTGTGTGAAGATCTGGTTGTGCCTGTAGTGTCTGTAGGCTTTATCGCTACATTAACTTGCCTAGCTAGCTTTATGGTTTCGACAGTCGCTAAACTTAACTGTGATCAAGATGCTATTTATTAGGGTTATCGATGGTGCAATTAATGCTTAGTTATGTTGCTTTTAATTATTTATTATTGCGGCACTTACTTGATGTTTGTATTTAGAGCGCGGATGATTAAAACATTATGGCTCAGTACAACCATCCATATTATATTTATGTGTCCAACCTAAGTATAAATATGAGGCATGCGTTCTATGTTGGCCCTAGTTTCGTTAAGTGTGTATTTTTATAAGGTTTACATCTTTCTGCACCCATCATTTGATTATCATGTCAAAACGCTTGCTTTCATTTGCCTAATATTATCTATCTTGTTTACATAGATGAAGAAGTATTATGTCGTGTACATCAACGAGATTCTAAGAGTGTATGACTAGTGGGAAAACTGTCTGAAGAAAGTGAACAAGTTTCCAGGAAACAACCACAAAGGCTATAAGAGTAGAGAGGTGCAAGCTAAGTAGAGGAACCACCTGAGGAATCGGAACTGGAACCGGATGAAGACCTACATTGTAGTCCTCACCATGACACTTGTCTCCATTTCAAATTCTAAGTAATATGATGAACTATAATTGTCTTGGTCTTATCATTATTTAGGTCAAATCCAATATGTGATCAGTTTATGTTTGTATGTATACTATATAATATACTATATTTGAATCGTATAACTGTGTATAAATACCTATACAATATATTTAATTTTTTCTAAATTTAGTAGTGGCCCACCATTTTTTCTACTAGTGAGCCACTTGTATAAGTGGCGCACCTAGTTGGTGCGCCACTAGTATCCATTACTAGTGAGCCACCATGGGTATGCGCCACTAGTATATATTACTAGTGAGGAACCACCAGGTGCGCCATTAGTAAAATTTACTAGTGGCGCACCACTAGTGGGCCACTAAAATCCAAATTTGGTTCCTCATTAGTAGGGTATTTCCTAGTAGTGCAAATGGGAACAACAAATTCTGCTATTTGACCATTACTGTGCACCCTCTAGATTGACGCACACAGTAAAATCACAAGAACAATAGTAGCTCTATCCATTCATTGAATTTCTTAAGATAATAATCTTCCTAGAAAAGTTAAGTAGGAATAATTTATCTAGATATCAAGCCATTAAGTAGATAAAGAGAATCTACTCTGCATACTCTAGTTTATATTTGTCCATGATCATGCCTTTGCATGATCTGATCATCAATATATCATTCAAAACCATCTACTAGCAATCAACACTAAATTTTAGATCATTCGCCAAGCTATTTAGCTAGGAATCATTATTGTGTGACATTACTGTCATATTGACAGACACAAAATTCAGTTGAATATTACTGAATCCATAACTTTTAGGTAATATGAATTGCCACCACAAGATCATATTAGCAGGGCCAATACATAGCTTACCAGCCAGCCCAGATATTCAGTTAACATGTTAACTAAGATTAAAAACTGTTAGGAATACCTAAAAACTAACATGGCATTAGATTCTTCACAATTCATCCATAGGAAAATTACACAATAAACAATCCAAATCATCAATGTTGTCCACAAATAAAGAGATGAACCCTAGTACAAGGATGAACCCTAATTAGGAGTCCATCACTGCCATCACACATAGAAAAAAGAGAGAGTCTGTGATAAAAGGGGGGAAAGAAAGAAAAATCACCGTATGTCCTTGCTAGTTTTAGAAGAGGAAACATAATAGGCGATGACATCCACAGCGGCACAGGGGGAACCCGAGGGCGCTTCGACCAGCGCCAGGCCACAGACACGGCGACCATAGGGGCATACACGACCACAGGAGCTTAGGCGTCCACAAATGCACCACATCATCGCCATAGCAGCAGATCAGCACCGCGCACCGTCAGGGAACCACATCGGCGTTGGGGATTGAAACCCTAGGCGCCAGGGAGGTAACGACACGGCCGATAGGAGCCACAAGCTCAGAAGCATTGTTGACATCCCAAGCCGCACGACTAGGGTTAGCCATGGGCAGGAAACCGCAAGGGAGCAGGGTGTGGTCGAGGCAGCGGGGCTCTAGGCGAAGGAACCTAGGTGGGGCGGCGTCATCAGGCGGCAGCAGTGGGTGGTGGTCATGGGAGCAGGCGGCGGTGGAGTGATATGTCCAAAACGTATCTACTTTCCCGAACACTTTTGCTATTGTTTCTCCTCTAAACTTGTGTGATTTGGATACAACTAACACGGACTAACGCTATTTTCAGCAGAATTACCTTGGTGTCTAGTTTTTGTGCAGAAAATCAACTATCAGGAAAAATCCCGGAAAATATGCCAAAAATCCTATTTCACCAGAAGATCCACAGAGCCAGAAGACGAGATGGAGTGGAGGCCTGGGGGGCCCACACCCCTGCCAGGCGCGGGTGGGCCCAGCCCGCGCCTAGGGGGTGCGACCACTCCAAGAACCTCCTCAGGCTCCCTCTGCGCCTATAAGTTACCCCTTGACCTAAAAACCGAGGGGGTTCAACGTTTTTCCAGAAAGAGTTCCGCTGCGCCGCCACCACCAGAAGCCACAATTCAGATCCAGAAACTCCGTTCTGGCACCCTGCCAGGACGGGGAATTTGGGGAGGATCATCGCCATCATCATCACCAACGCCTCTCCATCAACCATCGATGTTTGCCTCATCCATGAGTGAGTAATCCCCCGCTGTAGGCTATGAGGATGGTAGGGATTGGATGAGTTCTATCATGTAATCGAATAAGATTGTTAGGGCATAGTGCCTAGTATCTCTATTAGTACTATTTGACTTTGTTGCAACTTGTTGTGCTTAATGCTTGTCACTATGGCCCGAGTGCCATGATATTAGATCTGAACTTATTATTGAATCATTATGATAGTATTGTTTATGATCTTATCTGCAAGTTGTGTACACATATCATTGTCCAGATCCAAAGGCCCCAAAGTGACAGAAATTGGGACAACCGGAGGGGACGGATGTGGTGTGAGGATCACATGTGTTCACAGAGGGTTAATGTTTGCTCCGGTGCTCTATTAAAAGGAGCACCTTAATTGCCAGTAGTTCCCTAGAGGCCCCGCTGCCACGGGCTGGCAGGAGAAAAGATGTTGTGCAAGTTCTCATTGCGAGCACGCATGACTATATATGGAGCACATGCCTAGGATTGTTTAGTACTTAGATGCTTGTTCTTATTTATATGCAATGCCCTAGATCTTGAAGTTAGATGTTTAGTCTCGTTCATGCAACGCCCGTCCATCCATCCCTATGCCTACCGCACTCATATCCTACTGTTTGCTACTACTGTTATTGTTGCTCCTATTTCACTACTGCTGTTGCTACTGATAAACTTCTGTGAGCAAGAACTATTTCTAGGTGTAGCTGAATTGAAAACTCAGTTGTTAAGGCTTGCAATTATTCATTGGTTCTCCTTGTGTCGAATCAATAAATTGGGTAATACTACCCGCGAAGACTGTTGCGATCCCCTATACTTGTGGGTCATCAAGACTATTTTCTGGCGCTGTTGCCGGGGAGCATAGATTTATTTGTAAGTTCACTTGGATCTACTATTGTTCACTTCTACTCCTTTCATCATGGGTAAGTCTCGTGATGGAAAGTTTCCTATTTTACCATCCACTACATGGAGAGGTACAGTCCTAAACACCTCTGTTGCTCTTGATTCACCGTCTGTTATAAGTAAGCTTGTTACACCACCACCACATACTCATGATACACACACTGCTACTACTGCTAAATCTGAAACTGCTTTTGATGCTCATGATGTTACTTCTACTGTGCTTGATGCGAGTGGTTCATTAGGTCCTTTCCTAGATGCTACTATGGCTGGTCTAGGAAATACTGAAACTCCTAGTGAAGACACTGTTACACCTGTTAGCTCACCTGAGTCTAGAGAGAGTTATGATATTAATGATGGTTGCATTGAGTTCACTGATGAATTTGTTGAAGAGTGCCAAAACACACATGGTGCTAGTGCTATTAAGAGTCTCCTTGCTAGACGTACTATTATTCCTAAGCTGTCCTCTGATCCTAAGTTTGCCACTTCTCCCATAGATATCAAAGATAAAGATTATGATTTCTCTCTTGATTTATCCTATTTAGACATTGTTGAGAAATAACCTTTTTGTGGGACTAAAAATGAGAGTGCTGTGGCTCATATGAATGAGCTGTCTACTATGAGTGCTTTATTCTCTGATGATTTTAAGATGAGCAAGTACTTTGTTACAAAGATCTTCCCTTTTTCACTAAAAGGAGAAGCTAGGGCTGGTTTAATAGATTACCTCCTGGTTCCATTGATAGCCCTGATTGTTTGATTGCTTCTTTCTTCCAGAAATATTTTCCTCCCAGTGATAGACATGCTGCTTTGCAGAGACTTTTTGATTTTAAACATGGAGAAGAAGAGAAATTGCTTGAGTCATGGACAAGGTTCTGTGCCTTGATTCATGCACATCCTAGTTGTCCATTACCTAAGAATGAGCTTCTTGATATTTATTATAATGGACTAACTGATGATTCTAGGACATACCTAGATAGCTTTGCTGATTGTGTTTTCAGGAAAAGGACTCCTACAGATGCTGAAGAATTAATGGCTAAAATAAGAAAAAATTATGATGATTGGACTTCAACTGAGCTAAATACACCTGAGCCTATTACTCCTGAACCAGTTGTGCCTGAACCAGTTCCAACACCAACACCAAAGAAGAGGGGAGTTATTGCATTAAATGATGAAGTGATGAAGGAAGCTAAAAAGTGTCTAAAGGAGAAAGGTATTAGAGCTGAAGATGTGAAGAATCTACCTCCTATAGAAGAATTATGTAAGCCAATTCCCCACTCATCCACTATTGAGGTACACTCTCTCCAACACTTTGATGAAGGTGATATTCCCTATGATAAGCCTCCTGATCAATGTTTAGAGGAACTTGACATGTTTATTGTTAAACAAGGTAATTTTAATAACCAAGTTCAGAATCATTTATTGGAAAACTCTAGAGCTATTAATGAGTTGAAAGATATTGTGGAAAGAACTTCTAATGATATTAAAATGCTTTGTAAACACTTTCAAATGGTTCAAACCCAACTTGATCAACTTGCTAAGGTACAAAAGGATATCGTAGTTAATGCCTCAGGAGATAAACATGCTTATGGAATTAGAACTAGGAGTGGTATAGCTACCGAAGATCCTTTATATCCTGAAGGACATCCTAAAAGAATTGAGCAGGACTCTCAACAAGGTGAAAGTAGTAGTAGTCCTCGTAAGAGAAAGAAAAATAAACATAAGGTAGTTGAGGAACCACCTGAACCTGCTATAGATCCTAATAGTATATCTGTCTCTGATGCTGAAACTGAGAGTGCTAATGATAATAATGATGCTCCTGATAAGGAGGAGGTTGAGGAATAACCTAACAAGCACACTAAGAATACTAGGTACACTAAGGAAGATTTTATTGCTAAGAAACATGGTAGTGAGAGAGAACCTTGGGTGCATAAACCTATGCCTTTTCCAGGTAACAAACACAAGTCAAAGGAGGAAGAACACTACAACAAGTTCTGTGAGTGGATGAAACCTTTATTTTTGCAAATTCCTTTGACTGATGCTATTAAGTTGCCTCCCTATTCAAAGTATATGAAGGATATTGTCTCTAATAAAAGGAAGATTCCTAAGGAGGAGATTTCCACTTTGCTTGCTAATTATTCCTTCAATGGTAAGGTTCCAAAGAAACTTGGTGATCCAGGTATACCAACTATTCCTTGCTCTATTAAGAATAATTATGTTAGAACTGCTTTATGTGATTTGGGAGCTGGAGTTAGTGTTATGCCTTTTTCTCTCTACAAGAGACTCCATCTAGAATAGTTGATACCAACTGATATATCTTTGCAAATGGCTGATAAGTCAACTACTATTCCTGTTGGTATATGTGATGATATTCCTGTTAAAGTGGCTCATAATTTCTTGGTTTTAACTGATTTTGTTGTGCTTGAAATGCCTGAAGATGATAATATGTCTATTATTCTTGGGAGACCTTTTCTTAATACTGCAGGTGCTGTCATTAATTGTAATCAAGGAAAAACAACATTCAATATTAATGACAAAGAGCATACTGTCTATTTCTCCAAGAAGATTGCTAATAGCTATTGCCTGAATTCCATTGAAAATATTGAGAGCATCAAGGTTGGAGAAATATATTGTCCCATTCCACAAGAAAATTTTGAAACTATTATGACTGGGACCATTGCTATCAAGTATGAGGTAACATAATCACCTTGTGAAATGCAAAGTTTTGTTTCATATAAGATTTTTTTGGTAACAAGACTTGATCAACCTTGTTAACAAAAGGATTTTAATGAACAAAATAATGTTTCCACTGTGGTTATACTTGCTTTCTTTTACTTTTCTCCTTCCTAGTCTTTGCCTTTAATTTGCTAGCTTTGGTTTTGTTAGTTGTTTGCTTGTTAAAGTGTCTTAGAACTTCTATAGTTTGGCTTTTGGTTTGCTTTTGCTTCTTCTAAAAAAACTGTTTCAGCGAGAAAATCAATTTTCATACCATGAAAATTGGCCAAAAATAATGTTTCCCAAAAAATCCCAGAAAATTCAAAATAAATTTTTCCTCGAAAAAAGGGGCAGAGGGACACCTGGAGTGACCCAGGGGGCCACCCCAGGCACCCACACCCCTGGTGGGCGCGGCCCCCTACAGGTGGCGCCTAGGTGGGGTGTGGCCCACCTGGGCCCCTCCAAGGTGTCTCCTCCTAGCCATCTTCTTTCTCTCTCCCGAAAAACACCGGAAAACTTGCTCAAGCTCGAGTTCCTGCTATTCTTGCTCGCGATTTTCGATCTCCTTGCTTAGCCCCTCTTTGTTGTTGATTTTTGGAGGGATTGCTCCTTGGTATGTGCCTCCTCCACTTGTCTAATTAGATTTGTGATTGATAGATTGTATCTTGTGTATTTTTCTGCTATAGGTGATAAGATGTGTGAGATTGCATGCTTGTTCTATGCTTAGAGATTTCATTTTGATGCATGTTTAGCACTCTAGCAAGTTCCTATAGTAGTTCCTCATCATTTATCAACTTAGAAATCACTTGGTTTGATGTTTGTCTAATTTTTTTTAGAAAAAAGAGGTCATGGACAACCACACATTTGGTGAAATATTTGAGGGTGATGCACCTAGAAGGGCAAGAACTTTAAGATCATCCTCCTGAGCTAGGACCTCATACAATGAGGATCTCATTACTCCGCGATTTGGCGACGAGGGAGATGAGGGGGATGCTCACCCTTCCACCTTTCCTTGCCAAACCTTTTTGCGGGCTGCTGGGATTCTTGATGATTTACAACCTTGGTTCGGAGGGCTGTACTAACAAGCCTTATGCAGGATGAGAGCGTGCAATATGCAATGCTCACTAAAACATTTGTGGAGAGCTTTTCTTTTACTAACAGCTTGTTCAAGCCAGACGTGTCTTTCAAAATTTATGGCAGGTCTTACAACATGACATTGAAGAAATTTTGTGAGGCTCTGGAACTTGGTACAGCTGGGTCGGCGAAGAAGATTCCAGCTCAACCCGCTAATTTGTTGGAGCTCTACCACAGGATAACTAATGATGATAAACGTAGAGCCCAATAGGGAAAGATAAGAAATATTCAACTCCTAGCCATCAGGTACTTTGCTTACTATCTTGCCACTAGTGTTCTTGGTAGGGAGAACACTAGTAATATTTCCAACTATCATTTGGCCTTCATAGCAGCTGCGCTCAACAATGAAACTAAGTACAATCTTGGTTCTCTCATTGCTCGTTACTTAGCTGCTAAGGGACCCATTTATGGGGGAATTATTGCTGCACGTGTTGTTGCTTCCTTGGACCTTGCTGTTGATCCAAATGATACAGTTTTGGATCCTCATAGGCTTGATCTTGCTGCCATGAAGGCGCACCACTTTGTCACTAATGGCTCTACCCTTGAGAGCTTGGTTTATAGAATGCTGTTTATTGACGGGGAAGAGAGAGAGATCCCTCTCCCCCAAACCACTTTTTTCAGTATTTCTCAAGGACCTTTGTCGCGCACCAAGGAGGAGATGGATGACAAGCTGCGCATTCTTGGTTTCCACAAACACTATCAGGAGGAAGCGCCCTCATATGACCCCTCTATACACTACACAGGGGAGTCCTCGAGCTCGTACCAGGACGAGGGAGCCTCCTTGTCGTACTACGGAGGTGCACCTACTTGGGCACCATGGGATTGAGCCCCATTTAGGCCAAAAGCCTAAGCTTGGGGGGAGGTATACCAACATGACACTCATCTTTATATCATGTTCGGTCGGTTCTTTGTATATCCATTGTTTCGCTTTCTTTTTGATTTTTGTTGCTGCTTTCTCAAAAACACAAAAATACCAAATATATTTTTGTTATTTGTCTTAGTTTGTTTATTTGTTTTGGTTTGCCTTAAAAGAAAAATCCAAAAAGATTTTGCTTTGTTTGGTTTGTTTTTGCTTTGTTGGCTTGTTTGAAAAATCGAAAACACCAAAAATATTTGTTCTTCTTCTTTGGTTTTGTGAGTTCTTTACAGGGTTCAGCCGTCCTTAGTGGATTTTTGTTTTCATGTTATTATTCAAGTCACACAAGTGAAGGGTAATAATGAAGATTAAGACAACTTGAGGTGTGGTAAGAGGCTGGTAACAAACTCTATTTGTTTTTCATTTTTGTACATATACTCATCATGGTGAGCATGCTTAGTCTGTTCATTGTAAGGAGTATGTTACTGATGGATGCTTAGTAGTTCTTGCTTGTCTGTGATTAGCTCCATCTTGCTAATAGTTTGTAGCATGTCATATGAATGTTTGCTTGCATTGTTTTATTCATATTTTGGTATGATATTGTGGTATCCTCCTCTGAATGTTTCATGTGAATCAACTTGGCACATGCTCACGCATGCATATGACTAAACAATAGTCAGTAAGCCTCGATGATTTATTTTGCCTCAGAGTTCTTGTATCACTTTCATGCCGTAATTAGTCATTTTTTGTTACAAGTAGGATTATGACAATTATTGCTCTCTTGTTTGTCGCTCCCTCTCTATTGGTAGCCTTCACTTGAACTGAGTATGAGCTCTACTTGTGCGTCCAACTCCCCAAAACCAATATTGCCAACATTGTCCACCATACCTACCTATTAGCATCATTTGCTATTTTAGTGCATATTAATTATGCCTTGTTTTCTTCCAAATAAAATGTTTGACTGTTTTGAGAAAGTTAGTTAGTAAAGATCTCGCAAACTTGATGGCACACTTTATTTCTTGCGCTTAATAATCTTGAACCATTGTGACCTGTCCATGAAAGTTATATGCTTGCAAATTATAGGCTGGGAATTAGCAGAACCATGCTATCACGGGGAACGCTTTCAACACTCATGGATACCTATCCAGTTGATACCTTGCTCTTTTGTTTTCAGATGTCGTCGGTGTGAAATAAAAGGGGAGCTTGTGAGTTCATGGAGTATATATATGTGTGTTAGATAAACGCCTAGGCCGCTAGCCTAAGCCATGCCTAATCATGGTGGAAACTTGCAGCATCAGCATAATGAGCATTCTATGAACCATCCTCAATAAAAAGATATGCACATAGTAAATAAAAAGATCGCTGAGATGCTCATTGTCTGCTTGCCTTGTCATTTTGATCACGGGATAGCTCCTGTATCATGTGCAAGGGGTACCCCGTTGGCGGTTCTCTATGATATGCATGTATGTACAATGACAAGAACTTGCAGGTAACCAAAGTTGAGTAGCATGTGGAGCGGCCCTCGTACTCAAGGGACATGGGATTTCCAGTTTATGGTTTGTCAAGCATATAAATCATACTGTACCTCACTTTCACCTTAACCATATAAAGATGCCTATGATAGGGGCAATGAGATCTCAAAGCTAGCGAGTACCTTACTTTCAGCATTTGGAAGCCTTTCAACTTTTCAAAACCTTTTCACTTCCTTGTCGAGTCACCACTTATTCTATGAGCACCTTCTTGAGAGCATAGTTGTCATTCTTGTGTTTGTTCCAAAACTTGGTTAATTATGCCATGACTTTGATGCTTGTATCTCTGATATTTTTACCTCTAGTCTTCATGTGAACTTCAGAGGTGCCTTGGCATTTATATCGTGCTCTACAAACAAAGGCAAGCAAGATACCACTCTATCATATCTTATTATGAGCATTGCAATGTTGCTTATGTTTATGTTTCATGCTACTTATTATTATTGAGTTGGTTTCTCTTCATAGCTTGCAATGACTATTGAGCAGACTTAGTTGCATACTTCTTATTATGAATGTTTTAAGTATCTACTCCTGGGCTGAGAATACATACATCATATGAAACAAATGTGTTCGTGAAAGTTCTTTTATCGCACTCAATTTTCAACTTAATTGCTTGAGGACAAGCAATAAGCTAAGCTTGGGGGGAGTTGGTACGTCCAAAACGTATCTACTTTTCCGAACACTTTTGCTATTGTTTCTGCTCTAAACTTGTGTGATTTGGATACAACTAACACGGACTCACGCTGTTTTCAGCAGAATTACCTTGGTGTCTAGTTTTGTGTAGAAAATAAACTATCAGGAAAAATCCCGGAAAATATGTCAGAAATCCTATTTCACCAGAAGATCCACGGAGCCAGAAGACGAGACGAAGTGGAGGCCTAGGGGGCCCAGACCCCTGCCAGGCGCGGGTGGGCCCAGCCCGCGTCTAGGGGGTGCGGCCACCCCAGGCACCCCCTCGGGCTCCCTCTGCGCCTATAAGTTACCCCTTGACCTAAAAACTGAGGGGGGTTCGACGTTTTTCTAGAAAGAGTTCCGCTGCGCCGCCACCACCAGAAGCCACGATTCGGATCCAGAAACTCCGTTGTGGCACCCTGCCGAGACGGGGAATTCGGGGAGGATCATCGCCATCGTCATCACCAACGCCTCTCCATCAACCATCGATGTTTCCCTCATCCATGAGTGAGTAATCCCTCGCTGTAGGCTACGGGGATGGTAGGGATTGGATGAGTTCTATCATGTAATCGAATAAGATTGTTAGGGCATAGTGCCTAGTATCTCTATTAGTGCTATTTGATTTTGTTGCAACTTTTTGTGCTTAATGCTTGTCACTAGGGCCCGAGTGCCATGATCTCAGATCTGAACTTATTATTGAATCATTATGATAGTATTATTTGTGTTCTTATCTGCAAGTTGTGTACACATATCATTGTCCGGATCCAAAGGCCCCGAAGTGACAGAAATTGGGACAACCGGAGGGGATGGCTGTTGTGTGAGGATCACATGTGTTCACGGAGTGTTAATGCTTTGCTCCGGTGCTCTATTAAAAGGATCACCTTAATTGCCAGTAGTTCCCTAGAGGCCCCGCTGCCACGGGCTGGTAGGACAAAATATGTTGTGCAAGTTCTCATTGCGAGCACACATTACTATATATGGATCACATGCCTAGGATTGTTTAGTACTTGGATGCTTGTTCTTATTTATCTGCAATGCCCTAAATCTTGAAGTTACATGTTTAGTCTCGTTCATGCAACACCCGTCCATCCATCCCTATGCCTACCGCACTCATATCCTACTGTTTGCTACTACTGTTACTATTGCTCCTGTTTCACTTCTGCTGTTGCTTTGCTGTTGCTACTACAAACTATTGCTACTGATAAACTTCTGTGAGCAAGAACTATTTCTAGGTGCAGCTGAATTGACAACTGATACGTCAGAAACGTATCTATATTTTTTGATGCTCCATGCTTGTTTAGTATCTACTTTGCTTTGCTTTGTCTACACTTTGAGGTGCTTTTTACATGTTTTCTAGTACTAACCTATTAACAAGTTGCCACAGTGCCAGTTGCCTGTTTTCTGCTGTTTTTGGTTCCAGAAAAGTTAGTAAAGAAATATTCTCGGAATTGGACGGGACAAATGTCAAATTCAATAACTTTCTGTGGGGAACAAGAAGTCCAGAGGGGAGCCAGAGAGGCGGGCTAGGGCGCCCAGACCCCCTAGGCGTGGGTGGGCCCTTCCCTGCGCCTAGGCAGCATGTGGGGCCCCTGGCCACCGCCTCGGCCTCCCCCTTCTCCTATAAGAAGCCCCCGATGCAGAAAGCCTAAGTACCCGATCAAATCTCCACGAAACCTTCTATAGCCGCCGCCACCATCGTCCCTAGATCGGGGGGATCTAAAGTTCTTCTCGGCACCCTGCCGGAGGGGAGATAATCCCGGAGGCCTTCTCTCCGGTATGATGCGTGAGTAGTTCCACCTTGGACTATGGGTCCATGTAGTAGCTAGATGGTTGTATCTCCTCCTTGTGCTTTCATGTATAGATCTTGTGAGCTCCGTTCATGATCAAGATCTAATCTATTTGTAATCATGCATGTTGTGTTTGCGAGGATCCGATGGATATTGAGATTATTATGTTGGTTTGATTAATGGTTTTGTCTTTATGATTCTATCATGTCTGTTTTGTTTGTGATCTTGCATGCTCTCCATTGTTAGTATCTATCTTGGCCAAGTAGTTTCTAGTGACTCCAAGAGGGGGTATTTATGCTCGATAGTGGGTTCATGCCTCTAGTTTCCAAGGGAAGTGACAGAAATCTCTTTGGCTATAGATGTGATGTTGCTACTAGGGAGAAAACAACGGTCTTTTGTTCATGGAACATGTGGACTGTTTACCTTACACACTTTGCTTAAAGCAGTTGTCTGTTGCTTGCAACTTAATACTGGAGGGGGTTCGGATGATAACCTGAAGGTGGACTTCTAGTGATAGATGCAGTTGGATGGCGTTCTATGTATATTGTTGTATTGCCCAATCAAATCTCATAGGATCTTTCTGACTAGTAATTGCATTGTTATGCCTTGCTCAGTTCCTGTCAATTGCCCTGCTGTAATTTGTTTACCCTTCATGCCATGTTGTTTATATAAAGAGAGCACCTCTAGTGAACTATGGACCCCGGCCCAATGTTTACCATTGATACATCTTCCACTATTACTTGTTTACTTGCTGCAAACCATTACCTTCCACACCATACGTTTAATCCTTTGTTACAGCAAACCAGTGAGCTTGACAACCTCACTGATTCGTTGGGGCAAAGTCTTGAGTTTGTGTTGTGTAGGTCTCCGTGTTGCTTGCAACACCTGTGTGACGTTTCCTTCCTCCTACTGGTTCAATAACCTCGGTTTTATTACTGAGGGAGAACTTGCTACTGTGCTGCTTCACACCTTGCTCTTGGGGTTCCCAACGAAGCGCTCCTACATCAACTCAGCACTGCATCAAGCTTTTCTGGCGCCGTTGCCGGGGAATCTACATGACAGCTTCAACCTCTTCCTCCCCGTCAAGCACCAAGCTTTTCTGGCACCGTTGCCGGGGAGGCTAAGGACGTCTTCACTAGGGGAGTCCTCCACTTCCTTTCTCTTTACTTTGTTTTTAGTTTGCTTTGTTTCTTTTGCTTGGTTTTGTTTGCCTCTTTCCAAAAAACCAAAATTTTTTAGTCTAGCTTGGTTTGCTTTCTTTATTCAAAAACACAAAAAAATTAGTTCCTACTCTAGTTGCCACCTCGTTCTAGCTCACCATGTTTCTCCCCAAGTTCACCCTGAAGAACCTTTCTATAGGTAGTGGCTCCATAATTGGGAAAGATAATATTGAAGAATTATTTAATTATGTTAGCAAGCATGAGGATATTGAGGATAAATCTACAGTAGAGCTTGCTCCTAATTATGAGATTGCTTCATCTTCTTTAGTTCATATGCTGGAGGCTAGGTTTGTTAGCCTTAACCCCATGATGCAAATTTTGTTCTTAAAATTAAAAGAATAAAAGAATGCTGAAAAGAGAGATTTTATTCTTGAAACTTTACTCAAGGAGTTTCATGATGTTGCTAGGGAAGCCAAAAAGGTATTTGAGCGTTTCAATATGCTAGGCTCATGTGTAGATGTTGTGGGTATTTCAGATAAAACAAAGCCTAGAGATGAATTTAAGATACCCATACCCTTTAAGCTTGTTGGGATGAATGAGGCCTTTGAAAATAATTTTGATTGGATTGTTCCTGAAAATTATTTTGACAAAAGTAGTAAACCAATGAGAGATGAGAAAGGATCCTCCAAAACCCATTTGGATGAGATACCTCTCATAGTTGAAGACTTTGCAAGTATTGATCTCAATTCTTCATTTGAAAATACTTGATTCTTCTTGCTTCTTGTGCCTAACTTAAAGGCATTAAAGAAAAGTACTTGTTGGGACATAACCCAAGATTTTACTTGAGTCTTGGAAGTCATTACTTCATTAATGACCTCTCATTATCCTTTTTGTTTGCTTTTTGTGCTAAGAATGACCTCTAATGAGAGGGAAGTGAGATTTGGGGAGTTGCTGTCCCGAAACAGATTTCTGTCCTCCACTAAAAAAAATCATGAGGAGTATCTGTAACTCAGATTGAGCTCCACATTTACGAATAAATCCTCTAGTATGTTAGCTAACTTTCGTTAGTTCAACACTCTTTTATTTGAGCAACAGAAGATGTTCGAAAAAATCGGTTTCTACCTGGTGGTCTGTTTTGACAGATTTCTGCCATTATTTGCATTTGCTTCTTATTGATTCCTTTTTGGGTTCTTTTTGGGAAATTGATCTTTTTGAAGGAGTTACTATAGTAGCTTATGTTTTTAGTGAAAAGCCTTGCTGTTCCAAAGCTTTGCCAGAGGTCTAATATCTTTTGAATACACTAATGTTGCTAATGAAAATTGTGTGAAGTTTTGTATGAAGGAAAAATTTCAGGTGTAGAGATAGAATGATGCAATGAGATGAAGAATGGACAAAAGCTCAAGCTTGGGGATGCCACCATGGTGTCACCCCAAGAAATATCCAATATGTACAAGCGTTAAAGCTTGGGTATGCACAAGGCATCCCCTTCTTCATCAATAAAAAGCTCAGGTCTGTCTAGACACTTCGTTTTTATTGTTTCATGCATAGTTGTGTTGTTCTTGGAGCGTCTTAGTTTTCGTTTTCTTTTCTTAGTTTGTTTAGTTTGCTTGAGTAGTTTGGACCCCCGTTCTCACTGTGTTGTTTTGCAAATAAGTTGCTTGGTGTTGGAAAGGAGTGGTAAGTTCTTACTTGTAAGTGCAAGAGCTGCTTGCATTGACCATGACTTAGACTTTAGCATGACATGCTAGGTGTTGTTTTGACTTTATGCTTAGTGATTATTGCTGTAGCATGTCTTGTTCCAAACAATTGGGATTGCTTAGTGTGCCTTGAAGAAATTATGCGTTGTTTTAGCATGCAAAATCATAGTATTGTGGTATTCTCCCTTGAGGTTTGTTTGGGTTGACTTGGCACATGCTCACACCATGTTATGACTTTCACAAGTCACCATAGCCTCTATGATAATTTAGTCATTGACTTGTAGTACCACTCTATGCTTTGATTAGTAATGCTTTGTTGCACTGCATGATTATGACCATTATTGCTCTCTTAATTGGTTGCTCCCAGTCTTTTGGTAGCCTCCACTTGTATGAGTAAGTTCTACTCATGCTTTCAACTCCCAAGAAACCAAGTTTTTTGAAAAGTGTCCACTATAAAATCCTATGCATGGTGTGTTACACCATTCCAAGTATATTCTTGTTTTCATCTATCTTCCAATTTAAAACTATTTTTTATGTGAAAACTTAGTGATTAAAGCCCTCACAAACTTGATGGCACACTTTATATTCCTTGCCCCTAATAAACTTGAACCATTGTGTCATCTATGTTGTATATGCTTACACTTATACGTTGGAATTAGCAGAACCGTGCTGTCACGGGGAGCGTTTTCAACATTGCACTTGTACTTTGTACTCATTTGATATCATGATCTTTTGTCTATAGATGTCACCGGTGTGAAATAAAGAGGGAACTTGTAAGTCCATGGAGTTAAAAAAAGTATCCTGTGTTAGAGAAACGCCTGGGCCGCTAGCCTAAGCCATGCCTAATCATGGTGGAAAGTTGCAGCATCACAATAGTGACATCTATGAAGCATTCTTCATGTAAAAAAAGAGACACATTGAGAAAATAGGAAAGAGAGAAAAAAGCACCATATTCCCATGGTAAATAAGAAGATTGCTGAGATGGTCATTGTCTGCTTGCCTTGTCATTTTGGTTATGGGATAGCTCCTGTACCATGTGCAAGGGGTACCCCGTTGGCGGTTCTCAATGATATGCAAATACTTTTAATGATAAGAACTTAAAGGTGACTAAAGTTTAGTAGCATGAGGTGTGGCCCTCGTATTCAAGGGACTTGAGATTGCCAACTTATACTTCATCAAGCATATACTCCATCTTTGTTCACATTAACCTTAATCACTTCAAGATGCTTATGATAGGGGCAATGAGGGCTGAAAGCTAACAAGTACCATAATTTTTGGAAGATCTTTTTGAAACTTGAAATCCCTGCTTCCTTTATAAAAGGTCTTTCTTCCACCACTATTGAGTCTCCACCTTCTAACTTTAGGCACCATTAAGAGAGAATACTTGTCATTCTGTGTGCAGTGTTCCAAAGCTTATTGATTGATGCATATTGTGATATTACTTGTTCTTGTGCTATTTGTTTGTAGTCACCCTTGTGAACTTTGAAGGTGTCCTATGCATCTATTTTCTACTCTATGAGGGACAAGCTGATTGCCACTATGCTATGTTTTCTGTATGTGAAACAAACAAACGTTTTTCAATGCATGTTATTCATGATCTTAGTTTGTAGCTTGTCATGTTGCATGCATAGTTACTATGTCCTATTGTTAGAACTCCATCTTTCATGCACATGTTTAGAGTTCTTTGATCCCATCTTTCAATGCTTGCAAATGGTTGGATCTTTATTGTGAGGGTGCATGTTACCTCAAAAATTATTCTTTTTATCACTTACCTACTCGAGGACGAGCAGGAGTTAAGCTTGGGGATGCTTGATACGTCGGAAACGTATCTATAATTTTTGATTCTCCATGCTTGTTTAGTATCTACTTTGCTTTGCTTTGTCTACACTTTGAGGTGCTTTTTACATGTTTTATGGTACTAACCTATTAACAAGTTGCCATACTGCCAGTTGCCTGTTTTCTGCTGTTTTTGGTTCCAGAAAAGTTAGTAAATAAATATTCTCAGAATTGGACGGGACAAACATCAAAGTCAATAACTTTCCATCGGGAACAAGAAGTCCAGAGAGGAGCCGGATAGGCGGGCTAGGGTACCCAGACCCCCTAGGTGCGGGTGGGCCCTTTCCCGCGCCTAGGCAGGGTGTGGGGCCCCTGGCCACCGCCTCGGCCTCCCCCTTCGCCTATAAGAAGCCCCCGATGCATAAACCCTAAGTACCCGATCAAATCTCCATGAAACCTTTTGTAGCCGTCGCCACCATCGTCCCTAGATCGGGGGATCTGAAGTTCTTCCTGGCACCCTGCTGGAGGGGAGATCATCCCAGAGGCCTTCTCTCAAGTATGATGCATGAGTAGTTCCACCTTGGACTATGGGTCCATGTAGTAGCTAGATGGTTGTATCTCCTCCTTGTGCTTTCATGTATAGATCATGTGAGCTCTGTTCATGATCAATATCTAATCTATTTGTAATCATGCATGTTGTCTTTGCGAGAATCCTGATGGATATTGAGATTATTATGTTGGTTTGGTTAATGGTTTTGTCTTTATGATTCTATCATGTCTATGTTGTTTGTGATCTTTCATGCTCTTCGTTGTTAGTAGCTATCTTGGCCAAGTAGTTGCTAGTGACTCCAAGAGGGGGTATTTATGCTCGATAGTGGGTTCATGCCTCTAGTTTCCAAGGGAAGTGACAGAAATCTCTTCGATTGTAGATGTGATGTTGCTACTAGGGAGAAAATAATGGTCTCTTGTTCATGGAACATGTGAACTGTTTACCTTACACACTTTGCTTAAAGCAGTTGTCTGTTGCTTGCAACTTAATACTAGAGGGGGTTCGAATGATAACCTGAAGGTGGACTTCTAGTCATAGATGCAGTTGGATGGCGGTCTATGTATATTGTTGTATTGCCCAATCGAATCTCATAGGATCTTTCTGACTAGTAATTGCATTGTTATGCCTTGCTCCGTTCCTGTCAATTGCCCTGCTGTAATTTGTTTACCCTTCATGCCATGTTGTTTATCTAAGGAGAGCACCTCTAGTGAACTATGGACCCCGGTCCAATCTTTACCATTGATACATCTTCCACTGTTACTTGTTTACTTGCTGCAAACCATTACCTTCCACACCATATGTTTAATCCTTTGTTACAGCAAACCGGTGAGCTTGACAACCTCACTGATTTGTTGGGGAAAAGTCTTGAGTTTGTGTTGTGCAGGTCTCCACGTTTCTTGCAACACCTGTGTGATGTTTCCTTCCTCCTACTGGTTCGATAACCTCGGTTTCTTACTAAGGGAAAATTTGCTGTTGTGCTGCTTCACACCTTGCTCTTGGGGTTCCTAACGAAGCGCTCTTACATCAACTCAGCGCTGCATCAACAACTCAGTTGTTAAGGCTTGCAAGTATTCTTTGGATCCCCTTGTGTCGAATCAATAAATTGGGTAATACTACCCACGAAGACTGTTGCGATCCCTTATAGTTGTGGGTCATCATGGAGTCGCTTGAGGTGAGGATGAGAAGACGTGTCTTTGTGTGTGCATTACGGAAAAGAGAGAGAGAGGGGATCATGTATGGTTTTAACCAACTGGGCCACAACCAACTAATTTCCCACCATAAAATCAGTTTTCCATTTAATAAACCCTATAAAATATTTCCAAACTAGAATAATGCTTATCTAATTCCTAATAAAATCCTCAAAATATATTTTCTATACAAAAATGTTCACAAGAATAATCTCTATCTACTAAAAATATGAAATTAATGGTTTGAGTTAAATAAAATAAAACTAAATATTAAAGTTATTAAAAACCCTAATTTTTCAGTAAAATAAGGAGAAATCCTAAAAATTAATAAAAATCATTTTTGTGTATAAAAAAATCTACTACTTTATAAAAATACTAACTTAATTCTTATATAAATAAAATTTGAAGTAAGTATTCAAAGACATTTGAACCTTTATGGAATTTTATAAACATAAGAATAATATTTAAAATAAATAAAATCATTTTTAAGATCTTGAATAAATATATTATACTAGACATATATTAAATATATTATTAGATTTCTTTTAGATTTTAAAGTAATAAATCCTTATCTATTACCTATTTTGGAAATTCTTTAAAAACATTTCTTAAGTAAGAAATAATCACAATTTTCTATAAAACCTTAAATATTTTATATGTAAATACTAATTCCAAAACCATAACTTGGATTCATAATCAAGATTAAGTATAACTATTAACTTTAAAATACTCTTTTAAAATCTTAAATTCAACTTAAAACCCCTTTTAAATATAATATGGTGAATAATCTTCATCTCTTAACCACACTTAAAATTGAAGGGAATATGCCCGAGAGGCAATAATAAAGTGGGTATTATCTTATTCCTTGTTTATGATAAATAGTTATTTTGCATGCTATAATTGTATTAATTTGGAAATGTGAATACATGTGTGTTTAATAAACAAATAGAAGGTTCCTAGTTATGACTCTCTTATAAACTAGCTCGTTGATTGACAAGATGATCAAGGTTTCCTGAACATGGACATTGGATGTTGGAATGATGTGATGAACATTCATCTGAAGTATAGCATTATGATCAAAGTCATTGTGTTTATATTGCTATAACAGTATACGAAGTAATCCTAGTCCTTAGACCATGAGATCATGTCAATCACTAACACCGAAAGAGTATCTTGATAACATCAAATGTCACACCGTGACAGGGTGACTATAAAGGTGGGTTCAGTGCTATGAAGGTGTTATGTAGAAGCTCATGGATCAAGAGTAGAATTTGTCCACCCCGATGACGGATAGATATACTCTGGGCCCTCTCGGTGATATCACGTTAGTTAGCTTGCAAGCAAGTGATGTGATCACTAGAATGTTATATCACGGGAACGAGAAAATAGTACATGTCGGTAACAAGATCAAACTAGGTATGGAGATACCGATGATCAAATCTTGGACATGTAATATATCATGAGACAAACAGATTGAGTTACATGCTTAAAAGGTTCTCACGATCATAGAAGTCATCGTTGAATGTGTGGGAGTCGGTGGATCTCTAGGTCCCGCTGCTGATTATTGATCGGAGAGGGGTCTTGATGATTTCTACATTATTCGCGAACCGTAGGGTGACACACTTAAGTGATACATACATCATTTGGAGCAAATAAGATGCCAGGAAAAGATTATGAAAGCACTAGAATTATTTCAATGGAAACCGGATTTGTTTCGGGTGAAATTGCTAAAACTGGTTCTGCATGTGATATTGAAATGTTGCAAGGGGTTTTATATGAATGTCTGTTAATTAATGTAATTAATAAAATTCTGAATAAAATAAATAAAACCGTTTTATTAAATGAGAGCTTGCATTAAATTTGGTGGATGAAATTTAATGGAGGTGAGTGGAATTTTGAGTGGAGGCATGTTTATGTGAGTGTATGCTTTTTATTTTGAATGGGAGCTCCACCCACATGAATGTGTAAGATGTGGGGGCAGACACCATGGCTGCCACGTGATGGCTGCAAGTGCACAGATCGTTTGTAGCTAGTTTCGAAGTTCAGATATCGATCCCACAGGGAGCCCAAAGGTAAATGTTTATTGGTGAAGTCTCTATCACACCCGAAGTTGTCACGGGTCTTCGAATGAATTGATTGCAAGTGTTGAGAATGAGAATAGAATTTGGGTTTAAACGGAAGTACTTGAATAAAGCTAAAATGTAAATTTCAGAAATAAAAAGCATAAAAAGTAAAGAACGATTTGTTTGTTGTTTTGTACAGATGACGAAGTAGGCACGGGGAGTTTCAGTTCATGGTGATAGTGAATGTGCCAGGTGAATGAGTAATAAGTGTAACAATTATAATATTATAAGTATATGTGTAGGCAAGTAACCCATAATTAGCCGGAACTCCTCTTGGTAGATTTTATCCCAACTTCAATAATCCTACTAGCCAGTTTACCACAACCATGGTCAATCACTAGACGATTAAGATCCTTCAGGTTCCTTGGCAATTAAGCTCCTTGGATCATACTAATGCAATAAGCTCGGTGGTTCCTCGTTATCTTTGAGTCAAAATAGTTTCCCATTGATATCCCCGTGTCACTCGAGAGTCATCGGTCTGCTAGCAAACAAGATTCTATCTATGTAGAACAAAGCATCATGTTGTCTGGGCCCTTAATTGGACAACATGCATTAAGCATCCCACAAATAGTCAAGCACACATAATATAGTAATTAGAATTAACCACAAACTTGATGGAATTTGTGTAGGCACATCACATCTCACCAATCCCCTACATCTCCCATGCCCAAGGGAACTTACTCACACATGAGAGAATAAAGCATCATCGATATAATTAAATAAAGGGAGTTCTTCTCGATATTACCGTGGATATCCACAATAAGAAATAGAAACAAATCCAACACAATTCAAGATAGGAAGAATAATCTCAAACCCTAATCTTGCAAGGTGGAGATCTCTCTCTCTCAAATACAAGTAATGGCTATGGAGGTGTGGTGGCTAGGATATCAAAGATCATGGAGCGAGATGAAGAACGTCTTCCCCTTCTTATTCGGATCCCTTCTTTCTCCCTTCTGGATGGTATGGCGGCTCGTGTGTTCTGTTTTCAACCTTGGCCTCTTCACGAAAGTTGTCCCTTTTAATAATACGAAGGATATGGCAACTATACGGCGGCAACTATATGGTGGTGGCCCGTATAGTTGGTCGTTAAACTTGCAGTGAATTCTCCTCACTTGCTTCCAAAAAGGGACTTGCTTGTTTTCGCCTGAATATTGTGTTTTTGCTGTTAAATCCCACTGTTGACGTTCAAAACCTGAAAAACACATTAAAAACCAAGTTTTCTACGCTACCAAAGTATCAGCGTTAGGTAAAGCTAGAAAACCATCAAATCCTAACGAAAACCATCGATAGAAACCATAAAAAATGTGTAGAATCTCACAGCTATCACCACGCCTAAGCTTAGATGTTGGTCATCCTCGAGTGACAAGGAAATAAGAAAGGATAGCGGAGATTCAAAACTGAAATAAAAGAACTTACAAGCTTGAATTGGTGTCAAATTATTTTCTTCACATTTCCTGCAACCTTAAACATGATCATACAAATATTCACAAGATTGCACTGAGTTTACTTCCTAACCACACATATCTGGCTAGCAAATAAATTATATGCACGAGCGAGTGTCGAGAGTTTAGCTAGGAAAGTGAAACAAATCTTTCTTGCTTCTCTCTTGTTTGAGAGATGAAAATGTTTTGCTCTTGTTCCTTTAATCAATTAAGAGTACTAAAGTTTGCACCAAGAATATTTAATTTAAGAACAACTCATCTACTCCCACGTCAAAATTTCAAGACTCTCAAAGAATCCTTTTCCTTTCCTTGTTTTTTCAAAAACTTTAACTTTTTTCAAAGAAAAATCATGCCAATGTTTTTAACATGTTAATTGGGGATATGTTGCGCACTCGTGACCATGCCAATAGATAGTTGTTGAGCAATAGTAGGTCAGAGGAATACTACAACTTCACTTGGAACATAAAACCACAAGGAGACTATTTTTTTTACACGTCATAGCTTTGGAGCTACAGACATTTACATAACTCATAGCCGAAATCAAGTGGTTTCCACATTTAGATCGTTCGTTGGCCAACGGAGTTAATATTTCCCCATGTAGTACGATAGTATTTGTAGTGACACGCGTAAAGCAATATACTACTATAATTATTAGAAAAAGTAGTGGCATAATCTCTACTACTTCGAAGTATCCATTTTATCAGACAATTTCTTTCAAGGGTGCTATCGAGTCTATTTACATTAAGCTCAATGGGGGTGAGTAGTTTCTAAAATCAAATATTTTGGGCTAAACATGGACTCAAGTCATCTCTTGGATGCTTTTTCTTGTTGTAAAAATGTCGGAAATATTTTAACCAAGTTCATTGCTGAATGTTTCAAAGCTAAAGATGGACACTAGCAAGGGAATATAATTTATTGGATAACAAGCTAGGTGGGGAGTGACTCAAGTGCAAGCAAGTAAATAATTATAGGATCAATTTAAAATTGCAAGATAGGTAATGAAAGGAATGTGATACCTCCTCTTGCTTGCTTCATTCTCGTACTTGAGTCGAATCCTCTCTATATTTCCCTATTGCCAAGTCACTTGAAATTGAGCAATCTCCTAGGAAAGCAAAGAAAACAAATTGCAATTGAAAGTTATACTAATTTTTTGTGTTTTGGGTTTTTAATAATGTAAACTGAAAGTAACATGCTAATCTTGGAAAATAAAACAAATCAAAAGAATAAATAAAAATATGAATGCAAGTTTGGAGGTTTTCAAAACCTACCCCAAGCTTAGGCTGTTGTTGTGCCTAGTTTTGTTGT
Source organism: Avena sativa (assembly GCA_916181665.1). Lineage (NCBI taxonomy): Eukaryota > Viridiplantae > Streptophyta > Magnoliopsida > Poales > Poaceae > Avena > Avena sativa. The sequence continues at coordinate 158,734,305 of OV702294.1, read as the reverse complement.
CGTTTGGCGGCAGCTGGTGGTGTTACTGGTAGTAGTCGGGGAAGTAGGTCATGAAGTTACCAAAAGTGTGAGTTAAAGCACTCTCATCATCACTAACTCCATGAAGAGTCTGGTCGATCTCCCCAACGCGCTGGTTGAGCTGCAAAAATTCCTAATAGGGGACATTGTTGAACCCCTATTGCTGCTGTGGCTGATTGGGCCATTAGTCCCAAGAATGCTGCTCCTGGTGCTGTCCCTCCCAAGAAGGATTATACTCCTGCTCCTGCTGGTTCTCCTGCTCCTCCTGCTTCCCTCCTTCTTCCTCTTCATCGGAGTTAGGATAGAGCTCCGCCATAATTTCAGTCACTTGATCTTTGGTGAGGTTCCAGTTGTCCCTTCCCAGAACCTCGAAGGCTTGCGGGAAAGGCAATGGCATCTGACACTCCTGCACATCATTAAGATAACCAAATTGATAGGCTCGGAGCCTCCTGTTAACTCGGTAAACATCAAGGAAGCCACAAGAAGTTACATATCTGACATCCATATGTTGGGAATATGCCCTAGAGGCAATCATGAATGATGAGATTTCCCATTGTATTCATAAAGATATTAAGTAGTCCTTGTATAAACATCTAATGTGTATCATTGAATATGTGATTCGGTTGTGGAACTATGCATTCATGTTGTTTGTACTAAATATGCTTGGTCATTGAGGTTGTGCTGGACACACAACTTAGACCAATGTGAAAGTTGGCTTGATGACTCGGTTCCACTTGTCATGGGCATGGATATGCTATTCCAACTTACACAGATTCGGCTAAAGAGTTTAGCGAGTCGGATTGACCCATATTGAGGTACAACGAACAAGTTGTCATTTGTATATCTCAATCAATGTATTCCTTAGACCTGAGGTTGTTGCATAGTCCGAGTTGAGGATCACCGACTTAGGTTCTGTCAAACGCTGATCTGTAACTGGTCAGTTATAAAGGCAGAGTTCGGGTCGACTGAGAATCAAGCTGCGTGATGTGAATAACCAAGATGGGATTTTGCCCCTCCACTTGGAGAGATATTCTCTGGGCCCTCTCGTGAGATATGATTCGGAAAGCATGGCCATGTACGACTCGGTTAAGTGTTAACCGAGGCGATCGACTAAGAGTTAGTCGGGTGAATCACTTATCTCGGATCGAGAAGAGAGTCGGACTATTTAAGGGATGACAATTATTCACCTATAGTCTAACAAGGTATATCGTGAGGCAAAAGGGACTCGGACGCAAGTCGCATTGGAAAGGCAAGTCGTCATGACTCTTTGGTACTTGGGAGTCGGCACGTTCTGTTAGGAGCTGCTACCGACTGATCGATTGAGAGTCGGACTCCAATCATGTTCAAGTAGCCATGAGCCTGCGGGGTCACACACTTAAGAGTGGGAGCAAGTTCGGATTGGATCTGAACCTGTAATCTGGTTGGGTTGGACCTAAACTGGATTAGGACTGAGTTAGTGAGTTGGACTCACGGTGACTAGTGTTATATGGGCTTTAGTGAATGGGTCGCGCGAGCAGAGCCCACGTTCACTCCCTATATATAGTGGAGCACCTTAACCCAGAAAGGTTAATCGTTGTTCGGTTAGGTCATTCCATGTGTTGGAAACCTAGCTCCACAGCAGTCCTGCCGCCGTAACGAACCTAGCAGTTATCCGCCGGTGCTCCTCCTTGTATGTGTGGATACTAGCAGTGGTGCTGTGCGATCAGCACCAGGACGATCGAATCGCAAAGGACTGCACTGCATCAACTGACGCACTTCATCAGTAATCCGCAACCGCGCGTCTAGTGGTAAACCTCGTGGCCTTCTACCTCAGCTAGATCTTGGGATCACCACGTTAGAGGAAAATTTTGTTTTATCTCCGCGTGGCTTCGCCCTGTCGTAGCGCCTTAGATGTCGTTGCGAGTTTCACAACGCCGGAAGATATTGTATCTATGCATAACTTGTTTTTGTAGGAAGTTGTGAATGGTATGGTTCATGTGCATGTGATGTATGTGTGTAATCCATACGTGATCTGTGAATCATGGTTTTTGTCAGCCGGCTGGAGCCTAGGTGCTGTCATTTTATTGTATAACGACCCGCGTGTCGGATTCTCTATGTAATTTACTTTACTAAGCTAGTGTAGCTGTTTGGAGAACCCGGAAGGCATGCAAGGCGTTGTACATGTCGGCGACATGGAGTAAGACGGCAAGTGACAAGAGTTGGCACGAGTCGGATTACAGGCTTTATGGAGATGTAGATCGCCATGAGGAGAGCCATACCATTTCACATTATAATTGCTTTATTTTGTGTTATTGTTATGTCTCTGTTTTACCTCTATTAGATAGTCGGTAAAATTTAATCCCTCAAAGAAGGTCTAGTCGGTTTTCCCGCCATTGTTTGCACCATCACAAGTCGGACATTTTTGGTAGGGGGCTCATAAAATTGAGGTGCTGCCAATTCTTTCCGACTAGGTGGGTTCGAGTCGGACTCTTACTGCAGAAACACTCGGTAAGCTAGACGGGTCTATCACAACGGTTGTGGGACTCGGGGAAAGGTCGGATGGGAGCCGGGGCATGTGATGCCACCCGTCCAACAGGAGTCGTATGAGATACGATTGACAAGGAGTTGTCTACCTAGATCACTTGTCGGCTAGCGGTGATGCTAAAGCTCACTAGCCGACTTGCTTATTTAGGATCCTGAATCACTAAGTAACCATCGGAGGGGTGTTGGTTCTAGTGGGAGCATAAAATATTAAAATGTTTAATATGTTTGCTCTTTTATGAATACATGTCTTAAGTGGTTTTGCATATTTTCTGTTGTAGATCATGGCACCAAGTAGCAGTCACTCTCAGATATCCGGTTTTGCATTGAGAACCATTCTTGAGAAAGATAAACTAAACGACACTAATTTTACCAACTGGTATCGAAATCTGAGAATTGTTCTCAAACAAGAAAAGAAGGACCATGTCCTAGACAACCCACTTCCCGATGAGCCGAATGAGAATGCGACTCTCGCAACCACCAATGCCTACCGTCGGGCTAAGGATGAGTCCACGGATATTAGCTGTCTTATGCTTGCTCACATGGAACCGGACTTGCAAAAGCAGTTCGAGCATGTTGAGGCCTACGATATGATCGAAAGCCTCAAAAGTATTATCCAGGCTCAGGCGAAGACTGAGAGGTATCAAGTCTCTCAGGCTTTGCTGAGTTGCAAGCTTAAGGATGGTGATCCACTGAGTCCGCATGTGATCAAAATGGTTGGTTACGTGCAGTCTTTGGAGAGGCTTGGCTACCCCATTAGCGAAGAGTTCGCTATGGATATAATTCTGAACTCTCTTCCTAGTGCATATGGGAAGTTCATTTCGAACTACCACATGCATGGTATGGATAAGAAGCTCACTGAATTACATGGGATGCTCAAGCAGGCAGAGGCGAATCTCAAGAAGGGCGCCAGTCAAGTGTTGATGGTGCAGAATAAGGCTAAGTTCAAGAAGAGTTCTTGGACTAAGAAGAAGGCTAAGTATCACATCCCAAGATTTTCCAAATCTTGTAATGTGAAAAATAAATGAATAAAATAAAACTTTGTTTGATTTTCAGGGCTAGAAGAAACTTTTTGAAATCAACTGGAACTTCAAACCAAGTTGAATCAAATAAAATCCTAAAGGGATTTAAAAAGATAATATTTAATAAAGGAAAAATAAAATATTTTATTACTACTTGAAATCTTCTTATAAAAGGTTTTAGTTCTCAAAATGAAAAGAAGGGATTGTAAATAAAGATTATTTTATAAAGCCAAATTAAACCTTGGCCAAGATTTTGAAACAAAAGGTTTTGTTTTGACAAAACTAGTAAAGGTTTATTTATTTAAAATAATAAGGTTTTAATATCCAAGTTTTATTAATAAAGGTTTTACTATTTTCCAAAACCTCAAAACATGTTTATTTGAAATAAGTCTTCCAAATATTTTGTATTTTCAAATAAGACCTACTGATTTGGTTTTGAAAATATTTAGATTTCAAATAGAGAATTTATTAATAAAATCAAACCCTATATGATTAATAAACCATGGTCCATTTTATTTAATTAATGAATGGAACCTAAAAAGATTTAAAATATTATTTCATTTTGGACTTTGGTTTATGTGTTAAACAGAACCAAATTCAAATGAAAAGTTTGATGAATGTTTGATTTGTTTTGTTTGTTTGAATTGTTGTTTGGTTTTCAAAATAGAAAATGAGAACAGAAAAGGAAAAACAATTTGGAAGAAAAAAATAAGGATCTGGACTCAGCCCAGTTGCCAAACCCAATAGGCCCAGCAAACAGCCCAGCTCCCCTCCCCGAAAGAAAACGGTTCGCACCAACTTGCTAACCCGCAAAGAAACTGACCGGTGGACCCCTCCCCCTCACACCCTCCTTCACTGCCAGATAGACCCCACAGCCACGTGGTCATCTTCTTCACCGCGACCTCCTCCCCCCAAACCTCGCTACCGTTGCTGCCATTCAAAGCCCGTGTTCAATTTGCAGTAATGCCGCGTCATAACCTCGCCGTGACTGCACGCTATTAAACGACAGCGTCTTCTCCTCCCTTCCCCTCTGTCGCCACTCCCTCTCTGCCCCGAGGCTGCCACAATTTGGCTTAGCACTCCCTCTGTTCCGACGACACTCCAGTGCCAATTCTGGCGACCCAACGCCGCCCCTTGCCTCATTGACCATGCACCCAGACTTCCCACTCCCAGACACATCTCCCTGTGCTCTTTGTTCGACCTCGGGCGCCCCAGAACACCGTCCTCGACAAGCTTCGAGCGCCACCGCGTCTGTCTCCTACTCCGACGAGTTCCCCAGGTGAAATACGACCGCCCCTCTTCTTCTCGATCATGCGAGCATCTTCGCCTTGGTCTTACGCACCTAACCATGCCCCTGTCTTGCCTTAGGGCGATCTGCAACGTCGCCTTCGACCGCGGACAGAGCCGCCCGACGCCGTTCCCAACTCCGGTGAGCGATTCCACCTGACCCCGTGCGCCCCCTGCCTCGTCGACCACACATTGAGCTTCCCCAGCCTCCTGCGATCTCGTTGAGCACCCCCTCTGTCTCCCTTGCTTCCTAGAACAGCCGCTAGCCCGCTGCCTGACCGTCACCGCCGTCCACCGCCACGCAGCGCCGCCCGTTAGTGGTCTGATGTTTGCATCAGTTAGATCTAGATCGTATGGCTGTGATAGAATGTAAGCGAACAGGTATCGTATGCCTCTGCGCCGCTCGATCTAAGTTAGATCCTACGGTCTGCAACGCGTGATCCACCCGAACCGGTACCGTCCAATTAGAAAGCGACGCGTGGCCAGTTCTAGTTTAAAACAGAAATTTGAAAACAGATTTGTTTGTGATTTTCAAACCTTTGTAACTCTTGATCCACACGTCCAAATTTCACAAATTTGATATCGTTGGAATCAGTGGAACAAGCCCTAGCCAACCATACCCTTGGTTTAGCAAATAGTATCCATTAGAGTGTTTGTTTTTGCAGAAACTTTTGTGTGCTTGTTTAGATTAGAAAAATTGTTCAAAAATGTTTTTAGGGTTAAAACCTTTGCAAAATGGTTTGTTGTGAACTTACTGACCCTAGGAACCAACCCATGGATTTTAAAATGGTTTTTATGAAAGTTTAGGAATAAAAACTTGATTTAGTCATTTCTAGTCAAATAAAAATAATGGTTTTATTATGGAAATGGTTTTGGAGTAAAAAAAACTTTGGGAAAATGTTTTGGATCAAACCTACTGACCCTAAACACCAATTTTTGAGAAACAACAACTTATTTGGTGAACCACTTAAAGTTGTTGCTTGATAAAAATATTTTCCCACCACATAAAATGATGAATAGATTTGAAAATGGTTTTTGGATAAAACCCTTTTTGCGAATGACTTTGCCATTTTGGTAAATGACCACTTTTGACCTTACAAAGTTTAGAGGCCTAGTGGAGACCATCTTTACAAATAGAACCATCCCTTGCATGCTTACATGCATGACTTAGATTCCATTGTTTTATGTGTGTGAAATTGTTTGATTGATTATTGGTTTGGAATGCTAGTTGATATTGTGGTTGCTTGATTGACTTGTAGTGAAGTTATAAAGTGTGAGACTAGCAAGATCAAGGAGTGAACCACCATTCCCTACCAAAAAGGCAAGTTACACTATCATCTAAAAGTCCTACTATTTTCATTATACTTAGTGGATTTGAAACATGCATGAAAAGAATTTCTATACTTATGCTATGCTAAATCCTATTAGGATACCCTATACATTCCTTAGAGAAAACAATGTAGTTGTTACATGCTTAGCCATGCTATATTTTGAAAAGAGATACATGTTGAGATTTTGTGGAATTGAGAAAAGGACTTGTGTTTTATATAATAAAACAAGGACTCAATGAACCACCTGGGTGGCCAAGGATACTTTGAGTTTTGGAGAAGGTGGCAACAAAAGGAACCATGTCTATGGCAATCACTTTGTGTTGTGATCCAAAGGAAACCACCCAGGAAACTTAGAGATTGAACATGTTTCTCCAATTGTGGCTTTCGTGTGCAACCACATGCTATTATGGCTCTGGCTTAGTAAACTACATTGGGAAGACCCATGCATTGTCTTTAGTTTACTGGACATGGGGACCTGGAATCCTTCATGGGTGCTGAAGACAAGCTAGCAATGGTGTATGGGAGGACCTTTTGGAAAGACTTCGTCACATTCTCAATCTGCCAGTGCTCCATCTTGGTGAGCACTAATCCAGTGGCCACTGGTGGCAAAAGGATGGGATTGTGACATGTGGGTAAAGTGTGCAACTTCTGCAGAAGATAATAAAATCTAAGTACTTAGCCGTGTCCCCGGTTATGGACAATACTGAGCAACTAAAGTTTGAACTATGGGAGATCTCGACATTCCAATTTCTAAAATAAAAACTTGATGCACTTGGGGGTACCAAGGAATTCAAAGAGATTTTGTTAAAACTTGATGCACTTGGGGTTACCAAGGAATTCAAAGAGATTTTGTTAAAGCTTGATGCACTTGGGGTTACCAAGGTGTTAAAGAGATTTTGCTTAAAGCTTGATGCACTTGGGGTTACCAAGGTGCTCAAGAGATTTTGTTGAAAAACTTGATACACTTGGGGTTACCAAGGTGTGCAAGGAGATTTTGTTAACAACTTAAAACCCTTGGACTTTACCAAGAAGTTTTCAAAGATTTGACAAAGAACCAAAACCATTTTGAAAAGTCAGGATAAAATATTGCTTTATGCAAATAAGCCTAAACTCTACTTAGCCAAATATGCATGTAGTGATAGGATCCACTTATATTCAACATAGTAGTGAAACTTGCCAATACAATTCAAATGTATTGACCCTTGTGGCTGTAACTTGTAATGTTGCAGGTTTGATTGTTTTAGAGAAGATTGATTGATTGATTAGGATTACAAAGTCTACAACCAACATCTGCCTATGGCAGTTTGAAGATGAAGGACCCCATGCTTATAGTTATTCCACTGCAATGTAATGTAATAGCCAGATGAGCTATGTAATGATGTAATAAAATTATGTTATTCCTGGTTATAAAGTTATATTATGACCCTTGTTTCTTGATATTACATCTTAACTGTGGATGCTAGCTATTGATCCAGGGACTAGCATTGTAAACACAGGGGACTCCACCTTATGTTAATAAAGGTTGGGACACTCCCTCTACACTAAGTCAGGAGGAAAGCAAGCTCTGGACACGGTCCCAAGCGCTTCCTCAGGGACTAATCCATCTCCTTCAGTCGGATCCGCTTGCTTCTACTATAAGGCGGATGGCCACTGGAAGAGGAACTGCAGCAAGTACTTGGCCGACAAAGCCAAGAGTGGAGGTATGACTTCCGACTCAAGTACACTTGTTTGCAATGTTATAGACATATATCTTGCTGATGCACCTAATAGTTCTTGGGTATATGATACCGGATCAGTTATTCACATCCGCAACTCGTTGCAGGGACTGGTAAGAACTAGGAGCGTAGCAAGAGGCGAGGTTGATATTCGAGTCGGCAACAAAGCAAGATTTACTGCGTTGGAAGTCGGCACGATGCAACTTCATTTACCTTCCGGATTCATTATGGAACTAAATAATTGTTATTATGTTCCAGTGCTCAGTCGAAACATTATTTCTGCTTCATGTTTGATGAGGCAAGGCTATGAGTCGAATATCAAGAATAATGGTTGTTCTTTTTATTTGAATGATATGTTTCACGGCTTTGCACCCATCCAGGACGGGTTATTTATTTTGAATCTTGATGGTGAGTCGGTTTATAACATAAATGTTAAAAGGTTGAAACCAAATGATCTGAATATGACTTACTTTTGGCACTGTCGGCTTGGTCATATAAGTTGGAAACGCATGAAGAAGCTCCATGATGATGGACTCCTAACTTCGTTCGACTTGGAGTCGTTCGAGACATGCGAATCTTGCCTACTCGGCAAAATGACCAAGACACCTTTTGCAAAGAGTTGCGAAAGGGCGTCCGACTTGTTGGGACTAGTACATAGTGATGTATGTGGACCAATGAGCACGACAGCCAGGGGTGGTTATGAGTACTTCATTACCTTCACTGATGATTTGAGTAGGTATGGATATATCTACTTGATGAAACATAAGTCGAAAGCCTTTAAAAAAATTTCAAAGAATTCCAGAATGAAGCACAAAATCAACTCGGCAAGAAAATAAAGTTTCTTTGGTCGGACCGAGGAGGCGAGTACATGAGCCATGAGTTTGATGACCATCTGAAAAGCTGTGGAATAGTTCCTCAACTTACTCCGCCAGGAATGCCGCAAAGGAACGGTGTTTTGGAAAGACGGAATCAGACCTTGTTGGACATGGTACGATCAATGATGAGTCGGACAGATCTGCCTTTATCATTTTGGGGTTATTGTCTAGAAACAACGGTGTTCACACTAAACAGAGTACCATCAAAATCGGTAGAGAAGACACCGCATGAGATGTGGACAAGCAAAAAGCCGAGTTTGTCTTTTCTTAAGATTTGGGGTTGTGAAGCATTTGTCAAGCGACTTCAGTCGGACAAGCTTATAGCCAAGTCGGATAAGTGTATTTTCGTGGGGTATCCGAGGGAAACCTTGGGTTACTACTTCTACAACCGAGAAGAGGGCAAAGTGTTTATCGCTCGAAACGGTGTCTTCCTTGAGAAAGAGTTTCTCAGTCGGGGAGTAAGTGGGAGCACGGTGCAGCTCGAAGAAATTCAAGAGGAACCGGCTAGTGGCGAGTCGGCAAAAACCTTGGAGGTTGAGCCGGTCATGGTAGCTGAGCCGGCAACAACACCTGTACTACAAAGATCAGCGAGATTACGAAGTGTTCGTGATGTGTTACTGTTAGACAGTGATGAGCCGACAAATTATTCGGAAGCGATGGTGGGATCTGATTCCGAGTCATGGCTTGGAGCCATGAGATCCGAGATAAAGTCCATGGATGAAAATCAAGTTTGGAACTTGGTTGATCTGCCAGACGGTGCAAGACCCGTCGAGTGCAAATGGGTCTTTAAGAAGAAAACTGATATGGATGGAAATGTTTCCGTCTATAAAGCACGCCTTGTCGCGAAGGGGTTCCGACAAGTTCAAGGAGTTGATTACGACGAGACTTTCTCGCCCGTAGCGATGCTTAAATCAGTTCGGATCATGTTAGCTATAGAGGCCTATTTCGACTATGAGATATGGAAGATGGATGTCAAAACGGCTTTCCTTAACGGAAATTTAACCGAGGACGTGTATATGATACAGCCCAAGGGTTTTGTCGATCTGGCTAATGCTGACAAGGTGTGCAAACTTCAGAAATCCATTTATGGGTTGAAGCAAGCATCTCGGGGTTGGAATATTCGCTTTGATGAGGTAGTCAAATCGTTTGGCTTCATCAAGAGTGATCATGATTCTTGTTTGTACAAGAAGTTTAGTGGGAACAAAGTAAATTTTCTAATCTTATATGTGGATGACATATTACTGATTGGAAATGATGTCAGATGTTGCAAGAAACCAAGGAATCATTGGAAAGGAGTTTCTCAATGAAAGACTTGGGTGAGGCAACATACATCCTTGGAATCCGGATCTATAGAGATAGATCAAGGAGGCTCATTGGATTGAGTCAGAGTACTTATTTGGACAAAGTGTTGAAGAAGTTCAACTTGGAATCGTCTAAGAAGGGGTTCTTACCGATGTCCCATGGTGTAAAACTTAGCAAGACTCAGTGTCCTTCGACAACTGATGAGCGAAGTCGGATGAGTGCGATTCCGTATGCTTCTGCAGTTGGATCCATCATGTATTCCATGATTTGTACTAGGCCGGATGTTTCCTATGCTCTAAGTGTTGTGAGCAGATACCAGGCTGATCCTGGAGAGATCCACTGGACAACGGCTAAAAATATCCTAAAGTACTTGAGAAGGACTAAGGATATGTTCTTGGTTTATGGTGGTGAAGATGAACTCAGAGTAAAGGGTTACACGGATGCGAGTTATCTTACCGACTCTGATGATTCTCGTTCGCAATCCGGATACGTGTTTATTATAAACGGAGCTGCTATGAGCTGGAAGAGTTCCAAGCAAGAGACTGTGTCTGCGTCTACAACAGAGGCTGAGTATATTGCCGCCTCAGAGGCAGCAAAGGAAGCTGTTTGGATGAGGAATTTCCTCATGGATCTTGGTGTGGTTCAGGGCTTGTCCAATCCGTTGGACGTGTATTGTGACAACAATGGTGCTATTGCACAAGCCAAGGAACCTAGAAAACACCAGAAGAACAAGCACATACTCATGCGGTACCACCTGATTCGCTAGTTCGTGGATCAGGGTGATATCAAGTTATGCAAGGTACACACGGATGCAAATATTGTGGATCCGTTGACAAAGCCATTACCACAGCCGAAGCATGAGGCACACCTGAGATCCATGGGCATTAGATGCTTAGACATATGATGTCGGAAGATTGACTCTAGTGCAAGTGGGAGACTGTTGGGAATATGCCCTAGAGGCAATCATGAATGATGAGATTTCCCATTGTATTCATAAAGATATTAAGTAGTCCTTGTATAAACATCTGATGTGTATCATTGAATATGTGATTCGGTTGTGGAACTATGCATTCATGTTGTTTGTACTAAATATCCTTGGTCATTGAGGTTGTGCTGGACACACAACTTAGACCAATGTGAAAGTTGGCTTGATGACTCGGTTCCACTTGCCATGGGCATGGAGATGCTATTCCAACTTACACAGATTCAGCTAAAGAGTTTAGCGAGTCGGATTGACCCATATTGAGGTACAACGAACAAGTTGTCATTTGTATATCTCAATCAATGTAATCCTTATACCTGAGGTTGTTGCATAGTCCGAGTTGAGGATCACCGACTTAGGTTCTGTCAAACGCTGATCTGTAACTGGTCAGTTATAAAAGCAGAGTTCGGGTCGACTAAGAATCAAGCTGCATGATGTGAATAACCAATATGGGATTTTGCCCCTCCACTTGGAGAGATATTCTCTAGGCCCTCTCGTGAGATATGATTCAAAAAGCATGGCCATGTACGACTCGGTTAAGTGTTAACCGAGGCGATCGACTAAGAGTTAGTCGGGTGAATCACTTATCTCGGATCGAGAAGAGAGTCGGACTATTTAAGGGATGACAATTATTCGCCTATAGTCTGACAAGGTATATCGTGAGGCAAAAGGGACTCGGACGCAAGTCGCATTGGAAAGGAAAGTCGTCATGACTCTTTGGTACTTGGGAGTCGGCACGTTCTGCTAGGAGCCGCTACCGACTGATCGATTGAGAGTCGGACTCCAATCGTGTCCAAGTCGCCATGAGCCTGCGGGGTCACAGACTTAAGAGTGGGAGCAAGTTCAGATTGGATCTGAACCTGTAATCTGGTTGGGTTGGACCTAAACTGGATTAGGACTGAGTTAGTGAGTTGGACTCACAGTGACTAGTGTTATATGGGCTTTAGTGAATGGGTCGCGCGAGCAGAGCCCACGTTCACTCCCTATATATAGTGGAGCACCTTAACCCAGAAAGGTTAATCGTTGTTCGGTTATGTCATTCCATGTGGTGGAAACCCTAGCTCCACAGCAGTCCTGCCGCCGTAACGAACCTAGCAGTTCACCGCCAGTGCTCCTCCTTGTATGTGTGGATACCAGCAGTGGTGCTGTGCGATTAGCACCAGGACGATCGGATCACAAAGGACTGCACTGCATCAACTAACGCGCTTCATCAGTAATCCGCAACCGCGCGTCTAGTGGTAAACCTCGTGGCCTTATACCTCAGCTAGATCTTGGGATCACCACGTTAGAGGAAAATTTTGTTTTATCTCCGCGTGGCCCAACACCATAAGTATGGAGCCATCAACAGGTTGTGCAATGGGAATTACGATTTCAACTGCTTGGATTAGGTGGGTTACCATTCCAACAATACAAATATCACATTTTGTTTTGTTGATCTCATGGTGGAGGTGCTGGAGGAATAGAGCTGCAGGAGTGGGACTCTGTGGCGCATTAGGGAAGAGCGCCTTGGTGATCATGGCCATGTCTGCATTGGCCATCGAACCGGTATCTCCTCTTCCTAACAAGGTGATGGTGCTGACGGAGCACTTCATTGGAAACCCCAAGAGCAAGGTGTGAAGCAGCAAGCAGCAAGTCTTCCCTCAGTAGAGACCGAGGTTATTGAACCAGAAGGAGGAAGGAAACGTCACACAGGTGTTGCAAGCAACATGGAGACCTACACAACACAAACTCAAGACTTTGCCCCAACGAATCAATGAGGTTGTCAAGCTCACCGATTTGCTGTAACAAAGGATTAAACGTATGGTGTGGAAGGTAATGGTTTGCAGCAAGTAAACTGGTAATAGTGGAAGATGTATCAATGGTAAAGATTGGACCGGGGTCCATAGTTCACTAGAGGTGCTCTCCTTAAATAAACAACATGGCATGAAGGGTAAAAAATTACAGCGGGGCAATTGACAGGAACTGAGCAAGGAATAACAATGCAATTACTAGCTAGAAAGATCCTATGAGGTTGATTGGGAAATACAATAATATAAATAGACCGTCATCCAACTGTATCTATGACTAGAAGTCCACCTTCAGGTTATCATCCGAACCCCCTCCAGTATTAAGTTGCAAGCAACAGACAACTGCTTTAAGCAAAGTGTGTAAGGTAAACAGTCAACATGTTCCATGAACAAGAGACCATTGTTTTCTCCCTAGTAGCAACAACACATCTACAATCGAAGAGATTTCTGTCACTTCCTTTGGAAACTAGAGACATGAACCCACTATCGAGCATAAATACTCCCTCTTGGAGTCACTAGCAACTAGTTGGCCAAGATAACCACTAGCAACGGAGAGCATGCAAGATCACAAACAACACAGACATGATAGAATCATAAAGATAAAACCATTAATCAAACCAACATAATAATCTCAATATCCACCGGATCCCCGCAAACACAACATGCATGATTACAAATAGATTAGATCTTGATCATGAATGGAGCTCACAAGATTATACATGAAAGCACAAAGGAGGAGATACAACCATCTAGCTACTACATGGACCCATATTCCAAGGTGGAACTACTCAAGAATAATACCGGAGAGAAGGCCTCCGGGATGATCTCCCCTCTGGCAGGGTGCTGGGAAGAACTTCAGATCCCCCCGATCTAGGGACGATGGTGGTGGCGGCTACATACGGTTTCATGGATTTATGATCGGGTACTCAGGGTTTCTGCATCGAGGGCTTCTTATAGGATAAGGGGCGAGACCGGGAGGCAGCCAGGGCCGCCAAACCCTAGCTAGGCGTGGGCCCACCTGCCCTCGCGCCTGGGGTGGGTTTGGCCCCACTGGCCGGCCCCTCCGGCTCTCCTCTAGACTTCTTGTTCTCCACGGAAAGTAATTGACTTAGGTGTTTGTCCCATCCAATTCCGAGAATATTTCTTTACTAACTTTTCTGAAACCAAAAACAGCAGAAAACATGCATCTGGCACTGTTGCAACTTGTCAATAGGTTAGTACCAGAAAACATGTAAAAATCACCTCAAAGCATGGACAAGTAAAGCAAAGTAGATACTAAACAAGCATGGAGCATCAAAAATTATAGATACATTTCCAACGTATCAGCATCCCCAAGCTTAACTCCTGCTCGTCCTCGAGTAGGTAAGTGATAAATAGAATAGTTTTTGAGGTGACATGCACCCTCACAATAAAGATCCAACCATTTGCAAAATTGAAAGCTAGGATCAAAGAACTCTAAACATGTGCATGAAAGATGAAGTTCTAACAATAGGACATATTAATTATGCATGCAACATGGCAAGCTACAAACAAAGATCATGAATAATATGCATTGAAAAACGTTTGTTTGTTTTACATGCAGAAAACATAGCATAGTGGCAATCAGCCTGTCCCTCATAGAGTAGCAATATAATGCATATGACACCTGCAAAGTTCACAAGGGTGACTAGAAACAAATAGCACAAGAACTAGTAATAACACAATATGCATCAATTAATAAGCTTTGGAACAATGCACACAGAATGACAACTATGCTCTCTTAATGGTGCCTAAAGGTAGAAGGTGAGACTCAATAATGGTGGAAGAAAGGCCTTTTGTAAAGGAAGCAGGGATTACAAGTTTCAAAAAGAGCTTCCAAAAATTATGGTACTTGTTAGCTTTCAGCCCTCATTGCCCCTATCATAAGCATCTTGAAGTGGTCAAGGTTAAAGTGGCAAAACTGGAGTATATTCTTGACAAAGTATAAGTTGGCAATCTCATGCCCCTTGAATACGAGGGCCACACCTCATGCATACTCAACTTTGGGCCCAGGTAAGTTCTTGTCACTGTAAGTATTTGCATATCATTGAGAACCGCCAACGGGGTACCCCTTGCACATGGTACCAGAGCTTTCCCATAAACAAAATGACAAGGCAAGCAGACAATGAGCATCTCAGCAATTCTTCCTATGTACCATGGGAATATGGTGCTTTTTCTCTCTTTCCTCTTTTCTCAATGTGTCTCTTTTTTTATAAGAAGAATGCTTCATAGATGTCACTATGGTGATGCTGCAAGTTTCCACCATGATTAGACATGGCTTAGGCTAGCGGCCCAGGCGTTTATCTAACACAGGATACAAACTCCATGGACTTACAAGTTCCCTCTTTATTTCACACCGGTGACATCCATAGACAAAAGAACATGATATCAACTGAGTACAACAAGGTACAAGTGCAATGTTGAAAACGTTCCCCGTGACAGCACGGTTCTGCTAATTCCAACTTATAAGTGCAAGCATATACAACAAAGTTGTCACAATGGTTCAAGTTTATTAGGGGCAAAGAATAAAGTGTGCCATCAAGTTCGTGAGGGCTTTAATCACTAAGTTTTCACATAACAAAATAGTTTTTAATTGGAAGATAGATGAAAACAATAATATACGTGGAATGGTGTAAAACACCATGCATAGGAATTTATAGTGGACACTTTGGAATAACTTGGTTTCTTAGGAGTTGGAAGCATGAGTAGAACTTACTCATACAAGTGGAGGCTAGCAAAAGACTGGGAGCAACCAACTAAGAGAGCAATAATGACCAAAATCATGTAGTGCAACAAAGCAAACTAATCAAAGCAAAGAGTGGTACTACAAGTCAAGGACTAAATGATCATAGAGGCTAATGGTGACTTGTCATAGTCATAACATGGTATGAGCATGTGCCAAGTCAACCCAAGCAAAACATCAAAGGAGAATACCACAATACTATGCTTTTGCATGCTAAAACAACGCATAATTTCTTCAAGCCACACTAAGCAATCACAATTGTTTGGAACAAGACATGCTACAGCAATAATCACTAAGCATAATGCCAAAACAATACCTAGCATGTCATGCTAAAGTCTAAGTCACAGTCAATGCAAGCTCATCTTGCACTTCAAGCAAAAACTTACTACTCCTTTCCAAACACCAAGCAAACTTATTTGAAAAACAACACAGCGAGAACGGGGGTCTAAACTACTAAAGCAAACTAAACAAACTAAGCAAAACAAATGAAAACTAAGACGCTCCGAGAACAACACAACTATGCATGAAACAAAAAAACGAAGTGTCTAGACAGACCTGAGCTTTTTATTGATGAAGAAGGAGATGACTTGGGCATTCCCAAGCTTTGATGCTTGTACCTCTTGGATATTTCTTGGGGTGACACCATGGTGGCATCCCCAAACTTGAGATTTTGTCCATTCTTCATCCCATTGCATCATTCTCTCTCTACACCTGAAATTTTTCCTTCATACAAAACTTCACACAATCTTCATTAGCAACATTAATGCATTCAAAAGATATTAGACCTTTGGCAAAGCTTTGGAACAGCAAGGCTTTTCACTAAAAACACAAGCTAATGTAGTAACTCCTTTAAAAAGCTTAATTTTCCTGAAAAGAACTCAAAAAGGGATCAATAAGAAGCAAATCTACTATATCTAAATAGGAGTCCCCCACTACCTTATTTCTCTCAACATGCAAGGAATCCACATCATCAAGCTCCTGTAAACAATCATACCATCCCACATAAGCAAATCTGCCACCTAATAAAAGGGAAAAAAACAATTGAGACCGCATATATAGCCTTCCATGGTAGCCAGCGTTTGACTGCCACTTTGTTTCTAAGTGGACCGTCATAAGCCATTCTTAAAAACATACACACCACTTTGTTTCCGAGTGGATTATCAATTAATGGCTCTCCGTTTCCTCTCCTCCAACAAAGCGGTCTGTTACATTGCTCGTAGAGTTATAAAAAACAAACGAGTCATGACCATTCACTCACCACTCTCAGCTTCGTCCTTATAAATTCATCGGTCATTAGCATTCTCCTCCACTCCTGATATGCCACCGGCTACTCCTTCATGACTCCATCTAGCTCTGCTGTCGCTCCTCACCAAGTAATTACCTACAGCTTGGTCACCGCAGATTCAGTGTCCAGAAGACCACTGTTTTTCTTGACTAACCTTTGGATCCATCTTCTCCATGCCTGATATATAGAAACTCGGTTGGAGGCTCTGACATCATGGGGTATACGACGTTGGTTGACAGCAAGTAATGCTTTCATAGCGGCTCCTTTCTGGATTCTTAGTTACTTACTACACTTTCTTTACTTATTTGTACAGTACTTCAATACCGTTGAACTCTTTCTGGATTTTTTTTTGGAACTACAGAGTATAGACATGTATGCTAATGGTTGTATACTCTATACTGAAGCGGTTTTTGGTTCTGCTTTTTTGGCACTCCTGAATATACTTGGATGCAGGTGTCTCTACATTTGGCCGATTCTTCTAAGCACGTCTCCTTTTTGTACTCCAAACTGATGTCGTCTAAAGCTATCCGCTCTCAGCTAGAAGAAGAGATGTACATACGTATGGTAGATTGAATTACCTCTTACAGATTGCAGAAACTGTTCACACATATTGCACCTATGCAATTGTTTTCTAAGAAAATTATGTGAATAGGAACTGTGCAGTTTTTCGTACTTCTTTTCACTCTATTTCCCCTTTCACAATCGGGTTTGTATTTGTGTTAACTTCTGAATAGTGTATTTTTTCCTTTGCATGATTTTGTATATCAGAACAATACTGGTAACCCTTTTTGTGAATCCTACATCTGTTATGTGTGACATTTGAGTCTATTCATTTAAATACATTTGCGTTTCCTTAAAACAATCTTCAGATCACACGGTTGTGGTTTATCAAGGATTCACTTTTCAAGCTACTGTTGTTTAGCATTACGAGTTGGTTTTTATTTACGTTTCAATTTTATATCTACCAATGTTTATTAACAAATATTTGGTAACACGACTAACTTCTTGATGCTTCGCTGCATGATCTATTCTTTGTTTGATTCACATACATCTTTTAAGGACGGTAAGCAATGTCCCGCCGCAACGCGCGGGGTACCATCTAGTGCAAATAGTGGCAGAAATCTGTTAAAACAGACCAGCAGGTAGAAACAAATTTTTTCGAACATCTTATGTTGCTCAAATCAAAAAGTATTGAACTAACGAAAGTTAGCCAACATACTGGGGGATTTATTCGTAAATTTTGAGCTAAATCCGAGTTATAGAGCCTCCTCACGATTTTTTTGGTGGAGGACAGAAATCTGTTTCGAGACAGCAACTCCCTAAATCTTACTTTCCTCTCATTAAAGATCATTCTTGGCACAAAAAACAAACAAAAAGGATAATGAGAGGTCATTACAGAAGTAATAACTTTCAAGACTCAAGGAAACTCTTAGGTTATCTTCTAACAAGTACTTTTCTTTAACGCCTTTAAGTTAGGCACAAGAAGCAAGAAGAATCAAGTATTTTCAAATGAGTAAGCATTAACATCCATACCTGCAAAATCTTCAACTATGAAAGGTATCTCATCCAAATGGGTTTTGGAGGATCCTTTCTCATCTCTCTTTGGTCTGCTACCTTTATCAAAAAAAAATTCAGGGTCAATTCAATCAAAATTCCTTTCAAAGGCTTCATGCATTTCAACAAGCTTAAAGGGTATGGGTATAGTGTATTCCTTTCTAGGATTAGTTTTATCAGAAATACCCACAACATCTACACTTGAACCTAGCATATTGAAACGTTCAAATTTTTTTTTGGCTTCCCTATCAACATCATGGAAGTCTTTTGATAAAGTTTTAAGGATGAATTCCATTTTTTCAACATTCTTCTCTTCTTTTAGTTTTAGGAATAATAATTGCATGAAGGGGTTAAGGCTAACAAACCTAGCCTCCAACATATGAACTAAAGAAGCTGCATCAATCTCATAATTAGGAGCAAGTTCAGTTATAGATTTATCATCAATATCTTCATGCTTGCTAACATAATTAAAGATTTTTTCAATATTATCTTTCCCAATTACGGAGCCACTACCTATTGCAAGATATTTCAGGGCAAACTGGGGGAGAAACATGGTGAGCTGGAGCAAGGTGGCAAATAGAGCAGGAACTATTTTTTTGTGTTTTTGAATAAAGCAAGCAAACCAAGATAGACTTTTTTTTTTGAAAAGAGGCAAACAAAACCAAGCAAAAGAAAAAAAGCAATCTAAAAACAAAGTAAAGATAAAGGAAGTGAAGGACTCCCCTAGTGAAGACGTCCTTAGCCTCCCCGGCAACGGCGCTAGAAAATTTGTTGATGGTGCTGATGGAGCACTTCGTTGGAAACCCCAAGAGCAAGGTGTGAAGCAGCAAGCAGCAAGTCTTCCCTCAGTAGAGACCGCGGTTATCGAACCAGAAGGAGGAAGGAAACGTCACATAGGTGTTGCAAGCAACATGGAGACCTACACAACACAAACTCAAGACTTTGCCCCAACGAATCAGTGAGGTTGTCAAGCTCACCGATTTGCTATAACAAAGGATTAAACATATGGTGTGGAAGGTAATGGTTTGCAGCAAGTGAACAGATAATAGTGGAAGATGTATCAATGGTAAAGATTGGACCGAGGTCCATAGTTCACTAGAGGTGCTCTCCTTAAATAAACAACATGGCATGAAGGGTAAACAAATTACAGCGGGGCAATTGACAGGAACTGAGCAAGGAATAACAATGCAATTACTAGCCAGAAAGATCCTATGAGGTTGATTGGGAAATACAATAATATAAATAGACCGTCATCCAACTGTATCTATGACTAGAATTCCACCTTCAGGTTATCATCCGAACCCCCTCCAGTATTAAGTTGCAAGCAACAGACAACTGCTTTAAGCAAAGTGTGTAAGGTAAACAGTCAACATGTTCCATGAACAAGAGACCGTTGTTTTCTCCCTAGTAGCAACAGCACATCTACAACCGAAGAGATTTCTGTCACTTCCCTTGGAAACTAGAGGCATGAACCCACTATCGAGCATAAATACTCCCTCTTGGAGTCACTAGCAACTAGTTGGCTAAGATAACCACTAGCAACGGAGAGCATGCAAGATCACAAACAACACAGACATGATAGAATCATAAAGATAAAACCATTAATCAAACCAACATAATAATCTCAATATCCACTGGATCCCCGCAAACACAACATGCATGATTACAAATAGATTAGATCTTGATCATGAATGGAGCTCACAAGATCTATACATGAAAGCACAAAGGAGGAGATACAACCATCTAGCTACTACATAGACCCATATTCCAAGGTGGAACTACTCACGAATCATACCAGAGAGAAGGCCTCTGGGATGATCTCCCCTCTGGCAGGGTGCTGGGAAGAACTTCAGATCCCCCCCATCTAGGGACGATGGTGGCGGCGGCTACATACGGTTTCGTGGATTTATGATCGGGTACTCAGGGTTTCTGCATCGGGGGCTTCTTATAGGAGAATGGGCGAGACCGGGAGGCAGCCATGGCCGCCAAACCCTAGCTAGGCGCGGGCCCACCTGCCCTCGCGCCTGGGGTGGGTTTGGCCCCACTGGCCGGCCCCTCCGGCTCTCCTCTAGACTTCTTGTTCTCCATGGAAAGTAATTGACTTAGGCGTTTGTCCCGTCCAATTCCGAGAATATTTCTTTACTAACTTTTCTGAAACCAAAAACAGCATAAAACAGGCATCGGGCACTGTTGCAACTTGTCAATAGGTTAGTACCAGAAAACATGTAAAAATCACCTCAAAGCATGGACAAGTAAAGAAAAGTAGATACTAAACAAGCATGGAGCATCAAAAATTATAGATACGTTTCCAACGTATCACAAGGTGTTAGCAAGAAACATATCAAAGTAATGGATGGTTGGGTTCTAAATGGTGGACATCGTCTTTTGGTAGAAGTCCCTACCACCATTAACATAAACAACCTCCCAAGCATTTGCACTCGAGACACTATACATGTTTGTAACAGTTGGTTCCCCCTCCCGAGGGAATTCATAAGCATTGCAGAATTGTTGATAGGTAATTTGATATGGCCGTTGGTTAATAGTGAAATTTATCATGCATGCGTTACCTTTATCCATGTAGTCGTCATAGAAGGAGGCGAGGAACTCATGGGTGAGCCCTTCATAGGTGTGGTGGCTGGCGTTGGCGAGGCCGGTGAGCCCTGCATTTGCACACAGGTAGTGGAAGTCCCCCTTCAACCCGGTTGAGTTGAGGAAGCCATTATCGGCCCATCATGTGGGCAACACCTTCCTTGCCAAAACCACGACATACTTGTTGTCGATCTCAGCCCGGAGCCCCGAGCCCTCACCATGTTGGCGCTTGCTCTTGCGAAAAAGGCTACCGATCTTGTTCATCTTGATGCACTGATAAATTTCAACATAAAACGTTAGGCATATAGTTTCTACATGATATATGAGCGGTTCTACGTGGAGGAATTCAATCCTAGAGTGAGAAATTAAAAAAGAAAATCAATCAAGTTTGAGTTAATCCACTAATTCAATGAGAAGATTTCAACCATGGAATTCTAAAAATAAAGCATGGATAAGGAGAGAAACATACCGATCTATCCATTCCCCCACTCAAACGAATGAAATCAGTGAAGAATTGATAGTTTTTGAGAGGTTTTGAGAGTTTTGGAGAGAGAGGCTAAGATAAATAATGAGGGGTGGAAGAAGCTTGCCCTGCCCGACCCGTTTAAGTGGTCAGGCCAAACTATACGGCGATAACTATACGTCCGGGCCAGGTAGCTCCCGCCGTATAGTTGTGGCGGCAACGAGGGTTAGGGTTTCCCTTCACCAGACACAACTATACGGCTAGACCAGATGGTCCCGCCATATAGTTGGTCGTCAACCTTTCTGTATCTGAACCCCAACTTTTGAGAATTTTGTCGATAACTATACGGTCGCA
The DNA here is from genome assembly GCA_916181665.1 of Avena sativa. Taxonomy (NCBI): domain Eukaryota; kingdom Viridiplantae; phylum Streptophyta; class Magnoliopsida; order Poales; family Poaceae; genus Avena; species Avena sativa. The sequence goes on along the minus strand of OV702294.1, from coordinate 158,712,460 downwards.
ACTATACGACGGAAATTCTTATTCCGGCCGTATAGTTGGTCGTTAGGCCTTCTGTAGCATGCTTTTTCACCAAAAATTTTAGACATACATTTTTTATTTGGACAATAATATTGAGCTAGTTTCTACAGATAAAACTCAAACTTTATTTTCTACTCTAAATCTATGCTTGTTCAATCGGTATTTCTGCTACTTTTTGACAACTGCATCTTTACGGGCGCGCTTCCGCAAAAATGTTTATGAAAAAGTTGTAGGAATGCGATGAATAACTTTATTATTTAATTTTATTTTATTTCGTTGATATAATGGGCTGACTCCCATTAAGAATTTTATGGAGAATGGTTGAATATTTTAACCTCTTTTATATTCTCGAATTCTTACCTTCGGTTGCCCTTTATCAAAGGCACTTACCGCATGAACTCGTTTTGCTGGTGGAACATACCTCTCTCCTGCTTCTAGTTTCTTTGGAAAATACCAGATTATTTTAGCATCATAAACATTGAAGATTATTTTCCCTACAGCACAATCAACTGATGCTCCTGCAGTACCAAGAAAAGGTCTTTCAAGTATTATATATAATCTTTCATCCTCCAACATTTCGAGAATAATAAAATCAGTGGGAATAACATGTTCATCTATTCTAAGTAGAACATCCTCAATCATACCAACAAGTTGTTTAGTGGATTTGTTAGCCATCTGTAAAGTGATAGAAGCGGGGGAGTATTCCCCTAATCCTAGCTTTTTATAGAGGGAGTATGGCATTACACTAACTCCTGCACCTAAATCACATAAAGCATTATGAATATTAGTTTTGCCTCTTGAACATGAAATAGTTGGTATATCGGGATCTCCTGACTTAGACAATAATCTCCCATTAGCAGGGTAACTAGTCACCATGGCGATAGTTTTAGTTATCTCTTTCTTTCTATTAAGAATATCACGAAGAAATTTAGAATATTCAGGCACTTTTATTGCATCCGCAAATGGAATATTTGGATGAGTTATTAAGTGCCTTTGTGAAAGAATCATAAATTACTAGATCCGGTGCTTTGTTTTTGCGATTTGGAAATGGAAGTTTCTTACCTTTGTCTTTTACCTTTTGTGGAGGATCAGGCTCTTTAGTAGCTTTCTTTGGTTGTTGCTTATCATTTTTCTATTGCAACAACTTCATCTTATTTGCTCGTGTCTTTTTCCTCATCTAGATCAACAGTTTCTGCATCAGAATTATAACCGTCATCTCGTACATCGTACTTCTCCTCTAAGGTTTATCGTACTTCTCCTCTAAGGTTTGATCTTGTGTGTCTTGAGCAGTCTCATCTTGAGGATCCACCAATGTATCATCTTCCTGACTTTCTTTAAGTAAGTGATACGTCATAAACGTATCTATAATTTTTGATGTTCCATGCTTGTTTAGTATCTACTTTGCTTTACTTTGTCTACACTTTGAGGTATTTTTATATGTTTTCTGGGACTAACCTATTAACAAGATGTCATAGTGCCAATTGCCCGTTTTCTTCTGTTTTTGGTTCCATAAAAGTCAGAAAATCAATATTCTCGGAATTGGACGGGACAAAAGCCAAAGTAAGATTTTTACCGTGGGGAACACGGAGCCAGAAGACGAGACGGATGAGGGCCTCGAGGGGTCCACACCCCCTAGCCGCGCTGCCTGGCCTGGCCCGCGCTTGGGGGGGTGCAGCCGCCTCGGACACCCCCTTGGCCTCCCTCTTCGACTATAAGAAGCCCCGATACCTAAACCCTAAGTACCCAATCAATCTTCCACGAAACAGTTTATAGCCGCTGCCACCATCGTCCCTAGATCGGGGGATCTGAAGCTCTTCCCGGCACCATGCCGGAGGGGAGAGATCATCTTGGAGGCCTTCTTCATCGCCATGCCAGCCTCCGGTATGAAGCGTGAGTAGTTCCACCTTGGACTACGGGTCCATGTAGTAGCTATATGGTTGTTTCTCCTCCTTTGTGCTACCATGTTTAGATGTTGTGAGCTCCGTTCATGATCAAGATCATCTATTTCTAATCATGCATGTTGTGTTTGTGGGGATCCAATGGATAGTGAGATTACTATGTCAGATTGGTTGATGATTCTATCTTATTGATTCTATCATGTATGTGTTGTTTGAGATCTTGCATGCTCTCCTTTCTAGTAGCTATCTTGGCCAAGTAGATTCTAGTGACTCCAAGAGGGAGTATTTATGCTCGATAGTGGGTTCATGCCTCTATTTAATCTAGGGAAGTGACATAAATCTCTAAGGTTGTAGATGTGTTGTTGCTACTAGGGAGAAAACAACGATCTCCTGTTCATGGAACAAGTAGATTGTTTACTTTACATACCTTGCTTAAAGCAGTTATCTATTGATTGCAACTTAATAATGGAGGGGGTTCAGATGATAACCTGAAGGTGGATTACTAGTAATAGATGTAGTTGGATGGCGGTCTATGTATCTTGTTGTAATGCCCAATCAAATCTCATAGGATCATGAATGTCTAGTATTGCATTATTATGCCTTGCTCTGTCCTGTCAATTGCCCCGCTATAATTTTTTTACCCAGCATGTTATGTTGTTTATCTTAAGGAGAACACCTCTAGTGAACTATGGACCCCGGTTCAATATTTACCATTAATACATCTTCCACTGTTCTTGTTTACTTTATGCAAACCACCATTACCTTCCACACCATAAAGTTAATCCTTTGTTTTCAGCAGACCTGTGAGATTGACAACCTCACTGTTTGTTGGGGCAAAGTCTTGAGTTTGTGTTTTGCAGGTTTCCAAGTTGCTAGCAACACCTTTGAGTCGTTTCCTTCCTCCTACTGGTTCGATAACCTTGGTTTCTTACTGAGGGAAAACTTGTTGTTGTGCTCATCATACCTTCCTCTTGGGGTCTCCCAACGAAGCTCTATAGTGATCTGAGCTACACATCGTCAAGCTATTTCTCGCGCCGTTGACAGAGAGGCTAAGGACGGCTTCACAAGGGGAGTCCTTCACAACCTTTCTCTTTACTTTGTTTTTGTTTTCCTTAGTTTCTTTTGCTTTCTTTTGTTTGCCTCTTTCTATCAAAAATTCCAAAAAAAATAGTTTCGTTTGGTTTGCCTTTTCTTATCAAAAACACAAAAAAATAGTTCCTACTATATTTGTTGGTCTGTTATTTCCTTGCTTTGTCATGCTTTCTATTAATGGATGGTTTCTTTGAAACTAGTTCTTATTGGCAAGGTGGGTTCACGGAAGAAAAAAATATTATTATAACGAACACCGCTTGTCACAAAAAGGGAAATACTTATGGGAACAAATTGATAAATTAAATACCATTGCTAGAGACATGTGATCTACTTATAATGTTACTTATTTCTTTGATAAATCTTGTTGCTGTAGGAGGTATAAACACCTTCCTTTTAAATGTGAGTATAATGGTAATGTTATCATATCTTCTTATGTTAAGGGAAATTATGACTTTTATGATGTGGAACAAATTGAAGAATTTATTGCTTGGAAGGGTGCATTTGAACTTGCTAGTTTGCTTGAAAATACTGATAATTCACCTTATGAATATGAGGTTTATGATATACTTAAATTTTGCTTTGATAATTACAAGGAAGAAAATGGCTATATTCTTGAATATTTTTATAGATGCTTCCCACCAACGGAAGAGACTAATGCCTTGCAAGAGCCTATGGAAGAAGAAATTGATGAAACTGGAAGCTCATTAGATGAAAAAGAGGAAGAGAGTGATGAACAAAAGGAGGAAGAATGGATCTTTTTTGATTGTCCCCCTTGCTTACCGAAGGAGGATGAATGTTATGTTCCTATGGATTTTTTTTTGAAATATCTACTATGGGTCAAACTTGTGATAATAATTATGCTCCTGTTATCTATGATAATCCTATATTTGTGCCTAACTTAGAAATTCATGGTACTAAAGAGTGTTACTTATAAAATATTTATGATAAAGCTCTAGATGATGGTCCTATATTGAATGATCAGTCACCCTGTTATAAAATTGTTAAAAGTGGGTTTGGAGGTTTTAATCCCACTATTTTTGAGCTTGATAGAAATTATGTGTTTATAGATCATGAAAATCATGCTTTATGTGATAGTTATATGGTTGAGTTTATTCATGAGGCTATTGAAAATTATTATGAGAGAGGAAAATATGGTTGTAGAAGTTTTCATGGTACTGAAAGACCTCTCTATGTGCTAAAAGTTCTGAAGTTGCTCTTGTTTTATCTACCTATTATTGTTACTATGTGCTTCTTTGATTTATTTTCTTACAATATTCCTATTCACAGGAAGTGGGTTAGACTTAAATGTGTTTTGAATTTTCTTCTTGATGCTCCCATTTACTTCAATTCATATTTCTTATGTGAGCATCTTCTGAAACTATCGTGCCTAACTTAAAGGAGTTAAAGAAAAGTACTTCTTGGGAGATAACCCAATAGTTTTCTTGAGTCTTGGAAGTTATTACTTCTGTAATAACCTCTCCTTACCCTTTTTGTTTGATTTTTGTGCCAAGAATAACCTCTAATGAGAGGGAAGTAAGATTTTGGGAGTTGGTGTTCTGAAACAGATTTTTATGCTCCACTATAAAAATTCCTGTAAAATCTCTGTAAGTTGGATTGAGCTGTAATTTTTTGAATAAATCCTCCAGGTTGCTAGCTAACGTTTGATAATTCAACACTTTTTGATTTCAGCAATAGAAGGTCTTCTAAAAAATCGGTTTCTACCTTCTGGTCTGTTTTGACAGATTTCTGCCAATATTTGCATTTGCTTCTTATTGATTCCTTTTTGGGTTCTTTTTGGGAAATTGAGCTTTTTGAGGGAATTGCTACAGTAGCTTGTGTATTTAGTGAAAGTTTTTATGTTTCAAAACTAAAACCCAAAGGTCTATTATCTTTTGAATGCACTAATGTTGCTAATGAAGATTGTGTAAAGTTTTGTATGAAGGAAAATTTGCAGGTGTAGAGAAAGAATGACATAATGAGATGAAGAATGGAAAAAAGCTCAATCTTGGAGATGCCACCCCGTGTCACCACAATAAATATTCAAGAGGTACAAGCGTCAAATCTTGGGGATGCCCAAGGCATCCCCTTCTTCATCAATACAAAACTTAGGTCTTTCTAGACACTTCATTTTTATTGTTTCATGCACAAGTTGTGTTGTTGTCGTGGTGGTGGCACGACAGATGCCATGGGTAGCATAAAGTATGGGGCCAATGGATGCTAGAGGGATCCGAGGAGGGAAGATGTAGTGATTTCTACACTCAAATGACTAATAAGTAGATCTTTATTTCTCTTCTTAAGAACTACACATGCTCCTTGAGCTATATCCAAGAAGGAGAGAGCTACTACACGAGCCCTTTTGTATGAAATGAATCCATCCCCCTCTCAGGAGCCCATGCCCCTCCTTATAAAGGGGTTCCTTGGTTCCTTCTAGGGCTGACATGGCAAGCATATTCTTGGAATATGCTTGTCCCAATATGGTAACTCGGTGGCCTCCTTTCCGTGTCCCCCTTCTATCGGCAGCAATGTTCTAGAGACCCTCACATGCGCGCCTCGGGCTCCCTGACTGTCACCTCCGTGACCTTCTTCTACCCTTCTGCTGCTCTGCTTCTTGTCCTTTGTGCTTGGCTCTATTTAGATTCCTCCTAGCCAGTGACTAGGGTTTGACTATAGGCACCTCCTTCTCCTGCAAGCTTCGTGTTACTCGGCCTTGTCTCGCATAACTCGGCTCGGCCTTCACCTGCATTTAAGTTAGTCTGACTCATTCGGACGACTTAACTCTTATGTCGGCCGGATAAGGCGTTACTCATTTTATATCTGTCATGGCCTTGCTTATCTCGGTCGACTCTTACATGAATCGGCCCATACAAACAGTAATTCGGTTCACGACTAGGGAGATTCCCTTCGTCTTTCCCCTGTCTTGACCCTATCTGGGGTCACCTCCCCAACATTAGTCCCCGAAGCTGGTGTGGTCCTGCCGGAAACCTCGGTCGGGCCGCATCAGTTTCCCGAGATTCTCCTCTCTTTCTTTCCGAGATATTTTTCGCCATCCGAGGTATTCGTGCAGCTTCCTGTGTACGCCTCTTCCTACGTGTACTACTCATCATTGCTATTCTAGTTTTTTGTTCCTCTATAGTGCCTACTGACAAGCTACAGTGATTACTGCGCCTGTCGCGTCGGCGCAGTGACGCCTCGAGTACCGTATCGGTCAGTTAGCCCGATCCTCTCCTATGTCGTGTGGTCGACGGTGTGGATCCACTAGTTGTGAACGGTTTCGCCACGCGCGCGATTATGCGGTTATCGTGGCGTACCCACGATCCCACTACCACTAATACTGCGCAGTTATAAAGAGGGGAGCAGGGCTAGATGATTTACTTTCCCCCTTCGATTGCCCTTCTTCTTACTCCTCGCGCCGGTGCCTCCGTTCGTGTGCTAGCGGTCGCGCCATCGTCGGCCTACTCGACGGTCACGCTGCAGTTCTCCGGCTCCGGTGACCTCACCGCCGTGCCCTTGCTCCGGCGCCTTCGCCGGTGAGTTATCCAACAGCACTGCCGTTAGGTTTATGCCCTAGGCATCCTTTCTGCCTTCCTAGATTCCTTGCGGCGGTTCTTTTTCGTTTTGTCGCCGCGCTCGTTAGAATCACGACGGGGCCTTGTGTCTCTAGACCTCTCTCCGCCGCTATTTTCTCCTCCGTCGACTCCTCCGACGAGCCCATGTCTAGTTCCGCTAGTGGCCCCGTCGCCGGGGAATATGACCTTGCGTCCAGCCCGGAGCGCGGTTCCTGGCAAGGTTCCTCTGTCTCCTGTCGTGAAGTATAATGGTTAATTAGGACACACTGAATTCCTGCCGAGGTGAGTTGTCGCCTGCCCAGCAAAGAATCCTCGCCTGTACTCAACGAGGGTGAGTACGTGGTTTTTATGTCTCACTTTGCTCGGGGATTCGGCCTCCCTCTCAGCGACTTCGCCAAGGATTTCCTTGACTACTTCGGCCTTCAGCCACATCATTTGCAGGCTAATGCCGTAGCCTCTCTGTCGGCTTTCATTTCGGCTTCAGAGGGGTACTTCGGCCTCTGGCCTTCTGTACATGTCTAGTCCAAGTTTTTTCAGATCCGAACTAATGTAGTGCCGGAAAAATCCCTTCATCCTTCTAAGAAATCTCTCACTCAATGTCGGGCCGCGTCCATAACACCCCGAAGAAACTCCGAGTTTCCCCGTGTTGCTGGCCTCGAATCTTGCAAGAAATGGCATAGATCTTTCTTCTATGTCAAAAATACTGGGAAGGAGGACAAGATTCGGCTCCCAGCTTTTTCTATCGGTCCCCCTTCTAAGAAGAATTGGAACTATAATCCAAGGAAGAGAAACGCCCTTGCCGAGGCATTCGAGATCCGACTCAAGGAACTGATTCGGGTCGGGCTTCGTGGTGAGGATCTGATGACTTCTTTCATCAGCAGCCGAATATGCCCCTTCTAGCTCCGTTCTCACAAACTCTGTTACATGAGCGGACCTTTGGATCCCAACCGTGTATCCACAGTCGAGCTCGATAATTATCTCATATACAAACATGTACGGGCTATCTTCAAGAACGATATGCCGGAGGAATGGCAATGGGGATTAAAGCCCTTTACTCGCGAGAATCCCCCTCCTCAGGTGAATTTAAACATTAAAGTTATTCTTCCATTCCACTTTTTTGAGTGTTCTTTTACTTATTCGAACCTACTTTTCTCGCAGAGATTTACGGAGCATAAGACGGAAGATGCCGAGGTTTTGGCTCTTCCTTGGACCGTTGACCGTAATACTCCAGATATTGGGGAACCTGACTCAGAGGAGTTTGTCCCTAAGTCGGACGTTGCTCCTGCTCGCGTTCGTGGCAAAACCTCGGCCCACGCGGATGAAGGTGACTCGGACGACGTCCAAATTCTAGAGGTAGTTGCCGCGATGCCTATCTCTTACGCATTTCCGGCTCCTTCTTTCCTAGCTAATTCGGCTGGTCAGGTGCACGACGTCGAACCTCTTGCTTCTGAAGCTTCTGCCACTTCGAAGAAGCGCACTGCTTTGACAGATCCTTCCGATGCTGCCCCCAAGAAACGAGTCAAGAAGTCTTCGCAGCATATTCCGAGGCGTAAGACCATGCCTGGGGTTACTAGGTGAGTTTATTTTCCTTTGTACTTCTTGTTTCTCTGTTTCTGTCTTTTGATTCGACTCTTTGTCTCTTGCAGAGCTCCTCTCTCTGCAAAGCCAAGCGGTCCGAGTATGACAAGCCATTCTACTCGGCAGCCTTCTCCTCCGCCTCCGGAAGATACTTGGGCTCCCAGTCCTTCTCGTGTTGACTCTCCTCCTGCGCTGACCCATTCATCGCCTCAACGAGATGTACCCACTGCTCCCACCGTTAATGCCGACATAACGCAGCCACTAGATCATCCTGTTGAACCTGTTGCCCCTCTTCAGACCGCCGAGGTTTCCCCCAACGGCCCTTTGATCACCACGATCCCAGCTGCTACTCCCACTCCAGCCGAAGATATCACCATCTCGACCCCCTTGGAAACCATAGTTCCTCCTGCTCCTCAGGACGTGATTCCTAATGCCGAGGTTGCTGCCCCTGCCGAAGCCTCTCCTAAAAGTAGGAAGGTTGTTGTTACCAAACCTACAACATCTCAGAAGGGGCCGGCTAGCTCTTCTCAGCCCAACATAGCTGATGCACTTCGCAAGGGGGCTTCCTCTGCTAAGCCTGGTGTCACCCCGGCCGCTGACACTCAACTTACTCTTCACAAGAGTCCTGCGACGGTGGTAGTTACACAACGGGCCCGAGGTAAAGTGTTGACTCGCACTGAGAGCGGGAACAACCTCGGCTCTTTGGTGGAGTATGCCAACAACTGGAATGCCGCCGATCAACTTGAAGGCAATCCGAGTAGCCAACCATTTCAGCTTTCCGACATCAACGGTCGCTTGCATATGGCTGCTAAGATTGTTCTTGATAGCGACAAGATGAACGAGGTAAGTGCTTTCGTTGATACTTTGTCCGTTATTCAAGTGGTACTATATATGCACTAGTCCCCGAAGCTTGCAACCGGATAACTTGTTGTTCGTTTGGAAGCTTTATTAGGCTTCAATTGCATTTCTTGCTAACTTAACCCTTTTGCGATTCGGATTAGCTGTTGTCCATGCATATCCGAGTCAAGTTTTATTAATTCGAGTCTGCCTGAACTTTGAGTATCCAACCACCTAGATCCGAGTCGACTTTTACTTAATTCGGATATGTTTTAGCTTTAAATATCCAGCCAGCTAGATCCGGGTCAAGTTTTACTTGATTCGGATCTACTTTAGCTTTGAATATCCAGTCATTTAACCTTCCATTATATCTAGGTTGCCCATGATCGGTGGACGGCCGAATTTCAAAGGTTGCTCTTCGCCCACAAGAAACTGCAAGAAAAGTATGAGAAGGTTGTTCCTGTGGTGAAAAAGACTGGTAATTTAACTAATCCGTGTACTGTTCCTTAATTTCACAATACTTTTGGCTTGTCGTGTTAATTCACTCCTCGTTGGCGTGCAACTAGTATCAACAATCTGAATACCTGCCTTACCAAGAAGGTTACCGCTCTTGAAGGTTGGTTCCTCTTTGGTTTTTAACCTATTAATTTTTGTCCGAGATAAATATTGGGTCTCTTACAACCTTCCGGCTTTGGTATAGCCGTGCTACAAACACTTGTAGCATCGCATGAAGAATGCATACCTATGCCTGATATGATGCTGCATTTTTTAGAACAAGCTGCTGCTCATTCGACGCAACTCCAAGAAAAGGACGATGAGATAACTCGGTTACGCGCCGAGGTTGAGTCTCTCAAGCTTTCCCAGAAGTCTGAACTGGAAAAGGTTGATCAGGAATTTTCTGAAGAAAAGAATCGACTGAGCCTATAGTTGCAGAAAGATAAGGAACTTCTTGCGGCTTCCGAGCTAAAAAACCGGGCGATGAGTGAGGAAATTACTCGTTTCGAGAAAAGCAGGGCCGATTGGTCCCTGGATCTCTAGAAAATGTTGAGTTACATTCATCGTAAGTTTCCGCCCGTGGCCGAGTTATTTTCTTCTCTTTCTTATTTTTAATGGATATGTTTTCCTTTCGTGTAAATCATTTTCCGGAAGCGAAACCAGTGAGCTCTAAGGCAGTGATTTCTGCTCGTCAGCGCCGAGGTGTCCCCGCTGACTCGAGTCCAGAATACTCGATGGAAGACTTCCTGATTGCCGTCGGTGCTGCTATTGGACCAATGAAGATTATGGGAAGAGATCTGGTGCAAGCAGACATTCGGGCCTACCATGTTCTTTGGCCGAATACCTCTGGAACGCCTGATATTGATGAATTTAAAGTGCTTGTGGTGAGGTTAATGGCATCTCAAACCCAATTAAATCTCTAGAGGGAATCTGTTGGGAGGGTTGGTGCTGATATGGCACTTACAGCCGTTTTGTCTTGATACGAGGATATCTCACTCGATACTCTGATGAATTTGCGCACTGACTCTCGTTGGGTTGAGGATCCAGAGTTCGTCGCTCGCCGCCAAGCTCGTGCCTTCCAACTTATTGAGTATGCTGACGTGCATAATTGGATCGAAGGGCCGAGTTTTCTTCCCAATCCGGCGGATGATGTCAAAGCTGAAGATGCATCAGGTGATGACTCGGCCGATCAGGATGAATCGGAGGGTGATTCGGATAACTCCCGTGATTCAAACGACAACTCGGGCAAGGATGGCGACACGCGATCATCCTCTAAAGGGACTGAAAACTCTCGATCTCAAACTGATGTCCCTCAGCAGCCGGGGCTTGCCCCCGAGGTTACTATTGCTTATGTTGAAGCCGAAGTAACTTCAGCTGAGGCGCCAGGTACCTCGGAGCGTCCAGTTCCTGAAAATACCCCTGCGCAGGAAACCGAGGTCGCTCCGCCATCATCCGAGATACCCATTCCTGATGCTCCTAACCATGCTACTGCCCCTTAAGGGTGATCTAGCCCTTTTCGTTATTTAGGTTCAAAAAACTCTAAGTTGTTTTCAGTCCCCGGTATGCCGGGCATATGATGTCTGTGGAACAATTGTTCGTCTTTTGGTGTGATGTGAATCTTTTTGCCTTGCACCGCTAAGGCATTGGTGATGGTCATTATTATTATTCCATCTAAAAAAATCTCATTGCTTCATATATTTGCTTTGCCGAACTTTAATTTCGTAAATCCGGATTGTATTCTTCTATGTGGCTGACCTTTATTCGGCATTTATCTTGCTTGACCTTTGTGAACTTGGTTGCTTAGCTGTTGTGTTCTCAACTTATCCATGGCATTTATCTTTCTTGCCCTTTATTCGGCACTTATATCATATCTTGCAAGTTATGATCAACAGTTTTGGGGAGTCCCCGAGTCTCTAGTTGAGCTATGGAACTTGTATGTGTCTGGCGACAAACAATGGGTAATATAAGTCAGTCCCCGAGTTATTATTTGGGTCGTCCAAACATAATGCATAGTGTAACGCCGAGGACACCACGGGGGAGTTCCCGAGTAATTGCTCGTGGCTCCAAGGTTTTAATATGCAACTTAAAAGTAAGAAACAACATGGGGCAGTCCCCGAGTCACTGCTCGGAGTGCCGAGGTTTAATATGTAATTCAAAATAAGATACAACATGAGGCAGTCCCCGAGTCGCTGCTCGGGTGCCGAGGTTTAACACATAATTCAAAATAAGATACAACATGAGGCAGTCCCCGAGTCGCTGCTCGGGGTGCCGAGGTCTAATACATGCTCGATACTCTGACTTGGTGTGTCACATCGTGATTTGCAATATATGGCTTCTAAGTGTAGAACGGGCGAAGTAAAGCTATGTTCCACGGTCTTTTTGATTCGTCCCCGGCTTTGTTTGCCTTGTTCTTTTCTGGTGACTGAGCATCGATTAGGTAATATGCATCATTGTGCAATGCTTTACTCACGATGAATGGTCCTTCCCATGGGGGTGAGAGTTTGTGCATGCCGGCTGTGCGCTGCACTAGCCGAAGAACCAAATCTCCTTCTTTAAAAAATCTTGGATTGACTTTCTTGCTGTGGTATCGTATGAGGTTTTGCTGATAAATAGCTGATCTTGATAATGCCAATTCCCTAGCCTCTTCTAGCAAATCAACATCGTCTTGCCAAGCTACTTCATTTACCTCGGCAGTTGTGTACTGGATTACTCTTGGCGAATCATGCGTTATGTCGGCTAGAAGCACAGCTTCTACCCCATATACTAGAAAGAATGGGGTATATCCTGTTGACCTATTCGGGGTAGTTCTGAGGCTCCACAATACTGCTAGAAGTTCCTCGATCCAGCATCCTGCCGACCTTTGCAGTGGTTCGATAAGCCGGGGTTTTATTCCGGACAATACCAGCCCATTTGATCTTTCTACTTGCCCATTTGATGCTGGGTGAGCCACCGAGGCAACATCTAGTCTTATGTGTTTCTCTTAGCAGAATCTAGCTAAGGCTCCTTTAGCAAAAGTTGTGGCATTATCCATGATAACACTGTGTGGATATCCATACCTCAAGATGATATATTTGAGGAATTTTACCGTTGTTGGTCCATCGCACTTTCTATTGGTTTCACCTCGATCCACTTTGTGAATTTATCCACCATGACTAGAATGTGAGTCATTCCGCCCCGGGCTGGCTTGAATGGACCTACCATATCCAAGCACCATACAGAAAAAGGCCAAGTAATTAGTATTGTTTTTAATTCGGACGAGGGCATATGTATCTTGCTGGCATATCTCTGATAACCGTTACATTTTTCTACTAATTCTTTTGCCTCCTTCAATGTCGTCGGCCAATAAAATCCGTGCCTAAATGCTTTGGCCACTAAAGCTCTGGACGAGGCGTGATGCCCGCATTCTCCCTAATGTATATCCAGGAGTATTTCCTGCCCTTCTGCCGAGTCAATACATCTTTGCAGTATGCTTGTGACGCTTCTCTTATACAGCTCGTTGTTTATGATTGTATAAGCTTTTGCTCTTCTTACCGTCTGTCTAGCCAGTACCTCATCACTCTGCAAGATTGCATCCTTAAGGAATGAAAATATGGGTTGCGCCCATATCGGCGTGATTTTCTCCGGGACGGTCTCACTGTCGATTTCCATATTTTCTGCCGACATAACTGCTTTGGATCTTATTGTGTTTGCTCGTGCGACTGCCGGGTTTACCTTCAGAAAACCCGGGTCATATTCCTTGTCAATTTCCATTGGCACACTTCCTTCTATTATTTCTGCCGAGATACGAGTTGACTCGGATTCCGGTGATGGTGTAATTGATCGTTTTTTGAGGTGCTCTAGGGCAATGCCCGGGGGAATTGATTGCCTGGTTGATCCGAGCTTTGATAGTGTATCTGCAGCATCATTTTCTGCCCGAGGTATGTGGTGAAATTCGCATCCATCGAAATAACCACTGATTTTTTGCACATGAAATCTATACAGGGCCATATTCGCATCTAGTGCGTCCCAATTGCCTGATACCTGCTGTACTACCAGATCTGAATCCCCATAGCATAGTATCCGACGTATACCAATCTCTTTTGCCATTTTTAACCCATGGACGAGTGCTTCATACTCGGCTACATTGTTTGACGCGGCGAAATGTATCTGCAGCACATACTTCAGCTGATCTTTTTTCGGCGAAGTTAATACTATCCCTGCCCCCAAACCATTTCTCAGCTTAGATCCATCAAAATGCATTATCCAATAATTAGGATCTGGTAATGGTGGTTCATATTGTACCTCGGTCCAATCCACAAAGAAGTCGGCCACTGCCTGAGATTTAATTGCATCTCGCCTATCGAACTGCGGAGCATAAGGTGATAACTCGATTGCCCATTTTGCTATTCGGCCACTCGCATCTTTGTTGCTCAATATTTCGGCTATGGGCGCCTCACAAATCACATTTATCGGATGTTCTTCGAAGTAATGTTTGAGTTTTTTCGCCGACATGTACACTCCATAAGCCATTTTCTGGTAGTGCGGGTAGTTCTGCTTTGAGGCCGATAATACCTCGCTTAGGTAATATACCGGCCTTTGTATTGACTTATCCCCTTCATTCTGCTCCACGACAACCATCGCACTTACCACTCTATTAGTGGCGGCTACATAAAGTAACATGGGTTCTTTTGATAATGGAGAAGCCAAGATTTTTTTAACTCATGAAATGCATTATCAGCCTGTGGTGTCCAGATGAATTTATCAGATTTTTTCATCAATTGATATAGCGGCAATGCCTTTTCCCCTAGCCGATATACGAATCTACTCAGCGAAGCCAAGCATCCTGTGAATTTTTGTACATCGTTCACACACTTCGGCAGTTCCATTCTTTCCACTGCGCGGATTTTGGTTGGATTTGCCTCTATACCTCGGCTGGATACGAGGAAACCGAGTAATTTTCCAGCCGACACGCCGAAGGTGCATTTTTCCGGGTTAAGCTTCATCCGGAATCTTCTCAAGTTTGCGAATGTCTGCCGAATATCATCAAGGAGCGTTTTGCTCTCTTTTGTTTTTATAACCACATCGTCTACATACACTTGTACATTTTTTCCTATCTGGTCATGTAGACACTTTTGCATGCATCTTTGGTATGTTGCTCTTGCGTTATGTAGGCCGAATGGCATGGTGCGATAGCAATAAGCCCCGTACGGGGTAATAAACACAGTCTTTATTTGATCGGCCGGATTTACGGTATCTGGTGGAAGCCCGAATATGCGTCTACAAATGACAACAGCTCACAACCAGCGGTCGAATCAATGACTTGATCTATCCTAGGTAAAGGAAAAGGATCTTTAGGTCACGCCTTGTTTAGGTTCGTGTAATCAATACACATTCGCCATACTACGACCACATTCAGGTCATCCTTTTTCTTTTCTACCAACACCGGATTTGATAGCCAATCTGGATGAAGCACTTCCATGATGAACCTGGCTGCAAGGAGCCGAGCTATCTCATCCCCTATTATTTTTCTCCTATCTTCGGCGAAGCGGCGGAGTGGTTGCTTCACCGGCCTTGCTCTTGTCCTTACATGCAAAAAGTGCTCAGCCAACTCCCTCGGCACACCTTGCAGGTCTTGAGTCGACCATGCGAAGATATCCTGATTCTCACGGAGGAAGTTGGTGAGCTCACCTTCCTATTTGGCATCTAGGCCGGCACCAATCGTGATGGTGCGCTCTGGGAATTGCTCATCTATCTGGATATTTTTCATCTCTTTAGTCGGCTGGGCCACTTCCTAAATCCTCCTTTTTCCTCTTGCGATCACCAATGACTCGGCCAGGTTTGATCCGGCCGAGGCACACTGCATTGATTTTATGTAATCTCCGGCTACTGTTATCACCCCCTGTGGGCCGGGTAACTTCATTTTCAGATAAGTAATGTGGAAACTGCTCATGAATTTAGCCAATGTTGACCGTCCGAGTAAAGCATGATAGCAACTCTCTAGGTCCACCATCTCGAACTCCAAATTCTATGCTCTGCAATTCTCCCTCGTGCCGAATAACACATCTACCCGGACTTTCCCAATGGGTTCGCATGAGAGGCCCGACACTATCCCATGGAATGTGGTTCTTATGGATTGTAACATATTCTGTGTTATTCCAAGTTTGTGCATTGTGTCCTTGTACATAATGTTGATACTACTCCCATTATTAATGAGTACTTTTGAGAATTTCACATTTATGCTGGGTCCGACAAATGTAGGATCTAGTACCAGTGCATACGACCCTGGATTCGGCATTATCTTTGGGTGGTATTTTATGCTCCGGGTTATTTCCTGATCAGACCAAGGCACGTATCTCGGTACTGCCGGCATAACAGCGTTCACTTCCATATGCCGGCGTTGCACGCTCTGCCTGTCCTGCTGTTCTGTTGTGAACACACAATATGATTGATGATGCTCCCTGTAATCATTTCGTCCGTTGTTTCCGGGGTTTGCCCTTCCATCTTGACCTTGATTTATCACTTGATTCACTGCATCCCTCCGGTACGAGTTATCATACCTCGGAGGAGGTGGTGGTAACATTAACTGCTGCGCATTTGCTCCGATTAGCTGTGGCTGCTGGTGCGCTTGATGCGGTCGCGCTTGCATGCCTGTCGGGTTCCCCATTGCATTTTCATCCAAGCACATAGCCGAGTTGTATGATTAGCCGGCTTGGACGGGTTTGGAGTGTGGAACTTACACGGTTGATCCAACATGGATTCAAACGTGTACTTCAGCCTTTCCTGCCACTGCTTCTTCTGTTCTGGTGTCCACTGTCTCTTTCCTTCATTCCTCGGTGTCCACTGCTAAGGACCATTTTTATGTCTCTGACTGTTTTCGTGACTCGACTGATCTTGTACCACCACTGCCACCTGGTTGGAAGCATATCTGTTGTCTGGCCTCTCCTCCCTTCTTCTACCTCGGAATTCATTGCGCCTCGATGATCCGGCTGCATCTCTTGCATATTGATCCTGGTGCTCCTGATGCTCTGCCGACATTAATTCTGGTTGCGTCGGATCCCCTAAAGCATACGAATCTGCTATCCTGATGGTCTCTGCCAATGTAGTCGGCATATCTCTTTGCAGCCTTTGCCATAATACACTTCCATATCGGCAGCCTTGAGCAAACCAAGCTATCGCTTGAGACTCTATGACTCCTTCGCATGAGTTTCTGAGGTTACACCACCGAGTCAAGAATTCTCTATCCGTTTCATTCGGTCTCTACTTGCACATAGCGAGCTGTTGTGGCATGTTTGGCCTTTTATAGGTGCTGGTGAAGTTGCTGACAAACATTTCTTCAAAATCTAACCAACAGTTGATACTGCCTGCTGGCAGATTGTTCAGCCACACTCTGGCTGGTCCTTCCAGCATCTGTGGGACGTATCTCATCGCCCATCGTAGGTTTCCGCCGGCTATCTTCACCGCCATGGCATAATCAATTAACCAATCTTGTGGTTTTGTGCTCCCATTGTATGTTTTCGTGCCCCTCGCCAATTGAAAGTTCGGCACCGGTGGTTCTCCCATGATCCGAGGTCCGAAGCATGCTAGACCAGGCGGACCATGTTCCTCCAACAACTCGAACCGATACAACCTGCCCAGTTTTAGTCTTGCATCATTTGATGGCAAGCTTCTATATATGATCCTCTCCTGTATTCCACAATGATTATTCCCACCATGTTCTGCATTCTCCATATCCGAGTACCCATCATTGTACCTCTCATTTCCCCGATCATAGTGTGCTGGTCTCACTTCTCGCTCTTGCCGAGGATCATACCTCGGTCGAGGGTCCGGCGGAGGATTTTTCCTGTCCTCTGCCGGGTTATTGTTCTCATGATTTCTTCTTCCGAGGTCCTCATTACCTCGGTTTCCATTGCCTTTGTTAGCACGGCTGGGGTTTCTATGCCCACTGTTACCTCGACTTCCATTGCCTCTGTTATCATTGACCTTTCCGGCTACTGCCGGATCATACGGAACAATCTGCTTATTTCTTTTTCCTGAGGTCACTGCTCTATCTTTTCGCGCCAGGCGAGGATGTTGCTGCCGCAGATAGTGCGGGTGCTACTCCGGCCGAATGAACCATACGCGAAGCTCTCGGTCTTGCCGGGTCAGCCCTAAGCATTTACTCATTCTGCTGGTTCGCAATACGCACCAGCTCATTCACTCTTTCTTGATGTTTTTGCCAGGCTTCCCCACTTAATCCTTCCAACTCTAGGGCTGCGGCATTTGCTGCCCTCAGGTTCTTTGCCGGGGTACTATACCTCGGCAAGCCTAGATCGACTGAATCACCTTCACGAGCCTCATGCTCTTTGTTGATATCATTCATGAGGTTCTTTCCTCTCAATCTCAATTCATCTACCCGCTCGGGGGCAACATCCAGTTTGTTTGCCTTAGCATACTCTCGTAGGGTCCTATTCAACGAATCCCGCAAGGCCGACACCTTTTTTTGCCTCTACTAGTACTTTTGTCTAGTTTCTTCTAACTCCGCCTGGGCGTTAGCCGGATCAAGTATCGGTGCCACAGGCGTGGTTAGGTTATCTATAGTTGCCTAGAGAATATTCTCATGTCTCTCGAGAGGCGGCGATCTTACCCTTGCCGCCTTTGGGGTCGTTTCCTGTACCTCGGCTGACTTGGCTACGGATGGATTTACCTCGGTGGGCTACGAAGACGTCTGCTTCGCGGCCATCTGTCCTGCTGCTGCTGGGTCCTTGCTTGGCCCGGTGCCTGCCCCTGCCGCCGGTGTTGTGGCTGTCACCATCACCTCGACGCTGCCGACGGGGCGTGCACCACGCAGACCGATAGCAGCGCTGAGGGGAGGTTCTCCCGCCTCAACGACTCGGCGTGGATAGACGCAGGACGTGTCGACGCCGATGTAGACCCTGTGCGTGCCCAAGTTGATGAAGACGACGTTGCGCGGAGGCGCTTTCCTCATGAAGCTTCCCGCGTTATCACTGACATAGTCCCAGAGATCAAATCTCTAGACTAAGCCAGAGACAACTCGCTCGCCGGTGTAGATGAAGTTTCCCGTCCGGATCTTGACTCCAGCTAGCACTGC
Organism: Avena sativa; assembly: GCA_916181665.1. Lineage (NCBI taxonomy): Eukaryota > Viridiplantae > Streptophyta > Magnoliopsida > Poales > Poaceae > Avena > Avena sativa. Next base: position 158,693,909 of record OV702294.1, on the reverse strand, counting down.
TGCTGGCCCCATGGTGGGCGCCAACTGTCGTGGTGGTGGCACGGCAGATTCCATGGGTAGACTAAAGTATGGGGCCAATGGATGCTAGAGGGATCTGGGGAGGGAAGATGTAGTGATTTTTACACTCAAATGACTAATAAGTAGATCTTTATTTCTCTTCTTAAGAACTACACATGCTCCTTGAGCTGTATCCAAGAAGGAGAGAACTACAGTAACGTTGGGGAGGTGACCCCGGATAGGGTCAAGATAGGGGAAAGACGAAGGGAATCTCCCTAGTCATGAACCGAGTTACTGTTTGTATCGGCCGAGTCATGTAAGAGTCGGCCGAGATAAGCAAGGACATGATAGATATAGAATGAGTAGCGCCTTATCCGGCCAACATAAGAGTTAAGTCGGCCGAACGATTCAGACTAACTTAAATGCAGGTGAAGGCCGAGCCGAGTTATGCGAGACAAGGCCGAGTAACACGAAGCTTGCAGGAGAAGGAGGTGCCTATAGTCAAACCCTAGTCACTGGCTAGGAGGAATCTAAATAGATCCAAGCACAAAGGACAAGAAGTAGAGCAGCAGAAGGGCAGAAGAAGGTCACGGAGGTGACAGTCAGGGAGCCCGAGGCGCGCATGTGAGGGTCTCTGAAACATTGCCGCTGATAGAAGGGGGACACGGAAAGGAGGCCGCCGAGTTACCATATCGGGACAAGCATATTCCAAGAACATGCTTGCCACGTCAGCCCTAGAAGGAACCAAGGAACCCCTTTATAAGGAGGGGCACGGGCTCCTGAGAGGGGGATGGATTCATTTCATACAAAAGGGCTCGTGTAGTAGCTCTCTCCTTCTTGTATACAGCTCAAGGAGCATGCGTAATTCTTAAGAAGAGAAATAAAGATCTACTTATTAGTCATTTGAGTGTAGAAATCACTACATCTTCCCTCCTGGGATCCCTCTAGCATCCATTGGCCCCATACTTTAGCCTACCCATGGCATCTGCCATGCCACCACCACGACAGTAGTTCTTGGAGCGTCTTAGTTTTTGTTTTTGGTTTTTGTTTGCTTAGTTTGCTTGAATAAAGTAGTTTGGACCCCCGTTTTCGCCGTGTTGTTTCAAATAAGTTGATTGGTGTTGGAGAGGAGTAGAAATTTCTTGCTTGAGTAGTACAAGAGGAGCTTGCTTTGACTATGGATTAGACTTTATCATGTCATGCTAGATGTTGTTTTGATCTTATGCTTAGTGATTATTGCTGTAGCATGACTTGTTCCAAACAATTAGGATTGCTTAATGTGCCTTGAAAGAATCATGCATTGTTTTAGCATACAAAAGCATAGTATTATGGTATTCTCCTTTGATGCTTTGATTGGGTTGACTTGGCACATGCTCACACCATGTTATGACTATGAACCAGTCACGATAGCCTCTATGATCATTTAGTTTTTGACTTGTAGTACCACTTTATGCTTTGATTAGTAATGTTTTGTCGCTCTGCATGATTGTGGCCATTATTGCTCTCTTAGTTGGTCGCTCCCAGTCTTTTGCTAGCCTCCACTTGTATGAGTAAGTTCTACTCATGCATGCAACTCCCAAGAAACCAAGTTATTCCAAAGTGTCCACTATAAATTCCTATGCATGGTGCGTTACACCATTCCAAGTATATTCTTGTTTTATCTATCTTCCAACTTAAACTTGTTATGTGAAAATTAGTGATTAAAGCTCTCACAAACTTGATGGCACACTTTATTTTTCTTGACCCTAAATATGTAGGGTTCGCAGCATAGAAAACAAAAAATTTCCTACGATGAGAACAACTAAGTACCAAGATCTATCTACTAGATACAAGCAACAGGTGGATATACATCCATAGAATACATACCCTCGAAGACCGAATAGCGTTAACGAGGTTTTACTCGTGGATGATGTATACGAACGCTTGTCGATCTCAAGATCGTGATGAAGTCCATCTGGTCCAGCCGGTCCAGCACCATCAAGTCCAGCACCGCAAAGCAGTAGTGCATCCGTGATCGCACACACGTCCGGGTACCCCGACTACCTCCGTGCCCTCACTCCAGCGAAGCAGCGGAAGCAACAAATCCTTCCAATAAAAAGCCACCGGGAACAAGTATCTCGCCGATCCGAGACCATGGGGAAATTCTAAAGGGGGGAGAAAGATCCTTCACGAGGAGGTGTACTTTGAGAGGAGGAGAGGGGGCCTTTTATAGGGAGAGGGGGGCACCCCAAGGGGCATGGCGCCCAGCCATGGTGGCTGCCCCCACCTCTTCCACATTCATGTGGGTGGAGCTCCCACTCAAAATGAAAAGCCTCCACTCCCATAAGAGAGCCCCGACTCAAAATTCCACTCACATGCATTAAATTTCCACCAAATTTAATGCAAGGTCTCATTTAAATAAAACTCTTTTATTTATTTATTCAGAATTTTGTTAATTACTCTAATTAACAAAAATTCACATAAAACCCCTTATAACATTTCAATTTGACATGTAGAACTAGTTTCAGCAATTTCAACCGAAACAGTTTCGGTGTCTAGTGAAATAAATTCCTGCGCTTTCCTTTTTCTTTCCCTGGCATATTATTTGCTCCAAATGGTGTCATTATCCCTTAAGTGTGTCACCCTACGGTTCGCGAATAATGTAGACATGATCGAGACCCCTCTCCGATCAATAATCAGCAGCGGGACCTGGAGATCCGTATTGACTCCCACATATTCAACGATGACTTCTGTGATCGTGTGAACCTTATACGCATGTAACTCAATCCCTTTCTCTCATGATATATTACATGTTCGAGATTTGATCATCGATATCTCCATACCTAGTTTGATATCGTTACTGACATGTACTCTTTTCTCGTTCCCGTGATATAACATTCTAGTGATCAAATCACTTGCTTGCAAGCTAACTAATGTGATATCACCGAGAGGGCCCAAAGTATATCTCTCTGTCATCGGGATGGACAAATTCCACTCTTGATCCATGAGCCTCAACATAACACCTTCATAGCACTGAACCCATCTTTATAATCACCCTGTTACGGTGTGACGTTTGATGTTATCAAGATACTCTTCTGGTGTTAGTGATTGACATGATCTCATGGTCTAAGAACTAAGATTACTTCATATGATGTTATAACAATATAAACACAATGACTTTGATCGTAATGATATACTTCAGATGAATGTTCATCACACCATTCCAATAATGTTGTGACCTCGTTATTAACAACATCCAATGTCCATGATCAGGAAACCTTTGATCATCTTGTTAATCAACGAGCTAGTTTATAAGAGAGGCATAACTAGGAACTTCCTTTTTGTTTATTAAACACACATGTATTAACATTTCCGTATTAATATAATTATAGCATGCAAAATAAACTTTTATCATAAATAAGGAATACGATAATAACCACTTTATTATTGCCTCTCGGGCATATTCCCTTCAGTCTCCCACTTGCACTAGAGACAATAATCTAGTTTGAAACTTTGTGTATTGAACACCTATGGCTTTCTGGTGTTCCATATACACGATTGCAAGTGGTTAACATAATCTAAGGATCTGAAGCTTTCATGTCCGTGTGTATTTGCATGTCTTTGCGTCTCCACGCATCACTCATTCTCCAACGAGATGGCATTGTATAAGTTTGGTCTTTTGTTGAGACCTTTAGTTCCTTGGGGTTAAATCATGTCGATACTATTGTCGTACAATATATATTTAGTGTTATCCCGTTGCGAACTACACCTTAGTTTGATAACAAACTACTTGACACAAATTCCCTCCTTTGCTGCTACTATAGCAGTCATATACTTAGCCTTTTGTTGTAGTATCCGTCACAATGTCTTAAATTTGTAATTCATCCAAATCCATCATGGAATCTCCTTTCCATTACATTGTGCCACCCATAGTTTAAATTGATATAAACTTAATTTGTATTTTGTGACAAAACTAGTATCAATGTAACGCTTTACAATGAACTACTTGTAATTGTTTGTCACCTCTACACAAATATATTCTTAGTTCTTCCAAAAGATCATAAGAATATCCTTACTATCATCCAATGATCATTTTATGATTCATTCTGGTATATGCTCATAACACGTTAGAGCATAGGACATATCTGGATGTGTACATATCATGGTATGATTGATCAAAACATCCTTGTGATTTCACTCATCAAGTGTCAAAACACTTGAATCTTATTTCACTTATCAAGTGTCGATACACTTGAATCTTGATTCAATTCGTTTCCATGTGACAAGAATCGTTTCTTGTCGTTTCTATATTGAACTCCTTCAGTATCTCATATATGTACGTTTGGCACAACCATATTAGCGTCATAGTCTATCCACTATAGACAGTCATACTAAATATTCGGGTTTTGCCTAAGTATTTCATCGAAATGAAATTCTTAACCTTTGTCATTAAAAGATACATCATTTATAATTAACAATATGTCATCCACATAATGTATTAGAAATATGTCTCAGCGCTCCCACTTAATTTCTTACAAATGCAAGCATATTTATCATCTCTAGATGAAAACTCCTTTTTCATCACGGTGAAGATTCCAACTCAGCGATGCTTACTTCAACCATTGAAGTTTGCATTCCCTTTTAGCATCCTTGGAATTTAACAAACCCTTTGGACCGTGTCTTGTACACGTCCTAGGTAACCATTCTTTTAGAAGAATTTTGTTTTATTTATTTATCTACCATATACCAAATTATATGTAGTGGTTGCTACTTTAATTCGTCCAGAATAAATATCACTATGAAATATCAAATCTTGTTATAGTCAACTCCTTGAAAATGGTCGTAAAAACTTTACCGACATGTCGACTATTTCATAGATGTGAAACATCCATGTCTGTTTCTTTATAGATCCAAATACGACCGATAGGTTTTTACACCTTTCCGTAGGGTCTTCCAAGTTTAAAAAACTTGATTTCTCGTGTATGGAACTATCACGGATTTTATGGCTTCAAGCCATTTGATGGAGTCAGGGCCCATCATCTCTTCTTTGCATGTAGTCGGTTCATCATTATCAAACAATAATGATTTATTATCAAATCTCAACATTTGATTATTTATCCGGCCTACTTGGTTCAATAGGAATTTAGACCTTTGTGACCACAACCTTTGAGGCACGTGAGCCATGAGCATTCTGGCTGCCTCCAGAACATTTTCCGGCGCTGTGCAACTCAGCACATATAGCGAAGGTTCGTTAATCTTATCAAAGTTCTATTGTCCTCCCACTTAACTTTTGCGAAAAATTCCTTTTTCAAGAAACTTCACATTTCAAGCGACAAACCCTTTTGTACTCGGTGTTACGGAGGAATACCCAATTGTTATTCAAAATAACCTACAAAGACATGCTCATCCGACTTTGGTTGTAAAAATCTTACTTATGCTTATCATACCAAAATTTAAGAAAGGACAACTTGGGTTTTACCCCAAACCATAACTTACATGGTGTCATTTCAACGGATCAAGATGGAGCTCTTTACAGTGTAAAAGCGGTAGTCTCTAAAGCTTTAATCTTTTAAAACATAATGGCAGTTTTATAAATAACACCTTTGATCCAACCATGTCAAACAAGGTTTCATTACAAATCTCAAACACTCCATATTCCTATGGTGTTTCGGGAGATGTAAATCTAGGTGATTTGCTAAACTTGCAACTCAAATAAATCCCTTGGTGATGAAATCATAAATCATTTATTTTCTTGTTACACTTGCAACTCAAATAAATCCCTTTATGATAAAATCATAAATCATTTATTTTCTTGTTACAATGATTTTCCACTTCATCTTGAAAGTCTTTGAACATTTTCAAATATTTTATACTTCTTTCTCATTAAGTGAATATTCACTCAAATTTTCGGAGAAAGTATATGAAGTTGAAATCCATCGCTTACGACTACACATAATGGACTACATACATCGATATGTATAAATTCCAATATTTTAGTCGTTCGTTCTTCTTTGTCCTTTGAACGAAGTTTTAATTATCCCAAGGAAAGTCTCACAAGCGTCACTTGATCAAATTAAAGACTCCAAAAATCCATGAAAATGGAGTTTCTTCATGTTTTCTTTCCAATATAATTTAAACGGCGATGTCACTTCGTAAGTGATCTTCCAATCATTTGTCTTGCGATATTTTAGCATTAGTTTTATGGATGTGATTTCTCCAACTAGATTTGTAAATCATCCATCTTATATGGAATACGGTAATTATTTGAACAATCTTTGTTCTAATAATACCTGATTTAAATAACTATTATTAAAACAAATCTTGAAGGCAAGCTTTGATGTCAACGAGAAATACAAACAATGGTTTGTTTGTTTTCGATGAACATCGTCACATATTCTCTTGCTAGTTACTTAGGCCATTGTAGTTCATGAATTGCGTTGTTCTGTATCCAATACCCAAGAACCACATTGTTTAACAAGCAAAGAATACAACCATAACATGTATATCATCTATATACCTAAACTGGATATTTCCAGTATTTTCTTTTCTGCCAAATATATTTTATAGATTCTCTTTCAACATTTCCTTTTCTTTTTTAAAAGAATCTATCAACATCAACAGTGGCGCCATCTACATGACAAATAGTCCAAAGCGTGTATATTCAAATACTAATACTTTTGGACTTGCACTTTGAAGTAGATCACCATCATCAAATGATCGACATTCTTTCAAAATTCATTCTTTAGTAATTTTTCAGTGTAGTAAACACTTTACATACATCTTCTATTTATCCTTATCATGACGACTTTCATGATCAATCTAATGTATCTTATAAAGATGAATCGTGAGTATAACGTTACTTTCCAAAACCCTTTTGGATGATTAGGATGTCTAGCATCTCCAACCTTTGCAAATTCTCATCCAATATGAGAACATACATTATACTCTATCATATTGCAACCAAAACAATGTTTCAGATATCGTTATATCTGTCACACATGATGGTTTCTGAAACAATTCTTTCAGCTCCTAGATAAACTTGATATTAAAAACAATCAAGAATCATGGAGGCAAACATGATACTTAAGATACTAACACTAGAATTGTTACTCTCGATTTAATACCAATTATTAAATTTCATGGAGTAAACAGAGTTTGCTGAAAGTTTGCAATAGGACTTTAAACTTTAGATTGACACTCAACACAATACGATACCAGTTCGTAAAGTAAATATCCAGAATTCTATAGTTCTATTATCTCAATTACAACTAAGCATAAAGTGGTGAACGAATGCCAATGACTACAACAATTTTTGCAAATTCATTTTGATTTAATTTATGATAAATTGAGTTCTACTAATCCAAATTAGAAATGAACTCCCACTCAAAAACGACATCCCTCGTGTCTTTTTGGTGATTACATGAACCAAATCCACTACACCAAGTCTGATCATCACGTGAGTCGGTGTAGCTTCAAAGGCGAGCATCAAATGGGCATCATATCTTCCATATGACTCATGCTTAACCTTTCGGTCTGTGTTCCGAGGCCATATCTGTACATGCTAGGCTCACCAAGTAAGAACCTTAGTATTCGCGTGTGTAACTATCTTACACCCGAAATATGATCGTGGATCCAAGAACACCCGATCATCACGTGATGTCTTGGAGCAATGAAACATAATCGGTGCATACTTAAGGGAGAACACATTTTTATATTGATATCTAAATGAGGGATCATCTTATTATGCTAATAAAATGCTAAACTAGCAATATAAGATGCAATCAAACATCATATGTGAATAAGTGAAATGATATGGTTCTTGCACTTGATCTCCATCATGTGCATCATGGTATGATCACTATCATACCTCTATGTGTAAGGCCAAGGTCTATGGAACTTACACGTTATGTGTGTTGTAAGATCATCGACTTATACTTCTACTTACAACATCACCATATCATGACACTAGCCCAGCAACAATCTAAACTAGATGCCTCTAATTTATCCATTGCAAGTTTTATGTGACTTAGGGATTTCATAGATAGAACCGTTATTACTTACAAACATGAACCACAATGAGGATAACCAAATTGTTGACAACTCGTTGCAAATTAGACATTGACTATAGTAGGAGAGACAAAACCCTCTAGCCACTTATGCAAAACTAGTTGCATGTCAAGCGTGGAACAGGTCTCATGTGCGAGGACTTGTAAAGTTTGTCTGGGCCGCTTCATCCCACTATGACACCAATATCCAAAGTAAAACTAAGAAGCAATAAAATGATCATCATTGCCCACGTACTCATATGTGTACTACCCGTGCAAAGCATCTACACATAGATCCGGCTCTGATACCACTGTAGGGTTCGCAGCATAGAAAACAAAAAAATTCCTACGATGGGAACAACTTGTTGGAGATATGCCCTAGAGGCAATAATAAAAGTGGTTATTATTATATCTTTGTGTTTATGATAAATGTTTACATTCATGCTATAACAATATTAACTGGAAACATTAATACTTGTGTGATTTATAAACTAAATTAGAGTCCCTAGTAAAGCCTCTTTATAATACTAGCTTGTTGGTTAATAGATGATCGTGGTTTCTCGATCATGAACATTGAGATGTTATTAACAACGAGATCATATCATTAGGAGAATGGTGTGATGGACATACTCCTATAGATAAGCGTAGCATGAAGATCAAGTCATTTCAATAGTTCGTTTGCTATAAGCTTTATGATACATAGTAACCTAATTCCTTCGACCATGAGATCATGCTAATCACCATCACTAGAAGGATGATTTGATGACATCAAACACCACACTGTAATTGGGTGGCTATAAAGGTGGCATTGAGTGTTCGGAAAGTATGGGTTGAGGCACATGGATCAAGAGTGGGATTTGTCCATCCATATGACGGATAGATATACTCTGGGCCCTCTCGGTGGAATGTCATCCAATTATCTTGCAAGCATGTGACTGGATCACAAGGGATCACATATCACGGGAACGAGAATAGAGTACTTATTGGTAACGAGGTTGAACTAGGTATGCAGAGATACCGACGATCAAAACCTCGGATAAGTAAACTATCGTGAGACAAAGGGAATTTGGTATCGTATGTAAGTGGTTCATTCGATCACAAAGTAATCATAGAAATATGTGGGAGCCATATGAATTTCCAGATTCCTCTATTGGTTATCGATCGGAGAAGTGTCTCGGTCATGTCCGCATAATTCATGAACCGTAGGGAGATACACTTAAGGATCCGATGTTGTTTAGTAGATATGGAATGTTAGTAGGGATATCGAATGTTGTTTGGAGTCTCGGATGGGATCCGGGATATCACGAGGAGATCCGGAATGGTCCGGAGAATAATATTCATATAAGGAAAGTCCGATTCCGGAGTTTGGGAATGATTTCGAAGTTTTCATCGGAGAGATTCTAGAAGGTTCTAGAAGGTTCACCGGACCGGAAGGGGAATGGTCCATGAATGTGTCATGGGTAAGTGGAATGATTGGATCATATCCTAGGTCACTTGGTGTGGACATTTGTGAGAGAGAATTAAAGCTCTAAATTGAAAGTCAAACGGGAGGTTTGAAAAGTCAAACTGGAACAATGGTTTCCTAGTGGAAGAAGAAAAGAGTCCTTCCAACTTGGGTTTGTAAGTGGATTCAAACTCCCCTCTCTCTAGGCTGCCCCCCTCTCATAAATAGAGGGGGAGGGCTGCCCCAAACACACAAGCCCTAACCCTCCCACACCCGTGCCGCCGCCGCGCCGCCTCCTAGCGATGTCGCGCCCCCACCGCCTCGCGTCGTTGCTGCCTCCTCCTCCTCCCGGTCTTCTAAACCCTAGATCACCAGGAAACCCTAGATCCACCATAACTCGCACCGGCTTAGGCGAAGCCCTGCGGGATCTTCCCTCTACTTTTGGCACCACGCCGTCGTGCTGCCGGAATCGCGAGGGGAGAACTACAACCTTCGCTGCCTGCTGGAACAAGGGAGAGGAATGTCTTCATCGAGTACTGAACGTGTGACCGACTGCGGAAGCGCTGCCGGAACGCAGCGCCGGAAGGATCGTCTACACGATCTTGAGATCGGCAAGTGTACGACTACATCACCCACGAGAATCTGCTCTCGTTAACCGCTTTCGAATCTTCGAGGGTGAGTGCTTCTATCGACTCGTTGCTACAATCTAGTAGAGAGATCTTGGCTTGTTTGTGTGCATGCGGTAGAATTTTTTTGTTTTCCATGCTACGAACCCCTACAGTGGTATCAGAGCCGTGTCTATATGTAGATCTATTGCACGAGTAGAACACAATGGTCATTGTGGGCGGTGGTGCTTTTATTATCAATTGCTTTTTGTGTACTTTGCATCTTGCGGTATGATGGGATGAAGCGGCCCGGGCTAACCTTTCATGACATCGTTCATGAGACTTACTCCACGCTTAACATGCAACTTGTATTGCATAAGTGGCTTTGCGGGTGTCTGTCTCTCCCATCATAGTATAGATTCAATCTACAACGGGCACTTGATAGTTCAAGCATCAACGTTGTGGTTGTTCTTCGTAAATTAGAACGACACTTATTGAAAGCCCCAAACAAGGTAAAACATGCAAAGAAAATTAGAGGCGTCTAACTTTGTTTTGCAGGGGTATGCTGTGATGTGATATGGCCATGATTGTGATTATATATGATGTATGCAATGTTCCTTATTGTAAGTTGGCAACCGACAAGAGCCGTATGGTTTTCTTTTAAATTCCGTTAAGACCAGCGTGTCTATTCAAAGTAGTTGTAATAGTTGATGCTGGTGGACGACAACCATGAAGCGGCGCCATTGACCTCGACGCCATATCGGTGATGATGGAGATCATGTTCGTTCTTGAAGATGGAGATCGGAAGCACAAGAAGAAAGGCCATATCATATCACATATTATGAATTGCATGTGATGTTAATCCTTTTATGCATCTTGTATTGCTTAGTTCGTGACGGTAGCATTATAAGATGATCCCTCAAGCACAAAATTTCAAGTTTTAAAGTATTCATCCTTAGTAAGCACCGTTGCTAAAGCTCGTTGTTTCGAAGCACCACGTGATGATCGGGTGTGTTATATTTTGCAAGTGCATACAACGTGAGCAAGCCAGATTTTCTCATGCAGAAGCTAAGGTTTGATCTTGATGAGCCTAGCATGTACAGACATGGTCTTGGAACACGGATCACCGAAAGGTAAAGCATGAGTCATATAGTAGATATGATGAACATGTTGATTGTTCGCCATTGAAGCTGTATCAACTCTCGTGATGATCGGTTTTGATATGGTGGATTTGGTTCATGTGATCACTAAAACAATGTGAGGGATATTGTTTTGAGTGGCAGTTCACCTAGATTAATTTAACTATTAATTAGAACTCAATTTGTCATAAACTTAGTCTAAACTATTGCAAATATGTTGTAGATCAATGACGACCCCTACCATCAATTTTAATGCGTTCCTAGAGAAAGAAAAGTTGAAAAACAATGGAAGCAACTTTGCGGATTGGTTCCGCAATTTGAGGATTGCCTCAATGCTGGTAATTTGACCTATGTGCTGGATGCACCGCTGGGTAACCCGCCTGCAGCTGATGCTACCGATGAGGTAAAGAATGTTTTCCTCACTCGGAAGAATCAGTACTCCACAGTTTAGTGTGCTATCTTGTATGGTTTAGAATCGGAGCTTCAGAAAAGGTTTGAGAACCATGACCCACATGATATTGTCCGTGAACTCAAAATGATATTTGAGGATCACGCGGCAGTTGAGAGTTATGAGGCTTCTAAAAAGTTATTTAACTGCGAGATGGAAGAGGGCAGTGTTGGGGATATGCTATATGGGTATCCTTATAGCATGTCTCTTATCCGGCTAACCCGGGTGGCCCATAGTCGGTAGCATGGCCTATGGCCTGCTGGGCGGCCTAGTTAGGTGGATCCAGAAGGGAGGCCCATGCCGGATAAAGGAAGGCTACAGTGGAGTCACCAACGTACCCGAAGCCTTGGAGTGAAAGATACACAAGACTAGTAATAGACAATGTAGGACTCTGTAACCTGTCCGGCTAGGACTTTTCCCTGTAACCCTAGGACCTAGCGACTATATAAGTCGGGCCTATGGGAGCCTTTAGGGCACAATCTCATACGATAACTTAGACTCTCTAGTCACCTCGCACAACGAACCAATCTCTGTAACTCAGCGTATTGCCCTTATAGTGATTTATAGAAATAGTAGAGTTCCGCCACCGTTGTGGGATCTGAACCTAGGTAAGCTGTGTTACCTCGTACCCCTCAACCGTCCGCCTTCCCCCATGTCTCTCAACACGCACTGTGAGGACCCCTCCATAGCGTACTCGTCGGCAATACCACGACAGTTGGCACCCACCATGGGGCAAGAGGCGCTTCAGGCTCTTCAGCACGCGAGGACCAAGATCTTCGCGGGAATCGGCGAAACCGTAGCCATTGGTTGCGTTCTCTTCTCCAGCAACGTTCCGATCGTCCCCCCTGACGAGTTCTGGATCCCGGCAAAGACGAACCCTACGCGGTGTTCGATCGTTCCTATCGGAGACATCCACCTTTTCATCGGCGAAACCGACTCGGGAACTAGTTCCCTGGGAGTCGGAGGAGCATCAAGACCCACACGGACCGCCTACGGGCTGGATACGTTCGCGGAAGGATCGATGTCGGATCTCTCTTCGGAGTTTGCCGGCAAAGATCGGAAAGCATCAAGACCCGCATGGACCGCCTATGGGATGGATACGTTCGCGGAAGGATCGATGTCAGATCTCTCTTCGGAGTTTTCCGGCAAAGATTGGAAAAATTCAAGGCCCACCCAAACCGCCCCTGTGCAGGATATAAAGGTGGAAGATCACTGCAAATCCGCCGGCTTCGTCCGTGCGTCTGGACAGCAGAGATCCAAGTTCATCGGTGTGGTTACCATCTTCGATCTAGCGCGCTGCGTTCAGAGAGAGGGCGAAAACCCCCGCGACTACCTGGCCAGGTGGCTCCGTATACGAGCCGATCTGGCCCACTACCCCAATGATGATGCTATCTATCACATCGTGGAAGGACTGGACCATGGCACGCTTCTCCGACATTCTCTAAGACGGCAGCAGGCGTCAGGACGCCTTACCTTCGAAGGCATGGTGAGCACCGTCAACAACTACGCGGAGGCCGAAGCGGCAGCTCAGACAGCGCTTGCGCTCATTGATGGAGCCCCTCCGATTCAACCACCGCCACCACCGCCTCTGGCCGCCATCGTCGTAGCAGCACCACCACCTCCAGTCATCGTCGAGGCCGTTGCACCTCCACCACCCGTCATTGAGGAAGTCCTGGCACCCTCCGACTCTGTCATTGACACGCTTTATGCTGATTTCAGTGCAGATTCAGAGGAGATAGACTTCATTCCAGAAGACCTAGACTCCGCTATGCAGGAGATGGAGGAGGAGTACTCGCGCGACGAGCAAGCCAACAACACTGTCACGTATCGAGGGGTGTTCGTCACCATTGGGACGGCGATGGATGAAGATCAACCCGGACAAGTTCCGCCTACAACGCTGGACAAGGGGAAGGGGCCACTTATTGCTGCTGACAATGATCGCACAAAGGTTATGCCTCCCCCGCCTAACCCAGTGCAGCAGCCGCAGGAACTCGGCACCGGCCCGAGCAATAATAACACCGCAAACTTGCCACCTCCAGTATCTACGTCGGCAGCATCCCATGTTACTCCAGTTGATAGAGTGATGTACGGCAATCTCCTTGTCGAGCCACTAACCGTTGCTCATATCCGGAACGTGACCCAGCTTGACGAGAAGCGCCAACAGCTACTGAAGGAGGCGCAAGCCATCGCGGAGCAAGGTGCTAAACTAGATCGAGATCTGGTCAACACGCAGAAGTCCATAGAGAAAGCTAGAGCAATGGAGGCCGAGTACAAGACTTTGCTATAGCAGCAGAATGCTAAGAAAGCTTCGGCTCGCGTCATCAACGATCCTGGTGTACGGCGCAACCTAGGATGGGCTCCCTCGAAGCCGGCACAGGCCAAGCCATACATTGACAGTGAAGGCAAGCAGGTGATGCCCACCCCACTCCTTAACCTCGCCGTCGCCAAGACCCTTCTGGAGCAGGATAGATCGCCTGAGGCAGTAGAACAGGTCTATGACCTAGTGAACAAGGCGGTGAAGCAGCATGAAAAGGCCACCTCTCAGAGGCTTGAGTCTGACCCAGCGCTCTGCCGATCTAGCCAGTACAAACCGCCAAGGGTGTTGTGGATATACCAAATAGGTATACCTACGACATAGTCTCATACCGTCAAGCCCGAGTGGCCCACAGTTGGTGGTTAGGCCTATGACATAACCGGACGGCCCAGTTGCTGATAGACAAGACGGAGGTCCAGTAGGGATAAAGGAAGGAGACGTGCCACCGCCTTAGATGGAAGCCGGAGCCTTGGAGGACACGAAGACTAGTTAGTGTTAGTCTAGGACTCTGTAACCGTATCCGGTTGGGACTCTCCATATAACCCTAGGTCCTGGCGCTCATATAAGCCGGCCTACGGGAGCCTTTAGGGTACAAGCTAAACAATAGACAAGTGCATAGCACTACTCGCACACAGCGAACCCCCCAATCATGTAACTCGGCGTATTGCCATTATAGCGATTTATAGCAGGAGTAGGATCTCGCCACCGTCGTGAGATCTGAACCTGGATAAACTGTGTCACGCCGATCCGGACGCTCTCCGTCTTACCCCACGTTTCTAAACTCGCTGTTGGGATACCCCTTGGCGTACGTGTCGACAAAACCACGACAGTTGGCGTCCATCTTAGGGCAAGAGGCGCTTACAGCACGGATCCGGGCGGGATCCATCACCGTCTTCAACGACGACTATATCTACATCATCTTTGGAGGTGTCGGAATCTTCATCAACAAAGCTACAATGACCTGTTTGATTTTTCCTCGTCGACAGGCTGATGGAGCCGGCAACCTTCTACGTCCACTTCAACCACACACACGTGCAACATACTGCGTATTATGATCAAAGACGGTGCCACGCAAAGTATAACTTGGAAGCGTGGCTGCTACAGACATGTTTTTCCGACTTGGCTTGGTCA
Organism: Avena sativa; assembly: GCA_916181665.1. Classification (NCBI taxonomy): domain Eukaryota; kingdom Viridiplantae; phylum Streptophyta; class Magnoliopsida; order Poales; family Poaceae; genus Avena; species Avena sativa. The sequence goes on along the minus strand of OV702294.1, from coordinate 158,678,807 downwards.
GGACAGTGTACGCATAGTTCGCTTTAGATGCGATATGCCGAGATCTGTTATCTTGCCGCGAGTCGTGACCAAGCTTATCAAGAATTTCTGCTGGCCATTGTTTTTGTTTCCACAGCAGCTATTTCGGTGCAGCCTCTGGCTTAGGCCGATTTAGTCACAATTTGCATGATTTGTTTGAAACGCTGCCTACAGTTCAAGTTCCAAGAGACGAGAATTAAAGCAGTAAAAGAATTAATCACGCAAGGACTCTCGTACGTGCATGTATTGGTAGACAAAATCGATCGGCATTGTCAGCTTCTGTTATGTATGTGCGTTTTGGCATGTTTCTTGCCGACGCCGCAGACGGCAATGCTTTGATCGGATTTGTCTCCGATATTGTTACGACCAGCATCGCCGCGGCGGACAACTCCAGTATGGACAATTTCATGGTAGACGACCCGTATCTGAGATTTGTCTACGACGCGAAACTCCGCTCAAACAGCTAAGTCCATATTTATGTTTATTATTTAATTGTTTATGATCATCATGTTAAGATTGGTTCGCTCATATTCTGAGTCTTTTACCGCTTTTATTTTGGTCATATCTTTTTCACGATTTGCCTTGCGCTCGTGAGTATAAACTTTTTTACTGGCTTGCCGTTTTAAGGCACCAGTACCATGCAAAAAACCCGCCTTCGGGCGTTAGCTTAAGTTTTCTGGATACACGTTTTCTGTTATTTTTATGTGAATTCCGGAGTAGTGACTTTTCGGCACTCAAAGCCTGCATTTTGGCCTTGGGTTCTGGACGGTGCCATTAGGCATCATCGCCCAAGGACATGGTTCTGTGCTGCGAGTCTTCCGTCTCACGAAAGGTCAAACATAAAAACCAGAATAATGGATAAGCCAGCACTTGCTTAAACAAAATTTTACCTAAACTGTTCAAATTAGTTGAGTTTTTTCCCTCCTAAACAGTTTTATGTGTCCAGCTGCTGCATTGTTTCAGCTTTAAAGTATTTGTTTAAAGACCATGTTTGTTCCGCCTTACATTTGTTTGTTGGACACGATTAAAGGAACAATTTAATACATTTGTATTTTTATATTTATGTTTCAGGTACATGACGCTTGGACATTGCCGCGTTCCTCAGAATTAAGGTGTTTAAGCCGAATTTTCACTAGGCTTGACACCTCGGGGGCTGCAATTGCAATTGTTGACCAAGACTTGAGCCGCCTTTGAGGATGTCGGATCGACGCTCGGGGGCTTGACATCTCTAATTCAAGAGCTTTGTCCCGCCTTGCGTCCAAGCCGGAGCAATCCTCGGGGGCGATAGTACGATGATCTCCAAGATATAGTTTAGTTCTCTTTGAGCATCAAGCCGGAAAATTCATGTGAATTCCACCTTGACGCTCGGGGGCTAGACCGATATTGATTTTTTGTGAAGCTACTCTGAGAGCACCAACACGGTTTTCCTTTGAAACTTTGACTTGGCGCTCGGGGGCTACAATTGTTTGATGTACAATTATGCATGTTCTTTTGAGCATCAAGCCGCCTTCGATGAAGCCGACTCAATGCTCGGGGGCTACATATGGTTATGTCAAGAAACTTTCAAGATGGTGAAAAATTCGGCTAGCGAAACCCGGGGGCTCGACATCAACTTTGCCTTCACAAAAGTTTCACTGGGTTACACAGCTCGATGGCCTAAACGTCCGTGATATGAGAGGCTCTAAGACCTTAATTCGGCAAGCTCTTATGTTTGTGACTTTGTTGGCTCTAAGTCGGCAGTTTGGCAGCCTTTATGATCGTGGCCCGGTAGCCGTAATTTTTTCCGGCTTACATATCGTCCTGCATGGATGATAATATTGAAGACGTTCCTAGAGCTTGGCAGAATCTCTAACAATTCATTAGAATTATCTGCCTTGGATTCGTTCGCAGAAGCATACAAGCAACTCTCTGGGTAGGCTTAGTCGGATGAGAATATGATATGGGAGCTCTCCAAGATTCTTCACGAAGCACGCCTACAAATTGAAGATGACGTGGTACTTACGCTCAAAGCTAGACGGAGGAACGCGAGGATCTTGAAGAACTCCGGGGGCTACTGTTGTGGATATACCAAATAGGTATACCTACGGCATAGTCTCATACCGGCAAGCCCGGGTGGCCCACAGTTGGTGGTTAGGCCTATGGCATAACCGGACGGCCCAGTTGCCGATAGACAAGACGGAGGTCTAGTAGGGATAAAGGAAGGCGACGTGCCACCGTCTTAGATGGAAGCCGGAGCCTTGGAGGACACGAAGACTAGTTAGTGTTAGTATAAGACTCTGTAACCGTATCCGGCTGGGACTCTCCATGTAACCCTAGGTCCTGGCGCTCATATAAGCCGGCCTGCGGGAGCCTTTAGGGCACAAGCTAAACAATAGACAAGTGCATAGCACTACTCGCACACAGCGAACCCCCCAATCATGTAACTCGGCGTATTGCCATTATAGTGATTTATAGCAGGAGTAGGATCTCGCCATCGTCGTGAGATCTGAACCTAGGTAAACTGTGTCACACCGACCCGAACGCTCTCCGTCTTACCCCATGTCTCTAAACTCGCTGTTGGGATACCCCTTTGGCGTACGTGTCGACAAAACCACGACAAAGGGACAAATCTCCTCAGGATGTCGGGTCCCGGACGGGTTCATCAGAACGAAGACGGAGGGATGCGCGCAACAAGAAGGATGTTATCCCCATATCCTCCGACCATGGAGAAAAAACCCGACCTCGTCGCCCATCGCCACCGCCCCGATCCCCCCGACGTCAGGAAGACTATAAGGCTCACCATCGTACGGATATGCCCCCACCAAAGCAGTGCGGCATCGTCATCCGCGACAACGTGGCTCAGACCCGTCATGATGAAGAGCGCAACCAAGGACACAAGAGCAGGTCACACCATGACCCTTCGCGTCCGACAAGCAACCGTGACAGGCGTGAGGCGTTGCAGGAGGGTAACAGCAAGAAGGCTAACCCACCGCCACCTCCGCCTCCGTCGCCGCCAAGCAGTCACCATGGCGGAAGAAGCCCGCGTCGTTCACGCAGCCCATCCCCTGTTGACAAAAAGAAGAAGAACCCGGAGCCATACGATGCACGTTCACGGATCGATAAGATCCACGAGGCCCGGGAAGGACCATACCTGGGACCACGTTGCTTTGGACTTGCAATACGGTCCGCAACTTACCCCAAAGGTATCCGGATTAACAAGACCATCAAGCCCTATGACGGCACCACCGCCAGCCACATGGTTGCAGGACTATGGAAACACGGTGGAGATTGCCGGAGGCAACCCCAACGTCGCCGTCAAGTACCTCCCGCTAATGTTGGCGGGCATGGCCCGTCAATGGATCGACGATTTGCCGGAGAAATCTATCTACAACTGGCTGGACATGCAAGAAGCGTTCACCAAGAACTTTGAGGGTACATACAAGCGTCCCTGCACTATGGGCGATCTACAGCGGCGCGTGCAAGAAAAAGACAAGACATCTCGCGCCTACCTCTCCCGATGGCTGGATATGAAGAATTCCTTTGCAGGAGTGCACGCTCAGACCGCAATGGCCGCCTTCATCGATGGGTTGGAAAGGGGCACGTTGCTCCGACATAAGCTGAAGCGCTTGCAGGACAATCACCAGCTTGACTTGAATCAGATGATTCAGTTAGCTAGTGAGTTCACATCTGCCGATGACGATGCTCGTGGCTCTTTGCCGACAACGGCCGTTCCAACTCAAGCTCGGAGGAACAACAGTACAAAGCAGAAAACCGCTCCAAAAGAAAAGCAATCTACCGACATGGTCGCTATGACTTTTGCAGGACGAGGAGAAGGCGGACAACGTGGCCGAGGAAGGGGAGCTGGCCGTGGGCAGCAACGAGGAAGTGAAACCACCTCGGCGCCGCTCCGCGTTCCCCAAACCTACGAGGAGTACCGCGATATTCCGTGCCTCGTACACCTCGACGCCAACGGCAAGGCCACCCATACCAATCGACACTGCAAGTTCGTCAACGACCTCAAGGAAGACCCGGAGTCTGGCTACAAGCAAAGTCGGAAGAACAGACCGCCAGGCAAGGGCAAAGGGAAGAAGAACAAGGAGGAGTCCAAGGATTCAAGTGACATGGACGAAGACGTTGACCCCAAGAATGCCGCCAAGAGCGACGACAAAGGCAAGAACCCCTTCACAAAGAAGGCTCCAGTCTACCACACTTTCCTTGGCACTCCCACCGTCCGACAACAGAAGACCTCTTTGAGGATCCTGATGGCCACTCTCCCCCTAGTCCCCCAGTACCTGCGCTGGTCGGAGGTTCTAATAATAAGGACAGGACGGACCACCCAGACCTCATACCTACAGAGAACTAGTACGCCATGGTCATCAACACCTTGATTGACGGCGTGGAGTTCACCAAATGTATGGTGGATAGTGGAAGCAGCATCAACATCATGTACCTGGATACACTATAGAAGATGAACTTGACGGAGGCAAACCTAAGGCGGATCAACACCATCTTCGACGGCGTAGTCCCTGGTCGGGAGGCTCGGTTCCTTGGGTGCATTACACTTCAGGTTGCCTTTGGCGATGTTAATAATTACCGCCAAGAGCGCATGACCTTCGAGGTGGTCCCCTTCAAGAGCGTGTACCACGTCATATTCGGCCGCGACATATTCCACATGTTCATGTCCAAGCCATGCTTCGTCTACAACAAACTCAAGATACCTGGACCAAACGGTGTCATCACCGTATCCGGAAGCTTTACCAAGGCAAGGGACTGCGAGATCAATGAAGCAGCCGTTGCAGAAGCTGTCCTCTACAGCGAAGAATTCAAAGAGATCCAGAGCAAGGTTAATGACTCAGAGATGCCCGCATCGAAGAAGCAGATCTCCGACTCCATTCATGCGTTCAAGGCCGCCATCGAAACCAAGCCGGTGGAACTTGTGGTAGGCGATGCCTCCAAGACCGTCGCCATTGGGACGAACATGGATCCCAAATAGGAAAGCGCGCTCGTCGAGTTCCTTCGTGATAATAGGGACATCTTTGCTTGGCAACCTGCCGACATGAAAGGTGTACCTAGGGAACTTGTCGAGCACAGCTTAAACATTGATCCAAAATGCAAACCAGTGAAACAACCTCTACGACGCTTTGGAGATGAGAAGAGACCCGCCATTGGAAAAGGGATAGCTAGGTTACTTAAGGCTAGATTTATCCGAGAAGTCCTTCACACCCAATGGGTGGCCAATCCTGTACTTTTCCCCAAAAAGGGAACCAATGAATTAAGAATGTGCGTTGATTACACCGGCTTGAACAAAGCGTGCCCCAAAGATCCGTTTGCTTTGCCTCGCATTGACCAAGTCATTGAGTCGACGGCTGGCTCGGAACTTTTGTGTTTTCTCGATGCATACTCAGGATACCACCAGATCAAGATGAGGAAGTCGGACCAATTGGCCACTTCGTTCGCTACCCCATACGGCACGTTTTGCTATGTCACGGTGCCCTTTGGGCTGAAAAACACAGGTGCTACCTACCAGCGGACAATGCAACGTTGCCTTCACGACCAAATTGGTCGGAACGTTCACGCCTATGTGGACGATATCGCGGTGATGTCTAAAAAGTCAAACGACTTAATCTCCGACTTAAAAGAAACCTTTGATAATCTCCGGAAATACAACATGATGCTTAACCCTAAGAAGTGCGTCTTCGGGGTTCCAGCCGGCAAATTGTTGGGCTTCATCGTTTCCCAACGTGGAATCGAGGTCAACCCGGAGAAAATCAAGGCCATCTTAAACATAAACCGTCCGACATGCCTAAAGGACATTCAACGACTAACAGGTTGTGTTGCAGCAGTTAGTCGGTTCGTCAGCCGAATTGGAGAGAAGGCCCTGCCACTGTACAAGTTGCTGAAGAAGGCGGACAAATTCACATGGACGGACAAAGCAGACGCAGCATTGAAGCAGCTCAAGGATATTCTTTCCTCGGCGCCCATCCTTGCAGCACCCGAGCCTGGAGAGCCCCTGTTAATTTACATGGCGGCAACCAACCGGGTTATCAGCATCGTCGTCGTGGTAGGGCAGAAGGAACCAGGCTATGAGCACGGAGTTCAACGACCAGTTTACTACGTGAGCGAGGTCTTGACGGAGTCCAAGCAGCGTTACCCGCACTACCAAAAGATAGCTTATGGAGTATTCCTTGCTTCTCGGAAGCTGAGGCATTACTTTCAGGAGCACCCAATCACAGTGGTGAGCAAGACTCCACTGTCCGATATTATCAATAACAGCGATGCTACAGGAAGGGTCGCGAAGTGGGGCATCGAACTTGCCGCCTTCGAGATCACCTACAAGAGACGCGACGCTATCAAGTCACAAGCCTTGGCGGATTTTGTTGCAGATTGGACAGAGATGCCAGATGCTACTCCGTTGCCAGAACCAGAGTACTGGGTGATGCACTTCGACGGATCAAAGCTGCTCAACGGCTCGGGGGCTGGTGTATTGCTACAGTCACCAACAGGAGACAAGCTACACTACGTTCTGCAGATCCACTTCGAGGCTACAAGCAACATGGCAGAGTATGAAGCACTCATTCACGAACTACGTGTAGCCAAAGATATTGGCATCAAGCGCATAGTTTGCTGTGGAGATTCCGACTTGGTTGCCCAGCAGGTGGCTGGCACCTGGAATGCGCGGAACCCTATGATGGCGGCATATCGAGACGAAGTGGATGAGATAGCCAAGAGCTTCTTGGGCTACGAAGTAAAGTATGTGCCTAGGGAGCAAAACGAGGCGGCTGATCTGCTATCTAAGCTTGGGTCAGGGCGCAAGCGAATTCCGCCAGGAGTTTTCCTAGAGCATCTGTGCACACCATCCGTGAAGGGAGCCGACATTGACAACCCGGATAGAGCTGACTCTTTCGTCAACATGGTGACTAAGGTCCCGCCGGCTTGGACAAAACCGTTCATGGAATATCTCGAACACGGAACTTTGCCCGATGACAAAGTCAAAAGACGGCAAATAGTTTGACAAGCAAAGGGTTATACCATAATCAATGGGCAACTCTATAAAAGGAGCACTACTGGTGTATACCTAAAGTGTGTTTCCCAGCTAGAAGGTATGGAAATCCTGCGCGAAATCCATCTCGGAGATTGCGGGCATCACGCCGCTCCCCGATCGTTGGTCGCGAAAGCCTTCCGGCAAGGATTCTACTAGCTGACCGCGAAGGCGGATGCCGATAAGCTGGTTGAGACATGCACAGGATGCCGGTATTATGCCCGACAACCACATGTCCCTGCTGAAGAATTGCGAACAATACCAATAACTTGGCCGTTTGCAGTCTGGGGGCTAGACATGGTGGGACTGTTACAGACGTCACCTTGTGGGTTTACGCATCTGCTTGTAGCAGTTGAAAAATTCACCAAATGGATAGAAGCTAAACCCATTAGAAAGCTTGATGGGGCAACTGCCCTCAGGTTTGTCGGGATCTAGTGGTGAGATTTGGTCTCCCACATAGCATTATCACCGACAACGGAAGCAACTTGTCACTCGGAGAATTGGAGGCTTATTGCTGGGAGAAAGGCATCCGACTTGACCTTGCATCTGTGGCACACCCACAATCCAATGGTTAGGTTGAGCGAGCCAATGGATTAATTCTGTAGGGAATCAAGCCACGTCTTGATGCGCCGCTACATAGAGCAGCTGGAGCCTGGGCGGAAGAATTGCCATATGTGCTGTGGAGTTTATGAACTACACCCAACAGATCCACCGGCTACACCCCTTACTTCACGGTATATGGAGCAGAAGCCATCTTGCCTTCCAACATCCTCCATGATGCACCAAGAGTTTCCGCCTACGACGAGGATGACACTGAAGAATCCAGACGCCTAGATGTGGACCTTCTCGAGGAGGAGCGCGTTTTGGCATGCCAAAGATCCGCCATCTACCAACAGAAGCTACGTAGCTACCATAGTCACCGCGTTCGGCATCGCTCGTTTAAAGATGGGGATTTGGTGCTCCAACTTAAGCAGAAGAAGTCACACAAATTATCCCCGCCATGGGAAGGACCGTTCATCATAAGCAAGGCGCTACTCAATGGATCTTACTACCTTGTTGACAATCGTGAACTAAAGGATAGACCCAACAAGGATCATAAGCGTAAGCGACATGACCCGGATGATGACTACTCGGATCTTGATCGGCCATGGAGCATAGCACAACTACGTCCTTTTTACACTTAGCATTTTTTATCTAATTGTGTACCTCTTATATGATCAATGAAATAAAGCTCTTTGGTTCACTCATATTTCTGAGTCTTTTACCTCCTTTAGTGTTCATTTTTGGATCATGTAAAACCTTTATGCACAAGTATTGCGTTTGCACTTGTGAAAATTCCGCCTACGGGCGTTAGCTTAAGTTTTCTGGTCTACACGTTCTTTGTCGTTTTATGTGGATTCTGTAGTAGTGACTTTCGGCACTTATTGTCGGCGATTTTGTGCTCAGGTTATTGACGGTGACATTGGGCCTCCTCACCTAAGCGCTTGGTTCCGACAACGAGTCTTCCGACTCACGAAAAGTCAAGCATAAGAACCAAAGTAATGGATAAGCCAGCACTCGCTAAAAATATATACATGCTGGAAACTAGTTCTTAAGTAGCAGGACATAACAACCATTGTTTTCCACCTTAAAGTTACATCACCAAGTTTTTTCCGCGCACACACCAAAGGTGAAACAAATATTACAAAGTGTTTTTCATTCCTTGGGCGCAGGAGACTTGGAAGCAGCATCGTCACCAGCCGGAGAATCACCCTCAACGTCGGCACTATGATGAGACTCGGAGGAGTCTTGGTTGACGCTGTCGATGGTGTTCATGGGCACGAAGACATCGTTGTCCACCAACTCGGCAACTCTGGTGTCATAACCCGCGAGTGATGACAAGATGGCTTCATGATCAATCTCTTTGTCATCATCGTCAACGTCGGGGATACCAGAGGTCACCGTGTCGATGTCGGCATCTTCGTAGTGTTCCTTCACCATTGACAACGCCATCCTTGCACCATCACGTGCACATGAAGCTTTCCAGCTTGTAACACGCTCGGGGGCTCGACGCAGAATCTCTGAGTACTTCGTCACGGAGTCCGAGGCCTTGATGTATATCTGGAGGGGCTTGACAATCTCTTTGGCCTGGGTGATGGTGGTGTTGATGAAGTTGCCGGCAAGAACCATGCATTCCTTGTCCGAAGGAGGCGAGCGAGTTAAACCCATAGGAGCTGCACATTCCGACAAGGAGCGCATGAGTTCAATAAATTCTAAGTATCTAGACTATAGAAATACAAGGCGAAGGAAACTTACTAAAGATGCTGGCCTTAGCCTGCCAGAGGATGTCCGCCAGGGATTCTTTCTCTTGTTGGAGGAGCTTAAACGCCTCGTTATGGCATTGGTTTTGCTCATCAGCAGCTTGCTTTTGATCTTTTAAGATCGCTCCTCCTTCAAGTGATTGATTTCCGCGGAGGCGGAGTCCTGCAGGGCCTTCATGGAATCCTCATGCATTTTCAGCATCTCCTTCCTCTCCTCCTTAAGGATCTTGTTCTCGTTGTCCAGCTGCTGGATGTGCTTGGACTGCTCGATAATGTCCTTGGCCTTGGTGACATGTTCTGCAAGCCGGAGAAAACAAAGTACACAGTGAGTACTCGGAGAATGAAGGCACAGAAACAAGACGGAAATGCGCAAAAAGAAAATAGACTCTTGTTTTTGATGATCTGTTCCTTCAAGATGGCAGTTTTACCCTTTTCGGCTTCAAGATCTACGTGCATCTTTTGGTACTTATCGTTGGCCATGCCCCTCCGAGCATTCTCGTTCTGTGGAAAAAAGGAAAAAGTTAAACCGTTGTTTAGTCTGCTTGGAGCACCTAGTCGGAAGTTTTCCACCTAGGCGCTCGGGGGGTACAGCGAGAGTTTTTTACTTAGCAATATGCTTAGCTTTTCTTTAAGCATCTAGTCAGAGCTAATTCAGTTCTCGATTAGAAGCTTGGGGGCTACAGTATAAATATTTTAACTCGGAATCTGCTTAGCTTTTCTTTAAGCATCTAGTCGGAACTAATTCGGTTACAACTAGAGGCTTGGAGGCTACAGTGTTGAAAATTATAAACACTGCATATGCTACTCTTAAAGCATCTAGTCGGAATAGTTTGTTCCATCTAAATGCTTGGGGGCAGTGAGAGTTTTTTGTAACTTAGTCACTCTTAGAGCATATAGATACAAAACCTATGGTTTTCCGTCTACATCCTCGGGGGCTACAGTGGGATACTCATATGAAATGCAAAAGGCAAAGTAAAACTTACAAGTGCAATAATCTTGAGGTTCGTAGCGCTCTCGGCTAGAAGCTTGCCAAAGGAGATGCTATTTCCTTGCAAGATATCCGCTTGTAGGAGAAGCTCCTCAAGACCACATGTCGGAGATGATGGTACTCCTCCAGGAACCAGAATTGTGTTACTCGGCGTGAGCGCCGGGTAAACTATCTTCGGAAACTCAAAGGGTTTCTGGGGAGCATGGGCACTGCCTTCGGCAGAGGTACTATCTTCCACCACCGCCTTGCCGCCACCGATGGCATCCTTAGCCGGAGCTTCAGCCATTTGTAGAGCGGTGCTCTCCTGCGTCGCCTGCTCGCCGACAACAGCAAGTTCGGTAGAGGCGCCAGAATCCACTTCCATGGCGGAAGGGCCTGGTGCCTCCTTAGCTTGTGAGCTTGTCAGAGCAGATGAGGGCTTGACGGCAGGGGTAGCAGTGGCGATGGCGGGGAAGGCGTCGCGATGCAGCATGTCCTTGATATTTCGAGAAGCCCCCAAAGTTTTTGAGGTCTTTTTGAGGCTGGTCGTGGCTTTCTTCCTGAAACATGCAAATGCATAAGTACAGGAACAAAACATCCAAATAGACAAATGTCGGAGAATGAGAATCTTACACTAGGGGGGTGCTTTGGCAAAGATCCCGGTGGCTTTTCTCTTTTCCGCCTCCAGGGCGGCGGTAGTATTTTTGGAGGCTCCACCCTCCGTCTTCTTCTTCTTGCCTCTGTCGGCAGTGTCAGAGGTGGAGCTCTTCCGCTTTCGCGCCAATGGGACCTCGTCGTCGGACACGACCGTGACTTCCTTCATATTTGGATCGTAGATTTGGGCAGTCAGGTTGCCCTCGTCTAGATCGCTAAGCTGTTAAGTGAGAAATCACCGTGTTAGATAAGATGGTATTGGCAAGACGGAAAAACTGGAGCATATGTCGTACACGGAAAATAAATACCTACCTTTGGGCACTTGCCTTCTATGAACATGTCGTAGGTGATGGTGAAGCCATGCTTCTTATCCTTCACCTTGACGATGTCCTTTAGGCAAATCTTGACAGAGTCGCTCGAGAAGTTATTCACAGAGATCTAGAGGCTATCCTTTCGATCACTGGTATACTCGTGCATATACTTCGTGCGTGCCGCAGAGGCTGGATTCGCCTGATGAACCAACACATAGCTAGGTCCAAGCCGGTCAAACCCGTCTCTACAAACCATTCGATCCGCCTTATAGCACGGGAAGCGTCGAGGTCGGAGGGAAGGGAGGCTTGGGATCTCCATGTGGAAACTTCAGCGGCGGCTCCATCCACGAAGTCCGGGTACGTCACTTCTCGGCCTGCCAGAGGAATGTCGGGGCCGTAGAAGTACGTCCGTTGCCAGTTCTTGCTGGACTCGTGACCGACGATGTCGGGGAACCGCCGGCCAGGTCGAATCTTGAAGCTTATGGTGCCACAGTTCCTAAGCTCCTCCTTACTATGTTCGGCTTCACGTTTGACGGTGAAGAAGTACACGAACAAGTCTAACCTAGGCCTTATCCCTAGGTAACCCTCGCAAAGTGCCGCGAAGTTGCTAAGCACTAAGATACTATTGGGGGAGAGGTTGTGGGGCTGGACCTTGTAGTGGTTTAAGACGGAGAGGAAGAAGTGGGAGATGGGCAAGGAAACGCCGCGTACCAGCTGAGCTTTGAGGTGCACCTTTTCTCTGGCTTGGGGAGAAGGTGTCACCTCGCCGGCCGACGCCGCCCGCCAGGCAGGCCCCTCTGTCGCAGGGAGGTAGCCTTCGGCAACCATTTCTTGGATGTCGCGGTCGGTGATGTCCGAGCTGCGCCAATCGCCCTTATGCGAGTCTGGCTCCTCCTCCAGTGGCTCTAGCGCCGCCAGATTGTGGTCGCCGCCGGTGGACTCGATCACCGCCGATGCGGGGATGACCAAGCCCTCTGGAGGCACGACGATGGAGCTCACCGGCTTCGCCGTGGCTTTGCTCGACGCCGCCATCAATGGGGAGGTGCTACTGCTAGCCATGGAATGAGGGGTGGATGCGACTGGTGCAGATGGGAGCTAGGGTTTTCGAGGTTTCTCGCGGAGAGCTCGAGGAGACGTGCGGCTGGAGAAAGAAGACAACAGAAGAAGAATGAGGTAAAAAGTGGAGAATTCCCCACGGTTACTATTTATCATCCTCGGCGTCAAGATTCGTGCAGCTTAATCGGACGGTTGCGGCGTAAACAACGTGTTCGCGAACGTGCGCGGAAATTTCGCCATGTCTCCAACCGTCGCCGCTAACGGTTCGTATCGCTCGCGCGGGAAAATTGGATATGATTGCGTTCTCTGCATGTGTGAGTTACGAGGCATCGCTGACCTAAGCCTACATTGTCCTAGATGACACGGGTAGATGAGCCGTCACATCGAAGATTCCGGCATAGACGGATTTAATCTGACTACGGAAGAGTACGATGGAAGATTCAGCATTTCTCGGACTTATAAGTTGAAGACGGAGAAAACCTTGCAGGGTTCTTTGGGAGGACTACAAGATATTGCTTGACGATTTTCCGACATCCATCTAGACGGAGCATTCCACGTAAAGAGGCAAGACGGCGCAAGATCTCGGAGTTCTCCGGGGGCTACTGTTGGGGATATGCTATATGGGTATCCTTATAGCATGTCTCTTATCCTGCTAACCCGGGTGGCCCATAGTCGGTAGCATGGCCTATGGCCTGCTGGGCGACCCAGTTAAGTGGATCCAGAAGGGAGGCCCATGCCGGATAAAGGAAGGCTACGGTGGAGTCACCAACGTACCCGGAGCCTTGGAGTGCAAGATACACAAGACTAGTAATAGACAGTGTAGGACTCTGTAACCTGTCCGGCTAGGACTTTTCCCTGTAACCCTAGGACCTGGCGACTATATAAGTCGGGCCTATGGGAGCCTTTAGGGCACAATCTCATACGATAACTTAGACTCTCTAGTCACCTCGCACATCGAACCAATCTCTATAACTCGGCGTATTGCCCTTATAGTGATTTATAGCAGGAGTAGGGTTCCTCCACTATTGTGGGATCTGAACCTGGGTAAGCTATGTTACCTCGTACCCGTCAACCGTCCGCCTTACTCCACGTCTCTAAACACGCACTATGAGGACCCCTCCATGGCGTACTTGTCGGCAATACCATGACAGGCAGCTCCGTTAGTGAGCACGTGCTTAAGATGTCTAGGCACGCAAACAAGCTTCAAAGCTTAGGAATAGTGATTCCTAATGCTTTAGGGATTCACCGTGTACTCCAATCACTGCCACCAAGTTACAAGAACTTTGTGATGAACTATAATATGCAAAACATGGACAAGTCGTTGCCCGAACTCTTCTCCATGTTAAAGTCTGCAGAAGTGGAGATCAAGAAAGGGCACCAAGTGTTGTTGGTCAATAAGACCACCAAATTCAAGAAGCAAGGCAAGTCTAAGAAAAAGGGAAACTTCAAGAAGGGCGGTAAGAAAGTTACCGCGCCAGCGAAGAAGACCAAGGCTGGGCCTAAGGCTGATACTGAGTGCTTTTACTACAAGGGAGAGGGTCACTGGAAGCGGAATTTCCCTAAGTACTTGGCGGATTTGAAGAAATGCAACATCAAGAAGAAAGGTATATCCGATATGCATGTTATTGATGTGTATCTCACTAGTACTCGTAGTAGTGCCTGGGTATTTGATACTGGTTCGGTTGCTCATATTTGCAACTCGAAACAGGTACTGCAGAATAGACGGAAACTAGCGAAGAACGAGGTGACGATGCGCATTGGAAATGGATCAAAGGTTGATGTGATCGCGGTCGGCACGCTACCTCTTCATCTACCATCAGGATTAGTTTTATACTAAAATAATTGTTATTTGGTGCCTGCGTTGAGCATGAACATTATATCAGGATCATGTTTATTGCGAGACGGTTACTTGTTTAAGTCCAAGAATAATGGTTGTTCGATTTATATGAGTAATATGTTTTATGCACATGCACCTTTGATAGATGGTCTATTCTTATTGAATCTCGATTGTAGTAATACACACATTAATAACATTGAAGCTAAATGTTTGAAATTGAGTGATAACTCGATCTATATGTGGCACTGTCGTCTTGGTCATATTGGAGTGAAGAGTATGAAGAAACTCCATTCTGATGGACTTCTTGAATCACTTGATTTCGAATCACTTGAAAGATGCGAAGCATGTGTGATGGGTAAAATGACTAAGACTCCATTTTCTGGTATGATGGAGCGAGCTACAGACTTATTGGAAATCATACATACCGATGTGTGTGGTCCAATGAGTGTAGCATCGCGCGGTGGTTATCTCTATGTTCTTACCTTCACGAATGACTTGAGTAGATATGGGTATATCTATTTCATGAAACATAAGTCTGAAACTTTCGAGAATTTAAGGAATTTCAAAGTGAGGTAGAGAATCAACATAATAAGAAGATTAAATTTCTGCGATCTGATCATGGAGGTGAATATCTAAGTTACGAGTTTGGCGGGCATTTGAAGAAATGCGGAATACTTTCACAATTGACACCGCCGGGAACACCTCAACGTAATGGTGTGTCCGGACGTCGTAATCGAACTCTCTAAGATATGGTTCGTTCTATGATGTCACTTACATATTTACCGCTATCATTTTGGGGTTATGCATTAGAAACAATTGCATTCACTTTAAATAGGGCACCATCTAAATCCGTTGAAACGACACCGTATGAATTATGGTTTGGAAAGAAACCTAAATTATCGTTCCTTAAAGTTTGGGGTTGCGAAGCTTATGTAAAGAAGTTACAACCCGACAAGCTTGAACCCAAAGCGGAAAAATGCGTCTTCATAGAATACCCGAAGGAAACTATTGGGTATACCTTCTATCATAGATCCGAGGGCAAAATCTTCGTTGCCAAGAATGGATCCTTTCTAGAGAAGGAGTTTCTCTCGAAAGAAGTGACTAGAAGGAAAGTAGAACTCGACGAGGTTGTTAAACCTTCTCTCAAACTTGCGAGTAGCGCAGCACTGGAAGTAGTTACTATGGCGCCTAGACCAATAAGAGAGGTAGCTAATGATGTTGATCATGAAACTTCGGTTGAAGTAACTACAGAACCTCGCAGGTCAACGAGAGTTCGTACCACTCCTGATTGGTATGATCCCGTTATGAGTGTCATGTTGGTGGACAACACCGATGACCCTGCGACGTATGAGGAAGCGATGATGAGCCCAGATTCCAATAAATGGCAATAAGCCATAAAATCTGAGATTGGATCCATGTACAAAACCAAGTATGGACTTTGGTGGAATTACCGGATGGCCGGAAGGCTGTCGAGAACAAATGGATTTTCAAGAAGAAAACAGATGATGATGGTAATGTTACTGTCTATAAAGCTCGACTTGTCGCAAAAGGGTTTCGACAAATTGAAGGAGTTGACTACGATGAGACTTTCTCACCGATAGTGAAGCTAAAGTCTGTGAGGATTTTGTTAGCAATCGCTGCATATTATGATTATGAGATATGGCAGATGGATGTCAAAACGGCGTTCCTCAATGGAGACATTGATGAAGGGTTGTATATGGTACAACCCAAAGGTTTTGTCGATCCTAAAGATGCTAACAAGGTATGCAAACTTCAACGGTCCATTTATGGATTGAAGCAAGCATCCCGGAGTTGGAATCAATGTTTTGATAAGATAATCAAAATCTTTGGTTTTATACAAACTTATGGAGAAGCTTGTATTTACAAGAAAGTGAGTGGGAGCTCTGTAGCATTCTTAATACTATATGTAGATGACATATTGTTGATTGGGAATGATGTAGACCTTCTTAATAGTGTCAAGGATTATTTGAATAATAGTTTTTCAATGAAAGATCTTGGCGAAGCAGCTTACATATAAGGCATAAAGATTTATAGAGATAGATCGAGACGCCTAATATCATTGTCACAGAGTACATATTTGGACAAAGTTCTAAAGAGGTTTGGAATGGAAGATAGCAAGAAAGGGTTCTTGCCCATGTTGCCCAATATGACCTTGAGTAAAACTCAAAGTCCTGCAACGGCAGAAGATAGAGAAAGGATGAGTAAGACTCCCTATTCCTCAACCATATGATCTATTATGTATGCCATGTTATGTACTAGACCCGACATTGCATATGCTGTTAGTTTGACTAGCAGATATCAAAGTGATCCAGGAATAGATCATTGGACATCGGTCAAAAACATCCTTAAGTACTTGAGAAGAACCAAGGATATGGTTCTTTCTTATGGAGGTGATGAACAACTCGTTATTAATGGTTACACCGATGCTAGTTGGAACACCGATCCGGATGATTCTAAATCTCAATCTGGATACGTATTTACTTGGAATGGTGCAGCAGTTAGCTGGAGGAGCGCAAAGCAAAGTGTTGTGGCAAGATCTTCAACTGAATCAGAATACATAGCTGCTTCAGAGGATTCACAAGAGGCGATATGGATGAAGGAGTTCATTACAGAGCTTGGTGTGGTTCCAAGTGCGTTGGACCCAATGTCTATCTATTGTGATAACATGGGAGCCATAGCAATGCGCAAGAACCAAGGTCACACAAGAAGCTAAAGCATATCAAGCTACGTTTTCACGCTATTCGACAACATGTCCAAGATGGTGACATAAAGATTTGCAAAGTACACACAGATCTGAATGTGGCGGATCCGTTGACTAAACCTCTCCGGAGGGCAAAACATGACCAGCACCAAACCGCCATGGGTGTTTGGTATATCACCATGTAATCTAGATTAGTTGACTCTAGTGTAAGTGGGAGACTGTTGGAGATATGCCCTAGAGGCAATAATAAAAGTGGTTATTATTATATCTTTGTGTTTATGATAAATGTTTACATTCATGCTATAACAATATTAACCAGAAACATTAATACTTGTGTGATTTGTAAACTAAATTAGAGTCCCTAGTAAAGCCTCTTTATAATACTAGCTTGTTGGTTAATAGATGATCGTGGTTTCTTGATCATGAACATTGAGATGTTATTAACAACAAGATCATATCATTAGGAGAATGGTGTGATGGACATACTCCTATAGATAAGCATAGCATGAAGATCAAGTCATTTCAATAGTTCGTTTGCTATAAGCTTTCTGATACATAGTAACCTAATTCCTTCGACCATGAGATCATGCTAATCACCTTTACCGGAAGGATGGTTTGATGACATCAAACACCACACCGTAACTGGGTGGCTATACAGGTGGCATTGAGTGTTCGGAAAGTATGGGTTGAGGCACATGGATCAAGAGTGGGATTTGTCCATCCATATGACGGATAGATATACTCTAGGCCCTCTCGGTGGAATGTCATCCAATTAGCTTGCAAGCATGTGACTGGCTCACAAGGGATCACATATCATGGGAACGAGAAAAGAGTACTTATCGGTAACGAGGTTGAACTAGGTATGCAGAGATACCGACGATCAAAACCTCAGATAAGTAAACTATCATGAGAAAAGGGAAATTGGTATCGTGTGTAAGTGGTTCATTCGATCGCAAAATAATCATAGAAATATGCGGGATCCATATGAATTTCCAGATTCCTCTATTGGTTATTGATCGGAGAAGAGTCTCGGTCATGTCTGCATAATTCACGAACCGTAGGGAGACACACTTAAGGATTCGATGTTGTTTAGTAGATATGGAATGTTAGTAGGGATATCGAATGTTGTTCGGAGTCTCGAATGGGATCCGAGATATCACGAGGAGATCCGGAATGGTCCGGAAAATAGGATTCATATAAGGAAAGTACGATTCCGGAGTTCGTGAATGATTTCGATTTTTCATCGGAGAGGTTCTAGAAGGTTCACCGGACCGGAAGGGGAATGGTCCATGAATGTGTTAAGGTAAGTGGAATGATTGGATCATATCCTATGTCACTTGGTGTGGACATTTGTGAGAGAGAATTAAAGCTCTAAATTGAAAGTCAAACGGCAGGTTTGAAAAGTCAAACTGGAACAATGGTTTCCTAGTGGAAGAAGGAAAGAGTCCTTCCAACTTAGGTTTGGAAGTGGATTCAAACTCCCCTCTCTCTAGGCTTCCCCCTCTCATAAATAGAGGGGGAGGGCTGCCCCAAACACACGAGCCCTAGCCCTCCCACACCCGCGACGCCGCGCCGCCGCCTCGCGTTGTTGCCGCCTTGTCGCCACCGCCCTAGCCGCCATCGACACCTCCTCCTCCTCCCGGTCTTCTAAACCCTAGATCACCGGGAAACCCTAGATCCACCATAACTCGCACCGGCTAAGGCAAAGCCCTGCGGGATCTTCCCTCTACTTCCAACACCACGCCGTCGTGCTGTCGGAATCGCGAGGGGAGAACTACAACGTCCGCTGCCTGCTGGAACAAGGGAGAGGAAGGTCTTCATCGAGTACCGAACGTGTGATCGACTGCGGAAGCGCTGCCGGAACGCAGCGCCGAAAGGATCTCTACGCGATCTTGAGATCGGCAAGTGTACGACTACATCACCCACGAGAATCTTCTTTCATTAACTGCTTTGGAATCTTCGAGGGTGAGTGCGTCTATCGACTCATTGCTACAATCTAGTAGATAGATCTGGGCTTGTTTGCGTGCATGCGGTAGAATTTTTTTGTTTTCCATGCTACGAACCCCTACACAACTAAGTACCAAGATCTATCTACTAGATACAAGCAACGGGTGGATATACATCCATAGAATACATACCCTCAAAGACCGAATAGCGATAACAAGGTTGTACTCGTTGATGATGTAGACGAACGCTTGCCGATCTCAAGATCGTGATGAAGTCCATCTGGTCCATCCGGTCCAGCACCATTAAGTCCAGCACCGCAAAGTAGTAGTGCATCCATGATCGCACACACGTCCGGGGTACCCCGACAACCTCCGCGCCCTCGTTCCAGCGAAGCAGTGGAAGCAAAAAATCCTTCCAGAAAAAGCCAGTGGGAACATGTATCTCGCTGATCCGAGACCATGGGGAAATTCTAAAAGAGGGGGAGGGATCCTTCATGAGGAGGTGTACTTTGAGAGGAGGAGAGGATGGCAGCCCAAGGGGCATGGCGCCCAGCCATGGTGGCTTTCCCCACCTCTTCGACATTCATGTGGGTGGAGCTCCCATCAAAATGAAAAGCCTCCACTCCCATAAAAGAGCCTCCACTCAAAATTCCACTCACATTCATTAAATTTCCACCAAATTTAATGCAACCTCTCATCTAAATAAAACTCTTTTATTTATTTATTCAGAATTTTGTTAATTACTCTAATTAACAAACATTCACATAAAACCCCTTATAACATTTCAATTTCACATAGAGAACCAGTTTCAGCAATTCAACCGAAACAGTTTGGTGTCTAGTAAAATAAATTCCTGCGCTTTCCTTTTTCTTTCTCTGGCATATTATTTGCTCCAAATGGTGTCAGTATCCCTTAAGTGTGTCACCCTATGGTTCGTGAATAATTTAGACATGATCGAGACCGCTCTCCGATCAATAATCAGTAGAGGGACCTGGAGATCCGTACTGACTCCCACATATTCAACGATGAATTTTGTGATCGTGTGAAACTTATACACATGTAACTCAATCCCTTTCTCTCGCGATATATTACATGTCTAAGATTCGATCATCAGTATCTCCATACCTAGTTTGATCTCGTTACCGACATGTACTCTTTTCTCGTTCCCGTGATATAACATTCTAGTGATCAAATCACTTGCTTGCAAGCTAACTAATGTGATATCACCGAGAGGGCCCAGAGTATATCTCTCCATCATCGGGATGGACAAATTCCACTCTTGATCCATGAGCCTCAACATAACACCTTTGTATCACTGAACCCATCTTTATAATCACCCTGTTACAGTGTGACGTTTGATGTTATCAAGATACTCTTCGTATGATGTTATAGCAATATAAACACAATGACTTTGATCGTAATGCTATACTTCGGATGAATGTTCATCACACAATTCCAATAATGTTGTGACCTCGTTATTAACAACATCCAATGTCCATGATCAGGAAACCTTTGATCATCTTGTTAATCAACGAGCTAGTTTATAAGAGAGCCATAACTAGGAACTTCATTTTTGTTTATTAAACACACATGTATTAACGTTTCCGTATTAATACAATTATAGCATGCAAAATAAACTTTTATCATAAATAAGGAATACGATAATAACCACTTTATTATTGCTTCTTGGGCATATTCCCTTCAAAATAAACTTGAACCATTGTGTCATCTATGTTGTATATGCTTGCACTTATACGTTGGAATTAGCAGAACCATGCTATCATGGGGAACGCTTTCAATATTGCACTTGTACATTGTACCCAGTTGATATCATGCTCTTTTGTTTGTGGATGCCGTCGGTGTGAAATAAAAGGGGAGCTTGTAAGTCCATGGAGTTATGTATGTGTGTTAGAGAAACACCTGGGCCGCTAGCCTAAGCCAAACTTGCAGCATCACCATAGTGAGCAATCTATGAAGTTTTCTTCTTATAAAAAAAAGAGAGATATGTTGAAAAGAGGAAAGAGAGAAAAAAGCACCATTTTCCCATGGTAAATAAGAAGATCGCTGAGATGCTCATTGTTTGCTTGCCTTATCATTTTGATTATGGGATAGCTCCTGTATCATGTGCAAGGGGGACCCCGTTGGCGGTTCTCTATGATACACATGTACTTACTATGACAAGAACTTACAGGTAACTAAAGTTGAGTAGCATGAGGAGAGGCCCTCGTACTCAAGGGACATGAGATTGCCAACTTATACTTTGTCAAGCATATACTCCATAGTTTGTTCACTTTAACCTTAATCACTTCAAGATGCTTATGATAGGGGCAATGAGAGCTGAAAGCTAACAAGTACCATAATTTTTGGAAGCTCTTTATGAGACTTGAAATCCCTGCTTCCCTTTATGAAGGGCCTATCTTCCACAATTATATTGAGTCTCCACCTTCTATCCTTAGGCACCAATTAAGAGAGCATAATTGCCATTCTTAGTTCTATGTGCATTGTCCCAAAACTTATTGATTGACGCATATTGTTGATATTGCTTGCTCTTGAACTATTTGTATCTAGTCACTCTTATGAACTTTGAAGGTGTCCTATGCATTTATTGCTACTCTATGAGGGACAAGCTGAATGCCACTATGCTATGTTTTCTATATGTGAAACAAACAAACGTCTTTCAATGCATTGTTATTCATGATCTTTGTTTGTATCCTTTCATGATGCAGCATAGTTACTTTGTCTTATTGTTAGAACTTCTTCCTTCATGCTCATGTTTAGAGTACTTTGATCCCATCTTTTAATGCTTGCAAATGGTTTGATCTTGATTTTGATAGTGCATGCCACCTGAAAAATTATTCTTTTTATCACTTACCTACTCGAGGATGAGCAGGAGTTAAGCTTGGGGAAGCTTGATACGTTGTAAACGTATCTATAATTTTTGATGTTCCATGCTTGTTTAGTATCTACTTTGCTTTACTTTGTCTACACTTTGAGGTATTTTTATATGTTTTCTGGGACTAACCTATTAAAAAGATGCCATAGTGCCAGTTGCCTGTTTTCTTCTATTTTTGTTTATAGAAAAGTCAGAAAATCAATATTCTCGGAATTGGACGGGACAAAAGCCAAAGTCAATATTTTACCATGGGGAACACGGAGCCAGAAGACGAGACGTAGGAGGGCCTCGAGGGGGCCACACCCCTAGCCGCGCGGCCTGTCCTGGCCCGCGCCTGGGGGGTGCATCTGCCTCGGGCACCCCCTCAGCCTCCCTCTTTGCCTATAAGAAGCCCCCGATACCTAAACCCTAAGTACCTGATCAATCTTACATGAAACAATCCAGATCCACCGCCACCATCGTCCCTAGATCGGGGGGATCTGAAGCTCTTCCCGGCACCCTGCCGGAGCGGAGAGATCATCTCGGAGGCCTTCTTCATCGCCATGCTAGCCTCCGGTATAAAGCGTGAGTAGTTCCACCTTGGACTACGGGTCCATGTAGTAGCTAGATGGTTGTTTCTCCTCCTTTGTGCTACCATGTTTAGATCTTGTGAGCTCCGTTCATGATCAAGATCATCTATTTCTAATCATGCATGTTGTGTTTGCGGGGATCCGATGGATAGTGAGATTACTATGTTAGATTGGTTGATGATTCTATCTTATTGATTCTATCATGTATGTGTTGTTTAAGATCTTGCATGCTCTCCTTTCTAGTTCCTATCTTGGCCAAGTAGATTCTAGTGACTCCAAGAGGGAGTATTTATGCTCTATAGTGGGTTCATGCCTCTATTTAATCTAGGGAAGTGACAGGAACCTCTAAGGTTGTAGATGTGCTGTTGCTACTAGGGAGAAAACAACGATCTCTTGTTCATGAAACAAGTGTATTGTTTACTTTACACACCTTGCTTGAAGCAGTTATCCGTTGCTTGCAACTTAATACTGGAGGGGGTTCGGATGATAACCTAAAGGTGGATTACTAGTCATAGATGCAGTTGGATGGCGGTCTATGTATTTTGTTGTAATGCCCAATCAAATCTCATAGAATCATGAATGTCTAGTATTGCATTATTATGCCTTGCTCTGTCCTGTCAATTGCCCCGCTGTAATTTGTTTACCCAACATGTTATGTTGTTTATCTTAAGGAGAACACCTCTAGTAAACTATGGACCCCAGTCCAATCTTTACCATTGATACATCTTACAATGTTCCTGTTTACTTTCTGCAAACCACCATTACCTTCCACACCATACAGCTAATCCTTTGTTTTCACCAAACCGGTGAGATTGACAACCTCATTGTTCGTTGGGGCAAAGTCTTGAGTTTGTGTTGTGCAGGTTTCCAAGTTGCTAGGAACACCTTTGAGTCGTTTCCTTCCTCCTACTGGTTCGATAATCTTGGTTTCTTACTGAGGGAAAAATTGTTGCTGTGCTCATCATACCTTCATCTTGGGGTCTCCCAACGAAGCTCTACAGTGATCTGAGCCACACATCATCAGTAAGGCTTTTTCCTTTCGATCCTTTTCAGCTTCATATTCTGGTGGTCCTAATGGTCCTTTAACAACTTCACCTCTTCTTGTAACAACATTAGTAGAAACAGGAATATTTATATCATCACGAAGAAAAATTTGATAATCAGATGCTATTTGTTCACATTGGGTTTCAATCATACTGAGGTACTTGTTAAATAATTCTATTTCTTGGCCAATTTCCTCATAATTTTCTTTAAGTTCGACAAAAATCTTTTTATGTCTTTGAAATTGCTTATGCAAGTTATTGTAAGACTTTGTCCGTCGATGTTCCAATTCTTGAAAATCTTTTCTAGTTTCATCTTCTTCAGTTAAAACTTGTAATAAATCTACTTTTTTTCCTTGATAAGCTCTGAAGGTATACCTTTTTCTTTCATGGATTTACACACTTCAAGCATAAGATCAGGATTTATACAAAGTGTTCCCTTTTCCGGCTTAGTGCCAAAATCGGGATTATATAAAGAATCATTTTTAGCCCTAGTAGCCATTAATTCCAAACATTCTTTAATAGTTAAAGTATTTATCGATCCTCCTACTAATGAATCTAGCAATTCTCTGCATTGGGTATTAAGACTGTGGTAAAATAAGTGGCAAACAGTTGAATCAGAATAGCCATGATTAGGGATACTATTGATCATTCCAAAAAGTCTTTCCCAGGCTTGTGGATAGTTTTCTCCCATGTTCTGACTAAAATTGCCTATATTCTTTCTAAGTTCTGTTACCTTTGAAACAAGATTAAACCTGTTTATGAATTTGATGACGCAATTTTCCCAACATTTAATATAATGGCGAGGGAGAGAATATAACCAGTCTAAAGCTTTACCTTTGAGAGATCAATGAAATAATTTCAGACGAGAGAATTCTCTTGGCAAACCTTTTGGTCCAAGTGATGTTATCACATCGTTGAACACTCTAAGATGCCTTCCTGTGTCCTCATCTTCCCTTCCACTGAAAGCTTTTTCCTGCAAAATTTTAATAATTTCACCGTCAAATCGATATTCCCTAACTCCAGGATTAGGAAATTCTATTGGTTGTTTAAGAAATGCAAAGTTTGGAGCACTATTGTGACACCCCCAGGATCAGGGCTAAACAAATCCCAGTCCTCCGTCTGACATAAGCTTAACCTTGAGCTCGAGGGTATCCAGTGAAGAATCGGTAACACAACAGTGACCCTACGACACAAAAATTATTAAAGGAAGCTCATAACTGAGCAAAGAACCAAATTATTACAAGCAGAGGTCACTGACCACAAACATCAAACAACAAAAGGAAAATTATGCTATTAAGTATAGCAAACTTGAAAAATGGTCTAAGAGGCCTGAAGCATAATGATGACATCCCATCCCATAGATTCCAGGCTGTCGGCCGGGAACCCCAAGATACTCGTCGGTGTCGATGTCGTACCAAATTGATATTCATGGAACACTTACTCTGCCAAAAGTATCAACAAAGCAAGGGTGAGTACAGGGTGTACTCCGCAAGACTTATGGCTGATGGAGTTGTTTTGCATAAAGCCATCTTTGTTTGTAAACAAAAGGGAGAAGAAACTCGTCTAATCAGAATATTTAAAAATGGGATAAGAGAGCGACATCTTTGAAGTATTGATCATCACACTTGATATCCACCAAATCATCATCATCTGAACCCTAACTAGGATCATCCCCTCGTACCCATGAGGAAGCATCCTTAAGCACTCGTTGATCTGCCAAGTTTTATGATTAGGTTCAAGTTCTCTATGATCATCACGTCCGTTCTCAAGTCATCCATAACCACAGACGCGACTTTTTGAAAATATTATTACCCTGCAGGGGTGTACAACTTTAACCACATGTACTAACCTTCTCTTAATGCCAGTACATTAGCCCTCTTCCTTGGAAGGCCGGCAGTGGGTGGTTAGACACGACCTTTACCTTGCTTTCGTTGTCACATCCCAAAATTCTTCTAATTTTGGAATGTGAAATAAATAAATAAATAAGTTTGATTGATTGTTTGACTATGTTGAAAATTCTCAATGAGAAGAAACTTTTTGAATAGAAAATCCTCTCAACCTTGAATTCAAAATCTTATTCTTTTGTTATGACCTAAGTAGCCATATAGGCAAAAGGGCATGGATTGATTATGGATTGTAGAATTGGTGTGCAAGATTTCAAAATGAAAATCATGAAGCATTCATAAGCATTTCATTACATCCATGCAAAGTTCTCACAAACTAAATCCAAATCCTGGTATCTAAATCCTATAGTTGATTCGCCCCAATGTTCCTAAGGGTAATTAAATTGACTTATTAAAACCCACTGTTGCTAAGACATAAATTATTGATAATTATAGCCTAAAGAGATCCAATTAATACTACAAAATTTAGAAACAAAATTGAGCTCATTTGGAGCTAGTATGAAAAAGTTATGAAATAAATACAAACACATAAAGATATAAATAAAATGAAATATACAAGGATTTGTAAATCCACTACTTCCAAACTAGTAAAAAGATTACAAATTTGATCCTACAATGATCTATTCGATTTTAGAAAAATTTAGAAACAAGAATTACGTCATTTGGAGTTCGTATGCAAAAGATATAAGGGAAACAAGTAAATAGAAAAAGAAAAAAACCAAACCGGGCCGGCCCAGCAAGACCGATCGAACCAACCAGCCATCGTACCTGTCCATGATTGCTTTAAAAAGCATGCAAAACGAGTTTTGTCAAACCTATCTCTATTCAAACTGCTATAACTTTTTATCTACAACTCCGAATCGACTTTCGTTTGTTTCTACTTGTTCCCTACTCCAATACCTATCTCTACAACATCCTAAATCTCCATATAAACTCGTGGAGCCACAGCTGTACGAGTTTCCCTTATCGAAATCCTGAATCTACACATGCCCGAATCTTATTTCGCTTTTTAACCCATCTAGACTTCGTTGTTTGCCTTCGGTCAAAAAACGAAAGTTGTAGGAATCGTCGAAATCTTTCAATCCCGACAAACCTCACCTCTTTTCATCCACCACAGCTGGAGAATTTCGTATCGCAATATTTTAGATCTTACGGTGTAAATCCAAGATGTACTCGCGCTCGTTTCTTCAAATCCAAATTCCTTTGGTGAGAAGGTAGGAATAATGATTCTCCACAACTTTCGTGTTCTAAGTTTTTCAATTTGACCTACGGATTTGTCTCTCTAACACAGATCTGTTTCTTGTCTATTCTGAGCCAAAATCAGGTCAATCTCTTCTTCAAGCCACCGTATCCTATCCAGACGGTCGAGATCCAATCAAACCGGTGCGTGCCATGTCGTCATCCCGGTCAGCTTCCTCATCAACGCCACGTCAACGTCAGGGCAACATCTAGTCCCAGTCAGCATGCAAAGTCAACATGTCCAGTCAGCGGAATATTCCGTTCGAATTTAAAATTGCATATTATAGATCTAACTTGTAAAATTCATTAGAAGTTCATACCATGTCCAAAAATTGCGTATAATATATTAAATTGAAGATAATTTTACGTATAATCATCTTATCAGAATAGATCCAACTTTTACTGTACGTGGTTACTGCAGTAATTTAATTAGTTTTAATAATCCTTTAGGTTAATAAATTCATAGGAAATTATCAGTAACTCCGAAAAATATGAATAATATATCAAATTGAAGCTACTGTAATGTACTTTAATAATATCTGGTTGGATCTAGCCTTTGCCGATTATTTAACCCGTAGCAATTTGATTAGTTTTAGTGGTTTATAAATCATTAAATTCATAGTAAATTAATTGCTTGTCACAAAAATATAAATGATAGACCAATGGAAAGCTGGTTCCATGTATATCATCAATATGCAATTATTTCAGCATTTTACTATAAGGTTTTGCCGTGAAGATTTAAATGGTTTAATGGCCTATTTAGAGTAATAAATTCATAAGAAAATAAATACTATTCAGAAAATTACAAATAATATGTCCCTGAAATCACAATGCCATGGAGATTGCAGATATAATTTTAGTTTGATTTTTAGACAACAGAAACTATATGAATCATTTAAAACCATTAAACACTATTTAAATCATACAAAAAGATCTATAACTCCGATTAGGGTGAATCCAAGTGCCAAGGTTTTGTATTGACAATATGTATATAGAGAAATTGCATGACAAATTATTTGGTACTGTTAAAATAGAAATTCATACAAAAATATTTAAACCCATTGAAATAGTGTTTTAATCATAAGAAAATATCTATAACTCCTTTTTAGGTGATTCAAATTGCCATTGTCTCTAAATTGCATTACCTCTATCCAGTAGCATCTAGTTCACAATTTAATACGACATAAACATATTTAGTTCAATTAAAGTGGTATACACCATATTAAATCGATACAACTTTAGTAATAAAAGCTTTAGTGCATTAAATGACTTTCCACATGCATCATGTAATCTAACTATGTTCAGAACTAAAGTAACAACCATTGTGACTTATTAAATTGTCATGCATGCATTTGTTGTATTTGTTTGATCTCTATGTGCTATTATGTTGTATGCAATTGTTTGATCGATAGATTGCGAGGAGTGCAACGTGTGTGATTGCAACTACTATGATTGTGAGTATTGTGGTTATGACGAGAGCAACCATTATATCTATGAGAATTGTGAGGATTATCTAATCAACTAAATCTACAACAAAGGCAAGTGGTGCTATCTTGGTCATAAATGTCCTATTGTTTTCCTATGCATTATAGATGTTTCTGTAGAATTGCATATGTAGGATTTGATGTGTATATGCTATGCTATGTCCCATATTATTCCCTAGCATTCCTTGTTTATGAGCCACTGTTGGTAGATGTGCTTAGCCATGCTATGATGACCGAGGGCTGGGTTACATCACTGAAGTTGTTTCTAAATGTGTTGGTTTGCGAAAACTAAAATAACTTAATCAATGAATCTCCTTGGTGTGATGGGATTGATAATTTTTGGTAGTATCATTGCGGAAAGGCACCCAGGACACTGAGAAATGATTGGTTTATTTGTTTGGAAGCTTTCGTGTGCAACCATGTGCCAATAATGAAATGGGCGGTTGGCTGAACTCAGTAGTTTGTGGTAACTCGAACCCGCGTATCCAGAGATGTAGATAGTGTAGGTTGGACCGGTGCGCGTCGGGATTGGGGAGCTACTTTCCTTCTTGCACTTCTCCCTATCATCACCCAATATGAGAGTGGTGGTACGAGCTGGGCTGGCCAAGTCACATGGGTAAAGTGTACTAACCCCTGCAGGGTGTATAAACTAAGTGCTTAGCCGTGTCCCCGGTTATGGACAATTTAAGCGACCTGATACTGATGCTATGTTATTTCTCACTCATCCTTATTTCTTAATTACTTAAAACTTGTTGGGTGAACATAATTGGGTAGGAGCACCTCGGAGTGAACTAGAGTGTCCTATTTATCGTATTGGAAAACTACTTTGTTACAAATGTTAGGATAAAACTGTTGCTTTATGCAAATGAGCCTGAACTCCACTTGGCCAAATAAGCATGTAGTTGATAGATCTGTTGTTAACCACTTTAGCCTACTTGTCATACATTCAATGTATTGACCATTCGTGGCTGCAACGTTTCATGTTGCAGGTTGTATCGTATCTGAGTTATCGTTCATAGGTCGCGATACTCCACTCAACAATTGTTCGCCTGTGGCACATTTGGAGGATGGAGATCTACCTTGTATTCGTTTTCCGCTGTGTACTTGAATAAATAATGTAAATTCTGGATCATATTCGTTGTATTTATGATGCACAGTTATATTTGGTATCATTTTGTACTGTGTGTGCGAGTGAATCGATCCAGGGGTTGACACTATACACATGAACTCAGCCTTATCAGGCGAGGGTGTAACAAGATGGTATCATAGCTGTGTGTTGACTCTAAGATCGTGACCTTAGAAATGGATTAGCAATAGAAGACCTCTATTAGGAGAACTATCATATCTTTTACTTATTAGAGTTCTTATATTCCTTGTCTATCTTTTCTATAACCTCTTCTTGTTCAAAATTTGTAGTTGTCCATTATTAAGATACCTATATGAGAGTTAGCTAAGTAAAATAACGAATAGTATGACATAAATAAACATCTCATCAAGTTTGGTTAGGTCTAGACCACCATGTTCTATCTCTTTAGGAGATCATCGCTATCGTGTTAGCATATTGTTCTTACCAACTTATGTGGTATGACAATATAGGCTGCTTGCTTGTTTGTACTAAACCATATCGTGTGATGCCTTGTTTAGGATCTGTTGTTTTGAAACTCTAAAGTTGCTGGAGTTTTCGTGTGGTTTTAAAATTATTTTAATGGTGTGAATTGATTGAAATTCGTGGGATTACTGCTGCAGTTTTCTGCCTGACCTGTTGTACCACGCGATTTTTCATATTTTATTTATTACTCAGAAACATCTACAAAATAGGATCTGGAGCTTAATTACCTGTAGTACATGCACAAAAATTGGCTAAAATTCCTGACGAGTTTAAGTAGGTCATAAAAATTCGTGAAGTCTGTTGTACTATTTTGACAGATTTTGTTTATTGCTTATATGATGCTATGTTTTACTCTAGTATTGTTCCCAATGATTTCAAACTATTTTGTGGTTATATATTGCTATATTTAAACACCTGTAATGTTATTATACAAGTGTTTGCTTGTTTGTTGACTCCTTATGATTGTTTGCTTGTTTGTGACATTGAATGCTTCATATAGTTATGGGTAGGATTATTCTTCTTAGTCGTTTCTTTCCTATAGAATCTATTCTTCCCTATCTTGAACCCTGGGAGATATAATGATGTGTTAAGTGAAAGGTTTGATAACACAATGCATTTAGGAAGGAGAATGCTTCACCTAATGGAAACAAATGTTGGAGTATGAAGTGTTGAAATGATGTCATGTAGTAGATTACACAACCTGAAAGTTGAAGTATCGATAGTTTAGTTTTAGTAGTAGCTTTGTTGATTGAATACATGGGAGTGTACATAGAGCATTAGTTCGTGCCCATGGAAACATTCTTCAAGGCAAGTGAGAATGCCCGAGTGATAGAAAAACGTGATTCACCTATCCTCATACAGGGTAATGATTTGGTTGCAGGATGGATTGATCACCATTTCTACTATTCTTATTATTCGCTCTTGTACTATTGGATTTGTGAATCTTGAGTGCCCTTTTCAGCCTTAGGAGAGATTCGATGTTGAGCCTAAACACTAGAATGGTATATTGTGACACCCTTCTAAAAGCATCCGTTGCTAAGCATAGGAATGTACGGTAAGGATGAATCCCAACCGTGAATTATGGGCACCGTGAAGTAAATGTTCCCTATTTGCCCACCATGAGAGTTTTGCTAGTTTAAGAAGTGCTTTCTTGGAAACTATTAACCATGATGTTTAGAATGTGCTAGATACATTGTGCCAATAAAAGTCTAAAGGAGAACCAATCTGAGCTAATGGAATCCTCGAGAAATGACCTAGTCAATTTTATTTTAAGGGTGGTAGCATCCTAATGGATCCCGAACCTTTATTTCTTTCTAGCCTTCCCAAATCTCGGGACGAGATTTCTTTTAAGGGTGGTAGTCTGTCACATCCCAAAATTCTTCTAATTTTGGAATGTGAAATAAATAAATAAGTTTGATTGATTGTTTGACTATGTTGAAAATTCTCAATGAGAAGAAACTTTTTGAATAGAAAATCCTCTCAACCTTTCTTTTGTTATGACCTAAGTAGCCATATAGGCAAAAGGGCATGGATTGATTATGGATTGTAGAATTGGTGTGCAAGATTTCAAAATAAAAATCATGAAGCATTCATAAGCATTTCATTACATCCATGCAAAGTTCTCACAAACAAAATCCAATTCCTGGTATCTAAATCCTATAGTTGATTCGCCCAAATGTTCCTAAGGGTAATTAAATTGACTTATTAAAACCCACTGTTGCTAAGGCATAAATTATTGATAATTATAGCCTAAAGAGATCCAATTAATACTACAAAATTTTAGAAACAAAATTGAGCTCATTTGGAGCTAGTATGAAAAAGTTATGAAATAAATACAAACACATAAAGATTTAAATAAAATGAAATATACAAGGATTTGTAAATCCACTACTTCCAAACTAGTAAAAAGATTACAAATTTGATCCTACAATGATCTATTCGATTTTAGAAAAATTTAGAAACAAGAATCACGTTATTTGGAGTTCGTATGCAAAAGATATAAGTGAAACAAGTAACTACAAAAAGAAAAGGAAAAAAAAACTAACCGGGCCGGCCCAGCAAGACCGATCGAACAAACCAGCCATCGTACGTGCCCATGATTGCTTTAAAAAGCGTGCAAAACGAGTTTTGTCAAAGCTATCTCTATTCAAACTGCTATAACTTTTTATCTACAACTCCGAATCGACTTCTGTTTGTTTCTACTTGTTCCCTACTCCAATACCTATTTCTACAACATCCTAAATCTCCATATAAACTCGTGGAGCCACAGCTGTACGAGTTTCCCTTCTCGAAATCCCGAATCTACACATGCCCGAATCTTATTTCGCTTTTTAACCCATCTAGACTTCGTCGTTTGCCTTCGGTCAAAAAACAAAAGTTGTAGGAATCATCGAAATCTTTCAATCCCGACAAACCTCACCTCTTTTCATCCACCACAGCCGGAGAATTTCGTATCGCAATATTTCAGATCTTACGGTGTAAATCCAAGATGTACTCGCGCTCGTTTCTTCAAATCCAAATTCCTTTGGTGAGAAGGTAGGAATAATGATTCTCCATAACTTTCATGTTTTAAGTTTTTCAATTTGACCTATGGATTTGTCTCTCTAACACAGATCTCTTTCTTGTCTATTCTGAGCCAAAATCGGGTCAATCTCTTCTTCTAGCCACCGGATCCTATCCAGACGGTCGACATCCAATCAAACCGGTGCGTGCCATGTCGTCATCCTGGTCAGTTTCCTTATCAACGCCACGTCAATGTCAGGTCAACATCTAGTCCTAGTCCGCATGCAAAGTCAACCTGTCCAGTCAGCGGAATATTTCCTGGAATATTCCTTTCGAATTTAAAATTGCATATTATAGATCTAACTTGTAAAATTCATTAGAAATTCATACCATGTCCAAAAATTGCGTATAATATATCAAATTGAAGATAATTTTACGTATAATCATCTTATCAGAATAGATCCAACTTTTACTGTACGTGGTTACTGTAGTAATTTAATTAGTTTTAATGGTCCTTTAGGTTAATAAATTCATAGGAAATTATCAGTAACTCCGAAAAATATGAATAATATATCAAATTGAAGCTACTTTAATGTAATTTAATAATATATGGTTGGATCTAGCCTTTGCCAATTATTTAACCCGTAGCAATTTAATTAGTTTTAATGGTTTATAAATCATTAAATTCATAGTAAATTAATTGCTTGTCACAAAAATATAAATGATATACCGATGGAAAGCGGGATCCATGTAGATCATCAATATGCAATTAGTTTAGAATTTTACTGTAAGGTTTTGCCGTGAAGATTTAAATGGTTTAATGGCCTATTTAGAGTAATAAATTCATAAGAAAATAAATACTATTCAGAAAATTACAAATAATATGTCCCTGAAATCACAATGTCGTGGAGATTACAGATATAATTTTAGTTTGATTTTTAGACCATAGAAACTATATGAATCATTTAAAACCATTAAACAATATTTAAATCATACAAAAAGATCTATAACTCCGATTAGGGTGAATCCAAGTGCTAAGGTTTTGTATTGACAATATCTATACAGAGAAACTGCATGACAAATTATTTGGTACTGTTAAAACAGAAATTCATACAGAAATATTTAAACCCATTGAAATAGTGTTTTAATCATAAAAAAATATCTATAACTCCTTTTTAGGTGATTCAAATTGCCACTGTCTCTAAATTGCATTATCTCTATCCAGTAGCATCTAGTTCACAATTTAATATGACATAAACATATTTAGTTCAATTAAAGTGGTATACACCATATTAAATCGATACAACTTTAGTAATAAAAGCTTTAGTGCATTAAATGACTTTCCACATGCAGCATGTAATCTAACTATGTTCAGAACTAAAGTAACAACCATTGTGACTTATTAAATTATCATGCATGCATTTGTTGTATTTGTTTGATCTCTATGTGCTATTGTTTATGTTGTATGCAATTGTTTGATCGATATATTGCGAGGAGTGCAACGTGTGTGATTGCAACTACTATGATTGCAAGTATTGTGGTTATGACGAGAGCAACCATTATATCTATGAGAATTGTGAGGATTATCTAATCGACTACATCTACAACAAAGGCAAGTGGTGTTATCTTGGTCATAAATGTCATATTGTTTTCCTATGCATTATAGATGTTTTTGTAGAATTGCATATGTAGGAATTGATGTGTATATGCTATGCTATGTCCCATATTATTCCCTAGCATTCCTTGTTTATGAGCCACCGTTGGTAGATGTGCTTAGCCATGCTATGATGACCGAGGGCTGGGTTACATCACTGAAGTTGTTTCTAAAAGTGTTGGTTTGCGAAAACTAAAACAACTTAATCAATGAATCTCCTGGGTGTGATGGGATTGATAATTTTTGGTGGTATCATTGCGGAAAGGCACCCAGGACACTGAGAAATGATTGGTTTCTTTGTTTGGAAGCTTTCGTGTGCAACCATGTGCCAATAATGAAATGGGCGGTTGGCTGAACTCAGTAGGTTGTGGTAACTCGAACCCGCGTATCCAGAGATGTAGATAGTGTAGGTTGGACCGGTGCGCGTCGGGATTGGGGAGCTACTTCCCGAACGGTTCCTTCTTGGACTTCTCCCTATCATCACCCAATATGAGAGTGGTGGTACGAGCTGGGCTGTACAAGTCACATGGGTAAAGTGTACTAACCCCTGCAGGTTGTATAAACTAAGTGCTTAGCCGTGTCCCCGGTTATGGACAATTTAAGCGACCTGATACTGATGCTATGATATTTCTCACTCATCCTTATTTCTTAATTACTTAAAACTTGTTGGGTGAAAATAATTGGGTAGGAGCACCTGGGAGTGAACCAGAGTGTCCTATTTATCGTATTGGAAAACTACTTTGTTACAAATATTAGGATAAAACTGTTGCTTTATGCAAATGAGCCTGAACTCCACTTGGCCAAATAAGCATGTAGTTGATAGATCTGTTGTTAACCACTTTATCCTACTTGTCATACATTCAATGTATTGACCATTCGTGGCTGCAACGTTTCATGTTGCAGGTTGTATCGTATCTGAGTGATCGTTCATAGGTCGCGAT
The DNA here is from genome assembly GCA_916181665.1 of Avena sativa. Classification (NCBI taxonomy): domain Eukaryota; kingdom Viridiplantae; phylum Streptophyta; class Magnoliopsida; order Poales; family Poaceae; genus Avena; species Avena sativa. The sequence continues at coordinate 158,644,140 of OV702294.1, read as the reverse complement.
ACTCCACTCAACAATTGTTCGCCTATGGCACATTTGGAGGATGGAGATCTACCTTTTATTCGTTTTCCGATGTGTACTTGAATAAATAATGTAAATTCTGGATCATATTCGTTGTATTTATGATGCACAGTTATATTTGGTATCATTTTGTACTGTGTGTGCCAGTGAATCGATCCAGGGGTTGGCACTATACACATGAACTCAGCCTTATCAGGCGAGGGTGTAACAAGATGGTATCAGAGTTGTGTGTTGACTGTAGGATCGTGACCTTAGAAATGGATTAGCAATAGAATACCTCTATTAGGAGAACTATCATATCTTTTACTTATTAGAGTTCTTATATTCCTTGTCTATCTTTTCTATAACCTCTTCTTGTTTAAAATTTGTAGTTGTCCATTATTAAGATACCTATATGAGAGTTAGCTAAGTAAAAGAACAAATAGTATGACATAAATAAACATATCATCAAGTTAGGTTAGGTCTAGACCACCATGTTCTATCTCTTTAGGAGATCATCGCTATCGTGTTAGCATATTGTTCTTACCAACTTATGTGGTATGATAATATAGGTTGCTTGCTTGTTTGTACTAAACCATATCGTGTGATGCCTTGTTTAGGATCTGTTGTTTTGAAACACTAAAGTTGCTGGAGTTTTCGTGTGGTTTTAAAATTATTTTAATGGTGTGAATTGATTGAAATTCATGGGATTACTGCTGCAGTTTTCTGCCTGACCTGTTGTACCACGCGATTTTTCATATTTTATTGATTACTCAGAAAAATCTACAAAAATAGGATCTGGAGCTTAATTACCTGTAGTACATGCACAAAAATTTGCTAAAATTCCTGACGAGATTAAGTAGGACATAAAAATTCGTAAAGTCTGTTTTACTATTTTGACAGATTTTGTTTATTGCTTATATGTTGCTATGTTTTACTCTAGTATTGTTCCCAATGCTTTCAAACTATTTTGTGGTTATATATTGCTATATTTAAACACCTGTAGAGTTATTATACAAGTGTTTGCTTGTTTGTTGACTCCTTATGATTGTTTGCTTGTTTGTGACATTGAATGCTTCATATAGTTATGGGTAGGATTATTCTTCTTAGTCGTTTCTTTCCTATAGAATCTATTCTTCCCTATCTTGAACCCTGGGAGATATAATTATGTGTTAAGTGAAAGGTTTGATAACACAATTCATTTAGGAAGGAGAATGCTTCACCTAATGGAAAAAATGTGGGAGTATGAAGTGTTGAAATGATGTCATGTAGTAGATTACACAACCTGAAAGTTGAAGTATCGATAGTTTAGTTTTAGTAGTAGCTTTGTTGATTGAATACATGGGAGTGTACATAGAGCATTAGTTCGTGCCCATGGAAACATTCTTCAAGGCAAGTGAGAATGCCCGAGTGATAGAAAAACGTGATTCACCTATCCTCATACAGGGTAATGATTTGGGTGCAGGATGGATTGATCACCATTCCTACTATTCTTATTATTCGCTCTTGTACTATTGGCTTTGCGAATCTTGAGTGCCCTTTTCAGCCTTAGCAGAGAGTCGATGTTGAGCCTAAACCCTTGAATGGTATATTGTCACACCCTTCTAAAATCATCCATTGCTAAGCATAGGAATGTACGATAAGGATGAATCCCAACCGTGAATTATGGGCACCGTGAAGTAAATGTTCCCTATTTGCCCACCATGAGAGTTTTGCTAGTTTAAGAAGTGCTTTCTTGGAAACTATCAACCATGATGTTTAGAATGTGCTAGAGACATTGTGCCAAAAAAAGTCTAAAGGAGAACCAATCTGAGCTAATGGAATCCTCGAGAAATGACCTAGTCAATTTTATTTTAAGGGTGGTAGCATCCTAATGGATCCCGAACCTTTCTTTCTTTCTAGCCTTCCCAAATCTCGGGACGAGATTTATTTTAAGGGTGGTAGTCTGTCACATCCCAAAATTCTTCTAATTTTGGAATGTGAAATAAATAAATAAGTTTGATTGATTGTTTGACTATGTTGAAAATTCTCAATGAGAAGAAACTTTTTGAATAGAAAATCCTCTCAACCTTGAATTCAAAATCTTATATTCTTTTGTTATGACCTAAGTAGCCATATAGGCAAAAGGGCATGGATTGATTATGGATTGTAGAATTGGTGTGCAAGATTTCAAAATGAAAATCATGAAGCATTCATAAGCATTTCATTACATCCATGCAAAGTTCTCACAAACAAAATCCAAATCCTGGTATCTAAATCCTATAGTTGATTCGCCCAAATGTTCCTAAGGGTAACTAAATTGACTTATTAAAACCCACTGTTGCTAAGGCATAAATTATTGATAATTATAGCCTAAAGAGATCCAATTAATACTACAAAATTTTAGAAACAAAATTGAGCTCATTTGGAGCTAGTATGAAAAAGTTATGAAATAAATACAAACACATAAAGATATAAATAAAATGAAATATACAAGGATTTTTAAATCCACTACTTACAAACTAGTAAAAAGATTACAAATTTGATCCTACAATGATCTATTCGATTTTAGAAAAATTTAGAAACAAGAATCACGTCATTTAGAGTTCGTATGCAAAAGATATAAGGAAAACAAGTAAATAGAAAAAGAAAAAGAAAAAAACCTAACCGGGCCGGCCTAGCAAGACCGATCGAACCAACCAGCCAGCGTACGTGCCCATGATTGCTTTAAAAAGCGTGCAAAACGAGTTTTGTCAAACCTATCTCTATTCAAACTGCTATAACTTTTTATCTATAACTCTGAATCGACTTCCGTTTGTTTCTACTTGTTCCCTACTCCGATACCTATCTCTACAATATCCTAAATCTCCATATAAACTCGTGGAGCCACAGCTGTACGAGTTTCCCTTCTCGAAATCCCGAATCTACACATGCCCGAATCTTATTTTGCTTTTTAACCCATCTAGACTTCGTCGTTTGCCTTCGGTCAAAAAACGAAAGTTCTAGGAATCGTCGAAACCTTTCAATCACTACAAACCTCACCTCTTTTCATCCACCACAGCCGAAGAATTTCATATCATAATATTTCAGATCTTACGGTGTAAATCCAAGATGTACTCGCGCTCGTTTCTTCAAATCCAAATTCCTTTAGTGAGAAGGTAGGAATAATGATTCCCCACAACTTTCATGTTCTAAGTTTTTCAATTTGACCTATGGAGTTGTCTCTCTAACACAGATCTGTTTCTTCTCTATTCTGAGCCAAAATCGGGTCAATCTCTTCTTCTAGCCACCGGATCCTATCCAGACGGTCGAGATCCAACCAAACCGGTGCGTGCCATGTCATCATCCCGGTCAGCTTCCTCATCAACGCCACGTCAACGTCAGGTCAATATCTAGTCCCAGTCAGCATTCAAAGTCAACCTGTCCAGTCAGCGGAATATTCCCTGGAATATTCCGTTCGAATTTAAAATTGCATATTATAGATCTAACTTGTAAAATTCATTAGATATTCATACCACGTCCAAAAATTGCGTAAAATATATCAAATTGAAGATAATTTTACGTAGAATCATCTTATCAAAATAGATCCAACTTTTACTGTACGTGGTTACTGCAGTAATTTAATTAGTTTTAATGGTCTTTTAGGTTAATAAATTCATAGGAAATTATCTCTAACTCCGAAAAATATGAATAATATATCAAATTGAAGCTACTGTAATGTACTTTAATAATATGTGGTTGGATCTAGCCTTTGCCGATTATTTAACCCGTAGCAATTTAATTAGTTTTAATGGCTTTATAAATCATTAAATTCATAGTAAATTAATTGCTTGTCACAAAAATCTAAATGATATACCAATGGAAAGCTGGTTCCATGTAGATCATCAAAATGCAATTAGTTCAGAATTTTACTGTAAGGTTTTGCCGTGAAGATTTAAATGGTTTAATGGCCTATTTAGAGTAATAAATTCATAAGAAAATAAATACATATTCAGAAAATTACAAATAATATGTCCCTGAAATCACAATGTCATGGAGATTACAGATATAATTTTAGTTTAATTTTTAGACAACAGAAATGAATCATTTAAAACCATTAAACACTATTTAAATCATACAAAAAGATCTATAACTCTGATTAGGGTGAATCCAAGTGCTAACGTTTTGTATTGACAATATCTATATAGAGAAATTGCATGACAAATTATTTGGTACTGTTAAAACAGAAATTCATACAGAAATATTTAAACCCATTGAAATAGTGTTTTAATCATAAGAAAATATCTATAACTCCTTTTTAGGTGATTCAAATTGCCAGTGTCTCTAAATTGCATTAACTCTATCCAGTAGCATCTAGTTCAAAATTTAATACGACATAAACATATTTAGTTCAATTAAAGTGGTATACACCATATTAAATCGATACAACTTTAGTAATAAAAGCTTTAGTGCATTAAATGACTTTCCACATGCATCATGTAATCTAACTATGTTCAGAACTAAAGTAACAACCATTGTGACTTATTAAATTGTCATGCATGCATTTGTTATATTTGTTTGATCTCTATGTGCTATTGTTTATGTTGTATGCAATTGTTTGATCGATAGATTGCGAGGAGTGCAACGTGTGTGATTGCAACTACTATGATTGCAAGTATTGTGGTTATGACGAGAGCAACCATTATATCTATGAGAATTGTGAGGATTATCTAATCGACTACATCTACAACAAAGGCAAGTGGTGCTATCTTGGTCATAAATGTCCTATTGTTTTCCTATGCATTATAGATGTTTTTGTAGAATTGAATATGTAGGAATTGATGTGTATATGCTATGCTATGTCCCATATTATTCCCTAGCATTCCTTGTGATGCAGCCCGTCCTACGACTGCTACTACATCTACGTCCACGAGCTCCCCAAGTGGACCCATGACTCGCGCCCGAGCCAAACTCCTTCAAGCTAAGGTGAACTCGCTCCTCTCCTTGTGTGACTTCGATACACCCTTGGATGGCCTGCTACTTCATACCATACCTTTCGCATCATCAGGTACGAAGAGAAGGACCCACAGGACGGAGGAGCACCAGCAGAAGAGACCAAACGCTCTCTGTCGCCAGCGGTACTACCGGACCTAGCGACCGGTACTACCGCTCGGCGGCACTACCGCCCCCTGCTACCGCCAACAACAGAAGACCCCAGCGCTAGCCAAATGCTCTCTGTCACTAGCGGTACTACCGGCCCGGATCCGGTACTACCGGGCCACGGCACTACCGCCCCCTGCTACCGCCACCAATAGAAGGCCCCAGCGCAAGTCCCAGGACGACAAGCAGTACTACCGGGCCAGGAAGCGGTACTACCGGCTGACCGGTACTACCGGACGAGCTGGACCGGTACTACCGGACGACACAGAACCTGATCGTGTTAATTTGGCCCAGCGCCTTGTAACCCTCTCTATATTTCGCTATTTGTTCCCAAAATACCCCTGTTTGTGTGTTTGGCCTATATATAGCCCCCACCCTCCATTGTAAACCCTAGACTTGGATAATAATAGATTAAGGAAACCCTTTGAGGAACTTATATCTATTGGTCTCATGCTCCTACCAAGGAGCACCGGATTATCCACCCCCCTCTTGGATCTTGCCTAGTGCGTTCAAGTTGTACAAGGCCTTGGGTTCTCGGTTTCTCGCCCCCAAGTCGTCAAGATCTCACCAAGCACCTCATCCCCCGTTGTTGGCGTGGAGAGCGAGCTTCGCCCAACACCGATCCTAGGGATTATGTTGGACTGGTTGCCACCGGCGTGAGTTATCGGTGTGTATCGTGGTTTGGTGTGCGTGAGTTCATCGGGTTCTTCGTGTGCGTGTGTTCACGGATTTCATCCTCTCCTCCCTCTCACCGCTTCCCCCTCGAACCCCGCGGAGATTCGTGAAAGATCGGGCCACCCTAAGGGGTTACCCCATAACATCTTGGTATCAAGAGCAAGGTTGATCATGAATTTCCCCCCAATTTTTCTTTATCCCCCTTAAAATCGAAAATCCCACCAAAAAGAGCCCCAATTTGCCTTCGGATCGATCTCTGGATTTGGTGAGTTTTTCGTGGTTTTGGTCCATAGATCTGTTGCTTTTGGAGTCGATCTATAGCCCCTGTTGTTCCTAGCCCAGCCTTTCGGTCAGATTTCCCACGAATTTGAGGTTTGTGTCAAGTGGATCTCGTTTTCGTTCTTGTTCTGTGACCAGCGGTACTACCGGTCGAGCAGGCGGTACTACCGCCGTCCGGTACTACCGCCCGTACCAAGCGGTACTACCGCCAGTCACAGAAGCTTTTTTCCCTTCCTCTTGACGCCTCACTTTCGTTTGCTGACTTTTCCCTTTTACCTTGTTCGTGTTTCGCGTGTTTGTCGCCATTTTAACACAAGCTTCCGCATCAAAGTCACCCGCGCTCATCGACGCCGCGACACTCGAACATCATCCCCACCAACGGTTGCAAGTCGTCAACAATACCAAAGGTATAACTTCCGCCACTTTGACAGCCCATATCTTCCTTTGTGTGTATCTATCCTATGAGAGCAACTCATTTTGTGTTTGTCTAAGCATTGTGCACTTGCCTTCGGAAAGTGAGAGTGTGAGGCCAAATACAAAAGCTAACATAGTAGCATAGAAAGGGAGAAAAAGGAAAAAGAATAAAAAAAAATCAAAAAAAAGAGAGAAAAAGATACATAGTCTCCCACTACAAAGAGAATACCAAGCTTGTAAGCCAAGAAAGAGAGAAGAAAGAGCGCACCGAGGCAAGTGCACAAATCTATTGCTTATCCTCTTTTGGCAAACGAGTTGTGGTCTCTCCTTGAGTTGGCACGACATCCGAGCGTAGTCTTCGTTAGGAACATTTGTGCTCATTTTCATAGTCGTGCTAACCCCGTTTTTCTCCACGTGTGTGTTTTCCGTGTTTTTGTAGATCGTATCCTTTTGCTTTTGATCTTTGGTTCTTCACCACGTAGAACAATAACCTTTTGCTTTGATCGTTTCGTTTGGTTTTCCACAATCCTAAACTTCCACCAAAAGCTTTTGAGAGTTGTAGCATATTTGTGTGTGAGTTTCTTGCCCATTTCACTTTGCGCGCTGTTCGTTCATTTGTGTGGCAATTGGTTTGATATAATCTCCAAGGTGATGTAAAAGGCTAACTCTCCACACCCTTTTTCTCCATATACAACCCTTGTTGGCTTTTCATCATGGACAGGCATGGAGAGCCATCCCAACCACCACAACCTCCGGAGGATGACACACAATTCATGACAAGATGGGACCATTGGAAGGTCCGAGGAGAATTCAACTACCGTTGTGAAGCTCTTGAGCGGCGCCAAGATGAACAATTTAGCGAGGCCCGTGTGGAATTCAAGAACATCGACAACCGCTTCGAAGAAGTCCGTGGCCAAATGCATGCCATGCAACATAACCTCGGTCATCAAAATGAAGCTCTTGGTCGCGCACTCGCCTCAACGGATGAGAAGCTTCAACGCCTCATTGATGGACTAGCAAGGCCACGCTCGCGCGAATCAAGCTCATCTCGGCACTCCTCAAGTGAATCAAGTGCACCTCGCCGTCACGCTTCAAGGCACCGGGATGGACCCGTACTTCAATCCATGAGCTTTTCTCAAGCGGTACCATCTCCGCGACACGCCGCAACGTCAAGCTATGATGGTGACCTCTCTGCAAGACCTCCACGACGTGAAGCGCACCGGCCACAACCAAGGGCACTTGTGATTCAACAAGAGCAACCTCACATGGACCACCAAGACCGTCGCTGTCGACATGTCCCTTCAACAACAAGTGAAGCATCCGAAGAGGACGAACAAGATTACCGTCGACGTGAAGCACTCGAAGATCCTCCAAGGCGTCATCATCAACATGATCGTCCACGTCGGCAACATGATGGTCATGACGAGCCTCCTCTACATAAAGAAGAGGAAGAGCAGCCCATTGCGCATGTGGCTCGACGTCCTCCTCGCCACAGGGCGCAAGACAATGCTCCTCGGCACCACCACCGACAAGAACAAGAGCAAGCTCCCCAAGCTCGTCGTGAGGACCATCAACCTCCTCCTCGTCCTCAACCGCGCCAACAAAATGAGCAATCTCCCCAAGCTCATCGCGAAAACCAAGTTCCACCACCAAACGCGGCACCTCAACAACCGCAAGAGCAACGCAACCATCACCAAGCAAGACATGAGAGCTCGGATGATGATGATGACCGCCCAAATCATGGCAACCGCCGCAACCGGAACCGCAATGGAGAAGAAACTTTTGGATGGCTCAAATTCATCATGCCCAAGTTCACCGGTTCCAATGAGCCCGAGGAATATCTCTCGTGGGAACTCAAGGTCGACAAGATCTTTCGCATGCACAACTATAGCAATGAGAAGATGATGGCCATGGCATCCCTCGAGTTTGATGAGTATGCCAACCTTTGGTGGGAACAAGTCCAACTCGCTCGCGAAGCAAAAGAAGAGCCTCCAATCGCAACTTGGCAAGATATGAAGGCTCATATGAGATCCCGCTTTGTTCCTTCACACTACACGCGTGACCTCTTCAATAAGCTTCAAACGCTTAGTCAAGGGACAAAGACCGTGGAAGAGTACTTCAAGCAAATGGAGCTCAACATGATCCGTGCCAACATTGAAGAGCGAGATGAACAAACAATGGCACGCTTCCTCAATGGCTTGAACCATCCCATCAAGCGCATCACCGAGTTCCAAAAGTACAACAACATGGTTGAGCTTGTGCACATCGCATCAAAGGCCGAGCGTCAAGTGCAAGAGGACATCAAGTACAACAAGCCAAAGACGTACTTCACCTACAAGCAAGCACCAACCACTACTCCAACAACACCAAGTGGAAGCTCCTCAAGTTCCACCAAGCTTCCCTTCAAGCCAACACTCCCTCAAGGAAAACAGCCCCCAAGTGGCAAACACACAAGGGATGATCAACCATTCAATGGTGAATGCTACAAGTGTGGAGGCAAAGGGCACAAGTCGAACGCATGTGGGAACAAGAAAGTTTTGTTCATTCATGACAACGGCGATGAAGAATACTTGAGTGAGGAAGAGTTTGATGCAAGGGTCAAGGAAGCCATGGCAAGGCAACATTTGGAAGAGGACCAAGAACTTCTTGTGTGTGAGCATGACGCAAGTCCATCGCTTGTAGTCACAAGGGTCTTGACTACCCAAGTCAATGAGAATGAAGACCAACGCTCGAACATCTTCCAAACTCGTGCCGACATCAATGGGAAGTCCATCAAAGTTGTCATCGATGGAGGGAGTTGCCGCAACCTTGCAAGTACGGAATTGTGTGAGAAACTCAATCTCACCCTCCATCCGCATAAACACCCCTACCATATCCAATGGCTAAGTGACCAAGGATCCGTCAAGATCAATCACACCGTCTCGGTGACGTTCTCAATTGGGCACTACAAGGACACGGTGGAATGTGACGTGGTCCCAATGACGGTTTGCCATATGTTGCTCGGAAGGCCGTGGCAATATGACAAGCGTGCTTTGCATAATGGTCACTCCAACACTTACACCTTCAAATGGCTTGATAAAACTTGTGTGTTGCAACCAATGACTCCTAGCCAAATAATTGCGGACAATGCAAAGGCTTTAGCGAGGGCACAATACACAAAAACAACTTGTGAGAAGAGTGGTGAGCGAGAGAACCACACCATAGTGAGTGAGAGCTACAAGCCAAACTCGAGTGGAAAAACTAAGAGTGTTCTTCTTGCCACCAAAAGTGAGATGAGAGAAGTGCGGAACAACCCATCCAATTGCACTATGTCCTTGTATGCAAGGGACTAGGGCAAGGAACTAACGACTTGACAAATGTTCCTCCTTCTTTGTTGGCTATTTTGCAGGAATTCCAAGATGTATTTCCCGAAGATCTTCCTCATGGCCTTCCTCCTCTTCGTGGAATCGAGCACCGCATCGACCTCATACCCGGCGCCCCACTCCCAAACCGCGCCGCGTATCGCACAAACCCGGAAGAGACGAAGGAGATCGAACGTCAAATCAACCAACTCGTCTCCAAAAGTTTGATCCAAGTAAGCACTAGCCCAAGCGCGGTCCCCGTGATCCTAGTTCCAAAAACGGACGATACGTTGCGGTTATGCATGGACTGTCGTCCAATCAATGCTATCACCGTGCGTTATCAACATCCTATACCGCGTCTTGATGACATGCTTGATGAGTTATGTGGAGCCACTATATTTCCGAAAATTGATCTTCGTAGTGGTTACCATCAAATTCGCATGGCCGAAAGTGATGAGTGGAAAACCGCCTTCAAGACCAAGCTTGGTCTCTATGAATGGTTGGTCATGCCTTTTGGCTTATCTAATGCCCCATCTACCTTCATGCGCCTTATGAACCATATTTTGAGATCTCTCATTGGGAAGAGTGTAGTTGTTTACTTTGATGACATTCTTGTCTATAGCAAGTCACTAGAGGAGCATGTTACTCATGTTAAGGAGGTCCTTCAAATCCTTCGTCATGAAAAGCTTTATGCTAATCTCCCAAAGTGCACTTTTGCAAGAGACAAGCTGATTTTCCTTGGTTTTGTCGTGTCTTCTAATGGCATTGAAGTTGATGTCTCCAAAGTAAAGGACATACGAGATTGGCCCATCCCTACAAATGTTAGTGAACGTCGTAGTTTTCATGGGTTGGCTGGCTTTTACCGTCGCTTTGTGAAAGATTTTTCTACCATTGCTTGCCCCCTCAACGAATTGACCAAGAAAAATGTCACGTTCGTTTGGGGAAAAGCACAACAAAAGGCTTTTGATGAGCTCAAAAAGAGACTCACCGAAGCACCACTTCTTGCATTACCGGATTTCACAAAAACCTTTGAGATTGAATGTGACGCTAGTGGTATTGGCATTGGTGGCGTCCTTATGCAAAATGGGCGTCCTATTGCTTACCATAGTGAGAAACTTGATGGCGCACGCCTAAACTATCCCATTTATGATAAAGAACTTTTTGCCTTGGTTCAAGTTCTTCAAGTGTGGCAACACTATCTTTGGCCCAAAGAATTTATCATCCATTCCGACCATGAGTCGTTGAAGTATCTTAAGGGCCAAGCCAATTTGAGTAAAAGGCACGCAAAATGGTTGAGTTCATGGAGTCTTTTCCTTACATTGTCAAATAGAAGAAGGGCAAAGAAAATGTGGTAGCGGACGCCTTGTCTCGCAAAAACACAAGCCTTCTTACACGAATCGAAGTAAATGTCTTGGGTCTTGATGACATCAAATCTTTGTACGCGCCCGACCCTTTCTTTGGACCAATATTTGCATAATGTTCAATACACAAAGGGATTGATGATTTCTATTTGCATAAGGGTTTTCTTTTCAAACAAAACAAGCTTTGTATTCCGAAATCGTCTCTCCAACTTTTGCTTCTTCAAGAGATGATCTTCGAAGAGGGCGACCTTGTGTGGATACACTTAAGTAAAGACCGCTTCCCCAAGGAACGCGACTCTAAACTCAAGCCAAGGGGTGATGGACCATTCAAAGTGCTCAAGAGGATCAACAACAATGCTTATATCATCGATATCCCAACATCAAAGTATCTTGTGAGCTTGACATTCAATGTCAAGGACCTCTCACCCTACCATGGAGAAGATGAAGTTGCAAAGGTTGAAGAGTCGAGGACGACTCTTTCCCAAGGGGGGGAGCTGATGCAGCCCGTCCTACGACCGCTACTACATTTACTTCCACGAGCTCCCCAAGTGGACCCATTACTCGCGCCCGAGCCAAACTCCTTCAAGCTAAGGTGAACTTTCTCCTCTCCTTGTGTGACTTCGATACACCCATGGATGGCCTGCTACTTCATACCCATACCTTGTGCATCATTAGGTACAAAGAGAAGGACCCACAGGACGGAGGAGCACCAGCAGAAGAGACCAAACGCTCTCTGTCGCCAGCGGTACTACCGGACCTGGCGACCGGTACTACCGCTCGGCGGCACTACCGCCCCTGCTATCGCCAACAACAGAAGACCCCAGCGCTAGCCAAATGCTCTCTGTCACTGGCGGTACTACCGGCCCCGGATACGGTACTACCGGGCCACGGCACTACCGCCCCTGCTACCGCCACCAACAGAAGGCCCCAGCACAAGTCCCAGGACGACAAGCGGTACTGCCGGGCCAGGAAGCGGTACTACAGGCTGACCGGTACTACCGGACGACACAGAACCTGATCGTGTTAATTCGGCCCAGCGCCTTGTAACCCTCTCTATATTTTGCTATTTGTTCCCAAAATACCCCTGTTTGTGTGGTTGGCCTATATATAGCCCCACCCTCCATTGTAAACCCTAGACTTGGATAATAATAGATTAAGGAAACCCTTTGAGGAACTTATATCTATTGGTCTCATGCTCCTACCAAGGAGCACCGGATTATCCACCCCCCTCTTGGATCTTGCCTAGTGCGTTCAAGTTGTACAAGGCCTTGGGTTCTCGGTTTCTCGCCCCCAAGTCGTCAAGATCTCACCAAGCACCTCATCCCCCGTTGTTGGCGTGGAGAGCGAGCTTCGCCCAACACCGATCCTAGGGATTATGTTGGATCGGTTGCCACCGGCGTGAGTTATCGGTGTGTATCGTGGTTTGGTGTGCGTGAGTTCATCGGGTTCTTCGTGTGCGTGTGTTCGCGGATTTCATCCTCTCCTCCCTCTCACCGCTTCCCCCTCGAACCCCGCGGAGATTCGTGAAAGATCGGGCCACCCTAAGGGGTTACCCCAAAACACCTTGTTTATGAGCCACCGTTCGTAGATGTGCTTAGCCATGCTATGATGACCGAGGGCTGGGCTACATCACTGAAGTTGTTTCTAAATGTGTTGGTTTGCGAAAACTAAAACAACCTAATCAATGAATCTCCTGGGTGTGATGGGATTGATAATTTTTGGTGGTATCATTGCGGAAAGGCACCCAGGACACTGAGAAATGATTGGTTTCTTTGTTTGGAAGCTTTCGTGTGCAACCATGTGCCAATAATGAAATGGGCGGTTGGCTGAACTCAGTAGGTTGTGGTAACTTGAACCCGCGTATCCAGAGATGTAGATAGTGTAGGTTGGACCGGTGCGCGTCGGGATTGGGGAGCTACTTCCCGAACGGTTCCTTCTTGGACTTCTCCCTATCATCACCCAATATGAGAGTGGTGGTACGAGCTAGGCTGGCCAAGTCACATGGGTAAAGTGTACTAACCCCTGCAGGGTGTATAAACTAAGTGCTTAGTCGTGTCCCCGGTTATGGACAATTTAAGCAACCTGATACTGATGCTATGATATTTCTCACTCATCCTTATTTCTTAATTACTTAAAACTTGTTGGGTGAACATAATTGGGTAGGAGCACCTGGGAGTGAACCAGAGTGTCCTATTTATCGTATTGGAAAACTACTTTGTTACAAATGTTAGGATAAAATTGTTGATGCAAATGAGCCTGAACTCCACTTGGCCAAATAAGCATGTAGTTGATAGATCTGTTGTTAACCACTTTAGCGTACTTGTCATACATTCAATGTATTGACCATTCATGGCTGCAACGTTTCATGTTGCAGGTTGTATCGTATCTGAGTGATCGTTCATAGGTCGCGAGACTCTACTCAACAATTGTTCGCCTGTGGCACATTTGGAGGATGGAGATCTACCTTTTATTCGTTTTCCGCTGTGTACTTGAATAAATAATGTAAATATTGGATCATATTCGTTGTATTTATGATGCACGGTTATATTTGGTATCATTTTGTACTGTGTGTGCCAGTGAATCGATCCAGGGGTTGGCACTATACACATGAACTCAGCCTTATCAGGCGAGGGTGTAACATTCGTCAAGACCATGAGTCACGCTCTAAGGATGGTTCCGCCGTAACGGGTCAAATCCCGAAGCCGGTCCCTAGAGATGTGAGGCGAGGTTGGTTTACCAGGGGCTCCATCGACCCCAAGCAACCCCGGCCACGCTTACCTACTTGTTATGATGCACCTTCACCCGCCAAATCTTTCAAAACATTTTCAATGCATATGTCGAACGAAACACCCAAACTATGTGACTCATGGAATCTACTAGGCATGTTAGTTACTCGTGGGGTTTTCCAGGCCCTGTGTGGTTGTACGCTCGTCTTGGTTCAAGAGGCAAGAACTCAGGTCCTCATGTTGGCGAGCATGGGACTACAAAAACCACATCCCACCGTGGCAAGAACAAGGCTTAACATGTTTAACTTTACCACTGATCTCACCTCATCATTATATCTCGATCTCCTGTCATTCTAGATTATATGCATCTGATACATCATCTAGATGAACCAGAATCAACAGCTATTCATGGCTAAGAAGGACACAGATGTAAGCTCTAGCAGTGCACACAAGCCAAACCTAGTTATGCTAGGAGTAGTGGATCAATTAATATAAGCTCAAAGGGAGTACTGCAACAGATAGGATACTCTATATATCGATAAAAGAACATAGTAGAATTGTATGCATCATGGCAGGAATTGAAATGCTTTTGAAATCATAGGATTGTATCATGGTGGGGCTATGCTTGCCTTTGCCCGTTGATAATCAATAAGCAGATCTTCGGAAGCCTTGTACTTTACTTGGTTACAGTTGGTCAAGTATTGTTCGTCGATCTTCGATGGACTTGATCTTGGTCTTCAATCTCGATCTCAATATCATATTCTAACGGAGAAGAACCAAATATCGGAAAGAAAAGGGGAAACAATCAACACATGGCATCGATGCAATGATCAAGCAAGGATGATGATATGACAAGTTGAATTGTACTTAAATGTAACCCTAAGGCATGCTTGGCAGTTTAACCGGGGTTCCGAGGGGTGCAAACCCTAACTTGGGGAAACTCCAGAATCACATGTGAGGGGTTACTATGTTCTTCTATTTAACATTGTTGTGAAAGCTGATTATCAATGCATGAGTATATATTTAATAGATAGATCTCATTTTTCTAAACATTTTGATATATTATACATTTTCTGACTTATAAATAATAAGATATGAATTTTACAAGTTTTATTCATTTTCTGAAATTATTTAGAAAGGTTTATTGCATCTTTATGACGTCATCTAGGGTTGGGGAACTTTTTTCACCGGGCAACGCCTACCCACAGTGGCTGACAGAGGGGCCCGAGGCCACGTCGACAAGCCACGCAGGCGAAGTGGGACCCGCGGTTGCTTGACAGGGGATGACCGCGCCTTGCTGACGCCAGCGTGACACAAGCACGCTAGTGAGCTGCAGATCAGCGACGACATCGGTGATTGGGCACGCCTGGGCAAGCGGGGGTGGTCGTGTTTGATGCAGCTCACCGTGAGCGACCATATGGTGGCGGTGCTAGGGCATAAGGTCGAAGGAATCGCCGGGGGCAAGCAAAAATGCGGCAGCGTGTGGCGGTACCTCGGCGACACAGCAACACAGGGGACAGGGACGGTTAAGAGAGGGTTCTTTCGAACCAGGATCTCATCGTGGTTCGGACGGAGGCGACGGCGAGGAGTGGGGAGGTTGAACGATGTCGGCAACATTGATGAAGACGGCGGCCAGAGGCGGGGAAGACAAGCTTGATGTGGGGTATTGCAAGCACCCGGGCTCGATTCCGCTGGCGAGGAATATTATCATGACGAGGCGGTAACCGTGGTGGTCTCAGATGTGCGAGGAAAGGTCAGGGTTGATGGCTCTACGCGACGGCCGGAGCTAGGGTTCGGAAGCTCTTAGGAGCTTGCGATGGAGAGCGAGAGGAAAAGGGATAAGGGTATGGGGATAGAGAGGGGGCGTCGACATTCTTATCCTCAGCTCCAGGGGCGGTGGCGAGCATCACAACGCGCACGGGATCAACAGCGAGCGGCGGGACACGCAATAGCTTGCGTCGTCCTTCTGGCCGGAGGAGGAAGAAAGAAGAAAGACACAAAGAGGTATGTGCCGAGTTGGGCCACTGCTGGGCCGCGAGGTGCTGCACGCGAGCTGCAGGTAGCGCGGGAGGAAGCTATGGGCCGGCCTGGTAGGTTCTGGCTGCAGTTTTCTTTTGAAATCCTTTTCCTTTTCTATTTTAACTTTTGTGTTTGTAATTTCAAATTCAAACCTAATTTGAGATATTTCAGAAATACTAGAGGATTTGTAAAGTATTTAAAATACTTAGGGCCCCTTTTAGACAATTTGGGCTCCATTGTTTTTGTCATTTCAAAATATTTCAAAACCATTTGAATTCTTTTTCAAATAGAGGGAGAGGGTAGGGTTTAGGGTTTTGTATTATTTTCTTTAATGCAAATTTTAATACATGATGCTCATGATGCACAAACAAACCCTAAATAATGTTTATCTAAAACTGGGTGTTACAGCTATATTCTCCAAGAGTCTTCTCAGGTTTCTTGGGTGTTGTCCTATGAACGGACATTAATTCCATGAAGTCACTTAGGTTGTCAACTTAAACTCTGTTTGATCTCACAAGTTTTTCAATAATTCCCTCGCGCCTCTGAGTAGGCACACATTCAAAGTAATCTGGTAGATAATCCCTACCAGAGCGTGTAGACCCTTTGTCTCCTAAGGAGAACATCTTGTAATAGTAACACCTGAAATGTCAAGAGACAAAAGACTTAGCGCTTAGCTCCCCGGCAACGGCTCCAAAAAATAGCTTGATGACTGCAAGTGTATAGATCGTTTGTAGCTAGTTTCGAAGTTCAGATATCGATCCCACCGGGAGCCCAAAGGTAAATGTTTATTGGTGAAGTCTCTGTCGCACCCGAAGTTGTCATAGGTCTTCGAGTGAATTGACTGCAAGTGTTGAGAATGATAATAGAATTTGGATTTAAATGGAAAGCTAAAATGTAAACTTCAGAAATAAAACGCATAAAAATTAAAGAACGATTTGTTTATTGTTTTCTACAGATGACGAAGTAGGCGCGGGGAGTTTTAGTTCATGGTGATAGTGAATGTGCCGGGTGAATGAGTAATAAGTGTAACAATTATAATTTTATAAGTATGTGTGTAAGCAAGCAACCCATAATTAGCCGGAACACCTCTTGGTAGATTTCGTCCCAACTTCAATAATCCAACTAGTCTATTTACCACAACCATGGTCCGTCACTAGACGATTAAGATCCTTCATGTTGCTTAGCAATTAAGATCCTTGGATTGGACTAATGCAATAAGCTCGATGGTTCCTCGTTATCCTCGAGTCAAACTAATTTCCCATTTATATCCCCGTGTCACTCGGGGGTCGCCGGTCTGCTAACAGACAAGATTGTATCTATATATAACAAAGCATCATGTTTTCTAGGCCCTTAATTGGACAACAAGCATTAAGCATCCCACAGATAGTCAAGCACACATAATATAGTAATTAGAATTAACCACAAACTTGATGGAATTTGTGTAGGCACATCACATCCCACCAATCCCCTATATCTCCCACGCCCAAGGGAACTTACTCACACATGAGAGAAGAAAGCATCATCGATATAATTAAATAAAGGGAGTTCTTCTCGATATTACCGTGGAGATCCACAATAAGAAATAGAAACAAATCCAACACAATTCAAGATAGGAAGAATAATCTTAAACCCTAATCTTGCAAGGTGGAGATCTCTTTCTCAAGTACAAGTAATGTATATGGAGGTGTGGTGGCTAGGATATCAAAGATCGTGGAGCGAGATGAAGAACGTCTTCCCCTTCTTCTCCGGATCCCTTCTGGATGGTATGGCGGCTCGTGTGTTCTGTTTTCGACCTTGGCCTCTTCATGAAAGTTGTCCCTTTTAATAATACGAAGGAGATGGAAACTATACGGCAACAACTATACGGCGACGGCCCGTATAGTTGGTCGTTAAACTTGCAGTGAATTCCCCTTGTCTGCTTCCAAAAAGGGACTTGCTTGTTTTTGCCTGAATATTGTGTTTTTGCTATTAAATCCCTTTGTTGATGTTCAGAACCTAAAACACACATTAAAAACCAAGTTTTCTTCACTACCGAAGTATTAGCGTTAGGTAAAGCTATAAAACCATCAAATCCAAATGAAAACCATCGATAGAAACCATAAAAATGTGTAGAATCTCATAGCTATCACCACGCCATGACCTTTGGGCTGCCCCCTCTCCCTATAAAATCCCCCCTCTCCTCCTCTCCTCTCACACCTCCTCGTGATGGATCTCTCTCCCCTTCTAGAATTTACCCATGGTCTCGGATCAGCGGATACATGTTCCCAGTTGATTTTTCTAGAAGGATTTGTTGCTTCTACTGCTTTGCTAGAGAGAGGGCTCGGAGGTTGTCGGATACCCGAATGTGTGTGCGATCACGGATGCACCACTACTTTGCGGTGCTGGACTTGTTGGACCAGCTGGAATTCATCATGATCTTGAGATCGTCAAGAGATCGACTACATCACCAACGAGTTCATACTCGTAAAGCTTTTCGGTCTTTGAGGGTATGTATTCTATGAATGTATATCCACCTGTTGCTTGTATCTAGATAGATGGATCTTGGTGCATATAGTTCCCATCATAGGAATTTTTCTATGTTGTGAACCCAACAAAAATGACTCTAAACCCTAAAAATTTAATAAGATCATTTAATTATGCTTCCATTAATAAGTTGCATGTGATTAAACTCATCATTCACTTAAATTGAAAGTGAATGATCCCACATCCATAATTATACTTGTCAAAACCCTAAAACTTGACAATACTCTAAACTCAATATACCTTAAGATTCACTTCTAGTTTTATAGTTAATTTGGTCTAAACTGTCATAAACACAGTGTCTAAAGTTTATTTATGTTTTTATAGTTAACTTTAGTTTATTCTAGTTAAGTCAAAAAACATCTCAAGTCCAAGCTTATCGAAAAAACGCACACGACATCGATCACATTCTATTAACCATCAAGATTGTTTAAAACCTTATCAAATAAATCTTCTATTCAAAAGTTATTCGTTTTGCCACTTCAAAAAACAATCTCATAATAAGTTCTTAAACTCTTAACAACTTAACACATTAACTCTCATCCTAATTGCCAGATAGCAATTCACCTCAATCTTAGAATGCTATTATACTTGATGTACATACTTTGCATGCTAAACTCCCAAATTCTTTGAAGATATAATTACTTATGAAGTAAAATTGAAAACAACCAAATCTGAATAGCACCACCTAAATTTAACTCAATCATGTTATTGGGGAATTATATCGGGATTTTACAAAATGCACTACATTACTTATGAATAATAGCATCTTGCTTCTACAAACATTAGTCCTTACCTGACCAATGATGATGTTTTCAGATATTGGATCTTCTATTGTCTCGAAGACCGTGATTACATAATCTTGTGATCAGAAAGGCAAATTCATACTTGCTCATGTCCTTTGGTTATTTTGTATCAAATATTTTGCAAATCCAGTATTGTCATCACCTACATTTCAAAAAGGTCAGAAAAGACTATTTTCATAATAATATGATTATGAGTTATTTACCAAGAGGTAATAACCTACTATGACAGTTCTAGTGGTAAAGGAACATATTATCTAGGACTTAACAACCAATGTCGCCACTGATTCTTGCGCCGTATATCACGTGTTAACCATGAGATTTGAAATGGCACGGAGAAGTCAGTTGGACCTTCTTCCTTTCGTATGTAGGCAAGACGACCTTAACGTGACGCTATAATTCCTTGTGTGGATTCAGCATATGGGTGAGAACCCTTAGGACCCATGATTTTGGTGTGTAGATTATCTATGAGCGACTGTCGGAGGTATAGTCGGACCTTTATGAATCTTGCCAGGGGCACAACCGTCTCATAGATTCTTCAGAAACTCATCAGGGTTATAGCTTGCCCGAAAGGGGGCTTAACAAAGATGTTGTCCGACCCAAAGGATTGTGCAGCCATATGGGGTCGCGGAGAAGAGCAATGATTGGATTGGATCTTAGTTTGGGCCTCATACCAAGAAAGTGTGAACGAGCTTGCAACTCAGATGTGCAAAAAAACTAAGATCTCTCATGGGTAAAGTAACGCACCTTGCAGAGTGTAAGAACGGTAACTTGTTACTCTCTGTTCCGGGAAGGAGTTACGAACGTGGCAGGAAAGGAACTCCATGAAAGTTCTGGTAAACCTGTGAAGGCTGATGAACATAGCTTTTTAGAATAAATGCAACCTTTGAAGAAATGTTTACGAAAACCTTCATAGCCTATGACCTATAGTCTGTGGCTATAGCTAGTGCATCAAACACTCCATTTTACTGAACTTGCTGAGTATGCTCGTACTCAACCGTACCTTCTTAAACCTTGCTAGATTCCGAAGCCAACAAAGAAGTCAACATATACATCAGCTAAATTGAAGACGAAGTTGCTAATTAGATAGGAGTATAATATCTAGCCACAGAACCTACTTCAGTAGAGTATTGCAATAGCAGCAATGAAAGCCCAATAGTTCAGATACTAGTCTATTAGCATGACAGTTATGAGTTGTCATTTCTAGTTCTTCTTTGTAAGGATTGATTTCTCTCTCTTTAACCTAGAGTGTTCTCGGGATCTTTTGTAAAGAGTCGAGTTGTAACCTATAGTTGTGTCTTCGACCTGCTATGATTTTATTGTACCACTCTGAGGGATGTAATACTAGTGGAACGGTGTTTCATTGGTGTTATGTCAATGATTATATTGTACTACATCATGCATTGGTATGTTGGGTCACCGCAGAGGACGAGGCCGAGGTCAAGCAGGAGGCCGAGGATCTGCTGGCGCACCAATATTCATGGTGGCCGTTGAACCGCCGCCACCCTGTTGCCTCGCTGACCCCGTTGCTGCCTCCTCCTGTCCCGCGGGACCGCCACAACTACCCCACGTGCCACCCCGACACCGCATTCTAGGTGGAATTTGTTCGATGGGAGCACGAGACGTGGCGGCGGACCACGTCCGTCGGTGACTTCAACTTGGAGGTCGACTACGACGATCTGTCGGAGATCAACGACATAGGCGACACGTACATGGACTGGGAGGACGAGGCCGAGGTCAAGCAGGAGGCCGGGGATATGTTGGCGCACCAACATTCATGGCTACCGTTGAATTGCCGCCACCCTGTTGCCTCACTGACCCTGCTGCGGCCTCCTCCTGTTCGCGGAACCGGCACAACCACCTCGTGTACCACCCCAAGGCTATGTTCTGGCTGGAGTTCGTTCGATGGGAGCACGAGGCACGGCGGCGGACCACGTCCCTCGACGACTTCGACTTGGAGATCGACTACGATGATCTGCCGAAGATCGACGACACGGGCGACAAGTACATGGACTGGGAGGACGAGGACGAGGATTGCTGGCGCACGAGCATTCATGGCAGCCGTTGAACTGTCGCCACTCTGTTGCCTCGCTGACCCTACTGCGACCTTCTCCCGTCTCGCGGAACCGACACAACTATCGCTCGTACCACCTCGAGGCCACGTTCTGGCTGGTGTTCGTTCAATGGGAGCACGATGCGCAGCGGCGGACCATGTTCCTTGGCGACTTCAAGTCGGAGGTCGACTACGACGATCTGCCGGAGATCGGCGACATGGGCGACAAGTACATGGACTGGGAGGACGAGGCCGAGTTCAAGCAGGAGGCTGGGGATCTGTTGGTTCACCAGCTCATGCCGCCGGGCCTTGGCGAGGAGGAAGTCTCCCTCCGCGCCCTACAAGAGTCAGGGGAGGAGGCGGTGCTCGCGGAAGAGAGGCGTTAGGTCTGCATGTTCCAGGCCCTGCAAGAGTTAGCGATGGCGACCCAGGCCGCTGCGCAGATGGCGCTTCCGCCTCCGCAGATGCCTCCGTCATCACATCAGCTGCTGCTCTCACCAACCAGGAATGGCCATGGCCACAACCGGTGTGGATAGACCTCACCACCGCCGCCGCTAAGTAGACCTCCGCCTCCATGCCCATGGCCATCGACCATCTAGTTCAAGTTTTTTTATATAGAATTTCCTAGTTTTATAGTCCTATGTAAATTATTTTCCTTTAATGCAATTTTTTATTAATCCAAAAAGTTGCATCCGTTGGGGGACCAGTGGACGAGGGAGGATAACTCGCTCCTTCGGCCCCAAACTGATAATATCACACACATTGGTTGTCCGATTTGTTCTCCGTGAGGATGGCCTGAGCAACCTCTGCCGCGATCAGGAGCTCGTGAATGGACTCGCTGCGCCCTGGAAGGCCTTGGTTGTTGGCGCGTCGTGGCGAGACAAGTCTCGGGCCATCTTTCTTACGCTGCGCAGTGGATCGATCCGCGGGGGATTCCGGGGACATCTCTCCCGTCGTGCATGATTGGCGGCTACGTGCGCCCCTCCCCGTCGGTCCGTATCACGCGCGAAGCGTCGATGAGCAGCGGCGTGCAGCTAAGCTAGCTAGCTAGCCCGCGCGTCACGTCACGTCACGTCGAGGGCCGCGTGGCCTGGTGAGCCGTGCCGTGACAGACCGCAGCATCGTTTTATTTTCGGATTAGGAAATTGGTTTTGGTTTTGGATGACATCTCATCAGTTGTGGTGGTCTGTATATACTGTTTCACGTGAAGACATCTCGATCGATCCAGTTTTCTTCCCTATGTTAGGAGGATGCAGTTATTGGCAGTACACATACTATTTCCTTTCTTCTTCATCTTTTATTACCAGGCCCTGCTCCCTCCTCCGAAAGGAGGAAGGCGATGGCTACAGTTTCACCATGGTATAAATAGGCGAAACGTTCCTTCCTCCTCCCTGGTTTGTCCGTTCGGTGTCCTCTCCTCAGGGAGCGAGCGACGGAGCTCCGCCGAGGCTCTCCTCGACCAACCCGATCGAGGACCGAGGTACCTATCTATCTATCTCTCCCTCTCTCCCCTGTTCATCTCTGCTCGATCTTTCTCACCAATCAATCGATAATGTCTCGCGTGCAGACAGGGACGCCGCGCCGGACAACCGCGCCTTCATCACGCATCAAAACAGTTAAAGCTCCCGCCCGTCTCCGTCGGCCGCAGGGACGATCAATCAAAAGTAATTAAGGTTCGTCCCCAGCCCAACAGATTCCCTCTCCATGTACTGCATTTTTACCTGATTGTTAAAATTATTGTCAATTGGCGCGTACGTTCATAGATAGAGCAGCAGCAAAAGTTTAAACCAATTCGAAAGAAAAAAGATCAAAAGTTTAAACCAAGGTTAGCATGTTGATAGTAAAACAAACAAAAAAAAACATGTTAAAAAAAACGCAACATGACGTACGTAGGGCACAGGATTTGGGTCTGCAGAGGGCCCTACAGCTGTTAGGATCGGGTACGGGGGCATATAATTTTAGCTCCACGAATATCCGACTCCGAAAGGAATATCCGCTCCCAATATTCCTTGCAAATACTCTATTCTTAGCATAGCATCTCAGACCCGGCGGAAGCAAATCTGCGGAACCCGGGAACCTCTTTTTCTTTGCGTGGCCATCCGGGAAACTTAAGGTGGATGCCGTCACCTCCGGTATGAACAAGAAGAGAGATCTCCTTTCGCTTCACGTCTTCTAGCAGTAACCGTTTATACTTCTAAACCGGCAAGTTTAGTTCGCGTTCCCAACTCCGACTAGCTATGAAACCAGCGGAGTACAAAACTGAACGACCATGCGTGCGCTTAAATTTGGGAAACGGTTTTGCTAATCCAAATTGTCTATCCAAATTTGATATTCGTGAAAGATTGCATTCTATTGAAATTTGGAATGTGTGAACAAAAAGTTACACCATCGAGGACCTATATTTAGTATTGTACAAACGATGTTACAGAGTTGGCCTTTTGGAGTTTACCACAAGTTTGTTAGTGATGAGCGGCCATTTTTTTATGGGGAATCATCTGCATTCAAAATTCATCATGATGGGCAAAACTTAGCTTATGGACTCTATGAATACTCACCAAAGGACAAGGTTTGAGAGCTGGTGGCCCGCTTTGCACGATGTTATTGTCTAGTATTCCTTCTACTTTGTTTTCTGTCACATAATTATTTGTAGTTTTGCAAAGTTAGGATGTCTGAGATTGTAGTTTTACTTGAAGATGACGGCAATGGCCGGCCATTGCTCTTATATGCTTTATTATTGTTCACTCTCATCGTCGGTCCTGAGATTTTAGGGGCCCGGGACGAGACCAAAATTTGGGGCCCTTATTATAAGGATCACAATATTATTAATAAATATTACGTGTGTAAAAAATATGTTGATAATAGCACTTGAATGCATCAAAAAGTAGTAGGCGCATATCGAACAATTTATACATATTACCTTTAAAATTTCTTCTAGCATTTCTCAATGCGAAGTCACTTATGATAGGCTCGATGTCGATGTTGTCCAATAATTTCTTCTCGATGCATAATGTTGCCAAACCATTTAATCTCTGTTGAGTCATTGTTGATTTTAAATAGTTATTTAATAATTTTAACTTTGAAAATCTTTTTTCAGCCGATGCAACAGTCACAGAAACAGTAAATAAGATGCGATGAGCAATGGATATATGATAGGATAACAATCCACTTCTCTAACATGCTCAAAAATCTTCATACTAGACATCACACCATCTCCATCCGAGGATATATTAGGATGATTCGATGAACTGATTATGAGAAATTAAAATTAGGCAAAAAATTAAAGTAAATAAGAATCCTAAATCTCTGAATTAAATAGATTGGATTCTTGCCATACTTACCCTGGTCGTGGTTTAATGCCAAAAGCCTAATCCACTGTCTCACTGGCTCCGTGACCCGGCGCCGGCGTATGTACCCTTAGGCCCTGCGTACCTTGGTTGCCGAACAATAGTGCATACCCTTGCCATACGTATCCTGATCACGGCTTGGCCGCTTTCCACGTGGCCGCTAGCGCTAGGTCACTCCTGGTCCCTCCATCTGACAGGTCGCTCCGCCGCCTGTTCTTCAATCTCTATCGCTAGCAGGGCGAGGTAGGTGGAGCATCGATCGATGGATTTGACGGTTCATTTCCTGAGCTGAGCGGTCCTTTTTCCTGAGCGCAAGCCTCACGGCTAGAGGCCCATTAGACCAAAAAAAATCTCAATCAGATATACTGTAGCATATACGTATATGTACTACTAGTGTAACATATATAATATGGGGCCCTGGATTTTTGTGGCCCTGGGCGGGGCACACCCTACCCACCCCCAGGGCCGGCCCTGCTCTCATCTATATATACTTTACGTCAATTTTATGAAATTACCCTTTCTTGAAAAACACCGTGGAAAAACGAGATGACCAATCAACATGCTACATGACTCTTTTTTATTTCCACTAATAATTCCTAGACAGACACCTCAAATAATATGGCTCCGTTTGATTGCTATTGGAACCTTTAGTCAAACAAAAGCTAAGACACCACAGCAAGAGCGGAGGTGCGGGTGTGACCTTACCGGGAAAATAGCTGATCCGGCGGCAGCCCACGGACACCACGAGCAGCCAAAAGAAACGCTGTCGGTATAAAAGACGAGCAGCTCCTCGGAAGCCACGGCCGAGGCGCCTCAGAAAGCTGACCTCTCACAGTTCCACGGTCTCCGCTCCCCACGAACGAACCCATCCATCCCCCAGCCCCACCCAGGTCACACCGCCACAGACGGAGACGACCCGACCCGCCAGTCGCCGGAGAGGAAGAAGAACAGCCTCCCTTTCAGGACACGCGCTTCCCCCTCTCTCTCAGCAGGTAATTGCTCCCACAAATCGCTCGCGTAATCTTGTCGGCTCCTCATGTTGCTTCTACGCCCGTCTTCCAGCAAGTTGCAAGATTTGGGGCTCATTCTGATTTCTTAGTCTGAAGAAGAAGCGTGTGAATGCGTTAGTTCGGTTGCGTCTGTCTCGGGGCTCTCTTGGGCCTTGGCTTGCTTGCGGGATTGGCCATGTCTCGCTTTCCCTTTTAAATTCATGCCGTTGAGCTTATAAGTTGTTGGAGTAGTGCGTACGCGTCTGTGTGCCTGTGCCTTCTTCTCTTCCCATCGCTGAACTAAAAGGTAAGATGTTTCTGTGGTGTAAGCATATTTTGTTTCCTCTGATAGTACCATTATTTCTGCTGATCAAGAAAAATTCAGTCGCGGTTCTTGATTTTGGTAGCCAATTGATGCCGCCCCCTTTTATATAACGATCTTTCCAAATGATTTCAAGTTAATACTACCCGTATCAAGATTCTCCTTCTTTTCTTGCTCAATCGCAATGGCGGTGTTTTATTTTATTTTTGATCACTGCTTGGCTATTGATTTTCATGAAAAGTGCATGTTTGTAAGGATGTCAAGGTCCGATCATAATCAACAATATAGAATGCTGTTCATATCCTAACACCCCACCGAATCTACCTAAAAAAATCCCACCTAATAATGTGGGTATTGTTCCAGATAATGGAGGAATTTATTGAACCTCATGGAAATGCAAAGTAGTTTTCTATCACAGGAACCAACTAGACCTTGACTACTTGCCCCAAATAATGGATCCAAATACAGCTACAGGATTGTTACTTCTTGTTGCAAAATTTATAGTATTTGTCTGTACCTGTCACTGTCATTTTCTTCACTGCAAGTTTCCAATTTATGCCAAGATTTATCAGCCCTTCTGATTCTCATGGATAATCCTGATGTTTTCTCTTCTTGGTCTTTCAGATAATAAGACAATAATAATACCAGCCTGTCTTCTTCCCGGCTACAGTCTCGGTTGTGGTGAAACCAAATTCAGCGGTCACAGTTGTGGTGAAACCAAATTCAGGTTCAGTCATGGGCTCCTCAAGTGAACCCAGAAGCAGAACGGGTACAATAAAGCCCTTGGGGATTCAGCTCCTCGAGTGTCTCCGGGGCGGTCCTCTCTCCTTCAGATCGGCGCAGGCTCTTGTTTTGGTGCTGACATTCCTGTCCTACGCTAGCTACCATGCCACTAGGAAAACCACAAGCATTGTCAAGAGCGTTCTTGACCCCAAAAGAACACACCTTGGCATGGTGCACTGGCCCGGCAATCTGTATCTCCAGGACCTGAAAGGCGCGGCGAACAACACGGCTCTCACCACTGGCTGGGCTCCGTTCAATGGCGGTGGTGGAACCGCGTTACTTGGCGAGATTGATCTTGCTTTCCTTGGGGTATATGCGATCGGCATGTTCTTTGCTGGCCATTTGGGTGACCGGGTGGATCTGAGGATCCTTCTGACCATCGGAATGATAGGAACTGGGTTGTTCACCGCTGCCTTTGGAGCTGGATACTGGCTCAACATACACAGCTTCTACTACTTTCTGGGTGCCCAGATGATCGCCGGCCTGTTCCAGTCGACCGGCTGGCCTTCGGTGGTCGCGGTCGTCGGCAATTGGTTCGGGAAGAGCAAGAGGGGCCTGATCATGGGAATCTGGAACGCTCACACCTCTGTGGGAAACATTTCTGGCTCTCTGATCGCGGCTGCCATGCTGAAGTATGGATGGAGTTGGTCGTTTGCTTTGCCTGGTGCTATGATCGCGTTCGCTGGCCTCGCCGTGTTCCTGTTCTTGCCTGTTAGCCCTGAGGTGATCGGGATCGAGGACGATCGCCATGTGAAGGATTATGAGAAGGATGGCACGGATGTTCCTCTGTTGCGAGGACGATCAGTTTCAAGAGATGAGGCAGTGGGGTTCATCCAGGCATGGAGAATTCCTGGCGTTGCTCCCTTCGCTCTCTGTCTCTTCTTCTGCAAGCTTGTCGCCTACACGTTCCTCTACTGGCTTCCATTTTATCTCAGCCACACAGGTGCGTTTAGTTCTATATTATTGGAGCAGATTTAGTTCTATATACTGCTCGTACGAGCGCTCATCTGCACATGGAGTGAGGGAGAGAAATAGAAAAAAATTGATGAATCTTTTTCTCTGACCACCGTTTTGTCCCCACGTTTTCAGAGATCGGAGGAGAATATCTGTCAGACACTGCCGCGGGGGTGCTGTCGACTCTGTTCGACGTGGGCGGCGTCGTGGGCGGCATCCTCGCCGGCCACATCTCCGACCGCCTCGACGCGCGGGCGCTGACGGCGGCGAGCTTCACCTTCTCCGCGATACCGGCCCTCTTCTTCTACCGCATCTACGGGAGCATCTCGCTGACCTGGAACGCCGCGCTCATGGTCCTCACGGGGATGCTGGTGAACGGGCCCTACGCGCTCATCACTACCGCCGTCTCCGCCGACCTCGGCACGCACAGCTCGCTGAACGGCAACTCCCGCGCGTTGGCCACCGTGACGGCGATCATCGACGGCACGGGGTCCATCGGCGCGGCCGTCGGCCCGCTGCTGACGGGCTACATCTCCGCCAGGAGCTGGAGCGGCGTGTTCACGATGCTCATGGCGTCGGCGCTCATCGCTGGCTTGCTGCTGTCGAGGCTGGTCGTGGCGGAGATCTCCGCGAAGATGGAGACACGAAGGAGGACGGATCACGCAAGCGATCTGCCCGTCTCCTCCTTGGAGGAACCGTAGGCGCTGCCGGACATGGTTGGATATACATACTTGGATTGGATAGGCGAAGACGATGGCTGGGCCGGGAAATTGGGAGAAGCTGTGGCGGGAAGAGCGAAGTCCCCTCTGATTTTTGGAGCGAGGTGTAGGCGCTCTTCAGTCTCAGGGTTGTAGCGTCATGTTGCTTCTCGACGTGCTTGTGTCATGCTGTGCATATGTGAATGATTACTACGCTGAATCCGATGGGAGAACAAGTACGGATGATTGCATCTTATGTGTGTCGACGTCAGAGGTGTCGACCGTTCCAATCATATAAGAATTGGCGCACTCCCTCTTTTGTACTGTATCAGTGAATGTCTGAAAGATCAGAGAGGAGATTACCGGAACTGATCTTAAACTTGTAGCCACTTTGTTACAAAAAAAACCGTTGCCACCTCGAGAAATGGACTCATTTTTCGAAAATTTCACCCATCTATTCATAATTCTTCTCAACATGAAATCCCAAAAGTAACAAAAACTAGTTGAACTAGCCGAATGCTCGTGCGTTGTCACGGACATTAACAAATTTTTATCAGTACGTATCTCATGCAACTAAACATTTATATTTATAGAAAAGACAGCCGAATATAATTTTTTCCATGCGCGAAATCTCAATCAAAACGTTGATATTTTAAATCTGTAAAACACAATTTACGTGAAATTCTTTGGAGTTCAGCCCGTGGCATCAGACTCGTCGCTCATGTCTTCTTTGCTTACCGCTCGTGCCGAGCAAGCCATCCTGGACGACTCTCGCATGGTCTATGTCTTCGACCTTGCGCCCAGTTTTAAGTACCCACGTCTTTTAGTGTGCGCTATAGCTGCTTCATCTCGATCACGCGCAAGCCAAACCCCACTCGGTTTGAGATTGCCAACCCCATATGAAGTTGCTTCCAAAAGAATATTACTCAACTGGCATATCAATGAAATTACCAACTAAAACCTCCACGGATTTTAGAATGCTCAGCCAAAGAAAGCGTTGTAACCGATTTTCGGTAATACTAGAAACATTGTTGTTTCGTTCGGTCAAACTATGATAGTAATTGAAGAACAACCACAATATGTAATTGTTTATGTAAGATGATAATCGCTCTATCCGGCGAAGTTCTTCAATTAAAAAGTGAGTTTCCATCAACTATTTTTGTGTCCACTTAATTTCAGAATTGCTAAACTAAGATAAAGTCTTGAAGCCATACACGTCTACATGCTTTCTGTAGAAGAGATTAAGTTGGAAAATCTAAAGAAAATTAGCTACAGGCTAACTCTATTATTAATTCAAAAAGAAAAGGCAAGAAAAAGTAATTGATAGATATAGCATACCACGGACAGCAGAAGATTAGCAACCATCAAATTAATGGTATATTAACATACTAAGAAATTAGCAAGACGCAAGCCCAAGCCAGCCGACAACCTCAGCTTCTTATTGTTGAGATACGTGTGTTGTACTATGTATAGGTCTTTTTGTACTCGCATGATTGTACCTGTATTCGTCTATATATGAGACAGACACAGACGGTTCTATTGGAGCTATGCATCCTCCCACAATTATTCTACATGGTATCAGTCTAACCCCGATCCCCAAACCTAGCCGCCACCTCCCTCCTCCCCAGGCGCTGCCGCCTCCCACCTTCCCCAAACCCTAGCCACCGCCGTGCTTCTCCTCCACCTCCCACACTAGCCGCCGCCTCTCCGGCGCCGTCGGCTGCTTCCACCACCACACCCACCACTTCCGTCCCTCCTCCTACCCCTACCATGGTCCCCTTCAACTCCTCCGTCTTCGGGAGAGCAACCCCTTCGCCGGGCCCTCCGTCGCCGTCATCCGCGACGTCCCCATCCTCGAGCGTGTGCCGGTGAAGCTCTCTCAAACCGCTGCTAATTTCTTCCCGTGGAAGACGTACTTTGGCCTCCTCTTCCGCGAGTATGATCTCCTCGATCACGTTGATGGCTCCATTGACCTTCTTGCCATGCCGCACGACCCCGACTGGTTGACGATCAATGCCACCATCATCCGATGGTTCTACCAGATTGTCTCCAGCGAGATCTTCCGCACCGTCGTTCGCGACGGTGACACTGCGCACGCCGTCTAGAGCAAGATCACCGGCCTCTTCACCGACAACAAGATCCAGCGTGTCACGTTCCTCCAGCAGGAGTTCTTCGACACTCCCCAAGCCGATCTCTCCTTTGATGAATACCGCCTCCGCCTCAAGTCCCTCGCCGACGAACTCCGCGACTTGGAGTTTCAGATCAAAGACAAGATCCTCCTCACTACGCTGACGGCAAGGCTAGGCGAGGACCTCAGCAACGCCGCCGCCAACCTGACGCTGCTCACCACGCCGACCTTCGAGCAGGCCGTGGCGTATCTCCGCCTTGAGGAGCAGCGACTGAAGCATCTGCGGGCCCGGGCAGCTCACACCACCTTCGCCGTTGGCGTCTTCTAGGGCGCCCCTGCCTCTACGCCTCCGCCCCCAGCCTCGCGCCCTGGCCCCGCCCTCGGGGTTCTATGCGCCCCAACCGCACGCGCCTCCACCTACTGCCAACGACGGTGGCAATGGCGGTGGCCAACGTCGTCGTCATTGCAATGGTGGCAACGCCACCACTCCCCAGCCTTGACCAGCTCAGCAGGCCGCCCTGACACCGCCGTGGATCATGGGTCACAACCCCTGGACCGGGGTTGTTCATGCCTATATGATGCCCGTGCCGCGCGCCCCTCACCCGAGCATCTTGGGGCCACGCCCGACCACCCACCAGGCTTTCTTCGCGTCGCCTCAGTCCGCCACCACGCCGGTCTACTGCGCGCTTTCTCCTCCCACCGGCTACTACCCCGCGCCCCCGTCGTCGGCCTCGTGGGACCTCGCACTGCTGACCGCCCTCCAGACCGCTCCCACCGCGGGCTCGTATGGCGGTGGTGGCGATTAGTTCATGGATACTGGCTCCTTCACGCACATGGCCTCTCATCTCGGTAACCTTTCCACTCCCACTCCCACTTCTACTTCTTCTCGCATAATCGTTGGCAACGGTTATGCTCTTCCCATTACTCACACCGCCTCCGCCTCCTTTCCATCCACCTCCACTCCTCTCTCTCTCTCTCAATAATGTTGTTATTTCTCCTAACTTGATCCAAAACCTTGTTTCTATTTGTTCTCTCACTCGTGATAATTCTGTGACTATGGAATTTGACGCTTCTGGTTTTTCTGTTAAGGATGTCATACCCGGATGCTTCTCCACCGATGTGACAGTCCTAGCGATTTGTACCCTATTCAGTCGTCCTCCCCCGGCACCAGCAGCCATCTCGCCCTCTCCGTCGAGGTCGACCTCTGGCACGCCCGCCTCGGTCATCCTAGCTCCACCGCCCTTCATCAAATAATGCGAGGATTCTCTTTATCTTATAATAAAACGGATGCTCATTCTTGTGAAGCATATCGTCTAGGAAAACATGTTCGTGTTCCATTTATTTCTTCCTCCATAGTTGCGTCTTTTCCGTTTCAACTTATTCATAGTGATGTTTGGACCTCGCCTATTCCGAGTAATTCTGGCTATACTTACTATCTTGTGATTTTGGATGATTACTCGCACTTTGACTTTTCCTCTCTGCTGTAAGTCCAGCATTCCCGCCACCCTCACCTCGTTCTTCGCCTACGTCTCCACCCAATTCGGTCACCCCATCCACGCCTTAAAAAACCGACAACGGCAAAGAGTTCGACAACATCACCATCCACACCCTTCTCGCCACTCATGTCACTATCTTCCGTCTCATGTGTCCATACACTTGTCAACAAAATGCTCGTGCTGAATGCATCCTTCGTGCTCTCAACAACTGCGTCTGCACCCTTTTGTTCCATGCGTACATGCCACCACGATTCTGGCCGGATGCTCTCGCCATGGTTCTAGTCAACATCTGCTCCTGCCGTTCTCGCTGGCAATACACGTTGCACCATCTCCTCTATGGTGTGCCCCATGGCAGCCGATGATCTTCGCATCTCCGGCTGCCGCTGCTACCCTAGCACCGCCACCACCGCCGCGCATAAGCTTGCGCTGCGCTCTCTCCCTTGCGTGTTTCTCGGCTACCCAACCAACACCAAGGGCTATCGCTGCTACGATCCCGTCTCTCATCGCGTCATCACCTCACGGCACGTTTACTTTGACGAGTTGATGTTTTCGTTTCAGTAGGGACTTTTGACAACACCCACGGTTCCCGCTGGCCCTCCCGAGGCCAGCCCTGCTCGCCGACTGATACGTCATAAACGTATCTATAATTTTTGATACTCCATGCTTGTTTAGTATCAACTTTGCTATGTTTTATCTATACTTTGAGGTGTTTTTATAAACTTTCTGGAACTAACCTATTGACAAGATGCCAAAGTGCCAGTTGCCTGTTATCTGCTGTTTTTGGTTTCAGAAAAACTAAAAAATGAATATTCTCGGAATTGGACAGGACAAAAGCCAAAGTCATTATTTTACCCGACACGACACGGAACCACGAAGCAGAGATGGAGGAGGAAACCAGAGTTGCCACATCCAAGGGTGGTGCGGGCCAGCCCTGGTGGTGCCACCAGGGGTGTGGGCCCCTGGCCCTCCACTGACCTTGCCCTCTTTGCCTATAAGAAGCCCCTGAGGACAAAACCCTAAATGATCCATCATACATCCATGAAAAGTTCCGCTGCGCTGCCGCCACCGAAGGGGAGATTCGGGGGACAAAGTCTCTGTTTCGGCACCCTGCCGGGATGGGGAAGTGCCCCCAGAGCCATCTCCTTCGATCTTCACCACCATCTCCATCAATCTCCACCACCATCTCCATCACCGTTGCTGATTCCGATGATGAGGAGGGAGTAGTTCTCCTTCGAGGCTAAGGGCTCTACCGGTAGCTATGTGTTCATCTCTTTCTCTATGCATGATCTTGTTGTGGCCATGAGCTTTGTAATCAAGTAGATCTACTTTGTTACTCAAGTGCTTCAATAGATCTCTGCACTCCCATGTGTGTGAAAGTGACAGCGTGCATACCATGGTGGCACTTAGGCTAGAGTCTACATAAATACTCAAGTGCTTTAATAAATCTCTGGCTCTACCCATGTGTGTCAAAGTGCTAGTGTGCACACCATGGTGGCACTTAGGCTAGAGTTTACAAATACTTATCATGAGTTATATTTGGAGTTCGATGTCTTTATAAAATTGTGGTGTTTGTTGGAACCATCTAGCACTCAAGGTGACAGTGTGGGGTTATCTAGATGGGGAAGGCGGACTTTGAGGAGTGTTGTTATAGCCCTACCATCGATTAGAGTGTTCAACCGGAGAGTAGTTCAGGGTAGAATCATGAAGAGAATATATTTATATGAGAGAGTGTTCACTAGTGAAAGTATGATCCCTAGGCCTTGTTTCTAATCATTGAAACACCGTTCACAACTAGATCTGTTAGATGTTTGCTTGCTTCCAGTCTCTTCCACCCCATCAAGATCTTTTCTGGCACCTGATGACCCACAAGTATAGGGGGTGTATTGCAGTACTTTCGATAAATAGGAGTGTTGATACCAACGAGGAGCAGAAGGTGTTGACTAGTGGTATGGAGCAGGAAATCTTTGTAAATACTTAGCAAACGGATTTTTAGTGGTTTTCTGATAAAGCAACAAAACAAAGTGCAAGTAATAAAGACAACAAGCAAGTGTCCCAATCCTTTCTTCGCAAAGGACAAGCCAGTGGAAATACTTATAAGGACCAAACGTTCTCGAGGACACATGGGAATTTTGTCAAGTGCTTTCACTTCAAATAGCTGAGTACTCTTCTTTGGTGTTGTAAGTGTTGTGTGGGTGAACCTGTGCTAATGTACCGACCTTACTTGGACTAATACATACTTGTGATTAAACCCCCTGCAAGCATCCGCAACTACATGAAAGTAATTAAGATATAAACCTAACCACAGCCTTAAACTCTTAGATCCTATGCTCCCTTGTGCAAAAGTGTCCTAACGGGGGTTCACGTTTCTGTCACTCCGGCAACCCCACAATTAGTAGCCAAATACACAATGCATGCCCCTAGGCCCATAAATGGTGAATTATCATGTAGTCGACGTTCACATGACACCACTAGAAGAATAGAACCACAACTTAAATACTAAACCATTGAATAACTCAACACAAATCCACTACTAACAACATGACTTCTCCCATGTCCTCAAGAACTAGACGAACTACTCACAAGACATCATATGGATCAAGATCAAGGATGATATGGTGATGGATAACAATCTGAACATAAACAATAATCCAATGGTTCCACTCACAAGCATCAACTACAATAGTAATTAACACCGGGAAAGTTTCCCCTAAGAACTAATGCAAGATCCAACACGATTGTTACAACAGGATAGAGTGGTGATGATGGTGCTGGTGTAGATGATGGTGTGGATGATGATGATGATCCCAATGAAGCCTAGCTTGATGACAGTGTTGATGGCAACGATCTTCCCTCTCCAGGAAGGAATTTCCCTGGTAGAAATCTGTCTGCCGGAGAGATCTTTCTCTCTTGGTGTTTTCCGCCCCGCAGAGGAGGCAGAAATCCTTCCGTGGTCGCTCCCTGGTATTAGCGTTCCATGGGGAAGATATAGGCGAGAGGGCGGAGTCGGGAGCCAGCCAGGTGGGCCACACCTGCCCTAGGCGTGGAGCAAGGTGGGCCCGCGCCTAAGGGGTGTGGGCCCCTGTGGCCCGGCTACGCCTCCCCTTCTGGCTTGCTCCATCTTCTGGGAAAATATAATTTTCCAATATTTTTCTGATCTACGCAAAATTGCATCAAAACACCTCTTTTCCCATCAGAAACCTGACTCCGGCAGTCCATCCTCCAAGAATCATGCAACATGCAAAAACAGAGGAAAAGAGCAGAAGTAACACCTCATAATAAGACATATATCAATGAATAGAGGCAAATTATGATATAGAATGGTGATGCAAATTGGACGTATCAACTCCCCCCAAGATTAGACCTTCGCTTGTCCCCAAGCGAAAACTGAGCTCAGTAAACATGTCCACATGTTTATGAAGTGAAGTGTCGATAAAATAATACAGACAAGAAGCATCACACTTACCATTACACAACTCATAGAAGAAAGCAACTCACCATTATATAACTTAGCTTGCAACAAGTACAAGAGTCACAATAGAGATGCATAAAGATAAATCATAATTGGAATTGGCAAACTTTGTTCCTGGTCAGAGAACAGCTGGCAAACAGTTTCACAAAAATCTTTTTGTAGAAGTTTTGAAACAGGAGTACTCTTTACTCAAAAAGGTTTTTCACAAAGAAGGCTTTCAAAGTAATACTCACTAGATAAGAGTTTTGTGCAAAAAAGGAAGACAAAGAACATGATTGAATAAATCACCATATGAATGCTTGCAACATAACAACTCAAACGCTTGCTGGAGATAGAGAGGAAGTAGGTTTATTGACTCAACTTAGAGAATAGGAGAAAGGTCCCTTCATAGAGGGAAGCAGGGATTTCAAGTCATAAAGAGCTTCCAAAAGATTATGGTACTTACTAGCTTTGAGCCCTCATTGCCCCTATCATAGGCATCTTGAGATGATTAAGGTTAAAGTGAACAAGGATAGAGTATATGCTTAAAGAAATATAAGTTGGCAATCTCATGTCCCTTGAGTACGAGGGCCGCACCTCATGCTACTCAACTTTGGTTACCGGTAAGTTCTTCTCATTGTAAGTACATGTGTATCATAGAGAACCGCCAACGGGGTACCCCTTGCACATGGTACAGGAGCTATCCCATAACCAAAATGACAAGGCAAGCAGACAATGAGCATCTCAACGATCTTTTTATTTACTATGTATATAGCTTTTTATTGAGGATGCTTCACAGAATGCTCACTATGGTGATGCAGCAAGTTTCCACCATGATTAGGCATGGCTTAGGCTAGCGGCCCAGGCATTTATCTAACACACATACATCACTCCATGGTCTTATAAGTTCCCTCTTTATTTCACACCGTCGACATCCGCAAACAAAAGAACATGATATCAATTGTGTACAACGTACAGGTGCAATGTTGAAAGCGTTCCCCGTGATAGCATGGTTCTGCTAATCCCAACGTATAGATGCAAGCATATACAACTTCGATGACACAATGGTTCAAGTCTATTAGGGGAAAGAAAATAACATGTGCCATCAAATTCGTGAGAGCTTTACTAACTAGTTTTAACATAACAAAATACTTTTTAATTCGAAAGACAGATGAAGCTTGAAAATTTGCTTGGAATAGCAATATTCTAATAGGTAGATATGGTGGACACAAATGGCAAAGGTTTTGGTTCAAATGGATTTGGGTGCATGAGAAGTATGCCTTCTGAAAACAGGTTTTTGGCTAGCAAGGCTGGGTAGCAAGCAAAAGAGTTAAAAGAAACAAGCAAAACTACAAGTGATAAAGCCAAACATGCAATCTTCCTTGAAGGCACAAAAGATATTAAATAAAGAATATTAAGCTTATGAGCCAACAAGAAAGAAAATAAATGATACAAAATACCTATAAGCTTTACTCTTTTTCTTTCAAACCTCAAAAAGTGTTGCTACTGACCAGAGCTCGGTTTGCCAAAACCAATTTAGATTTACTTGATGCTCCCAAAGTGATGCCAATACTGATAAACAAGATCCATCATATAATAGATATTGCAAACTAAAATAAGAAGTGCAAAAAGTAAAAGATGAAACTTCTCATTAATATTCCATAAATGCACTCGCACCAAGGGATACATAGATAATCAACTAAAGGAGAGATACTTCCACATGCAAACCAAACTATAAGGTAACTTCTCTACCAAATATATGAATCCACTAAAAAGGTAAAAGATAATAATGGTGATACCGCGACACTCCCCCAAGCTTGGAACAAGCCAAGGGGATGCCAAACCATATGACGAATTACTCCTTTGGTGGTGGTGGTGTTCCCTTGTTTAGGGTCAGAAAATCCTCCAGCATCTTACGAAGCCTGTTATTCTTCTCTTGAAGCATATCCACCTTCATCCTCAAAGCACGGTACTTATCACAAAACTCGTCAGTGGTTCGAAGGGCTTCCACTGCCTCAGGGCAGGATCTGAAGTCTGGAACGGAGGCTATGATCCCCTGCATGTTACGAGAAAAAGCACGTCCAGTGTTAATTTCTCCTACAAAAGTAGGTTTCCTTGCCCTTGTCCCTACGGCGGTTTGTTCTTCCAACTTTATCTCCTCCACGGGCTTCTTGCCTTTGTCGTTGGTGGAGACCATGGTGCTCTAAACTTGAGAAGATTTCCTGACAGAAATAGATCAAAACAAAAACACGATGCACGAACCTCGAGGGATCCAGGGGGTATATATTACTAAGTTTCAATGCATAAGGAAAGTTGTGATATGAAAACGAGGTGGAGACGGAGCTCGGGGGAGGCACACCCCCTCCAGGCGCGGCCAGCCGAGGCCCGCGCCTAGGGTGGGTTTGGCCACCCCGGCCTCCGGTTCCTCCTCTGTTCCGTCTCGTAACTTGCCTTATGTATTAAAAACATCAAAAATATAAAAAGATTAGGATTTCACGAACCTTCTGTTTTCACCTCTTTTACCTATTCAAAGACGAACTCTGCAGACTCCTTTTCTCCTTCTCCTGGATATTCCTTTCCTACAAGGTCTCACACAAACCTCAATGGCAACATTAGTGTAAGCAAAAACAATAAACCTTTAGGTTCACACTTCAACTGAAATCCATCAAAACAAAGGCTTCTCTAAGAGGCAAATGCAAATGATAACAGAAATCTTTCAAAACAGACCAGCAGGTAAAGATTGTTTTTTTCGAAAACATTATGTTGCTCAAATCAAAAAGTGCAGAACTAATGAAAGTTGGGTAACAACCTGGAGAACAAGATCAGAAAAATACAGCTCCATCCGACATACTGAGCGCCCTCACGAATTTTTGCAACGCAGCACAAAAATCTGTCTCAGGACAGCCACTTTTCACAACTCCTCTACTTCTCAAAAGTAGTTGAACTTGACACAAAAACCAAAACAAAAAGGATAAGGAGCGGTTATTACTGAGGTAATAACTTCCAAGACTCAACCAAACTCTTGGGTTATCTCCCAACAAGTACTTTTCTTTAATGCCTTTAAGTTAGGCTTGGTATCTTCAAAGATGCTCACATAGGATATAAATATTTGGAGTGAAAGAGAGCATCAAGAAGCAAATAACCAACACATTTGAGTCTAACCCTCTTCCTATGCATGGGGGTGTCATGAGAAAACAAATTGTTGAAACAAAAATCCACTAGCATAGGAAGACAAAACAAATGCAACTTCAAAGCTTTCAACATAAAACAGGGAAACTTAATATTATTGAGATGCATAAAACCATGTTTCCCTCTCTCATAATAACTTTTAGTAGCACTTTGAATAAATTTGACAGTATAACTATCACTGGCAACAACTTTATCATCATAATGAGCATACTTGCAGTCATCAAAAAGAGGTCCAAGGTCATAAACTGAATCAATAGAAGCAAGTTGTTCCATCCTGAAATCTTTATTAGGAAAGCTATTTTCACAAGGATCTTTAGAAAATTTGGAAAAGTTAAACTCATAAGAATCTCCATCAAACTTAGTTAAAACTTTTTCCTTCTAACAATCTATAATAGCTCCACAAGTGTTCAAGAAATGTCTACCAAAAATGATAGGACAAGTTTTGCTAGCTGCTGAATTGAGCACTAGAAAATCAGCAGGATACTTAATCTTACCATAGAGAACCTCCACATATCTTACAAAGCCAATGGGGCAAATGGTCTCCTTATTATCAAGGTGAATGACCACATCAATGTCCTCAAGCTCACAAGGACCAATCTCATGCATAATTTCCCTGTAAAGCTCATAAGGAATAACACTAGAACTAGCACCAATATCACATAAACCATAGTAGCAATGATCACCAATTTTAACAGAAAGCATAGGTACACCAGATTTTCTAGCTTTACCAGGATGAGAGATAATATTAGAAGCGTCTTCACAGAAGACAATGTGCTCATCCTCTATATTTCTAGTGACAGGGTCTTTCACAATAGCTACCACAGGTTCATTATTCACTTGCTCATCAGGCTCCATAGTTTTCTTAGTACCTTTATTATTTGCACTAATAATCATAGAATACTCCTTTACCTTAGCTGGGAAAGGAACCTTCTCAACATGAGGTTCAGGCACAATATGATTAGTAGTACAAACTTCAGTACTTCTAACAGGAACATGACTAACAACATCTTTATAAGGTACATGGCACTTATTCCACTTCTTCTTGGAAATTTCTATCTAGGAGGCAAAGGCTTTAAAATAGTTGGCAATACTTTGGGAATCAAGACCAAACTCATTACTAATATCACGGAAGTCATCATTTCCCATAAAATATTTAATGCATTCATAATCATAGTTTATACCTGACTTTCTTCCTTTTTCATTCTCCCAAGCTTTAGTGTTCTCTTGAATACGGTCTAGTAGATCCCATTTAGCTTCCTCCTTCATACGTGTGAATGATCCAGCACAAGAAGCATCTAGTAAATATTTATCATGAAGATAAAGACTAGCATAAAAGTTATTGATAATAATATTGTTAGGGAGTTCATGAATAGGACATTTAAGCATAAGTAACTTCAATCTCCCCCAAGCTTGAGTTGTACTCTCTCCATCATGAGGACAAAAGTTATATATCAGATTTCTATCCTTATGAATCTCACTGGGAGGATAAAATTTAGAATAAAAGAGAGATGACATTTCCTCCGATTCCATGGATTGTCCATTCTTCAGCAGCTTATACCATTCTTCAGCTCTCCCTTTCAAGGATATGGAGAGTAACTTCTTCTTCACCTATTCAGTTGTGATACCTGCATACTTAAACAACCCACATAATTCATGGATAAAAAGCAAGTGATCACCAGGATGGACAGTTCCATCCCCAAAATAATAATTATCCATAACACGATCAACAATACTTGTAGGTATCTTAAAAGGATCTATCTCAACAGATGGTGGTCCATCTACTACCCTAACAGTGGTAGTAGTTTTCCCAAACAGAAAACCAAGTGGGTTATCCATATTGGAAATAGAGTAACAAGCAGTAACAAAAAGCAATACTCATAGTAGAAGTTTCCTTTACCAGTTCCACTCTTCAATAGCGCTTCACTCCCTAGAAATGGTGCCAGAAAATAATCTTGATGACCCACAAGTATAGGGGGTGTATTGCAGTACTTTCGATAAATAGGAGTGTTGATCCCAACGAGGAGCAGAAGGTGTTGACTAGTGGTATGGAGCAGGAAATCTTTGTAAATACTTAGCAAACGGATTTTTAGTGGTTTTCTGATAAAGCAACAAAATAAAGTGCAAGTAATAAAGACAACAAGCAAGTGTCCCAATCCTTTCTTCGCAAAGGACAAGCCGGTGGAAATACTTATAAGGACCAAACGTTCTCGAGGACACATGGGAATTTTGTCAAGTGCTTTCACTTCAAATAGCTGAGTACTCTTCTTTGGTGTTGTGTGGGTGAACCTGTGCTAATGTACCGACCTTACTTGGACTAACACATACTTGTGATTAAACCCCCTGCAAGCATCTGCAACTACATGAAAGTAAGTAAGATATACACCTAACCACAACCTTAAACTCTGAGATCCTACGCTCCCTTGTGCAAAGGTGTCCTAACGGGGGTTCAGGTTTCTGTCACTCCGACAACCCCACAATTAGTAGCCAAATACACAATGCAATCCCCTAGGCCCATAAATGGTGAAGTATCATGTAGTCGATGTTCACATGACACCACTAGAAGAATATCACCACAACTTAAATACTAAAACATTGAATAATAACTCAACACAAATCCACTACTAACAACATGACTTCTCCCATGTCCTCAAGAACTAGGCGAACTACTCACAAGACATCATATGGATCAAGATCAAGGATGATATGGTGATGGATAACAATCTGAACATAAACAATAATCCAATGGTTCCACTCACAAGCATCAACTACACTAGTAATTAACACCGGGAAAGTTTCCCCTAAGAACTAATGCAAGATCCGACACGATTGTTACAGTGGGACGGAGGGGTGATGGTGGAGATGATGGTGTAGATGATGATGATGATCCCGATGAAGCCTAGATTGATGACGGTGTTGATGGCGATGATCTCCCCTCTTCGGGAAGGATTTTCCCCGGTAGAAATCTGTCTTTCGGAGAGATCTTTCTCTCTCGGTGTTTTCTGCCTCGCAGAGGCGGCGGAAATTCATCTATGGTCGCCCCCATAGTATTAGGGTTTCGTGGGGAAGATATAGGCGAGAGGACGGAGTCAGGAGCCGGACAGGTGGGCCACACCTGCCCTAGGCGCGGGGCAAGGTGGGCCCGCGACTAGGGGGTGTGGGCCCCCTGTGGCCCGGCTACGCCTCCCCTTCTGGCTTCCTCCATCTTCTGGGAAAATATAATTTTACAATATTTTTTCTGGTATTTTTCTGATCTTTGCGAAATTGCATCAAAACACCTCTTTTCCATCAAAAACCTGACTCTGGCAGTCCATCCTCCAAGAATCATCCAACATGCAAAAACGGAGGAAAAGACATAATTAACACCTCATTATAAGACATATATCAATGAATAGAGGCAAATTATGATATAGAATGGTGATGCAAATTGGACGTATCAACACCGTTGTCTTATAATCATCCATATTACTTGTATTTCACTATTTCTTCGCCAAACAAGTGCGCCTATACACCTGACAAGTGTATTGGGTGTGTTGGGGATACAAGAGACTTCTTGTATCTTGATTGCAGGGTTGCTTGAGAGGGATACCTTTGACCACTTCCTCCCTAAGTTCGATAAACCTTGGGTAATCCACTTAAGGAAACTTGCTGATGTTCTACAAACCTCTGCACTTGGAGGCCCAACAATTGTCTACAAGAATAGAAGTGCGTAGACATCACCGACGAGTGACCACGGCGGCCCCGTCTGTGCCCGCCTCGCCTGATCCCTCGGTGCACGGGCCCGTGTCGCCACCTACCGAGGCCCCGTCTCCGCCCAGGCTGGCGACTCCGCCTGCGCTAGCGACACCGCCCGTTTCGCCCTCCTCATCGTCATTGTCTAGCTCGGCACCCTCCTCGCCGACCCCGCCTTCACCGGCTTCCTCGTCCGCTTCGGCTACGGATGATGTGCCTGCCCCGCCCGCTCCACCTGCGGGTGTTGTCACTCGTGCGCATGCGGGTGTACACCGGTCGTCCACCCGCTACCCCGTCGACCTATATGTCTGCACCGCCTCTATGTCCGCGGTCTCGCGGGTGCCTACCTCTGCTTGGGCCGCCTTGCGTGACCCGTAGTGGCACGTCGCGATGCAGGAGGAGTTCGACGCGCTATAGCGCAACAGGACTTGTGAGCTGGTTCCTCGCCCCCTCGCGCCAACATAATCAACGGCAAGTGGGTCTTCAAGCACAAGCTGGGTCCTGACGGCACTCTGGAGCGCTATAAGGCGCGTTGGGTGGTTCGCGGTTTCGCCAACGCACCGGCGTCGAGCTCACGGATACGTTTGCCTCGGTTGTCAAGCCAGGCACGATCCGTACCGTCCTACACCTCGCCGTGTCTCGTGCCTGGATGGTGCATCAGATGGATGTCTCCAACGCCTTCCTCCACGGCCATCTCTCCGAGCAGGTGTACTCTCAGCAGCCCATCGGTTTCGTCGATGCTGAACATCCGGACCATGTGTGCATGCTTTCTCGGTCCTTGTATGGATTGAAGCAGGCCCCGCGCGCCTGGTACCAGCATCGTCGTGTTTTTGCATCACCTCGGGTTCCGCTCCACATGCTCCGACGCATCGTTGTTCGTCTATCGCCAAGGCAGCGACACCGCCTATCTGCTGCTATATGTCGACGACATCATCCTGACGACATGCATTGCTGGCCTCCTTTGAC
The DNA here is from genome assembly GCA_916181665.1 of Avena sativa. Lineage (NCBI taxonomy): Eukaryota > Viridiplantae > Streptophyta > Magnoliopsida > Poales > Poaceae > Avena > Avena sativa. The sequence goes on along the minus strand of OV702294.1, from coordinate 158,600,788 downwards.
AGCTCACCGACCGCCTTCGTGCTGAGTTCGCACTCAAGGACCTTGGCCCGCTGCACTACTTCCTCGGAATCGAGGTTGTCTGGCGCACGGATGGGTTCTTTCTTCATTAGCGGAAGTATGCTCATGAGCTCCTCGAGCGCACTGGGATGCTTAATTGCAACCCTGCGCCTACTCCAGTCGACACGAAGACCAAGCTTTCGGCCAGTGATTGGTCGATGACCTCTAATGCGTCGTTCTACCGCTCCATCGTTGGTGCTCTGCAGTACTTGACGTTAATAGGTATGGAGCTACAGTATGTCGTGCAAAAGGTGTGCTTGCACATGCATGCACCTCGGGATGCTCACTGGACAGCAGTGAAGCAGATACTTTGCTACATCTGCGGCACTATGGATCTCGGCCTCTCGTTGCATGCCTCGCCGTCGACAGACATCGTCGCCTACTCGGACGCGGACTAGGCTAGCTGCCCTGACACGCAGCGGTCCACCTTGGGCAACTGCGTTTACCTCGTCTCGTCGCTTGTCTCTTGGTCTTCCAAGCAACAACCCATTGTCTCTCGCTCGAGTGCCGAGGCCGAGTATCGGGCCGTGGCTAACGCAGTGTCCGAGTGCACATGGCTTCGTCAGCTTCTCTTCGAGCTCTCTTGTCCTATCGACAAGGCCATAGTGGTGTTTTGTGATAATGTTTCGGCTGTCTACCTCTCCGCCAACCCCGTTCATCATCGTCGCACCAAGCACATCGAGCTGGACATCCATTTCGTTCGTGAGCAAGTTGCCCTCGGTAACGTTTGAGTTCTTCACGTACCGACCTCTCAGCAGTTTGCGGATATCATGACGAAGGGATTACCGATATTGACCTTCGACGAGTTTCGCTCCAGTCTATGTGGCGGTGCCGACCCCTTCGACTGCGCGCGGGGGGGGGGGGTTATTGAGATACATATGTTGTACTCTGTATAGGTCTCCTTGTACCCTAAGGATTGTACCTGTATTCGTCTATATATATAAGACAGTCGGTCCTATTGGAGCTGTGCATCCTCCTACCATTATTCTACACTTATCCTTTTCCTCTCGCCCATGACCACAAGCCCGCACGATGCATGTGACGCTCCCTTCCCCGCCCTAGCACGCGCCGCCTCCACCCATGGCTCCATCCCCTATCGTTATCTGCCGCCACCATGTGAGTGCCTGCTCGCCGCTAGTACGCCGCCACTGCCACATTGTATCACCGCGCAACCCCGCCATCGCGCCTCCACCCAGCCAGGCCGCTGTCCCACGTCCGCCTCCGGCCGCCGTTTGGTCATCCCACTCGTCTGTCCCTGTGCACATCATCACCTCGGACCAAGGGCAAGTCGAGTAAGCCCCATGCGCCAGCCTCGTCCTCATATCTTTCTGCATACTGGCGGCACTATCACCGGCCGACCATCCCGACCAGTCCGCATGCCCTCACGCACACATTGGCAGCTATCTCGGCTAGCACGCGACCCCTGGATCCACTCGCGTATGGTAACCTTCTCCCGTAGAGCAAGGTTATGTTCTTCCACAAATCCTCTCTCCACACTGTCCATTCTCTCAACTTCCCCTAAATTCTCAAAATGTTTGTCCCGTCTCACGTCTCAATGACCGAGGCTGGACGACGAGTTGTCGGCGGACGAACGGACGCCCTACTATGCGGGTCGTCGGCAGCCTGGGGTAACGGAGGACGACGGCGGATGACAACCTGGTGCTTGTTGGCGCAGATCCGGCAGTACTTTCACCGGAACATTACAACGGGACGACCTGCAACAATCTTCGTAGACCGTCGAGTACTTTCCGACGAACAACACGAAGAATCTCCGGCGAGATGCACACAAGTACTAGCAGCTAATTAGCCAATATTAATCTCTACGTACAAGCTAGCCTCAACTAGTTCTTTCTGCCAAGCTAGTTTGTCAGGTACTTAGAAGATCAAGAAGCAAACTAGCAGATCGATACGTGCACGTGGAAATGCCTGGTTGTCACAGGCTCGTGTCGAGCCTGTCTTTATTACTCAATCGCACAATTTGATTACAGGATATACACGTGTATATGTATTAGTTCTAGTGTAGCTATTCTAGTAGGATTATGACTCCTAATAGCTACACAAACCTACACGTACTCGTATACGTACTACTTGTATATGACAAAGCGCATCGCACCATGCCGGCGTCGGTTTTGACGTGCTTATTTCTAACAATCACCCCCTAAGCACGACGTGCGCTTCATCTCGACCTGGATTCCAAATGCACCAGCTGCTTCTCTCAAGCGTCATCCACGACATTGCTTTCGCCGCACCCTTACTCAGTATCCATGTCACCGACTTTGCTTTTGTCGACTTCTCCATGGCTTCACGCCGACAGTCTTTGACCGCGTCTTCAGTCTTCATCGGTTCCTTGATGAACAACCATTGACTTTGGTAGTTCATTGTCACCAATTTTTTACCATCCGTAGTATCTCCTTCGGGTAGTAGTCCAATATGCCTTGTATGCTCTTGTCTCTTTATTTTCTGAACCACCAGGTATTGGCGAAGTAGACCCACCATCCCAAGCTGGCAATTTTCCTTTAAGCATGAATCCTTTTGTTTCACTTTGTGCTGACGATTCCTTGCCTTCTGATGCAGACTCTGGGATGCATCCTCCCTGTATGCTTTCTAGGCCTCCACTGGACCCTGTGTCGACTGAACCTCTATCTTTGTTTGGTTCGTCAACATGTGAGCTGGTTGGTGGCGTTAATAAACCACCAGCAGCTTCTCTTCCTGATGTTATTTCCTTACGTGAAATAATTATGATTTTATCACGTGAAGGCTGTGTACATATCAATTCTGCCTAATCTCTTGGCGTAGCACCTTGTGTGCCTCCAGGTGGAGCACCCGTCGATGGACCTCCATGCAACTCTACTCCTGGCTCTTTCCTTGGACTGAACACAACCCATCTTGGGTTCCCTCGAGGCAGAACACCACCGGGGCCTCTTCCTTCTTCCGGACCGTCTTCTTCTGACCTAGTTGGTGTAACGTACAAGATGCTCCCTTCTAGCATGTTTACTGGGCCGTTGAACCCTTCCTGTTTTAGAACTCCCGATGGAGCATTTGCTTCTAGCCTGTTTTCTGGGCAGGCTGGCCATGGCCTGACTGGACCTACTTTTTTTGGTCCATCAATTTCTTCTGGAGCGCGCACGCTGTTTGGCCTACTTTTTTTTTGTTCCAACTTCTGGGATGGACGCCCCTAGACCTCCTGACGGAGCTCCTTCAGGCAGGTCTTTTCCTTTTAGCCCGCCTCCTCGCGATTCTGGGTCGCCAGCCCCTAGACCATCCTCTGATCTATTTTCTGGGTCTTCGGATGAAGCCCCCCTCGGCGGATCACTTACTTTTGGACCGACTCTTTCTGGCGTTTCTGGGCCATCAGCCCCTAGACCTTCCCTTGGCCCGGGCTCCACATGTGAAGCTCCTCCTCCTGGGATGCCGAGCAGAATACATGCGCCACGTCTGCCTACTGTTGCTGGTGGTCATCCTGTCGTGCTATTGCCTTCATCATGCAACGACACGTCTTCCCGATCCTGGACGTCGTGTCTGGAGACGTCGGTAGTCCGAGTACTCTCCGGTTGCGCTTCCGAGCTTGAGGTAAACTCCTCCTTCTCAGAATTTGACATGTTCATGTCGACTTCTTTTGACACCTTGGTCGCCGTACTTGGCGTTGCCACACTTGACGAACCAACCGGGGTCACTTCCGGTTCTACCAATGTCATCTCGTCGTTCAAGACAGCCAGCTGCCCCACGTGAACACTAGTGTCGTCGACACCTGCGCATACTACCTTGATCGCTCCCCACACATCCTTTGTCGATTTCTTTCCGATGAGGTGTTGTAGCATGTCCGTCGGCATAACCGAGTAGAGCACCATCAACGCTTGGCAACCCTCACTGCTGGAAAAACCCTCTTCGGTTCGACGTGAACAATGCCAGCAGTCCTGGCCTATCACAGCCCGCGACTAGTGCTAGCACTAGTCCCGGGCCGTGAGGCCTCTAACGGATAGAAACGACCGTAGTCACTAGTCCCGGGCCGGACCACATCTCTAGTCCCGGTCCGTAATACGGCCCAGGACTAATGACCTGGAGCAGGCCAGCTGGTCTTTTAGTGGACTATTAGTCCCAAGTCGTATCACGGCCCGGGACTAGTTGTCCACCACTATATATTCTGCTGCCTGTCCTGCTGCCCTAAAGCATATGGTGGCCATTTTTCTCAAAGAAGAAAGCGAGTTCATGCCATTTTTTTCTCAAGATTTGTCAAAATTTAGTTTGCAACCCCTAAATCCAAAGCTTTAAAAGGTTAGAACTTCATTCTTTCATCTCTTATTGCTACTTTAGCTCTATAATGCTCTAGAAGTATATACAGAGATATGGATCAATGCATGCATGCTCTAAAAGTAGAAGGATTTTGATATATATGTGTAACAAATTTTGATTAGGCACATAGTTGCTGAAAATTAAAATGTGTAATTTTAGAGTTTTAGAGCTTAGAATGGAATGAGGTTTTCACTGATAGAACAATAATAAAAAAACTCCACATTTATCATGTTGATTGTTTTCTCCAATTCACAAATTGGTGCATGTAAATTTTTCAAAATTCAAAATTAATGCTCTAGAAGCTCTCAATATAACTTGTAATAATTTTATCATGTTGTGTAATGGTTTTTGATATACTTTTACTATAATGCAGATGGTCCGAGAATGGATGTACGATACTGTCCGACGCTCTGGCGAGTTCATTAATGGCGTGCATGAATTCATTCGTGTTGCTGATGCAAACAAGTGTAATGGTTTTGTATTCTGTCCATGTAGTGGATGTAGGAACCCGAAGGATTACTCTGACTCAAAAACCCTTCACAGCCACCTGTTGAAGTTCGGCTTCATGCCCAGTTATAATTGTTGGACCAAGCACGGAGAGAGAGGGGTTATAATGGAAGACAATGAAGAAGAGGAGGAGGATGACAACTATCATGGTTTTCCTGAGTACGGAGATACTTCCATGGGGGATGCTGAAGGGGAGGATGAAGACGAGACACATGATGAACCCGCTGATGATCTTGGTCGGACCATTGCCGATGCACGAAGAGATTGTGAAACTTAAAAGGATAGGAAGAAGTTCAATCACATGTTAGAGGATCACAAAAAGTTGTTGTACCCAAATTGCGAAAATGGTGTGGAAAAGCTGGGCAGCACACTGGAATTGCTGCGATGGAAGGCTAAGTGTGCTATACCTGACTCCTCATTTGAAAAGTTGCTGAAAATGATGAAGAATATGCTTCCAAAAGATAATGTATTGCCCGCCAGTACGTACGAAGCAAAGAAGGTTGTCTGCCCTCTAGGTTTAGAGGTTCAGAAGATACATGCATTCCCTAATGACTGCATCCTCTACCGCGGTGAGGAGTATGAGAATTTGGATGCATGACCGGTATGCACTTAACTTCGTATAAGATTAGACGAGATGACCTTAGTGACGTTGAGGGCGAGCCCCCCGGAAGAGGGTTTCTGCCAAGGTGATGTGGTATGCTCCTATAATACCACGGTTGAAACACTTATTCATAAACAAAGAGCACGCCAAGTTGTTGCGATGGCATAAATAGGAACGTAAGTCAGACGGGATGTTGAGACACCCCGCTGATGGGTCGCAATGGAGAAAAATCGATAGAAAGTATCCGAACTTTGCAGATGACGCAAGGAGTTTAAGGTTTGGTCTAAGTACAGATGGCATGAATCCCTTTGGGGAGCAGAGCTCCAGTCACAGCACCTGGCCCGTGACTCTATGCATCTATAACCTTCCTCCTTGGTTGTGCATGAAGCAGAAGTTCATTATGATGCCAGTGTTGATCCAAGGTCCGAAGCAACCCGGAAACAACATTGATGTGTACCTAAGGCCATTAGTGGAAGAACTTTTATAGTTGTGGCACGAACCCGGCATACGCGTGTGGGATGAGCACAAGCAGGAAGAATTTAACCTCCGAGCATTGCTTTTCGTAACAATCAATGATTGGCCTGCTCTTAGTAACCTTTCAGGACAGTCCAACAAGGGATACAATGCATGCACACACTGTTTAGATGAGACTGAAAGTATATATTTGGAATATTGTAAGAAGAATGTGTACAATGAGCATCGTCGATTTCTTTTGGCCAAGCATCCCTTAATAAAGAAAGGCAATCATTTCAACGGTCTGGCATGTCACCAGACGAAGCCTAAGGAGCGTACTGATGCTGATATATTTGATATGGTCAAAGATTTGGATCAAATAGTCACCTTTGGAAAGGGTCGTGGTGGAAAATCTGTTCCGAAGGACGCTGAAGGACACGCACCCATGTGGAAGAAGAAATCTATATTTTGGGAGCTACCATATTGGAAATTCTTAGAGGTCCGCTCTGCAATTGATGTGATGCATGTGATGAAGAATCTTTGCGTGAACCTGCTAGGCTTCTTGGGCATGTATGGGAAGACAAAAGATACACTGGAAGCACGAAAGGACCATCAACATATGAAAGACCCAGATGGCCTGCATCCAGAATGGTTTCAAGGTCATGCCAGCTACGCTCTTACCAAACAAGAGAAGGAAATATTTTTTGAATGCCTAAGCAGTATTAAGGTCCCGTCTGGATTCTCGTCGAATATAAAGGGAATAATAAATATGGAAGAAAAAAAGTTCCAAAACCTAAAATCTCATGACTGCCACGTGATTATGACGCAAATGCTTCTGATTGCATTGAGGGGGATTCTACCAGATAATGTTCGAGTTGTAGGGGTTCGTAGCATGGAAAAACAAAAAAATTCTACCGCATGCAAACAAACAAGCCAAGATCTATCTACTAGATTGTAGCAACGAGTCGATAGAAGAACTCACCCTCGAAGATTCCAAAGTGGTTAACGAGAGCAGATTCTCGTGCGTGATGTAGTCGTACTCTTTCCGATCTCAAGATCGCGTAGACGATCCTTCTGGCGCTGCGTTCCGGCAGCGCTCCCGCAGTCGGTCACACGTTCGGTACTCGATGAAGACCTTACTCTCCCTTGTTCCAGAAGGTAGCGGAGGTTGTAGCACTCTCCTCGCGATTCCGGCAGCACGACGGCGTGGTACCGGAAGTAGAGGGGAGATCTCGCAGGGCTTCGCCTTAAGCCGGAGCGAGTATGGTGGACTATGAGAGAGGCCTTGGAGATCTAGGGTTTAGAGGCTCCAAGAGAGGAGGCTAGCCGGCGGCTAGGGTTAGGGTTCACCCCAACCCGGCGAGTTGGTGGTGCCCTAGGCGGCGGCGGCAGCAGGGGGTGGTGGCGCCGGCAGCTTGAGGCTAGGGTTTGGGTGGTGTTGGGTGTAGGGAAGAGGTGGCACCCCTGCCCCTTATTTTATAGGTGGGAGGGAGGCGAGGTTGGGAGGATGGGGTCCTCCTCCAACTCCTACTCCTTGGCCGGCGGGTGGAGGGAGTAGGACTTCCTCCCTAAGTAGGTTTCCTACTCTCCCTCCACCAAGCAAACTTGTCGTTTGACTTGTCAAATTGGCGTTTGACTTTCAAACTAGGATTTGAATTCTTCCTTTATTTTGCCCAGCCATGATACCTAGTACATGATGCAATCATTCCATATTGTCATGACACATTCATGTACCCTTCCCCTCCGGACTGCCGGACCTTCTAGACCCTTCTAGAACATTCCCGATGAAAACACCGGAATCATTCCCCAACTCCGAAACAGGACTTTCCTTATATGAATCTTATTCTCCGGACCATTCCGGATCTCCTCGTGATATCCCGGATCCCATCCGAGACTCCGAACAACATTCGGTCTCTTACTCATCATTCCATAACTACTCAACAACATCGAATCCTTAAGTGTGTCTCCCTACGGTTCGTGAATTATGCGGACATGACCGAGACACTTCTCCGATCAATAACCAATAGAGGAATCTAGAAATTCATATGGCTCCCACATATTTCTACGATTACTTTTGCGATCAAATGAACCACTTACATACGATACCAATTTCGCTTTGTCTCACGATAATTTACTTATCCGAGGTTTTGATCGTCGGTATCTCTGCATACCTAGTTCAACCTCGTTACCGATAAGTACTCTTTTCTCGTTCTCGTGATATGTGATCGCTTGTGATCCAGTCACATGCTTGCAAGCTAATTGGATGACATTCCACCGAGAGGGCCCAGAGTATATCTATCCGTCATATGGATGGACAAATCCCACTCTTGATCCATGTGCCTCAACCCATACTTTCCAAATACTCAATGCCACCTTTATAGCCACCCTGTTACGGTGTGGTGTTTGATGTCATCAAAGCATCCTTCCGGTGATGGTGATTAACATGATCTCATGGTCGAAGGAATTAGGTTACGATGTATCAGAAAGCTTATAGCAAATGAACTATATTAAATGACTTGATCTTTATGCTACGCTTAACTATAGGAGTATGTCCATCACATCATTCTCCTAATGATATGACCCTGTTGTTAATAACATCACTATGTTCATGATCAGGAAACCATGATCATATATTAACCAACAAGCTAGTTTAACAAGAGGCTTTACTAGGGACTCTTTTATGTTTACAAATCACACAAGTATTAATGTTTCCGGTTAATACAATTATAGCATGGTATGTAAACATTTATCATAAGTATGAAGATATGATAATAACCACTTTATTATTGCCTCTTGGGCATATCTCCAAAAGTCTCCCACTTGCACTAGAGTCAATAATATAGTTTCAAACCTTTGTGTATTCAACACCTATGGCTTTCTGGTGTCGTATGTACACGCTTGCTAGTGGTCAACTGATCTCCGGATCTGACACTTCCAGGTCCGTGTGTAATTGCATGTCTTTGCGTCTCTACGCATCACTCATTCTCTAATGAGATGGCTTTGTACAAAGTTGGTCCTTTGGTGTGACCTTTAGTTCTTTGGGGTAAACATGTCGATAATATTGTTGTACAATATATCTTCATAGCATTATCCTTGCTGTGAACTACACCTAGTTTGATAACAAACTATTTGACACAAATGCCCTCTTTTGCTGCTATAGTAGCAGTTATATACTTAGCCCTTTTGTTGTAGTATTTGTCACAATATCTTAACTTTGAAACTCATCCAAATTCGTTATGGAACTCTCATTCCATCATATTGTGCCACCCTTAGTTTAGATTGAGATAAACTTAATTTGTACTTTGTGACAAAACTAGTATCAATGTAATTCATTTACAATGAACTAACCATCTATTTGTCACTTCTACAAAATAATATATTCTTAGTTATTTTACAAGATCATAAGAATATCTTTACTATCATCCAATAATCATCTTATGAATCATTCTGGTATATGCTCATAACATTTAGAGCATAGGACATATCTGGATTTGTACATATCACAACATGATTGATATAAATACTCTTTGTGATTTCATACATCAAGTATCAATCTATACTTGAATATTTGTTTCACTTACCAAGTGTCAATACACTTGAATATATCATCATTATTGAACTCATTCAATCCTTTCTGTGCGACAAGAACCTTTCTTGTAGTTTCTATATTGAACTCATTCAATATATCATCTATGTACTTTCGGCACAACCATATTAGCATCTATTGATGCCAAATATTTGGGTTTTTCCTAAGTCTTCCATCGAGATGAAATTCTTATCCTGTGTTAATAAAAGATACATCATTTCGAATCAACAATATGTCTTCCACATAATGTATTAGAAACATGTCTTAGCGCTCCCACTTAATTTCTTGCAAATGCAAGCATCTTCATCGTCTCCAATGAAATTAAACTCTTTTAACAGTTTCATCATAGTGAAGATTCCAACTCCGCGATGCTTACTGATGGGGATATGCCTACCGGGGTATACCCAGCAGGACGTTTCCGACTGGCCCAAGACTTGGCGAGTGGGCCTGCAAGACGGCGACTGGATCGAAGCCTAGCGAGGAACCAAGCGACTGGAAGCTGAAGGCCTAGGCGAGTAGATAGGACCAGTCGGATTAGGTTAAACGAGTACCGAAGCTTTAACTGAATCGGTTGAGATATGTAAACGCTAGGGGAGGTGAGCCTATATAAACCTCCCTGCAGGGCGTGTAGAGATACGTTCCATCATACCCCCAAGCGACTCGCCGCCTAGCCGCCGAGCTCGCCCATTGTACCACATCCATAATACAATCTAGAAGGAGTAGGTCTTTACCCTCCGGGGGGCCGAACCTGGGTAAAACCCTGTGTCTCCGCCCTCATCTCGCACCGCAGATGGCTGGCCGCCCTTGCCCCTCGTTCTACTACTCGCTGCCGATTGCAGCATCTGCCGTGACCATTCCCACGACAGTGGCGCCCACCGTGGGGCCTGGCCGGTCAGGCCGGTGTTCTGCGGCGAGATCCAATCCGCCCATCAACGAGACGGTCGCCACCGGCCGCATGATAGCGATCGGCAAGATGCTCCAAATCTTGCCGAGCAGCTATGTCCCGGCGGCGCGACCCGTCACGCACAGCGTGATCCTGCCGGTCGTCACGATCAGCCTCTTCGTCGGCCTCACCGACGCCATCGTCTCGGAGGACTCGGCTTGCATCTGCGAGTCGCCGCCACGCGATCGGCTCTCCGAGAGCCATATCCGCACGATCCATCGCCTCGCCTCCGAGTACAATTTGGCCCACAACGACGTGGGCGAAAACTCAGCGGCCGCGGAAGACGCGGCCCTCAACGACGATGCCGACTCGGCGACCCCGGCGTCACTCGCCGGATCCATCACCGCGGCTTCACCCGCGGGCTCCATTACTCAGGTCTCCAACGTGGGAGACTTCGAGGACCCCCTCCATCCTCGGGATCTTCGAATTCGACTCCGGGTCGGAGAACTCCGCCGACCTCCGTGACGGAACCAGCCACCACGCTGCGACCTACATGGCGACCGGCACCGATCCGCCGGAGGATCCATTCTCCACCCCAATCCCTCCTAACGCCACGGCGACGGAGGTTGAGGAACTCCGCCTGAGACTGGCGGAGGCAGTGCGCAAGGAGCAAGCCGAGCGCGAGAAATTCCGCCTCGAGCAGGTGACGGCGCAGGAGCTATCGCGCTACCACCAACAGCGGATCAGGTCGCGCCTGAACCCCACCGTTCAGGGGCGTGCCCTGAACTTCGACGACGAAAACGACCCGGCCCGCGTGGCCGAGCGCGCGATCTGCGAGAACGCGCCACTAGGAGGAAGCGCCCGACCCCCGCCAGGGTCGACGGCGATGGGCGCCCCGCCTCCACCCAACCGTACACCCCCTAGGGACCAGCCGCGGATAGTCGTCTCCTCACGGGAGCGAGACGCAAATGGCCTCCCACTGTTCTCCACCCCTATGTACAACCTCGTGGCAGGCCGGGCAGCAGCCGACAGCATCGCGGCCACCGGCGACGGCGCCCTGCAGATCCAACACGTCAGGGCCCTGCTCGCAAAGGTTGTCGAGCAGCAAAGAGCGGGCGCCGACTCGCAAGGTCGAGTATACTCGCGTTCCTCGGGAAGCAGGGCGGCCTCGAGCGGCCGCCCAATGGCGGCAAACACACTCAACTGCCGACCACCGGAGCCACTGCAGCTCCAACACCGACCCGCGAACGCGGCACTCTCCACCAACGACCCTAGGCCGATGACCAACCTCATCGCCGCCAACGGTCAACCCATCAACGCCCGCACCCACATCATCAACAACCAAAGCTGGCGCGCACGCTAGCCCGACGACCTGCGACACACCCTAACCAATCGCCGCGACGGCGAGCCCATGGGGTCGCTCAGTCGACTCGGCCCCAAGTGCTTCGGACCAATGATCCGAGGCGAGAAGTACCCGCCAAACTTTAAGGCGCTGAAGGAGATAGAAAAGTACGAATCCTCGTACGACCCCGCCGTTTGGCTCAACACATACCTCATGGCAATGGGGATCGCAGGCCACACCGACCTGCTAGCCGCCCGTTACCTCCCCCTGATGATGGAGGGGACGTGCAGGCAGTGGACCAACACCCTCCCTCAGGACAGTATAGACTCCTGGGAGGAGATGCGCGATGCTTTCGTCAGGCACTTCGAGTGCTCCTACACCCGCGCCACCACTATCGAGGACCTGGAGCGATGCGTCCAGGGACCCCGCGAGTCGACCCACAACTGGGTCCAACGGTGGCAAGAACTCTGGTACAACGCGGTCGGCATCCACCCGGACACCGCGATCCATTGCTTCAAGACCTCGTGCCACTACGAGCCCCTGGTCGCCAAGCTCAAGCGACACTCTCGCACACTCGACAACATCCCCGACCTCCTCGAGATCGCCAAATGGTACACGGAGGAAGATCCAAACCAGGAAACCGACGACGAGTCAGGAGGTCAACGCTGCACGAGCGGCAACGAAAGCGGACGACGGTCCGACCTGCGCTACAGCAACACTCGCCTCACCGGCAAGCGCCGCAGTGACAGGCGAGTCGACTTCGTCGCCAACGCCGGGCATACGCAACGCGAGCCCAGGAGCTTCCGCCGCGACGGAGGACAACGCCGCGACGGCGGCAACTACAAGGCCAAGCCAAGGTTAGACCCCGCGGCTCTCCTTAACCAACCATGTGCGTTTCATAGCAGGGAAGGAAAGTCCGCCACGCACACCACCGCCGACTGCCACACCCTCAGGGAGATCGAGAAGGCCGGCGAGCACGGGAGGACCCCGACAATGACCCGCCAAACACGGAAAATTCGGCAAAGTGGCCGGCTCGCTCCACACCTTCACGGGCTTCAACACGAAGCGCGAGAAGAAGGTCATCGCCCGCGCCGTCGCCGTCAACGCGGTGGCCTAGATGGACGTTCCCCAGTTCCTCAACTGGTCGGAGCAGCCCATCACCTGGAGTTGACAAGACCACTCGCCACGCATCGAGTACCCAGGTCAAGTCGCCCTGGTGGTCAAGCCTAAGGTCGGCGACTACTGGCTCCCCAAGACATTGATGGACGGTGGAAGCTCCATCAACATCTTGTACCTGGACACCTTCAGGCGGCTGCGGCTCCCGCAGTCGATGATCGAGACGACCCACACCATGTTCCACGGCATCGTCCCCGGTCGGAAGGCGTACCCGATCGGCAAGGTCACGCTGCCAGTCACCTTCGGCACACCAGCAAACTTCCGCACCGAGCGGATCGTCTTCGAGCTCGTGCCATTCGACAGCCCCTACCATTGCGTCCTGGGGCACCAGGCGTTCGCCAAGTTCATGGCAGCGCCCCACTACGCGTACAACGCGATGAAGCTCCCCAGGCCGTGCGGCGTCATCACCATCAACGGCGACCCCGACATGGCCGCCGAGTGCGAGGCCAAAGGCGCCGAGCTCGCTGACGCCGTCATCGCGGCGGAGACCAACCACGCGGATGAACTCGCCAAATACGCGAGCGGGGTCAACAACGACGACCCCACCATACTCAAGAAGCCCAACTCGGAGGGCGCAAACACCTCAACCTTTGAGGCCACCACGCACACCCGTACCATCGAGCTGGTCCCAGGCGACTCCAGCCAGACGGTGACGATCGGGACGGGCATGAGCCCGACATAGGAAGGCGCGCTCATCGAGTTCCTCCGTGAGAACAGGGACATCTTCGCATGGAAGCCCTCTGACATGCCCGGTGTCCCCAGGGAGCTAGCTGAGCACAAGCTAAACGCCGACCCCAAAGTGCGACCTGTCAAGCAGTCGCTGCGGCCCTTCAATGAAGAGCGCCGCCGAGCAATCGCCGAAGAGGTGCAGCGTCTACTCGCTGCAGGCTTCATCCGGCCAATCAAATACTCCAAGTGGCTGGCAAACCCAGTCCTGGTCGAGAATAAAAACGGGACCTGGAGGATGTGTATCGACTACACTAACCTGAACAGCGCCTGCCCAAAGGAGCAGTTCGTCCTCCCGCGGATCGACCAGATAATTGATTCCACCGCGGGCTCGGAATCGCTGTGTTTCCTCGACGCCTATTCTGGTTACAACCAGATCAAAATGGTTGTCGAGGACGAGGAGAAGACGGTGTTCATCACGCCATTCGGAGCTTTCTGCTACACCGCCATGACCTTCGGCCTCAAGAATGTCGGGGCGACCTACCAGCGGTGCATGCAAGAATGCCTTGCGAGCCAAATTAGCCGCAACATCCACGTCTACATCGACGACGTGGTCGTAAAGTCCGCTCGCCAGGGCGACCTACTCGCCGACCTGGCGGAAACGTTCGCCAACTTGCGAAAATACAAGATAAAGCTCAACCCAGGAAAATGCACCTTCGATGTACCCGCAGGACAGCTACTGGGCTATGTCGTCTCCAAGCGCGGGATCGAGGCGAACCCCACCAAGATCGACACGATCGCCCGACTCGGCAAACCCGAGTGCCTGCGCAACGTTCAGAAGCTGGCTGGGCGAGTAGCGGCTCTCAGTCGCTTCATCCCCCGCTTGGGAGAAAAGGCAATGCCTCTATATCGCCTGATGCGCAAGAACCCCACATTCCAGTGGGACAAGGAGGCGGACGACGCGCTCTGCGACCTCAAGAAGGTGCTACTCGCCGCCCCGGTCGACAAAGAACCCATGCTAGTCTACATCGTGGCTTCCGAGCGCGTCGTCAGCGCGGTCATGGTCGTCGAGCGACCGGAGGAAGGAAAGGAGCGCCCAATACAGCGATCGGTCTACTACATCAGCGAGGTCCTCACTGAGTCGTGCCAGCGGTACCCGCAGTACCAGAAGCTGGTATACGCGGTCTTCAGGGCACAATGACGCCTGCCGCACTACTTCCAGGAGCACCCGATCACGGTCGTCTCCTCCGCACCGTTGCAGGACATCATCCGCAACCGTGAGGCGACCGGGCGAGTCGCCAAGTGGGCCGTCGAGATCGGCGTCCACAACATCAAATACGAGCCACGAAGAGCGATCAAGTCGCAAGCCTAGCGGACTTCATCGCCGACTGGGAAGAGGCCCAGCAGCCAGAGAAGCTGCCATACCTCCACTACTGGAGCCTGCACTTTGATGGCTCCAAGAACGCGGACGGCGCAGGCGCAGGGATCGTGCTAACCTCTCCGAAGGGCGACAAGCTCCACTATGTCCTCTGCCTGGACTTCACACCCTGCACAAACAACATGGCCGAGTACGAGGCCTTACTACACGGCATGAGGGCTGCCAGGGAGATGAATGTCAACCACCTACGCTGCTACGGCGACTTCGACCTCGTCGCAGGACAAGTCGCTGGCACCTGCGACGCCGTCTCCCCCACCATGGCGGCGTACCGCCAAGCAGTGGACAATTTGGGCGCACACTTCACAGGCTACTCCGTCGAGTGGATCGATAGGCGGAAGAACGAGGAGGCCGACGCCCTCTCTCGCATCGGTCGGCTCGACACGCACCACCCGCCGGCGTCTTCCTCGACACGATCACCAAGCCATCAGTCTCTCCCCCAAGGGAGATCGACATCGGAGTCCCGCTCCAACCAGAGGCAGCCCTGGTCGCACTCGTCAACGAGCCAGACGACTGGACCAAGCCCTACATCGCCTACTTGGAAGCCGGCACCTTGCCGGGAGACGAGACGGAAGCTCGGATGATCGCCCGTCGATGCAAGTCCTACGCCATCATCGACGGTGAGCTCCACAAGCGCAGTGTCACCGGTGTGTTCCAACGCTGCGTCCAACCCGCCGAAGGACGCAAGATCCTCCACGACATCCACTCCGGTGACTGCGGCCACCACGCCGGCGCCCACTCCCTCGTCGCCAAGGCTATGCGACATGGCTTCTACTGGCCCACCGCACACGCCGACGCTGTCGACATTGTCCAGCGGTGCGCCGGGTGCCAGAAGTACGCCAACCAGACGCACGTGCCGAGCTCAGCGCTCAAAACAATCCCCATCACCTGGCCATTCGCCGTATGGGGCATGGACATGGTGGGCCCCTTCAAGAAGGCTCCCTCCGGTTACACCCACCTCCTGGTCGCAGTCAACAAATTCACAAAGTGGGTGGAGGCCAAGCCAGTCCGGAAATGCGACGGGAAGACCGCCACGAAATTCCTACGCGAACTCATATATCGCTACGGGTTCCCCAACAGCATCATCACGGACAACGGCACCAACTTCGCCAAAGGAGCCATGGACGAATTCTGCGAAGAGCACCACATTCGGCTCGACCTCGCGTCAGTCGCCCACCCGGAATCCAACGGCCAGGCGGAACGGGCCAACCAAAGCATCCTCCATGGCCTGAAGCCGCGACTCCAAGTACCACTCGAGCGCACCGCCGGGTGCTGGGTTGAGGAGCTACCCTCCGTCATCTGGGGAATCCGCACCTCGGTCAACAGGTCGACGGGATTCACCCCCTTCTTCATGGTGTACGGTGCCGAGGCAGTCATGCCCACCGACCTTGAGCACGACTCGCCAAGGGTAGTCCACTACACGGAAGCTGCGAACGAACTCGCACGACAGGATGGAGTCGATCAACTCGACGAGGCACGCGACCTAGCTCGCTCGCGCACCGCCATCTACCAACAAGGACTCCGCCGCTATCACAGCCGGCGGGTGAAAACTCGCACCTTCCAAGAAGGCGACCTGGTGCTGCATCTCATCCAGGACAAGAAGGGCATGCACAAGCTTTCCCCTCCATGGGAGGGACCATTCGCCATCGGCCGTATACTCGGCAACGACGCCTACTACCTCATCGACGTCCGCGGGGACGGCGAACTCGATGGCAAGCGACCATGGAATGTAAACCTCCTACGGAAGTTCTACGCCTAGAACCCCACATATGTACTCTCCAGTCGATATGAAATAAAAAGAAACGGTTTTCGCAAATTGCGCCTACTCTCCGTGTCTTGTGCCACTCGCACTCGTAATAACAGCATCACGCTAACCGCAGAAGTCAACCTTTGGTACAGCGATCGGCACGGCTAAGTAGTGCGGTGCAAGAGCACTGAGCTACCTCAGGTCTTGCATCGTCCATGAAAAACGCCTACCCGGAGCCCCATTGGAGTCGCCTAGCTCGACTGGTTCTACGAACCAAGACTACTGCCTACGCTTCTTACAGCGACCACGATCCTCCGCATCCTCGACATAGCGACTCGAACGGCTAAGTACCACGCTCGGGGACTGCGGACCAGTTCACCTCGAGCGGTCCGGGAAAACGCCAAGTAGGAGAGCATGCCCAGGACTCGCCACGCGACTGACCCCACGGGCCAGGCAGGAGTGACGCGCACAAACTAACGCGCCAAGTCCTCACTCACCCTCGAGTCATGCCTGGAACAGCCAAGTACCACGCTCGGGGACTCGGCCACCCGACCTCGTTCGCGCACGGGAAAACGGCGAAGTACAGCGCGTTCAAGGGAGTCGCCTAGCAACTAGCTCTTCGAGTCCGGGCGATTCGACCACAATAATAAAACGCACAGAGACACCAAACACACCACATACGAGGTAAACCCCACAAAAGGGCGGACGCGCTGGGGACTCGTTCAAACAACAATCACAAACACTTGACAATTACCAAAATAGACACGACATCTCATTCGATAGCATGTTGCATTGTTTCGCATTACAAAATATGCCCGCATGGCAGAACTGCTGCTAACGCCACATGGCAAACTATCCTATTCTGCAGGCTTAGACGACGACTCGCCAACTCCCCGGCGATTGCGGATGAACGGCGTGTACGGGTTCGACGGATACGTCGTTAGTTCACCCGCCATCTCCGCGCGGAAGGGTTGCTCAACCTTGAGATCACGATGCGGCGGCTCGGGGTTGCCAGACACAACGACCGTCTCCTGGTACGGGAGGAAGTCGCCCATCGCCAAGACATGCTCCGAGTACTTGGCGGCGCGGTCTTGCAACTTGAGGACCTCGGAAAGCTCCACTGCGCCAGTCGACGATGGGTAGCCACTCGTCACATCGTCGATGTCGAAGTCCTCGGGGAAGTGGGCAAGACCAAGGCTAAGCGCCGTCGCCGCCCCGCGCCGAAACGCCGACCGCGTCATGAAGTCCACGACCGCGGGCGCCTTCTCCAAATACCTCCACACCTCAACGAGGTCGCTGGGAATCACTTCCGTGGGCGATATCTCCTGGAGGTAGGCACGGATGCACGTCGCCGACAACGTGGCCGAATCGACAAGCGTGCTCACACACTGCCGCGCGTCGAACGTGCTTGCTTCTTCCGTGCTGTCGATGATGCTTCCTCCGCCTTCGCGGCAACAGCCCGAAGCCCTTCGTTCGCCTCCTGGACGATGGCCAGTTCCTTTTCCGCGCGCTGCTTCGCCGCCAATCGGTCGGCCGATTCAAGCTGCAGACCCTGCACATCACCAAAAGGTCAATCAAAGAAACTCCTAAAGTGCCCACCCGCTGAAATTCAGCGAGTACGCACTCGGGGACTGGCAATCAAAGAAACTCCTAAAGTGCCCACCCGCTGAAATTCAGCGAGTGCGCACTCGGGGACTGGTACTCAAAGGAATTCCTAAAGTGCCCACCCACTGAAATTCAGCGAGTGCACACTCGGGGACTGGATGCGAAAAGCGAATAAAAGACACTAAAAGAATCAGGCCGCTGCAAAACACCGACCTGATCCTCGGGGACTGGATGTACCTGGATGGCTGCACCAAGCATGCCGTGGAGTTGTATCGCGTCCACGGACGCAAGGAGAGCTGGCGTATGCCCACGGCGCTGGTCGACTTCGGCGTCGGCGACTCCTGGAGCGTGGCTCGAAGGCGAAGTTCCACTCGCCGCGGCCGCCTTGGTCGTGAAGCGCGGGAAGGTGGCGATAGAGGCACCCGCCCCAAAAGAGGTCGGCTCGGCCGTTCCACAACGGAGCGCCCTTCTTCATGGACGCGGCCGCCTCCGTTGCAGGACCAGCCGGTGCGGCCGCCGTGTCGTCAGAAATCGTGACGACGGCGTCACCCTTGGCCTTCTTGCCGCCATCCGCAGGGACGACGACTTCGTCCGCCTTCCTCTTGCGGGAAGAATCCTCCTCGCTGACGACGGACGGCACCTTAGCCACGGTTGGATGGCCCATCTTCTTCACTCCGGTCCTGTACATTGATCATATAAGCAAGATAATTCAATGATTATGGGAGACAAAGGAAGGCGAGTGCACTCACTTGGCGACCGGAATGAAGCGCAGCCCCGTACGGAGGCCGGCTGGCTTCTCCAGCTCAGGGCCCAGTCGGCGGCTGAGCCCCATGTCCAGGACATCGCGTTCCCAAGACACGGATGGCTTCTTCGTCGTTGAAGCTGCGACCGGAGCCTCTGTAACTTCTTCGACAGGAGCTTCCCTGCGAGGCGAAGTCGCTGCGGCCGGAGCCTCCCCCAGCCCCGAGACCAGGGCGAATGGCGGAGACATCGACGCCAGGGGCACCTCGATGGTGGCCGTGTCCAGTGCGGCCATCGTCGTCGGCGCCTCGTCCTTGGCCGGGCTGGGGGCGTCGGAACTGCTTGCCGAGTGTGGTGGCGAGGCCGGCCTCGTCGGTTTTGTCTTCCTTCATGGAGGGGCCTTCGCCTCCTTCTCTTTCTTCTTCTTCTTTGACGGAGTAGCTTGGCGGCACGAGGTCGTCTCCGGAAGTTCTTCTTCATCATTATGGCGCTCGAGGCTCTTGCTCGCCTCGAGCTCGTGCTGACGTTGCCCGCGGGTCTTGCGAGCCAGCGGGGCAGCTTCCTCCTCGGATTCGTCGTTGCTGTCACCTTCGTCGCTCCTAGCGGGCGACCCGCCCATGTCTCGGACGGACGAGCTCGAATTCTCGTCATCCGAGGGCAGGAGCCACCCTTCCACCACTTGGAACAGCTGCAACAAAGGCAAATTGAAGTTAGTATGACCGCGACTGCAAAAGGACTGCGACTGCGAATGATACGAAGTGATTACCGTTGGGGCTGAGCGCTTCGCGGTATAGGGGGAGACCCCAGCTTGAGCGTCCAAGTACACCGCTTGGGTGATTTTCTTCAGAGCCGCGGTGTAGTCATCGAGCCTCCACTCGGTCAAGCTAGCTTTTGTCGGGTCGTCCCGGCCGGTGTACTGGTACATGTAGTGCTCGCGCCTGGCCAGCGGGACGAGTCGCCGCCCGAGCCAGCAGTTGTACAAGTTTATCGTCTGGAGGCCCTTCTTCTTCAGACCGCAGATGGTCTGAAGCATCTCGTCGACAACCATCCGCTGGTCGCCAGGAAGCTTGCCGATTTGAAGGCAGCGCGGCTCGGACCGATCGGCGGAGTACCGCGGAATCGCCGTCTCGCCTTCCGGAGTCGCCTCGGCAACGTAGAACCACGACTTTTTCCAGTCGCTCGCTGCCTTGGCGGGCAGCATCAGGTCCAAGAATGAGGCCTTCGACTTCAGCTGGAAGGTTAGGCCACCCGCGGCGAGCATTGGGCTGCCCGCCTCCTCGCGGCTGATCCGTCCATGGAACAGATCTTGCCAAAGAGGGAAGTAGGGCCGGCAGCCCAAGTAGCACTCGCAGAACGCCACAAAGATGGCGAGCTGCTCGACGCTATGGGGCCCAGATCCGACGGCTGGATCCCGTAGGAGCAGAAGCGCCGGAAGAATAGGGACGTGGGGAACCCTAGCCCCCGTTCGAGATGACTGGTGAAGCAGATGAACTCCCTCTCTCGCGGGTTTGGAGTCATCTCTCCGGCCGCAGGGATGCGCCAGCAGCCGGCTTGCAGAGTCCCGGCCTCCTCAAAGGAAGCCAGTTGTGCCCTAGTGCATTTCGATCTGCCCCAAGGTTCGGTGGAGAGGGCCATGGTGGAAAGATTTGTGGGGGCTCGGAGGATTTCCGGTTGGCTGGGTCGCGGTGCGGAGGGAGGCGAAAGGTGCGCACAGTCAGAGGAAATGGTGAGACGGTGGTCCTCTGATCGCTAGCCATTCCTCTTATATAGCGGTTGCTACCCGCCAAATCAGGGAACCGTTACCGTGCGATGATTACACCAAAGGTCACCGTTGGATTAACTCCAACGGCTAGTTTGACCATGTTTAACGGTCCAACTTCAGCCACTCGGCTCGCCGACCCAACCACTATGACAGTGTTTCGCCGACTCGACTCGCCAAAGCTGCGAGTAGTGTGATTAGTTTTTCCTTTATACAGGAGCCCGCCGTTGATTCGACTGGATGTCTACTCAGCAGCCGTATGCTCCGACTGCCAGCAGCCACCTACGCCAAATCGACGACAGCCTCGGGGACTACTGATGGGGATATGCCTACCAGGGTATACCCAGCAGGACGTTTTCGACTGGCCCAAGACTTGGCGAGTGGGCCTGCAAGACGGCGACTGGATTGAAGCCTAGCGAGGAACCAAGCGACTGGAAGCTGAAGGCCCAGGCGAGTAGATAGGCCCAGTCGGATTAGGTTAAACGAGTACCGAAGCTTTAACTGAATCGGTTGAGATATGTAAACCCTAGGGAAGGTGAGCCTATATAAACCTCCCTATGGGGCGTGTAGAGATACGTTCCATCATACCCCCAAGCGACTCGCCGCCTAGCCGCCGAGCTCGCCCATTGTACCACATCCATAATACAATCTAGCAGGAGTAGGTCTTTACCCTCCGGGGGGCCGAACCTGGGTAAAACCCTGTGTCCGCCCTCATCTCGCACGGCAGATGGCTGGCCGCCCTTGCCCCCCGTTCTACTACTCGCTGCCGATTGCAGCATCTGCCGTGACCATTCCCACGACACTTACTTCAACCATTGAAATTTGCATATTCTGTTAGCATCCTTTGAATTAACAAAACCCTTCGGACCGTGTCATGCACACGTCCTTGGTAACCATTCTATTAGAAGAACTTGTTTTGTTTATTCAACACATAACAAAATTATATGTCGTGGTTGCTACATTAATCCGTCTAGACTAAATATCGCTATGAAAGATCAGATCTTGTCATAGTCAACCTTTGAACATTGTTGTGAACTCTTTCCCAACATGTCGAATATTTCTATAAGATCCCTCCTTTGTAAAGGAAAAAGGATCCCTGTGATTGCAATGCTAGTCCCTGGATCAATGCTAGCATCCACAATTTAAGATGAAGTACACAAAAACAAAGGTCATTATTACAGTCATTCCAGAGACAAACATAGTCTTTATAACTCCATGGCCACAGGCCTAGTACAAGAGTTTAAATAAGTAAATAGATACAAGTCTTCATCTTCATGTGCCATAGGAAAACATGTTGAGTGTAGACTCATGACTCCTAATCCTCATCAGAATAACCTGCAGCATCACAAGTTACAGCCACAGTGGGTCAATACATTGAAATAGTATTGGCAAGTGATACCTTAGTATAATATTGGTGGACTAAATACTATATGCAATTTGGCTAAGTGTAGCTTAGGCTTGCTTTGCACAAAATAGGTTTTGCCTATTAGTTGAAATCACTAAGTTTTTCTTTGTCAAAACTTTTCCCAAGGAACCACCAATAGATATTGAGGTCCTTCACCCTTGTTCAACCACAAGTTTTACTTAGAAATTGGGATGAGGAGATTCTTGATAGCTTCCATGCCTTGATGCTCAATTGTCCAATACCAGGGACATGGCTAAGTACTTAGATTCTTCCATCTGCAGAGGTTATGCACTTTCCCCACCAGACTTGATTTTCACCAAGACAGGATCTTTCAGAAGCCTTCCCTTAGACCAAATGGACGCGTTCCAACCTATCATCCCACTACCACCAACTGTCCAAATGGCCAAGTTCTAGCAACCTATGTGATCCAGGCAGAGCCCATATTGCCAAGTGGCTGCACTAGAAGCTTCTTAACATTTGGCCTCTCAAATCCCTTTTTTCCTGGGTGGCTTTCCACAAGTGAGATACACAAGGTAAACCATAGAAATGGGCCTTGTGTAACCACTCAACATAAACCATTCCTTCTATTCCACCCAGGTGTTTCATTCACTTAGTTGTTTTATTAGACAAAACTCAAGTCCAAAAAGGACTTAGAATATTTTAACATAGCATGAATATTTCACCACCCTTGGTTTCTACTAGGTAGGCTAAGCATGGCATAGATAAGCATCTTAACTTAGAAATTTTCTAGCAATTCTACAACTACTAGGATTTCCCAAGCATAGCATATAAGCAAAAATATAACTATGCAAGACTAGCAAAATATATCTAATGCATAGTATAAAACATAGGGATAAAATCATGAAGCACCACTTGCCTTGGTAGTTTGGAGAGTAGCTACACTCCTCACAATCACAATCACTATTGGCACCAAAATCTACACATAAAATCATAGCAACAAATCACATACAAAATAAATACAAGCACAAATATATGGATGCATGCAACATGATATGTGATGATTTTCTAAACTCAACAAGATAAGTGCATAGTACTGGTTTATAAACAAGTTCAAAACCTGCCAAACAATATTTATTTAAACACTAAAACATTTCTCAAATAATTTATATGAACAAAATAGGCCTACACATGTTTCTGTAAATAAAACCATTTTAACAGAAACAAAACATTAAACACATTGCATGAATGGAAATGGATTGCTCTCCTGATTCCATTGATATAAAATTTGTCAAAATTGGACATGGGGATCAAAAGTTATGGCTAAAACAAAAACAAACAACTAATAGATTCAAATCCTGATTTTAAATCTAAATCCTAGCCACGTGTCATGTTCTGATTGGTGCGTACCGGTTCGCTCAGGATCACGCACACGAGCCGTTAGATCTAACTTAATCTGGACGGCCCAGATTTATTCGTACCCCTTCGCTTAAGTGTTCTATCTAGCCCGTTAGATCTGGATCCAACGGTGCGCGATCAAACGACCACACTCTGGCGGCGCTAGCAGCGACGACTGGTGGTGGCGGCTCTGTCTACGGCGGCGCGGTGGCTACAGGGGACTCTGGGGTCGTCGGAGGTGCTTACCAACTCGCGACGATGTAGTGAAGCTCAACGTGGCGACGGCTTGACAAGGGGCGTGCTGTAGTGGCCGTGGAAGCTCGTCGGAGTCACGGGCGGCATCGGGTGCTTGTTGACAAAGATGTTGCCGAGGTTCTGCGTCGGCCTAGCACGAGCCAGATGGGTTAGGAGATGCGCAAGGTCTTGGCGATCAAGACAGCATCGAAGGGGAGGCAAGGGGCGGTCTCGTTTTACCTGGATTGCACGTCGGAGTCGAGCGGCGGCTCAGGTGTTCGCGGGCGTGAACGAAGACGTCGCTCTAGGTCACGAGAAAGCAAACAGAGGGCATCAGTGAACGCGCAAGGACATGTTGGTCACGATGGTTTGAACCAGAGACAAGGGGGCGGTCAGTACTCACCGAGATTGGTCGCCGGAGTGCGTCTGTACGGCGGCGGAGTGGTTCGAATTTGTGCAGCCTGGTGGCGGAGTGGTGGCGCTAGGTGAGGGGAAATGCTCGCGGTGCAGAGGGGGTTAAGTAGGCAGGAGGGGCGGCGATTAAGCGCAGAATCAATGGCAATTAAGCTCGCACTGACTGTGGCGAGGTAACGGCGGAGCGAGCGCCTCGGCCGCGTGTGATTGACGACGACGACGACGTGGTCGCAGGGTCCACTTGACAGCGGGTGATACAAAGAGGAGGTGGGGTCAGGCGGTCAGTGACTTGGTGGGTTTGTCTGCGAGTGAGAGAGAGAGAGAGGGGGAACCCGGGTGGGCTTAGTGGGCTGGTTCTGTTGTTGGGCTAGATAGGTGGCGCCGACCCTTTTCTATTTCTTTTCTCCTTTTCTTTTTCTGTTTGCAATTTCAGGAACCAAATTCAAATGATTTCAAAAGCTGTTTGAATTTAAACCTTTTCAGGATTTTTGTAGAGTGCAACATTCACAATTTTGGGAACAAAACCAAGTGGTCACTTTGAATTGGCCTGGTCACTTGGAGTAAAATAAAATAAGCAGTGACATAGCACTAGTTTTAAATAGGTTTTGAAATTGGTTTTCAATCCTATTTGTTTTTGAAATTTTTGGTTTAAACCTTAGCAATCAAGCAAAACAATTTGAAAGTAACAAGGCTTGATTCATGAAAAACAATCACTCATTGGAGAGTAGCATTTGATTAATGCTGATCACATAAAATAATGAGCTCATATGCTCCTGTTTTTGAATTGATTTGTTTGAAATGAACTCTACATGATCATGGATGCATGGATGATATGCATGAGTTTGAAACATGATTTTAGGGATGTTACAATTTCATAGATGTGAAACATCCATGTCTATTTCTTTATATATCCAAATACGACTGTAAGGTCTTGTACCTTTCCAGAGGGTCTTTCAAGTTCAAAGTTTGATCTCTCGTATATGGAACTATCACGGATTCTATGGCTTCAAGCCATTTGACGGAGACAGGGCCCATCATCGCTTCTTTGCATGTAGTCGGATCATTATTGTCAAATAATGATTTAACTCTCAAATCTTGGTATTTGATTGTTTATCCGACCTACTTGTTTCAATAGGAACTTAGATCTCCGTGACCACAACCTTTGAGGCACGTGAGCCATGAGCATTGTTGCTACCTCCGGAACACTTTTCGGCGCTGCGCAACTTTGCACATATAGCTAAGGTTCTTTTAACCTTATCAAAGTTCTATTGTCCTCCCACTTAACTTTTCACGAAAAATTCCTTCTCTAAAAAACTTGACGTTCTAAGCGACAAACATTTTTGTCTCCGATGTTATGGAGGAACAGTTATTCGAAATAACATACAAAGATAGGTTCATCTGACTTTGGTTGCAAACATCTTTCTTATGCATAGCATACCAATGTTTAAGAAAGGACAACTTGGGATTTATCCCAAACCATAACTTTACATGGTGTCAATTCAACGGATTATGATGGAGCTCTTTTTAGTGGAAAAACGGTAGTCTCTAAAGCTTTTAATCTTTAAAATATAATGGCAGTTTTATGAATTACACCTTTGATCTTACCATGTCAAACAAGGTTTAATTACATATCTCGAATGCTCCATACTCTTATGGTGTTTCGAAAAAATGCAAATCCACGGAACGATTCCTTAAATCTTAGGTATTATGCTAAACTTGTAAGTCAAATATCTTCCTTTATGATCTTATCATAAACTATTTATATTCTTGTTACAATGATTTTGCACTTCATCTTGAAAATCTTTGAACTTTTCAAATGTTTCATACTTCATCCTTATTAAGTAAATATTCATATATTCACTCAAATTTTCGGAGAAAGCATATGAAGTTGAAATCCATCGCTCTTGACTACACATAATGGACTTCATACAACAATATGTACAAGTTCCAATAAGCTAGTCATTCGTTCCCTTTTGGCCTATGAACGAAGTTTTAATTATCTCTAGGAAAGTTTCACAAGAGTCGTTTGATCAAAAATCAAAAAGACTCCAAAATTCCATCCACATGGAGTTTCTTCATGTTTTATTTCCAATATAATTTAAACGGCGATGTCACTTCCTAAGTGATCTTTCAATCAATTTGTCTTTTGAGACTTTTAGCACTAGTTTTATGGATGTGATTTCTCCAACGAGATTTGTGAATCATCCATCTTTTATGGATTATGGCAATTATTTGAACAACCCTTTTGTTCTCATAATGCCTGATGAAACAAATCTTGAAGGCAAGCTTTGATGTTTAACAAGCAGCACAATAACCCTTTATTTGTTCTCGGTGAACATCACATATTCTTTTTCTAGTTACTTAGGCCATTGTAGTTCATGAATTCAGTTGTTTCGTATGACGATTCATACCAACAAATTCAGTATCCAATACTTAAGAACCACATTATTTAACAAGCAAAGAATACATCCATAACATGTATATCCTTTATATACCTAAGCTGAACAATTCTAGTCTTTTCTTTTCTGCCATATATTTATGAGATTATCTTTCAGTATTTCTTTTCTGTTTGAAAGAATCTATCAACATCAATAGTGGAGCCATACACATGACACATAGTCCAAAGCGTGTATAGTTAAATACCAATGTCTTTGGACTTGCACTTTGAAGTAGATTACCATCATCAAATGTTTGGTGTTCTTTCAAATTCCTTTATTTAGTAATCTCTTGGTGTAGTAAACATTTTACCTACATCAAATATTCACCCTTATCATGTAATTATCCATGATCAAGCTACTTTAGCTTATAACGGTCAATCGCGAGTATAATGTTGCTCTCCAAAACCTTTTTGGAGAATTAAGACGACCAGCGTCTCTAACCTTTTGCAAATTCTCATAAAATATGAGAACATGACTTTTGCCATATTATACTCTATCATGTTGCAACCAAAACAATGGTTTCTGAAACAACTCTTTCAGATCCTAGATAATCTTGATATTAAGACAATCCTTTGAATATCAAGAATCATGGAGACAAACATGATACTCATACACTAACACCTCGAATTGTCACTCTTGATTTAATACCAATTATTAAACTTCATGGAGTAACCGGAACTTACTGAAAGTTTGCAATAGGACTTTTAAACTTTAGATTAACACTTCAAAACAATACGATACCAGTTCGTAAAGTAACTAACCAGAATTCTATAGTTCTATCATCTCAATTATAACTAAGCGCAAGGTGGTAAACGAATGCCAATGACTACAACAATTATGCATATTCACTTTGATTTAATTTATGATAAATAGTGTTCAACTTTTAATCATATTGCCGTTGAACTCCCACTTAAAACAATATCCCTCACATTGTTTTAGTGATCACACGAACCAAATCCACCACATCAAAACCGATCATCACGAGAGTTGATGTAGCTTCAATGGCGAACAATCAACATGTTCATCATATCTACTATATGACTCATGCTTTACCTTTCGATGATCCGTGTTCCGAGACCATGTATGTACATGCTAGGCTCGTCAAGATCAAACCTTAGCTTCCGCATGAGCAAATCTAGCTTGCTCACATTGTATACACTCGCAGAATCTAACACACCCGATCATCACGTGGTGCTTCGAAACAACGAGCTTTAGCAATGGTGCTTACTAAGGATGAACACTTTAAAACTTGAAATTTGTGTGCTTCAGGGATCATCTTATAATGCTACCATCGTTAACTAAGCAATACAAGATGCATAAAGGATTAACATCACATGCAATTCATAATATGTGATATGATATGGCCTTTCTTCTTTGTGCTTCCGATCTCCATCTTCAAGCACGAACATGATCTCCATCATCACCGGCATTGCATCAAGGTCAATGACGCCGTTCCATGGTTGTCGTCCACCAGCTTCAACTATTACAACTACTTTCAATAGACACGTGGGTCTTAACAGAATTTAAAGACAACCATATGGCTCCTGCCGGTTGCCAACTTACAATAAGGAACATTGCATACATCATATATAATCACAATCATGGCCATATCACATCACAGCACACCCCTGCAAAACAAAGTTAGACGCTTCTAATTTTCTTTGCATATTTTACGTGGTTTGGGGCTTTCAATAAGTGTCGTTCTAACTTACGAACAAGAACCACAACGTTGATGCTTGAACTATCAAGTGCCCGTTGTAAATTGAATCTTTACTATGATGGGAGAGACAGATACCCGCAAAGCCACTTATGCAATACAAGTTGCATGTTGAGCGTGGAGCAAGTCTCATGAACGATGTCATGTAAGGTTAGCCCGGGACGCTTCATCCCACCATACCAAAAGATGCAAAGTACACAAGAAGCAATTGATAATAAAAGCACCACCGCCCACAATGACCATTGTGTTCTACTCGTGCAACAGATCTACATATAGACACGGCTCTGATACCACTGTAGGGGTTCGTAGCATGGAAAAACAAAACAATTCTACCGCATGCAAACAAACAAGGCAAGATCTATCTACTAGATTGTAGCAACGAGTCGATAGAAGAACTCACCCTCGAAGATTCTCGTGGGTGATGTAGTCATACTCTTTCCGATCTCAAGATCGCGTAGACGATCCTTCCGGCGCTGCGTTCCGGCAGTGCTCCCGCAGTCGGTCACACGTTCGATACTCGATGAAGACCTTCCTCTCCCTTGTTCCAGTAGGCAGCGGAGGTTGTAGCACTCTCCTCGCGATTCCGGTAGCACGACGGCGTGGTACCGGAAGTAGAGGGGAGATCTCGCAGGGCTTCGCCTTAAGCCGGAGCGAGTATGGACTATGAGAGAGGCCTTGGCGATCTAGGGTTTAGAGGCACCAAGGGAGGAGGCTAGCCGGTGGCTAGGGTTAGGGTTCACCCCAACTAGGCGAGTTGGTGGTGCCCTAGGCGGCAGCGGCAGCAGGGGGTGGTGGTGCCGGCGGCTTGAGGCTAGGGTTTAGGTGGTGTTGGGTGTAGGTAAGAGGGGGCACCCCTGCCCCTTCTTTTATAGGTGGGAGGGAGGCGAGGTTGGGAGGAGGGAGTCCTCCTCCAACTCCTCCTCCTTGGCCGGCGGGTGGAGGGAGTAGGACTTCCTCCCTAAGTAGGTTTCCTACTCTCCCTCCACCAAGCAAACTTGCCGTTTGACTTTTCAAATTGGCGTTTGACTTTCAAACTAGGATTTGAATTCTTCATTTATTTTGCCCAGCCATGATACCTAGTACATGATGCAATCATTCCATATTGTCATGACACATTCATGTACCCTTCCCCTCCGGAGAGTCGGACCTTCCGGACCCTTCTAGAACATTCCCGATGAAAACACCGGAATCATTCCCCAACTCCGAAACAGGACTTTCCTTATATGAATCTTATTCTCTGGACCATTCCGGATCTCCTCGTGATATCTCGGATACCATCCGAGACTCCGAACAACATTTGGTCTCTTACTCATCATTCCATAACTACTCAACAACATCGAATCCTTAAGTGTGTCTCCCTACGGTTCGTGAATTATGCGGACATGACCGAGACACTTCTCCGATCAATAACCAATAGAGGAATCTGGAAATTCATATGTCTCCCACATATTTCTACGATTACTTTTGCGATCGAATGAACCACTTACATACGATACCAATTTCCCTTTGTCTCATGATAGTTTACTTATCCGAGGTTTTGATCATCGGTATCTCTGCATACCTAGTTCAACCTCGTTACCGATAAGTACTCTTTTCTCGTTCCCATGATATGTGATCCCTTGTGAGCTAGTCACATGCTCACAAGCTAATTGGATGACATTCCACCGAGAGGGCCTAGAGTATATCTATCCGTCATATGGATGGACAAATCCCACTCTTGATCCATGTGCCTCAACCCATACTTTCCGAATACTCAATGCCACCTTTATAGACACCCTGTTACGGTGTGGTGTTTGATGTCATCAAAGCATCCTTCCGGTGATGGTGATTAACATGATCTCATGGTCGAAGGAATTAGGTTACTATGTATCAGAAAGCTTATAGCAAATGAACTATATTAAATGACTTGATCTTTATGCTATGCTTAACTATAGGAGTATGTCCATCACATCATTCTCCTAATGATATGGCCCTGTTGTTAATAACATCTCTATGTTCATGATCAGTAAACCATGATCATATATTAACCAACAAGCTAGTTTAACAAGAGGCTTTACTAGGAACTCTTTTATGTTTACAAATCACACAAGTATTAATGTTTCCGGTTAATACAATTATAGCATGGTATGTAAACATTTATCATAAGTATGAAGATATGATAATAACCACTTTATTATTGCCTCTTGGGAATATCTCCAACACGAGTACCCATTGTGAAGCTATGTGCATTTCTCAATGCAATTTCTCAGAAGATAATCCATCCTGAAGATCTACCAAGGTTACAGAATGATGTGGTCCAATGTATTGTCAGTTTTGAGTTGGTGTTCCCACCATCCTTCTTCAATATTATGACACACCTGCTGGTTCACCTAGTCGAAGAGATTTCCATTCTCGGTCCTATATTTCTACACAATATGTTTCCCTTTGAGAGGTTCATGGGAATCTTAAAGAAACATGTTTGTAACCGTGCTAGGCCAGAAGGAAGCATCTCCAAGGGCTATGGAACATAGGAGGTCATTGCATTTTGTGTTGACTTCATTCCTGACCTTAGGCCGATTGGTCTTCCTCAATCGCGGTATGAGGAGAGACTAAGTGGAAAGGGTACTCTAGGAAGAAAATCAATAATATGTAGGGACGGACATTCTTACACCGAAGCACATTACACCGTTCTACAGAATTCTATCTTGGCAGCCCCATATATCAAGGAACACAAGAAAATCTTATGCTCCAGCAACCCTGGAAAGCATGACTCTTGGATTAGAGATGAACACATGAAGAGTTTTGGTGGTTGGTTGCAACATCTCATAAAAAACAACACTCTTGGAGATCAGCTATACTTGTTGTCTAGGTCACCATCTTCGACTATATCGACTTTCCAAGGGTACGAGATAAATGGGTATACATTTTACATGATCACCCAAGATAAAAAGAGCACCAACCAAAACAATGGTGTCCGCTTTGATGCAACAGACAACAATGGGTTAAAGACCACATATTATGGTTACATAGAGGAGATATGGGAACTTGACTATGGACCTACTTTTAAGGTCCCCTTGTTTCGGTGCAAATGGGTCAAGCTGACAGGAGGAGGGGTTGAGGTAGACAAGAAATACGGAATGACATCGTTGGATCTCAGCAATCTTGGGTACTTAGACGAACCATTCATCCTAGCCAATGATGTGGCTTAGGTTTTCTATGTGAAGGACATGTCTACCAAACCTAGAAAAAGAAAAAATAAGAAAAAGAATACATCAGACGAAGAGCCAAAGCGCCACATAGTTCTTTCAGGAAAAAGAAACATCGTGGGAGTGGAGGACAAGACAGACATGTCAGAAGATTGTGATAAGTTTCATGAAATTCCGCCCTTCGCGGTGAAGGATGACCCAAGCATCATGTTAATGAATGAAGATGCTCCATGGTGAAGGGAATATGCCCTGAGAGGCAATAATAAAGTGTTTATTATGTGTATTCCAAGTATATGATAGATGTTTATTTTGCATGCTATAATTCTATTAATACAGAAACGTTAATAAATGTGTGTTTAATAAACAAACAGAAAGTTCCTAGTTCTGCCTCTCTCATAAACTAGATCGTTGATTAACAACATGATCAAGGTTTCATGATCATAGACATGGGATGTTGTTAATAACGGGATCACAACATTAGTGTAATGATGTGATGAACATTCATCCGAAGTATAGCATTACGATCAAAGTCATTGAGTTTATATTGCTATAACAACTTACGAAGTGATCCTAATCCTTAGACCATGAGATCATGTCAATCACTAACACCGGAAGAGTTTCTTGATAACATCAAACGTCACACCATAACATGGTGATTATAAAGATGGGTTCAGGACTAATAAAGTGTTATGTTGAGGCCCATGGATTGAGAGTGGAATTTGTTCATCCCGGTGGCGGATAGATATACTCTCGGCCATCTCGGTGATATCACATTGGTTAGCTTGCAAGCAAGTGATTTGATCACTAGAATGTTATATCACGGGAACGAGAAAAGAGTGCATGTCAGTAAAGAGATCAAAATAGGTATGGAGATATCGATGATCGAATCTCGGACATGTAATATATCGCGAAACAAAGGGATTAAGATACTAGCATAAAACGTTCTGACGATCACAAGAAAGTCATCGTTGAATGTGTGGGAGTCAGTATGGGTCTCCAGATCCCACTTCTGATTATTGATCCAAGAGGGGTCTCGATCATGTCCGCATTATTCACGAACCGTAGGGTGACACACTTAAGGGACACCGACATCCAATTGGAGCAAAAGTTTCATGCCGAAAGAATAAACAAGCGCAGGAATTTTTTCACTAGATACCGAAACAGGTTTTCGGGTGAAATTGCATAAAGAGGTTATGCATGTGAAATAGAATTCTAGCAAGGGGTTATATGTGAATGTTTGTCATTAAAGTAATTGACAAAATTCTGAATAAATAAAAGAGTTTTATTTAATGAGAGTTTGCATTAAATTTGGTGGTAATTTAATGGGAATTTGAGTGGACTTTTGAGTGGAGAAAAGTGAAGGGCCATTTTGTGAGTGGAGTGTCCACCAACATGAATGAGGGAGAGGTGGGGGCATCCTCCATGGACGGCGGCCATGCCCCCGTGGGCTGCCCCTCCTCCCCTATATAAGGAGCCCCTCCTCTCACTTCTCACTCACACCTCCTCGTGAAGGATCTCTCTCCCCTTCTAGAATTTATCCCCATGGTCTCGGACTAGCGAGATACATGTTCCCGGTGGCTATTCGGCAAGAAAGAGTTGTGCTTCCGCTGCATCACTGGAGCGAGGAGGCGGAGGTTGCTCAGTGCCTCGGACGTGTGTGCGAGCACGGATGCGCTGCTGATTTGCGGCGCTAGGACTTCCTCTCGATCTTGAGATCGGCAAGAGATCGTCTACATCAACCACAAGTCGAACTCGTTAAGCTTTGTCGGTCTTCAAGGGTATGTTCTCTACGGATATACATCCGCCCGTTGTTTGTACCTAGTAGATAGATCTTGGTACATAGTTCACATCGTAGGAAATTTTTTGTTTTCTATGCTGTGAACCCTACAGTGGTATCAGAGCCGGATCTATGTGTAGATGCTTTACACGGGTAGTACACATATGAGTATGTGGGCGATGATGATCATGTTGTTGCTCCTTAGTTGTAATTTTGGATATTGGTGGCATAGTGGGATGAAGCGGCCCGGACAAACTTTACATGTCCTCGCACATGAGACCTATTCCACGCTTGACATGCAACTAGTTGCATAAGTGGCTAGCGAGTGTCTGTCTCTCCTACTATAGTCAATATCTATTTTGCAACAAGTTGTCAACAATTTGGTTATCCTCGTTGTGGTTCATGTTCGTAGGTATGAACGGTTCTATCTCGAAAGCCCTAAGCCACGTAAAAACTTGCAATGGATAAATTAGAGGCATCTAGTTTAGATTGTTGCTGGGATAGTGTTATGATATGGTGATGTTGTAAGTAGAAGTATGAGATGATACTCTTACAACACATATAACATGTAAGTTCCATAGACCTTGTAGTGATCATACCACGGTGCACATGATAGAGATCATATGCGGAAACCATATCATTCCACTAATAAACATGTGATGTTTGATAGCATCTTATATTGCTTGTTTGGCGTTTTATTAGCATAATAAGATGATCCCTCATTTAAATATCAAGATAAGAATGTGTTCTTCCTTTAGTATGCACCGATTATGTTTTCGTCGCTCCAAGACATCACGTGATGATCGGGTGTTCTTGGATCCACGACCATATTTCGGGTGTAAGACAGTTACACAAGCGAATACTAAGGTTCTTACTTGGCGAGCCTAGCATGTACAGATATGGCCTCGGAACACGGACCAAAAGGTTAAGCATGAGTCATATAGTAGATATGATGCCCATTTGATGCTCGCCTTTGAAACTACACCGACTCACATGATGATCGGACTTGGTGTAGTGGATTTGGTTCATGTAATCACCAAAAATACACGAGGGATGTTATTTTTGAGTGGGAGTTCATTCGTAATATGGATTAGTTGAACTCAATCTATCATAAACTTAGTCTAAACTTTACAAATTCTGTTGTAGATGGCACCACCTGCTTTTAATTTCAATGTGTTCATGGAGAAAGAGAAACTTGCAACGAACGGTAGCAACTTTACCGAATGGGCCATGAATTTGAGGATTCTCCTCTCTGTTGCACAAAAGCAATATGTGCTAGAAGCGCCGCTAGGCCCCCCACCTTTTGAGGATGCCCCTAACAAGGAGAAGAATGTCTATCAGACTCGTCATGAGGACCACAACTTAGTTCATTGTGGCATATTGTATGGGCTAGAGCCGGAACTTCGAAAGCATTTCGAAAACGGCAATGCATTTGATACAATGGGTGAGTTGAAAATGATTTTTGACACACATGCTGCTGTAGAGAGCTACAATGCTTAAGAAAAGTTCTTTAGCTGCATGATGGAAGAGCACAGCTCCGTTAGCTAGTGAGCATGTACTCAAGATGTCGGGTTACGCCGATAATCTTGTGTCCTTGGGAATATCGATTCCCATTGACTTAGGCATCCATCGTGTTCTGCAGTCTCTACCACCTAGCTATAAGATCTTTGTGATGAACTATAATATGCAAGGCATGAAGAAGTCTCTCCCCGAGCTTGTGTCAATGCTTAAAACTGCAGAAGTGGAGATCAAAAAGGAACATCAAGTGTTGATGATCAATAAGAACACTGGTTTCAAGAAAGACAAGAAGGGAAAATGGAAGGGAAGTAAGGGCGGCAAGCCAGTTGCCATGCCTGAAAAGAAACCCCGAGTTGGACCTAAGTCTGATACCGAGTGTTACTATTGTAAGGGTACTGGCCACTGGAAGCGCAACTGCCCCAAGTATTTGGCAGACAAGAAGGCCGGCAAGGCAAACAAAGGTATATATGATATACATGTTATTGATGTGTACTTGACTAGTTCTCGCAGTAGCACCTGGGTATTTGATACCGGTTCAGTTGCTAATATTTGTAACTCAAATCAGGGGCTGCGAAACAAGCGACCGCTAGCAAGGGGTGAGGTCAAGATGCGTGTCGGCAATGGATCAAGCGTTGATGTGATCGCCGTCGGAACGCTACCTCTCCACTTGCCGTCGGGATTAGTAATAAACTTGAATAATTGTTATCTGGTGCCTGCACTGAGCATGAACATTGTATCTGGATCGTGTTTGATGCGAAGTGGTTATTCATTTAAATCCGAGAACAATGGTTATTCTATTTATATGAATGAAATCTTTTATGGTCATGCATCAATGATGAATGGTTTATTTCTATTAGATCTCGATGATAATGTTACACATATTTATAATGTTGATGCTAAAAGGATTAAACTTAATGATGATATATCCGCATATATGTGGCACTACCATCTAGGTCATATTGGCGTTAAACGCATGAAGAAGCTCCATTCAGATGGACTTTTAGAATCACTTGATTTTGAATCATTTGATACATGTGATCCATGCCTTATGGTCAAGATGACTAGAACGCCGTTTTCTGGTTCAATGGAACGGGCGACAGATTTATTGGAAATTATACATTCTGATGTATGTGGTCCAACGAGTGTGTCGGCGCGAGGTGGATATCGTTATTTTGTTACTTTCACGGATGATTTGAGTAGATACGGTTATATCTACTTGATGAAACATAAGTCTGAAACCTTTGAAAAGTTCAAGGAATTTCAGAATGAAGTGGAAAATCATCGTAATAGAAAG
Source organism: Avena sativa (assembly GCA_916181665.1). Taxonomy (NCBI): domain Eukaryota; kingdom Viridiplantae; phylum Streptophyta; class Magnoliopsida; order Poales; family Poaceae; genus Avena; species Avena sativa. The sequence continues at coordinate 158,564,602 of OV702294.1, read as the reverse complement.
ATCAAATTTCTACGGTCCGACCGTGGAGGTGAGTATCTAAGTTACGAGTTTAGCACTCACATGAAAGAGTGTCGAATTGTTTCACAACTCACACCTGCCGGAACACCATAGATAAATGGTGTGTCGGAACGTCGTAATCGTACTTTATTGGATATGGTTCGATCTATGATGTCTCTGACGGACTTGCCATTGTCATTTTGGGGTTATGCACTAGAAACTGCTGCTTTCACTTTAAATTAGGCACCATCTAAATCCGTTGAAAAGACACCATATGAATTGTGGTTTGGAAACAAACCTAAGCTGCCATTTCTTAAAGTTTGGGGATGCGATGTTTATGTGAAGAAACTTCAACCGGATAAACTCGAACCCAAAGCGGAAAAATGCGTCTTCATAGGATACCCTAAGGAAACTATTGGGTATTCCTTCTATCACAGATCCGAGGGCAAAGTTTTTGTTGCCAAGAATGGATCCTTTCTAGAGAAAGAGTTTCTCGTGAAAGGTGTGAGTAGTCGGAAGGTAGAACTCGAAGAGGTTATTGAACCTTCTCTCCAAAGTATGGCGAGTAGGGCAGCGCCGGAAGTCGTTCCGGAGTTGGCTCCACCAGTTGAAGAGGGAACTAATGATAATGATCATGAAACTCTGAAAGAGAATACTACCGAACCTCGCAGGTCTAGCAGGATGCGTGCAGCTCCTGAGCTGTACGGAAATCCTGTCATGAATTTCATGGTTGATGAAAATGATGACCCTGCGACGTATGAAGAAGCGATGATGAGCCCGGATTCCAACAAATGGTTAGAAGCCATGAAATCCGAGATGGAATCCATGTATTAAAATCAAGTTTCGAACTTGGTAGAATTACCTCAGGACCGAAAGGCCGTGGAGAACAAATGGATTTTCAAAAGGAAAACTGATGCTGATGGTAATGTGACCATCTATAAAGCTCGACTTGTCGCAAAGGGTTTTCGACAAATTCAAGGAGTTGACTACGATGAGACATTCTCTCTCGTAGCGATGCTAAAGTCAGTTAGGATTATGTTAGCAATTGCTGCATATTTCGATTATGAGATATGGCAGATAGATGTCAAAACCGTGTTTCTCAATGGTAATATTGAAGAAGAGTTGTATATGATACAACCAAAGTGTTTTGTCGACCCTAAGGATGCTAACAAGGTGTGCAAGCTTCAACGATCCATCTACGGATTGAAGCAAGCATCACGAAGTTGGAATCTCTGCTTTGATGAGGTGATCAAAGAGTTTGGATTTGTCCAAACTTATGGAGAAGCTTGCATTTACAAGAAAGTGAGTGGGAGCAATGTGGCATTTCTGATATTATATGGGGATGACATATTATTGATCGAAAATGATATAGATCTTTTAAACAGTGTTAAAAATTATCTAAACAACAAATTTTCAATGAAGGACCTAGGTGAAGCGTCATACATATTAGGCATAAAGATCTATAGAGATAGATCTAGGCGCCTAATAGGGCTATCGCAAAGTACATACCTTGATAAGATTTTAAAGAAGTTTAAAATGGACGGAAGTAAGAAGGGGTTCTTACCTATGTTGCAAGGCAAGACATTGAGTAAGACTCAAAGTCCGGCTACGGCGGAAGAAAGAGAGATAATGGACAAAGTCCCCTATGCTTAAGCTATAGGCTCTATAATGTACGCCATGCTATGTACAAGACCGGATGTGGCACATGCTATTAGTTTGACTAGTAGCTACCAATCGGATCCAGGTTCAGAACACTGGATAGCGGTCAAGAATATCCTTAAGTACTTACGAAGAACTAAGGATATGTTTCTTGTATACGGAGGTGAAGAAGAGCTCGTCGCTAAGTGTTATGTCGATGCAAGCTTTGACACCGATCCGAATGACTCTAAGTCTCAATCCGGATACGTATTTCTCATGAATGGCGAAGCGGTTAGTTGGAGGAGCTCCAAAAAACCTGTGGTGGCGGGATCAACAATGGAGGCCGAATATGTTGCTGCTTCGGAAGCGGCTCAGGAAGCGGTTTGGATGAAGGAGTTCATACCCGAACTAGGAGTGGTTGCAAACGCGTTGGACCCAATGGTGATCTATTGTGACAACAATGGTGCCATTGCCAATGCCAAAGAGCCAAGGTCTCACAAGCATTCCAAGCATATTAAGTGCCGGTTTCACTCCATCCGCGAGCATGTCAAGGATGGAGATATAAAGATTTGCAAAGTACACACGGATCTCAATGTAGCAGATCCGTTGACTAAAACTCTCTCTAGAGCAAAACATGATCAACACAAGAACTCAATGGGTGTTAGATTTATCACTATGTAACTAGATTATTGTCTCTAGTGCAAGTGGGGGACTGAAGGGAATATGCCCTGAGAGGCAATAATAAAGTGTTTATTATGTGTATTCCAAGTATATGATAGATGTTTATTTTGCATGCTATAATTGTATTAATACGGAAACGTTGATACATGTGTGTTTAATAAACAAACAGAAAGTTCCTAGTTATGCCTCTCTCATAAACTAGCTCGTTGATTAACAAGATGATCAAGGTTTCCTGATCATAGACATTGGATGTTGTTAATAACGGGATCACAACATTAGTGTAATGATGTGATGAACATTCATCCAAAGTATAGCATTACGATCAAATTCATTGAGTTTATATTGCTATACCAACTTACGAAGTGATCCTAATCCTTAGACCATGAGATCATGTCAATCACTAACACCGGAAGTGTTTCTTGATAACATCAAACGTCACACCATAACAGGGTGATTATAAAGATGGGTTCAGGACTAATAAAGTGTTATGTTGAGGCCCATGGATTGAGAGTGGAATTTGTTCATCCTGATGATGGATAGATATACTCTGGGCCCTCTCGGTGATATCACATTGGTTAGCTTGCAAGCAAGTGATTTGATCACTAGAATGTTATATCACGGGAACAAAAAAAGAGTGCATGTCTATAACGAGATCAAACTAGGTATGGAGATACCGATGATCGAATCTCGTAAATGTAATATATCACGAAACAAAGGGATTAAGATACTAGCATAAAAGGTTCCGACGATCACAAGAAAGTCATCGTTGAATGTGTGGGAGTCAGTATGGGTCTCCATATCCCACTTCTGATTATTGATCCGAGAGGGGTCTCGATCATGTCCGCATTATTCACGAACCGTAGGGTGACACAATTAAGGGACACCGACATCCAATTGGAGCAAAAGTTTCATGCTGAAAGAATAAACAAGCGCATGACATTATTTCACTAGATACTGAAACAGGTTTTCGGGTGAAATTGCATAAAGAGGTTATGCATGTGAAATAGAATTCTAGCAAGGGGTTATATGTGAATGTTTGTCATTAAAGTAATTGACAAAATTCTGAATAAATAAAAGAGTTTTATTTAATGAGAGTTTGCATTAAATTTGGTGGAAATTTAATGGGAATTTGAGTGGACTTTTGAGTGGAGAAAAGTGAAGGGCCATTTTGTGAGTGGAGTGTCCACCCACATGAATGAGGGAGAGGTGGGGGCACCCTCCATGGCCGGCGGACATGCCCCCTTGGGCTGCCCCCTTCCCCTATATAAGGAGCCCCTCCTCTCACTTCTCACTCACACCTCGTCGGGAAGGATCTCTCTCCCCTTCTAGAATTTAACCCCCATGGTCTCGGACTAGCGAGATACATGTTCCCGGTGGCTATTCGGCAAGAAAGAGTTGTGCTTCCGCTGCATCGCTGGAGCAAGGAGGCGGAGGTTGCTCAGTGCCTCGGACGTGTGTGCGAGCACGGAAGTGCTGCCGATTTGCGGCGCTAGGACTTCCTCTCGATCTTGAGATCGGCAAGAGATCGTCTACATCAACCACAAGTCGAACTCGTTAAGCTTTGTCGGTCTTCAAGGGTATGTTCTCTACGGATATACATTCGCCCGTTGTTTGTAACTAGTAGATAGATCTTGGTACATAGTTCACATCGTAGGAATTTTTTGTTTTCTATGTTGCGAACCCTACACATGGATACATCGGGATCAGAAAGGAACACACACGAATAAATGATGTGTAATAATTGTAACATTTTATGAGTGAAGATGCTCCATGTGTACATTTTTATAGTGTTGTCTACAAACCATCTTGAGTGTGTTAGTTCCGTTTTGTGGCTGGCCCGGGACTAAAGGGGGGCCTTTAGTCCCGATTCGTACTTACCATTAAGATCTGACTGGCCATAATGGTGTACCTTCTCTCGAAAACCATCTTCCAGCTTGTAACTTCTCTAACTAGATCAATACGCCCTGGAGCTAACTAATTTCACATATTAGGGAGTGCCTCTATGACCAGTTTCTTGGAGATGCCGGAGGACTGGGCTCCGGCGTCATCTCCCTAAAACTGGTCGTAGTGGTGTCCCCGCTCTCGAAAACCATCTTGGAGATGCCTCAAACTGACTGGAGGACTGGACTCACAAGGATGACTATTTATAGTACAAGCAGCTCGGCATAGTGCTGACACTCACAACATAATGTCGACACTCACCCTCTATTATTAGTGCTGACTCATGTTTTGTCCCGGTTGGTGTCTCCAACCGGGACTAAGGGTTCATCTTTAGTCCTGGTTGGTGACACCATCCGGAACAAGGTACAAGCCGCACGACATAATGTCGACACTCACCCCTATTATTAGTGCTGCCTGGCCCAGTCTGCCGCAATCCCTTCAGTCGCGGTTGGTTTCTCCAACCAGGACTAAAGATGAACCCTCTATTTATAGGCATTTCCCTCTATTTATAGGCTGCTCGATCCAGCCTGCCCGCCATTTCCTCTAATTATAGGCTTCTCTATTTATAGGCCTTTTCCTCTAAATACAACAACATCTTCATATTTAGTCCTGGGACTAGGTAACACTCAAGACATTTATTAATATTAAAGACCGGGACAAACCGGGACTAGCTAACACTCAGGACTAAAGCCGCCCCCTTTAGATATAATCATGCCTAGTCCTATAGTACGCAGCTTCAGGGTCTTCTTCGTCATTGTCACAATCATCGTCATCGTCACCTGCCACTCCGGGGATCCTCAGCCTAGCCATGGCATATACCGGTGGCACCTGCCACTCCGGTCTCGGATTCACGGCGGGCGGGGGAGGGGTCTCCTTGAAGACGATGCCGCTACCGCCGGGTGGGGGAGGGGCCTTCTTGTGGCTCTGTGGCAGGTGGACTTGTGGGCACCGCAGGCGAGTATGGTCTCCCCTGGCGATGTAGCGCATCATTCTGATGATAGTATGGTTCGCCCACCACAGACGGTGGCCGTCTTCGTTGTGGTTCACCGGGGGCGGGCCATCACCCTCGTACCTGCGAGCTCCCTTTCCCGCCTATTAGCGAAGAAGGCATTCCAGGTGTCGTAGTTGTCGGGATCCCACTAGGGATCCATCCGCTGCTCTGGCGTGAGCTTGTGGTAGAAGTGGTTCGTGATGGCCGCCTGGCGTAAGGAACCTTGAGGGATAGGAGGGACAGGAACCCCTCCAGCGCTCAGCATCCAGCCGGCGGGCAGCCGGTATCCCGGCGGACAAGGGTAGCTGGAGGTGCACAGCGCCTCGGTCTCCTCGAGGGTCAGAATGGCCCAGTATGCGTTGTCCATTGTTCTAAGAGAGGAAGGTGTCGATGTGTGGATAGCCATGGCGTGATCGCCCTAGATATAGAGAGAAAGGGCGAGAAAACTTGGCGGGAAGCTTTGGGAAATGGCGGGAAATATCTTTAGTCCCGGTTAGTGACTACAACCGGGACTAAAAGCTCTCGTAAAAAGGAAAGGGCGGGAAAACATGGCGGGAGGCAGTGGTAAATGGCAGGAACTATCTTTAGTCCCGGTTGGTGACTACAACCGGGACTAAAAGCTCTCGTAAAAAGGAAAGGACGGGAAAACATGGTGGGAAGCGGTGGGAAATGGCGGGAAATATTATTTGTTTTATTTGGATTTTTACAATAAAAGATATGATTTTCCAAAGTTTTATATTTGATTTGAATTTAAAAAAGAAAATTTACAAATGAAATAATTTATAAATGATGCAAAAACAGATATATGGATATTATATTAATATTCTTTATATTTTTCTGATAATAATAGACATATTATTGATTTTATTTGGATTTTTGCAATAAAAGATATGATTTTCCAAAGTTTTATATTTGATTTGAATTAAAAAAAGAAAATTTACAAATGAAATAATTTATAAATGATGCAAACAGATATATGGATATTATATTAAGATTCTTTATATTTTTTTGATAATAATAGACATATTATTTGTTTTATTTGGATTTTTACAATAAAAGATATGATTTTCCAAAGTTTTATATTTGATTTGAATTAAAAAAAGAAATTTTACAAATGAAATAATTTATAAATGATGCAAACATATATATGGATATTATATTAAGATTCTTTATATTTTATGATAATAATAGATATATTATTTGTTTTATTTGAATTTTTACAACAAAAGATATGATTTTCCAAAGTTTTATATTTGATTTGAATTAAAAAAAATTTTACAAAAAACAAACTAGTCGCGGGTCGTGGCTCAACCCGGGACTAGAGGGTGTCTGCGCGCACGAAAACGAAGCGGCCGAAAAAACACACTAGTCCAGGACCATGGCTTAACCAGCGACTAAAGGGGGCCTGGGACTAGAGACGCTCTAGTCGCGGGCGCTGGCTTAGCCCGAGACTAAAGGTCTGTCCCTTTATATTCTGGCGCCAGGGGAGGTTCTGCCCCAACACTTAGCATTTCTCGACAAAGACGGAGCACGCACAGACGAAGACGAAGCAGGGGAGGTGCTATCCGATTCCTCCACCGCTCCGCCATGCGTACGTGCTCTGTTGTGCCGCTGCTCCGCCGTGCTACCCCGCGCCGCCTCGCCGCCTAGCCACTCTGGCGCCGTGCTCTTCGCCTTGTCTCGTGCCGCCGCGCGCCGCGCGCCTCGCTGCCTCGCCGGGCGCTGCCTCGCCGGGCCGCCACGCGCCGCCCCGTCACGCGCCGCCCCGTCGTGCCTCGATCGGTGAGAGCTCGAAGGGAGTACGGGCGGGTGTTTTTTTGTAATTATTAGCTAGCTAGGGTTATTAATTATTGTAATTGTAATTAGCTAGGATTATGATTATATTGTTAGCTAGGGTTATTTTAATTATAATTAGCTAGGGTTATTTTTTTAATTATAATTAGCTAGGGTTATTTTTTAATTATTGTTTTAATTATAATTAGCTAGGATTAGGATTATATTGTTAGCTAGGGTTATTTTAATTATAATTAGCTAGTTTTTTTAATTATAATTAGCTAGGGTTATTTTTTTAATTATTGTTTTAATTATAATTAGCTAGGGTTATTTTTTGTTTTAGTTATTAGCTAGGATTATATTGTTTTACCACAATTAATATTAGGATTATTGTTTTACCACAAATAATATTAGGTTTTTTTTTGTTTTAGTTATTAGGATTATTCTTGTACCAAAAATAATATTAGGGTTATTAATTAGGGTTATTGTTTTTTGTTTTAGTTATTAAGATTATTGTTTTATCACAAATAATATTAAGGTTATTAATTAGGGTTATTGTTTTTTTGTATTAGTTATTAGGATTATTGTTTTACCGCAAATAATATTAGGGTTATTAATTTGTGTTATTAGGGTTATTGTTTTTTTTAGTTATTAGGGTTATTGTTTTTTCTAACCTGTTTAACTCTCTTTGTGTTATAGATAATTAAGTCATGGATCCATGCGAAGATCCTGGTCGCATTGGTGAAGGTGTTCTTCAGGGCATGATAAGAGGTGAAATTCCTCTTAATATTACTACCGGCGAAGATATTTTGCTCGAGGAAGAGATATCCTCATATCTGAATCCATCCAGTGATGGACTAGAGGAAAACCTAATGTACCAAGGGGAAGACTGGATGGACAAAGGGCAAACAAATAACAACAATAATGATGGCCCCTCGATAGGATCCGGCGAGGTACATAGATATATATATATAAAGTCTCGTGTTACCTCTATTCATTAACTGATCTAGATATATATTAATCACTCTCTCTTCTTCTTTTAGCCCACCGGATCGAAGCAATCGACAGCTCGAACGAAACGAGGGCCAAACAAAAAGTTGGATGGTAATCGGAGGTTCACCATCGAAGAAATAGATGATGATGGTGAACCGATTGCTCCAGGGAAGCACCAGAGGATGTTTATAAATCAATGCGGGGTGTTTGTTAGGGACAACCTGCCGATCCACATCCAAGAATGGAATCAGTCAAAGAAACCCGGTGAAGAATTCAACAGCTATGTCACCGATGATGCCAAAGATGACCTTTGGCAGAAGCTCATAGCGCATTTCATACTACCTCCAGAGTATGAAAAATTTGAGGTAGATGGTATTACCCCAAGGCCGGGTGGGCTTGAAAATAGAGCGAAAGTCAAGGAGTGGGCTCTGAGCAAGATGACTGAACTGTATCGGAACCACAAGAAACGTTTATACGCGAAATATGTCGCGAAAAAGAAAACTCTAGACTTCAAAGGAGTAAACGAGAAGTTGAGAGAACAGTGGCCCGATTTTGTAAAGTACAAGCAATCTGATAAAGCAAAGGCAAAGTCGGTAAAGAACGCGTTAAATGCTGCCCAAAAGAAATACCATCATAAAATGGGGACAGTTTGCTACAAGAGTGTCGTCCCTAAGTGGGAAACTATGGAGAAGAAAATGAGGGCTAGATGCGTCACTCCTGGTACAGATGGATGGCCCGAGAGATCAAAGCATTGGTGGTACGGGCACGGGGGATCGTTGGACCCAGAAATAGGGAAGACATTATTTCATGAAAAAAATCTAAAACCCTCCCAAGACCTTGTTCAAGCAATGAACGATGCTCAATTGGGATTGTCCCGTCCCGAGAGAGAGAACGACGAGCTGACACGCGCCCTAGGGAATCCTGAAAAGGGAGGACGAACACGAGGCAAAGGCATCGGTGTCTCGTGGAAGAAAGGGTTTCCTCAGTATGATGCCAGTTACAGAAGCCGTCAGAGAAAGAAGGACCGGGAGGCAGACCGGATCTCTAGGGTAGAGCAGGACCTAGCTGATCTGAAGAACCTCATGCAAGAAATTAGACAAAGGCCGCCGTCGTCAACTCACCCGCGGGCTGATGATCCTGCACTGGATCTTAGCCAGCGGAGAAGCAGCGTGGCTTCCACGGAGGTCCGGGTTGATGATCAAGCACTGCTGGATGATGCACCGGCTCCTCACTAGCCCGTGGATGATGTCAGAGAGATGGCAAAATGTGAGCTACATCAGCCAATGAACAACCTGTCCTTCAAGGTGGCGATCGGCACTGTTTTACCTTGTCTACCTGGAGCACTCCACCATTCACTTCCGATTCCACCAGGCTATGATCGTGTCATGGTGGATGACATAGTGGAGGATTTTGCGGACCTAGAGATTGAAATCGCTACGCCTGAAGGCCTTATGAAACTAGATCCCCACCTCCACGCAATACTCGATCTTTGCCTTCGCCTCCGTGCAATACTACTACCTCGTCGAAGAAACTAAAGTTCGACGCTCCCCCGCGCTCCACATCGAAGAAAGGTCAAACAACGAAGATAGTCGACATCCCGCCGGCTCTTCCAAAGAGACCTTATGACAAGACCGATGAGGAAACTAACGCGGATGTGGCTGCCCAAGTTAAAGCGCATTTTGCACCCAAAACCCTGAGCCAAAGCCGGTATATGATGAAAAAACCAAAAAGTGGGCTAAGTCCTTTCTTGAGCATCCATCCCAGATATCGATGAATCTGGAATCAGACTATGACCGGGAGATTATTAAGCAAGCACAGAAGAAAAAAATCACAAGTGCAAAAAGCGGGAAGTAAGTTGCCCAGCTTGGAGCATAGAAGAGTCAATCGGTCGCCCCGCTCAAAGTCATTTCAGACCTCGACAAGGCCTTCATAGCTGAAATGGATATGGACATGCAAATAATGGACCCTAGAGCCCGTAATAATGCTGCACTAATGGGAATCACTGTATCGCAGGCCAAAGCACTTGCTACCGAAGCAAAAATGTCTCTTGGTCAATATTTAGGCTATGAAGATACGCCAGTGGGTCAGATAGTACGGAAGTATGTCCAAGGGGAGCCTCTAGTCACTAATGCGGAGCTCGCGCGTCTATCCACACATATGCGAAATCTGCATGAATGGTACATGTCGCAAGAAGAAAAAAGCATCAGAAAGATTGGTTTTCGGTGGACGTTAGAAAGGAGCATCACTTCAAACCATACTCGATAAAGGTTCAAATGACCGAATTGTTTCAGTTATACAACCAGCGCGCCCTTGACAAATCTATCATTGGTTGCTACTGCCTGTAAGTGATTTATTTCTATAATTAAGTTTGTAGCTCAGCTCGTTCATTGCATTTAATATATTATCCTAACTATATATTTTTTGTATGATATTATATTCTGCAGAATGAAGATGCTTGAATGCAAAAGAGCTAGAAGATACGACGTTGGGTTCATTGACCCATATATCGTTAATGAATATACGTTAAAGAATCACGCCAAGGACGTGGAGGAAGACCTGTGCAGGTTCTTAACCGAGAATAATTTTGTTAAGGAAATACTATTTCCTTACAACTTCAAGTGAGTGTTTATATCTTATACACATTTTATTTTTGCTTACTCGATAAGCTATGCATGTATGCTTATGTAAACGTCCGTAGATTCCACTGGATCTTTCTAAAAATTCAAGTTGACAAGTCCCTAGTTGAAGTCCACGACTCATTAAGTTGGGACCAAGAGCAGTGGAGCGACATGAAAGCAATGCTCCATAAGTAATTTCAATCATTATCGCATTATATCGGTCTCTTTCATTCATTTCCTGATATCAAGTAACTAATAACTCATTTGTTTATTTTCTTTGTCGAGAAGGTGTTGGACACGGTTTAGACAGAAAATACCAGGTCCATTCAAAGAGGAGATAACTTATAAAATGGTGAAGAGTTTACAGCAGCCACCGGGAACTCATTTATGTGGATACTACGTCTGCGAGTACATCCACGAGTTGACCAGTAAGCGTAAAGTTGACTCACATTATATTTATGGTTTGCGGGAGAAACTAGAGCCAGATCAGTGCATAAGAGCAATTCAAGAGGAGCTGGCGGAATTTATGATAAAGAAAGTCCTTGATATACATGGAGAGCATTATGCGGATGACGTGGAATTCGATTTGCCTTAGTGATCTCCATGTAGCTGATATGATATATATATTCATCAATGACCATGTAATTTTAAAACATTTCTTCCTTTTGATATATATATCATCAATATATACTTGCAAGGGATCGATTAATTATATAGATGCATCAACGTATACTGTGTATGTACTAGAGTAGAATATGTGTACTTAAATATATGTTTGAAATTATAGTGAAACACAAAACGAAAAAGGAATAAAATGGCAAAAAAAAGAAAATACACAATCTCTGCCGCAATTCTCTGCCGCGGCAGGAAACCTTATAGTCCCGTGTGGTGTTACGGCCCGGGTCTAGAGGGTTTCCGCCCCCCGCGGCGCTGAAACAACCACGTGGCTGTTATCAGTCACGGACCGTAGCGAGCCGGAACTAGAGGGGAGGCCTCTAGTCCTGTTTTCGCAGTTCCGGGCCCAAAACCGGGACTAAAGCCAGTTGTGGCCTGGGACTGGAGGCCCTTTTTCCACCAGTGTCTCTCGGTACTTCGCACCTCCCTTGACATACTCATCGTCGCCGGGATCGATGGCCACCCAAATCTGCTGACCTTCCATGGCACACTGCATCATAAACGCCCATAGCCCGTACTACTTGCGATCCAAATGTGGATACAAAGCCGCGCCCACCGTCTCAAACGCTGGTGCCGATGCCGAGCTCTCATCTTCCTTGACCATCGCCATGACCTTGTACTTTCAGAAGATCACGAACGACGATCTTGGCTCTGATATCAATTGTTGGTCTAGATCCGACAGCACTTTCACCGAAACATTACGACGAGATGACCTGCAACAATCTTCATAGACCATCGAGTACTTTCCGACAAACAACACGAAGAATCTCTGGCGAGATGCACACAAGTACTAGCAGCTAATTAGCCAATATTAATCTCTACGTACAAGCTAGCCTCAACTAGTTCTTTCAGCCAAGCTAGTTTGTCACGTACGTAGCAGATCAAGAAGCAAACTAGCAGATCGATACATGCACACGAAAACGCCTAGTGCTTGAGGTCGAGGACGGAGGTTGGGGTGCTCGCGGACGATGGCGGACAGTGCCGGCCTCAGTGTAGACCTCCCATCCCAGAACACACATATGCCTTCCCGCTCCCTGCCTGCCGTAGTCCTCCTTTGGTCGCCATTGGCCTGTCGGCTTCGCGCGGAAGAGCACCAGAGAGGCTTCGACTCACCGCCTTTTGCCGTCGCCTTCCGTAGCGCCAATCGAAACCCCTTCTCCGGCCTTCTCTCTATCCTCTGCCACCATGTACACTCTCTCGTCGCGGCCCAAGACAGTACACTAGTGGGAAAAGGGCTATCCGTTCGCGACCCCTCAGATCATTTGTCCCGGTTGCGCCACCAACCGGGACTAATGCTGGCACGCGTCCCGGTTGAAGCGGACACGGGACCAGGGGGCATGCGTCCCGGTTGGTAAGGGGGAGAAGGTTATTAGTTCCGGTTCCTGTCACGAACCGGGACTAATGCTCCACCCCCCTCGCCCTCTGCCGCTGCCACGTGTGCACCCTTTAGTCCCGGTTGGTGGGGCAACCGGGACTAAAGGTTAGGGCTATAGTCCCGATTGCCCCGTCCCGGTTGGGCAACCGGGACTAAAGCCCCGTACCAACCGGGACCTATAGCCCCGTTTCCACCTGTGGTAGTGCGACCTCGTCCCTTACATCTAGGGTGGTGGGTTGGCAGTTTTCCCTCTGTGTACCACTGACCGCTCAACTGCCCCTGAGGGGTCCATCTCCGTCCACCTCGCTGTAGGAGAGAGAGAGAGGGGTAGGTGGCGGCGTCGGTGGGATAGAAAAGGATAAGGCGAGGTGAGGGAGATGACCGCGGGTTTACTCGGCGGTGGCAAGTTTCTGTAATAGCTCCGCAAGTGCAGGGGCATAATTGTATGAACACTGCAGACGGAAAATTTTGTAGCGCGACGAACATTCCCAATCTTTTTAATAGTATAGATACCCGTGCGTTGCTAGAAAAAATAAAACATGAAGAAAGGTGGTTTTATTTTGTTGGGTGTTGCAAACACGACGACCTATAGTTTTCGAGGACCTTAGTCTATACGCGGCAATTTTTATCACTTGCTAACATTCCAACAACCAACAACATGTGTTGGTTATGTACTTCTTCCCCTTTTTCACCTTGTTATGTGTCTCGTTTTATTGCGCACAATCTAGCGATGTTCCATCGAGAAGTGCAACATGACATGGAATGTCAACCAACGAGAAAGAGATATAGTGTCTCTTTGCTCCGGCTACAACCATGGCCACCTGCCCAGGCTCCTCTTTCTTATGCTCATGCACCGCTCTCCCTCGTATGAATATCTTGCTCCGGTGCGCCCTAGCAGCAGCCACCGGCGGTCACGGTTGTGTTCCTGGTGGACCTCCTGCTGGGCGACGACGTGCGCTTGGCCTTGGAAGGGTGCGGGGTGCCTGCGATGTTGCTCATGCGGAGCGCATGGTCGTCAAGCGGGGGCTCTCCCTGCCTCCATCGGCTTTGTATTCTTCCTCTCCTCTGTGGCAGCGTTGGGACACGAGCAGGCCGAAGAAGGGGGTCCATGCAGGCACGGTGAGCCACACCAGCCACCAAGCCCAAACGGGCCTAGGGTTAGACGTGGGGGCACAAGCAGGTGTAGGGTGGCATCAAGAAGTAGAGGAACACGTGCAGGATTTTGAGGAAGAGCCTCGTCGGAGTGCGGCGGCACCGGGGACGGCAGGCATCAGCCGGGACGGTAGTAGGCAGCGGCGAGGGCGCATCACTAGGAGGGGATTGATCAAGAGAGCCAGGGATGAGGATGCCGGTTTTGCGAAAACTATCATGTAGCTGGGTATTCTTATCTCCTTGTTAAGTTACCTATCAGTGGGTCATGTAGCTCGGCACATCATAAAAACGACGATACACCTCGAGCAGTGACGATGTGTGAAGCTCTGACGTGTATTTACTATTTAGTGACCGTAAATTCATATTGTCGTTGCACAATGACCATATTGATTTTGTTTTCAATGAATTTAACTTGAAAAGGAATTGATGAATCAAGATGCCACCGTGATCATCCTGAACAAATAGGTTGTCAACTTGATACCGGAGAACAAATTCCATCCACTCTTGGTGTTTGGATCTTCTGGTTGTTTTCTAAACGCGATCACATATCCATCGAAGTTCCGAATTAGCACCTCCGATTTTTCCTCTTTGCGTACAGTCACAACTATATGATTTATTGTCTTTGCATCCTTATCCATAGAAATATGTGTGACATAAAACCCCTCACATGTAGCTGATCTACCATCATTAAATTGGCTAGTCACTTTGGTAAACAAGTTATGTAGCTTTTCTTCTAGAGTTCTCCTTCTTTCTCTCCTCCTCTCTTTTTTCTCCCTTGTGTCAATTGTAAATCTGGGAATTGCGTGCAACCATGACAAGAAATAACATACTATTTAATTTCTAAATCATAGAGAAGGAAAAACTTTTATGACAAAACCACTTAACATAATTACAGAAATGCATGTGTATGCTTTCTCTCCAAATTCGTCCTCTATCTCAATCTACACTATTAACATTATACAACAATGGATGTTAGTAACATAGTGTCCTTATTCAAATGAAAGAAAATCAATTACCAATTAGGAGAAGGCTTGAGTTAAGATTTTTGACATGGAGAAAAACTAACTAGTTCGTTACAATGGCCACAATGTTACAGTTGATTTTGGCACCGGTTTAATCATCAATATCGGGGGCAGTTCAAGCAATTTGTACTAAACTTTTATATTTTAAAATTTTAATTTTACATGCTACAATATTAACGTTTCTAATTTTATATTATTTTATTTTCATAACTAAGCACATTCTAGTATTGCTCAATATTAGTTATAGTGTTCTTTATTATATAGTTTTAAGGTATATCTTTAAATAAACTTTTGTTGTGCTAATTTTTGAGATTAATTTAAAAAATCATGAATTTGCAACATTTTATGAAAATACATATTATTTACTTATTTATGGCAAATATTTATAAAGCATGACAAATTCCTTAATAGTGGTTTCTAGTATATATGACTAGGTAACCATATCTCTAGAGTATAAATTAAACCATTGACATGATTCATTATTTTGTTTTATTGTTGTCAAATGGGTGTTACAAGCTACAATGGATTCAACAATAAATAAAAAACGTGTGCATGCTCTGTACTTAATACCGAAATAGCATAATCCCAGTAGGTACCCATGAACACATAATGAAGTGTATTTTACTACATGGAAAATAGTGAAATATCATGTGTGCTACCTATGTACCCACGTCTGACCATTAGATAAGCCTATAGAGAATTTTCCACCACAAATCAACTTAACGCCATTCTCTTCCCACCTCCCACGATGTTCCCTCCACTCGTTCCTTTTCCATTCCCACTCGACGCAATCCTCCCACACTGACACCATCTTCTCCTTCCGTGCGCACCAAATCCTTGTCATGCCCCCTGCATCCAGCGTCACAACGCATCCCGATCCATGTTCGGCTCCACATCTAGTTCTCAACGCGATTATCTGGAACCTATACAGGCGCCCATGCCGGAGAACAAGAAGCCAAAGATGGATAGGATTCTGGGAGGAGCTATACCTATCGAGGATGAGAACCGGCATGGCAAAGGGGCATGATTACTAGGCCCGGGAGACTTGAATTGGTTAAGTCAGTGATGGCAGCTCGGCCAATACATCACCTGATCGTTGCGGAGGCCCCGATTTGGTTCCTAGAAGAGGTGGACAAGAGCTGTAGAGGTTTTTTCTGGGCAGACAAAGATCGTGCAAATGGTGGGCAATGCTTGGTTGCATGGGATCAAGTCTGCAACCCGACGGAGTTTGGTGGTCTAGGAGTCAAAAACCTCAGAAAGCAAGGATTAGTTCTTCGGATTCGCTGGGAATGGTTATGGAGGACGGACCAGCAGAGGCCATGGCAGGGCCTTCCAATGCCAAGGGATGATGAGGCCAGGAGCGTGTTTGATAGTCTGGTACACATCCGAGTTGGAGACGGGAGAAGCACCCTTTTTTGGCGGGATCGATGGATAGCAGGCAAATCAACCTCTGATTTCGTGCCAGGCCTGATTTTAACTGTCAGTACGAGGGCGCAAAACTCGAGAACGGTTGAGCAAGCACTGACGGGCAACCGATGGATCACTGATATCTCGGGCTCGCTGGCCCCTCGGGGAGCTAGGGAATGTCTGGCTCTATGGATAGCTATCAACGGAGTGGAGCGGGATGTGAACAGCCCTGATGAGTTCTTTTGGCCATGGTCGACCACTGGGACCTACTCGGCCAAGTCTACATACAGTATGCTCTCGCAGGGGCAGGTCCGTCACCCGCTTGCGGAGGCAATCTGGAGAAGCAAGGCCACCCCCAAGAGCAGGCTTTTTGTATGGTTGGCAGCCCAACATAGGATTTGGACTTCAGACAGATGTTTTGCCCATGGATTGCAGAGCCAAACGACACACTGTTTTGTATGCTTACAGGAGAAGGACACGGCTGAACACATTCTCCTTTAATGTGTCTTTGCTAGGGAGGTGTGGTACCGGTGTGGCCAGGCTCTACGTGTGACGTTAGCGCCTCCCACGACAGAGGATGTCCTCCAAGAATGGTGGCTACGACAGAGGAGTGGCATTGAAGAGAAGGAAAGAAGGTGGTTTGATGGCCTGGTCTGCACGGCGGCACATGCTCTGTGGAAAAACAGAAACGCCTGAATGTATAACAATGTAAGCAAGCAATTGTCGGCCAGCTCCCTGACAGGCAACATCTTGGAGGAGCTGACCCTGCTTAGGTCGGCCCTTTCGAGCGATGGGAGAGTCGGAGTAGGAGTTCACCCTAGGGAGAGAGAGTAGTCTTTTTTCTTCTTTCTTGGAGCGCTGAGGTCCGGTTGTTCGCATCTAAGGCCCCTTTCTTGTAACATACATTCTGCCTTCTATAAAATTAAGGTACGCTTTCGCGTACTCTCGAAAAAAAAAACCTAGGATGGGCGCAACGACTGGTGTCGGTTGGGTGGGCACAGGGTTGTGCCGCGGGAGATGACCTGCAGCACCGCCGCCATCCCCGCGGTGGACTCCCGCATCTCATCTCCGAGCGGCGGGGGAAATCGATTTGGGGGAGCAGCCGTGGTGACGTCCGGGCCTTGTGCGAGGACGGTGTTTTAAACAGAATCGGTGCAGACTCGATATGGACTGTGATGCTCTCTGCGGAGGCGGCTGGGATGGTCCCGCTGGTAGTGGTACGGAGTGGTAGTGGACTGCCTACCGAACCTGGAGGTCTTGCGGCAAGCAGGCTGGGGGCGGCACAGCAGGAGAACAGGGTGGCTGCATCAGGCCTAGAAACAAACGTGACCCACCCCATGTAAAAATCAACGAGTCGGCCTCCATGCAGGCAATGAACGAGTAGAACTAGATACAAGTAGAAGTAGAGGGCAGCGAGATTAAGAATGACCTAATCTAGGAAAAATAGGAATTGATCTAGGGCATCAATAAGTGTGCATAGTACCAGCAAATCATGATCAACATGACTCCTATTGCTAGGAAGCAAGCACAAGCACTAATACATGTCCAATGATCTATGCACACTCAATTATGAGGCACCACGGAGGATTAAGACATGAAAAGCACCCAATGCACATCCTAAAGTTAGGAATCAGTTAAACACAAAAAATAGGAAGAAATTGATGAAAATATTAGTCAATGTTCAACTTATATCCTTAAATTTAGAGAAGTAAGAAGATACTATAGATAGTAAACAATTAAGGTCATTAGTAAAGAATTCATATAATACAATCACCGTGCTCTGCTGGCTCTACGGGTCCAAGGATATGAAAATCGTGGACCTAGTCATGCCCACCGAGGCTACGAGAGCCAGCCACTACTTACAAGGTCTAGACCACCGTCCATGGGCTATTTGATGACAACAAGAAGACGAGTGAGATTTATCTCGCCGAAGAATTCCGCATTATCGAGCAGGAGGATAGAAGGGCGAGGACGACGACTTCTCGCCAGTCTACTGATGCATGTAAAATGCATACATAAATTTTGTAGTTTATTCATACATATTCTCACATATTTACAACATATATGATGCTATATCCATGTTTTATATTGATTTTTGGGATTTACCAATGATCCTCTTTATTTTGGTTATAACTTTACAGGACAGGAAAACCCTGTTTTGTGTATTTTTATCTTTCAGGGACCTAAACAAAGTCAAACAGAGCTAAGATTTTAGGAAAGTCAATATTTCACGAAGAGTGGTGATCTGGAGTGCTTGGACCTCATGATAGGGGCCCAGAGGCCCAAAAGAGACCAGGTGGCATGGCCTTCCCTGGTGCACACGCCACCTGACCTCTTTTGGTCCTTAGCCATCTGATTCTCTTTCCCCCACTGACTTGGTTTGACTTTGACATAAAAACGCCTATAAAAAGGGTCCTCCAGGGAATCCTCGAGGGAAGCGTCATAGAAACACCAAAAAAGAGACAGAACCAGCGAAGATTGGAGGGGGAAGCTCCACCGGAGCTACCGCCTCAGGGATCTCTACCTTCTCCAGCATCTCCATAGTGATGAAGAGGGAATAGTCTCACTACATGGAATGTGTTATTCTATGACATTCTAATAGTGACCGTGAACAAAATCGTCATAGAGTTATGACGATTTTACACCATATGGCCGTAAGCTATTCGAGAGGTTCAAAACCTTAGAAAATTACGACGATTCTGTTCAGAAACGTCGTAGTTTCATTAGCTGAAATCGTCATAACCTAGCGGATATAGCCTAAGACGATATTTGTAGCTCACCACAACGATTTAAAATCGTCACAACGTCCAAATTATGATAAGCTCAAATGGTAATTTGGCCACATCACCAATTCCGCCTACGTGTCAAGTCTGTGTGTCAACTTTTGACTACATGTCATATCCATATGTCAATATTTGCTTATATATTACTATATAAATCTATTTAATCTATCAGGATAGACTGACGCATGGGACCCATTTTAACCAAACAAACACACACATCATACTAATTTGAACCCACCTGGGACCCGTACCACAGTTCCTAAGATTATTCGGTTAATCTACAAAAAAAAGCTTGCCAAAGATTTGAACCCGTCCAACACAACGACACTAGCGCCTTGCCACTACACCAGGCAAGCAATCTTGTACAACAAACATAACGCGCCCTTTTAAACCTTCCTTGCTTGTTGGGTTGGGTTGATTTATCACTAGAATGGGCCTCGGTGGGAAAGGAGATGGGCTGCAGTGTATTAATGTCCGAGCAGGCCTTGACGCACGCACTATGCTAGGTATGGGCCAGCTCGGCTGCTCCAGTTAGGTTAGTTTTTTCTTTTGTTTTTTGTTTTTTCTGTTTTCTTAATTCCTTTATATCTTTTTCATAAGAAGTCCAAAAGAATTGATTTTTGTCTTTAAATTTTTATAAAATTAAGTAGATGATTTTAGGGTGTTAATTAGAAATACTTTTAATATTTAAAAATAATGGATTTACTAATCTCATATTAGTCCATACTAGGGACAATATCTTATTTTAAAACAGTAATGTTTAGGAAATCTGCATCCTAGTTTTGTTAAAGACACTTGAAATCTGCATCCTAAACAGTAATGTTGTCATCAAGGGCGTGCTCCTGTTCCGATACATTGCTAGCAACTTTGATTTCAGAAATAAACAGACCGATTGTTAGTCACTATGATTTGTTTAGTTAGTTCTTGTGTTTAGATCTAGTTCTTATCAAACTGGAATTAAGGTGTTTAGTAATTTGATTTGTTTGCTTCTTTTTTGTGTGTGTAAATCAATAGTGATTTCTCTCTTATCGCAAGGTTTAGGAAATCTGGGTGTCGATATATCAATTCACCATGTCAATCGTCTGCTATGTGTTATTATTTTTAGTGAAAAAATAAACTTCATGCATTGCGTGTGAGATCAGTTACTCCCTCTGTCCTGGAAAGGTTGTTGCAGATGTCTAAATTTGCATGTATCGATACACTGAAACACGTCTAGGTACATGTAAATTTAAACAAATATGTGAGATCCTTTTCAAGACGGAGGGAGTACTTACTTTATAAGACACAACAAATTAATTTGGTCTCATTTTAAATGGCAGGGAGATGGCGGCACAAGAGCCTGTGACGTTGGAGTTGCAGCCGTCATAGTGTAGTTGTCGGCGCCTCGCCCGCCCTCCGCGAATCGGTATTAACAACCTCCCCTCACCTTCCCCACTGTACCCTCGAGCAGTATTCGCGCCCTCCAGGGAGAGGTTGCTTCTTGGCAATTATTTAGGATCTAGGGAGAGGCTGCTGCTCCAGGGAGAGGATTTGCTTGGCCAATATTGAACCACCACACAAAATCCTGAGCCTACTGACTTCTGTGGCTAGATGCACTTTGTATTGAAAGCATGAAAAAACAACCTTAAGATCATCAGATCATCCACCTGCTCATGTCACAAAGCTATTAGACTGAATTGAAACAAATGGAGTTTAAAACAGATGTTAGTGGAGATATTTTCCAAGAATAGATTCATTCATGCTATCCACCTGCTCATCTCCTTAGTATTTTTTGGTTGATACTATTCTTTTTATATTTTACTGATTTTCTAAGATGGCTTGTGCATGGCGGTGGTGGCTGCGGTTGCTGCCAACGGCAAGAAGGGGTTGGTCTCCTCTGTGATCTATTGCACTAAGCCCGTGGAGGAGAAGATCAGGGAGATCGCGTCATGGGAGAAGTTCGAGTAGGACCACATCAAGGTCACCAGCGGCAAGCTGGGAACCTTGGCGACTCCTTCGCCATCATGCACGACAAGAGCAATGTCACTGTCACTATGACCTACAACAACAACTTCTCCAAGAGGTATATAAAATTTTGCAGTAACTGACGAATTTGGTATGATCTGTGTAAATATATGATAACGGTATATGTTATGTGTGCTCTGGCTACTATCTAGTTCTGTTAAACGTATGCAATTCATCTAGTTAGTCAAAGCAGGCTCAAACCTGCTAGAGAAGTCTATATTTGGGTATATTTTTTAGTTATTTAAATGTTATTAACTTCGCTGAATCTTATGCCATTATAAGTTTCTTGTTATGTAAACCTGCTAGAGAAGTCCATAACTTGATTTTTCTGCATGTCCTGATGCATGTACACACGAGGCTCAAACCTGATGCATGTGTTGATTTTTCTGCTATAAAATATATCACTTCAATATTAGTATATCATTTATGATGTTGATTTTCAAACCTAGAAATTCTTGATGGTTGCGAAGCAGTACATGGCATCTTAATCAGTTTAATTATTTGCACTTTATTTGCTAGAGCATTTTTAGTTCTGAACATAATAGCATGATTTCCATGAATAATTTTCTGTCAGTTCTCTATAGATTGATCTAATGTTGAACCTCATCTTATTGTGCTACTGCAATCATGGTGCTTAACCTATTCTCATTAATTTTGTAGATTTGGCTTGGAAGATGGGAAGATTTGGAGCTTTTGTTGGATATGTCATCTATGCTTCTATTCATCCTTCTAGCCTGAGGAAAACCTGCACCCACCAAAGTGATCTAGCTTAATAAAGCTTCTTATTTTGATATCTTATTGTATTTTTATAGCTGAATACCTGATATGTACTATATATGAACATGTGATTGCAATGTATCTTGGTTGGTTGTTCTATGAAATGTTGTCGCTTTGTTTTATTACAATTATTGTTATATTAAAAATGGGAAACTGAACAGTGGGACCTAAGAACACCTGAAAATTGGGCCCATCTGACTAGTGGGACTTGAATTAAAATGGAAAATAAATTTAAGAAATTGACAAGCGGGACCAGATCTAAATTGGACCTTACAAAGGCCAAGGCCCAAAATTGCAACAGACTATAAAAAGGCCAATAATAAAAATAGAATTGAATTTTAGAACTCTAAGGCCTAGATAAGAAAAGTCCATAGTTATTGGGCTCAGCCCAAATAAGCAACCGCATTAGATCGGGCTGAATTTGCACTACGACGATTTCATTTCGTCATAATTTTGCCACGTCGGATTGGCCACATAGGATATGACCTGGCTTGGCCAGATGCCCCGTGACGATATTAGATCGTCATAACGGTGATAACGATCCAATATCGTCATAGACGGTTATTACAATTGCATAGGAAACTTCGTTGTGTGCAATTACTGACGCTCGGTCTTTGACTATCTGTTTTTCGTTATAAGATCGTCATATATTGTAGAAAATGACGATTCTGTGACGAAAATGGAGGGTCATGTATCAGCAGATTCCTTGTAGTGTCTACTTTTGGACTATTGATTTATGGCAGTATCTTGATCTATTTCTCTCTTGTGGTATCATATATCTAGTACCATATGACTTTCCCAACATGATTATGGTTATATATGTAATTCATATGTGGTGGATATTTATTCTATGATTTGATATATGAGCTTAGAACCTATTTAAGTGTAATATGTATTAATAGATTCATATCATGTACTATGTTCTTAATTACTTGTTTTGATCCAACTTGTATGCAAGAGCATGTGCGGGGGAACAAATTCAAGATCTACTATGGTTTTTACCTTTTTTTTGTTACCTCACTAGGGATTAAGTGAGTTCATGTGCTATAATTATTTTGTGACAACTTGATAATCTTTTTTGGTCAAGGTAGCATATTTATTATTCAAACATCATTTCAAAGTACTTAAGGCTATGCTATGTTAATTCTTAATTCTTACTTGCTTGGAGTTTTCGCCTTCTAGAGGAGTATAAGAGAGATGTGTTGTATCATCTCTATGTTAGGATGTGGTGCCCATATGAATGCTTATCAAACACACATATTGAAGTTTCACCAATATTATGTTGACGATGAATTGTTTTATGTCCACTATAACTTAAAACGAGAATAGGCAAGTGAACCCTTCAACCTCGGTCCAACTTTTATCATAAAAAATAACTTTCTAACGCCATTACTATCATTTATATTTTCTGCAATTTAATATTTAGAAAACACAAAAATACTTTATTTACTTGCAAACACAAACAACACACAAAAACAACTATCATATCATTGCATTTACTTTGCTTGCCTAGTTATAAATTGTTTTACTTTATTTATTTATAAGTTTATTTCACTTTTACTAATATAAAACTTTGTGCTTGACAACCACACGGTGGAGTTGGATACACAATGCAAGTATTTTGTTTTATAGCTTGTTTGAATAGGAGAAGAAAAATATACTCTTAACCAATTTCTCTAGAGTTCGATATAAACGTTTGAGTCATCCTTGCAGGAAAAAGACGCTTACTACAATACTCTCAATTAGAGTCTCAACGAGTTGGTACACACGGAATTTTTGCCATCATCTACTACAACAAGCTCTGCCATGGGAAGCTTTTCCTGGCTCTAGTGATGGAGGGGCGAGGATGGCGGCGTGCCTTTGTCTCGTGCTAGTGCATGTAGTTGTCGTTAGGTGGTCCAAGGACCTATTTGTAATCTTATTACTTTTAGTCCTCCTGGTACCGCTGTTGATATTTATTAATAGATCGGCTGAATTTCACAAAAAAGGACTATAATTTTTTTTTCATATTTAACTTTAAATCTTGCATTCCAAATAAGATGTGTAGAAAAAAAATCCTAAGAAACGTAGTTCTCAAAAATTCAGACGAAATTACTTTAAACCAACAAGCCCTCTGCGACAGTGGTGCCAGTGGGCTCAATCACGACCCAATCCAAATTATATAGTAGTATCTGGTAACATGGTAGATAGGTGTTGTGTCCATTACTCAGTAGTCAGTACATTAGTTCAAACTTTTTGTAACAACTTATAGAAAATGTTTCCAAAATGGACATTGTTTGGTCTTATATGTAGCATGTTCAAAATTATAAACAGATTAATTATAGAGTAGTAGAATATTGCTTCTCAGAATTTCAGTTTGCAATGGAACATACATGCTGACCTAGGTAGTATCGTAGGGTAGCCATCCTTTGCGACCGATAGTTCAGAAACACCTGGTGGTTCCAAGCTTCAGAAACGCTGCAACCAAGAGGACAGAAACCCTAACCCTCCCGAGCCGCCCTCTTTCGAGCCACCCCCAGGAGACTCCGACGGCTCCGGGGGCTTACTCTCCATCCTCCCCTCAGAACCCTCCCCCCAACACTCTCCGCGTCGGCCGTCACCGCTGCTAGCTCCGGCGGCGGTGGCGGCGCCCCGTCCATCTAAGATGGGGGACATGAGAGGGGTCTGTGGCGGCGTTCACACGGGTAAGTTGCGGTGATGGCTGTGGGCTTGGTGCAGCGCGGCCATCTTGGACGGGGCCTAAGGTTCTCCGGCGGCCAATGAGGGGATGGAGGCTTGCCTCTGCCGCCGGGGGTGAGGCTGTGGCCTAGCCACGCCGATCTCCTGCGGTTGTTGCCCTCTCCTCCTCTGTTTGTGCTCCACGGAGACAACATGCGGCGTGGGGTCCTGCTCGTCTGCTGAATAAAGGCGGCGGTCCTAGGATTCCTCTCACACCAAGACGAGGATCTACTTGTTGTTTGCCCTCTCTGGTCTGGTCAGAGTGGCGAGTTCCGGAAGGCTTCACCGGCGAACTCCCACGGGCGAATAATGCCTGGAGATTTCCGGATTGGAGGGATTCTGTCGTGCTCACCTATGTTTTATTCTGACCGTTTGGGTTCAGAGGGAGCGCTTCGAAGCTCTGTTGGCTGTTAATATCATGGGGCATGTTTCTCGTTTCATGATGCTGACGGAGAATGTCATGGAGACCAAGATCTGAGGACTAACAATGGTGGTTCGACTCTGGGTGGTGATAAGGAATTGACTTTGTGACTCGTGACTTGGAGCAGCGGCATGCAAGTGGGGGGAGACTGCACATGAGAGGTTCACAGTCCTACCTTTCAGGGTGAAAACCCAGGATCTGGCATTAATTGGTTGTGTCTGGCAATGACCTTGTTGAAGCTATTGTTGTGAGAGTGTGAACTTTTTTCAGGGTGAAAACCTAAGATCTATGATCGGGCGATTATAGTGATTGTGCACTGTTACATTCTTAGAGGCGTCTCTTTTGGAGAAGCTGGACTTCTGGTGCTGTCTTGATAGTGGTAGTACCGCTGTTTCAACGAATTGGTCACTGTAGCGGGACTTTTTTTTGTAATTCTTCTTTCTTTTTTAGCCATGTGCATCCGTATGGCCGCTAGGGCAATACATTATTGCAGAGGCTGGATATAATTGGTATCTTGCGATATTAATATACGCTCCTTTCTAAAAAAAAAAGAAGGTAGGGTCGTAGGAGTAGTTCATGTCGGCCGGTACATAACTAATTAACGTAGAGCAAATGTGAGAGGACACTTTCTGGCTATTATTAACAAGTAGGGGCGCAGGAACCTTTGCTCAACTTATCTTTGGGGCCCTAATATCCCAACATAAATAATCGGTAATCACAGCCTGTTGATTGTTGGGACACGAACGAAGGTCTGCTGGGTGTTCTCCCAGTTCCTGACAGGACAAGAAAACGAAGACAAACGTAGCACACCGTTTGCTGTGCCACAGAACTTGGGGGAGACAACAACACTCTCCACTAACGACTTTTAAGAACAATTTACCGGGGTTTTCACCGATGCACCTTGCTTGCACTTGTATATATTTCCCAACGGGGACCTCCCTGTGTCCCTTCTCCCCTTCTTCATACAGCTTCACATGTCTAACTTCATACCAACTTGTCTTGTTTCTCATCGCGCCTGCTCGTGCCCTGCGATGTCGAGATTAAGCTCTCCTCTGGCACCCAAGTGGCAGCTCAAGGTCACTGCCACTTCCACTGTTCTTGTCACCCTATTATGCCTTGCTCTCTTCTTTAGCTCATGCGAGGGCGAGGCGCGACGCCTTCTTGTCGATGGAGCCAAGGCCAGTTCAAGCGAGCATCCTCCTGAACCCTCACCGTGTAAGGTTAGTAGCAACCTAGCTATTCGTGGAAGCAATTGGTCTAGCGTTCTTAATTGTGGAGTAATTGACTTGTTTTTGTGTTGGTGGTTTTCTAATTTTGGCTTGAAATTATATGTATGTTACTGATTTTGGCTCTTAAACTTGAAGGCTGGTGGTTCTCCGAAAAATCAGATGAAGGATCTACCAAATGCAGATGCTAAGGATGCTTGCGGGGATCGTGTCGACTCCAAGGCTAAGGAGGAAGTATCAATGGCATCATCAGGAGCAGTTCTTCCAACCAAGATTGTTGGTAGGGTTTCCCAGCGGTTTCCTCACAGGGGGTTGCAAAGGGTGGACACATCGTTTCATTTGGATTATGATGGGCCTATGACCCATACCCCCGTTCACAATTGATGCATGAGATGGTGCCGTTTTGTGATGCTCCCTTGCTAGTTACTATCCTAATCTAGCTTATTATATCCAAAGTGATCAATGTATATGATATGAGACACGTCCTTGTATGTACGTCACTTTTTGCGGAAAGAGACGTTCTTGTATGCCTGCAATCAATCTTGCTAGCTAGAGTGTTCTCTTGTTCAACAAAATGGAACAAATCACACAATATATATATTCTTTGTTTGTTGTGACTTCTGACTAGTAAAATTTATGTAGTCTTACATGTTTTTCTGCAATTCTCCGGATGGTTGATTCAAGATCCACGGTTTGGCACCTTAATCACAACATGTTTCGTCCACCGTCATGTCTCATTTTGTTTTCGATAGAGGGCACTATATTACTCAAAAAGTTTGAGTATTACGCATGGCCACTGCATAATTAGGATGCACATAGCCGCAACAATCCAACAAAAGAAGAAAACAGTAGGCAAAAAGCTAGAATCATGAAGAAACTGTATATGGCCTATGCTTATCGACACATGACATTGTCATGCCCTTGCTAGTGGTGATTGATCGAATCTCGGCGTTGGAGATGAAAATCTCGAGATCGACTTATGGTTGAACTCGTCACTATGGACGCACATGCATCATTTCCTTTTTGAAGGCTTAGCTTTGGATCTATATATTTTTCATAGTTTTCTGTCCTTTCGATAGGTTAGTGGTTGCCTGGTGAAGTTACTCTCACGAGGCAAATAGCCTCATGTTTTGATTTCTGGTTCAAACATGTTCATGTGTGGATTTTGCATTATGAATGAAGAAGGCTGTGTGCATCTTTCGAATAATGAAATAATGGTCGTATGCATCGATTGATGCAGAGACCAGGTCATGCCCCCCTTTTTGAAAAAAAATCTTTCGATGCAGAGGACTGGGCTATATTCCCCTTTTCAAAGCTGTATATCGCCTATGTTGGTGCTGGAGGGTTAATCCTTATATCAAGCTATTATGACACATGTCAACAAATATACTATGCATTATAATTTTATATGGAGTGAGTACATAAATTAATATCATGCCAAGCGTATTAATGCGCCACTGAATATTTTCATCCATATCACTCGTGATACCCAAGATGTAAACTTTTTGTGAGTTAATCATGCAATTCGTTAGGACTACTATTGCATGGCTTGCAGAACGTAGCCTGCATGCATGGATCTGTGAATGGTAGTAATATACTTCCTTCGTCCTAATTTAGGTTGCATATAAAATTTTATCAGAGTTAAACTGTACAATGTTTGACCAAATAATTTGATACAACTATAGACTATATGATGCCAAATTAATATTATTAGAATTATCTTAAAATATATTTTCATTATATATATACATTTTATATCACACATATTCATATTATTTTGTATATTATTTGCGCAACATAATATGAGATGGAGGGAGTACAAAAAGATCTTCGGGTTGGGGGTACCATAGCATTGATCCTCCTAATACGTACTCTGTCATTTTAATAATATACGATGTTTTAACTTTTATAAAACAAATGTATGTTGACGTCTTCTATTGTATAAGTTTATTTTGTATCTAAACATTTTTTTAATGTGTAAGTTTATTTTAAAACTATACATTGAAAGATGTCTAAATAGATTCGTTTCACAAAAGATAAAATATCTTTTGGAACGGAGGAAGAGTAGGACACGAACTTTGCTTCAAGCAGCGTAACAGTGTTACGCACGCCGAGCTTGTTCCAACGTGCTTCCGAGCATGCTTTCCGTAAGTCCCGCTGCGTCCGTGTCTCGGGACTAAAATATAGCTCCCTGAATCGTCAATTGCACCTGCTTCTTCAAATCCCCAGAACTTTTAGTACACAAGCAAAGGACCAGGTCAATCACCCAAGAAGCTTTCACGTGAGAACCGTTGACCCTTACAAGATCGCGGAATTGAAGTGATCTTCGATCGGCATCGGTTTCTGCAACCGTTGCGAGCCCGAGGAGCTAGCAATCCATGTGCATTGGGGGCACAAACTGCAAAAAGTAGTCCATGCATGTCCTGGTGTCCGACCGTGAAAATATTAATATCCCCGTACGTCTTCCCGAGGATGTCCCCTCAAACCTGAATGTTACTCCAACAATCGACTAGACAGGCAGTGCGGTTAACATGGCAGGAGCAATTGGGATGCAAAACCCAGACATCCCAACCTCGGAGTCGTCGGATCCAAGCAAATTCCAAACGTAGCAGATGCCACGTAGGGGGACTAGGCAGTTCATGGGAAGCCCGGCCCTGCTTCCTGGCCCAGGCAAACCACTAAATTTATGGGCTGGGCTGGGCTGGGATGGGCTGGCCTGGGGCACACCATTGTGTCTGCCTCAGGACTCGCGGTTTACTGCCTGGACATCAGGCTGAATGGTACTCAGGTTTATATGTTGTAAGTGAAATATAAGGGAGGCCCGGCCCCGACCATCATTTTCATCTATTTGGGCTGTGCTCGGGCATGAGAAACACAAATTTCTACTAGGCCGGCCAGTGCATAATATTGGCATTTTACAAAGGGTACCCTTTTACAAAGGAAAATGATATTGTTCTCCCGGGGGATCCCGTCGTCGTGTCTCCTGGGTCGGGAGCCGTTCGATCTGATTTGATCTAGCCGTCTATTTCGCGCCACGTGGCCCTCTTCCTTGCAGTTGCTACACGCTCCCTGGTTATACGGGTCGGCCCGCTTCGCTTGCAGTTCCTCGTCGCTCGAGCGAGCAGTTGAGCGAGGAGAGGCGACGCCCGTGCCGCCGCCCACCCCTTCGTCCTCGACCGCCGGAGCGCCGCCGCCGCCCGACCCCTTCTTCCTTGGTCAGTGTTCCCCCGCAACCGCCCTCTGTAACCTCCCCTCAACGTCCCCTCCCCTCCGATTTAACCTCTCCTCTGATTTCCCGCAGGAGCCGCCTACTCCTTCGTCGTCGACCGCTGCCGAGCGCCGCCGCCAACCCCTTCGTCCTAGGTTCGTGCTCCCCCGCTTTAATCTCTCCTCTCTCATCTCTCTGACCCTCTCCCCTCTCTAACCTCCCATGCTCTCATTGCCATATAAACCCTAGGCGATGAGACCGCCGCCAACGACCGATGCGGCAGGAGGGAGCACCTCCGGCGGCGACAATGTTCAGGTATTGGCTTTTGTGCTTGCAATTGTTTCCGTACCGAGGGATTTTTCGAGGATTTTGTGCTTGCAATTGTTGCCCCGGGGGAATTTGGTGTGTGATGTGGGGAATTGATGTGTTGAATTGATGTGCTAACTAGTAGTTGTTGTTGCTTTGTGCCCTGTTGTGATCTCTTGTTGATGAAATGTACTTTTGTTGTAGCATGATTATGCTAATTTGGTAGTAGAAATTTGCTAATTTAGTAGTAGAATTGTGCTACTCTAGTTGTACCATTTTGCTAATCTAGTTGTTCTTTTGGTAGTAGCATTTTGCTACCAGTTATGCTACTAGTTGTTCTTTTGGTAGTAGCATTTTGCTACCAGTTATGCTAGCAATTTTTAGTAGTAGCATTTTTGCTACTTTAGTAGTAGCATTTTGCTAATTTAGTAATTGCATTTTGCTATATAGTTGTTCTTTTTGTAGCACTTTGGTATGTTAGCATTTTTGGTACTTTAGTAGTAGCACTTTGCTATTTTAGTAGTGGCATTGTGCTATATAGTTGTGCAAATTTAGTAGCAGCAAGGTTTGTATGATACATGCTGTCAATTTTTTGTTGGTTTTGCTACATGTAGCTTTATGTACCTTTTTTTTGTTTGATTCTATTTTTTGGTTGGTTGGTACATATAGCTTTTTTGGAGGTTGAGGTCACACCATAACCATACATGTTTCTATTTTCCTTTTGTTGCAGGTTGCTGCTGTTGATAAGAGCAAAAAGGGCAAAAATGTTGTTGTGAGCCGCAAGAAAGTTGGCGAGGGAGCGAGTAATGTCAAGGAGGATATTTGGATGTCGAAGAACCGTTTCGGTGCCAAGCATTTGCGTATCCTTGCGGACAACCTTTCTCCAGCCAAGAAGCAGATTATTGAGTCAAAGAGTGCATTTCGAGCATTGTTGAATGTTGCACAGTTTAGGATTCCTAATGAGCTTACGGATTTTGTTGCTGCACATACTTCTCCTCGTCTCCGTGAGTACAAGCTTCAGAAGAACCAGATGGTGTTTACCACGAATATGGTGAGGAAAGTGTTTGGAATCCGCTGTGGGAGCAAGCCTATTGATCTTTCTATTACTGGAGGTGCAGAGCTTGATGAGATTCGAGACCTCTACCATGCTGGGAAGAAGAGGGAAGAGTTAGAAACTGCTATCGATATCTTGAAGAATTGTGCTGATACAGATGAGGAAACCATCATTTGCACTTGGGATCTTGTTTCCCTGGCCACTGTTGTTGCTCCAAAATGCTCGAACCATGTTAACTTGGAATATGTTGGTCTCATGGCTGACCCAACCAAAACAGATGAGTATGCTTGGGATGAGCATTTGTTGGGTTTGTTGATGCAAACTGTGAGCAATATTCAGAAGAAGAACCAAGGACTTGTTCTTCCAAAGGACTGTAGCAAATTTGAGTTTTGGATAACTGGCCCATTCATTCTTTTTGGTGTAAGTTATCTCCCATCTTTTATATTTGTGTGTAGCGGTTTGCAGCGTTTGTTTTGCTACTACTAACTTTATTTGACCTCTTTTTGTAGATTGCTTATATGGATCATTTGGATTTCCCACCCTGCGATCACATGTTTGACAAGTCATTGCCTAGAGTATGCTCTGTCAAGACCAGTGACTTCACTTTTGTTGTACAAAATGACTCGGATAGGAAGATTTTATCGAGCAAAACTATTTTCGGCAGGCGAGATGTAATGTTCTTTCTAGCACCACAAACATTCTCTTCTTCCGTTAATCCTCTTAATGTTAACATTAATTTTTATTGTGTGTAGTTCCTCCCATTGTCTGTAACACCTTATGGTACTGCTCCTGGTTATGATGATTTGAACAAACCTGCTCCAGTGGAAGATGTTGATGTTAATCCTTCTACTTCATTGAATGAATGGCTAAATTTCCCTAGCAGCCAGGATTTGCAGGTATGAAATTGCTACTGTACTATTATTTGTTTGCTACTTCAGTGCATGGATTTTGCTACTTAGCTACATTGCTCTGCTACCTCTTTTTGCAATCAGTCTTATGTAGTTCTGCTAACATGTATTATAGGTTTTGCTACTTTAGCTTATAGGTTTTGCTACTTTAGTCTATGTGTTTTGCTACTTTAGTATATAGATTTTGCTACTTTATTTTATTGGATTTGCTACTTTAGTATATAGGTTTTGCTACTTTAGGTTACAGGTTTTGCTACTTTAGTTTATAGGTTTTGCTACATTAGCTTTATTGGTTTGCTACCACTCTGAATTTTTTTAGTGTAGTTCTGAACTGAACTATTTTGCTACTTTAGTTATTATGTTTTGCTACTTTAGTTATTATGTTTTGCTATTTTAGTATATAATTGTTGCTACATTAGCTTTATGAATTTGCTAATCTTTCTGCGTTAGCCTCGGTGTTAGGGTACCGAGGCGGAGTCACCGTCGACGCGATAGCGGCGACGGGCGATGATGCCTCGGTACCCTAACACCCTTTGAGGTTTCGTTGCCCGTACGATGCGGTAGCGGCGACAGGCGACGAAACCGAGCCGCTGGACTAGAGTTTACGCTTTATGTATTTTGACGACTTAGGGTGGGGGTGGTGGATAAGGTACCCCAAATTAACTACCTGTATGCCAAAGAAGCTTAATAGAATTTTATTACACCATATTTTTCGAGGATTCGTCACCCATACGCCGCGAGCGGCGACGGGTGACGAATCCGAGCCGATATACTAGAGCCGCTATGCTTATAATTTCATCATTTATCTTGTCTTTGGTTTACTAACTTGCTTCTAATATTTGCTAACAGGTTTCCGCTCGTTTCAAAGCATTGTATGAGAAGCACAAGGCAATTTTTGAAGAAGATGTTGATGGGACAATGAAGAACCTTTCTGCTGGATTGAAGCGCATGCAGGCTCAATGCATGGCTGCCCTTTTGGTTGATGTTGAATCATCAAGTAAAGAAGAAGCTGGACCAAGTGTTGTTTTTCCAACCAAATGTACAACAGATGATGATCAGCTACAGGATGATGATGGTTCAGAAACTGAGGATGATGAGAAGCTTTATGCTACATCGGAGCCCGAGGACCATGGTGTTGCTGCAGCAGCTGCTAAGGATACTGATGGTGCTGCATATGATGATGTGGAGCAAGGTGGTGCTGCAGATGCTGCTGTGGAGCAAGGTGGTCTTGTAGCAAAAAAACATGCCGATGTTCCTCAAACAACAATAATCATTGATTCTACGAGCAAGGGAGCTGATGCTACTGAGCATCCGGATGTTGTTAGCCCTGACAGGTCTCCAATTCACAGCCCCAGGAAGGATATTTCTGATGAAGCTTGGGCCAATGCTCCGGACAAACCCTCGTTTGATCTTTTCGAGCCTGGGACCGATGAGTATGCAGAGTTTTGCATTTCACAGTCTCTCCCACCTTCCTGTGATGCCCCAACTGCTGTCGTGACCACTGCCTATGATGCCTCTGAGAGTATTCAAGCAGCACCTTCCACTTTGGTCGATCTTGCACCTTCCGCTTCAGTAGAGCCTGCGACACCTGCTGTTCCCATTGCACCTGGTATGAACATTTTCTTGTAGTTTCTTAGATATGCTTCCGCTTGTTTGCTTCTTAGATATGCTTCTGCTTGTTTGCTTAAGACACAATTGTTTTCTCTTTTTGCAGTTGTTGTTAACATTGAGTCAAGTGTTAAAGGAGATGGTAGTTCAGGTTTGTTGACACATGAGAAGAAGACAAGGTTTAAGAGGGCTGCCAAGGAGGAGCTCACACCTCCAAAGTTGAAAAAGATGAAGGTCTCTGAAGATGTAGAACAAACATACTCCACATTTGTGATGAATGGTCGGAAATTCAAGGGCCATCCGAAGGATAGGGCACCGTAAGTTTATGTTTTTTGCTACTCTGAAGTAAAGTTTTTGCTACCTTGCATCTAGCTAATTGCTACATGTGTCTATGTTTTTTGCTACTTACTTTTTTCACTTGTAGGATATAGTTTTCCATTGAATCTTCTGCAGCTTAAACTACCTGCTACTTTAGTTCATTTTTTTGCTACTTTACATTGAATTGTTTGCTACTTTAGTTCATAGTTTTTGCTACTGTACATTAAACTACCTGCTACTTTTGTTCATTTTTTTGCTACTTTACATTGAATTGTTTGCTACTTTACATTGAATTGTTTGCTACTGTACATTGAACTGTTTGCTACTTTAGTTTATTGTTTTTGCTACTTTAGATTGAACTGTTTGCTACTTTATGTAAAACTATCTGCTACATGTGCATTCCTTTGTGCAGGCCAGTTTTTGTTGAGATTGGGCGGTATTATACCTGCTACAGAACTTTCCAAACATCGCTTCGGCCGTGCCAAAATCTCGATAGTGAGTTGATGAATGTTTGGATTGAGAAATTTAACCATGAGTCGGACATTGTTTACAAGAGAAGTGCACTGCAGAAGAGGAAGTACGCTTTCACGCAACACTTTGTGGTAAGTAGCACTTTTCTTGATCTTTTACTTGCTCAATATGCATATGACAGCTACTTTGCTACATTATTGTTAATTGTTTTATGCTATATTAGTAATAGCATTTTGCTACTTTAGTAATATGTCTTTGGTTTCACCTTTTGTCAACATTGTGCTTGCTGAACCAATACAGATAGTAGCAATTTTTACTTGCTTTTGCTGCTGCCTCATACTTCTTTTTATCTTCAACACAAAATAGGAGAAGCTTATTGTTGATCCAAAAGTATTCAATTCTAAAGCATATATGGATGAGTTGAAAGAGCAGAATGCAAAGTTCAATATTTTCAAGTGTGACCTTGTGAGTTAACATCCTTGCTTCCTATCTTGTTCATGTTTGCTTTCTATACAAGATGCTAAATATTAATTCATGTTTGAATGTAGCTATAATTTCCTATTGTGAAGTTCAACCATTGGCAGTTCCCTGTATCAACCTAGTAGCAAAGTAGATGCATATTTTTGATTCAATGAAAGGGGCCAAAGATGCTAGTGTGATGGATGATTATGCATGCAATTTGGTTAGTAATCCAGCTACACTTGTTCATTGTGTTTGCTACATTTATTGTTGGGCCTTTTATTTGCTGCATATCATTAACCATGCAGTGTGTTTGCCTTGTTTTCCAGTTCGCAAACTTTGCAATTCTTGTGAAGCAATCAAAACTAGCAGACAATATCAACTTCGACACTTACCTGCTAACCAATCCTGATCACCCGCAGCAAACTACCATGTAAGATTTTGCTCACCTTTTTGTTTCTTTTTTTAATCCTTGTCCTGATCACTAGTTTCAACTTTTGCTACATTATTGTTTTTAATTGCTACATAAGTTTACAATTCTTTCTACTTTAGCTTCCTACACTTGCTACATCAGTTTATGCTTGTTTTTACTAATCTATCTGTTTGTTTTTTGATAGATTTAATTGTGGATTCTTCAGCATGCTCTTCATGGAAAGCTTCACCGGCAAGGTCATGCCGGAGTTCGACAACAATGCTATACCACTTCTAAGGAAACTTCTTGCATCAGATCTGATTGAGGCAAGGCAAAACAAAGGATCAATGCTACAGCTGATGGAAGAAGAGTTACAGAAGAAGCGTAGTTAGGTTGAAACTGATGTAATCGTTGAAACTGATGTCGTCCTTGTGATCTTATTTTGCACTTTGTAATGGTTCAAACTGATGTAATCGTGGATGTGTTCGTTGCTGCAGCATATGTGGATTATCTTTTGTGGATTCGTTATGTTGGATGGATAAGTGCTACATATTTGGAATAGTTTTATATATAGCTTTTGAAGTTTGGAATGTTGTTTATTATCTTCTGAAGCTTAAAATAGTGTGATTGCTTTGATAAGTTTTGTACATGCTACATACATGCTACCTAGACATGTTGTCAATTTTTTTGGCCACCCCAGGTGTTAATTTGCTACATCTGTGTAGCCATATTGCTACATGCATAGAAATGATGTGCTACCCAGGTGTTCAAGATTTGATACTAGGTTTAATGTAGCAAATATTTTTGTGACATTCATTCATAAGAACAAGTTTTGTCTATGGTAGCAATTTTATATACAAAATGCAGGTTGTATGCTCCAAAGTGGCAATACTTTTGCTACCAACAATATTCTGTCATATCACAAAATTCATATCTTGCATCAAGATGATGCTACATCTATACTCTATGTATGCTACATAGTAATGAAAAAAATGCTACTCTGGTAGTACATGTAGTTTCAACTCTATTGTTTCAACTCTATTTTTGCAGTATTCCCCGCAATCAGTGCTTCCATGGAGACACATTGTTTCACGCTGTGACCTTCTTCATTGCAGTATGGGCATTTTTGCTTTCATGGCTTCTTCTTCGGCGCTGCATCAGTTTGCTTCTTCTTTGTCTCTTGAGATTTTTTCCTTCTCTTGGCATTTGCTTCATCATGAAGCTCAACCAATGGTTTGTTACGCTTCGACTTCTCGGTTGGTCTTCCTTTTGGCTTTACCCTCGCAGGGTTCTTTAGCGTGCTACTCGGAGCATCATTACGTTCTTCTTGTTGTTATTGATTGTTTACACCATGCTGTGGAGGAATACTTTGCTCTTGTAGCAAAATTTCTGGCCCTCCTCCTTGCTACTCTACTTCTTGCTCCCCTCCTTGATGTGTAGCATGTTGTGTGTTCCTCATATTTGCTACAACCTGCTTCGCATCATCAATCATCTTGGAAACAACAACATATGTTTCATCACAGAAGCAAGCATCCGAAGCGAGTTCATTCATCTTTCTGCACAATGCATTGTACCTGAGAGTATTGGTTCCTGGGATCCCAAATCTGATGGTATTTGTCCCGGGATCAGGTGCAGGCATTGTTGCTGCAGCAGACCATCTTCGTAGCATGTATCTCTCTGGAATTTGCTGGACATTCAAGTGCACCATCACCCTCACTATATGCGGGCATATAAGGTCACACATCTCAAATGTGTTGCATCCGCACTTGTAGCACTCATCATCTAACTTGACTTGCACCTGATAGGTTTTGACACCATAACCAGGGTTTGGAATGAGATCAAAGCACATGCCTTCGCCCTCAACCTGCATTGGATAAAACCTTGTAGATCTCTCAATCATCTTTTGGAATCTTGTGAAGATCTCCCTCGTGTAGAACTCTAGCCCCTGCTTTTCAATGTTGTAGCTACAAAAAATGTTTGTTTGCTGACTGTCAGGGTGGTGCTACATCAGGTGTTACATTATGCTACAACAGTTTTAAAAATTTGCTACCATAGATATAAAATAATGCTACTGGAAAATCTGTCTGTAAAGAGAAAATCTCACCTTCCCCATAGTGGTGTTGTTGTTGTATCCATGGTGAATGCTGCATTGTCTTCTCTGTCTAGCATCAGGTTTTGGCACAACTCGTATTGCTGCACGAAGTTCCAAACTGAGCCACTTGGGCGAATTAAAGTTTTAAAGTACGACTTGAGGCCTTCAGATCTTCATGTTGTGCTTGTAAAGGGAAAGAAACTTTCTCTGAAGTACACAGGTGCCCACATGTTTCTGCTCTTCCACATGTTCTGCAAATGAGTGTTCTCAGCCATAGCAAAAGTTTCCAACATATGCTGCTAGCATATCTCAAATTCTGCTACGGTGTCCATGCTATAAATGCATGAGTAGAAGGCTGTAGCAAATGGGCTACCTTCTCTCATGTGAGGACCAAGCTTTGTTCTTGCTAATCGTAGCACATGGAAGATGCAGCATCTGTGGACCGAATCAGGATATATGTTTGAAATTGCTGCAGCCATTGCTTGGTCTTGGTCTGTCATGATATGGTCTGGCGCCAAAACGTTCATTGCTTCCTTAATTTTGGTGAATACCCAGCTGAATGTTTCAGTTGTTTCATCAGGTAGCAAAGCACAACCCACCACAATTGTGTGTGTGTGGTTGTTGATGCCCACAAGTGGAGCAAAGGGCATGTTGTACTTGTTGGTACAAAATGTAGTGTCGAAAAACACCGAGTCCTTGTACTTGGGGTACAAGGCCCTTGTCCTGCCATCCACCCAAAAGAGAGATCTCACTGCATTGTTTTCATCCACTTGCTTATCAAAGAAGAATGTAGGGCTTTCAGCTTGTCTCCTTTCAAAGTACTCAATAGTCATTGACATGTCTCGCTGCGAAACTTCCTCGCAGCATAGTCCTTATGTTGGACACATCACGCTTCACAAAACCAAGGCACCTCGGGTCGCCTCCATGCACACTTCCGAGGCATCCCATCATCTGAGTTGTGCTAATGTTTTGGTTGTGTAAAGTTTGGATGAACTAAAAGTCCTCCTCAGTAACCTTCCTATGAGACCGGTAGTACCGTCTTCTCCCAATTTGCTTCAGCAACTGGTGTGTGTGCTCTCCTTGAAAGACCGTTACAGTCCATATTCCATTTCTCTTTCCAACAAGCATTCTAGCTTTACAATCATGCCGCAACACCCTATTCTTCTGCCTCAAATCTGCTACATCCATTTTGAGGCCAGCTTGTTTGCTACGTGACTTCTGTGCACTAAAATTGCTCATGTCTATTGGACATCCTTCTCCAGAACTATCCTTAGTAGCATTTTTTTGCTTCGTCAACTGGTTTTCCGGCATGGACACACTCAAAAACCCTACTAAGAATTGCATCTTTTGGGGTACCTCTTGCTGTGCTATACTTGGTGTTACCAATCTGTGTACCAAACCCGAGCTTGAAAGCATAGTCATTGTATACTTGCTTCGCAACTTCAAGGTCATCAAATATCATTCCAACATATGGCACAAGAGGCTGCGAGCAAATCTCTTCACCACCTTCTTCAGCAACAAATGAAGCATTGCTACTAGCTGTACTTTCTGCTCTTGTAGCAAATTTTTGTCCAAAGGTTCCTACAGCAGCATACTCTTCATAAGCAGATTGTGGTGGAGCAATTATTCCTTCAGCAGCATATCCTTCAGGACCGTATCCATCAGCAGGCTGGTTGAGGTCGAATCCTCCCAGTATACTGTCAGCAACAAACCC
This sequence comes from Avena sativa, assembly GCA_916181665.1. Taxonomy (NCBI): domain Eukaryota; kingdom Viridiplantae; phylum Streptophyta; class Magnoliopsida; order Poales; family Poaceae; genus Avena; species Avena sativa. The sequence goes on along the minus strand of OV702294.1, from coordinate 158,525,860 downwards.
CTGCAATTTAAAAAAGAAAAAGTTTAGGTCAAAGCATAATGTGCTACATAAATGTGCTGCATGTAGTATCACCCTAATTTGCTACATAAATGTGCTAGTATCACCCTAATTTGCTATAATGTAGCACCATCTGCCTAAACTTTTTCTGCAGTGTAGCACCCCTAATTTTTCTTTTGCTACAATGTAGCACCCTTATCTGTTTTGAGGTTGTTTTCATGCCATCTGCCTAGCACCACCCTATTTTGCTACAATGTACAAGCCAATTAACTAGTACTCCCTCCGTTCGCAAATAAGTGTACATCTAGCACTCAAAATTTGTCCAAAAAAGAGTGTACATCTACAATACCAATGCACTAAATAAATGCAATTAGCTCCTCGTAATCACTCCCCCACCTCATCCTCCAATCTCTATTCTTCTCCTCCATATCATTCACCAATCCCCATTCTTCTCTTTTCTTGATAATTAATAAAGCCTTATAAAAGAAGAGAGAGAACTAATTTTCTAGTATTTCCTAGATGTACACTTATTTGCAGACGGAGGGAGTATTTGCTACATATTTAAGTATTTGCTTCTACTATGTAGCACAAACATGAACAACAATGGTGGAAACCCTAAGAAGCCTAATCTAGAGCTTACCTATGGTGCTGGAGGTTCTTCCTCAGGATTTTGATTGAAAAACACTGGAGGATTTGTGTGCGGGGCTAGATTAGGTTGCTGCGCTCGATTGGAGACATCGACGTTCGCCGAATCGGAGCGCCACCGGGTGAGAGGATTTGATCCCCCACTAGAAGCTACGATTGGCGGAGGTATAAGGTGGTGAGGCTGACCAGGAGGGGGCTAGAGTATGGTCCCTCGAATATGGCTCATCTCCAGCGCCGGCGAACGAGATCGACGGCGCAGTCGCCTCCGTCGTCCTCACAGGCCGCCCGCACGACGCGACTTGTCGCTGCCTCCATTTTGTTTCCGAGGTTGCTGCGTGCGAAGCGTTTTCTGCTGCAACGTAGCAAAAGCGGACGACGTGTACTGGTTAGACGGTTCGATCTGATTTGATCGGACGGCTCTGGACCCGGGGGATTTTGGGAAATATCCCCGGGAAACGCATAGCGCTGTCCTTTTACAAACAGGCTCAAAGCTCGACCCGGCATGAGGTATGGCCATGATAACTTGGACCGAGACTCTCCAGACTCAAAGCTTTACAAGAAAGAAGCAACTATGCGGAAACGCCAAATAAATTTAAACATTAATTTTTGGTACCATACAAATTTGGGTAATAACCAAGATCAAAGTGGCTAGATAGACCATGTGAATGCAAACGATGGATCGCGATAAGCAGTAGGAGCATATAAGTAAATTATGTAACCATTACACAAAGCATGAATAAAAAACTAAAAAAGGCCTCTCGCAGTTGGCTAATGAAGCCACTCACGGTTGTGCTAGGAAGGCCTCTAGAGATAGAAGAAGGTGTCTTTGGATTAACTATAATCCACCCTTCTTAGCTGATATCGTATATAAGGATTGTAATCCCATAGGTTGATTAATGAAGCTCTATGATTCGGAAAAAGAACCATTACATAAAGCATGAATAAATAAATAAAAAAGGAAATGACAAAGTCATACAACGCCTCGATGTGTCTATGGAACCCCGACCACTGTCGGGGGGGGGGGGGGGGGGGGGGGGACGAGGACTCTACGTAAATTGGGTTTAGCCTCTTTGGAGAGGTCGATCGCTCGGCAGCGATCCAAGCTGTTGTGGCTCAAGGAGGGAGATGCATGCACAAGGTTCTTTCACGTGCACGCGAGCGGCAGGAGAAGGAAGAACCACATCGCGCAGTTGCGAGTGGACGACATCCTCGTGTCTGAGCATAGCGACAAGGCCCTCGCTATCGACACCTTCTTCGACGACTTGCTGGGAACCGCCCTGGCGAGAGGTTACACCATTGACCTAGATCATATGAGCCTCCCACGGCAGATTTGTCCATGCTGGACATAGCTTTCTCGGAAGAGCAAGTCTGGAAGGTGATCAAAGCACATGAGCCGGATATGACGTCGGGCCTTGACGGATTCACGGGGCGCTTCTACACGCCGTGCTGGGGTATCATAAAAGAAGACGTGATGGCAGTGTTTGAAGCTCTCTCACAAGGCAACTGCCGTGGTTTTAGGGAGATCAACCTTGCCCTCATCACCCTGCTGCCCAAGCATGCAGATGTGCTGGAGGTCAAGGACTTCCGACCAATCAGTCTCATCCATAGTGTGTCCAAACTGGTTGCAAAGGTGCTCGCCTCCAGGCTCGCCTAGTTATGGATTAGCTGGTAGGATCACACCAAAGCGCCTTCATTCGTGAAGGGTGCCTCCATGATAACTTTCATATGGTGCAAGGCACCACGAAGAGGTTGCACTCGACAAAGACGGAGGCGGTGATGCTCAAGCTTGACATCACTAAGGCGTTTGACACCGTGGACTGGGCATTTATGCTCGAGGTGATGGCTAAGATGGGCTTTGGGGTGCGATGGACTGATATAGTATGTACCCTCTTCTCGACGGCTACGACAAGGGTGCTCCTCAACGGGAGACCCAGGGGCACTGTCCGCAACGGAAGAGGATTGAGACAGGGCGACCCGCTATCGCCCCTCCTCTTTGTCAGCCTCATGGAATGCTACCACCACCAGGTCAGGTTGGCCGCTCAGCTGGGTCTGCTAACCCCTCTAGCGGATCGTGGACTGCAACAGCATACGTCGATCTTCGCGGACGATGTGATTACTTTCTTCAGGCCGACTCCCACGGATATCGCCACTATAGCGGCAATAATCCAGGATTTCGGGGAGGCCTTGCGCTTGCAGGCAAATTTAGCCCAAACGGCGACGCACCTGATTAGATGTACACCTGAAATTTCTTCAAGGGTGCAAGCGGGCCTAGGGTGTGACATCAAGGCCTTCCCATTCACATACCTTGGTCTCCCATTGGGGTTTCGCAAGCCGACGACAACTCAACTGCAACCACTGGTGGACAAGCGGCTGCTAACAGGCTGCAACCATGGAGTGCATGGCTATTGAAGCGGGGAGGGCGAGCGACCCTGGTCAAGACCACTTTGGCTGCTATGGTGTTACACGCGTTGATGTCCCTGGATATCCCAATTAAGACCATCGATGCTCTCAAGAAGATCTTTCAAGGGTTTATGTGGAAAGGTAGGAAGGACACGAAGGCGGGTCACTGCCTTGTGGCCTAGGACAAAGTGGCTGCACCAGTCGACTTTGGGGGCTAGGCATCCCCAATTTGAGACTATGGAACCTGGCGCTCAGATGCCGTTGGCCTTGGCTGCAGAGAATTGAGACGTAAAAACCCTGGACGTAGTTAAACATCCAAGTCCCATGGCAGGACACAACAATTTCTGAGGGGGCTATTGATTTCTCCCTAGGCAATGGGGAGAGGGTCCTGTTTTGGTCGGACCGCTGGCTCGAAGGGGTCTCAATTAGAGACTGTGCACCACACCTCCATGCCAAGGTTGCGGCTAGCATCGTCAAGTCTAGGATGGTCAAAGAAGCCACGGAAGGTGCGTGGATGAGAGATTGTGGGCCTAACCTGCAGGGTGAAGTCCTGGGCGAATATCTAGACCTATGGGCCATAATTCAGGAAGTTCAACTCGAGGAAGGCACTCTAGACTCCTTCCGATATGCGTGGTCACCAGACGATGGCTTCTCGACTAAGTTGGCTTACCGAGCATTCTTCGAAGGGTCCCTCTCCGGGCCCCAATCTATGAGCATATTTTGCGCTCTAGGGCTCTGTACAATTGTAAGTTCATAGCGTGGCTGATGACCAAGAACAGGTGCTGGACCGGTGAGAGACTACGAAGATGCAGAATGGACCACCTGCCCGCTCTGCGACCAAGGGGAGGAGACCCTACAATACTTGCTCTTAGGGTGCGTGGTTTCTAGAGATATCTGGATGGTGGTGTTGAGAGCTTGGCAGAGACCATACTAGTGCCCCCAGCCGGACTCGGAACTAGCAATTGATGGTCTTCCAAGACAGTGTCCAGAAGAGAAAAGCGGGACCTCTGGACGACCTTGATTTTGGTCTTCTGGTGCATTTGGATCCACCGGAACGACGTGGTTTTTAACAAGATAAGACCGGCCCAGGTCACGGTCCTGCGGCATATCGAGGTAGAAGCCCGAGCTTGGAAAGCTGCCAGGCTCTTTAAAGGGGATAGGTTTAGCTGTGGCACTTTGTTGCCAGTGGGGTGGATCCCGGGAGATTAGGCCATAAGGGGAGCTGCCACCCTTGTTGGCAGCACTTTGCCACTCGGATGGCGTTTGTTAACCTACCGCTTGGCACCCCATCTATAAAAATCTGATACACCTTTCAGGGTGTATTCTCAAAAAAAAATTTATAAATATAGAAACTCGGTACCAAATCAATTTTTTTTGAAAAAAGAAGAAAATTAAATCATTTATATGTGAGCCTAAATTCATGGTTTTTCCCACGACATCACTATATATATATATATATATATATGTGTGTGTGTGTGTGTGTGTGTGTGCCTTTTTTCTCTTTCTTCCACATTTGGATTTTTTTACTTCAAGCATTCTCAAGTATTCAATAGGTTCTTTGGAATATATACGGTATACTATTGCATACCATTTAATTTATTTTGTATATTTAATTTATGATTTTAAAACCATGCCCCTTGCTTTTTTACTTATATTTTTCTCTAGTTCTTTTGGGTTGACCATATAGCTATGTCTACAACTAACACCATGTTACGACACGTCATACTATTATGTCAAGTGTTATTGACCCAATTCTAGTTTATACTTAAATAGTTAGTTCATATTAAGATGTCTCTTTAAGTGACATATTTGGTTTAGTGCCTAAAATATGGGAGATAGGATGCATGTGTTCTTAATTAATTATGTTTATGTGTGTAACTGTTTTGTGAGGTGTCATTACAACGATGGCTAGGAAACACAAATGGAGCCTGATTCTTAAAAGTTGGGGACTTCACAAAATGTTATGATATCATGATGAATACAAATTTTAGGCTCACTTCGATACAAAGGATATCATACATTTTTGGAGGATTGCATCCTTAAAAAGTTATATATAAGTTGTTGATTGAATCCTATAGGAATTCTACCTAAGGATTACTTTACATTATATTCATACTCCCTCCGGGTCTGTTTACAGGGCACGCATGAGCTTTCTCTAGGACCAAGGTATATGGCGATTGGCTAAAATTATGTTAGCTAGAACGCGCAGTTAGAACATTAAACCACCCCAATTGCATGTAGTAATTAAGGCTTTCATACTCGTCCCTGCGCATGCATTGGTGAGATTATGTTCACGCTTGCATGTACTCTGCGGAATGGAAACTGAAGGAGATGAGAAAGCCGGCCAAAACGCTCTAATTAAATTGCTAGTTAATGCCTATGCGCCTAAGCATGCGTGGCTGGTGAAATTGCATGGATTTGGAAGGACGCCGTGTAAACCGATTCAGAGGGAGTAGAAAAAATCAATCCACTAAAGCAATTAGAAAGAGTACTTTGTTTTTTACATGTTGAATTCAACGAAACCAAAATCATATCAAGTTCAAATGACGTGCAATTATGCGTTTTTCCTATTTCTACGCTTAAGTTGTCAAAAGTTCTTAATAAGAACAACTATTTGTTGTTTTTGACTGTCACATGCATGCCTATAGTGCAGGTGCGCACAGCTAGTTAATCAGGTGATGCTTTGCAACTTTAGGTGAAGCCGTGGTCCAGACGGCAAGCTATGATTCTTCTTGTGTGCCCGTTTCAGGTATACGCGGAAGAAATATTCTGCTTTCTGCATGTGACCAAAAGCTAGATATGCAGCAAGAATCAGTAATGAGGGATTTTCGAAAGGAGGCTAGCTGTCGATCACTAATAGGCTTGTACGTTAAGGTAAGAGTACAAATTACAGTTTTGTATTTCAATGAAATGGTAGAATTTCTTTATCTAAAATGAAAACAATTTATCACTTTATACGTGGTTCAAAACCATTGACTACACACATTTGAGGACATTTATCTATTTTGATAGAGGTAAGATAAAAGATACGGACGTCTGTAGCTAAAAATACTTGTTACTGACTGTATATATTAGTAATATTTTTATTAATTGGAGGCTCTAATTTTCTACACTCTTTCAAATTATTAAAAGTTCTGGTTCTAGCATTTTTCGGACGCGTTTTAGTGTGTCCCCCTCATTTCAGTTCATATGTAGTCACGTAGAAATATCTACACCATCTTATAATTAGGAACCGAGGATTTATATTGTTAGTGGTTGTTTCCAAGCAAAATATTGAAAACTCGGGATGTGTGGCTCAGGAGAAAAATTGACCAATTAGCTTATCAAGTTACGCGTTCTCCCTTTCCGTTGAATTAGTTATTCAACCATAGAGCATCCTTTTTTTTCACTAAAACAACTGATGATCCTACATATGCTCGTTTATGATACGTTATCAAATTTTCTATAATATTCCATCCGTTCCTAAAGGTAAAGGAATTTTTGTTTGATTTAGACAAATCTTTGACTGGCAATTGCCCAGTGAAACAAGGTTATATGGCATGAATATCATGGGATTGGTTTATAAAAACACTTTATTAGTATAGAGATTTTATATTACATGATTCACATATTAAAAGAGTAACTGTTGATTAATGGCTTGCATTAACAAAATAAAATACGCCTTAATCATCACAACTGAGGGAGTATTAGTGCCCATAATTCGAACTAGCGAAAGTGTATTACGCAAGAATTTGACTCTATTAAAACAAAGTAGTGCACAATTACCCATAACAAGTAGTTCTCGATCACAATGCTAAAATTTGCAATTGCATGAGTCTAGTTTTGCCTATATTGGGTGAGTCTCAACTGTGATTACAAATAGTTCTGTCAATCAATAGCGAAAGTGTGTAATATTACAAGAACCTGACCATTTTCAAACAAACAACTACGCAGTTACCCAAGTAATTCTCGATCACAATGCTAAACTTTGCAAATGCCTTACACACATAAAATAACAAATGCTTTTATTTAATCCAATAGGGCGGTACATCATGGGAACTCTGCATCAACAGACTCACAAACATGTGACAGACCACAGTAAGACATCAAACACACACACCGAAATCCGTAAAATGCATGCAACCTGCTGGAACTGGAGAAGTTCAGTAGTGGTTCTCCGAAACCAATTCAAATCACACATGAAAACCAGCCAGTGATTATGCAAAACACACAATTAAGTAGTACGTGGTGGTACTTAGAATAGCCATATCATGCATGCGCGCATGCACACATGTGGCGGATGCACTGGCCGTGTTCAGTTGGGGCACTGGAAGCCGGAGGGGACGTTCTTGCCGCAGTTGTTGAGGACGAGGCTGAGGGCGATGGGCAGGTTGAGGTTGATGCCCAGAAGGTTGAGGCTGAGCGCCGTGCAGAGGCACACCGCCGCCTCCAGGTCCACCAGCCCCTGGAGCAGCGAGCAGCACGGCTGCACGGGCGGGCTCCCCAGAGTCACGTTCACCAGCCCGAGCACGTTCGCGCACACGCCCAGCTTCAGCGCGTCCAGCGGGCACTGGTTACCATTGTTGTTGCCGCCGCCACCGCCCCCGTTTCCGCCTCCGCCGTTTCCACCGCCGCCGTTTCCACCACCGCCGTTTCCGCCGCCACCGTTGCCTCCACCCCCGTTTCCGCCACCGCCGTTTCCACCGCCACCGTTGCCTCCACCCCCGTTGCCACCACCGCCGTTTCCACCGCCCCCGTTTCCGCCGCCACCTCCGTTTCCACCGCCACCACAGTTCCCGCCACCCCCGTTTCCACCGCCACCACAGTTCCCGCCACCCCCGTTTCCACCACCACCACAGTTCCCGCCACCCCCGTTTCCACCGCCACCACAGTTCCCGCCACCCCCGTTTCCGCCGCCACAGTTGCCGCCTCCGCCACCACAGTTCCCTCCACAACTACCGCCTCCCCCTCCCCCTCCTCCTCCACCACCGCCGCCACCACTTGGAGGGCAGGGACGCGAGGTGGCATTGGCGAAGGTGAAGAAGAGAATGTTCAGGGTCAGGAGCGTAGCGATCACTTGCACTTTCCTCGCCATGGCTGCCTCGCTAGCTACTCTACAGAGTGCAATTGCAAGCTGTTGCTGTTGTTGTGTGTGGCAGTGTGTAAGTGAGATCGGGTGGTATTTATAGGGGAGCCAAGGGTGCCGATATCATTGCTTCTCCATGCACCAGCTAGGTGCGCACACGCGGATGGAAGAAGATCATGCCAGGGGAATTGTGTGGACTGCGAGAGCAAGCCGGTGGGGGGAGGACGAAAGATACTAGCTGACAAGGGAGTGGGATCAGTGGCTTCGCTTTGCTTGCGTCTGCATGCTTGAGTTCTGGTGTACTGTTGTATCACTCTGAAAAGTGTAAGATCGTTATCTGCAAGCTCAAGTCACTCTCAACTTTTCCAGTTAGTAATTTGACTGTGTAGCTACAGCTTAGCTGGATCCTGGACGCATGCACGTACGTAGATGGTATGTAGCCCGTGTCGTTCTCGATCGCCGATTCGATCCTCGACCGTTGCCCACTAGGCTACATACCTAGCTACTGTAGGTTATTTTGTAGCTACACATCTCGTGATCATGTACGTTTCCTCCATATGCAGCATACGCATCGCCGGTATCTACGTCGAGCTAACATGCATAACGAACCTGTAATCTACAGTCGACATCAAACTGTACATCACAACTTTTCGCTTGCCGTTTCTTCTTCTTCCTCCTCCTCCTCCTCTCCCCACTAGTGGAAAAAGGACTATCCGTTCGCGACCCCTCAGAGCATTTGTCCCGGTTGCGCCACCAACCGGGACTAATGCTGGCACGCGTCCCGGTTGGAGCGGGCACGGGGTCAGGGGGCATGCGTCCCGGTTGGTAAGGGAGAATACGTCCCGGTTGGAGCCACCAACCGGGACTAAAGGTTTGGCCATAGCCACGTGGCGTGGCACGCACCTTTAGTCTCGGTTTCTGGCTCCAACCGGGACTAAAGACCCCCTGCCCTCTATAAATGCAACGCCCCAGCCCCCTCTGCCTCCACTCTGTTTTTTCGAATGGTGGAAGGGTGAGGGGGTGTGCTAGTTTTTTCTCATGCATGCATTGAAGGTGTTTGTTGAAATGTTTGAGTGAATAATCCCCTTGCATTTCTCATAGAACAAAAATATAGAAGGTGTCCGAGACGCACTTGAGCTTTCTCCTCTTTATTTCCCTCGATCGAGGTTAGCAATCTTATCTTTTCTAGGTCATTGATACAATTCATGTGTCGGTGTGAATTGGTTATTTCACTATTTATGATGTCCTGTTTTTTGAAAAACTTACTTATATGATGCAGATGAACGGTCAGGAATGGATGTAAGGTGACCGGCGCGTAGCCGGGTATATCAAAGGCGTGGATAAATTTATCGATGTGGCTACAGCAAACAAAGAGAATGGATTTATACGTTGTCCATGTGTTCAATGTCGGAACAACAAGGAGTACTCTTCCTCGAAAATCATTCGCGGCCACCTGATTATGAAAGGTTTCATGCCCAACTATAATTGCTGGACCAAGCACGGGGAAAGAGGGGTTATGATGGAAGATGGTGAAGAAGAAGATGATGATAACAACTATCATCATATGTTTCCTGAATACAGTGATACTGCAATGGAAGATAATGGAGAGGAAAGAGGTGAAGAACGGGCATCAGATGAGCCGGCTGATGAACTTGGTAGGGTCAATTATGATGCAAAGCGAGACTGTGAAACAGAAAATGAGAAGTTGAAGTTAGAGGGCATGTTAGAAGATCACAAGAAATTGTTGTACCCAAATTGTGAAGATGGCAACACAAAGCTCGGTACCACACTGGAATTGTTGCGATGGAAGGCAGAGTGTGGTCTAACTGACTCCTCATTTGAAAAGATGCTGAAAATAATGAAGCCGAAGTTTCCAAAACATAACGAACTTCCCGAGAGTACCTACGAAGCAAAGAAGACTCTCTGTCCTCTCGGATTAGATGTGCAAAAGATACATGCATGCATTAATGACTGCATCCTCTACCGCGGTAAGGAGTATGAGAATTTAGATAAATGCCCGGTATGCAATGCGTTGCGGTATAAGATCAGACGAGATGACCCTGGTGATGTTGAGGGAGAGCCCCTCCGGAAGAGGGTTCCTGCTAAGGTTATGTGGTATGCTCCTATAATACCAAGGTTGAAACGCATGTTCAGAAACAAAGAGCATGCCAGGTTGTTGCGATGGCACAAAGAAGACCGTAAGAAAGACGGGAAATTGAGACACCCTGCTGATGGGTCACAGTGGAGAAAAATCGAGAGAGACTTCCCAGACTTTGCAGGTGACGCAAGGAACTTATGGTTTGGTCTAAGTACAGATGACATGAATCCTTTTGGGGAGCAGAGCTGCAGTCACAGCACCTGGCCCGTGACTCTATGTATCTACAACCTGCCTCCTTGGTTGTGCATGAAGCGTAAGTTCATTATGATGTCAGTTCTCATCCAAGGCCCGAAGCAACCGGGCAACGACATTGATGTGTACCTTAGGCCATTAGTTGAAGAACTCTTACAGTTGTGGGGCAAACCAGGTGTACGTGCGTGGGATGAGAACAAACAGGAGCCATTTGATCTACGAGAGTTGTTATTCGTAACCATCAATGATTGGTCTGCTCTTAGTAACCTTTCAGGACAGACAAACAAGGGATATAAGGCATGCACCCACTGTTTAGATAAGACCGAAGGTACATATTTGCATAAATGCAAGAAGGTTGTTTACTTGGCGAATCGACGATTTCTTCCGACCAATCATCCCGTAAGAAAGAAAGGCAAGCATTTCAAAGGTGAGGCAGATCACCGGAAGAAGCCTGAGCTCCCTGCTGGTGATGATGTATTTGGTATGGTCAAGGACATATAAGTAATCTTTGGAAAGGGTCCCGGCGATCAATCAGTTCCAAACGACGTCGCTACAGGACACGCACCCATGTGGAAGAAGAAATCTATATTTTGGGAGCTGCCATATTGGAAAGTCCCGCGTGTCCGCTCTTCAATCGACGTGATGCACGTGACGAAGAATCTCTGCGTGAACCTGCTAGGATTCCTAGGCGTGTATGGGAAGACAAAAGATACACCTGAAGCACGGGAGGACCAACAAATTATGAAAGACCCAAAGAACATGCATACACATAACAAGACGGATAAAGGGCGTCACTTAAGTCGTGCCAGCTATGCTCTTACCAAAGCAGAGAAGGAAATCTTTTTTGAAGTCCTTTACAGTATCAAGGTGCCGTCGGGCTTCTCATCTAATATAAAGGGGATAATAAATATGGCAGAGAAAAAGTTTGAAAACCTGAAGTCTCATGACTGTCACGTGATTATGACGCAGTTGCTTCTGATTGCATTGAGGGGGCTTCTACCGGAAAATGTTCGAGTACCCATTGTGAAGCTGTGTTCATTCCCCAATGCAATATCTCAGAAGGTAATCAATCCAGATATTCTGCCAAGGTTACAGAAGGATGTGGTACAATGTCTTGTTAGTTTTGAATTGGTGTTCCCACCATCCTTCTTCAATATTATGACGCATCTCCTGGTTCATCTAGTGGAAGAGATTGCCATTCTCGGTCCGGTATTTCTGCACAATATGTTCCCCTTTGAGAGGTTCATGGGAGTCTTAAAGAAATATGTTCATAACCGTGCTAGACCAGAAGGAAGCATCTCCAAGTGATATGGAACAGAGGAGGTCATTGAGTTTTGTGTTGACTTTATTCCTGACCTTAAGCCGATTGGTGTTTCTGACTCGCGGCATGAGGGAAGACTAAGTGGAAAAGGCACGCTGGGAAAGAAAGCAATGATATGTAGGGACGGGGATTCTTTCACTAAAGCACACTACACAGTTCTACATAATTCCACCTTGGCAGCTCCGTATATCGAGGAACACAAGAATATTGTACGCTCCATAAACCCGGGGAAGCCTGAATCATGGATTACAGATGAACACATGAAGTCTTTTGGTGGTTGGATGCGGACACATCTCTTGAATGACACCACTGTTGGAGATCAGCTATACTTGTTGGCCGCGTCACCATCTTCTACTGTATTGAATTTCCAAGGGTACGAAATAAATGGGAATACATTCTACACGATCGCCCAAGATAAAAAGAGCACCAACCAAAATAGTGGTGTCCGCTTTGATGCAATAGACGAGAATGGACAAAAGGACACATACTATGGTTACATAGAGGAGATATGGGAACTAGACTATGGAGTCTCTTTTAAGGTCCCTTTGTTTCGCTGCAAATGGGTCAACCTGAATGGGGAAGGGGTAAAGATAGACCAGTTGTATGGAATGACAACAGTGGATCTCAACAATCTTGGTTATAGAGATGAACCATTCGTCCTAGCCAATGATGTGTCTCAGGTTTTCTATGTGAAGGACATGTCCTCCAGACCGGAAAAAAGAAAAAATATGCAAACGAATACATCATATGATGAGCCAAAGCGTCACATAGTTCTTTCAGGGAAAAGAAACATCGTGGGAATCGAGGACAAGACAGACATGTCAGAAGATTATAATAAGTTTGATGAAATTCCGCCCTTCACATTGAAAACTGACCCAAGCATTCCGTTAAGTAAAGAAGATGCTCCATGGTTACGTCTGAAGCGGTCATAAGGAATGACATATGCCAAGAAGTTCATGCTCATATTATGTAATATCTTTCGCGGTTTGTGGCCTTTAGTCCCGATTTTGTAGTATCAGTTTTTAATATTTATAAATGTCTTGAGTGTTAGTCATGTTTTGTGGCTAGACCAGAAGTGCCTCTATGACCAGTTTCTTGGAGATGCCGGAGGACTGGGATCCGGCGGCATCTCCCTGAAACTGGTCGTAGTGGTGTCCCTGCTCTCGAAAACCATCTTGCAGCTTGTAACTTCTCTAACTAGATCAATACGCCTGGGAGCTAACTAATTTCACATATTAGGGAGTGCCTCTATGACCAGTTTCTCGGAGATGCTGGAGGACTGGGCTCCGTCGGCATCTCCCTGAAACTGGCCGCAGTGGTGTCCCTACTCTCGAAAACCATCTTGCAGCTTGTAACTTCACTAACTAGATCAATACGCCTCGGAGCTAACTAATTTCACATATTAGGGAGTGCCTCTATGACCAGTTTCTCGGAGATGCCAGAGGACTGGGCTCCGTCGGCATCTCCCTGAAACTGGCCGTAGTGGTGTCCCTGCTCTCTAAAACCATCTTGGAGATGCCTCAAACTGGCTGGAGGACTGGACTCACAAGGATGCCTATTTATAGTACAAGCAGCTCGGCATAATGTCGACACTCACGACATAATATTGACACTCATGACATAATGGCGACACTCACCCCTATTATTAGTGCTGACTCATCTTTAGTCCCGGTTGGTGTCTCCAACCGGGACTAAAGGTTCATCTTTAGTCCCGGTTGGTGACACCATCCGGGACAAGGTACAAGCCGCACGACATAATGTCGACACTCACCCCTATTATTAGTGTTGCCTGGCCCACTCTGCCGCAATCCCTTCAGTCGCGGTTGGTTTCTCCAACCGGGACTAAAGATGAACCCTCTCTTTATATAGGCATTTCCCTCTATTTATTAGGTAACACTCAAGACATTTATTAATATTAAAAACCGGGACAAACCGGGACTAGCTAACACTCAGGACTAAAGCCGCCCCCTTTAGTCATAATCATGCCTAGTCCTATAGTACGCAGCTTCAGGGTCTTCATCGTCGTCGTCATCATCATCGTCATCGTCACCTGCCACTCCGAGGATCCTCAGCCCATCCATGGCATATACCAGGGGCCATTCCAGCCTCGGATTCACGGCGGGCGGGAGAGGGGTCTCCTGGAAGACGATGCCGTTACCGCCGGGACAGTGTGGGGCCTGTGGCGGGTGGACTCGTGGGCACCGTAGGCGAGGATGGTCTCCCTCGGCGATGTAGCGCATCACTCTGATGATAGTACGGTTCGCCCACCACAGACGACGGCCGGCTTCGTTGTGGTTCACCGGTGGCAGGCCATCACCCTCGTACCTGGCGAGCTCCCTTTCCCGCCTATTAGCGAAGAAGGCATTTCAGGTGTCGTAGTTGTCGGGATCCCACTGGGGATCCATCCGCTGCTCCGGCGTGAGATCGTGGTAGAAGTGGTTTGTGATGGCCGCCTGGCGTGCGGAACCTTGAGGGACAGGAGCGACAGGAACCCCTCCAGCGCTCAGCATCCAGCCGGCGGGCGGCTGGTAGCCCGGCGGACAAGGGTAGTTGGAGGCGCACAACGCCTCGGTCTCCTCGATGGTCAGAATGGCCCAGTAGGCGTTGTCCATTGTTCTAAGAGAGGAAGGTGTGGATGTGTGGATAGCCATGACACGATCACCCTAAATATAGAGGGAAAGGGCGGGAAAACTTGGCGTGAAGCTTTGGGAAATGGCGGGAAATATCTTTAGTCCCGGTTAGTGACTACATCCGGGACTAAAAGCTCTAGTATAAAGGAAAGGGCGGGAAAACTTGGCGGGAAGAGGTGGGAAATGGCGGAAAATATTTTGTCCCGTTTTGTGACTACATCCGGGACTAAATGTCTGCCGAACAATGAAAATCCTTCGCGTGGTAGTCCGTAGTTAGAAATTCAGATAATTCAAAACGGGCATAATAAATTCAAAAAAATCCGAACAATGAAAATCCTTCGCGTGGTGTCATATTTTGTTACATAGTTGAAAGGAAAAATACCAGACTTGATATATTGATCATGTTTCGAAAAAACCTTCATAAAATGACCTATCATGTTCGAGGTTTCATGGCTTTCGGTCCAAATGACCGATGTTATGTGCTGAATCACGGCATAGTTTGTGATGTTGTGCCCATATTATGCATGTGTGTGGACATTGGTATGGAGAACAATGTTGCAGGAGGAAGTTTTCCTTTTTGTCGCACGGAAAAGCCCTTTTCCATTTTCCGAGCGCAAAAAACGGGTCGTTTTGTGAAGTAACCACCAAAATGCCATTCCAGAATGCTACCGTCCCATTTTCCTAAAATACTAGACCACCTTACATGGACTATCTCCCAACCGGTACATCTCAAACCTTTTCGTCCATCCCGGGTAAAAATGACAAATGTCTGCCGAATCGGCAGGAATGGGTCCGGTTTGTACTACAGGTACATGATCTATCGCCCGTGATTTTTTGAAAAAATCATTTTTAGACTCGCAATATGTGGTTTCTTCAGAGATCCAATTCAAGTTCTAACGATGCACGCCCCCTATCTTCATGCACACCGGTTCGACCATAGTTAGAAATTCAGATAATTCAAAACGGGTATAATAAATTCAAAAAAAATCCGAACAATGAAAATCCTTCGCGTGGTGTTATATTTTGTTACATAGTTGAAAGGAAAAATACCAGACTTGGTATATTGATCATGTTTCGAAAAAACCTTCACAAAATGACCTATCATGTTCGAGGTTTCATGGCTTTCGGTCCAAATGACCGATGTTATGTGCTGAATCACGGCATAGTTTGTGATGTTGTGCCCATATTATGCATGTGTGTGGACATTGGTATGGAGAACAATATTGCAGGAGGAAGTTTTCCTTTTTGTCGCACGGAAAAGCCCTTTTCCATTTTCTGAGCGCAAAAAACGGGTCGTTTTGTGAAGTAACCACCAAAATGCCGTTCCAGAATGCTACCGTCCCATTTTCCTAAAATACTAGACCACCTTACATGGACTATCTCCCAACCGGTACATCTCAAACCTTTTCGTCCATCCCGGGTAAAAATGACAAATGTCTGCTGAATCGGCAGGAATGGGTCCGGTTTGTACTACAGGTACATGATCTATCGCCCGTGATTTTTTAAAAAAATCATTTTTAGACTCGCAATATGTGGTTTCTTCAGAGATCCAATGCAAGTTCTAACGATGCTCGCCCCCTATCTTCATGCACACCGGTTCGACCATAGTTAGAAATTCAGATAATTCAAAACGGGCATAATAAATTCAAAAAAAATCCGAACAATGAAAATCCTTCGCGTGGTGTTATATTTTGTTACATAGTTGAAAGGAAAAATACCAGACTTGGTATATTGATCATGTTTCGAAAAAACCTTCACAAAATGACCTATCATGTTCGAGGTTTCATGGCTTTCGGTCCAAATGACCGATGTTATGTGCTGAATCACGGCATAGTTTGTGATGTTGTGCCCATATTATGCATGTGTGTGGACATTGGTATGGAGAACAATGTTGCAGGAGGAAGTTTTCCTTTTTGTCGCACGGAAAAGCCCTTTTCCATTTTCCGAGCGCAAAAAACGGGTCGTTTTGTGAAGTAACCACCAAAATGCCGTTCCAGAATGCTACCGTCCCATTTTCCTAAAATACTAAACCACCTTACATGGACTATCTCCCAACCGGTACATCTCAAACCTTTTCGTCCATCCCGGGTAAAAATGACAAATGTCTGCCGAATCGGTAGGAATGGGTCCGGTTTGTACTACAGGTACATGATCTATCGCCCGTGATTTTTTGAAAAAAATCATTTTTAGACTCGCAATATGTGGTTTCTTCAGAGATCCAATGCAAGTTCTAACGATGCTCGCCCCCTATCTTCATGCACACCGGTTCGACCATAGTTAGAAATTCAGATAATTCAAAACGGGCATAATAAATTCAAAAAAAATCCGAACAATGAAAATCCTTCGCATGGTGTCATATTTTATTACATAGTTGAAAGGAAAAATACCAGACTTGGTATATTGATCATGTTTCAAAAAAACTTCACAAAATGACCTATCATGTTCGAGGTTTCATGGCTTTCGGTCCAAATGACCGATGTTATGTGCTGAATCACGGCATAGTTTGTGATGTTGTGCCCATATTATGCATGTGTGCGGACATTGGTATGGAGAACAATGTTGCAGGAGGAAGTTTTCCTTTTTGTCGCACGGAAAAGCCCTTTTCCATTTTCCGAGCGCAAAAAACGGGTCGTTTTGTGAAGTAACCACCAAAATGCCGTTTCAGAATGCTACCGTCCCATTTTCCTAAAATACTAGACCACCTTACATGGACTATCTCCCAACCGGTACATCTCAAACCTTTTCGTCCATCCCGGGTAAAAAGGACAAATGTCTGCCGAATCGGTAGGAAGTGTGTCCGGTTTGTACTACAGGTACATGATCTATCGCCCGTGATTTTTTGAAAAAATCATTTTCAGACTCGCAATATGTGGTTTCTTCAAAGATCCAATGCAAGTTCTAACGATGTTCGCCCCCTATCTTCATGCACACCGGTTCGACCATAGTTAGAAATTCAGATAATTCAAAACGGGCATAAATTCAAAAAAAAACGAACAATGAAAATCCTTCACAAAAACAGAAAATGGTTTTGAATTACTTATAAGTTAATTCATTTTTAATTGTAAATGGTTCATATTTTAAATGGTTACATTAATTATTTTTTAAAAATAGAAAATGGTTTTGAATTATTTATTCAAATCCAAACACTTTTTATGTTTAAAGTTTTTATAAATTCCAAATTAATATTTAAAAAATATAACTTAATTCATTTTTAATTTTAAATGGTTACATTAATTATTTTTTAAAAAATAGAAAATGGTTTTGGATTATTTATTCAAATCCATACACCTTTTATGTTTAAAGTTTTTCTAAGTTCCAAATTAATATTTAAAAAATATAAGTTAATTCATTTTTAATTTTAAATGGTTACATTAATTATTTTTTAAAAATAGAAAATGGTTTTGGATTATTTATTCAAATCCATACACTTTTTATGTTTAAAGTTTTTCTAAATTCCAAATAAATATTTAAAAAATATAAGTTATTTCATTATTAATTTTAAATGGTTACATTAATTATTTTTTTAAAATAGAAATTGGTTTTGGATTATTTATTCAAATCCATACACTTTTTATGTTTAAAGTTTTTCTAAATTGCAAATTAATATTTAAAAAATATAAGTTATTTCATTATTAATTTTAAATGGTTCATAGTTTAAATGGTTACATTAATTATTTTTCAAAAAATAAAATGGTTTCGAATTAGTTTTTCAAATTCAAACACTTTTTATATTTAAAGTTTTTCTAAATTCCAAAGTAATTATCATTTAAAAAACATTACAAATTTAAACCCCAAAATAAAAAATAAGGCGGGAACAGAGAGAAAATAACTGAAAAACTTTGAAAACAGGGGAATACGTCCCGGTTGGAGCCACCAACCGGGACTAAAGACCCCCTGCGCGCGCGCCCCTTCGGCTGCTGAAAATTGGAGTATACGTCCCGGTTGGTGGCTCCAACCGGGTTTATAACTTCTCTTCTTCTTCTCTACTTCTCTGTTTCATCCACGACGCCGCCAGGCTGCCCGCGTACTGCCTCCGGCCGCCACCGCCGCGCGCTCCCCGACGACCGCCGCCCGCGTCTCTTCCCGCCGATGACCGCGCCGCCCGCGCCCTTCCCCCACCACCGCGCGTCAGGTACGCCCCCTGCCTCTGTCCCCCCTCCCTCTGCTGCTGCTGGTGGGCGGCGACGGCTGCTGCTAGTATAGGTGCTGCTGCATGGGCCGGCAGCCGGCGAAGACGGAGGAGGACGAGCCTCCCTTCTGCAGGTCAGAGGAGGAGGGTGGCCGCTGTCCAGCCCGGCCGGCAGCCGGCAAAGACGGAGGAGGACGACGCCTTCCACCGAAGCGGCAGGGGCTGCGGGCCGGAGAGAGGGGTGGCGCCATAGGGAGCGCGAGATGAGGGGGCGCCTGCCTGTGCACCGGCCACCACGGGCAGAGACCGTCGGCGGCAAGATTCACCACGGGTAGAGGGTGATTGGTGTAGTTTGGAAGAGTCGGGTCCTCTCAATCGCCTCAAGTATCTTGGTTTACATGGACTGGAGAATCGTCTTATATTTTAGTATGTTTGTATAGAAAACTGATTGAAATTTTAGCACCAATATGCATAGGAGTAGTTGGTTAGGATAAATGTTTACAACCCAATTGATCGCAAGATCAAGTGCTAGTCTTGCACCATTTATTGTTATTTTTTCCTTCATTTTTTACTATGAATACCCATTGTGAAATTCCTGAGCCCGCCACCGCCTCCGGCGACCGCATGCACTGTCTGGGATCCGGCAACTGGCGTCGTCGACCACACCATGAGCGACAACAATAATGAACATGGTGCTCCTGCGATGAAGTTTATGTGATATTATTCACTTTGTTTGCACTAGCCGTTGCTAGATTTATAGATCTACTAGATGTGCGTGTTTGGCTGTATGTGTTTAGATATGTTGTTGTTTGCTTATGTAATGTTGATTTCTGTAATTAATCTATGCCGAAATGGCTTAAAAATATTCCAAAAGTTGTTACGTGCCTGACACATCTGAACAATGGGAAGAAATTTAGGGTACGTACAGAGTCATTGTTTGCTAGGTGTGGGCAGGCACGCAGGCTAGCTAGCTGGGCGCGAAGTGGTCGAGCAGCAGGTACACCGTCGCGTCCGACATCCCGCCGGTCTCCTTCCGGTCGACGCCCTGTGTCGCTGCTGCCGCCGCGACCTCGCTAGGTTTAGGGTTTAGGGTTTCTCTTCATTTTTATTATTGTGTATGTATATATTAGAGTTTCTCTGAATTACGGTTTATATCTCTCAACGCCTTACCTAACTTTCTCCTTTAGCCGCTTTGACTTATTCATTTTTCCATCTATGCAGAAAATATGGACCCACACGTCAGAGACGAAGAAAAAGAAGAGTTGATCCAAGGTGTGATCCGTGGGGAAGATAATTTAGACGTATCAACGTTTCTGAACAACTCCGGTCAGGGTGATCCTCTTTTTACCGAAATAGACAACTTGTTTGAGGTTGAAGGTGTTGCCTTCCGCGAGGGAGAAGGCGATGCCTTGTGTAATCGAGAAGACGACCGCTCCGGCGAGGTGCATGTAATATAAATCAATTCATTAATTAATCATCTGCTATCTATATAGAAATAGTAACGACGATCTTTCTTCTTTTAGCCCTCCGGATCGAAGGAATCTACTGAAAAGAGCAGACGAGGCCCAACCAAAAAGTTGCAAGACCATGAGAGGTTCAGGATCGAAGATGTCGCTGATGACGGCAAACCGATAGCTCCCGAAGTTGTCGCAACCAAATTTGTGGCACAATGCGGAGTAATCGTTAGGGACTTAATACCGATCACCATTAGAAATTGGAATAGGCCTGCTAATGCGGATGAAGAGGGAACATGTTTATTTGTCCCTAACCACGCCAAATATTTACTGTGGAAGAGGCTCATGGTTAATTTCAAACTACCGAAGATAGAGCTGGATCCAAATGCGGAGGATCCAATTGAGGACACCATACAACATGGGAGAGCCATGGAGGCTAAGGTCAGGGAGTGGGCTTTGAAGAAGATGGCCCAGTGTTTCACCAACTGGAAGAA
This sequence comes from Avena sativa, assembly GCA_916181665.1. Lineage (NCBI taxonomy): Eukaryota > Viridiplantae > Streptophyta > Magnoliopsida > Poales > Poaceae > Avena > Avena sativa. Next base: position 158,505,375 of record OV702294.1, on the reverse strand, counting down.
AAGATTGCACCTTGACTATGTCGTGAAAGAGAAGACTCCCGATTTCAAGAATATTCAGTTTGAGAAGATAAAACCATTCTGAGCTGAGTTTGTGGAATACAAGACATCAGAAAAAGCCAAGAAAATGTCTGAAACGAATAAGCTGAATGCTGCTAACAATAAGTATCACCATACTATGGGGCAAGGTGGCTACAGGGCTGGCATTCCTAAGTGGGAGAAACTTGAGAATGAACTGCGTGCTAAAAAGATCACCCCAGAGACAGACGATTGGGTAGAACGTGCAAGGAATTGGTTTTACGGGCATGGGGGCACGTTGGACTCGGAAGGGAGGTGTATATATAACATACGACATAAAGAAGACCCCTTGCCAATCGAGAGGATGAGAAAAGTAGTACAGGCTGTTAAAGATGGGGACTTCATTCCCGATAGAGAGAATGATGAGCTCACACTCGCCCTTGGAAATAAGGAACATGATGGACGAACACGAGGCACAAGAGGCTCCCAACCATGGAGGACTGGGTTTCCCGAAGAGAGGAAGAAATATCCTGATAGAAGCCGTCAGAGGAGAAAGGACAGGGTGGAAGTTGAAGCAAATAGTCAGAAAGAGCGAATGCGTTTAATTGAAGAACGATTAAAGCAACAACAAGATGAAATTAACGCACTTAAAGAGCAAAGTACTACCGGCCCATCTCAGCAGCACACTGCATTCGATGCTACCGGCCTATCGAATAATAGAAAAAGCAGTGTGGCTTCCACCGAGATCCCGGGTGATGACAATGGCGATAACGATGATGCACCGACGATGGCTCCTGTTGGCTACCCAGTGGATTATATCACAGAGATGACACACTGCGAGCTACATGTCAAAGTTGTGAGCATATCAATGAAGGTGGCGGTCGGCTATGCCTTACCAATTGGACCCACACCAACTTACCACTGTCGTCCGGTTCCAGAGGGCTACGCTGTTGTCGGCGTGGATGAAATCATGGCCACCTTTGAAGTTTTGGATCTTCACTACCCTGCAGGTGAAGGGGATGTGACTGTACTGGGAGATGCAAAAAACGTCACCATTCTATGGCCGAAGGAATGTATCGTGCTTCGAAATCACACGCCAAGGCCATCTTCGCCGCCGCCTCACCCGTCTCCAGCGAGGTCGTCGCCGCCGCGGCAGCCGTCTTCGTCGCCTCACCCGGCTCCGTCGCCTCTCCAATCTCCGGCGCAGCCATCGCCGCGAGAGCCATCACCGGCGCCTAAGGGTCAAAAGCGTAAGCGTACCGCTACTGTGCCTCGTGGTAAGCGATCGCCGAAACATAAACAAGAGCCTCTTCCAAAAGTACCAAAGGTTCCTCCCAAGAGAGCTTATGACTGTACTGAAGAGGAGACTGCGGCGATCGTTGATGCGGAAACGACATCGTTTTTCGCTAAGCTGAGGCGGCCGAAAGAGCCAGTGTTCCCCAGCACCAAAGAAGAAAAAGCCAAAGTGTTGAAAATGCTAAAGACTCTTCATCAACCTGAGCCAAAGTTGTCATCAGACTATGAGCGTTCTATTCTCAAGTCACATGCGGCACAAAAAGCCTCGAAGAGCAGTACTGATGCAAGCGAGAAATCTGTTGCCCAGCTCGGAGATCAAGCAAAACAGACTTGCACCCCTCTCAAGGTGATTTCCCAAACCAATGTGGGGTCGAGCAAATATGGGGCCGAAGAGCAGTATGATTCAGAGGTAGTTGCACAATACGGAGAAGCTGCCGCTGCTCAAGGTATGAGTATTGCCCAGTACTTATCCCAGTTAGAGTTCTTCCCCGTGAGTGAAGTAGCATACAGATACCAGTACGGCAAACCTCTCGTCAAACCTGAGGAGGTAAACAATCTTCCAACAAAAATGCGAAGATTGCATAACTGGTATATGCATGCCACAAGGGCCGGGGCTAACTGGATAGTGCTGAGGGTTACAAAAAAGCATCATGGGAAAGATAAGGATGACATGATATCCATTGAATTTGATGAACTATTTCAATTATTCAATCAAGACGCCTTGGACAAATCGATCATCAGTGCCTATTGTCTGTAAGTACTAATTCTGTAATTAATTTAGTCTCCAGCTATATTATTTTGTTTATTGCATGTATATAATCATACTGTAATATGCAGAATAAAGATTCTCGAATGCAGCAGAGGACAAATCTATGACATTGGCTTCATTGAACCATATTGGGTTCATGAAGCTAATATCAAAATAAGCCCCCAGGATACGTAGGATAATATAGTACACGCGTTAAGGTTTCAAGAAACCAAAAGGAAAATGCTATTTCCTTACAACTTCGAGTGAGTGTTATTGTCTTGTATACACTTTCTATTTCGCTTACTCGATGTTAAGTATATAATTGATTAGTTATGCATTTGCATCTTCCACTATATTCTGTTAATCATTCAACTTGACAAAGGGCGTGTACTAGTCATGGACTCGAAACATAAATCCCTTGAGACGTGGAAGGACATGCAGATACTTCTCCAGCGGTAATTCTAATCATTACGACACTATATCGGCAACGTTCGTGAATTTTATGATATCAAGTACTTAATAACTTATTTTATTCGTTTTCTACGCCGGGCAGCGCTTGGAAACGGTTCACCAACAAGGCTAGGGATGTTTGGAAAGAGGAGCTTACATTTGAAGCACTAGATATAAGCGCCACTAGCTATATCCGCGCATCTCTTTGATTCTAGTTTTGATACAGTTATTATCATGCTTGATTATTATTTTGATTGAACTCTGTTCTCGTAAAGTGCCTGATGCAGGGACCAGGTAACAATCTATGTGGATACTATGTTTGCGAGTTCATCCGGCAGACGTGCGATGAGAAGGGCAGAAATTTAGAGCAACTCCACGTACGTAAACAATTTCTATAGTTTTTAATTACAATAAAATTGTCTTTAGTTTCATTCATATAGGCTGACTCCTTTTTAAATCAGATCGAACGTCTACGGGACGGTCTTCTGCCAAAGGATCGCGTACGAGCAATTCAGGAGGAATTGGCGGAATTCTTGGATGCAGAAGTCCTAAACCCAAAAGGGGAATACTACTCGGCTGTGTATAGACAATAGGGATTATAAAAATAGCAACTTGTAAGGAATTGGCCGGTAGCATCGAATAGCAACTTTTGTATGTAGTGCATGAACTCGATCCGTGTATTGAATGTAATATTGTCATGATATTCATGATGTAATATAAGGTTCCTTTATTGATAAGCGCAAATCACTAAATAAATAATAAAACAACCTAAATGAATTCTCTGCCGCGGCACAAAAAGTGGCGAAAATGCTGCCGCGGCAACAAAATATGCCAAAATGAATTCTCTGCCGCGGCAGAGAAATGGGCCAAATCTCTGCCGCGGTAATGCTCCACCCCCCCCCCCCTCGCCCTCTGCCACTGTCACGTGTGCACCCTTTAGTCCCGGTTGGTGGGGCAACTGGGACTAAAGGTTAGAGCTTTAGTCCCAATTGCCCCGTCCCGGTTGGGCAACCGGGACTAAATCTCCGTACCAACCGGGACCTATAGCCCCGTTTCCACCAGTGCCCTCGTTTTACCGTGTGACAACTGAACATCGCCTTTTATTTTGTGGTGTGTACAATAAAAGTCATGAATTGTGCAAATTCTCGGCCAGACGAGAATTAACCTAGTGCTCGATCAAGTCCTACACCGTTGGACTTACATTGAGATTCATGCACATATGAGTTGCAAGTTGAGGTTGCAGCTGGGGGATTTTTCAAGTTACAAGTAATATTGCAACAAAAATACCATGTACCATTGTATTTGCTTCGTGATTTGTGCTAGCCATGAGTTGCAACACGAATTTCAAATGAGACTTGATGTTGTCACCTGACTGAAAATTAAGTTAATACCGAGTCGACTAATAATTAGTCACACCCATAAAAAGTCAGCAAATCCTTATTATTTTCTTCTTTCTACCAGTAATCTGGATTTTCAAATAGAAAATAAACCCGCAAAGACATTTTAGTTTGCAGTATACCAACCCAAATGAGGCCCACACCTTTGGGAATTCTATTGTGTTCCAATTACTAGTGGGTCCTTGAGTTTTCTCCTTGTTAATATGTAGATATTTTCCTGGTCTAAAGAGCACTATATATACATGGCTCGTGTGATTTCACACACATAGCAACCAAGTCACAACATAAAAGGGAAAAAATAAGTCTAAATGAGAAACAAAATGCAAAACTAAATTTACTAAATAAAAATATTAGAGAAAATAAAATGAGACGAGGAGTTAGAGAAAATCAAAATTGTTGGATATTTTTTAAGAAAATTTAGGTGAGAAATATCAAAAGAACTATAGAAAACACAGAAAATTTAGATTAGAAACATCAAAGTCTATGCACATTCAAGAGAAACAATAATACTGTTAAGTGTGGTTAATTCTCGAACCATATTGTACTTTCCATGTTGCCTTCACACATTTTTAAAAGTTATCCTACATTTTTAGTTTAATTTCGAGACTGCCTTGTGTATTCCCATTCTTAAATCCAGCCATACATACCTATATTTCTTCACTTGTTAAGGATTTTCATAAAATATAGAAAATTCTGGTTTTCCCTTAAACATTATCATAATTTATAGTTTTCTATAAACCTTTTTATGAAATTTATAATTTTACAAAAAAGTCATGATTGCAGTACAATTACGTAAGTTAAAATTTTCTAATTTTTTTAGTATTTTTTCTCTACTCTTTCTTTATTTTTTCATACCTTCTTTTCTTCTAGAAGGTTCATCTTGAGTTTCTTGTTTTTCTAGGGGTATCCCCTTCCTAAATATTTGTGATGAATGGACTACCGTGTGTTTGAAATCACCATCACACACCCTATAAGAAAGAAAAGTATGTTTTGTAAAGGTCATTTGTCTGGTTTTAGATTTATTCCAACTTAATTATTGAAAAATTTCCCCTCCATTGTCTGAACAAACGAATTGACAATAGCAACACATTTTACATTTGTACTTCTCTGTCCGTTTAGAGATCCATATGGCATATAGTTTTAGATGTCTTGTAAATAGTATGGGATTTTCTTGCGAAAGAAATGGCATTTCTCTAGTTTGAGCTCGTTTATCTTCCCATGAAATAATATAGTTACGAATAAGAACTTGCCTTAAATTACCTTTCTATTATACTCTAGACATAAATTCCTTATGTCTAGTAACATTTGGTTTCATGACCTTCTTAGTACACGTGGTAAACCAAAGCCACATTTTTTAACGGATGGATCGAGTAGAACACAACACTTTAATGGTGTAGTGAATGTCGCCCATAGCTGTGCTTGATGAGGGTATGTTGAAGTCCCTTTGCTCTAGAGCTTAAACAAACTTTACGGGATGAAATGTATCCATGGTAAGCTTGTTTAATTTGTGTAAATGAATGTAGTTTGCAAATTTTTTGAGTGCCACATCTACACACTAAAACACGTCAAGATACATGCGAACCTAGAAAAATTCAAGTCACTTGTTTCTAGACCGAGAGTAGATACAAATTCAGAGTCGTATGGCTGTTGATTAGCAAAGCTAGCCCAGCTTTAGTGTGGCGGGTTCTCTTTGCATGAAGATCCTCGAGACACCCAGGCCAGAAAGACTCTGGTACATGTGGGGGACACTTGCAAGCCACGGGATTCACGATTCAAAACCCAATCTTGGACCGATCAAGATGGCGATGTCGACTTGTCTTAGCTATCGCCAGTTCGCAACCATTTGCATTGGTACGTCACCGGTCGATCCCTCGCTATCCTGCATGCTTCTTAACGGAAAGTAACAATCTCTACACCAACCAATATCCATCCTGTTGCTTCCCGTGACAGTCCAGTTGGGCTCCTTCTCGTTTAGCTAAAATCCATGGGGCAGTTTTGGTCGTGTGCATGCAAGTATATATGGGAGTATGTGTGGTAACTATCAATGTATATTTTCTTGTAAATTTGTGTGCATGATCTCCATGAACTGTGCACATCTGCCAGAGTGTCGGCTGTGGTTGCTAGCTAGTTAGCACTTACGTCCATCCATCAACCATTCGAGGGACTCTATCTGGTGCAATAAATAACTGATTAGCTTGAAAGTTTTCTTGGGTCTATACAGCACTATGATAATTAATACTCGCTCCGTTCCTTATGAATAAAGTGCATGCACATATCAGAACAAACTTTGACCGAAAGAATTGAGCAACAATATATTAATTATATAGTACATAATTAGTATCATTGGATTCATATTGAAAATTTTAATAATGCTAATTTCATACCAACAATAATGTTTATATATTTGAAAAAATTCTTGGTAAAAGATCAATCTTAAAATACACGTGTGCCTTATTCATTGGTAGTATGGCAATGCATTGAACTAGCGGTGAGAGGATTTCCTTTCTTGTTTGCCCTCCAACCTAGAGACGTTAATAAAAAAGTTATAAGAGAACAATAGCATTGCTACCGGGTACTTTTTATAATTTTCGAGTTCTTTTAGTACAAGTGTACAAAAGGGTTGTATCTCTAATGTGGGCTATTACATCACTTACACTATTGATCAATGATCATGGTGAAGCAAACATAACCTAGAGTGGTTCTATGGAGTTTATAGGGTCTCTTCCATTTTTGTGGTATTACTTTTATTGAATATTTAGGAAAAATCCATATAAATGTATGCTAGAGATGGATGGTGATATTTTTACTGCTCCATGGATGATGATGATAATATTACTGCTTGATGCCATTTATATTGTACAATAGATGATAATTGAGCATATATGCATATCATGGCTTGTTATAGTACACATGTCACCATTTATACTCTCTCTCTCTCTCTCTCTTGGATTTATCTAAACTCGAATGCAATTGGTACTTTTGTTTAACTAGCATGTATTTCAAGTTGTAACCATGGAATTTCATGTTTCATGTCCTGATTTTTAGTAAAGTCCTTCAACTTAATAGTAGAAACACATGTTTCCAGTTCAATTAGAGTTAAGCCCTATTAGTTTAATGACCTTAGCAACAGTAGTAAAAAATAGAGGTATATATATTTTTAGTCCCACAACTTGCACCATAGGAGCGTTTTAGTCTCACATCTTGCAAAATGAGCAAACCTAGTCCCACAACTTGTATCCTGGGAGCAACTTAGTCCAATTTGATCAAATTTTAGCAAGTTTAACTAAATTTATCCACCTATGACGTACATTTTTTTAAAAATGCTCCCTATGTATTTCCTCTGACATTTGTGCCCTCCTTATGAACTGACGGACCTACTTATCATTTGAGATACAAATAAAATAGTTAAAACTCTAATTGTTGACGGGAATTGAACTTGGTACCTCTAGATTGCGGTACAAAAGCACAAGCCACTATGCCAATTGATTCTTTTATGACATATGAGGACATAATTCTTTTATATAAGACGAGAGTACACACGTAAAAAATGTAATTCAACGTATCAAAAACACCTTTAAAAAATATGTACATATGAGCAATAATGTAAGCATTTTCATTATGCAAAATTTCAATCCCGACCGATTTGTATTCGGGCTGAAAAAATTGATAGGATTTAAAGGTGCATAATTGCAAACCCAGATCTCTAATTTTGTCCTTTTAGCCTAGAACATAAATTATTTTGAATTGAAATAATTTGCCATTTTTAGTCTTTTCACAACTTTAGAACACGTATTTTTTATACCTAACTTTTTTTATGTGCTTCATGCCGGTGTACGTACGTATAGCCGAGTTAGGTTGCATAAGTCCGAACATAATATAGAAGAAACTCTCTCAAAAAAATATAAAAAATGGGCGCTCTTCAAACTATACATATCAACAATTTTGCACAATGAATAAAAATCGGTCCGGGTTGAAATTTTGCACAATAAAAATGCTTACATCGTTGCTCATATATACAAATTTTTATTTTTTTAAAGGTGTTTTTGGGATGTTACGTGCGTGTGTGCTCTTCCCTTATATAAAAGAATTACGTCCTTATCATATCTAACAATAGAATCAGTTGGTGTCTTGGCATGTGTCTCTGTGCAGCAATGTGGAGGTGTTGAGTTCAATTCCCTTCATCAACAATTAGAGAGTTTTAACTATTTTATTTATATCTCTAATGACAGGTGGACCCGTTAGTCCGTATAAAGGGCACAAATATCAGAGAGAAATACATAGGGGACATTTTTAAAAAATTGTAACGTCATAGGTGGATAAATTTAGTTAAACTTACTAAAATTTGATCAAACTAGACTAAGTTGCTCCCAGGATACAAATTGTGGGACTAGGTTTACTCATTTTGCAAGATGTGGGACTAAAACGCTCCTATGATGCAAGATGTGGGACTAAAAGTGTATATACCTCTAAAAAATATGTATATTAGAGGGGAAAATATTGCAATTAGATAGCTTATGTGTTTTTTCTGTATGTTGATAATATAAGTTTTGTATGTGACATCTAGGGATTAATACAACCTAATAGTATCATTCACTGGACGACATCGTTACATCATTGGGACAAAGCGTGATTCCATCTATCTTATGTCGAAGCAGAGTAAAATAATTTAACAAAATAAAATTGAATTGAAACTCGAATTGACCTCTTCTAGACTAGAGGGGACTTATTACTAGGATGAACTCCATTGGTAGAATGGACATTGGGCTGCTATAGGATTACATCTTGGTCCCCTAAAAACCCATTTAAGCAAACCTAGAAAATATATTATCAACATGTTGTCTAAACGGATCTTACCTATAAGAGTTTGTTGAAAAATATAAAACTCAAAACTCTAAGCTAAATGTTAGAGCCCACAATGGGCTTGGCCCATACCAGGACCTAAAGATGTATGGCAAACGTTATCATTTTTAACCCTTCCATGTTAGATCCGTCAGAGAATCAAGCGGAGTTTATGATTATTTGATGTCCGTGTGGCACACGAATAGTGACGTTTTGCCTAGTTTTTCATGAAAATTATGTTATAAGAGCATATCTAATAGCTGTCCCATTTTAGGCGTGCCTCATAAAAACTACCAAATGGGGCACTTTGGGGCCAAAAATAACCTCCAACAGTTGCTCCATCTGGTTTTGCTGCCCCATTTTTTGGGGGCACTACCGCCTCGTGTTGCATGTTGGGGGCACTACGGACGCAGCCCCATTTACTTTTCCCGCTCGCGCACGCACACAACCGCCACGCTAAAATTTCATTTTGGTTTCCGCCGCTGCCACCTACCACTCCCGCCACTGCAACCAACCGTGAATCTACCACCATGACCTCCCGTGCCGACACCCAGCTACCACCCAGCCCCCCCGAGCCGTTCCCATAGTAGACCCTGCCACCGACCTAATTTTGTCGCAGTTTCATCGTCTATTCGACCACTCCTCTGCCCATTCATCATCGAGCATCTACCACCTCGCGGCCATTGATTTTCCCCTAGACCATCTACCCCACCACCACCAGCCTCACAACAACCACCAGCACGCCGCATCGAAGGTATTTGATCTTTTGCTTGCCCCTTTTTTGTTTTGTTTTATTTTAGATTATTGAAACCATCTATTGTGGTTATAGATGGTTTCATTCTCCTATTTGTCTTCCAATGATGAGCAGTACGACATAGATGACGATGTAATCATTGCAATACATTTTATTATGCGAAAGAATAAGTGGCCGAAGCACGACGGTTTGGTGTTCGAATGTGTGGTGATTTATCGCAAGAATATTGAAGCTGACGAAAGGTTCACATCACTACTTCAAGATGAGTGTGGTAGAGATGAGGTCTACGGTGTCTATGAATTGATGGGGAGACAAGTACGACCACAAGGGAATGTAGACCGCATTGCTTGTTTCCTAGAATCTTACCATGACATTGGCGACTCAGATGAGCATGTGGGGCTTCAAAAGGACCTAATCGAGGAGTGATAGAAGAGGAGTAGCCACCAAAACAACTAGTTCTTTCGTTGTTTTTTTGTTGTTGTTTGAGATGAACTCCATGTTGTTGTTCGATGATTTGTGTGCGACTTGATGAACCATTTGATGAACTATTTGTGTTGGCATGTAATAATTAAGTACTATTTTAATTTAACTTATTTCCTATCATTTTTTTGCAAGTTTATGTTCAGTTTATGTTCATATGCATGAAATTATTGTGTAAATGAGAGGTGGTGGCACGACAGCCGCCGGAGATGCCATTGCTGCAAAATGGGGCAACTGGTGAAGTAGCGGCCGTTTTTTTGCCCTATTTCCGAAAACAGCTGCCTCATTTCCCAAATTTTCCGCCCTAAATTAAAATGGGACAGCTGTTAGAGATGCTCTAAGTGTGTGAAAAAGTCACTTTGTCATAGAATTTTATGACAAAATACTTGGGATCACCACAAGTAGTTAATAAACATTTTTTTCAAAGTTTTGTCAAGGTCACTTTTTATGATGAATTGTTACGTCATAGTTAAGAAAAATTCTTGTAATGTTAGCCTCATTGGAAATGAACATAGCAGCCAAATTGTACAATCAATAACACGTGTGTGTGGGTATGTGATATATGACAAGTGGCAAGAGGGATCTGATTTAGCAGAATTCGATTGGATGTTTCGTCAATAACCAATGCAAGTTTGTTGGAAGTCATTGTTGCATGCATGTATTCGCTAAACTCGAATTACATGTCTAAGATTTGTCTAGATTCACATGTATCTAGACGCGTTCTATTGTTTAGATACATGTGAATCTAAACAAAATTTTGGCATCTAATTCGGGATGGAGGGAGTAATATGTTTTAAATTATGTCATCATATTGACTTTTAGGGTTGCTTTGGAAGTCATATAAATGTGTTGAGTTCAGGAATGATGTGAAAAAAAGTTGAAACATGCATGCCATGTTGATTCGTTTGTTTTTTATTTTTTTTTGAAAACTGAACCGATCTATTAATGATCATCATCAACAGTACAAAGAGCACTAAAAGTAATGAAAATTACAAATAGATCTTTAGACTAACTAGCGACGACTACAAACACTAGAACGAGCTGAATACGCACCGCTGTCCTCACCCCTTCATTCGATTTGTTCAACTTGGTAATATTAAAACATTGATACCATTTAAAAGTTATATTTTTTGCATAATGTAGCCAACTTCTTATTCCGCCCATCGATCATTTTCTACGATTTACCACATATATTTCTATGACCAAATTTGGATGGGCCATAATTGTTGCTAGTATGTTTTGCGATTTGGTATTTTCAATATATATTTTTTCATCATCAATATGTCTCGTGCCTACAAGGTAACAAGGTGGCACATTTAATTTTTTCATGCCCATGGAGATTGATGAGTGATACGTTAGAAACGTATCTATAATTTTTGATGCTCCATGCTAGTATAATATCTACTTTGCTTTACTTGTCCACACTTTGAGGTGCTTTTTACATGTTTTCTGGTACTAAACTATTAACAAGTTGCAACAGTGCCAGATGCCTGTTTTCTGCTGTTTTTGGTTTCAAAAAAGTTAGTAAAGAAATATTCTCGGAATTGGACGGGACAAACGTCAAAGTTAATAACTTTCCGTGGGGAACAAGAAGTCCAGAGGAGAGCCGGAGAGACCGTCCAGGGGAGCCAGGCCCACCCCAGGCGCGGGGGCAGGTGAGCCCATGGATGGCTAGGGTTGGTGGCCCTGGCCGCCTCCCGGTCTCGCCCCTTCGTCTATAAGAAGCCCCCGATGCAGAAACCCTGAGAACCCGATCAGAAATCCACGAAACCGTCTATAGCCGCCGCCACCATCATCCCTAGATAGGGGGGATCTGAAGTTCTTCCCGGCACCCTGCCGGAGGGGAGATCATCCCGGAGGACTTCTCTCCGGTATGATGCGTGAGTAGTTCCACCTTGGACTATGGGTCCATGTAGTAGCTAGATGGTTGTATCTCCTCCTTTGTGATTTCATGTATAGATCTTGTGAGCTCCTTTCATGATCAAGATCTAATCTATTTGTAATCATGCATGTTGTGTTTGCAGGGATCCGATGGATATTGAGATTATTATGTTGGTTTGATTAATGGTTTTGTATTTATGATTCTATCATGTCTGTGTTGTTTGTGATATTGCATGCTATCCGTTGCTAGTGGTTATCTTTGTCAAGTAGTTTCTAGTGACTCCAAGAGGGGGTATTTATGCTCGATAGTGGGTTCATACCTCTAGTTTCCAAGGGAAGTGATAGAAATCTCTTCGGTTGTAGTGTGCTGTTGCTACTAGGGAGAAAACAACGGTCTCTTGTTCATGGAACATGTGGACTATTTACCTTACACACTTTGCTTAAAGCAGTTGTCTGTTGCTTGCAACTTAATACTGGAGGGGGTTCGAATGATAACCTGAAGGTGGACTTCTAGTCATAGATGCAGCTGGATGGCGGTCTATGTATATTGTTGTATTGCCCAATCAACCTTATAGAATCTTTCTGGCTAGTAATTGCATTGTTATGCCTTGCTCGGTTCCTTTCAATTGCCCTGCTGTAATTTGTTTACCCTTCATGCCATGTTGTTTATCTAAGGAGAGCACCTCTAGTGAACTATGGACCCCGGTCCAATCTTTACCATTGATACATCTTCCACTGTTACCTGTTTACTTGCTGCAAACCATTACCTTCCACACCATACGTTTAATCCTTTGTTACAGCAAACAGGTGAGCTTGACAACCTCACTGATTCGTTGGGGAAAGTCTTAAGTTTGTGTTGTGCAGGTCCCCGTGTTGCTTGCAACATCTGTGTGACGTTTCCTTCCTCCTACTGATTCGATAACCTCGGTTTCTTACTGAGGGAAACTTGCTGCTGTGATGCTTCATACCTTGCTCTTGGGGTTTCCAAAGAAGCCTTCCATGACAAGTATTGGGCGCCATCAAGCTATTTTCTGGCGCCGTTGCCGGGGAGGCTAAGGATGTCTTCACTGGGGGAGTCCTTCACTTCCTCTCTCTTTACTTTGATTTTAGTTTGCTTTGTTTCTTTTGCTTGGTTTTGTTTGCCTCTTTCCAAAAAAAACCCAAAAAATTAGTCTAGTTTGGTTTGCATGCCTTATTTAAAAATACAACAAAATTAGTTCCTGCTCTAGCTGCTGCTGCTGTTTTTGGCTTGCCCACCTTTGCCAAAATGAACTCTGCTGAGAACACCAAGTTGTGTGACTTCACTAGCACCAACAACAATGATTTCCTAAGCACTCCTATTGCTCCACCTGTTCCTGATGCTACCTTTTATGAAATTAAGCCTGCTTTGTTGAATCTTGTGATGAGAGAGCAATTTTCTGGTGCTGGTTCTGATGATCCTGCTGTCCATCTTAATAGCTTTGTTGAACTTTGTGAGATGCAAAAGTATAAGGATGTAGATGGAGATATTATTAAGCTCAAGCTTTTTTCCTTTCTCCTTGAGGGGAAAAGCTAAAGAATGGTTGCTATCTTTGCCTAAAAATAGTATTGATTCTTGGACTAAGTGCAAAGATGCTTTTATTGGAAAGTACTATCCTCCTACTAAGATTATTGCTACGAGAAGTGACATTATGAAATTTAAATAACTTGATAGTGAACATGTTGCTCCTGCTTGGGAAAGAATGAAATCTTTGGTTAAAAATTTCCCTACTCATGGACTCACTGCTTGGATGATTATCCAGACTTTTTATGCAGGTTTGAACTTCTCCTCAAGAAACATGTTGGATTATGCTGCTGGAGGTACCTTCATGGGCCTCACTTTGGGTGCTGCAACAAGGCTCCTTGATAATATGATAGTTAACTACTCTGAATGGCATGTTGAGAGAGCTCCACATGGTAAGAAGGTAAATTGTGTTGAGGAAACATCCTCTTTGAGTGAAAATATTGATGTTATTATGACTATGGTTGTTAATGGGAAAGCTCCTATAGATCCTAATAGTGTTCCCTTAGCCTCTTTGGTTGCTCAAGAAGAGCAAGTTGATGTGAACTTCATTAGAAACAACAATGCCTATATGGATAATTTTGGTAGCAACAACAATTATAGGCCTTGTCCTCCTAATAATGGAAACTCCTATGGAAGCTCTTACCATAATGCTAGAAGTGCCCCCTCTGAACTTGAAGTCATGCTTAAGGACTTTATTAGTAAAGAAACCACTTTCAATAAGACTATAGAGGAAAATCTTTTAACTGTTGAGAAAAATATATCCTCTTTGTCTGAAACTCAAACTTCCCTAGTTAATAAAATGGCTGCTAAACCTGAAACTATTTTTTCGAAATGGGGGAATTCCTTTGCTAAACCTGAAACTATGGAAGATACCTTTGCTACTGCTCATGCCATACATGTTACTATTGATGAAAATGTTAGGCTGTTAGCTCAACTTCATGCTAAGTGGGAAATGGAAGCTGAAATTGATAAGAACAATAGTGTGTGTACTATCACCACTAAACCACAAGTAGCCCCTATTCCTCCTACTAGTATTCCTACCACTAGTGATGCTAAGTTTGAGTTTGATATTGATGTTTGCAATATTTCTGAAGTGATTATGTTCCTACAAAAGCTTGCTAGAAGTCCTGATGCTAGTGATATGCATGTTGCTTTCACCAAACACATTACAGATGCTCTTGTTAAGATTAAGGAAGAGAAGCTAAAACACAAATCTTCTATTCCTAGGAAAGTAGAAGATAGTTGGGAACCCATTATTAATATGCAAGTGAATGACTTTGATCTCAAAGCTTCATGTGATCTTGGTTCTAGTGTCTCTATTGTGCATAGGAAGATTTATGAAATGCTTGATTTGCCACCATTAGAAGATTGTTACTTGGATGTCCCACTCAATGATAATTCTAAGAAGAAACTCATGGGGAGTATTAATGATGTTCTCATTATGGTTAACAATGCTTATGTCCCTGTTGATTTCTATGTTTTGGATGTTGAATACAATGCTTCTTGTCCTATCACTTTGGGAAGACCTTTTCTTAGAATAGTTGGAGCTATCATTGATATGAAAGAAGGCACCATTAAATATCATTTTCCATTTAATAAAGGTATTGAAAACTTCCCTATGAGAAGAGGTAAGTTGCTTTTTGCTTCTCCTTTGAAAACAAGATTTGATGTTAATGCTTCCTCATTTGAAAATACTTGATTCTTCTTGCTTCTTATGCCTAACTTAAAGGCGTTAAAGAAAAGTACTTGTTGGGAGATAACCCAAGAGTTTCCTTGAGTCTTCAAAGTTATTACTTCTGTAATGACCTCTCCTTATCCTTTTTGTTTGCTTTTTGTGCCAATAATGACCTCTAATGAGAGGGAAGTAAGATTGGGGGAGTTGCTGTCCCAAAACAGATTTCTGTCCTCCACCAAAAGAATTCGTGAGGAGGATCTGTAACTCGGATTGAGCTACAAATTTACATGTAAATCCCACAGTATGTTAGCTAACTTTCATTAGTTCAACACTTTTTTATTTGAGCAACATAAGATGTTCTAAAAAATTCGTTTCTACCTGCTGGTCTGTTTTGACAGATTTCTGCCATTATTTGCATTTGCTTCTTATTGATTCTTTTTTGAGTTCTCTTCAGGTAAATTGAGCTTTGTGAAGGGGTTACTACAGTAGCTAATGTTTTTAGTGAAAAGCCTTGCTGTTAGAAAGCTTTGCCAGAGGTCTAATATCTTTTGAATAAGCTAATGTTGCTAATGAAGATTGTGTGAAGTTTTGTATGAAGGAAATATTTCAGGTGTAGAGAGAGAATGATGCAATGAGATGAAGAATGGACAAAAGCTCAAGATTGGGGATGCCACCATGGTGTCACCCCAAGAAATATCTAAGAGGTACAAACGTCAAAGATTAGGGATGCCCAAGGCATCCCCTTCTTCATCAATAAAAAGCTCAGGTCTGTCTAGACACTTCATTTTTATTGTTTCATGCACAGTTGTGTTGTTCTTGGAGTGTCTTAATTTTCGTTTGCTTTGCTTAGTTTGTTTAGTTTTATTGATTAGTTTGGACCCCCGTTCTCGTTGTGTTGTTTTGCAAATAAGTTTGCTTGGTGTTTGGAAAGGAGTAGTAAGTTCTTGCTTGAAGTGCAAGAGGAGCTTGCACTGACTGTGACTTAGACTTTAGCATGACATGCTAGGTGTTGTTTTAGCATTATTCTTAGTGATTATTGCTGTAGCATGTCTTGTTCCAAACAATTGGATTGCTTAGTGTTCCTTGAAGAAATTGTGCGTTGTTTTAGCATGCAAAAGCATAGTATTGTGGTATTCTCCTTTGATGTTTTGCTTGGGTCGACTTGGCACATGCTCACACCATGTTATGACTATGACAAGTCACCATTAGCCTCTATGATCATTTATTCCTTGACTTGTAGTACCACTCTTTGATTTGATTAGTTTTCTTTGTTGCATTGCATGATTATGGCCATTAAGAGAGCATAGTTGTCATTCTGTGTGTAGTGTTCCAAAGCTTATTAATTGATGCATATTGTGTTATTACTTGCTCTTGTGCTTCTTGTTTCTAGTCACCCTTGTGAACTTTGTATGTGTCCTATGCATTATATTGCTACTCTATGAGGGACAAGCTGATTGCCACTATCCTATGTTTTCTGCATGTGAAACAAACAAACATTTTTCAATGCATATTATTCATGATATTTGTTTGTAGCTTGCCATGTTACATGCATAGTTACTATGTCCTATTGTTATAACTCTATCTTTCATGCACATGTTTAGAGTTCTTTGATCCTAGCTTTCAATGTTTGCAAATGGTTGGATCTTTATTGTGAGGGTGCATGTCACCTCAAAAATTGTTCTTTTTATCACTTACCTCCTCGAGGACGAGCAGGAGTTAATCTTGGGGATGCTGATACGTTGGAAACGTATCTATAATTTTTTATGCTCCATTCTTGTTTAGTATCTACTTTGCTTTACTTGTCCACACTTTGAGGTGCTTTTTACATGTTTTCTGGTACTAACCTATTAACAAGTTGCAACAGTGCCAGATGCATGTTTTCTGCTGTTTTTGGTTTCAGAAAAGTTAGTAAATATATATTCTCGGAATTGTACGGGACAAACGTCAAAGTCAATAACTTTCCGTGGGGAACAAGAAGTCTACAGGAGGGCCGAAGAACCTGGCCAGGGGGCCAAACCCACCCCAGGCGCAGGGGAAGGTGGGCCCATGCCTGGCTAGGGTTGGTGGCCCTGGCCGCCTCCCGGTCTCGCCCCTTCGCCTATAAGAAGCCCCCTATGCAGAAACCTTGAGAACCCGATGAGAAATCCACAAAACCGTCTGTAGCCGCCGCCACCATCGTCCCTAGATAGGGGGATCTGAAATTCTTCTTGGCACCCTGCCGGAGGGGAGATCATCCCGGAGGCCTTCTCTCTGGTATGATGCGTGAGTAGTTCCACCTTGGACTATGGGTCCATGTAGTAGCTAGATGGTTGTATCTCCTCCTTTGTGCTTTCATGTATAGATGAGCTCCGTTCATGATCAAGATCTAATCTATTTATAATCATGCATGTTGTGTTTGCGGGGATCCGATGTATATTGAGATTATTATGTTGGTTTGATTAATGGTTTTGTCTTTATGGTTCTATCATGTCTGTGTTGTTTGTGATCTTGCATGCTCTCCGTTGCTAGTGGTTATCTTGGCCAAGTAGTTGCTAGTGACTCCAAGAGGGGGTATTTATGCTCGATAGTGGGTTCATGCCTCTAGTTTCCAAGGGAAGTGACAGAAATCTCTTCGATTGTAGTGTGATGTTGCTACTAGGGAGAAAACACCGGTCTCTTGTTCATGGAACATGTGGAATGTTTACCTTACACACTTTGCTTAAAGCAGTTGTCTGTTGCTTGCAACTTAATACTGGAGGGGGTTCGGATGATAACCTGAAGGTGGACTTTTAGTCATAGATGCAGCTGGATGGCGGTCTATGTATATTGTTGTATTGCCCAATCAACCTCATAGGATCTTTCTGGCTAGTAATTGCATTGTTATGCCTTGCTCATTTCCTGCCAATTGCCTTGCTGTAATTTGTTCACCCTTCATGCCATGTTGTTTATCTAAGGAGAGCACCTCTAGTGAACTATGGACCCCGGTCCAATCTTTACCATTGATACATCTTCCACTGTTACCTGTTTACTTGCTGCAAACCATTACCTTCCACACCATATGTTTAATCCTTTGTTACAGCAAACCGGTGAGGTTGACAACCTCACTGATTCGTTGGTGCAAAGTCTTTAGTTTGTGTTGTGCAGGTCTCCGGCGTTGCTTGCAACACTTGTGTGATGTTTCCTTCCTCCTACTGGTTCGATAACCTCGGTTTCTTGCTGAGGTAAACTTGCTGCTGTGCTGCTTCATAGCTTGCTCTTGGGGTTTCCAACGAAGCGTTCCACAATAAGTATTGGGCGCCATCAATGAGATTCCCAACTCATTTTCACAGTGATGCAGTATATCATGCTTAACTAAGTATTCTAGGAACAATTGTTGCCGAGCTAACATGTCAATTAGTATAAATATATATAATATGCTTATAATGATAATGAGTTGATTGCGGCTTCATAGACATAAGGCATAAAATATATAGAATGTATTCTTTCCTAATATTTTTTCCAACCGACCCAATAGGAGATCACATTTCATTACCAAAGAGATAATGAAATACATCATAACAGGATCCATGTGCACCAAAAAAAGAAAGGAGTGCCGCCTAGGCTAGCATCTCGTTCTATGGAAGAGAAAAATAAAGATGTCTTTTAGATTGCGAATATTTACAAACCAGAAAGCAAAAAGGGTTGCCCACGTGCGAAAGCACAAAATATTAAGTATCAACATAAATGCTCCAACAAATTTTCCAACCATTTTTTTCTTCCTGGTCGCACTCAAACTCTCCTCATCTGTTGGGAGTAGCACCCTGACCTCCATCTTCACGACCTTCCTTATGCAAACCATCTCCCAGTCGAAGTTGGGCAGATGCCGGACCATTGTCCCTTCTATTCACTGCAAGTTCCAGCAGAGCATCAGCACAAGCTCTCAAACTATCACTATCTGGACTTCTGAAGTGTTGTGTAAACCTACCCATATTTTTTAAACACAAGAGAATAGCAGATTAGTTCAATAGGAGAATTAATCATTTTCCCTTCAAACTAGGCTCTGTTGCAGAACTTCTAGATTGCCTAGCAGATAGAAGCTATACTAGCAATATGAATATTGAGAATTGCTTGAACATATTGAGGGAACCACCAAAAAAATGAGAGGAAGACTCGGGCCTATTATGAGCATCAATAGCCCTGCCAACTGTGCTCCATACATATTTTGGGGTAGAACAATCATAGAGCAAATGATGAATTGTTTCTTCCTCGGAGAAAAAATAGCTCTTAGTGTTTCATTGCCATTTTATTTTTCGCAAATTATCTTTATTAGAAATTTCATTATGCTAAATCAACTAGAGCCAAATTTCCAATGGTGTTTGAAAGATCTATCAATCCCATTATTACAAAGTTTCTTGTAAACTGATATGACACTGAGAAAACCATCTTTGGTCCACTTTTAGTAAGGTATGTCCACCTCACTAGATAGTAGTATATTGTTCAGGAGGTTGATCTATCCATTCATCTGCCCTAAATCAACTATAGGTCATCTTCTAAATGTAAATCTCCATCCACTTCTCGCTGCATCAATCACTCATATTTCTTTCTCATTACAAACATCAAATATTTTAAGCAATTTGCTCTCCAAAGGAGTGTGCCCACCAAGAGTCACCTAGAAGATTGTTCTTTGCCCATTTTCGAACATCATCCTTCTACCACACAAGTATATGTTGTTCACATGTAACATATCACTCGAGAAGGCCCAGTTTTTTCCTTGTGTTTGGCATAATAGATACCCCCTCAATAAGATACTTCTTCCTCGTGAAATCTTGCCATGGACCCTCTTCCTTTTCTAGCTTCCACCACCATTTGTACATCAAGCTCAAGTTGATTTTTCAAATCTCTCGCACCCATCCCACCTTTGCATTTTGGCTTGCAAATAAGCTTCCACTTGACACAATGATATTTTCTTTTATCTACACTCCTAGCCCATAAAAATATCTAATACTTTGGTAACACCTTTGATATGTTGGAAACGTATCTATAATTTTTGATGCTCCATGCTTGTTTAGTATCTACTTTGCTTTACTTGTCTATACTTTGAGGTTCTTTTTACATGTTTTCTGGTACTAACCTACTAACAAGTTGCAACAGTGCCAGATGCATGTTTTCTGCTGGTTTTGGTTTCAGAAAAGTTAGTAAAGAAATATTCTCAGAATTGGACGAGACAAACGTCAAAGTCAATTACTTTCCGTGGGTAACAAGAAGTCCAGAGGGGAGCCGGAGGGGCCAGCCAGGGTGGCCAGACCCACCCTAAGCGCGAGTGGGCCCCACCCCATGCCTAGCTAGGGTTTGGCCCCCCTGGTCGCCTCCTCGGCCTCCCCCTTCGCCTATAAGAAGCCCCCGATGCAGAAACCCTAAGCACTCGATCAAATCTCCACGAAACCGTCTGTAGCCGCCGCCACCATCGTCCTAGATCGGGGGGAATCTGAAGTTCTTCCCGGCGCCCTGCCGGAGGGGAGATCATCCCGGAGGTCTTCTCTCTGGTATGATGCGTGAGTAGTTCCACCTTGGACTATGCACTAGTGGAAACAGCCCCATGTGTCCCGGTTGGTAAGGGGCTTTAGTCCCGGTTCCCCAACCGGGACGGGGCAATCGGGACTAAAGCCCCAACCTTTAGTCCCGGTTGCCCCACCAACCGGGACAAACGACGTACACGTGGCCGCGACAGAGGGCGAGGGGGGAGGAGCAACCGTCCCGGTTCGTAACACGAACCGGGACAAATAACCCTCTGCCGCGGCAGAGATTTGACACATTTCTCTGCCACGGCAGAGAATTCATTTTGGCAACTTTTGTTGCCGCGGCAGCATTTTGACCACTTTTTGTGCCGCGGCAGAGAATTCATTTATGTTGTTTTATTGTTTATTTAGTGTTTTGCACTCATCAATGAAGGAACCATTATATTACACAAGATCATCATGACAATATAGATCAAAGTGTCGAACATATTACATTCGATACACGGATCAAGTTCATGCACTACATACAAAATAAACTCTTTGTACAATCCCTATTGTTTATACACACCCGAATAGTATTCTCCTTTTGGGTTTAGGACTTCTGCATCCAAGAATCCCGCCAATCCTCCTGAATTGCTCGTACGCGATCCTTTGGTAGAAGACCGTCCCGTAGATGTTCGATCTGATTTAAAAAAGGAGTCAACCTATATGAATGAAACTAAACACAGTTTGATGGTAATTAAAAACTATAGAAATTGTTTACGTACGTGGAGTTGCTCTAAATTTCTGCCCTTCTCACAACACGTCTGACGGATGAACTTGCAAACATAGTATCCACATAAATTGTTCCCTGGTCCCTGCGTTAGGCACTTTACGAGAACAGAGTTCAATCAAAAAAATAATCAAGCATGATAATAACGGTATCAAAACTAGAATCAAAGAGATGCGCGGATATAGCTAGTGGTGCTTACATCTAGTGGTTGAAATGTAAGCTCCTCTTTCCAAACACCCCTAGCCTTGTTGGTGAACCATTTCCAAGCGCTGCTCGGCGAAGAAAACGAATAAAAGAAGTTATTAATTACTTGATATCATAAAATTCACAAATATTGTCGATATAGTGTCGTAATGATTAGAATTACCGCTGGATAAGCATTTGCACGTCCTTCCACTGCTCAAGGGGTTTATGTTTCGAGTCCATGACTAGTAAACGCCATTTGTCAAGTTGAATGAGTAACAGAATATAGTGGAAGCTGCGCATGCATAACTAATCAATTATATACTTAACATCGAGTAAGCGAAATAGAAAGTGTATACAAGACAATAACACTCACTCGAAGTTGTAAGGAAATAGTATTTCCCTTCTGGTTTCTTGAAACCTTAATGCGTGTATGATATTATCCTCCGTATCCTAGGGGTTTGTTTTGAGATTATCTTGATGAACCCAATATGGGTCAATGAACCCAATGTCATAGATTTGTCCTCTGCTTTATTCGAGAATCTTCATTCTGCATAGTATAGTATGATTATATACATGTAATAAAAAAGGTGAGATAGCTAGAGACTAAATTAATTACAGAATTAGTACTTACAGATAATAGGCACTGATGATCAATTTGTCCAAGGCGTCTTGATTGAATAATTGAAATAGTTCATCAAATTCAATGGATATCATGTCATCTATTTCTTTCTCATAATACTTTTTTGTAACCCTCAGCACTATCCAGTTAGCCCCGGCCTTTGTGGCATGCATGTACCAGTTATGCAATCTTCGTATTTTTGTTGGAAGATTATTTACCTCCTCAGGTTTGACGAGAAGTTTGCTGTACTGGTATTTGTATGCTACTTCACACACGGGGAGGTATTCTAACTGGGATAAGTACTGGGAAATACTCATACCTTGAGCAGCGGCAGCTTCTCCGTATTATGCAACTACCTCTGGATCATACTTCTCTTCGTCCGCATATTTGCTCGACCCCACATTGGTATGGGAAATCACCTTGAGAGGGGCGCAAGACTGTTTTGCTCGTTCTCCGAGTTGGACAACAAATTTCTCGCTTGCATCAGTACTGCTCTTCGAGGCTTGTTGTGCCGCATGTGACTTGAGAATAGAACGCTCATAGTCTGATGACAGCTTTGGCTTGCGTTGATGAAGAGTCTAGCATTTTGAACACTCGGGATTTTTCTTCTTTGGTGCTGGGGAACTCTGGCTCTTTCGGCCGCCTCAGCTTAGCAAAAAACGCTGTCGTTTCCACATCAATGATAGTCGTAGTCTTCTCTTCAGTACAGTCATAAGCTCTCTTGGGAGGAACCTTTAGTACTTTTGTAAGAGGCTCTTGTTTACATTTTGGCGATAGCTTACCATGACGCAGAGTAGCGGTGGTACGCTTACGCTTTTTATCCTGAGGCGCCAGTGATGGCTTCCGCGGCGATGGCTGCGCCGGAGATTGGTGAGGCGACGGAGACGGGTGAGGCGACAAAGACGGCTGCCGCGACGGCAACAACCTCGCTAGAGACGGGTGAGGTGGCGGCGAAGATGGCCTTGGCGTGTGATTTGGAAGCACGATACATTCCTTTGGCCATAGAATGGCGACTTTTGTTGCTTCTCCCAGTTCAGTCACATCCCCTTCACTTGCAGGGTAGTCAAGCTTCAAAACTTCAAAGGTGGGCATGATTTCATCCACCCCGACAACAGCGTAGCCCTGTGGAACCGGACGACTGTGGTAAGTTGGTGTGGCTACAATTAGTAAGGCATAGCCGACCGCCACCTTCATTGATATGTCCACAACTTTGACATGTAGCTCGCAGTGTGTCATCTGTGTGATATCATCCACTGGGTAGCCAACAGGAGACATCGTCGGTGCACCATCGTCATCGTCATTGTCATCACTCGGGACCTCAGTGGAAGCCACACTGCTTTTTCGATTATTCGATAGGCCGGTAGCATCGAATGCAGGTTCTACCACCATGTGCTGCTGAGATGGGCTGGTAGTACTTTGCTCTTTAAGTGCGTTAATTTCATCTTGTTGTTGCTTTATTTGTTCTTCAATTATACGCATTCGATCTTTATGAATATCTGCTTCAACTTCCACCTTGTCCTTTATCCTCCGACGGCTTCTATCAGGATATTTCTTACTCTCTTTGGGAAACCCAGTCCTCCATGGTTGGGAGCCGCTTGTGCCTCATGTTCGTCCATCATGTTCCATATTTCCAAGGTCAAGTGTGAGCTCATCATTCTCTCTATCGAGAATGAAGTCCCCATCTTTAACAGCCTTTACTGATTTTCTCATCTTCTCTATTGGCAAGGGGTCTTCTTTATGTCATATGTTATATATACACTTCCCTTCCGAGTCCAACGTTCCCCCATGCCCGTAAAACCAATTCCTTGCACGTTCGATCCAATCGTCTATCTCTGGGATGATCTTTTTAGCACGCAGTTCATCCTCAAGTTTCTCCCACTTAGGAATGCCATCCCTGTAGCCACCTTGCCCCATAGTATGGTGATACTTCTTGTTAACAGCATTCAGCTTATTCATTGCAGACATTTTCTTCGAGATTCGTGGGGCTATGCTTGCCTTTTCCTGTTGATAGCCGAAAGCAAAGCTTCAGGATCCTTGTACTTGACTTGATTACAGTTGGTCAAGTATTTGTCTTCGAGATTCGACGGTGTTGATCTCTGGCTTCGATCTCGATCTCGTATTCTACCGGGAAGAACCAAACACCGGAAAGAAAGGGAAACAATCAACACATGGCATCGATGCAATGCTCAAGCAAGTATGATGATATGAAAAGTTGAATTGCATTGAAATGTAACCCTAAAGCATGCTCGAAAATTAATTGGGGTTCCGAGGGGTGAAAACCCTAACTCGGACAAACTCCGGAATCACCTGTGAGGGGTTACTATGTTCTTCTAATTAAACTTGTTATGAAAGTTGTTGAACAATGCATGATTATAGCTTAAATAGATAGTTCTCACTTTTTTGAACATTTTGATATATTGGACATATTTTTATGAGTTATAATGAATTACTTATTGAATTTACAAGATTATTACATTTTCTGGAATTGTTTAATCAATTTAAATGGCATTATTGCATCGCTGTGACATCAGCACAAGGGTGAGGTCATTTTTCACTGGGGTAGAGGCTACCCCCAGCCACTGACGACTTGGCCCCATGTTATATTGCCTCATGCTGATGTCAGCATGACATCAGCAATGGGGATCCTCGGGTGGGCGATGCCAGTGCCGATTGCGGGCACGCGAGCGAGCGAGACTGGGCTCGTTCGATGCGGCTCATCGAGGGGGACTACAAATTAGCAGCGCTGGAACATTTGGTCGAGGTACTCGCCGGCGGCGAGCACAACTGCGGCGACGGGGAGAGGCATATGACGCGGGCTCGATACAGAGAGCAAGGAGGAGAACGGAGGGGTGCCTGAGCACCAGCAGCGGGTCGGGAAGGCTCGGCGTGGTCCGAGGGCAGCCGAATCTACGCCGGCGAGCATGAACTGCGGCGGCGAATTCCGACGCTCGACGTGGGCTCGAAACAGAGCGAGAGGGAGGACGGGAGAGGGTCCAGGAGGACGGAGAGCTCACCATAGGACAGGACGGAGGCGGTCGGGGCGGCGGCGAGCTCGGGCAGCCTGCCGGCGTCGGGGGCGGTTCCTGTGCGCGCGTCGGTGAGAAGCAGAGAAGTGAGATGGGGAAGAAGAAGAGGAGGCGAGCAAGTTATAACCAAAGGACCTTTTGTCTCAGTTGGTGGCTCCAACCCACCAACCGGGACGTATACTCCACTTTTTTTCATCAGACCAAGGGGCGCGTAGGGGTCTTTAGTCCCGGTTGGTTTCTCCAACCGGGACATCTGACCCTGTTTTCAATTTTTTCAGGAATTTTCTTTGTGTTCCCGCCTTATTTTTTTTATTTTGGGGTTTAAATTTGTAATGTTTTTTAAATGATAATTACTTTGGAATTTAGAAAAACTTTAAAAATAAAAAGTGTTTGAATCTGAATAACTAATTCAAAACCATTTTCTGTTTTTAAAATAATTAATGTAACCATTTAAACTATGAACAATTTAAAATTAAAAATGAATTAACTTATATTTTTTGAATATTAATTTGGAATTTAGAAAAACTTTAAACATAAAAAGTTTTGGATTTAAATAACTAATTCAAAACCATTTTCTATTTTAAAAAATAATTAACGTAACCATTTAAAATTAAAAATGAATTAACTTATATTTTTTGAATATTAATTTGGAATTTAGAAAAACTTGAAACATAAAAAGTGTTTGAATTTGAATAACTAATTCAAAACCATTTTCTGTTTTTAAAAATAATTAATGTAACCATTTAAACTATGAACCGTTTAAAATTAAAAACGAATTAACTTATATTTTTTGAATATTAATTTGGAATTTAGAAAAACTTTAAACATAAAAGTGTTTGGATTTGAATAACTAATTCAAAACCATTTTCTGTTTTTAAAAATAATTAATGTAACCATTTAAAATTAAAAATGAATTAATTTATATATTTTGAATATTAATTTGGAATTTAGAAAAATTTTAAACATAAAAAGTGTTTGAATTTGAATAAATAATTCGAAACCATTTTCTGTTTTTAAAAATAATTAATGTAACCATTTAAACTATGAACCATTTAAAATTAAAAATGAATTAACTTATATTTTTTGAATATTAATTTGGAATTTAGAAAAACTTTAAACATAAAAAGTGTTTGGATTTGAATAACTAATTCAAAACCATTTTATGTTATTACAAATAATTAATGTAACCATTTAAAATTAAAAATGAATTAACTTATATTTTTTGAATATTAATTTGGAATTTAGAAAAACTTTAAACATAAAAAGTGTTTAGATTTGAATAACTAATTCAAAACCATTTTATGTTATTAAAAATAATTAATGTAACAATTTAAAATTAATAATGAATTAACTTATATTTTTTGAATATTAATTTGGAATTTAGAAAAAGTTTAAACATAAAAAGTGTTTGAATTTGAATAAATAATTCAAAACCATTTTCTGTTTTTAATTTGGATTTGAATTAACTTATATTTTTTATATATTAATGGGCGGGAAAAAAGGACGAGAAATAATGGGCGGGAAGAAAATTTTGTTAGGATAGAACTGGAATTAAAGTACATAACGCAACTAACACTAAGTTACAGAAAGCACGACTGAAGATTAAGTTACATAGAAGAACTGAAAATTAAGATACATGGCCAGATTAAGCCACAATCGGCCAAACTTGTTTTGCAATATTGGAGTGATTCAGTCATGCTCCTGCCTACACCTCTAATACTCGCCACTGTAGTGGTCGTACTCGCCGCGGCCGTCGTCGCTGTCGTCGTCGGGGTCGCCGTAGTTGAACCTTGAAGGCTGAGTACGAGTGGGCTGGACTTGAGGGTAGCGCATGCGGGGGTTCGAGTCGGCGGCCGTGTCGTAGGCCATGATGCTCCGGAGAGTCTGGTCGTGCCACCACAGCCGACGGTCGGCCTCATTGAAGTTCGGAGGAGGTGGGTCGTCCTCCTTGTGCCTGGCGAGCGCCCTCTCACGCCGATCCACGAAGAAGGCTTCCCAAGTCGGGAAATAGTCGGGATGCCATCTGGGATTCCTCCGCTGCTCTGATGGGAGATCGAAGTAGTAGTGGTTCGTGATGGCCATCCGGTGCGCCACACCTAGAGGGATAGGAGGAACCGGCACGCCTTCGGCGCTCAGCATCCAGCCGATAGGGACACAGTAGCCCGGCGGGCAGGGGTAGTTCGAGGCGTAAAGCGCCTCCGCCTCCCTGGGGGTTAGTGCTACGGTGGAAGCCATGGGAAAGAGTGATGAGGTTGCAGATATGAGTCTAGAGATGTGCAATGACAATGGAGGCCAACCCTACATATATATATATAGTGAGAAATGGCAGGAAGATAACTGGAGGGAAGAACTGGCGGAAAAAACTGGCGGGAAGAACTGGCAGGAAAAAATGGCGGGAAGAAAAATGGCAGGAAGAAATGGCGGGAAGAAAAATAGCGGGAAGAAAAATGGCGGGAAGAAATGGCAGGAAGAAAAATGACTCATTTAATACATATATTGTTTACAGAAGAAATATGACATTGATTTCCATGTTGAGATACATATGTGTGCCAAAAATGGCTCAATTAATACATATAGTCAATCTTATGATCGCGGGAAGAAATGGCGGGAAGAAACTTGGGTTTAGGGTTTAGGGTTTAGGGTTTAGGGTTTTGTGAAGGTTTTTTCGAGCAACATTAGAACTTGCATTGGATCTCTGAAGAAACCACACATTGCGAGTCTAAAAATGATTTTTTCAAAAAATCACGGGGGTTAGATCATGTACCTATAGTACAAACCGGACCCACTTCCTCCCGATTCGGCAGACATTTGTCCTTTTTACCCGGGTTGGACGAAAACGTTTGAGATGTCCCGGTTGGGAGATAGTCCATGTAAGGTGGCCTAGTATTTTAGAAAAATGGGACGGGAGCATTCTGAAACAACATTTTGGTCGTTACTTCACAAAACGACCCGTTTTTTGTACTCGGAAAATGGAAAATGGCTTTTCCGTGCGACGAAAAGGAAAACTTCCTCCTGCAACATTGTTCTCCATACCAATGTCCACATGCATGCATAATATGGGCACAACATCACAAACTATGTCGTGATTCAGCATATAACATCGGTCATTTGGAACGAAAGCCATGAAACCTCGTACATGATAGGTCATTTTGTGAAGGTTTTTTCGAGAAATGATCAATATACCAAGTCTGGTATTTTTTCCTTTCAACTATGTCACATAATATGACACCACGCGAAGGATTTTCATTGTTCGGATTTTTTTTGAATTTCTTATGCCCGTTTTGAATTTTTTTAATTTCTAACTATGGTTGAATCGGCGTGCATGAAGATAGGGGACGAGTATCATTAGAACTTGCATTGGATCTCTGAATAAACCACACATTGCGAGTCTAAAAATGATTTTTTCAAAAAATCATGGGCGTTAGATCATGTACCTGTAGTACAAATCGGACCCACTTCCTCCCGATTCGGCAGACATTTGTCGTTTTTACCCAGGATGGATGAAAAGGTTTGAGATGTCCCGGTTGGGAGATAGTCCATGTAAGGTGGTCTAGTATTTTAGAAAAATGGGACGGTAGCATTCTGAAACAGCATTTTGGTGGTTACTTCACAAAACGACCCGTTTTTTGCGCTCGGAAAATGGAAAATGGCTTTTCCGTGCGACGAAAAGGAAAACTTCCTCCTGCAACATTGTTCTCCATACCAATGTACACATGCATGCATAGTATGGGCACAACATCACAAACTATGTTGTGATTTAGCACATAACATCGGTCATTTGGACCGAAAGCCATGAAACCTCGAACATGATAGGTCATTTTGAAGGTTTTTTCGAGAAATGATCAATATACCAAGTCTGGTATTTTTCCTTTCAACTATGTCACATAATATGACACCACGTGAAGGATTTTCATTGTTCGGATTTTTTTGAATTTCTTATGCCCGTTTTGAATTTTTTGAATTTCTAACTATGGTCGAACCGACGTGCATGAAGATAGGGGACGAGCATCGTTATAACTTGCATTGGATCTCTGAAGAAACCACATATTGCGAGTCTAAAAATGATTTTTTTCAAAAAATCATGGGCGTTAGATCATGTACCTATAGTACAAACCGGACCCACTTCCTGCCGATTCGGCAGACATTTGTCCTTTTTACCCAGGATGGACGAAAAGGTTTGAGATGTCCCGGTTGGGAGATAGTCCATGAAAGGTGGTCTAGTGTTTTAGAAAAATGGGACGGTAGCATTCTGAAACAGCATTTTGGTGGTTACTTCGCAAAACAACCTGTTTTTTGCGCTCGGAAAATGGCTTTTCCGTGCGACGAAAAGGAAAACTTCCTCCTGCAACATTGTTGTCCATACCAATGTACACATGCATGCATATTATGGGTACATCATCACAAGCTATGCCATGATTCAGCACATAACATCAGTCATTTGGACCGAAAGCCATGAAACCTCGAACATGATAGGTCATTTTGTGAAGGTTTTTTTGAGACATGATCAATATACCGAGTCTGGTTTTTTCCTTTCAACTATGTCACATAATATGACACCACGCGAAGAATTTTCATTGTTCGATTTTTTTTTGAATTTCTTATGCCCGTTTTGAATTTATTTTTTGAATTTCTAACTATGGTCGAACCGGCGTGCATGAAGATAGGGGACGAGCATCGTTAGAACTTGCATTGGATCTCTGAAGAAACCACATAATGCGAGTCTAAAAATGATTTTTTCAAAAAATCACGGGCGTTAGATCATGTACCTGTAGTACAAACCGGACCCACTTCCTACCGATTCGGCAGACATTTGTCCTTTTTACCCGGGATGGACGAAAAGGTTTGATATGTCCCGGTTGGGAGATAGTCCATGTAAGGTGGTCTGGTATTTTAGAAAAATGGGACGGTAGCATTCTGAAACAGCATTTTGGTGGTTAGTTCACAAAACGACCCGTTTTTTGCGCTCGGAAAATGGAAAATGGCTTCTCCGTGCGACAAAAAGGAAAAATTCCTCCTGCAACATTGTGCTCCATAGCAATGTCCACATGCATGCATAATATGGGCACAACAACATTGATAGGTTCATCTTTAGTCCCAGTTGGAGGGATTTCGGCAGGCTAGGCCAGGCAGCACTAATGATAGGGGTGAGTGTCGATATTATGTCGTGCGGCGTGTACCTTGTCCCGGATGGTGTCACCAACCGGTACTAAAGATGAACCTTTAGTCCCAGGACTAAAGATGAACCTTTAGTCCCGGTTGGATACACCAACCGGGACAAAACATGAGTCAACACTAATAATAGGGGTGAGTGTCGACATTATGTCATAAGTGTCGACACTATGCCGAGCTGCTTGTACTATAAATAGGCATCCTTGTGAGTCTAGTCCTCCAGCCAGATTGAGGCATCTCCAATATTGTTTTCGAGAGCAGGGACACCACTACGACCAGTTTCAGGGAGATGCCGCCGGATCTCAGTCCTCCGGCATGTCCAAGAAACTGGTCATAGAGGCACTCCCTAATATGTGAAATTAGTTAGCTCCCAGGTGTATTGATCTAGTTAGAGAAGTTACAAGCTGCAAGATGGTGTGCGAGAGCAGGGACACCACTACGACCAGTTTCAGGGAGATGCTGCCGGATCCCAGTCCTCCGGCATATCCAAGAAACTGGTCATAGAGGCACTCCCTAATATGTGACCACGCGTGTTTGGAGATCAGATCTTAATGGTACGTACGAATCGGGACAACTTCTTCATAGTTCGGGAAAGTCGTTCTACGAATCGGGAGTAAAGGCCCCCTTTAGTCCTGGTCCAGCCACAAAACGGGACTAACACTCAAGACATTTATTTATATTAAAAACCAAGACTACAAAATCGGGACTAAAGGCCCCCTATATATAGTCCCGGTCAAGCCACAAACCGGGACTAACACTCAATACATTTATTAAACTTGGAAAATTGCAAACATCATAAGATATCTCGGCCAGACATGAACTAGAGTTACACAATATGAGCATGAACTTCTTGGCATATGTCCTTCCTTATGATCGCTTCAGACGTAACCATGGAGCATCTTCTTTACTTAACGGAATGCTTGGGTAAGTTTTCACCGTGAAGGGCGGAATTTCATCAAACTTATTATAATCTTCTGACATGTCTGTCTTGTCCTCGATTCCCACGATGTTTCTTTTCCCTGAAAGATCTATGTGACTCTTTGGATCATCATATGATGTATTCGTTTGCATTTTTTTTCTTTTTTCGGTCTGGAGGACATGTCCTTCACATAGAAAACCTGAGATACATCATTGGCTAGGACGAATGGTTCATCTCTATAACCAAGATTGTTGAGATCCACTGTTGTCATTCCGTACAACTGGTCTATCTTTACCCCTTCCCCATTCAGGTTGACCCATTTACAGCGAAACAAAGGGACCTTAAAAGAGACTCCATAGTCTAGTTCCCATATCTCCTCTATGTAACCATAGTATGTGTCCTTTTGTCCATTCTCGTCTGGTGCATCAAAGCGGACACCACTATTTTGGTTGGTACTCTTTTTATCTTGGGCGATCGTGTAGAATGTATTCCCATTTATTTCGTACCCTTGGAAATTCAATATAGTAGAAGATGGTGACGCGGCCAACAAGTATAGCTGATCTCCAACAGTGGTGTCATTCAAGAGATGTGTCCGCATCCAACCACCGAAAGACTTCATCTGTTCATCTGTAATCCATGATTCAGGCTTCCCCGGGGTTTTGGAGTGTACAATATTCTTGTGTTCCTCGATATACGGAGCTGCCAAGGTGGAATTATGTAGAACTATGTAGTGTGCTTTAGTGAAAGAATCCCCGTCCCTACATATCATTGCTTTCTTTCCCAGCGTGCCTTTTCCACTTAGTCTTCCCTCATGCCACGAAGTCTTAAGGTAAGAAACACCAATCGGCTTAAGGTCATGAATAAAGTCAACACAAAACTCAATGACCTCCTCTGTTCCATATCCCTTGGAGATGCTTCCTTCTGGTCTAGCACGGTTATGAACATATTTCTTTAAGACTCCCATGAACCTCTCAAAGGGGAACATATTGTGCAGAAATACAGGACCGAGAATGGCAATCTCTTCCACTAGGTGAACCAGGAGATGCGTCATAATATTGAAGAAGGATGGTGGGAACACCAACTCAAAACTAACAAGTCACTGTAACACATCCTTCTGTAACC
Source organism: Avena sativa (assembly GCA_916181665.1). Lineage (NCBI taxonomy): Eukaryota > Viridiplantae > Streptophyta > Magnoliopsida > Poales > Poaceae > Avena > Avena sativa. Next base: position 158,473,010 of record OV702294.1, on the reverse strand, counting down.
TTGGCAGAATATCTGGATTGATTAACTTCTAAGATATTGCATTGAGGAATGCACATAGCTTCACAATGGGTACTCGAACATTTTTCGGTAGAAGCCCCCTCAATGCAATCGGAAGCAACTGCGTCATAATCACGTGACAGTCATGAGACTTCAGGTTTTGGAACTTTTTCTCTGCCATATTTATTATCCCCTTTATAATAGATGAGAAGCCAGACGGCACCTTGATACTGTAAAGGATTCAAAAAAGATTTCCTTCTCTGCTTTGGTAAGAGCATAGCTGGCACGACTTAAGTGACGCCCTTTATCCGTCTTGTTCTGTGTATGCATGTTCTTTGGGTCTTTCATAATTTGTTGGTCCTCCCGTGCTTCTGGTGTATCTTTTGTCTTCCCATACACGCCTAGCAATCCTAGTAGGTTCACGCAAAGATTCTTCGTCACGTTGATTGAAGAGCGGACACGTAGGACTTTCCAATATGGCAGCTCCCAAAATATAGATTTCTTCTTCCACATGGGTGCGTGTCCTGTAGCGACGTCGTTCGGAACTGATTGACTGTCGGGACCCTTTCCAAAGATTACTTCTATGTCCTTGACCATACCAAATACATCATCACCAGCAGGGAGTTCAGGCTTCTTCCGGTGATCTGCCTCACCTTTGAAATGCTTTCCTTTTTTTCTTACGGGATGATTGGTCGGAAGAAATCGTCAATTCGCCAGGTACACAACATTCTTGCATTTATGCAAATATGTACCTTCAGTCTTATCTAAATAGTGCGTGCATGCCTTATATCCCTTGTTTGTCTGTCCTGAAAGGTTACTAAGAGCAGGCCAATCATTGATGGTTACGAAAAGCAACCCTCGTAGATCAAATGGCTCCTGTTTGTTCTCATCCCACGCATGTACACCTGGTTTGCCCCATAGCTGTAAGGGTTCTTCAACTAATGGCCTAAGGTACACATCAATGTCGTTGCCTGGTTTCTTCGGGCCTTGGATGAGCACTGGCATCATAATGAACTTACGCTTCATGCACAACCAAGGAGGAAGGTTGTAGATACATAGAGTCAGGGGCCAGGTGCGGTGACTGCAGCTCTGCTCCCCAAAAGGATTCATGCCATCCGTACTTAGACCAAACCATAAGTTCCTTGCGTGACCCATCAGCAGGGTGTCTCAACTTCCCGTCTTTCTTACGGTCTTCTTTGTGCCATCGCAATAACCTGGCATGCTCTTTGTTTCTGAACATGCGTTTCAACCTTGGTATTATAGGAGCATACCACATAAACTTAGTAGGAACCCTCTTCCGGAGGGGCTCTCCCTCAACATCACCAGGGTCATCTCGTCTGATCTTATACCGCAATGCATTGCATACCGGGCATTTATCTAAATTCTCATACTCCTTACTGCGGTAGAGGATGCAGTCATTAATGCATGCATGTATCTTTTGCACATCTAATCCTAGAGGACAGAGAGTCTTCTTTGCTTCGTAGGTACTCTCGGGAAGTTCGTTATGTTTTGGAAACTTTGGCTTCATTATTTTCAGCATCTTTTCAAATGAGGAGTCAGTTTGACCACACTCAGCCTTCCATCACAACAATTCCAGTGTGGTACCGATCTTTGTGCTTCCATCTTCACAATTTGGGTACAACAATTTCTTGTGATCTTCTAACATGCCCTCTAACTTCAACTTCTCATTTTCTGTTTCACGGTCTCGCTTTGCATCAGAAATGACCCTACCAAGTTCATCAGCAGGCTCATCTGATGCTCGTTCTTCACCTCCTTCCTCTTCATTGTCTTCCATTGCAGTATCACTGTATTCAGGAAACATATGATGATAGTTGTTATCATCATATTCTTCTTCACCGTCTTCCATCATAACCCCTCTTTCCCCGTGCTTGATCCAGCAATTAAAGTTGGGCATGAAACCTTTCATAATCAGGTGGTCGCGAATGATTTTCGAGGAAGAGTACTCCTTGTTGTTCCGACATTGAACACATGGACAACGTATAAAACCATTCTATTTATTTGCTGTAGCCACATCGATAAATTTATCCACGCCTTTAATGTACCCGGGTACACGTCGGTCACCGTACATCCATTCCCGACCGTTCATCTGCATCATATAAGTAAGTTTATCAAAAACAGGACATCATAAATAGTGAAATGACCAATTCACATCGACACATGCATTGTATCAATGACAGAGAAAAGATAAGATTGCTAACCTCGATCGAGGGAAATAAAGTGGAGAAAGCTCAAGTGCGTCTCGGACACCTTCTATATTTTTGTTCTGTGAGAAATTGAACGGGATCATTCACTCAAACATTTCATCAAACACCTTGAATGCATGCATAGGAAAAAAAATAAACTAGCACACCTCTCACACCTTCCACCAAGAAAAAACAGAGGGGAGGCAGAGGACTGGGGCGTCGCATTTATAGAGGGCGGGATCATACGTCCCGGTTTGTAACACAAACCGGGACTAAAGGTGTGTGCCACGCCACGTGGCTGACGCCCGACCTTTAGTCCCAGTTTGTGTTACAAACCGGGACGTATGACCCTTTACCAACCGGGACACATGCCTCTGGCCACCGTGCCCACTCGAACCGGGACGCGTGCCATCATTAGTCCCGGTTCGTGGCACAACCGAGACTAATGCTGTTAGGGGGCACGAACGGATAGCCTGTTTTCTACTAATGATGGGTCTGTGTAGTAGCTAGATGGTTGTATCTCCTCCTTTGTGCTTTCATGTATAGATCTTGTGATCTCCGTTCATGATCAAGATCTAATCTATTTGTAATCATGCATGTTGTGTTTGCAGGGATTCGATGGATATTGAGATTATTATGTTGGTTTGATTAATATATTTGTCTTTATGATTCTATCATGTCTATGTTGTTTGTGATCTTGCATGCTCTCCGTTGGTAGTAGCTATCTTGGCCAAGTAGTTGCTAGTGACTCCGAGAGGGGGTATTTATGCTCAATAGTGGGTTCATGCCTCTAGTTTCCAAGGGAAGTGACAATAATCTCTTTGGTTGTAGATGTGTTGTTGCTACTAGGGAGAAAACAACGGTCTCTTGTTCATAGAACATGTGGACTGTTTACCTTACACACTTTGCTTAAAGCAGTTGTCTGTTGCTTGCAATTTAATACTGGAGGGGGTTCAGATGATAACCTGAAGGTGGACTTCTAGTCATAGATGCAGTTGGATGGCGGTCTATGTATCTTGTTGTATTGCCCAATAGAATCTCATAGGATCTTTCTGACTAGTAATTGCATTGTTATGCCTTGCTCGGTTCCTTTCAATTACCCTGCTGTAATTTGTTTACCCTTCATGCCATGTTGTTTATCTAAGGATAGCACCTCTAGTGAACTATAGACCCCGGTCCAATCTTTACCATTGATACATCTTCCACTGTTACTTGTTTACTTGCTGCAAACCACCATTACTTTCCACATGGTACGTCTAATCCATTGTTACATCAAACTAGTGAGCTTGACAACCTCACTGATTCGTTGGGGCAAAGTCTTGAGTTTGTGTTGTGCAGGTTTCCGCATTGCTTGCAACACCTGTGTGATGTTTCCTTCCCCCTACTGGTTTGATAACCTCGGTTTCTTACTGAGGGAAAACTTGTTGCTGTGCTGCTTCACACCTTGCTCATGGGGTTCCCAATGAAGTGCTCCTACATCAACTCAGCGCTGCATCAAGCTTTTCTGGCGCCATTGCCAGGGAGGCTAAGGACGTCTTCACAAGGGGAGTCCTTCACTTCCTTTCTCTTTACTTTGTTTTTAGTTTGCTTTGTTTCTTTTGCTTGGTTCTATTTGCCTATTTCCAAAAAACCCAAAAAATTAGTCTAGTTTGGTTTGCTTGCTTTATTCAAAAACACAAAAAAATTAGTTCCTGCTCTAGCTGCTGCTGCTGTTTTTGGCTTGCCCACCTTTGCCAAAATGAACTCTGCTGAGAACACCAAGTTGTGTGACTTCACTAGCACCAATAACAATGATTTCCTAAGCACTCCTATTTCTCCACCTGCTCCTGATGCTACCTTTTATGAAATTAAGCCTGCTTTATTGAATCTTGTGATGAGAGAGCAATTTTCTAGTGCTGGTTCTGATGATCCTGCTGCCCATCTCAATATCTTTGTTGAACTTTGTGAGATGGAAAAGTATAAGGATGTAGATGGAGATATTATTAAGCTCAAGCTTTTTCCTTTCTCCTTGAGGGGAAAAGCTAAAGAATGGTTGCTTTCCTTGCCTAAAAATAGTATTGATTCTTGGACTAAGTGCAAAAATGCTTTTATTGGAAAGTACTATCCTCCTGCTAAGATTATATCTATGAGAAGTGACATTATGCAATTTAAACTACTTGATAGTGAACATGTTGCTCCTTCTTGGGAAAGAATGAAATCTTTGGTTAAGAATTGCCCCACTCATGGACCCACTGCTTGGATGATTATCCAGACTTTTTATGCAGTTTTGAACTTCTCCTTAAGAAATCTTTTGGATTCAGCTGTTGGAGGTACTTTTATGGGCCTCACTTTGGGTGCTGAAACAAGGATCCTTGATAATATGATGGTTAACTACTCTGAATGGCATGTTGAGAGAGCTCCACATGGTAAGAATGTAAATTCTGTTGAGGGAAATTCCTCTTTGAGTGAAAAGATTGATGTTATTATGGCTATGCTTGTTAATGGGAAAGCTCCTCTAGATCCTAATAGTGTTCCCTTAGCCTCTTTGGTTTCTCAAGAAGAGAAAGTTGATGTGAACTTCATTAGAAACAACAATTTCAACAACAATGCCTACAGGAATAATTTTGGTAGCAACAACAATTATAGGCCTTATCCTCCTAATACTGGCAATTCCTATGGAAACTCCTACAATAATGCTAGAAGTGCTCCCTCTGAACTTGAAGTCATGATCAAGGACTTTATTAGTAAACAAACCACTTTCAATAAGACTATAGAGGAAAAGCTTTTAACTGTTGAGAAAAATATATCCTCTTTGTTTGAAGCTCAAACTTCCTTGGTTAATAAAATGGTTGCTAAACCTGAAGCTATGGAAAACACCTTTGCTACTGCTCATGCCATACAAGTTACTATTGATGAAAATGTTAGGTTGTTAGCTCAACTTCATGCTAAGTGGGAAAGGGAAGCTGAAATAGATAGAAACAGTAGTGTGTGCACCATCACCACTAAACCACAAGTAGTCCCTATTCCTCCTACTATGCCTAAGCCTATTGAGCCTACTACTAGTGATGCTAAGTTTGACTTTGATATTGATGGTTGCAATATTTCTGAAGTGATTATGTTCCTACAAAAGCTTGCTAGAAGTCCTGATGCTAGTGATATGCATGTTTCTTTGACCAAACACATTCCGAATGCTCTTGTTAAGATTAAGGAAGAGAAGCTAAAACACAAAGCTTCTATTACTAGGAAAGTAGAAGATAGTTGGGAACCCATTATTAATATGCAAGTGAATGACTTTGATCTCAAAGCTTCATGTGATCTTGGTTCTAGTGTCTCTATTATGCCTAGGAAGATTTATGAAATGCTTGATTTGCCACCATTAGAAGATTGCTATTTAGATGTCCCACTCAATGATAATGCTAAAAAGAAACTCATAGGGAGTATTAATGATGTTCTCATTATGGTTAACAATGCTTATGTCCCTGTTGATTTCTATGTTTTGGATGTTGAATACAATGCTTCTTGTCCTATTACTTTGGGAAGACCTTTTCTTAGAAAAGTTGGTGCTATCATTGATATGAAAGAAGGCACCATTAAATATCATTTTCCATTCAAGAAAGGTATTGAACACTTCCCCATGAGGAGAGAGAAGTTGCTTTTTGGTCCTCCTTTGAAAGCAAGGTTTGATGTTAATGCTTCTTCATTTGAAAATACTTGATTCTTCTTGCTTCTTGTGCCTAACTTAAAGGCGTTAAAGAAAAGTACTTGTTGGGAGATAACAGAAGAGTTTCCTTGAGTCTTGGAAGTTATTACTTCAGTAATGACCTATCCTTATCCTTTTAGTTTGCTTTTTGTGCCAAGAATGACCTCTAATGAGAGGGAAGTAAGATTTGGGGAGTTGCTGTCCCGAAACAGATTTCTGTTCTCCACCAAAAACAATAGTGAGGAGTCTCTGAAACTCGGATTGAGGTGAAAATTGATGAATAAATCCCTCAGTATGTTAGCTAACTTTAGTTAGTTCAACATGTTTTTATTTGATCAACAGAAGCTATTCGGAAAAATCGGTTTATACCTTTTGGTCTGTTTTGACAGATTTCTGCCATTATTTGCATTTGCTTCTTATTGATTCCTTTTTTGAGTTCTCTTTAGGTGAATTGAGCTTTTTGAAGGAGTTACTACAGTAGCTTGTGTTTTTAGTGAAAAGCCTTGCTGTTTCAAAGCTTTTCCATAGGTCTAATATCTTTTGAATAAGCTAATGTTGCTAATGAAGATTGTGTGAAGTTTTGTATGAATAAAAAATTTCAGGTGTAGAGACAGAATGATGCAATGAGTTGAAGGATGGACAAAATCTCAAGCTTGGGGATGCCACCATGGTGTCACCCCAAGAAATATCCAAGAGGTACAAGCGTCAAAGCTTGGGGATGCCCAAGGCATCCCCTTCTTCATCAATAAAAAGCTCAGGTCTCTCTAGACACTTCGTTTTTATTGTTTCATGCACAGTTGTGTTGTTCTTGGAGCGTCTTAATTTTTGTTTGCTTTGGTTAGTTTCTTTAGTTTTCTTGAGTAGTTTGGACGCCCGTTCTCGCTGTGCTAATTGCAAATAAGTTGCTTGGTGTTGGAAAGGAGTAGTAAGTTCTTGCTTGAAGTGCAAGAGGAGCTTGCATTGACTGTGACTTAGACTTTAGCATGACATGCTAGGTGTTTTTTGATCTTATGCTTAGTGATTATTGCTGTAGAATGTCTTGTTCCAAAAAATTGGGGTTGCTTAGTGTGCCTTGAAGAAATTATGCGTTGTTTTAGCATGCAAAAGCATAGTATTGTGGTATTCTCCATTGATTTTTTGCTTGGGTTGACTTGGCACATGCTCACACCATGTTATGAGTATGACAAGTCACCATTAGCCTTTATGATCATTTAGTCCTTGACTTGTAGTACCACTCTTTGCTTTGATTAGTATGCTTTGTTGCACTGCATGATTATGGCCATTATTGCTCTCTTAGTTGGTTGCTCCCAGTCTTTTGCGAGCCTCCACTTGTATGAGTAAGCTCTACTCATGGCTCCAACTCCCAAGAAACCAAGTTATTCCAAAGTGTCCACTATAAACTCCTATGCATGGTGTGTTACACCATTCCAAGTATATTGTTGTTTTCAACTATCTTCCAATTAAAAACTATTTTGTTATGTGAAAACTTAGTGATTAAAGCCCTCATGAACTTGATGGCACACTTTATATTATTTCCCCTAATAAACTTGAACCATTGTGACAACTTTGTTGTATATGCTTGCACTTATAAGTTGGAATTAGCAGAACCGTGCTGTCATGGGGAACGTTTTCAACATTGCACTTGTACTTTGTACACAGTTGATATCATGCTCTTTTGTCTATGGATGTCACCGGTGTGAAATAAAGAGGGAACCTGTAAGTCCATTGAGTTTGTATCCTGTGTTAGAGAAACGCGTGGATGCTAGCCTAAGCCATGCCTAATCATGGTGGAAACTTGCAGCATCACCATAGTGAGCTATCTATGAAGCATCCTCAATAAAAAGCTATGCATATGGTAAATAAAAAGATTGCTGAGATGCTCATTGTCTGCTTGCCTTGTCATTTTGGTTATGGGAAAGCTCTTGTACCATGTGCAAGGGGTACCCCGTTGGCGGTTCTCAATGATATGCAAATACTTACAGTGACAAGAACTTAACTGGACCCAAAGTTGAGTATGCATGAGGTGTGGACCTCGTATTCAAGGGACTTGAGATTGCCAACTTATACTTCGTCAAGCATATACTCCATCTTTGCCACTTTAACCTTAATCACTTCAAGATGCTTATGATAGGGTCAATGAGGGATGAAAGCTAACAAGTACCATAATTTTTGGAAGCTCTTTTTGAAACTTGAAATCCCTGCTTCCCTTTATGAAGGGCCTTTTTTCCACCATTATTTAAGTCTCCACCTTCTATCATTTAGGCACCATTAAGAGAGCATAGTTGCCATTCTGTGTGAAGTGTCACAAAACTTATTGATTGATACATATTGTGATATTGCTTGTTCTTGCGCTATTTGTATCTAGTCACTCTTATAAACTTTGAAGGTGTCTTATGCATCTATTTGCTAATCTATGAGGGACAAGCTGAATGCCACTATGCCATGTTTTCTGTATGTGAAACAAACAAACATTTTTCAATGCATGTTATTCATGATCTTTGTTTGTAGCCTTTCATGTTGCATGCATAGTTACTTTGTCTTATTGTTATAACTCCATATTTCATGCACATGTTTAGAGTTCTTTGATCCCAGCTTTCAATGCTTGCAAATGGTTTGATCTTGGTTTTGAGGGTGCATGTCACCTCAAAAATTATTCTTTTATCACTTACCTACTCGAGGACGAGCAGGAGTTAAGCTTGGGGATGTTGATACGTTGGAAACGTATCTATAATTTTTTATGCTCCATGCTTGTTTAGTATCTACTTTGCTTTACTTGTCTACACTTTGAGGTGCTTTTTACATGTTTTCTGGTACTAACCTACTAACAAGTTGCAACAGTGCCAGATGCCTGTTTTCTGCTGTTTTTGGTTTCAGAAAAAGTTAGAAAGAAATATTCTCGGAATTGGACAGGACAAATGTCAAAGTCCATTACTTTCCGTGGGGAACAAGAAATCCAGAGGGGAGCCGTAGGGGCCGGCCAGGGTGGCCAGACCCACCCTAGGAGCGGGTGGGCCCTACCCCGCACCTGGCTAGGGTTTGGCCCCCTGGTCGCCTACTCGGCCTTCCCCTTCGCCTATAAGAATCCCCCAATGCAGAAACCCTAAGCACCCGATCAAAGCTCCACGAAATCGTCTGTAGCCGCCACCGTCGTCCTTAGATCGGGGGGATCTGAAGTTCTTCTCGGCGCCCTGCCGGAGGGGAGATCATCCCGGAGGCCTTCTCTCTGGTATGATGCGTGAGTAGTTCCACCTTGGACTATGGGTCCGTGTAGTACCTAGATGGTTGTATCTCCTCCTTTATGCTTTCATGTATAGATCTTGTGAGCTCCGTTCATGATCAAGATCTAATCTATTTGTAATCATGCATGTTGTGTTTGCGGGGATCCGATGGATATTGAGATTATTATGTTGGTTTTATTAATGGTTTTGTCTTTATGATTCTATCATGTCTGTGTTGTTTGAGATCTTGCATGCTCTCCGTTGTTAGTAGCTATCTTGGCCAAGTAGTTGCTAGTGACTCCAAGAGGGGGTATTTATGTTCGATAGTGGGTTCATGCCTCTAGTTTCCAAGGGAAGTGACAATAATCTCTTCGGTTGTAGATGTGCTGTTGCTACTAGGGAGAAAACAATGGTCTCTGGTTCATGGAACATGTGGACTGTTTACCATACACACTTTGCTTAAAGAAGTTTTCTGTTGCTTGCAACTTAATACTAGAGGGGGTTCGGATGATAACCTGAAGGTGGACTTCTAGCATAGATGCAGTTGGATGGTGGTCTATGTATCTTGTTGTATTGCCCAATCGAATCTCAGAGGATTTTTCTGACTAGTTATTGCATTGTTATGCCTTGCTCAGTTCCTGACAATTTCCCTGCTATAATTTGTTTACCCTTCATGCCATGTTGTTTATCTAAGGAGAGCACCTCTAGTGAACTATGGAACCCGGTCCAATCTTTACCATTGATACATCTTTCACTGTTACTTGTTTACTTGCTGCAAACCACCATTACCTTCCACACGGTATGTCTAATACTTTGTTACAGCAAACCGGTGAGCTTGACAACCTCACTAATTCGTTGGGGCAAAGTTTTGAGTTTGTGTTGTGTAGGTCTCCGCGTTGCTTGCAACACCTGTGTGACGTTTCCTTCCTCCTACTGGTTAGATAACCTCGGTTTCTTACTGAGGGAAAACTTGCTGCTGTGCTGCTTCACACCTTGCTCTTGGGGTTCCCAACTCAGCGCTCCTACATCAACTCAGCGCTGCGTCAACCTTGTACATTAGTAATGTGCAGGAGCCTTAGTGACATCTATTATACGGCCACACTGGACATACTTGGACCGATCTTTGTTACTCTGCTACAAATATACATTGCCCCACCCATCTAGCCACCCATATTCTTCTTTATATTCTCCCCAAGGAAAACCATTTCTACAACCTCAGTGATCCTTCTATCACCGATTGGGGTCCCCAAATATTTTATAGGCCACTGATGACCCACAAGTATAGGGGATCGCAACAGTCTTCAAGGGTAGTATAACCCAATTTATTGATTCGACACAAGGGGAGCCAAAGAATAATTATAAGCCTTAACACTGAGTTGTCAATTCAGCTGCACCTGGAAATACTCTTGCTCACAGTATTTTATTAGTAGCAATAGTTTTATAGTAGCAATAGCAAAGTAACAGTAGGAGTAAAACAAAGGCAGTAGTAACAATAGTAGCAAACATCAGGATTTGAGTGCGGTAGGCATAGGGATGGATGGACGGGCGTTGCATGGACGAGATTATTCATGTAATACCAAGATCTAGGGCATTTACAGATAAATAAGATAAATCATCCAAGTACTAAATAATCATAGGCATGTGTTCCATATATAGTCATACGTGCTCGCAATGAGAACTTGCACAACATCTTTTGTCCTGCCAGCCCGTTGCAGCGGGGCCTCAAGGGAATCTACTGGAAATTAAGGTACTCATTTTAATAGAGTACCGGAGCAAAGCATTAACACTCCATGAACACATGTGATCCTCATATCACAGCCATCCCCTCGAGCTATCCCAATTTCTGTCACTTCGGGGCCTTTGGTTCCGGACAATAATATCTGTAAACAACTTGCAGATAAGATCACAAACAATACTATCATCCTGAATCAATAACATGTTCAGATCTGAGATCATGGAACTCGGGCCCTAGTGACAAGAATTAAGCATAACAAGTTGCAACAAAGTCAAAAAGCACTAACAAAGATACTAGGCACCATGCCCTAACAATCTTATTCGATTACATGATAGATCTCATCCAATCCCTACCATCCCCATACCCTACTGCGAGGGATTACTCACTCATGGACCGGGAAACATGGATGGTTTATGGAGAGGCGTCAGTGATGATGATGGTGATGATCTCCTCCAATTCCCCGTCCTGGCAGGGTGCCAGAATGGAGTTTCTGGTTCTGAATCACGGTTTCTGGTAGTGGCGGCGCAACAGAACTCTCCCTGGAAAAACGTTAAACCCCCCCCTCTGTTTTTAGGTCAGAAGGCTTTATGTAGGCGAACAGGGAGACCGAGGGGGCGCCCGAGGTGGCCTCACCACCCCTTGGCGTGGCCTGGGCTAGCCCACACGGCCAGGGGGTGTGGCCCCCTCGTGGTCCTCCTCCATCTCATCTTCTGGCACCGTGAGTCTTCTGGTAAAATAGGAGTTTTGCGATATTTTCCGGGATTTTTCCTAAAAGTTTATTTTCTGCACAAAAACTAGACACCAAAGCAATTTTGCTGAAAAAAGCATCATTCTATGTTAGTTGTATCCAAATCACACAAATTATAGGAGAAACAATAGCAAACATGTTCGGAAAAGTAGATACGTTTTGGACATATCAACTCCCTCCCAAGCTTAGCTTATTGCTTGTCATCAAGCAACTCAGTTGAAACTGAGTGCGATAAATGAAACTTTCACGAACACATTTGCTTCATATGATGTATGTATTCTCAGCACATGAGTAAATACCTAGGAAATTCAAAATAAGGAGTATGCAACTAAGTCTACTCAAAAGTCAAAAGTCATGCAAGCTATGAAGAGGTTCCAACATAATAATAGTAAGTAGCATGAAACATAAGCAACATTGTAATGGTCATAAGAAGGTATGATAGAGTGGTATCTCGCTTGCCTTTGATTGTGGAGCAAAACATAAATGCCAAGGCACCTCTGAAGTTCAAGTGAAGACTAGAGATAAAAATATCAAAGATACAAGCATCAAAATTATGTCATAATTAACCAAGTTTTGAGAAAAGCACATTACACTAAGAATGACAACTATGCTCTCAAGAAGGTGCTCATAGAATAAGTGGGGACTCGACAAAGAAGTGAAAAGGTTTTGAAAAGTTTGAAAGGCTTCCAAATGCTGAAAGTATGGTACTCATTAGCTTTGAGCTCTCATTGCCCCTATCATAGGCATATTTAAGTGGTTAAGTTTAAAGTGAGGTCCAATATGAGTTATATGCTCGACAAACCATAAACTGGAAATCTCATGTCCCTTGAGTACGAGGGTCGTTCCTCATGCTACTCAACTTTAGTTACCGGTAAGTTCTTGTCATTGTAAATACATGTGTATCATAGAGAACCGCCAACGGGGTACCCCTTGCCCCATGATACAGAAGCTATACCATATCAAAATGACAAGGAAACAGACAGTGAGCATCTCAGCAATCCTTTATTTACCATGGGAATGGTGCATAACTTTTTTATCTTCTCTTTTTCTCTATTCTTTTTTCTGAGGATGCTTCATAGATTGCTCACTATGGTTATGCTGCAAGTTTCCACCATGATTAGGCATGTCTTAGGCTAACGGCCTAGGCGTTTCTCTAACACATATACATAACTCCATGGACTTACAAGCTCCCCTTTTATTTCACACCACCGACACCCGTAAACAAAAGAGCATGATATCATCTGGATAATATTTACAGGTGTTGAAAGCGTTCCCCGTGACAACACGGTTCTTCTAACTCCTAGCCTATAATTTGCAAGCATATAAACTTTCATGGACAATCACAATGGTTCAAGTTTATTAAGTGCAAGAAAATAAAGTGTGCCATCAAGTTCGTGAGAGATTTACTAACTAACTTTCTCATAACAAGCAAACATTTTATTTGGAAGAAAACAAGGCATAATGAATATGCACGGAATAGCAAATGGTGCTAATAGGTAGGTATGTCAGACACTTTTCGACAATTTTGGTTTGGGGAGTTGGAAGCACGAGTAGAGATCATACTCAGTGCAAGTGAAGGCTAGCAATAGAAAGGGAGCAGCAAACGAGAGAGCAATAACTATAATAATCATGCTTGCAACAAAATAAAATTAATTATGGCATAAAAGTGATACAAGAACTCTGAGGCAAAATAAATCATCGAGGCTTAACTGACTTTTGTTCAGTCATATGCATGGGTGAGCATGTGCCAAGTCGATTCAAATGAAACATTCAGAGGAGGATACCACAATGTCATACCAAGTTATGAATAGAACAATGCAAGCAAACATTCATGTGACATGCTACAAACTATTATCAAGCTGGAGCTAATGATAAGAGAGCAAGAAATACAAAGCATCCATTAAATAACATACACCTTACATGAACAAACTAAGCATGACTGATACGTCGGAAACGTATCTATAATTTTTTATGTTCCATGCTTGTTTACTATCTACTTTGCTTTGCTTTATCCATACTTTGAGGTGTTTTTATATGTTTTCTAGTACTAACCTATTAAAAAGTTTCCACAGTGCCAGTTGCCTGTTTTCTTATGTTTTTGGTTCTAGAAAGGCAGAAAATCAATATTCTCAGAATTGGGCGGGACAAAAGCCAAAGTCAATATTTTACCGTGGGGAACACGAAGCCGGAGTATGAGAAGGAGGGGACCCATCAGGGGGCCACACACCCAGGCCGCGCGGGTGGGCCCACCCCGCGCCTGGAGGGGTGCAGCTGCCCTAGTGCCCCCCTACCTCGCATCTTTGCCTATAAGAAGCCCCCGATGCAGAAACCCTAGGCACCCAATCAAAATTCCACGAAACTGTCTGTAGCCGCCGCCACCATCGTCCCTAGATCGGGGGGGCATCTGAAGCTCTTCTCAGCACCCTGTCGGAGGGGAGATCATCCCAGAGGCCTTCTTCTTCATCATGCCAGCCTCCGGTATGAACCGTGAGTAGTTCCACCTTGGACTACGGGTCCATGTAGTAGCTATATGGTTGTATCTCTTCCATGTGCTTTCATGTCTAGATCTTGTGAGCTCCGTTCATGATCAAGATCTAATCTATTTGTAATCATGCATGTTGTGTTTGTGGGGATCCGATGGATATTGAGATTACTATGTTAGATTGATTAATGGTTTTGTCTTATTGATTCTATCATGTCTGTGTTGTTTGTGATCTTGCATGCTCTCCATTGTTAGTAGCTATCTTGGCCAAGTAGTTGCTAGTGACTCCAAGACGGGGTATTTATGTTCGATAGTCGGTTCATGCCTCTACTTAATCAAGGGAAGTGACAGAAATATCTACGGTTGTAGATGTGTTGTTGACACTAGGGAGAAAACAACGGTCTCTTGTTCATGGAACAAGTGGATTGTTTACCTTACACACTTTGCTTAAAGCAGTTGTCTGTTGCTTGCAACTTAATACTAGAGGGGGTTCGTATGATAACCCAAAGGTGGACTTCTAGTCATAGATGCAGTTGGATGGTGGTCTATGTATATTGTTGTATTGCCCAATTGAATCTCATAGGATCTTTTTGTCTAGAATTTTATTGTTATGCCTTGCTCAGTCCTGTCAATTTCCATGCTGTAATTTGTTTACCCAGCATGCCATGTTTGTTTATCTACGGAGAACACCTCTAGTGAACTATGGACCCCAGTCCAATATTTACCATTGATACATCTTCCACTGTTACTGTTTACATGCTGCAAACCATCATCACCTTCCACACCATACAGTTAATACTTTGTTACAGCAACTGGTGATATTGACAACCTCACTGTTTATTGGGGCAAAGTCTTGAGTTTGTGTTGTGCAGGTTTCCATGTTGCTTGCAACACCTTTGAGACGTTTCCTTCCTCCTACTGGTTCGATAACCTTGGTTTCTTACTAAGGGAATACTTGCTGCTGTGCTCTTCACATCTTGCTCTTGGGGTTTCCCGACATAGCGCTCTTAGGCGCCATCAATGCCCACAATGATGAGTATATGTGCAAAAATGAAAACAAATAGAGTTCATTACTAGCTTCTTCCATGAACATGAGACCGTTGTTTTCTCCCTAGTGGCAACAACACATCGGGAGCTATCGCATAACCAAAATGACAAGGCAAGCAGACAATGAGCATCTCAGCGATCTTTTTATTTACTATGTGCATAGCTTTTTATTGAGGATGCTTCACAGAATGCTCACTATGGTGATGCTGCAAGTTTCCACCATGATTAGGCATGGCTTAGGCTAGCGGCCCAGGCGTTTCTCTAACACAAAATACATAACTCCATGGACTTACAAGCTCCCTCTTTATTTCACACCGGCGACATCCATAGACAAAAGAGCATGATATCAATTGTGTACAAAATACAAGTGCAATGTTGAAAACATTCCCCGTGACAACACGATTCTCCTAATTCCAACGTATAAGTGCAAGCATATACAACTTAGATGACACAATGGTTCAAGTTTATTAGGGGAAGGAATATAGAGTGTTCCATCAAGTTTGTGAGGGCTTTAATCACTAAGTTTTCACATAACAAAATAGTTTTTAATTGGAAGATAGCTAAAAACAAGAATATACTGGGAATGGTGTAACACACCATGCATAGGAGTTTATAGTGGACACTTTGGAATAACTTGTTTTTTGGGAGTTGGAAGGATGAGTAGAGCTTACTCATACAAGTGGAGGCTAGCAAAAGACTGGGAGCAACCAACTAAGAGAGCAATAATAGCCATAATCATGCCGAGCGACAAAACATTACTAATCAAAGCATAGAGTGGTACTACAAGTAAAGGACTAAATGATCATAGAGGATATGGTGACTTGTTAATAGTCATAACATGGTGTGATCATGTGCCAAGTCAACCCAAACAAAACATCAAAGGAGAATACCACAATACTATGCTTTTGCATGCTAAAACAACGCATGATTCTTTCAAGGCACATTAAGCAATCCCAATTGTTTGGAACAAGACATGCTACAAAAATAATCACTAAGCATAAGGTCAAAACAACACCTAGCATGTCATGCTAAAGGCTAAGACATAGTCAATGCAAGCTCCTCTTGCACTTTCAAGCAGGAACTTCCTACTCCTTTCCAACACCAATTGACTTATTTGAAACAACACAGCGAGAACGGTGGTCCAAACTAATTTATTCAAGCAAACTAAACAAACAAAGAAAACCAAACAAAAACTAAGAAGCTCCAAGAACAACACAACAGTGCATGAAACAATAAAAACGAAGTGTCTAGGAAGACCTGAGCTTTTTATTGATGAAGAAGGGGATGCCTTGGGCATCCCCAAGTTTTGACGCTTGTACCTCTTGGATATTTCTTGGGGTGACACCGGGGTGGCATCCCCAAGCTTGAGCTTTTTTCCATTCTTCATCTCATTACGTAATTCTTTCTCTACACCTGAAATTTTTGCTTCATACAAAACTTCACACAATCTTCATTAGCAACATTAGTTTATTCAAAAGATAATAGACCTTTGGGTTTAGCTTTGGAACAACAAATTTTTTCACTAAAACCACAAGCTACTGTAGCAACTCCTGCAAAAATCTCAATTCCCCAAAAGAGAACTCAAAAAGGAATCAATAAGAAGCAAATGCAAATAATGGCAGAAATCTATCAAAACAGACCAGCAGGTAGAAACAGTTTTTTTCGAAAATCTTCTGTTGCTCAAATCAAAAAGTGTTGAACGAACTAAAGTTAGCTAACATACTGGGGGATTTATTTGTACATTTTCAGCTCAATCCGAATTACAGATACTCCTCGCGAATTTTTATGGTGGAGGATATAAATCTGTTTCGGGACAACAACTCCCCAAATCTTACTTCCCTCTCATTAGAGGTCATTCTTGGCACAAAAATCAAAAAAAAAAGGATAAGGAGAGGTCATTACTGAAGTAATAACTTCCAAGACTCAAGGAAACTCTTGGGTTATCTCCCAACAAGTACTTTTCTTTAACGCCTTTAAGCTAGGCACAAGAAGCAAGAAATCAAGTATTTTCAAATGAGGAAGCATTACCCCTCTTGTTCCTACCTTTCTTCTTTTCTTTAGGGAAATATGATTTCTTACTGGAGAAGCAAAATGCATAATGCCTTTTCCCACATCTATTATAGCTCCAAGGTGTTTCAGTAGGGATATCCCAAGTGTAATTTGTCCTTTGCCTACACATTCAATAACAAGATAATCAGTAGAAACCCTTTTCCCTGAGATTTTTGTAAACACACCTTCAGCTATTCCAATGGGTAATAAAGTGGCATTATTGGTAAGAGATATTTCTTCTCCTCCTTTATAAAGTCCCCAAAGACTCATAAATATATTTAGGCATGAGGAAAAACTTAGACATGATATCACAACGAGCATCAAAAGTTGCACTATTTATAGTGACTTTGATTGTGGGAAGCCACTTTGAAGGCCCAGAATTCATTGGAACATAATTATTGTACTCCCTAAGTGTGTGATAGCAACTGTTCAAAGCAGCAGTAATGGACTCAAGAGTGTTTAACCTAGCAAAAATATTTATGAAAGAGGAATCAGACTTGCGAGGTGTATTATAAATTATAATAAATTCCTTTATGGCATCAAAAGCTTCATCCTCAGTACATTGAAAAATATCTTTCCCAGCCACAGCATCCAAAGCATATCTATAACAAAGAGCAATACCGCGGTAGAAACTATTGATAACCAAGCTAAGACTCATCTTAGGCTCAGTTTCCCTTTGTAAAGCAGAGATTCTAGAGCAAGCTTCTTCAAAACTCTCTTCACCTTTTTGCTTGAAAGCAAAGATCTCTTCCATAGGTGTCAGAGAGATAGGACCAAAACCAGACATGGTAGCAACTAGGGTAGGAACTAATTTTTTGTGTTTTTGATAAGAGAAAGCAAACCAAACTAGACTAATTTTTTTTGGAGTTTTTGATAAAAAAGGAAAATAAAACCAAGCAAAAGAAACTAATCAAACTAAAAACAAAGTAAAGAGAAAGGTTGAGGAGGACTCCCCTTGGGAAGACGTCATTAGCTTCCCTGGCAATGGCGCCAGGAAAGTCTTGATGGCGCTGCTTCAATGTGGGAGCGCTTCGTCGGGATACCCCAAGAGCAAGGTGTGAGGCAGCACAACAGCAAGTTTTCCCTCAGTAAGAAACCGAGGTTATCGAACCAGTAGGAGGAAGGAAACATCTCAAAGGTGTTGCAAGCAACGTGGAAACCTGCACGACACAAACTCAAGACTTTGCCCCAACGAAACAGTGAGGTTGTCAAGCTCACCGGTTTGCTGTAACAAAGGATTAACTCTATGGTGTGGAAGGTGATGATGGTTTGCAGCAAGTAAAAAGTAACAATGGAGGATGTATCAATGGTAAAGATTGGATCGGGGTCCATAGTTCACTAGAGGTGTTCTCCTTAGATAAACAAACATGGCATGAAGGATAAACAAATTACAGCAGGGCAATTGACAGGAACTGATCAAGGCATAACAATGCAATACTACACAAAAAGATCCTATGAGATTCGATTGGGCAATACAACAATATACATAGACCGCCATCCAACTGCATCTATGACTAGAAGTCCACCTTTGGGTTATCATCTGAACCCCCTCCAGTATTAAGTTGCAAGCAACAGACAACTTCTTTAAGCAAAGTGTGTAAGGTAAACAATCCACTTGTTCCATGAACAAGAGACCGTTGTTTTCTCCCTAGTGGTAACAACACATCTACAACCGAAGAGATTTCTGTCACTTCCCTTGGAAACTAGAGGCATGAACCCACTATCGAGCATAAATACCCCTCTTAGAGTCACTAGCAACTACTTGGACAAGATAGCTACTAACAACGGAGAGCATGCAAGATCACAAACAACACAGACATGATAGAATCAAATAGACAAAACCATTAATCAATCTGACATAGTAATCTCAATATCCATTGGATCCCCGCAAACACAACATGCATGATTACAAATAGATTAGATCTTGATCATGAACGGAGCTCACAAGATCTATACATGAAAGCACAAGGAGGAGATACAACCATCTAGCTACTACATGGACCCATAGTCCAAGGTGGAACTACTCACGGTTCATACCGGAGACTAGCATGATGAAGAAGAAGCCCTCCAGGATGATCTCCACTCCGGTAGGGTGCCGGGAAGAGCTTTAAATCCCCCCTAATCTATAGATGATGGTGGCGGCGGCTATATACGGTTTCGTGGAATATTGATCGGGTACTTAGGGTTTCGGCATCGGGGGGACTTTATAGGCGAAGAGGCGAGCCACGGGGGCCACCAGAGCGGCTGCACCCCCCAGGCACGGGGTGGGCCTACCAGCACGGCCAGGGGATGTGGCCCTCTGGTGATCCTTCTCCATCTCGTCTTATGGCTTCGTGTTGCCCACGGTAAAATATTGACTTTGGCTTTTGTCCTGTCCAATTCCGAGAATATTGATTTTTTTGCCTTTCTGGAACCAAAAACAGAAGGAAATAGGCAACTGGCATTGTGGAAACTTGCTAATAGGTTAGTACCAGAAAGCATATAAAAACACTTCAAAGTGTGGACAAAGCAAAGCAAAGTAGATAGTAAACAAGCATTGAACATCAAAAATTATAGATACGTTTCCGACGTATCATTCTCCAACAAAATGCTCCAACCCTGCATTAGAAATCAGAGTTTGGAAATCCTGAAATATCCCTGTAGCTCTCATGAATTCTTAGCATATATAAATGGAAGAGAAAACTTCCTCCTCGCGGTGTACTTTCATAACCTCCGGTACCCTTAGTTCATGTTGACTCAGTTGGTATTCACTCATCTTATTTTCTGAAATTTTTAGACAAACATTAAGCCAAGTGATTTCCAGGTTAATAAATAATGAGGAACTACTATAGGAACTTGCTAGAGGGCTAAACATGCATCAAAATGAAATCTCTAAGCATAGAACACGCATGCAAGCTCACACAACCTGACACCTACAGTAGCAAAATACTCAAGATACAATCAACCAATCAAAATCCTAATTGGACAAGCGGAGGAGGCACATATAGGAGAGCAATCCCTCCAAAATTTAGCAGCAAAGATGGGCTGAACAAGGATATCAAAAATTGGGAGCAAGAACAGCAGGAACTCGAGCTTTGGGAAATTTTCCGGTGTTTTTTGGGAGAGAGAAAGAAGTGGCTAGAAGGAGGCTAAGTGGAGGGCCAGGGGTGGCCCACACCTAGTCCAGGCGCACCCTGGGGCTGGCCGCGCCACCAGGGGGTGTGCTGGCCTGGTCTGTCCCCCTGGGTCACTCCAGGTGCCCTTTTGCCCCTTTTTTTGAGAAAACATTTAATATGAATTGTCTGAAGTTTTTCGGGAAACTTTATTTTTGGGCAATTTTCAGGTTATGAAAATTGATTTTCTCGCAGAAAAAGATTTTTGAAAGACACAAAAGCAAACCAAAACTAAAACTGCAGAAGTTCTAAGACACTCTAAAAATCAAGAAACTAGCAAAACAAAGACAAACAATACGAAAAGCAAAGATTGGAATGGAGAAAGATAGAAGTGAGCAAGGATAATCATTGTGAAAGCATTGTTTTGTCCATTAAAATCCCTTTGTTAACAAGGTTGATCAGGTCTTGTTACCAAAACAATTTTATATGAAACAAAACTTTGCATTTCACTAAATGATTATGTTACCTCAATCTTGATAGCAATAGTCTCAATCATAATAGTTTCAAAATTTTCTTGTGGAATGGGACAATATATTTCTCCAACCTTGATGCCCTCAATATTTTTAATTGAATTTAGGCCATAACTCTTATAAATATTGTTTGCGAAATAGACCGTATGATCTTTGTCATTAATATTAAAAGTTACTTTTCCTTGATTACAATTGATGACAGCACCTGCGGTATTAAGAAAAGGTCTCCTGAGAATAATAGACATATTATCATCTTCAGGCATCTCAAGCACAACAAAATCAGTTAGAACCAAGAAATTATGAGCCAGTTGAACAGGAACATCCTCACATATACCAACAGGAATAGTAGTAGACTTATCAGCCATTTGCAAATATATATCAGTTGGTATCAATTTTTCTAGTTGAAGTCTCTTGTAGAGAGAAAAAGGCATAACACTAACGCTAGCTCCCAAATCACACAAAGAAGTTGTAACATAATTATTTTTAATAGAGCAGGGAATAGTTGGAATACCTGGATCACCAAGTTTCTTTGGAACCTTACCATTGAAGGAATAATTAGCAAGAAAAGTAGAAATTTCCTCATTAGGAATCTTCCTTTTATTAGAGATAATATCCTTCATATACTTTGAATAAGGAGGCAACTTAATAGCATCAGTCAAAGGAATTTGCAAAAATAAAGGTTTCATCCACTCACAAAACTTGTTATAGTGTTCTTCCTCCTTTGACTTGTGTTTCTTATTAGGAAAAGGCATTGGTTTTTGCACCCAAGGTTCTCTTTCACTACCATGTTTATTAGCAATAAAATCTTCCTTAGTGTACTTAGTGTTCTTAGTGTGCTTTTCAGGTTCCTCTTCAATTTCTTCCTTATCAGGAGCATCATTTTTATCATTACCACTTTTAGTTTCAGCATCAGAGACAGATATACTATTAGGATCTATAGCAGGTTCAGAAGGTTCCTCAACTGTTTTATGTTTCTTTTTTCTTTCTCTTAGAAGAAGTACCACTATTTTCAGCTTGTTGAGAATCCTGCTCAATTCTTTTAGGATGTCCCTCTATATATAAGGATCCTGAGTGGTAGCACAACTCCTAGTTCTAATTTCATCAGCATGTTTATTTCCAGAAGCATTAACTAGCATATCCTTTTGTACTTTAGCAAGTTGATCAATTTGAGTTTGAACCATTTGAAAATGTTTAACAAGCATTTTAACATCATTAGCAGTGCTTTCCACAATATCTTTCCACTCATTAATAGCTCTAGAGTTTTCCAATAAATGATTCTGAACTTGTTTATTAAAATTACCTTGTTTAACAATAAAAGTATCAAGTTCCTCTAAGCATTGATCAGGAGGTTTACCATAAGGAATATCACCTTCATCAAAGTGTTGGAGAGAGTGTACCTCAATAGTGGATAAATGGGAGATTGGCTTACATAATTCTTCTATAGGTGGTAAATTCTTCACATCTTCAGATCTAATACCCTTCTCCTTAAGACATTTTTTAGCTTCTTTCATCACTTCATCATTTAATTCATTCACTCCCCTCTTCTTGGGTGTTGGTGTTGGAATTGGCTCTAGTACAATGGGTTCAGGTGTAGTTGTCTCAGGTGTAATTGGCTCAGTTGTAGTCCAATCATCATAATTCTTGCTTATTTTAGCCATTAATTCTTCAGCTTCTGCATGAGTTCTTTTCCTGAAAACACAATTAGCAAAACTATCCAGATATATCCTAGATTTATCAGTTAGTCCATTATAATATATATCAAGAAGCTCATTTTTAGGTAATGGACATCCAGGATGTACATGAATCAAGGCACAGAACCTTGTCCATGACATGCAATTTCTCTTCTTCTCCCTGTTTAAAATCAAAAAGTTTCTGCAAAACAGCATGTCCAGTACTAGGAGGGAAATATTTCTGAAAGAAAGTAGCAATCAAGCAAACAGGTCTATCAATGGATCCAGGAGGTAACCTATTAAACCAAGCTTTAACTTCTCCTTTTAGTGAAAATGGGAAGATTTTAGCAACAAAGTAGGTGCGCATCTTAATATCATTAGAGAATAAGGCACTCATAGTAGAAAGCTCAGTCATATGTGCCACAGCCCTTTCATTCTCAGTCTCACAAAAAGGTTCTTTCTCAACAATGTTTATATAGGATAAATCAAGAGAGAAATCATGATCTTTATCTTTAATGTCGATGGGAGAAGTAGCAAACTTAGCAATATGAGATAGTTTAGTTATAATAGTATGTTTCTCAACGAGACTCCTAATAGCATTAGCACCATGTGTGTTTCGACATTCTTCAATAAATTCATCAGTCATTTCAATATAACCATCATTAATATCATAACTCTCTCTAGACTCAAGTGAGCTAACAGGTGTAATAGTGTCTTCACTAGGAGTTTCAGTGTTTCCCAATATAGTTCTAGCAATTGTAGCATCTAGGAAAGGACCTAATGAACCACTCTCATCAAGCACAGTAGAAGTAACATCATGAGCATCAAAAGAAATTTTAGATTCGGCAATTGTAGCAGTGTGTGTAGCATGTATATGTGGTGGTGGTGTAACAAGCTTACTTATAACAGATGGTGAATCAAGAGCAGTAGAGGTGTTTAGAACTGTACCTATTCTTGTAGTGGATGGTAAAATAAGAATTTTTTTATCACGAGACTTTCCCATGATGAAAAGAATAGCAGCAAACAATAATAAATCCAAGTGAACTTACAAATAAAGCTATGCTCCCCGACAACGGTGCCAGAAAATAGTCTTGATGACCCACAAGTATAGGGGATCGCAACAGTCTTCGAGGGTAGTATAACCCAATTTATTGATTCGACACAAGGGGAGCCAAAGAATATTTATAAGACTTAACAACTGAGCTGTCAATTCAGCTACACCTGGAAATAGTCTTGCTCACAGTAGTTTACCAGTAGCAATAGTTTTCTAGTAGCAATAGCAAAGTAACAGTAGCAGTAAAACAAAGGCAGTAGTAACAATAATAGCAAACAATAGGATTTGAGTGTGGTAGGCATAGAGATGGATGGACGAGTGTTGCATGGACGAGACTATTCATGTATACCAAGATCTAGGGAATTTTTAGATAAATAAGTCCAAGTACTAAATAATCATAGACATGTGTTCCATATATAGTCATACGTGCTTGCAATGAGAACTTGCTCAACATCTTTTGTCCTGCCAGCCCGTTGCAGCGGGGCCTCAAGGGAATATACTGGCAATTAAGGTACTCCTTTTAATAGAGTACCGGAGAAAAGCATTAACACTCCATGAACACATGTGATCCTCATATCACAACCATCCCCTCGGGCTGTCCCAATTTCTGTCGCTTTGGGGCCTTTGGTTCCGGACAATAATATGTGTAAATAACTTGCAGATAAGATCACAAACAATACTATCATCCTGAATCAATAACATGTTCAGATCTGAGATCATGGCACTCAGGCCCTAGTGACAAGCATTAAGCATAACAAGTTGCAAAAAATTCAAAAAGAACTAACAAAGATACTAGGCACCATGCCCTAACAATCTTATTCAATTACATGATAGATCTAATCCAATCCCTACCCTCCCCATAGCCTACAGCGGGGATTACTCACTCATGGATGGGGAAACATGGATGGTTGATGGAGAGGCGTCGGTGATGATGATGGCGATGATCTCCTCCAATTCCCCGTCCCGGCAGGGTGCCAGAATGAAGTTTCTGATTCCAAATCGCGGTTTCTGGTGGTGGCGGCGCAGCGGAACTCTCCCTGGAAAAACATCAAACCCCCCTCTTTTTGAGGTCAGAAGGCTTTATGTAGGCGAAGAGGGAGACCGAGGGGGCGCCCGAGGTGGCCTCACCACCCGAAGGCGCGGCCTGGGCTGGCCCGTGCAGCCAGGGGGTGTGGGCCCCTCGTGGCCCTCCTCTGTCGCATCTTCTAGCTCCGCGAGTCTTCTGGTAAATTAGGAGTTTTGCGATATTTTCTGGGTGTTTTCCTGAAAGTTTATTTTCTGCACAAAAACTAGACACCAAAGCAATTCTGCTAAAAACAGTGTCAGTCTGTGTTAGTTGTATCCAAATCACACAAATTAGAGGAGAAACAATAGCAAAAGTGTTCGGGAAAGTAGATACGTTTTGGACGTATCAACCACTCACCCTTCTAGCAATTAAACAAATCAACATACATTTGCAATTTTACATCATCATGTTGCATCAACATAATCTCACTTTCATCAAAATCGGTCTACAACCCTAACATTAATTCAAAGATGTATAGAAGTAGCTTGAGATTTCTAGCATATGTACATCATCCTGAGTCAACAAGATGGTATCATCTGCATATTGCAAGATGGAACATCCATTGTGTAGCACCCTGGGAAAAGACCGTAATTTACAAATTGCCAATTGTTATTTTTTTGTATCATCATGATGCATATTTTGATCCTAAAAATATTTACTAAATACCTGTCAATTGTTTACTACATCACCTCTCCTTTATTTCAAATATAAAAATCTATTTATCCTCTTACAATATTTTCCTAAAAATATTAAAAAGGGGGTTTAAACATAACAAAAAAAAATAGAAAATATTTTATAAATAAAATAAATTGTAGACCTAAACCGGCCATGCCCAAAAGGCCCAGCCGGTTGAAACCCTAACTAGCCTAGACCTAACCCTAAACCTCCTGCCCACAACACCACCCTAACCACCACCACCTGCCCACACACTGCATGCACTCGCACGCACCAAAACGCCACTCACCTGCAGTCAACCCTCCCGCGCACCGCCCTGCCCCCCGCCTAGCCCCACCCCACGGCATACACGCCCCCCGCACGCTAGGAACCCCACTCGCCGCCACCCCGCTCCACTCGGCCCAACCCAAACCGCGCGCCGATACCGAGCAATCTACCCCGCGCTCCCCTTCTCGCATCCCCACCTCCCTGCCTCTCTTCTCTGTGCCATCGACCGCTCCTGCCGCTACCGCTTGGCTCTCCCCTGCGAGCTCCCAAATGCACCGGTTGCCGCCTCTTTCCCCTGCGACCTCCCAGACACGCCGGCTGCCGCCTCTCTCCCCTATTGGCCGCCGCCGCTAGGACCTGCGAGCCGAGATCCCCGCCACCTCGTCCCCTAAGCACCGTCGTTCTCTGCCCAGTCGCCTGCAAGCTCCGGTCGTGCCTCTACAAATCCTTCATCATTGCTAGGAGCTTTGCATCTCCCCGAGCCCTCGTAGAGCCGCGTACTCCATCGTGCCCGCATGTGCTTACCTTTGGACGAGCGTACGGCCGCTGCTGCCGCGCTTCACCTCGTCCTAGCCTCCCATTCCTTCCTCTGCCCCAGCATCGCCCCGCGACACCCTCTGGCCGTGCTCGCCTTCGTGCCTCCCTCCAGCCAGTCGAGGTCGCCTGCTCCATTTCGATGCCGCCATGGACCCCGTCGTCCCATGCATCATCACACTTTCCCTCTGCCTCGATCACATCGGCCTCCTCATTTTGTTTTTCCTCTAGTCATACCGGGCGTGTTGGTGCTATAGATCTCCTATCGCTTCTATCATCTTCGATCTAGGAACCCCGCAAGGATTCAACCTTTTGTTGTTCTTTGGTGGTGCCCGTGTGGTCTTTGCTATGCGTCTTCAGTTGTTGTCGCCAAGGGTCTTCGTTGTTGCTGTGGAGCGAGTGCCGCAACCCGAATGACAAGATGATTGTGTCGCAAAGATCGTCGTAACGGGCCATCAAGCACCCCTACATGGACCCGAAGACCAACAAGCTCTCCGACCCAGGACCCGAAGATGTCGAGATCCCAGACGCCAAGTTATCCACATGGATCTCGAAGCCCTATTCCCGGATACGATGTCCGAGACCGAACCCGATCCCCATTGAACCCCAAGACCATCGGTGCCAAACCCTAATGTTTGACCCTTTTCGAGCCCCTATTTTTATAAATGCTTTATATATCTTGTTGCATATTAAATTGTTCATGCTCGCATCTCATCATGTGGTTTGTGGGGTACTTTGTCGACTCACTTAATAATTCAATATGGAGACCATATGCGATCTATTTTAGTCATAAATTGGCTCCATTTAAATTGATGTAGTGAACCGATGCTATATTAAATATTGTTAATACAATATTTAAATTGTAGGGTATCTAAACAATTTGAAACACATAATAAATTGTCGGGACTCTAGTTCTGCTTAATATTGCCTAATCACATTGCACCTTTTCCATTTCATGCATCATGCCCGATCTTCTGTTGTAGAATTAAATAGTGCATTCCGGTAATTCTATTAGTGCCTTGCTTATTCACAGATTAAGCTGATGAGTTGATGCAAGTGTGGACCCGATCTTTGGATGAAGCTTTGGCAATGTTTCTCAGGCGAGCATTTCTCCCCCTTTCTACCTATTTTGTGCAGTTATAGTATTTATTTCCTTATGTTGATCTATTGCTATCTTTGTTACGATGCTTTAGCTTCCATGCACCATTTATATTCCTTGCAGCCTCTATATTGCTTGGGACACCTCCTATTACCTGTTTTCTGGTAGATAGTCGGCCTTGCGAGTCATAGTTGCTTGCTCAGGTGCTGCTTCACATCGCCGATATTCCATTGATATTGGGGGTTGGCACATTCTTAATGGTGGAGATGATCATGACTTTAATTATAGTTTATTAATTAATATTGGTGGTAGATATAACTAATGCATAACCATCGGTGGGTAATAGTCAATATTTGGTTTTAAACCGCCCACTTGTGTCCACCTAGGACACATGTTCCGAGATCGAGTGTGCTAACCACAGGTGGGGTGTGTGGGCACCCCCATCGGCTTACTACCTGCTTTGAAAGTACTGTACCGGGGGCCACAATCTAGTTTGTGATGTTATTACTATTTTATACGTATGACATGCTTTACTTCTTTAATTCCTACCGTTTCTCGTGGAGAGCATTTACTTTCTGCACTGTTTAGGAACCTTGTGCCATGTTTTCACTTTATCAACAAGCCCATTCACACTTTCGGATTTCGAGTCATTTACAGCCGTCGCCACACATCCTGGGTCCGTATCGGAGCCGACCGACTTTGTTGCGGGTAGCTTAGTGGGGTGGCCCCCATGTACTTGCTTTGGGTCTAGGAAACGTCGTTTCCAAGGACCCACCGATATACTGTTGGGTGTAATGTTCATGATCTTGTACCTACCTGATCTGGCAAAAAGGATCGAAGTACGTGTGGACTTTGGTGCACCCGTGCAAGGTTAAATATTTTCGAAAATCCGGTTATGAACGACTTGGAGCACAGTTTTTTGATCATAGATAACTATAACTAAAGTTTACTGTTATAATTTGACTTGAATCTGATATGACTAGTAAGTTGGATAACCACCATGTAAAGAATGAATAAAACTGCCAACTAAGTGAGTTTCCTCAGCAAGACTTCCCCATTTGGTCCCGATGGGAGAAATACCAGGATGAGTATATTTGGTGGTAGTATCAGATAGGTTCCGCATAGGTCTTTCTTTTCTCTCTCTAATAGCCGACATTTGTATCGAGTCTCTATAGGTTGTTTAGTGCATGTTGTGCTGCCGCTTCAGTCCACCATACCTATGTAGGCGAGAGCCACCGAATTCTAAGTCTCGCCGTGTACTAGCCTCAGTACTGACCACTCTCTTCCTCCTTTGCCCTTTGTCGGTGCCCATTTTGTTTTAGCAGGTTTGAGATCAACGTCGTTAGCAGGGTTATCCTTCCGACTTGACCTGGGCAGGGTTATGGACGCCATTGGTTATTCTTCAGGGATCTTATTGTAGGGGTTCGTAGCATGGAAAACAAAAAATTTCTACCGCATGAACACACAATCAAGATCTAATCTATGATCAAGCCAAGATCTATCTACTAGATCGGTGCAACAAGTTGATAGAGTACCAACCCTCGAAGATCCAAAGCGGTTAACGAGAGAAGATTCTCGTGGGTGATGTAGTCGTTCACTTGCCGATCTCAAGATCACGTAGACGATCCTTCCGGCGCCGCGTTCTGGCAGCGCTCCCGCAGTCGGTCACACGTATGGTACTCGATGATGACCTTCCTCTCCCTTGTTCCAGCAGGCAGCGGAGGTTGTAGCTCTCTCCTCACGATTCCAACAGCACGACGGCATGGTGTCGGAAGTAGAGGGGAGATCCCGCAGGGCTTCGCCTAAGACGGAGCGAGTATGGTGGAGTAGAGGGAGCCCCGGCGATCTAGGTTTAGAGGGCTGAGGTTTAGAAGTAGCTAGCAACTAGAGTTTAGCTAGTCGGTAGAGGTTTAGAGGAGATCTATATTGGTCACAACTAGACAGGGGGCGGCGGCCAACCTAGGGTTTCTTGGGCGCCTAGGTCAAGGGGGATACCTTGGGGTGCGCCCCTACCCCTCCTTATATAGGTGAGGGGCGTCCAAGGGTGTTCCCAACCCAGGTGGAAACCCTCCCTAACTCAGAAACCCTCCTAACTCAGAAAACATGTTGGGATTTGACTTTTTCAAACTGCCTTTTTTTTACTTTCAAATTAGAGTTTGATTTCTCTCTTCCAAGTGTCCAGCCAAGTGACCTAGGACATGATGCAACCATTACAATTTCTCATGACACATCCATGTACCCTTCCCCTTCCAGATCGGTGAACCTTCTAGACCCTTCTAGAACATTCCGGTGAAAACACCGGAATCATTCCCGAACTCCAAAATTGGACTTTCCTT
Source organism: Avena sativa (assembly GCA_916181665.1). Taxonomy (NCBI): domain Eukaryota; kingdom Viridiplantae; phylum Streptophyta; class Magnoliopsida; order Poales; family Poaceae; genus Avena; species Avena sativa. Next base: position 158,443,528 of record OV702294.1, on the reverse strand, counting down.
ATATGAATCTTATTCTCCGGACCATTCCGGATCTCCTCCTGATATCCCGGATCCCATCCGAGACTCCGAACAACATTCGGTCTCTTTACTCACATTCCATATCTACTAAACAACATTGAATCCTTAAGTGTGTCTCCCTACGGTTCGTGAATTATGCAGACATGATTGAGACTCTTATCCGATCAATAACCAATAGAGGAATCTGGAAATTCATATGGCTCCCACATATTTCTATGCTTACTTCGTGATCGAATGAACCATTTACATACGATACCAATTTCCCTTTGTCTCGCGATACTTTACTTATCCGAGGTTTGATCGTCGGTATCTCTGCATACCTAGTTCAACCTCGTTACCGATAAGTACTCTTTTCTTGTTCCCGTGATATGTGATCCCTTGCGAGCCAGTCACATGCTTGCAAGCTAATTGGATGACATTCCACCGAGAGGGCCCAGAGTATATCTATCCGTCATATGGATGGAGAAATCCCATTCTTGATCCATGTGCCTCAACACATACTTTCCGAACACTCAATGCCACCTTTATAGCCACCCAGTTACGGTGTGGTGTTTGATGTCATCAAAGCATCCTTCCGGCGATGGTGATTAGCATGATCTCATGGTCAAAGGAATTAGGTTACTATGTATCAGAAAGCTTATAGCAAGTGAACTATATTAAATGACTTGATATTTATGCTACGCTTAACTATAGGAGTATGTCCATCACATCATTCTCCTAATGATATGGCCATGTTGTTAATAATATCTCTATGTTCATGATCAGGAAACCATGATCATATATTAACCAACAAGCTAGTTTAACAAGAGGCTTTACTAGGGACTCTTTTATGTTTACAAATCACACAAGTATTAATGTTTCTGGTTAATACAATTATAGCATGGTATGTAAACATTTATCATAATCATGAAGATATGATAATAACCACTTTATTATTGCCTCTTGGGCATATCTCCAACACTTATCCCCATTTGCATCTTATCCGTACTCGGATGTTGTACCGTTTTCAAGGTGATTTGGATCTTTGTATTGTATATTTGTATTCTTGACTCATGGATTCATTGTTGTATAAATTTGTTCTATGGGTTCCATCGTGGACTATTGTGTGATGGTATTACTTTGTTTTCCACCCACACACAAGTGTCTGGTGGGCATCTTTGAATCGTTTTTGTGCGGGTTTGGCGGGAATCGCTGAAACTTGCATAAGACCGATTCGAGAGTGTTACATATTGTTTATGAAATGATATGCCAGCCTAGTAATCAGACCATTCTGTTGGAATTCTCTATAATCTTGGCCAAGCTATTGACAACCATGTTAAACATAAAAGGAGCAAAAGGATCTCCCTACTACGAAAATAAGGAGCAACAAAATCATTCATCTTCACACTCAGAGTCCCTTGCATGACTGCATACTTTATCTAGACCAGCCACCTCTCACTAAATCATTTCTTCCTACAACCCTCAAATAAAAACTCCCAATTGACTTTGTCATAAGCTTTTTCAAAGTCAATCTCTAGGACTACTCCCCAAAATTTCTTAAACTTTGTTTCTCTCAAATTTCATGCAACATGACCACTCCATTATTAATGTATCTTCCCATGATAAAGCATGTTGGCAACTATCGATGAGTTTCTGGATAACTTGCTCGACTCTAACGGTCATGGATGTAGTGAGTATTTTGAACTGAACTTGCAACGGGCCTGAATTTCTGGATAATATTATCATCATTGGTCTTGGGTATGAGAGTAATAACAGCAAAACTGATGCTACTCAAATCAATCCTATGGTGATAAAAATCACTAAACACTAACGTCAGGCCAAATTTGAGAATTTACCAACAGGTCTAATAAAATTCAATAGGAAATTCAGCAGGGCATGGGGCTTTGTTTTTCTCCACCTGGTCAATCATATTTCTGATCTCTTCTTCTGTAAATTCTCTATCCAGCTCTTGTCTATCAGAATTAGATAGTTTTTCCTCTTCTCTCTACACATCATCCCTCAATTTGATAATTGCAGAAAAACTGGGACTAAACAAACTCTTGTAGTATTCGGTAGCATGTTTTAGAAAGACAGGAGTACTCTTAATAGTTTGTTGCTCATGCTGAAGGGGAATATAACTTTTTCTCCTTTTCACCCACATTAGCTACCCTATGAAAGAATTCAGTAGTGTTATCCCCCTGAAGAAACCATCTCTCTCTCAATCTTTCTTGCCAGAAACTTTCCTCATTTTCATAGATCTTCATCAATTCATGTTGGATCATGTTTTTTTCCTGAGAAACTGTTCCCTTGCAAGAGGGCCAGTTTCTTCAAGTTCCTCCAGATCTAACAATTCAGTCTGTAGATCTTTTGTTCTCTTTCTATCTTTCCCATGCAAATTCACAGCCTAGCCCTTAACATGGTATTTACACTCTTCACCTTCAGCTGAAACAAATGCACTGGTGGAAAAAGGGCCTCCAGTCCCGGGCCGCAACTGGCTCTAGTCCCGGTTTTGGGCCCGGGACTGCGAAAACGGGACTAGAGCCCCCCTAGTCCCGGCTCTCTATGGCCCGCGACTGATAACAGCCACGTGGCTGTTTCAGCGCCGCGAGGGGCGGAAACCCTCTAGTCCCGGGCCGTAACACCACCCGGGACTAGAAGGTTTCCTGCCGCGGCAGAGAATTGTGTGTTTCTCTGCCATGGCAGAGATTGTGTATTTCCTTTTTTTTTGCCATTTCGTTCCTTTTTCGTTTTGTGTTTCACTATAATTCAAACATATATTTCAGTATACATGTTATACGCTACTACATACACACTACACGTCGATGCATTTATATAATTAATCGATCCCTTGCAAGCATACATATAATCAATCATATCAAAAGGAAGAAATGTTTTGAAATTACATGGTCATTGATGAATATATATATCATATGAGCTACATGGAGATGAATAAGGCAAATCGAGTTCCACGTCATCCGCATAATGCTCTCCATGTACATCAAGGACTTCCTTCATCATAAATCCCGCCAGCTCCTCTTGAATTGCTCTTATGCGCTGGTCTGGCTCTAGTTTCGCCCGCAAATCATAAATATAATGTGAGTCAACTTTCTGCTCACTGGTCAACTCGCGGATGTACTCGCAGACGTAGTATCCACATAAATGAGTTCCCGGTGGCTGCTGTAAACTCTTCTCCATTTTATAAGTTAGCTCCTCTTTAAATGGACCTGGTATTTTCTGTCTGAACCGTGTCCAACACCTGCTCGGCAAAGAAAATGAACAAAGGAGTTATTAGTTACTTGATATCAGGAAATGAATGAAAGAGGACGATATAATACGATAATGATTGAAATTACTTATGGAGAATTGCTTTCATGTCGCTCCACTGCTCTTGGTCCCAACTTAATGAGTCGTGGACTTCAACTAGGGAGTTGTCAACTTGAATGTTTAGCAAGATCCAGTGAAATCTGCGGACGTTTACATAAGCATACATACATATATAGCTTATCGAGTAAGCAAAAATAAAATATGTACAAGATATAAACACTCACTTGAAGTTGTAAGGAAATAGTATTTCTTTAACAAAATTATTCTCGGTTAAGAACCTGCACAAGTCTTTCTCCACGTCCTTGGGGTGATTCTTTAACGTATATTCATTAATGATATATGGGTCAATGAACCCAACGTCGTATCTTCTAGCTCTTTTGCATTTAAGCATATTTATTCTGCAAAATATAATATCATCATAAAAAAGGATATATAGTTAGGATAATATATTAAATGCAATGAACGAGCTAAAGCTACAAACTTAATTATAGAAATAAATAACTTACAGATAGTAGCAACCAATGATAGATTTGTCGAGGGTGCGCTGGTTGTATAACTGAAACAGTTCGGTCATTTGAACCTGTATCGAGTATGGTTTGAAGTGATGCTCCATTCTAACGTCCACCGGAAACCAATCTTTCTGATGCTTTTTTTGTGATTGCGACATGTACCATTCGTGCAGATTTCGTATATGTGTGGATAGACGCGTGAGCTCCTCATTACTGACTAGAGGCTCCCCTTGGACATACTGTCGTACTATCTGACCCACTGGTGTATCTTCATAGCCTAAATATTGACCAAGAGACATATTTGCTTCGTTAGCAAGTGCTTTGGCCTGCGATACAGTGATTCCCATAAGTGGAGCACTATTACGGGCTCTAGGGTCCATTATTTGCATGTCCATATCCATTTCAGCTCTGAAGGCCTTGTCGAGATCTGAAATGACTTTGAGCGGGGCGACCGATTGATTCTTCTGTGCTCCGAGCTGGGCAACTTGCTTCCCGCTTTTTGCACTTGTGATTTTTTTCTTCTGTGCTTGCTTAATAATCTCCCGGTCATAGTCTGATTCCAGATTCATCGATATCTGGGATGGTTGCTCAAGAAAGGACTTAGCCCACTTTTTGGTTTTTTCGTTATATACCGGCTTTGGCTCAGGCTTTTTGGGTGCAAAATGTGCCTTAACTTGGGCATCCACATCCGCGTTAGTTTCCTCATCGGTCTTGTCATAAGGTCTCTTTGGAAGAGCCGGCGGGATATCGACTATCTTCGGCGTTTGACCTTTCTTCGATGTGGGGCGCGGGGGACCGTCGAACTTCCGTTTCTTCGACAAGGTAGTAGTATTGCACGGAGGCGGAGGCGGAGATCGAGTTGATGTACTCCTGCTGCGGCGATCGTCAGCGGGGCGGGGTGGACTTGGAGGTTGGCGATAATCGGGTTGGGGTGGACTTGGAGGTTGGCGATAATCGGGTTGGGGTGGACTTGGAGGTTGACGATATTCGATGCGGGGTGGATTTGGATTCATTGGAGTCAGTGGCCTTGGCGCCGAGCCTGGAAACTTGATGTACTTCTTATTCCATAGAATGATGTTGCGCTTGACATCTCCTAGTTTCGTAAGGCCTTCAGGCGTAGCGATTTCAATCTCTAGGTCCGCAAAATCCTCCACTATGTCATACACCGTGACACGAGCATAGCCTGGTGGAATCGGAAGTGAATGGTGGAGTGCTCCAGGTAGACAAGGTAAAGCAGTGTCGATCGCCACCTTGAAGGACAGGTTGTTCATTGGCTGATGTAGCTCACATTGTGCCATCTCTCTGACATCATCCACGGGGTAGTGAGGAGCCGGTGCATCATCCATCAGTGCTTGATCATCAGCACGGACCTCCGTGGAACCCACGCTGCTTCTCCGTTGGCTAAGATCCAATGCAGGATCATCAGACCGCGGGTGAGTTGACGATGGCGGCCTTTGGCTAATTTCATGCATGAGGTTCTTCAAATCAGCTAGGTCTTGCTCTACCCTGGAGATCCGGTCTGCCTCCCGGTCCTTCTTTCTCTGACGGCTTCTGTAACTGGCATCGTACTGAGGAAACCCTTTCTTCCACGAGACACCGGCGCCTTTGCCTCGTGTTCGTCCTCCCTTTTTTGGATTCCCTATGGCGCATGTTAGCTCGTCGTTCTCTCTCTCGGGACGGAATAATCCCAATTGATCATTGTTCATTGCTTTAATAAGGTCTTGGGAGGGTTTTAGAATTTTATCATGAAATAATGTCTTCCCTGTTTCTGGGTCCAAGGATCCCCCGTGCCTGTACCACCAGTGCTTTGACCTCTCGGGCCATCCATCTGTACCAGGAGTGACGCCTCTAGCCCTCATTTACTTCTCCATAGTTTCCCACTTAGGGTTGCTTCGGACCTTGGATCAACACTGGCATCATAATGAACTTCCGCTTCATGCACAACCAAGGAGGAAGGTTATAGATGCATAGAGTCACGGGTCAGGTGCTGTGACTGGAGCTCTGCTCTCCAACGGGATTCATGCCATCTGTACTTAGACCAAACCTTAAACGCCTTGCGTCATCTGCAAAGTCCGAATACTTTCTATCGATTTTTCTCCATTGCGACCCATCAGCGGGGTGTCTCAACATCCCGTCTGACTTACGTTCCTCTTTATGCCATCGCAACAACTTGGCGTGCTCTTTGTTTCTGAATAAGCGTTTCAACCGTGGTATTATAGGAGCATACCACATCACCTTTGCAGGAACCCTCTTCCGGGGGGCTCGCCCTCAACGTCACCAGGGTCATCTCGTCTAATCTTATACCGAAGTGAAGTGCATACCGGGCATGCATCCAAATTCCCATACTCCTCACCGCGGTAGAGGATGCAGTCATTAGGGAATGCATGTATCTTCTGAACCTCTAAACCTAGAGGGCAGACAACTTTCTTTGCTTCGTACGTACTGGCGGACAATACGTTATCTTTTGGAAGCATATTCTTCATCATTTTCAGCAACTTTTCAAATGAGGAGTCAGGTATAGCACACTCAGCCTTCCATTGAAGCAATTCCAGTGTGCTGCCCAGCTTTTTCAGACCATTTTCGCAATTTGGGTACAACAACTTTTTGTGATCCTCTCGCATGTGATTGTACTTATCCCTATCCTTTTCAGTTTCACAATCTCTTCGTGCATCGGCAATGGTTTGACCAAGATCATCAGCGGGTTCATCATGTGTCTCTTCTTCATCCTCCCCTTCAGCATCCCCCATGGAAGTATCTCTGTACTCAGGGAAACCATGATAGTTGTCATCCTCCTCCTCTTCTTTATTGTCTTCCATTATAACCCCTCTCTCTCCGTGCTTGGTCCAACAATTATAACTGGGCATGAAGCCGGACTTCAACAGGTGGCTGTGAAGGGTTTTTGAGTCAGAGTAATCCTTCTGATTCCTACATCCATTACATGGACAGAATACAAAACCATTGCGCTTGTTTGCATCAACAACACTGATGAATTCATGCACGCCATTAATGAACTCGCCAGAGCATCAGTCAGTACCATACATCCATTCCCGGACCATCTGCATTATAGTAAAAGTATATCAAAAACCATTACACAGCATGATAAAATTATTACAAGTTATATTGAGAGCTTCTAGAGCATTAATTTTGAATTTTGAAAAATTTACATGCACCAATTTGTGAATTGGAGAAAACAATCAACATGATAAATGTGGAGTTTTTTATTATTGTTCTATCAGTGAAAACCTCATTCCATTCTAAGCTCTGAAACTCTAAAATTACACATTTTAATTTTCAGTAACTATGTGCCTAATCAAAATTTGTTACACATATATATCAAAATCCTTCTAGCTACTTCTAGAGCATGCATGCATTTGATCCATATCTCTATACTTCTAGAGCATTATAGAGCTAAAGTAACAATAAGAGATGAAAGAATGAAGTTTTAACCTTTTAAAGCTTTGGATTTAGGTGTTGCAAACTAAATCTTGACAAATCTTGAGAAAAAAAATGGCATGAACTCTCTTGCTTCTTTGAGAAAAATGGCCACCATATGATTTAGGGCAGGTGGACAGGAAGCTGTATATATACTGATGGACAACTAGTCCCGGGCCGTGATACGACCCGGGACTAATAGTCCCCGAAAAGAGCAGCTGGCCTGCTCCAGGTTATTAGTCCTGGGTCGTATTACGGACCGGAACTAATGACCTGGTCCGACCCGGGACTAGTCACTATGGCCGTTTCTAGCCGTTAGAGGCCTCACGGCCCGGGACTAGTGCTTCCACTAGTCGCGGGCTGTGACAGGCCGGGACTGCTGGGCTTGTTCTGATCGAACCGAAGATGGTTTTTCCAGTAGTGATGTAAATTGTTCCTTGCTCTCACTTGCTGGCACCACATCTTTGAAATTCTCACCGGCCGGGAAAGTTTCTTATTTCTGACATTATTTTCAAACCTAACCTTTTTTTCTCTCCATCCCGTTCATTGTGTCTAGAATAAATGAATAATTGGACAATGTCACATACCTCCCTTATCATCTTATGTACAGTGGTAAGGGGAAATAAGTTTTCCCAATCTCTACTAACAAGAAACATGTCAAACTTTTCCAAGGTAGCTAGGGACAGCTTGACTATTGGACCATGTAAATTTCCTAAGCATAGAAATGAAGGGGCATCCACCCCACCACATTTTCACGACATTGTTTTGATGAGCAACACATATGCTTGGAAGCAAAGTCTTGATCACAGGAAATATAACTTGGGCCCGTTCAGAATGCAGCAATAGCAAAACTACCAAATTAAACCATGCACATCACAGCGGGAAGTAATAAGATCAAGCTTTATTCATCATGCAAATCGTACAAAACAAACACAACCCATCATCAAGAAATTAAGAATTAGGAATAATTAAAAGGGAATGGGATCGAACTGGCTACTGGCTACATACGTACTCTGCGTATGCATGCATATACAGAGATCACTTGTAGCCAGCACGTCAAGTAGCAAAACAAACAAATTAAACCAACCAACCAAAAAATCTGATCAAGCAGAATAATGTCATCGCTGCAGGGAGCAACGTCGGAAGGCATGCACGCACATCTAGTTCCGGGAGAAGAATCGCTTAATTAGCACATGAATCCGGTGGGCACGCTCCTGCCGCAGTGGTTGAGGACGAGGCTGAGGTCGATGGGGAGGTTGAGCTTGATGCCGAGCACGCTGGCCTTGAGCACCGTGCAGAGGCACACGGCCGCCTCGAGGTCGACGAGCCCCTCCAGCAGAGGGCAGCATGGCAGCGTGGGTGGCACGCCCACCTTGGCCTTGATCAGGCCCAGCACGTTGGCGCACACGCCCAGCTTCAGCGCGTCGCGGGGGCACCTGCCGTACGAGGCTGGGGTAGGGGTGGGCGTGGAAGGTGTCGACGGGGTGGGTGTGGCCGGCGTCGGGCAGTACCCTCCGCAGGCGCTGACCACGGTGAGCGCGACCAGGTTCACGGCGAGGAACAGCGCCATCGATGCCTTGCCTGCCATCGCTACGAGTGATCACTACACCACAAAGCTCGAAGCTTAAAGCAAAAGTGATCTATTAGCTGATCTGGAGCTCTAGCTTGCTAAGTGTTGTGTTTGTGATGTCTTATGCTGGTGCTGAGGTTTCGTATTTATAGGAGAAACGTACTGTGTGGTGCAATGCAGATGAATTATTAGCTTGTTCTCGTTCTATCTTGCCCGTGAACTTGCATGTGAGGGCGGTTATGGGTCCGATCTAGATCGGTTTGTTGAAACTTGCTAGTGACCAAGATTGCAGCATTAGTGGATGAATGCATGTTATGGAGTTTGTTCCTGGTTAGTGATTGATGTTATTCTACGGAGTATATTAATACGAGACATGGACGTATTTCATCTATCAGTTCACGGACGGGCCGAACTGTATACAGCTAGCTCAACACATAGAGGAATCATAAAATGAAACTTGTTTGAAGCGTTCCAAGCGATCTTTTTATTTTCCTTTTTTGCGGGGTCATTCCAAACGAGCCAACCCAACCTTGTTAGAACATGCATAGAATTAAGCTGTTACTTCAGAGATGGCACAGTGTTCGAGCTTCTATCATTGTCTCGTATTTTTTTCGAAAAGGGTAGCTCCGATCTGCATCAGTTAATGCATACGCGGACTCTTATTTTACTATAAAAAATCTATTCTACAACTTATGATAAATTATCCACTACAGGAAAACTAAGGAGCCGACGACCGGCCGGCTACGCCGACGGCCAAATGTCGGGGCCGTCGGCGTAGCTACCTTTCCTGGCCAGCTGACCAGCCTGGCAGTCGGCGTAGTAGAGAGGACTGTGCCGACGGTGGCCCTCGGCGTAGGTACAACCCTCAGCGTAGCTCCAGTTTAGACATTGTGATGGAAACGGCGCTAGACAGACAGGCTGGCCGTCGGCACAGCTCTTTGGAAAACTTTGTTTGGTCTGTACCGACGGCTAGGCCTCTAGATTTTTTTCCTTTTATCTCATTATTTTTTGAAAAAACATAACTAAATTATTCTAATTCCGAAAAATACAAATAATATATCAAAATTTGCAGAAAAATAAGATCTATCTATCTACACTCAAATATTACACATTTATAAAAAATAAGATAAACATAAAACATTATATATAGTTTAAAACGGACATTATAAATTCAAAAACGATCCAAACAACGTGAAAACTTCGCGTGGTGTCATATTATGTGACATAGTTAGAAGGAAAAATATCAAACTTGGTATATTGATTATGTCTCAAAAAAACCTTCACAAAGTGACCAATCTCGTTCGAGGTTTCTTGGCTTTCGGGTCAAATGACCAATGTTATGGCTAGAATGAAGGCATAGTTTGTGATAATGTGTCCATATTGTGCATAAGTGTGCATCATGGGATGGCGAACAATGTTTTAAGAGAAAGTTTTCCTTTTCGTCGCACCAAAAAGCCGTTTTCCATTTACCGAGTGCAAAAAACGGACGATTTTGTGAAGCAACCACCAAATGGCTAATTCAAAATCTTACCGTCACATTTTTCAAAAAGACTAGAACACCTTACATGGATAATATCATAACAAGGGGATCTCAAATATTTTCGTCTATTCCTGGTGAAAAATACAAATTCATGTCGAATCGGTAGGAAGTGGGTCAGATATAAACTACAAGTACATGATCGGATGCTCATGATTTTTTACAAAAATTATTTTTTAGGTTCAAAATATGTTGTTTTATCATAGATCCACTTCAAGTTTAGCGAGTCTCAGCCCCGAGCTAAGAATCTTCATGCCCGCCCTTCGACAAAGTTTAACGATAGTTTAAAACGGGCATCATAAATTAAAAAACGATCCAAACAACGTGAAACCTTCGCGTGGTGTCATATTATGTGACATAGTTAGAAGGAAAAATATCAAACTTGGTATATTGATTGTGTCTCAAAAAAACTTCACAAAATGACCTATCTCGTTCGAGGTTTCTTGGCTTTCGGGTCAAATGACCAATGTTATGGCTAGAATGAAGGCATAGTTTGTGATAATAAGTCTATATTATGCATAAGTGTGCATCATGGGATGGCGAACAATGTTTCAGGAGGAAGTTTTCCTTTCCGTCGCACAAAAAATCCGTTTTCCATTTATTGAGTGCAAAAAATGGACGGTTTTGTGAAGCAACCACCAAATGGCTAATTCAAAATACTACCGTCACATTTTTCAAAAATACTAGACCACCTTACATGGATAATGTCATAACTAGGGGATCTCAAACATTTCCGTCTATCCCTGGTGAAAAAGACAAATTCCTACCGAATCGGTAGGAAGTGGGTCAGATATAAACTACAGGTACATAATTGGATGCTCATGATTTTTTACAAAAATCATTTTTAGGTTCAAAATATGTTGTTTCATCATAGATCCACTTCAAGTTTAGCGAGTCTCAGCCCCGAGCTAAGAATCTTCATGCCCGCCCTTCGACAAAGTTTAACGATAGTTTAAAACGGGCATCATAAATTCAAAAACGATCCAAACAACGTGAAACCTTCGCGTGGTGTCATATTATGTGACATAGTTAGAAGGAAAAATATCAAACTTGGTATATTGATTATGTCTCAAAAAAACCTTTACAAAATGACCTATCTCGTTCGAGGTTTCTTAGCTTTCGGGTTAAATGACCAATGTTATGGCTAGAATGAAGGCATAGTTTGTGATAATAAGTCCATATTATGCATAAGTGTGCATCATGGGATGGCGAACAATGTTTCAGGAGGAAGTTTTCCTTTTCGTCGCACCAAAAAGCCGTTTTCCATTTATCGAGTGCAAAAAATGGACGGTTTTGTGAAGCAACCACCAAATGGCTAATTCAAAATACTACCGTCACATTTTTCAAACAATAGTAGACCATCTTACATGGATAATGTCATAACTGGGGGATCTCAAACATTTCCGTCTATCCCTGGTGAAAAAGACAAATTCCTGCCGAATCGGTAGGAAGTGAGTCAGATATAAACTACGGGTACATGATCGGATGCTCATAATTTTTTACAAAAATAATTTTTAGGTTCAAAATATGTTGTTTCATCATAGATCCAATTCAAGTTTAGCGAGTCTCAGCCCTTCGACGAAGTTTAACGATAGTTTAAAACGGGCGTCATAAATTCAAAAACGATCCAAACAACGTGAAACCTTCGCGTGGTGTCATATTATGTGACATAGTTAGAAGGGAAAATATAAAACTTGGTATATTGATTATGTCTCAAAAAAACATTTACAAAATGACCTATCTCGTTCGAGGTTTCTTGGCTTTCGGGTCAAATGACCGATGTTATGGCTAGAATAAAGGCATAGTTTGTGATAATGTGTCCATATTGTGCATAAGTATGCATCATGGGATGGCGAACAATGTTTTAAGATGATGTTTTCCTATTCGTCGCACCAAAAAGCCGTTTTCCATTTATCGAGTGCAAAAAACAGACGGTTTTGTTAAGCAACCACCAAATGGCTAATTCAAAATACTACCGTCACATTTTTAAAAAATAGTAGACCACCTTACATGGATAATATCATAACAGGAGGATCTCAAACATTTCCTGCTATCCCTGATAAAAAAGACAAATTCCTGCCGAATCGGTAGGAAGTGGGGTCAGATATGAACTACAGGTACATGATCGGATGCTCATGATATTTTACAAAAATAATTTTTAGGTTCAAAATATGTTGTTTCATCATAGATCCACTTCAAGTTTAGCGAGTCTCAGCCCCAAGCTAAGAATCTTTATGCGTGCCGTTTTAAACGGGCAATTGAAATTATGATAAGAATCACGGCATAGTTTGTGATAAGTTGATATTGATATCATATTTGGATTCCTCCTATTTTTCTAATCAATTTAGACATATTATTTTCCGAATTACAATTTACAGATTTAAAGATATTAATTATTCCATATTAAATAAAAAATACAAAAAATAATATCATTATATTTTTATTTGAATTCAATAATACTTGTACTTATTCATTGTTGTTTACTTAAATAATTACTTGTAATTTTAAAAAATACAACCATGTGACATGATGATATAAGAGTTAATAGAAATGATATCATAGTATTGACAACAATGTGTAAATTGCTTTGCGAGAAAAGATTCTGAAGGAACGAGGATGTTAAACGTGCTAGAGCTGGAGTAGTGCTAGGATGGGTGACCGAACGAGAACTTTGACTAAGACTGCAATTTAATTAATTATTAACTATAAATAGTGTTAAAATGATTAAAACGAGAGATTAAGGAGTCAAATAATTTAAAGATTAAAAAAATTAAAAAATAATTAAAAATAATAATTTAGGATATGCCGACGGCCAGGCCGTCGGCGTAGCTCTATTCCTATGTCGACGGCCTCGGCGTAGCTCTAGGCTGAACCGTTGTCGAAGACGGCTGTTGACTGACACGCAGGACCCGCTGGAAGACGCTATGCCGAGGAGGAGGACTGTGCCGACGGCCACGGAGCTGTGCCGACGAGGACGTACGCCGACGGACACCATTGGCATAGCCTGTACCGACGGCAATTTAGCGTTGTGCCGACGGCAGCCGGCCGTCGGCGTAGCAAATCTTTCATGTTGTGATCGGTCGTAGATAGTTGAGACATGAATTAGCCCACCTAAGCAACAAGCGACGCATTTGCATGATTATGCTAGCCTTCTAGCAAAATGCCAGCCAAGCGACTGTAAATATCTTGGAAAACCGTTTTCATACGGTTGAACGCTCCTCCACAGACTGGATATAAGACCATATATACAGAAATAAAGGTAAGCTTGATTTATTAAAGATTAAATCATTTTGGACATACCATATTTCCCACGGAAAGGCGCATACACCAATTGTCTTTCTTCGGAACATCATTTAGCTAGTTCCCGAACAAATTCATGATATTAATTGGTGGAGTGATGTTAAAAGCCATATGAACAATTCTCTATATATATTTTTCTACAAAAAGACATGAAATGAACATATATTGTATTGTTTCATCCTGGTCACAAAAACAATACTTCTTACTCTCTTGCCAATTTGGCTTTGCTAGATTATTTTTAGTCGGGATTACTTTCTTATGTAAGAACCATATAAAATTCTTATTTTAAATGATACTTCTATTTTCCAATTGAATCTACGAAGTAACCTAGTGTGTGGTCATTTAGTAAGTCAAGATACATGGATTTAATCGTGAATTGGCATGACGCTATTAGACCCCATTTAAAAACATCCTCTTTTACAGACAACTGAACTTGCATAAGTCTCTGCACTAAATGCACCCATCTATCCGATCTATTGTGAGTTAAGGCCCTTCTGAATGATATTAGGCAAAACATCGGACACCATGGTGTTCCTTATCTGAATGATATTATGTAAGGATGGGAATTACTTGGATAGAGGCATGTTCCCTAGTCAAGTATCTTACCAAAACCTTATGTTCATCCCATTTCCAACTTGGAAATAGCCTAACTAAAACAATATCCTTAACATTCATTAAACCCTTCAAAAATGGCAAGTTTTGTTGGTTTAGATGAGATAAAGTTATGGATTAAAGGTATTTATTTCTTAGTAATTCTTGTCGTGCGCCTTCCCCATTGAGAAGTTTAGATAGCCAGTTGCTAAGTACTGGTCGAGGCTAGGCCCGATGAGGACGGTATTCGTCGGATCATCCTCGTGACCTTGATCTACTGGTTAGACGGCTAGGCATGACCTTGAGTTCTGAGGAGAGCTGTGGTTCTCCTGCGACTCGCTCGGCCATCGCCCCTTGGCCGAGATTGCCGCGACCCACGGTGGTCATATCATGTTGGACCTCCTTGCGGCGTATGTATCACCACGGCAAGCCTCCCCGCGAACAGTGATTACTTCTTCCGTCCCTAGGAGCTTAAGGACCCGATAGGATAGGACTCGTGGAGAATGGTGTAGAACTGGGCGAGCTGAGGTCTTCGTAGGATGGTGTTGTAGGGAATGTTTAGATCCATGACCTCGAACGAGAGCATCACTGTCTGAAAGTTATCCCCATTCCAAACATCATGGGCATTGGGATCTGACCGAGCGGGGTACCGACGCGTCCAAGAATTATCCCCACTATCTCCTTGATGACAGGCTACACCATATCCCAAGGAATCTGGAGCCAGTTCAAGGTATTTGTTGTTATCATGGCGCAGGAGCAGCCCCCATAGATCAGGACCTGGCCAATTGGGGTGTTGGCTATGATGTGTGATACCGGCGGTGGCGACGACTCTCCCTCAATGTCGTCCTACTCTGGGCGGTCCTCCTCGATGAACGTGATCGAGAGCTCCATCCAAACGCTTCGTCCATGCAGCAGAGCTCTTCCCATAACGGCTACCCGATGGGTTGCGAGACTTTGCGGCACCAGGTCCTAATTGTTCCCTATGTATAGGATCTTGCGGGACCCCAAGCGACGGCCGCCCTAGGAGCGCACTGATGTCTCGTGGAGGTTACACCAGCTTTACCAGTTCCGGAGGGATGAGGGTGACCAACCATCGACCTCTCTCCTTTTGTTGTCACCTTCTGATGACCACCTGTTGATCTGGTTGTCCTCGGCGACAGAGCCGCCCAGAGGGTAGGTATGTGAGGATCTGGTCGGCATGACGCGGGCACCCTGCCTGGCGCATCAACTGACGAAGGATAGTTTTCACAATCTCATGATAGTCTCACTTTCGAAGATCAAAAAGGAGTTTATTTGTTCAACAATTGGCTCAGGTCAGCCTATTTGGATCTCAGAGACAAAGATATGTATATATATGGGGTGGCATCGCGTTCTGGGTCGTGCGCTTCCAAAAGACCACGAATCTACCGCTGGGCCTTTGCAAAAAAAATTCAGCACATGTATAAGTTACAGCCGCCAGTGTATTACTGTGTATATATTTATGCCTCTCCCTAAACCCTAAACCGCGACGGGCATGGTCCCCTGGCTGTTGCACAGGGTCACCGGGGCCTAGAGCCGGTCCTGTTGGTGTTTATAGGAGAAAGAGGGTAGTGCAATGCTGATGAATTGTTACTTATTAGAGTGTTCTTGTTCTACAGATTGCCCGTGAACTTGCATGTGAGGGCGATTAGGAGTTTGATCTGAATCGGTTTGTTGAAACTACGGGCGGTATACGTTTTTTTTAAAGGAGCATACATTAATATCGCAGGATACCAATTACACCCGCAACAACGCATTATCCTAATGGGATTACGGATGCACACAGCTAAAAAATAAAAGAAGAATTACATGGAAAAAAGTCCCTCTTTAGTGATCTATTCCCTACAACAACGACCAAACACCACCAATGCAGCACCAGAAATCCATCTTCTCTAAAAGCGACGCCTCCAAGAAGGAAACAGTGCACTAGCACCGTCATCGCCCTGATCATCGATCATAGGTTTTCACCCTGGAGAAAGTTTGCACCGACAAAACAATGACTTCAACAAGGTCATTGCCAGGCACAACCAATTAAGGCCAGACCTTGGATTTTCACCCTGCAGCTTGAACCCTGGAAATATCCTGTACTGTCATCCCCACTTTCCAATGTCGCTGCTCCAAGACCTAGAACACCAAGCCAAAACCTCATCGCAAACAGGATTCACACCACCATTACTATTCTTCAGACCTTGGCTTTCATGCCATTCTCCACGACTGACTTCACCATGGGACTAATGGCATGTCCTTGATGCCAATAGTCTGTAAAGCTTCACAACACTCCCTCTGAAACCAAACGGTCAGATAAAACATGGTTGCGCACGACCGAGATCCATCCAATCTAGCAAACTCTGGCATGTCGTCCATTGGAGTTCACCAGCGGAATCTTCTGAAGCACAACACTCCAGCCAGATCGATGGAGTCATGGAGCAGGTAGATCTTCATCCTGGTGCGAGAGGGATCCTAGGACCAACCCCCTTTATTCAAAGCCAGACTGAAAGCCCCCACACCGCCGGTCTTCACCGGTCACAAAGACCCATCGGAAAAACGGCAGATCCATGGTGACCCAGGCCGCCATAACCGCTAGCTTGACGAAGAGACAACACCGCAGGTGGAGACTAGATGAATAAGCACCGACCCACAGCCCACCGTCCCAGATTGGATCAGATGGTCCGCTAGTCCGCCGCGCCGCCAACCGGATTTGAGGCCGCCGCATCACCGCTCCACCCCAACCGCCGCCCCTCCACCTCGCCAAGAGCGGCCAAGGCACCAGCACCGTACGTAGGCCCCGTCCAACACCGGGGAATCCCTCCCTTCCACCACGCTGGGTCCGGGAGGCCGGATCCCCACCGCCCCCATCACCGGCGCCACGCTCTTAGGCCGACGGGCCTCCGGGGGCGACGAGGAGGGAGGGGCAAGGAGGGGGGAGGTGGCGGCGGCGCTAGGGAAAGTCCCCCTCGGTCGCCAGGAGGAGGCAACGCGAGGGGGTACGTACGTACGCCAACCCGTCTCCTTGGGCGGTATACGTAGAATGTACTCTCTCCGCTTCAAAATATAAGATGTTTTAGGTTTGTGAAGAAAGTGTATCTAGACTTCTTTTAGTGTATAGATTCACTCTAAACATTAGTGAACCTAAATATTAAAAGTAGTCTAGATACATTTGCTTCACAAAAGTAAAACATTTTATATTTTGAAACGGAGGAAGTACGTACGTTGGTTAAATATAAATAACCTGTAATCAAGTTCTAAGAAAAAATCTGTAATGGCACTAGTGACCAAGATTGATGCATTGCTGCAGTAGTGGATGCATGTTGAGTAGTTTGTTCCTGCTTGGTGATTGATGTTATTCTGGATTATTACGACCTGGACGTGTACTAGATTGTTGCTAAACCAAGAAACTGGATTAAGTTTGGAATCTGGGCTCTCTGTGAGTTCACGGACTGGCCGGACTGCCGGATCGGAGTACAGCTGGCTCAAAATGAGAGGAATCATCATAAAATGAAAAGAGCAACTTGTTTGAAGCGTTCCAAGCGATCCTTTTTTCTTCTCTTTCTTTCCGGGGTCGTTCCAAACGATCCAACCATATTAGAACATGTATAGAATTAAGCTGTTTCTTAGATGGTTTGTCATTATATGTGTACCTCTTGTCCATCATTCTGTAAGGAATCAGGTCTCAGGTAGTAACTTGTTCTTCCTACAAGGTGTATATGGGGACTTGCGCAGTGTTCGAGATTTTATGTTAGTCTCAGGTACTACCTCTATCCCAGTTTATAAGACTTACGCACATACCTAGATCGTCCGCATGAGCTATATAATATGAATTATATAATATAAAAATTATATCATTAGAAAATATAACATTTGAAGTTTCTAATAATATAGTTTTTATCTTATATACCTTATGCTAAGTTGGTTAATTTATCAAGCTAGAAATACGCGTAAGTCTTATAAACTGAGATGGAGGGAGTAGCAACTTGTTCTGCCTACGAGGTGTAATGGGGACTTGCGGAGAGTTCGAGATTTTATGTTAGTCTCATTTTTTTTAAATGGATAGCACTCAATATTGACTATTATATTATTATTATTAAATATCTACTTTACACATTATGACAAATCATGGGTCGCTAGAGTGTTGGGATATGAATTAGCAACATAAACAACCTATGCGACAAGCCACGCCTTTGCATGATCATGTTATCCTTCTATGAAAACACAATCTTATTTTCTTCCGACTATTTGGTTTTAAAGGGAGCGAGACGAACCTATGCATTCTATTGCCATGGTGGCACGTGTCTTTAGTTTTATGATCAAGTCAATGTACGGAGAATGTCGTGGAAGCCAGGATCTGATGATTAATAATGGTGCTTCGAGTTCTGGTGGTGATGAGAAACTGGTTTGGTGATTTGTGACTTGTAGCAGCAGTATCGAAAAGTGGGGACGATGGCATATGAGAAGTTCAATGTCTAAACTTTTAGAATGAAAATGCAAGGACTAGTCGTAGTTGGTTGTGCCTAGCAGTTGCCTTCTTGAAGGCACCATTTTGAGAACATGGATTTTTCTCACGGATAAAAACCTATGATCTATGATTAGGTGATGATGGCGACTGTTTACTGTTTCCTTCTTGGAGGCGTCGCTTTTGGAGAAGTTAAATTTCTAGTGTTGTCGTGGTGGTTTTTAGTATGTTACTACAAGAAATAGATCACTGTAGTGAGACTTTTCTTTGTTTGGTAATTCTTCTTTTTTTTTGGGTTGTTTGCATCCATATGTGTCATAGATTGTCCCTGCAAACGAACGGGGCTACCTCACAAAATAGGACGAGATCGAACACTCGGGATTGTGAACACGATATCGTAAAAACCCTCGACGATCTTGGCGGGAAAACACCCAAGCATGACAGAGGGACACATAGAGTTTACCTAGGTTTAGGCCACCGTTTGGTGTAAAACCCTAATTATGTCGACACTTTGACTTCTAGGGTTGTTTTTTAAGGCATATAAATGTGTTGAGTTCGGGACTTATGTGAAAAAAAGAGTTGGAACATGCATGTCATGTTGATTGGTTTGTTGAACTTGGTAATATTAAAACATTGCTACCATATAGAAGTTGTATATTTTGCATAATGTTCCGCCTTTCAATCATCTTGTGTGATTTACACCATATATATTTCTATGACTGGATTTGGATTGGCCATAATTTCTGCTAGTAAGTTTTGGGATTTGGTATTTTTAGTATATATTTTTGTAATCAATATGTCCCGTGCGAAGAAGGTATAACAAGGTGGCACATTTGATTTGTTCGTGCTTATGGAGATTAATGAGACTTCCAACTCAATTTCATGGTGACGCAATATATCATTCTTAACTAAATGTTCTAGGAACAATTGATACTAAGCTAACATGTCCATCGGTAGAAATATAATATGCTTATAATGTGAATGAACTGATTATTGCGGCTTCATAAACATAAGGCATACAATGTATAGAGTTTGTTTCGATGGGCAACACATATGCTTGGAATCGAAGTCTTGACCACAAGCAGTCGGTCGATCATACACGAGGAAATATAACATTGCGCCATGCTTGCGGAATGCAGTAATAGCAAAACTACCAAACCATGCACATCACAGACGGAAATAATAAGAGCAAATTTTATTCATCATGCAGATCGTACAAAACAAACACAACCCATCATCAAGAAATCAAGAAATTAGGAATAATTAAAAGGAAAGAGGATCGAACCGGCTACCTACGTACTCTGCGTATGCATGCATATGCAGATCACTTGTAGCCAGCACGTCAAGTAGCAAACAAACCAACCAACCAAAAAATCTGATCAAGCAGAATAATGTCATCGCCGCAGGGAGCAACGTCGCAAGGCATGCACGCACATCTAGTTCCGGGAATCGCTTAATTAGCACATGAATCCGGTGGGCACGCTCCTGCCGCAGTGGTTGAGGACGAGGCTGAGGTCGATGGGGAGGTTGAGCTTGATGCCCAACACACTGGCCTTGAGCACCGTGCATAGGCACACGGCCGCCTCGAGGTCGACGAGCCCCTCCAGCAGCGGGCAGCAAGGCAGCGTGGGTGGCACGCCCACCTTGGCCTTGATCAAGCCCAGCACGTTGGCGCACACGCCCAGCTTCAGCGCGTCGCGGGGGCACCTGCCGTACGAGGCTGGGGTAGGGGTGGGCGTGGAAGGTGTCGACGGGGTGGGTGTGGCCGGTGTCGGGCAGTACCCTCCGCAGGCGTTGGCCATGGAGAACGCGACCAGGTTCACGGCGAGGAACAGCGCCATCGATGCCTTGCCTGCCATCGCTACGAGTGATCACTACACCACAAAGCTCGAAGCTTAAAGCAAAAGTGATCTATTAGCTGATCTGGAGCTCTAGCTTGCTAAGTGTTGTGTTTGTGATGTCTTATGCTGGTGCTGAGGTTTCGTATTTATAGGATAACTGTGTGGTGCAATGCAGATGAATTATTAGCTTGTTCTCGTTCTATCTTGCCCGTGAACTTGCATGTGAGGGCGGTTATGGGTCCGATCTAGATCGGTTTGTTGAAACTACGGGCGGTATACGCAGAATGTACGTACGTTGGTTACATAAATAATCTGTAATGGCACTAGTGACCAAGATTGCAGCATTAGTGGATGAATGCATGTTGTGGAGTTTGTTCCTGGTTAGTGATTGATGTTTTATTCTAACAGTTCACGGACGGGCCAAACTGTATACAGCTAGATCAACACAGAGGGAATCATAAAATGCAACTTGTTTGAAGCGTTCCAAGCGATTCTTTTATATTCCTTTTTTGCGGGGTCATTCCAAACGAGCCAACCCAACCTTGTTAGAACATGCATAGAATTAAGCTGTTACTTCAGAGATGGCACAGTGTTCGAGCTTCTATCATTGTCTCATTTTTTTTTTCGAAAAGGGTAGCTCCGTGCTCTGCATCAGTTAATGCATACGTGGACTCTTATTTTACTATAAAAAATCTATTCTACAACTTATGATAAATCATCGGTCGTAGATAGTTGAGACATGAATTAGCCACCTAAGCAACAAGCGACACATTTGCGTGATTATGTTAGCCTTCTAGCAAAATGCCAGCCGAGCGACTATAAATATCTTGGAAAAACCGTTTTCATACGGTTGAACGCTCCTCCACAGACTGGAGATAAGACCATATACGAAAATAAAGGTAAGCTTGATTTATTAAAGATTAAATCATTTTGGACATACCATATTTCCCGCGAAAAGGCGCATACACCAATTGTCTTTCTTCCGAACATCATTTAGCTAGTTCCCGAACAAATTCATGATATTAATTGGTGAAGTGATGTTAAAAGCCATATGAACAATTCTCTCTATATATTTTTCTACAAAAAGACATGAAATGAACATATATTGTATTGTTTCTTCCTGGTCATAAAAATAACACTTCTTACTCTCTTGCCAATTTGGCTTTGCTAGATTATCTTTAGTCTGGATTACTTTCTTATGTAAGAACCACATAAAATTCTTATTTTAAGTGATACTTCTATTTTCCAATTGAATCTATGAAGTAATCTAGTGTGGTCATTTAGTAAGTCAAGATACATGGATTTAACCGTGAATTGGCATGACGTTATTAGACCCCATTTGAAAACATCCTATTTTACAGACAACTGAACTTGCATAAGTCTCTGCACTAAATGCACCCATCTATCCGATCTATTGTGAGTTAAGGCCCTTCTGAATGATATTAGAAAAAACATCGGACACCGTGGTGTTCCTTATCTGAATGATATTATGTAAGGATGGGAATTGCTTGGATAGAGGCATGTTCCCTAGGCAAGTATCTTACCAAAACCTTATGTTCATCCCATTTCCAACTTGGAAATAGCCTAACTAAAACAATATCCTTACCATTCATTAAACCCTTAAAAAATGGCAAGTTTTGTTGGTTTAGATGAGATAAAGTTTTGAATCAAAGGTATTTATTTCTTAGTAATTCTTGTCGTGCGCCGTCCCCATTGAGAAGTTTAGATAGCCAGTTGCTAAGTACTGGTCGAGGCTAGGCCCGATGAGGATGGTATTCGTCGGATCATCCTCGTGTAGTCGGATTGCCCGACCTTGATCTACTGGTCAGACGGCTAGGCATGACCCTGAGTTCTGAGGAGAGCTGCGGTTCTCCCGCGACTCGCTCGGCCATCGCCCCTTGGCCGATATTGGCGCGAACCGCGGTGGGCATATCACGCTGGACCTCCTTGCAGCGTATGTATCACTGCGGCAAGCCTCTCTGCGAACAGTGATTACTTCTGCCGTCCCTAGGAGCTTAAGGACCCGATAGTACTCGTGGAGAATGGTGTAGAACTGGGCGAGCTAAGGTCTTCCTAGGATGGTGTTGTAGGGAATGTTCAGATCCATGACCTCGAACGAGAGCATCACTGTCTGAAAGTTATCCCCATTCCAAACATCATGGGCATTGGGATCTGACCGAGCGGGGTACCGACGCGTCCAAGAATTATCCCCACTACCTCCTTGATGACAGGCTGCACCAGCTCCCAAGGATCTGGAGCCGGTTCAAGGTATTTGTTGTTATCATGGCGCAGGAGCAGCCCCCATCGATCCGGACCTGGCCAATTGGGGCGTTGGCTATGATGTGTGATACCGGCGGTGGCGACGACTCTCCCACAATGTTGTCCTACTCTGGGCGGTCCTCCTCGGTGAACGTGATTGATAGCTCCATCCAAATGCTTCTTCCATGCAGCAGAGCTCTTCCCATAACGGTTGCCCTATGGGTTGCGAGACTTTGCGGCACCAGGTCCTAATTTCTTCCAATGTACAGGATCTTGCGGGACCCCAAGCGACGGCCGTCCTAGGAGCGCACTGATGTCTCGTGGAGGTTACACCAGCTTTACCAGTTCCCGAGGGATGAGGGTGACCAGCCATCGACCTCTCTCCTTTTTTCATCACCTTCTGATGACTGTCCGTTGATCTGGTTGTCCTCAGCGACAGAGCCGCCCGGAGGGTAGGTATGTGAGGATCTGGTCGGCATGACGCGGGCACCCTGCCTGGCGCATCAATTGACGAATGATAGTTTTCACGATCTCACGATAGTCTCACTTTCGAAGATCAAAAAAGGAGTTTATTTGTTCAACAATCAGCTCAGGTCAGCCTGTTTGGATCTCAGAGACAAAGATATGTATATATATGGAGTGGTGTGGCGTTCTGGGTCATGCGCTTCCAAAAGACCACGAATCCACCGCTGGGCCTTTGCAAAAAAAAAATCAGCACATGTATAAGTTACGGCCGCCAGTGTATCACGGTGTATATATTTATGCCTCCCTCTAAACCTTAAACCGCGGCAGGCATGGGCCCCTGGCCGTTGCACAGGGTCACCGGGGCCTAGAGCCGGTCCTGTTGGTGTTTATAGGAGAAAAAGGGTAGTGCAATGCTGATGAATTGTTACTTATTAGTGTGTTCTCGTTCTACAGATTGCCTGTGAACTTGCATGTGATGGCGATTAGGAGTTCGATCTGAATCGGTTTGTTGAAACTACGGGCGGTATACGTAGAATGTACATAGCTTGGTTAAATATAAATAATCTGTAATCAAGTTCTAAGAAAAAAATCTGTAATGGCACTAGTGACCAAGATTGACGCATTGCTGCAGTAGTGGATGCATGTTGAGGAGTTTGTTCCTGCTTGGCGATTGATGTTATTCTGGATTATTATTACGACCTCGACGTGTACTAGATTGTTGCTAAACTAAGAAACTGGATTAAGTTTGGAATCTGGGCTCTCTATGAGTTCACGGACTGGCCGGACTGCCGGATCGGAGTACAGCTGGCTTAAAATGAGAGGAATCATCATAAAATGAAAAGAGCAACTTGTTTGAAGCGTTCCAAGCGATCCTTTTTTTTCTCTTTCTTTCCGGGGTCGTTCCAAACGATCCAACCATATTAGAACATGCATAGAATTAAGCTGTTTCTTAGATGGTTTGTCATTATATGTGTACCTCTTGTCCATTATTCTGTAAGGAATCAGGTCTCAGGTAGTAACTTGTTCTGCCTACGAGGTGTAATGGGGACTTGCGCAGAGTTCGAGATTTTATGTTAGTCTCATTTTTTTAAAATGGATAGCACTCAATATTGACTATTATATTAATATTATTAAATATCTACTTTACACATTATGACAAATCATGGGTCGCTAGAGTGTTGGGATATGAATTAGCAACCTAAACAACCTATGCGACGAGCCACGCCTTTGCATGAGCATGTTATCCTTCTATGAAAACACAACCTTATTTTCTTTCTATCGTTTGGTTTTAGAAGGAGCGAGACGAAGCTCTGCATTCTATTGCCATGGTGGCACGTGTCTTTAGTTCTATGATAAAGTCAGTGTGCGGAGAATGTCATGGAAGCCAGGATATGATGATTAATAATGGTGCTTCGAGTTATGGTGGTGATGAGAAACTGGTTTGGTGATTTGTGACTTGTAGCAGCAGTATCGGAAACTGTCACTAGTAGAAAACAGGCTATCCGTTCGTGCCTCCTAACAGCATTAGTCCCGATTTCGCCACGAAGCGGGACTAATGCTGACACGCGTCCCGGTTCGAGCGGGCACGGTGGCCGGGGGCATGCGTCCCGGTTGGTAAGGGGTCATGCGTCCCGGTTTGTAACACAAACCGGGACTAAAGGTTGGGCGTCAGCCACGTGGCGTGGCACACACCTTTAGTCCCGGTTTGTGTTACAAATTGGGACGTATGATCCCGCCCTCTATAAATGCGACGCCCCAGCCCTCTGCCTCCACTCTGTTTTTTCTTGGTGGAAGGTGTGCTAGTTTTTTTCCCTATGCATGCATTCAAGGTGTTTGATGAAATGTTTGAGTGAATGATCCCGTTTAATTTCTCATAGAAAAAAAATATAGAAGGTGTCCGAGACGCACTTGAGCTTTCTCTCCTCTTTATTTCCCTCGATCGAGGTTAGCAATCTTATCTTTTCTCTGTCATTGATACAATGCATGTGTCGATGTGAATTGGTCATTTCACTATTTATGATGTCCTGTTTTTGATAAACTTACTTATATGATGCAGATGAACGGTCGAGAATGGATGTACGGTGACCGGCGTGTACCCGGGTACATTAAAGGCGTGGATAAATTTATCGATGTGGCTACGGCAAAAAAAGAGAATGGTTTTATACGTTGTCTATGTGTTCAATGTCGGAACAACAAGGAGTACTCTTCCTCGAAAATCATTCGTGGCCACCTGATTATGAAAGGTTTCATGCCCAACTATAATTGCTGGACCAAGCACGGGGAAAGAGGGGTTATGATGGAAGATGGTGAAGAAGAAGATGATGATAACAACTATCATCATATGTTTCCTGAATACAGTGATACTGCAATGGAAGACAATGAAGAGGAAGGAGGTGAAGAACAGGCATCAGATGAGCCAGCTGATGAACTTGGTAGGGTCATTTCTGATGCAAAGCGAGACTGTGAAACAGAAAATGAGAAGTTGAAGTTAGAGGGCATGTTAGAAGATCACAAGAAATTGTTGTACCCAAATTGTGAAGATGGCAGCACAAAGCTCGGTACCACACTGGAATTGCTCCGATGGAAGGCAGAGTGTGGTCTAACTGACTCCTCATTTGAAAAGATGCTGAAAATAATGAAGCCGAAGTTTCCAAAATATAACGAACTTCCCGAGAGTACCTACGAAGCAAAGAAGACTCTCTGTCCTCTAGGATTAGATGTGCAAAAGGTACATGCATGCATTAATGACTGCATCCTCTATCGTGGTAAGGAGTATGAGAATTTAGATAAATGCCCGGTATGCAATGCATTGCGGTATAAGATCAGACGAGATGACCCTGGTGATGTTGAGGGAGAGCCCCTCCGGAAGAGGGTTCCTGCTAAGGTTATGTGGTATGCTCCTATAATACCAAGGTTGAAACGCATGTTCAGAAACAAAGAGCATTCCAGGTTGTTGCGATGGCACAAAGAAGACCGTAAGAAAGACGGGGAGTTGAGACACCCTGCTGATGGGTCACAGTGGAGAAAAATCGAGAGAGACTTCCTAGACTTTGTAGGTGAAGAAACTTATGATTTGGTCTAAGTATGGATGGCATGAATCCATTTGGGGAGCAGAGCTGCAGTCACAGCACCTGGTCCGTGACTCTATGTATCTACAACCTTCCTCCGTGGTTGTGCATGAAGCGTAAGTTCATTATGATGGCAGTGCTCATCTAAGGCCCGAAGCAACCGGGAAACGACATTGATGTGTACCTTAGGCCATTAGTTGAATAAATCTTACAGTTGTGGGATAAACCAGGTGTACGTGCGTGGGATGAGAACAAACATGAGCCATTTGATTTACGAGGGTTGCTTTTCGTAACCATCAATGATTGGCATTCTCTTAGTAACCTTTCAGGACAGACAAACAAGGGATATAAGGCATCCACACACTTTTAGATAAGACTGAAGGTACATATTTTCATAAATGCAAGAAGGTTGTGTACCTGGCGAATCGATGATTTCTTTCGACCAATCATCCCGTAAGAAAGAAAGACAAGCATTTCAAAGGTGAGGCAGATCACCGAAAGAAGCCTGAACTCCCTTCTGGCGATGATGTATTTGGTATGGTCAAGGACATAGAAGTAATCTTTGGAAAGGGTCCTGGCGGTCAATCAGTTCCGAACGACGTCGCTACAGGACACGCACCCATGTGGAAGAAGAAATCTATATTTTGGGAGCTGCCATATTGGAAAGTCCTACGTGTCCTCTCTTCAATCGACGTGATGCACGTGACGAAGAATCTTTGCGTGAACCTGTTAGGATTCCTAGGCGTGTATGGGAAGACAAAAGATACACCAGAAGCACGGGATGTTGGGGAGATGACCTCGGATAGGGTAAAGACGGGGAAAGACGAAAGGGTGTTGCCCGTCAAGTTTTCGAGTTACAGTCTGAGTCGGCTGAATCCTATAGAGGTCGGCCGGGATAGGGAAGGGCAGGACCCTTATGATAATGGCAAGGCATTAGCCGGCCGAGATATTGCATAAGTCGGCCGGGTTAGCCCGAGTAATCTTAATGTAGGTGAAGGACAAGCCGAGTTACGCGAGGAAGGGCCGAATGATACGAAGCTTGCAGGAGAAGGAGAAACCTAAAGTCAAACTCTAGCTGCAAGCTAGAGAGAATCTGAGCGGAGCCAAGCACAAGGGACAACGGCGCAAAGCGACAGAGGGGCAGAAGGAGGTCACGGAGGTGACAGTCATGGAGCCCGAGGCACGCAGGAGGGGCCCTCGGAACCTTGTCGTCGTTAGAGGGGCGACAGGGAAAGGAGGCCGCCGAACTACTATATTGGGACAAGCATATTCCTCGAATATGCTTGCCACATCAGCCCTAAAGGAACCCAAGGCTCTCCTTTATAAGGGGAGGCTTGGACCCTGAGGAGGGCATCGGCTCATTTAGTACCGTTAGGCTGGTAAAGTTCTTCCTTTCTCCTTCTATACAGCTCAAGGAGCACTTGTAGCCCAAGGAAGGAGAAATAAAGATCTTTGCTTTAGGCTTTTGTGTGTAGAATCAACTGCATCTTCCCTCCCCAGATCCCACTAGCATCCATTGGCCCCTTACTTTAGCCTACCCATGGCATGTGCCGTGTCACCACCACGACAGTTGGCGCCCACCGTGGGGCCAGTAGCGGTGCTAGCTGGAGTCATGATCCGGACGGGAAACTTCATCAACACTGGCGAGCGCATTGTCTCTGGCTTGGTCCGGAGACTTGATCTCTGTGACTACGTCAGCGACAACGCAGGCAGCTTCAAGGGAAAAACTCCCCCACGCAACGGCGTCTTCATCAACTTGGGCATGCACCAGGTCTACGTCGGCGTCGACATCTCCGGCGTTTATCCTCACCAGGTTGTTGTTGCAGGAGAACCTCCCCTTAGCGCCGCGAGCTGTTCGCGCGGAGCGCGCCCAGTCAGCAGCGTCGAAGTGATGGTCGTGGTCGGGGTGCAGGCAGGAGCAGCAGGCGCCGGATCAAGCAGAGACCCAGCAGCGGGTGTGCAGGTCGCGCCCAGGCAAACAACTCCACAACCCACCGAGGTAATCCCTTTAGCGGCCAACCAGATCGGGGTGCAGGAAACAACCCCAAAGGCACCAAGAGTAAGGGGCCACCTCTGGAAAGACCAGAGAACATTCTTCAGGCAACTATAGATAACTTGACTACACCTATAGCGCCGATACTTGATTCGGCAAATGCTGAGGCAGAATTGGAAGAAACTAGGAAAAAGGTGCTGGTAGAGGCAAAAAAGGTGTCGGCCTTGCGGGAGTCCTTAAACAGGACCTTGCGAGAGTATGCCAAAGCAAACAAGCTTGACGTCGCTCCCGAACGGGTTGACGAGTTGAGATTAAGAGGAAAGAACCTCATAGATGATATCAACAAGGAGCATGATGCTCATAAGGCAGAATCAGTTGATTTAGGCTTGCCGAGGTACAGTACCCCGACAAAGAACCTGAGAGCGGCAAATGCCGCAGCATTAGAGTTAGAGGGATTGACCGGCGAAGCCCGGCAGAAACAACAAGAAAGAGTGAATGAGCTGGTGTGCATTGCGAACCAGCAGAATGAAGAGATGCTCAGGGCAGATCCGGCGAGGCCAGGGGCTTCGCGGATGGTTCACTTGGCTGGGGCAGCACCTGCCTTATCTGTGGCAGCAGCATCTTCACCCGGAAACAATGCACGAAAGGACAGAGCGGTAACTTCGGGAAAGAGAAACAAGCAAATTGTTCCATATGATCCGGCGATAGCCGAGAAAGCAAACAAGAACAGAGGCAATGGAAGCCGAGGTAACAATGGCGAAAGGAACCCCGGCCGTGCTGAGAAAGGCGGCGAAAGCCGAGGCAATGGAGATCTCGGCAGAGCAGAACTCGGAAGAGGAAATCACGAGAACAATATCCCGGTCGAAGGAAGGAGAGAACCGCCGCACAAACCGCAGCCAAGACATGAACCTCGGCAGGAAAGAGAAGCAAGACCAGCTCGCCACAATCAGGTGAATGAAAGGTACAATGATGGCTATTCCGAGATGGAATATGCGATCCATGGTGGAAATAACCACTATGGAATGCAGGACAGAGTTCTGTATAGAGATTTGCCGTCAAATGATGCCAGAGTAAAGCTAGACCGGCTATACCGATCCGAGTTGCTGGAGGAACAGGGTCCACCGGGTCCGACGTGCTTCGGACCACGGATCATGGGCGAACCACCTGTGCCGAACTTTCAGCTGGCAAGAGGCACAAAAACATATAATGGGAGCACCAAACCACAAGACTGGTTGATTGATTATGCCACTGCTGTGAAAATAGCAGGTGGGAACTTACGATGGGTAGTGTGGTATGTCCCGCAAATGTTGGAAGGACCAGCTAGAGTATGGCTGAATAATCTGCCAGCAGGCAGCATCAACTGTTGGTTGGATTTTGAAGAAATGTTCATTAGCAACTTTACCAGTACTTACAAGAGGCCAAACAGGCCGCAGCAGTTAGCCATGTGCAAGCAAAGACCGAATGAGACGGATAGAGAGTTTTTAACTCGGTGGTGTAACCTGAGAAACTCGTGTGAAGGAGTTATAGAATCACAAGCAATAGCTTGGTTTGCTCAAGGATGCCGCTATGCCAGTGTGTTATGGCAGCGACTGCAAAGAGATATGCCAACCACATTGGCAGAAACCATCAGAATAGCGGATTCCTATGCATTGGGAGATCCGACGCAACCAGAATTAATGTCGGCAGATCATCGGGAGCATCAAGATCAATATGCAAGAGATATAGCCGGGTCATCCAGGTGCAATGACTTCAGAGGAAGAAGAAGAGAAGAGAGACCGGATTATAGATATGGTTCAGCCCAGGTGGCAGCAGTAGCGCAAGATCAGCCGAATCACGGAACCACTCAACGGCAAAAGAATGGTCCCCAGCAATGGACACCAAGGAATGAAGGAAAAAGATAGTGGACACCAGAACAAAAGAAGCAATGGCAGGAGAGGCCGAAGTACACATTCGAGTCTATGTTAGATCAGCCGTGTAAATTTCACATGTCAAACCCAGCCAGGCCAGCCAACCATACGACCCGCCAATGTGCATGGATGAAAAGTGCAATGGGAAACCCCACAGGCATGCAGGCAGCGCCTCTCCAGGCACATCCGTAGCATCAGCCGCAGTTGACTGGAGCAAATGCACAGCAACTGATGTTACCACCTCCTCCCCCGAGGTATGACAACTCGGACCGGAGGGATGCGGTGCATCAAGTGATAAACCAAGGTCCGGATGGAAGGACAAATCCAGGAAATAATGGACGCAATGATTACAGAGAACATCATCAGTCGTATTGCGTGTTCACAACAGAACAGCAAGACAAGCAGAGTGTGCAGCGACGGCATATGAAAGTAAATGCAGTTATGCCGGCAGTACCAAGATATGTGCCTTGGTCGGATCAAGAAGTAACCTGGAGCATAAAGGATCACCCCAAGATAATGCCGAGTCCGGGGTCGTATGCACTCGTGTTAGATCCGACATTTGTAGGACCAAGCATTAATGTGAATTTTTCAAAGGTACTCATTGACAACGGGAGCAGTATCAATATCATGTACAAAGATACAATGCATAAACTCGAAATATCGCAGAACATGCTGCAATCCACGAGGACCACTTTCCATGGGATAGTACCAGGGCTTTCATGCGAACCCATTGGTAAGGTTTGAGTGGACGTATTATTTGGCACTAGAGATAACTGCAGAGCAGAAAACTTAGAGTTTGAAGTGGTGGATCTAGAGAGTTGTTATCATGCTCTACTCGGGCGGCCAGCATTGGCCAAATTCATGGGCAGCTGCCATGTAAGTTATCTAAAAATGAAGTTACCCGGACCACAAGGGGTGATAACAGTAGCAGGGGATTACAGGAAGTCAATGGAATATGCTTCAGCCGGGTCAAATTTGGCCGAATCATTGGTAATAGCAAGAGAAAAAAGAAGGATTCAGGAGGTAGCAGCCCTCGCTCAGTTGGCACAGCTGAATATGCCGGCATTAGCCAACCCACATGGAATTGTCTCTTTTCAGCCGACTAAAGAAACAAAAAAGTTCCAGATAGATGAGCAATTCCCAGAGCGCACCGTCACTATTGGTGCCGGCCTAGATGATAAATAGGAAAGCGAGCTCACCAACTTCCTCCGTGAGAATCGGGATATCTTTGCATGGTCAACTCAGGATCTGCAAGGTGTGCCGAGGGAGTTGGCTGAGCACTCTCTGAATGTAAGGCCAGGAGCAAGGCCGGTGAAGCAACCTCTCCACCGCTTCGCCGAAGACATGAGAAAAATAATAGGGGATGAAATAGCTCGGCTCCTTGCGACCGGGTTCATCATGGAGGTGCTATATCTGGATTTGCTCTCAAACCCGGTGCTAGTAGAAAAGAAGAAGGATGATCCAAATATAGCCATTGTATGGCGAATGTGTATCGATTACACGAACCTGAACAAGGCATGTCCAAAAGATCCTTTTCCTTTACCTAGAATAGACCAAGTCATTGATTCGACCGCTGGTTGTGAACTATTATCATTTGTAGACGCGTATTCTGGTTTTCACCAGATACCGTTAAATCCGGCCGATCAAATAAAGACTGCGTTTATTACCCCGTACGGGGCTTATTGCTATCGCACCATGCCATTCGGCCTGCGCAACGCAGGAGCGACGTATTAGAGATGCATGCAAAAGTGTTTACACGACCAGATACGGAAAAATGTTCAAGTATATGTGGATGATGTGGTTATCAAGACCAAAGAAAGCAAAACGCTACTGGATGATATCCGACAGACTTTCGCGAACCTGAGAAGGTTCCGAATGAAGCTTAATCCAGAAAAATGCACATTTGGTGTGCTAGCGGGAAAATTGCTCGGTTTTCTCGTATCTAGCCGAGGTATAGAGGCCAACCCAACTAAAATAAAAGCAGTGGAAAGGATGGAATTGCCAAGATGTCTAAATGACGTACAAAAGTTCACAGGTTGTTTAGCCTCACTCAGCCGATTTGTATGTCGGCTGGGAGAGAAAGCACTACCACTTTACCAGCTGATGAAAAAATCGGATAAGTTCATTTGGACTCCACAAGAAGACAGTGCATTTCATGAATTGAAAAAGATGTTGATCACAGCGCCCGTCTTAGCTTCTCCATTATCAAAAGAGCCTATGTTACTCTACATAGTGGCCACCAACAGAGTAGTGAGCGCTGTGATCGTGGTAGAACGAATTGAAGATGATAAATCAGTACAAAGGCCGGTGTATTACCTGAGCGAGGTACTATCAGCCTCAAAACAAAATTACCCACATTATCAGAAGATGGCTTATGGAGTGTACATGTCGGCAAAGAAACTTAAACATTACTTCGAAGAGCACCCCATCAAAGTGATTTGTGAAGCACCCATAGCCGACATATTGAGCAACAAAGATGCAAGTGGCCGAATAGCAAAATGGGCAATTGAATTGTCACCTTATGCTCCGCAATTCGATAGGAGAGATGCAATCAAATCTCAGGCTGTGGTCGACTTTTTCGTGGATTGGGCCGAGGTGCAATATGAGCCACCATTACCAGATCCGAATTATTGGACGATGCACTTTGACGGTTCCAAACTAAGAAATGGTTTGGGGGCAGGAATAGTGTTAACCTCGCCAAAAAGAGATCAGCTGAGATATGTGCTGCAGATACATTTTGCCGCGTCAAACAATGTAGCCAAATATGAAGCACTAGTCCATGGATTGAAGGTGGCAAAAGAGATTGGCATACGCCGAATCTTGTGCTATGGAGATTCAGATCTAGTAGTGTAGCAAGTCTCAGGCAATTGGGATGCGTTGGATGATAATATGGCTTTGTATAGATTTCATGTGCAAAAACTCAGTGGATACTTCGAAGGATGTGAATTTCATCATGTACCTCGGGCAGAAAACGACGCCGCAGACACATTGTCAAAACTCGGATCAACTAGACAATCAATTCCCCTAGGTATCGCCCTAGAGCACCTAAGGAAGCCATCAATAACACCATCACCAGAGTCTGAATCCATCTTTATTCCGGAAAAATCAAGAGAAGATAATGTGCCGATGGAAATTGATAAGCGATATAACCTGGAATTCCAAAAAATAAAGACAGCTGATGCGAGCATGAGTATGGAGAAATCCGAGGTAGTTATGTCGGCAGAAAATATGGAAATAGATAGTGAGACTACACCAGAGAAAATCACACCTATATGTGCGCAACCCATATTCTCTTTCCTTAGAGATGCGATTCTGCCGAATAACGAGATATTGGCAAGACAGACAGTGAGAAGAGCTAAAGCTTATACAATCATAAACAATGAGCTGTATAAAAGGAGTGTCACAAGTGTATTACAAAGATGCGTGAGCTCGACAGAAGGCCAGGAGATCCTCCTAGATATACATCAAGGAGAATGTGGACATCATGCCTCATCCCGAGCCTTAGTGGCCAAAGCGTTCAGGCATGGGTTTTATTGGCCAACAGCGTTGAAAGAAGCCAAAGAACGGGTCAAAAAATGTAATGGTTGTCAAAGATATGCCAGCAAAATACATATGCCTTCGTCCGAATTAAAGACAATACCAATTACTTGGCCATTTTCTGTGTGGTGCTTAGATATGGTGGGACCATTTAAGCCGGCCCGAGGAGGGATGACCCACTATTAGTAATGGTGGACAAATTCACAAAATGGATTGAAGTGAAACCAATAAAGAAATGCGACGGGCCCACAGCAGTGAAATTCCTCAAGGATATTATCTTAAGATATGGGTACCCACACAGTGTTATTACAGACAACGGCACAAACTTCGCAGAAGGAGCTTTCGCTAGGTTCTGTCAAGAAAAGCACATAAGATTAGATGTCGCCTCTGTGGCTCACCCAGCATCCAATGGGCAAGTGGAAAGGTCTAATGGACTGGTATTGTCCGGAATAAAACCACGACTCGTCGAACCGCTGCAAAGGTCGACAGGATGTTGGATTGAGGAACTACCAGCAGTACTATGGAGCCTCAGGATACCCTAAACAGATCAACAGGTTATACACCATTTTTTCTAGTGTATGGGGCAGAAGCTGTGCTTCCAGCCGACATAATACATAACTCGCCAAGGGTTACCCAGTATACAACCGCTGAAGTAAATGAGGTAGCTCGGCAAGATGATGTCGATCTGTTAGAAGAAGCCAGAGAGGTGGCATTATCAAGATCGGCCATCTATCAGCAGGACTTGCGGTGATATTTACAACAAGAAGGTGAATCCAAGAGTGTTCAAAGAA
Source organism: Avena sativa (assembly GCA_916181665.1). Classification (NCBI taxonomy): domain Eukaryota; kingdom Viridiplantae; phylum Streptophyta; class Magnoliopsida; order Poales; family Poaceae; genus Avena; species Avena sativa. The sequence continues at coordinate 158,408,939 of OV702294.1, read as the reverse complement.
GGAGATTTAGTTCTCCGGCTGGTGCAACGCACGGCCGGCATGCACAAGCTGTCGCCTCCATGGGAAGGACCATTCATCGTAAGTAAAGCATTGCACAATGATGCATATTACCTAATCGATGCTCAATCACCAGGAAAGAACATGGAAGACAAAGCTGGCGAAGAATCGAAAAGACCATGGAACGTAGCTTTACTTTGTCCATTTTACTCGTAGCAGTTATCTATGACACATTGTAAAGTGATGCCTCAGGTTGGAGCACCAAATATGTATTAAACCTCGGCGTCCAGAGCAGTGACTCAGGGACTGCCATATGTTGTTTTAAATTTCATGTTATGTATTAAACCTCGGCACCTCGAGCAGTGGCTCGGGGACTGCACTATATTGTTTTCGAGATTGGTTTATGTATTAAACCCCGGCACCCTGAGCAGTGACTCGGGGACTGCCCCATATTGTTTCTAAGCTTGATTCATGTATTAGACCTTGGTGCCAGAGCAGGGGCTCGGGGACTGACATATATCATTTTTGATTTTGTGTTAAGTATTAAACCTCGGCACCCTGAGAAATGACTCGCGGACTGTCCGATATTGTCTCTAAATTTGGTTTACATATTTAACCTCGGCACCCTGGGCAGCGACTCGGGGACTGTCCTATATTGTTTCCAAGTAGGGGTTATCCTTCGTTACAAGAATGGGTATCAAACTTCGACACCCAGAGTAATAATATTTTGCTCTCATATGATCTTCGAGGTCTACGCCCAGATTAACGGTCCAAGCTACAGTGGTCAAGTTGCAAGGCTTATTAAAGTCAGGAAATAGTGAACGCCAAACTACGATAAAGCAAAGGCAAATACACATTACAGACTCAAGAAATTGAGAACTGCCAAAACAAGGATTCAGGTGAACTAGACCTGTTTAAACAAAGTAATGACGATTACAACCGCATGTGTCTCAGCGGCACACGGCAAAAGAAGTTCACACCGCAGAAAAGATGGACAAATGTCTAACATACATCGTACGACCGGCATACCAGGGGCAAGAAATAACTTAGAGTTTTTTAGCTGGAGAGGCAGTGGTTTGGTCAGGAGCTGGGCACTCCGAAGTAGGGGGAACTTCGGCCGAGGTAGCCTCGCCCTCCACAGACCCAGGAGCGACTTCGGAGGAAGCCCGAGGCTGTTGAGGAGCGTCAGCTTGCGCAGTGGAATGCCCAGTACCTTTGGAGGAGGATCGCGCGTCTCCACTGCCATACGAGCTCGAACTGGAATCAGTAGAAGCAGCCGAGTCACCCTCATCTTCGCCTTGTTCAGCAGAGTTATCGTTCGAGGCATCCTCAACTTGGACCTCGTCCTCCGGGTTAGGAAGGAAGCTCGGACCTTCATTCCAGTTATGCACGTCGGCATACTCAACAAGCTGATAGGCACGAGCTTGCCGGAGAGCGAAAAAGTCTGGGTCCTCAACCCAACGAGAACCAGTGCGCAAATTTCTCAAGATATCAAGAGAAATGTCTTCATACCATGACATGATGACAGTGAGAGCCATATCAGCACCAGCTCGTCCGGCCAACTCCCTCCAAAGACTTAGCTGTTTCTCAGAGGCCATTAATCTTTCCACCAACAATTTGACCTCATTAATATTTGGAGTCCCAGAAGTATTCGGCCAGAGAACATGGTAAGATCGGATAGCTGCCTGCACCAAATCCCTGCCCATAATCTTCATCGGACTAACGGCAGCGCCAACAGCAACCAAAAAATCTTCCATCGAGTACTCTGAGTCCGCATCAGTAGGAACACCTCGGCGCACATGAGCACTAATCACCGCTTTATAGATCATGAGCTTAGCTTCTGGAAAATGGTTTGCGCAAAACACAAGTGCGTCAGTCAGCAGTAGGAAAGGAAAAAAGATAACTCGGCCACGGTCAGAACTTATGATGAATATAGCTCAGCATTATCTGAAGATCTTTAGCCCAGTCAATCTTGCTCTTCTCAAAGCGGGTGATCTCCTCGCTCATCCCCCGTGTCTTCAGTTCGGCAGCCTCGAGGAGCTCTTTATTTTTCTGCAATTGCAGAGCTAGCCGATTCTTCTCCTCGGAGAACTCCTGGTCGACCTTTTTCTAGTTCAGATCTCTGAGAGAGCTTAAGGGCTTCCACCTCGGCACGCAAGCGAGCTATCTCGTCATCCCTATCCTTCAGCTACGCCGAGTGAGTAGCGCTTTGTTCTAAAAAATGTAGCATCACATCAGGCATGGGCGTGCAATCTTGGTGAGATGCTGCAAAAGTTTGTAACTCGGCTTTACCAAAGCCAAAAAAGTTAAAAGAAACTTAGTGCACATTTCAAAGGGAAGTATATAAAATAAAAGAGTAACTAACCTTCCAGGGCCTTGACCTTCTTCTCAAGACAGATGTTAAGATTATTGATGTTTCCTGTTTATCAACAAAGTGAGCCAACATTTCATGCACAAAATGATAAGAGCGTCGGAGATCATGCAAAAGTTTGTCGACTTACCAGCTTTCTTCACCACAGGAAGAACCTTCTCGTACTTCTCTTGCAATTTTTTATGTGCAAAGAGCAACCTCTGGAATTCAGCAGTCCGCCGGTCATGCGCAACCTAAGCAATAAAGCGAATAGTAATAAGATATTCGAACCTAAAACAGATCCCAGTCAAGCAAAGCTTAACTCGGATCTAGGTGGCTGGATATTCAATGCTAAGACAGATCCCAGTCAAGCAAAGCTTAACTCGGATCTAGGTGGCTGGATATTCAAAGCTAACACAGATCCCAGTCAAGCAAAGCTTAACTCGGATCTAGGTGGCTAGATATTCAAAGCTAAAACAGATCCCAGTCAAGCAAAGTTTAACTCGGATCTGGGTGGCTGGATATTCAAAACTAAGACAGATCCCAGTCAAGCAAAGCTTAACTCGGATCTAGGTGGCTGGATATGTAAAGATAAGACAGATCCAAGTCAAGCAAAGCTTAATTCGGATCTAGATGGAAGCCGATACAAACACTAAGACAAAATTGAACAAGGCAAAACATAATAAAACTTCCAAACGAATAACAAGTTATTCGGTTGCAAGCTTAGGGGACTAGAGTATATATATGGTGTCATATGAATAATGAATCAAACGTCGATAAAGATAATTACCTCATTCATCTTGTCGCTGTCAAGAACGATCTTAGCAGCCAGATGTAAACGGCTGCTGATGTTGGAGAGTTGAAAGGGCTGACTGCTTGGATTGCTTTCGAGCTGATCAGCAGCATTCCAATTATTGGCATACTCAACCAGTGAGCCGAGGTTGTTCCCACTCTCCGTGCGAGTTAGGACTTTACCTCGGACATGCTGTGTAACCACCGCCGCCGCAGGGCTTTGGGAAGAGCGAGCTGGGTGCTGGCGGCCGGGGTAACAGAGGCCTTGGCAGAAGCAACCCCTTTGCGCAGCGCATCGGCAATACTAGGCTGAGAAGAGCCAGCAAGACCTTTCTGAGAGGAGGAAGCCTTGCTGACGACAACCTTTCTTGTTTTAGAAGAGGCATCAGTAGGAACTGATACCTCGGCACTAGGAGCGGCGTCTTTAGGAGCCGGAGGAATCACGGTTGCAGAAGGCGCCCAGATATTGACATCCTCGGCCGGAGTTGGAGTCACTGTAGAGACCACGGGGGTCGAAAGAGGCTCAGTGGAGACATTAGGGTTCACAGAGGAGGCAGCAGGTTCAGTAGAAATATCTGTTGGCCGGGTTGTATCGGCATCAACAGGAGGAATCTCAGGCGCATCATGGCGAGGTGATGTTTGATTCGGAGCTGGAGGAGATGCAGCCCGAGTAGGACTCGGAATCCTGGTATCTTCAGTAGGCGGAGGAGACGGCTGCCGAGTCGTACGACTCGTCATGCTGGGACCGCTGGGCTTAACAGAAAGTGGAGCACTGCGAAAACAAAAAAGGTCAAGTCAAAAAGCAGAAAGAGAAAAACAAGAAATACAAGCAAAAGCAACTCACCCAGTGACCCCGGGCATGGTCTTGCGCCTTGGAGGATGCAGAGCTGACTTCTTCATTCGCTTCTTGGGGGCTGTCTCTGAGGCACCAGCGGGAGCGCCACGTTTCCCCGAGGTAACAGGAGGCCGGGAGGCAAGAGGCTCGGCGTCGTGAACCTGACCGGCCGGATTAGCTGAGAAAGTAGAAGCCGGAAATGCATAAGAAATTGGCATCGTGGCAACTACCTCTAGAACTTGGACCTCGTACGAATCACCTTCCTCCTCGTGGGCCGGGGTCTTGCCACGAGCGCGGGCCGGAGCGAGATCTGACTTGCGGACGAACTCTTCTGATTCCGGCTCCCCATTGTCTGGAGTATTCCAATCCGCAGGCCACGAGAGTGACAAAACCTCGGCGTCCTCATTCTTCTGCTCCACAAACCTCTGCAGGACAAGAAAGAGAAAAATTAGCAAAGAGAATTACGAACACGATTAGGAAGCAAAACACTAATGAGTAAGCTTACTTCGGGTGGGGGATGCTCGCGAGTGAACGACTTCAATCCCCAAGCCCAATCCTCAGGCATCTCCGTCTTAAAGATAGCCCGGACACGCTTGAAAATGAGGTAATTGTCCAGCTCCACCGTCAAGACTCGGTTGGGGTCGAGGGGACCGCTCATATAGCAGAGTTTGTGTGTGATTTTCTGGAATGGGCAGATTCAGCTGCTGACGAAGGCAGTCATCAGGTCCTCACCGCGTAGCCCGGAGCGGATCAGTTCCTTCAGCCGAATCTCAAAAGCCTCGGCCAAAGCATGACTCTTCCTCGAATTATACGTCCAGTTCTTCTTGGAAGGAGGGCCAATGGAGAAGGCAGGGAGCCGAATCTTATCCTCGTTCCCCGTGTTCTTGACATAAAAGAAGGACTTGTGCCACTTCTTGCACGATTCTAGCCCCGCGACACGAGGAAATTTGGATTTCCTCCGAGGTCTGATGGACGCTGCTCCACATTGGGTGAGCAACTTCTCGGAGGGGTGCAGAGATTTGTCTGGGACGATGTTGGAACGAATCTGGAAAAACTTTGACCAGACATGCACGAACGGCCACAGGCCGAAGTATCCCTCCGAGGCAGAGATGAAGGCAGAGAGAGAGGCAATGGTGTTGGCGGGAAGATGATGCGGCTGAAGGCCAAAGTAATCAAGAAACTCCCTAGCAAAGTCTCTAAGAGGGAGACCAAAGCCGCGTGTGAAATGCGACATGAAAACTACATACTCGCCTTCCCTAAGGTCTGGAGAGGACTCACTGCCGGGTAAGCGACAAGCTACCTCGACAGGAATCCGGCGAGTCCGGATAAGCCACTCGACCTCGTGGAGAGTGACGGAGGAGCCCTGCCACGAGCCCCGCTCGGGCCCAGATGCAGCATCGTCATCCTCAACAAGTGCACCGCTGACAGAGCTAGACATGAAATCGCCGGAGAAACTTACAGAGGAGGAGATAGAGGCGGAGGAAAATCTAGAGCTGCAAGGCCCCGTCGTGGTTCTACCCAAAAACGGCGGCGGAGTAGAGAAAGAACTGCCACGCGAGTAAAGAAGAAAAACAGAGATCTCTAGAGGAGAAGCTAGGCGATTGGACCGGATGAACTCACCGGCGACGGTGCCGGAACGAGCGAGCAAGGACGAAGGCGACGGAGCAGTACAGCGGGATCCCTGCCATCAAGGACTCAGACGAGCGCACGGCGGAGGAAGAGCGAACGGGAGCAGAGGCGGGAGGAAGAAGAAGGGCGCAGGTAAGCGAAGGGGGAAAGTGAATCCCCCAACGCCGCGCCCCTCTTTATAACCGCGCTACCTGCGAGGTAATGGGATCGTGGGTGTGGCGGTTGACCTTGGAGATCGTGTACGTAGCACGAACACACGATGATAAGTGGAACCGCACCAAAGACCACACGATGGCGTCACAGCGCCGACGCGACGGGTGCATCAATAACTATAGCCTGTCAGTAAATACTGTAGAGGAACAAAAAACTAGGGAAACAATGATGAGTATGACACGTAGGACAAGGCGTAAGCGAGAAGATACGATGATACCTCGAACGAGAAAAAGGTAACTCGAAAACCATGCAGAGCGAATGTCATGAAACTGATACGACCCGGCCGAAGTTAACGGCGGGGCCATACCAGCTTCGGGGACTAATGTTGGGGAGATGAACTCGGATAGAGTAAATACGGGGAAAGACGAAAGGGTGTTGCCCGTCTAGTTTCCGAGTTACAGTCTGAGTCGGCCGAATCCTATAGAGGTCGGCCGGGATAGGGAAGGGCATGACCCTTATGATAATGGCAAGGCATTACCCGGCCGAGATATTGCGTAAGTCGGCCGGGTTAGCCCGAGTAATCTTAATGCAGGTGAAGGACAAGCCGAGTTACGCGAGGAAGGGCCGAATGATATGAAGCTTGCAGGAGAAGGAGAAACCTAAAGTCAAACTCTAGCTGCAAGCTAGAGAGAATCTGAGCGGAGCCAAGCACAAGGGACAACGGCGCAGAACGACAGAGGGGCAGAAGGAGGTCACGGAGGTGACAGTCCTGGAGCCCGAGGCACGCAGGAGGGGCCCTCTGGAACCTTGCCGTCATTAGAGGGGCGACAGGGAAAGGAGGCCGCCAAACTACTATATTGGGACAAGCATATTCCTCGAATATGCTTGCCACATCAGCCCTAAAGGAACCCAAGGCTCTCCTTTATAAGGGGAGGCTTGGACCCTAAAGAGGGCATCGGCTCATTTAGTATCGTTAGGCTGGTAAAGTTCTTCCTTTCTCCTTCTATACAGCTCAAGGAGCACTTATAGCCCAATGAAGGAGAAATAAAGATCTTTGCTTTAGGCTTTTGTGTGTAGAATCAACTGCATCTTCCCTCCCCAGATCCCACTAGCATCCATTGGCCCCTTACTTTAGCCTACCCATGGCATCTGCCGTGTCACCACCACTATACAGGAGGACCAACAAATTATGAAAGACCCAAAGAACATGCATACACAGAACAAGACGGATAAAGGGTGTCACTTAAGTCGTGTCAGCTATGCTCTTACCAAAGCAGAGAAGAAAATCTTTTTAAAAGTCCTTTACAGTATCAAGGTGTCGTCTGGCTTCTCATCTAATATAAAGGGGATAATAAATATGGCAGAGAAAAAGTTCCAAAAACTAAAGTCTCATGACTGTCACGTGATTATGATGCAGTTGCTTCCGATTGCATTGAGGGGGTTTCTACCGGAAAATATTCGAGTACCCATTGTGAAGCTGTGTGCATTCCTCAATACAATATCTCAGAAGGTAATCAATCCAGATATTCTGCCAAGGTTACAGAAGGATGTGGTACAATGTCTTATTAGTTTTGAGTTGGTGTTCCCACCATCCTTCTTCAATATTATGACGCATCTCCTGGTTCACCTATTGGAAGAGATTGCCATTCTCGATCCTGTATTTCTGCACAATATGTTCCCCTTTGAGAGGTTCATGGGAGTCTTAAAGAAATATGTTCACAACAGTGCTAGACCAGAAGGAAGCATCTCCAAGGGATATGGAACAGAGGAGGTCATTGAGTTTTGTGTTGACTTTATTCCTGACCTTAAGCCGATTGGTATTTCTGACTCGCGGCATGAGGGAAGATTAAGTGGAAAAGGCACGCTGGAAAAGAAAGCAATGATATGTAGGGACGGGGATTCTTTCACTAAAGCACACTACACAGTTCTACATAATTCCACCTTGGTAGGTCCGTATATCGAGGAACACAAGAATATTGTACGCTCCAAAAACCCGGGGAAGCCTGAATCATGGATTACAGATGAACACATGAAGTCTTTTGGTGGTTGGATGCGGACACATCTCTTGAATGACACCACTGTTGGAGATCAGCTATACTTGTTGGCCGCGTCACCATCTTCTACTATATTGAATTTCCAAGGGTACGAAATAAATGGGAATACATTCTAGAAGATCGCCCAAGATAAAAAGAGCACCAACCAAAATAGTGGTGTCCGCTTTGATGCAACAGACGAGAATGGACAAAAGGACACATACTATGGTTACATAGAGGAGATATGGGAACTAGACTATGGAGTCTCTTTTAAGGTCCCTTTGTTTCGCTGCAAATGGGTCAACCTGAATGGGGAAGGGGTAAATATAGACCAGTTGTACGGAATAACAACAGTGGATCTCAACAATCTTGGTTATAGAGATAAAACATTCGTCCTAGCCAATGATGTGTCTCAGGTTTTCTATGCGAAGGACATGTCCTCCAGACCAAAAAAAAGAAAAAATATGCAAACGAATACATCATATGATGAGACAAAACGTCACATAGTTCTTTCAGGGAAAAGAAACATCGTGGGAATCGAGGACAAGACAGACATGTCAGAAGATTATAATAAGTTTGGTGAAATTCCGCCCTTCACAGTGAAAACTGACCCAAGCATTCCGTTAAGTAAAGAAGATGCTCCATGGTTACGTCTGAAGCGATCATAAGGAAGGACATATGCCAAGTTTAATAAATGTATTGAGTGTTAGTCCCGGTTTGTGGCTTGACCGGGACTATATATAGGGGGGCCTTTAGTCCCGGTTTTGTAGTCTTGGTTTTTAATATTAATAAATGTCTTGAGTGTTAGTCCTATTTTGTGGCTAGACCGGGACTAAAGGGGGCCTTTAGTCCCGATTCGTAGAACGACTTTCCCGAACTATGAAGAAGTTGTCCCGATTCATACTTACCATTAAGATCTGATCTCCAAACGCGCGTGGTCACATATTAGGGAGTGCCTCTATGACCAGTTTCTTGGAGATGCCGGAGGACTGGGATCCGGCGGCATCTACTTGAAACTGGTCATAGTGATGTCCCTGCTCTTGCACACCATCTTACAGCTTGTAACTTCTCTAACTAGATCAATACGCTTGGGAGCTAACTAATTTCACATATTAGGGAGTGCCTCTATGACCAGTTTCTTGGAGATGCCGGAGGACTAGGATCCGGCGGCATCTCCCAGAAACTGGTCGTAGTGGTGTCCCTGCTCTCGAAAACAATATTGGAGATGCCTCAATCTGGCTAGAGGACTGGACTCACAAGGATGCCTATTTATAGTACAAGCATCTCGGCATAGTGTCGACACTTACAACATAATGTCGACACTCACCCCTATTATTAGTGCTGACTCGTGTTTTGTCCAGGTTGGTGTCTCCAACCGGGACTAAAGGTTGGTTCATCTTTAGTCCCGGTTGGTAACACCATCCGAGACAAGGTACACGCCGCACGACATAATGTCGACACTCACCCCTATCATTAGTGATGCATGGCCCAGCCTGCCGAAATCCCTCCAACCGGGACTAAAGATGAACCTATCAATTTTGTTGTGCCCATATTATGCATGCATGTGGACATTGGTATGGAGAACAATGTTGCAGGAGGAAGTTTTCCTTTTCGTCGCACGGAAAAGCCATTTTCCATTTTCCGAGCGCAAAAAATGGGTCGTTTTGTGAAGTAACCACCAAAATGCTGTTTCAGAATGATACCGTCACATTTTTCTAAAATACTAGACCACCTTACATGACTATCTCCCAACCGGGACATCTCAAACCTTTTCGTCCATCCCGGGTCAAAAGGACAAATGTCTGCCGAATCGGTAGGAAGTGGGTCCGGTTTGTACTACAGGTACATGATCTAACGCCCATGATTTTTTGAAAAAAATCATTTTTAGACTCGCAACATGTGGTTTCTTCAGAGATCCAATGCAAGTTCGAACGATGCTCGTCCCCTATCTTCATGCACGCCGGTTCGACCATAGTTAGAAATTCAAAAAATTCAAAACGGGCGTAAGAAATTCAAAAAAAAACGAACAATGAAAATCATTCGCGTGGTGTCATATTATGTGACATAGTTGAAAGGAAAAATACCAGACTTGGTATATTGATCATGTCTGGAAAAAACCTTCACAAAATGACCTATCATGTTCGAGGTTTCATGGCTTTCGGTCCAATGATCGATGTTATGTGCTAAATCACGACATAGTTTGTGATGCTGTGCCCATATTATGCATGCATGTGGACATTGGTATGGAGAACAATGTTGCAGGAGGAAGTTTTCCTTTTCGTCGCACAGAAAAGCCATTTTCCATTTTCCGAGCGCAAAAAACGGGTCGTTTTGTGAAGTAACCACCAAAATGCTGTTTCAGAATGCTACCGTCCCATTTTTCTAAAATACTAGGCCACCTTACATGGACTATCTCCCAACCAGGACATCTCAAACCTTTTCGTCCATCCCGGGTAAAAAGGACAAATATCTGCCGAATCGGCAGGAAGTGGGTCCGGTTTGTACTACAGGTACATGATCTTACGCCCGTGATTTTTTGAAAAAATCATTTTTAGACTCGCAATATGTGGTTTCTTTAGAGATGATCTAACGCCCGTGATCTAACGCACGGAAAAACCATTTTTTCCCGCCATTTTTCTTCCCACCAGTTCTTTTCTCCATTTCTTCCCGCAAGTTTTTCCCGCCAGTTCTTCTGGCCAGTTCTTCCCTCCAGTTATTTTCCTGCCATTTCTCACTATATATATATATATGTAGGGTTGGCCTCCATTGTCATTGCACATCTCTAGACTCATATCTGCAACCTCATCACTCTTTCCCATGGCTTCCACCGTAGCACTAACCCCCAGGGAGGCGGAGGCATTTTGCGCCTCGAACTAACCCTGCCCGCCGGGCTACTGTGTCCCCGTCGGCTGGATATTGAGCGCCGGAGGCGTGCTGGTTCCTCCTGTCCCTCTAGGTGTGGCACGTAGGATGGCCATCACGAACCACTACTACTTCGAGCTCACGCCGGAGCAGCGGAGGAATCTCAGATGGCATCCCGACTATTTCTCGACTTGGGAAGCCTTCTTCGTGGATCAGCGTGAGAGGACGCTTGGCAGGAACGAGAAGGACGGCCTACCTCCTCCGAACTTCAACGAGGCCGGCCGTCGGCTGTGGTGGCGCGGCCGGACTCTCCAGAGAGTCATGGCCTACGACGCGGCCGCCGACTCTAACCCCCGCCTGCGCTACCCTCAAGTCCAGCCCACTCGTACTCAGCCTTCAAGGTTCAACTACGGCGACCCCGACGATGACAGCGACGATGGCCGCGGCGAGTATGACGACTACAGTGGCGAGTATTACAGGTGTAGGCAGGAGCATGACTGAATCACTCCAAAATTGCAAAACAAGTTCGGCCGATTGTGGCTTAATCTGGCCATGTATCTTAATTTTCAGTTCTTCGATGTAACTTAGTTAGTTGCGTTATGTACTTTAATTCCAGTTCTATCCTAATAAAATTTTCTTCCCGCCCATTATTTCCCGTCCTTTTTTCTCGCCCATTAATATATAAAAAATGGTTTTGAATTAGTTATTCAAATCCAAACACTTTGTATGTTTAAAGTTTTTCTAAATTCCAAATTAATATTCAAAAAATATAAGTTAATTAATTTTTAATTTTAAATGATTCATAGTTTAAATGGTTACATTAATTATTTTTAAAAACAGAAAATGGTTTTGAATTATTTATTCAAATTCAAACACTTTTTATGTTTAAAGTTTTTCTAAATTCCAAATTAATATTCAAAAATATAAGTTAATTCATTTTTAATTTTAAATGGTTACATTAATTATTTTTAAAAATAGAAAATGGTTTTGAATTAGTTATTCAAATCCAAACACTTTTTATGCTTAAAGTTTTTCTAAATTCCAAATTAATATTCAAAAAATATAAGTTAATTCATTTTTAATTTTAAATGGTTCATATTTTAAATGGTTACATTAATTATTTTTGAAAACAGAAAATGGTTTTGAATTAATTATTCAAATCCAAACACTTTTTATGTTTAAAGTTTTTCTAAATTCCAAATTAATATTCAAAAAATATAAGTTATTTCATTTTTAATTTTAAATGGTTCATAGTTTAAATGGTTACATTAATTATTTTTAAAAACAGAAAATGGTTTTGAATTAGTTATTCAAATTCAAACAATTTTTTATGTTTAAAGTTTTTCTAAATTCCAAAGTAATTATCATTTAAAAACATTACAAATTTAAACCTCAAAATAAAAAATAAGGCAGGAACAGAGAGAAAATTTCTGAATTTTTTTGAAAACAGGGTCATACTTCTCGGTTGGAGCCACCAACCGGAACTAAAGACCCCTGCGCGTGCCCCTTGAGCTGATGGAAAAAAGTGGATTATACGTCCCGGTTGGTGGCTCCAACCGGGACGTATGACCCTTTAGTCCCGGTTGGAGCCACCAACCAGGACGTATGCTCCCTCCCCTTTATACACGACGCGCCCGTTCCTCTCCTTCCCCTTCTGAATTCTCTGCAACTCGCACACACACATGGAGACGCTCCGCCCCGCCGTCAGGCTGCCCGCGCCGCCGCCTTGCCGTCAGGCTGCCCGTCGTAGTCAGCGTCGCGGCGCCGCCCCGCCGTCAGGCTGCCCGTGCGTCGGCATCGACCTCATCTTCTCCGATCCCGATGACCTTCGCCGCCCGCATCCCCGTCGCTCCGGTCCACCCTGTGTCTCGCCGTCGATTCCTCCAGCTCTAGGGTGAGCATGCGATCCTCCTGGACCCCTCATATGCCCCTCCCTCCCGGTGCTCGTCGCACGTCACCGACTCGTGAGCACCGTCGCATCAACGTCTCGGGTGGCCTCGATCTAGCGTCGCTGCCTCTATTAGGTAGCCCGCGACGCCCTCGTTCAAACGCGCTGGTTGTCGTAGCCCAGCGTGCCCGCTATCGCCGTCGCTGCCGCTGCCAGGGAGGTCACAGCCGGCGTGACGACGTGCTGACGTCATCCGTGCGTCACCTTGCTCGCATGGCAGCTGATGTGGCCTAGGGCCCATCAGTCAGCCTCAGTGGGTAGGCTCCGCTGTGGTATAAAAAGTATCTGATGCGTGTGTTGACATCAGCATGACGCAGTAAATGTTTTAAATTGATTAAATAATTCCAGAAATTGAATAAATTTTGTAAAGTCAATAACTAATTCATATTTAATCATAAAAATATGTATAGTATATCAAAATGTTCAGAAAATTGAGAGCTATGTGTCTAAGCAATAATAATACATTGTCAAGCAACTTTAAACCCTAGTTTTGTTGGAAGAACATCGATACCCCTCATATACATGTGAGTTTGACGATGCACCTTTGCCAGGGCATTCCAAACCCTCTTAAATCGACATGCATTATGGTTACTGTGTAATATCTAATCTGACATGTCATACATATTCTTTGCGCATTTCATTATGCCATGTCTTGAATTGTCGCCTTTATTTCCGGTATTGGTTCTTCGCGATAGGATCCGAGCCCGAGGGCAAGCGTAGCCTCTCATTCTGAACCTATTACAAAGTATCTACTTTCTCGCTATGATGCATATGATTCCAATGTGGTCTTTTGTCAGTAGCTAGAGTTACCTATCTACTACATAGTTTCCTTTTTATAGCTAGGTTTAGGGTTTAGGGTTTCTCTTCATTTTTATTATTGTGTATGTATATATTAGGGTTTTCCGAATTAGGGTTTATATCTCTCAACACCGTACATAACATTCTCCCTTAGCCGCTTTGACTTATCCGTTTTTTCACCTATGCAGAAAATATGGACCCACACGACAGAGACGAAGAAAAGGAAGAGTTAATCCAAGGTGTGATCCGCGGGGAAGAAAATTTAGACGTATCGACGTTTCTGAAAAACTCCGGTGAGGATGATCCTCTTTTTGCCCGAAGAGACAACTTGTTTGAGGTTGAAGGTGATGCCTTCCGCGAGGGAGAAGGCGATGCCTTGTGTGATCGAGAAGACGACCGCTCTAGCGAGGTGCATGTAATATAATTAATTCATTAATTAATCATCTGCTATCTATATAGAAATAGTAACGATGATATTTCTTCTTTTATCCCTCCGGATCGAAGAAATCTACTGAAAAGAGCGGACGAGGCCTAACCAAAAAGTTGGAAGACCATGAGAGGTTCAGGACCGAAGATATCGGTGAAGACGGCAAACCGATTGCTCCCGAAGTTGTCGCAAACAAATTTGTGGCACAATGCAGAGTAATCATTAGGGACTTCATCCCGATCACCGTTCGAAATTGGAATAGGCCTGCTGATGCGGAAGAAGAGGGAACGTCTTTATTTCTCCCTACCGTGGCCAAAGATTTACTGTGGAAGAGGCTCATGGTTAATTTCAAACTACCAAAGATAGAGCTGGATCCAAATGCGGAGGATCCAGTTGAGGACACCTTAGAACATGCACGAGCCATGGAGGCTAAGGTCAGGGAGTGGGCTATGAAGAAGATGGCCCAGTGTTTCACCATCTGGAAGAAAAGATTGCACCTTGACTATGTCGTGAAAGAGAAGACTCCGGATTTTAAGAAGATTCAGTTTCAGAAGATAGAACCATTCTGGGCTAAGTTTGTGAATTACACGACATCAGAAAAAGCTAAGAAAATGTCTGCAACGAATAAGCTGAATACTGCTAACAAGAACTATCACCATACTATGGGGCAAGGTGGCTACAGGGATGGCATTCCTAAGTGGAAGAAACTTGAGGATGAACTGCGTGCTAAAAAGATCATCTCAGAGACAGACGATTGGATCGAACGTGAAGGAATTGGTTTTACGGGCATGAGGGCACGTTGGAATCGGAAGGGAAGTGTATATATAACATACGACATAAAGATGACATTATGGGAAGTAGAATACAAATACCAGTACGGCAAACCTCTCGTCAAACCTGAGGAGGTAAATAATCTTCCAATAAAAATGCGAAGATTGCAGAACTGGTACATGCATGCCACAAAGGCCGGGGATAACTAGATAGTGCTGAGGGTTACAAAAAAAATATTATGAGAAAGAAATAGATGACATGATATCCATTGAATTTGATGAACTATTTCAATTATTCAATCAAGACACCTTGAACAAATCGATCATCAGTGTCTATTGTCTGTAAGTACTAATTCTGTAATTAATTTAGTCTCTAGCTATCTCACCTCATTTATTGCATGTATATAATCATACTATAATATGCAGAATAAAGATTTTCGAATGCAGCATAGAACAAATCTATGACATTGGGTTCATTGACCCATATTGGGTTCATCAAGCTAATCTCAAAATAAACCCCCAGGATACGGAGGATAATATCGTACACGCGTTAGGTTTCAAGAAACCAAAAGGAAAATACTATTTTCTTACAACTTCGAGTGAGTGTTATTGTCTTGTATACACTTTCTATTTCGCTTACTCGATGTTAAGTATATAATTGATTAGTTATGCATGCGCAGCTTCCACTATATTTTGTTAATCATTCAACTTGACAAAGGGCGTGTACTAGTCATGGACTCGAAACATAAACCCTTTGAGCAGTGGAAGGACATGCAGATGCTTATCCAGCGGTAATTCTAATCATTACGACACTATATCGGCAACGTTCGTGAATTTTATGATATCAAATAATTAATAACTTTTTTTATTCGTTTTCTTCGCCAGGCAGCACTTGGAAACGGTTCAACAACAAGGCTAGGGGTGTTTGGAAAGAGGAGTTTACATTTTAACTACTAGATGTAAGCACCACTAGCTATATCCGCGCATCTCTTTGATTCTAGTTTTGATACCGTTATTATCATGCTTGATTATTTTTTTGATTGAACTATGTTCTCGTAAATTGCCTGACGCAGGGACCAGGAAACAATTTATGTGGATACTATGTTTGCGAGTTCATCCGTCAGACGTGCTGTGAGAAGGGTAGAAATTTAGAGCAACTCCACGTACGTAAACAATTTCTATAGTTTTTAATTACCATCAAATTGTGTTTAGTTTCATTCATATAGGCTGACTCCTTTTTTAAATCAGATCGAACATGTCTTCTGCCAAAGGATCGCGTACGAGCAATTCAGGAGGAATTGGCGGAATTCTTGGATGCAGAAGTCCTAAACCCAAAAGAAAAATACTATTCGGGTGTGTATAAACAATAGGGATTGTACAAAGAGCTTATTTTGTATGTAGTGCATGAACTCGATCCGTGTATCGAATGTAATATGTTCGAAACTTGGATCTATATTGTCATGATGATCTTGTGTAATATAATGGTTCCTTCATTGATGAGTGCAAAACACTAAATAAACAATAAAACAACATAAATGAATTCTCTGTCGCGGCACAAAAAGTGGCCAAAATGCTGTCGCGGCAACAAAAGTTGCCAAAATGAATTCTCCGCCACGGCAGAGAAATGTGTCAAATCTCTGCCGCGGCAGATGGTTATTTGTCCTGGCTCGTGTTACGAACCGGGACGGTTGCTCCCCCCCCCCCTCGCCCTCTGTCGCGACCACGTGTACGCTCTTTTGTCCCGATTGGTGGGGCAACCGGGACTAAAGGTTGGAGATTTAGTCCCGATTGCCTCGTCCCGGTTGGGGAACCAGGACTAAAGCCCCTTACCAACCGGGACACATGGGGTTGTTTCCACTAGTGTGGGGACGATAGCATATGAGAAGTTCAATATCTAAACTTTCAGAATGAAAACCCAAGGACTAGTCTTAATTGGTTGTGCCTAGCAGTTGCCTTCTTGAAGGCACCATTTTGAGAACACGGATTTTTCTCCCGGGTAAAAACCTATGATCTATGATTAGGTGATCTTAGAGGCGTCGCTTTTGGAGAAGTTAAATTTCTAGTGTTGTCGTGGTGGTTTTTAGTATGTTACTATAAGAAATAGATCATTGTAGTGGGACTTTTCTTTGTTTGGTAATTCTTCTTTATTTTTTTGGGTTGTGTGCATCCATATGTGTCATAGATTGTTCCGGCAAACAAACAGGGCTACCGCACAAAAAAGGACGAGATCGAACACTCGGGGTTGTGAACACGATATCGTAATAACCCTCAACGATCTTGGCGGGAAAACACAACAAGCATGACAGAGGGACACAGAGAGTTTACCTAGGTTTAGGCCACCGTTTGGTGTAAAACCCTAATTATGTCGACATTTTGACTTCTAGGGTTGTTTTTGAAGGCATATAAATGTGTTGAGTTCGGGACTTATGTGAAAGAGTTGGAACATGCATGCATGTCATGTTGATTGGTTTGTTGAACTTGGTAATATTAAAACATTGCTACCATATAGAAGTTGTATATTTTGCATAATGTTCCGCCTTTCAATCATCTTGTGTGATTTACACCATATATATTTCTATGACTGGATTTGGATTGTCCATAATTGCTGCTAGTAAGTTTTGGGATTTGGTATTTTTAGTATATATTTTTGTAATCAATATGTCCCGTGCGAAGAAGGTATAACAAGGTGGCACATTTGATTTGTTCGTGCTTATGGAGATTAATGAGACTTCCAACTCAATTTCATGGTGACGCAATATATCATGCTTAACTTAATGTTCTAGGAACAATTCTTACTAAGCTAACATGTCCATCTGTAGAAATATAATATGCTTATAATATGAATGAACTGATTGCGGCTTCATAAACATAAGGCATACAATATATAGAATTTGTTTCGATGGGCAACACATATGCTTGGAATCAAAGCCTTGATCACAAGCAGTCGGTCGATCATACACAACGAGGAAATATAACATTGCGCCCTGTTTGGAATGCAGTAATAGCAAAACTACCCAACCATGCACATCACAGACGGAAGTAATAAGAGCAAATTTTATTCATCATGCAGATCATACAAAACAAACACAACCCATCATAAAGAAATTAAGAAATAGGAATAATTAAAAGGAAAGATGATCGAACCGGCTACATACGTACTCTGCGTATGCATGCATATGCAGATCACTTGTATATAGCACGTCAAGTAACAAACAAACCAACCAAAGAAGCTTGATCAAGCGATAATGTCCTCGCGGCAGGGAGCAACGTCGCAAGGCATGCACGCACATCTAGTTCCAGGAGAAGGATCGCTTAATTAGCACATGAATCCGGTGGGCACGCTCCTGCCGCAGTGGTTGAGGACGAGGCTGAGGTCGATGGGGAGGTTGAGCTTGATGCCTAGCACGCTGGCCTTGAGCACCGTGCAGAGGCACACGGCCGCCTCGAGGTCGACGAGCCCCTCCAGCAGAGGGCAGCAAGGCAGCGTGGGTGGCACGCCCACCTTGGCCTTGATCAAGCCCAGCACGTTGGCGCACACTCCCAGCTTCAGCGCGTCGCGGGGGCACCTGCCGTACGAGGCCGGGGTAGGGGTGGGCGTGGAAGGTGTCGACGGGGTGGGCGTGGCCGGCGTCGGGCAGTAGCCCCCGCAGGCGCTGGCCACGGAGAACACAACCAGGTTCACGGCGAGGAACAGCGCCATCGATGCCTTGCCTGCCATCGCTATGAGTGATCACTACACCACAAAGCTCGAAGCAAAAGTGATCTATTAGCTGATCTGGAGCTCTAGCTTGCTAAATGGGTTTGTGATGTCTTATGCTGGTGCCGAGGTTTCGTATTTATAGGAGAAACGTACTGTGTGGTGCAATGCAGATGGATTATTAGCGTGTTCTGGTTCTATCTTGCCCGTGAACTTGCATGTGAGGGCGATTAGGAGTCCGGCCGGTCTAGATCTCGGTTTGTTGAAACTACGGACAGTATACGCAGAATGTACGTACGTTGGTTACATAAATAATCTGTAATTAATGGCACGCTAGTGAACAAGATTGCAGCATTAGTGGATGAAGAATGCATGTTGCGGAGTTTGGTCCTGGTTAGTGATTGATGTTATTCTACGGAGTAGAGACATGGACGTATTGCATCTATCGGTTCACGGACGGGCCGAACTGTATACAGCTAGCTCAACGCAAAGGAATCATAAAATGCCAACTTGTTTGAAGCGTTCCAAGCGATCCTTTTCTTTTTCTTTTTTGCGGGGTCATTCCAAACGATCCAACCTTGTTAGAACATGCATAGAATTAAGCTGTTTTACTTCGGAGATGCTTAGGCTGGTTATAGTGGTAGTATCATATACCTAGTATCATACGTATAATACTGATGTATGATACTACCTATATAATGCATCATATATTACTTCAGAATTACTAATTTAGCCAATGGGTGACCATCTACCTATTTAATTACTTTTAGAATGTCAATATAAATTAGTATATAAGATCTACTTATAATTAAATAATCTAGTTTTACGTGTTATGATACGATATTATAAAGCTAGTCATAGTGGGAGTAACTTAGACTACTTACTCCTTCACGGTTTGCAGGGCGCTCTACAAAGATTTCATGGACCTAGGCGTGTACGTATTGGCTAAAATTAGGCCTATTAGTGAGCGGTTAAGGCACATACATTGGTGGAAGACTGTTGCATGCATAGAAATTTGGGAGGAAAGGTGTCACATTAATTAACAATTAATTCTTATGCGCCTAGGAACGTTGCAGTTTTGAAAAAACTCAAATTTGATTAGGCGCCCTGCAAACCGTGAAGGAGGTAGTAGTCACAATGGGGAGTATCATATAGTAGTATCATGCATATGATACTACTATATGATACCATCTCTATAATGCATAGTATCATATAGTAGTATCATAGTCTTGGTGTATTTATTGTTTTGTAGAATCTCAATGTAAAATTGTGGACAAGATTTGTTTGAGATTATTTTTTTTAGTTTTATGTGCTATGATACCGTATCTACCTATGATACCAACACAATCTCTTTCATCATTAATTGCTATGACACATAAGTATTTTGCATGCATGTGGTGCATGATACCACATATGATACCCCGATTGGGGCTAGTCTTAGACATTTTACAATGGAGTGTATCTTAGCTCGTTATCCTAGGTAGTACTCCCTCTGTTAGGGATTATATAAGACATATGGACCACTTTGATAGGATTAATAAAATCAATAACTCACCCTCTTGATTACTACATGCACCAATAGGTACACATGCATGAGAGAAGATAGAGAAAAAAAGAACATGCATTAAAGAAGAGAGACTAATAAATAAGAGAGGACTTATAATTTCTAACATTTTTAAAAAGCTCTCATGTCTTATAATACCTAACGGAGGAAGTAGTGGTGTGTAGACAACTAGTACAATGGATTGTATCTTAAGAGGTATACCTATATTTAATGATTTTGAGTACATGCAAGGCTCGTTATCATGTTATGTCACCATTTTGTCTAGTTGGCATTGCATGTATATATATGTTACTAGTTGTCTATACACCCATTGCAAGGCTCGTTATCAAGTAGTAACATGTACAAGTTACTAGTCTTAGTTACTCCCTCCGTCCGTAAAAGAGTGCACGTCTGGGCTCTCGGTTTGTCCGCAAAAGAGTATACATCTGTGTTTAGTCCCCAGTCTATGCCTCGATTTTATCCCAGCGCAACGACTCAATTCCTCTCCTCTTCAGTAATTGTCCTCTCCCCGAACCAATCATTAATCTCCGTCGTTGTCGTTCCACTATCCAATCAGAGGCCGCTGATGCAAGGCAATCCCAAAAAAATATAGATTTTTTATACTCCATATTAGACCCCATTTGAAAATATCCTCTTTTACAGTTGTGAACTTGCATAAGTCTCTTCACTAAATGTATCCATCTATCCGATAGATGGATACATTTATTGGTCAGACGGCCAGGCATGACCTTGAGTTCTAGGGAGAGTTGTGGTTCTCCCCCGACTCGCTCGATTATCACCCCTCGGCCGATATTGGCGCGACCCGTGGTGGGAATATCACGCTGGACCTCCTTATGACATATGTATCACTGCGGCATGCCTCTCCACGAACGGTGATTACTTTTGTCATCCCTAGGAGATTAAGGACCCGATAGGACTCGTGGGGAATGGCGTAGAACTGGGCGAGCTGAGGTCTGCCTAGGATGGCGTTGTAGGGCATGTTCAAATCCATGACCTCGAACGAGAGCACCTCTGTCTTAAAGTTGCCCCCATTCCAAACGTCATGGGCAGTGTGAACTGACCGAGCAGGGTACTGACGCTTACAAGAATTATCCCCGCTATCTCCTTGATGACAGGCTGCACTTATTCCTGAGGATTTGGAGCCGGTTCAAGGTACTTGTCGTTATCATGGCGCAGGAGCAGCCCCCATCAATCAGGACCTGGCACATTGGGGTGTTGGCTATGACGGGTGATACCAGCGGGGGCCGCCTCTCCTGTTGTGTCGTCCCACTCTGGGCGGTCCTTCTAGGTGAGCGTGATCGAGAGCACCATCCATATGCTTCGTCCGTGTAGCAGAGGTCTTCCCACAACGGTTGCCCGATGGGCGGCACGGGTGCGAGACTTCGCGACACTAGGTCCTGATTGCTTCCAATGTACACGATCTCACAGGACCCCACGCGGCGGCCGCCCTAGGAGCGCACTGATGTCTTGTGGAGGTTACACCAACTTTCCTGGTTCCTGAGGGATGGGGGTGACCAGCCATCGACCTCTCTCCTTTCGTCGTCACCTTTTGATGACCGCCCGCTGATCTGGTTGTCCTCGGCGATGGAGCCGCACGGAGGGTAGGTATGTGAGGATCTTGTCTGCATGACATGGACACCCTGCCTGATGCGCCAACTGGCGGAGGATAGTTTTCACCATCCCACGACTATCTCACTTCCAAAGATCAAGAGAGTTTATTTTTTCGACAATCGGCTCCGGTCAGCAGGTTTGGACTCAGAGACAAAGATATGTATATATGGGGTGGCGTGGCATCGTGGGTTCTTCCACAAAACCACGAATCCACCGCTTGGACTTTGCAAAAAAAATTAGCACATGTATAAGTCACGGACGGTGTATACAGTGTATAAGTCACGGCTGGTGCATGGGCCCCTGGCCGTTGCACAGGGCGCCGGGGCCTAGAGGACGCCCTGTTGGTGCATGGGCCCCTAGCCATTGCACAGGGTCGCCGGGGCCTAGAGCCGGCCCTGTTGGTGTTTATAGGGGAAAGAGGGTAGTGCAATGCTAATATATATACTTAGAGATCAAGATCCCTTGCAGTAGAATAATGCATAAGAAGGGGTTTCTATTTTCATATTGGTCACTCTCCAAGTCCCATGTCACTCCACAACGTGTTGTCCTGTGATCTTCTTATGTGAATCAACATCGTGATATTTCGATGTAATATTTGCATGACCGTTCGAGGTTTGCTAGTAACCAACCGGCAAATATTCGTATTCAAAAAATGTGTACAGACCAGGCGAAAAGCGGGAGTGGATGAAAATTGGTGACATGCCACACCATTTTTATCAGATGGCATGGACAAACGCTCTAAAATCTGTAAAAAGGGGTAAAAGTTGGCAAAACTTTCACTAAATCGGGTAATTTGGATAAAGAATGTTAAATGGGATAATTAGTGTCAAAATTGTCAAACTATAAGGTAAAAAATGGAATTTACTCATGAATTATTAGTGTGTTCTCCTTCTACAGATTGCCCGTGAACTTGCATGCACTAGTAGAAAATAGTCTATCCATTCGCGCACCCCAACAGCATTAGTCCCGGTTGCGCCACAAACCGGGACTAATGCTGGCACGCGTCCCGGTTCTAGCGGGCACGGGGGCCGGAGGCATGTGTCCCGGTTGGTAGGGGGCATGTGTCCCGGTTTGTAACACAAACCGGGACTAAAGTGTGGGCGCTAGACACGTGGTCTCCCACACACTTTTAGTCCCGGTTTGTGTTATAAACCGGGACGTATGAGCCTGTCCTCTATAAATACAACGCCCCAGTCCTCTGTCTCTCCTCTGTTTTTTCTTGGTTGAAGGTGTGAGAAGTGTGCTAGTTTATTTTTTTCCTATGCATGCATTCAAGGTGTTTGATGAAATGTTTGAGTGAATGATCCCGTTCAATTTCTCACAGAACAAAAATATAGGAGGTGCCCGAGACGCACTTGAGCTTTTTCCTCTTTATTTTCCTCGATCGAGGTTAGCAATCTTATCTTTTCTCTGCCATTGATACAGTGCATGTTTCGATGTGAATTGGTCATTTCACTATTTATGATGTTCCGTTTTTGATAAACTTAATTATATGATGCAGATGAACGGTCGGGAATGGATGTACGGTGACCGGCGTGTACCCGGGTACATTAAAGGCGTGGATAAATTTATCGATGTGGCTATGCAAAGAAATAGAATGGTTTTATACGTTTTCATGCGTTCAATGTCAGAACAACAAGGAGTACTCTTCCTTGAAAATCATTCGCGGCCACCTGGTTATGAAAGGTTTCATGCGCAACTATAATTGCTGGACCAAGCACGGGAAAGAGGGGTTATGATGGAAGACAACGAATAAGAATATGATGATAACAACTATCATCATATGCTTCCTGAATACAGTGATACTGCAATGGAAGACAATGAAGAGGAAGAAGGTGAAGAACGGACATCAGATGAGCCCGTTGATGAACTTGGTAGGGTCATTTCTGATGCAAAACGAGACTATGAAACAGAAAATGAGAAGTTAAAGTTGGAGGGCATGTTATAAGATCACAAGAAATTGTTGTATCCAAATTGCGAAGATGGCAGCACAAAGCTCGGTACCACACTGGAATTGCTGCGATGAAAGGCAGAGTGTGGTCTAACTGACTCCTCATTTAAAAAGATGCTGAAAATAATAAAGCCGAAGTTTCCAAAACATAACGAACTTCCCGAGAGTACGTACGAAGCAAAGAAGACTCTCTTCCCTCTAGGATTAGATGTGCAGAAGATACATGCATGCATTAATGGTTGTATCCTCTACCGCGGTAAGGAGTATGAGAATTTAGATAAATGCCCGGTATGCAATGCATTGCGGTATAAGATCATACGAGATGACCCTAATGATGTTGAGGGAGAGCCCCTCCTGAAGAGGGTTCCTGCTAAGGTTATGTGGTATCCTCCTATAATACCAAGGTTGAAACGCATGTTCAGAAACAAAGATCATGCTAGGTTGTTGCGAGGGCACAAACAAGACCGTAAGAAAGACGGGAAGTTGAGACACCCTGCTGATGGGTCGCAGTGGAGAAAAATCGAGAGAGACTTTCTGGACTTTGCAGGTGACACAAGAAACTTATGGTTTGGTCTAAGTACGGATGGCATGAATCCTTTTGGGGAGCAGAGCTGCAGTCACAGCACCTGGCCCGTGACTTTATGTATCTACAACCTTCCTCCTTGGTTGTGCATGAAGCGTAAGTTCATTATGATGCCAGTGCGCATCCAAGGCCCGAAGCAACCGGGCAACGACATTGATGTGTACCTAAGGCCATTAGTTGAAGAACTCTTACAGCTATGGGGCAAACCAGGTGTACATGCGTGAGATGAGAACAAACAGGAGCCATTTGACCTACGAGGGTTGCTTTTCGTAACCATCAATGATTGGCGTGCTCTTAGTAACCTTTCAGGACAGACAAACAAGGGATATAAGGCATGCACGCACTATTTTGATAAGACTGAAGGTACATATTTGTATAAATGCAAGAAGGTTGTGTACCTGGCGAATCGACGATGTCTTCCGACCAATCATCCCATAAGAAATAAAGGCAAGCATTTCAAAGGTGAGGCAGATCACCGGAAGAAGCCTGAACTCCCTGCTGGTGATGATGTATTTTGTATGGTTAAGGACATAGAAGTAATCTTTGGAAAGGGTCCCGGCGGTCAATCATTTCTGAACGACGTCGCTACCGGACACGCACCCATGTGGAAGAAGAAATCTATATTTTGGGAGCTGCCATATTGGAAAGTCCTACATGTCCGCTCTTCAATCGACGTGATGCACGTGATGAAGAATCTTTGTGTGAACCTGCTAGGATTCCTAGGCGTGTATGGGAAGATAAAAGATACACCAGAAGCACGGGAGGACCAGCAAATTATGAAAGACCCAAAGAGCATGCATACACAGAACAAGACGGATAAAGGTCTTCACTTAAGTCGTGCCAGCTATGCTCTTACCAAAGCAGAGAAGGAAATCTTTTTTGAAGTCCTTTACAGTATCAAGGTGTCGTCTGGCTTCTCATCTAATATAAAGGGGATAATAAATATGGCAGAGAAAAAGTTCCAAAACCTGAAGTCTCATGAGTCATGACTGTCACGTGATTATGGCGCAGTTTCTTCCGATTGCATTGAGGGGGCTTCTACCAGAAAATGTTCGAGTATCCATTGTGAGGCTGTGTGCATTTATCAATGCAATATCTCAGAAGGTAATCAATCCAGATATTCTGCCAAGGTTATAGAAGGATGTGGTACAATGTCTTGTTAGTTTTGAGTTGGTGTTCCCACCATCCTTTGATGATGCTCGACGTGGCATTTCGTTGTTAACCCCAAGCGTAGGGTGTGTGAAGAGCAAGCCAGCAAGTTTTCCCTCGGTTGAGACCGAGGTTATCGAACCAGAAGGAGGAAGGAAACGTCACAGGGTGTTGCAAACAACATGGAGACCTGCACATCACAATCTCAAGACTTTGCCCCAACGAATCAGTGAGGTTGTCAAGCTCACCGGTTTATTGTAACAAAGGATTAAACGTATGGTGTGAAAGGTAATGGTTTGCAGCAAGTAAACAAGTAACAGTGGAAGATGTATCAATGGTAAAGATTGGACCGGGGTCCATAGTTCACTAGAGGTGCTCTCCTTAGATAAACAACATGGCATGAAGGGTAAACAAATTACAGCGGGGCAATTGACAGGAACTGAGCAATGCATAACAATGCAATTACTAGCCAGAAAGATCCAATGAGGTTGATTGGGCAATACAACAATATACATAGACCGTCATCCAACTTCATCTATGACTAGAAGTCCACCTTCAGGTTATCATCCGAACCCCCTCCAGTATTAAGTTGCAAGCAACACACAACTACTTTAAGCAATGTGTGTAAGGTAAACAGTCCACATGTTCCATGAACAAGAGACCGTTGTTTTCTCCCTAGTAGCAACAACACATCTACAACCGAAGAGATTATTGTCACTTCCCTTGGAAACTAGAGGCATGAACCCACTATCGAGCATAAATACCCCCTCTTGGAGTCACTAGCAACTACTTGGCCAAGATAACCACTAGCAACGGAGAGCATGCAAGATCACAAACAACACAGACATGATATAATTATAAATATAAAACCATTAATCAAACCAACATAATAATCTCAATATCCATCGGATCCCCGCAAACACAACATGCATGATTACAAATAGATTAGATCTTGATCATGAACGGAGCTCACAAGATCTATACATGAAAGCACAAAGGAGGAGATACAACCATCTAGTTACTACATGCACCCATAGTCCAAGGTGGAACTACTCACGAATCATACCGGAGAGAAGGCCTCCAGGATGATCTCCCCTCCGGCAGGGTGCCGAGAAAAACTTCAGATCCCCCCGATCTAGGGACGATGGTGGCAGCGTCTATAGACGGTTTCGTGGATTTCTGATCGGGTACTCAGGATTTCTGCATCGGGGGCTTCTTATAGTCGAAGGGGCGAGACCGGGAGGCAGCCAGGGTGCCCAAACCCTAGCCAGGCGCGGGGCTAGGCCCACCCGTTCCTAGGGTGGGTCTAGCCCCCCTGGCTGGCCTTTCGGGCTCCCCTCTGGACTTCTTGTTCCCCACGGAAAGTTATTGACTTTGTCCTTCGTACCGTCCAATCCGAGAATATTTCTTTACTAACTTTTCTGAAACCAAAAACAGCAGAAAACAGGCATCTGGCACTATTGCAACTTGTTCATAGGTTAGTACCAGAAAACATGTAAAAGGCACCTCAATGTGTGGACAAGTAAAGCAAAATAGATACTACACAAGCATGGAGCATCAAAAATTATAGATATGTTTCCAACGTATCAGCATCCCCAAGCTTAACTCATGCTCGTCCTCGAGTAGGTAAGTGATAAAAATAATAATTTTTGAGGTGACATGCACCCTCACAATAAAGATCCAACCATTTGCAAGCATTGAAAGTTGGGATCAAAGAACTCTAAACATGTGAATGAAAGATGGAGTTCTAAAAATAGGACATAGTAACTATGCATTCAACATGGCAAGCTACAAACAAAGATCATGAATAATATGCATTGAAAAACATTTGTTTGTTTCACATGCAGAAAACATAGCATAGTGGTAATCAGCTTATCCCTCATAGAGTAGCAATAAAATGCATAGAACACCTGCAAAGTTTACAAGGGTGACTAGAAACATATAACACATGAACAAGTAATAACACAATATGCATCAATTAATAAGCTTTGGAACATTGCACACAAAATGACAACTATGCTCTCTTAATGGTGCCTAAAGGTAGAAGGTGGAGACTCAATAATGGTGGAAGAAAGGCCCTTTTGTAAAGGAAGAAGGGATTACAAGTTTCAAAAAGAGCTTCCAAAAATTATGGTACTTGTTAGCTTTTAGCCCTCATTGCCCCTATCATAAGCATCTTGAAGTGGTTAAGGTTAAAGTGGCAAAGCTGGAGTATATGCTTGACGAAGTATAAGTTGGCAATCTCATGCCCCTTGAATACGAGGGCCACACCTCATGCATACTCAACTTTGGGTCCAGGTAAGTTCTTATCACTGTAAGTATTTGCATATCATTGAGAACCGCCAACGGGGTACCCCCTTGTACATGGTACAGGAGCTTTCCCATAACCAAAATGACAAGGCAAGCAGACAATGAGCATATCAGCAATTCTTCTTATGTACCATGGGAATATGGTGCTTTTTTCTCTCTTTCCTCTTTTCTCAATGTGTCTCTTTTTTATAAGAAGAATGCTTCATAGATGTCACTATGGTGATGCTGCAAGTTTCCACCATGATTAGGCATGGCTTAGGCTAGTGCCCCAGGCGTTTCTCTAACACAGGATACAAACTCCATGGACTTACAAGTTCCCTCTTTATTTCACACCGGTGACATCCATAGACAAAAGAATATGATATCAACTGAGTACAACAAGGTACAAGTGCAATATTGAAAACGTTCCCCGTGACAGCACGGTTCTGCTAATTCCAACTTATAAGTGCAAGCATATACAACAAAGTTGTCATAATAGTTCAAGTTTATTAGGGGCAAATAATAAAGTGTGCCATCAAGTTCGTGAGGGCTTTAATCACTAAGTTTTCACATAACAAAATAGTTTTTAAATTGGAAGATAGCTGAAAACAAGAATATACTTGGAATGGTTTAACACACAATGCATAGGAGTTTATAGTGGACACTTTGGAATAACTTGGTTTCTTGGGAGTTGGAAGCATGATTAGAACTTACTCATACAAGTGGAGGCTAGCAAAATACTGGGAGCAACCAATTAAGAGAGCAATAATGGCCATAATTATGCAATGCAACAAAGCAAACTAATCAAAGCAAAGAGTGGTACTACAAGTCAAGGACTAAATGATCATATAGGCTAATGGTGACTTGTCATAGTAATAACATGGTGTGAGCATGTGCCAAGTCAACACAAGCAAAACATCAAAGGAGAATTCCACAATACTATGCTTTTGCATGCTAAAACAACGCATAATTTCTTCAAGGCACACTAAGCAATCCCAATTGTTTGGAACAATACATGCTACAGCAATAATCACTAAGCATAATGCTAAAACAACACCTAGCATGTCATGCTAAAGTTTAAGTCACAGTCAATGCAAGCTCCTCTTGCACTTCAAGCAAGAACTTACTACTCCTTTCCAAACACCAAGCAAACTTATTTGCAAAACAACACAGCGAGAGCGGGGGTCTAAACTACTAAAGAAAACTAAACAAATTAAGCAAAGCAAACGAAAACTAAGACGCTCCAAGAACAACACAATTATGCATGAAATAATAAAAACAAAGTCTCTAGACAGACCTGAGCTTTTTATTAATGAAGAAGGGGATGCCTTGGGCATCCCCAAGCTTTGACGCTTGTACTTCTTGGATATTTCTTGGGGTGACACCATGGTGGCATCCCCAAGATTGAGCTTTTGTCCATTCTTCATCTCATTGCATCATTCTCTCTCTACACCTGAAATTTTTTCCTTCATACAAAACTTCACACAATCTTCATTAGCAACATTAGCTTATTCAAAAGATATTAGACCACTGGCAAAGCTTTGGAACAGCAAGGCTTTTCACTAAAAACACAAGCTACTATAGTAACTCCTTCAAAGAAACTCAATTTACCTGAAGAGAGCTCAAAAAGGAATCAATAAGAAGCAAATGCAAATAATGGAAGAAATCTGTCAAAACAGACCAGCAGGTAAAAACGAATTTTTTCGAACATCTTCTGTTGCTCAAATCAAAACATGTTGAACTAACGAAATTTAGCAAACATACTGGGGGATTTATTCGTAAATTTTGAGCTCAATCCGAGTTACAGAGCCTCCTCACGAATGTTTTTGGTGGAGGACAGAAATCTGTTTCGGGACAGCAACTCCCCAAATCTTATTTCCCTCTCATTAGAGGTCATTCTTGGCACAAAGAACAAACAAAAAGGATAAAGAGAGGTCATTAATGAAGTAATAACTTCCAAGACTTAAGGAAACTCTCGGGTTATCTCCCAACAAGTACTTTTCTTTAACGCCTTTAAGTTAGGCACAAGAAGCAAGAAGAATCAAGTATTTTCAAATGAAGAAGCATTAACATCAAACATTGCTTTCATATGAATGATGGCACCAACTGTAAAATTGTATTTGATGGTGCCTTCTTTCATATCAATGATGGCACAAACTGTTCTAAGAAAAGGTCTTCCCAAAGTAATAGGACAAGAAGCATTGTATTCAACATCCAAAACATAGAAATCAACAGGGACATAAGCATTGTTAACCATAATTAGAACATCATTAATACTCCCCATGAGTTTCTTCTTAGCATTAGCATTGAGTGGGACATTCAAATAACAATCTTCAAATGGTGGAAAATCAATCATTTCATAGATCTTCCTAGGCATAATAGAGACACTAGAACCAAGATCACATGAAGCTTTGAGATAAAAGTCATTCACTTGCATATTAATAATGGGTTCCCAACTATCTTCTACTTTCCTAGGAATAGAAACTTTGTGTTTTAGCTTTTCTTCCTTAATCTTAACAAGAGCATCTGTAATGTGTTTGGTAAAGGCAACATGCATATCACTAGCATCAGGACTTTTAGCAAGATTTTGCAGGAACATAATCACTTCAGAAATATTGCAACCATCAATATCAAAGTCAAACTTAGCATCACTAGTAGTAGGCTCACTAAGCTTAGGCATAGTAGGAGGAGGAATAGGGGCTACTTGTGGTTTAGTGGTGATATTGCACACACTATTATTTCTATCAGTTTTAGCTTCCCTTTCCCACCTAGCATGAAGTTGAGCTAACAGCCTAACATTTTCATCAATAGTAACTTGTATGGCATGAGCAGTATCAAATGTGTTTTCCATAGTTTCAGGTTTAGCAGCCATTTTATTAACCAAGGAAGTTTGAGCTTCAGACAAAGAGGATATATTTTTCTCAATAGTTAGAAGCTTTACCTCTATAGTCTTATTGAAAGTGGTTTGTTTACTAATAAAGTCCTTGAGCATTACTTCAAGTTCAGAGGGGGCACTTCTAGCATTATTGTAAGAGCTTCCATAGGAATTGCCATTATTAGGAGGATAAGGCCTATAATTGTTGTTGCTACCAAAATTATTCATATAGGCATTGTTGTTGAAATTGTTGTTTCTAATGAAGTTCACATCAACTTGTTCTTCTTGAGCAACCAAAGAGGCTAAGGGAACAGTAGTAGGATCTAGAGGAGCTTTCCCATTAACAATCATATTCATAATAACATCAATCTTTTCACTCAAAGAGGAAGTTTCCTCAACAGAATTTACCTTCTTACCATGTGGAGCTCTTTCAACATGCCATTCAGAGTAGTTAACCATCATATTATCAAGGAGCCTTGTTGCAGCTCCCAAGGTGAGTCCCATAAAAGTACCTCCAGCAGGAGAATCCAACAGGTTTCTTGAGGAGAAGTTCAAACCTGCATAAAAAGTTTGGATAATCATCCAAGCAGTGAGTCCATGAGTAGGGCAATTTTTGACCAAAGATTTCATTCTTTCCCAAGCAGGAGCAACATGTTCACATCAAGCTGTTTAAATTTCATAATGTCACTTCCCATAGCAATAATATTAGCAGGAGGATAGTACTTTCCAAAAAAAGCATCTTTGCACTTAGTCCAAGAATCAATACTATTTTTAGGCAAAGATAGCAACCATTCTTTAGCTTTTCCCCTCAAGGAGAAAGGAAAAATGCTGAGCTTAATAATATCTCCATCTACATCCTTATACTTTTGCATCTCACAAAGTTGAACAAAGCTATTAAGGTGGGCAGCAGGATCATTAGAACCAGCACCAGAAAATTGCTCTTTCATCACAAGATTCAACAAAGCAGGTTTAATTTCATAAAAGATAGCATCAGGAGCAGGTGGAGCAATAGGTGTGCTTAGGAAATCATTGTTGTTGGTGCTAGTGAAGTCACACAACTTGGTGTTCTCAGCAGAGTTCATTTTGGCAAAGGTGGGCAAGCCAAAAACAGCAGCAGCAGCTAGAGCAGGAACTATTTTTTTGTGTTTTTGAATAAGGCAAGCAAACCAAACTAGACTATTTTTTTTGGGTTTTTTGGAAAGAGGAAAACAAAACCAAGCAAAATAAACAAAGCAAACTAAAAACAAAGTAAAGAGAAAGGAAGTGAAGGACTCCCCTAGTGAAGACGTCCTTAGCCTCCCCGGCAACGGCGCCAAAAAGTCTTGATGATGCTCGATGTGGCACTTCGTTGGTAACCCCAAGCACAGGGTGTGTGAAGAGCAAGCAGCAAGTTTTCCCTTAGTTGAGACCGAGGTTATCGAACCATACAGAGGAAGGAAACGTCACACAGGTGTTGCAAACAACGTGGAGACCTGCACAACACAAACTCAAGACTTTGCCCCAACGAATCAGTGAGGTTGTCAAGCTCACTAGTTTGCTGTAACAAAGGATTAAACGTATGGTGTGAAAGGTAATGGTTTGCAGCAAGTAAACAAGTAACAGTGGAAGATGTATCAATGGTAAAGATTGGAATGGGGTCCATAGTTCACTAGAGGTGCTCTCCTTAGATAAACAACATGTCATGAAGGGTAAACAAATTATAGCGGGGCAATTGACAGGAACTGAGCAAGGCATAACAATGCAATTACTAGCCAGAAAGATCCAATGAGGTTGATTGGGCAATACAACAATATACATAGACCGTCATCCAACTGCATCTATGACTAAAAGTCGACATTCAGGTTATCATCCGAACCCCCTACAGTATTAAGTTGCAAGCAACAGACAACTGCTTTAAGCAAAGTGTGTAAGGTAACCAGTCCACATGTTCCATGAACAAGAGACTGTTGTTTACTCCCTAGTAGCAACAACACATCTACAACCGAAAAGATTATTGTCACTTCCCTTGGAAACTAGAGTCACTAGCAACTACTTGGCCAAGATAACCACTAGCAACGGAGAGCATGGAAGATCATAAACAACACAGACATGATATAATTATAAAGATAAAACCATTAATCAAACCAACATAATAATCTCAATATCCATCGGATCCCCGCAAACACAACATGCATGATTACAAATAGATTAGATCTTGATCATGAACGGACCTCATAAGATCTATACATGAAAGAACAAAGGAGGAGATACAACCATATAGCTACTACATGGACCCATAGTCCAAGGTGGAACTACTCACAAATCATACCGGAGAGAAGGCCTCCGGGATGAACTCCCCTCCGGCAGGGTGCCCGAAAGAACTTCAGATCCCCCCGATCTATGGACGATTGTGGCGGCGGCTACAGACGGTTTTGTGGATTTCTGATCGAATACTCAGGGGTTCTGCATCGGGGGCTTCTTATAGGCGAAGGGGCGAGACCGGGAGGTGGCCAGGGTGCCCAAACCCTAGCCAGGCGCGGGGCTGGGCCCACTCGCGCCTAGGGTGGGTTTGGCCTCCCTGGCTGGCATTCCGGGCTCCCTTCTGGACTTCTTGTTCCCCACGGAAAGTTATTGACTTTGTCCTTCGTCCCGTCCAATTCCGAGAATATTTCTTTACTAAGTTTTCTGAAACCAGAAACAGCAGAAAATAGGCATCTATCACTGTTGCAACTTGTTAATAGGTTATTACCAGAAAACATGTAAAAAGCACCTCAAAGTGTGGACAAGTAAAGCAAAGTAGATACTAAACAAGCATGGAGCATCAAAAATTATAGATATGTTTCCAACATATCATCCTTCTTCAATATTATGACGCATCTCCTGGTTCACCTCGTGGAAGAGATTGCCATTCTCGGTCATGTATTTCTGCATAATATGTTCCCCTTTGAGAAGTTCATGGGAGTCTTAAAGAAATATGTTCATAACCGTGCTAGACCAGAAGGAAGCATCTCCAAGGGATATGGAATAGTGGAGGTCATTGAGTTTTGTGTTGACTTTATTCTTGACCTTAAGCCAATTGGTGTTCCTGACTCACGACATGAGGGAATACTAAGTGGAAAAGGCACGCTGGGAAAGAAAGCAATGATATGTAGGAATGGGGATTCTTTCACTAAAGCACACTACACAGTTCTACATAATTCCACCTTGGTAGCTCCGTATATCGAGGAACACAAGAATATTGTACGCTCAAAAAACCCGGGGAAGCCTGACTCATGGATTACAGATGAACACATGAAGTCTTTCGGCGGTTGGATGCAGACACATCTCTTGAATGACACCACTGTTGGAGATCAGCTATACTTGTTGGCCGCGTCACCATCTTGTACTATATTGAATTTCCAAGGGTATGAAATAAATGGAAATACATTCTACACGATCGCCCAAGATAAAAAGAGAACCAACCGAAATAGTGGTGTCCGCTTTGATGCAATGGATGAGAATGGGCAAAAGCAAACATACTATGGTTACATAGAGGAGATATGGGAACTTGACTATGGAGTCTCTTTTAAGTTCCCTTTGTTTCACTGCAATGGGTCAACCTGAATGGGGAAGGGGTAAAGATAGACCAGTTGTACGGAATGACAACAGTGGATGTCAACAATCTTGGTTATAGAGATGAACCATTCGTCCTAGCCAATGATGTGTCTCAGGTTTTCTATGTGAAGGACATGTCCTCCAGACCGAAAAAATAAAAAATATGCAAACGAATACATGATATGATGAGCCAAAGCATCACATAGTTCTTTTAGGGAAAAGAAACATTATGGGAATCGAGGACAAGAAAGACATGTCAGAAGATTATAATAAGTTTGACGAAATTCCACCCTTCACAGTGAAAACTGACCCAAGCATTTCTTACGTAAAGAAGATGCTCCATGGTTACGTCTGAAGTGATCATAAGGAAGGACATACGCCAAGAAGTTCATGATATTATGTACCTCTAGTTCATGTCTGGCCGGTCGACTGCATATTGTGAACCTAAATGCCATGAGACATGATAGCTCATTTTGGGAAGGATATTTTATGATGTTTGCAATTTTACAAGTTTAATAAATGTATTGAGTGTTAGTCCCAGTTTGTGGCTTGACTGGGACTATATATAGGGGGGCCTTTAGTCCCGATTTTCTAGTCTCGATTTTTAATATTAATAAATGACTTGAGTGTTAGTCCAATTTTGTGGCTAGACCGGGACTAAAGGGGGCCTTTAGTCCCGATTCGTAGAACGACTTTCCCGAACTATGAAGAAGTTGTCCCGATTTGTACTTACCATTAAGATCTGATCTCCAAACGCGTGTGGTCACCTATTAGGAAGTGCCTCTAGGACCAGTTTGTTGGAGATGTTAGAGGACTAGGCTCCAGCGGCATCTCCCTCAAACTGGACGTAGTGGTGTCCCTCCTCTCGCACACCATCTGTAGGGTTTCGTAGCATGGAAAACAAAAAATTTATACCGCATACAAACAA
Organism: Avena sativa; assembly: GCA_916181665.1. NCBI lineage: Eukaryota > Viridiplantae > Streptophyta > Magnoliopsida > Poales > Poaceae > Avena > Avena sativa. The sequence continues at coordinate 158,374,125 of OV702294.1, read as the reverse complement.
ACAAGCCAAGATCTATCTACTAGATTGTAGCAACGAGTCGATGGAATAACTCACCCTCGAAGATTCCAAAGTGTTTAACGAGAGCGGATTCTCGTGGGTGATGTAGTCGTACTCTTCCCGATCTCAAGATCGCGTAGACGATCCTTCCGGCGCTGCGTTCCGGCAGCGCTCCCGCAGTCGGTCACACGTTCGGTACTCGACGAAGACCTTCCTCTCCCTTGTTCCAGCAGGCAGCGGAGGTTGTAGCACTCTCCTCGCGATTCCGGCAGCACAACGGCGTGGTACCGGAAGTAGAGGGGAGATCTCGCAGGGCTTCGCCTTAAGCCGGAGCGAGTATGGTGGACTATGAGAGAGACCCTCAACGATCTAGGGTTTAGACACGCCGAGGAGGGGGCAAGGCCGGCGGCTAGGGTTAGCTAGGCGGCGGCGGGTTGCCCTAGGGCGGCGGCGGCAGCAGGAGGTGGCGGCACCGGCGGCTAGGGTTTGCGGGGTGTGAGAGGTGTGCTTGGAGGGGCAGCCCTGCCCCTCCTTATATAGGTGGTGGGGGCGCGCCAGGGGAGGGGAGTCCCTCCCCAACTCGGCTTCCAAGGTGGGCCGGCAGTGGAGGGGAGGAACTCCTCCCCAACTCGGTTTCCACCTTCCCCTCCACTTCCCAAAATAGCCGTTTGACTTTTCAAATTGGCATTTGACTTTTCAAACTAGGATTTGATTAAACCCTTTATTTTGTTCAGCGATGACACCTAGTACATGATGCAATCATACCAACTTGATATAACACATTCATGTACCCTTCCCCTCCAGAGTGCCGGACATTCCGGAACCTTCTAGAACATTCCCGATGAAAACACCGGAACCATTCTCCAACCCCGAAACAGGACTTTCCTTATATGAATCTTATTCTCCGGACCATTCCGGATCTCCTCGTGATATCTCGGATCCCATCTACTCCGAACAACATTCGGTCTCTTACTCATCATTCCATAACTACTCAAACAACGTCGAATCCTTAAGTGTGTCTCCCTACGGTTCGTGAATTATGCGGACATGATCGAGACACTTCTCCGAACAATAACCAATAGAGGAATCTGGAAATTCATATGGCTCCCACATATTTCTACGATTACTTTGCGATCGAATGAACCACTTACATACGATACCAATTTCCCTTTGTCTCATGATAGTTTACTTATCCGAGGTTATGATCGTCGGTATCTCTGCATACCTAGTTCAACTCGTTACTGATAAGTACTCTTTTCTCGTTCCCGTGATATGTGATCCCTTGTGAGCCAGTCACATGCTTGCAAGCTAATTGGATGACATTCCACCGAGAGGGCCCAGAGTATATCTATCTGTCATATGGATGGACAAATCCCACTCTTGATCCATGTGTCTCAACCAATACTTTCCGAACACTCAATGCCACCTTTATAGCCACCCAGTTATGGTGTGGTGTTTGATGTCATCAAAGCATCCTTCCGGTGAAGGTGATATGCATGATCTCATGGTCGAAGGAATTAGGTTACTATGTATCAGAAAGCATATAGCAATTGAACTATTAAAATGGCTTGATCTTTATGCTACGCCTTATCTATAGGAGTATGTCCATCATATCATTCTCCTAATGATATGATCTTGTTGTTAATAACATCTCAATGTTCATGATAGGTAAACCACAATCATTTATTAACCAACAAGCTAGTATTATAAAGAGGCTTTACTAGGGACTCTTATTTTAGTTTACAAATCACACAAGTATTAATGTTTCCTTGTTAATACTATTATAGCATGAATGTAAACATTTATCATAAACACAAAGATATAATAATAACTGCATTTATTATTGCCTCTAGGGCATATCTCCAACAGTCTCCCACTTGCACTAGAGTCATCTAATCTAGATTACATGGTAATATACCGAACACCCATGGCAGTTTGGTGTTGGTCATGTTTTGCCCTCGGGAGAGGTTTAGTCAACGGATCCGCCACATTCAGATCTGTGTGTACTTTGCAAATCTTTATGTCCCCATCTTGGACATGTTCTCGAATAGCATGAAAACGTAGCTTGATGTGCTTCAGCTTCTTGTGTGACCTTGGTTCTTGCGCATTGGCTATGGCGCCCATGTTATCATAGTAGATAGACATTGGGTCCAGCGCACTAGGAACCACACCCAGCTCTGTAATGAACTCTTTCATCCATATCGCTTCTTGTGAAGCCTTCAAAGCAGCCATGTATTCCGATTCAGTTGAAGATCTCGCCACAATGCTTTGCTTTGCACTCCTCTAGCTAACTGTTGCACCATTCAAAGTAAATACGTATCCAGATTGTGATTTAGAATCATCCGGATCGGTGTTCCAACTAGCATCGGTGTAACCATTAACAACGAGCTGTTCATCACCTCCATAAGAAAGAACCATATCCTTAGTTCTTCTCAAGTACTTAAGGATGTTTTTGACTGCTGTCCAATGATCCACTCCTGGACCACTTTGATATCTGCTAGTTAAACTAACAGCATATGCAATGTCGGGTCTAGTACATAGCATGGCATACATTAGAGATCCTATGGCTGAGGCATAGGGAGTCTTACTCATCCTTTCTCTATCTTCTGTCGTTGTCGGACTTTGAGTTCTACTCAATGTTGTATTGGGTAACATGGGCAAGAACCCTTTCTTGCTATCTTACATTCCAAACCTCTTTAGAACTTTGTCCAAATATGTACTTTGTGACAATGATATTAGGCATCTCGATCTATCTCTATAAATCTTTATGCCTAATATGTAAACTGCTTCGCCAAGATCCTTCATTGAAAAACTATTATTCAAATATTCCTTGACACTATTAAGAAGGTCTACATCATTCCCAATCAACAATATGTCATCTACATATAGTATTAAGAATGCTACAGAGCTCCCACTCACTTTCTTGTAAATACAAGCTTCTCCATAAGTTTGTATAAAACCAAAACTTTTGATTACCTTATCAAAACGTTGATTCTAACTTCGGGATGCTTGCTTCAATCCATAGATGGACCGTTGAAGTTTGCATACCTTGTTAGCATCTTTAGGATCGACAAAACCTTTGGGTTGCATCATATACAACTCTTCATCAATGTCTCCATTAAGGAACGCTGTTTTGACATCCATCTGCCATATCTCATAATCATAATATGCAGCGATTGCTAACATAATCCTCACAGACTTTAGCTTCGCTACTGGTGAGAAAGTCTCATCGTAGTCAACTCCTTGAATTTGTCGAAACCCTTTTGCGACAAGTCGAGCTTTATAGACAGTAACATTACCATCAGCATATGTTTTCTTCTTGAAAATCCATTTGTTCTCGACAGCCTTCCGGCCATCCGGTAAGTCCACCAAAGTCCATACTTGGTTTTCGTACATGGATCCAATCTCGGATTTCATGGCTTCTTGCCATTTATTGGAATCTAGGCTCATCATCGCTTCCTCATACGTCGCAGGGTCATCGGTGTTGTCCACCAACATGACATTCATAACGGGATCATACCAATCAGGAGTGGTACGAGTTCTCGTTGACATGCGAGGCTCTGTAGCAACTACAACCGAAGTTTCATGATCATCATCATTAGCTTCCTCTCTTATTGGTGCAGGCACCACAGGAACTTCTTCCGGTGCTGCGCTACTCGCAAGTTCGAGAGAAGGTTCGACAACCTCGTCGAGTTTTACTTTCCTTCCAGTCACTTCTTTCGAGAGAAATTCCTTCTCTAGAAAGGATCCATTCTTGGCAACGAAGATTTTGCCTTCGGATCTATGATAGAAGGTATACCCAATAGTTTCCTTCGGATATCCTATGAAGACGCATTTTTCTGCTTTGGGTTCAAGCTTGTCCGGCTGTAACTTCTTTACATAGGCTTCGCAACCCCAAACTTTAAGGAACGACAATTTATGTTTCTTCCCAAACCATAATTCATACGGTGTCGTCTCAACGGATTTAGATGGTGCCCTATTTAAAGTGAATGCGGCTGTTTCTAATGCATAACCCCAAAATGATAGCGGTAAATCTGTAAGTGACATCATAGAACGAACCATATCTAAGAGAGTTCGATTACGACGTTCGGACACACCATTATGCTGTGGTGTTCCCGACGGTGTCAATTGTGAAAGTATTCCACATTTATTCAAATGCTCGCCAAACTCGTAACTTAGATATTCACCTCCACGATCAGAACATAGAAATTTAATCTTCTTGTTACGTTGATTCTCAACCTCACTTTGAAACTCCTTAAACTTCTCGAAAGTCTCGGACTTATGTTTCATGAAATAGATATACCCATATCTACTCAAGTCATCCGTGAAGGTAAGAACATAACGATAACCACCGCGCGATGCTACACTCATTGGACCACACACATCGGTATGTATGATTTCCAATAAGTCCGTAGCTCGCTCCATCATACCAAAAAATGGAGTCTTAGTCATTTTTCCCATCAGACATGCTTCGCATCTTTTAAGTGATTCGAAATCAAGTGTTTAAAGAAGTCCATCGGAATGGAGTTTCTTCATACGCTTCACTCCAATGTGACCAAGACGACAGTGCCACATATAGGTCGAGTTATCGCTTGATTTCAAACGTTTAGCCTCAATGTTATTAATATGTGTATTTCCACTATCGAGATTCAATAAGAATAGACCATCTATCAAAGGTGCATGTGCATAAAACATATTACTCATATAAATCGAACAACCATTATTTTCGGACTTAAACAAGTAACCGTCTCGCAATAAACAAGATCCCGATATAATGTTCATGCTTAACGCAGGCACCAAATAACAATTATTTAAGTATAAAACTAATCCCGATGGTAGATGAAGAGGTAGCATGCCGACCGCGATCACATCAACCTTTGATCCGTTTCCAACGCGCATCGTCACCTCGTTCTTCGCTAGCTTCCGTTTATTCTGCAGCACCTGTTTCGAGTTACAAATATGAGCAACCGAACCAGTATCAAATACCCAGGCACTACTACGAGTACTAGTGAGATACACATCAATAACATGTATATCGGATATACCTTTCTTCTTGATGTTGCCGTTCTTCAAATCCGCCAAGTACTTTGGGCAATTCCGCTTCCAGTGACCTTCTCCCTTGCAGTAAAAGCACTCAGTATCAGGCTTAGGTCCAGCCTTGGTCTTCTTCGTCGGTGCGGTAACTTTCTTACCACCCTTCTTGAAGTGTCCCTTTTGCTTAGACTTGCCTTTCTTGAATTTGGTGGTCTTATTGACCAACAACACTTGGTGCTCTTTCTTGATCTCCACTTCTGCAGATTTCAACATGGGGAAGAGTTCTGGCAACGTCTTGTTCATGTTTTGCATGTTGTAGTTCATCACAAAGTTCTTGTAACTTGGTGGTAGTGATTGAAGGACACGGTAAATCCCCAAAGCATTAGGAATCACTATACCCAAGCTTTGAAGTTTGTTTGCGTGCCCAGACATCTTAAGCACATGCTCACTGACGGAGCTGCCTTCTTCCATCTTGTAGTTAAAGAACTTTTCAGAAGCCTCATAGATCTCAATTGCCGCGTGAGTCTCAAAGATCAATTTGAGATCACGGACAATATCATGTGGGTCTGAATTCTCAAACCTTTTCTGAAGCTCCGATTCTAAACCATACAAGATAGCACACTGAACTGCGGAGTACTGAGTCTTCCGAGTGAGGTAAACATTCTTTACTTCATCGGTAGCAGTAGCTGCAGGTGGGTCACCTAGCGGTGCATCCAACACATAGGTCAAATTACCAGCTGTGAGGACAATCCTCAAATTGCGGAACCAATCCGCGAAGTTGCTTCCATTGTTTTTCAACTTTTCTTTCTCTAGGAATGCATTAAAATTGATGGTAGGGGCTGCCATTGATCTAAAACATATTTGCAATAGTTTAGACTAAGTTTATGATAAATTGAGTTCTAATTAATAGTTAAATTAATCTAGGTGAACTCCCACTCAAAACAACATCCCTCACATTGTTTTAGTGATCACATGAACCAAATCCACCACATCAAAACCGATCATCACGAGAGTTGATGTAGCTTCAATGGCGAACAATCGTCATGTTCATCATATCTACTATATGACTCATGCTTTACCTTTCGGTGATCCGTGTTCCAAGACCATGTCTGTACATGCTAGGCTCGTCAAGATCAAACCTTAGCTTCCGCATGAGCAAATCTGGCTTGCTCAGGTTGTATACACTTGCGGAATCTAACACACCCGATCATCACGTGGTGCTTCGAAACAACAAGCTTTAGCAACGTGCTAACTAAGGGTGAACACTTATGACTTGAAATTCATGTGCATGAGGGATCATCTTATAATGCTACCGTCGTTAACTAAGCAATACAAGATGCTTAAAGGATTAACATCACATGCAATTCATAATATGTGATATGATATGGCCTTTCTTCTTTGTGCTTCCGATCTCCATCTTCAAGCACGAACATGATCTCCATCATCACCGGCATTGCATCAAGGTCAATGACGCTTCTCCATGGTTGTCGTCCACCAGCTTCAACTATTACAACTACTTTGAATAGACACCCGGGTCTTAACAAAATTAAAGACAACCATATGGCTCCTGCCGGTTGCCAACTTACAATAAGGAACATTGCATACATCAAATATAATCACAATCATGGCCATATCACATCACTGCACACCCCCTACAAAACAAAGTTAGACGCCTCTACTTTCTTTGCATGTTTTACGTGGTTCTGGGGCTTTCAATAAGTGTCGTTCTAACTTACGAACAAGAACCACAACATTGATACTAGTATTGTCAATCACCCGTTGTAAATTGGATCTTAACTATGTTGGGAGAAACAAACACCCGCAAAGCCACTTATGCAATACAAGTTGCATGTCAAGCGTGGAGCAAGTCTCATGAACGATGTCATGTAAGGTTAGCCCGGGCCACTTCATCCCACCATCCCGCAAGATGCAAAGTACACAAGAAGCAATCAACAACAAAAGCATCAACGCCCACAATGACCATTGTGTTCTACTCGTGCAACAGATCTACATATAGACACGGCTCTGATACCACTGTAGGGTTTCGTAGCATGGAAAACAAAAAATTTCTACCGCATACAAACAAACAAGCCAAGATCTATCTACTAGATTGTAGCAACGAGTCGATGGAATAACTCACCCTCGAAGATTCCAAAGTGTTTAACAAGAGCGGATTCTCGTGGGTGATGTAGTCGTACTCTTCCCGATCTCAAGATCGCGTAGACGATCCTTCCGGCGCTGCGCTCCGGCAGCACTCCCGCAGTCGGTCACACGTTCGGTACTCGACGAAGACCTTCCTCTCCCTTGTTCCAGCAGGCAGCGGAGGTTGTAGCACTCTCCTCGCGATTCCGGTAGCACAACAGCGTGGTACCGGAAGTAGAGGGGAGATCTCGTAGGGCTTCGCCTTAAGCCGGAGCGAGTATGGTGGACTATGAGAGAGACCCTCGATGATCTAGGGTTTAGACACGCCAATGAGGGGGCAAGGCCGGCAGCTAGGGTTATCTAGGCGGCGGCGGGTTGCCCTAGGGCGACGGCGGCGGCAGCAAGAGGTGGCGGCGCCGACGGCTAGGGTTTGCGGGGTGTGAGAGGTGTGCTTGGAGGGGCAGCCCTGCCCCTCCTTATATAGGTGGTGGGGGCGCGCCAGGGGAGGGGAGTCCCTCCCCAACTCGGCTTCCAAGGAGGGCTGGCGGTGGAGGGGAGGAACTCCTCCCAAACTCGGTTTCCACCTTCCCCTCCACTTCCCAAAATAGCCATTTGACTTTTCAAATTGGCGTTTGACTTTTCAAACTATGATTTGATTAAACCCTTTATTTTGTTCAGCGATGACACCTAGTACATGATGCAATCATACCAACTTGATATAACACATTCATGTACCCTTCCCCTCTAGAGTGCCGGACATTCCGGAACCTTCTAGAACATTCGTGATGAAAACACCGAAACCATTCTCCAACCCCGAAACAGGACTTTCCTTATATGAATCTTATTCTCCGGACCATTCCGGATCTCCTCGTGATATCCCGGATCCCATCCGAGACTCCGAACAACATTCGGTCTCTTACTCATCATTCCATAACTACTCAAACAACATCGAATCCTTAAGTGTGTCTCCCTACGGTTCGTGAATTATGCAGACATGATCGAGACACTTCTCCGAACAATAACCAATAGAGGAATCTGGAAATTCATATGGCTCCCACATATTTCTACGATTACTTTGCGATCGAATGAACCACTTACATACGATACCAATTTCCCTTTGTCTCACGATAGTTTACTTATCCGAGGTTATGATCATCGGTATCTCTGCATACCAAGTTCAACCTCGTTACTGATAAGTACTCTTTTCTTGTTCCCGTGATATGTGATCCCTTGTGAGCCAGTCACATGCTTGCAAGCTAATTGGATGACATTCCACTTAGAGGGCCTAGAGTATATCTATCCGTCATATGGATGGACAAATCCCACTCTTGATCCATGTGTCTCAACCAATACTTTCCGAACACTCAATGCCACCTTTATAGCCACCCAGTTACGGTGTGGTGTTTTATGTCATCAAAGCATCCTTCCGGTGAAGGTGATATGCATGATCTCATGGTCGAAGGAATTAGGTTACTATGTATCAGAAAGCATATAGCAATTGAACTATTAAAATGACTTGATCTTTATGCTACGCTTATCTATAGGAGTATGTCCATCATATCATTCTCCTAACGATATGATCTTGTTGTTAATAACATCTCAATGTTCATGATAGGGAAACCACAATCATTTATTAACCAACAAGCTAGTATTATAAAGAGGCTTTACTAGGGACTCTTATTTTAGTTTACAAATCACACAAGTATTAATGTTTCCTTGTTAATACTATTATAGCATGAATGTAAACATTTATCATAAATGCAAAGATATAATAATAACTACATTTATTATTGCCTCTAAGGCATATCTCCAACACCATCTTGTAGCTTGTAACTTCTCTAACTAGATCAATATGCCTGGGAGCTAACTAATTTCACATATTAGGGAGTGCCTCTATGACCAGTTTCTTGGAGATACCGGAGGACTGGGCTCCGGCGGCATCTCCCTGAAACTGGCCGTAGTGGTGTCCCTTCTTTAGAAAACAATCTTGAAGATGCGTCAATCTGGCTGGAGGACTGGACTCACAAGGATGCTTATTTATAGTACAAGAAGCTCGGCATAGTGTCGACACTCACGACATAATGTCGACACTCACCCCTATTATTAGTGCTGACTCGTGTTCATCTTTAGTCCCGATTGGTGACACCATCCGGGACAAGGTACAAGCCGCACGACATAATGTCAACACTCACCCCTATCATTAGTGCTGCCTAGCCTAGCCTGCCGAAATCCCTCCAACCGGGACTAAAGATGAACCATTTTCATCTATTCAAAACGGGCATAAGAAATTTAAAAAAAGTCCGAACAATGTAAATCCTTCGCGTGGTGTCATATTATGTGACATAGTTGCAAGGAAAAATACAAGACTTGGTATATTGATCATGTCTCGAAAAAAACTTCACAAAATGACCTATCATGTTCGAGGTTTCATGGCTTTCGGTCCAAATGAACGATGTTATATGCTGAATAGCGGCATAGTTTGTGATGTTGTGCCCATATACATGCATGTGGACATTGGGATGGAGAACAATGTTGCAGGAGGAAGTTTTCCTTTTTGTCGCACGGAAAAGCCATTTTCTATTTTCTGAGCGCAAAAAATGGGTCGTTTTGTGAAGCAACCACCAAAATGCTGTTTCAGAATGCTACCTTCCCATTTTTCTAAAATACTAGACCACCTTACATGGACTATCTCCTAACCGGGATATCTCAAACCTTTCCGTCCATTCTGGGTAAAAAGGACAAAAGTCTGCCGAATCGGTAGGAAGTGGGTCCGGTTTATACTACAGGTACATGATCTAATGCCCGTGTTTTTTTGAAAAAAAATCATTTTTTGACTCGCAATATGTGGTTTCTTCAGAGATCCAATGCAAGTTCTAACAATGCGCGTCCCCTATCTTCATGCACGTCGGTTCGACCATAGTTCGAAAAGGGAAAAATTCAAAACGGGCATAAGAAATTCAAAAAAAGTCCGAACAATGTAAATCCTTCGCATGGTGTCATATTATGTGACATAGTTGCAAGTAAAAATACCAGACTTGGTATATTGATCATGTCTCGAAAAAACCTTCACAAAATGATCTATCATGTTCGAGGTTTCATGGCTTTCGGTCCAAATGACCGATGTTATGTGCTGAATCGCGGCATAGTTTGTGATGTTGTGCGCATATTATGCATGCATATGGACATTGGGATGGAGAACAATGTTCTAGGAGGAAGTTCCCGCCATTTCTTCCCGCCATTTTTCTTCCCGCCATTTCTTCCCGCAGTTTTCTTCCCGCCATTTCTCTTCTCGCCATTTCTTCCCGCAGTTTTCTTCTTGCCATTTCTCACTACATATATATAGGATTGGCCTTAATTGTAATTGCACATCTCTAGACTCATATATGCAACCTCATCACTCTTTCCCATGGCTTCCACTGTACGACTAACCCCCAGGGAGGCGGAGGCGCTTTGCGCCTCGAACTACCCCTGCCCGCCGGGCTACTGTGTCCCCGTCGGCTGGATGCTGAGCACCGGAGGCGTGCCACTTCCTCCTGTCCCTCTAGGTGTGGCGCGCCGGATGGCCATCACGAACCACTACTACTTCGAGCTAATGCCGGAGCAGCGGAGGAATCCCAACTGGCATCCCGACTATTTCCCGACTTGGGAAGCCTTCTTCGGGGATCGACATGAGAGGGCGCTCGCCAGGCACGAGGAGGACGGCCCACCTCCTTCGAACTTCAACGAGGCCAGCCGTCGGCTGTGGTGGCGTGGCTGGACTCTCCAGATCGTCATGGCCTACGACAGGACTGCCGACTCTAACCCCCACCTGCGCTACCCTCAAGTCCAGCCCACTCGTAATCAGCCTTCAAGGATCAACTACGGCGACCCCGACGATGACAGCGACGACGGCCGCGGTGAGTATGACGACTACAGTGGCGAGTATTACAGGTGTAGGCAGGAGCATGACTGAATCATTCCAACATTCCAAAACAAGTTCGGCCGATTGTGACTTAATCTGGCCATGTATCTTAACTTTCAGTTCTTCTATGTATCTTAATTTTCAGTCGTTCTTAACTTAGTGTTAGTTGCGTTATGTACTTCAATTCCAGTTCTATCATAATAATAAAAAATCCCGCCCATTATTTCCCGCCCTTTTCCTCCCGCGCATTCTGCCCAGTTCGGAGAATATTAAATGGTTCATAATTATTCAAATTCAAACACTTTTTAAATGGTTCATAGTTTAAATGGTTCATAGTTTAAATGGTTACATTAATTATTTTTAAAAACAGATAATGGTTTTGAATTAGTTAATCAAATTCATACACTTTTTCTGTTTAAAGTTTTTCTAAATTCCAAATTAATATATAAAAAATATAAGTTAATTCATTTTTAATTTTAAATGGTTCATAGTTTAAATGGTTACATTAATTATTTTTAAAAACAAAAAATAGTTTTGAATTAGTTATTCAAATTCATACACTTTTTATGTTTAAAGTTTTTCTAAATTCCAAATTAATATGCAAAAAATATAAGTTAATTCATTTTTAATGTTTAATGGTTCATAGTTTAAATGGTTCCATTAATTATTTTTAAAAACAGAAAATGGTTTTGAATTAGTTATTCAAATTCATACACTTTTTATGTTTAAATTTTTCTAAATTCCAAATTAATATGCAAAAAAATATAAGTTAATTCATTTTTAATTTTAAATGGTTCATAATTTAAATGGTTACATTAATTATTTTTAAAAACAGAAAATGGTTTTGAATTAGTTATTCAAATTCAAACACTTTTTATGTTTAAAGTTTTTCTAAATTCCAAATTAATATGCAAAAAATATAAGTTAATTCATTTTTTTAGTTTTAAATGGTTCATAGTTTATATGGTTACATTAATTATTTTTAAAAACAGAAAATGGTTTTGAATTAATTATTCAAATTCAAACACTTTTTATGTTTAAAGTTTTTTAATTCCAAATTAATTATCATTTAAAAAATAAAAATTAAAACCCCAAAATAAAAAATAAGGCGGGAATGGAGAGATAATTTGTGAAAGAATTTGAAAACAGGACCTTTAGTCCCGGTTTTTGGATCCAACCGGGACTAAATGCCCCATTCGCGCGCCGCTTGGGCTTAGCCCAAAATATGAAAAAAAGAGTGGAGCATACGTCGTATGACCCTTTAGTCCCGGTTGGACCCACCAACCGGGATAAAAGTTCCTCCCTTTATCATCGACACGTGCATGTTCTTCTTTTCGCTATCTCATTTCTCTGCTTCTCACCGACGCGCGCATAGGAACCACCCCTGACGTCGGCAGGTACCCGAGCTCGCCGTCGCCCGCGCGTCCCGTCTGCCACCACCGCCGCCTCCGTTCGCGCAAGCCCCGGTCGCCCCTGTCCCGCGCAAAAGCAGAGGCGCCTCCGCCCCTAGCGCCCTCCTTGGCTGCCACCCACGCGTGCGCCGCCGCCTCCTCCTCTCTGCTCCCTAGCTCTCGCCGTCGGCATGCATATGCATAGTACGTATTTAGGGATCTTTTTGAGGTAGTTAGGGATTAATTAGCAAGGTTTAGTTAGGGTTTGGAAAATTACGTTTATTAGTTAGGGATTATTAGGTTTAATAGGTTTATTAGTTTGGACTATTAGGTTTATTAGTTAGGGATTATTAGGTTTATTAGTTAGGGTTTGGAAAATTAGGTTTATTAGTTAGGGATGTTAGATTTATTAGTTTGGATTATTAGTTTTATTAGTTAGGGATTATTAGGTTTATTAGTTTGGATTATTATAGGTTTATTAGATAGGGATTATTAGGTTTATTAGTTAGGGTTTGGAAAATTAGGTTTATTAGTTTGGATTATTAGGTTTATTAGTTAGGGATTATTAGGTTTAGTTAATATAGGGATTATTAGGTTTAGTTAGTATAGGGTTAATATTAGGTTTAGTTAGGGATTATTTGGAATATTAGTGATAATTAGGTTTAGTTAATATAGTCGCGTCGTCTTGATGTCACTATGCCGCCACAGGAGCTCGCCGCCGACGAGGTTTGAGTGACCAAAAAGGGGCGGCGCTAGTGCTAGGGTCATCACCATCTCCGTGCAGTTCTAACACGCCTAGCCACCTCGCTGGGGCGCGCTGTGTCGCCGCCGACTACCATAGCGCCTGGTGGTGCCGCCGTGGCCACTGTGGCAAGCTGACGTGGCCAGGGGCCCAACTGCTAGCCTCTGTGGGTAGATTTCCTATGGTATAGAAAGTTTTAGGTAAAAAACATCGACACCCCTTATGTACATGTGGGTTCGCCGGTGTGTCCATGCTAGGGCATCCCGAACCCTTTTAAATCGATGTTGCACCTAGAGTTAGTGTAGGATCTCTAAATCTGACATGTCATACATATTGATTGCGCATTGCATTATGCCATGTATTGATTGCCGCCTTTGTTTCCGATATTGGTTCTTCGCGATAGGATCCGAGCCCAAGGGTTTCTCCGAATTAGGGTTTCTGATATTGTAAACTAACTTTTATTATTGTGTATGTAAATATTAGGGTTTCTCCAAATTAGGGTTTTTATCTCTCAACACCCTACCTAACATTCTCCCTTAGCTGCTTTGACTTATTCGCTTTTCCACCTATGTAGAAAATATGAAACCACACAGCATAGACGAAGACAAGGAAGAGTTGGTCCAAGGTGTGATCCGCGGGGAAGAAAATATAGATGTATCGACGTTTCTGAACAACTCCGGTGAGGGTGATCCTCTTTTTGCCGGAAGAGAATACTTGTTTGAGGTTGAAGGTGATGCATTCCGCGAGGGAGAAGGCGATGCATTGTGTGTTCGAGAAGATGACCGCTCCGGCGAGGTGCATGTAATATAATTAATTCATTAATTAATCATCTGTTGTCAATATAGAAATATTAACGACGATCTTTCTTCTTTTAGCCCTCCGAATCGAACAAATCTACTAAAAAGAGCGAACGAGGCCCAACCAAAAAGTTGGAAGACCATGAGAGGTTCAGGATCGAAGAAATCGGTGACGACGGCAAAATGACGGATCCCCTTGTTGTCGCAAACAAATTTGTGGCACAATGCGGAGTAATCGGTAGGGACTTCGTCCCGATCGTCATTCAAAATTGGAATTGGCCTGCTAATGTGGAAGAATAGGGAACGTCTTTATTTCTCCCTACCATGGTCAAAGATTTACTGTGGAAGAGGCTCATGCTTAATATCAAACTACCGAAGGTAGAGCTGGATCCAACTGCGAAGGATCCAGTTGAGGACGCCTTAGAACATGCCAAAGCAATGCAGATGAAGGCCAGGGAGTGGGCTATGAAGAAGATGGCCTAGTGTTTCACCAACTGGAAGAAAAGGTTGCACCTTGACTATGTCGTGAAAGAGAAGACTCCGGATTTCGAGAAGATTCAGTATCAGAAGTTAAAACCATTCTGGGCTAAGTTTGTGAATTACAAGACATCAGAAAAAGCTAACAAAATGTCTGAAACGAATAAGCTAAATGCTGCTAACAAGAATTATCACCATACTATGGGGCAAGGTGGCTACAGGGCTGACATTCCTAAGTGGAAGAAACTTGAGGATGAACTGCATGCTAAAAAGATCATCCCAGAGATAGATGATTGGATCGAACGTGCAAATAATTGGTTTTACGGGCATGGGGGCATGTTGGACTCGGAAGGGAAGTGTATATATAACATACGACATAAAGAAGACCCCTTGCCAATCGAGAAGATTAGAAAAGCAGTAAAGGCTGTTAAAGATGGGGACTTCATTCCCGATAGAGAGATTGATGAGCTCACACTCGCCCTTGGGAATAAGGAACATGATGGACGAACACGAGGCACAATAGGCTCGCAACCATGGAGCACTAGGTTTTCCGAAGAGAGGAAGAAATATCCTGATAGAAGTCGTAAGAGGAGAAAGGACAAGGCGAAAGTTGAAGCAGATATTCAGAAAGAGCGAATGCGTATAATTGAAGAACGAATAAAGCAACAACAAGATCAAATTAACACACTTAGCCAGCAAGGTACTATCTGCCCATCTCAGCAGCACATGGTGGTAGAACCTGCATTCGATGATACCGGCCTATCGAATAATCAAAAAATCTGTGTGGCTTCCACCAAGGTCCCGGGTGATGACAATGACGATGACGATGGTGCACCGACGATGGCTCGTGTTGGCACCCAGTGGATGATATCACACAGATGACACACTGCGAGCTACATGTCAAAGTTGTGAACATATCAATGAAGGTGGCGGTCGGCTATGCCTTACCAATTGGACCCACACCAACTTACCATTGTCGTCCGGTTCCACAGGGCTACGCTGTTGTCGAGGTGGATGAAATCATGCCCACCTTTCAAGGTTTGAAGCTTGAATACCCTGCAGGTGAAGGGGATGTGACTGAACTGGGAGAAGCAACAAACTTCACCATTCTATGGCCAAAGGAATGTATCGTGCTTCCAAATCACACGCCAAGGCCATCTTCACCGCCGCCTCACCCGTCTCCAGTGCGGTCGTCGCTGCCGCGGCAGCCGTCTTCGTCGCCTCACCCATATCCGTCGCCTCACCCGGCTTTGTTACCTCACCCGTCTCCGTCGCTTCACCAGTCTCCGGTGCAGACATCACCACCGCGGTAGCCATCGCTGGCGCCTTAAGAAAAAAAGCGTAACCGTACCACCGCTACTCTGCGGAGTGGTAAGCGATCGCCAACATGTAAACATGAGCCTCTTCCAAAAGTACCAAAGGTTCGTCCCAAGAGAGCTTATGACTGTACTGATGTAACATACCACCCTTTTGTGTAATATTAATAAGAAATGTTTGAGCATTGCATGCATGCATAACATTTGCACTTTGATTCAACCAAAGAAGAACAAACAACAAAACCCTAATAGTTTTCTCTCTATTTGAATCAATGCAAATGGTTCCCATATTTTGAAAACCCTCAAAATGCATGGAGCTCAAATAGTTACAAGTGATCCTTATTGTTTCTATATATTATACAAAAATCTTTGTGTTTTGAAATCATTCAAAAACAAATTTGAATTCAATTTTACAAAAGAGGAAATAGAAAACAGAATTAGAAAAGGTTTTCCTGGAAAAAAATCTAACCTAACTCTCTCTGGGCCAAGCCCATTTCCTCTCCTCTCCTCTCTTTCTCTGCCGCCAGCAGCGCCAGCAGCCAGCCCACCCGGAGCCCAAGCCGGCCTAGCCAGGCCCGCGTACCCCTTCGCCCTGTCCCTCATCGTCTACCTGTAGATAGGCAGGCAGCTGCCTGTCACCGGGGCCGCCGTCCGCCGTTGCAGCCGCGCCAAGATGCGTGCCTCCGCCCCCGAGTGCCTATAAGGACCCAGCCCCGCCGCCAAGAAGCCATGGCCTTATCCCTTTCCCGCAACCCCTCTCTCTCCCTCGTTTTTAGCTTTGGCCGAACCCTAGCTACATAGGTGCTGCGTCGCCCCGCCGTCTCCGGCCACCTCACGGCCAGCCGAGGCCGCCGTTGGAACCGCCTCATCGCGAAGATCATCTTCACCGGAGGAATCGGCCCTGCATGCTTTGAATCATCGCCTTTAACTCCATCTTCTCCGCCTCTGGCCGCCGCTGGTCGTCGACATAGCCGGCGACCTCGACCTCACCGTCACCACCAGCATGCTCAGGGTGAGCTTGTGGTGCTCAAGCACCCCTCCGCTCTCTCCCTTTCCTTCTGTAGCCTCTTCCCCGTGCGAGCCCGACGTCGCCGCCGCTGGAGCTCGTCAGAGTCGATGCTCTGCTGGTCATTCCGCAGCGGCGCCGCCACTTCTTGGCTCCCCGCACTCGCCCGCGTCCAACGCGCTACTCCCCAGCGCCCCGTGAGCTCTGGATCGATCGATCCATCAAGGATCTGCAAGCAATGGTGTCGATGATGTCAGCATGACATCATCATGATGTCATATTCCTTTTTATTTTATTTTAATGTTTTCTGTAATTATTTCTGTAAATAGAAAAACATATGACAGGTGGGCCCTGCCTGTCAGGATTTTAATCATTTATGTAAATGTTTTCTGAAAATAATAAAAGTCTAACATGTGGGCCCAAGTTTGGAAATTAATTTAAATATTCCAAAAATGTTTAAAATGAATTAAAATTTGGGAAATTCATAACTAATTCATTTTAAATTATAAAAATACAAATAATATACCAAAATATTTAAAAAATGAAACCTATCCAACTAAGATATAATCATACATTGTTAATCAACTTTGATAGCAAGTTTAATTAGAAGAACCAATTGAACCCCACAGGTGATTCCGATGATCCCCCTGTTTTAGGGTTTGGATCTTCGGAACCCCCTTTAAAGTGATCAAGCATGCTTTAGGGTTCAATTCAACACTATTTAACTTTTCATATCATACATATTGTATGAGCATTGCACATGCCATGTGTTGAGTGTTGCTTTCTCTTTTCCTGTGATTAGTTCTCGCGAATAGGAACCAAACCCGATGCTGAAGTCAACGCCACCGAAGAGCAGTACCAGTCCAACAACAGACAAGGCAAGCGAAGCCCCACTCATACATATGAATCCTATGATTACAAAGTATTTCATTCTCGTCATATGCATTTGGTTCAAATAGTCTTCTGTCAGTAGACAGAGTAATCCTATCTGGTGCATGTTATCCTTTGTGAACTATATTACCCGATCCACCGCTCCTAGCATAACTAGGGTTTGTCGTATGAGTGTTGCCAGTGCCACAGTTCAGTCAAGCTTAGCCATGCTTAGTGGTTCGATGCTGATTATTCAAGTGATGCACCGGAGGTGCGAATGAATCTAGTATGGTAGGTTGTGGTGATGTGCTCTGAGATGAATGATAAACATGCTAAGGCTCGTATGGGAGGCCACGTGGGTTGTGGTTTTTGTAGTCCCATACTTGCCACCCCTAGGACCCGATGTTCTTGTCTCTTGAACCAAGATGAGCGTACAACCACACGGGGGCCTGGAAACCCCCTCGACCAACTAACTTGCCTAGTAGATTCCATGAGTCACATAGTTTGAGCTTTGAATTCGGCATACGCATATTGGTTGTTCTTTAATGGAGGTGAAGGAGGTGCATTCATACAGGTAGGTAAGCGTGGCAGGGAATGGGAGATGCCCGGCATCCGTAATCTCAAACCCTGTTCACATCGCTAGGGACCGACTTCGAGACTCGACCCGTTACGGCGGTATCTCCTTAGTGCGTGACTCATGGTCTCGGCGAAATCAAGGTAAAGGTCATGGTCAACCACTCTCTGTCGGCCTTCCAAGGAAGAGGGCTAATATATTAGCATTAAGAATCGGTTGTACGTGTGGGTAAAGTTGTGCACCCCTGCAGGGTTATTAATCTTTTCGAAAAGCCGTGTCCACGGTTATGGACGACTTGGGAACGGATATGAAGATCATAGAGAACTATAACCGAATGTTAAAACTTGTCAACTAAAGTGAGATCCGGAATACTTCCTCGGGGTTGTTGAGGGGGTAGTCCGGGAAGAGTTGTTCAGTTGATGATGATTCCTGGTGGATACCAAAGACGATTTTAAGAGCTAGAGTTGAAGTCTTCTTATCCCCTTTTGAAAATGATCTGATTATACGAGTTTCTTCTCCCTCTTGTTTTGAAAACAAAAGATGGCATTATGCAAAACAACTCCACTAGCCATAAGTCTTGCAGAGTACACCCTGTACTCAGCCTTTCTTCGTTGATGTTTTCTACATATGAAGCTATTTCGTTCGAAGGTGGTTTCTATGTCGAAGTCGACGAGTTGTCGGGGTTCTCGGGCAACAGCCTAGGATCTGTGGAAGGGTCGCTACTTTTGTTAAGGCCTCTTAGGCCCTTTGCTAAGTTTGTTGTTTAGAACAACTTGTTTGCTTCCGTTGTTCGATGTAATGATGGGTCTATGACCCCTGTCTTGTATGACTGGTTTGTAACTCTCTTAAGAGTTTACCTTATTATTGTATGGTTTGTATGTTCTGTAATGTTACCGATCTATCCCTGCGTGTTTCGGAATTTAGGTTAGGCTTATATCAGATGAGGATCTGGTATAGGTCTAGCCCTGATCCCGGGTCATGACAGATTTTGGTATCAGAGCAGGACTGCCTGTAGGAAACCCTTCTAGCTGGTCGATGTTGAGTCTAGAGTTTGGGAAAACTATTTGAAAGCTAAAAACTATTTGCAAAACTCTGAATAAGACTCTTTTTACTTCTTATCGAAGGTTTTTCTATTGCTGAGTTATCTTACCTCGTTTGCTTTGCAAAGTTTTCACTTCTCGTCTATCATTTCAAACTCTTAGGATATGCGGGTTTGGGTTTTTCCCCTAGTACTTCGTACTTGGTTGGAAGGCTCAGAGTTTCCAAGATATATCAGTGCAACTGAAGCATTGTTTTTCAACTTTGCTAAGGATGCCTTCAATTCTTCTCTCAACTCTTTTGTGACTTGTTGGTATCATATCATGCTTGCATTCCATTGTTATGGTTTGTATCTAAGTTGGTAGTGTATACGTTTCGTATGCTTGTTCTACTGCCATACTTAATGCATCGATATAGTTTTCTTCCACATGTTCACCTCTACCATAATCTTTTGATATGGTTTTGCCATCCTTTGTTGTACCCTTTTTGGTGAATCCATTCTCATGGTTTCTGTTTTCTCCTAAGGATGCCGGCTGGTACTCGTGGTTCTATTGGCCGTCGAGGACACAACAATGCTGATCAAAAACTTCCGCCACCTCCCACAATGGCCGAGGTTCTCAACAACATTGAGACCAATCGACTGCGGAATGAACGCCTTCTGGAGCGTGTGTCTCAGAACACGGAACGTCATCCTGACGACTGTGTCACACTTGGAGATTTCATCCGCTCTTTTCCTCCAATCTTCACCCACTCCAAGGAGCCCCTTGAAGCTGATGATTGGCTCCGCACCATAGAGCGCAAGTTCAGTGCTCTTCGTGTCCGTCCCGCTGATCGTGTTAACTTCGCCACCTACCAACTGGAAGGTGAGGCTGGTGTTTGGTGGGAAGGTTTTCAGAATCTGCAAGCTTAGGGACATGTCATTACCTGGGAGGAGTTCGTTGCAGCATTTCGTGCCTCATATATCCCTAAGCCCGTCATGGATCTCAAAAGGAGGGAGTTTTTGGATCTGACTCAGGGGCGCAAGGATATTGAAACCTATGGGCGTGAGTTTACTCGCCTGGCTCATTATGCAACCAGGGATGTGACCAATGATGAAGATAAGCAAGAGCTGTTCCGTAAGGGACTTAACCCTGCACTTCGCTATGAGTTACTGCCCTTCAAGTTCCAGTCTTTCCAGGACCTGCATAATCAGGCTCTTACTCTGGAGCATGGAAGGAAGGATATGGAAGTTTCTTAGAAGCGTGAAGCAGGAAATTCGCGTGCTTCTTCCTCTGGTAACAAGAAGCGCCGTGTCTTTGTTCCATACAGTGTTGTGCCTCGTGCTCCTTATGCACCCAAGTCTTCTGGCAATAATTCTCGTCAGCCACCGTCAAACGCTGGTGGATCAAACTATCATCCTCCTGCTGGATCTCACACTGGGGTTACCTGTTACTCCTGTGGTCAGCCTGGTCACTACTCGAGGGAGTGTTCTCAAAGGGCTGCCGGACACAATGATCAGCATGCAAAGAAGAATGATAAATCTCAAGGTGCTGGACATGGTCGTCTGACCAATGTCACTGTTGAGGAAGCTAAGGAAGATCCACGCGTCATTCTGGGTACGCTCTGTGTCAATTCAATTCTCGCAACAGTCTTGTTTGATTCTGGAGCATCGCATACATTCATGTCAAATCTATTTGCTCAAGAGCATGGGATAAATTTTGAACCCTTGTCCACTCCTTTGACCATCAATTCCCCGGGTTCTAGCTGGTTCACCACTATGGTTAGTCATGGGAATGAGATTGACATAGCCTATCAGAAGTTTCCCACTTCTTTTTTTGCACTCAAGTCATGTGACATTGATGTCATTTTGGGCATGGACTGGTTAACCAAGTATCAAGTTGTCATTGACTGTGCACTCAGAACAGTTTTTGTGACCTCTCCTGCTGGCATAACTGTCAAGTATTGGACTGATGGTTCAAAGTCTCCGTCAACAGTTCTTAAACCTTTTTCGGAGTTGTATGCCATGGACGTCCTACCTACTCTCGAGGTCCAAGATGTCCATATAGTCTGTGATTTTACGGATGTCTTTCCTGAAGAGTTGCCTGGCATGCCACCTGATTGATGAGTGGAGTTTGTCATAGAGCTAGTTCCTAGAACTGCTCCTATCTCTAAAAGACCTTACCGCATGCCTCCTCATGAGTTGGTTGAGTTGAAGAAGCAACTTGAAGAGTTAGAGGGTCTAGGATACATCCAACCTAGCACATCCTCTTGGGGTTGCCCTACCATCTTTATCAAGAAGCGGGATACAAATATTCCAAGATTGGTGGTTGATTACCGTCCACTCAACGTGGTGACAATCAAGAATAAGTACCCACTTCCTCGGATAAATGACCTCTTTGATCAATTAAGTGGTGCCACTGTATTCTCCAAAATGGACTTAAGATCAGGGTATCATCAAATCAAGATCAGAAAGGAAGATATTCCAAAGACAGCATTCCCAACTCGTTATGGTCTTTACGAGTATACAGTGATGTCCTTCGGGTTAACCAATGCCCCTGCCACATTTATGAGGCTCATGAACTCCGTCTTCATGGAATATCTCGACAAGTTCGTCGTGGTATACATTGATGACATTCTAATCTATTCCAAGACCGAATAAGAGCATGCCGAACATCTACGTTTGGTATTGACTAAACTTCGTGAACATCGCCTCTACGCCAAGTTTTCCAAATGTGAGTTCTGGTTACAAGAGCTCGTCTTCCTTGGTCATGTTGTGTCTGCAAGTGGTGTCGCTGTCATGCTGGATAAGGTTCAGACCATTCTGGAATGGAAGTCACCTACTTCCGTTAAGGAAGTCTGAAGTTTTCTTGGAATGGCTGGATATTACCGCCGATTCATCGAGAACTTTTCCAAGATAGCCAAGCCTATGACTGGTCTTCTTAAGAAAGATAAGATATTTGAATGGTCAGAAAAGGCAGAAGAAAGCTTCCAATCTTTGAAAACTAAGCTAACCACCGATCCTGTGCTTGTCCTTCCAGATACAAGCAAGGACTCCATCATCTATTGTGATGCTTCTCTTCAAGGGCTAGGCTGTGTGTTGATGCAAGATGGTCATGTAGTGGCATATGCTTCTCGGCAGTTGAAGCCACATGAGAACAATTATCCAACCCATGATCTCGAGCTCGCTGCTGTTGTTCATGCTCTTAAGCAATGGCGACATTACCTCATCGGTAACCGTTGTGAACTTTACTCGGATCATCAAATCCTAAAGTATCTCTTTACCCAGCTAGATCTAAATCTCAGGCAAAGACGATGGTTGGAACTCATCAAAGATTATGATTTGGGTCTCAACTATTGTAAGATCCCTCCTTTATAAAGGTAAAGGATCCCTGTGATTGCAATGCTAGTCCCTAGATCAATAGCTAGCATCCACAGTTAAGATGTAATATCAAGAAACAAAGGTCATAATACAACTTTATAACCAGGAATAAAATAATTTATTACATCTTACATAGCTCATTTGGCTATTACATTACATTGCAGCAGAATAATTATAAGCATGGGGTCCTTCATCTTCAAAGTGCCACAGGCAGACATGTTGGTTGTAGACTTGTAATCCTAATCATCAAACTTCACTAACATCCAACAAACCTGCAACATATTAAGTTGCAGCCACAAAGGTCAATACATTTGAAGTGTATTGGCAAGTTTCACTACGAAGTAGAAATATGTGGATCCTATCTTTACATGCATATTTGGCTAAGTAGGGTTTAGGCTTGTTTGCAGAAAGCAATAATATTTATCCTATCCTTTCAAAATAGTTTTGATCTTTTGTCAAATCTTTCAGAGCTCCTGGTACACCCCAAGTGCTTCAAATCTCTTGTTGTCACTTTCAAGTTTTTCTTTTTAGAAATTGGAATGTCGAGATTTCCCATAGCTTCAGGCCTTAGTTGCTTAGTATTGTCCATAACCGGGGACACGGCTAAGTACTTAGATTTTTATCTTCTGCAGAAGTTGTACACTTTACCCACATGACACACTCTCATCTTGTTGCCACCAGTGGCCGCTGGATAAGTACTCACCAAGATGGAGTACTGGCAGATTGAGAATGTGACGAAGTCTTTCCATAAGGTCCTCCCAATACACAATGCTAGCTTGTCTTCAGGCACCAATGTAGGGTTCCAAGTTCCCTCATTCTAGTTAACCTGAAGAGGCCAATGCATGGGTCTTCCACCATGTAGTTGACTAAGCCAGTGCCCATTTAGCATGTGGCTGTACACGGAAGCCACTGTACGAGAAACATGTTCAATCTCTAAGTCCCTAGGTGGTTTCTTCTAGTGCACACACAAAAAGAGATTGCCATATAAACATGGTTCCTTTTGTTGCCACCTTGTCCAAAACTTGAGTATCCTTGTCTACCCAGGTGGTTCATTGAGTACTTGTTTTATTATATAAAACACAAGTCTTTCAAAACTTCACATAATCTCAACATGTATCTCTTCTCAAAAAATTTAGCAGGGCTAAGCATAATACAACTACATTGTTTTCACTAAGGAATATATAAGGGTATCCTATTAGGATTTATCATAGCATAAGGTATAGAAATCCTTTTCATGCATGTTTCAAAATCCACTAAGTATAATGAAAATAATAGGACTTGGATGATAGTGTCACTTGCCTTTTTAGTAGAGAATGTTGGTTCACTTCTTGATCTTGCAAATATCACACTCTTCTAACTTCACTACAAATCAATCAAGCAAACATAGATTCAACTAGCATTCCAACCAATAATCAAACAATTTAACACACATAAAATAATAAAAACAAAGTCATGCATACAAGCATGCAAAAGATAGTTTTATTTGCAAAGGTGGTTTCTACTAGGCTCTAAACATTGTAAGGTTCTAAATGGTCATTTTCTAAAATGGTAAAACCATTTGCAAAAGGGTTTCATCTATAAACCATTTTTAAATCAAACTATTATTTCTTGTGGTGGAAAAATGCTTTTAGCAAGGCAACAATTTTATATTGTTCACCAAATAAGTTGTTAATTCCCAAAACTTGGTGTTTAGGGTCAGTAGGTTTGAATCAAAACATTTTTCCAAAGATTTTGCTCAAAAATCATTTCCATATTAAAATCAATATTTTTATTTGACTAGAAATGAGCTAATTCAAATATTCAATCCTAAACTTTAAAAAATACATTTTTAAATCCATGAGTTGGTTCCTAGGGTCAGTAGGATCACAACAAACCATTTTGCAAAGATTTCATCCTCAAAATCATTTTGGAATAAATTTTTATAACCTAAATAAGCATACACAAGTTTCTACAAAAACAAACATTTTACCAGAAGCTTTTTACTAAACAAATTGCATGGTTGTCTAGGGTTTGTGTTTCTGAAACCATTGATATAAAATTTTCAAATTTTGGACGTGTGGATCAAAAGTTATGAGGTTTACAAATTTGCATCTAAATCAGATTCTAAAATCTGTTTTAAATCAACTAGTGCCACGCGGCGCAATTTTATTGGACGGTACCGCTTCGTGCGGATTGACTGTTACAGACTGTAGGATCTCATTTAGATCACACGGTGCAGATTGTCTGATACCTCTTCGCTAAGCTGTTATGTCGTAGCCACTAGATGATGATCCAACGGCTGCTGTGAGGTTGACCAGGAATGGGCGACGCTGGCGGCGGCGTCTGGCGGCGGAGCGGTCAGACGTGGACAGTGCCGGCGATTTAAGAAGCGAGGGAGGAGGTGAGGGTGCTTACAGTGATCGCGGTGACGCTCTGATGCTCAAGGTACGGTCAGCTCGTCGAGGGGCGCTCTGGTTCCAGCGGGATTTCTCGCCGGAGTAGGTGGCGGCATCGAGCTTGCTCAGTTGTTGACGGGGACGGAGTTTGCGAACGCGCTAAGGCAAACGGAGCACACGGTTAGACGTGTACGACACTAGGGATCACGGGAGCATCCACGGAAAGGCTCGGGGCGGTCGGTGCTTACCAGGGAAACTCGCCGGAGAAACGGCAGAAGACGGTGGCGTTCGGGTGTGGTCGTTGCCGCCGTTCTGGTGTTCGCGCGGATGAATGGGAAGGATTGATAGATGCGCCTGTAACTGGGAATCACTCTCGCGTGCAGTGGGAGGCGAGAGTGGCGAGGTGTGGACGGAATTCGCTGGAGAGGCTCGCCGGAGCAGTGGCGGTGCAATGCAGAATCAAGGCAGCCTGGTGGCTCACTCGCAGTGGGGTTTGAGGGGAAAGGGAGGGAAGACGCAGGCGGTTAAATGGGCGTGGTGTAACACCCCGTCCACTCCTGGGCCCGGGGGGTGTCACTCCTGGCAGCTTAATAGGATATCTAGACTGGCCCCACAGACCAACACTAGTCTTTTCTGCGCACTTTGTCCTCACTCGTGCGCACCCAGTTACCCATTTCCCGGTCGGTCACCCATCCTAGAATTGCTCTAGGCCAAGCATGCTTAACCTTAGAGTTCTTTTCGAATGAGCTTCCGGAAAAGAAGTTGCAACTTGTTGATATGGGTATCCTATCAATCCTATTAAGCCATGTGCCTGGATCTCACATACACCCACCCTTTAGAAGATCGATGCCCTCATCGATCAAGCACACCCCAGGAACGTTCCCTCTTGGCACGCGTTTGTGTGTCTAGTGCCGGCACATGTGCCATGCCGTGTCCACTCCGGGCCACACGCGCCATGCTCCACATGTCCCGCCACTAAACCGCACACACCCGTTTAACCGCGAGGTCGGCTCTGATACCACTTGTAACACCCCGTCCACTCCTGGGCCCGGGGGGTGTCACTCCTGGTAGCTTAATAGGATATCTAGACTGGCCCCACAGACCAACACTAGTCTTTTCTGCGCACTTTGTCCTCACTCGTGCGCACCCAGTTACCCATTTCCCGGTCGGTCACCCATCCTAGAATTGCTCTAGGCCAAGCATGCTTAACCTTAGAGTTCTTTTCGAATGAGCTTCCGGAAAATAAGTTGCAACTTGTTGATATGGGTATCCTATCAATCCTATTAAGCCATGTGCCTGGATCTCACACGTGGTCACGACGAGGATTCACTGAGCCATTTACGCGTATTGATTCGAGCATTCAATCGGCAGGAAACGGTCAGGCGAGTTCGTCGCGGTGAGACGACGCTGAGGTGGCGTGGGGCCTTGCTGTCAGCGAGAAATAGAGATAGGGAGAGGGTCCACTCGTCTGTGACTGTGCGGGTGGGTTTTTCGGTGGAAAACGATTCGCGCGTGGGGGAAGAAGTTGGGCTGGAGCTGGGCTTGCTGGGCCAGGTGGGTTGGGTCGAGTTTGTTTTCATTTTTTTTTTCTGATTGCTTTTCTTTTTCTAATTTGATTTTCTGTTTTGTTTTTATTCAAACAATTCAAACAATTCAAACAACCAATTGCATTCAAACTTCCACTAAACTTTGCATTGAATTTTGTTCTGTTTAACAACACAAACAAAGTCCAAAACAAAATAATAATTTTATTCTTTTTGGGATCTATTTAATAGTTAAATCAAATAAACCTTAGTTATTAAATCAAATAAGATTTGTTTTATTAAAATCTTTATTTTGAAATCTAAATAATACCAAAACCATTCAGTAGGTTTTATTTGAAAATATAAAACACTTGGAAAACTCATTTAAAATAAAATAACAAGTTTTAGTGTTTAATTAAAATGGGAAAAGCCTTTACTTTAATAAATTTGGTTTATTAATAAACTCTCATTATTTTATTTAAATAACCCTTTACTCCTTTAATCAAAACAAAATATTTTACTTCAAAACTTGGCCAAGGTTTAATTTGGCTCTTTAAAATAGTCCTTATTTATAATTCTACTTTTGTTTTTGAAAACCAAATCTTTTTATTAAAAGATCCAAAAATAGTGAAACCAATTATTAAAACTTTCTTTATTAATTGTTTACTTTTTAAATCCCTTTAGGATTTATTGGATCAAAATAGGTTTGAAGGTTTCCAATTGGATTCCAAAAAATTTTCTTCTCACCCTGAAACTCAACAAAGTTTTATTTTATTCATTTATTTTTCACATAACAATATTTGGAAAATCTTGGGATGTGACAACTATCAACCCGGCAAAGCCAACGTCGTTGTTGATACGTTAAGTCGGAAGTCTTATTGCAACAATCTGATGATTTCACAAGCCCAACCTGTTCTCTACGAGGAAATCAAGCGTCTTAACCTTGAAGTAGTTCCTTGTGGATTCCTTGCTAACCTTGAAATAAGATCTTCTCTAGAGGATCAAATCAAGGAAGCTCAAAAGCAAGATGATGAAGTTACCAAGATCAAAGAGCGTGTTGCAAGCGGTGAAGCTAAATGTTTCTCCGTCAATGATCAAGGTATACTATACTTCAGTAACCGGCTAGTGGTTCCAAACATTCGGAAAATCAAAGATCTAATTCTTCTGGAAGCTCACGAATCCCCTTTGTCTATCCATCCTGGTGGTACCTATTGGAATTATGCCCTAGAGGCAATAATAAAGATGTTATTATTATAGTTCTTGTTCATGATAGAGTTTATATTCCATGCTAGAATTGTATTAAGCGGAAACTTTAATACTTGTGTGGTTTATGAACAACATCGTGTCCCTAGTACGCCTCTATGGACTAGCTCATTGATTAATGATGGTTAAGGTTTCCTAATCATAGACATGAGTTGTCGATTAATAATATGATGGACATACCCAAATTAAGCACAGCAATTAGATCGTGTCATCGTGTTCATCTTTGCGAAGATTTTTCCTATGTCAAATATTGTATTCCTTAGACCATGAGATAATGCAACTCCCTGGTATCGGAAGAAAGCTTTGAGGTCATCAAACGTCATCCTATGAGAGGGTGATCATAAAGGTGTCTCTCAGGTGATCGGAAAGTACCTGTTGGGTTGTATGTATCGAGATGGGATTTGTCCCTCCCAAGTCGGAGAGATATACTTCAGGCCCACTCGGTAATCGATATCAACACCGCTTGCAAGCACTTGGTTAAGGAGTTAATCACAAAGTGATATCGGATTACGGAACGAGTAAAGTACTTGTTGTAAACGAGATTGAACTAGGTATGCCGATACCGACGATCGAATCTCGGGCAAGTAAAATATCGCGCGACGAAGGGAATATATATATGGGATTGATTGAATCCTGGCATCGTGGTTCATCCGATATGATCATCGATGAGTATGTGGGAGTTAATATGGGTTTCCAGACCCCGCTGTTGATTATTGATAGAAGATCATGTCTGCATATTCTCGAACCCGTAGGGTCACACACTTAACGTGTCTCGACGCTAGGATAGAATGGATAATTGGTTTATGAGTTTTTGTTCGGAGTCTCGGATGAGATCCAGGACGTCACGAGAGGTTCCGGAATGGTCCAGAGAATAAGATTCATATAAGGGAAAGCAGTTTTTGGATTTTGGAATGTTTCGGATTGTCCGGTATTGTACCGGAAGGTTCTAGAAGCTTCCGGAGTGGTACCAACGTGGCCCCACTTGTCGAGAGGGGGCGTGGGCCTACGAGGGAGTGCCCTGGCCGCATTGGGCCAGGGGCACAAGGCCCCATAGGCTCAGCCGGCCAAGCCCTAGGGGAAACCCTAGGGAGAGCTTCTAGAAGGGGGGAACTTGCCCCCCACTCCTCCCTTGTGGCCACCGGCCCTAGGCTTGGAGGAGGGGGCAAGGGGCAGCCGCCCACCCCTCTATATAAAGAGGAAATGGGTGCACCCTCCCCCCACACCTCCTCAAACCCTAGCCGCCTAGTTGTTGCCCTCCCTCTCTCTCTCTCCCGACTGCGTGTAGGCGAAGCCCTGCTGCAGAAACTCTCCACCTTTGCACCACGCCGACGTGTTGTAGATCCAATCTATCTCTCCACCCCACTTGCTGGACTGAGGAAGGAGGAGACGTCGAGGTGACGTACGTGTGCATCTCTCGGAGGCATCGCCACTTGCGGTGTTTGATCGGATCGGATCGCGAGGAGGAGAAGGCTAGTACGACTACACCAACCACGTTCTGTCGAACGTTCCGCTGTGCGATTTCTTCAAGGGTATGAAGATATTATCTATCCCCCCTCGTTGTTTGCATCTCCTAGATTAGATCTTGGCTTTTCCCGTTCGCGTCCGTAGAAAATTTTGATTTACTATGCTTTGAATCCCTTCAGTGGTATCAGAGCTCGATCTATGCGTAGATGTGTTTCACGAGTAGAACGCAACATGCTTGTTGCGGGCGTTGATGTTTTCTGTTGCAAGCCTCTTGTTTGTGTACTTCTTATGACGCGGGATAGTGAGATCGAAGCGGTCCAGGCCAACTTTACGCGACCTCGTTCGCGAGACCGCCTCCGCACTTGACGTGTGGCTTGTTCCACACATGCGGCTGGTGGATGCCAGTTTCTCTCACTATAGTTGTCATGGGATTTACACTGGATGTTGGCAACCATAATGTCACCGTTGTGGCTTTCCGTAGGTAAGAATCGTTCTTATCTTGTTACTCCCATAAGCCACGGTAAACATGCAACAACAAAGTAGAGGCGTCTAACTTGTTTTTGCAGGGAGTGTTTTCTGTGATATGGTATGGCCCAAGATGTGATGTGTATGTTGTATGCAATGATCATGTTTTGTAATGTTTCACGACTTGCATGTCGATGAGTACACAACCGGCAGGAGCCATATGGTTGTCTTTATAATTGTGTATGACCTGTGTGTCAACTTCTTATACGCCATGTAATAGCTTTACTTTATCGCTAAGTAGTTAGAAATAGTTGTAGTTGCTATTTGTGGTGGAGGCAATCATGGTGGAGTGATGGAGATCATGCTGGTACGCACAAGATGGAGATCATTGCGTGGAGATTGGCTATACCATGTCACATAAAGTTATATGCATGTGATGTTTATCATTTTATGTATCTTATTATGCTTAGATCGCGACGGTAGCATTATAAGATGATTCCTCACTTAAAGATCAAGATAAAACTGTGTTCTCCCCATGTATGCACCGTTGCGAAAGTTCGTCGTGTTCAAGCATCACGTGATGATCGGGTGCTATAAACTCTACGTTCACATACAACGGGTGCAAGCCAGTTTTGCACACGCGGAAATACTTGGGTTTGACTTGACGATCCTAGCATGTACAGACATGGCCTCGGAACACACGAACCGAAAGGTTAAGCATGAGTCATATGAATGATATGATCGACACTTTGTTGTCTACCATTGAAACCACATCTCTTCTCGTGAAGATCGGATTAGGTGTGGTGAATTTGGATCATGTTCACTAAACAACTTGAGGGATGTTGAATTTAGTGGGAGTTCATCTAGTAATTTGATTAAGTTGAACTAGTTATCATGAACATAGTCTAAATTTTACTGGCAAATTTTGTAGATCAAATGGCTAAGTCCAACTTCAACTTCAACGTTTTTGCTGAGAAAGAAAAGCTTAAGAACAATGGGTCTAAATTCACAAACTAGTTCTGCAATCTGAGAATCATTCTCGCTGGCGGACAAAAGGACTATGTCCTTGAGAAAGCGCTCGGTGACGCCCCTGCTGTAGATGCGCCGGCTGATGAGAAAGTTGTTTATCAGTCGCGCAAAGATGATTATGGTGTGATTAAGAGCACCATGTTGTTTGCTATGGAATCGGACCTTCAAAATCGTTTTGAGGAGTTCCCCGGGCCCTTTGAGATACTTGAGGAACTGAAAACTATGTTTCAGACTCAAGCCTGTTCTGAGAGATATGAGATCTCTGAGAAATTCTTTAACTGCAAGATGGAGGAAGGGAGTTCCGTTAGTGAGCACGCCATTAAGATGTCGGGCTACACTCAACGCCTTGAGCAACTGGACTGCAAGATTCCAGAGGAGCTCAATATTGACAGAGTTCTGCAATCACTCCCTCCTAGCTACAAAGGTTTTGTAGTTACTCATAATCAGATTGGTTCCACTGATACGATCACTGAGCTCTTCGCTAAGCTGAAAGCTGCGGAGGTGGACATCAAGAAAGATAATCATGTGTTGATGGTCAACAAGCCCCCCAGCTTTAAGAAAGGTAAGGGTGCAAAGAAGCCCTTCAAGAAAGGCAGCGGCAAGCGCGTTGCCCCTGCTGAGAAGAAGCTCAAGTCTGGACCTAAGCCGGACACTGAGTGCTTCTATTGCAAGGACAAGGGTCACTAGAAGCGAAACTGTCCGAAGTACTTAGCGGACAAGAAGGCTGGCACCATCAAAGGTATATTTGATATACATGTTATTGATGTTTACCTTACTATCCCTCGTTGTAGTGCCTGGGTATTTCATACTAGTTCAGTTGCTAATATTTGTAACTCAAAACAGGAGCTACGGAATAGACGGCGGCTAGCGAGGGATGAGGTGACGATGCGCGTTGGCAACGGATCAAGAGTTGATGTCATGGCCGTCGGCACGCTCTCCTTAGTTTTACCTTCGGGATTAGTTTTAAAACTCAATAAATGTTATTATGTGCCTGCGTTGAGCATGAACATCATATCTGGATCGTGTTTATTGCAAGACGGTTATTCATTTAAATCGGAGAATTATGGTTGTTCTATTTATATGAGTAACATATTTTATGGTCATGCACCTGCTAAGAATGGTTTATTTCTTCTGAATCTCGAAAGCGATGAAACACACATCCATAACATTGAGGCTAAGAGATGCAAGGTAGATAGTGATAATACTACTTATTTGTAGCACTGCCGTCTAGGTCATATTGGTATAAAACCCATGAAGAAACTCCATTCTTATGGACTTTTGGAGTCTCTTGATTTTGAATCATTTGACACGTGCGAGCCGTGCCTCGTGGGCAAGATGATCAAAACCATGTTCTCCGGAATGATGGAGCGAGCAACGGACTTGTGGGAAATCATAGATACCGATGTATGCGGACCGATGAGTGTTTCGACGCGCGGTGGATATCGCTATTTTCTCACTTTTACTAATGACTTAAGTAGATATGGGTATATCTATTTAATGAAACATAAATCTAAAACATTTGAAAAGTTCAAAGAATTTCAGAACAAAGTGGAAAAACATCATAACAGAAAAATTAAATTCCTACGATTTGATCGTGGAGGTGAATATTTGAGTTGTGTTTTTCTCACGCATCTTAAAGCAAGCGGAATAGTTTTGCAACTCACGCCACCCGGAACACCACAGCGCAATGGTGTGTCTGAACGCCGGAATCGAACTCTATTAGATATGGTGCGATCAATGATGTCTCTTACAGATTTGCCATTATCATTTTGGATTTATGCATTAGAAACCGTTGCATTCACTTTAAATAGGGCACCATCTAAATCCATTGAGACGACACCGTATGAACTATGGTTTGGTGCTAAACCTAAGTTGTCGTTTCTTAAAGTTTGGGGATGCGAAGCTTACGTCAAGAAGTTGATGCCGGACAAGCTCGAACCCAAAGCGGAAAAATGTGTATTCATAGGATACCCTAAGGAAACTATTGGGTATACCTTCTATCACGGATCTGAAGGCAAAGTGTTTGTCGCAAAGAACGGATCCTTTCTTGAGAAGGAGTTTCTCTCGAAAGAAGTGAGTGGGAGGAAAGTAGAGCTAGACGAGGTTATTGAACCTTCTCTTGAGTTGGAGAGTAGTGCAGCATCTGAAATTGTTCCAGTGCCGTCTGCACCAACAAATAGAGGAAGCTAATGACAAGGATCATGAAGCTTCGTACGATGCTACTACTGAACATCGCAGGTCGACAAGGTCGCGTGCCCCTCCTGAGTGGTACGGCAACCCTGTCTTAACTGTTTTGTTGGTAGACAACAGTGAACCTGCGAACTATGAGGAAGCGATGATGAGCCCAGACTCTGAGAAATGGCTAGAGGCCATGAAATCCGAATTGCGATCCATGAGCGAAAACCAAGTATGGACTTTGGTGGATCCTCCTAGCGACCGAAAGGCCGTTGAGTGCAAATGGATTTTCAAGAAGAAAACGGACGCGGATGGTAATGTTACTGTCTATAAAGCACGGCTTGTCGCGAAAGGTTTTCGACAAGTTCAAGGTGTTGACTACGATGAGACTTTCTCTCCCGTAGCGATGTTTAAGTCCATTCGGATTTTATTAGCAATTTTTGTGTTTCATGATTATGAAATATGGCAGATGGAACTGCGTTCCTCAATGGCAACATTGATGAAGAGTTGTATATGATGCAACCCGAAGGATTTGTCAATCCTAAGGATGCTGATAAAGTATGCAAACTTCAGCATTCCATTTATGGACGGAAGCAAGCATCTCAGAGTTGGAACCTTCATTTTGATCAAGTGATCAAGAGCTTTGGATTTGTTCCAAATTGCTACGAAGCTTGTATCTACAAGAAAGTGAGTGGGAGCTCAGTGACATTTTTGGTACTATATGTGGATGACATATTGATTATTGGAAATGACATTGATATGCTTAACGATGTGAAGAGTTATTTGAACAAATGTTTTTCAATGAAAGACCTAGGAGAAGTTGCTTATATATTAGGCATCAAAAACTATAGAGATAGACAAAGACGCCTAATAGCTTTAAGCCAAAGTACATACCTAGACAAAGTTCTGAAAAGGTTCAGAATGGATAAGGCAAAGAAAGGTTCAGTGCCTATGTTGTCAGGTAATATATTGAGAAGGGCTCAGTGTCTAGCTACGGTAAATGATAGAGAAGCTATGAGCAAAGTGCCTTATGCCTCGGCCATAGGTTCTATCATGTATGTCATGCTGTGTACTAGACCGGATGTGTCCAATGCTCTTAGTTTGACGAGCAGATACCAAAGTGATCCAGGAGTGGAACACTGGACAGCCGTAAAGAACATCCTAAAGTATCTTAATAGGACTAAAGAAATGTTCTTAGTCTATGGAGGTGATGAACAGCTCGTCATAAAAGGTTACGTCGACGCTAGTTTTGACACCGACAAGGTGAAGGGTTTCGCGGCATAGTAAATCAAAATTTTCTACGGAAGCGAACAGAGGGAAGCCCAGATCTAATCTAGGAGATGCAAACAACGAGAGAGATTGGATTAGATCTTCATACCCTTGAAGATTCGCACAGCGGAACGTTCGTCGGAACGTGGGTGATGTAGTCGTACTCGCTTCTCCTCCTCGCGATCCGATCCGATCTAGCACCACAAGTGGCGATGCCTCCGTGAGATGCACACGTGAGGCACCTCGACGTCTCCTCCTTCCTCGGTCCAGCAAGTATGGTGGAGAGATGGGTTGGATCTACAACGCGACGGCGCGGTGCAATTGGTGGAGAGTTTCTGCAGCAGGGCTTCGCCTACACGCAGTCGGGAGGGAGAGAGAGAGGAGGGCAGCAGGGCGACTAGGCTTGAGGGGAAGGTGTGGGGGGGTGGTGCTCCCCCAGCCCTCTTTATATAGAGGGGTGGGGCGGCAACCCTAGCCCCTCCCCCAAGCCAAAACCGGCGGCCAAGGAGGAGGAGTGGGGGGCAAGGAACCCCCCCTTCTAGAAGCTCCAATTAGGGTTTAATCCCTTCTTGGCCGGCTGGGCCCTATGGGGCCTTGTGCCCCTGGCCCAATGCGGCCAGGGCACTCCCTCATAGGCCCATGCCCCCTCCCGGAAGGTGGGACCACGTTGGTCCCCCTCCGGAAGGTTCTAGAAGCTTCCGGTACAATACCGATTAACCCGGAACAATTCCGAACTCCAAAAACTGCACTGCCTTATATGAATCTTATTCTCCGGACCATTCTGGAACCTCTCGTGATGTCTCGGATCCCATCCGAGACTCCGAACAAAAACTCATAAACCAATCGTCCAATCTATCCTAGCATCGAGACACGTTAAGTGTGTGACCCTTCGGGTTCGAGAATATGCGGACATGATCTTCTATCAATAATCAACAGCGGGGTCTGGAAACCCATATTGACTCCCACACATTCATCGATGATCATATCGGATGAACCACGATGTCAGGATT
Source organism: Avena sativa (assembly GCA_916181665.1). Classification (NCBI taxonomy): domain Eukaryota; kingdom Viridiplantae; phylum Streptophyta; class Magnoliopsida; order Poales; family Poaceae; genus Avena; species Avena sativa. The sequence goes on along the minus strand of OV702294.1, from coordinate 158,338,909 downwards.
CAATCAATCCCATATATATATTCCCTTCATCTCGCGATATTTTACTTGCCCGAGATTCGATCGTCGGTACCGTCATACCTAGTTCAATCTCGTTCACAGCAAGTACTTTACTCGTTCCGTAATCCGATATCACTTTGTGATTAACTCCTTAACCACGTGCTTGCAAGCGGTGTTGATATCGATTACCGAGTGGGCCCGAAGTATATCTCTCCGACTTGGGAGGGACAAATCCCATCTCGATACATACAACCCAACAGGTACTTTCCGATCACCTGAGAGACACCTTTATGATCACCCTCTCATAGGATGACGTTTGATGACCTCAAAGCTTTCTTCCGATACCAGGGAGTTGTATTATCTCATGGTCTAAGGAATACAATATTTGACATAAGGAAAGTTTCGCAAAGATGAACATGATGACACGATCTAATTGCTTCGCTTAGTTTGGGTCTGTCCACCATATCATTCTCCCAATGATATGATCTCATTATTAATTGACAATCATGTCTATGGTTAGGAAACCTTAACCATCATTAATCAATGAGCTAGTCCATAGAGGCATACTAGGGACACGGTGTTGTTCACAAACCACACAAGTATTAAAGTTTCCGCTTAATACAATTCTAGCATGGAATATAAACATTATCATGAACAAGAATTATAATAATAACATCTTTATTATTGCCTCTAGGGCATAATTCCAACACAAGGATGATTCTAAATCTCAGACAGGATACGTTTATATTTTTAATGGAGGAGCTGTGAGTTGGAGAAGCTGCAAGCAAAGCGTGATCGCGGGATCTACAGTAGAAGCGGAATACATGGCTGCTGCAGAAGCGTCAAGTGAAGGAGTTTGGATCAGGAACTTCATCACTGAGCTTGGTGTGGTTCCAAGTGCCTTGGACCCACTGGAGATATTGTGTGACAACACTGGCGCCATAGCACTGGCTAAGAAACCAAGATATCATCCAAAGACCAAGCACATCAACCGCAAGTTTCATATAATTCAAGATTATATAACAGATGGAGATCTGAAGATTAGCAAAGTACATACGGATCTGAATGTCGCAGATCCGTTGACTAAACCTATTCCACGAGCAAAACATGATCAGCACCTTAGTTCCATGGGTGTTAGATTTTTGCCAGATGTAAACTAGATTGTTGACTCTAGTGCAAGTGGGAGACTGTTGGAATTATGCCCTAGAGGCAATAATAAAGATGTTATTATTATAGTTCTTGTTCATGATAGAGTTTATATTCCATGCTAGAATTGTATTAAGTGGAAACTTTAATACTTGTGTGGTTTATGAACAACACCGTGTCCCTAGTACGCCTCTATGGACTAGCTCATTGATTAATGATGGTTAAGGTTTCCTAACCATAGACATGAGTTGTCGATTAATAATGAGATCATATCATTGGGAGAATGATATGATGGACAGACCCAAATTAAGCAGAGCAATTAGATCGTGTCATCGTGTTCATCTTTGTGAAGCTTTTTCCTATGTCAAATATTGTATTCCTTAGACCATGAGATAATGCAACTCCCTGGTATCGGAAGAAAGCTTTGAGGTCATCAAACGTCATCCTATGAGAGGGTGATCATAAAGGTGTCTCTCAGCTGATCGGAAAGTACCTATTGGGTTGTATGTATCGAGATGGGATTTGTCCCTCCCAAGTCGGAGAGATATACTTCGGGCCCACTCGGTAATCAATATCAACACCGCTTGCAAGCACGTGGTTAAGGATTAATCACAAAGTGATATCGGATTACGGAACGAGTAAAGTACTTGCTGTAAACGAGATTGAACTAGGTATGCCGATACCGACGATCGAATCTCGGGCAAGTAAAATATCGCGCGACGAAGGGAATATATATATGGGATTGATTGAATCCTGGCATCGTGGTTCATCCGATATGATCATCGATGAGTATGTGGGAGTCAATATGGGTTTCCAGGCCCCGTTGTTGATTATTGATAGAAGAGCATGTCTGCATATTCTCGAACCCGTAGGGTCACACACTTAACGTGTCTCGACGCTAGGATAGAATGGATAATTGGTTTATGAGTTTTTTTCGGAGTCTCGGATGAGATCCAGGACATCACGAGAGGTTCCGGAATGGTCCGGAGAATAAGATTCATATAAGGGAAAGCAATTTTTGGATTTCGGAATTGTTTTGGATTGTCTGGTATTGTACCGGAAGGTTCTAGAAGCTTTCGGAGTGGGACCAACGTGGCCCAACTTGTCGGGAGGGGCGTGGGCCTACGAGGGAGTGCCCTGGCCGCATTGGGCCAGGGGCACAAGGCCCCATAGGCCCAGCCGGCCAATCCCTAGGGGAAACCCTAGGGAGAGCTTCTAGAAGGGGGGAAACTTGCCCCCCACTCCTTCCTTGTGGCCGCCGGCCCTAGGCTTGGAGGAGGGGACAAGGGGCAGCCGACCACCCCTCTATATAAAGAGGTCAGGGGCGCACCCTCCCCCCACACCTCCTCAAACCCTAGCCGCCTAGTTGCTGCCCTCTCTCTCTCTCTCTCTCTCTCTCTCTCTCTCTCTCTCTCTCTCTCTCTCTCTCTCTCTCCGACTGCGCGTAGGCGAAGCCCTGCTGCAGAAAATCTCCACCTTTGCACCACGCCGTCGTGTTGTAGATCCAATCTATCTCTCCACCCCACTAGCTGGACCGAGGAAGGAGGAGACGTCGAGGTGCCGTACGTGTGCATCTCTCGGAGGCATCGCCACTTGCGGTGTTAGATCGGATCGGATCGCGAGGAGGAGAAGGCTAGTACGACTACACCAACCACGTTCGGTCGAACGTTCCGCTGTGCGATTTCTTCAAGGGTATGAAGATCTCATCTATCCCCCCTCGTTGTTTGCATCTCCTAGATTAGATCTTGGCTTTTCCCGTTCGCATCCGTAGAAAATTTTGATTTACTATGCTTCGAATCCCTTCAGTACCAAAATGTACCGAGATCTCCGTCAAAGATTCTGGTGGAGTGGAATGAAACCAGAAATCGCTCTCTTTGTTGTAGAGTGTGATGTTTGCCGTCGTGTAAAGGCTGAACACCAAAGGCCTGCTAGACTTCTGCAGCCATTGAAAATTCCTGAGTGGAAATGGGATGAAATTGGTATGGATTTTATCACTGGACTCCCAAGGACACAAGCAGGAAATGATGCCATATGGGTAATAGTTGATCGGTTATCTAAAGTTGCTCATTTCCTTCCAGTTCGAGAAACCATCCGTGCTAGTCAAATGGCTGATCTCTACATCTCTCGGATCATCGTTCTTCATGGTGTTCCCAAGAATATCATCTCTGATCGTGGAAGTTTGTTTACTTCCAAATTCTAGCAAAGCTTGCAAGAAGCAATGGGAACTCATGTCTCCTTCAGCACAGCCTATCATCCTAAAACCGGTGGTCAAACTGAAAGAGTGAATCAAATTCTTGAAGACATGCTCAGAGCGTGTGTCATATCCTTTGGAAAGAACTGGGAGAAATGTCTTCCTTTCGTGGAGTTCTCTTATAACAATAGTTTTCAATCTAGTTTGGGCATGGCACCTTTCCAATTCCTGTATGGGAGAACATGTCGAACACCGCTGAACTGGACAGAAACCGGCGATAGACAATTCTTTGGTCCGGACATGATCCAAGAAGCAGAAGATCAAGTTCGCATAATTTGAGAGCGTCTGAAGGCCGCTCAATCTCGTCAGAAGTCCAACTATGATCGTCATCATCTTGATGTTCATTATGAAGTTGGTGATAAAGTTTACCTCCGGGTCACTCCTCTGAAGGGTGTCCATCGTTTCTGTATCAAAGGCAAATTGGCACCTCGCTATGTTGGTCCCTTTCGCATTTTCTCCAAGCGGGGTGAGCTTGCCTACCAATTGGATCTACCTTCAACTTTTCCAGAGGTACATGATGTTTTCCATGTGTCTCAACTCAAGCGCTGCTTCAAAGATCCCATTCATGGTGTGCACCATGAAACTTTGGATCTCCAAGATGATCTAACCTACCAAGAATACCATGTTCGTATTCTTGATGAAACCGAGCGCAAGACTCGTCGCCAAATCATCAGGTTCCTAAAAGTTCAATGGTCGCATCACTCTGAGTTAGAAGCAACCTGGGAACACGAAGATCGTCTTCGATCTGAGTACCCTGCTTTCTTTTCTAAAACCTAGGAATCTCGGGTTGAGATTATTGTAAGTGGGGTAGAGCTGTAACATACCACCCTTTTATTTAATATTAATAAGAAATGTTTGAGCATTGCATGCATGCATAACATTTGCACTTTGATTCAACCAAAGAAGAACAAACAACAAAACCCTAATAGTTTTCTCTCTATTTGAATCAATGCAAATGGTTCCCATATTTTGAAAACCCTCAAAATGCATGGAGCTCAAATAGTTACAAGTGCTCCTTATTGTTTCTATATATTATAAAAAAATCTCCGTGTTTTGAAATCATTCAAAAACAAATTTGAATTGAATTTTACAAAAGAGGAAATAGAAAATAGAATTAGAAAAGGTTTTTCTGGAAAAAATCTAACCTAACTCTCTCTGGGCCGAGCCCATTTCCTCTCCTCTCCTCTCTTTCTCTGCCACCAGCAGCGCCAGCAGCCAGCCCACCCGGGGCCCAAGCCGGCCCAGCCAGGCCCACGTACCCCTTCGCCCTGTCCCTCGTCGTCTACCTGCAGACAGGAAGGCAGCTGCCTGTCGCCGGCGCCGCCGTCCGCCTTTGCAGCCGCGCCAAGATGCGCGTCGCCGCCCCCGAGTGCCTATAAGGACCCAACCTCGCCGCCACGAAGCCCTGGCCTTATCCCTTCCCCGCAACCCCTCTCTCTCCCTCGTTTTTCCCTTTAGCCGAACCCTAGCTGCGCAGGTGCTGCGTCGCCCCGCCGTCTCCGGCCACCTCACGGCTAGCTGAGGCCGCCGTTGGAACCGCCTCATCGCGAAGATCATCTTAACCGGAGGAATCGGCCCCGCATGCTTTGAATCATCGCCTTCGACTCCATCTTCTCCGCCTCTGACCGCCGCTCGTCGTTGACATCGCCGGCGACCTCGACCTCTCCCGGCCTCACCGTCAGCACCAGCATGCTCAGGGTGAGCTTGTGGTGCTCAAGCACCCCTCCGCTCTCTCCCTTTCCTTCTGTAGCCTCTTCCCCGTGCGAGCCCGACGCCGCCGCCGCTGGAGCTCGTCGGAGTCGACGCTCCGGTGGTCATTCTGCAGCGGCGCCGCCACTTCTTGGCTCCCCGCACTCGCCCGCGTCGAATGCACTACTCCCCATCGCCCCGCGAGCTATGGATCGATCGATCCATCAAGGATCTGTAAGCAATGGCGTCGATGATGTCAGCATGACATCATCATGATGTCATATTCCTTTTTTATTTTCTTTTAATGTTTTATGTAATTATTTATGTAAATAGAAAAACATATGACAGGTGGGCCCTGCCTATCAGGATTTTAATCATTTCTGTAAATGTTTTCTGAAAATAATAAAAGTCTGACATGTGGGCCCAAGTTTGGAAATTAATTTAAATATTCCAAAAATGTTTAAAATGAATTAAAATTTGGGAAATTCATAACTAATTCATTTTAAATCAGAAAAATACAAATAATATACCAAAATGTTCAGAAAAATGAAACCTATCCAAATAAGCTATAATCATACATTGTTAATAAACTTTGATAAAAAGTTTAATTAGAAGAACCAATTGAACCCCACAGGTGATTCCGATGATCCCCTTGTTTTAGGGTTTGGATCTTCGGAACCCCTTTAAAGTGATCAAGAATGCTTTAGGGTTCAATTCAACACTATTTAACTTGTCATATCATCCATATTGTATGAGCATTGCACATGCCATGTGTTGAGTGTTGCTTTCTCTTTTCCGGTGATTGGTTCTCACGAATAGGAATCGAACCCGAAGCTGAAGTTAATGCCACCGAAGAGTAGTACCAGTCCAACAATGGACAAGGCAAGCGAAGCCCCACTCATACATATGAATCCTATGATTACAAAGTATTTCATTCTCGTCATATGCATTCGGTTCAAATAGTCTTCTGTCAGTAGACAGAGTAATCCTATCTGATGCTTGTTATCCTTTGTGAACTATATTACCTGATCCACCGCTCCTAGCATAACTAGGGTCTGGCTTATGAGCATCGCTAGTGCCACAGTTCAGTCAAGCTTAGCCATGCTTAGTGGTATGATGCTGATTATTCAAGTGATGCACTGTGAATGAATCTAGTATGGTAGGTTGTGGTGATGTGCTCAGAGATGAATGATAAACATGCTAAGGCTCGTATGGGAGGCCACGTGGGTTGTGGTTTTTGTAGTCCCATACTTGCCACCCCTAGGACCCGATGTTCTTGCCTCTTGAACCAAGACGAGCGTACAACCACACGGGGGCCTGGAAACCCCCTCGACCAACTAACTTGCCTAGTAGATTCCATGAGTCACATAGTTTGAGCTTTCCATTTGGCATACGCATATTGGTTGTTCTTGAACGGAGGTGAAGGAGGTGCATTCATACAGGTAGGTAAGCGTGGCAGGGAATGGGAGATGCCCGGCATCTATAATCTCAAACCATGTTCACATCGCTAGGGACCGACTTCGGGACTCGACCCGTTACGGCGGCATCTCCTTAGTGTGTGACTCATGGTCTCGGCGAAAGCAAGATAAAGGTCATGGTCAACCACTCTCTGTCGGCCTTCCAAGGAAGCGGGCTAATATATTGGCATTAAGAATCGGTTGGTACGTGTGGGTAAAGTTGTGCACCCCTGCAGGGTTATTAATCTTTTCGAAAAGCCGTGTCCACGGTAATGGACGACTTGGGAACGGACGTGAAGATCATAGAGAACTATAACCGAATGTTAAAACTTGTCAACTAAAGTGAGATCCGGAATACTTCCTCGGGGTTGTTGAGGGGATAGTCCGGGAAGAGTTGTTCAGTTGATGATGATTCCTAGTGGATACCAAAGACGATTTTAAGAGCTAGAGTTGAAGTCTTCTTATCCCCTTTTGAAATTTATCTGATTAGATGAGTTTCTTCTCCCTCTTGTTTTGAAAACAAAAGATGGCTTTATGCAAAACAACTGCACTAGACATAAGTCTTGCGGAGTAAACCCTGTACTCAGCCTTGCTTCGTTGATGTTTTCTACAGATGAAGCTACTCCGTCCGAATGTGGTTTATACGTCGAAGTCGACGAGTAGTCGGGGTTCCCGGGCAGCAGCCAAGGATCTATGGAAGGGTCGCTACTTTTGTTAAGGCCTCTTAGGCCCTTTGCTAAGTTTGTTGTTTAGAACAACTTGTTTGCTTCCGTTGTTTGATGTAATGATGGGTCTGTGACCCCTGTCTTGTATGACTGGTTCGTAACTCTCTTAAGAGTTTACCTTATTATTGTATGGTTTGTATGTTTTGTAATGTTACCGATCTATCCATGCGCGTTTCGGAATTTAGTCTAGGCTTATATCAGATGAGGATCTGGTATATGTCTAGCCCTGATCCTGGGTCGTGACAACTGAAGAGGAGACTATGGCGATCGTTGAGGCGCAAACGACGAAGTTTTTCGCTAACCTAAGGCGGCTGAAAGAGCCAGAGTTCCCTAGCACCAAAGAAGAAGAAACCCGAGTGTTCAAAATGCTAAAGAGCCTTCCCCAACCCAAGCCAAAGTTGTCATTAGACTATGATCAATCTATTCTCAAGTCACATGCGGCACAACAACTGTCGAAGAGCAGTACTGGTGCAAGCGGGAAATCTGTTGCCTAGCTCGGAGAACAAACAAAACAATCGTGCGGTCCTCTCAAGGTGATTTCCCATACCAATGTGGGGTCAAGCAAATATACGGCTGAAGAGAAGTATGATCCAGATGTAGTTGCACTATACGGAGAAGCTGCCGCTGCTCAAGGTATGAGTATTGCCCACTACGTATCCCAGTTATAGTACTTCCCCGTGGGTGAAGTAGCATATAAATACCAGTACGGCAAACCTCTCGTCAAACCTGAGGAGGTAAATAATCTTCCAAAAAATGCGAAGATTGCATAACTGGTACATGCATGCCACAAAGGCCGGAGCTAACTGGATAATGCTGAGGGTTACAAAAAAGCATTATGGGAAAGAAGTAGATGACATGAAGCCTTTAAATTTGTTGAACTATTTCAATTATTCAATCAAGACGCCTTGGAAAAATCGATCATCAGTGCCTATTGTTTGTAAGTACTAATTCTATAATTAATTTAGTCTCTAGCTATCTCACTTCGTTTATTGCTTGTATATAATCATACTATAATATGCAGAATGAAGATTCTCGAATGAAGCAGAGGATGAATCTATGACATTGGGTTTGTTGACCCATATTGGGTTCATCAAGCTAATCTCAAAAAAAAACCAAGGATACGGAGGATAATATCATACGCGCGTTAAGGTTTCAAGAAACCAGAAGGAAAATACTATTTCCTTACAACTTTGAGTGAGTGTTATTGGTCTTGTATACACTTTCTATTTCGCTTACTCGATGTTAAGTATATAATTGATGAGTTATGCATGCGCAGCTTTCACTATATTATGTTAATCATTCAACCTGACAAAGGGCGGGTACTAGTCATGGACTCGAAACATAAACCCCTTGAGACGTGGAAGGACATGCAGATGATTCTCCAGCGGTAATTCTAATTATTACGACACTATATTAGCAACATTCGTGAATTTTATGATATCAAGTAATTAATAACTTCTTTTATTCGTTTTCTTCGCCAGGCAGCACTTAGAAACGGTTCACCAAGGCTAGGGGTGTTTGTAAAGAGGAGCTTACATTTAAACCACTATATGTAAGCACCACTAGCTATATCCGCGCATCTCTTTGATTCTAGTTTTGATACCGTTATTATCATGCTTGATTATTATTTTGATTGAACTCTGTTCTCGTAAAGTTCCTGATGCAGGGACCAGGGAACAATTTATGTGGATACTATGTTTGCGAGTTCATCCGTCAAACGTGCTGTGAGAAGGGCAGAAATTTAGAGCAACTCCATGTACGTAAACAATTTTTATAGTTTTTATTACCATCAAATTGTGTTTAGTTTTATTCATATAGGTTGACTCATTTTTTAAATCAGCTCGAACGTCTACGGGACGGTCTTCTGCCAAAGGATCGCGTACGATCAATTCAGTAGGAATTGGCGGGATTTTTGGATGCAGAAGTCCTAGACCCAAAAGAACAATACTATGCGGGTGTGTATAGCCAATAGGGATTGTACAAAGAGCTTATTTTGTATGTAGTGCATGAAATCAGTGTATCGAATGTAATATGTTCGACACTTGGATCTATATTGTCATGATGATCTTGTGTAATATAATGGTTCCTTCATTGATGAGTGCAAAACACAAAATAAAAAATAAAACAACATAAATAAATTCTCTTCCGCGGCATAACAAGTGGCCAAAATGCTGCCGTGGCAAAAAAAAAGTGCCAAAATGAATTCTCTGCCGTGGCAGAGAAATGTGCCAAATCTCTGCCGCGGCAGAGGGTTATTTGTCCCGGTTCGTGTTACGAACCGGGATGGTTGCTCCTCCCCCCCCCCCCCCTGCGCGGAGCAGCGGCCACGTGTACGTTCTTTTGTCCCGGTTCGTGGGGCAACCGGAACTAAAGGTTAGGGCTTTAGTCTCGATTGTCCCGTCCCGGTTGAGGAACCGGGACTAAAGGCCCTTATCAACCGGGACACATGGGGCGGTTTGCACAAGTGATGTGAGGGCGATTTGCGGATTAGGAGTTTGACCTGAATCGGTTTGTTGAAACTACGGACGGTATACGCAGAACGTACATACGTTGGTTAAATATAAATAGTCTGTAATCAAGTTCTAAGAAAATAATCTGTAATGGCACTACTGACCAAGATTGCTGCATTAGTGTGTTGAATAAAAGAGCAATTTACCAAGAGAATTATCCATAATAAATGCTAGATAAAACATGATTAGAATAATAGGCAATATACTAATCATGTGAAATAGCGAATACATATTAAGGCATATAAGCAAACAAACTACAAGGCGTAACACTTTAGATATGATCAGAACAAGATTGAGAAAGAAGATATACACGGCAATAGCAGAAGAGGAACCGCCGGCGTTGGAACCATCGTTGGCCATGTCGTCGAGGAAGAGGGTGCTGATGTCGGGGAAGAAGTCCTCGTCGGGGAAGACGTCGCCGCAGTCGCTATCCGTGATGGAGTCTGTGACAAAACCAGTAGTCGCGCCGATAGCGCTCCCCAAAAACCTTATCGCCCTTCTCCCGTACAGGACTCGAAGCAGCGGGGTTCCGGAGGACTACTGTCCCGGCTCGCGGTGCACGCCACAAGACGGGATGGCGAAGAACTGTTGGCAGCTCGGTGCTCTGGAACTTGGATGAATTGTTCTGATGATGCCTGAGGAAAGGAGCGACCTTCCGCTCTTATAGGCACGGGTAGACAGGCGACGTCGGAAGAGGAAACGAACAAGCAGCGACCGAAGCCAAACAGCCTTCACTTAGTTCGAATTAAACCTCCACTGAGTCGTATTTAAAACCCATTAGCGGACTGTTCAAATTCTGCACACCCGTTTATATAACAGTCATGCGTGGAAAAAAAAACTCGGCTCGGCGAGATTACCGCAACCCGCACCCCGCGGCGCGCGCACGCGTCGTGACGAGGCGTGGCAGGGTCACGACGCGCGCACGCGCGCCACGGGGCTAGGTGGGCGGCGGAGGAGGAGGAGCGCGCGTGTGGGACTCTCTCCTTCTCCTTCTCATCCTTTTACCAAGTGGTAGGAGAGCCTCCCTTATAAGCTGGTGCAAACCTCCTTCAACTAGCAATGTGGGACTAAACATTTGTCCCACCTCTTGCCATGCATGAATGAGCCACATGGGCCTCTAGGATTTTTCAAGAATTATTGGAATGGAAAATGGGCTAGGCTATTTGGGCCAAAATTCCAACAATCCCCCACCAGATCCCAGAGGCACATGTAATTTTCCTTTGGTTCCAAAACACTGTTTATATACCGGTACTGTAGTGGAGACTGTTAAGTTGAACATCCACCTAGAATTCTATGCTACACTAGGCTGCGACTTGTACAGTGGACTATGCCTTGAACTGCAAGTTTGCTGCAACCTAGCTTCACACGAATCCTTGACCGATATTGGGCTACCGTGGGATTTCCCCACGGGTGGAGCTTATGCATCATACTCCATGGCCTTTCATGAGTTTATTAGAGAGCACCCAACTCTCATAGACTGCGACGTTTGACAGTCAGACTCATATAGGTGTGTTCTTCAATAGATGTTCTGCAGGACAACATCTCTGCTTAAGATTAAGCCATTTAGAACACATTAAGATAAAATCAACCTGTCGTGCAGAATATGAAAGTATTGCATCTTCATGGAGTGGTGTTCATTAAAGTGGGGATACTTTCCTCTCAGTCTACCAACAACTTGTCTCCCAATTCTAATTCACGGGATCTCCGATCACATATATTGGTTTGCCACTGTGGAAAACTCATAGTGTGGGTCTCATACCCATCTCCTTCGATGCATTTTCTATCACAGATAGTCCCTTTGTGAATGGATCTGCCAGGTTCTTAGATGTTTGGATATAATCCAATGCAATAACTCCAGAGTTTCTCATTTTCCTAACATATTTTAGTCTCCTCTTTACATGTCTTGAGGACTTCATATTATCCTTAGAACTGTTCACCTTAATAATCACAGTTCATTAGAATTGCGGGTATAGGTTTTTCAACCACAGGTAAGTCCATCAAGAGTTCACGAAGCCACTCTGCTTCAATAGTGGTCGTGTCTAGTACTGTGAGTTCTGCTTCCATAGTTGACCTTGTTAAGATGGTCTGCTTGCAAGACTTCCAAGAAACAGCACCACCACCAAGTGTAAACACATATCCACTCGTGGCCTTTATCTCATCATCATCAGATATCCAATTTGAATCACTATAACCCTCTAGTACCCTAGGATACCCAGTATAGTGAATGCCATAGCTTGCGGTGCCTTTTAGATAGCGCATGACTCTTTCAAGAGCTTGCCAATGATCATCTCCAGGATTTGAAACGAATCGAATGAGTTTGCTAACAGCAAACGTGATGTCAGGCCTTGTCGCGCTAGCCAAGTACATAAGCGAGTCAATTATTTGAGAGTATGTCAATTGATCTCTAATGGTGCCTCGATTCTTTCGAAGTAGTACACTAGGATCATATGGTGTTGGAGAAGACTTGCAGTTTCTATACCCAAAGCGACTCAAAATCTTGTCTGCATAGTGAGACTGAAGCAGTGTGATCCCACTATCATCATCTCTCAATAGTTTGATGTTCAATATAACATCAGCTACTCCTAGATCCTTCATCTCAAAAGACTGAGATAAGAAATCCTTGACCTCCTCAATTACAGTAAGGTTGGTCCCAAAGATCAGTATGTCATCAACATACAAACATAGAATAACTCCTTCGCCCCCACCATGGCGATAGTATACACACTTGTCAGCTTCGTTTACAACAAAGCCTGCAGCGTTAAGGTTTTATCAAAATTTTCGTGCCACTGCGTAGGTGCTCGTTTAAGACCATATAAAGACTTCAGTAGCTTGCACACTTTTCTTTCTTAACCATTTACTACAAAACCATCTGGTTGATCCATATAAATTTCCTCATCCAACTCTCCATTTAGGAAAGTTGTCTTAACGTCCATTTGATGAACGAGAAGACCGTGTGAGGTAGCCAGAGAAAGTAGTACTCGAATGGTGGTCAACCTTGCTACAGGTGAGTAAGTGTCAAAGAAATCTTCACCTTCCTTTTGGGTATAACCCTTGGCCACAAGCCTTGCCTTGTACTTGTCAATAGTATCATTAGGCCTTAGTTTCTTCTTAAACACCCATTTACATCCTACAGGTTTGCACCCATAAGGACGATCAGTGATCTCCCATGTTTCATTAGCTAAGATGGAATTCATCTCACTATGAACAGCTTCCTTCTAGTAGTCAGCATCAGGAGATGCATAAGCTTCTGAAATGGAAGTGGGAGTGTCATCGACAAGGTACACAATGAAATCATCACCAAAAGACTTTGCAGTCCTTTGTCTCTTGCTCCTTTTAGGAATTTCATTATCATCCTCCTTAGGACTTCCAGAGTGTTCAATTGGAATGGTAGGTTCAGAGAATGTAACAAATTCTTGATTAGATGAACTAGGTATCTCCGGATTTGATGAGTTAGGTTTATCCTTCATTGGAAAGATAACCTCAAAGAAAGTCGCATCAGTCGACTCCATGATTGTACCATCATGAATGTCAGGAACTTCAGATTTTACTATCAAGAATCTATAACCAATGCTATGAAAAGCATAGCCTAGAAAAACACAATCAATGGTTTTTGGTCCAAGCTTGCGCTTCTTGGGGATTGGTACATTAACCTTTGCCAAACAACCCCAAGTACGTAAGTAAGAGAGTTTTAATCTTTTCTTCTCCCATTCTTCGAATGGAGTAGTTTCTTTGTTCTTTGTGGGAACTCGGTTTAGGACATGACATGCAGTCAATAGTGTCTCCCCCCACCATTCCTTGGAAAGACCGGATGTGTCTAACATGGCGTTAACCAAATCTGTTAGAGTACGGTTCTTTCTTTTGGCTACTCCATTTGACTAGGGTGAGTAGGGAGGAGTCCTATCATGAATTATGCCATGTTCTGCACAAAAGGAATCAAACTCGTTGGAAAAGTACTCTCCACCACGATCAGACCTAAGCCTCTTAATCTTTCGATCAAGTTTATTTTCTGCCTCAGCTTTATAGATTTTCAAGAAACTCAAAGCCTCATCTTTTGATTTCAGAAGATACACATGACAATATCTCGCAGAGTCATCGATCAAAGTCATGAAATATTTCTTTCCACCTTTTGTCAACACACCATTCATCTCACAAAGATCAGAATGTATGAGCTCTAGTGGTGTTAAATTTCTCACTTCTGCAGTCGTATGTGACTTGCGAGGTTGTTTAGCTTGCACGCAAACTTGGCACTTAGATCCCTTAACAGTTGTGAAATTAGGGATTAAATTCATTTTAGCTAGCCGTGTCATACAACCAAAATTAATATGACAAATACGAGAGTGCCAGACATTTGATTCAAAATTCGTGTAAATAGAATTAACAACTTTATTACAAATGTCTGACAGAGATAAGCGGAACAAGCCTCCGCACTCATAGCCTTTACCAACAAAGGTTCCATACTTCGAAATTACAAATTTATTGGACTCGAATACAATCTTGTAGCCATCTCGGCACATAAGAGATCCGCTAACAAGATTTTTATTTATTGACGGAACATGATGCACGTTCTTCAGGCGCACGGTCTTTCCCGAAGTGAACTTCAGATCGACCGTACCAACACCATGAACAGAAGCATGCGAGTCGTTCCCCACCAGCACGGTTTGAGTCCCTCTGACCCAACATCTTTCATCTCAACGTCGCCCATGACAATATTAGCAGTCTTGCTGTCCTTTCCACGCTGGCACTTGTCAAAGCGGTTGGGACAAGCAGGAGCCCAATAATCAGGATCACCGCATACATGACAAGCACCTTTCCTCTTATCAGTCTTCTTCTTGAAGCTGGTAGACTGTGAGGCCTTGTTCTTTCCATCGAACTTCCCTTTGCCGTCAAACTTGCCTTTGTTCTTGAACCTATGAGGCTGGAAGTTCCTTTTCTGTACCAGATTGGCATTAGAACCTCCCTCGGTACCTCGAGCACGTGTGTCTTTTGCTCTCGCCTTCTCTTCCACATCAAGAGTCCCAATGAGATCCGTCATGGAGAACTCTTGTCTCTTGTGCTTCAGAGAAGTAGCAAAATTCCTCCATGACTGGGGAAGTTTGGCAATAATGCCTCCGGCAACAAACTTGTCTGGTATCACACAAGTGAAGTGCTCAAGATCCCTGGCAAGTGACTGTATCTCATGAGCCTGCTCCACAATGGGGTGGTCCTCAACCATCTTATAGTCATAGAATTGTTCCATGACATACAGTTCACTGCCAGCATCGGAGACTCCAAATTTTCTCTCGAGCGCATCCCACATATCCTTGCCATTGCTAAATGACAGATATGAATCAACAATATTGTCACCAAGAATGCTGATCAAGGAAGCCTTAAAAGTGGTATCAAGTTTTTGGAACGCCTCTTCCTGAGCAGGATTAAGTTCTCCCTCAGGTGCGCCATAGATGGCGTTATAGCAGCTCATGGTCTGAAACCAGCGCACTGCTCTCGCACGCCATCGTTTGTAATTCACACCTTCGAACACAGGTGGCTTCATAGAAGCAACAAAGCCACTTGGGGCAAATTGCCTGAAATAAGGTTTTTGGATTGTTGAATAAAAGAGAAATTTACCAAGCGAATTATCCATAATAAACGCTAGATAAAACATGATTAGAATAATAGGCAATATACTAATCATGTGAAATAGTGAATACATATTAAGGCATATAAGCAAACAAACTGCAAGGCGTAACACTTTAGATATGATCAGAAAAAATTGAGAAAGAAGATATACACGGCAGTGGCAGAAGAGGAACCGTCGGCGTTGGAACCGTCGTTGGCCATGTCGTCGAGGAAGAGAGTGCTGATGTCGGGGAAGAAGTCCTCGTCGGGGAAGACGTCGCCGCAGTCGCTATCCGTGATGGAGTCTGTGATGAAGCTAGTAGTCGCGCCGATAGCGCTTCCCAAAAACCTTATCGCCCTTCTCCCGTACATGACTCGAAGCAGCAGGGTTCCGGAGGCCTACTGTCCCGGCTCGCGGTGCACGCCACAAGACGGGATGGGGAAGAACGGTTGGCATCTCGGTGCTCTGGAACTTGGAGGGGATTGTTCTGATAGATGCCTGAGGAAAGGAGCGACCTTCCGCTCTTATAGGCACGGGTAGACAAGCGACGTCGGAAGAGGAAACGAACAGGCAGCGACCGAAGCCAAACAGCCTTCACTTAGTTCGAATTAAACCTCCACTGAGTCGTATTTAAAACCCATTAGCAGACTGTTCAAATTCTGCACACCCGTTTATGTAATAGTCATGCGTGGCAAAAAAAAAACTCGGCTCGACGAGATTCCCACAACCCGCACCCCGCAGCGGGGCAGGGTCACGACGCGCACGCGCCCCGCGGAGGAGGAGCGCGCGTGTGGGACTCTCTCCTTCTTCTTCTCATCCTTTTACCAAGTGGTAGGAGAGCCTCCCTTATAAGCTGGTGCAAACCTCCTTCAACTAGTAATGTGGGACTAAATATTTGTCACACCTCTTGCCATGCATGAATGGGCCACATGGGCCTCTAGGATTTTTCAGGAATTATTGGAATGAAAAATGGATTAGACTATTTGGGCCAAAATTCCAACATAGTGGATGCATGTTGAGGAGTTTGTTCCTGCTGGTGATTGATGTTATTCTGGATTATTACGACCTGGACGTACTAGATTGTTGCCAAACCAAAAAACTGGATTAAGTTTGAATATTCGAGTTCCCATTTCTTATTTGGAATCTGGGCTCTCTATGAGTTCACGGACTGGCCGGACTGCCGGATCGGAGTACAGCTGGCTCAAAATGAGAGGAATCATGATAAAATGAAAAGAGCAACTTGTTTGAAGCCTTCCAAGCGATCCTTTTTTTTCTGTTTCTTACCGGGGTCGTTCCAAACGATCCAACCATATTACAACATGCATAGAATTAAGCTGTTTCTTAGATGGTTTGTCATTATATGTGTAACCTCTTGCCCATCATTCTGTAAGGAATCAGGTCTCAGGTAGTAACTTGTTCTGCCTACCGAGGTGCCGGCCGCTACGCTGATGACCAAAGGTTCGAGATTTTATGCTAGTATTATATATTTTTTAAATGGATAGTACTCAATATTGACTACTCCCTCCGTCTCAAAATAGACTTCTTAGGTTTTTAAAAATTAAAATGAATCTATATACTAAATACTAAATTTGACAAATTTGAGACATCTATTTTGATACAGAGGAAGTATTATATTATTATTATGAGTGAATTCCACTTTTAACCCCATAATTTGTTATTTGTGACAGCAATTACCCAATTTAACTAAAATTCTTTTGGGTTACTCCATTGAGTAAAATTTGTGCCTGATTTTACCCCTTTTAAGATCTAGGAGCACTTTGTCCGGAGATGCCAAGCCGTTAGGTCTAGACATATCTTCTTATTTTGTCTCTTCTTCTATCCACATGTATATAGAAATAAGAGTTCCCTAGTATCAATGTGTATGGTGGTGCTTGTAGAAGCTTAGATTTTATTTGTGCATTTGATGGAACATTTCAGGCCTTTGCAGCCGCAATAATATTGTCTTCAGTAAATACTACTAGTACTAGTAGTACACTGCGGTCAGCAAGGACAATGGCACAATCGTATTCGTTTAGTAATCTTCATGCCAATTATGTTTGTGACAAGAAGCGAAATGCTTTGTGTGTGTGATTGGCTCCGTTCGTGTACTATGTCCTGATGGTGGTGCGTAAGCTCCAGGACCAGCTCCGATAGCTATGCACGAGACCCACCTGCACCCAGTTCGTAGCAATAGAAGGATTCCGGTCGTTGGATGCTGGCCAACTACATTTGGCCTTGCCTTCGCAATAGCTGCGAGCGCTCATTCATCGCTCATTCGTCTTCTGTCACGCACAAGTTAATGTGCACAGGTTGATTTTATGTGGAGGTGCGGGGAGCGAGTGGTGAACATCAGGCCAAATATGTTTGCGAACGGTACACATTACTGACGACCAGGACACACCTGATAGACCGCACGCTTTCAAACCTTAAAATGGGTAAAATGTGGCACAAATTTCACTAAATGGGGCAAGCAGGAGAAATTTCTACCAATTGGGGTAACTGGCGTCGCAAATGGCAACCTTGGAGGTAAAAACGGAATTTACTCTGTTATTATTAAATATCTACTTTACACATTATGAAAAATCATGGGTCGCTAGAGTGTTGGGATATGAATTAGCAACCTAAACAACCTATGTGACAAGCCTCGCCTTTGCATGATCATGTTAGCCTTCTATGAAAACGCAACCGTGTTTTCTTTCGACCGTTTGGTTTTAGAGGGAGCGAGATGAAGCTCTGCATTGTATTGCCATGGTGGCACGTGTCTTTAGTTCTATGATGAAGTTAGTGTGTGGAGAGTGTCGTGGAAACCAGGATCTGATGATTAATAATGGTGCTTCGAGTTCTGGTGGTGATGAAAAACTGGCTTGGTGATTCGTGACTTGTAGCAGCACTATCGGAAAGTGGGGACGATAGCATATGAGAAGTTTAGTGTCTAAACTTTTAGGATGAAAATCCAAAGACTAATCTTAATTGGTTGTGTCTAGCAATGGTCTTCTTGAAGGCACCATTTTGAGAGAACGGATTTTTCTCCCGGGTAAAAACATATGATCTATGATTAGGTGATGATGGGTTTACTGTTTCCTTCTTGGAGGCGTTGCTTTTGGAGAATTTGGATTTCTAGTGTTGTTTTGGTGGTGTTTAGTCTGTACTACAAGGAATAGATCACTGTAGTAGGACTTTTCTTTGTTTTGTAATTCTTCTTTATTTTTTTGGGTTGTGTGCATCCATATGTGTCGTAGATTGTCCCCGCGAACTAACGGGGCTACCTCACAAAATAGGACGAGATCGAACGCTGGGGTCTGTGAACGTGATACCATAAACACCCTCGACGACCTCGGCGGGGAAAACACAACAAACACGGCAGAGGGACACAACGAGTTTATCCAGGTTCAGGCCACCGTGTGGTATAAAACCCTAATTATGTCAACACTTTGACTTCTAGGGTTGTTTTGGAAGGCATATAAATGTGTTGAGTTCGGGACTTATGTGAAAAAGAAGAGTTGGAACATGCATGTCATGTTGATTGGTTTGTTGAACTTGGTAATATTAAAACATTGCTACCATATAGAAGTTGTATTTTTGCATAATGTTCTGCCTTTCAATCATCTTGTGTGATTTACACCATAATATATATATATATATATATATATATATATATATATTTCTATGACTGGATTTGGATTGGCCATAATTGCTGCTAGTAAGTTTTGGGATTTGGTATTTTTAGTATATATTTTTGTAATCAATATGTCCCGTGCGAAGAAGGTATAACAAGGTGGCACATTTGATTTGTTCGTGCTTATGGAGATTAATGAGACTTCCAACTCAATTTCATGGTGACGCAGTATATCATGCTTAACTAAATGTTCTAGGAACAATTCTTACTAAGCTAACATGTCCATCTGTAGAAATATAATATGCTTATAATGTGAATGAACTGATTATGCGGCTTCATAAACATAAGGCATACAATGTATAGAGTTTGTTTCGATGGGCAACACATATGCTTGGAATCGAAGTCTTGATCACAAGCAGTCGGTCGATCGTACACGAGGAAATATAACATTGCGCCATGCTTGGAATGCAGTAATAGCAAAACTACCAAACCATGCACATCACAGACGGAAATAATAAGAGCAAATTTTATTCATCATGCAGATCGTACAAAACAAACACAACCCATCATCAAGAAATCAAGAAATTAGGAATAATTAAAAGGAAAGAGGATCGAACCGGCTACATACGTACTCTGCGTATGCATGCATATGCAGATCACTTGTAGATAGCACGTCAAATAACAAACAAACCAACCAAAAAATCTTGATCAAGCATAATAATGTCCTCGCGGCAGGGAGCAACGTCGCGCAAGGCATGGCACATCTAGTTCCGGGAGATGGATCGCTTAGCACATGAATCCGGTGGGAACGCTCCTGCCGCAGTGGTTGAGGACGAGGCTGAGGTCGATGGGGAGGTTGAGCTTGATGCCGAGCACACTGGCCTTGAGCACCGTGCAGAGGCACACGGCCGCCTCGAGGTCGACGAGCCCCTCCAGCAGAGGGCAGCATGGCATCGTGGGTGGCACGCCCACCTTGGCCTTGATCAGGCCCAACACGTTGGCGCACACACCCAGCTTCAGCGTGTCGCGCGGGCATCGGCCGTACGAGGCCGGGGTCGGGGTGGGCGTGGAAGGTGTCGGCGTGGCCGGCGTCGGGCAGTACCCCCCGCAGGCGCTGGCCACGGAGAACACGACCAGATTCACAGCGAGGAACAGCGCCATCGATGCCTTTCCTGCCATTGCTACGAGCCTACGAGTGATCACCACACCACAAAGCTCAAAGCTTAAAGCAAAAGTGATCGATTAGCTGATCTGGCCCTTTAGCTTTGCTATGTGCTTGTGATGCTCTGAGGTGATGCTGAGGTTTGGTATTTATAGGAGAAAGAATGTGGTGCAATGCTGATAAATTATTGGCGTGTTCTCGTTCTATCTTGCCCGTGAACTTGCATGTGAGGGCGATTAGGAGTCCGGTCTAGATCGATTTGTTGAAACTACGGGCGGTATACGTAGAATGTATCATGTATGTACGTTGGTTCAAATAAATAATCTGCAGTGGCACTAGTGACCAAGATTGCAGCATTGCGGCATTAGTGGATGCATGTTGATGAGTTTGTTCCTGCTGGTGTTGATGTTATTTTAGAATTATTACGACCTAGGACGTACTGGATTGTTGCTATACTGAAAAACTGGTTTAAGTTTTAATATTGCATATATCAGTTCACGGACGGGCCGAACTGCCGGAGTACAGCTAGCTCAACGCAGAGGAATCATAAAATGCAAGGAGCAACTTGTGTGAAGCGTTCCAAGCAATGCTTTTTTTCTCTTTTTTTTCTCTCCCGGCCGGGTCGTTCCAAACTATCCAACCATGCTAGAACATGCATAGAATTAATTAAGCTATTGCTTCAGATGATTAGTCATGATATGTGTACCTCTTGTCCATCATTATGTAAGGAATCAGGTTTCAGGTAACCTATTCTGCGTACGAGGTGTATACATGGGAACTTGCGCAATGTTCGATCTTTTATGTTAGTCTTTTTTTGGAGGGGGGCAAGTCCTCTGGTCATCAATTGATGCATATTGACTCTTTTTATTATTAAAAATATATTTACAACTTACTATAAATCATGGGTCGCAGAGAGTTGAGACATAACTAGCCCTCCCTAAACAACCTAAGCAAGGGCAAGTCCCCTGCTCATCAATTGATGCATATTGACTCCTTTTTATTATTAAAAATATGTTTACAACTTACAATAATTCACGGGTCGCAGAGAGTTGAGACATAACTAGCCCCCCAAACAACCGAAGCAACAAGGGACGCCTTTGCATGATCATGTGTTAGCCTTCTATCAAAATGCAAGCTGAGCGACTGTAAGTATCCCGATAACCTCCCATGGATGTGAGAGCTCATTCGCAATCTGAAGATAATACCACATATATAGTGGTAACATGCAAAAAAGAAAGGGAAGATTGAAATGTCAAAGATTAAATCATTCCGGACATGCCATATTGACCACAGTAAAGCGCACACACCAATATCTTTCTTGGGAACACCATTTAACTATTGGAAATATGGCCTAGAGGCAATCATGCATGATAGAATTTCCAATGTATTTATAAAATTATTAAGTTGTCCTAGTATGAACATCTGATATGTATCATTAAATATGTAATTCGGTTGTGAAATATATATTCATGTTGTTCAGACTAGATATCCTTAGCTCTTAAGGTTGTGCTGGACACACAACTTAGACTAACGTGAAAGTCGGCCAATGACTAGGTTCCACTTGTCATGGCTATGGTGATGCTATTCCAATTTATACCGATTCGGCTAAAGAGTTTAGCAAGTTATACTGGCCCATATTGAGATACAACGAACAAGACGTCATTTGTATGTCTCAATCAACGTAATCCTTAGATCAGTGGTTATTGCACAATCCGGATTGTGAACCACCGACTTATGTTTTATCAAACGTTGTTTCATCATAGGGCAGTTATAGAGACAGAGTTTGGGTTAACTAAGAATCAAGTTGCGTGATGTGGATAACCAAGATAGGATTTTTTCCCCTCTTACTGGAAAGCTCTAGACCTCTCGTGTGATATTATTCGTAAGCATGACTATGCGCGACTCGGTTAAGTGTTAACCGAGGTGATCGACTAAGAATTAGTCAGATGAATTACATATCACAGATCAAGAAGAGAGTTAAGCTATTTAAAGGGTGACGATAATTCGTCTATACCTCGACAAGGTTTATCATGAGGCAAAAGGGACTAAGATATATAAGTCACATTGGAAGGTATATCGTCATGACTCTATGATACTTAGGAGTTGACATGTTCTGCTAGGAGCCGCTACCGATTCATCGATTGCGAGTAATACTTCAATCGTGTCCAAGTCGCCATAAGCCTGCGGGGTCACACACTTATTAAAAGCGAGAGCAAGTTGTTTCGGTTGTACCTGAATCGGATATGGATTGAGTCAGTGAGTTGGACTCGCAGTGACTAGTGTAGGCTTTAGTGAATGAGCCACAAGTGAATGGAGATCACTTCCACTCCCTACATATACTAGAGCACGGGATTTCCAAAGGATACGATTAGACCACTCCATGCGTTGGAAATCCTACCTCTATTCAGTCCAGCCGCTGCACTGAACCTAGCAATTCATTGTCGGAGCTCCTCCTCATACGTGTGGATACCGGCAGAGGTGTTATACATTCAGCACTTCAATGATCATGGGATTGGATCAGATCATGAGGACTGCACTGCATCAACCGACGCGCTTCATCAATATTCCGCATCCACGTGTCTAGTGGTATCTTTGTGGCCTTTCTACTTCGGCTAGATCTTGAGAACACTACGGGAGAGAGGTTCTTTGTCGTGTGGGTGTTCCCACACGTCAAAGGCACCCCGGAACATGGCAAAGGCTTTGCCGTGTGTTTACACATGGCAACATAAGCCACGGTAAAGATCCTTTGTCGTGTGTCTTTGCACAAAATAGGACAGTTCCTCATTCCGAAACTTGAGAGTATACGAACTTCGAGGACAAAGTTTATTTTAAGGGGGAGAGTCTGTAACATTCTAACATTAGAGTTTAGAAATAAGCTGAACCCAGATGTGTGCATTGCATTCATGCATAAAAAATCCGAAAAAAAAATCGCGCTTTTAAACAAAACTTGTCAAAGGGATTGAAGCCTCTCTTAACTTGATGGAAGTGAAGTAGATCATCAAGTTGACTGCGATAAGTTTCAATATAACCTTTGTTAAAACTTTATTTTGAGTAAAGGATATTTGATCTAAGGGTAGATCAAATATAAAAAAACATTAAACCCTAATACATTACTTAATGATATATAATTGATCCTTAAGTGATCATAGCATGGTATTCATCACACAATTCATGAATACCAAATTGTGAGTATAACTTAAGCAATGGGGGTGTAACAACTAAATCTTGATCTATATTAATCTTGTCTACTTATACTATGATTATCATGGTAACCCCTAACCTTAACGTTTAAGTGAGGTTGAGTAGGAAAGAAACTAAGACAATATCATTCATTATATATTTTATTTTCCACCTCAATCCTTATCATCTCTATTGAATCTTATGCTAATATCTGTTGTTCATCAATGTTGAATAATCAACTATTGATTTCCCAATTCTTAACCTATCAAATCTTGATCCATTAACCCTGTCCTTCTCTTATCATTCACTAAGGCTTATCAAGAAAGAAGAAATATTAGGTTAATAGTAATGCTAGTCTTAGAGGTCATCTATAGAATGGGAGTGACTTAAGAGCATCAAATACTATGATAATTGGTGGAGTTAACTCATTTCTAGATGGATAGAAGAGTTATTCTGGTTATTTATTTTTATGGCGATAAAGAAGATTATAAGTATGAAAATTAAATATAGCTATAAGGAGTAATCTTATTGGATTAGGAAGGTATATTCAATAAATAAAATCGTCATCTCAGTAAAAATGTACTGAGAAGATAATCACAATACCACCATAATATGAAGATAAGTTTGAATATAAGTTATTGGAGTCTAGTAGACATAAGATAATGTGGCTAAGCTGAAGCTAGTGCAGCAGGGAGTTGTTGAAGTAGTGTTATTATCCTTACAAGATAGTAAACCTTGAGGAAAGTAGGTTTTGATAGATACACCTAATGGAGAAAGGTTAGTGATGAAGGATAAAGGAAGTAAATAGTGGGAATTAGAAGCAACTATTAAATGAATTAGAGGATAATCATTCCAGTGGAATTAGATTCATAAGAAACACTTTAGAGAAGAGGATGATCCCTATGGGGAGATCATGTTGAGCTTAGTGTCAAGCTCATTGAATTACAACTGGATTTAGAAGGTGGAAGAGTAGGTAGTAATGTTCTTGTGAAGTAAAGCTTATCATGTTAACCATGATGATGTGTATGCAGAAGTAATATATCTAGAAAAGGAATTCCTTAATGAGGAGTCCAAACTTATGAAATATGGAAGTTAGAAATTCTTGGTAAAGACTCAGCTTTAAATCTTTAATCAAACATAATACCATCTGATCTGATTGACTTATACTCCTATTTCCACAATTCTTTATAGGAATATTTTCCTATAGCAAGCATTTAAGTATATCTTATTATTTCAAAACATGAACACTATAAGTGCCTAGGAATCATAATTATCAACCCTTATTTTTAAGTCATTCTAAAAATAACAACCCTAATACTTTACCTTATATAATGATCTCATTTATGCTCACAAAAATAAGGGCAATATGTCTTCAACCATAATGTTCATTCACATTTATAAAACAATAATATAAACCCTAGAATGAACTATTTCTACCAATGGTATGCCTTGATAAAAAATCATAGAAATATAGGATACCTATGAAGAATCTATATAAGTGCCTTAATTGTTCCTCCGGAATAATGGATTAATTGTTTTCTATTATTAAAATGCCATTCTTATGTGCTTGAGCTTAAATAAATTCAAATCATAAAACAAGAAATTTTGAAACAGATTTAATAATAAATACAAAGTATGTTATGAAAATAAAGATTCATAACAAAAGTACTTATATAAAGAAAAATAAGAAACAAATATCAGTATATTAAAAAAACAAAACTCATAAAAGAACCTTAATACACTTTATTAATTCTGCAACCATTCAGCAAATAAAATCTATAAAGAAAAATTCAAATCCAATGGGCTAATTCAAATCGGAAATCAAAACAGACAATTGATAAAGGAAATAAAAAGAAAAGGAGAATCTGGCCCGAGCAGTAGGCCGGCCCAACATTCCTCTGCCTATCCATCACTTGCGAGTCGCAGCCAGCTTCTTCCGCTCAGTTCGTCGAAGCCCAACACCAGCCCAGGCCCACGTACCCCTTTGTCCATTCTATCGTCATCGTCCACCTCTAGCCGCGCCCAAAGCAGCTCGCTGGCGCGAGCGCTGCCGCTCACCGGCGTGGAGATTCGTGTCGCCGACCGCCAGAGGGCATAAGGAGGCCACGACGACATCGCTCTGTCTCATCCTCATCCACTCCCTCTTCCTCTGAAGCTCTCTCTCTCGATTTCTTCCTCAGAGCCGAAACCCTAGCTAGCCTCACTGTCGTGCCGCACCTCCCCACTCCTTTCTAAGTAGCCATGGAGACGCCCCGTGCTTCGTATATCTTCTGGGTGGAGTCCAGCATCAAGGGGAGCACTAGGGAGGGAGTATTTTGTCGTTCCTTTCCGCGGTAGTTCATCGGAATCCTCGTCGGAGAGCTCGTCTCCGGCCGTGCCAGTCCTCGCCAACACCACCACTGCAACCAGGGTGAGTCACTGATGCTCAAGCATTGATCCTCTCTTCCTATCACGCTCTCTAGCATGCTCGCGCCATAGCACCATCATACGCCGTCGTCAGTCGTCGTCGTTTCCGTAGCTTCGATGACCATATTTGAGCAGGGTCGCCACTATATGGTTCCACATGTCACGCCGAATCAAACTAGAATAGTTTCATTTGTGGGTGCCGTAGATCGTCGCCGACAACCATCAACTAGCAGTGGTGGCCGCGCTGACGTCAGGATGACGCCATGCTCGTGTCACCCTTGAGCTAGTCCACTAGTTGACCAGTAGACGCCTAGGTGGCATACTGACGTGGCCATGACCCCACTGATCAGTAACCTAGGGTAACTCTGGCTATGGTATAAAAAGTAATTTCTGTTTAGAAAACAAATAAAATGTTATAAGTCTAAATTCAAATATTCCAGAAATTAGATAAAATCAATAAATCCTATTAACTCAATAACTTCTATTTTATAATTCAAAAAAATATGTGTAATATATGAAAATATTTATAAAAATAAAATCTATAACTTAAAACTATTATTAAACATTATTATGTTAGTTATTTAAATCATTATTATTTAATAAAGGTTTTATAAGTAATAATACTTTGATAATTCATATTTTAATATTGGTAAATGTTAAAAATATAAATAATATATCAAATTTCTTAGAAAAATAAGAACTATAACTTAATACTATAATCATGTAATATTATTTCACCTAATTAAAGAATTATCATTTATTAAGTGTTTATAAAATAATAAATCTTATAAAAATCATATCTTATTATTTATAAATCACAAAAATAAATGTAATATACCAAAATAATCACAAAAATAATACCTACATGTTAAATATTTAACATTCCACTTTTGAAGTAAATAAAAACTTAATACCCTAATAACTTGAATTTAAATATAATACCCTTATTTAATAATTCATATAAAGGTAAATAAAATTTGCTGATATTTCTAAAATTAACCAAACAAAGTCTAATAAATAGTATTAGTCTTAAATATTGATAATAAGAAGTCAAAATGATTCAACACATCTTAAATACAATTTTATTGAATTATCATTCAACCATAAGTGTAGATTATTTTCTAAAAAGATCCTTATCCAATATAAAATCTTCAAGAGTAATTTGTGACTAAATAAAACCTTTTCCCTTACTCCAACCACAAGTTATACACATCCCAAAACACTATAATCCACAAGTAGTTAAGTAATATTATTTCCTTGTTTACAAATTATAACCACTCATTTTTAAAAAGATAAATGATTATGCTCCATCATAACATTTAGAAACCACTACATCAAAGAAAAGTAATACCATTCCTAGTTAACTTTAAAGAAACCTTATGAAGTGAACAAAGTACAAATATCATGAGCATTGCATCTTAAGTCCATTTATGTTCTTAAAGTTAACTTTAGTCTACCAGACTTAAAATATAAGGTTGATGACCTTGTTATGTGTTTTATAGTTAACTTTGGTCTATTTTAATTAAGACCTAAAGCATCTCAAGTCCAGAATATTCAATCAAGCATAAGCAACATCAATCACACTCGATCAAAATCTATCAATCATATTCTAAAAGCCATCAAGGTTGCTTAAACCTTAACAAAGTAATCTTTTCTTCAAATGTTATTATTTTTGCCACTTCAAACAACAAATCTTATAATAGTATCTCCAACTCTTAACAACTAAACTGAACGACTTTCATCGTGGTCAACATATGACAATTAATCGTAATCACATTACTTTATACTTTACTTGTATATTTAGGATTATTGGCATTGAAGTCCTTTATAAATGACTTTACTTGAAAATTAAAATTTGAAGATGAACAATTATTGTATAAGCAATCTTTGAGTATCATTCCACATTTGTGTATCTCCTTGTTTCATAATCTTATAATTACATGTTGATCCAACCACACTCACAAGCCTTAATAAGAAGCACAAGTGTGAAACTTAATCTAAAAAGGCAACACATTCCAAAGAAACCATTTCCAGTATCCAAACCCTAGAACAGTGTTATACCCAGGATTTGAGTTTCCAAAAAATTGCATTACATTACCTATGCATAATAGCATCTTGCTTCTTTAAACATTAGACTTTACCAGACCAATGATGCTAATGTCAGATATTGGATCTTATATTGTCTCGAAGACCGTGAGTACATAATCTTGCAATCACAAAAGGCAAGTTCACACTTGCTCGTATCCTTTGATTATATTCTATAAATTATTTTATAAATCTAGTGTTGTCATCACCTGCATTTCAGAAAGGTCAGAAAACACTATTTTCATAATAATTTGATTATAGGTTATTTACCATGAGGTAATAACCTACTATGAAAGTTCCGGTGGTAAAGGAACATATTATCTAGGACTTAACAATCCATATCGCCAGTGATTCTAGCACCGTATATCACGCGTTAACCTTGAGATTTGGACTGGGACGGGGAAGTCAGCTGTATCTTCTTCCTCTCGCATGTAGCCGGATGTGCAGTTCGTGGTTGTTATCACTCGTAGCATGCATATTAATTGGTAATTCGTAGAGGATATGCAGCATATGGGTGGGAACCCTCATCGTCCCAAGATAGTTCTGGCATCTAACGGTCTGTACAAACCATTGCCGTAATTCAATGGGTGGGCATGGTGTACACCAAGGAGGCATGCGAGGTTGCGAAGGGGCAGTGATTGGCTTGGATCATCTTCTAGGCCCCACATCATAGAATTGTGGACGGGAATAAGCTGCCTGATTGTGCAACAAAGAGTTGATCTCTCATGGGTAAAGTAACGCACATCTGTAGAGTGTAAGAACTGTAACTTGTTACTCCATGTTCCGGGAAGGAGATGCGAATGGGTCGGGAAAGGAACTCCATAAAAGTTCTAGTAAACTCATGAAGGCTGGCGGACATAGCTTTTCAGAATAAAAGCAACCATTGAAGAAATGTTTACAAAAACTTGCATTGCCTACGATCTATGGTCTGTGGCTGTAGATATAGTGCATCAAACACTCCTTTTCTAGTGAACTTGCTGAGTACGCTCGTATTAAACGTATCTTCTTAACTTCTAGATTCTGAAGCTATTAGACGATGTCTACATCAAGTTATGCTCCAAGAGTCATCATCAAAAGCTCAAGTCTTCAATGAAGTCAAGAAAGTCAAAATACACATCAACTCAAGTGGAGATGAAGTTATGGATTAGATAGAAATTTAATCTCTAGCCATAGAACCTACTTCTGTAGAGTGTTGCATTAGCAGCAATACCAGCCAAATAGTTTGGTACTGACTTTATTAACATATTAGTTGTGAGTTATTTATTGATGATTCTTCGTTGGAAGAAATTTCTTTCTCGCTCTTTAACCTAGATTATTTTTTGGATCTTATGTAAAGAGTTGAGTTGTAACCTTTAGTCATTTATTGGACCCGCTGTGTTTCTGTTGTACCACTCTGAGGGATGTAATACTAGTGAACGGTGTTTTATTGGTATTATGTCAATGACTATAGTGTACTACATCATGAAGTGGTATGCTGGGTCACCGCAGTTGGTATCAGAGCATATGCTTTGACCTTAGGTTGGAAACCTAGTAAATGGATAGAACCGGTAGGAAAGATATCCGCAATAATGAAGAGTTTTCTAGTGATATGATGGATATTCAACTGAGAATAACTCTGTCATGTTACTAGTGTGATAATTCTTTAGTATGATTGCAATTCTGATCATTACCAAGAGTTTTAACTCTATGTGACTGGTGATAATTTTTTATCTACAGTTCCACATGGCACCTCGATATCCACCCTAGAATGTTCAAGTGATGAACAGGACGTTAAATGACTATGGAGGGGATTAGACAAACACTCTCCGACAACTTCTATGGAGTCTGGATTGTGAATCAAGACTTTTGGTCAAGATTTGCAGTTACTATGATGGGAAGGTATTAGCTCAATACCGTGTCATGATCATGCTACCCAAGAAGTTAGGACTTAAGGGAGAAATGCCATCGGGAGAGGCAAGGTGCATGGCATCTGCATATCAGATTGCAGTAATAGCAGCATAACCATGATCCGAGAACAGAAATCCCAAGCTCTAGAAGGTAGTACTCATACCATTATACCCCATGAAACCTCAAACTTGGAGCATGAGTTAGATCACTCTACGCTAGTCCAAAGTGAACCTACTCTAGCTATAGAGTATATGGATCATTATCGGTCTTTGCTAAACACTTACCATAACACTCACCAAGTCCTAGTTCAGGAACCGGATACGGTCATTGAGGATTTTACCGATCCGGTTAAAGCAATGGCATGTAGGAAGAAGTTAGATAAATATGCTAGGCATCCCAAACAAATCTTTTCAGGACAGGTGTATGAGGAAACCGAATTCGATGATCCCCAGTCAGAAACTATAAGGTTCCCAACCTTTAATAAGGTAGAGATCCCTGTGTTTACAATGCTAGTCCCTGGATCAATAGCTAGCATCCACAGTTAAGATGTAATATCAAGAAACAAAGGTCATAATACGACTTTATAACCAGGAATAAAGTAATTTATTACATATTTCATAGCTCATTTGGCTAACACATTACATTGCAGCAGAATATAACAATAGAATGGGGTCCTTCATCTTCAAAGTGCCACAGGCAATCATGTTGGTTGTAGACTTGTAATCATATTCAACACACTTCACTAACATCAAACAAACCTGCAACATAATAAGTTGCAGCCACAAGGGTCAATACATTTGAATTGTATTGGCAAGTTTCACTACTAAGTAGAAATATGTGGATCCTATCATTACATTCATATTTGGCTAAGTGGGATTCAGGCTCATTTGCAGAAAGCAATATAGTTTTATCCTATCTTTTAAAAATAGTTTTTGTTCTTTGTCAAATCTTTTTGAACTTCTTGGAAAACTCCAAGTGCTTCATATCCCTTGTTGTCACCCTCAAGTTTTAACTTTGAGAAATTAGAATGTCGAGATCTTCCATAGCTTCAGGCCTTAGTTGCTCAGTATTGTCCATAACCAGGGACATGGCTAAGTACTTAGAATTTTGATCTTCTGCAGAAGTTGTACACTTTACCCACATGACACAATCTCATCTTGTTGCCACCAGTGGCCGCTGGATAAGTACTCACCAAGATGGAGTACTGGCAGATTGAGAATGTGACAAAGTCTTTCCATAGGAGTCCTCCCAATACATAATGCTAGCTTGTCTTCCAGGCACCAATGTAGGGTTTCAAGTTCCCTAGAACAAATCTAGTTAACCTGAAGATGCCAATGCATGGGTCTTACACTATGTAGTTGACTAAGCCAGAGCCCATTTAGCATGTGGCTGTACACGGAAGCCAATGTACGAGAAACATGTTCAATCTCTAAGTCCCTGGGTGGTTTTCTTCTAGTGCACAACAAAAAAAAGAGACAGCCATATAAACATGGTTCCTTTTGTTGCCACC
This sequence comes from Avena sativa, assembly GCA_916181665.1. Taxonomy (NCBI): domain Eukaryota; kingdom Viridiplantae; phylum Streptophyta; class Magnoliopsida; order Poales; family Poaceae; genus Avena; species Avena sativa. Next base: position 158,307,692 of record OV702294.1, on the reverse strand, counting down.
TTGTCCATCCTTGAGTATCCTTGTCCACCCAGGTGGTTCATTGAGTACTTGTTTTATTATATAAAACATAAGTCTTTTCAGTACTTCATATAATCATAACATGTATCCCATCCCAAATATATAGCTGGGCTAAGCATACTACAACTACATTGTTTCCACTAAGGAATATATAAGGGTATCCTATTAGGATTTATCATAGCATAAAAATATAGAAATCCTTTTCATGCATGTTACAAAAATACACTAAGTGTAATGAAAATAATAGGACTTGGATGATAGTGTCACTTGCCTTTTTAGTAGAGAATGATGGTTCACTTCTTGATCTTGCCAATATCACACTCTTATAATTCCACTACAATTCAATTAAGCAAACACAATTTCAACTAGCATTCCAACCAACAATCAAACAATTTATCACACATAAAATAATAGAAACAAGGTCATGCATGCAAGCATGCAAAAGATAATTTTATTTGCAAAAGTGGTCTCTACTAGGCTCTAAACATTATAAAGTTCAAAAGTGGTCATTTTCTAAAGTGGTAAAACCATTTGCAAAAGGGTTTTATCTATAAACCATTTTAAATCAAATCATTATTTTATGTGGTTGAAAATGCTTTTAGCAAAGCAATATTCTTTTAAAGGGTTCACCAAATATATTTTATTTCTCAAAACTTGGTGTTTAGGGGCAGAAGTTTTGAATCAAAACAATTCCCAAAGGTTTTACTCAAAAATCATTTCCATATCAAAATCTATATTTTTATTTGACTAGAAATGGGCTAATTCAAATATTTATTCCTAAACTTCACAAAATTCATTTTTAAATCCATGGGTTGGTTCCTAAGATCAGTAGGTTCACAACAAACCATTTTGCAAAGATTTCACATTAAAAATTTATCTACAACAATTTTTATATTCAAAATAAGCCTACACATGTTTCTGCAAATTCAACCAATTTTCCATAATCAAAACATTAAACAAATTGCATGGTTGCAAAGTACTTGTTCTATTGATTCCATTGATATAAAATTTGCAAATTTTGGACGTGTGGATCAAAAGTTATGCAATTTACAAGTTTGCATATAAATCAGATTCAGAAATCTGTTTTAATTCAACCAGTGCCACGCGGCGCGATTCTATTGGCCGGTACCGCTTCGTGCGGATCGGCCTCTCTGGACCGCAGGATCTAACTTAAAACGAACGACGCTGATCAACTCATACCTCTTCATCTAGTTCTAATCTCAGCCAGACGATCAAAATCTAACGGACGTGGTGTTATGACTAGGCACTGGCGGCGCTGCGCGGAGGCGACTGGTGGAGCACGCTCTGCTCGCGGCAGAGCTGGCGATACAGGAAGCAAGGGAGGGGGAAAAGTGGCTCACCATGTTCGCTAGGTCGAGGTGAAGCTCAAGGTGGCGCTGGCTTGGCGAGGGGCGCTCAGGGACGGTGGCAATTCCTCGCCGGAGTCGCTGGCGGCGTCGGGCACGCTCAGGTGTCGTCGGGGATGGGGCTGTAGATCATTCCGAAGCAAAATAAGTGCACGGTTAGATGCCGTCTGGTCTGGGGATGATGTGAGCGTCAACAGAGAGTGCTGGGGCGGTCGAGGCTTACTAGGGAGAGGTCGCCGGAAAAGGACAGTCGTGGCGGTACTTAGGTGAAGTCGAAGTCGACGTTTTGGAGCGCATGCGAGTGAAGGGAGCACACGGGCAGATGCGCCAGGAGGTGGGGAATGTGCTAGCATGCAGAGGGAGGTGAGGGGTGGCGGGGTGTGGCCGGAATCGCTTGGAGATGTCGTCGGAGCAGCGGCGGCGCAAAGCTAATTCGGGGCAGCCTGGTGGCAGAGAGGAGGAGTTGTTTGAGGGTAAAGGTAGAAGTGAGGCGTGCGCTTAAGTGTGCATGGTCGGGGGCGACAATAATGCAGGCAATAACGTAAATTGAACGCCAGAGTAAATCGGCAGCAACAGCAGCGAACGGCTGGCGCGATGAAGACGATGGTGACGTGGCGTGGGACCTGCCTGTCAGCGAAAGAGAGAGAGTGGGAGTGGGTCCTCTGCGTCAGTGACTGTGTGGGTTCTTTTCCTGGTGAAAACGTTTCGCGCGTGGGGTATGTCGGGCGGGCTCTTGCTGGGCTTAGTGGGCTGGCCAGTTGGGTTTGGTCCGATTCATTTTTTTATACTGAATGCCTTTTTCTTTTTCTATTTGATTTTCTGTTTTGATTTTCAAACAAACAATTCAAACAACAAATGAATTCAAACCTTTGCCCAAAATTTTTATAATTTTTAGTTCTGTTTAACAACACAATTCAAAGTCCAAAATAAAACAATACTTTTATTCTTTTTGGATCTATTTAATAATTAAATAAAATAGCCCTTAGTTATTAATTCAAATAGAATTTAATTTATTAAAACCTCCATTTGAAATCCAACTAATACCAAAATCATTTCAGTAGATTTTATTTGAAAATACAAAATACTTGGAAAACTTGTTTAAATAAAATATCAAGTTTTAGTGTTTATTTAAAATGGAAAAGCCTTTACTTTAAAATTGGGTATTAATAAACCCTCATTATTTTATTTAAATAAACCTTTACTCTTTTAATCAAAACAAAATATTTTATTTCAAAAGCTTGGACAAGGTTTAATTTGGCTCTATAAAATAATCCTTATTTATATTTCTACCTTTTCATTTGAAAACCAAATCTTTTTATTAAAAGACCCAAAAATAGTAATTCCAATTATTTAAAAGTTTCTTTATTATTTGTTTATCTTTTTAAATCCCTTTAGGATTTATTTGATCAAAATAGGTTTGAAGGTTTCCAATTGGAAATCAAAAAGTTTCTTCTCACCCTAAAAATCAACATTTGTTTATTTTGTTTATTTATTTTTCACATAACAAGATTTGGAAAATCTTGGGATGTGACAGGCTACCACCCTTAAAATAAATCTCGTCCCAAGATTTGGGAAGGCTAAAGGTTACAAGTTGGCTTCAAGGCAACCAGGGTACTACCACCCTTAAAAATAAAGTCTCATAGGGTTACATTGATGGTTCACTTGACTATGGGTTCAACACTTAATATCTAGACAAGGAATCCTTATTTGACTCAACTGAGTTAACTAGTTTCTGACATCCACTTCTTCTATCTCTTCAAAGTTTCCATTCATGTCAATGTGGTTCACATGTCCTTTCTAGGTCATATTGGAGTTATTTCCATTGGCTCTTCTAGCATCCTTTTTCTTGTTCTTCTTAGGATAGTCTGATGCATAGTGTCCAAGCTCCTTGCAGTTATAGCATTGCAATTGGCTAATGTCTTACTTCCTAAAGGTGTCTTGTTGATTCTGACTAAGGTCATCTCCATTGTCATTATCATTTCCATCAATATCACTTCCATTGTTGTTGTGGTGATACTGATGTGTTTCAGAATCTTCATTGTTCTTTTTGAATGAATTCTTCTTCTTTGGTGATCCTGAGTGATTCTTGAGTTTATGTTTCCTCTTTCTGTTCTCAACTTGATTCATCTTGTTTTCCAAAATAGTGGCTTTGTCACAGAGTGATTGATAAGTTGGGACATAGGCAACTGCTAGTTGTAGGTTTAACTCATCATTAAGTCCTTCAAGAAATTTTTCTTTTCTCTTAGCATCTGTATCAACTTCATCCGGTGCATATCGTGCCAGATTGTTAAATTCTTCAATATACTCAGCCACACTAAGGTGACGCTGTTTCAGATTGTGAAACTCCTTTTTCTTCAAGTACATTACTCCAGGTGAAATGTGAGTTGTTCTGAATCCATCCTCAAAAATAGCCCAAGTTACATTTTCAAGGTGAGTGGTGATCTGAAAGTTGTCCCACCATGTTGTTGTTGATCCTTCAAGTAGAAATGCTGCAAACCTAACTTTTTCTTCATCGGTGCAGCCAACAGTTACTAGGTCTTTGTTCACTGAACGTAACCAATCATCAGCTTCCATTGGATCAGTTGTTCCAGAAAACCTTATAGGCCTAAGTTTCAGAAACTTGGTGAGCATGTCAAGTGCTGGAGGATTATTCTGATTGTTGTTGTTGTTGTTCTGATTCTGGATGAGTGTGGTCATCATCTGCATCAGTTGAGTTTGGCCTGTCATCAACTGTTGCATCTCAGGAGGGATGTTGTTGTTTTGGTTGGGGTTGGCACGACGAGGAGGCATCTGTTGGTTTGATAGGGATAAGTATTTGTGGATAGGTTTTAAGAAGTCCTAACACACAACTCAAAACAACCAAGTTCAATCAAACAATCAAACAATCAACAAGCAACCAATCACTTAACAATTTATGATCTTAACTCATGAGTTGAAGGAAACAACAAGTTTTCTTGAAAATAATAACTTAGTATAATCATACCTCATAGGTCAATATGATCCATACTCTAACTTGATATCAATGTCTTTGGTAGGCATTCTAATGTCTCTTGGTTTTTCACTTGTAGTCCTTAGTGATATCCAAGGTTGGAGTCCTTGGTGAAAATGTTGAAGACGTTGAAGTCATTAGAGTTGATGAAGTCCTTTGCACATGGTGGAGTCCTTGACCATGGGGTAGGCTTTATCCATCAAGTTGAAATAGAAGAGGTGTAGAATCAAAACCAAAATGGTTTGAGGAAAGAGTTTACAAGATTGTTTGTAGATAAGTTTTGGAACAAATACAACTCCTATTTTTCTAAGGGATTTTGTCCAATCCTAGGGTTACAAATCCTACAGGCAACACAATGCTCTGATACCATCTGTAAGGTTCCCAACCTTTAATAAGGTAGAGATCCCTGTGTTTACAATGCTAGTCCCTGGATCAATAGCTAGCATCCACAGTTAAGATGTAATATCAAGAAACAAAGGTCATAATACAACTTTATAACCAGGAATAAAGTAATTTATTACATCTTTCATAGCTCATTTGGCTAACACATTACATTGCAGCAGAATATAACAATAGCATGGGGTCCTTCATCTTCAAAGTGCCACAGGCAATCATGTTGGTTGTAGACTTGTAATCCTATTCAACACACTTCACTAACAGCAAACAAACCTGCAACATAATAAGTTGCAGCCACAAGGGTCAATACATTTGAATTGTATTGGCAAGTTTCACTACTAAGTAGAAATATGTGGATCCTATCATTACATGCATATTTGGCTAAGTGGGATTCGGGCTCATTTGCAGAAAGCAATATAGTTTTATCCTATATTTTAAAAATAGTTTTTGTTCTTTGTCAAATCTTTTTGAACTTCTTGGAAAACTCCAAGTGCTTCATATCCCTTGTTGTCACCCTCAAGTTTTAACTTTGAGAAATTGGAATGTCGAGATCTTCCATAGCTTCAGGCCTTAGTTGCTCTGTATTGTCCATAACCGGGGACACGGCTAAGTACTTAGAATTTTGATCTTCTGCAGAAGTTGTACACTTTACCCACATGACACAATCTCATCTTGTTGCCACCAGTGGCCGCTGGATAAGTACTCACCAAGATGGAGTACTGGCAGATTGAGAATGTGACAAAGTCTTTCCATAGGAGTCCTCCCAATACACAATGCTAGCTTGTCTTCCAGGCACCAATGTAGGGTTTCAAGTTCCCTAGCACAAATCTAGTTAACCTGAAGATGCCAATGCATGGGTCTTCCACTATGTAGTTGACTAAGCCAGAGCCCATTTAGCATGTGGCTGTACACGGAAGCCACTGTACGAGAAACATGTTCAATCTCTAAGTCCCTGGGTGGTTTTCTTCTAGTGCACAACAAAAAAAAGAGACAGCCATATAAACATGGTTCCTTTTGTTGCCACCTTGTCCATCCTTGAGTATCCTTGTCCACCCAGGTGGTTCATTGAGTACTTGTTTTATTATATAAAACATAAGTCTTTTCAGTACTTCATATAATCATAACATGTATCCCATCCCAAATATATAGCTGGGCTAAGCATACTACAACTACATTGTTTCCACTAAGGAATATATAAGGGTATCCTATTAGGATTTATCATAGCATAAAAATATAGAAATCCTTTTCATGCATGTTACAAAAATACACTAAGTGTAATGAAAATAATAGGACTTGGATGATAGTGTCACTTGCCTTTTTAGTAGAGAATGATGGTTCACTTCTTGATCTTGCCAATATCACACTCTTCTAATTCCACTACATGAATCATTAAGATTAGGGCTAACAAAAACTTTTCTAAATAAAATCATGAATGCATGCATATGTGTATGCATAGATTTTGAAATCCTTTAAACTCACCTTGTTTGTGTGATCCATTGCTTGTAAAATGTTACTTAGGTGAAATGAACATCATCTAAAACATTTCACACACTTTTCATAAAGACAAGTAAATCAAAACAAATATATTAAGGGAATGGTCATTTTGGCCAATTTAACTCCCATACCTACTTTGGTTGTCTCAAACTTTCAAAACCTAACAGAAACTTTTCTGGATCTTTGCACCCCTTGAATGTACTCATAACAGAGTATCAAGGCCCACTTTGTGATCATCCAGAAACTTTCAAATGCATAGTTTAAATGACATTTCAAAATTGAATCTTCTTCATATGGGAAGATCCCACTTTTTCAAAACCCACTCAAACAAGCTCAACTTTCAAAACCCAAGCATCTGCAGACTCACCAGCACCAATATAGCAAACCCACCAAAAATCATTTCAAAATTCAAAACTTGATTTCATGCGGCCATTTCATCAAACAGGTTGCAGACACAAATCAAACAAAACCTCAAACACTATAGTGTGCAGTAAATTTGGCCTAACTTGTTCCCTAGTTAGCTCACACACAGCTCAGTAGATCATCTAGAAAGTTAGCCCAACACTAGCACCCCTGTGAGCTTGCCATTGCCATTAATGGTGAACAGCCGAGCACACTCATGTCACCCCATTGTGGACAGCAAGCTAGGAGCAGCAGCAAGCCTAGCCAGCATGTCTGGGTGACCGTCCACCGCCACTCACTCTCCCAGCCGCAAGCGTTGCCAAGCCCTGGACCACGCGCACAAGCCGCGCCCAGACCATGCCGAGCGTGCGCCAGAGCACCACCCTCGACCATCACGCACAGACCGCGCGCCGCCCTCGCCGCGTGCATACACGATCGCCTCCGACCCAGGAGACCGCCAGACATCCCCGTTTGCCACCCCGTGCCATACAGCTACCGCCTGCCGTCGAAGTCGCCGCCTCTGCCACGCAGAGCATCGCCCGTTCCAGACCAAACCACAACGCCCCATGCCTCGCGACCATGTCGTTGAGGATCGCCAGGAGACATAGCACCGTCCCCTACCCTTGCCCATGCCTTTAGCCGCCTGTAACGTCGCCCCCGACGAGCTCACCGTGCGCCCCGACGGTCCCCTCGCTCGACTATAAATAGAGACCACCCCCGCTCGATTTCTTCACACCGTCTCACTCCCCTCTCCTCACTGATCGTACCACACCATTCCCAGAGCAAGGCGAGCACCACCCCGCCGGAATTTCACTGGAGCCTGCCGCTGCCGGAGAAGAAAGGACATAGGGATTGGAGCCGCCCCAGGAGCTGCCGCGACCACCCCTGAGTTCGCCGTCGTCGACTTTGTCATTCGCCCGCCTCGCCGACCCTCGCCAGTACCCTGGTGAGCCCCCAGCGACCCTCACTGGCTGCGCTAGGTTTCGTTCTCGCCGGAGTTGTCTCGCGTCGACGATGACTCCCAGCCGTTAGATTAGAACTAGATCGAACGATCCACGTTGCCCCATACCGCTTCGCCCAGCCCCATGTCACTGACGAGTGGGGACACCCACTTAAGCAGCCCGCGGGAGCATTGCGCTTAGCAGGCCGGCCTGTTAGATTTTCCCGCGCAGCCCAGTTATTCAAATTAAACCTTTTTCTATTTCTTTTGAAACACACTTCAGCACCGAACTTCAAAAATCAACCCAGATCGATTCAGTGCATCAAATTGGATGAAACCAATTTTGTTGGAAAGGTCTGTGAATGCTGAATCCAAGCCCATTGGATTCAAGTCATTTGGATCTGTAGATCACCCATAGTAAAAATAACAAGGCAGAAGCTTTTCTGCATTCAAACATTTTTCAAATTTAAACCATAATAGCTTTTGAGTTGATTCCAACTCTCAAAAATCACATTTAACCATACCTTTCAGAATATATATAAATATATAGGTTTACTTGCAGAAATATTGCTCAAGTAATAAAAGAATGCTCCATAAGCATTTCTAGTCACTTTAATTAATTAAAATAAAAGGGTAAAACCTTATTAAATTGTGACACCACTTTAAATCACATTCCCATGGACTACAATATGTGGTGATGACATGTGTCAACATGATCCCATGTTTAGTTTGGAGAATATTAAATCTTAAGTAGTTTTTCAGTGAGTAGAAATTACTTTTCTAAAAATAAAAAGTTTTACACCAAGCCTTAACCTTGTAAGGTTAGAGATGATGTTAGATCATCTATAAGACCCTTCTGTGTGATGATTGCAAGTAGTTAAGTATTGTTTGGTGATTGTGTACCTCGTATTTATTCATAGACGCTAGTACCGACCAAGGCTACGAGGAGGAAGGAGGCTACTACGAAGAGGAAGCCGAGGAGAACTTCAACCACTGCTCTGCACAAGGCAAGCTGATACTATACCAATGCAAGCTAACCCTTGCAAGATACCCTACTGATACCACAAACCCATACTTGTGATATGACTACTATATGCCTTAAGCATATGTGATCATACCCACTTGATGAACCAAATCCTAGTTTTATGTGCCAGCTTCTTACTTTATTTATTTATCAAAGCTTACTTAGAGTCTACCTAAGAGTTTGGTAGATACTAGACAGTAGTGCTGAAGGTTGCATAAAGAGCATAAAATTTGGCCTAGGACAGAAACCTTGATATCAGCCTAAGATATAAGGTTGGACTTAGTAAAACTCCATTAGTTACCACCCCTCATTAGTACTACCCCCACCTGTAGATGCTAGTGCTAAGCATAAAACTTGATCAACTTTAGGTGGGAATACTTGGTGGAAAAATGGTTATGAAAACCTTGGAATGATGGATCATTCTATTGAAATGTTTTCGACATGTGTTTCCAAACCCTTGATGATTTTGGTGATGAAAATGTTGAGGCATGAGCCTTAGCCCTTTATAAAAATGATGGTTGTCTGGATGCGATACCATTCCAATTTTAGCGTACAACCACAATACCCGAATATTGGGTAAGTCTTGACTGGAAACTTATATACCTTAGTATTAGTTCCCTCACGGCCAAGGTCTGAGTTGAGGCTACCTTGTGACGATTGTCCACCTGTGCAGTACCCAAGATGACAGTGAGTCATGGTTGGGAGGCCAAACTCACAGGAGAGGTGCTTATACTAGGGCGTGTAATTGAAAGGTTAGGATTGATTATCCGCATACTGAGTATGGTGAATTCAGGATTTGTTCCTGACGGATGTATCGAATGTTGTGGTTAAAGTGTACAATCTCTGCAGAGTGTCAAACTATTCGAATAGCCGCGTCCGTGGTCATGGACAGTTGGAGTGGCCATACTGTTCCCCCGTCAAACTTTCCAAAATGACTTGTGAAATGAATTGAGACTTTGACTTGACCACAACAGGGTTGTGACTTGAATTACAAGATCCCACTTAGGAGTTATAAGATTGTGACTAGCTTTGGAACTGAGTAGAGATAAACCTGGCTTTTTGCAAAACAACCCTAGAGCCTAGTGTCCTATTATCCAAAAACCCCTTACCTGTTAGTATTAGTTTGCGAGTACTTAAAGAGTACTCATGGCTTTGTCCCTGGCTATTCCCATGGCCAGACTATGAAGAGGAGTACCTGGAAGATGGACCCCAGGAAGGTTACGACAACTAGGATCATCTCCCATCGTCAGCATTGCCTGTGACCCCGAAGATGGAGCTTCGCCTACGCTACCGTTATTATTACGTGGTCCGCTGCTTGAAGTTGTATTAAGAACTGGATCATGAGATCCCTATTTGTGTAAGAACTTATGTATCGTTTGTAATGGATGAAGTACTATGGTATCCAATTCTGTTATGTCTCGCAAAAATGGTAATCCTGGGATTGTGATGTATGGCATAGCAGGCATCTAGGATTGAAAAATCCGGGTGTTGACAAGTTGGTATCAGAGCCATCCTGACCATAGGAGACCCTAGTTAGACTGGACGTCGAACCAAAAACTTAGTTTCAAAACCAAAGAAAAATAAATATTTACAAAAACCTATTCTCATTCTTATCTCTTTGATTCTTTCATAAAACTTCATGTTCCTCAAAAACTCTTGCAAAATACATAAAATTTTGACACACTTGATCACTCTGCTAATCTACTCATCCTCTATTTTTATAGATGGACGTGAAGCACAGCAAGTTTTATCAGTTGGGGAATGGAGGAGACCTTATCTTTGAGAGGGATCTGGATCAGCTTTCGGAACTTATGGAGCGTCCACACCCCAAGTTCTTCGGAGCTCAGCTCAATGATCAAGGAGGAGAAGATCTGCAGTGGCTAATTGTTGCAAGTCTCCGAGGAAAGATTGAACCTCCCACTGCGGAAGGAATTCAGTTTACCTTAAGAGAGAACAACTGGCTCGATGGACTTGCCAGAGCAATGCAGGAATCTCTCTCCCGTCTGTGTGGGCAGAGCATCAATCAGATCAAGGGAACCCGCTTTGAGTTTTTCCCAAGGCGTTATGCAAATGGACAACCACTGGAAGCCCCGTATCACCCTGAGCTGAAGACTCAATTGGACCACCTTAGCTTCATGATGTATGATCGTCAGCAGGAGTTGGACAACTGTCGTGACTATTGCAACCACAAGTCTGCCATCATCAAGACGAAGGATCAAACCATAGCCATGCTAGCAAAGGATCACAAGTCTCGTCGCCGTCAACTCGACAAGAAGGAGCGCATTATTGCCCGTCTTCGCCACCGCATCTCATCTCTAGAGGAGACCATCCACGAGAGAGACATGCAGTTAGAGGAAAGGGAGAATGCAGGAGAGGATCTTCGTGGAGACCCTTACTCTTATCTCAGCGATGACGATGATTTTCTGGAAGATCAGGCCATGGACTTCTTCACCGATGAGGATGATTTCTCCTTCATCGATGATAATGAAGATGATGAAGCCACAGACTCCGAGGAGTAGTAGCACTGAGCACTAGCGTAGTGAGTAGTATCGGTCCCACTGTATCGTAGATTTCAGAATGGTTCTTAAAACCATCTGTTTTCCTTGTTGTGATGTGTGTTGTACTGTGTGCTATGAATGAATGAATGAAAAAGCAAGTTTCTAGAAAAATCTGAGTCAAACCTTTAAAAAACTTTTCAAAGACCCCAAAAACCTTAGAAAAATTCCCTCTTTTCTCATGATTTATCTATGCCACGTGGAGGAAGTGGTTCAGCCCCGGACCCGATGTTGCAGATTCTGCAAATGTTGACCTCTGACCACGAAGCTGAAAGAGCGGAACGTCAAGCCAACCTAGCCACTCTGCAACAAATAGCCCAACTAGCCCACAACAACCAAGGCCACGGAAATCAGGACAACCATGGATCTAAGCTCAAAAATTTTCAGAATACTAACCCACCCATTTTCACCAAGTCAGAAGAACCCTTAGACACCGATGATTGGCTGCAAACCATGGAAAATAACCTAGAAGTCGCCGGAGTGGAAGCCAACGAGAAAGTCCTGTTCGCCACCCATTATCTAGACGGAGATGCCAGGGCATGGTGGAACAGTGTTCGTGCCATGACCGGAGGCCAGATGATGACCTGGGAGGAATTCAAGGTCAAGTTTAGCAGAACCCATGTGCCACCAGGTTTGATCAAGAGAATGAGAGACGAGTTCAGAGAGTTGAAGCAAGGGAGGATGACTGTAGTGGAATACCGTGACAAATTTTTGTCATTAGCTAGGTATGCCCCGGACGAGATAGACACCGAAGCCAAGAAGAAAGAAAGATTCCTGAATGGTCTGCATGACGAGATGCAGACGGTGTTAGTCAATATCCCCTTTGCTGATATTGAAGCCCTTGTCGATTCAGCCATCCAGATGGAAGGAAAGATCAACCAAGCCAATGAAAACCACAAGCGTCGCATGATGCATCAACCAGGAACCCATCAGACCCCAAAGTATCGCCCCAACCCATCTCCAGGATTTGCCCCAAGAACCCATATACCCCCTATGACCCGTCCAACCTACCCCAACCGTGGAAACCCTAGACCCGGAGGAAATCACACCAACCCTGGCAACTCTAGCAATTTCACCCGTGCCCCACCAAAGTTCAACACCAACAATGCTACCGCCAATCCCAACACTGCCCCGAGGACTGGAAGCAATGTTGTGCCTGTCACAGCCAAGGACAAGTCACAAGTGACCTGTTATGACTGTGGAAATAAAGGCCACTATTCCAACGAGTGTCCCAACAAGAAGAATGCTACAGCACCCAATACCAACGTCCCAGCTCAGCAGCAGCGTCGTGTCCAGCCAGGGAGAAGATTTGCCCTAGGAAATTCACTCAACCGCAATGGCCGTATTTTTCTCATGCATGTTGAAGAAGCTCAGGAAGCGCCAGACGTCGTGCTGGGTATGTTTTCTGTTAATTCAGTACTTGCAAGAGTGTTGTTTGATTCTGGTGCATCGCATTCATTTGTCACCAAAGAATTTGCATGCACTAGTAAAATTCAACCAACCAAATTGAAGCATGTGATGATTGTACAAATTCCCGGATCAACCACCAAGGCTAGGCAAATTTGCAAAGACGTCCCTATCCGAATCCATGGCATAGATTTTTATGCTAATCTAATAGTACTCGGAACTAAAGGTTTGGAAGTAGTACTAGGAATGGATTGGATGTCCAAACATAAGGGATTGATTGACTGTGCCAAGAAAGCCATCACCATGACCAGTACCACCGGAATATCAGTCGAGCATATATCTGAAACCTTACCTCGCCAATTCAAGTGTAACAAGAGTCTAGCCCAACCTACCATTGACCAAGTCCGGATAGTCTGTGAATACCCCGATGTATTTCCATATGTTTTGCCCGGTATGCCCCCAGATCGAGATATCGAGTTTATCATTGAACTAATCCCCGGAACAGGACCCATAGCCCAGAGACCCTATAGTATGAACCCATCGGAGTTAGAAGAACTGAAGAAGCAACTAGATTCCATGCTAGAAATTGGACTAATTCAACCAAGTGCGTCACCATGGAGATCACCTGTCTTGTTTGTGGACAAGAAAGATGGAGATAACCGTTTGTGTACGGATTATCGAAAGTTGAATGATGTCACCATCAAGAACAAGTACCCCTTGCCCAAGATAGAAGATTTGTTTGATCAGTTGACCGGTGCCCAGGTATTTTCTAAGATTGATCTTAGAACTGGCTATCATCAACTCAAGATTCGTGCAGAGGATATTCCAAAGACTGCCTTTACCACCCGATATGGATTGTACGAGTATACAGTCATGTCTTTTGGATTAACCAATGCCCCCGCTTATTTCATGAATCTCATGAATAAGATTTTTATGGACTTCCTGGATAAGTTTGTCGTTGTTTTCATCGATGACATTCTGATTTATTCCAAATCAGAAGAAGAACATGAGCTACACCTAAGGACCATTCTTGGAACCCTTAGAGAGCATCAGTTGTATGCAAAGTTTAGCAAATGTGAATTCTGGTTACAGGAGGTAGGATTCCTCGGTCACATTGTATTGGCCGAAGGAATTGCTGTTGACCGTGCCAAAGTGAAAGATGTAGAAGATTGGCAAGCCCCAACCACTCAAACCCAAGTTCGTGCTTTTCTCGGATTGGCGGGATATTACCGCAAATTCGTAGAAGGATTCTCGAGTATCGCCCGACCCATGACCCAATTGCTGAAGAAGGACAAGAAGTTTGAATGGACAGACAAGTGTGAAGCGAGTTTTCAAGAACTCAAGAGGAGATTGATATCACCCCCAATATTGATCATGCCAGATATCACGAAGCCCTTCGATGTGTATTGTGACGCATCCAAGATTGGTCTCGGATGTGTGCTAATGCAAGAATGCAAGGTTATATCTTATCTATCTCGACAATTGAAGCAACATGAGCAAAACTACCCAACCCATGACCTCGAACTCGCAGTCGTAGTTCTAGCCCTGAAGACATGGAGACATTACCTGATGGGAAATCGTTGTGAGATTTATTCGGATCACAAGAGCCTAAAGTACATATTCACTCAGAAGGAGCTAAATATGAGGCAGAGAAGATGGATTGAGCTAATCAAGGATTATGACCTGGACATTCACTATCACCCTGGTAAAGACAACGTGGTAGCCGATGCCCTTAGCAGATTGCCGTGCCGCTTGAACTCCATGATTTTGAAGGAGCAACCAAGTCTGCACAAGGAGATGGAAGATTTTTGAATGGAATTAGTAGGTGAAGGATTTTTGGCTAGCATAGAACTTCAGCCCACTTTGATCAGTCAGATTAAAGAAGCGCAGAAGGGAAATGCTAGTATCAACGGAATCAAGCGTCGTACCGGTACAGGCAAAGTACCCGGATTCACCGAGGACGAAGTAGGAGTTTTGTGGTACAAAGGACGCCTTTGTGTACCCGCAGATTCGGAGTTGAAAGAAGTTATCTTGAAAGAGGCTCATGATACTCTTTATTCTATCCATCCCGGAGGAACAAATATGTATCAAGATTTGAAAGAGCAATTTTGGTGGCATAAGATGAAGAGAGAAATCGGAAGCTATATCGCCAAGTGTGATATATGCCAGCGAGTCAAGGCGGGACATCAAAGACCCGCTGGATTGTTGCAACCTTTGCAAATTCCGGAATGGAAATGGGATTCTGTAGGAATGGACTTTATCACTGGACTACCTACTTCTAGTAGGGGAAATGACTCTATCTGGGTCATAGTGGACAGATTGTCCAAAGTCGCCCATTTCTTGCCCGTCAAAACCACCTATCAGAGTTCGAAGCTAGCGGAGTTGTACATCGCTAGAATCGTTAGTTTGCACGGAGTCCCCACGGACATAGTATCGGATCGAGGAACTCAGTTTACCTCGAGGTTCTGGAAGAAAGTCCAAGAAGGTTTAGGAACCCGCCTAGATATCAGTACCGCGTATCACCCTCAGACCGATGGACAAACGAAGCGAGTAAACCAAATACTCGAAGATATGCTTAGAGCATGTGTGCTAGAATATGGATCCAAGTGGGAAGACTGTCTGCCTTTTGCAGAATTTTCATACAACAATAGTTATCAAGCCAGTTTGCAAATGGCCCCATTTGAATTCATGTACGGAAGAAAGTGTCGCACCCCTTTGAACTGGTCGGAAGTAGGAGAGAGTCAGATCTTCGGACCCGACATCCTACGAGAAGCAGAAGAGAAGGTTCACAAGATTCGTGAGCATCTCAAGACCGCCGAATCCCGACAGAAGAGTTATGCCGACTAGAGACGTCGAGACCTCGCCTTCAACATCGGAGATTTTGTTTATCTGAAAGTGTCGCCATTGAAGGGAATGCAGCGTTTCCAACTCAAAGGAAAGTTAGCCCCCAGATATATCGGACCTTTCAAAATGTTGAACCGTCGAGGAGAAGTATCTTATCAACTGGAACTACCTGAAGAGATGTCAGCTGTGCACAATGTGTTCCATATCTCATTACTTCGCAAATGTCTCGAAGTCCCCGAGAAGACCGAAGTGTTCAAGAATATCGATCATCAGACCATAGAGATCAACAATGATCTGACCTATCCCGAAGTGCCCATCCGCATTTTGGAAGAAGCTTTTCGAACTACCCGAACCCGAAGCATCAAGTTTCTCAAGATTCAGTGGAGCAACCACACAGAAGAGGAAGCTACCTGGGAGCGCGAAGATCACATTAGGACGGAGTTTCCCGATCTCTTCAAATCCTAGGTAATCTTTTCATCCTTTTTCAAATCTCGGGACGAGATTTTGTTTAAGGGGGGAAGGTTTGTAACATCCCAAAAATACCAAACTTAGATCATCAAACACTAATCATTAAGATTAGGGCTAACAAAAACTTTTCTAAATAAAATCATGAATGCATGCATATGTGTATGCATAGATTTTGAAATCCTTTAAACCCACCTTGTTTGTGTGATCCATTGCTTGTAAAATGTTTCTTAGGTGAAATGAACATCATCTAAAACATTTCCCACACTTTTCATAAAGACAAGTAAATCAAAACAAATATATTAAGGGAATGGTCATTTTGGCCAATTTAACTCCCATACCTACTTTGGCTGTCTCAAACTTTCAAAACCTAACAGAAACTTTTCTGGATCTTTGCACCCCTTGAATGTACTCATAACAGAGTATCAAGTCCCACTTTGTGATCATCCAGAAACTTTCAAATGCATAGTTTAAATGACATTTCAAAATTGAATCTTCTTCATATGGGAAGATCCCACTTTTTCAAAACCCACTCAAACAAGCTCAACTTTCAAAACCCAAGCATCTGTAGACTCACCAGCACCAATCTAGCAAACCCACCAAAAATCATTTCAAAATTCAAAACTTGATTTCATGCGGCCATTTCATCAAACAGGTTGCAGACACAAATCAAACAAAACCTCAAACACTATAGTGTGCAGTAAATTTGGCCTAACTTGTTCCCTAGTTAGCTCACACACAGCTCAGTAGATCATCTAGAAAGATTAGCCCAACACTAGCACCCCTGTGAGCTTGCCATTGCCATTAATGGTGAACAGCCGAGCACACTCATGTCACCCCATTGTGGACAGCAAGCTAGGAGCAGCAGCATGTCTGGGAGGCAGCCCACCGTCCACCGCCACTCACTGTCCCAGCCGCAAGCGTTGCCAAGCCCTGGACCAAGCGCACAAGCCGCGCCCAGACCATGCCGAGCGTGCGCCAGAGCGCCACCCTTGACCATCACCCACAGACCGCGCGCCGCCCTCGCCGCGTGCATATACGATCGCCACCGACCCAGGAGACCCCCAGACATCCCCGTTTGCCACCCCGTGCCATACAACCACCGCCCGCCGTCGAAGTCGCCGCCTCTGCCGCGCAGAGCACCGCCCGTTCCAGACCAAACCACACAGCCCCATGCCTCGCGACCATGTCGTTGAGCATCGCCAGGAGACACAGCACCGTCCCCTACCCTTGCCCATGCCTTTAGCCGCCTGTAACGTCGCCCCCGATGAGCTCACCGTGCGCCCGACGGTCCCCTCGCTCGACTATAAATAGAGACCACCCCCGCTCGATTTCGTCACACCATCTCACTCCCCTCTCCTCACTGATCGTACCACACCATTCCTAGAGCAAGGCGAGCACCACCCCGCCGGAATTTCACTGGAGCCTGCCGCTGCCGGAGAAGAAAGGAGCCAGCGATTGGAGCCGCCCCAGGAGCTGCCGCGACCACCCCTGAGTTCGCCGTCGTCGACTTCGTCGTTCGCCCGCCTCGCCGACCCTCGCCAGTACCCTGGTGAGCCCCCAGCGACCCTCACTGGACGCGCTAGGTTTCGTTCTCGCCGGAGTTGTCTCGCGTCGACGATGACTCCCAGCTGTTAGATTAGAACTAGATCGAACGATCCACGTTGCCCCATACCGCTTCGCCCAGCCCCGTGTCACTGACGAGTGGGGGCACTCACTTAAGCAGCCCGCGGGAGCACTGCGCTTAGCAGGCCGGCCCGTTAGATTTTCCCGCGCAGCCCAGTTATTCAAATTAAACCTTTTTCTATTTCTTTTCAAACACACTTCAGCACCGAACTTCAAAAATCAACCCAGATCGATTCAGTGCATAAAATTGGATGAAACCAATTTTGTTGGAAAGGTCTGTGAATGCTGAATCCAAGCCCGTTGGATTCAAGTCATTTGGATCTGTAGATCACCCATAGTAAAAATAACAAGGCAGAAGCTTTTCTGCATTCAATTATTTTTCAAATTTAAACCATAATAGCTTTTGAGTTGATTCCAACTCTCAAAAATCACATTTAACCATACCTTTCAGAATATATAAAAATATATAGGTTTACTTGCAGAAATGTTGCTCAAGTAATAAAAGAATGCTCCATAAGCATTTCTAGTCACTTTAATTAATTAAAATAAAAGGGTAAAACCTTATTAAATTGTGACACCACTTTAAATCACATTCCCATGGACTACAATATGTGGTGATGACATGTGTTAACATGATCCCATGTTTAGTTTGGAGAATATTAAATCTTAAGTAGTTTTTCAGTGAGTAGAAATTACTTTTCTAAAAATAAAAAGTTTTAAAACAAGCCTTAACCTTGTAAGGTTAGAGATGATGTTAGATCATCTATAAGACCCTTGTGTGTGATGATTGCAAGTAGTTAAGTATTGTTTGGTGATTGTGTACCTCGTATTTATTCATAGACGCTAGTACCGACCAAGGCTACGAGGAGGAAGGAGGATACTACGAAGAGGAAGCCGAGGAGAACTTCAACCACTGCTCTGCACAAGGCAAGCTGATACTATACCAATGCAAGCTAACCCTTGCAAGATACCCTACTGATACCACAAACCCATACTTGTGATATGACTACTATATGCCTTAAGCATATGTGATCATACCCACTTGATGAACCAAATCCTAGTTTTATGTGCCAGCTTCTTACTTTATTTCTTTATCAAAGCTTACTTAGAGTCTACCTAAGAGTTTGGTAGATACTAGACAGTAGTGCTGAAGGTTGCATAAAGAGCATAAAATTTGGCCTAGGACAGAAACCTTGATATCAGCCTAAGATATAAGGTTGGACTTAGTAAAACTCCATTAGTTACCACCCCTCATTAGTACTACCCCCACCTGTAGATGCTAGTGCTAAGCATAAAACTTGATCAACTTTAGGTGGGAATACTTGGTGGAAAAATGGTTATGAAAACCTTGGAATGATGGATCATTCTATTGAAATGTTTTGGACATGTCTTTCCAAACCCTTGATGATTTTGGTGATGAAAATGTTGAGGCATGAGCCTTAGCCCTTTATAAAAATGATGGTTGTATGGATGCGATACCATTCCAATTTTAGCGTACAACCACAATACCCGAATATTGGGTAGGGCTTGACTGAAAACTTATATACCTTAGTATTAGTTCCCTCACGGCCAAGGTCTGAGCTGAGGCTACCTTGTGACGATTGTCCACCTGTGCAGTACCCAAGATGACAGTGAGTCATGGTTGGGAGGCCAAACTCACAGGAGAGGTGCTTATACTAGGGCGTGTAATTGAAAGGTTAGGATTGATTATCCGCATACTGAGTATGGTGAATTCAGGATTTGTTCCTGACGGATGTATCGAATGTTGTGGTGAAAGTGTACAATCTCTGCAGAGTGTCAAACTATTCGAATAGCCGCGTCCGCGGTCATGGACAGTTGGAGTGGCCATACTGTTCCCCCGTCAAACTTTCCAAAATGACTTGTGAAATGAATTGAGACTTTGACTTGACCACAACAGGGTTGTGACTTGAATTACAAGATCCCACATAGGAGTTATAAGATTGTGACTAGCTTTGGAATTGAGTAGAGATAAACCTAGATTTTTGCAAAACAACCCTAGAGCCTAGTGTCCTATTATCCAAAAACCCCTTACCTGTTAGTATTAGTTTGCGAGTACTTAAAGAGTACTCATGGCTTTGTCCCTGGCTATTCCCATGGCCAGACTATGAAGAGGAGTACCTGGAAGATGGACCCCAGGAAGGTTACGACAACTAGGATCATCTCCCATCGTCAGCATTGCCTGTGACCCCGAAGATGGAGCTTCGCCTATGCTACCGTTATTATTACGTATTCCGCTGCTTGAAGTTGTATTAAGAACTGGATCATGAGATCCCTATTTGTGTAAGAACTTATGTATCGTTTGTAATGGATGAAGTACTATGGTATCCAATTCTGTTATGTCTCACAAAAATGGTAATCCTGGGATTGCGATGTATGGCATAACAGGCATCTAGGATTGAAAAATCCGGGTGTTGACATGAGGTGTGCGCTTAAGTGTGCATGGTCGGGGGCGACAATAATGCAGGCAATAACGTGAATTGAACGCCGGAGTAAATCGGCAGCGAACGGCTGGCGCGATGAAGACGATGGTGACGTGGCGTGGGACCTGCCTGTCAGCGAAAGAGAGAGAGTGGGAGTGGGTCCTCTGCGTTAGTGACTGTGTGGGTTCTTTTCCTGGTGAAAACGTTTCGCGCGTGGGGTATGTCGGGCGGGCTCTTGCTGGGCTTAGTGGGTTGGCCAGTTGGGTTTGGTCCGATTCATTTTTTATACTGAATGCCTTTTTCTTTTTCTATTTGATTTTCTGTTTTGATTTTCAAACAAACAATTCAAACAACAAATGAATTCAAACCTTTGCCCAAAATTTGTATAATTTTTAGTTCTGTTTAATAACACAATTCAAAGTCCAAAATAAAACAATACTTTTATTCTTTTTGGATCTATTTAATAATTAAATAAAATAGTCCTTAGTTATTAATTCAAATAGAATTTAATTTATTAAAACCTCCATTTGAAATCCAACTAATACCCAAATCATTTCAGTAGATTTTATTTGAAAATACAAAATACTTGGAAAACTTGTTTAAATAAAATATCAAGTTTTAGTGTTTATTAAAAATGGAAAAGCCTTTACTTTAAAATTGGGTATTAATAAACCCTCATTATTTTATTTAAATAAACCTTTACTCTTTTAATCAAAACAAAATATTTTATTTCAAAAGCTTGGCCAAGGTTTAATTTGGCTCTATAAAATAATACTTATTTATATTTCTACCTTTTCATTTGAAAACCAAATCTTTTTATTAAAAGATCCAAAAATAGTAATTCAAATTATTTAAAATTTTCTTTATTATTTTTTTATCTTTTTAAATCCTTTTAGGATTTATTTGATCAAAATAGGTTTGAAGGTTTCCAATTGGAAATCAAAAAGTTTCTTCTCACCCTAAAAATCAACATTTGTTTATTTTGTTTATTTATTTTTCACATAACAAGATTTGGAAATTCTTGGGATGTGACAGAAACCTATGCCTACTACCAAAATAAACCCCAGCCACCTGAAGATCTATGGACCAAGTATATCTCCAAACAAAAGGAATGGGCGGGAGCTATTCCAAGTAAACCTGAGCAGAACCATTATGAATGGGGAGTAGAATATCAAGGTGGAACTATAGGAAATCCTATACCTTGTGATACAGGTATCGGAGAAGAGATCAACTACAACCATAGAGAGCCTTATGGACCATATGGGGGTAATACCAATCCAATCGACTTAGAGGAGTATTCCGGTAGCTACTATACTAATATGTATGAATGGACCCAAGAAAAGGCGAAGGAAACCTCTTACTTTGAGGAAGCGTTGCCGGAAGCGCAGGTATATCTTGTAGAAGATTACGCCAACTCCATTCATTTTTCAATGACTAATCTCAATCTAGGTACTTCTAATCTAGAATACGCACCTCCTGGATGCTCTTATGCTCCAGAAGGTAGTCGTAGGACTTCACGTCATCATGGACAGAACATCAGGAAGCACTAGAAGAAGGTGAAAGTAAGAGTGGATGGAAGTCCGAAGGGATGAGTGCTTGAATAATGAACATAGAGGGTAATGCGTATTGTAGTTTGAAGGGTTTGTTGAAATAAGTGAGGATATACTCACAAGAACAAGAAGTTCTTGTAAGATAGTTGTATAATGTATATATGAGGCAAACCGTTGGAACGATCAGTTCATCTGTAAATTATCTATAATACATGGTATATGTTTTGTTGTTTGTCGACTTTTGGATTTTCTTGAATCTTCTTGTTTGGCTAGATCTGTACATGAAGTTTGACTTGGTGTGCAAATGCATGATGTAACACCCAGTTATTACTTGATGGTATAGACCTAGATAGGAATGGGACGCCGTGTAAGTGAGTGACGGGTTCCGTATACCAAGAAGGAGGTGTACATGAAGAATAGAGCAACAAGAAGTAGTGAAATTTAGTTCACCAGAAATAGGTGATGTTGCTAAGAAGTTAATAAAACAGTTATACCATATTCATGGAAGTATCATGAATAAGTACAACTAAGAAATTTTGGAACAAAGTGGTATTCGAGCTCTGATAACTCAGAGGGAATATTAGTATTAGGTCATAAATCAAAGTGTAATACCTATACTCTAGGATGATCCGCAGCTGGTATTTGATCCGCATGCAGGTATTTGAACCTCAGTCGGTATCTTGTCTGCAGCTGGTATTGGTTAAAATAGTTAATCAGATCATCTTAAATGTTGCATAAAGAGCATAAAACTTGGCCTAAATAGGAAAGGAGACAGAGAAGTATAATATTAAGGCGACCGAGTTCAAGATGTTTCGCGGAATCAACGCTATCTAAGATAGCATGACCAAACAAATAGTAAAACAAATATTGCAAGAAGAATCGCTTCAGAGATCCACAAATGAGTGGTTATACCATAAGTCTTTCATGAAACCATACATAAGTGAAGCATGAGTAGAATAGAGACCAATATGTGTATTATAAAGTATATGGTTACTATATAGGTAGTATCGAGACTTAAGTAAACCCTAAGGGGGAGAGTAAATAGTAAATGTAAATATTGTTAACTAAACCTCCGAGTAATGATACTTAATAGAGTATTAAAGATACTAACAAAAGGTTGTTTAAAAGCTGAATCGGGTAAGAACTTGAGTGTGATAAATAGGATTAGTTTTAATGAACTAATTCCAAAGAAAACAACTCTTTGATGGCCCTAAAAAGGGGAGGAACTAAATGTGTTCAAACCAAATCTTCGAAAGGATTATCAATAGAAACCGTTCAAAGACAAGCCAAATATAGCCTTGTGACCACAACTAATGGCTAATTGAAAGTTGAAGCCTATTATAGTTAAACTTCCTAAACCTTGTATAATATAGTAAGGAAGTTCGAAGATCAAGTGAAGGAGTTAGAATAGAATTCTAAACAGGAAATTGAACCAAATATGAGACTCCAATTAAAGCATATTATAAAAAGAATATATCCCTAAGGGACTAAAAGTAAAAGGAACTTTGGAGTATGAAGAAAACAAGTTGGAGATTGACAAGAATGTTATGAATCTGAGGAAAGGATCTGGATATGGGATACTATAATTATTCCCATTAAGGTTATCATGGAGTTGAGAAATGTCATAACCAAAATAGGACAGTTCCTCATTCCGAAACGTGAGAGTATACGAACTTAGAGGACAAAGTTTATTTTAAGGGGGACAGTCTTTAACATCCCAGCATTAGAGTTTAGAAATAAGATGAACCCAGATGTGTGCATTGCATTCATGCATAGAAAATCTGAATAATTTTCGCGCTTTTGAACAAAACTTGTCAAAGGGATTGAAGCTTCTCTTAACTTGATCGAAGTGAAGTAGATCATCAAGTTGACTGCGATAAGTTTCAAAATGACCCTTGTTAAAACTTTATTTTGGGTAAAGGATATTTGATCTAAGGGTAGATAAAATATTAAAAAACATTAAACCTGAATACATTACTTAATGATTTATAATTGATCCTTAAGTGATCATAGCATGGTATTCATCACACAATTCATGAATACCAAATTGTGAGTATAACTTAAGCAATGGGGGTGTAACAACTAAATCTTGATCTATATTAATCTTGTCTACTTATACTATGAGTATCATGGTAACCCCTAACCTTAACTTTTAAGTGAGGTTGAGTAGGAAAGAAACTAAGAAAATATCATTCATTATATGTTTTATTTTCCACCTCAATCCTTATCATCTCTATTGAATCTTATGCTAATATCTGTTGTTCATCAATGTTGAATAATCAACTATTGATTTGCCAATTCTTAACCTATCAAATCTTGATCCATTAACCCTGTCCTTCTATTATCATTCTCTAAGGATTATCAAGAAAGAAGAAAGAGTAGGTTAATAGTAATGCTAGTCTTAGAGGTCATCTATAGAATGGGAGTGACTTAAGAGCATCAAATCAATATGATAATTGGTAGAGTTAACTCATTTCTAGATGGATAGAAGAGTTATTCTGGTTATTTATTTTTATGGCGACAAAGAAGATTATAAGTACGAAAATTAAAGATAGCTATAAGGAGTAATCTTATTGAATTAAGAAGGTATAGTCATAAATAAAATCTTCTTTTTAGTAAAAATGTACTAAGAAGATAATCACAATACCACCATAATATGAAGAGAAGTTTGAATATAAGTTATTGGAGCCTAGTAGACATAAGATAATGTGGCTAAGCTGAAGGTAGTGCAACAGGAAGTTGTTGAAGTACTGTTATTATCCTTACAAGATAGTTAACCTTGAGGAAAGTAGGTTTTGATAGATACACCTAATGGAGAAAGGTTAGTGATGAAGGATAAAGGAAGTAAATAATGGGAATTAGAAGCAACTATTAAATGAATTAGAGGATAATCATTCCAGTGGAATTAGATTCATAAGAAACACTTTAGAGAAGAGGATGATCCCTATGGGGAGATCATGTTGAGCTTAGTGTCAACCTCATTGAATTACAACTGGATTTAGAAGGTGGAAGAGTAGGTGATAATGTTCTTGTGAAGTAAAGCTTATCATGTTAACCATGATGATGTGTATGCAGAAGTAATATATCTAGAAAAGGAATTCCTTAATGAGGAGTCCAAACTTATGAAATATGGAAGTTAGGAATTCTTGGTAAAGACTCATCTTTAAATATTTAACCAAACATAATACCATCTGATTTGATTGACTTATACTCCTATTTCCACAATTCTTTATAGGAATATTTTCCTATAGCAAGCATTTAAGTATATCTTATTATTTCAAAACATGAACACTATAAGTGCCTAGGAATCATAATTATCAACCCTTATTTTTAAGTCATTCTAAAAAGAACAACCCTAATACTTTACCTTATATAATGATCTCATTTTTAATCACAAAAATAAGGGCAATATGTCTTCAGCCATAATGTTCATTCACATTTACAAAACAATAATATAAACCCTAGAATGAACTATTTCTACCAATGGTATGCCTTGATAAAAATCATAGAAATATAGGATAACTATGAAGAATCTATATAAGTGCCTTAATTGTTCCTCCAGAATAATGGATTAATTGTTTTATTTTATTAAAGTGTCATTCTTATGTGCTTGAGCTTAAATAAATTCAAATCATAAAACAAGAAATTTTGAAACAGATTTAATAATAAATACAAAGTATGTTATGAAAATAAAGATTCATAACAAAAGTACTTATATAAAGAAAAATAATAAAAAAATATCAGTATATTAAAAAACTCATAAAAGAACCTTAATACACTTTATTATTTCTGCAATCATTCAGCAAATAAAATCTATAAAGAAAAATTCAATTCCAATGAGCTAATTCAAATCTGAAATCAAAACTGACAATTAAGAAAGGAAATAAAAAGAAAAGAAGAATCTGGCCCGAGCAGTAAGCTGGCCCAGCATTCCTCTGCCTATCCATTGCTTGCGAGTTGCAGCCAGCTTCTTCCGCTCAGTTAGTCGAAGCCCAACACCAGCCCAGGCCCACGTACCCCTTTGTCCATTCTATCGTCATCGTCCACCTCTCGTCGCGCCCGAAGCAGCTCGCTGGCGCCAGCGCCGCTGCTCACCGGCATGGAGATCCGTGTCGCCGACCGCCAGAGGGGATAAGGAGGCCACGATGACATCGCTCTGTCTCGTCCTCATCTACTCCCTCTTCCTCTAAAGCTCTCTCTCTCGATTTCTTCCTCCGAGCTAAAATCCTAGCTAGCCTCGTTGTCGTGTCGCACCTCCCCACTCCTTTCTAAGTAGCCATGGAGACGCCCCGTGCTTCGTAGATCCTCTAGGTGGAGTCCAGCATCAAGGGGACCACTTGGGAGGGAGTATTTTTCCGTTCCTTTTCGCGGTAGTTCGTCAGAATCCTCGTCGGAGAGCTCGTCTCCAACCGCTCCAGTCCTCGCCGATACCACCACTACAACCAGGGTGAGTCATTGATGCTCAAGCATCGATCCTCTCTTCCTATCGCGCTCTCTAGCATGATCGCTCTATAGCGCCACTGTACGCCGCCGTCAGTTGTCGTTGTTTCCGTAGCTTCGATGACCATATTTGAGCAGCGCTGCCACTATATGGTTCCGCATGTCACGCTGAATCAAACTAGACTAGTGTCGTTTGTTAGGGCGTCGTAGATCGTCGTCGGCGACCATCAACTGGCAGTGGTGGCCGCGCTGACGTCATCCTGACGCCATGCTCGTGTTACTCTTGACCTAGTCCACTAGTTGACCTTTCAACGCCTAGGTGGCATACTGACGTGGCCTTGACCCCACTAATCAGTGACCTAGGGTAACTCTGGATGTGGTATAAAAAGTAATTTCTGTTTAGAAAACAAATAAAATGTTATAAGTCTAAATTCAAATATTCCAAAATTAAATAAAATCATTAAATCATATTAACTCAATAACTTATATTTTATAATTCAGAAAAATATGTGTAATATATGAAAATGTTTAGAAAAATAAAATCTATAACCTAAAACTATTATTAAGCATTATTATGTTAGTTATTTAAATCATTATTATTTAATAAAGGTTTTATAAGTAATAATACTTTGATAATTCATATTTTAATATTGGTAAATGTTAAAAATATAAATAATATACCAAAATTCTTAGAAAAATAAGAACTATAACTTAATACTATAATCATGTAATATTATTTTACCTAATTAAATAATTATCATTTATTAAGTGTTTATAAAGTAGTAAATCTTATAAAAATCATATCTTATTATTTATAAATCACAAAAATAAATGTAATATACCAAAATAATCACAAAAATAATACCTACGTGTTAAATATTTAACATTCCACTTTTGAAGTAAATAAAAACTTAATACCCTAATAACTTGAATTTAAATCTAATTCCCTTAGTTAATAATTCATATAAGGGTAAATAAAATTTGCTGATATTTCTAAAATTAACCAAACAAAGTCTAATAAATAGTATTAGTCTTAAATATTGATAATAAGAAGTCAAAATGATTCAGCACGTCTTAAATACAATTTTATTAAATTATCATTCAACCATAAGTATAGATTATTTTCTAAAAAGATCCTTATCCAATATAAAATCTTCAAGAGTAATTTGTGACTAAATAAAACCTTTTCCCTTACTCCAACCACAAGTTATACACATCCCAAAACACTATAATCCACAAGTAGTTAAGTAATATTATTTCCTTGTTTACAAATTATAACCACTCATTTATAAAAAGATAAATGATTCTGTTCCATCATAACATTTAGAAACCACTACATCAAATAAAAGTAATACCATTCGTAGTTAACTTTAAAGAAACCTTATGAAGTGAACAAAGTACAAATATCATGAGCATTACATCTTAAGTCCATTTATGTTCTTAAAGTTAACTTTAGTCTACCAGACTTAAAATATATGGTTGATGACCTTGTTATGTGTTTTATAGTTAACTTTGGTCTATTTTAATTAATACCTAAAGCATATCAAGTCCAGACTATTTAAGCAAGCATAAGCAACATCAATCACACTCGATCAAAATCTATCAACCATATTCTAAAAGCCATCAAGGTTGCTTAAACCTTAACAAAGTAATCTTTTCTTCAAATGTTATTCTTTTTGCCACTTCAAACAACAAATCTTATAATAGTATCTCCAACTCTTAACAACTAAACTCAAGGACTTTCATCATGGTCAACATATGACAATTAATCGCAATCACATTACTTTATACTTTACTTGTATATTCAGGATTATTGGCATTGAAGTCCTTTATAAATGACTTTACTTGAAAATTAAAATTTGAAGATGAACAATTATTGTATAAGCAATCTTTGAGTAGCATTCCACATTTGTGTATCTCCTTGTTTCATGATATTATAATTACATGTTGATCCAACCACACTCACAAGCCTTAATAAGAAGCACAAGTGTGAAACTTAATCTAAAAAGGAAACACATTCCAAAGAAACCATTTCCAGTATCCAAACCCTAGAACAACGTTATACCCTGGATTCGAGTTTCCAAAAAATTGCATTACATTACCTATGCATAATAGCATATTGCTTCTTTAAACATTAGTCCTTACCGGACCAATGATGCTAATTTCAAATATTGGATCTTATATTGTCTCGAAGACCGTGAGTGCATAATCTTGCCATCACAAAAGGCAAGTTCACACTTGATCATGTCCTTTGATTATTTTTTGTAAATTATTTTATAAATCCAGTGTTGTCATCACCTGCATTTCAAAAAGGTCAGAAAACACTATTTTCATAATAATTTGATTATAGGTTATTTACCATGAGGTAATAACCTACTATGAAAGTTCTGGTGGTAAATGAACATATTATCTAGGACTTAACAACCCATGTCGTCAGTGATTCTAGCGCCATATATCACGCGTTAACCATGAGATTTGGAATGGGACAAAGAAGGCAGTTGTATCTTCTTCCTCTCGCATGTAGCCGGATGTGCAGGTTGTGGCTGTTATCACTCGTAGCATGCATATTAATTGGTAATTCGTAGAGGATATGCATCATATGGGTGGGAACCCTCATTGTCCCACGATAGTTCTGGCATCTAACGGTATGTACAAACCATTGACGTAATTCAAAGGGTGGGCATGGTGTACACCAAGGAGGCATGCGAGGTCGCGAAGGGGGCAGTGATTGTCTTGGATCATCTTCTAGGCCCCACATCATGGAATTGTGGACGGTAATAAGCTGCTCGATTGTGCAACAAAGAGTTGATCTCTCATGGGTAAAGTAACGCACCTCTGCAGAGTGTAAGAACTGTAACTTGTTACTCCCTGTTTCGGGAAGGAGCTGCGAACGCAGCGGGAAAGGAACTCCATGAATGTTCTAGTAAACCCGTGAAGGCTGACGGACATAGCTTTTCAGAATAAAAGCAACCTTTGAAGAAATATTTACAAAAACGTGCATTGCCTACGACCTATGGTCTATGGCTGTAGATATAGTGCATCAAACACTCCTTTTCTAGTGAACTTGCTGAGTACGCTCGTACTAAATGTATCTTCTTAACCCTTGCTAGATTTTGAAGCAATTAAGACGACGTCTACATCAAGTTATGCTCTAGGAGTCATCATCAAAAGCTCAAGTCTTCAATGAAGTCAAGAAAGTCAAAATACACATCAACTCAAGTGGAGATGAAATTACTGATTAGATAGAAATTTAATCTCTAGCCATAGAACCTACTTCTATAGAGTGTTGCATTAGCACCAACACCAGCCAAATAGTTTGGTACTGACTTTATTAACATATTAGTTGTGAGTTATTTATTGATGATTCTTCGTTGGAAGAAATTCCTTTCTCTCTCTTTAACCTAGATTGTTTTCTGGATCTTATGTAAAGAGTCGAGTTGTAACCTTTAGCCATGTATTGGACCTGCTGTGTTTCTGTTGTACCACTCTGAGGGATGTAATACTAGCGAATGGTGTTTTATTGGTGTTATGTCAACAACTATAGTGTACTACATCATGAAGTGGTATGCTGGGTCACCACATCCGCCACACCCCACCTAGGCGTGGGTGGGCCCACCCCGCACCGGGGTAGGGTGTGGACCCTCTGGCCGCCTCCCAGCCTCGCCTCTTCGCCTATAAGAAGCCCCTGATGCAGAAACCCTAGACACCCGACCAAAACTCCACGAAACTTTTTGTAGCCGCCGCCACCATCATCCCTAGATTGGGGGATCTGAAGTTCTTCCCGGCACCCTGCCGTAGGGGAGTGTAGGGGTTCGTAGTATGGAAAACAAAAAATTTCTACCGCATGCACACAAACAATCCAAGATCTATCTACTAGATTGTAGCAACGAGTCGATTAGAGTACTCACCCTCAAAGATTCCAAAGAGGTTAACGAGAGCAGATTCTCGTGGGTGATGTAGTCGTACACTTGCCAATCTCAAGATCACGTAGACGATCCTTCCGGCGCTGCGTTCCAGCAGCGCTTCCGCAGTAGGTCACACGTTCGGTACTTGATGAATACCTTTATCTCCCTTGTTCCAGCAGGCATCGAAGGTTGTAGTTCTCCCCTTGTAATTCCGGCATCACGACGACATGGTGTCAGAAGTAGAGGGAAAATCCTGCAGGGCTTCGCCTAAGCCGGAGCAGGTTATGGTGGATTTAGGGTTTCCAGCGATCTAGGTTTAGAAGGCCGGAGAGGAGGAGGTGGAGTCGGCGGCAGCGACGATCTGGCGGCGGCACGAGGCGGCGATGTGGCGGCGGTGCTAGGCGGCAGCGGCAAGCAGCGGCGGCGGCGCTACGGGAGGGGGGCGGCGGCTGCGCGGCTTGGTGGGGAGGGCTGGTTATGTGGTCTTGGGGCACCCCTCCCCTCTATTTATGAGAGGTAGGGCAGCTTGGGAGAGGGTAGTTTGAATCCTTCCCAAACTCCCTCTCCTAGTTGGCTTGTGGTGGAGGGAAAGAAGGATTCTTTCCTTCCTCCACTAGGATACATTGTCCCAGTTTGACTTTTCAAACTTGCCTTTTGACTTTCAATTTGGAGATTGATTTATTTCTTGCTAATGCCCAACCAAGTGACCTAGGACATGATTCAATCATTCCACTTATCCATGACACATTCATGTTCCCTTCCCCTTCCGGTCCGGTAAACCTTCTAGACCCTTCTAGAACCTCTCCGATGAAAACATCGGAATCATTCCCGAACTCCAGAATTGGACTTTCCTTATATGAATCTTATTATTCGGACCATTATGTATCTCCTCGTGATATCCTGGATCCCATCCAAGAATCCGAACAACATTCGGTCTCCCTACCTACATTCCATATCTACTAAACAACATCGAATCCTTAAGTGTGTCTCCCTACGGTTCGTGAATTATGCGGACATGACCGAGACACTTCTCTGATCAATAACCAATAGAGGAATTTGGAAATTCATATGGCTCCCACATATTTCTACAATTACTTTGTGATTGAATGAACCACTTACATACGATACCAATTTCCCTTTGTCTCGCGATAGTTTACTTATCCGAGGTTTGGTTGTCGGTATCTCTGCATACCTAGTTCAACCTCGTTACTGATAAGTACTCTTTTCTCGTTCCCGTGATATGTGATCCCTTGTGACCCAGTCACATGCATGCAAGCTAATTGGATGACATTCCACCGAGAGGTCCCAGAGTATATCTATCTGTCATATGGATGGACAAATCCTACTCTTGATCCATGTGCCTCAACACATACATTCCGAACACTCAATGCCACCTTTATAGCCACCCAGTTACGGTGTGGTGTTTGATGCCATCAAATCATCCTTCCGGTGATGGTGATTAGCATGATCTCATGGTCGAAGTAATTAGGTTACTATGTATCAGAAAGCTTATAGCAAACGAACTATTGAAATGACTTGATCTTTATGCTACGCTTATCTATAGGAGTATGTCCATCACACCATTCTCCTAATGATATGATCTTGTTGTAAATAACATCTCAATGTTCATGATCGGTAAACCATGATCATATATCAACCAACAAGCTAGTATTACAAAGAGGCTTTACTAGGGACTCTAATTTAGTTTACAAATCACACAAGTATTAATGTTTCCGGTTATTACTATTATAGCATGAATGTAAACATTTATCATAAACACAAAGATATAATAATAACCACTTTTATTATTGCCTCTAGGGCATATTTCCAACAGTCTCCCACTTGCACTAGAGTCAACTTTTCTAGATTACATGGTAATATACCAAACACCCATGGTGGTTTAGTGATGGTCATGTTTTGCCCTCGGGAGAGGTTTAGTCAACGGATCTGCCACATTCAGATATGTGTGTACTTTGCAAATCTTTATGTCACCATCTTGGACATGCTCTCGAATAGCATGAAAATGAAGCTTGATATGCTTCAGCTTCTTGTGTGACCTTGGTTCTTGCGCATTGGCTATGGCACCCATGTTATCACAGTAGATAGACATTGGGTCCAGCGCACTGGGAACCACACCAAGCTCTGTAATGAACTCCTTCATCCATATCGCCTCTTTTGAAGTCTCTGAAGCAGCTATGTATTCTGATTCAGTTGAAGATCTCGCCATAAAGCTTTGTTTTGCGCTCCTCCAGCTAACTGCTGCACCATTCAAAATAAATATGTATCCATATTGAGATTTAGAATCATCCAGATCGGTGTTCCAACTAGCATCGGTGTAACTATTAACAATGATATGTTCATCACCTCCATAAGAAAGAACCATATCCTTAGTTCTTCTCAAGTACTTAAGGATGTTTTTAACCGTTGTCCAATGATCCACTCCTGGATTACTTTGATATCTGTTAGTCAAACTAACAGCATATGCAATGTCGGGTCTAGTACATAACATGGCATACATGATAGATCCTATGGCTGAGGCATAGGGAGTCTTACTCATACTTTCTCTATCTTCTATCGTAGCAGGACTTTGAGTTTTACTCAAGGTCATATTGGGCAACATGGGCAAGAACCCTTTCTTTCTATCTTCAATTCCAAACCTCTTTTGAACTTTGTCCAAATATGTACTCTATGACAATGATATTAGGCGTCTTGATTTATCTCTATAAATCTTTATGCCTAATATGTAAGCTGCTTTGCCAAGATCTTTTATTGAAAAACTATTATTCAAATAATCCTTGACACTATTAAGAAGGTCTACATCATTCCCAATCAACAATATATCATCCACATATAGTAATAGGAATGCTACAGAGCTCCCACTCACTTTCTTGTAAATACAAGCATCTCCATAAGTTTGTATAAATCCAAAACTTTTGATTACCTTATCAAAATGTTGATTCCAACTTTGGGATGCTTGCTTCAATCCATAAATGGACTGTTGAAGTTTGCATACCTTGTTAGCATCTTTAGGATCGACAAAACCTTTGGGTTGCACCATATACAACTCTTCATCAATGTCTACATTGAGGAAAGCCGTTTTGATATCCATCTGACATATCTCATAATCATAATATGCAGCGATTGCTAACAAAATCTTCACAGACTTTAGCTTCGCTACCGGTGAGAAAGTCTCATCGTAGTCAACTCCTTGAATTTGTCGAAACCCTTTTGCGACAAGTCGTGCTTTATAGACAGTAACATTACCATCAGCATCTATTTTCTTCTTAAAAATCCATTTTTTCTCGACAGCCTTCCGGCCATCCGGTAAGTTCACCAAAGTCCATACTTGGTTTTCGTACATGGATCCAATCTCGGATTTCATGGCTTCTTGCCATTTATTGGAATCTGGGCTAATCATCGCTTCCTCGTATGTCGCAGGGTCGTCGGTGTTGTCCACCAACATGACACTCATAATGGGATCATACCAATCAGGAGTGGTACGAGTTCTCGTTGACCTGTGAGGTTTCGTACTAACTTCAAGCGAAGTTTCATCATCAACATTATTAGATTCCTCTCTTATTGGTGTAAGTGCCACATGAACCACTTCTGGTGCTATGCTACTCTCAAGTCCGAGAGAAAGTTTGATAACCTCGTCGAGTTCTACTTTCCTTCCAGTCACTTCTTTCGAGAGAAACTCCTTCTCTAGAAAGGATCCATTCTTGGCAAAGAATATTTTTCCCTTGGATCTATGATAGAAGGTATACCCAATAGTTTCCTTCGAGTATCCTATGAAGATGCATTTTTCCGCTTTGGGTTCAAACTTGTCGGGTTGTAACTTCTTTACATAAGCTTCTCAACCCCAAACTTTAAGGAACGAAAATTTAGGTTTCTTCCCAAACCATAATTCATACGGTGTCGTTTCAACGGATTTAGATGGTGCCCTATTTAAAGTGAATGCGGATGTTTCTAATGCATAACCCTAAAATGATAGCGGTAAATCTGTAAGTGACACCATAGAACAAACCATATCTAACAGAGTTTGATTACGATGTTTGGACACACCATTATGTTGTGGTGTTCCCGGCGGTGTCAATTGTTAAAGTATTCTGCATTTCTTCAAATGATCGCCAAACTCGTAACTTAGATATTCACCTCCACGATCAGATCGTAGAAACTTAATCTTCTTGTTACGTTGATTCTCTACTTCACTTTGAAATTCCTTAAACTTCTTGAAAGTTTCGGACTTATGTTTCATGAAATAGATATACCCATATCTACTCAAGTCATCCGTGAAAGTAAGAACATAACGATAACCACTGCGCGATTCTACACTCATTAGGCCACACACATCGGTATGTATGATTTCCAATAAGTCCGTAGTTTGCTCCATCATACCAGAAAATGGAGTCTTAGTCATTTTACCCATCAGACATGCTTCGCATCTTTCAAGTGATTAAAAATCAAGTGATTCAAGAAGTCCATCGGAATGGAGTTTCTTCATACGCTTCACTCCAATGTGACCAAGACAACAGTGCCACATATAGGTGGAGTTATCGCTCAATTTTAAACGTTTAGCTTCAATGTTATTAATATGTGTATTACTACAATCGAGATTCAACAAGAATAGACCATCTATCAAAGGTGCATGTGCATAAAACATATTTCTCATATAAATCGAACAACCATTATTCTCGGACTTAAACAAATAACTGTCTTGCAATAAACATGATCCAGATATAATTTTCATCCTCAACACAAGCACCAAATAACAACCATTGGATCAGTGTGTCTCCCTATGGTTCGTGAATTATGCGGGCATGACCAAGACACTTCTCCAATAAATAACCAATAGAGGAATCTGGAAATTCATATGGCTCCCACATATTTCTACAATTACTTTGTGATCAAATGAACCACTTACATAAAATACCAATTTCCCTTTGTCTCGCGATAGTTTACTTATCCGAGGTTTGATCGTCGGTATCTTTGCATACCTAGTTTAACCTCGTTACTGATAAGTACTCTTTTCTCGTTCCTGTGATATGTGATCCCTTGTGAATCAGTCACATGCTTGCAAACTAATTGGATGACATTCCACCAAGAGGGGCCAAAGTATATCTATCTGTCATATGGATGGACAAATCCCACTCTTGATCCATGTGCATCAACACATACTTTCCGAACACTCAATGCCACCTTTATAGCCACCCAGTTAGTTGTGGTGTTTGATGTCATCAAAGCATCCTTCTGGTGATGGTGATTAGCATGATCTCATGGTTGAAGTAATTAGGTTACTATGTATCAGAAAGCTTGTAACAAACGAACTATTGAAATGACTTGATCTTTATGCTACGCTTATCTATAGGAGTATGTCCATCACACCATTCTCCTAATGATATGATCTTGTTGTTAATAACATCTCAATGTTCATGATCGGGAAACCACGATCATCTATCAACTAACAAGCTAGTATTACAAAGAGGCTTTACGAGGGACTCTAATTTAGTTTACAAATCACACAAGTATTAATGTTTCCGGTTAATACTATTATAGCATAAATATAAACATTTATCATAAACACAAAGATATAATAATAACCACTTTTATTATTGCCTCTAGGGCATATCTCCAATAGGGATATCATCCCGGAGGCTTTCTTCTTCATCATGCCAGCCTCCGGTATGAAGCGTGAGTAGTTCCACCTTGGACTATGGGTCCATGTAGTAGCTAGATGGTTGTATCTCCTCCTTGTGCTTTCATGTATAGATCTTGCGAGCACCGTTCATGATCAAGATCTAATCTATTTGTAATCATGCATGTTGTGTTTGCGGGGATCCGATGGATATTGAGATTACTATGTCATATTGATTAATGGTTTTGTCTATTTGATACTATCATGTCTGTGTTGTTTGTGATCTTGCATGCTCTCTGTTGTTAGTAGCTATCTTGGCCAAGTAGTTGCTAGTAACTCCAAGAGGGGTATTTATGCTCGAAAGTGGGTTCCTGCCTCTAGTTTCCAAGGGAAGTGACAGAAATCTCTTCGGTTGTAGATGTGGTGTTGCCACTAGGGAGAAAACAACGGTCTCTTGTTCATGGAACAAGTGGATTGTTTACCTTACACAGTTTGCTTAAAGCAGTTGTCTGTTGCTTGCAACTTAATACTGGAGGGGGTTCGGATGATAACCTGAAGGTGGACTTCTAATCATAGATGCAGTTGTATGGCGGTCTATGTATATTGTTGTATTGCCCAATCGAATCTTATAGGATCTTTTTGTCTGGTATTGCATTATTATGCCTTGCTTAGTTCGTGTCAATTGCCCTGCTGTAATTTGTTTACCCTTCATGCCATGTGGTTTATCTAAGGAGAGCACCTCTAGTGAACTATGGACCCCGGTTCAATCTTTATCATTGATACATCCTCCACCGTTACTTGTTTACTTGATGCAAACCATCATCACCTTTCACACCATACGTTTAATCTTTTGTTACAGCAAACCGGTGAGCTTGACAACCTCACTGATTCGTTGGGGAAAAGTCTTGAGTTTGTATCGTGCAGGTTTCTACGTTGCTTGCAACACCTATGTGACGTTTCCTTCCTCCTACTGGTTCGATAACCTCGGTTTTTTAATGAGGAAAAACTTGCTGCTGTGCGGCATCACACCTTGCTCTTGGGGTTTCCCGACAAAGCACTGCACGTTGACGCAGTGCCATCAAGCTCTTTCTGACGTTGTTATCGGGGAGGCTAAGGACGTCTTCACAAGGGGAGTCCTCCTTAACCTTTGTTTTTAGTTTGCTTAGTTTTTTTTTGGTTTTGTTTGCCTCTTTTTATCAAAAACTCAAAAAAAAATAGTCTAGTTTGGTTTGCTTTCTTTTATTTGGTCCAGCGTTGATCGTGATGTTGATTTAAAACAGTATGGAATCATTGGTATAAGCGAACTCATCAAGGGCACAACGACGTACGCGTCCCTTTTTTATATATAAGCGATGGCACTTGTGGGTAATACGCGATTTTGTGGGAGGGTACGTGATAATATGAGCGTTTCTTTGTTTTTTTTCACTTAGGGATGGCATGTGGGTAATATATGATTTACTGCAGGGATAAAGCCGTACAAAAAAGTATAGGTACTACGAGAAACGTCCTT
Source organism: Avena sativa (assembly GCA_916181665.1). Taxonomy (NCBI): domain Eukaryota; kingdom Viridiplantae; phylum Streptophyta; class Magnoliopsida; order Poales; family Poaceae; genus Avena; species Avena sativa. The sequence goes on along the minus strand of OV702294.1, from coordinate 158,270,687 downwards.
CCTTTATTATTAGGTATAGATATAGATTTTTTATTTTTCCTTTCTTTTTTCTTTTTTTCCTTTCATGTTTTTGTATTTTATTTTTTGTTTTTTTTTCTTCTTTAAAAGCTACAGATTTTTGTATTTTGTTTATAATTTTAAAAATGTTCACGTGTTTTAAAAAATCATGCTTTTTGAAAAGTGGTTCAAAAAATTTAAAATTTGGTTTCTAAATTTGAAAAATGTTTATGAAATTTCAAAAAATATTCATGATTTTTCAAAAAAAATATTCATGAATTTCAAAATTTGGTTCACAAATTTTGGAAAATGTTAAAGATTTTCTAAAAGTTGTTCAAGAATTTCAAAAATTGGTTCATGATTTTAAAAAATGTTCATAATTTTTCAAAAAATTGATCATTTTTCATGAATTATCAACATTTATAAAAAAAATATTGCATGTAAAGTTTCCAACATATGTAAACACAACATGGAGGGCTAAAATAAAATAAGACCAAAGTACGAAACCTTATTTGTTTATTACTACCTTATTAGTCTTGATGAATAAAATTTATAACTTTTTATAAAAGTCAAACTACATAAAATTTGACTAAGTTTATAGAGTGAATTGTTAATATGTATTACTATAAAAATTAATATCATGAGAACCAACCCGTGGTTAGATGGTTAGGAGGATAGTGGTACCCCCAGCCCGCCAGAGTTTAAACCTCAGGTTTGACGCTTTATTGTCTCACAAAAGCGGAATATTTTTTTTAGTGGGAGCGACGTTCTCGTCGATAGCAAGACGCCTATAATAACTTCGTCAATCTCAAGACCCGTCGGCTCAATCTTTCGCCAATCCCAATAACGTGAAATTGCTCATAGGCACGAGGATCCCCAAATATCTCTCAAGGGCAAATCCTATTCTCCGCCCAATGCGGGTTCTATCCTATTCTTCGCCCATGCGGCAATCCGTATTGGGTCGGCCCATTAACACGAGTTCGTTTTATTTTGATCTTTTTTCTTGATTTTCTTCCTGGTTCCTTTCCTAGTTAATGATTTTCCTGGTTTCGGTTATCTTCTCGTTACTTTTCCTAGTTTTAGATTTAGAGCATTTTCTAAATTTCAATTTTTTTAAAACTAAAACATTTTTTAGTTTTGAACATTTTCAAATTCATTTTTATGAAAATTTGAACATATTTTAAATTCAAACTTTTTCTGATTTGAACCAAGTCAACTAATATGGACCGGAGGAAGTAACATATTTTAAATTCAAACTTTTTTCATATTTGTACATTTTTAAATTCATTTTTTATAAAAAATGAACATGTTTTAAATTCAAACTTGTTGAGATTTGAACTTTTTTAAAATTGAATACTTTTAAATTTTAAACTTTTCACAAAATCTAGACGTTTGTTTAGATACAGAAAAACATAAAAAGAAAAAGAAAAAAAGAAGAATGTACTCCGCAGCGAGCGGACAGCCCATTTTCAGGCGGCGCACCGCTCGCGCCCGCAGCGAGCGGGCAATAGGAGCACCCTGTCCCAAGTCCCAACCGCAGTCGTGAACTCCTGGTTCTCCTTCCATTTTCAGGCCCGTGCAACCTGACGCACGAAAACCAGCGTGCCCGCACTACACAATCCAATGCTTCGTTCCCTGGCCCATATTCTTCACGCTGGAACTCGATGAGTTCTTGAGATTGCGGTTACCCCATCTAAAACGCGCGCGCTCTCGCCACACGAGGCACGAAGCAAACCAGATCGAACTCGCGCGCACGCAACGATGCGGTTACCCAAGCGCGGGCGCACGTTCCGGCGAAGAGCCGCAACTCCTCTTCAAACCCCACACGCAGCCGCTCGAACAGTAACAAAACCGCCGGTGACTCCACTGCAAGGCTTGCCCACGTCCACTCCCACTCCCACGGAATCACCAATGAAGGGCGGCGTCGTTGATCCGGAAACCGAAGCCCTGCCCATGGAAATCCCGCCGCCGGCGACGCAGACGATGCGCGGTCACGCGACCCGCTTGATTGAGCGGAGGCTGGACGAGTTGGACGCCTGCCTTGCCAAGGCGCTCGCGTCCCCGCCACGGTTCTCCGACGTGGACGGCAGACTCCGCCGCCGCACCGACTTCCTGCGCTCGCTCATCGCCGCCGAGCGGGAATCCCACAAGGGCGGCGCGCTGCCCGGGCACTTCGTCGACTTCGAGTGGCGCTTCGGCGTCCTCGAGAGGACGATCGCGGAATGGGCGCAGAGTGGCGTCGCCGCGCCGACCGAGGACGGCGACGAAGAAGAAGAACCTGATGAGGCGGCGGCCGGGTCCGCGTCCGCGTCCGGCTCCGGGTCAGGCGGTTGCTCGTGCACCGGCTCCTGCTCCGGCTTCGAGGAGGTAACGGGCAAGGAGGCTGCGTTCGACGCCAAGTGCAATTTGAACCAGGAAAACGCGGATGCACCCAAGGACAAGGCGGCGGCGGCGGCGGCAGCGGCAGCGGCAGCGACAGGGGCGACAGCGGCAGAGGCAGCGGCAGCGGCGATAGAAGTGGCTCCCGCGACAAGGACTACCGCTCGGAGGCGCTGGTGGAAGCGGCTCGCTGCTTTGTGCGGCGGTGCGGTCGTGGTGGCGGTGGTCGCGCTCGGGGCCGGGCTGGCGTTAGAGTTTGCCGCGGTGTCTCAGCAATCTGTTTATGTTGTTCCGACGTAGAGAACATTGACGACAGTTGTTTATTTATCCTTGTTCTTCCGTTGTTGTAGATCGGTCTTGTAAAGTCCAAGTCAATTTGTGAAAACTACTGTATATGTTTCTTCTCTAGTAGGCAAGTTGTGATCTTCATTAATTCAGATTTGGATTTGATTTACCCTGACGTCAAAGCATTTACACAATTACATTTGTTTTTTTGTTACTCCTATAAGATCTCCATATGCTTTTGGTTTGACCTACTCCCCGTTGATCTGCACTAATCTTCATTTATATCAGAAAAAGGTCACAAAGTTCCATTCAGATTTTGGAAAAATATCAGGTAGCGTGATCACAGCGAAGCAATCAAGGAGAAACGTTATTGTTGGACAGCTATAAACTCTTACCATGTTACAGGTCGTAGTCGTCATATTAAGTCCTCCCAAATCACGCTGCAGGAACCAAAGCTATCCATGGCGAAGCCTCTCTGTATCGCCATGGCCAACATCTTCTTCTGTCTCCTTCTGCTATCATCCCTCATCGCTTCACCTCTGGAAGAATCAACAAGGATCATCCACGAGCACCACATCGTTGCAGGTATTTCCACTAGTATTTATGTTCAGTTTTAGCCCTTCTGTTCTTTCGTCCCGTCATTATGAGTTTATTAAAAACAGAGATGACAAACAGACTCTGTGTTTTGCACAAGGTGAGGAAGCGCCTGATCGCCATGTATCCTCCGACGACGGCTTTGGGGAAATGAAGAGGGCGCAGCCGCGTCGTTATGCGCCGCCGGCACCACTGGCCAACGAGGAACGCGATCCCCCTACCTTTCACGGCTGATACTGAATGTACATGTCTGAAGATCAGTTAATAATATGAGCATTTGTGCTTCAGAGTTTCAGACGAAGTATCATGTGGTGTGGTTATCTGTATTTTCAGTGGCTTAACGATGTTAGTTTGCTGTTGAATTGTCAAGAAAAAATGCACCGTCGTATGATACAGATTGTGACATTGCATATCAGAAATAAAATTAGTCCTGAAAACCATACAGAACTGAAAGTACAAGCCCCATAAGGCTTTACAGATGAACCATATATACATGAACATGACGGGTGCTGTCCCTCTATGTACAGATTTACCAAGTTCAGGATCCCTTTATACTTCTGCATGTTTCCCATGCCTGTATTTGAAGTACAGGTGGAGATGTTGATCTTTTTTTTACAGTATTTATCTAGTTAAACCTTGATGTGCTTCAACAAGTGTCCAATGAAGACAGATGACATGAAGACAAATAGCACAAACATCACTGAGAAACCCTGTTGAGATGATCTTGCTTCCCTAAGTAGTTCCTAAAACAGGGAAAATTCAAATGCTCAGGTATATGAACCAACGCAAATTCAAATATTCAGATACCTGACAGATAGAATGCATATATAGCTTTAATTAGAAAAAGAATACATATGTAGCTAGGCAATCATTTACAGATCACAACCACGGTGACATCAATTTCAATGGAAAAAATATGTGCTGCAATTTTACTATCTTTCCATGGATTCTGCCATACTGTTTCCAGTTACACCATCTCCATAATTTCAGTACTGAAAGCTAAGGTTCAATCTTATGTAGGGTTTTAGATTTTGTATAATCGAAAACTAAACCCGACGGCCAGGACCATATATATTTCTCAATTATGTCATGATAAATATTTTTCTTGCATTCTGGTAAGTGCATAACTTTGTATCGTCATTACAGAGTTAATCCATACTTTTATTTCAGCAAAACAAGCTTCCGATTTTGATCATTTGAAGGGGATCTTACCATATCTTGCCCAAGCTTGTGATTTCCATCTACTTTATGTACTCTGTCTCCAACCAGCTTTGATAGTACAGAGGCGCCCTAAACAGACATACACAACAAAACTATGATAAACAGATCAATGGATTGCCTAAGTTAACAACAAAATGGTTCTGATCCAAAGCTGACGCTAAAGAATTTCAATCTCTGTCAGATATGTCTGTGTCAATTGTGCATTTCTCCAAAGAAGAAAAAGGGAAAACAGTTAAGTATATGCACACTGAACACGTTCAGAATATCCATCACTCCTATCACTATCAGCAACTGTTTCTATTTATGAAACAAAACTACTACCAGTAGATAGCAGTGGTATTTTGACCGAGCAACAATTTACCTCGGAACATGAAAGCTTGGCTCCAGAACTATCGATGCATCTTAGTTTAGATACCTAATAAACAAATGAGCACATGGTCACAAGAAAAGCCTTGGTATTTGTAGCACCAAACAACAGTGCCGTTGTCACTTACAGCATCAAATGCTGATGGTATTTTGGCTTCAGAGCCCATCGCCTCTGACCCAGGGGGTGCATGTGCAGCCTCCTCCTCCGCCTCCTCAGGCACCGGCGAGGGAGGATTAGCAGCAATGTAAATCACCCGCAGCTTGAACTCCTCGATTAACCTGCCCGTCGCTCTAGTGAACTAGAAAAACAAAATTTGCATCACACAAACAAAGCACTTGAGCAAATTAGACATGTTACTCCGAACCTGAGGATTGCATGCACTTACCAATTCAGGGACGAAATCTCTCATGGTCGCCCCGTCTCGCGCCACGGCGCTCTGCACGAGGAACTTGTCTTTACAATGATAATCCAATTGTATCTCCTTGGGAGCCTGCATCGTAACTACACCAACTCCACCACTTCAGCAGGTATTGTCTGAAGAAACCAAATAAGCAGGACGCTGCTTTTTTTTTCCTCCCCGAAAAGGGGAGAAAGAACCCGGCCTCTGCAGTAAGCTGCTACTGCACAGATTAAAGAGCAAACTGTACCTGTGACACTGCAGGAGCTCCGGGGAAGCAGTATCCCGCAGGTGTGGCGCACGGAGTACTTCCTCGGGTTCGTCGTCTTCACCTACGGATTGGCAGGCACAATCTCAACCCATCACCCTTCTTCTCCACCAATGCACCGCACACAGAGTAGCAGCAGAGTGCGAGGACAGGAAGAGGGTAAGGTATTCACCTTGAACGCCACGTACTTGTCGGTCTTGTTGACCAGCTGCATGCAGCAGGATCGCTGCCTCTTGACCTCGTCTTCTCGATCAGGCATAAGGAAAGCAGGAAGAAATTCAGTCCAGGAAAGCACCGAGAATCGCCGCAAGAGTAGGTAGAGAGGGTTCCTGGGGACACTTACAGGGGATCTTGAGCTCCGAAGGGGAGACTCGAAGCAGAGTGCTGCTCATGGTTCCGATCACAGAACCTGAGAGAAGCAGGAACAGCAAAGACAGAGATTCGATAGTTTCCCTTTGCTACTCCTACTTCTGAAGAAGGAACCAGTGAACTGGACGGCGCCGATAAGTGGTTGGGTACTTGGCGGATCCTGCCTCCGGAAGCAAAGTGCGGGAATAAATCGCAATGATGATGGCGAGGAGGCAGGGGCAAGGGGGGTGATCTGGAGCCTCGGGGGGCAGAGCAGCTCGGGGGGATTAGAATATTGGCGCGGCGATATCCTGAAGAACAGTGGCAATTTTGGCATCGACTTTAGCTGTTCTTGCTTGCTGGGTGGTGGATTACAAACTACAAGGCCGCCGGGGAACGCGATGTGATTTTGTGACCGCATTGGCATTGGTAGTATGCGGCGTCCACGTTAAAAGCTATAGCTCTGTGACTCTGGATTTTCCCTTTCTAGCTCGACTTTGGGACAATGGGATGTGTGACGTTTGGTTTCTTCGGTCTGATGATTGTGGGATGTGATGCGTTGCCAACTTACCATACAAACTGATTTTTTCGGAAAATATTTTTATAGTACCTGGTCCACAAGTGGACCAATTTACATAATTGACACGTGATAATTTAGATCTGTTTTTTTTCTCTGTTTGGACACGAGTCATTTGCTAAAATTGGTTCAGGAGCCTCTAATTCCGGCACCGAGAGGTGGCGTTGGTGTTATGTCTGCCTGTTCTGAACCGATAACTAGCTAATGGTTTTGTCTGTCTGCAGCTGCACGAAATGGAGTTGGTGGATTATTGTGTTCCTATAAACGCCACCGGGTAGCGGGCCAGGGGCAGGCAGCAGTGGTTGCGAAATCAATTATCGGTGAGATATCAGCTTCAGCGCTGCGACCGAACACGAATATTTTCAGACTTCATTGCCAGATCGCGACCGGGTTTACACCCAAACTGGATGGGCGTGAAATCCTGACGCATGGCTTAACAGAATTACTAGTAGTATATCTATACAAACAAGTTGTAACTTTTTTTAGAGTTCATTCATATGAAAAGAACTCTAAAATTAAGCTGGATAAGTGTAAGACCCAATATTTCCAGACTTCATTGCCAAATCGCGACCGGCTTTACACCTAAACTGGATGAGTGTGAAACCCTGGCACATGGCTTAACAGGATTAATAGTATACCTATACAAACAACTTGCAACTTTTTTTTAGAAGTTTATCTAAAAAGGAACTCTGAGATTAAGCTGGATGAGTGTAAGACCCTAGCGCATGGCTTGTGTGACCGACGGGGAAGTAGGTACCAAGTGTGTACGAGTGAGGACAAATTGCATAGAAAACACTAGTATTGGTCTGTGAGATTAGTCTAAAGATCGCATTGAGCTAAGGATTGACAGCCGCTAGTTCGAAAAGACCAAGATGTTACAATAAGTGTTATCAGGTTGATTTCCATGGAGTTTCTCTCTCACGCTTTGTGGCACACCAATAACATTTACTGTGTCCGTTCAAGAAAAGAATAACATTCGCTGCGAAACCACCTTTCTTCTCCAGCTTTCCCAGTCACGGTCCAGTGTCCACTAATCTAGTTGCTATATATATATATTCTGTACTTTTAAGACGCAATCCACAACGCTTCATCACCCCGTCTAAAGTACGGTGGGTCTCGATTGAAAATATTCCCGACCTTTCTTTTTCTAGGGAGAAAATATTCCTCCCTATCTAGTTCTGCAAACAATATACTCCCTTCATCCCAAAATAGATGTCTTAGATTTGTCAAAATTTGGATGTACTAAATAGTGTCTAGATACATCCAAATTTTAACAAATCTGAGACATCTATTTTAGGACGGAGGGAGTATATAAAGCACAGCGCCGTTTAACATTCCTCACCTTCCGCTGTTTTATAAATAGATTATTAGAAGCTTGTCGGCGCCAACGGGGTTCCTTGTATTTTTTGGGATTTTGAGAGGGAGAGTAGTCAGGCCCAGCTAACCTTGTTAGATGCAAACTAGTGTGGTGGCCCTCGCAAATGCGAGGAGGGCATCGTTCTCTAACTTTAAAACATGTTTAAGATTTAGATCTTAAATTCATAGGTACTCATACAATGGTGATATAAAATCGTAAGCATATATATCTGCTAAAGATATTATGCTAAAAATATCTAAAAAAATCTTATGTTAAATAAAATCCTACTCACTATATTAATCACCTTTAATTAAGGTTATCATCTCACTTTTAAAAATACTATAAATGACCATATGTCTAGTTTTCTAGATGAAATTAAATTGCTATCATGCCAACAATGTTTATATGATGATGCCAGAGCAATATCAATGCTTAAAGTTTGGAACTTAGTGTTTCATATTTATGTAATGGTAACAAAATATAAATTGTGTGCTTCGTATACTATTTAAGTCCACTGGAGCAATAGCCAGATCATGTTTATACATAGTTATGTAAAAGTATTTATTCTGGTCCACTAAAATAAGGCACAAATTTAAAGATCAATATAATTACGAAGATCACATGTTATGTTTAGCTACTTTTAGCATCTTTCTTTATCCTGGGATTTTCCAAAAAAATGTACCATTTTTTGGGTATAGAATATGTTCTTCTAAATTATAATAAACATGGTGTGCTATGACCAACATGGTTAAACATTGGGTAAATATTTTTTGAGGTTCTCTCAATGAAGTGAAGAGAAAAATATTACACATTCTCATAGATAAGCAAAGCAAAACACAAACAATTTTCACTTAAGTTCCTCTCAATTATTCCATCATTTATGAAATATACCCGATATTGTAGACATGGACGTGCATGGTCTCCAAAGATGCCACTTCGACCATTATTTTGTATATATATGAATATATTTCCCAAAATTATAGGAAATAATTCTCCACAAAACTAATGAAATTATTTTATAACATCCATTTGATTTTTTTTCCCAAAAGTAAAAGAAGTTTGACTTCAAGCCTTCTAGATCCATCTATCCTGAAACACTGGTAGTATTATTTTGATATATTTTCCCTAACTACCATGATGGTATTTCCCTAAAGTCATTACATGTTCTTGCTCTCATATAATTATTGTGTCATGTAATGTGACAACATCGCATAGGTAAAAATGTATCTGATGCTTGAGACACGGAAACCGTCTTAATGTGGCCTTGTGTTGTCCCGAGCTTTGCGCAAAATTGTTCCCTGTTTTCCTACTTGGATAGCATGGTTGATCAAAATTTCAATATAATTTATATACTCCCTCCGATCCATATTAATATTCTTAGATTTGTCTAGATTCAAATGTATCTACTCATATTTTAGTGCTAGATATATCCAAATCTAGAAAAATCTGAAAACATTAATTTTAATCAGAGGGGTCAAATTACATCGTTGGTGAAACTTAGGACCTCATGAGTCATAGTATATTTTCCAAATGTTTACTTTGAAAAGGAGTAGGTTGTACTATAAAGGTCCCAATATTTCTAACACTATAAATAAAAGTTCCTTTATAATAAAATTTAAATTTTTTGACAAAATTTATTATTTTTAAACTTATTAGAGTAACAATTGCATGGACTGAATATGGAACCTTATCGTTGTTTATCATGACAATAACCAGTTTGTTTGATCATATAGTTTCGTCTAAAAATTTGTGAGTTGATCTAATGTACTCCCTCCGATCCAAAATAAGTGTCGAAGATTAAGCACAAACTTTGTATAAAATAATACTAAATAACCGACACTTATTATGGATCAGAGGGAGTACATAAAATTGGATCTGTATGAAGTTTCAAATCATTTGTTGGATGTTAAACATCCAAGTTGGTATACGTGATATCGCCCATTTCATAAGACATAGATGCATAGCGAGACACATGATCGATCACCACATGGTACTGTAAATGTTCACCAAATATAAGAGCATCAACGATAAATTTCAAGAGCATGTCCTGTTAGTTTCACCAAATATACAACATATTTGTATGAAAAGAACAATTTTGTGCAACACACTATAAGGAAAATGGCTATAGGTAATCAGCACATCTGTGGCTCACATTGTCGAAGTGCCCCACGGCTAAAACAGGCGTGGCTCACCTATGGGCAGTGCCCTACTAGCAACTAGAACAACCGTGGCGCACATGGTCATAGTGCGTCACAGATATGTGTGGGCTAGGGCCCTGCTGGCCGCAGGCCAGATACCCGTAGCGCACATAGGGTAAGTGCGCTACGGTTGTTAGTGTCAACCGTGGCGCACATGGAGGGGGTGCGCTACGCCTAGCGCATGCCCCTCTGCTCTGTAAAACGGGCAGACACATCCGTGGCACACTATGGCATGTGCGCCATGGATGTTATTATTCCCTGTGGCGCACTGGAGCCACGTGCGCCACGGATTTGGCGACCCTTTTTTTTGGCAGCTCCACTTTGTGCACATGTGTGATCATCCACCATCCCACACTTCACTTTCCCTATCTTCTTCCTCCTTAGATCTAGTCGGAATCCTTCTTCTTCCCACCTCAATTTCTCCACTCATTCACCATTTTTAGCATGTAGAACTTGCCTTGGATGTTACATACGTAATATAGGAAGCTCTCCGGTCTCTCATCTCTCCTTCTCCGGTCTCGCGCGCGCACCTCTCCTTTCCATCTTCTCGCGATCGGTCTCTTATCTCGGTAAGTTGTCCATGTAAGGATGTATTCATGTGTATATGGATGATATGCTCATACATATGTAGATGATCGATGCTCATGATGTGTGTATGGAGAGGATCTCGATGGTCATGTTTGTGTATATGGAGAGTATCGATGATGCTCATGCATGTGTGTATGGATAGGATAATGATATGTTCATGTGTGTATGGATCGGTCTCTCTCTCTTGTGTTTGTGTGTGAACAAGTTGTCATTTGTTTTACCAAAATGTTGATTCATTTCCATTTTGGCAAGACTTTGGCATTTCGCAAAGGTCCTAATTTTAGGATAGGTCATGCCAAAATTTTCTATCGACCATTGCATGCATGCATTCATTATGTGGTTCTAATAGACTTCTAATTGTACCGTATACATAGTGCAGGAAAAAATGGTCCACATAATGAGCGAAAGCATTGTGGCTAGATTTTTGAAATGTGCGACGGCCGACATGATACGAAATAACAAGACGGATATAAGATGTCCGTGCAGAAGATGCAAACTCAACTTGGTGATCAAACCAGATTCCGGGAATCTGCAGGCGCACCTGCTCCATCATGGTTTCATGGATGGATACACTCGTTGGATAAGCGATGACGAAGACGATGGAGACGGTGAAGGTGGGCAACATGACGATGATCATCATCACGGCGAGAACGGGCGAGATGATGAAGAGTCTCCTGGAGATGGTGAAGGTGCGGAATTAGACCGGGATGATGATGATCTAGATGCCGGAGGAGGAGACGACGATGGAACAACATCAGGCTAGGTGCAGGACCCTTATGTGCAAGAGTTGCTTCTCAAGCAGACGAGTAACGCCAGGGCTGCCGCTAGAGAGAAAGCCAAGCTTGCGCAACTTGAGAAAGACGCGGTTACTCCATTGTATGAAGGATGCAGGCCCGATGATACCCGGTTGAAGTTTACTGGGAGTTGCCATACTGGAAGTTTCTCCGCACGCCTCATAGCCTCGACATCATGCATATCACGAAAAACGTGTGCGAGAGTCTGGTCGCCACCATAATCAACATGCCAGATAGGACGAAAGATGGTCTGAAAGGAAGGCACGACTTGATATGCTTGGGTATCCGGAAGGAGCTTCACGGAGGACGCACTACTCCTGATGATCAGGAAGATGACGATGATCATGAGTCGGAGACGACACAAGGTCGCCGGAAGGGTAAAAAGTTCAAAAAATGAATATTACTGCCCTCCTTCTTGCTTTACTCTAAGCCAGGATGAGATCAAACAGTTTTTCAAGTGCCTTCTAGGAGTCAAATTTCCTTACGGCTACGCGGGCAAGATAAGCAGATACCTAGACGAGGCGAAGCAGAGGTTCAGTGGCATGAAGTCTCACGACTGTGTCGTGCTAATGACGCAGGTACTTCTGGTCGCACTAAGAGGGATAATGGACGAGCACGTCCGTGAAACGTTATTTGGCCTCTGCAAGTTTTTTGACGTCATCTCTAGGAAGTCGATTGGCGTGAATCAGCTCGGGAGGCTACAAGAGGAGATCGTGGTGATACTATGCGAGCTTGAGGTCTACTTCCCACCCGCATTCTTTGACATTATGGTGCATCTTCTGGTCCATGTCATGGAGGACATCGTCCAACTCGGGCCGATGTTCCTCCACAACATGATGGCGTTCGAAAGGATGAACGGACACATCAAAGGATACGTTCGGAACAGGTCCCGTCCAGATGGAAGCATAGCCAAGGGCTTTCTGGCCGAAGAGTGCATCTTTTTCTGCACGAATTATCAAGACATCGAGAACCCTGTCGGTCTTCCCGTCAACAGGCACCTTGGCAAGCTCGACGGATCTGGTCACCGAGAGGGTCGTCGCATACTGCATGCAGACTTCGATTTTCGACGTGCAGACTTTGATCGAGCAAACCTCGTCGCGCTACAACATTTAGAACTGGTCGATCCTTGGGTACAGAAGCACAAAATGTTAATGGAGAAGAAGTACAGTGACCGGGGCATACAGAGGACGCAGAGAGAAATAATCAAAGAGCATAACTCAGATTTCACGCGTTGGTTTATGCAGACGCTCCTTGATAATCCCCCGCGATTGCATTCTTCTGACACGAAAAAGATCATATTCACCTTGTCACAGGGACCGATGCAAAACCTGGTGACCTATCAGGCGTATGATATCAACGGCTACACATTCTACACGGAGGAAAAGGACAACAAGTGTGATTATCAGAACTCAGGCATAACGTCGAAATTCTACACCGATGACAACGTGAAGGAAAGATTCTACGGAAGAATCGAGGAGATCTGGGAGCTCGACTACTATGGAGAAAAGGTGCCGATGTTCCGTGTTAGATGGGCAAAGAGCGTCGAAAGAGAAGACCGGTATTTCACAACCATGGTTATACCCGAAGCAGCCAAATCCAAGGCCGTCGGTGCAAACGTGGCCACGAAAAATGAACCGTGGCTACCAAAGTGGACCAATGTTTTTTCATTACCGACCCGACAAAGCCTAGCCGTGTTGTCGCGAGGAGACGAAAAAGAAACATCATCGGAATGGATGGAGTCGCCAACGAGCAAGACTTCGACCAGTACGGCGATCCAAAGATTGAAGATGACGACGACTACGATGCAGCAACATACATCACAAGAAGAAAAAAGACAACCCTACCCAAAAAAGGTAGCCCGTTCGAAAGAAGAAACATTAAAGTGTCGGGGCTAAATTATTCAACCACGACAAAGAAGGAAAAAAAGATTGTAAAACGCTAGCTCAAAAAATATTGTAAAACGCGTGGTCGAAAAAGATTATAAAGTACGGGTGTGGTCGAGTAGGGCCGTGCCCAATTCATATTATTATGGACAAATTATTATGAAATTTAGTTATACTTTGAATCATATTATTTGTACCACTTTTGGGCATTTTTAGAACATTTAAAAGTATTTTTAAAATAAAAATAAAAAAGGGGCACCAGGATTCGAACCTGGGTGCTCAGAAGTTTAGAATAGAGCAGTGGGCAGAACCAGTGGGATAGGATAGTGAATTTGTAAAATAGTGGGACGTTTTTTTCTTATACAGTTGCTAGAGGCAAAGATAGGCGTAGCGCACTCCGGCATAGTGCGCTACGGATATCTGTAGCGCACTATGCTAGTGTGCTACACATATCTTTGCCTTATCCACACGTGCACGCACAGGCACGTCCCTCATCCCCGTAGACGCGCCCACCCCCATCTCGCTCGAGCCCCCGCCGCCGCTGTCGATCCGCCGCCTCGCCAGCCCTGCCAGCCGCCACCACTCGAGGAGGAGACCGTGGAGGAGGAGGCACGCGCCGCTGCCAATCCGTGGAGGAGGAGGCCACTGTCGCTGCCGAGGAGGAGGAGGCCACCGCCGCTCGAGGAGGAGGAGGCCACCGCCGCTCGAAGCTGAGGAGGATGAGGACGCCGCCTCGCCCGCGCGCTCGTCGTCGTCCTCGTCTCATAGGTGAGCCTTCTCCCCTCTCTCCCTCTCTTCCCTCTCCACTTCTCGGTTGATTTAGGTTTAGTTTTAGGCATAGGCTTAGGCTTAGGCATTTATTCATTGTAGGTTTAGGTTTAGATTTAGGTGGACAGGCCAGAAATTTAGTTCTTTCCTAAAAAACGATAGCATCTATATAAGCAAATTGAAATTCTATATCATCTGTTGAATCTCTGTTTGCTAAGAGCACACTGGTTGGAGAGAATCGTAGCGAATGCCTAGTATTCTAAACTGGTTTTTTCACTGTCACTGGATACGTATATTTAGTTTCTAATTCAAAAGCTGCGAGATGGTGATCCTGTTAAGCTTTGGATGCGGCGGTTCGTGGTATGGTTTGGAGTTTGGATGTGGCGGGCGCCTGAAGAGTAGTGGATTTTGAAGGGTTTCGCGGCATAGTAAATCAAAATTTTCTACGGATGCAAACAGAGGTAAAGCCAAGATCTAATCTAGGAGATGCAAACAACGAGAGAGATTGGATTAGATCTTCATACCCTTGAAGATTCACACAGCAGAACGTTCGTCGGAACGTGGGTGATGTAGTCGTACTCGCTTCTCCTCCTCGCGATCCAATCCGATCTAGCACCACAAGTGGCGGTGCCTCAGTGAGATGCACACGTGCAGCACCTCGACGTCTCCTCCTTCCTCGGACCAGCAAGTATGGTGGAGAGATAGATTGGATCTACAACACGACGGCTTGGTGTATATGGTGGAGAATTTCTGCAGCAGGGCTTCGCCTACAAACAGTCGGGAGGGAGAGAGGAAGGGCAGCAGGGCGACTAGGGTTTGGAGGGAAGGTGTGTGGGAGGGGGCGCCCCAGCCCTCTTTATATAGAGGGGGGCGTCCAGCCCTAGCCCCTCCTCCAAGCCTTGGGTCGGCGGCCAAGGGAGGGAGAAGTGGGGGGCAAGGACTCTCCCCCTTCTAGAAGCCCTATCTAGGGTTTAAACCCCTCTAGGCCGGCTGGGCCCTATGGGGCCTTGTGCCCCTGGCCCAATGCGGCCAGGGCACTCCCTCA
Source organism: Avena sativa (assembly GCA_916181665.1). NCBI lineage: Eukaryota > Viridiplantae > Streptophyta > Magnoliopsida > Poales > Poaceae > Avena > Avena sativa. Next base: position 158,255,621 of record OV702294.1, on the reverse strand, counting down.
TAGGCCCATGCCCCCTCCCGGAAGGTGGGGCCACGTTGGTCCCCTTCCGAAAGGTTCTAGAATCTTCCGGTACAATACCGATTAACCCGGAACAATTCCGAACTCCAAAAACTGCACTGCCTTATACGAATCTTATTCTCCGGACCACTCCGGAACCTCTCGTGATGTCCCGGATCCCATCCGAGACTCTGAACAAAAACTCATAAACCAATTATCCAATCTATCCTAGCGTCGAGACACGTTAAGTGTGTGACCCTGCGGGTTCGAGAATATGCAGACATGATCTTCTATCAATAATCAACAGCGGGGCCTGGAAACCCATATTGACTCCCACACATTCATCGATGATCATATCGGATGAACCACGATGTCAGGATTCAATCAATCCCATATATATATTCCCTTCGTCTCGCGATATTTTACTTGCCCGAGATTCGATCGTCGGTACTGTCATACCTAGTTCAATCTCGTTCACAGCAAGTACTTTACTCGTTCCGTAATCTGATATCACTTTGTGATTAACTCCTTAACCACATGCTTGCAAGCGGTGTTGATATCGATTACCGAGTGGGCCCGAAGTATATCTCTCCGACTTGGGAGGGACAAATTCCATCTCGATACATACAACCCAACAGACACTTTCCGATCACCTGAGAGACACCTTTATGATCACCCTCTCATAGGATGACGTTTGATGACCTCAAAGCTTTCTTCCGATACCAGGGAATTGTATTATCTCATGGTCTAAGGAATACAATATTTGACATAAGAAAAGCTTCGCAAAGACGAACACGATGACACGATCTAATTGCTTCGCTTAGTTTGGGTCTGTCCACCACATCATTCTCCCAATAATATGATCTCGTTATCAATTGACAACTCATGTATATGGTTAGGAAACCTTAACCATCATTGATCAATGAGCTAGTCCATAGAGGCGTACTAGGGACACGGTGTTGTTCACAAACCACACAAGTATTAAAGTTTCCGCTTAATACAATTCTAGCATGGAGTATAAACATTATCATGAACAAGAATTCCAACAGATTTCTCTGTACTGAGTACTTAGCTAGCGCCATGTATTTGCTTGCCCAGTTTGAGTTCTGAATACAGGAAATGACGATTAGTTTCCCACTGTTTTTGCCAACTTAATTTTTTCTTACCGTCACTGAATACCTACTTAGCTTCTGCGAGGCGATGATAGTGATTGTATGTATGTCTAGTCTGAACTTTCGAATGACATGGCTCCTATTACCCCGATGATCCATTCTTTCTGTTGTTCTTGTTACCCTGATGTCCCAGTCTTGCTGTTCTTATATTACCCTGATCATCAAAGTTTCGTCAACTTGTTCTTTTCTGCTGTTCTTATTATCCTGATGATCCAGTGGGTCACGGTTGGTCTGTGAGAGATTCTGAAACCTTGTTCCTTTCTTCCTCTTTACCTGATGATTTCTGGACTCCCTTTTATGTCCTTGTGCTTGTCTTTGTGGGTCTGGTTGAATGGTGCCTGTCAAGTGCCTGAAGATTGGAGTAATATTTTGAAGCCACAACATCATGATCAAGGTTTGTTTGTAACTCAAGATTGCATAGTCGTCTGTCTGTAGAAGCCAAAATGTTTGTTGGAGTTAAAAGGAAAACGTGCACGTGTTTAGTATCGCAATACTTGGTGCTTTATCTAGAATTCTCATTTGCTTGCTGTCACTTGGTCATTTGCTTGCTGTCACTTGCTGTAATGATCTTCTAGTATAGAAATCCTTGGTCCTTAGTCTGAAGTAGTAAAAATGACAACAAGGATTGTTGTATTCTCATTTGCTTGCTGTCACTTGGTCATTTGTTGTCATTTGTTCACAGAACTGAAATAGTACAAATGACAGCAATATGCTTGCTGTGTTGTGCTTGCTCTGCTTGCTGTTGTCCTTGTTGTGCTTGCTCTTCTTCTTAGTCTGGAACATCCACATACTATATGTCCACCCTACTTGTGCTGCTACTACTTCTATGCTACTTGAGCTGCTACTACTTCTATTATCTGTGCTGCTACTACTATCTGTTCCTTATATCCATCCTAGTGTTGCTCTGGCTACTACTATCTGTGGTGCTATTGTGCTTCTACTACTATCTGTGTTGGGACAACAGCACCTTGAAATTGTGCTTGTGCTTGTATGAAGCACTTTATTATGTCATGTATGCAGGTTCTTGTATGAAATGAGTCCCGATTTTTGCCGGAATGTTGATTAACTTCCGTTTCGGCAGAAATCGGGCACTCCTAGTTTAAGAAAATTAGCAAAGGTCATGCCGGATTTTTCCGTGCATTTAACCAATTATTTGTTTTTTATTAGTGCAAAGATGTGTGACAACAATGAGGCTGGATGTTCTAAGCGCATCAGCGCTGAAGGAGAACTCAGACCTCCGAATAAACAATTGACATTCTGGGAGGCGGCCCAGCGGCTAGAAGACGATGAAGAATACCATCCTTCGGAGAGCAAGGATGATGAGATGGAAGACATGGAGGAACAAGCCGAAGGAACGGCGGGTGACGAAACCACTGATGGCGGCGAGGGCACAGGGAGTGGTAGCAATCCTCCTAAGAAGAAGAAGAAGCCGAAGGACCGACGCCCGAACACAGTCGGCACAGTCAGGGAGGAAATTACCGAAGTGAGCCCAACAGGGGTTCCTTTGGATCCCGACCTTGTCGTCAAAGGGTACGGTGGGCAAGTGGCGGCGATCACCCGGACAACCATCTCGATCAACACCGAGAATCTCCGGCATAAAGATAATGGACACTTGCGCACACTCCTCTTCGAGAAGCTGCACGCAAGATACAAGTTCCCCGCTAAGTATCAGAACACAAATTATCATGGGAACAAAGTAAACAAATCCGCCCTCACAAAGATGAGCACCGCCCTGGCCAGCTGGAGAACCCGGATAAAGAAGAAGATCTATAAAGAAGGCAAAAGTCTCGAGGAGATCCAGAAGATTGACCCGTAGATCACCAAAGATCAGTTCCGAGAGTTCAAGGAGAGGTGTGAATCCGAAAGAGACCTGGCCAATAGTAATCAGGGAAAGGTGCTGCAGACGATGAATATAGGTCATCACCATCTCGGATCTGGTGGATACAGAACCGCGGAGGCCAAATGGAATAAGGAGGACGAAGAGTATAGATCCAAGGGGATAGAAAACCCCTTTGCGAAATTCAAACCCGGGCAGGTTCGAAACTTCATCAGGGCCCGTTACCATGTGGACCCAAAAACCAAACAACTCACCGCGGATCCTGCGGTGAAGGAATTCGAGGAAATTGTTGTAAGTATAATCTAATTACCATGGATCAACTCGATTGCATTCTAATCGATGATCTAAACGATTCACTATTACTTCTTCTGCAGGAGGAGGAAATTGTTGCTAGTCATGGATCCCAGGGTTCCTCATCCCAGGGGTCGACGGCGGCCACCCGGTGGGATAACCCTTTTAACAGGGCGATGAACCGGGCCAAGAAAATAGAGCCGGTTACGAAGAAGCCGTCGTCGGCTGGCCGGCTGGCCGGCCTCGGGGGTAAGAATTGGGTGGATCATTTTGGTCCACCGCCGAGGACGCATGTGGCGCTGTCGGGAAGGAGCGAGGAGGAAAACCGCGAGGTTCAAGAACTTAAGGAACAAGTGGTGCGAATCCCGCAGATCGTCCAAGACAACTTGGCAATCACCCTCACGTCCTTCCTGCCTACCTTGGTGGAGTCAATAGCGAACTGGAGTGCGGGTGGTCGAGTAGGGCCGTGCCCGATTCCAAGCATGGTCAGCAGCCACTCGAACAATGTGGCGCCGACGAATCAGATGAACTACGTGTTCGTGACTCCGCCCGCTAGCACCGCGGCGCCGCAAGTGTTGGTGACTCCTCCTGCGATCACCGTGGCGCCGGAGTACATGTTGGTGGCCCCCTGCCATCGTCGCGGTGGCACCAGAACTCCAAGCACCCGACGGTAGGGAGAATACACCGGTGGCCAGCACCGCGCCATCAAGCAGCCCTTCCGTCTCTTGCATGCCTGTCGCCGTATGCGGTGCCTCGACATTAGCCGATCTCGACGCCATCACGGTAAACAAATTGCTTTACCACCTTTTACACCATCTATTACTCTTATGGCATCTCTGACGATGCCGTACATGTTTTCCGCAGACGGATGTTCCTTGCACTCTCTTATGCTACGTGAACAACGAGCTGAGGGATGTTGCCAAGGGTACCATCGTTCAACCCTTGCAGTGCACGTTCCACTCAAGGTCGATGCCAGATAGCGTGCACAGGGTTAAAATTAGTCGGGTGCTAAGGGGCTGCGATGACCTGGAACCTCCCATTCAACCCCCAGGAGCGGATGAAGAAGAGCCAGTTGTCCTCAGAAGTTGCTTCGGCTTATTCTTGCAATGGCCAAAGAGCATGATACGTTTGGGGACGGCGGGGGCCATCACGCCACAGACAACAGCACCGCCTGTCGTGCCAGCGACAAGCGGTGGCAAGGCCCCCTTACCGCCCTCACCGTCACCTCCACGCGGTGGGTCGGATGATCATGTTGATGATATGCACATGGCGCAGGATCCGGCCGAGGACGACGAAGACTGGAATGATCACTTCTTCAACACTCAGTTCAGCAACGAAGACCTAGATGGTGGCCCCACAGAGAAAGCCACTATCACCAAGCATCTATTTGGTTCTTAGGAGATGCCTCCAGCTTGCGCCTTTACAGAGCCAGCTGATACAACCAACCGACCCTTTATTCTAAGCCCTGACACACTACATAGGGCGGCCGGTGCTCAGATTGCGGTGCATGTCCGCTCTCCAAACGGAAAAAGGGGTAGGAAAAGAAAATCTAGCAGCTCGAGCCAGCCGGTGGCGTCAACAACTGCGAATCCGATCAGGTTTCGGGACGGGCCACCAAGACCCGAGGGTATTATGTGGAGGATTCATGTGGCGGGTGAGCCCATGCTACCTAAGAATTTGCAGAGGCTCGCCAGTTCGGAACTGCAGAGTGTGCATGATGGCGTGCTGACGATAGAGAGACGCCTTCTATCGGATAAAGATCCCTCGCACCCGGTATTCGTGGTTAAGGTGCCACCAGGCTTGGGCTTCGTCGACAATGCCCACGTGGATCTGTTCTTCCTGCGGTTTGACGACATCTTCAATATGTTCCACCTATACCCGCTGCACTATACCATGGTTCGCATGTTTTCTCTCAGCCTGGCCATGCAGATCATTAGAGAGAACACACCGGGCATCGCTATAGTGGACCCCTACTACATGCGTGACGGCTTCTTGGGTTCCCCCGCCGAACGACGTATTGTGGCCTCGTACCTAAAAAGAATCCTCGTGGCGAACAAGACAAAGGAATACATTCTCGTGCCTTACTTTCCCGAGTAAGTCGCTATTCACTCGCCACCGTCGATTGGCTTTATTAGATTATCATCATTCTTTTTCCAACACATTCCATTTGATTTTTTTGCACAGAGATGAACACTGCACGCTCATCTCCTTATCGCCGAAGCATTCCCATGCCACGTATTTTGACTCGGGGAGTCTAGAAAAGAAGAAAAACTACGACAAGATCAAGGAAGTTCTGGATGATGCTCTCACTGGCTATGCCTCAACGGAAGGCACCACCTTCGTGCGTACGAAGGTCAAGTTCGGCAGGCACATCTTCAACCACGTAACGGAGTTCCCCTGCGTGAAGCAGCCGGAAAATAGTAAGAAGGAAGCCTACTACGCACTCCATCACATGAGGGCGTTCCTACTTGACCAGCAGAATTCTACGCTGCCAGATCATCTCGAACAGTGGGCCGAAGCAAAGGCCAAGATCACTCATTCAGATATTAGACAAGAGATGTATCGCATCCAGCAGCAGTTTGGGGCAATCATCTTTCATGATGTCATGACTTCGGGGGGGATCTTCTACGGAGGAAATATCCCGAATAACCGTGATATAGAAGATCGTCTAGAGATGCAGGGTGACTATAGGAAGTTCATGACGAGACAAGGCGTCCTCCCATTCCCTAAGCCGATCCAGAAGGCTTGATGTTGGCCTAGTTGTAGTTACAAACTATAGATGACCTTTGTGTGTGTGTGGACAAGTGTACATGCTACTACTTGTCTTATTAGGTTTATGAATCATCGCTTACTTCTTTTGCTTATTATTATATATATATATATCAATCAATGCTTGGTTTTTTTGCTTACTCTTTGGTCCTTTGCTCACTTTGGTCCTTCTTTTTTCCTTACTCTTTTTTCGAGAATAATGCCGATGATTGAAATGTCATGGCACACTATATATGTGAATGTTCTACGACGGGATTGTGAGCCTTGTGATATGCACAAGTCCAGGTCTTGTGCATCCTACTTGGCTCATCGTTCCGTCGTAGCATATTCCTGTGTCCAACGACCTATGTATATATATGAGGCATTATTTTTGATTTGCTTTGGTCTTTTTCGAGAATAATGCCAATGATTGAAATGTCGTGGCACAATATATATGTGAATGTGCTACGACGGGATAGTTAGCCTTGTAATATGCACAAGTCCAGGTCTTGTGCATCCTACTTGGATGACTATTCCGTCGTAGCATATTCCTGTGTCCAACGACCTAGTTATATATGAGGCATTCTTTTCGAGTTACTTTGGTCTTTTTTGATAATAATGCCGATGATTGAAATGTCGTGGCACACTATATATGTGAATGTGCTGTGATGGGATTGTAAGCCTTGTGTTATGCACAAGTCCAGATGTTGTGCATCCTACTTGGCTTACGGTTCCATCATAGCATATTCTTGTGTCCAACGACCTAGCTAGTTATATATGAGGCATTCTTTTCGAGTTACTTTGGTCTTATTCGAGAATAATGCTGATGATTGAAATATCGTGGCACACTATATATGTGAATGTGCTGCGATGGGATTGTTCGCATTGTGCTATGCACAGGTACAGGTGTTGTGCATCCTACTTGGCGAACACTTCCATCGTAGCATATGCCTGCGTCGAACAACCTAGTTATATATGAGGCATGCTTTTTGAGTTACTTTGGTCTTTTTCGATAGAATGTTGATGATTGAAATATCGTGGCACACTATATATGTGAACTAGGTAGGAAACGCGGCTTGCCGCTCACTAGCCCGCTTCACGGGCAACACGATATAAATAATCGTTTTGAAAGACAATAAAATTAGGACATTATACATAGACAATTCTATTAGAGAGAGAGTCATTTTACATCATAAGCAAAAGATAAGTATGCTTGCGAGTTATTGGTAAATATGAGCAAACAAGGCGGTGCCGCTTATAGCATGTTGACAGCGGTTTGAAACAAAATCGTTGTTCGCTTGTAGCAGTGTTGGTGACGGTATGTAGCACTGACATCGTTGGCTTGCAGCACCACCAGCAGCCCATGTAAGTTTTGAGGTTAAATAAAATACAGAGTAACAGAATGAACAGAATACACTAGAGCAATCATGTGTCTACACGGAGATCCGATGGCATAGCTTGCATATTACCTCCTCCTTTGTAGAGATGAATGGCATGCTGACTGCAAATCAAAGTTACCGGCCCAACTTATTTCATAGTAGCCAATGCATGATGATGCAAGAAAATATAATGGAAAAACCAGAACATTTTCACTGGAAGTACTTGAAATATAAGTACAATGCACTTGAGTGGATGATTTCTTTATGAAATTGATACACAATATATTGATGAATTGAGCATGAAACTTACACAATAAAAAGGTTATCTATTCTTGAGCTTTGCTTTCACATAGCATTTAAAAAAGGTAAGGCCACTTCAATAAAACATTATAGACAACAAACCAATATATGTTAATGATGATGAATTTTAGGAGAACAATAAAAGCATATTTTGTGATAATCCAGAGAACAAGATGGGAGTGCTTGAAATTATAGAATTATCACCGTACATTGCTTATGTGCCATCAAATATACAATTAGTGGGCTCTCTATGTCAAAATAATTAAGCATATATCTCAGAGCATAATGAATGGGTGGATTGAACGCTTAAAAGATGGTTGTATTCCTTTAAGGGAATATATTATACTCCCCCATCTCAAATTGGTTGTCTTAGATTTGTTTAGATACAGATAGGGATGCCAATGGATAACCATCACCTGTTTACCCGGCGGATAAAAACCCTATTAGGGTAAGGGTTTGGGGACAGAAAAATATCCATGTGTATATAAGTGGATAAATTTTAAAGCCATCAGGTGTGACGGGTACGGGTATGGGATCATATGACCCACACCGTGTATCCATCTACATATCTCACAAATAGACCTCCGATATAAAGTTCTAACTTAAATAATCTATTTTTTTCCTATTAATCTCAGTAGGCCAAAACAACACACATATTTCATGCTCAGTATCTACATATCTCACAAATAGACCTCCGATATAAGTTCTAACTTAAATAATCTATTTTGTCCTATTAATCTCAGCAGGCCAAAACAACACACATATTTCATGCTCAGTATCTTCATTTACCAAGGTATATTAATAATGATTGTTGATCACACGCATCCTTTTTCCCCTCTATTGCCGTAGTCCATTCCATGTAACGTACTTTATTGTGATGCTTATTTTATGGTCTTATATACCGTTAAATTACCTCTTTTTGTGTGAGTTTGTAAAATTAATTTATTGTTTTAATGCTTATAAATTATATTGTTAAATGTTGTCTTCTACATTTTTGTTTATTTTGATGTGTTGTGAATGCAGATATTTTAACCTGCGGGTGCCCACTAACCCTATCAGTAGGAAAAACTTGCACCCGTTGATGGATATAGGTGCGGATAATGGGTAGACTCGGGGAGAACGGCTATAGGTATGGAGTGGCTCCACCCGTAGCCATACCCTGCGGGTGCCATCCCTAAATACGGATGCATCTAGTTATAAAACATGTCTAAATACATCTGTATTTAGACAACTACTTTGAGACAGAGGAGTAACAAGATACAAACGACAACACATTAAAATGGCAGAATATGAACATATTGCATAAAGAAAGAATCAACATTTACTATTGGAATCACCATCACACATCAAAACTATCTTAAGAGTACACTGCTTACAATCCAGCTTCAATTTCTTTTGACTAATCCTATATCTACTCCTAATGTTTTGCCTTCTAATGTATGGAGCTGATACGCAAATATAGTCATTCCAATTGTTGTTGTTCTTTGGGGCCTGCAAAAATAAAGTTCTAATTTCAGAATTGATGTGACAAAAAAATAGAGTACAAAGTGTATAGTTCTACAAAGTACTTGAACTCCTCCCTTCTTCCAGAAATAAGTGATTTGTCTAAATTCGTATGTATCTAGACATGTTTTAGTATATAGATACATTGAAATCTAGACAAAGATAAGTCACTTATTTTTGTACAGAGGAAATACAACTGATCAAATGAAAATGCCAGAATAAGTATAAATCTAAAACCGGGCATATCTTCACCATGCAAAGCACCTTTTATATATGTTTTTTCCTAGATAAATTGAACAGAGACAATTATATTTAACAATAATAAGACCGTATTAGTTGGCCTTTCATGTTGTATGTACATATAGATAATTCTTGAAAAGTGAAAGCACATATTGTGCATCTCAGTCGATGATACCTTTAAGTTCACATTTGCATGTTGTTTGGAATTTCTTTGAACACCTCACTAGCATGCCAAAGCTAAGTCAGCATGCAAGATATTGTGCTACTCTGTGCATTTAAAGCATCCCACTGCACATATGCGTCAATTCGTTACCACACAGATCGAATACAAGCAAAATGCAGAAACAAAAATAACCATAATAAAGATATGAATAATCGATCTAAAAGGAGATCACAATCTTTTAGTTAACAAGATTGACACGATGGGCAGTCATAAATCATAATAGCACAAAACTAAACAACCAATCTGACAGAAACAACTAGAAGTTACAAAAGGAATGTATCACTAACGGAGAACATAGATAGAAGACAATACATGTCTGTCTATGCTATAAGGCATCATTTTGTGCAGAAGTAATTATTTTAGCTATCTAGCATCCCGTTTATCTATCAAAGTATAAGTATGAACAAGTGATCAAAATTTAACAGGAAGCTATATACGAATGAATCAACAAATGGAAGTTTATCTATATACAAGTGAACAGATAAATAATGCAGGAACTCTTCTATCCTTCATGCACAGAAAACAGAGTACCCCACAAATAGTTACAGTAAACGTTGAACTGAATTCAATTATATTACACCAGAAAATAGTTATAAATGCCAGAAGTTACATTGTTGGGATTTATATTGGGCAGACCACAACCACACAGTGTAGATATGCAGTGTATTAAATCCAATAGCAGGTTGCGGAATTAATGGCGGAAGCTAGCACATGCGAGGCCACGGGATAAATCATTTGTGGTTGCCATATGTTACTCAGTATTTCACCTTACCTATTCAGATCTAAAGCAGCATACGGTATGACTGGAAAATGGAGATTAGGATAGGGCATTCCTTACTTGAGATCAGCGAGACAGGTGTGAGAGCAGCCTGATGGCTGAGCAAACTTGGCGTGGGGGATAGCCAAAAATTAGTCCGTCGCCGCCGCACCTAGAGACATGAATTAAAAGGGGAAAACATAAAACACACCTAAATTGCCCTTCGTTCGTCGTGCCCTTGTGCTTTGCCTCGCTGCCACGCCCCTCCTCCTTGCCCCGCCACCGACCCAACGTTGTCGCCTCATCGTTCAGGGCACAGTCGCGGCCTCATATGGTAGAGGCCTCGTGTGGGTGTTGAATCATGTAGGAAACTGTCGGTGCATCATGGAGGTGTTCGTGGCAGCGACATAGTATGGAGGAAATCTTGTCAATCAAGATAGTAACAACTTAGCCCTGATTTCATAACAAACAACAAAAAGTAAAAAATGAAGCAAAATATTTTTCAATACACTATAACGCATTGCTACACAGAGATCTGCAGTAAATTAAGGGAAAATCTGGGCAAAAATTGCTTCATTTGGTTGAATCATGGTTGATAAGGAAGGTACCAAGCAAATCCTACTGCCCTACATCAACATGATAAACTCATAAGTATTGTACTATAGCGCCAAGCTCACACAACGACGCTGGTCAGGTTCATCATGATGCGTGAGAAGCACCAAAGTTGAATTACTTATAAAAATACAAAAGAAGGAATACACATATGATACAAAACTCTCAAGCTGCAACCTCATGTAAAAGAGAAACAAAATCATCATATGCCAGTATAGGATACCAAACACAAAATAAATGCAAGGTGAACAACATACATGACACTGAGTGAGTACTTCAAAGGCACCAAACAAAACCATAGACATCTAAAAAGACAATTGTAGTCTTTAATCCACAAGATCCATCTGCATCCCAATAAGTACTTTCAAAGAACCTCCTAATTTGACACAGAAGACATCAACATATAATTGTCCATGGATAAAAACAGGGTTGCTTTAGATATGTACGAACAAGTATAACATTGACTTTTATTTTGTGCTAGGCTGTGAAAAAATGAGTGTATCATTCCTAGACAACACGATAAGTTTTTTTTCAATTATTTTGATCATACTACGCAGTTTACCAAGGATTTCAAAGTAGATATACTGTATACACAAGTTCACGGTATTCATAATAGCTCATTTCATGTCCAATGAAAATTCACATGTCTCCTTTTAAAATTAAATATAGGTTATTTATAAACAAAAAAATAGTTGGTCTTAGAAAAATAGTTGTATACCACAATCTACAGATACCGGATATCCATTACATGACAAATATAGGTGAGAATAGTCTACCAAGAATTGGAAGGCACAAGCAGAAAGAAAAAATGCAAGATATGACCTCCCACGATTTTAGTCGAGCATATAACTAGAAAACAAAAGAACATTATGTAGATTCTAACTCAAAGCAAAATATGCACAAAATTGAAAAGATAAATCATAAACAAAGTTTAAGAGCGAACATGTTATATTAATTGGCAAGACATATAGAAAAATTATGTAGTGCTTTATAGGGACAAAATAATAGGGCCAAGGTGGCAGTAAAGAGTCTCCTTCGTTACCTTTGTTAACTATGCCTCGGTGTTCTGGTGTACGATGCATGCACCTTCTCTTTGATATCTCCATCCATCTTCTTCTGTAGTTAATTTATAGCTCTTCTTCAGTATTGGGATTACATATGAGCCGATCTTGTGTATTCTTTCCTTGAAAGTGGCAAGCGTTTGATCAACTTGCCAACAACAATTTCTTTGCCCTACAATATCACAAATATAACCTTCTAAAGTACAGATCTACAATGAACCTGTCAACCAGCACTCCATAATTTTATTCATATTTCACTGCATGGAAATGACAATCTACAAGCTAAATAACGAGAATCAATACATGGAAAAGGTACTGGCCTACCAAGGATACTAAAAGTAGGCTCTTGCATAGGAAATCTAATAAAATCTCTCTCAATCAGGTTCTTGCACAACAACTAACCAAAGAACGACATATCTACCATCAGAACCTATCACATACCCAACAAGAAGCATAGGAAGATATCTGGCACCCTCAAAGAACAAGCAGGTGACAATCGTCCTTGCAGAGACAAGAACTGAAGGTAAAACCATCACCACATTCTAAACATAGAAGGATATAGAAAAAGTAAAGGTGAGATGTTACCTGCAGGTTGCAGCTGCTAGATCTTGGAGACAGCTGCAGGGATGGAGGAAGAGGGCGACGCCAGCACAGTCCTTCACCATCGCTGGGTGCTCGTGGTCGGGGAGGACCAACTGCTATAGTCCCACCATCGTCGGATGCTCGTGGAGACCAGCACCTCCTCGTCTTAGCTGCTTGGTTCTTGCCTCTAGAGAAGGACATGGTTCCCTCGAAGGGACATCCAGACAGCACAAGGAAAACTAACATTTCATTACACGTTGATGCAATTTGTCTTTCCCCTCTTTAATGTCACTGACTCTTACGCCCTCTTATCTTCCCTTCTCCTCTTCCTCTCCTCCTTGAGCCATGAACCCATGACCACTGCCTCTAGTTTCTCTCCACTGGACTCGTGTCCCAGCAGCTCCTACCCGATCAGGGACATGCTGCCAAAACCCTTTCGGCTGCGGAAATTGATGTAGAGTGTGGATCTAACACTAAGAGTGAGGAGGAACCCGCTAGATGTAACAAGCATGGCCTATTTTATCACTTCTCCGAGAGGATGCCTTGCTTAATGCATACGCAGCTCCCGTCTCCAACAATCTTTAGGTAAAATAGTACTCAGATTCTAAAACCGCTCTAATAATACACATCTGCTTGTTCAAAGCATAATGCTCTGTTACACAGATGCGTATAAACGAAAATACAGAAAATCTAGATTACTCACGACCAAAAAATGATTGTAGGTGGCGTGCAGTCAGCACCGAAAAAAAGTGGACGCCATAAGTGATTGATAGAAAATTTACCAAGCAAGCTACATAATTCCATGGTGCATCCGTTCTACCTAGACCCTCACATCTGTGTTGGGCTATCTGGCTACTCCAAGGTATTCTCAACAGCAAATGCTCTAACCTTTGAATCTGATGGAACAAAGGGAAAGCGAAATATCTCACCAGAATGGGCATAGCAGATCCTTCAGCTTGAAGAGTGTGTGGTCGACTATCAGCATGTCCAACGGCCTCGTATCTCCTCGCTCTTCTCGCATGATTCGTACCGCCCAGGTTCTGGACGGATCTGCCGCCACCACACTCGGTGTTGGGGTCGTGGTAGAGGAGGAGGCTCTCGCCACCGCCGCTTTCTAAGGTTGGTCGGCCGGTAAGAGGACTGGACGCTCGGGGTCGGGTTCGGGGTAGAGGAGGAGGCCGCCTATGCTGCCATCGCGGTCGGTGTCGAGGCCGTGGTAGAGGAGGTCGCCGCCGCCGCGACTGAGCGTCCTTGGAGCTCGCCTTGCTTCATCTCGTGGGCGGCGGCTAGGGTCGTTCCCTCGTTATTTGCAAATTTTCGACTTTACCCTCGGCGGTCCAAGAAAAATACCACTTCCTGCCACCGCGCGGCCTCTCCTGGTTTGTAATGACATACCGACAAGCACACATGCTCTTCGACTAGCGGGCCCTGCGGCACGCAGGCCCTCACCGTCAGTGGTGGTAGCTAGGTTTAATAGATGTATGGATAGAAATACGCAGCAGAAGTGGATGGCTAGGATCGATTTGGACACCAATCAGACGACTGAGACATCACATGGCCTCTAAAAGCTCCCTTTGGGGGCTAGAATATTACTTCTTGATGTGCTGCGATGGGATTGTTCGCCTTGTTCTATGCACAGGTCCAGGTGTTGTGCATCGTACTTGGCGGACGGTTCCATCATAGCATATTCATGTGTCGAACAACCTAGTTATATATGAGGCATGCTTTTTGAGTTTGGTCTTTTTAATTTAGGAGTACTTTCTATAAGTGTATCTTCATATGCGACTTTAATTATACATGTTTTTTCAATCACCGGTTAATTATTATTATCAACTTGTAGATGACGTGTACAAGGGACGGGTTTCCGGAGTCTACGATGATTGGTAAGGCTGCCGGAGATAGGTGCACCGTTTCAGCGGCAATAGCTACAAAGGGTACAACACTATGGCGGAGGAACCGGATGAAGACCTACACCTTCGTCGCGGTGATCATGCTTATCTTCTTTGGTTGTTTATCCCGTATTTGTGTCTAGCTAGTTTAGATGTCTAGGCGAGCTTCCGAGCTCTAACTTGTTTGATCGACACATGTATTCACATGTCACCAACTACTTTGTAACTTGATCGAAACAATGTATAACTTATGTATTCATGTATGAGACTTATCTATATGTATTTGTTTCAATCTTGTTTTGCGAATTGTGTATTTATATGTATAACTGTATATCTTATATCTGTGTGTATATCTGCTTATATAATCTGTATTGTATATCATCTGGCCCTGAAATTAAAAAAAAGACACCCATGGCGCACATGGCACAGCTTCTGTGACGCACTACAACTAAAGCGCACCTGCACAGATTAGTGGCGCACTGCAACGTGCGCCACAGAAGATCCAAGGCGTAGCACACCTGCCAACATATCCGTGCCGCACTAGCAGGTGCTCTACGCCTATCTCGACATAACCGTGGCGCACTAGGCAGTGCGCCATGGCTAGGAGATAGCCGTAGCGCAAGGCCCGTGGCGCACCACTAGTGCGCCACAGATGGGCTTTTCAGGTGCGCCACAGACGACCTTTTTCCTAGTAGTGATATTAGGTGTTAAATAATTATGAATGCATCATATTTGAATAGATCTAATGCTGGAGTTTCTTTAAAAGTAAGATGTGCATGAACCCATCTAATTGTTTGATAAAGAAATAAATGTAAACAAGGTCAACTTGAAATTAAATTCTTAATCGACTTAGGAATAGATATTTGTGTACATACATAGAAGAGAAAAAGAAGTAGGACAGTTCTTGTATGAAATCAGGGTGAATATGAGCACCAAATATAAAATCAAAACAATGCCCTTACTTACTTTTATGCACTACGATCCTTAAGTGTGTGCATTGTAAGTGGAAAAATCGAAGTTAAATATATGAAAAGAGATGAAAAAGAGAAATATAGTTCGACCGCAAGTTTAAGTGATATGCGGTGCAAGCTTGAAGCATAGTAGCATCAATCGGCTGAACCAATGAGACTGCTTTTGGAGGGCTAGCCAGCTGGGAACCGACGGCCATAGTGGAGCCCAAGGGAGCCAACACATCTGAGCGGTTGATGAGTGCAGCAGCACTTCGTTGGGAGATCCCAAGCGGAAGGTATGATGTAGTTCAGTAGGCAAGTTTTTCTCAGTAAGAAACCAAGGTTATCGAACCAGTAGGAAGAAGGAAACGCCCCAAAGATGCTACAAGCAACGTGGAGACTTGCACAATACAAAGTCAAGACTTTGCCTCAACTAACAGTGAGGTTGTCAATCTCACCGGTTGCTGTAACAAAGGATAAAACATATGGTGTGAAAGGTAATAGTTTTCAGCAAGTAAACAAGTAACGATGGAAGATGTATTAATGATAAAAATTGGACCGGAATCCATAGTTCACTAGAGATGCTCTCCTTAAATAAACAACATGGCATGAAGGATAAACAAACTACAACAGGGCAATTGACAGGAACTGAGAAAGGCATAACAATGCAATACTAGACAAAAAGATCCTATGAGATTCGATTGGGCAATACAACAATATATTTAGACCGCCATCCAACTGCATTTATGACTAGAAGTCCACCTTCAAGTTATCATCCGAACCCCCGCTAGTATTAAGTTGCAAGCAATAGACAACTGCTTTAAGCAAAGTGTGTAAGGTAAACAATTCACGTGTTTCATGAACAAGAGACCGTTGTTTTCTTCCTAGTAGCAACAACACATCTATAACCGAAGAGATTTCTGTCACTCCCCTTAGAAACTAGAGGCATGAACCCACTATCGAACATAAATACCCCCTCTTGGAGTCACTAGCAACTACTTGGCCAAGATAGCTACTAAGAACGGAGAGCATGCAAGATCACAAACAACACAGACATGATAGAATCAAATAGACAAAATCATTAATCAATCTGACATAGTGATCTCAATATTCATCGGATCCCCGCAAACACAACATGCATGATTACAAATAGATTAGATCTTGATCACGAATGGAGCTCACAAGATCTATACATGAAAG
Source organism: Avena sativa (assembly GCA_916181665.1). Classification (NCBI taxonomy): domain Eukaryota; kingdom Viridiplantae; phylum Streptophyta; class Magnoliopsida; order Poales; family Poaceae; genus Avena; species Avena sativa. The sequence goes on along the minus strand of OV702294.1, from coordinate 158,238,880 downwards.
CAAAAATGAGGAGATGCAACCATCTAGCTACTACATGGACCCATAGTCCAAGGTGGAACTACTCACGCTTCATACCGGAGAGAAGGCCTCCGGGATGATTTCCCCTCCGGCAGGGTGCCGGGAAGAACTTCAGATCCCCCCTGATCTAGGCACGACGGTGGCGGTGGCTACAGAAGGTTTCGTGGAGTTTTGATCAGGTGCCTAGGGTTTCTGCATCGGAGGCTTCTTATAGGCGAAGAGGCGAGGCTGGGAGGCGTCCAGGGGGCCCACACCATGGTATGGGCCCACCGCCTAGGGGGGTGCGGCCGCCCTGGTTCGCCTCTTCGTCTCATATTCTGGCTTCGTGTCCCGCACGGTAAAATATTGACTTTGGCTTTTGTTCCATCCAATTCCGAGAATATTGATTTTCTGCCTTTCTGGAACCAAAAACAAAAGAAAACATGCAATTGGCACTATGGCAACTTGTTAATAGGTTAGTTTCAGAAAAGATATAAAAACACCTCAAAGTGTAGATAAAACAAGACAAAGTAGATAGTAAACAAGCATAGAGCATCAAAAATTATAGATACGTTTCCGACGTATCAGCGACGAGAACTCGAGAAAGCCATTCACAATCGCCTTGAATAGTTCGTGCCTCATTGTGTGTTGAATTTTTATATGCATTTTGATGCCAAGACATCGAAGAAAAGTACAAGGTAGTTTCTAAATATAAATTTCTTTAATCTCTACAATAATAAAAAAGTTATCATTCTTTTGCCCAACAACAAAAACAATCAAAAGGAACACTATCACTAAATATTCCTATTAAAAATTTCTAACAATGATCTGGCTAGTCATTAGTTCAATTGAAACCTTCAAAGCGACAATCTTTTCTCACATACTCCTTTGATGATGCCTGCAAGGGTGCCTCGACTATTGTTTAGATTCTATATGGTTAAGTAAATAACACATGGGGTTAGGTCATGTCTCCATTAAGCGTTTGTTTCGTATGGACCCTCTCTATGTAATAGTTGATGTAAGTGTTTTGCTTACTCTTTAGTTTTATAAATATTATACCCAATATTTGCTGCTCTAAGCTATTCATGTTTTGGTGATTTTGGCTCGATAAATAATTTTGAACCAAATTAAATATCTGTGATAGTATGCTTCACACTAATAAGCTACAACATTATAAGTTAGCAACCTAACTAGAAGCAAAAAATGGAGCAAAATTTGTGTTGATTGATCAGTTCAGCTGAAAATGTTTCTTCTAGTGTATGATTGCTTCATGTTCATTGCAATCACAAATTGCCGTTGATGCCTAAATATATTAGTGATTTGCGAACAAAGGGTTATGGAATCCTAGCACAATATCGGATACAGGTTGCGAGGCATCCTCCATACATGGTGACTACTTTCATTGTCTCTATATTTATGTTGTTTAGTCAAACAAAGATAGCATGGTTTGGTTCCAAAGTTTGCAGAAAAGTATCAACCTATTGTGTATAAATAGGCAATACAATTTAAACATTATGTATTGTGTTTTGTATACTTCCAACTCGAAATTCCTATATGCGGTAATGTGCTAATTTAGCAACTCTGGGTTATGTAATGTCTCAGTAAAAGCAAATCATGTAGCAGCAGGAAACCTAGTGTATTTTCTTTATTTGGTTCGTTTGTTGTAGACTCTGGAGTTTCTGATGTGAAGAGGAACTTGCAGCTCAGGAGCAACTGACAAAACAATTGTTGTTGAGCTTCTCTATATAAACTTCAGTACCAAAATACTCTCTTCGATTCATATTAATTGTCGCAAAAATAGATGTATTTAGACATATTTTAGTTCTAGATACATTCATTTCAGCTACAAGTAATATGGATCGGAGGGAGTAATAATTTGCAGTTGGATGTGATGGTTAAGAGGAGTATTAAGCAAGTTAGTGCAATAATTTCTACATGGGTGAGGTATCTTAGTTCGCCTCGTCGCGGTATAAAAAATGATCGGCCTGACGAAGTGCCGACTACTTGGCCTCCTCTCGAGATGTGATTCGTGCAACAGACAATGGCTCAATAATACAAAGCAGCAGCTGTTGTTGAGCTAATCCACTACAAAAATTCCCCACGGTCGAATGATAACATGCGAATTCTGATGATTATCTTACCTAGTATATAATAACAGTGGGGACGCGTCCTAGGGAAGACATAATGGTCATGTTGAAAACTCATGTTGTAGCTCGGCCTGTTGTTTCGCTCTTGATTTGCAAGATAAAAGGGAGATTAACTTACCAAATGCTCTCTCTCTCTCATGCAATTCCATTTATTCATTTTCTCCTTAATTGTAATGCCGTTTCGTTTTTTATGATGTAATAATTCCACCAGCATCAACTATGTTACTCCCTTCTTCACGGTTTACAGGCGCCTAATTAAATTTAGGTTTTTCCAAAACTGCAACGTTCCTAGGCGCATAAGAATTAATTGTCGATTAATGTGACAGCTTTTCTTCTAACTTTCTATGCATGCAACAGTCTTCCACCACTGTATGTGCCTTAACCGCTCACTAATAGGCATAATTTTAGCCAATACGTTTACGCCTAGGTCCGTGAGATTTTTATAGAGCGTCCTGCAAACCGTGAAAGAGCGAGTAGCAGGTGTGGTGGAGCATGCCTACTCTAATTTAGTTTACCGAGTGACATGAAAATACAAACAAAAATTGACTTAGGTGCCTTACAATGGATGGTGACATGGCTAAAAACACCCGAAAGTTCACCACGCGTGTCTCACAATGCCAAAGTGCTGTGGGGACGCGCCCTAGGAAGACCTAAGCGAGGTATGACGAGACAAAATGTTGTATAGTCAACGGGGTGCACGTAGCAAATACCCTAGTTCATCAAACGGAATTAAACGCTTCAAGATTTCCTTTTCTGCAATTCGCAAAAAAAAAGGAAAACATATTCCTTTTCTGCCGTCCGATCTCCTATATATAGGCGCCCAACTCGAGGCACATTTTCCTCTCCTCCCTTCTTCCTCTTCCTGGTGTAAACACATCGCGACCTCTTGTTCTTCGTACCCAAGGTGTGTGATTTCTCTTCTAATCCCCTGCGTATTTTTTTCTCCTTTGGCAAGGGATTGTTTGGTTTCAAATCATGATTAGCTGTCTCGAATTCCAGATTCATCTCTCTTTTTTTCTTTCCTTTTTTCCCATGATACTTAATCTGCATCTAGACCACGAAAATTTATATTCAGAAGAGCGAATTTATAGAATGCCGTATTGGATCGGAGATGTTCTCCGACAATCTACTATCTAAAGTTTGACATGGTTTATGCGACGGCGCCGAATTGCATATCAATCTGTTTTATTTCTTGACCTGACCATCGATCTTCCATGTCGTTTTTATCTTTAAGTCGTATTAATTCCACGATAGACTCCCTGCATGTCGTGTCTATTTCGTGCTGATATTCCCAAATATTGAGATCCCTTTCACCGTTGTTATGTTTAATTTGTGCCTTTCTCTAGCCGCCGTAGATTTCTTTCAGATCGTTAGTACGTACATCGATCTCAGATGAAAGGTTTTTAACCTCTACGCAGATTGTTAGGTTTCGATCAAATCTTTCATCTAAGATCACTTGGAAAAGAGAATTTCTAATGATTCACTCGGAAAAGAAGAAGTTAGGCACAATTTAGGGTTTAGGATCGAAATAGTTACTGGTTGAGTGCTTGCCGGGTAGCCTATCACCACAGATGCCAGGCGTCACGCCTAACCATATGTTGATGATCCGTGATTCCTCATCTAGTAACTTTTTGTTTTTGAACCTGCAGTCTAGATTCAGATATCCCCTTTCCCTAAAAAAACAAATCAAAACGTCAATATCTAAGTCTTTAGCAGGCAGACAACAATGTTGTTCTCATAATCTTCTCAATGATTTTACACAATTACTTCCTGTAGCAATAGGCAGAGAGGCTTTCCCGTTGGCTAGATATCATTACAAATCCGGGATACGCATGATGATGTCATGATATCGTTAGAGTATTGTCATCTCATTTATAGATCAGTAACATATAAAGCTTGTTCCTTGACTCATGCAGCAATGCTGTCTGATCAAGTATATATGGGTGCTGAATTACGCGGTCCCTTTTCTACTGCAGTTTTGATTCTGTGATATACAATTACACATGCGCCGTCACACTGGTGTATATGAAGGTACATCTTATATTGTGGTTGCTAGTTTTTTCTTTATCATGTAAACGCACTTTAATCTAACATATTGCAATGTCTTTTTCATCAGATTAGTGGTAACTTTATGTTAAGGAACCGTTTACGCACCTACACTGACAACAAAACACTGAAGAAGTGGTTTTTCATTGACAAGACTGTGGGTTAAATCTAGTTAGAAGAAGCCCCGTTCCACCTTTTTAATCCCCCAAAACACCTTTCTTCACTTATCATATTCATTCATTAATTTCTCTTGTTGATTAGAGCAACAAAAATAGAAATAGAAATAGCAATTGCTTTCCATCTTGCATCCCATGTCTGATCCTGTGGCCAAAAGCGAGACAGTCTTGGCATTGCCTTCAAATATGATGCCATCTCCAGTCACATTCAAGGGGCATACATGTTCTTCCTTGAGTGTAACCTATATCAGCAGACGTAAGCTCGTCGAAGTAGTCGATGGTCTTCTTGGCGTGATGACGCCGTCATCAACCTGTACAAAACCATACGTACATTCCGGTTCTGACGAAGTTGCTGCTGACGACACTTGGATGGTAAGAACAATGTTCCTTTCGATTCTCAAATATCTAGAGAGTGTCTTATGCAAAGGATTCTACAGTTTAAACTTCTGTTGCAGGCAAAATGCCCTTCTGCTTTAGCTTCCTTCGACCAAATAATAGCCAACGCGCATGGCAAGAAGATCGCATTGTTTCTGGATTATGATGGCACGCTTTCGCCTATTGTCAATGATCCCGAGAAGGCGTTCATGTCACCAGAGGTAACTGACATGTCTGATAAACATGCATACTACTCAAACATTGCTCGAGTTTTGTATAACTTGTTTTCTCGATCTGAAAAACTTCTTTCAGATGCGCACTGCTGTGAAGAATGTTACCAAGTTCTGTCCGACGGCAATCGTCAGTGGGAGATCCCGTGACAAGGTGTGAACAACTCTGGTGCATGCTTAGTACTCCTATCTGATTAGTAGTATTCTCTTTTTATTTCACAGTCTCTTTTAAATTTTATTACTAATAGAGGATACAGCAATTCTTTTTTGTGTGTGTTTGGCTGCAATAGACATGCATGCAAGTTCCATTGCTGAAATCTAACCGGGAATAATAGTCATGTTGCTCTATTTTTTTTCCTTTGTCTAGACATTCAAGAGCAAGCAAGACTCAACTTTTATGAAAATCATATATCTGATGCCCCTTCATGTTCAGGTTTTTGAATTTGTAAATCTGAAGGAGCTATATTACGCCGGAAGTCATGGATTGGATATACTGGTATCTTCCACAGCTTCTCAAAGTAAAACAAACGATGTGAGTAGCTTGTCTAGTCACTTTTCATTTCAGGGTCGACTTTTTAAATTCTGAATTCCTCAGATTTGTTCCCTTGAGGTCCTTTATTTAATTTTCTGAACTATGCTTTACTTTAGGACACAGAAGTCAAGCTGTTCCAACCAGCTAGTGAGTTTTTACCAATGATCAGTGAGGTATACATCTATACTATTTGTAATTAACTTATTGATTTGGCTATCCTTATATTAAAATGTCAGCATACTTTCTTGCTGCACAACAGGTCAACAAGTCCCTAGTGGAGGCCACTCGATCAATCAAGGGTGCAAATGTTGAGAACAACAAGTTTTGTGTGTCTGTACACTACCGCAATGTCAACAAAAAGGTAGGGTTGGGCCTCAAGCTCCCGCCTTTCTTGCCTCCCTTGCTGGAACAGTTTCATGTTTTACCCTCTCTGTCTCCAGGACTGGAAATTGGTTGCAGAGATTGTCGACGATGTTCTGAGAGCTTTTCCTCGTCTCAAACTAACAACTGGACGAAAGGTAGGAAGTTTCAAATGTTCTTTCACCATGTATTGTAGTCTTCTAGTATCAGTGTCAGTATCACTGACAGAATATGCATAACTTCACCATGTGACAGGTTTTAGAAGTCCGTCCAATGATTGACTGGGACAAGGGAAAAGCAGTGGAGTTTCTGCTTCAGTCGCTCAAGTTAGACGACACTGAAAGCGTACTTCCTATCTACATTGGAGACGATCGAACCGACGAAGATGCCTTCAAGGTTACATTTTCTTCAGAAAAAAAAGCATGCAGATTTTACACAAAATTCACTGAACACATATTCTCTTCTATTTGCTGCTACGATGATCAGGTGCTCCGCGAGCGGAAATGCGGATATGGGATTCTAGTTTCGCAAGTGCCCAAGGAGACTGAAGCCTTCTACTCACTGCGAGCCCCAGCTGAAGTAAAACCACCGTCCACTCTCATGCTTGATTTCTGCACTCCTGTTGATTTTGTTCAGTCAACTGACTGTTTCTATTGCCAAATTTTCATATGCAGGTGATGGAATTCCTCAATTCCTTGGTGAGGTGGAAGGAACAATCACCATGATTGCATGAACAATAATGATAGCGCAGAAATAGCACAGCAGTTTAGTTTGCCAGAAATGACAGTAGCAGTTCAGCATCTCCTTTCGGGGCGATTATTTCACAGCCGCGGAGGTGGATAGCTTAGGTAGCTGCCGACCTACTTAAGATGACATTTCCTTTTATTTATTCTTGGCATAGTTGAAATTTTTTCCATCTTTGCACGTCAAACTCTGCTACGATTTCCATCACTTGTGAAATTTATTTTGAACGAAGGAACTTCTGTGAAGGTTGACATTCGCTAGCACTACAATTCAGTGTTTGTCCTGTTATATCGTTTGATTCGTTTCCACCCTTCCCTCCCTGCCCTGAAAAATATTCAGACTCGGCCAGCCACACATCAGTTTAATAGTTTGACCGCTTAATTACCTTTGTCATCAGCTGAAAATCATGTGGTTCCTTACGTGTTTGTCCATACTATTATGGTAGTATGTATAATTTTTCCACATGCTCCTTTTTTAATGTAGGTATCTCGAAAATATAGTGCAAACTATTAAACCAATTGCAATTTTGCCATGTACCTTACTTTGAAATATGTTAGATATAGTATATGAACATACTCAAACCGATAAAGTATCACATACACATCAGTATGGTAGTATATAAGACATGGTTTAGGAGGTTGCCGCTCTGAAGTAACCCCTGTAATCGTGTATTACATGAACCACCCATGTAAAAATACATGTGATTTGCATCATCTCTTGTTTCTGTCCATGGTATCGGTCTTCCTTCGATCTCCAAGCTTGACACGACATTGATTTTGTCTGGTTCCTTTGACTCTGGCAACCCCTTCCCCATCGCATGCCACGCCTTCCTTGATCTCGAGGACTTCAGCTACACCACTTACTTCAATATCACCTTCCGCAAGCTCTGACTTCTTGATCACATTAACAGCTCCATCGATTCTCGCCTGCTGCAAGTCAATGTGCCATGAACATATATCAATCAGTGCATCGTGTCGTCGATCTACACCATTGTCTCCTAGGACGTTCTCAACATCATCATGCAGCTGCCTGACACAACCGAGTATATCTGGACTTGGATCAATAGCCTATTCCTCGAAACAGGCATACGCCCAACTATATCAATATAGCCACCATGTGATACCGCTGCTGGCCAGACAGCACAACGCCCAAAAGAAAAACAAAGAAACCAAAGAAAAAAAAGAAGAGAAAACAAAGCCAAAAACAGTGGCTTGACAAAAACAGGGAAGATCCGCAACCGTTGCGCCCTCCAGCTAAGTCCCACCACGTGCCTAGCACTCTGAAACGCCGCGCACCAACCAACACCTCCAAGAAGGGGAGTGACGATGACGACACTGCTGCCCGGACAAGTCCTAGGGTTTCCCCCGGTACGTTCCGAAGGGTAGGAAAGAGGTACACCCGACATCCTTCAAGGAGGACGGTGGCACCCGCAGACGTCACCACGTCGGTGTCAAGGTGACAAGGATTTCTCCCGACCCCTCAAAAAAACCACACCCCCGAACTTTGGGCACCTCCGATCAACAGCCGATTCATCATCCTTATGCTAAGAAAGGAGTTAAACAATCTTGCATTGGTCCATATGACGATCACGACATTTTGCACCACCTCAGGTGATGCTCAACGACATCAACTCTCACCATGGCTTGTTGATCTATCAGATCCGCAGGCTGACCAATGACTTTGGGCATTGCATTGACATCCTCAACTTCCATCCTAAGGATCTAACGTTACCCAAGGCATGCTCTCATGTTCTCCTCGGAGGAGAAGCGGGTTGTTATCCTTTCTTGAGGTCCATCCTCCGCTTGTATTTTTGCGGCATGCTAGATCGCTCTTTTTGCAGCCAACTCACCCAACTCCAGTGGATCGAATCGCGACAAAGGTAAAAATAAGTAGACCAACATATGACCAAACCAACATCCTCAAGCTATATTCATCTCGACAACGTGTTCCAAGGGTAGCTGAACCCTACCCCGGGTGTGCGCATCCTTGGTGCAGGTCTACTCTTCCACTAAACACGACAACACACTCTCGATGTCGGTGCACACATGCACCTACCCACTCATCAGGGTGGGATCTGACATGTTGCATATTCTCTTATTTCTCTCCTTCAAAAGCAATGGCACAAGCAACGACAAAGAAGGTGTTTACGATGACAAATTTCGTACTCTACTTATGCTCAATGCATATGGTTCGGCCCTTATCTAAGGTGTCCCACATGACTGGCATATCGGCTATGCTTGGACGGTATGGATCTCAACAAAGTCATGGGACCGGGATTGATGATATACATGTCCCTAAGCATTGTTGGGCAACATGTGTTGTGCGTGCATGATCCCCATTGTGTGGATAAGTCCACATCAATAATGTGTATGCCCGTGTGTGAGATTGTGCGATGATGAATTGACCAGATGTGGTGGCATCATATGAGCATGGTAAGGTGACACTCTTGATTCTCGAGCCTCCGAGTTCCACAATTGAGAACTCTATGTATGACCTTTATTGGTTGAATCTAGAAATTGCATTGTTCACATGACAGTCCTTTGTTGAAGGCAATGCCTAGAGTTTACTCATACTTACCTTTGCAATGAGAAGTCATGATCCGGTATTTGTTCTTAGATCCATCCACGTTAGTATCGTGTGTCGTTTCCTTTCTAGAGGCGTCGTTTTTGGAACACTTCTCTTGTTGCCTTGGGTTTATTGAGAAAGATGTAATTCCTTAATGTATCCTTCGCTTTCTTGTTCGACCAATAACAACACCTTCTTCCATGAAAACATCACTGTATTGTGTAATCGTATTTATGTGCCCTAACAGTATCCATGTAAATATGCTTGATAACATATTGTCTAGTGCTGGTGAGGATGGAACCAAACCGGGGCTACCTCGGCTATAGCATCAACCCATCACCATTGCCCTATAAGAGAAAGCATGTTGTATTTTTTTAAAAAAGAGGCAGCCTCGGTCTCTGCATCGAACATATGAACCTTTATTGCATTATTATTGAGAAAAGTTATACAAAATTTTACAGCTCAAGGGTCGGACAAAGTCTCGACAGAAATCAGCCATCTAAACAGAAATAACATGCATCGTATGTGCATCAACATGATATCCGTCGATCAAACCGTCATCCGTACTGGTTGCCATACAGCTGCACCGAATATTCATGGTTATACACTCCGTCTCTAGCTGGAGAAAGTAACACATATAGATTCAATGAGTAGCCAAAAAAATACCTACATAAATGAAGGGTAATAAGATTTGTTAAATATAAAATCATTTCGGACATTCTAGATTGCCCATAATAAAGCACACACGTCCATATGTGGGCTTATTTGGTTTATACTCTCTCCGTTTTAAAATATAAGATGTTTTAGATTTATGAAAAAAAATGTATCTAGACTTCTTTTAGCGTGTAGATTTACTTCAAATCTGAGTAAACCTATATACTAAAAGTAGTCTAGATACATTTGCTTCACAAAGCTAAAACATCTTATATTTTAAAATGGAGGGAGTATGATTCTAGAAACACAAGAATAGGGTAAAAATGCATGTGCAAACACGCGAACAGAAGGTGTCATTTCCACTATAAAGACCTCGGGGTTGTGTCCTTCGTGCATAGAAATTTAAGGAGATCCAAATAGATTGTAAAATCTCCACGTTTTTCATTTGAATTGCGTTCAAAGGAAATTTTCCTTTGCTGTCATCGTAGAAAAATTGTCTCCGTTCTTCCTTTGAACAAAAAGTTCCGACTCCTCCCAGATCGTGTGGTGAAGGCTAGACTCGGGGTCTATGATCGGTTCGAAGTTGGGGCATGGGTCGAGGTTTTTCCGGGCGAAAGCTCAGCGTTTCGACGCCAACGATGGCGATGTCTGCAGATGTCGTGACCCTCTTGGGGGCACCGTTGTGGTTACCTTCGCCGCGCTAGGGCTCCAGGTGAAAACCTTTGACCTTGCGGTCTCGACGACGGCGGCGTGTGCGTCGTTACCCTCTTGGGGGCGTAGCCGTGGAGCTCTGATCCCCTTGATCTCATCTTAGTAGCTTTGGTGGCAGGTCTTGTCCTTCTTGTACCTTTTTTTTATTTTGATCTGCTTTGTAAGAGGTTCTCCTCATCACCTTGTATTGGTTCGGCCATGTGTGGTTTTATTTATAAAGCGGGACGAAAGACTATTTCGATGAAAAAAAGGCCCATAGTGTAAAAGAAGTTCCGTTGACAACCTCCGCGGCTCCACCTTTGACCTTTCCCATTCCCGTTGAAACCAAGCTGGAAGCCTGGAACACAAAGGCGAAAAAACAGAGCACCGTTCCAGCTCACCGGCGTCCGGCAGGTACCGACCCCTCCACTCCACCAGCCGTTCCCGCCGAGCTCTCCTCCGCCCCCGCGCGCTCTCCGCCGCCTGCTGATGCTGCGATCCCCTGCTCGGCTCGGCTCCGCTCCGGCGATCCCGGCTCGTAGATAGATCTGGCCAGCGGGAGATTGCTCCGCGGGATGGGGGCCATGGGGCGGTGTCTAGGGTTGCGGTCGATCGTCCTGGTGTGTGTGTCGGCGGCGGAGGCAGCGGCATCGGGGCCACGGCACGCGTACGCGGCGATGATGTCTGATCCTGTGGCCAAAAGCCAGACGATGCTGGCATTGCCTTCAAATATGGTGCCATCTCCAGTCACATCCAAGGGACATCACTGTTCTTCCTTGAGTGTAACATATATCACTCGGCCTAAACTTGTCGAAGTCGTCGGTGGACTGCTCGGTGTCACGAAGCTGTCTTCAACCTGTGCAATACCATACGAACATTCCGCTTCTGACGCAGTTGCTGCTAACAACACCCGGCTGGTAAGATCAATGTTTCTTTCAGTTTCCAGTTACTAGAAAGGGTCTTATTTCAAAGGATACTATATAAGTTCGTTGTTCGTCGTAGGCAAAACTCTCTTCTGCTTTATCTTCCTTCGATCAAATCATAGATAGCGCGCAGGGCAAGAAGATTGTGTTGTTTCTCGACTATGATGGCACACTTTCACCTATTGTCAATGATCCCGAGAAGGCGTTCATGTCACCAGAGGTAACTGAAATGTCGGATAGCATGCTTATACTGCTGAAACATTCCTCGAGTTATGTATAACTTGCTTGCTCAATCTGACAAACTTCCTTCAGATGCGTGCTGCTGTGAAGAATGTTGCAAGATTCTTACCTACGGCAATCGTGAGTGGGAGGTCCCGCGACAAGGTTTGAAACATTCTGACGCATGCTGCCTTGTATCGGTGGAAGCTCGACTTGTAAGAAAATTATATAGTTGACGCCACTTCTTGTTTAGGTGTTTGAATTTGTAAAGCTGAAGGAGCTCTACTACGCCGGAAGTCATGGAATGGACATACTGGTTTCTTCTACAGATTCTCAAAGTAAAACCAAGGATGTGAGTACTTTTATGTCAATTTGGATAAATTCCTGAATTTACTCTACATTTTTTCCCCTTAAGGTCCTTTATTTTATTTTCTGAACTATGCTTCATTGCAGGACAGAGAAGCCAAACCGTTCCAACCTGCAAGTGAGTTTCTACCCATGATCATTGAGGTATACAGCTATATAATTTCTAGTAAAGTTTCAATTAACATGTTGAACTATTTGGTTATTTGTTTATGCAAATGTCTGCAACAGGTTAATAAGTCTCTAGTGGAGGCCACTCAATCAATCAAGGGTGCAAATGTTGAGAACAACAAGTTTTGTGTGTCTGTACACTATCGCAACGTCGACAAGAAGGTATAGTAGGGTCTCAAGCTTCGTTGTTCTTGCCTCCCTTGGATCAACAATGTCATGTTCCCTTGCCTGGCTCCAGGACTGGAAATTGGTAGCTGAGCTTGTCGACAATGTCCTCAAAGATTTTCCTCGTCTCAAACTAACAACTGGACGAAAGGTATAGGATGATTCAAATGTTCCTTGACCAAGTATTGTAGTCTTCTGTCAGTGGCAGGATATGCATCAGCCTCACCACGTGCAGTTATGCAGGTTCTAGAGGTTCGTCCAGTGATTGACTGGGACAAGGGCAAGGCAGTGGAGTTTCTGCTTCAGTCTCTCCGGTTAGATGACCCTGAAAGCGTTCTGCCTATCTACATTGGAGACGATCGAACAGACGAAGACGCGTTCAAGGTTCCATTTTCTGCAGGAAAAAAAGAGACATCCACATTTTGCTGACAAAATTCACTTAACATGTAATTGTGTTTCATTCGTTTGTTGGTACGGTGATCAGGTGCTCCGCGAGCGGAACTGTGGATATGGAATTCTGGTTTCGCAAGTGCCCAAGGAGACTGAAGCCTTCTACTCGCTGACATCCCCATCTGAAGTAAAAGCACCTATCTTTATTCTCATGCTCGATTTCTGCATTCCTGTTGATTTATTCAGTCATCTTATGCGCCCGATTGTCATGCAGGTGATGGAGTTCCTCAATTCCTTGGTGAGATGGAAGGAGGAAGAATCACCAAAAGTGCATGATCAAGAATGATGGTAGCCGAGCAATAGCTCATCAGTTTAGTATGGCAGAAATGACAGTGGCAGTTTAATTAGCAAGTCCTTCCGGGGCGAAGCGCTGGAGGCGGATAGCTTAGGTAGCTGCCGGAGCTCTTTTCCTTTTATTTATCCTTGGAAAAGCTGGATTTTCCCCCCATCTTTGCCCGTGAAATTCCGCAGCAACTACTGATTTTTTTGAACGAAAGTTCTTATGTGAAGTCTGACAGTCACCGGTACTACTATATACAATCCATTGTTGATCATGCTAGTATCTGATTTCCACCTGTTCCTGCCGAGAAAATGACAGGCAAACAGAGGGGACGAGTAATGCTGCTTCATACTAGTTTCTTGGACGACCGGTAGGTGGTAGCCTTGACCCATTGAGTTGTTCGGTTGGAGCGCAGAATATTCTTGACCCAAGGCCGCACATCATCAGTTTAATAATAACTCGATCGTACAGCCCCCCTTTGTCATCAGCTGGAAAAAAAAATTGTTCCTTCAGCTGCTGCTATGTGTTTGTAACGCGTGGAAAGGGAGGACGAAGCATGATCGTTCAGGAGACTGTAACGCGTCGACAAGTATTTTTGGTCACTAGTAGTAGTAGCGGAGTATTAGATTAGAGAACCGAGGCGTTGGAATTTGCCGTCCATGTGGTCCACGCAGTAACATTTGTCTTGTCGCTAGCATCGCGGACGGTTTCGTACGCAAGAAATTAAGCGTTTCTTCGTGTCGCGTCACGATGCCGTCCGTAATAAGGGTTTTATCCTTGCGCTATTTAAAGAAAACCGATTTGATTGTGACTTGCACGAAAGAGACGGCGTGCGAACCGGGAGGGAGGGAGGCCATCCATCCAAAGCGACCAAGGGAGTCCGCCGTCACCTTGCATTTTGTAGTAGCACCCACGGGCCACGGGCGGGCGAGCCGGCCGGCGTCGTGATCCCGACCGGATGACGGCCGTCGTGTCCGTGACGCGCGCGCTCGTCCCTATCCATCCGGACCGTACAGTCGCTACGCAAGCGCCGCACTCTCACTGCAGCCTACTCTGACGAGAAAAGCGCGTGACGACGGATTCGCGCGTAGTACGCCCACGCGCCCGGTACGGTACCCCCTCCTGCCGCGATAGGATACGAGTCGTCGAGTCGATCACGAGCGCGGCAGGAAACGCGTTCGCAACAGTCTGCGCGTGCTCGACGCGAGCAGGATCTCATCAATTCAAAGGCGACCCGGCCCGGATTTCGGGGTGTTCACCGTGGGCACGTGGCTAGCAACTTTTCTTCCTCTTCCTTTTCGTGTAGTTTCTTCTTCCTCTGCTGGCTGTTCTTTTAGAAAAGCCCTACGGCCAATCTGAAACAAACTTTTTAGTAGTACAAGAAAAAGAAACAACACATAGTTCAGCATCATATTCCTTGGCATCTCCCCATGGCCTTGCCGTGTGAGCAGATCTCGATGCCGTCTCTAGGCCTCCGCCGTAGCAAACCTCTTGTCGGAGAAAGTTTGAAAAAACACAGGTGGTTGTTGTAAAAGTAGCGATAGAAAAATCGTCGACATAGAGTAGAAGATGCCAATGATCATGATCTTGATAAACACCACTATTGAGAAGCTAGTACCGAGGTAGGCTAAGAGATAATCCCAACTCCTGCCAAATAAAGATGTGAGACAGAGAACTCACAAGTTTCCCGCTAGAGCCGTATCTCTGAGCTTCATCAGATAGAGGCGGAGCTTGAGGAAACCAGAACGTTGTGACATCACCCCTTCCACAAGACGCCGTTGCTGTAAACGCTTATCACGCCAAACCTAATTCCTAACGATCGATTCCAAACTCAAGCCCATCGACACCTCTTCGTGGAAGAACATCGATCTGTCCGGTTGGGAGGAGGGAGTCCTCCTCCAACTCCTCCTCCTTGTCCGGCGGGTGGAGGGAGTAGGACTTCCTCCCTAAGTAGGTTTCCTACTCTCCCTCCACCAAGCAAACTTCAGTTTTGACTTTTCAAATTGGCGTTTGACTTTCAAACTTGAATTTGATTTCTCTCTTCATATTGCTCAGCCAAGTGACCTAGTACATGATGCAACCATTCCACATTGTCATGACACATCCATGTACCCTTCCCCTTCCGGAGTGCTGGACCTTCTAGACCCTTCTAGAACATTCCTGGTGAAAACACCGGAATCATTTCCGAACTCCGAAACATGACTTTCCTTATATAAATCTTATTCTCCGGACCATTCCGGATCTCCTCGTGATATCCCGGATCCTATCCGAGACTCCGAACAACATTCGGTATCTTACTCATCATTCCATAACTACTCAACAACATTGAATCCTTAAGTGTGTCTCCCTATAGTTCGTGAATTATGCGGATATGATCAAGACACTTCTCCGATCAATAACCAATAGAGGAATCCGGAAATTCATATGGCTCCCACATATTTCTATGATTACTTTGCGATCGAATGAACCACTTACATACGATACCAATTTCCCTTTGTCTCACGATAGTTTACTTATCCGAGGTTTTGATCGTCGGTATCTCTGCATACCTAGTTCAACCTCGTTATCGATAAGTACTCTTTTATCGTTCCCGTGATATCTGATCCCTTGTGAGCCAGTCACATGCTTGCAAGCTAATTGGATGATATTCCACCGAGAGGGCCCAGAGTATATCTATCCGTCATATGGATGGACAAATCCCACTCTTGATCCATGTGCCTCAACACATACTTTTCGAACACTCAATGCCACCTTTATAGACACCCAGTTACGGTGTGGTGTTTGATGTCATCAAAGCATCCTTCTGGTGATGGTGATTAACATGATCTCATGGTCGAAGGAATTAGGTTACTATGTATCAGAAAGCTTATAGCAAATGAACTATATTAAATGACTTGATCTTTATGCTACGCTTAACTATAGGAGTATGTCCATCACATCATTCTCCTAATGATATGACCCTGTTGTTAATAACATCTCTATGTTTATGATCAGGAAACCATGATCATATATTAACCAACAAGCTAGTTTAACAAGAGGCTTTTCTAGGGACTCTTTTATGTTTACAAATCACACAGGTATTAATGTTTCCGGTTAATACAATTATAGCATGGTATGTAAACATTTATCATAAGTATGAAGATATGGTAATAACCACTTTATTATTGCCTCTTGGGCATATCTCCAGCATAACACTGAGACATAGAGGGAAACACTGAGGTCTAGCCACTCCACCAGCTCCACGAGGTATGCTTCCTCCTTGGAGGCCTCCACGACCATCGTGACGATGTCGTCCTCGTCCACCAGACCATTGACTAGTGCAGCGATGGATCCTCCTCTTCTTTCCCTAACTCGAGCTTCATGACTACAGACGATGCAACATAGTAGCCTGAGGCTAGGCCCTGGGGGCTGGGGGACGATAGGGCCTTCTCGCAAGTCGCAATCCATGGTAAAGTACGAGAGCCGCCGAGCATCATCCTCATGCTCAAACAATTCGTCCCACATGCATGACCCGTCGGCATGGTCAGGTCATTGGACCTGTCAGGAGGGAGGTAGGCAGGGCGACGATGGATATTGGCCCGATGCGCAACACCATACGTTGGGATTGATAGCACTAGAACCCACCACCGGTTCAAGTGCCACCCGTCGAGAGGTGTGTGTCCCGGTAGGGCACCAGCATGCGCCGGTCGTAGAACATAGGGGACACATCGACATACAAGTACATTCTTTGTCGCAACAGACGGGGAGGAGCTGTGCCTCCACGACCATGACCACCACTCGAAGAGCCGGCCTCGTGGTCATTCTTACCGAACCACTTCTTCAACATGGTGGAAGGAAAGATGGCGACGGAGGGTACGCAGGTAGGGACGGGAGATGGAAAGACATAGGGATGAGGTGAGATGCACATGCTTCGGTCCTTCTTATTAATCCGCATGAGCATTTCTAAAACATGATCGCAGTCGTTGGGTGGATGACCTGTGGGCTAGGGTAGGACACGGTGTTGGAGATATGCCCAAGAGGCAATAATAAAGTGGTTATTATCATATCTTCATACTTATGATAAATGTTTACATACCATGCTATAATTGTATTAACATGAAACATTAATACTTGTGTGATTTGTAAACATAAAAGAATCCCTAGTAAAGCCTCTTGTTAAACTAGCTTGTTGGTTAATATATGATCATGGTTTCCTGATCATAAACATAGAGATGTTATTAACAACAGGGTCATATCATTACGAGAATGATGTGATGGACATACTCCTATAGTTAAGCGTAGCATAAAGATCAAGTCATTTAATATAGTTCATTTGCTATAAGCTTTCTGATACATAGTAACCTAATTCCTTCGACCATGAGATCATGCTTATCACCATCACCGGAAGGATGCTTTGATGACATAAAACACCACACCGTAACTGGGTGGCTATAAAGGTGGCATTGAGTGTTCGGAAAGTATGGGTTGAGACACATGGATCAAGAGTGGGATTTGTCCATCCATATGACGGATAGATATACTCTGGGCCCTCTCGGTGGAATGTCATCCAATTAGCTTGCAAGCATGTGACTGGCTCACAAGGGATCACATACCACGGGAACGAGAAAAGAGTACTTATCGGTAACGAGGTTGAACTAGGTATGCAGAGATAGCGACGATCAAAACCTCGGATAAGTAAACTATCGTGAGACAAAGGGAAATTGGTATCGTATGTAAGTGGTTCATTCGATCGCAAAGTAATCATAGAAATATGTGGGAGCCATATGAATTTCCAGATTCCTCTATTGGTTATTGATCGGAGAAGTGTCTCGATCATGTCCGCATAATTCACGAACCGTAGGGAGACACACTTAAGGATTCGACGTTGTTTGAGTAGTTATGGAATGATGAGTAAGAGACCGAATGTTGTTCGGAGTCTCGGATGGGATCCGGGATATCACGAGGAGATCCGGAATGGTCCGGAGAATAAGATTCATATAAGGAAAGTCCTGTTTCGGGGTTGGAGAATGGTTCCGGTGTTTTCATCGGGAATGTTCTAGAAGGTTCTGGAATGTCCGGCACTCCGGAGGGGAAGGGTACATGAATGTGTCATATCAAGTTTGAATGATTGCATCATGTACTAGGTGTCATCGCTAAACAAAATAAAGGGTTTAATCAAATCCTAGTTTGAAAAGTCAAACGCCAATTTGAAAAGTCAAACGGCTATTTTGTGAAGTGGAGGGGAAGGTGGAAACCGAGTTGGGGAGGAGTTCCTCCCCTCCACCGCCGGCCCACTTGGGATCCGAGTTGGGGAGGGACTCCCCTCCCCTTGGCCGGCGCCTCCCACCTATAAAAGGAGGGGCAGGGCTGCCCCTCCTAGCACACAAGTTGCCCCCCTTCTAAACCCTAAACCTAGCCGCCGCCGCCCACCATAGCCGCCGCCTAGGGTTTCTCCCCTAGCCGCCGACTTGGGCAACCCCAAGCCCTAGCCGCCGGCCCTAGCACTTCCTCCTTGGTGTGTCTAAACCCTAGATCGCCGAGGAGCTCTCTCATAGTCCACCATACTCGCTCCGGCTTAAGGCGAAGCCCTGCGAGATCTCCCCTCTACTTCCGGTACCACGCCGTCGTGCTGCCGGAATCACGAGGAGAGTGCTACAACCTCCACTGCCTGCTGGAACAAGGGAGAGGAAGGTCTTTGTCGAGTACCGAACGTGTGACCGACTGCGGGAGCGCTGCCGGAACGCAGCGCCGGAAGGATCGTCTACGCGATCTTGAGATCGGAAAGAGTACGACTACATCACCCACGAGAATCCGCTCTCGTTAAACACTTTGGAATCTTCGAGGGTGAGTTATTCCATCGACTCGTTGCTACAATCTAGTAGATAGATCTTGGCTTGTTTGTTTGTATGCGATAGAAATTTTTTGTTTTCCATGCTACGAAACCCTACAGTGGTATCAGGGCCAGGTTTATATGTAGATCTGTTGCACGAGTAGAACACAATGGTCATTGTGGGTGTTGATGCTTTTGTTGTCGACTGCTTCTTATGTACTTTGCATCTTGCGGGATGGTGGGATGAAGCGGCCCGGGCTAACCTTACATGACATCGTTCATGAGACTTGCTCCACGCTTGACATGCAACTTGTATTGCATAAGTGGCTTTGCGGGTGCCTGTTTCTCCCAACATAGTTAAGATTCAATTTACAACGGGTGATTGACAATACTAGTATCAATGTTGTGGTTCTTGTTCGTAAGTTAGAACGACACTTATTGAAAGCCCCAAACCACGTAAAACATGCAAAGAAAATTAGAGGCGTCTAACTTTGTTTTGCATGGGTGTGCTGTGATGTGATATGGCCATGATTGTGATTATATTTGATGTATGCAATGTTCCTTATTGTAAGTTGGAAGCCGTCAGGAGCCATATGGTTGTCTTTAGATTCTGTTAAGACCCGCGTGTCTATTCAAAGTAGTTGTAATAGTTGAAGCTGGTGGATGACAACCATGGAGCGGCGTCATTGACCTTGATGCAATGCCGGTGATGATGGAGATCATGTTCGTGCTTGAAGATGGAGATCGGAAGCACAAAGAAGAAAGGCCATATCATATCACATATTATGAATTGCATGTGATGTTAATCCTTTTATGCATCTTGTATTGCTTAGTTCACGACGGTAGCATTATAAGATGATCCCTCAAGCACACAATTTCAAGTTTTAAAGTGTTCATCCTTAGTAAGCACCGTTGCTAAAGCTCGTTGTTTCGAAGCACCACGTGATGATCGGGTGTGTTAGATTCTGCGAGTGTATACAACGTGAGCAAGCTAGATTTGCTCATGCGGAAGCTAAGGTTTGATCTTGAAGAGCCTAGCATGTACAGACATGGTCTCGTAACACGGATCACCGAAAGGTAAAGCATGAGTCATATAGTAGATATGATGAACATGTTGATTGTTCGCCATTGAAGCTACATCAACTCTCGTGATGATCGGTTTTGATGTGGTGGATTTGGTTCGTGCGATCACTAAAACAATGTGAGGGATATTGTTTTGAGTGGGAGTTCAACAGAAATATGATTAAAAGTTGAACACTATTTATCATAAATTAAATCAAAGTGAATTTGCATAGCTGTTGTAGTCATTGGCATCCGTTTACCACCTTGCGCTTAGTTTTAATTGAGATGATAGAACTATAGAATTCTGGTTAGTTACTTTATGAACTAGTATCGTATTGTTTTGAAGTGTTAATGTAAAGTTTAAATGTCCTATTGCAAACTTTCAGTAAGTTCCGGTTACTCCATGAAGTTTAATAATTGGTATTAAATCAAGAGTGACAATTCCAAGTGTTAGTGTATGAGTATCATGTTTGTCTCCATGATTATTGATATTCAAAGGATTGTCTTAATATCAAGGTTATCTAGGATCTGAAAGAGTTGTTTCAAAAACCATGATGTGTGGAAGATATTGTGATATCTGAAACAAAGTTTTGGTTGCAACATGATAGAGTATAATATGCCAAAAGTCATGTTCTCATATTTGATGAGAATTTGCAAAAGGTTGGAGACACTAGTTGTCCTAATCCTCCAAAAGGTTTTAGAGAGCAACATTATACTCGTGATTCAACGTTATAAGCTAAAGTAGCTTGATCATGAATAATTCCATAAGAAGGGTGAATATTTGATGTAGGTAAAATGTTTACTACACCAAGAGATTACTAAAGAAAGGAATTTGAAAGAACACCAAACATTTGATGATGGTGATCTACTTCAAAGTGCAAGTCCAAAGACATTGGTATTTTACTATACATGCTTTGGACTATGTGTCATGTATATGGCTCCACTATTGATGTTGATAGATTCTTTCATATAGAAAAGGAAATACTGAAAGAGAATCTCATAAATATATGGCAGAAAAGAAAAGACTAGAATTGTTCAGCTTAAGTATATATATGATATACATGTTATGGCTATATTCTTTGCTTATTAAACAATGTGGTTCTTAAGTATTTGATACTGAATTTGTTGGTGTGAATCGTCATATGAAACAACACAATTCATGAACTACAATGGCCTAAGTAACTAGCAAAAGAATATGTGATGATGTTCATCGAGAACAAATAAAGGGTTATTATGTTACTCGTTAAAAGCTTGCCTTCAAGATTTGTTTTATCAGGTATTATGAGAACAAAAGGGTTGTTCAATTAATTGCCGTAATCCATAAAAATGGATGATTTACAAATCTCGTTGGAGAAATCACATCCATAAAACTAGTGCTAAAAATGTCGAAAGACAAAATAAAAGATCACTTAGGAAGTGACATCGCCGTTTAAATTATATTGGAAAGAAGACATGGAGAAACTCCATATGAATGGAATTTTGGAGTCTTTTGAGTTTTGATCAAATGACGCTTGTTAAACTTTCCTAGAGATAATTAAAACTTCGTTCATAGGCCAAAAGGGAACGAATGACTAGCTTATTGGAACTTGTACATATTGTTGTATGAAGTTCATTATGTGTAGTCAAGAGCGATGGATTTCAACTTCATATGCTTTCTCCGAAAATTTGAGTGAATATATGAATATTTACTTAATAAGGATGAAGTATGAAACATTTGAAAAGTTCAAAGATTTTCAAGATGAAGTGCAAAATCATTGTAACAAGAATATAAATAGTTTATGATAAGATCATAAAGGAAGATATTTGAGTTACAAGTTTAGCATAATACCTAAGATTTAAGGAATCGTTCCATGGATATGCATTTTTCGAAACACCATAAGAGTATGGAGCATTCGAGATTTGTAATTAAACCTTGTTTGACATGGTAAGATCAAAGGTGTAATTCATAAAACTGCCATTATATTTTAAAGATTAAAAGCTTTAGAGACTACCGTTTTTCCACTGAAAAGAGCTCCATCATAATCCGTTGAATTGACACCATATAAAATTATGGTTTGGGATAAAAACCAAGTTATCCTTTCTTAAACATTGGTATGCTATGCATAAGAAAGATGTTTGAAACCAAAGTCGGATGAACCTGTCTTTGCATGTTATTTCGAATAACTGTTCCTCCATAACATCAGAGACAAAAATGTTTATCGCTTTAAACGTCAAGTTTCTTAGAGAAGGAAATTTTCGTGAAAAGTTAAGTGGGAGGACAATAGAACTTTAATAAGGTTAAAAGAACCTTAGCTATATGTGCAGAGTTGTGTAGCACCGAAAAGTGTTCCGGAGGCAGCAACAATGCTCATGGCTCACGTGCCTCAAAGGTTGTGGTCACGGAGGACTAAAGTTCCTATTGAAACAAGAAGGTCGGGTAAACAATCAAATACCAAGATTTGAGAGTTAAATCATTATTTAACGATAATGATCCGACTACATGCAAAGAAGCGATGATGGGCCCTGACTCCGTGAAATGGCTTGAAGCCATAAAATCCGTGATAGTTCCATATACGAGAGATCAAGCTTTGAACTTGAAAGACCCTCTGGAAAGGTACAAGACCTTACAGTCGTATTTGGATATATAGATAAATAGACATGGATGTTTCACATCTATGAAATAGTCGACATGTTGGGAAAGAGTTCACAACAATGTTCAAAGGTTGACTATGACAAGATTTGATCTTTCATTAAGCGATATTTAGTCTAGACGGATTAATATAGCAACCACGACATATAATTTTGTTATGTGTTGAATAAACAAAACAAGTTCTTCTAATAGAATGGTTACCTAGGACGTGTGCATGACACAGTCCAAAGGGTTTTGTTAATTCAAAGGATGCTAAAAGCATATGCAAACTTCAATGATTGAAGTAAGCATCGCGGAGTTGGAATCTTCACTATGATGAAACTGTTAAAATAGTTTAATTTCATCAGAGACAATGAAGATGCTTGCATTTTGCAAGAAATTAAGTGGGAGCGCTAAGACATGTTTCTAATACATTATGTGGAAGACATATTGTTGATTGGAAATGATGTATCTTTTATTAACACATATTAAGAATTTCATCCTGATGAAAGACTTAGGCAAAACCCAAATATTTGGCATCAGTAGACGCTAATATGGTTGTGCCGAAAGTACATAGATGATATATTGAATGAGTTCAATATAGAAACTACAAGAAAGGTTCTTGTCGCACAGAAAGGATTGAATGAGTTCAATATTGATGATATATTCTAGTGTATTGACACTTGATAAGTGAAATAAAGATTCAGGTATAGATTGATACTTGATGTATGAAATCACAAAGAGTATTTATATCAATCATGTTGTGATATGTACAAATCCAGATATGTCCTATGCTCTAAATGATATGAGCATATACCAGAATGATTCATAAGATGATCATTGGACGATAGTAAGGATATTCTTATGATCTTTTGGAAGAACTAAGAATATATTGTTTTGTAGAAGTGACAAATAGATGGTTAGTTCATTGTAAAAGTACTACATTGATACTAGTTTTGTCACGAAGTACAAATTAAGTTTATCTCAATCTAAACTGAGGGTGGCACAATATGATGGAAAGTAAGTTCCATAATGGATTTGGATGTGTTCCAAAGTTAAGATATTGTGACAGATACTACAACAAAAGGCTAAGTATATAACTACTGTTATAGCAACAAAAGAGGGCATTTGTGTCAAGTAGTTTGTTATCAAACTAGGTGTAGTTCACAGCAGGGATAATACTATGAAGATATATTATATGACAATATTATCAACATGTTTTAACCCCAAAGAACTAATGGTCACACCAAAGGACCAAATTTGTACAAAGCCATCTCATTAGAGAATGAGTGATGCGTAGAGACGCAAAGACATGCAATTACACACGGACCTGGAAGTGTCAGATTCGGAGATCAGTTGACCACAAGCAATCGTGTACATACGACACCAGAAAGCCATAGGTGTTGAATACACAAAGGTTTGAAACTAGATTATTGACTCTAGTGCAAGTGGGAGACTGTTGGAGATATGCCCAAGAGGCAATAATAAAGTGGTTATTATCATAACTTCATACTTATGATAAATGTTTACATACCATGCTATAATTGTATTAATATGAAATATTAATACTCGTGTGATTTGTAAACATAAAAGAGTCCCTAGTAAATCCTCTTGTTAAACTAGCTTGTTGGTTAATATATGATCATGGTTTCCTGATCATGAACATAGAGATGTTATTAACAACAGGGTCATATCATTAGGAGAATGATGTGATGGACATACTCCTATAGTTAAGCGTGGCATAAAGATCAAGTCATTTAATATAGTTCATTTGCTATAAGCTTTCTGATACATAGTAACCTAATTCCTTCGACCATGAGATCATGCTTATCACCATCACCGGAAGGATGCTTTGATGACATCAAACACCACACCATAACTGGGTGGCTATAAAGGTGGCATTGAGTGTTCGGAAAGTATGGGTTGAGACACATGGATCAAGAGTGGGATTTGTCCATCCATATGACGGATAGATATACGCTGGGCCCTCTCGGTGGAATGTCATCCAATTAGCTTGAAAGCATGTGACTGGCTCACAAGGGATCACATACCACGGGAACGAGAAAAGAGTACTTATCGGTAACGAGGTTGAACTAGGTATGCAGAGATACCGACGATCAAAACCTCGGATAAGTAAACTATCGTGAGACAAAGGGAAATTGGTATCGTATGTAAGTGGTTCATTCGATCGCAAAGTAATCGTAGAAATATGTGGGAGCCATATGAATTTCCAGATTCCTCTATTGGTTATTGATCGGAGAAGTGTCTCGATCATGTCCGCATAATTCACGAACCGTAGGGAGACACACTTAAGGATTCGACATTGTTTGAGTAGTTATGGAATGATGAGTAAGAGACCGAATGTTGTTCAGAGTCTCGGATGGGATCCGGGATATCACGAGGAGATCCGGAATGGTCCGGAGAATAAGATTCATATAAGGAAAGTCCTGTTTCGGGGTTGGAGAATGGTTCCGGTGTTTTCATCGGGAATGTTCTAGAAGGTTCTGGAATGTCCGGCACTCCGGAGGGGAAGGGTACATGAATGTGTCATATCAAGTTTGAATGATTGCATCATGTACTACGTGTCATCGCTGAACAAAATAAAGGGTTTAATCAAATCCTAGTTTGAAAAGTCAAACGCCAATTTGAAAAGTCAAACGACTATTTTGTGAAGTGGAGGGGAAGGTGGAAACCGAGTTGGGGAGGAGTTCCTCCCCTCCACCGCCGGCCCACTTGGGATCCGAGTTGGGGAGGGACTCCCCTCCCCTTGGCCGGTGCCTCCCACCTATAAAAGGAGGGGCAGGGCTGCCCCTCCTAGCACACAAGTTGCCCCCCTTCTAAACCCTAAACCTAGCCGCCGCCCACCATAGCCGCCGCCTAGGGTTTCTCCCCTAGCCGCCGACTTGGGAAACCCCAAGCCCTAGCCGCCGGCCCTAGCACTTCCTCCTTGGTGTGTCTAAACCCTAGATCGCCGAGGAGCTCTCTCATAGTCCACCATACTCGCTCCGGCTTAAGGCGAAGCCCTGCGAGATCTCCCCTCTACTTTCGGTACCACGCCGTCGTGCTGCCAGAATCGCGAGGAGAGTGCTACAACCTCCGCTGCCTGCTGGAACAAGGGAGAGGAAGGTCTTCGTCGAGTACCGAACATGTGACCGACCGCGGGAGCGCTGCCGGAACGCAGCACCGGAAGGATCGTCTACGCGATCTTGAGATCGGGAAGAGTACGACTACATCACCCACGAGAATCCGCTCTCGTTAAACACTTTGGAATCTTCGAGGGTGAGTTATTCCATCGACTCGTTGCTACAATCTAGTAGATAGATCTTGTCTTGTTTGTTTGTATGCGATAGAAAATTTTTGTTTTCCATGCTACGAAACCCTACACACGGTGCATGTCCATATTTTGCCCTTCCAGACACAAAAACCCGGTCCAAATTTGGGCATTGTTTTGCATCGTTCTACGGGAGGAGGGCTGTCTGTTTGCGTCGCACCGTCAGGGTAGTGAATTTTTCCAACTTTCGGCGAGGTCCCTAATGGACAACACATGTCCGCTTACGTTGCCCTCGTTAGACCTTGTTTGGTACTAGCGTTTTAGCAAGGATTAGCGGAGATAATTCCAAAGGGGATTGGGTGAAATCCTAACCTTCAACCAAACCCTTCAATCCTCACAAAACTCTAATCCCCACCAATCCACTTGGTATGGATAGTGTATTGTATATTGAAAAAATACACTAAAACTATTGGAGATATGCCCTAGAGGTAATAATAAATGTAGTTATTATTATATATCTTTGTATTTATGATAAATGTTTACATTCATGCTATAATAGTATTAACAAGGAAACCATTAATACTTGTGTGATTTGTAAACTTAATTTGAAGTCCCTAGTATAGCCTCTATACTTCACTAGCTTGTTGGTTGATTGATGATGTGGTTTCTTTGTCATGAACATTGAGATGTTATCAACAACAAGATCATATCGTTAGGAGAATGATATGGTGGACATACTCCTATAGACAAGCGTAGCATAAAGATCAAGTCATTTCAATAGTTCAATTGCTATATGCTTTCTGATACATAGTAACCTAATTCCTTCGACCATGAGATCATGCATATCACCTTTACTGGATGGATGCTTTGATGTCATCAAACACCACACCGTAACAGGGTGGCTATAAAGGTGGCATTGAGTGTTCGGAAAGTATTGGTTGAAACACATGGATCAAGAGTGGGATTTGTCCATCCACATGACGGATAGATATTCTCTGGGCCCTCTCGGTGAAATGTCATCCAATTAGCTTGCAAGCATGTGACATGGTCACAAGGGATCACATATCACGGGAACGAGAAAAGAGTACTTATCAGTAACGAGGATGAACTAGGTATGCAGAGATACCGACGATCATAACCTCGGATAAGTAACATATCGTGAGACAAAGGGAAATTGGTATCGTATGTAAGTGGTTCATTCGATCGCAAAGTAATCGTAGAAATATGTGGGAGCCATATGAATTTCCAGATTCCTCTATTGGTTATTGTTCGGAGAAGTGTCTCGATCATGTCTGCATAATTCACGAACCGTAGGGAGACACACTTAAGGATTCGACGTTGTTTGAGTAGTTATGGTATTATGAGAAAGAGTCCGAATGTTGTTCGGAGTCTCGGATGGGATCCGGGATATCACGAGGAGATCCGGAATGGTCCGGAGAATAAGATTCATATAAGGAAAGTTCCGTTTCGGAGTTGGGGAATGGTTCCGGTGTTTTCATCGGGAACATTCTAGAAGGTCCCGGAATGTCCGGCACTCCGGAGGGGAAAGGGTACATGAATGTGTCATTACATATTGGAATGATTGCATCATGTACTAAGTATTCTTGCTGTCCCAAA
Organism: Avena sativa; assembly: GCA_916181665.1. Lineage (NCBI taxonomy): Eukaryota > Viridiplantae > Streptophyta > Magnoliopsida > Poales > Poaceae > Avena > Avena sativa. Next base: position 158,211,426 of record OV702294.1, on the reverse strand, counting down.
TAAAGGATTTATTTAAATCCTAAATTGAAAAAGTCAAACGGCTAGTTTGAAAGTCAAACGGCAGTTTTGGGAAGTGGGAAAAGAGGAGGAAAGGTGGAGGCCGAGTTGGAGGGGAATTCCTCCCCTTGGCCGGCGCACCTCCCTAGGCCGAGTTGGGGAGGAACTCCTCCCCTTGGCCGGCCAGCCCTCCCACCTATATAAGGAGGGGCAGGGCTCCCCTCCTAGACACACAAGTTTCCTATCCTCTAAACTAAACCCTAGATCTAGACCCCGGTTTAGAGCTATTCGGTTTAGAGCCTTCTAATTGGTTTAGAGCCTTCTAATTGGTGTGTCTAATTACTAGACCACTAATAGCCTCTCTCATAAGCTCCACCATACTCGCACCGGCTTAAGGCGAAGCCCTGCGGGATTTCCCCTCTACCTCCGGTACCACGCCGTTGTGCTGCCGGAATCGCGAGGAGAGTGCTACAACCTCCGCTGCCTGCTGGAACAAGGGAGAGGAAGGTCTTCGTCGAGTACCGAACGTGTGACCGACTGCGGGAGCGCTGCGGGAACGCGGCGCTGGAAGGATCGTCTACGCGATCTTGAGATCGGAAAGAGTACGACTACATCACCCACGAGAATCTGCTCTCGTTAAACGCTTTGGAATCTTCGAGGGTGAGTTATTCCATCGACTCGTTGCTGCAATCTAGTAGATAGATCTTGGCTTGTTTGTTTGTATGCGATAGAAAATTTTTGTTTTCCATGCTACGAACCCCTACAGTGGTATCAGAGCCGTGTCTATATGTAGATCTGTTGCACGAGTAGAACACAATGGTCATTGTGGGCGTTGATGCTTTTATTGTAGATTGCTTTTTGTGTACTTTGCATCTTGCGGTATGTTGGGATGAAGCGGCCCGGGCTAACCTTACATGACATCGTTCATGAGACTTGCTCCACGTTTGACATGCAACTTGTATTGCATAAGTGGCTTTGCGGGTGCCTGTTTCTCCTAGCATAGTTAAGATCCAATTTACAACGGGTAATCAATAATGCTAGTATCAATGTTGTGGTTCTTGTTCGTAAGTTAGAACGACACTTATTGAAAGCCCCAAACCACGTAAAATATGCAAAGAAAGTAGAGGCGTCTAATTTTGTTTTGCAGGGGTGTGCAGTGATGTGATATGGCCATGATTGTGATTATATTTGATGTATGCAATGTTCCTTATTGTAAGTTAGCAACCGGCAGGAGCCATATGGTTGTCTTTAATTTCTGTTAAGACCTGTGTGTCTATTCAAAATAGTTGTAATAGTTGAAGCTGGCGGACGACAACCATGAAGAAGCGTCATTGACCTTGATGCTATACCGGTGATGATGGAGATCATGTTCGTGCTTGAAGATGGAGATCGGAAGCACAAAGAAGAAAGGCCATATCATATCACATATTATGAATTGCATGTGATGTTAATCCTTTATGCATCTTGTATTGCTTAGTAGACGACGGTAGCATTATAAGATGATCCCTCATGCACATAAATTTCAAGTTCTAAAGTGTTCACCCTTAGTATGCACCGTTGCCAAAGCTTGCTGCTTCGAAGCACCACGTGATGATCGGGTGTCTTTGATTCCGCGGGTGAATACAACGTAAGCAAGCCAGATTTGCTTATGCGGTAGCTAAGGTTTGATCTTGACGAGCCTAGCATGTACAGACATGGCCTCAGGAACACGGATCGCCGAAAGGCAAAGCATGAATCATATAGTAGATATGATGAACATGATGAATTTTCGCCATTAAAACTATATCAACTCTCGTGATGATCGGTGTTGATGTAGTGGATTTGGTTCATGTGATCACTAAAACAATGTGAGGGATGTTGTTTTGAGTGGGAGTTCACCTAGTTTAATTTCATTAATTAATTTGAACTCAATTTGTCATAAAACTTAGTCTAAACTATTGCAAATATGTTGTAGATCAATGGCAGCCCCTACCATCAATTTTAATGCGTTCCTAGAGAAAGAAAAGTTGAAAAACAATGGAAGCAACTTCGCGGATTGGTTCCGCAATTTGAGGATTGTCCTCACAGCTGGTAATTTGACCTATGTGCTGGATGCACCGCTAGGTGACCCACCTGCAGCTGATGCTACCGATGAAGTAAAGAATGTTTACCTCGCTCGGAAGAATCAGTACTCCATAGTTCAGTGTGCTATCTTGTATGGTTTAGAATCGGAGCTTCAGAAAAGGTTTGAAGAGTCAGATCCATATGATATTGTCGAGGATCTCAAATTAATTTTTGAGACTCATGCGGCAATTGAAAGTTATGAAGCTTCTGAAAAGTTCTTTAACTGCAAGATGGAAGAGGGCAGCTCCGTCAGTGAGCATGTGCTTAAGATGTCTGGGCACGCAAATAAACTTCAAAGCTTGGGTATAGTGATTCCTAATACTTTGGGGGTTTACCGCATCCTCCAATCACTACCACCAAGTTACAAGAACTTTGTGATGAACTACAACATGCAGAACATGAACAAAGAGTTGCCAGAACTATTTGCTATGTTAAAGTCTGCAGAAGTGGAGATCAAGAAAGAGCACCAAGTGTTGATGGTCAATAAGACCACCAAATTCAAGAAAGGCAAGTCTAAGCAGAAGGGACACTTCAAGAAGGGTGGTAAGAAAGTTACCACGCCGACGAAGAAGACCAAGGCTGGACCTAAGCCTGAAACTGAGTGCTTTTACTGCAAGGGAGAAGGTCACTGGAAGCGGAATTGCCCAAAGTACTTGGCGGATTTGAAGAACGGCAACATCAAGAAGAAAGGTATATCTGATATACATGTTATTGATGTGTATCTCACTAGTACTCGTAGTAGTGCCTGGGTATTTGATACTGGTTCGGTTGCTCATATTTGTAACTCGAAACAGGAGCTACAGAATAAACGGAAGCTAGCAAAGAACGAGGTGACGATGCGCGTGGGAAACAGATCAAAGGTTGATGTGATCGCGGTCGGCACGCTACCTCTTTATCTACCATCGGGATTAGTTTTGTACTTAAATAATTGTTATTTGGTGCCTGCGTTGAGCATGAACATTATATCGGGATCTTGTTTATTGCGAGACGGTTACTTGTTTAAATCCGAGAATAATGGTTGTTCGATTTATATGAGTAATATGTTTTATGCACATGCACCTTTGATAGATGGTCTATTCTTATTGAATCTCGATAGTAGAAATACACATATCAACAACATTGAGGCTAAACGTTTGAAATCAAGCGATAATTCGACCTATATGTGGCACTGTCGTCTTGGTCACATCGGAGTGAAACGTATGAAGAAACTCCATTCCGATGGACTTCTTGAATCACTTGATTTTGAATCACTTGAAAGATGCGAAGCATGTCTGATGGGTAAAATGACTAAGACTCCATTTTCTGGTATAATGGAGCGAGCTACGGACTTACTGGAAATCATACATACCGATGTGTGTGGTCCAATGAGTGTAGCATCGCGCGGTGGTTATCGTTATGTTCTTACCTTCACGGATGTTTTGAGTAGATATGGGTATATCTATTTCATGAAACATAAGTCCGAAGCTTTCGAGAAGTTTAAGGAGTTTCAAAGTGAGGTAGAGAATCAACGTAACAAGAAGATTAAATTTCTACGTTCTGATCGTGGAGGTGAATATCTAAGTTACGAGTTTGGCGAGCATTTGAAGAAATGCGGAATACTTTCACAATTGACACCGCCGGGAACACCACAGCGTAATGGTGTGTCTGAACGTCGTAATCGAACCCTCTTAGATATGGTTCGTTCTATGATGTCACTTACAGATTTACCGCTAACATTTTGGGGTTATGCATTAGAAACAGCCGCATTCACTTTAAATAGGGCACCATCTAAATCCGTTGAAACGACACCGTATGAATTATGGTTTGGGAAGAAACCTAAATTGTCGTTCCTTAAAGTTTGGGGATGCGAAGCCTATGTAAAGAAGTTACAGCCGGACAAGCTTGAACCCAAAGCGGAAAAATGCGTCTTCATAGGATACCCGAAGGAAACTATTGGGTATACCTTCTATCATAGATCCGAAGGCAAAATCTTCGTTGCCAAGAATGGATTCTTTCTAGAGAAGGAATTTCTCTCGAAAGAAGTGACTGGAAGGAAAGTAGAACTCGACGAGGTTGTCGAACCTTCTCTCGAAATTGCGAGTAGCGCAGCACCGGAAGAAGTTCCTGTGGTGCCTGCACCAATAAGAGAGGAAGCTAATGATGGTGATCATGAAACTTCGGTTGAAGTTGCTACAGAGCCTCGGAGGTCAACGAGAAATCGTACCACTCCAGATTGGTATGATTCCGTTATGAATGTCATGTTGGTGGACAACACCGATGACCCCGAGACATATGAGGAAGCGATGATGAGCCCAGATTCCAATAAATGGCAAGAAGCCATGAAATCCGAGATTGGATCCATGTACGAAAACCAAGTATGGACTTTGGTGGACTTACCGGATGGCCGGAAGGCTGTCGAGAACAAATGGATTTTCAAGAAGAAAACAGATGCTGATGGTAATGTTACTGTCTATAAAGCTCGACTTGTCGCAAAAGGGTTTCGACAAATTCAAGGAGTTGACTACGATGAGACTTTCTCACCGGTAGCGAAGCTAAAGTCTGTGAGGATTATGTTAGCAATCGCTGCATATTATGATTATGATATATGGCAGATGGATGTCAAAACAGCATTCCTCAATGGAGACATTGATGAAGAGTTGTATATGATGCAACCCAAAGGTTTTGTCGATCCTAAAGACGCTAACAAGGTATGCAAGCTTCAACGGTCCATCTATGGATTGAAGCAGGCATCCCGAAGTTGGAATCAACGTTTTGATAAGGTAATCAAAAGTTTTGGTTTTATACAAACTTATGGAGAAGCTTGTATTTACAAGAAAGTGAGTGGGAGCTCTGTAGCATTCTTAATACTGTATGTGGATGACATATTGTTGATTGGGAATGATGTAGACCTTCTTAATAGTGTCAAAGAGTATTTGAATAATAGTTTTTCAATGAAGGATCTTGGCAAAGCAGCTTACATATTAGGCATAAAGATTTATAGAGATAGATCGAAACGCCAAATATCATTGTCACAAAATACATATTTGGACAAAGTTCTAAAGAGGTTTGGAATGGAAGATAGCAAGAAAGGGTTCTTGCCCATGTTGCCCAATACGACCTTGAGTAAAACTCAAAGTCCGACATCGGCAGAAGATAGAGAAAGGATGAGTAAGACTCCCTATGCCTCAGCCATAGGATCTCTAATGTATGCCATGCTATGTACTAGACCCGACATTGCATATGCTGTTAGTTTAACTAGCAGATATCAAAGTGATCCAGGAGTGGATCATTGGACAGCGGTCAAAAACATCCTTAAGTACTTGAGAAGAACTAAGGATATGGTTCTTTCTTATGGAGGTGATGAACAGCTCGTTGTTAATGGTTACACCGATGCTAGTTGGAACACCGATCCAGATGATTCTAAATCACAATCTGGGTACGTATTTATTTTGAATGGTGCAGCAGTTAGCTGGAGGAGTGCAAAGCAAAGCGTTGTGGCGAGATCTTCAACTGAATCGGAATACATGGCTGCTTCGGAGGCTTCACAAGAAGCGATATGGATGAAAGAGTTCATTACAGAGCTGGGTGTGGTTCCTAGTGCGCTGGACCCAATGTCTATCTACTGTGATAACATGGGCGCCATAGCCAATGCGCAAGAACCAAGGTCACACAAGAAGCTGAAGCATATCAAGCTGCGTTTTCACGCTATTCGAGAACATATCCAGGATGGGGATATAAAGATTTGCAAAGTACACACAGATCTGAATGTGGCGGATCCGTTGACTAAACCTCTCCCGAGAGCAAAACATGACCAACACCAAACTGCCATGGGTGTTCGGTATATTACCATGTAATCTAGATTAGATGACTCTAGTGCAAGTGGGAGACTGTTGGAGATATGCCCTAGAGGTAATAATAAATGTAGTTATTATTATATATCTTTGTATTTATGATAAATGTTTACATTCATGCTATAATAGTATTAACAAGGAAACCATTAATACTTGTGTGATTTGTAAACTTAATTTGAAGTCCCTAGTATAGCCTCTATACTTCACTAGCTTGTTGGTTGATTGATGATGTGGTTTCTTTGTCATGAACATTGAGATGTTATCAACAACAAGATCATATCGTTAGGAGAATGATATGGTGGACATACTCCTATAGACAAGCGTAGCATAAAGATCAAGTCATTTCAATAGTTCAATTGCTATATGCTTTCTGATACATAGTAACCTAATTCCTTCGACCATGAGATCATGCATATCACCTTTACTGGATGGATGCTTTGATGTCATCAAACACCACACCGTAACAGGGTGGCTATAAAGGTGGCATTGAGTGTTCGGAAAGTATTGGTTGAAACACATGGATCAAGAGTGGGATTTGTCCATCCACATGACGGATAGATATTCTCTGGGCCCTCTCGGTGAAATGTCATCCAATTAGCTTGCAAGCATGTGACATGGTCACAAGGGATCACATATCACGGGAACGAGAAAAGAGTACTTATCAGTAACGAGGATGAACTAGGTATGCAGAGATACCGACGATCATAACCTCGGATAAGTAACATATCGTGAGACAAAGGGAAATTGGTATCGTATGTAAGTGGTTCATTCGATCGCAAAGTAATCGTAGAAATATGTGGGAGCCATATGAATTTCCAGATTCCTCTATTGGTTATTGTTCGGAGAAGTGTCTCGATCATGTCTGCATAATTCACGAACCGTAGGGAGACACACTTAAGGATTCGACGTTGTTTGAGTAGTTATGGTATTATGAGAAAGAGTCCGAATGTTGTTCGGAGTCTCGGATGGGATCCGGGATATCACGAGGAGATCCGGAATGGTCCGGAGAATAAGATTCATATAAGGAAAGTTCCGTTTCGGAGTTGGGGAATGGTTCCGGTGTTTTCATCGGGAACATTCTAGAAGGTCCCGGAATGTCCGGCACTCCGGAGGGGAAAGGGTACATGAATGTGTCATTACATATTGGAATGATTGCATCATGTACTAAGTATTCTTGCTGTCCCAAATAAAGGATTTATTTAAATCCTAAATTGAAAAAGTCAAACGGCTAGTTTGAAAGTCAAACGGCAGTTTTGGGAAGTGGGAAAAGAGGAGGAAAGGTGGAGGCCGAGTTGGAGGGGAATTCCTCCCCTTGGCCGGCGCACCTCCCTAGGCCGAGTTGGGGAGGAACTCCTCCCCTTGGCCGGCCAGCCCTCCCACCTATATAAGGAGGGGCAGGGCTCCCCTCCTAGACACACAAGTTTCCTATCCTCTAAACTAAACCCTAGATCTAGACCCCGGTTTAGAGCTATTCGGTTTAGAGCCTTCTAATTGGTTTAGAGCCTTCTAATTGGTGTGTCTAATTACTAGACCACTAATAGCCTCTCTCATAAGCTCCACCATACTCGCACCGGCTTAAGGCGAAGCCCTGCGGGATTTCCCCTCTACCTCCGGTACCACGCCGTTGTGCTGCCGGAATCGCGAGGAGAGTGCTACAACCTCCGCTGCCTGCTGGAACAAGGGAGAGGAAGGTCTTCGTCGAGTACCGAACGTGTGACCGACTGCGGGAGCGCTGCGGGAACGCGGCGCTGGAAGGATCGTCTACGCGATCTTGAGATCGGAAAGAGTACGACTACATCACCCACGAGAATCTGCTCTCGTTAAACGCTTTGGAATCTTCGAGGGTGAGTTATTCCATCGACTCGTTGCTGCAATCTAGTAGATAGATCTTGGCTTGTTTGTTTGTATGCGATAGAAAATTTTTGTTTTCCATGCTACGAACCCCTACAAAAACTTCGAGAAAAGTAAGTATAAACAGGGATTAAATTAGTCCAACACTCTAGAACCAAACATACATTTATGTAGGGGTTCGTAGCATGGAAAACAAAAAATTTCTACCGCATGAACACACAATCAAGATCTAATCTATGATCAAGCCAAGATCTATCTACTAGATTGTAGCAACGAGTCGATAGAGGAACTCACCCTCGAAGATTCCAAAGCGGTTAACGAGAGCAGATTCTCGTGGGTGATGTAGTCGTACACTTGCCGATCTCAAGATCGCGTAGACGATCCTTCCGGCGCGGCGTTCCGGCAGCGCTCCCGCAGTCGGTCACACGTTCGGTACTCGACGAAGACCTTCCTCTCCCTTGTTCCAGTAGGCAGCGGAGGTTGTAGCACTCTCCTCGCGATTCCGGCAACACGGCGGCGTGGTACCGGAAGTAGAGGGGAGATCTCGCAGGGCTTCGCCTTAAGCCAGAGCGAGTATGGTGGAGTATGAGAGAGGCCTTGGTGATCTACGATTTATAGGGCACCAAGGGGAGGACTTGGTCGGTGGCTAGGGTTTGGGGAAACCCTAACTCGCCGAGTTAGAGGAGCTCTAGGCGGCGGCGACTTGGAGGAGGCCGGCGGCTAGGAGGCTAGGGTTTGGGGTGTAGGAGGTGTCTCTAGGAGGGGCAGCCCTGCCCCTCACTTTATAGGTGGAGGGAGGCGCGCCAGGGGAGGGGAGTCCCTCCCCAACTCGGACCCAAGGTGGGCCGGCGGTGGAGGAGGAGGGACTCCTCCCCAACTCGGTTTCCTCCTCTTTCTCCACTTCCCAAAAATAGCCGTTTGACTTTTCAAACAAGGATTTGATTAATCCCTCTATTTTGTTCAGCGATGACACTTAGTACATGATGCAATCATACCAACTTGATATAACACATCCATGTACCCTTCCCCCCCGGAGTGCCGGACATTCCGGAACCTCCTAGAACATTCCCGATGAAAAACACCGGAATCATTCCCCAACTCCGAAACAGGACTTTCCTTATATGAATCTTATTCTCCGGACCATTCTGGATCTCCTCGTGATATCCCGGATCCCATCCGAGACTCCGAACAACATTCGGTCTCTTACTCATCATTCCATAACTACTCAACAACATCGAATCCTTAAGTGTGTCTCCCTACGGTTCGTGAATTATGCGGACATGATCGAGACACTTCTCCGATCAATAACCAATAGAGGAATCTGGAAATTCATATGGCTCCCACATATTTCTACGATTACTTTGCGATCGAATGAACCACTTACATATGATACCAATTTCCCTTTGTCTCACGATAGTTTACTTATCCGAGGTTTTGATCGTCGGTATCTCTGCATACCTAGTTCAACCTCGTTACCGATAAGTACTCTTTTCTCGTTCCCGTGGTATGTGATCCCTTGTGATCCAGTCACATGCTTGCAAGCTAATTGGATGACAATCCACCGAGAGGGCCCAGAGTATATCTATCCGTCATATGGATGGACAAATCCCACTCTTGATCCATGTGTCTCAACCAATACTTTCCGAACACTCAATGCCACCTTTATAGCCATCCTGTTACGGTGTGGTGTTTGATGTCATCAAAGCATCCTTCCGGTAAAGGTGATATGCATGATCTCATGGTCGAAGGAATTAGGTTACTATGTATCAGAAAGCTTATAGCAAATGAACTATATTAAATGACTTGATCTTTATGCTACGCTTAACTATAGGAGTATGTCCATCACATCATTCTCCTAATGATATGACCCTGTTGTTAATAACATCTCTATGTTCATGATCAGGAAACCATGATCATATATTAACCAACAAGCTAGTTTAACAAGAGGCTTTACTAGGGACTCTTTTATGTTTACAAATCACACAAGTATTAATGTTTCCGGTTAATACAATTATAGCATGGTATGTAAACATTTATCATAAGTATGAAGATATGATAATAACCACTTTATTATTGCCTCTTGGGCATATCTCCAACAATTTAGCAACAAGTGGGGATTTAGGGTTTTGTAGGGATTATCTCCTCTAATCCTCACGAAAACTCTAGTACCAAATAAGGCCTTAGGAGATGGCCCTCAAGGGGCTATTGGTAGGGCTTAAATCCTGGTTTTGATTTTGGCTTATAAGTCAACTTTTCTTTTAACTTTTAACCGAACATAGTTGTATAATACTTATAAACCAAAATCAAAAGCACTAATTTAGGTGTTTTTTTGGCTTAGCCAAAATTTAAGCCCAACCAAACAGCCCTATTATTAGTAATTTAGTCAAGTCCACCCCCCTCAATGACAAATGTTGGCTCCGTTCCTGTATGTAATTTTGATGTCCCTCTGGCTGGCTGTTTAGATGATCTCCACCGACGCGCCTCAACGGGCTTTGGGGGTGCGGGGCCAATATGGCATGCACCGATAGCCTCCAATGAGTGAGCGAGACCCTATTATTTGTCTAGCATTCCCATGTCGCCCCTACCCACATGGGGTGAACCGGGGGTGCCGGCAACCAAAACCACATTGGATCTAACAAACCGCCCTCAGTCAGCGACACGGCGGAGAGTCAGAATAGTTAAAGACCGACACACCCACTCTCATCCCGCCGCCACGCGCTACCGTCCAACCCTAGATTCATGGACGCGGGCACAACCATGACGGTCCCTCCAACGGCGCGGCGGCCGTGTTCCGCCCCAACACTACAACCAAGTCCCTTCTCCTGGACCATATTTAAACTATATTTAAATTTATTCTTTTCGAAAAAAAATTCCCCGCCACCGACAGTACTAAAGAATGGTTCCGGTTTTAGGGTACCGCTTTGTCCTACAGCTTTGCCAGTTGTGTCATCTACAATTAGGCTAAATTTTGTTATCACCTTCCCACTTTTTTGCTTGATATGAGGTGTGTTTGGTGGGAAGCATATGTGCAAAGGGACAAAAGGGTCTAGGAAAGGGATGATGGATCAGGTGAGGACGCGATGCTGCCGACCCGACCTGGACCACCAACCAACCAGACAGCCACAGGCTGCTTCCGGAGTTCCAACCACAGTCAACGGCAATCTCACACACGGCGAGCTTCGCTTGCTGAGAGAGAAAGGATCGCCCAACTTGCGATTAGTGCTATTGCCCTCCAGCTAAAACTGAGGTGAGGGTTTTCCGGTGACGGCGTGATTACGAGCAGAGCTACTAGTCTACGGAAGTACGGAGTATTATTTTTCAGCAGCTGAAGCGGGAGACCCCACTCTCGCCCTCTTCCGCGTCTCCTCTGCAGTTTCTGCTACTCCTACCTGACAAGCTTGACCAGCTCCACCTTTCCCATTCCCGTTGAGGCCAAGCTGCTGGACACCGAGGAGGAGGAGAAAATACCAGCGCACCGCTCCAGCTCCCGAGACAGTTCACCGGCGGCTACCGACCCCGCCGCTCCACCGGCCATTCCAGCCGAGTACCCACTCCGCCCGACCCCCCCGCGCCCGCCGCCGCTGCCAGCTGATGCCACGATCCCCTGCCCTGCTCGGCTCTGCTCCGGTGATCCCCGCTCGTAGCTAGATCTGGTGCCGCGGGAGGTTCCCCGGCGGGATGGGGCGGCGCTATCTAGGGCTGTGGTGGCTCTTTCTGGTCCTGTTGGCGGCGGAGGCGCTGGCCGCGGAGGAGACGGCAACGGCGGCGGTCGTGCCGGGGCCGCGCCGGCACGCGTACGCGGCGATGATGTACATGGGCACGCCCCGCGACTACGAGTTCTACGTCGCCACGCGCGTCATGATGCGCTCCCTGCGGGGCCTCTCCGCCGACGCCGACCGCGTCGTGATCGCCTCCCTCGACGTCCCACCAAGCTGGGTCCAGGCGCTGTAAGCTCTCTCTCTCTCCCCCACTTAATCCCCTTTACTGCCGTACTTGAAGCGGGGTCTGATGCGACTTTTTCCCCACCTCTCATCACACTCCTATACTGTTTTGCTTGGTTGACGGGTTGTTCTTTGCTGCGTATTTATAGCTATGTCGATTCTGTTCTGTTATTAAGCTGGTGCCCCTGCCTGCCGGTAGCTCCATGCCGTCTTTAATTTCAACTCCTTATGAACTTTGGTTGGTTAATTTGAACGCTTTCGTTGCTACTCAAACGAGGGTTTATGATTATTTGATTAGCGTTACAGTGTATGGATATAATCCATTTTTTTCCCCTTGTTTGGTGCTAATTTGATTTTCTTTTAATACAACCGTTTGAACATGTTTGATTTCCCGTATTAATGGTGGCCGTGGCCCCTCTCTGTTGTGGTATCATGGAACGTTCTTGCATTTGTCTGAACATTTTTGGCGCGCGGATCCTTAAGTCTCCTTTTCAGCTTGTCCTGTTGTTGATCACTGTTTCTTCCAGTACTTTCGGATGTACAAACGGCATTTGTCCTGACATACTCGCCTCTTGGAAATGGCCTTCTGTAATTGTTACTGTCTTTGGGCCGGCACCTCTCATATTCATGTCGATTCAGTGGCACAAAGGCATTGAAGTTTGTTCAGAGCAGTACCCCCATCTGCGTTGTCAATTATTTGTTGATAGATTGCGAGCTCTGAGCGGCCAACTTCCACCATCAAGAGTTTTTTTTTAGAGAAAATGCAAAAGCTTTGCGTTTCATTTCATTGAAAAGGTAGAGTTCGAGTTACATCCTCACAAGGAGGCAAAAGACAGCAAAGAGAAAAAGCATCAGTGCACATCCCAATAGGATTTTTTCAGCTAGGGAAGCCACCGACGGTTGGGTGCCATTAAAGACGCAGTCGTTTCTATGCTTCCAGATCATCCAGGGGATCAGGAGTGCTGCGGATGCAAGTGCGCTCTGCAGCTGCTTGGGTGTGTCTCGCTTCGCCTTGCTCCACCACTCCATGAGTGAAGCCTCGTGGCTGGGCGCGGCAGCGGTCATGCGAAGCCAGGCCAAGATCTCGTGCCACGTTTGCCTCGTGACCGGGCATGTCAGTAGCAGGTGCTGGATGGTCTCGGGCTCCTGGTCGCATAGGAGGCAACGCGGGTGGTGCTGGAGGCCATGTCTCGCTAGGCGCTCCGCGGTCCAGCATCTGTCCTGGTTGGCCAGCCAGTGGAAAAATTTGACCCGAGGCGGCGCCCAAGTCTTCCAGATCAGCTTCCAAGAGTGGCAAGACGTCGATCCATGGAAGGTGGCGAGGTAGCAGGAGCTGGCTGTGTAAGCTCCATCCGTCGTCCAAGACCATAGTAGCGTGTCTGGTTCCGTCGTGAGGATGGTGTTTTGGATCAGGTTCCAGATCATCAGGTACTGGCCTATCTCGTGTACTCCCATGACTCCACGGATGTCCTGCGCCCAGCTGTTACCTTGTAGGGCATCGGCCACTTTCCTGGTTTTGCGTCGCCTTGCCGGAATGCACTTGTAGAGCAGAGGAGCGATCTCGCTGATAGCGCGCCTGTCCACCCATCGATCCTCCCAGAACAGGGCCTTCTGGCCATTGCCTAGGGCCATCGCGGTAGACGCGAAGAAAAGTTGGCGTTCCTCTGATGAGAAGTGCAGGTCCAGGCCGCTCCAGGCTCTGTTCTCGTCTGTGTGGGCGAGCCACATCCAGCGAATCCTGAGAGAGAGCCCGGTTCGCTCGAGGTCACGGATGCCGAGGCCTCCAAGCTCGATAGGCCTGCTGGCGTGCTGCCAGTTGACGTGGCAGTGTCCACTGTTGGCGTCGGCGCGGCCAGTCCAGAAAAAGCCTCGCTGCACCTTCACAATCTGCTTGTGAGGAGCTGGTGTATGGGAATTGCACTCAGTACGGCTTTGACCATGGCGAGGCGGCCGGTCTTGGTCATGAGTCCTGCCATCCATGTTGGCAGCCTCCCTGCTATTTTGTCCACCAAGGGTTGTAGCTGCGTCGCAGTAGGGCGGCGAATGGTGAGCGGGATCCCCAGGTAGGTGATGGGTAGGTCAGCGATGGGGCATCCGAGCGGCTGAATCAGCGGGGCGACCTCCTCAGCGTTGCAGCGCAGCAACGTGGCCGAGCTCTTCGAGAAGTTTACTCTCAGGCCTGAGGCAGCGCCGAACAGGTGCAGAATTTCTTTCACCGCCGCAATGTCATTGGGTAGCGGGTGGCAAAATAGGACAACATCGTCGGCGTATAGGGAGATGGAGGGGATCTCCTTACGCGGATGGAGCCTCTGTAATATGCCCAGGTCGATGGCCCGTCTGATAAGCCGGCTCAGGACGTCCACAGCAAGCACAAATAGCTGTGGGGATAATGGGTCTCCCTGCCTGAGCCCTCGCCGGTGCCAAATTGGCGGTCCTGGCTCTCCGTTGAGGAGGATGCGCGTGCTGGCGGAAGATAGGAGAATGGCCAGCCACTCAAGGAACCGGTCTCCAAATCCATACTGCTTAAGGACATCGAAGAGGAAGGGCCAAGCGATGGAGTCGAATGCCTTTGTCAGGTCGAGCTTGAGGAGCACTGCCGGGACGCCGAGGTGGTGCAATAGCTTGGCAGATTGCTTGACCAGGACGAAGTTGTCGTGGAGGCTGCGACCTTTGATGAAGGCGTTTTGGCTGTTGCTCACAATGTCGTTCAGCTTGGGCGCCAGGCGGAGCGACAACACCTTGGCAAACAATTTCGCGGCCAGATGTATCAGACTGATAGGGTGATAATCGCCCAGGCCGCTTGCATCAGCTTTCTTTGGCAGAAGGGTCATAAGCGCTTGGTTTAGCTTGTGGAAGCCACGCCCACGCATCTCGAATAGCTGCTGGAAGACTGCGGTAATATCCTGCTTGACGATGTTCCAGCAGGAGCGCAAGAATTCGGCGGTAAACCCATCAGGCCCAGGAGCTTTGCGTGCAGGCATGCTTTTCACGGCATTCCAAATCTCGTCGGTGCTGAACGGCGCCTCGAGGTCTTGCAGATCTTGATGCTCGATCAACTGCGAGAGGTCTAGCGCATGATCTCGGTTAATGGCGGTACCAAGGAGCCTCTCATAGTGAGAGTAAGCTGCCTTGGCCATCTCAGCATGGTCAGTGAGCACCTGGGTGTCCGTGGCGATGCTAAAAATGCGCTTCTTCTGCCTTCTGAAAGTGCATTGGTGGTGGTAGAAGGATGTGTTGGCGTCGCCATCTTTTAGGTTGGCGAGTCGGGCCCGTTGCCTAGAAATTGTGCGCTCCAGGGAAGCCAGGCCCAGATAAGATACCTTCAGCTGTTTGCGCAGCCGGCATTCTTCGGGCGTGAGCACTCTGTCCTCTTGGGCCTTGTCGAACCTGGCAATGAGTTCGCGTGAGATGGCCATCTTGTTTTTAATGTTGCCCACAGAACTAGCACTCCAGCTAGTGAGCTTGCGTGCCGTTGCTTGAAGCCGTATCATTAGTCTGTGGAACGGGTCAGCATGCCAAGCGGAGTTCCAAGCCTCGGCCACCACCTCCTGGTATCCATCTAACCGTAGCCAAAAATCCTCAAAGTGGAATCGTTTGTGTAGCACCGGCATAGGGGAGCAATCTAGCAGTAAGGGACAGTGATCAGAGACCACAGAAGATAGGCATCTGAGGTGGCTCTCTCCGTGCAAATCCTCCCAGTCAGGAGTGCAAAGCACTCGATCGAGGTGGACTAGGGTGGGGGGGGGGGGGGGGGGGGGATTGCTCATTGGACCAAGTGTACCTGCGCCCATTTAGGTATACCTCCTTGAGCGCGAGGTCATTGATCAATCGGCGAAACTTGCCCATCAGTCGCCTGTCAAGATTGCCATTATTTTTGTCTTGGGCCTGGTAGATTAGGTTGAAGTCGCCGCAAAGCATCCATGGGCCATGGCAGTCAGCGCGCACGTCTCGCAACTCTTGCAGGAACTCGATTTTTTCGTTGTCGCCTTGTGGCCCATAAACTATCGAGATCCACCAAGGAGTGCCGGAATCGGTGGCCACCTTGGCTGTGATAACGTGCGCATATATGTTCTACTTTTTTAAGTGTCCAGATCACATTAGAGTAGATTTATCTCTGTTATGGCTTGTTAGTCCTTGCCAACAAGATTACGATTCAGGAGGTTCTAGCCTTGTCTTGTGGAATCTGTAAGCTTTCTCTGTTTCTTGGCCGCCTCTCCCCTGTTCCATAGAATATCAGTCCTCCAAGTGCTGTCAAGTTTGAGCAATTTTGGAAGTGGGCTTCAGTATGTGGACAACTGATTGAATCTGATATGAGAAAACTACTGTACTTAAACTTGGTAGCTGTTCAGCATTGAAGCTTACTATATCTGATAAAAAATGTAGTTCATCTTAGCATTTACCGGTGAAACATTACTACATTTGACCATCTATAGCAAAAGAATTAATGCATTCAGACCATCAAATGTAAATAATTTTAGAATATCTTAACTACTTTTTTGTGAAGCAACATGTTCACATGGAAATTGGCTGTCAAAGTAGCACCTTGAAGATTGTCAATGCCCTAACAACTAGTTTTATGGAAGAAGTAGTTATTATCTAGATGTTTATTTGAGGATACTGTATGTTGTATGAAAACCAGAAGCAATCAGGATAAAGTACAGCGTGAAGCTATTGTGTTAAGGTTGCAGCAAAAATGAAGCTGGGCAGGGTTACTCCCTAGCTCCAGAAAAAGAGGGAACTAAAGAATATGTAATATTACTTAAATCAATGTGTCATCTAGTTTGTTATGATTACATAGTGACCAAACAAAAAATATTAAATTGTCTCCAATTTATTGTATGACAATGGTTATTGGAGCACTATGTGAACCATTATGTATTTTTCTTTATCTTGTAATCTAACACATTCTTTTCACGCCTCATGCTACTGTATTATGAAGCATGGAACATAATTTATTATTGTTAAATACTCCCTCCATTCCCATGAATAAGGTGCATGCCCTTTCCAAGATTTCTCTTTGACCAAGTATACGAGGTTTATTCGATATACACCATTAGAAAGTGCTTCTCAATACTAATCCAACAATATCATTTTTTACATCATAATTGAAATATTGTTGCTTAAATTTCTGGTCAAAGATTCGTCTTGAAAAGCGCATGTGCCTTATTAATGGGAATGGAGGGAGTATATGTAATCTGTAATGTGCCTTTTCTGGGGCATGTACATTCTTGATTCTGTTATTTATGTTTACATCTTCAATTGTTTATGTAGGAAAGATGATGGTGTGAAGGTGGTCTCTGTGGATAATTTGAAGAATCCTTACGAAACACAAGAAAACTTTAACTCACGATTCAAGTTGACCTTAAATAAGCTGTATGCTTGGACCTTAGTTTCCTATGATCGAGTTGTTATGCTAGACTCTGACAACATGTTCCTCCAGAACACCGATGAATTATTTCAGTGTGGTCAGTTCTGTGCTGTCTTCATCAACCCTTGCATCTTCCACACAGGCCTCTTTGTACTGAAGGTAGGGTTACTTAATCAGCACACATCGCCTTTTTTCTGTGAAAACTATTATCTTTCTCAGATATAAACTGTGTCATTGCTTATTTGGATTTTTTGTGAATAAAACCTTTAAGATTTTGTAGGGATGCTTTGTTTGTTGTTCATTACTTGAGCTTAGGAGTGATGTAGCTGTCATTTGATACTTTGTACTACTTTCTTTGTTGTGTTCAGTTAAAAATAGATCTCTGTAGTTTTGCTTCAGTTTTTTTACTTAAACTTTATCACCCTTAGTTCTGTTTTTATATCTTTTTTCTCTGTGGAATCCCTATATTATGCACCCCAAAAATATTGTTGACATATTCACTATTATTAAACAACCATTTTATTTCTGTTTTGTTTGAGAAAAGCATGAAAGTTCTTATTGATCTTTTTGTTTTTTTTACCTAGCCCTCTATGGATGTTTTTAAGAACATGCTACATGAGCTAGCTGTTGGGCGTGAAAATCCAGATGGTGCAGATCAGGGCTTTCTTACTAGCTATTTCCCGGACTTGCTTGATCAACCAATGTTCCACCCACCAGTTAATGGTACCAAACTTGATGGAAATTATCGCCTTCCTCTAGGCTATCAGATGGATGCATCTTATTATTGTGAGTATGACTACCGCCCTTCATATGCCTATGCATTTTCTTGGCTAAGACTAATGAACTACACGTATTTTCAGATTTGAAGCTCCGCTGGAGTATTCCCTGTGGACCGAATAGTGTGGTTACATTTCCAAGTGCTCCATGGATGAAGCCATGGTACTGGTGGTCTTGGCCAGTCTTACCTCTGGGGCTTTCTTGGCACGAGCAACGTCGTGAACACCTAGGGTGAGTGGTCTCTTAATTTTTTTGTCATAGAATAATTCATATCTTTTAGGATAGAATTCCATAAAGTTCGAGGTTATGAGCTCGTGACGCCCTTAAAAAATCATGTGGGTGAACCAGCATCATCGATGGCCTTGTAGAAGGATATTGCATGAATTTTAATTCAGAAGCACATCATCAATGGCATTTTCTGACAGTGTTTGAACTTGATGTGAAACAGGTATTCATCGGAGATACCGATGGCATTATTCCAGGCTCTACTATACATTGGAGTCATTGCAGTCAACCGACTAGCGCGGCCTAGTTTGTCAAAGCTGTGCTACAACAGAAGGATGGAGAAAAACACTATGTCCTCACTCACCACGCTCAGAGTAGTGGCAGCACTTTCCATTGTTGCAGCTTACCTAATTCCCTTCTTCCTCGTACCACGGACTGTCCATCCTCTGCTAGGCTGGCCACTTTACCTGCTTGGTTCTTTCTCCCTTTGTTCGCTTGTTATCAGTTTCTTCCTCCTTCACCCCCTTGCTGTCCTCACAATATGGATTGGTCTCATTGGCACGCTGTTTGTCATGGCATGCCCATGGTATATGAATGGTGTTGTCAGGGCATTGGCGGTGTTCGCCTATGCATTTTTCTGCGCGCCGGTTGTTTGGGCATCTCTGGTGAAGATAATGAGCTCCTTGCAGACCCTAATTGAGAGGGAGGCTTATAGACTTGGAGAACCTAACCAGACGGTCGAGTTCACCAAGCTTTACTAAGGTGGGCACGGCGGATACATATATGGTCACTTGTAGTGTCATTCAATTTGATCAGCTAATCCCAATTTACACTGGCGATTCTGATGGCCAATTCAGTTGTACAAGTAAATCGAGTTTGGAACTACAATTGTTGTAACACCAACTGGAACCATTGGAAGTTTGGAACCCATGATTGTCCTCTTGGACGTGTAAATGATGTATACAGTGCCAAGAAGAAAGGGGAAATCGATGCGTGTGAGAATGTGTTAGGTGTGGTACTTGCTCAAGAGCAAACTAGAGTAATTTTTCTTTTGGTTTCTTGATTTACTGTTGTTGAGAAAAAATTGCCACCACATTCTTGACTGGCAGTGCTGTGATGTACTGTCTGACCCTGTGGCAGTGCCCCCAAAACCCTGTTTTAACCCTGTTTTTGCCTCTCCATGTGCCCCTGAAGGCTTGAAGTTTTTAACGTCATTGCTCGGAGGAAACTTCTCCGCAACTGCGCACGAGGTAAAGAGTTCTCAAGCCTTAGCTACAGTTGATTTTAATATCATTATGACTGCATGTGACGCAGAGTTATCACCATTAGATTTGTACCTGTGGCGATCTATTGTCAAAAGTTCGCAATGAGCTAAGCGCATCCCTCTGTATTAAAAAAATTTAAAAATCATATTTTTAAGTTTCAGATAAAATTGAAAACAATTCTAGACTTTTTCAATGATATATACACGTATGTAAAATCACAATGCAGAATTCTTTTTAATACGGGCTACACAAAAATAACAAAATCTGATGTTTTTTTGAAAATTTTAAAATATGATATTTTTTTTGAGAAATACAGTACAATCGTATACACTCACAACATGTACAACATGTACATGCATCCACCCCTATAAATACACACACGCACATCCTACCCCTATGAGCACCTCGAAGAGACTGAACTCGCGGATCGAGTCTTGAGATTGACGAAGTCACCACGGGCGTCTCGCTGTCGACGGGAACGTCGCCTCCCACTGAAAGAATATTCTGACTTTTGTGCAACACACAGTGTCAAACTTGGGGTTTAAACTCTGGTGGCTGGGGATACAACCACCCTCCTAGCCACCCAACCACATGTTGGTTTGCTAAAATATGATACTTAGATACTTAGATCCATAGTTTTATCATTTTATGTAACTCAAAATGCATATTATATCCAATTGATAGTTTGAATGTTGTGTTGTACATCACTGACTACATCCTGTTCTGTTTTAGATTTTTTTTGGAACTTGAAAACATGACTTTTGATTTTACAGGATCACGGGTGCTCACATGCACCAAATCTTCACTCGATTTATCGTGAATATAATCTCCTCTAAAATAACATGCAAAAGATACAATTGTAGATAAATATTTGTTGGTCAAATACTACCGCCGATCCCAAAGGTTAAGATTTATATTTTTCTCTAAAAGTCAAACTATGTGAAGTTTGACCAAGTTTTCAGGGAAAATAGTAATATTTAAAATACGAAATCCATACCTTCGATACATCATGAAATATATTTTCACATAGTATCTACATAATATCATAGTTTTTGATAGTTTTTCTAAAAAATTGGTCAAACTTTCCATAGCTTGACTTTTCTTGAAAAAAAATATAAACCTTAAACTTTAGGATGAAGGTAGTATGTCTTACAATTGTTTGTTGGAGTACTGCTTAACATTAGTTTTGCTTCCTCGTTGATACAGAACATTTTGGGGAACTAAGCGTCCAATGGTTGGCTAGCAGAACGTAGGTGAAAGGACATTTATTGTCATAATCACTTTTAGTGTTCGTTAACAACAAGTAGATCATTTTACAGTTTGTCACTGTCCACGGGTTGGTATTATGATAAGTGAAAAGTACCCTCACACTTGGGAAAGATTCCTGCAAGAGTGACAGTGTTCTGGAAATTCCAGACCGGAGTCTCCGGTCTCCCTAGACCGGAGTCTCCGGTGTGGTCCAGAGTTTTTGGATTTATCCCCGGTGGAGGCTTAATCTTGGCTGGGACATTCTGAATGGGGGTCCAGAGCAAGGTCCGGAGGCTACTCCGGAATCTCTGGTCCTAGCTCAGTCCGGAGTCTCCGGTGTTGGAGGACCGGAGTCTCCGGCCAAGTTGGGTCATGGCTGATCCAGGACATTCAGATGGGTGGTCCGGAGGCTAGTCCGGAGATAGACCGGAATCTCCGGTGTAGACCGGAGTCTCCGGTGTACAGACCGGAGTCTCCGGTCTGACTTTTCTTCAACGGTCAGAAAATGGTTCGTGGAGGGAGCTGCCTATAAAAAGGGACCCTTATCTTCTTCCTCCAGTAGCTTGAGCTGCTCAAGAACACAAACTCCATTAGAGCCACCAAATCTACAAGATCTCTCCATCCAACCATCCAAAGTCATTGATCTTTGGAGAATCGAAGGAGGAGGCCTTGATCTACAGCTTCACCACGAGAGATCTTCATTTCCCTCTCATTCACTTGAGGGCCCCCAAGCTCTAGTGTTTCTTTGGAAACCCTAACTTTGATTTGGTTCTTACAAGCTTGTCTTTGATTGTTTCGACAACTTGCTTGTATTTGGGAGCCTCCAATTAAGTTGTGGATGTGTGCCCCAAACTTGTAAAGGTGCCGGCTTCCACCTTGAAGGTCGCCGATATAGTGGAAGATGGATCGATCCCGTTGGGGTGAGATTCATCGGAGAACAAGGGAGGCCTCTCGTGGCGTTGGTGGTTTGAAACCACCCCTCTCCAAACATAGACGTACTTCCCCTCAAAATGAAGGAACTAGGGGAAACAAATCCTTGTGTCTCCGTGTCCACTCCTTTGGTTACTTATATCCTTTACCGCACTTTACTTACTTGTTCTTGCTTAGTGTTGTGATAGTTCTTGCTTGGTTGACATATAGGTAAATTAACCGTAGTAGCATAATCTAGAGAATTTACCTTTCTTGTCAAACCCTAATTTGAAAAAGAAGAAAAATTGAAGTAGCACCTATTCACCCCCCTCTAGGTGCCCATACGATCCTTTTAATCGGTATCAGAGCCTCGGCTCTTTATTTGGGCTTTACCGCCTAAGATAATATGGGTAGCCGTGAAGGGGATGATGATGGTGAGCCCACCACGGTGACCATGGAAGACCTCAAAAACTTGGAAACAAGATTAAGCTCTTGCTTGGTCAACGAAGTCAAGAAGATGCTTGAGCAACTTTTTGAAGACAAAGATGGCTCATCATCCCCCTCTCCTCAAGAGGATCCTCCATCCGTTTTACCTACAGGGAATACTTCGGTATCCCCCGAGGGTATGATGGTGGGGGGTAAACAAGACAACCCTAATTCCTCCACACAAAATGATGGTGGGAAGGGTGAGCATCGTGATTCATGGTACTCTCCCGACCCTCCAATCCCTCACCCTCATGTATACAATAGAGGTGACCCACCCAAGCTTGAAGAATCTGCTACTTTTGCTCAATGGAAATCTCTAATGAGAACTCATATGCGTAGCTATTGCATTGAACTATGGAACATCATCGAGCATGGACTCTTTATTGGGGATCCAAACAACTTGACAAGAAGAGAAGTTGTCGATAGTCAACTCAATGCCACTGCCTTGCACATGATTCAACAAGGTTTGGGTACAAAGTATTACCCACACATTAAGCACTTTAGCATTGCCAAGGAAGCTTGGGATGCTCTCACGATATTGTTTGTTGGAAATAAGAGCATGAGGAGGAACCGGTATGATGCACTAAGCAATTAAGCCGAAGGCTTCTACATGATGGAAGGTGAAAATCATGAAGACATGTACCGAAGGCTCAAGACCACCGCCACCGCCTTTAGAAATGTGGGTGCCTCACATGTGGATGATGCGTGGATAAAAAGGAAATATGTGAGTGCACTCATGCCCTTTGTGCCCACCGACTTGAAGAGCCTACAAGGAAGACACAACTACCATCTCATGACCTCCAATGAAGTTATGCAAGAGATGGCCGCTTTCAAAGTTGCCGCCAAGAATGCCAAAGATGCCCGTGCTCGTGCCCTTGGTATGAGCAACGTTGTTAATGTTGCTTTGAAGGCCAAAGTTGTGGACCATGGGGATGAAGATGATAGTGATGAAGGCCTCTCCATGGAGCACCCCGGTGAAGTCAAGATTGCTCATAGTCAATATATGTCCTTCTATGCAAAGAACTTTTGGAAGAACCCCGCCAAGGCCAAGATGGAAATGCAACGAAGAAGCAACCCAAATGGGAAAAGAGAAAATACTACTAGATTGAGAACTTGCTTCAATTGTGGTGACCGCTATCACTTTGTGGCAAGTTGCCCCTATGAGAAGAGAGAAGATCATGGGGGTAAGCTTGTGTTGAAGAAGACTCTCAAAGCACCTTACAAGAAACCCTTCATCAAGAAGAATCCCATCAACAAGAAGTCGAGAGAAATTGTCTTGATCACTCGTGAAGAATACTCCTCCGACAATGAAGATGAGGAAGAGGAAACTTCTAATAGTGTGGCGGCTCTAGCCACTACTTCTACTTCGACATTCTCACTTATCGATTCTCCAAATGATAATTCTCCCATCAAGGACGTCACTTGCCTTATGGCAAGAGGAACGAAAGTATCCTCATCATCTCACTCCACTCCCTTAGCTAATGATGAAATTGATGATGAGATGTCTCTTGATGTTAAAAGGGAATTAATTGCTTTCGATGAGTTTATGACTAACCTACAAGGGGATGCTAATATACATTTTGGTAACATCTTAGATCAACTTTCCCACACACAAGAGCTCTTAGATGTAAGATGTAAACTTGGGCATGAACACATGATTGAGCTAGAGGCTTTAAACAATGCTCTAGAATAAGAACAAGAGACTAGGATGCCACTTGAATTAAAACTTGAAGGGCTTGATGAGGCCAATGACATTATTGTTAATAAACTCATCAAAGAGCGTGGTCATGCTATTGCTAAATACAAAAGGGCTAAAAATGACAAGATTGAGTTTGGCGTGGTTCATGAAAAACTTGCCGAGGACTTTAGTTTGCTTGACAAGGCTCACAAGGCTTTGGAAAGTGAACTCTTGTCACTCACAAAGTCCCATGAAACGCTTCAAACTCAATTGGCTAATATTCCCTCACCTAGTAACTTCATTCCATCTAGTAGTACAACTATTCTTGAAAAAAATTCTAGGTTGAAGGGGGAGCTAGCCAAGGCCACATTTCCACAAGGCAACAAGTCCATTGATGATCTTTTGAGTAAGCAAATGCCTAGTGGTGAAAAGGGGGCATTGGTTTTGTCTCCAAAAATAAGAAGAAGAACAACAAGAAGAAGAAGGCCAAGCCCACACAAGAGACCAACAAGGCCATTGTGGATAGTAAGACCACAAGTGGTAAAACTATGTCTCATGATGACTTTGCGGGAAGTGCTAACCCTCACTATGTTCTAATGCGTGATTATTATGGTGATGTGTATGCACAATATGTTGGCCCATATGATGGTTATATTCCTTGGTCTATTTGGGTTCCCAAGACCCTTGTTGCTAACAAAAGAGGACCCATTGAAAAATGGGTACCTAAAAATTAGCTTGATCTTTTATAGACATATGCTTCCGGAGGGTCAAAATGGGTGCTTGATAGTGGTTGCACAAGTCATATGATCGAAAGCTCGTCTATTGTCAAGGACTTAAAGCCAAATGATGATCAAATCACCATGACATATGCCGACAAGTCAAAGTATAAGGTAGTGGGTTTTGGCAAGGTTGTGTTTGCTCACGACATTACACTCGTGAACGTCATGCTTGTCGAGACCCTTGGATACAATTTACTTTTAGTCTGTGCTCTTGGAAATATGGGCTTTGCCGTCTTTATTGATGTTGATATTGTGGTCCTCTTGTGGAGCAAGTCTCTCAAGGTCTGTAACATCCCTAAAGTCATGTTTTCAAAGTCTTGCATATCATCCATGCATCCATGAGCATGTTAGCAATATTTTCAAAGTTTTACAAAACAGAAGCATTTGTATGCTTATTATTTTATGCAAGCAAAGTTTTGATCCAAAGCTACTCTCTAGTGAGAGGGGTTATTTGTTTTAAAACTTTGTGGTTGTTCATAGGATTGTTTGATAAATTCCAAAGCTTGGTCAAAGTTTTTCAAAAACAAATTATGAATTATAAACCATTCCTTTACTAGATATAAACATTTAAATAAGGCTTGGTTTAAACCTCTTTTCCAAAACCATTTTGAATTTGAGTGAGATTAGATGTTTGACACATCCCAGGATGCAAGAATCAACAAACATTTGTTTGGTAAAAGTTTCATTTGAAACAGATTTGATTTGAGCTTTCAAATTCAAACCAAAAAATTCAATCAGAAAAAGAAAATGAGAAAGGGAGAAAAAAATAAAACAGACAAGCTAATCTAACCCAACTGGCCTAGTTAGCCCATCCAGCCCAATAACCCTCCAACCCGCAGGAAAACGTTTCGCACCATGTTGCCGACCCGCGTCGTCGCTGACAAATGGGCCCTACTCTTCTTCTCTCACTCACACTGACGAAATAGCCCCACCTGTCAATCGTCTCTTCAACCCGCCGCGACCAGTTCCTCCCTCCCTCTATCCCATTACTGCTTGATTTACGTGGCTTAATTCGGCTTAAATCCGTGAGTAATTCGCCGCTGCAATCATGCACGATAAAACGCCTGCGTCTCCTTTACCTTTCCCCCTAGACGCCGCACATCCTCCGCCACCAGGCTGCCTTGATTTTGCGCTTGAGCACCCTCTGCTCCGGCGAGCTTCGCAAGCAATTACGGCCAGCCACCGTCGCCCCTTGCCTCCCAGACACCACGAGCAAGTTCCCCATCTTCCTCTGCACCTTCCAGTATCACCCACTCGCCCGCGCGCGCTCCCATTCGTCGGCAACTTCAACGTCAAGCAAGCGCCGCCGTCTGTCTCAACTCCGGTGACGTCTCCTGGTAGTTCCCGACCGCCCCCGTCTTTCTTTTTGATGCTCGCATTTTTGCCAGACTCATGCGCATCTAACACATCGCTTGTTTCACTCTCGCATGGCCTACAACTCCGGCAACAATGACGAACAGTCGCACTCGACGTCAGGCTCCACTCCGACGAGGAATTCCCATCGTGTCCGTGCGCCCCTTGGCAAACCACTGCTACGTTGAGTTCTAGCACGCCTCTGCGAGTCTGGTAATCTCCTCCACTGACCCCAGCCCCCTCTGTAGCCACCGCGACGTCGTATACTAAGCGCGCCACCGCTCACCGTCGCCGTGCGCCACCAAACTTTGGTCGCTTGATCGGTAGCCGTTAGATCTAGATCTAACGCGTGCGATAGATTCACTTAACGAAGGGGTACGCGTTAGATCTGACCGTGCGCAGTCACTTTAATCCAACGGCCCTCATCGGTCGATCCGTGCGAATCGGTATCAGCGAATCAGAAGCTTCCGCGTGGCCTGAGTTTAGATTTAAAACAGAAATTTGATCTATTGGTGTTGCAAACTTGCAAAATTCATAACTTTTGATCCCCATGTTCAAATTTTGCAAATTTTATATCATTGGAATCAGGAGAGAAAATCTATCTGTTTATGCAATGTGTTTAATGTTTTGCCTCTGTAAAAATGGTTATTTATGCAGAGACATTTATAGGCATAATTTGAGTATAGTAATTATTTGAAAAATGATTTAAAGATCAAATAAAGTTTATTTGGTGTGTTTTGGACTTGTTTATGATTTAGTACTGTATACTTGTCTTGTTTGATGTAGAAAATCATCACATGGCATTTGCATGCATTCATATATTTTTGTTTGTATATCTTTGATATGTGATTTTGGTGCCATTATTTTATGTGTAGATTTTGGTGCTAATAGTGATTGTGGTTGTGAAGATTGTTGCTACTCCCCAAACTACCAAGGCAAGTGGTGCTTCATGTTTTTATCCCTATATTTTCACCTATGCATTAGAAATATTTTGTATAGGACTTGCATGAATATTTTGCTAAGTATCTATATGCTATGCTTGGGAAATCCTAGTAGTTGTAATAATATTATAATTTCCTCTAAGTTATGATACTTGCCTTTGCCATGCTTAGCCTAGCTATTAGCAACCATGGGTGGTTTATATATTCATGCTATGTGAAATATTCCAAATCATTGACTTGTGTTTTTGCTTAATAAAACAACTAATTGAATAAAACACCTGGGTGGAATGGAAAGAATGGTTTGTGTTGAGTGGTTACACAAGGCCCATATCTATGGTTTACCTTGTGTATCTCACTTGTGGAAAGCCACCCAGGAACAAAGGGATTTGAGATGCCAAATGTTAAGAAGCTTCTAGTGCAGCCACATGGCAATATGGGCTCTGCCTGGATCATATAGGTTGCAATAACTTAGCCATTTGGACAATTGGTGGTAGTGGGATGATAGGTTGGAACGCGTCCATTTGGTCTAAGGGAAGGCTTATGAAAGATCCTGTCTTGGTGAAAATCAAGTCTTGTGGGGAAAGTGCACAACCTCTGCAGATGGAAGAATCTAAGTACTTAGCCATGTCCCTGTTATTGGACAACTTGAGCATCAAGACATGGAAGCTATCAAGAATCTCCTCATCCCAATTTTCTAAGTTAAAAACTTGTGGTTGAACAAGGGTGAAGGTTCACCAATTTCTATTGGTGATTCCTTGGGAAGGTTTTGTCAAAGATAAACTTAGTGTTTTCAACTAATAGGTAAAACCTATTTTGAGCAAAGCAATCCTAAGCTACACTTAGACAAATTCATATAGTATTTAGATGTTAATATTCTACTAAGGTATCACTTGCCAATACTATTCCAATGTATTGACCCGCTGTGGCTGTAACTTGTGATGTTGCAGGTTATTCTGATGATGATTAGGGGTTATGAGTCTACACTCAACATGCTTGCCTGTGGCACATGAAGATGAAGACTTATTTATCTTATTGTATATTTGAACTCTTGTATTAGGCCTATGGCCATGGAGTTTGTAAAAGACTATGTTTGTCTCTGGAATGATATGTAATAATGACCTTTGTTTCTGTGTACTTCATCTTAAACTGTGGATGCTGGCATTGATCCAGGGACTAGCATTGCAATCACAGGGATCCTTACCTTTATAAAGGGAGGGATCTTACAGATGGTATCAGAGCACTGTGTTGCCTGAGGATTATGACCCTAGGACTGGATTAGAAACCACTAAGGATTTTTTTTCAATAACTTCCACACTTGTCTTATTCTTCTCGTAAACTTTTCTAATCTTCTTTCTCATCTCTATTGATAGAAGGATGTTTTGATAGACTTTAGATTAGAGAGTGAGAGTTGTAATGTGCCTTGTTAGTTGGACCACCACACTTATCATTATATTTCCAAAATTTTGACTAAGTTATATTGAACCTTGAATGCTTGTAATGGATTTATGTATACCATGACTTGTGTGTTTGTTTGTCAATGATATGCTTGTGATACTTGTCTTGTGTATTTTCTATCGATGTTGATTCTAACTTCTCTCTGTCTTATAAAATAGATGCCTAATGTTACTATCAGCACGGCTGAAGAGTTCAAGGGAACTCGTTTTCGCACTCGTCTTATTGAGCTCACTAGCATGCTCAATATTCCTGTTACTAGCATCATGGTGCTTCCCCTTACCAAGTTTGAGAGGAAGGACCTTTGGGGCTTCAAGGTTAATCATCCAGGACGCCAGACTAAGCCTACTACGGAGGAAATCATCTTCAAGTTTATGCATGACGACAGGGAGAGAGGCCTAGAAGTAGTCATGCAGGATTTACTTGGGCGCCTGTTAGGGTGACACTCTCGGGAGATTAGAGGTACTCCCTTCCACGCCTTCGGAAGACGCGACGAGGATGGTGAGGCTATTGAGTTCGAGGATGCTGCTAGAGAGACGGCAGAGCCGATTCGTCTATACCTCCAGGACCTAGAGGTTATTCTTAGGCACCTAGATACTAATAGGACCAACGTCATGCTTAGCAATGACGAGCTCCAGGTGCAGCTTTGTGAGAAGGACAAGCTCTTCGCGGAGCAAGATGAGATAGTCAAGGAAATGGAGGCCAAGTTTGAGAGTCAAGATAGAAAGTTCAAGAGTCAAGAGAAAAGAGTCCAAGATAGGAACAAGAGGATTCGAGAGATGACTGCAGAACTAGAGGCCAAGGACTTCGAGCTCGAGCATCAGCAGGGTGTGATTGAGAGACTTCGTTCACAGAAGAGGGCTCTCAAAGCCAAGATAGAGGCCTTGACTACCAATGTCGAGGAGTACAAGACCGCTATGGAGAATGCAGGTCTTACACTTGTCGACGAGGAGGTTGATACAGAGGAGTAGTGATGACTACTCAGTTATTTGTCATTTACCATGCTTTTGAGTATTGAGTCGCAATGACCATCCAACATGTGGATGGCTTGCTATTGGTGTGTTTGCCTTTTCAAACTTGTTGTTTATGTCGTTTAACCTTATGTTATTTTGATCCTTGTTTGGTGATTGTCTATGTGTTGTATTGTGCATAATAAGCATCTATGGGTATCTCATTCTTATCCTTATTGAAAACCATAGATGCCTCCTCGACGTGCCAACCCCAACCCGAACAACAACAATGTCACCCCATAGATGCAGCAGCTGATGACAACACAAGCACAGCTGATGCAAATGATGACTACTTTCATGCAGAATCAGAACAACAACAATAACAACAACAACAATCAGAACAATCCACCAGGTTTTGACATGCTCACCATATTCCTAAGACTGAGGCCAGCAAAGTTCTCAGGAACTACTGATCCCATGGTGGCCAATGATTGGCTGCGTGCAGTGAACAAGGATTTGGTAACTGTCGGCTGTACCGACAAGGAGAAAGTCAGGTTTGCAGCACACTTGTTGGAAGGACCAGCAGCTACTTGGTGGGATAACTTCCAGATCACCACTCCCATTGAGGATGTGACATGGGCTATCTTTGAAGATGGTTTCCGTATAGCTCACATCTCATCCGGAATGATGAGCTTGAAGAAGAAGGAATTCCATAATCTGAAGCAACGCCACCGCAGCGTGGCTGAATATATTGAGGAGTTCAACAATCTGGAGCGTTATGCACCGGATGAAGTTGACACTGATGCCAAGAGGAAGGAGAAGTTCCTCAAAGGACTGAACGATGAACTGAATCTGCAGTTAGCTGTGGCCTATGTCCCCACTTATCAATCTCTTTGTGACAAGGCTGCCATCTTGGAGAGCAAGATGAAACAGGTTGAAAGCAGGAAGAGGAAACACCCTGACAAGCACAACTTGGGATCGTCTCACAATCGTTCCCATTATGATGATAGTGGGAGTTCTGGATCCCACAAGCATGGAAAGTACAACAGCCACCACAACCACAACCGTCATCATGACAACAAGCATCACCGTAGTCATGACAATGACAAGTACAAGAATCACAAGGGTGGATACAAAAACCACCACAATGGAAGTGGAAGTGGTAGTGGAAGCCAGCCTGTCAAGAAGGATCTTAGTCAGGTTGAATGCTTCAAGTGCAAGAAGATGGGGCACTATGCAAATGAATGCCCAGAAAAGAAAGTTGAAGGACCCAACAAGCCCAACCCTTTACAAAAGGGATAGGTGAACCACATCAATGTGGAAGAAATCTATGAGGAACCTGATGCTGTTGCTGGTAAGTTCAAACTCAATTCTGTTCAGCATTTGTTCTCTTTGATACTGGTGCATCGCATTCATTCATATCAAGAGCTTTTGTTGAAAGAAATGAACTTCCAGTAGAAACTATTGGGTGTCCTATAAAAGTAAGTTCTCCTGGCGGAGAAATGATAGTGAACTCAGGATGTCATGATCTAGTCATAGAGTTTGGGAAGTATAAGTTTCCCGTTAATCTGATAATCCTAAATTCCCAAGGATTGGATGTCATTTTGGGGATGGACTGGATGACTAAGCACAAGGGAGTGCTAGATTGTGCCAACCATACCGTCACACTCACAACTCCAGAAAACAAAAGGATTAGATTCAAGACTAACTTTGAACCGAAAGGGAGTAAGCTAAATTCTCTTAAGGGGGTTAGCATAGACAGTGTGCCTATTGTGAGTGAATATCTGGATGTGTTTCCGGAAGAATTGCCGGGAATGCCACCAGATAGAGATGTGGAATTTCTGATTGATTTGCTACCAGGATCAGGACCAATAGCAAAGAGACCATACAAGATGTCAGTTGATGAGTTGAAAGAACTCAAGAAACAACTTGGAGAATAGTTGTAGAAAGGATTTATTCAACCAAGTTCTTCATCTTGGGGAGCACCGGTTTTGTTTGTGGAAAAGAAAGATAGAAGTCAAAGGTTATGCATAGATTACCGTTCACTCAATGAGGTGACTATCAAGAACAAATACCCTTTGCCTAGAATCAATGACTTGTTTTATCAGTTAGAAGGAGCCTGTGTGTTCTCAAAGATTGATCTCCGATCAGGTTATTTCCAGCTCAAGATAAGGGAACAAGACATACCTAAGACAACTTTCACCACTAGGTATGGATTGTATGAGTACACCATAATGCCATTTGGTTTGACCAATTCACCAGCTTACTTCATGAATATGATGAACAAGGTGTTCATGGAGTTCCTTGACAAGTTTGTTGTCGTTTTCATCAATGACATTTTGATCTACTCCAAGAGAAAAGAAGAGCATGAAGGACATTTGAGTTTGATACTTGAGAAGCTTAGAGAGCATAAGCTGTATGCCAAATTCAGCAAGTGTAAATTTTGGTTAAATGAAGTTGGATTTCTTGGACACGTGGTGTCAGGAGATGGTGTAGCAGTTGATCCCACTAAAGTGTCAGCTATAACTGAATGGGAATCTCCAAAGTTAGTAAAAGAGGTTCGTAGTTTCCTTGGCTTGGCAGGATACTACAGAAGGTTCATTGAGAATTTCTCCAAAATAGCTAAGCCTATGACTGAGTTGCTAAAGAAAGACAAGAAATTTGCTTGGTCTGAAGGCTGTGAACTCAGTTTCCAAGAATTGAATAAGAGACTAGTGACATCACCAGTCTTATGTTTGCCAGATTTGGAGAAGGATTTCCAAGTGTATTGTGATGCATCTCATCATGGATTGGGTGCAGTACTAATGCAAGAAGGGAAAGTTGTGGCTTATGCCTCGAGGCAACTCAAAACTCATGAGGTAAATTACCCTACTCATGATTTAGAGTTAGCCTCTGTTGTCCATGCACTCAAAACATGGAGACACTATCTTTTGGGAAAACGATGTGAAGTGTTCACAGATCACAAGAGTTTGAAGTATATCTTCACTCAGAAAGAAATCAACATGAGACAAAGAAGATGGCTAGAACTCATCAAGGACTATGACTTGAGTTTGCAATACCACTCCGATAAAGCAAATGTTGTAGCAGATGCTCTAAGCCGTAAGGTTTTTGTGAATGGCCTTACTAAGGGAGAGTTGCCAGATGATCTGTGTGCTCAATTTAGAGATCTCAGATTGGAGATTGTGCCTGAAGGACATCTCATGTCATTGGATGTTCAACCCACTTTGTTGGACAAAATTAAAGAAGCCCAAAAGACAGACAAGTAAATTGAAGAGATTAAGGAAAAGATTGGCAAGGGAAAAGCCAAAGGATTCCATGAAGACGAACAAGGTACTTTATGGTATGGAAAACGTATCTGTGTTCCACAAGGTCCGGATATTCAGAAACTGATATTACAAGAAGCACACAACTCACCATATTCCATTCATCCGGGTAACACCAAAATGTACATGGATGTGAAGGAAAGATTTTGGTGGAATAATCTCAAGAAGGACATCACCGAACATATTGCTTTGTGTGATGTATGTAGTAGAGTGAAAGCGGAACATCAGAAACCAGCAGGATTGCTACAACCACTTCCTATTATTGATTGGAAGTGGGACAAGATTGGCATGGATTTCATCACTGGATTGCCAAGGACCAGGTCAGGATATGATTCTATTTGGGTAGTAGTGGATCGCCTAACTAAAGTGGCTCATTTCATACCCGTGAAGACAACCTATACAAGTGCTAAGTTAGCCAAGATCTATATGAGTAGGATTGTATGTCTGCATGGAGTACCCAAGAGTATTGTGTCTGATAGGGGAACTCAATTCACTTCTCATTTTTGGAGGCAACTACATGAGTCATTGGGAACAAGATTGGAATTCAGCACTGCTTTTCATCCTTAGACTGATGGACAGACAGAAAGGACCAACCAGATTCTTGAAGATATGTTGAGGGCATGTGCCCTAGACTATGGAGCCAGTTGGGATGAAAGTCTGCCTTACGCAGAATTCTCTTACAATAACAGCTATCAAGCCAGTATTGAGATGGCACCGTTTGAGTTTCTCTATGGGAGAAAGTGTACTACCCCATTGCTATGGAATGGTGTAGGAGAAAGGAACTTGTTTGGGCCAGAACTAATCAAAGAAGCTGAAGAGAAAGTCAAGCTTGTAAAGGACAGATTGAAGATAGCACAGTCCCAACAGAAAAGCTACGCGGATCCTAAGTGTAGAGAGGTCACCTATGAAGTGGGTGATAGAGCTTATCTTAGAGTGTCACCACTTCGTGGAGTGAAGAGATTTGGAGTCAAAGGAAAATTGGCCCCAAGATATGTTGGACCATTCAAGATTCTGAGTCGTAAGGGAGAAGTAGCTTATGAGATTGAATTGCTAGAATCATTGTCTGCCGTTCACAATGTGTTTCATGTAAGTCAGCTAAAGGAATGCCATCCAGAGATGGAAGAGACTTCTTTGAAGGATACTATACCTTTGGAGGAGGTTCAATTGGAAAGTGATCTCACTTATGAGGAAAAACCCATCAAGATTCTTGAGACTGCAGAAAGAGTTACTCGGACTAAGACTATCAAGTTCTGCAAAGTTCAATGGAACCATCATTCCGAAGAAGAAGCAACATGGGAAAGGGAAGATGATCTTCGGAAAGACCACCCTCACCTATTTTCTAGCCAATCCGAATCTCGAGGGCGAGATTCATCTTAAGGGGGTTAGATTTGTAACATCCCTAAAATCATGTTTTCAAAGTCTTGCATATCATCCATGCATCCATGAGCATGTTAGGAATATTTTCAAAGTTTTACAAAACAGAAGCATTTGTATGCTTATTATTTTATGCAAGCAAAGTTTTGATCCAAAGCTACTCTCTAGTGAGAGGCGTTATTTGTTTTAAAACTTTGTGGTTGTTCATAGGATTGTTTGATAAATTCCAAAGCTTGGTCAAAGTTTTTCAAAAACAAATTATGAATTATAAACCATTCCTTTACTAGATATAAACATTTAAATAAGGCTTGGTTTAAACCTCTTTTTTGAATTTGAGTGAGATTAGATGTTTGACACATCCCAGGATGAAAAAATCAACAAACATTTGTTTGGTAAAAGTTTCATTTGAAACATATTTGGTTTGATCTTTCAAATTCAAACCAGAAAATTCAATCAGAAAAAGAAAAAGAGAAAGGCAGAAAAAAATAAAACAGACAGGCTAATCTAACCCAACTGGCCCAGTTAGCCCATCCATCCCAATAACCCTCCACCCCGCAGGAAAACATTTCGCACCATGTTGCCGACCCGCGTCGTCGCTGACAAATGGGCCCCACTCTTCTTCTCTCACTCACACTGATGAAACAGCCCCACCTGTCAGTCGTCTCTTCAACCCGCCGCGTCCAGTTCCTCCCTCCCTCTCTCCCGTTACTGCTTGATTTACGCGGCTTAATTCAGCTTAAATCCGCGAGTAATTCGCCACTGCAATCATGCACGATAAAACGCCTGCGTCTCCTTTACCTTTCCCCCCAGACGCCGCACATCCTCCGCCACCAGGCTGCCTTGATTTTGCGCTTGAGCACCATTTGCTCCGGCGAGCTTCGCAAGCAATTCCGGCCAACCACCGTCGCCCCTTGCCTCTCAGACACCACGAGCAAGTTCCCCATCTCCCTCTGCACCTTCCAGTATCACCCACTCGCCCGCGCGCGCTCCCATTCGTCGGCAACTTCAACGTCAAGCAAGCGCCGCCGTCTATCTCAACTCCGGTGACGTCTCCTGGTAGTTCCCGACCGCCCCCGTCTTTCTTTTTGATGCTCACGTTTTTGCCAGACTCGTGCGCATCTAACACATCGCTTGTTTCACTCTGGCATGGCTTACAACTCCGGCAACGACGACGAACAGCCGCACCCGACGTCAGGCTCCACTCCGGCGAGGAATTCCCACCGTGTCCGTGCGCCCCTTGGCAAACCACTGCTACGTTGAGTTCCAGCACGCCTCTGCGAGTCTGGTAATCTCCTCCACTAACCCCAGCCCCCTCTGTATCCACCGCGACGCCGTAGACTGAGCGTGCCACCGCTCACCGTCGCCGCGCGCCGCCAAACTTTGGTCGCTTGATCGGTAGCCGTTAGATCTAGATCTAACGCGTGCGATAGATTCACTTAACGAAGGGGTACGTGTTAGATCTGACCGTGCGCAGTCACTTTAATCCAACGGCCCTCATCGGTCGATCCATGCGAATCGGTATCAGCGAATCAGAAGCTGCCGCGTTGCCTGAGTTTAGATTTAAAACAAAAATTTGATCTATTGGTGTTTCAAACTTGCAAAATTCATAACTTTTGATTCCCACGTTCAAATTTTGCAAATTTTATATCATTGGAATCAGGAGAGAAAATCTATCTGTTTATGCAATGAGTTTAATGTTTTGCCTCTGTAAAAATGGTTATTTATGCAGAGACATTTATATACATAATTTGAGTATAGTAATTATTTTAAAAATGATTTAAAGATCAAATAAAGTTTATTTGGTGTGTTTTGGACTTGTTTATGATTCAGTACTGTTTACTTGTCTTGTTTGATGTAGAAAATCATCACATGGCATTTGCTGTTGGGAATATGCCCTAGAGGCAATCATGTATGATGAGATTTCCCATTGTATTCATAAAGATATTAAGTAGTCCTTGTATGAACATCTGATGTGTATCATTGAATTTGTGATTCGGTTATGGAACTATGCATTCATGTTGTTTGTACTAAATATCCTTGGTCATTGAGGTTGTGCTGGACACACAACTTAGATCAATGTGAAAATTGGCTTGATGACACGGTTCCACTTGTCATGAGCATGGAGATGCTATTCCAACTTACACAGATTCGGCTAAAGAGTTTAGCGAGTCGGATTGACCCATATTGAGGTACAACGAACAAGTTGTCATTTGTATATCTCAATCAATGTAATCCTTAGACCTGAGGTTGTTGCATAGTCCGAGTTGAGGATCACCGACTTAGGTTCTGTCAAACGCTGATCCGTAACTGGGCAGTTATAAAGGTAGGGTTCAGGTCGACTGAGAATCAAGCTGCGTGATGTGAATAACCAAGATGGGATTTTGCCCCTCCACTCGGAGAGATATTCTCTGGGCCCTCTCGTGAGATATGATTCGGAAAGCATGGCCATGCACGACTCGGTTAAGTGTTAACCGAGGCGATCGACTAAGAGTTAGTCGGGTGAATCACTTATCTCGGATCGAGAGAGAGTCGGACTTTTTTAGGGATGACATATATTCGCCTATAGTCTGACAAGGTATATCGTGAGGCAAAAGGGACTCGGACGTAAGTCGCATTGGAAAGGCAAGTCGTCATGACTCTTTGGTACTTGGGAGTCGGCACATTCTGCTAGGAGCCGCTGCCGACTGATCGATTGTGAGTCGGACTCTAATCGTGTCCAAGTAGCCATGAGCCTGCGGGGTCACACACTTAAGAGCAGGAGCAAGTTCGGATTGGATCCGAATCTGTAATCTGGTTGGGTTGGACCTAAACCAGATTAGGACTGGGTTAGTGAGTTGGACTCACGGTGACTAGTGTTATATGGGCTTTAGTGAATGGGTCGCGCGAGCAGAGCCCACGTTCACTCCCTATATATAGTGGAGCACCTTAACCCAGAAAGGTTAATCGTTGTTCGGTTAGGTCATTCCATGTTTTGGAAACCCTAGCTCCACAGCAGTCCAGTCGCCGTTACGAACCTAGCAGTTCGCCGCCGGCGCTCCTCCTTGTACGTGTGGATACCAGCAGAGGTGCTGTGCGATCAGCACCAGGACGATCGGATCGTTAGGACTGCACTGCATCAACTGACGCGCTTCATCAGTAATCCGCAACAGCGCGTCTAGTGGTAAACCTCGTGGCCTT
Organism: Avena sativa; assembly: GCA_916181665.1. NCBI lineage: Eukaryota > Viridiplantae > Streptophyta > Magnoliopsida > Poales > Poaceae > Avena > Avena sativa. The sequence goes on along the minus strand of OV702294.1, from coordinate 158,174,399 downwards.
CTACCTCAGCTAGATCTTGGGATCACCATGTTAGAGGAAAATTTTGTTTTATCTTCGCGTGGCCCAACATTTGCATGCATTCATATATTTTTGTTTGTATATCTTTGATATGTGATTTTGGTGCCATTATTTTATGTGTAGATTTTGGTGCTAATAGTGATTGTGGTTGTGAAGATTGTTGCTACTCCCCAAACTACCAAGGCAAGTGGTGCTTCATGTTTTTATCCCTATATTTTCACCTATGCATTAGAAATATTTTGTATAGGACTTGCATGAATATTTTGCTAAGTATCTATATGCTATGCTTGGGAAATCCTAGTAGTTGTAATAATATTATAATTTCCTCTAAGTTATGATACTTGCCTTTGCCATGCTTAGCCTAGCTAGTAGCAACCATGGGTGGTTTATATATTCATGCTATGTGAAATATTCCAAATCATTGACTTGTGTTTTTGCTTAATAAAACAACTAAGTGAATAAAACACCTGGGTGGAATGGAAAGAATGGTTTGTGTTGAGTGGTTACACAAGGCCCATATCTATGGTTTACCTTGTGTATCTCACTTGTGGAAAGCCACCCAGGAACAAAGGGATTTGAGATGCCAAATGTTAAGAAGCTTCTAGTGCAGCCACATGGCAATATGGGCTCTGCCTGGATCATATAGGTTGCAATAACTTAGCCATTTGGACAGTTGGTGGTAGTGGGATGATAGGTTGGAACGCGTCCATTTGGTCTAAGGGAAGGCTTCTGAAAGGTCCTGTCTTGGTGAAAATCAAGTCTTATGGGGAAAGTGCACAACCTCTACAGATGGAAGAATCTAAGTACTTAGCCATGTCCCTAGTATTGGACAACTTGAGCATAAAGACATGGAAGCTATCAAGAATCTCCTCATCCCAATTTTCTAAGTTAAAAACTTGTGGTTGAACAAGGGTGAAGGTTCACCAATTTCTATTGGTGATTCCTTGGGAAGGTTTTGTCAAAGAAAAACTTAGTGTTTTCAACTAATAGGTAAAACCTATTTTGAGCAAAGCAAGCATAAGCTACACTTAGCCAAATTCATATAGTATTTAGATATTAATATTCTACTAAGGTATCACTTGCCAATACTATTCCAATGTATTGACCCACTGTGGCTGTAACTTGTGATGTTGCAGGTTATTCTGATGATGATTAGGGGTTATGAGTCTACACTCAACATGCTTTCCTGTGGCACATGAAGATGAAGACTTATTTATCTTATTGTATATTTGAACTCTTGTATTAGGTCTATGGCCATGGAGTTTGTAAAAGACTATGTTTGTCTCTGGAATGATATGTAATAATGACCTTTGTTTCTGTGTACTTCATCTTAAACTATGGATGCTAGCATTGATCCAGGGATTATCATTGCAATCACAGGGATCCTTACCTTTATAAAGGGAGGGATCTTATAAGGTCGCTTTTGTTGGGTACGTCGAGCATGACTTGTACGTGGTGGACTTTTCGGGACAAGCCACTACAAGTGCGATGTGCTTATTCGGAAAGGCTGATGTGGGTTGGTTATGGCATCGTCGACTAGCCCATGTCAACATGGGAACTTTTCAAAGTCTCCACAAGGAGGGCCATATTGTTGGACTAAAAGAAAATGTTTTCTTTGCCAAAGATCGTGTTTGCAGGGCATGTGTTCTAGGGAAGATGCATGATGCTCCTCACAAGCCTAATAACCGCATCAAGTCTACCAAGATCTTGGAGCTCCTCCATGTGGACCTCTTTGGTCTTCCATCTCATGCAAGTCTTGGTGGGAAGAAATATTGTTTGGTGATTGTTGATGACTTTTCAAGATACTCATGGGTATAATTCTTCAAGTTGAAGAGTGAGACCCAAAAGACCTTCATCGACTTCATCAACATGGTCCAACGTCAATACAATCTTCCTGTGTTGATTATAAGAAGTGACAATGGCACCGAGTTCAAGAACTACACCTTGAATGATTTCCTTAGTGATGAGGGGATAAAACATCAATATTCCGCTGCATACACTCCTCAACAAAATGGTGTGGCCGAAAGGAAGAACCAGACTCTTATTGAGATGGCTAGGACCATGTTGGCAGAGTTTAAATCTCCATACAACTTTTGGGCTGAAGGCATCTCCACCGCTTGCCATGCTTCAAACCGGCTCTACCTCCGCAAAGAAATCAACAATACTCCATATGAAATACTTACCGGTAACAAGCCCAACATATCTTACTTCCGGGTGTTCGGTTGTAAGTGTTTCTATCTCATAAAAGGTGTTCGTTTGTCCAAATTCGAGTCTAAAGCATTAGAGGGTATTTTTGTTGGCTATGGTCTCGAATCTCACACTTATAGAATCTATGATAAACTCTCCGGAGCCGTCATAGAATCTTGTAGTGTGACCTTCGAAGAATATGATGGTCCCCAAGGGGGCGTGTTGATGCTTGTGATGCAGATGATGAAATGCCTTAGGATGCCATAGGAAGAATGGGTGTGGGATATACCCGCCCCGTTGAGGAACCCCTTATGGCGGATCGAGAAGAACTATTCTCCACTCAAGTGGAGCCCTCATCTTCACAACATCAACAAGCTCCATCCACCGAGGAGGGAAATGACTCAAGCCAAAGACAAGATGTGGACCCTCAACATGATGATCATAGTGACAACTCTAGTCAAGGGGAGCTTGATTCATTATCCAGGATGTCAAGTGGTGCCAAGGCAATTACTCAAGGAAGATCCGTACAAACTGCCTTGAGACAAGCTCAAATCGATGCTAGAAGAGTACTTGATCAAGACCAAGGTTAATCTTTGCCCCTTAATGAAGAGAATGATACCGACGATGATCAAGGTCAAGTGGATGGTCAAGACGAGGACCAAAATGATGAAGAGGGTCCTCTTAGGAACAATGAGGAGATCCACATTCGTCGTGAATCTAGAAAGGAGAATATGTATGAATTAAGGGACCACTCTCTCCAAAATTTGGTTGGTGATCTTAGGAGAGGCATTACCACAAGAGCACAATTGAAGAGGTTTAGTGAACACCAAGCACACATCTCCATGATTGAACCAAAGAAAGTATGGGAAGCTCTTGAGGATTCAGATTGGTTGGAAGCTATGCACAAAGAGCTCAACAACTTTGAGAGAAACAAAGTATGGAAGTTGGTTGAGAAGCCAAAGGATTGCCACAATGTTATTGGCACAAAGTGGATATTCAATAACAAGCAAGATGAGCATGTAATTATAATAAGGAACAAGGCTAGATTGGTTGCACAAGGGTTCTCTCAAATTGAAGGCATTGACTATGGAGAGACTTATGCACCCGTGGCTCGCCTTGAGTCCATCTGTATCCTTCTTGCTTATGCGGCACATCATAACTTTAAGTTGCAACAAATGGATGTAGAAAGTGCATTTCTTTATGGTCCATTAAATGAGTTGGTATATGTTAAGCAACCCCCAGGATTTGAGGATCCCAACTCACCAAACCATGTCTACAAACTTGATAAGGCGCTCTATGGGCTCAAGCAAGCCCCACACACGTGGTATGAGCACCTTAGAGAGTTGTTGTTTGACCGCGGTTTTGAGGTTGGGAAAATCGATCCCACTCTTTTTACTAAGAAGGTCAATGGGGAGCTTTTTGTATGCCAAATATATGTTGATGACATTATCTTTGGCTCATCTAACAAAGCTTTTAATGATGAATTCTCAAAGCTTATGACTAGTAGGTTTCGGATGTCTTTGATGGGGGAGTTGAGAGTATTTCTTGGTTTTGAGATCAAGCAAGTTAGAGGAGGGACATTCTTCAACCAAGCCAAGTATACTCAAGATATGCTCAAGAGATTCAATATGCAAGATCTAAATGGAGCTCCAACTCCCATGGCTACAAAGACTCATCTAGAAAAAAACCCAGATGGTAAAGATGTGGATCAAAAGGTATACCGGTCTATGATTGGTTCTTTGCTTTACCTTTGTGCATCTAGACCTGATATTGTGTTGAGTGTAGGTGTGTGTGCAAGATATCAAATGGCTCCTAAAGAAAGTCATTTAATGGCGGTCAAGAGAATCTTTCGATATTTAGTTCATACCCCATTTTATGGTCTTTGGTATCCTCGAGGCTCAACATTTGCTCTTTGTGGATACACGGATTCAGATTGGGCGGGTGATAAGGATGATAGAAAATCAACATCCGGGGCTTGCCAATTCCTTGGTAGGTCCTTGGTATGTTGGTCTTCTAAGAAGCAAAATTGTATATCTCTCTCCACCGCCGAAGCCGAGTATGTAGCAGCTGCTAGTGCTTGCACCCAATTGCTATGGATGAGGCAAACTTTAAAGGAATACAGGGTCCATTGTGACAAAGTGCCTCTTCTATGTGACAATGAAAGTGCTACCAAGATTTCCTACAACCCGGTGGATCACACAAGGACAAAGCATATTGAGATTCGCCATCACTTCATTAGAGATCATGTTGCTCGAGGTGATATTGATCTATCCTATGTGTCAACCAAAGATCAACTTGCCGACATCTTCACGAAGCCACTTGATGAAGCAAGGTTTTGCTATTTGAGGAATGAACTAAATATCGTAGATTCAAGGAGCTTGACTTGATTATCTTGCATTCTCACCTATGACTTGACCCATATTTGGTTTGGGTGTAGGCATGGATATAGGGGGAATGCGGTCCTAATTGATTGGGCTATCCCTCCCCCCATTATGCCCAAAGCAATCAAAATCATTCCTTTTAATATCATTTTGTGATATGTGAGCTTAAATGATGAGTTTCGGTAATGGACCCAAGATATATATTCGTGGTGCCAAGCCGAGTATACTCAAATATGGTGGCCAAGTCCACCGCCCTCTCTCATTAGAGAGGTATGTGCTTACTCGTGTTTGTCATTTGCTTGATCTGTGTTGTTTTGAGCCTTCCCGAACATTTTTATGGATTTCTATGGCTCTTATTGGTTCTTCATAGTTTGATATCTCAACCCAAGCCTATTTCCTGTCTTTAACCTATCTATCTCTCATATGAGTCCCCAAACACCTATCCTGGAGTTTTTGGTCGAGGAGGACCGAAGTCTTCGGTGCACATGCACCGGAGTCTCCGGTGTAGACCGGAGTCTCCGATCCAGACGGTTTCTTCCACTTATAGCAAGGGGGTGGGGTGAACTGGTACAGCAGTTCCTCATTCTTCACCCCGTCCCCCTCCTCCTAACCCGTCACCTCCCCTTCCAAAACTCCTCCCCGGAGTTCAAGAAGCCTCCGGGATCCGCCGTGCCTCCGGCCAACCTTCCCCTCTCCTCCATTGGGTCATTCCCACCAGAGGAATTGATCCCATGGACAGATCTGGTACCTCTCCTCCTATTTTTCTCCTAGGGTTCATCTCTAGATGTGTTTTTGAGGATTGGTGTTGATCTGTCCATTGGAATCACTTGTTTGCGTGCACTCTAGTACTTTAGCCTTGTTGCATTACTCGATCTACTAGATTCACCCCCACCAGCATCTCTCCATCTCATGCCCGAGCCTCCCGACCGAAGATTCCAGACTTAGGTCCGGAGACTCCGGTCCAGGCCGGAGACTTCGGTCCCTAGGACCGGAGACTCCGGTCCCTAGGACCGGAGACTCCAGTATGAGGTGCGGAGACTCCGATGTTGGGTGAATCAAACCAGACCAGAAATGCATCAAAGCTCTTGTACTGCATTGTTGGGACATATATACTCATCTCCATGCTATCTCCCTCATTGATGTTCACAGGTGATGGTTCTAGTCGTGCTCGTCATACCAAGGCCAAGTCACAAAGGGGCACTCCTCGCTATGATGAAGCTCAGGGTCAGTTTATCGTGCCTCCGTCCAACCATAAACAATAGGCACGTGATGCAGCTTACTTGAAGAGGGATCAGGAGAGGGCTGAACGAGAGGACCGTGCCAAGAAGGCCAAATATGACAACCTTCAGTCCTTGGACAAAATGTCAAAAGAGGAGTACCGTGAACTGAGAAAGACTGATTTTTATGAGCTGCCTCGTACCAGCGAAGACCCTCGTTTCTAGAGGAAGGAATAGTTAGTGTTCATGAAGGATGTGTATGGTGTGCTCACCAAATCACCTGTCTGCCCTCAGAAGTTCATGAGTGTTGAGCAGATGCGCCTCAGCCCCTACTTCAACGATGCTTTGTGGATCTGTGAGAAGCTGGGACTGTATAACTTGATGGAGCTGCGTGAAGACTACAATATCTACCTTGTACAACAGTTCTATGCCACCGTTGTGTTTGGATTTGATCAAGATAGGACCATGGTTTGGATTTCTGGCACCACTCGCTGCACAGCTACGTTCCATGACTTTGCCAACGTCATCTTTGAGACCTTTCATGGAGTATCCACTTCCGTTGGGCTGCGTATGCACTCTGCAGCTCTGGGTGAGAACAAGATGAAGGTGGCACCTCTGTATGGCAGCGAGGGTGTTGTAGGGGGGGTCCAAGGGACTCAAGACTCTCTACAACCTAATGTTGAGGATATTCCGTCATACCATCGCACCAAGTGCTGGGAATGACGATGCTATTAGGGGTGGGCTTGTCAACCTTCTGTACCACACCCACCTGATCTACAATGCTGGTCCAGAGGCAGATGCTGAACCTATTGATGTGATGGATTTTATTTTTGAGGAGATGTTCCATGCTATATTTACAAGAAGTCTCCTCCATATGCACCTTTAGTTATGAGGCTCATCAAGTCCAAGGAGCATAATTCTCCTCTTGGCACAACACCACATCTTACCGAGCACACTTTGGTCTCACTGCAGCAGAAGGGGCGTATGGGGCCAGCTCCGAGGCGTTGCTATGGGGATGATGATGAGGAGACTGAGACTAAGAGGGCTCCCTCTCCACCTAGAGTTTGGAGGAAGAATGCCTCCAATGCCCCTATTCCTACTATGACTCGAGACTATGTACATGAGCGGGTCAAGAAGGCCACCTTTTGGGAGAGGACCCTTTGTTGCATGAACGTAGACATCCGTAAGCAGCAGCATGCATCCTACCAAAGCAACCGTCGCATTGAGAAGCTCCTCAAGGAGATCAAGGAACAAGGTGATGGGGATAATGAGGAAGGTGAGGATGAATACAATGATGAGCATGGTGCTCAGCAATCCACAGAGTCTGACCACACACTCTCATTTGGGGCATGGAATGCCCAACAAGATAGCCTGGTGGATTGGAAGACCTTTGCTGATGTCACCTCAAGTTTCGGGTACCAGGGTACCTCCTCTTCTCGCCCTCACGGCAAAGGGTCTGCAGTCCCTGAGGATGATGATGATGACTATGATGAGGGTGGTGATGACCAGGATGAGGAGGAGGAGGATGAGTATGACGATGACTACTGAGTTGCTGGGGCGCTAGCTTAGGTCTTTTCCCTTTTCGGCGTTCCGATGCCAAAGGGGGAGAAGACATTCTCATCGTTTTGCATGGGTTTGTGCTTTGGATTTGCTACCATCTGCTTTCATTTGCCATATTCGAACTTTGAACATCATGTGTGTTATTTGCCGTTCATGTGTGTGACTATGTGCTTGTGTGCACTATCTATTGTAACTCATGTGAGATTTATGTGTGCTATCGTTGATACTATCTACCTTGCATGATTTACTTATTTACCTTATTGCACATAGTTAGGGGGAGCCCCATATATTTATTCCATGCAAAATCACTTGTTGTCATCGAACACTAAAAAGGGGGAGATTGAAAGGACATTTATTGTCATAATCACTTTTGGTGTTCGTTAACAACAAGTAGATCATTTTACAGTTTGTCACTGTCCACAGGTTGGTATTATGATAAGTGAAAAGTACCCTCACACTTGGGAAAGATTCCTGCAAGAGTGACAGTGTTCTGGAAATTCCAGACTGGAGTCTTCGATCTCCCTAGACCGGAGTCTCCGGTGTGGTCCGGAGTTTCCGGATTTATCCCCGGTGGAGGCTTCAGAATATTGGCTGGGACATTCTGAATGGGGGTCCAGAGCAAGGTCCGGAGGCTACTCCGGAATCTCCGGTCCTGGCTCAGTCCGGAGTCTCCGATGTTGGAGGACCGAAGTCTCCGGCCAAGTTGGGTCATGGCTGGTCCAGGACATTCATATGGGAGGTCCGGAGGCTAGTCCGGAGATAGACCGGAATCTCCAGTGTAGACCGGAGTCTCTGGTGTACAGACCGGAGTCTCCGGTCTGACTTTTCTTCAACGGTCAGAAAACGGTTCATGGAGGAAGATGCCTATAAAAAGGGACCCTTATCTTCTTCCTCCAGTAGCTCGAGCTGCTCAAGAACACAAACTCCATTAGAGCCACCAAATCTACAAGATATTTCCATCCAACCATCCAAAGTCATTGATCTTTGGAGAATCGAAGGAGGAGGCCTTGATCTACAGCTTCACCACGAGAGATCTTCATTTCCCCCTCATTCACTTGAGGGCCCCCAAGCTCTAGTGTTTTTTTGGAAACCCTAACTTTGATTTGGTTTTTACAATCTTGTCTTTGATTGTTTTGACAACTTGCTTGTATTTGGGAGCCTCCAATTAAGTTGTGGATGTGTGCCCCAAACTTGTAAAGGTGCCGGCTTCCACCTTGAAGGTCGCCGATATAGTGGAAGATGGATCGATCCCGTTGGGGTGAGATTCATCGGAGAACAAGGGAGGCCTCTCGTGGCGTTGGTGGTTTGAAACCACCCCCTCTCCAAACGTAGGCGTACTTCCCCTCAAAAGGAAGGAACTACGGGAAACAAATCCTTGTGTCTCCGCGTCCACTCCTTTGGTTACTTCTATTCTTTACCGCACTTTACTTGCTTGTTCTTGCTTAGTGTTGTGATAGTTCTTGCTTGGTTGACATATAGGTAAATTAATCGGTGTAGCATAATCTAGAGAATTTACCTTTCTTGTCAAACCTTAATTTGAAAAAGAAGAAAAATTGAAATAGCACCTATTCACCCCCCTCTAGGTGCCCATACGATCCTTTTAGTAGGCTGCCCAAAACCTGTGTTCTAGTACTGGCTCGAGCAGTTGTGCCCTGAGGTTTTCTCTTAATACAATTCGGCAGGTTTTTTATACTGCCTTTGTCCTGAAACGGATGTCTTAGATTTGTCTAAATTCAAATATACGTATACACTGTTTAGTATATAGATTTATTTGAATTTAGATAAATTTGCGTAATCCTTTTCAGGACGGAGGGAGTATACAATATATGTTGGGTGTGCTGTGTGCTCACTTATAATACTGCACCTTGCCCGTGGTTTGACTTAATAGATCAGATGGTTTATCTCAAAGAAAACTAGCCATGCCTCTGCCGCGTGATAGGCGGCGTGATAAGTTGATTAGCCATCTAGTGTAGTAGTAGTAGACAATGTATTGCGCATATCTAGGCTTGAAGGACTTGCATTGTTCTCCATCTCTCCCAGTCTCAACCTCTTACAGAGAACAACAAAGGAAAGCACAGCGAAAGGAGGCAGCTCCAGGTGACGACTGCTATCTCTAGAATGGCAGGGTGGCTGCCCTTGCTGCTCTGCGTTTTCTTCTCGACCGGACTCAGCACGCGGCAGCTCGCCCTCGCCGGCGCCGCCTCCAGTTCCAAGGTAGTGACCAGCCTCCCTGGGTTTCCCGGCCGCCTCCCCTTCCACCTCGAGACAGGGTACCCATTTCTCACTGGTTCTTCAGTTATTTTTTCATGCAAACTGTATTGTAAGTTGTAACCTCCCTCTGCTGCTCAACTTTAAGGTATGTGGAGGTGGATGAGGTGAACGGCGCCGAGATGTTCTACTACTTCGCCGAGTCGGAGGCCGGAGGCGAGGATGCCCCTCCTCCTCTGGCTCACCGGCGGCGACCGCTGCTCCGTACTCAGCGGCCTCGCCTTGGAGATCGGTACTACTAGTACATTTATTAGTTTGCCCTTCTCAAGCGTTGACTCGCCATTGCCCTCCAACCTCAGACATGTGCACCCCAAATGCAGGTCCATTCCGATTCGTCATAGAGCCTTACAGTGGCACCGTGCCGCGCCTGAAAATCAATCCCTACTCATGGACCAAGGTCGGTCTTGTCATGCCTAATGCAGATTACTAAGTTACTTACGTACATAAAATTCAGTTTCATTCCTGTCCTTCTGCAGGTGGAAAAATCGTGCCGTTTATTGCGCAAAAAGTTTCGGAAGGTACGGACGATATAACTGTATATTCCCGACCTACAACACTGAGCATGTGTACAGTATATGTTACTCATTGATTTCGCCTCTCAATGCTTTCTATTCCCCAGGTGTTGAAGCTAGAAGGAGACCACTTCTTAATCTCAAGGTACTATACGCATTGAAGTTCTAGCCCCAAAGTCCTGACTGAACCTGAATCGCTAACAGTGTCACTGAAACTAACTAACTACAAGCTAACAATATCTACTAATAAATGCAGTGCTAGTTTGTCTGATTATTTCTATGATGTAGATTAAAATAGAACTGAGGACTAAAGCAGTTATGGGACTATTGGAGGGCCATCTTTTAGTTATAAATAAAGTAACTTTTCCTTTTCTACACAAAAAAGTATATAATGAGTGGCACAATTATCACTCTCAGGGCTACCTAGTAGGCAATCCCGGAGCAGGTGAAATAATTGATGAAAGCTCTAGAGTGCCATTTGCTCATGGATTTGGTATAATATCAGACCAACTATATGAGGTAACAATTATTCCTATCCATCCGTATCTCCACAAAAAAAATCGCAACTGATTTGGTGTGAGTGTTAGTTTCTTATTGTTCTTTCATATATGTACAGACCATAGTGGGGCATTGCCGAGGAGAAGACTACAGAAAGCCTACAAATGCATTGTGTGCTCAAGCTTTGGGCACTTTCAATAATGTAAGAAAAGGATATTCTACAAATACTTTCAAGTTGTGTCCCAGGTTCTTAAGGTCATATACCTCATGCAAGTCCAATTGCAGCTCCTCTCCGAAGTTTTTGGGGACCAAATTCTGCACGACAAGTGTGGTTTGGCATCTGATGAACCTGGTACAGAAATGGGAGATTCAGCTGGTGGTGGCAGGAAAAATCCTAAGCCATGGAGCTGTAACTGGAATGGAGAAAACAATTATAAATCTACCAGATCGTCCTACGCTTGGCTGTATTGTAAGTCAACATCATGAGTACATAGAACACTAACATGTAGTATGTGTTTCCTTTCCTCCAATGGACCCAATCTTACATCTTTGACTGTGGCGATGATGGTGGCAGACTTATGGCGCTTACTTATCATATTTCTGGGCAAACGACGAGCTCACCCGAGATGCCCTTGGGATCAAGGAAGACACCGTGGATGAGTGGGTGAGATGCCAGAGTGGCGACATGCCATACACGAGAGACATCAAAATCAGCATCAAGTACCACTGGAATGTTACAACCAATGGTTACCGCGCGCTGGTATACAGGTTCGTGAAACCAGACTTAAACTAGATCAATCAAGGTGCTCTTCTAAACTTGATGTGGTTCTGGCTGGTATTGATGGGGTGATGGCAGTGGCGACCATGATGTAATTGTGACACACCTAGGGACACAGTCATGGGTGAGATCACTCGACTTCCCAATCGTCGACGACTGGAGGGCATGGCATCTGCTTGGCCAATCTGCAGGGTCGGTCGTCATTTCCTTCTCGTTATCTACATTGCTTATTCTAACAAAAAACCGTGTTTCCTCTGTTTAATATCTCTTTATTGGTTTTGTAGGTTCACTATAACTTACTCGAACAACATGACATTCACAACCATAAAGGTACCAAAATTAACACCTTTCTCTTCTCGGCACGTGTTTGTGGGTTGCGTTCTAAATAAAATAGGGATATAAGTGGGATCTCACTTGACATTCTATAGTAGATTATTATTACCAATTTTAAGTTGTTGCTCTGGACTTGGTTGCAGGGAGGCGGGCACACGGCACCGGAGTACGAGCCCGAGAGGTGCTTCACCATGTTCACCCGTTGGATACTAAATCAGCCACTCTAATATCGGATATTAGGGGAATGACGTGGAATAGTGAAGGTTTTCGAGATATTGCTAAGCATCATTTGTGAAAGAATCAATTAGAGAACACCGTTTAGACTTCATAGCCCTTTTAGAGACCGGTAGATCAAATTTCACGGTTCATTTTTTGCAGAGTTTGTCCGCTCAGGGAGGGACTTTTCCTTGTTTTGTCTACCGCCACATGGGCGGTCAGCTGGCATTCTTATTGGGATTAACATGGAAACTCTTCAAGTTAAAAATGCTGTAACGGGTGATTTTACATGTGAGATATAAAATTTGATGGGTTTGAGTGGATGTTTGTGCATGTATATGGTGTGGCTCAGGAGATCCACAAACTAGTTCGGATGTGTGAATCTGGGCCTCTTCCTATGTTGTTAGGGAGAGATTTTAATATTTTACTAAGAAAGGAAGTTAAGAGCAATGATAATTTTAATCCTTGTTGGACCTTTGTTTTTCATGCCATTATTGAGAGTTTGGACTTAAGAGAAATTGTCATGTCAGGTAGACAATTCACTTGGGCAAATTGGCGTGCAAATCCAACGTTCTAAAAATTGGATCGGATCTTGGCGACTATAGATTGGGAACAAAAAATTTCTTTGGTTTCGGTTAGGGATTTGACACGCTCTGGGCCAGACCATACACCTCTACTTGTTGATTCAGGTAATCAGGGGCATTTGTGGAATAAATCACGTTTCTCGTTTGAATTGTCCTGTTTGAGATAAGACATTTTTTATGAGATGGTGGCTACTGAATGGATTAGTGTAAACCAAGGTCATACACCGACAAAAGGTGGCAAAATAAGAATATACGCTTGCGCCATTTGCTCAAAGAATGGGCTAAAAACCTTAGTGATAAATATAAGAAAGAAAAATAACGTTTGTTGGCTATTATTGAGGAGTTAGACCTCGAGGCCAAAACCATAAGGCTTGATGAGAATGAGATAAAATTGCTTTGTGAGGCAAATAAAACTATAACGAAGCTTAGACGTGATGAAGAGTCAAAATAGGCTCAGCGTGCTAAGGTAAAACATGTCCAAAAAGATAAGAATAATATAAAATATTTTTATTTGATTGCAAATGGAAAACCTCGAAAGAAGAAAATCTTTCAACTAAAGCAAGACGAGAGAACGGTAGTAGGTGAGAAAAACTTAGAAGGGTACGTCACTAAATATTACAAGAAACTATTTGGCGATCCGGATCATAATTGTTTCTCTATGATGGAGGAACAAGATGACGATATTCCTAAGTTGTCTAAGGAGGAGAATGATCTCTTGACGGCTGTTTTCACTGAGAAAAAAGGTTTTAAGGCAAGTTCTCAGATGGAATATAATAAAACCCCAGGTCGTGATGATTTTTCTGCTGAATTCTATCAAATATTTTGGGAATTTATTAAAAAGATTTGATGGACTTGTTTACTGAGTTGCACATAGGAAAGTGATCTCTATATAAGTTGAACTTTGGAGTTATCACTTTAATTCCTAAAAAAGAAAATGCGGTGTAAATTCAACAATATCGACCCATATGTTTATTGTATGTAAGTTTTAAGATTTTTACTAAGGTCGCAACGAATAGAATTACTAAATTAGCTCATAAAGTGATTAGATCAACTCAGATTGCCTTCTAGGCTGCCACATTTTGGAGGGTGTGGTTGTTCTGCATGAGACAATTCACGAGTTACATCGCAAGGAGTTGACGTTCTTTTTAAATAATACATTTTTAAATTATTTCGAGAAGTATCGCACGAATTTAACAATTTTAACATCTAGTACATCATGGCTTGGGCCAAGCTGATTGCGCCACTCGGCTTGGACCAGACCGATTAAGCCTCAGTCGGCCAGGCACATGATGAATGCATGTCGCCGCGTGTCCCACACTAGTCGAGTGCCTAGTCGGTCACGCCTTGGCCGATTGGAACCAGAGCAGTAGCATGACGTGCGCTGGCTGCCCGCTCCTCTCTTTTTCAATCGGTTTGGCCCTAACCGATTGATTTTTCAATTGGCTTGACCCTGACCGATTGGAGTAATCGGCTTGGCCCTGAACGATCGGAGTAATCAGTTTGGCCTAGGCCGATTGAAGCGCAGTCGGCTTGGTTCAGACCGACGATGTGTTAGATATCAAAATTCTTAATTTTATGCAATACTTCTCGAATTGATTAAAAAAGTGTATTATTAAAAATCACAAGAAGTTGTATGGGGTAATTTTCAAAATTTATTTTTAGAAAGCCTATGACAAAGTGAAATGGTCTTTTGTACAACAAGTGATGCGGATGAAAGGATTCCATTCAATGTGGTGTGACTAGATTAAAAAAATTATTCAAGGTGGGAGTGCTGGTATAAAAGTAAGTAATGGTACTGGTTACTATTTTCAAACAAGAAAAGGTCTGCGGTCAGGGTGACCCACTTTCATCTCTACTTATCAATATTGTGGCTAACATATTGGCGGTCCTTATTGCTAGAGCGAGGAAAATGGTCAAATGGGGGGACTCATATCTCATTTGGTCGAGGGAGGGGTTTCAATTTTGAAGTATGTTGATGATACCATGTTATTTTTGGAAAATGATCTAGGAAATTAGTGAATATGAAGCTTATTCTTTGCACGAGCAACTATCTAGTTTAAAATTAATTTCCACAATGGTGAAATTTTTGTTTTGGTAAAGCAAAGGATTTGGAACTACAATATAAACAAATCTTTGGTTGTGACACTGGTTCCTTACCTTTCAAGTATCTTGAAATACCCATCCATTGTAGAAAACTTAAGGACTCTGAGTGGAATCCGGTAGAGACTCGTTTTATGTCTAAATTAGGATGCTGGCAAGGTAAATTCCTTTCCAATGGACATCGACTTGTTTTGATCAACTCGGTCTTATCTAGAATTCCTATGTTTATGTTGTCTTTTATAGAGATCCCCAAAGGGGTCCGGAAGCGTCTCAATTTTTATCGGTCTAGATGTTTTTGGGAGATAGATGAAAAGAAGGAAAAGTACCGCTTAGCCAAATGGAGTATTGATGTGTAGGCCAAAAGATCATGGAGGTTTAGGTATTGAGGTGCTCAAGATTAAAAAAATATGTTTGCTTAGCAAATGACTTTTCAAACTACTTAGTAAAGAAGGTGTTTGGCATGAACTGTTTCGATCAACTCGGCCTTATTTAGAATGCGTATGTTTATGCTGTCTTTTGTAGAGATCCCCAAAAGGGTCCGAAAGCGCCTCAATTTTTACCGGTCTAGATTTTTTGGGAGATATATGAAAAGAAGAAAAAATATCGCTCAACCAAATGGAGTATGATGTGTAGGCCAAAACATTAGAGAGGTTTAGGTATTGAGGTGCTCAAGATTAAAAATAGATGTTTGTTTAGCAAATGGATTTTCAAACTACTTAATGAAGAGGGTATTTGGCATGAACTGATTCATAACAAATACCTACTAAATAAAACTCTAGCACAAGTCACAGCTAAACCTACGGATTCGCCCTTTTGGAAAGGTTCATGAAACCAGACTTAAATTGGACCAGTCAAGGTTCTCCGCTAAACCTGATGTGGTTCGTCCTGGTATTGATGGGCTGATGGCAATGGCCGCCATGATGTAATTGTGACGCACCTGGGGACATAGTCATGGGTGAGATCGCTCGGCTTCCCAATCGACGACTGGAGGGCATGGCATCTACATGGCCAATCTGCAGGGTTGGTCGTCATTTCCTTCTCATTATCTACTTTGTTTATTCAAACAAAAAACTGTGTTTTCTCTGTTTAATATCTCTTTATCGGTTTAGTAGGTTTTCTATAACTTACTTAAACAACATGACATTTGTGACCATGAAGGTACCCAAATTAATACCTTTCTCTTCTTAGCAGGTGTATGAGGTCTTGATACGCCCAATTTACATCACCATTCTATATCATAATTTACCTTTATTCATTGATATATGTCTTATTATGAGGTATTACTTATGGATTTTCATCTGTTTATACATGTTGGATGATTCTTGGAGGATGGACTGCTGGAGTCTGGATTCTGATGGAAAAGAAGGCGTTTCGGAGCAATTTCGCGAAGATCAGAAAAATATCAGAAAAATATGGGAAAATATTATTTTTCCAGAAGATTGAGGAAGCCAGAAGGAGGAGCAAAGAGGGGCTGCAGGGGCCCACACCCCTAGGCACGGGCCCACCCTGGGCCGCGCCTAGGGAAGGTGTGGCCCACCTGCCCGGCTCCCGACTCTGCCCCTTCGCCTATATCTTCCTTACGGAACCCTAAGGCCAAGGGAGCGACCACAGATAGATTTCCGCCGTCTCTGGGGGAGGGGGGTTGTGAGTGGAACCATTGGATTATTGTTTATGTTCAAATTGTTATCCATTACCATATCATCTTTGATATTGATCCATATGATGTCTTGTGAGTAGTTCGTTTAGTTCTTGAGGACATGGGAGAAGTCATGTTGTTAGTAGTGAATTTGTGTTGAGTTATTATTCAATGGTATAGTATTTAAGTTTTGGTGCTATTATTCTAGTGGTGTCATGTGAACGTCGACTACATGATACTTCACCATTTATGGGCCTAGGGGAATGCATTGTGTATTTGGATACTAATTGTGGGGTTGCCAGAGTGACAGAAAACCGAACCCCCGTTAGGACACCTTTGCACAAGGGAGTGTAGGATCTCAGAGTTTAAGGTTGTGGTTAGATTTATATCTTAATTACTTTCCTGTAGTTACGGATGTTTGCAGGGGGTTTAATCACAAGTATGTATTAGTCCAAGTAAGGTCGGTAGATTAGCATAGGTTCACCCACACAACACTTACAACACCAAAGAAGAGTACTCGGCTATTTGAAGCGAAAACACTTGACAAAATTCCCATGTGTCCTCGAGAACGTTTGGTACTTATAAGTATTTCCACCGGCTTGTCCTTTGTTAAGAAATGATTGGGCCACTTGCTATGTTTGTTCTTTGTTACTTGCTCTTTGTTTTGTTGCCTTATCAGAAAACCACTAAAAATCCGTTTGCTAAGTATTCACAGGGATTTCCTGCTCCACACCACTGTTCAGCACCTTCTTCTCCTCGTTGGGATCGACACTCCTATTTATCGAACGTACTATGATACACCCCCTATACTTGTGGGTCATCAAGACTATTTTCTGGAGTCGTTGCCAGGGAATGAAGCGCTATTGGAGAGTGGAACTGGTAAAGGAAACTTCTACTGTGAGTATTTCTTTTGTTACTGCTTGTTACTTTGTTTCCAATATGGATAACCCACTTGGTTTTCTGTAATTATTATTTTGTGGATGGAACTGTCCATCCTGGTGATCACTTGCTTTTTATCCATGAATTATGCGGGTTGTTTAAGTGTGCAAGTATCACAACTGAACAGGTGAAGAAGAAGTTACTCTCCATATCCTTGAAAGGGAGAGCTGAAGAATGGTATAAGCTGCTGAAGAATGGACAATCTCTGGAATGGGAAGAGATGGCATCTCTCTTTTATTCTAAATTTTATCCTTCTAGTGAGATTCATAAGGATAGAAATCTTATATATAGCTTTTGGCCTCTTGATGGAGAGAGTACAACTCAAGCTTGGGGGAGATTGAAGTTACTAATGCTTAAATTTCCTATTCATGAACTCCCTAACAATATTATTCTCAATAACTTTTATGCTAGGCTTTCTCTTCATGATAAAGATTTACTAGATGCTTCTTGTGCTGGATCATTCACACGTATGAATGAAGAAGCTAAATGGGATCTCTTAGACCGTATTCAAGAAAACACTGAAGCTTGGGAGAATGACAAAGGAAGAAAGTCAGGTATAAACTATGATAATAAATGCATTAAATCTTTTATGGGAACTGATGACTTCCATGATATTAGTAATGAGTTTGGTCTTGATTCCCAAAGTATCGCCAACTGTTTAAGGCCTTTGCCTCTTACATAGAAATTCCCAAGAAGAAGTGGAATAAGTACCATGCTCCTTATAAAGATGTTGTTAGTCATGTTCCAGTTAGAAGTACTCAAGTTTGTACTACTAATCATATTGTGCTTGAACCTCATGTTGAGAAATTACCTCTCCCAGCTAAGGTAAAGGGGTATTCTATGATTATTAGTGCAAATAACAAAGGTACAATAAAAACTGTGGAGCCTATGAGCAAATTAATGATGAACCTGTGGTAGCTATTGTGAAAGATACTGTCACTAGAAATATAGAGGATGAGCACATTGTCTTCTGTGAAGACGCTTCTAATATTATCTCTCATCCTAGTAAATCTAGAAAAGCTAGTGTTCTTGTGCTTTCTGTTAAAATTGGTGATCATTGCTACTATGGTTTATGTGATATTGGTGCTAGTTCTAGTGCTATTCCTTATGAGCTTTACAGGGAAATTATGCATGAGATTGGTACTTGTGAGATTGAGTACATTAATGTGGTTATTCACCTTGCTAATAAGGAAACTATTTGCCCCATTGGAATTGTAAGAGATGTGGAGGTTCTCTGTGGTAAGATTAAGTATCCTGCTAATTTTCTAGTGCTTAATTCAGCAGCTAGTAAAACTTGTCCTATCATTTTTGGTAGACCTTTCTTGAATACTTGTCGAGCTATTATTGATTGTAATAAGGAAAAAGTTTTAACTAAGTTTGATGGAGATTCTTATGAGTTTAACTTTTCCAAATTTGCTAAAGCTCCTTGTGAAAATAGCTTGCCTAATAAAGATTTCAAGATGGAACAACTTGCTTCTATTGATCCGGTTTATGACCTTGGACCTCTTTTTGATGACTGTAAGTATGCTTATTCTGATGATAAAGTTGTTGCCAGTGACAGTTATATTGTCAACTTTATTCATAGTGCTACTGAAAGTTATTATGAGAGAGGGAAACATAGTTTTATGCATCTCAATAATGTTAAGTTTCCCCGTTTTATGTTGAAAGCTTTGAAGTTGCATCTGTTTTGTCTTCCTATGCTAGTGGCTTTTTGTTTCAACAATTCATTTTCTCATGATACTCCCATGCATAGGAAGTGGGTTAGACTCAAATGTGTTGGTTATTTGCTTCTTGATGCTCTCTTTCACTTCAAATATATATCCCCTTTGTGAGCATCTTTGAAAGTTTCAAGCCTAACTTAAAGGCACTAAAGAAAAAGTACTTGTTGGGAGATAACCCAAGAGTTTTTCTGAGTCTTGGAAGTTATTACTTCAGTAATAACCGCTCCTTATCCTTCTTTGTTTTGGTTTTTGTGTCAAGTTCAACTACTTTTGTGAAGTAGAGGAGTTGTAAAAAGTGTCTGTCCTGGGACAGATTTTTGTGCTGCATTGTAAAAATTCGTGAGGGAGCCCAATACTTCGGATGGAGATGCATTTTTCTGTGCTTGTTCTCCAAGTTGTTACCCAACTTTCATTAGTTCTGCACTTTTGAGCAACAGAAGGTTTTCGAAAAAATCAATCTTTACCTGCTAGTCTGTTTTCAGATTTTTGCCGTTATTTGCATTTGCTTCTTACAGAAGCCTTTGTTTTGATGGGTTTTTAGTTGAAGTGTGTACCCATAGGTTCTTTGTTTTTGCTTACACTAATGTTGTCATTGAGTTTGTGCAAGGGTTTTGTATGAAGGAAAATTCTAGGAGAAGGAGAAAAGGAGTCTGCAGAGTTCGTCTTTGAATAGGTAAAAGTGGTGAAAAACAGAAGGTTCATGAAACCCAATCTTTTTATATTTTTGATGTTTTTAATACATAGGGGAAGTTTCGAGACAGAACAAAGGAGGAAACGGAGTCCGGGGTGGACAAACCCACCCTAGGCGCGGGCCCCTGCCTGGCCGCGCCTAGAGGGGGTGTGCCACTCCCGAGCTCCGACTCCGCCTTGTTTCCGTGTCAAAACCTTCCTTATGCTTTGAAACTTCATAATATATAACCCCTCGGATCCCCCGAGGTTTGTGCATCGTGTTCTCGTCGTGTTTTCATTTCGATCTGTTTCTGTCAGGAAATCTTCTCAAGTTTAGAGCGCCATGATCTCCGCCAACGACAAAGGCGAGAAGCCCGTGGAGGAGATAAAGTTGGAAGCACAAGCTGCCGCAGGGACAAGGGCAAGGAAACCTACTTTTGTAGGAGCAATTGACACTGGGGATGCTTTTTATCGTAACATGCAGGGAATCATAGCCTTTGGTCTAGATTTTAGATACTGCCCCGCGGCAGCGGAAGCCCTTCGAACCACTGACGAGTTTTGTGATAAGTACCGAGCTTTAAGGGTGAATGTGGAGATGCTTCAAGAGGAGAATAACAGACTCCGCAAGATGCTGGAGGACTTTCTTACTGATGACAAGAGAATACCGTCACCACCAAAGGAGTAATTCATCATCAGGTTTGGCATCCCCTTGGCTTGTTCCAAGCTCGGGGGAGTGCCGCGGTATCACCACCATTATCTTTTATCTTTTACCTTTTTAGTGGATTCATATCTTTGATAGAGAGGTTATCTTATAGTTTTGTTTGCATGTGGAAGTATCTCTCCTTTAGTTGATTATCTATGTATCCCTTGGTGTGAGTGTCTTTATTGGAATATTAATGAGAAGTCTCATCTTTTACTTTTTGCACTTCTTATTCTAGTTTGCAATCTCTATTATATGATGGATCTTGTTGATTAGTATTGGCATAACTTTGGGATCATCAAGTGGATCTAAATTAGTTTTGGCAAACCGAGTTCTGGTCAGTAGCAATACTTTTTGTGGTTTAAAAAAAAGATAAAAAGCTTACAGGTATTTTGTATCATTTGTTTTCTTTCTTGTTGGATCATAAGCTTAGTATTCTTTATTTAAGATCTTTTGTGTCTTCAAGGAATATTGCATGTTTGGCTTTATTACTTGTATGTTTGCTTGTTTCTTTCAACTCTCTTGCTTGCTACCTAGCCTTGCTAGCCAAAAACCTGTTTTGAGAAGACATACTTCTCATTCTTCCAATCCCATTGAACCAAAACCCGTGCCATTTGTGTCCACCATATCTACCTACTAGCAATTGCTATTCCAAGCAAATTCTCAAGCTTCATCTATATTTCGAATTAAAAAGTATTTTTTATGTGAAAACTAGTTAGTAAAGCTCTCACGAACTTGATGGCACACCTTATTTCTTTGCCCCTAATAGACTTGAACCATTGTGCCATCGAAGTTGTATATGCTTGCATCTATACGTTGGAATTAGCAGAACTGTGCTGTCATGGGGAATGCTTTCAATATTGCACCTGTACTTTGTACACAGTTGATATCGTGCTCTTTTGTCTATGGATGTCAACTGTGTGAAATAAAGAGGAAACTTGTAAGTCGATGGAGTCTGTATTTTGTGTTAGGGAAACGCCTGGGCCGCTAGCCTAAGCCATGCCTAATCATGGTGGAAACTTGCAGTATCACCATATTGAGTTATCTATGAAGCATCCTCAATAAAAAGCTATGCACATAGTAAATAAAAAGATTGCTGAGATGCTCATTGTCTGCTTGCCTTGTCATTGTGGTTATGGGATAGCTCATGTACCATGTGCAAGGGGTACCCCGTTGACGGTTCTCTATGATACACATGTACTTACAATGACAAGAACTTACCGATAACTAAAGTTGAGTAGCATGAGGAGTGGCCCTCATATTCAAGGGACATGAGATTGCCAACTTATATTTCGTCAAACATATACTCCATCTTTGCGCACTTTAACCTTAATCATCTCAAGATGCCTATGATAGGGGCAATGAGGGCTCAAAGCTAGTAAGTACCATAATCTTTTGAAAGCTCTTTTTGACTTGTAATCCTTGCTTCCCTCTATGAAGGGACATTTCTCCTATTTTCTAAGTTGTTAGTAAAACCTACTTCCTCTCTATCTCCAGCAAGCATTTGAGTTGTTGTGTTTCAAGCATTCATATGGTGATTTATTCAATCATGTTCTTTATCTTCCTTGTTTGCACAAGACTCTTATCTATTGATTATTACTTTGAAAGCTTTCATTGAAAAACCTCTTTGAGCAAAGAGTGCTCCTGTTGAAAGAACTTCTATAAAAAGCTTTATTTGTGAAACTATTTGCCAGCTGTTCTCTGACCTGGAACAAAGTTTGCCAATTCCAATTATGATTTATCTTTATGCATCTCTATTGTGACTGTTGTACTTGGTTGCAAGCTAAGTTATATAATGGTGAGTTGCTTTCTTCTATGAGTTGTGCAATAGTAAGTGTGATGCTTCTTGTTCGTATTATTTTATCGACACTTCACTCCATAAACCTGTGGACATGTTTACCGATCTCAGTTTTTTCTTGGGGACAAGCAAAGGTCTAAGCTTGGGGGAGTTGATATGCCCAATTTGCATCATCATTCTATATCATAATTTACGTCTATTCATTGATATATGTATTATTATGAGGTATTACTTATGGCTTTTCATCTGTTTATGCATGTTGGATGATTTTTGGAGGATAGACTGCTGGAGTCTGGATTCTAATGGAAAAGAAGGCGTTTCGGTGCAATTTCGCGAAGATCAGAAAAATATCAGAAAAATATGGGAAAATGTTATTTTTCCAGAAGATTGAGGAAGCCAGAAGGAGGAGCGAAGAGGGGCCGCAGGGGGCCCACACCCCCAAGGAGCGGGCCCACCCTGTGCCGCGCCTAGGGTAGGTGTGGCCCACCTGCCCGGCTCCCGACTCCGCCCCTTCTCCTATATCTTCCCTACGGAACCCTAAGGCCAAGGGAGCGACCACAGATAGATTTTCGCCGCCTCTGGGGGGGCGGAAAACACCGAGAGAGAAAGATCTCTCCGGCAGATAGATTTCTACTAGGGAAATTCCTTCCCGGAGAGGAGAAATCATTGCCACCAACACCGTCATCAAGCTAGGCTTCATCGGGATCATCATCATCATTATCCACACCATCATCTCCACCAACACCATCATCACTACTCCGTCCCGCTGTAACAATTGTGTTGGATATTGCTTTAGTTCTTAGGGGAAACTTTCCCGGTGTTGATTACTATTGTAGTTGATGCTTGTGAGTGGAAACATTGGATTATTGTTTATGTCCAGACTGTTATCCATTACCATATCATCTTTGATCTTGATCCATATGATGTCTTGTGAGTAGTTCGTTTAGTTATTGAGGACATGGGAGAAGTCATGTTGTTAGTAGTGAATTTGTGTTGAGTTATTATTCAATGGTTTAGTATTTAAGTTGTGGTGCTATTCTTCTAGTGGTGTCATGTGAACATCGACTACATGATACTTCACCATTTATGGGCCTAGGAGAATGCATTGTGTATTTGGCTACTAATTGTGGGGTTGCCGGAGTGACAGAAACCTGAATCCCCGTTAGGACACCTTTGCACAAGATAGTGTAGAATCTCAGAGTTTAAGGCTGTGGTTAGATTTATATCTTAATTACTTTCCTGTAGTTACGGATGTTTGCAGGGGGTTTAATCACAAGTATGTATTAGTCCAAGTAAGGTCGGTACATTAGCACAAGTTCACCCACACAACACTTATAACACCAAAGAAGAGTACTCATCTTTTTGAAGCGAAAGCACTTGACAGAATTCTCAGGTGTCCTCGAGAACGTTTGGTCCTTATAAGTATTTCCACCGGCTTGTCTATTGTTAAGAAAGGATTGGGCCACTTGCTGCGTTTGTTCTTTGTTACTTGCTCTTTGTTTTGTTGCCTTATAAAAAAACCACTAAAAATCTGTTTGCTAAGTATTCACAGAGATTTCCTGCTCCACACCACTGTTCAGCACCTTCTGCTCCTCGTTGGGATCGACACTCCTATTTATCGAAAGTACTACGATACACCCCCTATACTTGTGGGTCATCAGGTATGTGTTCTAAATAGATCGAATATGGATATAAGTGGGATCGCACTTGACATTCTATAGTAGATTATTACCAGTTTTTAGTTGTTGCTCTGGACTTGGTTGTAGGGAGGCGGGCACACGGCACCGGAGTACGAGCCCAAGAGATGCTTCGCCATGTTCACCCGTTGGATACTAAATCGTCTAGTCTAGTGTGTTCTATTCTTCATCTTCTATAGTAGGTCGGGTCAATTTTCTAACGAACAAAGGATGTCTAAGTATGAAACTTAATTCATTCACACAAAAAAGAGTATGAAACTTAAGTGAACTCAGTGGGAAGCATGTTCATCCACATGCACACATGTCATGTCGAAAGTTTTTCTTAGTGTATTATGTTTTTATGAACAAGTGCAATTGCTCGTGCTATTTCATGGCTTCATAGTATTGAAGAAACATTCATTTTCACGTGTCGAGGATATATAATAGGTAACGGTCTTGCAAACTTATATTTAATAAATAAAATAGTTTTTAAAATTATAAGTTGTGGCAAATTAGAGTAAACAATAGTGCTAGATTGTTTCGGCTTAAAATTCTATCCACGTCATCCCTATTCTTTTCGGTCATGGGATATATGCTGCAGAGGACATGCGGCGCGGTCGCAACGGAGCCCTGCTCTCTTCGATCAGGCTAAGAATGGGGTGAAATCTGATGCGCTCAGATCAATGTAGAGCTTCGTTGGGAGACCCCAAGAGGAAGGTATGATGAACACAGCAGCAAGTCTTCCGTCAGAAAGAAACTAAGGTTATCAAATTAGTAGGAGGAAGGAAACGACTCAAAGGTGTTAATCGCAACTTGGAAACCTACACAACACAAACTCAAGACTTTGCCCCAACGAACAGTGAGGTTGTCAATCTCACCGGTTTGCTGAAAACAAAGAATTAACTGTATGGTATGGAAGGTAATAGTGGTTTGCAGAAAGTAAACATGTATAGTGCAAGATGTATCAATGGTAAAGATTGGACCGGGGTCCATAGTTCACTAGAGGTGTTCTCCTTAAGATAAACAATATGGCATGCTGGGTAAACAAATTACAGCAGGGCAATTGACAGGACAGAGCAAGGCATAACAATGCAATATTGGACATTCATGATTCTATGAGATTTGATTGGGCAATATAACAAGATACATAGACCGCCATCCAACTGCATCTATGACTAGTAATCCACCTTCAGGTTATCATCCGAACCCCCTCCAGTATTAAGTTGCAAGCAACGGATAACTTCTTTAAGAAAAATGTGTAAGGTAAACAATCCACTTGTTCTATGAACAAGAGACCGTTGTTTTCTCCCTAGTAGCAACAACATATCTACAACCTTAGAGATTTTTGTCACTTCCCCAGATTAAATAGAGGCATGAACCCACTATCAAGCATAAATACTCCCTCTTGGAGTCTCTAGCATCTACTTGGCCAAGATAGCTACTAGAAACGGAGAGCATGCAAGATCACAAACAACACAGATATAATAAAATAAATAAGATAGAATCATTAATCAATCTGACATAGTAATCTCAATATCCATCGGATCCCCGCAAACACAACATGCATGATTACGAATAGATGATCTTGATCATGAACGGAGCTCACAAGATCTAAACATGGTAGCATAAAGGAGTAGAAACAACCAGCTAGCTACTACATAGACCCGTAGTCTAAGGTGGAACTACTCACGCATCATACCGCAGGCTGGCATGGTGATGAAGAAGGCCTCTAGGATGATCTCTCACCTCCGGTAGGGTGCCGGGAAGAGCTTTAGATCCCCTCGATCTGGGGACGATGGTGGCGGCGGCTACAGACTGTTTCATGGAAGATTGATCGGGTACTTAGGGTTTTGGTACCGAGGGCTTCTTATAGGCGAAGAGGGAGGCCGAGTGGGTGACCGAGGCGGCTGCACCCCCCCTCCCAGGCGCGGGCCAGGCCTGGCTGCTCGGCCAGGGGGTGTGTACCCCTTGAGGCCCTCCTTCGTCTCGTCTTTTGGCTCTGTGTTCCCCATGATAAATTATTGACTTTGACTTTTGTCCCGTCCAATTCCGAGAATATTGATTTTCTGCCTTTTCTGGAACCAAAAATAGAAGAAAACAGGCGACTGGCACTGTGGCATCTTGTTAATAGGTTAGTCCCAGAAAACATATAAAAATACCTCAAAGTGTAGACAAAGAAAAGCAAAGCAGATACTAAACAAGCATGGAACATAAAAAATTATAGATACGTTTACGACATATCATAGCCATGGCACCTCCAGGCTTCCTGACCGTTGAACCCTATAACCCTAGATGGAATTGCCAGCGGTCACTAGATTAGGGCGTGCCTAGCCCGGATCTGTCCCTAGCCTCGCAGGGCCAGGGCATATGCGCACAACCTCTAGGACAGAGCCAAAGACATGGCGGCCGGAGCCCTATAGGCCCAGATCGGGCCCTCACTGGCCCAGATCCGGCCCTCACTGGCCCAGATCTGGCCCGCTTTCCTGACCACTGTTGTGCATAGCGCTGCCACCGCTACCCCTGCCTCGTCGTGCCTACCATCGCCTCTATACTGTCACCGTCTCGACTGCCCACTACCGCCAAGCTTGGACGCCATGGCACCACTGCGCCACCGCTGATAGGGAGCCACTACTAGGAAATAGGTCGTTTGTGGCGCACCTTGTCGGGGGGTTAACCTCGGGTAGGTCAGAGACGGGGAAAGACAGAGGTACTATCCCCGTCTGGTTTCCGAGCTACGGCCTAGGTCGGCCGAATCTTGGATATGTCGGCCGATGAACGAAGGCAAGAAGCCCATGTATAGGTATCGGGTAGTTACCCGGCCGAGTTAATGAGAAAATTGGCCGGGTTACCCAAATGATCTTCATGCAGGTAAGGAACGAGCCGAGTAAAACAAGGTAAGGCCGAGTGATACGAAGCTTGCAGGAGAAGGAGAGGCCCAGGGTCAACGTATAGCTGCAGGCTAGAAGGAATCAGGACTGGGCCAAGCACAAGAGACAAGGATGCACGGCGTCAGAGGGGCAGAAGAAGGTCACGAGGGTGACAGTCCTGAAGCCCGAGGCCCGCAGGAGGGGGGCCACTAGAGCCTTGCCGTCATTAGAAGGGCGACAGGGAAAGGAGGCCGCCGAACTACCATTTTTGGGACAAGCATATTCCACGAATATGCTTGCCTCGTCAGTCCTGAGGGCACCCAAGGCACCCCTTTATAAGGGGAGGTTTGGACCCTGAGGGAAAAGAAAAGAGAGAGAGGAGCACCGTTAGGCTGGGGAAATTCACATTGTTCCCCTGTAAACAGCTCGAGGAGCACTTGTAACCCATCAAGAGAGAAATAAAGTCCATCACTTTGGCAGCTTGAGTGTAACGACAGTTGCATCTTCCCTCCCCGGATCCCACTAGCATCCATTGGCCCCTTTCTTTAGCCTACCCATGGCATCTGCCGTGCCACCACCACGACAGTTGGCGCCCACCGTGGGGCCAGCAGCGATGCTAGCTGGAGTCGTGATCCGGACGGGAAACTTCATCAACACCGGCGAGCGCGTTGTTTCTGGCTTGGTCCAGAGATTTGGTCTCTGCGACTATGTCAGAGACAATGCAGGGAGCTTCAGGGGGAAAACCCCCCCGCGCAACGGGATCTTCATCGGCCTGGGCGAGCACAGGGTCTACGTCGGCGTCGACATCACCGACGTTTATCCTCACCAAGTTGTTGTTGCAGGGGAACCACCTCGAAGCGCGAAGAGCAGTCCATCAGGGGAGCATCGGGCGGGCAGCGTCGAGGTGATGGTCGCAGCAGGGACTCAAGCGGGAGCAGCATTAGCCGGGTCAAGCAGAGAACCCGCCGCAGGCGCGCAGGGTCCGCCTAAGCAGATCACACTGCAAACCGCCGAGGTAATTCCGCCAGTGACAAACCCAGCAGAGCTGCATGACACCACCCCAAAGGCACCAAGAGTGAGAGGACCACCTCTGGAGAGACCAGAGAACATTCTTCAGGCAACTATAGAGAACTTAACCACACCAGTAGCGCCGATACTTGATCCAGCAAATGCGCAGGCAGAGTTAGAGGAAACCAGGCAAAAGGTGCTAGTAGAGGCCAAAAAAGTATCAGCCCTGCGGGAATCCTTGAACAGGACCCTGAGAGAATATGCAAAAGCTAATAAGCTTGATATCGCACCCGAGCGGGTGGACGAACTAAGATTGAGAGGTAAGAACCTCATGAATGATATTAACAAAGAGCATGAAGCTCACAGAGCCGAATCAGGCGATTTGGGTTTGCCGAGGTATAGTACCCCGGCGAAAAACCTGAGAGCGGCAAATGCCGCAGCATTGGAATTAGAGGGATTAACAGGGGAAGCTCGGCAGAAACAACAAGAGAGAGTGAATGAGCTGGTGCGCATCGCGAACCAGCAAAATGAAGAAATGCTCAGAGCTAACCCGGCAAGACCAGGGGCTTCACGGATGGTTCATTCGGCAGGGGCAGCACCAGCTTTATCTGCGGCAGCGGCATCTTCACCTGGAAACAACGCTAGAAAAGAAAAAGCAGTAACCTCGGGGAAGAGGAACAAACAAATTGTTCCATATGACCCGGCAATAGCTGGAAAGGCAAATGAGAACAGAGGCAATGCAAGCCGAGGTAATA
This sequence comes from Avena sativa, assembly GCA_916181665.1. Classification (NCBI taxonomy): domain Eukaryota; kingdom Viridiplantae; phylum Streptophyta; class Magnoliopsida; order Poales; family Poaceae; genus Avena; species Avena sativa. Next base: position 158,145,978 of record OV702294.1, on the reverse strand, counting down.
GTGGGGAGAGAAACCACGGCCGCATGGAAAAGGACAACGGCGGCCGAGGTAATAGGGAGCACGGCAGGAAAGAGCCTGCAAGAGACAATCATGAAAACCAAACCCCGGCCGAGGTAAGAAGGGAAGTGCCGCTCAACCCGCAACCAAGACATGAGCCTCGGCAGGAAAGAGAAGTGAGGCCAGCTCGCTACAATCAGATGAATGAAAGGTACAATGATGGATATTCCGAGGTAGAATACGCAAACCAGGGTGGAAACAATCACTATGGGATGCAGGACAGAATCCTGTACAGAGATTTGCCAACAAATGATGCAAGAGTAAAGTTGGATCGGCTATACCGGTCCGAGCTATTGGAAGAGCAAGGTCCGCCAGGTCCGGCATGTTTTGGACCAAGGATCATGGGCGAACCACCAGTGCCGAATTTTCAGTTGGCAAGAGGCACAAAAACGTACAATGGAAGTACCAAACCACAAGACTGGTTGATTGATTATGCCACCGCTGTGAAGATAGCAGGTGGCAATCTGAGATGGGCTGTGCGGTATGTCCCACAGATGTTGGAAGGACCAGCCAGGGTATGGTTGAATAATCAACCAGCTGGCAGTATCAACTGCTGGTTGGATTTCGAAGAGATGTTCGTTAGCAACTTTACCAGCACCTACAAGAGACCGAATAGACCACAGCAACTAGCCATGTGCAAGCAGAGGCCGAATGAAACAGATAGAGAGTTCTTAACTCGATGGTGTAACCTGAGAAACTCATGTGAGGGAGTTATCGAATCGCAAGCGATCGCTTGGTTCGCGCAAGGTTGCCGTTATGGCAGCGTACTGTGGCAACGCCTGCAGAGAGATATGCCAACCACACTGGCAGAAACTATCAGAATAGCGGACTCCTATGCATTGGGTGACCCAACCCAACCGGAGTTAATGTCGGCAGATCATCGTGAGCAACAAGACCAGTACACGAGAGAATTGGCCGGGTCATCTAGGCGTGATTTCAGAGGAAGAAGAAGAGAAGAGAGGCCGAATTATAGATATAATTCAGCCCAGGTGGCGGCTGTAGCGCAAGATCAGCCGAGTCACGGAGCAACTCAACGACAGAAAAATGAACCTCAACAGTGGACATCAAGGAATGAGGGAAAGAGGCAATGGACCCCAGAGGAAAAGAAGCAATGGCAAGAGAGGCCGAAGTATACGTTCGAATCCATGTTAGATCAGCCGTGCAAATTTCACACATCAAACCCATCTAGACCGGCCAATCATACAACCCGACAATGCGCCTGGATGAAAAATGCGATGGGGAACCCGGCAGGAGTTCAGGTTTCTCATCAGGTGCAACAGCAGCATCAGCCGCAATTAACTGGAGCAAATACACAGCAACTGATGCTACCGCCCCCTCCCCCGAGGTACGATAACTCGGATCGAAGGGATGCAGTGCATCAAGTAATGAACCAGGGGCAGCACGGAAGGATAAATCCGGCGAATGCTGGACGTAATGATTACAGGGAACATCACCAGTCTTATTGTGTGTTCACGACGGAACAGCAGGACAAGCAGAGTGTGTAGCGCCGGCATATGGAAGTGAATGCAGTTGTGCCGGCAGTACCAAGATACCAGTCATGGTCTGATCAGGAGATGACCTGGAGCATGAAAGACCACCCCAGAATAATGCCAAGTCCAGGATCGTATGCACTCGTGTTGGATCCAACGTTTGTGGGACCAAGCATCAATGTGAAATTCTCAAAAGTACTCATCGATAATGGAAGCAGTATCAACATCATGTACAAAGATACCATGCACAAGCTCGGAATATCACAGAATATGCTGCAGTCCACGAGGACAACTTTCCATGGAATAGTGCCAGGGCTCTCATGTGAGCCCATCGGTAAAGTCCGAATCGACGTATTATTCGGTACAAGAGATAACTGCAGAGCAGAAAATTTAGAATTTGAGGTGGTCGATCTGGAAAGTTGTTATCATGCTCTACTCGGACGGCCCGCACTGGCCAAATTCATGAGCAGCTGTCATATAGGTTATCTAAAGATGAAGTTACCCGGACCACAAGGGGTGATAACAGTTGCAGGGGATTACAAGAAGTCAATGGAGTGTGCTTCGGCCGGGTCAAATTTGGCCGAGTCATTGGTTATAGCAAGAGAAAAGAAAAGGATTCAGGAGGTAGCAGCCCTCGCTCAATCAGCACAGTTAAGCATGCCGGCACTGACCAACCCTCATGGCAGTGTTTCTTTTCAGCCGACCAAAGAGACGAATAAATTTCAGATTGATGAGCAGTTCCCAGAGCGCACTGTTACTATTGGTGCAGGCCTTGACGCTAAATAGGAAAGCGAGCTCACCAACTTCCTCCGTGAGAATCGGGACATATTTGCATGGTCAACTCAAGATCTGCAAGGTGTGCCGAGGGAGTTGGCTGAGCACTCTTTAAACGTCAGGCCAGGAGCAAGGCCGGTGAAGCAACCTCTCCGCCGCTTCGCCGAAGACAGGAGAAAAGTAATAGGGGATGAAATAGCTCGGCTTCTCGCAGCCGGGTTCATCATGGAGGTGCTGTATCCGGATTGGTTATCAAATCCGGTACTAGTAGAAAAGAAAAAAGATGACCCCAATGTAGCCATTGTGTGGCAAATGTGTATCGACTACACTAACCTGAACAAGGCATGTCCGAAAGATCCTTTTCCTTTGCCTAGAATAGACCAAGTCATTGACTCGACCGCTGGCTGTGAGCTGTTATCATTTGTAGACGCGTATTCTGGTTTCCACCAGATACCGTTAAATCCGGCCGATCAAATAAAGACTGCATTTATTACCCCGTACGGGGCTTATTGTTATCGCACAATGCCATTCGGCCTGCGAAATGCAGGAGCAACGTATCAAAGGTGCATGCAAAAGTGCCTACATGATCAGATAGGAAAAAATGTACAAGTATATGTAGATGACGTAGTCATCAAAACTAAGGGGAGCAAAACCTTGCTAGAAGATATACGGCAAACTTTCACGAACCTGAGAAGGTTCCGAATGAAACTTAATCCAGAGAAGTGCACATTTGGCGTGCCGGCAGGAAAATTACTCGGTTTCCTTGTGTCCAGCCGAGGTATCGAGGCTAATCCAACGAAGATAAAAGCAATAGAAAGAATGGAATTGCCGAGATGCTTGAACGATGTACAAAAATTCACGGGCTGCCTGGCCTCGCTTAGTCGATTTGTATGTCGGCTAGGAGAAAAGGCACTGCCACTTTATCAGCTGATGAGAAAGTCGGACAAATTCAGCTGGACTCCCCAGGCGGACCTTGCATTTCATGAGTTGAAAAAGATGCTAGTTACGGCACCCATTTTAGCTTCTCCATTATCGAAAGAACCTATGCTACTCTATGTAGCGGCTACCAATCGAGTGGTTAGTACTGTGGTTGTAGTGGAACGACTTGAAGAGGGTAAGACAGTCCAGAGGCCAGTATATTATCTAAGTGAAGTATTATCCACTTCAAAGCAGAATTATCCGCACTATCAGAAGATGGCTTATGGAGTATATATGTCGGCAAAAAAGCTTAAGCATTACTTTGAAGAGCACCCCATCAAAGTAATCTGTGAGGCACCCATAGCCGACATATTGAACAACAAAGATGCAAGTGGCCGAATAGCAAAATGGGCAATCGAGTTATCACCGTATGCTCCACAATTTGATAGGAGAGACGCGATCAAATCTCAGGCTGTCGCCGACTTTCTCGTAGACTAGGCCGAGGTGCAATATGAGCCACCACTGCCAGATCCAAATTACTGGACAATGCATTTTGATGGTTCCAAACTAAGGAACGGTTTGGGAGCAGGAATAGTGCTAACCTCGCCTAAAAAAGATCAGTTGAAATATGTACTGCAAATACATTTTGCCGCATCCAACAATGTAGCTGAATATGAAGCACTAGTTCATGGATTGAAAGTGGCGAAAGAAATTGGTATACGCCGAATTCTATGCTACGGTGACTCGGATCTAGTAGTACAGCAAGTATCGGGCAGTTGGGACGCATTAGATGCTAATATGGCTTTATACAGATTCCATGTGCAAAAGATAAGTGGATATTTTGAAGGATGTGAATTCCACCACATACCACGAGCAGAAAATGACGCTGCTGACACATTGTCAAAATTAGGATCAACCCGGCAATCAATTCCGCCAGGTATTGCCCTGGAGCACCTCAGGAAACCATCAATAAACCCATCACCAGAGTCCGAATCAATCTTTATCCCAGCAAGTTCTGCAGAGAATCATACGCCAATGGAGATAGATCCGCAGAAAGATTCGGAATCCCTAAAGAGAGGGACAGCTAAGGTAATAGCAATCATGGAGAGAGCCGAGGTATATACGTCGGCAGAAAACATGGAGATAGACACTGAGATCACTGCAGAAAGAGTAACGCCGATATGGGCGCAACCCATATTTTCGTACCTAAAAGACGCGGTATTGCCGAGTAATGAAATATTAGCCAGACAAACCATCAGAAGAGCAAAAGCCTATACAATCATAAACAATGAGTTATATAAGAGAAGCGTAACAAATATATTGCAAAAGTGCGTGAGTTCCACAGAAGGTCAGGAAATCCTTCTAGACATACATCAAGGAGAATGTGGGCACCATGCCTCATCTCGCGCTTTAGTAGCCAAGGCTTTCAGGCATGGATTTTACTGGCCAACGGCGTTAAAAGAGGCAGAAAAATTAGTTAAGAAGTGCAATGGGTGTCAGAGATATGCAACCAGAATACATATGCCGTCGGCCGAGTTAAAAACAATACCCATCACTTGGCCATTTTCTGTATGGGGTTTAGACATGGTGGGACCTTTCAAGCCGGCGAGAGGAGGAATGACCCACATCTTGGTTATGGTAGACAAGTTCACAAAGTGGATTGAAGTAAAACCAATCAAAAAGTGTGATGGGCACACAGCAGTGAAATTTCTCAAGGATATCATCTTGAGATACGGATACCCACATAGCATTATTACGGATAATGGCACGAACTTTGCAGAAGGAGCCTTCGCCAGATTTTGCCAAGAGAAGCACATAAGACTAGATGTTGCCTCGGTGGCCCACCCAGCATCCAATGGGCAAGTTGAAAGATCTAATGGACTGGTGTTATCAGGAATAAAACCACGACTTGTTGAACCTTTGCAACGGTCGGCAGGATGTTGGATCGAAGAAATCCCAGCCGTGTTATGGAGCCTCCGGACTACTCCGAATAGATCAACAGGTTACACTCCATTCTTTCTGGTATACGGGGCAGAGGCCGTACTCCCGGCCGACATAATCTATGACTCGCCAAGGGTTGCTCAGTACACAACCTCAGAAACAAATGAAATAGCTCGGCAAGATGCCGTAGACCTGTTGGAAGAAGCCAGGGAGTTGACATTATCACGATCGGCCATTTATCAACAGAACTTACGGCGATATCACAGCAAGAAAGTGAATCCAAGAGTATTCAAAGAAGGAGATTTAGTCCTCCGGCGGGTGCAGCGCACGGCCGGCATGCACAAATTATCACCCCCATGGGAAGGACCATTTATCGTGAGCAAAGCATTGCACAACGATGCATATTATCTGATCGATGCTCAATCCCCTGGAGAGAACAAGGCAGACAAAGCTGGTGAAGAAACGAAGCGCCCCTGGAATGTGGCTTTACTTCGGCCGTTTTACTCGTAGCGTTCTATCTCAAGGTCAAAATCCAATAATGTATTTGCATCTCGGCACCCAGAGCAGTGACTCGGGGACTGCCATAGGATATATTTATGTCATATCATGTATTTCAAACCTCGGCACCCAGAGCAGTTACTCGGGGACTACAATATGTTATGTTAATTCATGTTAGATGGTTAAACCTCGGTACCCAGAGCAGTTACTCGGGGACTGCCATATGTAATGATTATTTCGTATTATATGTTTTGACCCTCGACACGCAGAGCAATGGCTCGGGGACTGCCATATGGTATATTCATTTCTTTCGCGTTACATACTTGAACATTGGCGATCAGAGCAGTGGCTCGGGGACTGCCGTATGTTGTGTTCCTTTCATGTTACGAATATGTACCTCGGTGCCAAAAGCATTGACTCAGGGACTATCATATGATATGTCAAACGCGTATTGACACTTAAACCTCGGCATCTAAAGCAACGATCCGGGGACTACCGTATGATACCTCAAACCTATGCTAAATGCAATCATATCAGTTTTATACCACCTCCGAAACGTGATTTATATAAGTTCCGGACAGTAAACGACGATCCAGCGATTGTTGCTTGCTCCCACAACGGAGTAGTTAACTTATATTCAAAACAGGTCAATAGCGTAGATATTCAGCGCTAATGCCTGGATAAGATCATCAAAATAACGGCAAAGTTGAGCCCTAAAAGATGAAGAAATTACGAGCCAGCAAGGCAAGAATTCGGACGAGCATCCACTTAACAAAGAGTCTCAAAAACACATAGCAAAAGAAGTTCGAATCATACGAGTTGACAAATTTTTCGTCTACATTATACGCCCGGCATACCAGGGATCGCAAATAACCTAGGCGTTGTTCGTTGGAGGGGCAGCTCCTTGCTCAGGTGCGGGGCACTCCGAAGTAGGAGGAACTTCGACTGAGGTCGCCTCGCCCTCCGCCGACCCAGGTGCAACTTCGGCGGTATCACAGGGTTGTTCAGGAGCGTCAGTACGTGCGGTAGAATGCCCGGTGCCTTTAGAGGAGGACCGCGCATCACCGTTGCTATCCGAGCTTGAGCTGGAGCTATCGGATGTGGCCGAATCATCTTCACCTTCCCCGTGCTCAGCTGAATCATCACCCGAAGCACCTTCATCCGGATCGGGGAGAAAACTCGGCCCTTCATTCCAAGTGTGCACGTCGGCATACTCGACGAGCTGGAAAGCCCGAGCTTGCCGAAGAGCAACGAAGGTGGGATCTTCAACCCAGCGGGAGCCAGTGCGCAGATTCCTCAGAATGTCAAGGGAGATGTCTTCATACCATGACATGATTATAGTAAGGGCCATGTCGGCACCAGCACGCGCAGCAGATTCTCTCCAAAGACTCAACTGCCTCTTAGATGCCATCAGCCTTGTCACCAATAACTTGATTTCATTGATATCAGGAGTCCCTGAGGTATTCGGCCAGAGTGCATGATAAGCTCGGATAGCGGCCTGCACCAAGTCCCGGCCCATAATTTTCATCGGACCAACTGCAGCACCAACAACAACCAAGAAATCCTCCATCGAATATTCAAAGTCAACAGCAAGTTCACCTCGACGAGCGCGAGCTGCAAGAACAGCTTTAGAACTCACCGGTTTGGCCTCGGGGAAGTGATCTGCGCAAAACATGGACGTGTCAAAGGATAGCAGCGACGACAAAGCAAAAATATAGTTCGGCCAGGCCAACTAACTTACGATGAATGTAGCTCATCATTATCTGAAGATCTTTGGCCCAAGCAGCTTTACTCTTCTCGAAACGAGCAATTTCCTCGCTCAAACTGCGAGTTTTAAGTTCGGCAGCTTCGAGGAGTTCTTTGTTCTTCTGTAAATCCAGAGTCAGCCGATTCTTTTCCTCGGCAAATTCTTGGTCGACCTTCTCTAGCTCGGACTTCTGAGAGAGCTTGAGTGCATTCACCTCGGATCTCAGGCGAGCTATCTCATCATCTTTTTCTTGTAGTTGCGCCGAATGAACTGCGCTTTGTTCTAAAAAATGAAGCATCACGTCAGGCATGGGCACGCAATCTTGTTGCGACACTGCAAAGTCTTGCAACTCGGCTTTACCACAGCCCAACGCAATAAGGAAACTTAGTATAGATACTAAAAGGAGAAGGAGTAAAGTAGAAAGGAAACTAACCTTCCAAGGTCTTGATCTTCTTTTCAAGGCGGATATTGAGGTTATTGATATTACCTATTCAATAAGAAGTAAGCCGGCATTCCGCGGACGAGTATATGAGAAAGGTGGAAATAAGGAAAACGAACTATCGACTTACCGGCCTTGTTTGCCACAGGCAGAACTTTCTCGTACTTCTCTTCCAGCTTGCGGTGCGAAAAAAGCAACCTCTGGAACTCGGCGGTCCATCGGTCATGTGCAACCTGAGCAATGGAGCAAAATGATAAAACAACAAGTAAAAGCTATACCAAATCCGAATCAAGCAAAGCTTAATTCGGCTCTAGGTGGCTGGATATTCAAAGCAATACCAGATCCGAATCAAGCAAAGCTTAATTCGGCTCTAGGTGGCTGGATATTCAAAGCAATACCAGATCCGAATCAAGCAAAGCTTAATTCGGCTATAGGTGGCCGGATATTCAAAGCTATACCAGATCCAAATCAAGCAAAAGCTTAATTCGGCTCTAGGTAGCTGGATATTAAAAGCTAAACTAGATCCGAATCAAGCAAAAGCTTAATTCGGCTCTAGGTAGCTGGATATTAAAAGCTAAACTAGATCCGAATCAAGTAAAGCTCACTTCGGCTCTAAGTGGCTGGATATTCAAAGCTAAACTAGATCCGAATCAAGCAAAGCTCACTTCGGCTCTAGGTGGCTAGATATTCAAAGCTATATTAGATCCGGGTCAAGAAGGACTAGACTCAGATCTAGGTGGCTAGATCTTCAAAGTTAAACTAAATCCGAATTAAGCAAAGCTTAATTCGACTACAGGTGGCTGGATATTCAAAGCTATGCCAGATCCGAGTCAAGAAGGGCTTAACTCGGCTCTAGGTGGATGGATATTCAAAGCTACACCAAGTCCGAATAAACTATGAACTAGATGGCCGGACTAACAAACCTTAACAATAAAATTAAGTCAAACTTCCAAGCATACAACAAGTTATTTCCTTGCAAGTTTCGGGGACTAGAGAATATGGTAACATCTGGAGAATAATTTAAGACTCAGAGATAAAATAATTACCGCATTCATCTTGTTGGTATCAATGATAAACTGGGCAGCATGGTCAAAACGGCCGCTGATGTCAGAAAGCTGGAAAGGTTGGTTGGCTGGATTACCCTCAAATTGATCAGCAGCATTCCAGTTATTGGCATACTCAACTAGCGTTCCAAGGCTGTTCCCGCTAGTTGTCCGAGTTAGAACTTTACCCCGGGCAGGCGGTCCGACCACGGCAGTCGCAGGGCTCTTATGAAGAGTAAGCTGGCTGCCGGTGGCCGAGGTGACAGTGACTTTGGCAGATGCAGCTCCCTTACGCAGCGCGTCTGCAATACTCGGCTGAGAAGAGCCGGCAAGACCTTTCTGAGAAGAAGTCTTGACGGCAATAACACTTTTCTCCTTAGAAGAGGCGTCAGCAGGAAGTTGCGCCTCCGAAGTGGGGACGGAGTCCTTAGGACCAGCGGAGGATAAGCTCGCAGAGGGCGCCGGGGCAACGACCTTTTCGGCCAAGGTCGGGACGACCGTAGAAACTGCCGGAGTAGATGGAGGCTCAATGGTAACGCTGGGGCCCATAGAGGGGACAGCTGGCTCAACGAAAACATTGGAGGGCCGGATCGGATCCAGATCAATGGAAGAGGTCTCAGGAGCATCACGACGAACAGGCGACGTATTTGGAGCGGGGGGAGAAGCGGGACGAATAGGACTAGGAATTCGGGTGTCATCAGCGGGAGGAGGAGATGACGGCCGAATCGGACGGTTAGTCATACTAGGACCGCCGGGTTTAACAGACAGAGGAGCGCTGCAAAAATAAGAAAGAAGATTCGTCGGTATGGGAGACAGAGAGAGAAACAAGAAATATAGGCAAAAGAACTTACCCAGCAACCCCGGGCATAGTCTTGCGCCTGGGAGGATTCGGAGCGGATTTCTTTATTCGCTTCTTAGGAACCGCCTCCGAGGCACTAGCAGGAGCCCCGCGCTTCCCCGAGGTAACGGGAGGCCGGGAAGCAATAGGTTCGGCGTCGTGAACCTGACCGGCCGGATTAGCTGGGAAAGTAGAAGCCGGAAATGCATAAGAAATAGGCATGGCGGCAACTACCTCAAGAATTTGGACCTCGCCCGAATCACCTTCCTCCTCTTGCGCTGAAGTCTTGCCGCGAGCTCGAGCCGGAGCAGGATCCGACTTAGGGACGAACTCCTCGGAGTCCGGCTCGCCATTATCCGGGGTACTCCTGTCTGCGGGCCAAGGGAGCTGCAGAACTTCGGCGTCCTCATTCTTCTGCTCTGCGAACCTCTGCAGGACAAGGAGAAAGAAAATCATGTAAACCAGTCTCTAGGAACTGAGGAAAAATAGAGTAATGGAGATTAGGCATACCTCGGGAGGCGGACGGTCGCGGGTGAATGGTCTTAACCCCCAAGACCAATCCTCAGGCATCTCAGTCTTGAAGATAGCTCGGACGCGCTTATGAATAAGGTAATTGTCCAACTCCACGGTCGAGACTCGGTTAGGGTCAAGAGGACCACTCATGTAGCATAGCTTGTGGGTCCGCTGCTGGAAGGGGCAGATCCGGCTACTAATAAAAGTTGCCATCAGGTCTTCGCCGCACAACCCGGCCCGGATCAACTCTTTTAGCCGAATCTCGAAGGCCTCGGCCAGGGCATGAGTTTTCCTCGGGTTATAGAGCCAGTTCACTTTGGAAGGTGGGCCAATTGAGAATGGAGGGAGCCGAATCTTGTCTTCCGCCCCTCTGTTCTTGACATAGAAGAATGATTTGTGCCATTTCTTGCATGACTCCAACCCAGTGACACGGGGGAACACGGATTTCCTCCGAGGTGTAATAGACGCCGCCCCACATTGGGTGAGCAACTTCTCGGAAGGATGCAGAGATTTGTCGGGAACGACGTTGGAGCGGATCTGGAAGAACTTCGACCAGACGTGCACTGACGGCCACAGGCCGAAGTAACCCTCCGAAGCGGAGATGAAAGCAGAAAGAGAAGCTATGGCGTTCGCAGGAAGGTGATACGGCTGAAGGCCGAAGAAATCAAGGAATTCTCTAGCAAAATCGCTGAGAGGGAGACCGAAGCCGCGGGCGAAGTGAGACATGAAGACCACATACTCGCCCTCTCTGATAACTGGAGAGGATTCGCTGCCGGGTAAACGGCAGGAAACCTCGGCAGGAATCCGTCGAGTTCGGATGAGCCATTCAATCTCACGGCGCGTGACTGAAGAGCCTTGCCATGATCCACGCTCGGGCCCAGAGCTAGCGTCATCGTCCTCAACAAGAGCACCGCTAAACAAACTAGACATGGGTGCGCCGGAGAGATCGCCGGAGGAAAAACTGGCGGCGGACGGGAGCTTAGAGCTACAAGGCCCCGTCGGAACTCAGCACGAAAACAATGGCGAAGAGAGGAGGAACCGCCGCCTGAGCACGAAAACGGAGCGGATCGATCTAGGGCAAGATCAGGGCAAGATGGTCAGAAAGGACTCACCGACGGCGGAGCCACAGCCGTAGAGCGCGGGCAAACGACGCGGCGGAATCCTCACCGGCGGAGGCTCTGGCGGATGAACGGCGGCGGAGCGGCAAGAGAACACGCAGGCGAAGGGAAGAAGGATAGCGGACGCGAGCGATAAGGGGAAAGATGAACCCTGCGGGCGCGTTTCCCCTCTTTATAGTCAAGCCACGAACAGGGAGTAGGATCGTGGATGTGGCAGTTACCCGTGTAGATCGTGGGAACAGCACGAACGCACGACGGTAAGTGGAGCCACACCAACGGCCACAGACAAAGAAAAGTGGTTACGATCCCGAGGGGAGCGGCACACGAGGCGTCGCGGCGGCGGCGCAGCAGGAACAGGGTTCACTGTAGCTTGTCAGTAAGTACTGTAGAAGGACCTAAAAACTAGAAGAGCAATGATGGGGTGATACGTAGGACATGGAGTACGATGGAAGGAACGAGGAAACCTCGGACGAGGCCATAGCTCGGAAACAATACTTAAGAAAGTAATGAAGCTGATATAACCCGGCCAAAGCTATTGACAGGGCCACACCAGCTTCGGGGACTAATGTCGGGGGGTTAACCTCGGGTAGGTCAGAGACGGGGAAAGACAGAGGTACTATCCCCGTCTGGTTTCCGAGCTACGGCCTAGGTCGGCCGAATCTTGGATATGTCGGCCGATGAACGAAGGCAAGAAGCCCATGTATAGGTATCGGGTAGTTACCCGGCCGAGTTAATGAGAAAATCGGCCGGGTTACCCAAATGATCTTCATGCAGGTAAGGAACGAGCCGAGTAAAACAAGGTAAGGCCGAGTGATACGAAGCTTGCAGGAGAAGGAGAGGCCCAGGGTCAACGTATAGCTGCAGGCTAGAAGGAATCAGGACTGGGCCAAGCACAAGAGACAAGGATGCACGGCGTCAGAGGGGCAGAAGAAGGTCACGAGGGTGACAGTCCTGAAGCCCGAGGCCCGCAGGAGGGGGGCCACTAGAGCCTTGCCGTCATTAGAAGGGCGACAGGGAAAGGAGGCCGCCGAACTACCATTTTTGGGACAAGCATATTCCACGAATATGCTTGCCTCGTCAGCCCTGAGGGCACCCAAGGCACCCCTTTATAAGGGGAGGTTTGGACCCTGAGGGAAAAGAAAAGAGAGAGAGGAGCACCGTTAGGCTGGGGAAATTCACATTGTTCCCCTGTAAACAGCTCGAGGAGCACTTGTAACCCATCAAGAGAGAAATAAAGTCCATCACTTTGGCAGCTTGAGTGTAACGACAGTTGCATCTTCCCTCCCCGGATCCCACTAGCATCCATTGGCCCCTTTCTTTAGCCTACCCATGGCATCTGCCGTGCCACCACCACGACACACCTGTAAACAACATCTGTGGCGCACTAGGGGTGCGCCACGGGCCTCGCGCTACGGCTATCTCCTAGCCGTGGCGCACTGCCCGGTGCGCCACGGTTATGTCAAGATAGGCGTAGCGCACCTGCTAGTGCGCCACGGCTATGTGGGCAGGTACTCTACACTTTGGATCTTCTGTGGCGCACATTGCAGTGCGCCACTAAGTTGCACAAGTGCGTTTTAGTTGTAGTGCGCCAGAAAAGCTAGGACATGTGTGCCACGGGTGTCTTTTTTTTAGAGCCAGATGATATACAATACAGATTATATACAATATTATAGGCAGATATACACACATATATAAGATATACAGTTATATATATAAATACACAATTCGCAAAACAAGATTGAAACAAATACATATAGATAAGTCTCATACATGAATACATAGTATAAGTTACATTGTTTCGATCAAGTTACAAAGTAGTTGGTGACATGCGAATACATGTGTCTCGAACAAGTTAGAGCTCGGAAGCTCGCCTAGACATCTAAACTAGCTAGACACAAACGCGGGATAAACAACCAAAGAAGATAAGCATGATCACCGCGACGAAGGTGTAGGTATTCATCCGGTTCCTCGTCCTAACTCCCGCTAGATAGCACGTGTATCTAGCTTCCGCCTCCGCCATAGTGTTGTATCCATTGTAGCTATTGCCGCTGAAATGGTGCACCTGTCTCTGGCAGTCTTCTCAATCATCGTAGACTCCGGGAACCCGTCCCTTGTACACGACGTACCACATCATCTACAAGTTGACAATAATAATTAACCGGTGATTGAAAAAAACATGTATAATTAAAGTCGCATATGAAGATACACTTATAGAAAGTACTCCTAAATCAAAAAGACCAAACTCAAAAAGAATGCCTCATATATAACTAGGTTGTTCGACACAGGAATATGCTACGATGGAACCGTCCGCCAAGTAGGATGCACAACACCTAGACGTGTGCATATCACAAGGCGGACAATCCCATCGCAGCACATTCACATATATAGTGTGCCACGACATTTCAATCATCGGCATTATTCTCGAAAAATACCAAAGTAACTCGAAAAGAATGCCTCATATATAACTAGCTAGGTCGTTGGACACATGAATATGCTACGACGGAACAGTTAGCCAAGTAGGATGCACAAGACCTGGACTTGTGCATATCACAAGGCTAACTATCCCGTCGTAGCACATTCACATATATAGTGTGCCACGACATTTCAATCATTGGCATTATTCTCGAAAAAGACCAAAGTAAATCAAAAAATGCCTCATATATATACATAGGTCATTGGACACAGGAATATGCTACGATGGAACTGTAAGCCAAGTAGGATGCATAACACCTGGACTTGTGCATATCACAAGGCTCACAATCCCATCGTAGCACATTCACATATATAGTGTGCCACGACATTTCAATCGTCGGCATTATTCTCAAAAAAAGACTAATAAAGTAAGGAAAAAAAGAAGGACCAAAGTGAGCAAAGGACCAAAGAGTAAGCAAAAAAACCAAGCATTGATTGATATATAGTAAAAATAAGCAAAATAAGTAAGCGATGATTCATAAACCTAATAATATAAGTAGTAGCATGTACACTTGTCAACACACACAAAGGTCATATATAGTTTGTAACTACAACTAGGCCAACATCAAGCCTTCTGGCTCGGCTTAGGGATCTCCACGAGGACGCCTTGTCTCGTCATGAACTTCCTATAGTCACCCTACATCTCTAGGCGATCTTCTATGTCACGGTTATTCGGGATATTTCCTCCATAGAAGATACCCCCCGAAGTCATGACATCACGAAAGATGATTGCCCCAAACTGCTGCTGGATGCGATACATCTCTTGTCTAATATCTGAATCAGTGATCTTGTCCTTTGCTTCGGCCCACTGTTTGAGATGATCTGGCAGCGTAGAATTCTGATGGTCAAGTAGGAACGCCCTCATGTGATGGAGTGCGTAGTAGGCTTCCTTCTTACTATTTTCCGGCTGCTTTACGCAGGGGAACTCCGTTACGTGGTTGAAGACGTGCCAGCCGAACTTGACCTTCATACGCACGCAGGTGGTGCCTTCCGTCGAGGCATAGCCAGTGAGAGCATCATCCAGAACTTCCTTGATCTTGTCGTAGTTTTTCTTCTTTTCTAGACTCCCCGAGTCGAAATACGTGGCGTGCGAATGCTTCGGCGATAAGGAGATGAGCGTGAAGTGTTCATCTCTGCGCAAAAAATTCAAATGGAATGTGTTGGAAAAAGAATGATGATAATCTAATAAAGCCAATCAACGGTGGCGAGTGAATAACGAATTACTCGGGAAACTAAGGCACGAGAATGTATTCCTTTGTCTTGTTCGCCACGAGGATTTTTTTAGGTATGAGGCCACGATACGTCGTTCAGCGGGGGAACCCAAGTAGCCGTCACACATGTAGTAGGGGTCCACTATAGCGATGCTCGGTGTGTTCTCTCTAATGATCTGCATGGACAGGCTGAGAGAAAACAGGCGGACCATAGTATAGTGCAACGGGTATAGGTGGAACATATTGAAGATGTCGTCGAACCGCAGGAAGAACAGATCCGCAGGGGCATTGTTGACGAAGCCCAAGCCTGGTGG
Organism: Avena sativa; assembly: GCA_916181665.1. NCBI lineage: Eukaryota > Viridiplantae > Streptophyta > Magnoliopsida > Poales > Poaceae > Avena > Avena sativa. The sequence goes on along the minus strand of OV702294.1, from coordinate 158,130,605 downwards.
CACCTTAACCACGAATACGGGGTGCGAGGGATCTTTCTCCGCCAGAAGGTGTCTCTCTATCGTTAGCACGCCGTCATGCACACTCTGCAGTTCCGAACTGGCGAGCCTCCACAAATTCTTAGGTAGCATGGGATCACCCGCCACATGAATCCTCCATATAATACCCTCGGGTCTTGGTGGCCCGTCCCGAAACCTGATCGGATTCGCAGTTGACGCCATCGGCTGGCTCGAGCTGCTAGATTTTCTTTTCCTGCCCCTTTTTCCTTTTGGAGAGCGGGCAGGCACCGCAATCTGAGCACCGGCCGCCCTATGTAGTGTGTTAGGGCTGGAATAAAGGTCTGGTTGGTTGTATCAGCTGACTCTGTAAAGGCGCAAGCTGGAGGCGTCTCCTGAGAACCAAACCGACGCTTGGTGATAGTGGCTTTCTCTGTGGGGCCACCAGCTAGGTCTTTGTTGCTAAACTGAGTGTTGAAGAAGTGATCATTCCAGTCTTCGTCGTCCTCGGTCGGATCCTGCGCCATGTGCATATCATCAACATGACCATCCGACCCACCGCGTGGAGGTGACGGTGAGGGCGGTAAGGGGGCCTTGCCACCGCTTGTCGCTGGCACGACAGGCGGTGCTGTTGTCTGTGGCGTGATGGCCCCCGCCGTCCCCAAACGGTTCATGCTATTTGGCCATTGCAATAATAAGCCGAAGCAACTTCTGAGGATAGCCGGCTCTTCTTCATCCGCTCCTGGGGGTTGAATGGGAGGTTCCAGGTCGTCGCAGCCCCTTAGCACCCGACTATTTTAACCCCGTGCACGCTATCTGGCATCGGCCTTGAGTGGAATGTGCGCTGCAAGGATTGAATGATGGTACCCTTGGAAACATCCCTCAGCTCGTTGATCACGTAGCATAAGAGAGTGCAAGGAACATCTGTCTGCGGAAAACATGTACGGCGTCGTCAGAGATGCCATAAGAGTAATAAATGGCGTGAAAGGCGGTAAAGCAATTTGTTTACCGTGATGGCGTCGAGATCGGCTAATGTCAAGGCACCGCATACGGCGACGGGCGTGCAAGATACGGAAGGGCTGCTTGATGGCGCGGTGCTGGCCGCCGATGTATTCTCCCTACCGGGTGCTTGGAGCTCCGGTGCCACCGCGACGATGGCAGGGGGGCCACCAACATGTCCGGCTCCGCGGTGATGGCAGGGGGAGTCACCAACTCTTGCGGCGCCGCGGTGCTAGCTGGCGGAGTCACGAACATGTAGTTCGCCTGATTCGTCGGCGCCGCGTTGTTCGAGTGGCTGCTGACCATGCTTGGAATAGGGCACGGCCCTACTCGACCACCCGCACTCCAGTTTGCTATTGACTCCACCAAGGTAGGCAGGATGGACGTGAGTGTGATTGCCAGGTTGTCTTGGACGATCTGCAGGATCCATGCCACTTGTTCCTTAAGTTCTTGAACCTCACGGTTTTCCTCCTCGCTCCTTCCCGACGGCGCCACATGCGTCCTCGGCGGAGGACCAAAATGATCCACCCAATTCTTACCCCCGAGGCCGGCCAGACGGCCAGCCGACGACGACTTCTTCGTAACCGGCTCTATTTTCTTGGCCCGGTTCATCGCCCTGTTAAAAGGGTTATCCCACCGGTTGGCCGCCGTCGACCCCTGGGATGAGGAACCCTGGGATCCATGACTAGCAACAATTTCCTCCTCCTGCAGAAGAAGTAACAGTGAATTGTTTAGAAACTAGACTTCATCGATTAGAATGCAATCGAGTTGATCCGCGGTAATTAGATTACTTACAATAATTTCCTTGAATTCCTTCACCGCAGGATCCGCGGTGAGTTGTTTGGTTTTTGGGTCCACATGGTAACATGCCCTGATGAAGTTTCGAACCTGCCCGGGTTCGAATTTCGCAAAGGGGTTTTCTATCCCCTTAGATCTATACTCTTCGTCCTCCTTATTCCATTTGGCCTCCGCGGTTTTGTATCCACCATATCTGAGATGGTGATGACCTATATTCATCGCCTGCAGCACCTTTCCCCGATTACTATTGGCCAGGGCTCTTTCGGATTCACACCTCTCCTTGAACTCCCGGAACTGATCTTCGGTGATTTGCGGGTCAATCTTCTGGATCTCCTCGAGACTTTTGCCTTCTTTATAGATCTTCTTCTTTATCCGGGTTCTACAGCTGGCCAGGGCGATGCTCATCTTTGTGAGGGCGGATTTGTTTACTTCGTTCCCATGATAATTTGTGTTCTGATACTTAGCGGGGAACTTGTATCTTGCGTGCAGCTTCTCGAAGAGGAGTGTGCGCAAGTGGCCATTATCTTTATGCCGGAGATTCTCGGTGTTGATCGGGTGATCGCCGCCACTTGCCCACCATACCCTTTGACGACAAGGTCGGGCTCCAAAGGAACCCCTTTTGGGCTCACTTCGGTAATTTCCTCCCTGACGGTGCCGACCGTGTTCAGGCGCCGTTCCTTCGGCTTCTTCTTCTTCTTAGGAGGATTGCTACCACTCCATGTGCCCTCGCCGCCATCAGTGGTTTCATCACCCGCCGTTCCTTCGGCTTCTTCCTCCGCGTCTTCCATCTCATCATCCTCGCTCTCCGAAGGATGGTATTCTTCATCGTCTTCTAGCCGCTGGGCCGCCTCCCACAATGTCAATTGTTTATTCGGAGGTCTGAGTTATCCTTCAGCGCTGATGCGCTTAGAACATCCAGCCTCGTCGTTGTCACACATCTTTGCACTAATAAAAAACAAATAATTGGTTAAATGCACGGAAAAATCCGGCATGACCTTTGCTAATTTTCTTAAACTAGGAGTGTCCGATTTCTGCCAAAACGGAAGTTAATCAACATTCCGGCAAAAATCAGGACTCATTTCATACAAGAACCTGCATACACAACATAATAAAGTGCTTCATATACAAGCACAAGCACAATTTCAAGTGCTACAATTATATCACCACAGATTATATCAACTGTCATTGATGACAGCAAGCAAATACATGCTCTTATATGACAGTATGGATCATCAGTAAATGTGTACACATTGTTTGTACACATTTTTTATGATAGCAAGTATATGACAGCAAATATGACAACAAGTATGGATTATATGACAGCAAGTATATGACAGCAAATATGACAGCAAATAACAAGTTCATCAGTATATACACATTGTTTGTAGTTGCTGGATCAGCCACAAATTAGGGGGTGCACCCAGGAGTGCAAAACAAGATGCTAGGGGGTGCACCTCTGATACAAGCTAAATTTGGATAAACCCGAAGCTAGGGGGTGCACCCAGGAGTGTCCACCTAGGAGTGCAAAACCAGATGCTTTTTAACAAGCTAAATTTTCTAACCCTAGCTAGCTTCTTGTACATAGACTGATCTAATAAAAATTGTTGAAACTTTTATTCTGTCCTCCTGCTGATGCTGTCCACCATCTTGCAGATGCCCACTAGAGAGAACCAAACCCCCTATTCTTTTCTTTTCTACTCTCCTTTGGCAATTGGCATGCACTAAAGGAGAACCTTATCTACATTTACACCAACTCGGATGAGTGAGCTGATCTTGCAGTGGGAACAGGTAGGAAGCAAGGTCGTTTGGTCATCGAACTTTTCATCATAACTCATCAGGACAGGAAGGAAAATCGATAGAGGGGATGAGGAGGCACAGTTGCAGATTTGTAGAAAAGATGTAAAGCTTTGCACTTTGCATCAGTACATGGGAATTTCAGGCTCACATGGTCCATTCCAATCCAAGGCCAACAGTATTTCAGTTTTCCTTCAAGAAAACTAACTTGTTCACTAAGAAAGTAAAATAAAGATGAAAGAATAACAACTCAAGAACTCACAGTCTCTCAGATGGTCTGCATATCTTGGCTGACCCACCTGCAGTGACACAACACTGCATGCATATCCTCATGTACTAGTAGTTCTACTTGAAATCTTCCACGAAATTGTAACTAGATTCGTCTACATGTAATATAGTTGGGATGACAAACATGAACTACTGATTATCAGGAGCTACTGCTGCCTCTACAATGTTGTTTCTTTCACATCGTCACATGAACTTCTACTACTACATAAAAGTCTTTAGGGTGATATTTAACAAGCTAAATTTGCTAACCCTAGCTAGCTAAATTTTCTAACCCTAACCCTAGCTAAATTTTCTAAGCCTAGCTAGCTAAATTTGCTAACCCTAACTAGCTAAATTTTCTCCTGCAATCTTGCTCCTTGAGAGAAAAAATGGAACGCAAGAGAGTTGTTCAGAGCAGCAGTACCGTGTGGGCAGGGAGAGAGGGAGAGAGGGGAGAAGGCTCACCTCCTCTGAGATGAGGATGACGACGAGCGTATGGGCGAGGCGGCGGCCTCCTCCTCTTCAGCCTCAAGCGGCGGGGGCTCCTACTCCTCCACGGATCGGCAGCGACGCGGGCCTCCTCCTCCTCGGGCGGCGTGAGCCTCCTCCTCCACAAGCGGTGCGGGCCTCCTCCTCCTCCACAAGCAGCGCGAGCCTCCTCCTCCACAAGAGGTGCCGCATCCTCCTCCTCGAGAGCGCAGCGGTGGCGGATCGAGAGCGCAGCACGGCGGGTCTCGATGTGGTGTCTGAGATGGAGATGAGAGAGGCGCACGTGCGCGGTTGACTAGTCCAACCCACTTAGGCGTAGCGCACCCTGGCCAAGTGCGCTACGGGTAAGTGGGTTGGACTATCAGATAAGAGGGCGGCCACCCCACTAGTTAACACTAGCACTGTCTTATCCCACTGGTTCTGCCCACTGCTCTATTCTAAACTTGTGAGCATCAGGTTCGAATCCTGGTGCCCCACTTTTTTATTTTTACTTTAAAAATACTTTTAAATGTTTCAAAAAATGCCCAAAAGTGGTGATATATGCCATAGAAGTTTTGTTTTGTTTTTAAAATACTTTTAAATATTCCAAAAATGCCCAAAAGTGATAATATATGTCATAAAAGTGGTACAAATATGATTCAAAGTATAACTAAATTTCATAATAATTTGTCCATGAATATTACAATCTTTTTCGACCACGCTTTTTACAATATTTTTTGAGCTAGCGTTTTACAATCTTTTTTCCCTTCTTTGTCGCGGTTGAATAATTTAGCCCCGGCACTTTAATGTTTCTTCTTTCGAACAGGCTACCTTTTTTGGGTAGGGTTGTCCTTTTTCTTCTTGTGATGTATGTTGCTGCATCATAGTCGTCGTCATCTTCAATCTTTGGATCGCCGTACTGGTTGAAGTCTTGCTCGTTGGCGACTCCATCCATTTCGATGATGTTTCTTTTTCCTCTCCTCACGATAACACGGCTAGGCTTTGTCGGGTCGGTAATGAAAAAACATTGGTCCACTTTGGTAGCCAGTACCCACGGTTCATTTTTCGCGGCCACGTTCGCACCGGCGGCCTTGGATTTGGCTGCTTCGGATATAACCATGGTTGTGAAATACCGGTCTTCTCTTTCGACGCTCTTTGCCCATCTGACACGGAACATCGACACCTTTTCTCCATAGTACTCGAGCTCCTAGATCTCCTCGATTCTTCCGTAGAATCTTTCCTTCACGTTGTCATCGGTGTAGAATTCCGACGTTACGCCTGAGTTCTAATGATCACACTTGTTGTCCTTTTCCTCCTGTAGAATATGTAGCCGTTGATATCATACGCCTGATAGGTCACCAGGTTTTGCATCGGTCCCTATGACAAGGTGAATATGATACTTTCCGTGTCAGCAGAATGCGATCACGAGGGATTATCAAGGAGCATCTGCCTAAACCAACGCGTGAAATCTGAGTTGTGCTCTTTGATTATTTCTCCATGCGTCCTCTCTATGCCCCGATCACTGTACTTCTTCTCGATTAACCTTGTGTGCTTCTGTACCCAAGGATCGACTAGTTCTAAATGTTGTAGCGCGACGAGGTTTGCTCGATCAAAGTCTGCGCGTCGAAATCGAAGTCTGCATGCAGTATGCGACGACCCTCTCGGTGACCAGATCCGTCGAGCTTGCCAAGGTGCCTGTTGACGGGAAGACCGACAGGGTTCTCGATGTCTAGATAATTCGTGCTGAAAGAGATGCACTCTTCGGCCAGAAAGCCCTTGGCTATGCTTCCATCTGGACGGGACCTATTGCGAACGTATCCTTTGATGTGTCCGTTCATCCTTTCGAACACCATCATGCTACGGAGGAACATCGGCCCGAGTTGGACGATGTCCTCCACGACATGGACCAGCAGATGCACCATAATGTCGAAGAATGCGGGTGGGAAGTAGACCTCAAGCTCGCATAGTATCACCACGATCTCCTCCTGTAGCCTCCCGACCTGATTCACGCCAATCGACTTCCTAGAGATGACGTTGAAAAACTTGCAGAGGCCAAATAACGTTTCACGGACGTGCTCGTCCATTATCCCTCTTAGTGCAACCGGAAGTACCAGCGTCATTAGCATGACACAGTCGTGAGACTTAATGCCACTGAACCTCTGCTTCGCCTCGTCTAGGTATCTGCTTATCTTGCCCGCGTAGCCGTAAGGAAATTTGACTCCTAGAAGGCACTTGAAAAACTGTTTGATCTCATCCTGGCTTAGAGTGAAGCAAGAAGGAGGGCAGTAATATTCGTTCTTCTTGAACTTTTTACCCTTCCGATGACCTTGTGGCGTCTCCGACTCATGATCATCATCATCTTCCTGATCATCAGGAGTAGTGCGTCCTCCTTGAAGCTCCTTCCGGATACCCATGAATATTAGGTCGTGCCTTGCTTTCGGACCATCTTTCGTCCTATCTGGCATGTTGATTATGGTGGCAACCAGACTCTCACACACGTTTTTCGTGATATGCATGATGTCGAGGCTATGAGGCGTGCGGAGAAACTTCTAGTATGGCAACTCCTAGAAAACAGACCTTGTTTTCCATACCTTCATCAACGGCTTGTCTTGCTGCCTTTTTCGCTTCTTTCCAGGCTTAGGACAATCTTTCCAGTTTTTCAGCAACTCTTCCACTTCTTCGCTGCTCTTACGCTCTGGGATTCCTTGGGTCTCGGATTTGCCATCGAACAGGTCTCCATGTTTTCTCCATGGATCACTCTTGCCGAGCCACCTCCGGTGCGCCATGAACACGGTTTTTGAAGACCCTGGATCTTTCTCTAGTTGGAGATAGCTTGTGTTATCCATGTACCTAACGCATGCGCAGAATTCTTGGATAACCTGCCCCGAGATATACCCGCAACCTGGATAGTCTTGCACCGTAGTGACCAACACGGCTCTCATAGTGAAATAATCTTGTGCGACGGCGTCGTAAGTATTGGCTCCAGATTCCCATAACGTGGCTAGCTCCTCTTTCAACAGCCCGAGATACAGATTGATGTCGGTACCAGGTTGTTTCGGCCCTTGAATTAGCATACTCATTTGTATGTACTTCTTCTTCATGCACAACCATGGAGGGAGGTTGTACATCCATACAAACACGGGCCAAGTGTTGTGCGTGCTGCTCTGGCTAACGAACGGATTAAGTCCATCGGTGCTTGCACCAAGCCTGATGTTCCTCGAATCTCCACCCAATTCTGGGAATTCGAGGTCCAATGCTTTCCACTAGCTAGCATCTGAAGGGAGCGTCAGCAGATCATCCTTTTCGGGGTCATCGTCATCTCCTGGCTTCTTCCTTTCCGCATGCCATCGCATAAGCTTCGCTTCCTTAGGGTCCGCGAAATAGCGCTGCAGACGAGGAGTGATAGGAAAGTACCATACCACTTTTCGAGGTGCTTTCTTCCCTTTATTGTATCGACTCACGCCGCACACCAGACATGTGGTTTTCTCCGCGTCCTCGCCTCGATAAATGATGCAATCGTTGATGCATACGTGATATCTAACGTGCGGTAGATCGAGAGGACAGACGATTTTCTTGGCGTCCTCGATACTAGTTGGACACGTGTTCCCCTTCGGGAGACGATCGTGCTAGAATGCCATCATATCGTCGAAGCTTGCGTCGCTCAATTTGTGTTTTGCCTTCATCTCCATAGCCTTGAGCGTTACATTCAACCGGGTATCATCGGGCCTGCATCCTTCATACAATGGAGTAACCGCGTCTTTCTCAAGTTGCGCAAGCTTGGCTTTCTCTCTAGCGACAGCCCTGGCGTTACTCGTCTGCTTGAGAAGCAGCTCTTGCACATAAGGGCCCCGCACCCAGCCTAACATTGTTCTATCGTCGTCTGCTCCTCCGACATCTAGATCATCATCATCCCGGTCTGCTTCCGCACCTTCACCAGGAGACTCTTCATCATCTCGCTCGTCCTCGCCGTGATGATCATCGTCATGTTGCCCACCTTCACCGTCTCCATCGTCTTCGTCATCGCTTATCCAACGAGTGTATCCATCCATGAAACCATGGCGGAGCAGGTGCGCCTGCAGATTCCCGGAATCTGGGTCGATCACCCAGTTGAGTTTGCATCTTCCGCACGAACATCTTATATCCGTCTTGTTATTTCGTATCATGTCAGCTGTCACAGATTTCAAAAATCTAGCCACAATGCCTTCACTCATTATGCGGACCATTTTTGCCTACACGGTGTACACGGTATAATTAGAAGTTTATTAGAACCACATAATGAATGCATGCATGCAATGGTCGATAGAAAATTTCGGCATGACCTATCCTAAAATTAGGACCTTTGGGAAATGCCAAAGTCTTGCCAAAATGGAAATGAATCAACATTTTGGCAAAACAAATGGAAACTTGTTCACACACAAACACAAGATAGAGAGAGACCGATCCATACACACATGAACATATCATTATACTCTCCATACACACATGCATATGAGCATCGATACTCTCCATATATACACACACACATGACCATCGATCCTCTCCATACACACATCATGAGCATCAATCATCTACATACATATGAGCATATCATCCATATACACATGAACACATCCTTATATGGAAAACTTACCGAGATGAGAGACCGAGATCGCGAGAAGATGGAAAGGAGAGGTGCGCGCGAGACCAGAGAAGGAGATGCGAGAGACCGAAGAGATTCCTCTATTACATATGTAACATCCAAGGCAAGTTCCACATGCTAAAAATGGTAAATGAGTGGAGAAATTGAGGTGAGAAGGAGAAGGATCCCGACTAGATCTAAGGAGGAAGAAGAAGGGGAAAGTGAAGTGTGGGGTGGTAGATGATCACGCATGTGCACAAAGTGGAGCTACCAAAAAAATACTGGTCGACACAACCGTGGCGCACATGTCCCTAGTGCGCCACAGGAACAAAACACAACCGTGGCGCACATGGCCCTAGTGCACCACAGATGTGTCTGGCCATTTACAGAACAGAGAGGCCTCCACTTAGGCTTAGCGCACCCTCTCCACGTGCGCCACGGTTAACCATAACATCCGTAGCGTACCTTCCCCATGTGCGCTACAGATATGCGGCATGCGGCCAGCAGGGCCCTGGCCCACACACATCTGTGGCGCACCATCACCATGTGCGCCACAGTTGTTGTAGTTACTAGTAGGGCACTGCCCACAGGTGAGCCACGCTTGTTTTACCCGTGGAGCACTTCAACCACGTGAGCCACGGAAGTTTGGATTACCTATAGTCGTTTTCCTAGTAGTGAGCCCCCGTGCCTCCCATCTAGCTCACGGATAGAAGCAGGCCTACCGCCGCCGGCACCGCACGGGCTTTGCCCGGCGGATCGCCCTAGCGGCGGCAGAGGGGAGGATGGGGAGAGGGGGAACTGGGGCCAACACGTCTAGGGTTCGCCCAGCACTCGCGGTGAGCGGACGGGGACGAAACATTTTTTATCTTCTGTGTAGCTTAAAACACACATTTTTGTGTAACCATGTAGTACTAGACAATGTCAGTGGTTGACATCCTGACTTGTTCTCATAACTTTTAAGAACTCAGAAATATAATTTTTAATTTTTAAAAATAAAACGGTATCACTGATTCTCATGTGCACCAAATCTCCACCGGGTTTATCATGAATACGATAATTTTTAAAACATACAAAGGATATGATCATATAGATAAATTTTAGTTGGTCAATGTCTTGGTACAATTGTTTGCGGGAGGACTACCTAACTGTGAGACAGGAGAGAGATTGGGGGAAGCCTCACATGGTAAAGCCACAGGGTCCTGTTATTTATATAGGCACTAGTCCAATTAGCATGCACATACGCAAAACCTATACACGTATATATAGTAACACCCTCGGTCGTAGCGAGAGGTTTTCAGACATAGAGATTGGACCGAAAGTCAAAAAAGAGCTGACTCGGTAATCCTTTCGTCATCACATCAGCAAGCTATAGAGAAGAAGCTACATGAAGAACTCATACTTCACCGAGCGTGACCTTCTCATGTACGAAGCGTATGTCGATATCACTATTTTTGGTATGGAGGTGATGAACCGGGTTGGAGGACATGTAGATAGCTGACACATTGTCGCAGTAGACAAGTGTGGAAGAACGAAGAGGGCGATGAAGCTCCTGTAGTAGCTGACAAAGCCAACAACACTCGGCGATGGCATGAGCAACAACCCTGTACTCAACCCTAGCACTGTTGCGATAAACCGTAGTCTGTCGCTTGGAGGACCAAGAAATGAGACTATCACCGTAGTACACATAGTACCTAGAAGTAGAACGTCAGGAGTCTGGACAACCATCCAATCAACATTAGAGTAATCCGTCAGTGTGGTCGACGAGGATGCATGAAAATGAAGAACGAAATCTATAGTAACACATATGTACCGAAGAACTCGCTTCACAAGAGCAAGATGAGGCATCCATGGTGCATGCATATGAAGATAGATCTGCTGAACTGCGTCAAAGTGAGATACTGAAGAGCATCGTCCAAGCTCATGTATTCAATGTCATAAGAAAGAAGCTCACCCTCTGTGGCAGAGAGCTTAGACTGAGTGTCTACTGGTATCAAAGCTGAGTGGCAGTCAGACATCTCGACACGCTGAATGAGATCAGCAACATACTGATGCTGAGACAAAAAGAGACCATCCGACGAGCGGCTGCTAGCAATCCCAAGAAATAAGTGATGATCTCTGAGGTCAGTCATGGCGAACTCACTATGTAATCTATCCAATAGGCGCTGAAGGAACATAGATGTACAATCCGTGATGATGATTTCATCGACATAGAGTAGCAGATAGGCCACATCAGGGCCACACTGAAGCACAAAAAAAGATGTGTCCGTAACAGAGGTAACAAAACCCAAGGAGGCAAGATAGATAGTAAACCATTGGTACCAGGCGCGTGGAGCTTTCTTCAAACGGTAGGGGGATTTATGTAGATGACAACGTGATCCGGATGACGTGCATCAACACAGCCACACGACTGCTGACAGTAGACAACCTCATCAAGTGTGCCATTGAGGAAGGCATTCTTGATATCGAGTTGACGAATAGGACAAGATCTAGAGATGGCGATGGTGAGGACAAGCCGTATGGTCGTGGGATTGATTACATGACTTAACATATCGTCATAGTCAATGCCAGTACGCTGAGAGTAATCGCGAACAACCCAACGGGCCTTGGGGCAGGCAAGATGACCATCCGAGTGGAATTTATGGTGATAAATCCACTTGCTGGTGATGACGTTGGCGCGAGGAGGACGGGAAACGAGCAATCAGGTGTTGTTGTCGAGGAGGTCCTAGTGCTCGTAAGCCATGGCTGCGCGCCATAGAGGGTCCCGCATGGCCTGCCGAAACGTGGTCGGCATGGCGGAGTCCACTGCGGAGAGATCCAATTGATCGGGTGTCCTGATGATGCGACCAGTGCCCGACGTGTGCAATGCAGGTCCTGGAGGCGTGTCGGCACGTCCAGCAGGTCATCCACATGGAGAAGTGGGTGGCGCGGTAGGATCCTCTGCCGCGACAGAGTTTTGGCACGCGGCAGCCTGCCATAGCACCGGGGCAGCCGAATTTCTTGCTGCGATAGGGGAGGGCGGCGGCATACTAGCAGCGGGAGCATGATGCAGGGGACGGGTTGCTTCTCTGTTGGTGAAGAAGAAGTCCAGTCAGCGTGGTGATGAGGCAACCTGGGGCACAACATGCTAAAAAGGAAAAATAGTCTGGTTGAAACAACATGACACGAGATTAGAACCTTTCCAAATATGGGTCATAACATCCGTAACAATGATGATTAGATGGATAACCAAGAAACACACACGGGACAGACCGAGGACTAAGTTTGTGCGGTGCTATAGATGCAACATTTGGGTAGCAGATACATCCAAAAACCCGAAGAGCGTCATAGGAACCAGAATGGCCGAGGAGATATGTGTAGGGAACTAAGGAAGAGATAGCTTTACATGGACGTCGGTTTACAAGAAACATGGCAGCGGCAAGCGCTTCGGCCCAAAACGATGCTGTAAGATGTTCATGGAATATAAGAGTGCACATTGATGTCATTTATGGTATGAATAGCGTGCTCTACCTTGCCGTTTTATTGAGATGTATACGGTCACATAAGGTGTAATGTGGTGCCGTGTGTGGAGAGGAGGGTATCGATGGTAGAGTTAATAAATTATGTGCCATTATTAGTTTGGAGGGAGCGTATAGAGGTGCCACATTGAGTGCGCGTGTAAGTGGATTTTTTGAGAGTACTACCGTGTAAGAATTATGTTTGAGAGGAAAACACCAATAGAAATGAGAGAAATAATCAACGATAACAAGATAATATCCAAAAACCAAAATTGCTTATAATTGATGAGGTCCATAAGTCACAGTGTATCAAATTGAAGATGGCACTAGACGTTGAGGTATATAAACTAAATGGAAGCCGAACATGTTTACCAAGCTGACAAGGGTGGCAAACAGGGTAATGACAGACTTTATTAAAGGTAAACGCTGAAGGGCCGACATAGCGTATTGACCAGGATGACCGAGATGTTGGTGCAGAGGTGACGGAGGCGAGCATGGCGGTGGGTGGTGCACGGTGAGTGGAGGTGCCAGGAAAAGTGTAGAGATCCTCGTCACTATTGCAACGCAGGATCACACGACGGGTCTTCAGATCTTTCATAGAGAAACCAAAGGTGTCAAACTCAACTGAGCAAATTTCGGACTTAATGAGGAACTATAAAAACATGTTTGAGTTTGAAAATGCGACCAGATGGTGAGCGAAAAATTGTGTGACATGGCGAGGAGATGGGCACGGCGTGGGCATTTCCAACGGTGACAAAGTGCGGAGTGGATATATTACCCTCGTTGTTGGTCATGTGAGAGGCGTGGCACCGGAGTCCATGACCCACCCCCTAGAGACCGAGGTTGTTGAGGGAGACGATGAGCGTGGCGTTGTCCCATGAAGTTGTGGCTAAGGTGGATGGCGCGGTCTAGTACAGATGTGTGGCGACTGTGTTGTAGGCTTGAGGATGATTTCGAGGATGCCTGATCCGTACGGGGAAGCGTAGGGGCACACCACTATCCCTAGGGTGGAGAGAAGCACACCCAATGGCCGGCAGGGGCAGGAGGTGCAAAGCGAGGTGGGGCAGAAGGCCCGCCGAGACCGCCTGTCTTGGGATGCTTCGGCCCCCAGGTTGTCTTGGGCTTGGCGGCGGGATCGCCATAGCAGCCAGTGCCGGTGTAGGTGGTAGCGGGAGGACGAGCCTGGGCAACGAGGGCGGTGGATGCCGTGTTGGAGGCAGCATTGGCCTGCTGCATCTCTTCCATCAGCAGCATGCTCCTAACACGGAGGAAGGAGGGCAGGGGCTCCGTCATGGATATGACGGTGGCAGCAGAGGCGAAACGATGTCCGAGGCCACGCAAGGTGTTAAGGACGAGGGCGCGGGCGAAGACGGTCAAGTCGTTGTCCGCGAGAGTGTTGGCGAGGTACTTTTGGCACCGACGGTACTCGCATGAGTTGACGGAAGTCGTTGTCGAGGTAGATGGCCTTGTTCGCCTTGTTGGTGGAAAAGAGCTCGAGGGTCGCGAGCCGTCTGATCTCTAGCGAGGACCATGTCAGCGATGTCTTCATCGATGGCGGAGTGGAGGATGTTGGGCACAATGTAGTCGTCGGGCAGCCCAAGCGGCGTCGGTCTTGTTCGTGGCGATGGTGCCGTCGATGTTATCGATCAGACCCGCACGACCAAGGGCGGCACACATGTAGATGGACCAGTTGGTGTGGTTCCCGAAGTTGAAGGAGAGGACGACGGGGTGACATGGCGGGGTGCGCCCGCATGAGGGATGGCGCCGATGCCGAGGGAGGAGGAGACGATAACTCCACTCGTGGCGTCCAGGGAGGTGGCGACGGTGGTGATGGCTACAGCGGAAGGAAGCGGCAACACTAGGGTTTAGGCGCCACGGCTAGGGTTAGGGTAGGACCAGGTAGTCTGATACCATGTGAGACAGAGAGTGGTTGGTGGAAAGCCTCGCGTTGTAAAGGCCAAGGGATTCATGTTATTTATATAGACACTAGGCCAATCAGAGTTAGGGTTACAATATACACATGCGCAACACCTATAGTATACATACATATATATATATATATATATATATATATATATATATATATATATATATATATAGTCTGACGCTAACAATAGTTTTGCTTCCTCGCTGATTCAAAACATGTCGCGTGTGCAGTGTGATGTGTGCTCACTTATAATATTGCACGTCGCCCGTGATTTGACTTAATTGATGAGATGCTTTATTTCAAGAAAACTAGTCACGCCTCTGCCGCGTGATAGGTTGATTAGCCATCAGATCTAGTACTAAACAACATGATCATATATCACGCAACATGAATGATTAGAAAAAGTCACATGTAGATCATGCTCACGGCTGCCATTCTGCAACTTTATGGTATGTGTTGCACACATACTCCCTCCCTTTAAAAATATAAGATGTTTTAGGTTAGTGAAGTAAATATATTAGACATCTTTTAGTATATAGATCCATTTGAACATATATACTAAAAGATATCTAGATACCTTTGCTTCACTAATTAAAATATTTTATATTTATAAACGGAGGGAGTAAGCTTGGGAGGACTTGCATTGTTGTCCCTCTCTCCCAGTCTCTCAGCCTCTTACAGGAAACAACAACAACAAAGAGAAGCAGAGAAAAGGAGGCAGGCGAGTACTGCTTTCTCGTAGAATGGCAGGGTGGCTGCCCCTACTGCTCTGCGTTTTCTTCTCGACCGGACTCAGCACGCGGCAGCTCGCCCTCGCCGGCGCCGCCTCCAGTTCCAAGGTAGTGACCAGCCTCCCTGGATTTCCCGGCCGCCTCCCCTTCCACCTCGAGACTGGGTAGAGTCCCCATTTCTCACTGGTTCTTCAGTTATTTTTTTCCTACTCACTGTATTGACCTCCTGCTGCTGCTGCTGCTCAATTGTAAGGTATGTGGAGGTGGATGCAGGGCCGGTCCATACTTATTCAGGGCCCTGGAGCGAGAAAACAAAAAAGGGCCTTGTTGACAAAAAAAAAGGTTCAAAATTCAATTTATTTGAAAAGCATCCCAGTACATAGCATATACCGATGTTCTTTGAACTACAAAACTCACACCACAGATTATATATTTGTAAAGGTCCAGATAACTACATCATGATAGTAAGGAAATAATATAGTTGAACTAAAGATTTTCTATGTGCCACAAAGAGACCATTTCGTCAATTCATCTGCGAAACAAATAACCTTGTTATAACTAAAGCTTTTGCGCTAGCAAGAGATATGATGCTAATGAATGACAAGATGAGAAATTACATAAGTTTATGTCATCTTCAATCTGCTATGTTTTCCACTGGAATGAAACTTTTCAAAGCTTCCTGCATAAGGCATAGTAAAGCAAATTTAACACTTGTTTTTCACATAGTAGTTTATACTATGATGATCAGACCTAGGAGAACTTACATTAGTTTATATGCTCCACAATCTGCAATGTTCTTCACGCCATGTCTCCACCAGAATTTGCAACTTCACCAAATTTTCTGAATTAAGACTACTGCAAATGACTTCACCGGAATGTGATGTGCCAATGCGTGCTATGGAGATTTTTCAGTTTGTTATAGATATAGACTGCTTTCCAAATATATTAATAGCTTATCGAATTTTATTTATGGTACCGGTCACTGTAGCATCAGCTGAACGTAGTTTCTCAAAGTTGAAGTTATTAAAAAACTATTTGAGATCATCAATGTCACAGGAACGACTAACCGGTCTTGCTACTTTATGCATTGAGAAAGATAAGTTGGATGAAATAAATGTTGATGCAATTATTGATGACTTTGCTTCTAGAAGTGTTATAAGAAACAAAAAGATTTCTTCATCATAGTATAAGCATGAAGTGTTAAGGTTTCTTTGTTGTGCTTTATGCAGAAAATTTGGTGAAGTTGCAAATTCTGGTGGAGACATGGCGTGAAGAACATTGCAGATTGTGGAGCATATAAACTAATATAAGTTCTCCTAGGTCTGATCATCATAGTATAAACTACTATGTAAAAAACAAGTGTTAAATTTGCTTTACTATGCCTTATGCAGGAAGCTTTGAAAAGTTTCATTCCAGTGGAAAACATAGCAGATTGAACATGACATAAACTTATGTAATTTCTCATCTTGTCATTCATTAGCATCATATCTCTTGCTAGCGCAAAAGCTTTAGTTATAACAAGGTTATTTGTTTCGCAGATGAATTGACGAAATGGTCTCTTTGTGGCACATAGAAAATCTTTAGTTCAACTATATTATTTCCTTACTATCATGATGTAGTTATCTGGACCTTTACAAATATATAATCTGTGGTGTGAGTTTTGTAGTTCAAAGAACATCGGTATATGCTATGTACTGGGATGCTTTTCAAATAAATTGAATTTTGAACCTTTTTTTTGTCAACAAGGCCCTTTTTTGTTTTCTCGCCCCAGGGCCCTGAATAAGTATGGACCGGCCCTGTCTACATCGGCGGAGACTCGTACGCTGGAAAAATCGTGCCATTTATTGCACAGAAAGTTTCAGAAGGTACTGAGCGACATTACCGTATATTCCCAACCTCCAACAATTGAGCACGTGTATATGTTACTCATTGATTTCACTTCTCAATGCTTTTTATTCGTCAGGTGTTGAAGCTAGAAGGAGACCACTGCTTAATCTCAAGGTACTATACGCATTGAAGTTCTAGACCCAAATAGGTCTTAGCACATACTCCCTCCGTTTCAAATTGAAGTTTTTTTTCTAAAACGCATGTAATGATGTTATGTCGGTAGATATTGGTCCTTGGCAGTAGGATTGTGGTACATGTTGGACCCAATTGCGGGTTTCGAAGATGATGACCTCGTATGCAGTTTGTTTGTGATTTAATCTTTTGTAAGCTATTTTTTTAGGTTTGTTAATTTAGTTTGCAATAAATTATGATTATGTGCATACAAGGATGTAGTTCGTACTCCAACGGTATTATATTTGAAATAGAATATACTTACTTCAATTCTTCATGTGCACCTTGGTTTGGACAGGCAAATTAGGAACTTGTACCAATTCGTAACATTCAACTGGTAGTCCGCAAGACTGTTTTGTAGCACGATCAAAGTCACCCTCAAGATTGGAACACAAATTACAACCCCCCCCCCCCAACCTACCTCCACATCGACAAGGCAGTAGCTCCCTTTCCATGGACAAGTTGAAGGCTAGGTGTGCTATAGCATTTCATTTCCGATTATTGGAACTATACCGGGATGTCACACATTGTATGGGGCATTCCGGTCACTTGGGAGCTAAACTTAAAGGAATATCCTTCGTGTGGTGCGATAAGGGTCTAAATGAATATGGGACAATTGTGGGTGGGTGGGTGGGTGGGTGTGGGGGGGGGGCAATCTTTTAGTTATAGATAAAGTAACTTTTTTTTAAAAAAAAAGTATATAATAGGTGCACAATTATCACTCACAGGGCTACCTAGTAGGCAATCCGGAAACTGGTGAAAGCATTGATGACACCTCTAAAGTTCCATTTGCTCATGGATTTGGTATAATATCAGATCAACTGTATGAGGTAAAAATTATTCCCATCCGTCCGCATTTCCACAATTTTTTCGAAACTGAATTGGTGTGAGTGTTAGTTTCTAATTGTTCTTTCATATATGTACAGACCATACTGGGGCATTGCCTAGGACAAGACTATACAAAGCCTACAAATGCATTGTGTACTCAAGCTTTGGCCACTTTCAGAAATGTAAAAAAAGGATATTCTACAAATACTTTCAAGTTGTGTCCCAAGTGCTTAAGGTCATATACCTCATGCAACTCCAATTGCAGCTCCTCTACGAAGTTATGTGGGCCCAAATTCTGTACGACAACTGTGGTATGGCATCTGCTGAACCTGGTACAAAAATGGGAGATTCAATTGGTGGTGGCAGGAAAATCCTAAGCTATGGAGCTGTAACCCAAAAGGAGAAAACAATTATAAATCTACCAGATCGTCCTACGCTTGGCTGTATTGTAAGTCAGATCATGAGTAGACTAATAACATACATGTGTTTCCTTTCCTAACTGTGGCGATGATGGCAGACTTATGGCGCTTACTTGTCGTATTTCTGGGCAAACGACGAGCTCACCCGAGACGCCCTCGGGATCAAGGAAGACACTGTGGACGAGTGGGTGAGATGCCATAGTGGCGACGTGCCATACACGAGTGACATCAAAAGCAGCATCAAGTACCACTGGAACGTCACGACCAATGGTTACCGCGCGCTGGTATACAGGTTTGTGAAACCAGACTTAAATTGGATCAATCAAGATGCTCTGCTAAACCTGATGTGGTTCCTGCTGGTATTGGTGGGCTGATGGCAGTGGTGACCATGATGTAATTGTGCCGCACCTGGGGACACAATCATGGGTGAGATCGCTTGGCTTCCCAATCGTCGACGACTGGAGGGCATGGCATCTGCATGGCCAATCTGCCGGGTTGATCGTCATTTCCTTCTGGTTATCTAAATTGTTTATTCAAACAAAAAACTATGTTTTCCTCTTCTTAATATCCCTTTATTGATTCTGTAGGTTCACTATAACTTACTCAAACAACATGACGTTTGCAACCATAAAGGTACCACAAATTAACACCTTTCTCTACTCAGGTGTCTGTGGTCCGTTCTAAATACAATAGGGATATATACTAATTTTCGGTCATAAGTGGGATCCCACTTGACATTCTATATAGTAGATTATTACCAATTTTAAGTTATTGCTATGGATTTGGTTGCAGGGAGCCGGGCACACGGCACCGGAGTACGAGCCCGAGAGATGCTTCGCCATGTTCACCCGTTGGATACTAAATCGGCCACTCTAGCCTGTTGTGTTCTTCATCATCTATAGTAGGTCGGGAAAATTTGCTTACGAAATCATTATTTGTAAAGTCAGTCTGGATAGCATGCTTGAAATACAATTTATGAAATTTGAGTGAACACGGTGGGAAGCATGTTCACCCACATGCACACGTGTCATTTCAAAAGTTTTTCTTGATGTATTGTGTTTTTATGAACGAGTGCAATTGGTCATGCTATTTCATGGATACATAATTTTGAAGAAACATTCATTTTCAGTTGTTGAGGATATATAAAAGATAATAGTCTTGCAAATTTGTATTTTAAAAACAAAATAGTTGTTAATAATTATGAGTTGTGGAAAATAAGAATAATATCAAACTGAAAGTTAGTAAAATCTGGGAGATGAAAAGAATTTCGTAAGAAAAAGGAAAGATTTGGTCGCACCAAACCTAGGATTGGGGTTGGGTGTGCCATGCCTTAAGGGGACGATCGACCCCTATATAAGGGAGGTGTGGGGGCTGGTGGAATCACACACCAGATGAGATCTAATCTGACAGGCGCCCTACCCACTCCTCTCTTACATCTTGTTGCTGCTTGAGGTTTTTAGCAGCGCCCCGCATGCATTGCTAGATTCACGTCTCCATACGTGTGGATATCTTGGAGGCACGACCCATAATGTTATCCTTGGATCATATGTACCAACTTGAGGGAAGAATCAACTACATTTGCTTCCAAGACGTGAATATTTCGAATATAGCTTTGTCTCAACATCCACGCGAACATTAAGTGCTACACTAGTGACCTACTACCTCTGTTTGGAAATATAAGGGCTGAGAGCTTTTTTATTTTGTTGAAGACTATAAGGGCTATCTTATTTATTAGTCTCTCTTGTCTAATACATATTCTCTTTTTCCTCTCACTTCTCTCATGCATGTAAAAATATTTGTGCATGCGTAGATTAATGAGAAAGTTATGAAGTATCTAGGTCCTAGCAGCTTGGTCATTAGGACTAATAATTTCAAACAGAGCTAGTATATCACATTGTTCCTTGTTGATGCGGCAATTTTTGTATTCATAGACACCTTAGCCTAGGTGTTTCCCTTCATTTATGTGTGGAACTATCCCTCTGTTAGGTAATTTATTTTTGTGCGTTCAGTCGTGACGGTCAACCTA
This sequence comes from Avena sativa, assembly GCA_916181665.1. NCBI lineage: Eukaryota > Viridiplantae > Streptophyta > Magnoliopsida > Poales > Poaceae > Avena > Avena sativa. Next base: position 158,110,184 of record OV702294.1, on the reverse strand, counting down.
TCCAGCACAATGTTGAATAACATGGATGATAATGGGCCACACTACCTTATCCATTTTTTAATTGAAAGTAGTGACCATCATCGTCATCCATTAATGGTCACACTACATCTAGAAAGAATCCAAGAACGTCATAATTTATAAAAAACCTTCATTCTCAGGGTCAACTGAAGGAAAGAACAATTGACCTTGTTGTATTCATTTTCACAGTCAGAATTTCTGAAATTTGAAACATGATTACACGGAGGAAACCATAGATCAAACAAAATAGGGGGTTACCGCTTTATTAATTACTTTTCATTTGTTCTTTTAACTTGGGGGTAGAAGATTTTACCTGTCAATACATCTTATATTTCATGGCATATAATTATGATATATTTGTGTTTATTGTCTGCTTTTTCGAGGAGGCTCTAAGAAAAACTGAAGTTCGCGAATGTAGACCCAAAGCATATTGTTGCACTGGAAACGATCGTGACTATATATGAACATGTTAGAGTGACCTTCAACACCGAGAGAGATATTTCGTAACTCACGTCAAAGGGGCTGGCTAGAAGCGTGATACACAAGATAGTCTAATTGGCGCCTTCGATACCCGAAGCCCTATTTACTCGGGAGAGAACCCATCAGAGGTTCCAACAACTATGGGTTGAGCTAAGTCTGTTGACGGCCCTTAACGAGGATGTTGATTCTACAAGAAAATATGTGCAAGTTAGCCGAAGAAACAGAAGTAAGGACAAAGGTTAGGAGGTAAAAAATAGATGTATTCATGTTTGCTGATTGTGTGCTTAATTTCAGTCGACCATCACCTCTCACATATATGTGAGACGGCTGATCTCTCCGTACAAGTCATGGACTTTCTCTTACACGTTTACAAGTCGGATTCTAGCCTATCTCTAGCACTAAACTTGGTAACTTCTCTCCATGCTGTGTAGTGATTCCGCACCCAAATTTTCATGTTGCCTCCCGCGTAGAGCCACCTTGATCCTTCCGTGTTAGAGAAGAATTCGTCTTTGTCTTCTTGCATTAGTCGGTTAACTCCTGGCCTTTAGGGCATAAGCAGACACTTGATCTGGCCTTCCTATCGTTGATCTCTGAGATGGATTGTTCCCATATTTCTTGCTTAAACTAGTAATCATGACCCGATTTGGCCTCTTAACTCTATATGCTCGGCTCTCATTGGGCTTCCCTAAATATCTGTTGGAATTTTGGCCCAAATAGTCTAGCCCATTTTCCATTTCAATAATTCCTGAAAATCCTAGAGGCCCATGTGGCCCATTCATGTAAGGCAAGAGCTGGAACAAATGTTTAGTCCCACGTTGCTAGTTGAGTAGAAGTTGGACCAGCTTATAAGGTGAGCTCTCCTACCACTTGGTAAAAGGATGAGAAGGAGAAGGAGAGAGTTCCACACGAGCGCTCCTCCTCGCTCGCCTCGACGCGCACGTGCCGCGGGTTGGCTTTATTTTGCCACGCATGAATGGTATATGAACAGATGTACAGAAGCTGAAACGTTTGCTTTGAATGAACTTTTAATACGAGTTAAATGAATACGAATTGAGTGGAGGCTGTCCGGTGGGCTGCCGCCTCATCTTCCGTCCATTCGTTTCATCTTCTGCGCAGTCTGTCTACCTTCCCCTCTGTGCCTATAAGAGAGAGAGGTCGCGCCTCCTCTCAGTTACACCGCCACACATCCTTTGCGCCTCCAGTTCCAGAGCACTGCGCTACCTAGATCTTCCCCATCCCGTCTTGCGACGTGCACCGCGAGCCGGGACAGTAGGCCTCCGAGACCCCGCTGCTTCGAGTCCTGTACGAGAGAAGGGCGATAAGGTTTTTGGGGAGCGCTATCAGCGCGACTACTGGCTTCGTCACGGACTCCCTCATAGATAGCGACTGCGGCGACGTCTTCCCCGACGAGGACTTCTTCCCCGACATCAGCACCCTTTTCCTCGACGACATGGCCGACGACGGTTCCAACGCCGGTGGTTCCTCTTCTGCAACTACCGTGTATATCTTCTGTCTCAATCTTGTTCTGATCATATCCAAAGTTTTATGCCTTGCAGTTTGTTTGGTTATATGCCTTAATATGTATTCGCTATTTCACATGATTAGTATACTGCCTATTATTCTAATCATGATTTATCTAGCGTTTATTATAGATAATTCGCTTGGTAAATTGCTCTATTATTCAATAATCCAAAAACCTTATTTTAGGCAATTTGCCCCAAGTGGCTTTGTTGCTTCTATGAAGCCACCTGTGTTTGAAGGTGTGAATTACAAACGATAGCGTGCGAGAGCAGTGCTCTGGTTTCAGACCATGAGCTGCTATAACGTCATCTATGGCGCACCTGAGGGAGAACTTAATCCCGCTCAGGAAGAGGCATTCCAAAAACTTGATACCACTTTCAAGGCTGCCTTGATCAGCATCCTTGGCGACAATATTGTCGATTCATACCTATCATTTAGCAATGGCAAAGATATGTGGGATGCGCTCGAGAGAAAATTTGGAGTCTCCGATGCTGGCAGTGAACTGTATGTCATGAAACAATTCTATGACTATAAGATGGTTGATGACCGCTCCATTGTGGAGCAGGCTCATGAGATACAGTCACTTGCCAGGGAGCTTGAGCACTTCACTTGTGTGTTACCGGACAAGTTTGTTGCCGGAGGCATTATTGCCAAACTTTCTCAGTCATGGAGGAATTTTGCTACTTCTCTAAAGCACAAGAGACAACAGTTCTCCGTGACAGATCTCATTGGGACTCTTGATGTGGAAGAGAAGGCGAGAGCAAAAGACACACGTGCTCGAGGTAACGAGGGAGGTTCTAATGCCAATCTGGTACAGAAAAGGAACTTCCAGCCTCACAAGTTCAAGAACAAAGGCAAGTTTGACGACAAAGGAAAGTTTGATGGAAAGAACAAGGCCTCACAGTCCACCAGCTTCAAGAAGAAGACTAATAAGAGGAAAGGTGCTTGTCATGTGTGCGGTGATCCTAATCATTGGGCTCCTGCTTGTCCCAACCGCTTTGACAAGCGCCAGCATGGGAAGGGCAGCAAGACTGCTAATGTTGTCATGGGCGACGTTGAGATGAAAGATGTTGGGTATGGTATATTACCTACTGTTCTTTCATTATGTCATTCTCCTGATTGGTGGATTGACACGGGCGCTAATATACATGTCTGTTCTGATATTTCCATGTTTTCTTCATATCAGGTCAGAGGGACTCAAACCGTGCTGATGGGGAACGGCTCGCATGCTTCTGTTCATGGTGTTGGTACGGTCGATCTGAAGTTCACTTCGGGAAAGACCGTGCGCCTGAAGAACGTGCATCATGTTCCCTCAATAAATAAAAATCTTGTTAGCGGATTTCTTCTGTGTCGAGATGGCTACAAGATTGTATTCGAGTCCAATAAATTTGTAATTTCGAAGTATGGAACTTTTGTTGGTAAAGGCTTTGAGTGCGGAGGCTTGTTCCGCTTATCTCTATCAGACATTTGTAATAAAGTTGTTAATCATATTTACACGAATTTTGAATCAAATGTCTGGCACTCTCGTCTTTGTCATATTAATTTTGGTTGTATGACGTGGCTAACCAAAATGAATTTAATCCCTGATTTCTCAACTGTTAAGGGATCTAAGTGCCAAGTCTGCGTGCAAGCGAAACAACCTCGCAAGTCACATACGACTGCAGAAATGAGAAATTTAACACCACTAGAGCTCATACATTCTGATCTTTGTGAGATGAATGGTGTGTTGACAAAAGGTGGAAAGAAATATTTCATGACTTTGATCGATGACTCTACGAGATATTGTCATGTGTATCTTCTAAAATCAAAAGATGAGGCTTTGAGTTTCTTCAAAATCTATAAAGCTGAGGCAGAAAATCAACTTGATCGAAAGATTAAGAGGCTTAGGTCTGATCGTGGTGGAGAGTATTTTTCCAACAAGTTTGATTCCTTTTGTGCGGAACATGGCATAATTCATGAGAAAACGCCTCCCTACTCACCCGAGTCAAATGGAGTAGCCGAAAGAAAGAACCGTACTCTAACAGATTTGGTTAACGCCATGTTAGACACATTGGGTCTTTCTAAGGAATGGTGGGGGGAGGCACTATTGGCTGCGTGTCATGTCCTAAACCGAGTTACCACAAAGAACAAAGAAATTACTCCATTCGAAGAATGGGAGAAGAAAAGATTAAAACTCTCTTACTTACGTACTTGGGGTTGTTCGGCAAAGGTTAATGTACCAATCCCCAAGAAGCGCAAGCTTGGACCAAAAACCATTGATTGTGTTTTTCTGGGCTATGCTTTTCATAGCATTGATTATAGATTCTTGATAGTAAAATCTGAAGTGCCTGACATTCATGTCGGTACAATCATGGAGTCAACTAATGCGACTTTCTTTAAGGATATCTTTCCAATGAAGGATAAACCTAACTCATCAAATCCGGAGATACCTAGTTCATCTAATCAGGAATTTGCTATATTCTCAAAACCTACCATTCCGATTGAACACTCTGAAAGTCCTAAGGAGGATGATAATGAAATTCCTAAAAGGAGCAAGAGACAAAGGATTGCAAAGTCTTTTGGTGATGATTTCATTGTGTACCTTGTGGATGACACTCCCACTTCCATTTCAGAAGCTTATGCATCTCCTGATGCTGATTACTGGAAGGAAGCAGTTCATAGTGACATGAATTCCATCTTAGCTAATGAAACATGGGAGATCACTGATCGTCCTTATGGGTGCAAACCTGTAGGATGTAAGTGGGTGTTCAAGAAGAAACTAAGGCCTGATGGTACTATTGAGAAGTACAAGGCAAGGCTTGTGGCCAAGGGTTATACCCAAAAGGAAGGTGAAGACTTATTTGACACTTACTCACATGTAGAAAGGTTGACCACCATTCGAGTACTACTTTCTCTGGCTGCCTCACACGGTCTTCTCGTTCATCAAATGGACGTTAAGACGGCTTTCCTAAATGGAGAGTTGGATGAGGAAATTTATATGGATCAACCAGATGGTTTTGTAGTAAATGGTCAAGAAAGAAAAGTGTGCAAGCTACTGAAGTCTTTGTATGGTCTTAAACAAGCACCTAAGCAGTGGCACGAAAAATTTGATAAAACCTTAACCGCTGCAGTCTTTGTTGTAAACGAAGCTGACAAGTGTGTATACTATCGCCATGGTGGGGGTGAGGGAGTCATCCTTTGTTTGTATGTTGATGACATACTGATTTTCGGAACCAACCTTAATGCAATTAAGGAGGTCAAAGATTTCTTATCTCGTTCCTTTGAGATGAAGGATCTGGGAGTAGCTGATGTCATCCTAAACATCAAGCTATTGAGAGATGATGATGGTGGGATTACACTGCTTCAGTCCCACTACGTGGAAAATATCTTGAGTCTTTTCGGGTATAGCGACGTCAATTTTTCTCCTACACCGTATGATCCTAGTGTGTTGCTTCGAAAGAATCAAGGAAATGCTAGAGACCAACTAAGATACTCTCAAATCATTGGCTCGCTTATGTATTTAGCTAGTGCCACGAGGCCTGACATCGCCTTTGCTGTAAGCAAACTCAGTCGATTTGTTTCAAATCCAGGAGATGATCACTGGCATGCTCTTGAGAGAGTTATGCGATATCTAAAAGGCACTGCGAGCTATGGCATACACTATACCGGGTATCCGAGGGTACTAGAGGGTTATAGTGATTCAAATTGGATATCTGATGCTGACGAGATAAAGACCACAAGTGGATATGTTTTCACACTTGGTGGTGGCGCTGTTTCTTGGAAGTCTTGCAAGCAGACCATCTTAACGAGGTCAACTATGGAAGCATAACTCACAGCACTAGACACGACCACTGTTGAAGCATAGTGGCTTCGTGAACTCTTAATGGACTTACCTGTGGTTGAAAAACCTATACCCGCAATTCCAATGAACTGTGATAATCAAACTGTGATTATTAAGGTGAACAGTTCTAAGGATAATATGAAGTCCTCAAGACATGTGAAGAGGAGACTAAAATATGTTAGGAAAATGAGAAACTCCGGAGTTATTGCATTGGATTATATCCAACATCTAAGAACCTGGCAGATCTCTTCACAAAGGGACTATCACGCAATGTGATAGAAAATGCATCGAAGGAGATGGGTATGAGACCCACACTATGAGTTTTCCATAGTGGTAAACCACTCTATGTGATCGGAGATCCCGTGAATTAGAATTGGGAGACAAGCTGTTGGTTAGCTGAGAGGAAAGTATCCCTACTTTAATAAACACCACTCCATAAAGATGCAATACTTTCCTATTCTGCATGGCAGGTTGATTTATTATCTTAATGTGTTATAAGTGGCTTATCCTAAGCAAAGATGTCCTACAGAACATCTTTTGAAGAACACACCTATATGAGTCTGACTGTTAAAACGTCGCAGTCTATGAGAGTTGGGTGCTCTCTAATAAACTCATGAAAGGCCATGGAGTATGACGCATAAGCTCCACCCGCGGGGAAGTCCTACGGTAGCCCAGTATCGGTCAAGGCTTCGTGTGAAGCTAGGTTGCAGCAAACTTGCAGTTCAAGGCATAGTCCACTGTACAAGTCGCAACCTAGTGTAGCATAGAATTCTAGGTGGAAGTTCAACTTAACAGTCTCCACTACAGTACCGGTATATAAACAGTGTTTTTTGGAACCAAAGGCAAATTACATGTGCCTCTAGGATCTGGTGGGGGATTGTTGGAATTTTGGCCCAAATAGTCTAGCCCATTTTCCATTTCAATAATTCCTGAAAATCCTAGAGGCCCATATGGCCCATTCATGCAAGGCAAGAGCTGGGACAAATATTTAGTCCCACATTGCTAGTTGAGTAGAAGTTGGACCAGCTTATAAGGTGAGATCTCCTACCACTTGGTAAAAGGATGAGAAGGAGAAGGAGAGAGTTCCACAAGCGCGCTCCTCCTCCTCCTCCCTCGCCTCGCCTCGCCTCTCGCCTCGTCATGACGCACGCGCACCGCGGGTTGCGGGAATCTCGCCGAGCCGAGCTTTATTTTTCCACGCATGAATGGTATATGAACAGATGTACAGAAGCTGAAACGTTTGCGGACTTTTAATACGAGTTAAATGAATACGAATTGAGTGGAGGCTGTCCGGTGGGCTGCCGCCTGTTTGCTTCATCTTCCGTCCATTCGTTTCATCTTCTCTGCAGTCTGTCTACCTTCCCCTTTGTGCCTATAAGAGAGAGAGGGCCACGTATCCTTTGCGCCTCCAGTTCCAGAGCACTGCGCTACCTAGATCTTCCCCATCCCGTCTTGCGGCGTGCACCGCGAGCCGGGACAGTAGGCCTCCAAGACCCCGCTGCTTTGAGTCCTGTATGGGAGAAGGGAGATAAGGTTTTTGGGGAGCGCTATCAGTGCGACTACTGGCTTCGTCACGGACTCCCTCACAGATAGCGACTACGGCGACGTCTTCCCCGACGAGGACTTCTTCCCCGACATCAGCACCCTCTTCCTCGACGACATGGCCAACGACGGTTCCAACGCCGGTGGTTCCTCTTCTGCAACTACCGTGTATATCTTCTGTTTCAATCTTGTTCTGATCATATCCAAAGTTTTATGCCTTACAGTTTGTTTGGTTATATGCCTTAATATGTATTCGCTATTTTACATGATTAGTATACTTCCTATTATTCTAACCATGTTTTATCTAGCATTTATTATAGATAATTCGCTTGGTAAATTGCTCTATTATTCAACAACATCTTCCAGACTTCCAGCAACTTCCTTACCTTAGCTGGCTTGCTTCCCGACTCTCCTTGATTTCGGCTAGGAAAAAAATGCGTCGGCTTGAATCCTTAATCCTTAGTCCTTTACATGTTTTTCTTGCTTGACCATAAGCTAACCCAAAATGGGTGGAACCACATGCGCCCGAATATTTATTTTTTTACATGTTTTCCATGCCTATATGTACTACATATTCCTCCTAGAAACCAAAAGGCAAGAAAGAAACAAATCGTATAGTTTGTACGATGCGACTCGCGCACATAAGTATATGTAAGTGATGTGCGGCAGGGAAGCATGAGCGCATCAATATACTCACCAAACTTGACATAACATTATTTTTGCACATGAAACGGATATTTTGGTTCCTTATTAAACATTTGCTAGTTATCATTTCATAGGATTCGCTAAAATCATGATCTTTTTTCGTAAAATCTAGGGTTTTAAAGTTTGATTAATTTGGTTTCGTAGTTAAGGGGATTCAAGTCAGACGAAGCATGAAAGTTGCAGGTTCAAAGTATTATTTTTTTTGGAAATAGGAGCATTTATTAACATAAAAATATTTAATGTTTACACTAAAAGGAAGACAAGCATTAAAAAACAGTATCAAAATAATTGTCTTCAATTTAAGGTAGATCTATTCTCAAATCACGCGGCCATTCATGTCGGGAGAAAATATCCCTCGTCGTGTCCTCCAATCGCGTACATCCTTCCACAAATAAGACGTAAAACTCCATGCGTTGGAGAATAGTCCATGATCGGAGGATAGCCGTGTCTCGATAAAAAACCTGCAGAGGAGAACACACAATATTATTAAAAATCTTGACATTTATACAAAGCCATAGCAACCATATAATGACAAGCGCTCCCACCCTAAACAAAGTCCTGTACTTATCAATAATTCCATGTAGCCAATTATCTAAAAATGGTTACTGAACATAGAGGAGATAAACCAGAAGCTATTTGGATGAATGACCATATAGAGCGAGCAAATTTGCAATGGAATAATAAATGACGAATTGTCTCATCATGATGACTAAAAACACATTGTGTAATTCCATGCCAATTCCTATTTGCAAGATTATCTTTTGTTAGAATTACACCCTTACGTAGATATCATGCAAATATCTTCGTCTTAAGGGGTATTTTCATTTTCCAAAACCGGGATATCAGGTTGAACCAATGCTTTATATAGTGAGCCAACAGAAAATTTACCACTTTCTAGTAATTTTCATTTGAACACGTCAACATCGTCCGACAATGGTATCGTGTATAATCGTAATAGTAGATTGTTCGAGGATACCAGTCGAGTGTTGGAGATATGCCCTAGAGGCAATAATAAATTTAGTTATTATTATATCTTTGTGTTTATGATAAATTTTTACATTCATGCTATAACAGTATTAACCGGAAACATTAATACTTGTGTGATTTGTAAACTAAATTAGAGTCCCTAGTAAAGCCTCTTTATAATACTAGCTTGTTGGTTAATAGATGATCATGGTTTCCTGATCATAAACATTGAGATGTTGTTAACAACAAGATCATATCATTAGGAGAATGGTATAATGGGCATACTCCTATATATAAGGGTAGCATAAAGATCAAGTCATTTTAATAGTTCAATTGCTATAAGCTTTCTGATACATAGTAACCTAATTCCTTCGACCATGAGATCATGCTTATCACCATCACCGGAAGGATGCTTTGATGACATCAAACAACACACCATAATTGGGTGGCTATAAAGGTGGCATTGAGTGTTCGGAAAGAATGGGTTGAGACACATGAATCAAGAGTGGGATTTGTCCATCCATATGACGGATAGATATACTCTGGGCCCTCTCGGTGGAATGTCATCCAATTAGCTTGCAAGCATGTGACTGGCTCATAAGGGATCACATATCACGGGAACGAGAAAAGAGTACCTATCAGTAACGAGGTTGAACTAGGTATGCAGAGATACCGACGATCAAAACCTCGGATAAGTAAACTATCGTGAGACAAAGGGAAATTGGTATCGTATGTAAGTGATTCATTCGATCGCAAAGTAATCATAGAAATATGTGGGAGCCATATGAATTTTCAGATTCCTCTATTGGTTATTGATCGGAGAAGTGTCTCTATCATGTCCACATAATTCACGAACCGTAGGGAGACACACTTAAGGATTCGATGTTGTTGAGTAGTTATGGAATGATGAGAAAGAGACCGAATGTTGTTCGGAGTTTCGGATGGGATCCGAGATATCACGAGGAGATCCGGAATGGTCCGGAGAATAAGATTCATATAAGGAAAGTCCTGTTTCAGAGTTCGGAAATAATTCCGGTGTTTTCACCAGGAATGTTCTAGAAGAGTCTAGAAGGTCCGGCACTCCGAAGGGGAAGGGTACATGAATGTGTCATGACAATGTGGAATGGTTGCATCATGTACTAGGTCACTTTGCTGGGCAAAATAAAGAGAGAAATCAAATCCTAGTTTGAAAGTCAAACGCCAATTTGAAAAAGTCAAATCTCAAGTTTGCTTGGTGGAGGGATAGTAGGAAACCTACTTGGGGAGGAAGTCCCCTCCCTCCACCCGCCGGCCAAGGAGGCCGAGTTGGGGGAGGACTCCCTCCTCCCAACCGGCCACCCTCCACCTATATAAGGAGGGGTAGGGCGCCCCCTAGCCCTCACACCTCAAACCCTATCTCCTGCGCGCCTCCACCTCCAAGTGCAGCCGCCGCCTAGGGTTTCCCCTCCAACTCGGCGAGTTGGGGCTTCCCCAAGCCCTAGCCGCCAGCCAAGCCCTCCCCTTGGTGCCCTCTAAACCCTAGATCACCAAGGTCTCTCTCATAGTCCTCCATACTCGCTCCGGCTTAAGGCGAAGCCCTGCGAGATCTCCCCTCTACTTCCGACACCACGCCGTCGTGCTGCCGGAATCACGAGGAGAGTGCTACAACCTCCGCTGCCTGCTGGAACAAGGGAGAGGAAGGTCTTCATCGAGTACCGAACGTGTGACCGACTGCGGAAGCGCTGCCGGAACGCAGCGCCAGAAGGATCGTCTACACGATCATGAGATCGGCAAGAGTACGACTACATCACCCACGAGAATCTGCTCTCGTTAACCGCTTTGGAACCTTCGAGGGTGAGTTCCTCTATCGACTCGTTGCTACAATCTAGTAGATAGATCTTGGCTTGTTTGTTTGCATGCGATAGAATTTTTTTATTTTCCATGCTACGAACCCCTACAGTGGTATCAGAGCCGTGTCTATATGTAGATCTGTTGCACGAGTAGAACACAATGGTCATTATGGGCGGTGGTGCTTTTATTATCAATTGCTTTTTGTGTACTTTGCATCTTGCGGTATGATGGGATGAAGCGTCCCAGGCTAACCTTACATGACATCGTTCATGAGACTTGCTCCACGCTCAACATGCAACTTGTATTGCATAAGTGGCTTTGCGGGTGTCTGTCTCTCCCATTATAGTATAGATCCAATTTACAACGGACACTTGATAGTTCAAACATCAACGTTGTGGTTCTTGTTCGTAAGTTAGAACGACACTTATTGAAAGCCCCAAACCACGTAAAATATGCAAAGAAAATTAGAGGCGTCTAACTTTGTTTTGCAGGGGTGTGCTATGATGTGATATGGCCATGATTGTGATTATATATGATGTATGCAATGTTCCTTATTGTAAGTTGGCAACCGGCAGGAGCCATATGGTTGTCTTTAAATTCTGTTAAGAACCGCGTGTCTATTCAAAAGTAGTTGTAATAGTTGAAGCTGGTGGACGACAACCATGAAGCGGTGCCATTGACCTTGACGCTATACCGGTGATGATGGAGATCATGTTCGTGCTTGAAGATGGAGATCGGAAGCACAAGAAGAAAGGCCATATTGTAGGGGTTCGTAGCATGGAAAACAAAAAAATTCTACCGCATACAAACAAACAAGCCAAGATCTATCTACTAGATTGTAGCAACGATTCGATGGAATAACTCACCCTCGAAGATTCCAAAGTGTTTAACGAGAGCAGATTCTCGTGGGTGATGTAGTCATACTCTTTCCGATCTCAAGATCGCGTAGACGATCCTTTCGGCGCTGCGTTCCGGCAGCGCTCCCGCAGTCGGTCACACGTTCGGTACTCGACGAAGACCTTTCTCTCCCTTGTTCCATCAGGCAGCGGAGGTTGTAGCACTCTCCTCGCGATTCCGGCAGCATGACGGCGTGGTACCGGAAGTAGAGGGGAGATCTCGCAGGGCTTCGCCTTAAGCCGGAGCGAGTATGGTGGACTATGAGAGAGCCTCGGTGATCTAGGGTTTAGACGCACCAAGGAGGAGAGGCTAGGCCGGCGGCTAGGGCAAGGGGATGCCCCTAACTCGGCGGCTAGGGTTTTGCCCTAGGCGGCGGCAGCAGGAGGTGGCGGCGCCGGCGGCTTGGGGCTAGGGTTTTCAGGGTGCAAGTTGTGTGCTTGGAGGGGCAGCCCTGCCCCTCCTTATATAGGTGGAGGGGGCCGGCCAAGGGGAGGGGAGTCCCTCCCCAACTCGGATTCCAAGGCCGGCGGTGGAGGGAGAGGGACTTCCTCCCCAAGTAGGTTTCCTACTCTCCCTCCACCAAGCAAAATAGCCGTTTGACTTTTCAAATTGGCGTTTGACTTTTCAAACTAGGATTTGATTTATCCCTTTATTTTGCTCAGCGATGACACCTAGTACATGATGCAACCATTCCAACTTGTTATGACACATTCATGTACCCTTCCCCTCCGGAGTGCCGGACATTCCGGAACCTTCTAGAACATTCCCGATGAAAACACCGGAACCATTCTCCAACCCTGAAACAGGACTTTCCTTATATGAATCTTATTCTCCGGACCATTCCAGATCTCCTCGTGATATCCCGGATCCCATCCGAGACTCCGAACAACATTCGGTCTCTTACTCATCATTCCATAACTACTCAACAACGTCGAATCCTTAAGTGTGTCTCCCTACGGTTCGTGAATTATGCGGACATGATCGAGACACTTCTCCGAACAATAACCAATAGAGGAATCTGAAAATTCATATGGCTCCCACATATTTCTACGATTACTTTGCAATCAAATGAACCACTTACATACGATACCAATTTCCCTTTTTCTCACGATAGTTTACTTATCCGAGGTATTGATCGTCGGTATATCTGCATACCTAGTTCAACCTCGTTACTGATAAGTGCTCTTTTCTCATTCCCGTGATATGTGATCCCTTGTGAACCAGTCACATGCTTGCAAGCTAATTGGATGACATTCCACCAAGAGGGCCTAGAGTATATCTATCCGTCATATGGATGGACAAATCCCACTCTTGATCCATGTGTCTCAACCAATACTTTCCGAACACTCAATGCCACCTTTATAGCCACCCAGTTATGGTGTGGTGTTTGATGTCATCAAAGCATCCTTCCGGTGATGGTGATAACCATGATCTCATGGTCGAAGGAATTTGGTTACTATGTATCAGAAAGCATATAGCAATTGAACTATTAAAATGACTTGATCTTTATGCTACGCTTATCTATAGGAGTATGTCCATCATATCATTCTCCTAACGATATGACCTTGTTGTTAATAACATATCAATGTTCATGATAGGGAAACCACAATCATTTATTAACCAACAAGCTAGTATTATGAAGAGGCTTTACTAGGGACTTCAATTTAAGTTTACAAATCACACAAGTATTAATGTTTCCTTGTTAATACTATTATAGCATGAATGTAAACATTTATCATAAACACAAAGATATAATAAAAAACTACATTTATTATTGCCTCTAGGGAATATCTCCAACACATATCATATCACATATTATGAATTGCATGTGATGTTAATCCTTTATGCATCTTGTATTGCTTAGTTAACGACGGTAGCATTATAAGATGATCCCTCAAGCACACAAATTTCAAGTTTTAAAGTGTTCATCCTTAGTAAGAACCGTTGCTAAAGCTCGTTGTTTCGAAGCACCACGTGATGATCGAGTGTGTTAGATTCTGCGAGTGTATACAACGTGAGCAAGCCAGATTTTCTCATGCGGAAGCTAAGGTTTGATCTTGACGAGCCTAGCATGTACAAACATGGTCTCGGAACACGGATCACCGAAAGGTAAAGCATGAGTCATATAGTAGATATGATGAACATGTTGATTGTTCGCCATTGAAGTTACATCAACTCTCGTGATGATCGGTTTTGATGTGGTGGATTTGGTTCGTGTGATCACTAAAACAATGTGAGGGATATTGTTTTGAGTGGGAGTTCACCTAGATTAATTTAACTATTAATTAGAACTCAATTTGTCATAAACTTAGTCTAAACTATTGCAAATATGTTGTAGATCAATGGCGGCCCCTACCATTAATTTTAATGCGTTCCTAGAGAAAGAAAAGTTGAAAAACAATGGAAGCAACTTCGCGGATTGGTTTCGCAATTTGAGGATTGTCCTCAATGCTGGTAATTTGACCTATGTGCTGGATGAACCGCTGGGTGACTCGCCTGCAGCTACTGCTACCGATGAAGTAAAGAATGTTTACCTCACTCGGAAGAATCAGTACTCCATAGTTCAGTGTGCTATCTTGTATGGTTTGGAATTGGAGCTTCAGAAAAGGTTTGAGAACCATGACCCACATGATATTGTCCGTGAAACTCAAAATGATATTTGAGTCTCACGCGGCAGTTGAGAGTTATGAGGCTTCTGAAAAGTTCTTTAATTGCAAGATGGAAGAGGGCAGATCCGTCAGTGAGCATGTGCTTAAGATGTCTGGGCACGCAAACAAACTCCAAAGTTTGGGTATAGTGATTCCTAATTCTTTGGGGATTCACCGTGTCCTTCAATCACTACCACCAAGTTACAAGAACTTTGTGATGAACTACAATATGCAAAACATGGACAAGACGTTGCCAGAATTCTTCTCCATGTTGAAATCTGCAGAAGTGGAGATCAAGAAAGAGCACCAAGTGTTGTTGGTCAAGAAGACCACCAAATTCAAGAAAGGCAAGTCTAATCAAAAGGGAAACTTCAAGAAGGGCGGTAAGAAAGTTGCCGCGCCGGCGAAGAAGACCAAGGCTGGACCTAAGCCTGATACTGAGTGCTTTTACTGCAAGGGAGAGGGTCACTGGAAGCGGAATTTCCCACAGTACTTGGCGGATTTGAAGAACGGCAACATCAAGAAGAAAGGTATATCCGATATACATGTTATTGATGTGTATCTCACTAGTACTCGTAGTAGTGCCTGGGTATTTGATACTAGTTCGGTTGTTCATATTTGTAACTCGAAATAGGTGTTGCGGAATAAACGGAAGCTAGCGAAGAATGAGGTGACGATGCACGTTGGAAATGGATCAAAGGTTGATGTGATCGCGGTTGGCACGCTACCTCTTCATCTACCATCGGGATTAGTTTTATACTTAAATAATTGTTATTTGGTGCCTGCGTTGAGCATGAACATTATATCTGGATCATGTTTATTGTGAGACGGTTACTTGTTTAAGTCCGAGAATAATGGTTGTTCGATTTATATGAGTAATATGTTTTATGCACATGCACCTTTGATAGATGGTCTATTCTTATTGAATCTCGATAGTGGAAATATATATATTAATAACATTGAAGCTAAACGTTTGAAATTGAGCGGTAACTCGACCTATATGTGGCACTATCGTCTTGGTCACATTGGAGTGAAGCGTATGACGAAACTCCATTCCGATGGACTTCTTGAATCACATGATTTCGAATCACTTGAAAGATGCGAAGCATGTCTGATGGGTAAAATGACTAAGACTCCATTTTCTGGTATGACGGAGCGAGCTACGGACTTATTGGAAATCATACATACTGATGTATGTCGCCCAATGAGTGTAGTATCGTGCGGTGATTATCGTTATGTTCTTACCTTCACGGATAACTTGAGTAGATATGGGTATATCTATTTCATGAAACATAAGTCTGAAACTTTCGAGAAGTTTAAGGAATTTCAAAGTGAGGTAGAGAATCAATGTAACAAGAAGATTAAATTGCTACGTTCTGATCGTGGAGGTGAATATCTAAGTTACGAGTTTGGGGAGCATTTGAAGAAATGCGGAATACTTTCATAATTGACACCGCCGGGAACACCACAGCGTATTGGTGTGTCCGAACGTCGTAATCGAACTCTCTTAGATATGGTTCGTTCTATGATGTCACTTACAGATTTACCGCTATCATTTGGGGTTATGCATTAGAAACAGCCGCATTCACTTTAAATAGGGCACCATCTAAATCCGTTGAAACAACACCATATGAATTATGGTTTGGGAAGAAACCTAAATTGTCGTTCCTTAAAGTTTGGGGTTGCGAAGCTTATGTAAAGAAGTTACAGCTGGACAAGCTTGAACCCAAAGCGGAAAAATGCATCTTCATAGGATACTCGAAGGAAACTATTGGGTATACCTTCTATCATAGATCCGAGGGCAAAATCTTCGTTGCCAAGAATGGATCCTTTCTAGAGAAGGAGTTTCTCTCGAAAGAAGTGACTGGAAGGAAAGTAGAACTCGACGAGGTTGTTGAACCTTCTCTCGAACTTGCGAGTATCACAGCACCGGAAGTTGTTCCTGTGGCGCCTACACCAATAAGAGAAGAAGCTAATGATGTTGATCATGAAACTTTGGTTGAAGTTGCTACAGAACCGCGCAGGTCAACGAGAACTCGTACCACTCCTGATTGGTATGATCCCGTTATGAGTGTCATGTTGGTGGATAACACCGATGACCCTGCGACATATGAGGAAGCGATGATGAGCCCAGATTCCAATAAATGGCAAGAAGCCATGAAATCCGAGATTGGATCCATGTACAAAAACCAAGTATGGACTTTGGTGGACTTACCGGATGGCCTGAAGGCTATCGAGAACAAATGGATTTTCAATAAGAAAACAGATGCTGATGGTAATGTTACTGTCTATAAAGCTTGACTTGTCGCAAAAGGGTTTCGACAAATTCAAGGAGTTGACTACGATGAGACTTTCTCACCAGTAGCGAAGCTAAAGTCTGTGAGGATTATGTTAGCAATCGCTGCATATTATGATTATGAGATATGGCAGATGGATGTCAAAACGGCGTTCCTCAATGGAGACATTGATGAAGAATTGTATATGATGCAACCCAAAGGTTTTGTCGATCCTAAAGATGCTAACAAGGTATGCAAACTTCAAAGACCCATATATGGATTGAAGCAAGCATCCCGAAGTTGGAATCGACGTTTTGATAAGGTAATCAAAAGTTTTGGTTTTATACGAACTTATGGAGAAGCTTGTATTTACAAGAAAGTGAGTGGGAGCTCTGTAGCATTCTTAATACTATATGTAGATGACATATTGTTGATTGGGAATGATGTAAACCTTCTTAATAGTGTCAAAGATTATTTGAATAATAGTTTTTCAATGAAAGATCTTGCGAAGCAGCTTACATATTAGGCATAAAGATTTATAGAGATAGATCGAGACGCCTAATATCATTGTCACAAAGTACATATTTGGACAAAGTTCTAAAGAGGTTTGGAATGGAAGACAACAAGAAAGGGTTCTTGCCCATGTTGCCCAATACGACCTTGAGTAAAAATCAAAGTCCTGCAACGGCAGAAGATAGAGAAAGCATGAGTAAGACTCCCTATGCCTCAGCCATAGGATCTCTAATGTATGCCATGCTATGTACTAGACCCGACATTGCATATGTTGTTAGTTTGACTAGCAGATATCAAAGTGATCCAGGAGTGGATCATTGGACAGCGGTCAAAAACATCCTTAAGTACTTGAGAAGAACTAAGGATATGGTTCTTTCTTATGGAGGTGATGAACAGCTCGTTGTTAATGGTTACGCCGATGTTAGTTGGAACATCGATCCGGATGATTCTAAATCTCAATCTGGATACGTATTTACTTTGAATGGTGCAGCAGTTAGCTGGAGGAGTGCAAAGCAAAGCGTTGTGGCGAGATCTTCAACTGAATCGGAATACATAACTGCTTCAGAGGCTTCACAAGAAGTGATATGGATGAAGGAGTTCATTACAGAGCTCGGTGTGGTTCCAAGTGCGCTGGACCCAATGTCTATCTACTGTGATAACATGGGTGCCATAGACAATGCGCAAGAACCAAGGTCACACAAGAAGCTGAAGCACATCAAGCTACATTTTCACGCTATTCGAGAACATGTCCAAGATGGTGACATAAATATTTGCAAAGTACACACAGATCTGAATGTGGCGGATCCATTGACTAAACCTCTCCCGAGGGCAAAACATGACCAACACCAAACTGCCATGGGTGTTTGGTATATTACCATGTAATCTTGATTAGTTGACTCTAGTGCAAGTGGGAGACTGTTGGAGATATGCCCTAGAGGCAATAATAAATGTAGTTATTATTATATCTTTGTGTTTATGACAAATGTTTACATTCATGCTATAATAGTATTAACCGGAAACATTAATACTTGTGTGATTTGTAAACTAAATTAGAGTCCCTAGTAAAGCCTCTTTATAATACTAGCTTGTTGGTTAATAGATGATCATGGTTTCCTGATCATGAACATTGAGATGTTGTTAACAACAAGATCATATCAATAGGAGAATGGTATGATGGACATACTCCTATAGATAAGCGTAGCATAAAGATCAAGTCATTTTAATAGTTCAATTGTTATAAGATTTCTGATACATAGTAACCTAATTCCTTCGACCATGAGATCATGCTTATCACCATCACCGGAAGGATGCTTTGATGACATCAAACACCACACCGTAACTGGGTGGCTATAAAGGTGGCATTGAGTGTTCGGAAAGTATGCGTTGAGACACATGAATCAAGAGTGGGATTTGTCCATCCATATGACGGATAGATATACTCTGGGCCCTCTCGGTGGAATGTCATCCAATTAGCTTGCAAGCATGTGACTGTCTCACAAGGGATCTCATATCACGGGAACGAGAAAAGAGTACTTATCAGTAACGAGGTTGAACTAGGTATGCAGAGATACCGATGATCAAAACCTCGGATAAGTAAACTATCGTGAGACAAAGGGAAATTGGTATCGTATGTAAGTGGTTCATTCGATTGCAAAGTAATCATAGAAATATGTGGGAGCCATATGAATTTCCAGATTCCTCTATTGGTTATTGATCGGAGAAGTGTCTCGATCATGTCCGCATAATTCACGAACTGTAGGGAGACACACTTAAGGATTCGATGTTGTTGAGTAGTTATGAAATGATGAGAAAGAGACCGAATGTTGTTCGGAGTTTTGGATGGGATCCAGGATATCACGAGGAGACCCGGAATGGTCCGGAGAATAAGATTCATATAAGGAAAGTCCTATTTCGGAGTTCGGAAATAATCCCGGTGTTTTCACCAGGAATGTTCTAGAAGGGTCTGGAAGGTCCGGCACTCCGGAGGGGAAGGGTACATGAATGTGTCATGACAATGTGGAATGGTTGCATCATGTACTAGGTCACTTTGCTGGGCAAAATAAAGAGAGAAATCAAATCCTAGTTTGAAAGTCAAACGCCAATTTGAAAGAGTCAAATCTCAAGTTTGCTTGGTGGAGGGAGAGTAGCAAACCTACTTGGGGAGGAAGTCCCCTCCCTCCACCCGCCGGCCAAGGAGGCCGAGTTGGGGGAGGACTCCCTCCTCCCAACCGGCCACCCTCCACCTATATAAGGAGGGGTAGGGCGCCCCTACCCCTCACACCTAAAACCCTATCTCCTGCGCGCCTCCACCTCCAAGTGCAGCCGCCGCCTAGGGTTTCCCCTCCAACTCGGCGAGTTGGGGCTTCCCCAAGCCCTAGCCGCCATCCAAGCCCTCCCCTTGGTTCCCTCTAAACCCTAGATCACCAAGGCCTCTCTCATAGTCCACCATACTCGCTCCGACTTAAGGCGAAACTCTGCGAGATCTCCCCTCTACTTCCGAAACCACGCCGTCGTGCTGCCGGAATCACGAGGAGAGTGCTACAACCTCCGCTGCCTGCTGGAACAAGGGAGATGAAGGTCTTCATCGAGTACCGAATGTGTGACCGACTGCGGAAGCGCTGCCGGAACGCAGCGCCGGAAGGATCTTCTACACGATCTTGAGATCGGCAAGAGTATGACTACATCACCCACGAGAATCTGCTCTCGTTAACCGCTTTGGAATCTTCGAGGGTGAGTTCCTCTATCGACTCGTTGCTACAATCTAGTAGATAGATCTTGGCTTGTTTGTTTGCATGCGATAGAATTTTTTTGTTTTCCATGCTACGAACCCCTACATCGAGGACCAATGAGACTTCTTCTGAAATACACATTGGGAGGATTTTCTTCCAACACTGTGGAAATTTTATACCCTTTGTGTCTGACAATCGAATATAGAGCTGGATATTGTTCACGAAGAGTAGTTTGGCCAAGCCACTTATCTTCCCAATACCTAATCTCTGATCCATCCTTAATTTCGAAAGCACCAAAACGAAAGAAATGTTTTTTGGTGGTCATAAGACCTGCCCAAAAATGTGAATCACCGGGTTTCCAAACCACTTGAGCCACAGCTTTGGACCCCACATATTTCCTCCATAACATGGTTTACCAAACACCATCTTCTGTAAGTAGTTTAAAAAGGCATTTTCCCAGAAGCGCGGTGTTTTTGACTGGCAAATCATGTATGCCTAGTCCACCATACTCCTTCGGGACGCAAACCACATTCCATCTGGCCAATCGATACTTCTTTTTCTCACTATCCCCTTGCCAAAAGAATCTTGAACAGAAATAATCCACTTTGTTCAAGAAACCTTTTGGTAATTGGAAAAACGAGATCATATACAATACCATATTAGTAAGTACTGAATTTATGAGTACTAGTATCCCACCAAGGAATAATAATTTGCCTTTCCAACTATTAAGACGTTTTTGTAGTCTTTCCTCAACAAGTTTCCATTCAGCAATTGTGAGACGCCGATAATGAATCGGTATTCCCTAATAGTTGATTGGTAATTGCCCCTGACCATGGCCTAAAAGTTTAGCATATAGGTGGGCCTCATTTGGGCTTCGCCAAAACAATACAAATCACTCTTATGGAAGTTAATTTGACGTCCAGATAACTGCTCGAAAGCTGATAATATTAATTTCAGGTTTTTAGCCTTCTCCAGATCATGTTCCATAAAAAGGATTATGTCATCAGCGTATCGAAGAATAGAGAGACCACCATCTATAAGATGTGGAACTAATCCTTCAATTTTCCCATCAGACTTTGCTCTCTCAATAAGGATAGCCAACATATCAGCCACTATATTAAATAGTAAAGGCGATAATGAATCCCTTTGTCTCGGTCCTTTCTTGGTTTGGAAGTATTTGTCAGTATCTTCATTTACTTCAATGGCAACACTACCCCCAGACACAAACGACTGAATGAGAGCATGCCACTCCTCAGAAAAACCTTTCATGCGGAGTGTTTGCTGGAGGAAAGACCAATTAACTTTGTCGTATGCCTTCTCAAAGTCAATCTTGAACAGTACACCATTTAATTTTTTTGAGTGTAATTCATGGATTGTTTCATGCAGAAGTACAACACCATCTAGGATATTTCTTCCTTCCATGAATGCAGTTTGAGACGGCTAACAACATGGTCAGCAACTGAGTTTAGTATAATCGTGGCAACTTTAGTAAAAATCTTAAAGCTAATGTTAAGCAAGCAGATTGGGCGATACTGTTGTATACATTCTGCATTGTTAACCTTAGACAGTAAAATTATATTGCCAAAGTTTAGTCTAAAGAGATTCAACTGGCCGACTTGTAAAAACCTAAACAAATGCATTAGGTCCTCCTTGATAACGCCCTAGAATTCTTGGTAAAATTCAGCTGGAAAGCCATCAGGCCCTGACGCTTTGTTATGTTCCATTTGAAAAACAGCTTTCTTAACCTCTTCCTCGGTATATGAAGCAGTTAGAAAGCTATTTTCTTCATCAGAAACCTGGGGGATATCGGCCATTTGGGACTCGTCCAGAGAAAATGAATTTTCCGTTGGGGCCCCAAACAAGGATTTATAATAAGTTGTAATATATGACTTCATTTGCTCCTGTCTCTAAATCATACCTTCATCCTGGATCAGAGAGTGAATAAGTTTCTTCTTATGCTTGACATTGGCAACAACATGGAAGTACCTTTTATTCGCATCTCCTTACAGAATGAATTTTGCTTTAGAGCATTGGTAGCATTTGAATTCCTCTTCGCGCAGGAGTCGGGCTATCTCTGCATTCGATTGGCTTTTAAGCTCAATTTCTTGTGCAGTTAATGGTCTGACCTCCGCGGAAGCCTCTAAGTTATCAATTATAGATGTTAGGCATATTTTTTCATTTTTAAGGATCCCAGCTATGTGCCTGGCCCAACCACGAAGGAACTTGCGTAAAGCACGCATTTTATTATTCCATCGTAGGATAGGCGTTTGGCCACCCACCGGTTTCTCCATCTCGTAAAAACCATCACGGATCATCCATCCGAGTTCAAACTTGAACTCATTCGTAGACTCATGTGGCGATGATCCAAAAGATAAAAGTAAAGGGGCATGATCCGATAAAGCCTCAATACGCTCTAGAGCGCGCACAGTTACCATAGGGAACTTTTGTTTCCAGTCGGTATCCATAAGCACTCTCTCTAGTTTTTCGTATGTTGGCTCCGAAAGACTATTAGCCCAGGTAAATTTTATTCCTAACATTGTAACCTCTCTTAAGTCCAGACTATCTATAACAACATTGAAAAAAAGGCCAATGTTCATCGAACCGACCCCGACTTTTCTTGTGAGGGAATCTAAGCAAATTAAAATCCCCTCCTATAAGAATAGGGTATGGATTGTCCTTTGCCAGATTCACTAGCTCGCGTAAAAAGGCAGCTTTATAAACATCCTGGGCGGCCCCATAAACGGCAACTAGAGACCATGTGAAATTGTCAGCCTTGTTACGGATATGGAGTTTTATAAAAAATCTCCCACCGAACTAGCTAAAACTTCCATAGTCTCATCTCGAACGCCTAACAGGATCCCCCAGATCGTCCACGCGGCGGACGTGAAATCCACGTAAAGTCCACTCCACCAGAAAGGCGATTGAGTAGGTGTCACATCCCAAGATTTTCCAAATCTTGTAATGTGAAAAATAAATGAATAAAATAAAACTTTGTTGATTTTCAGGGTGAGAAGAAACTTTTGATTCCAATTGGAAACCTTCAAACCTATTTGATCAAACAAATCCTAAAGGGATTTAAAAAGATAAACAATTAATAAAGAAAATTTTAAATAAATAGAAAAACTATTTTTGGATCTTTTAATGAAAAGATTTGGTTTTTAAAATAAAAAGGTTGAAATATAAATAAGGACTATTTTTATAGAGCCAAATTAAACCTTGACCATGTTTTTGAAATAAAATATTTGGTTTTGATTAAAGGAGTAAAGGGTTATTTAAATAAAATAATAAGGATTTATTAATATCCAATTTTATTAAAAATAAAGGTTTTACCATTTTAATTAAACATCAAAACTTGTTAAATTATTTTAAAAAAGTTTTCCAAGTATTTTATATTTTCAAATAAAACCTACTGATTTGGTTTTGATAATATTTAGTTTTCAAATGGAGATTTTAAATAAAACAAATCCTATTTGAATTATTAACTAAGATCTATTTTAATTAATTATTAAATAGATCCTAAAATAAAAATATTATTTTGTTTTTGGACTTTGGTTTATGTTGTTAAACAGAACTAAAACTCAATACAAATTTGGAGGAGGTTTGATTTGTTTTGGTTGTTTGATTTGTTGTTTGAAATTTAAAACAGGAAATTCAAACAGAAAAAGGAAAAAGCAATCAGAAAGAAAAAAATGAACCAAACAGCAACCCAACCCAATTGGCCCAACAGCCCAGTCGCAGCCCAGTTCCCCCCCCCCCACGCGCGAAACGTTTTTCACCAGAAACAGAACCCACAGAGTCAATGACACGCGGACCCCCACCTCCCCTCTCTCTCTATCGCTGCTAGCGGACCCCACCGCCAGCTCATTTTCTTCCTCCCCGCGACGACCGCGCCGGCCATTTCCTGCCGTTGATGCCACGGTTAAATTCGCTTCAGTGCCGCACCTTAATCTCGCCGCAACCACGCCCCCTTAAATGCATCCCTCTTCTCCCCATTTCCCCTCTGTTTCCAGCCCCTCTCCGCCCCAGGGCTGCTTGAATTGCTCATGGTAAGCCCACTGGCTCCGACGAGGTCCAGTGCGAATTCCGGCCACCACCGCCAGCCCCACTGCTTCCAGAGCACACTAGCTTGCCCGCCATCATCTCCTGCACCTGCCAGTGCCTTCCCCTCGCTCGCGCATGCTCTGCAGCATCGACTTTGTCTTCGACTGAACGACGCCGCCGTCCGCTCCAACTCTGACGAGCTCCACAGGTAGTTTCCGACCGCGCATCTCCTTCTCCTTCACGGACGCATCTTCGCCTTAACCTTGCGCCACTAACCATGCTCTCTGTTTGCTCTCTCGTGACCCGTAGCGCCGCCCTCGACAACGACAGAACGTGTCCGTCGTCAGACGCAACTCCGGCGAGCCATTATCCTCACCTCTGTGCACCCCTTCGCCAGCCAGTACCTCCTTGAGCTTCCCCAAGCTCCGGCGAACACGGTGAGCCTTCTCCTCCTATCCCTTGTGTCCTGTATCACCGGCGACGACCTCGTCTGAGCGCTGCCGCCAGCGCCGCCACTAGTTGGCAAGCGTGCTGCGCGCCGTAGGATCTTGATCTGACGCTCGCGATAGAATCTTAGACGAAGGGGTAAGTAGCATCTGCGCGCCGTGCGATATGACTTAATCCAATGGCCTGCGTCGCTTGATCCATGCGAAACGTTTTCGGCGAATAGGAATAGGACGCGTGTCCCAGTCTGTTTGATTTAAACAGAATTTGATCTATTAGTTTTCCAATTTTGTAAATTGCATAACTTTAGTTCCACATGTACAAATTTTGCAAATTTTATATCAATGGAATCAGTGGAACAAGCCCTAGCCAACCATGCCATTTGTTTAGTAAAAAGTTTCTGGTAAAATGTTTGTTTTTGCAGAATCATTTGTATGCTTGTTTAGATTATAAAAATTGTTCAAAAATGATTTTGGGGATAAAATCTTTTGCAAATGGTGTGTTTTGAACCTACTGACCATAGGAAACACTTTGTGGTTTCAAAAATGTATTTGGTGAAACAAAAGAATGATTCTTTGATTTAAAACCATTTCTAGTCAAATAAAAATATAGTTTATTTATTAAAAATGGTTTTGGAAGAAAACTTTTGGGAAATGTTTTTGTTTTAAACTCTCTGACCCTAAACACCAAGTTTTATGATTTGAAAATGTATTTTGGGAACCCTATGGATTAATGACTTAGTAAAAAACATTTCTACACCACATAAAATGATACCTTGTTTTGAAAATGGTTTATGAAGTGAAATCTTTTGCAAATGACTTTGACACTTTATAGCATGACCATTAGGTGCTTTCAAATGTTTATGACTCATTAGGAACCACTCTTTCAAATAAAACAAAGCTTTGCATGCTTGCATGCATTACTTTGACTTTATCATTTTATGTGATGTTTTGCTTGATTGGTAGATTGAGATTGTGCCTTGATTGATTGAATTGTAGTGACTTGAAGAGTGTGATTGTTGCAAGGACAAGGAGTGAACTTATATCCTCTACCAAAAAGGCAAGTGATGCTACATACTTTTGTCCCATTATTTTCACTATGCATTAGTGATATTTCTAAGTATAGGACTTGCATGGAATTTTTTCTAAGTATAAACCATGCTATGGGAAAACCTAGTAGATGAAACCTTAGTAGAAAATTCCTAAGTTAAGATTCCTATTACTATCATGCTTAGCTTAGCTAATAGAAAACAAGGGTGGAATATACATTCATACTATGGAAAAATTTCTAAGTCTGAGGACTTGTGTTTTTGTTTAATAAAACAACTAAGTTAATGAATCACCTGGGTGGAATGGTAATTGCTTGGTGGTTTTTGGTTGAGTGGTTACACAAGGCCCATGGCTATGGTTTACCTTGTGTATCACACTTGTGGATTGCCAACCAGGAACAAAGAGATTTGAGATGTCAAATGTTGAGAAGCTTCAAGTGCAGCCACTTGGCATTATGGGCTCTGCCTGGATCATATAGGTTGCTATAACTTAGCCATATGGATAGTTGGTGGTAGGGTTTGATAGGTTGGAGCGCGTCCATTTTGGTCTAAGGGAAGGCTTCTGAAAGATCTTGTCTTGGTGAAACCAAGTCTCGTGGGGAAAGTGCACCACCTCTGCAGAGTGTAAAATCTAAGTACTTAGCCATGTCTCTGATAAAGGACAATTTGAGCATCAAGACATGGAAGCTATCAAGAATATCATCATCCAAATTTCTAAGTTAAAAATTTGTGGTTGAACAAGGGTTAATGGATCTTCAATCTTTGATTGGGAGATGCCTTGGGAAAGATTATTTTGTCAAGCAAAAACTTAGTGTTTTCAAATGATAAGGAAAATCTATTTTGAGCAATGCAAGCCTCAACTCCACTTTGCCAAATGCATATAGATGATAGACTCCACTATACTACCATAGTATCACTTGACAATACAATTCAAATGTATTGACCCTTGTGGCTGTAACTTGTATGTTGCAGGTTTGATTGATGTTAGTAAAGTTTGATGATTAGGATTACAAAGTCTACAACCAACATGTTTGCCTGTGGCACTTTGAAGATGAAGGACCCCATGCTTATAGATATTCTACTGCAATGTAATGTAATAGCCAAATGAGCTATGTAAGATGTAATAAAATTATGTTATTCCTGGTTATAAAGTTGTATTATGACCTTTGTTTCTTGATATTACATCTTAACTGTGGATGCTAGCTATTGATCCAGGGACTAGCATTGCAATCACAGGGATCCTTTTCCTTTACAAAGGAGGGATCTTACAGTAGGGCTTGTCAAAAATCTCGTCTACTAGTTTTATAAATACCCAGAAAATCCAACTTATGGTCTATCACACAATCAACAAAGAATAAATGTTTAGGCAAGTACCGAAGACCTCTGTTGTTTGAAAACATTCCATTCATTGAGAAACTATAGGAGATTTGGATACACGGGATCTCTTGCGCGACCGTTGGCTCTTTGATTTTCGACCAGAAGCTTTTAGCTCATACATAGAGGCTAGCCCAGTCTCATCAAAGTCCACCTCCGACACTTCACCAACTAAGTGAGGAAGGAGTTGACCATCTACTGTGGCATGCAAATCCTCCTCCTCAGCTAGTGAAGCATCAGGAACAATAGCAACCTTAGGAGTAACCGTTAGACGGTCAACCTCCATGTGTCGCAAAACATTAGAAGAAAAAAGAACATCATGTACAGATCTACCCAAACTAATGCCGACGTTGGATAGTTTAGAAGAAATAACAGGGGTAGAAAAAGACAAAAAGGATTTCGAAGAGCTCATTATACCTGGCGAATCTAAGTTCTTCTCAGCCTTACGACGCATGGCCTTGACCATAGAATCCTCATCAGTAGCCGACGCCCCCAGAGGCATCTACTCCATGGCACGAGCTCCGTCTGAAGGGAGTACCACTCCCCTGCGAAACAATCGGTGAAGCAACACCATGAGTAGGAACACGCGTTGGAGACAAAGGCAGCCCCGACCCCTCCTGGGTCGTGCCACCCCCATCATCCAATGAGCTCTCATGGCCCTCCAAGGGAGGCCATCCGTCCCGATGCAGCTCCAGGTCCTCCCTGACCAGAGCCATGTGGTCCTCCCTGACCAAAGCCACGCGTTCATCCACATCGTCGTGGTTGGCCAACCCCTCCTGGGTCAGCCCAACAAGAACATCGACCTCGACCTGATCACGAACGACGCGGTCAGTTGACCCGTCCTGGGTCAGCTTCCGCAAGCACCCCAATGGAACAACCTCCTCAAGGACCGACCAAGTACAATCAACAGGAATGGATCTACCCATAACATGCGTCCTGGACCTCGCCGGTGAAACTGAGTGTGCCCGCTGAACAACCAAAGAAGCATAATGAAGAGCCTCCTATAGCTGAGCTGGAGAAACACAAGTTGCTAAAGAAGAACCCCTTCCACGAAGGGGGGAATCCACATGTAGTGCAGCCAGAAGTTCTCATCCCCGAGGAGTAACCGGATTAGCATTAAAAGGAGTGACATCAAGCACCCTCTGCACCCCCTGACTAGATGAAGGCGCTGAGGTATCCTACACAGGCACGGCCGAGGAAGAACCAGAACCCGCCACCTTAGTGGCAGTACCAGAATCAGAAGTATCCATAGAATCCTACACAGGCTTCTCATAAGTATTATCATCCGCGTCACCTCCCCCTTTCCTCCACAAGAAAGGAACAAATTCCGGATCTGGAATATAGCCCTCAGGCTCTAACCGGAAATGAAACTCATAGGCTCTATGCTTAATCACAGCATCCGACGTAATATAGTGACCCAAAGAATCATGCAGCTTCAGGAAGACCTTAGTATCAAACATATCCACCAGGATATGAACTACCCCACGCTTCCGCAGACTGAACAAATCAATATCTAGGGTATTCCCCATGAGACCACCAACATCCCACATACCTGAGAAAGAGCGTAAAATATGAGGAACCCCTTCAACATGCGGCCAAACCTGTTGGAGCTCAAACTTATGAGGCACCTCCTGCGTCCTGTAAGTAGAGAAAGAAAGCTTAGAGGTACAAAGTGACACTGACATCTGAATCCCATCAACCTTGTCCAGGTCCTCAAAGGATGGAAACATCACTAAGAATGCATCATCTCCATATGGAAAAGCCTCCCACTTCCACTGATCATGCACTGTGCACCTCCTGGCAATCTATCTCTGGACAACATCCACAGAAACCATCTGTCTGAAGACTCGCACCAGAGCTATAGGGGTCTGGCTAGATGCCAAGAAATCACGAGCCACTGCATCAGGAATCTGAGTAAACAGAGTGGTATCATTGCCGATACCAGCCATATAGGGAGTCAGACGCAGCTGCTTCTGCACAGGACATCACAAAGTGGGGTAGGCAGAGCTGTCACAGATATAACAGTAGTGAACCACCTTACAGTCCTTTGTCGTGTGTATTGACTGCACACTTCCAGCAATGAACAAGCTTATTACTCTTCTTGCCCCCAACAACAGACGTCACCTCCGGTGTGACACCAGGTGGCTGAGGTGGAATGACAACAGGCATAGGAGTACCCTGGGCCTGCAGATGTTGTCCCTGCAAACCATACTGATAGTACAACTGCTGACCCTGAACCATGAATGGAGCAGCAAAGGTCCCCGGAACCTGCGAATGTGAATGCTTGAGCTGCCCCATGGGCTGCTATAGCAACTGCAAATCTGCTTATGGAACCTGCACCTGCTTCTTCTTCTTCTTCCGCTTGGGCGCCGTCACTGACGGGGCATCCGCCCCAACAGAGAACTGCGGGCCAGGTGGTGGTACCCCAGACGCTGGCTGAATCGGCATCGACCCTTGAGAATATATAGGAAAACCGACCCCACCAGCGTAAGCATCTGGCGGACTGCGAAAAGGCAGCTGAAGCGGGCGCTGTTGAGGAGCATTGTAGTATGCAGCAGGAGCAACCGGAAATGACACCCGCGGCGCCACCCCGACATCGCAACCCCAAGCGGTGGCATCCCCGGCGGCCCAGAAAACGGTGACGGTCTGTAGCTCGAAACTGGATAGCAGGGACCAGTCGTGGCCACGGGCGGTCCAGAGTGATAATGAGCGCTGGATTGGCCCCTTGGAGGCAGAGAAGAAGGACCTGGGGGTGGCGCAGCAGTGGAATTACACGACACAGTGGAAGGTCCTCTAGGGTGGGCAGCAGCCGGAGGCCGCCTAGGGTTTGGTGCCACCATGGGAGTAGAGAGGACCTGAGCAAAGGATCGATGAAGGAGAGGCGGCAAGACAGTTCCAGAGACACGCACAATCGACGAAGGCGGATGTGAAGGGAGGACTCTTGCGATCGGGAGATCCAGGCGTTACGTAACCTTCTGGTAATAGTTGTCCACGTAAAAACCTCCTTCCCTGGCTCCAAGGGCCCACTTGAACAAGGCACGTGAGCAAAACCCTTCGATCCCGAACCGGTCTCCCATGCCGAACTCCTCGATCGCGGCAAAATAGGATCACGTTGGACCACCGCCGCACCAGGACTCCAAGAACCGGCGGCGCAGACATCCATCGAGGAGGCAGCAGACCCCTCCAAGGCTCCACCTTCGCCTCCTGGCCATCCTCAATCCCGACGGGGAAGCAGCCGCACCATGGCTCCCTGGCAATGACGACTTACGACGCTGGACAGCAGACTTCGGCGACAGAGCACCGCACGACGGCGAAGGTGACCTTCGCTCCTAGAAACACGACATCGGGGTGGGGAAACTGATCTCTTCCCAGAAATCCTGCTTGAGCTCGTCATCGGTCTTCCGTCGACGGCGCGCCACCGTAGTCTAGCCAAGTTCGCTGGAATCATCCTCCAACGCCTCTAGAGCTTCGCATGCCGCAGAACCATCCGCCATATAAGAGTCGGAGTCTGACCCAAGGCTGCGGAACCTCGGACCGGACAACCCTGCCGGCGAAGCCGCCGCCGACGAGGACAAACCCCCTAGCGCCAGTGTGAAATGCCTCCTTGAGGCCCTCACCATTCGCCTCAAAACTATAGCACCTACCAGTTTCCATCGGTAGAAAGTTGGGACCAAGATCTTACCCTCATCATATCGTTTCCCCCTGGGTACTCCGGCAATCGGAGAAAGCAAGAACCGGCTACCTAAAATGGAGGAAGGATTTCACTTCCCCGGCCTCTGCACCAACTAGGGATCAGGCTATATTTAGTCTATTTTGGCTTTTACTGTCTACTTTTCTCAGGGAGATGGTTACACAGCCATTAAGCATGAGTACCAGGATTTTTAAACTTGGTTAAGTAGCAAGTCTGGTCCTCAAGATAAATTGCATAAGTACCAGGAGAGTGTGGTTCTCAAGTATAAATAGGAATCTTAATTCGCTTCCGCGAGGATTTGAACGCAGGTGTTGGGTCCGTACATCCACCCCCAACCAGTTGAGCTAGGCTCACTCCCTCTGTTTAAAACATTGTTATCGGTTATGTGTACTCCCTCTGTTTAGAAATAGATACTTTAGGATTTTGAAACTAATGTATCTAGACACCTTTTAGTGTATAGGTTCAAGTGAATCTACACACTAAAATATGTGTAGATATATTTGCTTCAAAAATCTAAAACATTTTATATTTCGAGACGGAGGGAATAGTAATCACTAAATATTGCAAGTGTTCGTGTTGGCGTATCGATGACTGATCTTAGGGTTGACTATACATACAAGTAGCCAAGCCTTCCCCACAAAGAAAAAAGAAACTAGCCATGACCCACGACTGACCTATTGACATATTCTACTACTGTACAACAGGGGAAAACATTAAATAAGTCCCATTTAGATCAAGCTCACCGTTTTTCTACTACTAATTACACTATGATCGACTTGCTTGAACTGGAAAGGCTTGTGTTTCTGTCATGGCATCCATCTCTCTCACCCTCATAAGATCCGGCCCATAGAACATCAAAACAGAGCAAAAGAGAGGAGCTAACCACTATTATCTCCTGAAATGATCATACGGCTGCTCCCGCCGCTCTGCTTCTTCTTCTTCTTCTTCTCGTTCGGACTCACCACGCGGCAGCTCACACTCGCTGCCGCGGGCTCTAGTTCCAAGGTAGTGACCAGCCTCCCTGGGTTCGACGGCCTCCTTCCCTTCCATCTCGAGACTGGGTACCCATCTTCTCTAGCTCTTCAGCTACTGTTTCCACGCAAGTAGGAGGGGTGCGATCCCTTGATCAACTCCATTTTATTTAATCTGCTGCTGCAGAGCCACCGCTGCTTCATTCTAAGGTACGTGGAAGTGGATGAGGTCAACGGATGAGGTACTCCTTGGAAGAGGAGTATAAAAGAAAACTCTGTACCCAGATTTCAAGGATGAGGTGCTCCATCTCTAGGATGAGGTGCTCCATCTCTAGACGGTCTAAAAAAACTCTATACCCAGATTTCTCATAGTGAAGCTCGCGTGGACCGGTTGATCCGCACCCGTGGTTTTTTCCTCCTCATCTTGAGGAGGTTTTTTCACGTAAATCCTTGTGTTACTTGTGCATGTGCTCGTTATTTTATTTCCGCTGCATATCAGTTGATTGAAACTATCCTCGAGGTTCAGCGCATGCAACGGGGGTTGCGTATTTCCCTCCAACAATTTCGGCTAGGAAAAAAAATGGGTCGGCATGAATCCTTAATCCTTGGTCCTTTACATGTTTTCTTTGCTTGACCATAAGCTAACCTAAAATGGGTGGAACCACATGGGCCCGAATCCTTAATTCTTTACATGTTTTCCATGTCTAGATATACTACATATTCCTAATGAAATCAAAAGG
Source organism: Avena sativa (assembly GCA_916181665.1). NCBI lineage: Eukaryota > Viridiplantae > Streptophyta > Magnoliopsida > Poales > Poaceae > Avena > Avena sativa. Next base: position 158,077,930 of record OV702294.1, on the reverse strand, counting down.
CAAGGAAGAAACAGATCGTATCAATAAAAACAAAGAGGCAACTGTTGATCTATAGTTTGTACGATGCAACTCCGGCACATAAGTAGATGTAAGTGATGTGCGTCACATAAGCATGAATGCATCGGTACTCACCAAACTTGACATAAAATTATTTTTGCACATGAAACGGATATTTTCGTTCCTTATTAAACATTTGCTAGTTATCATTTCATAGGATTCGCTAAAATCATGATCCTTTTTTTTGAAAAATCTAGGGTTTCAAAGTTTGATTCATTTGGTTTCGTAGTTAAGGGATTCAAGTCGGACGAAGCATGAAAGTTGTAGGTTCAAAGTAAACTTTCTTCAAGTTTACTTCTGATCCTTGTTAATATAGAGTATTGTAATCGGTGCTGTGTAGTAATCACTAAATATTGCAAGTGTACGTGTTGCCGTATCGATGACTGATCTTAGGGTTGACTATACATACAAGTAGCCACGCCTTTCCCACAAAGAAAAAAGAAACTAGCCATGACCCACGACTGACCTATTGACATATTCTACTACTGTACAACAGAGGAAAACATTAAATAAGTCCCATTTAGATCAAGCTCACCGTTTTTCTACTACTAATTACACTATGATCGACTTGCTTGAACTGGAAAGGCTTGTGTTTCTGCCATGGCATCCATTTCTCTCACCCTCATAAGATCCGGCCCATAGAACATCAAAATAGAGCAAAAGAGAGGAGCTAACCACTATTATCTCCTGAAATGATCATATGGCTGCTCCCGCCGCTCTGCTTCTTCTTCTTCTTCTTGTTCGGACTCACCACGTGGCAGCTCACACTCGCCGCCGCGGGCTCTAGTTCCAAGGTAGTGACCAGCCTCCTTGGGTTCGACGGCCTCCTTCCCTTCCATCTCGAGACTGGGTACCCATCTTCTCTAGCTCTTCAGCTACTGTTTCCACGCAAGTAGGAGGGGTGCGATCCCTTGATCAACTCCATTTTATTTAATCTGCTGCTGCAGAGCCACCGCTGCTTCATTCTAAGGTACGTGGAAGTGGATGAGGTCAACGGATGAGGTACTCCTTGGAAGAGGAGTATAAAAGAAAACTCTGTACCCATATTTCAAGGATGAGGTGCTCCATCTCTAGGATGAGGTGCTCCATCTCTAGACGTTCTAAAAAACTCTATACCCAGATTTTCTCATAGTGAAGCTCGCGTGGACCGGTTGATCCGCACCCGTGGTTTTTTCCTCCTCGTCTTGAGGAGGTTTTTTCACGTAAATCCTTGTGTTACTTGTGCATGTGCTCGTTATTTTATTTCCGCTGGCATATCAGTTGATTGAAACTATCCTCGAGGTTCAGCGCATGCAACGGAGGTTGCGTATTTCCCTCCAACAATTTCGGCTAGGAAAAAAAATGGGTCGGCATGAATCCTTAATCCTTGGTCCTTTACATGTTTTCTTTGCTTGACCATAAGCTAACCTAAAATGGGTGGAACCACATGGGCCCGAATCCTTAATTCTTTACATGTTTTCCATGTCTAGATATACTACATATTCCTAATGAAATCAAAAGGCAAGGAAGAAACAGATCGTATCAATAAAAACAAAGAGGCAACTGTTGATCTATAGTTTGTACGATGCAACTCCGGCACATAAGTAGATGTAAGTGATGTGCGTCACATAAGCATGAATGCATCGGTACTCACCAAACTTGACATAAAATTATTTTTGCACATGAAACGGATATTTTCGTTCCTTATTAAACATTTGCTAGTTATCATTTCATAGGATTCGCTAAAATCATGATCCTTTTTTTTGAAAAATCTAGGGTTTCAAAGTTTGATTCATTTGGTTTCGTAGTTAAGGGATTCAAGTCGGACGAAGCATGAAAGTTGTAGGTTCAAAGTAAACTTTCTTCAAGTTTACTTCTGATCCTTGTTAATATAGAGTATTGTAATCGGTGCTGTGTAGTAATCACTAAATATTGCAAGTGTACGTGTTGCCGTATCGATGACTGATCTTAGGGTTGACTATACATACAAGTAGCCACGCCTTTCCCACAAAGAAAAAAGAAACTAGCCATGACCCACGACTGACCTATTGACATATTCTACTACTGTACAACAGAGGAAAACATTAAATAAGTCCCATTTAGATCAAGCTCACCGTTTTTCTACTACTAATTACACTATGATCGACTTGCTTGAACTGGAAAGGCTTGTGTTTCTGCCATGGCATCCATTTCTCTCACCCTCATAAGATCCGGCCCATAGAACATCAAAATAGAGCAAAAGAGAGGAGCTAACCACTATTATCTCCTGAAATGATCATATGGCTGCTCCCGCCGCTCTGCTTCTTCTTCTTCTTCTTGTTCGGACTCACCACGTGGCAGCTCACACTCGCCGCCGCGGGCTCTAGTTCCAAGGTAGTGACCAGCCTCCTTGGGTTCGACGGCCTCCTTCCCTTCCATCTCGAGACTGGGTACCCATCTTCTCTAGCTCTTCAGCTACTGTTTCCACGCAAGTAGGAGGGGTGCGATCCCTTGATCAACTCCATTTTATTTAATCTGCTGCTGCAGAGCCACCGCTGCTTCATTCTAAGGTACGTGGAAGTGGATGAGGTCAACGGATGAGGTACTCCTTGGAAGAGGAGTATAAAAGAAAACTCTGTACCCATATTTCAAGGATGAGGTGCTCCATCTCTAGGATGAGGTGCTCCATCTCTAGACGTTCTAAAAAACTCTATACCCAGATTTTCTCATAGTGAAGCTCGCGTGGACCGGTTGATCCGCACCCGTGGTTTTTTCCTCCTCGTCTTGAGGAGGTTTTTTCACGTAAATCCTTGTGTTACTTGTGCATGTGCTCGTTATTTTATTTCCGCTGGCATATCAGTTGATTGAAACTATCCTCGAGGTTCAGCGCATGCAACGGAGGTTGCGTATTTCCCTCCAACAATTTCGGCTAGGAAAAAAAATGGGTCGGCATGAATCCTTAATCCTTGGTCCTTTACATGTTTTCTTTGCTTGACCATAAGCTAACCTAAAATGGGTGGAACCACATGGGCCCGAATCCTTAATTCTTTACATGTTTTCCATGTCTAGATATACTACATATTCCTAATGAAATCAAAAGGCAAGGAAGAAACAGATCGTATCAATAAAAACAAAGAGGCAACTGTTGATCTATAGTTTGTACGATGCAACTCGCGCACATAAGTAGATGTAAGTGATGTGCGTCACATAAGCATGAATGCATCGGTACTCACCAAACTTGACATAAAATTATTTTTGCACATGAAACGGATATTTTCGTTCCTTATTAAACATTTGCTAGTTATCATTTCATAGGATTCACTAAAATCATGATCCTTTTTTTTGAAAAATCTAGGGTTTCAAAGTTTGATTCATTTGGTTTCGTAGTTAAGGGGATTCAAGTCGGACGAAGCATGAAAGTTGTAGGTTCAAAGTAAACTTTCTTCAAGTTTACTTCTGATCCTCGTTAATATAGAGTATTGTTATCGGTGCTGTGTAGTAATCACTAAATATTGCAAGTGTTCGTGTTGGCGTATCGATGACTGATCTTAGGGTTGACTATACATACAAGTAGCCAAGCCTTCCCCACAAAGAAAAAAGAAACTAGCCATGACCCACGACTGACCTATTGACATATTCTACTACTGCAACAGGGGAAAACATTAAATAAGTCCCATTTAGATCAAGCTCACCGTTTTTCTACTACTAATTACACTATGATCGACTTGCTTGAACTGGAAAGGCTTGTGTTTCTGTCATGGCATCCATCTCTCTCACCCTCATAAGATCCGGCCCATAGAACATCAAAACAGAGCAAAAGAGAGGAGCTAACCACTATTATCTCCTGAAATGATCATACGGCTGCTCCCGCCGCTCTGCTTCTTCTTCTTCTTCTTCTCGTTCGGACTCACCACGCGGCAGCTCACACTCGCTGCCGCGGGCTCTAGTTCCAAGGTAGTGACCAGCCTCCCTGGGTTCGACGGCCTCCTTCCCTTCCATCTCGAGACTGGGTACCCATCTTCTCTAGCTCTTCAGCTACTGTTTCCACGCAAGTAGGAGGGGTGCGATCCCTTGATCAACTCCATTTTATTTAATCTGCTGCTGCAGAGCCACCGCTGCTTCATTCTAAGGTACGTGGAAGTGGATGAGGTCAACGGATGAGGTACTCCTTGGAAGAGGAGTATAAAAGAAAACTCTGTACCCAGATTTCAAGGATGAGGTGCTCCATCTCTAGACGTTCTAAAAACACTCTATACCCAGATTTCTCATAGTGAAGCTCGCGTGGACCGGTTGATCCGCACCCGTGGTTTTTTCCTCCTCATCTTGAGGAGGTTTTTTCACGTAAATCCTTGTGTTACTTGTGCATGTGCTCGTTATTTTATTTCCGCTGCATATCAGTTGATTGAAACTATCCTCGAGGTTCAGCGCATGCAACGGGGGTTGCGTATTTCCCTCCAACAATTTCGGCTAGGAAAAAAAATGGGTCGACATGAATCCTTAATCCTTGGTCCTTTACATGTTTTCTTTGCTTGATCATAAGATAACCTAAAATGGGTGGAACCACATGGGCCCGAATCCTTAATTCTTTACATGTTTTCCATGTCTAGATATACTACATATTCCTAATGAAATCAAAAGGCAAGGAAGAAACAGATCGTATCAATAAAAACAAAGAGGCAACTGTTGACCTATAGTTTGTACGATGCAACTCGCGCACATAAGTAGATGTAAGTGATGTGCGTCACATAAGCATGAATGCATCGGTACTCACCAAACTTGACATAAAATTATTTTTGCACATGAAACGGATATTTTCGTTCCTTATTAAACATTTGCTAGTTATCATTTCATAGGATTCGCTAAAACCATGATCCTTTTTTTTGAAAAATCTAGGGTTTCAAAGTTTGATTCATTTGGTTTCGTAGTTAAGGGGATTCAAGTCGGACGAAGCATGAAAGTTGTAGGTTCAAAGTAAACTTTCATCAAGTTTACTTCTGATCCTCGTTAATATAGAGTATTGTTATCGGTGCTGTGTAGTAATCACTAAATATTGCAAGTGTTCGTGTTGCCGTATTGATGACTGATCTTAGGGTTGACTATACATACAACTAGCCACGCCTTCCCCACAAAAAAAAAGAAACTAGCCACGACCCACGACTGACCTATTGACATATTCTACTACTGTACAACAGGGGAAAACATTAAATAAGTCCCATTTAGATCAAGCTAGCTCATCGTTTTTCTTCTACTAATTACACTGCGATCGACTTGCTTAAACTGGAAGGGCTTGTGTTTCTACCGTGGCATCCATCTCTCTCAGCCTCATAAGATCCGGCCCATAGAACAACAAAACAGAGGAAAGAGAGGAGCTGGCCACTATTATCTCCTAAAATGATCAGACGGCTGCTCCTACCTCTCTGCTTCTTCTTCTTCTTCTCAATCAGACTCACCACGCGGCAGCTCACACTCGCCGCCGCGGCCTCTAGTTCCAAGGTAGTGACCAGCCTCCCTGGGTTCGACGGCCTCCTTCCCTTCCACCTCGAGACGGGGTACGTGGAAGTGGATGAGGTCAACGGCGCCGAGCTGTTCTACTACTTCGTCGAGTCGGAGGCCGGCGTCGAGGATGCCCCTTTCCTCCTATGGCTCACCGGCGGCGACCACTGCTCCGTACTCAACGGCCTTGCCCTGGAGATCGGTACATTTGAGTTTGCATTCTCAAGCGTTGACTCGCCCTTGCTCTCCAGCATTCATATTACTCCATACATGTGCACCGCAACTGCAGGTCCATTCCGATTCGTCACAGAGCCTTACAATGGCACCGTACCGAGACTGAAAATCAATCCCTACTCATGGACCAAGGTTTGTCTCGTTCTGCTCTCTTACTGCACAGTGCCATCTTAGTTTCTTACTGTCTGAACGATTTCGATCTGCAGCTGGCAAATATCCTCTTTGTGGATACACCGGTTGGGGCAGGGTTTTCCTTTTCAAGACAACCTCAAGGTTATAATGTTGGGGAAGTATCTACCTCACTGCAGCTCCATGAATTCCTCATCACGGTACATTATTATCTATATACTTGCAATTAGATCCACAATTTTTTTTTTGAAATGGCTTCAGTTTTCACTATTTGCGCTTAGGGCTGCAAAAATAGCTTGAAACCGTAAGTTTAGCTCGTTCCGAAAAGTAATGAGCCAAAAATATGGTGGAGAATCTGGTACCAGTGCACCTGATTTTTTTAAAAATAAAAATGCTATTTAAATGTTTCTAAAAATTTAAATAATTGACGCACGTACATGTCACGTTGATGCTTGCTTGTGCAAATTTTCAAGAAAAAAAAACGAACCCATGTGACCTACATAAAAAGAGAAACTAAGACTTTGTTATAGTGTGAATAGTATACGTCCACTCCTTATATTGTGAACAGTGTAGTTTGTCAATTTTATGTAGGTTAGATATTTTTATATTTTAGGTCAGACTTGACATGCACACATATCTTCATATATTCTCTACAGATATGATTTATGCCATATTTTTAATATTATTTTTAATATTTTTGATTTAATTGTTCAAAACGGTTCGGGCACCACTGAGAGCTAAAAACTCGTGTCCGACAAAGTATAAGCTTATGTTGTAGCTCAGTTGAAAATCAAGCTAAGTTTGGGTTAGGACGAGCTTTTTCTCAAAATTCGCTCAACATAACTCGTGTTTAGCATAGTCGTTATGTCATTTTATATGGTTGTAGAAATTAGAATGATTTGTCAGCCTGATTTTTTGTAATGAAATTAAACTAACACACTGTCCATGTTATTTATTATTTTGTGGTGTTTATTAGTTTATTTCATTATATGGCTATTGTGGACTAAAAGCAATTCCGGATGTTTTATATGGTGCAATATGTAAACTAGAATGCACATCCATCGAATAAAATTTGTGTCCCACTTGGATCATAGTAGAAAATAGAATCTCAAGATCAAATCTAAGGAGAAAACAATGGCTAGAAAAGGTCGTACAAGAATCCATTTTCACCTAGCTATGTCTTAATCGAAACAACCCGATGCTCAATCAAACGAAAAAACAAGAATAGGCCGACAATATGATTCCACATCAGCAAGAGCACTGGTTGTGCTTCCACATGGATATATTTATATGAAATAAAAGTCAACGCAAATCATATGGCCAATTGGGAAGTCTGAAACCACCAAAGGGCTACGTCTGTATGTTCTGGGCATGCATAAGTTACTTGAGAAGCATTCTTTTAAAGTGTTCACAATAACAAGCCACTTTAGCATTTGGGCGAGCTAATAGAATAACATATACCAGATGGAAATAGAAAACCATCAAAGTGCCAACTTTCACCACTAAATTCAAAATAAACCTCTAAATTACTAATCTCAGAGTACAACTCAGAAGCTGCAATACAACAATCACAAGACTTATCAACAAAATTTCTCAATGTACCGTTTGGCTTGAAAGGGATCAATTTCAATTGAAAAAGGTAACAAGTGCTAGTATGAGTTTTTTTTTCGAAAAGGGGGTAAACCCCGTCCTCTGCATCCTGGGATGCACACAACCCTTCATTAAAGTTTAAAGTATTATCATCATAGCATTACAATCATAAAACAGATAGGAGGATGCGCAGATCGACCATCTGATAAAACAAGAGGCCCTCACACAAGAGTGAATAAAAACAGCTAGGCAACAATCAATCTACTAGTATGCCGTCATGAAGCCAGGCTAAAGAAATCCGAACTAACCGCCACAAGACGGGTGCAACCAGAAACCATTGGTTGCCGCAAGTGCTCTGGGAGGAGTTTGGTCTTTGTATGAGTTAAACTGATCTAAAACTTGAATTCTAGCAGTTTGGTTTGTGCAACACTTATGCTGTTGTGGTACACTCTCGTCTTCCTGGCTTCAATCCTAACTCAACTCAAATTATTATTATTATTTTACAAAGAGCGATACAAGTTAAGCTTACTCTGGCTCGCTTAAACTCCACTTTTTTAAATGTCTAGATAGTTGCATCAGCATTATTGTCTAACCAATGTGTCCATGTCTAGTGGTTCACCGACCATCCTAAATTCCTCGCAAATCCTCTCTACATCGGGGGTGACTCCTATGCTGCAAAAATTGTGCCATTAATCACGCAGAAGATTTCGGAAGGTATGAGCACTAGAATTGTAGTATTTTCACCCATACAAAAAAGATCAGTTGTGTATTGTTGATTATTAATTTGCACTGTCTTTGCACGTGGTCCTTCAGGTATTGACGCTGGAAGGAGTCCCCTCCTTAATCTCAAGGTACAATCATAATTCTTCAGTTCAAAAGGTCTCACCGTTCTTTTGTAGTGGCCTCCAGATTATTACTATACATTTATTTCACTATCAGGGCTATGTAGTAGGCAATCCGTCAACAGGTGACGTAATCGATTATAGCTCCAAAGTTGAATATGCTCACGGAGTTGGCATAATATCAAGTCAATTATACGAGGTAACTAAACTCATCTACATTATCCACCATGCCTCCAGCAGATCTGCAACCATAGCTTTTGTCGCAACTAAAATGGAGAACATGGTATTTCACTTTTTTTCCCCGGCCCTCTCTGTAGACTATAATCGGGCATTGCCATGGCGAAGACTACAGGACTCCTCCTACCAATACGTTATGTGCTCAAGCTCTGGATATGTTCAACAGCGTAAGAACGAGCGATGTCCTACAAGTCCTCTTTTAATTTATTATCGAAAGATCTCACAAGTATCATCACGCCATGTCCCGTGCACCGTCCTGCGCAGCTCCTCTCTGAAGTTAGATCGGGCCAAATTTTGCTGGACAACTGCGGCGGTTTTACATCGGCTGGACCGGGTAGAGAAAGGGACGATTCGCCGGGTAGGAAAATACTGAGTGAGGATGAAACAGTGAAACGGCTTAAAATTCCGCCACCTAGTCCGACAGTTGACTGTCAGGTAAGTCCGATACTTCTGGCCTTTATTGTGTTCTCTTTTCTCCAGTTTGTCAAATCTTATATACTTAGTACGTAGACGATTTGAATCAGACCTATGGTGCCTACCTAGCGTATTTCTGGGCAAACGCCGAGCGCACCCGAGACGCCCTCGGGATCAAGGAGGGGACGGTGGATGAGTGGGTGAGATGCAACAGCGGGGTGCCGTATACCAGAGACATCACGAGCAGCATCAAGCACCACCGGAACGTCACCGCCAATGGTTACCGCGCACTGGTATACAGGTCTGTGAAATAAGACTTGAACTAGATTTCTTTTTGGAACCATGCAAGAGCATTTTGCATGTAGTATTAAACTATCAGAAGAGAGAAAGCCATTAAAATGACTACTCTCTCGTCCAGAAATAATTGACTTAGATTTGTCTAAGTTTGAATGTGTCTAGAGATGTTTTACTATATAGATACATTCCTATCTAGACAAACTAAGTCGGTTATTTTTGGACCGAGGGAGTAGATTATTTCGAACTAGATTGATAGGGTTAGAGCGAGAGCTTAACTTGATGGGGTTTTGATTGGTGTCATCGATGGCAGCGGCGATCACGATGCGATAGTGCCGCACCTGGGGACGCAGGCGTGGGTGAGGTCGCTCGGCTTCCCGATTGTTGACGACTGGAGGGCGTGGCATCTCAATGGCCAGTCTGCCGGGTTGGTCATCGTTCCCTCCTTGTCGTTCACTTTACTGATAGTGATGTGTGATCATTTGCCTAATGTCGCTCTTCCGTGGGTTTGCCAGGTTCACCATAATGTACTCAAACAATATGACATTTGCGACCGTTAAGGTACTGAAAATTAACACCTCTCTGCTTGAGTTCTTGGAGTGCATGGTCGTTGGTAGATTATTGGTTTTAAGTTGTGTTGCTCCTAATTGGCTTGCAGGGAGCCGGACACACGGCGCCTGAGTTTGAACCGGAGAGGTGTTTTGCCATGTTCAGCCGTTGGATACTGAATCAACAACTATAGTATCTAGTACTATTTTTTGAGCGAGTAACTAGAGCCCTCATTGCATTTCAACTATAAGGATTAGAATTCGTTGGATCCTGAATCAACAACTATAGTATCTAGTACTATATTTTGAGCGAGTAACTAGAGCCCTCATTGCATTTCAACTATAAGGATTAGAGTTTGTTAAGGTTATTTATAATCGACATTTACGATCAAGCTTAAGCCTAAACCAACTTAGAACGACCATCATGCCAACTACTTGCCGAGTAGAAACTACAAGAGCTATATATGCATGCTCAGATCCGTGAAATTAGTTGGGTCACCCCATAATAGGTATATTATTGTCACCGAAGATCGCGGGATTCCTCTCTTCTAGATGTGTGCCACATCACGTAGATCATGTGATAGTCCGATGTATTCTACACGGTTTGGTATTTATGTAACTTATTTTCAATTTATCCCTGACGCAAATGTTATTTGTAATGTTTTTGCAAGTTTTATTTCTACATTTTAACTCCACATAAATTTAGGGTTTCTATGGCAACCTTCACTAGTAATAAGCAAGACTATTAGCCCCCATCTCACAAAGTTGGATTGGAAACCATGTGTGATTGGGTGGTTGTTTGTGGTTGGATGGGTGTCACCATTATGGAAGTCACTTAGTAACCTAAAAAGATCATCCTTAACTATATTCCAATTTTTCTGAAAAAATTCTGCGCTATACCCATATGGTCATGCAACTTTATTAGTGGTGATGGGATTGTTGCATGGAAAACAAAAAAATTCCTACGAAATAGCAAGAGGAAACTCAGCACTATCTAATCTAGGAGATGCAAGTAACAAGTAGATAGATATAATCTACTTACCCTTGAAGAAAACGAGCAGTTAACGATCTATAGATCATGGGTAATGTAGTCGTTCGCTTGTGTCGGCTCAAACCGATGTAGATCTTAACCTTCTTGTTCCTAGTACCGAACAGATGACACCTCCACGGTATCCACATGTTCCGCTTGGTGGCATCTCCTCCTTCTTGATCAAGCAAGAGAGAGAGAGAGAGAGAGGATCTCCGTGAGATTTCGGTAGCACAACGGCAGTGCAATTATGGTGAAGAAGGAAACATGCAGTGCTTCAGCATGCTCTTTTACGGAGGAAAGGGGAAATATTTGGGAGAGAAGGGAGGCAGCAGCCAGAGAGATTAGAGTGCGCCGACCCCTGCCCCTGCCCCTTTTATAGGCATGAGAGGAGGGGACTTGGCCCCTCCCACAAGCCCTAAGGGCTGGCGGCAACTAAGGGGAAGAGGGAATCCTCCCCCTCCCATGCCCCCTTTCCATCTAGGGTTTGCCAACCCTAGGCCGCATGGGCCTAGGTCTCTATGGCGCCTTGGCCCACTATAGCCGAGCTGGCCCCACCTCGCAGGTGGACCCACATGTGGACCCTCTAGTAACCTTCTAGAACATTCAGTCTCACGGAAATATACAGAATGTTTCCCGGAACCCTAAAACATACTTGCCATATACTTTTCTCTACCTTTAGACCATTCTGAAGCTCCTCGTGATATCAAGGATCTCATCGGAGACTCCAAACCAACACTTGATTAAACCATACATAATCTCAATGAAAACTAGCGACATCAAAGCGTTAACTGTGTGACTTGACGGGTTCGAGAACATGCAGACATGATCAAGATACCTCTCCGATAAATAACCATTAGCGGGACCAGCATGCCCATAGTGTTTCCTACATATTCAACGATGGTCTTTTCGATTGAACCACAATGTCAAAGGTTTGATCAATCTGGTATAAGGATTATAGCGGAATATTTTTTGTGACCTTTGAATTGTCCATGCCATGCCGCATGGCAATTCTTCTAACTCTAGTGGATGCAATCAATTGAGCCAAACATACCTGGAAACCCCCGAGCCTTGTTCAACTCCAAAAGGCTAGTCGTGTCTTCACCATTGGGTGATCTCAATTATGTGGAGCCAAACACTTGCACAATTGCCACGACAACGCGCTTGACACACTTGATAGCGATAGTCTCACCCATGGCCAAATGATCATCAACTAGATTCGCCGGTAATACCGTATGCCAACATACGCAAGGCGGCGGTCACCTTGTGGTAGGTGCTATGCCCAAGTTCTCTAGCGACATTCCTCATTTGCACAAAGTAGCTATCATACTTCGCCAACTCCTTCGTGATGCGCTTGAACAAGTCAATGCTCATTCGAAAACGCCAATGAAAATAGCTCTCGGTATATGTTACATTTTCATTGAAATACATCCTAATCAACTTATCGTGGCCTTTGATCCGTTCTCTCCATAACTTTTGTCTTCCACAAACCGAGAGACCAATTTTCGGCTTCTTATTGGCGCTCCAAGCCAATAGCATGGAGATGTTTTCTTCTTCCTCAATATCAAGTTCATCGTCGAATGAATCATTGCAAAAACTTATCTACAAGCATGTAAAATAATTGAAATACTTCTACCAAATGAAATGTAAACAAAATGGATGCAGGCGCGGCGACGCAAACCTTGCGGCGATTTCAATAAACATGTTGTGTGCGCCAAGTTGCCTCTCGGCTAGACGAGGACATCATCATCGTAGAGCTCGGCGCGATGCCACGGTAGCACGACACCAAGGGAGGTTCACCGCACGGCGACAACGGCGGCGAATCAGGGAATAAACCGATCTCCCGGCGAGGCAGCGATGGTGGCGGGAGATTCACCATGGTGGCGCGCACGGGGCACGCGTGGCGGCGGCTGCACAACGGGATAGAGCCGGCAGGACTTAAGCGGCGAGGTGGCGGCGCCGGAATGGTTAGGGGTGGGGTGGATTGGGAAATACGAGGGCATGGGCGCAGGGAAATTTTCCGAGCGGTTGCCTTTTCGTGCGCGCTGTAGCTGGGGCACCAAATATCGGGCAGCGGATAGCGCAAAATGTCGTGTCGCGCCTTCGCTAAAATTTTACAGCATGCACTCAGATGCAGCGTCTGCTTGAGGGCCGCGTGCATGCTCCCGTGCGCTATTCTTGCGGTTTATTTGTTGGAAATATAAGCAATAATCCATATAATTTAATTTGAATAATAAATTGATAAAGCATGATCCAACAAACGGTACTAAAACCAATTATGCAGATCAACAAAGTAGATGAACAGATTACATCTATAAGAGATAAACCTATCACATCTACACCAAACGCTAGAACAAAGAACTCTAGCATAATTCGAAAAAGACAGTTGAGTATCACGTACAGTGTAGGCTGAATAGCAGCCGCAGTGGTTGCAGCAGCGTCGCCCCATGTTGAGGTTGTCGAAGAGGTCGCTGACGTCTGGGAAGAAGTCGTCGTTCGGGAACTCGCTGTCGAACAACGTTGTGGTTTCCAGTAGTCGTGCTTGAGCGCTCCCCAAAAACCTGATCGCCCCTCACCCGTACAGGTTCACGAGAGGCGGGGTTCCGGAGGCCTACTGTCCCGATCTGCGGTGCACGCCGCAAGGCGGGATGGGGAAGACGAAAGCGGCAGCGCAAGGTTCTGGAGGTAGGTGCGTGTTGTGGATTGATTCGGTGCCGATTAGGTTTAGCCCGGATGCTTATATAGTGTAGGTTAGGAAGATCGTGGGCTCAGCCACGTCCGATTCGGTAACAGCCATGTCCATAAAAACTGGAAACGGCTGTAATTAACGCGTCCGTTAATAACTCATAATCAGTTTTTCCAACAAGCAAAATAAAGCTCGGCTCGACGAGATTCCCGCAACCCGTGGCGCGTGCGCGTTGTGACGAGGCGAGGCGAGGCGGTCAGCGTCGGAGGAGGAGTGCGCGAGGGCTACTCTTCTTGTCACACCTTAGTGAGTGATGCAACACTCTACTATATAAGGTGGTCCAACTCCCCTTCAACTAGCAATGTGGGACTAAACTTTAGCACCACTAGCACAGCCATATGCTGCCATATACAAGTGGGCCAAAGAGAATTTCAGAATTTGTCTAATGGGCCAGCAGCCCAAAACTCATCAAATTCCAACAATCCCCCACAAAGTCTCATTGGCACATCATATCATATTCCTTCCAGAACATTGTTTTATATATCGGTGTGTAGTGGAGACTGTTAAGTTGAACTTCCACGTTAAACTTCATGCTACACTAGCTAGCAACTTGAATAGTGGACTATGCCTTGAACTACAAGTTTTCTGCGCGCTAGTTTCCCACAAAATCTAGACCGGTACAGGGCTACCGTCGGCTTCCCCGCGGTTTGGAGCTTATGCGTCATACTCCAGGGCCTTTCATGAGTTTATTAGAGAGCACCCAACTCTCATGGACTGCTACGTTTGACAGTCAGACTCATATAGGTGTGTTCCTCAAGAGATGTTCTGCAGGACATCTCCGCTTATAAAAGCCACTTGGAACACATTAATATAAATATCAACCTGCCATGCAGATTAAGAGAGTATTGCATCTTTATGGAGATGTAAATATAATATGGGGATACTCTCCTCTCAGCTGACCAACAACTTGTCTCCCAGCTCTAATTCACGGGATCTCCGATCACATAGAGTGGGTTGCCACTAGGATCAACTCATAGCGTGGGTCTCAAACCCATCTCCCCCGATGCATTATCTATCACATTGCGTGATAAACCCTTTGTGAAGGGATCTGCCAGGTTTTTAGATGTTTGGATATAATCCAATGCAATAACTCCAGAGTTTCTTAGTTTCCTGATAGATTTCAATCTCCTCTTCACATGCCTTGATGACTTCATATTATCCTTAGAACTGTTTACTTTGACGATCACAGTTTGATTATCACAGTTCATCGGGATGGCGGGTATTGGTTTTTCAACCACAGGTAAGTCCATCAAGAGCTCACGAAGCCACTCTGCTTCAACAGTGGTTGTGTCTAATGTTGTGAGTTCTTCTTCCATTGTTGACCTCGTTAAGATGGTCTGCTTGCAAGACTTACAGGAAACAGCGCCACCACCAAGTGTAAACAAATAACCACTTGTGGCCTTAATCTCATCAGCATCAGATATCCAGTTTGAATCACTATAACCCTCAAGTACCCGTAGATACCCAGTATAGTGAATATCATAAGTCGCAGTGCCTTTCAAATAGCACAAAACTCTTTCAAGAGCATATGCCAATGATCATCTCCAGGATTTGACACAAATCGAATCAGTTTGCTTACAGCAAAGAAGATGTCAGGTCTAGTAGCGCTGGCTAAATACATGAGCGAGCCAATAATTTGAGAATATCTCAGTTGATCTTTAGCAGTCCTTCGATTCTTTCGAAGTAGCACACTCGGATCATAAGGCGTTGGAGAAGAATTGCAGTCGTTATACCCGAAGCGACTCAATATCTTTTCCACATAGTGAGACTGAGCAATGTAATCCCACCATTGTCATCCTTTAGTAGCTTGATGTTTAAAATTACATCAGCCACTCCCAAGTCCTTCATCTCAAAGCAGCGAGATAGGAACTCTTTGACCTCCTCGATAACAGGGAGGTTGATCCCGAATATCAATATGTCATCAACGTAGAGACACATAACAACTCCTTCGCCCCCACCATGTCGATAGTACACACATTTGTCAGCTTCGTTTACAACAAAGCCTTCAGAAGTTAAAGTTCTTTCAAACTTCTCGTGCCACTGTTTAGGAGCTTGCTTAAGACCATACAAAGACTTCACTAACTTACACACCTTTCCTTCTTGACCATCTACTACAAATCCGTCAGGCTGCTCCATATAAATTTCCTCATCTAGCTCTCCATTTAGAAAAGCTATCTTAACGTCTGAAAGAACATGTTGGGCCCCCATGTGTGGTTTTGGTAATTAATGAAAATCTTTATGGACTAATATGTGTATTAAGTTATACTTGTAGGATTTGTCCATTGGCATCACTTGGAGCATGTTTTGGCTTCAAGGTCGATGAAATGCAAAGAAGATATGTTGGGCAAGCTCAATATGCGAGGTCGATGATGAGGAATTAAGAAAGGCGTTCCATCTTGAGAAAGGCAAGACCGTCTACGTCGAGCTCAAGTGGATTGCTCAAGCCAAAGGTATAATCTTGATAGGTTTTCCCTTTTTCCGGTCTCACGTTGTGTGTGTGAGACCGGGTTTAGGATAGATAGCCGTTCTATCAAGAGGGGCTCTCGTATGAGTAATTCGGTCACATCGTTCGGAGAGAGCTCAAACCTTTGTATACTTGCATCATCGTATTTGGTTGTTATTTGGTCTTATCCATGTGATGATATAGAGCTTGTGGTAATATCCATAACAAACTCTTGTTCATCTAAATCGGATCTCCCATTTGTATCTTGTTGCAATTTTGATTATGCGGCTTTTCGGTTTCTCACCAAGTGAGGTATATCACATTATTCTACTTGATACTTTCTCACTTGGTGGTAATCAATATTTCCACTTTTATTGGGTAGCCCTTGTCGTCCTCTATCCAACGCAATTTGAATCGGGTCAATCGGAGCTTCCAGTCAAAAGTTATTGCCGTTTGAATATTTGCCTGTCTGTCTGTTTTCTGGGCCAAGCGGTAGTACCGCCCGGACGGGCCGGTACTACCGCCCAGGCCTAAAAATGGCCCGATTTCTTTCTGCCTCGCTAGGTATCTTTTTGCGGTAGTACCGGTCGGCCCGGTAGTACCGCCCGGGTGGGCTGGTACTACCAGCCGGCCCAGTTTTTCTTATTCCCAGATCCAGATTCGTTTGCTCGCTTGCTTCGCCGCGTTGACCCGAGCTGCTGCTGTTCCCTTGCACGGGCGCGTGCCTGCCCAAGCGGCTGCTGGCTCGCTGCTCCCCTGGGCCCGCTCCCACCTCGCGCGCTCTGCCACGCTTGCACCCGCGTGCGCCGCCCGCAGCTGGGCCCGCAGCTGCTGCTGCTGCGCGCGCGCGCAACGCATGGCGCGCTGCTAGCTGCCGCGCCTGCCGATGCTACTGCATGCGCTGGGCCCCGCATCGCTGCTGCCTGGCTGCACTGCTGCTATCGCGCGTTGCTGCACAGCGTTGACCCGCGCCGCTGCTGGCTGCCTTGTTGCTGCTTTCTCTCTCTGGCTCGCTCGCTGTTTGCGTTTGTGTTCGGTCCGGTAGTACCGGTCCAATCCGGTACTACCGGCCAGCCCAGAAAAATTGTCCCAACGGCCATATTTTGGCTAGCTCTATATAAGTCTTTTGTCCATTTTTATTTAGGGTAACTTCTTCTCCTTTTCTTGTCCAAGCTTTGCCCCCATTTGCTTTACTCTTTAAGCTTGATTTCTACACACCCCTCCATTGATTCTTGCATACATTTGAGGGGTTGTTGGAGGAGATCTAGATCTATGTTTTGACCAAAGCAAAACATCTCTTTGTGAGTGTATCTTTGGGGATCTAGATTTTGGGGGATTTTGTGTCTCTCTTTGATGTTCCCCCAATAGCTTTAGTAGCTTTGTTGGAACTTGAGAGTGAGGGATTTGAGCATCTTTGTGGTGTTCTTGCCATTTGCATTTGTTGCATCGGTTTGAGTTCTCCTCGGAGGATTTGGTTTGAATTGCTCATTGGAGCTTGTCCCTCTTGGGTTCTTGGAACCCTAGACGGTTTTGTGGCCTTGGTGGCATTGTAGCCTTGGTGGCATTTGTTGAGGCCTTTTGTGGCGTTTGTTGGGAGCCTCCAATTAAGTTGTGGAGTTGTGCCCCAACCTTGTGAGAGGTTCCGGTTGCCACCGACAAGTGCACCGATAGTGGAAGCGTGGATTGATCCCATTGGGGTGAGATTCACCGGAGAATAAGGGAGGACTTTTGTGGCGTTGGTGGTTTGAACCACCCCCTCTCCAAACGAGACGTACTCCATGTTGGGAGGAACTCGGTAAAATATTGGTGTCCCCGCATGCCTCAGTTATCTCTATACCCGAGCTCTTTACTTATGCACTTTACATTGTGATAGCCTTCGTGCTTGAAGTAATATATATCTTGCTATCACTTTGTTGTTTGTATTGCTTAGCATAAGTTGTTGGTGCACATAGGTAAACCTTAGTTGTTTCTAGGTTGTGCTTTACAAAGTAAACACTAGTTTTATTCCGCCTTTGTTGAGCCACTCTAGGAAAAGTTTTAATCGCCTATTCACCCCCCCCTCTAGGCGACATCCGTATCCTTTCAACATCCATTTGATAAACGAGAAGACCATGTGAGGCAGCCAAGGAAAGTAGTACTCAAATAGTGGTCAATCTGGCTACAGGTGAGTAGGTATCGAAGAAGTCTTCACCTTCCTTTTGGGTATAACCCTTAGTCACAAGACGTGCCTTGTACTTTTCAATAGTACCATCAGGTCTAAGCTTTTTCTTGAACACCCATTTACATCCTACAGGTTTACACCCATAAGGACGATCAGTGATTTCCCAAGTACCATTAGCTAAGATGGAGTCCATCTCGCTTCGGACAGCTTCCTTCCAGTAGTCAGCATCTTGAGATGCATAGGCTTCTGAAATAGAAGTGGGAGTATCATCCACAAGGTACACAATGAAATCATCACCAAATGACTTTGCAGTCCTTTGTCTCTTGCTCCTTTTGGGATCTTCATTGTCATCCTCCACAGGATCATCAGAGTGTTCTATCGGCATACTGGGTTCAGGAATTATAGAAAATTCCTGACTAGATGAACTAGTCATCTCCTGATTTGATGAGCTAGACATGCCTTTCATAGGAAAGTTGTCCTCAAAGAAAGTCGCATCATTCGACTCCATAATTGTACCAACATGCATGTTAGATACCTAAGATTTTACTATCAAAAATCTATAGCCAATGCTATGAAAAGCATATCCCAGAAAAACACAATCAACGGTTTTTGGTCCAAGCTTTCGCTTCTTGGGTATTGGAATATTGACTTTTGCCAAACAACCCCAAGTTCGTAAGTAAGAGAGTTTAAGCCTTTTATTTTCCCATTCCTCAAATGGAGTCATGGTTTTATCCTTTATAGGAACACGGTTTAGGACATGACACGCAGTCATTAGCGCCTCCCCCACCATTCCTTGGAAAGACCTGATGTATCTAACATGGCGTTAACCAAATCAGTTAGAGTGCGCTTCTTCCTTTCGGCCACCCCATTTGACTGAGGTGAGTAGGGAGGCGTCCTCTCATGTATAATACCGTGTTCCATACAGAATAAATCAAATTCGTTTGAAAAGTACTCTCCTGAAGGGAATATGCCCTGAGAGGCAATAATAAAATGTTTATTATGTGTATTCCAAGTATATGATAGATGTTTATTTTGCATGCTATAATTGTATTAATACGAAAACGTTAATACATGTGTGTTTAATAAACAAACAGAAAGTTCCTAGTTATGCCTCTCTCATAAACTAGTTCGTTGATTAACAAGATGATCACATTTTCTTGATCATAGACATTGGATGTTGTTAATAACGAGATCACAACATTAGTGTAATGGTGTGATGAACATTCATCCGAAGTATAGCATTACGATCAAAGTCATTGAGTTTATATTGCTATAAACAAACTACGAAGTAGTTCTAATCCTTAGACCATGAGATCATGCCAATCACTAACACCGGAAGAGTTTCTTGTTGACATCAAACGTCACTCCGTAACTGGGTGATTATAAAGATGGCTTCAAAGCTACTAAAGTGTTATGTTGAGAATCATGGATCAAGAGTGGAATTTGTTCATCCCGATGAGGGATAGATATGCTCTGGGCCCTCTCGGTGATATCACATTGGTTAGCTTGCAAGCAAGTGATTTGATCACTAGAATGTTATATCACGGGAACGAGAAAAGAGTGCATGCCAGTAACGAGATCAAACTAGGTATGGAGATACCGATTATGGAATCTCGGACATGTAATATATCGTGAAACAAAGGGATTAAGATACAAGCGTAAAAGGTTCCGACGATCACAGGAAAAGTCATCGTTGAATGTGTGGGAGTCAGTATGGATCTCCAGGTCCCGCTACTGATTATTGATCGGAGAAGGGTCTCGATCATGTCCGCATCATTCGCGAACCGTAGGGTGACACACTTAAGGGACACTGTCATCCAGTTGGAGCAAATGTTTCATGCCGAAAGAATAAACAAGCGCAGGAATTTATTTCACTAGATACCGAAACAGGTTTTCGGGTGAAATTGCATAAAGTGGTTATGCATGTGAAATGAATTCTAGCAAGGGGTTTTTTGTGAATGTTTGTCATTAAAGTAATTGACAAAATTCTGAATAAAATAAAAGAGTTTTATTTAATGAGAGTTTGCATTAAATTTAGTGGAAATTTAATGGGAATTTGAGTGGACTTTTGAGTCGAGGGAATTTAAAGGACATTTTGTGAGTGGAGTGTCCACCCACATGAATGAAGGAGGGGAGGGGGCAGCCCCCATGGCCGGCGGCCACCCCCTTGGGTGCCCCCCTCCTCTTATAAAAGGAGCCCCCTCCTCACTTGTCTCTCACGCCTCCTCGTGAAGGATCTCTCTCCCCCTCTAGAATTTATCCCCTATGGTCTCGGACTAGCGAGATACATGTTCTCGGTGGCTATTCGGCAAGAAAGGGTTGTGCTTCCGCTGCATCGATGGAGCGAGGAGACGGAGGTTGCCCGGTGTCTTGTACATGTGTGCGAGCACGGATGCGCTGCTGCTTTGTGGCGCTAGGACTTCCTCTCGATCTTGAGATCGGCAAGAGATCATCTACATCAACCACGAGTTGAACCCGTTAAGCTTTGTCGGTCTTCAAGGGTATGTTCTCTACGGATATACATCCCCCCGTTGTTTGTATCTAGTAGATAGATCTTGGTACATAGTTCCCATCGTAGGAAAAATTTTGTTTTCTATGCTGCGAACCCTACAGTGGTATCAGAGCCGGATCTATGCGTAGATACTTTACACGGGTAGTACACATATGAGTATGTGGGCGATGATGATCATGTTGTTGCTCCTTTGTTGTAATTTTGGATATTGGTGGCATAGTGGGATGAAGCGGCCCGGACAAACTTTATATGTCCTCGCACATGAGACCTGTTCCACGCTTGACATGCAACTAGTTTGCATAAGTGGCTAGCGGGTGTCTGTCTCTCCTACTATAGTCAATATCTATTTTGCAACGAATTGTCAACAATTTGGTTATCCTCGTTGTGGTTCATGTTTGTAGGTAAGAACGGTTCTATCTCGAAAGCCCCAAGCCACGTAAAACTTGCAATGGATAAATCAGAGGCATCTAGTTTAGATTGTTGATGGTCTAGTGTTATGATATGGTGATGTTGTAAGTAGAAGTATGAGATGAAACTCTTACAACATACATAGCGTGTAAACTCCATAGACCTTGGATTTACATATATAGGTATGATAGTGATCATACCACGGTGCACATGATAGAGATCATATGCGGGAACCATATCATTTCACTAATAAACATGTGATGTTTGATAGCATCTTATATTGCTTGTTTAGCGCTTTGTTAGCATAATAAGATGATCCCTCTTTTAAATATCAAGATAAGAATGTGTTCTTCCTTTAGTATGCACCGATTATGTTTTCGTCGCTCCAAGACATCACGTGATGATCGGGTGTTCTTGGATCCACGACCATATTTCGGGTGTAAAACAGTTACACACGCGAATACTAAGGTTCTAACTTGGCGAGCCTAGCATGTACAAACATGGCCTCGGAACACGGACCGAAAGGTTAAGCATGAGTCATATAGTTGATATGATGCCCATTTGATGCTCGCCTTTGAAGCTACACCGACTCACGTGATGATCGGACTTGGTGTAGTGGATTTGGTTCATGTAATCACCAAAAAGGCACGAGGGATGTCGTTTTTGAGTGGGAGTTCATTCGTAATATGGATTAGTTGAACTCAATCTATCATACACTTAGTCTAAACTTTACAAATTCTGTTGTAGATGGCACCACCTGCTTTTAATTTCAATGTGTTCATGGAGAAAGAGAAACTTGCAACGAACGGTAGCAACTTTACCGAATGGGCGATGAATTTGAGGATTCTCCTCTCTGCTGCACAAAAGCAATATGTGCTAGAAGCGCCATTAGGCCCCCCACCTTTTGATGATGCCCCTGACGAGGAGAAGAATGTCTATCAGACTCGTCAGGAGGACCACAACTTAGTTCATTGCGGCATATTGTATGGGCTAGAGCCGGAAATTCGAAAGCGTTTCGAAAATGGCAATGCTTTTGATACAATGGGTGAGTTGAAATAGATTTTCGACACACATGCTGCTGTAGAGAGCTACAACGCTTCAGAAAAGTTCTTTAGCTGCATGATGGAAGAGCACAGCTCCGTTAGTGAGCATGTACTCAAGATGTCGGGTTACGCCGATAAGCTTGTGTCCTTGGGAATATCGATTCCCATTGACTTAGGCATCCATCGTGTTCTGCAGTCTCTGTCACCTAGCTATAAGAGCTTCGTGATGAACTATAATATGCAAGGCATGAAGAAGTCTCTTCCCGACCTTCTGTCAATGCTTAAAACTGCAGAAGTGGATATCAAAAAGGAACATCAAGTGTTGATGATCAATAGGAACACTGGTTTCAAGAAAGACAAGAAGGGAAAACAGAAGGGAAGTAAGGGCGGCAAGCCTGTTGCCGTGCCTGAAAAGAAACCCCGAGTTGGACCCAAGTCTGATACCGAGTGCTACTATTGTAAGGGGACTGGCCACTGGAAGCGCAACTGCCCCAAGTATTTGGCAGACAAGAAAGCTGGCAAGGCAAACAAAGGTATATATGATATACATGTTATTGATGTGTACTTGACTAGTGCTCGCAGTAGCACCTGGATATTTGATACCGGTTCAGTTGCTAATATTTGTAACTCGAATCAGGGGCTGCGAAACAAGCGACCGCTAGCAAGGGGTGAGGTCAAGATGTGTGTCGGCAATGGATCAAGCGTTGATGTGATCACCGTCGGAACGCTGCCTCTCCACTTGCCGTCGGGATTAGTTATAAACTTGAATAATTGTTATCTGGTGCCTGCACTAAGCATGAACATTGTATCTGGATCGTGTTTGATGCGAAGTGGTTATTCATTTAAATCCGAGAACAATGGTTGTTCCATTTATATGAATGAAATTTTTTATGGTCATGCACCGATGATGAATGGTTTATTTCTTTTGGATCTCGATAATAATGTTACACATATTCATAATGTTGATGCTAAAAGGATTAAACTAAATGATGATATATCCGCATATATGTGGCACTGCCATCTAGGTCATATTGGCATTAAACGCATGAAGAAGCTCCATTCGGATGGACTTTTGGAATCACTTGATTATGAATCATTTGATACATGTGAGCCATGCCTTATGGGCAAGATGACTAGAACGCCGTTTTCCGGTTCAATGGAACGGGCAACAGATTTATTGGAAATCATACATTCTGATGTATGCGGTCCAATGAGTGTGTCGGCGCGAGGTGGATATCGTTATTTTGTTACTTTCACAGATGATTTGAGTAGATACGGTTATATCTACTTGATGAAACACAAGTCTGAAACCTTTGAAAAGTTCAAGGAATTTCAGAATGAAGTGGAAAATCATCATAATAGAAAGATCAAATTTCTACGGTCCGACCGTGGAGGTGAGTATCTAAGTTACGAGTTTAGCACTCACATGAAAGAGTGTGGAATTGTTTCACAACTCACACCTGCCGGAACACCACAGCGAAATGGTGTGTCAGAATGTCGTAATCATACTTTATTAGATATGGTTCGATCTATGATGTCTCTGACGGACTTGCCATTGTCATTTTGGGGCGATGCACTATAAACTGCTGCATTCACTTTAAATCGGGCACCATCTAAATCCGTTGAAAAGACACCGTATGAATTGTGGTTTGGAAACAAACCTAAGTTGTTATTTCTTAAAGTTTGGGGATGCGATGTTTATGTGAAGAAACTTCAACCGGATAAACTCGAACCCAAAGTGGAAAAATGCGTCTTCATAGGATACCCTAAGGAAACTATTGGGTATTCCTTCTATCACAGATCCGAGGGCAAGGTTTTTGTTGCCAAGAATGGATCCTTTCTAGAGAAAGAGTTTCTCGCGAAAGGTGTGAGTAGTCGGAAGGTAGAACTCGAAGAGGTTATGGAACCTTCTCTTTAAAGTATGGCGAGTAGCGCAGCGCCGGAAGTTGTTCCGGAGTTGGATCCACCTGTTGAAGAGGGAACTAATGATAATGATCATGAAACTCCGAAAGAGAGTACTACCGAACCTCGCAGGTCAAGCAGGACGCGTGCAGCTCCCGAGCTGTACGGAAATCCTGTCATGAATTTCATGGTTGATGAAAATGATGACCCTACGACGTATGAAGAAGCGATGATGAGCCCGGATTCCAACAAATGGTTAGAAGCCATGAAATCCGAGATGGAATCCATGTATGAAAATCAAGTTTGGAACTTGGTGGACTTACCTCACGACCGAAAGGCCGTGGAGAACAAATGGATTTTCAAAAGGAAAACTAATGCTGATGGTAATGTAACCGTCTATAAAGCTCGACTTGTCGCAAAGGGGTTTCGACAAATTCAAGGAGTTGACTACGATGAGACATTCTCTCCCGTAGCGATGCTAAAGTCAGTTAGGATTATATTAGCAATTGCTGCATATTTCGATTATGAGATATGGCAGATGGATGTCAAAACCGCGTTTCTCAATGGTAATATTGAAGAAGAGTTGTATATGATACAACCAAAGGGTTTTGTCGATCCTAAGGATGCTAACAAGGTGTGCAAGCTTCAGCGATCCATCTATGGATTGAAGCAAGCATCACGAAGTTGGATTCTCCGCTTTGATGAGGTGATCAAAGAGTTTGGATTTGTCCAAACTTATGGAGAAGCCTGTATTTACAAGAAAGTGAGTGGGAGCAATGTGGCATTTCTGATATTATATGTGGATGACATATTATTGATCGGAAATGATATAGATCTTTTAAACGGTGTTAAAAGTTATCTAAACAGCAAATTTTCAATGAAGGACCTGGGTGAAGCGTCATACATATTAGGCATAAAGATCTATAGAGATAGATCTAGGCGCCTAATAGGGCTATCGCAAAGTACATACCTTGATAAGATTTTAAAGAAGTTTAAAATGGAAGATAGTAAGAAGGGGTTCTTACCTATGACACAAGGCACGACATTGAGTAAGACTCAAAGTCCGGCTTCGGCGGAAGAAAGAGAGATAATGGACAAGGTCCCCTATGCTTCAGCCATAGGCTCTATAATGTACGCCATGCTATGTACAAGACCGGATGTGGCACATGCTATTAGTTTGACTAGTAGGTACCAATCGGATCCAGGTTCAGAACACTGGAAAGCGGTCAAGAATATCCTTAAGTACTTGCGATGAACTAAGGATATGTTTCTTGTATACGGAGGTGAAGAAGAGCTCGTCGCTAAGTGTTATGTCGACGCTAGCTTTGACACCGATCCGGATGAATCTAAGTCTCAATTCGGATACGTATTTCTCATGAATGGCGGAGCGGTTAGTTGGAGGAGCTCCAAACAACCTATGGTGGCGGGATCAACAACGGAGGCCGAATATGTTGCTGCTTCAGAAGCGGCTCAGGAAGCAGTTTGGATGAAGGAGTTCATATCCGAACTAGGTGTGGTTGCAAATGCGTTGGACCCAATGGTGATCTATTGTGACAACAATTGTGCCATTGCCAATGCCAAAGAGCCAAGGTCTCACAAGCATTCCAAGCATATTAAGCGCCGGTTTCACTCCATCCGCGAGCATGTCAAGGATGGAGATATAAAGATTTATAAAATACATATGGATCTCAATGTAGCAGATCCGTTGACTAAAACTCTCCCTAGAGCAAAACATGATCTACACCAGAACTCCATGGGTGTTAGATACATCACAATGTAACTAGATTATTGTCTCTAGTGCAAGTGGGAGACTGAAGGGAATATGCCCTGAGAGGCAATAATAAAATGTTTATTATGTGTATTCCAAGTATATGATAGATGTTTATTTTGCATGCTATAATTGTATTAATACGGAAACGTTAATACATGTGTGTTTAATAAACAAACATAAAGTTCCTAGTTATGCCTCTCTCATAAACTAGTTCGTTGATTAACAAGATGATCACGGTTTCCTGATCATAGACATTGGATGTTGTTAATAACGAGATCACAACATTAGTGTAATGGTTTGATGAACATTCATCCGAAGTATAGCATTACGATCAAAGTCATTGAGTTTATATTGCTATAAACAAACTACGAAGTAGTCCTAATCCTTAGACCATGAGATCATGCCAATCACTAACACCGGAAGAGTTTCTTGTTGACATCAAACGTCACTCCGTAACTGGGTGATTATAAAGATGGCTTCAAAGCTACTAAAGTGTTATGTTGAGAATCATGGATCAAGAGTGGAATTTGTTCATCCCAATGAGGGATAGATATGCTCTGGGCCCTCTCGGCGATATCACATTGGTTAGCTTGCAAGCAAGTGATTTGATCACTAGAATGTTATATCACGGGAACGAGAAAAGAGTAAATGTCAGTAACGAGATCAAACTAGGTATGGAGATACCGATGATCGAATCTCGTACATGTAATATATCGTGAAACAAAGGGATTAAGATACAAGTGTAAAAGGTTCTGACGATCACAGGAAAAGTCATCGTTGAATGTGTGGGAGTCAGTATGGATCTCTAGGTCCCGCTACTGATTATTGATCGGAGAAGGGTCTCGATCATGTCTGCATTATTCACGAACCGTAGGGTGACACACTTAAGGGACACTGGCATCCAGTTGGAGCAAATGTTTCATGCCAAAAGAATAAACAAGCGCAGGAATTTATTTCACTGGATACCAAAACAGGTTTTCGGGTGAAATTGCATAAAGTGGTTATGCATGTAAAATGGAATTCTAGCAAGGGGTTATTTGTGAATGTTTGTCATTAAAGTAATTGACAAAATTCTGAATAAAATAAAAGAGTTTTATTTAATGAGAGTTTGCATTGAATTTAGTGGAAATTTAATGGGAATTTGAGTGGACTTTTGAGTGGAGGGAATTTAAAGGACATTTTGTGAGTGGAGTGTCCACCCACATGAATGAAGGAGGGGAGGGGGCAGCCCCCATGGCCGGCGGCCACCCCCTTGGGTGCCCCCCTCCTCCTATAAAAGGAGCCCCCTCCTCACTTGTCTCTCACACCTCCTCGTGAAGGATCTCTCTCCCCCTCTAGAATTTATCCCCCATGGTCTCGGACTAGCGAGATACATGTTCCCGGTGGCTATTCGGCAAGAAAAGGTTGTGCTTCCGCTGCATCGCTGGAGCGAGGAGGCGGAGGTTGCCCGGTGTCTTGTACGTGTGTGCGAGCACGGATGTGCTGCTGCTTTGTGGCGCTAGGACTTCCTCTCGATCTTGAGATCGACAAGAGATCGTCTACATCAACCACGAGTTGAACTCGTTAAGCTTTGTCGGTCTTCAAGGATATGTTCTCTACGGATATACATCTGCGCGTTGTTTGTATCTAGTAGATAGATCTTGGTACATAGTTCCCATCGTAGGAAATTTTTTGTTTTCTATGCTGCGAACCCTACATCTCCACCACGATCCGACCTTAGCCGCTTGATTTTAAGATCAAGTTGGTTTTCTGCCTCAGCTTTATAGATTTTGAAGTAGTTCAAAGCTTCATCTTTAGATTTCAGAAGATAAACATAGCAGTATCTAGTGGAGTCATCAATCAACGTCATAAAGTATCTTTTTCTACCTTTTGTCAACACACCATTCATCTCACAAAGATCTGAATGTATAAGTTCTAGCGGTGCTAAGTTTCTCGGTTCCGCAGCCGTATGAGACTTGCGGGGTTGCTTTGCTTGCACACAAACTTGGCACTTAGAACCTTTGACAGTGGTAAATTTCGGAATTAAGCTCATATTGGCTAGCCGCGTCATGCAACCAAAGTTAATATGACAGAGTCGTGAATTCCAAACATTGGACTCATTATCATTGCAAACATGATTAATAACTTTAGTACATGAGTCTGACAAAGACAAGTGGAACAGACCTTCGCACTCATAACCCTTTCCAACAAATTGTACATACTTAGAAATTACAACTTTATTGGACTCAAAAACCAACTTAAAGCCATCTCGACATAAAAGCGATCCGCTGACGAGATTCTTATTGATGGAGGGAACGTGCTGCACATTCTTCAGCTGTATGGTTTTCCCTGAAGTAAACTTCAGATTTACCGTACCAACACCATGAACAGAAGCACGTGAGCCGTTTCCCATCAGCACGGAAGAGGTCCTTGAGACCTGATAAGAGGAAAACATGGAAATATCAGAACATACATGTGTATTAGCACCCGTGTCTATCCACCAATCAGGAGAATGACATACTGAAAGGATACTAGGTAAAATACCGTACCCAGCATCCTTCATCTCAGTATCACTAATAACAACATTAGCGGCATTGCCGCTGTTCCCATGTTGACGCTTGTCAAAGAGATTAGGACAGCTAGGAGCCGAATGACCAGGATCACCACAGACGTGTCAAGAGCCTTTCCTCTTATCATTTTTCTTCTTGAAGTTGGTTGAGTGCGTGGCCTTGTTCTTGCCATCAAACTTTTCCTTTCCTTCAATTTTGTTCTTATTCTTAAACCTGTGGGATTGGAAGTTTTTCCTCTGCACTAAATTGGCAGTAGAACCTCCCTCAAGTCCTCGAGCAGTTTTGTCCTTTTCTCTCGCCTTCTCTTCCACATGAAGATATCCAATGAGATCCGTGACGGAAAACTCTTGTCTCTTATGTTTCAGAGAAGTAGCAAAGTTCCTCCACGAAGGAGGAAGCTTGGCAATAATGCCACCAGCCACATTGTCCGGTAAGGAACACTTGAACTGCTCAAGTTCTTTGGCAAGTGATTGTATCTCATAAGCTTGCTCAACGACGGAGCGCTCATCAACCATCCTGTAGTCATAGAATTGCTCGATGACATACAACTCAGTGCCAGCGTCCGAGACCCCAAACTTGGCCTCGAGCACTTCCCACGCATCATTGCCATTATCAAAAGACATATAAGGGTCAACAATGTTGTCCTCAAGAACACTGAACAAAGCCGCCATAAACATGGTATCGGCTTTCTTAAAGTTCGCTTCCTGCTCAACAGAAAGATCTCCTTCATGCTTGCCAAGATTGGCATTATAGCAGTTTAGGTTTTCAAACCAGAGAACTGCTCTCTTGCGCCATCTCTTATAGTGCATGCCATCAAAAGGAGGCGGCCTAGTAGTCGCGGCTACACCAGTGGAATTCAGTTGCCTATAATCAGGTTTTTGGATTGTTGGAAATATAAGCAATAATCCATATGATTTAATCCGAATAATAAATTGATCAAGCATGATCATACAAATGGTACTAAAATCAATTATGCAGATCAACAAAGTAGATAAACAGATTACATCTATAAGAGATAAACCTATCACATCTACACCAAACGCTAGAACAAAGAACTCTAGCACAATCCGAAAAAGACAGTTGAGTATCACGTACAGTGTAGGCTGAATAGCAGCCGCAGTGGTTGCAGCTGTGTCGCCCATGTTGAGGTTGTCGAAGAGGTCGCTGACGTCTGGGAAGAAGTCGTCGTTCGGGAACTCGCCGTCGAACGACGTTGTGGTTGCCAGTAGTCGTGCTTGAGCGCTCCCCAAAAACCTGATCGCCCCTCACCCGTACAGGTTCACGAGAGGCGGGGTTCCGGAGGCCTACTGTCCTGATCTACGATACACGCCGCAAGGCGGGATGGGGAAGACGAAAGCGGCGGCGCAAGGTTCTGGAGGTAGGTGCGTGTTATGGATTGATTCGGTGCCAATTAGGTTTAGCCCGAACGCTTATATAGTGCAGGTTAGGAAGATCGTGGGCCCAGCCCACGTCCGAGTCGGTAACAGCCATGTCCATAAAAACTGGAAATTGATGTAATTAACGCGTCCGTTAATAATCGGCTCGGCGAGATTCCCGCAACCCGCGGCGCGCGCGTCGTGACGAGGCGAGGCGGGCGGCGTCGGAGGAGGAGTGCGCGAGGGCTACTCTTCTTGTCACTGTTGGGGCTGCATCTCGCAGCCCCATCTTCTTCTACCTCTCAATCTCACATTCTTCTCTCAAGAGCACACACGCACGCACACATCACCAAGGAGAAAATAATCATGGCTTTGCCAAGAGCTATTCTCTTCCTGGTTTACCACATGGGCTACATCTCTTCTCTGCCAACACGGCTTGCCTTTCTCATTAACTGGATGCAACATATATACAGGAGCTTACCCGTCGGGCCACCCATCCACTCACGCAGTAACCAGCCACTATCTCATGCATTAATCCACTAACTTACTTGACCTCTTCTCAAGGCCTCTACCAAGCTAATCCACTCATGCACTACCGGATAACTACATGCATGACCGATTCAATGAGGCCAGAAACATCCACATGCACATGCACTAATTAACTATTCTACTTGATCATGCATTACTACTACTCAACACAATCGTGCACCAGAAACATCCACATGCACATGCACTAATTAACTATTCTACTTGGTCATGCATTACTACTACTCAACACAATCGTGCACACTTATACGTCTAAATAGTAATGTCAAGATTAATTCCAACAGTCAACCTTAGTGAGTGGTGCAACACTCTCCTATAAGGTGGTCCAACTCTCCTTTAACTAGGAATGTGGGATTAAACATTAGCACCACTAGCACAGCCATATGCTGCCATATACAAGTGGGCCAAAGCGAATTTCAGAATTTGTCTAATGGGTCAGCAGCCCAAAACTCCTCAAATTCCAACATTATTTAGCACCGCGCTAGTTTAAAGTCACCGTTGAAGATGCTCTTAAATATATGGATGAAAATCGAGAATCAAGGGACGGAGAACTGGAGATAGAGTTGACCAGTTTGAATTTGAACCTCTTGTGAATGCACTCTGTTCAGTTTATTAATGAAAATAAATTATTTATAAAAAATAAGAAACCACACCTGGTGATAAATCTCACGTACATTCGTGGCTCTTATGCTACTTAAGGGCATGTGCTGCACATGTAGATTTGGAATGGTGGAAATGTCTATATCTCCCTGCCTTGCTGTCCATCTCCACCTCTCAAGTCTCTTCCCGACCCGACCAGGAGAACAACCCAGAGCAAAAAGAAAGCAGTGGAGTACTGCTCTCCAATTCAGCAGCATGATCCAGCGGCTGCTCCCGCTGCTCTGCTTCTTGTTCTTGGTCTCGCTTACCCGGCGGCAGCTCGCCCTCGCCGCTACAGCGTCCAGCTCTAAAGTAGTGAGCAGCCTCCCAGGGTTCCACGGCCGCCTCCCCTTCCACCTCGAGACTGGGTAGACTCCCCAATTTCTTTCCGTTATTTTTGCACGCGACGCGGCAACATATAGTAGGTGGATTCCCCTCTTGATCTACTCAAAATGACCTAGCCTGCTGCTGTTCAATTGTAAGGTACGTGGAGGTGGACGAGGATAATGGCGCCGAGCTTTTCTACTACTTCGTCGAGTCAGAGACCGGCGGCGAGAACGACGCTTTCCTCCTCTGGCTCACGGGCGGCGACCACTGCTCCGTACTCAGCGGCCTCGCCTTCGAGATCGGTACATTTTGTCAGCATTCTCAAGCGACTCGCCATTATACTCTACAGCATTTCCTACATGTCCACCGCCACTGTAGGTCCATTCAAATTCGTCATAGAGCCTTACAACGGCACCGTACCGAGCCTGCAAATCAACCCGAACTCATGGACCAAGGTCAGTCATGTTCTCCACTACTCTGCAGACTGCAGCTAGCCAAGTTACACATCATTCAGGTTCAGTCCGGAGTCCTGACGATCCCCATTTGCAGGTGGCACATATCCTTTTCGTGGACACACCGGTTGGTGCCGGATTCTCGTTCTCCAAACAACCCCAAGGCTACGATGTCGGTCAAGTATCGACCTCTTTGCAGCTCCATGAGTTCCTCATCAAGGTGCTACTGCTGCCTCACCTAACCTAACTGCTTGCCAGCTACGCGCCCATCCACCAATTCGTTGCAATTCATTCAGTATTTATTGGCTGCATCTGTCTTGCTGTTGATCTATGTGACCTCCTTGTCCAGTGGCTCACCGAGCATCCCAGGTTTCTCTCGAGTCCTCTCTACATCGGGGGAGACTCTATGGCTGGACAAATTGTACCATTCATCGCACAAAAGATTACAGAAGGTACGGACACTATTGATTGCCGAGTATTATTATTCAGACATGCATCAGTGAGCATCTGTATTCATAGTTGTTTGAATTTGACGAGTTAATAACAGCATTATGGTAAGCCATCTCAAATTGAAAATAGTACTCCCTTTGTTTTAAAATATAAGATGTTTTATCTTTGGGAAATTCTATTTTTAGAACGGTCGGAGATTTGCAAAACTCGACGGACTCGCTGCATGCGCCATGTATATGCGTGAGCTGGTGTTGTAAACACAAAAGGACAAAAGTTAAGCACATGCATGCCCGGGCAAGAAGACGGGCTCCGAACGCACGACTGCCACAAAAAGACAAAATTAATCAGAGCCAGCTAAGGATCAAACCGAAAATTCAAAATGTTTTATAGGTTAAACCATTCGATCGATTTAGGATTCGTTTTCACCGTTAGACTAGTCGCGACGAGATCTTCGAAACTAGATCCCATATTGATATGTTTTGATGGAAAAAAATTCGGACCAGAAAGTTATCTACCTCTAACACGTAAGTTATCCATGTCATAGTATATATGTTATCCACCATATAAATAGGGTTGGATAGCGAAGTTATCATATTTTTCACGTGGATAACTTTTGTATTTTTTTCTACTAGCTAGTTTAATTGCGACGTGGTAACACATCAATAACGACGAAGTCTTGGTACCCTAGCAAACCTTTGAGGCTTCATCACCCATACGCCGAGGCACTAGACTAGTGATTGCATTTTACTTTTGTTCACTACGACTTAGGATGGTGGATGGGTGGGGCATAAGTTTCTATTTATTATATCGTATGCAAAAGAAGATTAAATTTAAATCCTTTAAATAAATTATGCTTGATGTTTAGAGCGGTTTCCTTTTAAGGTTGAGTCGCTCGTACGCTGCGAGAGGATAACAGACGACGAAGTCGAGTCGTTAGAATAACTTTTGTATACTATCTGTGAAAAAAAATTATAGTGCTGGATAACTTATATGTTATTGAATGGGTAACTTATATGGTAAAACCTGAATAACTCTCGTGTTACTAGTGGATAACTTTTGGATAAAATAAGTCATAGAAACATATCAATATGGGATCTACTTCTAAAGATCTTCACACTCATTTCCTCTTGTATTGTCGCGACTTCTCTCACATGTCTTGTCTGGATGGAGGCTGTCAGAACTGCAATAGAACACCCGCCGATAGCAACGTCCAATTTTTTTTGGATTTCTCATTAGTGTAGATAATGTCAAAAGTTTTGTCAATATATGTGTAAACACATTCACCCAGACCATTTATAGGGTGACTTATGTGTTACGAGGTAGGTAATTTACACACGGTGACATGGATAACTCTCATCTTAGAGGTGGATAACTTTTAGGTCTAACCTTTTTTTTATCGAAACATATCAACATGATATCTAGTTTCGAAGATCTTGACGCGACTAGTCTAACAGTAAAAACGGATTCAAAATTGGATAAACTGTTTCACCTACAAGACATTTTGAATTTTCGGATTTTATATTAAATCCCACGTACGTGACTATCTTTTCCTTTTATGTTTACGTACTAAATTATTCTTAACTTAGGCTATTTATGCACTAAGTCAATGATTAATTAGGAAAACTGCATCGTACTTGTCCGATCCGTCGGGTTTTGCGATTTGCAGACCGGTGGATGGGTAGCACGGTCCTTATCTTTTATGGGGAAAAAATATCTAAACATTTTAGTGTGTTGGAACGGAGGGAGTATTCACTTAGTTCAACTCTAACTGCATGTCGTGTTTGCTTACGAACGGTCGATCATCCCTTCAGGTATCGATGCTGGAAGGAGCCCCCTTCTTAATCTCAAGGTATCCTATTCCTTGCCCAGAGACTACCTATGTGGAATACCAATTTCTAAGAACCGATTTCTTTATGTGCGTGTGTGTGTGATAATTCGTTACCGGTTTTCCTATCCATTCATTATTCTGTTTTCTTCATGTCCTCTCCCAAATAGGATTTAATGGTGGCCGTATAACTGTTCCATATGTCCATTTGTGCAAAATAGCTTACATGTGTGTGTCTCCATGTTGGTGGCGGTCCACGACATAGTGAGGTGCCATGCATGCTATAAATTCTCCAGGTCATGTGTCGGCAGTACGTGGGCATCCACTTAGTGAGGATAGCCAAAAAAAAAAAAAAGTGGTCGCCTGATGCTGTATCAGGTCTTCGACACATTGGCCTGTAACAGGGGTTATAAAAATCACTAACTTTGTATAAGAGCTGATTAACACAACTTAGTAGTAGCTTTGTCGACGTTCCCACAATATCTAATCATCTCATGGTATGATGCTAATTTGTTGTTGTCACCCACCTGGCCGTCCGTATGACGGCGCTTCAAAGTCTCACACACCATCCATGATGATTTGTCAAGTACTTCTACCTTCCCAAAATATGAGGAAAATTATTATTTTGCTGTCTCTAAAGTGTGATTTTGACAATGTTTTTCACTTATAGGATATCTAAAGAATAAGTCATAATTAGCTCTATGATTTTTTTTTCTTTGAGGGACAGGAGACCTAATCAACATGGACGTCACATCTAGTTCTCGTTACCTTAGCTATGTTTCTCACTTCTATAGGATCTCTAATAAAATTAGTCATATTTGGCTATATAATTCTTTTTTAGGAACAGGAGACCTAATCAACACGGACTTCATCAAATTTGGCTCTATGTTTTTTTTTGTCTTGGGGTATTTTTTTTAGAAATGGGCGTATTTATTAACATAAAATGTTTAATGCTTACACCCGGCCTTTGCATAACTAAGATGCACACAGCCACACGAACAACAAAACTAGGGAAAAATTATACAAGCATTACAAAAAGGCACTATCGAGATAATTGTCTTCAATCTAAGGTAGATCAATCCTCAAATCACGCGGCCATCCATGTCGGGAGAAAATATCTATCGCCGTGTCCTCCAATCACGTACATCCCTTCATAAATAAGTCGTGAAACTCCATGCGTTGTAGAATAGTCCATGATCGAAGGATAGCAGTGGCTCGATAAATAACCTGCAGAGGAGAAGATACAATGTTATTAAAAATCTTGTCATTTCTACAAAGCCATAGCGACCATATAATGGCAAGCGCTCCCACCCTAAACAGAGTTATGTACTTATCAACAATTCCATGCAACCAATTACCAAAAACATTGGTTACCGAACATAGAGGAGATAAACCAGAAGCTATTTGGATGAATGACCATATAGAGCGAGTAAACTTGCAATGGAAGAATAAATGACTAATTGTCTCATCGTGATGACAAAAAACGCATTGTGTACTTCCATGCCAAGTCCTCTTTACAAGATTATCTTTTGTTAGAATTACACCTTTACATAGATACCATGCAAATATCTTCGTCTTAAGGGGTATTTTCATTTTCAAAATTTTACTATTATCATCGACCGAAATATCAGGTTGGACCAAAGCTCTATATAGTGAGCTGACAGAAAATTTATCACTTTCTAGTAATTTCCATTTGAACACATCAACACCGTCCGACAATTGTATCGTGGATAATCGTAACAGTAGATTGTTCCAAGATACCAGTCGAGGACCAATGGCACTTCTTCTGAAAGACGCAATAGGAGGGTTGTCTTCCATCACTGTGGAAATTGTATCCCCTTTTGTCTAACAATCGAATATAGAGTTGGATATTGTTCGCGAAGAGTAGTTTGGCCAAGCCACTTATCTTTCCAAAACCTAATTTGTGATCCTTTCTAATAAAATTAGTGATATTTGGCTATATAATTCTTTTTTAGGAACAGGAGACCTAATCAACACGGACTTCATCAAATTTGGCTCTATGTTTTTTTGTCTTGGGGTATTTTTTTTTGGAAATGGGCGCATTTATTAACATAAAATGTTTAATGCTTACACCTGGCCTCTCATAACTAAGATGCACACTGCCACACGAACGATAAAAGTAGGGAAAAATTATACAAGCATTACAAAAAGGCACTATCGAGATAATTGTCTTCAATCTAAGGTAGATTAATCCTCAAATCACGCGGCCATCCATGTCGGGAGAAAATATCCATCGACGTGTTCTCCAATCGCGTACATCCCTTCACAAATAAGTCGCGAAACTTCATGCGTTGTAGAATAGTCCATGATCGGAGGATAGCAGTGGCTCGATAAATAACCTGCAGAGGAGAAGACACAATGTTATTAAAAATCTTGTCATTTCTATAAAGCCATAGCGACCATATAATGGCAACCGCTCCCACCCTAAACATAGTTATGTACTTATCAACAATTCCATGCAACCAATTACCAAAAACATTGGTTACCGAACATAGAGGAGATAAACCAGAAGCTATTTGGATGAATGACCATATAGAGCGAGTAAACTTGCAATGGAAGAATAAATGACTAATTGTCTCACCGTGATGACAAAAAATACATTGTGTACTTCCATGCCAATTCCTCTTTGCAAGATTATCTTTTGTTAGAATTACACCTTTACATAGATACCATGCAAATATCTTCGTCTTAAGGGGTATTTTCATTATCAAAATTTTACTATTATCATCGACCGGAATATCAGGTTGGACCAAAGCTCTATATAGTGAGCCAACAAAAAATTTATCACTTTCTAGTAATTTCCATTTGAACACATCAACACCGTCCGACAATTGTATCGTGGATAATCGTAACAGTAGATTGTTCCAAGATACCAGTCGAGGACCAATGAGACTTCTTCTGAAAGACGCATTAGGAGGGTTGTCTTCCATCACTGTGGAAATTGTATCCCCTTTTGTCTACCAATCGAATATAGAGTTGGATATTGTTTGCAAAGAGTAGTTTGGCCAAGCCACTTATCTTCTCAAAACCTAATTTGTGATCCTTTCTTAATCTTGAAAGCACCAAAATGAAAGAAATGTTTTTTGGTGGCCATAAGGCCCGCCCAAAAGTATGAATCGCCGGGTTTCCAAACCACTTGAGACACAACTTTGGACCCCACATATTTCCTCCATAACATGGTTTGCCAAACACCATCTTCGGTAAGTAGTTTAAAAAGCCATTTGCCCAGAAGCGCGGTGTTTTTGACATGCAAATCGTGTATGCCCAGTCCACCATACTCCTTCGGGCGGCAAACCATATTCCATCTGGCCAATCGATACTTCTTTTTCTCACTATCCCCTTGCCAAAAGAATCTTGAACGGAAATAATTCACTTTGTTCAAGACACCTTTAGGTAATTGGAAAAACGAGATCATATACAGTACCATGTTAGTAAGTACTGAATTTATGAGTACTAGTATTCCATCAAGGGATAACAATTTACCTTTCCAACTATTAAGACGTTTTTGTAGCCTTTCCTCAACAAGTTTCCATTCAACAATTGTGAGACACCGATAATAAATCGGTATTCCCAAAAAGTTGATTGGAAAATGCCCCTGACCATAGCCAAAGAGTTCAGCATATAGGTGAGCCTTGTTTTGGGCCTCGCCAAAATAATACAAATCACTCTTATGAAAGTTAATTTTAAGTTCAGATAGCTGCTCGAATGCTGATAAAATTAATTTCAGATTCTTAGACTTCTCCAGATCATGTTCCATAAAAAGGATTGTGTTATCAGCGTATTGAAGAATAAAGAGTCCACCATCAATAAGATGTGGAACTAATCCTTCAATTTGACCATCAGCCTTTGCTCTCTCAATAAGGATGACCAACATATTAGCCACTATATTAAATAGTAAAGACGATAATGGATCTGCTTGTCTTAGTCATTTCTTGGTCTGGAAGTATTTGCCAGTATCTTTATTTACTTTAATGGCAACACTATCCCCAGACACAAAGGACTGAATAAGAGCGCGCCACTCCTCAGAAAAACCTTTCATGCGGAGTGTTTGCTGGAGGAAAGACCAATTAACTTTTTTATATGCCTTCTCAAAGTCAATCTTGAACAGTACACCATTTAATTTTTTTGAGTGTAGTTCATGAATTGTTTCATGCAGAATTACAACACCATCTTGGATATTTCTTCCTTGCGTGAAAGCAGTTTGAGACGGGCTAACAACATGTTCAGTAACTAAGTTTAGTCTAATCGTGGCAACTTTAGTAAAAATCTTAAAGCTAACGTTAAGCAAGTAGATTGGACGATATTGTTGTATACATTCTGCATCGTTAACCTTAGATAGTAAAATTATGTTGCCAAAGTTTAGTCTAAAGATATCCAACTGACCGACTTGTAAAAACCCAAACAAATTCATTAGGTCATCCTTGATAACGTCCCAGAATTTTTCGTAAAATTCCGCTGGGAAACCATCAGGCCCTGACGCTTTGTTAATGTTCCATTTGAAAAACAGCTTTCTTAACCTCTTCCTCGGTATATGAGGCAGTTACAAAGCTATTTTCTTCAGCAGAAACCTGGGGGATATCAGCCGTTTGAGACTCATCTAGAGAGAATGAATTTTCCACTAGAACCCTAAACAAGGATTTATAATAAGCTGTAATATATGACTTCAGTCGCTCTTGTCCCTCAATCATACTTTCATCCTGGATCAGAGAGTGAATAAGTTTCGTCTTATGCTTTCCATTGACAACAGCATGGAAGTACCTTGTATTCGCATCTCCTTCCAGAATAAATTTTGCTTTAGAGGATTGGTACCATTTGAGTTCCTCTTCGCGCAGAAGTCGGTCTATCTATGCATTCGATTGGCTTCTAAGCTCAATTTCTTGTGCAGTTAACGGTCTAACCTCCATGGAAGCCTCTAAGTCATCAATTATAGATGTTAGGTGTATTTTTTTCATTTTTTAGGATCCCAGCTGTGTGCCTGGCCCAGCCCAGAAGGAACTTGCGTAAACACGCATTTTGTTATTCCATCGTAGGATAGGCGTTTGGCCATCAACCGGTTTCTCCCAAATAGCCTTAACCATCTCGTAAAAATCATCACGGATCATCCATCCGAGCTCAAATTTAAACTCATTTGTAGACTTCCATGGCGGTGATTCAAAAGATAAAAGTAAAGGAGCATGATCCGATAAAGCATCAATATGCTTTAGAGCGCGAACAGTTACCATAGGAAACTTATGTTCCCAGTCGGTATCCATAAGCACTCTATCTAGTTTTTCATATGTTGGCTCCGAAACAGTATTAGCCCAGGTAAATTGCCTTCCTAACATTGTAACCTCTCTTAAGTCCAGACTGTCTATAACAGCATTGAACAGAAAAGGTCAATGTTCATTGAACCGGCCCCGACTTTTCTCTTGAGGGAATCTAATAAAATTAAAATCTCCTCCTATAAAAATAGGGTATGGATTATCCTTTGCCAGATTCACTAGCTCGCGTAAAAAGTCAGTTTTATAAACATCCTGGGCGGCCCCATAAACGGCGACTAAAGACCATGTGAAATTATCAGCCTTGTTACGGATATGGAGTTTTATAAAAAAATCTCCCACCGAACTAGCTAAAACTTCCATAGTCTCATCTCGAACGCCTAATAGGATCCCCCAGATCGACATGATAATAGTCTTGGGGCATGATGATATTTAATCAACATGTGGATGTCACATGTAGTGCCAGTGCATTGGGTATCATAGTTACGTTCGTTTAATCACCCTCAGGCACCGGTACCAGCTGCGAATGAGATCTAATATAAATGAGCACAACAATGATATCACAAGGTTGAATAAGAAATCATGAAGAAAAGGAGAATCTGATTCACAACCAATCATGAAGAAAAATGGAATCTGATTCACAACCACCTTTCCTCTATTATGAGTAAGGGTCCCCGCCGCTTTACAGATCTAAAGAGTGTCTGAAGCTTCATTGTACTTGGCTCCAATGGAAGGATCCCAGCACGGCATGAATTGGTTCAGGCCACCCTTGTGACAAGGTGGACATGTAAATCTCAGTTTCTATCGGAGATAGAAACATTGTGAACTCTTAGAATACTATGTGGCTTTAGGGTCAACTAGAAAGCCATTTTTCCCCTCCAATTTCTTCATCGCAAAATGCAAAAAATTCTTTGTTAACAAGGATAGTTCCCAAGATTTTTGAATCTCCAACATCAACATTAATGCATACATCACGCTTCAACATATCCTTAAGTTCGTTGATGTCTCGACAAGGCTAAGTATGGTGCTACTACAGGTTGCCATCCTAGGTGACATCACTTGGAAATTCACAACCTCGATCGGGATACTATTTAGTAGATGCGGTTTATAAGGCTAAATTCAAGGGATTGACCTCTTCTATTATGAAGGCGGCAGTTTAAAATAACTGGGCTCTTGTCATGAGCAAAGCTTTATGCTTGGCTAATTCTCCAAGACAATATGGACTGCCAATTGTCCTCACTGTCATGGATGGCCTAATTGTGGGATTTTTCAGTTGTGTAAAAGGGGCCCTGAGTGCGTAGTGCACCTGCTGCTCAAGTGCCGCTATTCTTTGCGCATTTTGAAAAAGATCTTTGAATGGCTTGGGCTCTCTAATGTTCATACATCTCCACAAGACCAACCATCTTACAAAAATAAAAAAATATGTATATGATTAGTGCGGGAGAAAAATAATTGAGTACCATTTATGCTGCATGGGTAGGCTTCTGTTTTTCCTGTTTTCTCCACATTTGTAATTCCATTGAACTTCTTCATTAATGAGATGAGCAAAACTATTTGCTTCTTTTTCAAAAAAAATGATAGCAGGACGAGCTTGTAGTTGTAGCTAAGGTCAATTTTCCTTTGTACACGTTATATTTTTCAGCATGACGTATTGTATTTCACATTTATGTCCATTTCGTCACTCACAGGGATATCTAGTAGGTAACCCAGTAACAGGGGAAAAGATCGATAAAAGCTCCAAAGTGCCGTATGCTCACGGATTTGGTATCATATCAGATCAACTGTATGAGGTAGTTAGACTCACATGTGTCTATTCAGTATGTCACAGACGAAGTGGTATAACTAATACCTTCTTTTTCATGCAGACAATATTGGAGCGATGTCAAGGACAAGACTACAAGAATCCTACAAATGCATTGTGTGTTCAATCTCTGGATACTTTCAATAGTGTAAATACACACTCTTATATATACCTTTCTTCCATAAATACATACCACTGAACGTTACATACTGCATTGGCATTCTTAATCCAATTTTTTTGAATATTACTCTTAATCCAATTTCAGCTCCTCTCCCAAGTTATGGAGCCCCATATTTTATTTGTCAAATGTGTTTATTCATCTACTGGACCAGCTACGGAGACGGACAATTTAGCTGGTCATGGCAGGAAGGTCTTAAGCGAGGAGGCAGGAATCGAAATGGGGAAACGAGTGAAGAAACCACCAGTTCGTCCTCCACTTGACTGTATTGTAAGTCTAGATCATGGTAAACCTATACCCTTGTTATGTGTTCTAATGATGCATGACCGACGGGCCAGGACTACATCCACTACCTGTCATATTTCTGGGCAAACGACGAGCGCACCCGAGACGCCCTGGGGATCAAGAAGGGGACCGTGGATGAGTGGGTGAGGTGCCACACCGGCGACCTGCCATATAGCAAAGACATCGAAAGCAGCATCAAGTACCATAAGAACGTCACGGCCAACGGTTACCGTGCGCTTGTTTACAGGTTTGTCATCTATTAAAATTGTTTCTTTACATTTTTTTGTTACTATACTATAGAAACTAGGGTTGATCGGAGTTTTTGATCAATTATTAATGCCAGCGGCGACCACGATTTGGTGGTGCCGTTCCTGGGAACACAATCTTGGGTAAGGTCGCTTGGTTTCCCCATTGTCGACGACTGGAGGGTGTGGCATGTCAATGACCAATCTGCTGGGTTCGTCATCGTTTCCTTTGGTTGCCTGCTTGAATACCTCACTCTCTAACATTGATCCATGTTGATATCTCT
The DNA here is from genome assembly GCA_916181665.1 of Avena sativa. Classification (NCBI taxonomy): domain Eukaryota; kingdom Viridiplantae; phylum Streptophyta; class Magnoliopsida; order Poales; family Poaceae; genus Avena; species Avena sativa. The sequence continues at coordinate 158,035,885 of OV702294.1, read as the reverse complement.
TTCTCGCCTTCGCAGATTTACAATCACTTACTCGAACAACATGACATTTGCAACCGTAAAAGTAAGAGAATCAACTCCTTTGCTTTGTGTGCGATTGTGTTTTCATGGTTCAGTAGATCATCGGTTTTAAGTTGTTGCTTTGGATTGGGTTTATAGGGAGCGGGACACACGGCGCCTAGGTATGAGCCTGAGAGGTGCTTCGCCATGTTCAACCGTTGGATACTAAATAAACCACTCTAGTGGTTTCTATTACTCTACATCATCTAGTCTATCTCAATGCATTGTTGGAAAATACCAAGTCTCCACGTACGATTGTTGTACCGTATCCTGCCGGCAATGGAAGGAGTCCTAGTTCGTTTAGATTACAATCATAGATTGATTCGGTTTGTAATTGGCTTGACTTGCAAGACAAGTCCACCCCAACTTACATGCATATGTGAACATTGCCTCAGAGGTATGTCTGAAATATATTTGGGAAACTGATGTAAACTATGGACACCACATGAAAATATATCTCCTGAATTTTCATTTTTCATGGTTTAGATGAAAGGCACCATGTATCTATCTTTCACTTAGCAATCCCTTAGGATCGAAGAGTAATCACATATTATGTTGTTGGGACACCAGCTTAAGGTTTACAACACACAAACTTAAAATGTAGCACCACAAAATCTAAATAACTTCATAGAGTGGTGACTGGTTACAAGCCAACAGAATCTCAATGTCATATCCTGCGTTCCTATATATTGTCTCTTGTGTTTTTCCTATCATGTGTACCTATATCTTTCCTATTTCTATGTTTTTCCTATCCTGCCTTCTAAACAGGGCCTAAACAGCATTGAGGATACATATACGATTGATCCATATGCATGGGACATGCATGGACATGCAAGATATATTTTTGAGAATGGGTCTGCTAGCTGACCGAGCTGTTCATTTATAAATATAACTGAAGTGCATCATGTTTACTACGTGGAGACGGTACATAAGCGATAGGATACGGTATTAAATACACAAGCGAGATGCCAACGAAGCTTATATGACTTTTTTGGCCTATGATATTTTTTGCCATTACTAGTCCACCATTACTAGTCCTCATATCTCAGCCTACATGACATTTTTCGCCTATAACTTCACCATGGAAAAATACATGTCTCATGATGGCAAGAGACAGCGAAGTTTCGTGTCGCTCACTCCAAAAACCGAACAATCAAAAAAATAAGGATGCGCACGACCGAATCCCATATCTGATCTTGCAATCTCGAGACATGAGGCGGACAATAGAGGTTGCCGGTGTAGCCTTCCGGAACTTGTCACAGCCAGACCAATGAGGGCATGCTTCAAGCAGAACACCGCCACCTCAACGTGGTGCCCAATCGCTCAAACCGTCTTTATCCTGATCGAGGGCACAACATATTTTGGTCCCAACCCGACCAGGCCAAGGAGGCCACACGCAGGCTATGGCCAGAGGACAACTCGCACCCGCCCACCTGGAATGCTACTGGACATGGCCTCGGCCACGTACCGCTAGACGATCCACTGACTCGATGACGGGTCTTGGTGGGACATAGATCCACATCACAACCCCCTCCATAGATCACCGCCATGCGTCATCGAAGGAGGAGATCAGCGCCACTGCCTCGACCGGGATCTCCGCCCTAGCCGCCGCACGCAATAGGAAACCTCGTGCCGCCCCATCCTTGCTCGACTGTCGTCGCTGCACTCTGCCCCCCAACACCTTCGGTGCTAGGACCTGCCGCAGACAAGGCCGGTGGCAACGGCGACGAAGGTTTGCTAGGGGGGAGGGGAAGGGTAGTTTGGCGGTGCTAGGGTTACCCTAACCCTAGAACCTCTCCGGGAGAGAGACGCGAGATGCCTCCTTTCAGTTCCTGCTCTTTGCTATGCAAAATACATTTCAATTTTTAAAATACCAAGTAGCTCAATTTTCTACATGTATAGATGTTTATGTGTATTTTATATTTACTCTTATAACATGTGCAGCGACGAGAATATGTCGCGTGATAACGCACGAGCATTCTACTCCCTTTGTTTACAAAATATAATACGTTTTAACTTTATAAATCGAATGTATCTATACGTCTTTTATTGTATAGGTTCATAGAGGTTCGAAGTGAACATATACACTAAAAGACAACAAGCTAAATTCATTTCATAAATCTAAAATGTCTTATATTTCTGAACGGAGGGAGTATATTCGTAGTTCTCATGCTAACTAACGACATAGCCGCTTGAAAAATGGAAGGGAGTAGGCTTAGTCTCGGAGTGACGTGGAGTGTGTGTGTGTGTTTGCATGTAAATGGCCGTTTGGTTGGGCTTATTTATGGCTTTTCGTTTTTAGCTTATAAGCAATAAAAGCACCTAAATAGTTGCTTTTAATTTTGGCTTTTGGTTTATACCATCATACTACTATGTAAGTGAAAAGCCAAAGCCAAAGCCAAAAACAACTATTTTGATATTTTTTTGACTTATAAGCCAAACTCCAAAAACTAGATTTAAGTCTAATCAAACTGGCGTTTAGTCAATCCTACTGTTTGCATTTGGCTCTTGGTTTTTTCTTTCCTGTAATTTGAGTTTCTTCTATAAGGATATAAGGCACTTCTCTAGCGTGCTCTCTAAAAAAATTTGGAAGGGAAATGCCTCTATCTCGCCGCCTTGGAGTCTCTCACAGCCTAGCTTGCGCGTCCACCTCTGAGTCTCTTCCAACCCAACCAGGAGAACAACCCAGAGCAAAAAGAAAGCAGCGGAGCACTGCTCTCCAATTTAGCAGCATGATCCGCCGGCTGCTCCTGCTGTTCTGCTTCCTCTTCTCGGTCTCGCTTACCCGGCGGCAGCTCGTCCTTGCAGCTGCCGCAGCTTCCAGTTCCAAGGTGGTGACCAGACTCCCAGGGTTCCACGGCCTCCTCCCCTTCCACCTCGAGACTGGGTAGACTCCCCAATTTCTCGCTCCTCGTTCCCAGTTATTTTTGCACGCACCACGACAGTACAGGAGGTGCGATTCCGTACAGACTCCATTGAATCTAATCTTCGTTCCGCCGCTTATTAATCCTAAGGTACGTGGAGGTGGACGAGGATAACGGCACCGAGCTTTTCTACTACTTCGTCGAGTCGGAGGCCGGCGGCGAGAATGACCCTTTCCTGCTCTGGCTCACCGGCGGCGACCACTGCACCGTGCTCAGCGGCCTCGCCTTCGGGATCGGTACATTTTGTCTGCATTCTCTAGCCACTCGTCACTTGTCAGTCGTCATTACTCTCTACGTCATACCATTACATGCGCACCGCCACTGCAGGTCCATTCCAATTCGTCAGAGAACCTTACAACGGCACCATGCCGAGCCTGGAAATCAATCCGAACTCATGGACCAAGGCCAGTCATGTTTAATTTGCACTACTTAATTAGTTTACATATTCAGGCTCGATCAGTCCTGTCTTGACAACGCCCATATATATTTGCAGGTGGCACATATCCTCTTCGTTGATTCGCCGGTCGGCACAGGATTTTCCTTTTCCAAACAACCCCAAGGCTACGATGATGTTGGGGAAGTATCGTCCTCTTTGCAGCTCCATGAGTTCCTCATCAAGGTGCTACTGCCACGTAACCTAACTGCTTACCAGCTATCAATTTGTTGCAACTCATTCAGTATCGGTTGGCTGCATCTGTCCCGCCGCTTGATATTTTGTCACCTTTTGTCCAGTGGTTCACCGAGCATCCCAAGTTTCTCTCGAGTCCTCTCTACATCGGGGGAGACTCCTTGGCTGGAAAAGTTGTACCATTCATCGCGCAAAAGATCACAGAAGGTAGGTATGGACCATATGGATGTACATTTTCACCCATGCATCAGTAAGCATGTGTTGTGCTTTGTAGTCGACTTAATTCGCTGAGCTCACCACATGGTAAGCACTCTCAAAGTGATTTTCTTTTGGCTGGGGTCAACTCTATCTCTGAGTTGTTTGTTTGTTAAAAAGCGGTCGATGATCGTCATCATCATGCTTTCATCCCTTCAGGTATTGAAGCTGGAAGGAGACCTCTTCTTAATCTCAAGGTATCTACCCATCATAATTCTTGTCCAACAATTACTTATATTGAACTTCTTTCTGAAAATGTTGCTTTTTTTAAATGGGAAGGATCACCCCGGCCTCTGTATCCAAAAGATGCACATAACTTTTTTATTAGATTATAACTTTTTTATTAGATTATTCACAACATCTTAGAAGAGGAATTGTAAACATTAGACCGAAACCCCAAAACTAGCGACTCCCATACCACAGATGAAGGGGGTGTCTATGAATAGGACCAACACCCTGACATGACAAAAGCGCGCATCATCTAAAAGCCGAATGCCTTGCCAAGTCACACAACGGCAAGCAAGTGACACAATCCGTCCAGCAGGCTCTCAGAGCGTACCAGCATTTTTTTTTTGAAAAGAGTATATATTAATATCACAGGGATACCAATTATACCCAGCCTCTGCAACAACGCATGCCCTAATGGCCCTACGGATGCACACAATCCAGAAAAAAAAGAATTATAAAAAAGAAAAGTCTCGCTACAGAGACCTAATCCTCAAAACAACGACACTGACACCATCAGAACAACACCAGTAGACCTCCACTCCAATAACAACGCCTTCAAGAAGGAAACAGTGACCAAGCGTCGTCGTTGCCTGATCAAAGATCATAGGTTTTCACCCTGGAGAAAGTCCTCGCTCACAAAACAATGCCTTCAACAAGGTCATTGCCAGGCACAACCAGTTAAGGCCAGACCTTGGATTTTTACCCTGCAAGGTAAGACTGGGAACTCCCCCTATGTTGTCTTCCCGCACCAACAGTCGCTGTATCGAGTCCCAGATTACGCAACAAGATCTCTGTCGCCACAAGAACTAAAATCACCATCGCTACCCTTATATTTCCGCTTTTCTGAAATTCTCCGCATTTAACTTCACCATGGCTCTAAGAATGACACTTGGTGGGAACAAACAACAGAGTTCCGCAACGCTCCCGCTGAAACCAAACGGCCAGAAAAACAAGGTGCGCACGACCGAATACTTTCCGATCCAGCAATCTCCAGGCATGATACACCCATGGGAGTTCGCCGGCGGAGCCTTTCGGAACCCGCCTCTCCAGTCCAGATCAACGAGGGCAGACATCAAGCAAATCTTCGTCTTCGTACGAAGGAAACAAAGGACCACCTCCTATATTAGATCCGACACAGCGATCCCCACACCGCTGGCCGGCTTTCGGAGAACGGATCGAGCAGGCCGACCATCGGTGCCGATGAGCACGTAGGCTTAGCACCGCCGCTAAGGGCGCGCCTTCGCCTCCATCCTGTAGCGCCACATCCGCCGCTACCTCCAGATCCCAGCCAACGCCGCCCACGGCCCTCGCCGCCCTGGTCCAGCAGCCGCTGGCCCCGAGCACGAAACCACCCCTCCACGCAGCCCTCCACGCCACAGCATGGTGTCGCCACCGCGGTGAGCCGCGCCACCAAGCCGAACGCTGCCGCCAATCGCTGATCTTGGCCCGCGCCTAGATCTAGCGAACCAGGGGGAGAAGAGGGGCCCTGCCGCCACCAACGCCGAGCGTCTTTGCCGCCTGCGTGTCCCAGCGGCGGCGAGGAGGGAGGAGCGGAAGGAGGCGGCCGGCCCGGCGGCAGCTCAAGGGATCCCCCCGGTCGCTCGCGGGAGCGACGCGGGAGGGGTTATCGGGAGGGTGGAAGACTACCTAGACTCCAGCGTACCAGCACACACGCTCTAGAAGCCCTTGCCGCCGTCGTCCTTCGCATACCCATCTTTAGGAGAAATCAATGCAATGGCCTTGCGAGGCTGCCGTTAATGCCACCATGACGCCAAACAGCTTCACCACCCTGCGTGCATTCAACATGACGTGTCCGACGCCAAGACCCCCTGCACCATGTCATCAAAACTCACCGTATTGAACATAGAAGAAAAACACAGCTCCACCTCAGGATCCCTCCAACTAACATTTTCTCCAATGACAATGCCCCGGGGAGGGAGAACGACACCACACATCGTGATCGTCCTATCCGGGAGACCCATATCTTGGGTTTCCCCCAGAGCAGTCTGGGCTATAGGGATGAGATGCATCTGCTGTAGTAAGATCTCCAAGACGATGCCTCCACGGGGGGTATGACACGAGTGTGCCACCATCTACAGATCCTGAGAATCTAGGTTTCCCCTGCCCACAGTCTGGTGTGAAACATCCTGCAATCTCGATGCTAACAATGGCCTCCACCACCACATAGGAAGGGCGCGGATGACGAGGCTAAGGGGGACATCCCGCCACCATAGGCTAGTCACGTCGCCATCGCCAAAACCAGGGCCGCCGTCAGATCTAATCTCCTGCCGCAAACAGCTGGAGTTATCTCCGCCATGCGTCTGCTACACCCATGCGCCGCCCCGCCAAGATGCCTGGCGCCTACACCATGCCCTCGCACCAACAGGAACTAGTAGACGAAGAGATCTCCAGCACTGTCGGCAACGGCCATGCTTTGGTTGGCGGCAACGAGGGAGGAGGAGGAGAGAGGAGGTGGGGTTCCAATGGTTGGGTCTAGGCTTCCTCCCTAACGGCGGGAAGAGGAGAGGGTCTGGAGGAGAATGTCAAAGGGGAGGTGGGGCTCCGGTGATAATACTATTGCTAAGAGCTTGCATTTTGTCAAACACGCATCAGAAATATTTTTCGCAGGGAGATATGTGGTTATTGGTTTTGTTGTCCATGCCTTCTCCCAAACATGACTAAGGCCCAGTTCTTTTGGTGGCTTCTCCCAGAAGCTTCCCTACCCCCAGCTTTCTGGGGAAGCCGGTTTAAATTTTTTGCAAGGCTTCCAAATTTGTTTAGCCTTAACTATTTTGGAAGCCTCGCAAATTTTTTAGACCGGCTTTTCTAGGAAGATGGGGGAGGGCGGCTTCTCGGAGAAACCCCCAAAAGAACTGGGCCTAATAGTGGCTGTCCAGACTGTTCCATATTTCCAATCATGCATAGTATTTCACATGTGTGTTACTTCTTCCCTTTACTAATATAAAAAAATTTAGATATTTTAAAGTAAACTAGATATATACTTTAAAATAAGTGGACATATACACTAAGACCTGTCTACATATATGTGTTTAGAAAAAGACTAGAATATCTTACATTAGTATGAACAGAGGGTACCATTTGTTGGAATTTGGGTGTGGGACTTGGCCCATAGCCTAATACAAATTCTAAAATTCTCTTGGCCCATTCATGCCTAGCAAGGGGTGGCACCAAAGTTTAGTCCCACCTTGCTAGTTTAGAGGGAGTTGGACCAATATATATAGTGAAATGTTTCACTACCTCCTAAAGAGAGTGAAGAGGAGTGGCATACACGCGCGCTCCTCCTCCTCCGCCGCCCGCCTCGCCGCGCGTGCGCGCGCTGCGGTTTGCGGAATTGTGCCTCGGTGCCGATCTTATCTTTTTGCTGCTCGGGAAAATTATTGTGCGAGTTATTTTTCTGCCAGCCGTTTCCGGTCTTTCCGGAAACGTGGGCTGTTACTACTCGGACACATCATCTCTCTGTCTTGCGCCGCTATACCTTTTCCATCCCCTCTTCCGGCGTGCACTCCGGAACCACCGCCTCTCGTGATCCTGTACGGGTGAGGGGCGATCAGGTTTTTGGGGAGCGCGTCTGCGCGACTACTGACGGCATCACGTCGACCGACCACTACTTCCCCGACGAGGACTTCTTCCCGGACATCAGCACCCTCTACATCGACGCCATGGCTGACGACACTGGTGTCAACGCGCACCTCAACCCCAACCTGAACGCGAACCCGATTCCTCCTCCAGCACCGTACGTAATCTGTTCCTATCTAGTTCAGTTTCTGTTGTAGTTTCTTGTACTAGCTCTTGGAATAGATGTGATCTGTTTATTCTGGTTGAATATGATATGTTCGTCTATTATTACATGATTAGATTAATTCCAGCACTTATAGTCATGATTTATTATTACTTATTTCGGGTTAAATATTATGGTAATTTGCTTATATTTTCAACAATCCAAAAACCTGATTATAGGCAACTAAATTCAACTGGTTTAGCCGCGGCTACAAGGCCGCCTCCTTTTGACGGTGTCAATTATAAGAGATGGCGCACGAGAGCAGTTCTATGGTTGAAAAACCTAGGCTGCTATAGCGCCACTCTTGGCAAACCTGAGGGAGACCTTTCTCCTGTTCAGGAGGAAGCGTTTCAGAAAGTCGACACCATGTTTATGGGGGCTTTGTTCAATATTTTTGGTGACAACATTGTTGACACCTATATGTCATTTGATAATGGCAAGGATGCGTGGGATGCACTAGACGCCAAGTTTGGTGTTTCGGATGCTGGCACTGAACTGTATATCATGGAGCAATTCTATGACTACAAGATGACTGATGACCGTCCCATCGTGGATCAAGCTCATGAGATACAGTCCCTTGCCAAAGAACTCGAGCAGTTCAAGTGTAACTTACCGGACAAGTTCGTGGCCGGAGGCATTATTGCTAAGCTTCCTCCTTCTTGGAGGAACTTTGCTACCTCTCTGAAACATAAGAGACAGGAGTTTTCTGTTTCGGATCTCATCGGATCTCTTCATGTTGAAGAAAAGGCGAGAGCAAAAGATACACGTCCTCGAGGCTTTGATGGAAGTTCTAGCGCACATGTAGTGCAGAAAAACAACTTCCAGTCCCACAAGTTCAAGAATAAGAACAGGTCTGATGGCAAAGGAAAGTTTGATGGCAAAAACAAGGCCGCACAGACTACCAACTTCAAGAAGAAGACTGAGTATAAGAAGAAAGGATCCTGCCATGTCTGTGGTGATCCTAATCATTGGGCTCCTAGCTGCCCCAATCGCTTTGACAAGCGTCCACATGGAAATAGTGGCAAGTCCGCTAATGTTGTTCTTGGTGATATTGAGATGAAGGATGCTGGGTACGGTATATTTCCCACTGTTCTTTCAGTTTGTAATTCACCTGATTGGTGGATAGACACTGGTGCAAATATACATGTATGTGCTGATATTTCCATGTTCTCTTCTTATCAGGTCGAACGGGCTGGCTCCGTGCTGATGGGAAACGGCTCACGTGCTTCTATTCAAGGTGTTGGTACGGTGGATCTGAAGTTTACTTCGGGGAAGATCGTACAGCTGAAAAATGTGCAGCACGTTCCCTCAATCAATAAGAATCTCGTCAGGGGATCTCTTCTGTGTCGAGATGGTTTTAAGTTAGTCTTTGAGTCCAATAAAGTTGTAATTTCTAAGTGTGGACAATTTGTTGGAAAGGGTTATGAGTGCGGAGGCTTGTTCCGCTTATCTTTGTCAGACTTATGTACTCAAGTTATTAATCATGTTTGCAATGATAGTGAATCCAATATTTGGCATTCACGACTTTGTCATATTATTTTGGGTGCATGACGCGGCTTGCCGATATGAATTTAATTCCGAAATTTACTACTGTCAAAAGTTCCAAGTGTCAAGTATGTGTGCAAGCTAAGCAACCTCGCAAGTCTCACAAGACTGCCGAGATACGAGATTTGGCATCACTGGAACTAATACATTCAGATCTTTGTGAGATGAATGGTGAGTTGACAAAAGGTGGAAAGCGATATTTCATGACTTTAATTGATGATTCCACTCGATACTGTTATGTGTATCTTCTGAAATCTAAAGATGAAGCTTTTAATCACTTCAAAATCTATAAAGCTGAATCAGAAAACCAACTTGATCGAAAGATTAAGCGACTTCGGTCTGATCGTGGTGGAGAGTATTTTTCCAACGAATTTGATTCTTTTTGTGCAGAGCATGGTATTATCCATGAGAGGACGCCTCCCTACTCACCTCAGTCAAATGGAGTGGCCGAAAGAAAGAACCGTACTCTAACTGATTTGGTTAACGCCATGTTAGATACATCGGGTCTATCCAAGGAATGGTGGGGGGAGGCGATAAAGACTGCGTGTCATGTCCTAAACCGTGTTCCCAAAAAGAACAAAACCATTACTCCATTTGAGGAATGGGAAAGGAAAAGGCTGAAACTCTCCTACTTACGAACTTGGGGTTGTTTAGCGAAAGTGAATGTGCCGATACCCAAGAAGCGCAAGCTTGGACCAAAAACCGTGGATTGTGTCTTTCTGGGATATGCATTTCATAGCATTGGCTATAGATTTTTGATAGTGAAATCTCAGGTATCTGATATGCATGTTGGTACAATCATGGAGTCGAATGATGCGACTTTCTTTGAAGACATCTTTCCCATGAAAGATTCGTCTAGTTCATCAAATCAGGAGATGCCTAGTTTATCTAGTCAAGAATTAATCACAATTCCTGAACCCACCATTTCGATAGAACACCCTGATAATCCTGTGGAGGATAACAGTGAAGCTCCTACCAGAAGTAAGAGACAAAGGACTGCGAAGTCCTTTGGTGATGATTTCATTGTATACCTCGTGGATGATACTCCCACTTCTATTTCAGAAGCTTATGCATCTCAAGATGCTGACTACTGGAAAGAAGCCGTTCGCAGTGAGATGGATTCCATCATAGCAAACGCAACTTGGGAAATTACTGATCGTCCTTATGGGTGCAAACATGTAGGATGTAAGTGGGTGTTTAAGAAGAAGCTTAGACCTGATGGTACTATTGAGAAGTATAAGGCACGCCTTGTTGCCAAGGGTTATACCCAGAAAGAAGGCGAAGACTTCTTTGATACTTATTCACCTGTGGCTAGATTGACCACCATTCGAGTACTGCTATCCTTGGCTGCCTCGCATGATCTTCTCGTTCACCAAATGGACGTTAAGACGGCTTTCCTAAATGGAGAGTTAGATGAGGAAATTTATATGGATCAGCCGGATGGATTCGTGATAGATGGTCAACAAGGCAAGGTGTGCAAGTTACTGAAGTCTCTGTATGGTCTTAAGCAAGCACCTAAGCAGTGGCATGAGAAGTTTGAAAAGACTTTAACTGATGAAGGCTTTATTGTAAACGAAGCTGACAAGTGTGTGTACTATCGCCATGGTGGGGGCGAGGGAGTCATCTTATGTCTGTATGTTGATGATATACTGATATTCGGGACCAATCTTAATGTTATCAATGAGGTCAAAGACTTTCTATCTTGTTGTTTTGAGATGAAAGATCTACGAGTGGCTGATGTGATATTGAACATCAAGCTGCTGAAAGATGATGATGGTGGGATAACACTGCTTTAGTCTCACTATGTGGAAAAGATCTTGAGTCGTTTTGGGTATAGCGAATGTAGATCTTCTCCTACACCATATGATCCTAGCGTGTTGGTTCGAAAGAATCAGGGACATCCTAAGGATGCTAAAGATCAGCTGAGATATTCTCAGATTATTGGCTCGCTTATGTATTTAGCCAGCGCTACGAGGCCTGACATCTCCTTTGCTGTAAGCAAGTTAAGTCGATTTGTCTCAAATCCTGGAGATGTTCATTGGCAGGCCCTTGAAAGGGTTTTGCGTTACTTGAAAGGCACCGCGAGCTATGGGATTCACTACTCCGGGTATCCAAGGGTACTTGAAGGGTATAGTGACTCAAACTGGATTTCTGATGCTGATGAGACTAAGGCCACGAGTGGTTATGTGTTTACACTTGGTGGTGGCGCTGTTTCTTGGAAGTCTTGCAAGCAGACCATCTTAACGAGGTCAACTATGGAAGCAGAACTCACAGCATTAGACACAGCCACTGTTGAAGCAGAGTGGCTTCGTGAACTCTTGATGAACTTACCTGTGGTTGAAAAACCAATACCCGCAATCCTTATGAACTGTGGTAACCAAACTGTGATCATAAAAATAAACAATATGAAGTCATCAAGACATGTGAAGAGGAGATTGAAATCTGTCAGGAAAATGAGAAACTCCGGAGTTATTGCATTGGATTATATCCAAACATCTAAAAATCTGGCAGATCCCTTCACAAAGGGTCTATCACGTAATGTGATAGATAATGCATCGAGGGAGATGGGTTTGAGACCCACTTTTTGAGTTGCTCACAGTGGTAACCCGCTCTATGTGATCGGAGATCCCGTGAAGTAGAGTTGGGAGACAAGCTGTTGGTCAACTGGGAGGAGAGTATCCTTATAGCATACTACCACTCCGTATAGATGCAATACTCTCCTATTCTGCATGGCAGGTTGGTATTTACCTTAATGTGTTCTGAGTGGCTTGTTTAAGCAAAGATGTTGTCCTGCAGAACATCTTTTGAAGAACACACCTATATGAGTCTGACTGTCAAACGTCGCAGTCCGTGAGAGTTGGGTGCTCTCTAATAAACTCATGAAAGGCCATGGAGTATGACGCATAAGCTCCAAACCGCGGAGAAGCTTCGCGGCAGCCCTGTATCGGTCTAGACCTTATGTGAAACTAGTGCGCACCAAACTTGTAGTTCAAGGCATAGTCCACTATTCAAGTTGCAATCTAGTGTAGCATGAAGTTCTAAGTGGAAGTTCAACTTAACAGTCTCCACCTCGCACCGGTATATAAACAATGCTCTGGAACTGATTGATGTGATGTGATGATATGTGCCTATGAGAATTTGTGGGGGATTGTTGGAATTTGGGTGTGGGCATTGGCCCATAGCCTAATACAAATTCTGAAATTCTCTTGGCCCATTCATGCCTAGCAAGGGGTGGCACCAAAGTTTAGTCCCACCTTGCTAGTTTAGAGGGAGTTGGACCAATATATATAGTGGAGTGTTTCACTACCTCCTAAAGAGAGTGAAGAGGAGTGGCATACACGCGCGCTCCTCCTCCTCCGCCGCCCGCCTCGCCTCGCCTCGCCTCGCCACGCCACGCCACGCCACGCGCCGCGGTTTGCGGAATTGTGCCTCGGTGCCGATCTTATCTTTTTGCTGCTCGGGAAAATTTCTGTCAGCCGTTTTCCGGTCTTTCCGGAAACGTGGGCTGTTACTACTACGCCCCACGTCTTACCCGGCGCGCCTATATATAAACGGCCTTAGGCAAAAAAAAACCTAATACGAGAAAAACACATCATCTCTCTGCCTCCAGAACCTTGCGCCGCCGCTACACCTTTTCCATCCCCTCTTCCGGCGTGCACCGGACGATGGGACAGTAGGCCTCCGGAACCACCGCCTCTCGTGATCCTGTACGGGTGAGGGGCGATCAGGTTTTTGGGGAGCGCGTCTGCGCGACTACTAACGGCATCACGTCGACCGACCACTACTTCCCCGACGAGGACTTCTTCCCGGACATCAGCACCCTCTACATCGACGCCATGGCTGACGACACTGGTGTCAACGCGCACCTCAACCCCAACCTGAACGCGAACCCGATTCCTCCTCCAGCACCGTACGTAATCTGTTTCTATCTAGTTCAGTTTCTGTTGCAGTTTCTTGTACTAGCTCTTGGAATAGATGTGATCTGTTTATTCTGGTTGAATATGATCTGTTCGTCTATTCTGCTAGTATACATGATTAGATTAATTCCAGCACTTATAGTCATGATTTATTATTACTTATTTCGGGTTAAATATTATGGTAATTTGCTTATATTTTCAACAATACCATTTTGGTCATCCAGCTTTCCCATAATACGTCAACTGCACTGAGATTCTCAGAAGATCCAGTACTTAGAGAGGTGCCATGCTATTTATAATAAACCTTCCATCCATCTCATGTCGGGATCGGGATACACAAAATATGTCAGACGTCAGGTGTCCACATCGTTTTTATATCAACTCATTGGCCTGTCACAGGGTTTATAAAATCATCGCTAACTGTGCATAAGAGTTAATGAGCACATACTCCCTCCTTCACGGTTTGCAGAGCGCCTGATCAAATTTGGATTTTTTTCAAAATTACAACGTTCTTAGGCGCATAAGCATTAATTATTGATTAATGTGGCAGTTTTTCTCCCAACTTCCTATGCATGCAACAGTCTCCCACCACTGCATGCGCCTTAACCGCTCACTAATAGGCCTAATTTTCAGCCAATACATTCGCGCCTAAGTCCGTGAGAATTTTATAGCACGCGCTGCAAACCGTAAAGGAAGGAGTAACATGAATTTTCTCAGGGTTTAGTACCGGCCGGCTCCGATCCAATAAGGTCTAAAGGACCACAACATTATCCTGTAGTTGTAGCTAATGGTACACGTCGTAGTTGTCTATCTTATTTATGTTTGATCGTTTTGTCACTGCCAGGGCTATCTAATAGGTAACCCAGTAACAGGGGAGATGATCGATGAAAGCTCCAAAGTGCCGTATGCTCACGGATTCGGCATAATATCAGATCAATTGTACGAGGTAATTAAACTCACCTGCATCCACTATATATTCCCATCCATTTGTACACATCAACATATGCAACTCGCAAAAGCGAGGTGTTGTAAATAACTCTTCTATTTTTCTTTCATATACAGACGATACTGGGGCACTGTCAAGGGCAAGACTACAGGAATCCTACAAACTTGTTGTGTGCTCAAGCTCTGGGTACTTTCCATACCGTGAGTACACGCGCGTTCGGATTCCTTATTTTAATTACTCAATGAATGGGGTACTAGCATAGCATCTGACCGAGTACGTACTGAAGGTTTTTACATACTGCATGCCGTTCTTAATCCAACTGTGCAGCTCCTCTCCGAAGTTATGGTGTCCCAGATTTTGGCGGACAAATGCGTTTATGCGTCTGTTGGACCAGCCGCGGAGACCGAAGATCCAGCTGGTTCTGGCAGGAAGATCTTAAGCGAGGAAACTGGAATCAAAATGGGCAAAAGAGTGAAGAATCCACCAGTTCGTCCTCCACTTCACTGCGTTGTAAGTCATCAGCATATGCATGCTAAACCTCTACCTTAGTATGTATGTGTAATGTGTTCCATTTCATTGAATTGACCCCGATCCTGTTCAGCACTACGTCCACTACCTGTCGTATTTCTGGGCGAACGACGAGCGCACCCGAGACGCCCTGGGGATCAAGCAGGGGACCGTGGATGAGTGGGTGAGGTGCCGCAACGGCGACCTGCCATATAGCAGAGACATCGACAGCAGCATCAAGTACCACCGGAACCTCACGGCCAAGGGTTACCGTGCGCTTGTATACAGGTCCGTAACCGGATGAAATTATGTTCCATTTACAATTTGTTTGTTATTACTGTATGGAAGCGAGCTAGCTGAAATGGGATGGATATTGTTTGACATCAATGTCAGCGGCGACCACGACTCGGTTGTGCCGTTCCTGGGGACGCAGGCGTGGGTGAGGTCGCTCGGTTTCCCCATCATCGACGACTGGAGGGCTTGGCATCTCCATGGCCAGTCTGCTGGGTTAGCCTTCATTTCCCTCTAGTTACCTGCTTAGCTTTTCTTTTGGACCGCTAACAATGACTTTGCTCTCTTCACTGGATTAATTGCAGATTCATCATAACTTACTCGAACAACATGACATTCGCAACCGTAAAGGTAAGAAAGTTATTATCACCTTTCTTCTGTGTGCAGTTGTGCCATCTATGATTTAGTAGATCGCCGGTTTTACGTTGCTGCTCCGTATTGGGTTTGCAGGGAGCAGGGCACACGGCGCCTGAGTACGAGCCTGAGAGGTGCTTCGCATTGTTCAGCCGTTGGATACTAAATGAGCCACTCTAGTATATTGTACTAGGTAGGAAACGCGTTTCGCCGCTCGATTGTCCGCTCACAGTATAAATAATCGCTTTGAAAGACAATGAAGCTAAAACAGTATACATAGGCAATTCCATTAGATCGAGATTTGTTTTACATCATAAGCAAACGATAACCATGCTTGCAAGTTAACCTTCTATGTTGGTAAATATGAGCAAACAAGGCAGTGCCTCTTGTAGAAATGTTGACAGTGGTTTGTAGCAATAGCGATGTAGCACCGACGTAAGTGGTGATACTAAATAAGCCAGTCTAGTATATTGTATTATTATACATGAATAGCAATAATACTTTAGCAATTAATACATCACATGGAACCACACTTGCGTATCAATATTATCAAAAACAAGTGGTGAATTTAGCAGTTGGATCAAAACAGAAAAGTAAAACACTAAACAGTTGCAGCAGGATTCTATTTTAGCGGAAATATTTATGTTGTAACTTTTAGTGGCTAAAAGTATAGGCATGAGGTGATAAACATGACTTTGCATGAATGGGAGAAATCATGTAATAAAAATATAATTGGCACGGTGTTTGGCTCTATGTAGGCATGTGTTCTTAATTTAGTTGTACGTGCTAACAAGACAACTTACACAACATCTATTGTCCAATCCTTCCATTTCACCGAGGTCAACTTGAAACTACGGTAATTAAGGTCTACCTTTTTGAGTAGCCCGAAACAATGAACTCCATGAAATCACAAACTTCTCAAATTATAACATCCACCCTTGTTTTTTCTAGCATCACTTTAGGGTTCACAGGTTCAACACTATAAGAGGTAACACACTATGCAGGTATCCCAAACTCTCATATATGATGGGAAAATAGAAGTTTAGAACTGATATCATGTTACTCGAATCCTAGTAACAAGCATTAAACAAAGCATAAGTGTATTAACATCCATACTAGAACATCCATAAGACATCCACCATAGTATTGTTTTCAAGATAAAAGAGACAGCGGATGGTGAATTGGTTTCAAAGAATAAAAGTACAACAAAATTGAATTAATTCTAGAAAATTACAGCCTGGAAATTACTTACACTCAAAAATTACTAGAAGGTAGTTACCATATAGAACCGCGGCTGGACGATAAATTACTACCACAAAATATGAAAGGAACCTAAAAACACCGCACCTGAAATACGGCTAGGGAATTCTTCACCGTCGATGAGTTACAGTGGGGTAAATACCGGCAAGAATTTACGGCTAGAAAGGTTTGTCCGGAAAGTACCATCGAGTAGGTAAAAAAGGAGTTAAAAAGTATTGTAGCACACATAGGCTTACGACCGTCGAAAAATGACGACTGGAAAGTTGCGTCGAAGAACTACAGTCAAGTAGTTAAAAAGTAATGTAAAAAATATCATAGTGAACGTAGGGTAATTACCTTCGGAACATTACGGCCAAAAAGTTGTGTCAGATAAGTTACCGTCAAGTTGTTAAAAAATAAGCTAAACAAATATTGTAAACACTTTTGGAAAGTTACGGGCGAAAAAACTACACGTGAACATTGATCAAACGGTGGAGCTCCGAGAGAGCTCTAATCTGAGCCTTAATATAAAGTATCATATATAGTATCATTATGTAAGTAAAGTAATGCAATTTTTTATCCCAAAAAAAGAAGACGACACTGGAAATGTTGGGATCGCAATTCCAATTAGCGAAGGATATGGATGTATATCAACTTATCGGGGGACAAGTCTAAAACGTCTTGTACCTCGATTCATGCCCTGAAATCATGGAGGAGATGGAGCGATTTGCACATGTCCCCAACTTCCAGGGCGTTTCGTAAGTTAAGCATATGTACAATGGGGTGACATCAATCTTCGATTAAACATGCTAGGTTATCTTCTCTTAGCTAAGAGACGGTTTCTTAAAAAATAAAAAAAATACTATTTTCACAATTCTAGCACATGTGTTCTCTTAGCTATATAATTTTCTAGTACCAAAAATTGGCTCATTCTCGTTAATTGCTAGTGAGGTTAGCAGGAGATAATGTATTATAGAACTGAGTATATGTATTGACTTTTCTAGCCGATATGGACGGCTAAGAGAAGGCTAGGTTTCGCTACCATTATCATTGTACATGCCGTAGGTCTGGGATATTATACACGGAGGGGGTAGCAGCATGCGCGCGATGGACTAGTACTAATTCTACGCGCAATCATCGAGCACGGGCGGGCATGCAGGGGTGATGAAATCAAAGTAAAGCAAAATGATCTCGACGGACGGTAGTGGGAAATGGTCTCAACGGAAAAGTGACGCTTGGCCCCACCCGCCTCGCGATTTTGTTCGTTTCGGAGATCGAGCTGCGTGCGGTCCTCCTCCGATGTGTCATTCTCGCTCAAGCGCCCCGACACTTTCAAACTTTGCGAAACCGTCATCTTTTTTTTCCCGAGGCTTTCTAGCTAGGCATTAGGCAAGGAGACGCTCTGCTACGGTACAAAAAGACCACGGGCAAGCAGCTAGCGCGGCCACATCCGCGTGCACGCGGCGACATCTCACGTCGCGTCAGCGGCGCCGGCATGCCCGCCCGCCTCGAGCGCCTGGGCGCGCGCGCGCTTAAAAGTGACCGTTGCGTTCGCACCATGTCTGCCTCGCCGCCCCCGGCCCCGGCCCCGGCTCCGGCTGCGCTGCGCTGGCATGCATAACGCACGGCGAAGGTGGTCACCCTGCGTATGAGCGCGCCCATTACACGTCGTCGCGTCACGGAGAGAGATGGAGCATGCTCACTGCATTCTGAGAGCTTCTGTTCTCTGGCTGCATTGGCATTGCCCCTGTCATCAGTCTGTTTGCTGCGGCACAACATTTTAACAGAAATTTCTTACGGACTCATGCATGCAGAGGGAGAACGGAATCGGAATCGTGTCCCGCTTTTTCAGAAAACCACTAAAATCTCAACCAACCAGCAAATCACACGTATGTCCGTAGATCATCCCGTAACCCATCAGTCCGTAGCTCTAGGATTATTGTTTGCTGCGGCACAACATTCGTTTGTTTGACGAAATATTCGCTCGCGTTTCTCGTTCATATTGACTCCGATCCCATTCTAGTTGAACGGGGAAAACGGAGACGCGAGCATGAGCGGGGCATGGCGAGCATGGATATGGATCCATCATCAACGCGCGCCGATCCAAGGCTACATATCTTTTTCGTACGTCTCTGAGTCGCATGCACCGTAAAGTAGTAAAGCCAAATAGGCATGCATGGATCCCAACCCAAAAAGGCAACAAAGGTTTATTCTCAGGGCATGCAGTGCAACGCGCCCTGCTTTTTTAGCAGCACCATGCCATGTGGTCCTCGATCGATCGGTACTCGTCAAGGCAACATAGATAGTCGATCCAACCATCGTAATATAGTAGGGCAGTATTCCGTAACCACAAACCATTAAGCAAGAGGTTCACTTTGCTCTCGTCCAGAAACCTCTCGTCCTCCCGAAGCTCTCTCCGGCGGCGCCGCCGGTTGGAGGGACTAGTGGCCGGTTGGAGGGGGCGAAGGGAAGGGGGGGGGCGAAGGAGTAGTGGCCCTGTGCTAGTAGTTGGCTCTATGACCGTAGAGGATGGCGGCGTCGGTGTCTATCGCAGCAAGATCCGGCGATTTCTAGGGTTCCTCATCGGCGCTTCTCTTATCCTCGGTGGATTGGCGACGGGGAACACCGTCGCCCACAATAAAGTTTCTCCGGTTGCTACGGTTCTTCACCAGCGCCAAGATTGGAGCTTTTCTCTGGCCGGCCGTGGTGGCGGGGGGAGCAGGGCCGAGCTTGGTGTTTGTTTGAAGGAGGACGCAACCTCGAGCGAGTTACTCTGCCGTGCAGGGGAGCGGCGTCGGGAGGTCTCTTCTCTATCCCTCTCTCCTGGCTTCAGTGGACGAAGTCCGTGTGGAGAGGGGTGGTCTTGGAGGCTCGTCTATAAAGCTCATGTGGGCTTCTGCTTCATCATCGACGAACGCTTCTTCGCCTCTCCCTTGGCTGGTCGTGGTGGCGAGGAACGGAGAGGGGAATAGGTCGATGCCGTTGATGACCCAGAAGCTGGTCAAAGCTGCGCCCACTAGCTCTTCTCCGCCTTATTGGCAGTGGTGATTCTTCTGGGCCTCTGCCTGTTCTGGCCGAAGGGCGGCCGAGGGTTCTAACCTCCATTGGAGGCCGCTGTTTGAAGCTTGGATCCAGAGCTCGACTCTTGACACTGGCAAGTGGTTCATCCCCGTCGATGCCAAGATGGCTGGTTGCTTGCTTCTTCTCCGTTTGGTAGGCGTCACGAGCAAGAGTCCTCGAAGATTTCGCTGATTTTCTCGGCTGGAGGTCGCCGGAGTTCGGTGGTGGAGGCGTCCAGGGGCTTGATTGAAATCTTACATTTAGTTCCGAGGTGCTTTTTGTATTTTGGAGGCCCCTTTTTGTTTTTTCTAGCTTTGCTAGGGGCCTCCTTAATCTCTGTACCTGCCACGTGTTAACATGCAGCTTCTAGGGTCTCCTTGATCCTTTTTACCGTTCAAAGAAAAAGGAGGTTCACTTTAACCCGAAAGAGAACAAAGACAAAAAAAAGGTTTGCCTTCTAATACTATCTCTGATGATCGCTTTCTCGTCAACTGCTAATCAGTCGATCGAGGGACAAAGGGAATAGAGGATCCTTGTACAAAAAGGGCCTTGGCTTTGCGACTTGCATGCGGCGGGGCCGGGGCACACACACTCGACCCGGCGCGCGCGTCTACCAAAGCAAGCTTTTCTTTTAGCTTGGCGTGTGCATGCATGCGGGCATGGCGGCATGGGCGCGCCGGCGGCAGTGACAAGCACGCACGCCGGCATGCGCGTCGTGTACGTACCGTACGTTCGTCCGTCTCTGCTGCTTCAGGTTCTCCGATTAGTTTAGTGCTAGTTAATGCTCTCTCCGTTGCATATTAACAATTGTTGATTTAATATAAATTTGCACTAAATCAGCAGAGCAACTAATTATGAACGGACGTGTAGTGTTGATTTAAAATCAAGGATTTTTGCTTCTTTTTTTCAAGCGATTTCCCACGGATCGAGTTTCATTACCATCAAGAAGAGAAGAAACAACAGAACGTCATGGATTTTTTTTTGCATTATCTTAGTGCAAGATTGTGTTATGCATGGCTTGGCTGTAAGCGGATACGAAATTAGGTAGGGAGCGGCCGGAGGTTCTATAGTACTGTTGGTTCTCGACTTCTCATGCGTTTGCGGTGGCAATTTCTTGGTCATCTACAGGGGGGAAATCGGCAGTAACCGGTGCATGCATGTTGCTGTTGATGCTCCTATCGATGCGTACGCTCTTGTCTCCATCCATGATCCAATCTACCGTTTTGACGAGGCCCACCGCCCACGGTACATCAGGACCAACCTCTCCGGAAAATTAGCGAATGTGTCGCGCGCACACGTCATAAACTAATTACGTGGTTGTGGTACGTTCTGGATCGAGTGTATACCTGTTCGATGTGCAAGATATGGCTGATAAACAGCTAGCTTAGTTGCCGCGCGCGACTGATAGATCTTGCATAGGAAAAAAGAAACTGAGTACTGTACCTAAGGTTGAACAGGGTACATTGCGTCACGTGATCTGATCTGATGGCTGTGAAATGAGCTGATGGGCTGTGAAAGCTGCATCCAACTCAACTCTGTATACTGCCGGCCACTCATCGATCAGTCTGTGAAATCTCCCTCTTATCTAGTACTCCTAGCTAGTTAAACGTTAACACAGAATTACGCTACGATCATACCGATAGCATTCTACGAATAATATGCAGGGGATGACCGTTGGCGTCCGCCCAAGGCAGAACATCCAAAACGGGCCGCTCCATGGAAGCTATAGCATTTGGACTTTCGTGTGCACTCCGGTGTCCAAGACTCTCTCCTCCATTATTCGCTCCTCCCCCGTGACACGACACACACACCTCTATATATTCCAGCACTCTCGGCCGTGGGAAAGAGCGTAGCTAGCTAGCCTTGCTCTCACGGACTCACCGTGTACACACCGCATGCATTTGAAGGAGAGCGAGAGATAGCTAGCTAGAGAGCAGTGCGAGTGAAATCTAGCCAGACAGTACGCACGCACAGATAGTAGTAGTAAAGAACCTCTCGTGGCACGGACGCGCCGAGTCCTCGCTTCACGAGATGATGGCGCGCGCGCTCTTGCAAGCGCTGGTGCTGGCGGCGAGCCTCCTGGCGTGCCAGGCGGCGGCGGCGGAGGCGACGTGCGAGGACACGAGGCGCGGGCACCACCAGTACCGGCAGCCGGTGGGTGTGCGGAGGGTGGTGGTGGACGCGACGGGCGGCGGCGACTTCCTCTCCATCCAGCAGGCCGTCGACTCCGTGCCGGCGAACAACACCGTGCGCGTCATCGTGCAGATCAACGCCGGCACATACATGTAAGCTCAACCTCTACCTAGTTAGCTCCATCTCGAGAGTTATGTCGTACAGTACGTCGGACTAGTTTTTTCTGACTGTGTGGGTGTGTGCGTGCAGCGAGAAGGTGGTGGTGCCGGCGTCGAAGCCGTACATGACGTTCGAGGGCGCCGGGCGGGACGTGACGGTGGTGGAGTGGCACGACAGGGCCGGCGACCGCGGCCCCGACGGGCAGCTGCTCCGCACATACAACACCGCATCCGTAACCGTTCTCTCTAACTATTTCACAGCTAAGAACATCAGCTTCAAGGTGAGTCCTCGCCCTCGCCGTCACTATCCATACCCCAGCACGTACAGGTGGTCCATATGAAGGAACGAGCGCGAACCACCAAAAGGCACAGACAGATGCACCGCCCGTGTGCATGCAACAAAATGCAGATCGAGCACCTCAGTGCATTGTGCAGAGGCGGACAAACTTCAGGGTCACAGCAGTCACAGGCCACACCTTGCAACTTCCCCAAATGATGTCTCTGTCTATCCAGCTTGTTCGTTTCAGCAGATTTTGAATTGTTACCGCATGTACGTTTTTCGAGTTTTGCTTTGGAGCAGGCAAAAAAGTTAACCGGGTGCATGCATGTGGCTTCTTCTTCTGGCTACGGCGAGAGCTTATTAGCTGAGACTGGAGCCCGCCTCCGCCTGGGCCGAGCAATTCCCTCTCTCTGTTTTTTTTTTTTTTTTTGTCTGGAGATTATTCCTGGTGTGGTTCGCATGGTTAGTTTGCGACTAACATTGTGTTCGTACGACTTGTTGTCTTGTTGACAGAACACGTCTCCAGCACCGATGCCGGGCATGCAAGGGTGGCAGGCGGTGGCGTTCCGCATCTCCGGCGACAAGGCCTTCTTCTTCGGCTGCGGCTTCTACGGCGCGCAGGACACGCTCTGCGACGACGCCGGCAGGCACTACTTCCGGGACTGCTACATCGAGGGCTCCATCGACTTCATCTTCGGAAACGGACGCTCACTCTACAAGGTGCGTGCCGGCCTACTACACGCGTGCACGTATACATGTCGGTGTCGATATATACTGACCGCCACGCACATCTTGGAGCAGGACTGCGAGCTGCACTCGACGGCGGAGCGGTACGGCGCGGTGGCGGCGCACGGGCGGCACGGGCCGTGCGAGCGCACCGGCTTCGCGTTCGTCAACTGCCGGGTGACCGGCACGGGGATGCTCTACGTCGGGCGAGCCATGGGGCAGTACTCCCGGATCGTCTACGCATACACATACTTCGACAACGTCATCGCGCCAGGCGGGTGGGACGACTGGGACCACGCCAGCAACAAGAGCATGTAACTACTACACTACACTGCTGCATAATCATCAGACTCGTAATAATCATCTGTACTAGTAGTAGTTGAGGAGCAAAACTAACCTGCACATGGTGGTTACAGGACGGCCTTCTTCGGGATGTACAAGAACTGGGGCCCCGGTGCCGATGCCGTGCACGGCGTGCCCTGGGCGCGGGAGCTCGACTACTTCACCGCCCGCCCCTTCCTCGGCAAGAGCTTCGTCAACGGATTCCACTGGCTCTCACCGGATGCCTGAACTATCAAACAGTTTCCACAACCAACAGACAAGATACACATATCACAAGCATAGAAAAATAGCAGATATAAAGGAACTAGTACAGTATAGCAGATACACATATTATCCGTTTCAAGCTTTCAAGGGCAGTAGTACAGTACTACAGTTATTAGAAGCAAACGCACAGTTGTGTATCAGATCCACACTGTTAACAAAATTTGTTCATGTAACAATTCGAAAGTAAACAGCAACAATGAATTCGTTATACATCTGTATATACTGCTTTGCAGAAGACGGTAACTCTTCCAATTTGAGGAAGGAGTGGTATGAGCAGGTAAAACTCGATCTGTCCATTACGTTATGCAGCAGCTCATCCATCCAAGTGTACCAGCAACTAGTTCAAGTCCTAGAATGGCAGTCCTACTGTATGGTTCGTTAAACTTGCAAGCCTCATAAATATATCTAGCATTTGTAGTACAAGTAGAAAATACTGTGAGACACCATGATGTCAACAGAGCATGGAGGAATAGCACACTACTCCCTCTGTTTCAAATTACTTCGCCGGCGCGCTTATGTAGGTGGGCTAGTACTTTCTCATTTCTCATTCAAAAAAATCCTAGGATTTTTGAAATAGATAGTATGAAATATGTACTACGTATACCAAAAATTCTAAGAATTTTTTGATGAAAAATGAAAGAATACTAGGCCACCTAGGTAAGCGTGCGCGCGGAGTAATTTGAAACAGAGGGAGTACATAAGCTACCATCCGTACAACACGAAAGCAACATGGTTACATCATCACTGTAACTTCACAAACGCACCAGATGTCTGAATTCTGTTACAGGTTTTCAGAACCACAGGTTACAGAAAAACAGCACAGGTAAAAGGGAACTAGTACAGTGTAGATTCATTTCATCGTTTCAACTCAACTTCCAACGGTAGTTACTACTACTTAGTAGAACACAGCTGTGTACCAGAGCTGCAGTGCTAACAAAAAAAATTCATGTACCAATTTCTAAACTAAACACAAATCAGGTATGAATGAATTCGCTATTATATGTCTATGCATGATGCCTTAAGAGGGCGGTAACTCTTTCAATGGTACAGGTCGACACAGCTTCATTTTTTCTGAAATGACTTTCAGGGAAATCAGTGCCACATTATGCAGCCGCTCCAGCATTCCAGTATACCTGCAAGGCAGGGAAGGTCCTAGAAAGTCAGGTGGTCTCTACCGTAAATAATAACTTGTATAATTTGTACTGTACAGAAGATGTTATTAATAAGGTACCATGATGTAAAGCACAACATAAGCTAGCGCAACTAGCAAACAGAGCATTCAGAGCAAGGATGCTTCA
Organism: Avena sativa; assembly: GCA_916181665.1. NCBI lineage: Eukaryota > Viridiplantae > Streptophyta > Magnoliopsida > Poales > Poaceae > Avena > Avena sativa. Next base: position 158,010,934 of record OV702294.1, on the reverse strand, counting down.
TCTAGTTATAGAATACAAAGCAGTGGGAATAAATCTAATATCTGTTCACAGTGAACATGCCGGTGTATTCAAGATATCAATCTAGTTATAGAATACAAAGCAGTGGGAATAAATCTAATATCTGTTCACAGTGAACATGCCGGTGTATTCAAGATATCAATTTAGAAGACATTAACTTACTAACAACGGCCAATGAATTTCCTTTTTTTCAAACGTATTGCAAAATTTGGCTGGCAACTGTGGTGAGTGTAGATATCTTCAGTACTTCAATACAAGACTATATGTTGCTCTTTCAGTCTTTCCAACCATTTACACGAGAGAACCTTAAAGTACCATGCATCATGCATAAACCATCGCCACTAAGACCTACTCTTGCCATACAGATTTCTTGACATGACTCAAGGAATCTGATAGAACCGAGTTATCATGGAAGCACAGGCTATTATAAAATCAAAACGATGATAGGTGTTCTACAGATGTTAATTCTACAGACATTTTTCATATCAAGCAGCGGACCCTAATACAATGTAAGAAGAAAAATCTGGCAGCAATTCTTAATTTCTTATACAAAATATAAAGACTCAATTCAGTGGACCTTAATATTTCAAATTTGATACAAATGTCACCCTCATCCTCAATATGATACACAAAATTTGCTATGAACAAAGAGGATTTTGTGGATCTTAATTGTAAGCACTCATATCTGAAGCAAGTACGTTCTGCCATCAATGTCGTGAATCCAAACTATAAATGATATTTGGATTAGAGACTAATACCATTGTTATTTCACAAAGAAAAAGAATCAAAATCAGCATGTGTCCCTAAAAAATGAATAGAAGTAGTGAAGTAGTAACTCATCTTTGATCCCCTCTTACGTTCATGAAAAGGAAAAAAAAAGGAAAAGAATGGGTGCTCTCGAGCACGACCCCACACTGTAAACAAAAATTTCCTAAGACAACATGTGATTATTGTCTCCTTGCCCAAAAGAAAATAAAGCCTCGGTGTAGGTTGGAGTGGGACAACGTACGAGAAGCACAACTTTCTTGACTAACAATTAGTGGCCATGCTGACATGCATGGTAGCGAGCTGCACATCATAGTTTGGATTCAAGAATTGTGACTCTGAGATGAACCAAATTTCCATTATGGCTAGTTTGGAGCAGTCTAATCAGACTCAATCCCTTCCGATGAACCAAGAATTTAAACTAATCCCTTTCAATCCGATTGGATGAAGTTTGAATAGGCATATTCAAACTAACCCCCGGTGATGTACTCCTATCTAAGAACAGGTAATGCTTTGAACATGGACACCGCCTCCATCATGCAATTTCATCATTACTATTGAATTCAATATGATAGTACAAAGTCAATTTCATAAAAAAATTAAAGTTTGTGAGGCATGTCATCCAATAATATCATTTTTACTTAACAATCTTAGGAATTGGAGTGCATCATTTTCAAAACGGTCATGTATTTCTGAAGAGGTATTAACAAATCTGCTCAACACAATATCAATGTGATTATTGTTGCAATTGGAATTTTAAATTTATACAAACTATATTTCTGGTTCATCAATTTAACGAGGCATAGGGACAGCCCATAACAACCTAGGTGCTTTGTTACAACAAAGTTTTGGCACTTGGCAGTTTGGCACTGATTTCCCTGAAAGCCAATACAGTAAAAACAATCTGTAAAAGCCTAAGGCCCTGGTTGGAATGGATGTAAAAATAGTGTGGACACTGGTATTTATTTCAAAGTTGAGCTGAAGACCGGTAACCAACTAATCTTACAACCATTTCAAGCGAAGCCTAAGTGTGCCAATTACTCTGGTCCTCAGGAAAAAAATATTGTAAAGCAAAGAATACTTTTATTGTTGTCAAATACTTCTATAATGATACAATAAAGAAAATATGATGTATGCCAGATATTTCCAAAAATTAAAAGACTAGCCTCAGTTTGGTTGAACCTAAGTATAAACAAGCCATCAGAAAATGCTAAACAATAAAATAACCATGACTAGAATCAAGTTTTGAGTTCTTGAATTCCACAAGTCTACATATAGCATCCCAACGGCACATGCAATAAATCCTAGCTATTCAGGAAAAATAAAAGATATTTGCAAGTAAGACTGCAGTTGTGCTTTATCTACAAGGCCTTATTTATATAGCCAGGTGAAAATCCTTCATTCCAAAAAGTAAGATTGTAGACTGCTGATCAGATACTGTAGTTACTATTGAGAGAATTGGTGGGGATCATACTTGTTCTAGAAATATTATTTCCAATACTGCTATTTGATGGGAATATCATTTTCTTTACAGAAACTGAATTATTCAACTAAACTCAAGTTAACTATTACAAAAATAAAATCTAAATTAAATAGTAAATAGAGATATGAAACCCCTCATAGCATGAAGTACAGTTAGAAACTTAAGAGCCAACCGACGGAGTCACGTGTTACGAAAACGAGAGTAGATAGCTTAAATACTTACAGTTGCTCCATGGTACTCGGATCAAGCCCAGGAGATATATCATCAGTGACTTCACTGGGAAGTGGACCACATCTTCCGATCTTGCACATGAGTTTCATTATCTTGGAGAAATTCTCAGGATCATTCTCGTAAACCGTAGTAAGGTTCACCATGAGGTCAAGCTGCTTCTGGTACTGGTCATATTTTTCTTTAGTTAACTTGCCTTTATCATCTTCTAACAACTTTGGGTATCGTCCAACACACGCCATTATGAGGTCATAAAGAATCTCCTTGGAAAAAACTTTTGGTATCACTGTGTTGACAATGTCCTACAAAGTTGCATGATATGTCATTACCCTGCCTGGAGTATATTTATTTACTCAAAGACTAGTTCTGAAAATACAGGACTTGGTAAAAAAAATGATAGAAATCCACAGCATGAGGCAAACAAAGAAAACTTAAAACATAAATACTCCCTCCACTCCACAAAAGTTATCATCAAGTTTCACCTCTGCTCAAAAGTGCATTCTGGTCCACAGTTATTGTACAAAAAGGAACATACCAATGGTGTCTATGTCTTGCAAAGGTATAACCATTTATCATATAAGCAAAAGTAATTCTGACAGGAGAATTAACCATTTATCATATAGAACTGAAGTAAGCAAACACTGTTTATCTTAAAAACAAAGGCCATGGTGTCTATGTCTTGCAAAGGTATAAAAAACTTAATCAAATGTCAGACGAAGCAACCATCTAGTTGAGATGCCAGGTCAATCTTGCTTCTCCTAGATAAGTAGCAGCCGATATATGGCGTCACAAGACATTTTCGCATCCTACAGATATAGAGTTAGAAAAATATTCTCTTCCTTTAAACAGTGGACAATAATTCGTGTAGCTGTCATCAAGGAAACTGCTCTACAATGTAAGGAACATCATGAATTTGTCCATATACCAGAACATGGAAAGTAAGTGCTTCTCATTGTATCACAAAGACATTTCCCAGAAAAAGATTGAGTTAAGTTCAGAAGTAGGATTTCAGTATTTCACCACAGTGCATTATACACAATATAATCTGTCTCCGGCGAGATAAAGATGCACATCATTAAAACTCTCTGCAGTATAATTTAACATCAGGATGAAGCACATACAAGAAAACAACATACCTGCATGCCCTCCCCGGTCTGATTCACCAAATTGCCTATCGCCTCCTCAACCAGCCCCCAGTCATTCCCGCCCAAACCGCCTCCAGTTGGGGCGCTAGAACCGACATCTGGGCACAGCAGCCGCATGAGCTTCGTTGCGACCTGTAGGACGCTCCCCTCATGGAGTACCTTTGTTAGTACTTTGGTCGTCTGCGCCAACTTCTCGTGCAAAGCATCTACTCTAGCTGTGGCGCTGGAGCTGGGCTTCTGTGCACCCTGCGGCGGTGCAAACTCCGCATTGGTCTTCCGCATAGCCAGCATCATCTTCTCAGTCGCGGCAACAAAGCCAGGCATCTCCAGCAGCTCGCGTCCTCCAGGCAAGGCACCCAAGCCACAGGTCCCAGTTTAGCGCCTCCCACTTATGGCGCATCAACTTCTTGCGCACTTCGCACTCGCGATACCCCCTCTCTTCCTCCACCGAGAGAGGCCGCTTCGTCCCGTGCCGCGGCATCTCCTGCAGATCGTGTACTCCAGTCGCTGCACCAAAGGCGGGCAGTTTCCATCCTACAGCCATGGCACCAAAGCCACGCTTCTCCAGCGGATCACATCCACTAGCCTTGACATGCTGGATAAGCTCGGTGAAGCTGAAGCTGGGCATCTCCGGCAGATCGTGTCCTACAGCCGTGGCACCAAAGCCGAGCATCTCCGGCGACAGGTCCCAGTTTAGCGCCTCCCACTTATGGCTCAGCCCATCCCACTTATGGCGCATCAACTTCTTGCCCACATCGCACTCGCGGTACCCCCTCTCTTCCTCCACCGAGAGAGGCCGCTTCGTCCCGCGCCGCGGCATGTCCAGCAGATCGCCTACTCCAGTCGCTGCACCAAAGGCGGGCAGATCCCACCCTACAGCCGTGGCACCAAAGGCGGGCAGATCCCATCCTACAGCCGTGGCACCAAAGGCACGCTTCTCCAGCAGATCGCATCCGCTAGCCTTGACATGCTGCATAAGCTCGGTGAAGCTGAAGCTGGGCATCTCCGGCAGATCGTGTCCTACAGCCGTGGCACCAAAGCCGAGCATCTCCGGCGACAGGTCCCAGTTTAGCGCCTCCCACTTATGGCGCAGCCCATCCCACTTATGGCGCATCAACTTCTTGCCCACATCGCACTCGCGATACCCCCTCTCTTCCTCCACCGAGAGAGGCCGCTTCTTCCCGCGCCACGCCCGAGTCTGCACCTTCTGCTCCAGCACCAGCCGCGACATATCATCAAGACTCGAAATAGGCAGAAAGGACTCTGGGGGCGACGCGGGGGGCTCACTCTTCCTGCAGAGAAAGCTAGCGTGAGGCTTACGCGAATTCGTAGCGGAACTCGAGACATCTGGACGTGGATAGGTTCCGACCTTCGGAGACGCTTGTTGAGATGTATCTTCTTGCGGAACTCGCACAGGCCACACAGCCCAATCGCCGAGGGCGACCCCTTCGTCCCGAGAGCCCCGGCGTTCGGAAGCTCCATCCCCGTCCCCGGCACCGGCGACGGCGCTGACGGCAACGCTGGTAACTCGCCGTCACTGCGTAGGGAACCAGATGTCAGGGCTGCGCGAATCCGTGGCGGAACTCGAGGTTTGGAGGTGAATGGGTAGATTCCTACCTTCCGGGACCTGGTTTGATTCCGCGGAGGATCATCTTCCTGCGCCCGCACGCGCTACACGGGGCCGGCCGCGACGGGAGCGGCCGCTTCTCCCCGCATCCCGCCTGCGGCGGGTCCGGAATCTCCGACGTCCCCATCGCCGACATATCGACATCACCCGCCGACGGCAGCAGCGCCGGAGACTCGCCATTTCTGTGCACAGGAAGAGAGCGTTAGGGCTACGCGAATTCGCATCGGAACTCGAGATGTTTGGGGGGGAATGGGGGTCGATAGGTTCCAACCTCTGGGGGTCGGCCGGGGGATCGAGGCTGCTGTGGTTGACCAGGGCGCTCTCCGGGGGCTCGCCGTCGCCGCCGCCGCCACCGTCGGAGGGGGCGACCGAGGCCATGGCTTGAGGGGGTTGGGCCGTTGGGGGTGGCGAGGGGTTTGGGGATTCGGAATGTTGCGGTTCGGTTTTCGCGGCGGGATAGAGAGGCGGAGGAGGTGAGACACCGAGGAGAGAGGGGAAGCGTTAATAGAGGAACGGAACGGCCGGGTGGCGAAATTAATGCGAGTCGGATGGCTGCCTAGTCAGGTCGAACCACGTACATAGGCCGTGCCGGCACCGGGCCGGGCGGCCCGCGCCGCACCGGTCCACTCACTCAGAGTGTCCGCCGCAATGCACCTCCAGATTTGGCGCCTCGTCCCCAACGCCCACTCGCCGCCCCCGCCGATCCGCGCCGGAGCAGGAAGAAGCTGCTTGCCGGCCGGTCGGCCTGCACCGCTCTGCCGGCCGGCGCTCGCCTCCGCCGCCACCCGAGGCATATGCCGTCCTCGTGCCGTCTCCGCACAGCCCGCCAGCCTCGGCGTCGGTTTGAGGTTCGTCACAAGTCTTCTTGTCAAATTTTCTGCTTACTGGTTCATGTGGATGTGATGAATTTGATGTTAATTAGGGAGATAATTAATCAGCTTGCTGATCTTGTGGTACACACGCTTGTAAGCTCATGTCTTATCTAATAAATCTCTGTACAGTACAGCGCTTCCTCAGTGTGTGTTATCTTTAACTAGAAATCATTTGTGTAATGGCTTCAGACACAAGTTGTTATTTGAAAGCAGGAGAGGAGCATCAGTGATCATTTACTGGGATTTTACTGATGAACTACATAGTTTTGTACTTTTGGATGATAACCTGAAAAGTAGCCTTTTTCATTCAGTTAAGTTTGGCATACATCCACAAGAATGTGATTGTCTGACAGTGTCTCTAGTCCATGAAATTCTCAGAGAGGACAAGTTTTTCGAAGTGGAGATGAAGGTGCGCGACTATGAACTCGACCAGTATGGAGTCGTCAATAATGCTATATATGCTAGCTACTGCCAACATGGTGAGCTCACAATAAGTTCCGATTAATTCTCTCGTAGTAATACTATACACCTTGTCAGTGAACATGATTCAGATAGCATCTCAAATCTGAATGATTCATATCACATTAGGTAAATTGCATGTGTCTTCTTCAGCAAACACGATTGTAGTGTAGATAATATGTCTGATATCTCTCATTCGGTTCTATGATGCCTTAAATTGTGTAGGCCGTCATGAGCTACTTGAGAGTGTAGGACTAAGTGCAGATGCAGTAGCACGCAGTGGTGAGTCGCTGGCCCTCTCTGAGATGCACCTCAAGTACTTCGCACCTTTGAGAGTAATGCCCATCTTTCCCAAGTTTCGGGAGAAAATTAAAGAAGTATCGTAAGCTCTATTTGGTTCTGATTTCCCCTTTTATTTTTCTTGTGATGTCAGAGTGGTGACAAATTTGTGGTAAAGGTGAGGCTCGCAAGCATCAAAGGTATACGGATGATATTCGAACACTGCATTGAGAAGCTGCCTAACCGTGAGGTATGCCAACCAAAGATTTATATTGAATCAGGCTATCAAATAGTTGCTGACAAAAAAAATCGGAATAGGAAAATTATGATACACTGCCCATTTCCAGCACATTCACAACCAAAATAATAAGTTAATAATCTTATCGGGTAGCATTCTGAAGGGCATTGTGACAAGCATGCATAATTCCTACAATTGCATGCTGTTTCAAGCATAAATTACTCTATACCGCAAAGCATGTATGATATATCACGTTTTTGCATATCCCTATTTCTCCTGCCAGTCGATTATGGAAGCAACGGCAACAGCTGTTTGTCTCAACAAGGACTACCGCCCTACCCGTCTGTCTCCGGAGTTCATGGCCAGGCTACAGCTCTCTTCTTCCAAGGACAGGAATGTTTAAGCGACTACTACTACGATCGCGGTAACATTCTTCTGGGGCGATTCCGGTAGCGGACATGTGGTGAAGAGCTACGCTCCATTTCTCTTTGCGTGTCTACGTATGTAACTGCCCCTTTGGGATAGTATTGGCCTTGTAGAACATTTGTAATCCATGATATCCAAAATTTGTTGAGGATACTGGCGTAACTGTATAAACATCTCTAACACACAATAAAATGTGGTATGTACAAGAGAAAGAAGCTGGTACATCCAGACTCTAGTGCTTCATTGTGGACTCGCCATTTGGTAGCTGGTACTCGTCAGGCTCTTCGGAAACCTGTGGGCTGTAGCTCGGTAAGTTTCGGAAATCTGCAACTGGGACCGTAACTTCCAGTTTGACATGGTCACATTGACATGATGTACTGTATGTGTTAAAACTACATCCGTTGTTATCACCCCATGGATGCCTGAAGGCTGAAGCTAGAAGGGCAAAAATTTGCTTACTGCTTACGAGGAGGTGTATTCTTTGCAGTTTGCTTGTCAACCATTGTACCCAAGTACTACCTCCATTCCAAATTATAGAACATTTTGGCAAGTTATTTATGACTAGTACGGAATATATTATGCCCAAATTAACATACTTCGTAATAACACCATGGACTCGCAAGTTAGAATTTACCTAGTCATAAAAATTTGCTTACTGCGTGCGGTGTCAGACATCACGCATACTAGAATTTACCACGCAAACGACTCCCGATGGATACATATCACAGGGAAAACACCCGGTGAAAACTGGGTTTGCAGCGATTGTTGCCCTGCACCTTCCATTGCGGTTTTAAACAAGCAAACACTCAACATCATGCATTCCATGGCAGAAAATAATAAAGAGTGTCTTTCTTGCAGGAAAAACAACACAGGGTGAACGAGAATATAGAACATAGAAATTTCTCAACTACAGCATCAGGAAGATACAGAAGACCCGGATAACACCATGCCATACAAATTTGGCATCCAGATCATGTCTTTCTTGAACTAAATGATGATCTGCAATGGGTAGTTACTCATATGCTCAAACATATATATAATTCAGAACTACTGCTCTTTGCGGGCCAAAGAATATCTCCAGCGCAGAAACTTTGAAGATTTACAAGTCCTGGAACTAAATGATGATCGGCCGTGTGTAACTGAACTCATGCTTAACAGTGCAAACACCAAATTTGATAGTGGAATGCTCCTTGTAGGCCTAATAATATCATCAGCACACTCATTTAGAAACTGAGAGGTGTACGTGCCAAACACCAGACTGAAAGTCTACAAAGAATGTTGAAGAACCAGGTTCCTTCTGGAATCACAATCACTATAAATGGCAGCAACATTGCCACCAACGGCAGCAGCATCAGTATCCACAATGCAGCAAATAGGCACCCTTGTTCCTTTTGCCAACCACCAGTTCCCTAAACATTCGCGCTGGGTATGGACTGCTGGTGGGGGGAGATCCAATTACGTCCACCTTGTGATGCCCCATGGCCAGGCATACCTCCACCAGCACCAGGTCAAGGTTGCTCCTAGAGCATCCAACCCCCTACAAGCTGTCACTACTGTGAACACCAACCAGGATTCCAACATAAGGTTTTCTTGAGACCGTCCCAGTATCACTATTTTTGTTGTAACAAACATATTATACTAGTATATATGCTAATGCTTCTTATATCAGGAAGGAAAAATATTTCGAAGTTGAAATGGAAGTCCATGACACTGAACTTGACCAATACGGTGTCGTCAATAATGCTATTTACAGCAGTTACATTCAAAATGGTTAGCGATGTCAATTTTGAGAAGTAATGCAGATCCTTCAAATTAAAATGATTTATATCCTTAATGCTGTACCAGGTCATGAGAAGCTACTTGAAAGCCTTGGCATTAGTGTAGACTCTATGGTATCCGAAGGCAACGCACTCGCTCTTTCAGAAGTACATCTAAAGTTCATTGCACCTCTAAGGGTATGGTTTGCTAACGCAGAGCACAACATAGAGAACTTAGGACCCCTAATGCTGAATCTAAAAAAAAGTTCCTTAAGGACTCAATAAGTATAAGGTGCAAGGATATAGTTTATCAATTCAGGTAAATATGGTGATTATGCCATAGAAACCATAATTCTAGTTTACCAACATCTGTGATTTTCCCAGTAATTCATGTCTATTATTTGTATCATACCATCAAAATAAAACATTAAGTTTATCTGGCATTGCCGGATTGGTGACAGGTTTGTCATCAAGGTGAAGCCCATGCAGATCAAAGGTGTAAGAATAATACTTGAGCACATAATTGAGACACTGCCAGATCATAAGGTATGCATTCACTATCAATCTTGTCCAAGGTACAAAGTATTCCAACATAACATACTCAAATTTGTGGTCTATTATCAACTACTGATCTTTCTAATCATTGTCATGTATCTCTCACCTTTATACTCCTCTCAGCTCATATTGGAAGCCAAGGGAACCGTTGTTTGCCTCGACAAAGGCTATCATCCAACTCGTATGTTCCCAGAGGTGTCAACAAAAATTTTGCAGTTCTTCTCATCCAAGGACGACTAAAGCTTCAAGGAACCGGAATTCCTCTTAATAAGACCTAAAGTTGAATGTATGTGCTCTCTTGGAGTACAATGTTGCAGTTGATCAACAATATCGATCACCAATCAAATGTTGTTTCCTCACAACACCATATCTCATCAAAAACATTTGTACTTCACAGTACTGCCTGAGTGTTTGCGCAGATCTTAACATGCTTTACATCTCTGTTAGAAGTGTGACTTCGACACGAGTAATTTTATTTCTTTTTCAAGTGGTGGTAAGGTTATACACAAATCAGGTACACACACTTGAGCAACAATTTGCATAACGTGCATAATGCACAATAGATTACTTCCAAAGAATAGCACAAGAAAATTATTCATTTCACCTGCGGTGTGCGGCTGAAGTTGCAATTCTGACCTCTTTGAATCCACTTTAACCACTTCAGTCCATGTACACCACTAAACTATGCCGCTACGAAGGAAAAATTGCTCCGATATCGTCCTGCCTTAACCCATCGCATGCTTGAGTGAATCACCAGCACCAGCCTGGAAGAACAGGCACGATAGAGCGAAGTCGGCAACAAAAATTCCAACTAAAGAAATGACCACTGCGGACGTTGTGGACTCGCCGACACCCTTTGCTCCCCCATGGGTTGTGACACCCCATGCGCAGCTCACCACCGCAATAATGGCACCAAACACCTGAGATTTTATCAAGGAGCTGATCAAGTCCCACGGCCGCAGCGCCCTGCGCGCTGACTCCAGAATGATGCTGGTGCTTACACCAAAGACAGCGTCGGCCAGGAAAGCCGAGGAAGCCAGCCCGAGGGCGAAGCTGATGAGGGTTAGGACAGGGAGCGCAAGCACGCAAGCGAGGACACGGGGAACGATGAGGTAATCGATGGGCTGCGCACCAAGGACGCGGAGGGTGTCAGTCTGCTCGGACACCTGCATGGTGCCGAGCTCGGCAGCGAAGGCCGAGCCGACTCGACCCGCAGCAACGACGGCGGTGACGACCGGGGTGAGCTCGCGAGCGAGCGCGAGGGCAAGGACGCCGCCAACAGAGCGGTGGAGACCCAGGCGGGTGAACTCGCGCACGAACTGGATGGTGAAGGCCATGCCAACGAAGGCGGCAGTGAGGAGCGATACCCCTGCGCTGCCGGGGCCCACGCGGCGGAGCTGCGCGAGGAGGTTGCGGCGGTGGATGCGTCCTGTGAGGACGCGGTGGAAGACCTGGCCTGCGAGAAGCAGCGCGGAGAGCCCCCGCCAGATCGCACGGGGCGGGGACCAATTAGAGAACAGAGAAGGCGGGGGCGTGGGGGACGGAGGCGGCGGGGAAGGCGAGGGCGCGGAGTTGCTGCTGGCAGTGGCGGGGGGCGTGACGGAGAGGCGGGGAACGGGGAGGCGGGGAACGGGGAGGCGGTGGCGTGACGAGTGGAGGCGGAGGAAGTGGGATTTGGGGCCGGGGTTGGCGCTGGAAAGGTGGAGGAGAGGGTTCGTCGTGGCGTAGGTGGGGCGTAGGAGGAACGAAGCCCCCGTGGTGGTGGACGACATGGTGCCGGTGCCGGTGCCGGTGGCCGGAGATCGGGACGGCCGTGGTCGTGCTGGCTACGGGTGGGTAGGTCCCTGGGAGCCAGGTGATGGGGAATTGGCGTATCGGTTGGAGGAAGAAGGTCACTGCCTTTCTGGTGGGCCACGATAAAGGCGCTGGGCTCGACAAGCCTGAACAATTCATTCGATACTCTGAGCTGAAGGCCACAAAAAGTGTATTATTGGGCTTCTTTAATTGGTTTTCACTAGTTTCCACTAGGCTTTCCTTGAAAAAAAAAACTAGGACCTAGTTTGACAACAAAGTTTTTTTTAAAACTGAATTATACCATTACCAACCCCTCAAAAATAAGTACTTCCTCCGTCCAGAAATAGCTAACTTGATTTTGTCTAAATTCAAATGTATCTAGACGTATTTTAGAGTATAGATACATTCAAATCTAGATAAACCCAAGTCAGTTATTTATAGACGGAGAGAGTATATCATTACCATAGATTTTAGTGTCTGGCAAAAGAAATACTCTAGTTTTTATTCTTTCAATATCAATATCATAGATTTTAGTGCCTGGAAAAATAATATTTTAGTTCTTCTCCTTTCTAAGTTTACTTTAGTATTGAAACTATATAATATTGTTTAGATCCAAACACCTTAAAATATTTAATACTTTGGTACTTTTAAAAACCAGAGTATTCTCTAAATACTTTGATGCCACACAGAGCCTATGCCTCTTGTTTTCTAAAATATTATCAAAATATAACGGGTATAATAAATAATAATATTTGGCCTAATGTGGCCACTAGAGAAAGATCAACTACTTTCTCTCTTTTCATGTAAAAAACTACTCTGCTCATGTGTTCTTGGCAACAACCATGTGAGTGTCTACTCATCAAAGGGCACCCCACAAAAAAGAGAGCAAAGAGTTGACTTCCGCTCAAAAAAAGGAAAGAGTTAACTTTTTTAACCCAATACCAATAACTTTTCGGTCCTTCCATATGTGTGGGGCAACAAAAATCATTGACATGTGTGCAATATAAAACGGGTCGCATAATGGATGAAAAATCAAGGTGCCAACTAAAAGTTGAGCTTGTAATATAGATACTCCCTTCTTCCCAAAAACAAGGCATACACCATAAAGTATACTACCATAGAGTATTTATTCAATGTAGTATATTATGTTCTATAAACTTTGTTAAACTTTGTAAGGTTTGGTTATTGACCAAATTTGAATATCCCATTTTTTGAATGAAGGTAGTATTAACTAATGTGGAACAAGAGGTTCCGCTTGATCAATGGTATAGACCAAACACATATGCAAGGGCGACAAGTAAGATAAAAATTTAAAATAAGTCAGTTGAAGGACACATGTGCGCCAACACAAACAAGCATAAAAAGGATATCTGGTGAATCCCACTTTTCCTAGAAGATGTTGAGCTTGCTATCCCACCGCCACTACTAGGAAAAAGCTTATCAGTGGCGCACTTTTTTTGAATTCTATGGCGCATATGGGATGCGTCGCTGTTATCACGCCACTAAATTATAATCATATGGCGCGTATCAATATGCGCCACAAAAATCTCAAAATTTTGTGGCGCATATTGCCCTTTTTCAAATTTCAAAAAAAAAGTGGGCCAGATCTAGGTCGAAGGAGGGGTTCGCCGGAGATGGTGGTGGCTAGAGGGGATCAATAGAGGAGGGAGGCCACCGAAGGTGGTGGCCGGAGGAGGAGGAGGCCGTGATACGTCGGAAACGTATCTATAATTTTTGATGCTCCATGCTTGTTTAGTATCTACTTTGCTTTGCTTTGTCTTTCTTTGAGGTGTTTTTATATATTTTTTGGAACTAACCTATTAACAAGTTGCCACAGTGCCAGTTGCTTGTTTTCTTCTGTTTTTAGTTCTAGAAAGGCGGAAAATCAATATTCTCGGAATTGGACAGGACAAAAGCCAAAGTGAATAACTTTCCGTGGGGGACAAGAATCCAGAAGACGAGACGGAGACGCAAGCCAGGGCGGCCAGACCCCCCTAGGCGCGGGTGGGCCCTGCTCCGTGCCTGGGTAGGGTGTGGGGTCCCTGGCCGCCTCCCAGCCTCGCCTCTTCGCCTATAAGAAGCCCCGATGCAGAAACCCTAAGTACCCTATCAATATTCCACGAAACCATCTGTAGCCGCCGCCACCGTCGCCCTAGATCGGGAGGGATCTAAAGTTCTTCCGGGCACCCTGCCAGAGGGGAGATCATCCCGGAGGCCTTCTCTCCGTATGATGCGTGAGTAGTTCCACCTTGGACTATGGGTCCATGTAGTACCTAGATGGTTGTATCTCCTCCTTGTGCTTTCATGTATAGATCTTGTGAGCTCCGTTCATGATCAAGATCTAATCTATTTATAATCATGCATGTTGTGTTTGCGGGGATCCGATGGATATTGAGATTATTATGTTGGTTTGATTAATGGTTTTGTCTTTATGATTCTATCATGTTTGTGTTGTTTGTGATCTTGCATGCTCTCCGTTGTTAGTAGCTATCTTGGCCAAGTAGTTGCTAGTGACTCCAAAAGGGGGTATTTATGCTCGATAGTGGGTTCATGCCTCTAGTTTCCAAGGGAAGTGACAGAAATCTCTTCGGTTGTAGATGTGATGTTGCTACTCGGGAGAAAACAACGGTCTCTTGTTCATGGAACATGTGGACTGTTTACCTTACACACTTTGCTTAAAGCAGTTGTTTGTTGCTTGCAACTTAATACTGGAGGTGGTTCGGATGATAACCTGAAGGTAGACTTCTAGTCATAGATGCAGTTGGATGGCGGTCTATGTATATTATTGTATTGCCCAACCGAATCTCATAGGATCTTTTTGACTAGTATTGCATTGTTATGCCTTGCTCAGTTCCTGTCAATTGCCCTGCTGTAATTTGTACCCTTCATGCCATGTTGTTTATCTAAGGAGAGCACCTCTAGTGAAATATGGATCTCGGTCCAATCTTTACCATTGATATATTTTCCACTATTACTTGTTTACTTGTTGTAAACCATTACCTTCCACACCACACGTTTAATCCTTTGTTACAGCAACCAGTGAGACTGACAACCTCACTGTTAGTTGTGGCAAAGTCTTGAGTTTGTGTTGTGCAGGTCTCTGCGTTGCTTGCAACACCTGTGTGACGTTTCCTTCCTCCTACTGGTTCGATAACCTCGGTTTCTTACTGATGGAAGACTTGTTGTTGTGCTGCTTCACACCTTGCTCTTGGGGTTCCCAACAGACTCCATGTCAAGCGCCAAGTTCTCTGGCGCCATCAAGGAGTCATCAACAAGTTTTCTGGCGCCGTTGCCAGGGAGGCTAAGGACGTCTTCACTAGGGGAGTCCTTCACTTCATTTATCTTTACTTTGTTTTTAGTTTGCTTTATTTCTTTTGTTTGGTTTTGTTTGCCTCTTTTCAAAAAACCCAAAAAATTAGTCTAGTTTGGTTTGCTTGCTTTATTCAAAAACACATAAAAAATTAGTTCCTACTCTAGTTGGTGGTCTGTTATTGCCTTGCTTGGTCATGCTTTCTATCGATGGATGGTTTCTTTGAAACTAGTTCTTATTGGCAAGGTGGGTTCACGGAAGAACAAAAGTATTATTATAAGGAACACCATTTGTCTGAAAAAGAGAAACACTTATGGGAACAAATTGCTAAGTTGAATACTATTGCTAGAGATGTGTGCTCTACTTATAATGTTACTTATTGCTTTGATAAAGCTTGTTGATGTAGGAGGTATAAACACCACCATTTTCAATGTGAGTATAATGATAATGTTACCATATCCTCTTATGTTAAAGGAAATTATGAAACAAATTGAAGAATTTATTGCCTTCAAGGGTGCATTTGAACTTGCCAGTTTGCTTGAAAATACTGATGATGCACCTTATGAACATGAGGTTTATGAGATACTTAAATTTTGCTTTGATAATTACAAAGGAAGAAAATGGCTATATTCTTGAATAATTTAATAGATTCTTCCCACACATGGAAGAGACCAATGCTTTGCAGGAGCCTATGAAAGAAGAAATTGTTGAAACTGAAAGCTCATTAGATGAAAAAGAGGAGGAGAGTGATGAACAAAGGGAGGAAGAATGGATCTACCCATATCTACCTTCTAATGAGAGTAACTCTTTACCTCTTATATTATTTGATTGTCCCTCATGCTTACCAAAGGAGGATGAATCTTATGTTCTTGTGGACCCTTTTGAAATATCTACTTCGAGTAAAACCTGTGAAGGTTTTAATCCCACTATTTTTGAGCTTGATAGAAATTATGTGCTTGATCATGAAAAACATGCTTTATGTGATAGTTATATTGTTGAGTTTATTCATGAGGCTACTGAAAATTATCATGAGAGGGGAAAATATGGTTGTAGAAGTTTTCATGGTGCTGAAACACCTCTCTATGTGCTGAAAGTTTTGAAGTTCCTCTTGTTTTATCTACCCATTCTTGTTACTTTGTGCTTATTTGATTTTTTTACAAGATTCCTATGCATAGGAAGTGGGCTAGAATCAAATGTGTTTTGAATTTGCTTCTTGATGCTCTCTGTTACTTCAACTCATAGTTCTTATGAGAGCATCTTCTCAAGTTATCAAGCCTAACTTAAAGGCATTAAAGAAAAGTACTTGTTAGGAGATAACCCAAGAGTTTCCTTAATTCTTGGAAGTTATTACTTCAGTAATGACCTCTCCTTATCCTTTTTTGTTTTCTTTTTGTGCCAAGAATGACCTCTAATGAGAGGGAAGTAAGATTTAGGGAGTTGTTTGTCCCGAAACAGATTTCTGTCCTCCACCAAAAAAAATCGTGAGGAATCTCTATAACTCGGATTGAGCTCAAAATTTACGAATAAATCCCCCAATATGTTATCTAACTTTCGTTAGTTCAATACTTTTTGATTTGAACAACAGAAGGTGTTCGAACAAATCGGTTTTTACCTGCTGGTCGGTTTTGACAGATTTCTGTCATTATTTGTATTTGCTTCTTATTGATTCCTTTTTGAGTTCTTTTTAGGTAAATTGAGATTTTTGAAGGAGTTGCTACAGTAGCTTGTGTTTTTAGTGAAAATTATTGCTGTTCAAAAGCTTTGCCAAAGGTCTAATATCTTTTGAATACCCTAATGTTGCTAATGAAGATTGTGTGAAGTTTTGTATGAAGAAAAAAAATCAGGTGTAGAGAGAGAATGATGTAATGAGATGAAGAATGGAAAAAAGCTCAAGCTTGGGGATTCCACCATGATGTCACCCCAAGAAATATCCAAGAGGTACAGGCGTCAAAGCCTGGGGATGCCCAGGGCATCCCCTTCTTCATCAATAAAAAACTCAGGTTTATCTAGACACTTCGTTTTTATTATTTCATGCATAGTTTTGTTGTTCTTTGAGCGTCTTAGTTTTTGTTTGGTTTGCTTAGGTTGTTTAGTTTGCTTGAATAAAGTAGTTTGGACCCCCGTTCTTGCTATGTTGTTGCAAGTAAGTTGCTTGGTGTTGGAAAGGAGTAGTAAATTCTTGCTTGAAAGTGCAAGAGGAGCTTGTATTGACTATGACTTAGACTTTTAGCATGACATGCTAGGTATTGTTTTGACCTTATGCTTAGTGATTATTGCTGTAGCATTTCTTGTTCCAAACAATCGAGATTTCTTAGTGTGCCTTAAAGAAATTATGTGTTGTTTTAGCATGCAAAAGCATAGTATCGTGGTATTCTCCTTTGATGCTTTGTTTGGGTTGACTTGGCACATGCTTACACCATGTTATGACTATGAATAAGTCACCATAGCCTCTGATCATTTAGTCCTTGACTTGTACTACCACTCTATGCTTTGATTAGTAATGTTTTGTTGCTCTTCATGATTATGGCCATTATTGCTCTCTTAGTTGGTTGCTCCCAGTCTATTGCTAGCCTCCACTTGTATGAGTAAGCTCTACTCATACTTCCGACTCCCAAGAAACCAAGTTATTCCAAAGTGTCCACTATAAATTCCTATGCATGGTGTGTTACACCATTCCAAGTATATTCTTGTTTTCAGCTATCTTCCAATTAAAAATTACTTTGTTATGTGAAAACTTCGTGATTAAAGCCCTTACAAACTTGATGGCACACTTTATATTCTTTTCCTCTAATAAACTTGAACCATTGTGTCATCTATGTTGTATATGCTTGCACTTATACGTTGGAATTAGCAGAACTGTGATGTCACGGGAAACGTTTTCAACATTGTACTTGTACTTTCTACTCAGTTGATATCATGCTCTTTTGTCTATGGATGTCACTGGTGTTAAATAAAGAGGGAACTTGTAAGTCCATGGAGTTTGTATTTTTTGTTAGAGAAACGCCTAGGCCGTGATGATGCTCGACGTGGCACTTCGTTGGTAACCCCAAGCGTAGGGTGTGAAGAGCAAGCAGCGAGTTTTCCCTCAATTGAGACCGAGGTTATCGAATCAGAAGGAGGAAGGAAATGTCACCCAGGTGTTGCAAGCAATGCGGAGACCTGCACAACACAAACTCAAGACTTTGCCCCAACGAATCAGTGAGGTTGTCAAGCTCATCGGTTTGTTGTAACAAAGGATTAAACGTATGGTGTGGAAGGTAATGGTTTGCAACAAGTAAACAAGTAATAATGGAAGATGTATCAATGGTAAAGATTGGACCGGGGTCCATAGTTCACTAGAGGTACTCTCCTTAGACAAACAACATGGCATGAAGGGTAAACAAATTATAGCAGGGCAATTGACAGGAACTGAGCAAGGCATAACAATTCAATTACTAGTCAGAAAGATCCTATGAGATTTGATTGGGCAATACAACAAGATACATAGACCGCCATCCAACTACATCTATGACTATAAGTCCACCTTCAGGTTATCATATGACCCCCCTCCAGTATTAAGTTGCAAGCAACAGACAACTACTTTAAGCAAAGTGTGTAAGGTAAACAGTCCACATGTTCCATGAACAAGAGACCGTTGTTTTCTCCCTAGTGGCAACAACACATCTACAACCGAAGATATTTCTGTCACTTCCCTTGGAAACTAGAGGCATGAACCCACTATCGAGCATAAATACCCCCTCTTGGAGTCACTAGCAACTACTTGGCCAAGATAGCTACTAACAACAGAGAGCATGCAAGATCACAAACAACACAGACATGATAGAATCATAAAGAAAAAAACATTAATCAGACCAACATAATAATCTCAATATCCATCGGATCCCCACAAACACAACATGCATGATTACAAATAGATTAGAACTTGATCATGAACGGACCTCACAAGATCTATACATGAAAGCACAAAGGAGGAGATACAACCATCTAGATACTACATGGACCCATAGTCCAAGGTGGAACTACTCACGCATCATACCGGAGAGAAGGCCTCCGGGATGATCTCCCCTCTGGCAGGGTGCCCGGAAGAACTTTAGATCCCTCCCGATCTAGGGACGATGGTGGCGGCGGCTACAGATGGTTTCGTGGAGATTTGATCGGGTGCTTAGGGTTTCTGCATCGGGGGCTTCTTATAGGCGAAGGGGGAGACCGAGACGGCCGCCAGGGCGACCAAATCCGCCTGGGTGGGTCTGGCTCCTCTGGCCGCCCCCTCCGGCTCTCCTCTGGACTTCTTGTTCCCCACGGAAAGTAATTGACTTTGTCTTTTGTCCCGTCCAATTCCAAGAATATTTCTTTACTAACTTTTCTGAAACCAAAAACAGCAGAAAACAGGCATCTGGCACTGTTGCAACTTGTTAGTAGGTTAGTACCAGAAAACATGTAAAAAGCACCTCAAAGTGTGGACAAGTAAATAAAAGTAGATACTAAACAAGCATAGAGCATCAAAAATTATTGATACATTTCCAACGTATCAACATCCCCAAGCTTAACTCCTTCTCATCCTCGAGTAGGTAAGTGATAAACAGAATAATTTTTGAGGTGACATGCACCCTCACAATAAAGATCCAACCATTTGCAAGCATTGAAAACTGAGATCAAAGAACTCTAAACATGTGCATGAAAGATGGAGTTCTAACAATAGGACATAGTAACTATGCATGCAACATGACAAGCTACAAACAAAGATCATGAATAAAATGCATTGAAAAACGTTTGTTTGTTTCACATACAGAAAACATAGCATAGTGGCAATCAGCTTGTCCCTCATAGAGTAGCACTATAGATGCATAGGACACCTTCAAATTTCACAAGGGTGACTAGAAACAAGTAGCACAAGAACAAGTAATATCACAATATGCATCAATCAATAAACTTTGGAACACTGCACACAGAATGACAACTATGGTCTCTTAATGGTGCCTAAAGGTAGAAGGTGGAGACTCAAATAATGGTGGAAGAAAATCATTTTATAAAGGAAGCAGGGATTTCAAGTTTCAAAAAGGAGCTTCCAAAAATTATGATACTTGTTAGCTTTCAGCCCTCATTGCCCCTATCATAAGCATCTTGAAGTGATTAAGGTTAAAGTGACAAAGATGGAGTATATGCTTGACGAAGTATAAGTTGGCAATCTCAAGTCCCTTGAATACGAGGGCCACACCTCATGCATACTCAACTTCAGTCATAGGTAAGTTCTTGTCATTTTAAGTATTTGCATATCATTGAGAACCGCTAACGGGGTACCCCTTGCACATGGTATAGGAGCTTTCCCATAACCAAAATGACAAGACAAGCAGACAATGAGCATCTCAGCAATCTTTTTATTTACCATATGCATAGATTTTTATTGAGGATGCTTCATAGATATCTCATTATGGTGATGCTGCAAGTTTCCACCATGATTAGGCATGGCTTAGGCTAGAAGCCCAGGCGTTTCTCTAACACAGGATACAAATTCCATGGACTTACAGTTTCCCTCTTTATTTCACACCGGTGACATCCATAGACAAAAGAACATGATATCAACTAAGTACAACAATGTAGGATTCGCAGCATAGAAAACAAAAAAATTCCTACGATGGGAACAACTATGTACCAAGATCTATCTACTAGATACAAACAACGGGCGGATGTATATCCGTAGAGAACATGCCCTTGAAGATCGACAAAGCTTAACGAGTCCAAATTCGTGGTTGATGTAGACGATCTCTTGCCGATCTCAAGATCGAGAGGAAGTCCTAGCGCCGCAAACCAGCGGCGCATCCGTGCTCGCACACACGTCCGAGGCACCGAGCAACGTCCGCCTCCTCGATCCAGCGATGCAGCGGAAGCACAACTCTTTCTTGCCGAATATCCACCGGAAACATGTATCTCGCTAGTCCGAGACCATGGGGGATAAATACTAGAGGGGGGAGAGATCCTTCACGAGGAGGTGTGAGTGAGAGAGAGGGAGGGGGCCCTTTTATAGGGAGAGGGGGGCACCCAAGGGGCCATGCGCCCAGCCATGGGGATGCCCCCACCTCTTCCACATTCATGTGGGTGGACACTCCACTCACTCAAATGCCTTTCAATTCCCTCCACTCAAAAACCCACTCAAATTCCCATTAAATTTCCACCAAATTTAATGCAAACTCTCATTAAATAAAACTCCTTTTATTTATTCAGAATTTTGTCAATTACTTTAATGACAAACATTCACATATAACCCCTTGCTAGTATTTCATTTCACATGCAGAAACACTTTCTGCAATTTCACCTGAAAAACCGTTTCGGTATCTAGTGAAATCAATTCCTGCGCTTGTTATTCTTTTCGGCATGAAACTTTTGCTCCAAATGGATGTCGGTGTATCTTAGGTGTGTCACCCTATGGTTCGTGAATAATGCGGACATGATCGAGACCCCTCTCGGATCAATAATCAGAAGCGGGATCTGGAAACCCATACTGACTCCCACACATTCAACGATGACTTTCTTGTGATCGTTGGAACCTTTTACACTAGTATCTTAATCCTTTTGTTTCGCGATATATTACATGTCCGAGATTCGATCATCGGTATCTCCATACCTAGTTTGATCTCGTTACTAACATGCACTCTTTTCTCGTTCCCATGATATAACATTCTAGTGATCAAATCACTTGCTTGCAAGCTAATCAATGTGATATCACCGATAGGGCCTAGAGCATATCTATTTGTCATCGGGATGAACAAATTCCACTCTCGATCCATGGGTATCAACATAACACTTTAGTAGTTCTAAACCCATCTTTATAATCACCCTGTTATGGTTTGACGTTTGATGTTATCAAGAAACTCTTCCGGTGTTAGTGATTGACATGATCTCATGGTCTAAGGATTAGGATCACTCCGTAAGTTGTTATAGCAATATAAACTCAATGACTTTGATCGTAATGCTATACTTCGGATGAATGTTCATCACACTATTACACTAATGTTGTGACCTCGTTATTAACAACATCCAATGTCCATGATCAGGAAACTTTGATCATCTTGTTAATCAACGAGCTAGTTTATAAGAGAGGCATAACTAGGAACTTCCTTTTGTTTATTAAACACACATGTATTAACGTTTCCGTATTAATACAATTATAGCATGTAAAATAAACAATTATCATAAACAAGGAATACGATAATAACCACTTTATTATTGCCTCTCGGGCATATTCCCTTCAAACAAGGTACAAGTGCAATGTTGAAAATGTTCCCCGTGACAGCACGGTTCTGCTAATTCCAACTTATAAGTGCAAGCATATACAACAAAGTTGTCACAATGGTTCAAGTTTATTAGGGGCAACGAATAAAATGTGCCATCAAGTTCGTGAGGGCTTTAATCACTAAGCTTTCACATAACAAAATAGTTTTTAATTGGAAGATAGTTGAAAACAAGAATATACTTGGAATGGTGTAACACACCATGCATAGGAGTTTATAGTGGACACTTCGGAAAAAACTTGGTTTCTTGGGAGTTGGAAGCATGAGTTGGGCTTACTCATACAAGTGGAGGCTAGCAAAAGACTGGGAGCAACCAACTAAGAGAGCATAATGGCCATAATCATGGAGAGCAACAAAGCATTACTAATCAAAGCAAAGAGTGGTACTACAAGTCAAGAACTAAATTATCATAGAGGCTAATGGTGACTTGTCAAAGTCATAACATGGTGTGATCATGTTCCAAGTCAACCCAAGCAAAGCATCAAAGGATAATACCACAATATTATGCTTTTGCATGCTAAAACAATGCATAATTTATTCAAGGCACACTAAGCAATCCCAATTGTTTGGAACAAGACATGCTACAACAATAATCACTAAGCATAATGTTAAAATAACACTTAGCATGTCATGCTAAAATCTAAGTCACAGTCAATGCAAGCTCATCTTGCACTTCAAGCAAAACTTACTACTCCTTTCCAAACACCAAGCAAACTCATTTTCAAAACAACACAGCGAGAACGGGGGTCCAAACTTCTCAAGAAAACTAAATAAACTAAGCAAAGCAAACAAAAACTAAGACACTCCAAGAACAACACAACTGTGCATGAAATAATAAAAACGAAGTGTCTAGACAGACCTGAGCTTTTTATTGATGAAGAAGAGGATGCCTTGGACATCCCCAAGCTTTGACGCTTGTACCTCTTGGATATTTCTTGGGGTGAAACCATGGTGGCATCCCCAAGCTTGATCTTTTGTCCATTATTCATCTCATTGCATCATTCTCTCTTTACACGTGAAATTTTCCTTCATACAAAACTTCACACAATCTTCATTAGCAACATTAGCTTATTCAAAAGATATTAGACCACTGGCAAAGCTTTGAAACAGCAAGGCTTTTCACTAAAAACACAAGCTATTGTAGTAACTCCTTTAAAAAGCTCAATTTACCTGAAGAGAACTCAAAAAGGAATCAATAAGAAGCAAATGCAAATAATGACAGAAATCTGTCAAAACAGACCAGTAGGTAGAAACCGATTTTTTCGAACATCTTGCTTAAATCAAAAAGTGTTGAACTAACGACAGTTATCTAACATACTGGGGGATTTACTCGTAAATTTTCAGCTCAATCCGAGTTACAGAGCCTCCTCAGGAGGACAGAAATCTGTTTCGGGACAGCAACTCCCCAAATCTTACTTCCCTCTCATTAGAGGTCATTCTTGGCACAAAAAAAAGAACAAGGAGAGATCATTACTAAAGTAATAACTTCCAAGACTAAAGGAAACTCTTGGGTTATCTCCCAACAAGTACTTTTCTTTAATGCCTTTAAGTTAGGCTTGATAGCTTGAGAAGATGCTCACATAAGAATATGAATTGAAGTCAAAGAGAGCATCAAGAAGAAAATTCAAAACACATTTAAGTCTAACCCTCTCCCTATGCATCTGAATCTTGTACACAAATAAATTCAAAAAGAACCAAGTGACAAGCATAGGAAGATAAAACAAGAGTAACTTCAAAACTTTCAGCACATAGAGAGTAGCATCATAATAATTTTCAGTACCATGAAAAATTCTACAACCATACTTTCCTCTCTCATAATAATTTTCAGTATCATCATGAATAAACTCAACAATATAGCTATCACATAAAGCATGCTTTTCATGATCTACAAACACATAATTTCTATCAAGCTCAAAAATAGTGGGATTAAAACCTTCACAGGTTTTACCCAAAGTAAATATTTCAAAAGGATCCATAGGAACATAACATTCATCCTCCTTTGGTAAGCATGGGGGACAATCAAATAATATAAGGGGTAAAGAGTTACTCTCATTAGAAGGTAGACATGGGTATATCCATTCTTCCTCCTTTTGTTCATCACTCTCCTCCTCTTTTTCATCTAATGAGCTTCCAGTTTCAATAATTTCTTATTCCATAGGCTCCTGCAAGGCATTAGTCTCTTCCAGTTGTGGAAAGCACCTATTAAAATATTCAAGAATATAGCCATTTGCTTCCTTGTAATTGTTAAAGCAAAATTTAAGTATCTCATAAATCTCATGTTCATAGGTGCATCATCAGTATTTTCAAGCAAGCTGGCAAGTTCAAATGCAACCTTGAAGGCAATAAACTCTTCAATTTGTTCCACATCATAAAAGTCATAATTTCCTTTAACATAAGAAGATATGGTAACATTATCATTATACTCACATAGAAAGGGTAGGTATTTATACCTCCTGCATCAGCAAGCTTTATCAAAGCAATAAGTAACATTATAAATAGAGCACACGTCTCTAGCAATAGTATTCAACTTATCAATTTGTTCCCATAGGTGTTTACCTTTTTGTGAAAATGGTGTTCCTTATAATAATACTTTTGTTCCTCTGATAAGTTGGAACCGTATCTATAATTTTTGATGCTCCATGCTTGTTTAGTATCTACTTTGCTTTACTTGTCTACACTTTGAGGTGCTTTTTACATGTTTTCTGGTACTAACCTATTAACAAGTTGCAACAGTGCCAGATGCCTGTTTTCTGCTGTTTTTGGTTTCAGAAAAGTTAGTAAACAAATATTCTCGGAATTGGATGAGACAAAGGACAAAGTCAATAACTTTCCGTGGGGAACAAGAAGTCCAGAGGAGAGACGAGGAGGCCGACCAGGGGGGATAGACCCACCCTAGGCGCGGGTGGGCCCTACCCCGCGCCTGGCTAGGGTTTGCCCGCCCTGGCGGCCGCCTCGGTCTCCCCCTTCGCCTATAAGAAGCCCCCGATACAGAAACTCTCAGTACCCGATCAGAAGTCCACGAAACTGTCTGTAGCCGCCGCCACCATCGTCCCTAGATTAGGGTGGGGGATCTAAAGCTCTTCCCGACACCCTGCCGGAGGGGAGATCATCCCGGAGGCCTTCTCTCCGGTATGATTTGTGAGTAGTTCCACCTTGAACTATGGGTCCATGTAGTAGCTAGATGGTTGTATCTCCTCCTTTGTGCTTTCATGTATAGATCTTGTGAGCTCCGTTCATGATCAAGATCTAATCTATTTGTAATCATGCATGTTGTGTTTGCGGGGATCCGATGGATATTGAGATTATTATGTTGGTTTGATTAATGGTTCTATCTTTATGATTCTATCATGTCTGTGTTGTTTGTGATCTTGCATGATCTCCGTTGCTAGTGGTTATATTGGCCAAGTAGTTGTTAGTGACTCCAAGAGGGAGTATTTATGCTCGATAGTGGGTTCATGCCTCTAGTTTCCAAGGGAAGTGACAGAAATCTCTTCGGTTGTAGATGTGATGTTGCTACTAGGGAGAAAACAACGGTCTCTTGTTCATGAAACATGTGGACTGTTTACCTTACACACTTTGCTTAACACAGTTGTCTGTTGCTTGCAACTTAATACTGGAGGGGGTTCGGATGATAATCTGAAGGTGGACTTCTAGTCATAGATGCAGTTGAATTACGGTCTATGTATATTGTTGTATTGCCCAATCAACCTCATAGGATCTTTCTGGCTAGTAATTGCATTGTTATGCCTTGCTCAGTTCCTGTCAATTGCCCCGCTGTAATTTGTTTACCCTTCATGCCATGTTGTTTATCTAAGAGAGCACCTCTAGTGAAATATGGACCCCGGTCCAATCTTTACCATTGATACATCTTCCACTGTTACTTGTTTACTTGCTGCAAACCATTACCCTCCACACCATACGTTTAATCCTTGGTTACAGCAAACCGGTGAGCTTGACAACCTCACTGATTCGTTGGGACAAAGTGTTGAGTTTGTGTTGTGCAGGTCTCCACGTTGTTTGGAACACCTGTGTGACGTTTCCTTCCTCCTTCTGGTGCGATAACCTCGGTCTCAACTAAGGGAAGACTTGCTGCTTCATACCTTGCTCTTGGGGTTTCCAACGAAGCGCTTCCATGTCAAACACCAGGCGCCATCAAGCTTTCTGGTGCCGTTACTGGGGAATCTACTTCAACCTCTTCCACCTCGTCAAGCGCTATCAACAAGTTTTCTGGCGCAGTTGCCGGGGAGGCTAAGGACTTCTTCACTAGGGGAGTCCTTCACTTCCTTTCTCTTTACTTTGTTTTTAGTTTGCTTTGTTTCTTTTTCTTGGTTTTGTTTGCCTCTTTTCAAAAAACTCAAAAAAATTAGTCTAGCTTGGTTTGCTTTCTTTATTCAAAAACACAAAAAATTAGTTCCTGCTCTAGCTGCTGCTGCTGTTTTTGGCTTGCCCACCTTTGCCAAAATGAACTCTGCTGAGAACACCAAGTTGTGTGACTTCACTAGCACCAACAACAATGATTTCCTAAGCACAACTATTGCTCCACCTGCTCCTGATGCTATCTTTTATGAAATTAAGCCTGCTTTGTTGAATCTTGTGATGAGAGAGCAATTTTTTGGTGCTAGTTCTGATGATCCTGCTTCCCATCTTAATAGCTTTGTTGAACTTTTTGAGATGCAAAAGTATAAGGATGTAGATGGAGATATTATTAAGCTCAGGCTTTTTTCCTTTCTCCTTGAGGGGAAAAGCTAAAGAATGGTTGCTATCTTTGCCTAAAAATAGTATTGATTCTTGGACTAAGTGCAAATATGCTTTTATTGGAAAGTATTATCCTCCTGCTAAGATTCTTGCTATGAGAAGTGACATTATGAAATTTAAACAACTTGATAGTGAACATGTTGCTCATGCTTGGGAAAGAATGAAATCTTTGGTTAAAAATTGCCCTACTCATGGACTCACTGCTTGGATGATTATCCAAACTTTTTATGCAGGTTTGAACTTCTCCTCAAGAAACCTGTTGGATTCTGCTGCTGGAGGTACTTTTATGGGACTCACCTTGGGTTCTTCAACAAGGCTCCTTGATAATATGATGGTTAACTACTCTGAATGGCATGTTGAGAGAACTCCACATGGTAAGAAGGTAAATTATGTTGAGGAAACTTCCTCTTTGAGTGAAAAGATTGATGTTATTATGGCTATGCTTGTTAATGGGAAAGCTCCTCTAGATCCTAATAGTGTTCCCTTAGCCTCTTTGGTTGCTCAAGAAGAGCAAGTTGATGTGAACTTCATTAGAAACAACAATTTCAACAATAATGCCTATAGGAATAATTTTGGTAGCAACAACAATTATAGGCCTTATCCTCCTAATAATGGCAATTCCTATGGAAGCTCTTACAACAATACTAGAAGTTCCCCCTCTGAACTTGAAGTCATGCTCAAGGACTTTATTAGTAAACAAACCACTTTCAGTAAGACTATAGAGGAAAAGCTTTTAACTGTTGCGAAAAATATATCCTCTTTGTCTGAAGCTCAAACTTCCTTGGCTAATAAAATGGCTGCTAAACCTGAAACTACAGAAAACACCTTTGCTACTGCTCATGCCATACAGGTTACTATTGATGAAAATGTTAGGTTGTTAGCTCAACTTCATGCTAGGTGGGAAAGGTAAGCTGAAATTGATAGAAACAATAGTATGTGCACTATCACCACTAAACCACAAGTATCCCCTATTCCTCCTCCTACTATGCCTAAGCCTATTGATCCTACTACTAGTGATGCTAAGTTTGATTTTGATATTGACGGTTGCAATATTTCTGAAATGATTATATTCCTACAAAAGCTTGCTAGAAGTCCTGATGCTAGTGATATGCATGTTGGAGAAGTGCACGTCCAAATCGCGCCAGGGTCGCAGCGGGTCGGTCCGCCTCCTCCAGATCCAACGAATCCTCAGACTGATCGCCATGCGAGAGAGGTTGGGGATCCCCAAGCCTCCAAAGCATTTCGGCCTGCACACCCTGTCCCAGTTCACGTGGCAGTGGCCGCCATTTGCATTTGCCCTCCCAGCCCATAGGAAGCTTCTCACTATCCGCTGGATCTGCTTGAGCGTCCGCTTGTTGAGCCCCAGCACTATGACCTGGTGGAGCGGGATTGCCATGAGCACCGACTTAATCAACGCTAGACGCCCAGCCTTCGCCATCATCCCAGCCTTCCAGGAAGGAAGTCTATTCGCGATGCTATCCACCAGGGGTTGGAGGGCAGCCGCGGACACCCGTCGCAGCGACAGGGGGATCCCCAGGTACCTGATGGGGAACATCGCCACCTGGCACCCCATTACCGTCACTGCGTGGAGTGCAACCTCAAGGGAGCATGCGATCGGCGAGACCGAACACTTGGCGTAGTTGGTGTGCAATCCAGATGCCTCCCCGAAGAGGCCCAACAGCGCGCGGACTGAGCGCAGCTCTGCCTCATCTGGGTGACAGAAGATCACCACGTCATCCACGTAGAGGGAGACAGAGGTCACCAGCCCACGCGCAGTAATCTGCTTCAGCATGTCGTACTCAACCGCCCTGGACATCACCCTGTTGAGTGTGTTGATGAACAACACAAACAACATTGGCGACAGGGGATCGCCCTGTCTCAGGCCCCTCCGGTGCCATATTGGGGGGCCTGGCTCGCCATTGAGCAACACCCTGGTGCTTGCGGTCGAAAGCAGGATGGCCACCATCTCCCTGAAGCGGAGGCCAAACCCCACTTTCCGCAGCACCTCGAACAACAACGCCCAGGAGACCGAGTCAAATGCTTTGGCTATATCGAGCTTTAGCATGATACGGGGTTCCTTTAACTTGTGCAGATGGCGTGCCGTCTACTGAACCAACATGAAGTTATCATGAATGCAGCGCTTCTGGATGAAGGCGCGTCGGTTCAGGTCAACCAAACCTCTAAGCCTGGAGGCCAGCCTGGAAACCAACAACTTCGCCCCAAGCTTGGCGAAGATGTGGATTAGGCTAATCGGCCTAAACTCATCCAGCGAAGATGCGTCGCTCCGCTTGGGCAGCAGAATGATCAGGGCCTGGTTTAGGCCCCGGAACTCCTCACTATTTTCCATTCCCACATGTTTCACCATAGATATTAGTGGATAGTTGGGAGAGCTTACGTAACGCACATATTTCACTTGACAAAAAAAATTATCCAAGAACTTGTACTATTACTTTAGAATATCATATATTACAACCTGTTTGGCATATGCTCAACAAACCCTGTAGACCCGAGGAGAGCCATAGTGCCTTACAGTTATTAGTTCTAGCATAATTAGCCAAGAAAGACTGCAATTATTTTTACATCTTTCAAAACAAACTATCGAACCTTTAGTAATAATTTGCGTGGTTTAACTTTTTTAAAAAACATAGGCCTTAGGCGCTAATGAGGACGCTAGGATAAGATTTCCAGCCAAAACGACGGTTGTGTCTGGAATCCCAGGTTAAAACATAGCGTCGACGCGTAGACTTGCGGCGGGCGCTTGGTCTTTTTCTTCCTGTACCAGCTGAGCGTGAAGGAAGCGGGCATGCCCACAGCCAGGTGGTTATGCCCCTGTGATTAGCTCCCCACGTTAAAGAGTACGGCACTTACGGATTTCTTAATTTGATCGTATTTGTTTTTTATCTCTAAGCATCCGATTAAACGCCTAGCATTAAACATGCCCTGTCCTTAAGGCTTGAGACGGAGGGAGTAAGAATTTAGTCTCTTCGATGACCAGACCGAAGATTGGTCTATCAACTTCTCCTTCCCCCGCATCCGCACTATTTTCCACATAATCCACCTCAACACTTGACGATTTATATATGTGTGTCATAATCATTATAAAACTATAGGGGTGAGAATCCGTTGTTTACCTTGGTGGAGTTTCGCAAAAGAAAAGTTGAGAGTGCTGATTTTTGTCAAACTTATGCTGCCCTTCGAATCGCCCGGGGCCTTCGGGTACGCATGCATGTAGTTGGTACTATGTATGTACTACTCCCTCTGTTCAGAAATATAAGACATTTTAGCTTTGTGAAATAAATGTATCTCGATATTTTTTTATTGTATAGATTCACCCCGAACCTCTATAAACCTATATACTAAAAAACGTCTAGATGCATTCGATTCACAAAGCTAAAACGTCTTATATTTCTAAACGGAGGGATTACGATGTACCGTGTACCGTAGAATGCAGACTTCTCTCCTGCCTACGGGGTACGGGCGGTCCACCATTCCGCGCGCGCGTCTCCGCATACGGATCCAGTTAACTGAAACGTCCGCGTTTCATTTTTTTTGCCTAATAACCCGTACGTGGATCAGTACGTGATGGAAGCTTAACGAAGCAAGACTATCTCAGCCAGCGGCATGAAAATGTTTTCACGGTACGAACGATCGTCCCAGGTCCGTAGGTCGCGAACTCGCGATCGCAGGCGCGCTGAGAGCTAACCGGGATATGAACTCTCATATCTAGCTGTCACTCGGCAAGGCCGTGAAGTGAAACAAAGCTAGACTATGCACGCACCTTAATTAGTTCCACCACATCATGCTGGAGCTGGTAGACTACTACTACTACTACTAGTGGTCTTCAGGCGGTCGATCGATGCCAAGTAATTTCACAGCCACCACGCCACGCTACACAATACAATAATTCACATGGCGAGTATGATTCCAGCTAGCAAAAGCTTGTCTTGTCGCCATGTCAGTTTATAGGTTTGCTGCTGGCTGGTGCGACTGCGAATGAATGGCCTAGCTAATATTTTGTTTCATAATATAAGATGTTTTAGTTTTATAAAACGAACGTATTTAGATTGTTTTAGTGTATAAATTTAAAATGAATCTATACATTAAAAGAGGTCTAGATATACTCTTTTTACAAATTTAAAATATCTTATATTATAAAACAGAGGGAGTAGTAATTGGCTAGAGCCAACAAACTCGTTTGTCCAGCTCCGGTTTTTTTTTCACTCGCAAGATGATTTGCTGGCTCTGGCGATTTTTCCTCCTCCTTCAAAGCTGTCCCTTCAGGCATGGCATCGTCTGTTCATATGTGTACATATATGCCAAAGGAGCAAATACGCTTGCCATGCCATGGTTGTAAGAAAAGCAGGGTTGTTAATAACATCTCAATATTCATGATAGAGAAACCAGAATCATTTATTAACCAACAAGCTAGTGATGTATAGAGGCTTTACTAGGGACTTCAATTTAAGTTTACAAATCACAAAAGTATTAATGTTTTCTTGTTAATACTATTATAGCATGAATGTAAAGATTTATCATAAACACAAAGATATAATAATAACTACATTTATTATTGCCTCTAGGACATATCTCCAACAGTCTCCCACTTGCACTAGAGTCATCTAATCTAGATTACATGTTAATATACCGAACACCCATGGCAGTTTGGTGCTGGTCATGTTTTGCCCTCGAGAGAGGTTTAGTCAACGGATCCGCCACATTCAGATCTGTGTGTACTTTGCAAATTTTTATGTCCCTATTTTGGACATGTTCTCGAATAGCGTGAAAACGTAGCTTGATGTGCTTCAGCTTCTTGTGTGACCTTGGTTCTTGTGCATTGGCTATGGCACCCATGTTATCACAGTAGATAGACATTGGGTCCAGCGCACTAAAACCACACCCAGCTCTGTAATAAACTCTTTCATCCATATCGCTTCTTGTGAAGCCTCCGAAGCAGCCATGTATTCCGATTCAGTTGAAGATCTCGTCACAACGCTTTGTTTTGCACTCCTCCAGCTAACTGCTGCACCATTCAAAGTAAATACGTATCCAGATTGTGATTTAGAATCATCCGGATCGGTGTTCCAATTAGCATCGGTGTAACCATTAACAACGAGATGTTCATCACCTCCATAAGAAAGAACCATATACTTAGTTCTTCTCAGGTATTTAAGGATGTTTTTGACCGCTTTCCAATGATCCACTCCTGGATCACTTTGATATCTGCTAGTTAAACTAACAGCATATGCAATGTCGGGTCTATTACATAGCATGGCATACATTAGAGATCCTATGGCTGAGGCATAGGGAGTCTTACTCATCCTTTCTCTATCTTCAGCCGATGTCGGACTTTGAGTTTTACTCAAGGTCGTATTGGGCAACATGGGCAAGAACCCTTTCTTGCTATCTTCCATTCCAAACCTCTTTAGAACTTTGTCCAAATATGTACTTTGTGACAATGATATTAGGCGTCTCGATCTATATCTATAAATCTTTATGCCTAATATGTAAGCTGCTTCGCCAAGATCCTTCATTGAAAAACTATTATTCAAATATTCCTTGACACTATTAAGAAGGTCTACATCATTCCCAATGAACAATATGTCATCTACATATAGTATTAAGAATTCTACAGAGCTCCCACTCACTTTCTTGTAAATACAAGCTTCTCCATAAGTTTGTATAAAACCAAAACTTTTGATCACCTTATCAAAACGTTGATTCCAACTTCGGGATGCTTGCTTCAATCCATAGATGGACTGTTGAAGTTTGCATACCTTGTTAGCATCTTTAGGATCGACAAAACCTTTGGGTTGCATCATATACAACTCTTCATCAATGTCTCCATTGAGGAATGCTGTTTTGACATCCATCTGCCATATCTCATAATCATAATATGCAGCGATTGCTAACATAATCCTCACAGACTTTAGCTTCGCTACTGGTGAGAAAGTCTCATCGTAGTCAACTCCTTGAATTTGTCGAAACCCTTTTGTGACAAGTCGAGCTTTATGGACAGTAACATTACCATCAGCATCTGTTTTCTTCTTGAAAATCCATTTGTTCTCGACAACCTTTCGGCCATCCGGTAAGTCCACCAAAGTCCATACTTGGTTTTCGTACATGGATCCAATCTCGGATTTCATGGCTTCTTGCCATTTATTGGAATCTGGGCTCATCATCGCTTCCTCATATGTCGCAGGGTCATCGGTGTTGTCCACCAACATGACACTCATAACGGGATAATACCAATCTGGAGTGGTACGACCTGCGAGGCTCTGTAGCAACTACAACCGAAGTTTCACGATC
Source organism: Avena sativa (assembly GCA_916181665.1). NCBI lineage: Eukaryota > Viridiplantae > Streptophyta > Magnoliopsida > Poales > Poaceae > Avena > Avena sativa. The sequence continues at coordinate 157,977,631 of OV702294.1, read as the reverse complement.
ATCATCATTAGCTTCCTCTCTTATTGGTGCAGGCACCACGGGAACTTCTTTCGGTGCTGCGCTACTCGCAATTTCGAGAGAAGGTTCGACAACCTCGTCGAGTTCTACTTTCCTTCCAGTCACTTCTTTCGAGAGAAATTCCTTCTCTAGAAAGGATCCATTCTTGGCAACGAAGATTTTGCCCTCGGATCTATGATAGAAGGTATACCCAATAGTTTCCTTCGGGTATCCTATGAAGACGCATTTCTCCGCTTTGGGTTCAAGCTTATCCGGCTGTAACTTCTTTACATAGGCTTCGCAACCCCAAAATTTAAGGAACGACAATTTAGGTTTCTTCCCAAACCATAATTCATATGGTGTCGTTTCAACGGATTTAGATGGTGCCCTATTTAAAGTGAATGCGACTGTTTCTAATGCATAACCCTAAAATGATAGCGGTAAATCTGTAAGTGACATCATAGAATGAACCATATCTAAGAGAGTTCGATTACGACGTTCGGACACACCATTACGCTGTGGTGTTCCTGGCGGTGTCAATTGTGAAAGTATTCCGCATTTCTTCAAATGCTCGCCAAACTCGTAACTTAGATATTCACCTCCACGATCAGAACGCAGAAACTTAATCTTCTTGTTACGTTGATTCTCTACCTCACTTTGAAATTTCTTAAACTTCTCGAAACTTTCGGACTTATGTTTCATGAAATAGATATACCCATATCTACTCAAATCATCAGTGAAGGTAAGAACATAACGATAACCACCGCGCGATGCTACACTCATTAGACCACACACATCGGTATGTATGATTTCCAATAAGTCCGTAGCTCGCTCCATCATACCAGAAAATGGAGTCTTAGTCATTTTACCCATCAGACATGCTTCGCATCTATCAAGTGATTCGAAATCAAGTGATTCGAGAAGTCCATCAGAATGGAGTTTCTTCATACGCTTCACTCCAATGTGACCAAGACGACAGTGCCACATATAGGTCGAGTTATCGCTCGATTTCAAACGTTTAGCCTCAATGTTATTAATATGTGTATTTCCACTATCGAGATTCAATAAGAATAGACCATCTATCAAAGGTGCATGTGCATAAAACATATTACTCATATAAATCGAACAACCATTATTCTCGGACTTAAACAAGTAACCGTCTCGCAATAAACAAGATCCCGATATAATGTTCATGCTTAACGCAGGCACCAAATAACAATTATTTAAGTATAAAACTAATCCCGATGGTAGATGAAGGGGTAGCGTGCCGACCGTGATCACATCAACCTTTGATCCGTTTCCCACGCGCATCGTCACCTCGTTCTTCGCTAGCTTCCGTTTATTCTGCAGCACCTGTTTCGAGTTACAAATATGAGCAACCGAACCAGTATCAAATACCCAGGCACTACTACGAGTACTAGTGAGATACACATCAATAACATGTATATCGGATATACCTTTCTTCTTGATGTTGCCGTTCTTCAAATCCGCCAAGTACTTTGGGAAATTCCGCTTCCAGTGACCTTCTCCCTTGCAGTAAAAGCACTCAGTATCAGGCTTAGGTCCATCCCTGGTCTTCTTCATCGGCGCGGTAACTTTCTTACCACCCTTCTTGAAGTGTCCCTTTTGCTTAGACTTGCCTTTCTTGAATTTGGTGGTCTTATTGACCATCAACACTTGGTGCTCTTTCTTGATCTCCACTTCTGCAGATTTCAACATAGCAAACAGTTCTGGCAACTGCTTGTTCATGTTTTGCATATTGTAGTCATCACAAAGTTCTTGTAACTTCGTGGTAGTGATTGGAGGACACGGTAAATCCCCAAAGCATTAGGAATCACTATACCCAAGCTTTGAAGTTTGTTTGCGTGCCCAGACATCTTAAGCACATGCTCACTAACGGAGCTGCCCTCTTCCATCTTGCAGTTAAAGAACTTTTCAGAAGCCTCATAGCTCTCAATTGCCGCGTGAGTCTCAAAGATCAATTTGAGATCACGGACAATATCATCTGGGTCTGAATTCTCAAACCTTTTCTGAAGCTCCGATTCTAAACCATACAAGATAGCACACTGAACTGTGGAGTACTGAGTCTTCCGAGCGAGGTAAACATTCTTTACTTCGTCGGCAGCATCAGCTGCAGGCGGGTCACCCAGCGGTGCATCCAGCACATAGGTCAAATTACCAGCTGTGAGGATAATCCTCAAATTGCGGAACCAATCCGCGAAGTTGCTTCCATTGTTTTTCAACTTTTCTTTCTCTAGGAACGCCTTGAAATTGATGGTAGGGGCCGCCATTGATCTACAACATATTTGCAATAGTTTAGACTAAGTTTATGACAAATTGAGTGATATTTAATAGTTAAATTAATCTAGGTGAACTCCCACTCAAAACAATATCCCTCACATTGTTTTAGTGATCACACGAACCAAATCCACCACATCAACACCGGTCATCACGAGAGTTGATATAGTTTCAATGGCGAACAATCGACATGTTCATCATATCTACTATATGATTCTTGCTTTACCTTTCGGTGATCCGTGTTCCGAGACCATGTCTGTACATGCTAGGCTCGTCAAGATCAAACCTTAGTTTCCGCATGAGCAAATCTGGCTTGCTCACGTTGTATACACTTGCGGAATCTAACACACCCGATCATCACGTGGTGCTTCGAAACAACAAGCTTTAGCAACGGTGCTAACTAAGGGTGAACACTTTATGACTTGAAATTCATGTGCATGAGGGATCATCTTATAATGCTACCGTCGTTAACTAAGCAATACAAGATGCATAAAGGATTAACATCACATGCAATTAATAATATGTGATATGATATGGCCTTTCTTCTTTGTGCTTCCGATCTCCATCTTCAAGCACGAACATGATCTCCATCATCACCGGCATTGCATCAAGGTCAATGACGCTTCTCCATGGTTGTCGTCCACCGGCTTCAACTATTACAACTACTTTGAATAGACACGCGGGTCTTAACATAAATTAAAGACAACCATATGGCTCCTGTCGGTTGCCAACTTACAATAAGGAACATTGCATACATCAAATATAAGCACAATCATGGCCATATCACATCACTGCACACCCCTGCAAAACAAAGTTAGACGCCTCTACTTTCTTTGCATGTTTTACGTGGTTTGGGGCTTTCAATAAGTGTCGTTCTAACTTACGAACATGAACCACAACATTGATACTAGTATTGTTAATCACCCATTGTAAATTGGATCTTAACTATGCTAGGAGAAACAGGCACCCGCAAAGCCACTTATGCAATACAAGTTGCATGTTAAGCGTGGAGCAAGTCTCATGAACGATGTCATGTAAGGTTAGCCCGGGCCGCTTCATCCCAACATCCCGCAAGATACAAAGTACACAAGAAGCAATCGACAATAAAAGCATCAACGCCCACAATGACCATTGTGTTCTACTCGTGCAACAGATCTACATATAGACACGGCTCTGATACCACTGTAGGGTTTCGTAGCATGGAAAACAAAAAAATTCTACCGCATACAAACAAACAAGCCAAGATCTATCTACTAGATTGTAGCAACGAGTCGATGGAATAAATCACCCTCGAAGATTCCAAAGTGTTTAACGAGAGCGGATTCTCGTGGGTGATGTAGTCGTACTCTTCCCGATCTCAAGATCGCGTAGACAATCCTTCCGGCGCTGCGTTCCGGCAGCGCTCCCGCAGTCGGTCACACGTTCGGTACTCAACGAAGACCTTCCTCTCCCTTGTTCCAGCAGGCAGCGGAGGTTGTAGCACTCTCCTCGCGATTCCGGCAGCACAACGGCGTGGTACCGGAAGTACAAGGGAGATCTCGCAGGGCTTCGCCTTAAGCCGGAGCGAGTATGGTGGACTATGAGAGAGCCCTCGGCGATCTAGGGTTTAGACACACCGAGGAAGAGGTGCTAGGGCCGGCGGCTAGGGCTTGGAGGTGCCCAAGTCGGCGGCTAGGGGAGAAACCCTAGGGGGGGCGGCGGCTATGGAGGGCGGCGGCTAGGGTTTAGAGGTGGGGATCTTGTGTACTAGGAGGGGCAGCCCTGCCCCTCCCTTTATAGGTGGGAGGCGTCGGCCAAGGGGAGGGAGTCCCTACCCAACTCGGTTTCCCAAGGGGGCCGGCGGTGGAGGGGAGGAACTCCTCCCCAATTCGGTTTCCACCTTCCCCTCCACTTCCCAAAATAGCCGTTTGACTTTTCAAATTGGCGTTTGACTTTTCAAACAAGGATTTGATTAAACCCTTTATTTTGTTCAGCGATGACACTTAGTACATGATGCAATCATTCCAACTTGGTATGACACATTCATGTACCCTTCCCCTTCAGAGTGTCGGACCTTCCAAAACCTTCAAGAACATTCCCGATGAAAACACCGGAACCATTCCCCAACTCCGAAACAGGACTTTCCTTATATGAATCTTATTCTCTGGACCATTCCGGATCTCCTCGTGATATCTCGGATCCCATCCGAGACTCCGAATAACATTCGATCTCTTTCTCATCATTCCATAACTACTCAAACAACGTCGAATCCTTAAGTGCGTCTCCCTACGGTTCGTGAATTATGCGGACATGATCGAGACACATCTCCGAACAATAACCAATAGAGGAATTTGGAAATTCATATGGCTCCCACATATTTCTACGATTACTTTGCGATCGAATGAACCACTTACATACGATACCAATTTCCCTTTGTCTCACGATAGTTTACTTATCCGAGGTTATGATCGTCGGTATCTCTGCATACCTAGTTCAACCTCGTTACTGATAAGTACTCTTTTCTCGTTCCCGTGATATGTGATCCCTTGTGAGCCAGTCACATGCTTGCAAGCTAATTGGATGACATTTCACCGAGAGGGCCCAGAGTATATCTATCCGTCATATGGATGGACAAATCCCACTCTTGATCCATGTGTCTCAACCAATACTTTCCGAACACTCAATGCCACCTTTATAGCCACCCAGTTACGGTGTGGTGTTTGATGTCATCAAAGCATCCATCCGGTAAAGGTGATATGCATGATCTCATGGTCGAAGGAATTAGGTTACTATGTATCAAAAATCATATAGCAATTGAACTATTAAAATGACTTGATCTTTATGCTACGCTTATCTATAGGAGTATGTCCACCATATCATTCTCCTAACGATATGATCTTGTTGTTAATAACATCTCAATGTTCATGATAGGGAAACCACAATCATTTATTAACCAACAAGCTAGTGATGTATAGAGGCTTTACTAGGGACTTCAATTTAAGTTTACAAATCACAAAAGTATTAATGTTTCCTTGTTAATACTATTATAGCATGAATGTAAACATTTATCATAAACACAAAGATATAATAATAACTACATTTATTATCGCCTCTAGGGCATAACTCCAACACCCTTGATATCTTTCATCAACCTGAATTCTTCTTTGCTTAAGACATATACAATGCGGTGATGTCAGCCTTGCTTTGTACCTTACTGCCAAGATCTATCTTTGCTTAACGAGGTTGCTCAAGGTTTCACTTAGCGACCGGAAATCGCTGTTCCACCACAAAGGAAAACATATCCAGTCTATGACTTGGATGTGTGCGGGTCCGAAAGGTACCCAGCATATGCATAGCCTACAACAGATAGGTCTTGGTTCTTTTGGTAAAACAAGCCAAGGTCCTTTGTCCCTTGTATGTACCTAAAGATGTCCTTAACGCCTTTCCAATGCCTCTTGGTAGGCTCAGAACTATACCTTGCAAGCAAATTGACGGCGAATGCAATATCCGACCGTGTACAATTTGCGAGGTACATAAGTGTGCCAACTGCACTTAAGTAGGGGAATTCCGGTCCCAGAATTTCCTCCCCCTCTTCTTTAGGCCTGAACGGGTCCTTGTCTTGCTGCAAAGATCTTCCGACCATCGGGGTCTTAGAAGGATATGCCTTTTCAAACCCAAATCGTTCCAACACCTTCTGGGTGTAGGCCGACTGGTGAACTAGAATCCCAGCAGGGGAATGCTCAAGTTGCAGACCCAGGCAGAACTTGGTTTTGCCTAAGCCTTTCATCTCGAATTCCGACATCAGGTAGGAACTCGCTTCCTCAATATCGTCAGGTGTACCGATTATATTCAAATCGTCCACGTACACCGAGATAATACAGAAACCATCCTGGGATCTCCGTATAAAAACACATGGACAATCTTCATTGCTCGCGTAGCCCTTCTGATGAAGAAAATCGCTTAAACGATTATACCACATCCTACCTGACTGTTTTAGTCCATACAATGACTTCTTAAGTTGAACACTATATAAGCTCTTGTTTGCTCTATCCTGGTTCGGGACAGGGATTCCTTCTGGTACTTTCATGTATATGTCCGAATCCAAGTTACCATATAGGTAAGCGGTGACAACATCCATTAGTTTCATTTTTAAGTCCATGTTTACTGCCATTCAGATCAAGTATCTAAAGGTAATTCCATCCATGACTGGGGAGTAAGTTTCCTCAAAGTCGACACCTGGTCGCCGAGTGAAACCTTGAGCAACGAGCCTTGCTTTGTACCTTACTACTTCATTATTCTCGTTTCTCTTTCGAACAAAAACCCACTTATGGCCAACGGGGCGAATGTGGGGAGGAGTTAGACAAACAGGTCCAAATACCTCTCTTTTGTTTAACGATAATAATTCAGCAGTAAAATGCCTTCTGCCAATCTTTCCAATCCGACCTTTTCTTGCAATCAGCGAGCGTGTTAGGCTCAGGGTCAAGATCTATGATTGAGGCAATTTTCTTGGCAAAATTAACGTCGACATTTGCCATGGCTCGGTTGTATGACTCGCCCGAATTAATATAGTTAATGGCAATTTCGTCATGGAGTGCATCAGGCACATCCTCTTGCTCCACCGGATTTCCCAATCCAGGAGCTAGGTCCTTTAGCTTTCCCGCTCCAATGTGTGCGCACACAACTTCGCTGGGTATTTACGATATAGGAAAGTTCAAGTCCAGAATTTCGTGCACTGAAATATCCGTACTTGTGCCAGGTCTCAACTGGCTCCCCTCAATAGGGGCAGACTATAATAAATCTCACTTATCCTTTTTCTTCGGGCGTCCCCGGGTACTTGGGATTTGAGAAACCGGATTTCGTGTCCTCTTAGGCCTTGGAGCAGGAGCGGGTATAGCATCATTTTTCTTCGGTATTTCAACCCTTTCCGGTGCATTGCGTGCATGCACATGCGACTTTGTCACAGTATTTAAATCACTAAAATGATCGGGCAGTTGATTCGCTAGGGAGTGCAAATCTAGTATCTTTTGGACTTCTCTATTAGTCTCAACAGTGCGCGGGTCATGAGCGTGGATCCCCGTGGCTTTCCACGTGATTTCTCGACTTTTGTCATCCAGGGGTTGATTACCTCCCCCCAAAGTCGGAAAAAGATCCTCGTCAAAAATGTAGTCAGCAAAATGGACCGTGTGGCAGTCACCTGTCAAGGGGTCCAAGAACCTGATTATGGACACAGTCGCATAACCAACGTATATCCCCGACTTATGGATCGGTCCCATTGCTGATCGCTGGGGTGGTGGTATAAGTACATATACCTGGCAGCCGAACCTACGTAGGTGGGAAATTTTCGATGCCGACCCTTGCGCAAGTTGGATAGGAGAGTGTATGTTGTAGGCCGATGGTCGAAAGTTGATGAGATTAGCGGCGTGTAACACCGCGTGTCCCCAACATGTAGTTGGTAAATTACAACCCTGAAGGAGTGGTCTGGCAATGAATTTAATCCTTTTAATCAGTGCCTCCGCAAGTCCATTTTGAGTGTGGACATGCGGTACAGAGTGCTCAAGTTTGATTTTAGTTGCCATGCAATAATCATCGAATGCCTTTGAAGTAAATTCTCCGGCATTGTCCATTCGAATAGACTTTAAACGATAATCAGGGAATTTATTCCTTATTTGTATGATATGAGAGATCAACTTTGCAAAAGCATGGTTCCTTGTTGACAGCAGGCAAACATTGGACCATTTAGAGGAAGCATCGATGAGCACCATGAAGTACCAAAACGGCCCTGAGAGGGGCTGAATTGGACCACATATATCCCCTTGAATACGTTCCAAGAACGCGGGGAGTTCATCCTTCACCTTTAGGGGGGACGGTCTAATGATCAATTTTCTCGTAGCGCATGCGGAGCACACGAAATCATCGGGATTCGGGAAATTTTTCATATTAACATTATGGCCATTCGAGTTGTTAATTATATTTCTCATCATCCTAAGACCGGGGTGGCCTAACCTATCATGCCAAAGACAGAATAGTTCGGAGCTTCTAAAGACAGTCTTAAGGGTTGTAAATAGGTGGTGCTACTATCTTAGTGTAGTATAGCCCAATAGCTAATGAAGGGAGTCTTTCGACAACGTGTTTACTATTTTCGTCGCGCTTGGTAATGAGTAGGAACTCCTTTCCATTCTCATCATCATCGGTTTCTACATGGAAACCATTTGCGCGGATGTCTCTAAAACTCAAGAGAGTACGAGTCGACTCCGGATACAACAATGCCTCTTCAATGATCAGAGTTGTTCAATTTGGGAGTATGATAGTTGCTCTTCCGAAGCCAACTACATTCGGACCGCAGCCGACGATCGTTATTATGTTACCAGGGTTTTTGGTAATAGACTTAAAATACTTTGTTTCTCTCAAGATGGTATTTGTGGTGCCGCTATCAGCAAGGCACGTTTCCTCCATTTGGGCGCCACACGCGTTCTAAAATATAGTGCTTAATTAATATAATGGAGCGAGGAAGATGCTACATCAAGTAAGTAAAAACACATAAACATTTCAGAACATCACACAACCAAATAATGGAATAAATGAATAAAATAAATGTCATCCAATCGCCGAAAACAAATAAATGTTATGCTCTCATAGAGCATACAACCATATCGAAAAATTGTATCTGATTATTTGCCGAAAAGAAATCATCACAACAAAAGGAGCTCAGGTGGATTCTGCAAAGAAACCATCAATCTTAGCCTGTATCTCAAGATCATTGAGCTTCTCTTCATTGGCTATCATCATCGAGGCAGCAAAGATGTCTAGCTAAGGCGGGGGGGGGGGGGCACAACGTGCTCAACCTCCATGGGCACGGCGGCGTTCGTGGGAACCGCCGAAGGTGCTGCCACTTGTGCTACGTCCTGCGCCACTACGGGCGCGACGTTCTGCACAGGCGCCGCTCCGGGTGCCAGTGGTGCCTCAACCTGGCCAAGGTGCGCCTCGCGCGTCTTCTTGTTGGCCTTGAATGCGTCCACGACGTGCTTAGGGGCCAAACACTGCCTGGAGAAGTGAGTCTTGGAGCCACAGCGGAAGCAGTCCTGGGGCCTTGCCTCCCCCTTGCCCGCCTTGCGTTGCTTGGCCGGGTTGGAGGAGTTGGGGCCCTTCTTGCCCTTCTTGCCTCTCTTCTTGTGGATGGGCTTGCGCACCTTGTAGGCACCGGCATTAGCCTCATGACTTGGGCCCCCCGCGAAGGGTTACACGGAGAAGTTCTTTTTCAGAACATTATCCTGCGCCTCGGCCACCTGGAGAGCATCAATAAGCGCTGCACATTCCGTGAATCCTTCCTGGCGAAAGTTTCGCGAGGACTGGATGTTGTCCGGATGGAATGTGGAGAGAGTTTTGTCTATCTTCTGCTGATCGGTGGTACTGGTTCCACACAGCTCAAGAATGGTATAAATCCGGTGCAACCTGGAGTTGTACTCTCCCACTGTCTTGAAGTCCGCAAACCTCAGACGAATCCAATCTGCCTCCGTCTGTGGCTGAATGGTGTACTTCAGCCTAGAGAACCGCTTGTTGAGGGCGATCCAAAGGGCAGAAGCACTCCGTTCTGCCATGTACTCGTTGTTGAGAGTCTCACACATGTGATGGCGGAGGAAGTGCAGGGCTTTGACGTTGTCCGCCGGGATGGTTTTGCTGGGGGCCGTCAGGGTCCCCGCAATCAACGCATCCTTGATGCATCGGCCCTCGAGAACGATCTCAACGTCCGAGGCCCAAGTCAGGTAGTTAAGCCCATCCTGGGTCAACTCCGTTAACTCGCGGCTGACGATTCCGGTCATCTGCAATTTATGCAAAGTGTGTAAGATTACAGCAGGTAATCGGGTGCATAAATGCGATAATCGATACAATAATTCAAATATGACGGCGTTCCAAAATTTAAAAAAACGGTACATGCTGACTATGTAATTTGAAGAATTAAAAGTATAAAGGACATTTAATTACAGCAGAAAACATAGTACAAAAACATGTACGAAGAAATGGTATAGTGGACATATTCTAAACATGAAAAATGGTCCAAAAATAAATAAACTGGGCCGATCCCTGTCTGAACTGGGCTGCATGCGTGCAACGGCCACCCCCACACTTCCTGCCCACGAGTGGGGGAACGACGCTAGTAGCGCCCGAGGGGGTAGTTGCATGCATACACGGCATGCGTACACGGCATGTTCGGCCAGGTCGCCGGCGCCGTTGGCCAGCAGGGCGAGGCGGGGCGGTGCACGTCGGCCAGCAAGCGGCGGCGCGCGGGTGGCGCAGGGCCGGCGAGGCGGCCAGCAAGCGCGCGACGGACAGCGGCGCGCGACGTCGCAGCGGCGCAGGCCAGCAGCAACGCAGCGGCGCGGCGGCCAGCGGCGGCTCGGCCAGCTCGGCACGGCGCAGGCACGCGGCGAGCGCGCGGCGCAGGGCCGACAGCAGGCAGCGCTCGGCGCGGGCGGCGCACGTGCGGGCGGCCAGCGGGGCGGCGCGCGGGCATGACGGCGGGCAGGCTCGCGGCCAGCGGCTGCAGGCCGTCGGGGCTGCGCTCGGCGCGGGCGACGCGCGTGCAGGCGGACAGCGGCGCGGCGCGCGGGCGCGACGACGGGCAGACGCGGGGCCAGCGGCAGCAGGCCGTCGAGGCTGCACTCGGCGCGGGCGGCGCGCGTGCAGGCGGACAGCGCTGTGGCGGCCAGCGGGCGCGGTGGTAGGGAGGCGCGCGGCCAGCGGCGTGGCGAGCGGGCGCGGCAGCGGGCAGGCGCGCGGCCATCGGGGCGGCAACAGCCCAGCGCACGGCGGCGCGGCCAGCAGGGCCAGTGCGGCGCGGGGCGGCGCGCGTGCACGCGGTCGGCGCGGTCAGCAGCCATGGCCTGCGCATGAAGCAAACGTGTGTGTACGTGCGGTTGCAAAAGAATAGGTGAAAAAAAACTGTAGATCGATCCGATCTACTAATTAAAATGGCTAAGATCAGTCCGATCTACTAAATAAAAATTAGATTGACACAACAGGTGCACTGGTATAGTCAACAAGTTCCTGATCCGGGAGTGATTAAATCGACATTGGTCGGCGACAGCAGGTCAGCTCGACTCCTGGGAAGGAAAATCCGTATCTTAGATGGGATCTGATCTAAGATCTGAACGCAAATCTTGAAAGGAAATCGCGAGACGAATCCATTTTTGCGGTCAGATTCGGGTTACCTTCAACAAAAGTCTGCGTGATGCAGGCTCGATGGTGACTTGACGGAGGCTCAACGGAGAGACACGTGCTGGTAACGTGTTGAATACCCCCTGCCGGCTGGCCGGTCCCGAGACTGTTCCATACCCGAGGAAGAAGACTAGAGTCGAAGGCACACAGATTACACAAGAAAATGGCACAGGTAATAAAAGGAAACTTTATTGATCTTTTCTCGGTAAACTCCGGTACAATGATTGCTCCTATATTTATAGATTAAGTGGATAGCATACCCACATGAGCCAACCCTACTTTGGTAGAGGTCATACCGAATGGGCCTCTACCAGTCCAGTTTCCCAACAAGAGTAATATGATGATTTTATTCATGCACCATATCCTTGAACAAGCCTTAGAGTAAGAAGCTGAGCTCTCGGAGTGACATTCGTGCACCATGTTCTTGGGCAAGGCTGCCATTGCTAGGGACGGACCTGGACCAGGACGACAACATGGCGTGAACCTACATACGCGATGACCAATGCTGCTGAAGTGTTCATGGGGCCCACGCACGCCACGGCGGTTGTCGTGTGGCTGTGGCCGCATGGCGCGGCACCGGTGCGCGCTGTTATGGCCAGGGATCATCGGCTCATGGGACATGGCTGCTGCAGGACGTGGTGATTACGAGTGGTCTTCGACTCGTCGTTCTCAGCTCTTTTTTCAAGCGCTCCACGACAACAGAGGGGGTAGTTTGGTCTTAGAGAAAGAAATCTCACGGAACAGACTAACGGAATGGACGGCGATATCATATAAGCCAAAAAAATTAGCCCAAGTGACACATAGGAAAGAAAATCTTTTTCGGTGTCAAATAGGGAATCAAATTTTTAAGTAGTGTTAAATAAGGAATTCTCTCTTTTTTATTCTTGCCACGTTGGATTTTTATTTAGTTGGAGGAGGAAGAAACAAGAAATAAAAGTTTGTGTTCCCTTAGCTAAGGGATCGGATGATCTCTTAGAAATAAGAAAAATCTATTTTCTCTATTGTATCATATATCTTTTCTTAACCAATCAATTTCTTACTAAAAATAGCTAATTCTTATTAATTGCTAGAGATATCAATAAGTGATATTACATTGTATAAGTTATATATTATGTCTTTTTTAAATGATATGGAAGAAGACATGACTTCCCTAGCATTTCATCCCACACATTGGCCAAGTAGAGTGGTACTGAATCTTGTTATTCTCGGTTCAGGTGGCATTATTCTTACAGTACGCTTTTTTACTTTTGTTATTCTTCTACAATTATTCCTTTCTTCAACTAGCTCCATGACATTCATGTTTTCCACTTCCTCAATGTATCATATCTAGGATACTCCCTCAGTCCGCAAATAAGTGTACATCTAGCTTTTGCCTAAGTCAAAGGTAACCAAATTTGACCAATTTTATGGAAAAATATAAAAACATACAATATATCAAATTGACATACTATGAAACTAGATTTAAAAATAAAGCTAATGGTATCAATTTAGTGTCATAAATGTTGGTACGGTATCCTAAAAAGTTAATCAAACGTAGTAAAGTTTGACTTAAGACAAGGCTAAAAGTATATTATTTGTGGACGAAGGGAGCAGGTCCTAGGTCTGCCTCGGTGCCTTGCCAGTTAGTCGATTACCAACCCTGAGAAAATTAAGGAGCATCCGTGTTTCCATGATATCTTTCACAAACCTGAATTCTTCTTCGCTTTATTGATCACGCCTCACTTTGGCCATTTAGAGTGTGGGTCAAGCATCTCTGAGAGGATAGGTACCGAATCTTGTTATTCTCGGTTCAGGTGGCATTAGAGCATTTCTAGCAGATCCCGTAAAACGCCCCGACCCATATAATTTTGGCGGGTATACGTCCATATAATTTTTACGGGGGACGAGAAATGCACCCCCTCGATCTTTAAAGACTGGGTTTCGACCGTCGTTTCTAGGTCTTGACTTGGCTATTTGCCACGGCCCCCCCACTCCTCCGCCAAGCTTTCCCTCGCACCGCTGTTTAAATCGCTGCCCTCCGGCGAGCAATTAATCTCCGCCAGCTTTAGATCCGGCACACCGCACGTACGCGATGTACCGTCAGGGAGGTCACCATGGCGTGGGGGTGGCCAAGTTGGTCGTTCGACGGCCTTATCGCGCGGCCGCGAGCTCGGTGCGACACCACAACAGTCTGGTGCCGCACGAGCTCCTCTGTCTCGAGACAGAGGAGTTCAACCGCCGCAGGTCGGGGGAGGGAAGCTCGCACGGACCTCGTATGTCGCCGCCAAAGAGGGAGGAGGAGAAGATCCCGGCGCCGGTCGACCGCATTGACACTAGCGCTGACTACGTCGACAATGCCTCCTTCGAGCACTAGATGGAGGTCATCGCGCGGCGCAGCGTCGCCGACGCCCATGACGATGCGGCTCACGCTCGTCGTGAAGACGAGATCGACACCATCCTCCTCGAACAGGGGTCGCTCGCGACCGCGAAGCACGCGCGAACAAGGTGGATATTGAGCTCGAGCGTGCGATGCAGGACAACAAGTTCTTCGATCTTGTCTCCGACAACTCCGGCCTCTACGACCTCGACCTGGGCTTCTGAAGCCGCCGTCGGAAGCATCGCCGCCACTCCCTAAGGCTCCGGTGAGCCTGATTTTGTGTCGAGGCTAGGGTTTAGCCGTGGCGACGGAAGATCCCCCAATATTTAGTTTTAATTTTGAGTTTTTGTACCTATGACCGCAGCGATGTATGTATGAACACTTGGAAATCTTCCGCGAATGTTTAAAATTCGTGTGTTTATTGTTCGATTATCTGGTTTCTGTTCTGCCCACGGTGTTCTGCGAACAAAAACGAGCTCAAACACGACGTGTAAACGAGCGATGGAAGGCATCCACGCCGTCGCGGCGTTCCTCTAGCTAACTTGCGAGGCGGCGAATGCATGATGGCAGTGCGTACTATGCGTTCGTGCCCTGGCCCTGGCCCTTTGATTGCTCGCCGGCCGGCCGGCCGTCCGGTTGGTGATGGCGGCCACCTAACCGACCACGTGAACGTGCGACGCCGACGTTGTGTTTCTGCTAGCTCCACGAAAGAATCGATCCCGCTATTAATGTGTCGTGCGTCTATACATACATACGCTCCATAGTCCATACCATACATGCTGGTGCGCAGGGCTACGGAGTAGGGTAGTACTTGCCTACCTTGCTGTTGGCATTTACACACACAAAGCACGGTTGTTTCGGAGTATACGTTAGTATTTGGGTCACTTTAGCGTATGTATATACTGGCTCATGCAGAATGAATAATAATAATAATAATACGGCCTAAGGTACGTACAGTATAGTACATTATTCCGTTACCAGATTTACACGGATTTGTCCGCTGGCCACGTACGCATGTACTGCACGGTACTTTACTGTTCAATGACCGATCTCCCTTTTTCTCCATCATCGTGCAGGTCCTCGTACAAGGTACTAGTACTACAGTGGAAAAGAAGCGGGGAAGGAAAACCATGGCGTGTCGCACGATCAGCGCCGCGCGGCACGCACCAAGGTCGATCGGCGCTAGCTGTGTAGCTACAGCTCCTACTCGTAGCGGCAGCAAGTGAAGTACAGGATGGATGGGTGGATGGTGGTTAAACCCACGCGCTACCTGTTCTGTTCGGGGCAGGCAGCCGAGGTGAGGTGACCTGTAGGCGTGCGTGAACAGACGATATTTTTTTTTTAGGATTTTATTCACCGTTCCTTTTCAAAGAAAAGAAACGCAAAAAACCAGTATCCAACAGTTTAACGATTACAAACAACAGAAAAACTAACGGGTAGAGGAGAGCTAACCTCTATAACTACCACAGAAACTTTTAAACTAAACATTCAGGATACGACGCTCGAGAGAAACTACCCCCAGAACAACTACATAAGTCATCGAAAAACCAGGCTCCGAGGCCACATGACAGGTAACCTGAAACCACCAGCGGGAAGAAAAACTCAAAACACCACGTGAATAGAGTCCCCTTCCTCCGAACGCTGCTGCAGGTAACCCAGCGATGTCCTCTCCCCATGCATCTTCGCCAGCGCCGAGGAGTTCCAGGTCGAGACCCAACCAAAGCCTGGGCATGTCAGCACGGGGCAAGCCTCAATGGTCTTCTTAGTTTTCGCAGTAATCGTTCTGTGAACTGGGCCGTTTCTCCGCTTTCTAGATCCTTGAACGGCACTTTCCAGTTCCTCAGATAGGAAAGCACCAGACTCCACACCTGTTTCATATTAATCCAGATAGCTCTGTTAAAGACTAAACTATTTCTAAAATTCCACAGTCCCCATAGGACAGCCGCAGAAACTACATTAAAATGTAAATATTTCTTATTACACAACCATCTACCAGCTATTGATTCATAATTTGTAACTAGAATATGAAAAATCTTAAAAGCATCAGCCCACAAACTTCTAGCTACAATGCAGTCAAAGAGCAGATGATGAACAGATTCAAATTCCTTACAAAATTCAGACTCCAGAGGTTTAATGATACCACGAGCCCTCAAATTATCTCTAGTCATAATCTTATTTTGGGAAAGGAGCCACAGAAAAACTTGTACCCTTGGAGGAATTTTAAGCTTCCACACAGCAGGCAAAAAGATTTGTTTAACTCCTCTAAAATTTACTATGGCATACATGGAGCTTGAAGAATAAATACCTTTTGACTCAAACTGCCAGACCAACTGATCATCCTGAGTACTAAACACTATACTACTGGCAATAGTTATCAACTCTTGCCATTGAACCATCATGTCATCATTAAAAGTCTTCCTAAAGTCATTCCTAATCTGTGTACCATCCCAAACCTCAGCAACAGTTAAAGTTTGCTGATTCGAGATGATGTACAGATCCCAGAATTGTACAGCTAAAGGGGAATTACCAAACCAAACATCTTCCCAAAATTTTATTAATCTACATCCCCAACAACCCATTTATATCCTACCTTAACAGCTTTAGCAGCCCACATCACCCCTTTCCAAAAAGTGGAGGGATGAACATCTTGGCAAGATAAGATATTAGGACTCTTAGTTTCATACTTAGCATCAATAACTTTCCTCCACAAAGATCCCTCCCCTTGTATATACCTCTTGATCCAAGATCCAAGGAGACAAAGATTGAGATCTTGTAAATTTGGTATGCCCATACCTCCATATTCTTTTTTCATGCAAATAGAAGGCCAATTAGCAAGGTGAATCTTATGATTCCCTTCCTCATCATTCCACATGAAATTAGCTAAACTAGAATTTAAAAGGTTTAAAGCCCACTTAGGGAATTTGAAAAATGAAAGAAGGTACACAGGAATACTAGCCAGCACAGCTTGGATCAAGGTTTTTTTAGCAGCAGAGGATAGTAGCTTCCCTCTCCAACCAGTCATCCTTGCTAAAATATTTTCAAAAAGAGGTTGTAAATCCTCTCTACTTAGTCTATCAAAATGCAGAGGGATTCCTAAATATTTAACAGGGAAATCACCAGCTACACATTGAAAAATATCAAGGAAGGGGGCAATCTCTTCCTGATTTAAATTAATAGGAATTAATTCACTTTTATGAAAATTAATTCTCATGCTCGAGATCTGCTCAAAACAAGTGAGGATCCATTTCAAATTTCTAGCAACTACAATATTTTTATCTAGGAAAAGGAGAGTATCATCTGTATATTGTAAACTAGTCACCCCACCAGGGACAAAATTTGGGCATAGCCCCCTAATCAGGCCATGTTGAGCCCCTTTGATTAACATTCTAGAAAAAACATCCACTACAGAATTAAAAAGGAGAGGAGCAATCGGATCTCCTTGCCTCAATCCTTTTCCTGTGAGAATAAAACTACTTTCTACATCATTAATTTTAACACCCACAGAATCTCCAGCAGTAACCTGTTTTATCATTCTAATAAAAGTACTATCAAAACCCCTACGTTCTAGCACCTCATACAGAAATTCTAAGTTAACTCTATCATAAGCTTTCTCATAATCTATTTTTAAAACTAGTCCTTTATCTTTTCTCCTATGCACCTCATGGACAATTTCATGAGCAGTAACTACACTTTCCAGAATAAACCTACCCTTAATAAAAGCAGACTGATAAGGAGAAATTAGTCTCCCAATTATCTTGGCATATCTATTAGTTAAGACCTTAGTAAAAATCTTAAAGGAACAATTCAACAAGCTAATAGGCCTGAATTTCCTCATAGATCTAGCATCATTTTCTTTAGGTATAAGAGTGATCATAGCAAAATTTAGTCTATACAAGTCTAGCTTATCTTGTGACCATGCATCAAACATGGCCAGCAGATCTGATTTAATAATATCCCAGAAGTATTGATAAAATATAAATGAGAAACCATCTGGACCAGGGGCTCCATCAGAATAAGAATCAAAGACAGTTGTCTTTATCTCTTCCTCTGAGAAAGCTCCACCTAAAATATTATTTTCATCAATGCTAACTTTCTCTTCACTAGATAAAAAATCAGGTCTAAGACTAATATCAGCCCTGGGTTCAAAACCAAAAAGATCTTTATAGAAATCTAGAGCTACCTTAAGCATTTCCTTTGTTACAGTAACAGGGCCCTCAGGTCCATCTAAAACAGGGATCATCTTCTTCCTTCTTCTCTGGTTAGCCACAACATGAAAGTAAGCAGTGTTCTTGTCCCCTTCTAGTACATCTCTATCCCTAGACCTTTGCTTAGCTTTAGTTTCCTCAAGAATCCAAAACTTATTAAGATCACTAAGGATAAAATCCAATCTATCCCTCTCCTCATCACTAAGAGGGCTAGTCTCAGATTTAATATCCAAAATATCATATTCTACCATCAAGTCTTTCTTTTCTTTTCTAATAGCAGCCTCTAAATTGGCACTCCACCCCTTAGCTAATTTCCTAAGATATCTAATTTTAGCTTGCCAAATATCAACAACATCTGAACTCCTAACAGTAATATCCCAAGCTTTCATTACCACTAGTTTAAAATCAGGTTTAGATAACCACCATTTCTCAAATTTAAACTTTCTATTTCTAATAATCTGAGCTTCACCAGACTCCCATACAATGGGAGTATGATCACTGCAGATTCTAGCTAAAGTTTTAGCACTAGCCAAAGGAAAAAGTCTATCAAAGTTAGTAGAGCAAAAAATCCTATCAATTCTACTCATAA
Organism: Avena sativa; assembly: GCA_916181665.1. Lineage (NCBI taxonomy): Eukaryota > Viridiplantae > Streptophyta > Magnoliopsida > Poales > Poaceae > Avena > Avena sativa. The sequence continues at coordinate 157,958,994 of OV702294.1, read as the reverse complement.
TAAGGTTCTCCTGGTTGTTACCCCAGGTAAAAGCTCTACCAGCTAATCCAATTTCCATCAAAGCCCAAATCTCTATCCATTCATTAAATTTATCTACCCATTTATAATCTACATTACCACTACTTTTATCACTAGCTGATCTGATTAAATTGAAATCCCCACCAATCATAGCAGGTCCATCCCAATTAACAAACAATTCATGCAATTCAGAAATAAAAGCCTGTTTCCTATCCTCATACACAGGACCATAGACAGTAGAAATTCTAAGAGTAACACCATTAGATTTAATTCTAAGCACAGAATTAACAGAGAAACTCTTAATCTCCCAACTAATTAGCTCAAAAATATCAGAGTTAATTCCAACTAGAATTCCACCAGCAGTACCCACATCAGGTAGATAATTCCAATCAAAATTCCTATTTCCTAACAAAGACTTCAAAAAGGATTTGCTAAATTGATCCTTTTTAGTCTCCTGAAAACCTATATAATCAACATTAAGTGGAGCAATATTATCATCAATGAACTTCTTCCTACCAGGAGCAGAAATACTCCTACAATTCCAAAAGGAGATAATCATTTAGCCTTTTTCCTGGGGTGCTTGCCCCGAGACTTATTAACTACCTCAATCCAGCCCTCAGCCAGACCATCAACCAACTCCTTCTCAGTAGAAAAGGTTTTTTCTAAAGACTCAATATTAGAACTAACAACAGACATGTCTACAGAGTCCTCTACAGATTCAGTAGAAACTAAATCCTCATTAATATTAACACCTACCACTACAGCCATATTATCTAACTCATCAACAGGTAAAACATTAAAAGGATTAGAGATCATTATACCTTTCATCTTTGGTTTCTCAAGGTTAACCATCTTCTTCCTTTCCATAGCCTTGTCCATCACCCTCTGAGACCTGTCAATCCTACTGCTCTGCCTGGTAGGATGAACAGGGCCCCATGCCTTTGGTTTTTTATTCTCCTAGCATCCTTCTCCAGATTCTGGTCCACAATTTCTTTCACAGAAGGTAAAAGACAGTCAGGCAGGTGTAGCCCCACCTCTTCAGCAGCCACTTTCCCAGCTTGGAAAGAACATTGTTCCTCATTCCAAAACCCAAAGACTTGATCCACCTTCCTAGAGGAAATGGGAGATTTATCCCACACAAAACCACCTGAGTTGTCAATCAAACCTTTGGTCTGGAGTATCTGGAACACTTTGTTTGCACTGAACACTTCATCCTCTTGGGCTTCATTGTCACCAGCCATCATTCTAGCTCTGACACCAGTATTTCCCTGAGCATCAGTGGTCTGATTACTAGCATCACTTTTATCTTGAGGGCCAGCATTCCTATCAGAGTCCATACCACCCCGCCTCTGGTTGTTCTCATTCCTTCTGTTCTGGTCAAGCTCATCTCCTAACAAATCATCAGCCTCATCACCCTCTATAGGAATTTCAGCTAGGAAGCCCAACTGAAATAAGCCCCCATGGAAGTGAAAAAGTCTGCTGCTAGGAATTTTAGTAGGATCCCTACATTTAACTTTCACCCTAACAGATTTAGCATTATCTTTGAAGACACTCAGCCAGTCAACATCCTGCAATATGCCACAAACAGAGCTAACCTGGTCAAGCACATTCCACTCACACCATTTGGCCTGGAGACCAGTCACATTAATCAAGGTATCAACTAAGCTTTCCAAAGGTTCTGGATCATCATTCCAAGCTTCTACTTTCACCCAGAGCCCATCCCTAGACAAGCCAAACCTGGGATAGCCAATAACCTGATCCACTAATATGTGGGGAGGAAATTTGACTAGAAAGACACCTGGCTGCCCTAGCTCCCTGACCTGTCAAGGCCAGTTTGTCTTGTATATTTTGGAGAATTCCTCAGCCAGTTCAGTACTAGAGATCATACCACCTTCTACCACAACTAAACCATAATTCTTTGCTGAAGACACAGGATTCACAATCACTTCAGGAGTCTCTATGTGATAAAATCCCAAGCCAGTAGCAGCACTCCCAACATATCTTGCCAGTTGGTGTGGCCTCTTCTTAACAGGGCAGACATCAGCTCTATGGTTGACAACCTTGCAGACAAAACATGCAGCTTGCTTGGAACAAACAGCCTGATGATGTCTAGGTTCCCCACATCACATACAAATAGAGCTGGTATAGTTTAGCTGAGATAACACCTTACTCCCTGTATTGATCTGTTCCTGCTGTGTGCCCCCTTTTTTCTTTGATTTACCCTGAACCTTAAGCTTCTGAGTTTCTCCACTACTCTGGGATTGCTGTTGTTGAGCACCCCCCTGGGAAGAAGCAACCCACTGATTTGACTGCAAACTGAACTGAGGTGGAGGATGATATGGTGGGAACCCCCCATGAAAACCCCAGTGTGGTGGCATATTCCCAGGCATGAAACCATAAGGAGGAGGTGGATGCTGGAATCCAAAAGAAGGAGGAGGCATCTGAGGATATTCATACCCTTGCATCTGCTGCTGTTGCTGCATCTGAGGTTGCATCTGGGGATGCTGCATCTGCTGCTGCTGCCAGGCTTCAGGTTTTTTGCCTTTCCCCTGTTTCACACCACCACCAGCCATGGACATCTGCTTTAGACCTGAAACTATAGGCATCACGTCCTCAACACCTAAAACTCTCAAGCCCACCAACTCCTCCGCCGCCAGCTTAGGAAGGAGAGAACAAACCCTCACAGTCACCATGGACGATATGGCCCGTCCGTCGGACATCCGTAGCGCCTTGCTGGGTTTCGTTTCGCGGATCACACCAAACAGTTCCGCTACATGTCTAGGGAGACGTGCTGGTCGATGAGTTTTAGAGCATCTTGACTCATGTTTTTAGAACGCCGATCCCATGGCGAAAATTATGTCTGGACGTCGAAATTCGGATCAGTCGTATTTTTAGGAACCTATTTTCGTTCGGATTTGGGTCAACTTTGGTTCAGACTTCCTAGTTCATTCCCAGTATCCCAGAAACAACCTGGAAACACCGGACGAAGCAAATTTGGCAAAAAAAATGACGTGTGGATCCGCCCAGTCAATGACGGAAGCCGAGTCGTCATCGTCCTCAGAACCCCACGAAGGTCACGCGTCGCCGCAATGCCGCGCCACCGCCGCCCTCTCGGCTCCCGCGACGGACCAGCGGGCAATAACTTTCCATCGTTTCCGCTTTTCCCTCCCTCGCCGCTACACCCCTCCCGTCCTCGCTCCCGCCTCGGCCTATAAAAGACGTACCCCTCGCCGAAACTCTCCACACTCTCTCACAGCTCCTCCCCCCAACTCCGACGAACTCCGAGCTCCCTCTTTCCACACTTTCCCATGGGCGAAAGGTTCCCCGGCGACCCAGCGGTGGCAAATAGTCGCGGAGCTACAGCACAGTGTATCATGGTGCACACTTGGTGTCACAAGAGGTAAAAACATTTGTTTCTCGGTGCACACATGGTGAAAATCTGTCAATTAGCAAAGGAAATGGATTTTTACCTGGGTCCTGTGCACCCCCTTGGTCTTATAGGGATCCGCCCCTGGTGGCAAACGGCTTCGGCCGCCGCAGCCTCCAGCCATGGTAGGCCCGCATGTTGTACGATGCGGGCTACATGGCATTGCCGGACATCTGCCTCCCAGCCGGCTGAAAGCTCAGCGCCGGCGGGATCCCGATTCCGCTGCCGCCAAAGCCCGAGGAGCTCGACGACGAGATCCACACGGCCATCGCCGCCATGGAGGACCCGGACCCTCGACGCATGGAGGACCACGAACCTCGCCGAGGATCCAGGCAATCGGGTCTTCTGGGAGTAGCACCTCGTCCACCGGCGGCAACATGAGCTCGCCCGTCACAAGGCCTAAATTTGCCAAATTTGAATGTTTAATGAAATCCGCCTAGATTTGCTAAACCCATCTGAATTTTAGCCGAACGCGGGAACTCGGCATGGAAATGCGAATGCGAGTGGAAAAACTCGACGTTTCTAAGCCGAAATCAAATTTCGATAAAAAAACTCGACGTTTCCAAACCGAAATCAAGTTTCGTCCGATCCAAAGTTGGTCCGGATTTAGGATTGCGCAACGGCAACGAGTGGGGATGCTCTTACCGCTGCCCCTCTTTGTGGACCTTCCGTGCGTGCGGTTGTAGACGCACGCACGGGGTTGCACTCGCTGGGTATACGACTATACTACGGCGATGACAACAACGAAGTAGCGGGATGGGTCCAAAGCTGCTGCTGCTGCTAGGTGGAATTCCCGGTACGGGCTACGGCGCGCGTGGACCTTGGTGCGACCTTACCGGAGTCTCGCCTCCACTGTCCACTCCACTCACGGAAGAGTCCTGCATGCTGCCACCACCGCACAACGGAAAAACTAAAAAGCAGGGTAATCAATCCACGGTCAAACAAACCACGCTGTGCTCCGCCCGTTTCGCACCGCACCAGTAATTACTTTCCGGCGATTCTTTTTTTCCCTGCGCTGTTGAAAACGTCTTAGCAGCTGGATCGAGAGTTACTCTAGCTAGTCTCCGGCACAGTGGTGGCATGGCTTCAGGTCGTCCAACGCAACGAGCATCAAGGCGCAACAACGTGTCGCCACGCGAGGCAGGCCCAAGGCCAAGTGTATTGTATCTACCTGGACCCCACTGCTGCAGTTACACGCAGCCAGCCGGCGCGGCCGGGCAAGGAGGGCCCACGCGTCATACCTGGTTCCCTCCTCTCCTACCAGTACTTGGGTGCTGTGTGGACCAAGCAGTTCGGCCGCGTGATCCGCCTCGGGTCGCGCGCGCCCGCAGCCTCTTCTTCTTCCCCCAAGGGAGAAAAAAAAAGGTCGGTCACTGCTACACAAGCAAGCGGCCAGTATTAACCCCGATTAAAAGCCCGTGCTAGTTCATTCCAGCACAGGTCAAATGCATAACGCCCGCGGCCACCCAAGTTATTAGTGGCCACTGATGACCAGCCGATGCGATGCAAATCCAGGGAGAGAGGGACGGGCGACACGTGGGCCACACCATAACTGCCGCTACCTCCGAACGTGGAGATCGAGTACTCCTCGGCTGCCGCTGCACACGCGCCTCGCAACTGTTTTCTCGGAGAGATCCGTGTTGCGAGCTAAAACTAGTAACAAATCCAGTCCAGTCCAGCTTAATAAAATTACTCCGTATTAGTTGGTGAGAGGGACGATTTGGTTAGCAGGATCCGGTGCATTTGTTTGATTAGTGCCGGACGGACGGAGGTGGGGCCCAACCGCACAGTGGGCGAAGGGGAATGTGGAAGTACTGTAGTAGGAAGCCAACAAAATTGCGGGCAAAGTACAGTCCTTTCCGCTGCCGCTCCCAGCGAGCAGCTGGAGGGAGGGACGGCAAACAGACGCAGGTGGGGGTGGGCACTGGGCAGCACCAGCGGCACAAGTGCAGACGAGGAGGAGCGCCAGAAACGAAGCGATCTTGCAGCTAGCTAGGGGGGTTCAAGCAAAAGCATCAGGGGCAGCCGCAGACGATGCTTTGGCCGATCCTACATTGCAATTGCGATCGCTATTTTGTTGATTACTGGCTTTACTACTACTACTACTACTACAACTAGTAGTTGCCTAATGAGAGTGGTGCATTGGTGGCATGGTGAAGTCTGTCCCATGCTATGCTATGGACAGTTGGAACAAGAACAGCTGGAGACTGCAACAGAAAGCAACAGTTTAGCTAGCTGAATTCTGCCATTTCCCATCATTTTTCCCCCTTGCACTCCCTGCTACCAAGATCGATCAACAAAAAACAAAGAGATAGCTGGCTGTTTGTTTGTTGCCCCCAGTCCACTAGTATGTTCCATAGCTTGAAACAAACGAAAAGACACACCAGAGCACTCGAGCTTCAACTTCAACTACACCAAGCAGCAGTTTCAGAACGAATTCTAAGCAGCTTCCAAAAGACGTCTCTTCCTTTCCTTTTTTTTTTTTCCTTTTTACCTTTTTGGCTTCCCTGGATACTACTACTAGTACGATCGCAAATCCGAACAAGACCGGGATCGTCTCCACTCCACTGGAAGAATCAACCGAAAGGAGCGCGAGATAAAGCGGCCGGATCGCTTGCTTGCTCTGCTCTGCTTTCACGAACCTGGCTTCTTGGACGAGAGGAAGGGATCTGACACGGCGGAGAGCTCCACGTCCTCGAACGGCGCGGGCAGGTTAAGATCAATGAGGTCCAGCCCTTTGATCGCGGCCGCGGCAGCGCCCGACGCGGCCACGACGGCGGCGGCCGAGCAGAGCTGGGACCGCTTGTGGCCGCCCAGAGCCTTGCCGGATGCGAAGACGCGGAAGCAGTAGGGGCAGACGTGCGCCGGCTTGGGGCTCTCCTCGGCGCCGCCGCCATCGCATTCCGCCAATGGCTGGAGGTGGGTGGGAGGAGGAGGAGGGAGTGGCGCGCAGCACCCGCCCCTGCCGCCGCGCACGTGGCTGGCGCGGTGGCCGCCCAGGGCCTGGTACGATCGGAACACCTTCTTGCACGCCGGGCACTGGAACTCCGTCCGCTTCTGCACGAGGACCTTGTCGCTCTCGTCGTCGTCGGAGTAGTCGGCGTAGGCGTGGGCGTACGGCCAGGGCGGCGCGGGCCAGGAGTCGCGGGAGAGCATCATGAGGGAGCGCGCGACGTCCTCCTCGGGCGTGGCGGCGTCGGAGACCGAGCTGACCGGCTCGGCGTAATCGCCCGATCCGACATGCGCGCGCTTGGCGTCCGGCGGCGAAGGCGACGGGTACTCCGCCTCGCTCTCGCGATCTGAGAAGTCGGCCTCGGCGAGGCGGACCCGCCGCTTGGGCTTGTCGCGGAGCACGTACCCTCCCTGGACGGCGTTCTTGGCGGCGGCGGCGGCGTCGTCGTCCCCGGGCGCGAGGGAGGTGGAGGCGGAGGAGGCGGACGAGATCTGCGACCTGGCGGCCGCCATGGAGTGGGAGCGCATGTGGCCGGCGAGGGCGCGCGGGCTGGCGAAGCGTCGGGAGCAGAGCTTGCATGTGTTCTTGGCCATGGCGATCGATCGATAGAGAGCTCTCTCTCTCGCTGGCTGGAGAGAGAGATATAGGTAGTAGCTAAAAATACGAGCTTTGGAGGAGGTAGGAAACGAAACGGAGTGTGCGAGAGAGTAGGAGGGCCAAGGAGGAGCCGCCTCCGTGGGGGTCTGGGGAAGTTGGAATATAGCGGAACTGCCAAGCTTCCACCATCAGGCTTGCCCTTTTGCCCCCACCCCCACCCCCACCCCCTCTTTTGTTTCTGGATGGCTCCTTGTATTCTTCAGTTATTATTATTATCATGCGTGTAAGTATATCAGAACCGTATTTTCTAGTTACTGAATTAATGGAATTGTATTTATTAGTAGTAGTACGAAAAATATGTACTGAATCTAATGTTGCGCTGTGAATGCGCGTGGTCCACGGCACAATCTTTGGGAGTATCCCTAGCTGCTGCATTGCGCACAGAATTGCTCTTCTGGCCACAAAGAATCAAGTCATTATTAGTATTTGTTACCATACAGGAATACGCGGCTTCATAATTTGCTACTACGATCTATGTATGTATGTATGCCTACTGTCAATGCAGGAATTCCGTGCATGGTTTTGGAAGGCGTCTACTAGGCTAGCACTAGCGCACGGCTGTCAATTCCTCCCTTTCCTGGATTTGCTCACCAAGGCTTTCCTTGCAAAACCAGGACGGCATGCAACCCGGATCGAGTAGAGCTCCTTGCTCTGCGCCTGCGCGTTGAGTGAGTTGGTCAGTAGGGTAGATGAAGAGCTGGGAGTAGGATGGGTACAAACAAAGGGTAGGTGACAAGATGGTTGGGAGAGAAGGAAGGAAGGAAGGAAGGAGAACAAAGTGCATTGCATGGTGGAGTGTGGCTAGGGGCATGACTCATGAGTGAGAGTGCCAATGAATCTCTCATCAGCTTGTGACCCGTGGGGGGGATCTAAATCGGATGGCAGTGTCACGCAAGAGTCACTTACACTGCACCACTGTTTTTGCACTTTCACGTTAAACTACTAGTCTACTAACGTATATGCCGAAGATAGTGAGTGAGTTAGGCTATGTTCAGCTCAACTTATACTGAAAATTCGAACGAGCTCAGACCGAGACGAGTTATAGGTCAAGCTATACAAATTGCTTCATACGCATATAGATCTCGAGCTCGTTCCGAGCTAAACAAAACCACACATATTCCAATATTACTTGGGTATAGACAGCAGAAAAATCCCATGCAGTACGTATAATGCCTTTCCAGATTTTCTTAATTCAATGTCACTAACAGTGGAATGAATAAATCCCATCCACAACAATTCAGGTGATAAATTACGCCCTTCCCTTTTAATATATAACAGGATTACTATATCCAATTATATATTTCTCAAGCTGATAAGCTAAATCGAGCGAGCTAGTGCTGGCTCAAGATCGACTTATGTTTCCAATCGAGCTATATAAGACAATTATACTTGGTTCGTTCCTTTTTAAACCGATCTCAAGTCCAGCTAAAAAAATAGTTAAAATATATGGATGATCACTGAACTCAACCACTTACCCGTCTTGGTCACCGTACATTGCGATACACTAGAATGTGTGTTGATGTGTCGTATGCAGTCACCGTCAACGATACATCGCGGTATGCGATGACGTGGCACGTGGTATCCCCATTGTCAGCCACTAGTGCCCGATAGACTATTCGTGACGCATGGTTCTTTTGCGAAATCCCCTTGCAAGCTCTGCTTCCCTCTCATTTGTCCTTCCTCTAGTCCAACAAAAGGGGCAGGTGAGCTGCCTCCTCCGTCCTCTCTGTGCAATCATTTCGAGGTGGGAGAGGGAGACACGAGCTCCGCGGCGATGCGGCGAGAGAGTGGTAGATGCGGTGGATCTCAGCAAAATGAAGAAGGAGCAGCCACAGAGGAAGCTGCAAAAAGAGCAAAATATGAGGAAAAACTAAGGAGTGAGGCCATTGCCCCCGCATCATATGGAAGAACTAGTCCAGGTCCAAGCGAAGAAATGACATGTGCCCAAGAAAGCCAGGAAAGTCAATACGTTTGATGAACTTAGACCCAAAATGTGAAATTTGTATGATGTGATACCTATGCAAAACAATGTTTCAAATGCCATGATTTGTTATGGCTTTATGTTTATTTTATGCTACATTCCAGTACAACATTATGCAACTTAAGTTATGGGTCAGTTCATGTTAGTGTTATGGATTTATGTTGATATTATAGTTCACTTTCATATTCATTTCAAGTTTAGTTGCATACACAAAGATAGATAAGTAGATGTAACCATCAGTGCATTGCTCTCATACACAACCAGCCTTTCTCATTCTTGACATTCATTCACTGACATCTGAGCATCACTTCTTCACCATAATCATAACACAAGCTAAACCAACTAGACCAACAACAATCTTCAGCAAAAAGATAGCTTATTTCAACAAAACAATCATGTTGCTCATCATCTCTTCAGGTGATCCTAGAGATGCGGCTTCAAGTTCTTCCCACTTCAGCTTCAAGTCAAACCTCATCTCCTATGCTCAACCCATTGCAACAATTCCGTCTTCTCCATGAAAAACATTGTTGTCCATCAGGTAGATAACATATTCAAGCTTCCAGCATAAAAAATTCTAGCCTTTCTATACACATGCATACCAGAAATCAGTTACTGATACGTCCAAAACGTATCTACTTTTCCAAACACTTTTGCTATTGTTTCTCCTCTAAACTTGTGTGATTTGGATACAACTAACACGGATTGACGCTGTTTTCAGCAGAATTACCTTGTGCAGAAAATCAACTATCAGGAAAAATTCCGGAAAATATGCCAAAAAATATACTTCACCAGAAGACCTACGGAGCCAGAGTACGAGACGGAGAAGGGGCCTAGAGGGCCCATACCCCTGCCAGGCGCAGGCCCACCTCTGGCCGCGCCTAGGGGGTGCAGCCACCCCAGGCACCCCCGGCCTACCTCTGCGCCTATAAGTTGCCTCTCGACCTAAAAACAGAGGGGGGTTTGGCGTTTTCCAGAAAAAGAGTTTCACTCTGCCGCCACTGAAGGGAATATGCCCTGAGAGGCAATAATAAAGTGTTTATTATGTGTATTCCAAGTATATGATAGATGTTTATTTTGCATGCTATAATTGTATTAATACGGAAACGTTAATACATGTGTGTTTAATAAACAAACAGAAAGTTCCTAGTTATGCCTCTCTCATAAACTAGCTCGTTGATTAACAAGATGATCAAGGTTTCCTGATCATGGACATTGGATGTTGTTAATAACGGGATCAAAACATTAGTGTAATGATGTGATGAACATTCATCCGAAGTATAGCATTACGATCAAAGTCATTGAGTTTATATTGCTATAACAACTTACGAAGTGATCCTAATCCTTAGACCATGAGATCATGTCAATCACTAACATCGGAAGAGTTTCTTGATAACATCAAACGTCACACCGTAACAGGGTGATTATAAAGATGGATTCAGAACTAATAAAGTGTTATGTTGAGGCTCATGGATCGAGAGTGGAATTTTTTCATCCCGATGACGGATAGATATACTCTGGGCCCTCTCGGTGATATCACATTGATTAGCTTGCAAGCAAGTGATTTGATCACTAGAATGTTATATCACGGGAACGAGAAAAGAGTGCATGTCGGTAACGAGATCAAACTAGGTATGGAGATACCGATGATCGAATCTCGGGCATGTAATATATCGTGAAACAAAGGGATTAAGATACTAGCGTAAAAGGTTTCGACGATCACAAGAAAGTCATCGTTGAATGTGTGGGAGTCAGTATGGGTCTCCAGATCCCGCTTCTGATTATTGATCCGAGAGGGGTCTCGATCATGTCCGCATTATTCACGAACCGTAGGGTGACACACTTAAGAGACATAGACATCCAATTGGAGCAAAAGTTTCATGCCGAAAGAATGAACAAGCGCAGGAATTTATTTCACTAGATACCAAAACAGGTTTTCGGGTGAAATTCCATAAAGTGGTTATGCATGTGAAATGGAATTCTAGCAAGGGGTTATTTGTGAATGTTTGTCATTAAAGTAATTGACAAAATTCTGAATAAAATAAAAGAGTTTTATTTAATGAGAGTTTGCATTAAATTTGGTGGAAATTTAATGGGAATTTGAGTGAACTTTTGAGTGGAGGAAATTTAAAGGGCATTTTGTGAGTGGAGTGTCCACCCACATGAACGAAGGAGGGTAGGGGGCAGCCCCCATGGCCGGCGGCCACCCCCTTGGGTGCCTCCCCTCCTCCTATAAAAGGAGCCCCCCTCCTCACTTGTCTCTCACACCTTCTCGTGAAGGATCTCTCTCCCCTCTAGAATTTATCCCCCATGGTCTCGGACTAGCGAGATACATGTTCCCGATGGCTATTCGGCAAGAAAGAGTTGTGCTTCCGCTGCATCTCTGGAGCGAGGAGGCGGAGGTTGCTCGGTGCCTCGAACGTGTGTGCGAGCACGGATGCACTGCTGATTTGCGGCGCTAGGACTTCCTCTCGATCTTGAGATCGGCAAGAGATCGTCTATATCAACCACGAGTTTAACTCGTTAAGCTTTGTCGGTCTTCAAGGGTATATTCTCTACGGATATACATCCGCCCGTTGTTTGTATCTAGTAGATAGATCTTGGTACGTAGTTCCCATCGTAGGAATTTTTTTTGTTTTCTATGCTGCGAACCCTACAGTGGTATCAGAGCCGGATCTATGCGTAGATACTTTACACGGGTAGTACACATATGAGTATGTGGGCGATGATGATCATGTTGTTGCTCCTTTGTTGTAATTTTGGATATTGGTGGCATAGTGGGATGAAGCGGCCCGGACAAACTTTACATGTCCTTGCACATGAGACCTGTTCCACGCTTGACATGCAACTAGTTTGCATAAGTGGCTAGCGGGTGTCTGTCTCTCCTACTATAGTCAATATCTATTTTGCAAGCGAGTTGTCAACAATTTGATTATCCTCGTTGTGGTTCATGTTCGTAGGTAAGAACGGTTCTATCTCGAAAGCCCTAAGCCACGTAAAACTTGCAATGGATAAATTAGAGGCGTCTAGTTTAGATTGTTGCTGGGCTGGTGTTATGATATGGTAGTGTTGTAAGTAGAAGTATGAGATGATACTCTTACAACACACATAGCGTGTAAACTCCATAGACCTTGGATTTACACATATAGGTATGATAGTGATCATACCACGATGCACATGATAGAGATCATCTCCGGGAACCATATCATTTCACTAATAAACATATGATGTTTGATAGCATCTTATATTGCTTGTTTAGCGCTTTGTTAGCATAATAAGATGATCCATCATTTAAATATCAAGATAAGAATGTGTTCTTCCTTTAGTATGCACCGATTATGTTTTCTTCGCTCCAAGACATCACGTGATGATCGGGTGTTCTTGGATCCACGACCATATTTCGGGTGTAAAACAGTTACACACATGAATACTAAGGTTCTAACTTGGCGAGCCTAGCATGTACAGACATGGCCTCGGAACACGGACCGAAAGGTTAAGCATGAGTCATATAGTTGATATGATGCCCATTTGATGCTCGCCTTTGAAGCTATACCGACTCACGTGATGATCGGACTTGGTATAGTGGATTTGGTTCATGTAATCACCAAAAAGGCACGAGGGATGTCATTTTTGAGTGGGAGTTCATTTGTAATATGGATTAGTTGAACTCAATCTATCATACACTTAGTCTAAACTTTACAAATTCTGTTGTAGATGGCACCACCTGCTTTTAATTTCAATGTGTTCATGGAGAAAGAGAAACTAGCAACGAACGGTAGCAACTTTACCGAATGGGCCATGAATTTGAGGATTCTCCTCTCTGCTGCACAAAAGCAATATGTGCTAGAAGCGTCGTTAGGCCCCCCACCTTTTGATGATGCTCCTGACGAGGAGAAGAATGTCTATCAGACTCGTCAGGAGGACCACAACTTAGTTCATTGCGGCATATTGTATGGGATAGAGCCAGAACTTCGAAAATGTTTCGAAAATGGCAATGCTTTTGATACAATGGGTGAGTTGAAAATGATTTTCGACACACATGCTGCTGTAGAGAGCTACAACGCTTTAGAAAAGTTCTTTAGCTGCATGATGGAAGAGCACAGCTCCGTTAGTGAGCATGTACTCAAGATGTCGGGTTACGCCGATAAGCTTGTGTCCTTGGGAATAACGATTCCCATTGACTTAGGCATCCATCGTGTTCTGCAGTCTCTGCCACCTAGCTATAAGAGCTTTGTGATGAACTATAATATGCAAGGCATGAAGAAGTCTCTCCCCGAGCTTCTGTCAATGCTTAAAACTGCAGAAGTGGAGATCAAAAAGGAACATCAAGTGTTGATGATCAATAGGAACACTTGTTTCAAGAAAGACAAGAAGGGAAAACGGAAGGGTAGTAAGGGCGGCAAGCTTGTTGCCGCGCCTGAAAAGAAACCCCGAGTTGGACCTAAGTCTGATTCCGAGTGCTACTATTGTAAGGGGACTGGCCACTGTAAGCGCAACTGCCCCAAGTATCTACCAGACAAGAAGGCCGGCAAGGCAAACAAGGGTATATATGATATACATGTTATTGATGTGTACTTGACTAGTGCTCGCAGTAGCACCTTGGTATTTGATACCGGTTCAGTTGCTAATATTTGTAACTCGAATCAGGGGCTGCGGAACAAGCGACCGCTAGCAAGGGGTGAGGTCAAGATGCGTGTCGGCAATGGATCAAGTGTTGATGTGATCGCCGTCGGAACGCTGCCTCTCCACTTGCCGTCGGGATTAGTTATAAACTTGAATAATTGTTATCTGGTGCCTGCACTGAGCATGAACATTGTATCTGGATCGTGTTTGATGCGAAGTGGTTATTCATTTAAATCCGAGAACAATGGTTGTTCCATTTATATGAATGAATCTTTTATGGTCATGCACCGATGATGAATGATTTATTTCCATTAGATCTCGATGATAATGTTACACATATTCATAATGTTGATGCTAAAAGGATTAAACTAAATGATGATATATCCGCATATATGTGGCACTGCCGTCTAGGTCATATTAGCGTTAAACGCATGAAGAAGCTCCATTCGGATGGACTTTTGGAATCACTTGATTTTGAATCATTTGATACATGTGAGCCATGCCTTATGGGCAAGATGACTAGAGCGTCGTTTTCCGGTTCAATGGAACGGGCGACAGATTTATTGGAAATCATACATTCTGATGTATGTGGTCCAATGAGTGTGTCGACGCGAGGTGGATATCGTTATTTTGTTACTTTCACGGATGATTTGAGTAGATACGGTTATATCTACTTGATGAAACACAAGTCTGAAACCTTTGAAAAGTTCAAGGAATTTCAGAATGAAGTGGAAAATCATCGTAATAGAAAGATCAAATTTCTACGGTCCGACCGTGGAGGTGAGTATCTAAGTTACGAGTTTAGCACTCACATGAAAGAGTGTGGAATTGTTTCACAACTCACACCTGCCGGAACACCACAGAGAAATGGTGTGTCGGAACGTCGTAATCGTACTTTATTAGATATGGTTCGATCTATGATGTCTCTGACGGACTTGCCATTGTCATTTTGGGGCTATGCACTAGAAACTGCTGCATTCACTTTAAATCGGGCACCATCTAAATCCGTTGAAAAGACACCGTATGAATTGTGGTTTGGAAACAAACCTAAGCTGTTATTTCTTAAAGTTTGGGGATGCGATGTTTATGTGAAGAAACTTCAACCGGATAAACTCGAACCCAAAGCGGAAAAATGCGTCTTCATAGGATACCCTAAGGAAACTATTGGGTATTCCTTCTATCACAGATTCGAGGGCAAGGTTTTTGTTGCCAAGAATGGATCCTTTCTAGAGAAAGAGTTTCTCGCGAAAGGTGTGAGTAGTCGGAAGGTAGAACTCGAAGAGGTTATTGAACCTTCTCTTCAAAGTATGGCGAGTAGCACAGCACCGGAAGTTGTTCCGGAGTTGGCTCCACCTGTTGAAGAGGGAACTAATGATCGATCATGAAACTCCGAAAGAGAGTACTACCGAACCTCGCAGGTCAAACAGGACGCGTGCAGCTCCCGAGCTGTACGGAAATCCTGTCATGAATTTCATGGTTGATGAAAATAATGACCCTATGACGTATGAAGAAGCGATGATGAGCCCGGATTCCAACAAATGGTTAGAAGCCATGAAATCCGAGATGGAATCCATGTATGAAAATCAAGTTTGGAACTTGGTGGAATTACCTCACGACCGAAAGGCCGTGGAGAACAAATGGATTTTCAAAAGGAAAACTGATGCTGATGGTAATGTGACAGTCTATAAAGCTCGACTTGTCGCAAAGGGGTTTTGACAAATTCAAGGAGTTGACTACTATGAGACATTCTCTCCCGTAGCGATGCTAAAGTCAGTTAGGATTATGTTAGCAATTGCTGCATATTTCGATTATGAGATATGGCAGATGGATGTCAAAACCGCGTTTCTCAATGGTAATATTGAAGAAGAGTTGTATATGATACAACCAAAGGGTTTTGTCGATCCTAAGGATGCTAACAAGGTGTACAAGCTTCAGCGATCTATCTATGGATTGAAACAAGCATCA
The DNA here is from genome assembly GCA_916181665.1 of Avena sativa. Taxonomy (NCBI): domain Eukaryota; kingdom Viridiplantae; phylum Streptophyta; class Magnoliopsida; order Poales; family Poaceae; genus Avena; species Avena sativa. The sequence goes on along the minus strand of OV702294.1, from coordinate 157,943,373 downwards.
CGAAGTTGGAATCTCCGATTTGATGAGGTGATCAAAGAGTTTGGATTTGTCCAAACTTATGGAGAAGCTTGTATTTACAAGAAAGTGAGTGGGAGCAATGTGGCATTTCTGATATTATATATGGATGACATATTATTGATCGGAAATGATATAGATCTTTTAAACAGTGTTAAAAGTTATCTAAACAGCAAATTTTCAATGAAGGACCTAGGTGAAGCGTCATACATATTAGGCATAAAGATCTATAGAGATAGATCTAGGCGCCTAATAGGGCTATCGCAAAGTACATACCTTGATAAGATTTTAAAGAAGTTTAAAATGGACGGAAGTAAGAAGGGGTTCTTACCTATGTTGCAAGGCAAGACATTGAGTAAGACTCAAAGTCCGGCTTCGGCGGAAGAAAGAGAAATAATGGACAAAGTCCCCTATGCTTCAGCCATAGGCTCTATAATGTACGCCATGCTATGTACAAGACCGGATGTGGCACATGCTATTAGTTTGACTAGTAGGTACCAATCGGATCCAGGTTCGGAACACTGGATAGCGGTCAAGAATATCCTTAAGTACTTACGAAGAACTAAGGATATGTTTCTTGTATACGGAGGTGAAGAAGAGCTCGTCGCTAAGTGTTATGTTGACGCTAGATTTGACACCGATCCGGATGACTCTAAGTCTCAATCCAGATACGTATTTCTCATGAATGGCAGAGCGGTTAGTTGGAGGATCTCCAAACAACCTGTGGTAGCGGGATCAACAACGGAGGCCGAATATGTTGCTGCTTCAGAAGCGGCTCAGGAAGCAGTTTGGATGAAGGAGTTCATATCCGAACTAGGAGTGGTGGAAAACGCGTTGGACCCAATGGTGATCTATTGTGACAACAATGGTGCCATTGCCAATGCCAAAGAACCAAGGTATCACAAGCATTCCAAGCATATTAAGCACCGATTTCACTCCATCCGCGAGCATGTCAAGGATGGAGATATAAAGATTTGTAAAGTACATACGGATCTCAATGTAGCAGATCCGTTGACTAAAACTCTCCCTAGAGCAAAAAATGATCAACATCAGAACTCAATGGGTGTTAGATTTATCACTATGTAACTAGATTATTGTCTCTAGTGCAAGTGGGAGACTGAAGGGAATATGCCCTGAGAGGCAATAATAAAGTGGTTATTATGTGTATTCCAAGTATATGATATATGTTTATTTTGCATGCTATAATTGTATTAATACGGAAACGTTAATACATGTGTGTTTAATAAACAAACAGAAAGTTCCTAGTTATGCCTCTCTCATAAACTAGCTCGTTGATTAACAAGATGATCAAGGTTTCCTGATCATGGACATTGGATGTTGTTAATAACGGGATCACAACATTAGTGTAATGATGTGATGAACATTCATCTGAAGTATAGCATTACGATCAAAGTCATTGAGTTTATATTGCTATAACAACTTACGAAGTGATCCTAATCCTTAGACCATGAGATCATGTCAATCACTAACACCGGAAGAGTTTCTTGATAACATCAAACGTCACACCGTAACAGGGTGATTATAAAGATGGATTCAGAACTAATAAAGTGTTATGTTGAGGCTCATGGATCGAGAGTGGAATTTGTTCATCCCGATGACGGATAGATATACTCTGGGCCCTCTCGGTGATATCACATTGATTAGCTTGCAAGCAAGTGATTTGATCACTAGAATGTTATATCACGGGAACAAGAAAAGAGTGCATGTCGGTAACGAGATCAAACTAGGTATGGAGATACCGATGATCGAATCTCGGACATGTAATATATCGTGAAACAAAGGGATTAAGATACTAGCGTAAAAGGTTCCGACGATCACAAGAAAGTCATCGCTGAATGTGTGGGAGTCAGTATGGGTCTCCAGATCCCGCTTCTGATTATTGATCCGAGAGGGGTCTCGATCATGTCCGCATTATTCACGAACCGTAGGGTGACACACTTAAGAGACACCGACATCCAATTGGAGCAAAAGTTTCATGCCGAAAGAATGAACAAGCGCAGGAATTTATTTCACTAGATACCGAAACAGGTTTTCGGGTGAAATTGCAAAAAGTGGTTATGCATGTGAAATGGAATTCTAGCAAGGGGTTATTTGTGAATGTTTGTCATTAAAGTAATTGACAAAATTCTGAATAAAATAAAAGAGTTTTATTTAATGAGAGTTTGCATTAAATTTGGTGGAAATTTAATGGGAATTTGAGTGGACTTTTGAGTGGAGGAAATTTAAAGGGCATTTTGTGAGTGGAGTGTCCACCCACATGAATGAAGGAGGGGAGGGGGCAGCCCCCATGGCCGGCGGCCACCCCCTTGGGTGCCCCCCCTCCTCACTTATCTCTCACACCTCCTCGTGAAGGATCTCTCTCCCCTCTAGAATTTATCCCCCATGGTCTCGGACTAGCGAGATACATGTTCCCGGTGGCTATTCGGCAAGAAAGAGTTGTGCTTCCGCTGCATCACTGGAGCGAGGAGGCGGAGGTTGCTCGCTGCCTCGAACGTGTGTGCGAGCACGGATGCGCTGCTGATTTGCGGCGCTAGGACTTCCTCTCGATCTTGAGATCGGCAAGAGATCGTCTACATCAACCACGAGTTGAACTCGTTAAGCTTTGTCGGTCTTCAAGGGTATGTTCTCTACGGATATACATTCGCCCGTTGTTTGTATCTAGTAGATAGATCTTGGTACGTAGTTCCCATCATAGGAATTTTTTTTGTTTTCTATGCTGCGAACCCTACAGCCACCATCAGAAACCAAGATTCGGATCCAGAAACTCCATCCTGGCACCCTGCCGGGACGGGGAATTTGGAGAGGATCATCGCCATCATCATGACCAATGCCTCTCCATCAACCATCGAGGTTTCCCTCATCCATGAGTGAGTAATCCCCCGTTGTAGGTTTGGGGATGGGAGGGATTAGATGAGTTCTATCATGTAATCGAATAATATTGTTAGGGCATAGTGCCTAGTATCTCTATTAGTGCTATTTGACTTTGTTGCAACTTGTTGTGCTTAATGCTTGTCACTAGGGCCCGAGTGTCATGATCTTAGATTTGAGCTTATTATTGAATTATTATGATAGTATTGTTTGTGATTTTATCTGCAAGTTGTGTACACATATCATTGTCCGGAACCAAAGGCCCCGAAGTGACAATAATTGGGACAACCGGAAGGGATGGCTGTGGTGTGAGGATCACATGTGTTCACAAAGTGTTAATGCTTTGCTCTGATGCTCTATTAAAAGGAGCACTTTAATTGCCAGTAGTTCCCTAGAGGCCCCGCTGCCACGGGCTGGCTGGACAGAAGATGTTGTGCAAGTTCTCATTGCGAGCACGTATGACTATATTTGAAGCACTTGCCTAGGATTGTTTAGTATTTGGATGCTTGTTATTATTTATCTGTAATGCCCTAGATCTTGAAGTTACATGTTTAGACTCGTCCATGCAACACCCGTCCATCCATTCCTATGCCTACCGCACTCGAATCCCATTGTTTACCGTTACTGTTACTATTGCTCATGTTCTACTGTTGCTGTTGCTACTACCAAACTGTTGCTACTGATAAACTTCTGTGAGCAAGAACTATTTTCAGGTGCAGCTGAACTGATAATTCAGTTGTTAAGGCTTGCAAGTATTCTTTGGCTCCCCTTGTGTCGAATAAATAAATTGGGTAATACTACCCGTGAAGACTATTGTGATCCCCTACACTTGTGGATCATCAAGACTATTTTCTAGCGTCGTTGCCGGGGAGCATAGATTTATTTATAAGTTCACTTGGATCTATTATTGTTCTCTGCTACTCCTTTCATCATGGGTAAGTCTCGTGATGGAAAGTTCCTTATTTTACCATCCACTACAAGAAGATGTACGGTCCTAAACACCTTTGTTGCTCTTGATTCACCGTCTGTTATAAGTAAGTTTGTTACACCACCACCACATACTCATGCTACACACACTGCTACTACTGCTGAATCTAAAACTGCTTTTGATGCTCATGATGTTACTTCTACTGTGATTGATGCGAGTGGTTCATTAGGTCCTTTCCTAGATGCTACTATGGATAGTCTAGGAAATACCGAAACTCCTAGTGAAGACACTGTTACACCTGTTAGCTCACCTGAGTCTAGAGAGAGTTATGATATTAATGATGGTTACATTGAGTTCACTGATGAATTTGTTGAAGAGTGTCGAAACACACATGGTACTAGTGCTATTAAGAGTCTCCTTGCTAGACGCACCATTATTCCTAAGTTGTCCTCTAATCCTAAGTTTGCCACCTCTTCCATATTAAAGATAAAGATTATGATTTCTCTCTTGATTTATCCTATTTGGACATTGTTGAGACAGAACCGTTTTGTGGGACTGAAAATGAGAGTGATGTGGCTCATATGAATGAGCTTTCTACTATGAGTGCTTTGTTCTCTGATGATTTTAAGATGCACAAGTATTTTGTTACTAAGATCTTCCCTTTTTCACTAAAAGGGGAAGCTAGGGATTGGCTTAATAGATTACCTCCTGATTCCATTGATAGCCCTGATTGCTTGATTGCTTCTTTCTTCCAGAAATATTTTCCTCCTAGTGCTAGACATGCTGCTTTGCAGAGACTTTTTGATTTTAAATAGAGAGAAGGAGAGAAATTGGCTGAGTCATGGACAAGGTTCTGTGCCTTGATTCATGCGCATCCTGGATATCCATTGCCTAAGAATGAGCTTCTTGATATTTATTATAATGGACTAACTGATGATTCTAGGACATACCTAGATAGCTTTGCTGATTGTGTTTTCAGGAAAAGAACTCCTACAGATGCTAAAGAATTAATGACTAAGATAAGCAAGAATTATGATGATTAGACTTCAGCTGAGCTAAATATACCCGAGCCTATTACTCCTGAACCAATTATGCATGAACCAGTTCCAACACCAACACCAAAGAAGAGGGGAGTTATTGCATTAAATGATGAAGTGATGAAGGAAGCTAAGAAATGTCTAAAAGAAAAAGGTATTAGAGCTGAAGATGTGAAAAATCTACCTCCTATAGAAGAACTATGTAAGCCAATTCCCCACTCATCTACTATCCAGGTACATTTTCTCCAACACTTTGATGAAGGTGATATTCCTTATGGTAAGCCTCCTGATCAATGTTTAGAGGAACTTGACATTTTTATTGTTAAACAAGGTAATTTTAATAAACAAGTTCATAATCATTTATTGGAAAACTCTAGAGCTATCAATGAGTTGAAAGATATTGTGGAAAGAAATTCTAATGATATTAAAATGCTTTGTAAACACTTTCAAATGGTTCAAACCCAACTTGATCAACTTGCTAAGGTACAAAATGATATGCTAGTTAATGCTTCAACAGATAAACATGCTTATGGAATTATAACTAGGAGTGGTATAGCTACTCAAGATCCTTTATATCCTGAAGGACACCCTAAAAGAATTGAGCAGGGTTCTCAATAAGGTGAAAGTAGTGGTAGTTCTCGTAAGAGAAAGAAAAAGAAACATAAGATAGTTGAGGAACCACTGGAACCTGCTGTAGATCCTAATAGTATATATGTCTCTGATGCTAAAACTGAGAGTGGTATAATAATGATGCTCCTGATAAGGAGGAAGTTGAGGAAGAACCTGAGAAACACACTAAGAACACTAGGTACATTAAAGAAGATTTTATTGCTAAGAAACATGGTAGTGAGAGAGAACCTTGCGTGCAGAAACCTATGTCTTTTCCAGGTATACGATGATGTGGCACGTGGTATCCCCACTGTCAGCCACTAGTGCCCGATAGACTATTCGTGACGCATGGTTCTTTTGCGAAATCCCCTTGCAAGCTCTGCTTCCCCCTCATTTGTCCTTCCTCTAGTCCAACAAAAGGGGCAGGTGAGCTACCTCCTCCTTCCTCTCCGTGCAATCATTTTGAGGTGGGAGAGGGAGACACGAGCTCCACGGCGCTGCATCGAGAGAGTGGTAGATGCGGCGGATCTCAGCAAAATGAAGAAGGAGCAACAGCAGAGGAAGGTGCAAAAAGAGCAAGATATGAGGAAAAACTAAGGAGTGAGTCCATTGCCCCCCCCACATCAAGTGGAAGAACTAGTCCAGGTTCAAGTGAAGGAATGACATGGACCCAAGAAAGCCAGAAAAGTCAATATATTTGATGAACTTAGGCCCAAAATTTGAAATCTATATGATGTGATACCTACGCAAAAAAATGGTTCAAATGTCATGATTTGTTATGGCTTTATGTTGGTTTTATGCTACATTCCAGTGCAATATTATGCAACTTAAGTTATGGGTCCATGTTAGTGTTATGGATTTATGTTGGTGTTATAGTTCACTTTCATATTCAGTTCAATGTCAAGTTTAGTTGCATACACAAAGATAGATAATCAGAAGTAACCGTGAGTGGATTGCTCTCATACACAACCAGCCTAACATGGTTCTTACATAGATAAGCAGATATACATTTCTCACATACATGGATAGCTAACTACATTCTTGACATTAGCTCATCACTTCTTCACCACAATCATAACACAAAGCAACCAACTAGACCAACAACAATCTTCGGCAGAAAGATGGCTTCTTTCAACAAAGCAATCACATTGCTCATCATCTCTTCATGTGCTCATAGAGATGTGGCTTCAAGTTCTTCCCCCTTCAGCTTCAAGTCAAACCCCATATCGTCTGCCCTACCCAGTGCACCAATTCCATCTTCTCCATGCAGAACATTGTTGTCCAGCAGGTACATAACATATTCAAACTCCCAGTGCCAAAATTTGCAGTCTTTCTATACACATGCATACCATAGATCAGTTACAAATATCTAAAGGCAATAAAATTCAGTTAAACCATGACCAAAATTTATTCTAAATAATACCAAACCCTAAAACAAAACAAAACCAACTGAAAGCATTCGATCACTCACAACATGATTGAGACACTCGTAGAAGACCCAACCATTGTGTTGCAGCGTGCCGGAGGTGAAGCGCTTGTCGATCTTGCCACAATGTGGATAGGGGATATAGGGGATGAGAGGGATGTTGCGATGTCGCGAAGAGCGGGAAGAGCTTGCATACGACATGACGGCACGAGAGAACCCGAGGTAGTGAGATAACTCGGGTTGGCAGCTGAGGGACCTAGAGTTTACATTTAGGGAAGGGGAATTTTCAGGCTAACAGCTCGCGTAGAGTGAAGAAGATACTAGTCACTGGTGATGTTTTCTGCATACACCCAGTTTCGTCTGGATTTTGCAATAACGTCTTCCCACGCGATTCAAGTCCACTGCCGGTGCCACGTCAACACATAGCGTCTTGTACCGTTAACAGTGTCCGCATACGATACAACAACCACACGTATTTGGTGACCGTCACTAGTATCGTGATATATGATGACCAAGGCGGGTAAGGGTTTGGGTTTAGTGACCATATACGTACTCCATCGGCTTCAAAATATAAGATGTTTTAGGTTTATGAACAAAGTATATTTATACTTCTTTTCTTTTAGTGAATCTACATAGTATAAAAATCAGATACATTTGCTTTTTAAAAAAATTAGATACATTTGCTTTTTAAAGCTAAAACATTTTATATTTTAAAATCAGATGCATTATTTAACCGAAAAAACGAGTCGATTTTGATCCGCTCTCGAGCTTATCTTGCGGGTCTAGGCAAGGATCTCGATACGGTTTAAGCGACGATTACTCCGGCACTGCTCCCGCAACTTATGAGGTCACCGTGACCGTGTCAGACGACGTCTCATCAGACCGACAGACGCGATGGAAAAAAATCATTACGTTTCGATTTGTAGCTTTCCTTGTCTCATGTAGAGCATCGAACCTCGCGTCCATTTCTACCACGGCAGCGTGGCGGTACTAGTAATTTGGGCTCGTAATAAAAAGCCAGTAGCGTGCCGCGTGCATGCGGGCGAGAGAGCAGAGGAGCATCTGTGCGTGCGTGCGCGGTGCGAGACGTGCAAGGGGAGACGCCTTCGATCGGGTCCGCGCTACGTCCGTCCGTCCGTCCGTCCTTTCCAACTAACCGCTTTGCGAGATTAAGATTATTATGGGTGTCGCGCACACAGCGCAATTGGTGCGATGATGATTACCCCACTAAACACCACCAGTTCTGGTACCTATCGATCGATCTAGCTACTCCTCCGGTCCTCCAACAAAGTTTATACTCCTACTAACTGCTACCACGGTACATCTGAAAGAAAAACACCACTACTAACCTACTGTGGTACTAGTAATATACGGCGGTATTGCAGCTCAAGCTTAGCGTTGTTGCTTTGCTACCCATCCTGTCACGTTGACACTCGCGCATATTACTTCCATGGACGACGTAGACGATGTAAGTACTCATCCATGTGTCCACGAAAGAGTGTCTTTCCAATTTTCTTGGAATGTTAAACCCTTTTGATTTTGATCGTGTTTATAAAAAAAAGATATCAATATTTATGTCATCAAATTAGTAATATTTAAAACATTATGAGATATATTTTCATCCTATATCTATTTTTGGTTTCAAAATAAGTACAGGTACAGTACGTTTTCATGTAAATTCGGACAAAGTGACTTGACTTTTCGAGAAAGTTGTAGGTACAAAAGGGAGTATGTATTTTGTTCGTATATATATATTGATTCGGCCGGCAATTTCGTTCGTACGAGTAGTACGACTGGTACCGCTGCTGCTACAAGTCAAGCAGGCGGCTCCGGTCTCGATGAATACGAGGCAAGGCAGCTGGGCTAGGCGAAGTAAGATCATCCATCCGTAGGACAGCACCAGCAGCGTGTTGTTTTCTCCCATCGCTTCTCTGCTCGTACTCTAGCGGAGTTCTTCTCGGCCTCAGCCTCAGCCTCGTTTCTCTGTCATCTTCCCGGTGTCCATCCACAGCCTTTCAGAGTTTCCAGGGAGGAGCATTCATTCCGTCGTCGAAATCTCGAGCTGCCTTTTGGGTCGTAATTCTGGCAAGTGCTACTGCTTACTTTCTTCCACCCTGCTGTCTGCGGGTTGAAGTGGAAACAGATGAAAGGAGCAAAACTAGCTACGTAGCCTGCACTGCAGGTCTGCAGCAGCCTAGCTGTGCAGTGGGAAGGAAGGAGAGCGGTGATTTCTGCAGTGGGAAGGAGTACTGTATATGCTGCCGTGAAAAGCGACGCCGTTCTAAATTTAGGCCGAGGATTATGACCGGAGATGAAATGAAACTCCATGCAGATGTGCCGTCACAAGCTAAGCTGCACACGATCCAACATCTCTAGCGCGCACACACAGTTCGATCGTCATAATCTCGAGTTGCGCCGAACGTGTTACTCTCTCCGTTTAAAAATATAAGATGTTTTAGGTTTGTAAAAAAGATGTATCTAGACATCTTTCAGTGTATATGTTCAAATAAATCTAGACACTAAACGATGTCTAGATACATCTCATTTAATAACTTAAAACATCTTATATTTCCAAACGGAGGGAGTACGTGTTACGACACATATTAGGACAGCTATCGCGTTCACTGGTGCAAAGCCCTTGATTTTTAGTTTGTGCGATGTGCAATGCAATCGACTTGGTTACCCACTGAAATACTACTGAATAACTCGAATTTCCAACACCAGTGATAAGCGCATGTATAATGGCTATATCTTAGCAATGCCATGTACTCTAGAATGGTTAATGATGTGGATGAGAGAAACAGATTGTATTCTCTTAGTTAACACATGAACTCTTAGCTGCAATCTCTTTCGCCACATAGTTACGATGTCTACTTGTTAAAGATAAGACTACACAATAACCTATTGTACATCATGCATTTTTTGTTATATCTAATTATGTGGAGGAATTAACATAGGAAGCCCTTATCAAACATTGTACATGTCGTAACGAATTCCTGTGCGAAAAATCCCCGGTCGCTTGAAATTAGGCTATGTGATTAGGCTAATCTAAACCCTGCGAGAAACTCTAACAGACCATTTAACATCGCCCCATGCCTTAAAATAAAAGTTCTTTTAGGTTTCAGACGGGAAAAACTGTGCGCGGCCGTAATTTTTCTTAAAGAGGCGGAAAAATCGACAAGCTAGTCCATAGATACCTAGTTTGGGGCGCGTTGAACTTTCACCCGGAACGGTTCCACCCTGCTCCGCCATCGCCGCATCCCGTTGTCAATTTTGGCCCTCACACTCGACTCCGCGCTGCCGGAAAGTCATCCGCCATCAGCCACACCGCCCATTTCGAACATTTGGGAGCTCAAAGCTCGCAGTTCCTCGCTATCATCTCTGCCATAGAAGTGAATGAGCTCGCGACCGCCATGGAACCTTCGTGGAACTCCACAGGTGTGCCCCCAAAAGGGAAGTGGCGTCGAGTTAGGTGCCCAATACGGCTGCGCCGGAGTAGTAGCCTCCTCTTTTTTGCTGATTCGACTGCGGTGGCCCGATTCGACGGTGTGGTGGTTTCAGAGATAATTTCTCTATGTTTTAGAGATAGTCAGTATAATTCCTACGGCGATTAATTATAATGATCCTGGTGCCTTTAGCATCCCAATTGTCTAACAATTGCAATACTACTAGCCTAGTCTATATAATGCTACTTCCTACATATAATTGTTGTATCATAATGATATCATGCTCATGTCATCATGCCACCTTGCATTTGAGCATCATATAAAACCCTTTTCAATTTGGATCTTCTCTCATATGCATCATTAATTGTATTTGCCTCTTGATATTGTATTTGGTTATTGATATATTGTTTAAATGCCCAAGTTGAGTTGGGGGGCATATCTTTTATTCTACTCCACCACCCTTTCTTTTCACCACCTTATAATTCCACCATCCCATTATCCATGAGCTTGTATCTTATTTTCTTTTGGTATTTAATCTAGCTCATGGGAGATAGGATGGATCCAATTCTGTAAATTCTTTTGCTTGGCTTTTATTCCACTTTTGGGAATGCATAAGAATAATGCCATGTTAATATTATTGTTTTCACAAGAATAAACATGGCATTAATTATTTTGCATGGGCCATGCAAGTACCACCACATTCTAGTCTTTTGGTTTTTATTTGAATTTTTGAATAGTGTATATCTCTTGGAGCTCTTCCTTCTCTCTCAAACCTTCCACCCATTCTTGTATGATCTAGCTTGATGCATGCAAGAACCAAAACCCTAACCAAGCCCCCCTCTCTAGCTAACCCTACCTACCCGACCCTCCCTCTCGGCCCCTCTTCCTCTCTCCCTACCAGGCAAGCCCCACCACGTCACACCCCTCATCTGCCCCCCCCCCCCACTTCTTTCTTTGGCTTCAAGACAAGGAGAAGAAGGAGGGAGAGAATACCTACCCGATCACCCTCCTCCTCACTTTTTGCAAAAGTGCACCACCCCTTGTGCCTCTCCTCTCTCTCCCTTATCACCCCAACCTCCCCAGTACCTCTCAGGTCGAGACCTGGAGCCCAGGCACCCCACCTTCCTCCCTCCTTCCTCCACCAGAAGGCCATAGCCACCACCTCGCAAAAACCCTAGCTACTTCGGCCTTGTTCAAGATCTACGCAACCTGTTGCTCTCCGAGGCCGCCAGGAGCACCGACGAGTTCCTCTGTGTCCCCTTCTTCGGCTCGAACCAGAACCTGGGCCGGAACCTCGCCGGAGCAGCCTAGCGCCGCCGTGCACCGCCGCAGCCCGAGCTCAACGTCCGCGAGCCCGCCGCCAGTTCTCCACCACCTCCGCGCGTTGCGACCACGCCGGCGACACCGCGGTGAGTCCCTGCATCTCCTAGACATGGTCCCCCTCTTCCTCCTGCGCCGTAGAGCCGTCGCGCTCCGTCGAACGCCCTGCGCGCTGCCGCCGCCACCCGCTGCATCTGTGCGCGCATGTGCCTCTGTTCTTCGCGTTATTCCCGATGCTGGAGACCTCCTTCGCGAAATCCCCAAACACCAAAAGTGTAGCCATATCTTCCCTCTTCAAAACGGCTGCCTATACGCCCGAAACCGTCCACCGTGGCTCTCGCCATCGTCTCCGGAAGATTGCAGTTTCTCTGTCAAATCTGCCGTCAGTACGTAATCTCCGACCCGTGTTTGGCCTATGTTCATCTCTAGATCCCGGACAACCTGGCCCACCTCTGCTAAAATCTCCTAAACGAAAGATCTAGAGCTTTGTCCCCTCTACAACTTTGGTTTTTACCGCGACGCAAATTTCCCAGCAGATTCGTCGCCACCGTCGACGGAAGACGGCCAGATCCGCCGCCGGTAGAACCTTTTCCGTCAGCGAGCAGCCACAGCCGATGTCCTTTTGTGTTTAGCCCCCTGGCCTTTTTCCCGCCTGAACCTGCAGCCCCCGGGGCCCCACCTGTTATTCGCCGTCGTGTTCTTTTGAAGAGGCCCCTCGGTTTCTAGGAAAACACCCCGCGTAGCCCAGGATCGCCCACGTGTCGCATCCCCGCTGGGTGACGCGCGCGCGTGGCCCCCCGCTGCCCCGACCCCAGCTGTCAGCGGTTGCGACTAGGCCAGCCCGCGGTGTAAAAGGGTTTTTCCGCGCGCTGTGTCGTCCAGTCAGCCTGGCCCCACTTGTCACTGCCTGTGGCTAGGTCTGGGCTGAGTAAGAAAAGTTTTTCTGCTGTCTGTTTTTAATTAAACCTTTTCAAATTTGTTATAAATTCAAATTCAAATCTGTTTTCAAATATCTTTTAAGATATAATGCCAAATTAAACATGTAATATATGTTTTGAAATCAGAAAAATGTGAGGAATTCAAATATGCCATTCAAAATATTATTTGAACACTTTAAATTTCGAGTTGATTAAAATTACAATAAAATGCCCTTTTTCTTAATTAATTAATAACTTTTGTTTTATAACTCTGAATTTGACATATGATATGTCTAAAATGATCAGCTCGACGAGACCTTTCTGTTTATGCATTCCATGTTCATTATTGCAGCATGCATCATATAAATATATAGTAGACATCAACTTATTTGAGTATAAAATGTGACTAAAACTCCATAAAATGCCTTATTCTTGTACCCCACACCTCACCCATGCCATGCTACATTATTGCCATGCAAATTGTGCATCATTCATCATGGCATGATTGTTTGCTCGTCGCATTTTATTCATATGTTTGTGCACTTTATTTATGTTGGCCCTTGTTTGTTTGGTTCTTCTTCGAATAGACGCTGAGCAGGGGATATATCAAGAAACCCAGGAGCACCACCCAGATCCTTCTCTCGCTTCAACTGAGCTGCCAGACAAGCACTACCACATGCTTGCATACATATAGTACCTATTGTCTCTATCTTATTCTTGCATCATCGAGTCGCGATTGCATTAAACTGAATCCCAAGTACTGCATAGCCTTTACTTTTAAACCCCATCGAAGCTTGTTCCTCCATCCCATGAGCCATTACTACAGGAGTTGATTGAGCCATGCGGGTCGTAGAACAGCATGTGTAGGGTATGTGAGTGTCTGATGGATAACGAGGTACATAAACAACTTAACCTGAGTAGTAATGGGATAACTAATGAAAGTGGCACCGGTGAGCAATATCTGCTATTTGGTTTTTCATGCTCACTTGTGTCCCGTAGGACCCCGAGTACTTGATTCCTGTTCCTTGAATATTCGCGCTATCCACATCCGGAGGCTTATGAACCCCCCTGAGCCAGAGCTTGATTCATTCTTATTTCTTGGGGCCACAAAGTAGTTTGGGGCTTTATTACTATCCTGTACTTATGCCATGCTTTACTGCTTTATTTACGATTGTGCGAGGAGCACCTGTACTGTTTAGGATCGTGACACGTTTTCGCTGTATCGACAAGCCCAGTCACACTTTCGGGTTCCCAGTCGTTTACAGCCGTCCACACAAACCTTGAGTCCGTCTCGGAGCCGGTCAACTTCGTTGCGGGTAGCTTAATGGGGTGGCCCCCTGAAATATTTTTGAATCCTGTGATCGCTTTGTCGTGAATGCCTCGTTGGGTTTTGATTTGGTTTTTCCGAGGTTGATCGAGTGTGTGTTGCTATTTGTGCACCCCTGCAGGGTAAATCTTTCTGAAAGCCGTGTCCGCGGTTATGGACGACTTGGAGCACAGTTTCTCGATCATAGACAAGTATAACTAAAGTACCGCTGTTAATTTGACTAAGTACCTGACTAGTAAATAGTGCAACACTCATGGAATGGATAATAAAACTGCCAACGGATGTGGGGGGGGGGGGTTGTTCGTCCGCTTCCTCGTTGGTAAGCGAGGAGGAGGATGGATCTGTTCATATTACTGTTATAACTGTTGTTATTAATTCACGGACATCCGTCTATCTTTGGTTAGGCGGATGGTTAGCGAGTATCCCTAGAATTGTTAGGTATTATCTTTTGCTGCAATTGCGTCACCCCAGGTTGTGTCCCCTTTAGAGGCATAAAGACTTGCTGAGTACCCCTAGGGTCTCACACGATAAATTGTTTGATTCAGATGAACAGGTAAACTCGCAAGATGGATACTGGGTGGAGGAGACGGACGATGTGGGCAACGATCATTCGGTGTAGAGATTCCGGGAACGGGGATCCGTGAGATCTGTGGGCGGGATGTGTTTATTTATGGGGCATCTTATGCCGATTTGCTTCTTATCCGTACTCGGATCTTGTTTTCCGCTTCCGCCTGATACTCTGATGTTTGATGTATGAGGAGATATCCTGAACTATTATATCTATCTAGGATATTTGGATCTTGCCGTATGGCGTTGCAATATTTCTATTTCTTTTAGATGGAATGGCTCTGAGGACTGTTGTATGGTGGCTTGCATACATACTCATTTGTGTATGTAGTTGATCCCTTCGCCTGCCGATTACGCCGCTCGTTCTTGTCCCGATGTTTTGGAAATGGTTAGGACGGCCGAAAGGTCTACCTGTGAGTGGCATTTGGCCCCACCGTACTATTTTAACCATTTCCGCTCATCCAGGTTTGTAACTAAGAGCATAATTCACCGAAGTAGTTACAGTGCCACTAGAAGGATTCCGGTGTATTGCAACAAAATCTATTGCAACGATAATTTCTTGTTGCAATAAATTGCAATATTACCACAAAATTTACCTTTGCTGTAATAAGGGGCGTGTATTGCAACAATCAGAGCATGTTGCCTTAAATAAGGTGTTCATTGCAATAGAAGCTAGTAATTGCAACAAAATATTAGCTCGTGGCAATAATGTAGATATTTTGCCACGATTTAATTTTATTGCCGTAATAAAGTCTGTTGTTGCAAGACGGACCAGGTATTGCCACAAAATATATATCTATGGTAATATTGAGCACATATTGCCACAATATTTTACCGTTGCTAAATAGTAGTGATATCGCAACAATGTTAAAAGGCCTCACATGTCAAACCGGATTTATAATGTTTTATTACTCCGGTATTTTGACAAATCTGACCTGCATGTAAGGATCAAATAATTTTATTTATTTTGACAAGAAAAATGCTCCTTTTTATAAATTGTGGCACCCAGATTTTTGCCGCTGCCTAAATTAATTTGTTCTCGGTTCTACCTTCCCGCCCAATCTGGCGTCACAATTTTCTAATGATGAAAATCTGAACTGACTAGTACGAAACTTTGGCTTCCCGCTAATTAATTTTGTGCGTGTAGTGGATTCCCCCGAAAGAATCAGTTCCGTAACTTTCGGTGCCTAGGCCCACGACACACCATAAACTGTTCAGGTTTTTTCTTCATAGCTTCGGCATTCTTCCTCTGCCTTTCGGCATCACGACGTCAGTTTGGAAGATCTAAGGTACACTAATTTCCTCTCCTAATTCTATGGGCTAGCAAAGAACCTAAATCAAAATCAATCTCTCGTCTTTCAGTTATAGAACAATCTGAGCGGTAGTCGGGCGTATGGGGAGGCGGATGAACGGGAGGAGATCTCGACGCCGCCGGTCGCCTCGGTGCATCTCCGTCGTATTCTCGGGCCACGCCGCAGATTACCACCTTCTCCGGCGCGTCTGCATCAAGGTTCTCATGTCTGGGGTCGTACCAGATGAGCACGCCAGTCCGGATCCGGAGGTGGATTCGGTGTCGGCGAAGGTTGCAATCTGGGCGCTCCATGATGGACATGATGAGGATTCGATGTTTCTGATCCATAGGAGGAGGCGATCCGACCAGGAGCTCGTTCAGGGTTTCAGGGAGGATCTGGCTACCCGACGCCGGAGTCTCGATTCTGGGATTCTGGTGGTTCGTCCGCCCGGCCGTTGGCGCGAGGTGAGTGCTCTGTTGGTGTGTGCAGGAATCAGCCGGAGTGTGTCAGCGAGAAGTGGGATAGATGGATCACTGCGGTCGCATGATCTATAGGGGGACGGATCCAATCACTTGTAAATTCTATTCTTCTGGAGTCGATCTCATCGTTCCTGGTCCTGGTATCCTCTTTATTTGTTACGTATTTAACTTCTGTGAAATTTTGAATAACATATTCGACATTCTAGCACAGGAAACCTTGGAGTTGTATATGGAAGAAAATACACCTTTTCTCATCATTGAAGCTTGAGAAGAAGTTCTTGGATTTTACTTTTGATGGTGTTCTTCCCATGTCCATGCAGACCTCATATACTGGTGTGGCATTGGGTACAAGAAAACACATGATTGCTCCTAACCAACTTGTGTAAGATGCTAAAAGGCATCACTGTTCATCCATGGAAGGTAATTCAAACACTCTAATGTAGAGTGATTTTTATAACTAAAGATTCTCCTTGTACACGTGCAATCTGTGATGGCAGAATTTGTTTCCCAACGCATGGAAATTGTTTAATTGCCTCATTGTAAGATGGAGAGCACTGACTCAAAAAGTTGCAAGTTCACTTGTTTAATTAGTTCTGCATGATACAGAGCTTGTACCGAAGACATAGGGTATGCTAATTTCCATCTTTGCATAGACCATCTATTTAGCCTGGCATCCACATAAGTGGCTTTATCATATTTTAAAAGCTGATGACTCAAAAGTAAATTGCAGCCTGGCATATATTAGTTGTTCTGGTAATATGGTGATGTAGCATAACTATGTCTAGGATGTATGCATATGATTTTCTTTTCCACAAAAAAATAGTCCATTTTTGTCATGTGGTTGTGTAGACTTTTTTTGAGAATAGCTGTTGTGTAGACTTAACTTGTCTAACCAGATGTAACACTGCATCAAAATAAATTAGTTGACTTATGCAAACTTCTATATTTTCTAACTCAATGTGCTTGCTCTGTGTCTTGCAGAAATAGAAGTGAAGTTCAAGATCAGATGGAGCATACCAGTCCTAAAGCTTTACATAGTACCTTGAAAAAAATAATGATGGGCACTAAGTTTTATTTCGTTCTGTTAGATTTTCCCCCTCTATTAGCTATAATTTGCCTTGTCGGATATTACATGTATGATTAATATATGTATTTTTATATACATTTGTTTTTACTGTTTACTATATGGATGCTTTGGTCTATGAAAAATGCAATGATATTGAATGTATGTATTGTATTTTGATGTAGCATGTAATAGTTTTGATGTATAATCATGCATATTGCATGTAACAAGATATTATCATATCAGATTTTCATTGCGATAGCCATCCAACATTAAATATTTTTTGTTGTGACACGATATCACCATGAAATATTTTTTGTTGTAATAACCTATAGCCACGAAATACGTTTTCTTGTAATAGCATATCGCGACGAAAAATGTTCCGTTGGGGCAGACTTTTACCATGGAGTAAAGATTGTTGCTATAGGCTCTCACCACAATCTTCTCTTCGTTGTAAAAGATTATTGCAATGCCCAAGATCTTGTTGTATTAGGCTATCACGACGAAGAACATCCATAGCAACATGCATGTTTGGCAACAAAACAAATTGTGGTGATATATACCAAAATTGTTGCAGTAACATATTTTATTGCAACAAACAAAAGTTGTGGCAAAAGCCTATTACCATGCGTCATATCGCGACGGTTGGCAACGAATGCCATTTTATGGCAATAGGTATCTATTGCCACAATTCGGTATGTACTGCGACAAAGGATTTTGTTGCAATAGACCCGGATCCTTGTAGTGCCACAAGTGGCAACACCTGATACACCCAATTTGCATCACCATTCTATATCATAATCTACCTCCATTCATTGATATTTGTCTTATTATGAGGTATTGCTTATGGTTTTTCATATGTTTATGCATGTTGGATGATTCTTAGAGGATGGACTGCTGGAGTCTGGATTTTGATGGAAAAGAAGGCGTTTTGATGCAATTTCGCGAAGATCGGAAAAATACCAAAAAAATATGAGAAACTATTATTTTTCCAGAAGATTGAGGAAGCCAGAAGGAGGAGCGAATAAGGGCCGCAAGGGGCCCACAACCCTGGGCCGCGCCTAGGGCAGGTGTGGCCCACCTACCCGGCTCCTGACTCGCCCCTTCGCCTATATCTTCCCTACGGAACCTTAAGGCTAGGGGAGCGACCACAGATAGATTTCCGCCGCCTTTACGGGGCGGAAAACACCGAGAGAGAAAGATCTCTCCGGCAGACAAATTTCTGCCAGAGGAATTCCTTTCCGGAGAGGGGAGATCGTCGCCATCAACACCATCGTCAAGATAGGCTTCATCGGGATCATCATCATCATCATCATCCACACCATCATCTCCACCAGCACCATCATCACCGCTCCGTCCCGCTGCTACAATTGTGTTGGATCTTGCATTAGTTCATAGGGGAAACTTTCCCGGTGTTAATTACTATTGTAGTTGATGCTTGTGAGTGGAACAATTGAATTATTGTTTATGTTTAGATTGTTATCCATTATCATATCATCTTTGATCTTGATCTATATCATGTCTTATGAGTAGTTCGTTTAGTTCTTGAGGACATGGAAGAAGTCATGTTGTTATTAGTGGATTTGTGTTGAGTTATTATTCAATCATTAGTATTTAAGTTGTGATGCTATTCTTCTAGTAGTGTCATGTGAACGTCGACTACATGATACTTCACCATTTATGGGCCTAGGGGAATGCATTATGTATTTGGCTACTAATTGTGGGGTTGCCGGAGTGACAGAAATCTAAACCCCCGTTAGGATACCTTTGAACAAGGGAGTGTAGGATCTCAGAGTTTAAGGTTGTGGTTAGATTTATATCTTAATTACTTTCCTATAGTTACAGATGTTTGCAGGGGGTTTAATCACAAGTATGTAATAGTCCAAATAAGGTCGATACATTAGCACAGGTTCACCCATACAACACTTATAACACCAAAGAAGAGTACTCAGCTATATGAAGCGAAAGCACTTGACAGAATTCCCATGTGTCCTCGAAAACGTTTGGTCCTTATAAGCATTTCCACCGGCTTGTCCTTTGCTAAGAAAGGATTGGGACACTTGTTGTGTTTATTCTTTGTTACTTGCTCTTTGTTTTATTACATTATCATAAAACCACTAAAAATCCGTTTGCTAAGTATTCACACGGATTTCCTGCTCCATACCACTGTTCAGCACCTTCTGCTCCTTGTTGGGATCGACATTCCTATTTATCAAAAGTACTACGATACACCCCCTATACTTGTGGGTCATCAACACCCCCAGGTCTTTATAATCAGTCCGTCCACCATGCCTCCGGGGTGTTACTCCTGACAACTTACTAGGATCTCTAGACTGTCCTCATAGACCAATATTTGTCTTTTCTGCGCACTTTGTGCTCATTCGTATGCACCCGGGAATAACTTCCTGGGCGGTCACCTATACACAATTGCTCTAAGGCAATCACACTTAACCTGGAGATTCTTTTTGGATGAGCTTCGGGGAAAGAGGTTGCATCTTATTGGTATGAGTATCATATCAATCCTATTAAGCCATGTGTCAGGATCTCACATGCACCCACCCTTAAAAAATCGACGCCCTCGTCTATCAACCACAGGCCAAAAACGTCTCTCTTAGCACATGTATGTGCGTCCAGTGCCGGTACATGTGACATGCGGTGTCCACTCTGGCCACACGCGCCATGCTCCACATGTCCGCGCCACTTACCCGCACACGCCCATGTAACCGTAAGGTTCGGCTCTAATAGCATTGTAATCCCCTCGACCTCATGTTTCTAAATCTTGTAATCAACCCGTCCACCAGGTCCCGTGGGTGCCACTCCTAGCAACTTTTACAAGAATATGTAGACTAGCCCTATAGACCAACACTTGTCTTTTCTACGCACTTTGTCTGCACACCCGGGAACAACTTTTCGACCGGTCCCATCCTCAAATTGCTCTAGGCCAGACACACTAAACTTGAAGGTTCTTTTTGGATAAGCTTCTGGAAAAGAAGTTACAGCTTGTTGATGATATGAGTATTCTATCAATCCTAGCCATGTGTTAGGATCTCACAGTCTCGCACACGTCCGGTGTCCGCCGAAGACTCCTGGTCTCCATAATCCAGTTGGGATGCAAAAGTAGATCTTTTGGCCGGAATCATTGTAGCACAAGGCATGCCGCAGCGAAGCAGTCTCCCACTCGCGCAACCCTTACTTGGGACCGTGGTTGCAAGAGATAAAATACCTAAGGAAATTTACTTAGAGATTATTGTGTGTTTTTTCCTTCCCATATAGACCTTTTATATAGGGAAAATAGGGCGCCCCTTCAATTAAAGTCTCGAGGTGGGACTAAACCAAGATGGAGGTGGAGGCGTAGGATCGTCGACCGAGGTGGGCCCACGCAGGCCATGTTCTAGGTGCAGCAGCAGCTTGCCCTTTGGGCCTTGTTCCCTCCGTGGATTTGTCCCATTCGAGAGGTTTTCCCATTAAATTTAATTTTAATATTAATTAACAATTAATACAAAATACACATTATTGAATTCTCTTTGACCCGAAACACCTTTCGGTGCACTCTAAACTCCTCCAAATCCTTCCGAAATGATTCTAGATCTCTCACGAAACACTTCTGGTATCATCATCTCTTTCTTCCTATGATTCCGATAAATTCAAAACGATCTCCAAGCATCGTAAAACACTTAAGTGTCTTACCATACGGTTCGGGAACATCATATACATGATCGAGACACCTCTCATATCAATGATCATTAGCAGGACCGGGATGCCCATAATGATCCGTGTGCATTCCACGATTTCAACTTCATTTGAAGCATAAACGTCGAATCCAATTCCCTTTGTTATCTTGATACTTGACTTCTCCGAGATCTGATCATAGGTATCAGTAAACCTTATTCAATCTCGTTACCGGCAAGTGCTGCTTTACTTGTTCCCATGATATTCCATCCCAGTGATCTAGTCACATCTTGTGCAACATTTATGGATATAATCTCACCGAATGGGCCTCGTATATCTTTCTGTCATGCGGGAGAAAAAAGTCCTGGTCTTGATGTATACGCCTTAACATGTCCCTCTGGAATAACCAATATACACACCTTTATGATCACCCTGTTATGGTGTGACAGTTGATGACCTTGGGTGACAGTGGTTTAATATGATCTCACAGTCATAGGAGTAGGATACTTCATTTCTAACTATTGTAACGATAAATTTTATGACTTGATCATGTTGCAATACTTATATTGGGATAATGTTCATCGCATCATTCACTAATGATATGCCTTCATTGTCAATTGTCATAAAGGTTCCATGATGAGGAATATTGATTATCAGTTGCACAATGAACTAGTTAAAAAGAGGCACTAGTGACTTTGGTTTGTTTATGTACCACACACGTATCAATGTTTCCGATTGATATGTTATAGCATTGTATTAAGTTTCTGATTGATACGTTATAGCATTGTATTAACCTATTGAGATATGATAATAAACCTATTTATTATTTGACTCTAGGGCATAAGAAACATTGTGTCTCATAGAAGTATCATGCATATTGTATCCTTTTTTTAAGATTCACAGAGGAGATGCATCTCACACTTGATCGCGATCTCCTCCTGGGTCCTCTCGTGCGAGAGGGCTCCGGAGGCTCCCCTCCTCCTAACCCTAGAAGCCGTCGCCAGCCTTCCTCCCCGGCTGCTGCCCCCGCCGCTGCGGGTGGTGGCGGCAACACCTCGCCCGTGAAGACGGCGGGCGTCGGCAGTGGTGCGCCCTGAGGCTGTCCCTTCGCGCGGAGGTGGGGCCTCTCCTGGGCGGCGCAGGGAGGGGTTCGGCGGTGGCAGATCGGCCTGTTGGAGATATGCCCTAGAGGCAATAATAAATGTAGTTATTATTATATCTTTGTGTTTATGATAAATGTTTACATTCATGCTATAACAGTATTAACCAGAAACATTAATACTTGTGTGATTTATAAACTAAATTAAAGTCCCTAGTAAAGCCTCTTTATAATACTAGCTTGTTGATTAATAGATGATCATGGTTTCTTGATCATGAACATTTGAGATGTTGTTAATAACAAGGTCATATCATTAGGAGAATGATATGATGGACATACTCCTATAGATAAGCGTAGCATAAAGATCAAGTCATTTTAATAGTTCAATTGCTATAAGCTTTCTGATACATAGTAACCTAATTCCTTCGACCATGAGATCATGCTTATCACCATCACCGGAAGGATGCTTTGATGACATCAAACACCACACCGTAACTGGGTGGCTAAAAAGGTGGCACTGAGTGTTCGGAAAGTATGGTTTGAGACACATGGATCAAGAGTGGGATTTGTCCGTCCATATGACGGATAGATATACTCTGGGACCTCTGGGTGGAATGTCATCCAATTAGCTTGCAAGCATGTGACTGGCTCACAAGGGATCACATATCACGGGAACGAGAAAAGAGTACTTATCAGTAACGAGGTTGAACTAGGTATGCAGAGATACCGACGATCAAAACCTCAGATAAATATCTATCGTGAGACAAAGGGAAATTGGTATCGTATGTAAGTGGTTCATTCGATCGCAAAGTCATCGAAGAAATATGTGGGATCCATATGAATTTCCAGATTCCTCTATTGGTTATTGATCGGAGAAGTGTCTCGATCATGTCCGCATAATTCACGAACCGTAGGGAGACACACTTAAGGATTCGATGTTGTTGAGTAGTTATGGAATGATGAGAAAGAGACCGAATGTTGTTCGGAGTATCGGATGGGATCCGGGATATCATGAGGAGTTCCAGAATGGTCCGGAGAATAAGATTCATATAAGGAAAGTCCTGTTTCGGAGTTGGGGAATGATTCCGGTGTTTTCATCGAGAATGTTCTAGAAGGGTCCGGAAGGTCCGACACTCTAGAGGGGAAGGGTACATGAATGTGTCATGACAATATGGAATGGTTGCATCATGTATTAGGTAACTTGGCTGGGCAAAATAAAGGGAGAAATCAAATCCTAGTTTGAAAGTCAAACACCAATTTGAAAAAGTCAAACGGCAAGTTTGCTTGGTGGAGGGAGAGTAGGAAACCTACTTGGGGAGGAAGTCCTCCTCCCTCCACCCGCCGGCCCAGGAGGCCGAGTTGGGGGAGGACTCCCTCCTCCCAACCGGCAACCCTCCACCTATATAAGGAGGGGTAGGGCGCCCCTACCCCTCACACCCAAAACCCTAGCCCTCTCCTCCAAGTCGCCGGCGCCACCACCTCCTTGTGCCGCCGCCTAGGGCACCACCAACTCGGTGAGTTGGGGTGATCCCCAAACCCTAGCCGCCGGCTACACTCTCCCCTTGGTGTCATCTAAACCCTAGATCACCAAGGCCTCTCTCATAGTCCACCATACTCGCTCCGGCTTAAGGCGAAGCCCTACGAGATCTCCCCTCTACTTCCGGTACCACGCCGTCGTGCTGCCGGAATTGCGAGGAGAGTGATATAACCTCCGCTGCCTGCTGGAACAAGGGAGAGGAAGGTCTTCATCGAGTACCGAACGTGTGACCGAATGCGGAAGCGCTGCCGGAACGCGGCGCCGGAAGGATCGTCTACGCGATCTTGAGATCGGCAAGAGTACGACTACATCACCCACGAGAATCTGCTCTCATTAACCGCTTTGGAATCTTAGAGGGTGAGTTCTTCTATTGACTCGTTGCTACAATCTAGTAGATAGATCTTGGCTTGTTTGTTTGCATGCGGTAGAAAATTTTTGTTTTCCATGCTACGAATCCCTACAGTGGTATCAGAGCCGTGTCTATATGTAGATCTGTTGCACAAGTAGAACACAATGGTCATTGTGGGCGGTGGTGCTTTTATTATCAATTGCTTTTTGTGTACTTTGCATCTTGCGGTATGATGGGATGAAGCGGTCCGGGCTAACCTTATATGACATCGTTCATGAGACTTGCTCCACGCTCAACATACAACTTGTATTGCATAAGTGGCTTTGCGGGTGCCTGTCTCTCCCATCATAGTATAGATCCAATTTACAACGGGCACTTGATAGTTCAAACATCAACGTTATGGTTCTTGTTCGTAAGTTAGATCGACACTTATTGAAATCCCCAAATCACGTAAAATATGCAAAGAAAATTAGAGGCGTCTAATTTTGTTTTGCAGGGGTGTGCTGTGATGTGATATGGCCATGATTGTGATCATATTTGATGTATGCAATGTTCCTTATTGTAAGTTGTTAACCGGTAGGAGCCATATGGTTGTCTTTAAATTCTGTTAAGACCCGCGTGTCTATTCAAAGTAGTTGTAATAGTTGGAGCTGGTGGACGACAACCATGAAACAACACCATTGACCTTGACGCTATACCGGTGATGATGGAGATCATGTTCGTGCTTGAAGATGGAGATCGGAAGCACAAGAAGAAAGACCATATCATATCACATATTATGAATTGCATGTGATGTTAATCCTTTATGCATCTTGTATTGCTTAGTTAACGACGGTAGCATTATAAGATGATCCCTCAAGCACACAAATTTCAAGTTTTAAAGTGTTCATCCTTAGTAAGCACCGTTGCTAAAGCTCGTTGTTTCTAAGCACCACGTGATGATCGGGTGTGTTAGATTCTGCGAGTATATACAACGTGAGCAAGCCAGATTTGCTCATGCGGAAGCTAAGGTTTGATCTTGATGAGCCTAGCATGTACAGACATGGTCTCGGAACACGGATCACCGAAAGGTAAAGCATGAGTCATATAGTAGATATGATGAACATGTCGATTGTTCGCCATTGAAGCTACATCAACTCTCGTGATGATCGGTTTTGATGTGGTGGATTTGGTTCGTGTGATCACTAAAACAATGTGAGGGATATTGTTTTGAGTGGGAGTTCACCTAGATTAATTTAACTTTTAATTAGAACTCAATTTGTCATAAACTTAGTCTAAACTATTGCAAATATGTTGTAGATCAATGGCGGGCCCTACCATCAATTTCAATGCGTTCCTAGAGAAAGAAAAGTTGAAAAACAATGGAAGCAACTTCGCGGATTGTTTCCGCAATTTGAGGATTGTCCTCAATGCTGGTAATTTGACCTATGTGCTGGATGCACTGCTGGGTGACCCGCCTGTAGCTGATGCTACTCCACATTTCAGTGTGCTATCTTGTATGGTTTGGAATCGCAGCTTCAGAAAAGGTTTGAGAACCATGACCCACATGATATTGTCCGTGAACTCAAAATGATATTTGAGGCTCATGCGGCAGTTGAGAGTTATGAGGCTTCTGAAAAGTTCTTTAACTGCAAGATGGAAGAGGGCAGCTCCGTCAGTGAGCACGTGCTTAAGATGTCTGGGCACGCAAACAAACTCCAAAGCTTGGGTATAGTGATTCCTAATGTTTTGGGGATTTACCGTGTCCTCCAATCCCTGCCACCAAGTTATAAGAACTTTGTGATGAACTACAATATGCAAAACATGAATAAGACGTTGCCAGAACTCTTCTCCGTGTTGAAATCTGCAGAAGTGGAGATCAAGAAAGAGCATCAAGTGTTGTTGGTCAATAAGACCACCAAATTCAAGAAAGGCAAGTCTAAGCAAAAGGGAAACTTCAAGAAGGGTGGTAAGAAAGTTGCCACACCGACGAAGAAGACCAAGGCTGGGCCTAAGCCTGATACCGAGTGCTTTTACTGCAAGGGAGAAGGTCACTGGAAGCGGAATTGCCCAAAGTACTTGGCGGATTTGAAGAACGGCAACATCAAGAAGAAAGGTATATCCGATATACATGTTATTGATGTGTATCTCACTAGTACTCGTAGTAGTGCCTGGGTATTTGATACTGGTTCGGTTGCTCATATTTGTAACTCGAAGAAAGGTACTGCAGAATAAACGGAAGCTAGCGAAGAACGAGGTGACGATGCGCGTTGGAAACGGATCAAAGGTTGATGTGATCGCGGTCGGCACGCTACCTCTTCATCTACCATCGGGATTAGTTTTATACTTAAATAATTGTTATTTGGTGCCTGCGTTGAGCATGAACATTATATCTGGATCATATTTGTTGCAAGACGGTTACTTGTTTAAGTCTGAGAATAATGGTTGTTCGATTTATATGAGTAATATGTTTTATGCACATGCACCTTTGATAGATGGTCTATTATTATTGAATCTCGATCGTGGAAATACACATATTAATAACATTGAAGCTAAACGTTTGAAATTAAGCGATAACTCGACCTATATGTGGCACTGTCGTCTTGGTCACATTGGAGTGAAGCGTATGAAGAAGCTCCATTTCGATGGACTTCTTGAATCACTTGATTTCGATCACTTGAAAGATGCGAAGCATGTCTGATGGGTAAAATGACTAAGACTCCATTTTCTGGTATGATGGAGCGAGCTACGGACTTGTTGGAAATCATATATACCGATATGTGTGGTCCAATGAGTGTAGCATCGCGCGGTGGTTATCGTTATGTTCTTACCTTCACGGATGACTTGAGTAGATATGGGTATATCTATTTCATGAAACATAAGTCCGAAACTTTCGAGAAGTTTAAGGAATTTCAAAGTGAGGTAGAGAATCAACGTAACAAGAAGATTAAATTTCTACGATCTGATCGTGGAGGTGAATATCTAAGTTACGAGTTTGGCGAGCATTTGAAGAAATGCGGAATACTTTCACAATTGACACCTCCGGGAACACCACAGCGTAATGGTGTGTCCGAACGTCGTAATCAAACTCTCTTAGATATGGTTCGTTCTATGATGTCACTTACAGATTTACCGCTATCGTTTTGGGGTTATGCATTAGAAACAGCCGCATTCACTTTAAATAGGGCACCATCTAAATCCGTTGAAATGACAGCGTATGAATTATGGTTTGGGAAGAAACCTAGATTATCGTTCCTTAAAGTTTGGGGTTGCGAAGCCTATGTAAAGAAGTTACAGCCGGACAAGCTTGAACCCAAAGCGGAAAAATGCGTCTTCATAGGATACCCGAAGGAAACTATTGGGTATACCTTCTATCATAGATCCGAGGGCAAAATCTTCGTTGCTAAGAATGTATCCTTTCTAGAGAAAGAATTTCTCTCGTAAGAAGTGACTGGAAGGAAAGTAGAACTCGACGAGGTTGTCGAACCTTCTCTCGAACTTGCGAGTAGCGCGGCACCGGAAGTAGTTCCAGTGGCGCCTACACCAATAAGAGAGGAAGCTAATGATGATGATCATGAAACTTCGGTTGAAGTTGCTACAGAACCTCGCAGGTCAACGAGAACTCGTACCACTCCTGATTGGTATGATCCCGTTATGAGTGTCATGTTGGTGGACAACACCGATGACCCTGCGACATATGGGGAAGCGATGATGAGCCCAGATTCCAATAAATGGCAAGACGCCATGAAATCCGAAATTGGATCCATGTACGAAAACCAAGTATGGACTTTGGTGGACTTACCAGATGGCCGGAAGGCTGTCGAGAACAAATGGATTTTCAAGAAGAAAACAGATGCTGATGGTAATGTTACTATCTATAAAGCTCGACTTGTCGTAAAAGGGTTTCGACAAATTCAAGGAGTTGACTACGATGAGACTTTCTCACCAGTAGCGAAGCTAAAGTCTGTGAGGATTATGTTAGCAATCGCTGCATATTATGATTATGAGATATGGCAGATGGATGTCAAAACAGCGTTCCTCAATGGAGACATTGATGAAGAGTTGTATATGATGCAACCCAAAGGTTTTGTCGATCCTAAAGATGCTAACAAGGTGTGCAAACTTCAACGGTCCATATATGGATTGAAGCAAGCATCCCGAAGTTGGAATCAACATTTTGATAAGGTAATCAAAAGTTTTGGTTTTATACAAACTTATGGAGAAGCTTGTATTTACAAGAAAGTGAGTGGGAGCTCTGTAGCATTCTTAATACTATATGTAGATGACATATTGTTGATTGGGAATGATGTAGACCTTCTTAATAGTGTCAAGGGATATTTGAATAATAGTTTTTCAATGAAAAATCTTGGCGAAGCAGCTTACATATTAGGCATAAAGATTTATAGAGATAGATCCAGACGCCTAATATCATTGTCACAAAGTACATATTTGGACAAAGTTCTAAAGAGGTTTGGAATGGAAGATAGAAAGAAAGGGTTCTTGACCATGTTGCCCAATACGACCTTGAGTAAAACTCAAAGTCCAGCGACGGCAGAAGATAGAGAAAGGATGAGTAAGACTCCCTATGCCTCAGCCATAGGATCTCTAATGTATGCCATGCTATGTACTAGACCCGACATTGCATATGCTGTTAGTTTGAATAGCAGATATCAAAGTGATCCAGGAGTGGATCATTGGACAATGGTCAAAAACATCCTTAAGTACTTAAGAAGAACTAAGGATATGGTTCTTTCTTATGGAGGTGATGAACAACTCGTTGTTAATGGTTACACCGATGCTAGTTGGAACACCGATCCGGATGATTCTAAATCTCAATCTCGATACGTATTTACTTTGAATGGTGCAGCAGTTAGCTGGAGGAGTGCAAAACAAAGCGTTATGGCGAGATCTTCAACTGAATCGGAATACATAGCTGCTTCGGAGGCTTCACAAGAAGCGATATGGACGAAGGAGTTCATTACAGAGCTCGGTGTGGTTCCAAGTGCGCTGGACCCAATGTCTATCTACTGTGATAACATGGGCGCCATAGCCAATGCGCAAGAACCAAGGTCACACAAGAAGATGAAGCACATCAAGCTATGTTTTCACGCTATTCAAGAACATGTCCAAGATGGTGACATAAAGATTTGCAAAGTACACATAGATCTAAATGTGGCGGATCCGTTGACTAAATCTCTCCCGAGGGAAAAACATGACCAACACCAAACTGCCATGGGTGTTCGGTATATTACCATGTAATCTAGATTAGTTGACTCTAGTGCAAGTGGGAGACTGTTGGAGATATGCCCTAGAGGCAATAATAAATGTAGTTATTATTATATCTTTGTGTTTATGATAAATGTTTACATTCATGCTATAACAGTATTAACCAGAAACATTAATACTTGTGTGATTTGTAAACTAAATTAGTCCCTAGTAAAGCCTCTTTATAATACTAGCTTGTTGATTAATAGATGATCATGGTTTCTTGATCATGAACATTTGAGATGTTGTTAATGTAGGGTTTCGTAGCATGGAAAACAAAAAATTTCTATCGCATACAAACAAACAAGTCAAGATCTATCTACTAGATTGTAGCAACGAGTCGATGGAATAACTCACCCTCGAAGATTCCAAAGCGTTTAACGAGAGCGGATTCTCGTGGGTGATGTAGTCGTACTCTTCCCGATCTCAAGATCACGTAGACGATCCTTCCGGCGCTGTGTTCCGGCAGCGCTCCCGCAGTCGGTCACACGTTCGGTACTCGACGAAGACCTTCCTCTCCCTTGTTCCAGCAGGCAGCGGAGGTTGTAGCACTCTCCTCGCGATTCCGGCAGCACAACGGCGTGGTACCGGAAGTAGAGGGGAGATCTCGCAGGGCTTCGCCTTAAGCCGGAGCGAGTATGGTGGACTATGAGAGAGTCCCTCGACGATCTAGGGATTAGACACGCCGAGGAGGGGGTTAGGCCGGCGGCTAGGGTTTCACCTAGGCGGCGGCGAGTGCCCTAGGGCCGGCGGCGGCTATGGAGGCGGCGGCGGCTTGGTACTAGGGTTTGGAGGAGAGGATCGTGTGTGTCTAGGAGGGGAGCCCTGCCCCTCCTTATATAGGTGGAGGGGGCCGGCCAAGGGGAGGGGAGTCCCTCCCCATGTCGGCTTGGTGGTGCGCTGGCGGTGGGGAGGAGTGACTCCTCCCCAACTCGGTTTCCTCCTCCTTTCCCACTTCCCAAAAATAGCCGTTTGACTTTCAAACTAGCCGTTTGACTTTTCAAACTAGGATTTGAATAAACCCTCTATTTTGTTCAGCGATGGCACTTAGTACATGATGCAATCATACCAACTTGATATAACACATTCATGTACCCTTCCCCTCCGGAGTGCCGGACATTCCGGAACCTTCTAGAACATTCCCGATGAAAACACCGGAACCATTCTCCAACTCCGAAACGGGACTTTCCTTATATGAATCTTATTCTCCGGACCATTCCGGATCTCCTCGTGATATCCCGGATCCCATCCGAGACTCCGAACAACATTCGGTCTCTTTCTCATCATTCCATAACTACTCAAACAACGTCGAATCCTTAAGTGTGTCTCCCTACGGTTCGTGAATTATGCGGACATGATCGAGACACTTCTTCGATCAATAACCAATAGAGGAATCTGGAAATTCATATGGCTCCCACATATTTCTACGATTACTTTGCGATCGAATGAACCACTTACATACGATACCAATTTCCCTTTGTCTCACGATAGTTTACTTATCCGAGGTTATGATCGTCGGTATCTCTGCATACCTAGTTCAACCTCGTTACTGATAAGTACTCTTTTCTCGTTCCCGTGATATGTGATCCCTTGTGAGCCAGTCACATGCTTGCAAGCTAATTGGATGACATTTCACCGAGAGGGCCCAGAGTATATCTATCTGTCATATGGATGGACAAATCCCACTCTTGATCCATGTGTCTCAACCCATACTTTCCGAACACTCAGTGCCACCTTTTTAGCCACCCAGTTACGGTGTGGTGTTTGATGTCATCAAAGCATCCTTCCGGTGATGGTGATAAGCATGATCTCATGGTCGAAGGAATTAGGTTACTATGTATCAGAAAGCTTATAGCAATTGAACTATTAAAATGACTTGATCTTTATGCTACGCTTATCTATAGGAGTATGTCTCGGAACACGGATCACCGAAAGGTAAAGCATACTCCTATAGATCAGCTTTAACAAGGTCATATCATTAGGAGAATGATATGATGGACATACTCCTATAGATAAGCATAGCATAAAGATCAAGTCATTTTAATAGTTCAATTGCTATAAGCTTTCTGATACATAGTAACCTAATTCCTTCGACCATGAGATCATGCTTATCACCATCACCGGAAGGATGCTTTGATGACATCAAACACCACACCGTAACTGGGTGGCTAAAAAGGTGGCACTGAGTGTTCGGAAAGTATGGTTTGAGACACATGGATCAAGAGTGGGATTTGTCCGTCCATATGACGGATAGATATACTCTGGGACCTCTGGGTGGAATGTCATCCAATTAGCTTGCAAGCATGTGACTGGCTCACAAGGGATCACGTATCACGGGAACGAGAAAAGAGTACTTATCAGTAACGAGGTTGAACTAGGTATGCAGAGATACCGACGATCAAAACCTCAGATAAATATCTATCGTGAGACAAAGGGAAATTGGTATCGTATGTAAGTGGTTCATTCGATCGCAAAGTCATCGAAGAAATATGTGGGATCCATATGAATTTCCAGATTCCTCTATTGGTTATTGATCGGAGAAGTGTCTCGATCATGTCCGCATAATTCACGAACCGTAGGGAGACACACTTAAGGATTCGATGTTGTTGAGTAGTTATG
The DNA here is from genome assembly GCA_916181665.1 of Avena sativa. Taxonomy (NCBI): domain Eukaryota; kingdom Viridiplantae; phylum Streptophyta; class Magnoliopsida; order Poales; family Poaceae; genus Avena; species Avena sativa. Next base: position 157,911,541 of record OV702294.1, on the reverse strand, counting down.
GAATGATGAGAAAGAGACCGAATGTTGTTCGGAGTATCGGATGGGATCCGGGATATCATGAGGAGTTCCAGAATGGTCCGGAGAATAAGATTCATATAAGGAAAGTCCTGTTTCGGAGTTGGGGAATGATTCTGGTGTTTTCATCGAGAATGTTCTAGAAGGGTCCGGAAGGTCCGACACTCTGGAGGGGAAGGGTACATGAATGTGTCATGACAATATGGAATGGTTGCATCATGTATTAGGTAACTTGGCTGGGCAAAATAAAGGGAGAAGTCAAATCCTAGTTTGAAAGTCAAACACCAATTTGAAAAAGTCAAACGACAAGTTTGCTTGGTGGAGGGAGAGTAGGAAACCTACTTGGGGAGGAAGTCCTCCTCCCTCCACCCGCCGGCCCAGGAGGCCGAGTTGGGGGAGGACTCCCTCCTCCCAACCGGCCACCCTCCACCTATATAAGGAGGGGTAGGGCGCCCCTACCCCTCACACCCAAAACCCTAGCCCTCTCCTCCAAGTCGCCGGTGCCACCACCTCCTTGTGCCGCCGCCTAGGGCACCACCAACTCGGTGAGTTGGGGTGATCCCCAAACCCTAGCCGCCGGCTACACTCTCCCCTTGGTGTCCTATAAACCCTAGATCACCAAGGCCTCTCTCATAGTCCACCATACTCGCTCCGGCTTAAGGCGAAGCCCTACGAGATCTCCCCTCTACTTCCGGTACCATGCCGTCGTGCTGCCGGAATTGCGAGGAGAGTGCTATAACCTCCGCTGCCTGCTGGAACAAGGGAGAGGAAGGTCTTCATCGAGTACCGAATGTGTGACCGACTGCAGAAGCGCTGCCGGAACGCAGCGCCGGAAGGATCGTCTACGCGATCTTGAGATCGGCAAGAGTACGACTACATCACCCACGAGAATCTGCTCTCGTTAACCGCTTTGGAATCTTCGAGGGTGAGTTCCTCTATCGACTCGTTGCTACAATCTAGTAGATAGATCTTGGCTTATTTGTTTGCTTGCAGTAGAAATTTTTTGTTTTCCATGCTACGAATCCCTACACGGCCTCCTCGGTGGGAGGGGCGCATCGGCGGCGGCGACAAAGCGGGAGGAGAGGCGAGGGGCACGACGCCTCTCTACGGCGGCGCCATGCGGGCTGGCAGGGTGTCGTAGCCTGGTCCTCTCCCCGACGAGCTCAAGCGGTCCTTCTCGCGTGCTGGCTGTATGTGCTCATCGGCACCGATGGTCGGCCTGCTCGATCCGTTCACCAGAAACCGGCCAGAGGTGTGGGGATTGCTGTGTCGGATATAATAAAGGAGGTGGTCCTTTGGTTTCTTTTGCACGATGACGAAGGTCTGCTTGATGTCTGTCCTCGTTGATCTGGTCTGGAGCGGCGGGTTCCGGAAGGATCCGCCGTCGAACTCCCATGGGCGTATAATGCCTTGAGATTGCTAGATCGGAAGGTATTCGGTCGTGCGCACCTTGTTTTTCTGGCCGTTTGGTTTCAGCGGGAGCGTTGCGAAGCACTGTTGTTTGTTCCCACCAAGTGCCATTCTTAGAGCCATGGTGAAGTCAGATGCAGAGAATATCAGAAAAGCAGAAATACGAGGGTAGCAATGCTGATATTAGTTCTTGTGGCGACGGAGATCTGGATGCGTGATCTGGGCCTCGTTGCAGCGACTGCTGGTGTGGGAAGACAACACAGGGGGAGTTCCCAGTCTTACCTTGCAGGGTGAAAATCCAAGGTCTGGCCTTAACTGGTTGTGCCTGGCAATGTCCTTGTTGAAGGCATTGCATTGTGAGCAAAGACTTTCTCGAGGGTGAAAACCTATAATCTTTGATCGGGCAACGACGGCGCTTGAGCACTGTTTCCTTCTTGAAGGCGTTGTTATTAGAGTGGAGGACTATTGGTGTTGTTCTGATGGTGTCAGTGTCGTTGCTTTGAGGATTAGTTCTCTATAGCGGGACTTTTCTTTTTTTATCTTTTTTTGGGGCTGTGTGCATCCGTAGGGCGCTAGGTCATGCGTTGTTGTAGAGACTGGGTATAATTGGTATCCCTGTGATATTAATATATACTCTTTTCTAAAAAAAATACTGTATCCTTTTGATTTATCGCATTGTGATGGCATTGTTGTCTCAGAAAAAAGTCCTCTAAATTCAATCCCGTCACGGTGGCACTTGCTCTAGTGTTACGGACGAGTTTGGGAGTTTTCTTTTGTCATATCCAGACTTCATGAATGGTCATTTGGTTATCGTTGTCCTCCATTGAAATGGCTATGTGGGCATCTCGACAACAATGATGTCTTGTTCCACATTATTTGAGTGCAGTGGGTCCCAGGGACGGAGCCAGCGTCTGAGCTCAAGGGGGGCAAGGTGTGCATGTGATATGATTGAGGGGGGCTGAGCTAGCAAATCTCCCACAAATAAGGACCTGTCATGGCTAATATTCTTAAGAAAATCATGAGCATAGGGGGGGGGGGGGGGCGTCGCCCCTGCTCGTCCCCCTTGTCTCCGTCCCTAGTGGGTCCAGATAGTGCTATTTTCTGGTAGTGTGCCTAAATACTAGCCGGTCATAAGAGGATATTCACTGAGAAGGATGGGCCATGGCCCGACATGGCTAGGGTTGGAAGTTTGGAACTTTTATGGTGCCTTCTAGTTTAGTATAGTTCAAAAAATCAATTAGTTTTCTTAAAAATAATAATTTCTACAAATTTAGTTTATTTTTATACTAATAAAGAGGGTAAAGGGTACCCTAAGGGTTACCCATTTCTATCCTTAGGGATAGTCAACCTTACCCACTGTCTATGCTTGTTGATATACTTGGCACGACTGTTAATCTTCGCCATACACTATTATGTCAGTTTAACGAGCATTGTACTCTATATTTCTATGCAAATACTTAAGTGTGTGAATTTCTCAATGTTATCTATTGCTAGCGAGTTTGATGGCGGTTCCTGGGCAAATTTTGCGGCCTTGGATCTTAGCTATAATTTTTCTTTTGTTTAGGGTTGTATTGCACATGTAGATTCATTTGCCTGTGTTTTTTCATCTCCAGGTTTTTTTCGAAGTAAAGTCTTCACGATTGTATTTGAGTCTGTCTTCATTTAGGTTGTATTTTTTGAAGATGTATTTAGACATAAGAAAATCATAAGGGGTGACTGAAGATTAGAAAATCTCATGTCTGAGTTAAGATTAGCAAAACTGGCTTAGTGTATAGCCCCTTGGAGAACTCGTTTATGGATCTTACATGCATACATACTTTGTCAGTACAAAATTGCTGACAGTGCAGATGCATTAGCAAATCACTAAGTACATACTCGTATATATATGCAAACTCAACTCTGTGCTTACAGGTTGCCCGCAAAAAAAAAAAAACTCTATGCTTACAGGTACAGGCTATGTTAGTTAATCAAAAGAACCAAAGAACAGTTCAGTCACTTCAGTGTTATAAGCTGCCAGCTCTGTTCGTCTTTGCTCATTCCGCAGCTCTCTTCCCATCCCGGCCGGCCGACGAGGATCCAAGGCCGACCTGCAGCCACGGCGTGGTCTCCCCTGCCGTGCTCTCGTCCTTGAGATCACTAAGCCTGGCTTTCTTGACGGTCGTGCTGTCCGCCTCGTCCTCGGCGTCGCCAGCGGTAGCTTCAGCACCGTTTACATTGTGGCTGCTCGTCGCTGCCATCTTGTTCTGGTTGCTGGGGTTGCTCGGTACTACCGCTGTCTGAAGGTCGAGATGCAGCGAGCTGGTTCCGGCCTCGGTGGCCCTCAAGCTGGCATTCGCCGCGATGGTGAGGTCCAGCGCCGGCTCGGACGCGTCCACCATCGGTCGGAGAGTGAGCTGCTGTGGTGCACTGGCGACGAGGCCTTCGGCTGTGAGGGATGCGATGTTGGCGTGGTCCCCTGTGCCCGAGGTGAGCCAGTGGCAGCGCTTGTGGCCTCCGAGCGCCTGGCCAGAGGAGAAGAGGCGGTGGCAGACGGAGCACTCATGCATCTTGGCCTTCTTCTTGAACGGTGTAGCCGCGACCCCTGCCGGATCATAGTCGGCGGTCGTGAAGCCCACTGCCAGGGAAAGCGGGGCCGGGGCGGCGGCTTCGCTCGTACCGGCGTGTGCTTCGCCAGCGGTGGCATCGACGTTCGTCCTGGCATCAGCGCTGCCGCCTGCATTGACCTCGACGCCGGCGGCTGCAGTACTGCCCTTGTCGTCATTGGGTCCGGAGGCGGCCGGTGCGTGGTGCGTCGGCTCAATGGCGCTGCTGCTCTCGGCCTTGGCGGCGAAACATCCCTTCACCTTCTTGTGGCTGGCACGGTGCCCGCCCAGAGCTTGGTGCGAAGTGAATACCTTCTTGCACGCCTTGCACTCGAACAGGCCACGTGGCACGGGGGTGGCGTACATCGGCGCTGGTAACGCCAAGGGCATCACCATCGCCGGATCAGGCGCCGGCATGACGAACCATATGGGTTGCGGCTGTTGATGCATTCTCCTGTGCTCCTTGCTCGCCGATGCGCAAGCCTCTGGGTTCGCCTCGCCGACGCCCGTCTGATCGTCCTTGCATGACGAGAGCATGACGAGGCAATTAGCCAGGTCCTCCTCCTCGTTCTCGCCTGGTGGGCATCCCGAGGGCGCCGTCGATGTAGCCGGCATATCATCGACTCCGCCGGCTACCATCTTGGCGCGACGGGAGCGCCTCCCTTTCGACCACCCACTGGCCAGCGACGCATCCTCCTCGCCATCGGCCGCTGACGAATCCGGCGAGCCGTCCGCGTCCTCGTCTTCCCCGGAGTTGCACTTGCCGTGCTCCAGGAACAGCTCCATCGACGAGAACTCCTCCCCGCAGTTCTTGCACACCTGGCAGCCCCTGGTGAGGCGGTTAGGGTTGGCCCGGAGCGCGTAGACGTGCGTCGTCGTCGACGGGCCATCTTCCCCTCCAGCACCACCACCGCGCGCGCACGGCACGGGCTCGTCGTCGTCGTCCGCGGCACCAAGCCCGTCGTCGCCGACAGCGTGGGCCCTCATGTGCCCACCGAGCGCGCTGCCGCATGTGAAGCCCTTGTTGCAGACTCTGCAGAAGTGCTTGTACGCCGGCGGTGGCGGCGCGTGACGAGGCGGTGATGGCGACGGCGGCATCTGGCCATGATAGACGCTCTCAAGGAGATGCGACCGGTGATGTGGAATCACGCGGCGTCAACATGTGGCGGGGGAGAATGGACAAACGATCTCTGTAGAGGAAACACAAAGCACTGATACATACCACCAAAGACGACGGAGATTCAGACATGCAACGCAACCGCGCCTCTCGTCTCTCCTCGCTCGACTAGGACGACGGTGGCAAACTGTCACAAGTGCATCCTAGGTTTATATATAGCTGCCATTGCCATGGTTTGCGTTCGCTGCTTGCTAGCTAGTGATGACAAGTGGTTGCGGCTTTCATGGTCTAACTTCCCCAAATGGTTGGTCCGTGGGCGCTGACGCGATTGTCAAGTACTGACAGCTCTCAGGAGAAACCCAGCTGGTTCCGGTGGAGGTCAAGCTTGTTTTGAGGAGATCAGGGCCGGGAGAAGGAACTAGGCAACGTCGCCCTCAAAGCGTGCACATCCGTTGGAGAGGAATATCCGTGCCGCCTGTCTCCGGGACTCCGGATCTCTCCAATCGCACTAGCTCTATCTCTACCCTGGTCTCACGGAACACGTGCGGTCAAATCCGGTACCAAGATTTCTCTCCCAATTAGCTAAATTTTGAAAAGGAGATTTACCTAGACTGGTTGTACACCTTCCGTTCCCTGCAAGGTGACAAAGGGACTAACTTTTTTTTCTAAAATCAAAATGCTGCGATTTCAATTCAAACCATAACAGAGTCTAGACCAATCTGGTTTACAATACAATTAGGTGCCACACTAAACCACACCTTAAACAATTTATTTCCGCAGCCTTCTTTAGCCATTCGATGAGTAGCTTCATTTGGTTCGTCGTACCGATCACACCAAAACTTCATCAAAGCCAGAGGAAATTGCATCTAACACCAGTCGTTGGGGAAGATGTTGCAGAGAACCACAACACTAAACTTTTTTTTGTGCAAAACACCAACATTTGCCGTAATAGTTGCAAAGAACACAAAAATAGTCGTTAACTGGACTGATAGCCAATTAGTAAAGTTGGGCCCACTGACGAGGTTTCGACTCGTCAATGCCCATTGTTATGGACTTGAGTTTTGGAAAAGATGGGGATGCTGGAGATCGTGGCACGGTTAACAGACAAGCAACCAGGGGACACTAGATTTACCCAGGTTCAGGCCTCCGGAGGGAAAACCCTACTCCTGCTTGTCTGCTCTTGATTACGGCGGAACCGAAGGTTACAGGGTGCGCAGATTCGATCTGGCGTGGAGGTGTGTGCGAAAGTATGAGTTGAGAGATCTAGGACGTGCCCTCCTGACCTTTATATAGACTTAGGCAGGTCCCGAGCATAGTCCTAGTCGGTTACAGGTTCTAGGGTTTTACCCCTTTGAATTTCCTATCTGCGCTAGTCTTGTTCTCCAAGGACTCGAAGGCGTCATGGGCCTTGGCCACCCGAAAATCTTCATGGGCCGGCGTACATCTGCCGTGGGCCTTTCTTGGGCTGGACCAGGTATGCTGAAGTCATGTACCCGCAGGGTATAGCCATGTCAGTAGCCCCCGAGTGATCAGTCGAATCGTAGATTCGGCTGAGGACTCTTCAATCCTTCGGGTGCAACTGGGTAGTAACAGTATATGTGTGTAGGGATTGTTGATACATGTGCCTGAATCACCCGACGGATCAGGGTCAGTTAACTGTCTTAGGACGAAACAACATGATCTTCATCAGGTTCGAGTCCCTAGACTTGAACCTGGAACATATGCTGGCGTAATTCGACTCAGGCCGCGGAGGACTTACAGGAGTGGAATTCCAGTGCTTTTAATTGATGTACCCAACGCGTCCGTCGGGATTTTTCATCACGCCTGTTGGCATGGATTTATACTAGCAGAGCGCAGTCAGGTGCGTTGCCAGGCCATCAGATGATATCTGCAGGTCTTATCTTTGCGTCGTAGACGTAGCATCCGAACATTTGTCACCACGGAGGTGCTTCGGGTGGCCAAGGAGATTGTCGCTCACTCAGCATTTTGTTGGGGCAGAGTTGCCAAAAAGTTTTTGCGTGCTGATCCGAAAGATCGCAGTCGAAGATTTCATAGGGTGCACGACCAGCGCTCCCTATGGGAGTAGTCCCCAAGTGTTTGTTCGAGTCGTAGACTCGAGCGGAGACTTTAGTTCAAGCATTGTTCAGTTGTTAAGTCCGTAGGACTCGAAATTTTTTCGGATGCTTAAATCCATCCTCCCTATGGGAGTAGCCCCCGAGTCCGTAGTGGAGTCGTAGACTCGACGTAGGACTCAGAGAAGTACTTTGTTTTTATTAATCTTTCGGGTACGCGGCCAGCGCTCCTGATAGAAGTAGACCCCGAGTATTTAGTTGAATCGAAGATTCGAGTGAGTACTCTTAGCTATGGAGCCGAAGAATTGTCGGTTGTGCTAGTATAGCTTTTGGTGACGTCAGTGCTGACGATCGATGACCTCAAGCGTCTGCTGCGCCAGAGATGACTTGACTGGACGAACGTGGGTCCCACTTGCTGACTTTGAATTGACCGGTCACGCGCGGCGTGGAGATAATTACGGCGTCTCCTCGATTTCTGCGCGTAGTGGACGGCGTGGTAACGACGGTTCGTTGTGATGTTGACACGTGTACGGTCAGATCTGCCGTTGGCGTTAGGTCTTCTGGATGGACGGCTGTCGTGCGTCGTCTTCGCTGTTATAATCATTGGGGAAAGCCACAGTTTGTTTTCACCGCATCAGTTCTTGTTTTCACTGCTTCCTTGTGCTCTAGCGATTCTTGCTGCGCGCTAGGATTTCCTTCACATTTCCATCATCGTCTTCTGTGTTTTCACTGCCGGTGCCGTCGTAGTACAATGGGGAAAACCAAGAAGTCCTCGTCCGCCGTTGGGACCAGCGCCGCCGGAGGACAGAAAGGCGCCACCGCTACTCGTGTCACCGATGGTGGCTGGCGGCGATCAGAGACGCGGGAGAGTGATCTCCGCAAACTTCGCGAGCGGGGCCTGATCCCGCAGGATAGGGAGGCCGTCAAACTCCCCGGCAATGAGGTAATCTCCCGTCCCCCATCTGGGTATCGGGTTATGTTTCTCGCCTTCGTTATGCGCGGGTTTTCTTTTCCAGTCCACAACTTCCTCCGTGGACTGCTCTTCTTCTATGGGATTCAGCTTCATCATCTGTCTCCCAATTCTCTTCTCCACATTGCTTGTTTTATCACTTTTTGCGAGTGCTGGCTTGGCATTGAGCCGCATTTTGGCCTCTTCCGGAAGCTCTATTCTGTGAAGAGGTTATCTGGTTCGGATGGTGTGTATCCCATTGGGGGTTGCATCATCTCTCTTAGTCCCAATCTTCTCTTCTTTTCTTTTTCCATGTCCGAATCTGTCCAGTACTGGCGGAGGCGATGGTTTTATATCCGTGACTCCGTAGTGCCCGGGCAAGATTTTGGTCTTGTTCCCTTTGACCCCTCCCAAATGATTGAGCCGAAAAGGTCTTGGAAAAACCAAATCTTGGACGGTGAGAAGGCGGAGATAGAGGCCCTTTACCGTCGGGTGGAGGATCTCCAGCTGATTCCGGAGAAGGAGGTGAACGACGTGGACATCATCCGGACGTTTCTTGAGCGTCGGGTGCAGCCTCTCCAAGCAAGGGCGCACCCAATGTTTCTTTATTCTGGGCGCCATGATCCGACGAGGGTTTCGGCTGAGAAAATCTCCGAGGGGGATCTTGACAAGGCCCTTCGCGCGCTGCTGAAGTTCAAGGCTGGAAAAGAAATCGCGGGGAAGTCGCTAACGCCTCCATTTTCTTCGACGTTGGCCGTACCGCAGGTGTAGATTTGTGCACGTAGTGCTTTTTGTCAGCTGCGTATTTATTTCCTTTGTTTGCTAACAAAGTTCCTTCTGATTTTGCAGAGCTTCAAAGTGCCGGGCATGGTACCTCCATTGCCCGAATTATTTCTGGTTACCTCGGATAATGAAGTGGTTGAGTCCGTGTCCGAGCTGCCGTCGGCGCGATCTCCAGCGGAGGATGCCGACGAGTTGAGTGAGGATCATACGCGCAAGCGAGCACGGAGCTCTAGCGAGTCTTTGGATGCCTCGACTCCTCCAACTCCCAGGAACCCTCTGGGCCTTGAGCGTCATAGTGACGGTCATGGGGATTCTTCCTCTCCCATTCCTGCCATTCCTGTGCGGGCTGTAGCGCCGCACCCGCCAGCGAAGCGGAAGAAGGAAGAAAAGAAAGAGGAGAAGAAGGAAGAGAAAAAGGAGGAGAAGAGAGCCCAAAAGGCTCCTCCTGTCATCGACCTGAGCTCGCTCGGCTCGTAAGTTTCTTGTTGTGCTACTGTCCTTTTTCCTTTATGATTTTTGCACTTGTGCTGATTGGTTCGTATGCAGGCACTCCTCCCACGATTCCTCCAGTGATGGTGCACGGGAGATGATGGGGGAGTCGAAGGTTGCATCTCCTCCTCCTCAGACGGTGGCGACTTCGGGAGGCGCCGCTCCGGACCCTCCTGTGCAGGAGGTGCAGGTGGTTGCGCCTCAGAATTTCGCAGGCAGGCCTTCAGAGTCGCCATCAGAGCATGTAAGTTCCTCTGCTTCATGTCACGGGGGGAGCCCCCGAGTGTCTTCGTGTGCTGATATTGTTTTTACTCCTTTGTGTTGGACGTAGCCCCCAAGTCCTTTTCTTACTGCTATTTCCTTTTTCTGCAGCCTTTTGTGCAGGAGGCCAAGCGGCTGGTGCAGGAGCGTCTGGCGCTGGAGGCTAACCTTCGGCAGCTTCAAGGTATCTATTCGCCTTTGGGTGCCTTTTTCATTTAGTACAGTCCTGCTTCCTGACGTTTCTTGTTTTGAATGCAGAGGAGCATAATAGTTCTCTCCGTGAGGTCGACGCTCTCAAGAAGAAGGCCGAGGCTGCCGTTGGTGCGAAAGAACGCCTCGAGCTAGAGATGACTAAGGCAGCCGAAGCGAAAGAGCGTCTGCAGCAGGAGGCTGTGGACCGTGAGGAGCAACTGGCCACTGTTGCGGCTGCACGTGAGAGGGAGGTGGCGACGAAGCTCATGGCTGCTGCCAAGGCTATTTCGGGTAAGTACTATATTTCTGCCTGTTTCTTCGTGCTTCCTTTGCTCTTCTGTGCTGCCTTTCTTCATGTCTTCTCTCTTTTTTTTATATCTCAGATGCCACATGCATCAAGTTTGACCGCGGTGCTCTAGAGCACGGGAGTGCTCTAGATGATGCTACTGTGGCGGTCGAAGACCGCTGCAGCACCGTCGTCAGCTCCCTTGCCAAGGCGAAGGAGGTCCTTGGCCGCTTCTACAGGGAGCTTTTCCCTAAGGGCGTGGCCCTCGATGATGTGGATGCCCTGGCGGAGGCTTTATCAGCCGAAGCGCCTGTGGAGTACAAGCGCAAGCAGAAGGGCATCGGCGCGTCCGTCGGGCTGGCGATGGCCTTGGCGGCTGGAGCAGAGCTGGACCTGCCCCAGATCACCTCTCGGATGCCGACGACTGTAGATGGATCCGAGGTAGCCTTCGCTGCCTACTCCGCTCGCTGCAAACGATATGGACCCAAGCTCATTGATTTGTTGTCTGAGTATGCACTGCGGCAGCAGGGCGGGGCCAAAGCTAGGCAGTCTGGCTCCGAGGCGACTCAGGGTGCCGCGTCTTAGGCTTTGTAGACGTAGGATAGTTTGTAGTTTGCTTTTGCTGTAAATATTTTGAAGAACACCATCCTTGTGCCACGTAGTGGCCTTATATGTTAATGAATTCTTTTGAGTTGTGCTCTGCCATTGTCTGAATGTTTGTGTCCCTTTCTTTTTTTGCTTCTCTAGGTTCCTTCGGGTGCTGACCCTGTTGACACCTCGTCCGCAATGCCGCCGCGACCATCTTTGGATGATTCCTCGCAGCTCGCTTTTCTTCGAGATCGTGTGCGTAGTCTGGAGAGGGAGTTGCTCGGGTTGCGCGGTCATGCCGATGTTTGGAAGTCCAAGGCAGATCGTGGTGCAGCCAGAAAGGAGTACTTGATGGCGGAACTGGTTCGGCTCTCCGAGCAACTGCAATGTAAGTTGTTCTTTGGTTCGAGCTGTAGCTCAGTTTTTCGGATGAGCCTGCTGGCCTTTCGCTTATTTGCAATTGTCACAGGTGCGAACCTTGCTCCAAGGGAAGAGAAGGAGCGTGTCGCTGTTCGAGTCAATTGCTTCACTCAACAGGACATGGAGGCCGGCGGCTTCTTCTGGATAGATCGTGATCGCGCCATAGCCCTGGCGACGGTGCATGATCGTGTTCATCAAGTTTCGCGGGTGCTCCGCCAAGTGCAGACATCACTTGCCTCGGTGCTGCACGTCATGTTCCCTTTGGATGCCGTACCGACAAGCCTTGCGGGTCTTCTGTCGAAATTTTGGAACGTAAGCAATGTCAAGGAGTTGGTGCGGCAGCAGCTTGTCGCAGGAGTGAAGGCTGCGTTGTCTCTTGTGAGGCTACACCGGCCTGACGTGGATTTTGCTGCTGTGGCCGCTGGGCCACCTCTTCGACCGGATGGTGGCGAGTGGGACATGCGTCCGCATTACGCGGCTGTAAGGCAGTATGCCGAACAGATTGTAGATTTGTTTGAGCAGCGTGCCCAGGTTATTCTTCAACATAGGTAGTACCTGTAAAAATAGAGAGATGTAAAATTTGTATATTTCGGTTGGGCGTGTTGTGCCCTTTTGTTGTAAAGGTTTGTTTGTTTGTGAGCACGCAGTGCTTTGATTGAGTGCGTGTCCTTTTCGTTTGCCTGACGTTGTCAGCTACTCAGGTGTACACGTTTGGTCCTCAGTCGATGAAATCGTGAGGTGGGGGGAGCCCCCGAGTGCGTTTGTAGCATATAGTAAAGTTGCAGAAAATAGTGAACCGAAGTTTTGGGGCGAGACACTTAGCTTTATTTATATCGTAATGGAGGAGGTACATTGTTTGGCTGAGTAGCCTTGGCTGAAAGCCTTATTGAAGTTAAAAGGGGGTAGGTTGCTACGGATAGAATCGTCGCAGGTGCGAGATATTCCATGGGTTGGAGTATGCGACTCTAGACTCCACATGCTTGAGGCGATAGGCGCCACCTGGGATGACTTCGGTGATGACGTAGGGTCCTTCCCATGGTGACTCGAATTTATTCGGTCGCTTTTGCTTGAGTTGCAAGACGAGGTCTCCTTCGACGAAGGACCTTGGGCGCAGCCGGCGGCTGTGGTAGTTGCGGAGACTCTGCTGGTACACCGCTGATCGATCTGCTGCTGCTATATCCCGTGCTTCGTCGAGTGTATCGACAGCGTCTTCAAGTGCAATCGTGGATTCGGCTTCGCTGTAAGCGACGACCCGCGGGGCCTGGTGGCGTACTTTGGCTGGTAGCACGGCTTCGGCTCCGTGTACCATGAAGAACGGTGTGTAGCCGGTGGAGCTGTTTGGCGTAGTCCGGAAGCTCCACAGGACGGATGGTAGCTCTTTCGTCCAGTTTCCAGCTTTTTGTTCGAGTGAGCTCATGAGGCGCTTCTTGATGCCGACACCGATTAGGCCGTTGGCCTTTTCCACTTGCCCGTTCGTTTGCGGGTGTGCCACTGAGGCATACATGGTGTTGATCCCAAGGCCTTCACAGAAGTCCTGGAATTCTTCGGAGATGAAGTTCGATCCATTGTCGGTGATGATGCTGTGTGGTACGCCGAACCTGTAGACAATGGACTCGAAGAACTTGACGGCAGTTTTGCCTTTCTGGTTGGTGACCGGCATGGCCTCGATCCACTTGGTGAATTTGTCGACTGCAACCAGGAGGAAGACGTGTCCCCCTTTCGAGGATTTTGGCAGTTTGCCGATCATGTCGAGGCCCCATTGAGCGAAAGGCCAAGCTATAGGTATGGGTCTGAGCTCGGACCCAGGTGCGTGCGGTTTGTCGGCGAACCGTTGGCATCCGTTGCATCTTCGGACGATGTCCTTTGCGTCGCTTATGGCCGTCGGCTAGTAGAATCCTGCTCGTAGAGCTTTAGCGACAAGGGAGCGGCTGCCTGCATGGTGGCCGCAGATGCCTTCATGGATGTCTTGGAGTATGGCCTTGCCGTCGTCGATGGTGACGCACCGTTGAAGTACACCCGTGATGCTGCGCTTGTACAGCTCGCCGTTGATGATGGTGAAGGCTTTTGATCGGCGAGATATACGCCGGGCGTCTGTTGGGCTGTCAGGCAATTCTCCGGTTATCAAGAACTGGAGGTATGGTCGCGTCCAAGCTTCTTCGACTGCCATGACCTGCATTAGGTTGACCATGGCTACCTCTGTGTCCAGCTTTTCGGCTCCTTCTTGTCCTTCGGGTAGCGTAGCTCCCGAGTGTTCTGCTTCTTCGGGTGATCCCTTGGGGAACTTTTGCTTGATGGATGGTACGCAGATATGTTCGAGGAACACACCTGGTGGCACCTTTGCGCAAGTGGAGCCGATGTTGGCGAGTCTGTCGGCTTCCTCGTTGCTTTCTCTTCCTACGTGTCGAAGCTCGCAGCCGTCGAATTCTCCTTCGAGTGCGTTGTAGAGCGCGCGGTACGCGACCATGTTTTCGGTGTGTGCGTCGCACTCGTTCATCGTCTGCTGGACGACGAGGTTGGAGTCACCATAGATGACCAGGCGCGTTGCGCCGCATATCTTTGCCATCCTCATGCCATGGATGAGGGCTTCGTATTCGGCCTCGTTGTTGGAGGCTCGGAATTTCATTCAGAGGACGTACTTCATCTTGTCGCCTTGCGGGGAGGTCAGTATGACCCCTGCTCCTGCTCCGGCTTCTCTCTTGGAACCGTCGAAGTGCATCGTCCATGACTGCGACATGTCTGGGGTGTCTGGCAGCTGCAGCTCCATCCAATGTACCAGGAAGTCCGGGAGGACTTGAGATTTGATTGCGAGTCGCTTCTCATAGACGATGTCTAGAGGTGACAGTTCGATGCCCCACAGGGCCACGCGTCCTGTGGCCTCCGGGTTATTCAGGATGCTGTTCCGGGGTGCTTCATTGACGACCATCACCTGATGCTCCTGGAAGTAATGGCTCAGCCGTCGAGCCGTCATGAACATGCCGTAGGCTAGCTTCTGGTAGTAAGGGTACCTCTGCTTTGTTTGTGTCAGTACCTCGCTGAGGTAGTAAATTGGGCGCTGGCCCCCGTGGGTCTTGCCTTCTTTGGGTCGTTCGACCACGAGTACGGTGCTGACCACCTGGTGTGTGGCTGCTATGTACAGCAGCAGGGGCTCGCGCTCCTTTGGCGTGACCAAAACGGGCGAGGTGGAGAGGAGCCGCTTGAGGCTTTCGAATGCGTCGTTGGCTTCTGGTGTCCACTCGAACTTGTCTGCCTTGCGCAGCAGCTGGTAGAATGGTAGGACCTTCTCGCCCATGCGGCTGATGAACCTGCTTAGCGCCGCTACTCGTCCTGCGAGCTGCTGGACGCCTTTGAGGTTTTTCGGTTTCTCCATTGCCATGATGGCTCTGATTTTCTTCGGGTTCGCCTCGATCCCTCGCTGAGAGATGAAGTACCCAAGCAGCTGACCCGATGGGACGCCGAAGGCGCACTTTTCGGGGTTGAGCTTGATCCTGTAGCGATCAAGATTGTCGAACGTCTCGCGAAGATCGTCGATAAGTGTCCTTGCCTCCTTGGTTTTTATTACTATGTCGTCGACATAGACTTGGACGTTGCGACCGATCTGGTCCTTGAGGCAGGCCTGCATGCATCGCTGGTACGTGGCACCTGTGTTCTTTAGCCCGAAGGGCATTGTATTGTAGCAGAATACTCCGAACGGTGTGATAAACGCTGTTTTCTCTTGATCTTCGACCTTGAGTCGAATCTGGTTATAGCCTGAGTAGGCGTCGAGGAAGGAGAGTTTCTCACAACCTACAGTTGAATCGATGATCTGATCGATCCGAGGAAGAGGGAAGTGGTCCTTTGGGAAATGCTTGTTTAGTGACGTGAAGTCCATGCACATCCGCAGGATGTCCGTGTCCTTCTTTGGGACCATGACTGTGTTTGCCAGCCACTCGCTTTCCTTGATTTCCTAGATGAAGTCTGCTACGAGTAATCTGTTGATTTCCTTGCCGATGGCTTCGGCTCGTGGTTCGGACAGTCTCCGGATGGACTGTTTGACTGGCTTGGTGTCTGGAAAGACATTGAGTGCGTGATCGGCGAATTCCCTGGGAACTTCTGGCATGTCCACAGGACACCAGGCGAAGATTTCCCAGCGCTCACGGAGGAATTCGACGAGCGCGCCTTCCTATGCGGGACTGAGGTCGTTGGCGATCAGCGCCGTCTTGGAGGCATCCGTCGGATGGACCTGCACTTTCTTGGTGTTGACGGTGGAGTCGAAGGATATGTCAGGTGCGTTCTGCCTTGTGACTGGGGGTGCCCCATTGTCCGTCACCTCGCGGAGCCTTATAAGCTCGTCCTGCATGCCGAAAGACTGGGAGATTTTGTTGAAATCCCTGTCGCATTGGTCCGATCGGGTGAAGCTCCCGTGGATCATGATGACGCCTCTCGGTCCTGGCATCTTGAGTAGTAGGTATGCGTAGTGTGGGATGGCCAGGAACCTTGCGAATGCTACACGCCCCAGGATGGCGTGGTATTGCGACGGCCAGTCCACCACTTAGAATTCGAGTCGTTCCTGCCGAAAGTTGTCCGGCTTCCCGAAGATGACATCGAGCCCTATTTTGCCCAGGGGAAATATGCCCTTCCCTGGGACGATGCCGTGGAACGTTGTGTCCGACTATTCCAGGCTGCATTGTGGGATCCACATTGCTGCTAGGGTGCTTGCGAACATTAAATTGATGCCGCTGCCGCCGTCCATGAAGACGCGACTCATCTCGAAGCCTCCGATCTGCGCCTCCAGCACCAGGGCAGCATGACCTGGGCGAGGGATCTGGCAAGGGTGATCCGCGCGAGTGAATGTGATGCAGGACTCCGATCCACTGAGGTACTCAGGGATTGCAGGCGGAGTTGCCACGACCAAGTTGATTTAACGGGTGATTTTCTTCTGCACTCTATTCGTGGGGCGTCCCTTCTGGATCATGTTTAGTGCTCCTTTCGGTGGGGGGTACCCGTTCCCAGCGTTGTTCTGTGCCGGTGCGACTGGATGGTTTGGGCCTCCAATAGGCGGCGGTGGAGGAGCTCCGAGCGCTATTTCTCCTTGCACGGGTGCATTTCCAAACGCAGGGATTGGGGCTTGTTGCCTCATCTGCACCATGCTTTCACTGAGTTTCTGGAACTCGCGGCAGTCCTTGAGCATGTGGCTGGCTTTCTTTTTGCCATCCTGTTTGTCGATGTAGAAGTGGATGGTGCATGAACCTGAAAGTTTGTTGTATGCTGAGGGTCCGTTGTCGCGGTCGCGGCGTTGCCACGACTGCGCTGGGCGTCCGTTGTCGCGGGTGTTTCCGTCGCGGTATCCTCCGCTGTTGCGGCTGTTGTCGTTGCGGCGGTCGGCGTATCCGGCCGCGACCATGTCGGGTCCGTCGCGGTCCTCGTAGACGCGCGATCTCCTCTTGCTGCGGCGTTCCTGTCTTCGGCCGTAGTCGTCCTCTTCATCCGATTGTGCTCGGTGAATGCAATCTTCGCCGTCCGCCCACCTGTTGGCGATGTCCATGAGGTGATCGAGTGTCCTGGTCTTGACGCGCCCAAGTTCCTCCTTGAAATCTTGTCGTTTGACGCCGTCCCTGAAGGCGTCGATGGCCCTCTCTTCGGAGATGTGTGCTGCGGAGTTCTTGGTTGTAGACCAGCGTAGTATGTACGAGCGAATAGATTCACCCGTTCTCTGAGTGCAGGCTCGCAACTCTTCGATTGAGGCGGGCCTCTTGCTAGTGCCCTTGAAATTTCGTATGAAGCTGTAAGCGAGCTCCTCCCAGCTTCGGATGGATCCTGATGATAGGCTGCTGAGCCAGACTCGCGCCGCGCCTGTCAGTTGCAGCTGAAGGCATTGCATGGCGGTTTCTTTGTTGCCTCCGTGAAGCTTGACGGATGACATATGGTCGCTGAGCCATGATTTTGGATCTTGCGTGCCGTTGAATTTCGGAGTATCCGAAGGAAGCTTGAAGTTGCGTGGCATCTGTGTTCGCCGAACAGATCTGCTGAAACATCGGGCTCCGCAGAGTTCTCCTTCATCTTCGTCCATCTCGGATTCAGACGAGCATGCACGTTTGGCTCGTGCTTTGTCGATTTTGCGCTGTGTAAGCTTGTCTCTGGCGTCGTAGTCGCGTTTATGGTGACGCGAGCTCTTCTTCCTCCGAGGAAGGTCATGTTCCTCCTCTTCTTCGGATGAAGGGGTGGGACTCCGGTCGCGCCTGGCCGGAGCTTTCTTCTTCGGCTCCGCAGGAGCGTCTTCGTGGAGCGCAGCTCCGACGAGTCCGAGTCTGGTGAGTGCGGACTTATGCATGGCTCTTTTCGGGTCCCCCTCCGGAGGTGGGTGGGCCGTTAGATATGCAGTGGCTGCCATGATCGCAGCTTGCGGTGTCTTCGGGATGATGTTGCCGTCGGCATCCATATCCATGAACGATGTGTGGAGAGTTCAGGTCACGTCACGACGCTCCTTGGGATCCATGTTCTCCACCCGAGCGCGATGCTTGTTTCCCTGGTTTCCGTTTGTGCTAGAGTCGGGTGCCATGGCGGAGAGCGCAGCTCGTCGCGCGGTGGACTTGGAGGCTGCTTGCTTGCGTTTGTCGAGCGTCTCCTGCATCTTGACTTGCTTCTTGTGCTCCTCGATGAGGAGGTAGTGGTATGCCATCAGTAGTTCATGTGAGGCGTCGGCAGGCAGGACTATGTCGCCTGCGACGGCACGGCATGCTTGGACCCATCCTTCTTTGCTAAGTTGGATGACGTGGCCGTTGTTTTCCCCGTTGGGTGGGGGGGACTGGCTTCTTCTGTTTTCGCCGTTTCCGCCGTTTCGGTTGGGCGGCGGGTTAGGTGTTTCCTCGTCGCCTTGGATGACTGTGGCGCATAGATAGCGCTCGCAGATTGGTCGGCTGCTGTCGCAGCTTTCGGATCCGGAACCGTAGGTCCCCTCATCCGAAGGTGGATCACACAAATCGGAGTTACAGCTGCTGCTGTCGTAAAACTCATATGTTGATGGTGATGTGCGTAGCACAGGGTGTGGAGCCCACGAGGCGGGCCTGATGGATGGTAGGGGCACCCGCTCAGGGAGACGGAGGGTGCCAGTTTGACCCACCTGGAAGCAGAAACTCCCGAATAGGATCTCGAGTCCGTCGCCTGCGGGCTCGAAATCTTTCATGGTGGCCGGCGAGTGGGCGGTGAAGTCGAAAGCGCCGAAGAGGAGGTGATTCTCCGTCGCCGCAGAGTTGTAGATCGATCGGGTCGAGACCGTCACGATCGCACAATCAGCAGCCCCGCTCCCCACGGACGGCGCCAATTGACGAGGTTTCGACTCGTCAATGCCCATTGTTATGGACTTGGGTTTTGGAGAAGATGGGGATGCTGGAGATCATGGCACGGTTAACAGACAAGCAACCAGGGGACACTAGATTTACCCAGGTTCAGGCCCCCGGAGGGAAAACCCTACTCCTGCTTGTCTGCTCTTGATTACGGCGGAACCGAAGGTTACAGGGTGCGCAGATTCGATCTGGCGTGGAGGTGTGTGCGAAAGTATGAGTTGAGAGATCTAGGACGTGCCCTCCTGGCCTTTATATAGACTTAGGCAGGTCCCAGACATAGTCCTAGTCGGTTACAGGTTCTAGGGTTTTACCCCTTTGAATTTTCTATCTGCGCTAGTCTTGTTCTCCAAGGACTCGAAGGCGTCATGGGCCTTGGCCACCCGAAAATCTTCATGGGCCGGCGTACATCTTCCGTGGGCCTTCCTTAGGCTGGACCAGGTATGCTGAAGTCATATACCCGCAGGGTATAACCATGTCACCCACCGTACAGGGGTTGAATTGCAAAACGGGCAAGACAATAATCCCCAAGTTCTCCATTGCCGACCGCAGACTCTAGAGCGCCGGCCACCGTGTGAAACTACGTCGGAGGGTGGGACAACTGGCCGCCGGCCACCGCCCCCACACATCTAGTGAGCCTGCAACAGTGCCAGGACTAGTAAAGCACTAGCTATGAAATTCGCCACCAGCTAAACAGTCCATTAAGATTTAACAGCAGCTAATAACAGAATAACAGGCGCATCGTGACCCTGATCGAAAGATCTCGCGAATCAGGCTAGCTCGTTTTGTTAGACTTCTTTCAGTCTTTCTTACTTTTTCCTTTTTTTCCTCCCTTTTCGTTCTTGCTCATTTGAGCGCTCTGTACCCACTTCTTGTCCATTTATACTTGACTTATGCTGAGCGGCGAGCGCAATGAAAGGCAGCCAAGCGCAACCTTCGTCACAAAATCACCATGTCCTTTGCTGGCCCTCCAGGGAGTTGTCGATGACAGCGGAAAGAGGCACATATACGCGACACTCGAGGTCGCACGACCGGCGGCGCGGCCTGGCCATCCTCGACGTCGGCGGTGTCGTCGTCGTGGCTGGCCTCGGCGGGTCTATGGATGTATGTAGTCGGTGGCCGACGACCGGATCTCCTTTGGAAGCGCTTCCGACACAGCTCCACCTCCACGCTCTGCGCACAGTCTCCTGGCCGGCGCTGGAGAAGAAATCAGATTATCCCTTTAGAGCGTGTGCAGCGTATGAGAAAATCAGTGTCTAAGGGAATCTTTTCAATCCTTAGCTTCAGTCTAACCGGTGGAGTAGGTGAGTCTAGCAACAAAATTCTAAGACCTGTGTCTAGTACTAGACACACTAGACACAGCGCTAAGAAAACAAAAAGCTAAAATGGGTCCACCGTTAGCCTCCTACTATCCTGACATGGATGACAGAACTGTTGGCAGAAAAGACACTTTTTCCTAAGTACGTCGGCCCTTCCAAGATGGCTAACCGCTGCGGGAAATTTTCTTTGCTAGACTCAGCGTTACGTAGCACCCTTTATTCCTAGACTCGTCTCTACACGCTGCGCTTGCTCTTAGCAGATTTGCAATTTAGGCCCTTAGTGCGGACCCAGCATTACTAATTGGCTATCAGCACGGTTAACAACTTGTTTTGTGTTTTGTACAATGATTACATAAAACGTTGGTGTTTTTTGCAAAAGAAAGTTAGAGTTGTGGTTCTGTGCAAAATCTTTCCCAACAAGTGGTGTCACCTGCAATTTCCTCTCAAAGCCATGATAGAGAGATTTTATTTCTGCAACCAACAGATCATGGATAGAGCGGTCCATCTCCTCCTTCCTGAGCTTTGCCGCAGCCTCGACACTGTCCGTCTCCAGGATGATATGTTGAGCATGTACTTCTCGAGCCACCAATAGACCCCTTTTACACGCCGATAGTTCCGCCCCTTCAGCATCAGCAACATGGGGAGGGGGGGGGGGGGGATGACAAGCTCTAGCAACAAAGTTGCCATGACAATCGCGAATAACCACGCCGCCGCCGCCCCAAGCATCTGATGGTCAGAACGCCCCATCAACATTTACCTTATGCCAATTCCGAGGAGGAGGGATGCCAGTTCTCCTTCACTCGAATAGATGGTGGTTTAGGATCCGGACTAGTGACAGACATCCATTCCTCCACCACCACCACCGTTCGTTTGACAATTGCAATGGGATCACCAATACACTTTGACTCCCTGGCATCATTCCTTGCCAACCACAGGTTGTATATTAACATCAAAGTTAACGAAATTGAGTTGCCATCAGCCTGTCCGATCCAATCCAGCAACCAACCTTTGAGATTGCCATGGCACCTCTGCTGAGCAGGTGGTTTAACCAGTACAGTCCCAGTCTCCTCGGTAAACAGCTGCCAGGTCGCAGCTGAATGAGAACAC
The DNA here is from genome assembly GCA_916181665.1 of Avena sativa. NCBI lineage: Eukaryota > Viridiplantae > Streptophyta > Magnoliopsida > Poales > Poaceae > Avena > Avena sativa. Next base: position 157,890,635 of record OV702294.1, on the reverse strand, counting down.
TCCCAAAAGCGATGCACTAAACTCTCCGCTTTGTCGCACACTAGAAAGTTAACTATGTCTTTAATTTTTCGGTGTTTGAGTTCAGAGCCCACTACAAGACCGTTCTCAATAAGCCTCCAGAAATGAATTTAAACCTTTCCAGGCACATTTTCCGCCCATAGCGAGAGCCATCCTTTGTGATGATCACATGACCTAGATGATTCCACGAGGTCAGTCACCTCCCTCCTCCGTTGAACAACCAGATGGTAAGCCGATTTCACAGAAAATACACTAGAATTTGTGTGATTCCAAGCAAGAAAATCATTAGAGCCTGGGCGGACTACGCAGGTACTAAGGATATCCTTTACATCTGAATCAAAGTAGAACTCCCTAACCTTCTGTTCATTCCACGCTCCACCTCCAGGAAGTAAGAAAGCACTTATAATTTGACGATAGTCTCTTCACTTGCACCCCAGTGGGTGTTGTGCACTTTGTCTTGGAATCCATTTATCCTCCATAGTTTTGATTTGTGTACCATTACCAATCCGCCATACTAGCCCTGCTCGGAGAAGCTCTCTGCCATGGATAATACTCCTCCACATGAAGGATTCTCTCACAAAGGGACTAACTTGACGATAGCTTGAGAAGAAAATGTCCATCGATACAACATCCATTGATAGAGGAAAGAATTTGCATATACCAGGATACAAAAACACAACTACTCTCTCCTCCCCAAATAAAGACGCTTAATCTTAATAAAAAATTCAACCCATTGCAAGTTTGACCAAATATACGTAAGGCAATATCAACAATTATAACATTGAATAAATACATTGAAAAAATATATCTTCTAATGGATCTACTTATCTTTGTTTGATGTTGTAGATATTCATATTTACATATATATGCGCAGACTAATTTAAAAATGATTTTGTTTTCTAACTAAATTTATACAACCAGTATGGAGACGGCTGGAGTAATAATTGCCAATTTACCTAAAACACAAATACACATAATAAAAAGGAACATAGTGAATATAATAGTAGTGCATTTTAAAAGGGGATGAAACTAGGAGATCAGATGAAAGTTGAGTACACTAGGTTTTCAAGAAATTCTTTTGCCTGAATAACAAGTACAAATATTACTAGTCATTTTATTGGATATAATTAAGAAGATTACAAGCATGGATCTATTTGTTGTTCGAGGGGAGGGAGGGGGCATTTGCCCTCCACCATACTATCCCAGAATGCCTCCCCAACACATATGTCCCAAGAGACTTGATCACCTATGCTCCACCACTACATGCATACACATGAGCAGAACGCATTAACCGTGGTGGGTCTACTAGTGAGTAGAAGGTTTTAGTCCTACACTTACTGAAAGACAAGGATATCGTATTCACAATGTTGTCCAGAGTGCACATGACCGAAACACAATGGATAAATATGTAGTGATGCTTTAAAATGATGAGGTTTCAATGTTTAGGTGATATTCTAAAGAATGCCACCTTAAATGTGTCTTCGTCGGTCTTAGACCTTTTCCAATGGATGTTTTCTAGCACGGTATCATAGGCAAATTGCTCACGTGACACTATACTTAATGAAGAAAGAAGGTGGGGTTGTATCTTAGCTTAGCTACAAGCCTTGCACGGTATCATAGGCAAAATACATGGCTAGTCCAATCAAATGCATGCATGTACTCAAAATCATTAAATGTAGATACAACTTTTAAGATATATCCATTATACTAGTTGTTTTTTAAGATACACCACTGTCTAGAATAACGTGTTAAGATACACTCTATTGTGAAAGACCTTATCATCCCCGATATAAATGCTAGAGATGGAGAACAGCGATAGCTATTTTTCTTAACCATGTAGTCGGACATGACCCTTGTTGAAGCCAGCCTTAGGACAAACATCCAAACTTATCACATACAGCTAGTCAAGTATACATGTAACTTCTTCTTTTTTTATCAGAAATACTCCCTCCGTCCTAAAAAAAGATGTCCTAGATTTGTCAAATTTTGAATGGATGTATATAATAAAACATGTTTAGATTCATGAAAATTTTGATAAATCTGCGACTTCCTTTTTAGGACGAAGGGAGTATACGAAAAGTGTCTTTGGCTTCGGAGCTCTAGTGCTCTCTTTATTTTAGTAAATTTCCAAAATCATATTTATAAGTTTCAAAAAAAATCTAAAACTAATTCCGGACATAGTCAATTATGTATCCAATGAGCATGCAAAATCGGAACGTGAAATTCTTTATATTGTGGACTACATAAAAATGATAAAATCTGATAATTTTTGGGCATATGAAAATATGCATTCACGGATCCACAATTTTCTCATTTTTTGTAGATCAGAATACAAAGTATTTGACATTTATATTATGCAAGTTTGAGGGATACATCATTAGCTACATCCGGATATTTTTCGCAATTATGATTTTTATTACTCCCTCCGATTCATATTACTTGTCACTAAAATGGATGTACCTAGACATGATTTAGTGCTAGATACATCCATTTCAACGACAAGTAATATGGATCGGAGGAAGTAAAAAAAACATAAGGACTAATGTTTAACTCTAACTAATGTACATCATTACGGGCGGAGCCTTGACTTGGCTTTTCCCATGCCCAAGATCCAATGTCATGGCTGTTGAATCTTTAGTTTAGACCAGACCAATATCAGTGTGGACCGGGAAGCACGACAACACTTAGGTTTAAAGTCGTTATCGAAGGAAAGAGGCAAGGCAAACAAAGGCAAACCCTATTCTTCATCTTAAGCGAGAGGGGAAGGGATTCCTAATGGGCGGATAGAACTGGGCCGCGGCCCGTTTAGCAGCGATGCCTTTGGTATTTTCCGGTTTTTCTGTTTCTGGATCGGTTTCGGTTTTCTGTATTTTTTTGGTTTTCTCGATCATTTTTCTACGAAATTTCAGATCATGCTACTGATTATTCTAAAAAATTGTTTGTCAAACCTAAAGTGTTTGTGTCTGATTTGGATCCAAATTTATGGTTTCGAGAATTTTCTGAGAAGGCAAATAGTGAGCTAATTAAAGAGTTTGATGAAGAATAAATTAAGATAGCAATTATGAAAATGGAGGAAAATAATGCTACTGGGCCATATGGGTTACCAACAGAATTTTATCAAAGTTGTTGGGATATTTTAAAAAATGATTTGGTTGGTTTGTTCAAAGATTTTTTATGCTAGGAGTTTAGACATATGTAGGTTTAATTTTGGTGTGATTACTCTAATTCCTAAGAAGTCTGAAGCAGAAAAAAATTAATAAATTCATGCCAACTTGTCTGTTGAATGTTTTACTTAAAATCTTCTCGAAAGTGTTGGTTATTAGATTGATCCAATTTTGAATGGGTCTATTTTAGACTGTTAACATGCTTTTTTAAAGGGCATGAATATACTTGACGGGGCGGCATCCTTCCATGATATCCTTCATGAATCTAAGAGAAGAAAACAATAGGGAGTGGTTTTTAAAATTCATTTTGAAAAGGCATATGATAAATTGGATTGGTCCTTTTTGTTTAAATGTTTAGAATTGGCAGGTTGTAGTTCTACTTGGTGCAGAATGATAAAAAACCTCGTGATTAGGGGTACATTAAGTGTTAGAATTAATAGTGTTGTAGGTAATTTTTCTAGCAGATTTAAAGGGGTTAGACAAGGACACCCTATTTCACATTTATTGTTTAACGTAGCTACAGATTGTTTGGCCAGAATGTTTAGAAAAGCTCAAATTGGAGATTTGGTGAGTGGATTAGTTCCACATATCATTGAGAAAGGAGTGGTGGTTTTGCAATATGCTAATGATACCATAGTTCTTTTCAAAGATGATGTAAACATGGCTGTTAATGTTAAACTTCTGTTCTATTTGTTTGAAAGTATGGCAGGTTTGAAAATTAATTTTGAAAAAAGTGAACTAAATTGAGGATTCAATTAAGTTGCAGACATGCATTGAGATGTTTAGTTGTCAGTTTGGTGGGTGTCCTATAAGATACTTGGGTTTGCCAGTGTGCAGAACTAGATTGAGAGTTAAAGATATGGAATATATCCATGAAAGATTTAGAAAGTGGTTGGATGGTTGGCAAGGGGGGTTTATGTCTTTGGTGGGCAGGAAAGTTTTAATTGATGCTTCTTTGAATAGAATTGTTATTTACCCGATGTATAACTATAGAGTGCATAAGACCACTTCTGGGAAGTTGTTTTCAATTCATAGAAGATTATATTCGTTTGGCAGGGTGGAAGTATAGTTAGAAAATACAACTTAATAAAGTGGGAGTTTATTTGTAAACCTAAGTGCAAAGGAGGGTTTGGGACCAAAAATCTTGTTAAAATGAATACAAGCCTTTTATGTAAGTGGTGGTGGAAATTTTAGTCTGAAGAATGTATGTGGAAAAAGATAGTGGATGCTAAATATGTGTGGGTAGACCTTTAGCTTTAGTTTGTCACCATCAACAAGACTCGGCATGTGTTGGTCTGATTTGCTAAAGGTGAAAGACATTTATTTGCAAAATAGGAAAATGAAGGTTGGGGCTGGTACTAGACAATTTTTGGGATGATGTATGGTGTTCTGATGTTAATTTAAAATTCCTGTTTACTGATTTGTATGATGTTTGTAATGAAAAATATATTTCTGTTGTGGAGGCAAGGACTAGGAGGATGAGATTTACCTGTAGGAGGTGGTTGGATGAAAATCAACAAATTTAGTTGAGATCTTTGTCTGATTTGGTGGTAAAGTGTCCTTTGGGGCAGGGTAGGGACATCCCTATTTGGTTGTTGCATAAATCTGGGAAGTTTTTTATGAATTCTCTATACAAAAATTTATGTGCTCACAATGTAAATATCCCTTTTAAGCATATGTGGAAATAAAAAATTCAACCAAAAATTAAAATTTGGCTTTGGTTCAATTGGCACAATTCTATACCTACTAAAGAGAATATGATGAAAATAGGATGGTTTGGGGATTACAAATGTAGGTTTTGTGAGGAGGTGGAACCATTCACCACTTGTTTGTTTCTTTGTCCAGCTGCCAAGTCCATGTGGAGTGTTGTGGGCTCTACTTTTGTGGCTGGGAATAGACCATGTAAGTTCTTTCAATATTTTTATTGGATTTCCAATTTCATTAAGGGTTCGATTAATTTGCATGTGGTTGGTTCGGCGGCTTTGTGTTGGGCCTTGTGGAAATTACAAAATAGATCTTGTTTTGAGGGCAAGTTAATCAGATCGCCAGCGGAAATAATTTGTTATGCTTGTTCCTTTTTGAAATACTAGGCATGACTTCAAAATGATAGTGAGAAGAAGTTGCTGATGGAGGGTGCTTCAATGCTTCAGGAGAAGGCTCTGAGTCTTCATGTTGATTTGTCGTCATCAACATGCGTTCTCACCATTGAACCCGCGGAGGATTTCGCAGAATACTGATGGAACACTTCTTCTATGTCCAAAAGAAGTAAATCTAGTGTTTTTCGGAGGCGTTTGTGCATTGATGATGTGTAAATTTAAACTAGTATAAAAATGTTTGTTATGGGAGTTGGCTTTCTTGAGGAGGTTTTGGACCTTGTTGGAGTTTGGTTCTAGTTGTATAGTAACTAGGGTTGGAGTTGGTTTGGCTAGGTGTGAATTGTGGTATGGGCTGGTTCTTTTTCTTTTCCTTCTCTTTTACTTTGCTTGGATACTGATATTTTATTTCGTTATTTGGTGATAGTGGAACCAAACAGTTATTCTCTCATATTAAAAAATGTTTTTATTTTTTATTTTTTCTCATGTTTTTCAAATCCAAACACTTTTTGAAATCAAACGATTTTGGAAATATGAACATGTTTTAGTTGAACAAATTTTAGATCCGAACTTTTTCAAAATCTGAACATTTTATACATTTGACAAAAAATTGAACCTAAACAAATTTTAGATCAGAGCAAAAATTAAATCTAAACATTCTGAAAATCCCAAATTTTATTAAATAAAAAATAGAAAAGAAGCACAAAAATAAAAAAGACAAAGAAATATATATGTGCTTACCACACCACCATGGAAGCTACCTATTTATCAGGCCATCCCCAACGCTCCCCCTCCCCTCCCCGCAAACGGACGCCGCACGTCCGATCTCGCCCTCTCGGACCGAGCCCAAGGCCCAACAGCTCCCCACAAACGGGCCGAACAACGCGGCGGGGTTTGATTCGCGCAAATCGGGCCAAAACTTGTGGCTGCTTTGCGGGGCTCGGACGGCGGCCTCGACTTACCGCGTCCACATTTGGGCCCACGCGTCATACACACAATGCACACAAAAACACTAATTAATTGGCTGTCATTGCATACGAGTCTGGACCCGCGTGTCATACCTATAAAATTACTAGTGCCATTAATTAAAGTAACTAAATAACCTAACTAACCATTGACCCTGTCCTGGCCGAAGGTTTCGCCCTTGGCCGCCTGCGGACGCTGGGCCGCCAAGGCAGCGGTCTTGGCCTTTGTTGCCTGCCTCCGGCGGTGGCGCACCAGGGTCTCCACCTCCCTCAGCCTGGCCGCTGTTGCGCTTGCGCACCGCTCTTGCCTCCCGGTTGGCCACGGCCAGGAGCACCTCCCATTGGGCCGCCGCCACCACCGTAACACGCAAGCTGGCCGCGTCCGGCAGCACCTCCCGCTGCATCGCCGCACGCACATCCGTCGGGTCCATCGCTGGGCGGCGGCGTTCTTGGCCAAGGTCGTGGCCTCCGCCGCCACCTCCCGCTTGATCGCCTCCGCCAGTTCGCACCATTCGGCGGCAGTCTTGGACAAGACGTTTCCCAAGGCCGCGGCCTCCGCCGTCTCCTGCGCGTCCTGCCGCTCCCGCTCCCCTTCCATCATGGCTTCGGCGGCAAGCTGGGCGGTCTCCTCGGCCGCCAGCGATTGATGCGCTTCCCGCTTGTCGCGGTCCTCGATGGCCCCCTCAGCCTCTCTCGCCACCTCCTCAGCCTCCAGCCGAAGCCGCTCAACGGGTTGCCGACCGGCGTCCTCCCTGGCCTTGAAGGCCGTGTACAACTCGCGGACGACTTCTCCATGACGTAGTGCGTGGTGTCGGTGCTATCGACTTCGCCCTCCGCTGCCTCCGCCTCGGCCTGAACCTCCACGGCCCGCTCCGCCGCGTCCGCCTGGGCCTGCGCCACCAACTCGGCCTCGCTCAGCACCAACTCTCCCATGTCCCTGTTTTCCTCCAATGATTCACCAGCGCCCGACAGGGCATGGAAAGGGGGATACGCGGCGAGGGCAAACTTGCTGAGGTTGGCCCAGGTCATAGGGAGGTTGTCCATGGCGAGGGAGCGAGTGAGGAAGGGAACGACGGGGGGTTGGTGCTAGTGGTCGTCCCCTATGAATATTCGCGGGGCTCGGCGGGAACGGCGAGCGGGGTCAGGCGGGAAATGGCTCGACCTAGGCGGAAAAGGCCGGGGCAGCTGGCGGGAACTGGATTTCTGGCGGGACAATTGCCGGTCGCCATTAGCGCTGATTCTCTCTTCAGCTCGAGCTTGATGGCTCCCGACGAAAAGGGAGGCGCATATGGGGTAGTCGGTTGGGGGCACAGTCCACCGCAACTAGGCTGACCCCGGACGGCTAGTCCTCCACCCCGCAAACGAATAGATTCAGATGAAACTGCTGCCGAAATGTGGGAGCCCATTGGGGATGGCCTTAGTCCCCCATACAAATCCGTCCTCCGTCCCGCAACGAGCGGCAAATGAATCCTATTCAACCCTCAATGCGTATGCTATCTGGCGTGCCCGAGAAGAATTTGGACCGGCCCATTTACCAGGTATACGTTTTTTCTCTTTTTCTCTTTTTCTTTTTCTTTTCAACGTAAGAACATTTTTTAGATCAGAACAATTCTAAATTTTTGAACACTTTTAGATCCTAACTTTTTTATATTTAAACATCTTTTCAAAATAAGATTTCTGGAACATTGTTTAAATTTGAATATTATCCGAATTTGAACATTTTCAAATTAGATTTTTTTTAGATTTGAACAGTTTTCAACATTGAACATTTTTCAGATTTAAATTTTTTCAAAATATGAGCTTTTTGTTGATGTAATAACAGAAAAAAGAAAGCATAAAAAAAGAAATAAACATACCTATTACTGGGCTGCATTAGGACGGTCCATGTCAAAACTTCTTTAGGCTGCGTGCCAGATAGCGTACGCAGCGAGCGCTCAATAACAGCCCCCCCCTGCTGGGGGCTCCTCAAACACGGCACAACCATCCAATTTGGCAGCTTGCTACGACTACCCAAAACAAATGTGCCCATGCCGTGTTCACGTGTTAATCCAACTCCTAGAGGATTCGCAAAAAAATAAAAATAGAATCCAACTCCTAGACCCAATTCACTCGTCTATTTTTTGGTGGGGATATCGAGGTCACCCGTTTCAAGTCAGGAACGAAATCCAACTCCTAGACCCAATTCACTCGTCTATTTTTTTGTTGGGGAGATCGGAATTCACTCGCTTCAAGTGAAGAACGAAGCATGATTGTATGAGGCACTGTGCAGTTTACGTTCCTTTTAATTAGGGTGAGTATATTGCAACGTATTATCAATTTTTTTTCCCGTTGTTTAATACGTCTGGTTGGCACAAACTTGATATCTGATGCTGAAATGCACCAACTTCCAGCTACCATTTTGTTCTGTCATGTGTCATATATGCATGAAATTGACGAGGGCCATTTTAACTAGTACCGGGTTTCTGTTTGTTTAGCACCGTTTCTTACTGTACGTACAATTTCCGCATGGTCCAGACTGCCCATCGTCACCTTCGATGAGCTGCGTATCCAAAGCCCTGGTGAAGTTTTGTCACCAGTGAGTGTCTTCCGCTTAGTATTCGCCGTAAGATGTTATGGAATTCTGTCTGTGCATGTACCAGGACGGACCAGGTCACCAAGGCCAGGGGCATCTTCCCCATGGCTGCACTGTCGGGACCTGATCCTCCAAGGGGCCGGGCGGATGAGTGTCCTTTTCCGTATCCCTGTGGGGGCTGATGGTCAGGCCCGTACCGGACGCATGTTCAAAAGGTTCGACCGCAGGGGGCCTCCAGATTAGGAGGGCCCCAAATTTTCGTGCTAAACAAATACTCCTATTTAATAAGGATAATTATCGGTTAGTTGAGTCTAATTCCGTTAAGTACTGCAGCATATGGCTTGGAAATCAGCAACCGAATTAACTTGATAGGCCCTAACTCATACGCGTCTCTCTCCGTCCTTTCTTTCTGTTGCTATACGAGCATAATTTTGTTCGTCTTCCAATCGTGGCTCTTACGAGGAATAAAGCCATCGCAATTTTCCAAAAATAGATCTGCACCTCATTTAAATTGTAGAACCTTGAGGGAGTATATTTTCCTCCCATACCATTTTCTCTTCATCTTCCTATTGAGGTTCATCTACTCTCGTTTAGTGCTTTCATGTAAATATCTCATCTATGCTTTCTCTAATCCCTTGTTGTCTACTGCCATCCTTGCAATCTAGATGCATGGATTGGAGTTGGAGGCCTGGCAACGAGTGCTTCGTCGTGATCGCCGATTCATCAAGATGGGGAGAATTTGGACTCTCAGAGCCGCGTGCTTCAAAAATCAATCCAATGTCGTTTCACTCTATTTTTTTTCGTGTTTAGTATTTGATACATTGCATTTAGGAGAAGGTTTATATATTAGAAAATCATGTTTTTCGTATGGCCAACCGTCCCGTCAAAGGCCTATAATTTCTGGTTTCGCACCGGGCCCCTATTTTCTCGAATACGGCCCTGCTGATGGTGATGGGTTCGCTGCTGCAGCGTGTGGAATGTGCCTACTATTGAAACTGGGAGAACGATCGTTGCCCTTCTGGGTCGATCGATACATGTTATATATAGTAGAGTAAAACCCTCTACGTAGCATTACACAATACGTATACAATTGGGATACTATCCCATATTGTATACACATAGGATTACACATAGGATAATATAAACAAACTCTAACACTCCCCCTTAATCTAAACCTTGGAAAGGTTGAGATTACGCTTAAACTCATCGAGCTTCTTTGAACACAAAGTTTTAGTAAAACCATCTGCAATCTGATCCTTGCTAGAGATGAACCTCACATCAAGTTGCTTATTAGCAACACGTTCCCGGACAAAATAGAAATCAATCTCAATATGTTTTGTGCGAGCATGAAAAACTGGGTTAGCAGAGAGAAAAGTTGCACCAAGGTTGTCACACCACAAACAAGGCTTCTCTTGTAATCTGACTCCTAGTTCACGAACAAGGGACTCAACCCAAATCAATTCAGCAGTAGCATTTGCAAGGGCCTTATACTCAGCCTCAATACTGGATCGTGACACCGTGGGTTGTTTCCTGGCACTCCAAGAAATCAGATTTGGACCAAAGAAAATTGCAAAACCTCCAGTGGAACGCCTGTCATCTAGATCTCCAGCCCAATCTGCATCTGAGAAGGCACTGAGCAATGTGGATTGTGACTGCTGAAACGTCAAACCAACTGTGCATGTACCACGTATATACCTCAAGATTCGTTTAACTGCAGTCCAATGAACAGTAGTTGGAGCATGAAGAAACTGACACACCTTGCTAACAGAGAAGGATAAATCAGGTCTTGTCAGTGTCAGGTATTGCAGAGCACCTACAACACTCCTATAGTGTGTGCTATCTTCTGAGCCAAGAGGAGTACCATCATGTAAAGATAATGTATCGGTACTAGACAATGGTGTAGGGCATGGTGTGCACATAGTCATACCAACTCGTGTGAGCAAATCCATTGCATATTTTTCTTGATTTAACAGTAAGCCATTCGATTGTTTATGAACTTCAAGACCTAAGAAATAATGAAGCTCACCAAGATCCTTGAGAGCAAACTCATGACTCAAGTTGTGGAGAAGGGCTGTAACAGCTGCATCTGAGGAGCTTGTCACAATAATATCATCAACATAAATAAGTAAAAACATCTGAACATCTGCCTTGTTGAAGAGAAATAAAGAAGTATCAGCCTTTGAAGGCACAAAACCCAGAGTGTGTAGTTTAGAACTCAGACGAGAATACCAAGCTCGAGGTGCCTGCTTCAGTCCATAGATAGCTTTGTCAAGTTTGCAAATATAATTTGGCGTAGCGGAAGACTTAAAACCAGGAGGTTGTTTCATATACACTTCCTCTTCCAGAACACCATGTAAGAACGCGTTCTTGACATCTAGCTGCCGTAAGTTCCATCCTCGAGAGACTGATATAGCAAGGACGAGTCTAATAGTTGCTGCTTTAACAACTGGACTGAAGGTATGCTCATAGTCTATGCTATACCTTTGTTTAAAACCTTTTGCAACAAGACGAGCCTTGTATCTGTCAACAGTGCCATCTGCATTTTTCTTGATACGGTAAACCCACTTGTAGTCAATAATATTTTTGTTGGAGCTTGGAGGTACAAGGTGCCATGTTTTGTTTGCAATAAGAGCATCAAATTCATCTTGCATCGCATGCTTCCACTTCTCATCATTGAGAGCATCATTTAAATTTTCAGGTTCACCTATAGATGTTAACAACAACCATCTAATTGTACCATCAGTATGTATTTTTGGTTGTTTTATACCTCGTTGCAACCTTGTACGTGGTGCAGACATAGTGTCACCTGTTGCAGATGATCCTGGCATAGTGGCCACAGAGGATCCTGAGCTGTTCCCTGCACCGTTGTCATCATCTACACCTGAAAAAGTGCCTGGAATAGTGGCAGCACTGTCCCCCGCAGGGCTGCAAGCATCAACATGCGGGCCCTTGCTGCTGTTGCTGGCAGCACTGCTGACATGGATATGCCCTACGGGTACCCAATGTTAGTATACCTGGTCTAGCCCGACGGAAGGCCCACTCGACGAACTGCCAGGGTCCATGACGCCTATGACGTTTTGGCTGCTACGAAGCCATATGGACACGGACTCCCAAGCGCACAAGACAAGAAAACCTCAAGACTAGAGTTTGAATACAACTTGTAACCTACTCGTATCGGTACCTGAGACCTAGCCTCCCCATATATAAAGGCTAGGAGGGTCCAACGAGGAGGGCACGACCTACACACGCCATAACCTCCGATAGACTAGACCACAATAGATCTACAGATCTACAGAACTCGACTCATACTTTCGCACACGCATCCACGCCAGATCGAATCTGCGCACCCTGTAACCTTCGGTTCCACCGTAATCAAAGAGCAGACAAGCAGGAGTAGGGTTTTCCCTCCGGGGGCCTGAACCTGGGTAAATCTCGTGTCCCCTGGTTGCTTGTCTGTTAACCGTGCCACGATCTCCAGCATCCCCATCTTCTCCAAAACCCAAGTCCATAACAATGAGCATTGACGAGATTAAATCTCGTCAATTGGCGCCGTCTGTGGGGATTGGGGACGCTGATTGTGCGATCGTGACGGTCCCAACCAAAGTGATCTACAACTCGTCGTTCGGACGAAATCCTTCTCCGTGAAGGCAAGATAGCATGTGGCGACTCATCTCCTCCGCGAGGAGCAAAATTCGTCGCCGTCAGTACTGCCGTGTCTGATTTTGATGTCTTCATCTGCTGAGTCGACAAGCAAAGCGATCATAGATCTAATCAAGTATAGGTCAACGGATCGAGTTTAATCGACGGAAACATCGGACTGTAAAAGGACTGCTGCGTGGCTGCACTTGCCAAAAAAAGGGGGTCTCCGGCTGCGTGCAGGACATATGGCGTGCAGCGGTGCATCAACAAGGACTTCTGCATAATCTTGCAATGATGGGATTCATTGAAAAGCTGGCTGCACGTGCGTGCACACCACAGATCTGGCACATGCAAGAGAAGAAAATCAGCATCGTGTTTTTTAGCAAAGGAAAAAAGGCAGCCAATAGCTCGTTGTGTGCGGCGACTGAAACAAGGAAAAATAAAAATAAGCATCAGCCGGCAAGAGAAAAAGAAAACACGCTCTAGCAAGCAAGATTCAGCCGAAACATGCTCGGCGCATCAATCACATACCGAAGGGCGTTGTTTCGCTATGATGGCTCTGTCCGACTAAATGTCCAACTTGCAGTTATTGTCTTCGACTCCGGCGACCCGTTGCGGTTTTTTACTCCAGTGAACCACTGTATCTTCGACTCCGGTCATCCGCTACGATTTTCGGCTCCAACGACTCGGGGGCTCGGGGGCTCCATCGACATCGGCGACCCAATGCGGCTTTCGGCTGCGATGACCCGATACATCCTTCGGATGTGGCGACCCGGTGCGGCCTTCGACCGCGACAATCTTCGGATGCGGAGCTCTCTACCACCATCAACTTCGGAAACCCGTCGCTGCTATGATTGCGGTCCACCTCGTGGCCCGCTACCGCGTCAACTTCGCCACGACAACCAACAAAGCTAAGTTTCCCTCTACTTAGAGTTGTTTTCCTTCTTAACTCGCACACGAAACACTCGGGAGATGCGCCCTCTTCGAGTAACCTAATGTGCCATCGGCTCCACGCACTCGAGCACCTCGAACGCGACAGCCCGAGTAGCTGATTCTGCCTGACCGTTGAATCCTTAAACTCCGAGTGCCTCGGCAAGGTACTGAGACTAAGGGTAATCAGGCTAACGAAAAGGCCTAGCATACAGTGCAAAAGTGTCGACTCGATCGGCACCAGAATCTTACTATACAAGCCAAATGGCAAATATTCTTTACAAGATACAAGTACTCGTCATATTTTTCTGCAGCTTACAAGGATGTCAAATGCGCTGAGCTATTCTATTGGGTCCTCCAACGGAGTCGACCAGCGCCAGTCACGTCAACAGACGCCAAGACCCGAGTCGAAGCATTCCTCGGATGACCACATCAATCATCGACAAAAGCGGCGCTGGCCGCGCACCCGATAGAAGAAACAGCGTCGACTTCATCCGCAACGTCGAGTCCTTCTGGCTAAAATGCCGCATCACTCCGCTACGTTGACTCCCTGCTCCTTATGTGTGAGACGCTGACTTGAAGCACTTCCGGGTCAGTGGTTTCTCCTCGCATGAGTCTCCACTCGAGTCTGCGACTCGACTAAACACTCGGGGGCTACTCCTATCAGGAGCGCTGGCTGCGCACCCGACAGACAAATGAGGATAAAATTATTTCTCTGAGTCCTACGTCGAGTTTACGACTCCACTACGGACTCGGGGGCTACTCCCATAGGAAGGATGGATTTAAGCATCCGAAAAATTTCGAGTCCTGCGAACCTAATGATTGAAACAATGCTTGAACTAAAAGTCTGCGTTCGAGTCTACGACTCGAACAGACACTTGGGGGCTACTCCCATAGGGAGCGCTGGTCGCGCACCCTATGAAATCTTCGACTGCGATCTTTCGGATCAGCACGCAAAACTTTTTGGCAACTCTGCCCAAACAAAACACTGAGTGAGCGACAATCTCCTTGGCCACCCGAAGCACCTCCGAGGTGATAAATGTTCGGATGCTGCGTCTGCGACGCAAAGATAAGACCTACAGATATCATCTGATGGCCTGGCAACGCACCTGACTGCGCTCTGCTAGTATGAATCCGTACCAGCAGGTACGATGAAAAATCCCGACGGACGCGTTGGGTACACCAATTAAAATCACTGGAATTTCACTCCTATAAGTCCTTCGCGGCCTGAGTTGAATTACGCCAGCATATGTTCCAGGACTGGGTTAAGGGACCCAAACCTGAAGAAGATCGTGTTGTTTCGTCCTAAGACAGTTAACTGACCCTGATCCGTCGGGTGAGTTAGGCACACGCATCAACAATCCCTACACACATATACTATTAACATATAACTGCTCCTGAAGGATGAAGAGTCCTCAGCCGAATCTACGATTCGACTGATCACTCGGGGGCTACTGACATGGTTATACCCTACGGGTACGTAACTTCAGCATACCTAGTCCAGCCCAAGGAAGGCCCACGGCAGACATACGCTGGCCCATGAAGATTTTCAGGTGGCCAAGGCCCATGACGTCTTCGGATCCTTGGAGAGCAAGGCTAGAGGAGATAGGAAATTCAAAGGGGTAAAACCCTAGAACTTGTAACCGACTAGGACTACGCCCGGGACCTGCCTAAGTCTATATAAAGGCCAGGAGGGCATGTCCTAGAAAAACTCGACTCATACTTTCGCACACGCATCCACGCGAGATCGAATCTGCGCACCCTGTAACCTTCGGTTCCGCCGTAATCAAAGAGCAGACAAGCAGGAGTAGGGTTTTCCCTCCGGGGGCCTGAACCTGGGTAAATCTCGTGTCCCCTGGTTGCTTGTCTGTTAACCGTGCCACGATCTCCAGCATCCCCATCTTCTCCAAAACCCAAGTCCATAACAATAGGCATTGGCGAGATTAAACCTCGTCAATTGGCGCCGTCTGTCACTGGCAGCACTGTCGGCCATAGCGGGGCTGACGTCCGTGCGCAGGGGGTCCTCGGCGAGCACATGGGACGAAGGGAGCAGTGCGGACAAGGGTGAGCGGGAACACACAAGATCCAAGGCAGGAGGCGGCGACGTGTCAAAGGCATACGGGTGGGCAGGTGGCTGCAGAACGCCAGTCTCGTCAGATCCCACTGCACCTGATCCGACGCAGATTCTGGAGATGAATCAACATGAAAAACAGGGCTGTGTTGTCCTGTAGTCTCAGATTGTTCTTGTTCACCATTTGACGTGCCGTTTTCAGCATTGTGCTCAGAATTTTGCGTAGTGTCGTGTTCAGCTGCAACCTGCGGAGGCTCAACAATGGGAACAATAGGCAAATAGTGATCATTAGTATGCACACCCCTATCACTAGACACAGAAGAAGGCGAGTCATGTGGAAGAAGGAGAATTTCCTCACTGAGACGACGACCTGCATTAGGATGAAGGGAAGCAAAAGGAAAAATATTTTCATCAAACACGACGTCCCTTGAGACGTAGACTCGACCAGTAGTAACATCAAGACATTTAACTCCTTTGTGAAGGGGGCTATATCCAAGAAACACACATTGTTTTGACCTATATGAGAGTTTGTGTTTGTTATAAGGACGAAGATTGGGCCAACAGGCACAACCAAACACACGAAGGGGTTCATAATTGGGTTTAATTTGAAGGAGTTTCTCTGTAGGAGTTTGAAAATCTAGAACCTTTGAAGGCAGAAGATTGATGAGGAATGTAGCAGTGAGGAAGGCATCATCCCAATATTTCAGAGGCATGGAGGAATTTGCAAGCAAAGCAAGGCCAACCTCAACAATATGTCGATGTTTGCGTTCAGCTGAGCCGTTTTGTTGATGAGCATGGGGACATGAAACATGATGTGTGATGCCCACTTTTTGGAAGAAACCATTGAGTTTTTCATATTCACCACCCCAATCGGTTTGCATTGTAATTATCTTCCTATTAAACTTGCGCTCAACATATTGTTAAAAATTAAGAAACACTTGATAAACATCAGAATGCT
Organism: Avena sativa; assembly: GCA_916181665.1. Classification (NCBI taxonomy): domain Eukaryota; kingdom Viridiplantae; phylum Streptophyta; class Magnoliopsida; order Poales; family Poaceae; genus Avena; species Avena sativa. The sequence goes on along the minus strand of OV702294.1, from coordinate 157,874,225 downwards.
TTTTAAGCAAATATATCCAAGTGAATTTGCTGAAATCATCAATAAAACTGACATAGTATGAATGTTTGCCTACAGAGAGAGGAGCTGGACCCCATACATCCGAAAAAACTTGTTCCAACGAAACTATAGAAACACTATGGGAAACAGGATATGGAAGCTGGTGACTCTTAGCCCGCTGGCAAGAATCACACACATACGAATTTATTTCTGGAGTATATGAGAGATTATTTTTCCTAAGAACTTGCTGAACAATAAACGACAAGGGATGGCCTAGACGGCGATGCCAGGTGGATGAAGAAGGCTTGATTGTAACAAGGGCGTGCTTGGATGAACTTGTGGAGACTGGAACGAGGGGATACAGGCCTCCATGACACGGACCTCTAAACAGGATGTGCTGCGTTGCCTGGTCCTTAATCAAGAAAAAAAATGGGTGAATTTCAATAAAAGCATTATTATCTAATGCAATTTTGTGAGCAGAGAGCAAGTTCATGGAAGCACTAGGAACATGTAAAATATCACGAAGCTGAAGAGAAGTATGAGGGGTGTGCAAAACTGAATGACCAATATGAGCAATGTCCATACCTTGTCCACTAGCATTGTGAACTTGATCACGCCCCTGATAATTTTGATGAACTTGGAGCTTTTGTAGTTGTCCTGTGACATGGGAAGAGGCGCCTGTATCCATGTACCAGTTGGTGTCTACCCCGTATGCACCTTTGTTGTGGTTCTGTGTGTCGTCCTCATCATCATCATCACCATAGCGCCACCAACAATCCCCAGCTGAGTGTCCCTCCTTCTTGCATATCTGATAGAAGACACCTTGCTCAAATGGCGTTGCAACGCGACCACGGTCACGTTTGCCACGCGGCGCCCCCTTGGTCCGGCGCGGCTGGTCCTATCGAGGTGGTGCATGGGCTGGGGGCTGGGGTGGTGGGCGTGTGGGAGGAGGGGTAGGGCGCATATGGGGAGGCATATAGGGACCTGGGTAGTAAGACGGAGGTGGGGGATAGTAGGTGGAGGGGTTGTATGGTGGTGGCTGGTGGAAGGATGGTTGTATGGGAGGTGCATAATAGGTGGGTTGTGGCGGCATGTATTGTGGTGGATAGGAGGGTGTAGGAGGTGAATATGGTGGCATATATGGAGGTTGTGGGTAGGATGATGCAGGTGGCGATGGTGTGTGTGGGCGTGAAGGTGCGACCCCAAAATTAGGAGGGGGACGACGAGATGCAGCATTGACAGAGGAAGTAAAACTTGAAGTTGCTTGACCAGTGGATAGGAGCATAGCATCACGATTTTCACAGGCCAGCAACTGAGCACACATATCATTAAGACTGGTGGAAGGAACAACATTGATGGCAGCAACCAAACCATTGAAGGAACCATCAAGACCGTTCATGATATAATCCTTCAGCTCATCATCATCTACAGGTTTTCCAGCGGCAGCAAGTTCAGACGCAAAACCTCTCATCTTGGTGACATATTGCTGCGCAGTCATCTCGAGCTTCTTGGTGTTTGTGAGGGCACCGCGCAGAGTGGACACCCTAGACTTGGACTGTGTAGAGTACATGGCATGAAGTGCACTCCAGACATCAACGGCATGGTGAAGGCCGAAGACATGAGGAAGCACATCCTCAGATAGTGAATTGACAAGAAAGCTGACTACCTGTTGATCCTTGATGATCCACGCATCATAGTCCGGGTTAGGAACAAACATCTTCTTGTGATTCTCATCCTCAACCTCAACGCGTCCAGATGGTGCCTTGTCGGTCCCCTCAAGGAGGCCCATGACGTGGGCAGCACGGAGTGTAGGAAGGGCTTGAGTTTGCCAATAGAGGAAGTTTTCCCGTGTGAGCTTCATTGCCGGCGGTGCACCAATGGAGGATGTAGCAGGAGATGAAGAAGACGACGTTGCTAAGACTGTTGTCATCATTGATCCGATCTGGTCCTGTTCCTGGGTGCGTGATGGATTGAAGTCCTGATGAGAAGAGAGGGTAGCTGCTAGATCCGAACCCGATCTGATTGATTCCCTGCAGTGAAACGAGGGCAGCTACAAGATCCGATCTCGATCTGGTCCTGGTGATTTCCTGGGTCGCGCGAGAGAGAGGGCGCTGACAGTCCTGGTCCTGGTGACTTTCTGATGTCGCACGAGAGAGGTTCCTGGTCCTGACGATTTCCTTTCGACGCGCGAGAGAGAGCGCCGATGATTTCCTAGCAATCGCTTGTGAGGGAGCGACGACAGCTAACTAGATGGGAGAGGAGGCTCGTGATACCATATTGAAACTGGGAGAACGATCGTTGCCCTTCTGGGTCGATCGATACATGTTATATATAGTAGAGTAAAACCCTCTACGTAGCATTACATAATACGTATACAATTGGGATACTATCCCATATTGTATACACATAGGATTACACATAGGATAATATAAACAAACTCTAACACCTACCACCTTTTATTATCCGCAAAGTTAGCTGCTGATGATGACGACGACGTTGCACCGACAACACTATCGCCATATTATTCGAAAAGAAAATGGAGAAGATTGTGCTGTGTTCGGTACTGCTACGTAATCATCATTTGTAGATTAAACAAAGAAGATGTGGAATGATTTGTTGCCGTCGGTTGGGATGATCGTGGGCCGGGAGTTAGGGTAAAGCGTCTCCATCTCTTTCTGTTCAATGGAAAACATGATTTGGTTGCACTAATATTCGTAATCCTGAAGCTGCAAGTCCCTATCAATTTCGTTTAGATGCTGAAAAGGAACTGTTGTCATTCTGCTCATGGATCTCGCATAAACCCAGAAAACAGAGAGATTTCTGTACTAATCCTCGCATCGGTTCTTTCCCAATCGAGGTATAGGCAGATTAGCAAACGTAGCAGAGATTATATATGTACAGCCCGTCTGGGCACACGTGTCACGGCAGACGACACGGCGACTAGCTCGTGCGCTTGCAGTTGACAAACCACGCGTCAATGGCTGGCTGCCTTAATTTTACTACTGAGCTGCCGCCGCCGCGGGCGTCTGCCGGTGCGGCGTCTGGCCGGAGCGGAGGAGGAGCGCCTTCTCGAGGCACCTCTCGACCTGGTACCCGCCGCCGTGGCCCACCTCCCTCTCCAGGTGCCGGCAGTTGCTCCGGAACACGCTGACGCTCACGTTGAGCCTGAACCGCATCAGGAAGAGGAAGTCCAGCTCCAGCGAGCCCAGCTCCGCCGCGCTGAGACCGCCGACCGCCGCGAAGTAGGAGTTCTTGTAGTTCCTGTCCTCCACGAACTTGGAGGCCACGAGGATGGCCGCCGTCAGCAGCCGCTGCGCGTTGGTCGGCACCACGCGCACCACCGGCCCGGCGCCCTCCCCGCAGCCGCGGCGGAGCCGGTCCAGGTAGGCGTACGCCACCACGTACACCTGCGGGGAGACGTGCGCGTACCGGGAGAACCGCTCCAGGAACTCCCGCATGCCCATGTCCAGCACCGTGCCGCCGTCGAAGGCCGCCACCCTCCTCGCGTCCTCTCCTCCTCCTGCCACCGCCTCCTCGGGGCACGACGCCGTGCCTGCAGCAGCCAAGGCCCTCTCGTTGCGGGCGATGTGCCGCTCCAGCAGCGACGCGAGCACCGACACGACGACCGGCGGCGACAGCGCTGCCGACATCGTCGTGGGGTCATCATGGCCGCACGGGAAGGCGTACGCGTCCGACGATAGTTCCTCGGCGGAAGCCATTTCTCGAAGAATTATCGCTGGTGGTCACGAGGATCTTGTACACGACACGCGTACGATATGAATGAGATGGCAAGCTGGTTCTTGGCCACGCCCGCGCTGGTGGTCACTACACCGCAGGTCCTCGGCCTCGGGGACGCTGATACTTATGCATATCCGGAGGCGGAGGCGGCAGGATGTGGGCCCGGTGGCTATAAAGAAGGGGGGAAAGGTCGATGGAAGCAAAGTCATGGGCATAATATAATCACCGCGCGCACGCAGGTGGGGGGCAAAGGACAGAGACGAAGCCTTCAGGCACCTTCGGTTTGGCCTTGAATACACAAGAGGCTTCCGAGCTTATTATCATCAAGCGTATAATAAGAGACGGATTTGGGCGATGGGCGTGATGGCGTTGTCAGGTAGTGCGGCTGGAGTGACATCCGTGATCGTCCGAAAATAGGTACCGGTGCAAAAGATCTTCGATCTTGTCGGTGTCTGCCGGTGCCGGTGGATCGCCGTACCGCTGCCATTGATTATTCGGGACCTTTCCCTGCGTACGTACGTGCTACCTGCTGGTCTGGTATGGTATGGGCACCTCAATGCCACGGCGTCACGCGTGGGCGTGGGCGTGTCCTCTCGATTGCTTGCTTGCACAAAGTCTAGTTTATGATGGCAATATGCACTAATTGGGGACTTCTGTTAAGACGTCCAAGCAAACACTGCCGGTGACAATGTGGTTGGAGGCGCCCTAACTAACAGTACTTACCAACTTGGTCGAACATTTCTTAATTTGGTAACTCCAAATATGCATAAGCATTAGGCAGAACCCAAAGAGTATCCACACCGATAGACACTTGCTAGGTGCTTAAGTATAAATTTTACGGATAAGACCCTCTAAGGTCTTGTTTACTTCTAGGGTATTTCAGGGGATGAGAGGGGATTATTTTGTATCCCGAAATTTCCCCGATAGGTCGTTTACTAGGCCGGGTTTTGAGGGGATAATCCCGGAATATCCCCACAAATCCCCTCCACAATAATGTATTTTTGACTAGATTAAAAACTCTCTATCATGGTAGAGTATTTTTGGGGAAGGGTATTTGAGGGGATTTGAGTGTATTGGGCGAACACCAAATCCCCGCATATTCCCGCGTCTTTTCGGGATAAAAATACCGGAGAAGTAAACAAGGCCTAATAGGGAGGCAAACCACTAATTCTGGGTGCTTATGATAAGGCGATTAAGCGAGGAAAGTTGGCCAAGAATCTGAACGCAGCTATTTGCAGTGACGGACACAACTTTTATCCTAAGAGAAACTCGAGCAGATCCAAATACATGTAGAACACCTGTACTTGTGGATTTCGGTTCGCAGCTCATTCACAAAGAATAGAAACGACTATCAGGAACTGCACTTTTAAAAAAATTGCACTCGCGGTAAAATTCAGTGATGAACCCACGTTTGATCATACGGCGACACTGCATAATTATACGTAATTCACGAAATCAAAAGCCTAGAACAAAAATTAAACTATGCTGCTACATCTGCGCAACACCGTTGCCAACCCTAATAGCAAACTCGAGCCCCGCGTGACCTCACCGGAGCATCTGGGCGTGGCGACGTCGTAGTGGCGAGCCGCCCAGTCGTCGCCAAGGTCAATGACCTCCAGCTTCACGCGATGCTGGACCATCTCCTTCTCCCTCGCCTGGTACCCCACCACTGTGATGACGGCCGCACACGCGTCCTTCTCCTCGCGCTTCCGCTCCACCGTGTGCGCTCTCTCCGAGCGGCACATGACCGTCTCCAGTGCGCACTTCTCCGTGTCATTGCTGTCGACGAAGTCACCTCGCACCACCTTGTCCCCCTCCAACGACATGCTCCACTCCTTGCTAGGGGGTAGGTGGGGCAAGGAGGAGCGTCGCCGCTCGAGGATCCCGCCTCCTTGTCATGGGTGTAGTTGCGGATGGAGGGGATGTGCTCAGGAACGACAGCGACAAAGGACGAGGACGGTGGTGGGGTCAGGCCGCAGTTGGTCCACCATCGGGTCGCCTGCTTCTTTGCCTCCTACGAGCGAATGGCCTTCGCCCTCTCTTCAGTGGAGAGGTCGCCACAACGCCGCGAGCATCCTCCACGCGGCCACTACGGCCACCCGCCACTCCGATTGAGGCACCATTGGCCATATCGTGCAGTGGGGAGGCCAGATCGTCTAGTGGCCAGAGGGGATTAGGTCGATGAAGGCATGGATTTGGGGGCACTATAGCATCGGGGAAGTGGATGCGTTGGTGGGGAAAATTAAGGGTTTGCACCCGCATCCCCCACTCAGCATGCTACATATACCGGTTGTGTGAGCGTGTTTTTGGGTCACCTTATAAAATTATAGGAGGGGCCTTTTTTGGGCTTCTGCTAGCTACGAAAAACGCAAAGAACTGTAAAGTGGACGAACTTTTATAGGTCTGGTCATTTTAGCGTATCTCCTAGGGTTTCTCTAATGTCGTTATATAGGTGACGGTGCTCTAATAATAGTAAATACTGACATGTGATTTCTCTTTAAATAGGCTTTCGTCCCAATTATATATAAAGCCATGACGGCTGAATCAATAAAAGGTAATGGGGAGAACCCTTTACAAAGTAGACCAAGACAAGGAAAAGAAAAACACATAGAAAGCCAAAAGTTGCCACCGAAGATACCGGACCGAGACCGGGTGAAAGCGGAGCTCCATAACGATGCCTCCAAGAGGGTAACGACGCATCACACAACTTCCATCGAGACCATAGTATAGGGTTTTCATACATATCCCATCACGGGGAGGTAACCACAACATCACTCCAAGAGGGTTATTTGACACCCGCATACATCGTTTGTTGTTGGCGCTCAAAGCATTGTGCTTTCACTTGAAAAACCTTCGCATCGCTCTCGTACTCTAGTTGTTCGATGACCATGAGTAAGGCCTCTGGGAGCTACCAAATCCAAAGCTCCGCCAACACCAGGATCTCCCACCGCCCGATCCTTGCCATCCACATGGACGAAGATAGATATCATCACTATCGCCTCGACGCTCGTCGTAGATTTGCCCGCGTAGCCCACGTTTCGAGGCTACGACCCCAACATCATAGACCTCACACTTACGACGTGACAGACTCCTCGAGACCAGACCATTGACATGAGATGGGTAGGTTAGTGCTCTCTAGCGCGTGCATGGACAGTGTAGGTTCAGAGAGAGAAGTTGAACTTGCAGTTGTCAAACCAGGACTTCTAGGTAGACACTAGAACTAGGGCCACTCGCCCCTATCCAGTACCCTAGCCACACCCATGGAAAGTGGGTAGGCTCCTGGGCATACCAAGAGCCCCTAAAACCCGTGTTGGTAGCAGGCCCACCCCAAACCAGGCCTAAAAGGGCATAGATCTGGGCCAAGGACTTTGCCCCCACAAGCTAGATCTATCCTCCCGCCGTAGCACACTGTCGTCCTGCCCTGGCGAGGCCTCCCGCAGCCCATATAGAGAACCTTAGGGCCTCCCATCACACGCAGTCCACGTCTCCACGCGCTAAATATCCTCTGCCGAGCCATCCCTCCATGGCCTCGACCAAGAAGACCGTACTGCTGCGAGGCCTTGACATCCATGCACCACCGCCTCTAGCTGTAGAACCCACTCCTTGCCCATGGCCCCTAGGCCACCACCGCGGCAACTTCTAGGATATGATGACCGCACACCGCCACCAGATGACACCTCCCAGCGTGGCCACTTGGCACTCGGGGAGAGAAGGCCACCGGCACCGACACCGCCCTAGCTTTTCCCAATGGCTCATGCCGATGTCGAAGGATGGATGAGGTTGTTTTGGGAAAGATATGGTTAAAGTCGCCTTGGTCGTTCGTGGGGGCGACGCGAAGCACGGAGCGCTTTTCACCTCACCCTGACACCAAAATATTTGATCCACAATGTGTGATTTCCCTCATGCCAAATGTCCCCACAAAAGGTGCTCCACATTTTTCACTCCTTTCTCATCGGAGGAGCATAAATATGCATTACACAATTGACACTCTGAAAAGGCACGAGCACCATATTGCTTTGTTGGGATATTCTACAAAAAATGTTGGGATGTTATTTACTCCGATCTACATGCTGCACTAAACCAGTTTTCTCCCTACAAGAAAATAATTGAAATCTTATAAACATGACCAATATAGCGTTGATCCCAAAAGCAAGCTGCTTCTGCTGCCTTAGATTATCATCCTATTAGTCTGATGCACAAATTCACGGTTTTTTTTGGCAAGTTAATGGTTTTCTAGTTTGCCCCTGAGCTTAGCAACCTTGTTAGTATGAGTTAAAGTGCTTCTATAAAAAAGAGATCCATTCATAAAACTCTTGTTAGAGGAGTTATTAAAGAAGCTCAATTTTGCAAAAGCATTTGACTCCATACGTTGGAAATACTTGCTCGAGGTTCTTTGCACCTTTGGTTTTAGAAAGAATTGAGAAATATTATCTTGCTTATGCTTTCTTTGGCCACCTTAGAATTTTTGATAAATTGTGACCAAGGCAACCATATTCAATAACCAGAGTCTTTCGATAGAGTAACCCCTGGCTCCAATGTTGTCCATTCTCGCTCGAGTCCGCTTGCAGAGAATCTTTACACTTGCCATAGAGAATGGTAATCTCGCTGCCATTTCATACTATGCTACAAAAATGTGAACAAGAATCTATGCTAATGATGTAGCCTTATTCATAAACCCAAGTAAAATTGAGGTGGGTGTAGTTTTTAGTTGTTGGATTTCTCTAGGAAGACTTTGGGTCTTAGTATCAACCTCAACAAGTGCACAACTTATCCAATAAGATGTGAGAATATGGATTAGCAGGAGTTGCTGGGTGATTTTAGTGGAAGAGTTGGATACTTCCGCTCTATTTATTTGGGTTTGCCTCTCAGGTTTGGAGAACTTAACAAAACTGACTACCATCCATATATCGATAAGATTACAGGGAAGCAAAAACCTTGGAAAGGAACATTAATGACAAGAACATGGTGCCTCACCCTTGTTATCTCTTCCTTCACTGCAATTCTGACCTACTTTCTCACGGTTAGTGTTACTCCAAAATGGCTCCTCAAGAAGATAGATAAAAGTAGGTAAAGTTTCCTATAGCGTGGAGAAGATAACATTTCGGGTACCAAGTGTCTGATTAACTAGAAACAAGTGTTCTCTCCCAAGTTTTATGGTGGACAAGGAATCAAGGATATTGTTTTTTAGTATGGCTCTTCATCTGCATTAGTTGTGGCTAGATTACCATGCAGAGGATTATCCATGGCATGGAATTCCTATCTCTATTAGCTATGATGATGTACATTATATTTTACAAGAGTGCACTTCAATTAAGATGGAAATGGAGCAAATGCACTTTTTTGGAAAGATGTATGGCTAAATGACACTGCTGCCCAAAAATTGTTTCCAGAGCATTTCAAACTCGCTAGGCAAAAAACTTAACAGGTGAAGATGCCATGGAGAATGGAAGATGGATGAAAGGGCTTCACAGAATTTATTCCCATGATTTTTAATCAATAAATTTATCTCCCTTTGGAATCCCATTCAACACATTAAGATATTGGAAGAATATGATTTCATCTCTTGGACAAAACTATCAAATGACACATACTCATGTGCATGTATTCAACCGGGTTTATTGGAAAATCTCCTCACACAAAATTAGATCCAGTGTGGGATGCTAGAGCCGAGGGAAAAATTAAGTTTTCATGTTGTTGCTAACTTAAATATACTCTGGACTACTAAAAGATTAGAAACAACAAGTTGAGAGCATCAAGACCGATGTTCCTTTTGTGATCAAGTTTTAGAAAATGCAAACCATTTGGTTCTTGGATACATGTATGCAAAGGAGATATGACAAAGACTTGAAGCATCATATCCAATTGCATTATCAATTGGGACTAGATCAGCTGATGGGTTATCAGTACAAATTAAAGCGGACATGGATGAACCATCCATGACCTACCAAGACTAGCTGTGTTTTTTGAGTCTATTTTTTTTTGTTTTCCTGGTGACGAGGTTTTAACTCGTCAATGCCCATTGTTATGGACTTGGGTTTTGGAGAAGATGGGGATGCTGGAGATCGTGGCACGGTTAACAGACAAGCAACCAGGGGACACGGGATTTACCCAGGTTCAGGCCCCCGGAGGGAAAACCCTACTCCTGCTTGTCTGCTCTTTTATTGCGGCGGAACCGAAAGTTACAGAGTGCGCAGATTCGATCTGGCGTGGAGGTGTGTATGTCAAAATCGCAGGGTGCAATCATTGTTGGGTTTTTCTCCTCGTTGGACCCTCCTAGCCTTTATATATGGGGAGGCTAGGTCTCGGGTACCGATACGAGTAGGTTACAAGTTGTATTGAAACTCTAGTCTTGTTCTTCAAGGATCCGAAGGCGTTATGGGCCTGGGCCACCCGAAAATCTTCATGGGCTGGCGTATACTGGCCGTGGGCCTTCCTTGGGCTGGACCAGGTATGCTGAAGTTACGTACCCGTAGGGTATAACCATGTCAGTAGCCCCCGAGTGTTTAGTCGAATCGTAGATTCGGCTGAGGACTCTTCAATCCTTCGGGTGTAACTCTGTCTTTTAAGAGAATGTGTAGGGATTGTTGATGCGTGTGCCTGACTCACCCGACGGATCAGGGTCAGTTAATCGTCTTAGGACAAAACAACACGATCTTCTTCAGGTGCGAGTCCCTCGACTCGAACCCGGAACATATGCTGGCGTAATTCGACTCAGGCCGCGGAGGACTTACAGGAGTGGAATTCCAGTGTTTTTAAATGATGTACCCAACGTGTCCGTCGGGATTTTTCATCGTACCTGCTGGTACGGATTCATACTAGCAGAACGCAGTCAGGTGCGTTGTCAGGCCATCAGATGATATCTGTAGGTCTTATCTTTGCGTCGCAGACGCAGCATCCGAATGTTTATCACCGCGGAGGTGTTTCGGGTGGCCAAGGAGGATGTTACTCACTTAGCATTAATTGGGGCAGAGTTGCCGAAAAGTTTTTGCATGCGGATCCGGAAGATCGCAGTCGAAGATTTCATAGGGTGCGCGACCAGCGCTCCCTATGGGAGTAGCCCCCGAGTGTCTGTTCGAGTCGTAGACTCGAGCGGAGACTTTTAGTGCAAGCATTGCTCAGTTGTTTAGTCCGTAGGACTCGAAAATTTTCGGATGCTGAAATCCTTCCTCCCTATGGGAGTAGCCCCCGAGTCCGTAGTGGAGTCGTGGACTCGACGTAGGACTCGAAGCTCTTGTGTGTGAACGGCCATCGCTCTAGTTTGGAGTAGCCCCCGAGTGTCTGGCGGAGTCGTAGACTTGGGCAGAGACTCGAGTCTTGTATCATGCAACGGTAGTAGGAAAATCTCGTGGGCGTACCGCTGACCCGGAAGTACATCGGGTGCGCGACCAGCGCTCCTGATAGGAGTAGCCCCCAAGTATTTAGTCGAATCGTAGATTCGAGTGAGTACTTTTAGCTGTGGAGCCGAAGTTATTGCTAGTATAGCTGTTGATGACGTCAGTGCTGACGATCAATGACCTCAAGCGTCTGCTGCGCCAGAGATGACTTGACTGGACGATGCGTGGGTCCCACTTCCTGACTTTGAATTGACCGGTCACGCGCGGCGTGGAGATGATTACGGCGTTTCCTCGATTTCCGCGCGTAGTGGACGTCGTGGGAATGACGGTCCGTTTTGGTGCTGACACGTGTACGGCCAGATCTGCCGTTGGCGTTAGTTCTTCTTGATGGACGGTCAGCGTGCGTCGTCTTTGCTGTTATAATCCATGGTGAAAATCGTGGTTTGTTTTCACCGCACCAGTTCTTGCGTTTTACTGCCTCCTTGTGCTCGAGCGATTCTTGCTGCGTGCTGAGAGTTCCTTTCGCATTTCCTTTGTCTTCGTCGTTGGCAACGGCACCACCGCCGTAGCGCCATGGGGAAGCCAAAGAAGTCTTCGCCTGAAGTGGGAACCAGCGCCGCCGGAGGCAAGAAAGGCGCCGCCGCTGCTCGTGTCACCGATGGTGGCTGGCGGCGATCAGAGACGCGGGAGAGCGATCTCTGCAAGCTGCGCGAGCGGAGCCTGATTCCGCAGGACACGACGGCCGTGAGACTCCCCGGTAGTGAGGTAATCCCCCGTCCCCCATCTGGGTATCGGGTTATGTTTGTCGCCTTCATTTTGCGTGGGTTTGCGTATCCAGTCCATGACTTCCTTCGTGGACTGCTCTTTTTCTATGGGGTTCAACTCCATCATCTGTCTCCCAACTCCCTTCTCCACATTGCGTGTTTTATCACGCTTTGCGAGTGTTGGCTTGGCATTGAGCCGCACTTTGGCCTCTTCCGGAAGCTGTATTCCGTGAGGAGGCAGTCTGGTTCGGATGGTGTGTATCCCATTAGGGGTTTCATCATCTCTCTTAGTCCCGATGTCCAATTCTTTTCCTTCTCCATGTCCGAATCTGTCCAGTACTGGCGGAGGAAATGGTTTTACATCCGTGACTCCGTGCTGCCTGGGCAAGATTTTGGTCTCGTTCCTTTTGACCCCTCCCAGTTAATTGTGAAGAGGTCCTGGAAAAATCAGATCTTAGACGGTGAGGTGGCGGAGATAGAGGCCTTGTACCGTCGGGTGGAGGAGCTCCAATTGATTCCTGAGAAGGAGGTGAACGGTGTCGACATTATCCGGGTGTTTCTTGAGCGTCGGGTGCAGCCGCTCCAGGCTAGAGCGCACCCGATGTTCCTGTACTCTGGGCGCCGTGATCCGACGAGGGTTTCGAGTGAGAAGGTCTCCGAGGTGGACCTTGACAAGGATCTTCGCGTGCTGTTGAAGTTCAAGGCCGACGAAAAAATCCCGGGGAAGTCGCTGACTCCTCCCTTTTCGTCGACGTTGGCCGTGCCAAAGGTGTAGATTTGCGCACGTAGTGCTTCCCTTATGTTTTTGTCAGTTGTGTACTTGTGTCCTTTGTTTGCTAACAAAGTTTCTTCTCATCTTGTAGAGCTTCAAAGTGCCAGGCATGGCGCCACCATTGCCCGAAAGGTATCCGAATGCCCCGGATAATGAAGTGGTGGATTCCGTGTCCGAGCTTCCTTCGGCGCGATCTCCGGCGGAGGATGCCGACGAATCGAGTGAAGACCATTCGAGTAAGCGATCACGGAGCTCGAGCGAGTCTTCGGATGCCTCGACTCCTCCGACTCCCAGGAATCCTCGGGGTCTTGAGCGTCATGATGATGTTCAGGGGGTTCGTCTTCTCCTATTCCTGCCGTTCCTGTGCGAGCTGTTGCTCCGCACCCGCCAGCAAAGCGGAAGAAGGAAGAGAAGAAGGAGGAGAAGAAGGAGGAGAAGAGGACCCGGAGGGCTTCTCCTATCTTTGACCTGAGCGTGTTGGGCTCGTAAGTGTGCTTGTTGCCACTGTTGTCTTTTGCTCACTTGTTATTTTTGCGCCTGTGTTGATTGGTTCGTATGTAGGCAATCCTCCGACGGCTCTAGTGATGGAGCACGCGAGATGATGGGGGAGTCGAACATTGCGTCGCCGCCTCCGCAGACGGTGGCGACGTCGGGTGGTGCTGCACCAGTTCCTCTTGTGCAGGAGAGGCTGGTGGTTGCGCCTCAGAATTTCGTAGGCGGGCCTGCGGGTTCGCCTTCGGAGCACGTAAGTTTTTCTGCTTCATGTCACGGGGGGAGCCCCCGGGCGTCTTCGTGTGCTGATGTTGTGTTTGCTTCTTTGTTTTGGGCGGAGCCCCCAAGTCATGCTCTTACTGCTATTGCTTTTTCCTGCAGCCTTGTGTCCGAGAGGCCAAGCGGCTGGTGGAGGAGCACCTGACGCTGGAGGTGAAACTGCAGCAGCTGCAAGGTATTCGTCTGCCTTGTAGTACTTTTTTGTTTATCCTTGTCCTGTTTGTTGACACTGGCTTGTTGTGAATGCAGAGGAGCATAATGACTCTCTTCGTGAGGTTGATGCTCTGAAGAAGAGCCTTGGCCAATTGGAGCAGAAGGCCGAAGCTGCCGCTGAGGCGAAAGAGCGCCTTGAGCTGGAGCTGTCAAAGGCAGCCGAAGCGAAAGAGTGTCTGCAGCAGGAAGCCGCAGGTCATGAGGTAGGAGTAGCGGAGAAGCTCATGGCTGCTGCCAAGGCTATTTCGGGTGAGTGCTAGCTTTTGTACTTGCTTCTTTTTCTTCGGGTGCTCTTCTATGTTGCTATTCTTCATGTTTTCTTCTATTTTGTCTCAGATGCCGCAGGCATCGAGTTTGACCGTGGTGCTCTAGAGCACGGGAGTGCTCTGGATGATGCCACTGTGGAGGTCGAAGACCGCTGCAGCACCGTCGTCAACTCCCTTGCCAAGGCAAAGGAGGTCCTTGGTCGCTTCTACCAGGAGCTCTTCCCGAAGGGCGCAACCCTTGAAGATGTGGCTGCTCTGGCAGAGGCTCTGTCAGCCGAAGCGCCTGCAGCGTACAAGCGCAAGCAGAAGGGCATCGGCGCGTCCGTTGGGCTGGCGATGGCCATGGCGGCTGGGGCGGAGCTGGACTTGCCCCAGATCACTTCTCGGATGTCGACGGCTGCGGATGGATCAGAGGTAGCCTTCGCTGCTTACTCCGCTCGCTGCAGACGATATGGGCCCAAGCTCATTGACTTGTTGTCTGAGTACGCGCTGCGGCAGCAGGGCGAGGCCAAAGCTAGGCAGTCTGGCTCTGAGGCGACTCGGTGTCCTACGCCTTAGGCATAGGAGATGTAGGGTAGTATGTAGTTTACTTTTGCTATAAATATCTTTTGTAGCACCATTCTTGAGCCACGCAGTGGCCTTATTTAATGAATTTCTCTGAGTTGGGCTTTATCTTTGGCTGAGTGTTTGTGTGCCTTCTTTTTCTTCTGCTTTAGGTTCCTTCGGGTGTTGACCCGGTTGGTACTTCATCCGAAAGGCCCTTGCGAGCATCGTTGGATGATTCCTCGCAGCTCGCTTTTCTGCGGGATCGCGTGCGCAGCTTGGAGAGGGATTTGCTTGGGCTACGCGGTCGTGCTGACGTTTGGAAGTCCAAAGCAGACCGTAGTGCAGCTAGAGAGGAATACTTGATGGCGGAGCTGGGTCGGCTGTCCGAGCAGCTGCAGTGTAAGTTGATCCTTCTTTCGGGCCGTAGCTTAGTTCTTCGGGTGAGCCTGCTGGCCTTACTCTTGTTCTGTGCTGTTGTCGCAGGTGCGAATCTCGCTCCGAAGGAAGAAAAGGAGCGCATTGCTGTTCGAGTCAATTGTTTGACTCAACAGGACACGGAAGCCGGTGGCTTCTTTTGGGTGGATCGCGATCGTGCCATGGTTCTGGCGACGGTGCAGGATCGCGTCTTCCAGGTTTCGCGGGTGCTCCGCCAGGTGCAGACATCGCTGTCCTCGGTGTTGCACGTCATGTTTCCGTTGGATGGCGCGCCGACGACCCTTGCAGGTCTTCTGGCGAAGTTTCGGAGTGCCAGCAATGTCAAGGAGCTGGTGCGACAGCAGCTTGTCGCAGGGGTGAAGGCTGCCTTGTCTCTTGTGAGGGTGCATCGCCCTAATGTAGATTTGGCTGCTGTGGCGACTGGGCCACCTCCTCGGCCATATGGTGGCGAGTGGAATATGCGTCCGCATTACGCGGCTGTAAGGCAGTATGCCGAACAGATTGTAGATTTGTTTGAGCAGCGTGCTCAGGCTATTCTGCAGAATAGGTAGAACCTGAAAATAAACAGATAGATGTAAAATTTGTATATTGCGGCTGGGCATGTATGTGCCCTTTGTTGTAAAGGTTTGCTTGTTAGCGAGCACGCAGTGCTTTGATTTAGTACGTGCCCTTTTCGTTAGCCTGACGTGGTCAGCTACTCAGGTGTACATGTGTTGTCCTCAGTCGATGAAATCGTGAGGTGGGGGGAGCCCCCGAGCGCGTTTTGTCCTCAGTCGATGAAATCGTGAGGTGGGGGGAGCCCCCGAGCGCGTTTTGTCCTCAGTCGATGAAATCGTGAGGTGGGGGGGAGCCCCCGAGTGCGTTAGTAGCATGTAACAAAGTTGCAGAGAAATAGTCAACCGAAGGTTGGGAGCAAGACACTTAGCTTTATTTGTAGCGTAATGGAGGAGGTACATGGTTCGGCTGAGTAGCCTTGGCCGTAAGCCTTATTGAAAGTAAAAGGGGTACATTGCCCATTGCTATGGATAGAATCGTCGCAGGTGCGAGATGTTCCATGGGTTGGAGTATGCGACTCCAGACTCCACGTGCTTGAGGCGATAGGCGCCACCTGGGATGACTTCGGTGATGACATAGGGTCCTTCCCATAGCGAATCGAGTTTGTTCGGTCGCTTTTGCTTGAGTCGCAAGACGAGGTCTCCTTCGACGAAGGACCTGGGGCGCAGCCGGCGGCTATGATAGTTGCGGAGACTTTGCTGGTACACCGCGGATCTAGCTGCTGCTATATCCCGTGCTTTGTCGAGTGTGTCGACGGCGTCTTCGAGTGCAGCCGTGGATTCGGCCTCGCTGTAAGCGACGACTCGTGGAGCATGGTGACGTACTTCGGCAGGTAGCACAGCCTCAGCTCCGTGTACCATGAAGAATGGTGTGTAGCCGGTGGAGCTATTTGGCGTAGTTCGTAAGCTCCACAGGACAGACGGTAGCTCTTTCGTCCAGTTGCCAGCTTTGTGCTCGAGTGAGCTCATGAGGCGTTTCTTGATGCCAGCGCCGATTAGGCCGTTGGCCCTTTCCACTTGCCCATTTGTTTGCGAGTGCGCCACTGAGGCGTACGTGATATTGATCCCGAGGCCTTCGCAGAAGTCCTGGAATTCTTCGGAGATGAAGTTTGATCCGTTATCGGTGATGATGCTGTGCGGTACGCCGAACCTGTAGACTATGGATTCGAAGAACTTGACGGCGGTTTTGCCCTTCTGGTTGGTGACTGGCATGGCCTCGATCCACTTGGTGAATTTGTCGACTGCGACCAAGAGGAAGACGTGTCCTCCCTTCGAGGATTTTGGCAGTTTGCCGATCATGTCAAGGCCCCATTGAGCAAAAGGCCAAGCTATGGGTATGGGTCGGAGTTCGGACCCAGGTGCGTGCGGTTTGTCGGCGAACCGTTGGCACCCGTTGCATCTTCGGACGATGTCCTTTGCGTCGCTCATGGCCGTTGGCCAATAGAATCCTGCTCGTAGAGCTTTGGCGACAAGGGAGCGGCTGCCTGCGTGGTGGCCGCAGATGCCCTCGTGGATATCTTGGAGTATGGTCTTGCCATCGCTGATGGTGACGCACCGTTGTAGGACGCCTGTAATGCTGCGTTTGTACAGTTCGCCGTTGATGATGGTGAAGGCTTTTGACCGACGAGATATGCGCCGGGCATCTGTCGGGTTGTCTGGTAAGTTTCCATTTAGCAGGAACTGGAGGTATGGACGTGTCCAGGTTTCTTCGACTGCCATGACCTGCATCAGGTTGACCATGGCGACTTCGGTATCCAACTTTTCGGGTCCTTCTTGACCTTCGGGTAGCGTAGCCCCCGAGTGTTCTGCTTCTTCGGGTGATCCCTTGGGGAATTTCCGCTTGATGGATGGCACGCAGATCTGTTCGAGGAACACACCTGGTGGTACTTTTGCACAAGTGGAGCCGATGTTGGACGTGCCGAAGTTTGCAGCCGTCGAATTCTCCTTCGAGTGCGTTGTATAGTGCGCGGTACGCGATCATGTTTTCGGCGTGTGCGTCGCACTCATTCATCGTCTGCTGGACGACAAGGTTGGAGTCACCGTAGATGACCAGGCGCGTTGCGCCGCATATTTTTGCCATCCGCATGCCATGGATGAGGGCCTCATATTCGACCTCGTTGTTGGAGGCTCTGAATTTCATCCGAAGGACGTACTTCATCTTGTCACCTTGCGGGGAGGTCAGTATGACTCCTGCCCCTGCTCCGGCTTCGCGTTTGGAGCCGTCAAAATGCATTGTCCAGGATTGCGACATGTCTGGGGTGTCAGGCAGCTGCAGCTCCATCCAGTGCACCAGGAAGTCCGGAAGGACTTGAGATTTGATTGCGTGTCGCTTCTCGTAGATGATGTCCAGTGGTGATAGTTCGATGCCCCACAGGGCCACGCGTCCTGTGGCCTCTGGATTGTTCAGGATACTGTTTAGGGGTGCCTCGTTGACGACCATCACCTGATGCTCCTGGAAGTAGTGGCTCAGTCGTCGAGCCGTCATGAACACGCCGTAGGCCAGCTTCTGGTAGTGCGGGTACCGCTGTTTTGTTGGAGTGAGAACCTCGCTGAGGTAGTAAATTGGGCGTTGTACCCCATGGGTCTTGCCTTCTTCGGGTCGTTCATGCTGACCACCTGGTGTGTGGCTGCTATGTACAGCAACAGGGGCTCGCGCTCTTTTGGCGTGACCAAAACAGGCGAGGTAGAGAGGAGCCGCTTGAGGTTTTCGAATGCGTCGTTGGCTTCTGGTGTCCACTCGAACTTGTCTGCTTTGCGCAGCAGTTGGTAAAATGGTAGGGCCTTCTCGCCCATGCGGCTGATGAACCTTCTTAGTGCCGCTACTCGCCCTGCGAGCTGCTGAACGCCCTTGAGGTTTTTCGGCTTCTCCATTGTCATGATAGCTTTGTTTTTCTTCGGGTTCGCTTCGATCCCTCGTTGAGAGATGAAGTATCCGAGCAGCTGACCTGAGGGGACGCCGAAGGCGCACTTTTCTGGATTGAGCTTGATCCTGTAGCGATCAAGGTTGTCGAACGTCTCGCGGAGATCGTCGATAAGTGTTCTTGCCTCCTTGGTTTTGATGACTATGTCGTCGACATAGACTTGGACGTTGCGACCGATCTGTTCCTTGAGGCAGGCCTGCATGCATCGCTGGTACGTGGCACCCGTGTTCTTTAGCCCGAAGGGCATTGTGTTGTAGCAGTATACTCCGAACGGTGTGATGAACGCCGTTTTCTCTTGATCTTCGACCCTGAGTCGAATCTGGTTATAGCCTGAGTAGGCGTCGAGGAAGGAGAGTTTCTCACAATCTGCAGTCGAATCGATGATCTGGTCGATCCGAGGGAGAGGGAAGTGGTCCTTAGGGCAGTGTTTGTTCAGTGACGTGAAGTCTACGCACATCCGCAGGATGTCCGTGTCCTTCTTCGGGACCATCACTGTGTTTGCCAGCCACTCGCTTTCCTTGATTTCCCGGATGAAGTCTGCTGCGAGTAATCTGTTGATCTCTTTGCCGATAGCTTCGGATCGTGGCTCCGACAGTCTTCGGATGGACTATTTGACTGGCTTGGTGTCCGGGAAGATATTGAGTGCGTGCTCGGTGAATTCCCTGGGAACTCCTGGCATGTCCGCAGGACACCAGGCGAAGATTTCCCAGTGCTCACGGAGGAATTCGACGAGCGCGCTTTCCTATGCGGTGTTGAGGTCGTTGGCGATTAGCGCCGTCTTGGAGGCATCCGTT
This sequence comes from Avena sativa, assembly GCA_916181665.1. Lineage (NCBI taxonomy): Eukaryota > Viridiplantae > Streptophyta > Magnoliopsida > Poales > Poaceae > Avena > Avena sativa. Next base: position 157,855,120 of record OV702294.1, on the reverse strand, counting down.
GGATGGACCTGTACTTTTTTGGTGTTGATGGTGGAGTCGAAAGACATATCAGGTGCGTTCTGCTTGGTGACTGGGGGTAGCCCATTGTCTGCCGCTTCGCGGAGCCATACAAGCTCGTCTTGCATGCCGAAGGACTGGGAGATTTTGTTGAAATCCCTGTCGCATTGGTCCGATCGGGTGAAGCTCCCGTGGACTATGATGACGCCCCTTGGTCCTGGCATCTTGAGTAGTAGGTATGCGTAGTGTGGGACGGCCAGGAACCTTGCGAATGCTACGCGTCCCAGGATGGCGTGGTATTGCGACGGCCAGTCCACCACTTCGAATTCTAGGCGCTCCTGCCGAAAGTTGTCCGGTGTCCCAAAGATGACGTCGAGCCCTATTTTGCCCAGGGGGAAGATGCCCTTCCCTGGGACAATGCCGTGGAACGTTGTGTCTGATTGTTCTAGGCTGCATTGCGGGATCCGCATAGCTGCTAGAGTGCTTGCGAATATTAGGTTGATGCCGCTGCCGCCGTCCATGAAGACGCGACTCATCTCGAAGCCTCCGATCTGCGCCTCCAGCACCAGGGCAGCATGACCTGGGCGAGGGATCTGGCAAGGGTGATCCGCGCGGGTGAATGTGATGCAGGACTCCGATCCGCTGAGGTACTCAGGGATTGCAGGCGGAGTTGTCACGGCCATGTTGATTTGTCGGGTGATTTTCTTCTGCACCCTGTTTGTGGGACGTCCCTTCTGTATCATATTGAGTGCTCCTTTTGGTGGGGGGTAAGCGACCCCGGCGTTCTTTTGCGCTGGTGCGACTGGTTGATGTGGGCCTCCAATAGGCGGCGGTGGAGGAGCTCCATGTGCTATTTCGCCTGGCGCAAGTGCGTTTCCGAACGCAAGAATTGGAGCTTGTTGCCTCATCTGTACCATGCTTTCGCTGAGTTTCTGGAACTCGCGGCAGTCCTTGAGCATGTGGCTAGCTTTCTTTTTGCCATCTTGTTTGTCGATGTAGAAGTGGATGGTGCATGGACCCGAAAGTTTGTCGAGTGCTGAAGGTCCGTTGTCGCGGTCGCGGCGTTGCCACGACTGCGTTGGTCGTCCGTTGTCGCGGAAGTTTCCGCTGCGATATCCTCCGCTGCTACGGCTGTTGTCGTTACGGCGGTCGGCGTAGCCGGCTGCGACCATGTCGAGTCCGTCGCGGTCCTCGTAGACGCGCGGTCTCCTCTTGCTGCGGCGTTCGCGTCTTCGGTCGTAGTCGTCTTCTTCATCTGATTGCGCCCGCTGGATGCAATCTTTGCCATCTGCCCAACTGTTGGCGATTTCCATGAGCTGGTCGAGTGTCTTGGGCTTTACGCGTCCAAGTTTCTCCTTGAAGTCTGGGCGTTTGACGCCGTCCCTGAAGGCGTCGATGGCCCGCTCTTCGGAGATGTGTGCTGCGGAGTTCTTGGTCGTAGACCAGCGTAGTATGTACGAGCGAATAGATTCACCCGTTCTCTGAGTGCAGGCTCGCAGCTCTTCGATTGAGGCGGGCCTTTTGCTGGTGCCTTTGAAGTTTCGGATGAAGCTATAAGCGAGCTCCTCCCAGCTTCGGATGGATCCTGATGATAGGCTGCTGAGCCAGACCCGCGCCGCGCCTGTCAGTTGCAGCTGAAGGCATTGCATGGCGGTTTCTTTGTTGCCTCCATGAAGCTTGACGGATGACAGATGGTCGCTGAGCCAGGATCTTGCGTGCCGTTGAACTTCGGAGTATCCGAAGGAAGCTTAAAGTTGCGTGGCATCTGTGTTCGCCGGACGGATCTGCTGAAGCATCGAGCCCCGCAGAGTTCTCCTTCGTCTTCATCCATCTCAGATTCGGATGAGCATGCGCGTTTGGCGCGTGCTTTGTCGATCTTGCGCTGTGTAAGCTTGTCTCTGGCGTCGTAGTCGTGTTTGTGGCGGTGCGAGCTCTTCTTCCTTCGAGGAAGGTCGTGTTCTTCTTCATCTTCGGATGAGGGAGTGGGGCTCCGGTCGCGCCTGGCCGGAGCTTTCTTCTTCGGCTCCGTAGGAGCATCTTTGTGGAGCGCAACTCCGATTAGTCCTAGTCCGGTGAGTGCGGACCTATGCATGGCCCTTTTCGGGTCCCCCTCCGGAGGTGGGTGAGCCGCCAGATACGCAGTGGCTGCCATGATCGCGGCTTGTGGCGTCTTCGGGGTGATGTTGCCGTCGGCGTCCATATCCATGAACGATGTGTGGAGGGTTCGGGTCACGTCACGCCGCTCCTTCGGGTCCATGTTTTTCACCCGAGAGTGGTGCTTGTTTCCCTGATTTCCGTTTGTGCTGGAGCCGGGTCCCATGGCGGAGAGCGCAGCTCGTCGCGCACTGGACTCAAAGGCTGCTTTCTTGCGTTTATCGAGCATCTCCTGCATCTTGACTTGCTTCTTGTGCTCCTCGATGAGGAGGTAGTGGTATGCCATCAGCAGGTCACGTGGGGAGTCCAGAGGTAGGACTATTTCGCCTGCGACGGCGCGGCGTGCTTCGGCCCATCCTTCTTTGCTAAGTTGGATGAGGTGGCCCCTGTTTTCCCCGTTTTCGCCGTTTCCGCCCTGCGGGTTGGGGTTGGGCGGCGGGTTAGGCGTGTCTTCGTCGGTTTGGATGATTGCGGCGCACAGATAGCGCCTGCAGATTGGTTGGCTGCTGCCGCAGCTTTCGGATTCGGAACCGTAGGTCCCTTCATCCGAAGGTGGATCGCACAGATCGGAGTTGCAGCAGCTGCTGCTGTAGAACTCATCTGTTGATGGTGACGTGCGTAGCACGGGGTGTGGAGCCCATGAAGCGGGCCTGATCGGCGGCACGGGCATCCGCTCGGGGAGGCGGAGGGTGCCAGCTTGTCCCACCTGGAAGCAGAAGCTCCCGAACAGAATTTCGAGTCCGTCGCCTACGGGCTCGAAATCCTTCATGGTGGCCGGTGAGTGGGCGGTGAAGTCGAAAGCGCCGAGGAGGAGGTGATTCTCCGTCGCCGAGGAGTTGTAGATCGATCGGGTCGGAACCGTCACGACCGCACAATCAGCAGCCCCAATTCCCACAGACGGCGCCAATTGACGAGGTTTCAACTCGTCAATGCCCATTGTTATGGACTTGGGTTTTGGAGAAGATGGGGATGCTGGAGATCGTGGCACAGTTAACAGACAAGCAACCAGGGGACACGGGATTTACCCAGGTTCAGGCCCCCGGAGGGAAAACCCTACTCCTGCTTGTCTGCTCTTTTATTGCGGCGGAACCGAAAGTTATAGGGTGCGCAGATTCGATCTGGCGTGGAGGTGTGTTTGTCGTAATCGCAGGGTGCAATCGTTGTTGGGTTTTTCTCCTCGTTGGACCCTCCTAGCCTTTATATATGGGGAGGCTAGGTCTCGGGTACCGATACGAGTAGGTTACAAGTTGTATTGAAACTCTAGTCTTGTTCTTCAAGGATCCGAAGGCGTCATGGGCCTGGGCCACCCGAAAATCTTCATGGGCTGGCGTATACTGGCCGTGAGCCTTCCTTGGGCTGGACCAGGTATGCTGAAGTTACGTACCCGTAGGGTATAACCATGTCACCTGGCTATGCCATTATATAGTTCTTCCCCTACTACAACGAAAAGGAGAGCTCCTCCTATTCCCTGTCAATATAAAGTGACACATTTGTCTTATGCCTTGTTACTTTATTCCCCTTTTCATGATGGTCATGAGAAATAGTAAAGATGTAGGATGCTATCCAAGGCAGACGATCATAAGTAAATCATAATTAAATCAAAGTTAAATGTGTGGTGCTCTCTGGAGACCCCTAGCAGCATAAAAGGTTTGGAGAAGTAAGAAGAATGTAGTTGTGTTCACCTTGTTGAAACTAGCCCCTTGCAGGAGACTCCTTTTTAATTAATCGCATTGTGTTTGGCTTTCTCCAAAACATTTTGATTAACTTGTTTACTCATACATAGTTTACACATTTTCATCGTGTTTTTTGATCAGAGGCAGTTGTTTGTTTTCAACTATAGTGGATTCCTAACAAGAGCTCTATGCAACTACAAGTGCCCTATAGAACTCCATTTCATGCTATACTCGAATCTTTGTTTGAAATTTTCCCCGAAGAAATCCATGTCTAAGCCAAATTCCACGGAATCATCTTAAAAATATTGATTTAGTAAATCCGAATGAACTCTCAAAAAATCCAATTTGTCATGTCAACCTAGTACTCCCTCCATCCTAAAATATAAGGCGCTAGTGATTTTCACTTGGCTTACAACATTGACTATAATTAGTATCTATAATATGTCCACGGAATTAGTATAAAAGTATACGAAGAAAGATAATTTTCCAAGGTTGTACATCCTAGTCTATATAATGTAGTATATAGCAGTAATCAAAATTGTGTATCAAAGATGAGAAAATAAGTAACACGCCTTATATCTTGAGATGAAGGGATTATGAGAAACCATTCTAAAAAGATGAATACATGTGGAAAAATGGCGCTCGAGATAAGATTCACAAAAATGATCTTGTGAAGACTTTAAACAAGATATGTGATGCATGTGAAATGCATTCATGAACTTTATAGTTTATTGTGATATATTCCAACATATTTGCATCATATATATAGTTATATCCATGACTTTAAATTATTTTGGAGATTCTTCAAATGATCCTCTTTATTTGGGTCATAACTTTATGAAACAGGAAAACTCTATTTTGTATAGTTTCAAATTTTTGTGAGCTTCACTAACTCAAAAGGACCTAGAATTGTTTGTACGAAAATTTTCATCAAAACAAAGACCGAGCAAGCCTGGACTAGACGAGAGGCCTCCTGGAGCCCAAGATGGGCCCCATGACATTGGCCTACTATGCCATGGAGCCCACCTGGTGCCTTGAGCCTACAATGTCGTCCATCTTCGCTCCCATGAAACCCTCTTGACCTAAAACCGACTATATATATTTTTCTTTTTCACAATCTCTTGGAGAGGCAGACATGGAGACATGGAACTTATAGAACATCAAAATAGAGGCAATACATATGAAAAGGGGGGAGACGCTACCCGAGTCACACCCAGTTACATCAACACTCTCTCCAACATCATCTCCATTGTCTCCATCATGAAGAGAGAGTATCCAAACCACGGATTATGCATTTTTTTACAACCTCTATCTCTCTCTCTCTTGTGCTATCATTGTTTTAGAATCGTATGAGATGCCCTGCATGATGATGGCCATTTATGTAATCCCCTTATGATGGATCTTTTGATTTGTGTCATGAATATATGAGATTGCAATTTTCAGTATTTGTTGATGTATTTGTGGATGCATATTATTACATGTACACACATTCTGATCAAACTAGTATGAGAGGATGCTTGTTGGGGAACATGCATGTTAGATAGAGTAACTGGTAATAAGAACTGGATTGTGATAGAAATTTCAGGAATTATTATGGCTATTATATTTCCATTGTTATTACGTCTAGCCATAAATTAATGCATGTGTTGTTATCATCTAGTGACAACAAAGATGAGCTCATTATTTCGAGATAGCATATTTGATATTCAACAAAATTCCAAAGTATCAAAGTTAATACTCTGTTATTCTTAAATTTAGTATGCGGAGTTTTCTCTTTTCTGTAGAAGTATTAGTAAGATGTGTCACATCACCTTATTATAGGACATCATGCACATATGAATCCGAATCAAACACTACAGATATAGAAGTTGGATCAATATTATCTTGTTTTGTGAAACTATGTCCTTTTACCATGTTTATGAGAGAGTAACCCCTCTCCATTTTCAAGCATAAGAAACACCTTTTACTTGCATTTACACGTATATTTATTTTCTAGAATTAATTAATCTAAAAACACAAAACATACATGTAGCTTGCATATAAACTTTACATATAGTTTTGTTCATTCCCATAACAACTAGACTACTTTTTACCATTGCTTTACATTTAGTTTTGTTTTCAAATCACTTACACAACATGTGCTTCAAAACCGTCATGGTGGAGTTGGAGACACAAGGCAAATAACTTTGTTTGGTTAGGTTGCTAGAAGAGTATGAGGAAAGGGTTCTACTTTTTTCCTGAGAGCTCGATATTAAACCCCGAGTCACCCTCATGAGGAAAAGACACTTGCTATAAGGGTTCACACTTGGAGTCCTAACGAAATGGTGTACACGTGGATTGTGGCCATCAATATGTACAAAACAAAACATGAGTTATACGCCGAATGATTTTTGAGCAGACAGAATACAAGTTGCCAGGGAGGAGGTAAGAACTTGACCATGTGTTTTTCTTATGCCAGTATGTAAGAATGTCACAACGCGGAGGTGGCTATTCGGCTCACGGATGCATTTGCACCTATTATGAGAAAACATATTTCGAAATATCAAAAAAAAAATTAAAAAATTATCTACATATACATTCGAACATTTTATGTTTGTTCACAAGTTTTAGGATGAAATAACATTCTACGTGTCTCGTGTAAAAAGACAAAAAATATCTTGTGAATAGTCGTACTCACGTGACATTTTTTTGTCTTTTTTATACATGACATATAAAGTGTTTTTTCATTCCGAAAACTTGTGAACGAACATAAAATGCTCGAATATACATATAGACATTTTCTTTCAAATTTTTTGATATTTTGAAATATGTTTTCTCGCAATGGGTGCAAATGCATCCGTGAGCCAAAAGGGATTTCCCGTCACAACGCACACTTTCATAAAAATATGTGCACTGCACATATATTTCTAAAAGTTAGACACAATATTGTGTACAACTCGATGTTCCAAAATGAGCAACCTGGGCAACTTAGAAATAGTAATTTCGCAATCGACTTGGCAATTGCAAACCCGAAGTACACATTTGCCAGGCTTGTCTATATTTTAATAATGCAAAGGCGATATGCATCAATCAATATAGATGCTTGATGGTATTTTTATGCCTTAGTTGGCTTGTAAATCTTATTTCTCATATAAGCACAAGCATTTTTTTTCACAAAATTCCACCAATCTATTAATATATAACATTGGGAAAATTACACTGATCTCGACATCAATTTGGCTATACAAGAAATTCTATATCATTAAAAATTAAGAAAACCTGTAAAACATATCATGAAAAACACGGGAAGTATAGAAAGGGACGTTCAAAGCTGAAGTGCTAGCACCCAAGCAACCATGGACAGCCGTTGTATGCCATTTTTATTTCTATTTATGGATATTTGCTGTCTATGTGACCATATTAAATTGATGCATTAGCCAACTAAAAATTCCGAACTAATAAAAAAAAGCTAGAAAATGATATTACATTCTTAACAAAATCACAACACTATTGTTGTTTGCTGAATTTCAAATTTGGTGCTGATATATATAGTTGCATGCATGATGAGATCTATCCATCCGATTGCGGTTCTGAATCTCTTCTTATTTAGCTTGTGGCTTGTCGCGATGCATTCTTCTCCAAATAGTCTTGTCTGTCTCCACCACAAACAAAGCAGGCCTTCAGGCGGGGTAGTTCACCTGGGACGTGTAGCATTTTCCGGCATTCCAGCCGGCGGGGACGACTTTGTTGGCGACGAGCACCTTGCCGTGACCCGAGGTGATCCGGAAGGAGAATGGGGCCTGCAGAGGCTTCCCGGTCTTGGAGTCCAAGCACCAGAGGGCGCCCCACGACTGGCGCATTGGCTCCCACTTGACGTTGCCTTTGGTGCCGCCGGCCTCCATGACTTCCACGGAGGTGAGGTCTCCGTCTCCTTGCTCGTATTCGACCAGCAGGGCGAGGTAGTATGGGTTGGCACCCGCGTCCATCTTGAAGCTGATCTTCTTGCCGTGGTACTTGCACGGCACCCTGACGACGAAACAAAGTTAATTAAGAAAGAAGGGAACCTCTTGATGACGAGCTAGCAGGTTTACGCACAACAAGTCGATCGAACGCGCGCGCGAGCTTCCCACCGTACCTGTCATATTCGATCGTGAGGATTCCGGCGTTACGGAGCTGATTGGCCATGCCGGGCTTGGCCATGGCGCCGAAGGCGGTGCCGCTCATGTCGAAGTGCGCCTTCTCCTTTTGGCATGTCGCGTCGGGGCACGAGTCGGTGAGGACCACGGTCACGTGGTTGCCGGAGCAGGCCGGGTTCTCTTTGCACTTGATCCTGTAGCACGCACCGCAGCCCTTGCCTTTCTTGAAGAGAGATTCTCCGCCGGCGGCGATCATCGACGAGAAGGGGTCCTGGGCGACATCGCTTTTGTAGCCGCACGCGCCACCTGCATATACATTTCGATCGTACGTGTAAACACAACGAGATTTTTTATTGTGTTCTCTCACAAGTTACATAGTACGTGCACTTCTCGTGTCAATGTAGTACTACATACTTGCATCGAAGTTAATTTAGGCTATCCCGAAATACACATATATGTTCGGCTTTACCTTCGCTGCCATCGCCAGAGGGGCCACCGTACCACGTCGCGCCGCCCGACGACCAGCCGTGCGTAGCCTCTGGAAGCGATAGGACTGACAGCGCGCCGAGTGCAGCAAATAGGAACAATGTGCCTCGGCTGCCCGCCATTGTTTTTCTTGGTTGATAGGAGGAAGAGAAGGCCTGTATAATGCTCGAGGGCTAGGTGTTGTTTTATAGTAACCGCTTGGTTAATTTGACTATATATAGTTATATGTTTGGGTGGTATATAGTGGATATGTATAAATATAGATGATCACAGAAGATGCCACTAAGCATGTGCAAATGTATGGTTGAGAACGTTTGTGCGCGGGACAGTACTAGTTCAAAATTGCGATCTATACAGAATATGCAATTTACATAGTGTCCGTGGTATTTTCCCGTCGGGTAGAGTTCTTATTCAGCGAGGCGCATGTCCTGCAAGATCAAATGGTAGCACACAGGAGACAAATAAATGTTTATACAGGTTCACGGACGGCCTAGCAACACTGATCAGTAACACCCCTACTTCTTGTTAGTGGTGACTGGTATTACACCTCTGGTGTGCTCGGGGATGAACTCAAGGAGGTCTCGAGCTCGTCTACAATGAATGAATGAGATGGTGGTTCTGTGTTAGCTCGGCTAGACCCTAGACCCCTTATATAGACAGTGGCCTAGGTGCCAAGCATTTTCTTACGACAAAGTAGGGATCCTAACAAGATATCTAGATCCGATCTCGATCATTACAATCATATCCCTTAGAATCCCTGACATGGTCTCAGCCTGGCTCACACTCTAGGATCGTTGAGCGGGCCCTGGCCGAGCGCCTGAGTCATGTGGCTGAGGAGCCCCTGTCTCGTGGGCTTACCCAGGGACAATGACCTCGTCAAAAAGAATAAGCAATTTTAGCATAACATTTGTTGTATTTTCTATGATTTCATCCTTTCAAATGTATTTTTTTGTCCTAGGTAAGAGTTTAATTAGATAATGAACTTTGGGGACCATGATCGGCACCATATCATCCTTCGAGGATGCCTGTGATCTCGAGGACCAAGCACGACGCACAAGAAGTGAGGTGTCAAAAGGGAATATTCTCACTATCGGCAAAAGGCCCTCTCTTGATATGTCTCCACCAACGCAGAAGGCGCTCATGTTAATAATGTGCATACACTAATGGGCGACAAGTGTCCATGAATGAAAGTACCTTGGGAACCAGTTGAAACAACATTCATGGGAACTAAGAGTCTCGTCACTGCATACACTAACCAACAACTTCCACTGGTAGAGATTTTTCCTCTAATGGGCAGCTATATACGGCTTGTCGACACATGTTTGAATTCACAAGACGCGCCATCGACAGACAGACAGTCAGAAGTGTCTTCCACCCAATTGGTGATAGCTCTTAGGGATGGGTATACCTATGAGTGGCATGTAAGAGTTAATTTGCGCATGGGACAACGGGCACTAGGGCAACCGCATATAAGCGAGACGATCATGCCTCTTAGACTAGTCACAGCGGGGAGTATCATATAGTATATGATACCATTTGCACAATTATAATATCATATAGTACTACCATAGTCTTAGTGTATCTATTGTTTTGTAAAATCTTAATATAAAATTGGTATTAGTTTTTCTAGTTCTACGTGCTATGATACTGTGTCTACCTATGATACCAACACAATATATTTTATTATTAATTATGATGACATATAAGCATTTTGCATGCATGTAGTGCATGATACCACCTATATAGACTGCTCACAATGAGAAGTATCATATAGTAGTATCATGTATATGATACTAGTATATGATACCATGATGGTATCATATAGTAGTATCATAGTCTTAGTGTATTTATTGTTTGTAGAATCTCAATGTAAATTTGTGTATAAAATTTATTTGAGATTAGGTTTTCTAGTTCCATGTGCTATGATAAAGTATCTACCTATAATACCAACACAATATATTTTATCATTAATTGCAGCGACACATAAGCATTTTGCATGCATGTAGTGCATGATACTACCTATGACACTCTCATTAGGGCTAGTATGATAACCCCACTGGGACTAGTCTTAATGGGTGAAATATAGTGGTCCCTAGACCATTTCTTGAACCTCCAACCATGATGATTCTCCAAACATCTAGATGTCTCCCACTTTTCTCTCCCTCTCATCCACTCCAAAAGGTACCAAAGATGTATCATTTCTAACAGGAGCATATGAACAACACATTCAACAATTTCTAAGAGTTGTTTAATATCCACAAGCTCTACATACTTGACATCACACTCGTGAGGCTATGGTTGCTCTATTACGCTCAAGATTGCAATTGTCAGGTGTCGTCGAAAGTTGTAGTTGTAGATTCGTGTTTCATAACAATCGTTATCTTCTAGATATCGCGCGATCAAAAAGACTATGACGAGTATGATAGGCTCATGATTCCATCATAGGGAAATGGACTAGATACGCATTCCCTTCATTCCAAGGTAAGACTTTTTTCTCTTCATATTGTGTCACTTTTCCTCTTTAATTTCATATGTGTGCTTGCTTTTATTTGTTTAATCACATTTAACTCATCGATCACCGGGTGCTCACGGGGTTATGTTCTTGCTTGGACAAGGCATTTTGAGAAGGGAAAGACTAAGAGAGAATTTTTTATTTGACACTACTTTTCAATATAGTTCCTTATTTGACATCAAACAAAATTTACTTCTTATTTGAGCACTTGTGTAAACTTTCTGTCTTATATGACACCGCCGTCGATTTCGTTAGGCTCTTCCGTTATTATTTTTTAAAAAACCAAACTACCCATCCGCTGGATCGCCTGTGTTTCTGCGTCTTTTTTGATTATCGCTTAGTAATTCTGATGGTACAAGGTGTTAGTCTGAAGACCGATTCTAGCTGTCCACCACCTCGAGCTGAGCTGATCCATGTGCGGCATGCAAACTCGTGCTCCCCTAGCTTAGGGTCTTTTAACAACTTCTGTTTAGCGTGTGTGGACTTTTTATTTGACCCGATGGCGTGCGTGGATTCACTCTCCCTAATCCCCTTTATTTCTGCTATGTACGTATTTGTACGAGAATAAATAAAATTAAGTACAGTTCATGTACTGGACACTAAAATACACTAGTATATAGTACTACTATTTCTTTATGCGCGTCAATTTAAGCTTTGTATGCTTGGGCGGGCGAGATTTTCTGCTTGGGCGTTGTGTACTTCGCCCTAGTATAGGAGAGCCAAAGATGAAGATAGTTGCGCAGGACCCTGCCGTGGTGTTGATCTATTGGATTGGTGCCTAATTTTGTCACATATGCACCCAATAGGATCAAGCCGTCGTGGTACGCCGACAGCTGCTCTCGGCGTAGTCTCCTTGGCGAAGGTCTCCCTGGTGATGATCGGAATTTGACAAATAATATGTCTAAATTGATCAGAAAAATGAGAGGAATTCAAATATGATATCCATATCAACTAATCATAAATCCTCCGTTTTTTAATTAGCTATTTGGTGGTTGCTTCAGAAAATCCCCTTTTTTCACTTGAAAAATTAAAAATGGCTTTTTGGTGCGACGAAAAGGAAAACTTGCATTAGATTTTTGATAAAATAGCATATTGTGAACCTAAAAATGATTTTTTGTAAAAAACATGAGCATCGGATCATGTACTGTAGTTCATATCTGACCCACTTCCTGCCGATTCAGCAGTAATTTATCTTTTTCACTAAGGGTGGACATAAAAGTTTCAGATCTCTCTGTTGGGATTGTCCATATAAGGTGGCCTAGTATTTTTGTAAAATGTGGTGGTAAAATTTTCAATTAGACATTTGGTGGTTACTTCACAAAACAGTTCGTTTTTTGTGCTCGAAAAAAGAAAAATAGCTTTTTGGTGCGACAAAAAGGAAAACTTCCTCCTATAACATTTTTTTCATCCCATGATACACATGTATGCATAATATGGACACATTATCACAAACTATGTCTTGATTCTAGCCATAACATTGGTCATTTGACCCGAAAGCCAAGAAACCTCAAATGAGATAGGTCATTTTGTGAAGGTTTTTTTCAGACATAATCAATATATCAGGTTTGATATTTTGCCTTATAACTATGTCACATAATATGACACCAGCGAAGGTTTCCCATTGTTTTGATCGTTTTTGAATCTTTTATGCCTTCTTTAAACTATCGTCAAACTTTATCGAACGGCGGGCATGAAGATTCTTAGCTCGGGGCCGAGCCTCGCTAAACTTGCATTGGATCTTTGATAAAATAGCATATTATATCACTAAAAATGTTTTTTGTAAAAAAACATGAGCAACGGATCATGTACCTGTAGTTCATATATGACCCGCTTCCTACCGATTCGGCAGGAATTTATCTTTTTCACCAGGGGTGGACGGAAAGGTTTTGGATCCCCTGTTGGGAAATTTTCCATATAAGGTGGTCTAGTATTTTTGTAAAATGTGGTGGTAGAATTTTAAATTATACATTTGGTGGTTGCTTCACAAAACCGTTTGTTTTTTGTTTTCGGAAAAATAAAAATGGCATTTTGGTATGACGAAAAGGAAAACTTTCTCCTGCAACATTGTTAGCCATCCCATGATGTATATGTATGCACAATATTGGCACATTATCACAAACTATGACTTGATTCTAGCCATAACATTGGTCGTTTGACCCGAAAGCCAAAAAACCTCAAATGAGATAGGTCATTTTGTGAAGGTTTTTTCATACATAATCAATATACCAGGTTTGATATTTTTCCTTGTAACTATGTCACATAATATGACACCATGCGAAGGTTTCGTATTATTTTGATCATTTTTGAATCTTTTGTCCTTTTTAAACTATTGTCAAACTTTATCGAACGCCGGGCATGAAGATTCTTAACTCGGGACCGAGCCTCGCTAAACTTGCATTGGATCTTTGATAAAATATCATATCGTGAATCTAAAAATGATTTTTGTAAAAAAAACATGAGCATCGGATCATGTACCTGTAGTTCATATCTGACCCGCTTCCTACCGATTTGGCAGGAATTTATCTTTTTCACCAGGGGTGGACGAAAAGGTTTCGGATCCCCCTGGGGACATTGTCCATATAAGATGGTCTAGTATTTTTGTAAAATATGGTGGTAGCATTTTGAATTAGACATTTAGTGGTTTCTTCACAAAACCGTCCATTTTTTGTGCTCGGAAAATGAAAAATAGTTTTTTGGTGCGATAAAAAGGAAAAAATTCCTCCTGCAACATTGTTCATCATCCCATTATGCACATGTATGCACAATATGGGCACATTATCACAAACTATGCCTTGATTTTATCCATAACATTGGTCATTTGACCCGAAAGCCAAGAAACCTCGAATGAGATAGGTCATTTTATGAAGGTTTTTTCATACATAATCAAAATACCAAGTTTGATATTATTTCTTGTAACTATGTCATATAATATGACATCACGCGAAGGTTTCACATTGTTTTAATCTTTTTGAATTTTTTATGCCCGTTTTAAACTATATATAATGTTTTATGTTTCACTTAATTTTTTTTACAAATATGTAATATTTGAGTGTAGATAGATAGACCTTATTTTTCTGCAAATTTTTATATATTATTTATATTTTTCCGAATTAGAATCATTTAGTTATGATCTTTCAAAGTTTAATGAGGTAAAAGGAAAAATAGCTACGCCGAGGGCAGCCGTCGGTGTAGCATAGAATACGCCAAGGGAAATTCTACGCCGACGACTGGTTGGTGGGGCTGGCCTGGTCACGATCCACGCCGACGGCCCCAGCGTTTGTCTATCGGCGTATCTATCCATTCCTGTAGTGACGAGGGGTTGGTCCCTAATTTTGTCACAACATGCACCAGGGGCAAAAGTATCTTTGTAGGTTCCAACTAACCCCGTTAGCTCTTAAAATGCACTAGAGTGTCGTGTAATGCGAAAAAAATTACACAAGTGATTAAATAAGAAAGTGAAAGATTTGTAGTGTCAAATGAGGAATCATATTAAAAAGTAATGTCAAATAAGAAATTCTCTCAAAGACAATACATACTTTTGGAACTTTTAAGGAAAAAATTGGCGTGGTTGTACCTCATGTTTTGGTTTCCTTCAAAACTTGTAGGAAAATTGCCTATACTATAAAATTCCATTGGTGCAGTCCTATGTTCAAAGGGTAGGAATAGGATATTATCTTTTCTTTAGGGCCACAATACCTTTTTCTTCCAAAAATCAACTGATCCTCACAATCGCTAATTTTTTTATTTTATGTTTATATTAGGATTATAATCAACTAATTCACGAAGTTTGTGTGACTCGGATCGATTTTATCTTGGCTCTTAGAGTTACAATGAAGTCAAATGGAAAGAAGAATTACCCGCAAAAAAAATGGAAATAAGAATTGTTATATGGGTTCCAAGCCTAATATGGTCGAGGTTGAAAAAAATTCTAGACAACTTAGGAGCAGATATAGACCCACAGTGGTACCTTCTTCAAGTGAGTTGCATGTTCGGAAGTTGTGTGTAATTGGGTAAAATTAATAATTTTACGCTTAATTCGAATAAACCAAAGATTTACTGTCAATGTTGTGTTATTCACACCTATGTTTATTTTAGTTGTTTTGTAATTCATATCCTCTTGATGCTATTTTTGCTACTCACTCCGATTGTACTAAATCAGTGACACTTTTTATGGATTAGAGGGGTACTTTTCCCCTCTTCTTTTATTTATTTTTCCTTTTGATTTCCAATTCAAACTTCAAGCAAGATTCAAGAAAATATAAGCCAACTCCCAGGCATTTGTTACGATGAATTAGGGTAATTTGTTCATCCAACTAGCTTTTGCTATTTTGCTCGTATTTGTGGTTAACCATTTCTTTTACTGTTCAGAGCTATTTTTTTTTACGATATAGAGTATTAAAAAAGGGAGGCATAAATCATCACAATTGGTCAAACAAATTAAGCCCAAGCTTTAAACGGACCCAAGAAACTTAACATCTATTGCTACATCAGCATGCTTTGCTGCGACTTCACCTCCGCGACAGTAACATGTGAAAACTTCGAAACTGATTGCGAGGTTACATAATTATAACCAAAAAGAGACATCATCACTAGGAAAATAACTGCAAGCCGGTGGCCGTGGAGAGGCCAGGAAGAACACGTTAGAGAACACTTGACCTCCTCCTCTTCTGACGCGGCCGCTCACAATTCCCGGACGCGCATACCGAATCCCGTTGACAGGGCAAGAGCTCCACCAAACCGCAGAGCTACTAGATCTGATCGCTCGGCGAAAACAGACCTAGGCTCTGTAGTTCACCGAGGAGCGGTAGCTCATCCCGGCCGTCCATCCGTTGGGGATGGCGTTGGTGGCGACGAGCACCTTGCCGGAGCCCGAGGTGAGCCTGAACGAGAAGGGCGCGCGCAGAGGCTTCCCGTCGTTGGAGTTGATGATATACGTCGCGCCCCACGACTGCTGCATCCTCATCCACGGCTTGCCGCTTCTGTCGTGCTGGCCGGGCTGGCAGCCGCCCTGCATGATGTCGACGGCGCGGAGGTCCCCGTCGCCGGCCTGGTACATGACCAGCACGGCGAGGTAGTACGGGTTGGAGCCTGCGTCCACCTTGAACGCGATGTTCATGCCGTTGTACTTGCACGGCACCCTGACGATCGGAATTAATTAACCAATATTGTTAGTTACTCACTGTTAATCACTCCGATCCGCCGGCACAGTACACACATCACAGATATTCTTGGATCAAAACCGAATGCATTCCCATCTCACCTCGCGTAGTGGATCTTGAGCTGCCCGGCGGAGCGGAGGCGATCGGCCATCCCCCGGACGGCCATGGCGCCGAAGGCGGTGCCGCTCAAGTCGAAGTGCGGCTGTGAGGCGCATATGCCGTCGGGGCAGTAGTCGGTGATGACGACGGTCACTGGACGGCCGGAGCAGGCTCTGTTGCCGGTGCACTTAACCTGTAATGTCCCGGATACAGCACACTGAACTTTGCGCATCAATTTTTCACATGAAACAACTAAATAACTACGCGTATATAGTACCTGATAACATGCACCGCAGCCTTTGCCGTTCTTGAAAAAATGGGGTCCGCCGGCGGCGATCATCGACCTGAACGGGTGCTGGCCGACGGCGCGTTGGTAACCGCATGCGCCACCTGCATTTCGTTCGCGCGACAGAGTTAGAGATGTGGTCAGTGTACATAATAGGCATATCGATCCCTGCACCATATATAACTCCATAAGTGATCTGTGTATGCGACTTACCGTCGCTGCCGGCGCCGTAGGGGCTTCCGTACCACGTCGCGCCGCCGGAGGACCAGCAAGAGATGGGGCTTACAAGAAGTGACAGGATGACGAGCACTGTGGCAAATATCATAGTGCCTCGACCAGCCATTTCTTGACCGCCTAGTGGATCTTGGCTATGGTAAGAACTCGCAGGTCGCTTGCAGGACTAGCGCGATTTGGATCGGTATATATAGGGAGGTTTTAGGTGTTCTATAAACGTGGGAACAAGTTCATAAGTGCAGTCGTGCACACACGAATTATTTTGGTGAACGTGGCTGCAACTACGATTTAGGGAGAGGGAGCGCATACATGCGCGGGGTCAATAAGATGGAACCGCCCATCCTTTGATATCGGAACTATGGAGGTGATGACGGGAGCTCTCCAACCTCCCGATATTTTGGATAACGATAATCAGGGTTGTTGTGTCTAAGGTCATTCTTTGAAGAAAAAAATCAGATCCGGTTTGTTCTGCGGGTAGATCCGGTTTATATTGTGCCCAAGTTTTTGAAAGGCCAGATTTATCATTAAACACGCATGAGGTCAAACTTTCTACCTTTTTTTTGAAAATTTATAACGAGCGATTTTAGAACATGGAGTGAATGAATTGCCAGCCGTCCGATTTTTTGATCTGACAGTGGATAGTAACTGTCAGGCTAAACCATTGCCACGTATCAACTTCTGGATACGTACGTCCGCTCTCGGAAACGTTCACTCGTATTGGGTTAGTTCTTTTAACTTGGCAAGGACCAACATTTTTTCTCTCTCCCCGAACACGGTGTTGGCTACGATATCCAATCTCTTCAACAAGATGTGGCGGAGCTATGTGTGTGTCCGTGTGCGTGTGCGTGTGTGTTGTTGGGGGTGGGGGGGGGGTGTCCGTGTGCGTGTGCGTGTGTGTTGTTGGGGGTGGGTGGGGGGGAGGGATTTGCCCCCCCCCCCCCCCCCTCCAAAATAAAATTCATCTTTCCTGGTCCCCCCACACCCCCAATCGATCGTTGTTCTCTTGCACCTCAATACACAACCCATGGACAAAGAAGCGAAGTGAACTTAGCTACTTTTTTTCATAAACCCAAAAACTCTATTCTCTCAAATAGAGCTATTAGTTTTAAAAACAAATTTTTTTTGAGTGTGGTCTACTTTATATGTCACCTCAGATAGTTTCCAAAATAAAGTTCTAAAAGGTATCTTCATAACTACTATTTTGGCCTAAAACAATTTACAGGCTCTCTTGTCCAAAAACCTCAAAACTTATCTTCTTGATAATATTGGAGATATATATTATATTCCGTCTCACTTAGGGATTTGCCCCCCCCCCCCTCCAAAATAAAATTCATCTTTCCTGGTCCCCCCACACCCCCCAATCGATCGTTGTTCTCTTGCACCTCAATACACAACCTATGGACAAAGAAGCGAAGTGAACTTAGCTACTTTTTTTCATAAACCCAAAAACTCTATTCTCTCAAATAGAGCTATTAGTTTTAAAAACAAATTTTTTTGAGTGTGGTCTACTTTATATGTCACCTCAGATAGTTTCCAAAATAAAGTTCTAAAAGGTATCTTCATAACTACTATTTTGGCCTAAAACAATTTACAGGCTCTCTTGTCCAAAAACCTCAAAACTTATCTTCTTGATAATATTGGAGATATATATTATATTCCGTCTCACTTAGGGATTTGCCCCCCCCCCCTCCAAAATAAAATTCATCTTTCCTGGTCCCCCCACACCCCCCAATCGATCGTTGTTCTCTTGCACCTCAATACACAACCCATGGACAAAGAAGCGAAGTGAACTTAGCTACTTTTTTTCATAAACCCAAAAACTCTATTCTCTCAAATAGAGCTATTAGTTTTAAAAACAATTTTTTTTGAGTGTGGTCTACTTTATATGTCACCTCAGATAGTTTCCAAAATAAAGTTCTAAAAGGTATCTTCATAACTACTATTTTGGCCTAAAACAATTTACAGGCTCTCTTGTCCAAAAACCTCAAAACTTATCTTCTTGATAATATTGGAGATATATATTATATTCCGTCTCACTTTACTTCCAAAGTATTTAAGTATTTTTTAACCTATTCTCCATTTTGAAGAAATAGGAAAATGAGAGTTTTTATTTATTAAAAAAAACACCTTGGCATGTTCAACTTCTCAAACTTGAATTAAAGAAACCACTTCTGCTCAAATTGAAAATATGATCAACCGCCAACTAGAAATGATTTGAAAAATCTCAAACTCTTAGCAAAGATGCATCTTAATCTACTTTATCTAGTGGACATAATATCACTTTCTAGATCATCAAGATCATATGCACTTTAATCCAAATCTTGTTATAGTCAGAGCCTTGCATGAAAGCTTCCTTCCCTAAAATCCTTATCTACCATATCCCTTGTTTCCTACCACTGACCAGTGGACCCCTAGAGAAGCTCCTTATTTCTCTATTTTCCCTCTCTTTTCAAACAAGAAAGCCATAATGGCACTAAGAACTCTCTCTCTCTCTCTCTCTCCTCACTCTATAATGCCAAGGGTATATTCCAAGAAAAAATAGACAAACTATGATACCCTAGCTACTCTCTTTTGCCTTTTCACCCCCATGGGGCATTCTGCCGAGCACCCTGCATGCACCAGCACTCCTCTCCCTCTGACCCTCTCTCTCTGCCTCCTACACCTCCAATCTATGCCCAACATCTCCACAAGCGCGATCCAAGGTCCCTCTTTCACTTAAGTCACGTATTTCTCGCCTTCGAATTCTCATCCAACTTACCCCTTTCACTTAAGTGGCCATTGGACCTACGTATCAACCTCCAAATTTTCTAACTCTCACTAATTAGTGGGGCTCACTTGTCCAATTCAAACGCTGAATCGCGCGTTGATGCTAGTACATGTTTCCTATAGGAAAGCATACTTTATAGCTTACACCTTCTTGCTCCAGCCCGGATGCCCGAAGGAGATGTTCCATGGACGTTCGTTCATTAAGGCCGAGAATGGACATTATTCTAGATCTTTTGTCCAGTATTTTAGAAATCAAAGGAAAACTGCATCTCCCTCATATTTCATCAAAATGAGGTGATTCTTTTTTTCCTTAGCTCACAAATTTATTCCCTAGAGATTATATGTCTACACCGATGACGTTATCCTCTTCATCAAGGCATTACCAAGAGAAGCGGCCATTGTAAGACATATCTTGGTTATGTATGGAGACGCAACCAAGTTGAAGTGCAATCTGAACAAAAGCTCCATATTTTATTGTTAATTTGTGACGAAGGATAGTTTCCATGATCCCTCCAGAGTCTCAGTTTCGAGGAACGAAAGGGAGTTTATTTGTTCGACAGATGGCTCGGGCCAGTAGGTTTGGATCTCAATGACGAAGATATGTGTGTAATGGGAGGAATCTCTTAGACTTTATTCATAAGGTGATTAAGAGATTACACAGTGTGTCTACAAGATGATCTCAATGGGTTTATAATGATACCCGATGAGAGATATGAATCTAGAGCTATGAATAAGGCTAATGGCAAATACTTGGGCGATTATAGGAACGATACTTGGCCTCATATCGATTACGTGTTGATATAAAGGGCAAATCCCAATGGTTACATAGCTAATTAAGGAAGGGTTAAACGGTTTATTGATAGGCCCAATCAATTGTATTAACTATACCAAATCCACCTACCAATTTGGTGTGATTGAATCAATCATAGCCTAATTGATTTACAAGAACCGGTGGAGGTTTTATTCCTAACATCCTGACGTGGCTCAGTCAATTGCAGAGCTTATGATGAGCACAGCAGCAAGTTTTCCCTCAGTTATGAAACCAAGGTTATCAAACTAGTAGGAGCAAGGAAACAACTTCAAGGTGTTGCTAGCAACTTGGAATCCTGCACAACACAAACTCAAGACTTTTCTCCAACTTACAGTGAGGTTGTCAATCTCACTGGTTTGTTGAAAACAAAGGATTAAACGTACAGTGTGGAAGGTCATAGTTGCTTGTAAAAGGTAACAGTAGGTAATGTATCAATGATAAAGATTGGACCGGGGTCCACAATTCACTAGAGGTGTTCTCCTTAAGATAGATAACATGCTGGGTGAACAAATTACAGCGGGGCAATTGACAGGACTTGAGCAAGGCATAACAATGCAAATACTAGACATCATGACTCCCATGAGATTTGATTGGGCATTACAACAATATACATAGACCGCCATCCAACTGCATCTATGACTAATAATCCACCTTCAGGTTATCATCCGAACCCCCTCCAGTATTAAGTTGCAAGCAACGGATAATTGCATTAAGCAATGTGTGTAAAGTAAACAATACAATTGTTCCATGAACAAAAGATTGTTGTTTTCTCCCTAGTAGCAACAACACATCTACAACCTTAGAGATTTCTGTCACTTCCCTATATTCAGTAGAGCCATGAACCCACTATCGAGCATAAATACTCCCTCTTGGAGTCACTAGCATCTACTTGACCAAGATAGATACTAGCAACGGAGAGCATGAAAGATCACAAACAACACAGACATGATAGAATCAATAACCTTGTGGTGCCCCTCCGGTTGATTATTGATTCTATCACGTCTTCTTGATTATTGATTCTATCATGTCTTATTGATTATTAATTCTATCATGCCTATGTTGTTTGTGATCTTGCATGCTCTCCGTTGATAGTAGATATCTTGGCCAAGTAGATGCTAGTGACTCCAAGATGGAGTATTTATGCTCGATAGTGGGTTCATGCCTCTACTGAATCTGGGGAAGTGACAGAAATCTCTAAGGTTGTAGATGTGCTGTTTCTACTAGGGAGAAAACAAAAATCTTTTGTTCATGGAACAATTGTATTGTTTACTTTACACACATTGCTTAATGCAATTATTCGTTGCTTGCAACCTAATACCGAAGGGGGTTCGGATGATAACCTGAAGGTGGATTATTAGTCATAGATGCAGTTGGATGGCGGTCTATGTGTTAGGCCACGTAGAGATAAAACAAAACCTTTTACTCTAACGTGGTGATCCCAAGATCTAGCTGAGGTAGAAGGCCACGAGGTTTACCACTAGACGCGAAGTTGCGGAATACTGATGTAGCGCGTCAGTTGATGCGGTGCAGTCCTCACGATCCGATTGTCCTGGTGCTGATCGTATAACACCTCTGCTAGTATCCACACGTACAAGAAGGAGCACCGACGGTGAACTGCTAGGTTCAATATGACGACAGGACTGCTATGGAGCTAGGGTTTTCAACACATGGAATGACCTAACCGATCAATGATTAACCCTTTTGGGTTACTGTGCTCCACTATATATAGGGAGTAAACGTGGGCTCCACTTTCGTGGCCCATTCACTAAAGCCCATATAACACTAGTCACCGTGAGTCCGACTCACTGACTCAGTCCAAATCCGGCTCGGGTCCAACCCAACCAGATATCCGGTTCAGATCCTATCCGAACTTGCCCCCGCTCTTAAGTGTGTGACCCCGCAGGCTCTTGGCAACTTGGACACGATTGGAGTCCGACTCGCAATCGATCAGTCGGTAGCGGCTCCTAGCAGAACGTGCCGACTCCCAAGTACCAAAGAGTCATGACGACTTGCCTTTCCAATGCGACTTGCGTCTGAGTCCCTTTTTCCTCACGATATACCTTGTCAGACTATAGGCAAATAATTGTCATCCCTTAAATAGTCCGACTCTCTTCTCGATCCGAGATAAGTGATTCACCCAACTAACTCTTAGTCGATAGCCTCGGTTAACACTTAACCGAGTCGTGCATGGCCATGCTTTCCGAATCATATCATCCGAGAGGGCCCATAGAATATCTCTCCAAGTGGAGGGGCAAAATCCCGTCTTGGTTATTCACATCACGCAGCTTGATTCTCAGTCAACCCGAACTCTGCCTTTATAACTGCCCAGTTACGGATCAGCTTTTGATAGAACCTAAGTCGGTGATCCTCAACTTGGACTATGCAATAACCTCAGGTCTAAGGATTACATTGATTGAGATATACAAATGACAACTTGTTCGTTGCACCTCAATATGGGTCAATCCGACTCGCTAAACTCTTTAGCCGAATCTGTGTAAGTCGGAATAGCATCTCCACGCCCATGACAAGTGGAACCGAGTCATCAAGCCGACTTTCACATTGGTCTAAGTTGTGTGTCCATCACAACCTCAATGACCAAGGACATTTAGTACAAACAACATGAATGTATAGTTCCACAACCGAATCACATATTCAATGATATACATCAGATGCTCATACAAGGACAGCTTAATAACTTTATGAATACAATGGAAATATCATCATACATGATTGCCTCTAGGGCATATTCCCAACACTATGTATATTGTTGTAATGCCCAATCAAATCTCATGGGAGTCATGATGTCTAGTATTTGCATTGTTATGCCTTGCTTAGTCCTGTCAATTGCCCCGCTGTAATTTGTTCACCCAACATGTTATTTATCTTAAGGAGAACACCTCTAGTGAACTGTGGACCCCGGTCCAATCTTTACCATTAATACAACATCTACTATTACCGTTTACCTTCTACCAGCAACCATTACCTTCCACAATATACGTTTAATCCTTTGTTTTTAGCAAACCAGTGAGATTGCCAACCACACTTTAAGTTGGGGCAAAGTATTGAGTTTGTGTTGTGCAGGATTCCAAGTTGCTAGCAAAACCTTGGAGTTATTTCCTTGCTCCTACTAGTTCGATAACCTTGGTTTCATAACTGAGGGAAAACTTGCTACTGTGCTCATCATACCTTCCTCTTGAGATTTCCCAATGAAGCTCTACAGTGATCTGAGCCGCCTCATACACGCCTGAGTCCACACATAACCAACAAGCCCTCGATCAGTACCTTTAATAAGACGACCCTCCTTCTATTTGAGTTGCTGTAGCTCATGCTCAACCTGTGCGTGGTAATCTCGATGACTTCTTCTTGATCTTGAGTCATGGGATTGATACATCGTAAAAGTATATACAATTTTTGATGCTCCATGCTTGTTTTGTACCAACTACCTTAAGTTTTGTCTACACTTTGAGGCATTTTTATACATTTTCTGGAACTAACCTATTAACAAGATGCCATAGTGCCAGTTGCCTGTTTTCTGCTGTTTTTGGTTTTATAAAAGCTAGTAAAGAAATATTCTCGGAATTGGACGAAACAAAAGCCAAAGTTCCTATTTTTCCCGACACAAGACGGAGTCCAAAGCGGAGACGGAGGAGAGCCACGAGGCGACCGCACCACCCCTAGGCGCGGGCCCACCCATGGCCGTGCCTAGGCATGGTGTGGGCCCCTCGGGCAGACACCGACCTTGCCCCTTCGCCTATATAAGCCCCTCGAGGCAGAAACCCTAAGTACCCGATTAGAAATCCACGAAAAAGTCCTTAGCCACCGCCACCATCGTCCCTAGATCAGGAGGGATCAGAAGCTCTTCCCGGCACCCTGCTGGAGAGGGGAGATCACCCTGGAGGCCTTCTTCATCACCATGCCAGCCTCTGGAGTGACGCGTGAGTAGTTCATCCTTGGACTATGGGTCCATAGCAGTAGCTATATTGTCGTTTCTCCTTCTTTGTGCTATCATGTTTAGATCTTGTGAGTTGCCTATCATGATCAAGATCATCTAATTGTAATCCTATATGTTGTGTTTGTTGGGATCCGATGGATATTGAGTACTACGTCAATATTGATTATTGATTCTATCATGTCTATGTTGGTTATGATCTTGCATGCTCTCTGTTGCTAGTAGCTACTCTGGCCAAGTACTTGCTTGTGACTCCAAGAGGGAGTATTTATGCTCGATAGTAGGTTCATGCCTCTAGTAATCTGGAAAAGTGACAAAAACTTTTAAGGTTATAGATGTGTTGTTGCTACTAGGGAGAAAACAACAATCATTTGCCCATGGGGCAATTGTATTGTTTACTTTACACACTTTGCTTAATGCAATTATCTGTTGCTTGCAACTTAATACTGGAGGGGGTTCGGATGATAACCTGAAGGTGGATTATTAGTCATAGATGCAGTTGGATTACGGTCTATGTATTATGTTATAATGCCCAAATGAATCTCATAGCGATCATCATGACATGTATATGCATTGCGATGTGTTCTCTATCCTGTTAATTGCCCAACTGTAATTTGTTCACCCAACATGCTATTTATCTTATGGATAAACACCTCTAGTGAACTGTGGACCTCGGTCTATTCCTTCCCACTTATATTAAATCTATTTCCTAGTGTTTACTTTCTGCAAATTCCTACAGGAAACTCTTTCTTCCATGCTATATGTTTAATCTTTTGTTTTGAGCAAACAGGTGAGCTTGACAACCTCACTGTAAGTTGGGGCAAAGTATTGTGGTTGTGTTGTGCAGGTTCCAAGTTGCTAGCAACACCTTGGGAGTTGGTTCTTTCTCCTACTGGTTCGATAACCTTGGTTTCATAACTGAGGGAAACTTGCTACTGTGCTCATCATACCTTCCACTTGGGGTTCCCCAACAAGCTCTACGTCATTTGATCCATCAAGCAATTTTCTGGCGCCATTGCCGGGGAGAATAGGGCCTCTTCTGCAAGGGGAGTCTCTCACAACCAATCTATTTACTTTGTTTTTATTTTTGTTTTGCTTAGTTTAGTTTGCTTTGTTTTGTTGGCTTCTTTTTACCAAAAACACAAAAAAATTAGTTTCTACTTTAGTTTATGTTTTTGTTGGCTTGCTTTTCTCTTGCAAAAAAGACTACTCCTGAAAACACTAAGTTGTGTGACTTCACTAGCACAAACAACAATGATTTCATTTGCACACCTATTGATCCACATGTTCCTGAAGCTACTTTCTATGATATCAAACCTGCTTTCCTGAATCTTGTTATGAAAGAGCAATTCTCTGGTGCTAGTACTGATGATGTTGCTGCTCACCTTAATAATTTTTTTGAACTTTGTGACATGCAAAAAATATAAGGATGTATATGGAGATATTATTAAGCTTAAATTTTTCCTTTCTCTTTAAGAGGAAGAGCTAAAGATTGGTTGCTATCTTTACCGAAAAATAGTATTGATTCTTAGATTAAATGCAAAGATGCTTTTATTGGAAAATATTATCCTCCTGCTAAGATTATATCCATGTGAAGTGACATAATGAAATTTAATTTTTTTGATAACGAACATGTTACGCAAGCTTGGGAAAGAATGAAATCTTTAGTGAAGAATTGCCCCACTCATGGACTGACTACTTGGATGATTATCCAAACCTTTTATGTAGGACTAAATTTTTATTCAAGAAATCTGTTGGATTCAGCTGCTGGAGGTACTTTTATGACCATCACTTCGGGTGCTACAATAAGGCTCCTTGATAACATGATGGTAAATTATTCTGAATGGCACACTGAGAGATCTCCACAAGGTAAGACGGTAAATTCTGTTAAAGAAACCTCCTCCTTGAGTGATAAGATTGATACTATTATGTCTATGATTGTTAGTGGAAAAGCCCATATTGATCCAAATAATGTTCCTTTAGCCTCTTTGGTTGCTCAAGAAGAGCAAGTTGATGTGAACTTCATTAGAAATAATAATTTAGCAACAATTCTTATAGGAGTAATTTTGGTAATAATAATTATAGGCCATATCCTCCTAATAATAGCAATAGTTATCATGGTAAATCTGGAATGCCTAGTGAAGAAAAGATTTTGGAAGTTGAAATATCCACTAAAAACTTCATGCAAATGCAATATGAGCAGAATAAGTTATTCACTAAAACCATGGAGGAACAATCTGTCATTTTGGAAAATATTAGTTGTCAACTTGAGAATTTAAATAGGGAAATTCCTGTTTTCCAAGCCAAAATTTCAAATGCTGAAAAAAATATTTCATCTTTGTCTGAACCACAATCTTCTTTGATTAATAAAATGGCTGCTAAACCAGAAACTATGGAAAAACCCTTTGCTTCTACTAATGCCTTACAAGTTAGAATTGATGAAAATGTCAGGATGTTAGTTGAATTGCATGCTAGGTGGGAAAGAGATGAAATTGCTAGAAATAATAATATTACTAAAGTTTGTACCATTACCACAACTAGTAATGTTCATGCTAGCAAACCACCTAAAGTCCCCATTCCTTTTGCAACATTGCCTAAACCCAATGAAACCTTTCCTAATAAAAATGCTGAAATTTTAGAAATATGGGAGACAATAGTTCCACTACCTTGAATGATAATATTGATTTTGATATTGATGGTTGCAATATTTCTGAAGTAATTATGTTCTTACAAAATCTTGCTAGAAGTCCTAATGCTACTGCTATGAATATGACTTTTACAAAACATATTACAGATGCTCTCATGACAATTAAAGAAGAAAAGTTGAAACATGAAGCTTCTATTCCTAAGAAATTAGAAGATGGTTGGGAGCCCATCATTAATATGAAAGTGAATGATTTTGATTTCAAAGCTTCATGTGATATTTGTGCCAGTGTCTCTATTATGCCTAGAAACACTACGGGAATAACCAAATAAGCCGACGACCTTTTTATACGCCGATGGCAAAATGTCGGGGCCGTCGGCCCAGTTTTGCCGTTGGCGTAGAATAAATAGGCCAACGGCCGCCGTCGGCGTAAACAAGACCGTCGGCGTAGCCCATTGGGCTAACGGCAGAGCAACGGCATCAAGTCTACACCGTCGGCGTAGCTATTTTTCTTTTTTTCCACATTAATCTTAAAAAAACATAACTAAATCATTTAAATTCAGAAAAATACATATAATATATCACAATTTGCAGAAAAATAAGATTTATCTATATAAACTCAAATATTATATATTTTTATTCAAAAAAATACATAAAAAATACAAATACTTTCGTATAACATATTTTTTATTTTCCGAGTGCAAAAAACGGGGTGTTTTGTGAAGCAACCACCAAAAGAAAGTTTCAAAATGAAAATACCACATTTTTCCAAAATATTAGACCATATTGAATGGACAATTTCCCAACCTAGGAATCTCAAACCTTTCCGTTCACCTCTCGTGAAAAAGACAAATTGCTGCCGAATCGATAGGAAATGAGTTAGATTTGAACTACAGGTACGTGATATGTTGCTCATGATTTTTTGCAAAAATCATTTTTAGGTTCACAATATGCTATTTCATCAGATATATAATACAATTTTAGTGAGGCTCAGCCCCGATCTAAGAATCTTCATGCCCTTCGATTTAGAAAGTTTGACGATAGTTTGAAATGGGCATAAAAAATTCAAAAACGATCAAAACAATGCAAAACATTCGTGTGGTGTCATATTATATGACATAGTTGCATGGAAAAATACCAGACTTGGTATATTCATTGAGTCTCAAAAAACCTTCACAAAATGACCTATCGCAATCGAGGTTTTCTAGATTTTAGGTCAAATGACCAATGTTATTGCGAGAATCGCGGTATAGTTTGCGATAATGTGTCCATATTGTGCACACATGTGTATCATGGGATGGTGAACAATGTTGCAGGAGGAAGTTTTCCTTTTCTTCGCACCGAAAATCCATTTTTCATTTTCCGAGTGTAAAAAACGGGGTGTTTTTGTGAAGCAACCACCAAATGAAAGTTTCAAAATGATAATACCATATTTTTTAAAAATACTAGACCATATTGAATGGAAAATTTTCCAATCTGGATATCTCAAACCTTTCCGTTCACCTCTCATAAAAAAGACAAATTCCTGCTGAATCGGTAGGAAATGAGTTAGATTTGAACTACAGGTACATGATATATTGCTCATGATTTTTTGCAAAAATCATTTTTATGTTCACAATATGCTATTTCATCAGAGATATAATACAAGTTCAGTGAGGCTCAGCCTCGATCTAAGAATCTTCATGCCCCTCGATTTAGAAAATTTGACGATAGTTTGAAATGGGCATAAAAAATTCAAAAACGATCGAAACAATACAAAACCTTCACGTGGTGTCATATTATATGACATAGTTGCATGGAAAAAGACCAGACTTGGTATATTCATTGAGTCTCAAAAACGACTTCACAAAATGACCTATCTCAATCGAGGTTTTCTAGATTTCAGGTCAAATGACTAACTTTATTGCGAGAATCGCGGTATAGTTTGCGATAATGTGTCCATATTGTGCACACATGTGTATCATGAGATGGTGAACAATGTTGCAGGAGGAAGTTTTCCTTTTCTTCGCACCAAAAAGCCATTTTTCATTTTCCGAGTGCAAAAAACGGGGTATTTTTGTGAAGCAACCACCAAATGAAAGTTTCAAAATGATAATACAACATTTTTTAAAAATACTATACCATATTGAATGGAAAATTTTCCAATCTGAATATCTCAAACCTTTCCGTTTACCTCTCGTAAAAAAGACAAATTCCTGCCGATCCGGTAGGAAATGACTTAGATTTGAACTACAAGTACATGATATATTGCTCATAACTTTTTGCAAAAATCATTTTTAGGTTCACAATATGCTATTTCATCATAGATATAATACAAGTTCAGTGAGGCTCAGCCTCGATCTAAGAATCTTCATGCCCCTCGATTTAGAAAGTTTGACGATAGTTCGAAATGGGCATAAAAAATTCAAAAACGATCGAAACAATACAAAACCTTCGCACGGTGTCATATTATATGACATAGTTGCATGGAAAAATACCAGACTTGGTATATTCATTGAGTCTCAAAGAAACCTTCACAAAATGACCTATCTCAATCGAGGTTTTCTGGATTTCAGGTCAAATGACCAATGTTATTGCGAGAATCGCGGTATAGTTTGTGATAATGTGTCCATATTATGCACACATGTGTATCATGGGATGGTGAACAATGTTGCAGGAGGAAGTTTTCCTTTTCTTCGCACCGAAAAGCCATTTTTCATTTTCCGAGTGTAAAAAACGAGGTGTTTTTGTGAAGCAACCACCAAATGAAAGTTTCAAAATGACAATACCATATTTTTTAAAAATACTAGACCATATTGAATGGACAATTTTCCAATCTGGATATCTCGAACCTTTCCGTTCACCTCTCGTAAAAAAGACAAATTCCTGCCGAATCGGTAGGAAATGAGTTAGATTTGAACTACAGGTACATGATATATTGCTCATAATTTTTTAAAAAAATCATTTTTATGTTCATAATATGCTATTTCATCAGAGATATAATACAAGTTCAGTGAGGCTCAGCCTCGATCTAAGAATCTTCATGCCCCTCGATTTAGAAAGTTTGACGATAGTTTGAAATGGGCATAAAAAATTCAAAAACGATCGAAACAATACAAAACCTTTGCGTGGTGTCATATTATATGAAATAGTTGCATGGAAAAATACCAGACTTGGTATATTCATTGAGTCTCAAAAAAAACTTCACAAAATGACCTATCTCAATCGAGGTTTTCTAGATTTCAGGTCAAATGACTAATGTTATTGCGAGAATCACGGTATAGTTTGCGATAATGTGTCCATATTGTGCACACATGTGTATCATGGGATGGTGAACAATGTTGCAGGAGGAAGTTTTCCTTTTCTTTGCACCAAAAAGCCATTTTTTCATTTTCCGAGTGCAAAAAACGGGGTGTTTTTGTGAAGCAACCACCAAATGAAAGTTTCAAAATGATAATACCATATTTTTTAAAAATACTAGACCATATTGAATGGACAATTTTCCAATCTAGATATCTCAAACCTTTTCGTTCACCTCTCGTAAAAAAGACAAATTCCTGCCGAATCGGTAGGAAATGAGTTAGATTTGAACTACAGGTACATGATATATTGCTCATGATTTTTTGAAAAAATCATTTTTAGGTTCACATTATGCTATTTCATCAGAGATATAATACAAGTTCAGTGAGGCTCAGCCTCGATCTAAGAATCTTCATGCCCCTCGATTTAGAAAGTTTGACGATAGTTTGAAATGGGCATAAAAAATTCAAAAACGATCGAAACAATACAAAACCTTCGCGTGGTGTCATATTATATGACATAGTTGCATGGAAAAATACCAGACTTGGTATATTCATTGAGTCTCAAAAAAACCTTCACAAAATGACCTATCTTAATCGAGGTTTTCTGGATTTCAGGTCAAATGACCAATGTTATTGCGAGAATCGCGGTATAGTTTGCGATAATGTGTCCATATTGTGCACTCGTATATATCATGGGATGTGAACAACGTTGCAGGAGGAAGTTTTCCTTTTCGTCGCACCAAAAAGCCATTTTTTATTTTTCGAGTGCCAAAAACGGGGTGTTTCATGAATCTTGACATAGTTTCAGTTGGTCTAATATTTAAAAATTATGATATATAATTAAATAGATGATAGGGATGTCATATTTGGATTCCTCTCATTTTTCTGATCGATTTGGATATATTATTTGTCGAATTGTGATTTACGGATTTGTAGATATGAATTATTCAAATTTAATTGAAAAAAGCAAAAAAAAATAAAATTTATTTTTATTCGAATTCAAGATTATTATTACTTATTCATTGTTGTTTACTCAAATAATTGTATGGAATGTAAAAAAATAAATATGTCTAACATTATAGTGTAATGGTTAATAGGTTTGATATGATAATATTCACAACAGGTTCTAGTTTCTTTGTGGGAAGCTCATGTGGAAGGAACGAAGAAGTTAAGCGTGCTGGGGCTGGAGTAGTATTAGGATGGATGGCCGGTTGGGAAGTTTGACTAATTGTGCAATTTGACTTGAGACTAAATATACTTAGAATTAAAAATGTTCACGTGAGATTAACAAGTTAAACAATTCAAAAATGTTAAAAAAATGGAAAAACAAATTTGAAAAAAAATAAAAATAAAAATTAATTTTTTTTTGGAAAAATCTAGGCCGACGGTAAAGCCGTCGGCGTAGCCAAACGGCCGTTAGTCATCTAGGTGGGCCCTATATGGTGTACACCGACGGCTCGGCGTAGCTATATACGCCGACGGCTTTTCTACGCCGACGGGAGAAGGGGCTACGCCTACGGGGTTGTACGCCGATGACCATACGCCGACGGCAGCCGTCGGGCCAGCCTACGCTGACGGCATTTAGGGACTATGCCGACGGTACCCGGCCGTCGGCGTATTCATCTTCTCCCGCAGTGAAAGATTTATGAAATGCTTGGTTTACCACCATTGGAAGATTATTATTTGGATGTCCATCTTGATGATAATGCTAAAAGAAACTTATTGGGAGAATTAATGATGTCCTTATCATGGTTAACCATACCTTTGTCCCCGTTGATTTCTATGTTTTGGATGTTGAATGCAATGCTTCTTGTCCTATTATTTTGGGAAGACCTTTTCTTAGAACTGTTGGTGCTATTATTGATATGAAGGAAGACACCATTAAATATCAATTCCCACTCAAGGAAGGTATAGAACACTTCCCTAGAAAAGCGAGAAGCTATCTTTTGATTCTCTTATTGGAACAAAATCTGATGTTAATGCTTCTTCCTTTGAAAATACTTGATTCTTGCTTTCTGTGCCTAGCTAAAAGACGTTAAAGAAAAGCACTATTGGGAGATAACCCAATTTTTTTATTTTAGTAAGTTTTTATTTTGTTGAGTCTTGGAAGTTATTGCCTCTGTAGTAACCTCTCCTTATCCTTTTTGTTTGGTTTTTGTGCCAAGAATAGCCTCTAATGAGAGGGAAGTAAGATTTGGGGAAGTTGCTGTCTCAAAACAGATTTTTGTGCTTCACTGTAAACAATCGTGAAAAATCTCAGTACGTCGTATTGAGCTGAATTGTTTTGTGTGCATGCCCCTGTTATTTACCCAACTTTCATTAGTTTTGCACTTTTCGATTTAAGCAACAAAATATTGTAGAAAAAATCGGTCTTGACCTACAGGTCTATTTTGATATATTTCCGCCATTATGTGCATTTGCCTCTTAATCGGTTTCTTTTTTAGTTATGTTTGATCACTTGAGCTTTTAAAAGGAGTTGCTACAGTAGCTTATGTTTTAATGAAAGTTTTACTTGAGTTTAAACTAAACCCAAAGGCTTATTATTTTGAATACACTAATGTTGCTAATGAAAATTGTGTGAAGTTTTGTATGAAGGAAATTTTTAAGTGTAGGGGAAGAATGATATGATGAGATGAAGAATGGAAAAAAGCTCAAGCTTGGGGATGCCACCCGTGTCACCCCAAGAAATATTCAAGAGGTATAAGCATCAAAGCTTGGGGATGCCCAAGGCATCCCCTTCTTCGTCAATAAAAATTCCAGGTCTTCTTTCATGACACTTTATTTTTACTGCTTCATGCACTATTGTGTTGTTCTTGGAGCGTCTTCGTTTTTGTTTTTAGTTTTATTTTGCTTTGTTTGCTATAATAAGTTGGTCGGTCCCCAACGTTCCTATTTTGGAGGAGTCACACCTAGTTCTTCATTACCTAGAACACTCTAGTTTTCACTCTTATTGTTCTACGAGTGTTCTCTTTTGCTAGTACTGCGTTTAACTTTAGTTTTCTTATAATTTTTGCTTACAACTTTTTAGTTATTATTTTTAGTTAGGTTAGACAAGATCTCTGATATTTATTGATTATTAACTTGAGGTGTTTCAAATAAGTCGATTAGTGTTGGAAAAGAGTAGAAAGTTTCATACTTATAGTGGTACAAAAGGAAGCTTGTTTTGACTGTGGCTTAGACTTTATCATATCATGTTAGATGTTGCTTTGACCATATGCTTAGTGATTATTGTGTAGCATGACTTGTTTCAAACAATTGAGATTGCTTAATGTGCCTTGAAAGAATCATGCGTTGTTTTAGCATACAAAAGCATAA
Organism: Avena sativa; assembly: GCA_916181665.1. Lineage (NCBI taxonomy): Eukaryota > Viridiplantae > Streptophyta > Magnoliopsida > Poales > Poaceae > Avena > Avena sativa. The sequence continues at coordinate 157,821,639 of OV702294.1, read as the reverse complement.
TATTGTGGTATTCTCCTTTGATGCTTTATTTGGGTTGACTTGGCACATGCTTACACCATGTTATGAATATGAACTAGTCACCCTAGCATCTATGATCATTTAGTTTTTGACTTGTGATATCACTTTATGCTTTAATTAACAATGTTTTGTCGGTCTGCATGATTATGGCCATTATTGCTCTCTTAGTTGGTCGCTCCCAGTCTTTTGCTAGCCTGAACCTGTACTGAGTAAGCTCTACTCGTGCATCCAACTCTCAAGAAACCAAGTTATTCCAAAGAGTCCACTATAAATTCCTATGCATGGTGTGTTACACCATTCCAAGTATATTCATGTTTTTATCTATCTTCCAAATTAAACTTTTGTTATGTGAAAATTAGTGATTAAAGCTCTCATGAACTTGATGGCACACTTTATTTTCTTGCACTTAATAAACTTGAACCATTGTGCCTATATATGTTGCTTATATGCTTGCAAATTATAAGTTGGGAGTTAGCAGAACTATGTTGTCATGGGGAACGCTTTCTACATTGGACTTATTCTATTTAGTTGATATCATGTTCTTTTGTTTATGGATCCCGATAGTGTGAAATAAAAGGGGAGCTTGTAAGCTCATGGAGTTTGTATATGTGTTAGAGAAACGCCTGGGCGGCTAGCCTAAGCCATGCCTAATCATGGTGGAAACTTTCAGCATAACCATAATGAGCATTGTGTGAAGCATCCTCAATAAAAACCTATGCAAATAGCAAATAAAAAGATTGCTGAGATGCTCGTTGCCTGTTGCCTTGTCATTTTGATATGGGATAGCTCCTGTGTCATGGGGCAAGGGGTACCCCGTTGGCGGTTATCTATGATACACATATACTTACAATGACAAGACCTTGCTTGTGACCAAAGTTTAGTAGCATGAGGTTCGGTACTCGTACGCAAGGGGCATGAGATTTTCAACTTATGATCTGTCAAGCATACACTCATATTTGTGTCACTTTAACCTTAATCACTTCAAGATGCCAATGATAGGGGCAATGAGAGCTCAAAGCTAGCAAGTACCATAATTTTCGGAAGCTCTTTATGAAACTTGAAATCCCTACTTCCCTCTGTGAAGGGTATTTATTTTCTACTTTTTGTTGAGTCTCCACTTTCTATCTTTATGCACCAATTAATAGAGAATATTTGTCATTCTTAGTTCAATGTGCATCGTCCTAAAACTTGTTGATTAATTCATAATTTTGATATTACTTGTTTTCTTAAATTATTTGTATCTAGTCACCCTTATGAACTTTGCAGGTGTCCTATGCATTTATGTTTTGCTATTCCATGAAGGACAAGATGAATACCACTCTTCCTATGTTTTCTATATGTATAACAAACAAACGTCTTCCAATGCATTGTTATTCATAATCTTTTGTTTGTACCTTTTCATGTTGAAACATAGCTGCTATATCTTATTGTCAGAAATATATCTTTCATGCTTATGCTAGAGTACTTTGATCCCAGATATCAATGCTTTACAACATCTTGATCAAGATTGTGATGTCGCATGTCACCTCAAAAATTATTCTTTTTATCACTTACTTACTTGAGGACGAGCATGAGTTAAGCTTGAGGATGCTTGATACGTCGTAATCGTATCTATAATTTTTGATGCTCCATGCTTGTTTTGTACCAACTATCTTATGTTTTGTCTACACTTTGAGGCATTTTTATAAATTTTATGGAACTAGCCTATTAACAAGATGCCTGAAGGGAATATGCCTTGAGAGGCAATAATAAAGTGTTTATTATGTATATTCCAAGTATATGATAGACGTTTATTTTGCATGCTATAATTGTATTAATACGAAAACGTTAATACATGTGTGTTTAATAAACAAAGAGAAAGTTCCTAGTTATGCCTCTCTCATAAACTAGCTCGTTGATTAACAAGATGATCAAGGTTTCCTGATCATGGACATTGGATGTTGTTAATAACAGGATCGCAATATTAGTGTAATGGTGTGATGAACATTCATCCGAAGTATAGAATTACGAACAAAGTCATTGATTTTATATTGCTATAACAACTTACGAAGTAATCCTAATCCTTAGACCATGAGATCATGTCAATCACTAACACCGGAAGAGTTTCTTGATAACATCAAACGTCACACCGTAACAGGGTGATTATAAAGATGGGTTCAGAACTAATAAAGTGTTATGTTGAGGCCCATGGATCGAGAGTGGAATTTGTTCATCCCGATGACGGATAGATATACTCTAGGCCCTCTCGGTGATATCACATTGGTTAGCTTGCAAGCAAGTGATTTGATCACTAGAATGTTATATCACAGGAACGAGAAAAGAGTGCATGTCAGTAACGAGATCAAACTAGGTATGGAGATACCGATGATAGAATCTCGGACATGTAATATATCGTGAAACAAAGGGATTAAGATACTAGCATAAAAGGTTCCGACGATCACAAGAAAGTCATCGTTGAATGTGTGGGAGTCAGAATTGATCTCTAGATTCCGCTTCTGATTATTGATCTGAGATGGATCTCAATCATGTACGCATTATTCACGAACCGTAGGGTGACACACTTAAGAGACACCGACATCCAATTGGAGCAAAAGTTTCATGCCGGAAAGAATAACAAGCGCAGGAATTTATTTCACTAGATACCGAAATAGGTTTTCGGGTGAAATTGCAGAAAGTGTTTTTGCATGTGAAATAGAATTCTAGCAAGGGGTTATATGTGAATTTTTGTCATTAAAGTAATTGATAAAATTCTGAATAAATAAAAGGAGTTTTATTTAATGAGAGTTTGCATTAAATTTGGTGGAAATTTAATAACAATTTTGAGTGGAATTTTGAGTGGAGGGAATTGAAAGGATTTTTGTGAGTGGAGTTTCCACCCACATGAATGAGGTGAGGGCAAGGGGGCAGCCCCCATGCGCCGGCCACCCCTTGGGGTTCCCCCTCTCCTATAAAAGTCACCCCCTCCTTACTTCTCACTCACACCTCCTCGTGAAGGATCTCTCTCCCCATCTAGAATTTATTCCCCATGGTCTCGGACTAGCGAGATACATGTTCCCGGTGGCTATTCGGAAAGAAAGAGTTGTGCTTCCGCTGCATCGCTGGAGTGAGGAGGCAGAGGTTGCTCGGTGTCTCGGACGTGTGTGGGATCACAGATGTGTTGCTGATTTGTGGCGCTAGGACTTCCTCTCAATCTTGAGATCGGCAAGAGATCGTCTACATCAACCACGAGTTTAACTCGTTAAGCTTTGTCGGTCTTCAAGGGTATGTTCTCTACGGATATACATCCACCTGTTGTTTGTATCTAGTAGATAGATCTTGGTACATAGTTTTTCCCATCGTAGGAATTTTTTTGTTTTCTATGCTGCGAACCCTACAGTGGTATCATAGCCGGATCTATGCGTAGATGCTTTACACGGGTAGTACATATATGAGTATGTGGGCGATGATGATCATGTTATTGCTTATTAGTTATAATTTTGGATATTGGTGGCATAGTGGGATGAAGCGGCCCGGACAAACTTTACATGTCCTCGCACATGAGACCTGTTCCACGCTTGACATTAAACTAGTTTGCATAAGTGGCTAGCGGGTGTCTGTCTCTTATACTATAGTAAATATCTATTTTGCAACGAGTTTTCAACAATTTGGTTATCCTCGTTGTGGTTCATGTTCGTAGGTAAGAATGGTTCTATCTTCGAAAGCCCTAAGCCACGTAAAACTTGCAATGGATAAATTAGAAGCGTCTAGTTTAGATTGTTGCTGGGATAGTGTTATGATATGGTGATGTTGTAAGTAGAAGTATGAGATGATACTCTTACAACACACATAATGTGTAAGTTCCATAGACCTTGGCCTTACACATAAAGGTATGATAGTGATCATACCATGGTGCACATGATAGAGATCATATGCGGGAACCATATCATTTCACTTATAAACATATGATGTTTGATAGCATCTTATATTGCTTGTTTGGCGTTTTCTTAGCATAATAAGACGATCCCTCATTTAAAATATCAAGATAAGAATGTGTTCTTCCTTTAGTATGCACCGATTATGTTTTCGTCACTCCAAGACATCACGTGATGATCAGGTGTTCTTGGATCCACGGCCATATTTCGGGTGTAAGACAGTTACACATTTCGTGGTATTGCCGACGAGTACACCATGGAGGGGTCCTTACAGTGCGTGTTTAGAGACGTGGGGGAAGACGGACGGTTGACGGGTACGAGGTAACACAACTTACCCAGGTTCAGATCCCACAACGGTGGCGGAATCCTACTCCTGCTATAAATCACTATAATGGCAATACGCCGAGTTACAGGGATTGGTTCGCTGTGCGAGGTGACTAGAAAGTCTAAGTTATCATGTGAAGTTATGCCCTAAAGGCTCCCATAGGCCCGACTTATATAGTCTCCAAGTCCTAGGGTTACACGGAAAAGTCCTAGCCGGACAGGTTACAAAGTCCTACACCGTCTATTACTAGTCTAGCGAGTCTTGTACTCCAAGGCTCCGGGTATGCTGGTGACTCCACCGTAGCCTTCCTTTATCCGTCATGGGCCTCCCTTCTGGATCCATCTAACTAGGCCGCCCAGCAGGCCATAGGCCATGCTACCAACTGTGGGTCACCCGGGTTATCCGGATAGAGGACATGCTATGAGGATACCCATATAGCATATCCCCAACAGTAGCCCCCGGAGAACTCCGAGATCTTGCGCCGTCTTGCCTCTTCATGTGAAATGCTCCGTCTAGATGGATGTCGGCAAATCGTCAAGCAACATCTTGTAGTCCTCCCAAAGAACCCTGCAAGGTTTTCTCCGTCTTTAATTCGTAAGTCGGAGAATTGCTAAATCTTCCATCGTACTCTTCCATAGCCGGACTGGATCCGTCCATGCCGGAATCTTCTGTTGTGATGGTTCATCTGCCTGTGATAGCTAGGGCCACTACTAGGAAACAGGCTGTTAGTGGCGCACCCGAAATGCTCATCCGTGGCGCACTAGCAGTGCGCCACGGGCCTTGCGCTACGGCTATCTCTCAGCCGTGGCGCACTGCCTAGTGTGCCACGGTTGTGTAGAGATAGGCGTAGCGCACCTCCTAGTGCGCCACAGAAGTTTGGGATGGTGCGCTACCCCTGGGATCTTCTGTGGCGCACTACCTAGTGCGCCACTAAACTTCCATAGTGCGCTTTAGGTGTAGTGCGCCACAGAAGGTAGACCATGTGCGCCACAGATGTATTTTTTGTTTTTTAATTTCCGAGCCAGATTATATGCAATACAGATTATATACAATATTACAGCAGATATACACACACAGATACAAGATATACAATTATATATATAAATACTCAATATGAAAAACAAGATTGAAACAAATACATATAGATAAGTCTCATACATGAATACATAGTCTAAGTTACATTATTTCGATCATGTTACAAAGTAGTAGTTGGTGACATGCTAATACATGTGTCGATCGAACAAGTTAGAGCTCGGAAGCTCGCCTAGACATCTAAACTAGCTAGCTAGACACAAACGCGAGATAAATAACCAAAGAAGATAAGCATGATCACCGCCGCGACGAAGGTGTAGGTCTTCATCCGGTTCCTTGTCCTAACTCCCGCTAGATAGCGCGTGTATCTAGCTTCTGCCTCTGCCATAGTGTTGTACCCTTTGTAGCTATTGCCGCTGAAACGGTGCACCTGTCTCCGGCAGTCTTCCCAATCATCGTAGACTCCGGGAACCCGTCCCTTGTACACGACGTACCACGTCATCTATAAGTTGACAATAATAATTAACCGACTATTGAAAAAAACATATATAATTAAAGTCGCATATGAAGATACACTTATAGAAAGTACTCCTATATAGTGTGCCACGACATTTCAATCATCGGCATTATTCTCGAAAAAGACCAAAGTAACTCAAAAAGCATGCCTCATATATATACATAGGTCGTTGGACACAGGAATATGCTACGATGGAACCTTACGCCAAGTAGGATGCACAACACCTAGACTTGTGCATAGCACAAGGCGTACAATCCCATCGTAGCACATTCACATATATAGTGTGCCACGACATTTCAATCATCGGCATTATTCTCGAAAAAGACCAAAGTAGCTCGAAAAGAATGCCTCATATATAACTAGCTAGGTCGTTGGACACAGGAATATGCTATGACGGAACGGTTAGCCAAGTAGGATGCACAATTCCTGGACTTGTGCATATCACAAGGCTAACTATCCCGTCATAGCACATTCACATATATATTGTGCCACGACATTTCAATCATCGGCATATTCTCGAAAAAGACAAAAATAACTCGAAAAGAATGCCTCATATATATACATTCCGGCATGACCTTTGCTAATTTTCTTAAACTAGGAGTGCCCGATTTCTGCCAAAACGGAAGTTAATCAACTTTCCGGCAAAAATCGGGACTCATTTCATACAAGAACCTGCATACACACATAATAAAGTGCTTCATATACAAGCACAAGCACAATGACATCAAAGTTCCATTTTACTACAAATAAATAATTGATAGCAGCAAATAAAACCCAAGAAATTGATAGCAGCAACTAAAACCCAAGCATACATGTTTCTGTCAACTGACAGCAGCAATTGACAGCCAGGTTTTCTTTTACTACTTCATTTTGTCATGAAAGTAGCAATTGGCAGCAATTGACAACAACTAAAACCCAAGCATAAATATTTTGCATTACCTAGAGGCGATTCCTCTCTGTTAGATGGGTATGTGTACAGCGAGGGATACACCGGTAACAAACAATAATGTAATGCCACACGCAAAGGACACGGTAGATTAAAATTCACCAATCTCTCCTTACATTGACATGTATCAGGATTAAGTCCTAGTATTATTACCATGGCTTCACAGTCAGGCTTTTACTAGTCTACACTCACGGTTTACTGTTAGTAGTATAGACTTAGGGACCATTTTCTGATCTCACATTGTGTAACATTAATCAATAGATTTCGGATCAAGCTGAGAAGGATTAATGGCTGTGCTCTAACCAAGGATGAGGCTATGAGCACCCAGCAGCCATACAAATCCTATCCCTGCACACCCCCTCTTATTTCCCCCCTCTCTTCCTGAGCCAAACAATTCCCATTTCCCTATCCTCCCACCACTACTACCACTGAGCTACTATCCCCTTCAAGGAGAGGGCAAAGAAGAACGCATATACACTTTGTTGCTTGGGTTGCAAGGTTGCAACAACTAATCCAGCTGCAATGGCTCTGAGGCTGTGGGCAAGCTCAGCTGCCAATGCCCTCAAGATTTCAAGCAGTGGAGCTAGGGCTGCTGCCCCTGCCTACTCTATCTCCAGATACTTCTCCACTGGTACAGTCTTTCTATGCGTAGCTAAAGTAGAATTCTGCAATATAGGATGCTATATCACTTTTTGGGTAGAGAGCACATGTTGTGTGCAATGTTCTTGCTCTTTTACATTATTTGTAGACCAACTCTTTCCACTCAATACATTGTTGTGGCTTTCTATTTGTATTTTATTTCCTAGCCTTTCTCGATTCATCACAGTATAACACAAATGTTGAGCCTGATAAGAGAGAAACAAACACATCTATAAACACCTACCATATTTATATGATAGAGGAATAACCAGGAGGAGGAGCTATAGTTCCAGGAGTTCCAGGGCCTCCTCCTCCTCCTTATAAAAATCATCTAGTTCCAAGAATAAACAGTATAACATCTATAAAAATCATCTGTCTATCATTAATCCATCTTATGAAAGTCACCATAAGCCAAATACATTAGGCACTTTCCTAGAAAATTCATTTAGGAGCCAATTTTTTTCTCTCTAAGATCATTGCAGCAAATGCTCACAGAGTATTGCTTATATATTTCCAATTCTAGTTTACTGCTAACTGAATAAAACTTGCATAAAAACAGAATTATTTCAGGTCTTTTACTGCTAACTGAATCTTGAAGCAGAGAGGGAGAGAGGGAGAGAGGGAGAGACAGGGGAGGGAGAGAGGGAGAGAGAGGGAGAGAGGGAGAGAGGGAGGGGCTACCTCTGACGGGCGGACGACGGGCAGACGACGACGGGCGGCGGCGCGATCCTCCTCCTCCACAAGCGGCGGGCCTCCTCCTCCTCCACGGATCGGCAGCGGCCTCCTCCTCCACAAGCGCGGGCCTCCTCCTCCTCGAGAGCGCAGCGCGGTGGCGGGCCTCCTCCTCCTCCTCGAGAGCGCAGCGCAGCGCGGCGGTGGCGGCGGTGGCGGCGGCGGTGGCGGTGCGGCCTCGAGAGCTGATTGTGGATGCAGCGGTGCGTGTGGTGTCTGTGAGATGGAGCGGCGCGGTTGACTAGCATCCAACACACATAGGCGTAGCGCACCCTGGCCAAGTGCGCTACGGATAACCGTAGCGCACTTGGCCAGGGTGCGCTACGCCTATGTGTGTTGGACTACCAGATAAGAGGGCGGCCACCCCATCTGTTAGCACTAGTACTGTCATAGCCCACTGGTTCTGCCCCTTAGCTCTATTCTAAACTATGAGCACCCAGGTTTGAATCCTGGTGCTCCACTTTTTTATTTTTATTTTAAAAATACTTTTAAATGTTCCAAAAAATGTCCAAAAGTGGTGATTTATGCCATACAAGTTTTGTTTTGTTTTTAAAATACTTTTAAATATTCCAAAAATGCCCACAAGTAGTGATATCTGTCATAAAAGTGTTACAAATATGATTCAAAGTATAACTAAATTTCATAATACTTTGTCCATGAATATTACAATCTTTTTCGACCACGCGTTTACAATATTTTTTGAGCTAGCGTTTTACAATCTTTTTTCCCTTCTTTGTCGCGGTTGAATAATTTAGCCCCGGCACTTTAATGTTTCTTCTTTCGAACGGGCTACCTTTTCTGGGTAGGGTTGTCCTTTTTCTTCTTGTGATGTATGTTGCTGCATCGTAGTCGTCGTCATCTTCAATCTTTGGATCGCCGTACTGGTCAAAGTCTTGCTCGTTGGCGACTCCATCCATTCCGATGATGTTTCTTTTTCCTCTCCTCACGACAACACGGCTAGGCTTTGTCGGGTCGGTAATGAAAAAACATTGGTCCACTTTGGTAGCCAGTACCCACGGTTCATTTTTCGCGGCCACGTTTGCACCGGCGGCCTTGGATTTGGCTGCTTCGGGTATAACCATGGTTGTGAAATACCGGTCTTCTCTTTCGACGCTCTTTGTCCATCTGACACGGAACATCGGCACCTTTTCTCCACAGTAGTCGAGCTCCCAGATCTCCTCGATTCTTCCGTAGAATCTTTCCTTCACGTTGTCATCGGTGTAGAATTCCGACGTTACGCCTGAGTTCTGATAATCACACTTGTTGTCCTTTTCCTCCGTGTAGAATGTGTAGCCGTTGATATCATACGCCTGATAGGTCACCAGGTTTTGCATCGGTCCCTGCGACAAGGTGAATATGATTTTTTCCGTGTCAGAAGAATGCGAGCGTGGGGGATTATCAAGGAGCGTTTGCCTAAACCAACGCGTGAAATCTGAGTTGTGCTCTTTGATTATTTCTCCCTGCGTCCTCTGTATGCCCCGGTCGCTATACTTCTTCTCGATTAACCTTTTGTGCTTCTGTACCCAAGGATCGACCAGTTCTAAATGCTATAGCGCGACGAGGTTTGCTCGATCAAAGTCTGCGCGTCGAAAATCGAAGTCTGCATGCAGTATGCGACGACCCTCCCGGTGACCAGATCCGTCGAGCTTGCCAAGGTGTCTGTTGACGGGAAGACCGACAGGGTTCTCGATGTCTAGATAATTCATGCAGAAAGAGATGCACTCTTCGGCCAGAAAGCCCTTGGCTATGCTTCCATCTAGACGGGACCTGTTGCGAACGTATCCTTTGATGTGTCCGTTCATCCTTTCGAACGCCATCATGCTGCGGAGGAACATCGGCCCGAGTTGTACGATGTCCTCCACGACATGGACCAGCAGATGCACCATAATGTCGAAGAATGCGGGTGGGAAGTAGACCTCAAGGTCACATAGTATCACCACGATCTCCTCCTGTAACCTTCCGAGCTGATTCAAGCCAATCAACTTCCTAGAGATGACGTCGAAAAACTTGCATAGGCCAAATAACGTTTCACGGACGTGCTCATCCATTATCCCTCTTAGTGCGACCGGAAGTACCTGCGTCATTAGCACGGCACAGTCATGAGACTTCATGCCACTGAACCTCTGCTTCGCCTCGTCTAGGTATCTGCTTATCTTGACCGCGTAGCCGTAAGGAAATTTGACTCCTAGAAGGCACTTGAAAAACTGTTTGATCTCATCCTGGCTTAGAGTGAAGCAAGAAGGAGGGCAGTAATATTCATTCTTCTTGAACTTTTTACCCTTCCGACGACCTTGTGTCGTCTCCGACTCATGATCATCGTCATCTTCCTGATCATCAGGAGTAGTGCGTCCTCCGTGAAGCTCCTTCCGGATACCCAAGCATATCAGGTCGTGCCTTGCTTTCGGACCATCTTTCGTCCTATCTGGCATGTTGATTATTATGATGGCGACCAGACTCTTGCACACGTTTTTCGTGATATGCATGATGTCGAGGCTATGAGGCGTGCGGAGAAACTTCCAGTATGGCAACTCCCAGAAAACAGACCTTGTTTTCCATACCTTCATCAGCGGCTTGTCTTGTTGCTGCCTCTTTCGCTTCTTTCCTGGCTTAGGACAATCTTTCCAGTTTTTCAGCAACTCTTCCACTTCTTCGCTGCTCCTACGCTCTGGGATTCCTCGGGTCTCTGATTTGCCATCGAACAGGTCTCCACGTTTTCTCCATGGATCATTCTTGCCGAGCCACCTCCGGTGCGCCATGAACACGGTTTTCGATGACCCTGGATCTTTCTCTAGTTGGAGATAGCTTGTGTTATCCATGCACCTAACGCATGCGCAGAATCCTTGGATAACCTGCCCCGAGATATACCCGCAACCTGGATAGTCTTGCACCGTAGTGACCAACGCGGCTCTCATAGTGAAATAATCTTGTGCGACGGCGTCGTAAGTATTGGCTCCAGATTCCCATAACGTGGCTAGCTCCTCTTTCAACAGCCCGAGATACAGATTGATGTCGGTACCAGGTTGTTTCGGCCCTTGAATTAGCATACTCATTTGTATGTACTTCTTCTTCATGCACAACCATGGAGGTAGGTTGTACATCCATACAAACATGGGCCAAGTGCTGTGCGTGCTGCTCTGGCTACCGAACGGATTGAGTCCATCGGTGCTCGCACCAAGCCTGATGTTCCTCGAATCTCCACTGAATTCTGGGAATTCGAGGTCCAATGCTTTCCACTGGCTAGCATCTGAAGGGTGCGTCAGCAGCTCATCCTTTTCGGGGTCATCATCATCTCCTGGCTTCTTCCTTTCCGCATGCCATCGCATGAGCTTCGCTTCCTTAGGGTCCACGAAATAGCGCTGCAGACGAGGAGTGATAGGAAAGTACCATACCACTTTTTGAGGTGCTTTCTTCCCTTTCTTGTATCGACTCACGCTGCGCACCGGACATGTGGTTTTCTCCGCGTCCTCGCCCCGATAAATGATGCAATCGTTGATGCATACGTGATATCTAACGTGCGGTAGATCGAGAGGACAGACGATTTTCTTGGCATCCTCGATACTAGTTGGACATGTGTTCCCCTCCGGGAGACGATCGTGCCAGAATGCCATCATATCGTCGAAGCTTGCGTCGCTCAATTTGTGCTTTGCCTTCATCTCCATAGCCTTGAGCGTTACATTCAACCGGGTATCATCGGGCCTGCATCCTTCATACAATGGAGTAACCGCGTCTTTCTCAAGTTGCGCAAGCTTGGCTTTCTCTCTAGCGGCAGCCCTGGTGTTACTCGTCTGCTTGAGAAGCAGCTCTTGCACATAAGGGTCCCGCACCCAGCCTGACGTTGTTCCATCGTCGTCTGCTCCTCCGGCATCTAGATCATCATCATCCCGGTCTGCTTCCGCACCTTCACCATCTCCAGGAGACTCTTCATCATCTCGCCCGTTCTCGCCGTGATGATGATCATCGTCATGTTGGCCACCTTCACCGTCTCCATCATCTACGTCATCGCTTATCCAACGAGTGTATCCATCCATGAAACCATGGCGGAGCAGGTGCGCCTGCAGATTCCCGGAATCTGGGTCGATCACCCAGTTGAGTTTGCATCTTCTGCACGGACATCTTATATCCATCTTGTTATTTCGTATCATGTCGGTCGTCGCACATTTCAAAAATCTAGCCACAATGCCTTCGCTCATTATGCGGACCATTGTTGCCTGCACGGTGTACACGGTACAATTTTGAAGTCTATTAGAACCACATAATGAATGCATGCATGCAATGGTCGATAGAAAATTTCGGCATGACCTATCCTAAAATTAGGACCTTTGCGAAATGCCAAAATCTTGCCAAAATGGAAATGAATCAACATTTTGGCAAAACAAATGGCAACTTGTTCACATACAAACACAAGAGAGAGAGAGAGAGAGAGAGAGACCGATCCATACACACATGAACATATCATTATCCTCTCCATACACACATGCATGAGCATCATCGATACTCTCCATATACACACACATATGACCATCGATCCTCTCCACATACACACATCATGAGCATAGATCATCTACATACATATGAGCACATCATCCATATACACATGAACACATCCTTACATGGACAACTTACCGAGATGAGAGACCGATCGCGAGAAAGATGGAAAGGAGAGGTGCGCGCGTTGACCAGAGAAGGATAGATGAGAGACCGGAGACCTCCTCTATTACTTATGTAACATCCAAAGCAAGTTTTACATGCTAAAAATGGTGAATGTGTGGAGAAATTGAGGTGGGAAGGAGAAGATCCCGACTAGATCTAAGGAGGAAGAAGAAGGGGAAAGTGAAGTGTGGGGTGGTGGATGTGGTCACACATGTGCACCGACACATCCGTGGCGCACACGGCCCTAGTGCGCCACAGGGAGTACAAACATCTATGGCGCACTAGGCCATGTGTGCCACGGATGCTCCTACTCCCTATGGCGCACTAGGCCGAGTGCGCCACCGAAGTTTGTGGCTGTTTCAGAGCAGAGGAGGGCATGCGCTTAGGCGTAGCGCACCACCCCCATGTGCGCCACAGATGACACTAACAACCATGGCGCACATGACTATAGTGCGCTACAGATGTTTGGCGTGCGGCCAACAGGGCCCTGTCCCACACACATCTGTGGCGCACTATAGTCATGTGCGCCACGGTTGTTCTAGTTATTAGTAGGGCACTGCCCACAGCGAGCCACGCCTGTTTTAGCCGTGGGGCACTTCAACCATGTGAGCCACGAATGTGCTGATTACCTATAGCCGTTTTCCTAGTAGTGGGCGGCGTTGTAGGGGTTTGTAGCATGGAAAACAAAAATTTCTACCGCATGCAAACAAACAAGCCAAGATCCATCTACTAGATTGTAGCAATGAGTCAATAGAGGAACTCAGCCTCGAATATTCCAAAGCGGTTAACGAGAGCAGATTCTCGTGGGTGATGTATTCGTACTCTTGCCGATCTCAAGATCGCGTAGACGATCCTTCCGGCGCTGCGTTTCGGCAGCGCTTCCGCAGTCGGTCACACATTCGGTACTCGATGAAGACCTTCCTCTCCCTTGTTCCAGCAGGCAGCGGAGGTTGTAGCACTCTCCTCGCGATTCCGGCAGCACGACGTCGTGGTACCGGAAGTAGAGGGGAGATCTCGCAGGGCTTCGCCTTAAGCCGGAGCGAGTATGGTGGACTATGAGAAAGGCCTTGGCGATCTAGGGTTTAGAGTCACCAAGGGAGGAAGCTTGGACAGTGGCTAGGGCTTTGGGAAGCCCCAACTTGTCGGGTTGGAGGAAACCCTAGGGGCGGTGGCGACTTGGGGTGGCCGACGGCTAGGGCTAGGGTTTTGGGTGGTGTTGGGTGTAGGGAATAGGGGCAGCCCTGCCCCTCCTTATATAGGTGGGAGGGCGCCGGTTGGGAGGAGGGAGTCCTTCCCCAACTCGGCCTCTTTGGCCGGCGGGTGGAGGGAGGAGGACTTCCTCCCCAAGTAGGTTTCCTACTCTCCCTCCACCAAGCAAACTTGTCGTTTGACTTTTCAAATTGGCGTTTGACTTTCAAACTAGGATTTAATTTCTCCCTTTATTTTGCCCAGCCATTTTACCTAGTACATGATGCAACCATTCCATATTGTTATGACACATTCATGTACCCTTCCCCTCCGGAGTGCCGGACCTTCCGGACCCTTCTAGAACATTCCTCGTGAAAACACCGGAATCATTCCCCAACTCCGAAACACGACTTTCCTTATATGAATCTTATTCTCCGGACCATTCCGGATCTCCTCGTGATATCCCGTATCCCATCCGAGACTCCGAACAACATTCGGTCTCTTACTCATCATTCCATAACTACTCAACAACATCGAATCCTTAAGTGTGTCTCCCTACGGTTCGTGAATTATGCGGACATGATCGAGACACTTCTCTGATCAATAACCAATAGAGGAATCTGGAAATTCATATGGCTCCCACATATTTATACGATTAATTTGTGATCGAATGAACCACTTACATACGATACCAATTTCTCTTTGTCTCACGATAGTTTACTTATCCGAGGTTTTGATCGTCGGTATCTCTGCATACCTAGTTCAACCTCGTTACCGATAAGTACTCTTTTCTCGTTCCTGTGGTATGTTATCCCTTGTGAGCCAGTCACATGCTTGCAAGATATTTGGATGATATTCCACCGAGAGGGCCCAGAGTATATCTATCTGTCATATGGATGGACAAATCCCACTCTTGATCCATGTGTCTCAACCCATACTTTCCGAACACTCAATGCCACCTTTATAGCCACCCAGTTATGGTGTGGTGTTTGATGTCATCAAAGCATCCTTCCGGTGATGGTGATATGCATGATCTCATGGTCGAAGGAATTAGGTTACTATGTATCAGAAAGCTTATAGGAATTGAACTATTAAAATGACTTGATCTTTATGCTATGCTTATCTATAGGAGTATGTCCATCATAACATTCTCCTAATGATATATCTTGTTGTTAATAACATCTCAATGTTCATGATAGGGAAACCACAATCATCTATTAACCAACAAGCTAGTATTATGAAGAGGCTTTACTAGGGACTCTAATTTAGTTTACAAATCACACAAGTATTAATGTTTCCTTGTTAATACTGTTATAGCATGAATATAAAAATTTATCATAAACACAAAGATATAATAATAACTACATTTATTATTGCCTCTAGGGCATATCTCCAACAGTCTCCCACTTGCACTAGAGTCAACTAATCTAGATTACATGGTAATATACCGAACACCCATGGAAGTTTGGTGTTGGTCATGTTTTGCCCTCGGGAGAGGTTTAGTCAACGGATCCGCCACATTTAGATATGTGTGTACTTTGCAAATCTTTATGTCACCATATTGGACATGTTCTCGAATAGCGTGAAAACATAGCTTGATGTGCTTCAGCTTCTTGTGTGACCTTGGTTCTTGCGCATTGGCTATGGCGCCCATGTGCTCACAGTAGATAGACATTGGGTCCAGCGCACTTGGAACCACACCGAGCTCTGTAATTAACTCCTTCATCCATATCGCTTCTTGTGAAGCCTCCGAAGCAGCTATGTATTCCGATTCAGTTGAAGATCTCACCACAACACTTTGCTTTGCACTCCTACAGCTAATTGCTGCACCATTCAAAGTAAATATGTGTCCAGATTGAGATTTAGAATCGTCTGGATCGGTGTTCCAACTAGCATCGGTGTAACCATTAACAACGAGCTTTTCATCACCTCCATAAGAAAGAACCATATCCTTAGTTCTTCTCAAGTACTTAAGGATGTTTTTGACCGCTTTCCAATGATCCACTCCTGGATCACTTTGATATCTGCTACTCAAACTAACAGCATATGCAGTGTCGGGTCTAGTACATAGCATGGCATACATTAGAGATTCTATGGATGAGGCATAGGGAGTCTTACTCATCCTTTCTCTATCTTCTGCCGTTGCTGGACTTTGAGTTTTACTCAAGGTCGTGTTGGGCAACATGGGCAAGAACCCTTTCTTGCTATCTTCCATTCCAAACCTCTTTAGAACTTTGTCCAAATATGTACTTTGTGACAATGATATTAGGCGTCTCGATCTATCTCTATAAATCTTTATGTCCAATATGTAAGCTGCTTCGCCAAGATCTTTCATTAAAAAACTATTATTCAAATAATCCTTGACACTATTAAGAAGGTCTACATCATTCCCAATCAATAATATGCCATCTACATATAGTATTAAGAATTCTACAGAGCTCCCACTCACTTTCTTGTAAATACAAGCTTCTCCATAAGTTTGTATAAAACCAAAGCTTTTGATTACCTTATCAAAACGTTGATTCCAACTTCGGGGATGCTTGCTTCAATCCATATATGGACCTTTGAAGTTTGCACACCTTGTTAGCATCTTTAGGATCGACAAAACCTTTGGGTTGCATCATATACAACTCTTCATCAATGTCTCCATCGAGGAACATTGTTTTGACATCCATCTGCCATATCTCATAATCATAATATGCAGCGATTGCTAACATAATACTCACAGACTTTAGCTTCGCTACTGGTGAGAAAGTCTCATCGTAGTCAACTCCTTGAATTTGTCGAAACCCTTTTGCGACAAGTCGAGCTTTATAGACAGTAACATTACCATCAACATCTGTTTTCTTCTTGAAAATCCATTTGTTCTCGACAGCCTTCCGGCCATCTGGTAAGTCCACCAAAGTCCATACTTGGTTTTCGTACATGGATCCAATCTCGGATTTCATGGCTTCTTGCCATTTATTGGAATCTAGGCTCATCATCGCTTCCTCATATGTCGCAGGGTCATCGGTGTTGTCTACCAACATGACACTCATAACGGGATCATACCAATCAGGAGTGGTACGAGTTCTCATTGACCTGCGAGGCTCTATAGCAACTTCAACCGAAGTTTCATGATCATCATCATTAGCTTCCTCTCTTATTGGTGTAGGCGTCATAGGAAGTACTTTCGGTGCTGCACTACTCGCAAGTTCGAGAGAAGGTTCAACAACCTCGTCGAGTTCTACTTTCCTTCCAGTCACTTCTTTCGAGAGAAATTCCTTCTCTAGAAAGGATCCATTCTTAGCAACGAATATTTTTCCCTCGGATCTATGATAGAAGGTATACCCAATAGTTTCCTTCGGGTATCCTATGAAGACGCATTTTTCCGCTTTGGGTTCAAGCTTGTCCGGTTGTAACTTCTTTACATAGGCTTCGCAACCCCAAACTTTAAGGAACGACAATTTAGGTTTCTTTCCAAACCATAATTCATACGGTGTCGTTTCAACGGATTTAGATGGTGCCCTATTTAAAGTGAATGCGGCTATTTCTAATGCATAACCCCAAAACGATAGCAGTAAATCTGTAAGTGACATCATAGAACGAACCATATCTAAGAGAGTTCGATTACGACGTTCGGACACGCCATTACGCTGTGGTGTTCCCGACGGTGTCAATTGTGAAAGTATTCCGCATTTCTTCAAATGCTCGTCAAACTCGTAACTTAGATATTCACCTCCACGATCATAACGTAGAAATTTAATCTTCTTGTTACGTTGATTCTCTACCTCACTTTGAAATTCCTTAAACTTCTCGAAAGTTTCGGACTTATGTTTCATGAAATAGATATACCCATATCTACTCAAGTCATCTGTGAAGGTAAGAACATAACGATAACCACCGCGCGATGCTACACTCATTGGTCCACACACATCGGTATGTATGATTTCCAATAAGTCTGTAGCTCGCTCCATCATACCAGAAAATGGAGTCTTAGTCATTTTACCCATCAGACATGCTTCGCATCTTTCAAGTGATTCGAAATCAAGTGATTCAAGAAGTCCATCGGAATGGAGTTTCTTCATACGCTTCACTCCCAATGTGACCAAGACGACAGTGCCACATATAGGTCGAGTTATCGCTCAATTTCAAACATTTAGCCTCAATGTTATTTATGTGTGTATTACTACAATCGAGATTCAATAAGAATAGACCATCTATCAAAGGTGCATGTGCATAAAACATATTACTCATATAAATCGAACAACCATTATTCTCGGACTTAAACAAGTAACTGTCTCGCAATAAACAAGATCCCGATATAATGTTCATGCTCAACGTAGGCACCAAATAACAATTATTTAAGTATAAAACTAATCCCGATGGTAGATGAAGAGGTAACATGCCAACCGCGATCACATCAACCTTTGATCCATTTCCAACACGCATCGTCACCTTGTTCTTCGCTAGCTTCCGTTTATTCTGCAGCACCTGTTTCGAGTTACAAATATGAGCAACCGAACCAGTATCAAATACCCAGGCACTACTACGAGTACTAGTGAGATACACATCAATAACATGTATATCAGATATACCTTTCTTCTTGATGTTGCCGTTCTTCAAATCCGCCAAGTACTTTGGGAAATTCCGCTTCCAGTGACCTTCTCCCTTGTAGTAAAAGCACTCAGTATCAGGCTTAGGTCCAGCCCTGGTCTTCTTTGCCGGTGCGGCAACTTTCTTACCGCCCTTCTTGAAGTTTCCCTTTTGCTTAGACTTGCCTTTCTTGAATTTGGTGGTCTTATTGACCAACAACACTTGGTGCTCTTTCTTGATCTCCACTTCTGCAGATTTTAACATGGAGAAGAGTTCTGGCAACGGCTTATCCATGTTTTGCATATTGTAGTTCATCACAAAGTTCTTGTAACTTGGTGGTAGTGATTGGAGGACACGGTGAATCCCCAAAGAATTAGGTATCACTATACCCAAACTTTGGAGTTTGTTTGCGTGCCCAAACATCTTAAGCACATGCTCACTAACGGAGCTGCCCTCTTCCATCTTGCAGTTAAAGAACTTTTCAGAAGCCTCATAACTGTCAACTGTCGCGTGAGCCTCAAATATCATTTTGAGTTCACGGACAATATCATGTGGGTCATGGTTCTCAAACCTTTTCTGAAGCTCCGATTCCAAACCATACAAGATAGCACACTGAACTATGGAGTACTGATTCTTCCAAGTGAGGTAAACATTCTTTACTTCATCGGTAGCAGTAGCTGCAGGCGGGTCACCTAGCGGTGCATCCAGCACATAGGTCAAATTACCAGCATTGAGGACAATCCTCAAATTGCGGAACCAATCCACGAAGTTGCTTCCATTGTTTTTCAACTTTTATTTCTATAGGAACACATTAAAATTGATGGTAGGGGCCGCCATTGATCTACAACATATTTGCAATAGTTTAGACTAAGTTTATGACAAATTGAGTTCTAATTAGTAGTTAAATTAATCTAGGTGAACTCCCACTCAAAACAATATCCATCACATTGTTTTAGTGATCACATGAACCAAATCCACCACATCAAAACCGATCATCACGAGAGTTGATGTAGCTTCAATGGCGAACAATCAACATGTTCATAATATCTACTATATGACTCATGCTTTACCTTTCGGTGATCCGTGTTCCAAGACCATGTTTGTACATGCTAGGCTCGTCAAGATCAAACCTTAGCTTCTGCATGAGCAAATCTGGCTTGCTCACGTTGTATACACTTGCAGAATCTAACACACCCGATCATCACGTGGTGCTTCGAAACAACAAGCTTTAGCAACGGTGCTTACTAAGGATGAACACTTTAAAACTTGAAATTTGTGTGCCTAAGGGATCATCTTATAATGCTACCGTCGTTAACTAAGCAATACAAGATGCATAAAGGATTAACATCACATGCAATTCATAATATGTGATATGATATGGCCTTTCTTCTTTGTGCTTCCGATCTCCATCTTCAAGCACGAACATGATCTCCATCATCACCGGCATTGCATCAAGGTCAATGACGCTGCTCCATGGTTGTCGTCCACCGGCTTCAACTATTACAACTACTTTGAATAGACACGTGGGTCTTAACATAAATTAAAGACAACCATATGGCTCCTGCCGGTTGCCAACTTACAATAAGGAACATTGCATACATCAAATATAATCACAATCATGGCCATATCACATCACAGCACACCCCTGCAAAACAAAGTTAGACGCCTCTAATTTTCTTTGCATATTTTACGTGGTTTGGGGCTTTAAATAAGTGTCGCTCTAACTTACGAACAAGAACCACAACGTTGATGTTTGAACTATCAAGTGCCCGTTGTAAATGGATCTATACTATGATGGGAGAGACAGACACCCGCAAAGCCACTTATGCAATACAAGTTGCATGTTGAGCGTGGAGCAAGTCTCATGAACGATGTCATGTAAGGTTAGCCTGGGCCGCTTCATCCCATCATACCACAAGATGCAAAGTACACAAGAAGCAATTGATAATAAAAGCACCACCGGCCATAATGACCATTGTGTTCTACTCGTGCAACAGATCTACATATAGACACGGCTCTGATACCACTATAGGGGTTCGTAGCATGGAAGACAAAAAAATTCTACCGCATGCAAACAAACAAGCCAAGATCTATCTACTAGATTGTAGCAACGAGTCGATAGAGGAACTCACCCTCGAAGATTCCAAAGCGGTTAACGAGAGCAGATTCTCGTGGGTGATGTAGTCGTACTCTTGCCGATCTCAAGATCGCGTAGACGATCCTTCCGGCGTTGCGTTTCGGCAGTGCTTCCGCAGTCGGTCACACGTTCGTTACTCGATGAAGACCTTCCTCTCCCTTGTTCTAGCAGGCAGCAGAGGTTGTAGCACTCTCCTCGCGATTTCGGCAGCACGACGGCGTGGTATCGGAAGTAGAGGGGAGATCTTGCAGGGCTTTGCCTTAAGCCGGAGCGAGTATGGTGGACTATGAGAGAGAGGCCTTGGCGATCTAGGGTTTAGAGGCACCAAGGGAGGAAGCTTGGCCGGTGGCTAGGGCTTGGGGAAGCCCCAACTCGGCGGGTTGGAGGAAACCCTAGGGGCGGCGGCGACTTGGGGTGGCCGGCGGCTAGGGCTAGGGTTTTGGGTGGTGTTGGGTGTAGGGAATAGGGGCAGCCCTGCCCGTCCTTATATAGGTGGGAGGGCGCTGGTTGGGAGGAGGGAGTCCTCCCCCAACTCGGCCTCCTTGGCCGGCGGGTGGAGGGAGGAGGACTTCCTCCCCAAGTAGGTTTCCTACTCTCCCTCCACCAAGCAAACTTGCCGTTTGACTTTTCAAATTGGCGTTTGACTTTCAAACTAGGATTTGATTTCTCCCTTTATTTTGCCCAGCCATTTTACCTAGTACATGATGCAACCATTCCATATTGTTATGACACATTCATGTACCCTTCCCCTCCGGAGTGCCGGACCTTCAGGACCCTTCTAGAACATTCTTGGTGAAAACACCAGAATCATTCCCCAACTCCGAAATAGGACTTTCCTTATATGAATCTTATTCTCCGAACCATTCCGGATCTCCTCGTGATATCCCGGATCCCATCTGAGGCTCCGAACAACATTCGGTCTCTTACTCATCATTCCATAACTAATCAACAACATCGAATCCTTAAGTGTCTCTCCCTACGGTTCGTTAATTATGCGGACATGATCGAGACACTTCTCCGATCAATAACCAATAGAGGAATCTGGAAATTCATATGGCTCCCACATATTTCTACGATTACTTTGCGATCGAATGAACCACTTACATACGATACCAATTTCCCTTTGTCTCACGATAGTTTACTTATCCGAAGTTTTGATCGTCGGTATCTTTGCATACCTAGTTCAACCTCGTTACCGGTAAGTACTCTTTTCTCGTTCCCGTGGTATGTGATCCCTTGTGAGCCAGTCACATGCTTGCAAGCTAATTGGATGACATTCCATCGAGAGGGCCCAGAGTATATCTATCCGTCATATGGATGGACAAATCCCACTCTTGATCCATGTGTCTCAACCCATACTTTCCGAACACTCAATGCCACCTTTATAGCCACCCAGTTACGGTGTGGTGTTTAATGTCATCAAAGCATCCTTCCGGTGATGGTGATATGCATGATCTCATGGTCGAAGAAATTAGGTTACTATGTATCAGAAAGCTTATAGCAATTGAACTATTAAAATGACTTGATCTTTATGCTACGCTTATCTATAGGAGTATGTCCATCATACCATTCACCTAATGATATGATCTTGTTGTTAATAACATCTCAATGTTCATGATAGGGAAACCGCAATCATCTATTAACCAACAAGCTAGTATTATGAAGAGGCTTTACTAGGGACTCTAATTTAGTTTACAAATCACACAAGTATTAATGTTTCCTTGTTAATACTGTTATAGCATGAATGTAAACATTTATCATAAACACAAAGATATAATAATAACTACATTTATTATTGCCTCTAGGGCATATCTCCAACAGGCGTAGGTATAGGTCAGCGACGCCTCGTAACTCACACATGAAGAGAACGCAATCATGTCCACTTTTCCCGCGCAAGCGATACGAACTGTTGGCGGCGATTGTTGGTACATGGCAAAATTTCCGCGCACGTCCCTGCACACGTCGTCTACGCGGCAACCATTCGATCCAGCTGCACGAATATTGATGCTGGAGAACATAAATAGTAACTGTGGTGGAAAATTTACTTTTTCACCTCATTCTCCCCCGCATCATCTTCTTCCTCAGGCGAGTGTCTCCTCGAGCTCTCCGCGCCTCGCACGAAAAACCCTAGCTCCCAATCTCACCAGCCACCCTCGAACGCATCCAATGGCCAGCATCAGTTCCTCCCCTTCCATGGCGGCGTCAGGCGAAGCCGCAGCGAAGCCGGCGAGCACCATTATCGTGCCTCCAGAGGGGTTGGTCATCCCCAAGTCCGCGGTGATGGAAACCATCGGCGGCGACCATAAATCGGCGTCGCTGGAGCTACTGGAGGAGGAATATGATTCCCACAAGGGAGATTGGCGCGGTTTGGATATTACAGACCATGATATCAAGGAAATGGTCAATGAGGCTACCTTCCCGCGACGGAGGAGCTCGCCTGGCGGGCGGCGCCGGCCGGCGAGGTCACACCTTCTCCCCAAACCGGAGAAAAAGTGTACCTCAAAGCACAACTAGTACGCGGTGTCTCCCTGCCCATCTCCAACTTCTTCCTTGCTGTCATGAATCATTACCGAGTACAGCCACAGAACCTTTCCCCCAATAGCATCTTAGCGCTCAACAACTACGTGACGCTCTGCGAGGGTTATCTAGGGATTAGGCCTAGGCTAGATCTCTTCATATATTTCTTCACCGTCAAGCGCGAAGCCGGAGCCAGCAAGGACGAACTTAGAAATTGTGGCACCATTAGCTTCAAGATTCGGCCTGGCCGGCGGTTCCCGACATCGTCGGCCATGAGTCCTGCAAGAACTGGCAACAGACGTACTTCTATGGCCCAGATGTCCCTGTGGCCGGCCGAGAAGTCACGTACTCGGACTTCATCGATGGAGCTGCCGCTAAAGCCTCGACATGGAGATCCCAGGCCTCCCTTCCTTCCGACATCGACGCTTACCATGCTATAAGGCGGATAGAGTGGCTCATAGATACGGGTTTGACCGGATTGGACCTAGCCATGTGCTGGTTCATCAGGAGGATCTAGCCTCTGCAGCACCGCTCGAAGCTGATGCACGAGTATACCAATGATAGAAGGGATAGCCTCCGCATCTCTGTGGACAACTGCTCGAGCGACTACGTCAAGCTTCGCCTCAAGGACATTGTCAAGGTGAAGGACAAGAAGCGTGGCTTCGCCATCACCTACGACATGTTCGTAGAGAGCAAGTGCCCAAAGGTAACTGCTTATTTTCCGTGTATGACATATACTCTAGTTCTTCGGTCTAACCATTACCATCTCATCTAACACGGTGGTTTTTCGCTTAACAACTTTGCGATATAGATGAGGATAGCATGGCTCCTCAAATCTATGGTCCAAAGATTAAGGAAGTCACCGTCGTGTCCAACGACGATGCTTCGTTGGCGCGAAAGCGGAAGAGCTCCACCTCTGACGTTGCCGACGGAGGCAAGAAGAAGAAGACGGAGGGTGGAGCCTTCAAGAAGACTACCGCCACCGTGTAGGCGGAGAAAATAAAGGTTACTGGGATCCCTTTTGCCAAATCACCCTCTCTTGTGTAAGCTTCTTTCCCTCCGACATTCTCCATTGTCTGTCTTATTCCTGTACTTATGCATTTTGCACATTTCAGAAAGAAGGCCACGACTAGCTTGAAGAAGACCTCCAAAACTTTGGGGGATCTAAAACCATCAAGGATATGCTGCATCGCGACGCATCTCCCGCCATTGCCCCTGTCACACCTATCCTCAAGCCCTCACCCGCTCCGACAAGCTCTCAAACCAAGGAAGCAGCTGGCCCTTCCTCCATGGAAGTGGACTCAGGTGCCTCTACCGAGCTAGCTATTATCGACGAACAGGTGACACATGAGAGTGCCGCACACCAAATGGCTGAAGCTCCGGCTAAGGATGCCATCGGTAGCGGTAAGGCGGTGGTGGAAGGTGGTACCTCTGCCTAAGGCGGCGTCCTCACCCCCAGAAAGCCATAGAGTTCCCGAAGATAGTCTATACAGCACTTACGCCAGGTAGCACTTCTCTGGTTCCTGGTGCAGCACCGACATCTCCAACGTGCGGTCTCGAGGAGCTCCTCCAGCAAGCAGAGATCTTGCAAGGAAACAGTGTATCCTTTGGCAAGCTGCTGGCTGAGAGTGCTACCAACCTCAAGATCATTGCACTTGTAAGTTTTATTTGCCCTTTGCGTTTCATATGAATATCCCACTGTAGCCCCCGGGGATTTAGACGGAAAACCATAGGTCTTTGCATCTAAATGCTCTAAGAGTGACTAAGCTAGAAAACTTCTCACTGTAGCCCCCAAGCATGTAGTTTGAATGAAATATTCCGACTAGATGCTTTAAGAGTAGCGTAAGCAGTGTATTATAAATTTCGATACTGTAGCCCCCAAGCTTCTAGTTGTAACTGAATTAGTTCCGACTAGATGCTTAAAGAGAAACTAAACATTCATCTGAGTTAAAACTTTATATTGTAGCCCCCAAGCCTCTAATCGAAAACTGAATTAGTTCCGACTAGATGCTTAAAGAAAGACTAAGCATATTGCTAAGTTAAAAACTCTCGCTGTAGCCCCTGACGTCTAGGTGGAAATTTTCCGACTAGATGCTCCAAGTAGACCAAACAACGACTAACTTTCTTCTTTCCATAGAATGAGAATGCTCGGAGGGGCATGGCCAACGACAAGTACCAGAAGATGCGCGCGGACTTGCAAGCTAAAAAGGGTAAAACTGCCTTCTTGAAGGAACAGATCACCAAGAGCAAGCGTCTGTTTTCCTTTATTTTTCGCATTCCGACTTGGTTTTGTGCCCACATTCTCCGAGTACTCATTGTGTACTGTTATTTATCCGACTTGCAAAAACCATTGCCAAGGCTAAGGATATTGTCGAGCAATCCAAGCATATTCATCAGCTGGATAGCAAGAACAAGATCCTCAAGCAGGAGAGGAAGGACATGCTGAAAATGCATGAAGAATCAATGAAAGCCTTGCAGGATTCCGCCACTAAGGAGATGAACCTCTTGAAGGAGGAGATTGTGATCTTGAAGGAGCAGAAAAGAGCTGTTGATGAGCAAAATCAAGGCCATCACGAGGCGTACAAGCTCCTCCAACAAGAGCGGGACTCCATGACGGATACCCTCTGGCAAGCTGAGGCCAGCATCTTCAGTAAGTTTTTCTCCGTCTTGGATTTCTGTAGTCTAGATATTCTGAATTTTTGAACTCATGTGCTCCTTTGTCAGGAATTTACAGCTCCTATGGGTTTAACCTGGTTGCCTCCTCCGTCAAAAGAATGCATGGTCCTTGCTGGCAACTTTATCAACACCGCCATCACGCAGGCCAAAGAGATTTCCAATCCCCTCTAGATTAATATCAAGGCATCGGACTCTGTGACGAAGTTCTTGGAGATCCTGTGCCGAGCCCCCTAGCGTATTACAAGCTGGAAAGCTTCATGTGCACGGGCAGGTGCAAGGATGGCGCTATCCATGGTCAAAACACACTACGAGAATGCCGACATCGACACGGTAACCTCTTGTATCCTTGACATAGATGACGAAGGGAAAATGTAACATCCCAAAAATACAAAACCTGGATCACCAAATGCTAATCATGAAAATTAGGGTTAACAAAAACTTTTCCATCTCAAAATATGAAAGCATTCATATGTGTGTGTATTAAAAATTTGGATTCTTTTGAATTACCATGGTTCTGTGTTTCTTTGCTTGTAAAATGATTCTTAGGTGAATTAAACATCATCTAAACAATCCCCAAACTTTTCCCAAAGACAAACAACTCAAAATAAACAAATGAAGTGAATGGTCACTTTTGCCAAATTAACTATCATGCCTACTTTGGCTATTCCAAGCACTCAAAACTTAACAGAAACATTTTTGGATCTTTGCACCCTTTGTTAGTACTCATAATGAAGTACCAAGGCCCACTTTGTGATCTTCCAAAAACATTCAAATGCTAAGTTTAAATGATAGTTTAAAATTGAATCTATCTCATATGGGAAGATCCACTTATTTCAAAAACCACTCAAACCAGCTCAATTTTCAAAACGCAAGCATCCGTAGAATCCCCAGCACATGCCTAGCACACCCACCAAAAATCTTTTCAAAATTCAAAAGTAAGTTTCTTGCGGCCATTTCATCAAACACCTTGCAAATTCAAATCAAACAAATCACAAACACTATAATGTGCAGTGAATTTGGCCTAACTTGTTCCCTCTCTGGTTGCAACTAGTCTTTAGTAGATCATCTAGCTCAATTGTAAACCTCTAGCACCACTATGAGCTTGCCTTGCCATCAATGGTGAGCAGGCCGAGCCTCACCATGTCACCCCAATGTGGACAGCAAGCTAGAGGAAGAACTAGTTGTGCCAACCTTGTCTGGGAGGTAGCCCATACCTCACTGCCCCTCTCGACCAGCCCTAGCTCAAGGACGAAAACAAGAACCGCCAGGAACGCCGTGCCCGCGCCGCTGTCGACCATGCCGACACGCACCACCGTGCACGCGTCGTTCCCACTCAACCCGACCACCTCGAGCCCTTGCCGCCCGCCAGCATGCACCCCACCGTCCTAGGAGACCACTAGACATGATCGTTTCATCGCCCGTACCCCGTAGCCACCGATCGCCGCGGAGTTCGCCGCCTCTGCCTCGCAGAGCACCGCACGTTCCTGACCGATTGCCACCGCCCCTACGCATGCATTTAAGCTCTAGAGCATCGCCAGGAGACCGCCCATCAATCGCCAACCTCAGCCATGTCGCTAGCCGCCCGTAGCCATGTCGCCACCGTCGCCTGCCCATCCCTCTCGGTCTCGCCGTCGAGCCTATAAAAGGAGGCCACCCCAAGCCATTTGAAGCACACCATCCCACTCCCCTCACCTCACTGATCGTTCCACCCTCGAGCCGGAGCACGAGGAGCAGAAGCTCGCCGGAATTGCGCCGGAGCAGGCCGCCTCTAGAGGAGAAGGGGGCCGTTGATTTCGACCATCCCCGGAGCTGCCTCGACCGTCCCTGAGCTCGTCGTCGACCACTCGTTCATTTGCCCGCCTCGCCGTCGTCGCTGTAGCCCTGGTATGCCCCCTATGCACCCCCACCGAGCCGCTAGGGTTCGAGCTCGCCGGTGACATGTTCATCGTTGACGATGACCCTCAGCCGTCGATCTCCCTTCTAATCCAACAAACCACACCGCCCCGTACCGCTTCGCAAGTTATGAGCCACTGACTGGTGGAACCCCCTGTCAGCTTCGCCCTGCGCTGCGGAGTGACACTGGGCCGGCCCATTTACCTCTCCCGCGCGACCCAACAGTTTGAATTTAGACTTTTCCTTTTTAATTCAAACCCAGTTCTGTACCTAGTTTCAAAAATCAACCCAGCTCGATTTAATGAACCAAATTGCATGAAACCAATTTTGTTAGAAAGGTACTTAAAGGTTTAATCCAAGACCGTTGGATTCAAATCATTTGGATCTGTAGATCAATCTTGGTAAAAATAACAAGTCAGAAGCTTTTCTGCATTCAAACATTTTTCAGCTTTCAACCATAAGAGCTTTTGAGTTGATTCCAACTCTCAAAAATCACATTTGGTCATACCTTTCAGAATATATAAAAACATGTGGGTTTCACTACAGAAATATTGTTCAAGTAACAAAAGAATGCCACATAGGCATTTCTAGTCATTTTATTTATTTAAAATAAAAAGGTTAACCCTTATTAAATTGTGACACAACTTTAAATCACATTCCCATGTACTGAAATATGTGGTGATGACATGTGTCAACATGATCCCATGTTTGAGTTGGAGAATATTAAACCTTAAGTAATTTTTCAATGAGTAGAAATTATTTTTCTAAAAATAAAATAATTAAGACAAAAGCTTTAGTCTTGTAATGTTAGTGATGATGCTAGATCATCTATGGTACACCCTTGTGTGATGATTGAAAGTAGTTAAGTGTTGTTTGGTGATTGTGTACATCGTATTTATTTATAGACGCTAGTACCGACCAAGGATACGAGGAGGAAGGAGGATACTACGAGGAAGCAGCCGAGGAGAACTTTAGCCACTGCTCTGCATAAGGCAAACCTTACTACCCAAGTGACCTATTCAAGCAAATACTTGCTTGTTACCATGCCAACTATATGCCTTAATCATATGTGATCATACCCACTTGATAAACTATCCTAGTTTATTTGCAAGCTTTATACTTTATTTCTTTATCAAAGCTTTCTCTTAGAGTTTACATAGTGAATTCTAGATACTAGAAAGATATTGGAAGGTTGCATAAAGAGAATTAAATTTGGCCTAGGTGAGATAACCTTGATGTCATCTTAAGGAAGGAGATTGAACCTAGCAAAATCCCCACTTGTTTACTACCCATCATTAGTGCTTACCACCACTTGTAGATGCTAGTGCTAAGCATAAAACTTGATCAAATTTTAGATGGGAATACTTGGTGAAACTGGTTATGAAAACCTTAGAATGATGAGTCATTCTACTAAAATGATTTGACATGTGTTCTCGAACACCAGATGATTTTGATGATGAAAATGTTGAGGCATGAACCTTAGCCCTTTATAAAACTGATGGTTTTCTGGATGCGATACCATTCCAATTTTACCGTACAACCACAATACCCGAAATTTGGGTAGGGCTTGACTGGAAACTTATATACCTTAGTATGTGTTCCCTCGCGGCCAAGGTCTGAGCTGCGGCTACCTTGTGAAGATTTTCCACCTGTGCAGTACCCAAGATGACAGTTGGTCATGGTTGGGAGGCCAAACTCACAGGAGAGGTGCCTATACTAGGGCGTGTAATCGAAAGGTTAGGATTAATTATCCGCATACTGAGTATGGTGAATTCAGGATTTGTTCCTGACGGATGTATCGAATGTTGTGGTGAAAGTGTACAATCTCTGTAGAGTGTCAAACTATTTGAATAGCCGCGTCCACGGTTATGAACAGTTGGAGTGGCCATACTGTTCCCCCGTCAGATGTTTTCAAAATGTCTTGTGAAATGGATTGAGATTTTGACTTGACCACAACAGGGTTGTGATATGAAATTCAAGTTCCCACTTAGGTGTTATAAAACTTCAACTAGCTTTCTTCGCTTTTAAACTTAGTTGAGGTAAATCTGGATTTTTGCAAAACAACCCTAGATCTTAGTGTCCTACTACAAAAAAACCCTTACTTGTTAGTATTAGTTTGCGAGTACTTAAAGAGTACTCATGGCTTTGTCCCTGGCTATTCCCGTGGCCAGACTATGAAGAGGAGTATCAGGATGATGGACCGCAGGAAGGATATGACAACTAGGATCATCTCCCATCGTCAGCATTGCCTGTGACCCCGAAGATGGAGCTTTGCCTATGCTACTGTTATTATTACGTTATTCCGCTGCTTGAATTGTATTAAGAACTGGATCATGAGATCCTTATTTGTGTAAGACCTTATGTATGGTTTGTAATGGATGATGTACTGTGATATCCAAATCTGTTATGTCTCGCAAAAATGGTAATCCTGGGATTGCGATGTATGGCATAACAGGCATCTGGGATTAAAAATCCGGGTGTTGACAGCAAAAGATAAACCACGAATCTATCTTGTCGTCACTCGCGGGTTATGACACCAGAGTCGCCGAGTTGGTCGATGTTAACGTCTTCGTGCCAATGAACACCATCGATGGCGGCGACCAATGCTCCTCCGAGTCCCTCAACACTGCCGACTTCGAGGGTGACTCTCCTGCTGCTGGTGATGTTGCTTCCAAGTCGCCTGCGCTAGAGGAATAAAAACAATTTGTAATATTTGTTTCCTCTGTAACATGTTATACGTAAAAACTATGCGTTAACTTAAGGCGGAAAACAATGATGTATGTCCTGCTACTTAAGAACTATTTCTAGCATGTATATATTTTTTAAGCAAGTGCTGGCTTATCCATTACTTTGGTTTTTATGCTTGACTTTTCATGAGTCGTAAGACTCGTTGTCGGAACCATGCGCTCAGGTAATGATGCCCAATGGCTCCGTCAATAACCTAAGCACAAAATCGCCGAAAATAAGTGCCGAAAGTCACTACTCCAAAATCCACATAGAAACAACAAACAACGTGTAGACCAGAAAACTTAAGCTAACGCCCGTAGGCGGAATTTTCACAAGTGCAATCGCAAAGCTTGTGCATAAAGGTTTTATATGATCCAAAAATGAACACTAAAGGAGGTAAAAGACTCAGCAATACGAGTGAACCAAAGAGCTTTATTTCATTGATCATATAATAATTACACAATTAGATAAAAAATGCTAAGTGTAGAAAGGACGTAGCTGTGCTATGTTCCATGGCCGATCAAGCTCCGGGTAGTCATCATCCGGGTCACGTCGCTTACGCTTATGATCCTCATTGGTTCTATCCTTCAGTTCATGATTATCAACAAGGTAGTAAGACCCATTGAGTAGCGCCTTGCTTATGATGAACGGTCCTTCCCATGGCGGGAATAATTTGTGTGACTTCTTCTGCTTAAGTCAGAGCACCAAATCCCCCTCTTTAAACGAGCGATGCCGAACGTGGGTACTATGGTAGCTACATAGCTTGTGCTGGTAGATGGAGGATCTTTGGCATGCCAAAACGCGCTCATCCTCGATAAGGTCCACATCTAGGCGTCTGGATTCTTCAGCGTCATCTTTGTTGTAGGTGGCAACCCTTGGTGCATCGTGAAGTATGTCGGAAAGTAGGATGGCTTCTGCTCCATATACCATGAAGTAAGGGGTGTAACTGGTGGATCTATTGGGTGTAGTTCATAAACTCCACAACACAGATGGTAATTCTTTCGCCCAGGCTCCAGCTGCTCTGTGTAGCGGTGCCTCGAGACGTGGCTTTATTCCCTGCAGAATCAATCCATTGGCTCGCTCAACCTGACCATTGGCTTGTGGATGTGCCACAGATGCAAGGTCAAGTCGGATGCCCTTCTCCCAACAATAAGCCTCCACTTCTCTGAGTGACAAATTGCTACCGTTGTCGGTGATAATGCTATGTGGGAGACCAAATCTCACCACTAGATCCCAGACAAACCTGAGGGCAGTTGCCCCATCAAGCTTTCTAATGGGTTTAACTTCTATCCATTTAGTGAATTTATCAACTGCTACTAGCAGATGCGTAAACCCACATGGTGCCGTCTGTAACGGTCCTACCATGTCTAGCCCCCAGACTGCAAACGTCCAAGTTATTGGTATTGTTCGCAATTCTTCAGCAGGAACATGTGGTTGTCGGGCATAATACTGGCATCCCATGCATGTCTCAACCAGCTTTTCAGCGTCCGCCTTTGTGGTCAGCTAGTAGAATCCTTGTCGGAAGGCTTTCGCGACCAACGATCGAGGAGAGACGTGATGCCCGCAATATCCGACATGGACTTCGCGTAGGATTTCAATACCTTCTAGCTGGGAAACACACTTAAGGTATACACAAGTAGTTCTCCTTTTGTAGAGCTGTCCATTGATTATGGTATAGCCCTTCGCTCGACATACTATTTTTCGTCTTTCGACTTCGTCGTCAGGCAAAGTTCCGTGTTCAAGATATTCCATGAACGGTTTTGTCCAAGCCAGAGGGACCTTTGCCACCATGTGGACAAAAGAGTCAACTCTATCCGAGTTGTCGATGTCTGCTCCCTTCACGGATGGTATCCGTAGATGCTCTAGGAAAACTCCTGGCGGAATTCGCTTGCGCCCTGATCCAAGCTTAGACAGCAGATCAGCCGCCTCGTTTTGCTCCCTAGGTACATACTTGACCTCGTAGCCCAAGAAGCACTTGGATATCTCGTCCACTTCGTCTCGATATGCCGCCATCATAGGGTTCCACGCATTCCAGGTGCCAGCCACCTGCTAGGAAACCAAGTCGGAATCTCCACAGCAAACTATGCGCTTGATGCCAATATCCTTGGCTACGGGTAATCCGTGTATGAGTGCTTCATACTCCACCATGTTGTTTGTAGCCTCGAAGTGGATCTACATAACGTAGTGTAGCTTGTCCCCAGTTGGTTACTGTAGAAGTACACCAGCCCCTGAACCGTTGAGCAGCTTTGATCCGTCAAAGTGCATCACCTAGTACTCTGGTTCCGGCAATGGAGTAGCATCTGGCATCTCCGTCTAATCTGCAATAAAATCCGCCAAGGCTTGTGACTTGATAGCGTCGCGTCTCTTATAAGTGATCTCGAAGGCGGCAAGTTCAATGCCCCACTTCATGACCCTTCTCATAGCGTCGTTGTTGTTGATAATGTCAGATAGTGGAGTCTTGCTCACCACTGTGATTGGGTGCTCCTGAAAGTAGTGCCTCAGCTTCCGAGAAGCAAGGAATACTCCATAAGCTATCTTTTGGTAGTGCGGGTAGCGCTGCTTGGACTCCATCAAGACCTCGCTTACATAGTAAACTGGTCGTTGAACTCCGTGCTCATAGCCTGGTTCCTCCCATTCTACCATGATGACGATGCTGATTACCCGGTTGGTTGCCGCCATGTAAATTAACATGGGCTCTCTAGGCTCGGGTGCTGCAAGGATGGGTGCTAAAGAAAGAATCTCCTTGAGCTGCTTCAATGCTGCATCTGCTTTGTCCGTCCACGTGAATTTGTCCGCCTTCTTTAGCAACTTGTATAGCGGCAGGGCCTTCTCTCCAAGTCGGCTGACGAACCAACTAACTGCTGCAACACAGCCTGTTAGTCATTGAATGTCCTTTAGGCATGTTGGATGGTTTATGTTTAATATAGCCTTGATTTTCTCCGGGTTGACCTCGATTCCATGCTGGGAAACGATGAAGCCCAACAATTTGCTGGCTGGAACCCCGAAGACGCACTTCTTAGGGTTAAGCATCATGTTGTATTTCCGGAGATTATCAAAGGTTTCTTTTAAGTCGGAGATTAAGTCATTTGACTTTTTAGACATCACCGCTATATCGTCCACATAGGTGTGAACGTTCCGACCAATTTGATCGTGTAGGCACCGTTGCATTGTCCACTGGTATGTAGCACCTGCATTTTTCAGCCCAAAGGGCATCGTAA
Source organism: Avena sativa (assembly GCA_916181665.1). Lineage (NCBI taxonomy): Eukaryota > Viridiplantae > Streptophyta > Magnoliopsida > Poales > Poaceae > Avena > Avena sativa. The sequence continues at coordinate 157,787,938 of OV702294.1, read as the reverse complement.
CATAGCAAAACGTGCCGTAGGGTGTAGTGAACGAAGTGGACAATTGGTCCGACTTCCTCATCTTGATCTGGTGGTATCCTGAGTATGCATCGAGAAAACACAAAAGTTCCAAGACAGTCGTCGAGTCAATGACTTGGTCAATGTGAGGCAAAGCAAACGGATCTTTGGGACATGCTTTGTTCAATCCGGTATAATCAACGCACATTCTTAATTCTTTGGTTCCCTTTTTGGGGACAAGTACAGGATTGGCCACCCATTGGGTGTGAAGGACTTCTCAGATAAAACTAGCCTTAAGTAACCTAGCTATATCTTTGCCAATGGCGCGTCTCTTCTCATCTCCAAAGCGTCGTAGAGGTTGCTTCACTGGTTTGCATTTTGGGTCAATGTTTAAGCTGTGCTCACAAGTTCCCTAGGTACACCTTTCATGTCGGCAGGTTGCCAGGCAAAGATGTCCCTATTCTCACAGAGGAACTCGACGAGCGCGCTTTCCTATTTGGGATCCAGGTTCGTCCCAATGGCGGTGGTCTTGGAGGCATCACCTACCACAAGTTCCACCGGCTTGGTCTCGATGGCGGCCTTGAATGCTGAAGCGGAGTCGGAGATCTGTTTCTTCGACGCGGGCATCTCTGAGTCATCGTCCTTACTCTGAATCTCCTTGAATTCTTCGTTGTAGAGGACAGCTTCCGCGTAGGCTGCTTCATTAATCTCACAGTCCCTAGCTTTGGTAAAGCTTCCGGATACGGTGATGACACCGTTTGGTATAGGTATCTTGAGTTTGTTGTAGACGAAGCATGGCTTGGCCATGAAGGTGTGGAATATGTCGCGGCCGAATATGATGTGGTACACACTCTTGAAGGGGACCACCTCAAAGGTCATGCGCTCTTGGCGGTAATTATTAACATCGCCAAAGGCAACCTGAAGTGTGATGCACCCAAGGGACCGAGCCTCCTGACCAGGAACTACGCCGTGGAAGATGGTGTTGGTCCGCCTTAGGTTTGCCTCCGTCAAGTTCATCTTCTGCAGTGTATCCAGGTACATGATGTTGATGCTGCTTCCACTATCCACCATACACTTGGTGAACTCATTGTCGTCAATCAGGGGGTTGATGACCATGGCGTATTGGTTCTCCGTAGGAATGAGGTTTGGGTGATCCTTCCTGTCCCAAGTAATTGGAACCTTCGACCAGCACAGGTATTAGGGAACAGGGGGCAAAGTAGCCATCAGTATCCTCAAAGAGGTCTTCTGTTGTCGGACGGTGGGGGTGCCAAGGAAAGTGTGGTAAGACGGCACCTTCTTTTTGAAGGGGTTATTGCATTTGCCGTCCCTCTTGGCGGCGTGCTTGGGGTCAACATCCTCGTCCATGTCACTTGAATCCTTGGACTCCTCCTCCTTCTTCTTCCCCTTACCCTTGCCTCGCGGTCTATTCTTCCGAATTTGCTTGTAGCCGGACTCCGGGTCCTCCTTGAGGTTGTTGACAAACTTGCAGTGTCGATTGGTGTGAGTGGATTTGCCATTGACATCGAGGTGTACGATGCACGGCATATCGCGATACTCTTTGTAGGTTTGGGGAACACGGAGCGCTACCGAGGTAGTTTCACTTCCTCACTGCTGCCCACGACCAGCTCCCCGTCCTCAGCCAAATTGTCCGCCATCACCTTGTCCCTACAAAGGTCATGGCGACCATGTCGGGAGTTTTCTTTTCTTCTGGAGCGGTTTTCCGCTTTGTGCTGCTGTTCCTCCGAGCTTGAGTTAGAACGGCCGTTGCCGGCAGGGAGCCGCGAGCGTCGTCGGCGGCAGCTGCGAACTCACTAGCCAACTAAATCATCTGGTTCAAGTCAAGCTGGTGATTGTCCTGCAAGCGCTTCGGCTTATGTCGGAGCAACGTGCCCCTTTCCAACCCATCAATGAAGGCAGCCATGGTGGTCTGAGCGTGCACTCCTGCGCAGGAATTCTTCATATCCAGCCAACAGGAGAGGTAGGCACGAGATATCTCGTCTTTCTCTTGCACGCACCGCTGTAGATCACCAACAGTGCAGGGACGCTTATACGTACCCTCGAAGTTCTTGGTGAATGCTTCTTGCATGTCCAACCAATTGCAGATGGATCTCCCCAACAAGTCATCAATCCATTGACGGGCCGTGCCCACCAAAATCAATGGGAGGTACTTGACGGCGATGTTGGGGTTACCCCCGGCGATTTCCACCGTGTTGCCGTAGTCCTGCAACCAAGTAGCTGGCTTGGCGATGCCGTCATAGGGCTTGATGGTCTTGTCAATCCGGAGACCTTTGGGGTAAGTTGCGGATCGTATCACAGGTCCAAAGCAACGTGGTCCGAGGTATGGTCCTTCCCGGGCCTCGTGGATCTTGTCTATCCGCGAATGCGCGTCGTATGGCTTCGGGTTTCTTTTCTTCTTGTCAACAGGGGATGGGCTGCGTGAACGATGCGGGCCCCGTCCACCATGGTGACTGCTAGGTGGCGACGAAGGCGGAGGTGGAGGTGGGTTAGCCTTCTTGCTGTTACCCTCCTGCGACGCCTCACGCTTGTCGCGGTGGCTTGTCGGACGCGGAGGGTCATGGCGTGACCTGCTCTTATGTCCTTGGTTGCGCTCTCCGTCATGTCGGGTCTGCTCTGTGTTGTCACGGATGACGATGTCGCTCTGCCTTGGCAGGGGCATATCCATATGACGGTGAGTCTTGGGGTCTTCGCGATGTCGGGGGAGCGGGGCGGTGGCGATGGGCGACGAGGTTGGGACTTTTCTCCGTGGTCGGAGGATATGGGGATAGCATCCTTCCTGTTGTGCGCATCCCTCTGTCTTTATTCTAATGATACCGTCTGGGACCCGACATCAAGAGGAGATCTGTCCCTTGGCGGCTTATGCTGACTAGACTGGCAAAGCGCTGGGTCAGACTCAAGCCTCTAAGAGGTGGCCTTTTCCTGCTGCTTTACCGCCTTGGCCACAAGGTCATAGACCTGGTCCACCGCCTTAGGCGATCTATCCTGCTCCAGAAGGGTCTTGGCGATGGCGAGGTTGAGGAGAGGGGTGGGCATCACCTGCCTGCCTTCACTGTCAATGTATGGCTTGGCCTGTGCCGGCTTCGGGGGAGCCCATTCTAGGTTTCTCCATACACCAGGATCGTTGATGACACGAGCCGGAGCTTTTTTGGCCTTCTGCTGCTGCAACAGAGTCTTGTACTCGGCCTCCATTGCTCTAGATTTCTCTATGGATTTTTGCGCGTTAACCAGATCTCGATCTAGCTGAGCGGCTTGCTCCGTGATGGCCTACGCTTCCTCCAGCAGCTGCTGGTGCTTCTCGTCAAGCTGGGTCACGTTCCGGATATGAGCTAAAGTCATTGGCTCGACAAGGAGATTGTCGTACATTACTCTATCAGTTGGAGTAACTTGGGCAACAGCAGACGTAGATGCCAGAGGCGGTAAGTTTGCGGTGTTGTTATTGCTCGGACCGGTGCCAAGTTCCCGCGGCTGTTGCACTGGGTTGGGTGGAGGGGGCATGTCTTTCACGCGATCATTGTCGGCAGCGAGAGGTGGTCCCTTCCCCTTGTCCAGCGCTATAGGCGGAGCTCTTCCGGGTTGATCTTCATCCATCGCCATCCCAATGGTGACGAACACTTCTTGGGACATGATGGCAATTTTGGCCTGCTTGTCGTGCTGGTAATCCTCCTCCATCTCCTGCATGGCAGAGTCTAGCTCCTCCGGGCCGAAATCTATCTCCTCTAAATCTGCACTGAAGTCGGCGTAAAGCGCATCAATCACAGAGTTGGAGGGTGCCGGGGCTTCTTCGATGACAGGGGGTGGAGGTACAATGGGCACGACGATGACTAGAGGTGGTGGTGCAACTGCGGCGATGGCGGCGGGAGGCAGTGGTGGCGTTGGTTGAATCGGTGGTGCTCCGCCAATGGACGCGAGATCTGTTTGAGCTGCCTCTTCGGCCTCCACGTAGTTGTTGACGGTGTTCACCATGCTTTCGAAGGTAAGACGTCCTGACGCCTGCTGCCGTCTTAGAGAATGCCGGAGAAGCGTGCCATGGTCCAGTCCCTCCACAAAGTGATATGTAGCATCATCATTGGGGTAGTGTGCCAGATCGGCTCGTATACGGAGCCACCTAGCAAGGTAATCGTGGGGGTTTTCTCCCTCTCTCTGAATTCAGCGTGCCAGATCGAAGATGGTAACCACGCCGACAAACTTGGATCTCTGTTGTCCAGACACGCAGACGAAGCCGGCGGACTTGCAGTGATCTTCCACCTTTATATCCTGCACAGGGGCGGTTTGGGTGGGCCTTGAATTTTTCCGATCTTTGCCTGTAAACTCCAAAGAGAGATCCAGCATCGATCCTTCCGCGAACGTATCCTGCCCGTAGGCGGTCCGTGCGAGTCTTGATGTTTTCCGATCTTTGCCGGCAAACTCCGAAGAGAGATCCGACATCGATCCTTCCGCGAACATATCCTGCCCGTAGGCGGTCCGTGCGGGTCTTAATGTTCCTACGACTCCCAGGGAACTAGTGCCCGAGTCGGTTTTGCCGATAAAGAGGTGGATATCTCAGATAGGAACGATCAAACACCGCGTAGGGTTCGTCTTCGCCGGGATCCAGAACTTATCGGGAGGGATGATCGGAACATTGTCGGAGAATAGAACGCGACTGATGGCTACGGTTTTGCCGATTCCCGCGAAGATCTTGGTCCTCGCCCGCTGAAGAGCCTGAAGCGCCTCTTGCCCCACGGTGGGCGCCAACTGTCATGGTATTGCCGACGAGTACGCCATGGAGGGGTCCTCACAGTGCGTGTTTAGAGATGTGGGGGAAGACGGACGGTTGACGGGTACGAGGTAACACAGCTTACCCAGGTTCAGATCCCACAACGGTGGCGGAATCCTACTCCTGCTATAAATCACTATACTGGCAATACGTCGAGTTACATGGATTGGTTTGTTGTGCGAGGTGGCTAGAAAGTCTAAGTTATCATGTGAAGTTATGCCCTAAAGGCTCCCATAGGCCCGACTTATATAGTCGCCAAGTCCTAGGGTTATAGGGAAAAGTCCTAGACGGACAGGTTACAAAGTCCTACACCGTCTATTACTAGTCTAGCATGTCTTGTACTCCAAGGCTTCGGGTATGCTGGTGACTCCACCGTAGCCTTCCTTTATCCGGCATGGGCCTCCCTTTTGGATCCATCTAACTGGGCCGCCCAGCAGGCCATAGGCCATGCTACCAACTATGGGCCACCCGGGTTATCCGGATAGAGGACATGCTATGAGGATACCCATATAGCATATCCCCAACAACACACACAAATACTAAGGTTCTTACTTGGCGAGCCTAGTATGTACAGACATGGCCTCGTAACATGGACCAAAAGGTTAAGCATGAGTCATATAGTAGATATGATGCCCATTTGATGATCGCCTTTGAAGCTACACCGACTCACGTGATGATCAGACTTGGTGTAGTGGATTTGGTTCATGTAATCACCAAAAAGGTACGAGGGATGTCGCTTTTGAGTGGGAGTTCATTCGTAATGTGGATTAGTTGAACTCAATCTATCATAAACTTAGTCTGAACTTTACAAATTCTGTTGTAGATGGCACCACCTGCTTTTAATTTCAATGTGTTCATGGAGAAAGAGAAACTTGCAACAAACAGTAGCAACTTTACCGAATGGGCCATGAATTTGAGGATTCTCCTCTCTGCTGCACAAAAGAAATATGTGCTAGAAGCGCCGCTAGGCCCCCTCCTTTTGATGATGCCCCTGACAAGGAGAAGAATGTCTACAAGACTCGTCAGGAGGACCACAACTTAGTTCATTGCGGCATATTGTATGGGCTAGAGCCAGAACTTCGAAAGCGTTTCGAAAACTACAATGCATTTGATACAATGGGTGAGTTGAAAATGATTTTTGACACACATGCTGCTGTAGAGAGCTACAATGCTTCAGAGAAGTTCTTTAGCTGCATGATGGAAGAGCAGAACTCCATAAGTGAGCATGTACTCAAGATGTCGGGTTACGCGGATAACCTTGTGTCCTTGGGAATATTGATTCCCATTTACTTAGGCATACATCATGTTCTGCAGGTCTCTGCCACCTAGCTATAAGAGCTTCGTGATGAACTATAATATGCTAGGCATGAAGAAGTCTCTCCCCGATCTTCTGTCAATGCTTAAAACTGCAGAAGTGGAGATCAAGAAGGAACATCAAGTGTTGATGATCAATAAGAACACTGGTTTCAAGAAAGACAAGAAGGGTAAACGGAAGGGAAGTAAGGGCGGCAAGCCTGTTGCCGTACCTGAAAAGAAACCCCGAGTTGGCCCTAAGTCTGATACCGAGTGCTACTATTGTAAGGGGACTGGCCACTGGAAGCACAACTGCCCCAAGTATTTGGCATACAAGAAGGCCGGCAAGGCAAACAAAGGTATATATGATATACATGTTATTGATGTGTACTTGACTAGTGCTCACAGTAGCACTTGGGTATTTGATAGTTGCTAATATTTGTAACACGAATCAGGGGCTGCAGAACAAGGGACCGCTAGCAAGGGGTGAGGTCAAGATGCGTGTCGGCAATGGATCAAGCATTAATGTGATCACCGTCGGAACGCTACCTCTCCACTTGCCGTCGGGATTAGTAATATACTTGAATAATTGTTATCTAGTGCCAGCACTGAGCATGAACATTGTATCTAGATCGTGTTTGATGCGAAGTGGTTATTCATTTAAATCCGAGAACAATGGTTGTTCTATTTTTATGAATGAAATCTTTTATGGTCATGCACCGATGATGAATGGTTTATTTCATTTGGATCTTGATAATAGTGTTACACATATTCACAATGTTGATGCTAAAAGGATTAAACTTAATGATGATATATCCACATATATGTGGCACTGCCATCTAGGTCATATTGGCGTTAAACGCATGAAGAAGCTCCATTCGGATGGACTTTTGGAATCACTTGATTTTGAATCATTTGATACATGTGAGCCATGCCTTATCAGCAAGATGAATAGAACGCCGTTTTCCGGTTCAATGTAATGGGCGACAGATTTATTGGAAATTATACATTCTGATGTATGTGGTCCAATGACCGTGTCGGCGCGAGGTGGATATCATTATTTTGTTACTTTCACGGATGATTTGAGTAGATACGGTTATATCTACTTGATGAAACACAAGTCTGAAACCTTTGAAAAGTTCAAGGAATTTCAGAATGAAGTGGAAAATCATCGTAATAGAAAGATCAAATTTCTACGGTCCGGCCGTGGAGGTGAGTATCTAAGTTACGAGTTTAGCACTCACATGAAAGAGTGTGGAATTGTTTCACAACTCACACCTGCCGGAACACCACAGCGTAATGGTGTGTCGGAACGTCGTAATCCTACTTTATTGGATATGGTTCGATCTATGATGTCTCTGACGGACTTGCCGTTGTCATTTTGGGGTTATGCACTAGAAACCGCTGCATTCACTTTAAATCGGGCACCATCTAAATCCATTGAAGAGACACCGTATGAATTATGGTTTGGAAACAAACCTAAGCTATCATTTTTTAAAGTTTGGGGATGCGATGTTTATGTGAATAAACTTCAATTGGATAAACTCGAACCCAAAGAGGAAAAATGCGTCTTCATAGGATACCCTAAGGAAACAATTGGGTATTCTTTCTATCACAGATCCGAGGGCAAGGTTTTTGTTGCCAAGAATGGATCCTTTCTAGAGAAAGAGTTTCTCGCGAAAGGTGTGAGTAGTCAGAAGGTAGAACTCGAAGAGGTTATTGAACCTTCTCTTCAAAGTATGGCGAGTAGCGCAGCACCAGAAGTCGTTCCGGAGTTGGCTTCACCAGTTGAAGAAGGAACTAATGATAATGATCATGAAACTCCGAAAGAGAGTACTACCGAACCTCGCAGGTCTAGCAGGACGCGTGCAGCTCCCGAGCTGTATGGAAACCCTGTTATGAATTTCATGGTTGATGAAATTGATGACCCTGCGACGTATGAAGAAGCGATGATGAGCCCGTATTCCAACAAATGGTTAGAAGCCATGAAATCCGAGATGGAATCCATGTATGAAAATTAAGTTTGGAACTTGGTGGACTTACCTCACGACCGAAAGGCCGTGGAAAATAAATGGATTTTCAAAAGGAAAACTGATGCTGGTGGTAATGTGACCGTCTATAAAGCTTGACTTGTCGCAAAGGAGTTTCGACAAATTCAAGGAGTTGACTACGATGATACATTCTCTCCCGTAGCGATGCTAAAGTCAGTTAGGATTATGTTAGCAATTGCTGCATATTTCGATTATGAGATATGGCAGATGGATGTCAAAACCGCGTTTCTCAATGGTAATATTGAAGAAGAGTTGTATATGATACAACCAAAGGGTTTTGTTGATCCTAAGGATGCTAACAAGGTGTGCAAGCTTCAGCGATCCATCTATGGATTGAAGCAAGCATCACAAAGTTGTAATCTCTGCTTTGATGAGGTGATCAAAGAGTTTGGATTTATCCAAACTTATGGAGAAGCTTGTATTTACAAGAAAGTGGGTGGGAGCAATGTGGCATTTCTGATATTATATGTGGATGACATATTATTGATCGGAAATGATATAGATCTTTTAAACAGTGTTAAAAGTTATCTAAACAACAAATTTTAAATGAAGGACCTAGGTGAAGCGTCATACATATTAGGCATAAAGATCTATAGAGATAGATCTAGGCGCCTAATAGGGCTATCGCAAAGTACATACCTTGATAAGATTTTAAAGAAGTTTAAAATGGACGGAAGTAAGAAGGGGTTCTTACCAATGTTGCAAGGCAAGACATTGAGTAAGACTCAAAATCCGGCTACGGCGGAAGAAAGAGAGATAATGGACAAAGTCCTGTATGCTTCAGCCATAGGCTCTATAATGTACGCCATGCTATGTACAAGACCGGATGTGGCACATGCTATTAGTTTGACTAGTAGGTACCAATCGGATCTAGGTTCGGAACACTGGATAGCGGTCAAGAATATCCTTAAGTACTTGCGAAGAACTAAGGATATGTTTCTTGTGTACGGAGGTGAAGAAGAGCTCGTCGCTAAGTGTTATGTTGACGCAAGCTTTGACACCGATCTGGATGACTCTAAGTCTCAATCCGGATATGTATTTCTCATGAATGGTGGAGCGGTTAGTTGGAGGAGTTCCAAACAACCTGTGGTGGCGGGATCAACAACGAAGGCCGAATATGTTGTTGCTTCAGAAGCGGCTCAGGAAGCGGTTTGGATGAAGGAGTTCATATCCGAACTAGGTGTGGTTGTGAGCGCGTCGGACCCAATGGTGATCTATCGTGACAACAATGGTACCATTGCCAATGCCAAAGAACCAAGGTCTCACAAGAATTCCAAGCATATTAAGCGCCGGTTTCACTCCATCCGTGAGCATGTCAAGGATGGATATATAAAGATTTGTAAAGTACATACGGATCTCAATGTAGCAGATCCGTTGACTAAAACTCTCCCTAGATAAAAACATGATCAACACCAGAACTCCATGGGTGTTAGATTCATTACTATGTAACTAGATTATTGTCTCTAGTGCAAGTGGGAGACTGAAGGGAATATACCCTGAGAGGCAATAATAAAGTGTTTATTATGTATATTCCACGTATATGATAGATGTTTATTTTGCATGCTATAATTGTATTAATACGGAAATGTTAATACATGTGTGTTTAATAAACAAACAGAAAGTTCCTAGTTATGCCTCTCTCATAAACTAGCTCGTTGATTAACAAGATGATCAAGGTTTCCTGATCATGGACATTGGATATTGTTAATAACGAGATCACAACATTTGTGTAATGGTGTGATGAGCATTCATCCGAAGTATAGCATTACGATCAAAGTCATTGAGTTTATATTGCTATAACAACTTACGAAGTAATCCTAATCCTTAGACCATGAGATCATGTCAATCACTAACACCGGAAGAGTTTCTTGATAAAATCAAACTTCACACCGTAACAGGGTGATTATAAAGATGGGTTCAGAACTAATAAAGTGTTATGTTGAGGCCCATGGACCGAGAGTGGAATTTGTTCATCTGATGACGGATAGATATACTCTAGGCCCTCTCGGTGATATCACATTGGTTAGCTTGCAAGCAAGTGATTTGATCACTAGAATGTTATATCACGGAACGAGAAAAGAGTGCATATCAGTAACGAGATCAAACTAGGTATGGAGATACCGATGATCGAATCTCGGACATGTAATATATCGTGAAACAAAGGGATTAAGATACTAGCGTAAAAGGTTCCGACGATCACAAGAAAGATATCGTTGAATGTGTGAGAGTCAGTATGGGTCTCCAGATCCCTCTTCTAATTATTGATCTGAGAGGGGTATCAATCATGTCCGCATTATTCACGAACCATAGGGTGACACACTTAAGAGACACCGACATCCAATTGGAGCAAAAGTTTCATTGCCGGAAAGAATAACAAGCGCAGGAATTTATTTCACTAGATACCGAAACAGGTTTTCGGGTGAAATTGCAGAAAGTGTTTTTGCATGTGAAATAGAATTATAGCAAGGGTTTATATGTGAATGTTTGTCATTAATGTAATTAAAAAAATTCTGAATAAATAAAAGGAGTTTTATTTAATGAGAGTTTGCATTAAATTTGGTGGAAATTTAATAGCAATTTTGAGTGGGATTTTGAGTGGAGGGAATTGAAAGGAATTTTGTGAGTGGAGTGTCCACCCACATGAATGAGGGGAGGGCAAGGGGGCATCCCCATGCGACGGCCACCCCCTTGGGGTTCCCCCCTCTCCTATAAAAGGCACCCCCTCCTCACTTCTCACTCACACCTCCTCGTGAAGGATATCTCTCCCCCTCTAGAATTTATTCCCCATGGTCTCGGACTAGCGAGATACATGTTCCCGGTGGCTATTCAGCAAGAAAGAGTTGTGCTTCCGCTGCATCACTGGAGCGAGGAGGCGGAGGTTGCTCGGTGTCTCGGACGTGTGTGCGAGCACGGATGCGCTGCTGATTTGCGGCGCTAGGACTTCCTCTCGATCTTGAGATCGGCAAGAGATCGTCTACATCAACCACGAGTTTAACTTGTTAAGCTTTGTCGGCCTTCAAGGGTATGTTCTCTATGGATATACATCCGCCCGTTGTTTGTATCTAGTAGATAGATCTTTGTACATAGTTGTTCCCATCGTAGGAATTTTTTTGTTTTCTATGCTGTGAACCCTACAATGCCACAGTGCGAGTTGCCAGTTTTCTGCTGTTTTTGGTTTCAGCAAAGCTAGTAAATAAATATTCTCGGAATTGGACGAAACAAAAGCCGAAGTTCCTATTTTTCCTGACACAAGACGGATTCCAAAGCGGAGACGAAGGAGAGCCATGAGGAGGACGCACCACCCCTAGGAGCGGGCCCACCCCTGGCTGCGCCTAGGCATGGTGTGGGCCCCTAGGGCAGCCACCGACCTTGCCCCTTCGCCTATATAATCCCCTCGAGGTAGAAACCCTAAGTATCCGATCAAAAATCCATGAAAAAGTCCGTAGCCACCGCCACCATCGTCCCTAGATCGGGAGGGATCCGAAGCTATTCTCGGCACCCTGCCGGAGAGGGGAGATCACCCTGGAGGCCTTTTTCATCACCATGCTAGCCTCCAGAGTGATGCGTGAGTAGTTCATCCTTGGACTATGGGTCCATAGCAGTAGCTAGATGGTCGTTTCTCCTTCTTTGTGCTATCATGTTTAGATCTTGTGAGTTGCCTATCATGATCAAGATCATCTATTTGTAATCCTATATGTTGTGTTTGTTGGGATCCGATGGATATTGAGTACTACGTCAAGATTGATTATTGATTCTATCATGTCTATGTTGTTTGTGATCTTGCATGCTCTCCGTTGCTAGTAGCTACTCTGACCAAGTACTTGCTTGTGACTCCAAGAGGGAGTATTTATGCTCGATAGTAGGTTCATGCCTCTAGTAATCAGGGAGAGTGACAAAAATTTATTAGTTTGTAGATGTGTTGTTGCTACTACGGATAAAAAAACAATCCTTTGTCAATGGGGCAATTGTATTGTTTACTTTACACACTTTGCTTAATGCAATTATCTGTTGCTTGCAACTTAATACTGGAGGGGGTTCGGATGATAACCTAAAGGTGCATTATTAGTCATAGATGCAGTTGGATTACGGTCTATGTATTATGTTGTAATGCCCAAACGAATCTCATAGCGATCATCATGACATGTATATGCATTGCGATGCGTTCTCTATCCTATCAATTGCCCAACCGTAATTTGTTCACCCAACATGCTATTTATCTTATGGAGAAACACCTCTAGTGAACTGTGGACCCCGGCCCATTCCTTCACACTGATATTCAATCTATTATCGACTGTTTACTTTCTGCAATTCCTACAAGCAACTATTTTCTTCCACACTATATGTTTAATCCTTTGTTTTCAGCAAACCGGTGAGCTTAACAACCTCATTGTAAGTTGGGGCGAAGTATTGTGGTTGTGTTGTGCAGGTTCCAAGTTGCTAGCAACACCTTGGGAGTTGGTTCTTTCTCCTACTAGTTCGATAACCTTGGTTTCATAACTGAGGGATACTTGTTGTTGTACTCATCATACCTTCCACTTGGGGTTCCCCAACGAGCTCTACGTCATTTGAGCCATCAGGGGTCCTTATGAATGTTCAAGGTCTTGGCATAAAGTCTTTAGCATGTGCAGACGTCTTGATCGCGCAGACCTTCACGTGTGCCCGTTCAGAGAAGGTCTGATGAGCCTTCCCATCTAAGATGTCCTGGGGTAATGGGCTTATGACGAGGTCCTGCAAAAGTGTTAATAACAAAAGGGAAGAAAATGATCATTTTGTGTAGAGGTGTCGATACCTTTGATAACCAGAGGAGGTCCGAGGGAGAGATCACTTGTATGAGTGGAGTACCGAACCTAGAGGTCGAGAAGGTATTCGTAATTTCAATTCATATCATATTAGAACCTTGCCTGTGCACACGTCTAACACGATGAGGTCATAGAGGGGTTTAGGTCTAGTCTAGGATGAGATAATCAGTGACGTTGACTGCTGTTTTAACTTCTCCTCTGACCTGAGGAGGTCCGCTGAGAGGATCTTCTCCATGGCCGTGAAGACCTAAATCTGAACCGGTTGGAGAGGTCTTCTCAATAGCTATTGCTTCTCAGCTCTTCTGTCGCGTGTTAATTTGTTCTATCCAGTGAAATTGAAGGTGGTGATCATAATTATATTCCTTCCTATGATGCTGACCGATGGGACGTACTGCTGCGATTGTTCAAGGATTTTTCCGTTCATGGTTGATCCTTTGCTGTTTTTTTGCGCACGAGCTATGTGTTGGTTTTTCCACTTCTCCGTTGAATCTGATCTGAACGGTCACTATTTATTCGCGGGGAGGCAGGAGGTCGTCAATCCCCTTCCTTATAAAAACCCAATCGTTCCTGAGAAGGGAGATCTATGTCATCCATCCAGACTCCCTCTTGTAATGATTTTTGCCAACTATGATTTTTGAACACAATTTTTCCAACTAGTTTATACTTGCGGTTCAAATTTTTATTATTTCACAAAATTCCTAGAAATGCATTTAATTTCCTAGAAAGAAACCAAATTTTGACATGGATCATGTAATGTGTACCTTGAGGTAGAAACATAATAAGGCGAGCAGATGAAGTTTTAATTGTTTGGCCAGAGTGTCATAAAAAAACACTACAAGGGAGTATATTATAAAAAAACATTTGCGTATTTGTTGAGTGTTTTTTGTTTGCCGAGCACAACACTGGCAAAGTTACGCGTGAAAAGGTACTCGGCAAACAGCCCGGTACTCGGCATATAACATTTTTCCTAGAGGGGCGCCTAAACCAATTGCTCATACAACCTGATGGTACTTTTTTTTTGCGAAAATTCCACTGATCTATTCATACTCATCAACAAAAGTGGAAGCAAACCTAAAAGTACTAAAAATTACAAACGGGTTTTTGGGCCATCTAGCGACGACAACAAGCAGCCGAACGAGCCGAAGGCGTGTCTCCATAAAGATCGTTGCACGGTTCAGCCACCTATCTTTGCCCCATATAATTCTGAGAGAACTCTTGGCTTCATGCAAACATTGAACACATACACATTTACACAGCATCGCATAAGCATTGATACACATATATTGATATTATCTAGCACATAGTAGGCAATATACTCTGCTTTCGTTACATACATGTTTTACACGTTTAGATAAACATTAACTATACGGCCAACAGGGGAGAACTATACCCATACATCTGCGCCTCCTCCTCATCGGCATCTTGCCCTTATTTCTGTTCGTAGTAGTACTGCGCTACCCAACGAACTACCACACAAACACACATAATACTTGGTTGCATGCTGCACCATCCCATATAGGCAACCGACACGCACACACGTACTAGCATAAAACAGTAAGAAACTAGCATATCGATTACTAGTAGTTCACCGCCGACTGGTACGTGGCGCCGGCCTTCCACCCGGCGGGGATGACGTTGCTGGCGACGAGCTTCGTGCCAGAGCTGGAGGTCAGGCGGAGCGAGAGCGGCGCCTGCAGATCCGAGCCGGCGCTGAACTTCCAGACAGCGCCCCACGAGTGCTGCATCGGCGCCCACGCCGCCCCGGCACCGCTCTGCATGAGCTCGACGGCCGAGAGGTCGCCGTCGCCGTTCTGGTACTGGACGAGCACGGCGAAGTACTGCGGGTTCGAGCCGGCGTCCACGGCGAAGGTTAGCTTCACGCCAGCCCAGTTGCACTGCACACTGCGGATCCGAAGGTAACAAAAACTGGATTAACTCAGAGAATTGATGGGAAACAGTACATGTGCCAGCCCGTGCACGGTCTGTGGCGACAAAGGTAAGAAATTATCGGATGTTCCGAAGGTGCGTGAGGTGCATGTGGCGTGTAGTGTCCCTGGCCGTTTCAAGCGGCGCACGGCGAGAGTGTGGCTAGCTACGAGCATTCATGCGTGCGTGAATATGTACGTACCGGGTGAACTGGATTTCGAGGACGCCGGCGCCGCGCAGCTGGTCGGCCTGGCCGGGCTTCGCCATGGCACCGAACGCCGTCCCGCTGAGGTCGAAGTGCGGCTCGTTCAGGCAAGGTCCGCTGGAACACTCGTCGGTGATCACCACGGTCACGGGGCTGCTAGAGCAGGCGGTGTTACCAGAGCACTTCACCTGCATACATGTATAGCCAAAACGTCACAAAAAAGACGCCGTACTAAACATGACTGTGTGTGAGCGTGCATGATGCCCGAGAACGCATTCAGTACGAATCAAATACCTGGTAGCAAGAGCCACATCCCATGCCAGACTTGTAAAGGGAAGGGCCGCCGGCGGCGATCATGGATGAGAACGGTGGCGTGTAGACGGCGCCCTTGTACCCGCATGCACCACCTGTACACGTATATATATACAAATTAGCATGAGGTGAAGCCATGAGGTATTAGCGCAACACATGCATCAGACATCACTATGGACAGTACTGTGATCACCGACTAAACTGAACCATATATAAACGCACGGATTCGTGTGACATGGTGACTAAATACATACCATCGCTTCCAGCGCCATTGGCGGCGCCGTACCATGTAGCGCCGGCGGTGGACCAACTGGAGAGCTTGCGGTGAAACTCGGCGGATGCGCAAGGGTGGATAAGCGACGTGAGAACAGCTATGGCGATGAACGACATGAGCTGCAGGAACCTGGAAGCCATGGCGAAAGTTGCTAGGAATCACGGATGATGGATATCGTGGGCTTTGCAAGGATTGGGAGGAGACAAGAAGATGTGGAATGGTGTGAGCTATGTGGGTGGATGGTTGCTCTATTTATAGGCGGCAAAACGGTGAATTGTGACTTGGTGAGCACCCACATGCATGCATGCAGAGATGAGAGATCTCGGTGGCTCCCCGTTGGATCGTGCCATGCATATGGTGCACATGGCTAGGGGTCAAACATGTTATGTCCATCTGAAATGTAATTAGCTACGTAGTACGTCCTAGCTCGTAGAGGGGGGCGGTCCTTTGTGTATAGTTCACTTATCCGATCCTTAATCGTTCGTTCGACGGGACCATGCATGCATATTGGCAGTGCGGCTCCTTTGTGACAAATTACAAGTCTTCCTACAGTAGATCTTAGCTATTGACACTGTAGCAGAGAACCATCGTCTCGAAATCGTTTTTGGCTGGTCTTCACGAGTAATGCTACATCTACGGACATTTTCTACAAAAAAATCTTACGGACAACCACCTCGTCACACACCAGATCAACACGTTCTCCACAATTCAAGTAAAGAAAAAAATTACACCCAAACGGCAGCCACCACGTCAGCGCGTAAGGTTATTCTATAGGATTATTTCCGTAGATGTAGGATTATTGGGTCTTCACATATATGTCTCTAAATAAGTGTACTTATATATTTTATTAAAAAACAATCTTCTTTAAATTTGACCAACTTCATAGAAAATTGTAGCAATATTATGGAATGAAATTAATACATTATGAAACTATATTCCAAGATGCATATGATATTAATTTGATGTTGTAAACATTGCCATTTTCCAAGATGCGTCAAACTTAAGAAATTTAACTTAAGATAAAATCTAAAAGTTAAACTTATTTGTGGATAGAGAAATACCTATCAATTGATCAACTTGCTCAAAAGGGCGTATTCTTTTCAATCTCCAATCCAGCAAGTTTCCTAGTGATTGCTATTTATTTCAGTGGCACCCAGATACACCAGGCAACACATACAGCATCTGAGAGACCGTTATTTCGGTTGGACACGTAAGATACACTAATAGCTCTTGCTAACCCCGAGACGCCTCTCCTTCCTCCCAGCCGGCCGGGCGGTCAACCAACCAACCAACCTCAGCCAATCACCGCCTTCCCCAAATCCGCGCCCGCCCCGTATCTATCAGCGCCGCCAAATAATCCTGTTCCCGTCAACTCCTCACGATAGCTCCCGGCCCGTCCGTTCCCCTCATTGACCCGGCCCGGCCACCGGGCGGCGAGCTGAGCGGCAGAAGCCGTGATTCCGGGCAGCAATGCCGGCTCGCTCGCCGGCCTCCCCCTGACAATCCTCTTCCCTCCCGCGAGAATTTGGCCGATGGTAACGTGCGCTGGGCCGGCCGGCCCGCCGGGATCCCAGTGCCATGCGTATGACGGCACACACTGCTGCACGTACTGTGGCGCGCGCTCGACGTTTCATGGCGTGGAGTTAACTTGCACGAGTCGTGGTGGTCGTAATAAGTGCGCCTCCTGTTGAGTACTGTAATCAGGTCAAAAACTCGTACTCCAGTAGATCCCAGCCGGCGACCGAGCACGGCACGTAACGTGAAGTTCTAGCACCGCCCTCTCCCTTCTGCATGCAGATGCAGGCATCTTGTCCTGGCGACCCGGAACGGATCCACCATAAATCGTTGGTCCCTCGAAATCTAACATAAGCATTCTAGATATTATAAATAGACTACTATATTCAGACTAAAATGGGGTGAAACTAATCAATAAAATGTGTCTAAATACATGTATTTTTTAAAAAGTCTGAAGGTCTAGGGTTATCAAGTAGATATTTTAAATTAGACTAGATTCCGACTAAACGGATAAAACTAAACAATAAAATATGTCTAAATACATGCATTTTTTTAAATAGAGGGTTTTACATTAGCGAGCCCAGGGAGTAGGAGTTTTGTCTATACATATCGTATCTAGCTTGCGCGTGATTCCATACACACAAATGGGAGAAATAACCCTAGATCGTTACAAAACTACCACAAGGGTCAATGGGGTGTAATGTAAGTGTAACCCCATCATCCTTTCTCAACGCCATTATGGCCCTGAAGCGAGGAGCGGCGTGAAGACATTGGTGAAAGAGGAGAAGCGTCCGATTCCTTCCTCCAATCTTTCTTTGGCGGCATTCTATACTTTCTTGGTTTCATATCTTTGCCTTCGTCCATCGTGAAATTAAATACCATGGGTATATATAGGTGGTTTTAGTTCAACAATCCACGCGCGGAAGGTCAAAGTCAATCGGGCAAGGATAGAGAATGTCTCCATTACGCAGCCAGGAAGGGGTGCCACGCCATGGGCTCTCCTGACCGGCATGTTTGGCCACTAGTTCTCTACTTCATCTTGTTATATCCATCTCAACAAAAAAATTGAAGAGTGCTCGTTGATCTTGTCCTTTCTAGAGTCCCGAAGCTCCCTAGATGCTAAAAAATACTAATATAAAGTTTTTCTATCGTCCAAAGTTAAATACCAAAATAATTGGACTATGTAGTAAATTCTTAAATCATTAAAAAAATGATGTAACTCTTAATATGATGCAAATATCAAGTATTATGACATAATAAACTACAAAGTTCATGTACATATTTTACATGCATCGCATGCTAAGAGCATCACAGTGTTGTTCTGATAATCCACAAGTGCAGGGGATCACTGTAGTACAATTCACTAATATAAACTATCTATTATTTAAAGCCCTATAACCCATTTATATGGCCTTCTATGCAAAGCTAGGAACTAGTGTGTGTGTGGTTGTTTTTTGGTACTAACTAGAAAACAGTAAAGTTTTTGTAAGAAAATACTATAGGTAAACTAGTGCAAGTAAAATGAAGCTACTGAAGTGGAGTTGGATAACCGAAGGGAGCAAGTGTTTAGGAAAATGCTATTTCATTTGGTTAGTCGTCACAATTAGTGAAGCACAAAGATAGTCTTTTTATTGTTTCTTCTAAGGAGGAGCTATGAATAAGTACAACCATATACATGAGCAAATACACCCCTAGTGATTGATCCTAAGACCAATTAAGAGCTATTAATACATAAAGTCCAACCACCTCATTTAGATCTAAGGTCCCAATGATAATACCCCCATTGATTAACCATGAATTAATACAACATGTATCTCTAAGATTTGGGATTCAGTTTTTGTCATACTCCGGCTATCCCTTATCCTATCAACATGCAATGGTGATAACCTTATGCATCCCCTAACATATGTGTGCACTCATATGTTAGTACAACAAGATCATCATAGAAGATAGCATATACTTGTATGCAACTGATACGTCGAAAACGTATCTATAATTTTTTATGTTTCATGCTTGTTTAGTATCTACTTTGCTTTGCTTTGTCCACACTTTGAGGTGCTTTTCATATGTTTTCTGGTACTAACCTATTAACAAGTTGCAACAGTGCCAGATGCCTGTTTTCTGCTATTTTTGGTTCCAAAAAAGCTAGTAAGGAAATATTTTCGGAATTGGACGGGTCAAAAGACAAAGTCAATATTTCACCGAGGAGAACACGGAGTCCAGAGGAGAGGCGGAGGGGCGCCACAGGGTGGCCACACCCCTCCCCCAGGCACGGCCTAGGGTGGGCCCGCGTCTGGGCAGGGTGTGGGCCCCCTGGCCACCTCCCAGCCTCGCCTCTTCGCCTATAAGAATCCCCCGATGCCTAAACCCTAAGCACCCGATCAATATTCCACGAAACCGTATGTAGCCGCCGCCACCATCGTCCCTAGATCGAGGGGATCTTAAGCTCTTCCCGGCAGCCTGCCGGAGGGGAGATCATCCCGGAGGCCTTCTTCTTCATCATGCCAGCCTCCGGTATGAAGCGTGAGTAGTTCCACCTTGGACTACGGGTCCATGTAGTAGTTAGATGGTTGTATATCCTCCTTGTGCTTTCATGTCTAGATCTTGTGAGCTCCGTTCATGATCAAGATCTAATCTATTTGTAATCATGCATGTTGTGTTTGCGGGGATCTGATGGATACTGAGATTACTATGTCAGATTGATTAATGGTTTTGTATATTTGATTCTATCATGTATGTGTTGTTTGTGATCTTGCATGCTCTCCGTTGTTAGTAGCTATCTTGGCCAAGTAGTTGCTAGTGACTCCAAGAGAGGGTATTTATGCTCGATAGTGAGTTCATGCCTCTACTTAATCAAGGGAAGTGACAGAAATCTCTACGGTTGTACATGTGTTATTGCCACTAGGGAGAAAACAACGGTCTCTTGTTCATGGAACAAGTGGATTGTTTACCTTACACACTTTGCTTAAAGCAGTTGTCTGTTGCTTGCAACTTAATACTGGAGGGGGTTCGGATGATAACCCAAAGGTGGACTTCTAGTCATATATGCAGTTGGATGGTGGTCTATGTATATTGTTGTATTGCCCAATCGAATCTCATAGGATCTTTTTGTCTAGTATTGCATTGTTATTCCTTGTTCAGTCCTGTCAATTGCCCTGCTGTAATTTGTTCACCCAGCATGCCATGTTTGTTTATCTAAGGAGAACACCTCTAGTAAACTATGGACCCCGGTCCAATATTTACCATTGATATATCCTCCACTGTTACTGTTTACTTGATGCAAACCATCATCACCTTCCACACCATACAGTTAATCCTTTGTTACAACAACCAGTGAGATTGACAACCTCACTGTTAGTTGGGGCAAAGTCTTGAGTTTGTGTTGTGTAGGTTTCCACGTTGCTTGCAGCACCTTTGAGGCGTTTCCTTCCTCCTACTGGTTCGATAACCTTGGTTTCTTACTGAGAGAAAACTTGCTGTTGTACTGCATCATACCTTCCTCTTGGGGTCTCCCAACGAAGTGCTGCTGCACACAATAGCAACCAACAATAAACTATATCATGATTTCCATAAACAATTTATTACTAAAACATCAATATAGAGATACAATAGATCATGGTAAAACAATATATTGTATCATACATCATGTTTGCCAAGAGATTATAGTGGGGGTGATGGAGAGTTGTTGTAGATAGTGATGGAGATGAGCCTCCCCATGGGGGAGAGGCGGCGCTAGCATGGAGGAGGCGGCAGCGGCGCCCCAACGCTCCTCCTAGGGCGGCGGCTACCCTAGGGGGCGGATGCCCCTTGCCCTTGTTCTTCCCTGGCCATGGTGCTGATCTTGAGGAGCTTCTCCCCCTCCTTGGCGGCTACCAAGGAGGAGGATTTTCGTGGCTATGGGTGGATGCCTCCAGAAATAGGGTTTCCCCTCAATATATAGAGTGGAGATAATCTAGGCCATGGGATGGATGCTCTTTGATCCAAGGGCTCATGGGCACCTCTAGAACCTTCCTAGGCTCCTCTCTGTCCTTTGGGATCTCCTTGGGTCATGACTTGGCCGAATCCATCAAGTATGGGAAGAGTTGGACTCAATCGCATCACAAACTCTCAGAATCCCAAAACTGCTTCTGTACCCTTCAGTAATCCAGGGCTAAAACTTGCGTCTGAACTCCTATGGAGGCAAATTTTATGTCTAGAATTATCATCGTCAAATTCTCCACAAGTTTCATGTTTTGACATTTTACATTCGAAGCCATATTTAGGGCTGTTGTGGCAATCTTTGAAAAATGTTCTGCAGGGACAAATTTCAGGAAACTTCAAATTTCACCATAATGACCGATTTTCTTCCATATTTGCATATTTCCTACACAACAAAGCATGAAAAAAGAACTTGTGCACCTTTTCAATTATTATTAGTTTAGTCCCACTAAATATAATAAAGTTTAAAGATAATGGGGATTTTGGCACAATAAACTACAAAGTTCATGGATGCATTTTACATACATCAAGCATCCCTAAGCTTAACATATGCTCGTCCTCGAGCATAAAGATGATAAAACTAACATGAGCTTTGGAGTTTGTTGCTTATCTTGGCTATCAAGTATCACAAAAATTTAAACAATTCATTTATTTAGAGAATAACAACAAGCATAGCATAAAGTGATACTTCTTATAATATCATACTCGATAACATAATGTTTATATTGATAAACACTAATTCATATAGTACCATGAGGCAATAGTGCATTCTTCGCATAGATAAAAGTATATTTTATAGTGGCGGTCCTATGGTCAGAATATTTGGCAAAGGAGGTTGAAAAGAGTGTATGGCTGGCAAGTAGGGAACATCATATGTGAGACATAAGCTATCAGAATAATTTTTATCTCAGGTAGGCTATGTGAATTATAGAAGATGGCGCAGTGGAATAGAAGTAAATTCCATGTTGGATTTGGATGAGTTCTAAAGTTAAATACTGTGACAGATACTACTGCGAAAGGCTAAGTATATCGTTGTCATGATAACGGCAAAGTAGGGCCTTATGAGTCAAAAGGTTCATTTTTGAACTTATTGTGGTTCTGAGCGTGGTAGTACTATGATGATCTATTGTGAGACAATAGAGAACACATAGTTCCAGCCGATGAACTAAGGTCCCACTAGTTGACCAAACATATAAAAATACCATCACATTGAAAATGAGTGATGCGTGAAGACGCGAAGATATAAAAATACACACGGACCTCAACTTGTCAGATCCGTTGAGAAAATCACATGCAAAGCATGAAAGACACTGGTATGACATAGGTGTTAAGTACTGAAGTAATTAACTAGATAATTGGCTCTAGTGCAAGTGGGAGACTAATGAAAATATGACCTAGAGACAATAATAAATTGTATTATTTTATATTTCCTCTACATGATTAAGTTTATTATTTTGTGCTATAATTGTATTGGTTCCAGATAATGATTATTTGGAGGAAAACCCTAATACATGTGTGGAATCATAAACACCATTTAGATATCTCTAGTCTCGCCTCTGAGACTATTTCATGTATCATTGCTAGTCCTGGTTTCCTGACTATCAGCAAAACAATAGTGTATTGTGGAGTTGCCGGTGATATATGCCATCGGAGTTGTTGGGAGAACAACGACGATGGATCGACCCAACATGATATACCGTGAAACGCACCGCTAATATTGTTATCGATAGTTTCTCATAAACAAGTATTGCCTTTACTAAAGATCGTTTGGCCACAAGACACATATAAAATTGGGTACAATATGGACATGGAAATATTCTTCAAACGTTGCTCTTAACGGAGTAATCATAAAGATAATTACTCTTACCGGTTGGAACGCCAATTATTCACATGGGGTGCTTGCGGAAATTGCTACTCCCAATGATGGAGAGATAAACTCTGGGGCCACTCATGTACTATGATGTTCGTCATCGTCTGGCCAGACACATGATCAAGTTGTTTAACACATGAACATCAATAGTGCGGTATGAGTAAAGAATACATGTCGGGTAACGAGAATAACCTAGTGTTTCATCTCAGGAAATGTAAAGTATCGATGGAGCAATATGATATGTATTGGACTTAATACTACGGTTCACACGATAAAGATCTTCGTGTTATTTGCGGGGTTACTACGTGTATCAAGACACCAATAGTAATCGTTGTTGCGGAATGAGTTCTAGACATGTCCACAAATATCTGAACCCATAGGGTCACACACTTAAGAGTTCAATGGAATTTAGAATATGAATACGATTGAAGAATTAGTAGAGAAGTAATTCCGAAGGTGTTCGGAGTATCTCAAAATATATCAGAGGTGTCCAGAATATTGCCAAGAGTGTTCGAAATAAGTTTTGATCATTAATGTGATGATAGAAGGGTTCCGAGAGTGTCTCGGATGGTCTCGGAATGTTTCCGAGAGGTCCTGGAAGGTTTGGAAGGAGCGAAAGGTCCCGAAAAGTTATGGAATGTACCGGGTGACCTGGGTCATCTTAGGATGTACGGAAGGTTCCATAATAGGTGCAACCACGTTGCCATAAAGGGCAAGGAAAGATACACTAGTCAAATTCGGACTCGCAAAAGTCGGACTCGTAAAAGGAAGTTGTTTATGACTAGGTTTGGATTGACCTACACCTACCAGAACTCATCCAAACTTTGGGGCTGGGTCAAATACGACCCAAGGGGCCTTGCCACCCATAAAAGGGAACCAAGGGGCACCCCAACAGGCACTTATGTCACAGCCTAGCCTTCCCCAATTTGCTGCCTCCTCCATGGCCAAAACCCTAGCTAGCACCGCCGCCCGCATGCGTGTCGCCGCCGCGCCATGCTGGCGCTGCCACCCTCCTCTCTCCTCCATCACCATGGTGTGGTGCTAAACCCTAGGATGGTATGCGCTAGGTCTTCTTCTACTACGATGTCGGAGCAATGTACGAGTTCTACCTCCGTTTGGATCTAATCTAGACGGGACTACAAAGCACTGCCGGATCTTCGTCGACATCTTCCCTTCGATCGTTGTGTTCTTGATCATAGCTCGATGAGGTGCCGCTGATCTTGTAGGTGCACTTGATTGTGCGGATCTTCACAAGGAGAAATCTTCTCGCAGCTAATCGACTAGCTACGAGAATCGACGCACCAAATACTTTGACAACGATGTCTTCATCGGTGCATGTTCATCGGAGCCATTTGTGGGATAATACATCTCCTCGTGACTCGCTAAGGCTTGTTGCGGGGATCGACGCACGACCAACATCATACTCGACGAGCTTCCGCTAGTTCAATCTTTGAGGGTATGATCAGTTGCCTCTCCCCTTACATATGATCCTGGTTATGTGATAATTTTGTTTTGTTTTGTGTAGCACGTTCTCCAACATGGTACTATATTTTTTGAAGAAAAACAACTACTATACATGGTGGCGCCGCATGTTGTTGACGCAAGTTCTGGAAGCTAGCCTCGTCGCCGGGCCTAGGGATGTCGTAATGGCTGTCGACGAAGACCATGACGCGTTTGGATAGATACATACGGCAACAGAACTATGTTGACATATTTGGCTTATCTCAATACAAGCAAATGAGATTCCGCGACCATACATCTCAATGTTAATCTTGTAGCGGCTTGATTCAACTGCTTGCACGGAAACAGAAGAGCACGCTAATGAGCCAAATACGGATCCTAATATGGCTAACTATCACTTAATAATCACTAATGACCATCATATCCTTAATTTTGGTGGACGGGTTCTATGGAAGTAGAAGCCTTCCAATTTTGGATTCAAAAAATAAAAAATCAAGTTCTTTTCACATGACCCTGAAATTCCTAGTTTGAGGATTTGTTTGCAATGCCAAGAGACACATCTCTACCAAGTTTGGGAAGCATTCCAACATCATAGCATAGACCAAACAAATTAAAAAATAAATTAAAATTTGCTTCAGATTTGAGTACGTTTGTCGACATTTTTTAACCATATTTTCAAACCGACCATAGAGATTCTAAAAAAAATAAGAATGATAAGTGGGTTTGTAACCTGGATCGAATGGAAAATATTAAACTTGCATTGTGGTTATTTGTATGGCATATGTTGGATTTCCAAATGACAAGTGGATCTGTGTCATTGGAATTTCCTAAACTCATGGACTTTTCTTATACCTAAACTAAAATTGTGGACTTTTTTTAATGTACGGCCCTTTTCGAAGAGTAGTTGCCTATCAGTGGCTTACTTGATAATATTCAACACACGCCATGCCTACCTCGAACAAGTCGCAGCACGCCCTCCTCCTACTTCCTCCTCCACTGACGCACCTCCAAAATTATGACTATGCCATTATGTCCTCAGAGCAGAGAGCCAGTGAGTTGTCCCATCAGCTTCGCTTCGTCTTTAACATCAACATTGATTCTCACCTTAGTTCCACTCACCTGCCCCATTAAACCCCGATAACCTCCTTCCTATTTGACTTCTCTCCTTCCCAACAATCCTACAAGACCTCACCTTCTCTAATCCCCCTCTTCATTGACAAAAGGTCTATGTCCCAACAGTGCACCCATGTACACCTTCCAGCTAACGCCCACCGCAAAGGAGCTCTAGTCGTTCGGGGTCAGCACGGACAATGCCTTGCACATTTGGGCCTTTACCCTAAATAGGACCGATGGTAGTTGGCGTGTTCCTTCCTCGACGAGAGTAGCTACGGTGACCAAGCATGCCACTGCATGTGTAGTACACTATATCCATTGACATGATACTTATAGAGCACCATTCTGCAAATATCACATCCCTCAGAGTGGTACAACAGAAACATTACGTGTCCATATTACAAACATACACACATAATTGTTATTACAATACCAAAAGATTAGCACTTCAAGTTATTCAAACTTACAAACCAAACTTATGAAGTTTCAGTGGAAGATCAAAGTTTCAAACTCATAACTAGAATTGAACTCAACGGTTTATTATCTAGAGTTTGTGCTGCTCGGCTCATCTGGACTACTATAATTATAGGCAACTAATCGGACTCGTTGCCCTCCAATCTATAACGTATCCCGTAGTCCACCCCTTACACTCCTTAGGATAGGTCTGGTTCCTCGTAGTAGACATCCTCTTGTCCTTTAGTAGCGTACATTGGAGTGTCTTCTGGCTCCTCAGAGTCTAAGCAGGGGATCAAAGGAAAGAGTGAGTAACAGCGTTACCCAACAAGTTCATTATATGCAAGGTGGGAAGTTTGACGCTCTATCTACCACCTCGGACTACCAGTCCTTGGCACTATTCAGTTTTCATAAACATTTCTTCAAAGATTCATTTTAATATAAAAACTATGCCCATCAGCCTTCATAGGTTGACTAGAACTTCATGGAGTTCATTTCCCGCCGCGTTTGCAGTTCCTTTCTAGAATAGGGGTAACAAGTTATAGTTCTTACACTCTAAAAAGGTGTGTTGCTTTACCCATGAGAGATCAAATCCTTGTTGCACAACCGGGCATACTTTTCCGTTCACAATTCCATGATGTGGGGCCTAGTAGATGATCCAAGCCAATCACTGCCCTTCTCTGTGACCCCGCATGTCTCCCTGGTGTACGCCATGCCCACATATTGAATTACGTCAATGGTTAGTACAGACTGTTCAGATGCCAGAACTACCGTGGGAAGTTGAGGGTTCCCACCCATATGCTGCATATCCTCTAAGAATTACCAATCACGCTACAAGGATAACAGCCACGGCATGCGCATCTGGCTACATGTGAAAGGAAGAAGATCTAGCTGACTTCTCCATCCCATTCCAAATCTCATGGTTAACGCGTATTATACGGCACTAGAATCACCGTTGTCATGGGTTATTAACTCCTGATGAATCTTACTGCAAATGGAATCCTAAGTTCCATTGCCAATCTTATATTTGACATCACTTAGGATGATAATACCATTTTATTTATTTGAGAAAATAGTATTTTATTTCTTCTCTTTAGAACATATGTGACAACACACAATTTGCAAATACTTTGATAAAACTCATCAAAGGACATGAGCAAGTGATGAACTTGCCTTGTGATTGCAAGGTAGTGAAGTCGGATGCTTACACTCGACCTTGAGCTTCTTTTTCTACAAAACACCATTATTTCCCGGTAAGGACAATATTTAAAGAATAAATAATGAATATGCATAGTAATGCAATGCATCATTTTATTATTTATCTTCTTTGTGTGTTTTACCCACATTATCAAAGTTCTAAAGTTTCTTTATTAATAAAAGAAAGTTAGTAGTTGATAATTCCTAAAATCTTGTAAATATTATATTTAATATTTTTGTGGTATAATACATTGATATAGGAGTTTAAAACTATTTTTTATTTAATTTTAACTCTTATTAATATTTTCTTAAAATTCTATTTAATAATAATTATTTCAATTTAGGAAATTTTATTTTATTAATCTAATAATACAATTTAGTATTTTCTAAAATAATATATCTATTTAGGATTGTAGAAGTGAACTTTATTTATTTTTAGGTATTTTATTTGTTTTTATAAAATTCCATAAGGAATATATATTATAAAAATAACTAACCTAAATTTATTCTACTAAAATGGAATTCATTATTTTTATTGGGTAGCTTAAATTTTTATGACTCATGGATATATTATTTGTATTTTTGGGATTTTTATTCATTTTTCTTAGATCTTATTAAGTTCTAGGGTATTTTGGTCTTTTAATAAATAGATTAGGGTTTAGTTTTCCTTTTAAAACTTGGGTTGGACCATTTGGTTGGCCCAACCCGACTCGGCCTAGTGGGTGATGACCCACAAGTATAGGGGGTGTATCGTAATAGTTTCGATAAATAGGAGTGTCGATCCCAACGAGGAGAAGGTGTTAACTAGTTGTATGGAGCAGGAAATCTCTGAAATACTTAGCAAACGGATTTTTAGAGGTTTTCTGATAAAGCAAAGAAACAAAGTGCAAGTAATAAAGACAACGAACAACTGCAACAAGTGGCCCAATCCTTTGTTAGCAAAGGACAAGCCAGTGGAAATACTTATAAGGACCAAACGTTCTCGAGGACACATTGGAATTCTGTCAAGTGCTTTTGCTTCAAATAGCCGAGTAGTCTTCTTTGGTGTTGTAAGTGTTGTGTGGGTGAACTTGTGCTAATGTACCGACCTTACTTGGACTAATACATACTTGTGATGAAAACCCATGCAAGCATCCGCAACTACATGAAAGTAATTAAGATATTAACCTAACCACAGCCTTAAACTCTGAGATCCTACGCTCCCTTGTGCAATGGTGTCCTAACGGGGTTCAGGTTTCTATCACTCCGACAACCCCACAATTAGTAGCCAAATACACAATGCGTTCCCCTAGGCCCATAAATGGTGAAGTATCATGTAGTCGACATTCACATGACACCACTAGAAGAATAGCACCACAACTTAAATACTAAACCATTGAATAATATCTCAACACAAATCCACTACTAACAACATGACTTCTCCCATGTCCTCAAGAACTAAATGAACTACTCACAAGACATCATATGGATCAAGATCAAAGATGATATGGTGATGGATAACAATCTGAACATAAATAATAATCCAATGGTTCCACTCACAAGCATCAACTACAATAGTAATCAACACCAGGAAAGTTTCCCCTAAGATCTATGCAAGTATTCAACACGATTGTTACAGCAGGACGGAGTGGTGATAATGGTGCTGGTGAAGATGATGGTGTGGATGATGATGATCCCGATGAAGTCTAGCTTGATGATGGTGTTGATGGCAATGATCTCCCCTCTCCGGGAAGGAATTTCCCCAGCAGAAATCTATCTGCCGGAGAGCTCTTTCTCTCTTGGTGTTTTCTGCCCCGCAGAGGCGGCGGAACCTTTCTGTGGTCGCTCCCCGTGTCTTAGGGTTTTGAGGAGAAGATATAGGCGAGAGGGCGGAGTCGGAATCCAGCCAGGTAGGTCACACCCCCTGTAGGCGCAGGGCAGGGTGGCCGTGCCTGGGGTGTGTGGGCCCCCTGTGGCCCATCTCCGCCTCCCCTTGTGTCTTCCTTCGTCTTCTGGGAAATTATTATTTTCCAATATTTTTCTGGTAGTTTTCTGATCTTCGCAAAATTGCAATAAAACACCTCTTTTTCCATCAGAATCCTGACTCCGACAGTTCATCGTCCAAGAATCATCCAACATGCAAAAATAGATGAAAAGACATAAGTATCACCTCTTAATATGAAATATATCAATGAATAGAGGCAAATTATGATATAGAATGGTGATGCAAATTGGACGTATTAACTCCCCCAAGCTTAGACCTTCGCTTATCCCCAAGCGAAAACTGAGCTTGATAAACATGCCCACAGGTTTATGGAGTGAAGTATCGATAAAAGAATACGGACAAGAAGCATCACACTTACCATTACACAACTCATAGAAGAAGGCAAATCACCATTATATAACTTAGCTTGCAACAAGTACAAGAGTCACAATAGAGATGCATAAATATAAATCATAATTGGAATTGGGAAACTTTGTTCTTGGTCAGAGAACAGTTGGCCAACAGTTTCACAAAAAGTTTTGAAGAAGTTTCACACCAAGAGTACTCTTTGCTCAAACATAAAAGGTTTTTCACAATGATGGCTTTCAAAGTAATACTCAATAGATAAGAGTTTTGTGCAAACAAGGAAGATAGAGAACATGATTGAATAAATAATCATATGAATGCCTGAAACACAACAACTCAAATGCTTGCTGGAGATAGAGAGGAAGTAGGTTTACTGACTCAACTTAGAAATAGGAGAAAGGTCCTTCATAGAAGGAAGCAGGGATTTCAAGTCAAAAAGAGATTCCAAAATATTACGGTACTTACTAGCTTTGAGCCCTCATTGCCCCTATCATAAGCATCATGAAGTGATTAAGGTTAAAGTGAACAAAGATGGAGTATATGCTTGACGAAATATAAGTTGGCAATCTCATGTCCCTAGAGTACGAGGGCCGCTCCTCATGCTACTCAACTTTAGTTACCGGTAAGTTCTTGTCATTGTAAGTACATGTGTATAATACAGAACCGCCAACGGGGTACCCCTTGCACATGATACATGAGCTATCCCATGATAAAAATTACAAGGCAAGCAGACAGTGAGCATCTCAGCAATCTTTTTATTTCCTATTTGCATAGGTTTTTATTGAGGATGTTTCACAGATTGCTCACTATGGTGATGCTGCAAGTTTCCACCATGATTAGGCATGGCTTAGGCTAGCGGCCCAGGCATTTCTCTAACACACATACATAACTCCATGGACTTACAAGATCCCCTTTTATTTCACACCGACGACATCCGCAAACAAAAGAGCATGATATCAATTGGATATGTATCCATAAGTGTTGAAAGCATTCCCCGTGACAACACGGTTCTGCTAATCCCAATGTATAGATGCAAGCATATACAACTTCAATGACACAATGGTTTAAGTTTATTAGGGGCAAGGAAATAAGGTGTGCCATCAAGTTCGTGAGAGCTTTACTAACTAGTTTTCTCATAACAAAATAGTTTTTAATTCGAAAGATAGATGAAGCTTGAGAATCTGCTTAGAATAGCAATAATGCTAATAGGTAGATATGGTGGACACAAATGGCATAGGTTTGGTTCAAAGGGGTTGGAAGCATGAGAAGTATGCCTTCTCAAAACAGGTTTTTGGCTAGCAAGGCTAGGTAGCAAGCAAAAGAGTTGAAGGAAACAAGTAAACCTACAAGTGATAAAGCCAAACATGCAATCTTCCTTGAAGACAAAAAATATCTTAAATAAAGAATACTAAGCTTATGAGCCAATCAAGAAAGAAAACAAAAAGATACAAAATACCTGTAAGCTTTTTATCTTTTCCTTTCAAACCTCAAAAAGTGTTGCTACTGACCAGAGCTCGATTTGCCAAATCCAATTTAGATCTACTTGATGCTCCCAAAGTGGTACCAATACTGATCAACAAGATCAATCATATAATAGAGATTGCAAACTAAAATAAGAAGTGCAAAACGTAAAAGATGAAACTTCTCATTAGTACTCCATAAAGGCACTCACACCAAGGGATACATAGAAACTAAAGGAGAGATACTTCCACAATGCAAACCAACCTATAAGATAACTTCTCTACCAAAGATATGAATCCACTAAAAAGGTAAAAGATAAAAGATAATGATGTGATACCGCGGCACTCCCCCAAGCTTGGAACAAGCCAAGGGGATGCCAAACCTGATGACGAATTACTCCTTCGGTGGCGGTGGTGTTCTCTTGTTTAGGGTAAGGAAACCCTCCAGCATCTTACGAAGCATGTCATTCTCCTCTTGAAGTATATCCACCTTCATCCTCAAATCATGGTACTTATCACAAAACTCGTCAGTGGTTCGAAGGGCTTCCACTACCTCAGGGCAGGATCTGAAGTCTGGAACGGAGGATATGATCCTCTGCATGTTATGAGAAGAAGCACGTCCAGTGTTAATTGCTCCTACAAAAGTAGGTTTCCTTGCCCTTGACCCTGTGGCGGTTTCTTCCTCCATATTTACTTCCTCCACGGGCTTCTTGCCTTTGTCATAGGCGGAGACCATGATGCTCTAAACTTGAGAAGATTTCCTGACAGAAACAGATCGAAACAAAAACACGATGAGAACACAATATACGAACCTCGGGGGATATGGGTGGTTATATATTACGAAGTTTCAACGCATAAGCAAGGTAATGGTATGAAAACGAGGCGGAGACGGAGATCGGGGGGCTCACACCCCCTCCAGGCGCGGCTAGCTGGGGGCCGCACCTGGGGTGGGTGTGGCCACCCCGGCCTCCGTTTCCTCCTCTGTTTCATTTCATAACCTTCTGTATGTAATAAAAGCATCAAAAATATAAAAAGATTAGGCTTTCACGAACCTTCCGTTTTTACCACTTTTACATATTCAAAGACGAACTCTACACACTCCTTTTCTCCTTCTCCTAGAAATTCCTTTTCTCACAAGGCAATACTCAAACTTAAATGGCAACATTAGTGTAAGCAAAAACAATAAACCTTAAGGTTCACACTTCAACTAAAATCCAACAAAACAAAAGCTACTGTATCAACTCCTTCCCAAAAACCCAAAATAATCTGGAAGGGAATCAATAAAAGAGGCAAATGCAAATGATGACAGAAATCTGTCAAAATAGACCAGCAGGTAAAGATTGATTTTTTCGAAAACCCTCTGTTGCTCAAATCAAAAAGTGCAAAACTAATTAAAGTTGGGTAACAACTTGGAGAACAAGCACAAAAAATACAGCTCCATCCGAAGTACTGAGCTCCCTCACAAATTTTTACAATGCAGCACAAAAATCTGTCCCAGTACAGCCACTTTTCACAACTCCTCTACTTCTCAAAAGTAGTTGAACTTGACTCAAAAACCAAAACAAAAAGGATAAGGAGCGGTTATTACAGAGGTAATAACTTCCAAGACTCGACAAAACTATTGGGTTATCTCCCAAGAAGTACTTTTCTTTAATGTCTTTAAGTTAGGCTTGATAGTTTCAAAGATGCTTACATAGGAGATAGATATCTGAAGTGAAAGAGAGCATCAAGAAGCAAATATCCAATGCATTTGAGTCTAACCCACTTCTTATGCATGGGGGTATCATGAGAAAACAAATTATTGAAACAAAAAGTCACCAGCATAGGAAGACAAAACAAATGCAACTTCAAAGCTTTCAACATAAAACGGGGAAACTTAGCATTATTGAGATGCATAAAACCATGTTTCCCTCTCTCATAATAACTTTCAGTAGCACCTTGAATAAAGTTGACAATATAACTGTCATAGGAAACAACTTTATAATCAGAATGAGCATACATACAATCACCAAAAAGAGGTCCAAGGTCATAAACCGGATCAATAGAACACAAGGAGCTTTAGAAAATTTGGAAAATTTAAACTCATAAGAATCTCCATCAAACTTAGTTAAAACTTTCTTCTTCTTACAATCTATAATAGCTCCACAAGTGTTCAAGAAAGTTCTACCAAAGATGATAGGACAAGTTTTACTAGCTGCTGAATTAAGCACTAGAAAATCAGCAGGATACTTAATCTTACCGCAAAGGACCTCCACATCTTTTACAATAACAATAGGGCAAATGGTTTCCTTATTAGCAAGGTGAATAACCACATCAATGTACTCAAGCTCGCAAGGACCAATCTCATGCATAATTTCCCTGTAAAGCTCATAAGGAATATCACTAGAACTAGCACCAATATCACATAAACCATAATAGCAAGGATCACCAATTCTAACATAAAGCACAGGAACACTAGCTTTTCTATCTTTTCTAGGATGAGAGAAAATATTAGAAGTGTCTTCACAGAAGACAATATGCTCATCCTCTATATTTCTAGTGACAAGGTCTTTCACAATCGCTACCACAGGCTCAATATTAATTTTCTCATCAGGTTCCACAGTTTTCTTTGTACCTTTGTTATTCGCACTGATTATCATATAGTACTCCTTTACCTTAGCTGGAAAAGGTGTTTTCTCAACATAAGGTCCAGGCACAATATGATTATTAGTACAAACTTTGGTGCTTCTAACAGGAGCATGACTAACAACATCTTTATAAGGTTCATGGTACTTATTCCACTTATTTTTGAGAATTTATATGTAAGAGGCAAAGGCTTT
Source organism: Avena sativa (assembly GCA_916181665.1). Classification (NCBI taxonomy): domain Eukaryota; kingdom Viridiplantae; phylum Streptophyta; class Magnoliopsida; order Poales; family Poaceae; genus Avena; species Avena sativa. The sequence continues at coordinate 157,754,115 of OV702294.1, read as the reverse complement.
AAAACAATTGGCAATACTTTGGGAGTAAAGTCCAAACTCATTGCTAATATCATGGAAGTCATCAGTTCCCATAAAGATTTTATGCATTCATAATCATAGTTTATACCTGACTTTCTCCCTTTGTCATTCTCCCAAGCTTCAGTGTTCTCTTGAATACAGTCTAGTAGATCCCATTTAGCTTCTTCCTTCATACGCGTGAATGATCCAGCACAAGAAGCATCTAGTAAATCTTTACCATGAAGAGAAAGCCTAGCATAAAAGTTATTGATAATAATATTGTTAGGGAGTTCATTAATAGGACACTTAAGCATTAGTAAATTCAGTCTCCCCCAAGCTTTAGCTGTAATCTCTCCATCACGAGGCCAAAAGTTATATATCAGATTCCTATCCTTATGAATTTCACTGGGAGGATAAAATTTAGAATAAAAGAGAGGCACTAATTCCTCCCATTCCATGGATTGTCCATTCTTCAGCAGCTTATACCATTCTTCAGCTCTCCCTTTCAAGGATATAGAGAGTAACTTCTTATTCACATGTTCAGTTGTGATACCTACACACTTAAGCAACCCGCAAAATTCATGGATAAAAAGCAAGTGATCACCGGGATGGACAGTTCCATCCCCTAAATAATAATTATCCATAACACGATCAACAATACTTGTAGGTATTTTAAAAGGATCTATCTCAACAGGTGGTGATTCATCTACTACTCTAGCGGTAGTAGTTTTCCCAAACAGAAAACCAAGTGGGTTATCCATATTGGAAACAAAGTAACAAACAGAAATAAAAAACAACACTCACAGTAGAAGTTTCCTTTACCAGTTCCACTCTTCAATAGCGCTTCACTTCCCGGCAACAGTGCCAGAAAATAGTCTTGATGACCCACAAGTATAGGGGGTGTATCGTAGTACTTTTGATAAATAGGAATGTCGATCCCAACGAGGATAAGAAGGTGTTGACTAGTGGTATGGAGCAGGATATCTCTGTAAATACTTAGCAAACGGATTTTTAGAGGTTTTCTGATAAAGCAAAGAAACAAAGTGCAAGTAATAAAGACAACGAACAACTACAACAAGTGGCCCAATCCTTTCTTAGCAAAGGACAAGCCGGTGGAAATACTTCTAAGGACCAAACGTTCTCGAGGCCACATGGGAATTCTGTCAAGTGCTTTCGCTTCAAATAGCTAAATAGTCTTGTTTGGTGTTGTAAGTGTTGTGTGGGTGAACTCGTTCTAATGTACCGACCTTACTTGGACTAAGACATACTTGTGATTAAACCCCATGTAAGCATCTGCAACTACGGTAAAGTAATTAAGATATAAACCTAACCACGGCCTTAAACTCTAAGATCCTACGCTCCCTTGTGCAATGGTGTCCTAACGGGTGTTCAGGTTTCTGTCACTCCGGCAACCCCAAAATTAGTAGCCAAATACACAATGCATTCCCCTAGGCCCATAAATGGTGAAGTACCATGTAGTCGACGTTCACATGACACCACTAGAAGAATAGCACCACAACTTAAATACTAAACCATTGAATAATATCTCAACACAAATTCACTACTAACAACATGACTTCTCCCATGTCCTCAAGAACTAAATGAACTACTCACAGACATCATATGGATCAAGATCAAAGATGATATGGTGATGGATAACAATCTGAACATAAACAATAATCCAATGGTTCCACTCACAAGCATCAACTATAATAGTAATCAACATCTGGAAAGTTTCCCCTAAGATCTATGTAAGTATTCAACACGATTGTTACAACAGGAAGAAGTGGTGATGATGGTGTTGGTGGAGATGATGGTGTGGATGATGATGATGATGATCCCGATGAAGTCTAGCTTGATGACGATGTTGATGGCGATGATCTCCCCTCTCTGGGAAGGAATTTCCCTGGCAGAAATCTGTCTGCTGGAGAGCTCTTTCTCTCTCGGTGTTTTCCGCCCCGCAGAGGCAGCGGAATCTTTCCGTGGTCGCTCCTCGTGTCTTAGGGTTTCGAGGAGAAGATATAGGCGAGAGGGCGGAGTCAGAGGCCGGCCAGGTGGGCCACACCCCTATAGGCGTGGGGCAGGGGTGGCCCGCGCCTGGGGTGGGGTGTGGGTCCCCTGTGGCCCATCTCCACCTCCCCTTCTGGCTTCCTTCGTCTTCTTGGAAAATATTATTTTCCAATATTTTTCTAGTAATTTTCTGATCTTCATGAAATTGCATCAAAACACCTCTTTTTCCATCAGAATCCTGACTCCGGCAGTTCATCGCCCAAGAATCATCCAACATGCAAAAACCGATGAAAAGACATAAGTATCACCTCTTAATATGAAATACATCAATGAATAGAGGCAAATTATGATATAGAATGGTGATGCAAATTGGATGTATCAGTGGGTTGCCTGGTACTGGCCACGATCGGCCCAGTGCCCAGCTCTTACTCTCTCTCGTGCGCGCATGACTCTGCTCCTCCTCGCTAGCGTGTGCCGCCGATGTCGCCGCGCGATTCCGGCCGTCTCTGGCCTTCCTGGCCGCCGCCGTGGTGCTGAACGCTGCATACACCGATGCCATGCCTTCCTGTCTAGTTCGATTTGCCGCCCGTGCCTTCCATCAACTACGTCACCACCTTGCAGCTGTCTAGGGTTTCTACCCCTAGCTCCGGCGTGGTACTCTGGCGATGTGGACGGTGCTACTTTGGTGCGGTGGCGCCTCTGTGGTGTTGCCGGTGCTACGTGTGCTTCCGTGACTGTCGAGTCTATGGCTTGGTGCGGGTTGAAGCGCCTTCGGGTGCTCCCCGTGCGACCGTGGACCTTGTCGTCGGCCACCATGCTTCCTCTTCTATAATCTAGCTAGGACCTGTGGTGAGTCTCCTCCTCTCCCTTCTTACTTCCTCTATCTCTCTCACTATCCTCTGCGTGCTTGCAGTGAGCAAACTCTAATTAGGGTTCACCCCATGTGCTAGGGTTCTTCCCCTTGTTTTGTTATTATCCAAGATAATGGAATTTACCTTATGCAAATACCCATTGTAACTAGGCTGTGTAGAATTAATATCTATTGGTGGTCTTGGAATTGATGTCAGTAGATCTATTAGATGATTTCTTATCTGATATTTACTTGTTGTTACTTGTAAGTCTGATGATGTTGTGGCTCTGATCTAGATTGAGATATAATTATTGGTGATGATTGACTTTTTCAGTGCTAAAGCATTATAGTTGGGTTCTTTTTCAAATGATACTGATGAACTCTGATGATAGCATTTTTTAAAGTAACATAAATGATTCCTAGATTGCTATTTAGGAAAATGATTGATAAACCTTTTGAGAAGATTTAGCTATGAATCCTATATGTAAGGATTACTGAGTTAATATAGATTTTTGTGACACCTTCTATTGAATGGTACACAATTTCTGCCTGATATTATGTTTTTCCTAAACTGTACTTTAAATTGGATTTGTATTGGTAAGAGTTGAAAAACTCATCAAGTACACTGTTACTCTTGTTGAGTTTATATTGGTCTTTGATGCTGGTATGAGGCTAATCTAAAGTAAGAACATATGTTTTTACTTGGTGCTGTTTTTCTCATGTATTCCATGATAGATATACCATGCTCTTTCATAAATTCAACTATGTGTAAGCATGATCAAGATAGTAGATCAAAGGATTTGAGATGTACCCTGGTTCTAGGGTAGACTGTGGTAGCTTTGTATTTGAGTTGCCTGCTACTCTAGTACTTGTGGTTGCTATATTCTGAATCTGTTGTCACTGCTTGATCTTGTTCTGCACCTCCTGGTACTGCTGCTGCCCTTGACCTTGTACTGCACCTCCTAGTGCTGCTTCTATTGCTCTTGGCCTTGTCATGCACCTCCTGGTGCTGCTGCTGCTTTTGCTATCCACCTATTCCACCCCTACCATTAGGTGACCATCTTGGATGGTTTCTTGGTCGATTGTTTTGGTGAGTTGTGGTTTGATCTGCTAGAAATCTAGCAAGTGTTGGCGATGTTTATTGTGTGTGTTCTTGAGATAGAGCACTAGTTGTGGCTGTGAAGTAGCAGTGCTGGCTTGATGTGTGCGAGTGTGGTTTTGTTACTTCTATTCTCTCACTGCTGGTCGACGGCACATTGCATACAATTAGATGAGTGAGTTGTTTCACTATGCTCCTCTCCTTTGGATCAGATCGAGTGAATTTGATTTACTGTCTATCCTTTTACTATTTTCTGATATGGTGAAATTTGTCCCTTTTACTTTGGCTTATGATGTTGTTCTGAAGCTTTTTGATGTGAAAGAACAGATACTTCACATTGGTGAAATTTGCCCCTTTTATTACTCAATAAGGTAAAAGTGAACAGTGCACTTCACTGTTCCAAAATGAGAGTAAAACTAACAAAAAATTCTTTGTTTTTCTTATTTCCTTTGTTTTGCAGGTACAGAAGCTTTGATGATCAAGATTTAGTTTAGAATAGATAGGTAGTTTAGGTTTTGTTTATTTAATTTATTTGTAATTTTTCATTTATTCACTTTGTAAAGATCCTTGTAAGAATATTATTTATTCAATAAAGTTTCCTTTTATTTGAGAATTGTTCCTGTAATATACTTATTTGATATATATTTATATTTGGATTGTTGTATTTGAATAAATGAAAAAAATAAGAAATACTTTCTTATTTATGTTATTCTTCTTGTATTCTTTTCAAGTATCATTATTGTTTATAAATATATAATATTCAAACAATATAAACTAAATCATTTTGAAAATCAAGCAAAAACCAATGACTTCTAATTTTTAAATCTTTTCCAAATGATTCAAATTTAAACTTGAATTCAAATTGTTTACCCCCAAAATCTTTTTGAATTCCTAGAGATCATGTCAAAATTTATAGCAATCACTATAAAGAGCTAAACCTACCTGAAAATAGTGAAAGAAACTCTGATCTCTCCAGGATTTAGTTTGGTGAAAAATTTACCCCAATTTTACAGATGAATGCATGCAAATGCACAAATTCCTATTTCTACCCTTCGTTGGTTCCTGAATGGTAGGATGTTACAGCTGTGGCCGTAGTCACGAGCGCCACATGTATGATCTCAAGTAGAATAAGGACTACACACTGACAATTCGTTTCGCCAATCCAAGGACACCACTCTACTCTACGGTCGCGCCTACCACTGCTGCTGCGTGATGGTGGTGTTCATCCACGCCAACATGCACACCAACTAATGGGACTAGTTCACCAACGACGGTAGATTCATCCATTGTGTCATCCCGGAGCTGCCGATTGCGGAGGTGGCAGCGACATCGGAGGACCAGCTGCCAATGGCGTAAGTGGCATTGGTGCAAATGGAGCAAGAATAGGTGAGAGGAGGTGTTGGATCAGTAGCTGTGCAGAACTGATGGGTGCACTGCCAGTTCTACTAGTATCGAGTCATCGTTAATCATGATTGTAAACTTCTGCTCGTAATGAAAATTTCTATTTTAGTTTCTTCTCAATTAGTATTCTACTCGTAGTCATCATTGTAAACTTATATTTTAGTTTCATCAGATAACTGCAAACTCTTTTCTATCCCAGTTCTATCGGAAGTTGTTAGTCAAACACAACTAAAGTTGGTCCCATTATAATCATACACACCTCTACTTGGTTCCTAAGTGTCAAATGTCAACGAACTTGGTCCCTTAGTGTCAAACGCCAACGAACTTACCCCAGGTGCGGCAAGGTCCGAACCCATAATCTAGGCAAATTGTATTTTCCTCCGCCTTGCTAATCCTCTGCCATTCTAACGCATTTTTGTAATAATGAACAGTGGCACATAATTTTCCTCCTCTGCCTCAGTGATCCCATGTCAATCCAGTTTTGGCTCGCTGAAAAACTAGCCATTGAGCTTGTCATGGGCCAGATGATTCTCTCTTACTATTTATTCTGATTTCGAATGAAATGCTTGCCATTTTCACCCATACTTTCACATACACATCTACAATCTCTAGAACCAAGCCATGGATGGAATCAACCTAAGGCTATGCAAGATATGCTTCGATGGCCTTCCTATAAAATCTATGAAGATGGAGGTGTTGAACTAGCTCCTCCGCAACTTTGTCCGGGAGGTGCCCCTTCAGGTGACATGGTTATACCCTGCGGGTACACGACTTTAGCATACCTAGTCCAACCTAAGGAAGGCCCATGAGAATATACGCGGACCATGCAGATTTTCGGGTGGCCCAAGCCCATGACGTCTTTGGATCCTTGGAGAGCAAGACTAGAACAGATAGAATATTCAAAGAGAACAAACCCTAAAACCCGTAACCGACTCAATCTATGCCCGGGACCTGCCTATCTCTATATAAAGGCTAGGAGGGCACGACGAGGAGGCTCTCTTACAATCTCTCACAACCACCGCATACACACCTTCACGCTAGATCGCATCTGCGCACCCCTGTAACTTTTGGTTCCGCCGTAATCAAGAGCAGACAAGCAGGAGTAGGGTTTTCCCTCCGGGGGCCTGAACCTGGGTAATCTCGTGTCCCCTGGTTGCATGTCTGTTAACCGTTCCGCGATCTCCAGCATCCCCATCTTCTCCAAAACCCAAGTCCATAACAATGGGCATTGACGAGATCAAACCTTTTCAATTGGCACCGTCTGTGGGAACTGGGGACGTTGATTGTGCGATCGTGACGGTCCCGACCAAAGCGATCTACAACTCCTCGGCGACAGAGAGCCATCTCCTCTTCGTCGCTTTCGACTTCACCGCCCACTCGCCAGCCACCCTGAAGGACTTCGAGCCCATTGGCGACGGGCTCGAGATCCTGTTTGGGAGCTTCTGCTTCCAGGTGGGGCAGGCCGGCACTCTCCGCCTCCCAGAGCGGGTGCCCATGCCATCGATCAGGCCCGCCTCATGGGCCCCGAATCCCGTGCTACGCACATCACCATCAACAGATGAGTCATATGACAGCAGCAACTGCAACTCAGATCTGTGTGATCCACCGTCGGATGAAGGGACCTACGATTCCGGATCCAAAAGCTGCGGCAGCAGCGATCCACCCAACGGACGCTACCAATGCGCCGTGGTCATCCAGAGCGACGTGGACAAGCACGTACCCAATCCGCAGGGTAGAAACGGGGAAACCGGGAGACGATCATCCCTCCCACCCAATGAGGACGACACCAACACTAGTCAGGTAATCCACCTCAGTGAGGAAGGATGGAACCAAGCTCGCGAAGCCGTAGCGGGCAACAAGATCCTGCCTGTGGGTGCCTCACGAGACCTACTGATGGCATACCACCTGCTCCTCATTGAAGAGCACAAAAAACAGGTGAAGATGCAGGACGTACTCGACAAACGCAAGCAAGCGGCCTTAGAGTCTAGCGCGTGGAGAGCTGCGCTCTCCGCCATAGGCCTCTCCAGCTCGCACGGCAGCAACGCCAACAAGCATCGTTCTTGCATAGAGAACATGGACCCCGCCGCACGTCGTGAGGTGACCCGAACCCTCAACACATCCTTCATGGAGATGGACGCCAATGGCAACATCATCCCGAAGACGCCACAAGCTGCGATCATGGCAGCTACCACATACCTCGCATCCCATCCACCTCCGGTGGGGGACCCGAAGAGGGCCATGCACAATTCCGCATTAGCCGGACTCGGACTCGTCGGAGCTACGCTCCACGGGGAAACTCATGAGGAGCCAAAGAAGAAGGCTGCGGTCAGATTCAACCGTAGTCCCACACCCACATCCGACGAGGAAGAACACGACCTACCTCGCCGGCACAAGAGCTCGCGGCATCGCAGCCGCGACTACGATGCTAGAAGCGGGCTCACCCAACGCAAGATCGACAAGGCACGCACCAAGCGCGTGTGCTCATCCGAATCCGAAGAGGATGACGATGAGGGAGAACTCTGCGGAGATCGATGCTTCAGCAGATCTGTTCGGCGGACGCAGATGCCACGGAACTTTAAGTTTCCTTCGGATACTCCGAAGTTCGATGGCACACAGAACACTAAGGCATGGCTCAGCGACCACCTGTCATCCGTCAAGTTGCACGGCGGAAACAAAAACACCGCCCTACAATGCCTTCAGTTGCAGCTGACAGGCACCGCCCGGATCTGGCTCAGCAGCCTATCCTCGGGATCCATCCGAAGCTGGGAGGAACTGGCGTACAGTTTCATCCAAAACTTCAAGGGAACCAGCAAGAGGCCAGCCTCAATCGAGGAGCAGCGGGCCTGCACCCAACGAACGGGTGAATCCATTCGCTCGTACATACTATGCTGGTCCAACACCAAGAACTCCGCGGCACACATCTCTGAGGAGAGAGCGATCGACGCCTTCAAGGATGGCGTCAAACGCCAGGACTTGAAGGAAGAACTCGGGCGCGTCAAGCCCAAGACGCTCGACCACCTCATGGACATTGCCAACAGATGGGCAGATGGTGAGGACTCTGTCCACCGAGCACATTCGGAGGAAGAAGATGACTACGGCCGCCGACGCGAGCGCCGTAGCAAGCGAAGATCGCGCGTCTACGACAACCATGACGGACCCGACATGGTCGCGGCTGGCTATGCCGACCGCCACAACAAAGGCAACCACAACAGCGGTCGATACCGTGGAAACAACTTCCGTGATGGAGGACGCCCAGCACAATCGTGGCAACGCCGCAGACGCGATGACGAGCCCTCGGCATACGACAAAATGTCGGGCCCATGTACCATCCGCTTCTACAACGACAAGCAGGATGGCAAAAAGAAGGCAAGCCACATGCTCAAAGACTACCGCGAGTTCCAGAAACTCAGTGAGAGCATGTCCCAGATGAGGCAGCAAGCCCCGAACCCTAGGTACGGACACGCACCCGCACCAGGTGAAATAACCCACGGAGCTCCTCCACCACCACCCGCGGGACCTTCGAACCATCCAATCACGCCCGCAAAGAACAACGGAAGAAACGGGTACCCCGCGCTGAAAGGGTCATTGATGATCCAAAAGGGGCGCCCAACAAACATGGTGCAAAAGAAAATCACCCGCCAAGTTAGCTTGGCTCTGACTACTCCACCCGTCATCCCTGAGTACCTCGGTGGTTCAAAGTCCTGCATCACGTTCAGCCGTTCGGATCACCCCTGCCAGATCCCTCGCCCAGGTCATGCTGCCCTGGTGCTCGAGGCGCAGATCGGAGGGTTCGAGATGAGCCGAGTCTTCATGGACGGCAGCATCAGCATCAATCTGATGTTTGCCAGCACCTTAGCAGCAATGCGGATCCCGCTATGCAGCCTGGAACAATCTGACACAACGTTCCACGGCATCGTCCTAGGGAAGGGCATATTCTCCCTAGGAAAGATATGGCTCGGCGTCATCTTCGGCAAGCCCGACAACTTTAGGTGCGAGCGACTCGAGTTCGAAGTGGTGGATTGGCCATCACAATACCACGCCATCCTCGGGCGCATGGCATTCGCAAGGTTCCTGGCAGTACCGCACTATGCGTACCTGCTACTGAAGATGCCAGGACCTAGGGGCATCATCATAGTCCAGGGGAGATTCACCCGATCGGACCACTACGACAGGGACTTCAACAGAATCTCCCAGTCATTCGGCATGCAGGAGGAGCTCATAAGGCTCCGAGAGGTGACAGACAACGGGGCACCCCCAGTCTCAAGGAAAAACGCATCCGGCATGTCGTTCGACTCAATAGTCAACACGAAGAAGGTGCCGATCCACCCGACAGATGCCTCCAAGACAGCACTGATCGCCAACGACCTCAGCCCCGCATAGGAAATCGCGCTCGTCGAATTCCTCCGTGAGCGCTGGGAAATCTTCGCCTGGTGTCCTGCGGACATGCCAGGAGTTCCCAGGGAATTCGCCGAGCACGCACTCAATGTGTTCCGAGATACCAAGCCCGTCAAACAGTCCATCCGACGACTATCCGAGCCACGGGCCGAAGCCATCGGAGTTGAGGTCAACAGACTGCTCGCCACTGATTTCATCAAGGAGATCAAGGAAAGCGAGTGGCTAGACAACACCGTGATGTTCCCTAAAAAGGACACGAACATCCTGCGGATGTGCGTGGACTTCACATCACTAAACAAGCACTGTCCGAAGGATCACTTCCCTCTCCCTTGGATCGAACATATTATCGACTCGACAGCAGGATGCGAGAAACTCTCCTTCCACGACACCTACTCAGGCTACAATCAGATTCGACTGAAGGTCGAAGATCAGGAGAAAACGACGTTCATCACACCGTTCAGAGTGTTCTTCTACAACACAATGCCCTTCGGGCTGAAGAACGTAGGTGCTACGTACCACCGGTGCATGCAGGCATGCCTGAAGAGCTAGATCGGCCGCAATGTACAAGTCTATGTCGACGACATAGTAATCAAAACAAGGAAGGCCAAGACACTGATCGACGATCTCCACAAGACGTTCGACAACCTTGAATGCTACAAGATCAAGCTAAACCCAGAAAAGTGCGCCTTCGGCGTCCCTTCTGGCCAACTACTCGGCTACTTCATCTCCCAGAGAGGAATTGAGGCGAACCTGAAGAAAATCCGGGCCATACTGGCCATGGAGAAACCGAAGAACCTCAAAGGTATCCAACAACTCGCTGGGCGCATCGCGCGCTGAGCAGGTTCATCAGCCGCATGGGCGAAAAGGCCCTGCCTTTCTATCAGCTGTTGCGCAAGGCAGACAAATTTGAGTGGACGCCCGAAGCGTACAACACATTCGAAGATTTGAAGCGACTACTCTCCACCTCGCCTGTCCTGGTCACGCCGAAGGAACGCGAGCCCCTCCTGCTATACATATCAGCCACGCACCAGGTGGTGAGCACTGTGCTTGTGGTCGAGCGACCCGAAGATGGCAAGACCCATGGGGTCCAATGCCCAATCTACTACCTCAGCGAGGTATTGACGCAAACAAAGCAGAGGTACCCTCACTACCAGAAACTCACCTACGGCATGTTGATGACGGCTCGTCGACTGAGCCACTACTTCCAGGAGCATCAGGTGATAGTCGTCAATGAAGCACCCCTGAACAGCATCCTGAACAACCCGGAAGCCACAGGACGCATGGCCCTATGGGGAATCGAGCTGTCTCTTCTAGACATAATCTACGAGAAGCGCCATGCGATCAAGTCCCAGGTCCTACCGGACTTCCTCGTCCACTGGATGGAGCTGCAGCTGCCCGACACCCCAGATATGACACAGTCATGGACGATGCACTTCGATGGCTCCAAGCGCGAGGATGGAGCAGGAGCCGGGGTCATACTGACATCCCCGCAGGGCGACAAGATGAAGTACGTCCTCCGGATGAAATTTCAAGCTTCTAACAACAAAGTCGAATATGAGGCCCTCATCCACGGCATGAGGATGGCCAGGATTTGCGGCGCAACGCGCCTAGTCATCTACGGTGACTTGAACCTCGTCGTCCAGCAGACGATGAATGAGTGTGACGCACACGCCGCAAACATGATCGCGTACCGCGCACTTTACAACAAGCTCGAAGTAGACTTTGACGGCTGCAAGCTTCGGCATGTTGGAAAATAAAGCAACGAAGAAGCCGATAGGCTCGCCAATATCGGCTCCACCTGCGCACGGGTGCCACCAGGTGTGTTCCTCAAATAGATTTGCGTGTCATCCATCAAAAGGAAATTCCCCAAGGGATCACCCGAAGAAGCAGAGCACTCGGGGGCTGTGCTACCCAAAGGACAGGAAGGACCCGAAAAGCTCGACATAGAGGTCACAGTGGTCAACCTGATGCAGGTCATGGCAGCCGAAGAAACATGGACATAGTCGTACCTTCGGTACATGATAGACAAGGAACTATCTGATGACCCGACAGATGCCCAACGCATATCTCGCCGGTCCAAGGCTTTCACCATCATCAATGGCGAGTTGTACAAGCGCAGCATTTCGGGTGTACTCCAAAGGTGCGTCACCATCGGTGATGGCAAAACTATCCTCCAAGACATCCACGAGGGCATCTGCGGCCATCAAGCGGGCATCCGCGCCCTCGTCGCCAAAGCTCTGCGAGCCGGGTTCTATTGGCCAACGGCCATGAACGACGCCAAGGACATCGTCTGAAGGTGTAACGGGTGCCAGAGGTTCGCAGACAAACCGCACGCACCTGGATCGGAGCTCAGGCCCATACCCGTGGCCTGGCCCTTCGCCCAATGGGCCTCGACATGATCGCAAACTGTCCAAGTCCTCGAAAGGATGCCACGTCTACCTCCTGGTCGCAGTCGACAAGTTCACCAAGTGGATCAAAGCCATGCCCGTTACCAACCAAACGGGTAAAGCGGGCGTGAAGTTCTTTGAATCCATAGTTTACAGGTTCGGCATGCCGCACAACATCATCACCGACAACGGGTCGAACTTCATCTCCAAAGAATTCCAGGACTTCTACGAGGGTCTCGGGATCAACATAACATACGCCTCCGTGGCACACCCGCAAACGAACGGGCAGGTCGAAAAGGCCAACGGCCTCGTCGGCGGCGGCATCAAGAAATGCCTAATGAGCCCGCTCGAGAGAGCTGAGGGAGCATGGACAGAAGATCTACCTTCCGTCCTTTGGAGTCTGCGCACAATGCCAAACAGATCAACGGGCTACGTCGTCACCGAAGTCATCCGAGGTGGCGCCTATCGCCTCAAGCACGTGGAGTCTGGAGTCGCATACTCCAACCCATGGAACGTCACACAACTGTGACGCTTCTACCCCTAGCTATCCCCTCTTTACTTTCAATAAATCTATTCAGCCAAGGCTACTTAGCCGAACAATGTACCTCATCATTACGATATGAATAAAGCTAAGTGTCTCGCCCCAAATTTATCTCTTACTCGCATTTCTTTATGCTACAACACACTCGGGGGCTCCCCTCACCTCATGACTTCGTCGACTAAGGATAACGCATGTACACCTGAGTAGATGATCACGTCAGGCTAACGAAAAGGGCATGCACACAAACAGGCACCACGTGCTAATACAATCAACCTTTACAACAAAGGCCATAACACGCCCAGTCGAATACATACTAGTTTTTACATCTATCTTTTTACAGGTCCTACATATTCTGAAGAATCACCTACGCGTGATGCTCAAAGAGATCTACAATTTGTTCGACATACTTCCTCACAGCCGCATAGTGCGGGCGCATGTCCCACATGTCACCACCTGGTCGAAGGGGCGGCCCAGCCGCAACAACATCAAGATCCACATCAGGGTGATGCAGCCGCACAAGGGAAAGCGCGGCCTTCACCCCAGCAACCAACTGGTGTCGAACTAGCTCCCTAACGTGACGCACGTCTCGAATATTCGCCAGCAAACCCCAGAGAGTTGATGGCGCTTCATCAAGAGGAAACATGACATGCAGAATCGACGCTAAGGAAGTCTTCACCTACCGCAACACTCACGATACCTGGTGAACACGATCCTGCACAGTCGCAAGGACCATGGCACGGTCATGATCCATCTAGAAAAAACCACCAACTTCCATACCTTGCTGAGTCAAGCAATTGATTTGAACTGCAACGCGCTCCTTCTCCTCCTTAGGAACAAGGTTAGCACCTGCAACACCTACAAAAGTAAGATGACAAGCCAACAAGCACATCCGAAAATGAGCAGCAGCTCGAAGAAACTCACACTGCAGCTGTTCGGCTAAACGCCGTAGCTCCCCCCATCAAATACTCCTCTCTGGCGGCGCCTCGCTCTGCCTTCGATTTCCAAACGTCCGCATGACCTCGGACGCCAAGCAAATCCTTCTCAAGACTACGGACGTGGTCACGAAGAAACAAAAGCTGTGACGCATCATCTAAGGATGGCCGCAGCTGCGGAGCAGGTGAAGTATTGACAGGGTCATCACTCGAAGGTCCCTAGAGGAAAATAGACTAGGATATGAACAACACACGAATGGGCAACGGCTCGAAGATTCATTATATACAACAAAAAGCCACAGCGTGGCACAAGAAATGTTCATAAATATATTACAACAAAAGAAGATGACAAATACACTACAACTACAAGACCTAAGCAGCTGCATCCTGAGTGGACTCGGAGCCAGATTGCCTGCTCTTGGCCTCTCCCTGCTGCCTCACCGCGTACTCCGCCAGAAGGTCAATCAGCTTCAGCCCCTAGCGTTTATAGAGGGCAACATAGAGGGCAAAGTCTACCTCGGATCCGTCGGGACCCATTGGCATATAGGAGGTGACCTGATGAAGATCTAGCTCCGCTCCAGAGGCCATGGCCATCGCCAGCCCCATGGACGCGCCGATGCCCTTCTGCTTGCGCTTGTACGTCGCAGGCGCGTCGACTGACAACGCATCCGCCAACAAGTCGACATCCTCAAAGGCAATGCCCTTGGGGACGATCTCCTTGTAGAAGCGCCCAAGAACCTTCTTGGCCTTGGCAAGAGAGTCAACCACAATACTGCAGTGGTCTTCGACCGCCGCAGCAGCATCATCCAGAGCACTGCCATGCTCCAGAGCTCTGCGGTCGAACTCAATGCCTACGGCATTGAAAAAATAAAAAGCACAGTAAGAATCAAAAGAAAAGCAGGAGAGACAAGAAATATAAAGGGGAAATTACTCACCCGAAATAGCCTTGGCAGCAGCCATCAGCTTCTCGGCTACCTCCCTCTCGCGCGAAGATGCGGCGGTGGTGAGCTGCTCCTCGCGGTCCGTAGCCTCCTGCTGCAGGCGCTCCTTGGCCGCAGCTGCGTCGGCTAACTCCCGCTCGAGGCGCTCCTCCGCACCAACGACGTCCTCGGCCTTTTTCTCCGCTCGCTCAAGGCTCTTTTTGAGAGCATCAAGCTCGCGGAGGGCAGTGTTATTTTCATCTACAAAAAAGAGCACGCATGAGATTCACAAGTAAGCAAGCAGAGGAAGATGAAGAAGACCTATCTAAAATATGAACCTTGAATCCACTGCAGGCTGGCCTCCAACGCCAGATGCTGCTGCACCAGTTGGTTGGCGCCTTGCACAAAAGGCTGCGAGAAGAAGCAGCTTGTCAGAAAAAGGGCTCGGGGGCTGCGCCCGTGAAACGAGCAAAAAAATCAAGCATATAAAAGACGCTCAGGGGCTCCCCCCGAGACGCGCACAAAACAGAAGCAATGACCAGCAGGTCATACGAAAAATGCTCGGGGGATCCCCCACGGTAAGAACGAAAGCACTTACATGACCAGACGGCGACTCCGAAGGTCCGGCTGTAGTCTTCTGGGAGACAATCACCCGAGCCTCCTACGTAGAAGGGTTCAGAGCAACGCTCCCAAAGGTGGCCACCGTCTGCGAAGGGGGAGGCGTCATATTCGACTCCCCCACCATCTCCTGAGTGGCATCACTAAACGAGCCATCAGAGGAGTGGCTGCATAAGAAAGCACCAGTCAAAGACAATCAAGCAACAATGAAGGATAGCAAAAAGGCACTCGAGAGAACTTACGAATCCATATCGCTCAAATTGAAGACAGGCAAGGACCTTTTGCCCTTCTTCTCTTCTTCCGCTTCGCCGGCGGCTACGGTGCTACAGCCCACACAAGCACGGCCGGAATAGGGGAGGAAGAGCCACCATCACCTCCATTGTCACGCGCAAGGCACAGCGGGTTCCTAGGCATCGACGGAGTTGAGGCATCCGACGATTCGCTCGAGCTCCGTGCCCGCTTTTGGATCTGCCCCTCGCTCGACTCGGGGGCTTCCTCAGCTGGCGACTGCGCCGAGGGAAGCTCAGACATGGAGTCTACTACCTCATTGTCCGGCGCATCTGGAAAACGTTCGGGTAGCGGAGGCACCATGCCCGATACATTGAATCCCTGCACAAAGAAAGCAAACTTTCAGAACAAATGAGTACAAGAAAAACGCACTCGAAAATAGCGCTACGTGCATGCCCCAGATCTATACCTGCGGAACCGGACGAGAGGCAGTGAACGGAGGGGTCAATGACTTCCCCGGAAGGTCCTCTTCAGCTTTGAACTTTAGCAGCGGCCAAAGGATTCTATCGAGATCCCCCTTGGAGAGTTCCTCAGTCGAAACCCTAGTCGGATCTTGGCGGCTAGAATAAAGGAACATCGGGTGCGCCCTAGCCTGGAGTGGCTGCACCCGACGTTGAGGAAGGTGCGGATAATATCCACACTGTTCACCTCTTTATCCAGAATCACCTGGAGGTCCTCCACCCAACGATAGAGCTCCTCTATCTCCGCCACCTCACCATCCAAGATGTGGTTCTTCCAGGACCTCTTCGGCTGGATTTTCTGGGTGGAGTCGAAAGGAGCAAGGACAAAATTTTGCCCGTCCACTGGGGAGTCCCGGAACCATCGCCTCCACCAGTACTGGACAGACTCAGACATAGAAAAAGAGAAGAAGAGAAAATTGGATTTAAGGGCAATGATGCAGCCGCTGATGGGATAAACGCCATCGGAGCCAGATTGCCTCTTCACAGAGTAGAGCTTCCGGAAAAGGCCAAAGTGCGGCTCGATACCGGGTCAGCACTCGCAGAAGGTGATGAAACAGGCGATGTGGAGAAGAGAATTTGGCGATAGGTGGTAAAATTGGATACCGTAGAAGAAAAGCAGTCCACGGAGAAAATCATGAACTGGGAGAGAGGCCCCGAAGGACAAACGCAACAAACATGACCCGAAACCCAGCGGGTGGACGGGGAATTACCTCGTCGCTGGGAATCTTGACGGCCTCCTTGTCCTGCGGGATCAGGCCCCGCTCATGAAGCTTGCGCAGGTCGCCCTCGCGCGTCTCCATACGCCGCCACCCACCATCGGTGACATGGGTAGCGGCGGTGCCCTTTTTGCCGCCGGCAGCAGTGCTGGTGCCTGCCATAGTGGATGCCTTCTTTGATTTCCCCATTGCAGTATGGAGACGGCGGCGGTGTGAGCGTAGAAAACAAGATGGGAAGGATCGAAGAACTTCCAATGCGCGACGAAGAAAAGTTCAAGGAGGTGGAAGCGGTGAAAAGCAAATGGTTGCGGTGAAAACAAACAAATTCCCCCCCATCGATTATAAGGACGAAGACGATGAACACGGACCGTTCATCGGGAAGCCCTAGAGCCAGCATCAAAATCCAACCGTCCACGTGTCAGCACAGCAGCGAACTGTCGCTCGCACGCCGTCCACTACGCACGAAAATCGAGGAGACGCCGTAATTATCTCCACGTCGCGCGTGACCAGTAAATTCAAAGTTAGAAGGTGGGACCCACGTTCGTCCAGTCTTGTCATCTCTGGCGCTGCAGACGCTTGAGGTCACCGATCGTCAGCACTGATGTCATTAAAACTATACTAGCAACGGTTACAAATCTTCGGCTACACAGCTAAAGTATTCACTCGAATCTACAGTTCGAATAATTACTCGGGGGCTAATCCTATCAGGAGCGATGGCCGCGCACCCGAAGCATAACTAAGGTACTACACCACTGAACTATTCTTTGAGTCCTACGTTGAGTCTACGACTCCACTACGGACTCGGGGGCTACTCCCATAGGGAGGACTGATCCAAGCATCCGAAAACTTTTGCGTCCTACGGACCTGAAGCAAGTAACGGCTGAATTAAAAGTCTCCGCTCGAGTCTACGCCTCGAATAGACACTCGGGGGCTACTCTCATAGGGAGCGCTGGTCGCGCACCCTATGAATTCTTTGACTGCGATCCTCCGGATCAGAATG
Source organism: Avena sativa (assembly GCA_916181665.1). Classification (NCBI taxonomy): domain Eukaryota; kingdom Viridiplantae; phylum Streptophyta; class Magnoliopsida; order Poales; family Poaceae; genus Avena; species Avena sativa. The sequence goes on along the minus strand of OV702294.1, from coordinate 157,736,500 downwards.
CAAAAAAAAATCGGCAACTCTGCCCCAATTAACGCTAAGTGAGTAACATCCTCCTTGGCCACCCGAAACACCTCTGCAGTGATAAGCATTCAGATGTTGTGTCTGCAACACAAAGATAAGACCTACAGATATCATCTGATGGCCTGGCAACGTACACGACTACGCTCTGCTAGTAAAAATCCATGCCAGCAGGTGCGATGAAAATCCCGATGGACGCGTTGGGTACATCATTCAAAATTTACTGGGATTCCACTCATGTAAGTCCTCAACAGCCTGAGTCGAATTACGCCAGCATATGTTCCGGGTTCGAGTCGAGGGACTCGAATCTGAAGAAGATCGTGTTGTTTTGTCCTAAGACAGTTAACTGACTCTGATCCATCGGGAGAGTCAGGCACACGCATCAACAAATCCCTACACGCTCAAATCACCCTCTAGTAAACAGAGATAACTGCACCCGAAAGATTGAAGAGTCCTCAGCCGAATCTGCGATTCGACTAAACACTCGGGGGCTACTGACATGGTTATATCATGCGGGTACACGACTTTAGCATACCTGGTCCAACCTAAGGAAGGCCCACGAGAATATACGCGGACCATGAAGATTTTCGGGTGGCCCAAGCCCATGACGTCTTTGGATCCTTGGAGAGCAAGACTAGAACAGATAGAATATTCAAAGAGAACAAACCCTAAAACCTGTAACCGACTCGATCTATGCCTGGGACCTGCCTATCTCTATATAAAGGCTAGGAGAGCACGACGAGGAGGCTCTCTTACAATCTCTCACAACCACCGCATACACACCTTCACGCCAGATCGCATCTGCGCACCCCTGTAACTTTCGGTTCCACCGTAATCAAGAGCAGACAAGCAGGAGTAGGGTTTTCCCTCCGGGGGCCTGAACCTGGGTAAATCTCATGTCCCCTGGTTGCTTGTCCGTTAACCGTTCCGCGATCTCCAGCATCCCCATCTTCTCCAAAACCCAAATCCATAACAATGGGAATTGCGAGATCAAACCTCGTCATCAAGAGAGCGAGTTCTTCCAGGTGAAGGCCTGGCTTGAGGACCTTGGCACTCTCTCAAAGCAGTACGAGCTCGACATCATCCGCGACTTACGTAGATACTCAATCACTTTGAAGCATCGGGTCACCATGCTTGTCGACGATGATCTCAGTAGGCCACCATGCCTGGATAGAGGACATGGCCACGTGATGTCAGCCTGGAACAAAGAGAGGTGTAAAAAATATAAAAATTAGTAGGGGTAGATTTTAAAAATGGACAAGCACAAAAGCATCAGAGACCATGTAGATTCTGATCTAATCATTATAATTTTATCTGTGATGGTTTAATAATTGGAGAAATTTAAGATCCGTTTGATTAATTCCTATCTAGTTTATCATCAAACATCTAACGGGCAGTACTCATATTGAATCCAAACTAGGCTCATTTTTTTCCATGGATCTAATATCCTACACTAATAGATCGCATGTTGCTGAGTGGGTACAATCAATCATATCGTGGTGCCGAGATCTGTAGAACGTGACCGGCATGGGTATGTAGCCGTTCTAGGGGCTTGGGAGGCCTTAGGAATAAACTTTGTTGACGTTATTTCCCTGCCACTGACGGGGCTAAGTATTTTTCCTTTAGGGCCTAAACCAATTGCTCATGCAAACCCTATTTTTTTTTTAAAAAGGAAACCCGATGGAACTTGATTGTTGCACAGCTCTTCTAAACAAAGATTGTTGGACGGTTCAGCCACGCCTATCTTTGCACCATATAATTCTGAAAGAACTCTTGGCGTCATGTAAACATTGAACACATACACATTTACACAGGATACACATATATTGATATATATATAGCAGATACCAGGCACTATATATACTGTGCTTTCGTTACATACATGTTTTACACGTCCAGATAAACATTGACTAAACGGCCAACAGGGGAGAACTATACCCACCCATACATCTGCGCCTCCTCCTCCTCGGCAGCTTGCCCTTATTAGTAGTAGTACTGCGCTACCCAACGAACTACCACACACGTACAGTACTTGGTTGCATGTCGCACCATAGCATAAAACAGTTACTTAAGAAACCAGCATATCGATTAGTAGTTCACCGCCGACTGGTACGTGCCGCCGGCCTTCCACCCGGCGGGGATGACGTTGCTGGCGATGAGTGTCATGCCAGAGCTGGAGGTCAGGCGGAGCGAGAGCGGTGCCTGCAGGGCCGAGCCGGCGTTGAACTTCCACACAGCGCCCCACGAGTGCTGCATCGGCGCCCACGCCGCACCATCACCGCTCTGCATGAGCTCGACGGCCGAGAGGTCGCCGTCGCCGTTCTGGTACTGGACGAGCACGGCGAAGTACTGCGGGTTCGAGCCGGCGTCCACGACGAAGGTTAGCTGCACTCCAGCCCAGTTGCACTGCACGCTGCGGGTGCGAAAAGGTAACAAAAACTAGCTTAACTCAGAGAATTGATGGAAGAAACTCGATTATCGGATGTTCCGAAGGTGCCTGGGGTGCATGTGGGGGTGTAGTGCCCCTGGCCGTTCCAAGCGGTGCACGGCGAGAGTGTGGCTAGCCGCTAGCTACGTGCATTCATGCGTGCGTGAATATGTACGTACCGGGTGAACTGGATTTCGAGGACGCCGGCGCTGCGCAGCTGGTCGGCCTGGCCGGGGTTCGCCATGGCACCGAACGCCGTCCCGCTGAGGTCGAAGTGCGGCTCGTTCAGGCAAGGGCTGCTGGCGCACTCGTCGGTGATCACCACGGTCACGGGGCTGCTAGAGCAGGCGGCGTTACCAGAGCATTTCACCTATATGTACATGTATGTATAGCCAAAATGTCACAAAAACGACGAGCTACTACGTACACATGTGTTGCTGTGTTAGCGTGCATGCATGCCGGATACGAATTAAATACCTGGTAGCAAGAGCCACATCCCATGCCAGAGTTGTGAAGGGAAGGGCCGCCGGCGGCGATCATGGACGAGAACGGTGGCGTGTCGACAGCATCCTTGTACCCGCATGCACCACCTGTACACATATATATACAAATTAGCATGATGTGAAGACATGAGCTATTACCATTTTCTAGTAATAGATCACTGACTAAATTCCATATAGCACCGGCGGTGGAACATGAGCTATTACCACACGGATTTGTGTGACATGATGACTAAATACATACCATCACTTCCGGCGCCATTGGCGGTGCCATACCATGTAGCGCCGGCGGTGGACCAACTGGAGAGCTTGCGGTGAAACTCGGTGGATGCGCAAGGGTCGATAAGCGACGTGATGGCGATGAACGACATGAGATGCAGGAACCTGGAAGCCATGGCTAAAGTCGCTAGGAATCTAGGATGGATCTCGTGGGCTTTGCAAGGAGCAGGAGGGGACAACTAGATGTGGAATGGTGTGTGTGAGTTATGTGGGTCGAATGTTGCTCTATTTATAGGCGGCAAAACGGTGACCTGTGACTTGGTGAGCACCCACATGCATGCATGCAGACAGATCTCGGTGGCTCCCGTTGGATTGAGACATGCATATGGCACATGGCTAGGGGTCAAACATGTTATGTCCATCAGCTAATACCTCTTTTACTTAACTACGTAGAGTAAGTACGTCCTAGCTCGTAGAGGGGGGCGGTCCTTTGTCTATAGTTCACTTATCCGATCCTTGATCGATTGTTCGACGTGACCATGCATGCATGGCACATTGGCAGCTTGGCTCCTTCATTTTTGTGGCAAATTACATGCCTTCCTTCTTAGATCTAGCAGTATCTAGCCAGTAACAATGTGGCAGAGAACCATTGTCTCGGAACAGTTTTTAATTTGGCATGTATTTACTACTACTACAACTTCATATGTCTCTAAATAAGTGTACTAAACTTTTTAAAATTTGACTAACTTCACAGAAAATTGTACTAGTAGTACTTATGACTTGAAATTACTCCATCCATTCCAAATTAATATACTCAAATTTGTCTAGCTTTGGATGTAATCTAACACTAAAACATGAATAGATACATCTGAATTAAGACAAATGTGAGCCTATTAATTTGGACCGGAGGAAATAATTTAGACAAGATGAAACTATTTTTCCAAGATTCATCTAGTGATATTAACTTAATATTGTAAACGTTGCTATTCTCTATTATAAATATGATCAAACTTAAGAAAGGTTAACTTAAGATAAAATCTAAAATTACACTTATTTATGGACGGAGGAGTGCCTATATATCAATTGATCAACTTGGGCGCATTCTTTTCAATCCGGCAAGTCTCCTAGTGGTCGCTAATTATCAGTGACGCCCAGATACACGGGGCAAGAATACACACACATGTGAGAGACCGTTATTTCGGTTGGACACGTAGGATACACTAGTAGCTCTTGCTAACCCTGATACGCCTCTCCTTCCTCTCAGCCGGCCGGGCGGTCAAAACCAACCAGCCTGAACCAATCATCACCTTCCCCAAATCCACGGGCGTGCGTATCTATCCGGAAATTCTAGGCTTACGGACAAATTGTTACGGACTTGACTTGACTTAGGCGCAAACTTGGAAACATTGGGCTGGTTTAATTTGTGACTCCAAATCATTTTCCCGTCAACTCCTCACGATAGTAGCTCCCGTCCCGCGTCCGTTCCCCACATTGACCCGGCCCGGCCACCGGGCGGCGAGCTGCGAGCGGCAGAAGCCGTGATTCCGGCCAGCTATGCCGGCCGGCTCGCTCGCCGGCCTCTCCCTGACAATGCTCTTCTTCCGTCCCGCGAGAATTAGGCTGATGGCAACGTGCGCCGGGCTGGCCGGCCGGCCGGGATCCCAGTGGCCAGTGCCATGCATATGCAGCAGCTAGGCGTACTGCTGCACATACTGTGGCTGGCGCGCGAAGTTTCATGGCTTGGAGTTAACTTGCACGAGAGTCGCGGTGGTCGTAATAAGTGCGCGGCATGTTTAGTACTGTAATCCGCTCAAAAACACGTAATCCGGCGACCGAGCACGGCACGTAACGTGACGTTGTAGCACCGCCCTCCCTTCTGCATGCAGATGCAGGCATCTTGTCCTGGCGACCCGGAACGGATCCACCATAAATCATTGGTCCCTCGAAATCTAACATAAGCATTCTATAGATATTACAAAATACTTAGACTAAAATGGATGAAACTACTACCTCCGTTTGGGATTATAAGTCCCGCGCGCATAACTAGATTGCCAATTTAAACAAGATAATATAAATATTATAGCATAAAAATTATACCATTAGATACTTTAGAGGTTATGTTTTTTAATGGCATAATTTTTTTGGAGTATAAGTTATATTTTATTGGTCAAATTAACAACCTAGGTATGCGCGTAGGACTTATAATCCCGAACAGAGGGAGTAATCAATAAAATATATACGTGTATTTTAAATGAAAGTTAGAAGGTCTTACATTAGTGAATGTATATCGAGTAGATATTTCAAAATAGATATATCAAATTAGACTAGATTTTGACTAAAATGGATAAAACTAAATAAAAATATATGTCCAGATACATGTATTTTTTAGAAAAAGTTAGAAGGTAGTTTTGTCCATACAGATTGTATCTAGCCCTAAATCTAGCTTGCGCATGATTCCAATACACACAAATAGGAGAAATAACCCTAGATCATTGCAAAACTACCACAAGGGGCAGTGTGGTGTAAGTGCAACCCGATCATCCTTTCTCAATGCCATTATGGCCCTAAAGCGAGGAGCGGTGTGGAGGCGTTGGTGAAAGAAGAGAGGCGTTCGATTCCGGCAGTGGTTCTCCCTCCAATCTTCCTTTAGCGACGGACAACTGGTTCTTTGTTTCTTGGTTTTGTATCTTTGCCTCCGTCCATCGTGAAATTAAATACCAGAGGTATATATAGGTCGTTTTAGTTCAACAATCCATGCGCGGAAGGTCAATGTCAATCGGACATCAGAGGGCTGGAATTCGAGCGAGCCGAGTCGGCTCGACTCGCTAAAGCTCGTTCAACCAACGAGTTAGTTTGGCTCGGCTCATTTACATAGCAAGCTCAGATTTGAAAGTCGGCTCAACTCAGTAAACTCGCGAGCAGCTCACGAGTAGCTCGTTTATATGATTCTAAGTTGTAAACATGCATATATACTAGCAAAACAATTAATTTTCCTACTAATTCAGAATTATAACAAAGATAATACTTTCATAATTCCAAAAAGGCAAGATCAATAAAAATATAGTAGCTCTATATCATTATAGGTGCGAGAAACATTAGTAGTTTGGTATTTATTTATGAAAAAAATTCTGTATTTGAAAGATTTTAACGAGCTAAACGAGTAGCTTGCAGGTAGCTCATTTACCTTGAATGAATAAACAAGCTCAAATCTAAAACTCGGCTCGACTCGTAAGACATCGAGTTCGAGCCGAGTCGAGCCAAATGACTGTTAGAAATAGACGCGCTAGTAGGATAGGAAAGCTGAATCTATTTACCCAACCTACAGCCCTGACAATGCAAAGACCCATCTCCTGAGACAGACCCCAGAAGACCACGATGAACTAATGACGACAGGCGAGAGTCACAAAGGTGACCAAGACGATGATGCCACTGCTGAAAGGAGCTGGTAACAGAGGCGACGACCGGAGAAGAACTGGCAGCGGAAGGAACACGAAGTCAGTCTAACTCCCAAAGTCCTGAAGAGTCACGGCTGCGAGGGCCAGCTCCAACCAGGGCCCGTGTGCGACGGTCCTGGACAACACAAGAATGACGCGACAACCAGAGTCAGTAAGCTGGCTAGCAGAGAATAGATTCATCTTAAGAAGAGGGACATGAGAAATATCAGGAACAAAAAAAGAAGAAGTAGAAAGGGTGCATCGACTAGAAACAGGAAGAGAGGTACCATCAGCCGTGAAAACACGGACAGGAGAAGGGAGAGAACGAAGAGCGAACAGAAAAAAGACTCAGAGGTCATATGAAAGGAAGCTCCAGAATCCAGATACCACAGGGACGTACCTGACTGTGTAGAAGATGGTGGTCGCGCAGTGCCGAAAGAATCAGTCACAGAACCAGCAGTGCCCATCGAAGAAGAGCCTGTAGCAGCAAGCAGACCGCGAAGACTCCTGATAATGTCTTGATCAGAGAGAGCAACTGCTGAAGACCCGAAAGGAGCCGACTGCCCACGAGCCTGGTGCTGCTGACGTAAACTGGGATCCCGTGTATAACAGGTGGCCCAAGTGTGGTCATCCCTGTTGCAGTAAGAGCATTGACGAAGAGAACCACGGCGACCCTGACCACGAGTCTGCTGGTGCTGACTCTGACCCTGAGGCTGCTGGTGCTAACTCGGACCCTGAGACTGTTGGTGCTGAAGCTGACCCTGACCTGGAGGAGTGGGTAGTATCGGCGGCGGCACAGAGGACCGCGGCTGAGTCGAGGGAGCAAACGGCATAGGAGGACCACGAGTAGCAAGCACAGATAGAACCGCAAGAAGACCAGCACCACGGAGACGGGTCTCGTCAGCCCGAAGCTCAGAAAACACATCAGAGAGCGGAACACGACCATGAGCATTCAGCTGAGCACGCCGGGGATCAAACTCCTGGCGAAGCCGAGACAGAAACTCATAGATGCGATGAAAATCCAAATCCGAGCGCACAATCTGGCAGCATGAGCATGTGCCACAAACAACATTATGGAGAGAATCAAGCTGACGCCAGATAGCAGCACTCTGAGTATAGAACTCATCAATAGTGGAATCACCCTGCTGAAGAACATGCTCCTGGCGAACCACAGACAGGTAGAGAGCATCCCCAGACGGCTGATAGCGCTGACGAAGATGTACCCATTAAGCGGCAACAGTAGGAAGACTCATGAACTCAGCAGCATATTGGGGCAGAACACTGGAGGTGCGAACAACAACAGCACGAGCATCCTCATCGACCCACTGAGTGTATGCAGTCAGAGCGTGGCGATAGGACTCGAGATCAGCAGAGTACTGCTTGAACTTCAGGTCATAAGCAGCAACATCACTATCATTAGCACTCTGAGCAGCATCCTTAGCCTCCTGAGAAGCATCAGCACCAAGAACAATCGGCGTCGGCGAAAGTGGAGCCACAGGAGTAGGGGCACGGCGGACAGGGGACCTCGCCGGAGAGCACACCCCAAAGACGGAGACCGCGCATGTGAACGCGCATAAAGGCAGCAAAATCAGGATAATTCGCGCCATCGAAGATCACCGGGCTGCGAGGAATCGCAACATAGCCCGATGCAGAAGACATCTCTCTCTTTCTCAATTTTTTTTCCAGATCTGGTCAACCCGAACTGCAGGCAGAGGCCGGCGAAATTCCGGCTAGTCGGGGCAAGAGGCGGCGCCTAAGGGCCTAGGGAGGCCAATTAGGGCCGCCGGGGAGCAATTCCCGGCAGTGTCGATGGCCGGCGGCGCTGGGGCACCGGCGAACGGAGAGCTGCTGGGCCCGGCGGTCGTCAGCAGATCCGGGCGAGCAGGCAGCAGCAGCAGGTCGTCGTCGAGTGACAGCAGGAAGTCGTCCTGGAGCAGTAGCACAGCAGGGAGTCGGGTGGCTGGCTGCACTGCAGGGCCCTGGCAGCTCGGTGCAGGAGGGAGTGGTGGGACCTAGCGGGGCCCGTTGTAGGGGTTCGTAGCATGGAAAACAAAAAAATTCTACCGCATGCAAACAAACAAGCCAAGATCTATCTACTAGATTGTAGCAACGAGTCGATAGAGGAACTCACCCTCGAAGATTCCAGAGCGGTTAACAAGAGCAGATTCTCGTGGGTGATATAGTCGTACTCTTGCCGATCTCAAGATCGTGTAGACGATCCTTTCGGCGCTGCGTTCCGGCAGCGCTTCCGTAGTCGGTCACACGTTCGGTACTCGATGAAGACCTTCCTCTCCCTTGTTCCAGCAGGCAGTGGAGGTTGTAGCACTCTCCTCACGATTCTGGAAGCACGACGGCGTGGTACCAGAAGTAGAGGGGAGATCTCGCAGGGCTTCGCCTTAAGCTGGAGCGAGTATGGTGGACTATGAGAGAGGCCTTGGCGATCTAGGGTTTAGAAGCACCAAGGGAGGAAGCTTGGCCAGCGGCTAGGGCTTGAGGAGATCCCTAACTCGGCGGCTAGGAGGAAACCCTAGGGCGGCGGCGACTTGTGGTGGCCGGCGGCTAGGGCTAGGGTTTGGGTGGTGTTGGGTGTAGGGAAGAGGGGCATCCCCTGCCCCTTGTTTTATAGGTGGGAGGGCACGGCCAAGGAGGAGGGAGTCCTCCCCCAAGTAGGCCTCCTTGGCCGGCGGGTGGAGGGAGAGGAACTCCTCCCCAAGTAGGTTTCCTACTCTCCCTCCACCAAGCAAAACTGCCGTTTGACTTTTCAAATTATCGTTTGACTTTTCAAACTAGGATTTGATTTCTCCCTTTATTTTGCTCAGCCGTGATACCTAGTACATGATGCAACCATTCCAGATTGTTATGACACATTCATGTACCCTTCCCCTCCGGAGTGTCGGACCTTCCGGACCCTTCTAGAACATTCCCGGTGAAAACACCGGAATCATTCCCCAACTCCGAAACAAGACTTTCCTTATATGAATCTTATTCTCCGGACCATTCCGGATCTCCTCGTGATATCCCGGATCCCATCCAAGACTCCGAACAACATTCGGTCTCTTACTCATCATTCCATAACTACTCAACAACATCGAATCCTTAAGTGTCTCTCTCTACGGTTCGTGAATTATGCGGACATGATCGAGACACTTCTCCGATCAATAACCAATAGAGGAATCTGGAAATTCATATGGCTCCCACATATTTCTACGATTACTTTGCGATCGAATGAACCACTTACATACGATACCAATTTCCCTTTGTCTCACGATAGTTTACTTATCCGAGGTTTTGATCGTCGGTATCTCTGCATACCTAGTTCAACCTCGTTACCGATAAGTACTATTTTCTCGTTCCCATGGTATGTGATCCCTTGTGAGCCAGTCACATGCTTGCAAGCTAATTGGATGACATTCCACCGAGAGGGCCCAGAGTATATCTATCCGTCATATGGATGGACAAATCCCACTCTTGATCCATGTGTCTCAACCCATACTTTCCGAACACTCAATGTCACCTTTATAGCCACCCAGTTACGGTGTGGTGTTTGATGTCATCAAAGCATCCTTCCGGTGATGGTGATAAGCATGATCTCATGGTCGAAGGAATTAGGTTACTATGTATCAGAAAGCTTATAGCAATTGAACTATTAAAATGACTTGATCTTTATGCTACGCTTATCTATAGGAGTATGTCCATCATACCATTCTTCTAATGATATGATCTTGTCGTTAATAACATCTCAATGTTCATGATAGGGAAACCACAATCATCTATTAACCAACAAGCTAGTATTATGAAGAGGCTTTACTAGTGACTCTAATTTAGTTTATAAATCACACAAGTATTAATGTTTCCTTGTTAATACTGTTATAGCATGAATGTAAAAATTTATCATAAACACAAAGATATAATAATAACTATATTTATTATTGCCTCTAGGGCATATCTCCAACACCCGTCGGGTCTGGCAGCTCGATGCAGGGGCGGACGGGTCGTTGGCGGGGCGGGGAGTTGGCGGGGCGGGGCCCGTCAGGTGGAGGCGGGGCGGACAGGTCCGATCAGGACAGGTCCCGTCGGGTGGATCGGTCTGGGGAGCCGGGCAGATCGATCTGGGGAGCCGGGCAGATCGGTCAGGAGGTCCAATCTAGAGAGAGGAGGTCCGATCTGGAGCAGTGCGGTGAGGCAGATCGAGAGAACTTGGCCCAAGCGTCCAGAACATGAACCGGCGGTGGCCGGGGCGAGCTGACGGCGGCGGCAATCACAAGCAGAGGACCGGTGGGCACGGAAACTCTAAAACCGGCTCAGATACCATGTTAGGAATAGACAAGTTGTATTCCTCTGGAGGCCAAATGCCATAATATATAGTACAGGTACAGGTGCAAATATGCAGGAAGCCCCCTAACATATGGGGAAAATACAATATACAAATATATACATCTAACAATGACGAACTACTTGTTTAGCTTGCAAGTTTCGAGTTATAATTTCAGTCCTGGATAGAGAATTCGTCCATTGCGCTATCAGGAAGGGGTGCCACGCCATGAGCCCTCCTAGTCAGCTTGCTGGGCCACCAGTGCTCTACTTCACCTTGCTGGATCTATCTCTAAAAATTTGAAGAGTGCTAGTTGATCTTGTCCTTTTTGGAACCCCGAAGCTCCCTAGAAGTTTAAAAAATACTAATATAAAGTTTTTTTGCCATCCAAAGTTAAATGCCAAAGTAATTGGACTATGTAGTAAATTCCTTAAGTCGTTAAAAATGATGTAACTCTTAATATGATGCAAATATAAAGTACTACGACATAATGAACTACAAAATTTATATATTTTAAATGCATCATATGCTAAGAGCATCTCAGTGTTGTACCCAGTAGGGTGTCTGGCACCAATGCCGAATGGCCGCTCTTTGGAGTGTCCAGGAACATGCTCGGGATATTGGAGTCTGCCTTTGCGGCACTTCCTATACATTAAAAAAACTGAGCTCACAATTTATATGAATCGATGAATTTTATTTAAATATTTAAGATATACTAGCAAAATGCCCGCGCGTTGCGACGAAAAAGCAAAGGTTGTTGACCTCTTAGGTTTTTTTTCACCAATATAGAGTTTAGTGTTTTATCGGATAATTTGAAACATGTATAAGAAAATTAATATTTCAAATATAAAAGTTACGGTAAGGCAAGGGAATTATTTGTTCTACCATCACAGTTTGTCTACTATTGATCTAACTTCCACACAACACAACACCACGCTGCGGCACACCCACGCACTCCTGAACCCACACACACACACCCCGGGTGACCCAGTCTCAACTCATCGACAAAGGTATATAAACTGGTGATATTTATTGTATCCGAACGAGGTGGGACTATTTCTAAGAAATAACCTCTTTTGAAGTCTCGGTATATTCCTCTAGATTCTGCACGCAGCAACCCAGCACTCATGATGGGCCCAGTTATACCAGCACGCAGGAGGCCCATCCGAAGCAACAAGAGCACATCCACAAACTTTTCTTGTCCCTTGTCTCTCTTCCTATCACGTACGAATGTCAGGAGGTTGGAAAGCGCGACAAGCTGGTTGTGACGGCAACAAAAAAACGAACCACTTTTTTATTTAAGTGTGGTATCCGTAGGAAATTTTATATATGTTGGGAGGACAAAACGGTTTAAAAAGAGTTGGACCGGAAGAAACACTTCGTCCTTTATTATTATATAGATATAGATATAGATAGCACAAATACTCGTGTGTTGCAACAAAAAAAATATTTTTTGAATAAAAAGTCGACACGGCCTAAATTTTCCTAAAATCGATCAATACAAAATATTCTTGCCAAAATTTTGCCATTCCTTCTTAAATTGTTGCATCTCTTTTAATGATGCCATCTCATTTAATGGTGCCATCTCAATTGACACAAATCCAACTATTTAAAAGAGAACCGTAAATGAATAGAGAGACTAACATTTCACATTGTAACTTGAAATATAATGTACAATCTCCTTAGAGCTCTTATATAAATCCAATCTTATTTCATCATTAATCTTTTTCCATGAGATTGGTTGGAGGTTGTCGGGCATGTGAACAGAAGGAATGTGAGTCCGAGCCTTCGGGAGTCTCGATCAGGGTAGTTGACATATGACTCATCTTTTTCGATGAACGACAACCATAGGACACATTCTTTGTTACAATAATTTAACAAATATGTTTGCAGGTTGTTATGGGTCTATTTTTATTAATAATGATTGGATAAATATTTAGCTGAATACACGTGCGTTGTCATGGTTCCTTGTGACGACCATCCTAAGTTGTCGAGCCTTTACAAACTAACGAGTCATAAAATCGACTAAGCCAAAGTTTTCTAGTCATAGTTTTGCTATTCCTTCTTGAATTGTTTGTCTCTTTTTTGGCCTCATCTCAATTGACACAAATCAACTACTCTCTCCAATCCAAATCACTTGACTCAAGTTTGTCTAGATTTGAATGTATCTAGACTTGTTTTAGTGCTAGATACATCCGAATCTAAACAAAACTAAGTCAACTAATTTGTGTTGGAGAGAGTATTTAAAAGAGAACCGGCAAAGAATAGAGAGACTGTCATTTTATAAATTGCAACTTAATTATAAAATAAAATATACAAATGCACACCACATCGGCCACCGCTCGTACGCACGATATAGACCACAAACGAATGCCCAGTCCCTAGCCGCCAGTCTCCTGTCCTTCTTGCACAAACCCTCCTTAGCCGCCTCTTCATTTTCGCGATCAGGTCCTAGAGCCCACCAAGCCCCGTCGCTGCTCTCTGGGTCTCTGTCCCAGCGGCGCTTGATTTGTTCGCAGGCCCGCCATTGTTCGCACCCCAGCTCAGAAGCTCTTCTCGGTCGTCGTTCACCACTGTCCCCCCGCTTTGCTCGCGACCACAGGTGGCTCCCATCTTCAGTCGGCCGTCGACATGTTCAAGCCGTGCGCGCCCCCTGCTCCGCCGAGTACCTCTCTTCTTGCGCGCCAGAGACGGCGCCCCATCTCGTCGGCTCCGCCCGTACCATCCATCTACGGACGCGCCGTCATCGTCGCATTCGATTCAATCCTGGCTGCCTCTTAATTTCCCTTTCAGTTTCTGTTTCTTGGCTCGTTAATTTCCTTTTATCTCCCGATTCCGTCCTATCTCATCAATCATGTTGCTTAGCTTGTTAAGGGACCATCTGCGAAAGTATATAAACCAGTGTAATTTTCTGTAAGAACGCAAGGTGGTACTATTCAACTCGGCCGGGGCTCAGGCAAGGAATCGAGTGGCTATGATCTTTACAGGATTCCTTAGGATTAAGTTCATACCGATCTTGATCTGGTAAGATTAGATGGGCAGGTTAACTTTATTTAGATGGGCCAGTTTGGAGCTACACTCGATGCATAGACGAAACATCGTACATAGTTTGGTGGAATTTTTTTTCACTTATGAATATGAATTATATCGGTGGTAATATAGGGTTTGGTGGAAGGGTAAAGTCGTCCAAAAAAGTGTTGGACCGAGAGAAACACTTCGTACTTTATTATTATTAGGTAGGTATAGATATAGACTAGTACAATGCCCGCGCGTTGCGACGGAACAACAAAGTTGTTGAGCCTATTCCATGAACAAGTTTATGGATTACACCTTCCCATTGGTGGTCTCATGTCCATCAAGCCTCTCTTTCTATTTCTATATTTCTATTCTTATTATTTCTAAAAGCATATGGAAAAAAGAAAGAAAGCCATACATGTTCAGTCCACCAGGCAAGCTGGACTCACAACACCTATCCAACCCACGGGCATGCGTACCTACCTATAGACACGGTTAGATAGAAACACAAATGGTGAGCAATAACAATTTAAAGTTATGCATGACCACTGCTAAGTTGGTGTTTACTTCTTATTTCTCCCATTCGTCACCTACGACGGATATTCAAACATCCAAACTACTTCTGGATTTGTCTATAAGTCAACTCCTCGTATATCCAGGATCACTATGCTATTCATCAAACAACATGCAGATAGTACAGCAGTTGTTATCAAACGCAGATAGTGTCTTTCAAGCAGCTAAATTATTAATCAACTACTACTCACTCATTGATCAGATGAACGTGTTATGAAATTTACCTCAGATTCAATAGATCAAGTACCCGTGTAAGTACACACAACAGATTGATTTCGGATGGTGGCGCAGAATAGGTGCTCGCCGTGCTCCGGCCGAGCAGGTCCATGGCCTTGTCCAGCCTCCTAGCTCGCCCGAATTGGTCTGCCCCATCGGGATTCAGGCATTCAGCAGGTCCGCACAGAGGGGGGGGGGGGGGGGGGGGTTGGATTCAGCATGACGGCAATTCCGTTGACGCAAATTAAAATCCTCGCAGCTTGCCGGAATTAGGCTGCCCCATCGAAATCAGGTCGGCTGCTTTCGCCGCCTAAATCTAGTCCTTTTTATAAGCATGCAAAGTAAGCCATCTCACACGAGCGTGGTCCGAGCAGAGATCGTGTTGCATCTAATTGTCGTATGGGTTGGGGGAAAAGAGGAACCAATCTCATGGTGGACTCTGATGGGGTACGGATCGGGGGAAAGCGGAACGAATCAGGCAGGTGGAGAGGACGGGAGCGAGGGTAGAACGGTCCAAAAAATATTGGACCAGGAAAAACATCTTGTGCTTTATTATTAAACTAGCATAAAACCCGTGCGTTGCTACGGTGACACATAAAATCAAATGAACATCATTTCATATGTTTAAATCCATATTTTGATTGAACCAAATGGCATGGATGATTTAATTGACTTGCATTAAATTAAATTAAATTCCTAAGGAATGCACTTTCGCACTAATGTTTACAACTAACCTCATTGAGTCACCGTTCTAACCGGACTACAATATTCCAATTACCATTACGTGTAGAAAACTCAGTTTCATTAGTCACAAAGTGCGATGCCATTATGTGATCATAGTTCATAAACATTGCTAAATCGAGTGCACCTTTCAGTGGATTAACTACAGAAGCAACACATCGTGAAGGGCAACAGTTATACACACAGTTGTCGACCCAGAGTGCCCTGGTTGTGCAAGTGGCAATTAACGTTGGCTGCACACTTTGCTCTGTCCGGCCGGCCGGCCCTCCTGCCGCCTTCCCACTTTGTTCGTTGTGGAAGGAAGCAGCGACGTACTACAACTGTTAGGGAGATTGCAGGCGGCTAGAATCTTGGGGTCAGGGGTGTGGTTCGGTGGCAGATGGTCTGTGTTCCTTCCATAGAATGAGAGAGGCGGCACAACAGTCCAGAGATTGATAGCACATCGGCAATGGACAACCGCGTATGTGGAGAGGCTGCGAGAGTGCGTGCACTTGCCGGAGATCCTGCCTCCTGTGTTGCATCAATAATCATTGCAATTGACCAATTGGTGCGTCTGCGCTGCAGCAGCGATTCAAAGGAGCCTCTGCACAGGTAGAAACATTGATTTTCAGCAGCGTGCAGCACCTGTACTTCTTTTATAACTGATTCAGGAGAGATCGGTAACTTGATGTACCATAGATAGATCGATGGAAAATTCGATGGCAACGACATGAAGAATTGCTGGCCTGTTGGCTACTGCAAGGCTGTGACTATGGGAGAAACGGAGTGCCGCCATCGCTAGGACACCGAGTTGGGCATCGGATGCCTGATACACCTTTTTGAAGCTTCTGGAAGACACCAAGGCATATCACTGCTTTTTGTGCAGCCGGACAAGGGTCACCATCGAGTTCCTATTCTCCTCCCGGCCCTCATCGTCGACACAGCCGTGACCCATGAAGCTGCCCAAGGCGGACTCCATGGTCGGCAGCTCCTGCGACCTCATTGCTAGCGCCATGAAGCTCGCTGCCCCCCAATGTCCTTCCTGGAAGAACACATCCAAACTCGCACTTGAAGTCAACAACCTCCCTCCTGTCCTCTCGATTGGCGCTCCTCTACGTCAGGGTAGATGGGGAATTCCGCCGGCAGAGAGGAATATAGCAAGGGGGTCGCGAGCAATGGCGCGACAGGAGACTGATTGTGTTGGTGCATCTTTTACTGAAGCGATCAAGGTGCAGGGATGGAGTTCGTGTTGGATTCAGCTTCAAATTGGTAATTGGTACTCTCAGGATCCGTACCAAGCGGACAGGAATCACGGAAGCTCAATTTCGAGCATGAATTCCGGCGAGCTTGTGCGATAGGTTTGGTAGGAATTTTTTTAGGGTTTCTGTGGAAATCAGACATGGAGGAGAGGCACTATATATAGGCTGATTTTTCGTGAGCGAGGGGCAAAAAAAATAAACAGAAATCGAGAAGGATTGTTCCGTAGGAACTCGTTCTATATTTTGGGAACGAACTCGTTCGGCTGGTTGGATAGGTTGGAGGTTCCAAAGACGATTATCGATGGTAGTGTGGGTAGTTTCCATCAAATTGCGGGGGCAACTACTAGACTTCCTATGGGGCGCAGAATCTAACTCCTCGTCCGTCTCTTAGACCTAAGATTTAATGGCCGTTATTAGACACTAGTAAGCATGCCCGTGCAATGCACGTATGGATTAATATATTGGTCAGACATATTGAAAACATTACAATTATAATAGGAAAAATAGATCGACTCACATAATAAGCTAAAGTAATGTCTTCAAACTTATATTTTTTGGAACAATACCAAATAACAAATATCTCCTATCCAGTCCTCAAATCCACGTGCTCCAACAGGGCACACCCGCCCCATGATGCACGTCCGTCCCCACCTGGAAAGCTCTCCAACACAAAGTGATAAATTTGTTTGAATTATAAACAGAATCACAGTTTATCACTCGATTTCAGTTCATCTGTTAACAAAACAAAGGATCAGAGAGTTGCTGATGAAAAACTCACCAATGTTTCCATGTCCACAAACCCTCCTATGGTTTACAGGTTTCTCTAAATGCATCCAAAAACACCCTGGTTCTCGTAATCGATCTTCCCAAATTTGCAACGAAGATTGTTATGATTTGACCACACATAGATAAATTCAGATTTGAGGGCGTTGTCTTCATGTTCTACCTTGTGAGGGCAGTGCACGTGACTACTTTGTACTTCCCATCGTGCTTGAACACACACCTTGAAGAAGATTCCTGTAGGTCGTCGAGGGCCATGAGAAGTAGCCCGAACAGGCCGATGCCGCCTGGCACCGACGTTCCCTTCTCCCTGCATAGTTAGAGCATCTACTTTAGTCCAGCTAAATATGAATTCATTTTAAAGTTCAGAACTCCGATCACCTTGTCTTGGAATCTAATTCAGAGCGCTTCAGAGTGCTTAGTCTGGTCTTGATGGAGTCAACTGGGTCATACTATTTTATTCATGACCTTTTTTCACGTTTCTTTATCCAATCTTGGATTAAGCAAATACTATTACTCTGGTCTGAGGAAAATGATGGTGTCAATATTGTTATAAACCTCTGAAATTGTTCTCTGGTACAGAAATAAGATGACCAGTGAAAACCGTGGATAATCAGTAGTTTCAATAGGAAATATGAGCTCAATGTAAGTATACAACAACAGAAGGCGCTTGCCAGCAACTTGTTCTAAAATCTTTTCTGTTGCGCCTATTGATCAATATTGTTAGCATCGACAAAATTGTTCCATATTTCCCCTACTAATATGTGAAGCTTCTAGTGAATGAGATCTTGACCATCACTATCCAGATTCATTTTCTTACCCTAGCCGAATCGACGACACTACCTCGGCCACACCCAGGACGCGCAAGGGTTTTGACATGTGCGGGCAATCAGTTCCAATCAACCACGTCGGCATCGTACTACATAGTTACCGCAATGCGAAAAATCAGATTTGATCACTGTAAATAAAATAAAAATATGTTCTCGAGATTTATGTATTACTCATGACGAACTTAACATACTGTTAAATCTGTACGTGGAGATCTTGTACATACTAATCATGTACAAGGTGCTTTCTCACACAAAGTTCTGGCAGGCAATATATCCATCTAATAAAGGACGTGATTCTTGATCTGTATGGCTAGCATAAGTTTCTATTTCCCAAATAAAAAAGTATATCAGCCAATTTGTTACTGTTACAAAATCTAAAAATCTTATGTGACAAAACTATGAAAATTTTGCATAGTCTATCGACTTCAACGGATCCTTAATTTGTTCAGAGATCTGCACTTAAATTAATAAAGGATGCGATTCTAATCTGTATGGCTAGCATAGGTTTTTATTTCCCAGCTAAAAAAGTATATCAGCAAATTCGTTATTGTTACAAATCAAAAAATCATATGTGACAAACTACCTCTATGACAATTTTGCATAGTCTATCACTTCACCGGCTGCTTAAGTTGTTTAGAGATCTGCACTAATTAAATTGACATACTTAATGCAAATATTCTACTTACCGAATAATAAGAACCAATAATTCCATACACTAATTTGAGTTTCACATCAGGTGTGAAAATCCTTTTAAATTGCTCATCATCTGCATATGTTGTAGGATCAAGATCATTCGGTGGTTGATGCTCTGAGTTATCTCCTGATCTCTCCCTCGACACTTGAATAAAATTTCACATAGAAAGTAGCCAACAAGGCGTGTATGAAATCAAATCGAATATTCCAATAGAGATCGCAAAATTGATTACCTCAATTGTTAACGAATGGTACTAATATAGAGAAGTTATAAGACACAGAAACCATGTCATTGATTAGCTAAATGTAAATGAATGGCACTAATATACAAACTATATGAAACAGAAACCTTATCAAGGACTTACAAACTGAAAGCAGAACTTCTTTTTAGCAAGCGGAACTTCAATTCCAAGGATAGCAGGTCTCCTGGTCTCAAATTCCGCGCACTTCAATACAAGGGAACCAGCCTGAAACAGAACCATATCAATTATCGTAAACAAATAGAAAGATGAATCAAATTTGCACAATTCTTTGATGTTAAAAACATCCATACAACAGTATCTGACACACTAACAGTAATCCATACAACAAATCGTGTCCAATTAGACCAAAATTTGTATCTCTCAAGATTGGATCATGAAGATGAGGAACACCTGAAATTCCGCCTAGGCATCGCCCTTCCTCGTCAGAGTACAGGGACACCGTGGGCAGAGCACGAGTGTAGGGTGAATCGTGGGCTAGGTGGAGAGGAGGCATCGGCAGGCGGTGATCATGGCTAGGTGGGGGAGGCGGTGATCATGGCTAGGTGGAGAGGAGGACAACAACGGGGACCATGGTGGGAAGGCAGAATCACGGGGGTGAGATCGCCATTGTCGAAGCCACGACGGATGTCGATGGAGAGGCAGCGTCTTTTGTGGAGGACGCCGGTGGTCAGCGCATCGATCGTCAAGGTGGCATCCGAGGGTCGCGGTTCAGAGGCATGGAACGGCGGCGGCATGCAGGGGAGGTAGAGGCATGTGGAAGGAGGCGGCAGGGCTAGGGATTCGCCTAGAAAATGATGGGGCGACCATGACCTGATGGTGTGATGTAGTTTTCTTTTCCCGTTTCCCTTGCAGGTTTCCAGTGCGGGATGGCGCGGGATAAGTATCGTCCGTTAAAGCTATTCGCTAAATGTACCAAAAAAATGTTAGACTAATGGAAACTGTTGGATTGTGTTTAGAGGACCCGATCATACGGTTGTAGTAAGTCTGTGTAAATGTGATTGGGTACGTATAGGAAAGTTCTAGTTTGCTCTTTTATAAGTAAGTAGAGATAACGTATGATGATAAGGCCAGAACATAGAGAGGCCACAAAGGAAAAACAAAAACTATTGTAGATCCCGCAAGGGTGTATAGTCATCGTTGGATCGGAGCGATACATGTTATAAAAAATCATGCATGGAACTTTTCCATATATAGGATGGTCTCGACTTTTTAGGAAAGTCCTAAACATGGTTGGACCAAGACACGCCTTCTCGTTTATAAGCTTGCTAAAACCACTCTATGTTATTGAGGTGGGACTAAACATGCAGCTACCGAAACTAAGTCAAAAAATAGCCCACGGTCTATGTTGTGGGCACCCAAGACGCTCTAAATCAGTTCATGGGACCATCTGGAACGCCATAAATTATACACGAGTCCGAGAAGAACGATATAGATTCTACGTGAGTACCGTGGGTCCTAGAAGTTCGTGGCATGTGTGTTATAATCCAATGTGGGGTCGTCTACGAGGTTGTCAGTACTACTAAGTGTGGCCCCTCTGATTCAGGCCAGCGTGGAAGTGTCGGACAGTTTATTGTGTCGTGCGAGACAGTGTGATGCTCTTGGAGCCACGGACGAGTGACATATTTTATAGAGCTCCAACGGGCTTATTGGGAGTGTTATTGGGTGCGCTATTGGAGATGCTCTAAAGTCTGAGATAGATCGAACCGGGCTGGTTGGGAGGTGGGCCCATATCAGGCATGCAGGCGTTCTGTTTCGAAGCCCAATAGGTGCACACGCCGATTTGCGACTCTCCTGGGCCCGACACCTTTTTTTTGTTCGAGATCCCGATCGGCACAGTTGGGGATTGAAGTGCTCCCCGGAAAAATCTCAAGTGCTCCCGTCAAAAGCAAGCTCCGGTGAACTGTCTGTAAGCCGCAATGGCCGGTAGCATCTTCCTTTGTGCTCAACGAGCGAGCAACTGGTATTGTTGGTGCAAACAACTATACAAGCGCACCCTCCAACATCCATGCCGGCCCATCTGTTCGTATGTCCCTCCCGATCTTCTGATCATCTTCTATCTGCTTTACTACGTACGGCGCTCGCTACTCGCTAGACACCAGACCAACCGACGACGGTCTTCCAGATACGCATAACCGCAGGCGCCGGCGAAGGGTGTCTGGACTCTTTTGGAGTTCGGTAGGATCATCGGATCGACGTAACAACCGACGATGGATGTATGGCGTACTTGTGGACCATGGACTCTGGAAAAGGTTAAACCACCTGGGTAACGACGCAACGGTGAACGAGACCTGTGTTCACACAACTTCCACCGCGTGTCTCGACTACTTTATCCCCAATTTATCGCTGTGTTTTTACCACGGCAGAAAAAGCCAGGAGCATTGAACCATTGCACAATGGTAAGAAGCACATCATATATCCGAACCACAATATATTTTACTACTACTACTACTACTAGATTAGATAGGTAGATATAAAATTTGCTTGTTTTTGGCCTCTTTGAACATGGACAGGGCGACGCAGGCAACAGCGGCAATGAGCAAGATAGCAGGGCAGCAGCCCTCAGCGCCGGCCGCGGCGAAGACGACGACGATGCCCTTGCCTTCATTATCCAAGTAAAAAGCTGATGCTTAATCAATTATCTACTCGATCTTGCAACATGATCAAATAAATACTCCTTGTTCGCCGGGGCTAGAACTAGGCGATTTAATCTAATGCTTTGTTAATTCTGGACGGTACTGAAGGTGAAGGAGGAGGTGGAGAGATGCCTGGGGGCAGGCATGAGCAAGGAGGAGATGTTCCGGGAGCTTCGCGAGAAGGGGTCTCACCCGGCGGCCGCGTTTGCCGGTAAGATGTACGTTTCCACATTAGTTTCATGTTCATCATGTCAAGAAACCTACTAGGTTACAGAAGATTCATGTCATCTACATATCTACTTATTCTTACCACCTATGAATCTCATTGGTGCCTGTCCAGTTTACAAGGAGCTTCGTCAGCAGAACATTGATTTCTTCAAGGACTACTACGTCAAGATGGATTTGAGGAAGCAGGCCGAGCGGTTCAAACTTCTTGTGCATCGGTACCGAACGGTTCGTGGCGCCGGTGCCTGGCCAAGAGCGCCAGGAACAGAGACCCAGCAAACCGCCATGGCCGTCCCAGACGACGTGGGATTGCCGGACAACCGGTTGAACGGCGACGTGCGATTGCCGGACAACCGGACCGTGCCGGCTTTGCTGAACGGTGACCGTAGAAAGTCATCCGCCGCCACCGCCTCGGTGCAGAGGACACATTTTCAGACTGGACAACTGCTTCACCATAAAGAGCAGCCGGTTCCCAACGGCGGGATCCAAGGGGTACCAATGCCCTCGGCAGCTTGTACTGCCTCCGATGGTACCATGGCAGTCACCTACCCTTGGGCGTGCACCGATAACAACATTGGGACGATGGGGTGGCACGGCGAGCAAGCTTCACCCAGTCTGCAACAATGGTGGCCTGGTGCAGGTGGATGCTTCGTCGTTCCACCACAGGGCTCCAATTGGCAACCGCCGCCATCTTCTGTCGAGAGGCTACCGGAGAACGGTAGCCACCACGGCAGTGCTGCTCCACCGTGGCGGCAGCATCCACGGCACAGCCAGCAAGCTGAACCATCCTGGCAGCCTGGTAGGCAACCACATTCACCGTTGGACAGCCTACGGGTGTACCGGAATTTTGAAGCACATGTTGCCTTGCAGCACGGTGGGCAAGCTCATCAACCGCTGCATCAGTGGCCACAGGAACCAACTCTACGGGAGTACTGGGATAGTTTTGCTAGTAATTCGGAGTAACGTCCTCGTTGACGTAAAACGTGCTTGTTGTGTAGTAGAAATCCCGGTTGGAGAGATAACATCAGATGGAAATCAATTATTTTTTGTGTTTTATGTACGTTGAGAATAAATACTTGAATGTTGATTTATGTGTACTAAAGTAAGTTAATAATTAATAATAATTACATGAAGTGTCAATGTTGATTATCCTTGTGAGATTTGTCATGGATGCTATTTACTTGACAATAATGATTCGTACTCTCGACTCGTTAGGGACGTCGATGAAGTTGTTCGGTTGTTTTTTCCTGAAATAATGATGTTGGCTCTTTTGCCGATTGTTAGTTAACCACCCTAATGGTTGGGGTGCGTGTACATAGCCATGCCACTGCGGCTCAAAGCTCTATGATTTGATATCTATATCGTTGTTCTCCGGCTGACTTTAAAAGAATACAAGTCTGCATATGTGAAGAAGAAAGAGTTATGCTAATAATTCGGAGTAACGTCCTCGTTGACGTAAAACGTGCTTGACAGGTAGAGATCCCGGGTGGAGAGATAACATCAGATGGAAATGAGTTATTTGTGTTTTATGTACGTTGAGAATAATACTTGAATGTTGATTTATGTGTACTAAACTAAGTTAATAATTACATGAAGTGTGAAATGTTGATTATACTCGTGAGATTTGTCCCGAACTTCTTTTGCCGATTGTTGGTTAACTACCCTAATCGGCACCGATTGTTACCGTAGACCTTTGGGGTTGCGTGCACATAGTCTTGCCACTACGGCTCAAAGGTCTATGGTTTGACATCTATATTGTTTTTCTCCGACTGACTTGAGAAGAATACAAGACTGTATATGTGAAGAAGAAAGGATTTGAAAACCTAAATGATTTGCTGTTTTCTTTTAGAGTTCTTTTCGTAATCGCTTAAGATAGTTCTTGTATCTCTACCATCTACCATGTACGATCCATCATTTATTATATAATACTAACATTGTATTGATTGTCCAAAAAAAGAAGTTCATAAAAAAATACATTACCATGTAACTAGTACTCCTAGATGACACGGGGGAAGTATTTCCCGCAACAACAAAAAAGAACACGGCGTGCAATGTTGTTGAACCCACCAGCACACTCACTATCCCCAGATCACAGGTGGGTAGCTTCACCCTGCACGGACCCACCTGCACCGTTTTGGAACCCCGATCTTGGGGGCGGAACAGCCGAACACCGATACATGGTAACCGGTGTGGATTACGAACCCGGCGACACAGAACCAGGAGACCTGCTGCAGCAGACACTCTCGAGCCATGGAGGAGGGGTCCTTGGCGCGGAGTAGGAAGCTGGAGAGCAAGGATCCCACGACTACCGAGCCCATAAGGATCGAACGCCTGATGGAAACTTTGAATCGCTTGTACTTCGCCATGTATCTGTCCACTTCCACGGGATCCTCCACGGGCTCCCACCGCCCCCGGGGTTCGGCCGCCATAAACTGCTTCTGAATTCTGATTCCGCTGCGTCAGCTCGATCAAGGATTTCTTTCTCTGAGAAGGGCTGGTCTAGATAGTACTCCGTAGGATTTTATCAGGAGATCGCTCTTCTAACGATGGGAAGTGGAAGCAGAGTCGGATTCTTTTCTTTTTTTTGACTATATAAGCAGAGTCGGATTCATTGTAGTCCCACTACAAACATACAACGATTCGGTCGAGCCGACAACCAAACTTTTCTCGTAACATAGCCCAACCCGGTGGACTGTGAACTCTACTTTCCTTTCCCTTTACCTACACATCTGTTTCTCAAAAAAAAAAACTACCCATTTGATCACGTCCAGTGTACTTACAAAGGTGCTCCAGACAGCAACTCGGGAGCACAAGACCGCAGGTCCTAGCGAAACACGGCAGTATGGAATCGTGAAGGAACAGCAGTGCCCTAGAAAAAGAAAAGCTTTCCTTCACTATTCCTTCCACCCACGCACATTCAAACACAAGACGATACACATTCGCTTGCATCTTCTGTAAAATATTCGAAGAGAAACAGAAAAAAGAAACAAATAACATGGTTAACAACCTAGGAGTCCGTATTCCCTCGGAAAAAAAAAGCCCTAGGAGTCTGCAACTACCACCAGCCATCATCACACAATGAACAGCCCAGCAGATCACAAAATAAATAAACATCACTGACACTCCTCGTTACCAGACTCTTCCTTGGTAAGCTTGATCATGTCGTCAATCCTCACTATAGTAATGGCTGCTTCAGTGGCGAACTGCAAGGAAGATGCATAAAAATGTGGAACAAATCTAAAAGTCATGAAACACAGTGACAAGA
This sequence comes from Avena sativa, assembly GCA_916181665.1. NCBI lineage: Eukaryota > Viridiplantae > Streptophyta > Magnoliopsida > Poales > Poaceae > Avena > Avena sativa. Next base: position 157,711,117 of record OV702294.1, on the reverse strand, counting down.
AAGGTAACTTAGTGTACCAACCTGGATAATTTTTAATTTGCTCATTGCTGGCTCAATCACACCGTACTCAAGGTTGTTGCGGATGACACCTTTTGTCAGGTCAAGACCCATGCTGCACCAAACATAAGAAGGAAATTCACTGACAGAGCAGAAGATGCCCGGTTGCAGAACAGAATAGCAAGGGGGTGAATACAGCGAAGTGAAATATATATCTAGAAGCAGTCAGCAATACCAAATTATGCATTGGGCGCACTTACAAAGAATCGAGTAAGATTCAAACCATATGCATTCTAGCACTGACAGGGGAGAAATTAAGGGAATGGGATGATCTCTATAGGATCTGTACTTCTGTAGAGCTTACGGAAGAAGAAGACAGTTTGACTTGGGGGTGTTCAGTGTCAAATATTTTTTCAAGCTATGCAAATAGTAAAAAAAAAAAAGTTCGAATGGTTTTTTGAGCGGCTCAGTCCCACCCTGTGTGTTGGGGGCTGTCCAAGCTGACTGTAATAACTGTGTTGCCTAATTAATAAAAGCTCGCGGTTCCTTCAAAAAAAATAGTAAAAAAATTAAATATAGATTTCTCTGGAAAGCCGAACTACCTCTCTCTCCGCATAAAAACTTCCATTTGGTTAGTATTACAAAAAAGTATACTAACTAGAGATGTGTTATTGCACAGAGGTGGTGTTTGTGAAAAAACTTGTCTATTCTGTGGTAAAGATGAATCGATAGACCATATCTTCTTTTCATTGTCCCCTAGCCCGCTACATATGGAACATAATCAGTGCAGCGATTGGTTTCAATTTTCATTTTGTTGACGCTAATCATTGTTTTAATATTTCGCTAAAGGGTTTTGTAACAGACTAGTTTGCTGTAACTAGCTGCTCTCCTTCTGTAACCTGTCTAGTTCCAGGGTCGGTTTCACCTGGTGGTGTTGCGCTTTGGTGGAGATATGTAATAACTTGGTTTCTCTTAATAGAAATCGGGGAGAAATCCCTTTCATAAAAAAAAGCATTCTGCAATAAAAAGATCAGCGCGGAGCTTGCGATGTAAGTGCAAGAAACCGAGGAGGTTGCATAATTCTTTTTTCTAAAGAGTAAATTTGTATCCAATAATATATCTACAGATGTTTTCAGTGCTATAGAAGCATTATGCATTCAAAGCAGTTTTCAAACGCTTATGACAAAAACAAATGCTACATCCGTGCAAATGCAACATAGCAGAATCATACTTTGTTCAGACAAGTAATAAAGATAATATATTTTGTAATTACCTTGAATAGTGTTGCTTATCAGGCTTTGTTTGAGCGGTATGGTGATATGCCCTAAGCTTTGCTACAAGCTCAGTTGCATCTTTTGCGGCATTAACAGAGAGAACCTGTCATCACATAAAATATAATTGATAAATGACATACTTCCATTAATATATTATTATTTGGTTCAGTATACAAGTAAATGACACATAAAATATAATTGATAAAACCTTGGGTATGATTAGCATAGATTCCGCGAATTCAGCAATTGCCAGTTGTTCCCTAGATCCAAGAGTTGTAGCAAGATTCTCCAAGTACACAGACAACGCAGCTTCCACTGCCCCACCACCAGCAACTACCTGCATGACCCATTAAAGAATAAGTTTCTACAGACAAGTATATTAATGCCTTACAGAACTACATCCACTCTCACTTGAGAAGAGTTAACGCTGGACCCACTCTGGAATTCTGGGTAACAGATGCAGAGATTAAAGCAGTACATGGGTCATTTACATGATGAGTTTTAAATGTTCTTATTCTCCTTCCAAGCATATACACAGTTATAGATAACTGAGGTTGCAGCTATTAAGAACAGCCTCAAACAATAAATCGTAAAAACAGGCACCAGCATGGTTAGGAGATAAGCATGATTAAATATATAAGAATCAAAAATCAGTTTAACATGCGGTCATACTAAGCAGAAAGAACAGTGCTAAAACAAGGCAGGGGGGCAAAGTTGAATATTTTCTCATATTCAGCATATACTATAATCATGAAGAAATCTGTGTTTGTGTAATCAGCTACAGAGAACTAAAAGGTAAAGGAACAGCAGCAAAAGGTTCTACCATATTGGATTCCAGGGTTCTCTTCACAATGCACAATGCGTCATGCAAAGATCGTTCAATTTCATCTAGCATGAAGTCATTAGCTCCTCTAAGTATAATGGAGACCTGCATAGCAGAAATGCAAATTTGAAGTCCTTATCTTGATTCTTTAAAAGCTAATGTTGTGTGATTCATAGTAAAACTAGCTCAAAATTGCCAGGGAAAAGTACTAACTGCACTTGTGTTTTTTGTGCCTTTCACCAGGATTATTTCATCATCAGAAATTCTTTCCTCCACAACCTCGTCAGCATGTCCAAGGAATGATGAATCAAATGTTTCTTCACCCTCCATGTCAGCAAAAGTAGTCACCTGCAGTTTCCTACTACTTTAGGATATTGACAAACAGTTCACACACAAGAATAGCATAGTATATTCAGAAAAAGAAAATCGTCAAATGAACGTATTCAATTATTGCAAAGGCAACGAGAGCTAAGGAAATGTGTTGCCCGTTGCCTCGGAGCCTTCGCACAAAATTCAACCAACTTAAGTAGAATTCAAAAAAAAAGTTCACGGAAAACCAAGTCAACAAAAGTCATGAACGGGATTAAAATGAGTATGCATTATAAAATACTGCTTGATCATAACAATCTGATCGACAATATTATGAAGAAAAAGTGCATACCATTGTAGCACCAGTTGCCTTGGCAACATGGCGCAAATCCTCCTTACGCACACGCCTTACTGCAATTGCTCCAGCCTCAACAAAGTACTGAAAGGATGTTTCATAACACAAATCACAAAACAGATTTAGTTAAAGTCATCAGGAAGAGATATATATGTTCATCACAATAACCCAGTAATTCAGTAAATCTTTTCAGAATCAGTTCAGTTATGAAACAAAAAAATTCTGAGGCCACAAAAACCAGATCAAGCATTGTTCGATCCAGATGTTAGATGCCAGTGAGAATCAACCAAAAAGTCAAAAGTGTGTAATACATTATGCTACGTTAAGTGTCATACGGCAAATTGTGTACACTACCCACCAAAACTACCAGCAGCTAAGTGGAGTGCCCTTCGGTATTAGCGCGTACCAGTTCAACAAAATATACAAAATAGTCTGCACATGAGTGCTGCTAAACTATATCAAAATCACATTCAAAAGGAAAAAAAATCTCTTCTGCTTGATTTATTAAAACATACCTTCAGTGACATATCATCAATTCCCTTGGTGGTAAATACAACATTAGCACCGGCCTTGAGGACTTTCTCAATTCGCTCTTTTGTTATGTCAGATTCTCTGCCAAGAAATGATAATTATAAGATACACTAATTGAACCATAGAATAGAAAAAAATTGGTTGTAAATGACCAAAGGCATATCATAAGAAATGAGAAATAAACAGGAGACCAATTTGTTCAAGGGACAACAAAAAGGAGTTTTAATGAATTGCAAAAACAAAAATCGATATACCTCTGACGGATCTTCTCCAGTTCCCTTGGATCAGATACAAGGACTTGAACACCCATTTGCATTTTTGTCTTTTGAAGGTTAAAATCAAGGCAAGCAATTCTAGCAGGGGTCACTTTAGTAGGCATTCCTTGAGCTGAACGGCCTGAGTTCAGTGCATAACCATTCAGCAGGTAACTTTCCTTAGAACTTTTACCATGAGCTTTCAAAATGTTAATACTCTGCAGAATACAAAAAGCAATCGTTACAAGCAAGAGTAAAGTGGTAGAAAAACAATCTCCATAACCTTGTGCAGAAGAAATTAATATCATGACTAGATGGAATAGTTTAAGTGTATATCAAGGAAAAGGACAGCACAATATTAAAACAGACGGAAGACTGCTATAGACTAGTACATTTAATATCAAGATGTCTAATACATAACTCAGCAGGAAAAACAAATAGTGCATAGAGCAAAGCAAATCACAAATGGGAATAAATAGATCTACATTCAGAAAGAAGGTCCAGTGGGTAAAAAAAGGATTAATAAAGGAGTAAAATATTACAATGCCACAAAACATAGTGCATCACTCACAATATAGCAGTTACGACAAGTAAAATTAATTTAATGTAGTACTGTAACCAAATGCACTTTATTTACCTTGATTGGATACTTCAATTCTCCCTTAGAGTTAGTAGTCTTCACAGCTTGAACTGCTTCTACAACCTAAGAAACCATTGCCAAGTCAATTAAATAGCAGATTGTTTTAAACAAGGCCAATAGAGAACCAAATCCCAAACATTCGGTTCCAAAGATAAGCATCTCGTCAGATAAACATCATTACATCCAAGCATTATCAAAAGAATAGAATGAGAAAATAGCAACCTTGAAATAAATCATGGACTACTTTATTATTTCAGATTTTTAAAATGCCACTGAAATCAAATATGCATCATATCATCAAATATGTGAGGTTTACTGTGCACATAAATGTAAGAAATAAGGCATGATTAAAAAACCTAAAGTTACACATGAGCGTAGTAACTTACCAGATTTGCAAAGAAATCACTGTCAGCATGGATCAGTTTAGAAGACATGCTAGTTTTTGCACAGTTTATGAGGGAATTTTTTCCAAGTTTATCAACCTGAAAGTGCGAACAAATATTGATGTCAGCATGAGAATAAGCAAATGGATCAGCGGTCACTGCTATTTTTCCACAGAAGTATTGTTTTACCTTGACAGAGAGCTTTTCTTCAACATACTTGCAAGCTTCGCGCATAGCAAGCTGGTACAATATGAAGGTCACAAATTAAAATAATGTGAGAGATTATGTGTTTCCTCCAAAATGTTCATTTAGAATAGAAGTGCTACTGCAGCTAACATTTGTAATTATAATCTTACCCTGTAGCCGCTAATAATAGAGGTTGGATGGATTTTGTTTCTCACAAGGTCATTGGCTCTCTGATAAAATGAAAGGAAACATCATGTGTATGCACAATGATAGGAAATTCACAGGAAAGAAAAAAATCTGTTAAAGCTTAATTGATTACCCTGAGCAACTCTGCAGCTATGATGACAACAGACGTTGTTCCATCTCCAACCTCTCGGTCTTGAAGCTCGGCCAACTCCACAAGAACCTAAAGATAAATGGACCCATGAAAAGCTAAGCACAAGCAGTGATCAAAACAAAGAAAGGCCATTTTGGGCAGCTAGGCATCACCTTCGCTGCTGGATGCTCAACTTCCAACATCCTCAAAATTGTTGCTCCATCATTTGTGATTGTAACATCACCGATATCATCCACAAGCATCTATAAGTTGCAGATACCAAATTAGTTCATCCGAACAATGGTTTCTTCAAAATTGCTGGGGGCTCCAGATTCCATCTAACTTCACAACTACTGATTACGCCACTGAAGCACATTACAGGTTATGGTATTGATCACGGTTGAAGTGCATCTCACAATGACACTGGTAACTCTGTTCGCGGGTGATGTCGTGTCCTGAAGGTGAAGAAATAATATCCCTCAAGGTGCAAATCACTGTTTTAAGTTGTGGATCATACAATTTACGAACATATAATTTCGGATCCCTTCTCCCCTTCCGCCCCAGAAACACACACACACGGGCAGTAGCAAGGTATGCCCGACCATGTAGATCATATTGGAAGCGACATACCTTATCGAGCCCGACGGGACCGAGCGACGACTTGACAATGTTGGACACCGCCTGGCACGCCACCACTGCAACCAGAGAAGCACGAACGCAAATTAAACAAGCGCGCGTTCGGATGTCTACTTGGGCCACTAGATCTTACGGAACCCCACGCAACCCTGCGGAATCTGGCATGGCAAGTGTTAGGGTGAGGGTGTTACCGTTCTGAGTGCGCACGTCCTGGCCGGACTGGCGCTCGCCCATGATGTCGACAGTCTGGGCGGAGATCGCCATGGCGATGGCGACGGCGGCGACGGCGGCGGCGGCGGCGACGGCTGGAGCGTTCGAGACGGAGCTCGGCGCCTGCGAATGTGGTTTTGCTGCTTCAGTTTGCGGGAGCAGCGGCGGGGTTAGGGAACGGTGAGGTAGTGGGCTCGTGGGTCGTGACGCGGACGTTGTAGCTCTTTGACCGCCCATGGGCTTAACTACCAGATCAACGAATGGGCCCACTAACACTTAACCCAGCCCAAACACCAGCACGTGAGCGCGAGCTCTCTCCCCTCCCTGCGGCCGTCTCCGAAGTCCGAACTCTCCACCACCCAAACCAAATCCTCGCCAATGGCGCCACTTCTCTCCCAAACCCACGGGGCCGCACAAATCTTCTCGCCGATTCCGCGGGGCAGCCGCCGCCTCGCACCCCAGCCTCACGCCGTCGGCTTCCTCCGCGCCCTCTTCCCTCCACGCCCGCCACCGGCCAAAGCTGACCTCCTCCGCCTCATCGCCGACCAGCGCCGCGGCCTCGACACCCAGTCTGACCCCTCCCGCCTCGCCGACATCGTCTCCTGCATAGACGCCCTCGCCGCCTCCGCCCCAGACGGCGACACCGTATCGGACGCCGACAAGCTCTCTGGCACCTGGCGCCTCCTCTGGACGACCGAGCAGGAGCAGCTCTTCATCGTGCGCAACGCCCCCACCTTCCGCACCGCCGCCGGCGACGTTCTACAGGTCATCGACGTTCCAGGTGGGAGCCTCAACAACGTCATCACCTTCCCGCCGTCCGGTGCATTCGTCGTGAACGGCACTATCGAGATCGAGCCACCGCAGCGAGTGAATTTTAGGCAGGAGTTTTTTGGCTCTCCTATTTTTCAAATTTTAGGCAGGAGTTATTTGATCCTCTTTTTAACATATGGACAGAACGCTTGCATCGATGTTTTTGTAGATTTACACGTGCTATGCTGAAGGGGGGCAATTGGGAGGTTCCTTTTCCGCCGTTTGGCAAAGGATGGTGAGTGCATCAAATGTTTATTAGCTTGTTAGAATTTTCTATTGCAAAGCACATAGAAGATAGAGTAAAGATATATGCACAGAAACTTGAGCGCTTCAGTGTAGTCACTGTCAATAGCATTAAATAGAGTATCTCTATCACTGTTCACTGGATCAGATGACTCTGTTGGAATCCGGGAATGTTTAGTCCAGCAATGCTTATCTGTTCTCAAAAAAAAAACAATGCTTATCTGTTCTCAAAAAAAAAAACAATGCTTATCTGCTTGGCATGGTATTGTCTTCATACAATGCATTGGAGCTTGACAAGACTAACTATCTCGAGAACTTGAGAATTGCAACATTGTTGGCATGAGTCCAAGTTTGCTACATTCTATAGTTTTTCCCCCTTTCAAATAGAACTCAACTTATTCATCTAAAGGAGCTGGGTATCTACATAAAAAGGTCTGGATTCAAGGTAATTATTTTCAGAATGGAAGCTAGCTGTAAGATCAAAGGTTTTCATGGCATTTATTATTTCCTTGTCTATACTCCCTCCGTTTCAAGGGTTAAGGCGCTCTCGTTTTGCGTGTTTTTTCTTTGACCAAGAATTACTCTAAATACATAAAGAGTTTTGGTATAAAACTAGTTTCACTGAAAAGTATTTTTCAATACGAATCCAACGGTACTAATTATGTACAATATAATTAAGATTTTGTTGCTCAATTCTTTCGGTCAAACTTTGCTTTGAAAAGCGTGTGCGCCTTAAGGCCTGAAACGGAGGTAGTATATCATTAGGACTTTCTACTGCCAAGTATAGTCGGTGTGGGTACTTAGTTCCTATCAACCAGACTGGGCAATTTTAATACAATACTAATGGAGAATAAAATTCTAATTACTTATGTAATAATAACTTGGCCTTGATCCTTCCTTCTATATAGCACTGGTAATCATGTCAAACAGAATATGTCAAACCTGGAAAATTGGATATTTTTGTTGTGTCTCCAGCATTATTACAATGTATCGCCTCTCTTTTGCTTTCCTGCAATAACGTACTATGTATTACCATTTTCAGGTTTGACACGGTTTATTTGGACGATGAAATCCGTGTAGCAAAGGACATAAGAGGGGACTATTTAGTTGTTGAGCGTGCTCCATATTCTTGGACTGGATAGTTGGTAAAACCGAAAGCTAATCAGTGCTTATCTACGTACTGTATACTATGGGCCTAGAGACATAAGAAGATGTACAGGACCTTATGCTTTTCCAGCAAAGTATTTACCATCTTACTAACTAGGCCATCCTTTAACTATGCAACTAGCTGAATTCCTGGTACAACTATGAGGCTAAATACTACAATAGGTATGTACATATTTGAGAATAGAGTTGTACTTTCTTATGGTTGGAAATAGAGTTATAAATGTTATACAACCTCAGCAGCTGTAAGATATATATGATTAATATGTGTTGTTCTAAATTGTCCCCACTGAAATAAGCAATGTGGATCTCTTCCTTTTTATGTGAATTCCTTGCCTTTGGGAGTGAATGTGGATTTGGCCACGTTTTAGTAATATAAAATATGTTATGTTCATAAGGTTTTTCTTTCAATGTAACAGCCACATCGTACAATTTACTGCTTGGTTGGTTAAAATCCAACTAGGAGTTCAGAACACCAAAAAACGAAACGCACTAGAGCCAATGGTGGAGATTAGAGGTGGAAAAATATATGGAGTTCGCTTCATGTACTGACAATATTCTTCTATGCTATTGGTTTAAGGTCAATAATATTTGACAAATTTTTTCTTATTTTTCCTACGTAAAAGAACAACACTCTCCAAGAACACGATTTACTTTTTGGCATATGCAAGTATTGTCCATCAGGTTGTGAAAGACTTCAATTACATATGAAATGCTTCAAAAAGGAGCTTTCACTTGTTGAGCTTGGTCTAGTATTGCAACAGTCACAGGGTCCTAAAATATTATTGGAAAAAACTAGTTATTTTGTTAGTATAATTGTGCATCTCAGGTTCAGCTGTTAAAGAACTGGCTAAGTCATATCTGAAATTGTACAATTTGTACATTTGATGCATGCTCTCATATGAATCAGGTGGTCAAATGCATACCATCATCTTCGTCGAAAAATTGTATGTTGCTTTTCAGTCTTGCTTTTTCTATATTAAGACATTTTTTCTATGTATTAGTATTACTCAAGTAGTGGAGCCAACGATATTCAAATCCAGCTTTTCCTTTCAGAAAAGTAGCAAATCTACAGTTGCAAGCTTAATATTGAGCAAAATTAAGGTTCTTGGTCTGTAAACATTTACACATGGACCATGATAACTAATGCTACAAATGTGTCTCGGATACAGTGTTATGTTGTTTGTTATCTGCAAATTAACCAAGATCAGATCAGATGCTTACAGAGTTCTTTACTATTGATAGAATCCATGCCATTTTTTTATTTTTATGATTGGGAAAAATCTGATGTACATCAGTTTCTCTGCAACTCATCAGAAGTTATTTTGAAGTCAGTGAAAAGGTCACTTTATTTGATGGACCGATTATACATCACTATGCACAGTATAATAATCTTGGTCAAAAGTTGAGCAGCAGAATCAATTACATTCAAAGTACTGATACTAGTGTTGGGCTGAACAGCAAACTTTGTTCTCACAGCTGCTTGTTTCAGTAGTCCGGTCTGAATGTCTAATACTAGTTGTTCTCTTGTTCCAAGTCGCAGTCTCACAGCAGTACATGATATATAGTGGTGGAGCATTTTCTAACGGGGCAGAACGAGAGTAATTAGAGGTCGACAATTTTGGGCAATCGGTAACTATCTGAATCACAGCAGGTCGATGACCAGCATTCCTGAACTTTCTTAGTACTCTGTACTTTTTTTTTCGGCCACCGTTGTCCACTCTCCTTAATCTTCTGATATACGGAGCGGTAACTTGATCTTATACTAATTGACTACGAATTAAATTCTCTTGCAAAGACTTACAACCGATATTGCAGGAGGTGAACACTCCCCTGTAAAAGGGACAAGATTTTTTTTTAGCCAGAGGGGGTGACCCCTACCTAGATTTTATTGAAAAGAGAGAGCTAACGTGAGACCACTTGGCTCTGGTACATAAGAATGGACCGAAAGTGAGATGCAATATTTCTATTTTATATTTCGCCAACCGGTCTTAAACGCAAGACCACTTGGCTCTGGTACCATATAGAATTATGTGCACCTAACTATCTCACCCAGAATCCGAAGTTGATGGGGGAAAGAAGGGGTCACTCCCCATCATGTGTGGCTCCATCAGTCCTAAGTTTTGATTGAACAAGGACTACATTGTTTCAAGCTGTACCAACCGGGGTCTAGAACTTAAGACTTTAAACGCCAGTTCACGGGCTCTGATACTATGTAGAATTGTGTGAATCAAACCAGTTCACCAAAAGCTAAGCCGATGGGGGAAAAGAGGGCAATGGATTTATACTTCAACATAAACAATTGTGTTACACTAGGGTTGTGTGGACTGGGGCCATGGCCCCCTCCATGTTGATTTTCTTTTGAAATACCCCTTGTAGTATGTAAATTTGGCAGTCAAATTTGCTAGAATTTACTCATATGTCCCCCTCCAAGCTTTATAATATTCACTTGGCCTCCCTTGTGTAATGTTTCTCGCTCTGTCTATATTGCCACTTAATCTTGGTTAATGGAAAAATATTAAAAAATAATCAACTAATCATCAATTTCATGACTTTATTACTTGATATTCAGTGCGAGGGGTCATCTTATAATGCTACTAACAGGATGACACTTTATTACTTGATATTTAGTGAAGGAGATCATCTTATAATGCTACCGTCGCGATCTAAGCAATACAAGATGCATAAAAAGGATTAACATCACATGCAATTCATAATATGTGATATGATATGGCCTTTATTCTTGTGTCTTTGATCTCCATCTCCAAAGCACGGACATGGTCTCCATCATCACCAGCATTGTGTCAAGGTCCGTGGTGCCGCTTCATGGTTGTCCATCACCTACAACAACCATTACAACTACTTGGAATAAAGCAATTACATGATGAATAGACATGCATGACTTAACGAATTTAAAGATAACCATAAGGCTCATGTCGGTTGGCAACTTATAATAAGGATCATTGCATACATCAAATATATTCACAATCACATCATGGACATATCACTTCACATCACATGCCCTGCAAAAACAAGTTAGACGCCTCTAATTATCTTTGCATGTTTTACATGGTTTGGGGCTTTCGAATAAGAATCGTTCTTACATACGAACATGAATCACAACGCTAATACAAGTTGAAAGAACATGTTGGGCCTCCATGTGTGGTTTTGGTAACTAATGGCAATCTTTATGGACTAATGTGTGTATTAAGTTATACTTGTAGGATTTGTCCATTGGCATCGCTTGGAGCATGTGTTGGCTTCAAGGTTGATGAAATGCAAAGAAGATATGTTGGGCAAGCTCAATATGTGAGGTCGATGATGAGGAATTAAGAAAGGCGTTCCATCTTGAGAAGGGCAAGATCGTCTACATCGAGATCAAGTGGAATGCTCAAGGCAAAGGTATAATCTTGATAGGTTTTCCCTTTTGCCGGTCTCATGTTGTGTGTGTGAGGCCGGGTTTAGGATAGATAACCGTACTATCAAGAGGGGCTCTCGTAGGAGTAATTCGGTCACATCGTTTGGAGAGAGCTCAAACCTTTGCATACTTGCATCATCGTATTTGGTTGTTATTTGGTATTATCCATGTGAGGATATATAGCTTGTGGTAATCTCCATAACAAGCTCTTGTTCATCAAAATCGGATCTCCTATTTGTATCTTGTTGCGATTTTGATTTATGCGGCTTTTCGGTTTCTCACCAAGTGAGGTATATCACATTATTCTACTTGATACTTTCTCACTTGGTGATAATCAATATTTCCACTTTTTATTGGGAAGTCCTTGTCGTCCTCTATCCAACGCAATTGAAATCGGGTTAATCGGAGCTTTCAGTCAAAAGTTATTGCCGTTTGAATATTTGCCTGGTGCGGTACCAAAAAGCGGTAGTACCGCTTTTTGCTACCGGATGCGACAGAAGGTTTTGACTAACTGTCAAAAAGCCTCTGCCGGGCTAGGTACTAAAAAGCGGTAGTACCGCATTTTAGTACCTAGCACGACAGTAGCTTTTTTACCACTTGTCAAAAGCTTCTGCCTGCTCCGGTACTATACCGCATTTTAGTACCGCACAGGGCAGAGACTTTTGAACGTTGGCAAAAAGCTTCTGTCTGCCTAGGTAGTAAAATGCGATAGTACCGCATTTTACTACCTGGTGTGACAGACTTTTTTCGTCTAAACTGTTGATTCCACTTCACGTCCGATAGTACCGGTTGCCATTTGCGGTACTACCGCTTTACGGTAGCATCAATGGTAGTACCGTTGTGGCCAGGGCTTATGAAGTTTGAATATTGGTCTTCCGGTACCAAGTCCGGTACCTGGTCCGGTAGTACCGGAGTTCTCCGGTAGTACCGCTTGAACTTCCGGTACTACCGCTACATTAAAGGCTCCAACGGCCATATTTTGCCTAGCCCTATAAATAGCTTTGCCCCTTTGCCTTTTAGGGTTGCTTCTTCCTCCTCCTTTTGTCTAAGCTTTGCCCCCATTTGCCTTACTCTTTGAGCTTGATTTCTACTCACCCCTCCATTGATTCTTGCATATATTTGAGGGGTAGTTGGAGGAGATCTAGATCTACGTTTTGACCAAACCAAAACATCTCTTTGTGAGTGTATCTTTGGGGATCTAGATTTTGGGGGATTTTGTGTCTCTCTTTGATTCCTCCTCTCTTGTTCCCCCAATAGCTTTAGTAGCTTTGTTGGAACTTGAGAGTGAGGGATTTGAGCATCTTTGTGGTGTTCTTGCCATTTGCATTTGGTGCATCGGTTTGAGTTCTCCTCGGAGGATTTGGTTTGAATTGCTCATTGGAGCTTGTCCCTCTTGGGTTCTTGGAACCCTAGACGGTTTTGTGGCCTTGGTGGTATTGTGGCCTTGGTGGCATTTGTTGAGGCCTTTTGTGGCGTTTGTTGGGAGCCTCCAATTAAGTTGTGGAGTTGTGCCCCAACCTTGTGAGAGGTTCCGGTTGCCACCGATAAAGTGCACCGATAGTGGAAGCGTGGATCGATCCCATTGGGGTGAGATTCACCGGAGAATAAGGGAGGCCTTTTGTGGCGTTGGTGGTTTGATACCACCCCCTCTCCAAACGAGACGTACTCCATGTTGGGAGGAACTCGGTAAAATATCGGTGTCCCCGCGTGCCTCTGTTATCTCTATACCCGAGCTCTTTACTTATGCACTACATTGTGATAGCCTTCGTGCTTGAAGTACTATATATCTTGCTATCACTTTGTTGCTTGTATTGCTTAGCATAACTTGTTGGTGCACATAGGTAAACCTTAGTTGTTTCTAGGTTGTGCTTTACAAAGTAAACACTAGTTTTATTCCGCCTTTGTTGAGCCACTCTAGGAAAAGTTTTAATCGCCTATTCACCCCCCCTCTAGGCGACATCCGTATCCTTTCACAAGTCTTGTCAAGTGCCTGTTGTAAATTGAATCTTAACTATGGTGGGAGAAACAGACATCCGCAAAGCCACTTGTGCAATGCAAGTTGCACGTTGAGCGTGGATCAGGTATCATGTGCGATGACATATAAGGTTAGCCCGGGCCGTTTCATCCCACCATCCCGCAAGATGCAAAGTACAAAAGTAAGCAACAACAGGAGCATCAACACCCACAAAACAATTGTGTTCTACTCGTGCAACAGATCTACGCATAGACACGACTCTAATACCACTGTAGGGTTCGTAGCATGGAAAACAAAAATATTCTAGCGCATGAACACACAAAACCAAGATCTAATCTACGAGATCGGTGCAATGGGATTTTTTTTACTCTGGACTGTGAGGCAAAAGCTCCATAGCAAATTTTATTATAATAAAGGTAAATACAGTTGTACACCTACTATACAGGAAAACCACTCACCTCACTCACCTATTACAGAAATACACCTTTATGAAGGTAGATTAGCTATCCAGACCTTCAAGCTCTCTCTATCGGTGCAATGAGATTGTAGAGAACTAACCTCGTAGATCCAAAGCGTTTAATGAAATTGGATTCTCATGGTTGATATAGTCGATCACTATCCTCGTATGGCTCATATAGGCCTAAATATGGACCAAAAAGTGCTAAATATGTTTGTTCTATATTGCGCCAGTTTGACCTTGAACTATAGACCTCTTGGCATGATACAATGTAGAATTGTGTGCATCGAAATAGATCATCCAAAACTCAAGCTGATTGGCAAGACCACTTGGCTCTGGTACCATGTAGAATTATGCGCACCTAACTAGTTCACCCAAAAGTCAAAGTTGATGGGGGAAAGAAGGGGTCACTCCCCATCATGTGTGTCTCCATCAGTCCTAAGTTTTGATTGAACAAGGACTATATTGTTTCAAGTGTCAAACGACAAGAATAGAGATTGTGGGAACCGTGCTTGAGTCCACACGGGCTGCGTGTTAATATGGGGGCACAAGGCCGAGTTGTACAAGATGAGGTGTCCGGTCACAATACGACTCGATACATAAAATAATAAAACCAACAATTACATCCAACATCAAGCTGTACCAACCAGGATCTAGAACTTGAGACTTTAAACGGCAGTTCACGGGCTCTGGTACTATGTAGAATTGTGTGAAACAAATCAGTTCACCAAAAGCTAAGCTGATGGGAAGAGGGCAATGCATTTATACTTCAACATAGACAATTGCGTTACACTAGGGTTGTGTGGAGTGGGGCCATGGCCTCCACGTTGGATTTCTTTTGAAATACCTCTTGTAGTATGTAAATTTGACCGTCAAAATTGCTAGAATTTACTCATATGTCCCCCTCCAAGCTTTATAATATTCGCTTGGCCTCCCTTGTGTAATATTTCTGACTCCGTCTGTATTGCCACTTAATCGTGGTTCACGGAAAAAAAATATTAAATAATAATCAACTAATCATCAATTTCATGACTTTTGACTTTATTAGTTTATTATGTTGCATATACTAAATCTGATTAAACTAGGTAATGGTCAAAGTTGGGATATTACATATCACAGTGGGTAAGGGAAACTAAATTTTGTACGGAGAAAAGATTCGTTAACAAGACAATACAACACAGTTGCTACATAGCAAGCTAACGATAGTGCTAGCGCGTGCACTCTGTGTCGATTTGGCTCCCGAGCTCTCCGAGGAGCCTAAAAGTATTAAAAAATTAAAAATGCTAGTACTAGTATTTTGAAGTTTCAAACAACTCTCGGTAATCCATGCAACAAAAGAGAAGATCACGCACGGCGTCGTTGACTGGTTTCCCTTATCCGATGGCGGCAGGAGTGTGTAGCTCAAGCTAGCCACTGCTGTCAATCGTCGCTCTTTGTTACACAGCTGTCGTCGCTGCAGGGTCTGTGCCAGTCTTGATCTGCGAAGAACGAGACGGGGCAGAGCTGTGTGCATGCAGGCGCCGGCAGCCACCTGAGCTGGGAGATAGAGATCACCGAGAAAGCGAGCAAAAGAACTGAACGAGCATAGCGCGCGCCGCAGGAGCCCAGCGCCCGGCGGCGAGCCAGCCAGCCAGAGCCAGCGGCAACGCACGCCGTGCAGCAGCAGTCACCACTCACCAGGACGTATCGACAGTGGCCTGTGGGGTGCAGCAGAGGATCCGGCCGGCACCGAGATCTGTACTGGCTAGCTAGCTAGGCCAGAGGCAACGCAGCGATGGATCGAGGATGGGCGTGGCTGTGGCTGGGGTATCGTACCTGCCAAGAAAGGCAAGTCCAGTCCAAACAGCGCGCAGCTGCGGGGCGGGCCATCGCTGAGTCAGCGAGGTCCCCCTCTTCCTCTCTGTTGGTCATGGTGGGAACTGGCCACCGGAGCGGTCCTGGTACTTGCGCAGGCACCTACATCCACCCGCTTTCCCAGACCCATCTCCGAGCCGTCCGTGTCCATCCACTTCGGGGCCGGGCACTCGGCCCGGCTGTGCTGCTGCATTTCCACACCACGCCCTATAATTCACGAAATAGTTAAATACACATGACGGTCCCTATATTTGTCGGTCGGACTCAATTTAGTCCTCATATTAGGAATTTGCTAAATTTTGTTTCGTCTACTTGTGAATGAGTTTGATTTAGTCCAATTCGATGTTTGTCGTCGAATTTAAACTGACGCGGACGACACATGGACTAGAATCTTGCAAAAATACCCTTCCGCGTCTGAGACAGTTACAAAAAACTATCACAACTGAGGCTAGATATAATAGCAGTCCCTATACTCGTCTGCTTGACTCGATTTTGTCCTGATACTCGTAATTTATATAATTTAATCTGTGCATTTTTTAATTGAACTCGATTTAGTTCAAAGGCATATTTGTTGTAGACAGGAACGCGGGTCCCACTTACAGGAGTGGCTAGCGTGAAAACTTGCAGACCCTCTCCCACAACTAGAACATATATTTCCACGGCTACAGGTGTCACTTCGACGTCATCTTCCCTCTATGAAATAACGTTACATGTTCCGGTCTAGTGATCGTCGCCACCGTCGCCTGCCTCTCCATCAACTCCTTTCTTTTCCCTCCCTCTTAAATAAAACAGTATTGAATTGAAGGGGTATTATAGTGTGGAGTGTTGTCTTACTGATTAGATGAGGAGTGGGTAAATGCAAATATCTTAGAGCGAAAATATACATTCGACATGCGTGAGGAAGTCTCTCCAAATTTTCAGGCTGGCTAGTTTTCTGTAAGTGACGTGTCGTCCGCATCACCTTAAATTTGCAGCAAACATGTGCTTGGGCTAAATCGAGGCCAATTGACAAATATCAGGACTAAATCAAACCATCCGGACAAGTACAGAGACTAATCATGTATTTTTCAACATTTGTGATTTTTTTTGCAATTTTCTCGGATACGTGAGGGTGTTTTTGTAAGATTTCAGTCCACGTGTCATCCGCGTCAGCTTAAATTCAACGATAAATAGTAAATTAAACTAAATCAAACTCAATTCATAAGTACACGGATAAAATTCAGTAAATTTATGGAAACTAAATCAAGCAACAAGTATAGGTACAGTTACTATGTTTTTTTTGGATGGAACTCATGGTTCCATTAAACACCTGACTCAGCAGAAAAGCTGGCCACCTTAACACGCTAATACGCTGGAATTTTCACGAAACCGCTAATACGCTGGAATTTTCAGCGTAGTCCTTGTGGATGCACGAACCGGTATGTACGGGGCACAGGATTAGGAGGCCATCGTGAGGGCGACTCCAAAACCCATCTAAGAGCATCTATCTTCACGGAAGTGTCAAAATAGTGCGAAATAGCGCGCGCAAGAAATATTTTGCCACGCGCCATTTTACACAATTCAGAGCGTTATATGTTGTATTTGCGTTAGTGCGTGTTAAACTCACAGCAAGCTCGTGCACTCCAACCACCTCCAAAACTTCCTCCCTCCTTTGCGCATGACACGCCCGCTTCGCCTGCACGCGCCATGCAGCCTCCGCTTCCGCCCCCGCTTCGCCTGCGTGCGCCAAGCAGCCTTTCCGCCGACGAGATGTCGCCGCGCCACCACAAAAACTCCTCCGGCTACATCATCGTCCGTGTGCGTCCTCAAGGGATCTTCTATGCGAAGATTCGCTTCGCCGACTCGCGCATCGGTCTTGGAACTTTCAAGACGGCGCATGAGGCCGTGCGTGCGTACGACGCTGCGGCGTGGCGCCTCGGCCGGCCATGCCACACCCTCAACTTCCAGAACGTCTACACGTGCGAGTAGGCAGAGATGCTCGCGTCATCGCCGCGCCTCATCACCGAGGAGGAGCGTCGCCGCGCCCAGCAGTGCCGCCTGATGATTGTCGAGACCGAGGAGCGGCGCCACCTTCTATGGGCATAGACCTTCCCGAAGGATGTCATCGCCGAGGTCGCCTTCTACGCTGAAAGGAACCAGCGGAGGGAGGACCGGAAGGCGGCGAGGCACGCGCGAGGGGCTGAGAAGGTGAGGAAGCGCGCCTTCATCCTCGCGCAGGAGGCCAACCCGCGATCCTCGAGGACGACCCGCATTGGCTCGACCATTTTTCATTGACGCCGGTATCATCCTCGACGGCGGAGTCTTTGGACTTCGATTTCCAAGACGACCAGTAGTTTAGGCTCCTACCTGGTAGTATATAGTAGTATTTTCTGCAATGTTGAACTATGTGTGTGTGTGTCTTCGTTGAAATATAAACCTACAATTTCTAGTATTTGTTCGTTTTTTTTTTTGCCTCTTTGATCTTTATTTTTCTATCTATGTGTGTTTTTGGTGTTTGGGCCGCCGCGCACGCTGTATTTTGCAGCGTCCGGTGCAGCACTATTTTTACACGCGGACACTGCACGCCCGCACACTGCAAACTTAAACACGGCGCTGCAAACAAGTCTTAGCGTGCGTTATTTTACAGCTTTTATTGGAGATGTTCTAAGATTTCGTCTTTTATCCTATGGTCCGTTTCATCCTCCGTGGACTTAAGTTATGACGTATGTTTGGGAGTCCTAATATTTGTTTTTAATTCTTGTTGCGGGTTGTATTGGCTAGTGCATGTAATTCAATATGGTATCAGAGTAGGAGGTTCTAGGATTAAATCATGACCAATGCAAGAATTAAAAGTAAATATTACAGCTCCCAAACATACGTCACAATAGGCCAAAGGACGAAAGCCATAGGTGAGTGTTGAAATATATTGCCTAGCCTATTTCATCAGTTCGGACTGCTGGTTGCATTGGCTAGTGCATGTAATTCAATATGTTTATTATTTAGTCTATTTTTAGTGTCTTCTTCTAGATAGTGAAACAATGGCTATATCCTAAAGCCAAAATGAATCTTTTCCTGCTCTATCATCTCTTTGGTGGTGCGTCTAACGCCGGCGAAGAGAACAGATTCATGTGTCCGATGTATCTCCTATGACCCCGTCGGTTTTTGTGTTAACTAGTTGAATGCCCGTGCGTTGCCACGGGTATCAAAATTTCTTTCGTCGCCTCAACATATAAAAATACACGTGCTAATTCAAATAAAATATGAAAACACCTATATGCTATAAAAACAATCAAAAATGTATACATGTGCTGATAAAAACGGTGAAAACGCATGTGTGCAACCACAAAACAACCAAAAATGTACACATACCCTTTTCCCGGTTTCCCCTCGTCGCTATGAGGACGAGTGTTGCCTTCGACGCTGCTCGGGTCCAAATGATGTCCTCCGAACTATCAAGATATGCCATTTCGCTGGCAAGGTCTCCCTTCATCGTTTTCTTTTTGTGGGTAAGTTTCTTCCGCTCTTGTAAATCATGCAACTTCAACACGGCTGAAACTATCTAATAACATCAATGCAGCATCTCCTCCCTAATGGCCATATGGTCCGTTCTCTCTCTGTTCGGCCATTCAGTTATTTTTGTGAATGAAGACCTTATAGTACTTCATCAACAACGGCGATGTCATACGGAATACAGAGGTTTAAAAAGGTCGATATATACCTGTGAAAAGGCACACTCTTGCAAAGAACTCGAAGCTTATTTAGCAGTTAACTTAGCAGCTAAACTGGATTCACGTCTGGCACGGTCAAAATGAAACTGGGAGGTTCTCTCCTTTCATCAAAAAAAGGAAATAGTAAAATTCCCGGCTAGCCCCTGAATTTGACTAAGATTGGCATTACCGATGCCCTGTTCTTCTAGGAATTCCAGATTTCAGTCAGTCCTCACAGTCAGTTTTTTAGCTAGACAATTTCAACATTTAAAAGTCAGTAAAGAAGCATAGCATATCTCCAGGTGAAAGCTTCCGTTGTCAATGCATTCATCATGAAGTTGTACCGCTACTCTCGTCCAGCTATACACCGTGTAAGTTCAGATGGGTAGTCTATATCGCTCTTCTAATAAACTGAAACAACTCCATTTTGTATCTCCACCATTCTATTGCGTACACCATAACCGATCCATTGACCACCAATTTCCCTTGTGATTCGCTTCCTCGTTGCTACTCTCCTCTGCACCCCTTCTCCCCACACCATCAGCATATATGCCTCTCGCTTCCCTCCCTATCAGACATGCACACACTGTTTAGATCAAATAAAATCCTAACCCAAGACTTCAACTTGAAGGATGAATCCAAGCATTGTATACCCTATGATTTACATGTCAAAAAACAAGTTCCAGAGCCCCGTAGATCCATAGACTTAGGATCATGTACTTTTTTTTCAAATAATGAGTCTGCAAGAAAAATTGCAAACAGAATCAAAGGTATAAACGTGTTTTGACATGTTCACGTGCATAATGAATCGCAAAAAAATGAGCATGTGTCAATGGAAAAAAAGCAAAAAATTGTACATTTTTGTAATTTAAGAAAAAATGTACTTGGAGCATTATATACCCTTGCATAGCTGCTTTGCAGCTGCACATATTACAACATGCCCTCATATTCTTCTTTTTCTGTCTTAATAATTTACTGAATGCTCGAGTACATATACTCCCTCCATCCAGAAATAACTGACTTGAGTTTATCTAGATTCGAATGTATATAGACACATTTTAGTGTATAGATACTTTTGAATCTAGATAAAAATCTAAGTCAGTTATTTCTGGACGGAGGGAGTATAATAAATGGGGGCTTTGTAGCCCTAAGATGTGTGAAAGTGTGTAATCTCAAAGTCACACGTAGTAGAAGTTGACTAATTTTTTTGAGAAAATTATTGAACTAAGATCCATTGTAAACTGTACCAACCAGGTGTATATAATAGCAAGAACCACTACATGTTGCAACCTAACCTGAGAATTTGCTTAGTGCCGAATTGTGCACCCCAACATAGTGAAAAAAAAAACCTTTCATCATACGAGTAGCTACTGACTATAGACTTTTTCCTGATTGGATAAAACAAGAAAGGTCAAAAGATCTCTATTCTTCATCTGAAGATTTGTAACAACAGTTGCCAAAATCTATACTCAGCTGTACTAATCTACAACACTGCACACGGCTGAAATTCCTAACAGTTGCTAGTACACGTGCGAGAGAGAAAATAATTAAACTGAATCTGAGCAGAGAGGTTATACTGATACGTGAGATTAAATCAAGTAGTCAACCACAGAAAATGCAACAAGTAATGAAAAATTTGTCAGCAGCACAAGCATTATAACTCTACATATAGATCAGTTGTATTTCACTCGCAGTGACTGAAGTTTCAGAAGTTGTAAACATGAAGGGTAGCTAATTCATAGTTCATAGCATGGCGGAATCCATGGTTGATAGTATGCACACTTGTCATAGCAGTATATATCACATACCTGAAGTTACTTGTCCATTATATGGACAAATCTCACCAAGAAATTCATCCAAAAAGCTTATGCTAATAATAGGGCATACTTATATTGCATAAGCCCTTCATAAACCTGTAGTTAGACTATTTCATGTTCTTTGCCATATTTTCAATTGGATGACAAAAATAGCCTTCAGCGAGTGTCAGATGAGAATGAGGCGTCTGGAGTAGTCGGCGTACCTGGACCATGGATGTTGAAATGCTACCTTCAAAAGGCATCGTCAAAGGAAATATGATTATATGAATCACACAAAAGTACTTTAAATTACACAATTGTCTATCAAACAGCAGGAAACGTGGACAATTATATGACTCTTCCGAAAGAGAAATCTCTCTTAGGCTTTTAAAAAATGAATCTCTCGTGTAACAGGGAGAAAATATGTTATCCTATTGAAAACTTGAAATTATAATAACACGTACAAGAGCAGATAAAATTATTGTCACATAGTAAAGAGATTTCTGTGGAGAACTTGCATATAACAATGTAGAGAACTATCTTGTCCAAGTAAAAAGAGAAATAAGATTCTGTTGTTTTGATACCAGTTGTGTATCATACAACTATTCTTCTGAGATGTACGCAATACCATGACAAGTTCAATAGTCGCCACACGGTGGGCCAACAGTTGCATAATCTAGAATTGGTTTTGTTCTAATTAAAATAAAATATGTCCAAATCTGATTCGCCTGCAACATTGTGATACACCGTAAACATATATTGGGATTGATACGAGTCAGAACTGACCATATGCCTTGAACATACCAGAGTAGTAGTTCGTCAGTTGGGTAAAAGTTGTCTGATACCCATTCTGCAGAGGCCTGTGAAGGATTATACAGCCACTGGTTTTCCCCTTTGAGTCCAATCTGTAGTGAGAAATATGCTTATTGTTACTACGTTATGGTTGACCTGTGCTAAGGAAGGGTTTTAAAACATTACTTGTTAGTACTAACCTGGTATAACATTACGCTATGAAACATTACGCTATGAAACATTACTTGTTTCATAGTAGTTGCTTAACTATGAAACAGTAGATCACTGTGCACACACCTGGTATGTCCAATCTGTAGAAAATAAATCGAACGCACCATTCAGTCAACTCAGCTTTACTGGACTGACACCATGCTACAACTCCCCGCCAAGCCGCTCTGCTATTTCCGTGGGGCGTCTGCAGGTGTAGGTCGTGGAAGTCCATGCTCTGGCGGCAGGTCTCCATCGCCGCCCACAACCACCGCCACGCTAGTCGTCTCCCTAGCCGTGTGTCATTGCTAATGTCCTAGACATGGACTCCGGCAGGGTCATCAAGCAAGCAGGGATCGATGGAACCTGCCACTGCTTGCTGCAGCGAAATGGGTATGTGAATCCTAAACGACTGCCTCGTCGGCTACTTCCCCTTCCGCGATAGCCGAATCTGGGCCTCCCTTCCCTCGCAGTTGAGGAGGTAGGAAGGGTAGGCTGTCGACGTCGGGGTAGAACATGAGGGAGGCGGACGTCCGGATCTGGGGCTTCCTTTCGGCGCGGTCGAGGAGGAAGGAAAGGTTGGTTGCCGACAATGGGGTAGAACGGGAGGGCGGGGCCGGTTTGGAGTGGTGGTTGACAAGGAGGGCGCCGGCCACGGGTGGGATGGGGTGCGGTGCGATTGTTTTAGAGGGGAACGACAATGAGCTTTGCAAGCGGGCGACACCAGGTCGTGGTCTCCAGTTTATAGTCATCGGCGGAGCCGTAGGATGGAGGCTTGCGGCACGGAGGGCGGCAGGTACAAAGACGTGGAGGCTTCGGCGGCAGATTTGGGGGCCTGGAGGTACGGCGGCGTCTCAGCCGGGAGGCATGGTGAGGGGGAGAGGGGTGCAGGGCATCGGTTGAGACGGGAGAGAGAGATGCGAGAACTCGGTGGCGGACATGTCGCTGTAGTTATTTTTGTGAGCCGTTTCTCCAAGTGAGTGCGAATAAGGAGGCTCGACGAAACGACGAGCGAAATGCTCTGGTTGCCAGGAAACGGAACCTTAGGTTGTTTTTAGATAGTAGAGATCGGTGTTTTTAGGTTAATCTCTTTTAATCTATGATTCTGACTAGTCGCTGCACTGGTCTTTTGGGATCTTAGCACAACGGATTTTTTTAATCTACTACAACAACCTCTACGACAAGATTTGCCCAGATTCTGGTAATGGAGGCTTGGAGGGTGAGGATGGCGGCACGCCTCTGGCTCGCACTAATGTCCGTAGTCGTTCTTATGTGGTCTAAAAAACTATTTATAATTTTTATTAGTTTTGTTGTTCACGATTATTAATAGATTGGTTGATTTTTTTTAAATAGTATAGTATACGTGTCTTTTCTCCATCACGGTGTCGTCCCGTTGCACCGCACGTACTTGCTTGTCGAGTAGTGCATGCCTCCAGCTCGTCGCAGTACACGTTTTTCCTACGTTCGTACGTACTTAACTCGGCAGAGTTGTTTGCATGTCATGCCTGCCCGGCCGATCGACCACGCACACGGCACACATGAATATGCACCGTGCACGTCGTCGTCACGTGTAGGCCGTGCTAGGCGCTATGCTATACGCCTACGCCAACTTAAACCCCGCACAAGCGACATGGTCATGGAGCATACACTATCAATTAAGCACGGGACATGATGTGTGGATCCGAGTTCTACCATTGGCATATTTATTTTTTTGAAAGATGCATTTTTTTACTTGACCTGGCTTTTGGCATGTGTAGTTTAGTAAAACTCAGGCTGTTTAATGCCATGTCTCGACCCCTTTCTCCTCTATTTATATGCAAAGGTATAAGCCTTGACTTGGACTCCAAGTCATGATTACAAAAAAATGTTACACAAGAATCTGGACTAATTAATTGTTGTTAGATGCGGTGGAGGATATCTCCATAACACGCTCCCGCGGTCTGAACTCGGAGGCTCACTGATGTGAAGACTGGCTCGAAACTCAGTGAACAATGCAGACGGCAGGCCCTTCGTAAATATGTCAGCAAACTGTGAACTGAAGGAAACATGAAGGATCCGTAGAGCACCAAGAGCCACCTTTTCACGAACGAAGTGAATGTCAAGTTCAATATGCTTCGTACTGCGATGCTGCACTAGGTTAGCTGTGAGAGATATATAACATTGACGTTATCATAGTAAACAACAGTAGCACTGTCAATAGGTCATTGAAGCTCCTGAAGAAGACTGCGAAGCCAACTTGTTTCGGCGACGACAGTGGCAACAACACGATATTCAGCCTCTACACTGGACCTAGAAACCGTAGGCTGGAGGCGTGACGACCAAGACACCCAAATTGTCGCCCAAGAACACACAGTATCCCGAGGTAGACCGACGAGTATCTGGACATCCTGCCCAATCAGCTGAAGGGAATATGTCCTGAGAGGCAATAATAAAGTGGTCATGATGTATATTCTAAGTATATGATAGATGTGCTATAATTGTATTAATACGAAAACATTAATACAAGTGTGTTTAATAAACAAACAGAAAGTTCCTAGTTATGTCTCTCTCATAAGCTAGCTTGTTGATTAACAAGATGATCAAGGTTTCCTGATCATGGACATTGGATATTGTTAATAACAAGGTCACATCATTAGTATAATGGTGTGATGAACATTCATCCAAAGTATAGCATTACGATCAAAGTCATTGAGTTTATATTGCTATAACAACATACGAAGTGATCCTAATCCTTAGACCATGAGATCATGTTAATCACTAACACCGGAAGAGTATCTTGATAACATCAAACGTCACACCATAACAGGGTGATTATAAAGATGGGTTTAGTACTACTAAAGTGTTATGTTTGAGGCCCATGGATCGAGAGTGGAATTTGTTCATCCCGATGACGGATAGATATGCTCTGGGCCCTCTCGGTGATATCACATTGGTTAGCTTGCAATCAAGTAAATTGATCACTAGAATGTTATATCACGGGAACGAGAAAAGAGCACATGTTAGTAACGAGATCAAACTAGGTATGGAGATACTGATGATCGAATCTCGGACATGTAATATATCGCGAAACAAAAGAATTAAGATACTAGCGTAAAAGGTTCTCGCGATCACAAGAAAGCCATCGCTGAATGTGTAGGAGTCAGTATGGACCTCTAGGTCCCGCTTCTGATTATTGATCTAAGAGGGGTCTCGATCATGTCCGCATTATTCGCGAACCGTAGGGTGACACACTTAAGAGACACAGACATCCATTTGGAGCAAAAGTTTCATGCCGGAAAGAATAACAAGCGCATGAATTTATTTCACATACCGAAACAGGTTTTCGGGTGAAATTGCAGAAAGTTTTTTTGCATGTGAAACGAAATACTAGCAAGGGGTTATATGTGAATGTTTGTTATTAAAGTAATTGACAAAATTCTGAATAAATAAAAGAAGTTTTATTTAATGAGAGTTTGCATTAAATTTGGTGGAAATTTAATGGGAATTTGAGTGGGTTTTTGAGTGGAGGGAATTGAAAGACATTTGTGTGAGTAGAGTGTCCACCCACATGAATGAAGGAGGGGAGGGGGAAGCCCCATGGCCGGCGGCCACCCCCTTGGGTGCCCCCCTCCTCCTATAAAAGGAGACCCCCTCCTCACTTCTCACTCACACCTCCTCATGAAGGATCTCTCTCCCCCTCTAGTATTTATCCCCCATGGTCTCGGACTAGTGAGATACATGTTCCTGGTGGCTATTCGGCAAGAAAGAGTTGTGCTTCCGCTGCATCGCTAGAGCGAGGAGGCGGAGGTTGCTCGGTGACGAGGTTTAATCTCGTCAATGCCCATTGTTATGGACTTGGGTTTTGGAGAAGATGGGGATGCTGGAGATCGTGGCACGGCTAACAGACAAGCAACCAGGGGACACGAGATTTACCCAGGTTCAGGCCCCCGGAGGGAAAACCCTACTCCTGCTTGTCTGCTCTTTGATTACGGCGGAACCGAAGGTTACAGGGTGCGCAGATTCGATCTGGCGTGGATGCGTGTGCGAAAGTATGAGTCGAGTTCTTGTGGCTAGATATGTAGATCTGTCTATTGTGTACGTGGAGATCGTAGATCTATCTATTGGGGGTTACGGCGTCTGTAGGTCGTGCCCTCCTCGTTGGACCCTCCTAGCCTTTATATATGGGGAGGTTAGGTCTCGGGTGCCAATACAAGTAGGTTACAAGTTGTATTCAAACTCTAGTCTTGAGGTTTCCTTGTCTTGTGCGCTTGGGAGTCCGTGTCCATATGGGCTTCATAGCAGCCGAAACGTCATAGGCGTCATGGACCCTGGCGGGTCGTCGAGTGGGCCTTCCGACGGGCTAGACCAGGTAGGCTAACATCAGGTACCCGTAGGGTATAACCATGTCAGTAGCCCCCGAGTGATCAGTCGAATCGTAGATTCGGCTGAGGACTCTTCCATCCTTCGGGAGCAGTTATATGTTAATAGTATATGTGTGTAGGGATTGTTGATGCGTGTGCCTGACTCACCCGACGGATCAGGGTCAGTTAACTGTCTTAGGACGAAACAACACGATTTTCTTCAGGTTCGAGTCCCTCAACTCGAACTGGAACATATGCTGGCGTAATTCAACTCAGGTCGCGGAGGACTTACAGGAGTGGAATTCCAATGAATTTAATTGGTGTACCCAACGCGTCCGTCGGGATTTTTCATCGTACCTGCTGGTACGGATTCATACTAGCAGAGCGCAGTCAGGTGCGTTACCAGGCCATCAGATGATATCTGTAGGTCTTATCTTTGCGTCGCAGACGCAGCATCCGAATATTTATCACCGCGGAGGTGTTTCGGGTGACCAAGGAGGATGTTACTCACTTAGCATTAATGGGGGAGAGTTGCCGAAAAGCTTTGCGTGCTGATCCGAAAGATCGCAGTCGAAGATTTCATAGGGTGCGCGACCAGCGCTCCCTATGAGAGTAGCCCCCAAGTGTCTGTTCGAGTCGTAGACTCGAACAGAGACTTTTAGTTCAAGCATTGTTTCAATCATTAGGTCCGCAGGACTCGAAAATCTTCGGATGCTTAAATCCATCCTCCCTATGGGAGTAGCCCCCGAGTCCGTAGTGGAGTCGTAGACTCGGCGTAGGACTCGAAGATCTTGTGTGTGTGCGACCAGCTCTCCAGTTTGGAGTAGCCCCCGAGTGTCTGGCGGAGTCGTAGACTCGAGTGGAGACTCATGAGAGGAGAAACCACTGACCCGGAAGTGCATCGATTCAGCGTCTTACGCATAAGGAGCAGGGAGTCAATGTAGCGGGGTGATGCGGCATTTTAGCCGGAAGGACTCGACGTTGCGGATGAAGTCGACGTCGTTTCTTCTGTCGGGTGAGCGGCCAACGCCGCGTCTTCGTAGCATCAAGTGATGCAACCATCCGAGGAGGGACTCGACTCGGGTCTTGAGTTTATGGCGTAGCCAGTCGTCGACTCCTGTTGGAGGACTAGATAGAATAGCTCGGCACAGTCGGCGTCTTTGTAAGCTGCAGAAAACATGAATAATTGTGAAGTACTTGTATCTTGTAAGGAATATTTTCCTTTCGGCTTGTATAGTAAGATTCTGGTGCCGATCGAGTCGACACTTTGCACTGTATGCTAGGCCTTTTCGTTAGCCTGATTACCCTTAGTCTCAGTACCTTGCCGAGGCACTCGGAGTTCAAGGATTCGACGATCAGGCAGAATCAGCTACTCGGGCTGTCGCGTTCGAGGTGCTCGAGTGCGTGGAGCCGATGGCACATTAGGTTACTCGAAGAGGGCGCAGCCCCCGAGTGTTTCGAGTGCAAGTTAAAAAAGGAAATCAGCTCTAAATAGAGGGAAACTTAGCTTTGTTGGTAGTTGTCGTGGACGGAGTCAACGCGGTAGCGGGCCACACGCGGACGTGGTCGATGCGGCGAACCACAATCATAGCGGCGACGGGTTTCCGAAGTTGATGGTGGTAGCGAGCTCCACATCCGAAGATTGCCGGCATCCGAAGGATGTATCGGGTCATCGCAGCCGAAAGCCGCATCGGGTGACTGATGTCGAGGGAACCCCCGAGTCGAAGACTACACCGGGTCACCGCAGCCGAAAGCCGCGGCTGGTCGTCGAAGCGGATGGAGCCCCCGAGCCCCCATGACGTTGGAGCCAAATATCGCAGCGGGTCGCGTGACGAAGTCGGTGGAGTCCCTGGGTCGTCATAGTCGAAGATCGTAGTAGATCGCGGTCGCAGCGGAAGATTTTAGCAGGCTGCCGCGGCCGAAGATTTTAGCGAATCTCCCGCAACCGAAGACTTTTAGAAGATCGTCCCCAGCCGAAATTTTTATCGGGAAACGCAAAGGAGTTGGCTTAGCCCCCGGGTGTAACCGATGTGGCGGACATGTCAACGGGTCGTGGGGCCTTGGACGGCGTCACTCATCCGAGTCGCCGGATTTTGTCATACGGTGCCACGCTCGGAAGAAATTCATGTACTAGCAAATTGTTTAGATCTCCATTGTCTCCAATTGATATTATGCACGTCATTAGCAAAATCCATGCATGCGCGCGCAGAACCGTACGTGGCATGTGTCCAGTCATGATGCCTATTAAGCACTAGCAATAATTCTCACCCGAAGGCCGAAGCCTTTCGTTGGTTCAATCTTTGGCAGAAGCTGATTCGCTGCAGACATATATTGTATTGCCTCGGGACTTTAATCCAAGTAACTTTTCTTCATATGTCGCCATCTTAGTGTGAACAACACTGTCTTGGATCGCATATGTCGCATCATATCTTTTTTGTCTGAAGTAGTCTATCCAGGATACTGGCTACCTTTTTGAGATCAGGCAACGATCTTCTCTCGCAAAGTCTTGTCGAACTCGGTCTTCTAGCTGCCGAACGAAAACTTTGAAGTCCGACCTCGTAGATTCTATGCCTGCATCGACACAGATGGATTGACCAGATGCGATCTGGGTGTTGTTGATTGCGAGGGAGCCGAAGTGGACGTAGTCCTCCGACACAGATGAATCGTAGATCGTAGGCGATGGGACCGTCACGACCGCACAATCAGCAGCCCCAATTTCCACAGACGGCGCCAATTGACGAGGTTTAATCTCGTCAATGCCCATTGTTATGGACTTGGGTTTTGGAGAAGATGGGGATGCTGGAGATCGTGGCACAGTTAACAGACAAGCAACCAGGGGACACGAGATTTACCCAGGTTCAGGCCCCCGGAGGGAAAATCCTACTCCTGCTTGTCTGCTCTTTGATTACGGCGGAACCGAAGGTTACAGGGTGCGCAGATTCGATCTGGCGTGGATGCGTGTGCGAAAGTATGAGTGGAGTTCTTGTGGCTAGATCTGTAGATCTGTTTATTGTGTACGTGGAGATCGTAGATCTATCTATTGGGGGTTATGGCGTCTGTAGGTCGTGCCCTCCTCGTTGGACCCTCCTAGCCTTTATATATGGGGAGGCTAGGTCTCGGGTGCCAATACGAGTAGGTTACAAGTTGTATTCAAACTCTAGTCTTGAGGTTTCCTTGTCTTGTGCGCTTGGGAGTCCGTGTCCATATGGGTTTCATAGCAGCCGAAACGTCATAGGCATCATGGACCCTGGCGGGTCGTCGAGTGGGCCTTCCGTCGGGCTAGACCAGGTAGGCTAACATCAGGTACCCGTAGGGTATAACCATGTCACTCGGTACCTCGGACGTGTGTGCGAGCACGGATGTGCCGCTGATTTGCGGTGCTAGGACTTCCTCTCGATCTTGAGATCGGCAAGAGATCGTCTACATCAACCACGAGTTTAACTCGTTAAGCTTTGTCGGTCTTCAAGGGTATGTTCTCTACGGATATACATCCGCCTGTTGATTGTATCTAGTAGATAGATCTTGGTACATAGTTGTTCTCATCGTAGGAAAAATTTTGTTTTCTATGCTGCGAACCCTATAGTGGTATCAGAGCCGGATCTATGCGTAGATACTTTGCACGGGTAGTACACGTATGAGTATGTGGGCGATGATGATCATGTTATTTCTTCTTGGTTGTACTTTGGATATTGGTGGCATAGTAGGATGAAGCGGGCCGGACAAACTTTACATGTCCTTGCACATGAGACTTGTTCCATGCTTGACATGCAACTAGTTTTGCATAAGTGGCTAGAGGGTGTCTGTCTCTCCCTAAAGCTGGGGACACTTTCAGTATGTGGATTTAAAATATCACAAGTATCATTAGAATTACCACATATGGGAGATAAAGTATCACCAGAGCAAATTTTCTTCCCTAAAGCTGGGGAACTAAAAAGATCTTTCTCATAAAAACTAGCTTCCCCAAGCTTAGACGTTTCCATACCATTAGTTTTTTTGAGGGTAAAACAGTAGGGCAAAAAAAAACCACTGCAACTTTTATAGATTATATAGAGTTACAAAAGAATATTTACAACCATATTCCACCTCAAAAAAGAGGGATAACATGCTAATCAACTATCTCCTGTCTAAATTGGTTTCAATCCAAATCTTAAGGCCCTGATAATACTTCTTCTTAATTCTATAAAGGACCCATCTTAATTCCTGGGCTACAATAGCCTTCCAGGTCTCCTTCGATGCATGCTGATTGTTGAAAATTTCATTATTTCTGCAAATCCAGATGCTCCAAGTTCCAATAATCAGAATTTCCATTGCAAAAGGGACCTTGAGATCTTTTTTAATACTGTCTAAAACTGTAAAGATGCTTTGATCAGCCGAATTGACCTGTGAAATTTCAGCCCAGCACGCTCTTGCAAAGGTGCATTCCCAAAACAAATGTAAAATGGTTTCTTCACTATTGCAGCCCTGGAAGACACAATCATAAGATGCCAGAGAAAAACATTTCCTTTTCAGAAGATTTCTTGTGTTGAGTCTATCAAGCAGTAAGAGCCAGAAGAAGAATTTGTGCTTTTGTTGATAAGAAGATTTCCATATCCAAGAGAAATGTGGCTGCACTGGTTGGTAACCGACTAAAGAGCAGTAAGCCTGTTTGACCGAAAAATTACTGCCCCAAATGTAAGACCAACAATCAGATTCCCCTTCCCTGCCAGAATTGAGAATTTGATCAAGACTTTGGTATTCCTGATAAGCTTGTTGGGACAAAGGAAGATAAAAGAGATCCTGAGTATTTGCAGTATGCCGGAACTCACTGACAGAGATGTGAGGGTCTTTTGCATATGAAAGGAGGTGAGGAAGCTTATGTTGGAGGCAACTATCATTCCACATATCAGTCCAGAATAGTGTGGATTTCCCATTTCCAACCAAGCACTTTGCAAGTCCTTTAAAAATGTCAATCAGTTTTAGATGAGCTTTCCACCAAAAGGATCCCTCAAGACTTCTTCCAGGTAGCTTATCATTGCAATAGTAAGTATTCCAAATCAAGTGAACCCAAGGAATATCCTTATGATTATAAAACTTATCCAAATTCTTCAAAAGAAGAGAAGAATTTTGAACATTAAGATCAAGAACTCCCAATCCTCCCTGGCTTTTGGGTCTACAAACTTTCTTCCATGCAACAAGAGCAGTACCTCTAGCTTGAACATCAGAAGTTTTCTTTCTCCACAAGCATTGCCTCATATATTTAATCAACTGCTCCTTGATAGTGACAGGGAGATCAAAACAACTCATGTAATATATGGGAAGGGAAGATAGCATAGATTTAACTAACTGCAATTTCCCCCCATAATTCAGGAAGTCAACTATTCCACACAACCTTCTTTCAACTCTCTGAACAATAGGCAAGAAGTGTTCCACAGCAGGTTTATTCAAGCTCAGGGGAAAACCAAGGTAGGTAAAAGGCAAGGAACCAGTGAGGCAAGAAAGGGTATTGGCAAAATGCCCAAGCCTCTCTGAATCCATATTAATTGGCATCATGCTGGACTTAGAATAATTGACTTTGAGTCCAGTGGAAAGAGCAAAAGTATGAAGGATTGCCTTAAGACACAAGAGTTGCTCAGAATCGGCCTTAAGGATTACTAAAGTGTCATCTGCATACTAAACCACAGGGAAGTCAGGACAGAAAACATTCTCAGTGGGCAAAGAAAGAAGACCCAGGTTCATTGCCTTATTGAGGATACTTTGAAGGAGATCAGCAGCCAGAACAAACAATAAAGGAGACAAAGGATCTCCTTGCCTGACACCCCTTCTGCAGTAAAATTTTTTCCCAGGCACACCATTTAAAAGCACAGAGGAAGAAGCAGACCCAAAGATCATCTGAATCCAGGAAATCCATTTAGCTCCAAAACCTTTGGCTTTAAGGATCTTGATGATTGCAGAATGCTCAATTTTGTCAAAAGCCTTCTCAAAATCCAACTTAAGAATTAAAATTTCCTCCTTTGACTTGTGGCATTGGTCAAGAAATTCAAATGCCCAACCTAAACAGTCTTGGATAGATCTTTGTTTGAGGAAACCATATTGATTTTTGTGAACAAGTTTAAGGATGACTTTTTGCAGTCTATTAGCTAGAATCTTGGTGATAATCTTAAGGACACTATTTAGCAAAGAAATAGGCCTAAAATCAGCAGGAGTCAAAGGAGCAGCAATTTTTGGAATGAGGGTGATAAAAGAAGAATTAATGCTTTCCAAAGAGGCATTCCCTTCATAGAACTCAACAAGTAGATGTTTTACATCATCCTTGATAATAGGCCAGCACAGCTTCATGAATTCATTATTAAAACCATCAGGGCCAGGGGACTTATCATTAGGCAGATTTGTGATGACTTCATCAACCTCCTCATCAGAGAAAGGCTTTTCCAAAGCATTTCTTTCTTCCTGTGTTAAGCAGTCACCAGCCAAGTCATTAAGATTGAAATGCATTTCAGGCTTATCAGAAGATCCCATTCTATTTCTAAAGGAGTTCCAAAGAAGATTTGCTTTTCCATCATGATCATAGACCTCAAGATCAGAATCATCCTTGAGCATGGAAATGTAATTATGTCTAAAACTTATGGTAGCTCTGGAGTGAAAGAATTTGGTGTTCTCATCCCCCAGCTTAACCCATTTAATTTTCCCTCTCTGTTTCCAATAAGTATTCTGGTTTTGTAAAATAGAAATAATAAGATCTTTCAAGATATCCCTAAGATTCCACTCATGAACAATAAGAGTTCTCATTTCCTCCATGATATCAAGCAAGTCAATGGTGGCATTAACATTACAGATTTGTGCCTTTAGGCAAGGTAACTGTTTGGCCCAAAGCTTCAGCCCCCTTCTCACATTTTTGAATTTAGCATTTATTTTTTGCAGAATCCAGAAAACCCATAGGAATATTCCATGCATTTTGCACAATAGCTTTAAACTCCTTATGATTTAACCAATGATTTTCGAATCTGAACACCTGAGCTTTTGGAATCATTGTGCCAATGGTAATGACACAGGGAAGATGATCAGAAGTGGGCTTAGAAAGAGGAGTAACAAAGGTTGAGGGAAAACTCTGAGTCCAGACAGCAGAAGTGAAAAACCAATCCAATCTTTCCAAGAGGGGATCCTTCTGCATGTTACTCCAAGTGAACTTTCTACCCTTAAGTGGTAATTCAATAAGACCCAAATTATTAATGGCTTCATTAAAGATAAGCATACCATTCACATCTCCCCCCAATTTGTTTCTATCTGAAGGCTGTCTAAAGAAGTTGAAATCTCCCACAATAAGCCAATCCACATCATCAGGCATATCAATGCTGCCAAACCAGTCCAAAAATTCAGACTTATTTTCAGGTAAACATGGCCCATAAATGTTGGAGAGGATCCAGGATTTATTGGACAAGAGAGATGTCAAGGTAATGGAGATAGAGAACTCATTGAGGAAAGAAAGTTGTCCAGAAAACAAGGAGCCATTCCAAATGGTGATCAAACCTCCAGATGCACCTCTGGAGGGAAGAAATTCAAAGTTGGTAAATTTAGAGGGGCAGAATTTTTTAATGTAGGAGCTATCAAAATCCTCACGCTTAGTTTCTTGGAGACAGATAATGTCACAGCCAGACTCCTCAATTTTGCTTCTGAGAGCAATCCATTTTTTTCAGAATTGATTCCTCTGATATTCCAATTCAGGATCTTCCAAGTTCTTTTGTTATTCATTAAGAAACCAGGAGCAAGTATAGATGTGGGGTGATGTAAATAATGTAATCACCCAGAAGAGGAAACAGCAAATACAGAGACAAAAGCTCAACCAATTTAGAGTACCACAGAGATGATCCACAACAAGAACCCTCCATGTTGCAATATCACAAACACAGAACACATAACAGGGAGTCAACAAGACTCCAACAAAAGATTTAGTTTGATACATTAACACACTTAAGAAGAGGTCTTCTTCTTGGCTTGCTGTCCATAGGTACCAGCAGCCCCAGGCTTCTTCTTGCCACCAATGCCCAAGCTGGAAGAGGGTCCTCCTTTAATGCTGCCTTTTGTAGGAGCCTTAATAGTCACATCGTTGGCCTTCCCTTTCTTGAGTAACCTCTTCTCCAGGTCCCCATCTTTTACCTTGCAGAATGAAGCAGCAAGATTTTTAACCACTTTGGAATTCAGGCAAGGAGGGGCAGCATTACAAACCAGGCAATCTACAATTTGACAATTTAAGTGACTTTTAAAACCCCCATTTAGTTCAACAATTCTAGGACTCCTTCTCACCTCAGATTCCACAAGAGGTTCCTTGCCCTTTATTTTTCTAGCAGGGGTGGAGGGGGAGCCTGAAGATTTATTGACTTCAATACCCAGGCAAGAAGGGGCCATCTGGGAAAAATTCTCATTAGGAATGATGAAAGATATTGAACTTTCTTCAGCAATAGGTTCCTTAATAATTTCCCATAAAGGAGAAGTAAGAAATCCTTTGACCCAATTAAACTTCTCAGGAGTAGCAAGCATGAGAGTAATGAAGTTAAACCAACTTACAGGAATATCACATTTAAGAGAACCCTTAGGAGAAGATTCCTTCTGAATATGGGGAGCAAAATAATTCTCCCAGAGCTCCAAGCCTTGTTGGGAAAATCCCTGCTTGGCAACATGCACATCAGGAATGGAAATAAATGTTCTCACCATCCCAACCTGAAGGTGAGCCTCATTTGGGGACAGAAGGTGCTGATCCTCCAGCATCCAATCATCATTCTCAGGGGCCACAGTACTTGAGTCCATAGGACTTCCTGTCTCCTCCTCAGCATCAGGATTAGCTTCCTCCTCATCAGCCAGATAGTTTTGAAAAATATTTTGCAGGCCTTCCCCAATGCCAACCCCAGGAGGTGCAACTGCAACAGCAAGCTCCTCCACAGCCTCAGGCTCATTAACAGATTCATCATCATCAGACTCCCAGTCTTGAACAATGACACCTGTAACTCCACTATTCACATCCTGAGGTGGCAGATGCTGATTGTCAACAAGCATGTCTTCTCCAGGAGCAATGATAGGGCCTTGAACAGGAGCAGCAGCAGCCTCCCAGGGGCCCCAACCTTCAGCATTCCCACCCTCAGGAGCAGGGTCCTGCACAGGAGCCATCCACTGACCCCAATCACCCCCAGGAGCAGGTGGGGGAGGGGGGGAGGTGGCACCTGAGGCCCAAGGACTGGACCATGTACAGGAACAGGGTGTGGGTCCACATTGTCATCTGGCAGTGGGTCCTCTTCAGGTGGGCCCCCACCAAGCAAGTGACTCTGAAGAACTTCAACAGAAAAAGTCCATGACTATGTCTCCACTAGGTCTCCTATGGTAAACCGCACACTCTTGGGGATGTCAACCAAATCAGTCACACGAATTTTGGCTATAATCCTACCCTTATGATCAGGGTCCCTCTCCCACAGGAGAACTTTTCCAATGTCCGCAAAGATAGCATTCAGATCCTCCGTATGCCAGTGATCAAGGGGAGGCCCTACCAGCATCACCCAGCACTCATTATTAAACTGAGTCCTACGCCAGTTATCACCCTCATTGTGCTTAACAAAAGAAACATGCACATCTTGAAACGGGATCGGACTTGCCGCAATGAGCCGGTCACGGTCACAGACATGGTGGAACTGCACATATGCAGACCCAAAGGGACAATCCTGGATGTCTCTGAAGTGCACTCCAACCTCATTGTTGAAGAAATCAACTAAGACACCATGAATATTCAAGAACGGAACCGGACCAGGAGGGAGGGGAAAAATGTTAGCAATAGCATACTGTTCATGTGCTCGTGACCTCTGAGGCACCACCACCCTTTTAACACGATTCCGCCCAGCCACTTGCATAATCTGGAAGCCATTCGGCAGGAAAGGCGCAGGATCAATCGGAATGTTTGCCATTGCGACGCCCTTCGCCGGCGACGAGCAGGAGTGGAATGGGGTTTCAGCGGGCGGGAGAGTTGAGGAGACAGGGGAAGTGGTAGTTGTTTTTTTTCAGCGAAGAGATGAACTCGTGAAAACTGCCGTGAAAGATGGGCTGGGAATGAGAAACCACCTGGGCCTTAAACCACCCCTCATACGATTTGTCGGGCCAGCTACATTTAGGGAAAGAGGGAAATTTCAGAAAAGGAAGGAGACCAGGCAATTTAAATGCCACGCAATTGGCGCCTCCCCCAGACCTGACCGGCGTTACCATCGACTTAACACCATCATTAGTGAGCACCTGAGCATAAGATCTGCCTTGAAGACTGGATTTGATCTCACCATTAATACGTTGCTCAATCACGGGCGAATGACCCACAGGTGACGCAGGAAATTTGAGTCTTTGAAAAACCGAGCCACTTTTACTGGAATGCTTTAAAGAAGGAGATTTTTTTGCACTTTCTTTTTTGTACGTGACAACTTTCCATTCCTCAGCAGATTCCTTGTAGAATTCCCTTTCTTCATGAATCCAATTCGGACCCCCATTACCCCAAAGATTGACATGAATCACAAAAGAATAACATGAAAACTTTGAGATATTGTAGATCTCAAAACCCACTGCCCTTGAAGCAACCGAGAAACGAAAAGTTCTATCTTGAAGAAGCTTCACCTGGAATTTAGAAGCATTACCTCCAAAACAAGCTTGAAGAGCAAGACTAACAGTATGAAGGTCCAATTTAAAATTTGCTCGTCCAAAAGAACAGACCAGATAAAAAGGTCTTTTCCTGAAACCACCAATGAAATTAACTTGATGCCTGAATTTATCAAAAATCTTCTTCTCAAAATCACGCCCTAAAGAAAAATCCAGGGCAGGTCGACACGAGGCAGTATCTTCAGAAGCACACCCAGAGGGGAGATTTTCCGAGAAATCCAGAGATCTGGGCACCAACTTCTCAATATTGGAGGAAAATTTCTTAACCAAAGGTCTTGGTAAAATTTGAGAACCAACCACCACCCTCATCACCTGGAGATCAATAGAGATGCCAGAAGCCACCACCTCACCATGGACCAAGTATCTAGCATCGATCACAACCTCATTATGATTGAGGAGAACAAGCCGTTTTGAACTAGGAAAAAGCATGAGAAAACCTTTAGAAGGTTCAAGATCATCAGTCGGCAAAGAGTAGCAAAGGGCATGCCATTTAAGACCAGTGTCTTCATCTGATCCAGTGATGGTAGGAGATCTACCAAGAAATCCAGATGAGGGAACCAAAGAATCATTAACACGAGAGAGGTGAGAGGGGAACCTCAAAACCGATCCAACAGAGATCATCTCCCCAATTTCCAAACATCGCCCCTCAAGGGGGGAGCCTTTGGCGTTGAGAAGAACCAACCAAGAATCAGCCGAGACAGCGAGAGATCCTTCCAGAAACTTACCACCCGTGGTCACACCAGAGTAGGTGACCTTCCAGCAACCTCCAGAGAAATCCATGCCGAGCCTATGTCGGCGAGGCGCCGGCGATCTCCCCCTCTCTCCTTCTCACTCGCAAACCATCTGGAACCTACTCAGTAACAATGGTGTTTAAAAAATTCATACTATTAACATTGCTATTTGCATGCAAAGAAAGTTCCATAGGTTTTTAAGTTTTCTTTTCAAACCACTCAAGTTCTAACTTAGGAAAAATACTAAAAAGCTCTCTAATTTTTTTGTTGTTTTCTATTAAGCCTAACTAGTGAAAACAAGAAACAAAAAGACAAAATTGCAGAATCTAAAGGAAATAACTTCGAGCACTCACACCGCAGGATGTGAGTACCTTTTACCTTACGTCCCCGGCAATGGCGCCAGAAAATAGCTTGATGTCTACGCACTTCTATTCTTGTAGACAGTTGTTGGGCCTCCAAGTGCATAGGTTTGTAGAACAGCAACAAGTTTCCCTTTAGTGGATTACCCAAGGTTTATCGAACTCAGGGAGGAAGTGGTCAAAGGTATTCCCTCTCAAGCAATCCTGCAATCAAGATACAAGAAGTCTCTTGTGTCCTCAACACACCCAATACACTTGTCAGGTGTATAGGTGCACTAGTTCGGCAAAGAGATAGTGAAATACAAGTGATAACGGTGCCATAAAATAGCTTGACGGTGAGGTAAAGACTAAAGCAGCAAACATGCAACAGATCTAGATGCAAACGGTGTTTCAATGTTTAGAAACAAGGCCTAGGGATCATACTTTTACTAGCGAACACTCTCTCATATAAATATCTTCTCTTTATGATACTACTCTTAACTACTCTCCGGTTGGACACTCTAATCCATGGTAGGGCTATAACAGCACACCTCAAAGTCCGCCTTCCCCAATCTAGATAACCTCACACTGTCACCTTGAGCGCTAGATGGTTCCAACAAACACCACAATTTCATAGATACATCCAACTCCAAATATAACTCATAACAAATATTCAATCTAGCCAAAGTGCCACACACGGTATGCACGTTGTCACTTTCACACACATGGGGAAAAGCATAGATCTATTAAAGCACAAAGAGTATTTATATAGACTCAAACCTAAGTGCCACCATGGCGTGCACGTTGTCACTTTCATACACCTGGGGAGATCAGAGATCTATTGAAGCACTTGTGTAGCAAGGCAGATGAAAGAACATTTCCTAATCCCTAGTGTTTTGTGTGTTAGATAACAATATCAAGGATTATTTAATGTGTGTTGAAGTGTTGTAGCTCTCTCTAAGAAAAAGGGAAAAGTATCTGCCTTTGGTGGGCGGATAATCCGCCCCCACCAGGGGCGGATAATCCGCCCCTCCCTCTTCCCAAGCAGGCGCAAGCCCCAGAAGGGGGCGGAATTTTGGCTGGGTTTTCCGGCCTCGCCGGATAATCCGCCCCTCAGGAGGGTCGGATAGTCTGCTCCCTTTGCTCACCGCCAAGGCGCAAGCCCCAGAGAGGGGGCGGAGTTTTGGCCAGACTTTCCGGCTAGGCTGGATTATCCGCCCCCCAAGATCTTCACCAAGTTTCCACAGGTGCCACCCCTAGAGAGGGGGCGGATTTTCTCCCGGAATATCCGCCCTTGGGGCGGAGTTTTCCCAGGGGGTGTATAATCCTCCCCCAAAGTTGCTCAACGGCCAGATCTGGGGAGGGGGTATTTAAGTCAGCCTTCCCCCTCCTGCCAGATCTCTTGATTCATTTGAAAAAGACAAGATCTAATCTGCAACCTTCATCCAACAGAGCTCCACCTAGATCCACCCAAAGGCCTCGTCCCTTGGGGAATCGAAGGAGGAGAACTCGATCTTCATCATCAGCAATCAAGCGCTTCATCTCCTCTCCATTCATTTGGAGAATCACCGATCTAGTGTTTCTTGCAAATACCTAGATCCCTGTTTTGTTTATATTGATAAACCTTGTTATTGTGACAGCTTGTTGTCATCCCCGGAGTCCCCAATTCAGTTGTGGGTGTGTGCCCCGGTAGCGTTGTATAAGGCACCGATTCCCGCCTCAAAGGGATCCAATAGTGGAGAAGGTGGATCAGGCCTCTCGTGGCGAGATCCATCGGAGAATAGGGTGAGGTATTGTGGCGTGGTGGTCTTAGAACCGCCCACCCCTCCAACGCAGATGTACTTCCCTTAACAAGGAAGGAACTGCGGTAAAACAATTCCCTGTGTCTCCGCGTGCTCCACTACGGTTCCTTCGCTCCTCTTTTTACGTGCTTAGTAGTTAGGGTTGCATATAGGGAAATTCTAGTAGTTGCATATATAGAGAATTTACTTTGTGTCAAGCCTAAAATTGAAAAAGTATTAAAAATTGGTTAGCACATATTCACCCCCCCTCTAGGTGCCCATACGATCCATTTCAATTGGTATCAGAGCCCCGGCTCTTATTTCGGGCTTAACCGCCTAAGAGAAGTATGGGTTCCAAGGTAGATGGGAGTGATGCTCTGGATGTAGTCACCATGAATGATCTCAAGACATTGGAAACAAACTTGGTGAGTTCAATGGAGGCTAAGATGGAAGAGATGCGTCAATTGATAATGCGTCTCTCCCCATCCACAACATCGCCTCCATCTAACTCTGAGGCTACCACTCCGCAATCCAAGGAAACGGGTAAAACCGATTCCAAAGAGAACGAAGTGGTTGGTGATGGCACTAGCAAGAGCTCCTCCTCGAAAAAGGATAGTGGTAAGGATGGATAAAATGAGGTTTCTCATGTGTATTCTCCTGATCCACCTATCCCTCACCCACATATACATAATAGGGGTGATCCACCCAAACTTTCTGCATCTACTTTTTCTCAATGGAAATTTTTGATGAAGTATCATGTGTGCAGTTCCTCCATGGAGTTGTGAAAAATCATAGAAAATGGTCTTCATGTTGTAAACCCCAACAATCTCACAAGAAGAGAAGTTGTTGATAGCCAACTCAACGCCACAGCTCTACACATGATACAGCTTGGTGTGGGTGACAAAGACATGCCACACATTCAGCATCTTAGCACAGCTAAGGAAGCTTGGGATGCTCTCACCGAGCTCTTCATCGGAAATGAAAGTATGAGAAGGAATAGATATGATGCTTTGAGCAACGAAGCTAAAGGATTCTATATGTTGGATGGATAAGACCACGAGGACATGTATAGGAGGCTCAAAGCAATAGCCACAACTTTCAGAAACCACGGTGCAGCTCATGTTGATGATGCATGGATCAAGCGCAAGTATGTCAGTGCTCTTATGCCATTGGAGCCCACAGATTTGAAGAGTCTCCAAGGTAGGCATAACTATCACCTCATGACATCCAATGAGGTAATGCAAGAAATGGCCGCTTTCAAAGTGGCTGCCAAGAATGCCGAAGATGCTCGTGCTCGAGCTATGGGGATGCAAAACGGGGTCAACGTGGCCTTGAAGACTAGTGTGATTGATCATGAATAATATGCCATAGAAGGTCTGGACTGTCCCGATGATATAAAAAGGATCCATGGATAATACTTGGCTCTTTATGCTAGAAACTTTTGGAAA
The DNA here is from genome assembly GCA_916181665.1 of Avena sativa. Lineage (NCBI taxonomy): Eukaryota > Viridiplantae > Streptophyta > Magnoliopsida > Poales > Poaceae > Avena > Avena sativa. Next base: position 157,669,510 of record OV702294.1, on the reverse strand, counting down.
GATCCAGCCAAGGCTAAAGCTGAACTAGAATGCAAGAGTGGAGCCTATGGAAGAAAAGAAAATGGTCCTAAGCTGAGAACATGTTTCAACTGTGGTGACCGGCTGCACTTTGTAGCTGAGTGTCCATATCAAAGTAGGGAAGATAATGGAGGAAGACTCATTTTCAAGGACAAGTCAAAGGCTCCACGCAAGAAACAGTTTGTAAAGAAGAATGCTCCCTTCAAAAAGCAACCAAAGATTGTTCTAGTGGCTCAAGAAGAATATTCATCGGGAAGTGAAGATGAGGACGAGGACGATAGCTCTCAAGAGGTGGCTGCTATAGCCACCACATCTACATCAACATCTCTCTTCGACTCTCCGAATGAAAACATCATCAATAAGAATGCTACTTGTCTCATGGCAAGAAGCTCTAAGGTAACGACTTCTAACTCTTCTTTTCCTAAGGCTATGATTGACGTGGATGATCCTACTAGTTTTAAGGTTAAAGAAGAGATTATTGCTTTGGATTACTTCTACACTAACTTGCAAGGTGAGCACAAAGTTCGTTTTGAAGCTCTTATGGATCAGCTGGCCCAAAACGAAGCTCTTCTCGAAGAAAAGGGCAGAATTGAAAGGGAGGATGCAATGGAAATTGCATCCTTAAAAATGCTCTTGAGGAAGAAGAAGAAGCTCGGATCTCTCTTGAAGAGATACTTGAGTCCATTGAAGAGTCACATGAAGAAATTGTGACTAAACTTGTTAAGGAACGTGACAATGCTGTCACCAAAGCAAAGAAGCTAAAGAAGGAAAAGATTGACTTTGGGGCTGCTCATGATAGACTCTCCGAGGAATTGGTGAAAATTGACAATGCTCAGAAGGCGTTGAAAAACGATTTCTCCATCCTCAATGAGTCACATGATCAGCTTCAAAGTCAATTGGCCAAATATGATGTTCCTAGCTCATCCAACTCAACATATAATCACAAGGAAAATGCTAGTGTGGAAAAAGAAGTGATCAAGTACATCACTCCCAGGGATAAGGGTGTACTTGATTAAGTCCTTGGCAAGCAAAGGTCAAATCATGGTAAAGAGGGACTTGGGTATGTCACCAAGTCCAAGAAAAAGAAAAACAAGAAGAACAAGACCAAGAATGTCACAAAAGACAAGACTAACAATATTGGTTTTGCAGGGTCTCACAATCCAAATTATGAACTCTTTTGTGATGATTATGGCGATGTTTATGCTTATTATGTCGGTCCCTTTGATGAATATATTGCTTGGTCTATTTGGGTCCCAAAGACCCTTGTTACTAACATGAAAGGACCCATTGAAAAATGGGTACCTAAAACCAAGAAGTAATTCTCTTGCAGGGCTATGCTTCCGGTGGGTCGAAATGGGTGTTGGATAGTGGATGCACTAGTCATATGACCGGAAGCAAGGAGATCATCATGGAGATGCGTCCAAATCATGATAATATTACAGTCTCCTACGGTGATAAGTCTAAATCTCAGGTACTGGGTCTTGGCAAGGTTGTGGTTGCCCACGATATCTCTCTCGTGGACGTCATGCTTGATGAGACCCTCGGTTACAGTCTTCTTTCTGTTCGTGCTCTTGGCAAGATGGGTTTTGCTGTTTTTATCGATGATGATTTGGTGGTACTCTTGTGGAGCAAGTCTCTAAAGGTCACTTTCGTTGGGTACGTCGAAAATGACCTGTATGTGGTGGACTTCTCGGGGAAAACCACTTTGGGTCCGATGTGTCTATTCGGAAAGGCCGACGTGGGCTGGTTGTGGCATCGCCGTTTAGCCCATGTCAACATGAGAACTTTGCAAAGTCTCCACAAGGGTGGCCACATCCTTGGACTAAAATACAATGTCTCCTTTGCCAAAGATCGTGTTTGCAGGGCTTGTGTTGAAGGTAAAATGCATGACTCTCCCCACAAGAGGAAGACTATTGTGTCTTCAAAGAGGATCTTGGAATTACTTCATGTGGATTTATTTGGTCCTCCTTCTCATGCAAGTCTTGGTGGGAAGAAATATTGTTTGGTCATTGTCGATGATTACTCAAGATATACATGGGTCTATTTCTTCAAGCTAAAGAGTGAGACTCAACAAACAGTCATTGACTTTGCCAATGAAGTTCAACGTCAACACAATGTTCCTATCTTGGCAATAAGAAGTGACAACGGCTCCGAATTCAAAAACTACACTTTGAATAAGTTTCTTAGCGAAGAGGGGATTAGACATCAATATTCCGCTGCGTACACCCCTCAACAAAATGGTGTAGCCGAGAGGAAGAACCGGACTTTGATGGATATGGCTAGATCAATGTTGGCTGAATTCAAGTGTCCTTACAATTTTTGGGCTGAAGCCATATCCACTGCTTGTCACTCATCGAACCGGCTCTACCTCCAAAAGATTCTGGACAAGACTCTTTATGAAATACTTACCGGTAACAAGCCAAACATCTCATACTTTAGAGTATTTGGGTGTAAGTGTTTCTTTCTTATTAAAGGTGTCCGCTTGTCTAAATTTGAGTCCAAGGCTTTAGAAGGTATTTTTGTTGGTTACGTGCCGAATCCCACACTTATATAGTCTACAACAAGCTCACTGGGATTGTTGTAGAATCTTGTATTGTGGAGTTCGATGAAAATAACGGCTCCTTTGTAGGGCAAGTTGATGTTTGTGATGCAGATGTTGAAATACCCCAAGATGCCATAAGAAGAATGGGCGTGGGATTTTTCCGCCCCATTGAGGAACCCCTTGTGGCGGATCGGGAAGGACAATGCTCCACTCAAGTGGAGCCCTCATCTTCACAAGATCAACAAGCTCCTACTGTTGGAGAAAACTCTGCACCGACACTGCAACCTGCTGAAGATCATCAGTCTCCTGGACAAGATTGTAGTCCCAGGCCGAACTATCCGCCCCCTCCAAGGGGCGGACAATCCTCCCCTGGCACTCCAACTTGTTCCAGGGGATCTGAAGGAGAAGACAGCAGGCAAGAAATTCCTAGGCCGGATTCTCCGGCCGCCGAGGGCGGATTATCCGGCTCTGGTTCTCCAAGTCCTGTCAGGCATTCTCAGGAAGAAGGCTCTAGTGCTTCATCTCCCAGGCCGGATAGTCCGGCCCCTCCAAGGGGCGGATTATCCGGCCCTAAAGAACAAACTCTACAGCAACGTCCTGGTGTTAACTCAGATCAAAACCAAGGGCAAGGCAGTGGTCAAGACAAGGATACAAACACGGAATCAACTCCTTCTAGAAACAATAAGGACATATAGGCTAGTCGGAAGGCTCGTGCTGATCGGAACCTTGAACTAAGGGGTCACACTCTTGACAAGGTTGTTGGTGATTTACGAAGAAGGGTGTCTACTAGAAGAGAACTTGCAAGCTTCTGTGATCATCAAGCTCACATTTCCATGGTTGAACCGAAGAAGGTCTTTGATGCTCTTGAAGATACCAATTGGGTTGTTGCAATGCATGAAGAGTTAAATAACTTCGAACGCAACAAAGTTTGGAAGCTCGTAGAGAAACCCAAGGATTGCCGCAATGTTATCGGCACCAAGTGGATCTTCAAGAACAAACAAGATGAAAATGGCATTTTTGTGAGGAATAAAGCAAGACTCGTGGCTCAAGGATTCTCTCAAGTGGAAGGAATTGATTTTGGCGAGACTTATGCTCCTGTGGCTCGTCTTGAGTCCATCAGTATCCTTCTTGCATATGTAGCCCATCATAATTTTAAATTATAGCAAATGGATGTTAAGAGTGCGTTTATTAATGGTCCTCTACATGAGTTCGTATACATCAAGAAACCCCCGGGTTTTGAGGACCCCAAATTTCTGAACCATGTCTACAAACTCGATAAGGCACTATATGGCCTTAAACAAGCCCCACGTGCGTGGTATGAGCACCTTAAAGAGCTTTTGTTAGACCGTGGATTCGAAGTTGGGAAAATTGATCCCACTCTTTTTACTAAGAAGGTTAATGGGGAGCTTTTTGTATGCCAACTTTATGTAGATGCCATTATTTTTGGCTCTACTAACCAAGCTTTTAACGATGAATTTTCAAAGCTTATGACTGACAGGTTTGAGATGTCAATGATGGGTGAGTTGAGGTTCTTTCTTGGATTCGAGATCAAACAACTTAGAGAGGGAACCTTTATTAATCAAGCTAAGTACATCCAAGACATGCTCAAAAGGTTCAATATGACGAATCTCAATGGCGTTGCTACTCCAATGCAAACAAAGTGTCATCTTGAGCTCAATCCCAAGGGTAAAGATGTGGATCAAAAGGTATACCGATCCATGATTGGCTCTCTCCTTTACCTTTGCGCATCTAGGCCTGATATCGTGTTAAGTGTAGGAGTGTGTGCAAGGTACCAAGCCGCTCCTAAAGAAAGCCACTTAGTGGCGGTCAAGCAAATCTTCAGATATTTGGTTCATTCCCCAAATTTTGGGTTATGGTATCCCAAGGGTTCAAGTTTCTCTCTATGTGGTTACACTGATTCAGATTGGGCTGGTGACAAAGATGATAGAAAATCAACCTCTGGTGCATGTCAATTCTTGGGCAGGTCTCTAGTGTGTTGGTCTTCAAAGAAATAGAATTATATTTCACTCTCAACCGTCGAAGCTGAATACGTTGCTGCTGCAAGTGCTTGCACACAATTATTATGGATGAGGCAAACTTTAAAGGAATATGGTGTCAATTGTGACAAAGTGCCTCTATTATGTGACAATGAAAGTGCTATCAAAATTGCTTACAATCCCGTGCAGCATACAAGAACAAAACATGTTGAGATTCGCAACCACTTCATTCGGGGTCACGTTGCTCGTGGTGATATTGCCCTATCCTTTGTGAGCACGAAGAACTAACTTGCTGATATTTTCATGAAGCCCCTTGATGAAGCAAGATTTTGTTATTTGAGGAATGAGCTAAATATCATAGATTCAAGGAGCTTGGCTTGACTACCCTTGCACACTCACTTGCTCTTATTCATGTATTTGGTTTAGATGCTGGCATAGACATAGGGGGAGTGTGGTCCTAATTGATTGGGCCACCCCCCCCATAAAGCCGAAAGCAAGTAAAATCATTTCCCTTAATATCATTTTGTGATATGTGGGTCATCGATGAGCATTGGTTTTGAACTCAAGATACATCTTCGCGGTGTCATGCCATGCGCTCCAACATGGTGGCTTCTTCCACCGCCCTCTTCCTAGAGAAGAGTTGGTTTCTAATGGGTCTCTTTGGATTTTCTTGCATATCTCTTATTCTTATGGAAAACACACTCGATTTTGGCTTTTGTTTGACTTGATTCGCATCGCTCTTCTTCCTTTTTGGCATTTCAATGCCAAAGGGGGAGAAGTAGTTCTATTAGGTCTCATGGATTTGCAAGGGTCGGGCACAAGCACTCGTCTTTCCGTTGTTTTATTTGCTTGCTTGTGCTCTTTTTAGCGTGAACTTATTTGCTATTTGTGCTTGGATTATGTAAGACTCTGTCGTGCTCCACTATGTTTGGTACTATGTTTGGTATTCATGGAATTCTGGATTTATCTATGGAGCACATTTGATGGCATATGGAATCATGGGATTATCTAATGTATGCATCAATTTTGTTGGGATGTGCTTGGATACTATCAAGCTAATTATCCTCTTTTCCTATAATCACATCTTGGTGGTATGACCTTGGATACTATCAAGCTAATTATCCTCTTTGCCTATAATCACATCTCGGTGGTATGACCTTGTTTCCCAACCCACCCCGTTTCAATTATCTTTGCTATGAAAGTTGTGTTCTCTCTAGTGTGTGTATTTGTATTCAAATGCAAATTTTAAATATGCACACATCTAGGGGGAGCGTCTTTCATTTTTAAGGTGGAGTTAGCCGGTTTCATTGCAAATCCTAGTATTGTCATCTAACACCAAAAAGGGGGAGATTGAAAGAACATATCCTAATCCCTAGTGTTTTGTCTGTTAGATAACAATATCAAGGATTATTTAATGTGTGTTGAAGTGTTGCAGCTCTCTCTAAGAAAAAGGGAAAAGTATCTGCCTTTGGGGAGCGGATAATCCGCCCCTCCCTCTTCCCAAGCAGGCGCAAGCCCTAGAAGGGGGTGGAATTTTGGCCGGATTTTCCGGCCTCGCCGGATAATCCGCCCCTCAGGGGGCCGGATAGTCCACCCCCTTTGCTCACCGCCAAGGCGCAAGCCCCAGAGAGGGGGCGGAGTTTTGGACAGACTTTCCGGCTAGGCCGGATTATCCGCCCCCAAGATCTTCACCAAGTTTCCACAGGCGCCAGCCCCAAAGAGGGGACGGATTTTCTCCCGGAATATCCGCCCTTGGGGCGGAGTTTTCCCAGGGGGGCGGATAATCCTCCCCCAAAGTTGCTCAACAGCCAGATCTGGGGAGGGGGTATTTAAGCCAGCCTTCCCCCTCCTGCCAGATCTCTTGATTCATTCGAAAAAGACAAGATCTGATATGCAACCTTCATCCAACAGAGCTCCACCTAGATCCACCCAAAGGCCCCGTCCCTTGGGGAATCGAAGGAGGAGAACTCGATCTTCATCATCAGCAATCAAGCGCTTTATCTCCTCTCCATTCATTTGGAGAATCACCGATCTAGTGTTTCTTGCAAATACCTAGATCCTTGTTTTGTTTATATTGATAAATCTTGTTCTTATGACAGCTTGTTGTCATCCCGGGAGCCCCCAATTCAGTTGTGTGTGTGTGCCCCGGTAGCGTTGTAAAAGGCACCGGTTCCCGCCTCGAAGGGATCCAATAGTGGAGAAGGTGGATCAGGCCTCTCATGGCGAGATCCATCGGAGAATAGGGTGAGGCCTATTGTGGCGTGGTGGTCTTAGAACCGCCCACCCCTCCAACGCAGATGTACTTCCCTTAACAAGGAAGGAACTGTGGTAAAACAATTCCATGTGTCTCTGCGTGCTCCACTACGGTTCCTTCGCTCCTATTTTTACGTGCTTAGTAGTTAGGGTTGCATATAGGGAAATTCTTGTAGTTGCATATCTAGAGAATTTACTTTGTGTCAAGCCTAAAATTGAAAAATTATTAAAAATTGGTTAGCACCTATTCCCCCCCTCTAGGTGCCCATACGATCCATTTCAATAGATCTACTTGATTACAAAGCTCATGACCACAACAAGATCATACATAGAGAGAGAGATGAACACATAGCTACCGGTAGAACCCTTAGCCTTGAGGAAGAACTACTCCCTCCTTATCATGGGAATCAGCAACGGTGATGAAGATGGCGATGGAGATGGCTCCGGGGGCAGTTCCCCGTCCCGGCAGGGTGCCGAAACAGAGACTTTCTGTCCCCTGAATCTCCCTTTCGGTGGCGGTGGCGCTATAGAACATTTTCTAGAAGTATGATGGATGCTTTAGGGTTTCTGCATCGGGGGCTTCTTATAGGCGAAGAGGCGAGGCTGGGAGGCGGCCGAAGGGGACACACCCTGCCAGGCGCGGGTCCACCCTAGCCCGTGTATAGGGGGTATGGTGGCCCTCTGGCACCTCTCCGTCTCCCCTTCTGGCTTTGTGACGCCCACGGTAAAATATTGTCTTTGGCTTTTGTCCCGTCCAATTCCGAGAATATTGATTTTCTGCCTTTCTGGAACCAAAAACAGAAGAAAATAGGCAACTGGCACTGTGGCATCTTATTAATAGGTTAGTTCCAGAAAATATATAAAAACACCTCAAAGTGTAGACAAAACTTAAGACAAATGATATAAAACAAGCATGGAGCATAAAAAATTATAGATATGTTTACGAAGTATCAGCAAGATGACTAAAATGCCGTTTTCCGGTTCAATGGAACGGGCGACGGATTTATTGGAGATTATACATTCTGATTTATGTGGTCCAATGAGTGTGTCGGCGCGAGGTAGATATCGTTATTCTTTAACTTTCATAGATGATTTGAGTAGATACGGTTATATCTACTTGATGAACCACAAGTCTGAAACCTTTGAAAAGTTTAAGGAATTTAAGAATGAAGTGGAAAATCATCGTAATAGAAAGATCAAATTTCTATGGTCCGACCGTGGAGGTGAGTATCTAAGTTACGAGTTTAGCACTCATATGAAAGAGTGTGGAATTGTTTCACAACTCACACCTGCCGGAACACCACAGCGAAATGGTGTGTCGGAACGTCGTAATCGTACTTTATTGGATATGGTTCGATCTATGATGTCTCTGACAGACTTGCCACTGTCATTTTGGAGTTATTCACTAGAAACTGCTGCATTCACTTTAAATCGGGCACCATCTAAATCCGTTGAAAAGACCCCGTATGAATTATGGTTTGGAAACAAACCTAAGCTATCATTTCTTAAAGTTTGGGGATGCGATGTTTATGTGAAGAAACTTCAACCGGATAAACTCGAACCCAAAGCGGAAAAATGCGTCTTCATAGAATACCCTATGGAAACTATTGGGTATTCCTTCTATCACAGATCCGAGGGCAAGGTTTTTTTTGCCAAGAATAGATCCTCTCTAGAGAAAGAGTTTCTCGTGAAAGGTGTGAGTAGTCGGAAGGTAGAACTCGAAGAGGTTGTAGAACCTTCTCTTTATAGTATGGCGAGTAGCGCAACACCGGAAGTCGTTCTGGAGTTGTCTTCACCAATTGAAGAGGGGACTAATGATAATGATCATGAAACTCCGAAAGAGAGTACTACCGTCTAGCAGGACGCGTGCAGCTCCCGGGATGTACGGAAACCCTGTTATGAATTTCATGGTTGATGAAATTGATGACCCTACGACGTATGAAGAAGTGATGATGATCCCGGATTCCAACAAATGGTTAGAAGCCATGAAATCCAAGATGGAATCCATGTACGAAAACCAAGTTTGTAACTTGGTGGACTTACCTCACGACTGAAATGTCGTGGAGAATAAATGGATTTTCAAAAGAAAAACTGATGCTGATGGTAATGTGACCGTCTAAGCTCGACTTGTCACAAAGGGGTTCGACAAATTCAAGGAGTTGACTACGATGAGACATTCTCTCCTGTAGCGATGCTAAAGTCAGTTAGAATTATGTTGCAATTGCTGCATATTTCGATTATGAGATATGGCAGATGGATGTCAAAACCGCATTCCTCAATGGAAATATTGAAGAAGAGTTGTATATGATACAACCAAAGGGTTTTGTCGATCCTAAGTATGCTGACAAGGTATGCAAGCTTCAGTGATCCATCTATGGACTGAAGCAAGCATCCCGGAGTTGGAATCTCCGCTTTGATGAGGTGATCAAAGAGTTTGGATTTGTCCAAACTTATGGAGAGGCTTGTATTTACAAGAAAGTGAGTGGGAGCAGTGTGGCATTTCTGATATTATATGTGGATGACATATTACTGATCGGAAATGATATAGATCTTTAAAACAGTGTTAAAAGTTATCTAAACAGCAAATTTTCAATGAAGGACCTAGGTGAAGCGTCATACATATTAGGCATAAAGATCTATAGAGATAGATCTAGACACCTAATAGGGCTATCACAAAGTACATACCTTGATAAGATTTTAAAGAAGTTTAAAATGGGACGGAAGTAAGAAGGGGTTCTTACCTATGTTGCAAGGCAAGACATTGAGTAAGACTCAAAGTCCGGCTACGGCGGAAGAAAGAGAGATAATGGACAAAGTCCCCTATGCTTCAGCCATATGTGTACGCCATGCTATGTATAAGACCGGATGTGGCACATGCTATTAGTTTTACTAGTAGGTACCAATCAGATCCAGGTTCGAAACACTGGATAGCGGTCAAGAATATCCTTAAGTACTTGCGAAGAACTAAGGATATGTTTCTTGTGTACGGAGGTGAAGAAGAGCTCGTCTCTAAGTGTTATGTTGACGCAAGCTTTGGCACCAATCCGGATGACTCAAAGTCTCAATCCGGATACATATTTCTCATGAATGGCGGAGCAGTTAGTTGGAGGAGTTCCAAACAACCCGTGGTGGCAGGATCAACAACCGAGGCCGAATATGTTGCTGCTTCGGAAGCGGCTCAGGAAGCGGTTTGGATGAAGGATGTAAGATCCCTCCTTTATAGAGGAAAAGGATCCCTGTGATTGCAATGCTAGTCCCTGGATCAATGCTAGCATCCACAGTTTAAGATGAAGTACACAGAAACAAAGGTCATTATTACAGTCATTCCAGAGACAAACATAGTCTTTACAACTCCATGGCCACAGGCCTAATACAAGAGTTTAAATAAGTAAATAGATAAAAGTCTTCATCTTCATGTGCCACAGGCAAACATGTTGAGTGTAGACTCATGACTCCTAATCCTCATCAGAATAACCTGCAACATCACAAGTTACAGCCACAGTGGGTCAATACCTTGGAATAGTATTGGCAAGTGATACCTTAGTATAATATTGGTGGACTAAATACTATATGCAATTTGGCTAAGTGTAGCTTAGGCTTGCTTTGCTCAAAATAGGTTTTGCCTATTAGTTGAAATCACTAAGTTTTTCTTTGTCAAAACTTTTCCCAAGGAACCACCAATAGACATTGAGGTCCTTCACCCTTGTTCAACCACAAGTTTTACTTAGAAATTGGGATGAGGAGATTCTTGATAGCTTCCATGTCTTGATGCTCAAATTGTCCAATACCAGGGACATGGCTAAGTACTTATATTCTTCCATCTGCAGAGGTTGTGCACTTTCCCCACCAGACTTGATTTTCACCAAGACGGGACCTTTCAGAAGCCTTCCCTTAGACCAAATGGATGCGCTTCAACCTATCATCCCACTACCACCAACTGTCCAAATGGCTAAGTTATTGCAACCTATATGATCCAGGCAGAGCCCATATTGCCAAGTGGCTGCACTAGAAGCTTCTTAACATTTGGCCTCTAAAATCTCTTTGTTCCTAGGTGGCTTTCCACAAGTGAGATACACAAGGTAAACCATAGAAATGGGCCCTGTGTAACCACTCAACATAAACCATTCCTTCCATTCCACCCAGGTGTTTCATTCACTTAGTTGTTTTATTAGGCAAAACACAAGTCCAAAAAGGACTTAGAAATATTTTAACATAGCATGAATATTTCACCACCCTTGGTTTCTACTAGCTAGGCTAAGCATGGCATAGATAAACATCTTAACTTAGGAATTTCTAGCAATTCTACAACTACTAGGATTTCCCATCTTAGCATATAAACAAAATATAATCATGCAAGACTAGCAAAATATTTCTTATGCATAGTAAGAAACTTAGGGATAAAAATCATGAAGCACCACTTGCCTTGGTAGTTTGGAGAGTAGCTACACTCCTCACAATCACAATCACTATTGGCACCAAAATCTACACATAAAATCATAGCCACAAATCACATACAAAATAAATACAAGCAAAAATATATGGATGCATGCAACATGATATGTGATGATTTTCTAAACTCAACAAGATAAGTGCATGGTACTGGTTTATAAACAAGTTCAAAACTTGCCAAACAACATTTATTTAAACTCTAAAACATTTCTCAAACAATTCATATACTCAAAATAGGCCTACACATGTTTCTGTATATAAAACCATTTTAAAAGAAGCAAAATATTAAACACATTGCATATTTGGAAAGGGCTTGCTCTCCTGATTCCATTGATATAAAATTCATCAAATTTGGACGTGGGAATCAAAAGTTATGGCTAAAACAAATTCAAACAACTAATAGATTCAAATCCTGATTTTAAACCTAAACTCTAGCCACGCGTCATAATATGATTGGTGCGTACCGGTTCGTTCAGGATCGCGCTCACAAGCCGTTAGATCTAACTTAACCTGCACGGTCCAGATCTATTCATACCGTTTCGATAATTGATCTATTTATACGCGCTGGATATAGATCCAACGGTCATCGATCAAGCGACCACAGATGGGCGGCGCTGGCGGTGGCAGCTGGTGGCGGCGTGCTCTGTCTACGGCGGCGCGACGCTACAGGGGGTTCTGGGATCTTCGGAGGCGCTTACCAGACTCGTGGCGATGTAGTGAAGCTCAACGTGGCGATGGCTCGACAAGGGGCGCACGGACACGGCAGCACGAGCTCGTCGGAGTTGTTGACAGTGTCGGGTGTTCGGTGACGAAGACGTTGGCGGCGCTCCAGGTCACCCTAGCACGAATCAAAGGTATCAGGGGGTGCGCAAGACTATGGCGAACACGTCCGTGTGAGTCAGAGACAAAGGGGAACAGGGGGCTCACCGAATTTAGTCGCCGGAGTTGGAGACGTCGTCGGTCGCTTGCAGTGCTTAATGAAGACGACGACCTGGGGCAGTATAGGATGAACCAAAGGCATCAGGAGAAGCGCAAGGACGTTGCGAAATGGTCTACATGAACCAGAGGGAAAGGGGCGCACGGAGCTCACCGGGATTGGCCGCCGGGGAGGGTTCTGCCTGCGGCGGTGCAAGGGCGATTGCGGGCAGCCTGGGGGCGCTCTGTGCTCGAAGTCTGGGGGAAAATGGAGAGGGGGCAGAGGGGGTTTAAGTAGCATGGTCGCGAGCATGATTTACTTCGGCATTCAACGTGAATTGACGCCACGAATCAATACAGGGAACGGCCGGCGTGATTTGGGGATTGAGCTGTTCGCGGGGTGGAGACGACGACGCCGTGTGGGCCGCGGTTGTCAGCGAGAGAAAGAGAGAGGGAGTGGGGCCCTTGCGTCAGCGACTCTGGGGTGTGTCCGCGGGTAGAGGAAAACGGTTCGCGGGAGGGTAGCTGTGCTAGGTTGGGTCGAGTTGGGCTGGTTGGGCCTGATAGGCTTTTTGGCTTATTTTTTTCTCTTTTAACCTTTTCTTTTTCTGTTTGATTTTTCCAGAAATGATTTTCAACTCTAAATCAAATGAGTTTGAATTCAAATCTTCTCTAGGGTTTTATACTGCAAACCTTGCACTCAAATGTATGTCAAACACTACTGTTTACTCAAAACACTTTGATCAATTGAAAATAAAAAATAAAACCAAGCCTTTATGTGATATATATCATAGGCATAATATTGGTTTTATTTACACATTTTGTTTTGAAAACTTTGCTCAAGCTTTGGAAAGTACTTAAGTTTGAATTCAAACCTTACTGAACAAAACAAGTACTCTTCTCATTGGAAAATAGCACTAAGGCTAGAGCATACTAACATGAAATAATAAGCATATATGCTTCTATTTTGAAATGATTTGTTTGAAATGAAATTTACATGATCATGGATGCATGGATGATATGCATGAGTTTGAAACATGATTTTAGGGATGTTACAAATCTAACCCTCTTAAGGTGAATCTCGCCCTCGAGATTCGGATTGGCTAGCAAATAGGTGAGGGTGGTCTTTCCGAAGATCATCTTCTCTTTCCCATGTTGCTTCTTCTTCGGAATGATGGTTCCATTAAACTTTGCAGAACTTAATTGTCTTAGTCCGAGTAACTCTTTCTGCAGTCTCAAGAATCTTGATAGGTTTCTCTTCATAAGTGAGATCACTTTCTAATTGAACCTCTTCCAAAGGTATAGTATCCTTCAAAGAAGTCTCTTCCATTTCCGGATGACATTTATTAAGTTGACTCACATGAAACACATTATGAACAGCTGACAAAGACTCTGGCAATTCAATCTCATAAGCGACTTCTCCTTTACAACTCAAAATCTTGAATGGTCCAACATATCTTGGGGCCAATTTACCTTTGACACCAAACCTCTTCACTCCACGAAGTGGTGACACTCTAAGATAAGCTCTATCACCAACTTCATAGGTGACTTCTCTACGCTTAAGATCTGCGTAGCTCTTCTGTCGGGACTGTGCTATCTTCAATATGTCCTTAACCAACTTGACTTTCTCCTCAGCCTCTTTGATTAGTTCTGGTCTGAACAAACTTCTTTCTCCCACACCATTCCATAGCAATGGGGTGGTACACTTTCTCCCATAGAGAAACTCAAATGGTGCCATCTCAATACTAGCTTGATAGCTGTTATTGTAAGAGAATTCTGCGTAAGGCAGACTTTCATCCCAACTGGCTCCATAGTCTAGGGCACATGCCCTCAACATATCTTTAAGAATATGATTAGTCCTTTCAGTCTGTCCATCAGTCTGAGGATGAAAAGCGGTGCTGAATTCCAACCTCGTTCCCAATGACTCATGTAGCTGTCTCCAAAAATGAGAAGTGAATTGGGTTCCTCTATCTGACACAATACTTTTGGGTACTCCGTGTAGACACACAATTTTGCTCATATAAATCTTGGCTAACTTAGCGCTTGTATAGGTTGTCTTCACGGGTATGAAATGAGCCACTTTAGTTAGGCGATCCACTACTACCCAAATAGAATCATATCCTGACCGGGTCCTTGGCAATCCGGTAATGAAGTCCATACCAATCTTGTCCCACTTCCAATCAGGAATAGGTAGTGGTTGAAGCAAACCTGCTGGTTTCTGCTGTTCCGCCTTCACTCTGGTACATACATCACACAAAGCAATATGTTCGGCGATGTCCTTCTTGAGATTATTCCACCAAAATCTTTCTTTCATATCCATGTACATCTTGGTGTTACCCGGATGAATAGAATATGGTGAGTTGTGTGCTTCTTGTAAAATCAGTTTCCGAAGCTCCGGATCTTGTGGAACACAGATACGTTTTCCATGCCATAAAGTACCTTGTTCGTCTTCATGAAATCCTTTGGCTTTTCCCTTGCCAATCTTTTCCTTGATCTCTTCAATTTCCTTATCAGTCTTCTGGGCTTCCTTGATCTTGTCCAACAAAGTGGGTTGAACATCCAAAGTCAGGAGATGTCCTTCAGGCACAATCTCATCTCTAAATTAGGCACACAAATCATCTGGCAATTCTCCCTTAGTAAGGCCATTCACAAAAACCTTACGGCTTAGAGCATCTGCTACAACATTTGCTTTACCGGGGTGGTATTGCAAACTTAAGTCATAGTCCTTGATGAGTTCTAGCCATCTTCTTTGTCTCATGTTAATTTCCTTCTGGGTGAAGATATACTTCAAACTCTTGTGATCTGTGAACACTTCACATCGCTTTCCCAAAAGATAATGTCTCCATGTTTTGAGTGCATGGACAACAGAGGCCAACTCTAAGTCATGAGTAGGGTAGTTCACTTCATGAGTTTTGAGTTGTCTCGAGGCATAAGCCACAACTTTTCCTTCTTGCATAAATACTGCACCCAAACCATGATGAGATGCATCACAATATACTTGGAAATCTTTTTCCAAATCTGGCAAACACAAGACTGGTGCTGTCACAAGTCTCTTCTTCAATTCTTGAAAGCTGAGTTCACATCCTTCAGACCAAGCAAATTTCTTGTCTTTCTTTAGCAATTATGTCATAGGTTTTGCTACCTTGGAGAAATTCTCAATGAATCTTCTATAGTAACCTGCTAAGCCAAGGAAACTACGAACTTCTTTCACTGACTTGGGAGATTCCCATTCAGTTACAGCTGAAACTTTAGCAGGATCAACTGCTACACCATCTCCTAACACAACGTATCCAAGAAATCCAACTTCATTCAACCAGAACTCGCATTTACTGAATTTGGCATACAGTTTATGTTCTCTAAGCTTTTCAAGTATCAAACGTAGATGTCCTTCATGCTCTTCTTTGCTCTTGGAGTAGATCAAAATGTCATCGATAAAAACGACAACAAACTTATCAAGGAATTCCATGAACACCTTGTTCATCATATTCATGAAGTATGCCGGAGCATTGGTCAAACCAAATGGCATCACGGTATGCCGGAGCATTGGTCAAACCTTACGGCTTACATTTATCACTATGTAACTAGATTATTGTCTCTAGTGCAAGTGGGAGACTGAAGGGAATATGCCCTGAGAGGCAAAAATAAAGTGGTTATTATGTATATTCCAAGTATATTATAGATGTTTATTTTGCATGCTATAATTGTATTAATATAGAATTGTGTTTTTAATAAACAAACAAGAAGTTCCTAGTTATGCCTCTCTCATAAACTAACTCATTGATTAACAAGATGATCAAGGTTTCCTGATCATGGACATTGGATGTTGTTAATAACAAGGTCACAACATTAGTGTAATGGTGTGACGAACATTCATCCTAAGTATAGCATTACGATCAAAGTCATAGAGTTTATATTGCTATAACAACATACAAAGTGATCCTAATCCTTAGACCATGATATCATGTCAATCACTAACACCGGAAGAGTATCTTGATAACATCAAACATCAAACATCAAACCATAACAAGGTGATTATAAAGATGGGTTCAGTACTACTAAAGTGTTATGTTGAGGCCCATGGATCAAGAGTGGAATTTGTTCATCCCGATGACGGATAGATATGCTTTGGGCCCTCTCGGTGATATCACATTGATTAGCTTGCAAGCAAGTGATTTGATCACTAGAATGTTATATCACGGGAACGAGAAAATAGTACATGTCAGTAATGAGATCAAACTAGGTATGGAGACACCGATGATCGAATCTCGGACATGTAATATATCGCGAAACAAAAGGATTAAGATACTAGCATAAAAGTTTCTCGCGATCATAAGAAAGTCATTGCTGAATGTGTGGGAGTCAGTATGGACCTCTAGGTCCCGCTTCTGATTATTGATCTGAGAGTGACAAGGTTTGATCTCGTAAATGCCCATTGTTATGAGCTTGGGTTTTGGAGAAGATGGGGGTGCTGGAGATCGCGGAACGGTTAACAGACAAGTAACCAGGGGACACGAGATTTACCCAGGTTCAGGCCCCCGGAGGGAAAACCCTACTCCTGCTTGTCTGCTCTTGATTACGACGGAACCGAAAGTTACAGGGGTGCGCAGATGCAATCTGGCGTGGAGGTGTGTATGTGGTGGAAAGGATTGTTATATCTGTATATCTGTTGTGGTGGTGGAGAGAGAGATCTAGGTCATGTCGTAATCTGTCCTCCTCGTTGGACCCTCCTAGCCTTTATATATAGGGAGGCTAGGTCTCGGGTACCGATACGATTTGGTTACAAGTTGTATTCAAACTCTAGTCTTGAGGTTTCCTTGTCTTGTGCGCTTGGGAGTCCGTGTACATATGGGCTTCATAGCAGCCGAAACATCATAGGCGTCATGGATCCTGGTAGGTCGTCGAGTGGGCCTTCCGTCGGGCTGGACTAGGTAGGCTAACATCAGGTACCCGTAGGGCATATCCATGTAAGTAGCCCCCGAGTGTTCATTCAAATCGTAGATTCGAGTGGATACTCTATAATATTTCGAGTGCCTTCATCCGAACAAGTTTTGGGTGGAGACTCAGTTGTCTTGAGCGTTGCATTTGGATGTCGGAGTAGAATGTTGTGTTGAGTGCGAAGCACTTCATCCGAAAGTTCATCGGGTCATCTGAATTTGTTCGGTTGTTGTAGAGTAGTCATCATTATGGATGTAGTCAACACAATGAACTATAGGGTGCGCGACCAGCGCTCCCTATGGGAGTACCCCTTCATTTTTTTCGAGTGCGCGACCAGCGCTCCCTATGGGAGTAGCCCCCGAGTCCTCAGTCAAATCGTTGATTCGAGTGATGAATCGAAGCATACCACTCGAAGATCTTCTGTGTGCGCGACCAACGCTCCAGTTTGGAGTAGCCCCGAGTGTCTGGCGGAGTCGTAGACTCGGGCAGAGACTCGAGTTTTGTGAAGTTGTAGTCGACAATCTCGCGGGCGTATCGCTGACCCGGAAGTACATCAGGTGCGCGACCAGCGCTCCTGATAGGAGTAGCCCCCGAGTGTCTAGTCGAGTCGCAGACTCGAGTGGAGACTCATGCGAGGATAAACCACTGACCTGGAAGTGCATCGAGTCAACGTCTCATGCATAAGGATCCAGGAGTCGATGCAGCGGAGTCGTGCAGCATTTAGCCGGAAGGACTCGACGTTTCGGATGAAGTCGATGCCATTGTTCCCGTCGGGTGCGCGGCCAGCGTCGCACCTATGTAGCATCCGGCGATGCAACCATCTGAGGAGGGACTCGACTCGGGTCTTGAGTTTATGGCGTAGCTAGTTGTTTTGTCGACTCCTGTTGGAGGACCCAATAGAATAGTTCGACGCAGTCGGCGTCCTTGTAAGATGCATAAAACATAAAAAATTGTAAAGTACTTGTATCTTGTAAAGAATATTTGCCTTTCGGCTTGTGTGGTAAGATTCTGGTGCCGATCGAGTCAACACGTTTGCACTGTATGCTAGGCCTTTTCGTTAGCCTGATTACCCTTAGTCTCAGTACCTTGCCGAGGCACTCGGAGTTCAGGGTTCGACGATCAGGCAGAATCAGCTACTCAGGCTATCGTGTATGAGGTACTCGAGTGCGTGGAGCCGATGACACATTAAGTTACTCGAAGAGGGCGCAACCCCCGAGTGTTTCGAGTGCGATTAAAGTAAGAAAGAAAATCAACTATGAGTAGTGAACTTATCTTTGTTTGTTGTCGTCGAGGTGAACGGGTCGCGGGAGCCAACGCAACCGGCAGATCGCGGTCACGAGGGCCGATACGACCTACGGGTCGCGGTCGCGGGAGTCAAAGATTGTAGCGGATTACCGCAGTCGAAGACTGCAGAGGGTCGCGGGAGTCAAAAGAGCCTCGAGTTGCCGGAGCCGAAGGCCACAGCAGGTCACCGAAGAGGAGGGAGCCTCTGAGTCGCTGAAGCCAAAGATCGTATCGGGTCACCGCAGTCGAAGACCGTAGCGGGTCACCGAAGCCGAAGATTGTGGAAGGTCACTCAGCGGAGTCGGTGCAGCCCCAGAGTGTACCACGCGATCGACGGAGACGGCGTAGCGCGAACTGGAGTCGATGCGACATTAGGTCGCATGGCGTTTAACCGGATGGAATCGATTCCGGCTCACTACGTGAGCTGCCTTCGAGTTGACCACGCAGCCCGGCGCCTCGCTGATGTACTATATCGTTTGTCTTCAAGTATCATATGTACGTACGAGGTAGATTTAGCTAGCAACTTGATCAATCTCGTTTCCTTTTCTTTTCCGCATGTGATCCGAGCGTGTATGTTGTTTGCACAACCGTGTGAGGCAAGGTTACATGAATTTTGCCAAGTCCTAATCTGGTTTGACTTAATTATCCTTGTAGTAACCCGATGCATGCACTGCATCGCCCATGTGAAGACCAACATGGCTGTCTTGGAAATTGGTGCAGGACGTGTTAGGTGGCTGCAGCGCTAGATTTGATCCGGTGATTTTGTACAACCATTGATATACACATCGGGGCCAAGGTCATTGATGCCCAATCGCGTACACTGAGCTGAGCCGAATAGAACATCGCTTGCTCGGCCTGACTCCAGATCTCATCGCGTCTTAGAAAATAGAGCCTTCCAGCTTGTGTTGGTGAAGATCAGGTCGACCGTGGTGAACACGCCGATGACGAAGTTCTACGCGACGACGCAGATAGATCTTCCGGATCCGATCTGCCTGCCGTTGACGATGAGATATCCTGCTTGGATGAATATGCATGGCAGCTGAAGTAGATCTGTTTTCTAAAAACTTGTGTCATAGATCGTTGAATCATGGATCGTTGATGATGGGACCGTCGTGACCGCACGATCAGCGTCCCCTATCCCCACGGACGACGCCAATTGACGAGGTTTGATCTCGTCAATGCCCATTGTTATGAGTTTGGGTTTTGGAGAAGATGGGGGTGCTGGAGATCGCGAAACGGTTAACAGACAAGCAACCAGGGGACATGAGATTTACCCAGGTTCAGGCCCCCGGAGGGAAAACCCTACTCCTGTTTGTCTGCTCTTGATTATGGCGGAACTGAAAGTTACAGGGGTGCGCAAATGCAATCTAGCGTGGAGGTGTGTATGTGGTGGAAAGAATTGGTAGATTTGTAGATCTGTTGTGGCGGAGAGAGAGATCTAGGTCATGTCGTAATCTGCCCTCCTCGTTGGACCCTCCTAGCCTTTATATATGGGGAGGCTAGGTCTCGGGTACTGATACGATTTGGTTACAAGTTGTATTCAAACTCTAGTCTTGAGGTTTCCTTGTCTTGTGCGCTTGGGGGTCCGTGTCCATATGGGCTTCATAGTAGCCGAAACATCGTAGGCGTCATGGATCTTGGTAGGTCGTCGAGTGGGCCTTCCGTCGGGCTGGACCAGGTAGGCTAACATCGGGTACCTGTAGGGCATATCCATGTCAGAGAGGGGTCTCAATCATGTCCGCATTATTCACGAACCGTAGGGTAACACACTTAAGAGACACCGACATCCATTTGGAGCAAAAGTTTCATGCCGGAAAGAATAACAAGCGCAGGAATTTATTTCACTAGATACCGAAACAGGTTTTTGGGTGAAATTGGAGAAAGTGTTTTTGCATGTAAAATGAAATACTAGCAAGGGGTTATATGTGAATGTTTGTCATTAAAGTAATTGAAAAAAATCTGAATAAATAAAAGGAGTTTTATTTAATGAGAGTTTGCATTAAATTTGGTGGAAATTTAATGGGAATTTGAGTGGAGGGAATTGAAAGACATTTGGGTGAGTGGAGTGTACACCCACATGAATGAAGGAGGGGAGGGGGCAGCCCCATGGCCGGCGGACACCCCCTTGGGTGCCCCCCATCCTCTTATAAAAGGAGCCCCCCTCCTCACTTCTCACTCACACCTCCTCGTGAAGGATCTCTCTCCCCCTCTAGTATTTATCCCCCATGGTCTCGGACTAGCGAGATACATGTTACCAGTGGCTATTTGGCAAGAAAGAGTTGTGCTTCCGCTGCATCGCTGGAGCGAGGAGGCGAGGTTGCTCGGTGCCTCGGACGTGTGTGCGAGCATGGATGCGCCGCTGATTTGCGGTGCTAGGACTTCCTCTCGATCTTGAGATCGGCAAGAGATCGTCTACATCAACCACGAGTTTAACTTGTTAAGCTTTGTCGGTCTTCAAGGGTATGTTCTCTACGGATATACATCCGCCTGTTGATTGTATCTAGTATATAGATCTTGGTACATAGTTTTTCCCATCATAGGAATTTTTTTGTTTTCTATGCTGCGACACCTACATCGGCATCTAAATAGGCAATGAGAGAATGAGAGGTGGTCGAGTGAATAGTGAGACCATTCAAGAGTTACTTTGAGATAGCGAAGGATTCATTTGATAAGGAGAAGATAAGTGAAAGGATACGGATGTCGCCTAGAGGAGGGGTGAATAGGCGATTAAAACTTTTCTAGAGTGGCTCAACAAAGGCGGAATAAAACTAGTGTTTACTTTGTTAAGCATAACCTAGAACAACTAAGGTTCACCTATGTGCACCAACAACTTATGCTAAGCAATACAAGCAACAAAGTGATAGCAAGATATATATTACTTCAAGCACGAAGGCTATCACAATGTAAAGTGCATAAGTAAAGAGCTCGGGTATAGAGATAACCGAGGCACACGGGGACACCGATATTTTACCGAGTTCCTCCCAACATGGAGTACGTCTCGTTTGGAGAGGGGGTGGTATCAAACCACCAACGCCACAAAAGGCCTCCCTTATTCTCCGGTGAATCTCACCCCAATGGGATCGATCCACGCTTCCACTATCGGTGCACTTGTCGGTGGCAACCGGAACCTCTCACAAGGTTGGGGCTCTTCTCCACAACTTAATTGGAGGCTCCCAACAAACGCCACAAAAGGCCACAATGCCACCAAGGCCACAAACCGTCTAGGGTTCCAAGAACCCAAGAGGGACAAGCTCCAATGAGCAACTCAAACCAAATCCTCCGAGGAGAACTCAAACCAATGCACCAAATGCAAATGGTAAGAACACCACAAAGGTGCTCAAATCCCTCACTCTCAAGTTCCAACAAAGCTACTAAAGCTATTGAGGGAACAAGAGAGGAGGAATCAAAGAGACACACAAAATCCCCCAAAATCTAGATCCCCAAAGATACACTCACAAAGAGATGTTTTGGTTTGGTCAAAATGTAGATCTAGATCTCCTCTATATTTCTCTCAAATATTGGCATGAATCATTGGAGAGAAATCATAGAATCAAGCTCAAGAGGGAATAAGAATATGGGGCAAAGCTTGAGCAAGAAAAGAGAGAAGGAACACCCCAAAATGAAAAAGGGCAAAGGGTATTTAAAGGACCGGGCAAAATCTGGCCGTTGGGGCGAAATTCCTGGATGGACCGGTAGTACCGGTTTGGACCGGTACTACCGCACGAGAAAAACAAACGCACACAGCGAGCGAGCGAGGCAGCCAGCGGTAGGGCCCATCAGCGCAGCAGCGGCAGCGGCGGGGCCCGCAGCAAGCAGCGAGCAGCGCCAGCGGCACAGTGTAGCGCAGCAGTGCAAGGCGCAGCGTGCGGTGGGGCCGGGCGGGGCCAGCAGCCAGCCGCGGCAGCTCACGCGGGTAGAGGCAGCGCGCGTGCGTGAGTAGGATCTGCAGGGCGCACGCATGCAGGCGCGCAATGCGGCAGCAGCGAGCAGCGCAACGACAGGTCAACGCGCGCGCATGCGGGATGCGGGGCCAGCGGCAGTAGCAGGTGGGGCCAAGCGCGGGAATCTGCAGGCGCGGGCGCGGGATTGGCGGCGGAAGCAAGCAGGCGCTGGCAAGCGAGGTGAGATGGGCTGGCGCAGGGAGCTAGCTGGGCTAGGGGGTGAGCGGCCTGGTACTACCGGCCGCATGGGGCGGTAGTACCGCACGGGCCGGTAGTGCCGGCCTGGACTACCGCATGGGCCAGGAGTTGAGTTATGCGCTGCCAGGCACGACCGGTACTGGCCCACGGTAGTACCGGTCGGCCCAGCCAAACCCTTTTTTTCTTTTCTTTTTCAAACCAAATAAAGCAAAATACAAACAGTGATAACTTTTGATTGGTAATTCCGATTGACCTGATTCCAGTTGCGTTGGATAGAGGACAACAAGGGCTTCCCAATAAAAAGTGGAAATATTGGTTATCACCAAGTGAGAAAGTATCAAGTAATATAATGTGAGATACCTCACTTGGTGAGACACCGGAAAACCGCATAGATCAAAATCGCAACAAGATATAAAAGAGAGATCCGATTTTGATGAACAAGAGCTTGTTATGGAGATTACCACAAGCTCTAAATCCTCACATGGATAAACCAAATAGCAACCAAATACGATGATGCAAGTATGCAAAGGTTTGAGCTCTCTCTGAACGATGTGACCAAATTACTCATACGAGAGCCCCTCTTGGTAGTACGGTTATCTATCCTAAACCCGGTCTCATACACACAACAAGAGACCAGCAAAAGGGAAAACCTATCAAGATTATACCTTTGCCTTGAGCATTCCACTTGAGCTCGATGTAGACGATCTTGCCCTTCTCAAGATGGAACGCCTTTCTTAATTTCTCATCATCGACCTCACATATTGAGCTTGCACAACATATCTTCTTTGCATTTCATTGACCTTGAAGCCAACACATGCTCCAAGCGATGCCAATGGACAAATCCTACAAGTATAACTTAATACACACAACAGTCCATAAAGATTGTCATTAATTACCAAAACCACACATGGGGGCCCAACATGTTCTTTCAATAAGGCTCGCGGGGATCGTGCATATGGAGGAAGACTTGTTGCAAGACATAGGAAATTTTAGGTTGAGTGTGGGTTATGTATTGGAGAGCAGCGACTAAGCTGTGGTAAAAGAGAGGTCAGCCATGGGTGGTCCAGCGGAAGCATGAAGTTTGCCTTTGGTGTCGATAGGTGTGGAGGAATAGTTGCAGTCACTCGTGCCTGCCCAGGAAAGAACTTCGAGGATAATACTAGGTGGAATTCCGTTTTTGTCATGCTTGACATAACCCTGCCTTATAGAGTTGTCTTTGAAAGAACCAAAATAGTAGACAAGCAATATACAACATTGCCTACTCCTGAAGAATGGGACTTTGCTGCTGAGGTTATACCGAGGCTTAAGTTGTTCTATGACATAAGTACTTTGTTCTCTGGGACTGATTATGTCACTGCCAATGTGTACTTTCCTAAAATATGTGAAATCAAGATGAAAATTAGGCAGCGGGGAACCTCTTCTGATTTGGTTATCCAAGAAATGTCCAGTTCTATGGCTGAAAATTTTGATAAGTATTGGAAAGATATCCAAGGGCTGATGGGCATAGCTACACTACTTGACCCTAGATATACGAAGCAAATGTTGATTGCATGTTTTGCAATGCTTCATGACATTGATCCAGCCTCAATGGATGCATAGAAAAAGTTGACGAAGTAGTTGCTAATATCCATCGATTGACCGTTGAGTATGAAGTGGAAGGAGATGGATATCAAGCAGCCGCAGATTGTTCCTTATCTTCAATGGCTGCTCCTGCCATCATGTCATTCTTCCATGATATTGTAGCTCAACAAAGACTTGCAGCAGCTAGACTTCAACGTGAGATGGACCATTACTTGTCAGACGACTTAGTGCCATATACTGAGAAGTTTAGTGTGTTGGATTGGTGGAAAGTGGTTGGCGGAAGATACCCAACACTAAAGGTTGCAAGAGATGTATTTGCTATTCCAGTCACAACGGTTGCTTCAGAATATGCATTTAGTACTAGTGGCAGGATAGTCAATGAACATAGGAGCTGCCTCACTTCTCACATGCTTGAGGTATTGATGTGCTATCAAGATTGGCTTACAAATAAGTACAAAGGTAAGGAAATAATGCTTTTTATTGACATTTATTTTTTATGTGTTCTCTTACTTATGCTTGTGAGCTTACGTTCTTGTATGTGCAAAATTGTTTCCTTGTAGATGCTCATATTGGTGAAGGCAGCTTTTGGACTTGTCTTCAAGACAAACAAGAAGAGGATGATGTAAGTATGATTGTGCATTTGTGCTTAATTCTATAATATTTCTGTGACTACAATGAAAAAATAGTAACTTATGTTTGCCAATATATATTGTTATAGGATTCATCTATGGTGTCCATGTGATCATATTACTTGCTGCAGATGGAGTTGGAGATTGGAGCTTGCTGGATGGAGTATTGGAGATGGAACTTGTCATCACCTCTGTGTTGTTATTCTGGAATATTTGTTGTAATATGTTTGTGGACCATTTGTTGTTGTAATATTGTTGTGAACTACTTGTAATATGTCCATGGACCATTTGTTGTGACCTGTAATTTGTGAACCTGTGAGCTATATTTCTGTAATTATGTGAACCTATGAGCTATATTGTTGATTTGTTGTGAACTTGTGAGAACTGAGGTGTGAGCTATATTATTGATGGCTCCATTGATGTGGAGCCTGTTGGGAACCCCAAGAGCAAGGTGTGAAGCAGCACAGCAGCAAGTCTTCCCTCAGTAAGAAACCTAAGTTATCGAACTAGTAGGAGGAAGGAAACGTCACACAGGTGTTGCAAGCAACATGGAAACCTGCACAACACAAACTCAAGACTTTGCCCCAACTAATAGTGGGGTTGTCAATCTCACCGGTTACTGTAACAAAGGATTAACTGTATGGTGTGGAAGGTAATGGTTTGCAGCAAGTAAACATGTAACAATGGAGGATGTATCAATGGTAAAGATTGGACCGGGGTCCATAGTTCACTGGAGGTGCTCTCCTTAGATAAACAACATGGCATGAAGGGTAAACAAATTACAATAGAGAAATTGACAAGAACTGAGCAAGGCATAACAATGCAATACCATACAAAGAGATCCTATGAGATTCGATTGGGCAATACAACAATATACATAGACCGCCATCCAACTGCATCTATGACTAGAAGTCCACCTTCAGGTTATCATCCAAACCCCCTCCAGTATTAAGTTGCAAGCAACAGACAACTGCTTTAAGCAAAGTGTGTAAGGTAAACAATCCACTTGTTCTACGAACAAGAGACCGTTGTTTTCTCCCTAGTGGCAATAGCACATCTACAACCGAAGAGATTTCTGTCACTTCCCTTGGAAACTAGAGGCATGAACCGACTATCGAGCATAAATACCCCCTCTTGGAGTCACTAGCAACTACTTGGACAAGATAGCTACTAACAACGGAGAGCATGCAAAATCACAAACAACACAGACATGATAGAATCAAATAGACAAAACCATTAATCAATCTGACATAGTAATATCAATATCCATCGGATTTCCGCAAAAACAACATGCATGATTACAAATAGATTAGATCTTGATCATGAACGGAGCTCACAAGATCTATACATGAAAGCACAAGGAGGAGATACAACCATCTAGATATTACATGGATCCATAGTCCAAGGTGGAACTACTCACGCATCATACCAGAGAGAAGGCTTCCGGGATGATCTCCCCTCCGGCAGGGTGCCGGGAAGAACTTCAGATCCCCCCGATCTAGGGACGACGGTGGCGGCGGATACAGAAGGCTCGTGAAGTTTTTTTTTCGGGTCCTAGGGTTTCTGCATCGGGGGCTTCTTATAGGCGAAGAGGCGAGGCTGGGAGGCGGCCAGAGGGCCCACACCCTACCCAGGCGCGGGATGGGCCCACCTGCGCCTAGGGGGGTGTGGCGGCCCTGGCTCGTCTCTCCATATCTCCTCTGGACTTCGTGTCTCCCATGGTAAAATATTGACTTTGGCTTTTGTCCCGTCCAATTCCAAGAATATTGATTTTCTGCCTTTCTGAAACCAAAAACAGAAGAAAACAGGCAACTGGCACTGTGGCAAGTTGTTAATAGGTTAGTTCCAGAAAAGATATAAAAACACCTCAAAGTGTAGACAAAGCAAAACAAAGTAGATACTAAACAAGCATGGAGCATCAAAAATTATAGATACGTTTTCGACGTATCAATTATCTGTTGTATATTTGCACCTATGAGTATATGCTGAATATTTGCTGTCAGTTTTTTGGTGAATATTTGCTGCTGAACCTGTACCATTTTTGCTATATTTGTTGTCAGTTAGTAGCTGGACAGCATTGTGTCATTTATTCGCGGGTACCCGTCGGGTCCGAAATACCCAGCGGGTGGCGGGTCTGGTGGGGTTTTGTACCCGACGACACTGTCTGAGGCGGGTATGGGGGTGGGTAAATGGGGCGGGGGCGGGTATGGGGGTGCCAGACCCGGACCCGAACCCGGCGGGTGACATCCGGAGCTCTGTTTGTTTCAGAAAATGGCACCGATAAAGAATAACTTTCTGCCACTAAGGTTGTGCACTTTGCACTCTCCAAGAACAACGAGAGAAAGCCAACGTTCCTGAAGAACATCAACCTCTATCCAAGTACTTCAATACGAAGAAGGTCTTGCCTTGAAGCAGAACTGGATGCCGAGAGAGCAGGCAACGACAAACTGCGCTCTACCATAGTGAAGTTACATAAAGCCAAAGAAGCTGCCGAGACTAACAAACTGCAGTACCTTCAAGACATGCAAGACATGAGGAAAAAGCAAAAAGAGTTGCAGGCTAAACAAGACCATTAAACACACTTGCATCAGCAAGTGTTGTCTCAGATGGCTCAACAGCAGCAGCAGCAACAACAACAACAATATCAACAACAGCTTCAGCTATTGCAAGGTAAGTGAACCGGTGGTTGAAACTTGAGTTTTTGGGAAGGGAAACCTGTGGTGAGCAAGTAATGTTTACTGGTGTGGAAAAACTTGTGTGGCAGGGAAACTTGTGAAGTGGTGGTTGAAACTTGTCATTTTGTAGACAGGAAAAGTTAACGTGTGGAAACTTATGAGACTTTTGGTTTTGGGAGCTGCTGTCGAAATTTATGTGCAAATTTGTCCTGAAATTTCTTGTCAAATTATGTTATTTGATGCATCTAGATTGAAATGGGCCAAAAACGATTATGGCTAGTAGAAATTTACCCGCAAGCATTACGCGCACAAATGGCCCCTGACGCCAGCTCGCATCCATGACGAAAACGAATTCGTCTCGTTAGTACATGACAGAATATATCTGTCACAAATAAACACCCATGTGGCCCGCTTTGATTGGTCAACGACCTAGACGAAAACAGGAATGTCAAGGCCAACGATGATGTCATCACTCAGAGTTCTTCATGGTTAGAAGATACGTGTCCTATTCTGATTAGACCACGTGTCAAGCAGCAGGTGCCCCGCGTGGCGTCGTTCAATTCGTCCACGTGTTAGCACGTTGGAGATAGATGGCTATGAAAACAAATTCTTTACGGCCTTGATGAAGTCAGGAACGGCCTTGTTGACGTCAGGAACGGGATGTATGATGTCATGGAAGTTCTGAGAACAAAAACACGCCACGATGAAAACAAAATGTGAGCACGACGATGATGTCACTAACGGCCGACGCGACATCAGCTGACGTCTCTAATGGCCGCCCGCAGCACCGTCTGCCATGTGGCGTCGACCGTGACGGAAAAAACGACACGACCGGGTGGGCCTGGGCTGGGCCGGTCCCGTTGATTGCAACGAAACTGAAGAAATGTCACGGACGGCCGTGATGTTTTCAGACAAAAAACGTCGTGGATCAGATTATGACGTGAGGTTCACTACCTTTTTTTCGTCGCAAAATTCATCGTGGATGGTGATCTGTAATGTTTTTTCACCGATCCACGATGATACCAGATCGCCATGGAACGTCCAAATCTTGTAGTATGACGACCTGGGTTGTGCGTAGCTGTCTCTGCCGTGACCTTGGCAGGATATGCACATGACAAAGTAATTGGCACGGCAAAGCGCAGGCCCACGACAAAGAAAGCCGCACGACAAAGATAAGCGCATGGCAAAGCAGAGGGACACGACAAAGAGAAGGCACAAGGCAAAGCAGCAGGCCACGACAACGCTAGGCATCATGGCAAACAAAGGTAGCACGTCAAACAGGCAGTATGGGACCCCCCCTCCAAGACACACGGCAAAGGTTGGATACACGGAAAAGGCTGGGCCAGGCCCACTGTCATGACGCCATCTTGCTCAGGGCGGCGTCCAGTCCCTTTTCTGTACCGTGCACTGCTGTCTAGCACACGACAAATGCTCTGTTGTGCGTATTGGCAGAAGCACACGACAAAGACGACTTTGCCGTCGCATTATTTATCATGCGAACTTTGCCATGTAGTTGTACACGGCAAAGGCTTTGCCATGCCTTTTCGAGGCTTTGCCTTGTCCCTTGTGTGACATGGCAAAGAATGGAATTTCGGTAGTGATATGCGCTAGCTATTGGGCTTCTTTGGGCTTCCCACAATGGCAACATATTAGACACTAAGGCCATTTCCAATGATGCTTCATCGGCAATAGAAAAAATTATACAACTATTAATGAATATACTAAAACATGTTCTATAGAACACTGTTGCCATTCTTGCCGGTCTAGTCCTGACAGCCCGTATGGCAAGCGCAAATTATTTCAACCGTGGGTAGTCTTTATTATATTTCGTTGCCATTGAGGGTATTCGTAGTATCACTCTGTACTAGTGGGCGAAACGTGCGGGAGTTGGACCTATCCCGCGGGATTAGTGGAAAATGGCAGTGTTCAATGAGATGGTGCGGGGTGGCATCGACCGTGTCGTCGTCTGTGGTTCTAGGCTTTGTGGTGCCACAGTATCGGTGATAGACGGGTCTTGATGGACGACCATAGAGCGGTGGCGAAGTTTGGCGCCATGGAGGCGTAGACGATAGGCGTGGCAAGGATTATGCTAATCCCGGCCCTGAGGATGGATCGACGTTACGTTTGTGGTGGATTGTTCTAGAGTGTGCACATGATGTGCATGCTGAGAGTATGTTGGTATGGATGTGTTCTCCTGAGTCATTAGAGGGTGACTCGGTGATGCCTCTGAATCTATCTAGTGAGTCATTGTTGTGAGTTTATGGCACAATGACATGATTTTACTTATTGTTGATTAGTAGGTGTAGTGTGGTAGCTCGAGTTGTTTGAGGTATGTTCTTGCCAGAACTTTGTTGAATAAAATAGTAATAAATGTCGTACACATCTCTTTGATATAAATGTCGGGGTCTCAATCTTTTTTTTAAAGAAAAAAAATACTAAATCTAGCGGTCTATGCGGTCTTGCTATCTGTGTATACTCTCTACGATGATGATGTGTCTAGTTCAGTCTTTATTTTATTAGTCATGTTTTACCTATTTTCTTCAGCCTATATTAATGGCATCAACTTTATCTATTTTTTATATGTATCTAGACTAGATTTTTTTTGAAAGAAGCATATATTAATATCACGAAAGATACCAATTACACCCGGCCTCTGCAACAACGCAATGTCCTAAAAACATTACGGATGCACACAGCCCTATTACAAAAGGACAAGAAGAACAGAAAAATAAAAATAAAAGATCCCGCTGCGGTGATCAAGACATTGTAACTGCAACACCAAACACCACCAAGATAGCACCCAGAGCCGTGCTGACAAAACAATGTCTTCAACAAGAACATTGCTAGGCACAACCAATTAAGGCCAGACCTTGGATTTTCACCCTGAAGCAAGTCTGTCTCTCTCAAAACAATGCCTTCAAGACCATTGCCAGGCACAACCAGTTAAGGCCAGACCTTGGATTTTCACCCTGAAAGATAAGACCTTGTACTCTTCTTGTACTGCCGCCCCCGCTTTTCATTGTCGCTGCTACAAGTCAAGAGACAACAAGCAAGGTCCTCATCACCACCAAGACTTAGCCCACCATCAGTAGCTTCATATCTCAGCCGACTGACATTCTCCACCACTGTGTCCTCCATGGAAATTGAAGACCGACATGTCCCATGTTGGCAACAGTCAGCGCAGCTTCGTGTCGCTCCTTTGAAATAGGAACACACGACCGAATCCCACCCGATCCAGCAATCTGTGGGCAACTTGTGCGCAAAAGAGATCGCCGACGGAGCCTTCCGGAACTCGTCACCGGCCAGAAAATGAGAGCCGACATCAAGCAGACCATCTTCCAGGTGCGAGAAGCCCTGAAGGATCGCCCCCTTTATTGGGCAGATCGGCAGGCCCCCACGCCGCCGCCCGCCGACCAACCCCTCCGGCGGAAAAGGAGGCAAGTCTGCGACCGAACCACACGCACATGTCGTCCCACTGGAAACCAGCATGGTCGACCGCGAACATCGTGCCGCCTTCCCACGCACCTCCAGGTGACCAAAGGCCGCACCGATGGCGAGTCTAGGCGGGAGCCTAGGCCTACAGCCGCCGCCTCACCTGTAAGCGTGGATGCCCAAGGGAAGTCTCCAATCGCCGTGACCGGGGCGCCGCCCCATGGCCTTGAGCAGAAGAACTCCACCCC
The DNA here is from genome assembly GCA_916181665.1 of Avena sativa. Taxonomy (NCBI): domain Eukaryota; kingdom Viridiplantae; phylum Streptophyta; class Magnoliopsida; order Poales; family Poaceae; genus Avena; species Avena sativa. Next base: position 157,638,413 of record OV702294.1, on the reverse strand, counting down.
ACGCGGACACCACGCCCGAAGGAACGCCGCTGCCGTCGCATGATCGGGGTCGCCGTCCTAGATCCCGCACGCAGAAGATCTCCGACGCCGTCCCCAACCGCCACCGTAGATCTGCCGCCGCCCCCAGCACCTTCGGCCCTAGGGCCCGCCGCCATCGCGGTCCTCGCCGGCGGCAGCGGCGGAAGGGGAGGCGACCGGCTTTTAGTTTTCCGGCGGCTAGGGTTTTGCCCCGGTGCCGCCTTGGGGGACGGCACGGGGGTTGGGGGTAGATTCTATCTAGGTTAGATACATTCGTATGTGGACAAAGTTAAGGAGACCGGAGGGAATATTGTTTTATGTATTAAACCATATGGAAAATGGCCCATATTTTCAATCCAGAATCTATCACTAGTACCCGTATGGTTCGATGGACATGCATGTTTCCAACTAATTTTAATTTATGTTGATGTTTCTAATTAATAAATACTTTTGGGGCGATTAATCATTACTTGGGCATGGCGAGCAGGAGCTAGCAGTAGACTAGCTTTGCTTCTATGGAACTCCAGTTGAAACTTTCGTGAAAGCGTCAGCTTAGAACCGACTTATCTGGGGGAAAAGTCCACCTAAAACGCGTACGTGCACGGCTCAGCTATACAATACAGACAGACTAATTGGAGCAGTTTCTTGCCGCTCTTTGGCTCCTAAAACTGCAGGCATTATTCATGTGTAGAGTAACATCCAGCCCATCCAGCATCCGTTTCTTTTCAATTGGAGCTCCGCGTCTTTCATGGTAAGCTGGAGCCTGGAGCAGAGTAGCAAACTCTACGAGCGTGTTTGGTAGTATGTATGAGTCAGATAGTTTCTAGGGAGATAAAATCGATCCGTTTGGTTGTACGCATTCGAGTTTGAACTGCACTAGCACGAGTCTCAAAAGCGACAGCTAGGTCCAACGACAACGCTCAAATTGACCGTTTTTGTGGAGCCAGCCCGAACACGGATATTAAAGCACCCATTGATGCAATTCTTGCACGCACTTATCTCATGGTTTTTCTCTCTCTCCTCTTTTAAACCCATCGTCAATGTGCCTCTTGCACAAATATGCTGCAAATCAACTCAAGCTCTACATGAAATAGAGGCACATCGACGATAGGGTTCCATTCCGACCATCGACACCGAGGTTAGTGCTCCGTATCATCTCAGATTCATAGTCAAAGTTGGAGTTTTTTTGAGAAATTTCTTCAGATTTGTCGCACAGAACCAATCTTTCGAAGGGTCCTTTGAGGTACTGCTTAATCTTGTTGTTCCCTACAACTCTCATATTGTAATTTTTTTGTTTTGATGTAGGGTTAGGGATCCCTCTGAAGATGTACATGTTTGTAGGTGAGGAGGAAGGACTTCTCTCTCCACCCTCAAACATGCTCTAACATATCCACTTGTAATCAACACAATTATGATTGGATTCAAAACAAGTTCCACATGAAAAGGGTGAGCATCGACGACGGCGTTCCGTTCCAACCATTGGCACCGAGTTTTGTGTTCTGTATCTTCTCAGATTTGTGGTCAAAGTTGTAGTTTTTTGGGTGAATTTCGTCAAATTCGTCACACAAATTCAACCCTTTGAGGTGGTCATTTGAGGTGTAGCTTGATCATGATGTTCTCCACAACTCTCATTTTCGAAGTTTTTCGTTATGATGCAGGTGTAGGAATTCATCCGTAGCTTACCTAAGGTTGAAAATTAAGTCTATGGAAGCCCAGGTCGCGTAGGCGGGAGAGCTGCAGCTGCCGGCCCTCTCCATGTCCTCCCACGTCGTCGTACGTTGCTAGGGTCATCGAAGAAGGTGTCACGCCGCTATCCGTTGTCGGAACAACTGTCGCGCTAGCAGACGAACACGAACAACACCAACTTCTAATGACGGTTTAGATGTACAGATTAATGTGGCGCCTAAATACAACATAGGCAACCAAACAATATGGGTATAGTGGCTCAATGGATGCACCCTCTATAACCGCAGGCTACCGAACAAGAAATGAAAAGTGGCTCAGCGTTTATACGTATGTGGCAGTGCATGCATCTAGACATGTTTTAGTATTAGATTTATCTAGATTTGAATGTATCTAGACATGTTTTAGTATTAGATATACTTAAATCTGGACAAAACCGAGTCAAGTAATCTGGATCGGAAGGAGGAGCTTATTCAACTCAAATAATTTGAAGTCCTTGGTTTCTTATTCAACTCAAATAGTAGTCAAGCATTTAGGAGTCACGATGCCAACTCTGCACTAGGGCTTCACAAGATATAGAGCCGGCCCTATGCCCAATTTACCGTGCTAGTGGCATGCATGCACCGACTCGAGTAGATCTATCTAGCCAAATTTACCGTGCACGGCTTTTATATCCTGTGTGGGTTGTTTGAGATGGACGTGTACTGTCTGGTCTCTGGATTAAGGTTGTCGTGTGCGCCCCCCTCCTCTCCACTTTTTCTTTCTTTACATGCTCTCTCTCTCTCTCTCTCTCTCTCTCTCTCATATTTAATGCGCCTCGGACCCTCCCTCCTCGCCTCTACATTTCCATCGGTCTCCCCTCCCCTCTCCTGCCCATCTTCTGTCCCTGATATTCCTGATCCGCCTCTCAGTCCCCGGCTGGTGTCCTGCTCTTCATCGATCGCCATGGCCGGCGGCACCGCCACCGTCTGCTCCATGTGCGGGGACGTCGGGTTCCCAGACAAGCTCTTCCGGTGCGCGCGCTGCCGCTACCGCTTCCAGCACTCGTACGTGTCCTTACTTCCTTCACCCCAAACCATCCATCCCCTTCTTGTATTGTACTGACACAGGCAGTTGTTTGCATGCAGCTACTGCACCAACTACTACGGCGACGGGGCGCCGGCGTCGGCGGGGGCCGACACGTGCGACTGGTGCCTCGGCGACGTCGCCGGGAACAAGCTGGCGAGGAGGTGCGCGTCCGCGTCCGGGAAGCAGCAGCAGGCCGCCGGCAGCCACGACTCCTCCTCCTCAGGCAGGGCCGCCGACAAGGCGCCCGGCGGCGGCGACCAGGAGACCGGCCGGCGTGGACCGACCAAGGTGGGCGGCCGCAGGTACAAGCTGCTCAAGGACGTCCTATGTTAGTTAGTTGTAGGCTCTCCAGCGCGATCTTGCGACGAACCTGAGCAGCAAGACATGGAAGTAACACTGCTAGCAAGCTAGTTAATTATAATCGAGGAGGAGGAGTTAGCTTATATTATAACCAAGGGAGGCAAGCAGGTAGTCCGTTAGTTTGATCGACCGATATGTGCATACTATGCGTGTTGTATATATATGTTTAGCGTTTGTTTCTTCTTCGCTGAGTACTGCGGCGTGTTAATTACTTAGGAGTTGCGTCGTTGCTGCTTTGCTTATATATGGAAGGAACTCCGGCTAGCTTGGGTTGGTTTCCCTTATCTTATGCTGTTTGTGTGGCCAGAATCTATCTATCTAGTACTACTCTCTTGTTCACTTGTGCTTGTAACCTTTTGCTAGTTCATCTAGCATGATTGCATGAATGCTTACTAGTATATATACATGCATTTTTCTGGATTCCTCGTTGTTTTTTCTAGTGCCTGCATGCCATGAACCAGCTAGCCCAGCATGAACCATGTAGTTTAAGAACGCAATCAACGCCATGAACCATGTTGCTAGCAGCTAGCTAGCATGCGTGTGCATGCACTAGCTGCTGCTCCCGGCCGTACATGCATGCACCAGTACTGATTTCCAGAGCCCAAGGCTCCTGCTCGTGCGGAGGCATGGAGCTAGCTGCTAGCTTCGCACGCTGCATGCTTCCAAGGCGATCGTGCCGCGCGACCCAGCCGGCCCAGCCATGAGCCAGCAGCATCCTTGCTTGATCAAAGTTTGTAGTAGTAGTAGCAGTCAACGAGTCGTACTACGTGCTACCAACAGAGAGACCGATCAAAGTGGCCGACAAACCCATGCATGCCCCCCTCCACTCGCAGCTAGGTTAGCCCCCGCCTCTGCACCCACGCATATGCCTGCCTCTGCCTCCGCTAATTACCAGGCAAATCCTTCTGCTCCCACAAAGTAATTTGCACGCAAGCTCCTTCTTAATTATATATATAAACCACATCTAACCAACTGTTCAATCATCTTTGATGTAAAGTTGCTGGGATGCCCCGTCGACGTCGATCATTCGATATACTTCGTGTACAAGACTCAGATCTGTTCACACGTACGGTGCTACTATTACGTAGCTATACATGGCCCATACTCTTGGAACGATCATCTTTTTTAGTTAAAAGCCTAAACTACTAGAGGAGAACCAACCTGTAGTTGAATAGTTAGGAGAGCAGCGGTATCCTTAGCTACCAGAGTTCAAACACCATGTTACTTTGGTGTCTTATAAAAAAAGAAATATTCATCAGTGGGAGATGATGTTTCATTCGACAACAGCGAGACGTCTGTGGTGACTTTGTCAACCTCAAAAGCCAGAGCATCAAAGCCATGTTGCCCAAACGGTGCCCAAAGGGCTAATGGGCTCTTCGGCCAAAAAAAATATGTTCAGACACGCGTGATCCAAAGATTCATTCCATCTGGCGCCTGACCTAATAGCATGTCATGCACGCTTATGTCTTCCCTGCCCCACAAGGCACTTGTGTGCTTGGCAGACACAAGCTGCGAACGAAGCCAGTAAGATACCGACAGAACCAGGTACCATATGCCAGTCGAGTAGCCCATTCTCTGCCCTCCACATCGTGCCTCCCTTGCTTGATGCATCTCCTACCCTGCCAAATCACTGCCACCCATTTTGATGCTGGTGGTTTGGTGGCAGCTGCATCGACTGCCTCCCATCTCTCGTCTCCCATAGTTTTGGCCCCTCTCGCCTCTCACATCTCTTCAGCTGCTACCACCGTTCATCAACTGTGGCATAGAATGTGTGACGACCTCGTGCACCCACCTTGCACACAAGGTGTTCGTATGTTTGTATCGACAAGCTTCATTTGTCTAGTTCTTGCCCCTCTCGGTGTCATTCTGATTGTTATACATGGATAGCAACGGCGAGGTGATGATCCATGCATTCATGGAAGAGGAAGCTAGTGTCCTCGTGGATGAAGATGAGCATGTGACAATCCCCACTTATCTTGTACAATTACAAGCAGATGATATGAAAAAATATGGTCCTAAACATGGAGGTTCGAAGGTTGGGAGAAGGAAAACGAAGCCAATTCAGATGATGGAGGGTCATGCCATGCTATACGTCGACTATTTTCCTAACAAACCAACATATACCCCAAAGATTTTTGGTGGCACCATAGGATGAACAAGGAGTTTCCGTGCAGATTCTTCATGGTGTGAGAGAGTACGATAACTATTGTGTTGAAGAAAGACTGCACTAGCATGCTTCTTTCTCATCAAAATTCACAAATGCACTGCTTCGATGAGGTTGCTTGCATATGGAACACCACTTTCTCATGGCTAGGTCCACAACCATTGATTGCATGTACATATTTCCGCAGAGTGGTGGTGGGAAGTTTGGGTCTGGCTATTTGAGAGGACCAAATGAAGTAGAGACGGCTAGAATCATGGAACGAAACTTAGCGAGAGAATTTCCTAGGATGCTTGGAAGCATCGATTGCATGCACTTTTCATGAAAGAATTGTCCATTTGCTTGGCAATGTTTGTACAAATAGCATCATGAAGCATGCGGTGTGGTACTTGAAGCTATGTCACATTATAACTTGTGTATTTGGCATGTCGGGTTCTCACAATGACATCAACATGTTGCAGAGGTCACTAGTGTTTGTGAGACTTGTTGAAGGCCATATGCTACACCTTGAAACTATGAGATCAATGGTCATACATATACCAAAGGGTACTACCTATCCGATGGAATCTCTCTAAGTTAGTCGACACTTGTGAAGACAATCACCGAGCCTCTAGGTTAGAAGAAGTCTCACTTTGCTTCGCACCAGGAGAGGATGTCGAGCGGTTATTTGGTGTTCTCCAATCTTGATTCTACCTAATTTCAAGATCAGATGCGAGATGTGATGGATGGTTGAGTGATCATGCACGACATGATCATCGAGAGAGGGCGCAAGTATCTGGTGAATGATGATCATCTCCATGAGTGGCATGGTCCTCTCTTGGCACTATTGATCACCATGTGCTAGCGGTGTTTGTTGATTTTCTCGCCATGCATGCAGAAATTTGTGACGTAGATGCTCATGACACTGCAAAATGATCTCCTAAAGGACCATTGGAGGCTGAAAAGAGAGGCCGCTTGATCTACTTGAACTTCATTTTATTTGAATCATATGAATTATTTTATTTTTATTTTAAGTTATCATAAAACTAGTTTTTAATGTGTTGAAACTAGAAGCAAAATCAAGCCAATGGAGAGGATGGAGGGCCATGGCATGCTATACGTCGACTATTTTGACCACGATCCGACATATACCCCAAAGGATATATGTCGGAGAGAGGATGATGTGAGAGAGGATGATGAATTAATACTGTTTTGAAGAAAGATTGCACTAACATGGCTGGTATCATCATGGATTCGTAAATGCATCCCTACAATGAGGATGTTAGCATGTGGAGCCCCTGGAGATTAAAAGATGAGTACTTACGCATGGATGAGTCTACAACCATTGATTACATGTACAGATTCTGCAAAGTGGTGGTGGGAAAGTTTTGGCTAGACTATTTAGAGCAAGTTTAATAACAAAGTCGGCTGTTGGCTGTAGAGACATGCCATGTCACCTAACACCATCATAAAATCCCACTAGTACAATAGACTAGCTATTAGACCGGCTATTAAGTGGATTTTAATTAAAATTTAATTATTTAATACATGTATCTATTGGGCCAAGACTGCATGCAACCTACTTTTCCTCGTTTAACTCCCTGTAGCCGGGCGATTGCTGAAGCACCCGCTCCCCTCTCTCACCTCTTTTCTTTCTCTTCCAACTAGGATTTTAATGACATGTCAAGTACTATAGCCAGCTGACTAGGCTTTATTGTACCTGCTCTTAGCGATATGAGCGTCAAGGTCCTTCGATCACCGTGTGCCAGCAGTGTTTGCTGATTTTCTCGCCATGTATGCAAAAATCCGTGACGTAGATGCTCATGAATCATGATCAACTAAAAAATGATCCGTAGATCATCTACGGTGGCTGAAATGAGAGACTGATTGATCTAGTTGAACTTCATTTTATTCGATTTGTATGAATTATTAATTTTTATTTTAAATTATTGGAAAACTAAGTCATTATTGTTTGGGGGACGGGTCGGAGAATTAATGGACGTGCTATATTAGATGACCACACAGCTGTATGCTCGCCCGCCCACAGTGACAGTACACTACTGCTGACCCTACCGTCCCGTGCATATGTAAACCTGGTCCTTTTTAGGTGTCATGTAGCAAGAAAGAGAAAGACCAGACAGACATTGTGGCCACGTAGCTAGCTAGCTAGCCAGCTAGGTTTCTTTCCCCTCGATCGTCTCCTGTCGTGGGCCTTCTTCCTGCACCGAGCTTGCACGTACCAAGTACTCGATCGTAGCAAAGTTATGGAGTAGCTTTCTTGCAACAGCTTTGGCTTGTACTACTACTCCAGCTCCTACTTGATAAGCATTGCATGGTTGCAAACAGATTTAGCTAGATATTCCTCTATAGTATGTACGTACCCATGAGACGATCGATCTGAAGAGATAAGGTATGCAACAGTGAAAAGGTATTGCATTGAAGAGAATTAAATCGACTGCATGTTCCTAGTTTCTACGAGTAGCTACACTTTCTCGTGGTGTCAATGCGTGCATGCATGGAGGTGATGTGTCCTTGACAAGTTAAGTGGCACGCTCACATGCACGCGTGTCCATTCAATGTAGTGGTGCCATTCGGGTGATTTCCTCGCAGCGTTCAGTTGATGTTTCCCTTTTTTTGGGTATGTAGTTGATGTTTTTGCTGTTTTCACTGACTGTACCTGCAGCCATGCACGTAGCTAGCTACCTTAGCCTAGCTAGCTAGGTGCATTACTATTTGCTTCCAGCTGACTCTATATTGATTGAATAGTGCAAGCTGTGTTGAGTTCTCAAACTCGGTCGGAGCATCATTACTTGGCCGAGTTTTTCTTTGCGAGTAATTCAGCTAAGCCTGTAATTAACTTGTGTGGAAGATTTGGGAGACATTTTACATATACTATCATATGTACTCCACGTCCACTAGATCTTTAGCCAACCATATGGACCATGGACCAGGCGAGAGAGATATACATACATGTATAAAAGCCGTTTATTGAAGCAGATCGAGAAAGTATGAAGCATGCTGGCTGATTAATTATTAGCTTGCTGATAAGCATGACTGCAACAGATCGGGACGCTTGATCTTCCTGTGGATAAGAAAGACATCGAGTCATGGTCAATCTGGGTCTGCCCTTTGGGCTCTGAGACGCTGATCACTTTCTGGAAAGCTAGCGCCGTACAGCTATTATTACATCACTGAACGGCTCTACCAGTCTAGCTACACCTAGTAGCAAGGTTTTCCATAAGTCGTACTCGTACATCAGTAGTAGAAGGTTTCTGTCTTGTTGCCTGGACTGCCTTGTACGTGACTCCGGCCGGTTGGATCATGAACGGACGCAGCAAGGCTGCTCGTATATATCCGTATTTTGTTTCGCGGCATATACCTTTTATTACTTCGCCGGCGTATGTTTGTATGGCTTGTCGTCTCCTGCATGTTCAGAAATTCAGATACACCCTGATTACGGAAACGAGAGGGACTACGTCCATATTTTATGCAGTTTACCCAAAACTACAGCTTGACTGGTCAAGTATTCTCAGTTTAGTGTAATCATCTGTTAGGATGACAAACACGTACGTCTCGTTACAATTCACAAGACCATTACTCACTTGGATCCATAATAAGTGTCGCTCGAAGGGGGTATAAAATTGGGATGACATTCTCTACATTCTTTACAACAACCCACACTAAGCTCATATCATGTATAGCTTACACCGGAGAATTATAGTTAGCGGACACATTTAATCTTTTTAGTAGCTTGAAGGGGTCCAACTTAGGCACACCCACATGAAATTGCCGAGGCGACTCCTGAGGCGATCTATCCCACTAGTGCAGAGCCCCCCCTTTAACTCCGATTGGGAGGGCCCTCTAACAGCGGTTCCTCAACCGCTGTTGAGTGTTCGGTGTTAGAGGGGGGTACGAACCGGTGTTAAAGGGTGGCGCACGTGGGGCTGCCGCAGGCCTCAGCCCCCCCCCCCCCCCTTTAACACCGGTTCGGGGCTGGAACCGGTGTTAAAGGTTCTTCTGCCGCGGCAGGAAAATGGCCTAAATCTCTGCCACGGTAGACTTCTGCCTCTGTCCCGTTCTGGGCGTATTTCTACGGGAGGGGGGGAGGGGGAATCGATCGGGAGCGGTATACACATAAATCGTCATCGGTACATACGAGTACATGAATAATTAAGCAACTATTATTATACACAAACATCGTCATCGGCACATACATCGTCATCGTTCATTTTGGTGGATATCTAAAGAGTTCTCCGCCAGGCGTGACGACCTCATCAAGTATGAACCCCGTCAATTCCTCTTGAATGGCTCGTATGCGTTCAAATGGTAGGAGTTGGTCCCGCATCCGTTCGATCTGAATATATATGAAGAATGGGCCGTCAATATATATATAAGAATAAAACTCAACACAATTGATGGTAATAAAATAATGTTGTGGACTTTGTTTACTTACTCTAAGTTGTTCTAGTGCGGCTTGGCCCATCGCACATATCGTGTTGCGAATGAACTCGCAAACATAGTACCCACATAAGTTATTGCCGTGTCCTTGATGCGCGCACTTTACGAGAATAGAGAGTTCAATCAAAATAATAATCAATAAAGCATGATATAATGGAATTGGAAACAGAATCAAAGAGATATGCAGACCTAGCTAGCTAGTATTACTTACATTTTGGTCTACAAATTTTAGTTCTTCTGACCATTCACCCATGGCCCTGCCCGTGAACCTTTTCCAAACCCTGTCCGGCAAAGAAAATGGATAAAGGAGTAATTAATTACTTGTTGTCACGAAAGTTGCCGATCTAGTGCGATAATATGATTGAAATTACCTCTGGAGCATCTCTCTAAAGTCTGCCCATATCTCTTTTTCTTTTCGTAACGAGTCCATGACAAGGACTTTTCCTGAGTCGGGTTGAATGACTAGCAGAATAAAGTGGAACCTACGCACGCATAACTCATCACCAGTTACACTTAACATCGAGTAAGCCAAAATAGAATGTGTACAAGAGAGAGGGTAACAGTACTCACGAGAAGTTGTAAGGCAATAGTATTTCCCTTTTGGTTTGTTGTCTCAGTAAAGACCTTAGCAAGTAATCTTCTGTTTGCCCGGGTTTGGTTCTTACCACTTCTTCATGAACTCTATTTGGGTCAACGAACCCAATGTCAAAAGGGCCTCCTTTCCTGCATTCCATAACCTTTTTCCTGCATAATAGTATATACATATATGGTGAGCATATATATACATGCAATTAATGAAGTGAATGAGATGAGATATAAATTACAGAAATAGTACTTACACACAATAAAGGCTGATGGCAGCTTTGTCGAGTTCCTTCTGATTGAATAGAAAATGCAAGTCTTGAATGTTGAAGTCGACCCCGTCGTCTCCGTAGAAGAAAATCTCATCTCTTATATGCGCCGTGATCCATTCTTCTTTTCTCGTCTTGCAGAAATCAAGGTACCACTTGTGCAATTTTCGCATCTTTGTTGGTAGATTCTTGAGCTCCTCTTTCTTGACGAGATTCTTCCCATATTTCCATGGCTGTATGGGGTTGACATCGCATTTGGGCAAGTTGTCTCCCATGACGTTCAAGTATGCAATGTAAGTCATCCCCATCTCATTGGCCTTTCTTTGTAGCTCTGCCTCGTAATCATTTACGGGAGGAGCGTCCCGTGTGTCGAACATTTGGAGCGGGGCGCATGATTGGTTTTCCTACTCTCCGAGCATGGGAACTGTTTTCTGGGGTGCCTCACGACTGCTACTTTCAGTCTCCCTACAGCGTCTTGCATCCGCCTTCAAAATCTGGCGCTCGTAGTCCAGCACAAGTGGGGTTTCAGGTTTCAAAAGATTTTTGTAAAACTTCTCCACCACCGCCGGATCTATTTTCTCCTTTGGCTCGGCCCGTCTAGGTGCAAAGAATTTCTTGACCTGTTCTTCCAAGATCCTATTGGTCTCGTCGTCGCTGTGATTCCACGGTAAAACCGGCAATGGCTTGGCGGAAGGCTGCGGGACGTAGTTTTTTGAACTCTTTGGCGTACGGTTTCCTGCGGATTTCTTTGTGGCAGTGCTACTGATGCTCTTCGTGGCAGTGCTCTTCCGCTTACGCTAAGGAGATGGCTGAAGCACCGGATATGGCTGACGGGCCGGAGATGGCTGCCGCGCAGGAGATGGCTGAAGCGCCGGAGATGGCTGCCGCGCATGAGATAGCTGAAGCGGCTCAGACTGCTGACGCTGCGGAGACGGCGGGGGTGCCAGTGACCTCCAATTTGGAAGCACGATGTGTTCCTTCTTCCAAAGAATGGTTGTTTTCACTGCAAATTTGAGTTGAGTTTCCCCTTCACCTATAGCATGGTCAAGCTGTGCTTCCTCATATTCCTTCACGACCTCATCCACCCCGACAATAGCATAGCCATCTGGAATCGGTCGGCAGTGGTAAGTTCCACCAGCTACAGGAGGTAAGGCATAGCCGACAGCCACCTTAATGGATAAGCCCATTAATCTCACATGCAGCTCAGCGTGTTCGCTCTCCGTGATCTCATCCACGGGGTATCGAGGACCCGCCATTTCAAGCGTGGGCTGCACGTTCTCCGTGGAAGCCACACTGCTTTTCCGCGCAGAGTCTAGGCTGCCGGCAGCTTCCAATGCAGGCTCTTCGTGCCGCTGAGATGGGCCGGTAGCTTGATGGCTCTGTTGTGTATTCACTTGCGCCTGCAGCGCCGCAAGTGCATGTTCTATCTATGTCATCCGCTCCGTACGCTCTTTTTCTTTTCTGCCGCGCCATCTGTAAGAGTCGCTCCACTCGGCAAACCCATCCTTCCACGTCATACCCCCTGTGCCTCGTGCATGTCCAGGGTGTTCTTTTTTACCGATGGCGCGTGTGAGCTGGTCATTCTCTCTGTCGGGATGGAAGGTCCTGGCAGATGTTTCCTCGTATGCCGTGATGAGTTCAGTGACGGGTTTGGCAAGGAGGGTTGGGAGATACACAATCCTGTTTCTGGGTCTAACCTTGCCCCGATTCCGTAGAACCAAGTCTTTGCACGTCGGTCCCACCCATCTGTCTGGGGTGTGATCCCTCTAGCGCGCAGGGCCTTCTCAGCTTCCTCCCACTTAGGCCTCTGAGATATGTATCCACCTGACCCCGTCCTCTGGTGATATTCCTTCTTCAGGGCATTAAGCGTATTGTTTTCTGACCTCTTTTTAGCTATAGCACTTTTTTTATATGTCTCAAATTCGGGCCAGTGAGGTCTTATCTTCGCATAATATGCGTCTTCGAAATTTGGAGTCTCGCCAGCTTTGACAAATTTGTTCAATTTTGTCTTCCAGTTGCGGAAAGCGTCAGCCATCTTCTTTAGAGTCCACTCTTTGACCTTTTCCTTTATAACCGGGTTGTTTTCATCCTCCTCTGGCGGAAGGGTGAAATTTACCAACAACGAATTCCAAAGCGTTTCTTTGGATCTTTCATCGACAAAGGTACCGTCGCCCTTCTTTGGCTTATTCCAATTTTCAATTATGATTGGGATTTGGTCCCTAACAAGAACTCCAGCCTGACGTACAAATTTGTCTGCGGGCTTCTTGGGCTCCATCGGCCTGCCATCAACACGGACTGCTTCGATCGTGAACTTTGCACGATCTTTCAACCGGTGGCTCGCGCCTCGCTTGCTCTTTTTCGTAGAAGAACATGGTTGCTGGCTGGTCGATCCAGAGGGCTAAAAGAAGAAAGAAGCGTTAATTAATACATGTAGAAGAAGATTGTTGGTGGAAGTCAGCAGAGGCTTAATCAATGCATATACCTCGCCGGACTTTATAACCACTAAATTGCGTTCACCGGAGTCTTCATCTTCTCCATGACTAGTACTTGAGCTGTCGTCATCATGTCCCTCCAAGTTCAGATATTGTGAGGTGTCCTCATCAATAATGTTCTCCATTATTTCTTCTTCTTCAAGGTTTCTACTAAGTGGATCCATAGTTTCTAAAACAATAATATTATCTAGAGTAAGAGTGTAAACATTCAAGTGGACTTGGATTCATACACAAATATACATATTATTCATACAAAAATACACAAATAAATACATAAATGAAATTAAAACCCTAAGGATGCTTGATCATTTTAAACGAGTTCCGAGGGGTCGAAACCCTAATCAGGATGAGTCAGAGGTCCAATTTGTATACAAGTTTTAATCTATGCATGTAGTACAATTTATATTAGCCGGTGAAACTATGTTGTCCGCGAACCCGCCCCGCTTGACACCCTATCTATACTACTACTCCCTCCATAATTACATGCCATCTTAGTTTCGAGTTTCCCGATTTTGACCATCAAGTTCACCACCAACACTAAGTAAACAATATTATCGATGTTACAACATCAGAAACTTTACTCAAATATGAATACACGACTACATATTTTATACATCACACATATTCCCCACATTGTTCACAGAGGACGACTCCCGGACGCAGAGGCGTGGATGGCAGCCGCATTGACACATTGTTCACATTGTTCACATTGTGCCACCAGCTTTGACACATTGTTCACATTGTTCACATTGTGCCGCCGACGACTGTTGGACGCAGAGGCGCGGACGGCGGCTCCAACGGCGAGGGCGGCGGCTCCGACGGTGAGGGCTGGACGCGGCGCCGGCGCGGCTGCTCTCTGCTCTCTGCGCGCGGATGCATTATAAAATAATTGCATTTTAAATTATTTTTTGGAATATTATAAAACCATTTGGATTTTTGGAATTTACACAAACAATTTTCTTAATTAGAAAACATTTATGGAAATGTATTTATCGCTTACAGATAGGGCCCACATGTCAGGTATTTTCTTCACTGAAATAATTACATAAATAATAAGAGAAAAAGAAAACGATTATTGCATCACGCTGACGTCAGCAATGGAGCTCCTCTCAGGTCGATCTTGCTCCCGTCGATCTGCTACACGCGGGGACTTGTGGTTGGGCTGGTTGGAAAGAGGAGGTCGAGGCGGACCTAGTAGTGGCGGCGCCTCCCCTTTTTGGTCGCCGGAGAACAGAGAACGAGGAGGAACTGCGGCGGTCGGCGGCGGTTACACGATGCGGAGGCGATATAGACCGTGAGGGAGGAAGAGAAGATGTGCCTGAGCACCAGAGGCTCACCAGGAAGCCGATGGTGGGGTCGACGAGGCCGGGGAAGGTCGGGGACGCCGGCAGTGTCGATGGCGAGCGGCGGACAGAGGTGGGTGACAGGGCCGACGATTCAGGGCACCCACGGACGATTCCTCCCTCACTCTCCGAGGGCGGTGGCGGCCGGCGGTGGCTTCTCTCTGCTCCGATGGGCGGTGGCGGTGGCGGCGCTTCTCTCTGCTCCGATGGCGTGCGCGGTGGCGGTACGGTGGCGGTGGCAGTTCGATCCGGCTCTGGGGGAAGAAAGGAAGGGGAAGGCAAATTTAATACCCCCCTTTAACACCGGTTCCAGCCACGAACCGGTGTTAAAGGGGGGGTGCACGCGCGAAACGAAATAAATGCGCCCCCCTTTAACACCGGTTCGTGTCTGGAACCAGTGTTAAAGGGGGGCATTTATTTCATGCATTAAAGGGGCATTTTTAATTCAAAAAATAGGATATGAATTTAGAAAATTCATATATTTTTCATTTCAACTCAGAAAAATATGAATAATATATCATAATTTTCAGAAAAATAATATCTATCCATTCATGTAAATCATTTTAAATTTACTTTACATGAAAATTTTCAAAATGATTAAAACGCTTACATATAAATTTTGATTATTCAATTCAAACAAAAATAAATTGTTAAATCCTAAAACTTTGAAAAAAAGAAATATTAAGCATCTAAAAATAAATCTAACCCTATTTTATTAGAGCAAATCATATTTTAATGCCGCATCTTTTGTATTAACATTTTTGAATTAATTGGATATTTAAATGTCGCATCTTTTGTATACACTTGAACCTCACCAAGCCTCGCTCAACTTGCATTGTTTTTTTGATAAAATAGCATATTGTGAACCTAAAAATGATTTTTGTAAAAAATCATGAGCATCGTATCATGTACCTGTAGTTCATATCTGACCCACTTCCTACCGATTCGGTAGGAATTTGTCTTTTTCACTAGAGGTGGACTGAAAGGTTTCAGATACCCCTGTTGGTATATTGTGCATATAAGGTGGTCTAGTATTTTTGTAAAATGTGTTGGTGGTTTTTTGAATTAGACATTTGGTGGTTGCTTCACAAAAC
Organism: Avena sativa; assembly: GCA_916181665.1. Lineage (NCBI taxonomy): Eukaryota > Viridiplantae > Streptophyta > Magnoliopsida > Poales > Poaceae > Avena > Avena sativa. The sequence continues at coordinate 157,622,906 of OV702294.1, read as the reverse complement.
CGTCCGTTTTTTATGCTCGGAAAATGGAAAATGCCTTTTTGGTGCGATAAAAATGAAAACTTCCTCTTGCAACATTGTTTGCCATGCCATGATGCACATATATGCACAGTATGGCCATATTATCACCAACTATGCCTTGATTCTAGCCATAATATTGGTCATTTGACCCGAAAGCCAAGAAACCTCGAATGAGATAGGTCATTTTGTGAAGGTTTTTTCGAGACATAATCAATATACCAAGTTTGAGATTTTTCCTTATAACTATGTCACATAATATAACACCACGCGAAGGTTTCGCACTGTTTCGATCTTTTTTTTATCCCCGTTTTAAACTATCGACAAACTTTGTCGAACAACGGGCATGATGATTCTTAGCTCGGGGTCAAGCCTCACTCAAATTGCATTGTTTTTTGATAAAATAGCATATTGTCAACCTCGAATGAGAATGCAACTAATAGTAAGTTACATAAAGCCGAACTTGAACTGAAAATTAAGATACATAAAAGAACTGAAAATTAAGATACATGGCCAGATTAAGTAACAATCGGCCGAACTTGTTTCGGAATGTTAGAGTGATTCAGTCATGCTCCTGCCTACACCTGTAATACTCGCCACCGTAGTCGTCGTACTCGCCGCCGCCGTCATCGCTGTCGTCGTCGGGGTCGCCGTAATTGAACCTCTGGAGAGTATGCGTGGGCTGGACTTGAGGGTAGCGCAGACGGGGGTTAGAGTCGGCGGCAGTGTCATAGGCCATGACGCTCTAGAGAGTCCGACCGCGCCATCATAGCCGATGGCCAGCCTCGTTGAAGTTAGGAGGAGGTGGGACGTCCTCCTCGTGCCTGGCGAGCGCCCTCTCACGCCGATCCACGAAGAAGGCTTCCCAAGTAGGGAAATAGTCGAGATGCCATCTGGGATTCCTCCGCTGCTCCGGCGTGAGCTCGAAGTAGTAGTGGTTCGTGATGGCCATCCGGCGCGCCACACCTAGAGGGACAGGAGGAACCGGCACGCCTCCGACGCTCAGCATCCAGCCGACGGGGACACAGTAGCCTGGCGGGCAGGGGTAGTTCGAGGCGCAAAGCGCCTCCGCCTCCCTGGGGGTTAGTGCTACGATGGAAGCCATGGGAAAGAGTGATGAGGTTGCAAATATGAGTCTAGATATGTGCAATGACAATGGAGGCCAACCCTACATATATATATATAGTGAACTAGCGGGAAGAACTGGAGGGAAGAACTGGCGGGAAGAAAAATGGCGGGAAGAACCTTTAGTCCCGGTTGGAGACACCAACCGGGACTAAAAATGAACCTTTAGTCCCGGTTGGAGACACCAACCGGGACAAAACACGAGTCAGCACTAATAATAGGGGTGAGTGTCGACATTATGTCAGCACTAATATTAAAAACATGAACTAGAGTTACATAATATGAGCATGAACTTCTTGGCATATGTCCTTCCTTATGATCGCTTCAGACGTAACCATGGAGCATCTTCTTTACTTAACGGAATGCTTGGGTCAGTTTTCACTGTGAAGGGCGGAATTTCATCAAACTTATTATAATCTTCTGACATGTCTGTCTTGTCCTCGATTCCCACGATGTTTCTTTTCCCTGAAAGAACTATGTGACGCTTTGGCTCATCATATGATGTATTTGTTTGCATATTTTTTCTTTTTTTTTGGTCTGGAGGACATGTCCTTCACATAGAAAACCTGAGCCACATCATTGGCTAGGACGAATGGTTCGTCTAAGTTCTTGTCTACCTTCATAAGATTGTTGAGATCCACCGTTGTCATTCCGTACTTCTTGTCTACCTCAACCCCTCCTCCTGTTAGCTTGACCCATTTGCATCGAAACAAGGGGACCTTAAAATTAGGTCCATAGTCAAGTTCCCATATCTCCTCTATGAACCCATAATACGTGGTCTTCTGCCCATTGTCTTCTGCTGCATCGAAGCGGACACCACTATTTTGGTTGGTGCTCTTTTTATCTTGGCCTATCGTGTAAAATATATTCCCATTTATCTTGTACCCTTGGAAAGTACATACAGTCGAATATGGTGTCCTGGCCAACAAGTACAGCTGATCCCCAATAGTGGTGTTATTCGTGAGAAGTCTTTACAGCCAGCCGCCAAAACTCGCCATGTGTTCACTTATAATCCATTCATCAGACTGCCCCGGGTGTTTGAGGCGTATTAAATTCTTGTGTTCATTGATATACGGGGCAACCAAGATATATCTTTGTAAAACCGTGTAGTGTGCTTGATTGAGAGAATGCCCGTCCCTACATATCATTGCTTTACATCCTAGGGTGCCTTTTCCACGCAGTCTCCCCTCATGTCGTGATTCTGGAACACCAATCGCCTTAAGGTCAGGAATAAAATCAACACAGAACTCAATGACCTCCTCTATTACATAGCCCTTGGAGATGCTTCCTTCTGGCCTAGCACGATTATGAACATATTTCTTTAAGACTCCCATGTACCTCTCAAAGGGGAACATATTGTGTAGAAATACAGGACCGAGAATGGCAATCTCTTCTACTAGGTGAACCAGGAGATGCGTCATAATATTGAAGAAGGATGGTGGGAACACCAACTCAAAGCTGACAAGACATTGGGCCACATATGTTTGTAACCCTGGTAGGCTTTCTGGATCGATTACCTTCTGAGATATTGCATTGAGGAATGCACATAGCTTCACAATGGGTACTCGAACATTTTCAGGTAGAAGCCCCATCAATGCAATCGGAAGCAATTGTGTCATAATCACGTGGCAGTCATGAAACTTCAGGTTTTGGAATTTTTTCTCTGCCATATTTATTATTCCCTTTATATTTGACGAGAAGCCAGACGGGACCTTGATACTCCTCAGACATTCAAAAAAGATTTCCTTCTCTGCTTTGGTAAGAGCGTAGCTGGCAGGAGTTAAGTGGCATCGTTTATCCTTCTCGTTCTCAGAATGCATAGGCTCTTCAGGGGCTTTCAGACGTTGCTGGTCCTGCCGTGCTTCCGGTGTATCTTTTGTCTTCCCATACACTCCTAGAAAGCCAGCAGGTTCACGCAAACATTCTTCGTCACGTGCATCACGTCGATTGAAGAGCGGACCTCTAAGACTTTCCAATAGGGTATGTCCCAAAATATAGATTGCTTCTTGCACATGGGCGCGTGTCCGGCATCGTCATTCGGAACAGATAGACTGCCAGGACCTTTTCCAAAGATTACTTCTAGGTCCTTGACCATACCAAATACCTCCTCACCGGTACGGAGGACAGGCTTCCTCCGGGGTTCTGCCAGACGTTTGAAATGCTTGCCTTTCTTTCTTACTAGATGCAGGTTCGGAAGAAATCGGCGATACCCTAGGTACACAACCTTCTTACATTTATCCAAATATACACTTTCAGTCTCATCTAAACAGTGTGTGCATGCATTGTATCCCTTGTTTGTCTGCCCTGAAATGTTACTAAGAGCAGGCCAATCATTGATGGTTACGAAAAGCAATGCTCGTAGGTCAAATGGCTCCCCTTTGTGCTCATCCCACATACGTACACCTGGTTTGGCCCACAGCTATAAAAGTTCTTCAACTAATGGCCTTAGGTACACATCAATGTCGTTGCCGAGTTGCCTCGGGCCTTGGATGAGCACTGGCATCATAATGAACTTCCTCTTCATACACAACCAAGGAGGAAGGTTATAGATACATAGGGTCACAGGCCAGGTGCTGTGACTGCAGCTCTGCTCACCAAAAGGATTCATGCCGTCTGTACTTAGACCAAACCTTAAGTTCCTTGCGTCACGTGCGAAGTCCGGGTACTCTCTCTCGACTTTTCTCCACTGTGACCCATCAGCAGGGTGTCTCAACATCGCGTCTTTCTTACGGTCTTCCATGTGCCATCGCAACAACTTGGCATGCTCTTTATTTCTAAAGAGACGTTTTAACCGTGGTATTATAGGAGCATACCACATAACCTTGGCGGGAACCTTCTTCCTAGGGGCCTCGCCCTCAACATCGCCAGGATCGTCTCGTCTGATCTTATACCGCAGTGCAGTGCATACCGGGCATGCATCCAAATTCTCGTACTTCTCACCGCGGTAGAGGATGCAGTCATTAATGCAGGCATGTATCTTCTGCACGTCTAATCCTAGAGGGCAGACAACCTTCTTTGCTTGGTATGTACTGTCGGGCAACTCATTATTTCTTGGAAGAAGATTCTTCATTTTTACCAACAACTTTGAAAATGCGTTGTCAGTCACACCATTCTCTGCCTTCCATTGCAGCAAATCCAGTGTGGCACCTAGCTTTTTGTGGCCATCTTCGCAAGTTGGATACAACAATGTTTTGTGATCCTTTAACATCTGCTCCAGCTTCTCCTTCTCCTTTTCAGTTTCACATTCTTCCTTTGCATCAGTAATGGCCCGACCAAGATCGTCATCAGCGGGCCCATATGCTCCCTCTTGATCTTCATTATCTACCCCCGTTGCATTATCATCATATTCAGGATACATATTATGATAGTTGTCATCATCCTCTTCTTCTTCGTTGTCTTCCATCACAACCCCTTTTTCTCCGTGCTTGGTCCAACAATTATAGCTGGGCATGAAACCGGATCGAAGCAGGTGGGCGTGAATGGTTCTGGTATTTGAGTAGTCTTTCTTGTTCTGACAGTGAACACACGGACAGCACATAAAACCATTGTGACCACGGTTTGCATTAGCCACAACGATGAAATTTTGGAGGCCCGTAATGTACTCGGAAGTGCGGCGGTCACCGTACATCCATTGCCGGTTCATCTGCATTAATATGTAGTATATATCAAAAAATAATAAGGAGATGACCATTTATATAGTACATCAATGACACATGAAAGGATAGTTTCCGACCTCGACCGAGACGGAAAGAGCAACAAGAAAACTTATTTTGAGCTCTCGGGCATTTCACCGAACACCTCTTGTGCATATGAAAAAAAAACTATCACTCTTCACACCCTCTTGCTAGGCTCCAAAATGAGATAGTGAAAGAATGGAAGAGTGGGGTGTGTGTGGGCTGGGGTGGTGTCTTATATAGCCCCCCCTTTAACACCGGTTCATGCCACGAACTGGTGTTAAAGGGGGGGCTGCACGGGCCACTGTTGCAGGGTCCTTTAACACCGGTTCGTGGCATGAACCGGTGTTAAAGGGGGGCTCCTTTTTTGCCGCAGGGGCCACGCTGGTACGGCCACCCCTTTAACACCAGTTCGTAGAAGAACCGGTGTTAAAGCCCTTTTTCGGGATCAACAAAAGACCTCGTTTCCACTAGTGTCCAGCCGCCAAGGGAGCCCGGGGCCCGTCGCGCCATCCACCCCACTGCGCCGGAGGAGGCCGCCCGGCCGTCGGCAGGCAGTGGGCATCTCCCGTCATATTCTTTTGTCAGTATCAGCGGATTATGTCTCATCTCCATCCATGAGTCATCTTTCGATCTGGTGTGTGTGTGTCAGGGACACCATCCATGAGTCGCCTTTCAATCTCAGTCTCTTGTGTTTTTGTCCACCACTAGAATCACTTCCTTATATAGGGAGGAGGAGTGGGTGTGGGCTTGCCCGCCCGGCCTAACCCCCAAAACCCTAATCCGATAGGCCTCCACCTACTCCCCTGTCTGATTTAGGAATATTCCAACCCCACCAGCTCATTCAGAGTTGGGTTCAACCCGAATGGCTTCCACCGATCCGGACACAGTTCAAGTATCCCTGTATCGAGGCCCCACTCGTTGTGAGTCGCCTATGAACTGATAGTTGACAGATGCATCTAGTAACACGTGCTGACTCCTAGACAATACGAAGTCGTTACGACTTGCCTTCTTCAATGTGTCGATATGGCTAATTACTTTTTCTTCATGATACTTGACTTGTCTCGGTGATATACAATTCATTTTGTACTAACACTTAGTAGCACCGACTCGTTTAACACTTAACCGAGTAGCGCATGACCATGCTTTCAAACCATATCACATCAAGAGGGCTCATAGAGTATCTCTTTATATCGGAGGAGAAAATCATGTCTCAGTAATCCATGTCGCATAGCTTGCTTTGTAGTTGACCCGACCTCTGGTTTTACAGCAGCTAGTTATGGTTAGTGTTTGTGCGGGATCAAATTCGCTAGTCCACAACTTGGATCATGCGACTGCCTAAGGTTTAAGGATTCCATTGTTCAAGCCGATGCGCATGACAATAGCTTGTGCAGACTCGACCTTGGGTCAGTCCGACTCTGCTAGCTCTTTGGATGAGTCCATGGTAGGCGGGTTTGCATCTCCATGCCTATGACAAGTGAAACTTAGTCATTTTCATGACCCCCACATTAGTCTGGGTTAAGTGTCTAGCTTAACTTGTGACTAAGAACAAACAATAAAGACCAACTAAGCAAATGGTTCCACAACTAAATCACGCATTCAGTGACACTTTCTATTGTTCATTACTAGACATAACTTATGTTCACATGGATATATGTTCGCCTCTGGGGAAGATAATCATAACATTTGTATTATATGACACATGTTGGTGGGCTGGTCTTCAAAATTCGACTAAGTATGATGAGGGAACAAACAAGAACATGCAAATGTACAGGAGAATGCAAGGTAAATTGGATAAGTAGCAAAGCCTCCTAGAGTCGAATCCAACAACACGCTTCTAACATAGCCTTTAGATCTCAAATTACAAGCCAAACTCTTGATGAACCCATTTCTAATGTCGGTAGGTCCACCGAACCAATTGAATTCCGTATGAAAGATTGCCGATGTTGAGGTGTTTGTCATTCCATGAGAGGGTCGTCCTTGATTCCACTTTGGGAACTGAAAGCAAAGCTCTAAAGTCTATGTCATGTGAAGCCCTGGAAAGAAAGGGGAATGAGGTGTATCTAAGGCTTCGTCTAATGTATACACATCTTAGGCTTCGTAAACAAAAATCCTTGGCACCGGGGTTAGGCGGTTGAAACCTTGATGTAGCAAAAGTTGGTTGACGCGTCCTATGGCCATACCGTCCCCAAGTCCATCAGGTAATTGTTGTATACATTTGTTCTAGGTCGGGGAGTGAAGTTCTTCCCTATGCCTTTTTGTTTTGTTACTGATGGCAATTCTTTTATTTTATGCAAGTAATATTTGCCTCATTAAACATATTTTCTATTTTTTTGGATCTACAAAGAGATTACAAGAAACATCGTGTTTAATGACATGACCCACCATTGGGCATCTTTAGCCCTTGCAGATACAATATTCTATCTCGGTGGACAGCATAGACTTCTATTCTGATTTTGAGATGTAAATGGAGCAAGAGGTTGCCATCACATTGTTTTGTTTGGAGAAAGAAATTGTGTTGTGGCTAAATAAGAGTTATATTGGGTGACTTGTCAGGTGGACTCAGACATTGGGAGGTTGTGGGTGGGTGAATGCAGGTAGAAGCAGATTGGCAGCAGATGGTTAAAGTGACAAGTGACAAACAACTGAGTTGTCAAACTGACACCCCATTGTCCTTTTCCCAAACTGGATTAGAGCATCTCCAACAGGCGCATTATATTTCGGCGCGCTAAACCTCGCTTTCGCCGCGCTGTAAACGGATAGCGTGCTGCGCTGAAATTTGCCCCGCCGGATGCTCCATTTTGCAGCGCGCGTTGGTGCGGTAAAAAATCTCCTCCGCCGGGCGCTCCATTATGCAGCGCACAAACAACAAACACACACAGTTATGTATCAAGGAAGATCAAACAACCATCTAAAAATTCACAAATAAAATGTACCATACAAATACAACAAATTGTTTACAACAAATACAACAAGTACACGAAATTGTTTACACCAAATACAACAAGTTTACGGACCAACATACAACAATACAACATAGTTTTGAGACAATACAACACATAGTTTTCAGACAAATACAACAAGTATGCAACTATTGTTGTCCATGCCAATTCCACCATTCTTCCATGAGATCTTTTTGGAGCTCATCATGTGTGTCGTTGGAGCGAATGGCATGGTACGAGGCAATGAACCGGGCAATCCTATGTGCGGACCTCCTCACTTGCACGGGAACCCCCATCAACTCGTAGTGGGTATGATCCACATCTTTCCCATGATCATCCTCTATAATCATGTTATGCATGATGACACAAGAGGTCATGATATACCAAAGGCATTCTTGGTCCCAAAATCTAGTCAGCCCTCTCACAATGGCAAATTAAGCTTGCAAAATCTCAAATGCTCTCTCTACATGTTTCCTAGACGCCGCTTGTGCATTGTGGAATTGAGTTTGCTTCTTACCTCGTGGTTGAATAATCGACTTCACAAATGTTTGCCACCTTGGATATATGCCGTCGGCGAGGAAGTAGCCGTAGTTGTACTTGTGGCCATTTGCTTCAAACTCCACCAATGGACCTTCCCGCAGTGCAAGTCTTGTCATTAGTGGTGATCGTTGAAGAACATTGATGTCATTGCAAGTCTCTTGATCGGCGACCGCTTCAAGGACTATGGTGGCATCCTTCTTGTACCCTTTGAATTTTCCATGCCATGTCGCTAGACAATTCTTCCAACTCAAATACATACAATCAATGGAACCAAGCATACCTGGAAACCCCCGGTCGGTGTTGAACTCCAAAAGCCTTTCCGTGTCTTGAGAATTGGGGGCTCTCAAGTATGTGGATCCGAAAAAATTGACAATTGCAACAACAAAGCGCTTCACACACAAGATAGAAGTGCTCTCTCCCATGTCCAAATGATCATCAACTAGATCCGTCGGTATACCATATGCCAACATACGCAAGGCGGCGGTCACCTTTTGATATGTGCTATGACCAAGTTCTCCGGCGGTATTTCTCCTTTGCTCAAAGAACCGATCATACTTGGTCACCTCCGTTGCGATGTGATTGAATAAGTTGATGCTCATCCGAAAACACCGCCGAAAATAGATTTCGGGAAATATCGGATTCTCATTGAAATACGACTGCATCAACTTCTCATGCCCTTCAATTCTTTCTCTATACAATTTTTGTCTACCGAACACCGATTCACCAATTTTTGGCTTCTTAACGGCGCGGTATGCTAATAGTAAGGATATGTTCTCCTCTTCCTCTTGGCCGTACTCGTCATCCGATGAATCATATGATGAACTCTACAAACATACATATGAAATTACTTAAAATTACAACCTATAGTAGCTAAGATATAGACAAAATCATGGCGGCCGGCCGGCGGAGGCGCATTCCTTGTGATCAAATCGGTGAGCATCTTGGCTGCGCCATGTCGACAGCAAGCTCGAAGACGACGACATGGCGACAGTGGTGTGGAGTATGTAGAGGAGAAGGCGAGGCAGGGAGAAGTGTCGGCTTGTGCCCGTAGGTGGCGATGGCTGATACATCGGAAACGTATCTATAATTTTTAATGCTCCATGCTTATTTAGTATCTACTTTACTTTGTTTTGTCTACACTTTGAGGTGTTTTTATATATTTTCTGGAACTAACCTATTAACAAGTTGCCACAGTGCCAGTTGCCTGTTTTCTTCTGTTTTTGGTTCCAGAAAGGCAAAAAATAAATATTCTCAGAATTGGACGGGACAAAAGCTAAAGTCAATAATTTACCGTGGGCAACACGAAGCCGTAGTACGAGACGGAGGGGCGCCATAGGGTGGACCACCCCCCAAGCGCGGCCTAAGTGGGCCCGCGCCTGGGCAGGGTGTGGGCCCCCTGGCTGCCCCCTGGCTCGCCCCTTCGCCTATAAGAAGCCCCTGATGCAGAAACCCTAGGCACCCGATCAAAATACCACGAAACCGTTTGTAGCCGCCACCTCCATCGTCCCTAGATCGAAGGGGGATCTGAAGTTCTTCCCGGCACCCTGCCGGACGGGAGATCGTCCCGGAGGCCTTTGATACATTGGAAACGTATATATAATTTTTGATGCTCCATGCTTGTTTAGTATCTACTTTGCTTTGCTTTTCTACACTTTGAGGTGCTTTTTACATGTTTTCTGGTACTAACCTATTAACAAGTTGCAACAGTGCCAGATGCATGTTTTCTACTGTTTTTGGTTTCAGAAAAGTTAGTAAAGAAATATTCTCGGAATTGGACGGGACAAACGTCAAAGTCAATTACTTTCCGTGGGGAACAAGAAGTCTAGAGGGGAGCCGGAGGGGCCAGCCAGGGTGGCAGACCCACCCCAGGCGCGGGTGGGCCCCACCCTGCGCCGGGCTAGGGTTTGGCCCTCTTGGTCGCCGCCTCGGCCTCCCCCTTCGCCTATAAGAAGCCCCCGATGCAGAAATCCTAAGAACCCGATCAAATCTCCACGAAAACGTCTGTAGCCACCACCATCGTCCCTAGATCGGGGGGATCTGAAGTTTTTCACGGCACCCTACCGGAGGGGAGATCATCCCGGAGGCCTTCTCTCTGGTATGATGCGTGAGTAGTTCCACCTTGGACTATGGGTTCATGTAGTAGCTAGATGGTTGAATCTCCTCCTTTGTTCTTTCATGTATAGATCTTGTGAGCTCCGTTCATGATCAAGATCTAATCTATTTGTAATCATGCATGTTGTGTTTGCGGGGATCCAATGGATATTGAGATTATTATGTTGGTTTGATTAATGGTTTTGTCTTTATGATTCTATCATGTCTATGTTGTTTGTGATCTTGCATGCTCTCCGTTGTTAGTAGCTATCTTAGCCAATTAGTTGCTAGTGACTCCAAGAGGGAGTATTTATGCTCTATAGTGGGTTCATGCCTCTAGTTTCCAAGGGAAGTGACAATAATCTCTTCGGTGGTAGATGTGCTATTGCTACTAGGGAGAAAACAACGGTCTCTTGTTCATGGAACATGTGGACTGTTTACCTTACACACTTTGCTTAAAGCAATTGTCTATTGCTTGCAACTTAATACTGGAGGGGATCAGATGATAACCTGAAGGTGGACTTCTAGTCATAGATGCGGTTGGATGGCGGTCTATGTATCTTGTTGTATTGCCCAATCGAATCTCATAGGATCTTTCTGACTAGTAATTGCATTGTTCTGCCTTGCTCAGTTCCTGTCAATTGCCCTGATGTAATTTGTTCACCCTTGATGCCATGTTGTTTATCTAAGGAGAGAACCTCTAGTGAACTATGGACCCCGGTCTAATCTTTACCATTGATACATCTTCCACTGTTACTTGTTTACTTGCTGCAAATCACCATTACCTTCCACACCATATGTTTAATCCTTTGTTACAGCAAACCGGTGAGCTTGACAACCTCACTGATTCGTTGGGGCAAAGTCTTGAGTTTGTGTTGTGCAGGTCTCCGTGTTGCTTGCAACACCTGTGTGACGTTTCTTTCCTCCTACTGGTTCGATAACCTCGGTTTCTTACTGTGGGAAACTTGCTATTGTGCTGCTTCACACCTTGCTCTTGGGGTTTCCAACGAAGCATTCCACGACAAGTGTTGGGCACCATCAAGCTATTTTCTGGCGCCGTTGCCGGGGAGGCTAAGGACGTCTTCACAAGGGGAGTCCACCACAACCTTTCTCTTTACTTTGTTTTTGTTTTGCTTAGTTTCTTTTGCTTGGTTTTGTTTGCCTCTTTTTATCAAAAACTAAAAAAAATAGTTTAGTTTGGTTTTCTTTCTTTATTCAAAAACACAAAAAAAATAGTTTCTACTCTAGTTCGTGGTCGGTTATTGCCTTGCTTGGCCATGCTTTCTATCAATGGATGGTTTCTTTGAAACTAGTTCTTACTGGCAAGGTGGGTTCACGGAATAATAAAATAATTATTATAAGGAACACCGTTTGTCACGAAAAGGGAAACACCTATGGGAACAAATTTATAAATTGAATACTATTGCTAGAGAGGTGTGCTCTACTTATAATGTTACTTATTGATTTGATAAAGCTTGTTGCTATAGGAGGTATAAACACCTCCCTTTTCAATGTGAGTATAATGATAATGTTACCATATCTTCTTATGTTAAAGTAAATTATGACTTTTATGATGTGGAAAAAATTAAAGAATTTATTGCCTTCAAGGGTGCATTTTAACTTGCCATTTTGCTTGAAAATACTAATGATGCACCTTATGAATATGAGGTTTATGAGATACTTAAATTTTTCTTTGATAATTACAAGGAAGAAAATGGCTATATTCTCGAATATTTTAATAGATGCTTTCCACAAATGGAAGAGACTAATGCCTTGCAGGAACCTATGGAAGAAGAAATTGTTGAAACTGGAAGCTCATTAGATGAAAAGGAGAAGGAGAGTGATGAACAAAAGGAGGAAGAATGGATCTACCCATGCCTACCTTCTAATGAAAGTAACTCTTTACCTCTTACATTATTTGATTGCCCCCCATGCTTACGAAAGGAGGATGAATGTTATGTTCATGTGGATCCTTTTGAAATATCTATTTTGGGCAAAACCTATGAAGGTTTTAATCCCACTATTTTTTAGATTGATAGAGATTATGTGTTTGTAGATCATGAAAAGCATGCTTTATGTGATAGCTATATTATTGAGTTTATTCATGATGCTACTGAAAATTATTATGAGAGAGGAAAGTATGGTTGTAGAATTTTTCATGGTACTGAAACACCTCTCTATGTGCTGAAAGTTTTGAAGTTACTCTTGTTTTATCTTCCTATGCTTGTCACTTTGTTCTTTGTGAATTTATTTGCATACAAGATTCCCTTGCATAGTAAGTGGGTTAGACTTAAATGTGTTTTGAATTTGCTTCTTGATGCTCTCTTTTACTTTAATTCATATTTATTATGTGAGCATCTTCTCAAACTATCAAGCCTAACTTAAAGGCGTTAAAGAAAAGTACTTGTTGGGAGATAACCCAAGAGTTTCCTTGAGTCTTGGAAGTTATTACTTCAGTAATGACCTCTCCTTATCCTTTTTGTTTGCTTTTTGTGCCAAGAATGACCTCTAATGAGAGGGAAGTAAGATTTGGGGAGTTGCTGTCCCGAAACAGATTTCTGTCCTCCGCCAAAAAAACTCGTGAGGAGTCTCTGTAACTCGGATTGAGCTGAAAATTTACGAATAAATCCCCCAGTATGTTATATAACTTTTGTTAGTTCAACACTTTTTGATTTGTGAAACATAGGATGTTTGAAAAAATCGGTTTCTACCTGCTGGTCTGTTTTGACAGATTTCTGCCATTATTTGCATTTGCTTCTTATTGATTCCTTTTTGAGTTCTCTTTAGGTGAATTGAGATTTTTGAAGGAGTTACTACAGTAGCTTGTGATTTTAGTGAAAAGACTTTCTGTTCCAAAGCTTTACCAGAGGTCTAATATCTTTTGAATATGCTAATGTTGCTAATGAAGATTGTGTGAAGTTTTGTATGAAGGAAAATTTTCAGGCGTAAAGAGAGAATGATGCAATGAGATGAAGAATGGACAAAAGCTCAATCTTGGGGATTCCACCATGGTGTCACCCCAAGAAATATCCAAGAGGTACAAGCGTCAAAGCTTGGGGATGCCCAAGGCATTCCCTTCTTCATCAATAAAAAGCTCAGGTCTGTTTAGACACTTCGTTTTTATTGTTTCATGCACAGTTGTATTGTTCTTGGAGCGTCTTAGTTTTCGTTTGCTTTGCTTAGGTTGTTTAGTTTGCTTGAATAAAGTAGTTTGGACCCCCATTCTTGTTGTGTTGTTTTGCAAATAAGTTGCTTGGTGTTGGAAAGGAGTAGTAAGTTTTTGCTTGAAGTGCAAGAGGAGCTTGCATTGACTGTGACTTAGACTTTACCATGACATGCTAGGTGTTGTTTTGATCTTATGCTTAGTGATTATTGTTGTAGCATGTCTTGTTCCAAACAATTGGGATTGCTTAGTGTGCCTTGAAGAAATTATGCGTTATTTTAGCATGCAAAAGCATAGTATTGTGGTATTCTCCTTTGATGCTTTGCTTGGGTTGACTTGGAACATGCTCACACCATGTTATGACTATGACAAGACACCATTAGCCTCTATGATCATTTAGTCCTTGACTTGTAGTACCACTCTTTGCTTTGATTAGTATGCTTTGTTGCACTGCATGGTTATGGCCATTATGCTCTCTTAGTTGGTTGCTCCCAGTCTTTTGCTAGCCTCCACTTGTATGAGTAAGTTCTACTTATGCTTCCAACTCCCAAGAAACCAAGTTTTTTTCAAAGTGTCCACTATAAACTCCTATGCATGGTGTGTTACACCATTCCAAGTAAATTCTTGTTTTCAACTATCTTCCAATTAAAAACTATTTTGTTATGTGAAAACTTAGTGATTAAAGCCCTCACAGACTTGATGGCACACTTTATATTCTTTTCCCCTAATAAACGTGAACCATTGTGACAACTTTGTTGTATATGCTTGCACTTATAAGTTGGAATTAGCAGAACCATGCTGTCACGGGGAACGTTTTCAACATTGCGCTTGTACTTTGTACTTAGTTGATATCATGCTCTTTTATCTATGGATGTCACCGGTGTGAAATAAAGAGGGAACTTGTAAGTCCATGGAGTTTGTATCCTGTGTTAGAGAAACGCCTGGGCCGCTAGCCTAAGCCATGCCTAATCATGGTGGAAACTTGTAGCGTCACCATAATGAGATATCTATGAAGCATCCTCAATAAAAATATATGCATATGGTAAATAAAAAGTTTGCTGAGATTCTCATTGTCTGCTTGCCTTGTCATTTTGGTTATGGGAAAGCTCATGTACCATGTGCAAGGGTACCCCGTTGGCGGTTCTCAGTGATATGCAAATACTTATAGTGACAAGGACTTACCTGGACCCAAAGTTGAGTATGCATGAGGTGTGGCCCTCGTATTCAAGGGACTTGAGATTGCCAACTTATACTTCGTCAAGCATATACTCCATCTTTGCCACTTTAACCTTAACCACTTCAAGATGCTTATGATAGGGGCAATGAGAGCTGAAATCTAACAAGTACCATAATTTTTGGAAGCTCTTTTTGAAACTTGTAATCACTTCTTCCTTTACAAAAAGTCCTTTCTTCCACCATTATTGAGTCTCCACCTTCTACCTTTAGGCACCATTAAGAGAGCATAGTTGTCATTCTGTGTGCAGTGTTCCAAAGCTTATTAATTGATGCATATTACTTGTTCTTGTGCTATTTGTTTCTATTCATAATTGTGAACTTTGAAGGTGTCCTATGCATCTATATTGCTACTCTATGAGGCACAAGCTGATTGCCACTATGCTATGTTTTTTGTATGTGAAACAAACAAACGTTTTTCAATACATGTTATTCATGATCTTTGTTTGTAGCTTGCCATGTTGCATGCATAGTTACTATGTCCTATTGTTATAACTCCACCTTTCATGCACATGTTTAGAGTCCTTTGATCCTAGCTTTCAATGCTTGCAAATGGTTGGATCTTTATTGTGAGGGTGCATGTCACCTCAAAAATTATTCTTTTATCACTTACCTACTGGAGGATGAGCAGGAGTTAAGCTTGGGGATGTTGATACGTTGGAAACGTATCTATAATTTTTGATGCTCCATGCTTGTTTAGTATATACTTTGCTTTGCTTGTCTACACTTTGAGGTGCTTTTTACATGTTTTCTGGTACTAACCTATTAACAAGTTGCAACAGTGTCAGATGCCTGTTTTCTGCTATTTTTGGTTTCAGAAAAGTTAGTAAAGAAATATTCTCGGAATTGGAGGGGACAAACGTCAAAGTCAATTACTTTCCGTGGGGAACAAGAAGTCCAGAGGGGAGCCGGAGGGGGCGGCCAGGGCGGCCAGACCCACCACAGGTGTGGCTAGGGTTTGGCCCCCTGGTCGCCGCCTCGGCCTCCCCGTTCGCCTATAAGAATCCATCAATGCATAAACCCTAAGCACCCGATCAAATCTCCACGAAACCGTCTATAGCGCTGCCACCATCGTCCCTAGATCGGGGCGATCTGAAGTTCTTCTTGGCACCCTGCCGGAGGGGAGATCATCCCGGAGGCCTTCTCTTCGGTATGATGCGTGAGTAGTTCCACCTTGGACTATGGGTCCATGTAGTAGCTAGATGGTTGTATCTTCTCCTTTGTGCTTGCATGTATAGATCTTGTGAGATCCGTTCATGATCAAGATCTAATCTATTTGTAATCATGCATGTTGTATTTTCGGGGATCCGATGGATATTGAGATTATTATCTTGGTTTGATTAATGGTTTTGTCTTTATGATTCTATCATGTTTGTGTTGTTTGTGATCTTGCATGCTCTCCGTTGTTAGTAGCTATTTTGGTCAAGTAGTTGCTAGTGACTCTAAGAGGGAGTATTAATGCTCGATAGTGGGTTCATGCCTCTACTTTCCAAGGGAAGTGACAATAATATCTTCGGTTGTATATGTGTTGTTGCTACTAGGGAAAAAATAACGGTCTCTTGTTCATGAAACATGTGGACTGTTTACCTTACACACTTTGCTTAAAGCAGTTGTCTGTTGCTTGCAACTTAATACTGGAGGGGGTTCGGATGATAACCTGAAGGTGGACTTCTAGTCATAGATGCAGTTGGATGGCGGTCTATGTATCTTGTTGTATTGCCCAATCGAATCTCATAGGATCTTTCTGACTAGTAATTGCATTGTTATGCCTTGCTCAGTTCCTGTCAATTGTTCTGCTGTAATTTGTTCACCCTTCATGTCATGTTGTTTATCTAAGGAGAGCACGTCTAGTGAACTATGGACCCCGGTCCAATCTTTACCATTGATACATCTTCCACTGTTACTTGTTTACTTGCTGCAAACCATCATTACCTTCCACAACATACGTTTAATCCTTTGTTACAACAAACCGGTGAGCTTGACAACCTCACTGATTCATTGGGGCAAAGTCTTGAGTTTGTGTTGTGCAGGTATCCGCGTTGCTTGCAACACTTGTGTGACGTTTCCTTCCTCCTACTGGTTCGATAACCTCGGTTTCTTACTGAGGGAAACTTGTTGCTGTGCTGCTTCACACCTTTCTCTTGGGGTTTCCAACGAAGCGTTCCACGACAAGTGTTGGGCGCCATCAACCGTCTTCTTAATCATGTCAGCCTCCGGTATGAAGCGTGAGTAGTTCCACCTTGGACTACGGGTCCATGTAGTAGCTAGATGGTTGTATATCCTCCTTGCGCTTTCATGTATAGATCTTGTGAGCTCCGTTCATGATCAAGATCTAATGTATTTGTAATCATGCATGTGGTGTTTGCGGTGATCCGATGGATATTGAGATTACTATGTCAGATTGATTAATGGTTTTCTATATTTGATTCTATCATGTTTGTGTTGTTTGTGATCTTGCATCTCTCCGTTGTTAGTAGCTATCTTGGCGAACTAGTTTCTAGTGACTCCAAGAGGGGGTATTTATGCTCGATAGTGGGTTTATGCCTCTAGTTTCCAAGGGAAGTAACAGAAATCTCTTTGGTTGTAGATGTGTTGTTGCCACTAGGGAGAAAACAACGGTCTCTTGTTCATGGAACAAGTGGATTTTTTACCTTACACACTTTGCTTAAAGCAGTTGTCTGTTGCTTGCAACTTAATACTGGAGGGGGTTCGGATGATAACTTGAAGGTGGACTTCTAGTCATAGATGCAGTTGGATGGCGGTCTATGTATATTGTTGTATTGCCCAATCGAATCTCATAGGATCTTTTTATCTAGTATTGCATTGTTATGTCTTGCTCAGTTCCTGTCAATTGCCCTGCTGTAATTTCTTTACCCTACATGCCATGTTTGTTTATCTAAGGAGAGCACCTCTAGTGAACTATGGACCCTGGTCCAATCTTTGCCATTGATATATCTTCCACTTTTACTTGTTTACTTGCTGCAAACCATCATCACCTTCCACATCATAAATTTAATCCTTTGTTATAGCAAACCGGTGAGATTGACAACCTCACTGTTAGTTGGGGCAAAGTCTTGAGTTTGTGTTGTGAAGGTTTCCACATTGCTTGCAAAAATTTTGAGACATTTCCTTCCTCCTACTGGTTCGATAATCTCGGTTTCTTACTGAGGGAAGACTTGATGTTGTGCTCTTCACACCTTGCTCTTGGGGTTTGCAACGAAGCGCTCCCACGTCAACACCGGTCGCCATCAAGTTTTCTGGCGCCGTTGCCGGGGAGGCTAAGTACGTCTTCACAAGGGGAGTCCTCGCCAACCTCTCTCTTTACTTTGTTTTTAGTTTGCTTAGTTTCTTTTGCTTGGTTTTTTTTGCCTCTTTTTATCAAAAACTCAAAAAAAAAATAGTTTAGTTTGGTTTGCTTTCTTTATTTAAAAACACAAATAAATTAGTTCCTACTCTAGTTGCCACCTTGCTCTAGCTCACCATGTTGTTCCCCAAGTTCGCCTTGAAGGACCTTTCGATAGGTAGTGGCTCTATAATTGGGAAATAAAATATTGAAGAATTCTTCAATCATGTTAGCAAACATGAGGATATTGAGGATACATCTATAGCTGAACTTGCTCCTAATTATTAAATTGCCGCAACTTCTTTAGTTCATATGTTGGAGTCTAGGTTTGTTAGCCTTAACCCCATGATGCAAATCTTGTTCCTAAAACTAAAAGAAGAAAAGAATGTTGAAAAGAGAGGATTTATTCTTGAAACTTTACTCAAAGAATTCCATGATGTTGCTAAGTAAGCCAAAAAGGTCTTTGAGCGTTTCAATAGTCTAGGCTCTTGTGTAGATGTTGTGGATACTTCAGATAAAACTAAGCCTAGAGAGGAATTTAAGATACCCATACCCTTTAAGCTTGTTGGGATGCATGAGGCCTTTGAAAAGAATTTTGATTGGATTGTTCCTGAAAATCCTTTTGATGAAAGTAGTAAACCAAATAGAGATGAGAAGGGATCCTCCAAACCTCATTTGGATGAGATACCTTTCATAGTTGAAGATTTTGCAAGTATTGATGTTAATGCTTCTTCATTTGAAAATACTTGATTTCTTGCTTCTTATGCCTAACTTAAGGGCGTTAAAGAAAAGTACTTGTTGGGAGATAACCCAAGAGTTTCCTTGAGTCTTGAAAGTTATTACTTTAGGAATAACCTCTCCTTATCCTTTTTGTTTGCTTTTTGTGCCAAGAATGACCTCTAATGACAGGGAAGTAAGATTTGGGGAGTTGCTGTCCCGAAATAGATTTCTATCCTCCACCATAAAAATTCGTGAGGAGTCTCTGTAAGTTAGATTGAGCTGAAAGTTTACGAATAAATCCCCCAGTATGTTAGCTAACTTTCATTATTTCAACACTTTTTAATTTGAGCAACAGAAGATTTTCGAAAAAATCGGTTTGTACCTGCTGGTCTGTTTTACTCCCTCCGTTTTTTATTACTTTGCGTTCTAGGATTTTTCAAAGTCAAACTTTGTCAACTTTGACCAAGAATATAGGAAAATATATAAACATTCATTATTCCAAATGCATATATTATGAAAATATAACTTACGAAAATTCCAATACTATAAGTTTTATATCGTATATATTTTTATTTTTTGCTAAATATTTGGTCAAACTTTATTTTTTTGACTTTGACTAAATCCAGAATGCGATCTAATTGTGAACGGAGGGAGTAATAGATTTCTGCCATTATTTGCATTTGCTTCTTATTGATTCCTTTTTGAGTTCTTTTTGGGAAATTGAGCTTTTTGAAGGAGTTGCTACAGTAGCTTGTGTTTTTAGTGAAAGTTTTGTTGTCCTAAAGCTAAACCCAAGGGTCTATTATCTTTTGAACACACTAATATTGCTAATGAAGATTGTGTGAAGTTTTGTATGAAGGAAAATTTTCAGGTGTAGAGAGAGAATGATGTAATAAGATGAAGAATGGACAAAAGCTCAAGCTTGGGGATGCCACCCCGGTGTCACCCCAAGAAATATTCAATAGGTACAAGCGTCAAAGCTTGGGGATGCCCAAGGCATCCCCTTCTTCATCAATAAAAAGCTCAGGTCTTTCTAGACACTTCGTTTTTATTGTTTCATGCACTGTTCTGTTGTTCTTGGAGAGTCTTAGTTTTTGTTTGCTTTGCTTAGTTGTTTAGTTTGCTTGAATAAAGTAGTTTGTGCCCCCGTTCTCGATGTGTTGTTTCAAATAAGTTGCTTGGTGTTGGAAAGGAGTAGAAAGTTCTTGCTTGTAAGTGCAAGAGGAGCTTGCACTGACTGTGACTTAGACTTTAGCATGACATGCTAGATGTTGTTTTGACCTTAAGCTTAGTGATTATTGATGTAGCATGTCTTGTTCCAAACAATTGGGATTGCTTAGTGTGCATTGAAATAATTATGCGTTGTTTTAGCATATAAAAGCATTGTATTGTGGTATTCTCCTTTGATGCTTTGTTTGGGTTGACTTGGCACATGCTCACACCATGTTATGACTATGAACAAGTCACCATAGCCTCTATGATCATTTAGTCCTTGACTTGTAGTACCACTCTATGCTTTGATTAGTAATGTTTTGTCCCTCTGCATGATTATGGCCATTATTGCTCTCTTAATTTGTTGTTCCTAGTATTTTGCTAGCCTCCACTTGTATGATTAAGCTCTACTCATGCTTCCAACTCCCAAGAAACCAAGTTATTCCAAAGTGTCCACTATAAATTCTTAGGCATGGTGTGTTACACCATTCCAGGTATATTCTTGTTTTCAGCTATCTTCCAATTAAAAAGTATTTTGGTATGTGAAAACTTAGTGATTAAAGCCCTCACAAACTTGATGGCATACTTTATATTCTTTGCCCCTAATAAACTTGAACCATTGTGTCATCTCTGTTGTATATGCTTGCACTTATACGTTGGAATTAGCAGAATCGTGTTGTCATGGGGAATGTTTTCAACATTGCACTTGTACTTTATACATAATTGATATCATGCTCTTTTGTCTATGGATGTCACCGGTGTGAAATAAAGAGGGAGCTTGTAAGTCAATGTAGTTATGTATTTTGTGTTAGAGAAACACCTGGGCCACTAGCCTAATTCATGCCTAATCATGGTGGAAACTTGCAGCATCACCATAATGAGCTATCTATGAAGCATCCTCAATAAAAAGCTATGCACATAGTAAATAAAAAGATTGCTGAGATGCTCATTGTCTGCTTTCTTTGTCATTTTGGTTATGGGATAGCTCCTGTACCATGTGCAAGGGGTACCCCGTTGGCGGTTCTCTATGATACACATGTACTTACTATGACAAGAACTTACAGGTGACTGAAGTTGAGTAGCATGAGGTGTGGCCCTCGTATTCAAGGGACATGAGATTTCCAACTTATACTTTGTCAAGCATATACTCCATAGTTTGTTCACTTTAACCTTAATCACTTCAAGATGCTTATGATAGGGGCAATGAGGGCTGAAAGCTAACAAGTACCATAATTTTTGGAAGCTCTTTTTGAAACTTAAAATCCATGCTTCCCTTTATTAAGGGCCTTTCTTCCACTATTATGTTGAGTCTCCACCTTCTACCTTTAGGCACCATTAAGAGAGCCTAGTTGCCATTCTATGTGTAGTGTCCCAAAACTTATTGATTGATGCATTTTATGATACTGCTTGTTCTTGTGCTATTTGTATATAGTCACTCTTATAAACTTTGAAGGTGTCCTATGCATCTATTTTCTACTCTATGAGGCACAAGCTGAATGTCACTATGCCATCTTTTCTGTATGTGAAACAAACAAACGTTTTTCAATGCATGTTATTCATGATCTTTGTTTGTAGATTTTCATGTTGCATGCATAGTTACTTTTTCTTATTGTTAGAACTCCATCTTTCATGCACATGTTTAGAGTTCTTTGATCCAAGCTTTCAATGCTTGCAAATGGTTTGATCTTGGTTTTGATGGTGCATGTCACCTTAAAAATTATTCTTTTTGTCACTTACCTACTCGAGGACGAGCAGGAGTTAAGCTTGGGGGTGCTTGATACGTCGGAAACGTATCTATAATTTTTGATGCTCCATGATTGTTTAGTATCTACTTTTCTTTGCTTTGTCTACACTTTGAGGTGCTTTTATATGTTTTCTGGAACTAACCTATTAAAAAGCTGCCATAGCGCCAGTTGTCTGTTTTCTTCTGTTTTTGGTTCCAGAAAGGCAGAAAATCAATATTCTCGAAATTGGACAGGACAAAAGCTAAAGTCAATATTTTACCGTGGGCAACACGAAGCCGGAGTACGAGACACAAGGGCGCCACAGGGTGGCCACACCCCCCCCAGGCGCAGCGTAGGTGGGCCCGCGCCTGGGCAGGGTATGGGCCCCCTGGCTGCCCCCTGGCTCGCCCCTTTGCCTATAAGAAGCCCCCAATGCAGAAATACTAGGAACCCGATAAAAATACCATGAAACCGTCTGTAGCCGCCGCCACCGTCGTCCCTAGATCAGGGGGATCTGAAGTTCTTCCCGACACCCTGCCGGAGGAGAGATCATCCCGGAGGCCTTCTTCTTCATCATGCCAGCCTCCGATATGAAGCGTGAGTAGTTCCTCCTTGGACTACAGGTCCATGTAGTAGCTAGATGGTTGTATCTCCTCCTTGCGCTTTCATGTATAGATCTTGTGAGCTCCGTTCATGATCAATATCTAATCTATTTGTAATCATGCATGTTGTGTTTGCGGGGATTCGATGGATATTGAGATTACTATGTCAGATTGATTAATGGTTTTGTCTATTTGATTCTATCATGTCTGTGTTGTTTGTGATCTTGCATGCTCTCCATTGTTAGTAGCTATCTTTGCAAAGTAGTTGCTAGTGACTCCAAGAGGGGGTATTTATGCTCGATAGTGGGTTCATGCCTCTAGTTTCCAAGGGAAGTGACAGAAATCTCTTCGGTTGTAGATGTGTTGTTGCCACTAGGGAGAAAACAACGTTCTCTTGTTCATGGAACAAGTGGATTGTTTACCTTACACACTTTGCTTAAAGCAGTTGTATGTTGCTTGCAACTTAATACTGGAGGGTGTTCGGATGATAACTTGAAGGTGGACTTCTAGTCATAGATGCACTTGGATAGCGGTCTATGTATATTGTTGTATTTTCCAATCGAATCACATAGGATCTTTTGTCTAGTATTGCATTGTTATGCCTTGCTCAGTTCCTGTCAATTGCTCTGCTGTAATTTGTTTACCCTGCATGTCATGTTTGTTTATCTAAGGAGAGCACCTCTAGTGAACTATGGACCCCGGTCCAATCTTTACCATTGATACATCTTCCACTTTTACTTGTTTACTTGCTGCAAACCATCATCACCTTCCACACCATACATTTAATACTTTGTTACAGCAAACCGGTGAGCTTGACAATCTCACTGTTCGTTGGGGCAAAGACTTGAGTTTGTGTTGTGCAGGTTTCCATGTTGCTTGCAACACCTTTGAAATGTTTCCTTCCTCCTACTGGTTCGATAACCTTGGTTTCTTGCTGAGGGAAGACTTGCTGTTGTGTTCTTCACACCTTGATCTTGGGGTTTCCAACGAAGCGGTCCCACGTCAACACCGGGCGCCATCAACGATGCCCGTTCGATACAGCGCGGTGGAGCGGCCGCTACTGCTGGCAGGAGGCGCGAGCTAGGTGGATCTATGGCGCGGCGGCGAGCAACAGCGGGGCCGGTGGCGGAATCGACCGGAGCGGTAGGATTTCGCGGCGGCGGCGCGGTGGGAAATGGAGGGCACGGGCGCGGGGGGAGTTTTCCAGCCGTTGGGTCTTCACGCGTGCGTGGAGCGATGACGCGCACTGTAGCCGGTGCCTAAAGTTTAGTGCATGCGATTGTGAAAAAAGCCACGCGCCCCAAATTTTTTACAGCGCCGCGCCGTTTGCCGCGCCTGCTGGAGGAACAATTTCGCCCCGCGCGCTGCAGATCGGCGGTTTATATAACGCGCGGTCTATATAGCGCGTCTGTTGGAGATGCTCTTAGTATGTACAGGTACATGTGCTTGTGCACATCGTTCCCCCTTAAGTTGGAGGAACTCACGCACTGCATCTGAACATTTAGCCAGTGATGACACAGCCAACAAACTTCGCCTGACTTTGCCGCCGATCAAGAGGATCTGTGAAATGCGCTCTAGCTAGCTAGCTAGACCGAGCACACATATTTCTTTCAGAAGCTTAGATTTGGTGAGGTCATATCAATAGGTTCCCATGGACAAACTGATACACGATAGATGAAGATGGCGAGTGATTGTCACGGATGAGCCGGCAGCATATAACAATGATCGTGTAGGTTTGCGATACTGTACTAAACCTACCGGCCGGAGTATCTATGGATGATTTGCTTTAGTGTTCCACCCAAAAGAGACCAAATACGACATAATTTTCTTGAGAAAGGAGTTGTTAGCATAAAACTACGATAATTGTAGCGAAATTTTTATTTTGGTACTCCCTCCGATCTATATTACCTGTCGCAGAAGTGGATGTATATACACATGTTTTAGTGCTAGATACATTCCATCTAATGACAATTAATATGCATCGGAGGGGGTAACACATTTCGTTTTGAGGACTAAAATCTACCACATTTCTTCAAGGTTGTCTCAAAAAACATTGATTCGTCTCTAAACACGAATCGACACTAGTTCTTATCGACCGGGCCCACACGTCAGGCTAAAACAACAGTTAAGATGGACACATGTTGAGTTGGACGTGGGTCCCACTTATCATATTCATCTTCCTCCCTCTCTTCTCTTTCCTTTTCTCTCACCGAGCAGTCCTCCCCTCTCACCGAGCAGTCCTCCCGTCTCCGACGAGCAAGTCCATCTCCGACAAGCAGGTCCATCTTCGGGGAGCAAGTCCATCTCCGACAAGCAGGTCCGTCGTCTTGGGGACGGGTCAGGAGCCGCCTCCCGTCGCCGGTGGTGTACCATGTGCGACGTGGTCATGGGGACATTTTTTCCTTTTTATGTAATTTTGATTTCTAGATTTTAGATATTTTCATATTTTTTGCCACGTCACCCTGGCGTGTAGGCCTGGTTAGTTAGAAATTGTGTGAAGTCACGTTTAAAGACGAATTGGTATTTTTTAGACGAATTGTGTGAAGGTAGCAACATTTACTTTGGGAAGGTGCAGCACCCGCCACAAGACGAAAAATACATTGTCCAACTCAAGTTGAATGCACGGTCGACAGAACAACCAAGCTCTAGCCGCGCCCCTAACTAAAAAAAAAAAGGCTCTAGCCGCGCCCACGCTAGCCCACACGCTGCGTACGTGCACCGGTTGAGGTGTAACCAGCAGGGGATTCCACTCCCCGGAACCCAACGCGCACGGCACTGTAACCTGCCGTAGTAGCTGTGACGAGTTCTCCAGCCGCGCGTGCGCGGCCCAGCCGGTGCGTGCAACGCGCGTACGTGCCGACCAGCTCAGACGACGTGGGCGCCCTGCAGGGGCGTCCACACGCCCGAGCCACGGCCCGCGTCGCCGTCCTCGGCTGGCCTGCCCGGCGCCATGGGCCGGAACGGCCCTCCCGCGGTGGCCGGCGTCTGCATGAGGTCGAGCGTCACGTGCCCCGCCGCAGGAGGGGCAGCTCCGTGGTTTCCGCTGCCCACCACCAAGTGCACCTGCTGGTGCCAGCCGCCCGGCATCATGTCTGCCGCCGCGGCCGCGGGCCGGGCAGCGCCCGAGCGGCCAGGGAAGAAGTGGCACGCCAGGAGGGCCGCGCGGTTCTCGGCGATGAGCTCGTCCAGCGCGGCGCTGCTGGAGCGGGCGGAGAACACGTCGCCGGGGGTCGTGGAGATCAGCCAGGGGGCGGCTCTGGGCGATGACAGAAGAGAGAGAGCACCAGCCGGGGACGTCGCCAGCGCGCCGTACGGCGCGAAACCGTGAACCAACGACGTTACTCCTGAAACAAGTAAAACTACCGCCGAATTAGTTGCATGCCAAATTGCCAATAGACAGACTCCTACACTTGATAGCAAATGCAGATCAGGATATGATACTCATGTCCAGTGGGAGCCGGTGGTAGTGCGTGAACTGCAATTGAGCACAATTCTTCAGCATGTTATGTTCTCAAAAATCGTAGTGAAACACACATCCATACGTGTAAAGGCGGGGTTTAAGATTTGGACAATATAATGTTTCTCAAACCTGAAACGATCGATGATACACTCTTCTCAGTGAGTTATGTGCATGTAATGGATTGCAGACTGTAGGACTATCAGGTTTTGTCTGAAACCTTACGGTTCCGTTCTGCTAATCTGCAGACACGTTTGAAACCAGGAGTGCTAGCACGATGCTCTGCTCGTTTCATGTCTGCATTTCAGTGCTATTATGACGAGAAGAAGCACAGCTGCTGAAGAAGTTTTGGTCTGGCATGAATCTCTTCATCACCTATTCTGCTATGCTATAGTATCATCGGGACTTATACACCTATCCAGTTTCCTGATTGTGCCTCCCGGTTGGGATCTTCCTGATCGTCTCTTTGGTAGTAACAAATATAAGAGAATATTCATTCTTGATGCTAGCTAGGTGTTTGGCAAATTCGTTTGATTTAATTTCAAAGAAAGAAACTACATACAGGGAAAATCGATATAACTTGTTAGTTCCAAGCAACTTCGAAGTCCACACGCACCAGTGCTTTACAAAATGTAACAGACAGATAACACACTGTTTGTGTGAACATGATGCATGTATGGCTCTATGCTAATGCCGTGTTCAGGTCCCATATTCGAGGCACTGGCCAATAAAAATGGCATATCTATGTCTGAACTCAGTCTGAAGATCAGTGGAAGGTGGAAGTACGTATGTACTCCCTCCGTTCACAATTAGATCGCATTCTGGGTTTAGTCAAAGTCAAACTTTTTAAAGTTTGACCAAATATTTAGCAAAAAAATAAAAATACCTATGATATAAAACTTATAGTATTGAAATCTTTGTAAGTTATATTTTTATAATATATGTATTTGGAATAATGAATGTTTATATATTTTTCTATATTCTTGATCAAAGTTAAAAAAGTTTGACTTAATAAAATCCTAGAACGCGAAGTAATAAAAAGGAGGGAGTACGAAGAACCGTGCCGTCTCAAAAAAAAGGCGAACCGTCTCTAGGTCTTAACTCTGAAGATTAATATAAATAGCCAAGTACTCATACCATAAAATACGCAAGCTAATAAGTAAAGCATGTATGGTGGACACGGTGTTTTGGCTCAGTTCGCTGCATATGTTTGCTTTATTTGAATTGTATTTCAAGAACATTTTGAAATGTCCAAAAAAAACGAAAACAAACACCTGCATGTACATCTCCATATTCTAGGTGCACACATAGTCATTTCACGAGAACTCAAATTTTCCCGTGGTCTATGTAAAAAGACAAAATTCGATGCTAAAATAAGGCTTCATAAAAAATATATAGATTTTTCGCGAAACTTTATGTGAACTCATAGAATGTGGGGATACACATGCGAATATATTTTTTTGTTTGCAGATTTTTGAACAATTTGAAATATGTTTTGTCCTAAAGGGAGGATATGCATGGGATAAAAAGTGAGATTGCCCCAACTTTTATCAGTCCTATAGTGCTGCTGGATCCTATGCAAACACGGTAAACACAGTATCTTGTGAAACTTGCTTGCATTTCTACTTTAGAGTGGTACCCAGCGAAGACATGTACGTATGGGTACCAATATACAGCCATGCATTTACCTTCCGGATCTGGTAGTCTTTGTACGTACGTACTCTCTCTAGGCCGGACGGTAAGTATCTCCAAGACACAGTACGCACAGACACAGTGTACACTGTATCACTACCCGTATATACATAGCGTTTCTTCAATAACTACGTAGTGCCAACTGAACGACAATAGTGCGTGGCCCGGTCGCCTGCATCGCATCCGCTGTCGTGAGGCCAACAAGCACTGAGACGCTCCTGTGCGTGATGCACGTACGGTGGAGCTGCCAACCTAGCCAGCACGGCCTGTCCGAGCAGGCAGGGCACATAAATGCACACATTAAATTGAGTGCTCGCCTTCACTCGTCTCACGCACGCACGCACCCCGAGAACTTTTTTTACGCGCACCTGCAGACCCTCTCCTTGTTTCCCGGCGTCAAAACCAACCAGCCCCGTCTAGGAAAAACACCCAGCCAGCCTTAACGACATTATTAGTTCTCGCCCTAATTAGGCAACTTTCACCATCACATCGATGGGCAGACTGTACTTGAACAGGATTAATAAAACGGAACTGCGGAGAGAGTGGTGTGTGTGGCTTGGCTTACCGTGAGCGTGCGCGTGCGCGGAGCCCCTGGCCATGGCGTCGCTGGCGTTGCTCTTCCGCCGCCGCTCGTTGTGGCCGGCGAGGCGGCGCCGGCAGCTCCGCTTCGTCTCGTCGAACTCCGACATCGCGTGGAACCTGCACGCACACACCACAAGTCGAACACCTGCGTATCAAACTCTGCACGTACGTACACGAAGCTAGCACACAGGTTGTGGGAAGTAACGGACCGGCTGCATTGCTGGCAGAAGCGCTGCTCGGCGCCGTGCACGACGACCCGGGTCGCCTTGGAGTGCGCCTCGCACACCTTGTGCCGCCGGTGGTACTCCTTCGCTCCCGCCAGCACCATGTGGCAGCCCTGCACCTGGCACCTCGGCACGGACGGCATCGCCGCCGCCGCCTTCTCCTTCCTCTTACCCTCCGCCGAAGCACGCGCTCCACCGCCAGTCCCGTCCACCTGAGCCACCTGGCCTCCGCGGGCCAGGAAGCACGGGCGCTTGCCCAGCTCGAGGCTGGTGAGCTCCTGCTGCCGCTGCAGGCTGCTAGAACCCCCAGCCGGCGGCGGCGGGAGGAAGTGGTGCGGGTAAGCGAAGGTGGCGGGAGCCCACTGCATCCCGAGATCCCAATCAGCTGCTGCTGTCGCCCTCGGCCCAGCGCCGCTGTCTCCTTCCATGTCTTTGCTAGCAAGAGTAGTGGGAGTGGCGGCGGCGTGGCTGCTGCTGCTGCAAGTACTACAGCGGTATGTTATCCTACTGGCGCTGGCACGCACATATAAAAGCTACCGCTCGCAACTCGCAAGCGAGCTCCCCGGGGAGGAGCAGCGCACTGCTGACTGGTGCGGAAGGCAGCGCCGTACGTACTGTCGAGTGGGATCTGCCGTCAGAGGCAGCTGGAGCTGGCTGGTACGATCGTGCCCTCTGCGGTGGCTCGTGACACGCGGGCCCGGAGCCACATGCGTGGATGGGCCGGGCGCCATTGAGGGGTTCAATCCGGCGCGGGACCCGGCCCTGCTGCCGGCTGCGCCATGACATGACTGCCACTGCATCGAAAGCCGCGCCGCGCGACAACGCGCACTGCTCCTCCTTCATGGAGGCATCATCCCAACACACCCTGCGTGCTGCGTCCTGGTGGTCTTATTATACACGCTGAAACGTAGGACCACGTTATCCTCGGCAACGATCTAGGCCCACACGTCGGTGACGGGAGTGCCAGCTCGATGCTGGTAATTACGAGAGTGGCCACACTTCCACCACTTGCGCGAATATGCCATACCCGGAACTGGACGCCACCACAGATTTTCTACCCTACCTCACCGATTCCACAACGCACCATTCCACTAGCCGGTGGGGCTAGCAACATCACGCCCCACCTGTCATCAACCGCACGCACCTCAGCGCGCTGTAACCCGAGCAGTGAAGCAAAAAAAGAAAAAAGGGGAGACCTGCGCAGCAGAGCGGTGGTGGTGGTGGACAGGCATGCAGGGCGATGGACCCCGGTACGTGGCGTGGTCCGGGTCGTCAGCGTCGGCACGCCCGGCCGCGGCCCGATTGGCTGGGGAACGGGGGGTATGTCTGAGCTTTGGGGGAAAAGATAGAGCCGTGTTGGGTGTTGGGGGTGCGACGCGCGGTACGGGTACGGGTACGCCTAGTTTGGCCATTTTCCTCCCTGCGGCTCTGAGATGCTGTACGTCCATGCCTGAGCGGCCTCGTGTATTTGTACGACCCATTTCTGCTGCCACTGGCATGTACTGTATGATGCATCCCACTCTGTGTGTTTTATTTCGATTGGATCTTTCCGGGCGTCCTGGCCTTAATTTGTTTGGCATGGTCGTCAGCGTCACCGTGGTTGATGATGCTACTTCCTCCTTTCAAAAATATAAGATGTTTTAGTTTTGTAAATTAAATGTACTTTAACGTCTTTTAAGGCTTGTTTGATTCATAGGATAGCAAAAGTATAGGAATAGGAAAAACATAGGATTGAGATGTCATGCCAATATGAATCCTATAGGAAGAGAGATTTTGTTTGATGTGGCAAAGGAATTTTTCCATGAGGTGTGACCTAATGTTGTTTTCCTATAGGAATTGCACTACAAGATTCCTATAGGATTAATTCCTATAGGATGTGTTCCTATGAATCAAACACTAAGATAGGAAAATTCCTATAGGATTCAAATCCTACACAATTCCTATGCAATTCCTATAAATCAAACAAGCCCTTAGTGTATGAGTTTAGTCAAAGCCTCTACGACCTCTAAACTAAAAGACGTCTAGATACATTCGATTCATAAAGCTAAAACATATTATATTTTTAAACGAAGAGAGTACCTATCATGGACCCTATATTGCTTCTCGCTGGTGTCTCCGATTGATGGTGTGAGCTTGATCAGCCATGGCGTGTTTGGTAGTCTCATCTCTCGGGCACATCCACGGTGGTCACTGTGTGCATATATATAAGCAAAAAGTCATATTGTGCAGTTTATTTGATAGCCCACGACAGTCAGGAACTCGAGCTGGACGACAGACTCGAACGCCTATAATAGGTGCGCAACAAAGAAAAGCTCCACGAGGTTGCAGAATACTACATCATTGGGGTTCCTCTACCACCACGGCCCCTAGTTGTGTAATCCTTGTGACCCAACCTTATCTTCAACCCAATTTCCATTTTCATCCTCACGCACAAGTTGACAAGCTACGTATGGGTTTCTATGTGTCCACCAAAACGAAAAAATTACAACACGAGAGTTGTGAAGAACAACGATATCAAGCTACTCCTAAAAGGAAATTTCAAACGATTGATTCTGTGCTACAAATCTAAAAAAATTCATAAAAAAACTCCAACTTTAATCACGAATCTGAGAAGATATAGTTTAGAATCTCGAAAACGATGTTTAAAATAGAACCCTGTAGTCAATGCACGCTCTTTTTCATGTACAACTTAATTCAATTTAGAGTCTATTTGTGTAATCACAAGGGGTCAATGATGAGTATGTTTAGAAAGGAGAGAGGAGCTAGAGTTGCATTAGGATGTCCAGCATTAGTGTTGGGGAGATGACCTCGGGTAGGGTAAAGACGGGGAAAGACGAAAGGGTGTTGCCTGTTGTGTTTCCGAGTTACAGTCTGAGTCGGCCGAATCCTGTAGAGGTCGGCCGGGATAGGGAAGGGCAGGACCCTTATGATAATGGCAAGGCATTACCCGGCCGAGATATCGTGTAAGTCGGCCGGGTTAGCCCGAGTAATCTTAATGCAGGTAAAGGACGAGCCGAGTTACGCGAGGAAGGGCCGAATGATACGAAGCTTGCAGGAGAAGGAGAAACCTAAAGTCAAACTCTAGCTGCAACCTAGAGAGAATCTGAGCGGAGCCAAGCACAAGAGACGAAGGCGCAGTGCGACAGAGGGGCAGAAGGAGGTCACGGAGGTGACAGTCCTGGAGCCCGAGGCACGCAGGAGGGGCCCTCTGGAACCTTGCCGTCATTAGAGGGGCGACAGGGAAAGGAGGCCGCCGAACTACTATATTGGGACAAGCATATTCCTCGAATATGCTTGCCACGTCAGCCCTAAAGGAACCCAAGGCTCTCCTTTATAAGGAGGGGCTTGGACCCTGAGGAAGGGATCGGCTCATCTTAGTACCGTTAGGTTGGTAAAGTTCTTCTTTTCTCCTTGTATACAGCTCGAGGAGCACTTGTAACTCAAGGAAGGAGAAATAAAGATCTTTGCCTTAGTCTTTTGTGTGTAGAATCAACTACATCTTCCCTCCCCAGATCCCACTAGCATCCATTGGCCCCTTACTTTAGCCTACCCATGGCATCTGCCGTGTCACCACCACGACAATTAGGATGTCCAGCATTGCTGTGGATATGGACATGCTTCATGGGCCTGGCTACGACATGCTTTAAGGTTTGTGCTGATGTGAGCTAAAAAAGCATATGAGTAATAGAAAAAGGTGCACATGATATTCACTGCATTATTTCAGACAATCCTTATGACCCAACCTTATCTTCATCCCAATTTCCATTTTCATCCTCACACACAAGTTGACAAGCTACATATGTATTTCTATGTGTCCACCAAAACAAAAAAAATTACAACACGAGAGTTGTGAAGAACAACGATATCAAGCTACTCCTAAAAGGAAATTTCGAACGGTTGATTCTGTGCTACAAATCTAAAGAAATTCATCAAAAAAACTCCAACTTTAATCACGAATTTGAGAAGATATAGTTTAGAATCTCGAAAACGATGTTCAAATGGAACCCTATAGTCAATGCACGCTCTTTTTCATGTACAACTTAATTCAATTTAGAGTCTATTTGTGTAATTACAAGGGGTCAATGATGAGTATGTTTAGAAAGGAGAGAGGACCTAGAGTTGCATTAGGATGTCCAGCATTGCTGTGGATATGGACATGCTTCGTGGGCCTGGCTACGACATGCTTTAAGGTTTGTGCTAATGTGAGCTAAAAAAGCATATGGGTAATAGAAAAAGGTGCACATGATATTCACTGCATTATTTCAGATGAGACCGTCCAGACGTGACAAGGCAACAGAAAAGGTGCACGTGATATTCTACATGTGTTTATTTGCCATGATGTGGTTTGGTTCATCATGTCAAGTGGATAAAAGGGGGTTAGCAATATTCTATAGTGGGAGACGATGTTCCCGCTGATAATGAGACGCATGTGATAACTTCGTTAATTTTTAGACCAGACAGATCAGTCTTTTAGACTCGGAGGTGCTCATAACAGCAAGGTGTGCGTGTGTCAAAGGGGGTTAAATTGCGAAAAATCCTTGGCTCCCGAGCTCCAATGATCCTTGCTTATTAAAAAAATTAATCAAAAACCACACTTATAAGTTTAAAAATATCTTAAAACAAAATTCTAAAAGTTGCAAACGATGTATCTCACAAACATGCAAAATCTCAATTCGAGTGTTATGTATTCCGAGCTACACAAAAATGACAAAGTGTGACTTTTTTATTTGAAATCACTATACTATAGATCTATCATTTTGTTATTTTTGTGCTACTCAAAATACACATTATTTGAATTGATATTTTGTATGTTTGTGTTATAAATCACGGGCTACATCATGATTTATTTTTAGTTTTTTTTACACTAAAACTATGATTTTTATTTATTTTTAAAAAGGGATCGCTAAAATCACTACCCGTTAAATTACAAATACTATATTAATATTGATCCAATTGTAATTAAGAAACAGTAAAATTGAACGAGCTATGACTCACCACAGCGACTAGGGATCCTCAGCCATCAGATTCCATGAACGAACATGCCAGATTGTTTCCCTGTCCAACTTCTGGTTTGGTCAACGTTTTCGGGCTGCTACTCCGAAAACGGACCTAGACGTCGTGTTGTCAATCGGGCTGCATTGGGCCAACTAACTAGGTACTGCAGGCCTGTTTATGCCTTTCTTTTCTATATTCTTTGGCTCTTTCTCCCTATACCGTGACGAGCAACTAAGGGTAGGGACGCCTCGCCTCCTTTCCCTGCACCGCTGCCGGTACCTCCATGGCCTCCACGCCGCCGAGTGCAGCAACGCTTGCAAGCATGTTGCACAGCCGCAACCTCTCCGTCATTTAGGTGCCCTCTTCTTCCACCTCAAATCTCTCCAAATATTAATGAGATTGACGCAATGAGATATGAGACCAACGGAATAAGCGCGTGACATCCACTCCCTCTTGTGAAACCCTGACGATAAAGCGCAGGTAAGCTGTTTTGCGGCTGTCAACACCTCACGGATGGAAAGCAGTTGAATACCTTCTGACCTTCGCGTGCACGCTAGCGTCGGCAAGATGGTACCAGCGAGGAGATGGGGCAATACTTCTGCTCTGCTATGTTCAGATCTAGGTGACTAGGTGAGCACGTCATATTGCAGTGTCCTACGTTCTACGTTGTCTGGATCTGCTTCATTTTCTATTTAATTTCCTTGCAAGAAAAAATTAGATGATCTTGATTTTTTTAGCCTCAGTTATACTCATACTGTAGCAATTAAGAATTTGGAAGCTTTAGTGAATGCAATCTGTAAATAAGTGACTAGCATACAATTCTGCTAACCTGGTGTCCCAGTTATCTATGATTTGTAGATACAAAACATGTCCAGATTGGTTGAATACGAGTGGCTAGAACACATGTTTCTGCTGGTTCCATTTTGGTGTGTCATAAACATAATCATTATTGCTAAGTATGAAATTGACTGAGAGGAAGTTGTGTATATATATTGTTTCCATTTTTTGTTTGGTTTACATGATAAAGTCAAGTGTGCAAGAAATAATAGTAATAATGAAAATTGCAGTAGATATTCACTAATATAAGTCTAAACTTTAGATAATTATTTAGACATTCGACTACACATGGAAATACAGATATGCTCTATCATTGTCTTTGCAGCTATATGGGAGTAAACATGGAAATAAAAATCAAGCGTAATTTGAAGGAAACCTATGGCACTTCCCAACTTCACATTGCACTTCCATGAGATATGAACCCTCTCACGTTTCTTCTCCTGACCGATCATTTACGTTTTCTCTGTTTCGAGTGTTTGCTCCCTCCTAGATTTCGTGGGTTGACCGGTGCTAGACCAAAGGCATATACATTGCTTTCATTATCACTATTTGATCTGCCTTTTTTATCTGCTAAGAACATGGTGAGAGGCAGCAACACATACCATAGGTTAATCTATGGTTTTAATGCTTCGACAACGATCAATTAATTAATCTCAATATTCATTTAGCATGTGATGGTATTTTCCTTTAATAATTGTTCTTGTTTGTGTAGTGAACAGGAACGGCGTCTTGTGAGCCATATGATTTTGTAGCCAAGCTCTGATGAGGCATTTGCATGCATGATCTCTATTTCGCGAGACGATTCTTTTATGTACCAACTCGTTGTTGTTTTTAATTTTTTGTCCCTTTTTCCTTTGCTTGTAATATTATTGTGCACGTTTCACTATACAAATGTCCCTCTTTATAAATATGAGATACTTTTTTAGGAAACATGAAAATTATGATAGATTATTTGTTGTACATGAAAAAGAATATAGAGTGGATCAGTCTAAATTGTACATATTCTGGTCCAATGAACGTGTTGTAGCAAATTACCTTTCCAATAGCATAAGTTAACAAGTGAAGTGTTTGTATCCAAGGATGTCAACTCTGTGAGTAAATTCACAATACTAATTAGGACAAAACTACAGTAACTTTTCATGTCTATATTTATTAAGGTTTTCTTGGTTTGTGAAAGGGTAATTGCCCCTATGTGTGGTTTTGGTGATTAATAACAATCTCTATGGACTAATGTTTTCACTGAGTTTTATATGAAGGTATATTCCATAGGTCATGCTTGTAGTCCATGTGTTGGATTCAAGTATGGATGCCATGAAGATAAAGATATACCTTGAGTATTGGCATCAAAATCATCGAGTTGAAGAGAAGAATATGATATGATCAAGATCTTAAGAGTGTGATCTCAATAGAATAATTCAAGATATGGCTCTAAGTCGGTGTCATGATAGCCTCATTAGTTGAGCTATGGTTGACTAAGATTTAGAGCATGTAATCAAATGAATAGTTCCTTATGTACCTCGAGATATTAAGATGGAGCACGAGAAGATACTTGGTTGACCAATAACAAAGAGTGAAGAGTGATTTCAAGTTGGTCAACACATGAAGCATAAAGAATGTACCACATGGTCTTGTGGTATGGTAAGCCTTGTCAATTATGCATCATGAACTAACCCATTATATATTTGCCTTTGTGTTTTCTATATGGGACAAGTATCTTTCCATGGGCATGCTTCAAAATGAAGATATTATATAGACCATTAGAGGATGACATCAAGTGGTGATCGTCATCAAGGTTGAGAAGGGCAAGTTCAAGATAAGCATCTCGAGAAGATCGTTTGCTTGAAGCTTGCCATCCATATTAGTGATAATAGACATGTGAAGACATGTATTAATGAAGCTATACCATAGTGGTGTATGGGAAAGCAAATTAGGAGTCTCCACGAAGCAACAATGATCAAGTGTTGCATTCTAGCTTGGGTGGAGCTTGAAGCGTTGTCATCAAGATCAAGAGGTATGCGCAAGGCAAAGGTATGTCCTTGCTAGGTTTTCCTTTTACCGGTCTCAAGGTGGTTGTTGGGAGACCGGGTTATAGGATAGATAGCCGCACTATCAAGAGGGGCTTTCGGTTGTGTAACTTGATCACATCGTCATAGGAAGCTCAATCCTTTGCATACTTTGCATCTTCCTATTTTGTTTCTTCTTGGTGTTTCTCCATGTGAGGTTCTTGAGCTTGTTTCTAGCTCTTCAACAAGCCCAAGTTCATCGAAAACGGAATTCGTATGCATCTTCTATGGCGTTTTCGAGTTTGAAGGTCTTATCGGTTCTTATTTAGGAAGGCTTCTTACCTTTATTAATTTGGTTTTATCCTCCTCTGTTGGGATATGATGTTTCTCTGCACAATCTTGTAGAGCTTGTTGTCCTCGTCAAAACAAGCCCAAGATCATCGAGATCAGAGTCCGGATGCAAAAGTTATTGCGTTTTTCGTGAAGCTTGTTTCATCCCGGTTGTGGATTCGGTTCATCCGGCTCCCAGATCGGATGGTCCTGTGCCAGGACCGGAAAACCGGATCTGAACCCGGGATTTTCGGTTTTGCTATACCGAGTCTATCTGAAACTGTGTACTGACCCTAATTCCGGTTTTAAGTTCGGTTTTCTGATCCAGGAACCGGACCGTCCGGTTCTGGAGCCGGTCCAACCGAACTTTCAACCGAGTTCGCACAGATTTCTTCCAACGGCCATATTTGCTTTCCACTATAAAAGGGGGTTCTTCCCCCAACGTTTTAGGGTGTTCTTGACCACGAAATTGACCTCCATTGTTGAACCTCTTGAGCTTGCTCCCTCCCCCTTCCCTCCTATGATTCTTGCATCTTTTTGAGGGCTTTGGAAGAGGAGCTCTAGATCTACAATCCCCACCAACCAATTCCTCCTCTAAGTGAGGGGAAATCATTGGATCTAGATCTTGGAGTCATTTTTGACTTCCACCATTGTTCTTCCTCTCTAATTCCTCCCTAGCACTTGTTGCTTTGGTGGGATTTGAGAGTGAAGGATTTGAGCACCCTTGGTGTTCTTGCTTTGCATTCTTGCATAAGTTTTGAGCTCTCCATTACGATTTGTTCGAGTGAGAGACCGTGAGCTTGTTACTCTTGGAGGGTGATCTCCTAGTTGGCTTGGCGGTTGGTACCATGGTGTCCTCTTCGTGGAAGATTGTGAAGAGACCCGGACTTCTCCTTCGTGGAGCTTGTGAAGTGGTTGTGGAGCTTGCCATCTCCGGAGTGGAGGAAAACCTAGCCATAAGGAAAGGGCCTATTCCTTCGTGGGATAGACTCAGAGAAGAAGGTGAGCCTTTGTGGCGCGTGAGGAATCCTTCGTGCAACCTCACACCTCTCCAATGTGACGTAGCCCCCTTCCCAAAGGTGGTGAACACGGGAATACATCTTCGTCTCCGCATGCCTCGGTTATCTCTATATCCGAGCTTACTTTCCTTGTGATAGCCATCGAGCTTGAAGTACTTATATCTTGCTTATCACTTGTGGTATATTTATCTTGTGCTGTCTTGCTTAGCTTAATTTGTTGTTGGTGCACATAGTTGAGCCTAGTGTATTTAGGTTTTGTTCTTGTAAAATAAATATTAGTTTAATTCCGCATTCTATCAAGCCAAAACCGTAATAGTT
The DNA here is from genome assembly GCA_916181665.1 of Avena sativa. Classification (NCBI taxonomy): domain Eukaryota; kingdom Viridiplantae; phylum Streptophyta; class Magnoliopsida; order Poales; family Poaceae; genus Avena; species Avena sativa. Next base: position 157,585,065 of record OV702294.1, on the reverse strand, counting down.
TTGAAATTGCCTATTCACTTCCCCTCTAGGCGACATCTCTATCCTTTCAGTTTGTATATTTAACTTTTGGAAATATGCATTTCACAACTTTGTTTCTCATGAAAATCATTTCAATACAGCTGGTATAGTGTTTCATGTATTGTAATGTATCAATTGATATCTTAAGAATGAGGTTCCCGATGATGATCTTAGGCAGGTTGTGTTTATGGAATTACAATTTTTTTGATTTGTACTAAGAGAAATAGGTTATAGCTAAAATATGGAACAAGCTAGGTTGGCAGTATACACCACTGTTTGGGTACATTTCTGCTTAACTGATACTTCGAGTGGTTCACAATAAATAGAGACCGTTGCAACTGCATCATAAATTGTGTACGATAGAAGGTTATGTTTTACTGATATTATGGTGAATGATAAGGCTAAAAATGCCACTGCTATTATCAGTTTCCGTAATTTTCTGTTAAGCCAATCATCAATTTCAGCAAGCATGATTGCTCTAACTTCTGAATGAAAAATTACTCGTCATTTTTATGGTTTTAGTATGCTATTTTCTCCTTTGAATTTGTTTATAACTTATATATACATCTTTTTTTACTTTATGAATCACAAGCAATTTATAACTTATTTATACGTCTTTTTTACAAATCACCAATGTTTTATAACTTATATTTATATCTATAAAAGTCGGTGCCGTGTCCTTGAAGGAGAAAATAAGATTTTATGATTTTTTGTACACTTCATGGAAGATGTCCATGGTTAATTTCTTGTCCCATTTCTAGCTAACATTCCTACGAGTTATGTCTAAACTGTTTTATTGTGTTGTAACTGATAAATGTTTCTCACGGTTCTTTGATTTTATCATGTAGGACTGCAAAATGATATATTTTCATGCGGTGAGCATAAGTTTATAAAAACGAAGAATTCTCTGGGCTTCATAATTAGGATCTTTCGAGTTCATAAATTTTAATTTGTCGACTAAAATAAATCCGTTGAAGGTGGTCCTCATAATTTGTATTTACTAGGGATGTTATAATTTTTCCATGTATGAAAATTTCACAATTTGTAAACAAACGTGCAAATGCCCATGTATATCTACATTATTTGAACCATGGAGTTTTATTAGATGTCAATAGAGTCCAAAATCTATTAAATATTTCACTTGTTTATTATCTTAAGCTAGATGGGCGCGGCAACGTGCGACTTTATGATCTAGTACTCGGTATGAGAGTATGATAAGCCTTGTCAATTATGCATCATGAACTAACCCATTATATATTTGCCTTTGTGTTTTCTATATGGGACAGGTATCTTTCCATGGGCATGCTTTAAAATAAAGATATTATATAGACCATGAGAGGATGACATCAAGTGGTGATCGTCATCAAGGTTGAGAAGGGCAAGTTCAAGATAAGCATCTCGAGAAGATCATTTGCTTGAAGCTTGCCGTCCATATTGGCGATAATGGACATGTGAAGACATGTATTAATGAAGCTATCCCATATTGGTGTATGGGAAAGCAAATTAGAAGTCTTCACGAAGCAACAATGATCAAGTGTTGCATTCTAGCTTGGGTGGAGCTTGAAGCGTTGTCATCAAGATCAAGCGGTATGCGCAAGGCAAAGGTATGGCCTTGCTAGGTTTTCCTTTTACCGGTCTCAAGGTGGTTGTTAGGAGACCGGGTTATAGGATAGATAGCCGCACTATCAAGAGGGGCTTTCAGTTGTGTAACTTGATCACATAGTCATAGGGAGCTCAATCCTTTGCATACTTTGCATCTTCCTATTTTGTTTCTTCTTGGTGTTTCTCCATGTGAGGTTCTTGAGCTTGTTTCTAGCTCTTCAACAAGCCCAAGTTCATCGAAAACGGAATTCATATGCATCTTCTATGGCGTTTTCGAGTTTGAAGGTCTTATCAGTTCTTATTTAGGGAGGCTTCTTACCTTTATTCATTTGGTTTTATCCTCCTCTATTGGGATATGATGTTTCTCTGCACAATCTTGTAGAGCTTGTTGTCCTCGTCAAAACAAGCCCAAGATCATCGAAATCGGAGTCCGGATGCAAAGTTATTGCGTTTTTCGTGAAGCCTATTTCATCCCGGTTGTGGATTCGGTTCAACCGGCTCCCAGACCGGGTGGTCCGGTGCCAGGACCGGAAAACCGGATCTAAAACCGGGATTTTCGGTTTTGCTATACCGAGTCTATCCGAAACTGTGTACTGACCCTAATTCCGGTTTTAAGTTAGGTTTTCTGATCCAGGAACCGGACCGTCCGGTTCTGGAGCCGGTCCAACCGAACTTTCAACCGAGTTCGCACAGATTTCTTCCAACGGCCATATTTTCTTTCCACTATAAAAGGGGGTTCTTCCCCCAACGTTTTAGGGTGTTCTTGACCACGAAATTGACCTTCATTGTTGAACCTCTTGAGCTTGCTCCCTCCCCTTCCCTCCTATGATTCTTGCATCTTTTTTAGGGCTTTGGAAGAGGAGATCTAGATCTACAATCCCCACCAACCAATTCCTCCTCTAAGTGAGGGGAACTCATTGGATCTAGATCTTGGAGTCATTTGTTGACTTCCACCATTGTTCTCCCTCTCTAATTCCTCCCTAGCACTTGTTGCTTTGGTGGGATTTGAGAGTGAAGGATTTGAGCACCCTTGGTGTTCTTGCTTTGCATTCTTGCATAAGTTTTGAGCTCTCCATTACGATTTGTTCGAGTGAGAGACCGTGAGCTTGTTACTCTTGGAGGGTGATCTCCTAGTTGGCTTGGCGGTTGGTACCACGGTGTCCTCTTCGTGGAAGATTGTGAAGAGACCCGGGCTTCTCCTTCATGGAGCTTGTGAAGTGGTTGTGGAGCTTGCCATCTCCGGAGTGGAGGAAAACCTAGCCATAAGGAAAGGGCCTATTTCTTCGTGGGATAGGCTCGGAGAAGAAGGTGAGCCTTTGTGGCGCGTGAGGAATCCTTCGTGGAACCTGACACCTCTCCAACGTGACGTAGCCCCCTTCCCAAAGGTGGAAAACGGGAATACATCTTCGTCTCCGCGTGCCTCGGTTATCTCTATATCCGAGCTTACTTTCCTTGTGATAGCCATCGAGCTTGAAGTACTTATATCTTGCTTATCACTTGTGGTATATTTATCTTGTGCTATCTTGCTTAGCTTAATTTATTGTTGGTGCACATAGTTGAGCCTAGTGTATTTAGGTTTTGTGCTTGTAAAATAAATGTTAGTTTAATTCCGCATTCTATCAAGCCAAAACCGTAATAGTTTTGAAATTGCCTATTCACTTCCCCTCTAGGCGACATCTCTATCCTTTCAGTTTGTATATTTAACTTTTGGATATATGCATTTCACAACTTTGTTTCTCATGAAAATCATTTCAATACAGCTGGTATAGTGTTTCATGTATTGTAATGTATCAATTGATATCTTAAGAATGAGGTTCCTGATGATGATCTTAGGCAGGTTGTCTTTATGGAATTACAATTTTTTTGATTTGTACTAAGAGAAATAGGTTGTAGCTAAAATATGGAACAAGCTAGGTTGGCTATACACCACTGTTTGGGTACATCTATGCTTAACTGATACTTCGAGTGGTTCACAATAAATAGAGACCGTTGCAACTGCATCATAAATTGTGTACGATAGAAGGTTATGTTTTACTGATATTATGGTGAATGATAAGGCTAAAAATGCCACTGCTATTATCAGTTTCCGTAATTTTCTGTTAAGCCAATTATCAATTTCAGCAAGCATGATTGCTCTAACTTCTGAATGAAAAATTACTCGTCATTTTTATGGTTTCAGTATGCTATTTTCTCCTTTGAATTTCTTTATAACTTATATATACATCTTTTTTTACTTTATGAATCACAAGTAAATTATAACTTATTTATACGTCTTTTTTACAAATCACCAACGTTTTATAACTTATATTTATATCTATAAAAGCCGGTGTTGTGTCCTTGAAGGAGAAAATAAGATTTTATGATTTTTTGTACACTTCATGGATGATGTCCATGGTTAATTTGTTGTCCCATTTCTGGCTAACATTCCTACGAGTTATGTCTAAACTGTTTTATTGTGTTGCAACTGATAAATGTTTCTCACGGTTCTTTGATTTTATCATGTAGGACTGCAAAATGATATATTTTCATGCAGTGAGCATAAGTTTATAAAAACGAAGAATTCTCTGGACTTCATAATTAGGATCTTTCGAGTTCATAAATTTTAATTTGTCGACTAAAATAAATCCGTTGAAGGTGGTCCTCATAATTTGTATTTACTAGGGATGTTATAATTTTTCCATGTATGAACATTTCACAATTTGTAAGCAAACATGCAAATGCCCATGTATATCTACATTATTTGAACCATTGAGTTTTATTAGATGTCAATAGAGTCCAAAATCTATTAAATATTTCACTTGTTTATTATCTTAAGCTAGATGGGCGCGGCAACGTGCGACTTTATGGTCTAGTACTCGGTATGAGAGTATGGTGCACACTGTCTTGTTTGAGATGTTACAAATTCTACTTGTAGACCGAAAATCCACCTTGCATCATATGTTTAGATGCTAAGATAGCATCTATTATCTAAATTCACATTTTTAAAATAACAAAGAAATGCAAAATAATGGCGTCTGTGCCTAGATATTTTATATTCGCACACAAAGTTTCATCTTAAAATAAAATATCTGTGCGTTATGTAAAAGAGAGAATTTTGGACACTCCAATATGACTATTCATACACATGCCACAAAAAATGTTCTTTTATTCCAGAAATTTATGCGCGAACAAAGAATATCTAGATGTACGAACAAAAGTTTCAGCATTTTGAAATGATTTTTAATGCATTATTATAATGCTTCTCCTTGCTTTGCCCGACTTGGGCCGGCCCCTTGCTCCGTGTCAGCTTCAGAGCATCTTCACTTGCCTACCCAGGACGTCGATTCGGACGTCAAAATTCAGTCCGGACACCGAAAATCGGCCCAGTCGCGTACCCAGGGACCTGTTTTCGTCCGGATTTAGGGGTGTTTTGGTCCGGCCTACCCAGGCCGAACCCAGGCGAGACATGCCCACGCCTCTAGCTACGCTCGCCGTCGTTGCCGCCCAGCTTTACGCCTTCTCCGCCGCCACTTTCGCCGACCTATCCTCGCTATAGCTGTGCTTCGGCTCCATGCGCCCACCACCACGCCCGCTAGGTGTTCGATATTTGGCCGGATTCGACCATGGACTCCGACGGCGACAAGGTACTGTCCACTGACTCTGACGAGGGAGACACGACGTAGATGCTGAGCATGAACTGACCGAACTTGGCCGAAATATGTTGTAATTTTATTGCAAGCCGAACTATGTTTACATTACGCCGAACTCTGTTTACAATTTCGCCGAACTTTGGTCTTAAAGTGTTCTGTATTCATCGTATAACGAACTATGCCGAAATTTGGACGAACTTTAGCCGAATTCTAGCGAAAACGGGCGACCCGGGAACTCTGGGCGTACCCAAGCCGAAAACTTGCGCCGTCCGACCGAAGTTTGGTCCGGATTTCGGCCTGGGTTCGGTCAACGAGTGGAGATGCTGTCAGGGCAGTGACGTTTGAAGACATGGGGTGTAGATCTGCATGCTCCATCGATGTCCAACGTATCGGTCCATCACTCTGTTTTTTAGCAGAAGAGGTTCCGAAGGACCTAGAGACTACATTCATTCTGAAGTGGGAGTACATTTACAAAAGGACACCAGAAAGAAAATAAGTTACACCCGAGCCCTTGACTTTTACTTATTGCACCTAAGAAAACGCCATAAACACGACCAGCTCCATTTCCTTTCTAACGATTTTTGACCTCCAAACGCGGTCGCCGTCGCCTCCATCGGGCACATCACAACTTGGGGAAGTAACGACGTGCACCGCCACACCGACATCGATGAGGATCCTCCACTTAAGGAGTAAGAGGGAGCTCGAGCTATCACGCAACTCAAGCACAACAGGGCAATCTCATGGCTGGAGATAGCGTTGGACTGAGGCCTTTTCTTGGGAATTTTTGCCGAGGTTGCAGTATCCTATGGCCTTAGATACCACCTCCAAGCATCGGCAGGAACAAGATCCACCCTCTCCAGCGAGGCCGACTGAGAGGAGCAACAACAGATCATGACCATCGTGCTAGAAGAAGTGGCGCTCATTGACAAGGGGCTCAGCTCAAGGTCGATCTCCAGCATCTACCCACCGTGGATCACACTAGAGGGCCCTATCGCTGACCACACGGCACTATGTTGATGTGCCGCCATGAAAAACTCTACCACCCTAAGAAACTAGTCGTGTCCCTAATGCTCTTCCTATCCTCCTCGCCTCCACGACTAGTTAGCGGGAGAAAGAGTAGAAAGGCCAATGTCCAGAGCGAAGGATAGCCAAGCTTGAACTTATATACGGAGATCCCTGAGGCAGAAACCATCACCAAAAGCTCCTTCCAGCGGAGCACGCCGGAGAAGAAGTGCCAGCGCAGGCTACACGAGATCTGGTCAAGATTGATCGCGCCAGATCTGTTTTCGCTCTCCATTAAAAGAATCATGAACATTTCAAAATCAGAACATCATTTAAAAATAAATATGTAAAAAATGCACATTTACAAAAACTAACCATACTTTTTTTAAAAAGAACATATTTCAAATATGCACATTTTTCATCCTCGAAACATTTTCAAAAGTTGAACATTTTTTTCTTTCAAATTGGATCTTTTTCAGAAATTGAAATTTTTTCAAACACAGAAATCACGAAAAGTGAAGTAAAAATGAAAATTAAAAAGCAGAGAAAAAACAGAAAAAGAAAAGAAAGCACCACTTAATGGGCCGGCCCACCACGAGTGGCCGCGCGAGCGTGTGTTATTAACGCACGCAATGGGCAGAGAATAGGAAATCCCTGTTTCTCCCACCCGCCATGGGCGCCCCTTCCTCGAGCTCTCGGGCCTCCACGATCTAGCGCAGCGGCGCCGCGGCCGCAGTTCTGCACTGGAGTCTGTCGTGGGACACGACCAGATAAGGGCGCGGCATGGGGAGGAAGCCTGATCCGGCGAAGCCACACTCCGGTGTGCGCTCCGTCTTGCCGAAGGCGGGGAGGAGGGCGCAGCCTTCCCCAGTGGTCCTTGGCGCGGCTCTATTCGTTCTAGGCTTCGTATCACTCTTCACCGGGCATATCGTCACCGACGCCGACTGGTCGCGGATCCGGAGCCGGTGGCGGTCCAATCAGGTAAATTGGTGGAAGCTTGGAGTCTTTTACTCTATAATTTGACGGAATTGTGTCACTGTCCGCAGAATGTTTTGTTTACGTGGTTTGATGAGTGTGGTCCCTCTAGAAAGAATGAGTTTGATCAGTGAAATACTGAAATCTAGGATGGCTACACCTGTCACATTGTAATATTAGAAACTAACTGAAGGAATTCGAGTGAGCTTGTGGTTGCTATATTAATATAGCCGGGTGAAGGCCTGTTTTGAGGAGGAATTCGAGCAAGAAGTTCATTTTATGGGCTTCGTCATTTCGCTAATCAAGTAAATAATTGGTGGAGTGTGAAGCTTTTTTAGTTTCTTTCTTGTTTGTTCACGCCTAATCCTTGGAACCTTCTCTGCTTATGGCATTATCTGCTTGATAGCCATGTCTCTGTTCTCCACTGATATTGCTCTACTCTGCCGACCATGTGCAGGTTAGAAACAATGGACCCATTGATATATGGAAATCAAGATATTCCAACTTATACTACGGATGCAGTGGGAGGAGCCCAAAGTTAAGATGTTAGTCTACTCAATCAGTCATGTCATCCCCGTTTAAACTAGAACTCTGAAATCTGAAGGTCAAGAAAAGTAACAACATTGAAGTGTCTCTGTGTTCTTTTCAGCTGCTGTGCCGGAGAATGGTTCTACTGGTTACTTGCTTATTGGTACTAGCGGAGGACTGAACCAACAACGCATAGGGGTATACTTTTCTTTCAACTTGCAATTGATTTGTTTTTATTTTCCATTGTGTTACCATTATGATCTTCAGTTTCCAGATAACAGATGCTGTTGTTGTTGCCTGGATTTTGAATGCAACACTTGTTGTACCAGAGTTAGACCACCACTCATTCTGGAAGGATGACAGGTGACCTGAACACTTGAGATTACATGTCATTATCTATGGTTGATTGTGACTGACAGAGAATTGTCCTCATACTGCGTGTGTTATATGCAGTGACTTCTCCGACATTTTCGATGTGGACTGGTTCATTTCATACCTATCAAAGGATGTACCTGTTGTTAAAAGTATCCCTTATGAAGTGATGACATCAATGGATAAACTTCCATGGACTATGCGGGCACCTAGAAAATCCATGCCTGAGTTTTACGTTGATGAAGTTTTGCCTATTCTGATGCGAAGGCGAGTAAGTAAACCAAACAAGTTTTCCTCTATAAAAAAACAAACAAATTCATTGGTGTGGAACTTGTTGCATGTTACTTTGTATTTATGATGTGCTTGCTGCTATTTATGCCTTTTATCCTTATCAAGCGTGCCATCACGTACAAACTGAAGAAACTTATTTCTCAGTCTTGCTGCTTATTATTTTGTTTAATTTCAAGACAATCATTGTATTCGGCTTGTTCAATGTAAGCAGTTTGATGGTGATAATGTGAACATCCAATCATCCAATTGCTTACCTGTTGCATGGTCATCTTGGTTGCATCATTTGTTGGTTAAGAGAATACATCCTGATTTCCTTTTTCTTAAAAGGTGTATTAATTGGCAACATATATGAATCAATTAGAGATATGCGAGTTATTTGTACTGATGAATATATGAATGCAACTACACTTGCCTATTAACTCAACTATTGAAATTTTTGCAGGCTTTGCAACTAACTAAGTTTGATTATCGGCTGACCAATGAGCTTGATGAAGAATTGCAGAAGTTACGATGTCGAGTTAACTTTCATGCATTAAGATTTACAAAATCCATACAAAGTCTGGGTAAAAAGTTGGTGCGGAGGCTGAGAATCATGAGCTCACGATATGTTGCCATTCACTTGAGGTATGCTCCCTAATTGAAATTTATGAACAGTTTCCTGAAAGTATACATATTTTCTAAATATCATTTTCTGCTTATATCATTAGGTTTGAACCTGACATGCTTGCATTTTCCGGCTGCTACTATGGTGGTGGGGAAAAAGAAAGAAAGGAACTTGCTGAAATTAGGAAACGATGGGATACATTACCTGTAAGACTCGGAAACTTAGTGAGACTTCCCTTTTGCACTGTTCCAAACAGATGGGTCCATAACTTGAATATTACTTTTTTTTTTTACCTTTTCATTGTTGGTCATTTTTTAGGTTTTGCATTTCGTTTTTGTTTCTACGCGGATATGTTGAGTAGGATTCCCATAAAAGAATTTTTTGTGTGAGATAATTATTACTTTTGGTGATGATGTTTCTGGTGATTGGATGGTTGTCAGCTGGTATCATGTAGTGTAAGCTTTGATTGATGAAATAATTTTATATTTATTGCTAGCAGGATTTGAGTGCCGAGGATGAGCGCACTAGGGGAAAATGTCCATTGACTCCTCACGAAATTGGTTTAATGCTGCAAGCTCTTGGTTTTGGCAATGAAACTTACCTGTATGTTGCTTCTGGAGAAATATATGGGGGAGAAGAAACTCTACGACCTCTGCGGGAACTCTTTCCAAACTTCTACACCAAGGAGATGCTTGCTGGGGATGATTTGAAACCATTCCTTCCGTTTGCTTCACAGTTGGCTGCTGTTGACTTCATTGTATGTGATGAGAGTGATGTTTTTGTTACAAACAATAATGGAAATATGGCCAAGGTATTAGCTGGACGCAGGTACATCTCTCTCTTATTTCTGGATATGTTTGAGTAATCTAGAAAAGGCCCTTGTAGAATACTCCCTGCTTCCCAGAATATCATGAATATAAGTTTTGTCCCAACGCATATTATTTAACTTTGCCAATATATAGAAAACAATATTGGCATCAATAATAACAATTGAATAAAATGTGAAAACATATTTCATGATGTACTACTACTAATATTGATTTGGGCATCTGTTACTGTAGAAATTGATATTGTTTTCAATAAACTCGGTTGAACTTACAAGTGTTTGACTTAGGTCAAAACAAGTGCCTTGATTTACGGTCCACACTCCCATGCCATGCACCCTAGTTATTTTATCCCTAATGCTACAAAAGTCTCTTTGTATGTTCTGCATAGCTGTCTATGTTGCTGGTACTTTAGTTATACTTGTCTAATTTTATATTTTATATGCTAATAATGGTATTCATGCCTTATCAAATGTATAGGCGGTACATGGGCCACAAGAGGACTATTCGCCCAAACACGAAAAAGCTGAATGTATTATTCCAGGCACGGAATCAAATGGATTGGGATAGATTTTCACAGAAGGTAAAGAAAATCCAGAGGGGCCTTATGGGGGAGCCTGATGATACCAGACATGGACGAGATGATTTCCATGAAATGCCCTCATCTTGCATCTGCCAGAGAGTGCCAGCGAACAGATCGGTAACGACACAAACTGAAAATTTGACAGCTCAAGTGAGCTAGACAACGAGAATTCTGTGAGATTAGTTGAGCCTGCATCGATGCATTGGGAAAGTACATATTCGCTAAGTTAAAAGAATGACGGAGCTTGCAGTTTGGAACATGTGAACCAGATGCTGACGGCACAGAGAAAGCCACAGCACGCCCGCTCCTGCTATTCTGGTGTTCCGTGGCGATGAGCAATTCAGGTTCCCGGGCCGTTTAACTAAATCTGGGAAATTGCCACGGTAAGATGTTGCTAACTTGAGATACATGACCTGTAAGTATGGTCTATACGACCTGTTCAATACGGTACCCTGTTAACAATGTCCGGTTCAAGATTTTGCGCTTACGTGTAATTTGTCCTGTTTTCTTTCTCGGAAGAGCAGCTTGCTCTTTGAGGAAGATATTACTAATGGTGGCGTCGTCTTGTAATTATTGAGCCAAGACAAACCATTTCACTGTGCAATTTATTTATCTTCTCATGTGGTAATGCATTCATCAGTAATATCGAAGCATGGAATGCAATGCGTGAATGCGTATTACATGAAACTTTTCTTTATTATTGTCTAGTGATGCAACAAGACTAACTGAACATCCACTGAAGCTCAGCTTCGGCCATGGTAGACCTACCGTGTGTTTGATTTATTTCACTGAAACAAGTTGTTTGCTTTAGATCAGAGGATATTTATCGCTATGGACTTCTCTTCCATGAGCTCGGTCCCCGAGGCCTCCATCTTGGAGCGTGCGAAGTCGTCAATCTGAAGACCTGAAGCAAAGACGCAGACGGTTTCATGAGGCAGTGCAATGCAATCAACTTGGAAGGACCGAGAAGCACTCACCCTGAACGATCGACCACTCCCCCTTCTCGCAGGTCACTGGGAACGAATAGAAGAGGACCTCGGGGACGCGGTCGCTCCCGTCGGAGAAGACGCCCATAGAGACCCACGTGCCCTGAGGAGCAAACACTGATGTTTCACCAACAGATGCAGAGATTCAGGGTGAGAAAGCAAGAGATAGTCGTGGGGTGTGTACCTTTGGGGTGCCAAGGATCCAGTCTCTCATGTGGTCGCAGGCGGCGCTGGCGGCGGACAGTGAGCTCGACTGCCTCCGCGCCTTGATCACCGCCACGCCACGCTCCTGGACGGTGCTCACGAACTCCTCCTTCAGCCTTCGCCATGTGCAACAGGAAGGCGTCGTACGTACCTTCTCCCGACCCCTCCTCCTCCCGCACCCGCGCGGCGGCCTCTCCTCCCCGCCGAGCCCTCCCTCCCGTGGTCTCTCCTCCCCGCCGTCGCCGCATGGATCGTCGCCAGGCAAAGACCTGGGGGCGTGGCAGCGGCGTCCCTGTTCGCGATCTGGCGGGAAGGAGGCGGCGCCCGTTCCGACAGGTTTGGCGGTGGTGTTGCGGCGAGCGGCGGCCGGTGATCCTCGACCTAGATGGCGTCAGGCGGCGACGGGGATCTGGGCCTACCGTGATCTGTCCGGTCCGTTGGCCTCGACGCCGGCGCGCAGGCGACCCGGGCCTTGTCTGTGACACTAGGGCGCTTGGGGCATCTGCCCCCAGCATGGTGGTGGTGGCCTGCTTCTCCGTTGGAATGGTCGGCCGGGTGGTCTTGCCGTCTTGCGGTGGATCCTGCTAGTTTTTGGCGGGTGGCGTGGGGACTGCTGACTCGGTTTCAATAAAGGAGGTGGTCCTGGATCCCTCTCAATCTCAAGCCAAGACGATGATCTGCCGGATGTTTGTTTCCATTGATCTGGTTTTTGTGTCATGTTCCGGAAGGCTCCGTCGGCGAACTCCAAAAGTGCTATCATGCCGTGAGTTTGCTAGAAGGATTGAATTCGATCGTACGCACCCATGTTTTACCCTGACCGTTTGGTTTCAGAGGGTATGCTTCGAAGCTTTGTTGGCTGTTATTATCATGGGGCATGTTCTTGTTCCATGGTATTGACGGAGAAAGTCATGGAGACCGAGATCTGAGGACCGATAATGATGGTTCGAGTCTGGGTGGTGATGAGGAATTGACTAGGTGACTTGTGAATTGGAGCAGTGGCATGCAAGTGGGGGCGACTACATATGAGAGGTTCATGGTCCTACCTCTCAAGGTGAAAACCCAGGGTTTGGCCTTAATTGGTTGTGCCTGGCAATGGACTTATTGAAGGTATTGTTTTGAGAGCGTGACCTTTTTTCAGGGTGAAAACCTAGATCTTTGATCGGGTGAGACGGTGTTTGTGCGCTGTTCTCTTTTTGGAGGCGTCGTTTTTTTGGAGAAACTGGACTTCTGGCTTGGTGGTGGTAGTAATGATGTTTCAATAAATGGGTCACTGTAGCGGGATTTTTCTTTTTTATAATTTTTTTTTCTGTGACCGCTAGGACAATACGCTGGGTATAATTGGTATCTTATGATATTAATATATGCTCCTTTCGAAAAAAAAAGTGCAAAAGAAAAGAAGGCAACTGATTCAGCCCAATCTATACGTAATGCTGCACTAAGGAAGGCGACGGGACGTTGTCAGGTTACCATTTCTCGTCGGCGACGAGCTCCTTCACCGGTCTCTCGCCGAGCTCGGTCCTGGCGGTGGCGTGGCTGGCGTCGGGGAACTGGGTCGAGGAGTGGTTCCCCCATATGATGGCGTTCCTGACGTCGCCGACGGGCACGCCCAGCTTCTCGGCGACCTGGCCCAGGGCGCGGTTGTGGTCGAGCCGCGTGAGGCAGGTGATGTTCTTGGCGGGGGATCCCGGGGGCGAGCTCCTTGAGGACGAGCGCGTTGGTGTTCGCGGGGTTAGCCACCACCAGAACCTGCAAACGAATCACGCGCGTTGGGTTAAAGTTTGGTTTATACTTGGACTGACAAATTCTGCAGTGTGCGTACTGTGCCACCGTTGTTCCACCTTGCAGTTCGGGGCAGCGTGCTGCTGCAGAGCGGAGGCCTGGGACTTGTAGATGGGGACGTTCTTGGCGGTCAGATCTTTCCTCTTCATCCCTTCTTTCCTCGGCCACCCGCCGATCAGGATGGCCACGTTCACGCCCTTGAAGGCTTCGGCCTCGTCGCTCGTTGCCACAACACCTGTTTCAAAATTCGTTGTAGCACCAAGGGCGAAGTACGCCTTGCAACCGGCTATGAAGCTAAAAACAGCAGCAAGTGGTTGCAGTGCAGGCATACCTCTGAGCAGGGGCAACGCGGCGTCGACCAGCTCCATCTTGACGCCGTTGAGGGCGTCAGCGGCGCGCGGGAGGTCGAGCATGTGGAGGACCACGGGCTGGTCGGGCCCTAGCATCAGGCCCCTCGCGATCATCGCCACGATGGAAAAAAGCGCTGCATACAACGGTAATATCAAGACTTTTATAGGCTTACAGCTCCGTAATCGCGGAATGGAATGGCTGGTTGCCTGATTCAGTGTGTGGATGTTTTACCTGCGGCGCCGATGACCGAGATCTTTGACGAGTTGCTTCTAAGGTGTCAAGATCCAAGCCAGAAGGATCGCTGACAGCGAGGGAGGGACGCGAAAGTGAGCACCGCGGTGCTAGAGCCGTTGTCGCTGATACGTCTATTTTGCATCACTATTTATTATCATAATTTACTGTTATTCATTGATATATTTCATATTAAGAGATGATACTTATGCTATTTCATCTATTTTGCATGTTTGATAATTTTTGGAGGATGAACCGCCGGAGTCAGGATTCTGATGGAAAAAAGCGCTGTCCGGATGCAATATTCGCGAAGATCGGAAAATCCCAGAAGATACATGGAAATTCCTATTTTTTCAGAAGACGAAGGAAGCCAGAAAGAGGAGTGGAGATGGGCCACAGGGGGCCCACACCACCCCCTGGCGCGGGTCCCCCTGGGCCGCGCCACTAGGTGGTGTTGCCACCCTGGCCCACCTATGGCATCGCTATTTGGCGTATATAATTCTCCCGAAAATCTAAGACTCGGGGGGCGATCATAGAAAGATTCCGCCGCCTCTGCGGACAGAAACTACAGAGAGAGAAAGAGCTCTCTGGTAGGCAGAAATCTGCCGGGGAAATTCCTTCCCGAAGAGAGGAGATCGTCACTATCAACATCGTCATCAAGCTAGACTTCACCGGGATCATCATCATCATCCTCACCATCATCTCCACCAACACCATCATCACCACTCCGTACCGCTGTAACAATTGGGTTGAATCTTGCATAGTTCTTAGGGGAAACTTTCCCGGCGTTAATTACTTATTGTAGTCGATGCTATTGAGTGGAACCACTGAATTATTGTTCATGTTCAGATTGTTACTTATCATTATTTCATCTCTGATCTTGATCCATATGATGTCTCGTGAGTAGTTCGTTTAGTTTTTGAGGACATGGGAGAAGTCATGTTGTTAGTAGTGGAATTGTGTTGAGTAATATTTAATGGTTTGATATTTAAGTTGTGGTGCTATTTTTTTAGTGGTGTCATGTGAACGTCGACTCCATGATACTTCACCTTTATGGGTCTAGGGGAATGCATTGTGTATTTGGCTACTAATTATGGGGTTGCCGGAGTGATAGAAACCTAAACCCCTGTTAGAAAATCATTGCACAAGGGAGTGTAGTATCTCACAGTTTAATGTTGTGGTTAGGTTTCTATCTTAATTACTTTCTTATAATTGCGGATGCTTGCAAGGGGTATAATCACAAGTATGTATTAGTCAAAGTAAGATCGGTACATTAGCATAGGTTCACCCACACAACACTTGTCCAACCAAAAAATATTAATCAACTATATGAAGCGAAAGCACTTGACAATATTCCCATGTGTCCTCGAGGACGTTTGGTCATCTTAAGTAATACAACCGGCTTGTCCTTTGCTGAAGAAAGGATTGGGCCACTTGCTGTAATTATTATTATTGTCTTTTATTTACTAGCACTTTATTTATCTGCATTATCAAAAAACCCTAAAAATCCGTTTTCTAAGTATTTACAGTGAATCCTTGATCCAAACCGCTTGTCAACACCTTCTGCTCCTCGTTGGGTTCGACACTCTTATTTATCAAAAGTATTACGATACACCCCTATACTTGTGGGTTATCAAGGCTATTTTCTGGCGCCGTTGCCGGGGAGTGAAGCGCTATTGAAGAGTGAAACTGGTAAAGGAAATTTCTACTGTGAGTATTTTTTATTTCTGTTTGTTATTTTATTTCAATATGGATAATTCACTTAGTTTCCTATTTTGGAAAGCTACTACCACTGCTAAGGTAGTAGATGAACCACCACCTGCTGAATTAGATCCTTTTAAAATACCTACAAAAATTGTTGATCGTGTTATGGATAACTACTATTTTGGAGATGGAACTGTCCATCTTGGTGATCATTTGCTTTTTATACATGAATTATGCGGGTTGTTCAAGTGTGCAGGTATTATAACGGATCAAGTTAAGAAAAAGCTATTCCCTTTATCATTAAAAGGCAGAGCTGAGGAATGGTATAAGCTGCTGAAGAATGGCCAATCGATCGAATGAGAGGAAATTGTACCTATCTTTTATTCTAAATTCTATCCTCCTAGTGAGATTCATAAAGATCGAAATCAAATATATAATTTTTGGCCTCGTGATGGAGAGAGTATAGCTCGAGCTTGGGGGATATTGAAGTTACTAATTCTCAAATGTCCTATTCATGAGCTTCCCAATAATATTATTATTAATAACTTTTATGCAAGGCTTTCTCTTTATGATAAGGATTTATTGGATGCTTCTTATGCTGGATCGTTTACATATATGAAAGAAGAAGCTAAATGGGATCTTCTAGACCGTATTCAAGAAAATACTGAAGCATGGGAGAATGATAAAGGAAGAAAGTCATGTATAAAGTATGATTATGAATGCATTAAATCTTTATGGGAACTGATGACTTTCATAATATTAGTACTGAGTATGGTCTTGATTCTCAAAGTATTGCAAATTGTATTAAAGCCTTTGCCTCTTATAGTAAAATTCCCAAAAAGGAATGGAACAAGTATCATGCGCCATATAAAGATATTGTTAATTGTGTTCCTTCTAGAAATATTGAAGTTTGTACTGTTGATCGCATTTTGCCTGAACCTTACATTGAGAAAATACCTTTCCCTGCCAAGGTAAAGGAACATTCTATGATAACTAGTGTGGTTAATAAAAGTACAAAGAAAGCTGTAAAACCTGATGAGCAAATAAATGTTGAACCTGAAGTAGCAATTGTAAAAGACCTTGTCAAATATAGGCAGCAGCTCCAGGCGACGCTGGCCCTCAGGCCCAGATCCAGGCCCATTTGGGCTCGATCTAGCCTTGGACGGGTCATAGTGGCTGGTCTATTCTGCTGTTTGTTCATCCTCGGACCGGTGGTTGCTCGGCGGCAGCATGGCGGTGAGATACTTGCGGGGATGACACATGTGTAGAGCGCTGTGTGGGCTTGAAGTTGAATGGCGACGGAAGACTTGGCGCTGCAACGCGGCGGCGGGCTAGATGGGTCTGATGGACCTAATAGGCCCTACTGCTGCGTTTGGTCGGCGACCGCCTCTGGAGGTGGAGGGCGGATGATCTCCTCCTATAGGACGTCGTGTGGTTGGAGTCCGGACCTATGTGTGCATGCCTAGATCTAGCCGTCGATGGCCGCGGAGTGTAACCTGCGCTTCTTCCACTCTTGCAAGTTTCTCACATCGGCTCGCAGTGGCATACCATCGGTCTTGCTGTGAGCTCTCTATCGCTTCCTAGTCTTGAGCTCGTGGATGCCGGGCGGCGGCCCCGGAAGATGTACTACGTAGGCGTCTCTACAACGAGCGACGTGGCAGTGGTGCTGGCCTTACTCTTTGGCTGTATGAATGGCGAGGAGTGGGCGGCGGGAGTTCCTGGGGTTGGTGGTGCTTCGGCGACAGCAACTCCCAGATCGCGTTCTGGAGGCTGGGCTCGGGGTCAGTGGGCGGGCCGAGATATCATGCGTGGTCGAAGGTTTTTCCGAGCGAAAGCTCAACGTTTCGACGCCATTGGCGGTGATACCTGCGGGTGTCGTAACCCTCTTGGGGGCACCGTTGTGGTTACCTTCGCTGTTCTATGGCACCGGGTGAAAACCTTTGACTTTGTAGTATCGACGATGGTGGCGAAGACGTTGTTACCCTCTTGGGGCATTGTCGTGGAGCTGTGATGCTTCTCGTTTTTGTGTCGGTGGCTTCGGTGGCAAGTCTTGGATCTTCTTATACCCCTTTGGTTTATTTTTGATCTGCTTTGTAAAGAGGTTCTCCTCATCACCTTGTATCGGTTTGGCTGTGTTTGGCTTTATTTATAAAGCGGGGTGGAAGCCTATTTCGAGAGACGGGTTGCTTCGGCCTGTCTCGCAGCACCCACGGGCGCCATCTCATGAGCCGTTGGAGAAGAGAACCAGAAGACATCGTTATTGTTGACACAATTTTTCCGGTGAAATATGTATGTGAGTGATTGATGAACGGTCTCTAAGAATGTAGTACTCCCTCCATCCAGAAATAACATACCTGAGTTTATATAGATTCGAATGATTCTAGACGCCCAAGTCAGTTATTTCTGGACGGAGGGAGTAGGTCCTTGTGTAAGGCTTTTGTGTGGGTTTGATCAATTTGGGAGTACAAATAGCAACAAGTAGGCCATTACATGATGCCTTGCCCTGGTTAGGCTGATGCCCAAAGGCTTGGATGTCATGCTACTTACTGCAAGAAATCGATCTCTCTAGTTTAAGTTTGGCATAATGGCAAGAAAGTGAAGGTGAACTTCCAACCCAGGTTTATGTAAACAACTAAATTCTTATCTCCTTTACACTCGGAGTCATCATGAGAGAACATGCCACACTGAAAGCAGAAGTGTGGGATCCTCTCATACTCAATATCAAACCATCTCCCCTCTTCCTGAGTTGAAGGTCGGATCAAAATTCTGCGAGCGAGTGGCTCATCCATAGGGATCTCCACACGAATCCCTAGGAACTATCCCCATGTCATATCATCTTTATCCACATCAACCTTTATCACTCTCATACCAAGCCATTTTCCAATCTTTTTCCGAATGCCTTGTTCATCATGCCGAGTGTCGGTTTCAGAACTCTCACCCAGATATCCATGGTGGAGAAGTTCACATCCTCCGGGCTCTTCTTGACATCATACTTCTTGAGGAGAATAGCATGAAAATTGAATTGCCATGGACCATTCTTCATGACATGATTCTAGTCTCCTTCAGACCCAAACTTCACCACAAACAAGTTTCCTCCAACCTCACGGAATTTAGCTATATGGTGTAGACCCCAGGCTCGATGCATAGCCCGATCCAAAGCTGTGATATTAAGATTCCTCGATGTGCATACCTTCCCAACCGCCGCCCATTTAGTGTTTTGGATCAAGATCAGATCGTTGCCTTCCACCCCTAGCCCTGTTGCTTCCTTCTCTGTGAGAACCAGACCACCTAGCTTCGAAGAGAGCCCAGGAGAAGCCTCCTCCATCGACCCAATAGCCTTTGCTGGCGTCTTTGGTGCGTCCCTACTCGAGGGACCCTTCTCCTTAGATTTTGACAATGAAGAAGCCACCAGCAATCGCCTCCCACTCCACTATGCAGCATAGGGAGCACGAAACCGATGAACTGCCCAGCTAGACAAGATCCCACTGTCGTGATCTCGCCGTCGGCACGAAACAACAACAACCCCGTGATACGTCGTAAACGTATCTATAATTTTTGATGCTCCATGCTTGTTTTATATCAACTTTCTTATGTTTTGTTTACACTTTGAGGTATTTTTATACATTTTATGGAACTAACCTATTAACAAGATGCCGCATTGCCAGTTGCCTATTTTATGTTGTTTTTGGTTTCAGAAATGCTAGTAAAGAAATATTCTCAGAATTGGGCGGAACAAAAGCCAAAGTCAATATTTTACCCGACACGACACAGAGACCGAAAGGGAGACGAAGTGGAGCCACGAGGTGGCCACACCTAGGGCTGGCGCGGCCATCCCCTAGGGTGCGCCGCCCTATGGTGTGGGCCCCTCGGGCACCCATCGACCTTGCCTCTTATCCTATATAAGCACCCCGATGCAGAAACCCTAAGCACCCGATCAAATCTCCACGAAATAGTCCGTAGCCGCCGCCATCTCCATCCCTAGATCGGGAGGGATCTGAAGCTCTTCCTGGCACCCTACCGGAGGGGAGATATCATCCCGGAGGCCTTCTTCATCACCATGCCATCCTCCGGAGTGATGCGTGAGTAGTTCACCCTTGGACTATGGGTCCATACAGTAGCTAGATGGTTGTTTCTCCTCCTTTGTGCTATCATGTTTAGATCTTGTGATCTCCGTTCATGATCAAGATCATCTATTTGTAATCCTACATGTTGTGTTTGCGAGGATCCGATGGATATTGAGATACTATGTCAAATTGATTATTGATTCTATCATGTCTATGTTATTTGTGATCTTAAATGCTATCCGTTGCTAGTAGCTATCTTGGCCAAGTAGATGCTTGAGACTGATGGCTCAGTTGATGTGGAGCCTGTTGGGAACCCCAAGAGCAAGGTGTGAAGAAGCACAAAAGCAAGTATTCCCTCAGTAAGAAACCAAGGTTATCGAACCATAAGAAGGAAGGAAAGGTCACATAGGTGTTACAAGCAACATGTAAACCTGCACAACACAAACTCAAGACATTGCCCCAACTAACAATGAGGTTGTCAATCTCACCGGTTGTTGTAACAAAGGATTAACTGTATGGTGTGGAAGGTAATGGTTTGAAGCAAGTAAACAGGTAACTGTGGAAGATGTATCGATGGTAAAGATTGGACCGGGGTCCATAGTTCACTAGAGGTTCTCTCCTTAAATAAACAACATGCCATGAAGGGTAAACAAATTACAGCAGGGCAATTGACAGGAACTGAGCATGGCATAATATTGCAATACTAGACAAAAATATCCTTAGAGATTCGATTGGACAATACAACAATATACATAGACCGCCATCCAACTACATCTATGACAAGAAGTCCACTTTCAGGTTATCATCCGAACCCCCTCCAGTATTAAGTTGCAAGCAACAGACAATTGCTTTAAGAAAAGTGTGTAAGGTAAACAATCCATGTGTTCCATGAACAAGAGACCGTTGTTTTCTCCCTAGTGGCAACAACACATCTACAACCGAAGAGATTTCTGTCACTTCCCTTGGAAACTCGAGGCAAGAACCCACTATCGAGCATAAATACCCCCTCTTGGAGTCACTAGCAACTACTTGGCCAAGATAGCTACTAACAACGGAGAGCATGCAAGATCACAAACAACACAAACATGATAGAATCAAATAGACAAAACCATTAATCAATTTGACATAGTAATCTCAATATCCATCGGATCCCCGCAAACACAACATGCATGATTACAAATAGATTAGATCTTGATCATGAACGGAGCTCACAAGATCTATACATGAAAGCATAAGGAGGAGATACAACCATCTAGCTACTACATGGACCCATAGTCCAAGGTGGAACTACTAACGCTTCATACCGGAGAAGAAGGCTCCGGCAGGGTGCTGGGAAGAACTTCAAATCCCCCGATCTAGGGACGATGGTGGCGGCGACTACAGAAGGTTTCGTGGAGTTTTGATCGGGTGCCTAGGGTTTCTGCATCAGGGGCTTCTTATAGGCGAATGGGCGAGCTAGGAAGGCCACCAGGGGGCCACACCCTACCCAGGCGCGGGGTGGGCCCACCCACGCCTAGGGGGGTCTGGCCGCCCTATGGTGCCCCTCTGTCTCGTCTTCTGGCTTCGTGTCGCCCACGGTAAAATATTTACTTTGGTTTTTGTCCCGTCCAATTCCGAGAATATTGATTTTCTGCCTTTCTAGAACCAAAAACAGAAGAAAACAGGCAACTAGCACTATGGCAACTTGTTAATAGGTTAGTTCCAGAAAAGATATAAAAACACCTCAAAGTGTAGACAAAGCAAAGCAAAGTAGATACTAAACAAGCATGGAGCATGAAAAATTATAGATACGTTTCCGACGTATCAAGCATCCCCAAGCTTAACTCCTGCTCGTCTTCGAGTAGGTAAGTGATAAAAGAATAATTTTTCAGATGACATGCACCGTCAAAACCAAGATCAAACCATTTGCAAGCATTGAAAGCTGGGATCAAAGAACTCTAAACATGTGCATGAAAGATGAAGTTCTAACAATAATACAAAGTAACTATGCATGCAACATGAAAGACTACAAACAAAGATCATGAATAACACGCATTGAAAAACGTTTGTTTGTTTCACATACAGAAAACATGGCATAGTGGCATTCAGCTTGTCCCTCATAGAGTAGCAAATGATGCATAGGACACCTTCAAAGTTCATAAGAGTGACTAGATACAAATAGCACAAGAACAAGCAATATCACAATATGCATCAATCAATAAGTTTTGGGACACTGCACACAGAATGGCAACTATGCTCTCTTAATGGTGCCTAAAGGTAGAAGGTGGAGACTCAAATAATGGTGGAAGAAAAGCCTTTTATAAAGGAAGCAGGGATTTCAAGTTTCAAAAAGAGCTTCCAAAAATTATGGTATTTGTTAGCTTTCACCCCTCATTGCCCCTATCATAAGCATCTTGAAGTGGTTAAGGTTAAAGTGAACAAAGATGGAGTATATGCTTGACAAATTATAAGTTGGCAATCTCAAGTCCCTTGAATACGAGGGCCACACCTCATGCTACTCAACTTCGGTCACCTGCAAGTTCTTGTCATTGTAAGTACATGCGTATCATAGAGAACCGCCAACAGGGTACCCCTTGCAGATGGTACAGGAGGTATCCCATAACCAAAATGACAAGGCAAACAGACAATGAGCATCTCAGCGATCTTTTTATTTACTATATGCATAGCTTTTTATTGAGGATGCTTCATAGATAACTCACTATGGTGATGTTGCAAGTTTCCACCATGATTAGGCATGGCTTAGGCTAGCGGCCCAGGCGTTTCTCTAACACAAAATACATACTCCATGGACTTACAAGTTCCCTCTTTATTTCACACCGGTGACATCCGTAGACAAAAGAGCATGATATCAACTGAGTACAAAGTACAAGTGCAATGTTGAAAACGTTCCCCATGACAACACGGTTCTGCTAATTCCAACGTATAAGTGCAAGCATATACAACATAGATGACACAATGGTTCAAGTTTATTAGGGGCAAATAATATAAAGTGTGCCATCAAGTTTGTGAGGGCTTTAATCACTAAGTTTTCACATAACAAAATAGTTTTTAATTGGAAGATAGCTGAAAACAAGAATATACTTGGAATTGTGTAACACACCATGCATAGGAGTTTATAGTGGACACTTTGGAATAACTTGGTTTTTTTGTGAGTTGGAAGCATGAGTAGAGCTTACTCATACAAGTGGAGGCTAGTAAAAGACTGGGAGCAACCAACTAAGAGAGCAATAATGGCCATAATCATGCAGGGCAACTAAACATTACTATTCAAAGCATAGAGTGGTACTACAAGTCAAGGACTAAATGATCATAGAGGCTATGGTGACTTGTTCATAGTCATAACATGGTGTGAGCATGTTCCAAGTCAACCCAAACAAAGCATCAAAGGAGAATACCACAATACTATGCTTTTGTATGCTAAAATAACACATAATTCTTTCAAGGCACACTAAGCAATCCCAATTGTTTGGAACAAGACATGATACAATAATAATCACTAAGCATAAGGTCAAACAATACCTAGCATGTCATGCTAAATTCTAAGTCACAGTCAATGCAAGCTCCTCTTGCACTTATCAAGCAAGAACTTTCTACACCTTTCCAACACCAAGCAACTTATTTGAAACAACACAGCGAGAACGGGGTCCAAACTACTTTATTCAAGAAAACTAAAAAAACTAAGAAAAGCAAACGAAAACTAAGACGCTCCAAGAATAACACAACAGTGCATGAAACAATAAAAACGAAGTGTCAAGACAGACCTGAGCTTTTTATTGATGAAGAAGGGGATGCCTTGCGCATCCCCAAGCTTTGACGCTTGTACCTCTTGGATATTTCTTGGGGTGACACCGGGGTGGCATCCCGAAGCTTGAGCTTTTGTCCATTCTTCATCTCATTACATCATTCTCTCTCTACATCTGAATTTTTTTTCCTTCATATAGAACTTCACACAATCTTCATTAGCAACATTAGTGTATTCAAAAGATAATAGAACTTTGGGTTTAGCTTTGGAACAGCAAAACTTTTTACTAAAAACACAAGCTACGGTAGCAACTCCTTCAAAAAGCTCAATTCCCAAAAGAGAACTCAAAAAGGAATTGATAAGAAGCAAATGCAAATAATGACAGAAATCTGTCAAAATAGACTAGCAGGTAGAAACCGATTTTTTCGAAAATCTTCTGTTGCTCAAATCAAAAAGTGTTGAACTAACGAAAGTTAGCTAACATACCGGGGGATTTATTCGTAAATGTTCCAATCAATCTGACTTATAGAGACTCCTCACGAATTTTTATGGTGGACGACAGAAATCTGTTTCGGGACAACAACGCTCCAAATCTTACTTCCCTCTCATTAGAGGTCATTCTTTGCATAAAAAGCAAACAAAAAGGATAAGGAGAGGTCATTACTGAAGTAATAACTTCCAAGACTCAAGGAAACTCTTGGGTTATATCCCAACAAGTACTTTTCTTTAACGCCGTTAAGTTAGGCACAAGAAGCAAGAAATCAAGTATTTTCAAATGAGGAATTATTACCCCTCTTGCTCCTTCCTTTCTTACCTTTCTTCTTCTCTTTAGGAAAACTATGATTGCTTACTGGAGGAGCAAAATGCGTAATGCCTTTTCCCACATCTATTATTGCTCCAAGGTGTTTCAGTAGGGATCTTCCAAGTGTAATATGTCCTTTGCCTACACATTCAATAACAAGATAATCAGTAGACACCATTTTCCCTGAATTTTTTTTGAACACATCTTCAGCTATTCCAATGGGTAATAAAGTGGCATTATTAGTAAGAGAGATTTCCTATCCTCCTTTAGAAAGCCCCAAAGACTCAAAGACTCATAAATATCTTTAGGCATAAGGCAAAATTCAGACATGATATCACAACGAGCATCAAAATATACATTGCCATTTCCTAAATTATGAGAATAATATTAACCCTATTAAGTACTCAAAACCTTATGTATCAAATAATAATGAAGTACCAATGAATATAAAAGTTGCCTTAATATTATGTATTAATAAGAATAAAATCTCATTAGTTAGTAGTAATACATTCTATAAAAAGTTTATGAATTTTTGTCAAATTAAGTTCATATTATTGGTCCTCACAAATAATAATAGAAAAGGTATCTATATAATGAAAATAAAGAAACCATAAACAATATATAATAAAAGTTCACCAATTGATTCTTAAGAACTTCAATATTACTGCAATTATTCAGAAAATAAATTCCATAAAGAAATTTCAATCAAATATAAAAATACAAACCTGAAATCAAAACAGAAAATGAAAAAGGAGTAAAGCCAGGAAAAAACAGAGGAAACAACCAAATCTGGCCCACGGCCCATTTCCTTTTTCTTATCCATCGCCCATGAGCAACTCTAGTCACCCAACCGAAGCCCGGTAACAGCCCAAGACCAGCCCAACCTGCCTTTCTCTCTGGTTGACAAGTGGGACCGAGGAAGGACCGCGGAGCAAATCAGAAAAGTTGCTAGGTGGTTTTCCATGAAAGGTACATCGTCGTCTTCCTCCCCGACGTCATAAGCAGCTGGCTGTCAGCATCGCCGCCGTCCGCCGGCGCGCCATGACGTCCGGCCGCGCCAAGATCCACGCCACCGCTCATGGTCGTCTACAAGTAGCCTAAATGCCACCAGAGAACCCTAATCCTCTTCTTCCTCTTCGATTTCTCCTAGTAGCCGAAAACCTAGCTCGCCGGTGTTTGTTGTTCTGGCCACGTCCGACCACCTCTTGATTCGTCGAGATGTCTGGGAACTCCGCCTTGTTCATCTCCATCGATTGCCCCGAAGCATGCATGCGGGCGAGGTCTCTACTGACGCAATCGAACCCTCGTTCCTCGTCTCCGGCCGTCGCGCTCGCCATTGATTCCGGCCACGATTCACCTTGCCGAGCTCTTATTCACGCTCCTGGTGAGCTACTGATCATGCTATTCCTCTCCGTTGATTCGATTGCTTCCTGAATTGAGTCACCGTCGTGCGTCGCCGTGCACAACCGTCAGACGCTATCGTGTTCCACTCGCCGGTGAACATTTCTTGGCGGCGCCACCACAGTTAGACTCCTCGCGTTGTCCTTATTCCAACCAACACAACCGCAGTTGTGCGCGTGCGTTCGGGATCGCTCGATCGATCATCGATCTGAGAGGGATCCGGCGGGATGACGTCATGCTTACGCCGGGTCAGCTCATTTGACCGATCGTTGCCCATGTGGCGTGTGACGTGGTCCCTGGCCCACCTGTCATTGGCTGTGGGTAGAGGTTGGGCCAGTAACAAATGAATTCACCAATCTGAGGGATGATGTGGCCGATGGCCCACTAGTCAGTGACTTAGTCTAGGTTAGCTCAGGTGTAAAAAGTAATTTCTGTTTAGGAAATAGATAAAAATATTATAAGATTAAATATGAATATTTCCTGAAATAGAATATAATGATTAAATCTTGTTTCATTAATAACTTTTATTTTATAAATCAGGAAAATACATATAATATATGAAAACGTTTAGAAAAATAAAATCTACAACTTAAAACTATTATTAAAATTTATTATGATGATTATTTAAATAAATATTATTTAATAAAGGTTTTGTAATATACCAAAATGATCACAAAAATAATACCTACATTTTTTAAATGTGATATTCCACTTTTGAGTGAAATAAAAAGTTAAACACTTTTATAACTTGAACTTAAACCTATCTCCTTAATTATAATTCATATTAAGGTAAATAAAACTTGTAAATAATTCTAAAATTAACTAATTAATTCTAATAAATAGTATTAGTCTTAAATATTGATAATAAGAAGTTAAAATGCTTCAAAACATTTTAATACAATTTTATTAAATTATCTTTCAACCATAAATATAAATTATTTTATAAAAGAATCCTTATCTAATACAAAATCTCCAAGAATAATTGTAATAAGATAAAACCCATTCTTTTACTTCAACTACAAGTTATAAACAAACCAAAACACTATATTGAATCCATAAGTAGTTAAGTAATATTATTTCTTTGTTTACAAACTATAACCACTCATCCATAAAAAGGAAAATGATCCTATCCCACTAAACAATTAGGAAACCACTATTCAAAAGAAGTAATGCCATTCTTAAGTAACTCTGAGGAAAACAATATAAAGTTACAAGTATCATAAGTAATACACCCCAAGTCTATCTACAATCTTAAAGTTACTTATAGTTACCAATCTTCTTGTATAATGCTAAAGACCTCATTATATGCTTTATAGTTAACTTTGGTCTGTTATAATTAAGTTTTAAAGCATCTTAATATCAAACCAACTCAGTTAAAAACCAAGATAGATAAGTCTCAAATACTACTAATTTCATTATTCCAGTAAAGGCAGTTCTTTCTAACTTAAAGACTATAACTAGAAAGAACACCTCATAAGGTTAACTTAAGAGCTTAAATGCTTCTGCTTAGTCGAGTAAGATTTTCTTCAAATGTTATTCATTTTGCCACTTCAATCAACATATGACAATTAATAGTAAATGCCTTACTTTATACTTTACTTGTATAATAAGATTGTTAATACTTAAATTCTTTATAAATGACATTACTTGTAAAGTAAAACTTGAAGATAAACAATTAAGATGTAATCAACCTTGAGTAGCATTCCATACTGTGTATTTTGTTGTTGTATAAATACCTGTTGTTTTCCACACACTCACAAGCCTTAATAAGAAGCACACGTATGAAACTTAATCTAAAAGGGCAACACATTCCAAGGAAACCCTTTCCAGTATCCAAACCCTAGAACAATGTTATTCTCGGGATTCGCGTTTATCAACTTGCAAGTCATTACTTATGCATAAAAGCATCTTGCTTCTTTAAACATTAGTCCTAACCGGACCAATGATGCAGATTTCAACTATTGGATCTTATATTGTCTTGAAGACCGTGAGTGTATAATCTTGCAATCACAAAAGGCAAGTTCACACTTGCTCATGTCCTTTGATTATTTTCTGTAAAGTATTTTACAAATCCAGTGTTTCCATCACCTGCATTTAAAAAAGGAAAGAAAACACTATTTTCATAATAATGTGATTATAGGTTATTTACCATGAGGTAATAACCTACTATAAGAGTTCCGGTGGTAAAGGAACATATTATCTAGGACTTAACAACCAATGTCGCCAGTGATTCTTGCGCCGTATATTACGCGTTGACCATGAGATTTGGAATGGGATAGAGAAGTCAGCTGTATCTTTTCCCTCTCGCATGGAGCTGGATGCGCGGGTCGTGGCTGTTATCACTCGTAGCATGCATATTATTTATGGTAATTCGTAGAGGATATGCAGCATATGGGTGGGAGCCCTCAACGTCCCACGATAGTTCCGGCATCTGAACGATCTGTACTGCCATTGCCGTAATTCAATAGGTGGGCTGGCGTACACCAAGGAGACATGCGGGGTCGTGGAGAAGGCAGTGATTGGCTTGGATCTTAGTCTGGGCCTCACACCAAGGAAGTGTGAACGAAACTGCAATTCGGATGTGCAACAAAGCTAAGATCTCTCATGGGTAAAGTGACGCACCTCTGCAGAGTGTAAGAACTGTAACTTGTTACTCCCTGTTCCGGGAAGGAGCTGCGAACGCGGCGGGAAAGGAACCCCATGAAAGTGCTGGTAAACCCGTGAAGGCTGACGGACATAGCTTTTCATAATAAAATCAACCTTTGAAGAAATTTCTACGAAAATTTGCATGGCGTACGACCTATGGTCTGTGGCTGTAGCTATAGTGCATCAAACACTCATTTTCTAGTGAACTTGCTGAGTACGCTCGTACTCAAAGTATCTTCTTAACCCTTGCTAGGTTCCAAAGTCAGTACAGACGATGTCTACATCAAGTTATGCTCCAAGAATCATCATTAAAAGCTAAAACTCTTCAATAAAGTCAAGAAAGTCAACATATACATCAACTCAAGTGAAGACGAAGTTGCTGATTAGATAGGAATAGAATTTCTAACCATAGAACCTACTTCTGTAGAGTATTGCAATAACAGCAATGCAAGCGAGTAGTTCAGCTACTAGTTTTATAAGTACGGTAGCTATGAGTTATTTATTCTTAATTCCTCTTCGTAAGAAGTTTCTTTCTCTCTCTTTAACCTAGAGTGTTCTCTGGATCTTGTGTAAAGAGTTGAGTTGTAACCTATAGTCATGTCTTGGACCTGCTGTGTTTCTGTTGTACTACTCTGAGGGATGTAATACTAGTGAACGGTGTTTCATTGGTGTTATGTCAATGACTATAATGTACTACATCATGTAGTGGTATGCTAGGTCACCGCAGTTGGTATCAGAGCATATGCTTTGACCTTAGGATAAAACCCTTTTAGGAAGATCTGTAGGTTGGATAGTGACTATAGGAGCCATCTTATCTAAACCAAATATTCATATGACTTGTGATGAGTATCCACTTGAGGATAACCTTGTAACACCTAAGTCAGATGTTAAGTCATTCTTTCTTAGGAGTAATTATTTTATCTTTTCTCAAGTATAGTGCTCTTTAGTGTCCTTCGAGGGAGACATAACCCACCAAGATATTGTAGGAAAGTCAATTGGTCACAGTATATTAGGATCAAGTTTAAGACATCAATCGAAGTAGTCTTAATGGTGTAGCCTAATCCTAGAATATAAGTAAGAACAATAAAATCTTAGTGTCAGTTGATACCCAAAGACAACATGATGTATATCATTAGGATAAATGTTGATGTAATGAGTATTAATCATGTGGGATTCACTTGAGAGTTCTACGTGATGGAGTGAAATTAGGTCAAGATTGAATGATAGTACTATGAGAAATAAAGTCATCATAGTTAGATTATCTCTTAAATAATGATGAATAAGTAAAACATAACAAGATCATGGTGAGATTAGCTTCGAAACCATGATGTAAGTGTAAATATGACAAATACTTAGTGAGTTATCTTGAGGTAGAGGTAAGATAATAACATGGTATAGTTATGACAGAGGTTTTAAATGCTAAGAATTTCCAATAATCTTTGGTTTAAGTAGCAAATAGAATCCAATTATTATTTTGGAGTAATCATGTGAGGATAGTTTATTAATAAAGGAAGGTTGAATATAGTTAATCATTCCAAAGGTGAGACCAAAGGTTAGTCAAAACCAAATTTGAGACCACTTTGCTTAATATTATCCTGTTGCACTTAAGCAATTTGGGTAATTATTGAGATAAAGAATAGTTTGACTCCATGTGCTAAGTATCACAATGAAAACCTATACGAGGAGATGTCATATACTACACAACTAAGCCTGAATTCTAGAGATAATATACTCAACTACTATATTGTGGGCTTAGAATATTGTGTGTTATATGTACCATATTTGGATTTATTTGTTTTCTTGGATCTTCTTGATCGACTAGATCTGTACATGAAGTTTGACTTGGTGTGCAAATGCATGTTGCAACATCCAGTCATTACTTGATGTTATAGACCTAGATAGGAATGGGAATTCGTGTAAGAGAGTGACGAGTTTCGAAGACCTAGATGAAGACCTACTTGAAGAGTAAAGCCAAATAAAAGGAGTATTAACGCTATTTGAAGGATGGATCAATCATAGATCATCACTACTCAGTAATAAGAAGGAAGATTAGTGTAGAAGATGTATGGAGCAACAAGAAGTAATGAACTTAAAGTTCGTTCAAAGTAGGTAATGTTGCTAAGAAGTAATGGAGTAATTGTACCGAGTTCATGGAAGTATCATGAATAAGTACAAAGAAGTAGCTTTGGAACCAAAATGGTATTCAGGCCCTGAAAGTTCAGAGAGAATGCCATACGGATGTTGGAAGCCGTAGGATAATACCTACAACCTAGGATGGTTCGCAGCGGGTAATTATCCGCAGCTGGTATCTGATCCATAGCTAGTAATTGATCCACAGTTGGTATCTTCTCCGCAGCTGGTAATTGGTTGACATAGTTAACCAGATTATCTAAATGGTTGCATAAAGAGCATAAAATTTGGCCTAAGCTAAATAAGACCTAAAGGAGTATAAAACTTAAGCGATTGTCTTTCGAGACTTTTCGCGAAAATTGACCCATCAAAGCGAAAATGTCCGAATATTAAGTACGACATGTAGTGCTGAAAGATTTGCTTCGGAGATCCACAACTGTGTGGATACACCGTACAATCTTTCATCAAACTCTAACCAGGTAGAGTATAAGATGGATAGAGCCCAACATTCTAATTATTAAGCCAATAAATACTAAATAGATAGTTGAAGACTATTAGTAAACCCTAAGGGGGAGAGTACACATTATAAATGAAAGTCGAAGAAGTACTATAGGTGATAATGAAAGATTATCCAAAGCCTAATAAGGTAAAAGCTTGAAGGTGATAAAAGATTAATCCTAACAGATTAATTCTAGAAGAAATAACTCTGAAGTGATCCTTAAGAGGTAATAGAGCACATCCATTTGGGCATGTGTAGAGGACAAGAAATTCCAATGGGTATGGACTAAATGTGTTCAAATCCCAATCTTTGGAAGGACTACCAATACAACTCATACAATGATAAATCAAAGATTAGTCTTTTGACTATAACTATTGGCTAACAGAAATTTAAAACCGTTTTAGTGAGACTTCCTAGACTTTGCATAATATAGTAAGGAAGCTTGACGATCAAGTAAAGGAGTTGGAATAGAATACCTACTTAGGAAAATGAACTAAAGAAAATATCACTAATTAAGGAGTTTATAATAAAGACATATCCCTACAGTAGAATAGTAGGAGAACTTTGGAGTATTGGAGACACCCAGTTAAAAATTGCCAAGTATAATGAGGATTCAAGGAAAAGATCTGGGTATGGGATATTACAATTATTCCCATTGAGGTTAACATGGAGTTGAGACATATCGTAATCATTGCAAGCCAATTCCTTACTCTGAAACATGAGAGTGGGAACTTCGAGGACGAAGTTTATTTTAAGGCGGAGAGTCTGTAACATCCCAGCATTAGAGCTTAGAAATAAGCTGAACACAGATGTGTGCATTGCATTCATGCATAGAAAATCTGAATAATTTTCGCGCTTTTAAATAAAAACTTGTCAAAGTGATTGAAGCTTCTCTTAACCTGATGGAATTGAAGTAGATCATCAAGTTGACTGCGATAAGTTTCAATATGACCTTTGCTAAAATCTTATTTCAGGTAAACATGATTTGATCTAAGGGTAGATCAAATGTAATAAAATTAAACCCTAATACATTACTTAGTGATTTATACTTGATCCTTAGGTGATCATATCATAGTATTCATTATAATCACTCATGAGTACCAAGTGAAGGATATAACACAAATAATAAGAATGTAACAACTATATCTTAATCTCATCTACTTATACCATGAGTATCATGGAATTACCTAACTTTAACTCTCTAGTGAGATTAAGTAGGAAAGAAACCAAGTCAAGACCATTCATTATATATCTTTCTTTCCATATCAATCTTCATCATCTCTATTGAATCCTATCTTTATATTTGTTTTTCATCAATATTGAGAAATCAACTATTGATTCACCAATTCTTAACTTATCAATTCTTAACCTATTAACTCTTGTCCTTATTATAGCATTCACTTAAGGCTTATAAAGAAAGAAGTAAGAAGAGGTAAATAGTTATGCTAGTTATAGATGTTATCTATAGGATGAGAGTGATTGGAGGAAATCAAATCAATATAGTAACAAAGAAGATTACAAGGATAAAGTCTAAAGATAGTTACCAAGAGTAGTCCTATTGGATCAAGTAGGTATAGCCAATGAATCATATCTCTTAATCCAATAGAGCTAGATTGTTGTATTGATGAAGCCTTGATTATCCAATTGGAAACCTAGACCACATAGGATTATAATGACCATGCTTTATTCACCAATATTGAATGCTTATACCATGTATAAGTGACATTGGAGGATAAAACATGATTGAACCATAGTATTGATTTATTATCCTAGATTAGTCATTACCAGTCACATTAATATAATGTGAGGTTGGAATGTTAGATATTGGAGTCAAGTAGAGACAAGATAGTAGGATTAAAATGATGTTAGAGCAACATTGGATTTAAGAAGTAGTATTTTCCTCTTGGGAAATACTAAACACTAGAGGAGAGTAGAACTTGATATAAACCTCTACTAGAGTAGTATTTGTGGTGGATGATTTTGGAAGGGTATGAATGGAGTTAGAGGTTACCACTTGTTGGGTTAGAGATTATTAATAGTAGAATAGTTGTTATAGCCAGGTATAAATATGAGAATATTATGAAAGCTTTAGTGTTAAGCATATTGCATTTATAAATGGATTTAGAATAATAAAGGGAGAATAAGAATATTCTATAAAGCAAAGCTCATCATGTTAACACATGCTGATGGATAGGAAGAAGTAGCATATCTAGGAAAGAAATTGCTTAATTAGAAGTCCAGAATTATGATGTATGGAATATAGGAATCCTTGTTAAATCGTAAACCCTAAATCTTTAACCAAATAGAGTATCCATCTCCAATAATTGATCTATCATCTTGTTTCCCAATGCTTTATAGGAATGTTTTGCTATAACAAATCAACTAAGCACATATTTATCATTTCGAATTATCATAACCATATGTGTTTAGGAGTTATCTTTATCAAATCCTTTTCATGAGACATTCCAGATAACATCATTCTGATCTCAAACATAAAGACAATGTGTTTAGCCATTAATCCTTATTCACATCAATAAAATAAATATGAGAATATTAAATCTTATAAGAACTTATTGTAAGCATTTTCAATTTAAACTTTAAATATTTTGTTAGTAATAGTAAAAAATATATACATTGCCATTTCCTAAATTATGAGAATAATATTAACCCTATTAAGTACTCAAAACCTTATGAAGTACCAATGAATATAAAAGTTGCCTTAATATTATGTATTAATAAGAATAAAATCTCATTAGTTAGTAGTAATACATTCTATAAAAAGTTTATGAATTTTTGTCAAATTAAGTTCATATTATTGGTCCTCACAAATAATAATAGAAAAGGTATCTATATAATGAAAATAAAGAAACCCTAAACAATATATAATAAAATTTCACCAATTGATTCTTAATAGCTTCAATATTACTGTAATTATTCAGAAAATAAATTCCATAAAGAAATTTCAATCAAATATAAAAATACAAACCTGAAATCAAAACAGAAAATAAAAAAGGAGTAAAGCCAGGAAAAAACAGAGGAAACAACTAAATCTGGCCCACGACCCATTTCCTTTTTCTTATCCATCGCCCACGAGCCACTCCAGTCACCCAACCGAAGCCCGGTAACAGCCCAAGACTAGCCCAACCTGCCTTTCTCTCTGGTTGACAAGTGGGACCGAGGAAGGACCGTGGAGCAAATCAGAAAAGTTGCTAGGGGTTTTTTCACGAAAGGTACATCGTCGTCTTCCTCCCCGACGTCACAAGCAGCTGGCTGTCAGCATCGCCGCCGTCCGCCGCCGCGCCATGACGTTCGGCCACGCCAAGATCCACGCCACCGCTCATGGTCGTCTACAAGTAGCCTAAACGCCGCCGGAGAATCCTAATCCTCTTCTTCCTCTTCGATTTCTCCCAGTAGCCGAAAACCTAGCTCGCCGGTGTTCGTCGTTCCGGCCACGTCCGACCACCTATTGAATCGCCGAGATGTCTGGGAACTCCGCCTTGTTCATCTCCGTCGATTGCCCTGAAGCATGCATGCGGGCGAGGTCTCCACTGACGCAATCGAACCCTCGTTCCTCGTCTCTGGTCGTCGCGCTCGCCATCGATTCCGGCCACGATTCACCTCGCCGAGCTCTTCTTCACGCTCCTAGTGAGCTACTGATCACGCTATTCCTCTCCGTTGATTCGATTGCTTCCTGAATCGAGCCACCGTCGTGCGTCGCCATGCACAGCCGTCAGACGCTGTCGTGTTCCACTCGCCGGTGACCATTTCTTGGCGGCGCCACCACAGTTAGACTCCTCGCGTTGTCCTCGTTCTAAAGAACACAACCGCAACCGCGCGCGCGTTCGGGATCGCTCGATCTATCATCGATCTGAGAGGGATCCGGCGGGATGACGTCATGCTTACGCCGGGTCAGCTCGTTTGACCGATCATTGCCCATGTGGCATGTGACGTGGTCCCTGGCCCACCTGTCATTGGCTGTGGGTAGAGGTTGGGCCAGTAACAAATGAATTCACCAATCTGAGGGATGATGTGGCCGATGGACCACTAGTCAGTGACTTAGTCTAGGTTACCTCAGGTGTAAAATGTAATTTCTGTTTAGGAAATAGATAAAAACATTATAAGATTAAATATGAATATTTCCTGAAATAGAATATAATGATTAAATATTGTTTCATTAATAACTTTTATTTTATAAATCAGAAAAATACATATAATATATGAAAATGTTTAGAAAAATAAATCTACAACTTAAAACTATAATTAAAAATTATTATGATTATTTAAATTAATAAAGGTTTTGTAAGTAATAATACTTTGATAATTAATATT
Source organism: Avena sativa (assembly GCA_916181665.1). Lineage (NCBI taxonomy): Eukaryota > Viridiplantae > Streptophyta > Magnoliopsida > Poales > Poaceae > Avena > Avena sativa. Next base: position 157,549,769 of record OV702294.1, on the reverse strand, counting down.
TTAATAATGGTAAATTTTAAAAATATAAATAAAATACCAAAAATCTTAGAAAAATAAGAATTAGAGTTTAAAACTATAATCATGCATTATTATTCCTCTTCATTAAATAATTATTATTTATTAAGTATTTATAAAGTAATAAACCTTATTAAAATCATATCTTATTATTTTGAAATCACAAAAATAAATGTAATATACCAAAATGATCACAAAGATAATACCTACATGCTTAAAATGTGATATTCCACTTTTGAGTTAAATAAAAAGTTAAACACTTTTATAACTTGAACTTAAACCTATCTCCCTAATTAATAATTAATATTAAGGTAAATAAAACTTGTAAATAATTCTAAAAATTAACTAATTAAGTCTAATAAATAGTATTAGTCTTAAATATTGATAATAAGAAGTTAAAATGCTTCAAAACATTTTAATACAATTTTATTAAATTATCTTTCAACCATAAGTATAAATTATTTTATAAAAGAATCCTTATCTAATACAAAATCTCCAAGAATAATTGTAATAAGATAAAACCCATTCTTTTACTTCAACTACAAGTTATAAACAAACCAAAACACTATATTGAATCCACAAGTAGTTAAGTAATATTATTTCTTTGTTTACAAACTATAACCACTCATCCATAAAAAGGAAAATGATCCTATCCCACTAAACAATTAGGAAACCACTATTCAAAAGTAATGTCATTCTTAAGTAACTCTGAGGAAAACAATATAAAGTGAACAAGATACAAGTATCATAAGTAATACACCCTAAGTCTATCTACAATCTTAAAGTTACTTATAGTTACCAATCTTCAAGTATAATGCTAAAGACCTCATTATATGCTTTATAGTTAACTTTGGTCTGTTATAATTAAGTTTTAAAGCATCTTAATATCAAACCAACTCAGTTAAAAACCAAGATAGATAAGTCTCAAATACTACTAATTTCATTATTCCAGTAAAGGCAATTCTTTCTAACTTAAAGACTATAACTAGAAAGAACACCTCATAAGGTTAACTTAAGAGCTTAAATGCTTCTGCTTAGTCGAGTAAGATTTTCTTCAAATGTTATTCATTTTGCCACTTCAATCAACATATGACAATTAATAGTAAACGCCTTACTTTATACTTTACTTGTATAATAAGATTGTTAATACTTAAATTCTTTATAAATGACATTACTTGTAAAGTAAAACTTGAAGATAAACAATTAAGATGTAATCAACCTTTAGTAGCATTCCATATTGTGTATTTTGTTGTTGTATAAATACCTGTTGTTTTCCACACACACTCACAAGCCTTAATAAGAAGCACATGTATGAAACTTAATCTAAAAGGGCAACACATTCCAAGGAAATCCTTTCCAGTATCCAAACCCTAGAACAATGTTATTCTCGGGATTCGCGTTTATCAAATTGCATTACATTACTTATGCATAGAAGCATCTTGCTTCTTTAAACATTAGTCCTTACCAGACCAATGATGCATATTTCGACTATTGGATCTTATATTGTCTTGAAGACCGTGAGTGCATAATCTTGCAATCACAAAAGGCAAGTTCACACTTGCTCATGTCCTTTGATTATTTTCTGGAAAGTATTTTACAAATCCAGTGTTGCCATCACCTGCATTTAAAAAAGGACAGAAAACACTATTTTCATAATAATGTGATTATAGGTTATTTACCATGAGGTAATAACCTACTATAAGAGTTCCGGTGGTAAAGGAACATATTATTTAGGACTTAACAACCAATGTCGCCAGTGATTCTTGCGCTGTATATTACGTAGAACATATTTACCATGAGATTTGGAATGGGACAGAGAAGTCAGCTATATCTTTTCCCTCTCGCATGGAGCTGGATGTGCGGGTCGTGACTGTTATCACTCGTAGCGTGCATATTATTTATGGTAATTCGTAGAGGATATGCAGCATATGGGTGGGATCCCTCAACGTCCCACGATAGTTCCGGCATCTGAACGGTCTGTACTGCCATTGCCATAATTCAATAGGTGGGCTGGCGTACACCAAGGAGACATGCGGGGTCGTGGAGAAGGCAGTAATTGGCTTGGATATTAGTCTGGGCCTCACACCAAGGAAGTGTGAACGAACTTGCAATTCGGATGTGCAACAAAGCTAAGATCTCTCATGGGTAAAGTGACGCACCTCTGCAGAGTGTAAGAACTGTAACTTGTTACTCCCTGTTCCGGGAAGAAGCTGCGAACGCGGCGGGAAAGGAACCCCATGAAGGTTCTAGTAAACCCGTGAAGGCCGACGGACATAGCTTTTCATAATAAAAGCAACCTTTGAAGAAATGTCTACAAAAATTTGCATGGCCTACGACCTATGGTCTGTGGCTGTAGCTATAGTGCACCAAACACTCCTTTTCTAGTGAACTTGCTGAGTACGCTCATACTCAAAGTATCTTCTTAACCCTTGCTAGGTTCCAAAGTCAGTACAGACGATGTCTACATCAAGTTATGCTCTAGGAATCATCATTAAAAACTAAAACTCTTCAATAAAGTCAAGAAAGTCAAAATATACATCAACTCAAGTGAAGACGAAGTTGCTGATTAGATAAGAATAGAATTTCTAACTATAGAACCTACTTCTATAGAGTATTGCAATAGCAGCAAAGCAAGCTAGTAGTTTAGCTACTAGTTTTATAAGTATGGTAGCTATGAGTTATTTATTCTTAATTCCTCTTCGTAAGAATTTCTTTCTCTCTCTTTAACCTAGAGTGTTCTCTGGATCTTGTGTAAAGAGTTGAGTTGTAACCTATAGTCATGTCTTGGACCTGTTGTGTTTCTGTTGTACTAATCTGAGGGATGTAATACTAGTGAACGGTGTTTCATTGGTGTTATGTCAATGACTATAGTGTACTACATCATGCAGTGGTATGCTAGGTCACCACAGTTTCCCTTTGTAAAGCAGAGATTTTAGACCAAGCTTCTTTAAAACTCTTTTCACCTTTTTGCTTGAAAGCAAAGATCTCTTCCATAGGTGTCAGAGAGATAGGACCAAAACCAGACATGGTAGCAACCAGGGTAGGAACTAATTTTTTTGTGTTTGATAAGAAAAGGCAAACCAAACTAAACTATTTTTTTGGTGTTTTTGATAAAAAGAGGCAAACAAAAACAAGCAAAAGAAACTAAGCAAACTAAAAACAAAGTAAAGAGAAAGGTTAAGGAGGATTCTCCTTGTGAAGACGTCCTTGGCCTCCCCGGCAACGGCGCCAGAAAACTTGTTGATGGCTCAGTTGATGTGGAGCATGTTGGGAACCCCAAGAGCAAGGTGTGAAGCAGCACAACAGCAAGTCTTCCCTCAGTAAGAAACCGAGGTTATCGAACCAGTAGGAGGAAGGAAACTTCACACAGGTGTTGCCAGCAACGTGGAAACCTGCAGAACACAAACTCAAGACTTTGCCCCAACTAACAGTGAGGTTGTCAATCTCACCGGTTGTTGTAAGAAAGGATTAACTATATGGTGTGGAAGATAATGGTTTGCAGCAAGTAAACCTGTAACAGTGGAAGATGTATCAATGGTAAAGATTGGACCGGGGTCCATAGTTCACTAGAGGTGCTCTCCTTAGATAAAAAACATGGCATGAAGGGTAAACAAGTTACAGCAGGGCAATTGACAGGAACTGAGCATGGCATAACAATGCAATACTAGACAAAAAGATCCTATGAGATTCGATTGGGCAATACAACAATATACATAGACCGCCATCCAACTTCATCTATGACTATAAGTCCACCTTCAGGTTATCATCCGAGCCCTCCAGTATTAAGTTGCAAGCAACAGACAACTGCTTTAAGAAAAGTGTGTAAGGTAAACAATACAATTGTTCCATGAACAAGAGACTGTTTTTTCTCCCTAGTGGCAATAGCACATCTACAACCGAAGAGATTTCTGTCACTTCCCTTGGAAACTAGAGGAATGAACCCACTATCGAGCATAAATACCCCCTCTTGGAGTCACTAGCAACTACTTGGCCAAGATAGCTACTAACAATAGAGAGCATGCAAGATCACAAACAACACAGACATGATAGAATCAAATAGACAAAACCATTAATCAATCTGACATAGTAATCTCAATATCTATCGGATCCCCGCAAACACAACATGCATGATTACAAATAGATTAGAGCTTGATCATGAACGGAGCTCTCAAGATCTATACATGAAAGCACAAGGAGGATATAAAACCATCTAGCTACTACATGGACCCGTAGTCCAAGGTGGAACTACTCACGCTTCATACCGGAGAAGAAGGCCTCTGGGATGATCTCCCCTCCGGCAGGGTGCCGTGAAGAACTTCAAATCCCGCCGATCTAGGGACAATGGTGGTGGCGGCGGCTACATAAGGTTTCGTGGAGTTTTGATCGGGTGCCTAGGGTTTCTGCATCAGGGGCTTCTTATAGGCGAATGGGCGAGCTAGGAAGGCCACCAGGGGGCCACACCCTACCCAGGCGCGGGGTGGGCCCACCCACGCCTAGGGGGGTCTGGCCGCCCTATGGTGCCCCTCTGTCTCGTCTTCTGGCTTCGTGTCGCCCACGGTAAAATATTTACTTTGGTTTTTGTCCCGTCCAATTCCGAGAATATTGATTTTCTGCCTTTCTAGAACCAAAAACAGAAGAAAACAGGCAACTAGCACTATGGCAACTTGTTAATAGGTTAGTTCCAGAAAAGATATAAAAACACCTCAAAGTGTAGACAAAGCAAAGCAAAGTAGATACTAAACAAGCATGGAGCATCAAAAATTATAGATACGTTTCCGACGTATTAGTAACTCCAAGAGGAAGTATTTATGCTCGATAGTAGGTTCATGCCTCTAGTAATCTGGGAGAGTGACAGAAACTTCTAAGGTTGTAGATGTGTTGTTGCTACTAGAGAGAAAACAACAATCCTTTGTCTAAGGGCAATTGTATTTTTTACTTTACACACTTTGCTTAATGCATTTATCTGTTGCTTGCAACTTAATACTGGAAGGGGTTCAGATGATAACCTAAAGGTGGATTATTAGTCATAGATGCAGTTGGATTACGTTCTATGTATTATGTTGTAATGCCCAAACAAATCACGTAGGAATCAAGATGTCTAGTATATACATTGTTATGCATTTTCAATCTGTCAATTGCCCCGCTGTAATTTGTTCACCCAACATTCTATTTATCTTATGGAGCACACCTCTAGTGAACTATGGACCCCGGTCCATTCCTTTATCATTGATATACCATCTATTATTTACCATTTACTATTTACTTTCTACAAGCAATTACTATCTTCCACACTATACATTTAATCATTTGTTTTCAGCAAAACCAGTGAGATTGACAACCTCACTGTAAGTTGGGGCAACGTTCTGTGGTTGTGTTTTGTGTAGGTTTCAATTTGGTAGCAACACCTTGGAGTTGTTTACTTACTCCTACTGGTTCGATAACCTTGGTTTCATAACTGAGGAAAACTTGCTGATGTGCTCATCATACCTTCCTCTTGGGGTTCCCAACAAGCTCTACATATCTGATCCATCACCCCGCGCGAAGAAACCCTATCCGCGTGATCGCCTCCCGATCGCCTCTAGCATAACTACCGTGTGTGGTGGAACCAAATTGTTACCGACCGATCTCTCTATGTTCCCTGCAGCATCGCTTGTCTCTGAAAGCACCACCGGCCATACCTCAAAGCGACACGGTTGGCAGCACTGTAGCTTGTCGCAGGCATTATCATCGCCAGACTCTGACAACACCTTTGGCCATGGTTGTGCCTACCGCTCGTAGGACGTCCAACCATTGCTGGCAGCACTTTCGGTTGCTACTCACAGCACCACAACCTATTGCTTACAACATCATCATGCCCTTCTCATAGCACCGCCTTGGGTCGTCTCGTTCACTGCGAGGAGCAACGAACCTCATTAGCTGCTTTCTAGGTTAATCCATCATCAAGAGTACTACTCCCTCCATTTCAAAATGTAAGATGTTTTAGTTTTTGTGAAACGAATGTATCTAGATCCCTTTTATGTGTAGGTTCGCTAAAACAACTTATATTTAAAACCGAGGGAGTAGTTTATTACTTATTATGGCATGTTCAATAGTTTGGAGATGAAGGAAAGTTCTTTTTCGATAACATATCATTTCTATTTCACGCTAGATGTTGTTAGACATAGAATCATGTACATATACGGCATAGTTTAAAATGATTATTTTCCCTACAATATGAGCATGTACTACGCATCTTCACATCAACCTCTATATAAACTTGTTCACATGGTAGAGATACAGAAACCTAACTTTTGTAGGAACAAATAAGAACTTTATTTACCTCCTCGAAACAGGCTTTTGTCCCATTTTATAAATAAAGCCACAACCGAGTATAGGGTTCAACAGACACACAAGCACCAAAGTGCCAAAGGAAAAGAAAAGGTACTAGTCGCTGGGGCAACAACACAACACAATCCAAAAGGAAAAACAAAAAAATGTGATGAGAGATAGCCCTCTAGTCCTTCTCCTCAGGGGTGAGGCGGCCAGGAGACACAAAGCTCCGCGCCACCGCTCTCAAGACCTGAAGGATTCCATCCAGATGCTCTAGATCCCGCTGCTTAGATAGCGGGTACCAATGCTGCATGTAAGCAAGAAAAGCAAAAAACAGAATCAGATGCGAGTCGCAGAAAGATCCTTTCTATCACCATCTTATTACAAATGTTCCACAATGTCCAGGTAAGGGCTGCAAACACAAGCCAGAAGAGGTGGCGCCTCCTTCCCGCACGGTTTGCCTCCGTCCCTAGAAACTCACCAAGCTCTTGGGCCTGCCAGCGCTTCCCGGATAAATCTCTAAAGAAACTGAGCAGTAGGTAACGTGAACATTATGTGGGAGCAAGTCTCCAGAGTCCCACATAATGGGCACAATCCATTGCCAGACCCGTTGCGTTTTGACACCTCCACCCCTGAGGGAAGACAATCCCGTAACAGCAGCCACAGAAAGATCCTCTGGCTAAGGGGTAGGGGTGCCTTCCATAGATGGATCTTCCACGGGAGCTCTGGTCCATGAAACAAGGTCCTATAAGCCGAACTAACCTAAAACACCCCCGAAGGAGACTAGCGCCAGGTCACCCCGTCCCTCTCGACTGAGAGGGATGTAGGTAGGATGCCTCACAGTCACAAGAAGTCAGATGCTTCGGCATCACTGGAGGTTCTCCGGAACGGGATGTTCCAGGTGCCCCTGCTCCGCCTCTGCCACTTACATCATGGGAACGACACAAATGGCGAAAAGGGCCGGGAACTCCTGACATAGAGGAGTATTCCCAAGCTAGGGATCCAGCCAGAAGAGAACTCTTGTACCATTTCCCACGGCGAAGAGTGCCCTCTCTTGATGATATGCTTAATGTCTTGGATGGCTCGCCAAAACTGGGATCCCTACTGACGCTCGCATGCCAATAGGGGTCGACCCCTAAGATACTTGGTCACCCATTCATGATAAATCTTCTATCAAACTTCCAAAGGTATTATATCTATGGTGACTATTATGGTGCGTGTTAATTTTCTATAAGGTTGATCAAACTTAGAAAAAAGTTCACTCAAGAAAAAATTTAAAAGTACACTTATTAATGGATGGATAGTGAACCATACAATCCAGGTGCATGTTAAAATTTATCCTTTTAATATGAACTCAACCAATGCGCCTATTTTGTACTTTCATGTGTATGGTCCGGCCTCTGCAGATAGTGTTGAGCAATTTTCGTGTACTCTACGACGGAGCGCTCGTCTTCTATGAGTTAGATCACTAAATCACTAAGCGTATATAGCACTTGTGATGGTGGAAATAATAATTTTTGAAACCGGTTTAACACATCAATATATTAATCATGTAACATGTAATTGTTGTAGATAGTGTTGAGCGTCCTTTGTGTACTCTACTATGTTACCGCTAACCTGATTAATTTGTTCGTAGGCAGTAGCCTTCTTAGTGATGGAAATAATAAGTTTTGCAACCGGTTTAACACACTATGTACTATATTACATTAATCATGTCCCATGTGATGCTGGAAACACTCTTAGGTGTTATGTTGTTTTCTCCACGGTGCGATATTTTTACATTACCACAACATGATATTTTTACTCTAAGGACCTCTATCTTGATTTTTATGGATACATAGAATTTTAATATGAAGCTGCGACAACTTTGTACATAGTGAGTTTGGGCAGTCCTTTAGAAATAAGAAATATGCTATTTTACATATAAATGACGTAGCGATAATTATATTACAGACTCATAGTGGCAGATTCTTTCATATTTGCATACCTAAAGTTGGCTTGAACGGGATTACATGTTTATATTTACTTATTGTTTTGTCTTCCTTATTATTCTGTCTCTTGGGATCTCCTCTCAGCTCTGCGATGTGTTATATGATCACTTCCCACCTTCGATCTCTTAGTTCTTCCTGTATAAAATCGTCACACGCCTGTGTTGTTTCTTGCCTTCTCTCGCGCCCTCGCTCTATTTTGTCGCTCACTCTTCTTCGCGCATCCACTCTTCTTCTCTCGCCTGCCTCTACGCTTGTGAGTTCGACTTCATGAGGCACGGAAGCCAAGGCACGTTTCTAATTGATTACAATAGATTGCCTTAATGTTCTTCTTTATCATCCATGGAGGTTAGTGCCCTAATGCTACAATGTTTTCGGCATTATGTTTTTCTTTCTCTCAATATTTAGTCGTCTCCGTGTACACTTTGGTATCGTTCTTGTCCGGCCTTCACGTATGTACTACCTCTATTTGGGATTATAAAGGATGAGAGCTTTTTATTTTGTTGGAGAATATAAGGCCTATCTTATTTATTAGTCTCTTTCTTTGAATGCATGTTCTTATTTTCCTCTCACGTGTCTCATGCATGTAAAACTATTGGAGCATGCATAGATTAATGAAGAGAGTTATAGAGGACGTGTTTGGTAGCCCGTTTCCCCATTTCTCACATGGGCCAGGAAGAAATAAGAGCGTTTGGTGTATTGGGCCGCATGTGTTTGTTGCATCGCACGAACTTTAAAGCAGCCAAAAAAATGACCCGCTGGGAACGCCGTTTTTGAGATTTTCTGCGGGGACAGGCCCCTCTCGTGCCAAAGGAGGGAAAAGCTGCGCCGCCCATGCGAGCTCGACGATGGCGCGAACCGCGGGTTTCTCTCAAAAGTTGGCGGGAGAAATTTCGTCACCGCCCGCTGTAGCGCGGTGGTATATATAACCACCCGCCACACCGATGTCCCTCGCCGCCATTTTCCCCATTCTTCGAGCTCTCAAGCCGGCGAGGTTCTTCATCGGTCAGAAGGCAAGCGGCGGTAACAAAGGTGGTGGTTGTAGGTCGGCCGGTGCAGGCGTTCTTCTCAAGATCTTCAGCGGCGACATGCTCCGCTCCTACGATGCCGGTGAGTTCCATCAAACCCCAGGTGTATTAGCTTTGATCTGTTAGCACCTCATAGATCTGATTGTAGTTTGCGGTAGATATATGTTGCCCAATGAACTGCTATGTATATTCATACATCGGTGTCTTTGTGGACTCGTTGCATGTTTAAGCTTGTGTTCATGCCTAGTATAGGTCCTGATATGTGCGACGGTGAGATCTTTAGGACATGACCACTGATGAGTTTATCTAGGCCCTCATGGATTCTCAGGAGACCTTTGTCACTGAAACCCAATTCCAGCTCCCGCCTCTGAGGCTTCCCTATGCTCAGCACACGGAGATCTAGTGTGCTCCCCTGATGACCGGGTACACGGTGGAGCAGATTGCAGAGCAAGCTGCCAAGATCTTGGCCAAGAAGAAAGCCATCAAGGCTGGCAAATCCCACAACACATGCCAGTGCAAGGGGGTGAAGGGCACCATGAAGTGGGAACCGTTCCTCTCAGCGTTCATGCTCAACCAGATGTGCGAGGTCATCAAGAGCGGCGTGAGGACGGAGAAGGGGTTCAAAGAGGTGCACCTCAACATTGTTGCCCATGATGTGTTTGAGTTTTGTGGCATCGAGGTGTCCTCCCAGCAGGTGTACAACCACCCACGTAAGTGGAGGACCAGGTGGATCCATATCTCCAAGCTCAGAGACCCTAGCGAAGCTAGCTGGGACGAGGATACATGCACCATCATCTTGGAGGAAGCCCACTACAGGGGACACATCTTGGTATTAACTAATTTCAGTTACATCCATACGATTCCCGTGTGTAACCTCGCTAACCTCCATGCAATTCCATGTCTCAGGATCACCCCAAGGATGTCGAGTATCTGAACAAGCTTGTCGCCAACTATAGGCAGATGGAGGCCATATTCTCCTTTGGCCTTGCCACTAGCAGGTTTGCAATGGGCTCCAGTGAGCCTCTTGGCGAGCCAAGCCCTGAATACATCCGGACCTAGGAGTCGGAGATAGTGGTGATTGATGACGAGGCCTAGACCGATGTCGCTGCAGGTTCTCCTGCCGCCTGTGTTGGTCAAGGCGGTAGCACAAATGCCTACATTGCTGGTGGCTTCGATCCTTGCAAGAAGAGGAAGAGTTCACTACTAGGAGAGGAGGACATCGTTGCCATAACATGCATGACCGAGGCCATGAAAGCAGTGGCGACCGTCATCACCACTGCTTCCCCTCCTGATGTGCACCTAGCTCTGTACGCCGCCATCATGGCCGCTAAAGGCTACAACCCAGAGGCTATGATGGTGGCGCTCAGCCACCTCTTCGACAACAGGGCTATGGGCAACAACTTTGTTCAGATGGCAGAGGACCACATGGATCTCTGGCTCAGGACCTTCCTGGCCAAGCACTACTACGTGTAGTGCTTGATCCCTGATCATGGAGATGGTGGCGGTAGTGCATGCATGATGAAGAAGAGGTTGTATATTTTTTCGTAGCTAGGGACTTGATGAAAACTTATGCTTGTCTACTGTGAGGTGGTATATACTAACCCCTCACATGATGGAGAACTTATGCGGTGGTAGGATTGCACCCCTTTTGATGTGGTGGTAGGATGACACCATAGATGTTGGTGGTGATTGGTTGGATCAAACTAACTTGGTAGGTTGGAACTTCTGATGCTTGTGCCCGTATGATCATGCATGCTTAACTAGTTTATGTTTATTGCCTTGTGTTGTTTGTAAACTTGATCTTCCTGCTTTAGTTGTGATCCTTGCATGTGTTATGTCTCATAGAAATACAACTGGTATGTGGTCTACTATGGTAAGCAGCCAGGAATATACAAGACATTGTGAGGAGTGTAGCCAACAAGTGATAGGTTACCAGCATAACCTCCATAAGGGGTTTAAGACTTTAGAGCAGGAACAAAAAGGCTACTCTGAGTTCTTAGCAAAGCGTCCACAAAAGGCATAGCCATCGCAAGATATGAACATCAATTTCACTCCACCGCCATCAGTTCATCAACAAGTTCGTCCACATGAGCAGTTTCCACCGATAGAAGGTGAAAGTATGATCAAAGACATCATCATCGTCGGCCTGATCATGTAGATTGTGTACTGCCAGTTGCTCTGATTCATGTGAACGATCATGTAAGATCTTAAACCCTCATGACTAGTTGGTAAGATCACCATTTTTCCATGTGAGGTAACCATATCGAGCCGGATGCGGGCTCCCAAACGTGCAAATTTTCACCAGCCGAGCCCAATCTGGAAAACTAAACAAAGTGGCCATATGGGCTATCCTAGTGGGGAAACAAAAAAACAGGCAACCAAATAAACTGCCCATCCTGGCCCGAGGGAAATCTCCCTCCATGTAGCATCCACTGGACCAAGTGGGAAAAACATGAAATTCTGGCCCGAGTAACTAAACACGCCCGGAGTGACTTGGCCCTTAGGACTAATAATACCAAACATAGACAGTAAGTGATTAGACATCCGCATTAATAGACTTACAAAGGGTGTCTATTGATGACTCCTTGATGGCACCAGAGAACTTGGTGCTTGATGTGGAGTCTTGTTGGGAACCCCAAGAGCAAGGTGTGAAGAGCACATCAGCAAGTCTTCCCTCAGTTGAGACCGAGGTTATCGAACCATAAGGAGGAAGGAAACGTCACACAGGTGTTGCAAGCAACACGGAGACCTGCACAACACAAACTCAAGACTTTGCCCCAACAAATCAGTGAGGTTGTCAAGCTCACCGGTTTGCTGTAACAAAGGATTAAACGTATGGTGTGGAAGGTAATGGTTTGTAGCAAGTAAACAAGTAACAGTGGAAGATGTATCAATGGTAAAGATTGGACCGGGGTCCATAGTTTACTAGAGGTGCTCTCCTTAGATAAACAACATGGCATGAAGGGTAAACAAATTACAGCGGGACAATTGACAGGAACTGGGCAAGGCATAACAATGCAATTACTAGCCAGAAAGATCCTATGAGGTTGATTGGGCAATACCACAATATACATAGACCGCCATCCAACTGCATCTATGACTAGAAGTCCACCTTCAGGTTATCATCCGACCCCCCTCCAGAATCAAGTTGCAAGCAACAGACAACTGCTTTAAGAAAAGTGTGTAAGGTAAACAGTCCACATGTTCCATGAACAAGAGACCGTTGTTTTCTCCCTAGTAGCAACAACACATCTACAATCGAAGAGATTTCTGTCACTTTCCTTGGAAACTAGAGGCATGAACCCACTATCGAGCATAAATACCCCCTCTTGGAGTGACTAGCAACTACTTGGCCAAGATAACCACTAGCAACGGAGAGCATGCAAGATCACAAACAACACAGACATGATAGAATCATAAAGACAAAACCATTAATCAAACCAACATAATAATCTCAATATCCATTGGATCCCCGCAAACACAACATGCATGATTACAAATAGATTAGATCTTGATCATGAACGGAGCTCACAAGATCTATACATGAAAGCACAACGGAGGAGATACAACCATCTAGCTACTACATGGACCCATAGTCCAAGGTGGAACTACTCACGCATCATACCGGAGAGAAGGCCTCCAGGATGATCTCCCCTCCAATAGGGTGTCGGGAAGAACTTCAGATCCCCCCGATCTAGGGACGATGGTGGCGGCGGCTACAGACGGTTTCGTGGAGATTTGATCAGGTGTGGGCCAGGTGTGGGCCCACCTGCCCTCGTGCCTAGGGTGGGTCTAGCCCCCCTGGCTGGCCCCTCCGGCTCTCCTCTAGACTTCTTGTTCCCCACAGAAAGTAATTTACTTTGTCCTTTGTCCCGTCCAATTCCGAGAATATTTCTTTGCTAACTTTTCTGAAACCAAAAACAGCAGAAAACAGGCATCTGGTACTGTTGCAACTTGTTAATAGGTTAGTACCAGAAAACATATAAAAATCACCTCAAAGTATGGACAAGTAAAGCAAAGTAGATACTAAACAAGCATGGAGCATCAAAAATTATAGATATGTTTCCAACGTATCAGCATCCCCAAGCTTAACTCCTGCTCGTCCACGAGTAGGTAAGTGATAAAAAGAATAATTTTTGAGGTGACATGCACCCTCACAAAGATCAAACCATTTGCAAGCATTGAAAGCTGGGATCAAAGAACTCTAAACATGTGCATGAAAGATGGAGTTCTAACAATATGACATAGTAACTATGCATGCAACATGGCGAGCTACAAACAAAGATCATGAATAACATGAATTGAAAAATGTTTGTTTGTTTCACATACAGAAAACATAGCATAGTGGCAATCAGCTTGTCCCTCATAGAGTAGCAATATAATGCATAGGAACCTGCAAAGTTCACAAGGGTGACTAGAAACAAGTAGCACAAGAGCAAGTAATAACACAATATGCATCAATCAATAAGCTTTGGAACACTGCACACAGAATGACAACTATGATCTCTTAATGGTGCCTAAAGGTAGAAGGTGGAGACTCAAATAATGGTGGAAGAAAGGCCTTTTTGTAAAGGAAGCAGTGATTACAAGTTTCAAAAAGAGCTTCCAAAAATTATGGTACTTGTTAGCTTTTAGCCCTCATTGCCCCTATCATAAGCATCTTGAAGTGGTTAAGGTTAAAGTGGCAAAGCTGGAGTATATGCTTGACGAAGTATAAGTTGGCAATCTCATGCCCCTTGAATACGAGGGCCACACCTCATGCATACTCAACTTTGGTTCCAGGTAAGTTCTTGTCACTATAAGTATTTGCATATCATTGAGAACCGCCAATGGGGTACCCCTTGCACATGGTACAAGAGATTTCCCATAACCAAAATGACAAGGCAAGCAGACAATGAGCATCTCAGCAATTCTTCTTATGTACCATGGGAATATGGTGCTTTTTTATCTCTTTCCTCTTTTCTCAATGTGTCTCTTTTTTAAGAAGAATTCTTCATAGATGTCACTATGGTGATGCTGCAAGTTTCCACCATGATTAGGCATGGCTTAGGCTAGCAGCCCAGGCATTTCTCTAACACAGGATACAAACTCCATGGACTTACAAGTTCCCTCTTTATTTCACACTGGTGACATCCATAGACAAAATAACATGATATCAACTGAGTACAACAAGGTACAAGTGCAATGTTGAAAACGTTCCCCATGACAGCACGGTTCTGCTAACTCCAACTTATAAGTGCAAGCATATACAACAAAGTTGTCACAATGTCTCAAGTTTATTAGGGGCAAAGAATAAAGTGTGCCATCAAGTTCGTGAGGGCTTTAATCACTAAGTTTTCACATAACAAAATAGTTTTTAATTGGAAGATAGATGAAAGCAAGAATATACTTGGAATGGTGTAACACACCATGCATAGGAGTTGGTTTCTTTGGAGTTTGAGGCATGAGTAGAACTTACTCATACAAGTGGAGGCTAGCAAAAGACTGGGAGCAACCAACTAAGAGAGAAATAATGGCCAAAATCATGTAGTGCAACAAAGAATACTAATCAAAGCAAAGAGTGATACTACAAGTCAAGGACTAAATGATCATAGAGGCTAATCGTGACTTGTGAGAGTCATAACATGGTGTGAGCATGTGCCAAGTCAACCCAAGCAAAACATCAAAGGAGAATACCACAATACTATGCTTTTGCATGCTAAAACAACACATAATTTCTTCAAGGCACACTAAGCAATCCCAATTGTTTGGAACAAGACATGCTACAACAATAATCACTAAGCATAAGGTTAAAACAACACCTAGCATGTCATGCTAAAGTCTAAGTCACAGTCAATGCAAGCTCCTCTTGCACTTCAAGCAAGAACTTACTACTCCTTTCCAACACCAAGCAAACTTATTTGCAAAACAACACGGCTAGAACGGGGGTCCAAACTACTCAAGAAAACTAAACAAACTAAGAAAAACAAATGAAAACTAAGATGCTCCAAGAACAACACAACTGTGCATGAAACAATAAAATCGAAGTGTCTAGACAGACCTGAGCTTTTTATTGATGAAGAAGGGGATGCCTTGGGCATCCCCAAATTTTGACGCTTGTACCTCCTAGATATTTCTTGGGGTGACACCGGGGTGGCATCCCGAAGCTTGAGCTTTTGTCCATTCTTCATCTCATTGCATCATTCTCTCTCTACACCTGATTTTTTCCTTCACACAATCTTCATTAGCAACAT
Organism: Avena sativa; assembly: GCA_916181665.1. NCBI lineage: Eukaryota > Viridiplantae > Streptophyta > Magnoliopsida > Poales > Poaceae > Avena > Avena sativa. Next base: position 157,534,196 of record OV702294.1, on the reverse strand, counting down.
TGGCTTATTCAAAATATATTATACCACTTGGCAAAGCTTTGGAACAGCAAGGCTTTTCACTAAAAACACAAGCTACTGTAGTAACTCCTTAAAAAATCTCAATTTACCTGAAGAAAACTCAAAAAGGAATCAATAAGAAGCAAATGCAAATAATGGCAGAAATCTGTCAAAATAGACCAGCAGGTAGAAACGAATGTTTTCGAACATCTTATGTTGCTCAAATCAAAAAGTGTTGAACTAACTAAAGTTATCTAACATACTGGGGGATTTACTCATGAATTTTTATCTCAATAAGAGTTACATAGCCTCCTCACGAATTTTTTTGGTGGAGGACAGAAATCTGTTTTGGGACAGCAACTCCCCAAATCTTATTTCCCTCTCATTAGAGGTCATTCTTGGCACCAAAAAGCAAACAAAAAGGATAAGGAGAGGTCATTACAGAAGTAATAACTTCCAAGACTCAAGGAAACTCTTGGGTTATCTCCCAACAAGTAATTTTCTTTAACGCCTTTAAGTTAGGCTTGAAAGCTTGAGAAGATGCTCACATAAGAATTATGAATTGAAGTCAAAGAGAGCATCAAGAAGAAAATTCAAAACACATTTAAGTATAACCCACTTCCTATGCATAGGAATCTTGTATGCAAATAAATTCACAAAGAACAAAGTGAAATGCATAGGAACATGAAACAAGAGTAACTTCAAAACTTTCAGCACAAAGAGAGGTGTTTCAGTACCATGAAAACTTCTACAACCATATTTTCCTCTCTCATAATAATTTTCAGTAGCCTCATGAATAAACTTAACAATATAGCTATCACATAAAGCATGCTTTTCATGATCTACAAACTCATAATTTCTATCAAGCTCAAAAACAGTGGGATTAAAACCTTCATAGATTTTACCCAAAGTAGATATTTCAAAAGGATCCACAGGAACATAACATTCATCCTCCTTTGGTAAGCATGGGGGACAATCAAATAATATAAGAGGTAAACAGTTACTCTCATTAGAAGGTAGACATGGTTAGATCCATTCTTCCTCCTTTTGTTCATCACTCTCCTCCTCTTTTTCATCTAATGAGCTTCCAGTTTCAACAATTTCTTCTTCCATAGGCTCCTGCAAGTCATTAGTCTTTTCCAGTTGTGGAAAGCACCTATTAAAATATTCAAGAATATATCCATTTGCTTCCTTGTAATTGTCAAAGCAAAATTTAAATATCTCATAAACCTCATGTTCATAAGGTGCATCATCAGTATTTTCAAGCAAATTGGCAAGTTCAAATGCACCCTTGAAGGCAATAAATTCTTCAATTTGTTCCACATCATAAAAGTCATAGTTTACTTTAACATAAGAATATATGGTAACATTATCATTATACTCACATTAAAAAGGGAGGTGTTTATACCTCCTACAACAACAAGATTTATGAAAGCAATAAGTAACATTATAAGTAGACCACACGTCTCTAGCAATAGTATTCAACTTATCCATTTGTTCCCATAAGTGTTTCCCTTTTTGTGACAAACAGTGTTCCTTATAATAATACTTTTGTTCTTCCGTGAAGCCACCTTGCCAATAAGAAATAGTTTCAAAGAAACCATCCATTGATCGAAAGCATGACCAAGCAAGGCAAGAACAAACCAGCAACTAGAGTAGGAACTAAATTTTTTGTGTTTTTTTGAAAAGAGGCAAACAAAACCAAGCAAAAGAAACAAAGCAAACTAAAAACAAAGTAAAGAGAAAGGAAGTGAAGGACTCCCATTGTGAAGACGTCCTTAGCCTCCCCGGCAATAGCGCCAGAAAACTTGTTAATGACTCCTTGATGGCACCAGAGAACTTGGTGCTTGATGTGGAGTCTTGTTGGGAACCCCAAGAGCAAGGTGTGAAGAGCACAGCAGCAAGTCTTTCCTCAGTTGAGACCGGGGTTATCGAACCAGAAGGAGGAAGGAAACGTCACACAGGTGCTGCAAGCAACACGGAGACCTGCACAACACAAACTCAAGACTTTGCCCCAACGAATCAGTGAGGCTGTCAAGCTCACCGGTTTGCTATAACAAAGAATTAAACATATGGTGTGGAAGGTAATGGTTTGCAGCAAGTAAACAAGTAACAGTGGAAGATGTATCAATGGTAAAGATTGGACCGAGGTTCATAGTTCACTAGAGGTGCTCTCCTTAGATAAACAACATGGCATGAAGGGTAAACAAATTACAGCGGGGCAATTGACAGGAACTGAGCAAGGCATAACAATGCAATTACTAGCCAGAAAGATCCTATGAGGTTGATTGGGCAATACAACAATATACATAGACCGCCATCCAGCTGCATCTATGACTAGAAGTCCACCTTCAGGTTATCATCCGAACCCCCTCCAGTATTAAGTTGCAAGAAACAGACAACTGCTTTAAACAAAGTGTGTAAGGTAAACAGTCCACATGTTCCATGAACAAGAGACCGTTGTTTTCTCCCTAGTAGCAACAACACATCTATAGCCGAAGAGATTTCTGTCACTTCCCTTGGAAACTAGAGGCATGAATCCACTATCGAGCATAAATACCCCCTCTTGGAGTCACTAGCAACTACTTGGCCAAGAGAACCACTAGCAACGGAGAGCATGCAAGATCACAAACAACACAGACATGATAGAATCATAAAGACAAAACCATTAATCAAACCAACATAATAATCTCAATATCCATCGGATCCCCGCAAACACAACATGCATGATTACAAATAGATTAGATCTTGATCATGAATGGAGCTCACAAGATCTATACATGAAAGCACAATGGAGGAGATACAACCATCTAGCTACTACTTGGACCCATAGTCCAAGGTGGAACTACTCACGCATCATACCGGAGAGAAGTCCTCTGGGATGATCTCCCCTTCGGCAGGGTGCCGGAAAGAACTTCAGATCCCCTTGATCTAGGGACGATGGTGGCGGCGGCTACAGACGGTTTCATAGAGATTTGATCGGGTACTCAGGGTTTTTGCATCGGGGGCTTCTTATAGGCGAAGGGGCGAGATCGGGAGGCGGCCAGGGCCACCAAACCCTAGCCAGGCGTGGGCCCACCTACCCCCGCGCCTAGGGTGGGTCTGCCCCCTGGCTGGCCCCTCCGGCTCTCCTCTGGACTTCGTGTTCCCCATGGAAAGTAATTGACTTTGTCCTTTGTCCCGTCCAATTCCGAGAATATTTCTTTACTAACTTTTCTGAAACCCAAAACAGCAGAAAACAGGCATCTGGCACTATTGCAACTTGTTAATAGGTTAGTACCAGAAAACATGTAAAAAGCACCTCAAAGTGTGGACAAGTAAAGGAAAGTAGATACTAAACAAGCATGGATCATCAAAAATTATAGATACGTTTTTAACGTATCATCTATCGTGGTCGCACATATCCGTAGAATGTGTGCGGAGGATACGGGCTTCGCCCATACCGCGGGCTGTCAAACGAAAATGATAGAACCCATGTTTTATGTACGTCGAAGCTGGTCCATCAAACTTTCGCATGAACATTAGAATGCAAGCTCTACTCTAGGCCTAATGGTGCTCTCTTGGGCCAAATACGGCGTCCATCCCTTTCCTAATGGTGGATTATGGTGTACTTACCATTATTTATTGAGTAGAGTTATCATAAATCCATTCATTTAGAACATTGGTACTTTTGTGTACGCTTTATCGCACGTGATGTATTATTTCATTTCCGGATACCGCTCACGGAGGTCAAGATCCAATCACGATTGATCTTGGTAGGCTTGATGCACTCTCTCGGATTGTCGTTGACTACCTACCTTATTGTCTAGAGTACGCCTTAGACAAGAATCCCCTGGCAACTGTCGTCTTTTATAAGTTTCCCTCAAACTCCGAAGGCCCTCCATGCCAGCGCATTCTGACCGGATATCCTCTTTATACTTGATGAGGGTTCGACTCACCAATGCCCATTGTTATGGACTTGGGTTTAGAGAAAATGGGGAGGCTGGAAATCGCGAGACGGTTAACAGGCACGCAGCAAGGGGACACAGTGTTTACCCAGGTTCAGGCCCCCGGAGGGAAAACCCTACTCCTGCTTGTCTTCCCTTGATTGATGGCGGAACCGAAGGTTACAAGGGTACGCAGATGCAATCTGGCGTGAGGTGTGTGTATGAGAATTGAGAGAGATCCCTCTCGCCGTGCCCTCCTGGCCTTTATATGGGGAGGCCAGGTCTCGGGTAGGTCGAGTCGGTTACAGATTAGGGTTTGACCGTTTAAGATTATATCTATAGTTTGTCTGTGTTCTCCAAGGAGTCGAACTTTCTCCAGGCTTGGGCCATCTGGAGTCTTCTTGGGCTTTGCGTTTGCAACAAGTCTATGCGTGGGCCTCTGCTGGGCTAGACCGGGTAGGCCAAGGTCAAGTACCCGTAGGGCATATCAATGTCAATACTGTTGGGGGGGGTCCGAAGACGATCTAGCCACCCATGCTATTGCCTACATTGAAAGCTACGAGCGAGTGAAGATTGAAGACTACAATTACATGAAGAAGAGAGATACCAGGGAATAAACACTCGGCTAAAGGTTGAAGTACGATGACTCAGATAAGAAGCGAACAAGAATAAATCTGCTATGGAAGAACTAAGCAACGAATGCGTGGCAACTTTTGTGGCATTGATATCGCATGCCACGAGTGTATGCGTATCATCAGTGAAAGCTTCGTGTCATCGTGTGGTCTAGCTATGGATGACATGGAGGTCATTGTCAAGAATATGACACACCTTCTTAGTGATCCTATCACCCCCTTCAATCGGTTGGCATCTATCCGTATAATGACTCAGACAACAACGATAGCATCCAACACGTTAGGCCTCGAAGAGTTTCAGTAGTGAGTGACTATCTGTTGTTACTATTTACTTGCTAAACAAGGTGCCTAAACTCGGAATAGAGCTACATGTTTGTGGAATTACTATGTTACTCATGTGCCTATTTTACGTGTAGTATTTTAGTTTTTGATGATTTCATTCCCATCCGTTCTTTCTGCTTATCATCGAGTACAAGTGTCTTATCTACGAGACAAGAGAATGTGCGTCATGCTCACATCGTTTTTTCTTTGTCTATACCCCAATCCATTCGACTCGACAACCGTTGAGAATCATCAAACGTTCTGCCTAACAGCCATGCCCTAGGGGCGCAAAGAAGAGACTATTATAAATAATACAACTTTACTATTGCCTCTAGGGCATATTTCCATCATTTATGTCAAGTGGGACTCCTATGGTTCAAGTTTCCATATTTAGGTACATGGTCGTGTGGATAGGGTCAGCTATGGTGGTGATTATCTGATGATTTGTTATTTTTGGTTCTGTTAAGTGGCTTTGCTAATGTCATGCTACGGATGGTCTTTAGATTTGGTGATTTATTCATCTATGGTCTTAAGTAAAATATGATATCCATTCGTGTTGATTATGATTTAGAATTTACTTGTGGCTTTGTATTGATTAAACTTTGCTAGATCTAGGGCCCCCACTTTTGCCTATATCTTTGATTGGATCATGGAATGCATAACTTGTTGCCTTAACCTTGATTGTTGCCTATGCTCCAAATGCATGCTATTCCCCCATTATCCATGTCCTAAGATTGTTGCCTATATTTGGTGATGCCCTCAAGGTCTAAAATGTGGATTTTAGGAGTTCTTCCTAATATCCCTATATAGGTTTAAAATATCAAATTTCCTCACCAAAATGGTGAAGGTATTGTTTGTTTTGTATTTTTTGTTCTTTAGGTATCAAGATAAAGAAGAATAAGAAATCAATATTTACTTTTAGGATCCTCTTTTTTCTTTCGAACTATAATTTTTTATTTTATTTCTCCATGACTTATAAAATGTTGTAAATACAGATGTAATAAAGAATTTTACTCTTGATCTATTTTCTATTTTTCTATAATTTTTATCTCAGATTCAACTTTTGAATTTGAATTCAGATTGCCCCCTAAAACATAAGGATTCAATAAAAGTCATGTCAAAACTTATAGCACTCACGTGATGACCTAATCCTAATTCACAAGAGTAAGAGAAACTTCAACCACTTTGTTTTTTAAACAAACACGTGAAATTTCCCCTCATTTTAGATGCATGAAATGCACAAATCCTATTTCTAGCCCTCATTTGATCCTTAAGGCTAGGATGTTATACCTTATCTTCTCACTCAAATTGGGAAAGCAATCAAGGATGTTCTTAGGCTGCAAAACTTCCAACTGTTTGGGAGTGATTCATTCGTCCAAAACCCTACGGTTGTTTGGCATCCAAAATCCAAACCATATGTTGTTGCTTACATTAGTCCCTCTTGAAAATTTTGTAATAAAAGTAACACTACGGTTTTAGCAATGCATCAACCATGAACATGATCATTGGAAGAATCAAGTGTGATACAACAGCATTGGCAGTCGTGGGGGAGCATGTAGGAAAGATACCACACGGTGAGCAGGGTCTTGCAGTTTTCTCAGATACACTTAGTTTGTGTTTTCATTATCTTAAAACTCTAGTTTGTTTAGTTAATAAGAGGAACATATCTCTTAGTTTGCTTAAAAACTTGAAACACAAATATATCACACAAGGCTAAGAGCTTATCAATTTCCACATCATGCTGACTTCATACAAAAATATAACTTGAAGCCTTGTCTAGTAGAATTTTTAAGGGAGATCATGGCCATATTGCTTCCTGATGAAAACATATTTGAGTATGTTTCACCTTTTACCACCAAATTGTCGTGGAGTGTTAACAATCATCCTTATTTTTCCTTAATTTACCATGTTACCACATTCTTACGCCTTATTCCATGTTATATATATATTATTTGTCATTCTCAAAAGTTGACATCATGACCTCACATGTAACTCGGAAGGACCATATGTATGGTAGTTGATCCATATGCCACCAATGCATTATGTAATAAATTGGGAATATGGTTATGATAACTCTTCAAAAGCTTACAACATGGATTTATAATTAAAACTAGAAAGAAAATGTCGAGTTTTCCTTTTATTAGAGTTATGATCTTAAGTTCAATTTCAGAATTAATAAATAATCCCTTCGTTCTAAATTAACTTACGTGGATTCTTTGAACCTAGACCGATTTTAGGCAATATTTTTCCTAAATCCGTGTCACGTAATTTGGAAAGGAGGGAGTAGTTTTGAAGAATAATTAAGATATCATTCTAAAAGTATAAAAAATGGTACTTTATATGTCTTCAATATTTAAAAGAATTCATATAATCATTTCTTAATGTTTTGGATTGACATGTGGGTATAGGTAGGGGAAATTATTTATGGGCTAGTTTGGAGGTTGCTTTAGAATATGCATGCCTTTTTCTGTTTATTGTAAACACAAAAATGCTAACACCATGCATTTACTAGTTTATCACATGATCTAATTTTCTATATCATATGTATGATGGTAAACTGAAGAAGAATTATACGTGGTTTCTCTCCCACAAATTTTTGGATCCCAAACTCATAGGACCTACATGCACACATGGACCTGCTAAAATGCACAAAGTTATTCTTCTATGTGTTAACTTAGGTCCAAATGTTAAAATAATTTTGTGATATTTATGGCATGAACACAAGGATTATAGTTTAAATAGTCACCTATACAAGCATGTGGTGCCCCTTGCACAAAGTGATCCAGTAAGTTCAAACTTCCTCCTCGACATGTGAAGAATGCACATCAAATTTCAAATAATTTTGTTGAAGTTTATGGTGTGATAATAATCTAGATACTGATATACAACTAAGTTAGACCCAGTTCCATGAATTGATTCACTTGTAAGCTAGTAGTTTCTCCTCGATACATGAACAATACCCATCTAATTTCAAATTATCTTGCAAAAAGAATTACGGCGTGAAAGTGAGGTTCAAATTTAAAATACCAAAGTTCAACAAAAGCATGTGTCTGGGACATAATTGTTCGGTTTGGTTTGCCAATAAGCACAAAGTAGCTCCTCAGCACATGACAATGGCTATAAAATTTTGGTTGGTCCCGAGCAAACTTTTATGTGTGAACACAAGGTTCGTTTCATAGAACGAGTGAAGTTCCATTTTCATGTGACATGAAAACATAAATACTGGACTTGGGATCATTTATGACCAAATTAAATGCAGATCCTGCCAGAATATGGTTATATCCATTTGAATGAATCAGATTCTATTCTTTGTATCCAAACAAGGTGTTGGATCATTTTCTAAACTTCGACGAACATGACAATGCACCCTTATAATGTAGAGAGACTGAAAAGAATTACATTATTACCCTTGCGGCGGTGATCTAGTAGAACCATGTGGACGATATGCATAGGTATTAACCACTTCGACAAGATACATTGATTTAATTGATTAGTATGAACTACAAATTATTGCACTTGTAATAGAAGGTCGAAGTTGCCTTTGGTTGTGATGCAATTTTATGGAAGCCCTTCAGTGCTTAATCCTAGTTAACCTTAGCCTTACTGAAGTTAGCTGTACAACATCCAAAAGAATGTTAGCTGTAACAAATGTTGAACTGAAATCCCAGGAAAACCTGTAAAAAATACTGAGTTGTGCAACCAGAAGGGACAGACTCCTTCATCAAAAATCCACAAGGGGCAGCATAAAGAAGATAGGCTGTTTTGGTCTCACCATCTCCTGTCATCTAATGAAGTCATTGCCACTCATTGCAGCACACTAGTACTTTAATATTGTGGAATTTGCAATTTTCAATTGCTGTACCAGTCACAAGCTTATTTATTTAATTAATTTAGTATGCTTCACCTGCTCTAAAGGGAGGGCCATGTTCATTGGATCACTTCTACCCAGCCTCTCTAAACTGAGCTCTTTATCATATCTCCTTTTTATTACTTACATCATTTACATGAATGAAGAACGATACTGAGTATATTACGGCATAATTCAGTTTGTATTGTCGAATTACCGAAAAGGCGCAGGAAGTTAGTCGGTCTCTTGCGTAATCACTGTGGCCTTCTATAACAATCAACTAACGAATCACTTCCCGCAAAGTTCGACAGTGTTCTTTAAGAATCATAACATCAGGGAAATAATGATCTTGAGCTAGTAACATTTATAAGGTTGAATGAATGCACCTAATTCCAATGGATGCAAAACGAGAAGCAAATGGAAGCTAGGATGGCATATAAGTACAACAACAGTTCGGCCGTTGGAATGCACCGCCAAAGATTTATTTAAGCAGGGGCTTCTTTCTCCTCGCTGGCTTGTGGTCTACAATAACGTGGCTGCTGCCTAAACAATTGGAATAAACACAAAGTTGAGCAAACCAGGGTTGTTGGTCGGCCAAAATCAACCACAAAATACAATTAACGCTTATATCATGAACCTTGTGGTGATCATTTAGCACCGCCCATAATATTGTAATGCATTTTATGGGCAGGGCATCTGGCCATCAGAGCCATCTCACTTGTATAAAAGGAGAGTAATTAGAAAGAACACCCCACATCAGCACTGTGATCAGATCAGACTCTGAACTCTGAAGATTCCTCTTACATTCATCGAGAAAAAAAGCAGGTATACAAGATGGTGAAGCTTGCAACTGGGAGCTTTGGCGACTCCTTCAGCGCCACGTCCATCAGATCCTATGTCGCCGAGTTCATCGCCACCCTCCTCTTCGTCTTCGCCGGCGTCGGGTCCGCCATTTCCTATGGTGAGCTGCCCCTGCTAGCTGTTCCAAACATCTGTCAGGGAAATCTGTTCTGGCTCCACTGATGATAACTGAAAACTTGACTTGTGTACACAGGGAAACTGACGGACGGTGGCGCGCTGGACCCGGCTGGCCTGGTGGCGATCGCGATCGCCCATGCGTTCGCCCTCTTCGTCGGTGTGGCCATGGCTGCCAACATCTCCGGCGGCCACCTGAACCCCGCCGTCACGTTCGGGCTCGCGGTCGGCGGCCACATCACCATCCTCACCGGGCTCTTCTACTGGGTCGCCCAGCTGCTCGGCGCCTCCGTGGCATGCCTGCTCCTGCAGTTTGTCACCCACGGCCAGGTTGGCATACACTACTAGCTTTTTCAGTACATGCCACGTGTGCTAAAGAACTCTTCCCATGTTACTCTGAACTCTGATGAAGTACCGCACTGTAAAAAGTAGTACTCTCTAACTTTTTAAAATGTGCAGCCTATTCCGACCCACGCCGTCGGCGGGATCAGCGAGATCGAGGGCGTGGTGATGGAGATCGTGATCACCTTCGCGCTCGTGTACACGGTGTACGCCACGGCAGCCGACCCGAAGAAGGGGTCACTCGGCACCATAGCGCCCATCGCTATCGGCTTCATCGTCGGCGCCAACATCCTGGCCGCGGGACCTTTCAGCGGCGGCTCCATGAACCCGGCACGCTCCTTCGGCCCGGCCGCCGTGGCCGGCGACTTCTCCGGCCACTGGGTGTACTGGGTCGGGCCACTCATCGGGGGCGGCCTCGCCGGGCTTGTCTACGGCGACGTGTTCATCGCCTCATACCAGCCGGTCGGCCAGCAGGAGTACGTCTGAAGAGCGTCGGTCGGTCGGTCCGGACCTAGCCTCGTTGCCCGTTGAATTTCATCATCACCACGCCTTCCTGTATGAACTTCGTCTTTGCTTTCGGTTGTAATCCTCCACCATCCATGGCAAACAAATTGTAAGCGGCAACACCGCCCGATCTTACATCAACGGTTCATCATCGTTTCCAAAATGATTGCACGATGTAGATGTTTTACGTGGTATACCTTCCTCAAAACACGCTCTCGTCCTGCTATATTAATATATCAACCACACACACGATACAAGAGTTTAAAGTCAAAAAAATGCTGGGACAACAAAACAAACATGCCTCAAAGGAAAAAGAAATGAAGATAATGTTGAATCGACTAAACGAGAAAGACCCGAAACCGCTACACCTATGACTTTGGGCCACCACGCACCAAGCACACAAAGCTCCTAGTAGCAAGCAACACCTTCAAAAAGGGACGCATCATCGACACTCGGAGTAAAATGGAATGAGGATACTCGTGTTACCCTTGAGGAAGGAATTGCGCCACTCGAACGCTGCACCATGATGGTGTCAGACGGGCCGACAAGAATTTCTCCCGGTCCCCTCCCACAAAAAAAACAGGCACAACGGAGTACCACCACCAATCTCACTGTCCACCAGTATGTGCAACCACGATCCCGGAGTCACCATCATCGTCTCTTCGTGAACCATGGTGCGCAGCCTGCAAGACGCCACTAGACCGCAGAAAGCAGCATCGCAGCTCCACGGGAAGGAACAACCTCCACACTCAAAAGGAGGTAATCGACCGGACAGAGTAGTTGGGGCATACCAGGCCAAGGAAATCCCAACCAGACCTAGACCGAGCCCCTGCCGCCCCATTGTAACAGGATGTGTCCGCGTTGTCCCCTATCCGAGCAGCATCACTGCCGCCAACTCTAGGGACAGAACAACATGCAGGCGCACTGGCCCGCCCAAGCCCAGATAGGCCCAGATCTCGTTTGGGAAGGCACCGCCATCGCCACACTGCTGCAATGCTTCACCCCTCTGCGGAACGTCGGCGTCGCCGCACCATCTCCACCTGGTCGGGCGCCGATCCACTCACTCTTGAGGAGCACCGCAGCCAATAAGGGGAAGAGGCCCGACCCTATGGCAAGGCACGGGGAAGGTAGGCCTCCGCTGGTGTCGCTCGGAGGGAGGGGGTTGCCTGGGGATCCATGGCGGTGTCAGCAACTAAGGGAGGCTGTGTGTGGGGTGTGTGTGTGTGAGGGGAGGGTTTTCTTCGAAACTCTCGTTAATACCACAACAATAATACTTTCGTGGAGGCGTGTCACATAATCTGCAACGTACGCACACGTGCGCTTACACCTCTGACGGACGGTTGTGAACTTGGAGCCGATCGATTGCAACGGGCGGCGCGGCAACCGCTGGGAACCACCTTGGGGCGGGGCGCCGGTTCGCTGCACGGTCGCGTCCCTCTCCCTCCATATAACCTCCGGAACTCGTCCGCAAACTATCCCTCCCTGTTCACTTCACTGCATGCGCCGAGAGAATCGATCGAACTTGTGCAAGCAATGGCGTCCAACCTCCGTGTGCAGTTCAAGCAATGCTTATCCCCGCCGTCCCTCCGGTCCTACTTCGCCGAGTTCATCTCCACCTTCCTCTTCGTCTTCACCGCCGTTGGCTCCGCCGTCTCTTCCCGTACGTCGACCAACTTTCACCGCGACACGCGGCCATGCTGCGAGTCGATGCTCTTGTTCGTACGTCCTCAAGTTTCACTAACCGCGCGCTTTGTTTGGGAATGTCTCATGAGTCATGACAGGGATGCTCACGCCCCACGTCACTTCCGACGCCTCGTCCCTGGTGGCCACCGCCGTCGCGCAGTCCTTCGGGCTCTTCGCCGCGGTGTTCATCGCGGCCGACGTCTCCGGCGGACATGTCAACCCCGCCGTCACGTTCGCATTCGCCATCGGCGGCCACATCGGCGTCCCCAGCGCCATCTTCTACTGGACGTGCCAACTGCTCGGCTCCACGCTCGCCTGCCTCGTCCTCCACTTCTTCTCCGCCGGCCAGGTACGTACGCGACCACCCATCACATCGTCATCCCTTTCAAATGTTAACGTCGGAATGCACGTGTATCTGCGTGCGCAGGTCGTGCCGACGACGAGGATCGCGGTGGAGATGACCGGGTTCGGAGCGTCGGTCTTGGAGGCGGTGATGACGTTCATGCTCGTGTACACGGTGCACGTCGCCGGCGACCCCCGCGTCGGGCGCGGCAGGAAGGGGCTCGCGACGACGGCGCTGGGCGCGCTAGTGATCGGGCTCGTGTTGGGCGCGTGCGTGCTGGCGGCGGGCTCGCTCACGGGCGCGTCCATGAACCCGGCGCGGTCGTTCGGGCCGGCGGTCGTCAGCGGGGACTTCAGGAACCAGGCCGTGTACTGGGCCGGCCCGATGATCGGCGCGGCCGTCGCGGCGCTGGTGCATCAGAACCTGCTGTTCCCGTCCGCGCCCGAGCAGACACTGCCGCACGAGTCCCGTCACGGGAGCGTGGAAACAGTGGTGGTGTGAATTGTCATTAGCAGTGTTCGTTTACGTTTGCTGTAGTCAACTTCTTTCTTATTTCGATGTTTGTAATCAACATGTTCAAGGATTAGTGACTGTTTGTAATTGTCATGTGCAATGTTTGTGCAAAACACTGAAACAATGTTTGTGGATTATCTGTAACTTTTTTTTTTGGCATGGATTATCTGTAACTTGCAAAGTCCTGTCCTCTCGAGTAGTTTCGTATCGCAGAAAGTTAGTAAATCGCAAAATCGTGCATAAATAACAAATAAAAAAATGTAAGTTCATTTCTTTGGCAGAACTTCAGTTTCATTGGGAACTACTTTCAGCCCAGTCTATTTCTGGCTGCCCAGTTGATGCATAAATTCAAAAAGGCCCAAAACATATCTTGGCCTAACAAATTACCAGACAGCAGCAACTCAAAAGTTGCATCCGGGTACATTTTCTCGAAGGGTGAAACATAGCATTATTATTATCGCAAAATTCTGAAAACTCAAGAAGTTACGTCCATGTTCCATGTCTATGTAACTTTTCTTACAAAAAACATAAGATTGGTGACATGTGTTAAAGAAAATCTACTGCTTTTAAAATTGCTTTTAGTGACTCGGCTATCGTCGTATTTTGTCATAATATTTTTACACATAAAAAATATAATATATTATTAAAAAGAAATAACTATTTCCGTGCCTTACTAGAGCATATACTATTCAATTTTCCCGACGCTCGAAATATTCACTTTTGCCCACATCGCTCTAGCTCAACCTGGAACCTACCTACGTATGGAGTGTTTCCTTCAATTAAAAACCTTTGACGGTTACTTTTCTCATATACTGACATGAGTGGGATAGCGCTTACAGGTGGGACCAGAAGACACATACATGTGTAAAATAAAAAATATCTAACAATGAGACCATAAAATCCTTGCGGGTAGGACTAGGAGACACACACATGGATAAAATATTAAATCCTTTATAGGTAATACAGTTTTTACGACCATTCTCCCGTGCAATGTTTCTTATCCACCTAAACAACGGGCCCACATAACGGGCCCACATATTCCAACGTGATGCACCTACTTTTTATTTTCTATCTTAGCACAAGTACAGGAGGAGATAGGAACCAAGATCTATTCCCCTTCTCATCTCCGCGACAAACCTCTCTGTCAACCTCGTCTCCACCGCTCCACATCATGCGTCTGTCCACTCCTATATCTATGGGAAAACAAGATCAGCTGTTGTCTTTATTTTTAGGTCAGCCATGCTCGCTTAATCCTCCCAGAATCACCTTGTAATCAAATTGAGTTAGCTTAGTTTGTAATCCCCGCTAAGATTTAGGTAGGTTATTAGGTAGGGATGGATGTAGGGCAGTTCCCTGCTCTTTAATTGGTTAGTAGTTTGTATTCCCACTAAGATTTAGCCTTTTTAAGTACCTCCTTTGTATTTTGGGGAGATATTATCTTGAATGCTTTGGATCTTTCTCGATCTATTTCATTTCCCTCTATTTAGTTTCCATTAGTTTATTCACAGTAGATGACGAGCTGTTGGGAATAGCATTTGTCATTTAAAGTGGTTATAGTGCTCTGCATTGTAGTGCTATGAGTATCTTGCAATGCCATTTATAGGTTCCAATGCCATGCAAAATAGAAATCATGGACAATTCTAGTGCCAATGCCAATGATGACGATAAAGTATACTAAAGTGGCTACTCTGGAATCGATAGTGAAGAAGAAGCCATTGTGCATTGTGGCTACAAGGGTTAAGGTTATATTTGGATTGTAACATTGAATTCCACTATGAAACAATGTACTACTCTCTAAAAAAAATCTTTCATGTAGGTTCTTGTAGTGAGGGGATTGCAGAAAGTTTCGAAAGATACATCGTTTATGGCAACTCTATGGTTTTATCACACAGAAATTGGAATTTTCTTAATAAAAAGTCTCCAAGATCAAAACTTACAAACCTTTATATGTATGCAAGACCACCTCTTCTATGGTCGACGAGGGCGGGATGGTAAGAACTTTTACTTTCTTTTTATATCTCATTTCACAGCTCAACAAGCCATGAACTT
Organism: Avena sativa; assembly: GCA_916181665.1. Taxonomy (NCBI): domain Eukaryota; kingdom Viridiplantae; phylum Streptophyta; class Magnoliopsida; order Poales; family Poaceae; genus Avena; species Avena sativa. The sequence goes on along the minus strand of OV702294.1, from coordinate 157,519,064 downwards.
CGGATCGCTGATTTCTTCTTCTTTCAGTGCTTGTCACTGGATTACATTCAGAAATCTTGAAGAAATACCTACATAAAGATAGACCTCTACGGGTCACCAACTAGTTTAACCATCTTCATTGTCAGGTCAAGATTGTGATGATGTGTGACGGGTGTGCGGTCATCACTAGACACGGGGAAAATGTAGTCACGGACATGCAACTCCTAGAAGACAAAATGGTTATTTTTTGGTTCAAGGAACATGGAAATGGTTTACGTCTCAACATGTTTAGCGGTACCCCGATATCCCTCTAAGCTAAGTAATGTCATAATATATGTCAAACTCTAGTCATGACACAATCTGATGTGTAAGAATGCTATTTGTATCAAGTTGTACTTATATTGAACAGTTAACGTGCATTTGAAGCACGTTGTTGATGGGCTCTAGATGTGAACTACGAAGCCAATGGATTGACACAAAGAACGCTCTGAACCAATGGTGACTCCATTTTTATGTCGAACAGTTGACATGCATTTGAAGCGTGTTGTTGATAGGCTCTAGATGTGAATTACGAAGTTGATGGATTGATACAAAGTACGCTCTAAACCAATGGTGGCACCACATCAATGGCATTACTCTAATTTAGTCATAACTCCGGTTTTCTATTTTTAATGGTAACTGTGTCACATAAAAGGACTATTCGTGTTAGTTTCTTCTTTTCTATTCAACTTTTTGTTTGATTTTTTCAAAAATGGTGCCAAAATTGACGGCACTTGTATTCATAGAAAATGATTTATATGTTTCAAATTTCCATTGAACTATGCATAGAAACCTATTTGGTTACCTTAAAATGATTTTTCGCACATGTCTATAGCAAACTAGAGCACAATTACACTTCAAATTTGAATTTATTTTGAAACAAATCACCCAAAACTCATTTAAATGGGTAAAATTAGTGACAAATCATGAAAATTCTACATTTCAAGGATTTTGTCATCCCATGTGTTCTAGTATTTTTAAATAGAAATACCCTTCACAATATTGCTATCATGTCTCACTTATCCTAGCTTGCAAGCCAAAATCACTAAGGGGATGGCTATATTATTGGATCCCTTCATGATAATGTGCCCCAGTTTCTTACATAGGTGCATATTGGAAGGCAAACACAAGTGTCAAAGGATGTTTCCATCTTTTATCATAAAAAGGTGATTTTCCATTTTGAAAATTCCTAAAAATTATATTTTTGTGAAGCAAGTACAAACATTACTCTTGCAAACGAAACCACTCCAATTTTAAAAATACTAGAACACATGGGATGATAAAATCCTAGACATGGAGAATTTTCTTGATTTGTAACTACTTTTACACATTTAAATAAGTTTCATGTGATTTTTCAAAATTAATTCAAATTTGAACTAGAACCACACTAGTTTGCTATAGACATCTAAGAAAAATCATTTTAAGATATCCAATTAGATTTCTATGCCACACAAAAATTTGAGAGATAGCATCATTTTCTATGAATACAAGTGTCGCCAATCTTGACCCCATTTTTGAAAAAATCAAAGAAAATGTAAAATAATAAAAAATACAAAATTAACACCAAGAGTCCTTTTATGTGACATAGTTACTATGAAAAATACAAAACTGGAGTTATCTTAAATTAGTAGAAATACCCTTCACAAATATTGGCATGGAAAATATAAGTGGCAAAGGGTGTTTCCAACTTTTATCATAAACAAATGATTTTCTATTTTGCAAATCCCAAAAAAGTGTATTTTTGTGAAGCAAGTACAAAGATTACTTTGGCAAATGACAACACGTCACCCAAAATTTATTTAAATGGGTAAAAGTAGTTACAAATGGAAAAAACTTCTCAATGTCCTAGATTTTGTCATCCCATGTGTTCTAGTATTTTAAAAAATTGTAATGGTGTCGTTTGCCAAAGTAATTTTTGTATTTGCTTCACGAAAATACACATTTTTGGAATTTGCAAAATGCAAAATCACCTTTTTATTATAAAAGTTGGAAACGCTCTTTGACACTTTTGTTTTCCATGCCAATATGCACTTATGTGCAAAACTAGGGAACATTATCATGAAAGGATCCATGAATATCGCCATCCCTTTAATTATTTGGCTTCAAAGCCACGATAAGTCACAAACATTACAGTACATTACATAATCTCAAATAACTTCTTGTACAAAGTACTTTATATGGTCTTAAACACCTATGCCACGAGCATATCAACAACTACCCCAATACCATTTTCATCATCCTTGAAGGTAAACAAACATGTGTCACCCTCGAGGATTTTTCCAACCGTCAGACATGATCGCACGACCATCCTCGCCCATCTTGAATCTGACTTCAGAATGATACTTCAGGTAACACTTGTTGGTGACCGGCATGGTAATCTTTTCTTGGAGATAATCCTCGAGGTATTCTTCACTATACTTTTTGAAAAGTATTGCAAACAAAAATATAAATGTTATTACATGTTGAGATGATGATAAGTAATGTAGCCAAGTGAAAATAACATGATCATTTACCACTCTACACTTCCCAGTGGTCGTTGACCTTCTCATCGTGCATACAAGTATGGTACATCAAGTATGTGACTACATGGGGAAGTGAGCATAACTCAACTGGTTGGGAGAGTGGATGTATAAACCCAACACCTGGGTTCAAATCCTCATGAAGGAGAATTTAGGTTCCCATTTATAGTTGAGGACCAAGCTATTTTGATACTCATGCAATTTATCCTGAGGACTAGGCTTGGTATTTAAGCAAGATTAAAATCCTAATACTCATGCTTAATGGTTGTGTGCATCTCTAGTTGGTGTAGAGGTCGGGAAAATGAATTTCTCCATTTTAAGAGCAATATCTCTGGTAACTGCCTCCCAGGTTGCTCATGCGGGTGACTTCGAAGGCATTCTGATCCGTCGCCCACGGTCCTCCCTCGCCGTGATTCCCTGATCGTCGCTGCCACCAGTGGAGGGGCGAGAGCGGTGCACCCCTCTTCCTCCTCTACACCCGTGTAGGCGGCTGTGGCGGGTCGCGCGCGGGTCTGGTGGGGCGGCTACTCATGGCGCAGTGGAGGGGCGACATTTGGGGCGGAGCGGCGATGTGGTGACGCGGCCGGTGGCAAGGTCTCGCATGGCGGTGCGGCGGATTGGCATCCGAACTGGGCCCGATCTAGGCCGGTGGACTACGGGTTGCACAGGCGGCGGTGTTCTCTGCCCTGTTGGGGCTTGCTCATCTAGTCTCCATCTATAGTGCTACCTCTTCGTCGTGCTTGCGGACGTGCCGGCCTGGGTAACTGCTGATCTACTGGCCTAGATCCGGTGGGTCTGGTGGCTGGTGAAGTCCGGTGGTATGGGGGCTACCGGCTTGGCTTTGAATAAATGGGGTTTGGTACTAGGATCCCTCTCACTTCAAGACGAAGATCTACCTATTGCATGTCTTCATCGATCTGGCCAGAGTGTTGTGTTCCGAAAGACTCCGCTAGTGAACTCCAATGGACAACATGCCAAAGTTTGCCGAATTGGATGGGTTTCGGTCACACACAACCATGTTTTTATCTGACTGTTTGGTTTTAGAGGGAGTGCTGCAAAGCTTTGCAGTCTGTTGCCATCAAGCACATGCCTTTAGTCCCATGGTGAAGTCATTCACATATAATGACATGGAAGTCAAGGTCTGGGGACTGGTAATGCTGGTTTGAATCCTAGTGGTGATGAGGTTTTGGCTTGGTGATCTGGGTCTTGGAGCAGCGACATCTAAAAGTGGGGGCTACAATATATAAGAATTCCAAAGTTCAAAGTTGCAGGGTGAAAATCCAAGGTCTGGCCTTAATTGGTTCTGCCTGGCAATGGCTTTGTGATACGTCGGAAACATATCTATAATTTTTGATGCTCCATGCTTGTTTAGTATCTACTTTGCTTTGATTTGTCTACACTTTGAGGTGTTTTTATATGTTTTCTGTAACTAACCTATTAACAAGTTGCCACAGTGCCAGTTGCCTATTTTCTTCTGTTTTTAGTTCTAGAAAGGCAGAAAATCAATATTCTCAGAATTGGACGGGACAAAAGCCAAGTTCAATATTTTTATCGTGGGCAATACGGAGTCTAGAGGAGAGACGAAGAGGCGCCACAGGGCGGCCACCCCCTAGGCGCGGCCTAGGGTGGGCCCGCGCCTGGGCAGGGTGTGGGCCCCCTAGCCGCCTCCCAGCCTCGCCTCTTCGCCTATAAGAAGCCCCCGATGTAGAAACCCTAGGAACCCGATCAAAACTCAACGAAACCATCTGTAGCCGCCGGCACCATCGTCCCTAGATCGGAGGGTCTGAAGTTCTTCCCGGCACCCTGCTGGAGGGGAGATCATCTCGAAGTCTTTCCTCTTCATCATGCCAGCCTCCGGTATGAAGCGTGAGTAGTTCCACCTTGGACTACGGGTCCATGTAGTAGCTAGATGGTTGTATCTCCTCCTTGTTCTTTCATGTATAGATCTTGTGAGCTCCATTCATGATCAAGATCTAATCTATTTGTAATTATGCATGTTGTGTTTATGGGGATATGATGGATATTGATATTACTATGTCAGATTGATTAATGGTTTTGTCTATTTGATTCTATCATGTATGTGTTGTTTGTGATCTTGCATGCTCTTCGTTGTTAGTAGCTATCTTGGCCAAGTAGTTGCTAGTGACTCCAAGAGGGGGTATTTATGCTCGATAATGGGTTCATGCCTCTAGTTTCCAAGAGAAGTGACAGAAATCTCTTCGGTTGTAGATGTGCTATTGCCACTAGGGAGAAAACAACGGTCTCTTGTTCATGGAACAAGTGGATTATTTACCTTACACACTTTGCTTAAAGCAGTTGTCTGTTGCTTGCAACTTAATACTGGAGGGGGTTCGGATGATAACCTGAAGGTGGACTTCTAGTCATAGATGCAGTTGGATGGCGGTCTGTGTATATTGTTGTATTGCCCAATCAAATATCATAGGATCTTTTTGTCTAGTATTGCATTGCTATGCCTTGCTCAGTTCTTGTCAATTGTCCTGCGCTAATCTGTTTACCCTTCATGCCATGTTGTTTATCTAAGGAGAGCACCTCTAGTGAACTATGGACCCCGGTCTAATCTCTACCATTGATACATCTTCCAATGTTACTGTTTACTTGCTACAAACCATAATCACCTTCCACACCATAAAGTTAATCCTTTGTTACAGCAACCGGTGAGATTGACAACCTCACTGTTAGTTGGGGCAAAGTCTTGAGTTTGTGTTGTGCAGGTTTCCACGTTGCTTGCAACACCTTTGAGGCGTTTTCTTCCTCCTACTAGTTCGATAACCTCGGTTTCTTACTGAGGTAAAACTTGCTGTTGTGCTGCATCATACCTTGCTCTTGGGGTTTCCCAACGAGGTGTTCAACACGCATCACTTTGTTGAAGGCATTGTTTTGTGAGAGCTGACTTTATCCGGGGTGAAAACCTATGATCACCGATTAGGGTGATGATAGTGCTTGTGCACTGTTCCCTTCTTGGAGGCGTCACTTTTGGAAATGATGGATTTCTGGTGCAGTTTTGGTGGTGTTTGGTCTGCTGTTGTAAGGCATAGATCGTTGTAGCGGGAGTTTTCCTTTTTCTATAATTCTTATTTTTTTTGGTTGTGTGCATTCATAATACCAATAGGGTAATGCGTTGTTGTAGAGGCTGGGTGTAATTGGTATCTCTCGATATTAATATATGCTCATTTCCAAAAAAAAAAGGTATGTGAATACATACGCATTCAAATATTTTCCATATGTCATTTTGAAAGGATCGTATGGGCACCTAGAGGGGGGTGAATAGGTGCTACTTCAAATTTTACTCTTTTTCAGATTAGGGTTTGACAAGAAAGGTAAATTCTCTAGAATATGCAACTATGGTGAATTTACCTATATGTCAATCAAGCACAAACTAACACGACACTAAGCAAGAACAAGTAAGTAAAGTGCGGTAAAGGATAGAAGTAACCAAGGGAGTGGACGCGGAGACACAAGGATTTGTTTCCCGTAGTTCCTTCCTTTTGAGGGGAAGTACGTCTACGTTTGGAGAGGGGGTGGATTCAAACCACCAACGCCACGAGAGGCCTCCCTTGTTCTCCGATGAACCTCACCCCAACGGGTTCGATTCACCTTCCACTATATCGACAACCTTCGAGGTGGAAGCCGGCACCTTTACAACAAGTTCGGGGCACACATCCACAACTGAATTGGAGGCTCCCAAATACAAGCAAGCTGTCAAGACAAATCAAAGACATGCTTGTAAGAACCAAATCAAAGTTAGGGTTTCCAAAGAAACACTAGAGCTTGGGGGCCCTCAAGTGAATGAGGGGGAAATGAAGATTTCTCTTGGTGAATATGTAAATCAAGGCCTCCTCCTTCGATTCTCCAAAGATCAATGACTTTGGATGGTTGGATGAAGAGATCTTGTAGATTTAGTGGCTCTAATGGGGTTGGTGTTCTTGAGCAGCTCGAGCTACTGGAGGAAGAAGATAAGGGTCCCTTTTTATAGGCAGCCCCCTCCACGAACCGTTTTCTGACCGTTGTAGAAAAGTCAGACCGGAGACTCCGATCTAGAGACCAGAGACTCCGGCCAATCTCCGGACCAGTCTCCGGACTGCCCTTCTGACTGACCCAGACCAAATCTGAACCAGCAACACCGAAGACTCCGGCCTTCCAACACCGGAGACTCCGGACTGACCAAAGTCCGGAGACTCCGGAGTAACCTTCGGTGCAGCCTCCGGACCCCTAGTCAGAATGTCCCAGCCAGGTCCTGGGAAGCACCACTGGAGCCAGAACCGGAAACTCCGGACCACACCGGAGACTCCGGTCTGGATTTTCCAGATCAGTGGCAAATGAATGTGGTCTTTTCCCAAGAGTGTGTGTGCAGTTTATCAATGATAATACCAACATGTGGACAATAGCAAACAGTAAAATGATCTACTTGTTGTTAACGAACACCAAAAGTGATTATGACAATAAATGTCCTTTCAATCTCCCCCTTTTTGGTGTTCGATGACAACAAGTGATTTGCATGGAATAACATATAAATGTGGCTCCCCCTGACTATGTGCAACAAGATAATGAAGTAAATCATGTAAGGAAGATAATATCGACGATAGCACACATAGATCTCACATGAGTTACAATAGGTGTTGCACACAAGCACATAGTCATAGACACACATAAGAACCGCAGATAACACACATAAAGTTCAAGTTCGAATATCCAAATAAAAGGAAAATAAAGGCAGATAGTCGCAAATCCCAAGTCCCATGCAAAGCGATGAGAATGTCTTCTCCCCCTTTGGCATCGAAACGCCGAAAAAGGGAAAATACTTGTACTAGCGCCCCAATAACTCAGTAGTCATTGTCATCCTCGTCATCCTCGGCATCCTCATCCTGGTCATAGTCATCATCATGATCCTCAGGGGCAGCAGGCCCTTTGCCGTGAGGGCGAGAAGAGGAAGTACCCTGGTATCCAAACCCTAAGGTGACATCAGCAAACGTCTTCTAGTCCACCAGACTATCCTGTTGGGCATTCCATGCCCCAAATGAGAGAGTGTGATCAGACTCTATGGACTGCTGAGCCCCATGCTCATCATTGTATTCACCTTCACCTTCCTCAGTATTCGCAGCACCCTGGTCCTTGATCTCTTTGAGAAGCTTCTCAATGCGGCGGTTGCTTTGGTAGGATGCATGCTGCTGCTTGCGAATGTCAACGTCCATGCAACAGAGGGTCCTCTCCCAAAAGCTGGCCTTCTTGACCCTCTCATGCACATAGTCTCGAGTCATAGTAGGCATAGGGGCATTGGAGGCATTCTTCCTCCAAACTCTAGGTGGAGAGGGAGCCCTCTCCGTCTCAATCTCCTCCTCATCATCATTCCCATAGCGACGCCTTGGAGCAGGCCCCATGTGCCCCTTCTGCTGCAGAGAGACCAGAGTGTGCACAGTGAGGTGTGGTGGTATGCCATGTGGAGAATCATGCTCCTAGGAGTTGATGAGCCTCATAACCAAGGGTGCATATGGAGGAGATTTCTTGTAAAGAATGGCATGGAACATCTCCTCGAGAATGAAGTCTATCACATCAATGGGTGCAGCATCAGCCTCTGGTCCAACATTAAAGGTCCGGTGAGTATGGTACAGGAGGTTGACAAGCCCACCCCTGATAGCATCATCATTTCCAGCACTTGGAGCAATAGTGTGACGGAAAATCCTCAGCATAAGGTTGTAGAGGGTCTTGAGTCCCTTGGAACCCCCCACAACACCATCATCATACAGAGGTGCCAGCTTCATCTTGTTCTCACCCAAAGCTGCCGAGTGCATGCGCAGCCCCACAGGAGTAGATACACCATGAAAGGTCTCAAAGATGACATTGGAAAAGTCATGAAATGTAGCCGTGCAGCGAGTAGTGCCAGTCATCCACACCATGGTCTTGTCAAGATCAGACCCAAACACAACTGTGGCATAAAACTGCTGAACAAGGTGTACACTGTAGTCTTCGCGCAGCTCCATGAAGTTGTAGAGACCCAGCTTCTCACAGATCCACAGGGCATCATTGAAGTAAGGGCTCTGGCGCATTTTCTCAACACTCATGAACTTCTGAGGGAAGACAGGTGATTTGGTGAGTACACCATACACATCCTTCATGAACACAGCATGTTCTTTCCTCCAGAAACTAGGGTCATCACTGGTACGAGGCAGCGCATAGAAATCTGTCTTTCTCAGCTCACGGTACTCCTCTTTAGACATCTTGGCTAGGGACTGGAGGTTGTCATACTTGGCTCTCTTTGCATGTTCCTCCCATTCAGCCCTCTCCTGATCCCTCTTCATGTAAGCTGCATCACGTGCCCGTTGTTTCCGGTTGGACGGAGGCACGATAAACTGACCCTGAGCTTCATCATAGCGAGGATTGCCCCTTTGGGACCTGGCCTTGGTACGACGAGGACGACCAGAACCATCACCTGTGAATAGCAGTGAGGGAGATAGCATGGAGATGAGTATATATGTCCCAAAGATGTAGTACAAGAGCTTTGATGCATTTCTAGACTACTTTGATTCACCCAACACCGGAGTCTCCGCACCAGATACCGGAGTCTCCGGCTCAGACCGGAGTCTCCGGCCTGGACCGGAGTCTCCGGACCTAAGTCCGGAGTCTCCGGTCAGGAGGCTCGGGTATGAGATGGGAAGACGCAGGTGAGGGTGAATCTAGTAGATCGGGCAATGCAACAAGGCTAAAGTACTAGAGTGCACGCAAACAAGTGATTCCAATGGACAAATCAGCAACAATCCTCAAAAACACATCTAGAGATGAACCCTAGGAGAAAAATAGAGGAGAGGTACCAGATCTGTCGATCAATTCCTTCAGTGGGAATGACCCAATGGAGGAGAGGGGAAATTTGGCTGGCGGCACGGCGGATCCCGGGGGCTTCTTGACCTCCGGGGAGGATTTTTGGAAGAGGGGGCGACGGGGTTGGAGGTAGGGGACGGGGTGAAGAATGGTGAACTGTTTTCCCAGTTCACCCCGACCCCCCACTTTAAGTCATAGAAACCGTCTGGACCGAAGACTTCGGTCTACACCGGAGACTCCGGCCTACACCGGAGACTCCGGTGTTTGTACACCGGAGACTCCGGTCCTCCTCGACCAAAAGTTCCAGGAAAGGTGTTTGGGGACATATATGAGAGATAGATGGTTTTTAAGATAGGGAAAGGGCTTAGGTTGAGACATCAAACTGTGAAGAACCAACAAGAGCCATAGGGATTAAAAAAATGTTCAGAAAAGCTCCAAGAGACTAGAATCAAGCAAATGACAAACATGTGTAAATGCCAACCTCTCAAATGAGAGAGGGCGGTGGCCTAGGCCACCATATTTGAGTATACTTGGCTTGGCACCACGAAGATATATCTTGGGTCCATTACCAAAACTCATCATTAAGCTCACATATCACTAAATGATATTAAGAGGAATGATTTTGATTGCTTTGGGCATAATGGGGGGAGGGATGGTCCAATCAATTAGGACCGCACTCCCCCTATATCCATGCCTACACCTAAACCAAATATGAGATGAAACATAGGTGAGGGTGCAAGAATATCAAGTCAAGCTCCTTGAATCTACGATATTTAGTTCATTCCTCAAGTAGCAAAACCTTGCTTCATCAAGTGGCTTCGTGAAGATATCGGCAAGTTGATCCTTGGTTGATACATATGATAGATCAATATCACCTCGAGCAACATGATCTCTAATGAAGTGATGGCGAATCTCAATATGCTTTGTCCTTGTGTGATCCACCGGGTTGTAGGCAATCTTGATGGCACTTTCATTGTCACATAGAAGAGGCACTTTGTCACAATGGACACCGTATTCCTTTAAAGTTTGCCTCATCCATAGCAATTGAGTGCAAGCACTAGCAGCTGCCACATACTCAGCTTCGGCAGTGGAGAGAGAGATATACAATTTTGCTTCTTGGAAGACCAACATACCAAGGAATTGGCAAGCCCCGGATGTTGATTTTCTATCATCCTTATCACCCGCCCAATCAGAATCCATGTATCCACAAAGAGCAAATGTTGAGCCTTGAGGATACCAAAGACCATAAAATGGGGTATGAACCAAATATCGAAAGATTCTCTTGACTGCCATTAAATGGCTTTCTTTAGGAGCCGCTTGATATCTTGCACACACACCTACACTCAACACAATATCGGGTCTAGATGCACAAAGGTAAAGAAAAGAACCAATCATAGACCGGTATACCTTTTGATCCACATCTTTACCATTTGGATTTTGTTCTAGATGAGTCTTTGTAGCCATGGGAGTAGGAGCTCCATTTAAGTCTTGCATTTTGAATCTCTTGAGCATATCTTGAGTATACTTGGCTTGATTGAAGAATGTCCCTCCTCTAACTTGCTTGATCTCAAAGCCAAGAAATACTCTCAACTCCCCCATCAAGGACATCCGGAACCTACTAGTCATAAGCTTTGAGAATTCATCATTAAAAGCTTTGTTAGATGAGCCAAAGATAATATCATCAACATATATTTGGCATACAAAAAGCTCCCCATTGACCCTCTTAGTAAAAAGAGTTGGATCGATTTTCCCAACCTCAAAGCCACGGTCAAACAATAACTCTCTAAGGTGCTCATACCACATGTGTGGGGCTTGCTTGAGCCCATAGAGCGCCTTATCAAGTTTGTAGACATGGTTTGGGAAGTTGGGGTCCTCAAATCCCGGGGGTTGCTTAACATATACCAATTCATTTAATGGACCATAGAGAAATGCACTTTCTACATCCATTTGTTGCAACTTAAAGTTATGATGTGCCGCATAAGCAAGAAGGATACGGATGGACTCAAGGCGAGCCACAGGCGCATAAGTCTCTCCATAATCAGTGCCTTCAATTTGAGAATACCCTTGTGCAACCAATCTAGCCTTGTTCCTTACTATAATTCCATGCTCATCTTGATTGTTCTTGAATATCCACTTTGTACCAATAACATTGCAGCAATCCTTTGGCTTCTCAACTAACTTCCATACTTTGTTTCTCTCAAAGTTGTTGATATCTTTATGCATAGCCTCTAACCAATCCGAATCTTCAAGAGCTTCCCACACTTTCTTTGGTTCAATCATGGTGATGTGAGCTTGGTGTTCACTGAACCTCTTCAATTGTGCTCTTGTGGAAATACCTTTCCTTAGATCACCAACGACATTTTGTAGAGTGTGATCTCTTATTTCCAACATTCTTTTCTTTCTAGCTTCGCGACGAGCGTGGACCTCCGTGTTGTTTCTTGGAGGACCCTCTTCATCATTCTGATCCTCGTCTTGACCATCAACATGACCTTGATCACCATTGGAGTCATCCTCTACATTGGGAGGCAAAGATTGACCTTGGTCTTGATCAAGTGCACTTCTAGCGTCAATTTGAGCTTGTCTTAAAGCAGCTTGTACGGATCTTCCTTGACAAATTGACTTGGCACCACTTGACAATCCGTCGAATGGACCAAGCCCCCTTGACTGGAGTTGACACTTTGATAACCATGTTGAGGGTCCACATCTTGTCTTTGGCTTGAGTCAATGTCCTCTTCGGTGGATGGAGCATGTTGAGGTTGTGAAGATGAGGGCTCCACTTGAGTGGAGCATAGTTCTTCTCGATCCGCCATAAGGGGTTCCTCAAGGGGGCGGATATATCCCACACCCATTCTTCCTATGGCATCCTGAGGCATTTCATCATCTGCATCACAAGCATCAACACGCCCCCCTTCGGGACCATCATATTCTTCAAAGGTCACACTACAAGATTCTATGACGGCTCCGGAGAGCTTATCATAGATTCTATAAGTGTGAGATTCGAGACCATAGCCAACAAAAATACCCTCTAATGCTTTAGACTCGAATTTAGACAAACGAATACCTTTTATGAGATAGAAACACTTACAACCGAACACCCGGAAGTAAGATATGTTGGGATTGTTACCGGTAAGTATTTCATATGGAGTCTTGTTGATTTCTTTGCGGAGGTAGAGCCGGTTTGAAGCATGGCAAGCGGTGGAGATGGCTTCGGCCCAAAAGTTGTATGGAGATTTAAACTCCGCCAACATGGTCCTAGCCATCTCAATAAGAGTCCGGTTCTTCCTTTCGGCCACACCATTTTGTTGAGGGGTGTATGCAGCGGAATATTGATGTTTAATCCCCTCATCACTAAGGAAATCATTCAAGGTGTAGTTCCTGAACTCGGTTCCGTTGTCACTTCTTATGATCAACACGGGAACATTGTATTGCCGTTGAACCAAGTTGATGAAGTCGATAAAAGTCTTTTGAGTCTCACTCTTCAACTTGAAGAAATAAACCCAAGAGTATCTTGAAAAGTCATCAACAATCACCAAGCAATATTTCTTCCCACCAAGACTTGCATGAGATGGAGGACCAAAGAGGTCCACGTGAAGGAGCTCCAAGATCTTGGTGGACTTGATGCGGTTCTTAGGCTTATGAGGAGCATCATGCATATTCCCTAGAACACATGCCCTGCAAACACGATCTTTGGCAAAGGAAACATTTTCTTTTAGTCCAACAATATGGCCCTCCTTGTGGAGACTTTGCAAAGTTCTCATATTGACATGGGCCAGTCGGCGATGCCATAACCAACCCACATCGGCCTTTCCGAATAAGCACATCGCACTTGTAGTGGCTTGCCCCAAAAAGTCCACCACATACAAGTCATGTTCGACATACCCAACGAAAGCGACCTTGAGAGACTTGCTCCACATGAGGACCACAAGATCACTATGTATAAAGACAGAAAAAACCATCTTTCCAAGAGCACAGACTGAAAGTAAATTGTACCCAAGGGTCTCAACAAGCATGACGTTCACGAGTGTAATGTCGTGAGCAACCACAACTTTGCCAAAACCCATTACCTTAGACTTTGACTTGTCGGCATATGTCACGGTGATTAGATCATCATTTGGCTTTAAGTACTTGACAATAGACGAGCTTCCGGTCATATGACTTGTGCAACCACTATCAAGCACCCACTTTGACCCTCCGGAAGCATAAGTCTCTGTTCCTCTTGCCATAAGGCAAGTGACGTTCTTGGTGGGAGAGTTCTCATTTGGAGAATCAATGAGTGAGAATGTCGGAGTAGAGGTGGTGACTAGAGCAGCCACACCATGTGAAGTTTCCTCTTCCTCATCTTCATCATCTTCATTGTCGGAGGAGTATTCTTCATGAGTGATCAAGACAATTTCTCCCGACTTCTTGTTGATGGGATTCTTCTTGATGAAAGGTTTCTTGTAAGTTGCCTTGAGAGTCTTCTTCAACACAAGCTTACCCCCATGATCTTCTCTCTTTTCATAGGGACAACTTGCTACAAAGTGATAGCGGTCACCGCAATTGAAGCAAGTTCTCAATCTCATTGTATTTTCTCTTTTCCCATTTGGGTTGCTCTTTCTTTGTATTTCCATCTTGGCCTTGGCGGGGTTCTTCCAAAAGTTCTTTGCATAGAAAGCCATATATTGACTATGAGCAATCTTTACTTCATCGGGGTGGTCCATGCAAGGCCCTTCATCACTATCATCTTCATCCCCATGGTCCACAACTTTGGCCTTTAATGCAACATTGACAACATTGCTCATACCAAGGGCACGAGCACGGGCATATTTGGCATTCTTGGCGGCAACCTTGAAAGCGGCCATCTCTTGCATAACTTCATTTGAGGTCATGAGATGGTAGTTGTGTCTTCCTTGTAGACTCTTCAAGTCGGTGGGCTCAAAAGGCATGAGTGCACTCACATATTTCCTTTTTATACATGCATCATCCACATGTGAAGCACCCACATTTCTAAAGGCGGTGGCAGTGGTCTTGAGCCTTCGGTACATGTCTTCATGATCTTCACCTTCTTTCATGTAGAAGCCTTTGGCTTCATTGCTTAGAACATCATATCGGTTCCTCCTCATACTCTCATTTCCAACAAACAACAGAGTGAGAGCATCCCAAGCTTCCTTGGCAATGCTAAAGTGCTCAATGTGTGGGTAATCCTTTGTTCCCAATCCTTGTTGAATCATATGCAAAGCAGTGGCATTGAGTTGACTATTGACAACCTCTCTTCTTGTCAAGTTGTTTGGATCCCCAATAAAGAGTCCATGCTCGATGATGTTCCATAGTTCAATGCAAGAGCTGCGCACATGAGTTCTCATTAGTGATTGCCATTGAGCAAAAGTAGCAGACTCTTCTAGCTTAGGTGGGTCACCTCTATTGTACACATGAGGGTGAGGGACGGGAGATCAGGAGAGTACCAAGAATCACGGTGCTCACCCTTCCCCCCCATCAAGTTGTGTGGAGGAATTAGCGTTTTCAAGTTTGCCCCTACCACCATACCCTCGGGGGATACCGAAGTATTCCCTTTAGGTACAACAGATGGTAGATCCTCTTGAGGAAATGGGGGTGATGAGCCATCTTTGTCTTTAAGAAGTTGCTCAAGCATCTTCTTGACTTCGTTGACCAAGGAAGAGCTCAATCTTGTTTCCAAGTTTCTGAGATCTTCCATGGTCACCGGGGTCGGCTCACTACCACCATCCCCTTCTTGGCTACCCATATTCTCTTAGGCAGTAAAGCCCAAATAAAGAGCCGAGGCTCTGATACCAATTGAAAGGATCGTATGGGCACCTAGAGGGGGGGTGAATAGGTGCTACTTCAAATTTTACTCTTTTTCAGATTAGGGTTTGACAAGAAAGGTAAATTCTCTAGAATATGCAACTATGGTGAATTTACCTATATGTCAATCAAGCACAAACTAACACGACACTAAGCAAGAACAAGTAAGTAAAGTGCGGTAAAGGATAGAAGTAACCAAGGGAGTGGACGCGGAGACATGAGGATTTGTTTCCCGTAGTTCCTTCCTTTTGAGGGGAAGTACGTCTACGTTTGGAGAGGGGGTGGATTCAAACCACCAACTCCACGAGAGGCCTCCCTTGTTCTCCGATGAACCTCACCCCAACGGGCTCGATTCACCTTCCACTATATCGACAACCTTCGAGGTGGAAGCCGGCACCTTTACAGCAAGTTCGGGGAACACATCCACAACTGAATTGGAGGCTCCCAAATACAAGCAAGTTGTCAATACAAATCAAAGACAAACTTGTAAGAACCAAATCAAAGTTAGGGTTTCCAAAGAAACACTAGAGCTTGGGGGCCCTCAAGTGAATGAGGAGGAAATGAAGATCTCTCTTGGTGAAGATGTAAATCAAGGCCTCCTCCTTCGATTCTCCAAAGATCAATGACTTTGGATGGTTGGATGAAGAGATCTTGTAGATTTCGTGGCTCTAATGGGGTTGGTGTTCTTGAGCAGCTCGAGCTACTGGAGGAAGAAGATAAGGGTCCCTTTTTATAGGCAGCCCCCTCCATGAACCGTTTTCTGACCATTGTAGAAAAGTCAGACCGGAGACTCCGGTCTAGAGACCGGAGACTCCGGCCAATCTCCGGACCAGTCTCCGGACTGCCCATCTGACTGACCCAGACCAAATCTGCACCAGCAACACCGGAGACTCCGGCCTTCCAACACCGGAGACTCCGGACTGACCAAAGTCCGAAGACTCTGGAGTAACCTCCGGTGCAACCTCCGGACGCCTAGTCAGAATGTCCTAGCCAGGTCCTGGGAAGCACCACCGGAGCCAGAACCGGAAACTCCGGACCACACCGGAGACTTCGGTCTTGGCAGACCGGAGACTCCGGTCTGGATTTTCCAGATCAGTGGCAAATGAATGTGGTCTTTTCCCAAGAGTGTGTGTGCAGTTTATCAATGATAATACCAACCTATGGACAATAACAAACAGTAAAATGATCTACTTGTTGTTAACGAACACCAAAAGTGATTATGACAATAAATGCCCTTTCACATTTGATAATATCACCTCATCCTGGAGGCCTCCGGTATGATGTGTGAGTAGTTCCACCTTGGACTATGAGTCCATGTAGTAGCTAGATGGTTGTATCTCCTCCTTGTGCTTTCATGTATAGATCTTGTGAGCTTCATTCATGATCAAGATCTAATCTATTTGTAATCATGCATGTTGTGTTTGCGGGGATACGATGGATATTGAGATTACTATGTCAGATTGATTAATGGTTTTGTCTATTTGATTCTATCATGTATGTGTTGTTTGTGATCTTGCATGTTCTTTGTTGTTAGTAGCTATCTTGGCCAAGTAGTTGCTAGTGACTCCAAGAGGTGGTATTTATGCTCGATAGTGGGTTCATGCCTCTAGTTTCCAAGGGAAGTGACAGAAATATCTTCGGTTGTAGATGTGTTGTTGCCACTATGGAGAAAACAACGGTCTCTTGTTCATGGAACAAGTGGATTATTTACCTTACATACTTTGCTTAAAGCAGTTGTCTGTTTCTTGCAACTTAATACTGGAGGGGGTTCGGATGATAACCTGAAGGTGGACTTCTAGTCCTAGATGCAGTTGGATGGCGGTCTATGTATATTGTTGTATTGCCCAATTGAATCTCATAGGATCTTTTTGTCTAGTATTGCATTGTTATGCCTTGCTCAGTTCCTGTCAATTGCCCTGTTGTTTATCTAAGGAGAGCACCTCTAGTGAACTATGAACCCTGGTCCAATCTTTACCATTGATACATCTTCCACTGTTACTGTTTACTTGCTGCAAACCATAATCACCTTCCACACCATACAGTTAATCCTTTGTTACAGCAACCGGTGAGATTGACAACCTCACTGTTAGTTGGGGCAAAGTCTTGAGTTTGTATTGTGCAGGTTTCCACGGTGCTTGCAACACCTTGAGGCATTTCCTTCCTCCTACTGGTTCGATAACATCGGTTTCTTACTGAGGGAAAACTTGCTGCTATACTGCATAATACCTTGCTCTTGGGGTTTCCCAATGGGGCGTTCAACACGCATCAATACTTTTCGGGCGCTGTTGTAAGGTTCCCAACCTTTAATAAGGTAGAGATCCATGTGTTTACAATGCTAGTCCCTGGATCAATAGCTAGCATCCACAGTTAAGATGTAACATCAAGAAACAAAGGTCATAATACAACTTTATAACCAGGAATAAAATAATTCATTACATCTTACATAGCTCATTTGGCTATCACATTGCAATGCAGCAGAATATCTATATAGCATGGAGTCCTTCATCTTCAAAGTGCCACAGGCAATCATGTTGGTTGTAGACTTGTAATCCTATTCAACAAACTTCACTAACATCAAACAAACCTGCAACATAATAAGTTGCAGCCACAAGGGTCAATACATTTGAATTGTATTGGCAAGTTTCACTACTATGTAGAAATAAGTGGATCCTATCATTTACATGCATATTTGGCTAAGTAGGGTTTAGGCTCTTTTGCAGAAAGCAATATAGTTTTATCCTATCTTTTCAAAATAGTTTTTGATTTTTTGTCAAATCTTTCTGAACTTCTTGGAAAACTCCAAGTGCTTCAAATCCCTTGTTGTCACCATCAAGTATTACTTTGAGAAATTGGAATGTCGAGATCTTCCATAGCTTCAGGCCTTAGTTGCTCAGAGTTGTCCATAACCGGGGACACGGCTAAGTACTTAGAATTTGATCTTCTGCAGAAGTTGTACACTTTACCCACATGACACAATCTCGTCTTGATGCCACCAGTGGCCGCTGGATAAGTACTCACCAAAATGGAGTACTGGCAGATCAAGAATGTGACAAAGTCTTTCCATAGGAGTCCTCCCAATACACAATGCCAGCTTGTCAACCAGGCACCAATGTAGGGATAAATTTTCCCTTGAGTACTTGTTTTATTATATAAAACATATATCTTTTCAACACTTCATATAATCATATCATGTATCCCATCCCAGATATATAGCTGGGCTAAGCATACTACAACTACAATGTTTTCACTAAGGAATATATATAAGGGTATCCTATTAGGATTTAGTATAGCATAAAATATAGTAGTCCTTTCCATGCATGTTACAAAATCCACTAAGTGTAATGAAAATAGTAGGACATGTATGATAGTGTCACTTGCCTTTTTAGTAGGGAATGTTGGTTCACTTCTTGATCTTGCAAATATCACACTCTTCTAACTTCACTACAATTCAATCAAGCAAACATATATTCAACTAGCATTCAAACAATTTGTCACACATAAAATAACAAAATCAAGGTCATGCATGCAAGCACGCAAAGGATAGTTTTATTTGAAAAAGTGGTTTCTACTAGGATATAAACATTTTAAAGTTCAATGTGGTCATTACAAAAGTGGTAAAACCATTTGCAAAAGGTTTTATCTATAAACCATTTTTAAATCAAATCAATATTTTATGTGGTTGAAAAATGCTTTTAGCAAAGCAATATTTTTTAAAGTGTTCACCAAATATATTTTAATTCTCAAAACTTGGTGTTTAGGGTCAGAAGGTTTGAATCAAATCATTTCCCAAAGGTTTTACTCAAAATTCATTTCTAAACCATAAACAATATTTTTATTTGACTAGTAATGTGCTAATTCAAATATTTATTCTTTTGCTTCACCAAATACATTTTTAAATCCATAAGTTGGTTCCTATGGTCAGTAGGTTCACAATAATACATTTTGCAAAGATTTCATATTAAAAATATATCTAGAACAATTTTTGTATTCAAATTATGCCTACACATCTTTCTGCAATTTCAACCAATTTTACAGAACCAAAACATTAAACAAAGTGCATGGTTGCAAAGTACTTGCTCTGTTGAATCCATTGATATAAAATTTGCAAAATTTGGACGTGTAGAACTAAAGTTATGAATTTTATAAGTTTGCATATCTAATAGATTCTATTTTCTGTTTTTAAACCAAACCATGTCCACGTGGCGCTTCCCTACTGGTCGATACCGCTTCGTGCGGATCAGCCTCTCTGGACCGCAGGATTTCACTTAAATCGCACGATGCAGATCCAACATACCCTTTCGATTAAATGAATCTATCTAAGCCACTGGATTGAGATCCAACGGATCACAGCAGCCAGACCATTTCCGGGCGGCGCTAGCGGCGGCTGGCGGCGGCGCACGCTCTGGCGGTGGCGTTGGCGACGAACCAAGAAGCAAGAGAGGTAACAGAGGTGCTCACCGTGCTTGCAGAGGTGTGGCGAAGCTCAAGGAGAGGTCTGCCTGACGAGGGGCGCTCAGGAACGGAGGGGATTGCTCGCCGGAGTGTGCAGCGGCGTCGGGTGTCTCTGGAGGTCGTCGGGGGCGAGGCTTGAGAGCGAGCTAAGACGAACGGGGCATGCAGTTAGATGCGGGCGAGCGCGGGGAGTACAGTAGCATCATCGGGAGGGTTCGGGGTGGTCGGAGCTTACCGGGGAAGCTCGACGGAGACGACACAGACGGCGGTGGCGCTCGGGTGACGACGAAGCCGAGGCTGTGGGGCACGCGCGGGCGAGTGCGAGGCACTGGCAGGTCTGCCTGGTGCTGGCGAGCAAGGCTGCGTGTAGTGGGAGGCGAGGGGCGGCGAGGTGTGGCCGGAATTGGTGCAGAGGCTCATCGGAGACGGCGATGCTCCTCGAAATTGGAGCAGCCCGGTGGCAGGGAGGAGATGCTGCTTGGGGGGAATGAGAGAGGGAAGAGGGGCGTTGATGTATGCGTGGTCACTGGCGAGTTTACTCCGGCCATCAACGCGTATTCAAGAGGATTAATCGTGGCAGAACGCCGTTGAGAAAGGGGGAAACGGCTGGCGCGGGTGGAAACGAAGAACAGGCAGCGTGGGGTCCGTCTGTCAGCGAGGTGGAGGAAGTGGGAGTGGGGTCCAATCGTCAGTGACTCAGCGGGTGTAGACGCGAGTGAGAAAACGTTTCACTGCGGGGGTTTAGTTGGGCTGCGAGTTGGGCTTGCTGGGCCTATTGGGTTGGGTCTGTTTCATTTCATTTTTTTATACCAAATGTTTTTCCTTTTCTGTTTTGAATTTCCTGATTTGATTTTCATTCAAATAATTCAAACAACAAATCAATTCAAACCACCACCAAACTTTGTATTGATTTTAATTCTGTTTAACATCATAATCCAAAGTCCAAAATAAAATAATTCTTTTATTCTTTTAAGATCTATTAATAATTAAATAAATAGACCTTAGTCTTTAATTCAAATAGGATTTAATTTATTTAAAAACTCTATTTGAAATCTAAATAATATCAAAACCTTTTCAGTAGGTTTTTATTTGAAAATATAAAACACTTGGAAATCTTATTTAAAATATTTTAACAAGTTTTTAGTGTTTATTTAAATTGGGAAAAGCCCTTACTCAAATAAAATTGGATATTAATAAATCCTTATTATTTACTTTAAATAAACTTTTACTCTTTTTATCAAACAAAGTATTTTATTTCAAAGGCTTGGCCAAGATTTAATTTAGCTCTATAAAATAATCCTTATTTATAATTCTACCTTTTCTTTTGAAAACCAAATCTTTATATTAAAAGATCCAAAAATAGTGATTCCAACTTTTATAACTTTATTTATTATTTGTTTATCTTTTAAATCCCTTTAGGATTTTATTTGATCAAAATAGGTTTTGATGTTTCCATTTGGAATCAAAAATTTTCTCCTCAACCTAAAAATCAACAATTGTTTATTTTGTTTATTTATTTTTCACATTTCAATATTTGGAAAAAACTTTGGGATGTGACAGCCGTTGCCGGGGAGGCTAAGGACGTCTTCACAAGGGGAGTCCTCCTCAACCTTTCTCTTTACTTTGTTTTTAGTTTGCTTAGTTTCTTTTGTTTGGTTTTTTTGCCTCTTTTTATCAAAAACTCAAAAAAATTAGTTTAGTTTGGTTTGCTTTCTCTATTCAAAAACAAAAAAATAGTTCCTACTCTAGCTGCTGCTGTTTTCGGCTTGCCCCACCTTTGCCAAAATGAACTCTGCTGAGAACACCAAGTTGTGTGACTTCACTAGCACAAACAACAATGATTTCCTTAGCACTCCTATTGCTCCACCTTCTCCCGATGCTACCTTTTATGAAATTAAGCCTACTTTGTTGAATCTTGTGATGAGAGAGAAATTTTCTGGTGCTAGTTCTGATGATGTTGCTTCCCATCTTAATAGCTTTGTTAAACTTTGTGAGATGCCAAAGTATAAGGATGTGGATGGAGATATTATTAATCCCAAGCTATTTCCTTTCTCCTTGAGAGGAAAAGCTAAAGAATGGTTGCTATATTTGCCTAGAAATAGTATTGGTTCTTGGATTAAGTGCAAATATGATTTTATTGGAAAGTACTACCCTCCTGCTAAGATTATATATATGAGAAGTGACATTATGAAATTTAAACAACTTGATAATGAACATGTTGCTCAAGCTTGGGAAAGAATGAAATCTTTGGTTAAGAATTGTCCCACTCATGGACTCACTGCTTGGATGATTATCCAGACTTTTTATGCAGGTTTGAACTTATCTTCAAGAAACCTGTTGTACTCAGCTGTGATGGCGCCCCACACTTGTCATGGAACGCTTCGTTGAAAACCCCAAGAGCAAGGTATGAAGTAGCACAACAGCAAGTTTCAGTAAGAAACCGAGGTTATCGAACCAGTAGGAGGAAGGAAACTTCACACAGGTATTGCTGGCAACATGGAGACCTGCACAACACAAACTCAAGACTTTGCCCCAACGAATCAGTGAGGTTGTCAAGCTCACCGGTTTGCTATAACAAAGGATTAAACGTATGGTGTGGAAGGTAATGGTTTGCAGCAAGTAAACAAATAATGGTGGAGTATGTATCAATGGTAAAGATTGGACCAGGGTCCATAGTTCACTAGAGGTGCTCTCCTTAGATAAACAACATGGCATGAAGGGTAAACAAATTACACCAGGGCACTTGTCAAGAACTGTGCAAGGCATAACAATGCAATTACTAGTCAGAAAGATCCTATGAGATTCGATTGGGCAATACAACAAGATACATAGACCGCCATCCAACTGCATCTATGACTAGAAGTCCACCTTCGGGTTATCATCCGAACCCCCTCCAGTATTAAGTTGCAAGCAAAAGACAACTGCTTTAAGCAAAGTGTGTAAGGTAAATAGTCCACATGTTCCATGAACAAGAGACCGTTGTTTTCTCCCTAGTAGCAACATCACATCTACAACCGAAGAGATTATTGTCACTTCCCTTGGAAACTATAGGCATGAACCCACTATCAAGCATAAATACTCCCTCTTGGAGTCACTAGCAACTACTTGGCCAAGATAGCTACTAACATCGGAGAGCATGCAAGATCACAAACAACACAGACATGATAGAATCATAAAGACAAAACCATTAATCAAACCAACATAATAATCTAAATATCCATCGGATCCCTACAAACACAACATGCATGATTACAAATAGATTAGATCTTGATCATGAATGGAGCTCACAAGATCTATACATGTCATCTATAGGATGGGAGTGATTGGAGGAAATCAAATCAATATGGTAACAAAGAAGATTACAAGGATGAAGTCTAAAGATAAGTTACCAGGAGTAGTCCTATAGGATCAAGTAGGTATAGTCAATGAATTATATCTCTTAATCCAATAGAGCTAAACAGAAGATAATTATAATACAAATGTAATGTTGTATGGATGGAAGCCTTGTTTAGCCAACTGGAAACCTGAACCATAAAGGATCAAAGGATCATAATAATCATGCCTTACTCACCAATATTGAATGCTTATACCATGTATAAGTGACATTGGTGGATAAAACATGATTAAAACCTAATCTAGATATATTATCCTAGGTTAGCCATTATAGGTCACATTAATATAATGTGAGGTTGGAGTATTTGTTACTAGATTTAAGTAGAGACAAGATAGTATAATTAAGATGATGTTAGGGCAACATTGGATTAAAGAAGTAGTATTCTCCTCTTTGGAAATACTAAGCACTTGAGGTGAAGTAGGATTTGAGGTATACATCCATTGGAGTAATATTAGTGATGGTGATAAAGGAATTATATGAATGGAGTTAGAGGTAACCATTTATTGGATTGGAGGTTATCAACAGTAGAATAGTTGATATACCCAAGTATAGATATGAAAAGATTAGGAAATGCTTTAGAATCAAGCTCATTGGAATTACAGGAGGAGTTAGAAGAATAAAAGGTGGATAAGAATATTCTTGTGAGGTAAAGCTCATCATGTTAACACATGATGATGGATATGAAGGAGTAGTATATCTAGGAAATGAATTTCTTAATTAGAAGTCTAGAATTGTGAATTATGGAAGATAGGAAATTCTGAATAAAACCTAAACCCTAAATCTTTAACCAAACATAATATCTATTTCATCTAATTGATCTATCATCCTATTTCCCCAATGCTTCATAGGAGTATTTTCCTATATTAAATCACTTGAGCACATCTTTGTCATTTTCAACCATCATTATCACAGGTGCTTAGGAACCATCTTTATAAATTCTTTCTCATAAGTTAGCCTAGAAAACAATCCCACTATTTTACTTTAAATGGTGATGTCATTCATGATCATAAACATAAAGATAATATGTTTTAACCATTCACCTTTATTCACAATTATAAAAGTATATAAAAAATATTAAAACTCCCATAACTTATGGTAGACATTTATAATCTCAAACCTTTAACTCTTATGTTAGTTATAATAAAATATTTACATTGCTAATCCCTAAATTATGAGAATAATATTAACCATATTAAGTACTCAAAACTTTATGTATCAAATAATAATGAAGGATCAATATATAATAAAAGTTCACAAAATTACTTTAAATACATTCATTATTGCTGCAAATATTCAACAAATAATATTCCATAAAGAAAGGTTCAAATCAAATATGAAAATACAAACCTGAAAATAAAACAGAAAACATGAAAGAATAAAAAAATAGACTCAGACCAGAAACTGGCCCATGGCCCATTAACCCTCTCAGTTACTCGTCGCTCGCGTGCACCACGCTGCAGCCCGAGTTGTCCCATGCGCGGCCCAGCATCAGCCTGTACCGGTTTGTCGTCGTCTTCCTCGACGTCACAAGCAGCTCCCTAGAAGCCTCGCCGTCGCTCGATGCCAATCAACCTCGTCAGCAAAATTGAACCGCCGTGATGCTCGCCGCTGCCCTGGACCTTGCCGATAAGATCGGCCACGCTATCCTCTATCCATCCATACCCATATCACTCGCCCTCGTTCTCTCCATGTCTCTTCCGCATGAACACAGAAACCCTAGCTCGCTGGAGGTGCTTGTAGTTGCCTCTACAAACCACCCCTCTGCCATCTGAGCTCGCCTCTAAGTTCGCCATGTTCGACTCATTCATCTCCCCGAAGGAATTGAGCTCTCTCGTCCGCAATCGAACCCGGCGACTTCAATCTTCCACCGATCACCGTTGACCATGGCGACGACGTTCGACCTCACCTCGCCTTACCACCACCCTCTTCGCGTTCCTGGTAAGTTCAAGACCGAGTGGCCCATTCCGATTTGTCCTTCGAACACCACAACGCCGTGCCGAAGCTCACCTCTGTCCGCCGCCGCAGTTGCTCGTCGAAGCGAGTGCTTCGGTGACCATTTCGAGGCGGCGCAACCATAGTTCAACTCGCCATCGTATGCTGAATCTAACACAACCCTGCACTGCCCCCCGCGCGCACTAGATCACTGGATCGATTAGCAACCTAAGAAGATCAAACACGAATGACGTCACTGTGACATCATGCTCATGTCAGCCTTGACGAATTCAATGTATGGACCAATCTTTGCTGAGGTGGAGCATGACGTGGCGTTGGTCCCATAGGTCATTGACTGGGAGTAAAGTTAGAGTCGGTAACAAATGCATTTAATCACCTGAGAGTGTGAGGTGGCTACTGGCCCACTGGTCAGTGACCGTGGGTATGTTTAGCTTAGGTACAAAATGTTTTTTCTGTTTAGAAATTAGATAAAACAATATTAATTCCAATATAAATTAAATGATTAAATCTTGTTTCCTTAATAACGTTTGTTTTGTAATTCAGAAAAATATGTTTAATATATGAAATGTTTAAGAAAAATAAAATCTACAACTTAAAACTATTATCAAAAATTATTATGATATTTATTTAATAAAGGTTTTATAAGTAATAAAACTTTGATAATTCATATTCTAATAATGGTAAATGTTAAAAATATAAATAAAATACCAAAAATCTTATAAAAATAAGAATTATAATTTAAAACTATAATCATGCATTATTACTCCACTTAATTAAATATTTGTTATTTATTAAGTCTTTATAAAGTAATAAATATTATAAAAATCATATCTTATTATCTTTAAATCTCAAAAATAAGTGTAATATACCAAAATGATCACAAAAATAATACCTATATGCTAACAATATAATATTCCACTTTTAAGTTAAATAAAAAGTTAAACAGTTTAATAACTTGAATTTAAACTTATTTCCTTAATTGATAATTCATATAAAGGTAAATAAAAATTTGCTAATTGAGTCTAATAAATAATATTAGTCTTCAATAAAGATAATATGAAGTCAAAATGGTTCAACACATTTCAAATACAATTTTATTGAATTATTATTCAACCATAAGTGTAGATTATTTTATAAAAGGATCATTATCCAATATAAAATCTAAGGATAATTTGTAGTGAAATAAAACCTATTCCTTTATATTAACCACAAGTTTATAAACAAATCAAAACAATATAAGTGAGTTCATAAGTAGTAAATAATAGTTTTTACTTATTCACAAACCTTAACCACACCCCTTATAGGAAGGTAAATCCCTTTATACATTTATAATGTAAAGAAACTATTACCAACTAAAAACAATACCATTCTTAAGTAACTTTAAAGAAACATTATGGATTAAACAAGGTATAAGTATAATAAGCATTACACCTAAAGTCCATCTATATTTTAAAGTTAACTTTAGTCTACCAGACTTTAAGTATAATGCTAAAAACTTTATTGTATACTTTATAGTTAACTTTGGTCTGTTATAATTAAATTGTAAAGCATCTCAAATCCAAACTATTCAAGCAAACACAAACAACATCGACCACATCTGATTAACCACAAAGATTGTTTGAACCTTAATAAAGGAATCTTTTCTTCAAAAGTTATTCATTTTGCCACTTCAAACAACATATGACAATTAATAGTAAACACCTTACTTTATACTTTACTTATATATTTAGGATTAATAACACTTAAAGTTCTTTATAAGTGACACTACTTGTAAAGTGAATTTGAAGATAAACAATTATTGTATAAGTAGTCTTTGAGTAGCATTCCACAATTGTGTGTCTCATTGTTTTATGATATTATAATTACATGTTGTTTCACACACACTCACAAGCCTTAATAAGAAGCACATGTGTGAAACTTAATCTAAAAGGGCAACACATTCCAAGAAAAACCTTTCCAGTATCCAAACCCTAGAACAACGTTATTCTTGGGATTCGCGTTTATCAACTTGCATTACATTACTTATGCATAAAAGCATCTTGCTTCTTTAAACGTTAGTCCTTACCGGACCAATGATGCTGATTTTAGATATTGGATCTTATATTGTCTTGAAGACCGTGAGTGCATAATCTTGCAATCACAAAAGGCAAGTTCACACTTGCTCATGTACTTTGATTATTTTCTGTAAAGTATTTTGCAAATCTAGTGTTTTCATCACCTACATTTTAAAAAGGACAGAAAATACTATTTTCATAATAATGTGATTATAGGTTATTTACCATGAGGTAATAACCTACTATAAGAGTTCCGGTGGTAAAGGAACATATTATCTAGGACTTAACAACCAATGTCGCCAGTGATTCTTGCGCCGTATATTACGCGTTGACCATGAGATTTGGAATGGGACGGAGAAGTCAGCTGTATATTTTCCCTCTCGCATGGAGCCGGATGTGCGGGTCGTGGCTGTTATCACTCGTATCGTGCATATTATATGGTAATTCATAGAGGATATGCATCATATGGGTGGGAGCCCTCAACATCCCACGATAGTTCCGGCATCTGAACAGTCTGTACTGCCAATTGCCGTAATTCAATAGGTGTGCTGGCATACACCAAGGAGACATGCGGAGTCACGGAGAAGGCAGTGATTGGCTTGCATCTTAGTCTGGGCCTCACACCAAGGAAGTGTGAACGAACCTGCAATTCAGATGTGCAACAAAGCTAAGATCTCTCATGGGTAAAGTAACGCACCTCTGCAGAGTGCAAGAACTGTAACTTGTTACTCCCTGTTCCGGGAAGGAGCTGCGAACGCGGCGGGAAAGGAACTCCATGAAAGTTCTGGTAAACCCGTGAAGGCTCACGGACATAGTTTTTCAGAATAAAAGCAACCTTTGAAGAAATATTTACAAAAACCTGTATTGCCTACGACGTATGGTCTGTGGCCGTAGATATAGTGCATCAAACACTCCTTTTCTAGTGAACTTGCTGAGTACGCTTGTACTCAACGTATCTTCTTAACCCTTGCTAGCTTCTGAAGTCAGTATAGACGATGTCTACATCAAGTTATGCTCCAGGAATCATCACCAGAATCTAAAATTCTCTAATGAAGTCAAGAAAGTCAACATATATATCAACTCAAATGAAGACGAAGTTGCCGATTAGATAAGAATAGAATCTCTAACCATAGAACCTACTTCTGTAGAGTATTGCAATAGTAGCAATGCAAGCCTTAATAGTTTAGATACTAGTCTATTATTATAATAGATTTGAGTTGATTATTTATAATTCTTCTTTATAAGAAGTTTATTTCTCTCTCTTTAACCTAGAGTGTTCTCTGGATTTTGTGTAAAGAGTTGAGTTGTAACCTATAGTCATGTTTTGGACCTGCTGTGTTTCTGTTGTATTACTCTGAGGGATGTAATACTAGTGAACGGTGTTTCATTGGTGTTATGTCAACGACTATAGTGTACTACATCATGCAGTGGTATGCTGGGTCACCGTAGAAGGCCTCCGGGATGATCTCCCCTCCAGCAGGGTGCCGGGAAGAACTTCAGATCCCCCCTAATCTAGGGACGATGGTGGCGGCGGCTACAGTCGGTTTCGTAGATTTCTGATCGGGTACTCAGGGTTTCTGCATCGGGGGCTTCTTATAGGCGAAGGGGGAGACCGAGGGGGCGACCAGGGCGACCAAACCCTAGCCAGGCGCGGGCTAGGGCCCACCTGCGCCTAGGGTGGGTTTGGCCCCCCTGGCTAGCCTCCCGGGCTCTCCTCTGGACTTCTTGTTCCCCACGGAAAGTAATTGATTTTTTCCTTTGTCCCGTCCAATTCCGAGAATATTCCTTTACTAACTTTTATGAAACCAAAAACAACAGAAAACAGGCATCTGGCACTATTGCAACTTGTTAATAGGTTAGTAACAGAAAACATGTAAAAAGCACCTCAAAGTGTGGACAAGTAAAGCAAAGTAGATACTAAACAAGCATGGAGAAACAAAAATTATAGATACGTTTCCAACGTATCAACATCCCCAAGCTTAACTCATGCTCGTCCTCGAGTAGGTAAGTGATAACAGAATAATTTTTGATGTGAACATGCACCCTCACAATAAAGATCCAACCATTTGCAAGCATTGAAAGCTAGGATCAAAGAACTCTAAACATGTGCATGAAAGGATGGAGTTATAACAATAGGAGATAGTAACTATGCATGCAACATGGCAAGCTACAAACAAAGATCATGAATAACATGCATTGAAAAACATTTGTTTGTTTCACATACAGAAAACATAGCATAGTGGCAATCAGCTTGTCCCTCATAGAGTAGCAATATAGATGCATAGGACACCTTCAAAGTTCACAAGGATGACTAGAAACAAATAGCACAAGAACAAGTAATATCACAATGTGCATCAATTAATAAGCTTTGGAACACTGCACACAGAATGACAACTATGCTATCTTAATGGTGCCTGAAGGTAGAAGGTGGAGACTCAATAATGGTGGAAGAAAGGACTTTTTGTAAAGGAAGTAGGGATTACAAGTTTCAAAAAGAACTTCCAAAAATTATGGTACTTGTTAGCTTTTATCCCTCATTGCCCCTATCATAAGCATCTTGAAGTGGTTAAGGTTAAAGTGGCAAAGATGGAGTATATGCTTGACGAAGTATAAGTTGGAAATCTCAAGTCCCTTGAATATGAGGGCCACACCTCATGCATACTCAACTTTGGATCCAGGCAAGTTCTTGTTATTGTAAGTATTTGCATATCATTGAGAACCGCCAACTGGGTACCCCTTGCACATGGTATAGGAGTTTTCCCATAACCAAAATGACAAGGCAAGCAGACAATGAGCCTCTCAGCAATCTTTTTATTTAGCGTATGCATAGATTTTTATTGAGGATGCTTCATAGATAGCTCACTATGGTGATGTTGCAAGTTTCCACCATGATTAGGCATGGCTTAGGCTAGCGGCCCAGGCCTTTCTCTAACACATAATACAAACTCCATGGACTTACAAGTTCCCTCTTTATTTCACACCGAGGACATCCATAGAAAAAAGAGCATGATATAAACTGAGTACAAAGTACAAGTGCAATGCTGAAAACGTTCCCCGTGACACCACGGTTCTACTAATTCCAACTTATAAGTGCAAGCATATACAACAAAGTTGTCACAATGGTTCAAGTTTATTAGGGGAAAAGAATAAAGTGTGCCATCAAGTTCGTGAGGGATTTAATCACTAAGTTTTCACATAACAAAATAGTTTTTAATTCGAAGGTAGCTGAAAACAAGAATATACTTGGAATGGTGTAATACACCATGCATAGGAGTTTAAGTGGACACTCTGGAAAAACAACGCTTAATTTCTTCAAGGCACACTAAGCAATCCCAATTGTTTGGAACAAGACATGCTATAGCAATAATCACTAAGCATAATGCTAAAACAACACCTAGCATGTCATGCTAGAGTCTAATTCAGAGTCAATGCAAGCTCCTCTTGCACATCAAGCAAGAACTTATTACTCCTTTCCAAAACCAAGCAAACTTATTTGCAAAACAACACAGCGAGAATGAGGGTCCAAACTTACTTTATTCAAGCAAACTAAACAACTAAGCAAAGCAAACGAAAACTAAGACGCTCCAAGAACAACACAACTGTGATTGAAACAATAAAAACGAAGTGTCTAGACAGACCTGAGCTTTTTATTGATGAAGAAGGGGATGCCTTGGGCATCCCCAAGCTTTGACGCTTGTACCTCTTGGATATTTCTTAGGTGACACCATGGTGGCATCCCCAAGCTTGAGCTTTTGTCCATTCTTCATCTCATTACATCATTCTCTCTCTACACCTAAAAATTTTCCTTCATACAAAACTTCACACAATCTTCATTAGCAACATTAGCTTATTCAAAAGATATTAGACCTCTTGGAAAATCTTTGAAATAGCAAGACTTTTCACTAAAAACACAATCTACTGTAGCAACTCCTTCAAAAGCTCAATTCACCTAAAGAGAACTCAAAAAGGAATCAATAAGAAGCAAATGCAAATAATGGCAAAAATCTGTCAAAACAGACCAACAGGTAGAAACCGATTTTTTCGAACATCTTATGTTATCTAACATACTGGGGGATTTATTCGTAAATTTTGAGCTCAATCCGAGTTACAGAGACTCCTCACGAATATTTTTGGTGGAGGACAAAAATCTGTTTCGAGACAGCAACTCCCCAAATCTTACTTCCCTCTCATTAGAGGTCATTCTTGGCATAAAAAGCAAACAAAAAGGATAAGGAGAGGTCATTACTGAAGTAATAGCTTCCAAGACTCAAGGAAACTCTTGGGTTATCTCCCAACAAGTACTTTTCTTTAACACCTTTAAGTTAGGCACAAGAAGCAAGAAGAATCAAGTATTTTCAAATGAGGAAGCATTAACATCAAATCTTGCTTTCAAAGGAGGAGAAAAAAGCAACTTCTCTCTATTCATAGGGAAGTTTTCAATACCTTTCTTGAAATGTAAATTGATATTTTATGGTGCCTTCTTTCATATCAATGATGGCACCAACTATTCTAAGAAAAGGTCTTCCCAAAGTAATAGGACAAGAAGCATTGTATTCAACATCCAAAACATAGAAATCCACACGGACATAAGCATTATTAACCATAATGAGAACATCATTAAAACTCCCCATGAGTTTATTGTTAGCATTATCATTGAGTGGGACATCTAAATAACAATCTTACAATGGTGGCAAATCAAGCATTTCATAAATCTTCCTAGGCATAATAGAGATACTAGAACTAGGATCACATGAAGCTTTGAGATCAAAGTCATTCACTTGCATATTAATAATGGGTTCCCAACTATCTTCTACTTTCCTAGGAATAGAAGCTTTGTGTTTTAGCTTCTCTTCCTTAATCTTAACAAGATCATCTGTAATGTGTTTAGTAAAGGCAACATGCATATCACTAGCATCAGGACTTCTAGCAAGCTTTTGTAGGAACATAATCACTTCAGAAATATTGCAACCATCAATATCAAAGTCAAACTTAGCATCACTAGTAGTAGGATCAATAGGCTTAGGCATAGTAGGAGGAGGAATAGGGACTACTGGTGTTTTAGTGGTGATAGTGCACACACTATTGTTTCTATCAATTTCAGCTTCCCTTTCCCACCTAGCATGGAGTTGACCTAACAGCCTAACATTTTCATCAATAGTAACTTGTATGGCATGAGTAGTAGCAAAAGTGTTTTCCATAGTTTCAGGTTTAGCAGCCATTTTATTAATCAAGGAAGACTGAGCTTCAGACAAAGAGGATATATTTTTCTCAACAGTTAAAAGCTTTTCCTCTATAGTCTTATTGAAAGTGGTTTGTTTACTAATAGAGTCCTTGAGCATGACTTCAAGTTCAGAGGGGGCACTTCTAGTATTATTGTAAGAGCTTCCATAGGAATTGCCATTATTAGGAGGATAAGGCCTATAATTATTGTTGCTACCAAAATTATTCCTATAGGCATTGTTGTTGAAATTGTTGTTTCTAATGAAGTTCACATCAACTTGATCTTCTTGAGCAACCAAAGAGGCTAAGGTAACACTATTAGGATCTAGAGGAGATTTCCCATTAACAATCATAGCCATAATAACATCAATTTTTTCACTCAAAGAGGAAGTTTCCTCACCAGAATTTACCTTCTTACAATGTGGAGCTCTCTCAACATGCCATTCAGAGTAGTTAGGCATCATATTGTCAAGGAGTCTCGTTGCAACACCCAAGGTGAGGCCCATGAAAGTACCTCCAGCAGCTGAATCCAGCAGGTTCCTAGAAGAGTAGTTCAAACCTGCATAAAAAGTCTGGATAATCATCCAAGCAGTGAGTCCATGAGTGGGACAATTCTTAACAAAAAATTTCATTCTTTCCCAAGCTTGATCAACATGTTCATTATCAAGTTGTTTAAATTTCATAATGTCACTTATCATAGCAATATGATACGCCCAATTTGCATCACCATTCTATATCATAATTTACCTCTATTCATTGATATTTGTCTTATTATGAGGTATTACTTATGGCTTTTCATCTATTTATGCATGTTGGATGATTCTTTGAGGATGGACCGCCGGAGTCTGGATTCTGATGGAAAAGAAGGCGTTTCGGTGCAATTTCGTGAAGATCAGAAAAATACCAGAAAAATATGGAAACATATTATTTTACCTGAGGACGAAGGAAACAAGAAGGAGGAGGGAAGGGGGGCCATAGGGGGCCCACACCCCTAGGCACGGGCCCACCTGAGGTCGTGCCTAGGGAAGGTGTGGCCCACCTGCCCAGCCTCCGACTCTCCCCCTTCGCCTATAACTTCCCTTCAGAACCCTAAGCCTCGGGGAGCAACCATAGATAGGTTTCTGCCGCCTCTGGGGGCGGAAAACACCGAGAGAGAAAGATCTCTCCAGCAGACAGATTTCTGCCGGGGAAATTCCTTCTCGGAGAGGGGAGACCATCACCATTAACACAATCATCAAGCATCATCTCCACACCGTCATCTCCACCAGAACCATCATCACCACTCCGTATCGCTGTAACAATTGTGTTGGATATTGCTTTAGTTCTTAGGGGAAACTTTCCCGGTGTTAATTACTATTGTAGTTGATGCTTGTGAGTGGAACCATTCGATTATTGTTTATATTCATATTGTTATCCATTATCATATCATCTTTGATCTTGATCCATATGATGTCTTGTGAGTAGTTCGTTGTGTTCTTGAGTACATGGGAGAAGTCATGTTGTTAGTAGGGAATCTATGATGAGTTATTATTCAGTGGTTTAGTATTTAAGTTGTGGTACTATTCTTCAAGGGAGTGTAGGATCTCAGAGTTTAAGGTTGTGGTTAGATTTATATCTTAATTACTCTCCTGTAGTTATGGATGTTTGTAGGGGGTTTAATCACAAGTATGTATTAGTCCTAGGAAGGGCGGTATGTTAGCATAGGTTCACCCACACAACACTTACAAACACCAAAGAAGAGTACTCAACTATTTGAAGCGAAAGCACTTGACAGAATTCCCATGTGTCCTCGAGAACGTTTGGTCCTTATAAGTATTTCCACCGGCTTGTCCTTTGCTAAGAAAGTATTAGGCCACTTGCTCTGTTTGTTTACTGTCTTTGTTACTTGCTCTTTGTTTTGTTGCCTTGTCAGAAAACCACTAAAATCCGCTCGCTAAGTATTCACAGGGATTTCCTATTCCATACCACTGTTCAGCACATTTTGCTCCTCGTTGGGATTGACACTCCTATTTATCAAAAGTACTACGATACACCCCCTATACTTGTGTGTCATTAAGACTATTTTCTGGCACCGTTGCCGGGGATTGAAGCGCTATTGAAGAGTGGAACTGGTAAGGGAAACTTTTCTGTGAGTATTGCTTTTGTTACTGCTTGTTACTTTGATTCCAATATGGATAACCCACTTGGTTTTCTATGTGGGAAAACTACTACCACTGCTAGGGTAGTAGATGAACCACCACCTGTTGAGATAGATCCTTTTAATATACCTACAAGTAATGTTGATCGTGTTATGGATAATTATTATTTTGGGGATGGAACTGTCCATCCCGATGATCACTTGCTTTTTATCCATCAATTATGCATGTTGTTTAAGTGTGCAGGTATCACAACTGAACAGGTGAAGAAGAATTTACTATCCATATCCTTGAAAGGGAGAGCTGAAGAATGGTATAAGCTGCTGAAGAATGGACAATCCATGGAATGGGAGGAGATGGCATCTCTCTTTTACTCTAAATTTTATCCTCCCAGTGAAATTCATAAGGATAGAAATCTTATATGTAACTTTTGGCCTCTTGATGGAGAAAGTACAGCTCAAGCTTGGGGGAGATTGAAGTTACTAATGCTTAAATGTCCTATTCATAAACTCCCTAACAATATTATTCTCAATAACTTTTATGCTAGGCTTTCTCTTCATGATAAAGATTTACTAGATGCTTATTATGCTGGATCATTCACACGTATGAAGGAAGAAGCTAAATGGGATCTCTTGGACTGTATTCAAGATAACACTGAGGCTTGGGAGAATGACAAAGGAAGAAAGTCAGGTATAAATTATGATTATGATTGCATTAAATCTTTTATGGGAACTGATGACTTCCGTGATATTAGCAATGAGTTTGGTCTTGATTCCCAAAGTATTGCCAATTGTTTTAAGGCCTTTGCCTCTTACATAGAAATTGCCAAAAAGAATCGGAATAAGTACCATGCTCCTTATAAAGATGTTGTTAATCATGTTCCTGTTAGAAGTACTCAAGTTTGTACTACTAATCATATTGTGCTTGAGCCTCATGTTGAGAAAATTCCTTTCCCAGCCAAGGTAAAGGAGTATTCTATGATTATTAGTGCAAATAACAAAGGTACAATGAAAACTGTGGAGCCTGGTAAGCAATTGAATGTTGAACTTGTGGTAGCTATTGTGAAAGACACTGTCACTAGAAATATAGAGGATGAGCACATTGTCTTCCGTGAAGACGCTTCTAATATTATCTCTCATCCTAGTAAGGCTAGAAAAGCTAGTGTTCCTGTGCTTTTTGTTAAAATTGATGATCATTGCTATTATGGTTTATGTGATATTGGTGCTAGTTCTAGTGTTATTCCTTATAAGCTTTACAGGGAAATTATGCATGAGATTGGTCCTTGTGAGCTTGAAGACATTGATGTGGTTATCCACCTTGCTAATAAGGAAACCATTTGCCCCATTGGCATTGTAAGAGATGTGGAGGTTCTCTACGGTAAGGTTAAGTATCCTGCTGATTTTCTAGTGCTTAATTCAACAGCTAGTAAAACTTGTCCTATCATTTTTGGTAGACCTTTCTTGAACACTTGTGGAGCTATTATTGATTGTAAGAAGGAAAAAGTTTTAACTAAGTTTGATGGAGATTCTTATGAGTTTAAATTTTCCAAATTTGCTAAAGCTCCTTGTGAAAATAGCTTGCCTAATAAAGATTTCAGGATGGAACAACTTGCTTCTATTGATCCAGTCTATGACCTTGGACCTCTTTTTGATGACTGTAAGTATGCTTATTCTGATGATAAAGTTGTTTCTAGCGATAGCTATATTGTCAACTTTATTCAAAATGCTTCTGAAAGTTATTATGAGAGAGAGGGAAACATGGTTTTATGCATCTTAATGATGTTAAGTTCCCCGTTTTATTTTGAAAGCTTTAAAGTTGCATCTGTTTTGTATTCCTATGATTGTGGATTTTTGTTTCAATAATTAGTTTTCTCATGATATCCCCATGCATAGGAAGTGGGTTAGACTCAAGTGTGTTGGTTATTTGCTTCTTGATGCTCTCTTTCACTTCAAATATATATATCCTATGTGAGCATCCTTGAAAGTTTCAAGCCTAACTTAAAGGCATTAAAGAAAAGTACTTGTTGGGAGATAACCCAAGAGTTTTTGTCGAGTCTTGGAAGTTATTACCTCAATAATAACCGCTCCTTATCCTTTTTGTTTTTGTTTTTGAGTCAAGTTCAACTACTTTTGTGAAGTAGAGGAGTTGTGAAAAGTGGTTGTCCTGGCACAGATTTTTGTGTTGTATTGTAAACATTCGTGAGGAAGCTCAGTACTTCGGATTTAGATGCATTTTCTGAGCTTGTTATCCAGGTTGTTACCCAACTTTCATTAGTTCTGCACTTTTTGATTTGAGCAATAGAAGGTTCTTGAAAAATTCAATCTTTACCTGTTGGTCTGTTTTGACAGATTTCTGTCATCCTTTGCATTTGCCTCTTATAGAAGCTTTTGTATTGATGGGTTTTCAGTTGAAGTGTGTACCAAAGATTTATTGTTTTTGCTTACACTAATGTTGTCTTTGAGTTTGTGCAAGGGTTTTGTATGAAGGAAATTCTCAGGAGAAAGAGGAAAGGAATCAGCAGAGTTCGTCTTTGAATAGGTAAAAGTGGTGAAAACAGAAGGTTCGTGAAACTCCAATATTTTTATATGTTTGATGTTTTTAATACATAACGAAAGTTACGAGACAGAAATTAAGAGGAGACGGAGCCCGGGGTGGACAAACCCACCCCAGGCACGGTCCTATCCTGGCCGCACCTGAGGGGGGTGTCCCCTCCTCGAACTCCGCCTCCGTCTTGTTTCCGTGTCAAAAACTTCCTTATGCATTGAAACTTCGTAATATATAACCCCCCGGATCCCTCGAGGTTCTTGCATCATGTTCTCGTCGTGTTTTCGTTTCGATCTGTTTCTGTCAGGAAATCTTCTCAAGTTTAGAGCACCATGGCCTCCGCCAACGACAAAGGCAAGAAGCCCATGGAGATAAATTTGGAAGAACAAACCACCACAGGAACAAAGGGAAGGAAACCTACTTCTGTATCAATTATTAGCACCATGGATGTTTTTTCTCGTCACATGTAGGGAATCGTAGCCTTTGGTCCAAAACTCAGATACTGCCCTGAAGCTGCGGAAGCCCTTCGAACCACTAACGAGTTTTGTGATAAGTACCGTGCTTTGAGGATGAAGGTGGATCTGCTTCAAGAGGAGAATAACAGGCTTCGTAAGATACTGGAAGATTTTTTGACCCATGACAAGAGAACACCACCACCATAAAAGGAGTAATTCGTCATTAGGTTTGGCATCCCCTTGGCTTGTTTCAAGCTTGGGGGAGTGCCGCGATATCACCACCATTATCTTTTACCTTTTATCTTTTTAGTGGATTCGTATATGTGGTACAGAAGTTATCTTATAGTTTGGTTTGAATGTGGAAGTATCTCTCCTTTAGTCTATTATCTATGTATCCCTTGGTGTGAGTGCCTTTATTGAATATTAATGAGAAGTCTCATCTTTTACTTTTGCACTTCTTATTTTAGTTTGCAATCTCTATTATATGATGGATCTTGTTGATCAGTATTGGCACCACTTTGGGAGCATCAAGTGGATCTAAATTGGTTTTGGCAAACCAAGTTCTGGTCAGTAGCAACAATTTTTGAGGTTTGAAAGAAAAGGAGAAAGAAAAAAGGCTTACAGGTATTTGGTATCATTTGTTTTCTTTCTTGTTGGCTCATAAGCTTAGTATTTTTTTATTTAAGATCTTTTGTGTCTTCAAGGAATATTGCATGTTTGGCTTTATTACTTCTATGTTTGCTTGTTTCTTTCAACTCTCTTGCTTGCTACCCAGCCTTGCTAGCCAAAAACCTGTCTTGAGAAGGAATACTTCTCATGTTTCCAAATCCCTTTGATCCAAAAACCTTTGCCACTTGTGTCCACCATATCTACCTAGTAGATATTGCTATTCCAAGCAAATTCTCAAGCTTCATCTACCTTCAAAATTAAAAAGTATTATGTTATGTGAAAACTATTTAGTAAAGCTCTCACGAACTTGATGCCACACTTTATTTTCTTGCCCCTAATAAACTTGAACCATTGTGAAAACTTTGTTGTATATGCTTGCACTTATAAGTTGGAATTAGTAGAACCATGGTGTCACGGGGAACGTTTTCAGCATTGCACTTGTACTTTGTACTCAGTTTATATCATGCTCTTTTGTCTATGGATGTCCCGGGTGTGAAATAAAGAGGGAACTTGTAAGTCCATGGAGTTTGTATTATGTGTTAGAGAAACGCCTGGGCCGCTAGCCTAAGCCATGCCTAATCATGGTGGAAACTTGCAACATCACCATAGTGAGCTATCTATGAAGCATCCTCAATAAAAATCTATGCATATGCTAAATAAAAAGATTGCTGAGAGGCTCATTGTCTGCTTGCCTTGTCATTTTGGTTATGGGAAAGCTCCTGTACCATGTGCAAGGGGTACCCCATTGGCGGTTCTCAATGATATGCAAGTACTTACAATTAAAAGAACTTGCCTGGGCCCAAAAGTTGAGTAGCATGAGGAGTGGCCCTCATATTCAAGGGACATGAGATTGCCAACTTATATTTCGTCAAGCATATACTCCATCCTTGTTCACTTTAACCTTAATCATCTCAAGATGCTTATGATAGGGGCAATGAGGGCTCAAAGCTAGTAAGTACCATAATCTTTTGGAATCTCTTTATGACTTGTAATCTCTGCTTCCCTCTATGAAGGGACCTTTCTTCCACTTCCAAGTTGAGTCAGTAAACCTACTTCCTCTCTATCTTCAACAAGCATTTGAGTTGTTGTGTTTCAAGCATTCATATGGTGATTTATTAAATCATGTTCTTTATCTTCCTTGTTTGCACAAAACTCTTATCTATTGAGTATTACTTTGAAAGCCTTCACTTGTGAAAAACCTTTTTGAGCAAAGAGTGCTCTTGTTTTGAAACTTCTACAAAAAGCCTATTGCGAAACTATTTGCCAGGTGTTCTCTAACCAAGAACAAGTTTGCCAATTCCAATTATGATTTATCTTTATGCATCTCTATTATGACTATTGTACTTGGTTGCAAGCTAAGTTATATAATGGTGATTTGATTTCTTCTATGAGCTGTGCAATGGTAAGTGTGATGCTTCTTGTTCGTATTCTTTTATTGACACTTCAATCCATAAACCTATGGACATGTTTACTGAGCTCAGTATTTGCTTGGGGATAAGCGAAGTATAAGCTTGGGGGAGTTGATATGCCCAATTTGCATCACCATTATATATAATAATTTACCTCTATTCATTGATATTTATCTTATTATGAGGTATTACTTATGGCTTTTCATCTGTTTATGCATGTTGGATGATTCTTTGAGGATGGACCGCCGGAGTCTGGATTCTGATGGAAAAGAAGGCGTTTCGGTGCAATTTCGTGAAGATAAGAAAAATACCAGAAAAATATGGAAACATATTATTTTACCTGAGGACGAAGGAAGCCAGAAGGAGGAGCGCGGGGGGGGGGGGCGCAGGGGGCCCACACCCCCTAGGCGCGGGCCCACCTAACGTCGCGCCTAGGGCAGGTGTGGCCCACCTGCCCGGCCTCCGAATCTCCCCCTTCGCCTATAACTTCCCTTCGGAACCCTAAGCCTCGCGGAGCAACCACAGATAGGTTTCTGCTGCCTCTGGGGGGCGGAAAACACCGAGAGAGAAAGATCTCTCCGGCAGACAGATTTTTGCCGGAGAAATTCCTTCCCGGAGAGGGCAGACCGTCGCCATCAACACCATCATCAAGCTAGGCTTCACCGGGATCAGCATCATCATCATCCACACCATCATCTCCACCAGCACCATCATCACCACTCCGTCTTGCTGTAACAATTGTGTTGGATATTGCTTTAGTTCTTAGGGGAAACTTTCCCGGTGTTAATTACTATTGTAGTTGATGCTTGTGAGTGGAACCATTGGATTATTTTTTATGTTCAGATTGTTATCCATTACCATATCATCTTTGATCTTGATCCATATGATGTCTTGTGAGTAGTTCGTTGTGTTCTTGAGGACATGGGAGAAGTCATGTTGTTAGTAGTGAATCTGTGATGAGTTATTATTCAATGGTTTAGTATTTAAGTTGTGGTGCTATTCTTCTAGCGGTGTCATGTGAACGTCTACTACATGACACTTCACCATTTATGGGCCTAGGGGGATGCATTGTGTATTTGGCTACTAATCGCTGGGTTGCCGGAGTGACAGAAACCTGAACCCCCGTTAGTACACCTTTGCACAAGGGAGTGTAGGATCTCAGAGTTTAAGGATGTGGTTAGATTTATATGTTAATTACTTTCCTGTAGTTACGGATGTTTGCAGGGGGTTTAATCACAAGTATGTATTAGTCCTAGGAAGGGCGGTATGTTAGCACAGGTTCACCCACACAACACTTACGAAGACCAAAGAAGAGTACTCAGCTATTTGAAGCGAAAGCACTTGACAGAATTCCCACGTGTCCTCGAGAACGTTTGGTCCTTATAAGTATTTCCACCGGCTTGTACTTTGCTAAGAAAGGATTGGGCCACTTGATCCATTTGTTTACTGTCTTTGTTACTTGCTCTTTGTTTTGTTGCCTTGTCAGAAAACCACTAAAAATCTGTTTGCTAAGTATTCACAGGGATTTCCTGCTCCATACCACTGTTCAGCACCTTCTGCTCCTCGATGGGATCGACACTCCTATTTATAGAAAGTACTAAGATACACCCCCTATACTTGTGGGTTATCACAACAATCTTTGCAGTAGGATAGTACTTTCCAATAAAAGCATCTTTGCACTTAGTCCAAGAATCAATACTATTTTTAGGCAAAGAAAGAAACCATTCTTTAGCTTTTCCTCTCAAGGAGAAAGGAAAAAGCTTGAGCTTAATAATATCTCCATCTACATCCTTATAAATTTGCATTTCATAAAGTTCAACAAAGCTATTGAGATGGACAGCAGGATCATCAGAACTAGCACCAAAAAATTCTCTCTCATCACAAGATTCAACAAAGCAGGCTTAATTTCATAAAAGGTAGCATCGGGAGCAGGTGGAGCAATAGGTGTGCTAGAGAAAGGTGGCAACTAGAGTAGGAACTAATTTTGTTGTGTTTTTGAATAAAGAAAGCAGACCAAACTATACTAAATTTTTGTTTTTTTTTGGAAAGAGGCAAACAAAACCAAGCAAAAGAAACAAAGCAAACTAAAAACAAAGTAAAGAGAAAGGAAGTGAAGGACTCCCCTTGTGAAGACGTCCTTAGCCTCCCCGGCAACGGCGCCAGAAAATAGCTTGATGGCGCCCCACACTTGTCGTGGAACGCTTCGTTGTAAACCCCAAGAGCAAGGTATGAAGCAGCAAAGCAACAAGTTTCCCTCAGTATGAAACCGAGGTTATCGAACCAGTAGGAGGAAGGAAACGTCACACAGGTGTTGTTGGCAACGTGGAGACCTGCACAACACAAACTCAAGACTTTGCCCCAACGAATCAGTGAGGTTTTCAAGCTCACCGATTTGCTGTAACAAAGGATTAAACGTATGGTGTGGAAGGTAATGGTTTGCAGCAAGTAAACAAGTAACAGTGGAGGATGTATCAATGGTAAAGATTGGACCGGGGTCCATAGTTCACTAGAGGTGCTCTCCTTAGATAAACAACATGGCATGAAGGGTAAACAAATTACAGCAGGACAATTGACAGGAACTAAGCAAGGCATAACAATGCAATTACTAGTCAGAAAGATCCTATGAGATTCGATTGGGCAATACAACAAGATACATAGAACGCCATCCAACTGCATCTATGATTTGAATTCCACCTTCAGGTTATCATCCGAATCCCCTCCAGTATTAAGTTGCAAGCAATAGACAACTGCTTTAAGCAAAGTGTGTAAGGTAAACAGTCCACATGTTACATGAACAAGAAACCATAGTTTTCTCCCTAGTAGCAACAGCACATCTACAACCGAAGAGATTATTGTCACTTCCGTTGGAAACTAGAGGCATGAACCCACTATCGAGCATAAATACTCCCTCTTGGAGTCACTAGCAACTACTTGGCCAAGATATCTACTAACAACGGAGAGCATACAAGATCACAAAAAACACAGACATGATAGAATCATAAATACAAAACCATTAATCAAACCAACATAATAATCTCAATATCCATCGGATCCCCGCAAACACAACATGCATCATTACAAATAGATTAGATCTTGATCATGAACGGAGCTCACAAGATCTATACATGAAATCATAAAGGAGGAGATACAACCATCTAGCTACTACATGGACCCATAGTCCAAGGTGGAACTACTCACGCATCATACCGGACAGAAGGCCTCCGAGATGATCTCCCCTTCGGCAGGGTGCCAGGAAGAACTTTAGATCGCCCCCCGATCTAGGGACGATGGTGGCGGCGGCTACAGACGGTTTCATGGATATTTGATCGGGTGCTTAGGGTTTCCACATCGGGGGCTTCTTATAGGCGAAGGGGGAGGCTGAGGCGGCGGCCAGAGGGGGCAAACCCTACCCAGGCGTGGGGTAGGGCACACCCGCGCCTAGGGGGGTTTAGCCGCCCTGACATGCCTCCTCGGCTCCCCTCTGGTCTTCTTGTTCCCCACGGAAAGTAATTGACTTTGACGTTTGTCCCGTCCAATTCTGAGAATATTTATTTACTAACTTTTCTGAAACCAAAAACAGCAGAAAATAGGCATCTGGCACTATTGCAACTTGTTAATAGGTTAGTACCAGAAAACATGTAAAAAGCACCTCAAATTGTAGACAAGTAAAGCAAATTAGATACTAAACAAGCATGGCGCATCAAAAATTATAGATACGTTTCCAACGTATCAAGCTGCTGGAGGTACCTTTATGGGCATTAATTTGGGTGCTGCAACAAAACTCGTTGATAATATGATGGTTAACTACTCTGAATGGCACACTGAAAGAGCTCCACATGGTAAGAAGGTAAATTTTGTTGAAGAAACCTCCTCTTTGAGTGATAAGATAGATGTTATTATGGCTATGCTTGTTAATGGGAAAGC
Organism: Avena sativa; assembly: GCA_916181665.1. Taxonomy (NCBI): domain Eukaryota; kingdom Viridiplantae; phylum Streptophyta; class Magnoliopsida; order Poales; family Poaceae; genus Avena; species Avena sativa. Next base: position 157,475,688 of record OV702294.1, on the reverse strand, counting down.
TCCTTTACATCCTAATAACGTTCCCTTAGCCTCTTTGGTTGCTCAAGAAGAGCAAGTTGATGTGAACTTCATTAGAAACAACAATTTCAACAACAATGCCTATAGGAATAATTTTGGTGTTAACAACTATAGGCCTTATCCTCCTAATAATGGCAATTCCTATGGAAACTCCTACAACAATGCTAGAAGTGCCCCTCTGAACTTGAAGTCATGCTCAAAGACTTTATTAGTAAACAAACCACTTTCAACAAGGCTATAGAGGAAAAGCTTTTGAATGTTGATAAAAATATATCCTCTTTGTCTGAAGCACAGTCCTCCTTGATTAATAAAATGGCTGCTAAACCTGAAACCATGGAAAGTGCCTTTGCTGCCACTCATGCCATACAAGTTACTATTGATGAAAATGTTAGACTATTAGCTCAGCTTCATGCTAAGTGGGAAATGGAAGCTGAAATTGATAGAAACAATAGTGTGTGCACCATCACCACTAAACCACGAGAAGTCCCTATTCCTCCTCCTACAATGCTTAAGCCTAATGGGTCTACTACTAGTGATGCTAAGTTTGATTTTGATATAGATGGTTGCAATATTTTTGAAGTGATTCTGTTCTTGCAAAAGCTTGCTAGAAGTCCTGATGCCATTGATATGCATGTTGCTTTCACCAAAGACATTACAGATGCTCTTGTTAAGATTAAGGAAGAGAAGTTAAAACACAAAGCTTCTATTCCTAGGAAAGTAGAATATAGTTGGTAACCCATTATTAATATGCAAGTGAATGACTTTGATCTCAAAGCTTCATGTGATCTTGGTTCAAGTGTCTCTATTATGCCTAGAAAGATTTATGAAATGCTTGATTTGCCACCTTTGGAAGATTGTTATTTGGATGTCCCACTTGATGATAATGCTAAGAAGAAACTCATGGGGAGTATTAATGATGTTATCATTATGGTTAACAATGCTTATGTCCCTGTTGATTTCTATGTTTTGGATGTTGGATACAATTCCTTGTCCTATTACTTTGGGAAGACCTTTTCTTAGAACTGTTGGTGCCATCATTGATATGAAAGAAGGCATCATTAGATATCAATTTCCATTCAAGAAAGGTATTGAACACTTCCCTATGATGAGAGATAAGTTGTTTTTTGCTCCTCCTTTGAAAGCAAGGTTTGATGTTAATGCTTCCTTATTTGAAAATACTTGATTTCTTGCTTCTTGTGCCTAACTTAAAGGCGTTAAAAAGTACTTGTTGGGAGATAACCCAAGAGTTTCCTTGAGTCTTGGAAGTATTACTTCAGTAATGACCTCTCCTTATCCTTTTTGTTTTCTTTTTGTGCCAAGAATGACCTCTAATGAGAGGGAAGTAAGATTTGGGGAGTTGTTGTCCCGAAGTAGATTTCTGTCCTCCACCATACAAATTCGTGAGGTGTCTCTGTAAGTCAGATTGAACTGAAAATTTATGAATATACCCCCCATTATGTTAGCTAACTTTCATTAGTTCAACACTTTTTTATATGAGCAACAGAAGATTTTCGAAAAAATCAGTTTCTACCTGTTGGTATGTTTTGACAGATTTCTGCCACTATTTGCATTTGCTTCTTATCGATTCCTTTTTGAGTTCTATTTTGGGGAATTGAGCTTATTGAAGGAGTTGCTACAGTAGCTTGTGTTTTTAGTGAAAAGTTTTACTGTTTCAAAGCTAAGCCCAAGGGTCTATTATCTTTTGAATACACTAATGTTGCTAATGAAGATTGTGTGAAGTTTTGTATGAAGGAAAATTTTCAGGTGTGGAGAGAGAATGATGTAATGATATGAAGAATGGAAAAAAGCTCAAGCTTGGGGATGCCACCCCGGTGTCACCCCAAGAAATATCCAAGAGTTACATGCGTCAAAGCTTGGGGATGCCCAAGGCATCCCCTTCTTCATCAATAAAAAGCTTAGGTCTGTCTAGACACTTCGTTTTTATTGTTTCATGCGCTATTGTGTTGTTCTTGGAGCGTCTTAGTTTTCGTTTGTTTTGCTTAGTTTGTTTAGTTTGCTTGAATAAAGTAGTTTGTACCCCTGTTCTCGCCGTGTTGTTTCAAATAAGTCGATTGGTGTTGGAAAGGAGTAGAAAGTTCTTGCTTGGAAGTGCAAGAGGAGCTTGCATTGACTGTGACTTAGACTTTAGCATGTCATGCTAGGTGTTGTTTTGACCTTATGCTTAGTGATTCTTGTTGTAGCATGACTTATTCCAAACAATTGGGATTGCTTAGTGTGCCTTGAAAGAATCATGTGTTGTTTTAGCATACAAAAGCATAGTATTGTGGTATTCTCCTTTGATGTTTTGTTTGGGTTGACTTGGAACATGCTCACACCATGTTATGACTATGAACAAGTCACCATAGCCTCTATGATAATTTAGTCCTTGACGTGTAGTACCACTCTATGCTTTGATTAGTAATGTTTTGTCGCTCTGCATGATTGTGGCCATTATTGCTCTCTTAGTTGGTTGCTCCCAGTCTTTTGCTAGCCTCCACTTGTATGAGTAAGCTCTACTCATGCTTCCAACTACCAAGAAACCAAGTTTTTCCAAAGTGTCCACTATAAATTCCTATGCATGGTGTGTTATACCATTTCAAGTATATTCTTGTTTTCAGCTATCTTCCAATTAAAAAGTATTTTGTTATGTGATTAAAGCCCTCACTAACTTGATGGCACGCTTTATATTCTTTGCCCCTAATAAACTTGAACCATTGTGTCGTCTATGTTGTATATGTAGGGGTTCGTAGCATGGAAAACAAAAATTTTCTATCGCATACAAACAAACAAGCCAAGATCTATCTACTAGATTGTAGCAACGAGTCGATGGAATAACTCACCCTCGAAGATTCCAAAGTGTTTAACGAGAGCAGATTCTCGTGGGTGATGTAGTCGTACTCTTTCCGATCTCAAGATCGCGTAGACGATCCTTCCGGCGCCGCGTTCCCGCAGCGCTCCCGCAGTCGGTCACACGTTCGGTACTCGACGAAGACCTTCCTCTCCCTTGTTCCAGCAGGCAGCGGAGGTTGTAGCACTCTCCTCGCGATTCCGGCAGCACAACGGCGTGGTACCGGAGGTAGAGGGGAAATCCCGCAGGGCTTCGCCTTAAGCCGGTGCGAGTATGGTGGAGCTTATGAGAGAGGCTATTAGTGGTCTAGTAATTAGACACACCAATTAGAAGGCTCTAAACCAATTAGAAGGCTCTAAACCGAATAGCTCTAAACCGGGGTCTAGATCTAGGGTTTAGTTTAGAGGATAGGAAACTTGTGTACCTAGGAGGGGAGCCCTGCCCCTCCTTATATAGGTGGGAGGGGGTGGGCGCGCCAGGGGAGGGAGGGAGTCCCTCCCCAACTCGGCCTAGGCTGGCCGCCGGCTTGGAGGAGAGAAACTCCTCCTCCAAGTCGACTCCAACTCCTCTTGCTTGTTTCCCACAGTTTCTTGTTTTTGGCAGTTTGACTTTCAAACTGGACATTTGACTTTTCTGTTTTAGGATTCAATTTAATCCTATATTTGGGACAGCAAGAACACTTAGTACATGATGCAATCATTCCAATATGTAATGACACATTCATGTACCCCTTCTCCCCCGGAGTGCCGGACAATCCGGAACCTTCTAGAATATCCCCGATGAAAACACCGGAATCATTCCCGAACTCCGAAACGGGACTTTCCTTATATGAATCTTATTCTCCGGACCATTCCGGATCACCTCGTGATATCCCGGATCCCATCCGAGACTCCGAACAACATTCGGTCTCTTTCTCATAATACCATAACTACTCAAACAACGTCGAATCCTTAAGTGTGTCTCCCTACGGTTCGTGAATTATGCGGACATGATCGAGACACTTCTCCGAACAATAACCAATAGAGGAATCTGGAAATTCATATGGCTCCCACATATTTCTACGATTACTTTGCGATCGAATGAACCACTTACATACGATACCAATTTCCCTTTGTCTCACGATATGTTACTTATCCGAGGTTATGATCGTCGGTATCTCTGCATACCTAGTTCATCCTCGTTACTGATAAGTACTCTTTTCTCGTTCCCGTGATATGTGATCCCTTGTGACCATGTCACATGCTTGCAAGCTAATTGGATGACATTTCACCGAGAGGGCCCAGAGAATATCTATCCGTCATGTGGATGGACAAATCCCACTCTTGATCCATGTGTTTCAACCAATACTTTCCGAACACTCAATGCCACCTTTATAGCCACCCTGTTACGGTGTGGTGTTTGATGACATCAAAGCATCCATCCAGCAAAGGTGATATGCATGATCTCATGGTCGAAGGAATTAGGTTACTATGTATCAGAAAGCATATAGCAATTGAACTATTGAAATGACTTGATCTTTATGCTACGCTTGTCTATAGGAGTATGTCCACCATATCATTCTCCTAACGATATGATCTTGTTGTTGATAACATCTCAATGTTCATGACAAAGAAACCACATCATCAATCAACCAACAAGCTAGTGAAGTATAGAGGCTATACTAGGGACTTCAAATTAAGTTTACAAATCACACAAGTATTAATGGTTTCCTTGTTAATACTATTATAGCATGAATGCAAACATTTATCATAAACACAAAGATATATAATAATAACTATATTTATTATTGCCTCTAGGGCATATCTCCAACAGTCTCCCATTTGCACTAGAGTCATCTAATCTAGATTACATGGTAATATACCGAACACCCATGGCAGTTTGGTGTTGGTCATGTTTTGCCCTCGGGAGAGGTTTAGTCAACGGATCCGCCACATTCAGATCTGTGTGTACTTTGCAAATCTTTATATCCCCATCCTGGATATGTTCTCGAATAGCGTGAAAACGTAGCTTGATATGCTTCAGCTTCTTGTGTGACCTTGGTTCTTGCGCATTGGCTATGGCGCCCATGTTATCACAGTAGATAGACATTGGGTCCAGCGCACTAGGAACCACACCCAGCTCTGTAATGAACTCTTTCATCCATATCGCTTCTTGTGAAGCCTCCGAAGCAGCCATGTATTCCGATTCAGTTGAAGATCTCGCCACAACGCTTTGCTTTGCACTCCTCCAGCTAACTGCTGCACCATTCAAAATAAATACGTATCCAGATTGTGATTTAGAATCATCTGGATCGGTGTTCCAACTAGCATCGGTGTAACCATTAACAACGAGCTGTTCATCACCTCCATAAGAAAGAACCATATCCTTAGTTCTTCTCAAGTACTTAAGGATGTTTTTGACCGCTGTCCAATGATCCACTCCTGGATCACTTTGATATCTGCTAGTTAAACTAACAGCATATGCGATGTCGGGTCTAGTACATAGCATGGCATACATTAGAGATCCTATGGCTGAGGCATAGGGAGTCATACTCATCCTTTCTCTATCTTCTGCCGATGTCGGACTTTGAGTTTTACTCAAGGTCGTATTGGGCAACATGGGCAAGAACCCTTTCTTGCTATCTTCCATTCCAAACCTCTTTAGAACTTTGTCCAAATATGTACTTTGTGACAATGATATTTGGCGTTTCGATCTATCTCTATAAATCTTTATGCCTAATATGTAAGCTGCTTCGCCAAGATCCTTCATTGAAAAACTATTATTCAAATATTCCTTGACACTATTAAGAAGGTCTACATCATTCCCAATCAACAATATGTCATCCACATACAGTATTAAGAATGCTACAGAGCTCCCACTCACTTTCTTGTAAATACAAGCTTCTCCATAAGTTTGTATAAAACCAAAACTTTTGATTACCTTATCAAAACGTTGATTCCAACTTCGGGATGCTTGCTTCAATCCATAGATGGACCGTTGAAGCTTGCATACCTTGTTAGCATCTTTAGGATCGACAAAACCTTTGGGTTGTATCATATACAACTCTTCATCAATGTCTCCATTGAGGAATGCTGTTTTGACATCCATCTGCCATATCTCATAATCATAATATGCAGCGATTGCTAACATAATCCTCACAGACTTTAGCTTCGCTACCGGTGAGAAAGTCTCATCGTAGTCAACTCCTTGAATTTGTCGAAACCCTTTTGCGACAAGTCGAGCTTTATAGACAGTAACATTACCATCAGCATCTGTTTTCTTCTTGAAAATCCATTTGTTCTCGACAGCCTTCCGGCCATCCGGTAAGTCCACCAAAGTCCATACTTGGTTTTCGTACATGGATCCAATCTCGGATTTCATGGCTTCTTGCCATTTATTGGAATCTGGGCTCATCATCGCTTCCTCATATGTCTCAGGGTCATCAGTGTTGTCCACCAACATGACATTCATAACGGAATCATACCAATCTGGAGTGGTACGAGTTCTCGTTGACCTCCGAGGCTCTGTAGCAACTTCAACCGAAGTTTCATGATCACTATCATTAGCTTCCTCTCTTATTGGTGCAGGCACCACAGGAACTTCTTCCGGTGCTGCGCTACTCGCAATTTCGAGAGAAGGTTCGACAACCTCGTCGAGTTCTACTTTCCTTCCAGTCACTTCTTTCGAGAGAAATTCCTTCTCTAGAAAGGATCCATTCTTGGCAATGAAGATTTTGCCTTCGGATCTATGATAGAAGGTATACCCAATAGTTTCCTTCGGGTATCCTATGAAGACGCATTTTTCCGCTTTGGGTTCAAGCTTGTCCGGCTGTAACTTCTTTACATAGGCTTCGCATCCCCAAACTTTAAGGAACGACAATTTAGGTTTCTTCCCAAACCATAATTCATACGGTGTCGTTTCAACGGATTTAGATGGTGCCCTATTTAAAGTGAATGCGGCTGTTTCTAATGCATAACCCCAAAATGATAGTGGTAAATCTGTAAGTGACATCATAGAACGAACCATATCTAAGAGAGTTCGATTACGACGTTCAGACACACCATTACGCTGTGGTGTTCCCGGCGGTGTCAATTGTGAAAGTATTCCGCATTTCTTCAAATGCTCGCCAAACTCGTAACTTAGATATTCACCTCCACGATCAGAACGTAGAAATTTAATCTTCTTTGTTACGTTGATTCTCTACCTCACTTTGAAACTCCTTAAACTTCTCGAAAGTTTCGGACTTATGTTTCATAAAATAGATATACCCATATCTACTCAAGTCATCCGTGAAGGTAAGAACATAACGATAACCACTGCGCGATGCTACACTCATTGGACCACACACATCGGTATGTATGATTTCCAGTAAGTCCGTAGCTCGCTCCATTATACCAGAAAATGGAGTCTTAGTCATTTTACCCATCAGACATGCTTCGCATCTTTCAAGTGATTCAAAATCAAGTGATTCAAGAAGTCCATCGGAATGGAGTTTCTTCATACGCTTCACTCCAATGTGACCAAGACGACAGTGCCATATATAGGTCAAATTATCGCTTGATTTCAAACGTTTAGCCTCAATGTTATTAATATGTGTATTTCTACTATCGAGATTCAATATGAATAGACCATCTATCAAAGGTGCATGTGCATAAAACACATTACTCATATAAATCGAACAACCATTATTCTCGGATTTAAACAAGTAACTGTCTCGCAATAAACAAGATCCTGATATAATGTTCATGCTTAATGCAGGCACCAAATAACAATTATTTAAGTATAAAACTAATCCCGATGGTAGATGAAGAGGTAGCGTGCCGACCGCGATCACATCAACCTTTGATCCGTTTCCTACGCGCATCGTCACCTCGTTCTTCACTAGCTTCCGTTTATTCTGCAGCTCCTGTTTCGAGTTACAAATATGAGCAACCGAACCAGTATCAAATACCCAGGCACTACTACGAGTACTAGTGAGATACACATCAATAACATGTATATCAGATATACCTTTCTTCTTGATGTTGCCGTTCTTCAAATCCGCCAAGTACCTTGGGCAATTCCGCTTCCAGTGACCTTCTCCCTTGCAGTAAAAGCACTCAGTTTCAGGCTTAGGTCCAGCCTTGGTCTTCTTCGTCGGCGTGGTAACTTTCTTACCACCCTTCTTGAAGTGTCCCTTTTGCTTAGACTTGCCTTTCTTGAATTTGGTGGTCTTATTGACCATCAACACTTGGTGCTCTTTCTTGATCTCCACTTCTGCAGATTTTAACATAGCAAATAGTTCTGGCAACTCTTTGTTCATGTTCTGCATGTTGTAGTTCATCACAAAGTTCTTGTAACTTGGTGGTAGTGATTGGAGGATGCGGTAAACTCCCAAAGTATTAGGAATCACTATACCCAAACTTTGAAGTTTATTTGCGTGCCCAGACATCTTAAGCACATGCTCACTGACGGAGCTACCCTCTTCCATCTTGCAGTTAAAGAACTTTTCAGAAGCTTCATAACTTTCAATTGCCGCATGAGTCTCAAAGATTAATTTGAGATCCTCGACAATATCATATGGATCTGACTCTTCAAACCTTTTCTGAAGCTCCGATTCTAAACCATACAAGATAGCACACTGAACTATGGAGTACTGATTCTTCCGAGCGAGGTAAACATTCTTTACTTCATCGGTAGCATCAGCTGCAGGTGGGTCACCTAGCGGTGCATCCAGCACATAGGTCAAATTACCAGCTGTGAGGACAATCCTCAAATTGCGGAACCAATCCGCGAAGTTGCTTCCATTGTTTTTCAACTTTTCTTTCTCTAGGAACGCATTAAAATTGATGGTAGGGGCTGCCATTGATCTACAACATATTTGCAATAGTTTAGACTAAGTTTATGACAAATTGAGTTCAAATTAATTAATGAAATTAAACTAGGTGAACTCCCACTCAAAACAACATCCCTCACATTGTTTTAGTGATCACACGAACCAAATCCACTACATCAACACCGATCATCACGAGAGCTGATATAGTTTTAATGGCGAACAATCATCATGTTCATCATATCTACTATATGATTCATGCTTTGCCTTTCGGCGATCCGTGTTCCTGAGGCCATGTCTGTACATGCTAGGCTCGTCAAGATCAAACCTTAGCTTCCGCATAAGCAAATCTGGCTTGCTTACGTTGTATTCACCCGCGGAATCAAAGACACCCGATCATCACGTGGTGCTTCGAAGCAGCAAGCTTTGGCAACGGTGCATACTAAGGGTGAACACTTTAGAACTTGAAATTTATGTGCATGAGGGATCATCTTATAATGCTACCGTCGTCTACTAAGCAATACAAGATGCATAAAGGATTAACATCACATGCAATTCATAATATGTGATATGATATGGCCTTTCTTCTTTGTGCTTCCGATCTCCATCTTCAAGCACGAATATGATCTCCATCATCACCGGCATAGCATCAAGGTCAATGACGCTTCTCCATGGTTGTCGTCCACCAGCTTCAACTATTACAACTATTTTGAATAGACACGCAGGTCTTAACAGAAATTAAAGACAACCATATGGCTCCTGCCGGTTGCCAACTTACAATAAGGAACATTGCATACATCAAATATAATCACAATCATGGCCATATCACATCACTGCACACCCCTGCAAAACAAAGTTAGACGCTTCTACTTTCTTTGCATATTTTACGTGGTTTGGGGCTTTCCATAAGTGTCGTTCTAACTTACGAACAATAACCACAACATTGATACTAGCATTGTTGATCACCCGTTGTAAATTGGATCTTTACTATGCTAGGAGAAACAGGCACCCGCAAAGCCACTTATGCAAAACGAGTTGCATGTCAAGCGTGGAGCAAGTCTCATGAACGATGTCATGTAAGGTTAGCCCGGGCCGCTTCATCCCAACATACCGCAAGATGCAAAGTACACAAAAAGCAATCTACAATAAAAGCATCAACGCCCACAATGACCATTGTGTTCTACTCGTGCAACAGATCTACATATAGACACGGCTCTGATACCACTGTAGGGGTTCGTAGCATGGAAAACAAAAATTTTCTATCGCATACAAACAAACAAGCCAAGATCTATCTACTAGATTGTAGCAACGAGTCGATGGAATAACTCACCCTCGAAGATTCCAAAGTGTTTAACGAGAGCAGATTCTCGTGGGTGATGTAGTCGTACTCTTTCCGATCTCAAGATCGCGTAGACGATCCTTCCGGCGCCGCGTTCCCGCAGCGCTCCCGCAGTCGGTCACACGTTCGGTACTCGACGAAGACCTTCCTCTCCCTTGTTCCAGCAGGCAGCGGAGGTTGTAGCACTCTCCTCGCGATTCCGGCAGCACAACGGCGTGGTACCGGAGGTAGAGGGGAAATCCCGCAGGGCTTCGCCTTAAGCCGGTGCGAGTATGGTGGAGCTTATGAGAGAGGCTATTAGTGGTCTAGTAATTAGACACACCAATTAGAAGGCTCTAAACCAATTAGAAGGCTCTAAACCGAATAGCTCTAAACCGGGGTCTAGATCTAGGGTTTAGTTTAGAGGATAGGAAACTTGTGTACCTAGGAGGGGAGCCCTGCCCCTCCTTATATAGGTGGGAGGGGGTGGGCGCGCCAGGGGAGGGAGGGAGTCCCTCCCCAACTCGGCCTAGGCTGGCCGCCGGCTTGGAGGAGAGAAACTCCTCCTCCAAGTCGACTCCAACTCCTCTTGCTTGTTTCCCACAGTTTCTTGTTTTTGGCAGTTTGACTTTCAAACTGGACATTTGACTTTTCTGTTTTAGGATTCAATTTAATCCTATATTTGGGACAGCAAGAACACTTAGTACATGATGCAATCATTCCAATATGTAATGACACATTCATGTACCCCTTCTCCCCCGGAGTGCCGGACAATCCGGAACCTTCTAGAATATCCCCGATGAAAACACCGGAATCATTCCCGAACTCCGAAACGGGACTTTCCTTATATGAATCTTATTCTCCGGACCATTCCGGATCACCTCGTGATATCCCGGATCCCATCCGAGACTCCGAACAACATTCGGTCTCTTTCTCATAATACCATAACTACTCAAACAACGTCGAATCCTTAAGTGTGTCTCCCTACGGTTCGTGAATTATGCGGACATGATCGAGACACTTCTCCGAACAATAACCAATAGAGGAATCTGGAAATTCATATGGCTCCCACATATTTCTACGATTACTTTGCGATCGAATGAACCACTTACATACGATACCAATTTCCCTTTGTCTCACGATATGTTACTTATCCGAGGTTATGATCGTCGGTATCTCTGCATACCTAGTTCATCCTCGTTACTGATAAGTACTCTTTTCTCGTTCCCGTGATATGTGATCCCTTGTGACCATGTCACATGCTTGCAAGCTAATTGGATGACATTTCACCGAGAGGGCCCAGAGAATATCTATCCGTCATGTGGATGGACAAATCCCACTCTTGATCCATGTGTTTCAACCAATACTTTCCGAACACTCAATGCCACCTTTATAGCCACCCTGTTACGGTGTGGTGTTTGATGACATCAAAGCATCCATCCAGCAAAGGTGATATGCATGATCTCATGGTCGAAGGAATTAGGTTACTATGTATCAGAAAGCATATAGCAATTGAACTATTGAAATGACTTGATCTTTATGCTACGCTTGTCTATAGGAGTATGTCCACCATATCATTCTCCTAACGATATGATCTTGTTGTTGATAACATCTCAATGTTCATGACAAAGAAACCACATCATCAATCAACCAACAAGCTAGTGAAGTATAGAGGCTATACTAGGGACTTCAAATTAAGTTTACAAATCACACAAGTATTAATGGTTTCCTTGTTAATACTATTATAGCATGAATGCAAACATTTATCATAAACACAAAGATATATAATAATAACTATATTTATTATTGCCTCTAGGGCATATCTCCAACAGTATATGCTTGCACTTATACTTTGGAATTAGCATAACCATGTTGTCATGGGGAACGTTTTCAACATTGCACTTGTACTTTGTACATAGTTGATATCATGCTCTTTTGCCTATGGATGCCACCGGTGTGAAATAAAGAGGGAGCTTGTAAAGTCCATGGAGTTATGTATTTTGTGTTAGAGAAACGGGCCGCTAGCCTAAGCCATGCCTAATCATGGTGGAAACTTGCAGCATCACCATAATGAGCATTCTGTGAAGCATCCTCAATAAAAAGCTATGCACATAGTAAATAAAAATATCACTGAGATGCTCATTGTCTGCTTGCCTTGTCATTTTGGTTATGGGATAGCTCCTATACCATGTGCAAGGGGTACCCCGTTGGCGGTTCTCTATGATACACATGTACTTACTATGACAAGAACTTACATGTGACTGAAGTTGAGTAGCATGAGGTGTGGCCCTCGTATTCAAGGGACATGAGATTGACAACTTATACTTTGTCAAGCATATACTCCATAGTTTGTTCACTTTAACCTTAATCACTTCAAGATGCTTATGATAGGGGCAATGAGGGTTTAAAGCTAACAAGTACCATAATTTTTGGAAGCTCTTTTTGAAACTTGAAATTCCTGCTTCCCTTTATGAAGGGACTTTCTTCCACTATTATGTTGAGTCTCCACCTTCTACCTTTAGGCACCATTAAGAGAGCATAGTGGCCATTCTTAGTTCTATGTGCATTGTCCCAAAACTTATTGATTGATGCATATTGTTGGTATTGCTTGTTCTTGTGCTATTTGTATCTAGTCACTCTTATGAACTTTGAAGGTGTCCTATGCATCTATTTGCTACTCCATGAGGGACACGCTGAGTGCCACTATGCCATGTTTTCTGTATGTGAAACAAACAAATGTTTTTCAATGCATGTTATTCATGATCTTTGTTTGTAGCCTTTCATGTTGCATGCATAGTTACTTTGTCTTATTGTTAGAACTCCATCTTTCATGCACATGTTTAGAGTTCTCTGATCCCAGCTTTCAATGCTTGCAAATGGTTTGATCTTGGTTTTGATGGTGCATGTCACCCCAAAAATTATTCTTTTATCACTTACCTACTCGAGGACGAGCAGGAGTTAAGCTTAGGGATGCTTGATACGTCAGAAATGTATCTATAATTTTTTATGCTCCATGCTTGTTAGTATCTACTCCCTCCATTTCAAAATATAAGATGTTTTAGCTTTGTGAAGCAAATGTATCTAGACTTCCTTTAGTATGTAGATTCACTCATGTTTGGAATGAATCTATACACTAAAATAAGTCTAGATACATTTTCTTCACAAACCTAAAACATCTTATATTTTAAAATAGAGGGAGTATTTTGCTTTGCTTTGTCTACACTTTGAGGTGTTTTTATATGTTTTCTGGAAATAACCTATTAACAAGTTGTCACAGTGCCAGTTGCCTGTTTTCTTCTGTTTTTGGTTCCAGAAAGGCAGAAAATCAATATTCTCGGAATTGGACGAGACAAAATCCAAAGTCAATATTTTACCGTGGGCAACACGGTGTCCAGAAGAGAGACGGAGAGACACCACAGGGAGGCTACACCCCCCAGGCGTGACCCAGGGTTGGCCCGCGCCTGGGCAGAGTGTGGGATGTCTGGCCGCCTCTTAGCCTCACCTATTCGCCTATAACAAGCCCCCAATGCAGAAACCCTAGGCACCCGATCGAAACTCCACGAAACCATCTATAGCTGCCGCCACCATCGTCCCTAGATCGGGGGATCTGAAGTTCTTCCCGGCAACCTGCCGGAGGGGAGACCATCCTAGAGGCTTTCCTCTTCATCATTCCAGCCTCCGGTATGAAATGTGAGTAGTTCCACCTTGGACTACGGGTCAATGTAGTATCTAGATGGTTGTATCTCCTCCTTGTTCTTTCATGTATAGATCTTATGAGCTATGTTCATGATCAAGATCTAATCTATTTGTAATCATGCATGTTGTGTTTGCGGGGATACAATGGATATTGACATTACTATGTCAGATCGATTAATGGTTTTGTCTATTTGATTCTATTTGTAGGGTTCACAGCATAGAAAACAAAAAATTTCCTACGATGTGAACTATGTACCAAGATCTATCTACTAGATACAAACAACGGGCGAATGTATATCCGTAGAGAACATACCCTTGAAGACCGACAAAGATTAACGAGTTTGACTCGTGGTTGATGTAGACGATCTCTTGCCGATCTCAAGATCGAGAGGAAGTCCTAGCGCCTCAAATCAGCAGCGCATCCGTTCTCGCACACACGTTCAAGGCACCGAGCAACCTCCGCCTCCTCGCTCCAGCGATGCAGCGGAAGCACAACTCTTTCTTGCCGAATAGCCACCGGGAACATGTATCTCGCTAGTCCGAGACCATGAGGGATAAATTCTAGAGGGGGAGAGAGATCCTTCACGAGGAGGTGTGAGTGAGAAGTGAGAGGAGGGGCTCCTTATATAGGGGAGGGGGCATCCCAAGGGGGCATGGCCGCCGGCCATGGAGGGTGCCCCCACCTCTCCCTCGTTCATGTGGGTGGACACTCCACTCACAAAATGGCCCTTCAATTTTCTCCACTCAAAAACCCACTCAAATTCCCATTAAATTTCCACCAAATTTAATGCAAACTCTCACTAAATAAAACTCTTTTATTTTATTCAAAATTTTGTCAATTACTTTAATGATAAACATTCAAAAATAACCCCTTGCTAGAATTCTATTTCACATGCATAACCACTTTATGCAATTTCACCCGAAAACCTGTTTCGGTATCTAGTGAAATAAATTCCTGCGCTTGTTCATTCTTTCGGCATGAAACTTTTTGCTCCAATTGGATGTCGGTGTCTCTTAAGTGTGTCACCCTACGGTTCGTGAATAATGCGGACATGATCGAGACCCCTCTCGGATCAATAATCAGAAGCGAGATCTGGAGACCCATACTGACTCCCACACATTCAACGATGACTTTCTTGTGATCGTCGGAACCTTTACGCTAGTATCTTAATCCCTTTGTTTCACGATATATTACATGTCCGAGATTCGATAATCGGTATCTCCATACCTAGTTTGATCTCGTTACTGACATGCACTCTTTTCTCGTTCCCGTGATATAACATTCTAGTGATCAAATCACTTGCTTGCAAGCTAACCAATGTGATATCACCGAGAGGGCCCAGAGTATATCTATCCATCATCGGGATGACCAAATTCCACTCTCGATCCATGGGCCTCAACATAACACTTTATTAGTTCTGAATCCATCTTTATAATCACCCTGTTACGGTATGACGTTTGATGTTATCAAGAAACTCTTCCGGTGTTAGTGATTGACATGATCTCATGGTCTAAGGATTAGGATCACTTCGTAAGTTGTTATAGAAATATAAACTCAATGACTTTGATCGTAACACTATACTTCGGATGAATGTTCATCACACCATTACACTAATGTTGTGATCCCGTTATTAACAACATCCAATGTCCATGATCAGGAAACCTTGAACATCTTGTTAATCAACGAGCTAGTTTATGAGAGAGGCATAACTAGGAACTTTCTGTTTGTTTATTAAACACACATGTATTAACGTTTCCGTATTAATACAATTATAGCATGCAAAATAAACATCTATCATATACTTGGAATACACATAATAACACTTTATTATTGCCTCTCAGGGCATATTCCCTTCAGTCTCCCACTTGCACTAGAGACAATAATCTAGTTACATAGTGATAAATCTAACACCCATTGAGTTCTGGTGTTGATCATGTTTTGCTCTAGGGAGAGTTTTAGTCAACGGATCTGCTACATTGAGATCCGTGTGTACTTTACAAATCTTTATATCTCCATCCTTGACATGTTCGCGGATGGAGTGAAACCGGCGCTTAATATGCTTGGAATGCTTGTGAGACCTTGGCTCTTTGGCATTGGCAATGGCACCATTGTTGTCACAATAGATCACCATTGGGTCCAACGCGTTTGTAACCACTCCTAGTTCGGATATGAACTCCTTCATCCAAACTGCTTCCTGAGCCGCTTCCGAAGCAGCAACATATTCGGCCTCCGTTGTTGATCCCGCCACCACAGGTTGTTTGGAGCTCCTCCAACTAACCGCTCCGCCATTCATGAGAAATACGTATCCGGATTGAGACTTAGAGTCATACGGATCGGTGTCAAAGCTAGCGTCAACATAACACTTAGCGACGAGCTCTTCTTGATCTCCGTATACAAGAAACATATCCTTAGTTCTTCGTAAGTACTTAAGGATATTCTTGACCGCTATCCAGTGTTCCGAACCTGGATCCGATTGGTACCTACTAGTCAAACTAATAGCATGTGCCACATCCGGTCTTGTACATAGCATGGCGTACATTATATAGCCTATGGCTGAAGCATAGTGGACTTTGTCCATTATCTCTCTTTCTTCCGCCGAAGCCGGACTTTGAGTCTTTACTCAATGTCTTGCCTTGCAACATATGTAAGAAGCCCTTCTTACTTCCGTCCATTTTAAACTTCTTTAAAATCTTATCAAGGTATGTACTTTGTGATAGCCCTATTAGGCGCTTAGATCTATCTCTATAGATCTTCATGCCTAATATGTATGACGCTTCACCTAGGTCCTTCATTGAAAATTTGCTGTTTAGATAACTTTTAACACTGTTTAAAAGATCTATATCATTTCCGATCAATAATATGTCATCCACATATAATATCAGAAATGCCACATTGCTCCCACTCACTTTCTTGTAAATACAAGCTTCTCCATAAGTTTGGACAAATCCAAACTCTTTGATCACCTCATCAAAGCGGAGATTCCAACTTCGTGATGCTTGCTTCAATCCATAGATGGATCGCTGAAGCTTGCACACCTTGTTAGCATCCTTAGGATCGACAAAACCCTTTGGTTGTATCATATACAACTCTTCTTCAATATTACCATTGAGAAACGCGGTTTTGACATCCATTTGCCATATCTCATAATCGAAATATGCAGCAATTGCTAACATAATCCTAACTGACTTTAGCATTGCTACGGGAGAGAATGTCTCATCGTAGTCGAGCTTTATAGACGGTCACATTACCATCAGCATCAGTTTTCCTTTTGAAAATCCATTTGTTCTCCACGGCCTTTCGGTCATGAGGTAATTCCACAAAGTTCCAAACTTGATTTTCATACATGGATTCCATCTCGGATTTCATGGCTTCTAACCATTTGTTGGAATCCAGGCTCATCATCGCTTCTTCATACGTCGCAGGGTCATCATTTTCATCAACCATGAAATTCATGACAGGATTTCCGTATAGCTCGGGAGCTGCACGCGTCCTGCTAGACCTGCGAGGTTTGGTAGTACTCTCTTTCGGAGTTTCATGATCATTATCATTAGTTCCCTCTTCAACTCCTGGAGCCAACTCCGGAACGACTTCCGGTGCTGCGCTACTCGCCATACTTTGAAGAGAAGGTTCAATAACCTCTTCGAGTTCTACCTTCCGACTACTCACACCTTTCGCGAGAAACTCTTTCTCTAGAAAGGATCCATTCTTGGCAACAAAAACCTTGCCCTCGGATCTGTGATAGAAGGAATACCCAATAGTTTCCTTAGGGTATCCTATGAAGACGCATTTTTCCTCTTTGGGTTCGAGTTTATCCGGTTGAACTTTCTTCACATAAACATCGCATCCCCAAACTTTAAGAAATGACAGCTTAGGTTTGTTTCCAAACCACAATTCATACGGTGTCTTTTCAATGGATTTAGATGGTGCCCGATTTAAAGTGAATGCAGCAGTTTCTAGTGCATAACCCCAAAATGACAACGGCAAGTCCGTCAGAGACATCATAGATCGAACCATATCTAATAAAGTACGATTACGACATTCCGACACACCATTTTGCTATGGTGTTCCGGCAGGTGTGAGTTGTGAAACAATTCCACACTCTTTCATGTGAGTGCTAAAACTCGTAACTTAGATACTCACCTCCACGGTCGGACCGTAGAAATTTGATCTTTCTATTACGATGATTTTCCACTTCATTCTGAAATTCCTTGAACTTTTCAAAGGTTTCATACTTGTGTTTCATCAAGTCGATATAACCGTATCTACTCAAATCATCTGTGAAAGTAACAAAATAACGATATCCACCTCGCGCCGACACACTCATTGGACCACATACATCAGAATGTATGATTTCCAATAAATCTGTCGCCCGTTCCATTGAACCAGAAAATGGCGTTCTAGTCATCTTGCCCATAAGGCATGGCTCACATGTATCAAATGATTCAAAATCAAGTGATTCCAAAAGTCTATCCGAATGGAGCTTCTTCATGCGTTTAATGCCAATATGACCTAGACGGCAGTGCCACATATATGCGGATATATCATCATTAAGGTTAATCCTTTTAGCATCAACATTATGAATATGTGTAACATTATCATCGAGATCTAATAGAAATAAACCATTCATCATCGGTGCATGACCATAAAAGATTTCATTCATATAAATAGAACAACCATTGTTCTCGGATTTAAATGAATAACCACTTCGCATCAAACACGATCTAGATACAATGTTCATGCTCAGTGCAGGCACCAGATAACAACTATTCAAGTTTATAACTAATCCCGACGGCAAATGGAGAGGTAGCGTTCCGACGGCGATCACATCAACGCTTGATCCATTGCCGACACGCATCTTGACCTCACCCCTTGCTAGCGGTCGCTTGTTCCGCAGCCCCTGATTCGAGTTACAAATATTAGCAACTGAACCGGTATCAAATAACCAGGTGCTACTGCGAGCACTAGTCAAGTACACATCAATAACATGTATATCATATATACCTTTGTTTGCCTTGCCGGCCTTCTTGTCTACCAAATACTTGGGGCAGTTGCGCTTCCAATGGCCAGTCCCCTTACAATAGTAGCACTTGGTATCAGACTTAGGTCCAACTCGGGGTTTCTTTTCAGGCACAGCAACCAGCTTGCCGCCCTTACTTCCCTTCCGTTTTCCTTTCTTGTCTTTCTTGAAACCAGTGTTCCTATTGATCATCAACACTTGATGTTCCTTTTTGATCTCCACTTCTGCAGTTTTAAGCATTGACAGAAGCTCGGGGAGAGACTTCTTCATGCCTTGCATATTATAGTTCATCACAAAGCTCTTATAGCTAGGTGGCAGAGACTTGAGAACACGATGGATACCTAAGTCAATGGGAATCGTTATTCCCAAGGACACAAGCTTATCGGCGTAACCCGAAATCTTGAGTACATGCTCACTAACGGAGTTGTGCTCTTCCATCATGCAGCTAAAGAACTTTTCTGAAGCGTTGTAGCTCTCTACAGCAGCATGTGTGTCGAAAATCATTTTCAACTCACCCATTGTATCAAATGCATTTCCGTTTTCGAAACGCTTTCGAAGTTCTGGCTCTAGCCCATACAATATGCCACAATGAACTAAGTTGTGGTCCTCCTGACGAGTCTGATAGACATTCTTCTCCTCATCAGGGGCATCCTCAAAAGGTGGGGAACCTAGCGGCGCTTCTAGCACATATTGCTTTTGTGCAGCAGAGAGGAGAATCCTCAAATTCATGGCCCATTCAGTAAAGTTACCACCGTTTGTTGCAAGTTTCTCTTTCTCCATGAACACATTGAAATAAAAAGCAAGTGGTGCCATCTACAATAGAATTTGTAAAGTTTAGACTAAGTTTATGATAGATTGAGTTCAACTAATCCATATTACGAATGAACTCCCACTCAAAAACGACGCCCCTCGTGCCTTTTTGGTGATTACATGAACCAAATCCACTACACCAAGTACGATCATCACGTGAGTCGGTATAGCTTCAAAGACGAGCATCAAATGGGCATCATATCAACTATATGACTCATGCTTAACCTTTCGGTCCATGTTCCGAGGCCATGTCTGTATATGCTAGGCTCGCCAAGTTAGAACCTTAGTATTCACGTGTGTAACTGTTTTACACCCAAAATATGGTCGTGGATCCAAGAACACCCGATCATCACGTGATGTCTTGGAGCGACGAAAACATAATCGGTGCATACTAAAGGAAGAACACATTCTTATCTTGATATTTAAATGAGGGATCATCTTATTATGCTAACAAAGCGCTAAACAAGCAATATAAGATGCAATCAAACATCACATGTTTATTAGTGAAATGATATGGTTCCCGCATATGATCTCTATCATGTGCATCGTGGTATGATCACTATCATACCTTTATGTGTAAATCCAAGGTCTATGGAGTTTACACGCTAGGTGTGTTGTAAGAGTATCATCTCATACTTCTACTTACAACATCACCATATAATAACACTAGCCCAGCAACAATCTAAACTAGACGCCTCTAATTTATCCATTGCAAGTTTTACGTGGCTTAGGGCTTTCAAGATAGAACTGTTCTTACCTACGAACATGAACCACAACGAGGATAACCAAATTGTTGACAACTCGTTGCAAAATAGATATTGACTATAGTAGGAGAGACAGACACTCGCTACCCACTTATGCAAACTAGTTGCATGTCAAGCGTGGAACAGGTCTCATGTGCGAGGACATGTAAAGTTTGTCCGGGCCGCTTCATCCCACTATGCCACCAATATCAAAAATTACAACTAAGGAGCAACAACATGATCATCATCGCCCACATACTCATATGTGTACTACACGTGTAAAGTATCTACGCATAGATCCGGCTCTGATACCACTGTAGGGTTCGCAGCATAGAAAACAAAAATTTTCCTACGATGTGAAATATGTACCAAGATCTATCTACTAGATACAAACAACGGACGGATGTATATCCGTAGAGAACATACCCTTGAAGACCGACAAAGCTTAACGAGTTTGACTCGTGGTTGATGTAGACGATCTCTTGCCGATCTCAAGATCGAGAGGAAGTCCTAGCGCCGCAAATCAGCAGCGCATCCGTGCTCGCACACACGTTCGAGGCACCGAGCAACCTCCGCCTCCTCACTCCAGCGATGCAGCGGAAGCACAACTCTTTCTTGCCGAATAGCCATCGGGAACATGTATCTCGCTAGTCCGAGACCATGGGGGATAAATTCTAGAGGGGGAGAGAGATCCTTCACGAGGAGGTGTGAGTGAGAAGTGAGAGGAGGGGCTCCTTATATAGCGGAAGGGGGCAGCCCAAGGGGGCATGGCCGCCGGCCATGGAGGGTGCCCCCACCTCTCCCTCATTCATGTGGGTGGACACTCCACTCACAAAATGGCCCTTCAATTTTCTCCACTAAAATACCCACTCAAATTCCCATTAAATTTCCACCAAATTTAATGCAAACACTCATTAAATAAAACTCTTTTATTTTATTCAGAATTTTGTCAATTACTTTAATGACAAACATTCACAAATAACCCCTTCCTAGAATTCTATTTCACATGCATAACCACTTTATGCAATTTCACCCGAAAACCTATTTCGGTATCTAGTGAAATAAATTCCTGCACTTGTTCATTCTTTCGGCATGAAACTTTTGCTCCAATTGGATGTCGGTGTCTCTTAAGTGTGTCACCCTACGGTTCGTGAATAATGCGGACATGATCGAGAACCCTCTCGGATCAATAATCAGAAGCGGGATCTGGAGACCCATACTGACTCCCACACATTCAACGATGACTTTCTTGTGATCGTCGGAACCTTTTACGCTAGTATCTTAATCCCTTTGTTTCACGATATATTACATGTCCGAGATTCGATCATCGGTATCTCCATACCTAGTTTGATCTCGTTACTGATATGCACTCTTTTCTCGTTCCCGTGATACAACATTCTAGTGATCAAATCACTTGCTTGCAAGCTAACCAATGTGATACCACCGAGAGGGCCCAGAGTATATCTATCCGTCATCGGGATGAAAAAATTCCACTCTCAATCCATGGGCCTCAACATAACACTTTATTAGTTCTGAATCCATTTTTATAATCACCCTGTTATGGTGTGACGTTTGATGTTATCAAGAAACTCTTTCGGTGTTAGTGATTGACATGATCTCATGGTCTAAGGATTAGGATCACTTCGTAAGTTGTTATAGCAATATAAACTTAATGACTTTGATCGTAATGATATACTTCGGATGAATGTTCAACACACCATTACACTAATGTTGTGATCCCGTTATTAACAACATCCAATGTCCATGATCAGGAAACCTTGATCATCTTGTTAATCAACGAGCTAGTTTATGAGAGAGGCATAACTAGGAACTTTCTATTTGTTTATTAAACACACATGTATTAACATTTCCATATTAATACAATTATAGCATGCAAAATAAACATCTATCATATACTTGGAATACACATAATAAACACTTTATTATTGCCTCTCAGGGCATATTCCCTTCACTATCATGTCTGTGTCGTTTGTGATCTTGCATGCTCTTCGTTGTTAGTAGCTATCTTGGCCAAGTAGTTGCTAGTGACTCCAAGAGGTGGTATTTATGCTCGATAGTGGGTTCATGCCTCTAGTTTCCAAGGGAAGTGATAGAAATCTCTTCGGTTATAGATGTGATATTGCCACTAGGGAGAAAACAACGGTATCTTGTTCATGGAACAAGTGGATTGTTTACCTTACACACTTTGCTTAAAGCAGTTGTCTATTGCTTGCAACTTAATACTAGAGGGGGTTCGGATGATAACCTGAAGGTGGACTTCTAGTCATAGATGCAGTTGGATGGCGGTCTATGTATATTGTTGTATTGCCCAATCGAATCCCATAGGATCTTTTTGTCTAGTATTGCATTGTTATGCCTTGCTCAGTTCCTATCAATTGCCCTGTTGTAATTTGTTTACCCTTCATGCCATGTTGTTTATCTAAGGAGAACATCTCTAGTGAACTATGGACCCCGGTCCAATCTTTACATTGATACATATTCCACTATTACTATTTACTTGCTGCAAACCATAATCACCTTCCACACCATACAGTTAATACTTTGTTACAGCAACCGGTGAGATTGACAACCTCACTGTTAGTTGAGGCCAAGTCTTGAGTTTGTGTTGTGCAGGTTTCGACGTTGCTTGCAAAACCTTTGAGGTGTTTCCTTACTCCTACTGGTTCGATAACCTCGGTTTCTTACTGAGGGAAAACTTGTTGCTGTGCTGCATCATACCTTGCTCTTGGGGTTTCCCAACGGGGCGTTCAACACGCATCACTTTGTTGAAGGCATTGTTTTGTGAGAGCGGACTTTATTCGGGGTGAAAACCTATGATCAACGATTACGGTGATGACGGTGCTTGTGCACTGTTCCCTTCTTGGAGGCATCACTTTTGGAAATGATGGATTTCTAGTGTTGTTTTGGTGGTGTTTGGTCTGCTGTTGTAAGGCATAGATCGTTGTAGCGGGAGTTTTCCTTTTTATATAATTCCTCTTTGTTTTTTAGTTGTGTGCACTCATAATACCAATAGGGTAATGCGTCGTTGTAGAGGCTGGGTGTAATTGGTATCTCTCGATATTAATATATGCTCATTTCCAAAAAAAAGTATGTGAATACATACGCATTCAAATATTTTGCATATTTCATTTGACAATGTCACCTCATTGCCGTAGGAGAGGTGCTTTTTGGACGATTCCACCATTGGGAGCCTATAATAAGCACACTTATTTCAACTTATTTGTGTATTACAAGGAAAACAAATAGAGCTAAAGTTCATTAAGCTTATTTGAGAATTTCTAAGCTAAGGACATCATAAATCACATAGGAATCATTAGATCTGCTAACCTAAGGAAAATCATCGCTGAGTGTTAAAGCTGGTGGTGATGTGGGTGGGACAATGGGTTGTCAATGTATTCTACCAAAGGGGGTTCGTGGAGGAGAGGGGCTCAATATGAATGGAACGACGACGGTCAACAAATAATGAAATGGGCTACTAGACAAAACGATGCTATTGTCAACAATATGTCGGTCCCAATTGTTAGGTATTTGTTGGCACCACATGTAATAATCGGTCTCACCGTCAACGATTTTTTATTTTATCCATGTTCACATGTCATGTTCCCACCTGTAAGTGCAATCCAGTCCCACCGATATTAGGTTGTTAGTGAAGTAACGGTCAAATGGCTTGACTCGATGGAAACACTCTGTGTGGGTAGTCGCGAGGCTAGGCTAGAGGAAACGCCTCTAAGGAGGAGAACAAAATCACAACCTTGTTGAAGATTTGTAAGAAGCCTTGGGTTTTCACATGGGATTTGAAGGGGATAAAGGAATTGGAAGAAGATGTAACACCCTAGACTCTTTGTGTCCGGGTTGTCACTCCTGACAGCTCAATAGGATCTATAGACTAGCCCCACAGACCAACACTAGTCTTTTATACGCACTTTGTCATCACTCGTGCGCACCCGGTATTCACTTTCCGGTCAGTCACCCATCCTCATGTAGGGTTCGCAGCATAGAAAACAAAAAAATTCCTATGATGGGAACAACTATGTACCAAGATCTATCTACTAGATACAAACAACGGGCGGATGTATATCCGTAGAGAACATATCCTTGAAGACCGACAAAGCTTAACGAGTCCAAACTCGTGGTTGATGTAGACGATCTCTTGCCGATCTCAAGAACGAGAGGAAGTCCTAGCGCCGCAAAATAGCAGCGTATCCGTGCTCGCACACACGTTCGAGGCACCGAGCAACCTCCGCCTCCTCGCTCCAGCGATGCAACGGAAGCACAACTCTTTCTTGCCGAATAGCCACCGGGAACATGTATCTCGCTAGTCTGAGACCATGGGGGATAAATTCTAGAGGGGGAGAGAGATCCTTCACGAGGAGGTGTGAGTGAGAGAGAGGGAGGGGGGCTCCTTTTATAGGGAGAGGGGGGCACCCAAGGGGCCATGCGCCCAGCCATGGGGCTGCCCCCACCTCTTCCACATTCATGTGGGTGGACACTCCACTCACTCAAATGCCTTTCAATTCCCTCCACTCAAAAAACCACTCAAATTCCCATTAAATTTCCACCAAATTTAATGCAAACTCTCATTAAATAAAACTCCTTTTATTTATTCAGAATTTTGTCAATTACTTTAATGACAAACATTCACATATAACCCCTTGCTAGTATTTCATTTCACATGCAGAAACACTTTCTGCAATTTCACCCGAAAACCCGTTTCGTTATCTAGTGAAATAAATTCTTGCGCTTGTTATTCTTTTCGGCATGAAACTTTTGCTCCAAATGGATGTCGGTGTCTCTTAAGTGTGTCACCCTACGGTTCGCGAATAATGCGGACATGATCGGGACCACTCTCGGATCAATAATCAGAAGCGGGATCTAGAGACCCATACTGACTCCCACACATTCAATGATGACTTTCTTGTGATTGTCGGAACCTTTTACGCTAGTATCTTAATCCTTTTGTTTCGCGATATATTACATGTCCGAGATTCGATCATCGGTATCTCCATACCTAGTTTGATCTCGTTACTGACATGTACTCTTTTCTCGTTCCCGTGATATAACATTCTAGTGATCAAATCACTTGCTTGCAAGCTAACCAATGTGATATCACCGAGAGGGCCCAGAGTATATCTATCCGTCATCGGGATGAACAAATTCCACTCTCGATCCATGGGCCTCAACATAACACTTTATTAGTTCTGAATCCATCTTTATAATCACCCTGTTACGGTGTGACGTTTGATGTTATCAAGAAACTCTTCCGGTGTTAGTGATTGACATGATCTCATGGTCTAAGGATTAGGATCACTTGTAAGTTGTTATAGCAATATAAACTCAATGACTTTGATCGTAATGCTATACTTCGGATGAATGTTCATCACACCATTACACTAATGTTGTGATCCCGTTATTAACAACATCCAATGTCCATGATCAGAAAACCTTGATCATCTTGTTAATCAACGAGCTAGTTTATGAGAGAGGCATAACTAGGAACTTTCTGTTTGTTTATTAAACACACATGTATTAACGTTTCCGTATTAATACAATTATAGCATGCAAAATAAACATTTATCATAAACAAGGAATACGATAATAACCACTTTATTATTGCCTCTCGGGCATATTCCCTTCACCTCAGATTTCTCTAGGACAAGCACGCTTAACCTCAGAGTTCTTTTCAGAAGAGCTTTCGGAAAAGAAGTTCCAACTTATTGATATGGATATCCTATCAATATTATTAATCCATGCGTTAGGGTCTCAAATACACCCACCCTTAGAAGATCGATGCCCTCGTCAATGAACCACAAGCCAGGAATGTCCCCTCTTAGCACACGTCTGTGCGTCCAGTGCCGACACATGTGTCATGCCGTGTCCACTCTGGGCCACACGCGTCATTCTCCACATGTCCGCCACTGACTCGCACACGCCCGTCTAACCGCGAGGATCGGCTCTGATACCACTTGTAACACCCCGGACTCTCCGTGTTCGGGCTGTCACTCCTGGCAGCTCAATAGTATCTCTAGACTAGCTGCACAGACCAATACTAGTCTTTTATGCATCCATCCTCAGATTGCTCTAGGCCAAGCACACTTAACCTCGAAGTTTTTTCCAGAAGAGCTTCCGAAAAAGAAGTTGCAACTTTTTGATATGGATATCCTATCCTATCAATCCATGCGTTAGGGTCTCACATACACCCACCCTTAGAAGATCGATGCCCACGTCAATCAACCACAAGCCAGGAATGTCCACTCTTGGCACATGTCTGTGCGTCCAGTGCCGACACGTGTGACATGCCATGTCCACTCTAGGCCACACGCGCCATGCTCCACATGTCCGCCACTGACCCGCACACGCTCGTCTAACTGCGAGGATCGGCCCTGATACCACTTGTAACACCCTGGACTCTCCGTGTCCGGACTGTCACTCCTGGCAGCTCAATAGTATCTCTAGACTAGCCGCACGGACCATCCTCGCCCATCTTGAATCTGACTTCAGAATGAGAATTCATGTAACGCTTGTTGGTGACCGACATGGTAATATCACAGAAGAGAACCTCGACAACATGTTCAAGAAGGGGATTGGCGGAGAAGCATCATCTTCGTGGTAGAAAATGTAACCATTATGTCCCTTGGTACCCGTCTCACCGCCTGACTTCTTCATCACAAACACATCTAGTCATCAGGCAACCGCCGGAACAACCGGTGAAAATGAGGCTGTTAGTGCATCTAGAGACCGCTTGTCCTCAGATTTCGCACTAGTCATGAGAGGCACCACACACCATAGCCACCTTCGCCTATCTCCGCGCCACCCGACCACCACCCCCTGCCGGAGAGGTCGACGCTGCACAAAGCCGTGGGTTGTTGATGGCGGCTAGGGGGATGCGACACGAGCGCCTAAGGGGTTATATTTCCATAGGAATATGTCAAATAATTATGTGACTTGTTCAGATGCATCCGACCTAGCAATGACATTGCCATTCTTTTTTTTTCTCTTGGCCGTATGAGGTATGGCATTGCCTTGTCGATCGTGAAGGAGTACACGCTATCCTCATCTGGTGTACGTCAAACTAGACGGTTCTTTTCCCTTTTCTTTCCTCCTGACTTCCCGCACTCGTCAAATTACTGCCAATATTGTGCATTCTTCCTTCGCACGCAATAATACTATGCGTGTCAATATCAGCAATTACATTCCCCCTGAAAGAAGCAATTATTCAACACAAACCGTACGTAGTACTCCTGCAGATTTGCATTAAGTCCACGTCCTTATTTAAGCCAGTATCGATCTGTAATAATTTTTCGCAAAAAAAATATCGATCTAATAATAAATGAAAGTAAGACAAAGATCGCCCCGTTCGTATCTTGCTAGTTAGGACGCCGATCGATTCGTTCTGTTTTTTTTTTTCTCTATACAAGAGCCCGCAAATAGTACGCACGCACGCCTCCCGCACCGGCACGGCACCCAATCACCCATGCCATGTCCTCTCAGCCTGCGTTACGATTCAGAGTCCTGGCAATCTGGAAACTGAAAAACTCTCTCTGTCCCGTACGCCCCCAAGAAACAAGTCCGCGGTTTGCACGATCGTACGTGGCAGCCGTTTCTGAAAAAAGACCAAATAGACGAGTAATTATTACTGTACTTTTTAGTTCACAAACAAATTATTTCCACTTTTTTGAAATAAGTAAAGCACGAGTGCATTAAATTAAGTATAGCAGAAAAGCCTTCCCCGTAGAAAGGAATAACCACAAAAGCCTTGGCCGGCACGCAGGTGTTGCTGTCACAAACGGAGCTATACCGAGCTTAAAATATTCCGTAAGCACTTACACGCGGGGTCACATATCCTCCGGGCCTACATGCCAGTGACATCGCGTCAGGATATACTACAAGGGAAAGTAACGTTTGACAGCGTCCGATATACTGGAAAAAAGACACCTTAACAACGAGTTATAAATCTCGCAAGAATCCCGTCCCGGAAGGAAACGAGGGGAGATAAATTAAGAGGACACCGCGTAATAATAAATACCTAAACAGACCCGGTTGCTTCAAATACCGCCGCCTAACCAACTCTCGCCCCCTCCTCCTCCTCCTCCTCCTAAAGCAAACCAACCTCAGGCGACGCGAGAGCGGCGGAGCCATGGTGGTCCACGTCGTGTACAGGAGGCGGGAGAACAGCTGGAGGGGCGCCGACTCGTCCGTCAGGTTCCTCGGCGCCGCCATGAGCAGCAGCAACCCGCCCTGCAAGCACCAGGTGCGTCTCGGCGTCGCCACCCGCGGCCCCACCTCCCCAACCGGAGGCCGCTCCGGCGTGCGCACCGGAGGCCTCACTCTGCGCGCCACCTCCCCGCCTCCGCCGACCATCTCCATCGCCTCCGCCGCCGGCTGGGACTCCCGCAAGCTGCGGCTCGAGGGCGAGGAGGAGCTCAAGGAGGTCGTCGTCGTGGGAGAGAAATCCGTGCGGGATGAGGACAACGCGAGCGAGAGGGCGGCGGATGCGTACGGGGTGGTCTTCGACGCCCCGCCCACCGACGAGGAGGTCCACGCCGCCGTCGCGAGCATCCAGCAGTAAGATCGATCGCGCTTAATCTATCCAACTTATACTTTCGAAAGAAAACAGAAGTTAATTATTTTAATCCGGCTAGATTAGATTGATCGAGTATGATCCGTGGATTGTTTGTCTGGTTCCCGATCATGATCATCGCGCTATGATAACTAGCCTGATTGTTAAGATCGGAACTTGTTGCCGTGTGGGATTACTTGCTCGTTATTATTTTAATCTTCTGATGATTATCTTAGTGGGATAGTTTTCCGTGGTCTATCATGCTGATGTCATGAGCACAGAGCTCCAATCATGCTAGGTTTCTTGTAGATTACTATTACTACTTGTGTTCCTGAAATTGTTCGTGGGTGCGATCCCAATTGGAATCATGCCACAACATGCAGTCGGATCTTCAGTTTACCCACTATCACTGCTTCGCACAAATTGCAGTAGGTCATTGCTTATGTAGTTATTAAAGCCCTCCTACGACCCTCTGTAGGACGCACACTCTTCCTCTGTTATTACTACTCATTAGAGAGCAGTTCAGTTGATGCAATACAGGGTTCAGATGTTCGTACCTGAACTCATTTAAACAAATTTCTGCTGTGTGCAGGGTGTTTGAGAATCCTACCGCTGCGGATTCTGACGCAGTCGAGTTGCAAGCGATCGCACTGCCCATCGCAGGGCTCCCTTCAACTGGGATGTTTGTTAACTATTTCGCTGCTGATTCTGATGTATCTGAAAAGAAAATTGTCAACTCTCCATCCAACATTGGATTAGAGGATTGCATGGAACCTGCTGCGCTTGCCCTTAACTCGACTGCTCTTGTCACAAGGGATCATCAGAATGTACTAGATGCGTTCCAACTCTTACAAGAAGATACTTCTGTTCAGGTGAATATTGCTTGATTTCAGTTATTGAGTGGCATTTTTTTATAGAAATCTTAAATTTCTTAGTACCATGATATATTTACAAAAAATCACTAGTTTTTCTTTTTTCCTGTGATTCTCTTGTCTCTCCATGCAGAAAATGGTTATGGCCTTGTCAACGGATAAGGCTGTGTGGGATGCTGTCATGAACAACGATGTAGTGCAAGAATTTAAGAAGTCCTTCCAGGATGGTACGTGACTTTTTTATTGACTTTTCATGGATACATCTTCTTTGGATTAATTTGCCATGGATGATCAATATGCTATGATAAACCTTTAATTTGGTTGTTGCCGTGAAAATTTATAAACATTATTACCTTACCTGTTTTGTCATGTTCTTATTTATTATGTTCGGTGGATCTGCACCTAATGAAACTTGTCCTACCTTTCAGCTAAGGAAATCGATAACAAGGGGAGCTCTACTACTACTCCTGGAATGATGAAGTGGGTCCTGGAGAACACCCAGGCGAAGATCAAAGAGTTCCTTGAGAAGATACTTCAGCTTGTGCACACGCTCTTCCAAGCTGGGAGCAAAGACTACGATTTGTCTGATGACTTTGTGAGAATGTCCTTCATGCTTTCGGTCTTCGTCTTCATTGTGGTAACAATAGCTCGCATAAAGTGAGCACAACAAATTCGTCGACTTCACACTTGGTGGTTATTTAGCAGTGTACAGGGTTCAGTTAATGATACTACGTAGTAATTTTCGTGCGGGTTAGCTATGATTGTGATCAAGAATGGTGTCATTCAAACTTCCCGGGTCTAGAATATTAAAGGTTGCCATGGTGTTATGATTCTTGGTGGAAATTCTATATGTTTACTCTGTGGTTTATGGTTTGAATGGTGTTAAGTATCCATGGTTCATATCAAATGCAACACAATTGTTTGTTCGTTTTCGCTCCGTCGTTGAGCTTTTTCTCTCTTATTTGCCTCAACATGGGCTTTGTAAAGTTGAACTTTTGTACTGCCTCTCTCTTTTGATAATGGTTCAGACCGGCTTTAGCCCGCCATAGATTCCTCCAAAAAAAAATGCAATCAGAAGGGATAAATGATCAGGATTTGACAAGCCCCTACAAATGCTTGATATATATAAGAATGAATCAAGCTGTACATTTTACACTCTGTGGAATTCTATCAGATTTTCGCCCAGTAACTGTTTGTGTGCCAGACAAATTACGTATCAGAATGGGAGTTCAGAGTTTGCCATTCATTCATCAGCATGGAATCCCATTGGGAGTGTGAGGTGCTTTGGAACCTCAAAACAAATTGCTCATCAGAGTGGATGCTTCTCATTTTTGTCCTTCATTCATCAGCCCAGAACCCATGGAATCCCATTGGGAATGTGAGGTGCTTTGGAACCGCAAGTTTTGCAACAAATGCACTTCTTTTCCCTATTTTCCTCGCATCCAGCACCACCAGGTTGCACCTGTCTTCAGATACTGCATACTGCAAAAGGAGGAAAGAGGCATCAAATGTTTTTTCTATGGTTTCTTAAGGATGTCACATGTTTGAACCATTTGAAATATCTAAAATCAGTGATGCATTTTTAAAATCCTTTTATAAATTTGATATAGACTCAATGTTGGTACTTTCTTGTACGTTGTTGTCCTTACCTCTACAAGAATAACATAGCCGTGATCCTCCCCGCCACCGGTTGGGACGAAGACCGGCTCGCCGACGAACTTGCGCCCCTCGCAAGACCACCGCCTTGATGTTCCATCGGAGACATCGACCTTCACAACACTGTCAAATGGAAAATACGGGAGGAATTTCCGTAAACCCGATGCACCGCCTGCGTAGATGAACCTACTCCTCTTGTTGGCGAAGCTCGGGTTTATCGCGGGGAAGTCTGCCGGTCTGTTCCACTGATGGGACATTCTCTTGACAGAGCATCGCCGGCAGGCTCCTCTCTTGTCGAGCTCAATTGCCACCTGCATTGGACAAGATAAAATTAGTAGAAAAAATTGTTCAGTGATTCTAGCGGTCGAACTGCTAAAGGGTCAAACGAATATATAGGACTGAGTGCAACTGAAACTTGCTGAAATTTGACCAAAGTTTGAATTATGGTTTGTTAATCCCAAGCAGAGCATTTGTTCACCTGCACGAGGCGAGGCATCAGCTCCTTCCCCTTGGCTGCGTTCATGAAGGAAGGGTCCAGCTTCTTGTTCTTCCAATTGTACCCTGCGAGAGTTGCAATGCAGCACCTGATAATGGTGCTCGCAGGTCGCAGCATGCTTGAAAATCAACTGAAAGAGTTCTGATGCATACCAAACATTCTGTGGAAGTGGAACCACTCGTAGGAGCATGCCGACATGTGCAGCCGTATGTCGAGCCCGCCGCGGCCGAGGTCCTCCTCGAAGGCGTTGCCGACGTGCATGGACCACATCTGCGACGGCGCCTCGACGGGCACGGACCAGTCGCGGCCGCTGGCCACGGCCTCCGTGGAGCGCGGCAGCAGGTAGACCGGCGTGGTCTGCCTGCTCGGGTCCAGCTGCAGCGCGCCTATCATCGGGTAGGTGCCCGTCATGGCGAGCATCGAGCCGGGGATGTCGAGCTTGATCCGGTTGCCGAGGACGACGTAGTGGGAGTCGGTGAAGGCCCAGTCGTGGATCATGAGGTGCGCCGGCAGGACGAACTCCCGCTTCTGCACGAGACCGAAGCCGGCGTCGAACTCTGTGTCGTCGTGATGTGGGAACCGGTGAGTGGGCGACAGTGGGGTTTGGAAAGAGAGACAGGATGCGAGGGGGCAGTGTGGGCAGACCGTAGAAAGTGAAGTTGGCTCGCGGGAGGAGCATGTCCTCGGCGTTGCAGGCCACCATCAGCAGCCGGTTCCGTTTCGGGTCGACCTTGTAGTGCGCCAGCAGCCTCTTGGGCGGCATCGTGAACACGCCTGCACGGCACGGAACGGGCAGCGCACCAACGTCAAATCACCTTGATCGCTGGGTGCGCCACGACTCGCGCGTCGCGCACCAAAAACAACTAGCTTGCTAGGCAACTGTGTAAGATTACGCACCACTGAGAATGGGGCGCAGAAGGCGCGTGGCCACGTCGAGCCCGGCCTCCACCAGCCATGGCCGCCGTTGCCGCTGCCGTGCGGCACCCCGGCCCTGTGCTGCCGCCGCCTCGTCGGCGAGCCCGAGCAGGTCGAACGGGCCGATGGTCTCCAGCGTGTCGGGGTCGAGCTCGTACGGCATGCCGCCCTCCCAGAGGCAGAGCAGCCGGCCGCCCCACCAGAGCACGCTCGTGTTGGCCACGTTCTTCATCACCTTCACGTTGCCCACCTTGTGGCCGCCCTGCAGCACCGAGAAGGGACCCCGGTGCGTGAACCTCCACGACGTCCCCTCCCCTTTCTCCTCGCTCTTCGCCGCAGTCTCCACGTACCTGCGGCACACGCGCGCTCTCTGGTCACTCACACCGTGATCGTCCAAGAACCTATAGTACGGAGACAAGCAGCTGTGGATCAGTGCCTTACCGTGCGGTGTAGTTGACGCCGTGGTCGGGGTGGAAGCGGAAGGAGCGGAGGTAGCCGTGGCCGTCGAGGGGGTGGACGATGGAGCCGTGGTCGTCGGAGAACATGCCGGGCCCGGCGAGGTAGTAGGTTCCCGCCGGGAAGTCCGCCGGGATCGCGCCCTCGACGACGCGGAGCTGCACGGGTTCCGACGTCTCGGCGCGCTGCGACCGGAAGAGGAGGTTGTAGTCCCAGAAGGCCGTGGAGGACGTGTCCGGCTCCGACGTCACCGTCGCTCTGGTGGCGCCCGCGATGCCGCGGACGGCGCGGACGCGGTGGCGAGGCGTCGGGACGCTGCCGCGGCGAGGGTGCTGGTGCACCGCGGCGTGCATGGTTGCCACCGTGCATATCGCCATGTCTCGGCGTTGGCTCCCTCGGTCGTTGGCTCGTTACGGAATCATATGTACCGCCCGGAGCTCGTCGGTATCGCTTCAAAAAAGCGACGAGCTTTGTGCCTTTTGATCCTCGGAGCTTTGGAATTATTCGATATTTGTCTGGTCTAATCTATGTATGCATGATTGTAACAAGCTCAAGTTCGTGATGGGAAGAATCGACCTTCAATTCTATAATCGCATTTTTTGTATATTAGGGATTTGGAGCGAGTGTGAACGGTTCTTTGGAGGGTTTTGGTCAGAGAATCGTTGTCATTTGGGGAGTGGAATCCAAGGGCCGGTTTGTTGGCACGATCACTAATGCGGCTATCTCTACTTAGATCGAACAAGTGTCGCCGCTTATTCTAACAATAAGCTTGCTTTAAACATCCCGCGAGTTAGAGCATCTCCACTCGGCTAACCAGGACGCCGATCCGGACACCGAAAATAGGTCCGGACGTCGAAAATAGGTCTGGTCGCGCACCTAGAAACCTGTTTTCGTCTGAATTCGGACGAACTTTGGTCCGGGCTTCCCAGGCCGTACCCAGGTTCTCGGGAACGCCGGACGCAGCGAAAACGGCCATGAGCCAGCTCTGTCGACGAGACAGTCCCATTTCCCCCACTCCACTCGCCCAGACTGCGGCGAAGAGCTCCCAGCGCCTCTGTCGCCATGACTTCGCCAGCGGAGCTCCTCCACGCCGAGACATGCCCACGCCTCTAGATATGCTCGCTGTAGTTGTCGTCCACTCCGCCGCCCACTTCGCCGCCCGAACTTCGCCGTAGCTCGGCTTCGCTGCGAGCTCCCACCACCACGCCCGCCAAGTGTTCGACATTTGGCCGGTTCGGCCATGGACTCCGACGACGAGAAGATACTCGTCGTATTGCTGGAGGAGGAGAACGCCGAGTTCGCCGAAGATGTAGAGCACATGGAGATCCTCGCCTCCCTCGCCCAGCTGTACCTGCAGATGGCGAAGCCGAAGCGCGGTGGTTCGGCACCGGGTCGCTGGAAGTGCAAGGCGAGGCAAAGGATAGAGGGCTATTGCTTTTTGTACGCGGACTACTTCGTCGACGAGCCGCTCCATGGAGAGGCCGTGTTTCGGCGCCGTTTCATGCATGCCATTCGGGAGTTCGATCCCTATTTCGTTTGCAAGAAGGACTGCACCGGCATGGTTGGGTTTTCCTCACTGCAGAAGTGCATAGTGTCGATGAGGTTGACAGTGTCGATGACTATCTCCGCATGGCCGAGTCCACCGCCATCGATTGCTTGTACAGGTTCTGCAGGGCAGTGATTGCAGTGTTTGGGAAACAGTACTTGAGATCACCCACTGCTTAAGACACTGCTCGGATCCTCGCAGTCAATAAAAGTAGAGGATTTTCTGGTATGCTTGAAAGCATAGATTGCATGCATTGGAAGTGGAAGAACTGTCCATTTGCATGGCAAGGAATGTACAAAGACCACAAAAGAGGTTGCACTATGATACTTGAGGCAGTTGCTACACATGATCTTTGGATCTGGCACTCCTTCTTTAGCATGGCAGGATCGAACAACGACATCAACGTCCTCAACTCCTCAACTGTCTTTTCCAAACTTGTTGAGGGTCATGCTCCCCCTATAGAATTTGAGATCAACGGGCACCACTACAACAAGGGATACTATCTAGCATATGACATCTATCCAAGATGGCCAACATTTGTGAAGACTATCTCAAACCGAATGCTCCCCAAGCATTCTCAGTTTGCCAAGAAACGGGAAGCTTGCAGGAAGTACATGGAGCGGGCATTTGGTGTGCTCCAGCAGATGTTTGCAATTGTCCGGTTCCCTGCTATGACCTGATCGAAAAATCAGATGTAGGAAGTGATGAACTATTCTATGGTCTTAGACAACATGATCATTGAGGATGAGAGGAAGGATCCAGTGAGTTTGCTCGAGCAGAACGAGCCATACTACAGACAGGGTCCTCTTGCCGAGCCTGATCATCAGGTGTCTCCAACATGGATTTCATTCATCGCCATGCATCAGGAGATCCGAGATCCGGTGGTACATCAACAATTGTAGGATGATCTTGTTGAGCACATATGGATACGCAGGGGCAACACGTAGATGTTGAGCATGAATTGACCGAAATATGTTGTATTTTCACTGCAAGCCGAACTACGTTTACATTTACGCCGAACTATGTTTAAAATTTCGCCGAATTATGGCCGTAAAATATTCTATATTCATAGTATGCCGAACTATGCTAAAATCTAGACGAACTTAAGCCGAATCTGAGCGGAAACGGACGTCCCGGAAACTCGGGCTAGGAACGCGAGTGGAGAACTCGATGTTCCCATGCCGAAAACGTGTTTTGTCCGGCCAAAGTTTGGTTCGGACTTTGGCCTAGGTTCAGCTAAAGTTTAGTCCAAATTTCAGGCCGGGTTCGCCTAACGAGTGGAGATGCTCTTATGTTAGTATAGTATAATCTTGAAAGGACAGCAACTTCGGCCACATTTGTAAGCAGAGCATCACTCGCTGTCGTTGATCAGTTCCACGGGTCTATTTAAGATCTTGCCCTGCCAACAGTTTTGTTTGCATTATGGAACTAAAATAACAGCACCAGGCAATAGAAGATTCTCTGTACCGTGTTTAATTTGCAAAGAACGTGATGCACCCTCAAGACTACAAACCTGACATTTTCTTTCCTGTTTTAGAAGTTGTAAGTGATAGAACAACAGGGAAATGTTAAATACAGTACAAGGTTACCTTACCACAATACCACTTGCCACAAACACCGGCCCAAAAAGGAGAGCAACTTCGGCCACAACTAGAAGCAAAGCCTTCCCTCAAAAAGAAAAAACTACTGTAGAAGCAAAGCATCAGCTACACCCATACATTGATCATCCCACCGGCGTGCTTAAGATCTGTTATCATCGCTTGAGACTGAAAAATACAATTAGTACCAGGCAATACGCAGATTCCCTGCACCATGTGGTTTCTGAATATATGCTGAAAGCCACGATTAAATTGTGAAGAACGTGATGAACTCTTAAGACTGCAAACCTTGTGATATTGCAGCACCAACAAACAAACTAGCCAAAATTATTACAACCACTGATCTGAATTAAAGGTCTAAGCCATGCCTAAACCTGCAACAATTAAAACGGATCAGCGGGATTACATCAACTGCAAACTTAAACACTTGAGTCGACCACTGGCCAAAGAGAGCAATCCGGGCACATGCAGGGATTAAAAAAAGATATCTGAAAAACCACACCAAGCTCAAAACGACCCTTTTGATCGGAAGGCTCCTGACCAGGAGCTCAAGTGCTCAAAGACGACACTACCACGAACAAAAACCAGCCATAAAATATGCATACGAATATTCAATGTTACACAAAGAAAAGTGAATGGGGAATAGATTCTGCAACAACCAGCAAAGGCGATAGAGCTTTCCTCTTTTTTCCTCAAAATATCCTCATCCAGCAGATTAGAACGAACAATGTAGCAGCAGAACTGTGGAAGAGTTCCAATATAAGCAGTACTTAAACACTAAAAAGAGCACCGTTCCTTTAAGTGTGAGTGGAGTTTACTATTTGTATGCCATGGTGGAAACAGGAGAAGAGAAATGCTCACTGCACTCTAAATCCTGTGACCCAGGGCTCAACCATCTCCAGTCACCCCCTCCTCCTCTTCCTCCTCCAGGATAAGCATAATTCTACCCATGATGCAGTGGTGCCACATCAAAGTCCTTTGTCCATCCACTTGGTTTCAGGATTCAATCCATCACACTGCACATAGCTCTGGACCTGGGCGGGCGCTTAGAAACTACAAGTACCTGGATCAAAGGAAGTTAAGCTGTTAGCTTAGCTAGGATATTCCTAAAAAGAATCTCAAGAAGAATAGAAATAGCATCTGTGATTTCAGTTAAGATACAAAAACATTAAGTGGAATAAGCAGATTATGAATATCTAACGTTTGGACCAGTGGTGAGTTCAGACAGAAGCAGGTAAATGCCAGAAAAATCCACCGAATAACTCCATTCCCTGACTTCCAACAAATAACTCATACTTTCCATACTAACAGGTTTTTAATTTTCCATCGTTCAACATCACTCTGACCATTTTGTCCTTGTGTAGTGCATGATCAAATAAATACCATACTGGCACAATGGTCACAGTAAAAGGGTATAGAAGGACGAAAACTCAGAACTTCAAGGCACAGAACCAACAAGGAGTTGTTCTTCCAAAAAAAAAAGGAATTGTTTGGTGACAAATCAGGAACTGGAGCACTATTCAGAGGAATTTAAGGAATTTTCTCAAAATTCAATGCCGGCCACTGGGATGGACCTTTTTGAGAGAAATATCATTTTTAATGCTTACCATCAAAAGTTAACACGCAACGGCCCACTGAACACAGGGATAGCATAATTGACCAAGACACAGCCAGCACTAAGCAATATATACTGGATCCAAATAGCAGATATACTAGTCTGGTGATCAGCAAAAACACAGCTTATTTGTGTTTCAGTTACCACAACCTGAAAACAGGTTATGTACCAATAGTTTCTTTTCATCAATAATTTAAAAATATATGAAAATAATACTCCCTCCGACCCATATTACTTGACTTGGATTTGTCTAGATTCGGATGTATCTAGACATGTTTTAGTACTAGATACATCCGAATCTAAATAATCCAAGTCAATTAAAATGGGTCGGAGGGAGTATATCAAACCTAAGGAAAAAGCTGAATATAAGGAATTAAAAGTATATGCTACACAATTGTCCAGACTATAGGTGCATGCACTGTTAACAGTGAGACGCGATGCTAGGAGCAGCCTGGACAGGCAGTGAAATGTGATGCTAGGGGCAGCCTGGACAGGATAGGGAGATTTTAACAGCACGGTATGGGTGTCAACAGATATGAATGTTGAATGTGCTATATGTTCAGATAGTTTTAAGACATTGATTATATCATTTTATTACTACAATGACAAGGTGAATATATTGGAAAAGTATTGGTTCTTGCATCTTTTATTACTAGCATTTTTTAACTAACTCATGATGTTGAAGACTTGAAATATTTACCGCAAGAGTCAGAATAAAGTCCTTTCCAATATTGTTTACAACAGCAAACAAGGATAATACATGACGGCATGTGGCATGGAGCAATGATCCTTGCAATTAATCAACATCGGCAAAAGAGAATGGCGTCTGCTTTAGTTAAGGAGCCCTTCAGAATGTACACATTTAGGTCGGCCAAAAACAGTATTTGCCAAAGACTCAAGTTGAATTGGTTAATGCAACCTCAGGTTAGCATTGCTTATTGACAAGACTAGACCACACATACTGTATTTGGCAATCAGTACGCTTTGGAGGTTGTGAATCATGCGCATCTCCGTGCCTATTTATATCTGATGCAGTGGGCAGTTAACTAGTTACTGAAAAGAAAAATTGACTTCTTAGTTTCTTGTATGGATACACCATAAGCATCGACTGTAGTCAAGAAGCGTACGATACAACTCGGGAAATTCTATTGAATGTAATTGAGCTAGCCCCCAAGATAAGTAGTTCTATCAAATGGGATTCAGTACGGAACTGAAATATATCATCTGGTGGCTTCAATCCAACATGGAGTAACAATTACTTCACTAAGTGAAACATTCCAAGTCCTTTAGCTACCTATGGAGTAACAATTACTTCACTAAGTGAAACATTCCATGTCCCTTAGCTACCTACTATAAAGGAAAAAACTCAACCCAGAATCGACATAGTTACAATAAATGCCAGTATTAAGCTAAATATAACTGCTTTTGGAGTAGCGAAACAAGAGCAAAATTAAAATGGCAAAGTTTGGGCCTTATATGATCTAAAATCATCACTAATATGTGAAATGTGAAACGACAAAGACTTATGTCAAACACTGTAGTTGGACCATTGTTTCTACCCAAAAAATGTTAACACTACATATAAAAATCATGAATGTCATGGCATAGAAGTAATGTAACTTGGGCAGTTTGGGTAAGAAGCCCTAGTGAAGGCCTTTATATCTTGTTTTTCTTTAACTGTGACAACACAAGACAACCATGAATGTCTAAAAAGGCTCACTTGAATAAGAGATGTTACAAATAGAAGACAACCATGGATTCCACTCTCTTATTCAAGTAATGCATCAGCTCATGACATTTACAACCTAACCTCATATGACCACAGTTACAAAAAGTAAGATCATACAGTCATGCAAGATAGCAAATTACACTCACTTAGAAGAGAAAGGGAACATATGATATTATTCTTTTTCTAGAGAAAAATCAAAACCACAGCCCAAAAAAAGAAGCTTCATTTGAATATAATGTGACCTCAACCAATATTACTCTCTTACAGTTCACAAATGTGAGGAAGGTACTCTTATTGCAATCAAGAGTTCACGACTTCACCAGGCAAGGCTACATTGGTATAAATTGCATTGTAGTACAAACAGATAGGCATAAGAAAGTACCAAGAAAGCATTGAACACCTTAGCCAGTGATCATGGTGCCAGTGCCCTCGTCTGTGAGAATCTCGAGCAGCAGCGAGTGCGGGACACGCCCATCGATGATGCTTGCAGTGTGCACACCCTGGGCAAGGGCTCGCACACAGCACTCCACCTTTGGGATCATTCCACCAGCTACCTTCCCGTCGGATACCATCTGCCGCACCCCAGCAATATCAATCTCCTTCACCAGGCTCCCAGGATCATTACGGTCCTCTAAAATCCCTGACACATCCGTGAGGAGCAGCAACTTCTCAGCGCCCACTGCAGCGGCAATCTCGCCTGCTGCAGTATCCGCGTTGATATTGTAGGCCTGCCCGGTCTCGTCGGCGGCAACGGTGGCAATGACCGGGATGTGACCAGAGGCGATGATGGGGTGGAGGACTGTGGCATCCACGCGCGAGACTTCGCCGACAAAGCCGAGAGCTGCTGCGTTGGGGGATGGGCGCGCGGTTATGAGGCGCGCGTCCTTGCCGCAGAGGCCGACCGCGGTACCACCGGCGAGGTTGATGAGGGAAACGAGATTCTTGTTGACCTTGCCTACGAGCACCATCTCGACTACCTCCATGGTGAGCGCATCGGTGACGCGGAGGCCGTTGCGGAACTGCGGCTCGACGCCGACGCGGAGCAGCCAGGAGTTGATCTCGGGGCCGCCGCCGTGGACGAGGATGGGGCGGAGGCCGACGCAGGAGAGGAGGACGAGGTCGCGGATCACGGACGCCTGTAGCTCGGGGGACTTCATCGCGGCGCCGCCGTACTTGACCACCACCGTCTTGCCCTTGAAGCGCTGGATGAAGGGGAGAGCCTCCGAGAGCACATCAACGCGGCTGAGCGCCTTCGCCGCCGGCGAAGCAATCGTGGATGTGGCGGAGATGCGGAGGCGGCGGCGGGGGGAGGGAGAAGCGGCGATTGGCTTGACATGATTGGGGCTGGATGTGGAGCCACAGAAGGGCTTGGATGCGAGTGGAGAGGATGAGAGGTGGGGCTTCGTGAGGAGCATGGCTGCCGCTTGGGGCGGCG
This sequence comes from Avena sativa, assembly GCA_916181665.1. Classification (NCBI taxonomy): domain Eukaryota; kingdom Viridiplantae; phylum Streptophyta; class Magnoliopsida; order Poales; family Poaceae; genus Avena; species Avena sativa. The sequence goes on along the minus strand of OV702294.1, from coordinate 157,434,550 downwards.
GCGGTAGTCGACTAGGGGTCTGCTGGTGCTCGACGGAATGCCTAGCCGGAAAAGGGGTACTTCTCGCGGAGGTGCTGGACAGGTTAGCGGCGTGGTAGGTGTTGTTGACTGCAGTCTGCAGGTGCGTGCGGCGAGCAGGGAAAGTGTTAAGTTAGGGTTAAAGCGTGCTTGGCCTGCCGTGTACAGAGAAAAAAATCTTCTTTTGCTAAACCTGGAACAAACAAAATTGTCACATTTAGTTGCAAATCTAGCTGAATTTTCTTTTGAGGTTTCTTCTGCTCCCTCCGTCTCCCTCCCTCATAGCATCCCACTTGTTGGTCGTTCTTAGGCCGAAATTCAGACGTATTTTGGTTCGGATGAAACTAGTTTTCGATCTAGGAATACCGAGTTTTCCACTCGCGTTCTACGGTGACCCAGCATACCACTGCATGTGTAGTACACTATAGTCGTTGACATGACATTCACGGAACACCGTTTCGTAAATATCACATCCCTCAGAGTGGTACAACAGAAATATTGCGGATTCATATTACAAACATACACACATTATTATTACTACAATACCAGAAGTTCAAGACTTCATAAGATTCAAATTACAAACCACATATAAAGTTGTTCAGCGGAAGTTTTAACATAACAACTTCAATTCCAAATTAAGCTCAACAACTTAGGACGTGTTCAGCAAGAGCCTAGCTTTCCAAAAATCCTCGCTTCCACCTTCCCGGTCGATCGCCAGCTTCCTGTGCGGAGCGCAAAACATTCGGCGTTGCTGCTCCTTGTCCAGCTGGGCTGCGGCCTGTTTAGCTGGGCTGGCCTGCTCCAACTAAACTTTTGTTTTCCATCCTATTTGCCACTTTGCCTAAGTTGTGTCGTCGGGTCATTATTTTTCTAGCTTAGATTTTGTTGAACTGAAAACCTGTACGCGTATCTGCCTAGTTTGGCCGTTTCCAGATGAATTTTTGTACTAGTACCGATTTTGGCATTTGTAGGCTTGCTGTACCTTGAGCTATTGATGGAAGTGGATGTGATCTGCTGCACATACAGGACGCCGTGGTAGAGAGCAGGTGCTGCTATTTGAGGAGGAAGGGGCTTCAAGAGATGTCGGGGCTGGAGAATCCGGCTGCTTCTGCTGGTGCTTGAGGGCGGAGCTGAGGAGTATGCCGGTGAAGCCTATGCTGTTGCTGCTTGACGAGGGCGAATGCGGAGAGAAGCCGGCTATGCCGGAGCTCCGCGGGCAAGCGGGCAGAGTTGCAGGGGATCCATGCAGGCAGAGGGTCGTGCGGCCGGAGATGCTACGTGTGAAGCTTGGCGGAGCAGTGGGGCAGGACAGCACATGCATGCTGGCCGGAGGAGATGACTCACGGGATGGGATCCGTAACATCGCGGTAGATGGATTTGGGAATTGGAAGATGATGGAATATTCGAGCGAGTCCAGCGAAGGGTTCTCTTGACTTGGCGGTGGAAAATCCTTGTAATTTCTTACTGCTCCGCCTTCAGCTGATCCGAGGAGTCACGGGAGAGGTGCTCCGCAATTTGTACATGTATTTTGGCTGGCTTCTCGGATCCAGCTCCGTGGAGTTTGTGTGTTCGGTCCAGCTCTGCGACGGATTTCAAGAAGCTGGAAGCTAGAGAGTTGCCGAACACACAATTATTATATAAGGTTCATGCTGCTCGGTTCAAATGGTTACTAATAACTAAGGCAACTAATCTGACTCGTTGCCGTCCACTCCACATCGTATCTCGTAGTCCACTCCTTCAACACCGCCCGACAGATCAGGCTCCTCATAGAAGACATCATCTTGACATTCTGCTGCATACATTGAAGTATCTTCTGGATCCTCAAAGTCTAAGCAGGGGATGAAAGGAAAGGGTGAGTAACAACGTTACCCAGCAACTTCATTATACGCAAGGTGGGAAGTTTGATGATCTATCTACCACATCGGACTATAAGTCCTTGGCACTATGCAGTTTTCGTAAATCTTTCTTCAAAGGTTAATTTTATTGTTAAAAACTATGCCCATCAGCCTTCACAGGTTTACCAGAACTTTCATGGAGTTCCTTTTCTGCCGCATTCGTAGCTCCTTCTCGGAACAGGGAGTAACAAGTTATAGTTTCTTACACTCTGCATAGGTGTGTTACTTTACCCATGAGAGATCAACTCCTTGTTGCACAACCGGGCGTACTTTCCCATCCACAATTCCATGTTGTGGGGCCCGGTAGGTGATCCAAGCCAATCACTGCCCCCTTCGTGACCCCGCATGCCTCCTTGGTGTACACCATGCCCAACCATTGAATTATGGCAATGATTTGTACAGACCATTAGATGTTAGAACTATCGTGGGACGATGAGGGTCCCCACCCATATGCTGCATATCCTTTACGAATTACCAATTAATGCACGCTACAAGGATAACAGCCACGACCTGCACATCCTGCTACATGCGAGAGGAAGAAGATACAGCTGACTTCTTTGTCTCATTTCAAATCTCATGGTTAACGCGTAATATACGATGCTAGAATCACTGATGTTAGGGGTTGTTAAATTTCAAGATGATTATCATTATTGCCAATAGAACCCTAAGTTTTATTGCTTCTCTATATCATCACTTAGGATGATATCATCAATTTACTCATTTGAGAAAATAATATTTTCTTTCCTTAAAACATAGATGATAACACACAATTTATAAATACTTTGGTAAAGACACTTCAAAGGATATGAGCAAGTGATGAACTTGCCTTGTGATTGCAAGGTAGTGAAGTCGGATGCTTGCACTGGACCTTAAGCTTCTATGTCTACAAAACATCATTATTGCCCGGTAAGGACAATATTTAAATAAGCAAAATGAATATGCATAGTAATGTAATCATTATTTATTATTTATCTTCTTTGTGTGTTTTACCCAATATTTTAGTTTTTGGAATTTCTTTAAGTAATAAAGAAATTCACTTTTTTAAAGAATAACCTTTAATATTTTATAAATATTACATTCACTATTTTTATTATGTAATATTTTATTAATAGAGTTAAAGGCTAAATTGTTATTTAATATAAACTCTTATATTTTTTATTTAATAACTCTTTTAAGAATTAATATTTGAATAACAGAGAATTTCTTTTGGGAATTCAAAATATTTATTTAGTATTTTTCTAAAATACAAAAATAATTAAGGATGATAAAAGTTATTTTTATTTATTTTTATACTTTATCTTTAATTTTATAAAATTCCATAGGGAATATATGTATTATAAAATTCTTGACCAAAAATTGTATATATAAAATAATTTCTTAATTTAATTAAATAGGTTGGATTATTCTGATTCTAAAAATATATTATTTGTATTTTTCAGACTTTTATTTTATTTTCTAGAATTTATTGAGTTCTAGGGGTATTTTGGTCCTTTATTAATTATTAAACTTTCTTTTTAGGATTTTGGGCCAACCATTGGGCTTATTGGGCCAAACTGGCCCATGTGGCCTAGCCAAAAGCTCTCCTCAAAGGGGTACTGGCCCACTCGGCCCATTCCTCTGCCTCACCCTCTCTCGACCTTATCCTTTCTCCTCCTCGACCCCGTGGTCGCTAGCGCCGTTGTCGTGCGATTCCCGCCGTCGTGGCCCTCCCTAGCCACCATGGTGTATGGCGAGGTTGTTGACCACACCTTTCGTCTGGTCCATTTTGATTTGGTTCTGGGGCGCTCCTGCGGCCAAGCTAGCCCCGTCCCGAACCTTAGGGTTTGGGGTGGTGTTGTTGACTCCTTCGCCGATGCTCTCGTGGTGCGGTGAGGTGCGCGCGGGTTGTTATGGTGGCGCTCTTCGTCCTTCTGTGCTGCTGTGTCCGCCACCGTGGCTTGGTACGGGTTGCAGCTCCCTTTGGGGTGCTCCCCGTGCCGCCCTGCGCTTATCGGTCCCTCTTCTTCCTCTTATATTCTACAGCGATGACCTCTGGTGAGTTGATTCTTGATTATTACCCATGCCTCTGTCTCCTCTGAGTGCATCTGTGTGTAACTAGTGGCCACCCCTAATTACGGTTGATACGTGTTTTAGGGTTCTTCCCTGGTTCTAGGGCTCATCCCTTTGTGTTCTTGTAAAATGATGGTTTGGCCTAAGAGTGGTCCCTAGTAATTGTTGTGATCTACTGTGCTTCATTGCTTAATGGCATGATTTGATTACGTGATACTATTGGTGATATGATTCTAGTGGTGCTATAGTGTTGCCTCTAATTGGTAATTAAGCTTGGTTAATCTGATGGTATAACTGTGAAAGCTGGTTGGTTATATTGATTTTTAGTGTGTTCATCTACTGTCAGTAGTGATTCACTGTATCAGTAAATGTTGGCTTGTGGATTCATGTGCAGATTGAGGTTAATTAGTTTCTTACAGTGATGTTCTGTATACATGAACTTGAACATGATTCCTGGTGATGGTTTCCAGGAAAATGATAGTTAATAGCTTGCTGGTTTATGAAAGTTAAGTAATTGTTTTGGTTTTGGTTTTAGAACTTGTTCTTGTGACACCATCTTAGAATGGCACACAAGTTGTGGTTCTACTACTGAAACTTATGTTGGTCAGTGCTTAAGGTTGGATAAATGCTAAAGATAAATTGTAAGCTTATTTCTTTAAGCATCAATGCCTATGATGTTTGTCTGAGGCATAGGAACTAAGTACCTGTTTTGATGTCCCTCGTACAAATGCTTAAGCATCATGGTTGTTCACTAGATCTTGGATCCTAGTTGGCTAAGATGGTTGGTTTTCTCATAGGCTTATGTTGATGCATAGAATTTATGAAATCTGGGGTGTTACTTCTTTAGGAGATTTGCCCAGAATTTATAAACTATATGAATACATGTTGGAATAGATGGGTTGTTTGTTATCACCAGGATCAATGATGCTGGCCTGAGATCCTGGTTGATTTGGTAGATTTACTTGTATGATTTTCTTATGGCTATGACTTTAGTATTCAAAATCCTCTAGGATGGATCCACCCCACTTGGGTGCTTTTTGAAAGGTTTAATTATAAAACAACACATGAATTCTTATCTTACTTTAGATAGACAGATCATGTGATGGTTTTATACTACTCACCACAAAAGTTGAGTTGTTGGTGTTGTAACTGGTTGATCTTGTGGCTTGATCTTGTTGTTGGTGTTGCTAGCCTGATCTGGTCTTTCACCTCCTGGTGTTGCTCCTGCTACCTTTGATTCCTGTGAGCTTGGCCTTGTTCTGTCCTGCACCTCCTAGCTCCTGCCACTTGACCTTGCTATCCACCTGATCCACACCCTCCTTATGTCACCATTTGGTGATGCTAGGATGATCTGGTGTGTAGTATTGGTTGGTGGTTTGCTTGGCTTTGCTAAGCTGAGTGTGTTCTTGGTGTGGTGTTTGAGATGCAAAGATGAACTAGTGAGCTGCCCACGGTCGTGCTTGCTCCTTTTACTTGGGTGATCTGTTGTTGTTGTGTCGACAGCACACACCATGCATTTGGTGATTGTGCTGCCTGTGTGCTTGTTACATGGTCTTGGATCAGATCAGTGAGGTGTTTCACCTTTTGATCTTTTTACTATTAACTTTCCTGGTGAAACTTGCGCCTCTTACTTGCTGTGAATATTTGACTTGTGGCTTATTTATTATGAAAGATCAAATTCTTTCATATTGGTGAAACTTGCCCCTATAAAAATTACTCAATGATGTATTTTTGAGCAGTGCAACTCACTACTCTCTACTGAGAGTAAAATTAACAATTAAGCTTTTATTTTCTTTTGTTTGTTTAATTTTTGCAGGTACAAAATCTTGAGATTCAAGAATTAGTTTTAGGATTACTTAAATAAATAGATTCCTTTGTAATCTTTATTTCTTTCTTTTGTAAAAAGTTGTAATAGTTTATTCATATATGAATTTCTCTTTTTGTAATATCTTTACTGTAATGAACCTTTTATTGACTCAATGAGTCAATCTTTGTAATTTATTTATGGAATAAAGTTAATGAGTAAAGATTCATTTCTTATTTGAATTTCTTTATATTGAATTCTTATTATCTCTTGATTAAATTAGATAACATTATTAATTCATTTTGGAATTCATTCTAAAATACCAAATCCTAACTTTAAAAATATAAGTTCAAATTTCAAATTTGAATTCAAATTCTTTGCCCCAAAACACATTAATCCAAAAAGATCATGTCAAAATTTATAGCGATCACTCTCCAGAGCTATTCCTACACCTAGAGAGTGAAAGAAACTCTGATCACTTTAGGTTTTTATTTGGCGAAAAATTTACCCACCTTTTATAGATGAATGCATGCATATCCACAATTTCCTAAATCTACCCTTCGTTGGTTCCTAAATGCTGGGATGTTACAGACTTCCCCCCTTAAATTAAACTTCGTCCCGAAGTTTGCTGAAGTGTACCTAAATAGTTCTGGATAGGCTTCTCTTAAGTCCTCTTTCTCCCAGGTGGCTTCTCTCTCGGGGTGATGCTCCCACTATACTTTGCAGTACTTGATTGCCCAGTTTCTCAACCTTTTCCAGTTCTCTTCCAAAATTTTACAGGGTTTCTCAACATATGTCAGGTCTGCTTGTAATTCCACCTCTTGATGTGTGATTGCATCATCAGGAACCTTAAGACATTTCCGGAGTTGTGACACATGGAAAACATTGTGAACTTGAGCCAATCTTGGTGGTAACTCCAAAGCATAAGCTATGGTCATGTTCTGACTCGGTACTTTGAATGGTCCTATATATCTGGGACTCAATTTTCCTTTAACTCCGAACCTCGTAACTCCTTTCATTGGGCTTACTTTGAGATATACCATGTCTCCTACTTCAGGATGCCATGACCTTCGACTTAGATCAGCATAACTTTTCTATCTACTTTGAGCTATTCTCAATCTATCTTTGATTACATCGATGATATCTTGCCTTTCCTTGATATAGTCTGGCGCAAATTCTTTGCTATTACAGGCTCATACCAACATATTGGTGATCTACATTTTCTTCCATAGAGTACTTGATATGGACCTGTCTTCAGACCACTCTGATAGCTATTGTTGTAGGAAAATTCTGCCAAAGGTAGATGATCTTCCCACGAACCTCCAAAATCTAATGCACAAGCCCTAAGCATATCTTCCAATATTTGATTGGTTCTTTCAGTCTGACCCCCAGTTTCTGGATGATAGGCTATGCTGAAATCCAACTTTGAACCAAGTGCTTCATGTAATTGTTTCCAAAATGCTGAAGTAAACACCAATCCTCTATCAGTTATGATCTTCTTGGGCACTCCGTGCTTACTTACTATCTCCTTGATGTAAACTTCTACTAACTTCTTGGCATTATCTTTCTGATTTACGGAATAAAATGTGCACTTTTAGTGAGTCTATCAACAATCACCCATATCATATCTTTCCGTTTTGGTGTCATGGGTAATCCTGTGATGAAATCCATACCAATTTCCTCCCATTTCCACTCGGGAATTTCTAAGGGTTGTAGTGGTCCTGCTGGACTTTGATGTTCAGCTTTTACCCTTTGGCAAGTATGGCATTCCAGCACATATTTTGCAATGTATCTTTTCATGTTATTCCACCAGAATAATTCTTTCAAATCCATGTACATCTTAGTACTTCCTGGATGAATGGAATATGGTGTCTCATGTGCTTCTCGAAGTATCACTTCACAAATTTCTGACACATCTGGAACACAAAGACGATCTTGTAACCATAAATATCCATAATATCCTAAGCGAAAAATTGATGCTTGACCTTGAGATATCCTCCGAATTTCTTCAGCAATAAAAGGATCATCAACTTGATGTCTAAAAATTTCGTGCCTGAGATCACTATTCTATTCTGCCACTACCTGCATGGTAGCTAGTCCTCCAAGAGTATCTGTTCTTATAAATTGAAGTCCCAACTTTTCCAAATCCATATGTAGCTCTTTTGGTAGTTCCCGATTGCTAGGCTGAATATATGTGTTCTTCTGACTTAAAGCATCTGCTACAACATTTGATTTTCTAGGGGTATAATTGATTGTTAGATCATAATCTTAAATTAGCTCTAACCAACTTTTCTGTCTCATATTCAATTCCTTTTGAGTGAAGAAATATTTGAGACTTTTGTGGTCAGTGTATAACTCACACCTTGCTCCATAGAGAAAATGCCTCCATCCTTTCAAGGCAAAGACTACTGCTGCTAATTCCAAATCATGGGTTGGATAATTGACTTCATGTGGTTTCAATTGTCTTGATCCATAAGCAATTACTTTACGATCTTGCATTAACACACAACCCACACCTTCTTTGGATGCATCACAATATACTGTATAGTCCTTCCCTGTTTCAGGAACTGCTAGAATTGGAGCGGTAGTTAATCTTGTCTTTAACTCCTGAAAGCTTGCTTCACATTTCTCATCCTAGATGAATGGTGTATTCTTCCTTAACAATTTGGTCATTGGTCTAGCTATCTTAGATAAACCTTCAATGAACCTCCGATAATAACCAGTCATGCCCAAGAAACCTCGAATTTGTTTCACATTGGTTGGTGCGGTCCATTCTAATATTGATTGAACTTTGGATGGATTTACAGCAATCCCATCCTACTGATCACATGAGCAAGTAATTCTACCTCATCTAGCCATAATTCACACTTGCTGAACTTAGCATAAAGCTTATGTTCTCTTAGGATCTACAATGCTATTCTTAAATGATCAGCATGCTCTTCCTTATCCTTTGTATCAAAATATCATCAATAAACACTATGACAAACTTGTCCAAGTATGGCATGAAGATGTTGTTCATCAAATTCATGAATATTGCTGGTGCATTGGTCAAACCAAACGGTACGACAAGATACTCGTGGTGTCCATACCTTGAGACAAATGCTGTCTTTGGAACATCTTCCGGTTTGATTTTTATATGGTGATATCCGGATCTTAGATCAATCTTGGAAAATACTCCAAATCCTTTAACTTGATTAAACAGATCCTGAATTCTAGGCAATGGATAATTATTCTTGATGGTAACATTGTTGAGATTTCTATAGTCTCCACACATCCTTCTTCCTCCATCTCTTTTATCTACAAAGATCACCGGAGTTCCCCATGGAGATACACTTTCTTGAATGAATCCCTTCCTAGCTAACTCATCAATTTGCTCTTTTAGCTCTTTTAATTCCTTCGGACCCATCTTGTATGGTGCTTGAGCAATTGGTGTTGTACCCAGAATTAGATCAATGGTGAACTCTATTTCCCGATCTAGTGGCATTCCTAGTAACTCTGCTGGAAAAACATCCTGAAACTCATTTACTACAGGAATATCCTCCAACTTGACCTCCTCGTTGAATTTAACTAAATATCCACCATGATATGACTGTGCTTATCAGCTTGATAAACTATCCTTGCTCCACTTGGAGTCTTGATTGAGACAGTTTTATCCTCACAATTAATATGTGCCCCGTGTTCAGTCATCCAGTCCATACCCAGCACTACTGCAATTCCCTTCAAAGGAATCACATAAAGGTCCCCAAAGTATGTACAACCACAGATCAAGATAACCTGATATTTTTTTATGTGGTGTACAACTACATTTCCCCCTGCCATCACCACGGTCATAGGGTTTTCTAACGCTGCCCTTCTAATCCCGAATTTATCACAGAATTCTTCAGAAATGAATGAAGTAGTTGCACCGGTATCAAAAAGAAATTTTCTGGGATTGGTAAGGATATTGAGCGGTACCTATCATTGCATGCTCGGAGTTATCCACCTCCTCCAAAGTTGCACAATTCAGCTTTCCTGTAGGCCTATTCCTCTTGCCATTGTTGTTCTTGACATAATTTCCTCCTCGATTGGGTTGTCCATTACCTCCACTGGCTTGTCCTCCACCCTTTGTAGGCCAACCACCTAGTGGTTTACTCGGACAATCAGACTTGATATGACCTTTCTGCCCATAGTCATAACAAATAACTACTGGCTTTTTACATTCTCTCTAGAAATGCCCTGGAACTCCACAATTATTGCAAATAACATTTCTTCGGGGATTGGATTGATTTCCACCATTGCCCTTGTTATTGTTGTTGTTGTTGTTGTAAGCTTCGTTCCTGGGTTTGAACTCCAGATTGGGTTTAGGTTTACATGCTTGAATCCTCTTTGTCTCTTTCTTGTCTCTCTTCCTTCTGTCCTCTTGGACATTCTTATAGTCATCTTCAAAAGTGATGGTTGCATCCAGTAACTTCTGAAAAGTTTGTTTATTGGCCAACCTCAACTGCATTTTCACGATTGGATTTAACCCTCGCAGAAAACGCTTCATGCTCTTCTCTTTGGTGCTCACTTCATCCTCGGCATAACGAGACAGTTGGCTAAACTCCCGGATGTACTTCATGACACTAGTATAACCTTGCTGAAACTCCTCAAACTCTCTACGCTTCAACTCCATCACACTTTCCGGAACATGATACCAACAGAACCTTTGCTTAAACTCTTCCCAGGTATACTCTCTTCGTGGCGGTTGCAAGGCTAACTGATTTGCCCACCATGATGTTGCAGGTCCAGTCAGAAGATGAGTTGTGTACCTCAGTTTTTCCTCATCATTCCAACCTACAGTTTTCAACTTTCTCTTAGTGCCTGCGAGCCAATCTTCTGCATCCATTGGTTCTGGAGCTGATGCAAAAGGTAACGGCCTTGCATTCTAGAAGTCGGAAAGACTCTCTCCTCCACCTTCAGGCGCTCTCTAGTTTCCAGCTTGTCCCAACAACTCTTCCATGAATTTTGTTTTGGTTTTCTTGCATCATTTGCATGTACTGCATAAAGTTCTGCTCCATTAGCAGCCTCATTGGTGGTGGTGGTAATGCTCCCTGATTTCCAGCATCTGCATCTGCCTTCTCCTTAGCCTCGCGCTCCATCTGCTGTTGTTTAGATTCAGTTTCTACACCCGATTCCATGACCCCCTAGTCCTGCAACATAAAGCCAATACTCATAATTACATCATGCACATGTATTCTGAGGTCAACTTTACACATAGAACTAGTCACACAATTGAAATAAAAACTCAAACAAAATCCAAATATGCATTTCACATATTATACATTACAAACGACTTAGTAAATACAAAGCCATTACAACATGTACCATATAGGTATAATAACAGATTAAAAACACTAACTCGCTTATTTAGCTACATACTGCTCTCGGATTACAACACGCAATACCAGTTACTCATAGTAAGCAACCTATATCTTTTAGTATCCGCGTCGCTCATCATACATGCCTGAAGTCCAACCATGATGACGTAGCTGAAGGGAATATGCCCAAGAGGCAATAATAAAGTGGTTATTATCGTATTCCTTATTTATGATAAATGTTTATTTTGCATGCTATAATTGTATTAATACGGAAACGTTAATACATGTGTGTTTAATAAACAAAAAGGAAGTTCCTAGTTATGCCTCTCTTATAAACTAGCTCGTTGATTAACATGATGATCAAAGTTTCCTAATCATGAACATTGGATGTTGTTAATAACGAGGTCACAACATTAGTGTAATGATGTGATGAACATTCATCCGAAGTATAGCATTACGATCAAAGTCATTGAGTTTATATTGCTATAACAACTTACGAAGTGATCCTAATCCTTAGACCATGAGATCATGTCAATCACTAACACCGGAAAAGTTTCTCGATGACATCAAACTTCACACCGTAACTGGGTGATTATAAAGATGGCTTCAGAACTACTAAAGTGTTATGTTGAGACCCATGGATCGAGAGTGGAATTTTTTCATCCCGATGACGGATAGATATGCTCTGGGCCCTCTCGGTGATATCACATTGATTAGCTTGCAAGCAAGTGATTTGATCACTAGAATGTTATATCATGGGAACGAGAAAAGAGTGCATGTCGGTAACGAGATCAAACTAGGTATGGAGATACCGATGATCGAATCTCGGACATGTAATATATCGTGAAACAAAGGGATTAAGATACTAGCGTAAAAAGGTTCACACGATCACAGAAGTCATCGTTGAATGTGTGGGAGTCAGTATGGATCTCCAGGTCCCGCTACTGATTATTGATCGGAGAAGGGTCTCGATCATGTCCGCATTATTCGTGAACCGTAGGGTGACACACTTAAGGGATACCGACACCATTCGGAGCAAATGATATGCCAGGAAAAGAATAACAAGCGCAGGAATTTATTTCACTAGATACCGAAACGGGTTTTCGGGTGAAATTGCAGAAAGTGTTTCTGCATGTGAAATGAAATACTAGCAAGGGGTTATATGTGAATGTTTGTCATTAAAGTAATTGACAAAATTCTGAATAAATAAAAGGAGTTTTATTTAATGAGAGTTTGCATTAAATTTGGTGGAAATTTAATGGGAATTTGAGTGGGTTTTTGAGTGGAGGGAATTGAAAGGATTTTGTGTGAGTGGAGTGTCCACCCACATGAATGAAAGGAGGGGAGGGGGCAGCCCCATGGATGGGCGCATGGCCCCTTGGGTGCCCCCCTCTCCCTATAAAAGGAGCCCCCTCCCTCTCTCTCACTCACACCTCCTCGCGAAGGGTCTCTCTCCCCCTTTAGAATTTCCCCATGGTCTCGGATCAGCGAGATACATGTTCCCGATGGCTTTTTCTGGAAGGATTTGTTGCTTCCGCTGCTTCGCTGGAGCGAGGGCGCAGAGGTTGTCGGGGTACCCGTACGTGTGTGCGATCACGGATGCACCACTTATTTGAGGTGCTGGACTTGATCGTGCTGGACCGGCTGGACCAGATGGACTTCATCACGATCTTGAGATCGGCAAGCGTTCGTCTACATCATCCACGAGTACAACCTCGTTAACGCTATTCGGTCTTCGAGGGTATGTATTCTATGGATGTATATCCACCCGTTGCTTGTATCTAGTAGTTAGATCTTGGTACTTAGTTGTTCCCATCGTAGGAATTTTTTTGTTTTCTATGCTGTGAACCCTACAGTGGTATCAGAGACGGATCTATGCGTAGATACTTTGCACGGGTAGTACACATATGAGTATGTGGGCGATGATGATCATTTTATTGCTTCTTTGTTGTACTTTGGATATTGGTGGCATAGTGGGATGAAGCGGCCCGGACAAACTTTACATGTCCTCGCACATGAGACCTGTTCCACGCTTGACATGCAACTAGTTTTGCATAAGTGGCTAGCGGGTGTCTGTCTCTCCTACTATAGTCAATATCTAATTTGCAACGAGTTGTCAACAATTTGGTTATCCTCGTTGTGGTTCATGTTCGTAGGTAAGAACGGTTCTATCTTCGAAAGCCCTAAGCCACGTAAAACTTGCAATGGACAAATTAGAGGCGTCTAGTTTAGATTGTTGCTAGGCTAGTGTTATGATATGGTGATGTTGTAAGTAGAAGTATGAGATGATACTCTTACAACACACATAGCGTGTAAGTTCCATAGACCTTGGCCTTACACATAAAGGTATGATAGTGATCATACCACGGTGCACATGATGAAGATCATATGCGGGAAGCATATCATTTCACTAAATAAACATGTGATGTTTGATTGCATCTTATATTGCTTGTTTGGCGTTTTATTAGCATAATAAGATGATCCCTCATTTAGATATCAAGATAAAAATGTGTTCTTCCTTAAGTATGCACCGACAATGTTTCGTCGCTTCAAGGCATCACGTGATGATCGGGTGTACTTGAATCCACGAGCATATCTCAAGTGTAAGACAGTTACACACGCGAATACTAAGGTTCTTACTTGGCGAGCCTAGCATGTACAGACATGGCCTCGGAACACGGACCGAAAGGTTAAGCATGAGTCATATAGTAGATATGATGCCCATTTGATGCTCGCCTTTAAAGCTACACCGACTCACGTGATGATCGGACTTGGTGTAGTGGATTTGGTTCATGTAATCACCAAAAAGGCACGAGGGATGTTGTTTTTGAGTGGGAGTTCATTTCTAATTTGGATTAGTAGAACTCAATTTATCATAAATTAAATCAAAGTGAATTTGCATAATTTGCTGTAGTCATTGGCATTCGTTCACCATCTTATGCATAGTTGTAATTGAGATAATAGAACTATAGAATTCTGGATATATACTTTACGAACTGGTATCGTATTGTGTTGAGTGTCAATCTAAAGTTTAAAGTACTATTGCAAACTTTCAGCAAAATTCTGTTTACTCCGTGAAATTTGATAATTAGTATTAAATCGAGAGTAACAATTCCAGTGTTAGTATCTTAAGTATCATGTTTGCCTCCATGATTCTTGATTGTTTTAATATCAAGTTTATCTAGGAGCTGAAAAGAATTGTTTCAGAAACCATCATGTGTGACAGATATAACGATATCTAAAACAATGTTTTGGTTGCAATATGATAGAGTATAATATGTGTTCTCATATTGGATGAGAATTTACGAAGGTTAGGAGATGCTAGACATCCTAATCATCCAAAAGGGTTTTGGAAAGCAACATTATACTCATGATTCTCCTTATAAGCTACATTAGCTTGATCATGAAAGTCGTCATGATAAGGATGAATAGAAGATGTATGTAAAGTGTTTACTACACTAAAAGATTACTAAATAATGGATTTTAAAAGAATACCGATCATTTTGATGATGGTGATCTACTTCAAAGTGCAAGTCCAAAGGTATTATTATTTGAATATACACGCTTTGGACTATGTGTCATGTATATGACGCCACTTCGGTGTTGATAGATTCTTTTAAAAAGGAAAAGGAAATGCTGAAAGAGAATCTATAAAATATATTTGGTAGAAAAGAAAAGATTGGAAATATTCAATTTAGGTATATATATGATATACATGTTATGGTTGTATTCTTTGCTTGTTAAACAATGTGGTTCTTGGGTATTGGATACCGAATTGGTTGGTATGAAATTTCATACGGAACGACGCAATTCATGAACCACAATGGCATAAGTAACTAGCAAGAGAATATGTGATGATGTTCATCGAAAACAAACAAACCGTTGTTTGTATTTCTCGTTGACATCAAAGCTTGACTTCAAGATTTGTTTTAATAATTGTTATTTAAATCAGGTATTATGAGAACAAAGGTTGTTCAAATAATTACCGTATTCCATATAAGATGGATGATTTACAAATCTAGTTGGAGAAATCACATCCATAAAACCTAATGCTAAAATGTCGCAAGACAAATGATTGAAAGATCACTTACGAAGTGACATCGCTGTTTAAATTATATTGGAAAGAAAACATGAAGAATCTCCATATTCATGGATTTTTGGAGTCTTTGATTTGATCAAGTGACGCTTGTGAGACTTTCCTCTGGATAATTAAAACTTCGTTCAAAGGCCAAAGAAGAACGAACGACTAAAATATTGGAATTTATACATATCGATGTATGTAGTCCATTATGTGTAGTCGTAAGCGATGGGTTTAAACTTCATATACTTTCTCCGGAAATTTGAGTGAATATTCACTTAATGAGAAAGAAGTATGAAATATTTGAAAATGGTTCAAAGACTTTCAAGATGAAGTGAAAATCATTGTGACAAGAAAATAAATGGTTTATGATTTTATCATAAGGGATTTATTTGAGTTACAAGTGTAACAAGAAAATAAATGAATTATGATTTTATCATAAAGGGATTTATTTGAGTTACAAGTGTAACAAGAAAAATAAATCAATTATGATTTTATCATAAAGGGATTTATTTGAGTTGCAAGTTTAGCAAAACACATAGATTTACATCTCCCGAAACACCATAGGAGTATGGAAAGTTTGAGATTTGTAATGAAACCTTGTTTGACATGGTTGGATCAAAGGTGTTATTTATAAAACTGCCATTATGTTTTAAAAGATTAAAGCTTTAGAGACTTCCGCTTTTACACTGAAAAGAGCTCCATCTTGATCTGTTGAAATGACACCATGGAAGTTATGGTTTGGGGTAAAACCCAAGTTGTCATTTCTTAAATTTTGGTATGCTAAACATAAGTAAGATGTTTACAACCGAAGTCGGATGAGCATGTCTTTGTAGGTTATTTCGAATAACAATTGGTTATTCCTCCATAACACCGAGGACAAAAGGGTTTGTCACTTGAAATGTGAAGTTTCTTGAAGAAGGAATTTCTCATAAAAGTTAAGTGGGAGGACAATAGAACTTTGATAAGGTTAACGAAACTTAGCTAAATGTGCTGAGTTGCACAGCGCCGGAAATCGTTCCGGAGGCTGCCATAATGCTCATAGATTATGTGCCTCAAAGGTTGTGGTCACGGAGATCTAAGTTCTTATTAAACCAAGTCGGTCGGTTAAACAATCAAATGCTAAGATTTGAGAGTAAATCATTATTGTTTGACAATGATGAACCGAATACATATAAAGAAGCGATGATGGGCCCTGACTCCGTCAAATGGCTTGAAGCCATAAAATCCGTGATAAGTCCATACACGATAAATCAAGTTTTGAACTTGGAAGACCCTCCGGAAAGGTGTAAAAACCTATCGGTCGTATTTGGACCTATAAAGAAACAGACATGGATGTTTCACATCTATGAAATAGTCGACATGTCGTAAAGTATTTTATGACAATGTTCAAGGAGTTGACTATGACAAAATTTGATCTTTCATAGCGATATTTAGTCTGGACGGATTAAAGTAGCAACCACTACATATAATTTGTTATATGGTAGATGAATAAACAAAACAAAGTTCTTCTAATAGAATGGTTACCTAGGACGTGTACATGACACGGTCCAAAGGGTTTTGTTAATTCAAAGGATGTTAAAATGGCATGCAAACTTCAATGGTTGAAGTAAGCATCGCGGAGTTGGAATCTTCACCATGATGAAAAAGGAGTTTTCATCAGGAGACGATGAAGATGCTTGCATTTGCAAGAAATTAAGTGGGAGCGCTGAGACATATTTCTAATACATTATGTGGAGGACATCTTGTTGATTAGAAATGATATAATTTTTATTGACAAAGGTTAAGAATTTCATTTCGATGAAAGACTTAGGCAAAACCCGAATATTTAGCATGAATGTCTATAGTGGATAGACTGTGATGCTAATATGTTTATGCCAAACGTACATATATGAGATATTGAAGGAGTTCAATATAGAAACGGTTCTTGTCGCATGGAAAGAAATTGAATCAAGATTCAAGTATATCGACACTTGATAAGTGAAACAAGATTCAAGTGCTTTGACACTTGATGAGTGAAATCACAAGGATGTTTTGATCAATCATACCATGATATGTACACATCCAGATATGTCATATGCTCTAAGTGTTATGAGCATATACCAGAATGAATCATAAAATGATCATTGGACTATAGTAAGGATATTCTTATGATCTTTTGGAAGAACTAAGAATATATTTCTGTAGAGGTGACAAACAATTACAAATAGTTCATTGTAAAGCGTTACATTGTTACTAGTTTTGTCACAAGATACAAACTAAGTTTATCTCAATTTAAACTATGAGTGGCACAATGAAATGGAAAGGAGTTTCCATGATGGATTTGGAAGAGTTCCATAGTTAAGACATTGTGACGAATACTACAACAAAAGGCTAAGTATATGACTGCTATAGTAGCAGCAAAGGAGGGAATTTGTGTTAAGTAGTTTGTTATCAAACTAAGGTGTGGTTCGCAACGGACTAACACTAAAGATATATTGTATGACAATAGTATCGACATGGTTTAACCCCAAGGAACTAAAGGTCTCACCAAAAGACCAAATTTATACAATGCCATCTCATTGGAGAATGAGTGATGCGTGGAGACGCAAAGACATGCAAATACACACGGACCTGAAAGCATCAGATCCGTAGATTATGTTAACCACTTGCAGTTGCGTATATGGAACACCAGAAAGCCATAGGTGTTCAATACGCAAAGTTTTCAAACTAGATTATTGTCTCTAGTGCAAGTGGGAGACTGAAGGGAATATGCCCGAGAGGCAATAATAAAGTGGTTATTATCGTATTCCTTATTTATGATAAATGTTTATTTTGCATGCTATAATTGTATTAATACGGAAACGTTAATACATGTGTGTTTAATAAACAAAAAGGAAGTTCCTAGTTATGCCTCTCTTATAAACTAGCTCGTTGATTAACATGATGATCAAAGTTTCCTGATCATGAACATTGGATGTTGTTAATAACAAGGTCACAACATTAGTGTAATGATGTGATGAACATTCATCCGAAGTATAGCATTACGATCAAAGTCATTGAGTTTATATTGCTATAACAACTTACGAAGTGATCCTAATCCTTAGACCATGAGATCATGTCAATCACTAACACCGAAAGAGTTTCTCGATGACATCAAACGTCACACCGTAACTGGGTGATTATAAAGATGGCTTCAGAACTACTAAAGTGTTATGTTGAGACCCATGGATCGAGAGTGGAATTTGTTCATCCCGATGACGGATAGATATGCTCTGGGCCCTCTCGGTGATATCACATTGATTAGCTTGCAAGCAAGTGATTTGATCAATAGAATGTTATATCACGGGAACGAGAGAAGAGTGCATGTCGGTAACGAGATCAAACTAGGTATGGAGATACCTATGATCGAATCTCGGACATGTAATATATCGTGAAACAAAGGGATTAAGATACTAGCGTAAAAAGGTTCACACGATCACAGAAGTCATCGTTGAATGTGTGGGAGTCAGTATGGATCTCCAGGTCCCGCTACTGATTATTGATCGGAGAAGGGTCTCGATCATGTCCGCATTATTCGCGAACCATAGGGTGACACACTTAAGGGATACCGACACCATTCGGAGCAAATGATATGCCAGGAAAAGAATAACAAGCGCAGGAATTTATTTCACTAGATACCCGAAACGGGTTTTCGGGTGAAATTGCAGAAAGTGTTTCTGCATGTGAAATGAAATACTAGCAAGGGGTTATATGTGAATGTTTTTCATTAAAATAATTGACAAAATTCTGAATAAATAAAAGGAGTTTTATTTAATGAGAGTTTGCATTAAATTTGGTGGAAATTTAATGGGAATTTGAGTGGGTTTTTGAGTGGAGGGAATTGAAAGGATTTTGTGTGAGTGGAGTGTCCACCCACATGAATGAAAGGAGGGGAGGGGGCAGCCCCATGGCTGGGCGCATGGCCCCTTGGGTGCCCCCCCTCTACCTATAAAAGGAGCCCCCTCCCTCTCTCTCACTCACACCTCCTCGCGAAGGATCTCTCTCCCCCCTTTAGAATTTCCCCATGGTCTCGGATCAGCAAGATACATGTTCCCGGTGGCTTTTTCTGGAAGGATTTGTTGCTTCCGCTGCTTCGCTGGAGCGAGGGCGCGGAGGTTGTCGGGGTACCCATACGTGTGTGAGATCACGGATGCACCACTGCTTTGAGGTGCTGGACTTGATCGTGTTGGACCTCACGATCTTGAGATCGGCAAGCGTTCGTCTACATCATCCACGAGTACAACCTCGTTAACGCTATTCGGTCTTCGAGGGTATGTATTCTATGGATGTATATTCACCCGTTGCTTGTATCTAGTAGATAGATCTTGGTACTTAGTTGTTCCCATCGTAGGATTTTTTTTGTTTTCTATGCTGCGAACCCTACAGTAGCGTCTATCACACAGTTTGTGGAACAAATGGCCTTCCAGAAGGAATATACTCAGTATCTGAAGTATCAGAACTTGAGTCATTACTCAGCCTGAGTGCATTGAATCCCTCCAGCTCAGCTGAAAAAAGTCTTCAGAAACCTTTTCAACATTATACCACTTGCATCTCCTGAGCTTCATTCCTAGAGTTGTCAACAGAATACGCAGATTATGCTGCTCCCCAGGTACTCTGTTGGGCAAGATAATTAAACACTGAATAATTTATATTCCCTGGATTTTGAGAAGGTGTTGATGATTTAAACACTCTCTCCTCAGGATCTTCTTCCTCATCCTGACTTTCTACGAATATGGTAGTTCTACTATTTTCATTAGGATTGATTCTCATACCCATCCAGCTGGATTGTCCAACATCTCTGTCAGACCCATCCACTGACATCTGATTTCCTTGGGATCCCTCAGGTGATCCCATTCTCCAACCATCAGAATTCTCGATAGGAAGTTCTGAATCGGACCCTTCCTTCGAACCCCGTGGTACAGGATATCTCCTATCTAAAGTAGGATCATAGGTAGGTTCTGGTATGGGTGAATAAGGATATGGTGTAAAAGATTCGATATCTATGGGTATATCCTTAAATATTGGTTTTGCACTACTCCTTGCTTCTTTCTCCAACTGGAATGTTAACTGTTTTCTTCTTTCTAGATCGGTTAGATCCTCTAACATGTAATTTTTATCTTCAACTATAACTTGATGTGTCTTATAAAAAGACGCAACAAGTGTTCGATATCGATCCCTAAACTTGGAACCTAACTTAGGATACTTCTTTACCAAGGTAAGATGATATGGTACTGGCTCCGAGTCTATAGAATCATGAGGAATCATATAAAATGTGCTCCCTTCGAACTCCTTGGCTTTATGTTCCCAGATATTGGTTATCGCCTCCACAAAAGCAACATGGTATGCTGCTAAATGACTCCTACCTTCACCTATAGGTAGATCGTGATATAATCCAAGCTCCTCTGGAAGATGGATACTCACATGATACTTAGATAACATATGACCATCATAATAGGTTATGGTATTCATCGGAATTTTAGTTGGACAGCTAAAAATCCTTAAAAGCTGACGAAGCTGATCAGTGAATGATCCTTGATAATCATCGAGAGTCTCCTCTTTCTTTAC
Source organism: Avena sativa (assembly GCA_916181665.1). Lineage (NCBI taxonomy): Eukaryota > Viridiplantae > Streptophyta > Magnoliopsida > Poales > Poaceae > Avena > Avena sativa. The sequence goes on along the minus strand of OV702294.1, from coordinate 157,413,784 downwards.
CAAAGTTTGTTTTGGACACTTTGGTGCCATAACTCTGTATAACAAAAATATTTTTATTATTAATCAATAATATATTGCATCATAACAAAGAATTATCTCACTAAAATATATAACGGAATATTCTCATTTGAATACCCATTATACCCTTTTAGAGAATTCTTTATCGTTGCTATACACTCCTACAGGTAATACCCTTTACTAGGTTTCCAACCTAAGGTCAAAGCAATTTGCTCTGATACCAACTGCGGTGACCCAGCATACCACTGCATGTGTAGTACACTATAGTCGTTGACATGACATTCACAGAACACCGTTCCGTAAATATCACATCCCTCAGAATGGTACAACAGAAACATTGCGGGTCCATATTAAAAACATATACTAATTATTATTACAAACATTGCGGGTCCATATTCCCTCTCAAGCAATCCTGCAATCAAGATACAAGAAGTCTCTTGTGTCCCCAACACACCCAATACACTTGTTAGGTGTATAGGTGCACTAGTTCAGCGAAGAGATAGTGAAATACAAGTGGTAACGGTGCCAGAAAATAGCTTGACGGTGAGGTAAAGACTAAAGGCAACAAGAAGGAAGCAAGCAAACATGCAACAGATCTAGTAGAAAATGGTGTTTCAATGCTTAGAAAAAAGGCCTAGGGATCATACTTTCACTAGTGAACACTCTCTCATATAAATATCCTCTCTTCATGATACTACTCTTCGGTTGGACACTCTAATTCACGGTAGGGTCTTCCCCAATCTAGATAACCCCACACTATCACCTTGAGCGCTAGATGGTTCCAACAAACACCACAATTTCATAGAGACATCCAACTCCAAATATAACTCATAACAAATATTCAATCTAGCCAAAGTGCCACACACGGTATGCACGTTGTCACTTTCACACACGTGGGGAAAAGCATAGATCTATTAAAGCACAAAGAGTATTTATGTATACTCAAGCCTAAGTGCCACCATGGTGTGCCCGCTATCAATTTCACACACATGGGGAGAGCAGAGATCTATTGAAGCACTTGAGTAGCAAGGTAGATCTACTTGGTTACAAAGCTCATGACCGCAACAAGATCATGCATAGAGAGAGAGAGATGAACACATAGCTACCGGTAGAGCCCTTAGCCTCGAGGAATAACTAGTCCCTTGAATACGAGGGCACACCTCATGCTACTCAACTTTAGTCACCTGTAAGTTCTTGTCATTGTAAGTATTTTCATATCATTGAGAACCGCCAACGGGGTACCCCTTGCACATGGTACATGAGCTTTCCCATAACCAAAATGACAAGGCAAGCATACAATGAGCATCTCATCAATCTTCTTATTTACCATGGGAATATGGTGCTTTTCTCTCTTTCCTCTTTTCTCAACGTGTCTCTTTTTTTATAAGAAGAATGCTTCATAGATGTCACTATGGTGATGCTGCAAGTTTCCACCATGATTAGGCATGCCTTAGGCTAGCGGCCCAGACATTTCTCTAACACAGGATACAAACTCCATGGACTTACAATTTCCCTCTTTATTTCACACCGGTGATATCCATAGACAAAAGAGCATGATATCAACTGAGTACAAAGTACAAGTGCAATGTTGAAAACGTTCCCCGTGACAGCACGGTTCTGCTAATTCCAACGTATAAGTGCAAGCATATACAACATAGAAGACACAATGGTTCAAGTTTATAAGGGGCAAATAATATAAAGTGTGCCATCAAGTTTGTGAGGGCTTTAATCACTAAGTTTTCACATAACAAAATAGTTTTTAATTGGAAGATAGCTGAAAACAAGAATATACTTTGGAATGGTGTAACACACCATGCATAGGAGTTTATAGTGGACACTTTGGAATAACTTGGTTTCTTGGGAGTTGGAAGCATGAGTAGAGCTTACTCATACAAGTGGAGGCTAGCAAAAGACTGGGAGCAACCAACTAAGAGAGCAATAATGGCCATAATCATGCAGAGCGACAAAACATTACTAATCAAAGCATAGAGTGGTACTACAAGTCAAGGAGTAAATGATCATAGAGGATATGGTGACTTGTTCATAGTCATAACATGGTGTGAGCATGTGCCAAGTCAACCCAAACAAAGCATCAAAGGAGAATACCACAATACTATGCTTTTGCATGCTAAAACAACGCATAATTCTTTCAAGGCATACTAAGCAATCCCAGTTGTTTGGAACAAGACATGCTACAACAATAATCACTAAGCATAAGGTCAAAACAACACCTAGCATGTCATGCTAAAGTCTAAGCCATAGTCAAAACAAGCTCCCTTTTGTACCACTTAAGCATGAAGCTCTCTACTCTTTCCAACACCGAACAACTTATTTGAAACAACTCACAAAGATAATAATCAATAAATATCAGTGATATTGTCTCACAAATCCACAAAGAAGAACTAAAAAGTTCTAAGCTGAATGCACAAGAAAACTAAGGCAAAACATAGTGCTAGCAAAAGATAACACTCACAAAACAATAAGAGTGAAAACTAGAGTGTTCTAGGCAATGGAAACAGAGTGTGTCTCTCACCAAAAGAAGTGTGGTGTAACCAACCAACTTACTCAAGCAAACTAAGCAAACGAAAACCAAAAACAAAAACTAAGACGCTCCAAGAACAACACAACAATGCATGAAACAATAAAATCGAAGTGTCTAGAAAGACCTGAGATTTTTATTGATGAAGAAGGGGATGCCTTGGGCATCCCCAAGCTTTGACGCTTGTACCTCTTGAATATTTATTGGGGTGACATGGGGTGGCATCCCCAAGCTTGAGGTTTTGTCCATTCTTCATCTCATTACATCATTCTTTCTCTACACCTGCAAATTTTCCTTCATACAAAACTCTACACAATCTTCATTAGCAACATTAGTGTATTCAAAAGATAATAGACCTTTGGGTTTAGTTTCAAAACAAAAAAACTTTCACTAAAGACACAAGCTACTGTAGCAACTCCTTCAAAAAGCTTAATTTCCCAAAAAGAACCGAAAAAGGAATCAATAAGAAGCAAATGCAAATAATGACAGGAATTTGTCAAAACAGACCAGCAGGTAGAAACCGATTTTTTCAAACATCTTCTGTTGCTCAAATTAAAAAGTGTTGAACTAATGAAAGTTAGCTAACATACTGGGGGATTTTTTCGTAAACTTTCAGCTCAATCCGACTTACATAGACTCGTCATGAATTTTTATGATGGAGGACAGAAATCAGTTTCGGGACAGCAACTCCCCAAATCTTACTTCCCTCTCATTAGAGGTAACTATTGGCACAAAAAGCAAATAAAAAGGATAAGGAGAGGGCATTACAGAAGTAACAACTTCCAAGACTCAAGAAAACTCTTGGGTTATCTCCCAAAAAGTACTTTTCTTTAACGCCTTTAAGTTAGGCTTGATAGTTTGAGAAGATGCTCACATAGGAAATGTGAATTGAAGTAAAAGAGAGCATCAAGAACCAAATTCAGAACACATTTAAGTCTAACCCACTTCCTATATATAGGAATCTTGTAAATAAACAAGGCATGAAAGCACAAATCACCAAGCATAGGAAAGCAAAACAAGTGCAACTTCAAGATTTTCAACATAAAGAGGGGAAACTTAATATTATTGAGATGCATAAAACCATGTTTCCCTCTCTCATAATAACTTTCAGTAGCAACATGAACAAAATTAACAATATAAATATCGCATAAAACATTCTTATCATGAGCCACATGCATAAAATGATTATTACTCTCCACATAAGAATAGCCATTCTTATTAATTGTAGTGGGAGCAAATTCAACAAAATAGCTATCATTATTATTCCCATCAGCATAATCATCAAATATAGGAGGCATATTATAATCACAATTAATTTTCTCCTCAATAGTAGGTGGACTGGAAATATCATACTCATCATTGTAATCATCATACATTGGAGGTTTGGTATCATCATAAGCAATAGAATAGCTATCTTCCAAAGTTGGGGGACTAAAAAGATCATTTTCATCAAAACTAGCTTCCCGAAGCTTAGACTTTTCCATAGAATTAGCAACAATCGTGTCCAAAGAATTCATACTAATAACATTGCTATTAGCATGCAAATAAAGTTCCATAGGTTTTTTAATTTTCTCTTCAAACACTTCATGTCCTAGCTCAAGATAAACACTATAAAACTCTCTAATTTTTTGTTGTTTTCCATTAAGCCTAACTAGTGAAAACAAGAAATAAAAAGAAAATATTGCAGAATCTAAAGGAAATAACTTCGAGCACCCACACCGGAGGATGTGAGTACCTTTTACCTTACCTCCCCAGCAATGGCGCCAGAAAAGATCTTGATGTCTACGCACTTCTATTCTTGTAGACAATTGTTGGGCCTCCAAGTGCAGAGGTTTGTAGAACAGCAGCAAGTTTCCCTTAAGTGGATTACCCAAGGTTTATCGAACTCAGGGAGGAAGTGGTCAAAGGTATTCCCTCTCAAGCAATCCTGCAATCAAGATACAAGAAGTCTTTTGTGTCCCCAACACACCCAATACACTTGTCAGGTGTATAGGTGCACTATTTCGACGAAGAGATAGTGAAATACAAGTGGTAACGGTGCCAGAAAATAGCTTGATGGTGAGGTAAAGACTAAAGGCAACAAGAAGTAAGTAAGCAAACATGCAAAAGATCTAGTAGCAAATGGTGTTTCAATGCTTAGAAACAAGGCCTAGAGATCATACTTTCACTAGTGAACACTCTCTCGTATAAATATCCTCTGTTCATGATACTACTCTTAACTACTCTTCGGTTGGACACTCTAATTTACGGTAGGGTCTTCCCCAATCTAGATAACCCCACACTATCACCTTGAGCGCTAGATGGTTCCAACAAACATCACAATTTCATAGAGACATCCAACTCCAACTATAACTCATAACAAATATTCAATCTAGCCAAAGTGACACACACGGTATTGTAACATCCCAAAAATCATGATTTATAAAGTTGGCATAACATTCATGCATTCATAAGCATTTAGGATCATTTTCAAATAAGATTTCAAAACAGAAGCAAATGTTGCCTATTATTTTATGTAGGAAAGGCAATGACTTACTTTTCACCCTCTTATTTGAGAATACTTTGTTTCAACCAGTAAGGTTTGAATATAGGTTTGAATGTTGATTCCAAAGATTGTTCAATATTTCAAAACAAAAATCTAAATTCAAAACCATTCTTATGTCTTATATAAATAAATAATTAAGGCAATGTTTATTTTAAATTTCAATGAGCCAATGTAATTTTGAGTGAACATCAATGTTTTATATTCAAATATGTGCATGGTTCACTCTACAAAAATCCAGAGAAAATTTGAATTCAAATTCATTTGAAAAGCATTTGAAAATGATTTCAGAAAATCAAAACAGAAATAGAAAAGGATAAAAGAAAATGAATAGGGCCAGCGTTGCTAAACTGGCCCAGTACTGGATCCAGCCCAACAACCAGCCCACCGGGGTTCCCCTCTCCCTCTGTTTCTCACCCACGCGAATGCACCCCTCTAGCTGACGCCCTGGACCCACCTGCCCCGTCATCATCGTCCCCAAATCACCGCGCGACGACCCACTCCGCCATTTCCTCCTCGCAGTGACGTCGCGTTTATTCTTCGCTTAATTCCCATTGATGCAGCACATAATTCTTGCCCCCACTCTGGCTACTTAACCCCCACCCCTCTGCGACGATTTCCCCTCACTCAGCACCCCTCCTCTGCCATCAGGTTGCCGCAATTTCACTTGCACCGTCGCAGTACCGAGCGTCTCCGACGACGAAATTCCGGTGAGCCCGACCGCCCCTGTCCTTCTGGTTCATTCGAGCGTGGCCCTTGTGATCTTGTGCAACTCCTGTCACCTTTTGTTTGTCCGTGCATGACCCAGATCGTTGTCCCCATTCACCTCTGCAAGCGACGGAGCCGCCGCTCAACTTCGGCGAGCGATTTAGGTAAAATCTAACCGCCCCTTTCCTTCTCCTTGACACTATCGTGTTTGCTGTGACCTTGCGCACCTCCTGATACCACTGGTTTATGCTAGGACAATCCAGAGCATCGGCAACAACTCCGTCTGCAAGGACCCGACGCCGCCTGCAACTCCGACGAGCTCTAGCTCCCGCTACAGCATGCCCCCGTCCCAACCGCGATCACGTTGAGCTCCCTCATGCACGTGCGAGTCTAGTAAGCATCATCACCACCCCTAGGCCTCGCTAGAATCGCCGTTCCACCATCACTAGTAGCTCCGCCGCACCACCGTCGCCAGCGCCGCCCATCCTTGGTCGTGTGCTCAGCAGCGTTGGATCTAGATCTAACACGTAGAAATAGATCACTTAACGAAGGGGTACGAGTGAATCTGGCCCGTGCGATTTTATTTAGATCGTGCGGCTCACGTTGATCGATCTGGCCGAACCGATACGGGCCAATCAGACACGCGCACGTGTCTGGGTTTTTAATTCAAATTCTGTTTTTGAATCTATTAGTTATTCAAACTTGTAAATTCATTAACTTTTGATATGTTTATCCAAAAATTACAAATAATATACCATTGGAATCACAAAAGGAAATCCTACACATATATGGGCTTAGTTTTGTATTTTGTTCCTGTTAAGACGGAATATATTGCAGAGACATTTGTAGGCATATTTTGTGTATAAAAATTATTTGGAAAATGTTCTAAAGGCCAAATTAAGTTTATTTGGTGCATAATTGTTTTGTTTATTGTTCAGTATTGTTTCACTTGTCTTGTTTGGTTTAGAAAAATCATCACATGGCATTTGCATGCATTCATATATTTTTGTTTGATTATTTGGAATGTGAATTTGGTGCTATCATTTTATGTGTAGATTTTGGTGCTAGTGGTGATTATGACTGTGAGGATTGTTGTTACTCCCCCAACTACCAAGGCAAGTGGTGCTTCATACTTTTGTCCCAATATTTTGACTACGCATTAGAAATATTTTGTATAGGGCTTGCATGATAATTTTTGCTAAGTATCTATATGCTATGCTTGGGAAATCCTAGTAGTTGTAGAATTGTTAGTATTTTCTCTAAGTTAAGATATTTGCTATTGCCATGCTTAGCCTAGCTTATAGTAACCAAGGGTGGATTATATACATACGCTATGGAAAAATATTGCTAAGTCATTGACTTGTGTTTTGCTTAATAAAACAACTAAGTGAATGAATCACCTGGGTGGAATGGTTGATTGGGTTATGTTGAGTGGTTACACAAGTCCCATACCTATGGTTTACCTTGTGTATCACACTTGTGGAAAGCCACCCAGGAACAAAGGGATTTGAGATGTCATATGTTAAGAAGCTTCTAGTGCAGCCACATGGCATTATGGGCTCTGCCTGGATCATATAGGTTGCATAACTTAGCCAAATGGACAGTTGGTGGTAGAGGGATGATAGGTTTGGAACGTGTCCATTTTGGTCTAAGGTAAGGCTTCTGAAAGGTCCTGTCTTGATGAAAGTCAAGTCTTGTGGGGAAAGTGCACGACCTCTACAGAAGGAAGAAACTAAGTACTTAGCCGTGTCCCCGGAAAAGGACAAATTAAGCATCAAGACATGGAATCTATCAAGAATCTCCTCATCCCAATTTCTAAGTTAAAACTTGTGGTTGAACAAGGGTGAAGGTTCACCAATGTCTATTGGTGGTTCCTTGGGAGTTTTTGCCAAACAAAAACTTAGTGTTTTCATCTGATAGGTAAAACTTATTTTGAGCAAAGCAAGCCTAAGCTACACTTAGCCAAAATTCATGTAGAAGCTAGATACTATTATTCTACTAAGGTATCACTTGCCAATACTATTCCAATGTATTGACCCACTGTGGCTGTAACTTGTGATGTTGCAGGTTACTCTGATGAGGATTAGGGTTATGAGTCTACACTCAACATGCTTGCCTGTGGCACATGAAGATGAAGACTTTTATTTATATTGTTAAGTTAAACTCTTGTACTAGCTTGTGGCTATGGAGTTGTAAAAGACTATGTTATCTCTGGAATGACGATGTAATAATGACCTTTGTATCTGTGTACTTCATCTTAAATTGTGGATGCTAGCATTTGATCCAGGGACTAGCATTACAATCACAGGGACCTTTACCTTTATAAAGGTGGGGTCTTACAGGTATGCACGTTGTCACTTTCACACACGTGGGGAAAAGCATAGATCTATTAAAGCACAAAGAGTATTTATGTAGACTCAAGCCTAAGTGCCACCATGGTGTGCACGCTGTCAATTTCACACACATGGGGAGAGCAGAGATCTATTGAAGCACTTGAGTAGCAAGGTAGATCTACTTGGTTACAATGCTCATGACCACAATAAGATCATGCATAGAGAGAGATGAACACATAACTACCGGTAGATCCTTTAGCCTCGAGGAAGACCTACTCCCTCCTCATCATGGGAATCAGCAACGGTGATGAAGATGGCGACGGAGATCGACGGAGATGGCTCCGGGGGCACTTCCCCGTCCCGGCAGGGTGCTTGAACAGAGATTTTCTGTCCCCCGAATCTCCCTTTCGGTGGCGGCGGTGCTATGGAGGTTTTCGTGGATTTATTCTGGATGCCCTAGGGTTTTTGGGTCGGAGGCTTCTTATAGGCACAGGAATCAAGGTCGGTAGGGGTCCAGGGGGCCCACTGCGATGACCCAGCATACCACTGCATGTGTAGTACACTATAGTCGTTGACATGACATCCACAGAACACCGTTCCGTAAATATCACATCCCTCAGAGTGGTACAACAGAAACATTGCGGGTCCTTATTACAAACATACACATGTTATTATTATTTCAATACCGGAAGTTCAAGACTTCCAAAAGATTCAACTTACAAACCAAAATATAAGTGTTTCAGCGGAAGTTTCAAATTTAAAACTTAAACCCTAGATTGATCTCAACAACTTATTGTTATATATTGTTCATGTTGCTCGGCTCAAGTGTCTACTAGAACTATAGTAATTATTCGGACTTTTCGAACTCTCCTCCCTAGACGATGTCGTAGTCCTCCCCTTCTATGGCTCCATACAGGTTGGGCTCTTCATAGAAGGCCTCCTCTTGACTCTTAGATGCATACATTGGGGTATCTTCGGAATTCTCAGAGTCTAAGCAAGGATTCAAAGGAAAGGATGAGTAACAACGTTACCCAGCAAATTCATTATATGAAAAGTAGGAAGTTTGATGCTCTATCTACCACCTCGGACTATCAGTCTTTGGCACTATGCAATTTTCGTAAATCTTTCTTCAAAGGTTGATTTTATTATAAAAAATCTATGACCATCAGCCTTCACAGGTTGACCAGAACTTTCATGGAGTTCCTTTCCTGCCGTGTTCGTAGCTCCTTTTCGGAACAGGGAGTAACAAGTTACAATTCTTACACTCTGCAAAGGTGCGTTACTTTTCCCATGAGAGATCAACTCCTTGTTGCACAACCGGGCGTACTTTCCCGTCCACAATTCCATGATGTGGGGCCCAGTAGTTGGTCCAAGCCAATCACTGCCCTCTCCACGACCTCATATGTCTGCACGATCCTTCGGGGCTAGCTCACCTTCATTAAGCCCCCTTTTGGGTAGGCTAAAACACTGATGAGTTCCCGAAGACTCTATGACCTAGTGATGCCTGGAATAGTACCATTCACATGGACTATATCCCTAAACACCATTCATAGATAATCTAGACACCAAAAGTGTGGGGCGTAAGGGTGCCCACCCATATGTTGGATCCGCACAAGGAATTACAACGTCACGTTAAGGTCGTCTTGCCTCCATACAAGAGGAAAAGGATACAACTGACTTCTCCGTCCCATTTGAAATCTCATGGTTAACGCGTAATATACGGCACTAGAATCACTGATGTCATGGGTTATTAATCCCTAATTGTCCATCATTATTGCAATTAGAACCCTAAGTTCTATTTCTCCATCATATCATCACTTAGGATCATATCTAAGATTTAGTATCTTGAGAAAATAATGTTTTCTTTTTCTATAATATAGATGATAACACACAATTCGCAAATACTTTTATAAAGACTCTTTAAAGGACATGAGCAAGTGATGAACTTGCCTTGTGATGGCAAGGTAGTGAAGTATGATGCTTGCACTGGACCTTGAGCTTCTATGTCTACAAAAACATCATTATTGCCCGGTAAGGACAATATTTAAAGAAGCAAACTCATTATGCAAAGTAATGTAATGCATTATTTAATTTTATGTGTATTCTACCCATTATTATAAAAATTCTTTCTAATAATAAAGGATTTATAAATATTAATTTTTAAAATTTATTGATATTGTATTCTTTTATTTTATTTCCTTTTATTTGAATTTTATTGATCTAATAATTCCTTTAAGAATTATCATTTAAATACCAAAAATTGTTATTAAATATTTGTTTAGTATTTTTATAAAATACTACAATATTAATATATAATGAAAGTGATTTTTATTTATTTTTATCATCTTTCAATAATTTTGTAAATTTCCATAAGGAATATTTAAATTACAAAATTCTTAATAAAATTTATATGCCTAAAATTTTATTTATTAATTGATTTGGATAGTTTATATTATTGTGAATCCAAAAATATTTTATTTATAATTTTTGGATTTTTATTTTATTTTCTGGGATTTATTAAAGTTCAGGGGCATTTTGGTCTTTTTCCATTTATTAAAACAGGATTTAAGTGATTTGGGCTGACTATTTGGGTTTATTGGGCCCTTGTGGCCCAGTAGGGCAAAGTCAAAACAACACCCCGAAGGGGTCTTGGCCCAACCAACCCAACTCACCCTCTGTCTCTCCCTCGATCTCACCTCTCTTCTTCTCCTCTGCCGACCCCGTGGTCAGCGATGCTACCGCCAGCGATTCGCGCCGCCGTGGACCTTCCTGGCCGCCGCCGTGGTGCATAGGGTGGTTGTCAACCCTGCTTCACTCTTCTGTCCAATTCGATTTGGACCTGGAGCCCTCTTGTGGCTAGATCGATTCTGTTCCGAACCCTAGGGTTTGGGGTGGCGTTGGTGCTAACATCGCCGCTGTTGTTGCGTGTCGTCGTGATGCTCCTCGCCCCCAGGCATGGTTATGGTCACCGCCGTGGCATTGTGTGGGTCGCAGCGCTTCCTTGGGGGTGCTCCCCATGCCGCCATGTTCGCTGGCCTTCTCTGCTTCCTCTTCTATTCTTCAGCGAGGACCATAGTTAAGTTGTTCCTCTCCTTCTCGTGCTCTCTGTGCTAGGCCATCCCATTCTAAATGTTGGTATTGACCATTCCTGGTGAGTGTCATATCCTGATTAGAATTATTTTTCCTGCTTAGGGTTCAAATCCCTCTGTGGATAAGATATCTGATGAGTTGGATCAAGTTTTTATGGTCCCTAAGCATGATAAGTGGTTGTTAGCTGTGGCTTGCTGCTTATGATTAGTTGTGGTGATGCTAGTGGTTTACCAGATGATTCTACGGATTAATTTTGATATGGTTTAGATGGTAAGGTTGCTCTAGAAGCAATACTTGGGAAATGTAGTGGTTTAATAGCTCACCACTGTCATTACTTGGTTAATGACAGTGAGTGTTGTGTGATGAAGTCACTGTATTAGTACTGTTGGCTTAAGAATTCATATATAGCTTGAGATCAAATGGTCTCTTACAGTGAAGATATGTATATGGATTTTCCTGATTATGATTCCTGTGATGTCAGGAAAATGATTTTATAGTTAGCTGTGAGTGTAACTGTGAAAGTTGAATGTTTAACCTGCTTAGTTTAGAACTATTCTTGTGACACCATCCTTGTATGGCACACAAGATTAGATTCTATTACTGGGTTTGGTTTTGTTCAAGCTTAAAATTATCTTGGCATTATAGATAAGTGGAATTCTCTTTCCTTACATCCCTAGAACCCATGATGTTGGTCTGAGGTTTAGGGATTAAGCCTTTATCTTGTTGTTTCTCATGGATTGGTTCTAGTAGTAATACCAGCTACTGTTTCTTGAATCAAAGTTGGGGAAAATGATTGTAGGCTTGATAACTTATATAGATCCATAAGATTAAATTCTAAGGTGCTACTCCTGTTCTAGAGATGTGCCTAGAAGTTTAGATCTTGGCTATATTCATTCTTGAATTAAAATATAGCTGCATAGCTAGGATCAATGATGTTTCCCTGAGATCCTAGTTGGATCTTTATAGTTTTCTAATTGCTTTTAGTGTTTAAAACTTCAGCGATGGAATCACCCCACTTGGGTGTTTTTCTGAGAAGTGGAGTATGAGACAACTCATAAATATTTGTCTAGCTTAGAAAGATAGATTATGTGATGGTCTGTTACTACTCACCACACTTGGTTGTTGTTGATCTTGTGGCTAGCTTGATCTGGTGCTCCCCTTGGTACTTCTAGTTTCTGGCTTGTCCTTGATCTAGCCCTTCACCTCCTGGTCCTGATGGCTTGATATTAGTCTTGCTATCCACCTGATCCACCCCCTCCTGATGTCACCATTTTGGTGATGTGATCCAGGGTTTTGATTGGTGTGATCTTGCTTGGCTTGGATTTGGTTTAGCTGAGCTACTGTTCTTGGTGTGTATGAACAAGGAAATGGTGTGGGGATGCCTCCCACGGCTGTGCTGATGGTTTTGTGTGTGTGTGCAGCTATTGCTGTGGTGCTGACAGCACACACCATGCAGTTTGGTATGTGTGCTGCCTGTGTGCCTGCTGCACACCTTGTGGATATGCTCTGAATTTGAAAGTTACACTTATCATATTACCTTTTACTTGGCTGGTGAAACTTGCCCCTTTGAAAGATTACTCAATGATGATCTTAGAACAGTGCACTTCACTGTCAAATCTGAGAGTATAATAATATTAATCCTTAACTTTTCTTTCTTTTTAGTTTATGTTTATTTTGCAGGTACCAGACTTGAAGATCAAGACTTTAGTTTAGGTTTTCTTTTCTTTATAGAATAGTCACTTGTAATATTTCTTTCATTCTTTTGTAATTTTATTTTTATTCTATTGTAATCTTTTTTATTTAATTCTTTTGTAATAAAGATTGTACTATTACTTAATATATAAAGATTATTCTTTTATTTATTTACTATTATAAATTTTGTTGCTCATTTACATAAGTTACATTTTTGTAACTTATTTATTAAAATTATGGAATAAATATTCATTTTATTGATTATGTTATTTATTTAAGGTTTGAGCTACTAATCATCTTCTCTTGACTAAATAAAATCACTCAAACCTAATTCTTAATCCTTTTGAATTATAATTCAAACACTCAAGTTTTAAATTCAACTTTCATTCCCTAAAACACTCTAATCCACAAAGATCAAATCAAATTCTATAACAATCATCCTTCAAGACTATACCTAATCTCAACGCATGAAGGAAACTTTGATCACTTTAGAGTTTTTATTTGGCGAAAATTTTACCCACCTTTTTACACATGAATGCATGCAATATCATAAATTCCTAAATATACCCTTCGTTGGTTCCTAAATGCTAGGATGTTACACCCACCCCCTGTGGGCGCCTCTAGGGCTTGCCCGCGCCTAGGGGTGCGGCCACCCTGTGCCCCCCTCCGGCTCTGCTTCGTGGTTCCGTGTTGCTCCGGAAAAAAATAATGATTTGGCTTTTGTCCCGTCCAATTCCGAGAATATTGATTTTTTGCCTTTCTACAACCAAAAACAAAATAAAAACAGGCAACTGGCACTATGGCAACTTGTTAATAGGTTAGTTCCAGAAAAGATATAAAAACACCTCAAAGTATAGATAAGGCAAAGCAAAGTAGATACAAAACAAGCATGGAGCATCAAAAATTATAGATACGTTTCCGACGTATCAGTCCACTCCTTCAACACCGCCCGACAGATCAGGCTCCTCATAGAAGACATCATCTTGACATTCTGCTACATACATTGGAGTATCTTCTGGATCCTCAGAGTCTAAGCAGAGGATCAAAGGAAAGGGTGAGTAACATCGTTACCCAGCAGGTTCATTATATGCAAGGTGGGAAGTTTGATGATCTATCTACCACCTCAGACTATAAGTCCTTGGCACTATGCAGTTTTCATAAATCTTTCTTCAAAGGTTGATTTTATTGTTAAAAACTATGCCCATCAGCCTTCACAGGTTTACTAGAACTTTCATGGAGTTCCTTTCCTGCCGCGTTCGTAGCTCCTTCCTGGAACAGGGAGTAACAAGTTACAGTTGTTACACTTTGTAGAGGTGCGTTACTTTACCCATGAGAGATAAACTCCTTATTGCACAACCGGGGGTACTTTCCCATCCACAATTCCATGTTGTGGGGCCCAGTAGGTGATCCAAGCCAATCACTGCCCCCTTCGCGACCCTGCATGCCTCCTTGGTGTACACCATGCCCACGCATTGAATTACGGCAATGGTTTGTATAGGTCGTTAGATGCCAGAACTATCATGGGACGATGAGGGTCTCCACCCATATGCTGCATATCCTCTACGAATTACCAATTAATGCATGCTACGAGGATAACAGCCATGACCTGCACATTCGGCTACATGCGATTCTTTGTCCCATTCCAAATCTCATGGTTAACGCGTAATATACGTCGCTAGAATCACTGATGTTAGGGTTGTTAAATTCCTAGATGATTATCATTGTTACAATAGAACCCTAAGTTCTATTGCTTCTCTATATCATCACTTGGGATGAAATCATCAATTTACTCATTTGAGAAAATAATATTTTCTTTCCTTGAAACATAGATGATAACACACAATTTATAAATACTTTGGTAAAGACTCTTCAAAGGATATGAGCAAGTGATGAACTTGCCTTGTGATTGCAAGGTAGTGAAGTCGGATGCTTACACTGGACCTTGAGCTTCTATGTCTAAAATCATCATTATTGCCTGGTAAGGACAATATTTAAAGAAGCAAAATGAATATGCATATTAATATAATGCATTATTTATTATTTATCTTCTTTGTGTGTTTTACCAAATATTTTAGTTTCTAGACTTTCTTTAAGTAATAAAGAAATTCACTTTTTTAAAAGAATAACCCTAAATATTTTATAAGTATTGCATTCACTATTTTTATTATGTAATATTTTATTAATATAGTTAAAGGCTAAATTTTTATTTAATATAAACTCTTATTTTTTCATTTAATAATTCTTTTAAGAATTAGTATTTGAATAACAGATAATTTCTTTTGGGAATTCAATACATTTATTTAGTATTTTTCTAAAATACTACAATAATTAAGGATGATAAATTTTTTTTATTTATTTTTATCCTTTTTCTTTAATTTTATAAAATTCCATAGGGAATATTTGTAATATAAAATTCTTGACCAAAAAATGTATATTTAAACATAATTTCTTAATTTAATTAAATAGGTTGGATTATTATGAATCTAAAATATATTATTTGTATTTTTCAGACTTTTATTTTATTTTCTAGAATTTATTGAGTTCTAGGGGTATTTTGGTCCTTTATTAATTATTAAACTTTCTTTTTAGGATTTTGGGCCAACCATTGGGCTTATTGGGCCAAACTGGCCCACATGGCCTAGCCAAAAGCTCTCCCCGAAGGGGTACTGGCCCACTCGGCCCATTCCTCTACCTCACCCTCTCTCGACCTTATCCTTTCTCCTCCTCCTCGACCCTGTGGTCGCTGGCGCCGCCGCCGTGCGATTCCCGCTGTCGTGGCCCTCCGTGGCCACCGTCGTGGGTGTATGGCGAGGTTGTTGACCACGCCATTTCATCTGTTCAATTTTGATTTGGTTCTGGGGCGGTCCTGCGGCCAATAGCCCCGTGCCGAACCTTAGGGTTTGGGGTGGTGCTGTTGACTCCTTCGCCGATGCTCTCATGGTGCGGTGAGGTGATCGCGGGTTGTTGTGGTGGCGCTCTTCGTCCTCCTGTGCTGCTGTGGATGCCGCCGCGGCTCGGTGCGGGTTGCAGTGCCCTTTGGGGTGCTCCCCGCGCCGTCCTACGCTCGTGGCCCCTCTGCTTCCTCTTCTATTTTACAACGAGGACCTCTAGTGAGTTGATTCTTGATTATTACCCATGCCTCTGTCTCCTCTGAGTGCATCCCTGTGTAACTAGTGGCCACCCCTAATTAGGGTTGATACATTTTTTAGGGTTCTTTCCTGGTTCTAGGGTTCATCCCTTTGTGTGTTTGTAAAATGATGGTTTGGCCTGAGAGTGGTCCCTAGTAATTGTTGTGACCTACTACGCTTCATTGCTTACTGTCATGCTTTGATTACCTGATACTTTTGGTGATATGATGCTAGTGGTGCTATAGTGTTGCCTTTAATTGGTAATTAAGCTTGGTTAATCTGATGGTATAACTATGAAAGCTGGTTGGTTATATTGATGCTTAGTGAAGTACTGATAGTAGCATTGTCAGTGGTGATTCACTGTATCAGTAAATCTTGGCTTGTGGATTCATGTGCAGATTGAGGTTAATTAGTTTCTTAGAGTGATGTTCTGTATACATGAACTTGAACATGATTCCTGGTGATGGTTTCCAGGAAAATGATAGTTAATAGCTTGCTGGTTTATGAAAGTTAAGTAATTGTTTTGGTTTTGGTTTTAGAACTTGTTCTTGTGACACCATGTTAGAATGGCACACAAGTTGTGGTTCTACTACTGAAACTTATGTTGGTCAGTACTTAAGGTTGGATAAATACTAAAGATAAATTGTAAGCTTCTTTATTTAAGCATCAATGCCTATGATGTTGGTTTGAGGCATAGGAACTAAGTCCTTGTTTTGCTGTCCCTCATAGAAATTCTTAAGCATCATGGTTGTTCACTAGATCTTGGATCCTAGTTGGCTAAGATGGTTGGGTTGCTCATAGCCTTATGTTGATGCATATAATTTATGAAATCTGAGGTGTTACTCCTTTAGGAGATTTGCCCAGAATTTCTAAACTATATGAACACATGTTGGAATAGATGGGTTGTTTGTTATCACCAGGATCAATGATGCTGGCCTGAGATCCTGGTAGATTTGGTAGATTTACTTGTATGATTTTCTTATGGCTATGACTTTAGTATTCAAAATCCTCTAGGATGGATCCACCCCACTTGGGTGCTTTCTGAGAGGTTTAATTATAAAACAAAACATGAATTCTTATCTTACTTTAGATAGACAGATCATGTGATGGTTTTATACTACTCACCACAACTGTTGAGTTGTTGGTATTGTAACTGGTTGATTTTGTGGCTTGATCTTGCTGTTGGTGTTGCTGGCCTGATCTGGTCCTTCACCTCTTGGTGCTGCTCCTGCTACCTTTGATTCCTATGAGCTTGACCTTGTTCTGTCCTGCACCTCCTAGCTCCTGCCACTTGACCTTGCTATCCACCTGATCCACCCCCTCCTTATGTCACCATTTGGTGATGCTAGGATGATCTGGTGTGTGGTTTTGGCTGGTCGCTTGCTTGGCTTTACTAAGCTGAGTGTGTTCTTGGTGTGGTGTTTGAGATGCAAAGATGAACTAGTGAGCTGCCCACGACTGTGCTTGCTCCTTTTACTTGGGTGGTCTATTGTTGCTGTGTCGACAACACACACCATGCATTTGGTGATTGTGCCGCTTATGTGCTTGTTACATGGTTTTGGATCAGATCAGTGAGGTGTTTCACCTTTTGATCTTTTTACTATTAACTTTCCTGGTGAAACTGGCCCCTCTTACTTGCTGTGAATATTTGACTTGTGGCTTATTTATTATGAAAGATCAAATTCTTTCATATTGGTGAAACTTGCCCCTGTAAAATTACTCAATGATGTAATTTTGAGCAGTGCAGCTCACTACTCTCTACTGAGAGTAAAATTAACAATTAAGCTTTTATTTTCTTTTGTTTGTTTTAAATTTTGCAGGTACAAGATCTGGAGATTCAAGATTTAGTTTTATGATTACTTAAATAAGTAGATTCCTTTGTAATTTTTATTTATTTCTTTTGTAAAAACTTGTAATAGTTTATTCATATATGAATTTCTCTTTTTGTAATATCTTTACTGTAATGAACCTTTTATTGACTCAATGAGTCAATCTTTGTAATTTATTTATGGAATAAAGATAATGAGTAAAGATTCATTTCTTATTTGAATTTCTTTATATTGAATTCTTATTATATTTTGATTAAATTAGATAATATTATTAATTCATTTTGCAATTCATTCTAAAATACCAAATCCTAACTTTAAAAATATAAGTTCAAATTTCAAATTTGAATTCAAATTCTTTCCCCAAAAATACATTAATTCAAAAAGATCATGTCAAAATTTATAACGATCAATCTCTAGAGCTATTCACCTAGAGAGTGAAAGAAACTCTGAGCACTTTAGGTTTTTATTTGGCAAAAAATTTACCCACCTTTTACAGATGAATGCATGCATATGCACAGTTTCCTAAATCTACCTTTCGTTGGTTCTTAAATGCTGGGATGTTCCACGTTTCCAGGCCAAGTTTCCACGTGTGGCTAAAAATTAACAAATTTCGATAACTTTAGGCGAATATAGGCGGTTTTGGATGAATTTGTACGAATATGGGTGAACTTTGGGCGAATATAGGCGAGTATAAGCGGTTTTGGCGAATATAGGCGAGTATAAGCGGTTTTGGACGAACTTTAGACAAATATGGGCGAATATGGCCAAATATGGGCGAACTTTGGGCGAATACGGGTGAACTTTGGGCGAATATGAGAAAATATGGGCGAATATGGTTGAACTTTGGGCGAATATGGGGCGAACTTTGGGCGAATATGGGTGAACTTCGGGAGAATATGGACGAATATGGGCGAACTTTGGGCGAATATGGTTGAATATGGTCGAACTTTGGGCGAATATGGTCGAATATGGACGAACTTTGTGTAAAGTTTGAATAAATATGGGCCAATATAGGCTGACTGGGCGGGTCTACTTGCCGGCTTTTTTTCCGCCGAATTCGCTTCGTCCGGTGTTTCCGGGATCCTGGGAATGGCCTGGAAAGTCCGGACCAAAGTTGACCCAAATCCAGACAAAATCGGGATCCTGAAAACGCGACTGGACCAATTCGTCCGGACCAAAAAATCGCCCTGAGTTCGGCGTCCTGAGAACGTGAGTGGAGATGATCTCAGTTCCGAATTATAGTGTTTTACCCTTTTTCTAATATACGTGTTTATCTATACATTTTTATTATGTAGGTTCATAACAAAATAAGTACACCTACGCACTAAAATACGAATATGTATGTCTTAAAAAAAGTTAAAACATTATATATTCTAGAACAAAGAGACTAATATTTAAAATAGTTCAGATTCACATATAGCTAACATGGTCCATAACATAAAGATAAGGGACGTCGAATCTCCCGTAAGGTTTACAAGTTCATCAATCCATAAAGTTTAGCACAAACAGAAGAAAACGTCTATACAAGTACACCTGACATCCCGGGGATCATATTAGGCGGTTGGGCCCTTGCCGCGAGGATGGTTCTGGTCTTTCGCTCTTCCGCCTGTGTCGGTTGACGCGGTCTCCGCTCCTCCAACTGGTGCGTTCGACGTTCCAGCGGCATTCACGCTTGGCTGCGAGGTTATCTCGGCGCCTGACTCTGTTTCTGCGTCCGACTCATACTCGGTGAAGACTTCGTTAACGTCCGCGTGGCCAGCGATCTTGATCGCGGCAGCGCGAAGTCCCAGGTGCGCCTCGCGCACGGTGGCAAGCTCGACGCAGGCTCGGAAGCTACCCTCAAGCTTCTCTAGTCGGGCATCCTTATACCACGAAAACATCTACGCCGGGACCATTTCGACCCTGACGCGCGCCACCAAGTCGCGAAGCCGGTCATGGTAGCCGGGGAAGCTTCATCCGGCCGAAGGAAGTCGAAGAGAGAGGCACTGGCCTTGCGAAGCTCGGAGGCCTCCTCGCCTAGCTAGGCGACCAGCTCTTGCATGCAAGGCTTCTCGCCCGACCATTCCTCCTGGAGCCAGTTGAATGCCAGGACATCTACCCCGGTATAGTAGGCTATCAGCAAAATCAATGTCAATCTGGATGCAAAATACGGACAAAGCGAAGTGAAAAGAACATACCTTTGGCGGGGTTTTTCGACTTCGTGGAGCTCTTTCAGCAAATTTGTTCGCGCTCCTTCAGCCGGGTGGCGTCCCCTTGCTGCTCCTTGCACTCCTTGTCAAGGAGGTCGAAGGCGGCAGTCCGGCTGGCGAGGACTGCCTCGTGGTCCTTCGCGGCACTCTCCAGCTTCATCGCCTTCCAATGGAACTCCTTGTTCTCAAACGAAGGGTGGAGTTTAACCAGCTGAGGCGCTCGTTGGTCTTCGTCAGCCGGTAGATATCCCGCTAGGCGCAGACCATTATGGCTACAAATTTTAGTCGGGCGTGAGAAATAGAAACAAAAGCAGAAACAGAAAGAAAAGCAAGTTAAGAAAACACTTACTCTGCGAGGTATCGTTTGCGGTGGTGAGCTTCTGCTTAAGCGTTTGGACTCCTTTAGGACCAGCTCAAGGCTCGTCTCAAAGTCCTTCAAGGGCGTGAGAGATGGGGCGACTGAGTAGCCGGCCCGCCGGCCATTGTAGCGGTAGCGTCGCGCATCGCAACGCGCCACTCTTCGCCCTTCTCCCTGTCCGAGCCGTCCTCCTCCTGATATGGACATCCCATCTATTGATACAACCGTTGTACCTACAGCTACACACATACAAGGATCTATCACTCGAGCTTGTGCCAAGCAACTTAATTATCAGGTACTTTCGTTTTTGGAACTATTCCTTATATACATGAGAATATGATGTTGTCTAAATCAGATTTGTTTGTTACTCTTAGGAATGATGGACCTAGCAAGGATGAGAAGGACAAGCACTAGAGCATGATCATGCATGGAGATGGCAGCAAGCATGTGAGGATTCAAGAGAAGGCAACAGATGAAGATTTCAGAACTTTGAAGCCACCATAATGAAGATTGAAGGCTTGGACAAAATATTCAAGATTAATACTTCACAAATTCATCCATAGCTTAATATGGTGCTGCGACACCTTTATTTTGGGCCAGGGCCATGTAATTTTCGCAGGATTTTAAATAGCCACTTTTTAAAGTCCGTATTTGAGGAGAAAAGGGCTATAGGGTTGGATTCGGCCACCACTTCTATGGCTGGCCGAAACCCCACTTTTTCCTCCTTAAATACTCCCCATAACCGTCATTTTAGACTCGGATTTTGTTTAGACTTAAAGTTAGCCATCATAGCAACTTCGCCAAGGCTCGAGCGTTGCAGAGGCCTCTTGTACTTCGCACCTATACATGATCCCACCTTTTTAATAAAGCTTTCATCTTAATCCGCAATATCTTGATTGCAATATTTGTTCTTACTTGTTGTCGATTTCAGGTAGGAATTAAGACCCTCACTGGTCAGGCTGATCGTGTTTCCGCAGGATCTGTAACCTCCAGGAGATTGGCCTAGCGATTGCATTGTCGCTGGTGCTCGCATGTGTAGTCGGATCGTCAAGCCCGAACTCCACCAAATCGAATATCACCATATCATCGAAAGATCGGACACCTTTGCCATATTACCTCCACCTAGACCACCTCCTTTCTAGTTTACGGTGCCTCCCACCCCCGTGGTCGAGCCCCCGCCTCCTGAGCCAGAGGCCTTGGTTTTAGGCTAGGTCTCCTTCACCTGTTCGGCCCTCCCAGGGGCGTCGTAGGATCTAGAGGGACATCGTGGGTCTGGCCAGCTTAGGCAGCCATATCATGGCCTTGCGGTGCAGGGTCCTCCTGCTACGAAGCGGAGACCGACTCCCAGCAAACCGAAGAGGTGCGAGGAGGAGAAGCGGTGGTCGCACGAGCCAGACTCGACGTGCCGAAAGAGATAGCGACGCTAAGAAAAAGAACGAGAATGTCAAGTAAGAATCCGAAGCGAACTAGCAAGATGAAAGAAAAAAAGAGATAGTGGCAACTACCTCTTCTCCCCGTCCCTAGGAGCTCTGCTTGGGTGAGTTGCCCTAATGGCAATCTGAAGCATCTCCAGATGGCTGAGGGGTGTTTGGTGCGGTCGGTTGGTGGTGCAAGCGGTGCGGTGCTAGATGCTGGCCATGGAGACATGTAGGCCCAAATCCAGGCCCTTTTGGTCCCGATGGCTCAGGACATGCCGGGGGCAGCTCGTGGAGGGGATGGCGATGACGATGTTCGCTTGCTACGGCGGGAGCTCCACGGGCCCATCTGGGTCCAGTTGGGCTGATGACCCACAAGTATAGGGGATCACAACAGTCTTCGAGAGTAGTATTACCCAATTTATTGATTCGACACAAGGGGAGCCAAAGAATACTTGCAAGCCTTAATAACTGAGTTGTCAATTCAGCTGCACCTGGAAATAGTTCTTGCTCACAGAAGTTTATCAGTAGCAACAGTTTGTAGTAGCAACAACAAAGTAATAGCAACAATAAAACAGGAGCAATAGTAACAGTAGAAGCAAACATTAGGATATGAGTGCGGTAGGCATAGGGATGGATGGACGGGCGTTGCATGGATGAGTCTAAACATGTAACTTCAAGATCTAGGGCAATTTCAGATAAATAAGAATAAGCATCTAAGTACTAAACAATCATAGGCATGTGCTCCATATATAGTCATGCGTGCTCGCAATGAGAACTTGCACAACATCTTTTATCCTGTCAGCCTGTGGCAGTGGGGCCTCAAGGGAACTACTGGCAATTAAGGTTCTCCTTTTAATAGAGCATCGGAGCAAAGCATTAACACTCTGTGAACACATGTGATCCTCACATCACAGCCATCCCCTCTGGTTGTCCCAATTTCTGTCACTTCGGGGCCTTTGGATCCGGACAATGATATGTGTACACAACTTGCATATAAGATCACAAATAATACTATCATAATGATTCAATAATAAGTTTAGATCTGAGATCATGGCACTCGGGCCCTAGTGACAAGCATTAAGCACAACAAGTTGCAACAAAGTCAAATAGCACTAATAGAGATACTAGGCACCATGCCCTAACAATCTTATTCAATTACATGATAGAACTCATCCAATACCTACCATCCCCATAGCCTACAGCGGGGGATTACTCACTCATGGATGAGGGAAACATGATGGTTGATGGAGAGGCGTTGGTGATGACGATGGTGATTATCCTCCCCAAATTCCCCGTCACGGCAGGGTGCCAGAACGAAGTTTCTGGATTCAAATCGCGGTTTCTGGTGGTGGCGCAGCAGAACTCTTTCTGGAAAAACGTCGAACCCCCTTGAGTTTTTAGGTCAGAAGGCATCTTATAGGCAAAGAGAGAGGCCGAGGGGGTGCCTAGGCTGGCCACACCCTTCCTAGGCGTGGGGTGGGCCCACCCAGGGCTCCCCTCCGTCTCCTACTCTGGCTCCATGGATCTTCTGGTGAAATAGGATTTTTGGCATATTTTCTGGGATTTTTCCTGATAGTTGATTTTCTGCACAAAAACTAGACACCAGGGTAATTCTGCTGAAAACAGCGTCAGTCCGTGTTAGTTGTATCCAAATCACACAAGTTTAGAGGAGAAACAATAGCAAAAGTGTTTGGAAAAGTAGATACGTTTTGGATGTATCAACTCCCCCCAAGCTTAGCTTATTGCTTGTCCTGAAGCAATTCAGTTGAAAACTGAGTGCGATAAAAGAACTTTCACGAACACATTTGCTTCATATGATGTATATATTCTCAGCATAGGAGTAGATACTTAAACCATTCATAATAAGAAGTATGCAACTAAGTCTACTCAATAGTCATTGTAAGCTATGAAGAGAAACCAACTCAGTAATAATAAGTAGCATGAAACATAAACATAAGCAACATTGCAATGTTCATAAGAAGGTATGATAGAGTGGTATATCGCTTGCCTTTGTTTGTAGAGCACAATATAAATGTCAAGGCACCTCTGAAGTTCAAGTGAAGACTAGAAGTAAAGATATCAGAGATACAAGCATCAAAGTCATGACATAATTGACCAAGTTTTGAGACAAACACAAGAATGACAACTATGCTCTCAAGAAGGTGCTCATAGAATAAGTGGTGACTCAACAAGGAAGTGAAAAGGTTTTGAAAATTTTAAAAGGCTTCCAAATGCTGAAAGTAAGGTACTCATTAGCTTTGAGCTCTCATTGCCCCTATCATAGGCATCTTTATATGGTTAATGGTGAAAGTGAGGTCCAATATGAGTTATATGCTTGACAGACCATAAACTGGAAATCCCAAGTCCCGTGAGTACGAGGGCCGCTCCTCGTGCTATTTAACTTTAGTTACCTGTAAGTTCTTGTCATTGTAAATACATGCATATCATAGAGAACCGCCAACGGGGTACCCCTTGCACATGATACAGGAGCTATCCCATAATCAAAATGACAAGGCAAGCAGACAATGAGCATCCCAGCTATCTTTTTATTTGCTATTTGCATAGGTTTTTATTGAGGATGCCTCAGAGATGCTCATTATGGTAATGCTGCAAGTTTCCACCATGATTAGACATGGTTTAGGCTAGCGGCCCAAGCGTTTCTCTAACACATATATATAACTACATGAACTCACAAGCTCCCATTTTATTTCACACCGACGACATCCGCAAACAAAAAAGCATGGTATCAACTAGATATGTATCCATAAGTGTTGAAAGTGTTTCCCGTGACAACACGATCCTGCTAACTCCTAGCGTATAATTTGCAAGCATATAACTTTCATGGACAGTCACAATGGTTCAGGCTTATTAAGCGCAAGAAATAAAGTGTGCCATCAAGTTCGTGAGAGCTTTACTAACTAACTTTTTCAAAACAGTCAAACATTTTATTTTGATGAAAACAAGGCATAATGAATATGCACTAAAATAGCAAATGATGCTAATAGGTAGGTATGGTGGACACTGTTGGCAATATTGGTTTTGGGGAGTTGGATGCACAAGTAGAGCTCGTACTCAGTGTAAGTGAAGGCTAGCAATAGAGAGGGAGCGACAAACGAGAGAGCAATAACTGTCATAATCATGCTTGCAACAAAACATGACTAATTATGGCATGAAAGTGATACAAGAACTCTGAGGCAAAATAAATCATCGAGGTTTACTGACTATTGTTTAGTCATATTTATGCGTGAGCATGTGCCAAGTCGATTCACATAAAACATTCGGAGGAGGATACCACAATATTATACCAAGTTATGAATAAAACAATGCAAGCAAACATTCATATGATATGCTACAAACTATTAGCAAGCTGGAGCTAATCACAGGAAAGCAAGAACTACTAAGCATCCATCAATAACATACACCTTACATAAATAGACTAACCATGCTCACAATGATGAGTATATGTAAAATGAAAACAAATAGAGTTTGTTACCAGCCTCTTACCACACCTCAAATTGTCTTAATCTTTATTATTTCCCTTCACTTGTGTGCCTTGAATAATAACATGAAACCAAACTCCACCGAGGACGGCTGAACCCTGCAAAGAACTCACAAAACCAAAGAAGAAGAAGAACAAATATTTTTGGTGTTTTCGATTTTTTTAAAGCAAGCAAAACAAAGCAAAAACAAACAAAGCAAAATCTTTTTGGATTTTTCTTTAAGGCAAACCAAAGCTAAAAAGCAAAGAAATAAACTAAGAGAAACAACGAAAATATTTTTGGTATTTTTGTGTTCTGAGAAAGCGGAAACAAAAACCAAAAAGAAAGCGAAACAACGAATATACAAAGAACCGACGAACATGATATATAGATGAGTGTGATGTCGGTATACCTCCCCCAAGCTTAGGCTTTTGGCCTAAGTGGGGCTCAATAGCGCGGGTAGTAACCCTAAGCTGGTGGGTCATCATAGGAATGATCATAGTCAGGCGCTTGCGATGAAGAAGAAGACGCGCCCCAATCATAGGAGGGCTGCTGGTATGAAGACTCTTCCAAGTTGGAGGGCTGAACCAAATCATCTTCACCATCCTCTCCAACATTCTCTTGCTGGGAAAGCTCTGCCACGTGTGTGTCAAACTTCTCCTCCGTGAGCGACCATCCTTGCCTGTTATCAAAATTAAACAAAGCAGGTGTAGGGTGTCAGAACGGAGTTTCTGTATCCGAATCGCGGTTTCTGGTGGTGGCGACGCGGTGGAACTCTTTCTAGAAAACATTGACCCCCTTGAGTTTTTAGATCAGAAGGCATCTTATAGGCGAAGAGAGAGGCCGAGGGGGTGCCTGGGCTGGCCACACCCCTCCCAGACATGGGGTGGGCCCACCTGCGCGGCAGGGGGTGTGGGCCACCCAGGGCTCCCCTCCTTCTCGTACTCTGGCTCCGTGGATCTTCTGGTGAAATAGGATTTTTGGCATATTTTCCGGGATTTTTCCTGATAGTTGATTTTCTACACAAAAACTAGACACCAAGGTAATTCTGCTGAAAACAGCGTCAGTCCGTGTTAGTTGTATCCAAATCACAAAAATTTAAAAGAGAAACAATATCAAAAGTATTCAGGAAAGTAGATACGTTTTAGACGTACCACGGGCCAATAGTGCTGAACAAGAGGGTAGTCGTGCTGCGGCATACATGTAGCATCATGGCGAAGGAGACTTTATGTGCCCTTCTGGGGCACGGCTGGGCCTGCTCGTCCTGGTGCGTCCCTGTTGCCGCGTCCGGTCGGCACCCGCCATTGGCGCTGGAGGACGACCTCTGGGTGGTTGTGATGTTGCCGCCCTCCATCCCCAATTGGTCTCGTGTGCTTTTGCCGTTGTGTCCGACTGGCTACCGCCTATGGCGGTGGACGCTATTCCCTCCCGCGCGGCCGATGAACTGTCGTCTCTTGTCTACGGTTGTTTCTTCTCGATGCGGCTGGTCTCGAAGTCACGGTGTTTGCCATGGTGGGATGACGATGGTGACTTCAAGACCATGTTGGCATATGTTGGTGGACGACATATTTGGTGGAGTGCTACGGATTTCATAGGGTTGTGGTTTTTCACGGGTCGGGAGAAATCCATGTTGGTTTGGCCGACACCGATATGGTGATGCCTGCGGGTGCCACCATTCCTTCTTGGTGATTCTATATGCTACTTCAAGCGGCACATCTCGCTCGTGCCGTCTGAAGGGTGCGACCAACTTGATCGGCCCAGTTCACACTTTTTTCTTTTTTCTTTTCCATTTTTTATGTTTTATTTTAACTTTGAATAGTTCTATAATAATAAATTAAGAAATTGTAAAAAAATGAATATTGTTGAAGATTTTTCAAAATATCATGAACGAAAATTCAAAAAAAAATATGAACAAAAATTCAAAAATCATTAACAATTTTCCATGAACAAAATTAAAAAAATCAAACCAATTTCAAAAACCATGATCCAAAATTCGAAAAAATATAATATTTTCAAAAAATGACGTACATTTTTTTTAAATAATGATTTCTCCAAGAAATGTAAACAAAAATAAAAATTTACAAAAACAGATAAAGAAAAATAAAGAAAGAAACAAAAAATAAAAAATAAAAAGGAAAAAAACTAACGCTAACTAGGCCGGCGCAACAGGGGGTGCGCCCTGTGCAGCACTTGCGGCCCGCGCTGCCAGCAGGCGGCATATAGCATTCCGCCTCCTCGGCTCTCCTTGTACCGGAAGGCAAAATCTACTCCTAAGCTCGTATCTTTACTCCAACATGCCCAAATTGCCCAGCACCTCCAACCAAGTTGATCCCCTTGTTTGTCTTCTAAAAAAATAAGGGCGATACTTTTGTTTTGCTAAAAAAAAAGAACGAATTTGTGTTTTTATTTTGGGGTAAGAAAATAACTGGTAGAATTTGGCACAAAGACAAATATGCTAGATGAAAAAGATTGACACATGAAAAATGTCAAACCCTTTCGCTGGCTCTCAATTGTTTGGAGGATCTAATTGTTCCAATGGATATTAAGGGCTTGTTTGATTCATAGGAATTGTATAGGAATTATGTAGGATTTGAATTCTATGAAAT
The DNA here is from genome assembly GCA_916181665.1 of Avena sativa. Classification (NCBI taxonomy): domain Eukaryota; kingdom Viridiplantae; phylum Streptophyta; class Magnoliopsida; order Poales; family Poaceae; genus Avena; species Avena sativa. Next base: position 157,385,855 of record OV702294.1, on the reverse strand, counting down.
TTTTTCCTATGATTCATAGGAACATATTCTATAGGAATTAATCCTATAGAAATCTTGTAGTGCAATTCCTATAGGAAAGAAACATTAGATCATAGCTTATGGAAAAATTCCTTTGCTACATCAAACAAAATTTCTATTCTCAAGTTGGCATGATATCTCAATCCTATGTTTTTTTCTATTTCTATACTTTTCCTATCATATGAATCAAACAAGTCCTAAATAATTGTAGAAGCGCATACGTTCTTTCCTTCTCATCAACTAATCTTTTTCCACTACCCTCCAAAAAAAAACTAATCTTTTCCACTATCTCCTGTCCTCTAAATCATCGACATGTTACATGGATGCATGCTGTTACTTGTGACATTTTGCAAGGTAACGTATTCCACGTGTTGCGTAGAAGGTACATGGCACAAGGTCAGGCGTTTAGCGACATTAACAACGTGCGTGTCACCAGCTTTATCTCTGATGACTAGAGGAGACAGGTTGGTAGAAGAATCTTCCTTTTACCCATCTTATCTCCGTTCTTCTGGCTTTGCTCATCTCAGGCTGACGCTCCTAGAGTCCTAGTGCCTATGGAAACGCATGGATCGTGAAAGTCTCAGCACTTTGGAGTTTGGATATCAATCATTCGTGTTTGACACTTCGAGCATTCTAGAAATTGCGAAATGTGGGTTAGAGCAACGTGTGTGATGTACCCTGCTCTTGGCCCCTCGGCGGGCTCATTTCTCGCAAAATGTTGCCAGGTGTGCAATGGTGTTACATTCTAAGAGTTCATCCAAAGTAAGCCCAACAGGCAACAGCATGAATTTGTTTTCCATCTCGGTTTATAAGGTATATACGTATTTAAAAAAAATAACCATAAATTTGGTTAATAATATATTAATTATATGTCACAAAAATTATACTATTGAAAGCCTATTTTGAATATGATTCTAATGTTAGAGGTCGTTTGGTATCAATCATTTGAGCCTAGAATCCTGAAATTCATTTTGCAATTCCATCCCTATGCTGTTTGGTTGACACGAAATTGAGCCTTCATTTCATTTGGCAAATCCATTCAAATATCCCCATGAGTAAACGCGATTCCTATCTTAGACCCGTCATTTCCAAATTCCGGTGGCAGCCAAACATGTGGGTGTTTTTGGAATTATAATATAAATGAAATGAATACCTCGATGCCAAACGACCTATTATAGTTTTTGTTAAATATAATTTGTATTTTATTGATCGAATTTATAATCAAACTATTTTCTTAAAATACTTAGTATTTGTCTTATAAACCGAAACGGAGGTAATACGAGATATAGCCCAATGCATAGTTTTAAAAACTGAACCGGTTCACTGGATAAACCAGAAAAAACCAAACCAGAGGCCTTATTGGTTTTTTAAGTGCACGAGACAGTCTAACTAACGAACCAGAAAAAACCAGAAAAAAAGTGGTCGAACCAGCAGTTTATTGGAAAACCATTTGGAGTCCAATCGATGGAAAACCGTCCTAGGAAGAAAATATCACGCTGAGATCGGGATTCAATCCCGAGACATCCAAGATCACGCCAACATAGACTTTGATGGGCTAGCCAGCTGGGTCGACCAGTGTTTGTGTTAAAATACTTCATGTATATTCTAAATATGATTTTGTTTTCTAACAGATTAGTACTTTCTCATCCATATTTTTTCCTTACAAAACCATTACCGAACCGGTTTGAACCAGCGGTCCAACTAGTAAACCGAGGACTTTACCGGTTTGATCGCCGGTTCGGTTTTTTAAACTATGGCCCAGTGGCATTAATGCATTTGCCATAGCTCAGGCTCTTAGGGCACGTACAATCAGGGACTCTTAGATAGGTGCTTAGGCGAGCCAAAAAAAATACTACAGAAATCATTTATCACCTAAGCTCCTCACCTCGCAACGGGGAGAGCTAAAATCGGTCGCTTAGCTAAATAAAAGAAAAATAAAAGCAATGCTAGCATCCAGACTCTTCCAACGCGAGGCGCCTGCGGCCGAACCCCAGCTAGCTCATTCTCATCCACTACCTGCGTCAAGATTCACCCGTCCGGGAAAATAGCTAGGGAAAAAGCGCCTCGTGCTAGGCGTCGGCTTCTCCTAAAATCACGCGTGCCGAAAAGAAGTTTGACGAAGCGTCGACGACAGATTTTGCGGCGACGCTATGGAAAGTCTGGAAATCAACCGAGATTTTTACGTAACTGTACCGAGATTCGGCTTAGCGCCTGATCTAAGCGTCCCGATGTACGTGCCCTTAGGGAGCTCTTATTTTTTGGCCCTAAACCGATATCAACAGGCAACCTCAATTATATGTGCGCTATGAGATGGAACTACCGATTAGGTGAGCTTGTGCTAGGTTTCGCAAAAGAAAACACTATTTAATGTATAGATACATCTAAATTTATAATATTTTTTGAGACTGGGAAAAAATTTGCGATATGTTGTACTCATTTGGCCGATCCGGCCGGAGCATGCATGCGCACGGGCCCGTGGCGTCGCCGCTTCAGATAATGCCAAGCTTGGTGAGTTGTTGGGTGCTGTAGGGAACGGACACGGCTCCCCTGACGTGGTCAATTCCGTCTTTGAGTTCCTGACATGTGGGTCCCGCAGGGAGTATGTTCCACCTGTCAATGACCCAGAGTCAGGGAACTGCAGGGTTTCCCACGTCAGAGGATCTCAGTCCATAGGGAACCACCAAACCAGGCAGAGCGCATACGGTCATGTGCGACGGTTCGTACAACGTGTTGGGTACGGATCCATGATGCCTTGTTCACCTTTAAGCCTTGTTTATTTCTAGGGTATTTGAGAGGATGGAAAAAAAAATATTTTGTATCTCGGAATTTTCCCGATAGGTTGTTTACTAGGCCTGATTTCGAGGGAATAATCCCGAAATATCCCCACAAATCCCCTCCACACTAGTGTATTTTTGACTAGATTAAAAACTCTCCATCATGATAGAGTATTTTTGGGGAAGGGTATTTGCGGAGATTTGAGAGTATTGGGTAAACACCAAATCCCCGCATATCCCCGCATCTTTTGGAGATAAAAATATCGGAGAAGTAAACAAAGCCTTAGGGTATTTTCATCCCTGCGGGTCCGGGAATGAGAGGGGATTTGGTCACCCAATCCCCACATTTCCCAGTATTTTCTCTCATTTCGCAATCCCCACTGTTTATCTTTATTTTTTTTTGGATAATAGGGGATGGAAGACAATTGAGATCTGGAGATATAAAGAGAAACTTACGGCCATAACATGATAATGAAAAGTAACTCTAATAAAAATTCAATCTTTACAAGCGTGTCCATAGAGCTTAAACATGTACTTCCATGGAGCATAAATATATCCTATTGGCAAGCCATCAAGTTACACATTGTTACAGTCCGGTCACGGGCACATTTGTAACTTCAAAATCTTGAACATCGATACACTTCACTGCTTTGAAATCGAGACAAGAGCAACCCTCGGCCTTCCTTTCCTTGCCTTTGGAGTTCATCTTGCGAAGTATATTTAGTACAATTTTTTTATAAGAAGTATATATTAATATCGTGAAGATACCATTACACCAAATCTATGTAACAAAGCATTATCCTAGCGGCCTTACAGTTTCACACAACCTAAAAAAAGAATAAGAATTACAATAAAGAAAAGTCTCGCTACAATAATTAATTTATTGTAGCAACGACACTAACACCATCAAAACAACACTAGAAGTCCAACCTCTACAGTAGCGACGTCTTCAAGAAGGAAATAGTGCACACGCTTCGTCGTCCCCGGATTAAAGATCATAGGTTTTGACCCTAGAGAAAGTCCTTGCTCACAAAACAATGCCTTTAACAAGACCGTAAAACAATGCCTTCAAAAAGTCCATTATTAGGTACAACCAGTTAAGATCAAAACTTGGATTTTCACCCTACAAGGCAATACTATGAACTCCCCTTGTGCTGCCGCCCCCACACAGTTGTGAGTCACAGACCACCAAGTTAGTTCCTCATCGTCACATATTTAGTACAAGCTAAATAGGGGGTCATGCTTAACAGTTACAACAACAAGATATGTACGTAAGCAAGAACATGCATATGATGGCTCAGGGTGCATTCCTCTTGGAAAGAAAGAAATGAACCACGGAATATTTGACTGGCTTATGTAGGGTAGCATGATAAACAATGGCGATTTCAATAGAGAAAAATGAGTTGCATACCCCGGCACCCTCTTGAGGTATGTATTGTACTACTAGAGAAAATTCATGATCGTGCATAAAAATTAGTACATGATAGTTCACAGGATACGAGATTTACACACAGAAGTCAACAATTTCACTACACAAGATTGGATTTTGCTAAGCAAAACTACACCAATTTATTATGTGACTATCAACAGATGTATAGAATATATGTTGAGAAGGAAAAGAAGTGTTACCTCAAGGTAACTCTTGAAGTTTACCCCGAAGCAACATGGTATCCGACTCCTCATCTTCAACGGCCCAAGTAAGAAACATCTCCTTGTTTTTGGCGATTTTGAACAGTTCCGAACCTTCACTCTCTCTCATGTGAAAGTTACCAAATGCAGAATATAAACTTCTATCTGTTTTTTATAAAGAAACAAAAGACCGACACTAACTTCCAAATTCATCTATCTGGTATTATTTATGGCTTCTACGTACATAAACATGTTTTCAATATTACATACTTCAGTTTAATTACCACTAAATAGTTGATGCATTTAAATTATATGTTCTCTAGAGCATATATTAGCTACTCCAGGCCAATATTTGAAATGAACAGATCATACACAACCATGAGATGAAGACCAGAGAACTTAGTGAGTACATCTCAAATATAGTTGTTAATGACAAACCTAGCATTCTAGAATAAGAAATTAATTTTAGTACCGATAGACTACAAAATTAATTGACTTTCTTTAAAACACAAAATTAATTGACTTGAGAACAACACCAGGCGACAAAATTAATGGACAACGATCAGGATCAACACAGTTGACATCAAAAAATTATTATGCTGGCAGAAACTTAATCTTGACTTCATTTAATTCTAATCAAGAAACCTATACAAAGTTTAGATGAAGACAACTTGGTCAAACATGGTTACAAGTTGTTTAAAGAAGTTTGCAAAAAAAGTATGGTTTAAAGAAACTTGGTCAAACATCCCAACGGGTCACACATTAGGCTTACCCAACATCCATATGTATTGTACTTATTAACAAATGAAAGTTTTAGAACACACATTAAGATAGTTCTTGCCTTTTCCCATGAGAGGGGTCAGATGCTATGCTAGTAAGTAGCTTGCTGATCTAGGATACTAGTATGGTTATCCGAGTGTGCACACTATCGTCATACTCAAGGCCGGCACTATATTTTATGGGACCCTATTGCGAAGGTGAAAAATGGACCTCGACGGCTAATGCTGATGTGTGTATATCCTTAAATATATATAGACATGTATCCTACTTTTGCTTGCAGAATATTGAAAGTTAACATTTAAAACACATGTTTAGCCTAAGATATCTATAATTGAGCTTGACATTGCTTTCTACGGGAAAGTGCCTCTTTAAATCACTTTTTTGTCATTCAATAAGCTCATTCTCTCAATTTCTTTTATGCCTTTTCGTAGCATCGAACTTCTGCTTCGACATTATAGCACCTATAATTCCGAAGGAATCAAAATCCATCCAAATCCAATTTACCATAACCTTTAATATCCAAGGTCCAAATGGACACGCTTAAGAAAAGAAAGAACACGCCCACACCCGCGGAACTATTAGAAAAATAAAGAGCTACTCCCTCCGTCTGCAAATAAGTATACTTCTAGCTTTTTCTTAAGTCAAGCTTAGTAAATTTTGACTACTACCTCTATTCCGGATTATAGGGTCAATACGCTTTTTGAGAAAATAGTTTAATCGTAAATTTGGTCAATAAAATATAAGCTATATTTAACAAAAAATATACCATTAGATTCATATTCAAAATACGCTTTCGATGGTATAATTTTTATGACATATAATTTATATATTATTGACCAAATTTATGATCAATCTATTTTCTCGAAGTACGTATTAGCCATATAGTCCGGAATGGAGGGAGCAACTTTATAAGAAAACATAGCAATATTTTATGACACTAAATTGATATCACTAGATTTATTTTTAAATTTAGTTTCATAATATGTAAATTTTATATAATATATATTAATATATTTATCTAAAATAATAATAAAATTTAATAAAATTTAACTTAATCAAAATCGGACGGAAGGAGTAGCTAAAGAGGTTGTGTGAATGCACGCCATGCCGCCTGCGTGTTTCCGTTTTCGCTCCCGGTCGATCGGTGCGTGAGCAAGTGTGGCGGGGCTTTGTAATTGTTTTTCTAGGCAGTGTACAGAGACGTAGGCTCTTATGGGCCCCCACCAGGCGTGGGCCCTTGTGCTTTGTATAAGGTGGCCATGAGCCAAGGCCTCATACTTAACCTTAGATATTGCTATATCCCAAGTTGGTATAATAAACAATAACTCCTCCTCAAACTAAAAATCATGTATCATGGCAACGACTTGCGATGAGAATTGGAGTGTAACTAAAATTTGACCCTCAAGACACAAAATTGATGCATATTGAAGTCAGTGTATTTAGAGAAATAGCATTACAACTAACACGACTAACTAATACATCAGAATAGAGATATGGGCTTCTTTAATAGTTCAAACAACTGGATGACCACAAGAGGATAGGAAGAATTACCTCCCCCGGCACAGTAAGAGACATGGGCTTCTATATCATAGCCTAGGCTAAGGTGAACTTGGGCATGGCCGCTTTCTCTCTCTTCTCTCTCCAAGCGTCCTAAAGGCACGCAACAAAGTGGCATAGGATATTGTAGATCACCAGATCTCCAAGGTGAATCCAGTCTCGGAACTCCGAAGCTGACGACGGTGGCAACAAAGAAACCCTAGCTAGGAGGGGGAGAGTGGACAAAGGGCGAGGCCCTAACCGGAGAGAAGGACTTGTCGTTTTCTTTGGAGGTGTCCTCACCGTTGCTAACTCCCAATCTGTGTCGATGCCTCCGTCCTCGAGAGACAAGAGCACTTTCTTTCCCGACGAAACGCGAGGTTTGGGTTGCGTTTGGTAATCCCGGATGAATCAGCTTTGGAGGTGGTGGTGGTGTGTGTGTGTGGGGGGGGGGGGGAGGGGGGTGGGGTGGGGGGATTTGTGGGGAGGGCCAGGATAAAACTTAGAAATACCTCAGAAGTAAATGGGCTATCGGGATAATTCAGGAATTTGCAGGTGGGCCGGAAAAATACTTTGTGAGACTAGAAAGTATCTGGCTAGTAAACAAGGCCTAAGTGTGTAGTTTGTACAAGGGTTGTACATAAACCCAGATTTCGCGGGTTGTCGTCTCTGCTTAATTTGCCGGGGTTTTTTTTCCGGTAATAATTTACCGTTGTTCATGCTGGTTTTGATGACTAATTTACTAGAATCATTAATGTCCCTCTTTATGCAACTGCTGATCAAACAGCTGAACATAGCGCATTCTTTATGTAAAGGAAGGGTAGGTTGACTCCTAGGAAACCAAAGGTTCTATTGCCGCACGTGTTACCCCTCCCCTCGATCAGGCGACACTACTATACACAGCTCTCCTTGAGCTAGCTTAGCTGTGCGATAATCATACTACCTACCTAGACCCGTAAATCACAAGGCGGCAACTGTTGCAGCAGGACAAGAATCCACATCAAGCAAGTGCAGTCGTGTCCCCTCGTCTTCTCATGAAGTTGCATCCCCACTTTCCGTTCCCCTATCTCGCTGTACTGCCGCCTTGTGATTTACGGGTCTAGGTAGGTAGTATGATTATCGCACAGCTAAGCTAGCTCAAGGAGAGCTGTGTATAGTAGTGTCGCCTGATCGAGGGGAGGGGTAACACGTTGCGGCAATAGAACCTTTGGTTTCCTAGGAGTCAACCTACCCTTCCTTTACATAAAGAATGCGCTATGTTCAGCTGTTTGATCAGCATCGCAGCCATACTATGACCCCCTTCTTTTCAGCTTTTTGATCAGTTTCTTTCAGAAGCTATCCTCGACCAGCTTCTTCCAGAATCTTATATGTCAAAATCGTTTATATTTTTAAATTGACATTAAAACTATCAATTAAAAAGTTTAAACGAATTTTAAAGATGAAATTCTATGATAAGCTGGTCGAGAATAGGAAAAACTGGCCAAAAAGATGGAAAGAAGTGGGCCTATATGGTGTCCCCTTTAATTGTTCACCTTGTCCGCCTGTTACAATCGCGACAAGAAGATAACGAAGAACGAAAACGAAAAACACAGCAAGGAGACACAGATTTAACGTGGAAAACCTCTCCAACAAAGAGAGGAAAAAACCACGGGCGCCAGCCAGCGAAACTTCACTATATCGAGGAGTGTTTACAAACGTCGGGGATTTCACAGATACAACTCTCCCAACCGGCGGCTTACAAGGGGTTTATATATCGGTGGAAACCTAGGTCTTCGACGATCCGTACCGTCGACTTCAGACTCGTTACACTCGGCCCAAGCCTCCCGGCGACGGGCCTCGCTCCACTCGTCAGAAGTTGGCCTATACTTTGTAGAATTTGGATCAACATATAACACCGCCTGCCCGGCCATGCCGTCAAAAATCCTTTTCAGCCAGGGGGGCGGTGGGTGGGACGACGTTCGTGTCCCGTCTCGGCACTAGTACATGTTACACGTGCATATCTCCTCCCAAATTACATGACCGTCGCATGATGTCGATCACTGGCATCTTAGCTAGTGGCCGGCAGCAGCAGGTCGTTGATCGATGGTAATAAAAGAACCACGTACGACGAACATCCACACATACTCGTGCATCCACTTGAGAGCAAAATTTCACTCTCCTGCAGGTTGCTGCGTGATGAGACTGATCGATCGGTCGATCTGTCGGTAAAAAGGACGGGTAGCTTACCGCGACGGCGATGGCCTAATTGTCCCTCTGATGATTAACTTGCTGATTCGATTCTTCGATCGAGATGTATCGATCGATCGGTTTATCGTTAGCTATCACTAGACGTAAGCGATACAGTAATCTACCGCGTGCGCTCTATCACGATCCAGTCGTCTCGTGTATAGTCATATGATTATGAAAGAATTAAATAGTGGTACTTTCTCCGACCCATATTAGTTTACTCAAATTTGTCTAAATTTGGATGAATCTAGACACTATTTAGTATATAGGTTTAAACAAATTTTAATAAATTCAAGTCAACTAATATGGGTCGGAGGGAGTAATATCAACGTACTTATACAAAGCATCTCTGCTCGTACTACTACCCCACGAGTTGGCGGCTTCCTATTGCATGCATGCAGCACGCGCATGGCATGGCGAAATGGGGACGACGCTGAGTTGCTCGACCGCGACCTACCGCCGCGGACGTATGTTACCGGACCGTAGCTAGCCGATGTTATACGTGCCGCCCAATAACTGTCAGGCTGATCAAATTGTTCACGTGCAAGGAGGATTGTTTAGTTGATCTACCCCGTGTTTCTTGATAAAATTGATCGAGGAACCTGCCCCTTTTTAATAAACGAGGATAACATACTTAATACGGTGCCCTGCAAATTACAAACTTCGTCGTCTAGTTTACTTTTTCCCACATGTGTATGCTGTATGCATGCGCATGCTAATAATCCGAAGTGGCCAAAACACGCCAGGTCAATCATTTTCGTGCTAGATAGTATATTGAATCGGTTGTAAACCTAACCTCGTAACTAATTTGCCCGGCTGTTAATTACCACGACTTTAATTACGACCTGATTTGTGCAGATAGTTCCGACACAAGAACTCCATCAGTTCTCAGACTTCACTTGCTGTACCCCAAAAGTTATACGCTCGGTGATGTTGATGATTTTTAATAGATCGGTAGAATTTCGTAAAAAGAAATCTACGCTCCAGCTATAGCACTTTTTGATCTCAATCAGTTCATTCAGACATGACGGTCATAGGGTTTGACTTTGAGGGGAATACAAAACGTACATCAACATCCGAAAATGATCGTATCACAAAGGAGCTGCATGCGCAATTGATGAGCATGAACTGCTTCGATCGAACTGCATGCGTGGACCCTGCAGAATCGAGCGATCGATCAACCCGTCGATCGCAGTCCGCTAGCTATATAGGTCACCGCGTGTCTTTTCCGTATCGATCAAATATTTAATTCGAACGAGATGTTGGTCGCCGGTGGCCATCAGCGTGGTAACGATCACGGCCGGCCGGCCGGCCCTACCGGGTGAAACGACGGCCACCGTGCATGGGAGACAAATTATTATTCCGGTGATGGCCACATTTTGGCGTCGACATGGCAACAGCAGGAGGTGACGACTGACGACGGCCATTGACAAACTGTCTCTGTCTATTTTAACAAGCTAGCCGGCCCTTTTCCCTCGATTTATTCCGTGTGTGGCACTTCACGGATCATCGACTATATGTCATGAAAACGTGAGTGTGTGAAGAAGAACAAGTTGTGGGAAAGAGGGAACACGCTACTGCAACTTAATTGGGCTGCGTGCATGCGAGTGATTCGGAGGAGGACAGATATTTGAGTGTTTAGGCCAGTTACATAGTTACAAACGTACTAACACAAAAAAGGTGAGGCATGCTTGGGAGCAAAAACAGAACAGGCAGTTTTAGGACGATAGCGATGTAGGCTCCTGTGATAGAATACGTACGAGTTGGGTTAGAAAAACAAGCGAGCGCCTAGATATCAAGCGTCTGAGAATTTTTTTTATTTAGGTTATCCTACTATTTTTTGTTAATTCTAGTTGTAACTTATCAGATTTATAGTTGCAACTCATTGATTCTCAGTTACAACCTAGTTGCATGTATAACTCCCGCATTGCTAAGGTAAATCCAATGGTGGAAGAGGTGAGACATCAGGAGTTCTGAGACGTCTGAGAACTAGCAAATCCCGAAAAACAAACACGAACCAACAGAGTACTAGGAGAGGAGCACACTGGTTTCTACTTGTGTGTGCTTGATTAGGTGGTTGGCTCTTACTAAGCGAAAGGTTAAAGCAAGTACAGTAAGTTGATCTTAGCTGGCTATCTTATAAAAGGTAAAAAAAATCTAACAGAGCACACGTTTCGTATAGAGCCAGACATTGAAACTTTAGTAATCAGTAGCCATACCATATACCTTGTTGCATCCAACAATTTTACTAAGGTCAAAACAACGGGCATGACAAAAACAAATACAATAGAGCACATTGACGACACATGTCATGCGAGCGGGCGCCTGCGACCCTGTGGGCGATCTGGTAGCCGATGTCGAGGATCGGCCGTCGGGCCATTTCTGGTTGCCGGAAGACGACGAAGAAGATGAGCGCGAGGAGGTTCAGATGTTCTGCTCCCCTAGGTACTTCGTCGGGTCCCCTGATCCAGTGTCAGCCTCGCCCCGACGGTTGTCGCGGTCAGAGAAAACACAGGAGAAGAGGCTCCTGCAGAAGAAGGCGATGCAGAGGGCAGCCATGGATTGGGCTTCGTTGCCATCTCCGAAGGTAAACACTAACGCAACATCTCATGTTTTAGGCAGGTCATCGCCGGAGCTTCTACTTCGTCGTCCGCCGCTGGAGCCGACGGTGTTCGTCGAGGAAAACTTCAATGTTGAGGAATGGGTTCGGGTATACAGGAAAGAGCGTTTGAGGAATCATCGTCGGTGGAATGTTGTTTCCCCGGTGCAGAGTCGTCGTCGCCGGCATCCACAACGCTCGCCATGGCGGACAACAGATCACGTAAATTACGCCAAGTTTAAATTTCCGTTCAGATCGGAATCAAACGGGCATAAGGCCCCTGTGGTTTCCGATTTGATCTCGGTCGTAAAATGGGCCATCAGGGCCTGATGTACGATACCCATGCTCAGATGCCCGACAACGTAAATTATGCAAACCAGAGCGGTCATCCCAAACCTTTGAGTAGGGTTTTGGGATTGACCTGGTCGAATACGAGAGGGGTCGCACCTGTCGTTCATCTTTTTGTCATCTTGTCATGTCAACACCCGGATTCTTAATCCCATATGCCTGTTATGCCATACCTCACAATCCCAGGATTACCATTTTTGCGAGACATAACAGAATTGGATACCACAGTACATCATCCATTATAAACCATACATAAGGTCTTACACAAATAGGGATCTCATGATCTAGTTCTTAATACAACTTCAAGCAGCGAAAATACGTAATAATAACGGTAGCGTAGGCGAAGCTCCATCTTCGGGGTCACAGGCAATGCTGACGATGAGAGATGATCCTAGTTGTCGTAACCTTCCTGGGGTCCATCCTCCAGGTACTCCTCTTCATAGTCTAGCCACGAGAATAGCCAGGGACAAAGACATGAGTACTCTTTAAGTACTCGCAAACTAATACTAACAAGTGAAAGTGGTTTTTGATAATAGGACACTAGGCTCTAGGGTTATTTTGCAAAAGCCAGATTTATCTCTACTAAGTTCAGAAGCAAGAGAGCTAGTTGAAGTTTATAACACCTAAATGGGAACTTGTATTGCAAAACACAACCCTGTTGTGGTCAAGTCAAGATCTCAATTCATTTCACAAGTCATTTTGAAAACATCTGACGGGGGAACAGTATGGCCACTCCAACTGTCCATAACCGCGGACACGGCTATTCGAATAGTTTGACACTCTGCAGAGATTGTACACTTTCACCACAACATTCGATACATCCGTCAGGAACAAATCCTGAATTCACCATACTCAGTATGCGGATAATCAATCCTAACCTTTCAATTACACGCCCTAGTATAAGCACCTCTCCTGTGAGTTTGGCCTCCCAACCATGACCAACTGTCATCTTGGGTACTGCACAGGTGGACAATCTTCACAAGGTAGCCTCAGCTCAGACCTTGGCCATGAGGGAACTAATACTAAGGTATATAAGTTTTCAGTCAAGCCCTACCCAATCTTCGGGTATTGTGGTTGTACGGTAAGAATGGGAATGGTATCGCATCCAGACAACCATCAGTTTTATAAAGGGGCTAAGGCTCATGCCTCAACATTTTCATCACCAAAATCATCTGGTGTTCGGAAACACATGTCAAAACATCTCAGTAGAATGATCCATCATTCTAAGGTTTTCATAACCATTTTCACCAAGTATTACCATCTAAAGTTGATCAAGTTTTATGCTTAGCACTAGCATCTATAAGTGGGGGTGAGTACTAATGAGGGGTGGTGAACTAGTGGAGTTTCAACTAAGTTTAATCTGATGCCTTAGGATGACATCAAGATTATCTAGATTAGGCCAAATTTTATGCTCTTTATGCAACCTTCAAATATCTTTCTAGAATGTACAAGTCACTTAAGTAAACTCTAAGGAAGTAGCCTTGATAAAGAAATAAAGTGGAAAGCTTGCAAATAAAACTAGGAGGGGGTATCAAGTGGGTATGATCACATATGCTTAAGGCATATAGTTGGCATGGTAGAAAGCAAGTATTAGCTTGCACAATATCAGTATAAGCTTGCTAAATTGCAAGTTTTAGCTTGCAAGTATTGGCTTGCTCAATCAACTAGTAGTATTAGGCTTGCCTTGTGCAGAGCAGTGGTTGAAGTTCTCCTCGGCTTCTTCTTCGTAGTGTCCTCCTTCCTCCTCGTATCCTTGATCGGTACTAGCGTCTATAAATAAATACGATGTACACAATCACCAAACAATACTTAACTACTCGCAATCATCACACAAAAGGTCCTATAGATGATCTAGCATCATCACTAACATTACAAGATTAAAGCTTAGTTTAATTCCTTTTATTTATAGAAAAGTAATTTCTACTCATTGAAAACTACTTAAGATTTAATATTCTCCAAACCAAACATGGGATCATGTTGACACATGTCATCACCACATATTTTAGTCCATGGGAATGTGATTTAAAGTGGTGTCACAATTTAATAAGGTTTTACCCTTTTATTTTAATTAAATAAAGTGACTAGAAATGCCTATGTGGCATTCTTTTATTACTTGGTCATTATTTCTGTAAGTAAACCTATATAATTTTATATATTCTGAAAAGTATGGTTAAATGTGATTTTTGAGAGTTGGAATTAACTCAAAAGCTATTATGGTTTAAATTTGAAAAATGTTTGAATGCAGAAAAGCTTCTTCCTTGTTATTTTTACCAAGGATGATCTACAGATCCAAATGACTTGAATCCAACGGGCTTGGATTCAGAATTTCCAGACCTTTCTAACAAAATTGGTTTCATTCCAATTGGTTCACTGAATCGACCTGGGTTGATTTTTGAAACTGGGTGCAGAAGTGTGTTTGAAATAAAATGGAAAAGGTTAAATTCAAATGACTGGGCTGCGTGGGAAACGATACTGGGCCGGCCTGCTAAGCACAGCGCTTACGCGGGCTGGTTAAGTTGCGGTCCCCACGCGTTAGTGAGACGAGGGGGTGCGAAGCCGTACGAGGCACTGTGAGCCGTGGGATCTTGTTCTAATCTAACGACTGAGAGTCATCGTCGACGTTGGGGCAACGCCGGTGAGACTGAAACCTAACGCGGTAGGTGGGGCTCATCGGGGCTCAGGCGAGGGTCGGCGAGGTGGGCGAACGACGAAGTCGACGACGGCGAACTTCCTGGTACCGGCAGCTTCTCCTAGGGCGGCTCCAATCGCTGGCCCCCTTCTTCTCTAGTAGCGGCAGGCTCCGGTGAAATTCCGGCGAAGTGTTGCGCGCCTTGCTGCGGGAACAGGGTGGAACGATCAGTGAAGAGAGGGGAGTGAGATGGTTTGCTCAATTCGGCTGGGGGTGGCCTCTATTTATAGTCGCGACGACGAGACCGAACGGGATGGGCAGGCGACGGTGGCGACATGGCTATGGGCTGCTAGAGGCATGGCCGGCGATGGCAATCGCTTGGTGGTCTCCTGGCGATGCTCTACGGCTTTAATGCGCTTGTAGGGGCGGTGGCAATTGGTCTGGAACACGCGATGCTCTGCGCGGCAGAGGCGGCATCCAACGGCGAGCGATGGCTGTGAGGCATGGGGCGGGGAACGGGATGTCTGGCGGTCTCCTGGGTCGGTGGTGATCTTGTATGCACGCGGCGATGGCGGCGCACGGTCTGTGGGCCTGTGTCGAGGGCGGCGCTCTGGCGCATGCTTGGCATGGTTGACAGAGGCACGGGCACGGCGTTACTGGGTGCTCTGGTCGGTGTCTTCGAGGCAGGGCTGGTTGAGAGGGGGTGGTAAGGCATGGGTGATCTCCCAGACATGGTTGGCATGGCTAGTTTCTCTCCTAGCTTGATGTCCACACTGGGGTGACATGGGTGGCTTCGGCTGTTCACCATTGATGGCATTGCCAAGCTTACAGTGGTGCTAGTTCTTGGTTTAACTTGCTAGATGATCTACTAAGGTTGTTGTGAGCTAGAGAGAGAACAAGTTAGGCTCCAATCACTGCTCACAATAGTGTTTAGATTTTAGAAGATTTGTGTCTGCAAGGTGTTTGATGAAATGGCCGCAAGAAATCAAGTTTTGAATTTTGAAAAGATTTTTGGTGGGTGTTCTAGGTTGGTGCTGGTGAGTCTGCATATGCTTGGGGTTTGAAAGTTGAGCTTGTTTGAGTGGTTTTTGAAAAAGTGGGATTTTTTCATATGATAAAGATTCAATTTTGAACTATCCTTTAAACTATGCATTTGAATATTTCTGGATGATCACAAAGTGGGCCTTGATACTTTGTTATGAGTACACTCAAGGGGTGTAAAGATCCAAACAAGTTTCTGTTAAGTTTTGAAAGTTTGGGACATCCAAAGTAGGCATGGGAGTTAAATTGGTCAAAATGACCATTCACTCACTTTGGTTTGTTTTGGTTTATTTGTCTTTGGGAAAAGTGTGGGGATTGTTTAGATGATATTTATTTCACCTAAGAATCCCTTTACAAGCAAAGAAACACATAAGCAAAGCAATTCAAAAGAAATTCAAATTGGGATGCATACACACATGCATGCTTTCATATTTTTATTTAGAAAAGTTTTTGTTAACCCTAATTTTAATGATTAGAGTTTGATGATCCAAGTTAGTATTTTTGGGATGTTACACGTCAACATCCACGCCGCCAGGTAACACCATGGCCGGGAGAGGTGGATCCAGATTCCAACCTGGCTATGGTGGAGGTAGTGCTGGCGGAGGCGCTGTCGCGGAAGCGCCCGCGCAGCCCCGAGCCTCCTCGACGTGGCCGTCCTTCCCCGCCCTCCCGTGCGCCGCCTCTGAGCCCCGACCGCGCGGGGGCGTACCGGCCGCCCGGCCGCCGGTCGCCTCCCCGGCCTCGCTCTCCCCGCCACACGGGCTACCCGCCCAGGTTTGGCCAGGAACGCGGCCACGCCCGCTCCCCCTCGCGGGACCTGCGCCGGACCCGCATGGGCACTCCCAGCAGGGTCGGGTGGAGGGCGGCCAAGGCTGGGCCCGCTCCCCAGCAGGCCAGCAGCGGGAGTCCGAGCTCCGCCAGGAACTGCTGCAGCACGCCTACGTCCGCGCGCCTGCTGATCGCTCGGCTCAGGGGGATTGGCGTCGGGACAGAGACGGCGCGCGCCCTCGTTCTCCCCCCACGTGACGGCACCGGATCCAACGGACCCGTCCAAGAAGAAAAAGAAGAAAGGAAAGAAGAAGAAGAAGCCCTCCTCGGTGTCGGGACCGTCTGCCCTGACCTCCGCACACCCCCCCCGTCGCGCCCAGCAGTAGTTGGAGTACCTCGCGCACTCGATTGCCGGGGGATTCTACTACATTGACATTGGGGGGTGGCAATGACGGTCCTCGCGAACCTCGCCATTGTCTCGGTGGTCGAGGGTCAACAGCTACCGAAAACGGTGGTGATCTCGGCAGCGTTGATCCAGGGGGAGCTGGCGCAGATGATGCCTGGCCATACCTGGGCGGTCAGGGAGATCTCCGCTTTGCAGTTTGCGGTGACGTTCCCGTCTGCCGAGGTCCTTCGGATCACAGCCTGCAGCTCCACGCTCACTCTCCCGATCAGCCAGGTGCATATCTCCATCGAGCCTTCGACTGCCCACCCCGCGACGTCTTCGACCCTGTCCTCTGTTTGGGTGCGGCTCCTCGGCTTCCCAGAGGACGCGTCGGTTCGGTCCCGTTCCATCGTCGATCTGGTCTTCCAGTCCTTCGGCAAGCTGGAGGAGGTGGATGAGTCGTCGCTGGCGGGGTCGGGACCAATCCGTCTGCGGGTTCTGTGCCCTGATCCTCCCCTCCTCCCTGGTCCCCTGCCTCCCTTCTACTTCGGTAGGGAGGGGCGGATCCTGGTCCTGGAGCTCGAGGAGATGCAGGATGTCTCTTCGTCCCCCCCCGCCCCGCTCCACCCCCGTCCGCTGAGGATGGGGCATCCTCGGGGTCAGACTCTTCTGACGAGGACGATGCGGGGGAGGAGGCCAGATCACCGCCAGCGTCTCCGACCGCTCCTCCCCGGGAGGGGTCGACCCACAGCGCCCCCCCGCCCACCAGGCGTCCTTGTCTGCTACCTCATTGACTCTGCCTGACCTTCGGATTTCCCAGTACGGCTCCAACTTTAGCCGATCTACAGACTTCATTGGACACTTGGAGATGGCCCCTCCGTCCAGCGGACGCTGTGACTCCCCCCTTGAGGAGGCTCCGGGGGAGACCGACATGGACTCTGGGAGTGTGGGGATGGAGGTTCTAGCACCCTCTTCCCCGCGCTCTCCGGGCATGGTGTGCTACTCGCTGCCCCGGGGCTCTACGACGACCTCGCCCAGGGCCTCCCCAGCTTCGTCCCCCCGACTCCGGCGCTTCGTGCTGAGGAACCAGCTGCGGTCGTCCCCACCACTCCCGCGGCTGGGCCTCACGCGAAGCAGGTGCGCCCTCCTCGGTCTGTACCCTCTCCTTCACGACACAATGCGCGCCTGGCCAAGGCCAGAGAGGGGTGTGCAGGGATGGAGCCCATGGTGCCTCAGCTGGCAGAGCAGCGGACCGCAACCCGCAACCTGGACCCAGGTACCTCCCTTAGTGTTCCCTCCTATGCTCCCTCCCCCCTCCTTCAGGCTCTCGGTTCTCAGTGCATGACGACACCTCGCTCGAGCATCTCGCCAAGGTGGCTGCTGACAGTGGTGTGGTCTTCCGCGGCGAACGGGGACCGAGACTTGAGCAGATTGCGGCGATTCGGGCCAAAGAGATTTATGAGGTCTCCCTTGCTGCAGCCCGGGCCCGTATGGCCTAGGAGCAGGAGGGAACCTCAACATCACCCGACCCTGGGACACCCGCTCCCGGGGCTAGGACGGATGGTTCTCCTTTGCCTCGCCCCTCGGACGTTGCCCAGGGGACCCCCATAGTTCGGGGGTCCCAGGGGAGACCTCCGAGGTCAGGTTCCAAGCCCCCGCCGGCGGGCAAGCCACGCCGCGTCCCCCTTAAGGGGACTGAACCCCCCCAGATGATCCAATGATGTGGCCAGCCATCATATCGCTCATCTGGAATATCCGGGGGTTCAGAAGCGGCGGTCGAAGGCGCCAGATCAAGGACTACATGCGACAGGAGAATGTGGACATTGTAGGCTTTTAGGAGACGATCAAGCTTGACTTCCACCCCGCCGAGCTTCAGGGTCTGTCCAAGCACAAGTTTCATGGAATTGGCTCCCTGCGTCAGGCCACTCGGGAGGCATCCTCCTGGGTGCCAAGGAGGACACCTTTGAGGTCGATGACATGGACCGCAGGGAGTTCTTTGTGAGCATGGCTCTCACCCATAGACGATCGAACCTCCGTTGGGAGGTCATCATTGTATATGGCCTCGCGGACCATTCTCGGTCCCCGGCCTTCTTGGAGGAGTTGAAGACCAAAGTGGAGAGCTGTTCCATCCCAGTGGTCGTAGCTGGCGACTTCAATCTAATCCGCTCCCCTGATGACAAGAGCTCCTGCAATGTGGACGTCCCACGCATGAGGATGTTCAATGATTGCATCGCTGATCTCGCTCTTAGAGAGATCACGCGAGTGGGTGCCCGCTTCACCTGGACGAACAACCGGGCTGATCCTGTCTGGAGCATCCTCGACCGTGTCCTGGTGTCCGTTGATTGGGAGGTGGCCTTCCCTCTCTGCTCCCTTCGTGCCATCACCAGGGTAGGCTCAGACCACGTACCGCTACTGCTTTCGACGAGGGGGGGGGGGGAGTTCCCCGCCACGGCTGAACCGCTTCCACTTCGAAAACTTCTGGCTGCAGCAGCCAGGGTTTGTGGAAGCAGTCTAGGCCAAATGGCAGGCCGCTGCAGCAACTCCCCCTAGACGTTTCAGTGCGGTAGATGTCTGGCATCACTGCGCCAAACTAGCCCGCCAATTCATGCGAGGCTGGGGGGCTAATGTGGGAGCATCGACTAGACTCCAGAAAGCGGCCCTGCTGGAGGAGATCCAGGCCCTGGACAGGGCGGCAGACTCGGTGGGCCTCTCAGCGGACAAGTGGGCCCACCGTTATGCCTTAGAGACTTCCCTGGTCGAGATCTACAAGGGGGAGGAGCTGTTTTGGCGACAACGTAGCCGCCAGAACTGGCTCCTCCAGGGTGATGCTAACACTGCCTACTTCCATGCAATGGCCAATGGTCGTCGCAGGAAATGATCTATTCCATGCCTCTGGGATAATGAGCACCTCATTGAGGAGGCGGGGGCGTTATCTTCCCATATCTACGCGTTCTATAAGGGGCTCTTCTTGGCAGAACCCCACACTGGGTTCGTGTTGGCGGATGACTTCTGGCCGCTTGGGGCTAGAGTCACAGACGACGAGAACGTGGAGCTCACCCTCCCATTCCTGCCGGATGAGGTTGAGCGAGCGGTGAAGGCCATGAAGGCCAACTCCGCCGCGGGCCCCGATGGCTTTCCGATAGCTTTCTTCCAGACCTTCTGGAGGGACCTTCAACCGGTCATCATGCCCATGGTCCAGGAGTTCTTCACCGGGACCCTCTTGATGGGCCGGTTGAACCTTGGTGTTATCACCTTGATCCCTAAAGTGATAGGGGCCTCGGATATTTGGCAATTTAGGCCCATTACGGTCCTCAATGTCATTCAACGGCTGTTTGCGAAGGTTTGTGCGTCACGCCTCGCACCGGTCATGGAGCGCCTCACCCACCAGTACCAATTTGCCTTCCTTAAGGGCAGATTTATACATGATGGGATCCTCGCCCTCCACGAGGTCATCCACGAGATCAAGTCCAGAAAATCGAAAGGCATCTTCTTGAAGCTGGACTTCCAGAAGGCCTACGACCGTCTAGACTGGCGCTTCCTTCGTCAGGTCCTTATTAGACGAGGATTTGATGAACGCCTGATCTCCTGGTTGATGCAGTTCGTCATGACCGGGAGCACCGCGATTAACATCAATGGCGAGATTGGCCCTTACTTCCGCCCCTCCTGCGGTGTGAGACAGGGGGACCCCCTTTCCCTTCTCCTCTTCAACGCGGCGGTGGATGC
Organism: Avena sativa; assembly: GCA_916181665.1. Taxonomy (NCBI): domain Eukaryota; kingdom Viridiplantae; phylum Streptophyta; class Magnoliopsida; order Poales; family Poaceae; genus Avena; species Avena sativa. Next base: position 157,365,399 of record OV702294.1, on the reverse strand, counting down.
CCTCACGGAAATGCTTGAGAAAGCCAAGGGGGCCGGCCACATTTCCGGTGTGGTCGGCCACCTTATTCCCGGGGGGGGCTCACTCAGCTCCAGTACACGGACGATACCCTGATTATGATTGAGGGCTCTGACTTGGACATTGCGAACCTCAAGTTCCTCCTGTTATGCTTTTAGGAAATGTCAGGACCGCGGATTAACTTCGACAAAAGCGAGATCATTGCGCTGGGGTTCCCAGAGGATGACCAGCAGAGGATAGCAGACAACTTCAACTGTCGGCTATCCTCCTTCCCCATCACTTATCTGGGGATGCCGGTCCGCGACACCAGGATCCTCATTAGGGACCTGGATCTTCTCGTGGACAGGGTGCGGTCGAGATCCGAACCCTGGTGTGGGAGGTTCACCTCTAAAGGTAGCAAGACTGTCCTGATTGACTCCTGCCTGTCCAGCTTGCCCATGTACATGATGAGTCTCTACCTCCTCCCCGAGGGGGTACATGGCTCATTCGACAAAGAGTTGTCTCGCTTCTTCTGGCAGGACCCCTTGGGTCGCCAGAAGTATCACATGGTCAAGTGGGCAGACATTTGCGCCCCCAAGGAGTTTGGGGGCATAGGTATCCTCTCCTCGCGCCTCTTAAATAAGGCACTGTTGCTGCGCTGGGTTTGGCGGATCCTTCGAGAGGATGGGGGCCTGTGGCTCAAGCTCATCATGGCCAAGTATCTTCAGGGCCGACCTCTCTTGGACTGCAACCGCCGTGACGGTTCCCAGTTTTGGCACTCCATCCAGGAGATCAAGAACGAAATCTGGCTTGGGGCAACTTTCGCTGTTGGGAACAGGGAGGGAACCATGTTCTGGCTGGATTCCTGGCTCAAGGAACGCCCCCTATGGGTGGTGTGCCCGCGCCTCTTCGCCATTTGTTCTGATCCATCGCTGCGAGTATCCGACACGATGCTAGAGGGAACATGGAACATCTCGTTCCGTCGCACCTTTGGCCCGGAGGAAACTGAAGCATGGAGAGAACTTAGGGCGGAACTCCCAGTTTCCCTGGCAGCCGCTCCGGATGTGGTGTCTTGGAGCCTTTCTCAGTCCGGAGCTTTTTCGGTTGGATCGGCCTATCGAGCCCTCTTTGGTCGTGTAGCCCTTCCCTGGACTAAGGCCCTCTGGAAGGCCCCCCTTCCGCTGAAGACTAAGATTTTTGTTTGGCAGTTACTTCACGATAGGCTACCCTCAGGGGTAGAGGTGTCCAAGCGACATGGGCCGGGGGATGGTTTGTGCCCTTTATGTGGGATTCCCGAAACGGGCGCCCACATAATGTTCGCCTGTCCCGCTGCCCGGTTTCTGTGGAATTTCACGCGAGAGGCATTGGGCCTAGACTGGCAGGCCCATGATCTCGGTGAATTCCTAGAAGCCCAAGCAAACCGGGCCGGAAAAAGGCCGCCGCTTGTTCTGGCTAGTGTTTGCAGCGATGTCCTGGTCACTTTGGAACATCAGGAATAAGATGGTGATCGAGAAGGTTCTCCCTAGGCGTGCATCTGACTCGGTTTTTCGCTTTCTGGCCTCTCTGTAGCTCTGGTACCCGTTGTGTAGGTAGCGGGACAAGGCGAGGCTGGACGCTACTCTTCAGCAACTCTTGGAGGCGGCTCGGCGGCTCCCCCCTAGTCCAGCTTAGCATGCTTTTATTTTCGGTGTTGCTCTCGCTTGGCGAGTTGGTCTTTCCTGTTTGGGCTATCTTGTGCTGTGGCCCAATTTATGTGATGTTTGGGATTTCGTACTTTACTACTTGTGTGGAAGGTTGCTTTATTTATAAAGCGGGGCGAAAGCCTATCGAGAGGTAGTGCTGGTAGCGGCGCTCCTCTCGTCAATAGTCAAAGTAACTTTCAGAGGCAACAACCGCGGTTTGAGCGGGGAGAAGGTTCGGGCTACGGCGGCGTCGAACAAGGTTTTGACTCCAATGGAGGGGCTCTTCGAGGTTCCCAAGGCCATCCTCCTCATCAGCACTGTAACTTTGAGCCAAGGTACGACGCGGCTCAAGGTCATAATATGCAGCAAAATCGTGGAGGGGGAAACCGTTGGCAACAAAGTAACAATTGGCCGGAGGAGCAAGGTAACTTCGGCGCTCCCTCTTTCGGTGGCAATTTTGGCGAGTTCAATGAGGGGTATTACGAACCTCGTCAAAACTTTGGCAACAATTTCAATGGAAACATTTTCAATGGTAATCAGCGCTACAATCGACCTGTTCGTCAATCTGGGTATGGGGGCCGTTATCGTGGTGGACGTAATAGCAGAGGAAGATTTAGTGGTTCTAGCTCAGGGGGCCGTAATACTCCCACGGAGCAGCAAGAAATTCTACAAACCAAAGACGCGGCGGCAGTTGCCGCGCAGCTGTTGATAGCAGCAACTCATGTGCAATAGCCCTCTGCTTCGCGGACGCCGGTAGCGGTACTTGCAGGTAATCAGGGGCACCAAGGTCAAAAGCCTGTGATCCCAGCGGCAGACATTTCAGTTCATGAGACAAACAAGCTGGCCAAAAAAAAGATAAATCTGATGGGGTTGTTTGTTTCAGATGTGAGGATAGTGGCCACTTTGCAATCGATTGTACTGATGTTCTATGCTTATACTGCGACTCGGCTATACATGTTTCAGAAGCTTGCCCCAATATCTCTATGCCTAAGCCCACGGCCATCATGTATGGGCTGTGTAGAGATGCTCTACTATTTTTTGAAACCCCAAAATCGGAAGGAGTTGTGTCCAAACGGATGAGTGGAAAAGAAGGCAAAATCGGAGTTCAAGGCGGTGTCCTTTCTATACACCAAGTGGTCAAAGAATTAGAGTGGGTTGTTCCAGGTAATAAGCAATTTGATATAGCTCCCATGGGGCCAAATTTATTCAGTGTATCCTATGCAACAAAGGCGGATTTTTCAAGAGCAAGGAAAATTAACGACATCAAGGTTGGTGGCACACCATGCACTTTGTTTTTTGAAGAGTTGGAGGCTCAAGAGGCAGCATCATGGCATTTTGATGACGTGTGGGTTAGAGTTAGAGGTTGCCCAAAGGAATTAAGAGATGATTACTTGGCCCTCTTTGCTGTTGGGTCTCTTATTGGAAAGACTAAAGAAGTCGACATGGCTTTTACTCGAGAGCATAAAATTGTTCGTATGCTTGTTCAGTGCTACAACCCAACTCCGATTCCAGCAAAAGCCTCTCATTCTTTTGATGGAGAGGGTTATGACATTTATTTTGAGGTTGAAGGAACCACACCAGTGGGTTCAGAAGATCAGGAGATGAAAGATGCTAATTTTGAACCAGATAATGACGCAAATAAGGAAAAGGATAATAACTCTGAGAATGGCAAGCAGGATCACATAGGCAAGGCTGCAGCAAATGACACGAACAGTAGTGTCTCTGAACAGCGAGGTTCAGAGATGACCTCAAAACAAAATAGCAATATGGCACCACCTACTGCTGGCAAACATTTTAGTTCAGACCTAGTGCTCAAATTTGGTTCTTTTGACTTGCCTTCTCGGAAGTGGGGAGACCGTGTTGAAGAGGAGCAGGATAGCTTACCTTCTCCAATGGCCAGGTCAGCACCTGCAGCAGTAAAATCTTTCATTCAGAAAGAGGGTTCTACAAATGCTTTTGTCAATCCATCTGTTCCGTGTGCTCCTACGCAAAAGGCTGGTTGGGAGGCTGCCGCAATTCCTGCCGCAGCAAGATTTCAGGATGTTTTCGCTGCCAAGGCGAGCGACTTGACTGCGGCTGTACAATCTAAAGGTGTTTCTCCGGCCGTGACACGGGCTACTGCCACAGCGTCGCCGGTACCCTTTTCGCTCGCGTCGGATATTGCCGATCAAGAGGTTATCGTCGCAGCTATTGCTCGAGACTACGAATGTAACAACCACGTTGCTATCACTCTGCAAAGCTCTAAGACCAAAGGGTCCAAAATTCAAGTGTGCTCTTCCTTGATGGTTGGATACTCGGACGGGTCGCATGACACGAAGCATGAGGCCAATCATGTGGTGCCACTGCGTCTCACTTCATCGCCACCGCCATGCAGTCCCTATGGATTGTTGATGGCGTCGCAGAGCCCGCAACAGGTGGCTGGGGCGCTTCATGTGGAAGTGTCGGTCGCCTCTTCGCTACCACAAACTCCAGTTGGGAGTTCGTGGTTCAGCGCTTCGCCATCTACGCCGCGGGGGACAGGAGCGTTCCTAGGCGGCCGATACTCGCAGGCTGACGTGGTTGCTTTCGGCGGCGTTCCGGTGGCAGGAATACATTCGAGCGATCGTATTCGTGCCCAGCCAAACGCCGACGCTACACAGATGGAGCAAGCCCAACTGATTGCACAAGGCCGAGATAATGCTGCTGCTGCAGGTAACAAGTTTGTTTCAAGCTTTTCTATAGCTTCTATTTCTAACGATGTGGTTGTAGATAGGGCCGCTAAGTTAGGTGTATCACTAGGTTCTTCTCCTGGTCAAGTGAATGAATCAATTAGTAATATAAAGGATATAGACCTTCAACATACCTTGGTCATTTTAAAAAAGAACGAGAAGAAAGTTAAGAAAGGAGTCTTTTCTGCGAGCAATTTAACTATGACTGAGGCTAAAGAGCTCAGTCTAGACCTAGAGGAGGAAGAGCAACAAGGCTCACAGGGTCATGAGGACCCTATTTCCCCTATCCTTAAACAAAAGAGATCATACAAAAAAAGATCAACTGTGGTGTCAGACACAAGACGTAGTGTCAGAATTAGTTCTAAAAGAAAATCTTGATGAAAGGATCTTTTTGGAACAGTGATGGCTTTAGAGACCCGGCAAAACACTCAATAGTTCATGAAACAATTAGAGAAAACAAACTAGATTTTTTTGCTATTCTTGAAACGAGAAGAGATAACTTTTCGGCACCTTTTTTAAGAAATCTTTTGGGGGGCCTTGATTTTGTTTGGTACTGCTTACCCCCCATTGGAAGATCTGGTGGCATTTTAGTAGGCCTAAATTCACAAACCTTATCAGTTAGAAATATCGTGTCTGGAGAACGGTGTGTCAAGTTTCACTTATCTTCTAGATCCGATAATTTTAAATGGGCACTAGTTGCTGTTTACGGAGCTGCTCAAGATGCCCAGAAAGGAGAGTACTTGGCAGAGTTGGTCCGTTTTTGTGAGAACGATGAGCTACCTATGTTAGTCGGAGGTGATTTTAACATTATTAGAAGACCAGAGGAAAAAAATAACAACAGTTTTAACGCTAGATGGCCATTCATCTTTAATGCAATCATTGAGAGCCTCGACCTCAGAGAATTAGCTCTGTCAGGTAGGCAATTCACTTGGGCCAATAGAAAAGAAAACCCAACGTTTGAAAAGCTAGACAGAGTGCTAGCTAGCATTTCGTGGGAGCAGAAATTTCCACTAGTTAGTGTGAGAGCTCTAACGAGGTCGAGCTCTGATCACACTCCTCTTCTTATTGACTCTGGCGAACAAGCTCACCGTGGCAATAAATCTCAATTTTCTTTTGAACTAGCATGGCTGGCCAAGAGGGATTTTATGAGATGATAGCGAGAGAGTGGGCTGTCATTTCTGAAGGAAAAAACCCAATGGAGCTCTGGCAGAATAAGGTCCGCCACCTTCGGAATTTTCTTAGGGGTTGGGCAAGAAATTTAAGTAGCATGTATAAGATTGAAAAGGAAAAGCTTTTGAATGTCATTGACTCACTTGACATTAAAGCCGAAACCACGCCTCTTAGTACCTCCAAGAGAGAGGAACTTAGAGAGGCTAATGATAAAATTGCCAAACTCCGGCGTGATGAAGAAACCAAATGGGCACAGCGTGTGAAAGTAAAACACATTCAAGAAGGAGGAAATAACACTAAGTACTTTCATCTAATTGCAAATGGCAAGCATCGAAGAAAAAAGATTTTTCAACTCGAACAAGATGAAGGGACAATTATAGGTCAAGAAAACATCAAAAACTACATTACGGAGTTTTATAAAAAGTTGTTTGGGGCATCGGCCCAGAATAGCTTTTCTTTAATTGAATCGGAAATTGGAGACATTGCACAACTTTCTGAAGAGGAAAATATTATTCTTACAGTTTACAGAAAAAGAGGTGTATAATGCAATTATGCAAATGGAAAAGAATAAAGCTCCGGGGCCAGATGGGTTTCCTGTTGAATTTTACCAAACGTTTTGGGAGATAACTAAATACGATCTGATGAATCTTTTTCAGAAGTTTCATAAAGGTGAATTACCTTTGTTTCGGTTAAACTATGGTACTGTGATCCTATTACCTAAAAAGGATAACGCAGTGCAGATTCAACAATATAGGCCGATTTGTTTGCTTAATGTGAGCTTCAAATTTTTTACAAAGGTAGGAACAAATAGGATCACCGATGTGTCTCAAAAAGTTATTAAACCAACCCAAACAGCATTCATGCGAGGGCGCCATATTCTAGAAGGGGTGTTAATTCTGCATGAGACGATCCATGAACTTCATAGGAAGAAAATGGATGGGGTCTTATTGAAAATAGATTTTGAAAAGGCATATGATAAAGTGAAATGGTCGTTTCTTGCAACAAGTAATGCGTATGAAAGGTTTAGATTCTAAATGGTGTCATTGGATAGATGAGTTTGTTAGTCGCGGAAGTGTTGGAATTAAAGTAAACGATGACATAGGTCATTATTTCCAAACTTTCAAAGGTTTAAGACAAGGAGATCCCCTATCTCCTATGCTTTTTAACCTTGTGGCGGATATGTTAGCAATTTTGATCGCTCGAGCGAAAGAGGATGGTCAGGTCGAGGGTCTTATTCCTCATTTAGTTGAAGGAGGGATATCCATAGTGCAACACGCGGGCGATACAATAATTTTTATGGAACACAATTTGGAAAAATCTCTTAACATGAAGCTCTTCATATGCATCTTCGAACAGCTATCAGGTCTTAAGATAAACTTCCACAAGAGTGAAGTATTTTGTTTGGTAGGGCTAAAGAAGATCAGGAGCAATATATTAACTTGTTTGGGTGCGAGGCTGGGTCATTCCCATTCAGATATTTGGGAATCCCTATCCATTTTCGCAAGCTCAAAAATGGTGAATGGAAACCCGTTGAAGATCGTTTCGAACGAAAACTTGCGAGTTGGGTTGGCAAGCTTTTGTCTTATGGGGATCGACTTGTGCTAATTAATTCAGTATTAACTAGCCTTCCGATGTTCATGTTATCCTTCTTTGAAATACCTAAAGGGGTACAGAAAAGATTGGATTATTTTTGCTCGAGTTTTTTTTGGCAAAGTGATGGACATAAGAGAAAGTATAGACTAACTCGGTGGAACATCATATGACGACCTAAAGACCAAGGGGGACTCGGGGTGGAGGTACTTGACATTAAAAACAAATGCCTGATAAGTAAATGGTTGTCTAAGATATTAAATGAACAAGGAGTATGGCAAAAGCTCATACACAATAAATACCTCCACTCTAGTTCGCTGCCTCAAGTCAAGGCAAAACCCTTAGACTCCCCTTTTTGGAAAGGTCTTATGAAAGTTAAAGATGAATTTTTTGACCGGGGCGCTTTCAAAATTGGAAACGGTGAGCAAACTCGGTTCTGGAAAAATACATGGCTGGGCAATACACCATTATCTCATCAATATCCTATCTTATATAATATTGTGTAGCGGAAACATGTCACTGTAGCAAATGTCTTAGCACACACACCATTAAATATTGGTTTCAGACAAGCGCTAACAGGCAATAGAGGGGCAAGATGGGTTCATTTAGTGCATCGTTTGATGACCATCAACTTAACCGAACAACCAGATGTATTTGTTTGGAAGCTAACAATCTCTGGTTCTTTCACAGTAAAATCGCTATACCTTGACCACATGAATGATCATACTAGATAATTGCGAAAATACATATGGAAAATAAAAGTACCACTTAAAATAAGAATTTTTATGTGGTTCTTACAACGAAAAGTAATTCTCACGAAAGACAACTTGATAAAAAGAAATTGGCAAGGATGTAAGAAATGTTGTTTTTGTTCTCAGGATGAACCAATACAACACTTGTTTTTATCTTGTCCCCTTGCAAAAGTAGTATGGCGTATTGTACATATGGCTTTTAATTTATCCCCTCCCACTAGTATTAATAATTTGTTTGGTAACTGGTTAAGGGGGGTGCCTGAGAAAGATAAAGTACAAATCCGATTTGGAGTATGTGCTCTTCTTTGGGCCATATGGAACATACGAAATGATTATATCTTTAACAAAGCAAAAAATACTTCTTTCATGCAGGTTATCCCACAGGCTACTCATTGGATCCGTTCATGGTCCTTCCTGCAATCTATGGAGCAGCGCGAGGCTACGGATGCTGGATGCAGCCGAATAGAGTCGGTGGCACGAGATTTATACAGCCGGTGCAACTAGCGTTTTGATTATAGGTTATCATATTGATGCAGAGCCACTTTATGTCCTCCTTTCTATTTAGATGGTTGATATATGTATCAACCCTGTGCGATCCATGATGTAATCCTTTGTAATACTTTAACTATAATAAATTTAATAAAAAGGTCGTATGCATCTACCGATGCAGAGACCGGGGCTAAGTCTCCATTTCGAAAAAAAGAAAAAGAAATAGAGCACATATTTCTCCTACATAGAGGTTGATATCAGGGACTCATCAGCAGCCAAACCATACACGGTTGTTGGTGCATAGAACAATGTTAACAAAGTCTAAACAGCTGTCATGACCCAATAAAAAGTCCAATAGAGCACACGTTTCTTGTCTGGAGAAGCTGGCATCAGGAACCCAGCAGCCAGACCATAAGTGGCTACATCGAGCAGCGTTAACAACCCAAAACAGCAGACGCGACAAAAAAACACAAACATAGAGGCTGACCTAGCAGCTAGACCATATACAATTGCTACATCAAGCGGTGGTGGAGCTAGAGAAATGACGATCCAGGTGCACGGTGGTGCCCCAGCTACAAAATTACTTGTATTCGGGGTTCTACAAGGGAATTCACTTTTACCATGTGTCTTGTGCACCCCCAAGGATGCATGTGGATCCACCCCTGACATCAAGCAATGTTACCAAGGTCAAATCAGTAATCACGGTAAAAAAAGTCTAACAAACACTCATTTCCTGCACAAAGGTTAACATCGAGGAACTAATAACTAGACTAAACAGTTGCTACATCGAGCAATGTTATCATGTTCAAAATAAGAGAGTGACAAAAACAGATCCGCTGGAGACACTGACATCGTGGCGCAACAAGCTCAAATACCGCGTGACATCGATCAGAGTCAAAATCGCATGTATAACCAAAAAATTGAAATCTACCATGTGCCGGCCAAGATTATACCATGTTTTTTATGAGTTCGTGGCAAAATAGGACCGCGAAGAAGAACAAGAAAAAGTGTCTCCATATACCATGAGAAAAAACTAAATCATGATACAAGTCAGATGTTCTACCACGCTCGACAGACCAAATCATTGGGGATGGCAACTTTTCTAGTGGCGATCACATAGCCAATCATCTATCACCTTAACGAGAAATAGTATTGTCATCTCCGTCTATACCGCGAGGCCGTACCATGCGGTGCTGTCTCAAGAAAATTGAACTGGCAACCTATTGTGAAGGGATCCCTAGCATTTTCGCACCAAGACGTGACAAAAACAAATAAAAATCCATTCATCCACAACAAAAGAATCACAAAGTAGAGGAGAACCACCACAGAGGAGCCGCCTTCTTCATGACCATAGCCACACCTACACTTCCACATCCAACCTCCATCATATCCATTGTACCATAGTTGTCAGATTGATTCATTCACAGTTGATGGGATTGCAAGACTATATATCTAAAAATTCTCTCAAGAATTATTATATAATATTTATGATTCTTGATCAATCATGAGTGAGTAGTTCTCATAGGTTGAGAGTTGAGGCCTAGGCTCGCAATAATATGTGCATCTTTTGATACAGGATTCTTTGCATATTTGCAGTAATCTATACATATGTGTTTGTATCTAGTATTTTTCCTCGATCTTAGGACATGTCAAGTACCCAAGACCATGAATATCAATGAAGGTAAAGAGGAGAGAGTAGGGGGACACCACGGCTATTCGAAACCTGGTGAGAGTAAGTGGAGTATAGTATGTTGTAGGTAATTCTTGAGGAAATCACAATGGCATAACATAGCTTAATGTTTTGGTCTGTTTATCTTAAGAACTGTTGGAGCCCCACAATAGTCATAAGAGTAGTGCTTGGACAACGAACCCATAGTGATGTGGTAGTAGCCTATAGTGTTGTTAGAACGAACCACCCATAATTTTCTCCAAATCTTTATTATGTTGTTATACATTCGTGATTCTTATTATCTTTTCTATCATATTTGCGTTTGCATAGCTGCAGGTGAATTTTTTCCCTGGCCTACTTTCATCTACTGGTAAAACCTACAAAAAGTCAACGTTTGGTCCTGTAAGCAAAAGCTCTATAAATTTCTTAATGTTTTGTTCAAAGTAATTTCCATCAAGCAGATTCTTCCCAACGATTCGATAAACCTAAGTATTCTAAGGAAAATACAATCTATACTACATCAGTAATCCATATCAAAAGTATCAAGAATATGTAATGCTTGAGAATTCTATGAACCAACGGTTTCATTAAGATATGCATCAAGATCATTGAGTTCAAGATATGATTATATTTTGATCGAGAAGAAGCAAAGAAAAAAACTTGGGGGCATAGATATTATGTTCAATAGTGAATCAAATATGATCAATATGAAGTCCGTGTGAAGATCAAATAAATAAGATGAAGTTCAACAGAGAACATTATAGGTAGCTATGGTTGGGCTGATCAGTTGAGTCTAAGTTAAGTCTAAGTTGATCAAGTCTTGAAGCAAGTAATTCAAGTGAAGAATCTCTTATGGCTTTCAAGAAAAAATTTCTTATGGCTTTCACGTTATGAAAAATGTTCGCCGGATTTAAAAATGTTCAGGGGTTTAAAAGAAATATTGAGAGACCAAAAATAATATTCACATAGTTAAAAAATGTTCATGGACTTTAAAAATATTCACTTCTTCGAAAACATAAAATATTCTTAGTTTAAAAAACTTACTTGCGTATTAACAAAATCACGGGTTTGAAAAGAATGTTCGTATGAGAAAAACTCAGTTAAAAATAGTTGGTCGGGAGGTTCAAATAAAAATGTCCATGTGAGGAAAAATTGTTCACAAATTCAGAATAATTGTTCATGATTTTCAAAAATCTTTTCATGTATTAAAAAATAATTCATATAGTTTTTTCAATGGTAGGAAATAATGGACAATAATGGAAAAACGACATAGAAATAAAAAAAACGGGTGGGTTCGAACTTGCAAAAGAATTGCGACGGGAAGCTTGATTTTTAGCGGAATACGCCACATGAAGCTTGAAAAAAAATCAATCGGAGTCTAAGCTCACTAGAGCGCTTTATTTTGAAAATTCATAATGATATTTGTAGTTCACAAAAAATACAAAAAAAAAATATACTCCCTCCAACCCATATTAGTTGAATTGGATTTTTCTAGATTTAAATGAATCTAGACACTATTTCGTATATAGGTTTATCCAAATTTTGCCAAATCCAAGTCAACTAATATGGGTCAGAGAAGTACATAGATTCAATGATGTATACTTTAAGTGTTCAAATTATGAATCATAAATACGTTGTGCCGTGGGTTACATAAGAAAGAAAAAATCCGACAAGATTGAAGGTGCACATTCACACATTTAGATCTACTCCCTCCGTTTTAAAATATAAGATGTTTTTGGTTTGCAAAGAAAATTTATCTAGACTTTCTTTTAGTATGTAGGTTCACTCCAACGGAGGGAGTATAATGTTTCTTTTTTATAGAGTAGAGTACAATATAATTCGAATTTATATTTCACACACTTAGAATGTGCATATTTTTGCCAGAATTTTTTAAAACTTTATTTTTTTCAAATGTTTAAAATAAAAGGTTTCGTGGAGGCCGGGAGCCAAATTAATGCACTCGCACGAAACCTTTTATACTTTGGTGCGGCCGTATTATAGTCCCTATGTTGGGCCAGCCCACGTTCGGCAGCGTGAAGACGAGGTCGGCGATAAGTCTCGCACCGAGCTAAGCGAGATACAGTGCCTGCGCCAGATACAGTCCTGACAAAAAGAGTACCTTGCTGTAGAATCCAATCTTGAGTGAGTTGGCTTGGCCCGGTGTGGGTCCCTCGCCGCTAGCTAATTGTAAGTACTAGTAGATCGTTCTTAGCACAATGGCCTCATGCCTGAAAGCTGTAGCCAAATTGCCCAGCATGTTCCAAGAGTATCAAGTTCTGCTGCGTGCAATTTTACGCACCTACGTGTCCATCTCACGCGTCTTCAGTACTGACACGATGCCCAAGGAGAGGCTTCAAACGTGTACTAGTATCTGTTCCAGAGGCCGACCCAGAGTATGAAATTAGGGCTAAACAGTCAGTTAAGCCGCTCAGCAGCAAAGCTTTTCATGCTCGGGGCCGAAGTCTAAAAGCTCGGCCAGAATACCAGAAACTAGCTGACCTCTGTTGACCATATAGCAAGCACAAGTCACGTGCCTGGTTCTTTCCGGAAATGAATGGCGGATCGTGATTCATAAAGCAGCTGTTTTTCGAGCGAGTCTTAACTTCGCTGTCCGCCATTTGCCGCGGTGAATGGCTTGATGGCCGGGATATTGCTGACAGCATCTCTCCTGATTCCTCATTTAGCTGAATCTCCAATCGGCTACTTCCAAAGCTACTTGTTTCACGCAAAGTTACTTTCCTGCAACCTGCATCCCTAGTCGATTCCCTGGGCCTCTTCTTCCGAAACTTGCTGCTAGTGCTAGTGCGTCTTTGCGTTCTTAAATCCTTCGCTTCTTTCGGTCACCATGCATCAAACCCGTTGGCCGAACGAGTACAGTTCCCACCCGGCCGGAGCTCTCCCTCCTACAGTTGGCAGGAAGCGTTTCTGAACTGTGACTCGCGTTACGTGTCCGCTCTGTTTACTGTATGCTTCGGGTCAACAGCGAGTTGGCCGCAACGCAACGAGACCGTACGTACGGGTACTGTACCTACATGATGTACCACGAGTTTGGCTTAGAACGCAGCGGTGACTTTTCCATGGATCCATCCAGTTTGAGCGTTCAGAAACTTTTTTTTTTTGAGCGTTCAGACACTTAACAGCACGCACGCACGCACGCAAGGGTGACTTTCGACGGGGTAAAAGTTTACCGCAAACCGAGATGTTAAGCCGTTCTTGCGTGTGGACGTGGTTGATTGCAGGACAGCGGTCACTCCTCACTTGTTTGTACACATCGGTAATAATAGGCCGGTCAAGATGGTTAAATGCTTCGTCCATCGGTTCTGTAAAACTACGCGCGCACGCACGCTCTACTTAGCCCCTGGACATGGCCATACTCTTCATCATCGGATACGTTAAACTAGTAGTAGTACCGTCGCTTAATTACTACATACAGCTGTTAGTGTGCTACGGCATGGGCGCTCGACGTACTACGTAAGACTAAAGTAAGGCTGTTAACAGCCTGTTGCCCTGCCATCTTAGCTTGACAATCAGAGAGTCAGATACATATACTATACTACTCATATAGCGTATAAACTAGGACTGACTGCAGGCAGGTGCATCGATCGGTGACGGTATCCTTAACTTGCTGTCAGAACGGCGGGGCGCGTGCACCGCATTGCATCGCCCATTAAATGGGCTGCCGTTGGCATCGATCCAGGACGGCTCGATCGTACCTAGGCGGTCATAGACCGGTTCTGACTGAGCCATAACGACTGTATTATTCGCTCCCGTTCATCTCTGCTCTTGATCGAGATCGCAATTAGTAAGGGTTTTTCTCTACGGTCGTCGATCAGATGCTGCTGGCGGCGATAGAGCGCGTTCTTTGTACTTGTAGTACCGTGTCTGCAACTGCAAGGCCAAGCTCTTGAGCTCGTGATTCATACCTGTCCGGTGCTGCATAGATTCGATCCGGTGCGGCCGGTTAGAGCAAATACAATAAGATCTAGTCAGCCGACTATAAAAACTAAATTAATATATATATATATATATATATATATATATATATATATATGCTTAGTTGGAGAAAAGAGAATATGAGAGAGAAGGGGGTGAGCTCTCGTGCAAGAGTCAGCTCTAGTATGTGCTTCTAGGCATTATGTGAGAGTGTCAAGTGTGCCATATATTCATAAAGTAGTACACTTTTATAGTTAACTATTATATATGTTGGCTATAAGATTGGCTCTAAATGACGTGTCATTGTCTTATAGCCAGCAGCTGGCTCTACTATTGTTCTTGCTCTTAAGAGCAAGTACGATAAGGGTGAGTCAGCTGACTATAAGACTTAAAATATTATATTTGCGCTGAGTTGGCAGAAAGAGAATATGAGAGAGAAATGAAGCGGGCTCTCATGCAAGAGCCAGCTCTTGCACGTGCTCCTAGACACTTTGAGAGATTGAAAGGTGAGCCATATGTTAATAAAGTAATATATTTTTATAATTAACTATTATACATGTTGGCTATAGTATTAACTATAGATGACGTGACAATAACTTATAGCCGGCAGTCGGCTGTACTATTGAACTTGCTCTAAGCAACAAGTTCGAGCGTTATCTTTATATATGTAGTGGGATTCGCGAGAATGCGAGATCGTGATAGCAAGTTGATTATACTCGTACATTTATACTCCAACGTGTTTTTTTAACGTGTGTACTCCAACGTGTTAGTATGGTGTGAGTTTGTGCGCGACCTCAGATACTACAGCTGTATACCTGTTGAGAGGCCTCAAAAAAAAAATCTTAGGGGTAAGAACATCTCCACCGAGCCAATACATTCAAGCACTACCGGTGTGAATCTGTTCGAGCGGACGTCTAGGCGGTGAAAACCGTTTCAACGGTCCGACCCAAACAGCCATGAGTTTTTGGGCGATTCATTTCTAGCCTAAATATGTGCTAGGAATGCGTCGTCCCGGACGCGACACGGACAACGCGTGTCCTCCCTCGTGTCCCCGCGTTCGTGCATGGGCCCACATGGCAGTGATTGGGCACGTCCATGACGCCGGCTTATCTCCCGACGACGAGAAAGGCTTCCGTCACCATCGTTTTCCATCGGTTCTGGCGTCGTTTTCAGTAGGTTCCTGCCGTGCTATAAAAAAGGGGCAAGCCCTCGTGGAGTAGCGGGGTAGCACCGCACCTCCGAAAACAGTCATGCCTAGCCCTCGTCTTTCTCCCTGCACCAGTCGCAGCCCACCCTCTCGCCTCTCCCCTCTTCTCCATGCCCTCCACGCAACCCACCCGATGGTCGCGCCGTCAACGACAACGAGGATAGCGGCGACGGCTCCGACGAAAACGATAGTGTGGCACTGTAGCATCGGAGGACCCGCAGGCCTTCGCCGCCGCCGTACAGAGGCAGGGGTCAACCGATCCATTGGCGAGCGCTTCAGTTTCAACATTCTCGACCATGTCTTCTATTGCATCACATCCGGCAGCAAGAACTTAGGGAGGCATACATCGACTGCTTCCGCGCCTCCCGTGTCAACCCCGGTGACCCGGTCCCGCGTGCCCGCCTCGATCGAGCTCGAGAGGAGTTAGACGTCAAGAAGACGATCTTCCGCTCTCTCGAAAATGAGTGGAGTCTCTACGAGCCATATCCAATCCCTCCTATTGAAACCTCTAGGCTGCGCCGTGGCGCCCACTCACCTGCATGACGCTGACACACCAGCAACATCCACCACCGCCGGCGTACTATTTGCTGAGGCCATTGCCGTCGCCGCCGCCAGCACCACCATAGTCGTGCCGACCACCATATGTTCTAGCCATACCTTGGGTTATTTTAATTAGTTTTTTATTTTCCATATGTAAAGTAAGACTATTTGTGTAATGTATGCGAGTTTTTTTAATGTTCATATTTAAAAAAAAAAATCGTTCTGACCGATCCGAACACCTCCCATGTCCGAAGCGAGTCGGGCCCTGTGGAGATGCCCCCAAGACACCACCTTGAGGGTTGATGCTTCCATGGACAAGTGTACTGGGAAGCATGATAAGACGTGCGTACGCGCCGGGTTCGATCGTGCCGTTAGATAAATGCATTTGGACAGGGCAGGGGCGGACGAGGTAGGTCCATCATAGCTTACAAGTAACTGCGTGCTGTGCGTGCGGTGACGACAGTACGTGTACCTAGGCCACGTACCGTCCGTCGATCTGCCGGCCGGTACTAATGATCGATCGATAGGGCGTGTTCCTTCCTATTGTACTCTAGCCGAGTACTAGGTACGAAGAGTAGTAAACCTCGCCGCCCCGCCGGCGCCGGAAGGTGAACTTTTCTTAGACGGAAGGCATTACCGGCCGCCGGTGCCTTTGATCGGCCGGGCTAATTAAGCTCGGTCATTAGGCTCCTACTACTAGTTAATAGCCAACTGACGGAGCAGTACACAAGTGGTGTCCGGTTACAGATCGAACGGTCGAGATCACCGCCGATCGGTAGGATCACGCACGAACCAAAAGCTTGGCAAACCTCACGCTGATCCAGTGATCCTCGCTTCCAAGCTACTAGTACTAGGCCCAAACTATGCTAATATTCCATGACCGCGACTCCGCGGGTGGCACGCGGTCGATCGGGCTCTCCGCGATTCTGGCGACGACGTAGTGGAGTGCTCCGTGTTAAGTCGGGATCAAATCTTAAACTACTACTACGTACTGATGACCGTCTCTCGCCATGGGTGGGTGCCGCGCAGTGAGCGGTCTCACGTGGGGCTCTGGATCGGGCTTCTCGCGCGCGGAGCGGTAGCTCGTGGGGAAGCACGAACATTTTCCTTTCCTGCCGCATTAATCCGTAGTATGAGGTCAACGGTCCCGGATTAACGTGCTCCACGATGGATCGCGTTGACAACACGGCTCGATCGGAGTTCCATCTCCAGGCCCCTCCTTGTCCTGTCTCTCAAGCGCAGCACAGGGCCCGGTCCGGTGTGCTTCTGACTGTAGGTCACTGGCTGACAACTGGCCCTACCTACCCAATCTTTCTAACCAAACGGTTTGCGTTGTGCGATCGATCTCTGATTGATGAACCTTCTGAAACCGCTATTTGTGCGGCAGCGCACGAGCAACCGGGCCCCGGCCCGGCTCGTACGCGGTGGCGCGGCCATGCCATGTGCTGCGTCGTGCTCGAACGGTGGGAATCGGAGCGCAAGCGTACAAGGAACAGGTTAACCTCGGCGCAGGTTCTTTGCTACTACACCACTGACGGCATTTAATTCCCTCTCCGTTCTAGTAGTACTCGGCAAGGACGGTGTACCTGGAGGGAGAAGCCCTTGTTCTCGGGATCTTTGCCGAGCCGCACCATGGCTCGCTCGCTGGAGTTATTGGACCGTACTGCAACGATCTAACTCCGAGGGTTTAATGGAACGGAGCCGTGGGGAGAGCGAGAGAGACAGACAGCGGAATCAATCCGAGCTGAAATCTCGGAGCACCATGCCATGGTGTCTCCATCGGTGTGCCACGGCCTAACACTCTTCTTCCTTGCTCTCCTCTGGCTCTCTATTCCTGTGGTGATCGGAGCTGAAATTTGGCAACGGACAGTGAGAGGATACGGCAGTGGTGGTCACTCTTAGTAAGGAAGTCAATGCCAAAATCTGACGAAACGAAGCCCAATTCTTTCTTCTTCTTCTTCTTCTTCTCAATCGAGCGCGCGCGGAAGTCGTTGGCCACCGGTTTCCGGCCGAACGTTTCGTTCAGATTTGCCCGGCCGAGTCGATCGATCGACCTCCATCCAGCATGCGGATTGCGGGCGGCTGCCGATCGGCAGGTTCGGTACCCGGGCAATAACATGACGACGCGGCCTGACAGACATATGCCACCCCACATCAGCCGAGCAGCAGCATCACTTCGACCACTTGACTTGGTATTCCGATGGCAGAAAAAAATCGTTAATTAGCCACTCCGTTTGGGGTAGTAGTAGTTTATTAGGGGCGAGTAATCTAGCAGTATTTTCTCCAGAAGAAGACGGAGTTGTTTAAGAATCGGTGACGACTGACTTCTTGACTTCCCTATATACATATGTTAGTTCAAGGTAACGGCCATAAGCCAAAATTCTAATGCAGATCAGGGATCTAGCAACGTAATGAGGCCCATAATAAACTGTTGGACCTACTGAGTTCCTTATTAAGAAACAAATAAAAACGGGCCAATGAGATTTTCACCAACTTACTTACCCCCACCGAAAGAAAAGACTGACTTAGCCAGGGAGCTACCGGTGCAGGACTGTAGGAGTATTCAACGTGTACACGTATTATTCACATTTCCCGGCCGCGCGCCAAAAGAAAAACATGTATACGCATTAAGGTGAGCATGTACACCTGCTCCCTTAAGAAAAAGAAGACAGCGTGTATACAGTGTACATACGACTGAAACTCGTTTTCACATATGACGGGCTTCCACTACTACTACTATTTACACTTTTTAGCAGTCTACAGTACATGTACTCGTACAGAATTGTATCTGTTTTTTTCAAAGTGAATAGTATACTCTAATTTCATTGTGTCAGCTAGTGATACAAAGGCAAGAATTCACGCAGCCTCTGCATACAACAGACAAAAGTAAAACTCACACTATGTCAAAATTAGATGTCACGGTTTCGTCTAGACTCGCATGTATTTATATATACCAAAACACGTTTAGATACAAGCATATCCAGCTAAACATGTGACAAATAATTCGGGAAAGATGAAGTACAGTACAATTAAGTAACGTTCAATTTAATGACCATGCCATACACACAAATGAAACCTAGTCTAAGTTTTAGTGTCCACAACCAACTTCAAAGGAAAAAAGGCACTCGCTCTCATGTCCCATCAACAATTTGTCCCTCACTTTATTAAAAACTATTCATAAGGACCTTGAAAGAGAAATGAAACCACAAAATGACCCCACAGCCCCAGTCAGAAGCCACCGAGTAAGCTGCCCCTATATATATAGCCCAAGGCACTCGCTACTCCCTTCACTTGCTTCTTGTAGTCCACCTAGCGATCGTCAGGCTACAGATCCCTCCTAACAAGCCATGGAGGCAGACGCAAGCCACGCACCCACCACCTCTTCCTCCTCCGTCTCCTCTTCGACACTGTCCTCTTCGTCGTCCTTCTCCTCCCTGGCCAACAGCGTGCAAGAGGAGCTTCTCAACAAGAACTCCAAGCCCAAACAACCGAAGAAGCGCAAGAGAGCCGTCTCGGCGCCGGACCAAGAACCGGAAGCCGAAGGAGCCACCAATGGCGCCCAGTTAGGCGAGGAGAGCAGCTGCTGCACCACCGAGGACGATAACGACGCCGGTAGAGGCAAGGAGGCGTCGCTGCCGGGCGCTCGCGGCGCCGCGGTGTCTAAGAGCGGGTTCAAGCACCCGTCGTACCGCGGCGTGCGGCGGCGGAGCTGGGGCAAGTGGGTGTCCGAGATCCGCGAGCCGCGCAAGAAGTCGCGCATCTGGCTCGGCACCTTCCCCACGGCCGAGATGGCCGCGCGCGCGCACGACGCGGCCGCGCTCGCCATCAAGGGCCGCAACGCGCACCTCAACTTCCCGGAGCTCGCCCACGAGCTGCCCCGTCCGGACTCCACGTCCCCCGCCGACATCCAGGCCGCCGCCGCCAAGGCCGCCGAGGCTGCTGCCGTGCAGTGCGACGAGGCCGAGACGTCTCCGTCCTCTTCCCCCGTCACGGCGGAGTCGCAGCCGCCGTCGGATGCCGCGGCAGCATGTCCCGACGCGACGCCCGCGCACAGCGGAGTTGGATGCGGCGAGGACAATGCGCTGTTCGACCTGCCGGACCTTCTCCTGGACCTCAGGGACGGGCTTCTGTGGTCGCCGGTATGGCCGCTAGCGATGGCCGCCGAGGAGTACGACGGCGGGTGCTGCGTCGGGCTCAGCGAGCCGCTCCTTTGGTCCGAGTAGCTTGTTGCTTTTCTTATTACCGTTTTTGGGCTAATAAATTGCCCGGGTAGTATAGTAGTAAGAGTAGTTGTAGTAAGTACTACTATTGGAAAATTTGTTCTTGGTTGTGCTTGACTCGGCCATGGAACCATGTGTGCTTTTTTTGTCATCATCAACACAAGATACGTTTAATTTACTAGCCAATAGCCATGATGATTGATGTCGTTCTCCCCTCAAAAAGAAAGGATGCTGCTCCTACAGAATGCATACTACATGGGAGCAGACAGATCAGTGTGCGGAATTCTGCCGTAGCTAGAAAATGATCGATTTACCCGCATTTTTTTTGATTAATTTGGTGAGTTTGCAATTGTTTTGTGTTGGTTAATTAGATGTATGGTGATGGTGGCCTGGTGCGGGGCTGCCGCCGGCCGTTTGGAAGTCGTTTTTATGGTCCGGTGAAACAGTGGAAGGCGAACAGCAAACCAAAATAAACCGCGGTGTGTGCGTTACTCGCTGCAGGTACGCTGTCATTGTGAGAGGATCTTGAGAGGAGGGACGGAAAAATCTGTAAAAATGACGACCGGCCGGGCTCTCTTTAAATTACCTGCAGCTTACTTATTTAACTAGGAGGACGTACTGAACGGTAGTCATATCTTGGCCGGTTTGGTACGAACCCCACGTTATCCTAGGTTACAATAAAGGTCCACCATAGTCGGGCGAGGGGAGAAAAACAAAAGGGATGGAAGGACCAGAGAAAGTTCCAACCCTGCGCTCGCCAAATTCTCTTGTCTCCTTCCCCTGACCCCTTGCTAGGTATAACAAAAGTTCGGAGAAAACACCAAGCCAATGCCTACGAGGTTAGGTATAGGATACGAGCACGCCAGTTACCGGTTCCCATTTACAATACACGCCTGTTCCAAAAAAAAAAAAACAGTACACGAGTCCAATCCGAATTCCGCTAGCAAACAACGTTAAGGCCAGGTTGGGATTAGTTATTTTCCACATCGATCTACCTTTTTCCGCAATTAGTAAATCATCAATCATCCCATAAACTAGTCGCAAATCAAGGGATGTTAATTGTACTACATACACGTAGCCGTTGTCCGAGTGGGCGATCGAGACGACCGTCCCACATGCCCTACACATGGCCAGACGGTCACGCACTGAATATGCTGCTGCATGTACTACTAGTTGCATATTGCAGCAGCTAGCGATCGACGCGCGCATGCGAGCTGGGGCTGGGCTGGCCTAGCTGGCTGATCGCGTCTTCTGATTAACAACGCGTACGTGACCGATGGGCAGCACTAATCAAATCGGCTCGCTAATTCGACCTGGCCTGGAGGATCCAATGCCACGGGCGTCTTGTCGCGGTCGGACCGGCCGGGGACCGACCGCTCCGGCCGGCCGTCCGGCGGCTCCGGCCGGTGGGGGCGGGTGTAGACGTACGGTAGGTGGGGTGGTACCGCGCCGAGCGAGCTCGTACGTTGGGGGATCAATCGCTCGATCGATCGATCTCCGGCCGATCGATCGAGATATTTGCCCGGATTTGGACCGGCCGGTGACGCACGCACGCACCTAATCGGTTAGTTAGCACACTCAACAGAATGTTGGTACAACCGTGGTGATGGGTCGAGCTTAGCTCCGCTTAATGCTTGGTTTATGAGTGATGCATGCGTGCGTGCCTAGCTCGAGAGTATATACCGTATTGTGATTGATTGATTGATGCCACCTTATTATGATTCTGGTACGATCGCAGGATGATGACGGTTTGGTCCAGATAGACTCAAGGAAACACAGGAGTACGTACGTTGTAGGAATAGATATAGAGGCTAACAGAGGTACTACTCTCAGACTATGTTAGAAAATCGGAAATTCTATTTTCAGACCAGTCGGTAAGTTTCAAAACCTGGCAGGAGGTATGAACGCGTGCTATCAGCCAGCTTTAGAATCGTATCGAAAATTCAAAATGTCTTATAGATTAAAATGTTTGTCCGATTTAAGATCTATTTTCACCGTTGAACTAGTCGCGACGAGATCTTCAAAACTAGATCCCATGTTGATATGTTTTGACGAAAAAAAATTCGGACCAAAAAGTTATCCATCCTAAACACATGAGTTATTCATGTCATAATATATAAGTTATCAACCCATTAACACATAAGTTACCCGCCATATAGACATGTTGGATAGAGGTGTTCTCATATACGTAGTGAGCAAGTTTAATTGAAATGTTGTAACTAGTTACCGACACTTTACTGTCATTAATGCGTTAGCGTCGACGAGCGATTACGGCTCCGTACTCTAACACCATTCGAGGCTTCTTCACCCGTATTCTATGGTAGCGGTTACAGACGACGAAATCGAGCTGCTAGATTACTGGTTGCGTTATCGGTGAGCATAAGACCCCATTTATTTATATCGTATGTAAAAAATAACGTTAGATTTAGTTTCTTTAAAAAATATGTTTAATGTTTGATGCGGTAGCCTTTTGAGGTTGAGTACTTCGTACGCTATGAGAGCGGCGATGGACGATGATGCCAAGCCGTTAGAATAACTTTTTATATTCTATTCGTGGGTAAATTTTTATAGTGATGGATAACTTACATATTATTTGGTGGATAACTTATATGCTAAAGCCTGGATAACTCTCGTGTTACTGATGGATAACTTGTGGGTAAACAAAAAAGTTACACATCCTAAACATGTGATCCGTGGGTAATTTTATGGTGATTGATAACTTACATGTTATTGGGTGGATAACTTATATGCTGAAGTATGGATAACTTGCGTGTTACGGGTGGATAACTTTTGGTCCAAAAAAAGTTGTCAGAACATATCAACATGTGATCTAGTTTCGAAGATCTCGTCACGACTAGCCTAACAGTGAAAACGGATCTTAATTCGGACAAACGGTTTAACCTAGAATTTTTTTAAAATTTTCGTATTTGAATTGCGCTAGTCTTGTCCTTTAGTGTTTAGCAAGCCACCGTGGGTGTGTGAGTGTATGCAATTGCTGGTCCGAGATCGTCCGTCAGATTTTAGCTTTTTCAGTCCGATTGTTACATAGCAATCGTCCTATGTTAGATGTACTACTCTCAGACTATGTTAGAAAATACGACCAAATCGAGTGTTGCTTTTATCTCTTTCTTTATATGAAGGGAAAAGAATTGCCTCTGAGTTACTCCAAGATCAAAGCCACAGAATACTGAAAAAAAGATTCAGACTGATTCCCTATGAGTACAAGAAGAGCGACCGGAAGGAAAGACCTCCATGATTGGTCAGAACCCGTTCTCTATTAGATTCAAATCAGCCATAAAAATCAGTGTAACTAACTACGAACTAACACTAAGCTAGCGTACAACGCCGATGACGATCGCCCGGCCCCTGTCGCATTCTTGCATTACATGTGACAATAATGCCTCCTCAAAGATCCCGTTAGTTTCACTGGAAAAAGCATGTGGTCATAGCTACTACTCCCTCTGTTTCAAATTACTCCGCCGGCGCACTTATGTAGGTGCACTAGTACTCTCTCATTTTTTATTCAAAAAAATCCGCGAATTTTTGAAATAGATAGTATGAAATATGTACTACTTAT
This sequence comes from Avena sativa, assembly GCA_916181665.1. Taxonomy (NCBI): domain Eukaryota; kingdom Viridiplantae; phylum Streptophyta; class Magnoliopsida; order Poales; family Poaceae; genus Avena; species Avena sativa. The sequence goes on along the minus strand of OV702294.1, from coordinate 157,341,867 downwards.
ACCAAAAATTCTAAGAATTTTTTGATAAAAAATGAGAGAATACTAGATCACCTAGGTAAGCGTGCGCGCGGAGTAATTTGAAACAGAGGGAGTACTAATAATTTGCATAATTGTGCTTGTCAATCGGAGGCGATGCATCGATGTCATCTGTCAGTACAGGTTTAGCTTTCGGGACATAAACCACCACCAATTATTAATTTTTTGCCAGCCAGCCAGCCGTCTCCATAAACATCATGCATGCAAATGCATATAAGCATATTGTATGTATCTTGCAAGAAACTGATACTACGTGCTGGAAAATGACCACTTGTCTGGAAGTTAATTAGGCCAGGGACGTACTAACCACTCTTTACGCTATGGCTATGGGGGTTATGGACGTGCTAACGGCTCTTTATACGTGGTAATGCCTCAGCTTTGTCGTACTCGTCATCTTTGGGGGTTTGTGGTACGTGAGTGACAGTTCTTACACGGTAAGCAGTTGGCCACACTCTGCGTGTCATGTCAGTCAGTCGTCGTCAAAGCTTAAGCATGAATGGGGCAGGGCAGAGTCAAGTTGGAACTGAAGCAAGAACCAAATGATATTAAAACGTATTCACGTTGTTTAATAAAAAAAGTGCTTTTGGTACTGCTGTATGACATAGTACTAATTTCCTTCTTTGTTTTGTTACTAACGAGACGTATGTGTAATGATGATGGTGCTGTTTTTTCAATTTTTAATAGCCGTCCATAGGAACGTGCTTCCCGTCATTTTTTTTCTTCCCTTTTGATTATTGACAGTCTTGGCCGCGTTGCAGGTCAGTAACAACTCAATAGATTTATCTGGGATCTCGTGCAAATTTTGCGTTGATACCGTGTGCTTTTGACCAATTCTTACAGTATGCATAGGAGTAGGGTTCAGATGTGCACCAACACACAAAATGGTTGTGCATTTCAGTCATTAATATTGAGAGCTGCTCCATTAACTTTTCCAATCGGGTAGCGAGTAGAAAGCGCTAGCTAGGATTTTTTGAATGTTAGCAGAAGAACGGCTAAATTCATTGATTAGATAGGAAACAAACTATTTGGTTTATTGAGAAAAACCAGACAAAAACCTTAACAACGGCAAGCCACATCTAGAACACCACATGACATACAAGAGACCCAAAGGCGGAACATTCGGATCTGCCCAGAACATTTGAGGCAACCTCGATGACTTCGGAGAGAAACGACATGTCAAGATAGAAGAACATGTGTCTCTCTACACCCGTGAGGAAGGATCAAAGGGCTAATCTGGCGCTCCTTGCATGTGAAGGGGGCTCCTGCAGCTGCCGCCACACAACCTCACGAGCCACAGGTCCCTCTGATTGGATCCATCTCAAAAACAATGCCCTCAAGAGGGAGCACGACGCCGGATAGCGCTGCCATTGTCCCATTCGGAGACCGGATGTGAGGTGCACTAGCCAATGCCATAAACATATTAACATCTATTACACTACTAGAAAACGGCTATAGGCGCAGGACCACTATAACCTATTAGCAACGTTCGCCAATAAGTCACAAGCTACCACTATGTGGGACCTACCTGCACGACCCAGACCAACTTATCGATAGAGAGAGGGATATGTAGAATGCTACCAGTATGTTCTTACCAATAGTGTGCGTCCAATTGAGAACCCTACCACTATGTCATTTCCAGGTAAATTTGTGGGGCCCACTTACTAGTAGTGTTTGGCTACTTGGAACGCTACCAGTATATTAGTACTGGTAGAGTGCTTCATTACCGAGCACTACTAGTAATTCACATATCTACACTTATGAGCAACGCCTACCTCTCCCTTTCCTTGCTCACTTATTGTTTTCTCTCCCTTCCTCCTTCCCACCTCCTGTCCTCATTTCCTCTTCATTATATCTCATTATATGAAAATAGCTACATATATGTAAGCAAATCTCTCTCTACCACTTCCTATCTAGCAAGCTACCATTCCTAGATCTACTTTAATTAGGTAAATACTTCTAGATCTAGATACTTTAACAATATCCTCTATACTCTCTCACACTCTCCCCTACTGAAAGGGCATGTATGCCTCCATGTGTGGTTTTGGTAATTAATGAAAATCCCTATGGACTAATGTGTAAATTGAGTTTCACTTGTAGGATTGTCCATTGGCATCGCTTGGGACATGTGTTGGTCTCAAGGTTGAAAGATGAAGGAATGTTCAAGGTCTTTTGTACTTTTTGGAATCATGAAGAAAGAAGGAGCTTGAAGGTTGATCAATACAAGTGAAAAGAGTTGCATCAAGATGGATCAACCTCAAGAAGGGATGAAAAAGGGCAAGCTCAAGATGCGCCATGTCTAGATGATCGCATGCTTGAAGCTTGCCATCCTCATGATCATGGAGTGATGAAGACAATTTCAAGAAGAGGTTTTCCCATGAGTATGGGGGAGCAATTTGCAAGTCTTCATCAAGCAAGAGCGAGCAAGAGCAAACAAGAAAGGTGTTCCCACTTGAGAAGAACAAGACGGTATACATCAAGTTCAAGTGGAATGCTCAAGGCAAAGGTAAGATCTTGATAGGTCTTCTCTTTTGTCAGTCTCGTGTTGTTAGTTGGGAGACCGGGTTTAGGATAGATAGCCATACTATTAAGAGGGGCTCTCAAGCGGGTGTCTCGATCGCATTGTTCGGAGAGAGCTCAAACCTTTGCATGCATAGCATCATCTTTCTTTGTTGTTATTTGGTTCTTGTCCATGAGAGGATCTAGAGCTTGTGGTTGTCATCATAACAAGCTCTAGTTCATCAAATAAGGATTTCCCTTGCATATGTTTTTGTGGTTATTGATCTTGCGAATTTTCTGGCTCCACACCTTGGGAGATACATTACATATATATTATGGTATTTTCTACCTTGGTGGTATCCAATATTTTCTATTCAGCATTATCTTTCCAACAAAACTGGTTTCATCTCATTTGGAGTTCGGACGCGAAAGTTATTGCGGTTTTGGTTTCTGAAGTTTTACTCACAGGAAGTTCCGGCTACCCACCGATAGTACCGCTAGGGCATTTTGCTGCCGGTAGTTCCGGTGGAAGATCCGGTTCTTCTTCCGCTCACGTACTATATCCTCTCTATCTGGTTTGTTATATTTGACGGAATCTGGATCAGAAGTTGCACCGGAAATTCCGCTCGGGCCTAGTTTTCGTCGGAAGTTCCGGTTAAAAATCCGGCTCTCGTTCCGCTCACGTACTGTATCTTCTGTGTTTTATGTGCTCTATTTGATGGAACTTCAGTCGAATTTTCCACCGGTAGTTTCGCTCCCACCTAAAATTCTGGTGAATCGGCAGAAGTTCTGGCCAGACACTTTTTCTGTCTTTCGCATCGTAGTTTTCTGACCGTTGGCTGAGTGCCACCGGAATTTCTGACCTCCCACCGAAAGTTCCGGCCAGGGTCGTGAATACCCATAACGGGCAGATTTGGGATCCCTTTAAAAGGGGCTCCTCTTCCCCTTCGTGGGTACTAGCTCTTTTCTTGGTTCTTGGCCTTCTCTCTCCTCCATTGTTGACCTTGAAGAGCTTTCCCTCTCCCACTTCCCTTCCTATGATTCTTGCATATTTTTTAGGGATTTGAGAGAGGAGATCTAGATCTACATCCCCCCAAGCCAAATCCCTTCTTTGTGAAGGAATCATTGGGATCTAGATCTTGGAGAGTTTTGTGTTCTCCTCTTGTGTTCTTCCTCCCTTATTCCCTCAATAGATTTTGTAGCTTTGTTGGAATTTGGGAGAGAAGGACTTGCCCTTGCATTTGTTGCATAGGTTTGAGTTCTCCTCGGAGATTCGGAGAGTTCAAGCTTGTGGGCTTGTTTCTCTTGGGTTCTTGGAACCCTAGACGGTTGTGTGGTTGGGTTGTTGACTTCTTGTGACCTTTTGTGGTCTTGTAGACTTTTGTGGCTTTGCTGGTCTTTTGTGGCGGTGTAGCCTTTTGTGGATTTGTTGTTGGGAGCCTCCAATTGAGTTGTGGAGATAACCCCAACCTTGTACGGGTTTTGGTGACCGCCCTCAAGTGTCCCTTAGTGGATCGTGAGTAGGTCTTTGTGGCAAGCTCACGGGAGAATAGGGTGAGCCTTTTGTGGCGTCAATGAGTTGCGTGCTTCCGCATCCGGGGTGAGGTCTTGTGTGGCGTTGGGTGAGCATCGAGCCACCACACCCTGAGGTGAGCCATTTGTGGCGTTCTGAGAGCATTGTGCCATCGTACCTCTCCAACGGAGATATAGCTTCTTTGGAAGTGAACTTCGGGATAAAAATCTTCGTATCCGCGTCTATCGGTTATCTCTCAACCAAGCCCTTTACTTATGCACTTTACTTTGTGATAGTCATCATGCTTGAAGTTTTTTATCTTGCTATCACATTGTTGCTTGTATTGCCTAGCATAGGTTTTTGGTGCACTTAGGTGAACCTAGTGGTTAGGTTTTGTGCTCAATAAATTAAACGTTAGTTTTATTTTACATTTTTTTGAACCTAAACCATAATAATTTTAAAAGACTATTCACCCTTCTCTAGACAACGTTCATTGCACTTTAACGTACCATTTATTAATGATGAATTAAGTGCAACTCCCTAGAGTTGGTGGCCCTCACCACACTCTCTTGGTCGACGACGTGTCAGTTATCTGATGGTTCAATGCTTGTTGTGAAGGACACTATGTAAAAAATTGATTTAAATATTTTAATAAAAAATTGGTGAGTAAGTATGTGACAAGAAAGTGCGTGAGTTGCCTATGTTTCGTTGAAATGTTGATTAACTTCTGTTTTGGAAAAATTCTGGCACTCTTCATATGTCCCATTTTTAAGAAGAGGTCATGCCAAAAATTTCTATGACCTCGACGACGATTCTAATTATCTTGCTTATACTGTGCAGGCGATCATAATTGATGGAAGGATAGTGGATACATATTTGGCATCCGCTACTACCGACATGCTTCAATATAATAGAAAATGGATACAGTGTCCATGTTGAAAGTGCAACCAAGAGATTTTGCTCAACCCCTTTGATGGGAGTTCGAAGGTGCACCTTCTCATCAATAAGTTCATGCATGGATTTATAATTGAAGGGACAAAAGATATAAAAGGGGAAGATAATAACAATGAGGGGCAAAAGAATTATGGAATGGAGAGGCTCCGAAAGAAAAAGAAGAAGAAGAAGAAGAGGCGGAACAAGAAGAAGAGGCGGGACATCAAGAAGACGTGGGCGCGCAGACTCTGTCGATGACTTCAGTCATTGCAGTGACCCAGCATACCCCTGCATGTGTAGTACACTATAGTCGTTGACATGACATGTACAGAACACCGTTCTGTAAATATCACATCCCTCAGAGTGGTACAACCAAAAATTACGGGTCCATATTATAAATGCACACACATTATTATTATTACAATACCGGAAGTTCAAGACTTCCAAAAGATCCAACTTACAATTCAAAATATAAAGTGTTCAGTGGAAATTTAAAAGTAACAACTCCGTCTAGGAGTTGAGCTCAACAACTTATTCTATAAAGTTCATGCTGCTCGGCTCCGTTAGTTACTACTAACTAGATACTTAATTGGGCTCATTTCCATCGACCCCGTAGCGGATCTCGTAATCCTCTCCTTCAACTCCTCTGGACAGATCAGATTCCTCGTAGAACACATCTTCTTGGCATTCGGCTGCATACATTGGCACGTCTTAGGGATCCTCAGAGTCTAAGCAAGGGATCAACAGAAAGAATGAGTAACAGCGTTACCCAACAAGTTCATTATATGCAAGGTGGGAAGTTTGATGCTCTAACTACCACCTCGGATTATAAATCCTTGGCACTATGCAATTTTTGTAAATCTTTCTTCAAAGATTGATTTTATTCTAAAGAACTATGACAATCAGCCTTCACAGGTTGACCAGAACTTTCATGGAGTTTCTTTCCTGCCGCGTTCGTAGCTCCTTCCCGGAACAGGGAGTAACAAGTTACAGTTCTTACACTCTGCAGAGGTGCGTTACTTTACCCATGAGAGATCAACTCCTTGTTGCACAACTGGGCATACTTTCCCGTCCACAATTCCATGATGTGGGGCCCAGTAGTTGGTCCAAGCCAATCACTGCCCCCTTTGCGACCCCGCATGCCTCCTTGGTGTACACCATGCCCACATAATGAATTACGGCAATGGTTTGTACAAACCGTTAGATGTCAGAACTATCGTGGGACGATGAGGGTTCCCACCCATATGCTGCATATCCTCTACGAATTACCAATTAATATGCCCGCTACGAGGATAACAGCCACGACCTCCACATCTGGATTCATGCGAGAGGAAGAAGATATAACTGAATTCTTTGTCCCATTCCAAATCTCATGGCTAACGCGTAATATACGGCGCTAGAATCACTGATGTGAGGGGTTATTAAGTCCCTACTTGATCATTATTGTTGCAATTATTATCTCATTATTGTTGCAATTATATCACCACTTAGGATGATATCTATGATTTCTTTATTTGTGAAAATAATATTTTCTTTCTTTTATACCATATATGATAACACACAATTTGCAAATACTTTGATAAAGACTCTTCAAAGGACATGAACAAGTGATGAACTTGCCTTGTGATGGCAAGGTAGTGAAGTCTGATGCTTGCACTGGACCTTGAGCTTCTAGTTCTACAAAAACATCATTATTGCCGGTAAGGACAATATTTAAAGAAGCAAAATTATTATGCAAGTAATGTAATGCATTATTTAATTCTCTATGAATTTTTCCTATATAAGGTGCCTTTTAATCAAGCATTTATAAATATTTTTTTATATATTTATTGCATATATTGAATCATTTAATTTTATTTCCCTTTTTTTATTTGACTTTTATTGATTTAATAATTCTTTTAGGAATTATTAATTATACATTAAATTTATTATTAAATATTTATTTAGTATTTTTCAAAAATATTATAATATTAATAAATAGTGAAAGTGATTTTTATTTATTTTTATCATCTTTCAATAATTTTGTAAAATTCCATAAGGAATATATAAATTACAAAATTCTTATAAAATTTTAAATGTCCAAAATTTTATATCTTATTTTATTTGGATAGAGTGGATTATTGTGAATCCAAAAATATTTTATTTATAATTTCTGGACTTTTTATTTATTTTCTAGAATTTTATTGAGGTCAGGGGCATTTTGGTCTTTTCCAATTGATTAAAACAGTTTTTTTTCTTAAACAACTTGGGCTGGCCTTTTGGGCTTATTGGGCCAGTGTGGCCCGATAGGGCAAGGTCAAAATACCACCCCGAGGGGTTTTGGCGCACCCAGCCCATTTTATCCGCCTCCTCCTCGTTCTCACCCTTCCTCTTCCCCGACCCGCGAGCTCTAGCGCCTCTGCTGGCGATGGCCGCCGTTGAGGCTTCCCCTGCCGCTGTCGTGGTGCAGGGCAAGGTTTGCGACTATGCTTGTTCGTCTAGTCCAACTCGATTTGCCTCCGGGGCTTCCCTGTGGTCAGATTCACCCTGTTCCCGAACCCTAGGGTTAGGGAAAGGTGTTGTCGCCACCGCCGCGCTCCCGCCTGCGGTGATGTGCTGGGCTCGTGTAATGCTGTGGCCACCGCCGTGGCTGGTGCCGGTTGTAGCGCCCTCTAGGGTGCTCCCTGTGCCGTCACGGTTCGTCGGCCAATCTGCTTCCTCTTCGATTCGTCAGCGAGGACCTCGGGTAAGTTGCTTCGATGGTTCTTGTTCATGCTACTACCATGAATCTCTCTATGTGTGTCTAGTGGCTTCTCGTGCCTAGTGATTATGTTCTGATTAGGGTTCATCTCCTAATTAGGGTTCTTATTCTGATTAGGGTTCATAACCCCCTATTGATCATATCCATGATGCTTTAGATCTAGTGTTGATCATACTTGAGCATGAAGAATGATTGTTTGTTATGGATCATGATTTGTAGTGGCTTTAATGATGCTAGTGGCTTGTCAGATTTATTCCAGTGGTAATCCACTATGATCCCATGCTAGTGTTTCTATGGAATCCCTGATTGGATTATGTTGTTGATCTGAGACTTACTCTACTGTCAGAATGCTTATACTGACAGTAGTTTCTCTCAGTAGTTGCTTAATGCAATTATAATGGTAGGCTTGTATGAGATTATACACATTGAATATGATCATTACATGTAATGATTTTTCGGTGGATGTATAGATGAATTTGATGTTGATTCCTAGCACTTGGCTTCAGGAAAATGATATTTATTGGTTTGTCCCTTTTATCTGTGGGAAATAAGCAAAGATTGGTTTTAGCTCCTGTAAAACTTGTCCTTGTGATACCACTAGGATCTGACACACAAGTGCTTGGGTTTTATCTCTGGGCTTAGCCTTGACAATACTTGTGATTAATACTGGCAAGATAAAATGAAAGCTTTTCTTGATTCTCCTGCCTATGATGTTGGTCTGAGGCTCTAGGATTTAATTCCTAGTTAGTTGAGCAAATAGTTTGTTTGAAACTTGTAGGATTAGAGGTGCTACTCTCTCTGGGAGATGTGCCCTGATCTGATAAGATCAAATGAAGAATGATCTAAGTTGCAAAAATTAACACTAGACTCTGTGATGCTGGTCTGAGAGTTTAGTGCTTGTGGTTGAGTTTGATTTCTTATCTTTATACTTGAAATCTCTAGGATAAATTCACCTCAGTTGGGTGATTATTGAGAGATCATTTCATAAAGCAACACATGCTTCTGTTCAGATACTATGAATGAATGATGTGATGATTTTATGAGGCTCACCACAAAATCTGATGTTGATGTAGTAAGTTGATGATGATGATCTTGATCTGGATTTTCTGGACTCCTGAGCTTGCTCTTGAGCTTTCCTGCTCCTCCTAGCTCCTGGGCTTGACCTTGTTGTCCACCTGATTCTTTCCCCTCCTTATGTCACCATCCTGGTGGTGTTTGGGTTGATCTGGGTGGTTTGGTTTGGCTATTGTTCTTGGTTTGGCTGCTGTCTACACTGGCTATGCTTGTGTGCTGTGTAGTGGAGAGATGTACTAATGTGCTCCTACATGGCTATGCTGTGGTTTTGTGATATTGGTCTAGGCTTGGGAGGTTGACAGCACACCATTTGCATGCTGGTGTGTGTCCAGCTTGTGTGCCTGCTATGCACTTGTGGATAGGTTCAGAAATTTTTAACTTACTGCTACCAGATTACTTTCACCTAGCTAGTGAATTGGTCCCTCTTGGCTGTCATTTGACTTATGGCTTTGAATTTATGAAAGATGAAATTTTTCATATTGGTGAAACTTGCCCTTTTATAACATTTCTCAATGATGAATTTGTCAAGTGCATTTCACTGACATATCTGAGAGAAATATTACTAACACTAATCTTATTTTGTTTCTATTTAGTCTTTATTTTGCAGGTATAAAGATAAAGATGAAACTTTAGTGTAGATTTAGATATAGGATAGTTAGTAGATATTCAAATGTAATTTTCTTATTCTTTTGTAATTTTTCTTTTATTATTCTTGTAATCTTTATTTTATTTAATTGTAATAAAGATTATATTATTATTAATAAAGAATATTCTTATTCTTTATTCTTTTGTAAATTGTGAAGTTTGGAATGACTTCAGTAGGTTACATTCTTTGTAACTTGTTTATGTATTAATAATATGAAATGAATTTCATATTCAATATTGTTTTTGGATAAGATTTAAGTTATAATACTTATCTCTTAATTAATTTAAGATTCAAATCTTATATCTAAATCATTTAAATTATAATTCAAACACTCAAGTTTTAAAAATTCAAATTCATTATAAACACATAACTCCTTAAGATCATCTCAATGTTTATAACAATCACCTTTTAAGACTAAACCTAATCTCAAAGTATGAAAGAAACATTGATCACTTAGGCTGTTTTATTTGGCGAAAATTTTACCCACATTTTCATAAATGAATGCATGCAACAATTCATATTCCTAAATCTACCATTCGTTAGGTCCTAAATACTAGGATGTTACAGTCATGCATGACCCTCATGTTCGAGAGCTGCTTCGCATGAAAACGACTAATGACAGAGCTACTTCTAGAGATGAAACCAAGTTAGCGCAACTGGAGCTAGACTCATGGACTGTTTTTTGCTGGTTGCCATCCCATGGAGACCCGCGTGAGTGTCGCACTCAATCTTATACATATGAAGGCAAGATACAAATGGAACGACGCAAGTCCTGATGCAAATTTTAAGCATCTACACAAACTTCTTCCCAAGAACAAGTGCCCTACTAGCATCGGGGAGGCCAAGAAAATCATGTGCCCTCTTGATTTATTGCACATTAAATAGCATGCATGCACAAACAATTTCATCATTTATCGGAATGAGAACGCATATAAAAGCGTATGTCCAGTGTGCAAGGATTCTCGATACAAGATTGGAAGGAAAGCTCCTCGAAAAAGTGGTATGGTAGTTTCTGCTCACTCCCAGTCTATAGTGGTATTTCACACACACACACACACACACACTAAGGAGGCAAATCTCATGCGCTGGCACGTGGAAAGGAATAAGAAAAATGATGAAAATAGTCGTCCGAAGCGGAAAGGAACATGGGGTATATGACCAAAACCTACCATAATTAAGAGATATGATCAAAACCTACCATAATTAAGAGATATGATTCGAACATTCCTTGTGTGAACACAAGAAAATAAGGAAGGTGTTTTGCAACCTTGGGGGCCTTGCACCAGCCCTGATGGGGGTTGGGCGCTGGCCATAGGTGGGCCTTGGTGGCACATGTGCCACCCCAAGGTGGGCCTGCACCCTCCGGTCATTTCTTCCAGAGGAACCCCATTTCGATGTTTCTTTCTTCTCCGGTTTCTTTCCAATAGTCAGTTCATCAAACCTATATATATTCTAGAACCTTTACAAAATCTATACAACATTTGAACCATATCGAAATGATTCTGATGAACCTCGTAATCAATACCAATGACTTCGGAACTACCATCCCAAAAAATGATATGTCACCAGAACTATTTTGATTCCTCTATTATGTGATTCAATGAATCTTGGAACTATTCTTGTGTGTATGTAAACTATTCCATACAAATCTCTCAATTATGTACCATGAAGGAAACTAGCACAACTTGATAGGTAAACCTTAGGAATGTGACATGTTCAAGTTTGGTAGTAATTATTCATAATATTGAAGACCTTTAGATTAATAACCAATGGCGGGACCTAAACGTCCATGATGGTTCCTACTTTACTACGTGATGTCCTGCAAGAGCACATGTTTATCAGAGCACGTTTTCATGGAAGTATTATTTCTAGTTTTAATATCAAATCCTAACAAGGAGCTTAGGAAAGTGTTTATCTGCGGCATTTTTGTCACACTCAAGGTGTCACTAGTTTTGAGTGAATTAACTGCAAGAATTGAGAAGGAAAAAGGTTGAGTGTGGATGAAGGAATTTGTATATTTAATTCTGCTTAAATTAGAGAACATAAAATTAAACAGTACAAAGATTGCTTGGGGTTCGTGTAGACAAGAGATTAGGCCGGAGAGATTCGATTCATGGTGATAGTGAATGTGCCAAATGGAGTAGATAGAATAAGTAATTGTAATACTTCTTATAAATATGTTAGTAGGAAAGCAACCCATAAATAGTCAAGACTCCTCTTGGTAGATTTCGTCTGACTCCAATAATCCATGTGCATGTTACCAAAACCATGATCAATGCATCAATTAAGGTTGGGAGACTAGATCAAGGCTTTAAACTCGGTAGCTCATTGTTGTCCTCGAGTTATACTAGCTCATCTTTGATATCAGCCGTGTCACTCGGGGGTCGATGATTAACTAGCAAACAAGTTCCTATCTATGAGTTCTCAAGATCATGTTATCTGAGCCCTTCAATTACATAACAAGCATTAGCCATACATAGACAGTCATTCCCACATAGAATAATTACAACGATAATCACAAATAGATGAAAGTAAAATAGGCACACCACATCTCACCAATTCCATCTTCCACGCCTATGGAGTTTTACTCACACATGAGATAGGAATAACACAATGAGATTATAATAATGTAATAGATTTCATCTCGATATTACCACGAATAATCAGAATAAAGTTGGAGATCAAATAAAATACAAACTAAATAGGAAATAGAGGTTTTGAATCCCTAATCTTATAGATGTTAATCTCTCTCTCTCAGTACAAGTGGGAATTATGGAGGAAATGGGGATATAGAGGTTAGAGATCTTGAAAAAGTTGATGGAGTTCTTCTTCTCCTTCAGATATGGTTTCCTCTTTTCTGGGTGTTTCGTGGTGGCTATGTCTGGAATTTTGCCCTCTCTCCTTTCACAAAAAGTTCTTGGTTTGATAAGTAGAGGCCAACGGCACCTGGTATGGTCAGACGATATGGGCAAGTCCCGCTTGTAGCATGTACCGATGGTCGTTAAGCTTTCAGTACATGTCGAATAAAAAAGGCTTCAATTAGAGATTTGTTTGTTTGGCTCTAATTGCCTCACAAATGTCATGGGATCATTCCATAAGTGTTATATACCTGAAACATACATCGTAGAACAATGTTTATCTAAATCACGATATTATCGTTAGCAAAGGAGTCAAAATGTAACGAAACCTGATGAAAGCCAATAGAAAGACCCAGCTAAAAGTGTTATTATTTGGAGATATCACGACGCAAAGATCGCATCGAGTGAATCCATTCATTATACATATACTAATCCTTATGCTTCACGATATGCGACAGTCTGAGGCGTGATATCGGTATCCTCGTGAATCAACTCCTTGATCACTATACCCATTATCCTCTTTGTGATTTCACTCTATTTTACTCATATCCATATTGTGATGCCCTTTATGATCTCTATCATAATTGTGTCTTCGGAAACAATATGGTGACATCGTAATAGCGAGTGGGACCAAAGAGTATCTCTGCATTGTTACGAGTAGCATGATCCCACTTGTTGAACTATCCAAGTCCATGGGAATACTTCCTTAATCATCTTGGGATCACCGGTATTGCCACCTCTTCTCGTGGTGTTGGGATAATCCTGAAATACAAGTCCTCCAGCATGAGGGTACTTGATATTCTCATGGTCTTAAGTACTTGTCCATAAGATAATGGTTTGATGATTCGACTATTAACTTGATCTCATAGTAAATCATTCATTGGATCAGTTACATACCCTTGTTCCACTAACATTGTACTCCCATAGTTGGTGGTATCCTCAGTTACCATAACTTATATACCATGATCAAGAAACTTGATCATCAGACACAACACATGGGCTAGTCCTAGAAGCTAGACTAGGAACATCTTGGTTAGTTCATATTTTCTACACCTGCATGTGAGACCTCCTTTGTTTCACGCAATCAAGACTCAAAACAGTTATAGCATAGTTTGATGAACATATATATTGAACATGGGATTATATAATAATTATTATTGTTATTTCCTCTAGAGCAATAATCCCATCATCATAAGCATGCAATTTTTTGACAATCTTGTCATGGAGATGCTAAAAATCGATCCACTAAGTTCTATGTGGGGAGAAGGGGAGGCCGAGGTATCGAAGAAGAAAAGAGGTTCGGATTGCATGGAAGGCGTTGAGAATAACGCTGAGGTCAATGTCATCAAATCTAATAGGGCAACCATGCTTTTTCTACTATTCATGACAAGGTCAAGGACAATGCCATAGTAGGTCCTTGATGTCTTCTTTATTGGGACACCACTGCATCATCCGCATAAAGTGAGACGTAGACTATAGGAGATCTTCCACTCAACCTTTGGAGCAACCCCTAGGAAGTAGCTAGCCTTCTCAAGAATGTAGTTGATAGTGTTAGATGTATATATCTGTATATTGTATTTCCCCCATATGTTAGGGGGCTTCCTGCATATTTTCCCTGTACCTGTACTATATATTGTGGCCTTTGGCCCCCAGAGGAATACAAGTTGCATATTCCTGACATGGTATCAGAGCTAGGTTAGCCTCCTCCTACTCGCAACTTCGTCACTTCAGCCGCCACCGTCCCTGTCGCCGACGGCCTTCCCGTTGTCGCCGCCGTCGGTCGCCGCCCATTCACGTCCAGTTTTCTGGCCGTCTGCCTTTGTCGCCAGTTTCGTCTTCAGATCCAGATTCGTCTTTCTCTGATGATCTTCCATCTACTCGTCCTATTCCAGGTTCGTCTCTCGTCCATGCGAGATCGAGTAGGGAGACGCGCGGGATCCGCCGCCACTCCGCCTCCTGACGCGCCGCATCCTGACGCGTCCCAACTCCTCTCCTGACGCGACGCGACGGGTCCTCAGCTCCCTGACACCGCCCGACGGGTCCTCCCTGACGCCCACGCGGGACACTGGTCGCGGGACAACTGCCCCTGTTCCCTGCTTCACCTTCTGCACCGCCCACGCCCGTCCTCAGCTCCCTGACACCGCGCCACGCCCGTCCACGCGCGGGTCCTCTGCTCGCGGACACCCCACACGGCTGACGCGGGTCCTCCCTGACACCGCGCCCTGACGCGGGTCCTCAGGCCTGCCTCGCGTGGAGCTGGTCCTCGGGCCTGCCTCCCGTTGACTCCCAGGCACTCCTTCCTGCCTCCCGTGGTTGAAGCTCCGCCCCGTTATGCCTCCCTGCGCTCCTGGCCCGCCGCCGTACTGCACGGATTCCATCAGCTTGTCTCAGGATCGGTTAGACCTAGATCTGATCTGATCTGATCTGTGTCAAAAAAAATGTCTTCTTCGTCAGGTTATGTTGCGATTCCTCGCTGCCCGGTGATCTTCGATGACACGAATTACCCTGATTTCGCTGCCTTTATGCGCGTTCACATGCGCGGTCTCCGTCTTTGGGGTGTGCTCTCCGGCGAGGTCTCATGTCCGTCGTGCCCCCCTGCTCCTGTGGCTCCTCTTCCGCCGACGCCGATTGTTCTCGGTGCTGATGCTTCTCAGGAGGCCAAGGATGCTGCTCAGAGTGCTGATGATACTGCTGTTGCTGCTTATGACCTAAAGTTCAAGCAGTACTCTTCTGATCTCGAGGCCTATCGACACGCTTTGACTGCTTACACTCAGTGGGTTGATGAGGATGCTCGTGCTGCGGCTGTTCTCACCTCCAGTGTTCTGCCCCAGTATGCTGCTGAGTTCATGAGTCTCCCTACTGTTGCCGCTCAGTGGGCCCATCTTCGTCAGTGCTATCAGCCGTCTGGGGATGCTCTTTACCTGTATGTGGTTCGCCAGGAGCATGCTCTCCAGCAGGGTGATTCTACTATTGATGAGTTCTATACTCAGAGTGCTGCTATCTGGCGTCAGCTTGACTCTCTTCGTACTGCTGTTTGTGGCACATGCTCGTGTTGCCAGATTGTGCGCTCGGATTTGGAGTTTCACCGCATCTATGAGTTTCTGTCTCGGCTCCGCCAGGAGTTTGAGCAGCCTCAGGGTCAGAGTCAGCACCAGCAGGCTCGTGGTCAGGGTCGTCGTGGTTCTCTTCGTCACTGCTCTTATTGCAACAGGGATGGCCACACTTGGGCCACCTGTTATACACGGGACCCCAGTCTACGTCAGCAGCACCAGGCTCGTGGGCAGCCGGCTCCTTCCGGGTCTTCAGCAGTTGCTCTCTCTGATCAGGACATTATCAGGAGTCTTCGCGGTCTGCTTGCTGCTACAGGCTCTTCTTCGACGGGCACTACTGGTTCTGTGACTGATTCTTCCGGCACTGCACGACCACCACCTTCTACACAGTCAGGTACGTCCCCGTGGTATCTGGATTCTGGAGCTTCCTTTCATATGACAACTGAGTCTTCTTTTCTGTCTGCTCTTCGTTCTCTCCCTTCTCCTGTCCGTGTTTTTACGGCTGATGGTACCTCCCTTCCTGTTTCTAGTCAGGGCACCCTTTCTACTTCTTCTTTTTCTGTTCCTGATATTTCTCATGTCCCTCTTCTTAAGATGAACTGTTCTCTGCTAGCCAGCTTACTGACTCTGGTTGTCGTGTCATTCTTGATGCTGATTCTTGTGTTGTCCAGGACCGTCGTACTGTTATCGCCATATTCTGGCCAGAGAAGGGGATGGGCCGTGATCAAGATGGGCTTGGAAGATGCGTATATTCAACGTGTTGTTGGATCGGCCTAGTGCGTGGATTTGGGCTAAATTGCCCATGTATCTTGTATCATAGTAGGTTTCGTGTTAGTTTAGGTTCCGTTTCAGTTTAGGTAAAGATAGAATTGTAGAGTTATTCCAAAAGTAGAGAGTCTCCGGACTATAAATATGTACCTAAGGTTATCGAAAAAAGGAGGACAATCACGTTCACAACAAACACAATCTCGGCGCATCGCCACCCCTTGTTTCTAGGGTTTTTCTCGGGTAAGTGCCATGCTGCCTAGATCGCATCTTGCGATCTAGGCAGTATTTACTTATGCGTTGTTTGGTATTACTCGTACTGAAGCCTTGTTGATGGCGAGTAGTACTATTATCATAGATTTGTGTAGGTTAGCATCAGTACTTTTCGCTATGATTGTTTAGTTATGCTACCTCTAGCTATCTCGCCGCCTTTGCACCTTTTCCCGGGTGTAAGGGTGGCATCTTGCTTGATCTTTATTTAAGTCGATTTGATCTGTTATAGTTGTGCCTTGTTCTCCAAGGTTTAGTTTGATATCTACATGATCAGGCCTTGCAAACGGGTTGAACGATCCAGTAATATGTAAGATATGGTTTGCCAATCCAAGAGGAGTTGTTCCGAGAATTGACTTTATGTTGGTTTTTAGGCCTTCTCTAGGGTTAGTTTTCCATCATCTTTTATATCTACCAGGCTCAATTACGTGTAGGACGTTCCAATTATGTAGTGAAAACGTTAAACTATCGTAGATCGATTTAACTTGTATTGATGAAGCAAAACCCCATGTTATCGTAGATCTAATGCAGAACCATGGGTTAATCGGCTCTAGGAGCCGATTCACAGGGAAACCTGGGAGCCGGTCACGGCTCGAATTTTACGTATACTTGTTTACCATGCAGGAAACCAATCGGAGCAATCCATCACCTTCCTGATCAGGTATAGGTCAGGTGGCACGCCCTCGAACCAAGCCAGGACGTGTGCCGGAGTTTTGCGGGCCGTTGCCCGAGGGACCAGGGCCCACCAGCAGTTCTGGGAGCCTCCCGGCTCTTCGTGTTGCTCGTCGCTGCTCGCCGGTGAGTTTTGGCAGGCAACACATTCTGGCACGCCCGGTGGGACATCCAACAACATCTACATCAACATCCGACGCTGAGATGGGGGACAGACCAGTCACGTACGACGAGCTGCCTGACGAGCACAAGGCCAAGTATGACGAGATCAAAACTCTCTTCGAAGCCGACCTCATCGGCTCTTTTGAGAGGACCCGTAAGCATGGCATCAAGTGGAGGGGATTCTCGCCCGAGGGTGCTCTTGATGAGGTGGATCTGTCTGTTCCTTCAGAGGAGCGCACTAGAGCTCTGCGACAGGAGGTCAACTACATGGTGGCTCATTCTCTTCACCGCCATTCTGAGAGCCTGGTGAACGCTTTTGAGCGAATCGCGGTTCGCGTAGTTCAGGAGATCATGAAACATCAGTATTCTCCGACGGGGCCTACTCTGGGGACTCACCAGGGAGAAAGACCGCTCCAGACCAGGCCACAGCTGCCATTCACACTTGCAGCTCCAGAGCCGCCAGGAGCAGCGGCTTATGTCGTCTACAAGGCTGCAGGCGACCCAGGCGATTGCCAATTCCTGTTTGAGCCACCTAAGGAAATCCCACACGGATATATATGCACCTACGTGCCGGACTGCAATAACCTGACACGCACCAAACAGATTGCAACCGCAGGAGTTTCTGCGGCAGGGGTTCCTGGGGCAGGATCTTCAGGGGCAGGCGTGTCTGGAGCAGCGATGTCTGGGATGGACGCTGACAAACAGGCGTGGCTAGCCAAGTATGCCACTGGAACAAGTCATGAGAATCTAGCCCTTGCAGCTCAAACAGTGGAGCAAATCGGTACCATCCTGAGGGACCAGTTCGGCTTCGTGCCGAAGAGAAGGACAATCGGCTATTCAAAGCCGTACCCCAACGAGTTTGATCTGATTCCGCTGCCACCCAAGTATCGGCTCCCTGAGTTCTCAAGGTTCAGCGGGTCAGAAGGGTCAAGCTCGATCGAGCACATAAGCCGATACCTGGCACAGCTAGGCGTGATTTCAGCATCGGATCAGATGCGCGTAAGATTTTTTGCGCAATCTCTGACAGGACCAGCCTTTGGGTGGTACACCTCGCTGCCACCTGATTCAATTCATACCTGGAAGCAACTGGAAGAGCAGTTCCACATCCAGTACCATTCAGAGGCTACTGAGGCTGGCATTGCAGACCTGGCGCAGGTGCGGCAGAAGCGGGGAGAAACTGTAGCCGAATACATCCAGCGCTTCAGGACCGTCAAGAACCGATGTTACTCAGCTCGTTTAACTGAGAAGGAAGCAGTCGAGCTGGCAGTGTTGGGTCTCTTAGCACCCATCAAGGATCTGGCTTTCCAAGTGGAGTACAACTCATTGGCGCACATGGCCCAGAAACTGACGATGTATGAACAGCGCCACCCTGAGTTGTACCAAGACAAATTCAAACGTCCGATAGGCCTGGTCGATGCAGAAGAAGATGATCCTACACAAGACCAGGAAGTGGCCGTAGCCGAATGGGCTCGAGGGGCAGATCCTGTGTCCTGCAAATGGGTGAAACAGCAAGGGCCTGCAAAAGGGTTCGACTTCGATGTGAGCAAAGCCGAGCAGATATTCAATTTACTACTGAAGGAGAAGCAGCTGAGGTTACCCGAAGGCCACAAAATCCCTACGGCTCAGGAAATGCACGGGAGACCATACTGCAAGTGGCATCATTCGTTCACCCACACCACCAATGATTGCAAAGAGCTACGTCGCCAAATCCAAACGGCGATAGAACAAGGCCGTCTGATCCTTGGGCAGGTCGCCATGAAAGTGGACACAAACCCATTTCCCGGCGTCAACATGGTAGAGCTCAGTCGCTCCGCGAGGCGTCAGTTGGATTTCTCGTTCGGCGTTAATATGGCAGAGTCTGGGTACCACCATGACTACAAGGAGGAGGGTGGTCGCTCTCGGGGCAAAGAAAGAGAGAAGGCTAGTCCACGCGACCAGCCCAGCCACAATGACAGGCGGTACTTAACAGAGGAACAAGTGAGGAGAGTGTGATATCAGAAGCCACATTCCACGCATCTCCTTAACAAGTATGAGCGTCAGTATGACCAACGCCGCCGGCGCGACAGAAACGACGAAGGATATGAGCACCTCGCTAGGGGACTGTCAAAAGAAAAGGAAGGCGCAGACAAACATTGGGATTGTCCTTTCTTCAAGTATTGCTGGGACGCGGGAATGAGCCGATTGCCTACAGTCGACAACTGCCCGGAATGTGGTCAGCAGAGGGAGGACACGGAGCCAGTTTCGGTGTTCCAACGTCTAGGGCCCCTCCCACCTCAGAGCCGTTACAAGGAATCCGCTCGAGCAAACGTCCTCGAGAAGCCAAGGGACGACAAAGAAGAAGACAGGTATCACCGTCCAAGGTGGTGTCCCGATGGACTCAGACACACCCAAAAGCGCAGAGTGCAGCGGCTACATAACTTAGAGGAAGCCGAAGCGCAGTATCTCCACGCTTTAAAGAAAGCACGGCCTGACCTGGCCGTCAAAGTGAGGCAGACTTTGGAAACGGAAGATCACCCGAGAAGGAAGGAGTGGCGCCCCAAACCGGTAAAAGCCGATGCAAAGACATCGGCTGGCACAAACATGGTGTTCATACTTCCGTCAGAATTCTGCGCACCAAGAACCAACGAGCTACCAGTGGCACAGTTCGACTGCGGCCCACGGCCGGTCATTTTTGAGAAGCCGCGTGAAAAGGGTTACAAGCATCTGAAAGCCCTGTACCTACGAGGTTACATCAATGGGCAACCTGTCACCAAGATGTTGGTGGACACCGGAGCGGCAGTCAATATCATGCCATACTCCATGCTACGGCGTTTGGGACGCTCCACCGCAGATTTGATCAAAACCAACGTCACGTTAAGCGACTTCAACGGTCAGACTTCGGAAACGCAAGGCGTACTGAACGTGGATCTGACCGTGGGCAGAAAAACCATCCCCACGTCATTCTTCGTCGTGGACAGCAAAAGCACTTACACTGTCTTGCTAGGAAGGGATTGGATTCACGCTAATTGCTGCATTCCGTCCACAATGCACCAGTGCCTAATCCAGTGGGATGGAGATGAAGTGGAGGTCATCCACGCAGATGAGTCTATCGAGATCTCCATAGCTGGCATGAACGTCTGGGAAGCAGAAGACCAAGAGCCGATCTCTGGAATCAGTCTAGACGGCTGTGAGCGTATTGAGGCTACAAAAAACGGGGTGAGGCTGGTCTTATCCACCGGCCTGACAGAGTAGCAAAGTCCACGACGGTGCGTGGTACGGCCGATCCCTGCGATCGGCCACAAAAAACAAAAAGCAGCAATCTGACGGCGAGCAGATCGTGCAGTCGTAGCAGGGAGATTCCCAGCCATTTTAAAACCATAAGGTGTAAACCGTCCTTGACTAATGCAATAAAAGAGGGGGCCGATTCAGGCAATCGGCCCAAATTATTTTTGTTAACCTCAGCTGCTGTTTGCCCTGTGCATAGCATCGATTTGACAGGTGACGGAAAGCTAGGGTATGGATTTACATCTGCTGATGAACTAGAAGAAATCGACATTGGTCCTGGGGATAAGCCACGACCAACGTTTATCAGCAAAAGGTTGGACCCAAGTATGCGGGGTCCAATGATAGCCCTGTTGAAAAAATATCCAGACTGCTTCGCCTGGGACTATACAGAGATGCCCGGATTAGACAGGAGCATCATTGAGCACCGCCTCCCGCTTAAAAAAGGATTTCGGCCATTCCAGCAGCGGGCACGACAGATGAAGGCTGAAATTCTGGAAGAAGTCAAGAAGGAGATCGAGAAAATGTTGGCAGCCGATTTAATCAGGCCATGCAGGTATGCAGAATGGATTTCTAGTATCGTACCTGTGGAGAAAAAGGATGGCCGTTGGCGTGTCGCCATAGATTTTCGGGACCTCAATAGAGCTACCCCGAAGGATGAGTATCCAATGCCGGTGGCAGAAACGTTAATCAACGCAGCAGCTGGCCATAAGATCTTGAGCTTTATGGATGGAAATGCCGGTTACAACCAAATTTTTATGGCTCCAGAAGACATACACAAGACTGCGTTCAGAGTACCAGGCTCGGTGGGGTTGTTTGAATACGTTGTCATGACGTTTGGACTAAAAAATGCTGGTGCCACGTACCAAAGAGCCATGAACTACATTTTCCATGATCTGATCGGCAAGCTGGTGGAAATTTATATCGATGACGTAGTGGTCAAGTCTGCCTCAGTAGAAGGACACTTGGGCGATCTGCAACGCGTCCTGGACCGAACGAGAAAATTCGGACTACGGATGAACCCAAAGAAGTGCGCCTTCGGGGTAACGGCCGGTCAGTTCTTGGGTTTCTTGGTCCATGAACGCGGGATTGAGACCGGCCTGAAAAGTCAGGAGGCAGTGCGAACAATGAAGCCACCCACCACAAAGAGAGAACTGCAGTCTCTCATCGGCAAGATCAACTTCGTCAGAAGATTCATCTCCAATCTGTCAGGAAGGATAGAGCCGTTCATGGGACTAGTAAAAATTAAATCTGACGAGGAATTCCACTGGGGGGCAGAACAACAACGAGCCTTTGACGAGATCAAAGAATACCTGACGAAGCCGCCAGTGTTGGTTCCACCCCAGCCGGACAGGCCGTTCTATATTTACTTGTCAGTAGCGGACACGTCCATCGCCTCAGTGGTGGTGCAAGTTTATGACGGGCTGGAGCGAGTGGTCTTTTACATCAGTAGGAGGACGCTGGATGCAGAGACAAGGTACTCTGAGATCGACAAGTTATGCCTCTGCCTGTTTTTCACCTGCACCAAGCTACGCCACATTTTGCTGTCAGCAGAGGTCATCATCATATGCAAATCAGACGTCATAAAGCACATGCTGTCGGCTCCTATGTTAAAAGGGCGACTGGGCAAATGGATGTTTGCATTATCAGAGTTTGACATCCGGTATCAACCCGCAAAAACAGTTAAGGGACAGGCGTTGGCCGATCTTATTGCTGAAAGGATCAACACCAACATAGCAGCACTGTCCATAAGAGCGTGGGCTATGTTTTTCGACGGATCAGTTTGTGACGATGGCTGCGGCATCGGCATTTTACTCGTGTCGCCCCGGGGGGCAACATTTTCCTTCTCCATTAGATTGTCTACCTCTCGCACCAACAATGTAGCCGAGTATGAGGCGATACGCAAGGGAATGGAGTTGCTCATCGAAGCTAGAGCGGAAGCAGTGGAAATTTTTGGAGACTCCAAGCTGGTGATTTCTCAACTCACGGAGGAATATAAGTGTGAGAGTGAGTCGCTCTTCCCATTATGGATGCAATGCCGTGAGCTGATGGCACAGTTCCGATACATAAACTTCACCTGGATCCCGCGATCGCAGAATACCGAAGCAAATGATCTTGCACAAATGGCTTCAGGCTACAAGGACGTAGCAGAGGGAGCCGATGTTCAGGTGCAATTCCTGGACGCAGACGACTGGAGAGCCGATATCTTCAATTACTTGAAGGATTCGGCTCGGGGGCACCTAAACGGATAAGATACAAGGCCATGAAGTATGTGCTCATTGGGGACAACATGTTTTACAGGACTCTTGAGGGGTTATTGCTCAAATGTCTGGGGACAGCCGAGGCCAATCGGCTCCTACATGAGGTACACGAAGGCGCCTGTGGAACTCACCAATCGGCTCATAAGATGAAGTGGTTGATCAGGCGATCAGGGTTTTATTGGCCTACCATGCTCGAGGACTGTTTTAAGTACTACAAAGGGTGTCAAGCATGTCAGAGATTTGGAAAAATCCAGATGGTACCCGCGTCAGCAATGAATCCCATCATCAAGCCTTGGCCATTCCGAGGTTGGGGCATGGATATGATCGGCAAGATCAATCCTCCGTCAAGCAAGGGCCACATGTGGATCTTGGCCATCACGGATTATTTCACCAAGTGGGTGGAAGCCGTCCCTATGAAATCAGTAAGTTCAAAGGATGTTGTCGATTTTGTGAAAGAGCACGTCATTCATAGGTTTGGGATTCCCCAGACTATCACGACCGATGGAGGTTCGGTTTTCATTTCTCACGAGTTCGGAAAGTTCTGTGGGGACACAGGGATTAAGCTGATTCGATCATCTCCGTACTATGCTCAAGCAAATGGGCAAGCTGAAGCGTCCAACCAGAGCCTTATCAAGCTGATCAAGAGGAAAATCGATGAGCACCCTAGGCGTTGGCATGAGGTTTTGTCAGAGGCTTTATGGGCTTACCGCATGTCATGTCATGGAGCGATAAAAACTTCGCCGTACCATCTGGTCTATGGACAAGAAGCCGTATTGCCTTGGGAAATTACGGCTGGATCGAGACGTGTCACTTTTCAGAACGATCTAACGGCTGAAGAATATGCAGCTTTGATGAGTGACAGTGTTGAAGATGTGACTGAGCTTAGGCTGTGGTCGCTTGAGAAAATCAAAGAGAACAAGGCCAAAGTAGCTCGTGCATACAACAAGAAGGTGAGACCTAAGGAGTTCCACGTTGGCGATCTGGTATGGGAAGCGGTGTTGCCGTTAGGGACTAAGGATGCAGCATATGGTAAATGGTCTCCAAATTGGCACGGGCCATACAGGGTCGATCAGGTTTTGAGAGGGAACGCGTACATGCTGGAAGAACTGGACGGCGTAAAATTCCCAGTGGCGGTCAACGGCCAACATCTCAAGAAATATTTCCCAAGCATGTGGGACGATGGACAGTAAAATGTGAAGGCCGATACATGAAATCGGCCGAACAAAAATAAAAATATAGCCGATGCACGGTCATCGACTCTAGAGGTCCACACACGTTACAAACAGATGCCAGCTTACACATACGAGCTACTGAAGAAATGCCTCGAAGGCGTGGAAGGCGTCAGTACGGACACGATCCACCTCAGCGATCTCGGCTTCGTCATCTTCATCCTTGCCCGTCACTAGCTGCTTGCTCAGGGCACGTATGTCTGCCAGATCGGTCTTCAGTTGAGCTTTGAGGCCTTCCGCCTCGTTTTGGGAACAGGCTATGGATTCTTCCTTGTCGCGAATGAGCTGTTTAGTCACCCGGACCTTCTCCTCAAGGTCTTCCAGCTCCTTTTTCAAGGATGCGAGCTCGGCGGTACCGACGGAGGTGTCAGTTTTAGCATCCAGAGACGCCTTTTTCTCATTAAGCTGCTGACATCTTTCTGCAATATCGGCTTTCAGCGGGAGTTGGGCAAGACGCAGGTTGATCCTTTCACGAGCTAACTTCACCCGTGGCCCGAAGAAGGACAGATTTGCAACTGACCAAAGCTTCACTTGCAATGCTACTGGAAGATGGTCCTGGATTTCGGCAAGAACGCTCTTCACTTCCTCAGAACCCTCGATCAACTCCTCAATCGGGGAGGACAACAAGGTTTTAAGACGCTGGAATTGACGTAGAGCAACCCTGGCCTGTGGTACAGCGTGGGCAACAGCGTGGGCAAACCTGAAAGATCACAACTCTGACAGCCAGAAAGGCGTCAGTGTACATCCAAACGGGTAAGGATGAGCCGGAAGAACCTAAACGTACCTCTCCTAAGATGGAAGGGATAGCCGATGAGGAGGCAATCGGTATGTGTGTGGTCGCTGGAGGCCTGGCCAGAATGGTAGCCGTCTCATCTGCACCTTCGGGGATTCCCAGATCCGGCGTCGGCACTGCCCCGGCTTCCCCACTAAAAACGTCCGTCGTCTGCATGAAAGGTGCTCTTAACCGATGTAAATGATGATAAATCGGCAGACAAAGCAAACAAGTGGTAAGAGTATGTCGGGTGGCGATTTGCGAGACCTCCTGGCTCGACGAAGAAGTTTGTGGTCCTTTGCGAGCTCTCTTAGGACCCGCAGTTGGCCCCGCCTCGACTGGTGCTCGGGGGGCAGCAGGTTCAGGAGCCGACCTTTTCCTGGAAGCCGATGGGGGCACATCTGGCTGGCTCGGGGTGATGGTCCTCTCAGAATCCGTTGGGCTCGATTCTCCCTCATCGGGTTGTTCGTCCTCGTGAGAGGAATTTTCAATGGAAGCCTGCAAAAGAAGGAAGGATGAGTGCGTCTGCAATAATGAATGAATAAGGAGAGTCGACCAAGAAATGGGTCAGCCTACATGCGAGCTTTCTGGAGAAGGGCTCCGGTGCCTCAAGGTCTTCCTGACAGCTGCATTCCTCGTAGTCGTTCTTGTCTTAGTTGGAACTCGGGGGGCAGCTGGTGTTGAAGTTCCTTGCTTCTTAGAAGCCGATTGAGGTGTTATCGGCTGTTTCTGCATTATGACCTTTTTCAAAGGCGGTGAGTTTTTGCAGAAAAGAACCACAGGAGCTGGTGGAAAGGACTCGAAGGGGGAGCCATCACTGTGTGTAGGCTCAGGGCCATCTTGTTGCTGCAAAGAGAAAGAATGGATTAGTAAAAGGATCAATTGCAAGCTGCATCAAGAAAATTTGCAAGTAGTGGTACCTGTTCCACGGGGATGTCATAGTCAGCATTGAGCTGTTTCAACAACGGTCCCAGAGCCCTCCTGAAGGCGTGAGTTTTCCACATCATCCACCAGTCTTCGAAGCCGTCAGTTGATGAAGCGAAGGTGAGGTCATTTGGAATAGGGATGGTCAGAGCATCAAAGAAGGAGTAACACCTTTGACTAGTGAGAGGATCAGGCAGGTCGGCTCTGCACTCCGTAAGATGATGGAGAAAGAGATGGGGAGGTACTTGCCCAAGGCCAAATTGCCGGGCCACTATGACCGGCTGGTAGAATTCATACCCAGGTTTGATAATTCTGTTGGATGTGCTCATGCCAACTGGAAGGAAACAGGGACGAATCACGGTGGAAAAGAGCTGCCGAGTGCTAGTGTCATCGGCAAAATTGTCCAGCCTGAAGGAGAGTGGATTTTCAAAGTGTTCCGATTCCTCCATATAAGGGAAGAAGGTAGGGTTGTCCAGGCCCTGGAAGAAAGTGCTGAACCACTTGGATGCTTCCTGAGGGGATAGTTTGCTGCCTGGCAGCCTATACAAAGCTTGGCCGTAACTAGTGCATCGGATCTGTTTCCCTTTGACATCTGGGAAGGTGCAACTCGCCAAAAGGGGGAAGTTTGGGATGTGATTTTGGAAATATAGCTGAGCCCATAGCTGAATAAACCACCAAGGACCACCTGTTTTGACTGCTATGCCCGAAAACAGCTTGACAGACATCAACTGGAGGTATCTATAGACTTCTCCCAGAAACAGTTTGCCAAGGCCAAGTTGGGTACCTTTGGCCAGTTCGTGGGCTAAGGAAAGATAGTTTTTGGTTGGAGCAAGGGAAGGGCCACAGAATATGAAATGCTCCAGCCAGAAGTTGAGAAAGGCTGTATGTTCTTTTTCTGAAACAGGGCCCTTTGTTTTCATGTGGCGTTGGAGGTAGGCACCCCAGTTTGTGCAGTCTGTTTTAGAAGACAGCTTGTAAGGGACTTTGGTCAGTTTAAAGGCAGAGGGGCTGGGTGATGTAACATCCAGGCCAGTGATCATCACCACATCTAATAAAGTTGGTGACATAGGGCCATGACCGAACATGAAGCAGTTCAGAGCGTCAGACCAGAAATAGCCGATGGTTTTGAGAAGATTCTCGTGTTTCTCGAGAGGAGACAATGATAGATGCAAGGCATCGGCTATTCCTGTAGTTTCCCATTGGGATTGGTAAGCTCTAGCTACCCTACTGAACCAAGAAACCCAATGATCGGGGGGATTAGGCCAGGCTCGCAAGCAGTCGGCCCAAGAGTTCAGATCTAGATCTTGGCTTACGAAGGGGATTCTATTTGCTTCGCAAGAAATCAGATGGGCAGGACTAGAATTTGTACGAGGACCAAGACAAAGGGAATTTGGGAGAGAAGGATGTGGCAGCAGGATGTCTGAAACCTAGAAAGTTTAATGGTAGAATAAAAGCATTAATTCAGGTGCTCGCCATTAAATTCTAACATCGCGTTCAGACTGCGAAGAGTAGGCGTACCTTCAGGCCGAAGACCTCTGGATTGGTATTGGATGATTCCGCCATCTAGTTGCCGGCGGAGATGGATCTATGCAAGTTGAGGATTGGGGGTTCTCGTTGCTATGAGCTCGATCTGGTCGAGTGGGAGATTGCAGATCTAGGTCACCCTTTTTGAAGAAGGTCGCAGGTTACCGTTTGAAACTGGAAAGCAGCCGCTTAGGTTTGCCTAAATATGCGACTGAATTTGACCTTGTCAACGATTTTGGGAAAGCCGATGTGCATCGGCTCTTTGAGTTATAGCTTGGTTGACTGTGAGAACGTGACAAGGTGAAAGCCGATACATTGCTATCGGCTCCTGGAGCATCGACTTATTTTTGTTATCGACAAAATTGGGGCGGAAAGACAATCTTCGAGAAACGGATTTTTCATTTATTCATTCAAAAGCAGATTGCTTACAAGCGGCTAATGGATTACAAAAGGGAGCATACTACTACTACTACTACTGGTTCCTAATCTAGGCCGAGGTCGTCGTCGCTGCCGTCGCCGCCGTCTTGTTCGCTGTCATCAGCGCTGCTACCGGCGTCGTCTTCACTGCTGCTGCTGAGGAAGCCGGCGGGGGCCTCCTCGTCCTCATCTTCGTCTTCGGTGTCCTCGGACCCGGCGTGGAAGTACTTCACCGGCTGGTACTCCTCGGAGGAGGTGTCCTCCTCTTCCTCCTCTTCATCAGAGGAGTCGACGTCGTCCCAGGACATGGCGTCGTCAGTGCTGTCCACCTCCAGTTCCCCATCGGCGAGGAACTGCAGGTCCTCCTCGCCGTCGGTCATGGACGCGTCGTCCTCCGACCAGGCGGCGAAGTCCCAGTCTCTCTCGTCCCACCATTGTGGGGCGAGAGCGTTGTACGCCGCCATCGACGGGTGTTCTGGCGTCGGCTCTCGGTTGCTCATCGAGTTGGAGGCTTGGGAGGACAGGCCAGAGGAAGCAGAGGAGGCCATGGCGGAGAAAGAGGGTTTTTTCGGCGGAGGAGGAAGATGAGGACTGTGAACTGCTTGGGTGAATTTAAATAAGGAGAATAGTATGAAGCAGTTCAATGCTATAGCGGTTTCCCAGAATGTACTGCCGAAGTTGTCAAATCATGCGCTGCGGGGAAGTGGAGAAGACAAGGCATCATGATGAGGGGGTGGCGTGACGATCCTGTTCTGCAACGCATTCTGTCAACGCGCAACCCGATAAAAAAAAGGGGGGAGAAGAAGAAAAAAGAGAACAGAGTGGTTTTGGAATTATTATCGCCAAAACCAGGGGGGCATGTGTTATCGCCATATTCTGGCCAGAGAAGGGGATGGGCCATGATCAAGATGGGCTTGGAAGATGCGTATATTCAACGTGTTGTTGGATCGGCCTAGTGCGTGGATTTGGGCTAAATTGCCCATGTATCTTGTATCATAGTAGGTTTCGTGTTAGTTTAGGTTCCGTTTCAGTTTAGGTAAAGATAGAATTATAGAGTTATTCCAAAAGTAGAGAGTCTCCGGACTATAAATATGTACCTAAGGTTATCGAAAAAAGGAGGACAATCACGTTCACAACAAACACAATCTCGGCGCATCGCCACCCCTTGTTTCTAGGGTTTTTCTCGGGTAAGTGCCATGCTGCCTAGATCGCATCTTGCGATCTAGGCAGTATTTACTTATGCGTTGTTTGGTATTACTCGTACTGAAGCCTTGTTGATGGCGAGTAGTACTATTATCATAGATTTGTGTAGGTTAGCATCAGTACTTTTCGCTATGATTGTTTAGTTATGCTACCTCTAGCTATCTCGCCGCCTTTGCACCTTTTCCCGGGTGTAAGGGTGGCATCTTGCTTGATCTTTATTTAAGTCGATTTGATCTGTTATAGTTGTGCCTTGTTCTCCAAGGTTTAGTTTGATATCTACATGATCAGGCCTTGCAAACGGGTTGAACGATCCAGTAATATGTAAGATATGGTTTGCCAATCCAAGAGGAGTTGTTCCGAGAATTGACTTTATGTTGGTTTTTAGGCCTTCTCTAGGGTTAGTTTTCCATCATCTTTTATATCTACCAGGCTCAATTACGTGTAGGACGTTCCAATTATGTAGTGAAAACGTTAAACTATCGTAGATCGATTTAACTTGTATTGATGAAGCAAAACCCCATGTTATCGTAGATCTAATGCAGAACCATGGGTTAATCGGCTCTAGGAGCCGATTCACAGGGAAACCTGGGAGCCGGTCACGGCTCGAATTTTACGTATACTTGTTTACCATGCAGGAAACCAATCGGAGCAATCCATCACCTTCCTGATCAGGTATAAGTCAGGTGGCACGCCCTCGAACCAAGCCAGGACGTGTGCCGGAGTTTTGCGGGCCGTTGCCCGAGGGACCAGGGCCCACCAGCAGTTCTGGGAGCCTCCCGGCTCTTCGTGTTGCTCGTCGCTGCTCGCCGGTGAGTTTTGGCAGGCAACACGTACACAGGCCCTGGTTGGAGCTGGCCCTCGCAGCCGTGACTCTTCAGGACTTTGGGAGTTAGACCGGCTTCGTGTTCCTTCCGCTGCCACTTCATCTGCCAGTTCTTCTCCGGTCGTCGCCTCTGCTACCAGCTCATTTCAGCAGTGGCATCATCGTCTTAGTCACCTTTGTGACTCCCGCCTGTCGTCATTAGTTCATCGTGGTCTTCTGGGGTCTGTCTCAGGAGATGGGTCTTTACATTGTCAGGGTTGTAGGTTGGGTAAACAGATTCAGCTTCCCTATCCTACTAGCGGGTCTGTATCTCAGCGACCTTTTGATTTAGTTCATTCCGATGTTTGGGGTCCGGCTCCTTTCGCTTCGAAAGGGGGCCATCGCTACTATATTTTATTCATCGATGATTTTTCTCGGTACACTTGGTTGTATTGTATGCGCTCTCGCAGTGAAGTGCTCTCCATATATCAGCGTTTTGCGGCCATGGTCCGTACTCAGTATTCTACCCCCATTCGTGTATTTCATGCTGATTCTGCTGGTGAGTATATCTCCCAGATGTTGCGAGGTGTTCTTGCTGAGCAGGGCACCCTTGCTCAGTTCTCTTGTCCTGGCGCACATGCCCAGAATGGCGTTGCTGAGCGTAAGCATCGCCATCTTCTTGAGACCACTCGCGCTATGATGATTGCTTCTTCTCTCCCGCCGCATTTCTGGGCTGAGGCTGTCGCTACGTCGGCTTATCTCATCAATATTCAGCCTTCTGCTGCCTTGTAGGGTGGTATCCCTCTTGAGCGCCTCTCTGGACAGTCTCCAGACTACTCCCTGCTTCGCTTGTTTGGTTGTGTTTGCTATGTTCTCCTTGCTCCTCGCGAACGCACCAAACTGACCGCTCAGTCTGTTGAGTGTGTCTTCCTTGGATACAGTGATGAGCATAAGGGCTATCGCTGTTGGGACCCTGTTGGTCGTCGGATGCGTATCTCTCGTGATGTTACTTTTGATGAGACGCGTCCTTTCTATCCTCGCCCCACCGCTGGCACTTACCCGGTGGAAGATATCTCTTTTCTTCTCTTTCCCGACACACCTCCTTCTACACCTATTGTGTCTTCTTCAGGATCTCCTCCCCCTGATTTCCCCTCTTTGACGCCGTCCTCCTCTGCTCCGTCTAGTTCTCCTAGTTCTCCGGAGTCTTCCTCTACTATTCCCTCTTCTTCATCGTCGTCTCCTGCGTCGTCTTTCTCTGATGATCTTCCATCTACTCGTCCTATTCGTCAGCGTCGTGCCCCCGACCGTTACTCTCCTAGTCAGTATGGTCTTTCTGTTGCCTCTGAGCCGACTTCTTATCGGGATGCTGAGCATCATCCTGAATGGCAGCTGGCCATGGCTGAGGAGATCGCTGCGCTTGAGCGCACTGGCACCTGGGAACTTGTTTCTCCCCCTCCCGGTGTTCGTCCTATCACATGTAAGTGGGTCTATAAGATTAAGACTCACTCTGATGGATCTCTTGAGCGCTATAAAGCGCGTCTTGTGGCTCGTGGTTTTCAGCAGGAGCATGGTCATGACTATGATGAGACCTTTGCTCCTGTGGCTCATATGACCACTGTGCGTACTCTTCTTGCTGTTGCTTCTGTTCGTCACTGGTCTGTGTCCCAGCTTGATGTTCAGAATGCCTTCCTCAATGGTGAGTTGAGTGAGGAGGTTTATATGCAGCCTCCTCCTGGGTATTCTGTTCCCGAGGGGATGGTTTGTCGTCTTCGACGTTCTCTTTATGGCCTCAAACAGGCCCCTCGTGCTTGGTTTGAGCGCTTTGCTTCTGTAGTGACTGCTGCTGGTTTCTCCCCTAGTGCTCATGATCCAGCGCTGTTTGTTCACACTTCTCCTCGTGGACGCACTCTCCTTCTTCTCTATGTTGATGATATGATCATTACTGGTGATGATCCTGAGTATATCGTCTTTGTTAAGGCTCGTCTTCGTGATCAGTTTCTTATGACTGATCTTGGTCCTCTTCGCTACTTTCTTGGGATTGAGGTTTCCTCCACTTCTGATGGCTTTTACATCTCTCAGGAAAAGTATATTCAGGATCTTCTTGCCCGTGCTGCTCTTGGGGATGAGCGCACTGTTGAGACCCCTATGGAGCTTAATGTTAAGCTTCAACTCACTGATGGTGATCCTCTTTCTGATCCGACGTGTTATCGTCATCTTGTTGGGAGTCTTGTTTATCTTGCTGTCACTCGTCCTGACATCTCTTATCCTGTTCATATTCTGAGTCGGTTTGTTTCTGCTCCCACCACTGTTCACTATAGTCATCTTCTCCGTGTTCTTCGTTATCTTCGTGGTACGATCACTCGTCGCCTTTTCTTTCCTCGTTCCAGCTTCCTCCAGCTCCAGTGCTACTCGGATGCTACGTGGGCGAGTGATCCTTCGGATCGTCGTTCACTTTCTGCTTACTGTGTGTTTCTTGGTGGTTCGCTCATTGCTTGGAAGACGAAGAAACAGACAGCGGTTTCCCGTTCGAGTGTTGAGGCTGAGTTGCGTGCTATGGCCTTGTTGACTGCTGAGGTGACCTGGTTACGGTGGTTATTTGCGGATTTTGGGGTCTCCATTACCACACCCAGTCTGGTTTTGTCTGACAGTACAGGTGCTATTAGTGTTGCACGTGATCCGGTCAAGCATGAGCTTACCAAGCATACTGGTGTTGATGCTTTCTATACACGTGCTCAGGTGCAGGCTCAGGTTGTTGCGCTTCAGTATGTGCCTTCAGATTTATAGTTGGCGGATTTCTTCACGAAGGCACAGACCAGAGCGCAGCATGATTTCTTACTCTCCAAACTCAGTGTTGTGGATCCACAATGAGTTTGAGGGGGGGTGTTAGATGTATATATCTGTATATTGTATTTCCCCCATATGTTAGGGGACTTTCTGCATATTTGCCCTGTACCTGTACTATATATTGTGGCCTTTGGCCCCCAGAGGAATACAAGTTGCATATTCCTGACAGATAGGATCAATGGCATTCAGTGGCTCCCCCAGCGAGCCTGGGCAGCTGCCCGGGCTCCGGCTATGAAGCCTCCACTAATTTAAATATTGCACCACTGGACATGCACTCACCGACGACATAGCTCACGGGTCTTGTCCAGGCTCCAAGTACGAGCTAGCTCCGCCACTGATGGCATTATAGGACATTAGGAGGGACAACGGGTGGCCCTTGTGGAGGCTGCGACCATGGCGGATGGGAACCCAAGAAACACCATTGAGGAGATCATGCGAGGATACTCGTATTTCTTTGGGGTTTGTTGAACTCCATTGTTCTTGCAATGACCAATGGCTGCCACGCTTCGTGTCGTTCAGGGTTTTTCTGTTTGGGATGAGATTTCTAGTAACCAACCGAATACCGTAATTTTCATTGAAAAACTACTACCGGTCGAAACAATTAGGATGAATTTGAACTTACACTTTTGAAGGAGATGAAATAGAACACGTATGCTAACACTACTAGGAATCAACCTTCACAAAGTTCTCTAGGTCTCACGTGAGAGAGGTTGTGGGATCGAGCGTGGGATTGAGGTAGCAATTCTAACTGATTTGGTGGGGTGGAAATATTTGAATTAACTCAAATTTTAAAATGCCGTGATTTCCAATATTTTAGGATAACAAGTTTTCCCTCGGTTGTCGTCAAAGGTTAAGCAAAAATGAGGCAGAGGAAGGTTGGGACTGACAAAATTAACACGTTAAACTACAACTGCAGGCAGAGTTTTTTTTTGCATGGAACTGCAGGCAGAGTTTCTCAGGTAAACTTGACCAATGGAATGACCGACTCCGAGTAGAAAGTAGAAAGCGCTAGCTAGCTAGCTTGCTAGTAGTATTATTATGTTGAGGGTGTTCTTTAGGACGTCTCTGTCATCACCGATTCAGTTTACCAGTAGTTAATCATGGTGCATGCAGGCAAATGAAAGCTCAGAGCCAAACCAAAGTAGTAGTAAACGATAATTTTATCCCAGGCTTTTCTTTTTTCGGAGGATAAATGGTTGTTAGATCGGCAGACTTAAAAAAAAAACCACAGAAAGCTTTTAAAGTGTGATCGTAGGAAACATCCGTATCTCGAAAAGAAGGCCGCGAGCTCGCCCCATTCAGGGTTTTCTTTAGTTTACTCTATGTTCCCATGCAGCGTTTTATGTGTAGACTATTCCGTCAGATAACATTATGCAGCGCGAGGTGCATTAGTTTAGGCGTAGATCATGAACAGGACGGTAGCTAGCTAGCTGCGCCTTTTCTTCGCTTTGCTTTGCATTATATGCACCATCTTCTTCTATCTTTTCCCACCTTTTTTCTTGTTATATAATATAACAAGCCCGATTTCCTTTGCAATTCTGCTGTGCTAGTTGACAGGTCACTCGTTCGCACTACTGAACCCTATTACGCTGCATTTGTTGTAGGATAGTAGTAATATAATATACAAGTAAGGACGCATGCAGATCCAAAAGATTTGGATCTAACGAACAGCGATTGCGTGCATTTTTAATACTTAGCACGAGGCCAATTTGGTAGGGCTGGAGGGTAGGGAGAGGTGCTGTGCAGGGGAGATTGTCGCTGCTACACTTTAATCATTAGTCGTCCGTCCTACCAAAGAAAAAAATACACCGAAAACACGCACAAACCCGTTCCACCATTGCGCTGTAGCGCGAAGGGTGCGGATGAACGAAAGAATAAGGTTCGATGAATAAACAATGGAGGTAGCAGGCAAGCAGCGTGATGGTTTCTGTAGTCCTGGCCCTAGCTATTGACCGTGCATCAGTCGAGACAGGGAGAAGCGCGTAAGCAGAGCACGCAAGATGCATGCCCTGAGTTTCTCTATTCTGCATGTCATACACATTTCCTTTCCTTGGGCGGGGAGAAAACAAATGCGCCCCCTCCCCCTGCGATCCTGCTTTCCTTCCACATTGACTTCTGACGAGGGGAGGTCCGTACGGGCGTGGCCTCTATATGAGCCGTGCATCGCATCGCATTCACGGCTCATCTCGACGAGTGCAAGCGACTCACTCGGCATCACTTCTAGCGAGCTGATCAAGGTGCATAGTGCTCGCCACTTGAAGCAAGAAAACACTTGGTCATTCGTCCCTGCCGATCAATTGTCACATCGATCAAATGGAGCAAGAGCGAGTGCTGGTTGTGCCTCAAGTGTCCAATGATAGCTGCACCTGCAGCGGCAGCAGCAACACGGCGAGCTCGAGCTCCCTGAACGCGTCGTCCCCGAGCTCCGGCGACGACGGCGCTGGCGTCGTGGTGGGCAAGAAGCGGCCGCGCAGGGACCTGAAGCACCCGACGTACCGCGGCGTGCGCATGCGCACCTGGGGCAAGTGGGTGTCCGAGATCAGGGAGCCCCGCAAGAAGTCCCGCATCTGGCTCGGCACCTTCGACACCCCCGAGATGGCCGCGCGCGCGCACGACGTCGCCGCCATCGCAATCAAGGGACGCGCCGCGCACCTCAACTTCCCGGACCAAGCACACGACCTGCCGCGCGCCGCCTCGGCCGCGCCAAAGGACGTGCAGGCCGCGGCCGCGCTAGCCGCCGCAGCCACCGTGCCCTCGCCCGTCGATGCGCTCTCGCCACCTGACTGCATTGCGGTCGTCCAGGAGCAGCATGACGAAGAACCCGCGGCCGTGCCTGACCAAGCCGCACCGGATCGTCCAATCGTCGACAATAATGCGGCACAGGAAAACGGACAAGCAGACTTCTCGTTTTTCGACGTGCCGGATGCTATTCTGGAGTTCGCGTTCACGTGGCCGGAGCCGCCCTCATACTACGCTTCGCCATGGGACGACGTCCTCGCCGCCGACGATCTCTTCCTCGGGGAGCCGTTGCTGCTCTGGGAACACTGACAGGCTCGCTGCAAGTTGCAACCCGGCCGGTGTGCATGCACACGATCCCTTTTTTTTCCAGTAGAGGGTACTAGCCTCGTCTCCTCCACAGCGATACTAACATCATAGCTAAAGATTGGTTTGCGCAAATTTCTTGATACCTTTACTGGTTTGGTCAAATAAAATTGGTACAGCTTTAGGCGATACCATATCATACGGTTCTGGTCAACATTTCAAGACCTGACTTCAACTTTGAATTTTTTTTTCCTTCTCTGGCTGAGGTTCAGCTTGTAACAGGATCTCTACAGATGATGGGCGTGCTAGCTAGTTGCCACTTGTTTTGCCCTGCAGCTCGATCGAGTTCATCCGAGCAAGCAACAGGTTTTTTTTTTTGCTGGTAGCTAGCGTGGCTGCATGCGTCTCTTTACCTGTAGTATAAATTAAACGATATGGAGTATCTTTTTCCAGGATTCCTGGCTCCCTGCATTTTATACTATCTCATGTTGTTCTAGTCACAAGCCAGCTCGGTCTCCACTCTAGCGCCACACACTGCACTAGCGTAGCAAAGCAACGTCTTGCACTAGCAGCACGACGGGTAGTCTCGCCTCAGCTTTTGTTGCTGCAGAATTGCAATCGACGCAATCATATATGCGTGCAACACCTGCTGAATATTTTACAACGTAACTAGACACCCGGTGTCTCGCGTGGCCTGATTATTTGACCGGCACTCCAGTGCCGGCTACTACCCATCGAGGGCGCCAATAACTGTTGTTATGTTGGGTTTGGCACACGAAGTACCTTGATCGGTCATTTTTCTCCGTCTATTTCTTCTTTCAATCACCGTCGCACTTGGACGCCCCTCGCTAGAACTCCCAGCAACCACAACCATCCTCGAAACTGTCATGTTCGGAACCCGCCGCGTCTTGTCGTCGTTTCTTCTCCATAACTTTCGCCAAGACCGCCTCAAGGCCGCCTCGCACAGAAGGTGCGCAACCGATTGCCAAGAGAAACTTTTTAATTTTCTAGCCTCCGTGAATCAGAGAGAGTGTTCGGGGATTTGATTGCATTGTTGTGTGATGTCTAGAAGACGGATAGCGATGATCAAATGATGATAGAGCAATTAGAGAAAGACGAAGCGATGTGCAGGCTAATGATGAAGAGTGTGTGATGATCATCAGTTGCCTTCTTCGTCTATGGACGAAAGAACATCAGGTTCCTCGCTGTGGAGATTTGAGGCCTAGGAAGAGAGGGAACAAGGACATGCAGCGTATGTCTTGTGCTTTGATGCTTGGGGCCGACTACTTCATCAACGATATATCCAACACATCGTCGAACATCTTTTGGCGGTGATTTAGAATGAACGAGAAATTGTTCAAGAAAATTGTGCACGACGTGAGAGAGTTTGATCCCTACTCCCTATGCAAGAAATATTACACCGGATTGGATGGTTTCTCGTCTGCTCAGAAATGCACGACTGCCTTGTGGTGTCTCTCATATGGCGCTTCTCCAAACACACAAGATGACTACATGCACCTTGTGGTGTCTTTCATATGGCGCTTCTCCAAACACACAAGATGACTACATGCATATCACTAACTCCACATCATTTGAGAGTGTGTAAAGGTTTTGCCGGGCGGTTGTTGCAGTGTTTGGGTCAACATACCCAAGAGCACCAAATGAAGAAAACACAAGTTGGATCCTAGTACAGAATATTGTGAGGGTATTTCATGGGATGCTTGGTAGAATTGATCGTATGCATTTTGGATGGACGAATTGCATGTTCTCACTTAGCAATGGATGTACAAAGGCTAAACCGGAGAGTGTTGTGTGGTACCTAAAGGTATAACATGTTATGACTGGTGAATTTGATACACTTTCTTTGGCATGGCTCAATCTCACAATGACATCAACGTGTTGCAGCATTCTCCGATGTTTGGCAGACTTGCTGAAGGCCATGCTTCCACTGTGAAATTTGAGATCAATGGAAGATGATACACCAAAGGGTACTACCTTGCCAACAACATATATCCAAAATGGGCGATATTTGTGAAGACAATCCCCGACCCTCATACTTATGCAAGATCTTGGTTTTTGAAGTGCCATGAGAGTTGCACGAAGGATGTTGAGCAGGCATTCAGTGTGCTCCAAGCTCGTTTTTCTATCGTCAGGTACCCTGATGTTACTTGGTCGAAATCTTAGATGGGGGAGGTGACGAATGTTTGCGTGATCATGCACAATCTGATCATAGAGAGTGAGTGATACATGCATTTTATATCATCATATTTTGTATCATATAGTGGTAGTCTTCATTTCTCTTGGCTTTAATATTGCATTATTTGCACTCATTTAGATCATTTATGGGACTTTATTACAAAGTCTCTTGTTTTTATATTTAATTCCTCAGGGGAAGAAAACCTCCTATTTTGTATTTTGAAGTTTATGGACCTTCATGTACTCAAATAAACTAGGTAATAGTACCACAGAATATTTCCATCAGATAGAAGACCATAGGCGCAAGAAGTCAGCGAGGGAGGCCACGAGGCCACTGATGGCCCCCATGGTGCAGCATGATACCTGGACGCATCATGGGGGCCCACCCGCGCATTGTGCTCCCTCGCCTCCGTATTTTTACTAGAAGATCCGCATCATAAATGTGCCATATTTTTTCCGAGACACGGAGAGGCGACGACAAAGGCGAATGTCTTCTCCTGCTCTAGGAGAGGGCAGATCCTGCTTCCCCGGAGACTCCGTTGAGGGGAAATTGCTGCCATCATCATGACCAACTTCTCCTTGCAGTAGGAGGGAATGTCTTCATCACCATCTCCATCATCCCCGACATCATCACTATCTCCCTCTTGAGATCCACTTCATTCCCCTCATAGTTTTTGATAGATAGGAACCCTTAGTAAGTTTCTAGTGTTGTGTGCATGCGTGTGCTTGGTAACTTGTTATTTGGTGGGAAAGTTATATTTTCATATTATGTTGAAAACCATATGCCATTGGTAACATGGTACATCGTTGTGAGTAGTTTCCCGTGTTCCCGGGGGCATAGGATTTGACTGTGATTTCTACATAGTATATTATGGTTATTTGGTCAAGTTTTATGCTTTTATTTTGTTCTATGATGGTAACATATGAACGTCGACTATGTGTTACTTCGCCTATATGGGATCATAGGATTGCACCTTAATGTAATGAAGAGAGTAGGGCTAGCTGGAGATGACAAAACCTTACCCTGATCATTTGAGTTGCATTAGGGGGCTTATATGATTGGGGACCTAGGGCGTTAAACAATAGTTGAACATTTATGTCTTAATGAATCCCTTGATTTTGCATGTAAGTGGCCTTGGGACCAATCATTAGAGGCGTATTTGCGCATGTGTATGGGGTTGCACCTATTTGAGACTCCGTAAACTTGACAAGATATTTATCATGCTTTTCTAGAAATCCTTGATCCCATGAAATCTATGCAGCCCTCGAGACGTTTATCTCATATAAGAATAGTAACTTAAGATTCTCCTCTTGATAAATAGTGGATTATTTTTTCTCTAAAAATAGCATTTACTTTACTTGCATTTTAATTTACCTTTTATTTACTTTTTAGCAAACTATAATCTATAAAATACAAATATTTGCATATTTTATTGTTTACTAGTTGAATTTGCTAACCAATACCTTCAGCTCCTCGATGATTTTGAAAGGTACTATAATTGACTCCCTACACTTATCGGTTATCATTTATAAAGATACTTTTCTAGCGCCATTGACGAGGAGCAGAGCATTATTGGTGAGTTTGTCCGACATTGAAATATGGAAGTTATCGTTATTTTTATTTTCACATTTTTTAAATCCATAAAATACAAATATGGAAGTTATGAAAGATTTAACAGGTATATGAAGTTTTCTTGGTCATGCAAGAAGTCTACAATAGGCACGAGTCCCCCGATGGGCCCCATGGCGCGGCCCGATACCCTGACCGTGCCATGGGGTGCCCACCAGCGGCTCATGCACCCACTAGCCTCCATCGTTTTACCAGAAGCTATGTATCGTGAAAAAACCCTACACATTTGGTGGTTGCGGAGACGGAAGTCTTCTCCTACTCTGGGAGGGGGTAGATCGTCCTGCCGTAGAGCCTACGCCTAGAGAAAATCGCTACCATCGTCATCACCAACTCCTCCTTGCCTAAGGAGTATCTTTATCACCATATCCCTCTCGAGATCCACTACATTCCCCTCATATATATAGTTTCTTATAGATCGGAACTCTGGATAATTTTCTAGTGCTCTGTGCATGCTTGTGCTCGAGGTAAAAAAAAGTTGAGGTGTCAGCCGACTTTCGTGCTTTTCTCGTCATGCATGAAGAAATTTATGAAAAAAATATTCATTGTCAACTACAAGAGGATCTAGTGACGCGCATTTGTGGATGGTCAAAGGGCACAATGCTTAATCTATTTGAATTTGTATTTATTTAATTTTTTTGCAAACTAGTTTACTAATTACGTGTGTATAATTCTAATAAACATTCTTTATTTAAACTTTGTATTGAATGTTCTACATGAATTCTATATAACTTAGATGTTATGTAGGCTAAAATTTGTTTGATGCGCCATTTTGGGATGCCGCCGGTATGGGGAGGCCCTCCCAAATGGCCGGCACTATGAATCGGCATCCACAAAGTCCTTGTCCTGTGCTGGTGCCAAATACGGTTTAGATGGCACCGGTGAAGATACTCTTACATTATTGATCCTTTCGTTGCACGTGATAACCCTACAACAATTCTATACTATATACTTGCGCATGATCGACTGCATCAACGACTCGATCTTGAGATCGGCTGCATCAACAGCAAAATCAGATTTCGTAAAAACCTTTTGGTCTTCGAGGGTAAGTTATTCTGGTTATCCCTTACTCCGTTACTAGCATCTATGAGATTATATCTTGGCATTATTGGCGTTCTTATCATAGGATTTTTTTTGTTTTTTATGCTGCAAACCCTTTAGAAAGAGGTAAACAAATTAATTGAAGCATGTATTATATATCCCATTGTGGATAGTAAATGAGTTAATCATGTACATTGCATTCCAAAGAAAGGTGGTGTCATAGTTGTTGCAAATGATGAAAATAAATTGGTAGATCAACAAATTCTTACCGGTTATAGAATGCGCATTTATTTAGAAAGTTAAATAAAGTTACTCGCAAAGGTCATTATCCTTTTCTATTTATTGACCAAATGTTAGAAATATTTTCTAAGCATTCATATTTTGCTATCTAGATGGTTATTTCAGTTTTTCTCAAATTCATGTGCATAAATATGACCAATAAAAGACAACTTTCACTTGTGGATTTGGTACGTTTGCTACCTTTAAAAGATGCATGAATGTTATATTTACTGACTATATTGAGAAGATTATGGATGATTTTTCTGTGTATGATACCTCGTTCGATAATTGTCTTTTCAATGTTAACAAAGTTTTGCAGCATTGAGAGCCAACACTTGGTCTTAAATTGAGGGAAATATCACTTCATGGTTACATAAGTATTTTTTCTTATACATAGAATATCTAGAAGAAAACTAAGGTTGACCGCACGCAAATTGAGGCAATAGGTAAGTCGCCATATCCCAAAGACATAATAGGTCTATGAAATTTCTTGGTCATGCAAGAAGTCTATAGTAGGCACAAGGCCCCCGATGGGCCCCATAGCGTGGCCTGTTACCCCGACCACACCATGGGGGCCCACCAGCGGCTCGTGCACCCACTCCCCTCCATCGTTTTACCATAAGCTATGTATCGTGAAAAAACCCTACGCTTTTGGTGGCTACGGAGATGAAAGTCTTCTCCTACCCCGGGAGAGGGCAAATCGTTCCGCTCTAGAGCCCCCGCCTAGGGAAAATCGCTATCATCGTCATCACCAACTCCTCCTTGCCCGAGGGAGTACCTTTATAACCATCTCCATCATCCCCAACATCAACACCATCTCCCTCTCGAGATCCACTACATTCCCCTCATATATATAGTTTCTGATTGATCGAAACTCTGGATAAGTTTCTAGTGCTCTGTGCATGCTTGTGCTCGAGGTCCATAAAGTTGAGGTATCAGCAGACTTTCGTGCTTTTCTCGCCATGCATGAAGAAATTTGTGACAAAATTATTCATCGTCAACTACAGGAGGATCTAGTGCCGTATTTGTGGATTCTCAAAGGGCACAATGCTTAAGCTATTTAATTTTTTATTTATTTAAATTATTTGTGCAAACCAGTTTACTAATTATGTGTGCATAATTCTAAACAACTTTTTTTATTTAAAATTTGTATTTCAGTGTTCTACATGAATTCCATATTAACTTACATGTTATGCAGGCCGACACTATGAACCGACATCCACAAAGGCCTTGTCCGGTGCTGCTGCCGAATACGGTTTAGATGGCGCCGGTGAAGATACTCTTATCTTATTGATCCTCGCGTTGCACGAGTTATCCCTACAACAATTCTATACAATATACCTGCGCATTATTGTGGCCGTCCCGAGAGATCAGTCTTAGAATACATATATGGTTGGTGCTACAGGTTAGGTTAGTAGTGGCAATGTGGCACGAGATTTTCAGTTGTAGTATATGGTTGGTAAAGCCCATGCATGTGGGACGCGCTCCTGCCTCGGCAAAAAGGCAGTCTCTCGATGCAAATCCACACGCCGGCGCTGGCATCTCCCATGACGTTAATTTGGCGACGAGGAGGGCAGTTGGGTGGAGTCAATCCTCAACAGTGGTACACCGTGACACGGCCTTGGTTTTGGCCGGCTTCTCTTCTTAATGCAGTTTCGTCAGGTAAAGTATCTGCACGCACGCGAGGCTAGATAGACGGCATCTTCTTGGGAGCATGCATGTGAGGCTTCCTCCCTTCCAGCCATGTTTCTCTGTACGATCGACAATGCGGTATGGCGTTTCTAGAGAGATAAGAGTTGTTGCTCTTTTAGATTAGTTTAGGAAGAAAAACAAACACAGGTGTTGTTTACTGTTTTTGGCTGCCCCGTTTTTGTACCGATCGACCCGACCCGTGGCACGCCACGGCGATGGCGCCTTCTGTGCTCGCCTGGTGTGGTCATGTGCGTATATTATTGACTTGACATGCTGGCGCTGCACACACTGTATGTTAGCTAATCTGGTCAATTATTGGCCTGGTTCAGTTCAGCTTGGTGCATGCACGCACGCTGTGGCGACGCAACTTGTTTGTACGGCAATGCCGGTTGGCTGTTCATTTTTTTAGGTGCTAAGAGCATCTCCACTCGGTGGTCGAACCGGGGCAAAATTTGGTCAGTTTTTCGGCCGGACTGAACTTGTTTTCGGCCTGGGTACGCTCATTTTCCCACCCGCGTACCCAGGCCGAGTCCCATGTTCGGCTAAAATTCATCAAATTTAGGCGATTTTCATTAAGTTGGGCGGAATATAGGCTGATTACATCAAATTTAAACGAAACTAGTACATAAATAAACTTAAAAAGGCCGCCGCCGGTGCCATCGCCGTCCTACATGCCGAAGTTGTCGTAGAACAACGTGTAGTCGGGGTCGGCCCGGCCGTCATCCTCGCCGCCGTCGTCGTCGTCGCTCGGCTGCTGGTTCTGGCGGGAGCTGCCCTGGCTAGGGTCGCCGTACCTCCCTGGCTGGTAGACGGGCCTGCGTCCTCGTCGTCGTCCTCGTCGTAGAGCGGGGCGTCTTGGTAGGCGAGCTCCTGCAGGCCGAGGATGCGCTGATGCTCCGTCTTTTCCCAGTCCCTCCTGGACCATTCCAGGATGTCCGGCGAGAAGGGCTCGACCAGCAGCAGTGTCGGCGACAGCGGCGGCGCTTCGCGGAGCG
The DNA here is from genome assembly GCA_916181665.1 of Avena sativa. Classification (NCBI taxonomy): domain Eukaryota; kingdom Viridiplantae; phylum Streptophyta; class Magnoliopsida; order Poales; family Poaceae; genus Avena; species Avena sativa. The sequence continues at coordinate 157,298,543 of OV702294.1, read as the reverse complement.
ACTGCTCCAGCGCCATCTTCAAAGCGGCGTCCTCGGCCGGCACCGAGCCTTCTGCCTTGGGGCGGCGTAGGCGCGGGTGGCCTGTTGGCGGCGTAGGCGCAGACGGCTCGCCGATGACGATACCGCGCACGCGTGTCCACGACGGTGAGCGCGCAGGCGAGACGGCTTCACGCTTCACGGCTGTCGGCGTGCGAAGCGGCGCGCTGCCGGAAGAGTGGGACGCCGAAGCGGAGGAGGACGAGCTCATGCTCGCCATCCTCCTCGGCGCCCAGTTCGCCGGTGCACGCCGACCCGTCCTGGCCGCCGACGTCGGGTTGCGCGGGAAGCCGAGCCGCGAAGTGTTCCCGCGGTTGATGTGCTCCAACACGGCGGCGAGCGTCCGTCCAGGTGCGTTCCACCAACGCCGGCGCCCCGCCGCGTTTTTGCGGGCGAAATCCTGTTGGCGCCGCTCCGCGAAGAAGTTCCCCCAGTAGACGAGGTCGTCGGCGCTTACCGCTTTGGCGGGGTTGTCCATGCCGGCGATGTACTCTTGTACAACGTACGACAGCTCCTCTGGCGTCGGCCCCGACGGGATCGGGATGCCGTCGGCGCTCAGCCACCACCCCGGAGGCATCCGCGTGTCCGGCAGCGCCATGTACCCCGCCTCGTACAGCATGCGCGCCTCCCAAGTCTGGATGGTGCGCCGGCCGAAGCCGTTCGCCGCAGCGCCGTCGCCGGGGTAGCGTTCACCCATGGTGATAGAAGGGGGAAAGGTGAGAGAAGGTTCGCCGGAGTTGGGCTTGTGGGCGGGGGGAGCTGTGAGAGAGTGGGAAGATCTCCGGCGAGGAGTACGGCTTATAAAGGCCGAGGTGAGCGGCGAGGGCGGGAGGGGTGTAGCGGCGAGGGAGGGAAAAGTGGAAACAAGGGGAACTTAGTGACCGCCGGTCCGTCGCGGGAGCCGAGGCGGCGACGGTGGCGCCGTAAATCGGCGACGCGTGGCTGACGCGACGGGCAGTTATTGCCCGACGGTTGCCACGTGGTTCCGAGGATGACGCCGTCTCGGCTTCCGTCACTGACTCGGCGGGTCCACGTGCCGCTTTGATTTTTTTTCGCCGATTTCGCTGAGTCCGGCGTTGCCAGGGCGTACCCGGAAACCTGGGTTCGGCCTGGGTAGTCCGGACCAAAAATGGCCTAAATTCGGCCAAAAACAGGTCCTTGGATACGCGACTGTGCCAGTTTTCGGCGTCCGGACTGAAATTCGGCGTTCGGATCGGCCTACTGGGTAGGCGATGGAGATGCTCTAAAGAGACCAGCACAGCGGAACAATTTCCTCGGCACTATTGAAAAGTTTTTGCCGAGCTTAATTAGCTTGGACGGAAGTGCAAGTACTAGCATTGTTCAAGTTTAGACTAGTCACAATGGGAAGTATCATATAGTAGTATCATGCATATGATACCATCTCCACAATGCATAGTATTATATAATAGTATCATAGTCTTGGTGTATTTATTGTTTTGTAAAATCTCAATGTAAAATTGTTGACCCGATTTATTTGGGATTAATTTTTCTAGTTTCACGTGCTATGATACCGTATCTATCTATGATACCAACGCAATCTCTTTCATCATTAATTGCAGTGACACATAAAGCATGCATGTAGTGTAACGAGCAACGCCCAAGCCTCGCCTGACCTCCTCTCGTTTTATCCCACAACAACGTGGCCCAATCCCTCGCCGGCCTGTTCCGGCGTCAACAGTGTGCCCTACCACACGCCACGCGAGGCAGCACCAGCAGCGTAGACACACTCCCAGTCCCAGGTGCAGCAAATCTTTCCTGTAGTTTACGACAGGTAGCGCGTCACGGTTGCACCGCCGCATGCACCTAACAAAGCAGACGTGTACAACACCTAGCAATATGTATACGGACTACTACCAGGCCTTTAGATTCCTGGATTTCCGGTCGAAAGACCATGTACCTCGGCAGCTAGCTACCTAGCTAGCTAGCATCTCCTGATAGATAGTAGATTGCACGCTTTCGAGCCCCACCATCATTACCTAAGACTAAGAGCAACCAAAGTAGGTAGGTAAGGTGTTTTGGCGACGTACGGCAGCACGAGCAATACGTGCACTCTTCTCTTGAGGATCCTAGCTAGATTCCTAGCTAGGAGCGATGTACCGGCAAAGCTTGCCACAGACACCAGGATCGGACACGGGAGGGCCGGGAGTCGTCGGGTACAGGCCTACAGGGGGAGAAACTAGCGAGCGTTGATGGTGAACAACTGAACATGGATCGCTCATGGACATCGTGCACAATGGACGGCGGCGGGCGAGAGGATGCGGGGTGCAGGGGACAGGAGGCATCGGCTCAAGCAGTAGCAGCGCTAGCACTCCGTCATTAGCGCCACGGAACCGGTGGTGGCTAGAAACCGCACGTTGCTAGCTCTTGACGGATGATGATGACGACGCTGTCCCCGGCCCGGTACGGTGGTGGGTTCCTTAGGGCATGGCCAACGCATAGCCTCAACCAGCTGCCCTACAGGCTTTAGAGGTTCGGATGGTCAGGATTTTTGCTTCGGACGTTGTTAGGGCATGGCTTATGGGGGCGACTGCACGCGGTGGTTTCAGCCTCCACCTAAGAAAAAAAGTAATGAGGCTATCTTTTGATTTTATTTCATCCACCGGAAGCAGCATCTTGTGTGGGGCTGTGGGCCATATTTTTTCTGTTCACGATCTAACTTTTTTCCCAAATCGACTCATCTCTTCCGGCCTCTCTCTCTCTTCTCTGTTCCTTTCTTTGCCTTTTTCACCTCTTTTAGACCAGGGAAGCGGGATCATCTGCAGGCAGTAGTATTGCTCTGCAGGCTACCGTCTTTTTCCAGCTCTCCTCCACGGTGGCTGCTCAGCGTACGTGGATCCGTGGAGCAGTGGTCCACGCTGGAGCGTTGGCCATGGCCTTAGTGCTGCTTCTGCAGGAGACGGCCGCTCCAAAGAAAAGTCTGGTCCTGCCATCTCACGCTAGAGAGCTGCATGCGCTACCTCTGACCTGCTTCGTTCCTTTTCTTTCGTCACACGAGCGATTTAGGTTGCTGCTTCCGTTGGAGAAAAAAAATCAATACCACTGTTTGACAACACCTTTTCCTGATGGGGCAGTCGATAGTGGTGGCTTCCGCTGCTGCTGGTGCTCTTATTTGGCCTCTAGCTTCCTCCTCGGACCACGGTGCTACTTGATCCTAGTACTAATAGTTTGCACAACAACTAGGGCGACTCTCGTACAGGGAGGGAGGGAGGGAGGGAGGGAGATGTGCTGATGATACGCATGCATCATTGGTTGGTGGCTGGTTCTGCGGGAAGGATGTGCAGCCGTTCGGTGTGACGAGCTTCTCTCATCGTTCACAAACTTGGCAAGTCAGCAGACCTGCTTAACGATTCCCCGGTCCCGCCAAGTTTTCCTTTTAAGTAAGTATTAGAATTAGAACTTCCCCTAATCGATCAGCCAGGCCCAAAGTATACTGTAGTATATGCCTTACAGGAAGGGGCCGGGTATACCCCCCTTTCCAACAGAAAGACAAACACAGCCCATCCCAGTTACGTCCAAATACAGCCCATGTATAGCCAATTTCATATATTCCGCCTGTGCGGCCCTGCGACCGCCGTGAGGATCCCCAGAAACTACTAGTCCTCTTTTTATTTTTCCAGAGACACTGTCAACTACATTGATTTCGGGTGAGAGAAATTCCGACAGGGAGAAGCGCATAGTAGAAACTGCTCTTCCAATTATTCTGAATCTATAAAATTCAGGCTTATTTACTCTATTGATTATGTGTTAATGCCATGAAATTTAATATGCGCCCTAGATAAGTGACGATACCATTTGTACAACAACATATTAGCAGAAAAAAATAGATAGAAATAATCAAAGAAAATTAGAATAGCCAAATCATATTAGAAGCATGGTATATCAATGTATAACTCAGTATGTGCCAAAATAATGTTTGAAATATGACCTACAAATAATAATAAAGTTGTCATTATCAGATTTTCCTGTTCACGATAAATGACTATTCTCTAATCTATTATAACTGTATTAACCGAAAGCTAAATATATATGTAGATATATAAACAACACGGTGTTCCTAGTAACCCCTCTTCTGATTAGTTCGTTAGTCAAGTGATGGTTAAGGTCACTTGATAACGAGATTATACCATTAGGAAAATGGTGTGATGGACATACCCAATCTAAGAATAGCATTTTGACCGTGTCACTAAGTTTGATCGTTCTAGTTTTCTTAATGTCAAGTATCAATTTTTTAGACCATGAAATTGTGTTACTCCTGATATCTTGAGGAATACTTTCTAGACATCAAATGTCACCTCGTAATATAAAGATGGCTTTCAAGTACCCGTGATGGTACCTGTTGAGTTGCATGAATCAAGACTAAGATTTGTCATTTCTTATGACAGAGAGATATCTCTGGGCCCTCTCGGTGACATAAAATACTAGGTATCTTGCAAGCATGCGACTAATATGTTTAGTCACGACAATATTTTATTACAGAACGATTAAAGAGAATTTGCCAGTAACAATATTGAACTAGGTATTGTGATACTGATGATTGAACTTAGGGCAAGTGATATATCACGAGAGAAAGGGAATTGTATACCGGATTAATGGAATCCCCGACATCGTGGTTCAACCTATAATGATCTTCGTTGAATATGTCAGTGTCATTATGGGCATCCAATTCCTGCTAATAAATAATGGTTGGAGAGGAGTCTCGATCATGTCTACATGTTCTCAAACCCGTTGGGTCACACTCTTAACGCCTGATGTCGCTAGGGTTTGATGAGATAAATAGATGGTGACATGGTTATATCCTGCAGGTACACGACCTTAGCATACCTAGTCCAGCCCAAGGAAGGTCCACAACAAATATATGTCGTCCCATGAAGACTTTCGGGAGGCCAGGGCCCATGACGCCTTCGGATCCTTGGTGAGCAAGACTAGAGTAGATAGAAAATTCAAAGGGGCAAACCCTAAAACCTGTAACCGACTCGATCTGTGCCTGGGACCTGCCTACCTCTATATAAATGCCAGAAGGGCACGACGAGGAGGTCTCTTACAATCTCTCGCACACCACCGCATAGACACCTCCACGCCAGATTGCATCTACGCACCCCTGTAATCTTCGGTTCCACCATAATCAGAGCAGACAAGCAGGAGTAGGGTTTTCCCTCCGGGGGCCTGAACCTGGGTAAACCTCGTGTCCCCGTGTTGCTTGTTTGCTAACCGTTCGGCGATCTCCAGCATCCCCATCTTCTCCAAAATCCAAGTCCATAACAATGGGCATTGACGAGATTAAACCTCGTCAATTGGCGCCGTCTGTGGGAATTGGGGGCGCTGATTGTGCGATCGTGACGGTCCCAACCAAAGCGATCTACAATTCTGCGGCGACGGAGAGTCATATCCTCTTCGGCGCCTTCGACTTCACCGCCCACTCGCCGACCACCTTGAAGGACTTCGAGCCCGTTGGCGACGGACTCGAGATCCTGTTCGGGAGCTTCTGCTTCCAGGTGGGGCAGATCAGCACTCTCCGCCTCCCGGAGTGGGTGCCCCTGCCGTCGATCAGGCCTGCTTCGTGGGCTCCACACCCCGTGCTATGCACATCACCATCGACAGATGAGTCCTATGACAGCAGTAGCTGCAACTCAGATCTGTGCGATCCACCATCGAATGAAGGGACCTACGGTTCCGGATCCGAAAGCTGCGGCAGCAGCGATTCGATATACAAGCGCTACCAGTGCGCCGCGGTCATCCAGAGTGGCGTGGATCAGGAGCACAACCCACCACCCAACCCGCAGGTAGAAACGGTGGAAACAGAAGAAGCCAGTCCCCCCCACCCAATGGGGACAACAATGATCGGGTCATCCACCTCAGCGAGGAGGGATGGGCCCAAGAACGCGAGGCCATAGCAGGCAACAAGATCCTGTCCGCCGATGCCTCATGAGACCTGCTGATGGCATACCACATGCTCCTTGTCGAGGAGCACAAGAAGCAACTGAGGATGCAAGAGGTGCTTGACAAACGCAAGCAAGCAGCCTCGGAGTCCAGTGCACGGCGAGCTGCGCTCTCCGCCATGGGCATCGGCTCCAGATTGCATGGAAACCATGGCAACAAGCACCGTTCTCACAGAGAGAACATGGATCCCAAGGCACGCCGCGAGGTGACTAGAGCCCTCAACGCGTCCTTCATGGAGATGGATGCCGACGGAAATGTCATCCCGAAGACGCCGCAAGCTGCAATCATGGCAGCCACCGCGTACCTCGCGTCCCATCCACCTCCGGAGGGGGACCCAAAGAGGGCCATGCACAAGCTCGCGCTCACCGTACTCGGACTCGTTGGAGCCGCGCTCCACGGAGAAGCTCCTGCGGAGCCAAAGAAGAAGGCTGCGGTCAGGTTCAACCGCAGCCCCATTCCCACATCCGAGGACGAAGAGCACGACCTTACTCGAAGGCATAAGAGCTCGCGCCGTCGCAGCCGCGACTACGACGCTCGAAACGAGCTAACGCAATGCAAGATCGACAAAGCGGGCGCCAAGCGCGTATGCTCGTCCGAATCCGAGGAGGATGACGAAGAAGGAGAACTCTGCGGAGCCCGATGCTTCAGCAGATCCGTCCAGTGGACGCGGATGCCGCGAAACTTCAAGCTTCCTTCGGACACTCCGAAGTTCGACGGTACACAGGACCCCAAGGCGTGGCTCAGCGATCACCTGTCGTCCGTCAAGCTACACGGCAGGAACAAGGAAACCGCCATGAAATGCCTGCAGCTCCAGCTGACAGGCGCAGCCCGGATCTGGCTTAGCAGCCTATCCTCGGGATCCATCCAAAGCTGGGAGGAGCTGGCGTACAGTTTCGTCCGAAACTTCAAGGGGACCAGCAAGAGGCCTGCCTCGATCGAGGAGCTGCGAGCCTGCACCCAACGAACGGGCGAATCCATTCACTCATACATACTGCGCTGGTCCAACACCAAGAACTCAGTGGCGCATATCTCCGAGGAGAGAGCTATCGACGCCTTCAAGGACGACGTCAAACGCCAGGACTTCAAAGAAGAACTTGAGCGCGTCAAGCCCAAGACACTCGACCACCTAATGGACATCGCCAACAGGTGGGCTGATGGCGAGGACTCTATCCACCAAGCGCATTCGGAGGAGGAAGACGACTACGTCCAGCGACGTGAGCACCGTATCAAGAGAAGATCGCGCGTCTACGACGATCGCGATGGACCCGACATGGTCGCTGCTGGCTACGTCGACCACCGAAGTGACGGAAACCGCAGCAATGGCGGATACCGTGGAAGCAACTTCCGCGACGGAGGACGCCCAACGCAGTCATGGCAACACCGTGGCCGTGACGATGGACCCTCGGCATTCGACAAACTGTCGGGTCCATGAACCATCCACTTTTACATCGACAAGCAGGATGGCAAGAAGAAGGCAATCCACATGCTCAAAGACTGCCGCGAGTTCCAGAAACTCAGCGAGAGCATGGCTCAGATGAGGCAGCAAGCCCCGAACCCCGGATACGGGAACGCACCCGCACCAGGTGATATCGCACATGGAGCTCCTCCACCACCACTAGCTGGAGGCCCGAACCACCCAGTCGCACCTGCGCAGAATAACGGTGGGCACGGGTATCCCCCGCCGAAAGGAGCGTTGATGATCCAAAAAGGGCGCCAGACGAACAGGGTGCAGAAGAAAATCACCCGTCAGATCAACCTGGCTGTGACCGCTCCACCCGCCATCCCTGAGTACCTCAGTGGATCGGAGTCCTGCATCACGTTCAGCCGTTCAGACCACCCTTGCCAGGTCCCTCGCCCAGCTCATGCTGCCCTGGTGCTCGAGGCGCAGATCGGAGGGTTTGACATGAGCCGCGTCTTCATGGACAGCGGCAGCGGCATCAATCTAATGTTTGCCAGTACCTTAGCAGCAATGTGGATCCTGCCGTGCAGCCTGGAATAATCCGACACAATGTTCCACGGCATCGTCCCAGGGAAGGGCATTTTCCCTCTGGGAAAAATACGGCTCGACGTCATCTTCGGAAAACCCGACAACTTTCAATGCGAGCGACTCGAGTTCGAAGTGGTGGACTGGCCATCACAATACCACGCCATCCTCAGGCGTGTAGCATTCGCAAGATTCCTGGTAGTACCACATTATGTGTACCTGCTACTCAAGATGCCAGGACCCAAGGGAGTCATCACGGTCCACGGGAGCTTCACCCGATCGGACCATTGCGACAAGGACTTCAACAGAATCTCCCAATCATTTGGCATGCAGGAGGAGCTCGTAAGGCTCCGCGAGGTGACGGATAATGGGGCACCCCCAGTGAAAGGATACAGATGTCGCCTAGAGGGGAGGTGAATAGGCGATTAAAACTTTTTTTAGAGTGGCTCAACAAAGGCGGAATAAAACTAGTGTTTACTTTGTTAAGCACAATCTAGAACAACTAAGGTTCACCTATGTGCACCAACAACCTATGCTAAGCAATACAAGCAACAAAGTGATAGCAAGATATATATTACTTCAAGCACGAAGGCTATCACAATGTAAAGTGCATAAGTAAAGAGCTCGGGTATAGAGATAACCGAGGCACGCGGGGACACCGATATTTTACTGAGTTCCTCCCAACATGGAGTACGACTCGTTTGTAGAGGGGGTGGTATCGAACCACCAACGCCACAAAAGGCCTCCCTTATTCTCTGGTGAATCTCACCCCAACGGGATCGATCCATGCTTCCACTATCGGTGCACTTGTCGGTGGCAACCGGAACCTCTCACAAGGTTGGGGCACTTCTCCACAACTTAATTGCAGGCTCCCAACAAATGCCACAAAAGGCCACAATGCCACCAAGGCCACAAAACCGTCTAGGGTTCCAAGAACCCAAGAGGGACAAGCTCCAAAGAGTCACACAAACCAAATCCTCCGAGGAGAACTCAAACCGATGCACCAAATGCAAATGGCAAGAACACCACAAAGGTGTTCAAATACTTCTCTCCCAAATTCCACCAAAGCTACAAAATCTTATGGGGGAATAAGAGAGGAAGAACAATGGAGGAAATCCACAAAAGACTCCAAGATCTAGATCCCAATATGTTCCCCTCACTTAGAGGAGAGATTGATTGGTGGGATTGTAGATCTAGATCTCCTCTTTCAAATCCCTCAAGAATATGCAAGAATCATCGGAGGGATTGAGAGAAAGCAAGCTCAAGAAGGTCAACAATGGAGGAGAAAACTTGCAAGAAAGGTTGAGGAACCATTGGGGAAGAAGGCCCCTTATATAGGTCCCTCCAAAATCCAACCGTTGCAGCCCAAAAACGCGATTCCTTGTACTACCGGACTTTTTCCCGGTACTACCGGACTTTCCCGGCACTACCGGACATTTCCTGGGGTTCCTGGGGCTCCAAACGCATTTTTTCTCTGCGCTCCCCGGTACCAAAATGCGGTACTACCGTACCCCGGTACTACCGGATCCTGGTCCGGTACTACTGGTCATCACAAAACGAAAACAGCCATAACTTTTGCATCCGGACTCTGATTTCGATGATCTTGGGCTCTTTTAGAAGAGGACAACAACCTCTACAAGATCATGCAAAGAAACATCATAGTCCAACAAGGGAGGATAGATCCAAATGACGAAGTAAAAAACCTTCTGCCGCGCTAGGTACTAAAATGCGGTACTACCGCTTTTTGGTACCTAGCCCGGCAGTGGATTTTGGCAACTTTCCAAAACCTTCTGCCTTGCTACCGCATTTTAGTACCTAGGAGACCAGCAGATATTTAAATGGCTATAACTTTTGATTGGTAACTCCGATCGACCCGATTCCAATTGCGTTGGAAAGAGGACGACATGAGCTTCCCTATAAAAGGTGAAAATATTGGTTATCACCAAGTGAGAATGTATCAAGTATAATAATGTGAGATACCTCACTTGGTGAGAAACCGAAAAACCGCATAGATCAAAATCGCAATAAGATATAAAAGAGGGGTCCGATTTTGATGAACAAGAGCTTGTTATGGAGATTACCACAAGCTCTATATCCTCACATGGATAAGACCAAATAACAACCAAATACGATGATACAAGTATGCAAAGGTTTGAGCTCTCTCCAAACGATGTGATCGAGTTACTCATTCGAGAGCCCCTCTTGATAGTACGGTTATCTATCCTAAACCCGGTCTTCCACTAACAATATAAGACCGGCAAAAGGGAAAACCTATCAAGATTATACCTTTGCCTTGAGCATTCCACTTGAGCTCAATGTAGACGATCTTTACCTTCTCAAGATGGAACGCCTTTCTTGATTCCTCATCATCGATCCATGATCACCGAGGATGGCAAGCATCAAACATGAGATCTTCTAAAGATTGCACATTTTGAGCTTGCACAACATATCTTCTTCTCATTTCATCGACCTTGAAGCCGACACAAGCTCCAAGCGATGCCAATGGACAATTCCTACAAGTATAACTTAATACACACATTAGTCCATAAAGATTGTCATTAATTACCAAAACCACACATGGGGGCCCACATGTTCTTTCACCCAGTCGCACGACAGAACGCACCAGATATGTCCTTCGAATCCATCGTCAACACAAAGAAGGTGCAGGTCCACCCGACGGATGCCTCCAAGACGGCGCTGATCGCCAACGATCTCAGCTCCGCATAGGAAAGCGTGCTCGTCGAATTCCTCTCTGAGCGCTGGGAAATCTTCGCCTGGTGTCCTACGGACATGCCAGGAGTTCCCAGGGAATTCGCCGAGCATGCACTCAACATCTTTCCAGACGCCAAGCCCGTCAAGCAGTCCATCCGACGACTATCCAAACCACGGGCCAAAGCAATCGGAGTCGAAGTCAACAGACTACTCGACGCAAACTTCATCAAGGAGATCAAGAAGAGCGAATGGCTCGCCAACACCGTAATGGTCCCCAAAAAGTACACGGACATCCTGCGGATGTGCGTGGACTTCACATCGCTGAACAAACACTGCCCGAAGGATCACTTCCCTCTCCCCCGGATCGATCAGATCATCGACTCGACTGTAGGATGCGAAAAACTCTCCTTCCTCCACGCCTACTCAGGATACAACCAGATTCGACTGAAGGTCGAAGATCAGGAGAAAACAACGTTCATCACGCCATTCGGAGTGTTTTGCTACAACACAATGCCCTTCGGGCTGAAGAACGCAGGCGCCACGTACCAACGATGCATGCAGGCATGCCTGAAGGACCAGATCGGCCGCAACATCCAAGTCTATGTCGACGACATAGTCATCAAAATAAGGGAGGCCAAGATGCTCATCGATGATTTCCGCGAGACGTTCGATAACCTTGATCGATACAAGATCAAGTTAAACCCAGAAAAATGCGCCTTCGGCGTCCCATCTGGTCAGCTGCAAGGCTACTTCATCTCCCAGCGGGGGATTGAAGCAAATCCAAAGAAAATACGGGCCATAATGGCCATGGAGAAGCCGAAGAACCTGAAGGACGTCCAACAACTCGCCGGGCGAATCGCGGCACTGAGCAGGTTCATTAGCCGCATGGGCGAAAAAGCCCTGCCGTTCTACCAGCTGCTACACAAAGCAGACAAATTCGAGTGGACGCCTGAGGCGGATGACGCATTCGAAGATCTAAAGCGGCTGCTCTCTACCTCGCCCGTTTTGGTCATGCCAAAGGAGCACGAACCTTTACTGCTATACATAGCATCCACACACCAGGTGGTAAGCACCGTACTGGTGGTCGAGCGACCCGAAGAAGGCAAGACACATGGGGTCCAACGCCCAATCTACTACCTCAGCGAGGTATTGACGCCAACAAAGCAGAGGTACCCCCACTACCAGAAACTCGCCTACGGAGTGTTCATGACGGCTCGTCGGCTGAGCCACTACTTCCAGGAGCACCAGGTGATGGTCGTCAATGAGGCACCACTAAACAGCATCCTGAACAACCCGGAGGCCACAAGACGCACTGGCCCTATGGGGCATCGAGCTGTCACCTCTAGACATCATCTACGAGAAGCGACTCGCGATCAAGTCCCAGGTCCTCCCGGACTTCCTCGTCCATTGGATGGAGCTGCAGCTTCCAGACACACCGGACATGACACAGTCATGGACGATGCACTTCGACGGCTCCAAACGCGAGGCTGGAGCAGGAGCCGGGGTCATACTGACCTCCCCGCAAGGCGACAAGATGAAGTACGTCCTCCGAATGAAATTTCGAGCTTCCAACAACGAGGCCAAATACGAAGCCCTCATCCACGGCATGAGGATGGAAAAAATCTGCGGCACAACGCGCCTGGTCATCTACGGAGACTCGAACCTCGTCGTCCAGCAGACGATGAACGAGTGTGACGCACATGCAGCCAACATGATCGCGTACCGATCACTCTACAACTCACTCGAAGGAGACTTCGACGGCTGCGAGCTTCGGCATGTTGGGAGAGAAAGCAACGAGGAGACCGACATACTTGCCAACATCAGCTCCACCTGTGCATGAGTGCCACCAGGCGTGTTTCTCGAACAGATCTGCGTGCCATCCATCAAGCGGAAATTCCTAAAGGGATCACCCGAAGAAGCAGAGCACTTGGGGGCTGCGCTACCCGAAGGGCAGGAAGGACCTGAAAAACTCAACAAAGAAGTCGTAGTGGTCAACCTAATGCAGGTCATGGCAATTGAAGAAACCTGGACACAACCATACCTCGGGTACCTGATAGACGGCGAGCTGTCTGATAGCCCGACAGATGCCCGGCGCATATCTCGCCGGTCAAAGGCCTTCACCATCATCAATGGCAAGTTGTACAAGCGCAGCACTTCGGGTGTACTCTAAAGGTGCGTCACCATCGATGACGGTGAAACCATCCTCCAAGACATCCACGAGGGCATCTGCGGCTATCATGCGGGCAGCCGCGCCCTTGTCGCCAAAGCTCTACGAGCCGGATTCTACTGGCCAACAGCCATGAACGACGCCAAGGACATCGTCCAAAAATGCAACGGGTGCCAAAGGTTCGCTGATAAACTACACGCACCCGGATCAGAGCTCAGGCCCATACCTTTGGTCTGGCCCTTCGCTCAATGGGGCCTTGACATGATCGGCAAACTGCCAAGGTCCTCAAAAGGAGCTCATGTTTACCTCTTGGTCGCAGTCGACAAATTCACCAAGTGGACTGAGGCCATGCCCGTCACTAACCAAAAGGGCAAAACTGCCGTCAAGTTCTTTGAGTCCATTGTCTACAGGTTCGGCGTGCCGCATAGCATCATCAGAGACAATGGGTCGAACTTCATCTCCAAAGAATTCTAGGACTTCTGCGAAGACCTCGGAATCAACATCACATACGCCTCTGTGGCGTACCCGCAAACGAACGGGCAGGTCGAAAAGGCCAACGGCCTCGTCGGTGCTGGCATCAAGAAGCGCCTAATAAGCCCACTCGAGCGACTCGCAGGAGCCTGGACACAAGAGCTACCCTCGGTCCTATGGAGCCTGCGCACAACGCCAAATAGCTCAACTGGCTACACGCCTTTCTTCATGGTGCACGGAGCCGAAGCCATTGGGAGGAGGGCCGGCCGGGTGGTCCCCTCCCACTTGTGAGCGGCGGCCAAGGACGGTCGGTGGGGTTCCCCCATGGGCCCTTTCCCTCCGAGAATTGGCCCATTAGGGAGGTTTGTCCAATATCATTTATAAATCGGATTTTTATTTTATAATTCAATTTATTAATATAAAATTCATATTTAATATTTCCTCATGATCAAAAACACCTTTTCAATCATTCCTAACAAATTCAGACTTTACTCGAAACACTTCTTGTTTTCACCCTTCTCTCCAACAGTGATCCCGATGATTCCAAGACGACCTCCAAGCGTCGTAGAACCCTTAAGCGTGTTACCTATGTTTCGGTAACATCATAGACATGATCGAGACGACCCTCAGACCAATGATTATTGGCGAGATCTGAATACCCACAATGAACCTATGCATCCACACAGCCACATCGATTATAAACTATTATAAACTATACCACACATGCATCAATGTTTTCTCTTGATATAGTTATAACACGGTATAAAACTATTATAAACTAACTAAGATATGATAATAAACACATTTATTATTTATCTTTAGGACATATCTCCTTCACTTTTTGATAATTAAAACATGTCGTGTTTACAATTTATTTAAACTTTCTACTTAGTGAGGAACTTGGAACACATGTTGAAATTTTATTCCAGTTTTAATGATGCCGTCACAAATGGTTAATTTCCATAGTATTCCCTTTCATTATACATACTCCTTGTATATTCTATCATTAAACGTTGCCTTTCAAAATACATTTATTGAATATTATTACATCGGGTCCTTGCCATTGCTTTCACTATATCGTCCATCTAAAGTTAGTGTTCTTCATAAAAAAAACTATACTAAACATTATAGTCCATCTAAAATAGGAATAGAGATTTCCTTTCAAAGAACCGGTTAATTTTAAATTTTATCATTTTCTATTAATACGAAATATCTATCCATCAAAATAAATGTCGTTCTATATATAAATATATAGGAGAACTCAACCCTTTAAAACTTTGAATGTTAAAGTTCTCAATGTTAGGGTTTGAGATGGGAAGATGCTATTATTAGATATGTCATCAAACATATTTGCATCTTCAAACATTAAAATAAATTTTATGTACATGTAAGTAAAATAACTTAGTGTACCATGTGCCCACGAGAATTTAAGAATTAGCAAGTTGGTAAATGCAAGCCAAGTCGTGATGTAGGAGTTTGTGGGTGTCATCAACTCATCATCATGATCAATATTTGTTCGTCGTGACCTATTAAATGTTACATAAGAAACAACACCAATTTGATGAATAATACACTATCATAATCGAAAATCATCATATCTATTAAATTGGAAGCAGACACTTTCAAGTTAAATGTTAGGGTAAGTTACATGACTTACACTTGTATGTCTACCTAGTCATGTACACTCTTTCGTGGACTCATAACTGTTCTTTGAGCAAAATGGCAAGACTCGGTATTCCAACCGTTTTCGACTAAAAGAGTAAGCAATGTTCAATCGCATAATCCAAATTCGTAGCGGTGCCAACTCATCAACAAGTCGTTAAATTGTAGTTTTGCGAATAAGATATGTGTAGGCAACAACGAACTGTCTCCGAACATATTTCATCACCAGAGGTTGAATTGCAAAAGATCAAATGTCGTCGCCAAGTCTGTCGTGAGGTCATTTATGCGAGTCTAGGTGGAAACAGGTGGGTCGCGCAGGGCACCGTGTAAGCGAGATACATGTACAAACAAAATATATGTTGAAAAAGAGACTAGGTTGAGATATATTCATATTTATTTTCATTTTCTACAATAGACTCCATTCAATTTGTTATCTTTCAAAAGAACATACAAGTAAATTTGTTGGAGTTTGTCTAGATCAAGCTCTAAAAAAAACTAAAAAGGCCAAGTTGTGCAAATTCCTACCGGTTTGGGATGTATGGACGCTTCCGGCTACGGCTTGGAACTTGAATATCATTATTTACATGTGCAAATCTCCTGGCCATGTCCAAATGAATACTAGGTTCAAGGGATCAAATACCAGGAACTATTTGATACTTGTGCCTGTCGTACAACAGGAATCAAATTCACGTGGAGCTGGACTGAATTCATCGCATTTTACATATTTATGGTCCCATTTCCTGTACTTCATCGACAGGATGTCATAAATCCAGCTGGCACCCCGGTTGATCCGGTTCAGTGAACACTTCTCGAAGAGAATAATCCCAGGCGTGTGTGAACTATAGCTGTCGTGTAGCACCGCAAAGAAAACCTACTGTATGGTCTCCAGCCAGGCAGAGATCTTTTATTACCGCGATTCAAATTTCAGCGCTTCCTAGTAGGAGTACGTTTTTCCCGAAATTTTCTCACGCGCTGTGCCACGTCGCATCCTTGAGGCCACACCATAAAACCCCCTCGATTTCCCCTCCGGACTCCACTCGACTCGACCACCACTCTCCCCTGCCTGCCTGCCTCCACCTACTACTCCACCACCACCACCGCCGTCGCAGCCAGCCATGGACGATATCCACGAGCCCGGCTCCCCGACCTCCCCAACCGCCACCTCTTCGTCTTCTTCCTCGTCGTCGTCCTCCTCCCTCGCCGCGAACAAGCGCCCGCGCACGGACGGCCGGCACCCGACCTACCACGGCGTGCGCATGCGGAGCTGGGGCAAGTGGGTGTCCGAGATCAGGGAGCCCCGCAAGAAGTCCCGCATCTGGCTGGGCACCTTCGCCACCGCGGAGATGGCCGCGCGCGCGCACGACGTGGCCACGCTCGCCATCAAGGGACGCGCCGCGCACCTCAACTTCCCGGACCTCGCCCACCTGCTGCCCCGCCCGGCCAGCGCCGCGCCCAAGGACGTCCAGGCGGCCGCCATACTCGCCGCCTCCGCCGACTTCCCCCACTGCGGCGCCAATGCCAAGAGCCCCGACAGTAGCGGCAGCTTCGACGCCACCGCCGCCTCGCCGTCTCCTTCGCCCCCGCCCCCGCCGCCGCCGCAGGCTGAGCCTGAGGCCGACCCTGAGGACAACCTGTTCGACCTCCCGGACCTGCTCCTGGACCTGAGATACGAGGCCTCCTCGGGCCTCGCCTGCGCGTCGTCCTGGGCCGTCGACGATGACGTGGCCGCCGGGGGCGTGTTCCGCCTCGAGGAACCGCTGCTGTGGGAGTACTGATGCTGAATCGGTCGTCGTTGCTGCCGATTCCTAGAACGGCCGGTGACACCATTCGGTTGCTTCGTGCATGGCTCTTACTACTAGTAGATCGATCAGAGACATGTAAATGCACCTGTTTTTTTTCTTTAATCTTCCTCCGGAAGTTATCTGCCCGCCTTTGCTGTGTTTTTCTCCTTTCCCCTTCCCCCCTCGCTTCAGTTTTTTTTTTTTACTTTTTTTCTTGCTAGCACCTGATTTAGAAGGCGAGAGCTGTATAAAGCTACTAGTTTCTTTTCCTTTGGTTGCTTGATTTGGGGGACAAGAATATGTATAATTAACAAGCATCTAATCTTACTACCTTTACTGATTATTATTTTGTCTATTGTAGTGGTAACAAAAGGTGATCTGGCAAGATTTGGAACCAAATTGACAGCGATATTTACTTTCCCTTAAAAAAAGTGAAATTTACTTATTATTGACAAACAGGGCAGCGTTATTTTGGGCATTCCGTATAACTTTCCGGTCCCTGTCACAAGATTCGTGGAAGACCATGCAAATCAGCTCCACGTCCGTCCCGGCGATCGACCCGGCACCGGAGCGCAACGCCTGAAAGCTGTGCCGCGGCCGGGAAAGCGATGGTTACAGTTCCGTCGCGAGAGAAAGCGGCTTCTCGGTTAAGAGAAGAAGAAAGAAAGGGTACTGTATTATTAATGCGCGGTCTCGTCAAACTCCCACGCCGCGCGCGGCCCGCGGTGGGGCTAGTCGTCGCGGCCACGGAGTCCGAGCACAAAACCCTCGACTCGAGGGCAGCGCTGCGACGCGCACGTACGAGACCGTCCAAACCCCGCGCCGGAACCGAGAGCCAGCTCCGGGCGGGGGCAGTGTGGCTGCTCTGCGCGCCGCAGGCAGGCCGGTGCCGGGCCCAGGGGCAGGAGGCTTATCCGCGCGGCGCCATCTCGCGGCAGGGGCGGTGGCAGTGGCAGCATGCGCAGGGCAGGGCAGGGCCATGCGATTCAAAGAGAGGGAACGCCAGCAACAGCAAGGTGGCCGCGCTTCAGTCCTGCCACTTGCCAGTTTTCGCGACGTACGACGGTTGTGTTTCGTGCAACAAGGGTGACCCGTGCCAAGGCCAACGCGATCCTTCCTTGCGGGCAACACCAAATTAAAGGAAGCAAGCCCGTGCCGTGCGTCGCACCGGGCTGACTCCATCAATCAACTTGTCCCGGGGTTAACAACTTGGTGATGATGATCATGATCGGAATCGTAGAGAGAGAGGCCAAGTACCGGTCGTATACAGCTTAGCTTGTCCTACGGGTTTGTAAGGAGTACCTTTCTTTAATCCCGCATCACTTTTGTTTTTGTTGCCTCAAGGGCTTGATGGCGTGACCTCCTTTCATACGAGAAAAAAAAGCGACCCTTTTGTTTGCGTGACCCTTTTGTTTTACTTAGGCCAAGGCCAAGTCGTAGTACTACGTCCTTTTTGCCGAGGACCAAAGCCGCATCTAATCCGAGTTAATTATTACTCGGAAATTAAGAGTCGTACTAGTAGTACTACCTGATTAGCGCCCGGTGGCGTGCTTACTCGGTAAACAAATCGTGATTAGCGTCGCTCTAAAAAATAATGCCGGTCTCTGCTGCTGGTGCTGGTTCGATCCATCATGCACGGGCGCACAGTGCGTGCGTGTGCACGTAACACCTGGCGACTCTCGAGGCGATTATGAGCTGCGCCTCAGGGGCTGTCGGATTCTCGTGGCCGTGGCCACGACACTTGAGTCGAGCGGAAGTCTGCTGCTGTCTTGCCTGCCTACACGGGTTGCCGCGCTACCACCACGAGACCCTGTACTTTCCGGAATCAGATCAGGGCTCAGCAGCTAGTATACTCAACATTATACTACTCTATATATATGTTCTCCAGGTATTATTAGTCCCTCTTTGATCAGATTGAGATGTACTAGTATGATGGTGAATGGGAAGGCAGAGATTCTGTGAGGCGTGGCGGCACGACAGGACGCAACATGGATTGATGCTTTTTTCTACTGCTCTGCGCTCCAAGCAATAGTAGTGATGAGAAAACCACATGCCAAATCGAGGAAAAGGGCGCGGAATAAAGATCACGCTCATCTCGCACTGTGCCCTGCCAGTTACTACCTACCTTGGAGTATTGGCCACGTCTCGTACAGAGCCTAGAAATCGTCCCTTTCCCCTTTTATTTCCACCCCGCAAATCACTCCTTTGCGTTTGCTGGATGGTTTAGCGTTTCAGCTTCATTTCTTTTGCTTTTCTCTCCCGGACAAAAAGAAAAAAGAGAAAAGAATCAAAGGGGGAACACGTCACTGTCCTGGCTGACTTATTTGGAATCAGCATAGAGGACAAGCTCATACACCCTAGTTGCCAGAAACAGACATTTTAGGGTGAAGCCTTGTACGTAGGAAATTTTAGAGCATCAGGCAAGACACTTTCTGGCTTCTAAAATAAGGGTCTAGTTTTTACATGTCATCGTACATATCTTCGTGACATTAAGGATTTGCCCCTTTCTCCCTAGGACCAACACCTCCTAACAATGTGGTGTTGCCACCGCCAAGCTCTCTGAGCCGCACTTCTCACATTGTTACTGCCAATTGCAAACAGGGGTCCAGGCGACATGTTTTTAGCATTCCCTTCCCCCTAACACACCGAGCCGCCTCACCAATGAGCTCTCGTTCCATAGATGTGATATGTAAACCTTAACCGACAAGTTCTAATTCACAAGCCGATATAGCTCCATTGTAGATACGGAGTTACTACTACGGGACCATGAAGGACCACCACATTAGGACTCGCGTACGGGGAGGCATACTACCGTACATATCCACATCCACAAACAAAGTTATAGCTTCAAGTGTGAGAATATGACCCGATAGGTACGCTCTCACCACACACATGAACACAAGTGAGCATGTAAGGTGTACGATCATACAAAAGTACATCCGGGCATATTCATCTAGAAAGAAATAAAAATGTATTGCAAAGTCAATAGACAAAGATCCAAATTATTTAGATAGAGCACTCATATGGAGCATTCCTTCATTTATGCATTTCCTATGGAGCATTCCTTCATTTATGGACCATTTTCTATGGAACATTCCTTCATTTATAAATCTCAACGGTATCATTATTTTGCATAAATTGTCATTAATTACCAAAACAACATATGTGAGTGTTCCGTGCATTTTTAGAAGTCAATTCATAACATATTTTGATTTTCTATGTCATCATAGATGTTTGTCTGTTTTACATGTACGTAAAAACTTTTTTTAGATGAAAAGTTGTTTTTTAATACGTCATAAAAATGTCAAATATTTTGTGAAAATTCATGTGTTAACATAGCACATGGAACGCAGCTGTCGTGGTGAGCACATAGATTTCTATTCTTTCACCCTTTACTAAATAATATTATGTATTCTTCCCTCTTTCTTCCCTCAAAGTAAAACATAGAACATGTGTGTGTGTGTGTGTGCGTGCGTGCGTGCGTGTCTTTTCTTCTTGGCGAGAACATGTGACTTTTTTTTAGATCAACAAGAATTTTCTCCCCGATTTCATTTCTAGAAATGAAACCATATATCGTCTCAGTCTTGAAAACAAAAACTACACACCATCTCAAAAGCTGCCAAACTAGAAAGCTCAAAAGAGCAAGGGCTACGAAAAAGTTCAGAAAGCAAACAAACTACAGCTACTTAGACTTTTAAGCTACTCCCTCCGGTTCAAATTAATTAACTCAGATATGAGAGAACCAGGCGCCAAACCTGCATCATATTAACCCAAGGAGTGAAATTAAAAACTAAGTTATTCCTATTGTTCCAGAGAACAACAACAGAAACAATATTGAAATGTAAATGTTTCTTATTAGCTAACCATCTTAGAGCAATAGATTCAAAATCAGAAACTATAATACCAAAAATTTCCTGGACATCAGC
Organism: Avena sativa; assembly: GCA_916181665.1. Taxonomy (NCBI): domain Eukaryota; kingdom Viridiplantae; phylum Streptophyta; class Magnoliopsida; order Poales; family Poaceae; genus Avena; species Avena sativa. The sequence continues at coordinate 157,277,846 of OV702294.1, read as the reverse complement.
CCGTAACATCTTGGAGACTACACATTCAAAGAACAAATGATAAACAAATTCTATTTCCTTACAAAATTACATTCTAGAGGTTTAGGAATCCCTCTAGTTCTAAGATTATCTCTAGTCGGGATTTTATTTTAGAAAAAAAGCCACAAAAAAACCTGAATTATAGGAGGGATTTTCAGTGTCCAAACAGCAGGTAAGTAAACCTGGGTTATCCCTCTAAAATTCACTACAGAATACGTAGAACTAGAAGAGTATAGTCCATTAGTCTCATACTTCCAAATGAGCTGATCCTCATCATCAGTCAGAGAAACAGACCGAGCAATGCCTAGAATTTCCTGCCATTGAATCATCGTCTGGTCAGTAAAAGTTCTCCTAAAATCATTACTTAGATGTGTCCCATCCCAAAGATCAGCTATAGTTTTAGTTTATATTGGTTGGAAACTATGTACCCTACAAGGTTGCTATCTGATTAATTCCTACTACGGGATATGATCTCATGAATCAAACAGTTTTTTTGCATGAAAAAAATTCGTACGATCTCATGCCTGCCCAAATCTTACGAAAATGCTACGAGGTCAGAGAAGCCATCACGCACTACTCCCTCCGTCCGAAAATAGATGTCTTACATTTATCAAAATTTAGATGAATCTATATTACTAAATAGTGTTTAGATTCATTTAAATTTTGACAAATTTGAGACGTCTATTTTAGACGGAGGGAGTACATATGTTGTGATTTGGTAGAGGCGGCTAGAGTTGCTCTAACAAATTTTGCTTCTACTACCTTAAAATAATTTGTTGTTTAGTACTCCATCTGCCAAAGTACCCTTGCTCCACTGTATAATAAACCCTGCGTATATTCGTCTCTACTATGGGGCCCGGGGGCAGCAGGTTATGATGCTCTGTGATGGTACCATTCTACGGACATGTGTTATATAGCTGCCCGCTAGTTTGCCGTACGGCTCCTCAATACAGTAATCTGACGCCCGCTGCGGCGCTGCGTCGATGGTTTAGGCCGGCGGCAGGTGTCCCGTGTCACGACAGGTTCCGTCGTGGGTGTGTGTGTGTGGTAATGTGGTCCAGCTGGCAAGAGAGGTCAGACCGGATGATGCCTGGCCTGGGGCACATACAGCCTGTCAAGTCGAGAGAGAGAGGGGCAGGCAGTGAGGTCATCCGCAGCCTGGAGGCCATAGTCGTATGCAGACATGCAGTCGTAGCCACGCGGTACATCTCGCTCCGTGATGTGGGTACATGTACAGCTAGTACTACGCGTTTCGTGTGACTGTGTCTGTGTGAGGCAGAGCCCCAGGTCAGGCTACATTGCTGCTCGTACGATCTTCTATCGTTTTCAACTGTGTTCGTCCATCTTCAAACTCTCGGGAGCTGGGCAGAGGGCTTTGACCGTGGTATGGATATGGATATGGTCGACAGCGCGTGCTTGCCTGGTTGCCTCCTCTTTACTGCTTCTTCTTGGTTGGCGCACAAATGTACTATGTTAGAGCTAAACCACTCTCGGTAGATGTACCATACGGTTAGATCTAGTAGATCTGAGAGAGACGAGAGAGAGGTACTACCTGCGCCTGTGCTCGATGAGCACGAACCGGAGGGATGCCGGAGCTAGTTCCGGTGTCAGTGGTCATGGGAAAAGGAAGTGGAGCGAGCGGGAGGTGAGCGGGGCAGCGGTTGAGCTTCCCATCGGCGCATCGCTAGCCTAGATCGGGTGGCTTGTAGGTGGGGCGGCTGGGGCACGACTAACCTCGTTGTCGTGCTGCCGGCACCCCACCTACTTAATATAGCGCTGGTCGACAGGGGCCCACCAACCAGATGCGGTTGGGCTTCCCGATCAGGGCGCGGATAGTTTTTCTATCGAGTTGTTGGACTCGGTGGGGTGGAGATCAATCTAACATTCTCCTCATTGATCTCAACTTTACTTTTAACTTTATATTTTATACTTTACTCGTTTCATCACGGATCGATACATAGAGCATGTTTCATCGTCTCAGCTCAATTGCCAATAGAATCATACAGTCACTACATACTTTTCTATTCTGAAACAAATTCTGTTATTTTTGGGCCTCAGTAGTCCAGGAATCATAGGCTTTCCATTAAACCCATGCCGGCTATGTGCTCCTTGAACACATTGGGTGGTAAGCCTTTCGTTAGCGGATCCGCAAGCATATCCTTTGTCCTTATATGCTCGAGACTTATAGTTTGATCCTAGACTTTGTCCTTCACAATATAATACTTTTATATCTATAGACTTTGTAGCATTACTCGACTTATTGTTGTGAACATAGAATACTGCGGACTCGTTGTCACAGTACATCTTTAGTGGCCTACTGATGCAGTCAACCACTTTCAAGTCGGGTAGGAATTTCTTTAACCATAACGCCTGTCCCATGGCCTCATAACATGCTATAAACTCTGCATACATCGTAAATGATGCAACTATCGACTGTTTGACGCTTCTCCACGAAATAACACCTCCCGCGAGAGTAAAGACATATCCTATCGTGGACTTTCTGTCGTCTTTATCTCCCGCAAAATCCGCATTTGAATACCCTCTTATTTCTAGGGAATCAGATCTTTTATATGTTAGCATGAGGCCTCTTGTGCCTTGCACATAACCCAAAGCTTTCTTTACCATCTTTCAGTGCTCTGTGCCTGGATTCTCTTGATATTTACCGAGTACCCCGGTGATAAAAGCTAAGTCAGAGCGAGGTCACCTGTGCATACTGTAAGCTTTCAATAGCCGAAGCATATGGTACTGACTTCATTTGATCGATCTCATATTGGTTCTTTGGATATTGGAATTTTCCAAAACTATCGCCCTTGACTATGGGAGCAGGTATTGCATTACTCGCATGCATATTGTATTTCTTTAGAATCTTTTCACAATATGCTTTCTGCGACAGTCCTAACACTTCATTCTTTCTATCTCGGTGAATTTATATGCCCAAAACATAAGAAGCTTCACCAAGGTCTTTCATGTCAAAATTTGAAGACAAGAACTTCTTTGTTTCTAATAGTAGACTGACATCACTGCTAGCAAGCAAGATGTCATCCACATACAGAATTAGGAAAATATATTTCCCACTTTAAACTTTGCATAAATGCAGTTGTCCTCAACATTCTCTTTGAATCCAAATATTTTAATAATATCATTGAACTTTAAATACCACTGCCTAGAGGCTTGCTTTAACCCATAAATAGATTTCTTTAGGCGGCATCCCATATGTTCCTTCCCCTTCATGAAAAAACCCTTGGGTTGTTTCATGTAAACATTTTCTTGTAAATCTCCATTTAGAAATGTCGTCTTAACATCCATTTGATGCAACTCTAAATCAAAATGTGCAACTAGTGCCATTATGATTCTGAAGGAATCCTTACATGAGACCGGAGAAAAAGTCTCATTGTAATCTACCCCTTCTCTTTGCGTAAAGCCTTTTGCCACAAGTCTAGCCTTGTACTTTTCTATATTCCCATTGGAGTCATACTTTGTTTTGTAGACCCATTTGCATCCTACTGTTTTGGCTCCTTTAGGAATTTCCTCTAAGTCCCAAACATTGTTGGAACTCAACGATTTCATTTCATCTTCCATTGCCTCCACCCACTTGGCTGAGTGTGGGCTTCTCATGGCTTCTTCATATGAGGTAGGATCGTCCTGCATATGAACTGTTTCTGTGTTATAAACTTTGTAAATTTCTTTGGAAATGGCTGGTCTTCGTTCTCTTTTAGACTTTCTGAGTTCATCAGACTCTTGCTCATTTCGTGCCTCGGGTTCTGGCACATTTATAGTATGTGGCTGTTCTGGCGCCCTTTCGTGCTCAACAGTGGGTTTAGGTGGCTCCTGATGGACAAGTTCCGAACCTTCTCCCATTGTTATCACGTGTGGAGTCACAACAGGTGCCAGCACCACAACCTCAGGAGTTGTAGATGGTGGCACAACAGATAGCGAGAAAAATGGCTCCTAAGTCATTGGATTAGGTGCATGCACCCTATTCTCCTCAAGATCAATTTTCCGAGCTACCATGCTCCCCCTCATCAATTCGTCCTCCAAGAAGACTGCATGTCTCGTTTCTACAAACTTTGTGTATCTGTCAGGACAGTAGAAACAATAAATTTTTGATTTATCTGGATAGCCAATGAAGTGGCAAGACACTGTTTTGGGGTCTAACTTTGCAATGTTTGGATTGAAAACTTTTGCCTCAGCTGGGCTCCCCCAGACCCTCAAGTGGTGCAGAGAGGGAACTCTGCTTGTCCACAACTCGTACGGTGTTTTGGGCACCGACTTACTTGGTACTCTATTGAGAATGTGAATGGCGGTTTTAAGCGCCTCCATCCACAATCCCAATGGGAGGGTGGAATAGCTCATCATGCTGCGCACCATATCCATAAGGGTACGGTTACGCCTTTCAGCTACTCCATTTTGCTGAGGTTCGCCCGACATAGAATACTGGGCGACTATTCCATTTTCCTCTAGTAACCTTGCAAAAGGTCCTGGTACTTGACCATATGGAGTATGCCACCCGTAGTACTCCCCCCACGGTCAGACCAGACTATTTTAATTATTTTATCATGCTAATTTTCAACTTCAGCTTTGAAAATTTCAAATTTATCTAATGCCTCAGTTCTTTCTTTAATTGGATAAATGTAACCATACTGGGAGTGATAATCCGTGAATGTTATGAATGAATCATAACCATACACACTTTTCACAAGAAACGGTCCACAAATATCAGTGTGGATGATTTCTAGTGTTGCTATACTTCGGTTTGCACCCTTTTTAATTTGCTTTACATACTTTCCTTTGATGCAATCTATGCATTGCTTGATGTCTGAGAACTCTAACGGAGGAAGAATGTCATTTTTAACGAGGCTTTCTATTCTTCCCCTCGAAATATGGCCTAATCTACAGTGCCATAACTTCGATGAGTCATGAGTTTGCTTTCTTTTATTTTGTTCGATGTTCGACAAGGGAACTTGTTCGCTCACATCACACACATAAAACACTTTCTCATGCAAGGATAATAAATAAAGCTTGTCGTGTAGTGAAGCAACACCCACACAAGTATCTTTAAACCAAATGGCACATTTTCCATGTCCAAAATAACACTCATACATGTCTTTATCCAGGCACGACTCACTTATTAAGTTTCTATGGATGGAAGGAACAAATAAAACATCCTTAAGCAGAATAGTAAAGCCATCAGCTAGCTCCAGAGGAATATCGCCAATAGCCTCCACTTATGCTTGAATCCCATTCGCGACCTCAATGTGTCTTTCTCTTCTTTGCAAAGTCCTTGTCGAATGGAATCCCTGTCAAGAGTTAGCAACATGAACAGTTGCACCAGAGCCAATCCACCAAGTAGATTTAGAAAACTTTTTATACAAGGATTCATTTACAAAAGAAACCATGTCTTTACCATTCTTTGCCATTATGGACTTGAGCCATATTGGGCAATCTTTCTTGAAGTGACCAGGCTTTTTGCAATGGTGACACTGGTCCTTGTGCCTAGGAGACTCTGCTGAAACTGATGCTGGTGCTGTAGGGGGCCCTTGCCATGTGGCTTGGAAGGGGAACCACCATTGTTGCTATTGGTGAATGTCCTCTTCCTGTTGTCCTTCGCGTAGTTCAGGGAACCACCGTGAAGAGACTTAAGCCTTTCTTCCTCTTGAGAACACATCCCTATGGTCTTTTCAATGTCCCACTTTTCAGGGGACATGTTGTAGTTGATGACGAAGTTCTCAAACTGTTGGGGAAGAGAGTCCATGACAAGATGCACCAGTAGAGCAGACTTGAGCTCGAGGTCAGCATCCATGGGCTTTAACTTAGCCGCCATTTTTCTCATCCTCAAGATGTGCTCTCTAATGCCATGTGGCCCTCCCGTATATTTTTCTGTCACCAGCTGTTTTAGCAGCTGAGTTGCATACATCTTTGAAGAGCCAGTTTACTGGCTCTTTATCTTTGCTAGGTACTCACCAACAGAGGCACACTCTTCGATTGAGCCCACTATTGCGTTCTCAATCGTATTCTTAACAAAAGCCAAGCATTTTTTGTTTGCATTGACCCACTTTTGATTATCTATTGAGTATGCCAGCTCCACTGGAGCATGGTCCCTATTTCTCTTTTCCCATGTAACATTGTCCTAGGTATCATCCCTCACTAGGTATTTGGGATTGACTGGCTGTTTAGTTTCAACAACCCAGTCAACCTCGACGCAGACAAAGGCCATGTCTACCTTTTTCCTCCACTCAGAATAGTTATCTCCTCTAAGCAGTGGGATGTCCTTTAGGCAGCTCATGAGGTTGAGACCTCCTGAAAACCACAAAAGATATGAGACAACCAAAAATAACTGTATGCATTAATCCAACATTGGTATAAATTAAGCATGCAATTGTTTGTGCCATTTAAAGTTATATCACCGTTGGGTAAAGATAAAATTAAATGCACCTTTAAGACATAATAAAAGGGATCATGATCATGTTTATTAATAATGTTGGTCAATTAATAACATGAAACATAATCTACTTTAAATTACTTTATCACATCTTTTAAAACAAAATTCAATAAACACTATATTACACTCTAGCAATTTAAATCAACTATTTGCAGCGGAAACAATATTACAACATTCATAAAAATTTAGACTTTGCAGAAAAATCTGCCTCTATTGCATTCTCTAAACAAATATTCATTGGAATAAAATGAATAGAGAAAACTGTACAATTTTTCATCAAAAACTTGGTAAAAAACATCAAAAACAGTCTCTATAAAAAAAGACAGAAAACTATAAAAAACAGGACCGTCTGGCTGCGATCCCAGCGCAGACTAGCAGCTATCTGCCGCACGCGAGCACTCGCTAAGCGCCGCTAGCAGCCCGTTTGCACTGCCCGCCAGTGAGCCTGCTTGGCCCGCCGAGCTAACTACCGCCCAGCAGAGCGCCTCCTGCCCTGTCTGCCGCTCGCCCTTGGCCTAGCTAGGCAGCCCACCTGCGCGCTTGCCCGCGCCGGCCAGAGCCGCTCAATCCTGGCCGCCCGCTCAGCCCCACCCTAGATCCTACGGCTGCGCGACGGTTTAGAGGTAACAAAACCTTCAAGGCACCGCCCCCTCTCTAACCCTAACCATTCCCCCCCACTCCCCTGCGAGCCCCCTTCCCGCTCCACCCTCTCTGGTGGCACTGGCGAGGTGAGGTGGTCGCCCGCCCGGGGACCACGCCGGCGGCGAGCCCCTCCCTCTCCTACACCACCACCCCTTCCCCTTTCTTCCATATGTCCTGACCACCCCCTTCCACCTCGCTAGGAGATAGAGAGAAGGGAGAATGGGAGCTTCGGTTCCCCTTCCCCCCATGCCGGCGGTGCGTCCACCCGAGGGTGGGCGCACGACCGTCAAGAGGAGTAGAGGCGGTGCCCTTTGCCGGCGTGCGGCGGCGTCTGGTGGAGATTTTTGAATCGGGGTTTTCTTTGGCTTTTCTATTGGGTGGGGATCTTCATTTCTGGGGCTTTTGCTTGCGGGATCTGGGAGTAAAAATGGGGTTTTCCTTTCTCTGTTTTGATTCGGGGTCGAATCTAGGGAGAATCTGTGTAACATCCCAAAAATACTAAATTTAAATCATCAAACTCTAATCATCAAAATTAGGGTTAACAAAAACTTTTCTAATTAAAAATATGAAGGCATGCATATGTGTATGCATTTAATTTGAAATTCTTTTGAACCACCTTGTTTGTATGTTTCCTTGCTTGTAAAATGTTTCTTAGGTGAAATAAACATCATCTAAACATTTCCCAAACTTTTCCTAAAGACAAATAAATCAAAACCAATAAAATAAAGGAATGGTCATTTTGACCAATTTAACTCCCATGCCTACTTTGGCTGTCTCAAACTTTCAGAACCTAATGGAAACTTTTCTGGATCTTTGCACCCCTTGAATGTACTCATAACAAGGTATCAAGGCCCACTTTGTGATCATCCAGAAACTTTCAAATGCATAGTTTAAATGACAATTCAAAATTGAATCTTTATTATATGGGAAGATCCCACTTTTTCAAAAACCACTCAAACAAGCTCAACTTTCAAAACCCAAGCATCTGCAGACTCACCAACACTAGTCTAGCAAACCCACCAAAAATCTTTTCAAAATTCCAAACTTGATTTCATGCGGCCATTTCATCAAACAGGTTGCAGACACAAATCATCAAAATCCTAAACACTATAGTGAGAAGTGATTGAAGCCTAACTTGTTCCCTCTCTGGACACCACTAGCCTTAGTAGATCATCTAACAACCTAAACTAACCCTTAGCATCACTGTAAGCTTGGCATTGCCATCAATGGTGAACAGCCGAGCACCCCCATGTCACCCCCATGTCGACAGCAAGCTAGGAAGAGAAGCAAGCCTAGCCAGCATGTCTGGGAGGCAGCCCACCGTCCACCGCCACTCACTGTCCTAGCCGCGAACGTTGCCAAACCCTGGACCACACGCACGGACCGCGCCCAGACCGCCAGCGACCATGCCGAGCGTGCGCCAGAGCGCCACCCTCGACCAGCGCCCACAGGCCGCGCGCCGCCCTTGCCGCGTGCATACACAATCCCCACCGTCCCAGCAACCCCGCAGACACGCTCGTTCGCCGCCGGGCGGACCACGCGAGCTGTGCGACCTTAAATTTTCCGTCGGGCACGCGCAGAGCACCGTCGCGTTCCGACCAAGCCGCACCGCCCCACGCCTCGAAACCATGTCGTTGAGAATCGCCAGGGAACACCGCACCGTCCCCTACCTTCGCCCATGCCAATAGCCGCCTATAACATCGCCCCCGACGAGCTCACCGTGCGCCCCGTCGGTCCCCTTGCTCGACTATAAATAAATGCCACCCCCAGTCGATTTCTTCACACCATCTCACTCTCCTCTCCTCACTGATCGTGCCACAATGTTCCCGGAGCAAGGCGAGCACCACCTCGCCGGAATTTCACCGGAGCCCGCCGCCTCTGGAGAAGAAGGGCGCCATCGATTTCGTCCACCCCAGGAGCTGCCGCGACCACCCCTGAGTTCGCCAACGTCGACTTCGTCGTTCGCCCGCCTCGCCGACCCTCGCCTGCACCCCGGTGAGCCCCCAGCACCCCTCACTGGCCGCGCTAGGTTTCTTTCTCGTCGGCGTTGCTCAACGTCGACGATGACTCTCAGCCGTTGGATTAGAATCAGATCGAACGCACCACGTTGCCCCGTACCGCTTCGCCCCTCCCTATCTCACTGACGAGTGGGGACACCCACTTAAGCAGCCCACGGGAGCACTGCGCTTAGCAGGCCGGCCCGTTAACTTTTCCCGCGCAGCCCAGTTATTTGAATTAAACCTTTTTATTTTGTTTCAAACTCACTTCTGTACTCAACTTCAAAAATCAACTCAGATTGATTCAGTGCATCAAATTGAATGAAACTAATTTTGTTAGAAAGGTATGGGAATGCTGAATCCAAGCCCGTTGGATTCAAGTCATTTGTATCTATAGATCATCCATGGTAAAAATAACAAGGCAGAAGCTTTTCTGCGTTCAAACATTTTTCAAATTTAAACCATAATAGCTTTTGAGTTGATTCCAACTCTCAAAAATCACATTTAACCATACCTTTCAGAATATATAAAAAATGTAGGTTTACTTGCAGAAATAATGTTCAAGTAAGAAAATAATGCTACATAGGCATTTCTAGACACATTAATTAATTAAAACAAAAGGGTAAAACCTTATTAAATTGTGACACCACTTTAAATCACATTCCCATGGACTAAAATATGTGGTGATGACATGTGTCAACATGATCCCATGTTTGGTTTGGAGAAGATTAAATCTTAAGTAGTTTTTCAATGAGTAGAAATTACTTTTCTAAAAATAAAAGGAATTAAACCAAGCTTTAATCTTGTAATGTTAGAGATGATGCTAGATCATCTATATGACCCTTGTGTGTGATGATTGCAAGTAGTTAAGTATTTTTTGGTGATTGTGTACCTCGTATTTATTTATAGACGCTAGTACCGACCAAGGATACGAGGAGGAAGGAGGATACTACGAAGAAGAAGCCGAGGAGAGCTTCAACCACTGCTCTGCACAAGGCAAGCCTAATGCTACTAGTTGAATGCGCAAGCTAACACTTGCAATTTAGCAAGCTTATACTGATATTGTGCAAGCTTTATTAACTAAGTGGACCAATGCAAGCTAACCCTTGCAAGATACCCTACTGATGCCCCAAACCACTACTTGTTACTATGCCTACTATATGCCTTAAGCATATGTGATCTTATCCACTTGACAAACCAATCCTAGTTTTTACTTGCAAGCTTTATACTTTATTTCTTTATCAAAGCTATTACTTAGAGTTTACTTAAGTGAATTATAGATACTAGAAAGATATTTGAAGGTTGCATAAAGAGCATAAAATTTGGCCTAAGCTAGATAATCTTGATGTCATCTTAAGGCATGAGATGGAACTTAGTTAGAACTCCACTAGTTTACCACCCCTCATTATTGCTTACCCCCACCTGTAGATGCTAGTGCTAAGCATAAAACTTGATCAACTTTAGATGGGAATACTTGGTGGAAAAATGGTTATGAAAACCTTGGAATGATGGATCATTCTATTGAAATGTGTTGGACATGTGTTTCCAAACACCTAATGATTTTGGTGATGAAAACGATGAGGCATGAGCCTTAGCCCTTTATAAAACTGATGGTTGTCTGGATGCGATACCATTCCAATTTTATCGTACAACCACAATACCCGAAGATTGGGTAGGGCTTGACTGGAAACTTATATACCTTAGTATTAGTTCCCTCACGACCAAGGTCTGAGCTGAGCCTACCTTGTGAAGATTGTCCACCTGTGCAGTACCCAAGATGACAGTTGGTCATGGTTGGGAGGCCAAACTCACAGGAGAGGTGCTTATACCAGGGCGTGTAATTGAAAGGTTAGGATTGATTATCCGCATACTGAGTATGGTGAATTCAGGATTTGTTCCTGACAGATGTATCGAATGTTGTGGTGAAAGTGTACAATCTCTGCAGAGTGTCAAACTATTCGAATAGCCGCGTCCGCGGTTATGGACAGTTGGAGTGGCCATACTGTTCCCCCGTCAGACTTTTTAAAATGACTTGTGACATGAATTGAGACTTTGACTTGACCACAACAGGGTTGTGATATGAAATACAAGTTCCCACTTAGGTGTTACAAAATTTCAACTAGCATTCGTTGCTTCTAAACTTAGTAGAAATAAATCTGGCTTTTGCAAAACAACCCTAGAGCCTAGTGTCCTATTATCAAAAACCCCTTTCACTTGTTAGTATTAGTTTGCGAGTACTTAAAGAGTACTCATGGCTTTGTCCCTGGCTATTCCCATGGCCAGACTATGAAGAGGAGTACCTTGAGGATGGACCCCAGGAAGGTTATGACAACTAGGATCATCTCCCATCGTCAGCATTGCCTATGACCCCGAAGATGGAGCTTCGCCTACGCTACCATTATTATTACGTATTCCGCTGCTTGATGTTGTATTAAGAACTGGATCATGAGATCCCTATTCGTGTAAGAACTTATGTATCGTTTGTAATGGATGATGTACTATGGTATCCAATTCTGTTATGTCTCGCAAAAATGGTAATCCTGGGATTGCGATGAATGGCATAACAGGCATCTGGGATTAAAAATCTGGGTGTTGACAATCTGGTGACGAACTAGGGTTAGGTTTCGATTTACTTTGCCCCCGAAGGGTTGTGTTCTTCATCTAGATGCCTCATGTTGATGCTCATCTAGATCAAGAGGAACGACGCGGCCGTAGGGCAGACGCACTTTTAGATCTAGGTTTTCTTTTCTTGTTTGCTTTGATTTCTGTTTCCACCAAAAAGGCTAGCATCTAAGTCGCTCTGATACCAATTTTAGAGCTAAACCACTCTTGGTAGATGCACTATAGGGTTAGATCTAGGAGATATGAAAGAGAGAGAGAGAGAGAGAGGTACTACCCGCGCCTGTGCTCGACAAGCACGAACCGGAGGGGATGCCGGAGCTAGATCCGGTGTCAGTGGCCATGGGGAAAGGGAGTGGAGCGTGGCGGCGGTGGATCTTCCCGTCGGCGCAACGCTAGCCTAGATCGGGTGGCTTGTAGGTGGGACGACTGGGGCACGACTAACCTCGTTGTCGTGCTGCCGGCCCCCCACCTCTTTAATATAGCACTGGTCGACAGGGGCCCACCAACCATATGCGGTTGGGCGCCCCCGATCAGGGCGCGGATAGGGTTTCCATCGAGTCGTTGGACTCAGTGGGGTGGAGATCAATCTAACATACTACTCCCTTCGTTTCAAAATATAAGATGTTTTAGGTTTGTAAAGACAATATATCTAGAGTTGTTTTAGGGCTTGTTTGATTCATAGGATTCACAAAACATAGGAATAGAAAAACCATAGGATTGGAGTGGCATGCCCACTTGAATCCTATAGGATTATGTACCTATAGGATTTTGGATCAAGTAGTGTTTGATTACACAGGAAAATCAAAGGAATTGTACATAGAGGTTGGAGTGGATGGAAATTTTCCTTCAAAATAGAGTGCAAAAGAATCCTTTGAAGGATTTTCTAAGGATTGTAATCCTTTGAATCAAACAACAGTTATAGGAAAAATTCCTAAGGATCCAAATCCTACAAAAATACTACACAATTTCTTTGAATCAAACAAGCCCTTAGTGTGTAGTTTCACACCAAACTTGAATAAACCTACATACTAAAACAAGTCTAGATACATTTGGTTCACAAAGTTAAAATATCTTATATTTTAAGGAGTACTTCCTCCATTTAGAAATATAAGATGTTTTAGATTTGTGAAGAAGATGTATCTAAACATCTTTTAGTATCTAGATTTATTTGAACCTAGACACTAAAAGATGTCTAGATACATCTTCTTCACAAATCTAAAACATCTTATATTTCCGAACGAAGGGAGTAGATAGCAGCTCATGAGCTCCTTCGACCATCCAATACTTCCGCGTATACGACCGGTACAGTGCTAACGCGTGACGCACATGCGATTTCATATTTCTGCAGAGTGAATCTCTCTGTCTTGGTGTTCACCACTCTCCATTGCGCGCCCAATTATTGGAAGGTGGATGATGCCATCTGCCATCCACGGAAAGAACGGTCAAAGCACTCGTTTTATTTTCATAGTAGTAGTGTGATTTGGAACTGGCAGAGCTGCGGTTCCATCACTCGTTATAGCATAGTACGCCGCTCGGCCTGCTCGCCACCCTGAACTCGTCGTACAGCGCCGGACGGTCAAATTACTCCGGTGGTAAAAACAGGAGAAGCTCTCAGCTCTGCCTCCCTGCTGTTGCAGTCGCCGCAACCGGGCCGGTGCATGGCAACTGGCAAGACGGCGAATGGCGCCAAGCGGTAAATAGGGCGTACGGCCAGGCCGCCGGGCTCGTGTAGGCAGCGCCGTACGGTGAGAGCACGGCCACCTGGCTGCGCGCGCCGGGAGCGATGCACGACGACGGACGGAAATTAAAGCTGCCGCCTGCCGGGATGGATGGACGGATGGGTGGCCAGGGAGCAACGTCGCTGCTGCTGCTGCTGCCGCCGCGGCGGTACGGACCGGCCGGCCGACTGCGCAGAATTGAAACTAGTATGGCCCAGCCCACGCCGCGTGTCGCCAGAGCCAAAAGCTGCCTACCTGGCTACCTGGCTGGCATCCGCATTGCGTGCGTCGGGCAGGGGTCGCGCCCATGGGTGCACCAGATCCATGTTTGCGCCCGTATGCTGAATGGGATCTGTAGGTGACACGCAAGGAATAAATGTAGCTCCTGTCTGTCACGGCCATGCTTAAATTTCGCCAAGGGCCTGCTCCGTGTCTGGTGTTGGACCATCTGATTCTGTTTTTGATTCATACTAACTGGTCGCTTGGTCACATACGAATGCCCTTAACCCAGAGCTTAGTGTTTTCAAGCCAAAAACCGGACATAAATTTGGTCGGACAAAACACGATTTTGCCTAAGAATTCCAAGTTTTCTACTCGTGTTCTCAGGCTGAGTTTTCAGGACGACTTTTTCCATCCAAATTAAGCTCAAATTCAACAAGTTTTTCGCAAAGTTCGGCATAATATGAATACATAGCAATGTTCGGCCAAGTTCGGCATAAATTTAAACACATTTCGACGTAAAATTAAACATAGTTCGGCATACAATAACAATACAACATATTTCAGCCTAGTTTGGCCAATTCATGATCGGCATCTACATGTTGGCCCTGCGTAGGTGCTTAACCAGATCATCCTGCAGCTGTTGATGCACTATCGGATCTCGGATCTCCTGACACATGGCGATGCAAGCAGCCCAGGTTGGAGGCACCTGGTGATCAGGCTCAGCAACAGGTTCATGTCTGTAGTATGGCTCGTTCTGATCGACCAAACTCACTGGGTCCTTCCTCTCATCCTTAATGATCATGTTGTACAAGGTCACACAATAGTTCATCACTATCCACATCTGAATTTTCGACCAGGTCATAGCAGGGAACCGGACAACTGCAAACATCTGTTGGAGCACACCAAATGTCCGCTCCACGTCCTTTCTGCAAGCTTCCTGTTCCTTGGCAAACTGAGCATGCTTGGGGAGCATTGGGTTTAAGATAGTCTTCACAAATGTTGGCCATCTTAGATAGATGCCATCTGCAATATAGTATCCCTTGTTGTAGTGGTGCCTGTTGATCTCAAAGTCCACAGGAAGAGCATAACCCTCAACAAGCTTGGCAAAGACATTTGAGGAGTTGAGGACGTTGATGTCGTTGTTCGATCATGCCATAGCAAAGAAGGAGTGCCAGATCCAAAGATCATGTGTAGCAACGGACTCGAGTATCGTCGTGCAACCTCCTTTGTGGCCTTTGTACATTCCCTGCCATACGAATGTACAATTATTCCAGTTCCAATGCATGCAGTTTATGCTTCCAAGCATCCCAGGAAATCCTCTACTTTATTTGACTACAAGGACCGAGCAGTGTATTCAGCAGTGGGTGTTCTCAAGCGTTGTTTCCCAAACACTGCAATCATGGCCCTGTAGAACCTGTACAAGCAATCGATGGCGGTGGACTCGGCCATGCGGAGATAGTAATCGACACTATTACCTGGCGCTCCATATGCAAGCAACCTCATCGCCACTGTGCACTTATGCAGCGAGGAAAACCCAACCATCCCCGTGCAGTCCTTCTTGCATACGAAATAGTGGTCGAGCTCCTGGATGGCATGCAACATCTCGAGGAAGAGCTTCTGGCTCATCCTGAAACGACTCTGAAACACAGAATCTTCGTGCAGCGGCTCATAGGCATACAACATGTAGTAGACCTCCATCCTCTGCCTTGCCTTGCACTTCCGGAGATCCTTCGTCGAACCTCCACACTTCGGCGTTGCCGTCTGCACATACAGCCGGGAGAGTGAGGGGAGGAACTTCATGTGCTCTGCATCTTTGACGGCAGCGGTGTTCTCCTCCTCCAGCAACACGGCGAACATCTCCTTGTCGTCGGAGTCCATGGCCGAACCGGCAAAATGCCGAACACTTGGCGGGTGAGGTAGTGGGAGCTCGCAGAAAAGTCGAGCTACGACAAGGGCGTTGAAAGATGGCCTAGGACGAGGTGAAAGGGACAACGACTCTCGCGAGCCTATCTAGAGGTGTGGATATGGCTTGGCCTGGTGGAGCTTCGCCATCGAAGGCATGGCAACAGAGGTAGTTCGGGGAGCTCTTTGCCACAGGGGAGGCGAGTGCGTGTGGGGATGTCAACACCCGGATTTTTAATCCTAGATGTCTGTTATGCCATATATCGCAATCCCAGGATTACCGTTTTTGTGAGACATAATAGATTGGATATCATAGTACATCATCCATTACAAACCATACATAAGGTCTTACAACAAATAAAGGATCTCATGATCCAGTCTTAGTACAATCATAGCAGCGGAATAACGTAATGATAATGGTAGCGTAGGTGAAGCTCCATCTTCATGGTCACAGGCAATGCTGACGATGGGAGATGATCCTAGTTATCATAACCTTCCTGCAGTCCATCCTCCTGATAGTCCTCTTCATAGTCTGGCCACAGGAATAGCCAGGGACAAAGCCATGAGTACTCTTTAAGTACTCGCAAACTAATACTAACAAGTGAAGGGGTTTTGAGTAGGGATACTAAGCTCTAGGTTGTTTTTCAAAAAGCCAGATTTATCTCTACTGAGTTCATAGCAAAGAAAGTCTAGTTTAAAGTTTTATAACACCTAAGTGGAAACTTGAATTTCATATCACAACCCTGTTGTGGTCAAGTCAAAGTCACGATTCATTTCACAAATCATTTTGAAAACATCTGACGACGGAACAGTATGGCCACTCCACCTATCCATAACCGTGGACGCGGCTATTCGAATAGTTTGACACTCTGTAGAGGTGGTACACTTTCACCACAATATTCGATACATCTGTTAGGAACAATCCTGAATTCACCATACTCAGTATGCGGATAATCAATCCTAACCTTTCAATTACACGCCCTAGTATAGACACCTCTCCTGTGAGTTTGGCCTCCCAACCATGACCAACTGTCATCTTGGGAACTGCACAAGTGGACAATCTTCACAAGGTAGCCTCAGCTCAAACCTTGGCTGCAAGGGAACCCATACTAAGGTATATAAACTTCCAGTCAAGCCCTACCCAAATTCGGGTATTGTGGTTGTACGGTAAAATTGGAATGGTATTGGATCCAGACAACCATCAGTTTTATAAAAGGGCTAAGGCTCATGCCTCAACATTTTCATCACCAAAAATCATCTGGTGTTCAAGAACACATGTCAAACATTTCATTAGAATGACTCATCATTCTAAGGTTTTCATAACCATTTTCACCAAGTATTTCCATCTAAAGTGATCAAGTTTTATGCTTAGCACTAGCATCTACAAGTGGGGGTAAACACTAATGCGGGGTGATAAACAAGGGTGAATGATCTAAGTTCAGTCTCATGCCTTAGGATGACATCAAGATTTATCTACCATAGGTCAAGTTTTATGCTCTTTATGCTACCTTTAAACATCCTTCTAAAATCTAAAAATCACTAAGTAGACTCCAAGGAAAGCTTTGATAAAGAAATAAAATAACTAAGCTTGCAATTAAAACTAGGATTGGGTATCAAGTGGTGTAAGCTTGCAAGTAAAACTTGCATGGTTTAGCTTAGCTTGCTAAGATAGTAGCCTGCTAAGTTCCAGGTATGAAATTGCATAGTTGCATGTATAAGCTTGCTAGGATAGCTTGCTAAGTCAACTTGTAGTGTTAGGCTTGCCTTGAGTAGTGTAGTGGTTGAAGTTCTCCTCGGCTTCTTCCTCGTAGTATTCTCCTTCCTCCTCGTATCCTTGTTCGGTACTAGCATGTCAACACCCGGATTTTTAATCCCAGATGCCTGTTATGGCATACATCACAATCCCAGGATTACCATTTTTGCGAGACATAACAGATTTGGATACCACAGTACATCATCCATTACAAACCATACATAAGGTATTACACAAATAAGGATCTCATGATCCAGTTCTTAATACAACTTAAGCAGCGAAAATACGTAATAATAATGGTAGCGTAGGAGAAGCTCCATCTTAGAGGTCACAGGCAATGCTGACGATGGGAGATGCTCCTAGTTGTCATAATCTTCCTGGGGTCCATCTTCCTGGTACTCCTCTTCATAGTCTGGCCACGTGAATAGCCAGGGACAAAGCCATGAGTACTCTTTAAGTACTCGCAAACTAATACTAACAAGTGAAGGGGTTTTTGTAGTAGGACACTAAGCTCTAGGGTTGTTTTGCAAAAAGTCAGATTTACCTCTACTAAGTTCAGAAGCAAAGAAAGACTAGTTGAAGTTTGGTAACACCTAAGTGGGAATTTCAATTTCATATCACAACTCTGTTGTGGTCAAGTCAAAATCTCAATTCATTTCATACGTCATTTTGAAAACATCTGACGGGGGAACAGTATGGCCACTCCAACTGTCCATAACCGCGGACGCGGCTATTCGAATAGTTTGACACTCTACAGAGATTGTACACTTTCACCACAACATTCGATACATCCGTCAGGAACAAATCCTAAATTCACCATACTCAGTATGCGGATAATCAATCCTAACCTTTCGATTACACGCCCTAGTATAGGCACCTCTCCTGTGAGTTTGGCCTCCCAACCATGACAAACTGTCATCTTGGGTACTGCACAGGTGGACAATCTTTACAAGGTAGCCTTAGCTCAGACCTTGGCCGCGAGGGAACCCATACTAAAGTATATAAGTTTCCAGTCAAGCCCTACCCAATTTTCAGGTATTGTGGTTGTACGGTAAAATTGGAATGGTATCGCATCCAGACAACCATCAGTTCTATAAAGGGCTAAGGCTCGTGCCTTAACATTTTCATCATCCAAATCATCTAGTGTTCAGAAACACATGTCAAAACATTTTAGTAGAATGATGCATCATTCTAAGGTTTTCATAACCATTTTCCACCAAGTATTCCCATCTAAAGTTGATCAGGTTTTATGCTTAGCACTAGCATCTACAAGTGGGGGTGAGTACTAATGAGGGGTGGTAAACAAGTGGAGATTGATTGAGTTCAATCTCATGCCTTAGGATGACATCAAGATTATCTAGCTTAGGCCAAATTTAATGCTCTTTATGCAACCTTCAATTATTTTCCTAGAATCTACAAGTTACTTAAGTAAACTCTAAGAGAAAGCTTTGATAAAGAAATAAAGTATAAAGCTTGCAAGTAAAACTAGGATTGGGTTATCAAGTGGGTATGATCACATATGCTTAAGGCATATAGTTGGCATGGTAACAAGCAAGTTTTAGCTTGTATCAGTATCATTATAGGCTTGCTAAAGTAGAGTATCTTGCAAGTGTTAGCTTGCATGGGTCAACTTGGTTAGTAAGGCTTGCCTTGTGCAGAGCAGCGGTTGAAGTTCTCCTCAGCTTCTTCTTCGTAGTATCCTCCTTCCTCCTCGTATCCTTGGTCGGTACTAGCGTCTATAAATAAATATGAGGTACAAAATCACCAAACAATACTTAACTACTTACAATCATCACACAAAAGGGTTCTATAGATGATCTAGCATCATCACTAACATTCAAGATTAAAGCTTTTGTCTTATTTATTTTATTTTTAGAAAAGTAATTTCTACTCATTGAAAAACTACATAAGATTTAATATTCTCCAACTCAAACATGGGATCATGTTGACACATGTCATCATCACATATTTCAGTACATGGTAATGTGATTTTAAAGTGGTGTCACAATTTAATTAGGTTTAACCTTTTATTTCAATTAAATAAAGTGACTAGAAATGCCTATGTGGCATTCTTTTATTACTTGGACATTATTTATGTAAGTAAACCCATATGTTTTTATATATTCTGAAAGGTATGATCAAATGTGATTTTTGAGAGTTGGAATCAACTCAAAAGCTATTATGGTTGAAATTTGAAAAATGTTTGAATGCAGAAAAGCTTCTGACTTGTTATTTTTACCAAGGTTGATCTACAGATCCAAATGATTTAAATCCAATGGGCTTGGATTAAGCATTTTAATATATTTCTAACAAAATTGGTTTCATGCAATTTGGTTCACTGAATCGAGCTGGGTTGATTTTTGAAACTAGGTACAGAACTATGTTTGAATTAAAATGGAAAAAGCTAAATTCAAACGACTGGGCTGCGCGGGAAAGGTTAACGGGCCAGCCCAGTGTCACTCCGCAGCACGGGGCGCAACTGAAAGGGGGGTCTACCGATCAGTGGCTCATAACACGCGAAGTGGTACGGGGCGATGTGGTGCATTGGATTAGAATGACGATCGATGGCTGAGGGTCGCCGTTGACGATGAACAAGTCACCGGCGAGCTCGAACCCTAGCGGCTCAGTAGGGGTCGTGGGAGGCTCACCGAGGCTCAGGCGAGGGTCGGCGATGGGGGCGAACGACGAAGTCGACGACGGCGATCCTCCTGGTACCGGTAGCTCCTCCTGGGGCGGCTCCAATCGACGGCTTCCTTCTTCTCCAGCAGCGGCGGGCTCCAATGAAATTCCGGCGATGCGCTGCTCGCCTTGCTCCGGGAATGAGGTGGGGTGGTTCTGGGTGAGAGGGGAGTGAGATGGTGTGAAGAATTTGAGCGGGGGATGCCTCTATTTATAGTGGCGAGAGGGGACCGACGGGCGCAAGCTGAGCTCGTCGTGGTCGACGGCACAAAGGGCTATCGGCATGGGCGACTGTAGGGATGGTGCTGTGCTCCCTGGCGAATCTCAACGTCATGGTGGCGAGGCGTGGGGCGGTGCTGATCGGTCGGAACGCTGCGGTGCTCTGTGCTGGTCCGACGAAAGTTTTGATGGCGCACAGCGCGCGTGGTCCGCGCGGCGGCGAACGAGCGTGTTTGTGGGGTTGCTGGGGTGTTGGTGATCACGCGTGCATGCGGCGAGGGCGACGCACGGTCTGTGGGCGTGTGTTGAGGGTGGCGCACGGGCGCGCTCTCGGCATGCTCGCAGAGAAGGTTGGCATGGGCTAGGTGTGTGGTCCAGGGGCTGGCATTGCTCGCGGCTGGGACAGGGAGTGGCGGTGGGGTGCTAGCTTGCTCCTAGACAAGTTTGGCGAGGCTAGTGTAGCCTCTAGCTTGCTGTCGATCATGGGGTGGCAATGGTGCTCTCGGCCTGCTCACCATTGATGACAAGGGCCAGCTTACAGTGGTGCTAGAGATTAGTTAAGGTTGTTAGATGACATACTAAGGCTAGTTGTGTCTAGAGAGGGAACAAGTTAGGCCCAAAACACTGCTCAACATAGTGTTTTGATTTTGTTTGATTTGCATCTGCAACCTGTTTGATGAAATGGCCGCATGAACTTAAGTTTTGAATTTTGAAAATATTTTTGGTGGGTGTGCTAGGCATGTACTAGGGAGTCTATGGATGCTTGGGTTTTGAAAATTGAGTTGGTTTGAGTGGTTTTTGAAATAGTGGGATCTTCCCATATGAGATAGATTCAATTTTAAACTGTCATTTAAACTAAGCATTTAAATGTTTTTGGATGATCACAAAGTGGACCTTGATACCTTCTTATGAGTACTATCAAGGGGTGCAAATATCCATACATGTTTCTGTTAAGTTCTGAAAGTTAGGGATAGCCAAAGTAGGCATGGGAGTTAAATTGGCCAAAGTGACCATTCACTTAATTTGTTTGTTTTGACTTGTTTGTCTTTGGGAAAAGTTTGGGGATTGTTTAGATGATGTTTACTTCATCTAAGAATCATTTTACAAGCAAATAAACACATAATCATGGCAATTCAAAAGAATCCAAATTTCAATACACACACATATGAATGCTTTCATACTTTTAATTGGAAAAGTTTTTGTTAACCCTAATTTTGTTGATTAGAGTTTGATGATCCATGCTTAGTATTTTTAGGATGTTACAAACCTTCCCCCCTTAAACAAAATCTCGTCCCGAGATTTGAAAAAGGACAAAAAAGATTACCTAGGATTTGAAGCGATCAGGAAACTCTGTCCTGATGTGATCTTCGCGCTCCTAGGTAGCTTCTTCTTCTGTGTGGTTGCTCCACTGAATCTTGAGAAATTTGATGCTTCGGGTTCTGGTAGTTCTGAAAGCTTCTTCCAAAATACGGATGGGTACTTCGGGATAGGTCAGGTCATCGCTGATTTCTATGGTCCGGTGATCAATATTCTTGAACACTTCCGTCTTCTCCGGAACTTCGAGGCACTTGCGAAGTAATGAGATGTGGAACACATTGTTCACGGCTGACATTTCTTCGGGTAGTTCCAATTGATACGACACTTCTCCTCGGCGGTTCAGAATCTTGAAAGGTCCGATATATCTGGGGGCTAACTTTCCTTTGAGTTGGAAACGCTGCATTCCCTTCAATGGCGACACTTTCAGATAAACAAAATATCCTATGTTGAAGGCGAGGTCTCTACGTCTCTTGTCAGCGTAACTCTTCTGTCGGGATTGGGCGGTCTTGAGGTGCTCACGAATCTAGTGAACCTTCTCTTCTGCTTCTCGTAGGATGTCGGGTCCGAAGATCTGACTCTCTCCTACTTCCGACCAGTTCAAAGGGGTGCGACACTTCCTTCCGTACATAAATTCAAATGTGGCCATTTGCAAGCTGGCTTGATAACTATTGTTGTATGAAAATTCTGCGAACGGCAGACAGTCTTCCCACTTGGATCCATATTCTAACACACATGCTCTCAGCATATCTTCGAGTATTTGATTTACTCGCTCCATTTGTCCATCGGTCTGAGGGTGATACGCGATACTGAAATCTAGGCGGGTTCCTAAACCTTCTTAAACTTTCTTCCAGAATCTCGAGGTAAACTGAGTTCCTCGATCCGATACTATGTTCTTGGGGACTCCGTGCAAACTGACGATTCTAGCGATGTATAACTCCGCTAGTTTCGAACTCTGATATGTGGTCTTGACGGGCAAGAAATGGGCGACTTTGGACAATCTGTCCACTATGACCCAGATAGAGTCATTTTCCCTACTAGAAGTAGGCAGTCCAGTGATAAAGTCCATTCCTACAGAATCCCATTTCCATTCCGGAATCTGCAAGGGTTGCAACAATCCAGCGGGTCTTTGATGTCCTGCCTTGACTCGCTGACATATATCACACTTGGCGATATAGCTTCCGATTTCTCTCTTCATCTTATGCCACCAAAATTGTTCTTTCAAGTCTTGATACATCTTCGTTCCTCCGGGATGGATAGAATAAAGAGTATCATGAGCTTCCTTCAGAATTACTTCTTTCAACTCAGAATCTGCTGGTACACAAAGGCGTCCTTTGTACCACAGAACTCCTTCTTCGTCTTCGGTGAATCCGGGTACTTTGCCTGTACCAATACGACGCTTGATTCCGTCGACACTAGCATTTCCTTTCCGCGCCTCCTTGATCTGGCTGATCAAAGTGGGTCAAAGTTCTTATGCTAGCCAAAAATCCTTCACTCACTAATTCCATTCGGAAATCTTCCATCTCTTTGTGCAAGCTTGGTTGCTCCTTTAAAATCATGGATTTCAAGCGGCACGGCAATCTGCTAAGGGCATCTGCTACCACGTTGGCTTTACCGGGGTGATAGTGAATGTCCAGACCGTAATCCTTGATTATCTCAATCCATCTTCTCTGCCTCATATTCAGCTCCTTCTGAGTGAATATATACTTCAGGCTCTTGTGATCCGAATAAATCTCACAACGATTTCCATCAGGTAATGCCTCCATGTCTTGAGGGCTAGAACTACGGCTGCGAGTTCGAGGTCATGGGTTGGGTAATTTTGCTCATGTTGTTTTAGTTGTCGAGATAGATAAGATATAACTTTTCCTTCTTGCATTAGCACACATCCGAGACCGATCTTGGATGCATCACAATACACATCAAAGGGCTTCGTGATATCCGGCATGATTAAGATTGGGGCTGAAATCAATCTCCTCCCGAGTTCTTGAAAACTCGCTTCACATTTATCCGTCCATTCAAACTTCTTGTCCTTCTTCAGCAATTGACTCATGGGTCTGGCGATACTTGAGAAACCTTCTACAAACTTGCGGTAATATCCCGCCAATCCGAGAAATGCATGAACTTGGGTTTGAGTGGTTGGGGCTTGCCAATCTTCCACATCTTTCACCTTTGCAGGGTCAACGGCAATTCCTCCGGCTGAGACAATGTGGCCGAGGAATCCTACCTCCTATAACCAGAATTCACATTTGCTAAACTTGGCATACAACTGATGCTCTCTAAGGGTTCCAAGAATAGTCCTTAGGTGTAGCTCATGTTCTTCTTCTGATTTGGAATAAATCAGAATGTCATCGATTAAAACAACGACAAACTTATCCAGAAAGTCCATAAAAATCTTATTCATGAGATTCATGAAATAAGGGGGGGGGGGGGGGCATTGGTTAATCCAAAAGACATGACCGTATACTCGTATAATCCATATATGGTGGTAAAGGCAGTCTTGGGGATATCCTCTGCGCGAATCTTGAGTTGATGATAGCCAGTTCTAAGATAAATCTTATAAAACACTTTGGCACCGGTCAACTGGTCAAACAAATCTTCTATCTTGGGTAATGGGTACTTGTTCTTGATAGTGACATCATTCAACTTCCGATAATCCGTACACAGACGGTTACCTCCATCTTTCTTGTCCACAAACAAGACATGTGATCTCCAAGGCGACGCACTTGGTTTAATCAATCCAATTTCCAACATGGCATCCAGTTGCTTCTTCAGTTCTGCTAGTTCAGACGGGTTCATACTATATGGTCTCTGGGCTATGGGTCCTGTTCCAGGGATTAGTTCAATGATAAACTCGATATCCCGATCTGGGGGCATACCGGGCAAAACATCTATAAATACATCGGGGTATTCACAGACTATCCGGACTTGGTCAATGGTAGGTTGGGCTATACTCTTGTTGCACTTGAATTGACGAGGTAAAGTTTCAGATACATGCTCGACTGATACTCCAGCTGTACTGGTCATGGTTATGGCTTTCTTGGCACAGTCAATTAATCCTTTATGTTTGGCCATCCAATCCATTCCTAGTACTACTTCCAAACCTTTAGTTCCGAGTACTATAAGATTAGCATAAAAATCTATGCCATGGATTCGGATAGGGACGGCTTTGCAAATTTGCCTAGCTTTGGTGGTTGAACCAGGGATTTGAACAATCATAACATGCTTCAGTTTGGTTGGTTGAATCTTACTAGTGCATGCAAATTCTTCGGTGACAAATGAGTGCGATGCACCAGAATCAAACAACACTCTAGCAAGTACTGAATTAACAGAAAACATACCCAGCATGACATCTGGCGCTTCCTGGGCTTCTTCAGCATGCATGAGAAAAAGACAGCCATTGCGGTTGAGCGAATTCCCTAGGGCAAACCTTCTTCCAAGTTAAACACGACGCTGCTGCTGAGCTGAGGCATTTGCATTGGGGGCTGCGGCATTCTTCTTGTTGGGGCACTCGTTGGAGTAGTGACCCTTATTTCCATAGTCATAACAAGTCACTTGCGACTTGTCCTTTGCTGCAACAGGCACATCATTGCTTCCAGTCCTAGGGGCAGTATTGGTGTTGGCGGCAACATTGTTGTTGTTGAACTTGGCTGGGGCACGGTTGAAATTGTTAGAGTTGCCGGGGTTGTTGTGATTTCCTCCGGGCCTTGGGGTTCCATGGTTGGGATAGGTCAGACGGTTCATCGGGGGTCTGTTGGTTCTCGGGGCAAATCCTAGAGATGGGTTGGGGCCATACTTTGGGGTCTGATGGGTTCCTGGCTGATGCATCATGCGGCGCTTGCGGTTCTCATTGGCTTGGTTGATCTTTCCTTCCATCTAGATGGTAGAGTCGACAAGGGCTTCAACATCAGCAAAAGGGATATTGACCAACACAGTCTGTATCTCATCTTGCAGTCCATTCAAGAATCTCTCCTTCTTCTTGGCTTCCGTGTCGATCTCATCTGGGGCATACCTAGGTAATGACAATAATTTGTCACAGTATTCCACTATGGTCATCCTTCCTTGCTTCAGTTCTCTGAACTCATCTCTCATTCTCTTGATCAAACGCGGTGGCACATGGGTTCTGCTGAACTTGACCTTGAATTCCTCCCAGGTCATCATCTGTCCTCCGGTCATTGCACGAACACTGTTCCACCATGCTCTGGCATCTCTGGCTAGATAGTGGGTGGGGAACAGAACTTTATCGTTAGCTTCCACTCCGTCGACTTCTAGGTTGTTTTCCATGGTTTGCACCCAATCGTCTGCATCAAGGGGCTCCTCTGACTTAGTGAAAACAGGTGGGTTGGTGTTCTGGAAATTCTTGAGCTTAGATCCATGGTTGTCTTGATTTCCTTGGCCTTGATTGTTGTTGGCCATCTGAGCTATGTGCTGAAGGGTGGCTAAGTTGGCTTGACGTTCGGCTCTTTCAGCTTCGCGGTCAGAAACCAACATTTGCAGGATCTGCAACATCGGGTCCGGGGATGAACTACTTCCTCCGCGTGGCATCTGAAGATTGAGATAGATCATGAGAAAAGAGGGAAATTTCTAAGGTTCAGGGACTTTTGAAAGGTTTTTAAAGTTTGACTTAGATTTTCTAGCAACTTGCTTTTCATTCATTCATAGCACACGATACAAACACACACCACAAAACAAGAAAAGCAGATGGTTTTAAGAACCATTCTGGAAACTACGATACAGTGGGACCGAATACAACTCATTAACGCTAGTGCTCAAGTGCTACTACTCCTCGGAGTCGGTGTAGTCGTCATCCTCATCATCCTCATCGTCATCGATGAAGGCGAAATCATCCTCATCGGTGAAGAAGTCCATAGCCTGATCCTCAAGAAAATCATCATCATCGCTGAGATAGGAGTAGGGGTCTCCACGAAGATCCTCTCCGGCATTCTCCCTTTCCTCCAACTGCATGTCTCTCTCGTGGATGGTCTCCTCCAAATCCGAGATACGGTGGCGAAGACGGGCAATGATGCATTCCTTCTTGTCCAGCTGACGGCGACGAGACTTGCAGTCCTTCGCTAGCATGGCGATGGTCTGATCCTTAGTCTTGATGATGGCGGACTTGTGGTTGGAGTAGTCACGGCAATTATCCAATTCCCGTTGACGATCATACATCATGAAGCTAAGGTGGTCCAACTGGGTCTTCAGCTCGGGGTGGTATGGGGCTTCCAGTGGCTGTCCCATAGCATCACGCCTTGGACAAAACTCAAAGCGGGTACCCTTGATCTGGTTGATACTCTGCCCACACATACGGGCAAGAGCTTCCTGCATGGCCCTGGCAAGTCCATCGAGCCAGTTGTTCTCTCTTAAGGTGAACTGAATTCCCTCGGCAATGGGAGGTTCAATCTTTCCTCGGAGACTTGCAACAATTAGCCACTGCAGATCTTCTCCTCCTTGATCATTGAGCTAAGCTCCGAAGAACTCAGGGTGCGGACGCTCCAGAAGTTCCGAAAGCTGGTCCAAATCCCGCTCAAAGATAAGGTATCCTCCATTCCACAACTGATAAAACTTGTTGTACCTCACGTCCATCTATAAGAATATAGGATGAGTAAGTTAGTAGAGTGATAAAGTGTGTCAGATTTTAGGTATTTTGCAAGAGTTGTTGAGGAACATGAATTTTTATGAAAGAATCAAGGTGATAAGAATGGGAATAAGTTTTTGTAAATATTTGCTTCCTTTGGTTTTGAAACTAAGTTTTTGATTCAAACGTACAGTCTAACTAGGGTCTCCTATGGTCAGGATGGCTCTGATACCAACTTGTCAACACCCGGATTTTTAATCCCAGATGCCTGTTATGCCATACATCGCAATCCTAGGATTACCATTTTTGCGAGACATAACAGATTTGGATACCACAGTACATCATCCATTACAAACCATACATAAGGTCTTACACAAATAAGGATCTCATGATCCAGTTCTTAATACAACTTAAGCAGCGGAAATACGTAATAATAATGGTAGCGTAGGCGAAGGTCCATCTTCGGGGTCACAGGCAATGCTGACGATGGGAGATGATCCTAGTTGTCATAACCTTCCTGTGGTCCATCTTCCTAGTACTCCTCTTCATAGTCTGGCCACGAGAATAGCCAGGGACAAAGCCATGAGTACTCTTTAAGTACTCTCAAACTAATACTAACAAGGGGTTTTTTGTAGTAGGACACTAAGCTCTAGGGTTGATTTGCAAAAAGCCAGATTTACCTCTACTAAGTTCAGAAGCAAAGAAAGACTAGTTGAAGTTTGGTAACACCTAAGTGGGAATTTGAATTTCATATCACAAATCTGTTGTGGTCAAGTCAAAATCTCAATTCATTTCATAAGTCATTTTGAAAACGTCTGACGGGGGAATAGTATGGCCACTCCAACTGTCCATAACCACGGACGCGACTATTCGAATAGTTTGACACTCTGTAGAGCTTGTACACTTTCACCACAACATTCGATACATCCGTCAGGAACAAATCCTGAATTCACCATACTCAGTATGCGGATAATCAATCCTAACCTTTCGATTACACGCCCTAGTATAGGCACCTCTCCTATGAGTTTGGCCTCCCAACCATGACCAACTGTCATCTTGGGTACTGCACAGGTGGACAATCTTCACAAGGTATCCTCAGCTCAGACCTTGGCCGTGAGGGAACCCATACTAAAGTATATAAGTTTCCATTCAAGCCCTGCCCAATTTTCGGGTATTGTGGTTGTACGGTAAAATTGGAATGGTATCGCATCTAGACAACCATCAGTTTTATAAAGGGCTAAGGCTCATGGCTTAACATTTTCATCATGCAAATCATCTGGTGTTCGGAAACACATGTCAAAACATTTTAGTAGAATGATGCATCATTCTAAGGTTTTCATAACCATTTTCCACCAAGTATTCCCATCTAAAGTTGATCAGGTTTTATGCTTAGCACTAGTATCTACAAGTGGGGGGAGTACTAATGAGGGGTGGTAAACAAGTGGAGATTGATTGAGTTTAATCTCATGCCTTAGGATGACAACAAGATTATCTAGCTTAGTCCAAATTTAATGCTCTTTATGCAACCTTCAATTATCTTCCTAGAATCTACAATTACTTAAGTAAACTCTAAGAGAAAGCT
The DNA here is from genome assembly GCA_916181665.1 of Avena sativa. Taxonomy (NCBI): domain Eukaryota; kingdom Viridiplantae; phylum Streptophyta; class Magnoliopsida; order Poales; family Poaceae; genus Avena; species Avena sativa. The sequence goes on along the minus strand of OV702294.1, from coordinate 157,249,167 downwards.
TTGATAAAGAAATAAAGTATAAAGCTTGCAAGTAAAACTAGGATTGGGTTATCAAGTGGGTATGATCACATATGCTTAAGGCATATAGTTGGCATGGTAACATGCAAGTTTTATCTTGTATCAGTATCAGTATAGGCTTGCTAAAGTAGAGTATCTTGCAAGTGTCAGCTTGCATGGGTCAACTTGGTTAGTAAGGCTTGCCTTGTGTAGAGCAGTGGTTGAAGTTCTCCTCAGCTTCTTCTTCGTAGTATCCTCCTTCCTCCTCGTATCCTTGGTCAGTACTAGCGTCTATAAATAAATACGAGGTACACAATCACCAAACAATACTTAACTACTTTCAATCATCACACAAAAGGGTTCTATAGATGATCTAGCATCATCACTAACATTCAAGATTAAAGCTTTTGTCTTATTTATTTTATTTTTAGAAAAGTAATTTCTACTCATTGAAAAACTAGTTAAGATTTAATATTCTCCAACTCAAACATAGGATCATGTTGACACATGTCATCACCACATATTTCAGTACATGGGAATGTGATTTTAAAGTGGTGTCACAATTTAATAAGGTTTAACCTTTTATTTCAATTAAATAAAGTGACTAGAAATGCCTATGTGGCATTCTTTTATTACTTGGGCATTATTTCTGTAAGTAAACCCATATGTTTTTATATATTCTGAAAGGTATGATCAAATGTGATTTTTGAGAGTTGGAATCAACTCAAAAGCTATTATGGTTGAAATTTGAAAAATGTTTGAATCGAGAAAAGCATCTGACTTGTTATTTTTACCAAGGTTGATCTACAGATCCAAATGATTTAAATCCAATAGGCTTGGATTAAGCATTTCAATATCTTTCTAACAAAATTGGTTTCATGCAATTTGGTTCACTGAATCGAGCTGGGTTGATTTTTCAAACTATGTACAGAACTATGTTTCAATTAAAATGGAAAAAGCTAAATTCAAACGACTAGGCTGCACGGGAAAGTTTAACGGGCCGGCCCAGTGTCACTCCGCAGCGCGGGGCGCAACTGACAGGAGGGTCTACGGGTTAGTGGCTCATAACACACGAAGCGGTACAGGGCGATGTGGTGCGTTATATTAGAATGAAGATCGACGGCTGAGGGTCGTTGTCGACGATGAACAAGTCACCGGCGAGATCGAACCCTAGCGGCTCAGTGGGGGTCGTGGGAGGCTCACCGGGGATCCAGAGAGGGTCGGCGATGGGGGCGAACGACGAAGTCGACGACGATGATCCTCCTGGTACCGGCAGCTCCTCCTGGGGCGGCTCCAATCGACGGCTTCCTTCTTCTCCAGCAGCGGCGGGCTCCGGTGAAATTCCGGCAATGCGCTGCTCGCCTTTCTCCGGGAATGAGATGGGGTGGTTCTGGGTGAGAGGGGAGTGAGATGGTGTGAAGAATTTGAGCGGGGGATGCCTCTATTTATAGTGGCGAGAGGGGACCGATGGGCGCAAGCTGAGCTCGTCGTGGTCGACGGCACAGAGGGCTATCGGCGTGGGCGACGGTAGGGGGCGGTGCTGTGCTCCCTGGCGAAGCTCAACGGCGTGGTGGCGAGGCGTGGGGCGGTGCTGATCGGTCGGAATGCTGCGGTGCTCTGCGCTGGTCCGACGGAAGTTTTGATGGCGCACAGCGCGCGTGATCCGCGCGGCGGCGAACGGACGTGTCTGCGGGGTTGCTGGGGTGTTGGTGATCACACGTGCACGCGGCGAGGGCGGCGCGCGGTCTATGGGCGTGTGTCGAGGGTGGCGCACGGACGCGCTCTCGACATGCTCGCAGAGAAGGCTGGCATGGGCTGGGGGTGTGGTCCAGTGGCTGGCATTGCTCGCGGCTGGGACAGGGAGTGGCGGTGGGGTGCTAGCTTGCTCCTAGACAAGTTTGGCGAGGCTAGTGTGGCCTTTAGCTTGCTGTCGACCATGGAGTGGCAATGGTGCTCTCGGCCTGCTCACCATTGATGACAAGGGCAGCTTACAGTGGTGCTAGAGATTAGTTAAGGTTGTTAGATGATCTACTAAGGCTAGTTGTGTCCAGAGAGGGAAGAAGTTAGGCCCAAAACACCGCTCAACATAGTGTTTTGATTTTGTTTGATTTGCATCTGCAACCTGTTTGATGAAATGACCGCATGAACTTAAGTTTTGAATTTTGAAAAGATTTTTGGTGGGTGTGCTAGGCATGTACTGGGGAGTTTGTGGATGCTTGAGTTTTGAAAATTGAGTTGGTTTGAGTGGTTTTTGAAATAGTGGGATCTTCCCATATGAGATAGATTCAATTTTAAACTATCATTTAAACTAAGCATTTAAATGTTTTTGGATGATCACAAAGTGGGCCTTGATACCTTGTTATGAGTACTATCAAGGGGTGCAAAGATCCATGCATGTTTTTGTTAAGTTCTGAAAGTTAGGGATAGCCAAAGTAGGCATGGGAGTTAAATTGGCCAAAGTGACCATTCACTTAATTTGTTTGTTTTGACTTGTTTGTCTTTGGGAAAAGTTTGGGGATTTTTTAGATGATGTTTATTTCACCAAAGAATCATTTTACAAGCAAACAAACACATATTCATGGCAATTCAAAAGAATCCAAATTTCAATACACACACATATGAATGCTTTCATACTTTTAATTGGAAAAGTTTTTGTTAACCCTAATTTTGTTGATTAGAGTTTGATGATCCATGCTTAGTATTTTTAGGATGTTACATAGCGTCTATAAATATATACGAGGTACACAATCACCAAACAATACTTAACTAATTCTATTTAGCACACAAGGGTTCACACTAGATGATCTAGCATCATCTCTATTATCACAAAGATTAAAGCACTTGTCTTATTTATTTTATTTTAGAAAAGTAATTTCTACTCATTGAGAAACTACTTAAGATTTAATATTCTCGAACTAAAACATGGGATCATGTTGACACATGTCCTCACCACATATTTCAGTACTTGGGAATGTGATTTAAAATGGTGTCACAATTTAATAAGGTTTAACCCTTTTATTTTAATTAATTAAAGTGACTAGAAATGCCTGGGGCATTCTTTTATTGCTTGATCATTATTTCTGCAAGTAAACCTAGATATTTTTATATATTCAGAAAGGTCTTGCTAAATGTGATTTTTGAGAGTTGGAATCAACTCAAAAGCTTTTGTGGTTGAATTTTGAAAAATGTTTGAATGCAGAAAAGCTTCTGCCTTGTTATTTTTACTACAAGTGATCTACAAATGTAATTGATTTGAATCCAACGGGCTTGGATTAAAAATTCTAGTACCTTTCTAGCAAAATTAGTTTCATGCAATTTGGTTCTGTGAATCTACCTGGGTTGATTTTTGAATCTAGGTATAGAACTAAGTTTGAAACTAAATGGAAAAAACATAAATTCAAACTACTGGGTCGCGCGGGAGTTTAACTGGGCCAGCCCACGGCGCACAACACGCGCACGGGTGGGTATACGTGGCTGTCCCCACCAGTCAGCGAGACAGGAGGGTGCGAAGCGGTATAGGGCAATCAAAACCACACAATCAACATCTAATCGAACGACTATGACTTATCGTCTTCGTCGGGCAACGCCGGTGAGATAGAACCCTAGCGTGGCCGGTGGGGGTCGTGTGAGGCTCACCGGTGCTCAGGCGAGGGTCAGCGATGGGGGCGAACGACAAAGTCGACGACGGCGAACCTCCTGGTGCCGGTGGCTTCTCCTGGGGCGGCTCTAATAGCTGGCTCCTCTTCTCCTCCTCCGCGGTAGACTCCGGTGAAATTCTGGTGACCTGCTGCTCGCCTTGCTCCAGGTATGAGGTGGGGTGGTTCTGAGAGAGAGGGGAGTGTGTTGGTGTGAATAAATTGAACGGGGGGGGGGGGGGGGTGGCCTCTATTTATAGTGCAGCGAGGGGACCGAAGGGCGCGGGCTGAGCTCGCCGGGGTCGGCTGCACAACAAGCTAAAGTGATGGGCGATGGTAGGGGCGGTGTTGTGCTCCCTGGCGGTGGTCAACGGTATGCTTCCGAGGAGTGGGGCGGTGTGAAATGGTCGGAACGCTGTGGTGCTCTGGGCGGGTCCGACGGGCATTTTAATAGCACAAGGGCTCTCCTGGTCGCACGGCAGCGAACGGGCATGTCTGCGAGGTTCCTGGGATGGTGGTGATCACGCATGCAAGCGGCGAGGGCAGCACGCGGTTTGTGCTCGCGTGTCGTGTGTGGCGCTCTCGGCATGCTCGTAGAGAGGTCGGGTGATACGTTGGAAACGTATCTAGAATTTTTGATGCTCTATGCTTGTTTAGTATCCACTTTGCTTTACTTTTCTACACTTTGAGGTGCTTTTTACATGTTTTCTGGTACTAACCTATTAACAAGTTTCCACAGTGCCAGTTGCCTGTTTTCTGCCGTTTTTGGTTTCAGAAAAGCTAGTAAAGAAATATTCTTGGAATTGGACGGGACAAATGTCAAAGTCAATTAATTTCCGTGGGGAACAAGAAGTCCAGAGGGGAGCCGGGGAGGCAAGCCAGAGGGGCCACACCCCCCAGGCGCGGCCACAGGTGGGCTCACGCCTGGCTAGGGTGTGGGACCCCTGGCCACCGCCTCGGCCTCCCCCTTCGCCTATAAGAAGCCCCCGATGCAGAAACCCTGGGCACCTGATCAAATCTCCACGAAACCTTCTGTAGCCGCCGCCACCATCATCCCTAGATCGGGGGGATCTGAAGTTCTTCCCGGCACCCTACCGGAGGGGAGATCATCCCGGAGGCCTTCTCTCCGGTGTGATTCGTGAGTAGTTCCACCTTGGGCTATGGGTCCATATAGTAGCTAGATGGTTGTATCTCCTCCTTTGTGATTTCATGTATAGATCTTGTGAGCTCCGTTCATGATCAAGATCTAATCTATTTGTAATCATGCATGTTGTGTTTGTGGGGATCCGATGGATATTGAGATTATTATGTTGGTTTGATTAATGGTTTTGTCTTTATGATTCTATCATGTATGTGTTGTTTGTGATCTTGCATTCTCTCCATTGTTAGTAGCTATCTTGGCCAATTAGTTGCTAGCGACTCCAAGAGGGGGTATTTATGCTCGATAGTGGGTTCATGCCTCTAGTTTCCAAGGGAAGTGACAGAATTCTCTTCGGTTGTTGATGTGTTGTTGCTACTAGGGAGAAAAAAGGTCTCTTGTTCATGGAACATGTGGACTATTTCTCTTATACACTTTGCTTAAAACAGTTGTCAGTTGCTTGCAACTTAATACTGGAGGGGGTTCGGATGATAACGCGAAGGTGGACTTCTAGTCATAGATGCAGTTGGATGGCGGTCTATGTATCTTGTTGTATTGCCCAATCGAATCTCATAGGATCTTTCTGACTAGTAATTGCATTGTTATGCCTTGCTCAGTTCCTGTCAATTGCCCTGCTGTAATTTGTTTACCCTTCATGCCATGTTGTTTATCTAAAGAGAGCACCTCTAGTGAACTATGGACCCCGGTCCAATCTTTACCATTGATACATCTCCCACTGTTACTTGTTTACTTGCTGCAAACCATTACCTTCCACACCATACGTTTAATCCTTTGTTACAACAAACCGGTGAGCTTGACAACCTCACTGATTCGCTGGGACAAAGTCTTGAGTTTGTGTTGTGCAGGTCTCCGTGTTGCTTGCAAAACCTGTGTGACGTTTCGTTCCTCCTTCTGGTTCGATAACCTAGGTCTCTACTGAGGGAAGACTTGCTGCTGTACTCATCACACCTTTCTCTTGGGGTTTCCAACGAAGTGCTCCACGTCAAGCACCATCAACAAGTTTTTTGGCGCCGTTGCCGGGGAGGCTAAGGACGTCTTCACAAGGGGAGTCTTTCACTTCCTTTCTCTTTACTTTGTTTTTAGTTTGCTTTGTTTCTTTTGCTTGGTTTTGTTTGACTCTTTCCAAAAAAAAACCAAAAAAATTAGTTTAGTTTGGTTTGCATTCTTTATTCAAAAACACAAAAAAAATATTCCTGCTCTAGCTGCTGTTGTTGTTTTTGTCTCGCGCACCTTTTCCAAAATGAACTCTGCTGAGAACACCAAGTTGTGTGACTTCACTAGCACCAACAACAATTATTTCCTTAGCACACCGATTGCTCCACCTGCTCCTGATGCTAGTGATATGCATGTTGTTTTCACTAAACACATTACAGATGCTCTTGTTAAGATTAATGAAGAGAAGCTAAAACACAAAGCTTCTATTCCTAGGAAAGTAGAAGATAGTTGGGAACCCATTATTAATATGCAAGTGCATGAATTTGATCTCAAAGCTTCATGTGATCTTGGTTCTAGTATCTCTATTATGCCTAGGAAGATTTATGAAATGCTTGAGTTACCACCATTGGAAGATTGTTATTTGGATGTCCCACTCAATGATAATGCTAAGAAGAAACTCATGGGGAGAATTAATGATGTTCTCATTATGGTTAACAATGCTTATGTCCATGTTGATTTCTATGTCTTGGATGTTGAATACAATGCTTCTTGTCCTATTACTTTGGGAAGTCCTTTTCTTAGAACAGTTGGTGCCATCATTGATATGAAAGAAGGCACCATCAAATATCAATTTCCATTCAAGAAAGGCATTGAACACTTCCCTATGAGGAGAGAGAAGTTGCTTTTTCCTCCTCCTTTGAAAGCAAGGTTTGATGTTAATGCTTCCTCAATTGAAAATACTTGATTCTTCTTGCTTCTTGTGCCTAACTTAAAGGCGTTAAAGAAAAGTACTTGTTGGGAGATAACCCAAGAGTTTCCTTGAGTCTTGGAAGTTATTACTTCAGTAATGACCTCTCCTTATCCTTTTTGTTTGCTTTTTGTGCCAAGAATGACCTCTAATGAGAGGGAAGTAAAATTTGGGGAGTTGCTGTCCCGAAACGGAATTCTGTCCTCCACCAAAAAAATTCGCGAGGAGTCTCTGTATATCGGATTGAGATGATATTTTACGAGTAACTCCCCCAGTATGTTAGCTAACTTTAGTTAGTTCAACACGTTTTTATTTGAGAAACATAGGATTTTCGAAAAAATCGGTTTCTTCCTGCTGGTCTGTTTTGACAGATTTCTGCCATTATTTGCATTTTTTTTGAGGAATTACAGCAGGAGAGTCTCCTACTGCTCTTAAATTAAATAAAAACAGTATATGTTACAACATATTTACAAAGGGCAAGAGAAAATGCCCCTAAAAAAGTTAAACTCTCACCTCCCTTACAAAGGAGAAAAGCTGGTCTCTAAGAGCTGGTTTCAGCCTAGCCCCTAGAAGATGAATATGAGAGGAGAATTGTGCTAACCAACACTGGATATCTGGATCTACATTATCAAAATATTTTCTGTTTCTTTGCTTCCAGATATTCCAGGCACAAAGAATTGCACACTCAAGAAACATAGGCTGCTTCCACAATCTTTCAGCAGTAGACAATCTGTCAGCAAGATTCAAACTCATGTTCCATGAAATTCCCAGCGCAGACCAACACAACAAGCTAAAATTGCAAGAGAAGAAGAGATGTTCATTGGTCTCCCTTTCCTGCTGACAGGTTACACATTTAGCATCAGGTATTGGACATTTCCTCCTCACCAGCATATCCCGAGTATTCAAACGATCCATCATGAATAGCCAAGCAAATATTTTATGTTTCATCATACACTTAGTCTTCCAAATTTTTGGAAGAGCAGCCATGGGGGATATATCTTTAAAATAAAATTTATAGAACTTCTGAGCACTAAAATCTGTACCACCCCAGGAATATATCCATTCATCTGGAAGTGATATATCACGAGACAGGTCATTCAGATAAGCCGAGAGAGTTAAAAACTCCTCCTGAGCCTCCACTGATAGTGGATAAACAAAATTATGATCCTGATGATCCTCACGAAGGAATTCTACAATCGAGACATCTTCCAACATTGCAAAAGAAAACAGCCGTGGTAGGAATCCTGCAGTATAGTAGAGCCAGCCCATAGATCCTTCCAAACTAGAACAGTATCACCCACATTAACTTTGCACGAAGTAACTCCCCTGAAGATAGCAGAGAGACTACAGACATCCCTCCACCAAAAAGACCCTCGTGGTGAAAGTGCATGTGGAACTGAGTCTGAGTAATATTTATTCCAAATGATCATTACCCACGGGATATCTTGCTTATGATAGAACTTGTCCAACAACTTAAGTAATAATCCCTGATTTTGAACCTTGAGATTTAAAATCCCCAACCCTCCTTTTTCCTTTGGTCTACACACCAAATCCCAAGCAGCCAGAGAGTAACACTTTTCATTATTGTCCTCAGTTTTACGCCATAAGCAGTGCCTCCTTGCCCGATCAACAAACTCAATAATTTGTAGTGGAACTTTAAGAACACAGAGTGCATAAGTGAGAAGAGGCGTCATGGCTGAGTTAATAAAGGTAACCCTGCCACCATAAGTAAGCCAAATCGCAGTGCTAGTTAACCTCCTCTCCACTCCGTCAACTAAAGGCATAAGATCAACTACCGTAGGTCTCGTGGTGCCAACAGGAAATCCCAAGTACGTAAACGGCAACCCACCAACTTGACAACCAAAAGCATTGGCCAGATCCACAGCCTTTCCCTGACCAATATTAATAGGGATGAGCTGGGATTTATGATAGTTGATTTTTAGACCTGTAGAAGTGGCATAAGCATCCAGAATATCTTTCAAGCACAGTAACTGATCCAAAACAGCAGGGATTATAACCAGAGTGTCATCTGCTATTGAATGACAGGAAAATCCTCAGAGGTTGGTTGTCCGATTGGAAGAGATAATAAACCCTCTGAACAAGCAGCATTGATAGCAGCTTGTAAAAGTTCAGCACCAGCCACAAATAACAAAGGAGAGAGTGGGTCACCTTGTCTAACCCCTCTCTTACACTGAAACTCTGCCCCAGGAACCCCATTCAATAGAATAGAAGAAGAACCAGACCCAAAGATCAAACTTATCCATTTTAACCATCTATCATCACATCCCATATGCCTCAGAATGGTCAAAATAGAAGAATGCTCAATAGTATCGAATGCCTTTGCAAAATCCAGCTTAATCACAACTATTTCTCTGCCAGAAGCTTTACATTGATGCAAATATTCAAAGGACCATGCAATACAATCCTGAATATTCCTCCCCTTGATAAAGCCATACTGATTTCTATGGACAAGTTTAAAAATCCACTTCTGCAACCTCTCTGCGAAGATCTTTGTCAATACCTTTAGAACACAATTTAATAAGGATATAGGTCTGTAGTCATTGACAGTCTCAGGAGAAAGAACCTTCGGGACAAGAGTAATAAAAGAGGTATTAAGGCTCTGTAAACTGATAGCCCCTTCCCAAAAATCAGAGCACAAATTGTAGAAATCTCCTTTTATAATCTCCCAACAAGTTTTCAGAAAAAGACCACTGAATCCATCTGGGCCAGGTGCCTTGTCAACAGGAAGAGAGCTAATCACTTTATCAATCTCCTCTGGTGAAAAGGGTATAGACAGAGCCTCTAGACCGGGCACCCTTGTAAACAAGACTTCCAAGTCAAAGGACATCACAAGTGAGTGAGATACACCCATTCTATTTTTAAAGGCAGACAAAAAAACAGCTGCCTTCTCAGCATGACTATCAATCTGTGTCCCATCATCAAGAATAACTGAAGATATTGAATTATGCCTGTACCTTTCAGTAGCTCTAGAATGGAAATCCTTGGTGTTTTCATCACCAAGTCTGGCCCATCTGTAAGTAAAACGTTTTTGCCAATATTTATTCTGGTAATCAAGTAACCTGTTAAGATGTCTCTTTAAAATGACTCTAAAATTTCTCTCTTGCACAAATAGGGCTCTCTTATCTTCCAAATTATCGATTTCCAATAAGACCATATTACAGTTATCAATCATTAATTTCAATCTAGAAATAGACTTACTCCATTCCTTTAAGCTTCTTCTCAGATTCTTCATTTTTGCTGAAATAACAGTTGCACTATTGGAAGCTCTGACAGGTTTTTCCCAACTGGCCTTCACAACTTCCTTAAAGCCAGGATGCAACGGCCAAAAACTCTCAAATCTAAATAGTCTGCTTTTTGGAATTGAGGTCTCAATGGAAAGAATACAAGGTGCATGATCAGATATTGGCTTTGAAAGTGGTTTAACCATTGTATTTGGAAAAACAGAAGTCCATTCAACTGTCGAAAAGAACCAATTCAGTTGTTCCAAAAGTGGCTCCTCCTGCATATTTCTCCAAGTAAACCTATGGCCTTTAATTGGTATTTCCACTAGCGACTGACCACTGATAAGAGCATTAAAACGTTGCATATCAACAATATTTCCTCCCGGAGTGTTTCTATTGTCAGCTGATCTAATAAAGTTGAAATCACCAAGAAAAAACCAGAGACTATCACTGGGAATGTCCAACAGTGAAAACCAGTCCACAAAACTCTGTCTCTCCGGATCTTTACAAGGCCCATATATGTTTGTTAGTGTCCAAGAACGGTTCAAGTGTAAAGAAGAGAACTGAATTGAAAGTGCAAATCTTTCATTATGAACCAGATGACCAGAAAAAACCGAGCTATTCCAGATTACTAAAAGGCCCCCCGATGCCCCAATAGAAGGCACAAATTCAAGTTTATCAAAACGCCTAGGACATAATTTCTGAATGAACGAATGATCAAAACTTTCTTTCTTTGTCTCCTGCAAACAAATTACTGCACAACCAGATTCCTCTATTTTGTTTCTGAGAGCTAGCCATTTAGCCTCTCCATTTAAACCCCTAATATTCCAAGATAGCACAACCCACAGTTTAGCAGACATTGCAGAATGAAAGTGAAGCAGCAGTAAAAGCGCCCGAAGGGCTTACAAACCAAAATAAAGTCTGATAGGAGATGGGTTTAACCAAAATAAACAAGCACAAGAAATCATCCTGATGCAACAGGCGACACAACAAAATTTTATTTAGACTGCCTGCAGCCATAACTATGTTTCAGACTGCTCTGCACCATCCTTCTGAACCGGAGCCAAAAGAGTGGAGGCTGACAACTCCTGGCGGGGAATACCACAGAGACGCTCCCCAATATCCTGCAAAACTGCCACTGGAATCTCCAAAGGTGCTTGTGCCTGCAGCAAAACCTGACTCTCACCAATTGCCTCAGTTTGCACAGATGGGACAATGCTCAAAACAGCTCCATGGGTTTTCCTATTCTTCACATGAGATTTCCTTTTCGGAGTATCCGACAAGTTGTTCCTGAACCTTTGAAACCTCGTGTTGCGCGGGCTGCGGCGCACCGGTTGAGGTGAGGAGCCACCAACAGGGACAACTAAGGTGTTACGACGACGCTTACGCGAGACCACAATCTCATCAGGCACAGCATCCACAGACCCAACCAACTGCTCCTGAACACCATCAAGCACATTAACGCACTGAGCCTCCGGAGCAGTCACAGGAACAAGTGCAAAGCTGACATCCACAAAAACACTCACAACCTTGAACTTCTGATACAAAAGGTTCTGCAGACCTTCCACCAAAGGCGCCGAAAGAAAGATAGTAGCCCCCGATCCCAACAGCGAAATATCCATATCAGCATCCGAATCAGAGGAGTTCATGTTAACATCCGAGAGATCATCCATGATATTAAACAGAGGTGCAGAACCATCTGCAGCATTCACACCCTGCTCCCCAGGGATGTGAAAGAGACGTTGCAGCACCCCCACCGGAACTAAGATCTGATCTTCTTCAGGCAGCTGCAAGTTATTGTGCAAATCCATGAACTGCTGCTGTAACTGCTGCTGAGCTTGCTGGGGCTACAAAATATGCAAGTTCCAATCATGTATCACTGGAGCCACCTGCCCCTGGAAAGGATGAGGATAAACGTTGGCAGGCGCGGCGGATCCTCCATGTTTACCTCCAAAGGCAAAGCCTCACCCGCAACAGCTTGTGCGCCAAACCCTCTAAGAAGATAAGTGGGCACAGTCCAGGAAACATTTTCACCCCCCATTTGACGAACAATCAGACTACAGGGCACGAGAGCATCATCCATCAACCAGACTCTAGCCAAAACCCTTGACAAATTACCATTAGGATCATGCCATAAAATAAGCCTGCCAAAACCAGCACAAGCCCGAGTGATAAAACTCTCAGAACGATAATCCATTAGAAAACCCAAGAACAGGATCCATCTCTCTTGCCCTAGCACTGGAATCCTAAGGTTCAGAGCATCATCATGACGAACAAATGAAATATGGGTATCCTCATCAAGATCAAAACCAGGCCCCTCAACCATAGCATCCCTAACTATGATATTTTCAAATCTGATCAGACCAATGCCGAAGGGAGAGCTACGAGCACTTCTAATGACAACATGATGATCGAAACGTAACAAACTCACCAAATCTTCCAGCATCTCAGGCCTCATCAGGTCAGACACCCCCCCAATTTGCCACAGCAATAGCAAAATCCCCATGGAACAGGGGAGCTTCAGCAGGAACAGCCATGTGAGCACGAACGAGCCTCTCCTCCGGCCCATCATCCAGCGTCAAGCCATCAGGGATAAAGCGAAAAGGGTTCACCGGGAAATTGGCCATGGATTCCCCCAACTCGGGAGGAGGATCAGGATCATGCTGAAGGTTAGAGTCCAGAGCCGCCGAATTGACAGTAACAAGAGGCAGTAGAGATTGCGAGGGAGATAACCCCACAGGTTGCGAGGGAGATAACCCCACAGGTTGTTTTTTAGGCCGCCAAACAAGAGAAGATTTACACTTAACCGCAACATGCCCCTCACGCTTGCAAGTGCGACATGTGATTTTATTGGTACACTTGGCCAAAGCATGACCCACAGTCAGACACCTGAGACAAAAATTCATTGATATGGTTCGGGTGTTTTCCTGAACAGCCGAAACAGAACTGACAGCAAAAGAATCTCGACTGTCTCCCAAAAAACTCCGATCAGATTTGAACAAATCCTCCAACTGAGAAATAGGAAGCAAACTGCCCGAATCAGAACAGAATTTTCTGATATGGCCCAACTTTAAACAGCGTCTGCAGCGTAGACCAATAGAACAATTCGGCCCATTGTGGTGACAGTACTGACCCGGCCCCAGACACAGAGAACATTCCGTTTGAGCAGAGGAAATATCCGGCATGAAAGAAAGGCCTAAGGTCTCCATAATTTCCAAATCAGAATATCGAGCCCGACGAAGATCACGCAAGCTTTCTAACGTAGGTGCTGAAACATCCGAGAATTCCGAGCTTAAAGGGCCAGACCATTTAGCAATTTGAAATTTTGAAAAGATGCCTGTCGATTTAATAGGACATGCAAAACTACCAAGATGCAAGATCGTCGGACATGCAGCTGGCTCGGCGGCCTGAGACTGCCGGAGAAAACCCAGATCAGGATTAAACCTAACAGAAGACAACGGATCAACTCTCTGCCTAGGAACAAACACTGATTTGCTTGCACGAACTCGAACCTTAGGAGAGGACCAATTCTCATCACCACAATCAACCGAACGAGCAGAAAATCCAACATGGAAAGGTTCTCGATATAGATGAAAAGTGCAGTGAAAATCAGGCCAGATCCTTGATTCCAAACGATGAATGAAGTGCCCAACCAGATTAGAGGCCACAGAGAACCTGAATGTATCATCTCCCAACCTGAGCACTCGGAAACCAGATGGATCACCGCCCAAGCAGCATTGCAGTGCAAACCCCACGGAATCCACATCCAGATGGAAAGAAGACGAGCAAAAAACGACCACCAAAAAGAACTCCTTGGAAGAAGACGAGGGAGAGAAGTGTACCGAGGACTTGAAGCGACGACGCACCTGTGCGGCCAAAGCCCTGCCCGGGGATAGATCCCACAGCAGCAGACAATCCATGCCGGAATCAGCTACGATCAGGGGCACCGACAACGAGGGAGGGTGGGAGGAGGGGGTGGGAGGAGGGCGGACGAGAGATTGCATTTGCTTCTTATTGATTCCTTTTTGAGTTCTTTTTGGGAAATTGAGCTCTTTGAAGGAGCTGCTACAGTATCTTGTGTTTTTATTGAAAAGCCTTTGTGTTCCAAAGCTTTGCCAAGCGTTCTAATATCTTTTAAATAAACTAATATTGCTAATGAAGATCGTGTGAAGTTTTGTATGAAGAAAAAATTTCAGGTGTAGAGAGAGAATGCTGTAATGAGATGAAGAATGGACAAAAGCTCAAGCTTGGGGATGCCACCATGGTGTCACCCCAAGAAATGTCCAAGAGGTACAAGCGTCAAAGCTTGGGGATGCCCAAGGCATCCCCTTCTTCATCAATAAGAAGCTTAGGTCTATCTAGACACTTCGTTTTTATTGTTTCATGCACAGTTGTGTTGTTCTTGGAGCGTCTTAGTTTTCGTTTGTTCTGCTTAGTTGTTTAGTTTGCTTGAATAAAGTAGTTTGGACCCCCTTTATCACTGTGTTGTTTTGCAAATAAGTTTGCTTGGTGCTGAAAAGGAGTAGTAAGTTCTTGCTTGAAGTGCAAGAGGAGCTTGCATTGACTATGACTTAGACTTTAGCATGACATGCTAGGTGTTGTTTTAGCATTATGCTTAGTGATTATTGCTGTAGCATGTCTTGTTCCAAACAATTGGGATTTCTTAGTGTGCCTTGAAGAAATTATGCGTTGTTTTAGCATGCAAAAGCATAGTATTGTGGTATTCTCCTTTGATGCTTTGCATGGGTTGACTTGGCACATGCTTACACCATGTTATGACTCTCACAAGTCACCATTATACTCTATGATCATTTAGTCCTTGACTTGTAGTACCACTCTTTGCTTTGATTAGTATGTTTTGTTGCTCTGCATGATTATGGCCACTATTGATCTCTTAGTTGGTTGCTCCCAGTCTTTTGCTAGCCTCCACTTGTATGAGTAAGCTTTACTCATGCTTCCAATTCCCAAAATAAACCAAGTTATTCCAAAGTGTCCACTATAAACTCCTATGCATGGTGTGTTACACCATTCCAAGTATATTCTTGTTTTCACCTATGTTCCAACTACTATGTGAAAACTTGGTGATTAAATTCCTCACGAACTTGATGGCACACTTTATATTCTTTGCCCCTAATAATCTTGAACCATTGTGGCGCTATGTTGTATATGCTTGCACTTATACGTTGCAATTAGCAGAACCATGCTGTCATGGGGAACGTTTTCAACATTGCACTTGTACTCTATACTCAGTTGATATCATGTTATTTTGTCTGTGGATGTCAACGATATGAAATAAGAGGGAAACTTGTAAGTCCATGGAGTTTGTATTCTGTGTTAGAGAAACGCCTGGGCCGCTAGCCTAAGCCATGCCTAATCATGGTGGAAACTTGCAGCACTACTGTAGTGAGCTATCTATGAAGCATCCTCAATAAAAAAAACTATGCATATAGTAAATAAAAATATTGCTGAGATGCTCATGGTCTGCTTGCCTTGTCATTTTGGTTATGGGAAAGCTCCTATACCATGTGCAAGGGGTACCCCGTTGGCGGTTCTCGATGATATGCAAATACTTAGTATGACAAGAACTTGCCTAGGCCCAAAGTTGATGTAGCATGAGGTGTGTCTCTCACATTCAAGGGACATGAGATTGCCAACTTATACTTCGTCAAGCATATACTCTCTAGTTTGTTCACTTTAACCTTAATCACTTCAAGATGCTTCTGATAGGGGAAATGAGGGCTGAAAGCTAACAAGTACCATAATCTTTGGAAGCTCTTTTTGAAACTTGTAATCCCTGCTTCCTTTATAAAAAGGCCTTTCTTCTATCATTATTGAGTCTCCACCTTCTACCTTTAGGCACCATTAAGAGAGCATAGTTGTCATTCTGTGTGCAGTGTTCCAATGCTTATTAATTGATGCATATTGTGATATTACTTGTTCTTGTGCTATTTGTTTCTAGTCACCCTTGTGAACTTTGAAGGTGTACTACATCTATATTGCTACTCTATGAGGGACAAGATGATTGCCACTATGCTATGTTTTCTGCATGTGAAACAAACAAACGTTTTTCAATGCATGTTATTCATAATCTTTGTTTGTAGCCTTTCATGTTGCATGCATAGTTACTATGTCCTATTGTTAGAACTATGTTCTTTCATGCACATGTTTAGAGTTCTTTGATCCCAGCTTTCAATGCTTGCAAATGGTTGGATCTTTATTGTGAGGGTGCATGTCACCTCAAAAATTATTCTTTTATCACTTACCTACTCGAGGACGAGCAGGAGTTAAGCATAGGGATGCTGATACGTTGCAGACGTATCTATAATTTTTGATGCTCCATGCTTGTTTAGTATCCACTTTGCTTGACTTGTCTACACTTTGAGGTGCTTTTTACATGTTTTCTGGTACTAACCTATTAACAAGTTGCCACAGTGTCAGTTGCATGTTTTCTGCTGTTTTTGGTTTTAGATAAGCTATTAAAGAAATATTCTCTGAATTGGACGGGACAAACGTCAAAGTCAATTATTTTCCGTGGAGAACAAGAAGTCCAGAGGGGAGCCGAGGAGGCGAGCCAGAGGGGCCACACCGCCTCGGCCTCCCCCTTCGCCTATAAGAAGCCCCCGATGCAGAATCCCTGGGTACCTGATCAAATCTCTAGGAAACCGTCTGTAGCCGCCGCCACCATCGTCCCTAGATCGGGGGATCTGAAGTTCTTCCCGGCACCCTACCGGAGGGGAGATCATCCCGAAGGCCTTATCTCCGGTATGATTCGTGAGTAGTTCCACCTTGGACTATGGGTCCATGTAGTAGCTAGATGGTTGTATCTCCTCCTTTGTGCTTTCATATATAGATATTGTGAGCTCCGTTCATGATCAAGATCTAATCTATTTGTAATTATGCATGTTGTGTTTGTGGGGATCCGATGGATATTGAGATTATTATGTTGGTTTGATTAATGGTTTTGTATTTATGATTCTATCATGTATGTGTTGTTTGTGATCTTGCATGCTCTCCGTTGTTAGTAGCTATCTTGGACAAGTAGTTGCTAGTGACTCCAAGAGGGAGTATTTATGCTCGATAGTGGGTTCATGCCTCTAGTTTCCAAGGGAAGTCACAGAAATCTCTTCGGTTGTAGATGTGTTGTTGCTACTAGGGAGAAAAAAAGGTCTCTTGTTCATGGAACATGTGGACTGTTTACCTTACACACTTTTCTTAAAGTAGTTATCTATTGCTTGCAACTTAATACTGGAGGGGGTTCGGATGATAACGCGAAGGTGGACTTCTAGTCATAGATGCAGTTGGATGGCGGTCTATGTATCTTGTTGTATTGCCCAATCGAATCTCATAGGATCTTTTGGACTAGTAATTGCATTGTTATGACTTTCTCAGTTCCTTTCAATTGCCCTGCTGTAATTTGTTTACCCTTCATACCATGTTGTTTATATAAGGAGAGCACCTCTAGTGAACTATGGACCCCCGATCCAATCTTTACCATTGATACATCTTCCACTGTTACTTGTTTACTTGCTGCAAACCATTACCTTCCACACCATACGTTTAATCCTTTATTACAGCAAACCGGTGAGCTTGACAACCTCACTGATTCGTTGGGACAAAGTCTTGAGTTTGTGTTGTGTAGGTATCCGCGTTGCTTACAACACCTGTGTGACGTTTCCTTCCTCCTTCTGGTTCGATAACCTCGGCCTCTACTGAGGGAAGACTTGCTGCTGTGCTCATCACACCTTGATATTGGTGTTTCAAAAAAAGTGCTCCACGTCAAGCACCATCACTGGGCACGCTCGGGCTGAGTGGTCTAGGGGCTGGCAGGGCTTTGGCATTGGATAGGGGGTGGCGGTGGATGGTGGTCAATGTCCCAGACAAGGTTGGCGAGGCTAGAGAAGCTCCTAGCTGGCTGTCGACAATGGGATGGCAAGTTGAGCTCGGGCATGCTCACCATTGATTACCTTGCCCAGTTTATAGTGAGCTAAAGCTTGTTAAATGATCTAGATGATCTACTAAGAGGGTGCTGTGATCTAGAGAGGGAACAAGGTTGGCCAAATCACTGCTCACTATAGTGTTTTGTGTTTTGTTTGTTATCTGTTTGCAAGGTGTTTGATGAAATGGCTGAAAGATATTTGAATTTGAATTTTTGGTTCAAACTTGGTGAGTGTACTAGTCACATACTAGGTAGTCTCTGGTTAGTTGTAAAAGTCAAGGTGAATTGGTTTGGCTGGTTTTTGAGAATTGGTGATCTTCACATGTGAACTAGATTTAATTTTGAATTGTCCTTTGAATCAAGTTGCCAAATGTTTCTATGAGTTTGAAAGGTGGGCTTGGGTTAACTTTTACTTGGTCTAGCAAGGGGTGAGAATAAATGGAATTGTTTCTGTTTGAAATCTTGGACTAGAAACACTCAAAGTGGTCTAGTGAGCAAGATTGTCAAAAATGACCATTTGCTTATTTGGTTTGTTTTTGAGTTTCTCTTGATTTGTTTCTGCTTGGATTTGATTTAGATGATTTTTTCATCTTTAAACCAATCCTTGCTAATCAAATCATTCACACAAGTCCATTCATGCATTCATACAATCATCACATACACACATGCATTCATAATGATTTTAACAAAAGTTTTTGTTAACCCTAATTTTGATGATTGAAATTTGATAACCTTGTTCAATATTTTTGGGATGTTATAGGGGAAATGGGATTGTCTCGCTGACAGGGTTGGCCCATGACCGTTTTCGCTTCGTCTAGCGTTCCCAGGGTATTCCTGGCGCCCCGGGAATGGCCTGGGAACCCTAAACCAAAGTTGGCCCAAATCCGGACGAAACCTGGGTCCTGGGAACGCGACTGCGCCAGTTTTCGGTGTTTGGACCAAAAAATCGTCCTGGGATCGGTGTCTTGGGAACCTGAGTGGAGATGCTCTTAGCCTTGGGTTGTTTCATGTACATAGTTTATTTTAAATCCCCGTTTAGAAATGTCGTCTTACATCCATGTGATGCAAAAAATGTGCCACTAATGCCATTACAATTCTGAAGGAATCCTTACACGAGTCTGGAGAAAATGTCTCATTGTAATCTACCCCTTATCTTTGTGTAAATTCTTTTGCCACAAGTCGTGCTTTGTACTTTTCTATATTCCCACTAGAGTCATATTTAGTTCTGTAGATCCATTTACATTCTACTGTTTTGGCTCCTATAAAAATTTCTTCTAAGTCCCAAACTTTGTTAGAACTAATCGATTCATCTCGTCTTCCATGGCCTCCAGCCACTTAGATGAGTGAGGGATTCTCATGGTTCTTCATATGAGGTGGGATCACCCTCCATATGAACTCTTTCTGTATTATAAACTTTATAATTAGTAGGAATGGATAATTTTTTTAACTCTCTGAGACCTTCTAGGGGCCTCATTTACTGGTACATTTTGTGTCTTAACATGTGGCGCATCTTCTAGAGGTGGCTGCTGCTGCTCCCTTTTATGTACAACAGTGGGTTCAATCGGCTCCTAACGGACAGATTCTGAATCTTCACTCATTGTTGCCATGGGTGGAGTTGCAACAGGTCCTTGCACCACAACCTCGGGGATTGTCGGTGCAGAAACAACATGTAGTGAAAAGAATGGCTCCTGAGTCATCAGATTAGGTGCATGCACCCTCTTCTCCTCAAGATCAATTTTCTCAGATACCATGCTCCCTTTCATCATTTCGTCCTCTAAGAAGACTGCATGTCTTGTTTCTACAAACTTTGTGTATATGTCTAGACAGTAGAAACAGAAACCTTTTGATCTTTCAGGATAGCCAATGAAATGGCAACTAACTGTTTTGAAATCTAGCTTCGCAATATTTGGATTGAACACTTTAGCCTCAGCTGGGCTCCCCCGCACCCGCAAGTGGTGTGTAGAGAGGGAACTCTCCCTGTCCACAATCGTATAGTGTTTTGGGCATTGACTCGCTTGGTACTCTATTGAGAATGTGAATGACGGTTTTTAGTGCCTCCATCCACAATCCCAATGGCCAGGTGGAGTAATTCATCATACTGCGCATCATACACATAAGTGTATGATTACGCCTTTTAGCTACTCCATTCTGCTGAGCCTCGTCCGACATTAAATACTACGTGACTATGCCATTATCCTGTAGAAACCTTGCAAAAGGTCTAGGGACTTGGCCATATGGGGCGTGGCGATCGTAGTACTCCCCCCACGATCAGATCTCATTTTCTTAATTATTTTATCATGCTGATTTTTAACTTCAGCTTTGAATGTTTTAAATTTATCCAACGCTTCTGATTTTTCTTTGATTGGATAAATTTAAGCAAAACGGGAGTAGTAATCTGTGAATGTTATGAACGAGTCATAGCCATCCACACTTTTCATAGGAAACGGTTCACAGATGTTAGTGTGAATTATTTTAAGTGTTCATGTGCTTCGTTTTGCACTCTTTTTAATTTGATTTACATAATTTCCTTTAACGCAATTTATGCATTGCTCTATGTCTGAGAACTCTAATGGAGGAAGAATTTCATTTTTAACTAGTCTTTCTACCCCCCCCCCTCGAAATATGGCCTAAACAAAAGTGTCATAATTTCGACGATGAACCATGAGTTCTCTTTCTTTTGTTTTGATGTTTCTCCAATGCGTAAACATGTTCATTCACATTCCACACATAATATACGTTTTCACGTAGGAATAAAAAATAAAGCTCATTGTGAGAGAAAGCAACACCCACACAGTTATTATTAAACCATATGGCACATTTGCCATGTCCAAAATGACATTCATATTAATCTTTATCTAAACAGAAAACACTAATCAAATTTCTGTGTAATGAGAGGACATAAAAACATCTTTAAGCAGAATCGTGAATCCATCAGCTAGCTCGAAGGAGATGTCGCTGACAGTTTTAACGTCTTCTTGCAGCTGATGATTTATATGACAGAGAAAATTGCAGCTAATGAACTTTACTCTACTAGGAATATGATTTTTGGCACCACAGTCGTCACATCCAGCCACCTAATCCAGAGCACGATAGTACAAAACGCTGCGATCATCTCGTACTACTCCATCTGGTTCGTGTCTTTTTTTTTCTAACCTAACCGTATGCATGCTACTATCACGGGAGCCTAGATCGCTCTCGTCCTAATTAAACCAAGATCCTTTTTTGTGTTAGTACGTTGCTAACGATGTTACGTAAATATACACTCAAGTAAGTGTCCTCGTCCCTGTTAACATATGAGAATACGAGATAGGCTTTGGTAGGTACGATTGTATCTATGGATAGATGCTAGATGTAGATAAACATTGGGTTGTTGTAACAATCGTTGTAATCAGAACTTGTACCGCACGTTGTGCGTCGCCCACCGTTGCTACGGCTGAGGCCTATATAAACTCACGAGCGCCAGATGAGATTAATCATCTAGGCCTAAACCAATCTACCCTGTTCTTTCTTTATTATTTACATGGTATCAGAGCAACTCTGACCAATGTCGAACTCTACCTCTTCCTCGATCCTAGCAGCCATGCCGCCCATCTCCTCTGTAGTCACCGTACGCCTCACCTCTGAAAATCACCTCATGTGGAAAGCCCAGCTCCTTGCCTTCCTCCGCACCCACAAGCTCCTTGGCATCGTCAACGGCCAGGAGCCCGCTCCGGTGAAGACCATCGACACCACCACTGGCACCGGAGATAGTGCGGTCACCACCAAGGTGGCCAACGCGGCCTACACCGCCTGGTACAGCAAGGACCAGGCCATCCTCGGCGGGATACTTGCTACCGTCTCGGAGGACCTGCTTCCCCATGTTATGGCTGCGACGTCCGCCGCTGAAGCTTGGGGGCAACTGGAGCGCATGTTTACGTCGCGCTCCCGTGCGCGCCTAAACCAAATCCGCGCGCAGCTGGCGACCCCGAAGAGGCCCGATATGTCCGGGCAGAACTACTTCAAGCTGAAGAAGACGCTGGGGGACACCCTGGCCGCGATCGGCCACCCTCTCCACGCCGATGAACTGATCGCCTACATCACCTCCGGTCTCGGCGCGGACTATGAGTCCCTCGTCTCCTCGCTCAACGTCAAGGCCGACCTGACCCTCGACGACCTGTACTCCTACCTCGTCGGGTTTGAGCACCGCCAATCCATCTACAACCCGCCCGATCTCCAGATTGGGTCGAACTCCTCCGCCAACTACGTCGGCTCCGGTCGGCAGCAGGGGCGCGGCGGAGGCTATCAAGGCGGGCAAGGAGGTGGCCAAGGCCGCAATGGAGGTGGCTATGGACGCCGCAGCGGAGGCAACTATGGCGGTGGTCAAGGCGGCGGACAAGGCCACAACGGCGGCGGTGGCGGCGGTCGCCGCGGTGGAGGCGGCAACGGCAGTGCGCCTCGGCCCGTTTGCCAGCTCTGCGGCAAGACTGGCCACGTGGCCCTCAAGTGCTTCAGGCGTTTTGACGCTACGTTCCATGGAGAGGAGGAGCAGCCATCGGCCAATGTGGCCGGCACTAGTTCTGGCTACCAGGTGGACCCAAACTGGTACTCGGACACGGGAGCGACCGATCACATCACAAGTGATCTAGACCGCCTCTCCTTCCGCGAGCGCTACAACGGCAACGACAACGTCCAAGTCGGCAACGGCGCAGGTTTGCACATCGCACATATTGGTCAAAGTTCTATTAATACTTCCGCTAAATCTCTTGCACTTCGCAATGTTCTCCATGTCCCAGATATCACAAAAAATCTAGTTTCAATTCATCGCTTGACCAATGACAATGATGTGTTTGTTGAATTTCACCCTTCTTTTTTTGTCATTAAGGACCTAGCAACGAGGAAAAGCCTGCTCCGAGGACCATGTAGAGCCGGTCTCTACCCCTTTCCGCCATCCACGCTCCTTCATCATGTCAAGGCAGCCATGCTTACGTCGGTCAATAAAAAGCAATGGCATCATCGCCTCGGCCATCCATCGTCCCAAGTAGTTCAATCCATTATTAGTTTGAATAAACTTCCGCTTAGCGGATCTCATGATGCATCGATTTGTGATGCTTGCCAACAGGCAAAGAGTCACCAACTCCCTTATGGTCCATCTAGTTTTGTTGCCAAATTTCCCTTAGAGCTTGTGTACTCCGATGTATGGGGGCCAGCAACAACATCTGTTGGTGGTTACAAGTATTATGTTTCTTTTATTGATGCTTTTACCAAATTCACTTGGCTTTATCTCTTGCGTGCAAAATCTGAAGTTGAGCAAGTTTTTATTCGCTTTCAAACGCATGTCGAACGACTTCTTAATCACAAAATATTGTGTGTTCAATCGGATTGGGGGGGTGAATACCAACGTCTCCATAAATACCTTCAAAACAATGGTATCGCCCATCATGTGTCTTGTCCTTACACACATCAACAAAACGGCGCCGCCGAACGCAAACATAGGCATATTGTTGAAACCGGACTTGCGCTTCTTGCTCATTCATGCATGCCGGTTCGGTTTTGGGATGAAGCATTCCTCACAGCTACCTTTCTTATTAATCGTCTCCCCACCCGTGTTATTGATAATGCCTCCCCTATGGAACGTCTTTTCCAAGCAAAACCTGATTATACCATGCTCAAGTCGTTCGGCTGCTCGTGCTGGCCCCATCTCCGCCCTATGAACAATAAGAAACTTGCTTTTCGCTCCAAAGAATGTGTCTTCGTTGGCTATAGCTCACATCATAAGGGATATAAATGCCTCGACACCTCTACTGGCCGGATTCATATTTCGCGGGATGTTGTTTTTGATGAGTCCGTCTTCCCGTTTGCACGCAAATTTCATGCATCCCTTAGTCCATCTGAGCTTCCTCCATCATATGTCCAACTTCTGGCACCACCAAACTCCTCCACCGTTCCCATGCCAGCTCCTAGCGGAAGTACTAATAGGACTAATGATCTAATAGCCGATGAGCATGTCGTTTCCTTTGATCCATGTGCAGGAACAGGTACTGACTCAGAGCACACGTCGCTCAGGACACATTGCATGGATCATGCAGAGGGCGCTGGCTCCCAGGCCGCTCGCGTGGACCTGTCTTCCCCGCAGCCTATGTCGCGGGCCTCCTCTCCTGCCCCGGACACCTCTCCTGACGAACGCTCCGTCGTCCCTCCCGGGCCCAGCTCTGGATCGGCCTCGCCCTCGGCGCCTGGGCCTCCTGCTCCGACTGAGCGGCCTCATACACGCTCACGCTCCGGCATCGTGAAGAAACTGGAGCGCACGGACGGTACCGTCACGTACGTCTGCCAGACTGCACCACCGCCATCACTGGTTCCTACCGATCCCTCTGGTTACTCGGAAGCAGCTCTGCATGCTCCATGGAAACAGGCAATGGATGATGAGATCGCTGCTTTGCATCGTAATGGCACATGGAGCCTAGTGCCCTTCCGCCCCGGCCTGAATATCATTGATAGCAAGTGGGTATACAAGTTGAAGTATAAAGCTGATGGCTCGATTGATCGCTATAAAGCTCGCCTCGTGGCAAAGGGATTCAAGCAGCGTGCTGGTATTGACTACGATGACACGTTCAGTCCAGTGGTTAAGCACACTACCATTCGAGTTCTTCTCTCTTTGGCGCTGTCCCATAATTGGAGTATTCGGCAATTGGACGTCCAGAATGCCTTCTTGCATGGTGTTCTTAATGAGGAGGTGTATATGTTTCAGCCACCTGGTTATGTGGATTCTCAGCATCCTCGTCATATTTGCAAGCTCCAGAAATCCCTCTATGGTCTCAAACAAGCTCCTCGTGCCTGGTTTGCTCGCCTCAGCTCTCGCCTCCTTGCTCTTGGTTTTTCGTCTTCTGCCGCTGATGTGTCTCTCTTCATCTTTCGGAAAGGGGGCCTCTGCATATATTTCCTCATATATGTCGACGACATCATTGTTATCAGCTCATCTTCTGCAGCTATTGATCGTTTGTTGACTCAGCTTCGCCGAGATTTCGCTATCAAGGATCTTGGTGCTCTCAGTTATTTTCTGGGTATTGAGGTTCATGCGGTTGATGAGGGACTTGCTTTGTGTCAGCGGAAATATATACTTGATCTTTTGAAGAAAACCAACATGGTGAAGGCAAAATCATGTACTACACCCATGTCTGCTACAGATAGGCTCTCCAAGGATTCAGGAACGGCACTTTCATCAGTTGATGCCACCCAATATCGCAGCGTTGTTGGGGCACTACAGTATGTCACATTGACTCGTCCTGACATTGCTTATAGTGTCAACAAAGTGTGCCAGTTCCTCCACTCACCCACAGACTTACACTGGACGGCAGTCAAGAGGATTCTTCGCTACCTTCAAGGGACAGTGACACATGGCTTGCTTCTTCGTCGTTCACCATCTGTGGTTCTCAGTGCCTTCTCTGATGCCGACTGGGCCGGTTGTCCTGATGATCGGCGGTCTACAGGAGGACATGCGGTGTTTCTGGGTGGCAATCTAGTTGCGTGGAATTCTCGCAAACAACCCACGGTTTCACGATCAAGTACTGAGGCTGAGTACAAATCTGTTGCCAATGCCACAACAGAGCTTATGTGGATACAAGCATTACTTGGTGAGCTTGGGCTTGAGATACGGCGACCTCCATCGCTATGGTGCGACAACATTGGTGCGACCTATCTCTCTGTCAACCCGGTGTTTCATGCTCGCACGAAGCATATTGAGATTGACTATCACTTCGTGCGTGAGCAAGTGGCTAAAAAGGCGCTCGAGATTCAACATATTTCAACCCATGACCAGCTAGCAGATGTTCTTACTAAACCACTGATGGTTCATCAGTTTGAGCGTTTCCGAAGCGATCTCAATGTGCTCCCCACGTTTCGATCGAGGGGGGACGTTAACATATGAGAATACGAGATAGGCTTTGGTAGGTACGATTGTATCTATGGATAGATGCTAGCTGTAGATAAACATTGGGTTGTTGTAACAATCGTTGTAATCAGAACTTGTACCGCACGTTGTGCGTCGCCCACCGTTGCTACGGCTGAGGCCTATATAAACTCACGAGCGCCAGATGAGATTAATCATCTAGGCCTAAACCAATCTACCCTGTTCTTTCTTTATTATTTATAGTCCCAACTGCTGGCATGCACGCAGAGGTTACAGAAAATGTGAGTCCCAAGCTTCCAACTAATCAAACTTGAACTGCATATATTAATGCCTGGATCTCCACCGCGCCTTATTTTCTTGGAGCGTCGCTATCAGACCAATTAAGTTGCGTTAGCGTGTTCACTCTCTGCCCCTTGTGCTTCTTCAGACATTCACGTTTTCACCTAGGCGATCTGCCAAGTGCTACACACGGAAAAATAAATAAAGGGGAAAAATGCCAACGGGCTGAAATAGAGGAAGAGAGATATATAGTTTTTCACTGGTCGTAGTCACCTCCTGCCGTTGCCATGTCGAGGCCAGATCCGCCATCACCTGAATAAAAAGTTGTCTCCCATGCACGGTGGCCCTCGTTTCACCAGGCAGGGCCGGTGACAGCTTACGCTGGATGATGGCCATCGGCAACCAACATCTCCATCCAATTTAATATGTTTGATATCTGCGGTCACGGGGAAAAGACACGCGGTGACCTAGCTAGCGGAACACACTGTACGATCTACCCGTCGATCATCAGTCGATTTTGTAGGGGCCGGCCCGCACCACTCGATCGACGTCGAGTTAAGCTACCAGTGCTCATGCACAGGGAAATAGTTGTCTCCTTTCTGACCGCCATCAATTTTTGACGTTGATACCATCCCTCCAAGTCAAAACTCCCACGCTGCATGCATCGCACGTCCTATCGGAATGAACTGATCGCCAGTTAACGTCTAAAGTTGGAGCCTAAGTGGATCGTACATTCAAATATGAAAACCGAGTTCTTGTTATCTACTCAGTAGGATCCTTTTGTTAGGGCCTTTCCACCGGACCGACTCATCCGGTCGATTGCAACGGTCTGTTTTCTGTCTATTTGGATCGGATCAATATTGGAAGGGTGTCCGGTCGACCGTGCCCAGCGGCGACCTACGCGCTTGGCCAGCGCTGGCCAGCGATGACTAAAAATTTCATATGTTTGCAATTTATATCACAAAATTAATTTTTGGAAAGCAGATAAACTAGATTAGGTAATTATATTGAAATAGTGCTTACATATATAAATAGTCTAGACTCACATGGTTCAATAGAAAACAACTAAATCGTCGTTCAAATTACACAAAACAAGTAAAGGATTAAACATTGAGATTTCCCGCATGAGTCAATGTAACGCAAATTTTCATGCAGTCATGAAATCTTTCCAAGATGTTTGATACGTTGGAAACGTATCTATAATTTTTGATGCTTCATGCTTATTTAGTATCTACTTTGTTTTATTTGTCTACACTTTGAGGTGCTTTTTATATGTTTTCTGGTACTAACCTATTAACAAGTTGCAACAGTGCCAGATGCCTGTTTTCTGCTGTTTTTGGTTTCAGAAAAGTTAGTACAAAAATATTCTCAAAATTGGACGGGACGAAGGACAAAGTCAATAACTTTCCGTGGGGAACAAAAAGTCCAGAGGAGAGCCCGAGGGGCCAGACCCCCCCGGCACGGGTGGACCCTAGGCCGTGCCTGGCTAGGGTTTGGCCGCCCTGGCGGCCGCCTCGGTCCCCCTCCCCCCCCCCCGCCTATAAGAAGCCCCCGATGCAGAAACTCTCCGTACCCGATCAGAAATCCACGAAACTGTCTGTAGCCGCCGCCACCATCGTCCCTAGATTGGTGGGGATCTGAAGCTCTTCCCGGCACCCTGCCAGAGGGGAGATCATCCCGGAGGCCTTTTCTCCGGTATGATTCGTGAGTAGTTCCGCCTTGGACTATGTGTCCATGTAGTAGCTAAATGGTTTTATCTCCTCCTTTGTGCTTTCATGTATAGATCTTGTGAGCTCCATTCATGATCAAGATCTAATCTATTTGTAATCATGCATGTTGTATTTACGGGGATCCGATGAATATTGAGATTATTATGTTGGTTTTCTTAATGGTTTCATCTTTATGATTCTATCATGTATGTGTTGTTTATGATCTTGCATGCTCTCCGTTGCTAGTGGTTACCTTGGCCAAGTAGTTGCTAGTGACTCCAAGAGGGAGTATTTATGCTTGATAGTGGGTTCATGCCTCTAGTTTCCAAGGGAAGTGACAAAAATCTCTTCGGTTGTAGATGTGTTGTTGTTACTAGGGAGAAAACAATGGTCTCTTGTTCATTAAACATGTGGACTATTTACCACACTTTGCTTAAAGCAGTTGTCTGTTGCTTGCAACTTAATACTAGAGGGGGTTCGGATGATAACCTGAAGGTGGACTTCTAGTCATAGATGCCGTTGGATTACGGTCTATGTATATTGTTGTATTGCCAAATCTACCTCATAGGATCTTTTTGGCTAATAATTGCATTGTTATGCCTTGCTCAGTTTCTGTCAATTGCCCCGCTGTAATTTGTTTACCCTTCATGCCATGTTGTTTATCTAAGGAGAGCACCTCTAGTGAACTATGGGCCCCGGTCCAATCTTTACCATTGATACATCTTCCACTGTTACTTGTTTACTTGCCGCAAACCATTACCTTCCACACCATACGTTTAATCCTTTGTTACAGCAAACCGGTGAGCTTGACAACCTCACTGATTCGTTGGGGCAAAGTCTTAAGTTTGTGTTGTGCAGGTCTCCACGTTCCTCCCAACACCTGTGTGATGTTTCCTTCTGGTTCGATAACCTTGGTTTCTACTGAGGGAAATCTTGCTGTTGTGCTCTTCATACCTTACTCTTGGGGTTACCAACGAAGTACTCCACGTCAACACCGTCGAGCACCATCAATGCTAGACCTAGCTCTGGCTCAACCAACTGACCCTGAAAGTCCTAGCCTTGGTCCAAGATGCCGTCATCACGCTCGTCCTCGACGATCATGTTGTGCATGATGATACAAGCATTCATCACATCCCACATCCTCTCTGTGCTCCAGTTTCTAGTAGGGTACCGAAGAATAGCCCACCTTGACCGAAACACACCAAATACTCTCTCAACATCCTTTCTAACAGCCTCTTGCTCTTTGCAAACCTCTTGCATTTCTCATCTGCAGGGTTGCGGATTGTCTTTACAAAGGTGGCCCAGGAGGGGTAGATACGTCAGCTAGATAGTAACCCATATCATATGGATTGCCATTAATCTGATAAGAAACTTGTGTGGCATTGCCTTCTGCCAGCCTAGCAAATACCGGATACCGCTACAGCACATTGATGTCATTGTTTGATCCAGCCATGCCAAAAAAGGAGTGCCAAATCCAGAGATCTTGTGATGCAACAGCCTCTAATATGACGGTGCACCCCTATGCATGTCCTTTGAACTACCCTTGCCAACCAAAGGGACAATTCATCCACTACCAATGCATGCAGTCGATGCTGCCAAGCATACCAGGAAACCCCCTTCTCTCATTGATGGACAAAAGATGGGTAGTGTCTTCGGTGTTTGGTTCTCTTAGGTAAACTTTGCCAAACACCACAATAACTGCGCTGCAAAACCGGTACATAGACTCATGGCATGTGGACTCACTCATGCACATGTAGTCGTCGAGGAGGTCACTGGAAACTCCATATACTAGCTGCCGAATGGCAGCAAAACATTTTTGGTAAGAGGAGAAGCCAATCTTACCGGTGCAATCGTACTTGGTCTCGAAGTAGTTATCGTACTCCGTCACCCCATTGAGAATTTGTAAGAATAGTTTCCCCGACATCCGTTAGCAGCGACGAAATGCCTTCTCTTTAAAGACTAGATTAGTTGGATGGAAGTAGTCCTTGTAAAGGCGTATGTGGCCTTCTTCTCAACCGTGCTCTTGGTTGTCTTAGCACCGCTTGGACGAGCCACCTCTGCGCGGCGGCATGAGGTAATGGTCGTGCACCATCTGTCCAGCTGCCAGTAGAATCTCGGTCTCACCGTCGGACTCATCCTCAGACGATGACTCCACGAAATTCTTGTAGAAGAACTCCATTGCCCTTCTTCGGCTGCTACCCATCTACAAAGTATGCGGCTGTCAATGGCGATGCCAACTACCGCAGTGGGCTGGATACCTAGAAAGGACCGGCGAACGTACCTCAGGGAAATGAACGAGCAGGTTGTGCGCCACGCAGGGTATTGCGCGTCCAGTCTACAGGCGGAGGCCGAGGGCGGCAGCATTGCCTGCGGCGCATCGAGACAACTCCGGCAACGCGCATGGCCTGGGTGGCGCTCGATATCGCGGGGGCGTCAGCGGCAGCGAGCGGTGGCGGCGGCAAAGATATGCCTGCTGGAGGCAGGGGCGGATATCCTAGTAGGGCAAGGTAAGGCAGTCGCCCTCCCTTGATTTTTGGAGAAAACGTTTAGATGCGCATGTTTTTTTTGAACAGTTTGAGTGGTTATACGCTGAAAACGAATTTCGTATGAGAATGTTATGCTTGTTTTAGTAAACACTGCAAAAAAATTGATTCTGAAGAGAAATAATGACTAGGTGTAGTCTAGTTTTAAACCAAATCTTTCTCTCTGCAATTGCCAATTCCCAATCTAATAAAAATCAACTCTAAACAATGTCCTAGATGAGGTATCTAAGAAGGTCATGAGAGTATTTTGGCCGCCTTATGGCATGTGGCCAAAACCAACTCTTATTATGTGACGGTTTATGTTTTATGTTTGTATTTTGGCTTACTATTAGTAAAAAATTATAATTGCAAGCTTACTTAATTAGAGAAATGATGGTTTAGAACCCTCCTAAAGATGTGAATTCGCGCAAAAAATAAGATCACAATCCTAACGTATGGATGAAGTGATAACAAAAAATAAGTGAAAAGTCATTAAAAATGAGAAGACACTACTAGGTCACTATTGATTATTTCGGCGTGTGACCACCTTCTATTTTTTAATAAAATCTATTACAACTAATTTTGACCATCTATTTGATGAGTTATCGTTAGAGTTTCTTCAGAATTTTTTGCCTTGCCTGAAATGAACCATTTTATAGGTTCAACGCGAATAAGATTTGTCGGCTTACAGAGATTTATCATGGGGATTTATTATTATGAGCATGAGCTTATATAAGATAACCTTTAGATATTATTTATTCATATGCAAAGAATTAAAAACTTTAGAGATTATCTTAGTATTTGAATGATACATCATGCTTCATATCATTTATCGCATTGTTAAGTTGGTATTGCTTTTACTGGCAGAAACAACAATAGTTGAAAAGGCTTTCTCGATAATAAAGGTCATGAAGACTGAGTTGGTATTTAAATTTTTGGAGTTCGCCCAACCTTGGATTTTTTCCGTCCTCCGCCACTGGCTCGAGGCGTGGGATATGGAGTGCGAGGGTTTGGGGGAGGAGGGCGTATGTTCTGCCCCTCGTGAGAGGGCTCGGGCTACTTATTGGGACGACACCCACGCTGTCCGCACGTATCTGGGCCGACGCAACCCAGGGCCAGAATAGATGCATGGCTGGGTCGAGCATGACGCATTTTTCCGGATGGGTTTGGCCGACGAGGCGCCGTGCACGCACCACGCGTCCACGCGGACGAGTTCAGACACGCTCGGACGGGATGGGTCAGCCGGGTGGAGATGCCCTTAGATCTCTAGAAACATACTTGGTGCAAATTTAACCGTTGGACCCGCGGCCTGCTCTGCGCTCGGCCTGATGTGCACTTCCCCACGGCTTGGCATCAGCCCACGGCCCAACACCGCCCTCGACCCGCACCGCGCGCGCCGCCGCTCCTGGCCGTCCCATCTTTCAGATCGCCAACCGACGATCGTGCACATTTTTCGCCTGAACAAAACAGCTCCCGATGCCTCCCCGGTAACCCTAGCCCCCATTTGTTTCTCCCCCGCGTCTCTCTCTCTCTCTCTCTATCTATCTATCTATCTATCTATCTATCTTACTATCTATCTATATCTCTCTCTCGCATCTGCATTAGGGGCAGGTGGCCTCCCGTGGTCGGCGTCGCCCCGGATTGGCGAGGAGGAACGCCGCCCGGTACATGGCTGGCGACGGGCCCTTCCACCCTCTTTCTTCTTTGTTGTGTGCCTTCCCCTAAACACCGCATAGCTGCGCGAGATTGATAGGAAGGTGGGGGCGCTCCCCTGGCCCCTTGCCGGCCTGCGCGAGCACCCCTGGGTGAGCGTATGCACCGCTGTCAAGCGGCCCAGTGGCGGTGTCCTTTGTCGGCGATGGCCGTGTTGGAATTATGCCCTAGAGGCAATAATAAAGATGTTATTATTATAATTCTTGTTCATGATAAAGTTTATATTCCATGCTAGAATTGTATTAAGCGGAAACTTTAATACTTGTGTGGTTTGTGAACAACACCGTGTCCCTAGTACGCCTCTATGGACTAGCTCATTGATCAATGATGGTTAAGGTTTCCTAACCATAGACATGAGTTGTCAATTGATAATGAGATCATATCATTGGGAGAATGATATGGTGGACAGACCCAAACTAAGCAAAGCTATTAGATCGTTTCATCGTGTTCGTCTTTGCGAAGCTTTTCTCATGTCAAATATTGTATTCCTTAGACCATGAGATAATACAACTCCCTGGTATCGGAAGAAAGCTTTGAGGTCATCAAACGTCATCCTATGAGAGGGTGATCATAAAGGTGTCTCTCAGGTGATCGGAAAGTATCTGTTGGGTTGTATGTATCGAGATGGGATTTGTCCCTCCCAAGTCAGAGAGATATACTTCGGGCCCACTCGGTAATCGATATCAACACCGCTTGCAAGCATGTGGTTAAGGAGTTAATCACAAAGTGATATCGGATTACGGAACGAGTAAAGTACTTGCTGTGAACGAGATTGAACTAGGTATGACGATACCGACGATCGAATCTCGGGCAAGTAAAATATCGCGAGACGAAGGGAATATATATATGGGATTGATTGAATCCTGGCATCGTGGTTCATCCGATATGATCATCGATGAATGTGTGGGAGTCAATATGGGTGCCCAGACCCCGCTGTTGATTATTGATAGAAGATCATGTCTGCATATTCTCGAACCCGCAGGGTCACACACTTAACGTGTCTCAACGCTAGGATAGATTGGATAATTGGTTTATGAATTTTTGTTCGGAGTCTCGGATGGTATCCGGGACATCACGAGAGGTTCCGGAATGGTCCGGAGAATAAGATTCATATAAGGCAGTGCAGTTTTTGGAGTTCGGAATTGTTCCGGATTAATCGGTATTGTACCGGAAGCTTCTAGAACCTTCCGGAAGGGGGCCAACGTGGTCCCACCTTCCGGGAGGGGGCATGGGCCTATGAGGGAGTGTCCTGGCCGCATTGGGCCAGGGGCACAAGGCCCCATAGGGCCCAGCCGATCCTAGATAAGTTTAAACTCGTTTAAACTAGAGATAGGGTTTCTAGATAAGGGATAAGTTTAAATCGTTTAAACTAGAGATAGGCTTGGAGGATGGGCAAGGGCTGGCCGCACCCCCCTCTATATATAGAGGGCTGGTGCGCCCCCTCCCCCCCAACCTACACCTTCCTCCAAACCCTAGTTGCCCTGCTGCCCTCCTCTCTCCCTCCCGACTGTTTGTAGGCGAAGCCCTGCTGCAGAAATTCTCCACCATATACACCACGCCGTCGTGTTGTAGATCCAATCCATTTCTCCACCATACTTGTTGGTCCGAGGAAGGAGGAGACGTCGAGGTGCTGCACGTGTGCATCTCACGGAGGCACCGCCACTTGTGGTGCTAGATCGGATCGGATCGCGAGGAGGAGAAGCGAGTACGACTACATCACCCACGTTCCGACGAACGTTCCGCTGTGCGAATCTTCAAGGGTATGAAGATCTAATCCAATCTCTCTCGTTGTTTGCATCTCCTAGATTAGATCTTGGCTTTCCCTCTGTTCGCTTCCGTAGAAAATTTTGATTTACTATGCTGCGAAACCCTTCAAGCCGGTGTTCTGTTTTGCGACAAGGGATTAGGGTTAAGGTTAGGTTTTCTTTGACTTTCTTTTCTTTTTGTTTTCTGTTTCGATTCTATATGAAATTACTTTCTCTTTTTCTTTCTACCCGAGTAGGATCTATAGACCCTAGGTAGCTATGATACAATTGTTAGATCTCTAGGAAGATACTAGCTGCAAATCTATTTGGGTAGGCTTTATCTATGGTTCATACTCGCATAGATTACTGCTAGAAACAGAGAGAGATTGGAGAGGGAGGGGTACCTTCTCTTTGGCTAGAGGAACCTGCGGTGTTGGCCATGGTGGCGAGTGACGACGAGAGTAGATCGAGGGCAAGTCGATGGTGCTTCCCGTTACTCCTACACTCCCTAAATCGGTAGGGTTATATCTGCGGGGTGTACGGCCTCGCGACGAACCTCGTGTTGCGAGCCTCTGACCCCCACCTTTTTATATATCGTAGTGTAATAGGAGCAAACTAACCATGTAGTGTTGGGCACCCCCGATCAAGGCGCGGATTAAAGGGCCCGATGGGCCATTGGGCCCACTCGGGAGGAGATCAATCTAACACCTTTGCACCATCAAACCGTAATCAAAATCACTTAAACCATATTGGATGGAACTACGAGCAATTATCATATAATTTAATTCATAAAAACAGTAGGTAAAACATGACACTAGAGACATGGATTAACTACTTCCTCCGTTCTGAGATATAAGATGTTTTAGCTTTTTTAAAATAATACATGTATCTAGACGACTTTTAGTACGTAAGCTTATTTATTTTGTCACGAATCTACACACTAAAAAACATCTAGATACATTGTGTTTCAGAAAAAGAAAACATCTTATATTTTTAAACGGAGGGAGTAGTAGAGAAGATGAACAAAATATATCTAAATTGATTACTAGGACAGGAAACTCTAGCATGATCTTGAACAAAGGAATTAGGTACAAGTGTGGCGCAGAAGAGGAAATGTTCATGTTGGCATCAATCATGTCGTCGAAAAGGTCGCTATCATAGAAAAGGTCACTGGCGTTTGTGACAACATCCATGACAAAGAAGCCAGAAGTCACGCGATATCGATCCCTGAAAACCTTATCGACCTCTCCCATACAGTATCACAAGAGGCGGTTTCCGAATGCCCGTTGTCCCGTCCTTCGGTGCACACTGGAAGATGGGATGAAGAAAACCTTTGTGGTGGCGCAGTGTTTGGGGACTGAGCGCCAGAAGGCTGTGGTGTGATGTGTCTCTCTGGAGAGAAGCGACCTCTCTTTTATAGCCGGTGTATGAGAGGCGAACATGCAACATGTGTCAAGGTTATTGAGGGAGGTGGGATCCCATTGGCGTAGAGGGATGGGGAGAAGACCGAAGAGATCTGATAGAGGGTTCCAGTCGCGAGAGAGAATGGGAGGAGAGTGGCTCCGCTTGTCGACGCCCTTTGCAATTGGCAGTTGCGAGCTCGTTGGACTTCAGTTACTCCCTCCGATCCATATTATTTGTCGTTAGAATGGCTGTATCTAGCACTAAAACATGTTTAGATACATCCATTTAGGGACAAGTAATATGGATAGGAGGGAGTAGGATTTTCGGTCCTGATCTACTAGAGAAGACCAATTTGTTCTGCAGAGGAGCTGCCCGCTATGACATTCGGCCAACAGCGGCTTTACAATAGATCTAACGACAAAGAGCGACTGGGGAGAAAGATCGGACAACTGAGAACGAAGATGGCATGAATGAAACTATAGACTGAGTTTTGATGTACATAGGAAGCCAATTCTGGTTATTTCGTTGGACTTACTCTAAACTGCCGCGTGGCCTCCACACATTTAACCTGTCTTAAAAAATATCTCCAATACAATTTGGCCAAACTCGGTCAAACCCATTATTCCAACAGTCTATGCCCACTTCGGTTGGGTTTTGTATCATTGGTATAAACATATATACACGGGTACGTAGAGATGAAGACAAAGTTTGTAATTTGCAGCGACATGGAAGGCGCTCCTTAGTTTTAGCCAAAAAGACAGATCATATGAACTTAACAAGTCACCATGCATGAAAACAATAGCCTGACAGCTGTTTGGCGGCACGTAGAATATGAGCTACGCTCCGGATACAATCATACAATACGTCCGCGGCAGGCCGGCCGGGTCGCAATCGAGCAAAAACTCTCAACGTCTCCACTAGCAGTGCATGCCATGCGCGCGTGCTGCATGGCTAGCTGCGTGTGCATGCAATACGTAGGCGCTAACTGCTACGTTAGCCGTATGTACATGGTGTTATTCAAACGATCGACGACTCAATTGGTACGTTTGTACATAGCGATAGGGCTGATAGCTCACTGTAAACGACCGACGCATATACGTTCGGCCATGTATCGCCATCGCCGTAATTTACCGACAGATCGTCTTCGTCGGGCCAGATAGATCTTATTACCATCGACGACCTGCTGCCACTATAAATCTGTAGTTGACATGCGACAGTCACGTTTGGATGGAGACATATATGCGTGCCTATGCACGTGTAACATGTAGTGCCGGGAGACGACGGGACACGAACGTGCCACCCACCGCCCCCTGCTGAAAAGATTTTTGATGGCATGGCCGGGCTGCAACAACAGAGACAAGGTGAATAATTAAAGGGGCAACATGGACAGTAGTACGTGGAGCGAACAGGGAAGTCCTACGTGCAGATACTAGCATCCATCATATTGCACGGCCAATGCATAGCTGAGAGGCGATCGACCACGGCGAAAGTACTCCCTCTATCCCATTTTAAGATGTGCATAAGTTTTTCTCAGAATTTGCAAAATAGGGTGCGCATAAGTTTTTCTCAGAATTCATGGTTTTCCATCACCAATAGGGCAACAACAACTATTAGAACTATTTGAAACAAAGCTATTACATGATGAATAGACACATATACTCCCTCGTTTAGAAATATAAGGTGTTTTAGGTTTGTGAAGGAGATGTATCTAGACATCTTTTAGTGTGTAGGTTTAAATGAATCTAGACACTAAAAGGTGTCTAGATACATCTTCTTCACAAATCTAAAACATCTTATATTTCCAAACGGAGGGAGTAGGTCTTAACGAATTTAAAGACAACCATCAGACTCCTGTCGGTTGCCATATTACAATACATTGCATATATTAAATATAATCGCAATCACATCATGTCCATATCACATCACATGCCCCTGCAAAAACAAGTTAGACGTCTCTATTTTTTTTGCATGTTTTACATGGCTTGGGGCTTACACAAAAGTACCGATCTTACCTACGAACAATAACCACATCATGGATACAAGTGTAAGTTGAATCTTAGCTATGGTGGGAGAGACAGGCACCCGCAAAGCCACTTGTGCAATGCAAGTTGCACGTTGAGCGTGGAGCAAGTCTCATGTGCGACGACATGTAAGGTTAGTCCGGGCCGCTTCATCTCACCATGCCGCAAGATGCAAAGCACACGAAAAGCATAAAAGCATCAACGCCCACAAAACCATTATGTTCAACTCGTGCAACATATCTACGCATAGATACGGCTCTGATACCACTGTAGGGTTTGTTGCATGTAAAACAAAAAAATTCTACCGCAAAAACGCATAAAACCAAGATCTAATCTATGGACAAGCCAATATCTAATCTACGAGATCGGTGCAGCGAGATTGTATAGAACTATCCCTCGTAGATCCAAAGCGTTTAACGATATTCGGATCTCGTGGTTGATGTAGTTGATCACTTGCCGATCTCAAGATCGTGTAGACGATCCTTCCGACGCCGTGTTCCGGCAGCGGTTCCGCACTCGGTTACACGTACGGAGTCGATGGAGACCTTCCTCTCCCGGTTCCAGTAGCGCAGCGGAGGTAGTAGATCCCCTCGGAATGCCAACATCATGACGGTGTGGTAGTCGACGAAGCCGGACGGCTCGGGCATTGGCGTGCGCAGGCGAAGCCGGCCGGTCGACAGCGATGTCGCGCGGCTTTTGTTGTTGACGATGCCACGTGACCTCATCCTCGGCGGCGAGCGCACCGTCGAATCGACCTCTCGCTTCAACGACCGATATGGAGGCGCTAGGTGAGTGCACCGGCACCGATCCAGACGAGCGCTACATCAATGTCGATGAAGAAGAGGAGAGGGAGGCCATCCTCCTCGGCAGCTAGTTGGCCGCCGCACGACGTCGGGCGTTCGACGACAGTGAGCGTGGGAGGGTACCCCGGCTTGGGGCGGTCGCCGGCGGTGGTGGCGAGAGGGGTGTAGCTGCGTGGGTGGGAAAAGGGGAAACAGCGGGAAGGCGAGCCGGTGGTGGCGCACCATTACGACAACGCGTGGCCGACGCGACGGACGGTCATTGACTGACAATCCGTTGCGGGAGCCGAGACTACGGGATGAGGACGACTCGACTTCACACACTGACAGGGCGGGGCCATGGACGGGTTTTTCTTTTCGCCGATTCCGCTGCGTCCGGCTTTCCCCGGCGGTTTCTAGCGTCTCGGGTTCGGCCTAGGAACACCGGATGAAAGTTGGCCAAATCAAACGCTATTCAGCGTCCTAGAAACGCGGTTGGGCGAATTTTCATTGTCCGGACAAAAAAATTGGCCTGAGAAAGCCCTGTTGGGAACGCGGGTGGTGATGCTCGAGCACCTGCACTGGTTGGCCATTTCGAGGGCGAAATTCGGCGCTATTTAGCACTAGACGGATCTAAGTTTCCGCCTAGGAACGGTCAATTTCTAACTCGCCCAAATTCGCCCAACCGGTGACATTTCGCCCGAATTCGGCTAAAAATCGGCTAAAATTTGGCCTAGTTTGGCATAGTTTTTCCTAGTTCGGCATAGTTTGGTGGCGTTTCGCCAAATTCTCCTCAAATTCATCGTAGTTCGGTGTAGTTTGGCCTAGTTTGGTCTAGTTTGGCCAGTTTAGTTCGACATAATTTGACCTAGTTTGGCGACATTTTGCCCAAATTTGTCTCAAATTTGATTCAAATTCGTCATATTTCGGTATAGTTCGGCCTAGTTTGGCCTAGTTCGGCAAAGTTTGGCCTAGTTTGTTCTATTCGGCGGTGAAATTTGAGGCTAGGGGGAGAAGAACAGCGGGAGCTCGGCCTTGTATCGCTGATAGGGTTGACCCACCCTCTTTTCATTTCATCCGGCGTTTTAGACGGTTTCTGGCGCCCTGGGTTCTCCATGAGAATACCAAATGTAAAATGTCAAGTCGAATGAAAACTAGACGGGCTGAAAATGTGAATGGATTAATTTTCTCCCCCTTCGGATATAAAAATCGTGGAAACGCCTTCTTATGAACTGCTAATGGAGATGCTCTAAGTGGCTGGCATCCCGCATGCGTACTGCCGGGCAGGTGACACGCAAGGAATATATGTTTCTCCTGTCTGTCACGGGCATGCTTAAATTTCGCCAAGGGCCTGCTCCGTGTCTGGTTTTGGACCATCTGACTCTGTTTTTTTATGTATAATAATAACTGGTCGCTTCGCCAGATATTAATTCTGGGTACAACAGTCGTCGCAGCCAGCCACTTGATCCAGAGCAATGTAGAGAGTAAACTGTATGAGCGGTTCTAATTTTTTTACCACATCTTTATTTTGGTCCCTATTCTTTGAAATTGCATATCTAGGTACTAAATCTTTCGTAAGTGACTCATCCGAGGTCCTAAATCGGTCTGATAGGAATTGACTGGTGCCACGTCGGCAGTAAGGTCCACGAGGCTTACCAGGTCACCGCACATATTTGTGAATGAGCCCCCGAGGTTCTGTTTCTTCTAAAAGCTAACCCTATTCCCCCCATTGATGGCCGGCGGCGGGAGCTCGAGCTGCGGCGGTTGTCGGTGGAGGGAGCTTGAGTGGCGGTAGCACGACCACACCGATTTGGTCCTGCATCCGTGACAGCCACACGTTTCTATAGGAGACTTTGAAGCGGGGGGAGCCCGAGATGATACCAGACGACGGCCGCATGGTGCTCGCACACACGGCAGCAATGCTAGCGCGGGAGGCTCAGGTTTGGGGGCGTGCGCTGTTCATCAAAGTCCTTGGTTAGGCACACGCTGGTCGTCAAAGTCCTCGGCTAGGTGTGCGTTGTTTTGGCTCTGTCAGTTCAACTAGTGTAGTTTGTTTCTGTCAGTTAGGATTCGGGGTTCAGTTTGATCCAGTTTGTAATTTCAGTTTGCCAACTCAGTATGATTCAGTTTAAAATCACCGTGCACCGGGGACTGTTGTCGCTCGAGACGCAGAATATCATCGCGGCAGCAGGAGCCAGGAGCACAAACACATAACTAACTAGAACGAAATCTGGCTCGGCTCCCCGTCGTACCCGCTAGAGCTAGGCGCCCCTATACAATTACTCTAGGCAGTACAATTTTTAGAGAAATACAACTACTCCGAGCAGTACAAATGCACTATTCAGAGGCCGTATTTTGGAAGATATAGAACCTCGGGCGCGGTGACCTGGTAAGCCTCGTGGGCCTCACTACTGAATTGGCACTGGTCAACTCTGGTCAAACCGATTTAGGACCTCAGGTAAATCACTTACAAAAGATTTAGGATCTAGATGCGCAGTTTTAAAGAATAGGGACCAAAGTGAAGGTGCGATAAAAGAATTAGGACCGCTTGTACGGTTTACTCCAATGTAGAAAACGCGGCGCTCCTCTCGTACTGCTCCGTCTGGTTCGTGACTGTTTTTCCAACCTAACCGTATGTATGCTACTATCACGGGGTTCCAGCCTACGTACATCGCAATCGTCTTAAAATCTGTCTGTTCTGTTCTCCCGTTTTTCCTTTGGTCCAGAAACATTTTTCTTTGTGTTAGTACGTTGCTAACGATGTTACGTACTCCCTCCGTTTGAAAATATAAGATGTTTTAGGTTTGTGAAGAAAATAAATCTATGTTTTAGTATGTAGGTTCACTCAACTTTGGAATGAATCTACGTACTGAAAGAAGTCTAGATTCATTTTTTTACAAACCTAAAACATCTTATATTTTAAAATGAAGAGAGTATAATATACACCTCCAAGACTTTTGCTTCTTGTGAGTTTCGTTATATATTTCGTGTACTCAATGTTTTTGTAAATAATTTAGCTAGAAGTTATATTTTTTCAGTTAATTCACTACAGGAATGGAAAGCTACGCCGACAGCCGGTCGCTACGTCGACGGCCAAACTTCGGGATCGTCGGCCTAGCCATCGTCTAGGCCAGCCCCGTCAAGCAGCCGTCGGCGTAGAATTGCCCTCGGCATATCCTATGCTACGCCGACGGCTGCCCTCGGCGTAGCTATTTTTTATTTTATCTCGTTAAACTTTGAAAAATCATAACTAAATCATTCTAATTCGGAAAAATACAAATAATATATCAAAATTTGCAGAAAATAAGATCTATCTATCAACTTTCAAATATTACACATTTGTAAATAAAAATTAAGTAAAACATAAAACATTATATATAGTTTAAAACAAGCATAAAAAATTCAAAAATGATCGAAACAATGCGAAACCTTCGTGTGGTGTTATATTATGTGACATAGTTAGAAGAAAAAATATCAAACTTGGTATATTGATTATGTTTCAAAGAATCCTTCACAAAATGACCTATCTCATTCGAGGTTTCTTGGCTTTCGGGTCAAATGACCAATGTTATGGTTAGAATCAAGGAATAGTTTGTGATAATATACACATTTTGTGCATACATATGCATCATAGGATGGCGAACAATATTGCAGGAGGAAGCTTTTCTTTTTGTCGCACTAAAAAGTCATTTTCCATTTTCCGAGCATAAAAAAGGACGGTTTTGTGAAGCAACCATCAAATGGCTAATTCAAAATACTACCACCACATTTTACAAAAATAATAGAGCACCTTATATGGACAATGTCCCAACAGGGGGATCCGAAACCTTTCCGTCCACCTTTGGTGAAAAAGACAAATTTCTGCCGAATCGGTAGGAAGTGGGTCAGATATGAAATACAGGTACATGATCCGATGCTCATGTTTTCTTACAAAAATCATTTTTAGGTTCACAATATTCTGTTTTATCAAAATCTAATGCAAGTTTAGCGAGGCTCGACCCCGAGCTAAGAATCTTCATACCCGCCGTTTGACAAAGTTTGACGATAGTTTAAAACGGACATAAAAAATTCAAAAACGATCGAAACAATGCGAAACCTTCGTGTGGTGTCATATTATGTGACATAGTTATAAGTAAAAATATCAAACTTGATATATTGATTATGTCTCAAAAAAACCTTCATAAAATGACCTATCTCATTCGAGGTTTCTTGGCTTTCGGGTCAAATGACCAATGTTATGGCTAGAATCAAGGCATAGTTTGTGATAATGTGCCCTTTGCATACACATGCATCATGGGATGGCGAACAATGTTGCAGGAGGAAGTTTTCCTTTTCGTCGCACCAAAAAGCCATTTCCCATTTTCCGAGCATAAAAAATGGACGGTTTTGTGAAGCAACCACCAAATGGCTAATTCA
Organism: Avena sativa; assembly: GCA_916181665.1. Lineage (NCBI taxonomy): Eukaryota > Viridiplantae > Streptophyta > Magnoliopsida > Poales > Poaceae > Avena > Avena sativa. The sequence continues at coordinate 157,206,822 of OV702294.1, read as the reverse complement.
AAATGGTACCACCATATTTTACTAAAATACTATACCACCTTATATGGACAATGTCCCAATAGGGGAATCCGAAACCTTTCCGTCCACCTTTGGTGAAAAAGACAAATTCCTGCCGAATCGGTAGGAAGTGGGTCAGATATGAACTACAGGTACATGATCCGATGCTCATGTTTTTTTACAAAAATCATTTTTAGGTTCACAATATGCTATTTTATCAATGATCCAATGCAAGTTTAGCGAGGCTCGGCCCCGAGCTAAGAATCTTCATGCCCGCCGTTCGACAAAGTTTGACGATGGTTTAAAACGGACATAAAAAATTCAAAAACGATCGAAACAATGCGAAACCTTCGTGTGGTGTCATATTATGTGACATAGTTATAAGTAAAAATATCAAACTTGATATATTGATTATGTCTCAAAAAAACCTTCACAAAATGACCTATCTCATTCGAGGTTTCTTGGCTTTCGCGTCAAATGACCAATGTTATGGTAGAATCAAGGCATAGTTTGTGATAATATGCCCATATTTTGCATACACATGCATCATGGTATGGCGAACAATATTGCAGGAGGAAGTATTCCTTTTCGTCCCACCAAAAAGCCATTTCCCATTTTCCGAGCACAAAAAATGGACGGTTTTGTGAAGCAACCACCAAATAGCTAATTCAAAATGGTACCACCACATTTTTAAAAAATACTATACCACCTTATATGGACAATGTCCCAACAGGGGGATCCGAAACCTTTCCGTCCACCTCTGGTGAAAAAGACAAATTCCTGCCGAATCGGTAGGAAGTGGGTCAGATATGACTGGAGCTGGAGTAGTATTAGGATGGGTGACCGGCCGGGAAGTTTGACAAAGACTACAATTTAATTAAATATTAAGTTTAAAATTAGTGTTAAAAATGTAAAAAGTGAGAGATTAACGAGTCAAACAAGTCAAAGATTCAAAAATTGAGAAATTTTTTTTATTTATTTTAAAAAATGTTTTTGCAACCTGTCAACAAGTTATGCCGACGGCCGCTACGCCGACGGCATTGCCCTCGGCGTAGCATACGCCGACGGCATTGCCCTCGGCGTAGCATACGCCGACGGCCACTATGTGCTCCGCCGAGGGACTCCTTTGCCAAGGAGGCTACGCCGAGGGCAGCCGTCGGCGTATCATACGTCGAGGACATTTTAGCCTACGCCGACGGCTTTTTGCCCTCGGCGTAGCGCGCGCGTCCTGTAATGATTCTGTGTGGTGTGATATTCCTCCGGATAGTATCCGAGAGGCTATTTGTAATGACATTTTGATTATAGATCAATAAAAAGTACGTGTTTCTTAAAAAAATATGTGTCCTCATCAATTGTAAACAAAAAGTATGTGTCTTGATCCCAAACTGCTGGCATGCACGCAGAGGTTACATAAAATATGAGTCCCAAGCTTCCAACTAATTAAACTTGAGCTGCATCTATTAATGGCCGGATCTCCACCGTACTCCGTCCGTCCGCAAATGAGTATACTTTTGCCTTGTCCTAAGTCAAATTTTACTACATTTAACTAACTTTTTAGAACAACGTACCAACATTTATGACACTAAATTGATATCATTAGATTTATTTCTAATCTAGTTTCATAATATGTTAATTTGATAATATATGTTCTTATATTTCTCTATAAATTTAGTCAAATTTGGTTATGTTTGACTTAGACAAAAGCTAGATATACACTTATTTACGGACGGAGGGAGTAGTACCTTATTTTCTTGGGGCGTCGCTATCAGACCAATTAAGTTGCGATAGCGTGTTCACTCTTGCCCCCCCCCCCCCCTTGTTCTTCTTCGGACATTAGATTTATTTTTAAATCTAGTTTCATAATATGTTAATTTGATGTAATATATGTTCTTATATTTCTCTATAAATTTAATCAAATTTGGTTATGTTTGACTTAGACAAAAGCTAGATGTACACTTATTTACGGACGGAGAGAGTAGTACCTTATTTTCTTGGGGCGTCGCTATCAGACCAATTAAGTTGCGATAGCGTGTTCACTGTTGCCCCCCCCCCCCCCCCCCCCCCCCCGCGTTCTTCTTCGGACATTCACGTTTTCATCTAGTCGATCTACCGTGTGCTACACGCTAAAAAATAAATATATTCCGGAAAAAAAGGCCAACGGGCTGAAATAGAGGGAGAGAGAGAGAGAGAGAGTTTTATCACTGGTCGTGGTCACCTCCTGCTGTTGCCATGTCGAGGCCAGTTCCGCCGGTGGCCGTAGCTTCACCGGGCCGGCCGGTGATGGCCATCCGCAACCAACATCTTCATCGAATTTAATACTGTTTCATATCTGCGGTTACATGGAAAAGACACGCGGTGACCTAGCTGGCGCGGAATACGATCGACCCGTCGATTTTGTAGGGGCCTGGCCGCGCAACTCGATCGACGTCGAGTTAAGCTACTAGTGCTCATGCACAGAGAAATCGCTGTCTCCTTTCTGACGCCATCACTTCTCGACGTTGATACCATCCCTCCAAGTCAAAGCTACCACACTGCATGCTGCATGCACGTCCTATCGGAATGAACTGATTTCCAGTTAGTAACATCTAAAGCTTGAGCCTAAGTGTATCGTACATTCAAGTATGAAAACTAAGAGCGTGTGCAACTTGAAAATTTGGGATGCCTAAGACAAATCATTTTCTTACTAGACCTAGATCTAAACACTTAAGAGGATGAGTTTAGCTAAGTTTTTTTTAGACCCTAGGTCCAGTACAAGATCCATGTCTAAGGGAAAATAGCAGACGAACCCACTCGTTAGTGTCTAGAATGTTTTTTATTTTTTTCTACTTAGATAAGTGGGTCCTCTATCTGGTCTAAACGGTAGAGCGGATTTTATTTTTTTAGACGCGAGTGTAGTAAATTTTTTAGCCACATCTAGTAACAACTCACGCTGTGCTTGCTCTAAGTTCTTGTTATCTAGGATCCTTTGCACCATCAAACTGCAATCAAAATCAATTAAAGTTGGATTACCATGTTGGAAGTACGAGAATTTTTGTATATAATTTAATAGTTAAACATGACACTAGAGACAAGGATTAAACTAGCCATGTCAACTAGTAGAGAAGATGAACAAAAGTATCCAAATTGATTTCTAGAACAAAAAAACTCTAGCATGATCTTGAACAAAGGAATTATGTACATGTGCGGTGCATAAGATGAAATGTTCACGTTGGCATTGGTGTTGGCAGCCATGTCGTAGAAGAGGTTATCAATATCGGGGAAGTAGTCATTGTCGTGGAAAAAATCGTCGACGTCCGTGGCAGTGTCTGCAATGAAGAAGCCAGTAGTCGTTCGATAGAGATCTCTAAAAACCATATCGCCCTTCTCCTGTACAAGATTACAAGAGGCGGATTCCGGAGGCCTACTGTCCCGTCCTTCGGTGCATGCTAGAAGATGGAATGGAGAAGACCTCTCTGACGGCGCAATGTTCTAAAACCGAGCGCCAGAAGGCTGTGGTGTGGCGTGTCTCTCTGGAGAGGAACGACCTCTCTTTTATAGGCATTGTATGAGAGGCGAACACGCGGCATGTGTCGAGGTTATTGACGGAGACAGGATCCCATCAACGTAGAGGGATGGGGCGAAGATATTTGGTAGAGGGTTCCCGTGTCGCAAGAGAAAATGGGAGGAGAGCGGCTCCGCTCGTCGATGCCCTTCGCAATTGGGAGGTACGAGCTAGTTGGGTGGCTTTAGTGATGACTTTCGGTCCTGATCTACCAGAGAAGACCAATTTGTTCTGCAGTGGAGCTGCCCGCTGGAACAATCGGCCTACCGTGGGTTTACAACAGATCTAACGACCATGGAAAAGATTGGACTGCTGAGAACGTCGATGGTGTGAGGGGAACTCTAGACTGAGTTTTGATGTCCTAAGAGGAAGCCAATTTTGGTACTTTCATTGGACTTACTCTAAACTACCACGTGGAGGATTCGGCTCCTTTGGATTTTTTTCCGCTCAAAAAAACGCGCGCACTTTGCTTCTGATCCATGGCCGTGCAGCCGCGCTACAGTTTGCTCCCTGTCGGATGAACCTGTTATTCATCTCCTACAGCGATCAAGTGCATTCCATCTACTCAAGTTCCTGTCGTTTTTCTTGCTTGCAATCAAACACCATATTCCTAGAAGATATGATCGGACATGACATTCCATTATTTTACAATTCCTATTCCTTTGGTTTTCCTACTCTATGAATCAAAGGAGGCCTCAGGGAAATCCTCCGCGTGCGCCTCTGCAATCGCATAATCCTTCAGGGTAAGCACTTGAGCCTATGGATTGTAGGGAATTTGTCAGCTTTTATGTTGTTTATGAATTTAGCTCATTTCGAAAGCCTATGAATTGCAGGGTAGAAGAGGCGTAAGTAGGAGAAGCAGAAATCAGGTAGAATTTGTGTGTGCAAGAAGAGGAAAGAAAGTAGAAGAAGAGGAGAAAAAGACTAATAGTAGTGGAAGAATGTGTGTGTAGGCTCGTACTGTTTGCTTATAGAAATTTGTGTGTGTATCATCAAGTGTAATGGATCTTTGTGCAATGTTAAGAATAATAAGAGTGTGTTTTGTTCTGTCCAACTACTTATTCTAAAGTTGAAATATCTCTATGTTTATTTCTCATTTTAGTGTCATAGTTCTATATGTCCTGGTATATATGATCTAAATAGGTACATTTTCTTGCAATTATCATCTAATTATCTATATGTCATGGTACTGGATATATGCTGTCATTTTTCATCTAAATATGTGATCAGCTGCAATGTCTAGTGTTATTTATAATCAACACATTATTGTGCAGATTGCAGCTCTAGCAAGCCAACACTTAAGGTAATGATAGTCAACTTAGTGTGTTCTTGGTAATGCAACAAATGGGTTTAGCTTACTTACGCTTATGATGTGTCAAAAAACAAAATTTATTTGGATCTCTGATCTATCTATTTATTGATGATTATTAGGTATAATCTAGATGAGATTTGCTGATTGAATTCTGGCCTTCTAAACTAGATGCACACTGTGCATCTGGATGATCCTATTGACCTTGTTATTCCAAGAATCAGTAATATGCTTCTATGTCAAGTCAAATGAGCAACAAAGACTTCTGTTCTTGGTCATGCAGGTAAGCCATTTTTATTAATGAACTCTAAATATGTAGTCCTTATATACATGATCTACTTTGCTACATGAACTGGTACTAAATATGTGTATAAACCATATGTGAATGCAATATGATAGAAACTGCATAGAACATCCATAATTTGGGAGAATTCAAATATAAGGTAGACATGTGACAACATCAATCTAGAGCATCCACCAATCACCTAGTGCACATATTTAAGAGCAAATGAAGAAGGAAAAAGGATTGCAACATATGTGATCTAAATAGCTAAATGTCTTCAGCTGGTGGTGCATTTTGAGTGAGAGGAACTTCTTGTGCATCATCATTGTATGAGATGCCAACATTTAAATCTGGTAGCTGATTTCTTCTTATCTCCTCTCCATCACCAAAGAGTAAATAATGAGCACTGCCAGGACCTGTCTTGTATGATCCCCTCCTTGCTTTCCTTCCTCTCCCCTGATCATGAGCAGTAGGAACATTGCTGGTACCTTTGTCTGACTCTAGTGGTATACTGTTGCTTTGCCTTTTCTTCCCCTTTCCTCTCTCTATGGTATTCTTTCCATGACCTGCTGTACTAGCTGGTGCCCTAGTTGTAGTACTCCTGCCTCTGCCTCTACTACCTCTTAGATTTCCTCTAGTTGATGCAGTAGTAACCCTCTGTGTTGAAGGTGGAATGCTCTCTCTTGCATCTGCTACAAACAAATTTTCTGGTAAAGGGCCAAGAAACCTGCTGATTGGCACATGCTCCTTCTCCTGCAAAAACAAGTACGCAAGTAAGTACAAAAGACTATATTTTATAAATAACATGATGCACATATATAACATGCTACCTCTTGTTGCATCATGTAGACCATGTTATCTTCTTGCCGGGTAGGATCCATAGAAGGGTTTGGATTGTGTGGAATAACATGCTGCACATAAATGTAGTTAAAGTTACTTAACGCATTCGACTCGCTACTGCTCATAATGTAAATACAAGTTGGGTACAAAAAAGAAAAATTACCTCTAATAAAGATGGGATGTCTATGTCTTCATCCTCCCCAATAATGTTTTCTTGATTTTGCTCTGCTAAGCTGTCAAGATATTTCTGATGGCCCTTCTTGTTGTGGTCAGCTATCCCACATATGGAGCAATGAATTGTAACACCTGCTTTTGTGAACACTTTCACTCCCTTCTTTATTTTCTCCTCCGGTGCCTTGTTCCTATTTTTCTTAGGCCTTCCCATAACTTTGGTGAAAATAGGTGGATGTATAGGCACAACATTCATGTTTTTCCAAAACACTCTCCCTCTTAATGGTGCCAACTTGTATGCATAAGCTTTGTTAAATGCATCAACAGTGTAGCAGCTATGGACTAAATTTTCAGGATTAATCCTATCTTTCGTACAACATGCTATGACATGGTGACATGGAATTCCAGTCAGTTGCCATCTCTTGCAATCACATGTCCTAGCATTGAAATCTACAGTGTAATCTTTCTCGAACTCATGACTAGAGACAGAGTAGAGAAAGTTACCAGTAGGAGTAACAATACATTGACCACTCCATTCAAAGAATTTGTCTAGCTTCTTCTTAATCTTCGGACAAATTCTTCCAGTCATCTTCTCAGCTTCCTTCTGTTTGCTTTCAGTCCTCTGTAGAATTTTGTAGAACATAGTTTCTAGCATGCATAAGAAAGGCATCTCCCTTGCTTCTAGAATATAGCTGGTTCCAATGTTAAAGAATATTATATCAGAACATAATGAGACACTATAATAACATAGCAACATGATTAGTAAACTTATGTCATTGTACCTATTAAACACCTCTGAATGATTGTTCAATAGCATGTCACACTTAGGGAATTCACTGAAAAATGCCTTTATCCATTGTGAGGGGACAAGCTCTTCAATCCATGAATAAGCTTTTTCACTGTCAACTTTAAGCTTCTCCATGCTTCTATTCCACTTTGGAACAGAAGTTGATCTTGCGATAGCCCAGATATCATTCTTCAGTGTCTCTCCTCTATGACCAGCCCTTTGAAAGTTTTGAATCATATGCCTAACACAAAATCGGTGTTCCGCATCAGGAAACACCTTCTGCACAACATTTATTAAGCCCTGCAAATGTTTGCATCATTTGTTAATTCCACTTAAAAACATAGGAAAAATATGAATGAAACAACAATTACTACATCATTTTGGAGTACCTTCTGCTTGTCACTCATAATTGTCCAGGGAGCAGTGTTGGTAATGTTTAGATCATCTCTAAGGTTTGTTAGAAACCATTCCCATGACGTAGTGCACTCGACCTCAGCTAGACCAGATGCGACTGGGAATATGCAATCATTGGGATCAATACCAATTGCTGTCAAAAGCACACCTTTGTATTTAGTTTTGATGTGGCACCCATCTAAACATATAAAAGGCCTACAACCTGCAAGAAACCCCCGCTTGCAGGCATCATAGCTCCAATAAACAGTGGCCAAATGCTCTTTATGGTCAGAACTTTCAGGGTCACCAACTGAATTTGTTGTGATGAACTTAGAACCAGGATTGCTCCTCCTTAGCTCTTCCCCATAGTCGAAGAGCTTCCTGAACTGTCCATCTTCATCTTCATGAATTTTTAGCAATGCAGCTTTCCTGGCTCTTCTTAGCTTCCATCTATCTGGGCACATCTTGAATTCCCTTAGCACCTTTGCCGCAAAGCTTTTTAGATCCAACCTCTGGTTATCTATGAATTCATGCATGAACTTCTCTGTTAGAACTTTTGTAGTTATTGCACTAACTGGGAAGCTGCCCTCACACTGATGGGTTCCTTCATATTCGGTGATTATAAAGCCTCATGTCCTTCTTGGATCATTTGAAGCTTTCAGCCTCCAAGTACATCCAGGAGCACAAATAGCTTCGTACCTTCTTCTCTCATTCCTCAACTTGTTTACCTTTACCCTATTCCTGATAGCATAGGTCGTCACTGCTTTCCTCAACACCACTGGACACCATCCCAATCTTAAAAGTGGGATTGTCCATATCCACTTCTGGATTAAATGCTTTGATGCTCTTCATCAAGTGTTGTTTACTTTCTGCATGAAGGTCAAGAGTGTCATCGTCGAGGGCATCATCATCTTCATTATCCTCACACACTTCCTGCTCATTATTATCATTGACAAATTTATCAACATTATCAGCGAAGAGGTCATCGTCCCCATCTTCAGCATCAAAGTCACTGTCATAGAACTCAATGTCATCCTCATCACTGTCACTTTCATTTGACTCTACAAACTGCATATTTGTCTCCTCCACAACAACCAAACGTGATAACCTTGAAGATTCTGCATGATCAGGATTTGTTGGCATGATGGTAGAAGAAACAGAAGCTTCAACATGAGCAAGTGGTGCTAGCCTTGGAGCGGGTGGTGTGGCCTTGGAGCAGCTTGACTTGGACGACTTGGACCAGCTTCTGCTAGCCTAAGAGAAGTTTGTGGTGGATCTGGAGCAGCTTGTGCTGACCTTGGAGCAGCTTTTGCTTGACTTGTACGACTTGGACCAGCTTGTGCTGGCCTAAGAGCAGCTAGTGGTGGATTTGGAGCATCTTGAGATGGCCTAGCAGCATCTTGTGCTTGACTTGGACCAACTTTTGCTGCCCTGAGAGCAGCTTGTGGTTGATTTGGAGCAACTTGTGTTGGCCTTGGAGCTAGTCTTTGGCCGACAATTACATTTGCTCTCAGTCCCTTGATGAAATTACCGTGATCAACATACAAGACAAGTGTCTTATGGTACTTGCTGGCATTAATCATATCCCTAATGTGTGACTGCATCTCAACAAGGACCAATCCATCAAACAGATCCTTGCCAGGCAACAACCAAAAGACTGAGGTCCGCTCATCTCTCTCATGACCTAATCTTCTCAGAATTTGATTAATCCATGTCAGTGACCAAGTGTCCATAGTAAAATTATCAAAATGAGATGTGGTTGCACTAACATACTCCAAATTATGCCTTAATCCACAGAAAAACCCGTTGTGAACTACTTCCACCGAGAACATTCCACAGTCTTCTCGTGGAAACAAAACTGCAAATAAAACAAATTCTTATTAGATAGCACCCAAAGAAATAATGCATATTTTAGTAAAGACATATACCTAGATGTACACAAACTACTAACATCATGTTCTATTATAATATAGTGGTTCTGACAAACTGCTTCTGTTTTGGCAAACTGCTCTTGTTTTTGCTACCAAGGTACTTAGTACCAATAGTATCATTTGCTGACTTACTTTCTTCATACCATCTTAAACTATAACTATGCCAAAACTTTGCATGCAATTAATCAGCACTACTGGTTAGTACAAAGAAGGGATAAATATGTAACATGGTGTTGTCGTTGTTGTTTTATGCAAATGGTGCGGCACGCAATATAGATATTGTACTGATCGGTTGGACTGGTTGAATTTGCTGCTCTTTTTCTCTTTTGGTCTTCTCAGAGGAACCTCTATATTGATCATCAGACTTTGGTTTCAACATGGCACTAAACACTATCCAGTGGCAGGTTTAGTTAACTGTATCTACTCGTGTAAATGCAGTTAACTGAACTTGCTCGTCAACATGCAGTGAACTGAGGTACATCTACTAACTGCTTTTTGATCAAATTCACATGCATGATTTCCACAATTGTCGAATGTTTTATGCAAAAAAAACTTTATCAACTACCAACATTACTGAAGATTATATCTTATTAACCCAGATCCATGGACAACAAAGCCGCCGATGATCTCGTCCGCATCAGCGGCGACTCGGCGGAAATTTGTCTTGAACAATGACCAATTACTTTAAAAATCGCTCCACCAGTGCTACCTACCCAATTTGCCAGCAATTTCTCCAGGTAAAATACAGTGTGATCTACTCGATCATGAGCCAACTCCGGCAATGTCACTGGCAGCGCTGTTAGAGTAGAAAGAATGAGAAAGAGAGGATACTCATGTACTATAAGGTGGCTCGTCCTCGTCATGCTCGCGGTAGCGCATCTCTCCGATGGGATCGAGCCACAAAGGCGGCCGCAGACGAGGGCGCCGTCAGCCTACAACACCTGTGCCGTAACTTCCGCTCAGTTCTTCCGTTCTTTGCGAGAGGATCGCTAGAGAAGGTTGAGGTCTCCGTTTTGACTAAGTCTTGTTCGGTCCAGTGCTAGCTGGTGTGGTCGAACCAGAGCTAGTCGCTTGAGGGCCAGGTGCGTCAGGTGCACGAGGGACACGTTCTAGACTTATTTTGCAAACTGTCATCCCAGGTTGTACTAATCAGGACAGCACGTTCTGGACTTATTTGCAAACTGTCATCTAGATCGTACTAATTCGGTCAAATCCGCTGAAATCCGTTTGAAATATTTTGAACTGGACTAGATCGCACCCGGGGTGCAACTTGTGGGACTAGATTTGTCCGATTTGCAATTATTGGGACTTTTTTATACCCCGGGTGCAAGTTGTGGGATGAAAAGTGTAATTACCTCCAAGTATAACTATAGCACCTGCTGATGTGATCCAAGTATAACTATAGCACCTGCTGATGTGATCGATGATGTCATGATGTGCATCTAGGCGGAAATCCGTGTTAAACCAAACCACGTGTTATGTAATGTCTCTTTATCACCATGTACGTGTCAGCTATTTGATCTTTTTGATACGCGAATGATGTTACGTAAAATATTTTTAGCTTTTAATCTTAACAGTAACCGTGCTGTCTAAATAATTCAGATGATTTGATCTTTTTGATACGCGAATGATGTTACATAAAATATTTTTAGCTTTTAATCTCAACCGTAAATTATAAATCTAACTGTCTAAATAATTCAGATGATGTGGATTAACCTGGTGTCTCGAAAAACACCTTTATATTGGATGTGATCGATGATGTCGTGATGTGCATCTAGGCGGAAATCTGTGTCAAACCAAACCACGTGTTATGTAATGTCTCTTTATCACCATGTACGTGTCAGCTATTTGATCTTTTTGATACGGAAATGATGTTACGTAAAATATTTTTAGCTTTTAATCTCAACCGTAAATTATAAATCTAACTGTCTAAATAATTCAGATGATGTGGATCAACCTGGTGCCTCGAAAAACACCTTTATATTGCTTTTAGTATATAATAGAATAGATTGCCCCAAGTTTCAAACACGAATGATGATGCTCCCCCAACCAAACTGCACAGCGGAGCGCAGCAGCGACGACTTCCACGATGCGTTAACATGCACTAGGACTGTCCGCCGTAACCAGTACGATATTACGCCAACACGTCACACGTACCATGAAATGAGCAAAACAAATGCGGCTCGCAGACGAACCACGTGAGGAACCCGATGAGTGAGCAGAGAATCACCCATAAGAGTGAGATAAGATGTGGAAACGAAGAGGAAAAGCAAGATTCTTCTACCGACCTGTCTGCACAGATAAAGCCGATGGTGGTAACACGCTGCTAATGTCGCTCGACGTCTGACCTTGTGCTTCTACGCAAAACACATAGAATACGCTACCTTGCCAAAAGTCACAAGTAGCAGAGTGTATGTACGTGCATGCATGTAACATGTCGAGGGGCGAGAGGACAGGAGATAGAGCGAAAATATTAGTTGGTCAGAAAATATGGATATGCAATTATCTGTGTGCCAATTGTGATCATAATTTTGTTCATTGTTGCCTGTTTCGCCCACCGATGCTTTCCTACACTGCCGCGCCACTGGTCATAGGGCATTGTCACTGCTCGCATGACCGGGCGCGTAGGATGGCAAACGCCACCCGCATAATGATCCGCAAAAATAAACTATAGGCAAAAGGAGATTACAATGCCAATAAAACTAGAGAGGGATTAGTCGATGAGAAAAAAAGATATGCAATTATCTGTGTGCCAATTGTGATCATAAAATTTCCATTGCGACTAGAAGATTAGTCAATGAGAAAAAAATATATCCATTATGATGATACTTCTTTTAGTTACCGAAGACAGCAAGGGTTCAATTTTCGTTAGCATTGTCCCCATGCCAATAAGGCGGTACAGATTTGCATTTTCGGCTTTGTCTCACAGCTTCGCTTTTGTAAAATCAAAGTATTTAAAAAACATGACATTACAACGCCTGGGCATGTGATACTTCGGTCTTCACAAAACCACAGTTTTTGAAAAAGAGATCCAGACCTCTTTCTTATTCTAGTGTGAAAGTAACTCAGTTTTTGGAATAACTATGGTTTCAAAACTTTGGTATTTCATAGTAGCCAAACAATTCAAAGTATTGCAAACCATAGTATTTAGAAAAACTGCGGTAACTTTGAAATACATAGAAAAAACCGTGTTGCCAAACAAGCCCTTAGTGGTCTCGGACTCTGCTCATCTGGGGTGCCACTATAGGGTCACGGGTAGGATACACTAGTGAAAAATCAAAAATTTCTACCACGGCAACCAGGAATACTGTTGTCATAGATATCGAAATTACTACTAGACGCGCAGTTGCGGAACTCGATGAAGCACGTGGGTAGTGTAGATGTTCTACGTCTTCTCCTTGTCCTCGTCCCACGAGCAACCCCTTTCCGCGGCTCGTCCAAGTGCTACAGCAGCAACACCTCCAAGGTATCCACACGTCCGGAGTGGAAGCGTCACACGCCAGACTGCTAGGTCCGCACACGCAACACAGGCGTGAGAGGAGTGGCGGCTGGGTGGAATGCTCAACCCTATTCAGCTCGCCTCACCCTCTCTTATATAGGTGTCCCTGGTTGGCTTCTACATTAGCAGCCCATTAGTAGCCTAAGCCTAGTCTAATTGGGATCCAATCATCATTAGGCTTCCAGCCCCTTAAGTGAGTGAACCTAATGGTTCATACACGTATAGATATGGCATGTGTACACTTACTCCGTCAATAGTTGGTAGCGGTCTCTAGCAAGACGTGCCAACTCCTAAACACAGATAAAGATCATTCGGACGAACCATCACAAGGTTGAGTACATGTCTTTCTCTTTGCCTCACGATATTTGGTCTAGCTCCAAGCTGACCTCTCTTTCTCGATACTGTGATTCAGAATTCCTTTACTAGGTTAACTCTTAACCTTATGTAGCACGGCCATGCATTTCTAGATATCTCTCTCAAGTAAAGGGGGACAAATCCCATCTTGATTGACCAATGCCTTGCAACATGTATCAGGACAAACTCGAAAGCTACCTTTATAACTATCCAGTTACCGAGCAGTGGTTGGTAGCCCTAAAGTAGGTTGATCCACATATCAAGTACATGCGACAATCTTAGGTCTAGGAACAAAACATACACGATGTGTAGAGAGAGCTGCAAGTAAAATTGCCAGTCTCAAGTTGGGTCAGTCCAACCCCATGTTCATAACATGTGTCCACATCATTGGTTTGCCATCTCCATGTCTATGACTTGCAAAACATAGCCATCAACCAATCGATGTGCTAGTCTAATATTCACGCCGCGACAACGGTGGCCGTGGCAACGGCGGCGAGTAGCCGCCGCGACGTCCTCCTCCGCAATAGCCGTAGCCGCAGGAGCAGGAGCAGCAGTAGCACCCCCTAATTAGTTTGAATGGCCTTTTTGTAACTGGTTGGGCTTAATCTAATGAAAATCTCTCGTCAAGTACTAATGTCTCTCTTACATATGGGCCCGGGTGGCAAACGGGCAGGACACCCTGCGCTGTCCGCGCGCGTCCAGACCGACGTAACCGAGCCCCAGATTATATGCATGGATGGGTCAAGCCGGACGCGTTTCTCCGGATGGGTCGGCCCGCCGAGGCGCCGCGCACGCCCTGCGCGTCTGCGTGGACCGTTTTAGACACGCTCGGATCGGATGCATCGGCCCGATAGAGATGCCCTTATAGTTGCCAGCTAGTTTGCCGTACGACTCCTCAATACAGTAATCTAACGCACGATGCGTCGAGGTTTAGAGCAACTCCAATAGATGCTGCAAATTTTAGCACGGGCTCTCACGCCAAAAAACAACTTTTAGCGTGCTGGCTATGTTTTCTTAGGGCATCTCCACCGGGGCTACCCAAACGGTCCGAGCATGTCCGAATGGGTCCGCACGGTGCAAGACATGCACGACGTCCCAGTGGCATGACCCATACGGGCCAATCAGGCCGGATCGACCCATTCGTGACCCAGATTTGATGCATGGATGGATATGTCCTGACAGACGCGGATAGAGACTGGCCCAGATGCAGACACATATTGGCCTTCTTTTTTTGGGCTGGCTTGTCTGTTTTTGTCCATTTAGGTCGCGCTGTTGTGCACAACAGGCCGGACAGGGCGTATCATGACCAAAAATGCCAGTGACTCGATCCAAACGGACTAAAACGGACCGTTTGACTCGTTTGTTTGGGTCTTAACGATGGAGATGCGCTTAGGGCATCTCCACCGGGCCGACCCATACGGTCACCCCAAACGGTCCGTTTCTGTCTGTTTGGGTCGGGCTCCGGTCCGATTTGGGTAGGGGGTCCGGCTTGTCCGGCCAGCCGCGCCCAGCGGCGCGACCCATTTGTCCGTGCTCGGCGAGGCAACTTTTTTCGGATTCAAACACAAACAACTCGTACGAAAAACTGGCAAAGTTTGTACTTAATTTACATTAAAAATATAAAATACATAATTTGAACTAATCCTATCCCTAGCTACCGATCTTCGCGCGCCGGCGCCGCCTCGTCCATCTACGGGTCAAGGTCGATGTACTCCGACAGCGGAAGGGCCAGAGCGGGAGTGGGCGCAGGCGGGTTGATCGCCTGCACAGGCCATGGCTCCCACTGCTGGAGGTGCGCCAACTCCATGCCCACCTCTGGCGCGATCGGAGGCGCCCAAACCGGCAGCGGCAGCGGTGGAGGCAGCTGGGTGTTCGTCTCAGCCACCATGCGGGTGAGCGCGAGGGCCTCCTCATAGCCGCGCCACTGGGCCTCCTCCTCCTGCGCGCTGGCCGCAATGTCCTGCTCGGTGAAGGCGTCCTCGTCGTAGCCCCGCGCCAGTACCTCGCGGTACTCCGGGGCAGGCTGGCGGCAACATTTTGTTGGAGATATGCCCTAGAGGCAATAATAAATGTAGTTATTATTATATCTTTGTGTTTATGATAAATGTTTACATTCATGTTATAACAGTATTAACAAGGAAACATTAATACTTGTGTGATTTGTAAACTAAATTAGAGTCCCTGGTAAAGCCTCTTTATAATACTAGCTTGTTGGTTAATAAATGATTGTGGTTTCCCTATCATGAACATTGAGATGTTATTAACAACAAGATCATATCGTTAGGAGAATGGAATGATGGACATACTCCTATAGATAAGTGTAGCATAAAGATCAAGTCATTTTAATAGTTCAATTGATATATGCTTTCTGATACATAGTAACCTAATTCCTTCGACCATGAGATCATGCATATCACCATCACCGGAAGGATGCTTTGATGACATCAAACACCACACCGTAACTGGGTGGTTATAAAGGTGGCATTGAGTGTTCGAAAAGTATGGGTTGAGACACATGGATCAAGAGTGGGATTTGTCCATCCATATGACGGATAGATATACTCTGGGCCCTCTCGGTGGAATGTCATACAATTGGCTTACAAGCATGTGACTGGCTCACAAGGGATCACATATCACGGGAAAGAGAAAAGAGTACTTATCAGTAACGAGGTTGAACTAGGTATGCAGAGATACCGACGATCAAAACCTCGGATAAGTAAACTATCGTGAGACAAAGGGAAATTGGTATCGTATGTAAGTGGTTCATTCGATCGCAAAGTAATCGTAGAAATATGTGGGAGCCATATGAATTTCCAGATTCCTCTATTGGTTATTGTTCGGAGAAGTGTCTCGATCATGTTCGCATAATTCACGAACCGTAGGGAGACACACTTAAGGATTCGATGTTGTTGAGTAGTTATGGAATGATGAGTAAAAGACCGAATGTTGTTCGGAGTCTCGGATGGGATCCGGGATATCATGAGGAGATCCGGAATGGTCCGGAGAATGAGATTCATATAAAGAAAGTCCTGTTTCGGGGTTGGAGAATGGTTCCGGTGTTTTCATCGGGAATGTTCTAGAAGGGTCCGGAAGGTCCGGCACTCCGGAGGGGAAGGGTACATGAATGTTTCATAAGAAGTTGGAATGGTTGCATCATGTACTAGGTGTCATCGCTGAGCAAAATAAAGGGATAAATCAAATCCTAGTTTGAAAAGTCAAACGCCAATTTGAAAAGTCAAACAGCAAGTTTTGCTTGGTGGAGGGAGAGTAGGAAACCTACTTGGGGAGGAGTTCCTCTCCCTCCACCGCCGGCCTTGGAGTCCGAGTTGGGGTAGGACTCCCTCCCCCTTGGCCGCGCCCTCCCGCCTATAAAAGGAGGGGCAGGGCTGCCCCTCTAGCACACACCTCTCACCACCCAAACCCTAGCCCTAAACCGCCGGCGCCACCACCCCCTGCTGCTGCCGCCGCCTAGGGCACCACAAACTCGCCGAGTTGGGGTGAAACCCTAACCCTAGCCGCCGTCTAGGCTCCTCCCTTGGTGGCTCTAAACCCTAGATCGCCAAGGCCTCTCTCATAGTCCACCATACTCGCTCCAGCTTAAGGCAAAGCCCTGGAAGATCTCCCCTCTACTACATCACCCACGAGAATCCGCTCTCATTAAATACTTTGGAATCTTCGAGGGTGAGTTATTCCATCGACTCGTTGCTACAATCCAGTAGATAGATCTTGGCTTGTTTGTTTGTATGTGGTAGAATTTTTTGTTTTCCATGCTACGAACCCCTACAGTGGTATCAGAGTCGTGTCTATATGTAGATCTGTTGCACGAGTAGAACACAATGGTCATTGTGGGCGGTGGTGCTTTTATTATCAATAGCTTCTTGTGTACTTTGCATCTTGCAGTATGATGGGATGAAGCGGCCCGGGCTAACCTTACATGACATCATTCATGAGACTTGCTCCACGCTCAACATGCAACTTGTATTGCATAAGTGGCTTTACGGGTGTCTGTCTCTCCCATTATAGTATAGATCCAATTTACAATAGGCACTTGATAGTTCAAACATCAACGTTGTGGTTCTTGTTCGTAAGTTAGATCGACACTTATTGAAAGCCCCAAACCACGTAAAATATGCAAAGAAATTAGAGGCGTCTAACTTTGTTTTGCAGGGGTGTGCTGTGATGTGATATGGCCATGATTGTGATTATATTTGATGTATGCAATGTTCCTTATTGTAAGTTGGCAACCGGCAGGAGCCATATGGTTGTCTTTAATTTCTGTTAAGACCCGCGTGTTTATTCAAAGTAGTTGTAATAGTTGAAGCTGGTGGACGACAATCATGGAGCAGCGTCATTGATCTTGATGCAATGCCGGTGATGATGGAGATCATGTTCGTGCTTGAAGATGGAGATCGGAAGCACAAAGAAGAAAGGCCATATCATATCACATATTATGAATTGCATGTGATGTTAATCCTTTATGCATCTTGTATTTCTTAGTTAACGACGGTAGCATTATAAGATGATCCCTCATGCACATAAATTTCAAGTTCTAAAGTTTTCATCCTTAGTAAGCACCATTTCTAAAGCTTGTTGTTTCGAAGCACCACGTGATGATCGGGTGTGTTATATTCTGCAAGTGCATACAACGTGAGCAAGCCAGATTTGCTAATACGGAAGCTAAGGTTTGATCTTGACGAGCCTAGCATGTACAGACATGGTCTCGGAACACGGATCACCGAAAGGTAAAGCATGAATCATATAGTAGATATGATGAACATGTCGATTGTTCGCCATTGAAGCTACATCAACTCTCGTGATGATCAGTTTTGATGTGGTGGATTTGGTTCATGTGATCACTAAAACAATGTGAGGGATATTGTTTTGAGTGGGAGTTCACCTAGATTAATTTAACTATTAATTAGAACTCAATTTGTCATAAACTTAGTCTAAACTATTGCAAATATGTTGTAGATCAATGGCGGCCCCTACCATCAATTTTAATGCGTTCCTAGAGAAAGAAAAGTTGAAAAACAATGGAAGCAACTTCGCGGATTGGTTCCGCAATTTGAGGATTGTCCTCAATGCTGGTAATTTGACCTATGTGCTGGATGCACCGCTGGGTGACCTGCCTGCAGCTACTGCTACCGATGAAGTAAAGAATGTTTACCTCGCTCGGAAGACTCAGTACTCCACAGTTCAGTGTGCTATCTTGTATGGTTTGGAATCGGAGCTTCAGAAAAGGTTTGAGAATTCAGACCCACATGATATTGTCCGTGAACTCAAATTGATATTTGAGACTCACGCGGCAGTTGAGAGCTATGAGGCTTCTGAAAAGTTCTTTAACTGCAAGATGGAAGAGGGCAGCTCCATCAGTGAGCATGTGCTTAAGATGTCTGGGCATGCAAACAAACTCCAAAGCTTGGGTATAGTGATTCCTAATGCTTTGGGGATTTACCGTGTCCTCCAATCACTACCACCAAGTTACAAGAACTTTGTGATGAACTACAATATGCAAAGCATGAACAAGCAGTTGCCAAAACTCTTTTCCATGTTAAAATCTGCAGAAATGGAGATCAAGAAAGAGCACCAAGTGTTGATGGTCAATAAGACCACCAAATTCAAGAAAGGCAAGTCTAAGCAAAAGGGACACTTCAAGAAGGGTGGTAAGAAAGTTACCGCACCGACGAAGA
The DNA here is from genome assembly GCA_916181665.1 of Avena sativa. Classification (NCBI taxonomy): domain Eukaryota; kingdom Viridiplantae; phylum Streptophyta; class Magnoliopsida; order Poales; family Poaceae; genus Avena; species Avena sativa. Next base: position 157,188,027 of record OV702294.1, on the reverse strand, counting down.
AGACCAAGGCTGGACCTAAGCCTCATACTGAGTGCTTTTACTGCAAGGGAGAAGGTCACTGGAAGCGGAATTGCCCAAAGTACTTGGCGGATTTGAAGAACGGCAACATCAAGAAGAAAGGTATATCCGATATACATGTTATTGATGTGTATCTCACTAGTACTCGTAGTAGTGCCTGGGTATTTAATACTGGTTCGGTTGCTCATATTTGTAACTCGAAACAGGTGCTGCAGAATAAACGGAAGCTAGCGAAGAACGAGGTGACGATGCGCGTAGGAAATGGATCAAAGGTTGATGTGATCGCGGTCGGCACGCTACGTCTTCATCTACCATCGGGATTAGTTTTATACTTAAATAATTGTTATTTGGTGCCTGCGTTAAACATGAACATTATATCGGGATCTTGTTTATTGCGAGACGGTTACTTGTTTAAGTCCGAGAATAATGGTTGTTCGATTTATATGAGTAATATGTTTTATGCACATGCACCTTTTATAGATGGTATATTCTTGTTGAATCTCGATAGTGGAAATACACATATTAATAACATTGAAGCTAAACGTTTGAAATTGAGCGATAACTCGACCTATATGTGGCACTGTCGTCTTGGTCACATTAGAGTGAAGCGTATGAAGAAACTCCATTCCGATGGACTTCTTGAATCACTTGATTTCGAATCACTTGAAAGATGCGAAGCATGTCTGATGGGTAAAATGACTAAGACTCCATTTTCTGGTATGATGGAGCGAGCTACGGACTTATTGGAAATCATACATGCCGATGTGTGTGGTCCAATGAGTGTAGAATCGCGCGGTGGATATCGTTATGTTCTTACCTTCACGGATGAATTGAGTAGATATGGGTATATCTATTTCATGAAACATAAGTCTGAAACTTTCGAGAAGTTTAAGGAATTTCAAAGTGAGGTGGAGAATCAACATAACAAGAAGATTAAATTTCTACGTTCTGATCGTGGAGGTGAATATCTAAGTTACGAGTTTGGCGAGCATTTGAAGAAATGCGGAATACTTTCACAATTGACACCGCCGGGAACACCACAGCGTAATGGTGTGTCCAAACGTCGTAATCGAACTCTCTTAGATATGGTTCGTTCTATGATGTCACTTACAGATTTACCGCTATCATTTTGGGGTTATGCATTAGAAACAACCACATTCACCTTAAATAGGGCACCATCTAAATCCATTGAAACGACACCGTATGAATTATGGTTTGGGAAGAAACCTAAATTGTCGTTCCTTAAAGTTTGGGGGTGCGAAGCCTATGTAAAGAAGTTACAGCCGGACAAGCTAGAACCCAAAGCGGAAAAATGCGTCTTCATAGGATATCCAAAAGAAACTATTGGGTATACCTTCTATCATATATCCGAAGGCAAAATCTTCGTTGCCAAGAATCGATCCTTTCTAGAGAAGGAATTTCTCTCGAAAGAAGTGACTGGAAGGAAAGTAGAACTCGACGAGGTTGTCGAACCTTCTCTCGAACTTGCGAGTAGCGCAGCACCGGAAAAAGTTCCTGTGGTGCCTGCACCAATAAGAGAGGAAGCTAATGATGATGATCATGAAACTTCGGTTGTAGTTGCTACAGAACCTCGCAGGTCAACGAGAACTCGTACCGCTCCTGATTGGTATGATCCCGTTATGAGTGTCATGTTGGTGGACAACACCGATGACCCTGCGACATATGAGGAAGCAATGATGAGCCCAGATTCCAATAAATGGCAAGAAGCCATGAAATCCGAGATTGGATCCATGTACGAAAACCAAGTATGGACTTTGGTGGACTCACCGGATGGCCGAAAGGCTGTCGAGAACAAATGGATTTTCAAGAAGAAAACAGATGCTGATGGTAATGTTACTGTCTATAAAGCTCGACTTGTCGCAAAAGGGTTTCGACAAATTCAAGGAGTTGACTACGATGAGACTTTCTCACCAGTAGCGAAGCTAAAGTCTGTGAGGATTTTGTTAGCAATCGCTGCATATTATGATTATGAGATATGGCAGATGGATGTCAAAACAGCGTTCCTCAATGGAGACATTGATGAAGAGTTGTATATGATGCAACCCAAAGGTTTTGTCAATCCTAAAGATGCTAACAAGGTATGCAAACTTCAACGGTCCATATATGGATTGAAGCAAGCATCCCGAAGTTGGAATCAACGTTTTGATAAAGAAAACAAAAGTTTTGGTTTTATACAAACTTATGGAGAAGCTTGTATTTACAAGAACGTGAGTGGGAGCTCTGTAGCATTCTTAATACTATATTTAGATGACATATTGTTGATTGGGAATGATGTAGACCTTCTTAATAGTGTCAAGGAATATTTGAATAATAGTTTTTCAATGAAAGATCTTGGCGAAGCAGCTTACATATTAGGCATAAAGATTTATAGAGATAGACCGAGACGCCTAATATCATTGTCACAAAGTACATATTTGGACAGAGTTCTAAAGAGGTTTGGAATGGAAGATAGGAAGAAAGGGTTCTTGCCCATGTTGCCCAATACGACCTTGAGTAAAACTCAAAGTCCAGCAACGGCAGAAGATAGAGAAAGGATGAGTAAGACTCCTTATGCCTCAGCCATAGGATCTCTAATGTATGCCATGCTATGTACTAGACCCGAGATTGCATATGTTGTTAGTTTGACTAGCAGATATCAAAGTGATCCAGGAGTGGATCATTGGACAGCGGTCAAAAACATCCTTAAGTACTTGAGAAGAACTAAGGATATGGTTCTTTCTTATGGAGGTGATGAACAACTCGTTGTTCATGGTTACACCGATGCTAGTTGGAACACCGATCCGGATGATTCTAAATCTCAATCTGGATACGTATTTACTTTGAATGGTGCAGCAGTTAGCTAGAGGAGTGCAAAGCAAAGCGTTGTGGCGAGATCTTCAACTGAATCGGAATACATAGCTGCTTCGGAGGCTTCACAAGAAGCGATATGGATGAGTCATTACAGAGCTCGGTGTGGTTCCAGGTGCGCTGGACCCAATGGCTATCTTCTGTGATAACATGGGCGCCATAGCCAATGTGCAAGAACCAAGGTCACTCAAGAAGCTGAAGCACATCAAGCTACGTTTTCACGCTATTCGAGAACATGTACAAGATGGTGACATAAAGATTTGCAAAGTATACACAGATCTGAATGTGGCGGATCCATTGACTAAACCTCTCCCGAGGGCAAAACATGACCAACACCAAACTGCCATGGGTGTTCGGTATATTACCATGTAATCTAGATTAGTTGACTCTAGTGCAAGTGGGAGACTGTTGGAGATATGCCCTAGAGGCAATAATAAATGTAGTTATTATTATATATTTGTGTTTATGATAAATGTTTACATTCATGCTATAATAGTATTAACAAGGAAACATTAATACTTGTGTGATTTGTAAACTAAATTAGAGTCCCTGGTAAAGCCTCTTTATAATACTAGCTTGTTGGTTAATAAATGATTGTGGTTTCCCAATCATGAACATTGAGATGTTATTAACAACAAGATCATATCGTTAGGAGAATGATATGATGGACATACTCCTATAGATAAGTGTAGCATAAAGATCAAGTCATTTTAATAGTTCAATTGCTATATGATTTCTGATACATAGTAACCTAATTCCTTCGACCATGAGATCATGCATATCACCATCACTAGAAGGGTGCTTTGATGACATCAAACACCACACCGTAACTGGGTGGTTATAAAGGTGGCATTGAGTGTTCGGAAAGTATGGGTTGAGACACATGGATCAAGAGTGGGATTTGTCCATTCATATGATGGATAGATAAACTCTGGGCCCTCTCGGTGGAATGTCATCCAATTGGCTTGCAAGCATGTGACTGGCTCACAAGGGATCACATATCACGGGAAAGAGAAAAGAGTACTTATCAGTAACAAGGTTGAACTAGGTATGCAGAGATACCGACGATCAAAACCTCGAATAAGTAAACTATCGTGAGACAAAGGGAAATTGGTATCGTATGTAAGTGGTTCATTCGATCGCAAAGTAATCGTAGAAATATGTGGGAGCCATATGAATTTCCAGATTCCTCTATTGGTTATTGTTCGGAGAAGTGTCTCGATCATGTCCGCATAATTCACGAACCGTAGGGAGACACACTTAAGGATTCGATGTTGTTGAGTAGTTATGGAATGATGAGTAAAAGACCGAATGTTGTTCGGAGTCTCGGATGGGATCTCGGATATCACGAGGAGATCCGGAATGGTCTGGAGAATGAGATTCATATAAAGAAAGTCATGTTTCGGGGTTGGAGAATGGTTCCAGTGTTTTCATCGGGAATGTTCTAGAAGGGTTCGGAAGGTCTGGCACTCCGGAGGGGAAGGGTACATGAATGTGTCATAAGAAGTTGGAATGGTTGCATCATGTACTAGGTGTCATCGCTGAGCAAAATAAAGGGATAAATCAAATCCTAGTTTGAAAAGTCAAACGCCAATTTGAAAAGTCAAACGGCAAGTTTTGCTTGGTGGAGGGAGAGTAGGAAACCTACTTGGGGAGGAGTTCCTCTCCCTCCACCGCCGGCGTTGGAGGCCGAGTTGGGGGAGGACTCCCTCCCCCTTGGCCGCGCCCTCCCACCTGTATAAGGACGGGCAGGGCTGCCCCTCTAGCACACACCTCTCACCACCCAAACCCTAGCCCTAAGCCGCCGGCGCCACCACCCCCTGCTGCTGCCGCCGCCTAGGGCACCACCAACTCGCCGAGTTGGGGTGAAACCCTAACCCTAGCCGCCGGCTAGGCTCCTTCCTTGGTGCCTCTACCCTAGATCGCCAAGGCCTCTCTCATAGTCCACCATACTCGCTCCGGCTTAAGGCGAAGCCCTGCGAGATCTCCCCTCTACTTCCGGTACCACGCCGTCGTGCTGCCGGAATCGCGAGGAGAGTGCTACAACCTCCGCTGCCTGCTGGAACAAGGGATAGGAAGGTCTTCATCGAGTACCGAACGTGTGACCGACTGCGGAAGCGCTGCCGGAATGCAGCGCCGGAAGGATCGTCTACACGATCTTGAGATCGGCAAGAGTACGACTACATCACCCACGAGAATCCGCTCTCGTTAAACACTTTGAAATCTTCGGGGGTGAGTTATTCCATCGACTCGTTGCTACAATCTATTAGATAGATCTTGGCTTGTTTGTTTGTATGCGGTAGAAAATTTTTGTTTTCCATTCTACGAACCCCTACACATTTTCCACCGCCTCCTGCTTGACGATGATGTCGTCGTTGCCGCCCTCGTCATTACCGTCCTCGATGTAGAGCTTGGCGTTAGAGTGGTTGACGGTGCCCTCCTCGTTCGAGTGATGCCGGGGATGGGGTAGACCTCCCCGGCTACAGGTCATGGCAGATTGTGGTGGCGCGACGCACCTTGTGCTCCCAGTCGAGCCACTCCTTCCAATAGGCCTTGCTCTGGTAGGCAGGGTCCCATCGTAGGGCCGGTAGGAGGCCCCTGATCCGGCGGCGGATCTCCTCCTTCATCCCTTTGCCCTCATTGGGCACGGGCGGCACCGGGACACGGTCCCGGTTGAGGTGCCAGCCGGTAGGGAGGGACAAGTTGTTGTGCTGGATGCCCCATTGCTTCCTCCAACGATGCTCGCACTCCGTGATGCGGAAGTACTGGCGATCACGACGCTCTCCCTCCGGCCGCGGTGGCGGAAGAGCCTCCACGTAGTGGCCCCGGAAATCCTCTGGCCGCGGCGGAGGCGGCAGGGACGTGCCACGGAGGAAGGCCGGCATCCGGCCGGAGTGCTGGCTGCTAGAGCCAGACACCTCATGGTCGTTTTTGCCCCTTCCCTTCTTCAGCCACGATGGCATCTTCATCGTTCGCGGTGGTGGTGGCGGCGGCTAGGGTTTGTGATGGCGAGAGGTGAGGAGTGCGGCACCGACTGGCGCAGAGTTAAATAGACTCTTCTCCCGCGGACAGGCGTAGCTTCCCGCTCCTTCGCCATCAATGTCGGCGCGAGAACGCAGGCGGCGCCCAGTGGGTCAGTGTGTCGTCGCGTCGCCATTGATGGCGCAGGCTGCAGTCGGTCAGCCTTCCGCGCAGCGCCTCTGAATCCTGCCGCGGTTGCGTCTGGATCGGTGCCGTTGACCACGTCTGAAATCAATGCCGCGTGTAGCTGGCGGGTGGGCCAGTGGCACGCGCGGGCACTACGTCTGCCTTGTCCGCGCGTGTCCGGGTCAACGCAACCGAGCCTCATATTAGATACACGGATGGGTCGGGTCGGGCAGGTTTCGTCGGATGGGTCGGCCCGCTGGGGCGCCGCGCACGCCCCACGTATCCGCACGGAAAGTTTCGTACACGCGCAGACCGTTTGGGTCGGCCCGGTGGAGATGCCCTTATGCCGATGGCAGGTGTCCCATGTCACGACAGGTTTCGTTGTGGGTGTGTGTGCGGTGATGAGATCAGCTGGCAAGAGAGGTCAGACCGGATGAGGCTGGTCATAGCGGGCGTAACTTCACTGGTAACTAAGATCCAAGTGAGCATTTTTGCTTATATAACAATGATCTAATGATGACAGAGATAAATTGAGTAACTAGCTATGTTAGTGCACATACCAAAACAAAGTGTATCTATAATCTAATTTAGTATGACATTGCATGTTATCACATCTAAGTTACTTTTCACTATAAAGATGGTAACTTAGACTAATAACATATGCTTCATATTACTCTCCATGCCGGCATGATGCACCGGCTGGGGCACAGCCTGTCAAGTCGATAGAGAGAGAGGCGGGGAGAAAGCTCATCCGCAGCCTGGAGGGCCATAGTCGTATGCAGCAGTCGTAGCTACGCAGTACTACTCCCTCCGTTTTAAAATATAAAATGTTTTAGCTTTATAAAGTAAATGTATCTAGATTAATTTTAGTATATAGGTTCAGCCAAGTTTAGAATGACTCTACACATTAAAAATAGTATAAATACATTTTCTTTACAAACTAAAACATCTTATATTTTAAAACGGATGGAGTACAACACATCTCTGTCAGTCTGTCCGTGGCATGGGAAGATGTACAGCTAGTACTACGCGTCTCCTGTGACTCTGTGAGGCAGGAGCCCCAGGCTACATGGCTGCTCGTACGATTTTCTATCGTTTTCAACTGTGTTGGTCGATCTTCAAACTCTCGGGAGCTGGGCAGAAGCCTTTGACCGTGGAGGGTATGGATAATTGGATATGGTCGACAGTACAGCGCGCGCTTGCCTGGTTGCCTCCTCTTTACTGCTTCTCCTTGGTTGCCACTTTACTGCCCTGTACAGGAGCTCCTGTATGCGACCTCATTGCCTACATCCAATACTTTCATATACTGCACATTTAGCGTATGGAATAGTAGCGTATACGACCGGTACAGTGCTACCGCGTGACGCACATGCGTTTTCATATTATTTCTGCAGAGTGAATCTCTCTGTCTGTCTTGGTGTTCACCACTCCATTGCGCAAAGAACGGTCAAAGCACTCGTTATATTTGCATGCATAGTAGTCTGTTTTGGAACAAGCACGTAAGCAGCAGCGAGTTGCCGTTCCATCACTATGCTCTGCCTGCTCCTCCCCCGGTGGTACGTCGCTCGGACTGGTCATGTTGGACCGAGGAGGCATATCCGTACGCCGCTCGGCTTGCATTGCTCGCCACATTGGACATGATGTACTCGACCTCACTCAATGCCCTGAATTCGATCGTCGTACAGCGCCGGACGGGACGGTACGTGTGCCGCGGTCAAATTACTCCGGGCCGGTGGTAAAAACAGGAGCATCTCTGCCTGCCTGCCTGCCTGCCTGCCTGCCTGATGCATATGGCAACTGGCAAGACGGCGAATGAGGCCAAGGGGTAAATACCGCGTACGGCAGGGGTAGTGTAGGTGTAGGCAGCGCCGTACGTACGGTGAGAGCACGGCCGCCTGGCCGCGCGCGCCGGGAGCGGCGCACGACGGACGGAAATTAAGCTGCCGCCTGCCGGGATGGTAGACGGATGGGTGGCCACTGGCCACTGGCCAGGGAGCAACGTCGTTGCTGCTGCTGCCGCTGCGGTACGGACCGGCCGGCCGACTGTGCAGAATTGAAACTAGTATGGCCCAGCCCACGCCGCGTGTCGCCGGAGCCAAAAACTGGCATCCGCACTGCGTGCGTCGGGCAGGGGGTAGCGCCCCTTGCTGTGCGCCCATGCATGGGTGCATGCACCAATGCCCGGTCCATGTTTACGCCCGTATACGCTGAATGGGACCTCTAGATGACACGCAAGGAATAAATGCTGCTCCTGTCTGTCACGGGCATGCTCCGTGTCTGGTTTTGGACCATCTGATTATCCTTTTGATCTAATAACTGGTCACTTGGTCACATAGTACTAGGAATATGATTTTTGGCACCGCAGTCGTCACAGCCAGCCTTTCTAATCCAGAGCACGATAGTAGAAAACGCTGCGATCCTCTAGTACTACTCCATCTGGTTCGTGTCTGTTTTTCTAACCTAACCGTATACATGCTACTATCACGGGAGCGAAGATCCTTTTTGTGTTAGTATACGTTGCTAACGATGTTACTTAAAATATGGGAGTGTCTAGATCTCATGCGCCTGAGAATTAGTTATGTCTAAGTCGCTGATGTCATCCTAATATTTGTGCTAATTCTCAGTTGCAACCTAGTTGCAACTTATAAGATTTGTACTAGTTCTCAGTTACAACCTAGTTACAACTCATTAAATTCTCAGTTACATCTGAGTTGTAACTTATGTGTAGCACGAATCACGAGGTAAATCAAACGGTGAAAGAGACGACTGAGACTTAAGAAGTTCTCAGGCGCCTGAGAACTAGCAAATCCGTTAAAATATAATCCCTCCGTCCGAAAGTAGATGTCTCAGATTTGTTAAAATTTAGATGAATCTAGACACTATTTACCATATAGATTCATTCAAATTTTGAAAAACTTGAGACATCTATCTTAAAACGGAGGGAGTATTACACTAGCATGTGTCCTCGTCGCAACTGCTGGCATGCACGCACAGGTTACAGAAAAATGCGAGTACCAAGCCTCCAACTCGTAATTGAACTTGAGCTGCATCTATTAATGCCTGGATCTCCACCGCGCCTTATTTTCTTGGTGCGTCGCTATCAGACCAATTAGCGTGTTCACTATTTTCCACCCACTTGTTCTTCTTCAGACATTCAGGCTCCGTTCGATCTGGAGGAATTTCAAAGGAAAAAGTACAGGAATAAAAAACGAAGGAAAACTACCCAGAGCAGCGTTCGGGTTGCAGGATTGCTCCCATCGAATTCCTTTGGAAAGTTTCCGTAGCCTATATTTTTCACAGGAAAACAAAAATCCACATAAACCTCAGGGAAACTTTCCTTCGGTCTGAATCGCGGCATGCCTTGCAGAAAAGGTAGCTCAGCCACCACTAATTACTGGTTATTTTATACTGACAAGTAGGCCATGGCTTTTCTACGTCCGTGTTTTGTTGGATTCCCGTGATCAGCTATCCCGTGTTCCGAACGCTATGCCTTACAAAATTTCCTACGGATTCTGATCCTCTATTTTCTCGCTCGACAACTTTTCTGTTCCTACGCTCCTTTTGATTCCCTTGTTTTAAAATCCTTCAGTCCGAACGGGGCCTCACGTTTTCACCTAGTCGATCTGCCATGTGCTATACACGGAAAATAAATATATTCGCGGAAAAAAGGCCAATGGCCTGAAATAGAGGGAGGGAGAGAGAGAGACATATTTTATCACTGGTCGTGGTCACCTCCTTCTGTTGCCATGTCGACGCCAGATCCGCCATCGCCTCAATAAAAATTTGTCTCCCATGCACGGTGGCCGCCGTTTCACCAGGCAGGGCCAGTGAGTTACGCTGATGTGGCCATCGGCAACCAATATCTCCATCGAATTTAATACAGTACTGTATGTTTCATATCTGCGGGGAAAAGACACGCGGTGACCTAGCTAGCGGAACACAGTGCGATCTACCCGTCGATCATCAGTCGATTTTGTAGGGGCCGGGCCGGCAACTCGATCGACGTCGATAGATATCGCTGTCCCCTTTCTGACGCCATCAATTTTCGACGTTGATACCATCCCTCCAAGTCAAAGTTCCCACGCTGCATGCATTGCACGTCCTATCGGACTGAATTGAGTGCCAGTTAACGTATAAACCTGGAGCCTAAGACTTTCGTACGTTCAAGTATGAAAACTATGTTGTTAGGATCCTTTGCACCATCAAACCGTAATCAAAATCACTTAAAGTTTGGATCACCGTGTTGGAAGCACGAGCAATTCATCACATAATTTAATTCATAAGAACACTAGGTAAAACATGACACTAGAGACATGGATTAAACTAGGCATGTCAATTACCCTTCCGTTCTGAAATATAAGTTGTTTTAGCCTTTTTTAAAAAAAAAATACACGTATCTACACGACGATCGCCCCGTCGATCATCGGTCAATTTTGTAGGGGCCGGCCCACGCCACTGGATCGACGTCGAGTTAAGCTACCAGTGCTCATGCACAGGGAAATCGCTGTCACCTTTCTTACGCCATCAATTTTCGACGTTGATGCGATCCCTCCAAGTCAAAGTTTCCACGCTGCATGCACGTCCTATCGGAATGAACTGATCGCCACTTAACGTCTACACCTGGAGCCTAAGAGTTTCGTACATTCAAGTATGAAAACTAAGTTCTTGTTATCTAGGATCCTTTGCACCATCAAACCGTAATCAAAATCACTTAAAGTTGGATCACCATGTTGGAAGTACGAGCGATTTATCATATATAATTTAATCCATAAAAACAGCAGGTGAAACATGACACTAGAGACATGGATTAATCTAGGCATGTCAATTACCCCTTCCGTTCTGAAATATAAGTTATTTTAGCCTTTAAAAAACACGTATCTAGACGACCGTTAGTACGTAGGTTAGGTTCATTTATTTTGTTTCAAATCTACACGCTAAAATACATCTAGATACATGCGTTTTCAGAAAAGCGATAAAACATCTTATATTTTAAAGCGGAGGAAGTATTAGAGAAGATGAACAAAATATATTTAAATTGATTGCTAGGACAACAAACTCTAGCATGATCTTGAACAAAGGAATTAGGTACACGTGTAGTGTAGAAGAGGAAATGTTCGCATTGGCAACCGCCATGTTGTCGAAGAGGTTGTCAATGTTGGGGAAGTAGTCGTTGTCGGGGAAAAAGTTGCCGGCGTTTGTGGTAGCGTCCGTGATGAAGAAGCCAGTAGTCATGCGATAGTGATCCCTAAAAACCTCATCACCCCTCTTTTGTACAAGATCGCAAGAGGCAGATTCCAGAGGCCTAATGTCCCGTCTTTCGGTGTGCATGCTGGAAGACGAGATGGATAAGACCTTTGTGGCGGTGTAGTGTTCTGGAACCAAGCGGCAGCAAGCCGTGATGTGATTTTCCTCTCTGTAGAGGAACGACCTCTCTTTTATAGGCATGGTATGAGAGGTAAAAATGTGGTGTCGAGGTTATTGAGGAAGGCGGGATCCCATCGACGTAGAGGGATAGGGCGAAGAGATTTGGGAGAGGATTCGCCCGTCGCGAGAGAGAATGGGAGGTGAGCGGCTCCGCTTGTAGATGCCCTTTGCAATTGGGAGCTGCGAGCTAGTTGGGCATTAGTAAGGACTTCCGGTCCCGATCTACCAGGGAAGACCAATTTGTTCCACAGAGCTGGGAGGAAGATCGGACAGCTGGGAACGTTGATATGGCGTGTGTGGAACTTTGGACTGAATTTTGATGTCCTAATAGGAAGCCAATTTTGGTGCTTTGTTGGACTTAGTCTAAACTACCATGTGGCCTCCACACATTTATTACCTGTCTTAAAAAATGAGTGAATTACATTTTTTACCCTCTACTTATGCATTGATGACACTAATTACCCTATGTAGTGAAAACTCATCGAAATTACCATGTTTATAAGCTTTAAACCCTCATTTTCTGATGCATATCTATTGGGCAAGATGTAAGGTGACGATTGAACTTCAAAATTATCGAGATGGCAACAAAGAATAGAACATTTGGTGCAGAGAAGGATAGATATGATCGACGACGACGTTCTCCGATCTTCACATATTTTGTGGCAGCACATCGTCCTAACATGTCAGCCTTATCTAAGAACAAGTGTTGAATGCTAAAACAGGACAAAATCATGCTTAAAATTTTCTTAAATAGGACATTTAGGTACAACTTCTACTAAATAGGATAATTAGTGTCTCAAATACATAAATAGAGGGTAAAAAGTGGAATTCCAACAGTCTATGGCCACTTCGGTTGTTCGTATAGACATAGTATAAACGAGTACGTTTGCTCAAAAAAAAAACGAGTACGTGGAGATGAAGACAAAGTTTGTAATTTGCAGCGACATGGAAGACTCCTTAGTTTTAGTCAAAAACACAGAGCAGATGATGAACTTAACAAGTCACCAACTCACCTTGCATGAAAACAATGTGATGATTAGTCTGACAGGTGTTCGGCGGCAATGTGAGTTGTCAATTTTGGATACCGAACTTTTAATAAAAGGCTATGTGTATCAATCGATGCAGAGACCAGGGTTTTACCCCTTCTCGAAAAAAAAAAGGTGTTCGGGCTCCGGATACATACGTCCGCGGCAGGCCGGCCGGGTCGCAGTCGAGCAACTCTCAACGTCTCCACCAGCAGATGTGCATGCCATGGGCGCGTGCTGCATGGATGCGTGCATGCAATACGTGGGCGCTACCTGCTACGACGACAACTGAGCCGTATATACTTGGTGTTATTACTACGATCGACGACTCAATTGGTACTTGTACATAGCGACAGGCTGATAGCTCACTGTAAACGACCGATAGGTATGTCTCGATGGATGGAAAACAAAATGACAGAGAGACAGTTAGGCCATCTCCATCGCGGTAAGTTGCGGGTCATTTTACCGACAGATAATTGTCGACGGGGCTGACGCAGCGGCAAACCAGGAGAGGGAAGGGAACGGAGAGTGAAATGGTCAAGTGGATGCATAATACGTTGGCCAGATCGATCTTATTGCCATCGACGAGCTGCCTGCTGCCACTATAATCCATTGTCGACATGCGAACGTCATGTTTGTTTGGGAAGAGGATATGCACGTGTAACATGTAGTAGTGCCGTGAGACGGGACACGAACGTCCCAACCACCGCCCCCTCTTGAAAAGATACTAGGAAAGATGGTGCGGCGACACGCACCCGTGGCAGACTCAGGTAGACGTAAAGAATAGAGAAATTATTTCTCAAGATGTGATCTAAAAGTAATGAGGGCAGCATAGCTTAGACATGGTAAGAGACGACACATCATCATCCAGCATACATATAGCAAATTACAATATAGCTCATTGAGATGGAATGAAGCTTTAACAAAAAGAGAAATCCACAGTATCACATAACATATAATTTACTGCTACCACATAAAACCGACAGAAGGATAAAACATTGATTGTTTAGGTTGTGATGACATAGAGTATAACGTACGGACGACTCCAATGTTTCATTAGAGTATCCTCTTGATTCTTATCACATAGATAGTTCGATAATCATGGTCTTAATGATCAAGCGGAAGAAACACTGGCAAGTCCTGAGACTACCAAGCCAATAAACATGCTGGAAATCATAAAAAAGGCCAATTTCCTTTAATTATGCAAGACAACTGTCCAATGCATCGCAATGTTTAAAATGTTACATCAGGAAAAATGCAAACATTTATTCTTTGCAACTTAGCCATACCTATAAGAATATACCTAAACAAAGAACCAAAATTTTAGAAAATGTTATTATGAGAATTAGTAATATGGCAAGATAGCACACCTAAGCCAGCTGGTCAGTAGAAAGGCATTGCACGAATATACCTAGAGCTTGCTATCTATCTCATGAATTGACACTGAGAAAAAATTCAGTAAATGTGGCATAGATAGCCATATCAACTATAGCAAGAATAGGGTCAGAGGTCATCACTGTCAATACCATGTCAAAAGGTATAGAAATCTAGGAAGGACTTGCTTCTCCTTCTTTTGTGTCTATAGGTACTGTATTATTGTCTACATCAAACAACTTCTGTTGTGTGAATGTAGCCTACACAATTAGATAACTCAAACCTGACAGGCTGTGTATATATAAGGACCTGCAAATAAACATGCTAGAGAAAGAAGTATCCAGCAAGCATCTGCTTCGTCTTCCAGATCGGTATTGTCATCCCTCTGTACTTGGCTACTTGAGGTCCCTGTTATTAGACGGTGGTATTGACCGCTTGTGTTGGTGCAGCATCCAAATCTATAACGTTGACATCTGTTCCATACTTACATGAAACCAATACATCAGTATGACACAGAGAAGGGAGATAATAGTCGCTAGTGTGCTAATATTTATTTTTGGCAGTCCTTTGTCTATATTTAACAGATTACTCACTAATATGGCATCAGGAGCTAACTTAAATATAAGTGCACCAATTTGAAACAATGAGGCCTTGCATTGTGGCCTTCTGCAATTCAAAATAATCAGGCGATGTAAAATAAATTAGTAGTTGTTTAAGAGAATGATACACTTAATCACAGACTATAGTTAAAACGGAAGCTATATATGAGTTTCTAGAATATATTTATAGTACTCCCGAAATGATAAGAGAACAGACCATCCTACCAATGCATCTAGATTGGGACCTGGCATGATGGTTTAGATTTTTTGGAACATGTCACAACCCAAAAAAAATTGGAAGTAAAATCAAGAGGAACAGATTGCATCACGATAGGAAACATCTTTACTAAGATCTAACATGAATATCATCGGAAAAAGGAGGTAGACTACGAATGAGTTGTAGCATATAGCTTTCTTGGTCTTTTACTCGCAATGGCAAGCAAAAAAAAGTCATCTATGTAGCTTCTTGGTCATATAAAGCTCATGACAGTCCTATTTGCTCAAAGTTCTACTTTGCACATTGGATTTAAAAGATAGTGCCCTTCTTAAATCAAAAATGAATCAATGCATCCGTGAACTATGTGGTACAATCGGCGGTAAAATGAATAGAAATAATCTTAAGAAAGTGTAATGAACATACAATTTGATCTTACATAAGCAGTCTTAAACGTTAATGTTGGATAGAATATGTAGTGAAAAAATAAAGGCTATAGTGACCTGATAAAGAACAATCTATCTCTCTAATTACCGATGTATGTATAGAATAGAAGAGAAGCCGGGAAAGAAAATCAGATTTTCCGTCTGCACATGGCACTTCCGTTTTGCATTGCATAAGTTTTAGCCTACAAATACATAACAGAAGCATCGAGTTGTAGGTTCTAATATTAGTTTGTCAACTCAGAAAATAATAATGCCAAGTAAAGCGATGTGTGACAGAAATCGTATATCATAAACTTGAATTTCTTTTTTAGAATACTTTTAAGCATCACCTTAGAGCCTACATTCTTGCTTCCTTCCTTTTCTTCACAACAAATTGCAGTGAACTACAATATGGCAGGAAAAACCCTCACCATGGAATTGTTCTAACATAAATAGAGGTGCATTTCAAACTTCAACTTTGGACAGGAATGATAATTGAAATTAGAACATAGTAGTAGACGGTGCCACTCGTTACCTTAGGTGATCATAGATTTCATAAAGGAAGGCATGATGATTGGTATTCCTTAATTCGTGCAAAACCTTGGTAGCACCCAAAATAGATCAAAAGTACTCGGACTCGTTGAGGTTCCAATAATGGACATTCCCTAGAGGAACCTTCGAACCCAAACTATATGGGTCTTTGCTCATTTATCTATATATGATAGAAAATATTAATAAAGGAAAAAGGAAGTTATTATTATTGTTCTCTCAAAGCTGTCAAGAATAGACAAAATGCATGTAAAATTCAGGCTTCTAGAAAAGAAAGCAGGAACATAATGGTAGCACAATCCATATGTGCCTATGTGAATTTCCTTTCTTTGAGGATCCAGTGAACTACAACATTTTTTTGGAAGGTAAACAGTAAACAAATAGCCTATGGTATGATGATGATCATCCAGACCATAGATTAACAATTTACTGAAATATCTTTCAACTTACGCGCAATACCTCATACTTTACTGAAGTCAAGCAGCAAACAGATTAATAAGGTGAGTGTCACGAAAATCCAAAATTAGGAGTGAGAAACCCCTGAATTAACATAAAAGAAAGCAAACACATCTATCTAAGATCTCAACCAGAACTAACTACATCATTCATACCGACTCATGGAGCAAAGCTAAATGTGTAGCCGTAGCAATCACAACACATAAGCAACCTCATGGATCCTCCACCAACAACGTCTCCAGGATACAGAACAAAAAGGCACATATATGGAGGAAGGAGGACGTACCTGAGTATTTGTTCCTCCAGCTCCTCTTTCTTCTAGTTCTCCTCCTTGGAATCAAAGCCCTTCTTTACAGGGGAATGCAGAAGCCGAACATGGCTCACCTCGCAGGAGACATAGACAGAGAGGGGGGGGGGGGGGACTGCAGCAGCCTAACATGGATCACCGCTCAGATGGACTCTCGAGGAGTCGTGGAGGCGCTTGCTAGGGGAGTCTGTCGCCATAGCCACCTGCACATCGTCCTGAAAAACATAGAGAAGAGACAAATGGTGAAATTATATCTAGAAAGAAAGAAAGAAAAAGATTGGACTGGAGATTTACCTTCACGCGGGACTGCAGCAGCCTAACATGGATCACCGCTCAGATGGACTCTCGAGGAGTCGTGGAGGCGCTTGCTAGGGGAGTCTGTCGCCATAGCCACCTGCACATCGTCCTGGAAAACATAGAGAAGAGACAAATGGTGAAATTATATCTAGAAAGAAAGAAAGAAAAAGATTGGACTGGAGATTTACCTTCACGCGGGACTGCAGCAGCCTAACATGGATCACCGCTCAGATGGACTCTCGAGGAGTCGTGGAGGCGCTTGCTAGGGGAGTCTGTCGCCATAGCCACCTGCACATCGTCCTGGAAAACATAGAGAAGAGACAAATGATGAAATTATATCTAGAAAGAAAGAAAGAAAAAGATTGGACTGGAGATTTACCTTCACGCGCTTGAAATCGGGCATCGCTGCACATCAAATGGTGAGGCACCGTGCCGGAGGCGGAGTAAGTGGCCGAGGCAGAAGGTGGAGCTCTAGGCACCGCAGCTAAAAATTAAGAGGAGCACGAGCGCGACGACGGCCACGAAGGCCCGGCGCGACTCCCCATCTCCCGTTGTTCCGCAGCGACGACGGCAGCGATAGTTACATCATGGACCTGAGGCATAGAGGCGGGAATGGAGGAGGCCTTGCGCTGCCGTTTAACGCACCGGCCCCTCCTCGTCGTCACCTTCTTCTCCAGCGGCTGGCGTGGCGCCGGTCACGGGTTCTCTGGATCGATTAAAGAGGAGGCATACGGCGAACATAGTGGGCGAGGGCGTCGAGCCTAATGCAAGGATGCAGGCGGCGGTTTGGGGAGGATGAGAGGACAGGAGATGAAAGAGAAGAGCTTCCCCAACCTGCGGGGCTCCGCCCTGCACCATCCCCGCTGCCAGAAGCCGCTGCTCTGCAGCCCGGCCGTCGCCTCCCTCTCGCCTTCCCCTGTGGCCGCCGCCTCCTTCCTGGTTAACGGCGGCAGGGGAGAGCTCAGGCGGGGAGGAGGTCTGAGCAGTGGTGGTTGGGCAGAAGGAAGTCGACCAGAGCGAGGGAGGCAAGCTCTCGATTAGGAGGAGACATGGATAGGGATCGGAGAAAAAGAGGAATCTGGAAGGCTCCACCCACGAGCAAAGCGGTGCGGTTAAAATAAAGACGGGAATAAACTGGAAGTCTGGAACGCACAGGAAGCAGCGTGGAAAGCGGTGACCCGTTGAACCCGCACGACATCGTCCATACCAGGAGAACCGTAGAGGCCGTTACTGTAGATCACATCCACAGTAACGAAGTCTGATTTGGCAGCCCTAATCGATTGCTGAGACTCTTTCCTTTCATATATGTAGTGATGTAGTGATTTGATGGCATGGCCGGGCTGCAAGTACGGGAGACAAGGTGAATAATTAAAGGGCCAACACGGACAGTAGTGTACGTGGAGCGAACAGGGAAGGCGTACGTGCATATGCTAGCATCCATCATATTGCACGGCCAATGCATGGCTGCGAGGAGGCGAAAGTACTCGCCGAGGAAAAGAGAGAGTACACTGAGATGGGGAAAAGAGGGAACGAAACTACTCCTTCCGTTTAAAAATATAAGATGTTTTAGGTTTGTGAAGCAAATGTATCTAGACTTGTTTTAGTATATAGGTTCATTCAAGTTAGGGATGAATCTACACACTAAAAAAAGTCTAGATTTATTTTCTTCACAAATCTAAAACATCTTATATTTTGAAACGGAGAGAGTACATGAAAAGATGAGGGGAAATCGATGTGGAGGATCTATTCTTGTCCTGCTGCAACAGCTGTCCGGTATGGTTGTCATCTCCGGGTCCAGGCAGGCATGATTACGCACGTAGCTAAGAGCAATTTCAATAGTAAAGCCCACTGCCGACCGACTATATGAGGTTGCCACGTCACTTAGAGTCAACCTAATAGCCAACACATACAATAGCTAGATATAAGTTAGTACTATTTTATTAATATATGGCTCACTTCACATACTCACAAGGTGTCTAGGAGCATGTGCTGTAGCCGGCTATTAGTTAAGAGCCTGCTTCCATTCTCTCTCATCTTCATACTCATCCAACTAAGCAAAAAAATACTATTTTAATTCTTATAGTCAGCTGACTAGGACTTATTATACTTGCTCTAAGCTAGCTCGTGAAAAATGGTGCGTAGTCTCTATACTCTCTAGACTGCCAAGAGAAATTTTATTCCTGCCTTTGCTACTCTTCCAATGGGGGGGTATCAATATTTGTGGGTACGATGGCATAGAGTGCCTCGCGTACGTGCATATATATAACGATCGTACCGATCGGAAATACAAGAGGAGTCCGTATCGTGACAGGAGTCTGGACCGATAACAGACCAATGGTGTACACGGTTGGTACAATATACTCTCTATCTCTACTATCTAAAAAAGACAAACTGTTCCGTTTTCTGCCTCACCGCGTTTCCCTCTTTTCTTCGTCGCGCATCGCTCGCACGCGCACATGGGCCAAGCCCAACTAACAAAATACAATCTCGGTCGACGGTAGTTCTGCTCTCTCGAGCTCCTTCTTTCTCGCTGCCCTAACCCCATCTCTGTCGTGGCCGCCGCCACCGCTCCACTGGAGACAACGCTCCCTGCGACGGACGGTCGTCCCGTTCTGGCTACCGTTTGTGCTCGTCCCTGTCCCAAGTTTGTCTCACTCCAAGATGTCATGGAAACCATCGACGCCCGCCGCTCATGGCGAGGTCCGGATCCTCTTGGCCTTGTCGCTCCGATTTTCTCCGCTGATCCAGAAAGCCACCCCAAATCCCTCCAGGAGGCCAAACCTCTGTGCCCAAGGCGACATCATCAAGTCGCTCCGCCGATCATCCCTCCTCACCCCATGCGTCCCCACCTGACGCCATGGCGGAGAGAATGCACTCGCGCCGGAGGGCTTCTCCGTCCTGCGTGCTGATGTCACCACGGGAGGCCGCGCCTGGATGAGCAGCCAAGATCCAGAAGCCACGGTACACTCCGCGCGGGAAGCCGCCTCCACCCGGTTCGCCAGGGCCGCCTCCTCATGCTGCAGCGTCGGGTGCATCCTGGCCGAGGGACACAGACCGTGGGTGCCAGGATGGTAGGCTGTGTCGGCCTCTGCTGGTTTTGTAGAGAATCCTGAGATATAGCCAGTCATATTTTCTCTAGCACTTTGTGTCAGTGATATGGATATGCAGGACGACTCTAACCGTTTTGATCATTATTTGCACATATTTTTTCATGTCAGTCTTATATCTATTTGGTTATATTATCAGAATTTTATTACGTATGCGTTGTTTTAGCAACATTGATTCAATCCAGCTGAGAGCCATGTCTGCTGCAGCCATCTTAGGATTACAAAGAACCCACTTATTTTTTGTGTACTTGTGTATTCATGTATTCAGTAAATTAAGATAAATAGAACCATAATGGCGCATGTTAAAATATTTGCAGATGCAAGAATATATTACTCCCTCCGACCCATATTAGTTGACTCAAATTTGTCTAGATTTGGATGAATCTAGACACTATTTAGTATATAGATTCATCCAAATTTTGGCAAATCCAAGTCAACTAATATAGGTCAGCGAGAGTACATGTTTACAGTGTAGGTACATTTTTTCTTATATTCTCATGAAAAATGGAGCAGCAAATCAGGTTCATCAAATGTTGTATTTTGTTTTTTTCAAAATCTAACAAATAATAGTGCATCAAATCAAGTTCCTAATCAGTACACCGTCAGTGCAGTATAGTGCAGACTGTCGTTACAATCCCTTGGGCATCTTAATGGAGGTTGGAGTAATTGAGTTCAGACTACAAGTTTCGGTCTTCATTGTTGCTGACACAGGGAAGAAATACAAGAAAACTATGGATGCTCATAGGTGCGCAAGTCGCCTTGGTAAATGGCAAGCTGGTCCCCCTCATGGTATATGTCTTTTCTACCCGTCTTATTGCTTCATTCTACTTGCTTCATAGGTTGGATTGTAGACTTAACATTACTCAACCCTGATCTCACGAAAAATACATCAAATCCTTTTAAGACTACATTGAATAGCTACAGAGTTTACTGTGAGTAGACATGAGTGTGGGGGTGAGTTACAGCCATAGAATCGTCTACAAAACATTACTGTCCGATGAAGCAGCCATCTGTAAAATAGCTGCTTCA
The DNA here is from genome assembly GCA_916181665.1 of Avena sativa. NCBI lineage: Eukaryota > Viridiplantae > Streptophyta > Magnoliopsida > Poales > Poaceae > Avena > Avena sativa. The sequence goes on along the minus strand of OV702294.1, from coordinate 157,167,188 downwards.
ACATTTATGTTCTCTTATGTAGTTACAATGTAGGGATAAGTAACTATCGGCATGCTTAGTTAAGGTGGTCTGTAGATTAAATTATTTTATGCACTGTAAATTGTGTAATTGATAATATTTCCTCTTCCGATTAGAAGTCGTAAATTTTTCGGTCTTGATATCTTCTGATTCATCTTATAACCAGGTTTTGGAATAAGTTATCTTATATTGGTATACAACATCATTTACTTTGAGGTTCAGCAGCATTTTGGAGTGCAAGGTGACTTTGGTGAGCATGTTAATAATCGGCAGCTTCAAAGAGACACAAAATTCGTCCTCTGTCGGCTATTATCGTCTTCCAAGTTCGTATCCACAAGGTCGTTTGTGTGGGTTTTCATCATGTTAACTGCAAGGCTGCTATTATTTTTACCTTTCAGTTTGAGGAACTCTCCTGTTTGCTATTGTAATTTCAGTGAAACTTACCAGGTGCCCGTCAAGAAGTGAGGGTTAATTTATGTACTTTTTGTTTCCATTTTTATGTTTATTTTGTCTTTTCCGTTTTTCAATAATGATGCACATGCTGCTTGTGCGCTGTTATGTGATACATGAAAAGCTATATTCTTTCTCATCCCTGCTCTCAGTTGTTTGATCTGTCTAAAATTAAAGCAAGAAAAATTAATCCTTCTCTATCTTGAATTTATCTTGTCAGAATTGGCTAAAGTCGATGCTTATAGGAAGCGCTTCATATACATGAAAGGAATTATCTCTCAATTTTTATATGCTTCATTCTATAATTACAAAGTTATTATCGAGAGGAGACATCAGCAGAGCTCATGCTTCTACTTATCTCTTTACAAATCTTCTCTCTAGAACTGAATGTAATCAACAGCTGAGGTTTATAGAGTTTATAGATGGCTGAAGCTTTTTGTAGCTATGGAATGGTTACTTTTTTAGTCTTCACTATGAATTTTACTCCATGAGAAGTGTAAATTTCAAAAATATGAATGAAGCCTAAACTTGAGGGAATCCATGTTCTGGAAGCCTAAGCCTAAGACTTTTGCGCCTATTGAACATCCACCTCCTTAAGACTTCTCATCTCTTAGTACTTGGTCCCCTACTCTGCGCCTATTGAACACCATTTTTAATTTGCACCAAAATTTTCTGATTCTATTCCTTCTGCTTTTAGAATAAAATGAACATAGCTTTATGTAGTTTGTTTATGGTACCTACGTCCTTCAAAAAAGTGTTTATTTTCTCCTTAGTAATGACAAGCAAATAGGAGGATTGTCTAACACAACTTTCTATATTATGTAGAACCTACTTTCTGACATCCAAGCTGAAGTGAATCACATGCAGCAAACTATCAACCTTGTGTCAAACGAGAGCCAAAAATTGATGGAAACTTTACTAAAACATTTTTTTGACATGATTATTATAATTTCTATGTTACTCATTTTTGTAACTATGGCTTATTATGGAATCCAGGATAGAGCAGCGACAGCAGAAAAAAATCCGGAAAGGATGGAATACACTCAGGCATGTTTTTCATTGTTTGACCCTGTTATCATTTCTTCTCTTTTTTCTTAATATAACATCGGGATTAATGTACACCTTCTCATGAAAGAAGGGTGTGCCATTCAGAGTGAGATGAAGCAAATAAATGATATTGAAAAACAAGAGTAGGTTTGTAGCGATTTCTTGAGACATATATGCTTTGTGTGACGACTTGGCCCTTATAGTATGGAAATTTCTCCTCTTGAATATTATGCAGGATAAATTGGTCCACTGTAGTTCTCAAGGGAATTCTTGATCATCTTCCGGGAGCACATGCATCTGCACATGCATCTGAATTCGGATCATAGGTCTGTACATGTAAAGTAGTTTGCATTCATTTTGCTACTATTCTCCTTTTCAACTAGGTGCAACTCATGTGCTAAATAATCTCATTACCGTAGTAGACATGAACTTTGGAAACTATGTGCTTCAATCCAGCCACAATAGATTTAAGTGGCATGTTGATGCGAATAGAAAACTTATAAATGTGGATTTTTGCCTTGCTAAAGTCAGAGCAAGCTTTTCTAGCTGCATTTTTGGAGGATTCATACAAGATTGAGCGGGGTTTCAATGATGATAATTTTATTTTTCAATGGCAGTTCCAATAAAAACCTACTTTAGTGTCAAAAGGATATCAAGGAAAAAATCCAATGAACTTATGTTGATAGTTTCATGGTGCATTTTTGGAAGATTGCGGCAAGATTGAGATGCATTTCAATGATGAAAAATTCCTTTTTGAATGACAGTTTCAAAAAACGCACTTCAATGTCAAAAGCATGTTCAGAAAATAGTTGGAAGAAAACCAAGTACTTATGATGATAGTTTCATGCTGCAGGGCATACATTTTAAAGTTAAAGCAAGATTAATTTTATCATGCTACAGATTCCAGTAAGAGATGCAGATTATCGGAAATGCCATGCTTGTCGGGTACACCAAAATCAACAAGAAGATATCACCAGGATCAGCTTCTCATCGCATTCAGACCAAATGATCTGGCATCTATAGTCTGAGGCATGGTTACAGGAGGTGCCTTTGGCACAGGCAAGATCAATGTGGATGTCTCCATCAGGAACATGGAGTTGCCCATAACAGTCATCTTATTTACTATGTATAATCTTTTAGCCATAAAAATCTACTACATAGATGTTCTCCTTGGAGGGCTATGTTGGAATTGTATTTGATGGAATGTTGGAGTTGTATTTGATGAAATGTTGGAATGAGGTAACACTTGACACACCTAATGGAAGGCGAAGCATTGTAAGATTTGGTGATGTTGAAAAATTATTTGTATTCAATATTATTAGATATAAATTGAATAAGATTTTTGTTTGTGTAACATTTACAATAATTATTTTACATCTTTGTTTATATATTTTTTCTCCCGTTGCAACGCACGGGCATGTTTCCTAGTATCCTAATATATGTCTAACAGCCCCCCTTAATCTAAACCTTCACAAAGGTTAAGATTACGTCTAAACTCAGCTAATAATTTTACAGGTAATATTTTGGTAAAACCATCTGCAACTTGATCTTTGTTGGAGATAAACTTGATATCTAGTTGTTTGTTGGCAACTCTCTCACGGACAAAGTGATAGTCAATTTCAATATGCTTTGCCCGGGCATGAAAGACAGGATTTGTAGACAGATAAGTGGCTCCAAGATTATCACACCATAAGCATGGTTTTGCACTAAGAGAAACCCCAAGTTCTTGAAGTAATGCTTGAGTCCAAATCAATTCAGTCGTAGCATTGGCAATTGCCTTGTATTCAGCCTCAATACTAGAACGTGACACTGTAGCTTGTTTTCGAGCACTCCAAGAGATTAAGTTTGGACCAAAAAGATAGCAAATCCGCCTGTCGAACGCCGATCATCAAGACAACCCGCCCAGTCAGCATCTGAGAAGGCACTGAGGAGAGTAGACGATGACTTCTGAATCATTAGACCAGTGTGAAGAGTACCCTTGACATAACGTAGTATCCGTTTAGCTGCTGTCCAATGTGTCGTAGTAGGAGCATGAAGATACTGACAAACCTTGTTGACCGAAAAAGCCAAATCGGGTCGAGTCAATGTCAAATACTGAAGAGCACCAACAATACTCCGATAATTAGTGCTATCCTCAAGTCCAAGAGGAGATCCATCAGTCAATGATAATTTATCTGTAGTGGACAACGGTGTAGGTGTAGGAGCACATGAAGTCATATTGACTCGAGACAATAAATCAGTGGCATACTTTGTTTGTGTGAGAACAAGACCTTTTGCATTGCGTTTTACTTCAATGCCCAAAAAATAATGTAAGTCTCCCATATCCTTGATAGCAAAGTTCTCACCCAGTTGACGAAGTAAACCAGAAATAGCTTCATTGGAAGAGCCGGTAACAATAATGTCATCAACATATATGAGAACAAATATGGTGATACCTGACTTGTGATAGAGGAATAAAGACGTGTCAGCCAGAGAAGATGTGAATCCAAGCTCAGTCAATTTAGAACTAAGGCAAGAGTACCAGGCTCGAGGGGCTTGTTTCAATCCATAGAGAGCTTTGTCAAGTTTACAAATATAGTGCGGAAGACGTGTATCTTCAAAACCGGGAGGTTGTTTCATATATACTCCCTCTTCCAGAACACCATGTAAGAACGCGTTCTTGACGTCTAGTTGCCGAAGACTCCATCTCCTAGACACAGAGATGGCTAAAACAATCCTGATGGTCGCTGCTTTGACAACGGGACTAAATGTATCCTCATAGTCAAGACCATACCGTTGTTTAAACCCCTTGGCTACAAGTCTTGCTTTGTATCTGTCAATACTTCCATCAGCACGTCTCTTGATACGATATACCCATTTGCAGTCAATCAAATTTTTATTAGAGTTGGGAGGAACAAGATGCCAGGTTTTATTTTGCATGAGTGCACCATATTCTTCATGCATTGCATGCATCCAATTATCATCACCAAGAGCCTCGCGAATATTACTTGGTTCTCCTGTAGAAGTAAACATACCATACTTGATAGTGCCATCGGTGTAAATTTTTGCATTACGTATACCTTTTTGAAGCCTTGTACGTGGTTCATTTGCAGGAGGTGGCATAGGAACACTGTCCGTAGAAGATCCACTGGTTGTAGATGCACCACTAGCTGCAGACACGGAAGATCCTCCTGGGTTGGCGGGAGGCGTCCTAGTCACAGAAGATCCTGGGGAGAGGGGACTGCCCCGGTCGCTGTCATCAGTACATGCGATTCCATCGCTTTCTGCAGGAGTAGAGGACGCGTCGTGCGCGCACGAAAGCATAGAAGACGACGAGGGGGCGGACCGGTTTTCTGGACTGTCAGCCGATATGCATGGCACATGTTGATCAAAACCGGTAGTTTGGCCCAAGGAATCTGCACGCGCGGAATCCAAATCCGGTGCAGGTGCATATTGCATATAATTTTCAGGAAAAATAATTTGGGAGTCCGTGCGGATGATTGGAAAATCATTGTTGGATGTTTCTTCACTCGTATTCAAGATTTCATGTCCAGTTTGATCTGTTTGTACGCTAGCTAGAGCATGTACGCCTTCTGAAACCTGTGGAGGGTTAGTGGTAGGAACAATAGGCATATTGGCATGATTATGCACATCCTCGGAAATTAAATCTGGTGGTAATAATAGAATTTCCTCACGAAAACGACGACCAGCATTTGGATGCAAGAATTCGAAAGGAAAAATATTTTCATCGAACACAACATCACGAGAGATGTAAACACGTCCAGTGGACACATCAAGACATTTAACACCTTTATGAAGAGGGCTATATCCCAAAAATACACATCGTTTAGAACGAAAAGCGAGCTTTCTTTCATTATAAGGACGAAGATTAGGCCAACATGCACACCCAAAAATGCGAAGATAATCATAATTGGGCTTGATGTGAAGAAGTTTTTCTACGGGACTCTCAAGATTTAATACCTTAGTAGGAAGCAAATTAATTAGAAAAGTGGCTGTGAGAAAGGCATCATCCCAATATTTGAGAGGCATAGAAGTGTTGGCAAGCAAAGCAAGACCAACTTCAACAATGTGACGATGTTTTCGCTCAGCTGAACCATTTTGTTGGTGAGCGTGAGGACAAGAGACATGATGTGTGATTCCCTCTTTTTGAAAGAAAGCATGAAGTTTCTCATATTCACCACCCCAATCTGTTTGCATAGTGATAATGTTTCGACCAAATTTACGTTCAACAAGTTTTTGGAAATTAAGGAACACTTGATAGACATCAGAACGCTTTTTGAGCAAATAGATCCAAGTAAATTTACTATAGTCATCAATAAAGCTTACATAATATGAGTGCTTGCCAGCAGACACGGGCGCAGGACCCCATACATCAGAAAACACTTGTTTCAAAGGAACATTTGATACACAAGTAGATGTAGGATAGGGTAACTGATGACTCTTAGCTTGTTGACAAGGATCACAAATATACGAATTTATTTCAGGCGAGAATGGGAGTTTATTTTTTCTAAGAACTTGTTGAACAATAAATGAAGACGGATGCCCTAGACGACGATGCCATGTGGATGAAGAAGGCGTGGTGGTGATGAAGGCGTGCTTGGGAGACCCCGTGGAGATAGGAACTAGTGGATAAAGACCATCATGACATGGTCCTCTAAACAGAATTTTCTTCGTGGCCTGATCCTTGATCAAAAAGAAAAACGGGTGAAACTCAACAAAGGCATTGTTGTCTAGTGCAATTTTATGAGTAGATAGTAAACTTTTGGAAGCACTTGGAACATGTAGAATATTACGAAGTTGAAGAGAACTATGAGGGGTGTGCAACATCGAATGACCAATATGCGTAATTGTCATACCTTGACCACTGGCGTTATGAACTTGATCGCGGCCTTGATAATTGTCATGAACATGAAGCTTGTTTAATTCTCCGGTGACATGGTTGGTGGCACCGGAATCCATGTACCAATTTGTGTCCACGCCATATGCACCTTTGTTCTCATTGTTGGAATCATTGTCATCATCGCGATCCGAGTAGCGCCACCAGCATTCATTGGCAGGATGACCATACTTTTTGCAAATCTGACATGTGGTATCCTGATGAGGGGAGGGGATGCGGCCACGGCCACGACCTCCCTGGAAGCCACCACGCCCCCCCTGATTTCCACCTCGACCTCCTTGATTTCCTCCTCGATACTGATCATTGGGCATGCCTCTATTCTGATCATTGGGACGATATTGGTCATTGCCGCGATACTGATTATTGCGGAAATAATAGTCATTGCCGCGGTACTGCTGATCATTGCCGCGATACTGCTGGTCATTGTCGCGATACTGGCCTTGACCGCGTCGAGGATTGTTGGGCTGGTTGGGGCGACGACCACGATATGTAGCATTAGCAGAGGACTGAAAAGAGGTGTTCCCTTCGCCGGACTCAGAGAGCCCAATCTGACGTCGATCAAAAGCAGTGAGCTGCGCACACATGTCAAGCACCGTAGTACTCGGAACAGCGTTGATAGCGGCGACGAGAGGGGTATAATCACCACCCAGTCCATTAAGAATATACTCTTGAGTTCATCATCGTCAATTTTCCTTCCAGCAGCAGCAAGCTCCGAAGCAAAGCCCTTCATCTTGGTGATGTACTTGTCAGCTGTCATATCTAGTTTCTTCGTGTTGGAGAGAGATCCTCGTAATGCATTAATCTGAGCCTTGGACTGTGAGGTGAAGAGTGCCTCAATGGACGCCCAGGCGTCGCTGCAGTGTTCGACGCCAAGAACATGCGCCAGGATGTCAGGGGACAGAGTCTTGAGTAACCAACTCAGGACCTGTTGATCTCGTGCCAGCCATACGCCATAGACGGGGTTTGACACAGATGTAGGTTTCTTGTTTTCATCTTCTCCTTCTATGGTTTTGGGCGGCGCGGCGTCGGAACCGTCAAGCAGTCCCATGACGAGCGCACCACGGACGTCGGGAAGGACCTGCATCTTCTAGAGCAGAAAATTCCCCCGCGTGAGCTTCTCGGTTGGTGGTGCCCCAAGAGCTGCTGCCATGGCCATTGGCGTGGTAGTAGACGACGACATCAGATCTTTCTTCTCTTTTTTTTTTGAACTCAATCGTTACTGAGCACAGGGATTTTATTTGTGTGGATCACACCGATCGTAATCGAGGCGAGCGAACGATTTTACGATGATTGAGCCAAACGTATCGGCGACAATCTGATTTTTTTTCTTGGCGCAGAGCTAGACGTCGGGAAGAGTCCGCTCTGATACCATATCAATATTTGTGGGTACGATGGCATAGAGTGCCTCGCGTACGTGCATATATATATAACGATCGTACCGATCGGAAATACAAAAGGAGTCCGTACGTGACAGGAGTCCGGACCGGTAACAGACCAATGGCGTACACGGTTGGTACAATATACTATCCTAATATATGTCTAACAGGGGGATCATTTTCCCCTTACCTTAGGATACGACAGGAGTACAGGACATTACTTCCATGGACGTAATAAATACAGAAGTAAAACGATCGGCAGTTGCATGGAGCGGAATTTTACACGTCATTCTTTCAAATCAGCGTAAGGACATCTCTAATCGAAGTAGTACAAAAATCTAATCAAAGTACAAAAACCGGTTAGAGAAGTAAAACATTTTCTAACCAAAAGCCAAAAATCTTTAGAGGACTTAAAATTTTAGAAGTCGGCCTTCCCGACCCCCATTTTTACAACTCCGAGCGGTGGAGTAAAAGATTTCTCTCCATTTTTCTTGGCGATGGCTGGATCTTCTCACCCGCTATCCCCGCTGTCAATTCCTAACGCTCGCCCGAGTTACCACAACGTCCCGTTCGCACAGGTTTAAACTTACATGACTGTTGGTCCTCTCATGCCTCGGCTAGAATAAAATGTGCAGGTGGTTATTATGTGTGATGCTGCCTGTCCTGTTTGGGGGGCAGGAATCACATATCTGCCGGACCGATTGATTCGGCGACTTGGACCATCTACTCATATACCTAGTACGTATGTTTGTTGTCTTGGACCCAATTCGAAACAGCCAAAAAATTAAAATGACATTTTGATGCACACGGACCGCAGAACATTAAGAAGCCACATCTTTCGCGTGCGTACGACCTTCGAGTTAAGAAGATGGATGCATAATTAGTAGTAGGTGGGAGCACTGGCCATGTAAGTTCCACGGATGTCAGGGAGAACGGTTGTAGGCCTCGGAGAAACTTTTGGTTCAGTGAACTGCAGCCTGCAGGTGGGTTAAGTGCGGTGCACTCGAGCAAGTATGCATTTCGGGAGAGATCGATCGCACGTGTTTTCCTTTCTCTTTATCTATATCTAGTGGTAAGGTATGTAAAGGTTCGACGTGTCTAAAACGACAAACAGTTAGAGGTAGGAGTATATATGTGGTCATGTCAGGACACTACTAAAAAACGGGACATTAGTCCCGGTTTATAAGGGTCTTAGTTTTGGTTTTTAAAATGGGACTATGGAATCAGAACTAAAAGCCGAGGACGAAAGTCACTCCAGGTCTCCACATAGACGCGTGTAGAACGGGGAATGGAGGACCTTTAGTTCCGGTTCGTAACACAAACTGAGACTACATAAGCTCTGTAGCGGCAGAGTCTTAGGGGTTTCGGCTGCCACGGGCAGCGGGTGGCTGTGCGACAGCAGATTCTGCCACGACAGAGTTCTGGGGCGGTTTTCTGCCGTGGCAGGAGGATCGATAGAGGAGGGAGAGCGATGTTTGGCGTTTGTGACATGCAATGAAGTAACAACATCGTCATGAATATAGAGATCAAAGAGTGACCTCTTTCTTCTTGCTTGGTCGAACATATTACATACAATACACGTTCATGCATATATATAATATAATTTCTCTTACACGATTCCTATTATATAAGTATAAATTCTCAATGGTATTCTCCGGTTGGATCTATGACCTCCTTAACAAATTAAGAATTCCGCCAATTCCTCTTGAATAGCTCGCATGCGATCCTGCTCTAGGAGACTGTCCCACATCCGTTCAATCTAATTTAAAGAAGGAGATCAATATATATATATATATATATATAAATAAATGAAATTCAACACAATTTATGATAATAAAATAAGAATCTGAACATTGTTGACGTACTTCATATTGTTTCATAATTCTATTCTTCTCATAGGTCGTCTGGCGAATGTACTCACAAACATGGTATCCACATAATTATTCTCGTCTTCACGCATCAAACACTTCACAAGAATAGAGTTCAATCAAAATATACCTAGCGATTGTACTACTTACATTGAGTTGTCGAAATGTCAGCTCATGTTTCCATTCATCCCTAGCAGCCTTGATGAACCGTTTCCAAACCTTGCCCGACAAAGAATATGAGTAAAGGAGTTATTAAGTATTTGATATCAGTAAATGAACGAAAGATGTCGATATAGTGTGATAATGATTGAAATTACCTTTGAAGCTATAACCAGGTCCTCCCATCTCTCAGGGTCTTTACGTTTCGAGTCAATGTCAAGTACTTTTCTGATGTCAACTTGAATTATTAGCAGAATAAAGTGAAACCTAAGCACGCATAACTCATCAATTACACTTAACATCGAGTAAACAAAATTGAATGTGTAGAAGACAGTAACACTCACTTGAAGTTATAAGGAAATAGTATTTTCGTTTTGGTTTGTTGTTTCAATAAAAACTTTAGCAAGTTGAAAGTATTAAATTGCTAACCTCCATCGAGGAGGAAAGAAATAGGAGAAAGCTTAAGTGTGTCTCAGGTACTTCATATCATGTTTGTTTTAGGTAAACTCAAGTGGCATAATTCTCTCACGCATTTAATTGAGCACCTCTTGTGCATAGAGGGGAAAAACAAAGCAACATACACCACTTATGCATAAGAGGGAAAAACAAACTATCTCATACAAGCATGTGGGGCCAGGGTATATATACAGGTAGATGGACCTTTATTCCCGGTTCCTACCAAAAACCGGGACTAAAAGGGCTGCGGCAGCTGCCACGTGCGGGCAAACCCTTTTAGTCTAAGTTCCTGCTACGAACCGGGACTAAAGACCCCTCATAAACCAGGACCGATCGTTCCCCTACTCCATGCGTCGCTCTGGCCTTACAAACCAAGAATAATGTGAGCCTTAGTCCTGGTTCATAAAGCAATCAGGACTGGTCGCTTCAGGTGGCATCAACGGAAGCCTTTATTTCTACTAGTGGGACCAGATGATGCAATTCGGGGACTTGTCCACAACCCAAGCTCAATAGGACAATTTGATGACAAATGGAGGAGCTTTGGGGATGTTAGGGCATACTGTTAACTAACGGGGCGCCGTATTTACGACACCTTTTTTCTGTCAAAATCCGTCTGCTTGGGTCGTGGGAGGACATGATCGAACATGTTATCCTCCCGATACCCGCGGGTGCACCCTATAGGGGCAAGTTTTTATTTCCCTTGCATTTAAAATAATTACACATATGGCAACGAAAGGAAATAAAGAAATTATAAGATAAGTAAAACTAAAAGCCTTATCTGGGCTTTGCGCCATCTGCGGCGGCCATGGCCAAGGCTTAGTCGTCCTCATCGTCGAGGTTTATCTAGGCGGGTTGCGACCAGGGGTGTAGCCATTCCACCTATTGCTGTGGCGGCAAAGGAGCTTGGGAGGATAACGCCGACTCGCAGGGCCTCGAGCATGCCCGCTCTCCTCTTCAAACCGCACCTGCTCTTTAGACTTGCGCAGGGCCAGTCGGTAGGCCTCCTCTTGGTCAAGGTCCGGCGGCATGATGGGCACCCACTCCACCTCCTCCTCATGTTTGGCGGAGACCATGTAGGCGAGGGGGCCCTCTTAGTCCGCTATGTCGTCGTGGGGCTCCTCCCCTGAAATGCCATCGCCATCCACTGTCAAACGAGGCTCCTCCCATTCCATGTCCTCCTCATCATCATCATCATCATCATTGATCTCTAGTAGATCATTATAGTCGACCTTCGACTGGAAGTCGCTTAGGACGTGGTCATTCCTCATCGTCATTGATCTCTAGCAGATCACTATAGTCGACCTCCGTCTTGAAGTCGCCAAGGAACATGGTCATTCCTCGTTGTCCTATTTCAAGCCCATGTCATGGTTGGAGAGGTGGGGAGCCTATTTTACCGGAAATGGGAAACCGGGACATGTGTTGGCCTATTGGGGGATATGGGCACCTGCGGCCATCAATGTCGACGCAGACTACATCGACAATGGCATTGATGAAGACCTAGACGACCACGCGGCCGTGCAGGGTAGTCAACGTTGCACTGGGTCAGTGGCCCCTCTTAATATTGGCGAAAAAGGCGAGCGGCCAACACTGATGCGGTGGGTCGCTATCATGGGGGTACATAGCGGTTGTGGGAGGACACGTGTTCTGTCTATGACGCGTCTGGTCATACACAAATCTTGCCTAAATTTAAGCCGAGAATACGTCGGTCCAAGGACTACTATGCGTTTAGTTCATCCAGTTGAGGAATGGATTTGCGGCCTGTTGGGTATGCCCTTACAACCCAAGCTTAGGAGGAGGATTGGTGGCCCAGCCCAACCTGAAGCAGCCAGGGCCTACAAGCCTAACTCGCGCAACCCTACATGCACTGCCATCAGTCTCAAATTGGCAGCAGTCTCTCTAACTTTAGGGCAGCACTACGTGTTCCTGAGGGATAATTCCCTAAAATTTCCCGTGTCCTCCTGCTGACACGTGTCCCCAAAAAGTCTCTAAAATCCTGTTTTTGCCATAAACATACCAGCTTTTGCTACAAATAGTCCCGCTTTTGTTACATGTAGCAGAAAACGGTTCGGTCTAGAAATAGAAAAACAGACTGGACCTCGCTGGCGACCTGTAGCAAAGAAGTTGTGCTAATGTAGCATATTCGACCGTCGGAGACTCACTGGAAGCTTTCGCCGGTAGACCTCATCAGAGACCGTGTAGAAAAAACGTTACGCTATTGTAGCAAAACTGCAAAACGGTGGTAGCAAAAAAAGTGCTAATGTAGAAAAAAGAACGACCTCGCCGAAGACATCGTCAGTGCCTGCTGTAGCAAAACCTTTTACCACAAAAATAAGCTGTATCAAACCCGCAAAAGGGTTGTAGCAAAAAAATTCTGCTAATATAGCAAACACGGAGACCCCGCCAGAGATCCGCAGGCCTTCGGTAGCAACGCCAAGCGCCATTAGGAGCAACACCACTCGCCGCAAGTAGCAACACTGACTGTCGCTGGGGGCAAATGTCGCCCCGTCCGTATGGAGCAACACCTCCCGTCCTGAGCAGCACCGCCACCGGTTCCGGAAGAACATACACACCGACATCCTGAGCTCCCCAGTCCCCCATGGCCATGGTAGGGGAGGCGACTGGGGGAAGGAGAGTGTAGGCAGAGGACCGAAGCTCGGGCGGCCCACATCGGCGCTCCATGGGAAGGAGTAAGGGGCGACTGGCGAGCTGGGTGGCCGGATTCATGGAGGCGTGAGTCGCGAGTGGGATTAGGAGCGCGGCAGCGGAGCTCAACCCTGGGTGCGCGGGCTACAGGGCTCCGGCGAGCTACATGGGAGGGTGACAGTGCTCTCTACAGGCGACGCGGGTCGCGGCGGCGCTCGTTGTAGCCGGTGGGGCGTGGTATGCAGGGCAGGGGCCAGCGGAGGGGGCGCGATGGCCGGAGGCTGGCGGAAGCAGAGGTGCGTGGCGGCGGGAGGCGTACAGGACGGGAGGCGTACATGAGGTTGAGATGGACCCGGGGGAGTAGTATCGTTTTCCCTAACTTTATCGGATGCACCGAGCGGTGTGTTAAACAACTTGATCATGTCAAGCCTATCACGCACCAGAAGTTGTTGTTTATCATTTGTAATGTGTTGTGTTGAGGTAGGACTTGTAACCCATTGCATCATTATCTATAAGGTGCAGTGGTTTAAGAGATTAGGTTGTTAGCTGTACATCAGGTTGAGGTTGTTGAGATCGATCAGCCTGATGGCTGTCACCCCCTGTAATTCCTCTTGGTAGTTTTCCCTGCCGATTATATAAACATGCAGGCCACCCGAGACAAAGGGTTAAGGCTTCCACCAAAACACCTCAACAAATTACATGGTATCAGAGCTAGGATTCCAAAAACACATCTAGGCAAGCCATGACCGATGATTCCTGCTCCTCGCGTGGCTCATCGGCGAATCCTCTCGCTGGATCGTCGGTAGCCGAGAAGCTAACGCGGGAGAACTTCCTCCTGCGGGAGATGGCGGTCCTTCTTGCCATCCGTAGAGCCCAGCTGGAGGGATTCATCAATGGAGAGAAGACGGCGACGCCCAAGACCATCACCGTCAGTCAGGGTGAAAAGGGCGACACCACCGAAGAACCTAACCCAGCCTATGTCGCATGGGTAAACACTGATCTGCATGTTCTCCATTACCTCGTTAACTCTTTCTCGAGAGAAGTGCTGGTTTCCGTTGTAGGTCTGAAGACATCCGCCGCCGTTTGGAAGGCGGTCAAGACCATGTTTGCAGCTCAATCTCGGGTGAAGATCGCCAATCTGCGGGTGCAGCTGACCAAGACCAAGAGGGAGAGTTTCCCCTCTGCCCAGGCATACTTCGCCAAGATGAAGAGCATCTCTGATGATCTTGCTGCAGCGGGCCACGTCATCGACGAAGAAGAGCTAGTGGAGTACATCCTCGCCAGCCTCGACGACCACTACAACCCGCTTTTTGCCGCCATCACGAACGGGGCTGAATCCATCAGCCTCGCCGACCTCTACGCACGTGTCGCCGGCTATGAAGGCCGGATGTAGCTCCTCCTCGACAACAACAACATGGGCTTCAACTCCTCTGCCAATCTGGAAGGTCGTGGCCGCGGTGGCTTCAACCACAGTGGACGAGGAGGAGGCCGTGGCTCTGGCCGCAACAACAGCAATGGCGGCCGCCCTAACCAGGGCAATGGAGGCGGTGGCGGGAAAGGAGGCGGTGACCGCTCCGTCTGCCAAATCTGTGGCAAGCAAGGCCACGAAGCTTGGAAGTGATGGTATCGCTATGACGGTGACGAGCAAGAGGACAAGAACATGAACGCCGCCAACTCCTACCAAGTCGACAACAACTGGTACGGCGACACAGGCGCCACCAACCACATCACCGGTGAGCTTGATAAGCTCACCATGAAGGAGAGGTACAATGGCCATGACCAAGTGCACACGGCCAACGGGGCATGCATGAACATTAGACATATTGGTCATTCATTCGTTCAAACCCCATCATCCAATTTACATCTTAAAAATGTTCTCCATGTTCCCAATGCCAAGAAAAATCTTGTCTCAATTCATCGTCTTACCAAAGACAATAACATTTTTTGTTGAATATCATCCATGGAATTTTTATATGAAGGACAAGGCGGCGAGGAAGGTAGTGCTTGAAGAGAGGTGCTCGAGAGGCCTCTATCCTTTGATTTCTTCTTCATCATCATCATCATCCAATAAACAAGCCTTCGGCATCTCCAAACCCTCTTTCGAAGCGTGGCATAGTCGACTCGGTCATCCTTCCTTTCAAATTGTTCAATAAGTAGTTCAAAATCATAGTCTTCCATGCTCACAAGAGTCCAGAAATAATTTAGTTTGTGATTCTTGTCAAAAGGCAAAAAGTCATCAATTGCCTTACACAAAGTCTACTAGTGTATCCACCTCCCCTCTTGAACTTGTTTTCTCTGATGTATGGGGTCCAACACCTAGTTCTATTGGTAGATACACTTATTATGTAAGTTTTATTGATGATTTTAGCAAATTCACTTGGATCTATGTTCTCAAGCAAAGATCTGATGTTTTTCAAGTCTTCCAAAATTTTCAACAACTTGTTGAACGCCAATTCAATACCAAAATTCTCACACTACAAAGTGATTGGGGAGGTGAATATGAAAAATTAATTTCATTCTTCCAAAAGATTGGCATTGCACATCATGTGTCTTGCCCTCATGCCCATCAACAAAATGGTTCGGCCGAAAGAAAGCATAGACACATTGTTGAAGTAGGACTTTCTCCTCTTGCTAATGCCTCCATGCCCTTAAAGTTTTGGGATGAGGCCTTTTTGACTGCCACTCATCTCATCAACATCCTACCTGATGAGGTTTGATCTCGTCAATGCCTATTGTTATGATCTTGGGTTTTGTAGAAGATGAGGGTGCTAGGTCTCGGGTACCGATACGAGTAGGTTACAAGTTGTATTCAAACTCTAGTCTTGAGATTTCCTTGTCTTCTACGCTTGGGAGTCCGTGTCCATATGGGCTTCGTTCCAGCCAAACCGTCATGGGCGTCGTGGACCCTGGCAGGTCATCGAGTGGGCCTTCCATCAAGCTGGACCAGGTAGGTTAACATCGGATACCCGTAGGGCATATCCATGTTAGTAGCCCCCGAGTGTCCATCCGAAACATAGATTCGGGTGGAGACTTAGTTGTATTGAACCTTGCATTTGGATATCGGAGTCGAAAGTTGTGTCGAGTGCAAAGCACTTCGGCCGCATCGGGTCGCTGATGCCGAGGGAGCCCCCGACATGTATTTGAAGTTTGCAACGAGTCACGAGGCGAACGTAGTCGACGTGGCGGACCGGAGTCGCGTGGTGATGAAGATTTTCCGCATCCGGAGACTGTAACGGACCATAGCAGTCGAAGACCGCGGAGTCGAAGGAGCCCCCGGGTCACCTCAGCAGAAGACCGCAGCGGGCTGTGCCGTGGAGTTGGCGTATCCCCGTGCGTAGAATTAACACGGTTGACGGAGTCGTCGGGGCGTACGTGTGGTCGAGGTCGATGGAGTTGCGCGGCCGAGTCGAATCAGTATGCGGGAGTCGAAAGCCGCAGTTTGTAGTGCCATTGGTTCTCACGATGAGGCCTCGAGTAATTTTTGCTAGTTGAATTCTTGCGAGCTGATCCGAACGGTTCTGGTTGATTGATCGTAATAGCCGGCTTTGACTCATCCGCAAAATCCATGCAGGCCTTACGTACACATACGCAGTATACATATCATCTGGTGCACTCGCCGAGAAATCCATGCATGTGAATCCAACAAGCTCTTTTCCCTTGGAACTAGGGCCCACGCGTATAAGCGTATTTGCTTTGATCCGTAAATCTCCTGTTCCAACGATACTATGGCACCAAATTTTAGCACGCGCACGATTTGTGAGTTGAAACCGATCTAGGTGAGTCGGGATTAAAGAAAACAGAACCACCGCCTCGATCTGCTTCCGGGTCGCCCTTTTCTTTCCTTTCCTCTTCCTAAAATATTAGAAGTAGGACCACATCGCTTGGCTATGCCTTCAGATCGCTTTTTTTCTTTCTCGGAATTAATGCAGCGATGCCTTATTTTCTGGAACCGGACAAGGTAGGCGCCCGAGATTTCTTGTCATCTGGACTTTTCAATGTGCGATTTTGATGGATCGCAAGAAGAGAAGAGCCGGTCGCCGCCAAATAAACTCTCAATTTTGTAGATTGGAACACACACGCACGAAGGTGGTGCTGATGTCGAGTCCCATGCTAGCTGATGCAATCTGATCGATGTTGAAGGTGAGGGATCTGCCCTAGGTGATGATTCCGAGTGAAGTAGATCTGCTCTCCAGAAGCTGATGGATCATAGATCATTTTGGATGGAACCGTCACGACCGCACAATCAGCGCCCCCGATTCCCACAGACGGCGCCAATTGACGATGTTTGATCTCGTCAATGCCCATTGTTATGAGCTTGAGTTTTGGAGAAGATGGGGGTGCTAGGTCTCGGGTACCGATACGAGTATGTTACAAGTTGTATTCAAACTCTAGTCTTGAGATTTCCTTGTCTTGTACGCTTGAGAGTCCGTGTCCTTATGGGCTTCGTTTCAGGCGAACCGTCATGAGCGTCGTGGACCCTGGCAGGTCATCGAGTGGGCCTTCCGTCGAGCTGGACCAGGTAGGCTAACATCGGGTACCCGTAGGGCATATCCATTTCAGTACCCCCGAGTGTCCATCCGAAACATAGATTCGGTTGAATACTTAGTTGTCTTGAACCTTGCATTTGGATGTCAGAGTCGAAAGTTGTGTCGAGTGCGAAGCACTTCACCCGAAAGTTTATTGGGTCAGCCGAATTAGTTCGGTTCTTGTAAAGGAATCGACATCGTGGATGCAGTCATCACAATGGACTATAGGGTGCGCGACCAGCGCTCCCTATGGGAGTAGCCCCCGAGTGTCTATTCGAGTCATAGACTCGAGCAGAGACTTATAGTCGTCGGTTACATGGTACGGTGATCCAGAAGTTCTTCGGATGACCTTGCAGATGCCCTGAATGCATTCATTTTTTCGAACGTGCGAACCGCGCTCCCGATGGGAGTACTAACATGGTTATACCCTACGGATACACGACATTAGCATACCTGGTTCAATCAAGGAAGGCCCACAAGAATATACGCGGCCTGTGGAGATTTTCGGGTGGCCCAAGCCCATAACATCTTCGGATCCTTGGAGAACAAGACTAGAACAGATAGAATATTCAAAGGGGCAAACCCTAAGCTTGTAACCGACTCGATCTGCGCCCGAGACCTGCCTAAAAATCTATATAAAGGCCAGGAGGGCACGGCGGGAAGGGCCAATCTTTTTACCGCATACACACCTCCACGCCAGATTGCATCTGCGCACCATGTAACCTTCGGTTCCGCCGTAATCAAAGAGTAGACAAGCAGGAGTAGGATTTTCCTTCCGGGGGCCTGAACCTGGGTAAATCTCGTGTCCCCTGGTTGCTTGTCTCTTAACCGTTCCGTGATCTCCAGCACCCCCATCTTCTCCAAAACCCAAGCTCATAACAATAGGCATTGACGAGATCAAACCTCGTCACTATCCACCAAAGTCATAAGCAATGAAACTCCTACCAAAAAACTCCTTAAAAAGGTTCCTAATTATTCTTCTCTTCGAATCTTTGGATGTGCATGCTGGCCGAACCTTAGACCCTTAAATAAACGAAAATTGGCCTTTAGATCCACTCAATGTGCTTTTCTTGGTTATAGTCACATGCATAAAGGGTTCAAATGCCTAGAAATATCTATTGGCCGTGTCTATATCTTAAGGGACGTGGTCTTTGATGAAACAGTCTTTCCCTTCAAAACTTTGCATCCAAATGCCGGAGCTCTTCTTCGCCAACAAATCCTTCTCCTTCTAGATTTTTCTTCACCAAATTCCATCACAACTCATGGGGACGAACAATGTGATTAACTAATTGTTAATGATTCTGTAAATCCTTATATTTTTATTGATCCTCAGCTACAAAATATTGGCCAACAAGATGGAGCTCCAAATCCTGAAGCCACCGACGAAGAAAACACCAAAAACGGTAGTACACCGCGAGCATGCGATCAAGAACAAGGTTCTGCCACAGGAACCTACCGCACAGATTCCGCGGGGGATACACCCCAGGATTCTGCGCAGGGCTCTGCGCCAATCACGCGCACCTGCGACGCGTCGAACACGCGTAGTCCACTGGGAGATCGACCTCGCGATGGCTCCCTCCACTCCACGTGTGACACGTCGGACATCGGGCGTCATGCGCGCCCCGACATACTGTGGTGTACACGCGCCGGTCGACAACCAGGTCAGGAGGTCCCAGCCGTCATGCGGAAAGCCAACCGGAGCGCGCCACGTCGCCAGGATCTGCGTCGACGGAAGAGCCCGCGACATCATCGCCTGGTGCGCCAGATTCTGGTGGATCTTCTGCCGCAGACGGTTCTGCAGTGCACCCTGTGTCTCCTCCACGAACTTGTCTTCGTACTGGTAAAATTGAAAGGAGAAGTTATACCAACAATTTCATTAAACTTGGACTTTCCTATTCTATAGGTGAACCTGAGAATCTTCAAGCAGCATTAAAAAGTTCTGAATGGAAACATGCAATGGATGAGGAATATGATACTCTAGTAAAAAACAAAACTTGGCATTTAGTTCCATATAGTCAAGGTAAAAATTTAATAGATAGCAAATGGGTCTATAGAATCAAAAGGAAAGCTGATGGCTCAACTGATAGATATAAAGCTAGATTAGTAGCAAAAGGGTTTAAACAAAGATATGGCATAAACTATGAAGATACTTTCAGTCCTGTTGTAAAAGTTGCTACTATCAGACTTGTTCTAGCCATTGCAGTTTCCAGGGGATGGTCATTAAGACAACTAGATGTGAAGAATGCGTTTCTTCATGGCATTCTGGAAGAAGATGTGTACATATGGCTCTTTATGAGGATCCAAGAGCACCATCACATGTGTGCAAATTGGACAAATCCCTCTATGGGTTAAAGCAGGCTCCAAGAGCATGGTTTTCCAAGTTAAGTTCAAAACTTCAGGATCTTGGTTTTGAAGGTTCAAAGACTGACACTTCACTCTTTATATACAGCAAGTCAGGTATCACTATGTTTGTGCTTGTGTATGTTGATGACATCATTATTGCTAGTTCCACTGGTGCAGCCACTGATGCATTACTTAAGGATTTAAGCACATCATTTGCAATAAAAGATTTAGGTGATTTGCATTATTTCTTGGGCATGGAAGTAAAAATAATTAATGAAGGTTTGTTACTAAATCAAGAAAAGTATGCCACGGATCTACTTAAGAGAGTTGGTATGCTTGCATGTACATCATCACCTATACCTTTGACTGCAACAGAAAAATTGTCAGCCTTAGAAGGAGAACCCCTTAGTGAAGAAGATGGTACAAAGTACAGAAGCATAGTAGGTGCACAACAATATTTGACTCTCACAAGACCAGATATTTCCTTCTTGGTCAACAAGGTTTGTCAATATCTTTGTGCACCTACCACCACACACTGGTCAGCTGTTAAGAGAATATTGAGGTATATTAAAGGATCAGTAAGTCTTGGCATAACATTTAGTAGATCTTCCTCCATACTTGTTAGTGCTTTCTCAGATGCCGATTGGGCTGGTTGTGTGCATGATAGAAGATCAACAGGAGGCTTTGCTGTATTTTTTGGACCTAATCTTATTTCATGGAGTGCAAGAAAACATGCAACAGTGTCAAGATCAAGTACAGAAGCTGAGTATAAGTCCTTGGCAAATGCTACAACAGAAATAATATGGACATAATCTCTCTTGAAAGAATTGGAAATAAAGAGGGATCAGATTCCTTGTCTTTGGTGTGATAATATAGGCGCAACATATCTTTCTGCTAATCCTATTTTCCATGCCAGGACCAAACACATAGAGATTGATTTTTACTTTGTAAGAGAACGAGTAGCAAACAAGCTTCTGGACATCAGGTTTATTTCTACAAAAGACCAGGTGGCAGATGGTTTCACCAAAGCACTTCTTGTACGCAAGTTAGAAGAATTTGTTCATAATCTTAATCTCAAAAGAGCTAAGATTGAGGAGGGGTGTTAAACAACTTGATCATGTCAAGCCTATCACGCATCAGAAGTTGTTGTTTATCATTTGCAATGTGTTGTGTTGAGATAGGACTTGTAACCCATTGCATCATTATCTATAAGGTGCGGTGGTTTAAGAGATTAGGTTGTTAGTTGTAGATCAGGTTGAGGTTGTTGAGATCGATCAGCCTGATGGCTATCGCCCCCTGTAATTCCTCTCAGTAGTTTTTCCTGCCAATTATATAAACATGCAGGCCACTCGAGACAAAGGGTTAAGTCTTCTACCAAAACACCTCAACAAATTACACTGTGAACTTGATGAATACTGAAGAAGCAATTCCGCGAGATCTATCCCAATTGTGCTCATAAATTTCTAATGTGAGCAGGATGACATTGGAGTTGCTCTAAACCTTGGCACCAAGCGGGGCCTCGCGCGCATGCACGCACCCGGCCGGCGACGCGCGGACCGCACGGGCGGGAGGCCTGGCCGCACATTTATTGTCCGGCTGTCCGGCCGGACCGGCCAATGCAAGTGAGGCGTCTCACGTTTTAACCATGTCCCAGCAAATAATTAGCACATTTATTAGGACATGATCGACCGGCGGCACCGCGCCGCGGCGATCTAGAACCACTGTACCCTCCGGCCGGGACCCTCGCGAAACAAATGGTGTTCAAATGATGTAGCAGCAGCAGCAGCAGTAGTAGTAGCAGTAGTAGCAGTAGTAGGAGTAGTAGTAATAGTAGTAGTAGTAGTAGTAGTAGTAGTAGTAGGCCTGGCCTCGGACGGTGCACAGGGTGTTCTTTCTTGGCTATTTCGCGTGCCGGTGCTTTCCTGCACTGCCGCGCGCACAGTCCACGGGGCAGATGACCGTGCGCCAGCCGGTTGTTATCGATACCGAGCATGATGGAAGACATGGTGGATGTGATACCGTCAGCGTGCGACAAATTGTCAAGCTAGCAAGGAACGGTAGAGCTTAGCCGGAGTAACTTTGAGCTTCGGCTAGAGTCCAACTAGAACAGTTCGTATACTTGTTCTGGCGGGAACAGTTGGGTTGTTGCCAGTGGCGGAGGGTCCTGGCCTAGCGTATCTAGCCGTCTGCCTATTACACATTTCGTCAACTATATACAGAAATCGGTTTGTTTGAGTCTTCCCTTTTCGATTATGGTTGTTGGTACTGTAGTTGAGTTGTTGACGTTAGTCTGAAAAAAAAAAGTAATTAGTCAGGATGACTGCGGCAGCCTTTCAGTCATGGGGGCATATGCCATATTGGGCTTACAGGAGGTCGCCACCAATATATAACTGAATCCATACGCATCCGCCAACTCTGGCGAGAGAAATGAGCCCAGGGAGGGGGCGAGAGCAGGGGGCATTGCACACGTTGCTCTAACCCACATTTCGCCATTTTCTAGAAGAATCGCCCCAGGGTGTCAAACACGAATGATGATACTCCCCAAACTCAAGAGTGCAGCAGCGACCTGGACGACGCGTTAGCATGCACTAGGGGTGTCCGCCGTACGTAACCACTGCAATTATGCCAACACGCCAACACGTAACATGATAGGAGCAAAGCAAATGATACGGCTCGCAGACGAACCACGTGAGGAACCCGATGAGTGAGCGCATAATCACCCACGCCATAACATAAGAGTGAGATATATAAGATGGGGAAACGAAGAGGAAAATTCCTAGCCCCCTTCAGGCCGCCGCCTCCCCCTCCCCTCCCCTGGCCGCCGCCGGGGCACGCTGGCGGGCGAAGCCCGGCCGGCGTCGGCGTCGGCGGGGCTTCTTCTCTCTCCCCATGGTGGCGGTCCGCGCGGGCGGGCGTCTCTGCGTGGGGCGGCGCGCTGGTGCAGGGTGCGGTGGCGTGGGGATGGGCGTCGGCGGCGGAGGTCGCTGTAGCTCGGCTCGGCGCAAAGAGCTGCAAGGTGGCAAGGTCTGGCGCGCGTCGGGAGACAGCGTGGTGCCCTCACGCGGATCTGGCGCTTCCAGAGGGCGGCGGCGGGGCTGGTCTTCAGGCGGCGCGACGTCGTTCTCCGGTGGTGTGGCTGCGGCGGCCGGCTCTGCTTGCCCCAGATCTGACGGCGGCGGGCCGGCGGCCCTGGTTGCGGCGGTGCGGGTCGGTGGGGCTCGGCCGGCGGTGGCGGGGTGGCGGCGGGCTCGGCCGCTGCTGCTCCTGGGCGGCTCGGGTCCCCCTGCCCCTGCTGGTTCCCTAGGACCGGCTCGGGTAGGCCCGGTGGCGCTGGCGATGTCCCCTCCGGCGGCGGCGGATCACAACGGGGTCGGCTCGGTGGTGGTGGGCTGGGAGGGAGTTCCCCGGGGCGCGGTCGGCGGCGTCACCACGGCGCAGCAGCGCGGCAGCGGGCTGATCTTGGCTAGGTCTGGGCCCGATCTAGGCCTGCGGGGCCTGCGGGCTGATCTGGGCCTGGTCCCGGTTGGTCGGCCCTGCCACTGCGTCCGAACAGCGACCGCTTCGGTTGGTGGCGGGTTGTACCCCGCACCTTGGTGGCGGCGCGGACCTTCTGCCACGTGAGGTAGCTCTCGATCACCTCTCCCATCCTGGCGGTATCTTTGAGTGTGAGGTTGACGGTGGTAAGGACTCGAGCTCGTGGACGCCGGGGTGGCGGCCTCGGAAGGTGGACGGCTTCGACTTCCCTCCGACGGAGGTGGCTTCGGGAGGTGACGTGAGACCCCTAGACCGGCGGCGGTCCGGTTGGCCCGGGGGAGCTCGGGGGCGATGGTGCTGCTACTTGGCAGCCAGGATTTGCCGGTGCGGCGGATCCCCTGGTGGGAGGAGGAGTGGGGTCTGAGGTGGCGGTTGGCGTGTTCGTTGGCACCCTTGCTGCAGTGCGGCGGCGGAACTTCACGAGCCTCCGCGGGTTTGGCCGGGCCTGAGAGCCTGGTTTGTCTTGCTGCTGCACCCGGTCGGCTACCACCTGCTGGTGGTGGAGGTAGTTCCCTCCCGCGTACTAATGACATGCCGACCATGGCCGAAGTCTCTGCTCCCTCGGCCTACCGGCTTCGCTCCGTGGTTCCCGGTGTGACGGCGGTGGCGACTTCAAGACCAGGGTGGCGCGTGCTCGTGGGTGACGGGTTTGGTGGAGCTTTTCAAAGTGCTCGGGTGGGTGGCTCCGGCGGGGTCGGGAGAAATCCTTGTATGTTGACACTGGCACGGTGACGCCCGCGGGTATCACCTTCCTTCTTAAAGGGTGTCGGTGGCCTCCCTTCCCCACCCCCCGCTGCGGACCAGGGGAAACCCTAGGCCCCGGCCGGACAGCAGTGTCGTCGTCGTCACTCCCCTTCTCGGAGGTGTTGTCTTGGTTCGCAGGCGCTTTGGACTGTGGGTTGTGTGGTGGTATGTCTTTGGGGGTGCGCACCGGTTGCGAGTTGCTTCCGTTTTCGGCACACCGCCGTTCTCGGCTTTCCTTTTCTTTTCTTTCTTCTTGTGTTTCGTGTAGGGCTTGGGTTCTACCCGGCGCCTTGTATCTTGTGTTGTTTGTTTCTTTGGGCGATGTGCTGTCTGGCCCAGCAGCGGTCTCACCTGTGTGCTTTATTTATAAAGCGGGGCGAAAGACTATTTCGAGAGAGTGTCAAACACGAATGATGATACTCCCCAAACTCAAGAGTGCAGCAGCGACCTGGACGACGCGTTAGCATGCACTAGGGGTGTCCGCCGTACGTAACCACTGCAATTATGCCAACACGCCAACACGTAACATGATAGGAGCAAAGCAAATGATACGGCTCGCAGACGAACCACGTGAGGAACCCGATGAGTGAGCGCATAATCACCCACGCCATAACATAAGAGTGAGATATATAAGATGGGGAAACGAAGAGGAAAAGCAAGATTCTTCTACCGACCTGTCTCCACAGATAAAGCTGATGATATGGTGGTAACACGCTAGCTGCTAATGTCGCTCGACGTCTGACCTTGTGCTTCTACGCAAAACACATGGAATACGTTACCTTGCCAAAAGTCACAGGTAACTGAGTGTATGTACGTGCATGCATGTTACATGTCGAGGGGTGACAAAACAGGTGGTAGAGGGAAAATATTACTCTCTCCGTCCAAGAAAAAGATGTCGTGCCGCCTCCCAGTTCAAATTTAATTTTACAAAAAACTCACCAAAACAGTTAAATCGTTTTCAATTTGACCGATTCAAAATCAAATCTTGTCTGTCCCCGCAGTCTCCGACGTCCGGCCATCCACCGCTCCCTAGTAGTCTCCAGCATCCCCGGCGTCCGCCGCTCCCCTCGAAGTCCTCTACTACTCCGGTCGTCCTCGGTGTGGGATGCCGCTAGGTCGTCCCACCTTGCCCTGCTTGCCGTCGCAGGGTCCCGCAGGGGGCGTGTCAGGACCCGATGGCCACTGACGGCGGCGAGGAGGGAGGAAGAGGAGCGCTCGGGGCTCAGAGGTACATTACGAACAGGTAAGGTAGAACCAGGGATAAAATTAGGGTTTTATTGATAGCATGCCGCCTAACCTCCCACTCTCCCTGGTTATATAGAGTATCCAGAGGAGCCATGCTTACAATAGATAAACTCCATTACTGCTAAACAAGGTTAATTACTGCTAACACACTCTCTAACTAAAGCTTGATGAAGATGGCTGAGAGCCGTTGGATCTGGTCGGACGATCTGCACCGTTGCTGTTGCCTGATGGTGAACCAATGACTGAAGTATCAGGAGGGTCCTGTCAGTTTCCCCTCTTAACACAAGACTTTAGGGCTTGAAAGTGGAAAAGGTTGCCTGGATGTATGCCGCATCTTTCCATGTAGCATTGTCATGTGACATGTGTTTTCCAGTGTAAAAGCCATTGTGGTATAGCAATGTCGTAGTCGCCAGCTTTACGAGGAACTTGTCGGCGTTGCATGACTGCTAGAGGTCAGAGGAATGAGGAGAGTGCGGGCCGCACCACAGTCCACGTTTACGTGCACGAGAGCGTATGTCTCTCCCACGTTGTCCTCCCGAAACACAGGACGCTGTGCGTTCCAACTTTGGGGAGGGGCCTGAGTATCTAGCCGTCTGCCTTTTACACGTTTGTAGTCAACTGCAGAAGAATAGTTAAGACGATATATAGTCTGGAAAAAAAAGTACTCGTCGGGATGACTGCGGCAGCTTTTCAATCACCATACTGGGCTTACAGAACATCTTCACCCACATGACTGAACCCATACGCATCCGCCAACTCTGGCGAGAAATGAGCCCAGGGAGGGGCCCGAGACCCGAGAGCAGGGGGCATCACACACACGTTGCTCTAACCCACATTTCCGCAATTTCTAGAATCGCCCAAGTCAAGTGTCAAACACGAATGATGATTCTCCCAAACAAACTCCACAGCGCATCAACGACTTCCACGACGCGTGTATATAACATGAAACGAGCAAAGCAATGATACGGCTCGCAGACGAACCATCCATCCATCCACTGGACGTCGTACCACGTGAGGAAGAACCCGATGGCTAGCTGCGGCTGGGCGGAGAATCACCCATATAAGAGTGAGATAAGATGGGGAAACTACAAAGAAAAAGAAGATTCTTCTACCAACCTGTCTCCACAGATAAAGCTGGTGGTAATGGTAACACGCTGCAGATGTCGCCCAACGTCTGACCTTGTGCTAGTATATATCAACGCCAGCTTCTACGCAAAACACATGGAATACATATACCTTGCCAAAAGTCACAAGTAACAGCGTGCATGCATGTAACATGCATGTCGAGGGGTGAGAGGACAGGAGATAGTGGAGAAATATTAGTTGAGCAGAGAAAATGACATGCAATTATCTTTGCCAATGCCCAACTGTGATACTAAATTTTTCCATTCTGATTGGGAAAAAAGACCGAGGCCCTCGTTTCTTCTCATCTTTTTTTAGTGGGCTCGGACTCTGCTCGTCGGGGATGCGGGGCGGTTGTGGTAGGGCGTCAAGCGGGGCGGGTTGTGGCACAACTTTTTCACTAATCCTTTTCTAATTTTACTAACTTTTGAATCCCTTTTTTACCTATATTTTGTTTTGCGGGTCGTTATGCGGGTGCCGTTTGCCACCCTAGGTTGTGGACAGGACTACAGGAGCACGGGAATGGGCTTAGGTTCTTGATACAAGAAGAGCCCAGGAGGGTCTGATGTCGAGGTTCACGACAGAGGAGCACATATCATTTTTGCCACTCAAAGCGTGCAATAGAGAGATCCGCCTAAGAGGTTCCTCATAGGCCGTATATAGTCCACACCATCAACTGTTTTTACTGTTTTTATTATTAATAGATCTCGAGATTAATATTTACTTTCTATTTATTATAAGTAATTTAATAAACAAAAAAGTACTTGTGTGTTGCAAAACAGAATATCCCTAGATATTGTTTTTTATTGATCTGATTTTTTGGAAGTTTATATAGAGTTATACGAGGGTAGGTGGAGACTTAGAGTATAAGACGTAAAGTCCTAGTCTATTTCTAGTATATACGCGTATATGTATTCTAACAGGCATCAATATCTTTATATGATCGTTCATATTGTGGTAGACTTGACCAGCCTTGATGCATTTGGCATCTTTTGTAGTAAATTTTAAAGATGTGTATATTTGTTGATACACAAGCCGATGTGTCTCCTTTGCTTATATAAACATCGTTAGACGACGATCAAGTAATAGTTGTGAAAAAACAACTACTTCCTATTCTCCTTGCAAGACATTGGAACCTTCATTTAACTTTTAAGAAAAAACAATCATGTCGTTTCATCTATATGATTAATAGTCCAGATAACTTCTTTGTTCTGAAGGGAACGAGCAGCGTACGTACCTCTCCTGCGTCGCTCCCGCGAGCGACCGGGGGGAACCCTACCGTCGCCGCCGGGCCGCTCCCCTTTCGCTCCTCTTGCCTCGCCGCCACCGGGACGCGCCGGCGGCAAAGCCGCTCGGTGTCGGTGGCCACGGGGCTCCTCTTCTCCCCCTGGTTTGCCAGATCTAGGCGCGGGCCAAGATCGACGACCGGCGGCGGCGCGCGTGCGTGGGGTGCGGCGGCGTCCGGCTAGGTGGCGCGGCTCGACGCGGTGGTGTCACCCTGCTATGGCGAGGAGGGCTGCAAGGAGCGGTGGTTTCGCGCTCGGGGCCGGCGGCTGCTGGACCGGGGCGGCGAGTGCCGTGGGCGGCGTTGACCGGGATCTGGGGGAAGTGGCGGACATGGTGCTGCAGGATGGAGGCGATGGCGCGTCCTTAGTGGCGGTGCTAAGCCTACGTGCTCATCGGCACCGATGGTCGGCCTGCTCGATCCGTTCTCCGAAAACCGGCCGGCGGTGTGGGGATCGCTGTGTCGGATCTAATAAAGGAGGTGGTCTTTTGATTTCTTTCGCACGAAGACGAAGATCTGCTTGATGTATGCCCTCGTTGATCTGGTCTGGAGAGGCGGGTTCCGGAAGGCTCCGCCGGCGAACTCCCATGGGCGTATCATGCTTGGAGATTGCTGGATCGGAAGGTATTCGGTCGTGCGCACCTTGTTCTTCTGGCCGTTTGGTTTCAGCAGGAGCGTTGCAAAGTTGTGTTGTTTGTTTCCACCAAGTGCTATTTTTAGAGCCATGGTGAAGTCAGATGCCGAGAATGTCAAGAAAGCGGAAATATGAGGGTAATGATGGTGATTTTTGTTCTTGTGGCGACGGAGAACTGGCTGCGTGATCTGGGACTCGTTGCAGCGACTGTTGGTGCGGGAAGAAAACACAGGGGAGTTCCCAGTCTTACCTTGCAGGATGAAAATCCAAGGTCTGGCCTTAACTGGTTGTGCTTGGCAATGACCTTGTTGAAGGTATTGTTTTATGAGCGAGGACTTTTTCCAGGGTAAAAACCTATGATCTTTGATCGGGCAACGACAGCGCTTGAGCACCGTTTCCTTTTTGAAGGCATTATTATTGGAGTGGAGGACTACTGGTGTTGTTCTGATGATGTCAGTATCTGTTGGAATTATGCCCTAGAGGCAATAATTAAGATGTTATTATTATAATTCTTGTTCATGATAAAGTTTATATTCCATGCTAGAATTGTATTAAGCGGAAACATTAATACTTGTGTGGTTTGTGAACAACACCGTGTCCCTAGTACGCCTCTAGGACTAGCTCATTGATCAATGATGGTTAAGGTTTCCTAACCATAGACATGAGTTGTCAATTGATAATGAGATCATATCATTGGGAGAATGATATGGCGAACAGACCCAAACTAAGCAAAGCAATTAGATCGTGTCATTGTGTTCATCTTTGCGAAGCTTTTCCTATGTCAAATATTGTATTCCTTAGACCATGAGATAATACAACTCCCTGGTATCGGAAGAAAGCTTTGAGGTCATCAAACGTCATCCTATGAGAGGGTGATCATAAAGGTGTCTCTCAGGTGATCGAAAAGTATCTGTTGGGTTATATGTATCGAGATGGGATTTGTCCCTCCCAAGTCGGAGAGATATACTTCGGGCCCACTCGGTAATCGATATCAACACCGCTTGCAAGCATGTGGTTAAGGAGTTAATCACAAAGTGATATCGGATTACGGAACGAGTAAAGTACTTGCTGTGAACGAGATTGAACTAGGTATGACGGTACCGACGATCGAATCTCGGGCAAGTAAAATATCGCGAGACGAAGGGAATATATATATATGGGATTGATTGAATCCTGGCATCGTGGTTCATCCGATATGATCATCGATGAATGTGTGGGAGTCAATATGGGTGCCCAGACACCGCTGTTGATTATTGATAGAAGATCATGTCTGCATATTCTCGAACCCGCAGGGTCACACACTTAACGTGTCTCGACGCTAGGATAGATTGGATACTTGGTTTATGAATTTTTGTTCGGAGTCTCGGATGGGATCCGGGACATCACGAGAGGTTCCGGAGTGGTCCGGAGAATAAGATTCATATAAGGCAGTGCAGTTTTTGGAGTTCGGAATTGTTCCGGATTAATCGGTATTGTACCGGAAGCTTCTAGAACCTTCCGGAAGGGGGCCAACGTGGTCCCACCTTCCGGGAGGGGGCATGGGCCTATGAGGGAGTGTCCTGGCCGCATTGGGCCAGGGACACAAGGCCCCATAGGGCCCAGCCGATCCTAGATAAGTTTAAACTCGTTTAAACTAGAGATAGGGTTTCTAGATAAGGGATAAGTTTAAATCGTTTAAACTAGAGATAGGCTTGGAGGATGGGCAAGGGCTGGCCGCACCCCTCCTCTATATATAGAGGGCTGGTGCGCCCCCTCCCCCCCCAACCTACACCTTCCTCCAAACCCTAGTTGCCCTGCTGCCCTCCTCTCTCCCTCCCGACTGTTTGTAGGCGAAGCCCTGCTGCAGAAATTCTCCACCATATACACCACGCCGTCGTGTTGTAGATCCAATCTATCTCTCCACCCTACTTGCTGGTCCGAGGAAGGAGGAGACGTCGAGGTGCTGCACGTGTGCATCTCACGGAGGCACCGCCACTTGTGGTGCTGGATCGGATCGGATCGCGAGGAGGAGAAGGGAGTACGACTACATCATCCACGTTCCGACGAACGTCCCGCTATGCGAATCTTCAAGGGTATGAAGATCTAATCCAATCTCTCTCGTTGTTTGCATCTCGTAGATTAGATCTTGGCTTTCCCTCTGTTCGCTTCCGTAGAAAATTTTGATTTACTATGCTGCGAAACCCTTCAGTGGTATCAGAGCTAGATCTATGCGTAGATGTGTTTCACGAGTAGAACGCAACATGGTTGTTGCGGGCGTTGATGTTTTCTGTTGCAAGCCTCTTGTTTGTGTTCTTCTTATGGCGCGGGATAGTGAGATTGAAGCGGTCCAGGCCAACCTTACGCGACGTCGTTCGCGAGACCGGCTCCGCACTTGACGTGTGGCTTGTACCATACATGCGGCTGGTGGATGTCAGTTTCTCTCACTATAGTTGTCATGGGATTAACACCGGAGTTTAGCAACCATAATATCACCGTTGTGGCTTTCCGTAGGTAAGAATCGTTCTTAGTATCTACTCCCATAAGCCACGTAAAACATGCAACAACAAAGTAGAGGCGTCTAACTTGTTTTTGCAGGGAGTGTTTTCTGTGATATGGTATGGCCCAAGATGTGATGTGTATATTGTATGCGATGATCATGTTTTGTAATGTTTCACGACTTGCATGTCGATGAGTACACAACCGGCAGGAGCCATATGGTTGTCTTTATAATTGTGTATGACCTGCGAGTCAACTTCTTATACGCCATGTAATAGCTTTACTTTATCGCTAAGTAGTTAGCAATAGTTGTAGTTGCTATTCGTGGTGGAGGCAATCATGGTGGAGTGATGGAGATCATGCCGGAACGCACAAGATGGAGATCATTGCGCGAAGATTGGCTATACCATGCCACATAAAGTTATATGCATGTGATGTTTATCCTTTTATGTATCTTATTATGCTTAGATCGCGACGGTAGCATTATAAGATGATTCCTCACTTAAAGATCAAGATAAAAACTGTGTTCTCCCCAAGTATGCACCGTTGCGAAAGTTCGTCGTGTCCAAGCATCACGTGATGATCGGGTGCTATAGACTCTACGCTCACATACAACGGGTGCAAGCCAGTTTTGCACACGCGGAAATACTTGGGTCTAACTTGACAAGCCTAGCATGTACAGACATGGCCTCGGAACACAAGAACCGAAAGGTTAAGCATGAGTCATATGAATGATATGATCGACACTTCGTTGTCCACCATTGAAGCCACATCTCTTCTCGTGAAGATCGGATTAGGTGTGGTGAATTTGGATCGTGTTCACTAAACAACTTGAGGGATGTTGAATTTAGTGGGAGTTCATCTAGTAATTTGATTAAGTTGAACTATTTATCATGAACATAGTCTAAATTGTACTTGCAAATACTGTAGATCACATGGCCAAGTCCAACTTCAACTTCAACGTTTTTGCTGAGAAAGAAAAGCTTAGAAACAATGGGTCTAACTTCACCAACTGGTTTCGCAATCTAAGAATCATTCTGTCTGGCGGACAAAAGGACTATGTCCTTGGGAAAGCGTTAGGTGACCCCCCTGCTGCAACTGCGTCGGCTGATGAGAAAGCTGTCTATCAGTCGCGCAAAGATGATTATGGTGTGATTAAGAGCACCATGTTGTTTGCTATGGAACCGGAACTTCAAAATCGTTTTGAAAACTATCCCGGGCCCTTTGAGATTCTCGAAGAGCTGAAAACCATGTTTCAGACTCAGGCCCGTTCTGAGAGATATGAGATCTCCGAGAAGTTCTTTAACTGCAAGATGGAGGAAGGGAGTTCCGTTAGTGAGCACGCCATTAAGATGTCGGGCTACACTCAACGCCTTGAGCAACTGGACTGCAAGATTCCAGAGGAGCTCAAGATTGACAGGGTTCTGCAATCACTCCCTCCCAGCTACAAAAGTTTTGTAGTGACTCATAATCAGATTGGTTCCACTGATACGATCACCGAGCTCTTCGCAAAGCTGAAGGCTGCAGAGGTGGACATCAAGAAGGATAATCATGTGTTGATGGTCAACAAGCCCTCCTTTAAGAAAGGTAAAGGTGCAAAGAAGCCCTTCAAGAAGGGCGGCGACAAGCGCAATGACCCTGCTGAGAAGAAGCTCAGGTCTGGTCCCAAGCCGGAAACTGAGTGCTTCTATTGCAAGGACAAGGGTCACTGGAAGCGCAACTGTCCGAAGTACTTAGCGGACAAGAAGGCTGGCACCATCAAAAG
This sequence comes from Avena sativa, assembly GCA_916181665.1. NCBI lineage: Eukaryota > Viridiplantae > Streptophyta > Magnoliopsida > Poales > Poaceae > Avena > Avena sativa. The sequence continues at coordinate 157,134,601 of OV702294.1, read as the reverse complement.
TATATTTGATATACATGTTATTGATGTTTTCCTTACTAGCCCTCGTTGTAGTGCCTAGGTATTTGATACCGGTTCAGTTGCTAATATTTGTAACTCGAAACAGGAGCTGCAGAATAGACGGCGGCTTGCGAGGGATGAGGTGACGATGCGCGTTGGCAACGGATCAAGAGTTGATGTGATGGCCGTCGGCACGCTCTCCTTAGTTTTACCTTCGGGATTAGTTTTAAACCTTGATAAATGTTATTATGTGCCTGCGTTGAGCATGAACATTATTTCTGGATCGTGTTTATTGCAAGACAGTTATTCATTTAAATCGGAGAATAATGGTTGTTCTATTTATATGAGTAACATCTTTTATGGTCATGCACCTCTTGTGAATGGTTTATTTCTTCTAAATCTTGAAAGGGATGAAACACACATCCATAACATTGAGGCTAAGAGATGCAAAGTAGATAGTGATAATACTACTTATTTGTGGCACTGTCGTCTAGGTCATATTGGTGTAAAGCGCATGAAGAAACTCCATTCTGATGGACTTTTGGAGTCTCTTGATTTTGAATCATTTGACACATGCGAACCATGCCTCATGGGCAAGATGATCAAAACCCCGTTCTCCGGTATGATGGAGCGAGCAACGAACTTGTTGGAAATCATACATACCGATGTATGCGGACCGATGAGTGTTTCGACGCGCGGTGGATATCGCTACTTTCTCACTTTTACCGATGACTTAAGTAGATATGGGTATATCTATTTAATGAAACATAAATCTGAAACGTTTGAAAAGTTAAAAGAATTTCAGAATGAAGTGGAGAACCATCGTAACAGAAAGATTAAGTTTCTACGATCCGATCGTGGGGGCGAATATTTGAGTTATGATTTTCTCACGCATCTCAAAGCAAGTGGAATCGTTTCACAACTCACGCCACCCGGAACACCACAGCGCAATGGTGTGTCTGAACGCCGGAATTGAACCCTATTAGATATGGTCCGATCGATGATGTCTCTTACTGATTTGCCGTTATCATTTTGGGGTTATGCATTAGAAACCGCTGCATTCACTTTAAATAGGGCTCCATCTAAATCCGTTGAGACGACACCATATGAACTGTGGTTTGGTGCTAAACCTAAGTTGTCGTTTCTTAAAGTTTGGGGATGCGAAGCTTACGTCAAGAAGTTGATGCCGGACAAGCTCGAACCCAAAGCGGAGAAATGCATCTTCATAGGATACCCTAAGGAAACTATTGGGTACACCTTCTATCACAGAACCGAAGGCAAAGTGTTTGTCGCAAAGAACGGTTCCTTTCTTGAGAAGGAGTTTCTCTCGAAAGAAGTGAGTGGGAGGAAAGTAGAGCTAGACGAGGTTATTGAACCTTCTCTTGAATTGGAGAGTAGCGCAGCACCTGAAATTGTTCCAGTGCCGCCTGCACCAACAATATAGGAAGCTAATGACAAGGATCATGAAGCTTCGGACGATGCTGCTACTGAACATCGCAGGTTGACAAGGTCGCGTGCCCCTCCTGAGTGGTACGGCAACCCTGTCTTGACTGTCTTGTTAGTAGAAGACAGCGAACCTACGAACTATGAGGAAGCGATGATGAGCCCAGACTCTGTGAAATGGCTAGAAGCCATGAAATCCGAATTGGGATCCATGAGCGAAAACCAAGTATGGACTTTGGTGGACCCTCCTAGCGACCGAAAGGCCGTTGAGTGCAAATGGATCTTCAAGAAGAAAACGGACGCGGATGGTAATGTTACCGTCTACAAGGCACGGCTTGTTGCGAAAGGTTTTCGACAAGTTCAAGGTGTTGACTACGATGAGACTTTCTCTCCCGTAGCGATGTTTAAGTCCATTCGGATTTTATTAGCAATTGCTGCGTTTCATGATTATGAAATATGGCAAATGGATGTCAAGACTGCTTTCCTCAATGGCAACATTGATGAAGAGTTGTATATGATGCAACCCGAAGGTTTTGTCGATCCTAAGGATGCTGATAAAGTATGCAAACTTCAGCGTTCCATTTATGGACTGAAGCAAGCGTCTCGGAGTTGGAACCTTCGTTTTGATCAAGTGATCAAGAGCTTTGGATTTGTTCCAAATTGCTACGAAGCTTGCATCTACAAGAAAGTGAGTGGGAGCTCGGTGACGTTTCTGGTACTATATGTGGATGACATATTGATTATTGGAAATGACATCAACATGCTTAACGATATGAAGAGTTATTTGAACAAGTGTTTTTCAATGAAAGACCTAGGTGAAGCTGCTTATATATTGGGCATCAAAATCTATAGAGATAGACAAAGACGCCTGATAGCTTTAAGCCAGAGTACATACCTAGACAAAGTTCTGAAAAGGTTCAGAATGGATAAGGCGTTGAAAGGTTCAGTGCCTATGTTGTCAGGTAAGATATTGAGCAAGGCTCAGTGTCCAGCTACGGTAAATGATAGGGAAGCTATGAGCAAAGTGCCTTATGCCTCGGCCATAGGTTCCATCATGTATGCCATGTTGTGTACTAGACCGGATGTGTCCAATGCTCTTAGTTTGACGAGCAGATATCAAAGTGATCCAGGAGTGGAACACTGGACAGCCGTGAAGAACATCCTAAGGTACCTAAATAGGACTAAAGAAATGTTCTTAGTCTATGGGGGTGATGAACAGCTCGTCGTAAAAGGTTACGTCGATGCTAGTTTCGACACCGACAAGGATGATTGTAAATCTCAGACAGGATACGTGTATATTTTGAATGGACGAGCTGTGAGCTGGAGAAGCTGCAAGCAAAGCGTGATCGCGGGATCTACAGTAGAAGCGGAATACATGGCTGCTGCAGAAGCGTCAAGTGAAGGAGTTTGGATCAGAAACTTCATCACTGAGCTTGGCGTGGTTCCAAGTGCATTGGACCCACTGGAGATATTGTGTGACAACACTGGCGCCATAGCACTCGCTAAGGAACCAAGATATCATCCAAAGACCAAGCATATCAACCGCAAGTTTCATATAATCCGAGATTATATAGCAGATGGAGATCTGAAGATCAGCAAAGTACATACAGATCTGAATGTCGCAGATCCATTGACTAAACCTCTTCCACGTGTAAAACATGATCAGCACCTCAGTGCCATGGGTGTGAGATTGTTGCCAAATGTAAACTAGATTGTTGACTCTAGTGCAAGTGGGAGACTGTTGGAATTATACCCTAGAGGCAATAATAAAGATGTTATTATTATAATTCTTGTTCATGATAAAGTTTATATTCCATGCTAGAATTGTATTAAGCGGAAACATTAATACTTGTGTGGTTTGTGAACAACACCGTGTCCCTAGTACGCCTCTAGGACTAGCTCATTGATCAATGATGGTTAAGGTTTCCTAACCATAGACATGAGTTGTCAATTGATAATGAGATCATATCATTGGGAGAATGATATGGCGGACAGACCCAAACTAAGCAAAGCAATTAGATCGTGTCATTGTGTTCATCTTTGCGAAGCTTTTCCTATGTCAAATATTGTATTCCTTAGACCATGAGATAATACAACTCCCTGGTATCGGAAGAGAGCTTTGAGGTCATCAAACGTCATCCTATGAGAGGGTGATCATAAAGGTGTCTCTCAGGTGATCGGAAAGTATCTGTTGGGTTGTATGTATCGAGATGGGATTTGTCCCTCCCAAGTCGGAGAGATATACTTCGGGCCCACTCGGTAATCGATATCAACACCGCTTGCAAGCATGTGGTTAAGGAGTTAATCACAAAGTGATATCGGATTACGGAACGAGTAAAGTACTTGCTGTGAACGAGATTGAACTAGGTATGACGGTACCGACGATCGAATCTCGGGCAAGTAAAATATCGCGAGACGAAGGGAATATATATATGGGATTGATTGAATCCTGGCATCATGGTTCATCCGATATGATCATCGATGAATGTGTGGGAGTCAATATGGGTGCCCAGACCCCGCTGTTGATTATTGATAGAAGATCATGTCTGCATATTCTCGAACCCGCAGGGTCACACACTTAACGTGTCTCGACGCTAGGATAGATTGGATACTTGGTTTATGAATTTTTGTTCGGAGTCTCGGATGGGATCCGGGACATCACGAGAGGTTCCGGAGTGGTCCGGAGAATAAGATTCATATAAGGCAGTGCAGTTTTTGGAGTTCGGAATTATTCCGGATTAATCGGTATTGTACCGGAAGCTTCTAGAACCTTCCGGAAGGGGGCCAACGTGATCCCACCTTCCGGGAGGGGGCATGGGCCTATGAGGGAGTGTCCTGGCCGCATTGGGCCAGGGGCACAAGGCCCCATAGGGCCCAGCCGATCCTAGATAAGTTTAAACTCGTTTAAACTAGAGATAGGGTTTCTAGATAAGGGATAAGTTTAAATCGTTTAAACTAGAGATAGGCTTGGAGGATGGGAAAGGGCTGGCCGCACCCCCCTCTATATATAGAGGGCTGGTGCGCCCCCTCCCCCCAACCTACACCTTCCTCCAAACCCTAGTTGCCCTGCTGCCCTCCTCTCTCCCTCCCGACTGTTTGTAGGCGAAGCCCTGCTGCAGAAATTCTCCACCATATACACCACGCCGTCGTGTTGTAGATCCAATCTATCTCTCCACCCTACTTGCTGGTCCGAGGAAGGAGGAGACGTCGAGGTGCTGCACATGTGCATCTCACGGAGGCACCGCCACTTGTGGTGCTGGATCGGATCAGATCGCGAGGAGGAGAAGCGAGTACGACTACATCACCCACGTTCCGACGAACGTTCCGCTGTGCGAATCTTCAAGGGTATGAAGATCTAATCCAATCTCTCTCGTTGTTTGCATCTCCTAGATTAGATCTTGGCTTTCCCTCTGTTCGCTTCCGTAGAAAATTTTGATTTACTATGCTGCGAAACCCTTCAGTATCGTTGCTTTGAGGATTAGTTGTCTGTAGCGGGACTTTTCTTTTTTGTAATTCTTCTTTCTTTTTTTCTGGGTTGTGTGCATCCGTAGAGCCGCTATGGCATGCATTGTTTTAGAGGCTGGGTGTAATTGGTATCCCTGTGATATTAATATATACTCTTTTCCAAAAAAAAAACTTCTTTGTTATAAAAAACCTTTGGAGTTCATGGCTAACATTTCTATGTAAAATCTTAACATAAAATTTTATAGCCCATAGACTATTGTTGTTACCACTATTCTATAATCCGATGTTGCTTGTGAAACAGATATAATTTTTGACTAAAAAGATATAAACATGTAAAAGCCAACTTACATTAAGGCACATTTATTCAACAAAACAATTATTTTTATTAGAGAAAAATGATTTACATGTTCATTTATAATAAATCAAGAAAACCGTACATCCATTTATATTTCTCTCTAAACATAAATATGTTACATCTTTGCAAAAGTTATTGTTTATAAACTTCAAACTATACATAAGGCATGGAGTTAAATAAACATGTCTAATGAGAAACAAAGGAACTTGTTGTCATTTGTAGTGGTCCGCTAGATCGGGTGCATAGATTATTTACATTTGGTGGAGGACATTCATTGTCTAAGACATGTATTGTTGTAACAAAACTTTGGAGTGTAAGTATTTTATATTACATGGTGGGATCAAAATGAGTTAGCATAAATATTCCTTGCTTGTTTATACTAAACTTTTCTAATTATTTCTACCATTAAATATTAAAACAAAAAATATTGATAAGAATATCTAGTATTATTCTTCTGTAGTACCTTGCACCATTAATCAGAATGTGATAAATATTAAATGCAACGGACATTATTGTACAATTATAACATATGCCTGTTTCTAAGATTGGACAATATATTGTCATGAAAATAATGTTAAGCTTTCAGAACCTAGTTTGGAGCATTTGAATGCGTCTTTCTAGGCTGAATTCTTGTCCAAACCTAAGAAAGTAAAATAGAAGAGAGCGCTAGATTGCTAACTGGTTAATCGGTGTCATTTGATGCACTGTATTCCTAATGTTTTAAGATGTTTTTATTATTATATCTAAATATCTTGTTAGAGGGTTCTATAATGTCTGAAGTTAGAGAATTATGTGATCAAGGGAGTCCTAGCGATTATAGAAAAAAAAAGTTTTACATAAACAATTGAAAAATTAACAATCTTGATAAGATTACCACCAATAAGCGAAGAGTGACTGTGGTTCTACAAGAAAACATGTTCACACAAGCAAGAACGGCATGCAATTTGATGTGCAATTCATGTTTTTAAAGTTTTAGCACCCAAGTTGGCACCCTGAAAATCCGCAGTTTTGTTGTGCACCGAACACGAGGTGCCATCAGTACACCGCTTACTTCTGTTCTGGAACTCCTGAAGTTGCAGCAATGATTCATGGCATTGCATGTCTTCTTTGCTTCTGTATGCTTTCAATCAAAGACATGTTGGCCATCACACTAGAGTTCAGACCACATCTCGGCCATCCATATTAGTAAAGACATCAATCTACATGTTGACACTTCGATGGAACTTGCATGAAAACACAAACGAGGTAGTGTAGATATATGTCTATTGTTGATTATCTTTATCGCCAAATAGTTGATGTGCTTCTTCTAAAATGTTTGGACAATGATCAAGTTAGGGTCGCTATGCGAGGGTGCACGATGACTTATGCAAGATTTGTCAGTCGACTCACAAGATGAAGTGGCTACTGCGATGCGTGTGGTGTTATTTGCCAACTATGATCAATATATGCTTCATATACTACAAGGAGTGAGATGCATGCCAGGATGAAGCTATTTAGCCGCGTCAGCTACTATGTTAAACCCTATCTCAATATGTGACCTTTGAGAGTTTGGGGGTTAAACTTTATTTGTATGATTCACCCGGCTTCATAATGTGGGCGTTGGTTTCTATTAACGTTCACTGATTATACACCAAAGTGTTCTAAAGCAGTAGTTGTGAAAATAAGACCCACAGGGAGGTGATCGAGTTTATATTCGAGCATGTTATACATAGATTCATCATTCTGCATGCTCTAACAACAAATCAAGGCTCTCCATTTACAATGAAAGAAGTATATAATTTTTTGAATCATATGGTACCAAGATGTTCTATTCATCTCCCTACTATGATTAAGAAATGGACAAGCCGAGTCAAATAATAAGGTTTTAATCAAGCATATCAAGAAGAAATTGAAATTTTTGAGGAGATGGCATGCAGTCCTGTTTGAAGCTTTTGGGGCATAGATGATCTAAGTCATGGTGCTACGAATATGACTCCATACGATTACTATCGTATGGTTAGGCTTGTTTCTATCTTTTGTCTTATAAGCCAAAGAAACTAAATATGTTATTTTCATCTTATCTTTTGGCTTATATCATCGTGCAAGAATATTCAATGAAAAGCCAAAAGCATCTATTTAGGTGTTTTTGTGGATTATAAGTCAAGATCCAAAAAGCAATAAATAATCTCAAACAAACAACCTCTTAGTGTATGGACAAGAAGTCATTTTACACATAAGATGAATCATTCCACCTTGATATTTGATAAGTAGAATGATTTATCATCAAAATATTATCACAAACTGATGATGGACAATATTTCCAAAGTTGCCAATAAACATATGATGTCCTTGAAGTACATCGAGAATGAGAAGTTGCAGGTGGATAGGGCTTATATAAAGAAAGTTCGACTAGAGAACTTCCATGTCGTGATCTTGTTTGGAAAGTAATAATGCCACTTGGGGAGAAAGATTGAAAATTGGACAACTCATATTTAATGGAATCTATAGTGGGGAATCTGAAAGTACATCTAGCCTCTCTAGGTGTGTTTTTGGTAATTAATGACAATCCCTATGGATTAATGATTTTGTTGAGTTGTTTGTGAAGAAATGTTCCATATATAGGTGATTCTTGAAATCCATGAGATGTATTCAAGGTTTTTCCATCAAGATAATGATATAAATTGTGCATTGGCATTAAGATCATTCAATTGAAGAGATATAAATATGGTATGGTCAAGAAGAAGAAAAGAAAAAGAACTTCTAAGAATCAAGTTGAAGTTTAATGAAGATGCATTTCTTGTGTAAAACTCAAAGTTTTTCATGATTTGGCTTATTTGTTTAGCCATGGAGGATCATGATATCGACAACACGAATAAGATCAAGTGGAAGACAAAGAATGGGATATTGAATACCTTCTCTCAAGCGCATTTGTGTACCACAAGGAATCAAGTGACATTGTGGTACGGAAAACATTTATAAATTGCACTTTATGAACTAACCCATAAACTAAATGTTTAGTATGTCTATGTGGAGCAGGTAATAAACATCAGCTTGTATCAAAAAGTAAGATTTCATGTAGCTCATTAGAAAATGATACAAAATGGAAATCATCATCGAGATTGAAGATGTGCAAATTCAAGATGTGCATCCCGAAGATACCACAATCTTGAATCTTTCCATCCATTCAGGATGATATAGTTATGAAGGTATACCTAAGTGAGGCTTTCCCGCAATGAAGTATGTGATAGAAATTTTCTAGACTTCATCAGGAAAGTACAATCGAGAAATTGTTACATCTTGATCGAGCATTACTGTGATCATCCAGATCAAGTGGAATGCATAAGGCAAAGGTATGACCTTGATAGATTTTATATTTTCGGCCTTAAGTTGGTTGGCGTGGCTTGGGATATGTAGCATCCCAATTGTCTAACAATTGCAATGTTACTTGCCTAGTCTATAGATTGCTACTTCCTACATGTCATTTATTGCATCATCATTATATCATGCTCATGTCACCATGCCACCTTGCATTTGAGCATCATATATAACCCCTTTATTTGGTTCTTATCCCATATGCATTATATTTTGTATTACTTGTATTTGCCTCTTGATATATTGTATTTGCTTCTTGATAAATTGCTTGATGCCCAAGTTGAGTTGTGGGCACATCTCTTTCAATTCCACCACCTATCCTTGCTATCTTACTTTTGTTTCAATCCACAATTCTACCATCCCTTTGTATTATGAGCAAATGCTTTCTCTTTTGGTATTTTGTCTCTAGCTCATAATTATTTGGGAATGGTTCCATTCTTTTGTCTAATGCTTCCATACATGTTCACCTTGGCATGCTATGAAGAGTACAATCTTTTCTCCTTCTTTAGATGGTTTGGTTGAACCATGGGATTATTTGAATCTATGGTGATTGCATGAATCACTACTAGAAAAAACACACTATTAGGCCACCTTCATTCAAACAATCCCATCAAGTAATCAACCATGTAAAGTAATAGGAGTTCAATAACTCTTTTGTGATTTTAAACTTAGTGGGGATGTTTGCATAATACCTATGCTTTGGAAAGCTTAGTTGTTGTCACATCCCGAAATTCTCCTAATTTGGGAATGTGATATAAATAAAATAAGCTTGATTGATTGTTTGACTTTGTTGAAAATTCTCAAAGATAAGAAACTTTTTGAATAGAAAATCCTCTCAATCTTGATTTCAAAACCTTATATTCTTTTGTTATGACCTAAGTAGCCATATAGGAAAAAGGGCATGGATTGATTATGGATTGTAGAATTGGTGTGCAAGTTTTAAAATTTCAAAATCATGAAGAATGCATGAACACCATTGCACTTAAACCCTAAGGAAGAATTCTATCATCCAAAAAAAAAGATTATCCAATACCCTAAATGGGATTTTCCCATTCTAAGTGGAACCAAAGACCTATGGTTTTTCCATACAAAAACTTGGGAAAAGACATTCATGAAGGGGTATGTTGGTATAGGGCATATTTATAAAACAATAGGAAGTGTTTTGAATGGTTTTGGAGCAGATATGAAAAACATATGATTTAAGTAAGAAAGGAATATAATGCTCTATAAAACAAAGAAAATAATTGATGTTTTTTTGGGAATTAAATAGTTTCCTTAATGTCCTAAAATCTTGGTTTGAATTTTTACAAATTTTTAGAAATTGATTTGATTCAATTTGGAGACCTAAAACAAAAACTATAAAAGAAATAATAAACTGAAAATAGACAAAAGATAAAATCAAAAGAATAGAAAAAAACTAGAAGTAACCTACCCGGCGGACCAACCCCGGCCCAGCCCACCTAACTATCGCGCGTAGAGCGTCGCATAGGCCGCAGCAGCGCAGCAGCGCGAAAGCCGCCCAAGGCCGGCCCAGCAGCAGCCCGCGTAGCCCGCCTCCTCTCCCCGTGTCGCTGACGTCTGGGGTCCACCCCGCCCATATTCTTCCTCCCGACGAAATCCCTAATGAACACGGCTCGAACTGCCCCATTTTTCGTTCGTTTCGGTTCCGATTTTGTTGCCCCTCGCGCACGACCCGACCTCTATAATCCTCCTCCTCCAACTCACATCATTTTTCCCTCTTTTTCAAAACCCTAGCCGCCCTCTGGAGCTCCCCAACCTTGCCACCATTATCGCCGCCACCGGAGCTCACAGAATGTTTTCGATCTCGAGGTCCTCGCCACCCCACGCCTTCTCCTTCCCTCCATCCTCTTCCTTGAGCTCCTCCGCATCGTCTCACCTCTTTTTCCCCACCATAGGAACACATGAGAGGCAGCAATCTCTCGCCGGAGTGCTCGCCGGAGCCGCAAGGACTGAAGCCCGTCCGCCGCTGCTTGTCGTTGAACCAGGAGGAGAGGGGACAAGCGAAGATCATAGAAGGGGACGCCGAAGCCGCCTGCTTAACGTGGGCCTATTCACCATCGCCAGAAACCGCCGGGACAGCTGCCACCATCACCGCCAGGAGCCACCGCCGCCAGTCGCCGCCGTCATCCGCGAGGTAGAGCACCAACCTCTCTAGAGCCGTTCGATCTCCGATCGACGGCCGCGATTAAAAGGACATGCGAACCGGTACCCACCAGTACCAGTGCGCCACTTGGCCCCCCGCGCCAGCTCACGCCGCGTCAGCGCTGACCCGCCAGTCAGCGTTGACTGCACAGTATAAAGATTTAAATTATTCTGGAAATTACAGAAATTTATGAAAATAAAATGCATAGAAAAAGATCTACTGGTACAAAAATCGCAAATAATATACCGATGGATTCACAATTGTGTGTAGATCATCAATACACAATTGTTTAAGACCTCTACTTTAAGGTTTTGTAGCAATTAAATAAATAGAATAATGCCCTTTTAGAGTAATAAATTCATAAGAAAATAAATAATGTTCAGAAAATTTCAAATAATATATCAATGAATTCACAAAAATGTGTAGAATAATAATATGAGATCATATCTAATATTTGTAGTACATAATTACTATAATGATTTAATTAGTATTAATGGATTTTTAGATTAATAAATCTATAGTAAATTATTTATAAATCACATAAATATAAATAATATGTCCCTCGAATCACAATCCCGTGTAGATTATAGATCTGATTTTAGTTTGATTTATAGACAACAGAAACTATTTAAATGATTTAAACTCCATTAAATACTATTTAAATCATAAGAAAAGATTTATAACTCCGATTAAGTTGAATCCAATTGCTACTGGTTAGTAATAATGTCCTCTATCCAGTACACCCCAGACCCAAATTTAATACGGCAATTAGTATAGAAGTTTCAATAGAACTATTAAAACTCCTATATTGACAATAAAGATTTAATAATAAATACCCTATTGCATTAAATAATTCTCTTGCATGCATCATATGATCTAGTAATGTTCAAAGAACTAATTTCAACCATTGTGACATATTAAATTGCCATGCATGATTTTGTTCATCATTGATTTGTTGTATTGTACATAATTGTATTGTTTTGAATGGTGTGTTTGTTGTGCACTTGTTTCGATCGATAGATTGAGAGGAGTGCAACGTTTGTGATTGTGACGGGTGAAATCTTCTCTATTGTGGGGATTATTTAAACGAATACACCAACAACAAAGGCAAGTGGCACTATCATAATTGTCCTATTATTTTCCTATGCATTGTAGTTGTTTTTAGTAGAAGTGAATGTGTAGGAATATTTTGCACTATGTGCTATGCTATGCTATGTCCTATTTAGGATATCCTTTTGTATCTTGCTTAGTGGAAACATTGTAGTTGTAGTATGCTTAGCCCTGCTATAGATTCGGGATGGAATATCATATTATGAGTATTGTGAGGTATTGGAAAAGCTATGTTTGTATATAATAAAACAAGTACTTAATGAATCACCTGGGTGGAATATTGTTGTTGTTGAGTTTGGAAGAAGTGGCAACGAAGGGGGCCGTATCTTTGGCTACCTCTCTCGTGTGTGCACTGGAAGAAGACCACCTAGTCTTCATAGAGATTGGACATGTTTCTCGTATAGTAGCTTCCAGTACAACCACATGCTAATATAGGCTCTAGCTTAGTTAATTACATAGTGGAGGACCCTTTGCATTGGTATATCTTTAGGTTAACTAGAATTGTGTATTGGAGGTTATATCCTTGCATTGGTGCCTGTTAGACGTGCTAGCATTGTATATTTGGAGGACTTCTATGGAAAGACTTCGTCACATTCTCGATCTGCCGGTATACCAATAGGTGTGTACTAAACCAGCGGCCACTGGTGGCGTCAAGGCGAGATTGTGTCGTGTGGGTAAAGTGTACAACTTCTGCAGAAGATATAAATCTAATCGATTAGCCGTGTCCCCGGTTATGGACAATATTTAGCAACTAAGGCTTGAAGCTTGTGGATGATCTCGACATTCCAATTTCTTAATAAAATTTGATGGTTGAACAAGGGAGTAGGCGCACTTGGTGTTGGCCAATGTGTTGATAAATTTTTCATAAAGAACTAAAGCTATTTTGAAAAGATAGGATAAAACTATTGCTTTATGCAAATCAGCCTGAAACTCCACTTAGCCAAATATGCATGTAATTGATAGGTTCCATTTATATCCACATACTAGTGACACTTGCCAATACATTTAAAGTATTGACCATTCGTGGCTGCAACCTTTCATGTTGCAGGTTATATCGTTTCTAAGTGATCGTTATAGGTCGCGAGACTCCATTCAACGATTGTTCGTCTGTGGCACATTTGAAGGATGGAGATCTACCTTGTATTCGTTTTCCGTTGTGTACTTATGTAATATAATGTATATTCTGGATCATATTTGTTGCATTTATGATGCACAGTTATATTTGTTATTCATTTTGTACTATGTGTGCCAGTGAACCGATCCAGGGATTGGCACTATACACATGAACTCAGCCTTATCAGGCGAGGGTGTTACAGTTGTTTTCACAACTATCTTCATGAAAACCTCCATCTTTTCACCTTAGTTGAATTCTTTCGTTTTGAGTTCGGTTTGTTTGCTTGTATTCAACAAATGTAACAAGTCCAAGCAAGATCCTTTGGGTTCCTATACTTCTCCATTTGGTTAGTTTTATTCTCTTGCATTTGAAATAAACAACACATGTTCAATTTGAAAACAAACCATGCAATCTTTGAATACAAATTAAAAAACATAAAAATTCTAACTAAAAGAAACAAAGGAGAGGACCTTACCTAGACCACCCCCTGGGCGCAGCCCACCTTTTCAGCCCAGAGCAATACCATCCCACTAGCCTCCCTCCCTTCAGCTCTCCTCTTCCCCGCCCAGTACCCCTTCGACAGAAGGAGAACATGTCGTTCTATTGTTTGTATTCCTCCCGTCCATCTCCCTATCTGCTGCTGACAGACGGGAGAGCAGGTGGCCGTCTCCACACCGTTGTCCTCATCACCCCGCACTCGCCTGCCCCTCCTTCTTACCCCCTTCGATCCTATCTCCAACAACCCTAGCGACCCCTCTCTGCATACTGCACCGACATCCCCTCCCTCTTCCTCTATTCCCGTTGTCCCCCTCCTGCCTGAGTGTAGCAGCAAGGAGAGCGCCGTCGCGCCATTGCCTTGATCACCTTCTGGAGACGAAGGGTGTGCAGGAGGTCTTCGTCGTCAACCGCATGAGCTTCAGCGCCAGGAGGAGCCGGTTGTGCCGGTGCTTCCTCATCGTCGCCGTCCTGCTCATGGCCGAGCAGAGAACACCACCGTCATCGTCATCATCTCCGACCACCCTAGCCTCGATTACTCTGGGAATCGGTCTAGGTGAGCACCCCTTTCCGTCCCTGCTCATCCGTGTATCTTCCCCCTATTGCCAAGCTGTAGCCACCATCGTCGTTGTTCTTCTGCGTGTGCGCCCCGCTGCTCATAGTAGCCACTATTGCACCCCTCTCTGTCCGCGACTTTGCCGCAAGCTCCGCTCGCTCCTAGTCCGCGCCAGCCTTCACTTATGAATCTCGGGCATAGGCCGCACTTCCATTTTCCCGTAGCCACCGGTCGCGCCCTTTTTGGTCAACCACGACCGCCGCCAACCTCACCGGAAGTCCTCTCCGTTGCCCTGTTGCCTGTCGAGTTTCAGAGGACGGGTTCAGGTTCAGATAGTGCCGATTCGGTCACTTTTGCACATAGCCCCTTGCATGTTGCTAGTCTCAAACCGCAGCCGGCCTTTTTATAAAAAGGTACCTCGTTTTTTTGTGGAAACAAACTCGCGGTCCCCTGAGCACCCCACGTGTCACCCCCTCCTGTGGCCCCGCGCACGGGTGGGCCTCCACATCTGTTGGCCCACCAGTCAGTGAGAGTGGGTAGACCAGCCATGGGTAATAAAAGTTTGCCAAACTTTTCAATATAAATAAAAATTTGATAAATGATTTATGTCAAATATATTAATATCTGTTTAAATATTTTGAATTTGAAGAAACTTCCAAAATGAAATATGAATGTTTTTCAAATACGGATTTAACCATATTTTCAAATTTGACCAGAGTTGACTACAGCTAGTCAAACCTTTGACTTTGACCCTATTTAAATAATTTTGACTTTAATAATAATTTTAATTCATAATTTTAAATAATACAAATAATATATGTTTTTGAATCAGGAAAATGTGAGGATTATGATTATGCTATTTATAATGCCATTTGAGAAATTTACAATTTTCGAATTATTAAATGTTAATAAATGCCTTTTCTTAAATATTGAATAACTTTAATTTCGTAACTCCGAATTCGAGAAATGATATGTCTAAATAGAGTAGCTCGACGAGCCCGTTCTAACTATGCATTCCATGATATGATTTTAATCATGCATCATATAAATATAATTGAGGCAGAATGTATTATGCAACTAAAAGGTGACTAAATAAATACTAAAAATGTTATTTTTTTCTCACACCTCACCCAGGCCATGCTATGCTATACCATGTCAATTGTGCATCATTACATCATGTAATACCTTGTTTTATTTTTGCATATGCTTTATATGATTGTGAAATGTATTTATTTTGGCCCCTTGTGTGTTTGGTTTTTATCCGGATAGACGCTGAGCAAGGAGTATCAGGAGCCTCACGAGTATTACCCGGATCCATCTTGTTCTGCAGCTGAACTTCCAGGCAAGCATTCCCCATGCTTGCACTACATATAGTACCTATTGCATCTTATTCTTGCATCATAATCGTGTCAGGAATAAAATTGAATCCCAAGTATTGCATAGCCTTTACTTTTAAACCCCACTGAATCTTGTTCCCTCAATCCTATTGATACCTTCGATCTGGATTACGGATATAGTATAGATCTTTTTGTTGGAATTATGCCCTAGAGGCAATAATAAAGATGTTATTATTATAATTCTTGTTCATGATAATGTTTATATTCCATGCTAGAATTGTATTAAGCGGAAACTTTAATACTTGTGTGGTTTGTGAACAACACCGTGTCCCTAGTACGCCTCTATGGACTAGCTCATTGATTAATGATGGTTAAGGTTTCCTAACCATGGGCATGAGTTATCAATTAATAATGAGATCATATCATTGGGAGAATGATATGATGGATAGACCCAAACTAAGCGAAGCAATTAGATCGTGTCATCGTGTTCATCTTTGCGAAGCTTTTCTTATGTCAAATATTGTATTCCTTAGACCATGAGATAATACAACTCCCTGGTATCGGAACAAAGCTTTGAGGTCATCAAACGTCATCCTATGAGAGGGTGATCATAAAGGTGTCTCTCAGGTGATCGGAAAGTACCTGTTGGGTTGTATGTATCGAGATGGGATTTGTCCCTCCCAAGTCGGAGAGATATACTTCGGTCCCACTCGGTAATCGATATCAACACCGCTTGCAAGCATGTGGTTAAGGAGTTAATCACAAAGTGATATCGGATTACGGAACGAGTAAATTACTTGCTGTGAACGAGATTGAACTAGGTATGACGGTACCGACGATCAAATCTCGGGCAATTAAAATATCGCGAGACGAAGGGAATATATATATGGGATTGATTGAATCCTGGAATCATGGTTCATCCGATATGATCATCGATGAATGTGTGGGAGTCAATATGGGTTTCTAGACCCCGCTGTTGATTATTGATAGAAGATCATGTCTGCATATTCTCGAACCCGAAGGGTCACACACTTAACGTGTCTCGACGCTAGTATAGATTGGATAATTGGTTTATGAGTTTTTGTTCGGAGTCTCGGATGGGATCCGAGACATCATGAGAGGTTCCGGAATGGTCCGGAGAATAAGATTCATATAAGGCAGTGCAGTTTTTGGAGTTCGGAATTGTTCCGGGTTAACCGGTATTGTACCGGAAGCTTCTAGAACCTTCCGGAAGGGGACCAACGTGGCCCCACCTTCCGGGAGGGGGCATGGGCCTATGAGGGAGTGCCCTGGCCGCATTAGGCCAGGGGCACAAGTCCCCATAGGGCCCGGCCGGCCAAGCAAGGGATAAACCCTAATTGGACCTTCTAGAAGGGGGGTTTCCTTGCCCCCTCTCCTCCCTCCTTTGGCCGCCGACCTAGGGCTTGGGGGAGGGGTTAGGGCTGACGCCCACCCCTCTATATATAGAGGGCTGGGGCGCACCACCACCCCCACACCTTCCCCTCAAGCCTATTCGCCCTGCTGCCCTCCTCTCTCTCCCTCCCGACTGCATGTAGGCGAAGCCCTGCTGCAGAAACTCTCCACCAATTGCACCGCGCCGTCGCGTTGTAGATCCAACCCATCTCTCCACCATACTTGCTGGACCAAGGAAGTAGGAGACGTCGAGGTTATGCACGTGTGCATCTCACGGAGGCATCGCCACTTCTGGTGCTAGATCGGATCGGATCGCGAGGAGGAGAAGCGAGTACGACTACATCACCCACGTTCCGTCGAACGTTCCGCTGTGCGAATCTTCAAGGGTATGAAGATCTAATCCAATCTCTCTCGTTGTTTGCATCTCCTAGATTAGATCTTGGCTTCCCTCTGTTCGCATCCGTAGAAATTTTTTGATTTACTATGCCGCGAAACCCTTCACTTTTTACCTAGTAGACATAGGTTTATCGAATCCTCGGGAAGCATAAAGCAAAGTGAGATTACTTAAACGGACCTTCGAGGGTTTTAGAATTCCTATTACGTTTTCACCGGACCAAGAGTTTGCGATCTTTTTGTTGTTGTTGTTGACTATGGAGAGATAGGGCCTAGGGTCTTCAGTTTTCACCAGTAGCTGTGCAACACATCTGATGGGAATAATAGATAATAATAATAAAGTATACCTGTTATTGTTAGAGCAAGATAATTATATGTGGGTAGTGCATCCATAATTGTTATCGCCTCTGCAGCCGCTTATAGCAATAACCTACTAGTATCATCCATAGAAGAAAGAGAACTAATGCTATGCATCATGATGTCACTGTTAATCCCAAGTAAATTCCTCACATATAGCCGTACTACCCTTTCTGTCATTAGGGTTCCTATCCTACACATCAGTCATTACTCACACTCCCTTTACCTGGATCAATCTTCGGGGTCTTGAGTACCTGACAAGTCCTTAGATTGAGGCAAGAGAGGGTACTACAATCATCATGTCATACAAACTAATACATGATCCCATCTATGATAAATAACATGCACAAAAGCTACATGGAAGGCCGAAGCCCTTAGCCCGAAGAGTTGCATGGAATCAAGCCCTTAGCCCTTTCTGGTGGCAGGGAGAGTTGGGGTCGAAAAGAAGCAGATGTTTCCCGTCGCCCGAAGCCTCTTTATATAGGGGTACCTTCAGGAAAGTTGTTCTGTTTGACCTAATGAAATCAATGCCAGCTATACGACTGGAATAAAATTCCCACTATATACTTGGTCATTAAAGCTTCGGTCTTAACTTCACAGCTCCTGGTTTCTTTGGCGTGTTGGAAATATCGTATCTTTGGCATTTATGTAGTGATTCCCATCATCATACGTCATTATCTGCGCATGCAAAAATAGCAAGAAAGGATTGCATACCCCTTTGATCATTAGGCAATAGTGGTAGGTTTTAGAGAGATATTTCATCAAATATATGAATAATATCTAGTTTAAATGTAGATGTGGAAGGCTATATTCGTAACATCCCAGCATTAGAGCTTAGAAATAAGCTGGACATAGATGTGTGCATTGCATTCATGCATAGAAAATCCGAATAATTTTTGCGCTTTTAAATAAAAACTTGTCAAAGTGAATGAAGCTTCTCTTAACTTGATGGAATTGAAGTAGATCATCAAGTTGACTGCGATAAGTTTCAATATGACCTTTGCTAAAACCTTATTTTGGGTAAGGAAGATTTGATCTAAGGGTAAAGTTAACCCTACTATATTACTTAATGGTTCATATTTAATTCTTAAGTAACCATATCCTTGTAATCATTACACATTCATGAATACCAAGTTATAAATATAACTTAAGTAATAGGAATATAATAACTAAATCTTGATATATCTTAATCTCATCCACTTATACCATGAGTATCATGGTAATAACTAACCTTAACTCTTTAGTGAGATTGAGTAGGAAAGAAACCCAGTCAAGATCATTCATCATATATCTTTCTTTCCAAATCAATCTTTATCATCTCGAATGAATCCTATCTTAATATCTGTTGTTCATCAATGTTGAGTAATCAACTATTGATTCACCAATTTTTAACCTATCAACTCTTGTCCTTATCATAGCATACACTAAAAAACCTTTAGAGAAAGAAGTAAGAAGAGATTAGTGGTAATGCTAGTATAAGATATCATCTATAGGATGGAAGACTTTGAAGAGAATAAAATCATTATGATAATTGATGGAGTTAAATCACTCCTGAATGGATAGAAGAGTCATAAGGAAGATATAATTATATGTTAACAAATAGGATTATAAGGATGAACATTAAAGATAGTTACCAATAGATAATCCTATTGGATTAAGTAGGTATAGTCAATGAGTCATATCTCTTAGTCAGATAGATACACTAAGAAGATAATTATAATACAACTATAGTGTTGTATTAATGAAGGCCTTGATTAGCCAACTGGAAACCTAAGCCATATATGATCAAAGGATTCTAATGATCATGCTTTTGTCACCAAGATTGAATGCTTATATCATGTATAAGTGGCATTGGTGGATAGAACATGATTGAACCCTAGTATAGATATATAATCCTAGATTAGTCATCATATGTCACCATGATAGGATGTGAAGTTTGCATATAAACTACTGAGGTAAAGTACATATAAGATAGTATGATTAAGTTGAAGCTAGAGCATCATGGAGTTATTGAAGTAGTGTATTCCTCTTAAAAGATAATAAATCTTTTGAGGAAAATAGAATTTAATCTATATATATCCATTGGAGTAATGTTAGTGATGGATGATTAAGGAAGAGTATGATTGGAGTTAGAAGTAACCACTTGTTGGATTGGAGGTTATCAGCGGTAGAGTAGTTGATATAACCAAGTATAGATATAAAATGATTATGAAAAGCTTTAATGACAAGCTCATTGGATTTATAAATGGATTTAGAAGCTTAAAAGGTGGATAAGAATATTCTTGTGAAGTAAAGCTCATCATGTTAGCTCATGGTGATGGATGTGAAGAAGTAGTATATCTAGGCAAGGAATTCCTTAACTAGAAGTCCAAGATTGTGAATTATGGAAGATAAGAATTCCTGGTAAACTCTAAAACCTAAATCTAGAACCAAACATAATATCCATTTCATCTGATTGATCTATCATCTTATTTACATAAAGCTTCATAGAAATATTTTCCTATAGCAAATCACTTGAGCACATCTTTGCCATTTTCAACCATTATTATCATAGGTGTTTAAGAACTATCTTTATTAATTCTTTCTCATAAGTTAGCCTAGAAAACAACCCCACTATTTTATTCTAAGTGGTGATATCATTCAAGATCTTTAACATAAAGATAATATATTTTAACCATTCATTCCATATGAGCATGGAATATGTGGGAATACAATAATTATAAACCACCCTATAGTTTACTATGTGATTAAATAAATAAAAATAAACCCTATGACTATCACTAAACATTTTAAAACTTCATTACTCGAAATAACAGTGAAAATAATGTTATAGTAATTTTTTAAGATCTTAAACAAATCCTAAAACCATAAATCCTACTTATCCTATTTAATAAGAATATCTCTATAATTATAAAGTTAGGAAATAATAAATAAAGCATGCTATCAAAATGCTAAATTCATACCAGAATTTGAAATACATTTTAGTATTACTACAATTATCCAGCAAATTAATTCTACAAAGAAAACTCAAATCAAATGTGGAAATATAAATCTGAAAAGCAAAACAGAAAATAGATAAAGAAAACAGAAAGAAAAGAAAAAGGAACCAGGCCCGAGTAGCAGGCCGGCCCAGATCTTCTCCTCCCCTATCTACCGCCCAGCAGCAACACCTTTCCTCCTCCACTCCCTTCGCCTCGCCCAACAGAAGCCCGACCCAAATACCTCTTTGTCTCCCCTATCCGTCGTCTTCTCCCTTGAGCAAGCAGCTCGGTGGCAGCTCCGCCGCCGCTCGCCGGTGCTGCGACATGCGCCGCGTGCCAAGATGAACGCCACCGCTCTACACCGTCTATTTAATCCTAGCGCCACCGCTGAAGCACCCTAATCCCCTTCCTTCTCTCAAATTCCCCTTCTGCCAAAACCCTAACCCACCATGGATCAAGCTAGAGCTTGCCTCCGGCCGTCCCGAGCCACGCTGTGATGCTTGGAAGACTCGCCATGTTCGACTCCGTTGATTGCCCCCGTCAGCACAAGCCGGTGAAGTCCTAGACGCTCGGATTGAGACCCCGTTCCCAACTCCGTCCGCCGTCCTTCCCGTTGATTCCGACTACCCCGAGCCTTCCCGAGCTCACCAACGACATCCTGGTGAGCCACTGGTTCTTCCAGTACCTCTTGTACTCTGTATTTTGCCTCAATTTGCTCCCAACACAAACACCCGACATCGCCGCCGTTGGCCATCGTCGTACACCTTGCTCCGGCGACCTAAATCGAGCGGCGCCGCCACTATTAGAGTCCCCGCATCTTCCTCTTTCCAATAAGCCCAGGTACAACTCCGCGCGCGCACTCAATCGCGGGCTTGATCATCAACCAGAGAGGATCAGACGTAGGTGACGTCAACGTGACATCACGCTGATGTCATATTCATGTTTTAATTACTTTAGAATTTGTAATAATGTTTCTGTAATAAATAAAAAACATAGAAATGACATGGCATAGGTCCCACCAGTCAGTGACTGGGGTAGGATTAGCTCTGGTGAGAAAAACCCCTCACTTCATGCTGACATCAGCATGATCTAATAAACACATTTAGTTATTTAATTAAAAATTCCCAAAATGATTAAATCTTGTAAATTTGATATCTTTTGTTTTATAAATTAGAAAAATACATATAATATATGAAAATGTTGAGAAAAATAAAATCTACAACTTAAAACTATTATAAAATATTATGATGATGATTATTAACATAAATATTATTTAATAAAAGTTTTATAAGTAATAAAACTTGGATAATTCATAATTTAATAATGGTAAATGTTAAAAAATATAAATAAAATACCAAAAAAATCTTAGAAAAATAAGAATTATAATTTAGAACTATAATCATGCATTATTATTCCTCTTAATTAAATATTTGTTATTTATTAAGTCTTTATAAAGTAATAAGTATTATAAAAAATCATATCTTATTATTTTTAAATCACAAAAATAAGTGTAATATACCAAAATGATCACAAAAATAATATCTACGTGTTAAAAATATAATATTCCACTTTTAAGTTAACTAAAAAGTTAAACACTTTAATAACTTGGATTTAAACCTATTTCCTTAGTTAATAATTCATATAAAATAAAATTTGTTAATAATTCTAAAAATCAGTCAATTGAGTCTAATAAATAGTATTAGTTTTAAATATTGATAGTATGCATTCAAAATGAATTAACACATTTTAAATATAATTTTATTAAATTATCTCTCAACCATTAATATAGATTATTTTATAAAAGGATCCTTATCCAATCTAAAATCTCCAAGAATAATTGTAATGAGATAAAACCCATTCCTTTATATTAACCACAAGTTTATAAACAAATCAAAACACTATAAGTGAGTTCATAAGTAGTAAATAATATTGTTTACTTATTCACAAACCTTAACCACACCCTTATATGAAGGTAAATCCCTTTATACATTTATAATGTAAAGAAACCACTACCAAACAAAAGTAATACCCTTCTTAAGTAACTTTAAAGAAACATTATGAAGTGAACAAGGTATAAGTATAACAAGCATTTCACCTAAAGTCCATCTATATTTTAAAGTTAACTTTAGTCTGTAATACTTTAAATAATGCTAAAGACTTTATTATATGTTGTATAATTAACTTTGGTCTGTTATAATTAATTTATAAAGTATCTTAATACCAAACCAACCAAGTTAAAAACCAAGATAGATAAGTCTCAAATACTAATACTGTCATTATTCAAATGAAGTAATTCTTTCTTACTTAAAGACTATAACTAGAAAGAACACCTCATAAGGTTAACTTAAAAGCTTAAATGCTTCTGCTTAGTTAAGTAAGATTTTCTTCAAATGTTATTCATTTTGCCACTTCAAACATCAAATGACAATTAATAATAATCACACTACATTAAGCTTTACTTATATACCTAGAATTGTTAACACTTAAGTTCACTATAAATGTCACCACTTGCAAGGTAAAACTATTGCATTACATTACTTATGCATAATAGCATCTTGCTTCTTTAAACATTAGTCCTTACTAGAACAATGATGCTGATTTTAGATATTGGATCTTTTATATTGTCTTGAAGACCGTGAGTGCATAATCTTGCAATTACAAAAGGCAAGTTCACACTTGCTCATGTCCTTTGATTATTTTCTGTAAATTATTTTGCAAATCCAGTGTTGTCATCACCTGCATTTGAAAAAAGTCAGAAAACACTATTTTTGATAATAATGTGAACTATTGGTTACTGATCCAGGGTGATCAACTAATCTATTAAACCTGGTAGTTGGAATACCACTACTCAGGAATATATCCTCTAGGACTTAACAACCAATGTCGCCAGTGATTCTTGCGCTGTATATTACGCGTTGACCATGAGATTTGGAATGGAACGGAGAAGTCAACTGTATCCTTTTCCTCTCGTATGGAGGCAAGATGACCTTAACGTGACGTTGTGATTCCTTGTGTGGATCCAACATATGGGTGGGCACCCTTATGCCCCACACTTTTGGTGTCTAGATTATCTATGGATGGTGCTTAGTTGATGGACCATTTAATATGGAACTTGCGAGGGCAGCACCAGGTCATAGAGTCTTCGGGTACTCATCATGGTTATAGCCTTCTCGAAAGGGGACTAACGTAGGTGAGCCGGCCCCAAAGGATCATGCAGACATATGAGGTCGCGGAGAGGGCAGTGATTGGCTTGGATCTTAGGTTGGGCCTCAAACCATGGAAGTTTGAACGGGAACATACTCTCGGCCGTGCAACAAATCTTAAGATCTCTCATGGGTAAAGTGACGCACCTCTGCAGAGTGTAAGAACTGTAACTTGTTACTCCCTATTCCAGGAAGGAGCTACGAACACGGCGGGAAAGGAACTCCATGAAAGTTCTGGTAAACCCATGAAGGCTGGCGGACATAGCTTTTCAGAATAAAAGCAACCTTTGAAGAAATGTTTACAAAAACTTGCATTGCCTACGACCTACGGTCTGTGGCTATAGCTATAGTGCATCAAACACTCCTGTTCTAGTGAACTTACTGAGTACGCTCGTACTCAACGTATCTTCTTAACCCTTGCCAGGTTTTGAAGCCAGTATAGACGATGTCTACATCAAGTTATGCTCCAGGAATCACCACCAGAATCTAAAGTTATTCAACGAAGTCAAGAAAGATAACATTTACATCAACTCAAGTGAAGATGAAGTTACCGATTAGATAGGAATATCATCTCCAGCCATAGAACCTATTTCTGTAGCGTACTGCAACAGCAACAATGCTAGACCATTAGTTAGATACTAGTCTTATTAGTATGATAGTTTATGAGTTGTTTATTTCCGATTCTTCTTTGTAAGAAGTTTCTTTGTCTCTCTTTAACCTATAGTGTTCTCTGGATCTGGTGTAAAGAGTTGAGTTGTAACCTATAGTCATGTCTTGGACCTGTTGTGTTTCTGTTGTACCACTTTGAGGGATGTAATACTAGTGAACGGTGTTTCATTGGTGTTATGTCAATGACTATAGTGTACTACATCATGCAGTGGTATGCTGGGTCACCGCAATATTTCACAGCCATCAACCTTCCCAAGCTTAAACTTGATCGTCCCCGAGCAAGAAAACCAAAATAAAAAGGGAACTCTACATTTAAACTGAAATAACAAGATGATGATCTTACTCATGATTGGTAGTCTCATATTTCCTCCACTTTATTAATCTAAAAAATTTCAGCATAGATAGAGTAATGGTAAGCATATCATACAGGTTTCATGAATCCTTATAGCGCAGCAAAATTATTGTAAGCATGGATGATTCAAAAGAGTAAACTTTATTCCATGTCATGTAATCAACTCATAAGCTTGCCTTTGAACAATAAAGTGTAATCATGTAGAATTAAGAGTGTGAGAGTTTGTCATGAAAAGCATATACACTAAAGCATCTCAATTCTCTCACATCAATAAATTAAGACTTTTCAAGCACTACTTTTTTATTCATTTTCCTTCAAAAATTTTAGTTGTTAAGTAATTGAGAGCATACAAAAAAATTCATTATTTTATCGGGCTGTGATGGACACTCGTGCCATCACTAAGGTTTTGTTCCTTTTGCATAATGATTTCTCATATCAGCCAGAGGAGTGATTCCATCATGTTTACAGCAATCCGGGAGTGCCAAGAATCTTACCCATTATAGCATTGCTGCTACATATGTTTAGTCAACTCATAGCCAAAATCTAGGAGTTTCCTCCATGAAGATCGTTCATAGGCTAGCGAAGTTGTTGGCATCCCATGAAGTTTGACACGCATAAAGCTATATCATTCTTATGATTTACAAGTCAAACTTTGGCATGCTCACTGATGTGGCTCGGTTACTATAGAGCCTGTTGAGAAACCCCAAGAGCAAGGTATGATGAGCACAACAACAAGTTTTCCCTCAGTTGTGAAACCAAGGTTATCGAACCAGTAGGAGAAAGGAAACAGCTTGTAAGGCACCTTGAGAGACTTGCTCTACATGAGGACCACGGAATGTTGATGGCTTAGTTGATGTGGAGGCTATTGGGAACCCCAAGAGTAAGGTGTGAAGCAACACAGCAGCAAGTCTCCTCTCACTAAGAAAACGAGGTTATCGAACCAGTAGGAGGAAGGAAACGTCACACATGTGTTGCAAGCAACGCGGAGACCCGCACAACACAAACTCAAGACTTTTCCCCAACTAACAGTGAGGTTGTCAATCTCATCGGTTGCTATAACAAAGGATTAATTGTATGGTGTGGAAGGTAATGGTGGTTTGTAGCAAGTAAACAATAACAATGGAAGATGTATCAATGGTAAAGATTGGACCGGGGTCCATACTTCACTAGAGGTCCTCTCCTTAGATAAACAACATGGCATGAAGGGTAAACAAATTACAGCATGGCAATTGACAGGAACTGAGCAAGGCATAACAATGCAATACTAGACAAAAAGATCCTATGAGATTCGACTGGGCAATACAACAAGATACATATACCGCCATCCAACTGCATCTATGACTAGTAGTCCACCTTTGGGTTATCATCCGATCCCCCTCCAGTATTAAGTTGCAAGCAACAGACAACTGCTTTAAGAAAAGTGTGTAAGCTAAACAATCCACTTGCTCCATGAACAAGAGACCGTTGTTTTCTCCCTAGTGGCAACAACACATCTACAACCGAAGAGATTTATGTCACTTCCCTTGGAAACTCGAGGCATGAACCCACTGTCGAGCATAAATACCCCCTCTTGGAGTCACTAGCAACTACTTGGCCAAGATAGCTACTAACAACAGAGAGCATGCAAGATCACAAACAACACAGACATGATAGAATCATGAAGACAAAACCATTAATCAATCTGACATAGTAATCTCAATATCCATCGGATCCCCGCAAAAACAACATGCATGATTACAAATAGATGAGATCTTGATCATGAACGGAGCTCACAATATCTATACATGAAAGCACAAGGAGGAGATACAACCATCTAGCTACTACATGGACCTGTAGTCCAAGGTGGAACTACTCACGCATCATACCGGAGAAGAAGGCCTCCAGGATGACCTCCCCTCCGGCAGGGTGCCGGGAAGAACTTCAGATCCCCCTAATCTAGGTACGATGGTGGCGGCGGCTACAAACGGTTTCGTGGAGTTTTGATCGGGTTCCTAGGGTTTCTGCATCGGGGGCTTCTTATAGGTGAGGAGGCGAGGCAGGGGTGCCCAGGGGGCCCACACCCTTCCCGGGCACGGGCTAGGCTTGGCCACGCCTGGGGGGGTGTGGCCACCCCGTGGCGCCCCTCTGTCTTGTCTTCTGGATTCATGTCGCCCACGGTAAAATATTGACTTTGGCTTTTGTCCCGTCCAATTCCGAGAATATTGATTTTCTCCCTTTCTGGAACCAAAAATAGAAGAAAACAGGCAACTAGCACTGTGGCAACTTGTTAATAGGTTAGTTCCAGAAAAGATATAAAAACACCTCAAAGTGTAGACAAAGCAAAGCAAAGTAAATACTAAACAAGCATGGAACATCAAAAATTATAGATACGTTTCCGATGTATCAAATGCTCATTGAAGAAAGAAGAGAGACCCATAATGGCAAGAGAATGAACTGAAAGTAGATTGTAAGTAAGGGTTTTGACAAGCATGACTTCAACCAAGGATACATCCGGGGTTACCACCACTTTGCAAAACCCGGTACCTGAGAACTTGTTTTATCACCGTAGGAGACCATAGTGTTGGCAATATTTGGCCTTATCTCCGACATGATAGACTTTCTTCCGGTCATATGACTTGTGGCACCTCTATCAAGCACCCATTTTGCTCCACCAGAAGCATAGTCCTACAAGAAAATCAAGCTTTGGTTTTAGGTACCCATTTTGCAATGGGTCCCCTTTTGTTAGTAACAAGAACCTTTGGCACCCAAATGGCCCAATGATAAACATGCGTGTAATAAGTTCCAACATATCTAGCATATACATGACCATCATAGGACTTGCAAAGAATATAAGAGGGATTGTTCTTTCCGGCAAAGTTGTCACTTTGCAAGATGGTTGGACTATTAGATGGTCCTTGAGTCATGCCCTTGTTCTTTCTCTTCTTCTTCTTCTTATTCTTCTTAGCTTTGGAAAGTTGATGCTTCAACACCTTGTTCTCCTCAAAGAGATGCTCATGCTTGCAACAAGGGTTAGTACGACTAGACAAGTCTATAATTTGCACAACAGAAGACTTAGCATGTTCACAAGTTAGTTGAGTTTGAAGTTGTTCATGGGCTTCAAAAAGACTTGAGAATTTTCTCTCCAAGGCTTTGTGTTCCTCTTTGAGTTTCTCAAGGTCTTCTCGAGTCCTATCATGACCAACACCAAACTCAACTTTCTCTTTCTTAAGCACCTTCACCAAAGCCAGAGCATGATCACGTTCTTTAGTGAGAGAGCACATGGTGTTGTTATGGTCATCTACAATCTTAGACACATTTTATTAAAGACTAATTCTCATATTTTGTTTATCCTCAAGACTTTGAGTGAGAGAAGCAATTTCATCGGCGACATCCCTTTCATTTTTACTTAACAAGTCAAGAAGTTCTTCCTTCTCATCTAAAGCATCCCTAGCATTGTTAAGTTGTGCAAGTAAGGAATCAAAGCAAGTTTTAGTTTCTTTATCCAATGTAGTAATAAACGCACACATGTCTATTATCTCTTTATTTATCTCTAGACCTTCAAGATCAAGAGAGGAAGGCTCACTAGAGATGGGTTGAGGAGTGGGTTTAGATGTTACCTCGGTGGCCTTGGCCATGAGACACTTTTGGTTGGAGGAGATGATGTTCTCATTTGGTGAGTCGAAGAGGGACAATCGTGGAGTATAGGTAGTGGCAATAGTAGCAACTCCCACAATCTCTCCACCTTTGAATTCATCATCGTCATCTTCATTCGTGCCCGAAAGGTATTCTTCATGAACCATAATAGCCTTTTCCTTGTTGGCGACATTCTTCACAATGTAGTTCTTGTTCAAAGGATGAGGAGGCCTTGACTTGATCTTGCGAATGAGATGACCACCATTGTCTTCACGGTTCTCAAAGGGACACTTGGCCACAAAGTGACTCTTGTCATTGCAATTGTAGCATGATCTTCCCTTGGGAGACTTGTTGGATGAGTTGAATCTTGGGTTGTCTCTTGACCTTGACTTGATGCCGGACTTGTTCCAAAAGGCTCTTGAACCGAGTGCAAGATGTTCGTTGAAGGCACACTTGAGGTCCTCTTGAGGCCACTCACTTGATGTATCATCATCATCAACTTCAATATCCTTGGCCTTCAATGCAAGATTCACTTTTGTCGATCCAATAGCCCTAGCACGAGCGGACTCCATGTTCTTCTTGGAAGTGGTCATGGCAATCACTTCACTCAAGACTTCTTGGGAGGTCATTAGTTGAAAGTTGGTTCTTCCCTTAATGGAGTTGAGCTTTTGTTCTTAAAATGGAAGGAGAGCTTGAATGAACTTTCTCTTCATGAACTTGCCATCGACATAGGAGGCACCAAGATCCCTCAAAGTGCAACAAAGATCCTTGAGCCGCCTATACATGTCTTCGCGAGTCTCATCATCTTGCATAGCAAAACCATAACACTCATTGTTGACTTCATCAAACTTGGAGCTTTGAATGCTTGCATTCCCAACAAACAACTCGGTGAGTTGGTCCCATGCTTCCTTGGGAGTCAAAGCCTTTTTAATCATGCCCAAATTTTTGGCATTGAGTTGCTTGTCCACCACTTCACCTTGAGTCAACTTCTTTTGGTCATATGGAGAGAACCCATCCTCCACAATCCTCATTAGCTCAATAGAAGAGTTGGAAATATGTGAGCGCATAAGATATTGCCAATTGACAAAATTGAAGTGTCTAACATAGGTGGTGCTCCTTGAGGAATGATGTGTGGCATGGCAATGGGTGGATCCGGAGTATACTTCGGCGGTGGGGGCACCGCCGAGTAGTCCTTTCCTCCACTTTCCTCTTTGGAAGTTGGGTCTTCGAGCTCCTCGGTGTTCTTTCTTGGAACCTTGGTAGATGTTTGAGCAACAAAACCAAGTCCCAAGTGAGTGGTGACGGCCGCGGGATTCACCCCCGGGGCGGTCATAGGAACGGTGTGAGGAAGCTCGATGGTTGGTGTGACAAGAGGAACCATGGGGTTTGACTTGAGAGACTGCAAAATAGTCATCATTTCCTCAAACTTGGACATCATGGATGTCTCCAATTGCTTGAGGTCATCCATGGTGGACAAGTTCTTGGTGTTATCACTCTCACTACCCCCTTCGCCGGCCATCGTCTCTTAGGGGATAAAGCCCGAAATAAGAGCCTTGGCTCTGATACCAATTGAAAGTACCGACTTTGAATCGACTAGAGGGGAGTGAATAGGCGACTACCAATTTTTAATTTGTTACTCAATTTTAGGCTTGGCAAGAAGATAAGTTATCTATATATGCAACTAGGTGAACAACCTATATGCTAGAGAACTAACAACAAGCACAAGAATGGTGAAGAGAAAGTAGTAAAGGTAGGGAACGACATAACCGGAGCGGGGAAACGGAGATGTAATTCCCGTAATTCACTTCCAAGGAAGCTACGTCAATGTTGGAGAGGTGTAGGGGACACACAAGGTCACTCGGGCGCCACAAAGGCCTCACCTTCTTCTCCGGTGAGCTCCCCCACAAAGGAGGCCTCATAATCCACTAACCGGTGACCTTGAAGGCGCCAACCAAAACCTTTACAACAAGGTTGAGGGGGAAGCTCCACAACTCAATTGGAGGCCCTCAATGATACCATGGAGCTTTCCAACACATGCCCTTAGCTCCGAGGATGCCCTACACCGTCTAGGGTTCCAAGAAACCCAAGAGAAACAAGATCCATAAAGGATAGGTGGGGGAATCAAATCTTCTTTGGTGGAAGTGTAGATCTAGGTCACCTCTCCCACCTCTCAAAAAATCATGTGATTTGAGTGGATAGGGAGAGAGATCTAGTGAGGTGAAGCTCTAGTATTAATGGAGGAGAGAGAAAATTAAAGAGATAGGTTGGAGGAAGAAGGAGGGCGCCTTAAATAGGCCCCCTCCAAACTGAACCGTTGGGCTGCTCGCGACCTCACCGGAAGTTCCGCCCAATGCTACTCCAACGGTACGAAGACCATTGACGCACACTCCAAAGATTGACGAGAAGTTCCGGTAAGAATGACCAGAAGTTCTGGTGAAACTTCTGAAGCAAGTTCCAGCCCAAGTTCCATCAAATAGAATACTTGCAAACAGAAGTGTTCTGATCTAGAGCGGAACTTGGAGTGGAACTAGGGGCGGAACAACTGGGTCACAAACAATGCCTGACCAGAAGTTCCGGTGCCTGAGCGGAAGTTCCGCTCAGGGTCTCAGTGGAAAAGCAAAGGAAGTTCCTGTGGCCGGAACTTCTGGTGCTACTTCCGGTGGAAGTTCCGCCAAATAGAACATTACAAAACAGAGAGTTCTAAACTCTGACCGAAACTTCCATCGGAAGTTGGACCAGAAATAGTCCCAGATCCAACCCACAGAGAGCCCTGAGTGGAACTTCCGACGCCTAGCCGGAAGTTCCGACCAGACAAAAAGTGCACCAACTGAACAGAAACACGCTCTCTCGCTGAAGAATAGGATGGCTGTGGTGGTACATATATGGTTTGTGCAAAACAGATGATTCCCCATAGCCTTCCGAGGTGGACCCCCTCTTGATAGTACGGCGATCTAAAGCAATAAAATGAGAGAAAGAGAAAAACAAAAGACCGCTGTCTTCACGAGATCCCAAGAAGATCATCCACGCACTTCATAAGTTCCATCAAAAGCAATTAACCTGAAACTCAAGCACACGGTTAGATCACAAGTGGGATTGTCATCATCACCAACATAGCCAGGAAAAACATAGTCCTTTCAATCTCCCCCTTTTTGGTGTTTGATGACAATCCCAAATGATTTGCATAAGAAGGAGCAGTTTTTGCAATGAACGGAACAAGCTCCCCCTATATGTGTGCAAGGTAGAGATAAAGCTCTAAGGACAATACTAGCACACATATAAGGAGGCTTCCCCTTTCTATTGCAGAAACATCACATGTGAAAGGGAAAACAAGATAGGGAACATACCGTTGCGCCAATCATATGTGGTGGAGACAATAGATGAAATAATATCAATGTAGACTCCACCACCATATACAAACACCCATAATCCAACAACACGCATACCATACATCATGCATAACATACCACATAGTCTCATACATAAACAAGACGCACAAAAAACAAGGTCCACAAATAACACAAATAAGTCCACAAGCACACACATAAACTAGAGAGTTCACGAGCAAGAAAAGATCAAAGATAAAACGACTCGTGACTCAGCCCATGCAAAATCCTGTGAACAACCTACTAGACATCTTTCTCCCCCTTTGGCATCATGACACCAAAAAGGGAGAAAACACCACTCTAATCGCCCCAACCATGAACAGGAGGAGAAGGCTTGGGGTCCCAAGAGGCATTGTTCCACGCAGGCGGGGGACCGGTGACTTCCTCCTCAGAATCATCCTCAGACCACTAGCAGTTGTCACGAATCCACTCATCCTTGGGCGCGGTGAAGGAGCTAGTCTCTAGAGAGCAAGGAAGACTGGGCGCTGTCATAATAGCCTTCTGACACCGAGCACTGTGTCTTTGATCAACATAAGCCTGATACTCATGATTCCTCTAGAAGCAAAACGTCTTATTCACCTTCCCTATCAGTTTCTTGGCCCAAAACGGCTACCTCTCAAGAGAGGGACCACCAGCACTAGAACCACCACGTGTCAAAGAGGGACCACCAGCCCCAGACTTCCATATGGCTTCTTCCTTCTCAACTTGGGTCCTAGGATTCTCATGCTTACTCACACACAACTTTTTCTCCTCATGAATAGTGATGCCATTCCGAGGGAAGCGGGTACCAGTTGCTTCAAAACACTTGGTGTTGATGAGAGTCTGAATGTATGGAGCATAGGGGCACGAGCGCTTGTCAATAATAGCTTGTCAGATCTCATTGTATATAAAGTGCATAACATCCATCTTCCTGTCAGAGTCGTGGCGACGGTGAGTCTGAAACATAAGGTCAATCTGATAAGCATGAAACTGATCAAAGTTGTCTGCCTTTGGAGATATGGTGTTCAATAAGACCCTGCGCATGATGTCATAGACTGTCTGGAGATATTTCACATAACCACAAGTACCCCAACCCTCAATATAGAGTGGCTCCAAGACCTCAGGAGCAGAAGCCTGGGCGCCATGAACACGCCAACCATTTGCACCCTTACCAGGCAAGATGGGATAGACAAGGAGCATACCAAACTCAGACCATGTGGCGGAAAGCTGCAGGTCCTTAGTCATCCACTTCAAAGTGCCATCGATAGGATTCATATCCATGTGAAGAGTGGTGTAGAACTGAGAAATAGCGGCCTCATCAAAGTTCTCACGGTGCTCCATGATAGGAATCAGCCCAAACTTCCTGCATATCTCAAGGGCTTCGCCAAAGTAGTCAAGCTTGCTTTTCATATGAGCCACATTAATATATTTCTGAGGAGCTACAACGAACTTGGTCTTGGTGGCATAGATCTCTGCAAAAATTTGCTCTTGGCAACAAGTGTGGAAGAGAGGATCCAAGCAAAGACGGTCATGTGGGACAAGATAGAGATCCACATGGCGGAATGAAGAATAGGCCTTCTGAGGCCACTTGGAGATCTTGTTCTTGGAGTTATCAGGCCCAGTAGCAGTGGCCTTTTGAGAAGCAAGAGCAGGTATCTTCCCTTCAGCAGTAGCAGCACGCGAGCAGCAGCAGACTTCTGACGGGAATTCTGAGTAGAAGGTCGCACAACTTCAAGATCTTCTTCATCAATCTCGGGAGGAGGACCAGTAGGAATACGGGTGCACTTGCCTCTATGGGAACCACCTTACCCTGAGAAGAAAGCAAAGAATAGGAAGGGATGGTGGGGAAAGTTCACAAGTTCGAAGGAAGAAACGAAGATAGATTGAAAAAATACAGTCAGTGAGTCAAATACAGTACACCGGAACTTCCACTGAACCATCGGAACTTTCGGTGAAAACATCACCACCGGAAGTTCCGGTCGTGACTCACCGGAAGTTCCGGTGAGTCCACGAACAGAGTGGTTCAACAGGAAAATCCATGGATCTAATATCTAAAGTGCACTCGTATGGATTCACACAAATGTATTGGTTCAATCTACCCTACCAAGGTTTCCTAGGCCTACCAAGACCTCCCAACAAGTTCTGGCCAAAGAACTAGCCTAGACATGGTGATCCCTAACTCAAGCAATGGAGTGAGCAAGATCTCCATTAATGGAGGGAGTTGAGGGCAAATACCGGAGTCCATGGCTGGAGATCAAAGTGGGGAAGGTTCCCACGGAGCATACTTGAGAACAGTTTGGCCGGATATGGAGGGGCCGGAGCACCTCCGTGGAGAAGACGTCGCCGGCGGCTCCTTGAAATAAAAGGTGGGTCTTGGGGAAAACTAGAAGAAGATCCCGTTTTTCCTAGGGCCCACTTTATATAGGACAAAGAGCCTCACCGGAAGTTCTGGTGAATGACCGGAAGTTCCGATGAACCGAAAGTTTCGAGCCAGATGGAAGTAGCCAGGTCAGCAAGCATTTCTGAAGAAATACATACTGACCGGTACTTCCGGCAGCTGGCCAGAAGTTTCGGTGACGCCAGAAACACTTTCTCGGGATAGGGAGAAAACAAGGGAGAACTTGTGTAGGGAATAGAAGGGGCTTGAGGAAAGAAAAGTCTTGGGATAGATATCTCAAACTGTGAAGAACCAAAACAAGAAAAGACACCAAGAAAAACAAGAACAACCAAGCACAAAAACACAAAGAAAACCAAACAAGAAACACAAAAGGGTCGGTGGCCGAGGCCACCTTATATAAGAGTAAATGGCTTGACACCACAAAGATATATCTTGGGTTCATTACCAACACTCATCATAAAGCTCAAATGGTCTCCTTTAGAGACTATATAGTATGAAAACTTTAATGTGCGCATAATAGGGACAATGTTTGTTCATAAGAGGAACTACACCCCGCCCTAAATCCATGCCTACATCCAAACAAAGATACACATTGATACATGGGTAGGTGTGCAAGGTACTCAAGCCACATTGCTAGAATCTATGATATTTAGCTCATGCCTTAACTCTCGGAACCTTGCTTCATCAATAGTCTTCATGAAAAGATCCGCAAGATTTGCCTTGGTGGGAACATACTCCAAAGAAATGTCTCCTCTTGCAACATGGTCCTGAATGAAATGATGACGAATCTCAATGTGCTTAGTTCGGTTGTGTTGCATGTGTTTGTGAGCAATGGCAATGACACTCTCATTGTCACAAAGAAGAGGCACCTTGGAAAAAGAAAGTCCAAGATCCTTCAAGGTTTGCTTCATCCATAGCAATTGAGCACAACAACTTGCGGCAGAGATGTACTCATCTTCGGAAGTGGACATAGACACACAGTTTTGCTTCTTTAAGGACGAACAAACCAAGGATCTTCCAAGAAATTGACAAGATCCAGAGGTTGACTTCCTTCCCACTTTATCACCAGCCCAATCCGAGTCCGTGTATCCAATGAGGTCAAAGCTGTCTCCCTTGGGGTACCACAACCCAAAGTTTGGGGTATGAACCAAATATCGAAAGATTCTCTTGACCGCCACCATGTGGATTTCTTTTGGCGCGGCTTGGAGTCTTGCACACATACCCACACTCAACATAATATCTGGTCAGGATGCACAAAGATAGAGCAAAGAACCAATCATAGAGCGATAAAGTTTTTTATCCACATCCTTACCCTTAGGATAGAGATCAAGATTAACCTTAGTTGGCATGGGAGTCTTAGCACCTTTGACTTTATCAAACTTGAACTTCTTGAGCATGTCTTGAATGTATTTGGCTTGGTTGATGAAGGTACCCTTCCTCAATTGCTTGACTTCAAATCCAAGGAAGAAATCCAACTCTCCCATCATGGACATCTCGAAGCGATCAGTCATGAGCTTGGAAAAATCCTCATTAAAAGCTTTGTTAATAGATCCAAAGATAATTTCATCAACATAGATTTGGCATACGAACAAGTGGCCTCCGACTTTCTTAGTAAAAAGAGTGCGATCAATGAGGCCCACTTCGAAGCCACGGTCTAACAAGATCTCTCTAAGTCAATCATAGCACGCATGTGGGGCTTGTTTGAGACCATAGAGTGTCTTATTGAGCTTGTAGACATGGTTCAAGAAAAGTGGATCCTCAAATCCCGGAGGTTGCTTGACGTATACCAACTCTTTCAAAGGACCATTAAGGAATGCACTTTTAACATCCATTTTATGCAAATTGAAGTTATGATGAGTAGCAAAAGCAAGAAGCATACGAATGGATTCAAGGCAAGCAACGGGGGCATAAGTATCACCGTAGTCGATGCCCTCAACTTGTGAGTATCCTTGGGCAACTAACCTTGCCTTGTTGCGCACGACTATCCCATTTGCATCACGCTTGTTCTTGAAGACCCACTTGGTTCCATGACATTTTGACAATCTTTAGGCTGCTCAACCAAAGTCCATACTTTGTTCCTCTTGAAGTTGTGAAGTTATTCATTCATAGCGTCAAGCCAATCATCATCTTCAAGAGCCTCGAAGACTTTATGTGGTTCCACATGAGAGATAAAATCATGGTGAGAGATAAAAGAGGCTAACTGCCTCCTAGTAGTGGAAACTCTATTGAAATATCCATAAACATTATCAAGGATATGGCCATCTTGGATGAGCTTAGCAAGACGATAGGCTTGACGGCGGGCTTGAGCTTCAATACGAGATTCTTGAGCAACCACTTGGTCATTGCCACCATTTCAGTCCCTGCCTTGACTATAAGCACGAACACGAGGATCATCTTCATCAATCTCCACATCGGGAGAGTCATCATTTGGAGTAGATCCTTGATCAACATTAGCTTGCCCTTGTTCTTGACGAGCTTGACCTTGTTCATGACTAGCTTGACCTTGGGAGATGTCTTGAGAAGGAGCCCCATCTTGGGGAGGTAGATGTTGTTGACGAAGAGCTTGAGATTTGGGGCTCGAAGAGTCATGAGCATGAGGATCTTCGGAAGAGCTTGAGGGAGCTTGTGCCAAAATAGTAGTTCCTTGACGGGCAAGATGATCTTGTGAGAGTGAGGGCTCCACTTGAGTAGAGCATGGTCCTTCTCCTTAGGCCACAAGGGGATCCTCAATGGGGAGGTGGAAACCCACACCCATTCTTCTTATGGCCTTAGGAAGAATTTCATCACTTGGATCACGAACACTATCTTGCCTAACAAGGGACTCATGGTCTTCATCAAAACTTCATATTGTTCGTCTCTTCAACTCTTCCATTGTCTTTGTTGTAAACTCTATAAGCATGGGACTGATTTGAGTATCCAACAAAAATTCCTTCTTGTGCCTTGGATTCAAACTTGGAAAAACAAACTCCTTTCTTGAGAATATAACACTTGCAACAAAACACTCAAAAGTAGCTAACATTGGGCTTTTTCACGGTGAGCAGCTCATAAGGGGTCTTCTTCTTCTTCTTGTGAAGATAGAGCTAGTTGGTTGCATGACAAGCAGTGGATATGCTCTCGGCCCAAAAGTTGTATGGAGACTTGAATTCAGCTAGCATAAATCGAGCTGTATCCATCAAAGTGTGATTCTTCCTTTCGGCAACACCATTTTGTTGAGGGGTATAAGGAGTGGAGTATTGATGCTTTATGCCTTCATCACTAAGAAACTCATCCAAGGTATAGTTCTTGAACTCGGTGCCTTTGTCACTTTGGATGGAGAGAATGGTTGCATTGTGTTTATGTTGAACTTCATTGGCAAAGTCGATGACGGTTTGTTGAGTCTCACTCTTGTACTTGAAGAAGAACACCAAGGTGTATCTTGAGAAATCATCCACAATGACCAAACAATACTTCTTGCCTCCAAGACTATCATGAGATGGAGGGCCAAAGAAGTCCATGTGCAAGATCTCCAAGCATCTTTCCGTGGTGATTTGATTGAGATTTTTGTGAGGAGTTTCATGCATCTTTCCTTCAATACAAGCCCTACAAACACGACCTTTGGCAAAGGAAACATCGTTAAGACCAAGGATGTGTCCCTCGGAGTGAAGTATTTGCAAAGTTCTCATGTTAACATGGGCTTGGTGGTGATGCCACAACCATCCCTTGTTGGCTTTAGCATAGAGACATAGAGCATGAGGAGTGGTGGTCCCCAAAAATTCCACCACATACAAGTCATGCTCTATATACCTCACGAAAGCCACCTTGAGAGACTTGCTCCACATGAGGACCACATAATGCTCATTGAAGAAAGAAGAGAGACCCATAATGGCAAGAGCACGAACCGAAAGTAAATTGTAACCAAGGGTTTTGACAAGCATGACGTCAACCAAGGATACATCCAGGGTTACCACCACTTTGCCAAAACCCAATACCTGAGAACTTGTTTTATCACCATAGGAGACCATAGTGTTGGCGATATTTAGCCTTATCTTCGACATGATAGACTTGCTTCCGGTCATACGAATTGTGGCACCGCTATCAAGCACCCATTTTGCTCCATCGGAAGCATAGTCCTACAAGAAAATCAAGCTTTGGTTTTAGGTACCCATTTTGCAATGGGTCCCCTTTTGTTAGTAACAAGAACCTTTGGCACCCAAATGGCCCAATGATAAACATGCGTGTAATAAGTTCCAACATATCTAGCATATACATGACCATCATAGGACTTGCAAAGAATATAATAGGGATTGTTCTTTCTAGCAAAGTTGTCACTTTGTAAGATGGTTGGACCATTAGAAGGTCCTTGAGCCATGCCCTTGTTCTTTATCTTCTTCTTGTTATTCTTAATATTAGCCTTGGCAAGTTGATCCTTCAACACCTTGTTCTCCTCAAAGAGATGCTCATGCTTGCAACAAGGGTTAGTAGGACTAGACAAGTCTATAATTTGCACAGCGGAAGACTTAGCATGTTCACAAGTTAGTTGAGTTTGAAGTTGTTCATGGGCTTCAAAAAGACTTGAGAATTTTCTCTCCAAGTCTTTGTGTTCCTCTTTGAGTTTCTCAAGGTCTTGTCGAGTCCTATCATGACCAATACAAAACTCAACTTTCTCTTTCTTAAGCACCTTCACCAAAGCTAGAGCATTATCAGGTTCTTTAGTGAGAGATAACATGGTGTTGTTATGGTCATCTACAATCTTAGACACATTTTCTTCAAGATTAATTCTCATATTTTGTTCATCCTTAAGACTTTGAGTGAGAGAAGCAATTTCATTGGCGGCATCCCTTTCATTTTTACTTAACAAGTCAAGAAGTTCTTCCTTATCATCTAAAGCATCCCTAGCATTGTCAAGTTGTGCAAGTAAGGAATCAAAGCAAGTTTTAGTTTCTTTATCCAAGGTAGCAATAAACTTACACATGTCTATCATCTCTTTCTTTATCTCTAGACCTTCAAGATCAAGAGAGGAAGGCTCACTAGATATGGGTTGAGGAGTGGATTTAGATGTTACCTCGGTGGCCTTGGCCATGAGACACTTTTGGTTGGAGGAGATGACGTTCTCATTTGGTGAGTCGAAGAGGGACAATCATGGAGTATAGGTAGTGGCAATAGCAGCAACTCCCACAATATCTCCACCTTGGAATTCATCATCATATTCATCCGTGCCCGAAAGGTAATTCATGAACCACAAAAGCCCTTTCCTTGTTGGCGAAATTCTTGATAGCGTAGTTCTTGTTCAAAGGACGAGGAGGCCTTGACTTGATCTTGCGAATGACACGACCACCATTATCTTCATGGTTCTCAAAGGGACACTTGGCCACAAAGTGACTCTTGTCATTGCAATTGTATCATGATCTTCCCTTGGGAGACTTGTTGGATGAGTTGAATCTTGGGTTGTCCCTTGACCTTGACTTGATGCCGGACTTGTTCCAAAAGGCTCTTGAAGCGAGTGCAATATGTTCATTGAAGGCACACTTGAGGTCCTCTTGAGACCACTCACTTGATGTATCATCATCATCATCAACTTCAATAGCCTTGGCCTTCAATGCAAGATTCACTTTTGTCGATCCAATAGCCCTAGCACGGGCGTACTCCGCGTTCTTCTTGGCAATGGTCATGGCAATCACTTCACTCAAGACTTCTTGGGAGGTCATTAGGTGAAAGTTGGTTCTTCCCTTAATGGAGTTGAGCTTTTGTTCTTCAAATGGAAGGAGCGCTTGAATGAACTTTCTCTTCATGAACTTGTCATCAACATAGGTGGCACCAAGATCCCTCATAGTGCAACAAAGGACCTTGAGCCGCCTATACATGTCTTTGGGAGTCCCATCATCTTGCATAGAAAAACCATCACACTCATTGTTGACTTCATCAAACTCGGAGCTTTGAATGCTTGCATTCCCAACAAACAGCTCGGTGAGTTGGTCCCATGCTTCCTTGGCGGTGTTGAATTGGAGAATGTGAGCAAAGTCCTTGGGAGTCAAAGACTTTTGAATCATGCCCAAATCTGTGGCATTGATTTGCTTGTCCACCACTTCAGCTCGAGTCAACTTCTTTGGGTCATATGGAGAGAACCCATCCTCCACAATCCTCAGTAACTCAATAGAAGAGCTAGAAATATGCGAGCGCATTAGATATTGCCAATTGGAGAAATTTGAAGTATCTAACATAGGTGGTGCTCCTTGAGGAATGATGTGTGGCATGGGAATGGGTGGATCCAGAGTATACTTTGGCGGTGGGGGCACCGCCGAGTAGTCCTTTCCTCCACTTTCCTCTTTGGAAGTTGGGTCTTCGAGCTCCTCGGTGTTCTCTCTTGGAACCTTGGTAGATGTTTGAGCAACAAAACCAAGTCCCAAGTGAGTGGTGACGGCCACGGGATTCACCCCCAGGGCGGTCACAGGAACGGTGTGAGGAAGCTCGGTGGTTTGGGGTGTGACAAGAGGAACCATGGGGTTTGGCTCGATAGACTGCAAAATAGTCATCATTTCCTCAAACTTGGACATCATGGAGGTCTCCAATTGCTTGAGGTCATCCATGGTGGACAAGTTCTTGGTATTATCACTCTCACTACCCCCTTCTTCGGCCATCGTCTCTTAGGCGGTAAATCCCGAAATAAGAGCCTTGGCTCTGATACCAATTGAAAGTACCGACTTTGAATCGACTAGAGGGGGTGAATAGGCGACTACCAATTTTTAATTTGTTACTCAATTTTAGGCTTGGCAAGAAGATAAGTTATCTAGATATGCAACTAGGTGAACAACCTATATGGTAGAGAACTAACAACAAGCACAAGAACAGTAAAGAGCAAGTAGTGAAGGTAGGGAACGAGATAACCGGAGCAGGGACACGGAGATGTAATTCCCATAG
Organism: Avena sativa; assembly: GCA_916181665.1. Taxonomy (NCBI): domain Eukaryota; kingdom Viridiplantae; phylum Streptophyta; class Magnoliopsida; order Poales; family Poaceae; genus Avena; species Avena sativa. The sequence continues at coordinate 157,093,580 of OV702294.1, read as the reverse complement.
TTCACTTCCAAGGAAGCTATGTCTACGTTGGAGAGGTGTCGGGGCCACACAAGGTCACCCGAGCGCCACAAAGGCCTCACCTTATTCTCCGGTGAGCTCCCCCACAAAGGAGGCCTCACAATCCACTAACCGGTGACCTTGAAGGTGCCAACAGAAACCTTTACAATAAGGTTGAGGGGGAAGCTCCACAACTCAATTGGAGGCCCTCAGCGACACCACATAGCTTTACAACACATGCCCTTAGCTCCGAGGATGCCCTACACCGTCTAGGGTTCCAAGAAACCCAAGAGTAACAAGATCCACAAAGGATAGGTGGGGGGAATCAAATCTTCTTTGGTGGAAGTGTAGATCTAGGTCACCTCTCCCAGCTCTCAAAAGATCAAGTGATTTGAGTGGCTAGGAAGATATATCTAGTGAGGTGAAGCTCTAGTATTAATGGAGGAGAGAGAAAATTAAAGAGATAGGTAGGAGGAAGAAAGAGGGCGCCTTAAATAGGCCCCCTCCAAACTGAACCGTTGGGCTGTTCACGACCTCACCGGAAGTTCTGCTGAGGGACCGAAATTTCCGCCCAGCGTTGCTCCAATGGTACGAAGACCGGTTACGCACGCTCCAAATCTTGACCAGAAGTTCCGGTCAGAATGACCGGAAGTTTCGGTGGAACTTCCGAAGCAAGTTTCAGCCCAAGTTCCGTCAAATAGAACACTTGCAAACAGAAGTGTTCTAATCCTGAGTGGAACTTGGACAGAACTAGGGGCGGAACAACTGGGTCGCAAACAATTCCTGACCGAAAGTTCCGGTGCCTGAGCGGAACAGCAAAAGTTCTGCCCAGGGTCTCAGTGGAAAAGCAAAGGAAGTTCCTGTGACCGGAACTTCCGGTGCTACTTCCGGTGGAAGTTCCGCCAAATAGAACATTACAAAATAGAGAGTTGTGAACTCTGGCCAGAACTTCCATCAGAAGTTGGACCGGCAATAGTCCTAGATCCAACCCACAGAGAGCCCTCAGAGGCACCAACTAAAAAGAAACATGCTCTCTCTCTGAAGAATAGGATGGCTGTGGCGGTGCATATATGGTTTTTGCAAAAACATATGATTCCCCATAGCCTTCCGAGGTGGACCCCCTCTTGATAGTACGTTGATCTAAAGCAATAAAATGAGAGAAAGAGAAAAACAAAAGACCGTCGTCTTCACGAGATCCCAAGAAGAGCATCCACACACTTCATAAGTTCCATCAAAAGCAATTAACCTAAAACTTAAGCACAAAGTTAGATCACAAGTGGGATTGTCATCATCACCAAAATAGCAAGGGAAAACATAGTCCTTTCACATGGCATGATGATCACTATGACATTTGTTTGGGCATTACAACATAATACATAGATCGTAATACAACTGCATCTATGACTAATAATCCACCTCCGGGATATCATCCGAACAACCCTCGGGTATTAAGTTGCAAGCAACAGATAATTGCATTAAGAAAAGTGTGTAAATTAAACAATACAGTTGCCCTTGGACAAAGGATTGTTGTTTTCTCCCTAGTAGCAATAGCACATCTACAACCTTAGAGGTTTCTGTCACTCCCCCAGATTACTAGAGGCATGAACTTACTATCGAGCATAAAATACTCCCTCTTGGAGTCACAAGCAAATACTTGGCCAGAGTAACTACTAGCAACAGAGAGCATGCAAGATCACAAATAACATAGACATGATAGAATCAATAATCAATCTTGACATAGTACTAAATATCCATCGGATCCCAACAAACACAACATGTAGGATTATAAATAGATGATCCTGATCATGATAGGCATCTCACAAGATCTAAACATGGTAGCACAAAAGAGGAGAAACAACCATCTAGCTACTGCTATGGACCCATAGTCCAAGGATGAACTACTCACACATCACTCCGGAGGCTGGCATGGTGATGAAGAAGGCCTTCAGGATGATCTCCCCTCTCCGGCAGGGTGCCGGGAAGAGCTTCAGATCCCTCCCGATCTAGGGACGATGGTGGCGGCGGCTACAGACTTTTTTGTGGAATTATGATCGGGTCCTTAGGGTTTTCTCCTTGGGGGGTTTATATAGGCGAAGGGGCAAGGTCGGTAAAGGTCCAGGGGCCACACCATAGGGCGCCCCACTGGCCGCGCCTGGGCTAGGTGTGGTGACCCATCATACCACTGCATGTTGTAGTATACTATAGTCGTGGACATAACACTCAGGGAACACCATTCCGTAAATATTACATCCTCAGAGTGGTACAACAGAAACAAAGCGCGCCTAGAAGCATACATTATTATTATTACATCCAGAAATTACACAATGACTTCGAGATCCTCTTTGGTCCATAGAGGTATCCCGATGACTCATGGATAAACTATAATAACTCTGAGAACAAGATAAAGAAGGAAACTAAACTTTAAGGTTTATACGAGATTAATATATATAGGGGATAAGATCTATGCTACTGGACTTGATCACTATATATGATACATCTACACTTCAGATACTTCGGTCTCCATTCCATAGATGCTTTCGTAATTGTCCCCTTCGACACTTCTGGATAATTCTGGTTCTTCATATCGGAATTCTTCTTGGTCTTCAATTGGATATAGTATTTCTTCTTCCTGACCTTTAATGTCTTCAGAATCTAGCAAGGGTTAATAAGATACGTGGAGTACGAGCATACTCAGCAAGTTCACTAAAAGGTGTGTTTGATGTACTATATCTACAACTACAGACCATAAGTTGTAAGTAATGCAAATTTTTGAAAATATTTCTTCAAAGGTTGATTTTATTTTGAAAATCTATGTCCGTCAGCCTTCACAGGTTTACCAGAACTTTCATGGAGTTCCTTTCCTGCAGCGTTCGTAGCTCTTTCCCAGAATAGGAAGTAACAAGTTACAGTTCTTACCCTCTGCAGAGGTGCGTTACTTTACCCACGAGAGATCAAATCCTTGTTGCACAACCGGGCGATCTTTCCCGTCCACACTTACTATGGTGTGGGGCCCAGTAGATGATCCAAGCCAATCACTGTCCTTCTCTGCGACCCCACATACAACACAATTGTTGTATGCCTAGACTCAAGGTAGAATTGGTTTCTTGGGAGTTGGATGCACGAGTAGAGCTCATACTCAGTACAGGTGGAGGCTAGCAAAAAACTAGGAACGACCAACTAAGAGAGCAATAATGGTCATAATCATGCAGAGTGACAAAACATTATTAATTAAAGCATAAAGTGATATCACAAGTCAAAAACTAAATGATCATAGAGGCTAAGGTGACTAGTTCATAGTCTTAACATGGTGTAATCATGTGCCAAGTCAACCCAAATAAATCATCAAAGGAGAATACCACACTATTATGCTTTTGTATGCTAAAACAACACATGATTCTTTCATGGCATATTAAGCAATCTCAATTGTTTGAAACAAGTCATGCTACAACAATAATTACTAATCATATGGTCAAAGCAACATCAAACATGACATGATAAAGTCTAAGCCACGGTCAAAACAAGCTTCGTTGTGTACCACTATAAGCATGAAACATTCTACTCTTTTCCAACACCAATCGACTTATTTGAAACAACTCAAAAATATAATAATTAATAAAGACCAGAGAGCTTGTATCCCCTAACTACAAATAAGAACTAAAAAGTTCTAAGTAAAAATAATAAGAAAACTAAAGCTAAAACACAGTGCTAGCAAAAGTGAACACTCACATAACAATAAGAGTGAAAACTAGTGTTCTAAGCAATGAAGAACTAGGTGTGACTTCTCCAAAATAGGTGTGTTGGGGTCCAACCAACGTATTGCAGCAAACAAAGCAAAATAAAACTAAAAACAAAAACAAAGACGCTCCAAGAACAACATATAGTGCATGAAGCAATTAAAATAAAGTGTCTTGAAAGAAGACCTGAGATTTTTATTGATGAAGAAGGGGATGCCCGCTTTGACGCTTGTACCTCTTGAATATTTCTTGGGGTGACACGGGTGGAATCCCCAAGCTTTATATTTTGTCCATACTTTATCTCATCACATCATTCTCTCCCTACACTTGAAAACTTCCTTCATACAAAACTTCACATAATCTTCATTCGCAACATTAGTGTATTCAAGATAATAAGCCTTTGGGTTCAGTTTTAACTCAAGTAAATCATCCATTAAAACATAAGCTACTATATCAACTCCTTTTAAAATCTCAGGTGATGAAAGAGAACTAAAAAAGAAACCTATTAAGAGGCAAATGCAAATAATGGCAGAAATCTATCAAAATAGACCAGCAGGTAAAGACCGATTTTTTCAAAAAAATTATGTTGCTCAAATCGAAAAGTGCAAAACTAACGAAAGTTGGGTAAATACCAGGGTCATGCACACAAAATATTTTAGCTCAATCCTACGTTCTGGTATTTTTCACGATTTTTTACAGTGAAGCACATAAATTTGTTTCGGGACAACAACTTCCCCAAATCTTACTTTCCTCTCATTAGAGGCTATTCTTGGCACAAAAACCAAACAAAAAGGATAAGGAGAGGTTATTACTGAGGCAATAACTTCCAAGACTCAACAAAAGAAAAACTTACTGAAATAAAAAATTGGGTTATCGCCCAAGAGTGCTTTTCGCTAACGCCTTTCATCTAGGCACAAAAAACAAGAATCAGGTATTTTCAAATGAAGAAACATCAATTACGTCCTTTAAAACAGGGTTTTTATCAATAGGTACCTTAGGTGAAGATGATTCAACATGTAAATCACTCTTAGTTGCACTAAAAGTTTTATCAATTTTAAGCACATTAAGGGGTTTTGGTGTAGGCACCTTTGGAACATATGCAATTTTTTGCTCTTTTCCTACAAAAGATTTCTCTCTTTTAAACATAAGGGACGAAAAAATTGAACTTAGAGTTTCCATAGCCTCTTCCAGTTTACCAATTCTAAGATTTTGGTCACAGATAATGCTAGCCTCTAAAACAGTGATTCTTTTATTGATACTTTCTATTGATTCATTAATTTGGCTAGTGTTATCAAGGAGATTTGGCAAAATTTTTGCTAGGGAGCTCAATTTTTTTATGACTTCTTCCAAAGTGATTTTAGTTTTAGCGACCTTAACAGGTGGTACTCCTACTAAAATTTCAATTAAATTGCATGCTTCCAAAGCAGGAGTACCCAAAAAATTACCCCCTGTGAGAGTATCCAGAACATACCTATTCCAACTAGATATGCCAACATAAAAATTTCTAAAAAGGATTGTGGTAGAATATTTTTTAGTACATCTATGATGAGCATTACTTATTCTATACCAAGCATCTTTCAGACTTTCTCCTCCTTGTTGCTTAAAAGAACGAACCTCTACTTCAGGAATACTCATTTTTTTCAGGATTAACATGAACCAACAAAAATAGCAACTAAAGTAGGAACTATTTTTTTGTGTGTTTTTTGATAAAAATAAGCAAACCAAACAAAGCTAAAGAAACAAAGTAAAACTAAAACAAAGTAAAGAGATTGGTAGTGAGAGACTCCCCTTGAAGAAATCTTCTTTCTCCCAGAAAACCTTTTTGACGGGGAGGAAGAGATTGAAGCTTTCCTATATCTCCCCGGCAATGGCGCCAAAAAATCTTGATGTGGCTCGGTTACTGTAGAACCTGTTGGGAAACCCCAAGAGCAATATATGATGAGCACATCAGCAAGTTTTCCCTCAGTTGTGAAACCAAGGTTATCGAACCAGTAGGAGAAAGGAAACAACTCCCAAGGTGTTGCTAGCAATGTGGAACCTGCACAACACAACCAAAATACTTTGCCCCAACTTATAGTGAGGTTGTCAAGCTCACTGTTTTGCCGAAAACAAAGGATTAAACATATAGTGTGTAAGATAGTAATTGCTTGTAGTAATTGCAGAAAGTAAACAGTAGATAGTAGATTGAATATCAGTGGGAAGGAAAGGACCGGGGTCCACAGTTCACTAGAGGTATTTCTCCATAAGATAAGTAACATGTTGGGTGAACAAATTACAGTTGGGCAATTGACAGATAGATAATGCATAACAACGCATGTACATGGCATGATGATCACTATGAGATTTCTTTGGGCATTACAACATAATACATAGACCATAATCCAACTGCATCTATGACTAATAATCCGCCTCCGGGATATCATCCGAACAACCCTCGGGTATTAAGTTGCAAGCAACAGATAATTGCATTATGCAAAGTGTGTAAAGTAAACAATACAATTGCCCTTGGACAAATGATTGTTGTTTTCTCCCTAGTAGCAACAGCACATCTACAACCTTAGAGGTTTCTGTCACTCCCCCAGATTACTAGAGGCATGAACCTACTATCGAGCATAAATACTCCCTCTTGGAGTCATAAGCAAATACTTGGCCAGAGTAACTACTAGCAACGGAGAGCATGCAAGATCACAAATAACATAGAAATGATATAATCAATAATCAATCTTGACATAGTACTCAATATCCATCGGATACCAACAAACACAACATGTAGGATTACAAATATATGATCTTGATCATGATAGGTAGCTCACAAGATCTAAACATGGTAGCACAAAAGAGGAGAGACAAAAATCTAGCTACCGCTATGGACCCATAGTCCAAGGATGAACTACTCACACATCACTCTGGAGGCTGGCATGGTGATGAAGAAGGCCTCCGGGATGATCTCCACTCTCCGGCAGGGTGCCGGGAAGAGCTTCAGATCCCTCCTGGTCTAGGGACGATGGTGGCGGCGGCTACTGACTTTTTCATGGAATTATGATCAGGTCCTTAGGGTTTTCTCCTCGGGGGGTTTATATAGGCGAAGGGGCAAGGTCGGTAGAGCTCCAGGGGCCACACCATAGGGCGCCCCCTGGCCGCGCCTGGGCCAGGCGTGGTGACCCAACATACCACTGCATGTTGTAGTATACTATAGTCATGGACATAACACTCACGGAACACCATTCCATAAATATTACATCCTCAGAGTGGTACAAAATAAACAAAGCGGGTCCACAAGCATATATTATTATTATTACATCTAGAAATTACACAATGACTTTGAGATCCTATTAGGTCCATAGAGGTATCCCGATGACTCAGGGCTAAACTATAATAACTCTGAGAACAAGATAAAGAAGGAAACTAAACTTTAAGGTTTATACGGGATTAATATATAGAGAGGATAGAGATCTATGCTACTGGACTTGATCACTATATATGATACATCTACACTTCAGATACTTTGGTCAATTTTCCCCTTCAACACTTCTAGATAATTCTGGTTCTTCATATCGGAATTCTTCTTGGTCTTCAATTGGATATATTATTTCCTCTTCCTGACCTTTAATGTCTTCAGAATCTAGCAAGGGTTAAAAAGATAAGTTGAGTACGAGCGTACTCAGCAAGTTCACTAAAAGGAGTGTTTGATGCACTATATATACAACCACATACCATAGGTCGTAGGCAATGCAAATTTTCGTAAACATTTCTTCAAAGGTTGCTTTTATTCTGAAAAGCTATGTCCGTCAGCCTTCACAGGTTTACCAGAACTTTCATGGAGTTCCTTTCCTGCAGTGTTCGTAGCTCCTTCCCGGGACAGGGAGTAACAAGTTACAATTCTTACACTCTGCAGAGGTGCGTTACTTTACCCACGAGAGATCAAATCCTTGTTGCACAACCGGGCGATCTTTCTGTTGGAGATATGCCCTAGAGGCAATAATAAATATAGTTATTATTATATCTTTGTGTTTATGATAAATGTTTACATTCATGCTATAATAGTATTAACAAAGGAAACATTAATACTTGTGTGATTTGTAAACTTAAATTGAAGTCCCTAGCAAAGCCTCTATACATCACTAGCTTGTTGGTTAATAAATGATTGTGGTTTCCCTATCATGAACATTGAGATGTTATTAACAACAAGATCATATCATTAGGAGAATGATATGGTGGACATACTCCTATAGATAAGCATAGCATAAAGATCAAGTCATTTTAATAGTTCAATTGCTATATGCTTTCTGATACATAGTAACCTAATTCCTTCGACCATGAGATCATGCATATCACCTTTACCGGATGGATGCTTTGATGACATCAAACACCACACCGTAACTGGGTGGCTATAAAGGTGGCATTGAGTGTTCGGAAAGTATTGGTTGAGACACATGGATCAAGAGTGGGATTTGTCCATCCATATGACGGATAGATATACTCCGGGCCCTCTCGGTGAAATGTCATCCAATTAGCTTGCAAGCATGTGACTGGCTCACAAGGGATCACATATCACGGGAACAAGAAAAGAGTACTTATCGGTAACGAGGTTGAACTAGGTATGCAGAGATACCGACGATCATAACCTCGGATAAGTAAACTATCGTGAGACAAAGGGAAATTGGTATCGTATGTAAGTGGTTCATTCGATCGCAAAGTAATCGTAGAAATATGTGGGAGCCATATGAATTTCCAGATTCCTCTATTGGTTATTGTTCGGAGAAGTGTCTCGATCATGTCTGCATAATTCACGAACCGTAGGGAGACACACTTAAGGATTCGACGTTGTTTGAGTAGTTATGGAATGATGAGAAAGAGACCGAATGTTGCTCGGAGTCTCGGATGGGATCCGGGATATCACGAGGAGATTCGAAATGGTCGGGAGAATAAGATTCATATAAGGAAAGTCCCGTTTCGGAGTTGGAGAATGGTTCCGGCGTTTTCATCGGGAATGTTCTAGAAGGTTCCGGAATGTCCGGCACTCCACAGGGGAAGGGTACATGGATGTGTTATATCAAGTTGGTATGATTGCATCATGTACTAAGTGTCATCGCTGAACAAAATAGAGGGATTAATCAAATCCTTGTTTGAAAAGTCAAACGCCAAGTTTGAAAGTCAAACGGCTATTTTTGGGAAGTGGAGAGGGAGGTGGAAACCGACTTGGGGAGGAGTTCCCCCTCCCACCGCCGGCGCACCACCAAGCCGAGTTGGGGAGGGACTCCCCTCCCCTTGGCCGGCCCCCTCCACCTATATAAGGAGGGGAAGGGCTCCCCTCCTAGTACACAAGTTCCTACACCTCTAACCCTAGCCCCAAGCCGTCGCCGCCTCCATAGCCGCCGCCGGCCCTAGGGCAAACCGCCACCGCCGCCTAGCTAAACCCTAGCTGCCGGCTTGCCCCTCCTTGGTGTGTATAAACCCTAGAACACCGAGGACTCTCTCATCGTCCACCATACTCGCTCCGGCTTAAGGCGAAGCCCTGCGAGATCTCCCCTATACTTCCGGTACCACGCTGTTGTGCTGCCGGAATCACGAGGAGAGTGCTACAACCTCCGCTGCCTGCTGGAACAAGGGAGATGAAGGTCTTCGTCGAGTACCGAACGTGTGACCGACTGCGGGAGCGCTGCCGGAACGCAGCGCCGGAAGGATCGTCTACGCGATCTTGAGATTGGGAAGAGTACGACTACATCACCCACGAGAATCCGCTCTCGTTAAACACTTTGGAATCTTCGAGGGTGAGTTATTCCATCGACTCGTTGCTTCAATCTAGTAGATAGATCTTGGCTTGTTTGTTTGTATGCGGTAGAAATTTTTTGTTTTCCATGCTACGAAACCCTACAGTGGTATCAGAGCCGTGTCTATATGTAGATCTGTTGCACGAGTAGAACACAATGTTCATTGTGGGCGTTGATGCTTTTATTGTCGATTGCTTATTGTGTACTTTGCATCTTGCGGGATGTTGGGATGAAGCGGCCCGGGCTAACCTTACATGACATCGTTCATGAGACTTGCTCCACGCTTGACATGCAACTTGTATTGCATAAGTGGCTTTGCGGGTGCCTGTTTCTCCTAGCATAGTTAAGATCCAATTTACAACGGTTGATTAACAATACTAGTATCAATGTTGTGGTTCTTGTTCGTAAGTTAGATCGACACTTATTGAAAGCCCCAAACCACGTAAAATATGCAAAGAAAGTAGAGACGTCTAACTTTGTTTTGCAGGGGTGTGCAGTGATGTGATATGGCCATGATTGTGATTATATTTGATGTATGCAATGTTCCTTATTGTAAGTTGGCAACCGGCAGGAGCCATATGGTTGTCTTTAAATTTATGTTAAGACCCGCGTGTCTATTCAAAGTAGTTGTAATAGTTTAAGCCGGTGGACGACAACCATGGAGAAGCGTCATTGACCTTGATGCAATGCCGGTGATGATGGAGATCATGTTCGTGCTTGAAGATGGAGATCGGAAGCACAAAGAAGAAAGGCCATATCATATCACATATTATGAATTGCATGTGATGTTAATCCTTTATGCATCTTGTATTGCTTAGTAGACGACGGTAGCATTATAAGATGATCCCTCATGCACATGAATTTCAAGTCATAAAGTGTTCACCCTTAGTTAGCACCGTTGCTAAAGCTTGTTGTTTCGAAGCACCACGTGATGATCGGGTGTGTTAGATTCTGCAAGTGCATACAACGTGAGCAAGCCAGATTTGCTCATGCGGAAACTAAGGTTTGATCTTGACGAGCCTAGCATGTACAAACATGGTCTCAGAACACGGATCACCAAAAGGTAAAGCATGAATCATATAGTAGATATGATGAACATGTCGATTGTTCGCCATTGAAACTATATCAACTCTCGTGATCATCGGTGTTGATGTGGTGGATTTGGTTCGTGTGATCACTAAAACAATGTGAGGGATATTGTTTTGAGTGGGAGTTCACCTAGATTAATTTTATTATTAATTTGAACTCAATTTGTCATAAACTTAGTCTAAACTATTGCAAATATGTTGTAGATCAATGGCAGCCCCTACCATCAATTTTAATGCGTTCCTAGAGAAAGAAAAGTTGAAAAACAATGGAAGCAACTTCGCGGATTGGTTCCGCAATTTGAGGATTGTCCTCATAGCTGGTAATTTGACCTATGTGCTGGATGCACCGCTGGGTAACCCACCTGCAGCTGATGCTGCCGATGAAGTAAAGAATGTTTACCTCACTCGGAAGACTTAGTACTCCACAGTTCAGTGTGCTATCTTGTATGGTTTAGAATCGGAGCTTCAGAAAAGGTTTGAGAATTCAGACCCATATGATATTGTCGAGGATCTCAAATTGATCTTTGAGACTCATGCGGCAATTGAAAGCTATGAGGCTTCTGAAAAGTTCTTTAACTGCAAGATGGAAGAGGGCAGCTCCGTCAGTGAGCATGTGCTTAAGATGTCTGGGCACGCAAACAAACTTCAAAGCTTGGGTATAGTGATTCCTAATGCTTTGGGGATTTACCGCGTCCTCCAATCTCTACCACCAAGTTACAGGAACTTTGTGATGAACTACAACATGCAAAACATGAACAATATGTTGCCAGAACTCTTTGCCATGTTGAAATCTGCAGAAGTGGAGATCAAGAAAGAGCACCAAGTGTTGCTGGTCAATAAGACCACCAAATTCAAGAAAGGCAAGTCTAAGCAGAAGGGACACTTCAAGAAGGGTGGTAAGAAAGTTACCACGCCGACGAAGAAGACCAAGGCTGGACCTAAGCCTGAAACTGAGTGCTTTTACTGCAAGGGAGAAGGTCACTGGAAGCGGAATTGCCCAAAGTACTTGGCGGATTTGAAGAACGGCAACATCAAGAAGAAAGGTATATCCGATATACATGTTATTGATGTGTATCTCACTAGTACTCGTAGTAGTGCCTGGGTATTTGATACTGGTTCGGTTGCTCATATTTGTAACTCGAAACAGGTGCTGCAGAATAAACGGAAGCTAGCGAAGAACGAGGTGACGATGCGCGTTGGAAACGGATCAAAGGTTGATGTGATCGCGGTCGGCACACTACCCCTTCATCTACCATCGGGATTAGTTTTATACTTAAATAATTGTTATTTGGTGCCTGCGTTAAGCATGAACATTATATCGGGATCTTGTTTATTGCGAGACGGTTACTTGTTTAAATCCGAGAATAATGGTTGTTCGATTTATATGAGTAATATGTTTTATGCACATGCACCTTTGATAGATGGTCTATTCTTATTGAATCTTGATAGTGGAAATACACATATTAATAATATTGAGGCTAAACGTTTGAAATCGAGCGATAACTCGACCTATATGTGGCACTGTCGTCTTGGTCACATTGGAGTGAAGCGCATGAAGAAACTCCATTCCGATGGACTTCTTGAATCACTTGATTTCGAATCACTTGAAAGATGCGAAGCATGTCTGATGGGTAAAATGACTAAGACTCCATTTTCTGGTATGATGGGGCGAGCTACGGACTTATTGGAAATCATACATACCGATGTGTGTGGTCCAATGAGTGTAGCATCGCGCGGTGGTTATCGTTATGTTCTTACCTTCACGGATGACTTGTGTAGATATGGGTATATCTATTTCATGAAACATAAGTCCAAAACTTTCGAGAAGTTTAAGGAATTTCAAAGTGAAGTAGAGAATCAACGTAACAAGAAGATTAAATTTCTACGTTCTGATCGTGGAGGTGAATATCTAAGTTACGAGTTTGGCGAGCGTTTGAAGAAATGCGGAATACTTTCACAATTGACACCGCCGGGAACACCACAGCGTAATGGTGTGTCTGAACGTCGTAATCGAACTCTCTTAGATATGGTTCGTTCTATGATGTCACTTACAGATTTACCGCTATCATTTTGGGGTTATGCATTAGAAACAGCCGCATTCACTTTAAATAGGGCACCATCTAAATCCGTTGAAACGACACCGTATGAATTATGGTTTGGGAAGAAACCTAGATTGTCGTTCCTTAAAGTTTGGGGGTGCGAAGCCTATGTAAAGAAGTTACAGCCGGACAAGCTTGAACCCAAAGCGGAAAAATGCATCTTCATAGGATACCCGAAGAAAACTATTGAGTATACCTTCTATCATAGATCCGAAGGCAAAATCTTCGTCGCCAAGAATGGATCCTTTCTAGAGAAGGAATTTCTCTCGAAAGAAGTGACTGGAAGGAAAGTAGAACTCGACGAGGTTGTCGAACCTTCTCTCGAAATTGCGAGTAGCGCAGCACCGGAAGAAGTTCCTGTGGTGCCTGCACCAGTTAGAGAGGAAGCTAATGATGATGATCATGAAACTTCGGTTGAAGTTGCTACAGAGCCTCGCAGGTCAACGAGAACTCGTACCACTCCAGATTGGTATGATCCCGTTATGAATGTCATGTTGGTGGACAACACCGATGACCCCGAGACATATGAGGAAGCGATGGTGAGCCCAGATTCCAATAAATGGCAAGAAGCCATGAAATCCGAGATTGGATCCATGTACGAAAACCAAGTATGGACTTTGGTGGACTTACCGGATGGCCGAAAGGCTGTCGAGAACAAATGGATTTTCAAGAAGAAAATAGATGTTGATGGTAATGTTACTGTCTATAAAGCTCGACTTGTGCAAAAGGGTTTCAACAAATTCAAGGAGTTGACTACGATGAGACTTTCTCACCAGTAGCGAAGCTAAAGTCTGTGAGGATTATGTTAGCAATCGCTGCATATTATGATTATGAGATATGGCATATGGATGTCAAAACAGCATTCCTCAATGGAGACATTGATGGAGAGTTGTATATGATGCAACCCAAAGGTTTTGTCGATCCTAAAGATGCTAACAAGGTATGCAAACTTCAACGGTCCATCTATGGATTCAAGCAAGCATCCCGAAGTTGGAATCAACGTTATGATAAGGTGATCAAAAGTTTTGGTTTTGTACAAACTTATGGAGAAGCTTGTATTTACAAGAAAGTGAGTGGGAGCTCTGTAGCATTCTTAATACTATATGTAGATGACATATTGTTGATTGGTAATGATGTAGACCTTCTAAATAGTGTCAAGGAATATTTGAATAATAGTTTTTCAATGAAGGATCTTGGCGAAGCAGCTTACATATTAGGCATAAAGATTTATAGAGATAGATCAAAACGCCAAATATCATTGTCACAAAGTACATATTTGGACAAAGTTCTAAAGAGGTTTGGAATGGAAGATAGCAAGAAAGGGTTCTTGCCCATGTTGCCCAATACGACCTTGAGTAAAACTCAAAGTCCGACATCGGCAGAAGATAGAGAAAGGATGAGTAAGACTCCCTATGCCTCAGCCATAGGATCTCTAATATATGCCATGCTATGTACTAGACCCGACATTGCATATGCTGTTAGTTTAACTAGCAGATATCAAAGTGATCCAGGAGTGGATCATTGGACAGCGGTCAAAAACATCCTTAAGTACTTGAGAAGAACTAAGGATATGGTTCTTTCTTATGGAGGTGATAAACAGCTCGTTGTTAATGGTTACACCGATGCTAGTTGGAACACCGATCCGGATGATTCTAAATCACAATCTGGATACGTATTTACTTTGAATGGTGCAACAGTTAGCTGGAGGAGTGCAAAGAAAAGTGTTGTAGCGAGATCTTCAACTGAATCAGAATACATGGCTGCTTCGGAGGCTTCACAAGAAGCGATATGGATGAAAGAGTTCATTACAGAGCTGGGTGTGGTTCCTAGTGCGCTGGACCCAATGTCTATCTACTGTGATAACATGGGCGCCATAGCCAATGCGCAAGAACCAAGGTCACACAAGAAGCTGAAGCACATCAAGCTATGTTTTCACGCTATTCGAGAACATATCCAAGATGGGGATATAAAGATTTGCAAAGTACACACAGATCTGAATGTGGCGGATCCGTTGACTAAACCTCTCCCGAGGGCAAAACATGACCAACACCAAACTGCCATGGGTGTTCGGTATATTACCATGTAATCTAGATTAGATGACTCTAGTGCAAGTGGGAGACTGTTGGAGATATGCCCTAGAGGCAATAATAAATATAGTTATTATTATATCTTTGTGTTTATGATAAATGTTTACATAAATGCTATAATAGTATTAACAAAGGAAACATTAATACTTGTGTGATTTCTAAACTTAAATTGAAGTCCCTAGTAAAGCCTCTATACATCACTAGCTTGTTGGTTAATAAATGATTGTGGTTTCCCTATCATGAACATTGAGATGTTATTAACAACAAGATCATATCATTAGGAGAATGATATGGTGGACATACTCCTATAGATAAGCATAGCATAAAGATCAAGTCATTTTAATAGTTCCATTGTTATATGCTTTCTGATACATAGTAACCTAATTCCTTCGACCATGAGATCATGCATATCACCTTTACCGGATGGATGCTTTGATGACATCAAACACCACACCGTAACTGGGTGGCTATAAAGGTGGCATTGAGTGTTCGGAAAGTATTGGTTGAGACACATGGATCAAGAGTGGGATTTGTCCATCCATATGACGGATAGATATACTCCGGGCCCTCTCGGTGAAATGTCATCCAATTAGCTTGCAAGCATGTGACTGGCTCACAAGGGATCACATATCACAGGAACGAGAAAAGAGTACTTATCGGTAACGAGGTTGAACTAGGTATGCAGAGATACCGACGATCATAACCTCGGATAAGTAAACTATCGTGAGACAAAGGGAAATTGGTATCGTATGTAAGTGGTTCATTCGATCGCAAAGTAATCTTAGAAATATGTGGGAGCCATATGAATTTCCAGATTCCTCTATTGGTTATTGTTCGTAGAAGTGTCTCGATCATGTCCGCATAATTCACGAACCGTAGGGAGACACACTTAAGGATTCGACATTGTTTTAGTAGTTATGGAATGATGAGAAAGAGACCGAATGTTGTTCGGAGTCTCGAATGGGATCCGGGATATCACGAGGAGATCCAGAATGGTCCGGAGAATAAGATTCATATAAGGAAAGTCCCGTTTCGGAGTTGGAGAATGGTTCCGGTGTTTTCATCGGGAATGTTCTAGAAGGTTCCGGAATGTCCGGCACTCCGCAGGGGAAGGGTACATGGATGTGTTATATCAAGTTGGTATGATTGCATCATGTACTAAGTTTCATCGCTGAACAAAATAGAGGGATTAATCAAATCCTTGTTTGAAAAGTCAAACACCAAGTTGAAAGTCAAATGGCTATTTTTGGGAAGTGGAGAGGGAGGTGGAAACCGACTTGGGGAGGAGTTCCCCTCCCACCGCCGGCGCACCACCAAGCCAAGTTGGGGAGGGACTCCCCTCCCCTTGGCCGGCCCCCTCCACCTATATAAGGAGGGGCAGGGCTCCCCTCCTAGTACACAAGTTCCTACACCTCTAACCCTAGCCCCAAGCCGCCGCCGCCTCCATAGCCGCCGCCGGCCCTAGGGCAAACCGCCGTCGCCGCCGCCGCCTAGCTAAACCCTAGCCGCCGGCTTGCCCCCTCCTTGGTGTGTATAAACCCTAGAACACCGAGGACTCTCTCATCGTCCACCATACTCGCTCCGTCTTAAGGCGAAGCCCTACGAGATCTCCCCTCTACTTCCGGTACCACGCCGTTGTGCTGCCGGAATCACGAGGAGAGTGCTACAACCTTTGCTGCCTGCTAGAACAAGGGAGAGGAAGGTCTTCGTCAAGTACCGAACGTGTGACCGACTGCGGGAGCGCTGCCAGAACGCAGCGCCAGAAGGATCGTCTACGCGATCTTGAGATCGAGAAGAGTACGACTACATCACCCACGAGAATCCGCTCTCGTTAAACACTTTGGAATCTTAGAGGGTGAGTTATTCCATCGACTCGTTGCTTCAATCTAGTAGATAGATCTTGGCTTGTTTGTTTGTATGCGGTAGAAATTTTTTGTTTTCCATGCTACGAAACCCTACACTTTCCTGTCCACACTTACTATGGTGTGGGGGCCCAGTAGATGATCCAAGCCAATCGATGTCCTTCTCTGCGACCCCACATACAACGATTGTTGTATGCCCGGACTCAAGGTACACTTTTCCTCGTATAAAACGGCTATACCTTAGTCTGGTACACACAACAACAATTAACATTAGAAATCTGTCTTTTGTAAGCCCACATGCACGATAGACTTTTCCCCGTATACACGGCTATACCCATGATCCGCAACTTACAAAATGCCTAGAACAATATTCGATGCATGCGAAAGGGAGCCGATCCAGCTGACTTCTCCGTCCCACTCCAAATCTCATGGTTAACGCGTAATATACGGCGCGAGAATCACTGGCGACATTGGTTGTTAAGTCCTAGATAATATATTGTTGTGCAGTGGTATTCCAACTGCCAGACTTAATAGATTAGCTTATCACCCGGGATCAGTAACCGATACTTCAAGTTAATTATGAAAATAGTGTTTTCGACCTTTTTGAAATGCAGGTGATGACAATACTAGATTTGTAAATATTTTACAGAAAATAACCAAAGACATGAGCAAGTGTGAGATTGCCTTGATATAGCGAAGTATTGTAGTTGAATGTCTCGACTTGAACCTGGACCTTGGATTCTACAAAATTCCATCATTTCTCGGTAAGGACAATGTTTAGAGAAGCAATAAGATGTTATGCATAAGTAATGAGATGCATGATGTAAAATCCCAAGTAATACCCTAATCATTACAAGTGAGTTCTATTGCGATGATTTTTTTAAGATTTTGCTTTATTTTTAAGTTTACTTCATAAAAGGGTATAGTTGTAAGGGTTTTAAGGTAATCAAATAAGAAATGAAAGAAAAGTACATTCATAATACAATTCTAAGATTTATCGGTACTCCCTCTGTTTGGGATTATAGGTCCTACGCGTATACCTAGGTCGCTAATTTGATTAATAAAATATAAGTTATATAGCATAAAAATTATACCATTAGAAAATACAGCATCTAAAGTTTCTAATAATATAATTTTTGTATTATTTTACTTATATTTTGTTGGTCAAATTGACAACCTAATTAACCGTGCGTGACCTATAATTCCAAACATAGGGAGTATCATGTAATTATTACAAGGTTCATGTCTGAAATTGTTGTAGCTTTAAAGAAATGGTATAGTGTTTCTTTTGAAGTGGCAAAAACAATAACATTTGAAGAAAATATTATTTATGTTAAGTTAATCAACTCTAAAGATTAATAATATTGAAGCTATGGTTTTTAATAAGGTTTAAATGATTCCGAGTCATTGTATACCTAGCTTAGGTATATCAGACCAAAGTAAACTATAAAAATGTAATTGGACTTAAGATATAACATTTGTAGCATTATCAACTATTAGGGTTTTCCCTAAGCATAATCAAAGATGAAATCTTATAATTTTGAAACCTTGTTTTAAAGATTTAAATTTAGCATGTGTAATATTTAAAGATTATACTATAAGATTTTTCTATATAAAGAAAAATAGGTGAATTATTTTATAATTATTTAGTTATTATCAAGTTTAGGATTTATGCTAAATATGATTATTTCTTACTTAGGAAATAATTTTAAATAATTAACAAAATAACTATCTCATTTTAATAATTTATATAATTGAAGATATATGATCTAAGGATTTTAAAATGTTTTTGGAATAATATACTTAGTATTTTTTCTAGTAAATATACTTACTTAGAATCTTAAAAATGAATTTTATTTATTTTTAGGCATTATCTTTATTTTTTTATAAAGTTTCTCAATTATTGAATTTCTTTAAATATTTTTTTAAGTTTTATTTGTAAAATTTTGAAGTTAGTAGTTTTTATGAGATAAGAGATTTTTTTATGCATAGAAGTGATTTTTATTTATTTTTAGGAATTCTTCTAAATTTACTAAATTTCATTTAGATATTTAAGGGTATTAATGTTTATTTGCATTTTATTAAACTTAAATCAGTATTATTATATTTTTCTTGTGTAGATATTATTTTAATAAACATTTTATGTATTAAATATATTTTTAGGATTTTTCTACATTTTTATAGAGCTTAAAATGTTCAGAGGTATTTTGGTCATATAATATTTAGGTTAATTTTATTTTTCTCCTTTAATACCCTAGGCTTGGTTCTTGGGCGAATCCATCCTAATACTCAGCCCAGCCCAGTTCACAAGGTTGGGCTCAATTTCCCTCAGCTCAATCCTGGGCCAATCCAATTGGGTTTGGATCAAACCCACACCTCACATCCTCTCTCTCGCACCTCGCACACCCTCACGTTCTCCTTCTAGCGGCTGGCGACGCCGCTGTCGTCGGCTGCTCGATTATGGCTGTGTAAGACGTTGCAGATTCCGTTGCTAATCATTGAAGCTTCACCAGCGTTGCCTCTCTCACCCACAACCCTTTGATTTGGCCGCCGTCCCTTGTTTAAGATGTGTTGCTCCTTTATCTAGAGCTAGGGTTTCATCGCCTTGATGCCTCCGTTCTACGATGATGGTGTTGGATGTTGTTATGTGGCTCAGCGCGGGTTGAGCACTGTTGTGCTCCTCATTCCGCCATGCTTGGATTTCTGCGACCGCCCGGCTACTACTTCGGCGACCCATATCTCGCCTCCGGGTAGGTGTTTCCTCTCTCTCTGAGCCTTTCTCTGGTACCAACCTTGGTTAAAGTTTTTCCCCTCTTATATCATGTGTAGCTTACCGTAGCCTTGCTATTGATCTTGCCAAGTGAGTTTAATTTGGACTAAGCTGATGAGTGTGGTTTGTGCTTCACTAAATCATGTACTCAATGCTGCCTATTTCTGGATTCAGTATACCTTACAGTGTATAAGATAATTTGTAGATCTTAACAAGATTGGATTATGTTGATGTTCTATTGGGATCCATAAACTATGGATCAAAAGCATGTGTTGATCACTTGGTGTCCAAATTGACAGTGATGATATGTGGATATATATTCTGGTGCTAAAATAGTTTGCCAGATTATGCTCTAGTGTTGGTGGCCATTGTTCCACTATCCTCCGCTTATCATAAATTGATGCTACCATTGTGGTAATGTTATTCATGTAGCTTGTTGTTTTGGGATAACACATTGGCTAAATACTTGTTACATTTTGAATACATGGTGGTGTGCTAAATCATGGTTATTTTGAAATTTGTTTAGCTTGTGTTAATGCCTTAAGTTGGAGAATTTATTCCTCCCAGGCAATTCTACTAAATTTATATGTTGAAATGCTCATTTATACAAAGCACAAATTATATGGTTTGCTTGTGGTTGAAGCATTGCTGGCAGATTACCATGGATTAACTTTATGTTTTTGTCCCACAACAGACTTGGTTTAGCTCTATGAAAATATCCGAATCCAATTTTGCAGATTGCTCTACTGATTACCATATTATGATGCCCTCCATATATTGTCATCCTGGTAACACTCTAATCTGACATGATTCTTAGTTATATTACTAAGGAGATGCTTTAAAATCATTGATTACTTATAATCAGTTTGAAATGGCTGTGAAGTTGTGTTGGCTGGTAATTAACAATGGCCTTATTAGAAATGATTCCTGCCCATTTGTGGGATTTAGGAAAATGATTCGAAACCTTTCCTTTTTCTTGCAGATGTGTTCATAATCTGGTAAACTAGTGAGGCTCAAGTGAAATGAAGTGATTAGTAGCTCTGCTGTACTAGGTTGTCTACTGTGGTGCCTCCATTTAGAGTTTGCATAGTAAGATTCCTTAATAGCATGAGTTGTTGCTTATTTCCTTAATATCATAATCTGGTAATAGCAGGTCCGAGGCTTTATTTTTGTTGCTCATGATCACATTCTATTGTTGACTTTTAGTTTGTCTTGCAACTTAGTTGGCTAATGTCCAACTACTATTAGTAAGATAGTGATTATATGATTCTTAGATGTTTTTAACTAGGAAGATGATTAAGTGGTGTTGTCCTCTTGTGATGTGTAGATTCACTAGTGAGATGCCACTGTGATGCCTCCTTTAGGATGGAACACAGTGGTCTCCACTACTGGATATGCTAAAGTTGCCAAGTAGAGTGTGTACAAAAGGATATCATCCAGTTTGGATGATCTAGATGCACCGCCCTAATATTTGATCTTGGTCAGTGATGCATAAGGCTGAGATTGAGAGTTGTAGTAAGAACAGATACTATAATTTCCTTTAACATCTCTAGGATGAACTAGTGTAGCATTTCTACACTAAATTGAGATCTCTCTCTCTCTCCGCAACTGATGCTTGTTATTTGACAAGAATAAGTATTAGTATGGTTCTAGTAATCAACCTGTTGCTTGTAGTGTGGACAGATGATTTGGTGGTGGATCTTGGTCCACTACCCGTAGCTATCCATTTGGTCTACTTTTTCTTGCCACTTTCTTTTCCTCGTGGCCTTCTCCACCTTGATCTAGCTACTGGTATGTTCCTGGACTGGTCCTGATCTTCCTCCTCCTTGCTTGTGCTCAGGGACAACTCATTCCTCTTGTGGGATTCGTTACCCAGATCCTACTGTAGTGATCTAGTGGTGTTTTGGATGTGAACTGCAAGAACAAGCAATGCTCTTTGTGACTGTATTACTTGATATAAGAACTAGAGTGTGGGACTTGGTCTGGTGGATGTCCTACGGCTGTACCTTCCTTTTCTCTTTATACTTGGCTTGCTATTTTGACAGCACAACTGCTGCATGCAGTGTGTAAGCTGCTAGGTTGTGTACTTCCAGCCAAGTTCACTGTCTTACTATGATGATATTTTGTTGTGGATCAGATCAGGTGAAAGGAATAGTATTTTTCCTACTTTTTACTGTTCTTATTTACTTGCCATGGTGAAACTTGCCCCACTTACTGTTTTGGTGATATTTACCCCACTTCTGTCAATGATGTTGTGCTGAGACAAGTGATACACTGGTAAGAACAGATATGGTCTTTTGGTGAAACTTGCCCCTTTTTCTAAATAAGCTCAATGATGAACAGTGGCAGTGCATTTCACTGCAAACACTAAGAGCACTAATATTAATCCCCTAATCTTTTGTTATTTTGTTTCTTTTTGTCTTTGTTTACACGTATCTAGGAGGAATATAGAGGATCATGAAGATATTGTATTTAGTTTAGACTTTTGTTTCTATTTTTTTATAATTCATTTGTTCATTTATTTTTTTGTAAAAACAATGTAATATATTTATTCTTGTAATAAATAATGCTTTTATTTATTTCATTGTTGTAATTCTTTTTCCATTTTCCTTTTCTATTTATTTCATTGTAATTTACCTTTATTCTATTATTGTAAAATAATAATGTAATATGTATATTAATAAATAATTCTTATGTCTTTTTTTATATATTCAATCCATTTATTTCATTACTTAATTCCTTTAATCTTATATATTATTCATAATTATTTATAAATCAAATTTCTCCCCTCATAATTCAATAAAACAATAGAGGTCATGTCAAAATTCATCCCACTCACCTCGGATGACACTAAACCTAATTCATCGGAGTGAGAGAATTCTGATCACTCTAGTCTTTAAATTTGGCGAAAAATTTACTCGGATTTTCAGATGCATGCATGCAGATGCACAAAATCTTAAATCTACCCTTTGTTTAGTCCTAAATGCTAGGATGTTACAGACTTCCCCCCATTAAATTAAACTTCGTCCCGAAGTGTGTGGTTTCTTGTTCATGAAGGTTTTCGATAGGCTCGTCTTGAGTTTTCTTCCTTCCTCCTAGTTTCTTGTCCTCCCAAAGTGATGTTTTTAATAAACTCGGCACTCCTTGAGTTTACTCTCAACCTTGATTCGGTTATGGTTAATGCATAATGCTAATTTACACTTCCTCCCGAAGCTTTATGAGATTGCTTTTGACCTTGAGCAACATTATTGACGAAGAACTATTGATGCTAAACATACCTATCGTAGCCTCGACGATGTGATTCCATCCGAAGTGTCCACCTCTTGATGGTGATTTTACTCCTCGATTAACCAACTTGTTGGGACATTCAGATCTCCTATGTCCGTCCAGACCACACCTATAGCACACCTTTCCGGTCTTCCAACAATCCCTCCTTATATAACCTGATGCTCCACACTTATTGCATATTTGTTTCTTTCGTTTTGATGTCTCGTGCTTTAATGTACCACTTGTGGATATGAGTCTAGATATAAAACTTAAGTTTGATCTTGACTTAGTAGATTGAAACTTCTTTGGTTTCCTTTTAGCTCTTTTCTAGGCTAATTTCTTCCTTACTTCCACTAGCATCTTGTAATCATCCTCGAAAGTAATTCCTACATCAACCAGCTCTTGGAAACGTCGTGTTGCAGCCCCTCATATTTTCACCTTCATATAAAAGTTTAGTCCCTCCAAGAACCTTTTCTTGCGCTTCTCCTCCGTATTTACCTCATCAACTGCATAACGAGATAGTTCCAGGAAACGTACAAAAATGCCTCAAAGTGTAGATAAAGCATAAGATAGTTGGTACAAAACAAGCATGGACCATCCAAAATTATAGATACGTTTACGATGTATCACTCACAAAAACTGCTAAACATTAATTCAATTGAAAAAATCTTTTCAAAGAGAGCTATCAAGTAAATCATTATTTTCTGTGGTGTTGAGTGTCTCTAGGAATAAGCTTTCAAGACTAAACACTACAACACCCAAGTCTCAAATTTGTGCGACTTTTTCTTATTTCAATTTGTTTAGCAAATTTTAGGCAAGACTTTGGTTAACTATAAGAGCTATAACAAAACGTACCCAATTAAATACACATGCAAACAAAATTTTACTACAATATAGATACTCACTCCACCGATATAACATCTTAACATTACCTCTATCTAGCATGGGTTTCTCAAACTTCAAAAGTGGGGAGTCATAAGGCATACCTCTCATGTTTGGTTCCACTTCTCTCTTCCCTTTTTATTTGTTTCTTGGAAACTTGAAGCCAATCACTCTCCTGCAAATTAATGAGAACTTCGAGGCGAAAAGAAAAAGAGAGAGGGAAAATAAGGATAAACGGAGAAATCTTTTTGTGGTTTTTGAGAAGAGGAATTTAAAGAATAGAAAGTTGGCGGCAAATATCGGCTTGAAAATCTAAAACATAATAAAATAACTAAGATAAAGTGTTGTGGAAACCAACACGAGTGCTTATAAACTCAAATAAAAATATAACCTCGAAAATAAAATAAAGCAAATGAAATCCAAATAGAAAGAGATAGAAAACCTCCCCAAGCTTAGGCTTTTGCAAGACCTTCAAATCAATGTGGTTTGGGGAAAAGTTGTAACTCCATTCAACAAATTGATTTGAGAGGTTACTTGTTGTTTTTCGGAGGTTCAGGGCGAGATTATGCATTCCCTTCACAGTTCCTCTAAGTTCTTCGAAATCTTGATATGTAGCAAACCGGCTTGGTTGCTGCTGCTCCTGATGAAGGACTTCTTGCTCCTCCTCTTGGTCCTCATCCTCTTCCGAAATCTCTTCCTCGGGTTGGTGTTGCTCAACCTGCAAGTCATAAAGCACGCGTCCTTCCTCGATAGAGAAGAGACCATTAGGAAAAGGAGCGGGGTAGAGACGCCCAGCTCCGGCAATATGCAGATAATAAACACCGCTCTCCTAGTGAGCATTCCACAAGCCCTCAAAGTAGATAAACCAACATGTCGCTCACCTAGTACAGGTTATAACTCACCTAGGTCGATGCCTAGGACATTGGAAAGCACGGTGGTGACACCTCCATAAGTGATTGGTCCTTGGCTTTGGTTGGATTGGTACTCCAAGTAGCGCACAAGAATTGCGCCCAAGTGAAGTGACAAGTTGTCATAGTTGAAAGCGAATTTTGCAAGGACTAAGATGTGCTCCTCATTGAGTCGACTCATTACACGCCTGCAAGGTGTTAGCAATAGTATAGAACAAATAACGAATAGCAGGATGTTGAATATTTTTCCCTTTGCTCACTCTAGAAGTAAAGATCATTCTATTATATCAGAGTTCAGGGGAAGGTTCTATGCTGGTACAAGATGCGCGGAGAGCATTAGGATCATTGTTGAGTAAACCAAAACAATTGCACCAATCATCAAGTGATAATGAATAATTATTATTCATGAGTCGGAAAGAAATTCTATCCTCACCATGCCATGCTTTAATGATGCTTTTCAAAGAACTAAGGAATTCAATGGTTAACCGACGATAGGTTGGTGCATCATGAAATACAAAGTTTTGCAGGCCAACTCTATTGCAAAGTAAATTGAAGTCATCAGAAATATCGAGTTGGTTCAATGTGATGGGGCAGGACCACTTGGTTCCCTTGACTTCTCGGTTTTGATCATGTCAAAACGTTTAATGTAAGACTCGTTCTTGAATCAAATCCCCATGCGTTCTCGAGCTGTAGCCCGAGAAGAACTAGCGGCGGCAAGAGCACGTGTCGGCAACAGTAATAGTCATAGCATAATCCTCATGCTCATCTTCTAAACAAAATAAATAAGAAAGACAATTATGAAACTTTTTGATCCAACAGTAATAGTCATAGCATAATCCTCATCATAGCACACTAAAGAATCTCCTCAACATAATAATCTAGGCAAGATAATCATAGCAACTAGTTCAAAATAAGTTTCACCCTAGATTGATAATGACAACAGATCAGAGATGAATTCGTGAAAATTAATTGGAGGATCGAAGGAGAAACATACCATAGATCACTTGTGTGCGAGGAAATCGAACGAAATTGAGTAGGGGTGAAGATCCCTTGAGGTTTTAAGAGGGTTTGGAGGTAGAAGAGAGAAAACGGATTGTTGTTTTGATGTTTCCATACCTCCCCATGCGTTTAAGTGGTCGGAAGCAACTATACGGTCGGAACACTTGTTCCCGCTGTATAGTTGGTCTGACGGCAAAATTTTAGGGTTTCTAGGGTTTCTTTTCTGGCGGCTATAACTATACGGCCGGAACTTTTGTTCCTACCATATAGTTGGTCATTAAACCTTCTGTATCCTGGGATGAAAAATTGTCGATGGGTCAAATAACTATACGGCCGAAGCTATACAGCGAGAATTTTTATTCCCGCCATATAGTTGGTCGTTAAAGCTTCTGTACACAAAAATTTCTATTTCTTCAAGAATTAATTTTTAGACTGAAACTTAGCGAAACACCTTGTTTTGACAGAAAAATAACAAACTAAATTGTCGACCAACTTTGGCATATATAAAACAGGAATTTTTAGTACCGCTGAATCTCTCCTTCTCACTAGTGTTTTCTAGCACTCTTCTATATAAAACTTAAACTAAAACTTAAAAACTTTACTCAAACCTTTATTTCATATGGGTTGCCTCCCATGCAGCTCTCTTTTATGGTCAATAGCTTGACCTTAATATTGCTCACTTAGGTCATATGAGTGGAACACCCACTCCAAAGTAGTTGGCCTTCAAAGTGATGGCCTCCTTATCATCTTGCTTGGCTTTCTTTTTTCTGGGAAAATGAATAACAAAAGGATTCCGTGAATGCAATTGGAGCTTCACGTTCCCTTCATGCAAATTGATTAAATCCTTAATTGTTCTTAAGAAAGGATGGCCTAATATAATAGGGGAAGTAGCATCTTCAGGAATGTCAACAATAAAAAAATCAGTAAGAGCAGGACAACATTTAATGTATACTAAGGTATTTTCTTTAATTCCTACTACTTGTTTATAAGTATAATCTGCTAGATGTAATTTTAGTATGGTAATTTCAAAAGAGCCAAGATTTAACTTGTTTAAAAGACTCTTTGGAATTGTTGAAACACTTGCACCTACATCACAGAGTGCAGCTATTTCATTATTCACAATTTTAATCTTAATAGTTGGATCAAATATATCATCTAGCTTAACAGGCAATTTTCAGCATTTTTCTTATATTCTTCTTCAAGATCACGTACCTTTATTGCTACCTGATTAATGAAGTGTTGATACATGGCTTCTTCATTTCCTTCACTTACCAGAATCTTGACATTGATCCTTTTTATAAGATATTCGACTATGTAGTTCGGTGAAGGAGCATTGCTATAATCAAGTTCTTCGGGATCCTCCCTTTGGATTCTTATCATCTTGAGGTATTCAAATGGATTAGGCTCAGCTTTACCTGCAAATTTAGCTAGAATGAGAGTTTGACTCTCAGTTATCTTACCTAGCCATGCCTCAACAATCCTTGTTCTTTCTTGGAGGGCCTGCAAATCATTCCTCAAACTAACAACTTGGTTAGATAATTTACCAAGCATAGCATCATGATTCTCCGTAATTTTGACTAGAATATTGTTTTGCTCATTTTGTGAATCCATAAAAGATCTAAGAGTTTTTGGGAGACTAGTATTACTTGATGCCATATTATTATTAGAGTTACCTGCAGGACTAGAATAATGTTTCTAAAAATTTGGATTATAATTCTTCTTCCAAGCAGGGTTATAATCATTACGAGCTATGAAGTCTATTTCTTCAACAGTTGGTTCAGGAGTGGCTCTTACCGGGGTTTCCTTACCTTTAACGGATAATATGGCCTCATCCAACTTAGCATTGAGTTCTTCATTTTCTTGAGATGTGACGGAGTTTACCTTCTTTGTGTTTGATCTTTCCACATTCCATTGGGCATGGTTGTCTTGCATATTGTCTAGTAGCTTCTTTGCTTCAGTAATTTTCTTACCCATAAATGTTCCTCCAGCTGCAGTATCCAGCATAGACTTAGACACAAGGTTAAGAACATTATAAAACAAATGGATAATTAACCAATCTTCCATCCCATGGATGGGACAGTTTTCTCATGCATTCTTTCATTCTATCCCATGCAAGCACTAGTGGCTCACGCTCTTCCTGTCTAAAACCAGTAATATAAGATCTAATGCAATAGTATTTCTATGGAAAGATAGCAACCATTCTTTTGCTCTTCCTCTAAGAGAGAAAGGAAATAAGCGCAACTTGACTGTGTCGGGGTTAACATCTTTAATGTGCGTCATATCACATATTTCAGTGAAAGTATTTAAGTGCATACCTGCATCTTCTACAGCAGAGCCTCCAAATTGATTATGTTGAACCAAACTTAAATAGTGGGGCTTAATTTCATAATCTTCAGTAGAAATTGCTGGCTGAGTAATAGGAGTATGCAAATAATCATTGTTAGGAGTTGCAAACTCCCCAAGCTTCTTTTCAGCCCTACTTCCTATGTTTTTGTATTTTCTTAAACAAGTACTAATGATGATAAAACAAGAATTAAATACTAAATATTTTTTTGTTTTTCAAATAATAAAGACTGAAAGCAAACTAACAAAATTAAAAACGAGAAATTAAACTAGCAATGTTCCTACTAACCTCACCAGGGTAGCTATTGCTTCCCCGGCAATGGCGCCAGAAAAAGGGTTGATACCTTCGATCTGGATTATGGATGTAGTATGGCTCTTTTTCCCTAGCAGACCTAGGTTTATCAAATCCTCGGGAAGCATAAAGCAAAGCGAGATTATTTAAACGGACCTTCGAGAGTTTTAGAATTCCTATTGCCTTTTCACCGGACCAAGAGTTTGCGATCTTTTTGTTGTTGTTGACGATGGAGAGAGAGAGGACCTAGGGTCTTCGTTTTCACCATTAGTTGTGCAAAACATCTGATGTGAATAATAGATAATAATAATAAAGTATACATGTAATTGTTAGAGCAAGATAATTATATGTGGGTAGTGCATCCATAATTGTTATCGCCTCCGCAACCGCTTATAGCAATAACGTACTAGTGTCATCCATAGAAGAAAGAGAACTAATGATATGCATCGTGATGTCACCGTTAATCCCAATTCCTCACATACAGCTGTACTACCCTTTCTGTCACCGGGGTTCCTATCTTATAGATCAGTCATTACTCACACTCCCTTTACCTGGATCAATCCTCAGGGTCTTGGGTGCCTGACAAGTCCTTAAATTGAGGCAAGAGAGGGTACTAAAATCATCATGTCATACAAACTAATACATGATCTCATCTATGATAAATAACATGCACAAAAGCTACATAGCTAGGCCGAAGCCCTTAGCTAAGGAGAATTACTCACACATAGAGATGAAATCTACAATCATGAACATTGTAATAGAGATCATAAGGTTGATAGTAAATAGTCTTACAATGTCGCCAATAGGAGAGATGAGATCTACTATTACAAGTGGTTGAAGATGGCTATGGTGGTGGAGAAGGGTTTAGAGGTTTAGATCTAGATCTATTCCTCTAGCGTGGCGGCTTCTGGTGGTAGGAAGAGTTGGGGTCGAAAAGAAGCAGTTGTTTCCCGTCGCTCGAAGCCTCTTTATATAGGGGTCCCTTCACAAAAGTTGTTCTGTTTGACCTAATGAAACCTATGCCAACTATACGACCGAAATAAAATTTCCACCATATAGTTGGTCGTTAAAGCTTCAGTATTAACTTCATGGCTCCTAGTTTCTTTGGCGCGTTGGAAATCTCGTATCTTTGGCATTTATATAGTGATGCCCATCATCATACGTCATTATCTGCTCAAGGAAAAATAGCAAGAAAGGGTTGCATACCTCTTTGATCATTAGGCATTAGTGGCAGGTTTTAGAGAGATATTTCATCAAATATATGAATAATATCTAGTTTAAATGCGGATGTGGATGGCTATATTTCACAACCATCACCTATGAGCCCTTACTACAAGAGTTGATTGAGCCATGTGAGTCGTAGAATTGCATGTGTAGGGTTTGTGAGTGTCTTTGAATAATGAGGTACCTAAAAACTGAATTGAGTAGTAATGGGATAACTAAAGAAAGAGGCACCAATGGGCATTAGTTGAGATTTGGTTTTCATCCGTCCACTCGTGTCCCGTAGGACCCCAAGTAATTGATTCTTGTTCCTTGACTATCGACTATCCGCATGTGGGACCATGAATCCCCTTAGTCCTAGCTCGAGTCATATTTAATTTCTTGGGGCCACAACTAGTTTGTGGCGTATTATCTTGTACTTATGCCATGTTTTATTGCTTTATTTACTACTGTTGCTAGAGGAGCATTTACTACTGTACTGTTTAGGAATGTGGAATGTTTTCGTGGTATCGACAAGCCCAGTCACACTTTCGGGTTCCCAGTCGTTTACAGCCATTGGCATAAACCCCTCGGTCCATCGCAGAGCCAGCCAACTTTGTAGAGGGTAGCTTAGAAGGGTGGCCCCCTGAAATCAAATATGAATCTTGCAAATGCTTTGTCGTGATGCCTCGTTGGGTTTTCATTTGGTTTTTCCGAGGTTGATCGTGCGTGTGTTGATATTTGTGCATCCCTGCAGGGTAAATCTTTCTGAAAGTCGTGCCCACGGTTATGGACGACTTGGAGCCATTTTCTCGATCATAGACAAGCATATTTAAAGTACCGCTTCTAAACTGACTAAAACTTGACTAGTAATAGTGCAATATTCATGGAATGATTAATAAAACTGCCAACGAATCGGGTGTTCTTCCGCCTTCTCATTTGGAAACGGGGAGGTGGATGAGCGATGTTTACTTATGTTGATATATATCTGTTGGATAATTAACGAGCGTCCATCTATCTTTGGTTAGGAGGATGTTGTAGCGTGTCTCTATAGAATTGCTAGGCTTATTTTCGCTGCAATCGCGTCACCCTCAGGTTGTTCCCTTTAGATGCATAAAGACTTGCTGAGTCTCTTAGGGTCTCACACGATAAAATATTAGTTTAGATGAACAGGTATATCCACAGGAAGACTACTGGGTCGAGGAGACCGATGATGGTGGCAACGATCGTCTGGTGTAGAGATTTCGGGGATGGAAATCCGTGAGATCTGTGGGGCGGGATGTGATTATTTTCATGGCATCTTATGCCAATTTTCTTCTTATCGATACTCGAATCTTGTCTTCCGCTTCTGCTTGATGCTCTGATGTGTGATGTACGAGGATGTATCCTAACTATTAGCTATCTAGTATTTTGGATCTTGCCATATGGCGTTGAATATTTCTATTTATTTTAGATGTATTGGCTCTGATGTACTCTTGTATCTCGCGGACATACTCACTTGTGTATATTTTAATCGCATGCCTGTCGACTACGCCGCTGGCACTTGATACGATGTTCTTGCAAAGTGGATAGGGTGGTGGCCGGTACCGTGACCTGCTCCGCTTAGACGGGCATGCACGTGGGTGGCCTTTGGGCCTCCACGGTAGTACCACCTTATGCACTTTGGGTTCATCCTGGCTTGTTGTTTAAAGCGTAGTGTCCGAAGTATTACAGGAGACCGGGTTATAGCTTTGATAGTTATACTATAAAGGGGGCTCTCGATTGAGTGGCTCATTCATAGAGAACTCAATCCTTTGCACCCTTGGCATCATGTTTTTTGGTTATTATTTGACACTTCTCTATGTATTTTTTTAAAGCTTGTGCCTATTTTCAATACAAGCTCAAGCTCATATAAAACGGATATCATATGAATAACTTGTTGCGCTTATGATGTTGGAGTTTTTCTGGGTCCGTATTTTATAGAGGACAAACATTTCATCCTTTGGATCTATCCTACTTTGTTTTTGTTTTTCGTTGAAAGGGTATATAAAGTTTTTTGTTATCTTCAAAACTATCCCAAGTTCATCGAGATCGAAGTACGTATGAGAAAGTTCTAGATGTCCAAACCTATGTCTGGGGCTATCCGGACTGCACATTTTAGAAAACAAATCTCGGATACCTAATTGAATGGGGTCGGACATAATCCCAAACAGACTCACTCGTCCAAACCTATCAGACAATTCAACTTCATAAGTTTGTCTGAGCTGCAATTTCCTGCACATAATGTTCAAGTTTTGGGAGCACCTTTTTTAATGCCTTCTTCCTCCTTGGAAAATGCCAATTCGTTTCCACAAACTCTCCTCAATTTTTTGACCTTAAAAATTCTTAATTCCTCTCTTTTTCAACACTCAAAATTTTATATTTTTAACGAAGAAGTAAGTGGAATCTAGATATACATTTTCACCTATCAAAATCGCCCACACCTCTCTTCTAAGCGAAGTGAGGCTTTTGGATCTGGATCTTAGAGATATTTCTTGGCTTTCCGCATTATTCATCTCTTCTACTCATATCTCCATAGTATTTGTTGCTTTGGATAGAATTTGTGAGGTATAAGCATTGACATATGTGTTCTCGCTTTACATGTATTGCATTGGTCTGATCCATATACATTGATTTAATCAAGTGAAAGTCCAAGAGGTTTTTACTCTTGGAAGCCACCGCTTTCTAAAGAGGAGGCATCTCTTGGCAGTCATTTTTGGCCAAAAGCCTGCTGCAGGAGTCCTGCCACGGCAAGGGACCCATGCGGACGCATCCAAGAAGCACTTGTAAGTAGGGTCATTTGTACTCATCCATGCTGCAGCAGAATCACAACATCATCCAGATTGGCCAGTCCTCGGAATCGAAGAAACAAATAAGGAGAGAGGGAGAGATACGTTGTACCTCTGGTCTTCCTGCCGCTGTTGGTGTAGAGTCCGGGAGCCATGGCAGCGGAGACAAAAGAGGACGACCTGGAGGTGGTGAGGATAGAGCGGGAGGGATATCGCTCCTTCCTCGCAGCTTGTATTCTGCACATCCGGATGGGCTGGCTCATGCAGATTGAACCATGCCGGCGGCGCTGGTGCTTCAGTTGGCGCAGTTTCCTTTGACGGAAACTCGAAATACGCGGCGGCACAAACCTTGGCAGGATGAGGGCGGAGCGTGGACTCCCGTACTAGAGGGCGGGCATGCTGCAACCATGAGGAAAAATGCCACCTTTGACAGTGGAGGGGATCTTTGCTGGGAGAAAGCCGGCGTCGGGGAGCAAGATGGGGATCATCTGGGGGAAGGAGGGACGGCGGCGTGCTGCCCTCGGGCGGTGGGAAGCGAGATGCAGCGATACGACGCTTGGGAGGAAGAGAGAGTCGAGGGGAAAGAGAAAACGACGACGACACCTGACCGTGCACCGAAAAGTGAGGGGCAAATGTGGAAACTCCGAAAATTTCGTTGCCTAAAAAAATTTGGCCATGACATCGTTAAACGTCTTATATATCGGAACGGAGGGAGTACGATGCAAGACTACTTGGACGAGACGATGGACGCATGATCGCGTAGGCACAAAAAACATAACCGATCAAGGTCGGAATATGGAAAGAAGTTAGTTCCTGTTCGAATGACTGAAGAGTTCAACTCCATGGATCCAAATTCTAATATTGTAAACTCTAAGATCTTGTGATTCATGTCTTGCACGTGAAGTCCAACCTACCTATAAATATGTGAAAGGTGAAAGCGGATTAAATCAAGCAACACACAATCAAAAAAATCAAGACAACATTAATTGAGACTGACAGCTCCTTGCTTGTAAGCATGTTAAAGAATAGGGAGCAGGACCGATCTCCTCTTGGGCATCTTATCATGGAAACGAGAGAGCTTCTTTCAAATAGGATTGCTGGGATTACTAAAGTTTCCAGGTCGCAGAATATTTCTAGTGATTTGTTAGCAAAATTTGGAAGATTGAAGTACTATACTGCTGTATGGTTAGGGTCGGGGCCAGAGGATATTCTGGATTCCCTCATTAGGGATTGTAACACCACTCTTATTGCTTAATACAATCCCTTTTCCCCCGCAAAAAAAAAAAATCAAGACAATCGACCATTTATCCTACATATGTGTCTACTACTTCCTTTCTTGGGTACATTCTTATATTGTCAATGAAAATTCAAGAAAATAGTCATCGGGAGTGGCTTAGGTCAAGGAATGAGGCAAGACGAGCAACAGAATTCTAGGACCAACATTGCACAAGATTTACCCAGGTTCGAATCCTCGTTGGTGGAGGAAATCCATACTCCTACTTGACATACATCTCTCGCGAGATTGGGGTGTCGTGTACATGTTACATTGTGTCTATCCTATGAAACAATCAATGTAAGTCTTCCTCTCAAGGGTTTCCCTCACTGGCTTTATATAGTTAGTCAGCCTAGGGTCTACAAGGTACCTGGGTCTTTACGAGTACATGAGTTCTAATCTAACTCGGCTAAGACGTGATGTATTGTAATTCAAGTCATCAGGTGCCGTAAAACAGATGAGTTCCTATTGGACCCGGCTTGGGCCTATCGACTGTTCAATTGCGTTTCCGTCTTCTATGATCTAGTTCAACCTATAGCAACCGTGAGTCTTGACGGGTTTAGGGACAGAGCCATGCTAGGTGCTATAGGTGTTGTTGCACCGCCTGATAGTTGTATTGTAACCAATGTTTTAAATTGTCAACTATAGCTAGCCGATGTTTTAGAAAACAACCCATAGGATTATAGTGCCAAGATTAGCCCCGCTATAGCCAACTATTTAAAATTATGACTGTATCTGTAATGAGCAAATTCCAAGATTACAAATAAGAAAATCCTCGGAAAATGACAGCACTAAGCTAGTGTTAGCACTTGGGATGTTTCTGGCTCTAGGAGTGGGCATTCGGTCTAGACAAAAAATTGGTCTTTGTAATTCTACCTTTTAGAAATGCGGACTAAATTATAATCGTTAGTTTTACTACCCGACAACTTCGGGTATCGATAATATCACCTTCCCACTAGCCCTACTCAAGTTACATTTTTCACTGGACTCAATCATACTTTTCGGAATAACTTAAGTGGTTAGTATTCTAGGACTAACAAATCATACTATTGTAATCTCAAAAAAATCACAATAATGCTTTCAATTTAAAAAGACTTAATGTTCACTTATCAAGTACTTACCAGTTCCAAAATAATCCATGTTCTAGTTCTTTTATCCTAACTCAAACTATTTTAAATTTAACCATTTTTCAAAAAACATTAACATGTAAAAAAATAGTTTTATTATATTATTTGTATAATAAATTTTCATACTACATAGATTTGATGTTATGCGTATTGACATATTTTCATATAATTTATGAGTGGATTTGGTGCACATGAATGTAACACCTCGGACTCTCCGTGTTCGGGCTATCACTCTGATAGTTTACTGGGATCTCTAGACTGCTTTGACAGACCAACACTCATATTTTGTGTGTACTTTGTCCTCACTCGTGCACACCCGGTACTCACTTTCTGGTCGGTCACACATCTTCAAATTGCTTTAGGCCAAGCAAGCTTAACCTTAGAGTTTTTTTTTTCAAATGAGCTTTTGAAAAAGAAGTTGCAACTTATTGATATGGGTATCCTATCAATTATATTAAGCCATGTGACATGATCTCACATACATGTATCCTTAGAAGATCGATGTCCTTGTCAATCAACCACAAGCCAAGAACATCCCTGCTTGGCACACGTCAGTGCCGGCACATATGCCATGTCGTGTCGGCCAAACGCGACATGCTCTACATGTCCACCACTGATCCACATGCGCCCGTGTAACCGCAAGGATCGGCTCTGATACCACTTGTAACATCCCGGACTCTATGTGATCGGACTGTTACTCTTGGCAGCTTACTAAGATCTCTAGACTGGCCCCACTGACCAACACTCGTCTTTTCTGGGCACTTTGTCCTCACTCGGTACCCACTTCCTGGTCGGTCACCTATCCTTAAATTTCTCTAGGCCAAACACGCTTAGCCCAGAGTTCTTTTTACATAAGCTTTCGGAAAAGAAGTTGCAACTTATTGATATAGTTATCCTATCAATCATATTAAGCCATGTGACAGAATCTCACAATAAACACCAGTGTTCCTTCGTTTTGAAAAAAAGTAAAATTAAAATTTTGAGTTTCAATTTTTTTAAGGGATGTATGTACATGATCCATATATTTTTGCCAAAATTCAGTAAAAAAAGTCGTTTCATTTTAGGCTATGGGAAAAACAAATTTCTAACAATAAATAAGACTAGAAATGCGTGTGTTTTTTCAGAAATTTATCTTTTCTGTGTAGTCCAAAATATAACATATTTTTAAACAAATATCTGTAGTACATTCTATATGTATGTTTCTAGTTATATATTTGTTTTCAGATTTTTTGAGACCTATAAGTACAAGTTTCAATTTTTTTTGAAACAGGAGCATTGGTGCCATGTGCCAAACACAGTTTCAGATAATTTCTGATCAAACTTAGAAAAGTTTGACTTGGGACAGACCTAGAATATCAATTATTGGATGGGAGGGTGTATTGTATACCCAGTAAAGTTTCAGTTATTCTATTTTCAAAAGAAAGAAACAAATGAACTGCAGTCTCCGATCGTCTAGACCATGATCTACATCACATATTCACATACACACAGTAGAGTACTGAAAGTTACAAATATTTTTACGCACCATAGTGACTGAATCCACATGACAGACACTTGAAACACAAGTTATAATCTGAAGCACTAAAAGAAGTTCAGCAAGATGACTGCACCTTAGTCCAAGTTGCAATTTTCAGCAATGGTTAATTCTCCTGTTAGAGCCAGAACAGGCCGTCCAATTAGAGCCAGAAGAAATATACACCCACGACATTAGTACTCCCCATCCAGCCTTAAAGTTCAGAGTTCCTCGGCTACGGCAGCTGATCAAGAGAGTCGAACATGTCCGGCGGGAGGTCATCGAAGAAGTCTTCCCTGGTCTCGGCCTTGACGGGACCACGCGCACAATCCATCCCGAAGAACGGCATCATCATCGGCGCCTGCTGCACCACCGGGAGCAGCTCCTGGTACGGGAGATAATCCAGAGAGCTCGCTGCCATGAACCCAGCAGAACCGATGTCGCATCTCCCCGGCATGTCCGCGAAGTCCAGCAGATGGTACGCCTGCTGATAGAATGGCAGCTCTGGTGCGAACTGATGAGCCGCATTGGACGAGCTTGCTTCGCCGTCAGTGGACGGTCCTGCTGCTACCTGCAGTGGCAATGGCGCCTGCTCGAAACTGAAGAATCCAGAGCATATCTGGTCATGAGAGATTCGCGCCGCGTCCTGGTACTCCATGAGCGGCGCAGCTACGCAGCGGTGGCCAACTGAAGAGTTGCCTTCGAACGAAACATGATCGCGGCAAGAACCCTGACGGCGGCATTGCAACTGTTTCGTCAGTTGATTAAAATTTCAGAGTTTCAGACAGAGAAAGAATGGGTTGCAAGTGCTCACCATACGGGACTCGAGAGAGGATGTTGGCGCTTTGGTGTTGCTGCTGCTCCTGGTCTTGCTGGGGCGAGCGCGGAGAGGCGCGCGCAGGAGCCTGGCGAGCCGCTTCTGGCGGGTGCTCCAGAAGTTCTTGACGTCATTGTCCGTCCTGCCCGGGAGGTAAGTGGCGATCCTCGCCCACTTGTTCCCGAACTGCGCCTGCAGCTCGATCACCACCCGCTCTTCCTCGGCAGAGAACTTGCAGCCACTTGAGCAAAAACAACGTTAGGTTACATTATTGCCATTTGTGGCACAAATTGCAGAGAACAACAATCTCACTGTCGTTGTGTCATCTTTTTTTTTTTTTTTACAAAGAGCGGTTTTATTAAACTCAAATGTTCAGATCTTGTGTAGGTATAATTTACCGCTTGTAAACAAGAAACAATTCTCTACAATAATCACTTAAGTAAGAGGACATATACATATGTAATGTTTCAGTATACGAACACATAAGTTTTATATGGCTGAGTTGGAAGATGCGAACAGTTGTGAAAAACTATTGCCCAGTCAAAAGAGCAGTGCCGGTCGTTGTTACTCCACGGTGATTACCAGGTTAACTCCGATTATACTACTGCAAAAGTGCAAGTGCAGTAGAAACTTCCGAAAGCGACTGCTGCTTGAATTAACCATGGGATTATGGGGAGAATTAAGCAGGAACGGCGGAGAGAAGGGAGAGGGGATTGCGGCTGTACGTACGTCTTGAGGTTGGGCCTGAGCTTGTTGACCCAGCGGAGGCGGCAGGACTTGCCGGTGCGCTGCAGGGCGCCTTTGGATCGAATGGAGCTCCAGTCCCGCGGGCCGTGGAGACGCACGTGCTCCAGCAGCACCGCGTCCTCCTCCGCCATCCACGGCCCTTTCCGCACCGCCTCCCCGCCGTCCCTCCTGCCGCCCCTCCGGCGTGCGGCGCCGCCGGGTGCTCGCGCCATTGCCACTGCTTGTGCTTGATGATCAGCCGATCGCCGAGAGGAAGACAGACGCGAGTAGCGGCAGCAGTGTTCCGGAAGAGACGCGCGCGGGGCTCTCCCTTTCTTTAACCGTGCGTTTTGGGACATGGGGGACGGGGAGTGGTGCGCGTGGCGCGAGGGCTGGCGTTGGATGGTGATCGGACGCACGGGCTCGTTTCGCGAGGGGCACGCACGAACTTGCGGGTAACCGCCTCGCACCCCCACGAACGCCGATTTCCGCGGCCCTGGCCTGCATGCTCCGTGTCTAGTCACCGTCTTGCTCGCCACTTCGTGCAGTTTGTCGCGAGCAACAAGAAAAGTACGCCGCCTCACTGCGCGTCAGTTCGCACGAATTTTGCGACCGTAGGATTTTATTTATGAATGAAATAACTTAATTTCGACCAATTTTTCATTAATTTCCTTTGAGAAAAGGCAAAATTTCAACCAGGAGTTCGCAAAGTTTCTTGGAACGAATACGCTACAATGGCTATCCGATGTATGAAAAATTACCCACCTTCTTTGGACATTGTGGTCATATTGACGGCATACATGATGAAGCAAAGCTAAAATGGGAAAATTTTATCTTGGCTGTGGCGGCCATGGTAGTGGCTGCAGACGAAGTGGTGATTAGAATGTGGGAGCGGGGCGCGCCCCGTTCATGGGCAGGGGACGTGGGAGGTTTATACTTTCGTCTGCTGAGTTCATCCAATTTAACCACTACTCCCTCCATTTCAAAATATAAGATGTTTTAGATTTGTGAAAAAAATGAATCTAGACTTCTTTTAGTGTATAGATTCATCCTAAAGTTGAGTGAACCTATGAGTGAACCTATATACTAAAATAAGTCTAGATACATTTGCTTCACAAAGCTAAAACGTCTTATATTTTAAAACAGAGGGAGTAGATGTGAAAGAATAGAGAAAATGATAGGAGTGAGTTCAATGACTTCAATATGCTCGAGCCAAAGAGGCTTAGCAGGAAACGTCTGAACTTCATAGATAATGCTCATAGTAATAATAAGATGGTTCCGGCGGGTGGAGGTAACGGAGTGATAAATATGGTGGGCCTCTATGGTGATAATGAGGAGAATGGTACTTACCCTGCAAATGGTACCCCTGGAAAACCAGGGTACAAAAAAGATCAAGGGCCGAGGATGGAAGTGATAAAAACTCAATATCGGCGACCTTCATCAGAAGATGACCGAGAACAACGAGAATCTTAAACTAGAATTTTTGTGGCCTAAAAAAGGCTACGACAATCAGGGCACTACTTGACATTATTAACTGTAGATGCCTTGCCATTGTATATTTGTATGAAACACACTTGGACTTGTTCCTAACAAAAAATAATGTTGAAAAGGAAGTTAAGGATATATTTTAGGAGGCGGTGTCTAGTGATAGAAGTGGTTTACCGATAATTTTTTGGAGAAAAGAAAAGGTTTTATCAGTCAGAGATAAAACTTTAAATTTCATAGATGTGCTTGTTGGAAGTGGGCAAGTGGGCAAGAGAATGTTTGGAGGTTCACTGGGTTGTATGGGGAACAAAGATGGGATGGCAAGCATAAGACTTGGCATATACTGAGATATCTGAGACACAGATTTTTGATATTGCACGACTGTTAATGGGTGATATAAAGAGGGGATAGACTAAGACAGACTGATGACACCATCTTTGTGTGTGCCAACTTGGCAGGACTCCAAGTGTAAAGTAATGTAGCAACTGCATTTTCTCCATAAGGATGACTTGAGGGTTTATATCAAACTCTCGGGGATCTGAGTCTACTTCTCTTTTATCCTCTTCTAGCAACCTATAAAACAAAGTTTTTTGTCTTGTGCCCCTAGCTCCATTGTGTGGTTGTCAAACACAAGGTTTCATATTAGTAAAACTTAAATAAAATAGTAAAGTAAAACAACAAAGTAAAGTTCTTTTTGGTTTTTGTTTATGCTCGCAGAAAGTAAAAGTATTTTTGTATTTTAGGATTTAATTTTTGCAGAAAATGTAAAGGAAGTAAAAGTGATTTCTTATGATAAAAAGTGGACTGAGGTTCATGAGTTCACTTGTCTACTCTCTCATAAAGTGTGTTGCTGATAAAACTGCTCACGGATGATATAATATCGTCGAAACTTCATTATGCGTTTGATAAGCATTCATATGTGCATCATTTCAGGATATAAAGATGATGCAACACATCTCACTTATACTCCTCTAAAAAGGGAAACTCTATGTGACATGGATATACCTCACGGGTACACGACATTGGTATACCTGGTCCAGCCCAAGTAAGGCCCACGTAAGGACACGCGGCCCATGAAGATTTTGGGTGGCCCAAGCCCGTGGTGATTTCGACTCCTTGGAGGACAAGTCTAGATTAGATAGAATTTTAAAGGGTATCAATCCTAATTTGTAACCGATTCTACCTATCCCGGGACCTAGCATATCTATATAAAGGCCAGGAGGGTATGACGAGAAGGATCTCTCAACTCACCTCATACACACCTCCACGCCAGATCGTATCTGCGCACCCCTGTAATCTTTGGTTTCGCCGTAATCAAGAGCAGACAAGCAGGAGTAGGGTTTTTTCCTCCGGGGGCCTGAACCTGGGTAAATCTCGTGTCCCTGTGTTGCTTGGCTGTTAACCGTTTCACGACTTCCAGCATCCTCATCTTCTCCAAAACCCAAGTCTATAACAATGGGCATTGACAAGATCGAACCTCGTCACTATGCAATCTAGAATTAAGAATAAACAGAGTATAGTATTAAATACTTTGACATGAGTTTGAATGTCAAATGTGCTATCTTGAGCAAACAAAATCATCTTTGTTGTCACTAGATGATTATAACACATGCATTCACTTTATCCTTAGTGAGGTAATAAAAGAAAGGTAAAATCATACTAGATCTCGAATTTTCTGCCACTATCCAATCACCACCACCATATTACTCCATCTAATGCACACGTTCTCCCACACACCCTTGTATATAAGTTTGATATGAACAAACACTTACGAAAGAGGTACATAATATGCATCTATCAATACATCTTATACATAATATAATTCCAATCTCAAATATCATCTCATCAAACAAAGATCTACCACATAGAAATTACATAATCATGTAAAGCAGCTCATATGGTTGTAAACAATTGTAGCACAATAGAAAGATAGAGAGATCAAGCTATTGACACAAACCCATATTCCAGAGGTGGACTAATCCCTCTTCATCATGGAGACGATGTTGGAGAGAA
Organism: Avena sativa; assembly: GCA_916181665.1. Taxonomy (NCBI): domain Eukaryota; kingdom Viridiplantae; phylum Streptophyta; class Magnoliopsida; order Poales; family Poaceae; genus Avena; species Avena sativa. The sequence goes on along the minus strand of OV702294.1, from coordinate 157,052,520 downwards.
TATAGATCTAACCAGGGATGGCTCCGGTGGTGGTTCCCCTTCCATTCTTCGATGGTTTTGTCTCTGTTCGTGATTTCTGTGTTTCCACTCTGCCTCTCTACAGATTGCGACAGGGAACCTTTTTATAGGATTTTTAGGTCAAGATTCATAGTTAGAGCTCAAGATAGAAGATTTAAGACGCTCGAGGAGGGAAAGATAAGGGGTGGCATGGTCCCCCTGGGTCACGCCACCAGGCATCTTTCATCCCTCCGGGCTTCACTCATGAGGTTCTAGTGCTCCAGATGCTTCTCTTAGTGGAAAAATCATCCTCGAAGAATCCCAGGTCCATTTGAACCCGTTTAGCTCCCTGAAAATTAAAAATACGCAAAACAAGGTTTTCCTGTCACGCATAGTTATAAACCAAATAAAGAGGATCATTGGTAAATCCCCATAAATTAATGTAAATCGTGGATATAACATGATATATGATGCAAATATGTTGAAATATGCGACAATAAACTACAAAGTACAATAAACTATAAAGTTCATGTATGCATTTTACATGCATCACCAACACCTTTCATATAATCTTTCGAGATGCCATTGAGGATTGCCAGCTTTCTGATCTAGGATACATTTGTGACAAGTTCACTTGGGAAAGAGGAGAGATGAGATAACGTCTTGATCGTGCCTTAGCTAATAAATTTGGTTGGATCATTAGTCGATTCTTATGTGTGTGGGAGAACTTGTGTCCTAACAACAAGATCCACCCATTCTTCATTTTGAAGCCTGTTGAGTAAGGAATAGAACTTCACGAATGTAGTTGAAGGAGCTTGGGAACTTTCTGGCCCGTCATTCCAGAATCCACTGTTTGCGGAAGATTGGATCATGATGCATTATCAATTGCACAAATTGGATAGAAAAATGCTTAAGCAAATAAAACTAATCTGGAAACGCCAGACCCAAAGAGATCTAGAGTATGTTGCGAGAGATCCGCTATCTGTTAGTAACATTGCTAAGCAAAAGGAATTGTCTAAAGATATTGAAAAAATGTTGGAAATGGAGGAGACGAATCGGGCACCATGAAGTAGAATAAATTAGCTCCAATTTGGGGACAAGAACACGAAGTATTTTTGTAACTTATTAATGACGGGAAGGCAGAAACACTATATTAAGAAGTTGATGGATACTAATGGAGATTGGGTGGCATATTCGAACCCATTTATTCATGGTTATTTCACTGGTCTATGCACAACCAAAGTAGAAGAATCAAACCCAGTGTTAATTGCTAAGGTAACTCTAAAGGTAACTACCAAAATGAATGACACTTTAACAAAGCCTTATATTGATGATGATGTAAAGAAGGCTATATTTTTTGCTAGAGATACGAAAGTGATTCCATAAAGTTGAAATGATACCGTCATAGTGCATATTCCAAGGTAGATTCTCCTGAAACAATATCTCAATATAGACCTATAAAATTATGTAATGTACTATACAAGTTCATATCAAAATGATAGATATGAGTCTAAAGGTTACCCTAGATGACATTATATCACTTGTTCAAAGTGCATTTGTCTCTCGATGGATGATTGATGGCGTTGCGTCAACATGGAGCACTTCGTCGGGAAACCCCAAGAGCAAGGTATGATGCAACACATCGGCAAGTCTTCCCTTAGTAAGAAACCAAGGTTATCGAACCAGCAGAAGGAAGAAAACGTCTCAAAGGTGTTGCAAGCAACGTGGAAACCTGCACAACACAAACTTAAGACTTTTCCCCAACTAACGGTGAGGTTGTCAATCTCACCGGTGGCTGTAACAAAGGATTAACTGTATGGTGTGGAAGGTGATGATGGTTTGTAGCAAGTAAACAGTAACAGTGGAAGATGTATCAATGGTAAGATTAGACCGGGGTCCATAGTTCACTAGAGGTGTTCTCCTTAGATAAACAAACACGACATACTGAGTAAACAAATTACAGAAGGGCAATTAACAGGACTGAGCAAGGCATAACAATGCAATACTAGACATAAAGATCCTATGAGATTCGATTGGGCAATACAACAGGATACATAGACTGCCATCCAACTGCACCTATGACTAGAAGTCCACCTTTGGGTTATCATCCGAACCCCCTCCAGTATTAAGTTGCAAGCAACAGACAATTGCTTTAAGCAAAGTGTGTAAGGTAAATAATCACTTGTTCCATGAACAAGAGACCGTTGTTTTCTCCCTAGTGACAACAACACATCTACAACCTTAGAGATTTCTGTCACTTCCCTTGATTAAATAGAGGCATGAATCCAGTATCGAGCATAAATACCCCCTCTTGGAGTCACTAGCAACTACTTGGCCAAGATAGCAACTAGCAACGGAGAGCATGCAAGATCACAAACAACACAGACATGATACAGTCAATTAGAAAAAACCATTAATCAATCTAAATATCCATCGGATCCTCCCAAACACAACATGCATGATTACAAATAGATGAGATCTGTAGGGTTTCGTAGCATGGAAAACAAAAATTTTCTATCGCATACAAACAAACAAGCCAAGATCTATCTACTAGATTGTAGCAACGAGTCGATGGAATAACTCACTCTCGAAGATTCCAAAGTGTTTAACGAGAGCGGATTCTCGTGGGTGATGTAGTCGTACTCTTTCCGATCTCAAGATCGCGTAGACGATCCTTCCGGCGCTGCATTCTGGCAGCGCTCCCGCAGTCGGTCACACGTTCGGTACTCGACGAAGACCTTCCTCTCCCTTGTTCCAGCAGGCAGCGGAGGTTGTAGCACTCTCCTCGCGATTCCGGCAGCACAACGGCGTGGTACCGGAAGTAGAGGGGAGATCTTGCAGGGCTTCGCCTTAAGCCGGAGCGAGTATGGTGGAGTATGAGAGAGATTTGGTGATCTAGGGTTTAGACACACCAATCAGAAGGCTCTAAACCGGAGGCTAGGGCAATTAGAAGCTCTAACTTGACGGCTTGGGAGAAATCCCTAGGCTGTGGCTAGGGTTTAGGTTTAGAGGAGAGGGACTTGTGTGTGCTAGGAGGGAGCCCTGCCCCTCCTTATATAGGTGGAGGGGCCGGCGGCCAAGGGGAGGGAGTGGAGTCCCTCCCCAAATCGGCTTGGGTGGTGCGGCGGCTTGGGGAGGAGGACTCCCTCCCCAACTCGGTTTCACCTCCTCCTCCTCTTTTCCACTTTCCAAATTTAGCCGTTTGACTTTTCAATTTAGCTATTTGACTTTTCAAACTAGGATTTGAATTAATCCTTGATTTGGAACAGCGATGACACTTAGTACATGATGCAATCATACCAACTTGATATAACACATTCATGTACCCCTTCCCCCCCGGAGTGCCGGACATTCCGGAACCTTCTAGAATGTTCCCGATGAAAACACCGGAATCATTCCCCAACTCCGAAATGGGACTTCCCTTATATGAATCTTATTCTCCGGATCTCCTCGTGATATCCCGGATCCCATCCGAGACTCCGAACAACATTCGGTCTCTTTCTCATCATTCCATAACTACTCAAACAACGTCGAATCCTTAAGTGTGTCTCCCTACGGTTCGTGAATTATGCGGACATGATCGAGACACTTCTCCGATCAATAACCAATAGAGGAATCTGGAAATTCATATGGCTCCCACATATTTCTACGATTACTTTGCGATCGAATGAACCACTTACATACGATACCAATTTCCCTTTGTCTCACGATAGTTTACTTATCCGAGGTTATGATCGTCGGTATCTCTGCATACCTAGTTCAACCTCGTTACCGATAAGTACTCTTTTCTCGTTCCCGTGATATGTGATCCCTTGTGAGCCAGTCACATGCTTGCAAGCTAATTGGATGACATTTCACCAAGAGGGCCCAGAGTATATCTATCCGTCATATGGATGGACAAATCCCACTCTTGATCCATGTGTCTCAACCAATACTTTCCGAACACTCAATGCCACCTTTATAGCCACCCTGTTACGGTGTGGTGTTTGATGACATCAAAGCATCCATCCGGTAAAGGTGATATGCATGATCTCATGGTCAAAGGAATTAGGTTACTATGTATCAGAAAGCATATAGCAATTGAACTATTGAAATGACTTGATCTTTATGCTACGCTTATCTATAGGAGTATGTCCACCATATCATTCTCCTAATGATATGATCTTGTTGTTAATAACATCTCAATGTTCATGATAGGGAAACCACGATCATCTATTAACCAACAAGCTAGTATAATATAGAGGCTTTACTAGGGACTTTAAATTAAGTTTACAAATCACACAAGTATTAATGTTTCCTTGTTAATACCATTATAGCATGAATGCAAACATTTATCATAAACACAAAGATATAATAATAACTACATTTATTATTGCCTCTAGGGCATATCTCCAACAGTCTCCCACTTGCACTAGAGTCATCTAATCTAGATTACATGGTAATATACCGAACACCCATGGCAGTTTGGTGCTGGTCATGTTTTGCCCTCGGGAGAGGTTTAGTCAACGGATCCGCCACATTCAGATCTGTGTGTACTTTGCAAATCTTTATATCCCCATCTTGGATATGTTCTCGAATAGCGTGAAAACGTAGCTTGATATGCTTCAGCTTCTTGTGTGACCTTGGTTCTTGCGCATTGGCTATGGCACCCATGTTATCACAGTAGATAGACATTGGATCCAGCGCACTAGGAACCACACTCAGCTCTGTAATGAACTCTTTCATCCATATTGCTTCTTGTGAAGCCTCCGAAGCAGCCATGTATTCCGATTCAGTTGAAGATCTCGCCACAACACTTTGCTTTGCACTCCTCCAGCTAACTGCTGCACCATTCAAAATAAATACGTATCCAGATTGTGATTTAGAATCATCCGGATCGGTGTTCCAACTAGCGTCGGTGTAACCATTAACAACGAGATGTTCATCACCTCCATAAGAAAGAACCATATCCTTAGTTCTTCTCAAGTACTTAAGGATGTTTTTGACCGCTGTCCAATGATCCACTCCTGGATCACTTTGATATCTGCTAGTTAGACTAACAGCATATGCGATGTCGGGTCTAGTACATAGCATGGCATACATTAGAGATCCTATGGCTGAGGCATAGGGAGTCTTACTCATCCTTTCTCTATCTTCCGCCGATGTCGGACTCTGAGTTTTACTCAAGGTCGTATTGGGCAACATGGGCAAGAACCCTTTCTTGCTATCTTCCATTCCAAACCTCTTTAGAACCTTGTCCAAATATGTACTTTGTGACAATGATATTAGGCGTCTTGATCTATCTCTATAAATCTTTATGCCTAATATGTAAGCTGCTTCGCCAAGATCCTTCATTGAAAAACTATTATTCAAATATTCCTTGACACTATTAAGAAGGTCTACATCATTCCCAATCAACAATATGTCATCTACATATAGTATTAAGAATGCTACAGAGCTCCCACTCACTTTCTTGTAGATACATGCTTCTCCATAAGTTTGTATAAAACCAAAACTTTTGATCACCTTATCAAAACGTTGATTCCAACTTCGGGATGCTTGCTTCAATCCATAGATGGACCGTTGAAGTTTGCATACCTTGTTAGCATCTTTAGGATCGACAAAACCTTTGGGTTGCATCATATACAACTCTTCATCAATGTCTCCATTGAGGAATGCTGTTTTGACATCCATCTGCCATATTTCATAATCGTAATATGCAGCGATTGCTAACATAATCCTCACAGACTTTAGCTTCGCTACTGGTGAGAAAGTCTCATCGTAGTCAACTCCTTGAATTTGTCGAAACCCTTTTGCGACAAGTCGAGCTTTATAGACAGTAACATTACCATCAGCATCTGTTTTCTTTTTGAAAATCCATTTGTTCTCGACAGCCTTCCGGCCATCCGGTAAGTCCACCAAAGTCCACACTTGGTTTTCGTACATGGATCCAATCTCGGATTTCATGGCTTCTTGCCATTTATTGGAATCTGGGCTCATCATCGCTTCCTCATATGTCTCAGGGTCATCGGTGTTATCCACCAACATGACACTCATAACGGGATCATACCAATCTGGAGTGGTACGAGTTCTCGTTGACCTGCGAGGCTCTGTAGTAACTTCAACCGAAGTTTCATGATCATCATCATTAGCTTCCTCTCTAACTGGTGCAGGCGCCACAGGAACTTCTTCCGGTGCTGCGCTACTCGCAATTTCGAGAGAAGGTTCGACAACCTCGTCGAGTTCTACTTTCCTTCCAGTCACTTCTTTCGAGAGAAATTCCTTCTCTAGAAAGGACCCATTCTTGGCAACGAAGATTTTGCCTTCGGATCTATGATAGAAGGTATACCCAATAGTTTCCTTTGGATATCCTATGAAGACGCATTTTTCCGCTTTGGGTTCAAGCTTGTCCGGCTGTAACTTCTTTACATAGGCTTCGCAACCCCAAACTTTAAGGAACGACAATTTAGGTTTCTTCCCAGACCATAATTCATACGGTGTCGTTTCAACGGATTTAGACGGTGCCCTATTTAAAGTGAATGCGGCTGTTTCTAATGCATAACCCCAAAATGATAGCGGTAAATCTGTAAGTGACATCATAGAACGAACCATATCTAAGAGAGTTCGATTACGACGTTCGGACACACCATTACGCTGTGGTGTTCCCGGCGGTGTCAATTGTGAAAGTATTCCGCACTTCTTCAAATGCTCGCCAAACTCGTAACTTAGATATTCACCTCCACGATCAGAACGTAGAAATTTAATCTTCTTGTTACATTGATTCTCTACCTCACTTTGAAATTCCTTAAACTTCTCGAAAGTTTCGGACTTATGTTTCATGAAATAGATATACCCATATCTACTCAAGTCATCCGTGAAGGTAAGAACATAACGATAACCACCGCGCGATGCTACACTCATTGGACCACACACATCGGTATGTATGATTTCCAATAAGTCCGTAGCTCGCTCCATCATACCAGAAAATGGAGTCTTAGTCATTTTATCCATCAGACATGCTTCACATCTTTCAAGTGATTCGAAATCAAGTGATTCAAAAAGTCCATCGGAATGGAGTTTCTTCATACGCTTCACTCCAATGTGACCAAGACGACAGTGCCACATATAGGTCGAGTTATCGCTCAATTTCAAACGTTTAGCCTCAATGTTATTAATATGTGTATTTCCACTATCGAGATTCAATAAGAATAGACCATCTATCAAAGGTGCATGTGCATAAAACATATTACTCATATAAATCGAACAACCATTATTCTCGGATTTAAACAAGTAACCGTCTCGCAATAAACAAGATCCTGATATAATGTTCATGCTCAACGCAGGCACCAAATAACAGTTATTTAAGTATAAAACTAATCCCGATGGTAGATGAAGAGGTAGCGTGCCGACCGCGATCACATCCACCTTTGATCCGTTTCCCACGCGCATCGTCACCTCGTTCTTCGCTAGTTTCCGTTTATTCTGCAGCACCTGCTTCGAGTTACAAATATGAGCAACCGAATCAGTATCAAATACCCAGGCACTACTACGAATACTAGTGAGATACACATCAATAACATGTATATCAGATATACCTTTCTTCTTGATGTTGCCGTTCTTCAAATCCGCCATGTACTTTGGGCAATTCCGCTTCCAGTGACCTTGTCCCTTGCAGTAAAAGCACTCAGTATCAGGCTTTGGTCCAGCCTTGGTCTTCTTCATCGGCGTGGTAACTTTCTTACCACCCTTCTTGAAGTGTCCCTTCTGCTTAGACTTGCCTTTCTTGAATTTGGTGGTCTTATTGACCAACAACACTTGGTGCTCTTTCTTGATCTCCACTTCTGCAGATTTTAACATAGCAAACAGTTCTGGCAACTGCTTGTTCATGTTCTGCATGTTGTAGTTCATCACAAAGTTCTTGTAACTTGGTGGTAGTGATTGGAGGACACGGTAAATCCCCAAAGCATTAGGAATCACTATACCCAAGCTTTGAAGTTTGTTTGCATGCCCAGACATCTTAAGCACATGCTCACTGACGGAGCTGCCCTCTTCCATCTTGCAGTTAAAGAACTTTTCAGAAGCCTCATAGCTTTCAATTGCCGCATGAGTCTCAAAAATCAATTTGAGATCCTCGACAATATCATATGGGTCTGAATTCTCAAACCTTTTCTGAAGCTCCGATTCTAAACCATACAAGATAGCACACTGAACTATGGAGTACTTATTCTTCCGAGCGAGGTAAACATTCTTTACTTCATCGGTAGCATCAGCTGCAGGTGGGTCACCTAGCGGTGCATCCAGCACATAGGTCAAATTACCAGCTGTGAGGACAATCCTCAAATTGCGGAACCAATCCGCGAAGTTGCTTCCATTGTTTTTCAACTTTTCTTTCTCTAGGAACGCATTAAAATTGATGGTAGGGGCTGCCATTGATCTACAACATATTTGCAATAGTTTAGACTAAGTTTATGACAAATTGAGTTCTAATTAATAATTAAATTAATCTAGGTGAACTCTCACTCAAAACAACATCCCTCACATTGTTTTAGTGATCACACGAACCAAATCCACCATATCAAAACCGATCATCACGAGAGTTGATATAGTTTCAATGGCGAACAATCGACATGTTCATCATATCTACTATATGATTCATGCTTTACCTTTCGGTGATCCGTGTTCCTGAGACCATGTCTGTACATGCTAGGCTCGTCAAGATCAAACCTTAGCTTCCGCATAAGCAAATCTGGCTTGCTTACGTTGTATACACTTGCGGAATCTAACACACCCGATCATCACGTGGTGCTTCGAAACAACAAGCTTTAGCAACGGTGCATACTAAGGGTGAACACTTTAGAACTTGAAATTTATGTGCATGAGGGATCATCTTATAATGCTACCGTCGTCTACTAAGCAATACAAGATGCATAAAGGATTAACATCACATGCAATTCATAATATGTGATATGATATGGCCTTTCTTCTTTGTGCTTCCGATCTCCATCTTCAAGCACGAACATGATCTCCATCATCACCGGCATAGCATCAAGGTCAATGACGCTTCTTCATGGTTGTCGTCCACCAGCTTCAACTATTACAACTACTTTGAATAGACACGCGGGTCTTAACAGAAATTAAAGACAACCATATGGCTCCTGCCGGTTGCCGACTTACAATAAGGAACATTGCATACATCATATATAATCACAATCATGGCCATATCACATCACTACACACCCCTGCAAAACAAATTTAGACGCCTCTACTTTCTTTGCATATTTTACGTGGTTTGGGGCTGTTAATAAGTGTCGTTCTAACTTACGAACATGAACCACAACATTGATACTAGTATTGTTAATCACCCGTTGTAAATTGGATCTTAACTATGCTAGGAGAAACAGGCACCCGCAAAGCCACTTATGCAATACAAGTTGCATGTCAAACGTGGAGCAAGTCTCATGAACGATGTCATGTAAGGTTAGCCCGGGCCGCTTCATCCCAACATACCGCAAGATGCAAAGTACACAAGAAGCAATCGACAATAAAAGCATCAACGCCCACAATGACCATTGTGTTCTACTCGTGCAACAGATCTACATATAGACACGGCTCTGATACCACTGTAGGGTTTCGTAGCATGGAAAACAAAATTTTTCTATCGCATACAAACAAACAAGCCAAGATCTATCTACTAGATTGTAGCAACGAGTCGATGGAATAACTCACCCTCGAAGATTCCAAAGTGTTTAACGAGAGCGGATTCTCGTGGGTGATGTAGTCGTACTCTTTCCGATCTCAAGATCGCGTAGACGATCCTTCCGGCGCTGCGTTCCGGCAGCGCTCCCGCAGTCGGTCACACGTTCGGTACTCGAGGAAGACCTTCCTCTCCCTTGTTCCAGCAAGCAGTGGAGGTTGTAGCACTCTCCTCGCGATTCCAGCAGCACAACGGCGTGGTACCGGAAGTAGAGGGGAGATCTCGCAGGGCTTCGCCTTAAGCCGGAGTGAGTATGGTGGAGTATGAGAGAGCTTTGGTGATCTAGGGTTTAGACACACCAATTAGAAGGCTCTAAACCGGAGGCTAGGGCAATTAGAATCTCTAACTTGACGGCTTGGGAGAAATCCCTAGGCTGTGGCTAGGGTTTAGGTTTAGAGGAGAGGGACTTGTGTGTGCTAGGAGGGAGCCCTGCCCCTCCTTATATAGGTGGAGGGGCCGGCGGCCAAGGGGAGGGAGTGGAGTCCCTCCCCAACTCGGCTTGGGTGGTGCGCCGGCTTGGGGAGGACGACTCCCTCCCCAACTCGGTTTCACCTCCTCCTCCTCTTTTCCACTTTCCAAATTTAGCCGTTTGACTTTTCAATTTAGCTATTTGACTTTTCAAACTAGGATTTGAATTAATCCTTGATTTGGAACAGCGATGACACTTAGTACATGATGCAATCATACCAACTTGATATAACACATTCATGTACCCCTTCCCCCCCGGAGTGCCGGACATTCCGGAACCTTCTAGAATGTTCCCGATGAAAACACCGGAATCATTCCCCAACTCCGAAACGGGACTTTCCTTATATGAATCTTATTCTCCGGACCATTCCGGATCTCCTCGTGATATCCCGGATCCCATCCGAGACTCCGAACAACATTCGGTCTCTTTCTCATCATTCCATAACTACTCAAACAACGTCGAATCCTTAAGTGTGTCTCCCTACGGTTCGTGAATTATGCGGACATGGTCGAGACACTTCTCCGATCAATAACCAATAGAGGAATCTGGAAATTCATATGGCTCCCACATATTTCTACGATTACTTTGCGATCGAATGAACCACTTACATACGATACCAATTTCCCTTTGTCTCACGATAGTTTACTTATCCGAGGTTATGATCGTCGGTATCTCTGCATACCTAGTTCAACCTCGTTACCGATAAGTACTCTTTTCTCGTTCCCGTGATATGTGATCCCTTGTGAGCCAGTCACATGCTTGCAAGCTAATTGGATGACATTTCACCGAGAGGGCCTAGAGTATATCTATCCGTCATATGGATGGACAAATCCCACTCTTGATCCATGTGTCTCAACCAATACTTTCCGAACACTCAATGCCACCTTTATAGCCACCCTGTTACGGTGTGGTGTTTGATGACATCAAAGCATCCATCCGGTAAAGGTGATATGCATGATCTCATGGTCGAAGGAATTAGGTTACTATGTATTAGAAAGCATATAGCAATTGAACTATTGAAATGACTTGATCTTTATGCTACGCTTATCTATAGGAGTATGTCCACCATATCATTCTCCTAATGATATCATCTTGTTGTTAATAACATCTCAATGTTCATGATAGGGAAACCACGATCATCTATTAACCAACAAGCTAGTATAATATAGAGGCTTTACTAGGGACTTTAAATTAAGTTTACAAATCACACAAGTATTAATGTTTCCTTGTTAATACCATTATAGCATGAATGCAAACATTTATCATAAACACAAAGATATAATAATAACTACATTTATTATTGCCTCTAGGGCATATCTCCAACAAGATCTTGATCATGAGCGGACCTTATAAGATCTAGACATGAAAGCACAAAGGAGGAGATACAACCATCTAGCTACTACATGGACCCATAGTCCAAGGTGAAACTACTCACGCTTCATACCGGAGGCTGGCATGATGAAGAAGAAGGCCTCCGGGATGATCTCTCCTCCGGCAGGGTGCCGGGAAGAGCTTCAGATCCCCCATATCTAGGGACGATGGTGGCGGCGACTACAGATGGTTTCGTGGAATATTGATCAGGTGCTTAGGGTTTAGGCATCGGGGGCTTCTTATAGGCAAAGAGGCGAGGTTGGGAGGCGGCTAGGGGGGCCACACCCTGCCCAGGCGTGGCCTAGGGTGGGCCCGCGCCTGGGAGGGTGCAACCGCCCTGTGGCGCCCCTCCGTCTCTCCTCTGGACTCCGTGTTCTCCTCGGTGAAATATTGACTTTCGCTTTTGTCCCGTCCAATTCCGAGAATATTTTCTTACTAGCTTTTCTGGAACCAAAAACAACAAAAAACAGACAACTGGCACTGTGGCAACTTGTTAATAGGTTAGTACCAGAAAACATATGAAAAGCACCTCAAAGTGTGGACAAAGCAAAGCAAAGTAGATACTAAACAAGCATGGAACATCAAAATTATAGATACGTTTCCAACGTATCGATGATTGCTAACAATATCCTTATTGATTATGATATATGCATAAAATAATGAATACGAAGAAGGGAAAGTTGGGCCATTGTGCGGTTAAGATCAACATGCCTCAAGCTTATGGCTGGGTTGAGTGGACTTCCTTGAGGAGAATGATGACCCAACTTGGTTTCAATCTGGAGTTTGTGGAATTACTAATGGCATGTGTAAATTATGTAAAATACAAGGTAAGATTTAACGATCAAGAAACAAAATGTTTCTCTCCTAGTTGAGGTCTTATGACGGGATATCCCTTGTCCCCATTTTTTTATGTTGTTTGTGTGGAAGGATTGAAGGTGTTGATATGACTAATGCAATCTCACTGAGACAAGTTCTAGATGATTATTGTGCAAGATCATGTTAGATAATAAGCGAGTCAAAGTGCAGTATTTTCTTCAGTCTAAATTTTGATGTGGAGGTGAAGGCACAAATATGTAAAAAAAATTAATATTATTACCGAAGCAATTTTGAACAAATATTTAGGCTTGCCAATTATAATATCTACTAGAGAGAATTATTCAAAGATTACAAGGACAAAAACAAAAATGATAGGGAGAGGAAATACTCCTGAAGACAATTATCCAATAGATCCAAATATTCGCTGCGAGTGTCTTAAAGTTTCCAAAAACGTATTCAATGAGGTAAATGATGCCATGTCTGCTTTCTGGTGGTGGCTCGGATGAGAAAAAAAAGCTCCGTTGGTTTGCGTGGTGGAGAATGTGCATACAGAATAACACAATAACACGGGGGGGGGGGATGGGGGGGGGTGCTACACCCGTTTAATATAGCTATTCTAGCTAAGCAAGTTTGACAACTTATTACTATACTTCACTCTCTTTGCGGTTAGGTTTTGAGAGCAAAATATCATCGTGATGGCAATATTATGAAGGTTGGACCTAGTGGCAGAAGAAATTTGGCTTCTATGTACATAATTAGTGGATTATAGTTATATTAATTAATTGTAACACTAACTCATACTTTTGAGCTATCTTTTAGTATGTATTTATACTATACTTATACATATTTTCTCTTCTCCTAAAACTAATGGGTGTACATGTCCTTAGCTGAGTTTTTTTTTTTGAACGGGAAAGGCCCCGAAGGGCCCAGACTCTGCATTAAGCGGCAGGGGGTGTACAACTTACAAGGAGGACCCTAAAGAAAAGGAGAAATACAACATGGTCCCAAACTTTTACATTTACCACCCTACAAGCGACCGCTGGAACGCGATCGAGTCCTTGAATGCCGCCGAAGGCTCGCCTCTGATTCCGGCCACCGCTGCAAGTGCCGGGGACGGCACCACTTGGGCCTGTAGCAGTGATGAAAGCCAGACAGAGGGAGAAAGAAAGCCTCCCTAGCTGGAGGTTGGAGATGCTCTGGCCGTCATGGCCATCGAGCCCGGCTTGGCCTAATTCCTGGCCAAAGATAGTGGTTACCCATCTCGGGCTCCACTTGGAGATCGCCGGAAGAGAAGCAGAGTCGCCTGGGGTCACCAGGCCATCATCTTCACCAAACAGAGCCACCTTCCCAGCACCACTTCCTTGCTCGCCCTCGCCGCCACGGCCGCCATGAGCCAAGAAAGGTTGTTGTTCCTGTTGCCCCGTTGGTGAAGCTCGAGCAGATCCTCCGAACTGCAGGCACCACCCCACCCGTCGTTGGCTCCCACCGGAGGAGCGTCGAACAGGGAGCCGCGCTGCAACCTCCTGGCGCTGCTCCAGCGCGCCAAGGAGTAGCTCGGCAATAGAAGATAGGTATGCCGCTCGCCATCGACATCTCCTCGCCCCCTGCCACCACGGCCGGCCAGCAGAAGAGAGAGCTTTGGCAACAACAACCCTACCTCGCTATTGAAAGCAGCTTTATTTGCAGAAGTTGTGGCCTCCTCCTTCATCCTCTGCCTGCCATCGAGCATGAGAAGAAAGAGAAAGAGGACCCCTATTCCGCCCCAGATCTGGCTGCTCAGGTCCATGGTTGGACCGAAGAAGAGACCTTATACGCGGCAAAGTATTATTGCTGGTTTGCAAACTTTCAGACGTAGACACATTTGGAGAGTGGGTTCAGGAACAAATATAAATATCTAGAAGGATCATTGGATCTCAAACAGTTATACAAGGAAGGTGTATGCTTGTAGAGGCCAAAATACTACGTATGAAATTAATTAATCCAACTATGAGACAATGGGATGAGGATCCAATACGAGAAACTTTCTTGCTGGTTGATGCTAAAACAATTCTGATGATACCACTTAGTAAGCAGAAGATTTTGTGGCATGGCATAACATAAATCCTAGACGTTTGTCGGCATACTAGAGAATGGAAACATTAGTTTGGATCCTAAGAGCATCTCCACTCGCCTACCCAGGAGGCCGATCCGGACGCCGAATTTCGGTTCGAACGCCGAAAATTGGCCCAGTCGTATACAGGGACCTATTTTTGGCCGGATTTGGGCCAATTTTGGTCCGGACTACCCAGGCCGAACCCAGGTTTCTGGATACGCCCTGAAAACGCCGGACTCAGCGAATTCGGCGAAAAAAAACGAAACGGCGCACGGACCCGCCGAGTCAGCGATGAAAGCCGAGTCATCGTCATCCTCGGAACCACGCGGCGACCGCCGGACATTAACTGTCCATCGCGTCGGCCACGCGTCGCCAAATTACGGCGCCACCGTTGCTGCCTCGGCTCCCGTGACGGACCGGCGGTCACTAATTTCCTGCTGTTTCCCCTTTTTCCGCCCTCGCCGCCACACCCATCCCGCCCTCGCCGCCCACCTTGGCCTTTATAAGCCGTACCCCTCGCCGGAGATCTTCACACTCTCTCACAGCTCCCCCAGCCCACAAGCCCAAACTCCGGCGAACCTCTCTCATAGCTTCCCTTCCCAGCAATGGCCGAGCGGTACCCCAGCGATGGCGCGGTGGCGAACGGCTTCGGCCGGCGCACCCTCCAGGCTTGGGAGGCGCGCATGCTGTACGACGCCTGCTATATGGCGTCGCCAGACACGCGGATGCCTCCGCAGTGGAAGCTAAGCGCCGACGGCATACCTATCCCGCCGGCGCCGACGCCGGAGGAGCTGCCGTATGATGTCCAAGAATACATCGGCGGCCCGGACGACCCCTCCGAGGCCGAGAGCGCCGACAACCTGCTATTCTGGGAACAGTTCTTCGCCGACCGGCGCGAACATGAGCTCGCCCGTCACGAGGGGCCGCCGAACGAGTCGCCGCCGAAGCGGAACAACTCGGCTGGCCGCCGGTGTTGGTTGAGCGCGCCATGCCGGAGTCTGGCGGCGGTGATGGAGCACATCAACCGCGGGAACACGCCGCGGCTCGGCTTTCCGCGCACACCGACGCCGGCGGCCAGGTCGGGCCGGCGTCCTCCGCCGAACTGGATGCCGAGGAGGATGGCGAGCATGAGCTCGTCCTCATCCGCGTCGGCATCCCACTCCTCCGTCTCGGCGCCGCTGCGCACGCCGCCAGTCAAGCGCGAGGCGGACTCGCCTGTGCGCTCGCCACCGCGGACACGCTCGCGCGGCATTGTCATTGGCGAGCCGCGGACGGCGGCGTCGCCAACCGGCCGCCTGCGTCTCCGCCGCCCCAAGACAGAAGACTCGGCGCTGCCCGAAGACGGCGCCTTGAGGATGTCGCTGGAACAGTCGCTTCGCGACACGGCGCCGCCGCCGCCACCGGTGGAACCCTCCTCGCCGGACATCCTGAAATGGTCTAGGAAGGACTGGGAGCAGGCAGCCCGACGAAGGACGTTGGCCGGGCGTGAGCTCGCCTACCAGGGCGCCCCACTCTACGTCTTCGACGACGACGACGACGACGAAGGCCCGTTGTACCAGCCGTGGAGGTTCGGCGACCCAGGCCAGGGGAGCTCCCGCTAGAACCAGCCGCCGAGCGACGACGATGACGGCGACGAGGATGACGGCCGGGCCGACCCCGGCTACACGTCGTTCTACAACAACTTCGGCATGTAGGACGGCGAAAGCTCCGGCGGAGGCCTTTTCAAGTTTATTTATGAGTAGTTTAGTTTAAATTTGATGTAATCCGCCTATATTCGCCCAACTTAATGAAATTCGCCCATCTTTAATAAATTTTAGCCGAACTTGGGAACTCGGCCTAGGTACGTGAGTGGGAAACTGGGCGTACCCATGCCGAAAACTAGTTCTATTCGGCCGAAAAACGGTCCGATTTTCGGCATGGGTTCGCCCAACGAGTGGAGATGCTCTAAACCCGGAGAGCAAATAGACAAGGATCAACTTTGGATAATAAGGTCTTGGGAAGAGTTTGGAAACTACAAGCCCTTGATAAAATTAATGGAGGGCCTCCCATGATGTGGTGCCATGAAGATCTATCCTAGCTTCCATACATATTCGAGTTTTGGCGCAATGTCCGGTTTGTCAGGCAGGACCAGGGGATATGAGGCATCTCTTATTTACATGCCTTATGCTAGGGAGGTTTGGAAAGCAATGGGACTTACTGAATTTATTGATCAGACTCTATTGGGTGAATACTCTGGTCCATTTGTCCTTGAAGACTTAATCTGCAGGCCGAACCAAAGACGCCTTCGGTCTTGGGTATGCTTGAGTTCCGAGAATCAATGGCAGTAGCTTGTTGGTATATATATGGTGGCAGCGCAGAGAAATTGTTAAGAGTTGAACCATGGCAAATCCAACATGAAAAACGTTTGCGATTAATGCTCAAACGGCAAATTTCTCACCGGCGTCATGGAGTAAAGCAACACAATAGGCGATTAAATGGGAGAAACCCTGCCAGAGGATTCTTAAAGTTAAATATAGATGCATCGTTCCATGTCGATGGTATGGTTTTACATAATGATCATGGAGAGACAATGGCATGCCACTTGCTTATTGAATCGTGTGCTGAATGCTACTCCTTTCTCTGAGTACTACAGTTTACAGAGTTAGCTAAGTATTCATATGCTTCTAATTCTAAGTCTATAGTTAGCTGGGATGGAGACCCTCCTGGGTTTATAGTGATTTAACTCTGTTGGCCGCTTCCAAATGTTATTCTCCTTTTTACAAGACAAGATGTGATTATTGGTCTTCATCGCATCTCCCAAATGTTATTTTCCATTTCATAAGAATTCAAGCCAAATCCCAACAAGGTTTCCTTAATCTAAGGAGAGTACAATGCGCTATCCGGGAAACAAGATCAAATTCGATTAAACAAGCTCTCGTTACAAAGTTACAAAGACAGCTCTGATTATTGTTGCTCTGCATTGCATTTCCCAAATGTAAAGCAGAGTCTGTAGATCACATACAACTCCGGCCGCTCTAGTAGCTCTCACGATCAAATCAATGGAAACTACTACTCTCCTCCCTGCACCCGGCGGGGAGGAACTCTGCTCCACCTCCGGATTCTTGCGCCCAGGTCCTTCATCTCCGCCACCTGCAGATTCAGAGGCATCTGTGAACAATTCATAGCCGCCAGATCGCAGAATTCGTCACACGGGTGAAATGGTTTTTTTTTGGGCTCCGGCGACTTACCGATCCGACGCCCGCTGCAGATACACCGGCCGTGACGGCCGTGGCGCCGGCGCCGACGACGAGGGTGGCGATGGCGAACGCTCTGAACGGCATCGTCATGTCCCCGCCGCGCTTGCCTCGCCGGAACCAAACCAGCCCGGCGGTGAGCTGCGCGGCACTCGCTCCCGCCCACCACGGCCATGCCTTGGCCTTCTTCGCGCCGCCCTCACCCAGCTCATCCATCGCCGCCGCCGCCACCGCCGCTAGGGTATTTGGGGGACACCAGCTCTGTGGGAGTTGGAAAACTATGCGGAGGCAGAATGCTCACAGACACGCGGGCCCACGCGTGGCCTTGTCTTGTCTCCCCCACTGACATGTGGGACGGGTAGCTGGTTCACCACAGCCTATCGCGGTAGGCTCTCTCGACTGATCACCAGTACCATTCCACAATCCACCTGAACACCCAGCTCCCACCCATGGATCGGAGCAACGCGGGGCTTCTCCTCGGGCTCTTGCTGCTGCAATTCAATCGGTGTCTGGTGAGCGTTCATCCGATTCGATCTGATTCGATTTTGCACAGGTCGGATTTGCTTCTGTTATAATTGACGGACCGCTGCTGTTGGGGATTTTTTTTTGGCTAGGCACTCGGTGGCGGAGACGCGGCGGAAGGGGGAGGCGTGTTTCCCGTGGTGGTGAGCACCTGGCCGTTCCGGGAGGCGGTGAGGGCGGCGTGGGAGGTGGTCGCGGCGGGTAGCACAGGGGGTTCGGCTGTGGATGCTATCGTCGCTGGCTGCTCCGCCTGCGAGGTTCTCCGCTGCGATGGCACAGGTCAGTTGCTTGCTTATGGTGTTCTATCTATAATTCATTCATGCGAGTTGTGTGCCTGTGCTCGTTGGGGGTGCGGATTGGTTGTGGCTAGTGGCATGGCCATGATTTTAGTTCACTATTCAGCTAGTCGCTGAGCTGAAATAGGAGCACCGGTGAATGTTGATGATCAGTAGTATAAAGTATGAACTATGCTGATACATTGGTCAGATAGATGGAAAGACCTGCAAAAACCGATGTCATAAAAGTTACAAAATCATTTCATTCCTCAGAGGTTGATTGGCAGGATATTTTGGTTGTAACTACCAGAGTTGCTTACTGAATATCTTGTCTCAAAACCCTGGTTTCTAGTAGAGAAATCAAGGTTTACTAAGCAATAAATCTGTAATGAACAACTACTTGCAGGTACCATACAGCAACATGATATGACATCATGATCTATATAAAGAAACAAAAAACAACGTAGCTAACAGAAATACCTGATATTCTTTTAGCCCAAATATTTCTGATAAGCCACGGCCCTATTTTAGATATCCTAGCTGAATTTTGTACAATGTATTTTTATAATTAATACGAGAAATAAACACAAAATAGTTGCAGAGCTCAAATAGGATCTCAGATGTTTAAAGCTTATTTATCTCAGATGTTCAAATAGGATCTCGGATGAATTTTGTACAATGTATTTTTATAATTAATACGAGAAATAAGCACACAATAGTTGCAGAGCTCCAATAGGATCTCGGATGTTTAAAGCTTATTTATGTTGAGAACATTAAGCCTTACTACTTCCTTTCCAATGCTACTGAAACATAATTCTGACAGAACCTTTCTTTCAGTTGCTCCATAACATCGATTTTCAGATTACACCAATTATAGATTGACTGCACTCTTAAGCAGTACTTCTTAGAGCTTAATTTAATTTTTGAGAAAACAATGATGGATATCAGAAGCTAAGTCTCGATAATCAAAAGGTGGAAAAAATTGTCCATGCTAGTTCCACCTTCTTATAAATGTCATCAATCCACCCCCTTTTTTATCTCCGAAAACATCGTGAAGACAAGATCAATTGCAGATGTTGTAACATTGCAGATAAATATTAGCAATGAAATGCTACTGTATTGAGAAAGTACTCTCGATTTGTGCTTATTGATTAATGTGCAAATCCATTAATATATTCTATGTAATTTTTTGGGGCAACCGGCAGGAGCTCTGCCTTTTCATTAAGAAGGGGAAAAACGATAACTAAAGTACAGCGACGGGCATGTTCATTACATATATTCTATGTAATGAACATCATGATTGTATGTTTGCAACTTGATTAGTTTTAAAGTTGCCTATATTTTGTGTAAATCCTGAATCCGTTCACTAATTTAAGACCTCCTAGATATTTCAAAGTAGACTAGATTCGGACTAAAATGGACGAACCTAACAACAAAACATGTCTAGATACATGCATTTCCAAAAAAAAAGCTAGAAGATCTTACATTAGTGAATGGAGGGAGTAGTATTGATTCTAACTGTTTTACACTCCATACAGTTGGTCCGGGTGGAAGCCCAGATGAGAACGGCGAAACTACTTTGGATGCTCTTATCATGAATGGGGTAAAAGCTGTTTTACCTACTCATGTTCCAGTGCATGTTGCTGTTTATGTTGCAGTATTAGTGGGTGGACGTAATAGTGCATTCTTTTTGCTTAAGGAAACTGGCAGACAACAATGGAAATTGGAGCTGTGGCTTCCATGAGATATGTGAAAGATGGAATTAAGGCAGCAAAGTTAGTCATGGAGCATACTGGCCATACTCTTCTTGTTGGAGAGAAGGCAACAGCCTTCGCAATTTCAATGGGTCTTGCAGGACCAACTAACCTGAGCTCACCGGAGTCAATTGAGAAATGGTCAAATTGGAGGCAAAACCATTGCCAACCTAACTTTTGGAAAAACGTTGTTCCTGCTGGCAACTGTGGTCCATACTATCCTATAAATGTAAACCCTGTTCATAGAACTATAGGGGAGATCCAGGGATGGCTCCAAAGTGGTAATTTGCTGGAACCAACAGACTCCCATCTTAAGTCTGTTATTAATCGCCACAACCATGACACAATCTCTATGGCCGTGATTGACAAGGTATCTAACTCATCGAAAAGTAAATTAATCTTTCTATCAATGTGAAGCTAAGTAGTGTTATTTTGTCAAGATGGGTCATGTAGCAGTTGGCACATCCACCAATGGTGCTACATTCAAAATTCCAGGAAGGTAAGCATCTTGCCTGCTGCTGCCGAATTTGACATTATAGTTTACTTTGCACCTGTTTTTGGTGAAACTGATAGTCTGTTTATTCAATGCATCTGCAACAATTTATGAATGAGTACAGTGTTTAGTTGGCCTCTTATCTTTTGTATTCAAACTTCTGTGTGATGGATAATAACAGCAATAATACCCACCACTGTCGTGTATCCTTGTAGTATCGATGTTGTACACTGGTATATTTGCAATGTTACTAGTGAGTTGTGAGTGTTGATGATGTTGACACTCTATTTATGGCTGGATAGAAACTAACATAATCGATGGTTTATAGTCCGAAATTATATCGGCTCATTAGTAATGGGATGAATATGTTTCGGTATATATAGATTTACATATTTATCCGAAGTGGATAATGACAAGGCATATTTTTAGTTTGCTCAACATATATTTATATACAATACTATTTAAAGTTGTCCATTGATATGCATATCGACATTCTCGAATAATCTGTATGTTTCAGAACATAATGATGTTGGTGGCAAGCCACACTTCTCAATTTTCCGTTTCTGGTGTTATGGAACACTACTTACCTCTTGATAGGTAGTACTGAGTTAGAGAGTATTAAGTATTGGCTAATCATTTGATTTCAGGGTAGGTGATGGACCAATACCAGGATCTTCTGCATATGGTGATGATGAAGTTGGGGCTTGTGGAGCAACTGGTGATGGTGATATCATGATGCGTTTCCTTCCATGGTAACTGAGAAATGATTTCATTCAAAATTTATTTTTCTTTTCCAAACAACAATAGATTTTCTTATTGTGATACTTACTTTACCAATTAGAACCTCATTAGTCAGTAGTTTAAGCTGTAATTTTCTTGAAGGGGAGACATGATAGGATGCCATTTTCTGATACTGATGCATCTTTTCCGCATTGTGTTGTTATTTGGAAGTTGTATCCAATGATATGACAATATTCAACCATGTCCATATTTCCAAATCAAGATTTAAGACCGAGTATCGCAATTGAATTTAAGCTTATATTGTTTTTTTAATTGAGGAATTATTAGCTTTGTTATTAGTAGCCCATGCTTTTTGACAGTGTTTAGCAGCCACGTTAAGCAACAGTCTGAATAACTGCAACGTTTGTGCAGTTATCAAGTAGTAGAGAGCATGCGGCGAGGGATGGAGCCTCGAGATGCTGCCATGGATGCTATATCAAGAATTTCTCGTAAGTATCCAGACTTTGTTGGTGCTTTGTTTGCAGTTAACAACAAGGGAGTGCATGCCGGGGCGTGCCATGGATGGACATTTCAATATTCTGTCAGGAATTCCAGCATGGAGGATGTGGAGGTCATCACAGTAACACCTTAACATAAGCAGGTCGTTAAAACAAAGCGCTTCTTTCGCCAATAAGGCGTGCTCCTCGGTGTTAAGTTCTCTTCATTCATTCTCGTGCTAATGCAACACCAACGACTATCGTGGGGGGATTGTTTGTTTCTCGAGCCATTCATTTGACTGCAGTTCTCTATTGAAGCTGTATAGTTATATGATGTCGATAGAAGATTCGCTGAATGCACTTTAGTCAACTTTTCTTCCTACAACTGCTAGTTTATGTACAAACTTGGTTTAAAGTCGTCTTCAGAGTTTCTTGGGAATAAGTCGTCTTCCGGGCTGGGAAGGGCAGGCAATGTTTTATGTGAAATTTGCCAGCTTTCAAGATTCCAGAGAGCTTGTTCCTTTGTCGGTGTCAACGATTGACTTCCGTTGGCTACTTTTGCTTTTTTTTGGTGTCACCGATTGACTCCCCCCTTATCTTTTTGCTTGGAAGGCCTACCGTTGCAATTATGCTCCCTCCAGACAGATGGGTGTGTATTGGCCAGAGGATCTATTGTCGGGATCATGTTTTCATTTGTTGAAATGGACCCGTATCCGTTGTATTAGTGTAGTGGGTACCTGGCTCGTACTGTGTCCTCTGAACTCCCGAAGGGCCATCAGTGCGCTGCAGATTATTTCTCCGGTGAACAATGATATACTCCTGCCGTTGTTGATAGCTTATCCGTTTGAGACCTGAGAGGTCCCCATCCAAGTTATTGCAGACATGCACAAACAGGGCAGGTACATACTACAATGCACGAAAAAAATATCGCAAGGGTGACTTGCACCGTCATTCGTCAAGGCATCAAGTTGCCTTCCAGTTCTTCCTAATAGAAAACATTTCCATAGCTGTCTCATGTCGTCTAACTTTTTTTTTAAATCCCTGTCGTCTAACTTAAAGACAGACATGGACCGACAACCATGATTGGAGGGGGTAGTTATCACCAAATTGCCACTAATCATCCGGGGTCAACAGAAGTTGCTGTCTCTTTTTTCGAGTGGAAGGTTATATATGCAAGCAACTCCCCAACTGCAAGTCCACAAGGCAAAGCAACACTTACCAAGAGAGAACGAAGAAAGCCACCTAGCTTGTGGAGACGACGAGCCTTTGGAAGCCCGATCAGGCATGCTGATACTGGAGCTGGGGGTGGTTATCATCCCGGCGACGCTCATCCTCGTGCCGGTCCGGCGGCTGGTGCTCCTGGTGGCCAGGCTGCAGGAGCTGCAACAATACATCAGGCGGCCAAGGCCAGCGCCGCCGGCGTTGGAGATGGCCCCGGAGATGTGGAGCCGCGTGTCTACCGTGCACAGGATGTTGTGAAGGATCCGGCCTTTGGGCTGCTCCTCTCCTGCCGGATAGCAGGCGCTGGACGCCGGTGCGCGAGGGGCGGGACGTCGTCGGCTTCGTCCGTCGTAAGGTTGGAGCTTCGTCGGGACTTCTGATCCTCATGTTTCTGCGAGGATGAGCGCTCCCAATGATTAATTCAACTATAGTAGGAGTACCTATATATGTAGCATGTGACTATGTGAATACCTCTTCTTCTTGTCGACATTGTGATTGTTTGTTCGGACATCTCGGTGTAAGAAAGAGAAAAACAAAAACGAAAATTATTCTGGCCCCGTCTGCGTTTTAACTCTCATTTTGGGACATGCGTTTCGAAGCGCATAAGTTGCAACCTGCAAGTGAACCAAGAGTAAGACTTCCCCAACAAGTGGCTAGTAGACAGGAGGGCGTTGTCGGAGAGCGGAGTTTTGGGATCCGGGCTACATGTAGTCCGATATTTTTCTTCTTCTTTGAAACTCTGAAAAATTCGAATTTGAAGATTCAAAAAATACGAAAAAATTACCAGCATGTAGATAATGATTTACACTAAGCACGTGCCAAAAATCTTACTCCCTGGGTGCCGCCGACTCCTCCCCCACCTCCCTCCCTTCAACACCTCCCGGCATCGCCGAAGGGGCTACTGGCAAAGGCGGCTCACCCTAGGGAAGGCAACGGTCAGGAGTCCTCTCCAATTCCTAGAGGTGTGACACATGTCATGGCTTTCGGGAGCACGACATCTCATGGGAGATGGCACCATGAGTGGAGGTCGGTGGTGGGTGTTCATGGTGGGGCGCGTGGCAGTGGGAGCACGGCGACGTGGTCTTGTTGGTGGTGGCGCGACGGCCGAGTTCCTAGCCCCTTGCGGCCCAGACTGCGGCCACCTTGTCCCATCCCATGTGGATCTACGCCATTTTCGTGAGGTCGACGTTCTCACAGCTGTGGCGGCCTAGGTTTCCTAATCCTCTACTGGCTTGGCCTATGGGTGGGGCATGCGGGGATCGGGTGACCATTCTAGCTGGTGACGTGGGGGCTACTCGCTAAATAATGGTGGTTTGGACCTAATAATCTTCATGATTAATGTCACCAATCTGTTTGACGGCCTCCTCAATCTGTCTGCTGATGCGATCCGATCAGAGATCTCCGCAGTTGGGCGCATGGTGCCACTGGCTATCTCTGATCATGTGAGCCCTTATCTTCACCCAATGAGGCTACATGAGAGTGTGGCGTGAAGCTTCGCTTTTTATCGGTGCCATGGGACAGAGGTGGAGAAAGTCATGGTGGAAACGATCAGAGGTTGGTAATGGCAGAGAGGAGTGTTGGTTGCGATGAAGGCCATGCCGCACAGGTTCTTCCTGTGTGTCGGATGTTTGGAGACTTGCAGAAGCAGACTTGGCAAGAGGGGGATGACATCACATGTGGAATGCAATTTTGGTGATGCTCCTCGAGTACCAAGTCAAGATTTTCAGGATGAAAATCCAAGGTCTAACCTTCATTGATTGTACTTGGCAATGGTTTTGCCGAAGGCATTGTTCAGACTTTCTCCAGGGTAAAATACCAAGATCTTTGATCAGAAGATGACCACGTCGGTGCATTGTTTCCTTTTTGAAGGCATTGCTTTTGGAGAGTATCTCTTGTAGTCCGAGTGTTTTCTTTGGTAGTGGTTAGAATGGCTTTGTTGCAAGTTTTTTATCACCGCTACGGGGTCATTGTTTTCTTTTCCTCTTTTGTTTATTTTTCTTAGATGTGTGCATCCTTGATGTCTTTGAATATCTAGTTGGTGCAGAGGTTGGGTGTAATCGTATCTTCACAATATTAATATATTCTCTTTATCGAAAAAACATGATTTGTCACTGGGAGATGCACGGTATACAAGCAATTTGTGACAGAGGCAACACCACCGCACCTCGCGACAAGTTGTCATGATATGTGTCCTGCTTCAAGCACTCAAGGTGAAGGGTTTGCCGATTTTTCCCACCCCCGAACCCCGGCAGACAGATCGATGCAGGCCAACTTATTCGTGAGGCGCACACACTGTCCTAGGGGGACCCACATGGTATAGACACATCAAGGGAGAAGAATGCCTGTGTGATGTCTTCCCAACCCTCCACGCTGCCAATCTCGAACCTCACACAAACACGGCCTCTAACACGCAACATCGTAGCCGATGACTGTGGGGCTAGGAAAGGCCCATGGCGATCTCCACATGCACGACATCCTACTGTTTCATTCACCGGCACCATCGGGCATGTCGACCATGTCCATATTTTCCAATCCAAATTTAATACTAACTAATTAAGGCCAAACCTTGGATTTGTACCCTAGAAGGTAAGACTTGAACTTCTCCTGTATTGTCGCCCCCACTTATGATGTCGCTGCTCCAAGTCACGAATCACAAAGTCAATTTATCATCGCCACAAGGAATTGAATCACCATTGCTACTCCTCAGATCTCGGCTTTCATGACATTTCCTGCCACCTTACTTCACCATAGAACGAGAAAGCGTGTCCCATGATGGTAACAGCCAGCAGAGCTTCGCAACGCTCCTTCTGAAAACAAACGGTCAGAGAAAAACATGGGTACGCATGACCGAATCCTACCCGATCTAGCAATCTCCAGGCATGAATCGCGAGTGGAGTTCACCGGCGGAGCCTTCCGGGACACGACACGCCATCCAGATCGATAGAGACAGGCATCTGACAGATCATCATCTTGGCGCGAGATGGAACCCTAGGACCTCCACCTTTATTCAAGCCCTAGTAGTCCCCATGCCACCCGCCGACACCCTATTGGACCAGTCGCTTCGAACCTCACTGGCCAGGCCAACATCGAGGAAGAAGAAGGCAGGACATGGGCGATCTTCCGTCGGATCCGGCCAAACCGCGCAACGAGGAGGAGCCCCCGCCGCCGGTCAATGAACCGCCAGGGAAGACCTCCGCCACCACCCACGTTCCACATGTGCTGCCCGATGATGGCCCGTCTCACGCATAGTAGACCGCCGGAGCTCGCCCGCCCTCACCGCCCCAACTTTGAAAGGCTGGGTGTGGTCGCCACCACCAACGAAGAAGGCGGCAACGGCTAGTGGCGGCTCTCTAGGGTGGGAGAGGGGCCTCCAGATTCATCCCGCGCTAGGCGCCCCGTGAGGGAGGGGAGAAGGGAGGCGGACGGCGGTGGGCTGGTGGTGGCAACGCTGATCGCGTGGAGTT
This sequence comes from Avena sativa, assembly GCA_916181665.1. Lineage (NCBI taxonomy): Eukaryota > Viridiplantae > Streptophyta > Magnoliopsida > Poales > Poaceae > Avena > Avena sativa. The sequence goes on along the minus strand of OV702294.1, from coordinate 157,025,863 downwards.
GCCGATCCGATCGGTAGGAAATATCGTGTGGACTATAATTTTATATAGAAACTGCAATGATATAATACTAATGATAGCAGATTCATTGAATGCACCATAGTCTTCCCGAAATATTTGGAATTATACTTGGTCAACTGGTGTCTTCTCGAAATAGTTAGAATTAGACTGTAGTCTAGATCTAGATGTGAATACTTTAAGTCGTCCTGGAAGTATTACGATGGAATAAGTCATCTTCAGAACTTGGAAGGCATCTAATTCACCTACTATATGTTTTGTCGGCAAGAACATTGGGTTGTTTTGCGCCTTTGATTCTTGACGAGTTTGAGTATGATGTCATTATAGAGTTGACACCCATTGTTTATTGCTCTACGAATATACATGTTGCCTCTCATTGTTTGTTTTATTAACCATGTGTCTTCTAAAGCGATAGTGCAAGAAGATTGGCATTATTGTCGAGGGAGCGAGAAATCCAGCGGTTATCTTGCTGAAGGTCATGATATGCAGAAAAAAGAATTGGTTGACTAGACTTTTGGTGTGTCGTGCCCCTTGTTATATTTATTTATTCGAGTTTTCTAGATTCAGACCGGTCTGAGTTTGTCAAAACCCGGCGGGCTGACAGGAGCCGTTGGTTTCTAATCCAACGATCTCGAACAAGGTCGCGCCCCCCGCGCGGTTGGTTGCTCTGTATCAATGCGGCACACCTGATTCCTTTTCCCTATTCACCTGCCCCCCCACTCGTCATCCTCTCCACCCCTCCCACTTCCTCCTCTCACTTCTCTCGACCATTTCGGGAATCACGGTGCTCTCTCTCCTCTTTCTCCTCCGGTGATTTGAAGGCCGATATGGCAGTTTCCATCGGTTGCTCGTCGATTTTTCTCGCCATTGTCGTCGCCGACGCGTCTACTCCCTCCAGGTGTGCTCGCAAGTTCTCTCCTCCTCCTCCAGTTTCTCTCCTCCGTTGCTCCGACCCTTTTCCTCTGTCATTCTCTGGTTTCCGGCGGTTCTAGTTCGTCGGGTTTGTGGTTGTCGTTGATTCCTGCAGGTCCTGTAGATTAAGGTTGTGTGTAAGTTGTAAGTTCTATTGCGTGCGTTTTTGTCCTGTAATTTTGTCTGGCTCCTGCATGCATAGGGTTTGAATGTTGCCTCTGATCCCCTTTTGTTGTCTTTTGAGTAATGTTGCCTTGTCAGATCTGCTGCGTGTGATGTAGTTTTGATGTTCAGATGATGTGATCATGTGTGTTGTTCCCCCCATGATCTAATGGGGATTTTGAACATTTTTGCTTGATAACAACAGATCTAGGCATGGGTAACAACTGATGTATGTATGGGTAACAGTGGGATATGATCCCTTGATAACCTCAAAAATATGCATGGATAACATTGGACAGGATCTGTTGATAACAACCGTACTAAACTTTTACAATGGCTAAATTTTTGAATCATGTGTATTTTGAGCAAAATGCATGATAATGTGTGTGTATTGACATGGATAACTAGTGTTATGTTGGTATGATAACATCATGGTCTAATGGGGATTTGAACATTATTGCTTGATAACAACAGATATAGCCATGTGTAACAACTGATGTATGTATGGGTAATAGTGGGATATGATCCCTTCAAAACCTCAAAAATATGCATGGGTAACATTGGACAGGATCTGTTGATAACAGCAGTACTGAACTGTTATGTGCTAAATTTTTGAATCATATGTATTTTGAGCAAAATGCATGATAATGTGTGTGTATTGACATGGATAACTAATGTTATGTTGGTTTGATAACATTAGCTTATTATCATGAGTAATTTGTGTTCTGTTGGCATGATAAGATTAGTTTGTGACCACGGGTAACTTATGTTCTGATGTGTGGATAAAAATCATTGATTTCAATAATACTAAATTATGTATAATGTTTTTGTCAAATTTTGTTTATGATCTGTTTGGTAATGCTAATTTTTGAGCAAAATGCATGATATTATGCTTGCACTAACATGGATAACTTTGTGTTATGTTTGCATGATAACATTAGGTTATGATGATTGATAACTTATGTACTGATGGTATTGCTTTATTTTTTCTATGAATTCTTGTGTATCATTATGGTTTAGTTTTGTATTTATTTTTTCATTTTAAATTGTTTGTAGTTGCCACGATTCCAAGGAAACGGAAGGCTGCTGATAATGTTGTTGAGGGTGAAAAACAACCTGCCCGTAAACGTAACAGGGCATCTCCTTCTGCCGTGACCGGTTTACTAGATTTTCTATCGAACGATCAGAAGGCAGCAATTGAATCAATGGAGTTTGATAGTTTGCTAGATATCAAGTGTTCATCACTGCACGACGCAGTTATGACTTGGTTTGCTAGTTTATATGACAAGCATACACGTGAATTTGTTGTGGCGGGTCGAGGAAGGATACCCCTCAACGAGGATAGTGTATTCAGATGTTTGGGTTTGCCGCTTGGTGAAGATCTGGTTCCTTATTATGCTGATGCAGAAATTCAGGGTTCTCTTGCCCCTGCTCTTTTTCCTGATGATTCTGGCACACCTTTGAGAACTCGAGTTTTTGAAATCTTGAAGGATATGACTTCATATGGAGATGAGTTCAAGCAAGTATATGTGATGTACATTGTGTCTACACTTCTATCACCCACCATCCGGAACCGTGTTTGCCACAAGTGCTACCCTATCATGGTAAGTTTTTGTTGTAATGTCTGTTCATTTTCAATATATGAGTTTGGCTGGTAACTTATATGTTCTTTTGTTGATAACTTTCTATTTATTGTGATGATAACCTGTGTGTTTTAGGGGTGGTAACATTTTTTTTATGTTTCTGTGGTGGTGTGTAGTATATGTGCAAGTTTTGATGTTATGTTGTTAGTTTCTTTTGGATCCTATAATTTCAGCACAATATTGGAAATGTGTCCAAATTCCAGTGGTGCAAGTTTGTTGTTGACCAGCTGCATGAGGAGCTTTCTACTGGTAGTCATACGCAGGCTTGCCTTTTTATGTTGCAGGTACACATTGCTGTTTTTATATTGTGTGAATACTACTTTCTATATTGAAATTTGTTTTATGTTTTAGTTAGTGTACTTATTGTATTCTTTGTCTGGTTTTTAATTTGATTTCTTGCAGCTGCTTTATGTTGACTCACTAGATCTTAGTGGTTTGGATATTGATTTGCCGGAAGGGCGTTATGCTGTGAACATATGGTCAAGAGAGTTAATTGATGAAGTGTTGATTGCTGATCTGCAGAATGATGGGAATGCATATGGAAAGCTGGAGGTGTGTAATATTTTTTGTAGCATTTGTGTTTTTATGTTGTTGATAACTTTTTATGTTTAAGTGTTGGTAACATGTTGTATGTCTGTTTGATTACATTGAGTATAAATAGTGGGTAACTTATGTGTTTATTGGGTGGTAACATGTAGGTTATCATGTGATTAAGTTGGGTAATATGTAGAAAACTGGTTGATCACATTTGCTAATTCTGTATCTGTTTCTTTGTGTAGTTGAAGCCTCAGTATGGCATGAGCTTTGGACTTTTTGGTGGTGTGCAAGGATTTAACAAATGGTTTGACACTTGTGCAAACCCTAGTTGTTCAAATGAGGTGATTTTTTTAGCATTTTGATATTGTACTTATCTTTTTATTGTCACATTACTTTTGTTTGCTTCTTGTTTTGGTAATGTTCTTGTTGTTTCCTTTCTTTTTATTTGTGCAGCAAAAGTCGCAGATAGCAAATCTTGTTGGAAGTTTTGTATCTGGTATTTTTAGCTTAATGAGTAACCTTGTGCAAGGCTTGATGACGGTGCAAGGCAATGCTGGTGCTGAAATGGCGAAACAGTTTACTGCCCAGTTTGGTGGTCAACTTGCAACGCAACCCATTGGAGGAATATTCATGGGTGGAGCTAGCTCAAGTGGTGCTCGTGGTGGTAGCTCAGGTGGTGCCCGTGGTGCTACCTCAAGTGGTGTCCGTGGAGCTAGGCTTACTCGTTCTATCACTCGTGGAAGGAATGTTCCACGCACTAATGAAGTGTTGTCTCCTATTCTTCCTAGTGATAATACAATTCTGACGAATTCAGACAGCAACAGTTCTAACAGCAGTGGAGATGATGATGATGAACGGTTTGTCCGTGCTGACAGGAAGGGTAAGGGTGTTGTTGGTGGTCGTGCTGGTGGTTCTTACAATATCCAGCTATCTTTGACTTTCCCGGATTCTAATGAAGAGCAGAATAATAGTCCAGGAGCAAGATCACCTGATAATCGTCATATGTCACCACCGGAAGCTAGGTCACCTGTTGTAGATCCTGTCTCACCTGTAAACCGGGTGACTGATACTCTTGTTGTGGAAAAACCCCTATTCGTGTGTATGAAAGGTCTAGGAAGAAGAAGTCACGTCCGGTTGAGGATGTTGATAATGTGATCAATTCTCGTACTGTTGAAGAGATTGATAATGAGATCAAGTCTCTTGTCTTCAAAGATTTGGGCCTTACTCCTGCCATGATGCGGGCTGCTGTTTCTGATAGGTATGGTGGGTATAATTATTTATCTCAGCCATTGGATAACTTTACTACCTTAGTGTTGATAACTGTATCATTTTCATCTAATAACTTGTTTATGTTAATGCGGGTAACCTTTCTGTTTTATGTTTATTATGTTTATATATATTGATAACTGTATCATTTGTCATCTGGTAACTTTTTTATGTTTATTATGATAACTGTATCATTTTTATCTGATAACTTCGTTATGTTTATACTGATAACTGTATCATTTGTTAGGATACCATTACATGTTTATAAGGATGTTGTGTCGTATTCTGTGCATGATGTGGATCCTCCTGTTTCTCCTACTGCTGGTGCCCGTGCAGAGCCTGCTCCTCTGTGTATTTGAATGTATATTTTTTACGAGCTGTACTATTTTTTTTTGTTTTTTTTGTAGTTGTTTCTGATTATTCTACTCCTGATATCAGCTCTACTCTTCCAGTTGCTGTCACTGGTAGTGTTACACCTGCGACGCGGCTGCGTATTGTTAGACTTATTCATCCTACCAAGTCTCTTCTTCCTCCGTTCTCCTATATTAATACAACTGCAGAAGAATATGCATTATATAAGAAGATTATAATACACACGCGTGATGCGGAAAAGTCGAAGATTAAAAAGTATGTACATGCTTTTTTTGATAATATTCAATCCTTTTTAGTATTATCTGTTGGTAACGTTTAAATGCTATCATTGGTCACTTCTAATGTTTCATGCTTGATAACTTGACTTTATATATTATCAGGTTGATAAGTTGTAGTATTGCTAGTGGGTCACTTGTAGTATTTTAGTGGATAACTCTTAGTTTAACAGTGGATAACTTGGACCTTTTTTTGTTGTTAGTTGTTTGCTAACCTGTATTACTACTTGTGTATCATTTTGTTCTTCTAGTTGCTGAACTTTATGGTTTTTATTGTAGATCATTTTTAATATTTAGGGTTGATAAATTTACCTTTTTATTTGTACCTCGATGATAATTTGTACTAATACTGGTTGGTCAGTACTAGTTTTGGTTGATAACTCTTTTGTTGTTATGTCAGTGGATTAGTTGAACTTTTTTTGTACTGGTTTGATAACTTGTATTACTACAGGTTGATTACTTGCACTATTTGTTGGTGATAACTACTGGTTTTCATAGTGGATAACTTGTATTCTAATCATTTAATTTTTTTTGTAGCACATCAATTTGTAACATTGATCCAATGTGGGTGACAACTAGTGATTTTGCTGAAAGTGTGATGCCATATGGCGAGCTTTCTAACAATATGTGTGATCTTGCTATTTCTGTAATGCAAAATAATTGCCCATCCAACAAGATAATTTTTCGTTATATCGTTACTAAATATCTGTTGGTGGGAAGATTCACTGCAAATCTTGTTCGGAGGTCGTTCGGGAGAGATGACAACTATAAACTGAGCCCCAAACATATGGTATGCTGTCTAATTTGATTTTTTTATTCTACAGTATGCAGTTGATAAGTTCAGACATAGTGTATGATAACCATTGCTTATGTTGTGTTGATAACTCTTTCATTTTTGTCTGGATAACCACTATTTTTTCTACACGTGCATTTACTTATCTTATGTTCATTTTTTCTGTAGCTTTGCTTTGCTGTCCTTCAGGAGCTAGGGACTAAAAAGGACCCTTTGGGCCATTGGTACATGCTTTCTGTTAATATGCATGCAAAAAGGTTTGAAATTATTGACTCGCTCCGTGGTGTAGCTAATGTAGAAATGATTGAACATGCGACCAAATTAATGGAAGCAATAAATAAAATGTATATCGTGAATTATTCTGATTCTAGAAGACAGATTGAAGATTTTGAGTTGATGCATGTCCCTGTTCCGAGTCAAGTTGACAGGTTAGTTGGCCGGTTAGATTTGTACGCGTGTAATTTTATTTTGTTTTTGTATAATCATTGATACTATGTTTGTTTATGCAGTGTTTATTTTTTGTTTTTTAGCACTGATTGTGGGTTCTTCATGCTTAAGAACCTTGAATTGTGGAATGGAAGCGTTGTGCCTTGTATTTCTCAAGATATGATACCGGGAATTAAGAAAAATATGACTTCTTTTTGGTTGAACCATCCTCATAATGTTCTTCTAAATTGGAGGTCACTCTTGGAAGAAAATAAGTTCTGAGGTATATTTTTTCCAAGTTCATCCATACTTTTACATGTTTGTTATCCACACTCTTAAATGTTTGTTATCATGTCATATTTCTGTTAGTTATCCACACTGTGTTAAATAAGTTACCCACCTTATACGGGTTTTTTGTATATATGAGTGTTTTTTATGTTTTCTTTCTAGTGTCAATTTTGTTTAATAATTTTTCTATTAATTTGTTTGTGGTATAATTTCAACATATAGTTATGGATAACTATACTTTTTATTTACCTGATAACTTCTATTAGTATGCATGGATAACTATTGTGTTCGTTGGTTGATAACTTGTAGTCATATGTTTGGATAACTTCTGTTTTTAAATAGTATATTAATGTTTAGTGTTTGGTAACTTTTTATATATACGCATTGATAACTGTAGATTTAACTAGTGGGTAACCTTTTATTTTTGTATGCATTGATAAGTGGTGTGTTATGTGATGGATAACTTGTACTCATATGCATGGATAACTTCTGTGTTATCTTGTGGATATTTTATACTCATATGCATGGATAACTTGAAAACCACAGAATGTACAATATGAACTATCATACATAGAAACAACAAATATATCGTTTTCATTTTGTGTTACATAAACTTTCTAGATTTGATATCCTAGGAGCTTCAACCTTTCCTGGCATTTGCGGATGGTGTGACCTTTTGCACCGCAGTGGCTGCATTTCTTTGATTTCTTTGTAGCAAGGTCTAGTGGATTTTTGTTTGCTATTTGTCGTGGTCGCCCTTTGGTTACTGACTTCTCCGGGTTTTGTATGTGCTTTGTTGATGACATGTGAGATCCTGATGTGCTTGTTGTTTGAAGTGCTGCATAGTTGCTTGTTGACTGTGCCCTGTTTGGTGGTGCAGTTGTCGAAGGTGTCACGCTTGCTTCGTTTGGAGCACTAGACGATGGCATAGTAATAGCTTCATGTTTGGCCTCTCTTTTCTTCTTATCTTCTATTCTTGCTATCACATCTAGCTCTTGTTTCATTTCCTTCAAGTGTTTCTTGATGCTTTTTCTTCCATCATCTGTCTTTACTCCTGTCTTTGCAGCTCTGGCAAACTCTTGTCTGTATGATGCAAACACCATCATATTTCTTGATTCTTCAGGCATCTCTTTCTTCCCTTGTTTATGTGTGTCTTGTGGTTCAGCTAGGATAGTTTCCGCGTTGTAACATCCCAGCATTTAGGAACTAACGAAGGGTAGATTTATGAAATTGAAATATTGCATGCATTCATCTGTGAAAATGTGGGAAAAAAATTCGCCAAATAAAAACCTAAAGTGATCAAGGTTTCTTTCATACTTTGAGATTAGATTTAGTCTTAAAGAATGATTGTTATAGACTTTGATATGATCTTTGTGGAAATATGTGTTTTGGGAAATGAAATTTGAATTTAAAACTTGAGTGTTTGAATTATAATTCAAATGTTTTTGAATAATGTTTGAATCTTGATTTAATTAAGAGTTAACCAATTTAACTCAAACTTTATTTAAAGAAAGCAATTAAGAATATGAATATTTGTTTCATATTTTCATTTAATAAATAAGATACAAAAATGTAACTTATTAAAATCATCCACAATATTCACCATAGCCAATAAATAAAGAATAAGAATATTTCTTTATTGATAAGAGTATAATCTTTATTACAAAATAATAAAATGAAGATTACAAAAGAATAAAACTAAAATTACAAAAGCATAAATAAGATTACATTGGACTATTCTATAAAGAAAAATCTTCATCTTCAAATCTGTACCTGCAAAATAAACACAAACAAAATAAAGGAAGTTAAGGTTAAATTGTATTACTCTCAGACTTGTCAGTGAAATGCACTGATCAAGGTTCATCATTGAGTAATCTTATAAAAAGGGGCAAGTTTCACCAATATGAAAGGATGAATCTTTCATAATTTTAAGACAGAAGTCAAATGACAGCAAGGAGGGGCAAGTTTCACCAGCCAAGTAAAAGTAATCAGATGAAACTAACTTTCAAAAATTCTGAACATATCCACATCTGTGCAGCAAGTACACAAGTAGCACACACACCAAACTGCATGGTGTGTGCTGTCAACAACAGAGAAGCAGCAAGACCAAACAAAACTGTCAAACACAGTCATGGGAAACCAAACCCCCACATCATTTCCTTGCTTCTACACATCAAGCACAGCAGCTCGCAGCTAAACCAAGCACAACAGCCAGCAGCCAAACCAACCAAAGCCCAGAATCACATCACCAGGATGGTCACATAAGGAGGGGAAAGATCAGGTGGATAGCAAGACCAAGGTTAAGCCATCAGGATCAGAAGATGATGGGCTAGATCAAGGACAAGACAGGAGCTAGATATACCAGGGGAGCACAAGATCAACCACAAGATCAAGCTACCACAAGATCCACCACTAACAACCACAACATCAAGTGACAGTGGTGAGTACATATACCATCATGTGATTTATCTGTCTAAGATTAGACAAGCATACATGATCTGTATCATATTCAAACTCTCAGAAAGCACCCAAATGGGGTGAATCCATCACTAAGATTTTAAACTCTAAAAGCAAACATCAAAGTACAAGGATCCAACCAAAACTCAAAACAACATCATTGATTTGGCTATCAAGCTATATTTAATTCAATAATAAATATAGCTAAGATTTCACCTCTAGGCACATCTCTAAGATAAGAGTAGCACCTTAGAAGTAAATCTTTTGGATCCATATAAATAATCAAGCCTACCATCATTTTCCAAGCTTTGATCCAAGAAACAGTAGCTGGTACCATTACCAGAACCATCCATATGAATCAACTAGATAGAGCATAATCCCTAAGCCTCAGACCAACATCATTGGTCTTAGGGATTTCAAAAAAAGAACATTTATACTTATATTTTAATGCCAGACTTGTCTTAAGCTTAAACCAACCAAAACAATGGATTATAATTAATCTTGTGTGACATACAAAGATGGTGCCACAAGAACAATTTTACATGAATCAGAATAAGCATTCAATCTTCACAGATTCAATCAATCTACCAATCATTTTCCTGTCATTAAAGGAATCATAATTAGGACATTCCTAGGTATATCTTCACTGTCTGAGATCATTGTGATCTCAAACCACACATGAATTCTCAAGCCAACAACACTAGGACAGTGATTTCATCACACCATACTCATTATTATTAACCAAGTAATGACAGTGGTAAGTTATCAAACCCACTAACTATACCAGGCATTGATTTCTGAGCAACTATATCATCTGAATCATATTAAATCTAAGCATAAAATCATCTGATAAGCCACCAAAACCATTATAGTTCATCTTAAGCAGCAAGTCTCAAGCTAATAATCATTTAGCATGCTTAGAGACCATCCACACATGATCTAATCCATCCAGTATATGATCAACAACAGGATATGAACCCTAAATGGAATAAATCATCTTAATCAGGACAAGACAGTAACCAGAGAGGTCACTGCCAACATCTAGCATAGGATGAGCGAGCACAGAGAGCACAAGGGGGAGAGGAAAAGAACTCACCAAAGGTCCTCGCTGAAGACTAGAAGAGGAAGCAGTGGTGGCCGACAACCATGGCGGCACGGGAAGCACCCCCAGGGGGGCTCTGCGACCCATACAGCTATACGGCGGCGACCATGGCCACGCCTAGTGGCAAGATGAATCACGACGACGCACGACGGCAGCGGCAGCGCCAAGATCCACCGCCTTTGTGCATCGATCTGTCGCAGGAGAGCTCCATGCTTAAATCCTGTTGGGCAGGAGGGATGGGCGTAGTAGACAACCTCCTCCTGCACCACGGCGGCAACCAGAACGGTCCACAAAGGCGGGAATCGTCGACGGCGACATCACCGACCACGGGGTGGGGGATAGAGGAGGAGAGGAGTGAGCTCGAGGGTGAGAGGCAGTGAGGGAGTGGGCTGAGTTGGGCCAGAACCCTTCGGGGTGTCTATTTTGACTATGCCTAATGGGCCATAAGGGCCCAATAGGATTAAGCCAGCCCAAAAAACCTTTAAGGCCTATTTTCAATAAATAGCAAAATGCCCCTGAAATTAATTAAATTCTAGAAAATAAAATAAAAGTCCAAAATTATAAATAAAATATTTTTGGATTCAAAAAAATCCAAACTATCCAAATAAATAAAGATATAAAATTTTAGACATTTAAGTTTTATTAAGAATTTTGTAATTTATATATTCCTTATGGAATTTTACAAAATTATTGAAAGATGATAAAAATAAATAAAAATCACTTTCATTATAAATTAATATTGTTGTATTTTTGAAAAATACTAAATAAATATTTAATAACATTTTTTGATATTTAAGTGATAATTCCTAAAAGAACTATTAAATTAATAAAAGTCATATAAAAGGGAAATAAAATAAAATAATACAATATATATTATAAATATAAAAAATAAAATTTATAATTCCTTTATTATTTAAAAAGATTTTTTATAATAATGGGGAGAATGCATATCAAATTAAATGATGCATTACATTACTTTGCATAATCATTTTGCTTCTTTAAATATTGTCCTTACCGAGCAATAATGATGTTTTTGTAGACATAGAAGCTCAAGGTCCAGTGCAAGCATCAGACTTCACTACCTTCCCATCACAAGGCAAGTTCATCACTTGCTCATATCTTTTGAAGAGTCTTTATCAAAGTATTTGCAAATTGTGTGTTATCATATATACTCTAAAATAAATAAAATATTAATTTCACAAATAAAGAAATCATAGATATCATCCTAAGTGATGATATAATGAAGCAATAGAACTTAGGGTTCTATTTGCAACAATGATGATCAATTAGGGACTTAATAACCCTGACATCAGTGATTCTAGCGCCGTATATTACTGTTAGCCATGAGATTTGGAATGGGACAGAGAAGTCAGCTGTATCTTCTTCCTCTCGCATGAAGCCAAATGTGCAGGTCGTGGCTGTTATCCTCGTAGCATGCATATTAATTGGTAATTCGTAGAGGATATGCAGCATATGGGTGGGAACTCTCATCGTCCCATGATAGTTCTGGCATCTAACTGTTTGTACAAACCATTGCCGTAATTCATTATGTGGGCATGGTGTACACCAAGGAGTCATGCGAGGTCGCAAAGGGTCCAGTGATTGGCTTGGACCAACTACTGGGCCCCACATCATGGAATTGTGGACGAGAAAGTACGCCTGGTTATGCAACAAGGAGTTGATATCTCATGGGTAAAGTAACGCACCTCTGCAGAGTGTAAGAATTGTAACTTGTTACTCCCTATTCCGGGAAGGAGCTACGAACGCGGCAGCAAAGGAACTCCATGAAAGTTCTCGTCAACCTGTGAAGGCTGATGGTCATAGATTTTTATAATAAAATCAATCTTTGAAGAAATATTTACAAAAATTGCATAGTGCCAAGGATTTATAATCCGAGGTGGTAATTAGAGCATCAAACTTCCCACCTTGCATATAATGAACTTGTTGGGTAACGCTGTTACTCATCCTTTCCTTTGATCCCTTGCTTAGACTCTGAGGATCTCGAAGACGTGCCAATGTATGCAGCTGAATGTCAAGAAGATGTCTTCTACGAGGAGCCTGGCCTGTTAGGAGGTGTTGAAGGAGTGGATTAAGAAATCCGCTATGGTTTTGACGATAACGAGTCCAACTAGTATCCTAATTAGTAGTAACCAACTGAGCCGAGCAGCACGAACTCTATAGAATAAACTGTTGAGCTCAACTCCTAGTCGGAGTTGGTACTTCTGAATTCCGCTGAAACACTGATATTTTGGTTTGTAAGTTGAATCTTTTGGAAATCTTGCACTTCCGGTATTGTAATAATAACGTGTGTATGTTTGTAATATAGACCCACAAAGTTTCTGTTGTACCACTCTGAGGGATGTGATATTTACGGAACGGTGTTCTGTGGATGTTATGTCAACGACTATAGTGTACTACACATGCAGTGGTATGCTGGGTCACCGCACGCGTCCAATGTCCACCTTTTCAGTATGTACATATCTGGGATTTGATGGACTTTTATATGCGTCATCACTTTTATAATGTGGCACCATAGCATACCATCACGATCGAATTTGCAGCAGTTGCATTCATGCGGTGACCCGGCATACCACTGCATGATGCAGTATACTATAGTCGTGGACATAACACCAATGAAACATCGTTAACTAGTATTACATCCCTCAGAATGGCACAACATTAACACAGCGGGTCCAATACATGGCTAAAGGTTACAACTCACTCTTTACACAAGATCCAGAGAACACTCTAGGTTAAAGAGAGAGAAAGAACTTCTTACGAGGAAGAATCAAAGATAAACCATGCAAGAACTAATATATTATTTAGACTAGTATGTTAACTAAGGGATTAGCATTGCTGCTATTGCAATACACTACAGAATTAGGTTCTTTGGCTAGGGTTTATATTCCTATCTAATCAGTAACTTCGTATTCACTTGAGTTGAGGTATATGTTAACTTCCTTGTCTTTGAAGAACCTTAGCTTTGAATGATGAGTCTTGGAGCATAACTTGATGTAGATGTTGTCTATCCCGGCTTCAGAATCTAGCAAGGGTTAAGAAGATACTTTGAGTACGAGCGTACTCAGCAAATTCACTAGAAAAGAAGTGTTTTATGCACTATAACTACAGCCACAGACCATAAATTGTAGGCCATGCAAGTTTTCGTAAACATTTCTTTAAAGGTTGCTTTTATTCTAAAAAGCTATGTCCGTCAGCCTTCACGGGTTTACCAGAACTTTCATGGAGTTCCTTTCCCGCCCCGTTCGCAGCTCCTTCCCGGAACAGGGAGTAACAAGTTACAGTTCTTACACTCTGCAGAGGTGTGTTACTTTACCCATGAGAGATCAACTCTTTGTTGCACAACCGGGCAACTTATTCCCGTCCACAATTCCATGATGTGGGGCCCAGAAGATGATCCAAGCCAATCACTGCCCCCTTCGCGACCTCGCATGCCTCCTTGGTGTACACCATGCCCACATTAAGGATTACGACAATGGTTCGTACAAACCGTTAGATGTCAGAACTATCGTGGGACGTTGAGGGTTCCCACCCATATGCTGCATATCCTCTATGAATTACCAATTAATATGCACGCTACGAGGATAACAACCACGACCTACACATCCGGCTTCATGCAAGAGGGAAAAGATACAGCTGACTTCTCCGTCCCATTCCAAATCTCATGGTCAACGCGTAATATACGGTGCAGGAATCACTGGTGACATTGGTTGTTTAGTCCTAGTTATGTAGTTCTGAACAGTGGTATTCCAACTGACATATTTAATAGATTAGCTGATCACCCTGGATCAGTAACCAATAGTTCACATTATTATTGAAAATAGTATTTTCAGACCTTTTTCAAATGCAGGTGATGACAACATTGGATTTGTAAAATAATTTACAGAAAATAAACAAAGGACATGAGCAAGTGTGAACTTGCCTTTTGTGATTGCAAGATTATGCACTCACGGTCTTCAAGACAATATAAGATCCAAAATCTGAAATCGTCATCATTGGTCCGGTAAGGACTAATGTTTAAAGAAGCAACATGCTCTTATGCATAAGTAATGTGATGCATTTTATAAACATGAATCCCGGGGATAACGTTGTTTTAGGGTTTGGATTCCGAAAATGGTTACTTTAGAATGTGTTGTCCCTTTTAGATAAATTTCATAATTGTGCTTCTTATTGAGGCTTGTGAGTGTGTGTGAGACAATCATAAAATTGTAGTATCATAAAACAATGGGACACACACAAAAGGTGAAATGCTACTCAAGATTGTTTATATAAGAGTTCTTGTTTGGAGTGGCAAAAAGGATAACCTTCGAAGAAAAAGTTTCTTTTCTAAGGTCTAAACAAGCTTTGTGGTTAGTTGAGCTTGGTCGAAGTTATTTATGCTTGCTTGAATGGTTTGGGTTTGAGATGCTTTATGATTTAACTATATCAGACCAAAGTTAACTATAAAATATATAATAATGTTTATAGTATTATATTTAGAGTCTTGGAGACTAAAGTTAGCTTTAAAATATAGATAGTTTGAAAGTATCATGCTTATAACATTTGTACCTTGTGTATTTGGGAATGTTGCCTTAAAGTTATTTAAGAATGGTTATATTTTTACTTGTTGTTGTGTTTTTCTTGATTTTATAATGGAATAGTATTATTTACCTTGTTAAGGATGAGTGATTATATTTTGAAGTAGAACAAGATTTCTTGTTTCCTTATAAAGGTGTGATTGTAGTTTGTGGATAAATAAATAGTACCAGGGACTACTCATGAATTATCTTTGGATTTAGTCCATTATAAGGTTTTATTTGATTTAGATATCATTCTTGAAGATTTTTGAATTGTTAAAGATCTTTTTAGAATAGAAAATATTCATATTGTAGAAAGATAATTCAATATAATAGTATTTATAATGTTTTGAATCATTATGACTTAATATTATTAATCTTCAAGACTAATACTATTTATTGGACTTAATTTACTCATTTTAGAAATATTAACAGATTTTATTTATCCTTATATGAATTATTAAGTAAGTAAATAAGTTTAAATTTGAGTTATTAAAGTATTCGAATTTTTATTTAACTCAAAAGCGGAATATTATATTTTTAATATGTAAATATTATTTTTGTGATCATTTTGGTATATTATATTTATTTTTGTGATTTATAAATAATAAAATATGATTTTTACAATTCTTATTACTTTATAATTACTTAATAAATAATAAATATTTACTTAAGTGAAATACTAATACTCCCTCCGACCCATATTAGTTGACTCCAATTTGGATGTATCTATCACAAAAACTTGTCTAGATACATCCAAATTGAAGTCAACTAATATGGGTCGGAGGGAGTACATGATTATAGTTTTAAATTATAATTCTTATTTTCCTAAGATTTTTGGTATTCTATTTATATTTTTAGCATTTACCATTATTAAAATATGAATTATTCAAGTTTATTACTTATAAAACCTTTATTAAATAATATTTATTTAAATAATCATCATATTAATATTTGATAATGATTTTAAGTTATAGATTTTATTTTTCTGAAAATTTTCATATATTATACACATTTTTCTGAATTATGAATCAAAAGTTATTAATTAAACAAGATTTAATCATTTATTTGATTACTGGAATATTAATAACTGAGCTTATAACATTTTATTTATTTCTTAAATAGGTTTTAACTTTTTACAGCGCACCCACACTTAGCCTAAGTCACGGCGGTGCTCAACGGTGAATCAATGATAATGGCCACGGCGGCCGAGGAAAAGGAATGCTTGATCCTAGGTGAGTAAGTCCACGACGACGCGTCCAACGGTGGCTACTACGGGGCGAGGGGTGGTCGGACTTGACCGTAACGATGAACTCCGACGAGCTAGGGTTTCGGGTGAGGAAGGAAAATGGTTCTGGAGAGCGAGACTGGAGACGAGATAGGTATGAGAAGATAGAGGAGGATGCGACGATCTTATCTACTCCTCCCAGAGACGGCGGCATGCATCGTAGCGCGACGGTCGATCGACGGCGGAGCTCCAGCCAGCGAGCTGCTTCCAGTAGGCGAGGTAGACGACGAAGTCGTTTTTGCAGAAAACCCCCTAGCATTTCTTTCCCTTCAACCCGCAGTCCCCCTTTGGTCCCACCCATCAGTGACAGAAAAGGACGAGTTGACTGGCTGCTGGGCTTCTTGTGGGCAGCACATGGGCATCAGATAAGGAGAGAGGGGTTGGGCCACGGCCAGGTCTTGTTTTTATTTGTTTCCCATTTTTTATTTTTTGTTTTCCTTTTCAGATTTGTATATAATTTTTAATTTGAACTTTTCTTTGTAGAATTTATTTGTTGGATAATTGTAGTAATACTAAAATATATTTAGTATCATTTGTGAACTTTTCTTATATAATCTTTTTATATTTCTTTTATTTTCTCAATATGAACCCCTTTTAATATTTTGTAGAAGTTTTTCTCATTATTTATCTGTCCACTTTCAACCATGGTTTTCTTAAATTATATTTTCTTATTTGTTTATAAAATTTAACTCTAGTTGGCTCATAGTTTGAATAGAAATTTTTATATATAACGATCCTATATCATTATTTGATGTGTGAAATACAAAAGAATTTAATATAGTTAATACTACTTCCATTAATTTAGAAAATGGCAATGTATATATTCTAACATAAAAGTGTAGGGTTTGAGTTGTAAATGTTTATCCTAGGGTTTAGGGTTTTTATCATACTTATATTCCTTTGTAGATATGAGTAAAGATTTAATGACTAAGCATATTGTCTTCTATTTGTGATATTTGATAACATCATCCTTTTTAAAATAGAAAGTTATATTTAGTATGTTTCATAAAAAGGAATTGATATAGATACTATTAAGCACATATAATTATGATAATTAGAATTGAAAGAGACGTGCTTATGTGATCTGTTATAGGAAAGTATTCCTATAAAATGGTATTAACATAAGATGATGAATCAATTCCTAGAATGGACATTATACTTGGTTTAAGATTTAGAGTTGGTTGTTTAACAAGAATGTCTATTTTTCCATTCTTCACCATCCTTGACCTTTAATTAAAGAATTACTTTTCTAGATATAATGCTTCTTCCTATCCATCATCATAGTTAGTATGATGAGCTTTACTCCTCAAGAATGTTCTTATTCACCTTTAATTCTTCTAAACTTATGGATGAATCCAATGTGACGAGGTTTAATCTCATCAATGCCCATTGTTGTGGACTTGGGTTTTGGAGAAGATGGGGATGCTGGAGATCGTGGAACGGTTAGCAAACAAGCAACACGGGGACACGAGGTTTACCCAGGTTCAGGCCCCCGGAGGGAAAACCCTACTCCTGCTTGTCTGCTCTTGATTACGGCGGAACCGAAGGTTACAGGGGTGCGCAGATGCAATCTAGCGTGGAGGTGTGTATGCGAAAGTATGAGAGAGAGGCTCTAGGTCGTGCCCTCCTAGCCTTTATATAGATTCAGGCAGGTCCCGGGCATAGATCTAGTCGGTTACAAGTTCTAGGGTTTTACCCCTTTGAATTTCCTATCTGCACTAGTCTTTCTCTCCAAGGATCCGAAGGCGTCATGGGCCTTGGCCACCCGAAAATCTTCATGGGCCAGCGTACATCTACCGTGGGCCTTCCTTGGGCTGGACCAGGTATGCTAGGATCACGTACCCGTAGGGTATAACCATGTCAGTAGCCCTCGAGTGATTAGTCGAATCATAGATTCAGTTGAGGACTCTTCAATCCTTCGGGTGCAACTATGTATTAACAGTATGCGTGTAGGGATTGTTGATGCGTGTGCCTGACTCACCCGACGGATCAGGGTCAGCTAACTGTCTTAGGACGAAACAACACGATCTTCCTCAGGTTCAAGTCCCTCAACTCGAACCCGGAACATATGCTGGCGTAATTCGACTCAGGCCACGGAGGACTTACAGGAGTGGAATTCCAGTGATTTTAACTGATGTACCCAACGCGTCCGTCGGGATTTTTCATCGCGCCTGCTGGCACGGGTTTATACTAGCAGAGCGCAGTCGTGTGCGTTGCCAGACCATCAAATGATATCTGTAGGTCTTATCTTTGTGTCGCAGACACAACATCTGAATGTTTATCACCGCGGAGGTGTTTCGGGTGGCCAAGGAGATCGTTGCTCACTCAGCGTCTTGTTGGGGCAGAGTTGCCGAAAAGTTTTTGCATGCTGATCTGAAAGATCACAGTCGAAGAATTCATAGGGTGCACGACCAGCGCTCCCTATGAGAGTAGCCCCCGAGTGTCTGTTCGAGTCGTAGACTCGAGCGGAGACTTTAGTTCAAACATTGTTCAGTTGTTAAGTCCGTAGGACACAAAAAAATTCGGATGCTTAAATCCATCCTTCCTATGGGAGTAGCCCCCGAGTCCGTAATGGAGTCGTAGACTCGATGTAGGAATCGAAGAAATAGTTCGTTTTTATTCATATTTCGGGTGCACGGTCAGCGCTCCTAATAGGAGTAGCCCCCGAGTATTTAGTCGAATCGTAGATTCGAGTTAGTACTCTTAGCTTTGAAGCCGAAGAAATTGTAGTTGTTGCTAGTATAGCTTTTGATGACATCAGTGCTGACGATCAATGACCTCAAGCATCTGCTGCGCCAGAGATGACTTGACTGGACGAACATGGGTCCCACTTGCTGACCATGAATTGAACGGTCACGCGCGGCGTGGAGATAATTACGGCGTCTCCTCGATTTCCGTGCGTAGTGGACGGCGTGGTAACGACGGTTCGTTGTGATGCTGACACGTGTATGGCCAGATCTGTCATTGGCGTTAGGTCTTCTTGATGGACGGTTGCCGTGCGTCGTTTTCGTCGTTTCCGTGGCTATAAGGCAGTATGCCGAACAGGTCGTAGATTTGTTTGAGCAGCGTGCTCAAGTTATTCTTCAGGATAGGTAGTACCTGTAAAAGAAATAGATGTAAAATTTGTATATTTCGACTGGGCGTGTTGTGCCCTTTGTTATAAAGGTTTGTTTGTTGTGAGCACGCAGTGCTTTGTTTGAGTACGTGTCCTTTTCGTTTGCCTGACGTTGACAGCTACTCAGGTGTACACGTGTGATCCTCGGTCGATGAAATCGTGAGGTGGGGGGAGCCCCCGAGTGCGTTTGTAGCATAAAGTAAAGTTGCAAATAGCGAAACGAAATTTTGGGGAGAGACACTTAGCTTTATTTATATCGTAATGGAGGAAGTACATTATTCGGCTGAATAGCCTTGGCTGAAAAGCCTTATTGAAAGTAAAGGGGTAGGTAGCTAGGGGTAGAATCGTCGCAAGTGCGCGATGTTCCATGGGTTGGAGTATGCGACTCCAGACTCCACGTGCTTGAGGCGATAGGCGCCACCTGGGATGACCTCGGTGATGATGTAGGGTCCTTCCCATGGTGACTCGAATTTCTTCGGTCGCTCTTGCTTGAGTCGCAAGATGAGGTCTCCTTCGACGAAGGACCTTGGGCGTAGCCGGCGGCTGTGGTAGTTGCGGAGACTCTGCTGGTACACCGCTGATCGAGCTGCTGCTATGTCTCTTGCTTCGTCGAGTGTGTCGACGGCGTCTTCGAGTGCAACCGTGGATTCGGCTTCGCTATAAGCGACGACCCGAGGGGCCTGGTGGCGTACTTCGGCTGGTAGCACGGCTTCGGCCCTATGCACCATGAAGAACGGTGTGTAGCCGGTGGAGCTGTTTGGCGTAGTACGCAAACTCCATAGGACGGATGGCAGCTCTTTCGTCCAGGCTCCAGCCTTTCGTTCGAGTGGGCTCATGAGGCGCTTCTTGATGCCAGCGCCGATTAGGCCGTTGGCCTTTTCGACCTGCCTGTTCGTTTGCGGGTGAGCCACTGAGGCGTATGTGATGTTGATCCCGAGGCCTTCGAAGAAGTCTTGGAATTCTTTGGAGATGAAGTTTGATCCATTGTCGGTGATGATGCTGTGCGGTACGCCGAACCTGTAGACAATGGACTCGAAGAACTTGACGGCGGTCTTGCCCTTTTGGTTGGTAATCGGCATGGCCTCGACCCACTTGGTGAATTTATCGACTGTGACCAAGAGGTAAACGTGCCCCCCTTTCGAGGACTTTGGCAGTTTGCCGATCATGTCGAGGCCCCATTGGGCAAAGGGCCAGGCTATAGGTATGGGTCTGAGCTCTGACCCGGGTGCGTGCGGTTTGTCGGCGAACCTCTGGCACCCGTTACATCTTCGGACGATGTCCTTTGCGTCGCTCATGGCCGTTGGCCAGTAGAATCCAGCTCGTAGAGCTTTGGCGACAAGGGAGCGGCTGCCTGCATGATGGCCGCAGATGCCCTCGTGGATGTCTTGGAGGATGGCTTTCCCGTCACTGATGGTGACGCACCTTTGTAGTACACCCGTAATACTGCGCTTGTACAGCTCGCCATTGATGATGGTGAAGGCTTTTGACCGACAAGATATGCGTCGGGCATCTGTCGGGCTATCAGGCAGTTCTCCGTTTATCAAGAACTGGAGGTATGGTCGCGTCCAAGTTTCTTCGACTGCCATGACCTACATCAGGTTGACCATAGCGACCTCTGTGTCCAGTTTCTCGGGTCCTTCGTGTTCTTCGGGCAGCGTAGCCCCCGAGTGTTCTGCTTCTGCGGGTGATCCCTTGGGGAATTTCCGCTTGATGGATGGCACGCAGATCTGTTCGAGGAACACACCCGGTGGCACCTTTGCGCAGGTGGAGCCGATGTTGGTGAGTCTATCGGCTTCCTCGTTGCTTTCTCTTCCGACGTGCCAAAGCTCGCAGCCGTCGAATTGTCCTTCGAGTGCATTGTAGAGCGCGTGGTACGCGATCATGTTTTCGGCGTGTGCGTCGCACTCGTTCATCGTCTGCTGGACGACGAGGTTGGAGTCACCGTAGATGACCAGGCGCGTTGCGCCGCAGATCTTTGCCATCCTCATGCCGTGGATGAGGGCTTCGTATTCGGCCTCGTTGTTGGAGGCTCGGAATTTCATCCGGAGGACGTACTTCATCTGGTCGCCCTGCGGGGAGGTCAGTATGACCCCGGCTCCTGCTCCAGCTTCACGCTTGGAGCCGTCGAAGTGCATTGTCCATGACTGCGACATGTTTGGGGTGTCTGGCAGCTGCAGCTCCATCCAATGTACGAGGAAGTCCGAGAGGACTTGAGATTTGATTGCGAGTCGCTTCTCGTAGATGATGTCCAGAGGTGACAGCTCAATGCCCCACAGGGCCACGCGTCCTGTGGCCTCTGGTTTATTCAGGATGCTGTTCAGGGGTGCCTCGTAGATGACCATCACCTGGTGCTCCTGGAAGTAATGGCTCAGCCGTCGAGCCGTCATGAACACGCCGTAGGCGAGTTTCTGGTAGTGAGGGTATCTCTGATTTGTTGGCGTCAGTACCTCGCTGAGGTAGTAGATTGGGCGTTGGACCCCGTGGGTCTTGCCTTCTTCGGGTCGTTCGACCACTAGCACGGTGCTGACCACCTGGTGTGTGTCTGCTATGTACAGCAGCAGAGGCTCGCGCTCCTTTGGCGTGACCAGGACGGGCGAGGTGGAGAGAAGCCGTTTGAGGCTTTCGAACGCATCGTCGGCTTCGGGCGTCCACTCGAATTTATCTGCCTTGCGTAGCAGCTGGTAGAATGGCAGGGCCTTCTCGCCCATGCGGCTGATGAATCTACTCAACGCCGCTATTCGTCCTGCGAGCTGCTGGACACCCTTGAGGTTTTTCGGCTTCTCCATCACCATGATGGCTCTGATTTTCTTCGGGTTCGCCTCGATCCCTCGTTGAGAGATGAAGTACCCAAGCAGCTGACCCGATGGGACGCCGAAGGCGCACTTTTCGGGGTGATCCTGTAGTGATCGAGGTTGTCGAACGTCTTGCGGAGATCGTTGATAAGTGTCCTTGCCTCCCTGGTTTTTATGACTATGTCGTGGACATAGACTTGAACGTTGCGACCAATCTGGTCCTTGAGGCATGCCTGCATGCATCGCTGGTATGTGGCACCTGCGTTCTTTAGCCCGAAGGGCATTGTGTTGTAGCAGAACACTCCGAACGGTGTGATAAACGCTGTTTTCTCCTGGTCTTCAACCTTGAGTCGAATCTGGTTGTAGCCTGAGTAGGCATCGAGGAAGGAGAGTTTCTCGCAACCTGCAGTCGAATCGATGATCTGATCGATCCGAGGAAGAGGGAAGTGGTCCTTTGGGCAGTGCTTGTTTAGCGACGTGAAATCCACGCACATTCGCAGGATGTCCGTGTCCTTCTTTGGGACCATCACTGTATTTGCAAGCCACTCGCTTTCTTTGATTTCCCTGATGAAGTCTGCAGCGAGTAGTCTGTTGATTTCTTTGCCGATAGCTTTGGCCCGTGGCTCGGACAGTCTCCGGATGGACTGCTTGACGGGCTTGGTGTCTGGAAAGATGTTGAGTGCGTGCTCGGCGAATTCCCTGGGAACTCCTGGCATGTCCGCAGGACACCAGGCGAAGATTTCCCAGCGCTCACGGAGGAATTCGGCGAGCGCGCCTTCCTATGCGGGGCTGAGGTCGTTGGCGATCAGCGCCGTCTTGGAGGCATCCATCAGATGGACTTGCACCTTCTTTGTGTTGACGGTGGCAGGTGCGTTTTGTCGTGCGACTGGGGGTGCCCCATTGTCCGTCACCTCGCGGAGCCTTAGGAGCTCCTCCTGCATGCCGAATGACTGGGAGATTCTGTTGAAATCTCTGTCGCATTGGTCCGATCGGGTGAAGCTCCCGTGGATTGTGATGATGCCCTTTGGTCCTGGCATCTTGAGTAGCAGGTATGCATAGTGTGGGACAACCAAGAACCTTGCGAATGCTACACGCCCGAGGATGGCGTGGTACTGTGATGGCCAGTCCACCACTTCGAATTCGAGTCGCTCCAGCCGGAAGTTTTCCGGCTTGCCGAAGATGACATCGAGCCATATTTTGCCCAGGGGGAATATGCCCTTCCCTGGAACGATGTCGTGGAACGTTGTGTCTGACTGTTCCAGGCTGCACTGCGGGATCCGCATTGCTGCTAGAGTGCTCGCGAACATCAGGTTGATGCCGTTGCCGCCATCCATGAAGACGCGACTCATCTCGAAACCTCCGATCCGCGCCTCCAGCACCAGGGCAGCATGACCTGGGCGAGGGATCTGGCAAGGGTGATCCGAACGACTGAACGTGATGTAGTACTCCGATCCGCTGAGGTACTCAGGGATGACGGGTGGAGTTGCCACGGCCAGGTTGATTTGTCGGGTGATTTTCTTTTGCACCCTATTCGTGGGGCGCCCCTTCTGGATCATCAGTGCTCCTTTCGGCTGGGGATACCCGTTCCCAACGTTGTTCTGTGCTCGTGCGACTGGTTGGTTCGGGCCTCCTACAGGTGGCGGTGGAGGAGCTCCATGCGCTATTTCACCTGGCGCGGGTGCGTTTCCGAACGCAAGGATTGGGGCTTGCTGCCTCATCTGCACCATGCTTTCGCTGAGTTTCTGGAACTCGCGGCAGTCCTTGAGCATGTGGCTCGCCTTCTTTTTGCCATCCTGCTTGTCGATGTAGAAGTGGATGGTGCATGGACCCGAAATCTTTTCGTATGTTGAGGGTCTGTTATCGCGTTCGCGGCGTTGCCACGACTGCGCTGGGCGTCCCCCGTCGCGGAAGTTTCCTCCGCGGTATCCGCCGCTATTGCGGTTGCCGTCGTTACGGCGATCGGCGTAGCCATCCGCGACCATGTCGGGTCCGTCGCGATCGTCGTAGACGCGCGATCTTCTTTTGCTACGGCGCTCTCGCCGTTGACCGTAGTCGTCTTCTTCTTCCGATTGTGCTCGGTGAATGGAATCTTCGCCGTCAGCCCACCTGTTGGCGATGTCCATGAGGTGGTCGAGTGTTTTGGGCTTGACGCGTCCAAGTTCCTCCTTGAAGTCTTGGCGCTTGACGTTGTCCCTGAAGGCGTCGATGGCCCTCTCTTCGGAGATGTGGGTTGTGGAGTTCTTTGTGTTGGACCAGCGTAGTATGTACGAGCGAATGGATTCACATGTTCGTTGAGTGCAGGCTCGCAACTCTTCGATTGAGGCGGGCCTCTTGCTGGTGCCCTTGAAGTTTCGGATGAAGCTGTAAGCTAGCTCATCCCAGCTTCGGATGGACCCTGAAGATACGATGCTGAGCCAGATCCGAGTTGCACCTGTCAGCTGCAGCTGAAGGCATTGCATGGCAATCTCCTTGTTTCCACCGTGCAGTTTGACGGATGATAAGTGGTCACTGAGCCAAGCATTTGGGTATTGAGTGCCGTCGAACTTCGGAGTATCCGAAGGAAGCTTGAAGTTGCGCGGCATCTTCGTTCGCCGAACAGATCTACTGAAGCATCGGGCTCCGCAGAGTTCTCCTTCGTCTTCGTCCATCTCGGACTCAGACGAGCATGCGTGTTTAGCTCGCGCTTTGTCGATTTTGCGCTGCGTGAGCGCGTCTCTGGCGTCGTAGTCGCGGTTACGGTGGCGCGAACTCTTCTTCCTTCGAGGAAGGTCATGTTCTTCTTCTTCTTCAGATGAAG
This sequence comes from Avena sativa, assembly GCA_916181665.1. NCBI lineage: Eukaryota > Viridiplantae > Streptophyta > Magnoliopsida > Poales > Poaceae > Avena > Avena sativa. The sequence goes on along the minus strand of OV702294.1, from coordinate 157,001,049 downwards.
GGGTTGGGCTATGGTCGAACCTGACCGGAGCTTTCTTCTTCGGCTCCGTGGGACCTTCCTGGTGGAGCGCAGCTCCGACGAGTCCGAGTCCGGTGAGTGCGGACTTGTGCATGGCCCTCTTTGGGTCTCCCTCTGGAGGTGGGTGAGCTGCGAGGTACGCAGTGGCTGCCATGATCGCAGCCTGCGGCGTTTTCGGGATGACGTTGTCGTCGGCATCCATCTCCATGAAGGATGTGTGGAGGGTTCGGGTCACCTCCCGGCGCTCCTTGGGGTCCATGTTCTCCACCCGAGAGCGGTGCTTGTTGCCTTGGTTGGCGTTCGAGCTGGAGCCGATGCCCATGGTGGAGAGCGCAGCTCGTCGCGCGCTGGACTCTGAGGCTGCTTGCTTGCGTTTGTCGAGCACCTCCTGCATCTTGACCTGCATCTTGTGCTCCTCGATCAGGAGCAGGTGGTAGGCCATCAGTAGATCTCGGGAGGAGTCTGCAGGCAGGACTATGTTGCCTGCCATGGCGTTGCGGGCTTGGGCCCATCCTTCTTTGCTAAGGCGGATGACATGGCCGTTGTTTTCCCCTTCGGGTGGGGGGGACTGGCTTCTTCTATTCCCGCCGTTTCGTTCTGGCGGGTTAGGTGGCGGGTTGGGCGGCGGGTTGGGTGTTTGCTGATCCACGTCGCTCTGGATGACTACGGCGCATTGCTAGCGCTCGTAGATTGGTCCGCTGCTGCCGCAACTTTCAGATCCAGAACCGTAGGTCCCTGCATCCGATGGCGGATCGCACAGATCGGAGTTGCAGCAGCTGCTGTCGTAGGAATCATCTGTTAATGATGTTGTGCATAGCACGAGGTGTGGGGTCCACGAAGCGGGCCTGATTGATGGTAGGGGCACCCGTTCAGGGAGGCGGAGGGTGCCAGTTTGCCCCACCTGGAAGCAGAAGCTCCCGAACAGGATTTCGAGTCCGTCGCCTACGGGCTCGAAGTCCTTCATGGTGGCCGGTGAGTGGGCGGTGAAGTCGAAAGCGCCGAAGAGGAGATGACTCTCCGTCGCCGTAGAGTTGTAGATCGATCGGGTTGGGACCATCACGACCGCACAATCAGCGTCCCCAGTTCCCACAGACGGCGCTAATTGACGAGGTTTAATCTCATCAATGCCCATTGTTATGGACTTGGGTTTTGGAGAAGATGGGGATGCTGGAGATCATGGAACGGTTAGCAAACAAGCAACACGGGGACACGAGGTTTACCCAGGTTCAGGCCCCCGGAGGGAAAACCCTACTCCTGCTTGTCTGCTCTTGATTACGGCGGAACCAAAGGTTACAGGGGTGCGCAGATGCAATCTGGCGTGGAGGTGTGTATGCGAAAGTATGAGAGAGAGGCTCTAGGTCGTGCCCTCCTAGCCTTTATATAGATTCAGGCAGGTCCCGGGCATAGACCTAGCCGGTTACAAGTTCTAGGGTTTTACCCCTTTGAATTTCCTATCTGCACTAGTCTTGCTCTCCAAGGATCCGAAGGCGTCATGGGCCTTGGCCACCTGAAAATCTTCATGGGCCAGCGTACATCTACCGTGGGCCTTCCTTGGGCTGGACCAGGTATGCTAGGATCACGTACCCGTAGGGTATAACCATGTCACAATGAGTTTGATACTAAAGTATTTCATAATTTTCTCATATCCTTACTTGATTATACACACTACTCTACTATTGATAATCTTCAATCTAACCAGTAGTTCTTTCAAACTCCACTCATAATCTTCCTTAATCATCCATCACTAATATTTCTTCATTAGATGTATGTATGTATCCAACTAACTTTCTCTAAGGCTTACTATCCTTTAAGATGAATAACACTTCTTCGATAACTCTATGCTAAACTAGCTTTGATTGAATCATACTATCTTACAGTTACTTTACTCTAACAACTCACACTCCAACCTTACCTTATATTAGTATGGCTTGTAATGACTACTCTAGGATAACTTATCCCTACTAGGGTTTCAATCATGTTCTACCAACCAAAATCTTTTATACTAGATATAGGTAGACCATCCTGGTGAGTAAGGCATGATCATTTTAATCCCTTAATCATTTATATCTTAGATATGTAGTTGGCTAAACAAGGCTTTAGCAATACAACCTTTCAATTGTCTTGGAATTATCTTCTTAGTATCTTTAATTGGATTAAGACTCTTATTCATGGACTATGCCCACTTGGTCTAATAGAATTACTACTGGTAACTATCTTCAGGGTTCATCCTTGTAATCTTCTTAACTAACCATATAATTCTAGATGGTATAAATAATTCTTCTATTTATTTAGGAGTGATTTAGATCCATCAATAATCCTATTTATTTGATTCTCTTCAATCATTCCCATCCTATAGATGATGTCTAAAACTAGAATTACTATTTACCTCTTCTTAGTTGTTTCTTTATAGACACTTATTTGTAAACTATATTCTGGTCAAGAGTTGATAGATTGAGAATTGGTGAATCAATAGTTGATTTCTCAACATTGATGAGCAACAGATCTTGAATATAACTCAATAGAGATGATAAGGATTGATATGGAAATAAAGATATAGGGTGAATGATCTAAACGTAGTTTCTTTCCTACTCAATCTTACTTAAGAAGTACGGTTCGGTATTACCATGATACTCATGGTATATGCAGATGAGATTAAGATATAGTTGTTAAATTCATATTTGGTGTTATATCCTTAACTTGGTACTCATGAGTGATTATAATGAATACTATGATATGATCACCTAAGGATCAAATATAAATCATAATGTATTAGGGTTTAACTTTTATTACTTTTGATCTACCCTTAGATCAAATCTCCCTTTCCCAAAGTAGGGTTTTAGCAAAGGTCATATTGAAACTTATCGCAGTTAACTTGATGATCTTCTTAAATTCCATCAAGTTAAGAGAAGCTTCAATTACTTTGACAAGTTTTGTTCAAAAGCGCGAAAATTATTCAGATTTTCTATGCATGAATGCAATGCACACATCTGGGTTCAGCTTATTTCTAGGCTCTAATGCTGGGATGTTACAATTCATATGTTCCTTGTTCCCAGTTTGCGAATACCCTATAACTTCTGTAACCATAGTGTGGAACCGGTATCCCTGTTATGCTCAGTTCAAATTGGTATCTGTTGATGTGGTCGCATTGGTATGGCATGCTCTTTCGCATTTCGCTCTGAAACCTGAAGAAGATTTTCCTTGTGTATGCTTTTTCCATTTGTCTCTCCATAAGGCTTCCACACCACCACTCTGGGTTTGTCAAAGCTGTATCACACTCTGCCTTTAGCTCAGCATTGTAAATCTTTTCTTGTACTGTCATGTATTGTTGTACAAACTCATAAATGGAGTTGCTTGGTTTGACGTAACGCTTGAGCACTGCGTTGAACCCTTCGCTTCTTGCTGTTGTCTGAAGGAATGGGAAAAAGGCGTGCATAAAGTACGCTGGTACCCAAACCTTTCTTTGTTCCCACAGTGAGAACAGATCCACATTGTCACGGACATTATGAGTATTTATCATATGCATCCAAGCCTCCTCAAATTCCTCCGGTGACAAGCTGTTGTTCACACATGCATTGAAAGCGTCGAGCAGCTCTGGGTGGTTGGCCATGAATGTCCCTATTTTCTCAGTTGCATTCTAGATGAAGTGTCATCTGCAATTCCTGTGAGTTGCATCCGGGAAAACAACACTTATAGCACCAGCCATGGCAGCGTCTTGATCTGTTATTATATTTTTTGGTGCTAAGCCGTCCATTGCCAGTTTGAAAATTTGAAACAGCCACACAAATTTGTCCTTGAGCTCTCGACGCACGAACCCGCATCCAAACTGAACCGATAGTCCATGGTTGTTTATCCCAATAAATGGAGCACATGGTAGTTTATACCGGTTCGTTAGGTAGGTAGTGTCGAACGATATGCAATCGTTGTATCCAGACTTATATGCTCTTCGTGATGCCCCGTCAACCCAAAACAGGTTCTCAACCCTGTCATCTTCATCAAGTGTAAATTTGTAGAAGAAATCTGGATCTTCTGCCTTCATCTTTTCGAAGTATGCCAAGGTGTCTTGCATGTCGTGGTGATTGTTTTCACAGCGAAAAGAAGCCCTTAGGTTCGCCACGTCTTTTTCTATGTATGGCACATCATTCAGACTGCCGTAGAAACTTTCCATCAGCTGCATCTGTCGGCATGTTTCGATGTTGCATGCATGAAGCATCCGCAAGAACACCTTTTCTTCTGTTGGTATGTTTCGGTGTGAACGCAAGAACCTTGTAAATCAAGGTTTTATTATCAGGGGATGGTTATGATCATCCGATGAATGCTGAACATACCACCATGCATCCTTTCTCTTTACATACAAGTGTGCTGTGCACCCAGTCCTTGGATGTGTATTTTTTCCTCTTCTTGACACATGATTTTGGGTTCTGGGTGTCTTCCTTTTCTTCGTGAGGTTTACCAGCTTTTGTGCACACAAGATATGCCTTATTTAGCTCATTTCTTGCTTCTTTTCTTGACCAATCTATCCTTATTCCGAAACCCTTCTGCTGTGAATACGCCTTGTAGTGTTCTCTAGCTGATTCAAAACTGTCAAAGCGCATTCCATTTTTTGGTGGTTATGGTGTGAAATGTACTTCATCTCTTGCATCATTATTGTGTGCATTATTCTCCCCATCCTCATTTGAATCTGCTGTGTGTACTGTTGTTTCTTCGATTGTCCCATCCGTTGTTGTTTCTTGTGCAGCTTGTTCAACTATAGTATATATGCAGTCATTGTCAGTATGTTCTTCAATTTGTACATCACCTGTTATGCAAATAAACACAAGTTATCATTTCTGTTTTTTTGCAGGAATGGGTATATATAATGAGAAGTCATGGATAACACCAGTTATAATAGGTGGGTAACTTTTTATACTAGCAAGTATTCTGTAAACATGTCACCTGTTTTTTGCAATGGTCTACATCGATAAGTTGTACTCATAGTTATAGATAACTCCTGCATATAGGCATGGATAATTGTAGCTTTAACTAGTGGATAACTTGTACTTATGTTCCTGGATAACTATATTTTTAGCTAGTGATAACTTCTACTCATATTGCTGGATAACTATTCTAGTATGTAAGCATGTTTAACTATAGTATTATATAGTGGATAACTTCTGTATATAAGCATGAATAAGTTCTGTTTTAGCTAGTTGATAATTTCTGCATATAAGCATGTACAGGTCATATGTATGTATAACTGTAAGCATGAATAACTTCTGCTCATATGCATGTATAATTGTAGTTTTAGATAGTGGATAACTTATGTTTTATATAGTGGGTAACTTATGCACGTAAGTATGGATAACTTATGTTCTATCTTGTTGATAACCTATGCATGCAAGCATGGATAACTTATGTTAAAATACTGCTGGATAAGTTGATTGCATATAATTACCATACCTTCGTTTACAACTTGCACGATAGCATTTGTGTGTGAACCATCAGCATGGCCTTCTTCTATTTCTTGATCTGTTCTGCATTTAGGTCGATATCCATGGTTTAGCTAGTTGATAACATATGGATGTAATCATGGATAACTTCTGTTCTAGCTAGTTGATAACTTCTTCTTTTGTAAGCATGTATAACTTCTATTTTAGCTAGTTGATAACATATGGATGTAAGCATGAATAACTTCTCTTCTAGCTAGTTGATAACTTCTGCTTTTGTAAGCATGTATAACTTCTGTTTTAGCTAGTTGATAACATATGAGTAAGCATGGATAACTTCTGTTCTAGCTAGTTGATAACATATGGATGTAAGCATGGATAACTTCTGCATGCAAGCATGGATAACTTATGTTCTAGCTTGTTGATAACCTCTGCATGCAAGAATGGATAACTTATGTTAAAATACTGCTGGATTGTATAGAATCATCATACCTTCATTTACAGCATGTATAACTTCTGTTTTAGCTAGTTAATAACATATGGATGTAAGCATGGATAACTTCTGTTCTAGCTAGTTGATAACATATGGATGTAAGCATGGATAACTTCTGCATGCAAGCATGGATAACTTATGTTAAAATACTGCTGGATTGCATATAATCATCATACCTTCATTTACAACTTGCACGATAGCATTTATGTGTGAACCATCAGCATTGTCTTCTTCTATTTCTTGATCTGGTTCTGCATTTAGGTCGATATCCATGGTTTCGGATTTGTTCAACCAAAATAATCATGATGTTAGAAGATTTAGTTGTTAGGATGAAGCAATTAATAGGAAATCATGTCTATTTAGTTGTTAGTTTTCCTAAATTAGATGTTTTTAATGCAGGGATCAACATATACTGTCAATGAATCTTAGGATGATTGATTTGTTATAGTTTGAACAAGATTGGACATATGTCAGATGCAAAACTGAGGAGTAGTTATAGATGACTTGTTTTTTATTTAGATCCATGTTGTGCAGCAGTATATTGTCATATTGAGAACAATATAGAAACTTTGCTACAAAAATCATGGTGATTTGAAGAGATGATTTTGAGAAGTACCTGCTGTTTTTGCTTGTGTGTTCCTTTTTTTGCTTTTCAGTAGCAGGGCGCTGGGAAATAGCGTCAAGGTGGAGCTGGCGCTGGGAAATAGCGTCAAGGTGGAGCTGCAATGACATTTTTTGCTAGAGGATGAAGGCGAGATGGGCAGGTGAGTAATCGGAGAAGGGTATAACGCTAGATCTAGGAGGGATTTCGTTTCCGTTTTGGTTTTTGCTTGTAGAGGAAGATGGTCCAGCCAGGTTTCCGTTTTTGCACGTGACCGGGGTGGGAGGGGGCGCGTGCGGGGCGACGCGGGGTCGCTGTCGAAAGCGCCCGCCAGATTCGATCGTTTTCAGGGCGTCCGCCGGGTAGGCGCGTCCTATTTATTTTGGCTTGAAGTCCTCTGTTTTGATGAATGTGTATGGCTTGAAGACTTATTATTGTTGCACTAATGCGTGCACGATATGAACGGGTACAGCCCACCATGGCAAGAAGTACCTAACACGTTAGTGAAACTCATAAATAGGACTAATGATAACTGTTTCACTAAATGCATTTGTGAGAAGCAGACCGTAAGTTCATTGTCAGTGTAGTGATATCTGGCTTGTTACTGTGCCCCTCTCTCCTGAAGGGCCGTCAGCGCGCCGCGTATTATGGGTGACTTTTTTGGGGGCTTATATAGCTGTTTCTAGGTGCCAAACAAGTGAAACCCAAAAGAACTCTGCGACTTCTCTTGAGTTTAATTAGAAGCGAATGATTTGATAGTGCAATTTCAGAAACTAGGCATGAGTAGTTTCCCAAGTTTCTGGCTAGGAAACCAAATCGGTATGTCCGCCTGCCCTCCGGTTTAATATAATTTACTAATTGAATGCCACTCCACCTTAAGAAATGGCCCGACCACATAAAATCAAAGAAAGAGAAAAAAAAACTATGCAACCCATCGCACCCTCCGAGTCCCGAGCGCACTCCCTCTTGCCTGTCGGGGTTCATCGTCGCGGCTGCCTACCCTGTCGGCGCCACCACCCCGTAGGCCGCCCAGCCCCCGCCCTCGCCGTTCGCAGCCACCCCCACCCCTCCACTTCTCGCAGCCACGTGCCGCCCACAACAGGACGACGCACCCAATGGAAGAACTTCAATCCGCGGCCGCCCGTGCCCACCCCACTCGATGACCACCTCACTTTCTACGGTAGCTAGCTCAAATCCTTTCAATTTCTAACATCTGTTAGCACCAATGGACAACTTCCAATTCCAGCTTCATGGCCAAATTGTTCCTTCTGTTCTATTGTTGTGAATGGGTGTGCTAGTAATAATTTTAATTTCAATTTCCGTTCCAATTTATATCACCTATTAGCACCAATTGACTAGTTCCACTTGCTGATATCTTAATTTCTGACCAGATGTATGATATCATGTTAATGTGTATTGTTGTGCTAGTGATTTATGACATAATTTAACTATGGGCACTTTTCGTGGATAATGAACTCAGTTTACTAACGCATTGTATGCATCTAGATGGAAAAGCCAAAAATACATATCTGGAGCACTACAGATATTCACAATTCAACATATCAAATATGTCAAGTTTCTAGAAGCCCCAAAGAAGCCACCGATTCTAATAGCTTCTTCCTACCATAATTTCTTCCCACCGTTTTCCATAAACTGGCTTATGCATAAGTAGGAGCCGAAAAGAAGTCATCATATATATCTCTTGCAGAGAGCAAATTCAAAGAATGCTAATGTTCTTGATAGCTTATCCGATGAGAGGTCCACATCTAGAGTTGCAAGCGGTAACCGCATAAGCCCGTGAAAACAAAATTTAGTTTAAATTAGAATAATTTTGCTAAAAAGACTAAAACTAGACTAAACAATTTTGACTATGAAGCGGACAGATTGGGTGCCATTTTGCAACCCTATCCACGTGAAGTTATGGGACACATGTGGCAAAGAGACAGATAAAAAATGCACGAAAAATATCATATGCGTTGCCGGTGAAAATATACGGGGATGTAGTCCATTTCTAAAGCTGGGTGAGGGTGACTACTGGCCATCGTTACACGTCATGCCAGGACCAAAAAAGGCTCCAGCCGGCAACGGCACCCGTCGGAGCATCCAGTGGACTTGGAAAATACTAGTAGTACAAGATTGTTGTTTCTTAATCGCTTGAACCTGATAAATTGCTTAACTATTTGAATTTTGTTGCTCTAAGGTTTTAGAAATTCGGATGCCTATAATTAAGTCGACATGATAATATATTTGTACTACGATAGGTTCGCCGTAACGGTGAGATTTGCTAATGAGTCCTCTCTACTCTCTAGTATGTTCAGTTTGTAAGGGTCCTAGCCACCCTACCGTTGATGTTTTTTTTACGGAAACCGTTGATGTTTTTAAAAATTGCTCTCGAAGCCGGGGCCGGTCCTCTCTCTGAGAAGCTGTGTCCCACGTTCTTCTTCATTAAAAAAAAAAAAAATCTGTAGCTAACCCGTCCGTCGAACTTGGACACACAATGCTGAGTTAAGAAGGAGACGTTGACGAGCAACAATTATTAGAGGGAACAGTAAACGAAGCCCCCATTGATCATATGCCACTAATCATCCGGGGTCAACGGAAGCTGGTGTCTCTTTTTTCCAATAGAAGATATATATATATATATGCAAGCAACTCCCCAACTGAAAGTCCACAAGGCAAAGCAACACTTACTTACCAAAAGGAACGAAGAAAGCCACCTAGCCTGTGGAGACAAACCTTGGAAGCCCGATCAAGCGAATCAAAAGCTTAGAGCAGCCATGCTTATACTCGAGCTAGGGGCGTGCATCATCCCGGTGACGCTCATCCTCGCGCCGGTCCGGCGGCTGGTGCTCCTGGTGGCCAGGCTGCAGGAGCTGCAGCAATACATCAGGCGTCCAACGCCGCCGTCGTCGGAGATGTCCCCGCAGATATCCCCGGAGATGTGGAGCCGCGTGTCTACCGTGCACAGGATGTCCATCATGGTGTGAAGGATACGGCCTCGGTCCGGTGGTGCGCGCTCTCGCCGGATCCCAGGCGCTGGAGGACGGTGCGCGAGGGGCGAGACGTCGTCGGATTCGTCCGTCGTTAACGGTTGGAGCTCGTCAGGATTTCTGATCCTCATATTTCCGCGAGGATGAGCGAAAGCTAGCTCCCAATGATTATTTCAGTTGTTCAACCTAGCCACCTAAGTAGCCTGTGATTCTGTGAATACGTCGTCTTCATGTCGGCATTGCCATTATTTCCCCAGACATCTCGATGTAAGAAAGTTAAAAAGAAACACGAAAAGCGCAAGTAGTTCCTGGCTTTGTGTGCTTCAACTCTATTTTTGTGACATGCGTCTCGAAGCGCAGGAGCTGCAACCTCCAGGTAATTGTTCTTTACAGAATTACCGTGCTAGTGAATGAAGTGTTAAACTTTCCCGACAAGCGACAAGTAGACAGGCGGGCGTCGTTGTCGTCAGATGTGAAGGCCTGGCCTTTAGAGCTAACGGTACAGTCGTACAGTACAGCGGCTCCTTCACAGGCATAGAGTCCTCGTCTTCACATGCACATTCATTGTCATTATGTACACAGCCTTCCGCATTTGCAAATGATAGACGTACAAAGCAGGCAAAATTTCAAAAATCATGTATAAAGCGGCGTAGTAGGAAATAGGTACATAATCGAGTCATCGATATCGATCTGGAACTGCGAGCACGGCTTGATGTTTAGTTGTGTGCCATGCCTGCGTACAGGAGGTGCAGGAGATACAAGCAACTTGTTTTTTTTTTCGAAACCGGGATGTACCCCAGCCTCTGCATCCTAGGATGCACACAACCCTTTTATTACTTTAAAGTCTGGTGTGCTAAAGTTACAATTCAAGAATCAAGAAGGTCGAAACAACTAGAGGGGCGACACCCCCGCACCTCACGGCAAGCCAGGGTTGGTGCCACTGCGTCCACGATCCTCGCGATCTCTGACCTCATGGGGGTATGGATCCATGGAAATGCGTTCCAAGCGAGTCGCCGCCGACTTTGTGCCTTCCTCCACGCCGCCAATCTCGGACCTTTCCCAGACACGGCTACGCCCATCGCCGTAGCCGGTGACTGCGGGGCTAAGAAAGCGCCATCACTACTGCAGAAAGGTTTATAGCCACCGGATGGTTAGTGACGGGCAAAATTATGACAGTCACTAGTAGTATATTCACTACTAAGTATATCCAGTGACCGGCGGGGATAAACCTGTCACTAGTATATAACACTAGTGACAGGCGTATAAATGTGTCTGTCACTAGTATTTTTTAAAGGCCGGTCAAAACAGAAAAATTGCTTAGTGACAGGAATATATGTCACTAAAAATTCTATGAGTAGTGACGAACGTAAAATATGCCGGTCACTAGTATTTTCCACAAAGACTGACTGAAAGAATAAATTTTATTTAAATCAGACCTGGCGGTGCCACCGCGTCTTCACCGGTGGCTAACACTACACTTAACTTACAGGAACATAGTACGGAATTGATCTTACGGGCTTCAGGCTGTAGTGAAGGCTAGCTAGGCCAAATTTCGAAACACACGTTGCTAGCGGGAGTCTGGAATTTTCAACCGAAAATTTTGGTTTGGCCCGAAACCTGCGGCACGAATATTTTTGGAGATTCACAAAATTTTTTTGGCTAAGACCTAGCCGGGACGCCACCCAGCCGTACAGAACGTGACTCTCCCTCGCGACCTCCACCTCCCCTTCCAGCGCCGCCTCCTCCCGTTCCCCTTCCGTCTTTGACGGATTTCACCCAAGTCCGGCTAGCCCATGCACTGAAGACCATCGCCCCAGCACCCCCTACTTCCACCCTCTCTACTCCACGACGTAGAACCGTCCATCCACAACCCACACCACAAACCCTAGCCCGGGTATTTTGGCGTCCATGACGCGCGGCGGCGCGACAGCGATTGGTGGCGCTGAACGGCGACCTCCTCTCCCCCAACTTCTCATACCACTCTACACCTCGGAGGCCATAGGCCAACTTGCAGGCTGCAGCGCAACCTGTCTCCACAGGCAGCTCCTGATCGTCGTTTCTTATAGTCACCGATCGACGGACAGTACAAAAATCATCTCCTACATGATCACCATGGAGTACGTATGTACCAGCTTCTTGGATTTTTTTTCTTATAATGGTTCAGCCACTCTCGAGAAAAGAAAATATGCCAGATCATAGTGTTCGTTTCAGAGATTTTGTGTGGTCGAGCTGAGCATCACCGATCACGCCCTCTGCTTGCGAGCACTGCCAAGGCCGGCCATCCAATTTCATTGCCTGATTGCGAATTTATCACGTTTTCATATATCGATCGGTCCATAAGGTGAACACATGTGCTGAAACCCTTTTGTTTTATGTAGCTTTTCATTATTGAAGTCTTACGTTTTTTTCTTATCTGTGTTCTGTTCAGAACAGGTTTGTAGTTGAACTATATTTTCTATCATATAGCAAAAGCATACATACAGTGAATTAAAAAAAGAGTAGACTCAGGTGAGTTTGTTTATTTATCCTTTTGGTTTTATATATGTCGCTTTTCTGAAATGCTACCTCCATAGAGAAGGAATTTGATTTTCCGTTTCCTAATTAAGTATGTAGGCTACTTATTTGTTGTATGCAACATAGCTTATAGTTAAAAAATCATGACTTATTATGAATTCTCTAGATTCGTAATAGCTTTGACCAAACCAAAGGTATGTCTAGCACAAAAAACTCAAAGAATGGTACCCCTCTAAGCATTAGCAGTAACCATATGATAATATTCTAAGAAAAATGGGATGTCAATTGTCATGTTGTTAACAATAACTTGGATAAGAATACCGGCATGTTTATTCTTAATAGAAATATCTTCAACAAATTACCTTATTATTAGTTATAATATAATATGGAATTGTATTATATATTCTATCATTACAATATGTCTCAAATGTTTACACAATTTTCACATCAATTAAATTTAGACTCTTGACTGTAGTGACCTATTGTCAGGCACATTTTTCCAGCATCCTATACCTTTTCATTTACATAATAAAGATCTTAAAAATATTCCCGCTGCAACGCCAGGGAATCCTTCTAGTTATTCTACAATATACACGAACCATTCTATAAAAATTAAGTTGGATCCTCTATTCTGCTGATGCTCATGCAGTAGTTACTCATTCTGACTACACACATAAATTTAGATTATGTGTATTAATTAGTATACATGATGAGGTGGACACGGAGTTTTCTATAGGTCTATACTTATGACAAAGGTAATCAAGTGACTCTTTGTTGAGTATATCTTCTTGATTTATTTAGAACAAAAGAGTTTCCAATAAACATACAAAGAAGAACCACTCCCGAAAGATTATTTTATCATATATTAGTTGTCATGTAAATGCATAATATCTTCCTGAAGCGGTTTTTATAAGATCCAATGAGATTTAATAGAAGTTGTTTTGTTAGTCCAGATTTAACATTATGTTGGTAATAAATAATCGTTCTTCATGCTTGATTGATCATGTAGATTTTATATCCGAAATTATTCTATTATGCCCGCACTAATGTATGGGGTATCAATTAGTAATAGAGTAAGCGGCTTTGGTGCCACTATTTGATTTTTTTTATTTTCAATCTCTTTATTCTTCAACAATTGCTTATCCACTTGATGACATTGCTCACAATCATATGACCATTTCATTTTTATCAAGTTAAGCACATCATCAGTGCCTTGCACGATTTAGGTCCATACAAGGAAGACGTAATGAAAGAATTTGTACATCAACAAGATGATGAAAATGTATAACAGCGAAAGAACTTGTAGCTATGCATATGACCATAATGCGTGTACCGTGGTGTTGTTGTTCTTTGAAGTTCAAACATCTTCCTAGATGATTGATGAAGAAAATATCCATCTGCTTACTAGATAAGAAACTATCCAATGCTAGTTTATGATATATGGCAAGTTCCTATGTGAGTGTGTTATCCGTGCAAATATTATGTTATATTGGGTTATGTAAACGTGTCGTATACATCTTATTATGCTATCTGAAATATTTGTGGAAAATATATTTAATCTTTTATAATCTTATTATGCTATTTTTATTACCGAAATTCATAATAGCGACAGACAGTATAACGGGCCTGTCACTACAAAACTACAAAATCCCATAGGGATGCGCCCTTTGATTGCAACCAGTGACATGTATGTCTTTTGCCTGTCACTAGTATACACATACTAGTGACATAGCACATGTTAATGTTTGTCATTAGTACACACACTAGTGACAGGCAAGTCACTAGTAACCTCATATCAGTGACTAGTCATTAGTGACAGGCGTTTTTTCTATCACTAATGGCCATTTTGAGCATGTCACTGATAGGTTATTCTGCAGTAGTGCATGTAAACTTCCACCCGCACGACACCCTGTTGTTTCTCTGGTACCATCGGGCATGTTGACCATGTAAAGTTGTCCGCCGCACGATTACGATGGTGCTAGGGAGGAGGGGAATGTTAAGGCGGTGTGTTCGAAGAAATCAACAAAGCTCTAGAGGTGAAAGCACCATCTGAACGGCTCATATCCAGTTCAAGAATGCTAAGTGCCGGCGGAGGCGAATAATTAATGGCGATGACTGCTTGGTAGCTCGCTTTACTTATGTGCGCCTTTAATTTGTGGATATGTACACAATGGATGGGAGGATACTTCAAAGCATGTTGCGCATTTTAGTTTACGTCTGCATCAAAATCGTGCATGTGATGACTGTGAGCCTTGTGATTTTTTTTGCATTGGATTACTGTTCTTGACAAATGGGGTGTCTATAAAAGGTGATTTTGGTTTGCTGGTGCTCTTTGATTACCAAGTTTGAATCTCCAAGTAGAGAACCCTATATCCGACCTTCATTTGTCATTCTTCCAGTGGAAGAACTCTAATTGTTTTCTTGTTGAGGGCACTATTTAAGATTGTTCCGACTTTCCCGGCTGAAAATCCATCATCTGACTTTTGTGATTAGATCGGGCGATGAAGATGCTTGTGCATTGTTATTTTAGTGAAGACGTCATTGTGGGAAGACCTTTTCAAAGTCTTGGTGTTTTCCTTAGTCTTGTGTTTTTCCTAGTGGAGGTTGTATCCGCTTTGGTCACCGGTCTCTTTGGTGGAGTCATGTTACTTTTTTTCTTTTTCTTTCTTGCTTTTTTGCTGTGTGCATATTTGATGTCTCAACTAGGTCTTGGCATTATGTTGTTGCAAAGGCCGGGTGTATATTTGATATCTCTTTGATATTATATTATTGTAGAGGCCGGATGTAATTGACATATTCTTGATATCAATATATTGCTGTGTAGTAGTAGGTACTCCCCATGAGGAGGAGAACAACGCGTTGTGCGGTTGAAGAATTGTGATCCCCCCAAGATGCCCCAGAACACATATACCGATGGATGTGAAACGAGTGGTTCTCTCTAATACTGCTGACCTAGTTTTCACCATCGTAGATCAGTATGTATTGTTGGATCTTCGCGAATGGAAGACCCAGATCCACTACAACGTACGATAAAAAGAGCTCATGGGAAAGGAATGCATGCCGAGGCATCCATAGATAGACATTTGAGTATCCTGTTAGTAATTCCAACATGCAGGATGTGGAGGTTATCATAGTAACACCTTAACATGCGCACATCATCAAACCAAAGATCCGCTTCACCAATAAGGTTATCATAGTAACACCTTCACTCATTTGCTAATTTATCAGTGGCAGACCCAAAAATTATTCAAAGACTGGGCAAACCGTGTATTTTAAGGCTAAAGACACTATTTTTTGATCAAATTACTATGAAATTAGGCTTGTCGGCCGGCCGGAAGCCTGGGCGCCTGCCCGGGCTTAGGGATGGCTAGGTCTGCCTATGTAATTTATATTCAATCATGATTACACTAATGCGCTACTGCTTTAGACGATCGCTCTCTTCTTTCTTTCTTTCTTTCTTTCTTTTTTATACTATTTTTGGATGTGTACGTCCTCAATGTCAATATTGGATCTTAACATCATGTTGATGCAAAGTTCTGATGTAGTTGCTATCGTCTTGCTATTAATACATTTGTCTTTATGCCCCCACAAGAAAAAAATACATTTGTCTTTATCAAAAAATATCATCCACGGATTCTTCCCAAATCATCTATTGGGCTACAATTTTCTTCTGAAATTGCAATATATAGTATTACCAGATTCATTGAATGCACCGTAGTCTTCTCTGAATAGTTGAAAAAAAAAAGAATTCTTTTCTGTTGCTATACTACCAGTTCAATGTACTAGATCTAGATGGGTGTACCATTAAGTCATCCCTGCTTCGAGTATTTTTTTTGGAATAAGTCATCTTTAGAGACATAAAGGCTATTAATATTTCACCTAGATACTTCATTGTTCTTTTTGCGTTGGGTTATCACACGTTTGATTCTTGATCAGTTCGATTCTGTTGATGCATAGAGTTGACACCTATTGCTTATTGTTCTACGAATATAAGTGGTTCTCTTGTTGTTTATCTTATCAATCATCGTGGCTTACACATAGCTAAAGCGATAATGCAAACTTGGCATTAATTACTAAAGCCGATAGGGTATCTTGGTGAAGGTCATGATAGACAACAAAATATTCCTTGACTATACTGTTAGTACTATTGCCAACGGCTGCTGCCACCTGTTTTTCGCTTGAACACCTCCCTTTGAAGTTTGCATGAGATGAATGTGTAGCTTGAGACCTACTTGTTGCAGTCATGTTTGCACGATATGATCATATGAATGCGTGCATCCCACCGTGACATGAAAGTATATTACTACTTCCTCCTATTCATATTAATAATCACTGAATTGAATATATCTAGCACTAAAATATGTTTAGATAAATTCATTTCTATCACAAGTAATATGGATCAGAGGAAGTACTTAAGACGGTAGTCAAACTCATAAATAAGTGTGCTGATTTACTGTTTCACTTAATAAATTTAGAAATAGACAGTGAGTCCATTTTTCTAGTATACGTGGCTCGACAGGCTCGTCACCGTGTCCCCTGAGTTCCTGAAGGGCCATCAGCAGTACGTGCGTTGCGCATTATTCTCGTGAAGAGAACAATTACAAGAATCGCACTGTTCTTACAGCTTATCCGATGAGAGGTCCCCAATCCCCATCGAAGTCATGGGACACATGTGTCAAACGGATCGAGCCGGGCAGATAAAAATAATACACGTAAAATATCATATGTCATGCCGATCAAAATATACGGGGACCGTACTGGTCCATTTCTAATAAGCTGGGTGAGGGTGAGACTGGAGACATATCATGGTCACACGTCATGTCAGGACCAGATCGTAACTTCGTAAGTAGTCCCTTCGCAACAAAAATAAAACTTTGCAAGTAGTCTTTTCTAACATGGTCAGGTTGGGTCTAACTTCAAAATTGTGTAACTATGTTTTTTCTGCATGAAGAATCGATGCTTAGAAATAGAGGAGTTTAACGGTACCCCGAGAAGAATATGGACCCTCCATTTCACTCAATCTAGTGGATGATATCAGCTGGTACTCCACCACCGGTACACACGAGACTACCGACTAGGTAAACCAGGGAGTACCTCGAGTTTAGGGGTAAAATCGTAATATTTTATTATCTGCCTCTACCTAGGGGAAACAACTTGATCCTCGTTGGTTATCCATGGAACCTACTTCTTCGTTCATTTTTTATGGGCACAACCACACGACAATGGTGGTGTCGACCGGGATGTGGTCACCGTCCAGTGCCTCCTGCTACTTAGTTGTATGATAAGATCTGTAACATGGCGTCGATGATCTTTGTCTTTGAACTCCAATCTGCATCTTAGGGATGTTTGTGTGTATTCGGGAGCCTTGTAGCCACGGTTTGTTTGATCGTAACTCTATGCAAGCAATGGGACGGCTTTGTGCATGACCCTCTTGATAATAAGGAATTTGGAAGAGCGGTTGCGGCCTGCAGATGGCCATGAGCGTTGATGAGCATTGTTGAGCAGTTAGGTCATGAGATCAGTACATGATTGGATCCGCAATCAGATTAGACCAAGAGAAAAAGACAAAACTGCCCTTTTACGTGGATGATCAGATTTAACTATTTAAGTAGTGCTCCCGCCTGCACTAATAAGCCTAGCATATAAAATTAACACTTTGTGGAAAATAACCTCCTTAATTTTAGGATTTCTTGTACTGTTGTTGAAGTTTATGAATAAAATGGTGGACTTTTTCTTGCAAATAAAAAATCAGATCTACTAATGATGTCCTCTCTCTCTCTCGTGTTTTAAATTTGTATAAGGGTCCCCGGCCCCCTAACCTACCCTACCGTTGATGCTGTTTTGAAAATATTTGTGGCGTTTTGAATCTTGAGGCCGGGCCCATCTCTGCCATGCTCCGCCCCTGATAGGTGTCTCACGCTATTTTTCTTCACAATCATTTGTTTAGCTAACACGATCGTCTAACATAGACTCTCGATGCTAACTGCTAAATCAAAAACAAATCATGAACTGGCAACATTATTAGAGGGGATAGTAGTAAACTAAAGCACCACCAAATTGCCAACAATCATCCGTGGTCCAGTCCATAGAAGTGGGTGTTTCTTTTTTCCATAAGAAGGTTATATATGCAAGCAACTCCCCAACTGCAACTCCACAAGGCAAAGCAACACTTACACCCTACCTAGCTCGCGGAGCAGGAAAGCCACACCCACAGTACGTAGCAGCTCAGTTGCTCAGGCCGTGGAGAAGCCTGATCAAGGAAGCAGCAAAAAGCCTCAAGCTAGCAGCCATGCTGATACTCGAGCTCGGGGCGTGCATCATCCCGGTGACGCTCTTCCTCGTGCCGGCCCGGCGGCTGGTGATCCTGGTGGCCAAGCTGCAGGAGCTGGAGCAATGCATCAGGCGGCCATGGCGGCAGTCGTCGGAGATGCCCCCGCAGATGTCCCCGGAGATGTGGGGCCGCGTATCGAGCCTGCACACCATGGCCATCATGATCTGAAGGCTCCGAGCTGCCGGCCGTGCGCGCTCTCCTGCCGGATCGAGGCGATTCCTGCGCCGGAGGCCGCCGGTGCGCGTAGGGAGGGATATCGTCGATCGGCTTCGTCCGTCGTCCGGCTGGAGCTCGTCATGATTACTGATCCTCGAAGATTGCTGCGAGGATGAGCGAGCGAAAGCTAGCTTCCAATAATAAATTGATCTGTACCTATCTAGCATGTGACTCTGTGAATACGTCTTGCTCTTGTCGCCATTGTCATTGTTTATTAGACATCTCGCTGTAATTCTGGCTTACTTTGTGACCTCTTTCTGGCGTGTTTCGAAGCGCGCTTAAGCTGCAGCCTCCACGCAAGCGTTTCTTACTGGATTACGGTCCAAGCGAATGAAGTGTAATTTTTCTTCTGACAAGAACGGCATCTTTCGTATGATCATCGCTGGAGCCCCGTAGAGCTGGCATAATACAGTACTAGTACTGCTCCCAATATTGACATGTACGACTCGTCATTATCTCTCTCCGGTCCAGTTTATTAAGCATGGCACGTAATTTAAAAAATTCTTTGACCATTAATTTTAATCAATAAAATATGCAATATACGTCTCAAAAAATATACCGTTGGAAACTACTTTTAAAGATGAATCCAATGATATAATTTTTGTGATATATTATATAATTTTTTTTGACTAAAATTAATGGTCAAAGTTGTTTTTAAACTACGTGTATGCCTAGTACTTAACTTTTAAATAAAATAATAGTTTTCTTTTTTCTCGATTTTTATCCTTAAAGGGAAACAAAACCTTGGCCTTTGCGCATCCGGCATCCATTTATTGCATAGTTTTCATATTTAAAGTTTACAAATCATGGATCGGTTGCAACATGAACCGGCCAATAAAAAAACACACAAAAAACTTCTACTACCTTCATACTGGTTTATTGGGCTAACATGAAGCTTAAGGAAAAAGTTTGACCATAAAATTTATTAATAAAATATGAGTGAAATGTCACAAAAATTATACCATTATATTGGATTGATATTTAAAATCTCTTTACAATGATATAATTTTTGTGACATATGGTTTATATTTCGTTGGTCAAATTTATAGTCAAACATATTTCTTGGACTCCGTGTTAGCCCAATAAACCGGTATGGAGGGAGTATGTATCTTGGAGTCAATTAGGCCGCTTCCACTACCAGCCACCATGGCTAAATATGGCATGTACTACCTCTGTTTGAGATTATTAGTCCTAAAAGTTTTTTTATATTGTTTGAGATTAGTATTCTTGAATTATATGATTGCACTCAGTATGCATATGTTCCCATTACTCCAAAGGAAGGATGAAGGATGTGGATCCAATAAGCAACCCTATGGATTACCCAAACAATGGCACAAACACCCACATGTATATGAACCTTTATTTTCTTGTCTATCCCATTTAACCACATGTGAATGAACTGTAATTTTTTTCTGACAAGAACGGCATCTTTCGTATGATCATTGCTGGAGTCCTGTAGAGCTGGCATAATACAGCCGTACAGTACTAGTACTGCTCCCAATATTCACATGCAAGACTCGTCATCATCTACTTAACTTTTAAATGAAAAAATAAATTTCTTTTTCCTCTGATTTTTGAAAGGGGAACAAAACCCTGCCCTCTGCGCATCCGGCATCCATTTATTGCATAGTTTTCACATTCAAAGTTTTCAAATCATGGATCGGTTGTAACATGAATCAGCCAACGAAATAGTGACACAAAAATCTTCTATGCATCTTAGAGTCTATTAGATAGCTGCCAGCCGCCCTGGCTAAATATAGCCCGTAAAATTGCATTCGTATGATTGCACCCAGTATCCATACGTGCCCGGACCACATGTGAATCCAATAAGTATCTGTGTGGATAACCTAGAGGAATGTAACGGATTCATGTTTAGTTGAAGTAACATCATTTTGATAATTCCCACACGTATATGAGCCTTTATTTTCTTGTCTACCCCGTTTAACAATTCGCAAACATATTTGAAATGCTAGTTGCTGGTGTAATATTGAAAGTAAAACAAACAACTCTTTAGACTAAATGAATAAAAAGACATGAGATGCATAAATGTTCAACAGATTCGCCAGCATCACAAAGGACACATTTTACACCGATTCCATCTCCTCTTGACCAGATTATCCTTGGTAAGTAAAACCTTTTTATTAAGGAACCATAGGAAAATCTTTATTTCTACTAGTGAAAGCTTCAACTTTCAAAAAAAAAATTACATAAAAATATAGTAAGTCGGTAGATGCATGCCGCTAACAAAATTACAAAAACGGTGTGCGAAACAATGCAAAAATTATTAGATCAATGGTTAACAGACCCCGATGTTGATCAGATGCATCAACAAGGATGTTCAATCCCATGTCTACACGCAACTCAACCCCACGATAATCCATGAAAGTTTTTTTCCAAAAAGAAGGGCGGGCCGACGACCTATGCATCAATTGATGCACGTAGCCAAATGACCCACTAACATAGGTTTAAATTTTTGAGTTGTTCCCTTTGGAAAGCCTTAAATTTTTGGCTTCTTGCCATCAGCGGAAAGTAGACTTAGAATCCCATCTTATAATTTACGCTTTGGATAGCTTGTGGCTTTTAGGTCCCCCATATGCAAGGCATAGTGTGATAGCAGCATTTTTTAGACTAGATGTAGGAGCCATCAATTTCTAAAGGTTAGTGTGGTCATGAGGATTTGTATTCCCCGTGTGTGATTTGATGAGCAGGGTTTTTCACCACGAGCAGGGACACAAATTTAAAATTTGAGATATGTATGTTGGGAGCTCCTAACTCTGGTCTTTAGCAGGAGATAAGTATTTAACACTCACGGCCTATTGTGTGGGCTTCCATTGTTGAATGACTACCTGTAATATCCTATGAATTTTCGCATTTTGTTTTGTGTACAAACATGTAGTTTATAAGACACTTCTCAAAAAAATATACCCATACTTCCAACATTATATAGCAAAGGATACTTTTTTTGTTGTTTTATGATATGTTCTTTTACATCATGAACTTTGTTGTTCTATTGAACAACACTAAAATACTAATCTATACTGTAAAAATGATTCTTATACATTTCCCGGCATCAATGAAATAATATATTTTAATTTTATGTATTTCAAAAAAGTTCATGTAACATGATAAACTTAACTTTGTTAGGGTTTCTATAATTATTTATTCAAGTAAAAATAGTATGAAAAACCTTATTCATGTAGTACGAAATACAGGTTGTGCTACATCCGAATATCAATCTCTCCATGTATGTGTCTCCTTCTAGTGCGTAAGCTAGGCTTTGAGCTCCTCCTACTACTGTTAGCACTTGTTCTTCTGCGTAGTCACTAACAATAATTAATGTCATCTTCCCTCATCAAAACCAGCAAATGGAAAATGGAATATCAAATGAGTAGTAGTGGACCAAGAGAAATGTCAGACATAATAAATATAGCTGCCTGTATCAATTAAAAATAGACATAAACAAATTAAAATTATATGAATACTTGGAAGGGAAGCATAGGAAAGAAAAAACCGGTACAGAACATTATGGGCTTTCCAAAGGATAGTGGGGCAACCGTAAAATATAATTTATGTCTTCAGTTTGTGTATTTCCTAACATATATATGCCAAAGGTGGGTTAAGATAATAATCCTCTATAAAAGAAACAATATGGGTCTGTCTATCCATGACCCAAAAGAACAGTTCATGGAGACGGAGTCGTATACACTGCTTGACGCGGTACGTTTCTGCTGTTCCGCATGCTCTTGCTTGTAGGCCAGGCCCACTCATCACGATTTCCTTTTTCTCTCTGGTTTTCTGTTTCTTGAATTTTTTCTGACATTTTTTCTTACCTGATTTTCTATTTTCAATTTATTTGTTCTCTCGATTTTTCTTTATTTTTCCATTTTTTCTTATTTTACTGTTTTGTTTATTTGTTTTTGTTGAGATTTTGATAAACGTTCATTTTTTTAAAAATATAGATTTTTATAAAATATAAGATTTAAAGAATGTTCATATTTGAAAAATAGTCAGACTATAAAAAATATTCAGATAGTTGTAAAATGTTCAAACTTTTAGATTTTAGAAATTTTAGATTTTAAAAAACAAATAAAGGATAGACGGGTCAAACCCTCTCGCCCCTCAGTCTCGCGTCACCCCCGTGAAGGCAACCGAGGCGCAACCCAAGCTTGCCGCCCCTTCCCCCTCCCTCCTCCATTCCTCTCCTACCGCCGCCAGCGAGCGCCGCCCGACAAAGACCGCATGGTACCAGCAGAGGCAGGATCTCCCTTACCCGGCGTTGGGGCTCCCTCGTAGGCGGCGGCCTCTGGCGGCGGAGCAAACTGGCGCGGTGACGAGCTCGACCGGTGGCGGCGCATCTATGGTGGGATGTCTGCGGGCGACACGACAGCGACCCGTTCCACCTGCGGTGCATCTGGCTTGGCCGGTGCCCGGCTCGGCGGCGGGAGATGCAGCAGCAGCGAAGTTTCTGGCGGCAAGAAATGGCGGCTCAGCCAGCACTGCGGTGGCATAGGTAGAGAAGAATGGGGTGTAGGAGGAAGGCGGCGCTGACAGGGCCCGGTCTGGGCGGCTTGGCCGGGCCTAATCTAGGCCTAGTGGTACTGCTGCGCCCGGACAATAATCACCGTGGGTAATGGAGGGTTGTTCCCCTCCCCTAGGTTATCGGGTGGCTTGTTTCCGGCAGGTCTGTGCTTGATCTACCCCACCCTCCTCGTTGGTAGTGCGATGCTGCATTGGTTGGAGACTTGGTGAGCGACGTGGCGGCGGTGGTGGTTCACATCTTCAGTCATGTGGATGGCGAGGAGCGTAAGTTGGGGGACTTTGTTGTTGGTGATGTTTTGGCTTCAATAGCTCCCAGGTCGTGTATCAGAGGCCAGACACGGGGACAACAGGCGTGGGCGTGCGACGGGGAGCGGGTTGAAAGTTTCTTCGAGCGAAAGCTCACTGCTTTGGCACCAATGATTGTGATTCCTACGGGTATCATTACCCTCTTGGGGGCGTTGTTGTGGTTACCTTCTCCGCGATATGGCTCGGGTGAAAACCATTGACCATCGGTCTCGGTGGTGGCAGCGCAGTGCATCGTTGCGGTGACCCAGCATACCACTTCATGATGTAGTACACTATAGTCATTAACATAACACCAATGAAACACCGTTTACTAGTATTACATCCCTCAGAGTGGTACAACAGAAACACAGCGGGTCCAAGACATGGCTATAAGTTACAACTCAACTCTTTACATAACATCCAGAGAACACTCTAGGTTAAAGAGAGAGAAAGAACTTCTTACAAAGAAGAATCAAAGATAAACATCGTAAAAACTATTATACTATGAAGACTAGTATTTTAACTAAGGGGTTGGCATTGCTGCTATTGCAATACACTACAAAAATAGGTTCTTTGGCTAGAGAGTATATTCCTATCTAATCAGTAACTTCGTCTTCACTTGAGTTGATGTATATGTTGACTTCCTTGTCTTTGTTCAAGAGCTTTAGCTTTTGGTGATAACTCCCGGAGCACAACTTGATGTAGATGTTGTCTGTACTGGCTTCAGAATCTAGCAAGGGTTAAGAAGATACGTTGAGTATGAGCGTACTCAGCAAGTTCACTAGAGAGGAGTGTATGATGCACTATATCTACAGCCATAGACCATAGGTCGTAGGCAATGCATTTTTTCGTAATTATTTCTTCAAAGGTTACTTTTATTCTGAAAAGCTATGTCCGTCATCCTTCATGAGTTTACCAGAACTTTCATGGAGTTCCTTTCCCGCCGCGTTCGCAGCTCCTTCCCGGAACAGGGAGTAGCAAGTTACAGTTCTTACACACTGCAGAGGTGCGTCACTTTACCCATGAGAGATCAACTCTTTTTTGCACAACCGGGCAGCTTATTCCCGTCCACAATTTCATGATGTGGGGCCCAGAAGATGATCCAAGCCAATCACTGCCCCCTTCACGACTTCGCATGCCTCCTTGGTATACACCATGCCCATATATTGAATTACAACAATGGTTTATACAGACTGTTAGATGTCAGAACTATCGTGGGACGTTGAGGGTTCCCACCCATATGCTGCATATCCTCTACGAATTACCAATTAATATGCACGCTACGAGTGATAACAGCAACGACCTGCACATCCGGCTACATGCGAGAGGAAAAAGACACAGCTGACTTCTTCGTCCCATTCCAAATCTTATGGTTAACGCGTGATATACGGCGCAAGAATCACTGGCGACATTGGTTGTTAAGTCCTAGATAATATGTTCCTTTACCACCGGAACTTTCATAGTAAGTTATTACCTCATGGTAAATAACCTATAATCACATTATTATGAAAGTAGTGTTTTCAGACCTTTTTCAAATGCAGGTGATGACAACACTGGATTTACAAAATACTTTACAGAAAATAATCAAAGGACATGAGCAAGTGTGAACTTGCCTTTTGTGATTGCAAGATTATGCACTCACGGTCTTCAAGACAATATAAAATCCAATATCTGAAATCAGCATCATTGGTCCGGTAAGGACTAATGTTTAAAGAAGCAAGATGCTCTTATGCATAAGTAATGTAATGCAATTTGATAAACTTGAATCCCGGAATAAGCGTTGTTCTAGGGTTTAGTTACTGAAAATGATGTCTTTGAAATGCGGTATACTTTTAGATAAGTTTCACACTTGTGCTTCTTGTTAAGTCTTGTGAGTGTGTGTGAAACAACATATAATTATGATAACATAAAACAACGAGATACACTCCAACGTGAAATGTTACTCAAGATTGCTTACATTATAATTGTCTATCTTCAAATTTTACTTTACAAGTAAGCCTTAATAAGGAACCTAAGTGGTATCAATCCTAAGTATCTCTTCTCTACTATATAATTTTAGTTGCGGTGGTTTTCGTCGTCGGTCCGTCCTAAAATTTTCGTACGTCGTCCCTCCTGCCCACAGTTGCTGTTTGCTGTCGTATACGTAAGGAAACTGATTCGTGCCCCAAAAGAAGTCCTGTTCTTAAAGGTAGCTGATTGTCGCTGTTAAAAGAAAGTACCATGACCAAAGAAAAAATAGCGGTTCAAATCGTCCGTCGGCCATACGCTGAACGAGGCGAGGACGACGCTGCGGTGACCCCCGGCGGCGCGCGGTGCCTAGATGCCGGCGACAACGAGCCGTCGCGGCAGAGGAGGAGGGGTAGCGGAGGAGAAGACATATCCTCTTTCCGTCGAAGCGAGATCGAGGACGCAGGGCGAGACGGTGGCCGCCTGGTCGGGGACGAGGTCTTGGCGAGGTCCGCCAGGTCGGGGACGAGGTCCTGGCGAGGAGGAGATGCCGGCGAGCTCGTGCGGGAATTCCCGGAGAGAGGCGACAGAGGAGCAGCCCAGATACCATCGGCGCATGGCGAGTACGCAACGACCTCTGCTACTGCCCTTCCTGCTCCACGCTCCTATGCTTCGTCCTCCAACATCGCCCCCTTCCTCTCACTCCGGTTCCATCAGCGGCGGGCATGGTGGTCGGAGGTGAGGATGAGAGGGTCTGGGATCGCTTAGGTAGTAACTTTCTTCATTTCTTCTGCTCGGTTGAGGAAGGGGCCGACGCTCACGACAGGGGGACGGCGGCCGCTGTGATCTCTGGTTCCATGGACGCTGAGCTGGCGCGAGCGATGTCGACGGAAGAGGCCGTCGGCGGAAGGAAGGATCTGGTCAGGCAGCCGTCGTCCTGGACCAGGAGGAGCGTAGCGAAGCTTCGTCGGGGACGTCCTCGCAGCAGATACCCGTACCTGGGCGGCAGCTACCGAAATTCGGGGACTCGTGCACTAGGCTTGTGCCTGCTCCTTCGCGGATCCGACCATCCACGTGTTCTTGATCTGATACCAGCTGATTAAAGAATTGGTCCAATGCTAGGATACCCCGACTCGATTTGCATGACTCAGCACAAAATCCAATTGTTCATCTATGGCTTTACCAACTCCACCCAACCGTTCTTCATCCAGATCTACTCCCTCCGTTTTAAAATATAAGATGTTTTAGGTTTATGAAAAGAATGTATCTAGACTTGTTTTAGTGTGTAGATTCACTTCAAACATGAGTGAACCTATGTGCTAAAAGAAGTCTAGATACATTTGCTTCACAAATCTAAAACATCTTATATTTCAAAACGGAGGGAGTAGAAAACAACATGACCAACCTCTGCACTCACCTCCTCCAACTCCCTCTGCTTGTTTAGCCCACAATTGATTTGGCTGATTTGTACCGGTGCAGTCCACGGCCAGGCTCATGTATCTGCGCGTCTCGCCGGATCGATCGGCTATAGTCGTGCGTGCTGTTTTGTACGATGGAAAAATTGGTGAGCTTAGGGTGCTACCGTGCTAGCCGTCTACTCACGCCGGAATACACTCGGTGTCGTCTAGCTATGTATGTGCTGCTGATCTAGAGTATTACCTAGCTTGCTTGATTGATCTGACATGCTAGCTTGCATTGCATGTAGATTTTGCCATATATTATGATCTTAGAACATCTCTAGCCGTATCCATAAAGGGCAAAGTCAAAAAATGCATATAAGAGACATTGCACTCGCTATTTTCAGTTCAACACCCCCCCCCCCCCCCCCCCCCCTCCGCCGCATATAACAGAACCCGTATCTGAAACTTAAAATTTCAAACACTTGCGGTAATTACATTCGTGGCAAATTTCAGAAAAGAAGACGAGCAAATTCAGAGTTAAACGTGCATATTCAGAATTTTAACATTTTTTTGAGGATGCAACGCGAGGACACACTCCACTTGTGCTGAAACCGAGATGCCGAATTGGATGCTTTTAGTTCTTGGAGAAAGAAGTTGTGGAGAAGAAGAAGAGAGACACATGCGGTGGAGAAGAAGTAGAGATGCGGCAGTACAGCTATTAAATGCCGATAATTTACCGACTCAATATACTTTGAAAGTTCTGAAAAAACATAAATGTTAATTTTAATTTGTAGTTTACCGATTGGGTCACGCCATTAATTTCTCGTGTAAAAAGTTCAAATTATATAACAATCAGACTACATTTAATTGGCAACTATACAATACTTCAAAAAAGTCTAATTTGTACTCATGGGTCTTTTAGGTAAAATTTATTGAGAGATGGTGTTCTAAAGACCTAAAAACGACCGATTAAATATAAAGACTGTCATCTTGAATCAAAAAACATTTTTTTGTGCATATCGAGGAGGTTGAGCCATTTTGTTTAAGTGGCATGAGGACATACCTCATCTTATCAGATCCATCGGGTCATCTTCACGACACAAATAAAAGCTTAGTGAATCCTGGCAACGCACGAGCATTCGACTATTTAATTAGTAAGAAATATTTGATGCGCAGTGGTAACCGATCTCCAAGATGAGAAATATTTGATTTTATGGTACCGTAGCAACGCACGGGCTTTCTGCTAGTACAAGTAAAATATAAAGTAAGGTGATTACGATTAATTATCATTTGTTGACTTAAGTGGCAAAACGAATAACTTTTGAAGAAAATATTTTTTTATTAAGGTCTCAACAATCTTTGTGGTTAATCAATTGTGGTAAAGGTTGTTTGTGCTTGCTTGAATAGTTTGGACTTGATATGCTTTACGACTTAACTATAATAGATTAAATTTAACTATAAAACACATAACAAAGTCTTTAGTCTTATATTTAAAGTCTTGTAGACTAAAGTTAACTTTAAAAACATGGATGGATTTAAGGTTTAATGCTTATGATATTTGTACCTTGTGTACTTTATAATGTTTCCTTAAGGTTTCTTAAGAATGGTTATACTTTTACTTGGTGTAGTGGTTTCTTAATTTTATAATAGAATAGAAGTTTTTATCTGCTTATAAAGGTGTGGTAATTGTTTATATCTAAGGAATAATATTACTTAACTACTTATGAATTCATTATAGTGTTTTGGAATATTGAAAAACTTGTGGTTGAAGTTAAAGGAATAAGTTTTATTTCACTACAAATTATTCTTGAAGATTTTATATTTGATAAGGATTCCTTTTAGAAAATAATCTACACTTATGGTGGAATGATAATTCAATAAAATTATATTCAAAATGTATTGAAGCATTTTGACTTCATATTATCAATATTTAAGATTAATATTATTTATTAGACTCAATCGGCTAATTTTTAGAATTATTAGCAATTTTTGATTTACTCTTATATGAACTATTAATTAAGTAAATAAGTTTAATTTCAAGTTATTAAAGTATTTAATTTAACTCAACAGTGGAATATTATATTTTTAACATGTAGGTATTATTTTCGTGATCATTTTGGTATATTTCATTTATTTTTATGATTTATAAATAATAAGATATGATTTTATAAGATTTATTACTTTATAAATACTTAATAAATAATAAATATTTAATTAAGTGAAATAATAATGCATGATTATAGTTTTAAATTATAGTTCTTATTTTCTAAGATTTTTGGTATATTATTTATATTTTTAACATTTACATTATTAAAATATGAGTTATCAAAGTTTTATTACTTATAAAATCTTTATTAAATAATATTTATTTAAATAATTATCATAATAATGTTTGATAATAATTTTAAGTTGTAGATTTTATTTTTTAAACATTTTCATATATTACACATATTTTTATGATTTATAAAACAAAAGTTATTGATTTAATAAGATTTATTAATTTTATTTTATTTCTAGAATATTTAAATTTGGGTTTATATCACTTATTGATTTCCTAAACAGAAAATAACTTTTTACACCATAGCCAAAACTACCCTAGGTCACTGACCAGTGGGCCTATGGCCACATCATCAGCCATGCGTGCAAAGACTAAGTCAAACTGGCTGACTAGGCAGGGGATGATGTGAACATGACGTCACCGGAGCTTGATCCTCTCAGATCAATGGTTGATCTTGCGATTTGGTGCACGCACGGGGCAGTGGCTAGGCTCATTGGAAGGAGGACACGACGGGGAACCTAACAGTAGCGGCGCCGCTAGTTAATGGTCGACGGAAGTTGGGCAACGACGGTGAACAACGGCGGCGGTGTCAGGTGCTTGTGGGGGAAGCGAACTAAAGCGAAATACGGAGGATCAAATGTACTAGAAGAACCGATGGCTCACCAGGATGCTTGTATTGACGACGGCGAAGAGAGGCGAGCTTAGACGGCATCGCCATGGTCGACGGCGAGCGGCGGACAGACGCGTTCGATGCACATGATTGCGGCCTCCCCAGCTCGATTCCTCCTCTGAGCAGACGAAGTCCACTACGGTGGAGCTTGTGGTATCACCAGTTTGTCTTGGGGTGGTCTCAAACGGCGACGAGAAGCGACTCCGGCGAGCTAGGGTTTCGGGTCCTATACGAGAGAGAGATAGAGAGAGCGAGAGGAGATGAGATAGGTATGAGAGGATAGAGGAGGACGCGGCGGTCTTATCTACATCCCTCGGGGTCGGCGGCGAGCAGCATGGTGGCTGGATTTTGATGACGGCGGCGGACGACATCGACGGTACGCACGCAGGTGCCTTTGTGCGCGAGGATGACGACGATGATCATTTTGCAGAAAACCCCCTAAGCTTCATCGAAACAAACCCGCGGTCCCTAGCAGTGTCCCACTTGTCAGTCATAGAGTGAGATAAGCCGGGCTGGTTACTGGGACGAGGTTGGCTGCTACGGGCTGCTCATGAGCAGTGGATAAAGAGAAGGAAGTTGGGCCATGGGCGAGATCTGATCTCCTTCTGTTTTTTCCTGGTTCTTTCTCTTTTCCAAATTCTGTTTTGTTTTCATATTTGAATTTGCATCTTTGATTTGAATTTCTTTATAGTCTTTATTTGCTAATTAATTGTAACATTATTAAGAGGTATTTACTAGCATTTTGTGAACTTTTATTAAATAATGTTATATTTCTTTATTTTCTATCCAGAATAAACCATGGATTTAAATTATGATATTTCTTTATTTAATAATAGACTTAAATTCTAGTTATCTTATAGTTTGGAGGGAAATTCTTATATTATGATCCTATATAATTATTTGTTGTATGAGATACAAAAGAATTAATATGGTTAATACTACTCTCATAAAGTTCACAAAAAAATATTACTCTCATAAATTTAGGAAATAACAATGTATATATTCTATTATAATTAACACAGAAGTTAGGGTTTGAATTGTAAGTGTTAACCCTAGAGTTTAGGGTTCTTAACATACTTATATTCTTTTGTTGATGTGAGTAAAGAATAATGGCTAAAACACATTGTCTTTATGTTTGTGATCTTTAATGATATCACCTTTTAAAATAGAAAGTTATTATCTAGAATGTCTTATGGAAAAGAATTGATAAAGATAACTCCTAAGCACATATGGTTATGATATTTGGAAATGACAAAGATATGCTTAAATGATTTGCTATAGGGAAATATCCCTATAAAACATTGTGAAGATAAAATGATTTATCCAACAGATGAGCTGGATATTAAGCTTGATCATAGATTTAGGGTTTAGTGTTCACTAAGAATTCCTATCTTCCATAATTCATAATCCTCGACTTCTGATAAAGGAATTCCTTTCCTAGATATACTACTTCTCTATGTCCATCATCATGTGTTAACATGATGAGCTTTGCTACACAAGAATATTCTTATCCACATTTTATTCTTCTAAACCCATTGATAAATCCAATGAGCTTGACACTAAAGCTTTTCATAATCTTCACCTATCCAGACTTGGTTATATCAACTACTCTACTGCTGATAATCTCCCATCCAACAGATGGTTACTTCTAACTCTATTAATACCCTTCCTTAATCATCCATTACCAACATTTACTCTAATAGATTCATTTATAATTATATATATATATATCCATTTTCTACTCCACCTCAAGTGTTTAATATTTCCCTAGAGGAAAATACTAACTCTATAATTCACTTCTGCTCTAACATCATCCTAATCATACTATCTTATCTCAACTTGACTCCAATATCTTATAATAGAGTTCAATCATGTCTTACCCACCCATGTCACTTATACAGGATATAAGCATTCAATCTTGGTGACTAAAGCATGATCATTACAATCCTTTAGTCCTTTATGGTTTAGGTTTCCAATTGGCTAATCAAGGTTTCATCAATACAACATTACAGTTGTATTGGAATTATCTTCTTAATATCTCTATTGGATTAAATGATATTATTCATGGGCTATACATACTTGATCCCATAGGATTACTCCTATTAACTATCTTCAGTATTCATCCTTGTAATCTTTACCTCAAATACTCTTCTATCATTTCAGGAGTGAGTTAACTCCATCAATAATCCTATTGATTTAATTCTCTTCTAACACTCCCATACTATAGATGATATTTAAATCTAGCTTTACCACTTACCTTTCCTTACCTCATTCTCTAAAGGATTTTAAGTGAATGCTAAGATAAGAACAAGAGTTAAAAAGATCAAGAATTGATAGGTTAAGAATTGGTGAATCAATAGTTGATTACTCAATATTGATGAACAATAGATATTAAGATAAGATTCAGTAGAGATAGTAAAGATTGATATGGAAAGAAAGGTATATGGTGAATGATCTTGACTTGGTTTCTTTCCTACTCAATCTCACTAAAGAGTTAAGGTTAGGTATTACCATGATACTCATAGTAAGAATAGATAAGAATAAGATAGGTCGGGATTAATTATTACATTCTTATTACTTGAGTTGTAGTCTTAACTTGGTATTCATGAGTTGTTGTGATGAATATTATGATATGATCGCTTAAAGATCAGATATTAATCATTAAGCAATGTATTATGATTTAATTTTATTATATTTGATCTACCCTTAGATCAAATCATGTTTACCCAAATAAGGTTTTAGCAAAGGTCATATTGAAACTTATCGCAGTCAACTTGATAATCTACTTCAATTCCCTCAATTTGAGAGAAGCTTCAATCACTTTGATAAGTTTTGTTCAAAAGCGCGAAAATTATTCGGATTTTCTATGCATGAATGCAATGCACACATCTGGGTTCAGCTTATTTCTAAGCTCTAATGCTGTGATGTTACAATCGTTACTCTCCTAGGGGTGTCATTGTGGATCTCCGATTCTCCACTCTCTCGGGTGGTTGTCTTTGGTGGCAAGTTGTGGTCTTCCGTGTTTTTCTTGTTTACATTGATCTACTTTGTAAGGGGTCTCCTCATCACCTTATATCAGTTAGGCTGATGTGGCTTTAGTTTTAAAGGGGGGCAAAATCCTATTTAAAAAAAACAAATAAAGAAAACAAAAACAAACAGAAAAGAAAAAAGAAACATAAAACATGGAAGAGTAAAGAAAAAGTAATCACCACCTATAATGGGCCGCAATACTGTAGCCTATTTAGGGCTCTGTAGGCCGCTGGAGTCTCCAGCGCCGCTTAAAACTGTGCATAGGCGCTCCCCGCTGAAATAAAGCCCAGTGCGCAGCTCGCTCTCCAGTCGCGACGCCACGCTACTCTCCAGGCCTTAATCCCTCAAAAATGAAAAAAAAAAGCTCCCCAGGCCTTTCTTCCATCGTGCATGGGGCAGTGTAGTATTTCCACTCTTAACATTTTCTGTTTTCTCTCTCAAAAAAAAACATTTTCTGTTCTGTTTCTCAAAAAAAAAACATTTTCTTTTGTGAACACAGCTTAACATCCGGTCATTCAACGCGAACATGATAGCTCCCTGAGGAGACTAGGAGAGCCCTGGCGGGCAGGCGGGCAGGCAGGCAGGCAGGCTCGAACAGCATCATGGCAATGAAACTTCGGCCGGCGCCTTTCAAGTTTCAACCATCCACTCCGAGGTGACTGAACTCCAGTCCGGTCCAGTCAAGTCCAGTCAAGTGCATCCTACCAGTAGCAATCAGCGGTCAGAAGCTGGCCGGCCGGCCGGCCGTAACGGGTCAACTGACGGACAGCGGCACGTCCCCTCAATGGTTCCAGCCATGCCATGATGAGGAAGCACGCATGATGGCACATGGCAGGGGCAAGTGACCGGCCGATATCGGCACACATGTCAGGTTGCCCACGTATCCATCCTCCCGGTGAAGATCATTGTCCTCGCTTCTTCCACTTATTATGGCGAGACAAGTGCGTGCTTCCGCTGCTAACTGCGTGCGAGGCTCTCATCCTGTCCCTTGCGAATCAAGCCACCCTGCTAGCTAGCTAGCTTTTCGGTGTAATGGTTTCTCGGCAAGTTGGCATGCGAAAGCTGGAGGCTTTGCTCGAGGTGATCATAGGCCACATCTCCTCGCTATCTAGTAGTACTTCAGTTCAAAGTTCAGACGCAGCTGTGTATGTTGTTGAGTGGGAAATTTATTGCGCTGGCTGGGGGAGGTCGTCGATCATGAGGTCTAGCATTCAGTCACTCGGTCGTCAGGCCCGCATATGTATATATCTGGTTATCCACCATCGGTTGTTATCTGAATTTAACCAGTGGCTCATGATTCTGACGGTGACGGCCTGACGAGGGCCATGATCGCCGCAGGATGTTTTTGAACAGCAACGCCTGCTAGCTTGCTGGCCAGTAAAAACCCTCGGCCGGACGAGGGGCAATGATCAGCGCAGAGTTTCAACGACCACGGCTGCTAGCATGCCGGCCAGTAAGAACCCTCGGCCGGCCGGCCGGTAGAATACCTCCTGTGCTGCAGCTGCAGGCTTTCATCAGCTCTGTATCGTATCGCAGCTGCAGCACATCATCTTGAAAAATCCTCGTGCACTCGACTCGATCCGTCTTCTTCGCTTCTACGGCTCTGAATCTGATGTGAGCGGCGGACAGCATGCAGTAACTATCCGCGCATTTACCTTTGTCCCGCCACGCGGTGAAAGTGCGTGTCTGCTGCTGGTAACTTTCCATTCTTTTTTTCCAGGCCGGCCTGAAACATTCTGTGCCCAGGTCTCTGTCGGCCCGGTGCGTCGAGGTCAACCTGCTGCTAGCTGCTCCATCAGGGAGTCAGGTCACGTATACTCGAAATGGATCCATGCCCCCCGTGGTGGTGTTTCAACGGGGGAATCGCTCGACAATAGATCACATCTCAGTCAGACAGTCACTGAGGAATAAACTTTGCTTCTTCTTTTCTTCCCCCCCTGAAACCCACGTCTTTTTCTGAACTTTTTCCCCCAGCCAAGACGTTGGAAGCCTGGTTGCCAGCCAACAGAGGCTCGGACCATTCGACGGGAGATGTGACTGAAAGATTAGACAGATTACAGGTTCAACGTGGTCTCGCCGTACTCACGAAAACAAAAATGCAAGTACATCCAGAAGCCAATTGTCCCTAGACTTGTTTTGATTTTAAGACGTGTATGTACTATGATATGATCATATCATCCATGGGCACACGAGGCAGTCGGGCGAGGCGCCTTGAATAACTGATCGATCGCCACGGACATGGATGATATGAGAAATCTCTCGTGTGCGATCAGGAGTAGGGCGCGACGAGTCGACAGTCACTGGGCGTGGTGGGATGTGGAGGACGACGACAGGGCAGGAGTAGAGGACGGGCACGCCTGAGGGGCGGGCGGTGGGTGTCGGGGCCCGCCGTCACCTGCGGTTCCCGCTTTGGCACAAGGGCGCGCGCGAGATCTCCCCGTCTCCGGACGTACGGCGTGCCCGTCACAAGAGAGCCTCGCCCACGTGCCCGCCCACGGCGTGTCGGGCCCGGAGCCACGTGAACCTGGGATCGCGTCGGATTTCGCTCTCTCGCGCGCGTCCCCGTCCGAGTTCCTCCTATCCATCCTACTCACGCGCAGGCGCGGCAGGTTCGGTTGGTTCCCCCTCCGCCGGGCGCGTCGTGCGCAGGTCGCTCCCGCGCGCCATGCACAGTCATGCGTCGTCGACCCTTTTCTTCCCTGTGCGCCCGTCTCGTCTACCTGTGGCGGCCCGGTGCCCGTGGATGGCCATGATTGGGGGCCGAGGTGATCGAGGCAGGCTGCGTGCGAGAGGCGATCTATCTCTCGTGCCGTGGTAGACGGATTGTCGGGTGGAAACGTACCTTCTCATCCGGAAAATGCTTAGTTAATTCAACAAGATGATTTTCTAAGCTGCAAGAGAACCCACGTACGAGTAGTACTTCCTCTGATTCAAAATAACTTCGCAGGTAAGCTTATCTAAGTGGGCTAGTATTTTTTTACTAGCCATCTAAAAAAATTCTGAGATTTTTAAAATACGTAGTATACATTTCATACTATCTATTTTAAAAATCTTAAGATTTTTTTAAATGAAAAATAAGAGAGTACTAGTCCACCTAGGTAAGCATGCGTGGGGAGTAAGAAGTATGTTAGTTACTCATTTCAACTGAGATGCCGAGACAACGTACACATGACATAGGTAGCGAGTAGCGACACCACCGATGTGCAGTTCAAAACTGAGAGATGAGCTGTGAGCATGCCAAGCTGCAAACTGAGGTGGACCGCCGGTTTTTGGTTAAATTTTACCCAAACAATGTATAAAACTTGTTTGTATAGATTAATCAACTGTGTTTCTTCGTTCAAATTTTAGTCGATATCTTGTAGCAGCCTGGTCGCCCTCCCCACCTTCCGGCTACGTCAAATATAAACCATCCCCCATTCAAAAACCCTAAGCAACGCCATCGTTGTCCAACATCGCTATTGCTTGCACATCTTGAGCTCCTTTTATGCCTTACCACTTATTCCATGTCGCTTGCAACACGATGTCGTTAGATCCCCATTGACCTTCTCATACTTCAACTGTCAAAATCTGTCACCGCATATGAGCCCTTTATGTGCAATGAACAAGGTAGTATCATTGCCACTTGTGTTGAGGCAAGAATTAGAGGTTGATAGGAACAAAGAAGCATACGAAAGCATCAAATATCGATAAGAGAGCCCAAAGTGTGTTGTTTTAAACAAATTTGTGCAAAACCTAATAAAGGATAAATAGTTAGTATTTGTACATGCTGGATCACACTGGTCTAGATCCCATGATATTCCTCTTCCTCGGCCACCGTTTTAAGGTTGTCACCACTGATAGTCCTACTTCGCCCCTCTACAATCAGGAACGGGTATGCTTATGAATTAGATTCTCTCTTGGAGTGAAGAGCCGGAGACAAAATATGGCGATAAGTTAGAAAGTTGACTGTCATTCAAATACAAATGAAATTATTGTTGTGTAGCATACTCCCCTGTCACGGTTTGGAGGGCGTCTTACAAAAACCATGCGTTTTCAAAACTCCTCTACTCTTAGGCGCATTAGACTTAATCAGAGAATTAATGCCCCCCTTTTTTCTCCCCACTTCCTATTTCATGCAGCCAAGGAATTAATTCTTGCATGCAACTTCACCATCTCCTCCAATGCATGCGCCTAGACTTCTCATTTTCATTGAGTAATTACATTTAATGGGGCGCCGAATAATTAATAGCCTATTTTCTCTTAGCGAATTTGCATGTTTTTGGCACAAATCTGGACCAATCACCGCCAACCTAGGTTCCAACAATCTCTCTAAAACGCCCTCCAAACCGTGACGGAAGGAGTATTTATAATCCTCCCTTATCCCAGAGGATTGGTCATGTATGATTTTTTTCAAATTGATTGCATTTTTTAAACATCGAGTGCAGTATAGGCGCTCACACACACTTGCATACCGCCACACATGCACTCATAGTCATAGAGTGTCTACCTGTCGATTATCAAGATTGAATAAGAAGCTAGCCACCATTATCAAGGGAGCGGCCGTTTGGAGCAATGGCTCCACGTAGACCTTTTCTTTTCAAACTTCAAAAATTGAAATCAAGATTTCAATTTTTTTCGAAAAATACCTCGACATAGTGAATAATCTATTCTCAGGTTGTAAATTTTCAATATGAAATACATTATATTCTGGGCTCGGCAAAAATGACAAAGTACTACAAGATGGTTGAATACATAGTTGGCAGCATGGATGTTTTTTCCATTTTTTTTAAATTCAAAATTCAAAAAAATGAGAAAAGAAAAGGCTCCAGGTAGGACGTGCTCCAAAGTGGATTTCCGTTTGTCACCTCGTTAACATTCAATTCAGTTACTTTCCCATGATGTACCATATAAACGCACCACGCACTATCGTAAATAGAAATGTTGTCTTCTAGTAGCTCTGTTTTCAAATATAAAATATTTTGACAGGCTAAAATAGTTTACCAAAACATCTTATATTTAAAAACCGAAGGTACTGTTTGTTTCAATATAGCTATTTGATCCGTACGTCTAATGTCTCTGTCGACCACAGCATCATTTACCAACGATGGCAGAAATCTGCGTCGTCGGCAGTGATAAACGACGTAAAGCAAAACTAATCGCACGTATACTAGGCCATGCCCTGGAAGGAATTCACCAACCACATAGATAGATAGAAAGCCGCTTCATTCAAACCCCTGCAGACTAGCCTTGCGTTTTGTCGAAAAAGGTGGGAGGGGGCGGGCGGCAGGCAATGATGGGATGATGATGGGTGGGAGATGAGGCGGTGTAGGGCCGAGCGCGGGGATAGGTGCGGTGCCGGCACAAAGCGGGACACCATGATTTGGGCCTGGAGGGAAAGGCCATGAGCTCGCATGAATTGGACACTTGAACTGGCCTTTTCGTGTGGGGGGTGTGGCGCCCTACCAATGCGAGCACCGCAAGCACGCCCCCCCCGCAATCATGCCCCTCCATCCTCGAACGAACCGGGGCAGCCGTAGCATTATGGTTGGTGCCAAGCTCGGGAAAGCCAATCATCTCTGCATGCACTGCTCCTACGTGCTGCGATCATTGCCTAGTACTGTTCGCGTAGCAGTCTACCCAAAGTTTCACATACTCCCTCCGTTTCAGTTTACAAGTCCTGCACGTAGTTCTATGTCGCCAAATTAAGCAACTTAGTATGATGTATATATTACAAAAAATATATCACCGGAAACTTTAGACTTTGTATTTTCCAATGATATAATTTTTATATTATATAATTCAAATTATATAGGTCAAATTGATAACCTAGATATACGCGTAGGCCTTGTAAACTGAAACGGAGGGAGTACTATCAAACGGGCAATTTACAGACCAATTAAGGACGAAAATAATGTATTTAGATGAGTGCAAACTACCACTATCCGCCGGGCCGAGCCATCCGGCCGACTCCAACGGTCATTTTCTGTCCATTTGTGTTGGTCCGCGGTTGTTTCTGGGTCGAGGTTTGGCCTGTTCGGCCCGCCGTCTTCAGTGCCGCGATCAATTTGTCTAGCTAGAGCGAGAGCTTTTTTTCAAATTCAAATGTAAATCGTTCACGTTAAAAACTGGTGTTTATATATTTTATACGTAATTTACATTCATAATTTAAAGCGAAATTAAACTAGCCCTAATCCTAGCTACCGATCTTCGCACGCCGGCACCGTCGCGTCCATCTACGGGTCGAGGTCGATGTACTCCGGCGGCATCCAAAGGTTGGGCAGTGGCAGGGTGGGAGCGGACACGGGCGGGTTGATCACCTGCCCAGGCCACGCCGGCGGAGGCCCCATGCGGTGGTAGAGGTGCGCCAACTCCATCCCCACCTCCAGAGCGACGCGTGGCGCCCATCCCGACGACGGAGGTGGTGGAGGCAGCATGGCGTTCGCCTGCGCCACCATGCCAGTGAGCTGGACGGCTTCTTGGTAGCCGCCCCACAGGGCGTCCTCGATTCCCACGTGCTGGCCGTAATGGCATGCTTGGTGAAGTCGTCCTCATCGTAGCCTCGCGCTAGCACCTCACGATACTGCAAGGGAAGGTTCGCCATTGATGGCGTAGGCCGCCGTCGGCCAACCTTCCTGGCCGCGCCTCTAAATCGTTGTCGTGGTTGCGTCTCAATCGGTGCAATCAATGTCGTGCTAAGCGGTGGCTGACGCGTGGGCCAATGCACGTGCGGGAAGGACATGCCCTCTGTCTGCGCGCGCCCGGACCGACACAACTGTTGCCCATGTTTGGTGCACGAATGGGTTGAGACGGACACATCCGTTCGGATGGGTCAATGCCGCTGGGGCGCCGCGCACGTCCCACGCAGACGCATTCGAACGGGTTGGGTCGGTCCGGTGGAGATGCCCTTAGGACTTCCCCTCAAAGGAACTACTTGATCTCCATGCATACTCACTCTGTCCGCAAATAAGATTAGGTTCAATAATAAAGCCTGTTGTTGGCTATAATCCATTGACACGTCACTTAGAGCCAACCTAATGGCCAACACATATAATAGTTAGATATAATAAAGGCGCGTCCCCGAATGATGGGAACTTCCCATCATCCCGCTTCCCTATGCGACACGTGTCCCCAAAAATCGTCCCAAATCCCACTTTTGGTGCAATAACATAAAAATACATGTTTTTTCTATAGTAACAAACCATGATCCAGTTCAGAAAATAGAAAAACTGTCCTCAATCCCGCTTTGCTGCAGTAGCAAAAAAAAGGCCTGTTTTTGCTGTAGTAGAAAAAACGATTCGATCCAGAAAAAGAACTAAAAGACAAGGTGTTGCTGGAGACCCTACTGGAGGCCTCACCGCAGACTTTGTAGCATAAAAAATACAAATGTAGAAAAACCAAGTTCGCCAGAGGCTCGTCGGGAAAAACATCACCCGTGACATCCGAGTTTGTCGGAAACATCGTAGCAAAAACACTATTGTAGCAAAACCAGAAAACAGACGTAGCAAAAAATAGCAAAAACTGAGTTCGCCAAAAACATTGTCGCAAAAACATACTATGTAGCAAAATCGCCCGATGTATGTAGCAATGCCGACAGCCATATGTAGCAAAATAGACCCACACAAGTAGAAAAAATTGCCCTGGCAGGGAGCAATGCCGTCGTTCGTTGCAACAGCCGCCACCTATGTCTGTTGGGAGCCGCTGATGGTACTTGGCATAGGCAGCAAAAAATGTGATTATACATAGCAAAGTCGACCACCGTACATAGCAACGCCACTTTCCGTAATGTATGGCTAATGGCAGCCGGTGGCGGTGCTTGGCATCAGGGACCACGTCGTAGGGTGCAATTTAGGCTGGGCTTGGGCTAAGGCGGACGACAAAGTAGGGCTAGAGCTTGAGGGGGTCAGGGTCAGAGCTCTTCAAGGAAGGCACATGCGGAGTCGAGGTGGACGTGGAGTCCTAGGACGGCGGCCATGGCGTCTATCTCGAGGAGGAGGCAGTGAGGTTGAGGGAGGTTGCACAGGTCATTGTAAAAGGTACACGAGGGAGGCGAGCTAGGTCAACTGCGCGAGATGAGCACGCCATGGCGGCATCACGAGGTGGGGCGCCATGGCATGACGCCGCATGCCCGCGGAACCACCATACGCAAGGGAACAAACGAGATATAAAATGGAGGGATAGGGGATCGAGGAGATACGGTGTGTGGGGCCACTCACGACCTGCTGTCTGCTGACCACTGAGTGTCCACGCGACCCACCCACCAGGACCCGATGGGAAACGCATGATCCCCTAGGGATTGGAATCATTTTCCTATAATAAAATACTACTTTATTAATACATCACCTCACGTACTCACAAAATATCTAGGAGCACGTGTTATAGGTGGCTCTTACTCCCTCCGTTTCTTTGCATAGGGCGTGAATCTTTTAGCGCGTGGATTAAGGATAGCATGCAAACTACATTTTACTCGGTCTTGCCCCTACAAAATAGCTCATTAATTTGCTGCATGCAACTCCTCGTTTTATGGGCAACCAATCGTGACCCTAATCAGCTCCTTAATTCCAGCGCGGGGAGGGACACATTTGGGAAGTTACCAGTTCTACTGTATCCGCGCCTTCTTCTTTGACGAAAATCTGAGAAATTTTTTACGCCTTAATCTAAGGAATGGAGGGAGTAGTTTAGATCTTGCTTCTCTTCTCTCTCACCTTCTCACTCATCCAACTAAGAAAAATAATGGTATTTTAATCCTTATAGTCAACTGAGTAGGACTATTTGCTCTAAGTGTACATCTAGGAAGTCCTAGACAAATTAGTTCTCTCCTTTCTTTTATGAAACTCCATCAATATAAATAAAAGAGGAGAATGAGGGATTGATGGATGATACAAAGGAGAAGAATGTAGATTGGAGGATGAACTGGGGGTGATTACGAGGAGCTAATTGCATTTATTAAGTGTCTTTATAATATAGATGTACTCTCTTTTTGGACAAATTTTGAGTAATAGATGCACACTTATCTGTAGACAGAGGGAGTATGCATGTAACTTTCAGATCCGTATGCCAGATGATTGACCAGCAGCGTAGGCATAGGAATGTGGTGGGACTTCTCTGGAGGACGGAACGGTTGTGGGTCATCATCGTTTTAGTTGATCTGGCGTTGTTGCCATTAGTTTCTCTTTCTCTTAGTTTTTATCTTGATCTTGATTGTGCCGTTTTCCCCGGCAGTGGTCTTGAAGTTGTTTCGAGTGGTTGGTATATTAATATAGAGGGGCGAAAGTCTATTTCGAGGATGATTTGGTGCATCAAGGATGAACCTAGAGAGAAATAACATAGCGCGAGAGTAGGCCTAGATCCACCACTTCACCATCACCATAGTTCATCATCTCCACCTCCACCTCCACCTCCATCCATAGCCATAGCCATAACTTGTATTAAATACCTCCTCTCGGTTGGCGACTATTGTAAGGATATTTGGTATTGATCTAAGTAATTCTACAATATTTTCTATCCTTGATCTTATTATGAGTGAGTAGCTCTCACGTGTTATGGGTTTGGGAATAGGCTCGCAGCGATTTTGTGCATCTAATTACATGAGAATATTGTGTGGTGATTTCATAGTATATTTGTATTTGTATCATTGTCTGTTACCTCAATCCAAGGAATATTGTGTGGTGATTCTCATAGAGTTATTCTACCACTCTTGCAGGATCAAGAACGAGGAGACGGCGTCGTAGTAGAATGTGTGGATACCACGGAGGCGCCGTCAGTTTGGTACACGAATCTCAATGGTCATGATTTACTATGGTTTGAATTGGCGCAAGCGATCGACTACATCACCCACGAACTCTAGATCATTAATGCTCGTGTTCTTCGGGGGTAACTAGATTGATCTATTCTACTTGTTACTTGCATCTAGTAGATTAGACCTTTCGGGGTTCTCTCTTGCTATTCCGTAGGAATTTTTTTATTTTCCATGCAACAAACCCACCAGGTGCCTCTTTGGAGTGTGCACATGTGTGAATCATGTTTTCCATGATTAGGTGTTATAGATGCTTTGTTCCTAGCAATAGGATTCATGCTTAAGCATTATCTACTGGTACTAAACACTAAAATCTAATTGAGATGATCCCTTGAATCAATTCTCATTAATCATATTTGTATCTCTCTATAGATTCATATGATCTCTATATTACTAATATTCTTCTATCTCTAGTGGTTTTGCTAACAATCTTTGAAGATTATCTTGTTCTTC
The DNA here is from genome assembly GCA_916181665.1 of Avena sativa. Taxonomy (NCBI): domain Eukaryota; kingdom Viridiplantae; phylum Streptophyta; class Magnoliopsida; order Poales; family Poaceae; genus Avena; species Avena sativa. Next base: position 156,958,089 of record OV702294.1, on the reverse strand, counting down.
GTGTTGATGATCTTCTTCTTGTAGCTAGCCTCCTCCTCCTTGTTGCTTCACTTGCTTCTCTAGATCTCTCTTTCACTACTAGTGTGTGTTTCTAATTTGTGAGTTATGACGTGGGAATGCTCATGGGGTCCTCTATTTATAGGCTTGACGTAACTTTCTATCCAAGATTTCTAAGGTTCCTTGGTGGCTAAGGTACCTAGGTAGAATGATTATCCACTTGAAATATTTATTGTTGATCATGACAAGTGACATTTGTCACTAAATGGGCATTGGGGTAATTTGTCATGTGGGCCTTAACCAGTTAGATTGTATCACTAATATAAATGGGTTGATTTGCATATTTAAGTTAAAACTTAAGATGTGATTATGAGATGATTAGTGAAAGCTTGCGTATTAATTATGTAAAAACATAATTAGCAATATGGATGATTGAGACCGATACAAATATGGGCTTTACTATTAATTAAGTGAAACCTTAATTAACCAAGTGGATGACTAGTAAAGCTTGAAATGTGGACTTAGTTCCAATTGGTCATTCATTACCAATAGAGAACAATTCAATTTGGAATGTGGCATTAATGTTAATTAAGTTGAAAAACATGATTTGATTTGATTTCACCAAGGCATGATTATCTGAGTTAAAAAACACTCATAGTTAATTTTATTCAAATAGTTTGATCTATTTGAGGGAATGCAACTGGTATTAGTTTCATTAGTTTTCATATATTTAATAAGTTATGATTTGAATAACAATGTATGGCTGTGGTGCACTTTAAACCTTATAATTTTTCATATTTGTGTATAATGTGTTAAGAGATCCTTTGGAGTGGTTTATGATCTAGATAAGGAATAGTATAATAGATCAAAATTTGAGAAGATCAAGATTTGGCTACTAGGCTTAGATGATTTTCTTATTAGATGATTTACATGTTACTTAACTCATGTTGATCACAAATGATGATAGATAAGATGATGATGATCAAAATAAGATAGAATAAGGTAAGATAAGAATAGATTTGATGTATGTTACTTAACTTGATGATCTAAGTCTAAATCATCAACTTATGTAGAACTTTGATCACTTTGACAAATTCTATAAAAACACTTTTAAATTTCACGAAAATTTTACACCAATTTCTAGTCTACTGAACTAGGGGGTGTTATAACTAGTCACGGGAGAAAGCCGGTAAATGCAACTGCGCTCCAATTAAAAGAGTGATGAGAGAACATGTTTCCTTTTTCTTGTTTTGCTATACATGACAATGGTCCAACAATCGAATGGAGCTAATCATACACACTTATTATTATGTGCACGTACGTATACTTGGCAGCGGACCATAAGTCAAAAGGTGTCCGTTTGCTAGATATATACTCCACTTCATTCGGTGGAATAGACTACAAAACATTTTTCAAGGCTATAAAATGGGCACCTTTTTGCCCAAAAGAAATCCTAGTTTGAGTGGAGAATAGCTGAAGTTAGCTAATCTAGCAATCGATCTTAAGCCTTTTAAGCTGCGGGAGGTGGGGAAGTTATGATTGCACCAATTAAGGAGCCCGCCCCACAAGTTAATCATTGCTGTCCCAGAAACTGTGCGGGAGATCCAACATTCCTCCGCGTCTCTCTTTAAAACCCTCACTCTCCCCCCACTTCTTTTATCACTTCCGAGTTCCAACTCCAACTGCAAACCCCGCAAGAAACACACACGCACGCACGCTCACAGAGTTTGTGTGTGAGAGAGAGAGGAGAGAGGCCGGTGGGGAAGAAGAGAGAGTTGGGATCGAGAAGCTAGCTACGAGGATGATGGAGAGGGCCGAGGACTTAGGGCTCAGCCTCAGTCTCAGCTCGTCGCTCGCTCCTCGCACTCACCATGTCGCCATGCTGCTCCACGCCCCAGGTAAATGCTACTCCGATTTGTGGGTAGTATTAAGGCAGATAGCTCGCGAGACCAGAGATCGATGCTGATACTACTATACCATGCGCGCGACTCTTGTGCTGTTGAGCAGAGAGGAGATTTCTGGAGATGCCGCTGCTCCCTGCGAAGCGAAGCGAGGTCCCTGGCGCCGACGATTCCGGCCTGCGCGGCGGCAGCGACGACGAGGACGGCGGCTGCGGCGTAGATGGCTCCCGCAAGAAGCTCCGGCTGTCCAAGGACCAGTCCGCCGTGCTCGAGGACAGTTTCCGGGAGCACCCCACTCTAAACCCGGTAAGACTATGTCACTCTAGCTTGTCAATTTTTTTCCCGTGAAACATGCATGTTTGTTGCCTAAATTAAACCATGCGTATGCTACGTGCAGAGGCAGAAAGCAGCCTTGGCGCAGCAGCTCGGCCTGCGGTCACGGCAGGTGGAGGTGTGGTTCCAGAACAGACGCGCGAGGTACGTACGCACTGACTGGCACATGCAATAGTATTTCCTGGCTCGTTCGATTTCTGAATCTCTGAATTTATTCAACCGGCCGGCCAGGACGAAGCTGAAGCAGACGGAGGTGGACTGCGAGTTCTTGAAGCGCTGCTGTGAGACGCTGACCGAGGAGAACCGGCGGCTGCAGAAGGAGGTGCAGGAGCTCCGCGCGCTCAAGCTCGTCTCGCCGCACCACTACATGCACATGTCCCCGCCCACCACCCTCACCATGTGCCCCTCCTGCGAGCGCGTCTCCAACAACAACAGCAACAGCAACTCCACCGCAGCCGCCGCCGCCACCGACCGCCGGAACGCCGTCGACGGTGGCGGCGCCATCGTCTGCCACCGCCCGATCGCCGTCCGGCCGCAGCAGTCATGATCCACAACCCTACTAGCTAGCTAGTTAATCGTAATCTACTAGCTAGACAGCACACCATGATGTCAAAGGTAGCCAACAGTTTGCGCATTTATTCCCGCAAACCTGTTGCACGACTCCATATATCGTTCTTGATTTTTGTTTTGATTAATTAGACGAGTACGTACTACTAATGCGTCAAGTGCAGTAGACTATCAGAAGGAGCAGTTTGAGCTCAGCAGGTCATGAGCTGGGCGTAGGGAATATTTAGCTGGTCCTAGGAGAAAGTTGGATATGGTGGGATACGGGTGTAGGGAAGGTGGGGTGCAAGGGGGATGGCACGGCGGTTTGTTCTGTCTCTTTGCCTGATGATGACGGCGATGATGAGAGAGGTGGTCGCCGATCACTAATTCGTTTTTGTTCGACATCCGTGTCTCTCAAGCTTAATTAATCCCCCCGATTGATAGGCCTACGTCTCTGATTCTGCTGGTCTACTTCGCTTAATTTAGGTGATCGATCAGTACTGTCTCCAGAAAGCATGCATATTATTATGTGCAAGGTTTTCTTGGTATAGTATTTTTTTGCTGATTGATCGTTCAGTCACGAAGTACTTTACCTAATTATTGAACTGCCGCTTATCATTTTGATTTGGATAAAACAATTAGACACGGACGGTTGTTCGTTTCTGTGAACTGCCGGCCACCGACTCGACCGTGTGGACTGACTGGACAATCAAACACACGGGCGTACGCAACTGATTCGGGACCATATACTCCACTATTCATAGACGAGACCAGATCAGTGGCATGTCAGTTCAGATCTTCACTGATGGAAATGGTTCCCTACTCATTCCAGGTGTTCGTTTTGCGTTGCTCTCAGGGTCACACGACGTACGCCATGTATAAAATCCTACTAGCACAGAAACAATTTCTAGCACTAGCTAGGAAGATAAACCCGAAACTGCTGCCGCCCAAAAAAACCATGCTCGTCTTCCATGACAGTACAGGGGCCTGGCATCGCATGCATGATATATATGCTGCTTTCCATGGTACCATCTCCATCTTCTAGTAGTAGTAGCAATCAGCATGCGTCCTCTTCCTGGGGTAATTTTCGCCGCTTTATTCTCCCATGTGTCCTCCAACTGATCTGATCGGAAGTGCCGACAGAACCACTCCGACACAGGAGACTTGTCTCCAAAAACTGAATGAATATTCCTGCACATGCATGCCTAAACAATGCACTTCTCCCCTTTATTTTTCCATCGGCATCGGCATCGTCAGCGCCCACTTGAGCTGGTGCGTGCTGCATATAGCCTGATGCTCTCAGCGGGTTCCATCCAGGTTTGTGCCTGCAGCCAGGGATCGAGATGGGCGAGTTAGCAGGGCCAGGGAATGCAGGGATTGGTGATGACTGATGAACCAGGGTCAGCCTTTGGACCTCAGATCACGCGGCCGGCCGCCCAGCCGTAACTTGTGGAGCAAAAGCTGGGGGAGTTCTCCGGGTTTTGCATGTTAAGCTAGAGTACTTGTAGTTCGTGTTTATCTTCATTGGCCTGTGTGGCCTGTGTTGCTACTCATTGTTTGCTCCCGCCTTCTACGAGATTGGCTAGCACAATGATTCGCATGTGAGGATGTCCTCTCACGTGGTTGGTCGTGCTGTATCTGCTGGAAACCCTCCCAAAAAATCAGCCGGTAATTTGAACATCAACCAAATGCTGTGTGCATGGGAAAGGAAGGATGGTTTATGATACCTGGACACGAGCTGGGCTCGAGCCAGCTCGTTGCCGCCGGCGAGCCGCACAACTGAGCTCGGCCTGAGCTTTCGACGAGTCCGGTCCAACTCGGTGCAGCTCGCGAGCCAGGCGGGGCTGCTCACTGACGGGTGGGCCCTCTTCATCGGCTGCGGCAGTGCCGGCGGCGGCGTCCGACTTGGAGCGGTGTCGGTAGTGCTTGGCGTCGTGGCGGCGGTGCTTGGCGTCGCGTGGCGGTGTGGCGGAACTGCTGGGTGGCGGGGCGGACGGCGGAAGCACATCTGGGCGGCGTGGCAGCGTGGCGGCGCAACGGCGGCACTGCTGGGCGGCATGTCGGCGGCGCTGCTGGGCGTCCTGGAACCCTATCGCGTCAGGAAGAAGAACTCTAGTGGCCTCTGATGTCTATCGTTGTGTTAAATGGCCCAACTAGACAACTATCCAGCCCAACAATCATCCTTCTATTAATTCAGAAAAAAAAAGACGAGCCAAACGAGTGGACCGAGCCGAGCCGGGCTCGGCCCGAGGCCGTCGCGGTCCAGGAAATTGGACTCGGCTTGGTCCAGAGGGAGTTGCGGGCCGAGCCTAACTCGGGGCGAGCCCAAGAAGCTCGGGGCGAGCTCAAAAGCCCGAGCCGAGGGTCCAGGTGCATCCGGTAGATAGAAGCTATATGAACTTTTAGTTTTCGCTTAGTAAGAACTAGCGTGTGTTAAAGCTCAGATTGGGGTATTATATTGGATTGTTTGTGTCATGGATTATAAGATCCGTGATATGAGGGAGGAGTGGGTTTGACGTGGCTAAATTACCGAACAATCTCGCATACAGGGCATCAGTCACCCTATTGCTCTCTCTTCTGTTGTGATTCACTCGTCGGGAGGAGATGCTAGAAAGCAAGCTTCTGAATCTTCATAGATGTTCCAGCTTCTCGATTTTTTCTTCTTCGACGATTTAAGAGCCGAGATAGTGATAATAGAGTTGTCGATCTCTAGTTCGACTTTTTGGTGTCCAAGGTATGCAAGTAGTTTTATAGCAAACATGGCCGCCTTTGCTTGTGCTTCCTTAGCATTCGTGGAACCCATGGATGCTAGTACAAGCCGACTCATTTCTTCCATCGGTGCAAGTAGTTCCGTAGTTACCCTCTCCGTCTGTCACCAAAGTGAAGTTTATCCTCCTTGTTACACGGGTGCTACGCAGAAATTTCTTGGAGGGGCCACACAATTATGTGGGAAGCCTGCTTAGTGCCACTTAAAAGTATATTCTGTTAGAATAAGCACTCCTACGTTACGTCGGCACGGCGCCGTGCATGTACCTGGTCCCCACTTGTGGAAAACGAGCCTCTAGTCCGGTCTCGTAACGGGGTTTAGTCCCAGTTTTGGACCCGGTGCTGCCAAATCGAGACTAGAGACCCTTATCCCTAGTTCTGATTTGCTACGATCGGGACTAGAGTCTACCACCTGGCAGCTTCAGCGCGGCGGGGGCCGGAGGACCTCTAGTTCCGGTTCGTAACATCAAACGGGTTCGTGCAGCTGTAGAGATTCGTCTGTTTTTCTGCCGCGACACGATTCTGTGTTTTCATTTTGCTTTTACATTTCGTTCTTTTTCAATTTGTGTTTCATTATAATTTCAAATATGTTTTCGTACACTTATTCTACGCTACTACTACACAGTACACGTTGATGCATATATATATAATTAATATTCGATCCCTTGCGAGCATACATATATAAACAATATTCGAAGTCGTGCTGAATTGTATAACTGAAACAATTCGGTCATTTGAATCTGTATCGAGTATTATTTAAAGTGATGTTTCTTTCTAATGTTCACCGAAAACCTAGAGGGCAGACAACCTGTTTTGCTTCATACGTGTCAGCGGGCAATATGTTATCTTTGAAAGCATATTCTTCATCATTTTCAGCAACTTTTCAAATGAGGAGTCAGGTATACCACACTCTGCCTTCCATCGCAACAATTCCAGTGTGCTGCCTAGCTTTTTCATACCATTTTCGCAATTTAGGTACACCAACTTTTTGTGATCCTCTAACATGTGATTTAACTTATCCCTCTCATTTTAATTTTCATAGTCTCTCCGTGCATCGGCAATGGTCCGACTAAGATCATCAATAAGCTCATCATCATGTGCCTCTTCTTCAGCCTCCCCTTAGCTTTCCCCATAAAAGTATCACCGTACTTAGGGAAACCGTGATAGTTGTCATCATCCTTCTCTTCTTTATTTTTTGTTCCATTATAACCCCTCTCTCTTCGTGCTTGGTCCAACAATAATATCTGGGCATGAAACCGGACTTCAACTGGTGGTTGTGAAGTATTTTTGAATCAGTGTAATCCTTCCGATTCCTACATCCACTACATGAACATAATACAAAATCATTTCGCTTGTTCGCATCAGCCACACAGATGAATTCATGCACACCATTAATAAACTCGCCAGAGCGTCGGTCAGTACCGTATATCGATTCTCGGACCATCCTAATTATTGTAAAAGTATATAAAATCCATTGCACAACATCAGGAATAGAGATTAGTGACCAATTTCATACAAGTTATAATACGAGCTTCTAGAGTATTTAAATTTGAATTTTGAAAAATTTACATGCACCAATTTTTGAATTGGAGAAAACAATTAATATGAAAAATGTGGAGTTTTTAATTATTGTTCTAGCAGTGAAAACCTCATTCCATTATGAGCTCTGAAAATCTAAAATTACACATTTCAATTTTCAGTAACTTTGTGCCTAATCAAAATTTGCCTAAAATTACATATCTCAAAATCCTCTACTTCTAGAGCATGCAAATCCATCTCTACTTTTATCGCATTGAGCTAAACTAACAATAAGAAATGAAAAGATGAAGTTTCCTAACTTTTTAAAACCTTGGATTTAGGGATTTTAACCAAATGTTGAGAAAAGAAAAGGGCATGAACTCGTCTTGCTTGGGAGGAAAAATGGCCATGGCTCGGGCATGGACGAAGCTGCATTATATAGTGAAACCAATAGTCCCAATCTGTATTACGGACCAGGACTAGAAATAACAACTAGTCCCGGGCCGTGATACGGGTCGGGACTAATTGTTCCCGTAAAGTGTAGATGGACAGCTCGAGGTCACTTATCCCAGGCTGTATTACGGACCGGGACTAGAGGCCCGGAACAACCCGGGACTAGTGCTTCCCTGAGTTCGTAGCTGCTGGAGACGGTAAGAACCGGGACTAGTGCTCGCACTAGTCCCGGTCCGTAACAAATCGGGACTGGTGCCAGGTTCGGCACTGAACCGAAGGCCTCTTTTCCACTAGTGCCCTGTAGCACACCATGTAAGTTGAGCATAAATATAGAAAAACAAGGTATGCAGGTGCCTTTGGCAATCAATCTATTTCTTGTGTGCATACGTGAGTGTATTAGTTGGATCAAAAGAATCGATCATCTAGCAGTATGTGCATATCGCAGTGGAAGTTATCGGGTATGTGCGTGTCATCTCGTCAGAACTTCGTCGGCGGCGTCGGCGGAAAGTAGTCAGCGGCAGAGGCTATACTAACAATTGGTATCAAAGCCTCGTAGAGGATCTCCTAGTAACGGGAGGTCATGACAATGAACGAAGTGGGCGAGTACCTTGGCGCGGCTAAAGTCGACGCAGTACCCGCGCTATAGCCGCGACAACTTCACGGTCTAGGTGACCCAGATGGAGTGGGCGTTAGAATCTGGGAGGTTGTCGATCCAGGTGGCGACGAGTTCAAGAAGGTTGAGTCAAAGTACCATGTGGACTGTCTAGCACTCACGGCCATCTGCTCGGTGATGTCGACCAATGTGATGCAACATCTAATCTAAAAAAAACTGCAAAGGAGGTGCGCAATACGCTCAAGACGCTAAATCTTGGGCACGAGCGCGTCCGCGAGGCGACCCTACAAACGTTGCAGAAGAAGTACGGGAATCTGGAGATGGGAGAAGATGAGACGCTAGACACTTTTGCTTCAAGGGTCGCTACACTAGTCAATCGGATTTGTGGACTCGGCGAGAAGCTGGAAGAGATATCTATCGTTAGGCGTTTCCTCCGCGTGGCGCCATCGTGTTACTCACTTGTTTTCTCGATGATCGAGCAATGCATTGATCTCAAGACTCTCACGATGGATGATCTAGTTGGACGGTTCAAGGCTCACAACGAGCGGATGAAGATCACCTATACCAACGCGAAAGTGGATGAGCATCTCATGCTTATGAATCGAGCATTGTACGCCAAGGATAAGAAGGGTGATAAAGCATCCAGCAACAGGAGTGATAAAGAAGATTCTCGCCCAGCGAAAAAGTATATCTGATGCGCTCAAATCACTGTAGAGCTTCGTTGGAAGACCCCAAGAGGAAGGTGTGATGAGCACAACAACAAGTTTTCCCTCAGTAAGAAACCAAGGTTATCGAACTAGTAGGAGGAAGGAAACGACTCAAAGGTGTTGCTAGCAAATTGGAAACCAGCACAACAAAAACTCAAGACTTTGCCCCGATGAATAGTGAGGTTATCAATCTCACCGGTTTGCTAAAAAAAAGGATTAACTATATGGTGTGGAAGGTAACAGTGGTTTGTAGAAAGGTAAATAGTAACAGTGGAAAATGTATCAATGGTAAATATTGGACCGGGGTCCATAGTTCACTAGAGGTGTACTCCTTAAGATAAACAAGCATGGCATGTTGGGTAAACAAATTACAGCAGGGCAATTGACAGGACTAAGCAAGGCATAACAATGCAATACTAGACATTCATGATCCTATGAGATTCGATTGGGCAATACAACAAGATACATAGACCACCATCCAACTGCATCTATGACTAGTAATCCACCTTTAGGTTATCACCCGAACCCCCTCTAGTATTAAGTTGCAAGCAATGGATAACTGCTTTAAGCAAAGTGTGTAAGGTAAACAATCGACTTGTTCCATGAACAAGAGACCGTTGTTTTCTCCCTAGAGGCAACAGCATATCTATAACCTTAGAGATTTCTTTCACTTCCCTTAGACTAAATAGAGGCATGGACCCACTATCGAGCATAAATACCCCTCTTGGAGTCACTAGCATCTGCTTGGCCAAGATAGCTACTAGAAACGGAGAGCATGCAAGATCACAAGCAACACAGACATGATAGAATCAATAAGACAAAACCATTAATCAATCTGCCATAGTAATCTCAATATCCATCGGATCCCTGCAAACACAACATGCATGATTACAAATACATGATCTTGATCATGAACAGAGCTCACAAGCTCTAAACATGGTAGCACAAAGGAGGATTTACAACCATCTAGCTACTACATGGACCCGTAGTCCAAGGTGGCACTACTCACACTTCATACTGAAGGCTGACAAGATGAAGAAGAAGGCCTCCGGGATGATCTCCCCTTCGGAAGGGTGTCGAGAAGAGCTTCAGATCCCCCCGATCTAGGGACAATGGTGGCGGCGGCTATAGACGGTTTCATGGAATATTGATCGGGTCCTTAGGGTTTTGGTGTCGGGGGATTCTTATAGGCGAAGAGGCGAGGGAGGGGCAGCTAGGGAGGCCGCACCCCCCAGGCGTGGGCCCAGCCTAGCCGTGTGGTCCGGGGGTGTGGCCCCCTGGTGGCTCCCCTCCGTCTTGTACTCTGGATCCGTGTTCCCCACGGTAAACTATTGACTTTGGCTTTTGTCCCGTCCAATTCCGAGAATATTGCTTTTCTGCCTTTTCTAGAACCAAAAACAGAAGAAAACAGGCAACTGGCACTGTGGCATCTGTAGGGTTCGTAGCATAGAAAACAAAAAAATTCCTACGACGGAAACTATGTACCAAGATCTATCTACTAGATACAAAGAATGGGCGAATGTATATCCGTAGAGAACATACCCTTGAAGACCGACAAATCTTAACGAGTTAAACTCGTGGTTGATGTAGACGATCTCTTGCCGATCTCAAGATCGAGAGGAAGTCCTAGCGCCACAAAACAGCAACGCATCCGTGCTCGCACACACGTACAAGACACCGAGCAACCTCCGCCTCCTCGCTCCAGCGATGCAGCGGAAGCACAACCCTTTCTTGCCGAATAGCCACTGGGAACATGTATCTCGCTAGTCCGAGACCATGGGGGATAAATTCTAGAGGGGGAGAGAGATCCTTCATGAGGAGGTGTGCTTTGAGAGGAGGAGAGGGGGGCCTTTTATAGGGAGAGGGGGGCACCCCAATGGGCATGGCGCCAGCCATGGTGGCTGCCCCCACCTCTTCCACATTCATGTGGGTGGAGCTCCCACTCAAAATGAAAAGCCTCCACTCCCATAAAATAGCCTCCACTCAAAAATCCACTCACATGCATTAAATTTTCACCAAATTTAATGCAAGCTCTTATTTAAATAAAACTCTTTTATTTATTTATTTATTCATAATTTTGTTAATTACTTTAATTAACAAACATTCACATAAAACCCCTTGCTATTATTCAATTTCACATGCAGAACCAGTTTCAGCAATTTCAACCGAAATAGTTTCGGTGTCTAGTGAAATAAATTCCTGCGCTTGTTATTCTTTCTGGTATGAAACTTTTGCTCCAATTGGATGTCAGTGTCCCTTAAGTGTGCCACCCTACGGTTCGTGAATAATGCGTACATGATCGAGACCCTTCTCCGATCAATAATCAGAAGCGGGACCTGGAGATCCATACTGACTCCACACATTCAACGATAACTTTCCTGTGATCGTTGGAACCTTTTACGCTAGTATCTTAATCCCTTTGTTTCACGATATATTACATGTCCAAGATTCGATCATCGGTATCTCCATACCTAGTTTGATCTCGTTACCGACATGCACTCTTTTCTCGTTCTAGTGATATAACATTTTAGTGATCAAATCACTTGCTTGCAAGCTAATCAATGTGATATCACCGAGAGGGCCCAGAGCATATCTATCCGTCATCGGGATGAATAAATTCCACTCTCAATCCATGAGCCTCAACAGAACACTTTAATAGTTCTGGAGCCATCTTTATAATCACCCAGTTACGGTGTGACGTTTTATGTCATCAAGAAACTCTTCCGGTGTTAGTGATTGACATGATCTCATGGTCTAAGGATTAGGATCACTTCGTAAGTTGTTATAGCAATATAAACTCAATGACTTTGATCTTAATGCTATACTTCGGATGAATGTTCATCACACCATTACATTAATGTTGTGACCTCGTTATTAACAACATACAATATCCATGATCAGGAAACCTTTGATCATCTTGTTAATCAACGAGCTAGTTTATAAGAGAGGCATAACTAGGAACTTACTTTTTGTTTATTAAACACACATGTATTAACATTTCCGTATTAATACAATTATAGCATGCAAAATAAACATTTATCATAAATAAGTAATACGATAATAACCACTTTATTATTGCCTCTCGGGCATATTCCCTTCAGTCTCCCACTTGCACTAGAGACAATAATATAGTTTGAAAACTTTGCGTATTGAACACCTATGGCTTTCTAGTGTTCCATATACGCAATTTCAAGTGGTTAACATAATCTACGGATCTGATACTTTCAGGTCCGTGTGTATTTGCATGTCTTTGCGTCTCCACGCATCACTCATTCTCCAATGAGATGGAATTGTATAAATTTGGTCTTTTGGTGAGACCTTTAGTTCCTTGGGGTTAAATCATGTCGATACTATTGTCGTACAATATATCTTTAGTGTTATCCCATTGCGAACCACACCTTAGTTTGATAACAAACTACTTGACACAAATGCCCTCCTTTGCTGCTACTATAGCAGTCATATACTTAGCATTTTTGTTGTAGTATCCGTCACAATGTATTAACTTTGGAATTCATCCAAATCCATCATGGAAACTTTCTTTCCATTTCATTGTGCCACCCATAGTTTAAATTGAGATAAACTTAATTTGTATCTGGTGACAAAACTAGTATCAATGTAACGCTTTACAATGAACTATTTGTAATTGTTTGTCACCTATACACAAATATATTCTTAGTTCTTCCAGAAGATCATAAGAATATCCTTACTATCATCCAATGATCATTTTATGATTCATTCTGGTATATGCTCATAACACTTAGAGTATAGGACATATCTGGATGTGTACATATCATGGTATGATTGATCAAAACATTCTTGTGATTTCACTCATCAAGTGTCAAAATACTTGAATCTTGTTTCACTTATCAAGTGTCGATACACTTGAATCTTGATTCAATTCCTTTCCATGTGACAAGAACCGTTTCTTGTCTTTTTCTATATTGAACTCCTTCAATATCTCATATATGTACGTTTGGAGCAACCATATTAGCGTCACAGCCTATCCACTATAGACATTCATACTAAATATTCGGGTTTTGCCTAAGTCTTTCATCAAAATGAAATTCTTAACCTTTGTCAATAAAAGATACATCATTTCTAATCAACAAGATTTCCTCCACATATGTATTAGAAATATGTCTCAGTGCTCCCACTTAATTTCTTGCAAAGGCAAGCATCTTCATCGTCTCCTGATGAAAACTCCTTTTCATCACGGTGAAGATTCTAACTCCGTGATGCTTACTTCAACCATTGAAGTTTGCATGCCCTTTTAGCATCCTTTGAATTAACAAAACCCTTTGGACCGTGTCATGTACACGTCCTAGGTAACCATTCTATTAGAAGAATTTTGTTTTGTTTATTCATCTACCATATACCAAATTATATGTAGTGGTTGCTACTTTAATCCGTACAGACTAAATATCGCTATGAAAGATAAAATCTTGTCATAGTAAACTCCTTGAACATTTTCGTAAAATACTTTACGACATGTCGACTATTTCATAGATGTGAAACATCCATGTCTGTTTCTTTATAGATCTAAATACGACCGATAGGTTTTTACACCTTTTCGGAGGGTCTTCCAAGTTCAAAACTTGATTTCTCGTGCATGGAACTATCACGGATTTTATGGCTTCAAGCCATTTGACGGAGTCAGGGCCCACCATCGCTTCTTTGCATGTATTCGGTTCATCATTGTAAAACAATAATGATTTACTCTCAAATCTTAGCATTTGATTGTTTAACCGACCTACTTGGTTCAATAGGAACTTAGATCTCCATGACCACAACCTTTGAGGCACATAAGCCATGAGCATTATGGCTGCCTCCGGAACAATTTCCGGCGCTGCGCAACTCAGCACATTTAGCTAAGGTTAACCTTATCAAAGTTCTATTGTCCTCCTACTTAACTTTTACGAAAAATTCCTTTTTTAAGAAACTTCACGTTTCAAGCGACAAACCCTTTTGTCCTTGGTGTTATGGAGAAATACCCAATTGTTATTCGAAATAACCTACAAAGACATGCTCATCCGACTTCGGTTGTAAACATCTTATGTTTAGCATACCAAAATTTAAGAAATGACAACTTGGGTTTTACCCCAAACCATAAATCATATGTTGTCATTTTAACAGATTAAGATGGAGCTCTTTTCAGTGCAAAAGCGGTAGTCTCTAAAGCATTAATCTTTGTAAAACATAATGGCAGTTTTATAAATAACACCTTTGATCCAACCATGTCAAACAAGGTTTCATTACAAATCTCAAACACTCCATATTCCTATGGTATTTCGGGAGATGTAAATCTAGGTGTTTTGCTAAACTTGCAACTCAAATAAATCCCTTTATGATAAAATCATAATTCATTTATTTTCTTGTTACACTTGTAACTCAAATAAATCCCTTTATGATAAAATCATAAATCATTTATTTTCTTGTTACAATGATTTTCCACTTCATCTTGAAAGTCTTTGAAACGTTTTCAAATATTTCACACTTCTTTCTCATTAAGTGAATATTCACTCAAATTTCTGGAGAAAGCATATGAAGTTGAAGTCCATCGCTTACGACTACACATAATGGACTACATACATCGATATGTATAAATTCCAATAATTTAGTCGATCGTTCTTCTTTGGCCTTTGAACGTAGTTCTAATTATCCCGAGGAAAGTCTCACAAGCGTCACTTGATCAAATCAAAGACTCCAAAAATCCATGAATATGGAGATTCTTCATGTTTTCTTTCCAATATAATTTAAACAGCGATGTCACTTCGTAAGTGATCTTCCAATCATTTGTCTCGCGACATTTCAGCATTAGCTTTATGGATGCGATTTCTCCAACTAGATTTGTAAATCATCCATCTTATATGGAATATGGTAATTATTTGAAAAACCTTTGTTCTCATAATACCTGATTAAATAACAATTATTAAAACAAATCTTGAAGTCAAGCTTTGATGTCAACAAGAAATACAAAACAACGGTTTGTTTGTTTTCGATAAACATCATCACATATTCTCTTGCTAGTTACTTAGGCCATTGTGGTTCATGAATTGCGTCGTTCTGTATGAAATTTCATACCAACCAATTAGGTATCCAATACCCAAGAACCACATTGTTTAACAAGCAAAGAATACAACCATAACATGTATATCATCCATATACCTAAATTGGATATTTCCAATCTTTTCTTTTATGCCAAATATATTTTACAGATTCTCTTTCAGCATTTCCTTTTACTTTTTAAAAGAATATATCAACATCAACTGTGGCGCCATATACATGACACATAGTCCAAAGCATGTATATTGAAATAATAATAATACCTTTGGACCTGCACTTTAAAGTAGATCACCATCATCAAATGATTGGTATTCTTTCAAAATCCATTTTTTTAGTAATCTTTTTTGTGTAGTAAACACTTTACATACATCTTCTATTCATCCTTATCATGACGACTTTCATGATCAAGCTAATGTAGCTTATAAAGGAGAATCGTGAGTATAACACTACTTTCCAAAACCTTTTTAGATGATTAGGATGTCTAGCATCTCCAACCTTCACAAATTCTCATCCAATATGAGAACATATATTATACTCTATCATATTGCAACCAAAACATTGTTTCAAATATCGTTATATCTGTCACACATGATGGTTTCTGAAACAATTCTTTCAGCTCCTAGATAAACTCGATATTTAAATCAAGAATCATGGAGGCAAACATGATACTTTAGATACTAACACTGAAATTGTCACTCTCGATTTAATACTAGTTATTAAACTTCACGGAGTAAACAGAGTTTGCTGAAAGTTTGCAAT
Organism: Avena sativa; assembly: GCA_916181665.1. Lineage (NCBI taxonomy): Eukaryota > Viridiplantae > Streptophyta > Magnoliopsida > Poales > Poaceae > Avena > Avena sativa. The sequence continues at coordinate 156,942,433 of OV702294.1, read as the reverse complement.
AGGACTTTAAACTTTAGATTAACACTCAACACAATATGATACCAGTTCGTAAAGTAAATATCCAGAATTCTATAGTTCTATTATCTCAATTACAACTATTCATAAGGTGGTGAACGAATGCCAATGACTACAACAAATTATGCAAATTCACTTTGATTTAATTTATGATAAATTGAGTTATACTAATCCAAATTAGAAATGAACTCCCACTCAAAAACGACATCCGTCGTGCCTTTTTAGTGATTACATGAACCAAATCCACTACACCAAGTCTGATCATCACGTGACTCGGTGTAGCTTTAAAGGCGAGCATCCATATGGTCATCATATCAAAACATATGACTCATGCTTAACCTTTCGATCCGTGTTCCAAGGCCATGTCTGTACATGCTAGGCTCGCCAAGTAAGAACCTGAGTATTCGCGTGTGTAACTGTCTTACACCCGAGATATGCTCGTGGATTCAAGTACACCCGATCATCACGTGATGTCTTGAAGCGACGAAACATTGTCGGTGCATACTTAAGGAAGAACACATTTTTATCTTGATATCTAAATGAGGGATCATCTTATTATGCTAATAAATCACCAAACAAGCAATATAAGATGCAACAAACATCACATGTTTATAAGTGAAATGATATAATTCTCGCACTTGATCTCCATCATGTGCATCGTGGTATGATCACTATCATACCTCTATGTGTAAGGCCAAGGTCTATGGAACTTACACGTTATGTGTGTTGTAAGAGTATCGACTTATACTTCTACTTATAACATCACCATATCATGACACTAGCCCAACAACAATCTAAACTAGACGCCTCTAATTTATCCATTGCAAGTTTTGCGTGGCTTAGGGCTTTCGAAGATAGAACCGTTCTTACCTACGAACATGAACCACAACAAGGATAACCAAATTGTTGACAACTCGTTGCAAATTAGATATTGACTATAGTAGGAGAGACAGACACTTGTTAGCCACTTATGCAAAACTAGTTGCATGTCAAGCGTGGAACATGTCTCATGTGCGAGGACATGTAAAGTTTTTCCGGGCCGCTTCATCCCACTATGCCACCAATATCCAAAGTACAAATAAGAATCAATAAAATGATCATCATCGCCCACATACTCATATGTGTACTACCCGTGCAAAGAATCTGCGCATAGATCTGGCTCTGATACCACTATAGGGTTCACAGCATAGAAAACAAAAATTTTCCTACGACGGGAAATATGTACCAAGATCTATCTACTAGATACAAAGAATGGGCGGATGTATATCCGTAGAGAACATAACCTTGAAGACCGACAAAGCTTAACGAGTTAAACTTGTGGTTGATGTAGACGATCTCTTGCCGATCTCAAGATCAAGAGGAAGTCTTAGCGTCGTAAAACAGTAGCGCATCCGTGCTCGCACACACGTACAAGACACCGAGCAACCTCCGCCTCCTCGCTCCAGCGATGCAGCGGAAGCACAACCATTTCTTGCCGAATAGCCACCGGGAACATGTATATCGCTAGTCCGAGACCATGGGGGATAAATTCTAGAGGGGGAGAGAGATCCTTCACGAGGAGGTGTGCTTTGAGAGGAGGAGAGGGGGGGCCTTTTATAGGGAGAGGGGGGACCCCAAGGGGAATGGCACCAACCATGGTGGCTGCCCCCAACTCTTCCACATTCATGTGGGTGGAGCTCCCACTCAAAATGAAAAGCCTCCACTCCCATAAAAGAGCCTCCACTCAAAAATACACTCACATGCATTAAATTTCCACCAAATTTAATGCAAGCTCTCATTTAAATAAAACTCTTTTATTTATTTATTCAGAATTTTGTTAATTACTTTAATTAACAAACATTCACAAAAACCCCTTGCTAGTATTCAATTTCACATGCAGAACCAGTTTCAGCAATTTCAACCGAAATAGTTTCGGTGTCTAGTGAAATAAATTCCTGCGCTTGTTATTCTTTCTGGCATGAAACTTTTGCTCCAATTGGATGTCAGTGTCCCTTAAGTGTGCCACCCTACGCTTCGCGAATAATGTGGACATGATCGAGACCCTTCTCCGATCAATAATCAGAAGCGGGACCTGGAGATCCATACTGACTCCCACACATTCAACGATGACTTTCCTGTGATCGTCCGAACATTTTACGCTAGTATCTTAATCCCTTTGTTTCATGATATATTACATGTCCGAGATTCGATCATCGATATCTCCATACCTAGTTTTATCTCGTTACTGACATGCACTCTTTTCTTGTTCCAGTGATATAACATTCTAGTGATCAAATCACTTGCTTGTAAGCTAATCAATGTGATATCACTGAGAGGGCCCAGATCATATCTATCCGTCATCGGGATGAACAAATTCCACTCTCAATCCATGAGCCTCAACATAACACTTTAGTAGTTCTAAAGCCATTTTTATAATCACCCAGTTACGGTGTGACGTTTTATGTCATGAAGAAACTCTTCCGGTGTTAGTTGTTGACATGATCTCATGGTCTAAGGATTAGGATCACTTTGTAAGTTGTTATAGCAATATAAACTCAATGACTTTGATTGTAATGCTATACTTCGGATGAATGTTCATCACACCATTACATTAATGTTGTGACCTCGTTATTAACAACATCCAATGCCCATGATCAGGAAACCTTTGATCATCTTGTTAATCAACGAGCTAGTTTATAAGAGAGGCATAACTAGGAACTTCCTTTTTGTTTATTAAACACACATGTATTAACGTTTCCGTATTAATACAATTATAGCATGCAAAATAAACATTTATCATAAATAAGGAATATGATAATAACCACTTTATTATTGCCTCTTGGGCATATTCCCTTCAACATCTTGTTAATAGGTTAGTCCAGAAAAACATATAAAAACACCTCAAAGTGTAGACAAAGCAAAGCAAAGTAGATAGCAAACAAGCATGGAACATCAAAAATTATAGATACGTTTATGACGTATCAAGCATCTGCAAGCTTAACTCCTACTCGTCCTCGAGTAGGTAAGTGATAAAAAGAATAATTTTTAGGCAACATGCACCATCAAAATTAAGATCAAACCATTTGCAAGCATTGAAAGCTAGGATCAAAGAACTCTAAACATGAACATGGAAGATGGAGTTCTAACCATAAGACAAAGTAACTATGCATGCAACATGAAAGGTTACAAACAAAGATCATGAATAACATGCATTGAAAAACGTTTGTTTGTTTCACATGAAGAAAACATAGCATAGTGGCATTCAGCTTGTCCCTCATGGAGTAGAAAATAGATGCATAGGACACCTTCAAAGTTCATAAGAGTGACTAGATACAAATAGCACAAGAACAAGTAATATCAATAATATGCATCAATCAATAAGTTTTGGGACAATGCACATAGAACTAAGAATGGCAACTATGCTCTCTTAATTGGTGCCTAAGGATAGAAGGTGAAGAATCAATATAATGGTGGAAGAAAGGCCCTTCATAAAGGTAAGCAAGGATTTCAAGTTTCAAAAAGAGCTTCCAAAGAATATGGTACTTGTTAGCTTTCAGCTCTCATTGCACCTATCATAAGCATCTTGAAGTGATTAAGGTTAAAGTGAACAATCTATAGAGTATATGCTTGACAAAGTATAAGTTGGCAATCTCATGTCCCTTTAATATGAGGGTCACTCCTCATGCTACTCAAGTTTAGTTAATTGCAAGTTCTTGTCATAGTAAGTACATGTGTATCATAGAGAACCGCCAATGGGGTACCCCTTGCACATGATACAGGAGCTATCCCATAATCAAAATGACAAGGCAAGCAGACAATGAGCATCTCAGCAATCTTCTTATTTACCATGGGAATATGGTGCTTTTTCTCTCTTTTCTCATTTTTTTCTCGATCTCTTTTCTATATCTTTTTTATAAAAATAATGCTTCATAGATTGCTCACTATGGTGATGCTGCAAGTTTCCACCATGAGCTAGCATGGCTTAGGCTAGTGGCCCAGGCGTTTCTCTAACACACATACATGGACTTATAAGCTCCTCTTCCGTTTCACACCGACGACATCCATAGACAAAAGAGAATGATATCAACTGTGTACAAAGTACAAGTGCAATGTTTGATACGTCCAATTTGCATCACCATTCTATATCATAATTTGCCTCTATTCTTTGATATATTTCTTATTAAGGGGTGTTACTTATGTATTTTTGTCTGTTTTTGCATGTTGGGTTATTCTTGGAGGATGAACTGCTGGAGTCAGGTTTCTGATGGAAAAAGAGTTGTTTTGATGCAATTTCGCCAAGATTAGAAAAATACTAGAGAAACTACGGAAAATCATATTTTCCCAGAAGACAAAGAATGCCAGAAGGGGAGGCAGAGATGGGCCACAGGGGGCCCATTCCCCCCAGGCGTGAGCCACCCCTAGGCCGCGCCTATAGGGGGTGTGGCCCACCTGGACCACTTGGCCCACCTCTGGCTCCGCCCTCTCACCTATATCTTCTCCTCGAAACCCTAATACACGGAGAGCGACCATACAAAGATCCCGCTGCCTCTACGGGGCGGAAAACACCGAGAGATAAAGAGCTCTTCAGCAGACAGATTTCTGCCAGGGAAATCCCTTCCCGGAGAGGGGAGATCATCGCCATAAACATCATCATTAAGCTAGACTTCATCGGGATCATCATCATCATCCACACCATCATCTCCACCAGCACCATCATCATCATCACTCTGTCCCTCTGTAACAATTGTGTTGAATACTTGCATAGTTCTTAGGGGAAACTTTCCCGGTGTTGATTACTATTGTAGTTGATGCTTGTGAGTGGAACCATTGGATTATTATTTATGTTCAGATTGTTATCCATCACCATATCATCTTTGATCTTGATCCATATGATGTCTTGTGGTAGTTCCTTTAGTTCTTGAGTCAAGGTGGCAACGGGGACGGGGATGACCGGGGATGAATCCACCGTACCCGCCCCGCCCCCGCCAGTCCCCATACCCGCCATCCCCATGAGGCTTCACGGGGACTAAATGGTCCCCATCCCCGACACTGGCGGGTACCCGCCCCCCGCCGGGGAATCCATGGGGATCTCAGCACAACTTCTCATCTTTGCCTCAATGTGACGATTCCTTGCCACCAGAGTTGCTTGCCGGCATTAGCTCACATCCTTTCCCCTGGCTGGAGAGATTGAGGTCGATAGATTGTGAGGTGGCGACGAAGTCGCTGGTACTCCTCCTTCCTTGCCGACAAGCTCCCTCGCCAGCCGTCGCCAACGTCGTGTTTGGTGCGCACGAACTCGCAGGAAGGAGGGGCTGCCCGCTGCCGGATGGAGGTGCACTGGCGGCTGCGTGCGGCTAAGATATGGGATTTGGGAAAGTGAGAGCGGCGGCTGGTTGAGGGAAACGAGGAGTGGAGTGGGGTTATGTTTTTTGCCTAATATTGAATATATGGTTGACCGACAAGTGGGGTCCCGGGTATCCATGGAGTACCCATGGAGGGAATTTTCCCCTATCCCCGCCCCGCCACCCTATAGGGTACCCGACCCACTATCCCCATGGAGGCAATTTATCCCCATCCCCGGTTCTTAGCGGGTATATCCCCGCGGGTACCCGCCTCCATGGATAAAACTGCCATCTTGATTCTTGAGGACATGGGAGAAGTCATGTGGTTAGTAGTGGATTTGTGTTGAGATATTATTCAATGGTTTAGTATTTAAGTTGTGGTGCTATTCTTCTAGTGGTGTCATGTGAACATAGACTACATGGTGCTTCACCATTTATGGGCCTAGGGGAATGCATTGTGTATTTGGCTACTAATTATGGGGTTGCCGGAGTGACAGAAACCTGAACCCCCGTTAGGACACCATTGCACAAGGGAGCATAGGATCTCAGAGTTTAAGGTTGTGGTTAGGTTTATATCTTAATTGCTTTCCTGTAGTTGCGGATGCTTGCAGGGGGTTTAATCACAAGTATGTATTAGTCCAAGTAAGGTCGGTACATTAGCACAGGTTCACCCACACAACACTTACAAAACCAAAGAATACTACTCAGCTATATGAAGCGAAAGCACTTGACAGAATTCCCATGTGTCCTCGAGAAGGTTTGGTCCTTATAAGTATTTCCACCAGCTTGTCCTTTGCTAAGAAAGGATTGGGCCACTTGATGCAATTGTTCATTGTCTTTATTACTTGCACTTTATTTCTTTGCTTTATCAAAAAAAACCTAAAAATCCGTTTGCTAAGTATTTACAGAAATTTCCTGCTCCATACCACTAGTCAACACCTTCTGCTCCTTGTTGGGATCGACACTCCTATTTATCAAAAGTATTACGATACACCCCCTAAACTTGTGGGTCATCAAGACTATTCTGGCACCGTTGTCGGGGAGTGAAGCGCTATTGAAGAGTGGAACTAGTAAAGGAAACTTCTACTGTGAGTATTTCTTTTTATTTCTGTTTGTTACTTTATTTCCAATATGGATAACCCACTTGGTTTTCTATTTGGGAAAACTCTACCACTGTTAAGGTAGTAGATGAACCACCACCTGTTGAGATAGATCCTTTTAAGATACCTATAAGTATTGTTGATCGTGTTATGGATAATTATTATTTAGGGGATGGAACTGTCCACCCTGGTGATCATTTGCTTTTTATCCATGAATTATGCGGATTGTTTAAGTCTATAGGTATCACAACTAAACATATGAAGCAGAAGTTACTCTCTATATCCTTTAAAGGAAGAGCTGAAGAATGGTATAAGTTGTTGAAGAATGGACAATCCATGGAATGGGAGGAAATAGTGCCTCTCTTTTATTCTAAATTATATCCTCCCAGTGAAATTCATAAGGATAGGAACATGATATATAACTTTTGTCCTCGTGATGGAGAGAGTACAACTCAAGCTTGGTGGATATTGAAGTTACTAATGCTTAAATGTCCTATTCATGAACTCCCTAACAATATTATTATCAATAACTTTTATGCTAGGCTTTCTCTTCATGATAAAGATTTACTAGATGCTTCCTGTGCTGGATCATTCACACGTATGAAGGAAGAAGCTAAATGGGATCTCCTAGACCGTATTCAAGAGAACACTTAAGCATGAGAGAATGACAAAGGAAGAAATTCAGGTATAAACTATGATTACGAATGCATTAAATATTTTATAGGAACTGATAACTTCCGTGATATTAGTAATGAATATGGTCTTGATTCTCAAGTTCTTGCAAAATGTTTTAAGGCCTTTGCCTCTTATATTGAAATTCCTAAAAAGGAATGGGACAAGTACCATGCTCCTTATAAAGACATTGTTACCCATGTTCCTACTAGCATTGAAGTTTGTACTATTGATCCTATTTTGCCTGAACCTTATGTTGAGAAAATCCCTTTTCCTGCTAAGGTAAAGGAACATTCTATCATAGCTAATGTGGTTAGCAAAAGTGCAAAGAAAGCTGTGGAACCTAATGAGCAAATAAATAGTGAACCTGTGGTAGATATTGTGAAAGATCTTATCACTAAAAACATAGAGGATGAGCACATTGTCTTCTGTGAAGACGCCTCTAATATTATCTCTCATCCTAGTAAAGTTAGAAAAGCTAGTGTCCCTATGCTTTCTGTTAAAATTGGTGATCATTGCTACTATGGTTTATGTGATATTGGTGCTAGTTATAGTGCTATTCCTTATGAGCTTTACAGGGAAATTATGCATGAAATTGGTCCTTGTGAGCTTGAGGACATTGATGTGGTTATTCACCTTGCTAATAGAGACAGAGTCTGTCCCATTGGCATTGTAAGAGATGTGAAGGTTCTTTGTGGTAAGATTAAATATCCTACCTGATTTTCTAGTACTTGGTTCTGAAGCTAGTAAAACCTACCCTATTATCTTTGGTAGACCTTTCTTGAATACTTGTGGGGCTATCATAGATTGTAGGAAGGAATTTTTTTGACTAAGTTTGATGGAGAGTCTTATGAGTTTAATTTTTCCAAATTTGCTAAAACTCCTTATGAAGATGAACTACCTAACGATGATTTCAGGGTTGAACAACTTTCTACTATTTCGCTTGCTCCTAACAATGCCTTGCAGCAGTTTATGGAAGATCATGAAAGTGAGGTCTTCATGAAGGAAATAAATGAGATTGATGAGGTTTTCCTTCGCCAGCCTAAGTTAATTAAGCATAATCTACCTGTGGAAGATTTGGGTACCACACTACCACCTAAAGGGGACCCTGTTTTCGAATTAAAACCTTTACCTGATGATCTAAAATATGATTATCTAGATGATAAGAAAGTATATCCTGTTATTATTAGTTCTAAACTTCCAGGAAAGGAAGAAGACAGGTTATTGGAAATATTGAAGAAACACCGAGGAGCTATGGGCTATACTCTTGATGATTTAAAAGGGATTTCTCCTACTATATTTCAGCATGCTATTAATATAGAACCTGAAGCAAGACCAGTTGTTGAGCACCAACGCCGTCTAAATCCTAAGATGAAGGATGTGGTAAGAAATGAGGTATTAAAACTCCTTGATGCTGGTATTATTTACCCTATTGCTGATAGCCAATGGGTTAGCCCTGTTCATTGTGTCCCAAAGTAAGGGGGAATCACTGTTGTGCCTAATGAAAATAATGAGCTTATACCCCAAAGAGTAGTGGTTGGGTATAGGATGTGCATTGATTTTAGAAAGGTTAATAAAGTTACTAAGAAAGATCATTATCCTTTGCCCTTTATTGATCAAATGCTAGAAAGGTTGTCTAAAAAGACCCACTTTTGCTTTCTTGATGGTTATTATGGGTTCTCGCAAATTGTTGTGAAAGCACAAGACCAAGAGAAAACCACCTTCACTTGTCCTTATGGCACTTATGCTTATAGGCGTATGCCTTTTGGTTTATGTAATGCTCCTTCTACCTTTTAGAGATGTATGTCTGCTATCTTTCATGATTTTTGTGAAGAAATTGTGGAGGTTTTCATGGATGATTTCTCCGTCTATGGAACTTCTTTTGATAATTGTTTGCATAACCTTGATAAATTTTTGCAGAGATGTGAAGAAACCAACCTTGTTCTTAATTGGGAAAAATGCCATTTCATGGTTAATGAAGGTATTGTTCTTGGACACAAAATTTCTGAAAGAGGTATTGAGGTAGACAGAGCCAAAATTGAAGCAATTGCGAAGATGCCTTGCCCTAGGGATATAAAAGGTATTCGTAGTATCCTTGGTCATGTTGGTTTCCATAGGAGGTTTATTAAAGATTTCTCCAAAATTTCAAAGCCCCTTACCAGTCTTCTTCAAAAGGACATACCTTTTATTTTTGATGATGATTGTAAGGAAGCTTTTGAAACTTTGAAGAAAGCTTTGACTACCGCTCCTATTGTTCAACCACCTAATTGGAGTTTACCTTTTGAAATTATGTGTGATGCTAGTGATTTTGTTGTGGGTGCTGTCCTTGGGCAACGTGTTGATAAGAAGTTGAATGTTATTCATTATGCTAGCAAGACTCTAGATGCTGCTCAAAAGAATTATGCTACTACTAAAAAGGAGTTCTTAGCTGTAATCTTTGCTTTTGATAAGTTTAGACCCTATATTGTTGATTCAAAGGTTACTATTCATACTGGTCATGCTGCTATTAAGTACCTTATGACAAATAAGGACACTAAGCATAGGCTTATTAGATGGGTGTTGCTTTTACAAGAGTTTGATCTGCATATTGTAGATAGGAAAGGTGCTGAAAATCCTGTTGCTAACAATTTATCTCGTTTGGAAAACATTTCTTTTGACCCTTTGCCTATTAATGATAGTTTTCCAAATGAGCAGTTGGCTGCAATAAGGGTAAGCCCGCATGAGAGTCCTTGGTATGCTAATTACGCTAACTTTATTGTTTCCAAGTATTTTCCTCCAACCTTTACAGCCCAACAAAGAAGAAAATTCTTTTATGATCTAAGGCATTACTTTTGGGACGACCCACATTTATATAAAGAAGGAGTAGATGGTATTATGCGAAGATGTGTTCTAGAATATGAACAACAAGAGATATTGAGAAAATGTCATGGCAGTGCTTATGGAGGACATCATGCTGGGATATGACTGCACAAAAGGTTTTACAATATGGATTTTATTGGCCTACCCTTTCAAGGATGTAAGGAAGTTTGTCTTATCATGTGACGAATGTCAAAGAGTTGGTAATATTTCTAGACGCAATGAAATGCCTATGAATTATTATCTTGTTATTGAACCTTTTGACTGTTGGGGAGTTAACTTTATGGGTCCTTTTCCTCCTTCAAAAGGGTATAGTCATATTCTTGTTGTTGTTGATTATGTTACAAAGTGGGTAGAGGCCATACCTACAAATAGTGTTGATGGTAAGACCACTTTAAAAATGCTTAAAGATGTTATTTTTCCTAGGTTTGGTGTGCCTAGATATCTCATGACTGATGGGGGCTCTCATTTTATTCATGGTGGTTTTAGGAAAACTCTTGCCAAATACAATGTTAACCATAGAATTGCTTCAGCTTATCACCCCCAAACCAGTGGGCAAGTAGAACTTTTAAATAGGGAAATTAAATCTATCTTGCAGAAGACTGTTAATAGATCTAGGAAAAATTGGGATAAAAAGTTGAATGACGCTTTATGGGCTTATAGAAATGCTTATGAAAATCCTATGGAGATGTCTCCTTACAAAATGGTCTATGGGAAAGCTTGTCACTTCCCTTTAGAATTAGAACACAAAGCTTATTGGGCAGTGAAATAATTGAATAGAGATTTTAAACTTGCTGGTGAGAAAAGATTGCTTGACTTGAGTACCTTAGATGAATGGAGAAGTGAAGCTTACGAAAATTCTAGACTCTTTAAGAAAAAGGTAAAAATATGGCATGATAGGAGAATTCTCAAAAGGGAGTTCCATGTTGGTGAGAAAGTTCTTTTGTATTGGTCTCGTCTCAGATTTTTTGCAGGAAACTACTCTCAAAATGGGAAGGACCTTTTGTTATTGAGGAAGTATATCGTTCAGGTTCTATCAAAATATCTTCTTTGAAGGACGACACTGTAGGGTTCGCAGCATAGAAAACAAAAAAAATTCTACGATGGGAACTATGTACCAAGATCTATCTACTAGATACAAACAACGGGCGGATGTATATCCGTAGAGAACATACCCTTGAAGACCGACAAAGCTTAACGAGTTCAACTCGTGGTTGATGTAGACGATCTCTTGCCGATCTCAAGATCGAGAGGAAGTCCTAGCGCCGCAAAGCAGCAGCACATCCGTGCTCGCACACACGTACAAGACACCAGGCAACCTCCGCCTCCTCGCTCCAGCAATGCAGCGGACGCACAACCCTTTCTTGCCGAATAGCCACCGGGAACATGTATCTCGCTAGTCCGAGACCATGGGGGATAAATTCTAGAGGGGGAGAGAGATCCTTCACGAGGAGGTGTGAGAGACAAGTGAGGAGGGGGCTCCTTTTATAGGAGGAGGGGGGCACCCAAGGGGGTGTCCACCGGCCATGGGGGCTGCCCCCTCCCCTCCTTCATTCATGTGGGTGGATACTCCACTCATAAAATGTCCTTTAAATTCCCTCCACTCAAAAGTCCACTCAAATTCCCATTAAATTTCCACCAAATTTAATGCAAACTCTCATTAAATAAAACTCTTTTATTTTATTCAGAATTTTGTCAATTACTTTAATGACAAACATTCACAAATAACCCCTTGCTATAATTCCATTTCACATTCATAACTACTTTATGCAATTTCACCCGAAAACCTGTTTCAGTATCTAGTGAAATAAATTCCTGCGCTTGTTTATTCTTTCGGCATGAAACATTTGCTCCAACTGGATGCCAGTGTCCCTTAAGTGTGTCACCCTACGGTTCGCGAATAATGCGGACATGATCGAGACCCTTCTCTGATCAATAATCAGTAGCGGGACCTGGAGATCCATATTGACTCCCACACATTCAACGATGACTTTTCCTGTGATCGTCGGAACCTTTTACGCTTGTATCTTAATCCCTTTGTTTCACGATATATTACATGTCCAAGATTCGATCATCGTTATCTCCATACCTAGTTTGATCTCGTTACTGACATGCACTCTTTTCTCGTTCCCGTGATATAACATTCTAGTGATCAAATCACTTGCTTGCAGGCTAACCAATGTGATATCACTGAGAGGGCCCAGAGCATATCTATCCGTCATCGGGATGAACAAATTCCACTCTTGATCCATGATTCTCAACATAACACTTTAGTAGCTTTGAAGCCATATTTATAATCACCCAGTTACGGAGTGACGTTTGATGTCAACAAGAAACTCTTCCAGTGTTAGTGATTGGCATGATCTCATGGTCTAAGGATTAGGTCTACTTCGTAGTTTGTTTATAGCAATATAAACTCAATGACTTTGATCGTAATGCTATACTTCGGATGAATGTTCATCACACCATTACACTAATGTTGTGATCTCGTTATTAACAACATCCAATGTCTATGATCAGGAAACCGTGATCATCTTGTTAATCAACGAACTAGTTTATGAGAGAGGCATAACTAGGAACTTTCTGTTTGTTTATTAAACACACATGTATTAACGTTTCCGCATTAATACAATTATAGCATGCAAAAGAAACATCTATCATATACTTGGAATACACATAATAAACATTTTATTATTGCCTCTCAGGGCATATTCCCTTCAGACACCACACAGGTGGTGAATGGTCAAAGACTAAAATATTATATTTCTAGAGATTCTTATAATGAAGATGTTGATATTATTCAAATGGTGACTTCAGAAGAATTTATTAGAAACCAAACACCAGAATCTGTAGAGTCCGTCTTTGAATAGGTAAAAGTGGTGAAAACGGAAGGTTCGTGAAAACCTTATCTTTTTATATTTTGATGTTTTATTACATACGGAAGGTTACAAAACGAAACAGAGGAGGAAACGGAGGCCAGGGTGGCCACACCCACCCTAGGCGCGGGCCCTAGCTGGCCGCGCCTGTAGGGGGTGTGAGCCCCTTGATCTCCGTCTCCGCCTTGTTTTTGTACCAGTACCTTCCTTATGCATTGAAACTTCATAATTTATAATCTCCCGGATCCCCTGAGGTTTGTATATCCTGTTCTCGTCGTGTTTATGTTTCGATTTGTTTTTGTCAAGCAGATTCTCAGTTTGGATCCATGATACGTCGGAAATGTATCTATATTTTTAGATGCTCCATGCTTGTTTTTTATCTACTTTGCTTTGCTTTGTCTACACTTTGAGGTGTTTTTATATCTTTTCTGCAACTACCCTATTAACAAGTTGCCATAGTGCCAGTTGCCTATTTTCTTCTATTTTTGGTTCCAGAAAGGCACAAAATCAATATTCTCGGAATTGGACGGGACAAAAGCCAAAGTCATTATTTTTCCCGGAGCAACACGGAACCACGAAGCAGAGTCGGAGGGAGGGCATAGGGTGGCCGCACCCCCTAGGCGCGAGCAAGCCCTAGAGGCGCCCACAGGGGGTGTGGGGGGCCCCTGGACCCCCACCGACCTTGATTCCTGCGCATATATGAAGCCTTCGACCCAAAACTCCTAGGGGATCCAGAATAAATCCACGAAAACCTCCATAGCGCCGTCGCCACTGAAGGAGAGATTTGGGGGACAGAAAGTCTTTGTTTCGGCACCCTGCCGGGACGAGGAAGTGCCCTCGGAGCCATCTCCATCGATCTCCATCGCCTTCTTCATCACCGTTGCTGATTCCCATGATGAGGAGGGAGTAGTTCTTCCTCGAGGCTAAGGACTCTACCGGTAGCTATGTGTTCATCTCTCTCTCTCTATGCATGGTCATATTGTGGTCATGAGCTTTGTAATCAAGTAGATCTACCTTGCTACTCAAGTGCTTCATTAGATCTCTGCTCTCCCCATGTGTGTGAAAGTGACAGCGTGCACTCCATGGTGGCACTTAGGTTTGAGTCTACATAAATACTCTTTGTGATTTAATAGATCTATGATTTTCCCCACGTGTGTGAAAGTGACAGCGTTCATACCGTGTGTGGCACTTTGGCTAGATTGAATATTTGTTATGAATTATATTTGGATTTGGATGTCTCTATGAAATTGTGGTGTTTGTTGGAACCATATAGCGCTCAAGGTGACAATGTGGGGTTATCTAGATTGGGAAAGGCCCTACCTTGGATTAGAATGTCCAACCGGAGAGTAGTTAAGAGTAGTATCATGAAGAGAGGATATTTATATGAGAGAGTGTTCACTAGTGAAAGTATGATCCCTAGGCCTTGTTTCCAAACATTGAAACACCGTTTGCATCTAGATCTGTTGCATGTTTGCTTGCTTTAGTCTTTACCTCACTCACACACGTTCTCCCACGTCAACAACAAGCCGGAAGCTATTTCCTGGCACCGTTACCACTTGTATTTCACTATCTCTTCGCCGAACTAGTGCACCTATATTAGGTGTGTTAGGGACACAAGAGACTTCTTGTATGTTAATTGCAGGGTTGCTTGAGAGGGAATACCTTTGACCACTCTCTCCCTGAGTTCGATAAACCTTGGGTAATCCACTTAAGGGAAACTTGTTGCTGTTCTACAAACCTCTGCACTTGTAGGCCCAACAATTGTCTACAAGAATAGAAGTGCGTAGACATCAAGCTCTTTTCTGGCGCCGTTGTCGGGGAGGTAAGGTAAAAGGTACTCACATCCTCCGGTGTGAGTGCTCGAAGTTATTTCCTTTAGATTCTGCAATTTTTTCTTTTTGTTTCTTGTTTTCACTAGTTAGGCTTAATGGAAAACAACAACAAAATTAGAGAGCTTTATAGTGTTTATCTTGAGTTAGGACATGAAGTGTTTGAAGAGAAAATTAAAAAACCTATGGAACTCTATTTGCATACTAATAGCAATGTTATTAGTATGAATTACTTGGACACCATTATTTCTAATGCTATGGAAACTTCTAAGCTTGGAGAAGCTAGTTTTTATGAAAATGATCTTTTTAGTTCCCCAGCTTTGGAAGATAGCTATTCTATTGCTTATGATGATACCAAACCTCCAATTTATGATGACTACAATGATGAGTATGATATTTTCAGTCCACCTACTATTGAGGAGAAAATTGAGTGTGATTACAATATGCCTCCTATATTTGATGATTATGGTGATGAGAATATTAATGATAGCTATTTTGTTGAATTTGCTCCCACTATGATTAATAAGCATGAATATGCTTATGTGGAGAGTAATAATCATTGTATGCATGTGGCTCATGTTAAGAATGTTTTATGTGATAGTTATATTGTTAATTTCATTCATGATGCTGCTAATAGTTATTATGAGAGAGGAAACATGGTTTTATGTATCTCAACAATATTAAGTTTCCCCTCTTTATGTTGAAAATTTTGAAGTTGCATTTGTTTTGCTTTCCTATGATTGTTGCTTTGTGCTTTCATGACTTGTTTCTTTATAAGATTCCTATGCATAGGAAGTGGGTTAGACTTAAATTTTCTTTGAATTTGCTTCTTGATGCTCTCTTTTAAATCAATTAATATTTCCTATGTGAGCATCTTTGAAACTATCATGCCTAACTTAAAGGCATTAAAGAAAAGTACTTGTTGGGAGATAACCCAAGAGTTTTGTTGAGTCTTGGAAGTTATTACTTCTGTAATGACCTCTCCTTATCCTTTTTGTTTGCTTTTTATGCCAAGAATGACCTCTAATGAGAGGAAAGTAATATTTGGAGAGTTGCTGTCCCGAAACAGATTTCTGTCCTCTACCATAAAAATTCGTGAGGATTCTCTGTAACTCCGATTAAGATCACAATTTACGAATAAAACCCAGTATGTTAGATAACTCTTGTTAGTTCAACACTTTTTGATTTGAGCAACATAAGGTCTTCGAAAAAATCGGTTTCTACCTGCTGGTCTGTTTTGGCAGATTTCTGCCATTATTTGCATTTGCTTCTTATTGATTCCTTTTTGGGTTCTTTTTGGGAAATTGAGATTTTTGAAGGAGTTGCTACAGTAGCTTGTGTTTTTAGTGAAAAGTTTTGCTGTTCCAAAGCTTTGCCAGAGGTCTAATATCTTTTGAATATACTAATGTTGCTAGTGAATATTGTGTGAAGTTTGGTATGAAGGAAAATTTGCAGGTGTAGAGAAAGAATGATGTAATGAGATGAAGAATGGACAAAAGCTTAAGCTTGGGTATGCCACCCCATGTCACCCCAAGAAATATTCAAGAGGTACAAGCGTCAAATCTTGGGGATGCCCAAGGCATCCCCTTCTTCATCAATAAAAATCTTAGGTCTTTCTAGACACTTCATTTTTATTGTTTCATGCATTGTTGTGTTGTTCTTAGAGCATCTTAGTTGTCATTTTTGGTTTTTTTTTGCTTAAGTTGGTTGGTTACACCACACTTCTTTTGGAGAGAGACACACTCTGTTTTCATTGCATA
Source organism: Avena sativa (assembly GCA_916181665.1). Taxonomy (NCBI): domain Eukaryota; kingdom Viridiplantae; phylum Streptophyta; class Magnoliopsida; order Poales; family Poaceae; genus Avena; species Avena sativa. The sequence continues at coordinate 156,926,004 of OV702294.1, read as the reverse complement.
GAACACTCTAGTTTTCACTCTTATTGTTTTGTGAGTGTTCACTTTTGCTAGCACTGCGTTCAGCCATAGTTTTCTTGTGCTTTCAGTTGTGGACTTTTTAGTTCTTGTTTGTGGATTTGTGAGACAAACTCACTGGTCTTTATTGATTATTATCTTTGTGAGTTGTTTCAAATAAAGTTGTTTGGTGTTGGAAAGAGTAGAGAGCTTTATGCTTTAGTGGTACAAAAGGGAGCTTGTTTTGACTGTGGCTTAGACTTTAGCATGACATGATAGGTGTTGTTTTGACCTTATGCTTAGTGATTATTGTTGTAGCTTGTCCTGTTCCAAACAATTGGGATTGCTTAGTGTGCCTTGAAGAAATTATGCGTTGTTTTAGCATGCAAAAGCACAACATTGTAGTATTCTCCTTTAATGCTTTGTTTGGGTTGACTTGGCACATGCTCACACCATGTTATGACTATGACAAGTCACCATAGCCTCTATGATCATTTAGTCCTTGACTTGTAGTACCACTCTTTGCTTTGATTAGTATTGCTTTATTGCACTGCATGATTATGGCCATTATTGCTCTCTTAGTTGGTTGCTCCCAGTCTTTTGCTAGCATCCACTTGTATGAGTAAGCTATACTCATGCTTCCAACTCCCAAGAAACCAAGTTATTCCAAAGTGATGTTTATACGTCAGATAAGTATCTATAATTTTTGATGCTCCATGCTTGTTTTGTATCTACTTTGCTTTGTTTTTTCTACACTTTGAGGTGTTTTTATATATTTTCTGGAACTAATCTATTGACAAGATGCCACAGTGCCAGTTGCCTGTTTTCTTCTGTTATTGGTTCCAGAAAGGCAGAAAATCAATATTCTCGGAATTGGACGGGAGAAAAGCCAAATTCATTATTTTCCCGGAGCAACACGAAACCACGAAGGAGAGCCGGAGGGGGGCCATAGGGTGGTCGCACCCCCTAGGCGCGGGCAAGCCCTGGAGGCGCCCACAGGGGGTGTGGGCCCCCTGGACCCCCACCGACCTTTATTCCTACGCCTATAAGAAGCCTCCGACCCAAAAACCCTAGGGAATCCATCATACTTCCAGAGAAACCTCCGTAGCGCCGCCGCCACCACCGAAAGGGAGATTCGAGGGACAAAAAGTCTCTGTTCCAGCACCCTGCCGGGACGGGGAAGTGTCCCCGGAGCCATCTCCATCGATCTCCATCACCATCTTCATCACCGTTGCTAATTCCCATGATGAGGAGGGAGTAGTTCTTCCTCGAGGCTAAGGGCTCTACCGGTAGCTATGTGTTCATCTATCTCTCTATGCATGATCTTGTTGTGTTCATGAGCTTTGTAATCAAGTAGATCTACCTTCCTACTCAAGTGCTTCATTAGATCTCTGCTCTCCCCATGTGTGTGAAAGTGACAGCATGCACGCTATGGTGGCACTTAGGTTTGAGTCTACATAAATACTCTTTGTGCTTTAATAGATCTATGCTTTTCCCCACGTGTGTGAAAGTGAAAGCGTGCATACCATGTGTGGCACTTTGGCTAGATTGAATATTTTTTATGAGTTATATTTGGAGTTGGATGTCTCTATGAAATTGTGGTGTTTGTTGGAACCATCTAGCGCTCAAGGTGAGAGTGTGGGGTTATCTAGATCGGGAAAGGCAGACTTTGAGGAGTGTTGTTATAGCCCTACCGATGATTAGAGTGTCCAACCGGAGAGTAGTTAATAGTAGTATCATGAATAGAGGATATCTATACGAGAGAGTGTTCACTAGTGAAAGTATGATCCCTAGGCCTTGTTTCTAAGCATTTAAACACTGTTTGTTACTAGATCTGTTGCATGTTTGCTTGCTTTAGTCCCCCACGCCATCAACTATTTTCTGGCACCGTTAACACTTGTATTTCACTATCTCTTTGCCGAACTAGTGCACCTATATTGAGTGTGTTGCGGACACAAGAGACTTCTTGTATCTTGATTGCAGGGTTGCTTGAGAGGGAATACCTTTGACCACTTCCTCCCTGAGTTCGATAAACCTTAGGTGATCCACTTAAGGGAAACTTGTTGTTGTTCTACAAACCTCTGCACTTAGAGGCCCAACAACTGTCTACAAGAATAGAAGTGCATATACATCAAGCTATTTTCTGGCGCCGTTGCCGTGGAGGTTTTGGGCTTTTACCTTTCCTCCATGTCAAGCTCCATCAAATTATTTCTGGCGCCGTTGCCGGGGAGGTAAGGTAAAAGGTACTCACATCCTCCGGTGTGAGTGATCGAAGTTATTTCCTTTAGATTCTGCAATTTTTTCTTTTTGTTTCTTGTTTTCACTAGTTAGGCTTAATGGAAAACAACAACAAAGTTAGAGAGCTTTATAGTATTTATCTTGAGTTAGGACATGAAGTGTTTGAAGAGAAAATTAAAAAACCTATGGAGCTTTATTTGCATGCTAATAGCAATGTTATTAGTATGAACTCTTTGGACACCGTTATTGCTAATGCTATGGAAAAGACTAAGCTTGGGGAAGCTGGTTTTGATGAAAATGATCTTTTTAGTTCCCCAGCTTTGGAACATAGCTATTCTATTCCTTATGATGATACAAAACCTCCAATATATGATGATTACAATGATGAATATGATATTTTTAGTCCACCTACTATTGAGGAGAAAATTGATTGTGATTACAATATGCCTCCTATATTTGATGATTATGGTGATGAGAATATTAATGATAGCTATTTTGTTGAATTTGCTCCCACTACAATTAATAAGAATGTCTATGCTTATGTGGAGAGTAATAATCATTTTATGCATGTGTCTCATGATAAGAATGTTTTATGTGATAGTTATATTGTTAATTTTATTCATGTTGCTACTGAAAGTTATTATGAGAGAGGGAAACATGGTCTTATGCATCTCACAAATATTAAGTTTCCCCTATTTATGTTGAAAATCTTGAAGTTGCACTTGTTTTGCTTTCCTATGCTTGTTGATTTTTGCTTTCATGACTTGTTTCTTTACAATATTCCTATGCATAGGAAGTGGGTTAGACTTAAATGTGTTTTTAATTTGCTTCTTGATGCTCTCTTTTAAATCAATTCATATTTCTATGTGAGCATCTTTGAAACTATCATGCCTAACTTAAAGGCATTAAAGAAAAGTACTTGTTGGGAGATAACCCAAGAGTTTTCTTGAGTCTTGGAAGTTATTATTTCTGTAGTGACCACTTCTTATCCTTTTTGTTTATTTTTGGAACAACAATGACCTCTAATGAGAGGTTAGTAAGATTTGGGGAGTTGCTGTCCCGAAATAGATTTCTGTCCTGCACCAAAAAAATTCGTGAGGAGTCTCTGTAACTTGGATTGAGCTCCAAATTTACGAATAAATCCCCCAGTATGTTAGCTAACTTTCGTTAGTTCAACACTTTTTGATTTGAGCAACAGAAGATGTTCGAAAAATCGGTTTCTACCTGCTGGTCTGTTTTGACAGATTTCTGCCATTATTTGCATTTGCTTCTTATTGATTCCTTTTTGAGTTCTCTTTAGGTGAATTGAGATTTTTGAAGGATTTTCTACAGTATCATGTGTTTTTAGTGAAAATTATTGATGTTCCAAAGCTTTGCCAAAGGTCTAATATCTTTTGTATACACTAATATTGCTAATGAAGATTGTGTGAAGTTTTGTATGAAGGGAAAATTTCAGGTGTAGAGAGAGAATGATGTAATAAGATGAAGAATGAACAAAATCTCAAGCTTGGGGATGCTACCCTGGTGTCACCCCAAGAAATATCCAAGAGGTACAAGCGTCAAAGCTTGGGGATGCCCAAGGCATCCCCTTCTTCATCAATAAAAATCTCAGGTCTTTCTAGACACTTCATTTTTATTGTTTCATACACAGTTGTGTTGTTCTTGGAGCGTCTTAGTTTTTGTTTTTGGTTTTCGTTTGCTTAGTTTTCTTGAGTAAGATTGTTGGTTACAACACACTTATTTTGGAGAGAGACACACTCTGTTTTCATTGCCTAGAACACTCTAGTTTTCACTCTTATTGTTTTGTGAGTGTTCACTTTTGCTAGCACTGCGTTCAGCCCTAGTCTTCTGGTGCTTTCAGCTTAGAACTTTTTAGTTCTTCTTTGTGGACTTGTGAGACAATCTCACTGATCTTTATTGATTATTATCTTTGTGAGTTGTTTCAAATAAAGTTGTTTGGTGTTGGAAAGATTAGGAAGTTTCATGCTTATAGTGGTACAAAAGGGAGCTTGTTTTAAATGTGGCTTAGACTTTATCATGTCATGCTAGATCTTGTTTTGACCTTATGATTAGTTATTATTGTTGTAGCATGACTTGTTCCAAACTATTAGGATTGCTTAATGTGCCTTGAAGGAATCATGCATTGTTTTAGCATACAAAAGCATAGTATTGTGGTATTCTCCTTTGATGCTTTGTTTGGGTTGACTTGGCACATGCTCACACCATGTTATGACTATGAACAAGTCACCATAGCCTCTATGATCATTTAGTCCTTGACTTGTAGTACCACTCTATGTTTTGATTAGTAATGCTTTGTTGCTCTACATGATTATGGCCATTATTGCTCTCTTAGCTGGTTGCTCCCAGTCTTTTGCTAGCCTCCACTTGAATGAGTAAGCTCTACTCATGCTTCCAACTCCCAAGAAACGAAGTTATTCCAAAGTGTCCACTATAAACTCCTATGCATGGTGTGTTACACATTCCAAGGATATTCTTGTTTTCATCTATCTTCCAATTAAAAAGTATTATTTTGTTATGTGAAAACTTAGTGATTAAAGCCCTCACAAACTTGATGGCACACTTTATATTATTAGCCCCTAATAAACTTGAACTATTGTGTCATATATTTTGTATATGCTTGCACTTATACGTTGGAATTAGCAGAACCGTGTTGTCATGGGGAATGTTTTCAACATTGCACTTGTACTTTGTACACAATTGATATCATGCTCTTTTGTCTATGGATGTCACCGGTGTTAAATAAAGAGGGAATTTGTAAGTCCATGGAGTATGTATTTTGTGTTAGAGAAACGCCTAGGCCGCTAGCCTAATCCATGCCTAATCATGGTGGAAACTTGCAGCATCACCATAGTGAGCTATCTATGAAGCATCCTAAATAAAAATCTATGCATATAGTAAATAAAAAGATCGCTGAGATGCTCATTGTCTACTTGCCTTGTCATTTTGGTTATGGGATAGCTCATGTACCATGTGCAAGAGGTATCCCATTGGCGGTTCTCTATGATATGCAAATACTTACAATGATAAGAACTTACCGGTGACTGAAGTTGAGTAGCATGAGGTGTGGCCCTCGTATTCAAGGGACTTGAGATTGCCAACTTATACTTCGTCAAGCATATACTCCATCTTTGTCACTTTAAACCTTAATCACTTCAAGATGCTTATGATAGGGGCAATGAGGGCTGAAAGCTAACAAGTACCATAATTTTTGGAAGCTCTTTTTGAAACTTGAAATCTCTCCTTCCTTTATAAAAGGCTTTTCTTCCACCATTATTGAGTCTCCACCTTCTACCTTTAGGCACCATTAAGAGAGCATAGTTGTCATTCTGTGTGCAGTGTTCCAAAGCTTATTGATTGATGCATATTGTGATATTACTTGTTCTTGTACTATTTGTTTCTAGTCACCCTTGTGAACTTTGAAGGTGTCCTATGCATCTATATTGCTACTCTATGAGGGACAAGTTGATTGCCACTATGCTATGCTTTCTGTATGTGAAACAGACAAACGTTTTTCAATACATGTTATTCATGATCTTTGTTTGTAGCCTTTCATATTGCATGCATAGTTACTATGTCCTATTATTAGAACTCCATCTTTCATGCACATGTTTAGAGTTCTTTGATCCCAGCTTTCAATGCTCGCAAATGGTTTGATCTTTATTGTGAGGGTGCCTGTCACCTCAAAAATTATTCTTTTTATCACTTACCTACTCGAGGACGAGCAGGAGTTAAGCTTGGGGATGCTTGATACGTCGGAAACGTATCTATAATTTTTGATGCTCCATGCTTGTTTTGTATCTACTTTGCTTTGCTTTATCTACACTTTGAGGTGTTTTTATATCTTTTCTTGAACTAACCTATTAACAAGATGCCACAGTGCCAGTTGCCTGTTTTCTTCTGTTTTTGCCAGAAAGGCAGAAAATCAATATTCTCGGAATTGGATGGGACAAAAGCCAAAGTCATTATTTTTCCCGGAGCAACATGGAACAACGAAGCAGAGCCGAAGGGGGGCCACAAGGTGGCTGCACCCCTAGGCGCGGGCAAGCCCTGGAGGCGCCCACAGGGGGTGTCGGCCCCCTGGACCCCCATCGACCTTGATTCCTACGCCTATAAGAAGCCTCCAACCCAAAAACCCTAGGGGATCCATCATACTTCTAGAAAAACCTCTTTAGCGCCACCTCCATCGAAAGGGAGATTCGAGGGACAGAAAGTCACTGTTCTAGCACCCTGCGAAGACAGGGAAGTGCCCCCGGAGCCATCTTGTAAGATCCCCAACCTTTAATAAGATTGAGCCCCTTGTGTTTACAATGCTAGTCCCTGGATCATTAGCTAGCATCCACAGTTAAGATGTAATATCAAGAAACAAAGGTCATAATACAACTTTATAACCAGGAATAACATAATTTTATTACATCAATCATAGCTCATTGGCTATTTACATTACATTGCAGCGGAATAACTATAAGCATGGGGTCCTTCATCTTCAAAGTGCCACAGGCAGATGTTGGTTGTAGACTTTGTAATCCTAATCAATCAATCTTCACTAAAATCAATCAAACCTGCAACATTACAAGTTACAGCCACAAGGGTCAATACATTTGAATTGTATTGGCAAGTGATACTATGGTAGTATAGTGGAGGCTATCATCTATATGCATTTGGCTAAGTGGAGTTGAGGCTTGCTTTGCTGAAAATAGATTTTTCCCTAACATTTTGAAAATACTAAGTTTTTGTTTGGCAAAAACTTTCCCAAGGCATCTACCAATCAAAGACTGAAGATCCACTCAGGGCATCTACCAATCAAGGACTGAAGATCCTTTTAACCCTTGTTCACCCACAAGTTTTATTTAGAAATTGGAGTGATGAGATTCTTGAAGCTTCCATGTCTTGATGCTCAAATTGTCCTTTACCAGGGACATGGCTAAGTACTTAGGTTTTACACTCTGCAGAGGTGGTGCACTTTCCCCACAAGACTTGGTTTCCCAAGACAGGATCCTTCAGAAGCCTTTCCTTAGTCAAATGGACGCGCTCCAACCTATCATTCCCACTACCACCAACTGTCCAAGAGACTAAGTTCTAGCAACCTAAGATCATGGCAGAGCCCATATTGCCAAGTGGTTGCACTTGAAGCTTCTCAACATTTGACATCTCAAATCTCTTTGTTCCTGGGTGGCCATCCACAAGTGAGATACACAAGCCAGGTCATGGCCTTGTGAACCACTCAACACAAACCATTCCTTCCATTCCACCCAGGTGATTCATTCACTTAGTTGTTTTATTAAACAAAACATAAGTCCACAGACTTAGTAATTTTTTCATAGCATGAATATATATTCCACCCTTGTTTTCTATTAGCTAAGTTAAGCAAGAAGGTAGTAGGAATCTTAACTTAGGAAATTTCTACTAAGGCTTCATCTATTAGGTTTTCCCATAGCAAGGTCTATACTTAGCAAATAAAAACCATGCAAGATTTACTTAGCAAAAACACTAATGCATAGTGAAAATAATGGGACAAAAGATATGAAGCATCACTTGCCTTTTTGGTAGAGGGTATAGGTTCACTCCTTGTCCTTGCAACAATCACACTCTTCAAGTCACTACAAATCAATCAAGCAAGGCACAAACTCAATCTACCAATCAAGCAAAACACCAAATCAACTAGCATTCCAAATAATCAATCAAACATCATTTCACACACACAAAACTATGAAAACTAGGTCATGCATGGGAGCATGCACAAGATAGTTTATTTTGCAAAGAGGGTCTCTATTAGATTCCTAAACTTTGTAAGATACAAATTGGTCATTTACCAAAGTGGCAAAGTTATTAGCAAGAGGGTTTCACTTCAAAACTATTTTCAAAACAAAGTATCATTTTATGTGGTGTAGAAATATTTTTACTAAGGCATTAGCCTATAGGGTTCACCCAATGAGTTGGTATTGCAAAACTTGGTGTTTGGGTCAGTAGGTTTGGTCTAAACCATTTTCTCAAAGTTTTCTACTCAAAAACATTTTTCATAAACAAAACAATAGTTTTTAATTAGCTAGAAATGGACTAAACTAATTAATCCATTCTAACCTTTTCCAAAATCATTTTCCAAAACATAGGTTGGTTCCTAGGGTTAGTAAGGTCACAACAAACCATTTTGCAAAGGTTTTAACCTTAAAATCATTTTTAAACAATTTTTTTAATCTAAACAAGCTCACAAAAGAATCTGCAAAAACAAGCAAACTAACGGATACTATTTGTTAAACTAAGGGCAGGGTTGGTTAGGTCTTGTTCTCCTGAATCCAACGACATAAAATTTGTAATTTTTGGACGTGTGGATCCAAAGTTACAAGGGTTTGAAAATGGCAAATAAATCTGTTTTCAATTTTCTTTTAAACAGATCTAGTGCCACGCGTCGTGTTCCTATTGGTCCATACCGGTTCGTCTGGATCGAGTGACACAGACCACTGGATTAAAAGGGGCAGGTGCGGCTCAGATCAACGCGTACCCCTTCGCTCAGTCAATCTATCGTGGCCACGCGATTAAGATCCTACGGCTACCAGACGCTTGCCAGGAACTGGCGGCGCTGACGGTGGCTATCGGCGGCGGAGCTGTCGGTCGACGACGATGACGATGCTACCGGAGGTGAGGGAGAAAGAGGGGTTGCTCACCGGGCTCAGGGGGTCACGGCGATGCTCAACGTACTCGCGGTTGGTCAAGGGGCGCTCTGGTTCAGCCGCGATTCCTCGCCAGAGTAGAGGACGGCGACGGATGCGTCGGGTGGTCGTCGCGGATGGTGCTGTGGATCACCTCAAAGCAAAATGACGACACGGTTAGATGCGCAGGATCAAGACAGAGTCGTGTGCGTGAACTAGAAGGCGCGGGGCGGTCTGGTCTTACCGGAGAAACTTGACGGAGACGAGGCAGACGGCGGTGGCGAGTCGTGGTCGACGAAGGCGAGCTTCCAGAGTGCGCGGGAGCTAGCTGAGGTTATGGGCAGATGCGCAAGATGCTGGAGAGCATGCTCACGTGCAGAGGTAGGCGAGAGGGGGCATGTCCTGGCCGGAATCGGCGAAGAGGGTCGTCGGAGCAGCAGCGGTACAGAGAGAAATTGGGGCGGCCTGGGGGCGAGCTTTGGAGAGGAGACAGAGGGGAAAGGAGGAGGGAATGCTGGCGCTTAATAGTGTGCAGTCACGGCGAGATTAACGCGCGGTATCAATGCGAATTGAACGCGGCATTCAAAGGCAGCAACGGCAGCGAGGTGATGGCGTGGTCGTCGCGGGGTTGAAGACGACGGCTAGCAAGGTGGGGCCGTTGCGTCAGTGGGAAAAGGAGGGAGGAGGAGGTCCACTGGTCAGTGTCACTGTGGGTATAATATCGCGGTGAAGAAAAACGGTTCGGGGGAAAATAAGAGGAGGTGGGGTCATCTCGTCAGCGAGTGAGTGAGGGGGAGAAGGGGGCCACCGGTCAGTGACTGGGTGGGGTAAGTTTCTGGGTGCAAAACGTTTTCCTTCGGGGAGGGAGTACTGGGCTGATTCTAGGCCTGTTGGGCTGGGCTGTCCTTTTTCTTATTTTTTTTCTATCTGCTTTCTTTTTCCTTTTCTAATTCTTTTTCTGTTTTGAATTTCAATCAATTTCTCAAGCAATCAAACCATTCAAACAATTCAAACAATCACTCAACTTTGTACTTTGAATTTGGTTCTGTTTATCAACATAATCAAAATCTCAAAATAAAATAATAATTTTATTCATTTTAGGATCCATTCAATAATTAAATAAAATGGATCTTTAGTTATTTAATAAAATAGGGTTTGATTTATTTAATAAAATTTCCATTTGAAATCCAAATATTTTCAAACCAAACCAGTAGGTTTTATTTGAAAATAAAAGAATACTTGGAAATCTTATTTAAATAAATAAATAAGTTTTAGTGTTTATTTAAAATGGGAAAAGCCTTTACTTAAATAAAATTTGGATATTACATCCTTATTATTTTATTTAAATAAACCTTTACTCATTTTATCAAAACAAAATATTTTATTTGACTTTAATAAAAGTTTATCTTTATAAATCCCTTTAGGATTTAATTGATCCAATTGGTATGGGTTTTTGGTAAGGGCTTTATTAGCTTTGGAAATTCAATTTCCTTATCTTATTATATTCATAAGATTTTATTTATGGTTCCAAACTGAGTGAAACCAATCTCTAAGGTCTTACTTGATCCTTTGTGAATATTTGTTGATCAATTTTGGTATGGATCAGATCCATGGATTTGGAGATACTTTGGAAAATGATTTTTATCCATTAGGGTTTAGGGTTTTGGATTTATTTTCCAAATGTTTAAATTTCCAGATACATTCATTGAGGAATGCATTTCTCTTGATTTGGATTTGTTGAATTCAAACTTTAACCAAAGTTTGTTCAGGATGGAATTTTAAGTTTCCTTTTAGAAACAAAAGTTTCTTTTCACCCTGATTTTCAACAAAAATTTATTTTGTTTATTTATTTTTCACATTACAAGATTAGGAAAATCTTGGGATGTGACAAGCTACCACCCTTAAAAAAAATCTCGTCCCCGAGATTTGGGAAGGTTAGGGTTACAAGCAGGTTCAAAACAACTAGGGTACTACCACCCTTAAAAATTTTCCAACTAGACTACATCTTGGCTTGCTTGGATCTTGGAAAACTTCTTCTTGGAAAACTTCTGCATAGTGGCCTTTATTTCCATACTTGACTCATGGGCCAAGGTTGAGTTTCTCCATAGGCTTGTTCAACTTTTCTGGACAATTGTTTGCATAATGGCCTAGTTCCTTGCATTTGAAACAGGTTATAAGTTTGAGGTCTTGAGGTGGCTTCTCTAGACAAACATCTGCGTAGTGTCCTTTGTTTCCGCACTTGAAACATGTGACTTGGCTGATATCCCTCATAGGCTTGTTCAACTTGTTCTTCATCTTTTCTGGACAGTTGCTTGCATAGTGTCCTGGTTCTTTGCAATTGTAACATTGCAACTGGCTTATGTCCTTCTTCTTCTTTTTAGGTCTCTCCAAAGCTAGGAGTTCTTCTAGTTCATATTCTTCATGAGTGGGAGATCTTTCTCTCTTCTTGGGGCATTGATCTTCATGCTCCTTGGTTGCATGATCCTTGATTCCACAAGTATTGCTAACTTGGGTTCCTTCTAGAATAACATCTTTGTCATCCTTGTTGTCATTAGCTCCTTGGGAAAAGTTTTCTCTCATGTTGATCATTTGAGTAACCAATCCTTGCATCAATTGGGATTGAAGTTTCAAAATCCTTTGTATGGCTGGGTCTAGTCCATTGTTGTTGGCTAAAAGCTGAGTTGTCTCTTGGCTCAACTGGTTTTGGGTTGCTATGAGTTCTCTCATGCTGTCCTCTTGATTGTTGTTGTTGTCACCATCCTTGATGTTGGAGTTTCTTGGAGAAGTCATCTGTTTGGGTTGGATTGGGATTAGAATAGACAAAATATTTCTAAGGGAATCAATCCTAATCACACACATCACAATTCACACAAGCAATGTGCAAGCAATCACAAACAAACACTCCACTCAAACAATAAGTTTCAAGCACATACTTAGGCAACAAAATATATATATTTTTTTGTTACACCACACAAGTTGGTGTGTTTGACTTATCTATAAATGGTGGTCCATCTACATGGTTCACTTGTGATCTTTCCATCCTTCTTGGTTGATTCTTCTTGGATGAGTTCTTTTTCTTCTTGAGAAAATTCTTGGTCACAAAAACTTCAAAGGTGATGATGGCTCCTTCTAAGTTGTTTTTCCTTAGTCTTCAAGTCTTGAGTAACATTTCTTGCTTCACTTGTAATCCTTAGTGGTATCTAAGATTCTGTCCTTGGTGAAATGTTGAAGATGTTGAAGTCATTAGAGTTGAAGAAGTTGAAGAAGTCCTTTGCACATGGTGAAGTCTTTGGTCAAAGGGTAGGCTTTTCCATCAAGTTGAAATAGAAGAGAAGTAGAGTTGAAACCAAAAATGATTGAGGAAAGAGTTTACAAGATTGTTTTTGTAAATAAGTTTTTGTTTGGAATAAAACAATTCCTATTTTTCTAAGGGTTTTTGTCCAATCCTAGGGTTACAAATCCTACAGGAAACACAATGGTCTGATACCATCTGTAAGATCCCCAACCTTTAATAAGATTGAGCCCCCTGTTTTTACAATGCTAGTCCCTGGATCATTAGCTAGCATCCACAGTTAAGATGTAATATCAAGAAACAAAGGTCATAATACAACTTTATAACCAGGAATAACATAATTTTATTACATCAATCATAGCTCATTGGCTATTTACATTACATTGCAGCGGAATAACTATAAGCATGGGGTCCTTCATCTTCAAAGTGCCACAGGCAGATGTTGGTTGTAGACTTTGTAATCCTAATCAATCAATCTTCACTAAAATCAATCAAACCTGCAACATTACAAGTTACAGCCACAAGGGTCAATACATTTGAATTGTATTGGCAAGTGATACTATGGTAGTATAGTGGAGGCTATCATCTATATGCATTTGGCTAAGTGGAGTTGAGGCTTGCTTTGCTGAAAATAGATTTTTCCCTAACATTTTGAAAATACTAAGTTTTTGTTTGGCAAAAACTTTCCCAAGGCATCTACCAATCAAAGACTGAAGATCCACTCAGGGCATCTACCAATCAAGGACTGAAGATCCTTTTAACCCTTGTTCACCCACAAGTTTTATTTAGAAATTGGAGTGATGAGATTCTTGAAGCTTCCATGTCTTGATGCTCAAATTGTCCTTTACCAGGGACATGGCTAAGTACTTAGGTTTTACACTCTGCAGAGGTGGTGCACTTTCCCCACAAGACTTGGTTTCCCAAGACAGGATCCTTCAGAAGCCTTTCCTTAGTCAAATGGACGCGCTCCAACCTATCATTCCCACTACCACCAACTGTCCAAGAGACTAAGTTCTAGCAACCTAAGATCATGGCAGAGCCCATATTGCCAAGTGGTTGCACTTGAAGCTTCTCAACATTTGACATCTCAAATCTCTTTGTTCCTGGGTGGCCATCCACAAGTGAGATACACAAGCCAGGTCATGGCCTTGTGAACCACTCAACACAAACCATTCCTTCCATTCCACCCAGGTGATTCATTCACTTAGTTGTTTTATTAAACAAAACATAAGTCCACAGACTTAGTAATTTTTTCATAGCATGAATATATATTCCACCCTTGTTTTCTATTAGCTAAGTTAAGCAAGAAGGTAGTAGGAATCTTAACTTAGGAAATTTCTACTAAGGCTTCATCTATTAGGTTTTCCCATAGCAAGGTCTATACTTAGCAAATAAAAACCATGCAAGATTTACTTAGCAAAAACACTAATGCATAGTGAAAATAATGGGACAAAAGATATGAAGCATCACTTGCCTTTTTGGTAGAGGGTATAGGTTCACTCCTTGTCCTTGCAACAATCACACTCTTCAAGTCACTACAAATCAATCAAGCAAGGCACAAACTCAATCTACCAATCAAGCAAAACACCAAATCAACTAGCATTCCAAATAATCAATCAAACATCATTTCACACACACAAAACTATGAAAACTAGGTCATGCATGGGAGCATGCACAAGATAGTTTATTTTGCAAAGAGGGTCTCTATTAGATTCCTAAACTTTGTAAGATACAAATTGGTCATTTACCAAAGTGGCAAAGTTATTAGCAAGAGGGTTTCACTTCAAAACTATTTTCAAAACAAAGTATCATTTTATGTGGTGTAGAAATATTTTTACTAAGGCATTAGCCTATAGGGTTCACCCAATGAGTTGGTATTGCAAAACTTGGTGTTTGGGTCAGTAGGTTTGGTCTAAACCATTTTCTCAAAGTTTTCTACTCAAAAACATTTTTCATAAACAAAACAATAGTTTTTAATTAGCTAGAAATGGACTAAACTAATTAATCCATTCTAACCTTTTCCAAAATCATTTTCCAAAACATAGGTTGGTTCCTAGGGTTAGTAAGGTCACAACAAACCATTTTGCAAAGGTTTTAACCTTAAAATCATTTTTAAACAATTTTTTTAATCTAAACAAGCTCACAAAAGAATCTGCAAAAACAAGCAAACTAACGGATACTATTTGTTAAACTAAGGGCAGGGTTGGTTAGGTCTTGTTCTCCTGAATCCAACGACATAAAATTTGTAATTTTTGGACGTGTGGATCCAAAGTTACAAGGGTTTGAAAATGGCAAATAAATCTGTTTTCAATTTTCTTTTAAACAGATCTAGTGCCACGCGTCGTGTTCCTATTGGTCCATACCGGTTCGTCTGGATCGAGTGACACAGACCACTGGATTAGAAGGGGCAGGTGCGGCTCAGATCAACGCGTACCCCTTCGCTCAGTCAATCTATCGTGGCCACGCGATTAAGATCCTACGGCTACCAGACGCTTGCCAGGAACTGGCGGCGCTGACGGTGGCTATCGGCGGCGGAGCTGTCGGTCGACGACGATGACGATGCTACCGGAGGTGAGGGAGAAAGAGGGGTTGCTCACCGGGCTCAGGGGGTCACGGCGATGCTCAACGTACTCGCGGTTGGTCAAGGGGCGCTCTGGTTCAGCCGCGATTCCTCGCCAGAGTAGAGGACGGCGACGGATGCGTCGGGTGGTCGTCGCGGACGGTGCTGTGGATCACCTCAAAGCAAAATGACGACACGGTTAGATGCGCAGGATCAAGACAGAGTCGTGTGCGTGAACTAGAAGGCGCGGGGCGGTCTGGTCTTACCGGAGAAACTTGACGGAGACGAGGCAAACGGCGGTGGCGAGTCGTGGTCGACGAAGGCGAGCTTCCAGAGTGCGCGGGAGCTAGCTGAGGTTATGGGCAGATGCGCAAGATGCTGGAGAGCATGCTCACGTGCAGAGGTAGGCGAGAGGGGGCATGTCCTGGCCGGAATCGGCGAAGAGGGTCGTCGGAGCAGCAGCGGTACAGAGAGAAATTGGGGCGGCCTGGGGGCGAGCTTTGGAGAGGAGACAGAGGGGAAAGGAGGAGGGAATGCTGGCGCTTAATAGTGTGCAGTCACGGCGAGATTAACGCGCGGTATCAATGCGAATTGAACGCGGCATTCAAAGGCAGCAACGGCAGCGAGGTGATGGCGTGGTCGTCGCGGGGTTGAAGACGACGGCTAGCAAGGTGGGGCCGTTGCGTCAGTGGGAAAAGGAGGGAGGAGGAGGTCCACTGGTCAGTGTCACTGTGGGTATAATATCGCGGTGAAGAAAAACGGTTCGGGGGAAAATAAGAGGAGGTGGGGTCATCTCGTCAGCGAGTGAGTGAGGGGGAGAAGGGGGCCACCGGTCAGTGACTGGGTGGGGTAAGTTTCTGGGTGCAAAACGTTTTCCTTCGGGGAGGGAGTACTGGGCTGATTCTAGGCCTGTTGGGCTGGGCTGTCCTTTTTCTTATTTTTTTTCTGTCTGCTTTCTTTTTCCTTTTCTAATTCTTTTTCTGTTTTGAATTTCAATCAATTTCTCAAGCAATCAAACCATTCAAACAATTCAAACAATCACTCAACTTTGTACTTTGAATTTGGTTCTGTTTATCAACATAATCAAAATCTCAAAATAAAATAATAATTTTATTCATTTTAGGATCCATTCAATAATTAAATAAAATGGATCTTTAGTTATTTAATAAAATAGGGTTTGATTTATTTAATAAAATTTCCATTTGAAATCCAAATATTTTCAAACCAAACCAGTAGGTTTTATTTGAAAATAAAAGAATACTTGGAAATCTTATTTAAATAAATAAATAAGTTTTAGTGTTTATTTAAAATGGGAAAAGCCTTTACTTAAATAAAATTTGGATATTACATCCTTATTATTTTATTTAAATAAACCTTTACTCATTTTATCAAAACAAAATATTTTATTTGACTTTAATAAAAGTTTATCTTTATAAATCCCTTTAGGATTTAATTGATCCAATTGGTATGGGTTTTTGGTAAGGGCTTTATTAGCTTTGGAAATTCAATTTCCTTATCTTATTATATTCATAAGATTTTATTTATGGTTCCAAACTGAGTGAAACCAATCTCTAAGGTCTTACTTGATCCTTTGTGAATATTTGTTGATCAATTTTGGTATGGATCAGATCCATGGATTTGGAGATACTTTGGAAAATGATTTTTATCCATTAGGGTTTAGGGTTTTGGATTTATTTTCCAAATGTTTAAATTTCCAGATACATTCATTGAGGAATGCATTTCTCTTGATTTGGATTTGTTGAATTCAAACTTTAACCAAAGTTTGTTCAGGATGGAATTTTAAGTTTCCTTTTAGAAACAAAAGTTTCTTTTCACCCTGATTTTCAACAAAAATTTATTTTGTTTATTTATTTTTCACATTACAAGATTAGGAAAATCTTGGGATGTGACAAGCTACCACCCTTAAAAAAAATCTCGTCCCCGAGATTTGGGAAGGTTAGGGTTACAAGCAGGTTCAAAACAACTAGGGTACTACCACCCTTAAAAATTTTCCAACTAGACTACATCTTGGCTTGCTTGGATCTTGGAAAACTTCTTCTTGGAAAACTTCTGCATAGTGGCCTTTATTTCCATACTTGACTCATGGGCCAAGGTTGAGTTTCTCCATAGGCTTGTTCAACTTTTCTGGACAATTGTTTGCATAATGGCCTAGTTCCTTGCATTTGAAACAGGTTATAAGTTTGAGGTCTTGAGGTGGCTTCTCTAGACAAACATCTGCGTAGTGTCCTTTGTTTCCGCACTTGAAACATGTGACTTGGCTGATATCCCTCATAGGCTTGTTCAACTTGTTCTTCATCTTTTCTGGACAGTTGCTTGCATAGTGTCCTGGTTCTTTGCAATTGTAACATTGCAACTGGCTTATGTCCTTCTTCTTCTTTTTAGGTCTCTCCAAAGCTAGGAGTTCTTCTAGTTCATATTCTTCATGAGTGGGAGATCTTTCTCTCTTCTTGGGGCATTGATCTTCATGCTCCTTGGTTGCATGATCCTTGATTCCACAAGTATTGCTAACTTGGGTTCCTTCTAGAATAACATCTTTGTCATCCTTGTTGTCATTAGCTCCTTGGGAAAAGTTTTCTCTCATGTTGATCATTTGAGTAACCAATCCTTGCATCAATTGGGATTGAAGTTTCAAAATCCTTTGTATGGCTGGGTCTAGTCCATTGTTGTTGGCTAAAAGCTGAGTTGTCTCTTGGCTCAACTGGTTTTGGGTTGCTATGAGTTCTCTCATGCTGTCCTCTTGATTGTTGTTGTTGTCACCATCCTTGATGTTGGAGTTTCTTGGAGAAGTCATCTGTTTGGGTTGGATTGGGATTAGAATAGACAAAATATTTCTAAGGGAATCAATCCTAATCACACACATCACAATTCACACAAGCAATGTGCAAGCAATCACAAACAAACACTCCACTCAAACAATAAGTTTCAAGCACATACTTAGGCAACAAAATATATATATTTTTTTGTTACACCACACAAGTTGGTGTGTTTGACTTATCTATAAATGGTGGTCCATCTACATGGTTCACTTGTGATCTTTCCATCCTTCTTGGTTGATTCTTCTTGGATGAGTTCTTTTTCTTCTTGAGAAAATTCTTGGTCACAAAAACTTCAAAGGTGATGATGGCTCCTTCTAAGTTGTTTTTCCTTAGTCTTCAAGTCTTGAGTAACATTTCTTGCTTCACTTGTAATCCTTAGTGGTATCTAAGATTCTGTCCTTGGTGAAATGTTGAAGATGTTGAAGTCATTAGAGTTGAAGAAGTTGAAGAAGTCCTTTGCACATGGTGAAGTCTTTGGTCAAAGGGTAGGCTTTTCCATCAAGTTGAAATAGAAGAGAAGTAGAGTTGAAACCAAAAATGATTGAGGAAAGAGTTTACAAGATTGTTTTTGTAAATAAGTTTTTGTTTGGAATAAAACAATTCCTATTTTTCTAAGGGTTTTTGTCCAATCCTAGGGTTACAAATCCTACAGGAAACACAATGGTCTGATACCATCTGTAAGATCCCCAACCTTTAATAAGATTGAGCCCCCTGTTTTTACAATGCTAGTCCCTGGATCATTAGCTAGCATCCACAGTTAAGATGTAATATCAAGAAACAAAGGTCATAATACAACTTTATAACCAGGAATAACATAATTTTATTACATCAATCATAGCTCATTGGCTATTTACATTACATTGCAGCGGAATAACTATAAGCATGGGGTCCTTCATCTTCAAAGTGCCACAGGCAGATGTTGGTTGTAGACTTTGTAATCCTAATCAATCAATCTTCACTAAAATCAATCAAACCTGCAACATTACAAGTTACAGCCACAAGGGTCAATACATTTGAATTGTATTGGCAAGTGATACTATGGTAGTATAGTGGAGGCTATCATCTATATGCATTTGGCTAAGTGGAGTTGAGGCTTGCTTTGCTGAAAATAGATTTTTCCCTAACATTTTGAAAATACTAAGTTTTTGTTTGGCAAAAACTTTCCCAAGGCATCTACCAATCAAAGACTGAAGATCCACTCAGGGCATCTACCAATCAAGGACTGAAGATCCTTTTAACCCTTGTTCACCCACAAGTTTTATTTAGAAATTGGAGTGATGAGATTCTTGAAGCTTCCATGTCTTGATGCTCAAATTGTCCTTTACCAGGGACATGGCTAAGTACTTAGGTTTTACACTCTGCAGAGGTGGTGCACTTTCCCCACAAGACTTGGTTTCCCAAGACAGGATCCTTCAGAAGCCTTTCCTTAGTCAAATGGACGCGCTCCAACCTATCATTCCCACTACCACCAACTGTCCAAGAGACTAAGTTCTAGCAACCTAAGATCATGGCAGAGCCCATATTGCCAAGTGGTTGCACTTGAAGCTTCTCAACATTTGACATCTCAAATCTCTTTGTTCCTGGGTGGCCATCCACAAGTGAGATACACAAGCCAGGTCATGGCCTTGTGAACCACTCAACACAAACCATTCCTTCCATTCCACCCAGGTGATTCATTCACTTAGTTGTTTTATTAAACAAAACATAAGTCCACAGACTTAGTAATTTTTTCATAGCATGAATATATATTCCACCCTTGTTTTCTATTAGCTAAGTTAAGCAAGAAGGTAGTAGGAATCTTAACTTAGGAAATTTCTACTAAGGCTTCATCTATTAGGTTTTCCCATAGCAAGGTCTATACTTAGCAAATAAAAACCATGCAAGATTTACTTAGCAAAAACACTAATGCATAGTGAAAATAATGGGACAAAAGATATGAAGCATCACTTGCCTTTTTGGTAGAGGGTATAGGTTCACTCCTTGTCCTTGCAACAATCACACTCTTCAAGTCACTACAAATCAATCAAGCAAGGCACAAACTCAATCTACCAATCAATCAAAACACCAAATCAACTAGCATTCCAAATAATCAATCAAACATCATTTCACACACACAAAACTATGAAAACTAGGTCATGCATGGGAGCATGCACAAGATAGTTTATTTTGCAAAGAGGGTCTCTATTAGATTCCTAAACTTTGTAAGATCCAAATTGGTCATTTACCAAAGTGGCAAAGTTATTAGCAAGAGGGTTTCACTTCAAAACTATTTTCAAAACAAAGTATCATTTTATGTGGTGTAGAAATATTTTTTACTAAGGCATTAGCCTATAGGGTTCACCCAATGAGTTGCTATTGCAAAACTTGGTGTTTGGGTCAGTAGGTTTGGTCTAAACCATTTTCTCAAAGTTTTCTACTCAAAAACATTTTTCATAAACAAAACAATAGTTTTTAATTAGCTAGAAATGGACTAAACTAATTAATCCATTCTAACCTTTTCCAAAATCATTTTCCAAAACATAGGTTGGTTCCTAGGGTCAGTAAGGTCACAATAAACCATTTTGCAAAGTATTTAACCTTAAAATCATTTTTAAACATTTTTTAATCTAAACAAGCTCACAAAAGAATCTGCAAAAACAAGCAAACTAACGGATACTATTTGTTAAACTAAGGGCAGGGTTGGTTAGGTCTTGTTCTCCTGAATCCAACGACATAAAATTTGTAATTTTTGGACGTGTGGATCCAAAGTTACAAGGGTTTGAAAATGGCAAATAAATCTGTTTTCAAATTTCTTTTAAACAGATCTAGTGCCACGCGTCGTGTTCCTATTGGTCCATACCGGTTCGTCTGGATCGAGTGACACAGACCACTGGATTAAAAGGGGCAGGTGCGGCTCAGATCAACGCGTACCCCTTCGCTCAGTCAATCTATCGTGGCCACGCGATTAAGATCCGACGGCTACCAGACGCTTGCCAGGAACTGGCGGCGCTGACGGTGGCTACCGGCGGCGGAGCTGTCGGTCGACGACGATGACGATGCTACCGGAGGTGAGGGAGAAAGAGGGGTTGCTCACCGGGCTCAGGGGGTCACGGCGATGCTCAACGTACTCGCGGTTGGTCAAGGGGCGCTCTGGTTCAGCCGCGATTCCTCGCCAGAGTAGAGGACGGCGACGGATGCGTCGGGTGGTCGTCGCGGACGGTGCTGTGGATCACCTCAAAGCAAAATGACGACACGGTTAGATGCGCAGGATCAAGACAGAGTCGTGTGCGTGAACTAGAAGGCGCGGGGCGGTCTGGTCTTACCGGAGAAACTTGACGGAGACGAGGCAGACGGCGGTGGCGAGTCGTGGTCGACGAAGGCGAGCTTCCAGAGTGCGCGGGAGCTAGCTGAGGTTATGGGCAGATGCGCAAGATGCTGGAGAGCATGCTCACGTGCAGAGGTAGGCGAGAGGGGGCATGTCCTGGCCGGAATCAGCGAAGAGGGTCGTCGGAGCAGCAGCGGTACAGAGAGAAATTGGGGCGGCCTGGGGGCGAGCTTTGGAGAGGAGACAGAGGGGAAAGGAGGAGGGAATGCTGGCGCTTAATAGTGTGCAGTCACGGCGAGATTAACGCGCGGTATCAATGCGAATTGAACGCGGCATTCAAAGGCAGCAACGGCAGCGAGGTGATGGCGTGGTCGTCGCGGGGTTGAAGACGACGGCTAGCAAGGTGGGGCCGTTGCGTCAGTGGGAAAAGGAGGGAGGAGGAGGTCCACTGGTCAGTGTCACTGTGGGTATAATATCGCGGTGAAGAAAAACGGTTCGGGGGAAAATAAGAGGAGGTGGGGTCATCTCGTCAGCGAGTGAGTGAGGGGGAGAAGGGGGCCACCGGTCAGTGACTGGGTGGGGTAAGTTTCTGGGTGCAAAACGTTTTCCTTCGGGGAGGGAGTACTGGGCTGATTCTAGGCCTGTTGGGCTGGGCTGTCCTTTTTCTTATTTTTTTTCTGTCTGCTTTCTTTTTCCTTTTCTAATTCTTTTTCTGTTTTGAATTTCAATCAATTTCTCAAGCAATCAAACCATTCAAACAATTCAAACAATCACTCAACTTTGTACTTTGAATTTGGTTCTGTTTATCAACATAATCAAAATCTCAAAATAAAATAATAATTTTATTCATTTTAGGATCCATTCAATAATTAAATAAAATGGATCTTTAGTTATTTAATAAAATAGGGTTTGATTTATTTAATAAAATTTCCATTTGAAATCCAAATATTTTCAAACCAAACCAGTAGGTTTTATTTGAAAATAAAAGAATACTTGGAAATCTTATTTAAATAAATAAATAAGTTTTAGTGTTTATTTAAAATGGGAAAAGCCTTTACTTAAATAAAATTTGGATATTACATCCTTATTATTTTATTTAAATAAACCTTTACTCATTTTATCAAAACAAAATATTTTATTTGACTTTAATAAAAGTTTATCTTTATAAATCCCTTTAGGATTTAATTGATCCAATTGGTATGGGTTTTTGGTAAGGGCTTTATTAGCTTTGGAAATTCAATTTCCTTATCTTATTATATTCATAAGATTTTATTTATGGTTCCAAACTGAGTGAAACCAATCTCTAAGGTCTTACTTGATCCTTTGTGAATATTTGTTGATCAATTTTGGTATGGATCAGATCCATGGATTTGGAGATACTTTGGAAAATGATTTTTATCCATTAGGGTTTAGGGTTTTGGATTTATTTTCCAAATGTTTAAATTTCCAGATACATTCATTGAGGAATGCATTTCTCTTGATTTGGATTTGTTGAATTCAAACTTTAACCAAAGTTTGTTCAGGATGGAATTTTAAGTTTCCTTTTAGAAACAAAAGTTTCTTTTCACCCTGATTTTCAACAAAAATTTATTTTGTTTATTTATTTTTCACATTACAAGATTTGGAAAATCTTGGGATGTGACACATCTCCATCGATCTCCATCACCATCTTCATCACCGTTGCTGATTCCCATGACGAGGAGGCAGTAGTTATTCCTCGAGGCTAAGGGCTCTACCGGTAGCTATGTGTTCATCTCTCTCTCTATGCATGATCTTGTTGTGGTCATGAGCTTTGTAATCAAGTAGATCTACCTTGCTACTCAAGTGCTTCATTAGATCTCTATTCTCCCCATGTGTGTGAAAGTGACAATGTGCACGCCATGGTGGCACTTAGGTTTGAGTCTACATAAATACTCTTTGTGCTTTAATAGATCTATGCTTTTCCCCACGTGTGTGAAAGTGACAACGTGCATACCGTGTGTGGCACTTTGGCTAGATTGAATATTTGTTATGAGTTATATTTGGAGTTGGATGTCTCTATGAAATTGTGGTGTTTGTTGGAACCATCTAG
This sequence comes from Avena sativa, assembly GCA_916181665.1. Taxonomy (NCBI): domain Eukaryota; kingdom Viridiplantae; phylum Streptophyta; class Magnoliopsida; order Poales; family Poaceae; genus Avena; species Avena sativa. The sequence continues at coordinate 156,903,043 of OV702294.1, read as the reverse complement.
CGCTCAAGGTGACAGTGTGGGGTTATCTAGATTGGGGAAGGCGTACTTTGAGGAGTGTTGTTATAGCCCTACCGATGATTAGAGTGTCCAACTAGAGAGTAGTTAAGAGTAGTATCATGAAGAGAGGATATCTATATGAGAGAGTGTTCACTAGTGAAAGTATGATCCCTAGGACTTGTTTCTAAGCATTCAAATACCGTTTGTTACTAGATCTGTTGCATGTTTGCTTGCTTTAGTCCTCCATGCCATCAGCTATTTTTTGGCACCGTTACCACTTGTATTTCACTATCTCTTTACCGAACTAGTGCACCTATATTGAGTGTGTTGAGGACACAAGAAACTTCTTGTATCTTGATTGCAGGGTTGCTTGAGAGGGAATACCTTTGACCATTTCCTCCCTGAGTTCGATAAACCTTGGGTGATCCACTTAAGGGAAACTTGCTGCTGTTCTACAAACCTCTGCACTTAGAGGCTCAACAACTGTCTACAAGAATAGAAGTGCGTAGACATCAGTGTCCACTATAAATTCCTATGCATGCTGTGTTACACCATTCCAAGTATATTCTTGTTTTCAGCTATATTCCAATTAAAAACTATTTTGTTATGTGAAAACTTAGTGATTAAAACCCTCACAAACTTGATGGCACACTTTATATTCTTTGCCCCTAATAAACTTGAACCATTGTGTCTTCTATGTTGTATATGCTTGCACTTATACGTTGGAATTAGCAGAACCGTGTGCTATCACGGGGAACGTTTTCAACATTGCACTTGTACTTTGTACTCAGTTGATATCATGCTATTTTATCTATGGATGTCACCGGTGTGAAATAAATAGGGAACTTGTAAGTCCATGGAGTTTGTATTTTGTGTTAGAGAAACGCCTAGGCCGCTAGCCTAAGCCATGTGTAATCATGGTGGAAACTTGCGGCGTCACCAAAGTGACATCTATGAAGCATTCTTATTATAAAAAAAGAGACACATTGAGAAAAGAGGAAAGCGAGAAAAAAGCGGCATATTCCCATGGTAGATAAAAAGATCGCTGAGATGCTCATTGTCTGCTTGCCTTGTCATTTTGGTTATGGGATAGCTCATGTACCATTTGCAAGGGGTACCCCGTTGGCGGTTCTCTATGATATGCATGTACTTACAATGACAAGAACTTATAGGTGACTGAAGTTGAGTAGCATGAGGTGTGGCCCTCGTATTCAAGGGACTTGAGATTGCCAACTTATACTTCGTCAAGCATATACTCCATCTTTGTTCACTTTAACCTTAATCACTTCAAGATGCTTATGATAGGGGCAATGAGGGCTGAAAGCTAACAAGTACCATAATTTTTGGAAGCTCATTTTGAAACTTGAAATCCCTGCTTCCTTTATAAAAGGTCTTTCTTCCACCACTATGGAGTCTCCACCTTCTACCTTTAGGCACCATTAATAGAGCATAGTTGTCACTCTGTGTGCAGTGTTCCAAAGCTTATTGATTGATGGATATTGTGATATTACTTGCTCTTGTGCTACTTGTTTCTAGTCACCCTTGTGAACTCTAAAGGTGTCCTATGCATCTATTTTCTACTCTATGAGGGACAAGCTGATTGCCACTATGCCATGTTTTCTGTATGTGAAACAAACAAAAGTTTTTTAATGCATGTTATTCATGATCTTTGTATGTAGCCTTTCATGTTGCATGCATAGTTACTATGTCCTATAGTTAGAACTCCATCTTTCATGCACATGTTTAGAGTTCTTTGATCACAGCTTTCAATGCTTGCAAATGGTTTGATCTTTATTGTGAGGGTGCATGTCACCTCAAAAATTATTCTTTTTATCACTTACCTACTCTAGGATGAGCAGGAGTTAAGCTTGGGGATGCTTGATACGTCGAAAACGTATCTATAATTTTTGATGCTCCATGCTTGTTTTGTATCTACTTTGCTTTGCTTTGTCTACACTTTGAGGTGTTTTTATATCTTTTCTTGAACTAACCTATTAATAAGTTGCCACAGTGCCAGTTGTCTGTTTTCTTCTGTTTTTGGTTCCAGAAAGGCATAAAATCAATATTCTCGAAATTGGACGGGACAAAAGCCAAAGTCGTTATTTTTCTTGGAGCAACATGGAACCACTAAGTAGAGCCAAAGGGGGGCCAAAGGGTGGCCGCACCCCTAGGCACGGGCAAGCCCTGGAGGCGCCCACAGTGGGTGTGGGCCCCCTGGACCCCCACCGACCTTGATTCCTACACCTATAAGAAGCCTCCGACCCAAAAACCCTAGGGGATCCAGAAGAAATCCACGAAAACCTCCGTAGCGCCATCGTCACCGAAGGGGAGATTTGGGGGACAAAAAGTCTCTGTTCTGGCACCCTACCGGGACGGGGAAGTGCCCCCGGAGCCATATCCATCGATCTCCATCGCCATATTCATCATCGTTGCTGACTCCCATGATGAGGAGGGAGTAGTTATTCCTCGAGGCTAAGGGCTCTACCGGTATCTATGTGTTCATCTCTCTCTTTCTATGCATGGTCATATTGTGGTCATGAGCTTTGTAATCAAGTAGATCTACCTTGCTACTCAAGTGCTTCATTAGATCTCTGCTCTCCCCATGTGTGTGTGGAAGTGACAGCGTGCACGCCATGGTGGCACTTAGGTTTGAGTCTACATAAATACTCTTTGTGCTTTAATAGATCTATGCTTTTCCCCACGTGTGTGAAAGTGGCAGCGTGCATACCGTGTGTGGCACTTTGGTTAGATTGAATATTTGTTATGAGTTATATTTGGAGTTGGATGTCTCTATGAAACTGTGGTGTTTGTTGGAACCATCTAGCGCTCAAGGTGATATTGTAGGGTTATTTAGATTGGGGAAGGCCCTACCGTGGATTAGAGTGTCCAACCGGAGAGTAGTTAAGAGTAGTATCATGAAGATAGGATATTTATATGAGAGAGTGTTCACTAGTGTAAGTATGATCCCTAGGCCTTGTTTCCAAACATTGAAACACCGTTTACATCTAGATCTGTTGCATGTTTGCTTTCTTTAGTCTTTACCTCACTCACACACGTTCTCCCACGTCAACAAGAAGCCAGAAGCTATTTCCTAGCACCGTTACCACTTGTATTTCACTATCTCTTCGCCGAACTAGTGCACCTATATTAGGTGTGTTAGGGACACAAGAGACTTCTTGTATCTTAATTGCAGGGTTGCTTGAGAGGGAATACCTTTGACCACTCTCTCCCTGAGTTCGATAAACCTTGGGTAATCCACTTAAGGGAAACTTGTTGCTGGTCTACAAACCTCTACACTTGGATGCCCAACAATTGTCTACAAGAATAGAAGTGCATAGACATCAAGCCACAATATCTTCCTCTAGATCACCCATGGAGGACTCCTCCGCGGATGCTATCAACCCGTACTTGTATGAGTTGAAGATTCATCCCAAGGAGTTGATTCTCAAGGATGGGAAGGTGCATATGAAAGAAGTTCAAGGCCCTAAAGGAGAAGGCAGTCTGGAAGACATGATGGAAACACTGGAGCAGGAAGTTTTCAGGTACAAGAAGATGGCGGAACGCGCAGTGGATATCATCCATAAGATAAGTTCAGAACTCATCACCAAGCACAAGGAGGAGGTTGCTGAGCTCTGGGAAGAAATCCTCTAACTCCATCAGGCCACCAACCAATTACAAGCACATCTCTACGACATACAAAATTAAAACTGTGAGTATGAGGCTAGATTTAATCACATAAGCTCTGTTGCTAGTTTTAGGATTGTGGAAACAAAGACATCCTTTTTGGATGGGAAACCTTTGCCTTGTAAGTCTGATGATGACAAGAGAACACCAACACTACCGAAGGAGTAATTAATCATCAGGTTTGGCATCCCCTTGGCTTGTTCCAAGATTGGGGAGTGTCGCGGTATCACATCATTATCTTTTATCTTTTACCTTTTTAGTAGAGCTATATCTTTGTTAGAGAAGTTATCTTATAGGTTGGTTTACATGTGTAAGTATCTCTCCTTTAGTTGGTTATCGATGTATCCCTTGGTGTGAGTGCCTTTATGGAATATTAATGAGAAGTTTCATCTTTTACATTTTGCACTTCTTATTTTAGTTTGCAATCTCTATTATATGATTGATCTTGTTGATCAGTATTGGCATCACTTTGGGAGCATCAAGTAGATCTAAATTGGTTTTGGCAAACTGAGCTCTGGTCAGTAGCAACACTTTTTGAGGTTTGAAAGGAAAAGAGAAAAAGCTTACGGGTATTTTGTATCATTTATTTTCTTTCTTGATTGGCTCATAAGTTTAGTATTCTTTATTTAAGATCTTTTGTGTCTTCAAGGAAGATTGCATGTTTGGCTTTATTACTTGTATGTTTGCTTATTTCCTTAAACTCTCTTGCTTGCTACCCAGCCTTGCTAGCCAAAAACCTATTTTGAGAAGGACTACTTCTAATGCATCCAATCCCTTTGAACCAAAACCTGTGTTATTTGTGTCCACCATATCTACCTGTTAGCATTATTGCTATTCCAGGCAAATTCTCAAGCTTCATCTATCTTCCGAATTAAAAATTATTTTGTTATGTGAAAACTAGCTAGTAAAGCTCTCACGAACTTGATGGTACACCTTATTTTCTTGCTCCTAATAAACTTGAACCATCGTGTCATCGAAGTTGTATATGCGTGCATCTATACGTTGGGATTAGCAAAACCGTGTTGTGACGGGGAACGCTTTCAACACTTTTGGATACATATCCAGTTGATATCATGCTCTTTTGTTTGCGGATGTCGTCGGTGTGAAATAAAAGGGGAGCTTGTAAGTCCATGGAGTTATGTATGTGTGTTACAGAAATGCCTAGGCCGCTAGCCTAAGCCATGCCTAATCATGGTGGAAACTTGCAACATAACCATAGTGAGCAATCTGTGAAGCATCCTCAATAAAAACATATGCAAATAGCAAATAAAAAGATCGTTGAGATGCTCACTGTCTGCTTGCCTTGTCATTTTGATTATGGGATAGCTCATGTATCATGTGCAAGGGGTACCCTGTTGGCGGTTCTTTATGATACACATGTACTTACAATGACAAGAACTTATCGGTAACTAAAGTTAAGTAGCATGGGGTGCGAACCTCGTACTCAAGGGACATGAGATTGCCAGCTTATATTTCGTCAAGCATATACTCCGTCTTTGTTCACTTTGACTTTAATAACATCAAGATTCTTATGATAGGGGCAATGAGGGCTCAAAGCTAGTAAGTACCATAATCTTTTGGCAGCTCTTTATAAATTGAAATCCCTGCTTCCCCCTATGAAGGTCATTTCTTCTACTTTTAAGTTGAGTAAGTAAACATATTTCCTCTCTATCTCCAGCAAGCATTTGAGTTGTTGTGTTCCAAGCATTCATATGATGATTCATTCAATCATGTTCTTTATCTTCCTTGTTTGCACAAGACTCTTATCTATTGAGTATTACTTTGAAAGCCTTCGTTGTGAAAAACCTTTTATGTTTGAGCAAAAGAGTACTCCTGTTGTAAAACTTCTATAAAAGCTTTTTGTGAAACTGTTTGCCAGCTGTTCTCTGACCAAGAACAAAGTTTGCCAATTCCAATTATGATTTATCTTTATGCATCTCTATTGTGACTCCTATGATTGTTGCAAGCTAAGTTATATAATGGTGAGTTGCTTTCTTCTATGAGCTGTGTAATGGTAAGTGTGATGCTTCTTGTCCGTATTCTTTTATCGACACTTCACTCCATAAACCTGTAGACATGTTTACTAAGCTCAGTTTTCGCTTGGGGACAAGCGAAGGTCTAAGCTTGGGGGGAGTTGATATGTCCAATTTGCATCACCATTCTATATCATAATTTGCCTCTATTCATTGATATATTTATTATTAAGGGGTGTTACTTATGTCTTTTCGTCTGTTTTTGCAAGTTGGATGATTCTTGGAGGATTGATGTGTGGTGCTTGACAGCACTTCTTCGGAAAACCCCAAGAGCAAGTTGTGATGAACACAGCAGCAAGTCTTCCCTCAGTAGAGACCGAGGTTATCGAACCAGGAGGAAGGAAACGTCACACAGGTGTTTCAAGCAATGTGGAAACCTGCACAACACAAACTCAAGACTTTGCCCCAATGAAACAATGAGGTTGTCAAGCTCACCGGTTTGCTGTAACAAAGGATTAAACGTATAGTGTGGAAGGTAATGGTTTCCACCAAGTAAACAAGTAACAGTGGAAGATGTATCAATGGTAAAGATTGGACCGGGGTCCATAGTTCACTAGAGGTGCTCTCCTTAGATAAACAACATAGCATGAAGGGTAAATAAATTATAGCAGGGCAATTGACAGGAACTGAGCAAGGCATAACAATGCAATACCAGACAAAAAGATCCTATGAGTTTCGATTGGGCAATACAACAATATGCATAGACTGCCATCCAAGTGCACCTATGACAAGAAGTCCACCTTCAGGTTATCATCCGAACCCCCTCCAGTATTAAGTTGCAAGCAACAGACAACTGCTTTAAGAAAAGTGTGTAAGGTAAACAATCCACTTGTTCCATGAACAAGAGACCGTTGTTTTCTCCCTAGTAGCAACAACACATCTACAACCGAAGAGATTTCTGTCACTTTGCTTGGAAACTAGAGGCATGAACCCACTATCGAGCATAAATACCCCCTCTTGGAGTCACTAGCAATTACTCGGCCAAGATAGCTACTACCAACGGAGAGCATGCAAGATCACAAAGAACACAGACATGATAGTATCAAATAGACAAAACCATTAATCAATCTGACATAGTAATCTCAATATCCATCGGATCCCCGCAAACACAACATGCATGATTACAAATAGATTAGATATTGATCATGAACGGAGCTCACAAGATCTATACATGAAATCACAAGGAGGAGATACAGCCATCTAGCTACTACATGGACCCATAGTCCAAGGTGGAACTACTCACTCATCATACCGGAGAAGAAGGCCTCCGGGATGATCTCCTCTCCGGCAGGGTGCCGGGAAGAACTTCAGATCCCTCCCCGATCTAGGGATGACGGTGGCGGAAGCTACAAAAGGTTTCGTGGAGTTTTGATCAGGTGCCTAGGATTTCTGCATTGGGGGCTTCTTATAGGCGAAGAGGCAAGGCTGGGAGGCGTCCAACGGCCCCACACCCTACCCAGGCGCGGGGCAGGGCCCACCCACGCCTAGGGGGGTTTAGCCGCCTTGGTCCGCTTCTCCGTCTCTCCTCTGGACTTTGTGTCGGTCACAGTAAAATATTGACTTTGACTTTTGTCCCGTCCAATTTCGAGAATATTGATTTTCTGCCTTTCTAGAACCAAAAACAGAAGAAAACAGGCAACTGGCAGGATGGCAACTTGTTAATAGGTTAGTTCCAGAAAAGATATAAAAACACCTCAAAGTATAGACAAAGCAAAGTAGATACTAAACAAGCATGGAGCATCAAAAATTATAGATACGTTTCCGACGTATCAAACATCCCCATGCTTAACTCCTGCTTGTACTCAAGTAGGTAAGTGATAAAAAGAATAATTTTTGAGGTGACATGCACCATCAAAACCAAGATCAAACCATTTTCAAGCATTGAAAGCTAGGAACAAAGAACTCTAAACATGTGCATGAAAGATGGAGTTCTAACAATAGGACATAATAACTATGCATGCAACATGAAAGGCTACAAACAAAGATCATGAATAACATGCATTGAAAAATGTTTGTTTGTTTCACATACAGAAAACATGGCATAGTGGCAATCAGCTTGTCCCTCATAGAGTAGCAAATAGATGCATATGACACCTTCAAAGTTCACAAGGGTGACTAGAAACAAGTAGCACAAGAATAAGTAATATCACAATATGCATCAATCAATAAGTTTTAGGACACTGCACACATCATGACAACTATTCTCTCTTAATGGTGCCTAAAGGTAGGTGGAGACTCAATATAAAAGTGGAAGAAAGGCCCTTCACAAAGGGAAGCAGGGATTTCAAGTTTCAAAAAGAGCTTCCAAAAATTATGGTACTTGTTAGCTTTCAGCCCTCATTGCCCCTATCATAAGCATCTTGAAGTGATTAAGTTAAATTGAACAAACTATGGAGTATATGCTTGACAAAGTATAAGTTGGCAATCTCAAGTCCCTTCAATACGAGGGCCACACCTCATGCTACTCAACTTCAGTCACCTATAAGTTCTTGTCATTGTAAGTACATGCATATCATAGAGAACCGCCAACGGGGTACCCCTTGCACATGGTACATGAGCTATCCCATAACCAAAATGACAAGGCAAGCAGACAATGAGCATCTCAGCGATCTTTTTATTTACTATATGCATAGATTTTTATTGAGGATGCTTCATAGATAGCTCACTATGGTGATGCTGCAAGTTTCCACCATGATTAGGCATGGCTTAGGCTAGCGGCCCAGGCGTTTCTCTAACACAAAATACATACTCCATGGACTTACAAGTTCCCTCTTTATTTCACACCGGTGACATCCATAGACAAAAGAGCATGATATCAACTGAGTACAAAGTACAAGTGCAATGTTGAAAACGTTCCCCATGACAACACGGTTCTGCTAATTCCAACGTATAAGTGCAAGCATATACAACATATATGACACAATGGTTCAAGTTTATTAGGGGCAAAGAAATATAAAGTGTGCCATCAAGTTTTTGAGGGCTTTAATCACTAAGTTTTCACATAACAAAATAGTTTTTAATTGGAAGATAGCTGAAAACAAGAATATACTTGGAATGGTGTAATACACCATGCATAGGAATTTATAGTGGACACTTTGGAATAACTTGGTTTCTTGTAAGTTGGAAGCATGAGTAGAACTTACTCATACAAGTGGAGGCTAGCAAAAGACTGGGAGCAACCAACTAAGAGAGCAATAATGGCCATAATCATGCAGAGCAATAAAACATTACTAATCAAAGCATAGAGTGGTACTACAAGTCAAGAACTAAATGATCATAGAGGCTATGGTTACTTGTTAGAGCCATAACATGGTGTGAGCATGTGCCAAGTCAACCCAAACAAAGCATTAAAGGAGAATACCACAAGACTATGCTTTTGCATGCTAAAACAACGCATAATTTTTTTGAAGGCACACTAAGCAATCCCAATTGTTTGTAACAAGACATGCTATAGCAATAATCACTAAGCATAAGGTCAAAACAACACCTAGCATGTCATGCTAAAGTTTAAGTCACAGTCAATGCAAGCTCCTCTTGTACTTATCAAGCAAGAACTTCCTACTCCTTTCCAAGACCAAGCAACTTATTTGAAACAACACAGTGAGAACAGGGTCCAAACTACTTTATTCAAGCAAATAAACAACTAAGCAAACCAAACAAAAACTAAGACGCTCCAAAAACAACACAACTGTGCACGAAACAATAAAACGAAGTGTCTAGACAGACCTGAGCTTTTTATTGATGAAGAAGGGGATATGCCTTGGGAATACCCAAGCTTTGACGTTTGTACCTTTTTGATATTTCTTGGAGTGACACCATGGTGGAATCCCCAAGCTTGAGCTTTTTTCCATTCTTCATCTCATTACATCATTCTCTCTCTACACCTGAAATTTTTCCTTCATACAAAACTTCACACAATCTTCATTAGCAACATTAGTGTATTCAAAAGATAATAAACCTTTAGGCAAAGCTTTGTAACAACAAGATTTTTCACTAAAAACACAATATACTGTAGCAACTCCTTCAAAAAGCTCAATTCACCTAAAGAGAACTCAAAAAGGAATCAATAAGAAGCAAATGCAAATAATAGCAGAAATCTGTTAAAATAGACCAGCAGGTAGAAACTGATTTTTTCGAAAATATTCTGTTATTCAAATCAAAAAGTGTTGAACTAACGAAAGTTAGCTAACATACTGGGGGATTTATTCGTAAATTTTTAGCTCAATTCGAGTTACAGAAACTCCTCACGAATTTTTATGGTAGAGGACAGAAATCTATTTCGGGACAGCAACTCCCCAAATATTACTTCCCTCTCATTAGAGGTCATTCTTGGCACAAAAAGCAAACAAAAAGGATATGGAGAGGTCATTACAAAAGTAATAATTTCCAATACTCAAGGAAACTCTTGGGTTATCTCCCAACAAGTACTTTTCTTTAACATCTTTAAGTTAGGCACAAGAAGCAAGAAGAATCAAGTATTTTTAAATGAGGAAGCATTAACATCAAACCTTGCTTTTAAAGGAGGAGGAAAAATCAAATTCTCTCTCCTCATAGGGAAGTGTTCAATACCTTTATTGAATGGAAATTGATATTTAATGGTGCCTTCTTTCATATCAATGATGACACCAACAGTTATAAGAAAAGGTCTTCCCAAGGTAATAGGACAAGAAGCATTGTATTCAACATCCAAAACATAGAAATCAACAGGGACATAAGCATTGTTAACCATAATGTGAATATCATTAATACTCCCCATGAGTTTCTTTTTAGCATTATCATTGAGTGAGACATCCAAATAACAATATTTCAAAGGTGGCAAATCAAGCATTTCATAAATCTTCCTAGGCATAATAGAGACACTAGAACAAAGATCACATGAAGCTTTGAGATCAAAGTCATTCACTTGCATATTAATAATGGGTTCCCAAATATCTTCTACTTTCCTAGGAATAGAAGCTTTGTGCTTTAACTTCTCTTCCTTAATCTTAACAAGAGCATATGTAATGTGTTTGGTGAAAGCAACATGCATATCACTAGCATCAGGACTTCTAGCAAGCTTTTGCAAGAACAAAATCACTTCAGAAATATTACAACCATCTATATAAAAATCAAACTTAGCATCACTAGTAGTAGACTCATTAGGCTTAGGCACTGTAGGAGGAGAAATAGGGGCTTCTTGTGGTTTAGTGGTCTCCATTGTAGTGATGGTGCACGCACTATTATTTCTATCAATTTCAGCTTCCCTTTCCCACTTAGCATGAAGTTGAGCCAATAGCCTAACATTTTCATCAATAGTAACTTGTATGGCATGAGTAGTAGCAAATGTATTTTACATGGTTTCAGGTTTAGCAGCCATTTTATTAATCAAGGAGGACTGTGCTTTAGACAAAGAGGATATATTTTTATCAATAGTTAAAAGTTTCTCCTCCACAGTCTTGTTGAAAGCAGTTTGTTTACTAATAAAGTATTTGAGCATGAATTCAAGTTTAGAGGGGGCACTTCTAGCATTGTTGTAGGAGTTTCCATAGAAATTGCCATTATTAGGAGGATAAGGCCTATAATTGTTGTTACCACCAAAATTATTCCTATAGGCATTGTTGTTGAAATTGTTGTTCCCAATGAAGTTCACATCAACTTGCTCTTCTTGAGCAACCAAATAGGCTAAGGGAACACTATTAGGATCTAGAGGAGCTTTCCCATTAACAAGCATAGCCATAATAACATCAATATTATCACTCAAAGAGGAGGTTTTTTCAACAGAATTTACCTTCTTACCATCTGGAGCTCTCTCAGTGTGCCATTCAGAGTAGTTAACCATCATATTGTCAAGGAGCTTTGTTGCGGCACCGAAAGTGAGGCCCATAAAAGTACCTCCAGCAGCTGAATCCAACAGGTTTCTTGAAGAGAAGTTCAAACCTGCATAAAAAGTCTGGATAATCATCTAAGCAGTGAGTCCATGAGTGGGACAATTCTTAACCAAAGATTTCATCCTTTCCAAAGCTTGAGCAACATGTTCATTATCAAGTTGTTTAAATTTTATAATGTCACTTCTCATAGATATAATCTTAGCAGGAGGATAGTACTTTCCAATAAAAGCATCTTTGCACTTAGTCCAAGAATCAATACTATTTCTAGGCAAGGATAGCAACCATTCTTTAGCTTTTTCCTCTCAAGGAGAAAGGAAACATCTTAAGCTTAATAATAATATCTCCATCTACATCCTTATACTTTTGCATCTCACAAAGTTCAACAAAGTTATTGAGATGGGCAACAGCATCATCAGAACTAGCACCAGAAAATTGCTCTCTCATCACAAGATTCAACAAAGCAGGCTTAATTTCATAAAAGGTAGCATCAGGAGAAGGTGGAGCAATAGGAGTGCTAAGGAAATCAATGTTGTTTGTGCTAGTGAAGTCACACAACTTGGTGTTCTCAGCAGAGTTCATTTTGGCAAAGGTGGGCAAGCCAAAAACAGCAGCAACAGCTAGAGCGGGAACTAATTTTTTTTTGTGTTTTTGAATAAAGAAAGGAAACCAAACTAAACTAATTTTTTGGATTTTTTTGAAAAGAGGCAAACGAAACCAAGCAAAAGAAACTAAGGAAACTAAAAACAAAGTAAAGAGAAAGGAAATGGAGGACTCCCCTTGTGAAGACTTCCTTAGCCTCCCCGGCAATGGCGCCAGGAAACTTGTTGATGACTCCTTGATTGTGCCTTGTTGACGTGGGAGCTTCTTTCTTTATTCCCCAGCAATGGCGCCAGAAAATCTTGATGCGTGGTGCTTGACAGCACTTCCTCGGGAAACCCCAAGAGCAAGGTGTGATGAGCACAGCAGCAAGTCTTCCCTTAGTAGAGACCGAGGTTATCGAACCAGAAGGAGGAAGGAAACATCACATAGGTGTTGCAAACAACGTGGAAACCTGCACAACACAAACTCAAGACTTTGCCCCAACGAAACAGTGAGGTTGTCAAGCTCACCAGTTTGCTGTAACAAAGGATTAAACGTATAGTGTGGAAGGTAATGGTTTCCACCAAGTAAACAAGTAACAGTGGAAGATGTATCAATTGTAAAGATTGGACCGGGGTCCATAGTTCACTAGAGGTGCTCTCCTTAGATAAACAACAAAGCATGAAGGGTAAACAAATTATAGCAGGGCAATTAGCAGGAACTGAGCAAGGCATAACAATGCAATACCAGACAAAAAGATCCTATGAGATTCGATTGGGAAATACAACAATATACATAGACCGCCATCCAACTGCACCTATGACTAGAATTCCACCTTCGGGTTATCATCCGAACCCCCTCCAGTATTAAGTTGCAAGCAACAGACAGCTACTTTAAGCAAAGTGTATAAGGTAAACAATCCACTTGTTCCATGAACAAGAGACCATTGTTTTCTCCCTAGTAGCAACAACACATCTACAACCGAAGAGATTTCTGTCACTTCCCTTGGAAACTAGAGGCATGAACCCACTATCGAGCATAAATACCCCCTCTTGGAGTCACTAGCAACTACTCGGCCAAGATAGCTACTAACAACGGAGAGCATGCAAGATCACAAACAACACAGACATGATAGTATCAAATAGACAAAACCATTAATCAATCTCACATAGTAATCTCAATATCCATCGGATCCCCGCAAACACAACATGCATGATTACAAATAGATTATATCTTGATCATGAACGGAGCTCACAATATCTATACATGAAAGAACAAGGAGGAGATATAACCATCTAGATACTACATGGACCCATAGTCCAAGGTGGAACTACTCACGCATCATACCGGAGAAGAAGGCCTCCGGGATGATATCCCCTCCGGCAGGGTGCCGGGAAGAACTTCAGATCCCCCCGATCTAGAGACGACGGTGGCGGTGGCTAGAGAAGGTTTCGTGTAGTTTTGATCGGGTGCCTAGGGTTTCTGCATCGGGGGCTTCTTATAGGCGAAGAGGCAAGGCTGGGAGGCGGCCAGGGGCCCCACACCCTACCTAGGCACGGGACAGGGCCGCCCGTGCCTAGGGGGGTCTGGCCGCCCTGGTCCGCTTCTCCATCTCTCCTCTGGACTTCGTGTCGCCCACGGTAAAATATTGACTTTGGCTTTTGTCCAGTCCAATTCCGAGAATATTGATTTTCTGCCTTTCTGGAACCAAAAAAAAAAGAAAATAGGAAACTGGCACTATGGCAACTTGTTAATAGGTTAGTTCCAAAAATGATATAAAAACACCTCAAAGTGTAGATAAAGCAAAGCAAAGTGGATACTAAACAATCATGGAGCATCAAAAATTATAGTTACGTTTCCGACGTATCAAGGATGAACTGCCGGAGTCAGGTTTCTGATGGAAAAAGAGGTGTTTTGATGCAATTTCGCGAAGATCAGAAAAATACCAGAAAAACTACGGAAAATCATATTTTCCCCAAATACGAAGAATGCGAGAAGGGGAGACGGAGATGGGCCACAGGGGGCCCACGCCCCCCAGGCGCGGGCCACCCCTAGGCCACGCCTACAGGGGTGTGGCACACCTGGCCCACATATGGCTCCGCCCTCTCGCCTATATCTTCTCCTCAAAACCCTAATACACGGAGAGATACCACAGAAAGATTTCGCCGCCTCTGTGGGGCGGAAAACACCGAGAAAAAAGAGATCTCTGGCAGACAGATTTCTGCCGAGGAAATCCCTTCCCGGAGAGGGGAGATCATCGCCATCAACACCATCATCAATCTAGACTTCATCGGGATCATCATCTTCATCCACACCATCATCTCCACCAGCACCATCATCATCACTCTGTCCCGCTGTAACAATTGTGTTGAATATTTGCATAGTTCTTAGGGGAAACTTTCCCGGTGTTGATTACTATTGTAGTTGATGCTTGTGAGTGGAACCATTGGATTATTGTTTATGTTCATATTGTTATCCATCACCATATCATCTTTGATCTTGATCCATATGATGTCTTGTGAGTAGTTCGTTTAGTTCTTGAGGGCATGGGAGAAGTCATGTTGTTAGTAGTGGATTTGTGTTGAGATATTATTCAATGGTTTAGTATTTAAGTTGTGGTGCTATTCTTCTAGTGGTGTCATGTGAACGTCGACTACATGATACTTCACCATTTATGGGCCTAGGGGAATGCATTGTGTATTTTGCTACTAATTGCGGGGTTGCCGGAGTGACAGAAACCTGAACCCCCGTTAGGACACCATTGCACAAGGGAGCGTAGGATCTCAGAGTTTAAGGTTGTGGTTAGGTTTATATCTTAATTGCTTTCCTGTAGTTGTGGATGCTTGCAGGGGGTTTAATCACAAGTATGTATTAGTCCAAGTAAGGTCGGTACATTAGCACATGTTCACCCACACAACACTTACAAAACCAAAGAAGACTACTCAGCTATATGAAGCGAAAGCACTTGACAGAATTCCCATGTGTCCTCGAGAATGTTTGGTACTTATAAGTATTTCCACCGGCTTGTCCTTTGCAAAGAAAGGATTGGACCACTTGCTGCAATTGTTCGTTGTCTTTATTACTTGCACTTTATTTCTTTGCTTTATCAGAAAACCACTAAAAATCCGTTTGCTAAGTATTTACAGAGATTTGCTGCTCCATACCACTAGTCAACACCTTCTGCTCCTTGTTGGGATCGACACTCCTATTTATCGAAAGTACTACGATACACCCCCTATACTTGTGGGTCATCAATGTTGAAAGCGTTCCCCATGACAGCAAGGTTCTGCTAATTCCAACGTATAAGTCCAAGCATATACAACATAGATGACACAATGGTTCAAGTTTATTAGGGGCAAAAAAATAAAGTGTGCCATCAAGTTCGTGAGAGCTTTAATCACTAAGTTTTCACATAACAAAATACTTTTTAATTGCAAGATAGATGAAAACAAGAATATACTTGGAATGGTGTAACACACCATGCATAGGAATTTATAGTGGACACTTTGGAATAACTTGGTTTTTTGGAGTTGGATGCATGAGTAGAGCTTACTCATTCAAGTGGAGGCTAGAAAAATACTGGGAGCGACCAACTAAGAGAGCAATAATGGCCATAATCATGCAGAGCGACAAAACATTACTAATCAAAGCATAAAGTGGTACTACAAGTCAAGGACTAAATGATTTTTTCAAGGCACACTAAGCAATCCCAATTGTTTGGAACAAGACATGCTACAGCAATAATCACTAACCATAAGGTCAAAGCAACACCTAGCATGACATGCTAAAGTCTAAGTCATAGTCAAAGCAAGATCCTCTTGCACTATTTCAAGCAAGAACTTTCTACTCCTTTCCAACACCAATCAACTTATTTGAAACAACACAACAAGAATGGGGGTCCAAACTACTTTATTCAAGCAAACTAAACAAAAACTAAGACGCTCCAAGAACAACACAACAATGCATGAAACAATAAAAATGAAGTGTCTAGAAAGACCTGAGATTCTTATTGATGAAGAAGGGGATGCCTTGGGCATCCCCAAGCTTTGACGCGTGTACCTCTTGAATATTTCTTGGGGTGACACAGGGTGGAATCCCCGAGCTTGACATTTTGTCCATTCTTCATCTCATTATATCATTCTTTCTCTACACCTGGAAAGTTTCCTTCATACAAAACTTCACACAATCTTTATTAGCAACATTAGTGTATTCAAAAGACAATAGACTTTTGGGTTTAGCTTTAGAACAGCAAAACTTTCACTAAAAACCAATGGTAAGGAAATCAGTAATCGTTAAATGCTCAGTTAGCTTGGGAGTAGCGACTAATCGGAAATCGGATGATTAACTGATTTAATCGGTCGACTATTAATCGGTGCAACCTATAAAAATTAGCACCTGAAACACATATTAATCCTATTGCACCTCAACCATCTACCCTATTAAGGGTAGCCTTAAGCTCCCAAATGAGATCCTCAAGGCGCTCGAGCTCTTCTATCTGAGGTCTGGTCGGCAACTACGAGTAACTGGTCAACAACGACAAGGAACTGGTTGGTGATGGCAGAAATCAAGCTCCTGGAGGCAGGGATCGAGCGGGAGCTTCGCAAAACCTACTTCATTGGGGTGGGCTAGCGGATGGATGGGCGATATGTGTTGATAAATTTACAACTTTTTTGACCAAGTGTAGTGGTTAATCAGGAACATACCTAGTAATCAGAGTGTTAGACCTAGTAATCGGGCTAAACGATTAACACAAACGATTAGTGATAATCGACACGGTCTGGTCCCTAGTAGCGATTAATCGGCCTATTAATCGCTGATTCGGCCTAGTTTTTGAACGGTGATAAAAACACAAGCTACTGTATCAATTCCCTCAAAAATCTCAATTTTCCAAAAAGAACCCAAAAAGGAATCAATAAGAAGCAAATGCAAATAATGACAGAAATCTGTCAAAACAGACCAGCAGGTAGAAATCGATTTTTTCGAAGACCTTCTGTTGCTCAAATAAAAAAGTGTTGAACTAACGAAAGTTAGCTAACATATAGGGGGATATATTCAGAAAATATCATCTCAATCCTACTTACAGAGATTTTACACGAATTTTTATGGTCGAGCAGAAAAACCTGTTTCGGGACAACAACTCCCCAAATCTTACTTCCCTCTCATTAGAGGTTATTATTGGCACAAAAAGCAAATAAAAGGATAAGGAGCAATTATTACAGAGGTAATAACTTCCGAGACTCAAAAAAACTTTTGGGTTATCTCCCAATAAGTACTTTTCTTTAACGCCTTTAAGTTAGGCATAATAGCTTGAGAAGATGCTCACATAAGAAATATGAATTGAAGTAAAAGAGAGCATCAAGAAGCAAATCTAAAACACACTTAAGTCTAACCCACTTCCTATGCATAGGAATCTTGTGTGCAAATAAATTCACAAAGAACAAAGTGACAAGCATAGGAAGATAAAACAAGAGTAACTTCAAAACTTTTAGCACATAGAGAGGTGTTTCGGTACCATGAAAACTTCTACAACCATATTTTCCTATCTCATAATAATTTTCAGTAGCCTCATGAATAAACTCAATAACATAACTATCACATAAAGCATGCTTTTCATGATCTACAAACACATAACTTTTATCAAGCTCAAAAATAGTGGGATTAAAACCTTCAAACCCACTTTTAACAATTTTATAACAAGATGAATGATCATCTAATATAGGACCATCATCTAGAGCTTTATCATAAACATTTTCTAAGCAAAACTCTTTAGTACCATGCATTTGGAAGTTAGTGATATGCTCAATTTGCATCACCTTTCTATATCATAATTTACCTCTATTGATTGATATTTGTCTTATTATGAGGTATTACTTATGGCTTTTCATCTGTTTATGCATGTTGGATGATTCCTGGAGGATGGACTGCTAGAGTCTGGATTCTGATGGAAAAGAAGGCGTTTCGGTGCAATTTCGTGAAGATCGGAAAAATACCAGAAAAATATGGAAACATATTATTTTACCAGAAGACGAAGGAATCCAGAAGGAGGGACGAAGTGGGGCCTCACGGGGCCCACACCCCCCTAGACGCGGGCCCACATGACCCCGCACCTAGGGCAGGTGTGGCCCACCTGCCTAGCCTCCGACTCCGCCCCTTCACCTATATCTTCCCTACGGAACCCTAATACTAGGGGGAACCACAGATAGATTTCCGCCGCCTCTAGGGGCGGAAAACACCGAGAGAGAAAGATCTCTCCGGCAGACAGATTTCTGCCGGAGGAATTCCTTCCAAGAGATGGGAGACCATCGCCATCAACACCATCATCAAGCTAGGCTTCATCGGGATAATCATCCACACCATCATCTCCACCAGCACCATCACCACCACTCCGTCCCATTGTAACAATTGTGTTGGATATTGCTTTAGTTCTTAGGGGAAACTTTCCCGATGTTGATTACTATTGTAGTTGATGCTTGTGAGTGGAACCATTGGATTATTGTTTATGTTTAGATTGTTATCCATTACCATATCATCTTTGATCTTGATCCATATGATGTCTTGTGAGTAGTTCGTTTAGTTCTTGAGGACATGGGAGAAGTCATGTTGTTAGTAGTGAATCTGTGATGAGTTATTATTCAATGGTTTAGTATTTAAGTTGTGGTGCTATTCTTCTAGTGGTGTCATGTGAACGTTGACTACATGATACTTCACCATTTATGGGCCTAGGGGAATGCATTGTGTATTTGGCTACTAATCGCGGGGTTGTCGGAGTGACAAAAACCTAAACCCCCGTTAGGACACCTTTGCACAAGGGAGTGTCCTCTAGTTACAGATGTTTGCACGGGGTTTAATAACAAGTATGTATTAGTCCTAGGAAGGGCGGTATGTTAGCACAGGTTCACCCACACAACACTTGCAAACACCAAAGAAGAGTACTCAGCTATTTTAAGCGAAAGCACTTGACAGAATTCCCATGTGTCCTCGAGAATGTTTGGTCCTAATAAGTATTTCCACCGGCTTGTCCTTTGCTAAGAAAGGATTGGGCCACTTGCTCTGTTTTTTCGTTACTCTTGTTACTTGCTCCTTGTTTTGTTGCCTTGTCAGAAAACCACTAAAAATCAGTTTGCTAAGTATTCACAGGAATTTCCTGCTCCATACCACTGTTTAGCACATTCTGCTCCTCGTTGGGATCGACACTCCTATTTATATAAAGTACTACGATACACCCCCTATACTTGTGGGTCATCAAGACTATTTTCTGGCGCCGTTGCCGGGGAGTGAAGCGCTGTTGAAGAGTGGAACTGGTAAAGGAAACTTTTACTATAAGTATTGCTTTTGTTACTGCTTGTTACTTTGTTTCCAATATGGATAACCCACTTGGTTTTCTGTTTGGGAAAACTACTACTACTGCTATGGTAGTAGATGAACCACCTCCTGTTGAGATAGATCCTTTTAAGATACCTACAAGTATTGTTAATCGTGTTATGGATAATTATTATTTTGGGGATGGAACTGTCCATCCTCGTGATCACTTGCTTTTTATCCATGAATTATGCGGGTTGTTTAAGTGTGCAGGTATCACAACTGAACAGGTGAAGAAGAAGTTACTCTCCATATCCTTGAAAGGGAGAGCTGAAGCATGGTATAAGCTGCTGAAGAATGGACAATCCATGGAATGGGAGGAGATGGCATCTCTCTTTTACTCTAAATTTTATCCTCCCAGTGAAATCCATAAGGATAGAAGTCTTATATATAACTTTTGGCCTCTTGATGGAGATAGTACATCTCAAGCTTGGGGGAGATTGAAGTTACTCATGCTTAAATGTCCTATTCATGAACTCCCTAACAATATTATTCTCAATAACTTTTATGCTAGGCTTTCTCTTCATGATAAAGATTTACTAGATGCTTCTTGTGCCAGATCATTCACAGGTATGAAGGAAGAAGCTAAATGGGATCTTCTAGACCGTATTCAAGAGAACACTGAAGCTTGGGAGAATGACAAAGGAAGAAAGTCAGGTATAAACTATGATTATGAATGCATTAAATCTTTTATGGGAACTGATAACTTCTGTAATATTCGCAATGAGTTTGGTCTTGATCCCCAAAGTATTGCCAAATGTTTTAAGGCCTTTGCCTCTTACATAGAAATCCCCAAGAAGAAGTGTAATAAGTACCATGCTCCGTATAAAGATGTTGTTAGTCATGTTCCAGTTAGAAGTACTCAAGTTTGTACTACTAATCATATTGTGCCTAAACCTCATGTTGATAAAATGCCTTTCCCAGCTAAGGTAAAGGAGTATTCTATGATTATTAGCGCAAATAACAAAGTTATAATGAAAACTGTGGAGCCTGGTAAGCATTTGAGTGATGAACCTGTGGTAGCTATTGTGAAAGACACTGTCACTAGAAATATAGAGGATGAGCATATTGTCTTCTGTGAAGACACTTCTAATATTATTTCTCATCCTGGTAAGGCTAGAAAATCTAGTGTTCCTGTGCTTTCTGTTAAAATTGGTGATCATTGCTACTATGGTTTATGTGATATTGGTGCTAGTTCTAGTGCTATTCCTTATGAGATTTACAGGGAAATTATGCATGAGATTGGTCCTTGTGAGCTTGAGGACATTGATGTGGTTATTCACCTTTATAACAAGGAGATCATTTGCCCCATTGGTATTGTAAGAGATGTGGAGGTTCTCTGTGGTAAGATTAAATATCCTGCTGATTTTCTAGTGCTTAATTCTGCAGCTAGCAAAACTTGTCCTATCATTTTTGGTAGGCCCTTCTTAAACACTTGTGGAGCTATTATTGATTGTAGGAAGGAAAAAGTTTTAAATAAGTTTGATGGAGATTCTTATGAGTTTAACTTTTCCAAATTTGCTAAATCTCCTTGTGAAAATAGCTTGCCTAATAAAGATTTCGGGATGGAACAACTTGCTTCTATTGATCCGGTTTATGACCTTGGACCTTTCTTTGATGACTGTAAGTATGCTTATTCTGATGATAAAGTTGTTGCCAGTGACAGTTATATTGTCAAATTTATTCAAAGTGCTACTGAAAGTTATTTTGAGAGAGGGAAACATGGTTTTATGCATCTCAATGATGTTAAGTTTCCCCGTTTTATGTTGAAAGCTTTAAAATTGCATCTGTTTTGTCTTCCTATGCTTGTGGCCTTTTGTTTCAACAATTCATTTTCTCATGATACCCCCATGCATAGGAAGTGGGTTAGACTCAAGTGTGTTGGTTATTTGCTTCTTGATGCTCTCTTTCACTCCAGATATATATATCCTATGTGAGCATCTTTGGAAGTTTCAAGCCTAACTTAAAGGCATTAAAGAAAAGTACTTGTTGGGAGATAACCCAAGAGTTTTGTCGAGTCTTGGAAGTTATTACCTCTGTAATAACCGCTCCTTATCCTTTTTGTTTTGTTTTTTGTGTCAAAGTTCAACTACTTTTGTGAAGTAGAGGAGTCGCGAAAAGTGGCTGTCCTGGGACAGATTTTTGTGCTGCATTGTAAAAATTCGTGAGGGAGGTAAGTACTTCGGATGGAGCTGCATTTTTCTGAGCTTGTTATCCAGGTTGTTACCCAACTTTCATCAGTTTTGCACTTTTTGATTTGGGCAACAGAAGGTCTTCGGAAAAATCAATCTTTACCTGCTGGTCGGTTTTGACAGATTTCTGTCGTCTTTTGCATTTGCCTCTCATTAAAGCTTTTGTGTTGATGGGTTTTCAGTTGAAGTGTATGCCAAAGGTTTATTGTTTTTTCTTACACTAATGTTTTCATTGAGTTTGTGCAAAGGTTTTGTGTGAAGGAAATTGTCAGGAGAAAGAGGAAAGGAATCTACATAGTTCGTCTTTGAATAGGTAAAAGTGGTGAAAACAGAAGGTTCGTGAAACCCCAATATTTTTATATTTTTGATGTTTTTAATACATGAGGGATGTTACGAAACGAAACTGAAGAGGAAATGGAGCCCGGGGTGGACAAACCCACCCCAGGCGTGGGCCCAGCCTGGCCGCGCCTGGAGGGGGTTTGCCACCCTCGAACTTCGTCTCCGCCTCGTTTCCATGTCAAAACCTTCCTTATGCATTGAAACTTCGTAACATATAACCCCCTGGATCCCCCGAGGTTCGTGCATCGTGTTCTCGTCTTGTTTTTGTTTCGATCTATTTCTGTCAGGAAATCTTCTCAAGTTTAGAGCACCATGTCCTCCTCCGACGACAAAGGGAAGAAGCCCGAAGAAGAAGAACCTCAAGTTCTAAAGGAGGAGGAGATTCCGGTGGGTTATGAAGGAGACATGGAGGGGGACAATAAATGGGACACCCGCGCTACCGTCGCAAGCATTGGTTTGGTGGCACAACCTACCAAGCTTAAGAGGACAACACGGATGTCTACAGGAGGGAAACCTCCACGTCTCTTCTACAATCCACAACCATCTCCTCCACGTAACAAGATACCCTTCCATACACTTATACATGAATATCAATATCAACATGTGTCCAAAGGGAATTTGCCCTTGGTTTGGGATATGCGTCGTTCTAACAATGCAGAGAAGGATCATGCCAAGGATGAAGAGTGGGGAAAGAACAACAAGAACTGGGATTCTCGGACTAACATGATCATGAACCGTATAGAGCAAAACCCGGAGCTAATCCGTACTCTTACTTTTGAGTTCGAGGAGTTGAAGGAACTTATTGAGGAGCTTATCAAGAGAACACCACCACCACCAAGGGAGTAATTCGTCATCAGTTTTGGCATCCCCTTGGCTTGTTCCAAGCTTGGGGGAGTGCCGCGTTATCACCACCATTATCTTTTATCTTTTACCTTTTTAGTGGATTCATATCTGTGGTAGAGGGGTTATCTTATAGTTTGGTTTGCATGTGGAAGTATCTTTCCTTTAGTTGATTATCTATGTATCCCTTGGTGTGAGTGCCTTTATTGTAATATAAATGAGAAGTCTCATCTTTTACTTTTTTGCACTTCTTTTTTTTAGTTTGCAATCTCTATTATATGATGGATCTTGTTGATCAGTATTGGCACCACTCTGAGATCATCAAGTGGATCTAAATTGGTTTTGGCAAAACGAGTTCTGGTCAACGACATTAATTTGAAAGAAAAAGAAAGAAATAAAAAAACCTTCAGGTATTTGGTATCATTTGTTTTCTTTCTTGTTGGCTCATAAGCTTAGTATTCTTTATTTAAGATTCTTTTGTGTATTCAAGGAAGATTGCATGTTTGGCTTTATTACTTGTATGTTTGCTTGTTTCTTTCAACTCTCTTGCTTGCTACCTAGCCTTGCTAGCCAAAAACCTGTTTTGAGAAGGCATACTTCTCATGTTTCCAAAATCCTTTGGACCCAAAACTTTTGCCACTTGTGTCCACCATATCTACCTTGTAGCCTTTTATATTCCAAGCATATTCTCAAGCTTCATCTACCTTTCGAATTAAAAAGTATTTTGTTATGAGAAAACTAGTTAGTAAAGCTCTCACGAACTTGACGGCACACTTTATTACTTGCCCCTAATAGACTTGAACCATTATGAACATCGAAGTTGTATATGATTACATCTATACATTGGAATTAGCAGAACCGTGTTGTCACGGGGAACGTTTTCAACATTGCACTTGTACTCTGTACACAGTTGATATCGTGCTCTTTTGTCTATGGATGTCAACGGTGTGAAATAAAGAGGGAACTTGTAAGTCCATGGAGTTTGTATTCTGTGTTAGATAAACGTCTGGGCCGCTAGCCTAAGCCATGCTTAATCATGGTGGAAACTTGCAGCATCACCATAATGAGTCATCTATGAGGCATCCTCAATAAAAAGCTATACATATGGTAAATAAAAAAGATTGCTGAGATGCTCATTGTCTCCTTGCCTTGTTATTTTGGTTATGAGAAAGCTCCTGAGCCATGTGCAAGGGGTACCCCGTTGGCGGTTCTCAATGATATGCAAATACCTACAATGACAAGAACTTACTTGGACCCAAAGTTGAGTATGCATGAGGAGTGGCCCTCATATTCAAGGGACATGAGATTGCCAACTTATATTTGGTCAAACATATACTCCATCTTTGTTCACTTTAACCTTAATCATCTCAAGATGCTTATGATAGGGGCAATGAGGGCTCAAAGCTAGTAAGTACCATAATCTTTTGGATGCTCTTTATGACTTGTAATCCCTGCTACCCTCTAAGAAGGGACCTCTCTCCTAGTTACCAGTTGAGTCAGTAAACCTACTTCCTCTCTATCTCCAGCAAGCTTTTGCGTTGTTGTGTTTCAAGCATTCATATGGTGATTTATTCAATCATGTTCTTTATCTTCATTGTTTGCACAAAACTCTTATCTATTGAGTATTACTTTGAAAGTCTTCACTTGTGAAAAACCTTTTTGAGCAAAGAGTGCTCCTGTTTTGAAACTTCTACAAAAAGCTTTTGTGAAACTGTTTACCAGGTGTTCTCTGACCAAGAACAAGTTTGCCAATTCCAATTATGATTTATCTTTATGCATCTCTATTGTCACTGATGTACTTGGTTGCAAGCTAAGTTATATAATGGCGAGTTGCTTTCTTCTATGAGTTGTGCAATGGTAAGTGTGATGCTTCTTGTTCGTATTCTTTTATCGACAGTTCACTCCATAAACCTGTGGACATGTTTACTGAGCTCAGTATTCGCTTGGGGACAAGCAAAGTCTAATCTTGGGGGAGTTGATATGCCCAATTTGCATCACCTTTCTATATCATAACTTACCTCTATTCATTGATAGTTGTCTTATTATGAGGTATTACTTATGGCTTTTCATCTGTTTATGCATATTGGATGATTCCTGGAGGATGAACTGCCGGAGTCTGGATTCTGATGAAAAAGAAGGCATTTTGGTGCAATTTCGCGAAGATCAGAAAAATACTAGAAAAATATGGAAACATATTATTTTACCAGAAGACGAAGGAAGCCAGAAGGAGGGACGAAGTGGGGCCTCAGGGGGCCCACAACCCATAGGCGCAGGTGTTGGAGATATGCCCAAGAGGCAATAATAAAGTGGTTATTATCATATCTTCATACTTATGATAAATGTTTACATACCATGCTATAATTGTATTAACCGGAAACATTAATACTTGTGTGATTTGTAAACATAAAAGAGTCCCTAGTAAAGCCTCTTGTTAAACTAGCTTGTTGGTTAATATATGATCATGGTTTCCTGATCATGAACATAGAGATGTTATTAACAACAGGGTCATATCATTAGGAGAATTATGTGATGGACATACTCCTATAGTTAAGCGTAGCATAAAGATCAAGTCATTTAATATAGTTCATTTGCTATAAGCTTTCTGATACATAGTAACCTAATTCCTTCGACCATGAGATCATGCATATCACCTTTACCGGAAGGATGCTTTGATGACATCAAACACCACACCGTAACAGGGTGGCTATAAAGGTGGCATTGAGTGTTCGGAAAGTATTGGTTGAGACACATGGATCAAGAGTGGGATTTGTCCATCCATATGACGGATAGATATACTCTGGGCCCTCTCGGTGGAATGTCATCCAATTAGCTTGCAAGCATGTGACTGGCTCACAAGGGATCACATACCACGGGAACGAGAAAAGAGTACTTATCAGTAACGAGGTTGAACTAGGTATGCAGAGATACCGACGATCATAACCTCGGATAAGTAAAATATCGTGAGACCAAGGGAAATTGGTATCGTATGTAAGTGGTTCATTCGATCGCAAAGTAATCGTAGAAATATGTGGGAGCCATATGAATTTCCAGATTCCTCTATTGGTTATTGATCGGAGAAGTGTCTCGATCATGTCCGCATAATTCACGAACCGTAGGGAGACACACTTAAGGATTCGATGTTGTTGAGTAGTTATGGAATGATGAGTAAGAGACCGAATGTTGTTCGGAATCTCGGATGGGATCCGGGATATCACGAGGAGATCCGGAATGGTCCGGAGAATAAGATTCATATAAGGAAAGTCCTGTTTTGGGGTTGGAGAATGGTTCCGGTGTTTTCAGCAGGAATGTTCTAGAAGGTTCCGGAATGTCCGGCACTCCGGAGGGGAAGGGTACATGAATGTGTCATTGCAAGTTGGAATGATTGCATCATGTACTAGGTGTCATCGCTGTACAAAATAAAGGGTTTAATCAAATCCTAGTTTGAAAAGTCAAACGCCAATTTGAAAAGTCAAACGGCTATTTTGGAAAGTGGAGAAGAAGTGGGAAACCGAGTTGGGGAGGAGTTCCTCCTCCACCACCGGCCCACTAGGGATCCGAGTTGGGGAGGGACTCCCTCCCCTTGGCCGGCGCCTCCCTCCACCTATATAAGGAGGGGCAGGGCTCCCCTCCTAGACACACAAGTTGCTTCCCTCTAAACCTAAACCCTAGCCACAGCCTAGGGATTTCTCCCAAGCCGCCAAGTTAGAGCTTCTAATTGCCCTAGCCGCTGGTTTAGCCCCTTCTAATTGGTGTGTCTAAACCCTAGATCACCAAGGCTCTCTCATAGTCCACCATACTCGCTCCGGCTTAAGGCGAAGCCCTGCGAGATCTCCCCTCTACTTTCGGTACCACGCCGTCGTGCTGCCGGAATCGCGAGGAGAGTGCTACAACCTCCGCTGCCTGCTGGAACAAGGGAGAGGAAGGTCTTCATCGAGTACCGAACGTGTGACCGACTGCGGAAGCGCTGCCGGAACGCAGCGCCGGAAGGATCGTCTACGCGATCTTGAGATCGGCAAGAGTACGACTACATCACCCACGAGAATCTGCTCTCGTTAAACACTTTGGAATCTTCGAGGGTGAGTTCCCCTATCGACTCATTGCTACAATCTAGTAGATAGATCTTGGCTTGTTTGTTTGCATGTGGTAGAATTTTTTTGTTTTCCATGCTACGAACCCCAACAGTGGTATCAGAGCCGTGTCTATATGTAGATCTGTTGCACGAGTAGAACACAATGGTCATTGTGGGCGTTGATGTTTTTGTTGTCGATTGCTTCTTGTGTACTTTGCATCTTGCGGGATGGTGGGATGAAGCGGCCCGGGCTAACCTTACATGACATCGTTCATGAGACTTGCTCCACGCTTGACATGCAACTTGTATTGCATAAGTGGCTTTGCGGGTGCCTGTTTCTCCCAACATAGTTAAGATTCAATTTACAACGGGTGATTGACAATACTAGTATCAATGTTGTGGTTCTTGTTCGTAAGTTAGAACGACACTTATTGAAAGCCCCAAACCACGTAAAACATGCAAAGAAAATTAGAGGCGTCTAACTTTGTTTTGCAGGGGTGTGCTGTGATGTGATATGGCCATGATTGTGATTATATATGATGTATGCAATGTTCCTTATTGTAAGTTGGCAACCGGCAGGAGCCATATGGTTGTCTTTAAATTCTGTTAAGACCCGCTTGTCTGTTCAAAGTAGTTGTAATAGTTGAAGCTGGTGGACGACAACCATGGAGCGGCGTCATTGACCTTGATGCAATGTCGGTGATGATGGAGATCATGTTCGTGCTTGAAGATGGAGATCAGAAGCACAAGAAGAAAGGCCATATCATATCACATATTATGAATTGCATGTGATGTTAATCCTTTTATGCATCTTGTATTGCTTAGTTAACGACGGTAGCATTATAAGATGATCCCTCAAGCACACAATTTCAAGTTTTAAAGTGTTCATCCTTAGTAAGCACCGTTGCTAAAGCTCGTTGTTTCGAAGCACCACGTGATGATCGGGTGTGTTAGATTCTGCGAGTGTATACAACGTGAGCAAGCCAGATTTGCTCATGCGGAAGCAAAGGTTGATCTTGACGAGCCTAGCATGTACAGACATGGTCTCGGAACACGGATCACCGAAAGGTAAAGCATGAGTCATATAGTAGATATGATGAACATGTTGATTGTTCGCCATTGAAGCTACATCAACTCTCGTGATGATCAGTTTTGATGTGGTGGATTTGGTTCGTGTGATCACTAAAACAATGTGAGAGATATTGTTTTGAGTGGGAGTTCAACGGCAATATGATTAAAAGATGAACACTATTTATCATAAATTAAATCAAAGTGAATTTGCATAGTTGTTGTAGTCATTGGCATCCGTTTACCACCTTGCGCTTAGTTTTAATTGAGATGATAGAACTATAGAATTCTGGTTAGTTACTTTACGAACTGGTATCGTATTGTTTTGAAGTGTTAATCTAAAGTTTAAAAGTCCTATTGCAAACTTTCTGTAAGTTCCGGTTACTCCATGAAGTTTAATAATTAGTATTAAATCAAGAGTGACAATTCCAAGTGTTAGTGTATGAGTATCATGTTTGTCTCCATGATTCTTGATATTCAAAGGATTGTCTTAATATCAAGGTTATCTAGGATCTGAAAGAGTTGTTTCAGAAACCATGATGTGTGGAAGATATTGTGATATCTGAAACAAAGTTTTGGTTGCAACATGATAGAGTATAATATGGCAAAAGTCATGTTCTCGTATTTGATGAGAATTTGCAAAAGGTTGAAGACACTAGTTGTCTTAATCCTCCAAAATGTTTTGGAGAGCAACATTATACTCGCAGTTCACCGTTATAAGCTAAAAGTAGCTTGATCATGGATAATTCCATGATAAGGGTGAATATTTGATGTAGGTAAAGTGTTTACTACACCAATAGATTACTAAAGAAAGGAATTTGAAAGAACACCAAACATTTGATGATGGTGATCTACTTCAAAGTGCAAGTCCAAAGACATTGGTATTTAATTATACACGCTTTGGACTATGTGTCATATGTATGACTCCACTGTTGATGTTGATAGATTCTTTCAAACAGAAAATAAATACTGAAAGAGAATCTCATAAATATATGGCAGAAAAGAAAAGAGTAGAATTGTTCAGTTTAAGTATATAGATGATATACATGTTATGACTATATTCTTTGCTTATTAAACAATGTGGTTCTTAAGTATTTGATACTGAATTTGTTGGTGTGAATCGTCATACGAAACAACACAATTTATGAACTACAATGGCCTAAGTAACTAGCAAAAGAATATGTGATGATGTTCATCGAGAACAAATAAAGGGTTATTGTGTTGCTCGTTAAACATCAAAGCTTGCCTTCAAGATTTGTTTTATCAGGTATTATGAGAACAAAAGGGTTGTTCAAATAATTGCCGTAATCCATAAAAGATGGATGATTCACAAATCTCGTTGGAGAAATCACATCCATAAAACTAGTGCTAAAAATGTCGAAAGACAAATTGATTGAAAGATCACTTAGGAAGTGACATCGCCGTTTAAATTATATTGGAAAGAAAACATGAAGAAACTCCATGTGGATGGAATTTTGGAGTCTTTTGATTTTTGATCACATGACGCTTGTGAAACTTTCCTAGAGATAATTAAAACTTCGTTCATAGGCCAAAAGGGAACGAATGACTAGCTTATTGGAACTTGTACATATTATTGTATGAAATCCATTATATGTAGTCAAGAGCGATGGATTTCAACTTCATATGCTTTCTCCGAAAATTTGAGTGAATATATGAATATTTACTTAATAAGGATGAAGTATGAAACATTTGAAAAAGTTCAAAGTCTTTCAAGATGAAGTGCAAAATCATTGTAATAAGAATATAAATAGTTTATGATAAAGATCATAAAGGAAGATATTTGAGTTACAAGTTTAGCATAATACCTAAGATTTAAGAAATCGTTCTGTGGATTTGCATTTCCCGAAACACCATAAGAGTATGGAGCGTTCGAGATATGTAATTGAAACCTTGTTTGACATGGTAAGATCAAAGGTGTAATTCATAGAACTGCCATTACATTTTAAAGATTAAAAGCTTTAGAGACTACCATTTTCCACTGAAAAGAGCTCCATCATAATCCGCTGAAATGACACCATATAAAGTTATGGTTTGGGATAAAACCCAAGTAGTCCTTTCTTAAACATTGGTATGCTATGCATAAGAAAGATGTTTGCAACCAAAGTCGGACAAACCTGTCTTTGTATTACTGTTAAGTATTCCTCCATAAACACCGGAGACAAAAGTGTTTGTCGCTTAGAACGTCAAGTTTCTTTGAGAAGGAATTTTTCGTGAAAAGATAAGTGGGAGGACAATAGAACTTTGATAAGGTTAAAGGAACCTTAGCTATATGTGCAGAGTTGCGCAGCGCCGAAAAGTGTTCCGGAGGCAGCAATAATGCTCATGGCTCACGTGCCTCAAAGGTTGTGGTCACGGAGATCTAAGTTCCTATTAAAACAAGTAGGTCAGGTAAACAATCAAATACCAAGATTTGAGAGTTAAATCATTATTTGACAATAATGATCTGACTACATGCAAAGAAGCGACGATGGGCCCTGACTCCGTCAAATGGCTTGAAGCCATAAAATCCGTGATAGTTCCATACACGAGAAATCAAGTTTTGAACTTGAAGGACCCTCGAGAAAGGTGTAAGACCTTACAGTTGTGTTTGGATCTATAAAGAAGTAGACATGGATGTTTCACATCTATGAAATAGTCGACATGTTGGGAAAGAGTTCACAAAAATGTTCAAAGGTTGACTATGACAAGATTTTGATCTTTCATAGCGATATTTAGTCTAGACGGATTAATGTAGCAACCACTACATATAATTTTTGTTATGTGGTAGTTGAATAAACGAAACAAGTTATTCTAATAGAAGGGTTACCTAGGACATGTGCATGACACGGTCCAAAGGGTTTTGTTAATTCAAAGGATGCTAAATGCATATGCAAACTTCAATGGTTGAAGTAAGCATAGCGGAGTTGGAATCTTCACTATGATGAAACTATTAAAAGAGTTTAATTTCATCGGAGACAATGAAGATGCTTGCATTTGCAAGAAATTAAGTGGGAGCGCTAAGACATATTTCTAATACATTATGTGGAGGACATATTGTTGATTAGAAATGATGTATCTTTTATTAACACATATTAAGAATTTCATCCTGATGAAATACTTGGGCAAAACCCAAATATTTGGCATCAATAGACGCTAATATGGTTGTGCCGAAAGTACATAGATGATGTATTGAATGAGTTCAATATAGAAACTACAAGAAAGGTTCTTGTCACACAGAAAGGATTGAATGAGTTCAATATTGATGATATATTCAAGTGTATTGACACTTGGTAAGTGAAACAAAGATTCAAGTATAGATTGATACTTGATGTATGAAATCAAAAAGAGTATTTATATCAATCATACTGTGATATGTACAAATCCAGATATGTCCTATGCTCTAAATGTTATGAGCATATACCAGAATGATTCATAAGATGATCATTGGACGATAGTAAGGATATTCTTATGATCTTTTGGAAGAACTAAGAGTATATTATTTGTAGAAGTGACAAATAGATGGTTAGTTCATTGTAAAAGTACTACATTGATACTAGTTTTTTCACAGAGTACAAATTAAGTTTATCTCAATCTAAACTAAGGGTGGCACAATATAATGGAAAGTAAGTTCCATAATGGATTTGGATGAGTTCCAAAGTTAAGACATTGTGACAGATACTACAACAAAAGGCTAAGTATATGACTGCTATAATAGCAGCTAAAGAGGGCATTTGTGTCAAGTAGTTTGTTGTCAAACTAGGTGTAGTTCACAGCGGGATAATACTATGAAGATATATTGTACGACAATATTATCAACATGTTTTAACCCCAAAGAACTAAAGGTCTCACCGAAGGACCAAAATTATACAAAGCCATCTCATTAGAGAATGAGTGATGCGTAGAGACGCAAAGACATGCAGTTACACACGGACCTGGAAGTGTCAGATCCGGAGATCAGTTGACCACTAGCAATCGTGTACATACAACACCAGAAAGCCATAGGTGTTGAATACACAAATGTTTGAAACTAGATTATTGACTCTAATGCAAGTGGGAGACTGTTGGAGATATGCCCAAGAGGCAATAATAAAGTGGTTATTATCATATCTTCATACTTATGATAAATGTTTACATACCATGCTATAATTGTATTAACCGGAAACATTAATACTTGTGTGATTTGTAAACATAAAAGAGTCCCTAGTAAAGCCTCTTGTTAAACTAGCTTGTTGGTTAATATATGATCATGGTTTCCTGATCATGAACATAGAGATGTTATTAACAACAGGGTCATATCATTAGGAGAATGATGTGATGGACATACTCCTATAGTTAAGCGTAGCATAAAGATCAAGTCATTTAATATAGTTCATTTGCTATAAGCTTTCTGATACATAGTAACCTAATTCCTTCGACCATGAGATCATGCATATCACCTTTACCGGAAGGATGCTTTGATGACATCAAACACCACACCGTAACAGGGTGGCTATAAAGGTGGCATTGAGTGTTCGGAAAGTATTGGTTGAGACACATGGATCAAGAGTGGGATTTGTCCATCCATATGACGGATAGATATACTCTGGGCCCTCTCGGTGGAATGTCATCCAATTAGCTTGCAAGCATGTGACTGGCTCACAAGGGATCACATACCACGGGAACGAGAAAAGAGTACTTATCAGTAACGAGGTTGAACTAGGTATGCAGAGATACCGACGATCATAACCTCGGATAAGTAAAATATCGTGAGACAAAGGGAAATTGGTATCGTATGTAAGTGGTTCATTCGATCGCAAAGTAATCGTAGAAATATGTGGGAGCCATATGAATTTCCAGATTCCTCTATTGGTTATTGATCGGAGAAGTGTCTCGATCATGTCCGCATAATTCACGAACCGTAGGGAGACACACTTAAGGATTCGATGTTGTTGAGTAGTTATGGAATGATGAGTAAGAGACCGAATGTTGTTCGGAATCTCGGATGGGATCCAGGATATCACGAGGAGATCCGGAATGGTCCGGAGAATAAGATTCATATAAGGAAAGTCCTGTTTCGGGGTTGGAGAATGGTTCCGGTGTTTTCAGCAGGAATGTTCTAGAAGGTTCCAGAATGTCCGGCACTCCGGAGGGGAAGGGTACATGAATGTGTCATTGCAAGTTGGAATGATTGCATCATGTACTAGGTGTCATCGCTGTACAAAATAAAGGGTTTAATCAAATCCTAGTTTGAAAAGTCAAACGCCAATTTGAAAAGTCAAACGCCAAGGCTCTCTCATAGTCCACCATACTCGCTCCGGCTTAAGGCGAAGCCCTGCGAGATCTCCCCTCTACTTCCGGTACCACGCCGTCGTGCTGCCAGAATCGCGAGGAGAGTGCTACAACCTCCGCTGCCTGCTGGAACAAGGGAGAGGAAGGTCTTCATCGAGTACCGAACGTGTGACCGACTGCGGAAGCGCTGCCGGAACGCAGCGCCGGAAGGATCGTCTACGCGATCTTGAGATCGGCAAGAGTACGACTACATCACCCACGAGAATCTGCTCTCGTTAAACGCTTTGGAATCTTCGAGGGTGAGTTCCCCTATCGACTCGTTGCTACAATCTAGTAGATAGATCTTGGCTTGTTTGTTTGCATGCGGTAGAAAATTTTTGTTTTCCATGCTACGAACCCCAACAGCAGGCCCACCTGACCCTGCGCCTAGGGCAGGTGTGGCCCACCTTCCCGACCTTCGACTCTGCCCCTTCGCCTATATCTTCCCTACGGAACCCTAACACCAGGGGGCGACCATAGATAGTTTTCCGCCGCCTCTGGGGCGGAAAACACCGAGAGAGAAAGATCTCTCTGGCAGGCAGATTTCTGATGGGGAATTCCTTCCCGGAGAGGGGAGACCATTGCCATCAACACCGTCATCAAGCTAGGCTTCATCGGGATCATCATCATCATCCACACTATCATCTCCACCAGCACTATTACCACCACTCCATCCCGCTGTAACAATTGTGTTGGATATTGGTTTAGTTCTTAGGGGAAACTTTCCCGGTGTTGATTACTATTGTAGTTGATGCTTGTGAGTGGAACCATTGGATTGTTGTTTATGTTTAGATTGTTATCCATTACCATATCATCTTTGATCTTGATCCATATGATGTCTTGTGAGTAGTTCGTTTAGTTCTTGAGGACATGGGATAAGTCATGTTGTTAGTAGTGAATCTGTGATGAGTTATTATTCAATGGTTTAGTATTTAGGTTGTGGTGCTATTCTTCTAGTGGTATCATGTGAACTTCGACTACATGATACTTCACCATTTATGGGCCTAGGGGAATGCATTGTGTATTTGGCTACTAATTGCGGGGTTGCCGGAGTGACCGAAACCTGAACCCCCATTAGGACACCTTTGCACAAGGGAGCGTAGGATCTCAGAGTTTAAGGCTGTGGTTAGATTTATATCTTAATTACTTTCCTATAGTTACAGATGTTTGCAGGGGGTTTAATCATAAGAGTGTATTAGTCCTAGGAAGGGATGTATGTTAGCACAGGTTCACCCACACAACACTTACAAACACCAAAGAAGAGTACTCAGCTATTTGAAGCGAAAGCACTTGACAGAATTCCCATGTGTCCTCGAGAACGTTTGGTCCTTATAAGTATTTCCACCGGCTTGTCCTTTTCTAAGAAAGGATTGGGCCACCTGCTCTGTTTGTTAGTTACTCTTGTTACTTGCTCCTTGTTTTGGTGCCTTGTTAGAAAACCACTAAAAATCTGTTTGCTAAGTATTCACAGGAATTTCCTGCTCCATACCACTGTTCAGCACCTTCTGCTCCTCATTGGTATCGACACTCCTATTTATCGAAAGTACAATGATACACCCCCTATACTTGTGGGTCATCAGTTAGGCACAAATATAGGATTATCATAGATAACATGAGCATAACTATTATCACAAGTTTTACCCATAGCAGATATTTCAAAAGAATCCACATGAACATAACATTCATCCTCCTTTGGTAAGCATGGGGGCCAATCAAATAATGTAAGAGGTAAAAAGTTACTCTCATTAGAAGGTAGGCATGGGTAAATCCATTCTTCCTTCTCTTGACCATCACTCTCCTCCTCTTTTTCATCTAATGAGCTTTCAGGTTCAGCAATTTCGTCTTTCATAGGCTCCTGCAAGTCATTAGTCTCTTCCATCTGTGGAAAGCATCTATTAAAATATTCAAAAATATAACCATTTTCTTCCTTGTAATTATCAATGCAAAATTTGAGTATCTCATAAACCTCATATTCATAAGGTGAATCATCGGTATTTTCAAGCAAACTAGCAAGTTCAAATGCACCCTTGAAAGCAATAAATTCTTCAATTTGTTCCACATCATAAAAGTCATAGTTTACTTTAACATAAGAAGATATGGTAACATTATCATTATACTCACATTGAAAAGGTAGGTGTTTATATCTCCTAGAGCAACACGATTTATCAAAGCAATAAGTAACATTATAAGTAGAGCACACCTCTCTTTCAACAGTATTCAATTTATCAATTTGTTACCATAAGTGTTTCCCTTTTTGTGACAAACGATGTTCCTTATAATAATTCTTTTGTTCTTCCGTGAACCCACCTTGCCAATAAGAACTAGTTTCATAGAAACCATCCATTGATAGAAATCATGACAAAGCAAGGAAATAACAAACCAGCAACTAGAGTAGGAACTAATTTTTTTGTGTTTTTGATAAGAGAAAGCAAACCAACTAAACTAATTGTTTTGGAGTTTTTGATAAAAAGAGGCAAACAAAACCAATCAACAGAAACTAAGCAAAACAAAAAGAAAGTAAAGAGAAAGGTTGTGAAGGACTCCCCTTGTAAAGACGTCCTTAGCCTCCCTGGCAACGGCGCTAGAAAAGTCTTTGATGCGCTCAGATCATTGTAGAGCTTCGTTGGGAGACCCCAAGAGGAAGGTGTGATGAGCACAGCAACAAGTTTTCCCTTAGAAAGAAACTAAGGTTATCAAACCAGTAGGAGGAAGGAAACGACTCAAAGGTGTTGCTAGCAACCTGGAAACCTGCACAACACGAACTCAAGACTTTGCCCCAATGAACAGTGAGGTTGTCAATCTCATTGGTTTGCTGAAAACAAAAGATTAACTGTATGGTGTGGAAGGTAATAGTGGTTTGAAGAAAGGTAAACAATAACAGTGGAAGATGTATCAATGGTAAAGATTGGACCGGGGTCCATAGTTCACTAGAGGTGTTCTCGTTAAGATAAACAAGCATGGCATGCTGGGTAAACAAATTACAGCAAGACAATTGATAGGACTGAGCAAGGCATAACAATGCAATACTACACATTCATGATCCTATGAGATTCGATTGGGCGATACAACAAGATACATAAACCGCCATCCAACTGCATCTATGACTAGCAATCCACCTTCATGTTATCATCCGAACCCCCTCCAGTATTAAGTTGCAAGCAACGGATAACTGCTTTAAGCAAAGTGTGTAAGGTAAACAATCCACTTGTTCCATGAACAAGAGACCGTTGTTTTCTCCCTAGTGGAAACAACACATCTACAACCTTAGAGATTCCTGTCACTTCCCTTAGATTAAATAGAGGCATGAACCCACTATCGAGAAAAAATACCCCCTCTCGGAGTCACTAGCATCTACTTGGCCAAGATAGCTACTAGAAACGGAGAGCATACAAGATCACAAACAACACAGACATGATAAAATCAATAAGACAAAACCATTAATCAATATGACATAGTAATCTCAATATCCATCGGATCCCCGCAAACACAACATGCATGCTTACAAATAGATGATCTTGATCATGAACGGAGCTCACAAGATCTAAACATGGTAGCACAAAGGAGGAGACACAACCATCTAGCTACTACATGGACCCGTAGTCCAAGGTGGAACTACTCACACTTCATACCGGAGGCTGGCATGATGAAGAAGATGGCCTCCGGGATGATCTCCCCTATGGCAGGGTGCCGGGAAGAGCTTCAGATCCCCCCGATCTAGGGACGATGGTGGCGGCGGCTATAGACGGTTTCGTGGAATATTGATCGGGTCCTTAGGGTTTTGGTGTCGGGGGCTTCTTATAGGCGAAGAGGCGAGGCAGGGGGCAGCCAGGGCGGCCGCACCCCCCTAGGCGCGGGCCTAGCCTGGCCGTGCGGCCAGGGGTGTGCCCCCCTGGTGGCTCCCCTCCGTCTTGTACTCTGGCTCCGTGTTCCCCACGGTAAAATATTGACTTTGGCTTTTGTTCCGTCCAATTCCGAGAATATTGATTTTCCGCCTTTTCTGGAACCAAAAACAGAAGAAAACAAGCAACTGGCACTGTAGCATCTTGTTAATAGGTTAGTCCATAAAAACATATAAAAACACCTCAAAGTTTAGACAAAGCAAAGCAAAGTAGATACTAAACAAGTATGGAACATCAAAATTATAGATACGTTTACGACGTATCAATATCGCAGGGGAGGACGAGGACGAGGCCCGCCGCAGAGGAAGTTTGACATAAAGAAACTAAGATGTCATAACTGGGACGAGCTCGGTCACTTCAAGAAGGATTGCAAGAAATCATTGAAAGAGAGGGCTCTTATCGCCTAGGAAGGAGATGATGGACCGATGATGCTGATGCTCGAAGTAACTGAGTATAAGGATGAGGAGGATCCTCCATCATCGGGTACGGAGATTGTGACGCCATTGGATCACGATCTACCGTGTGTTGATCACGAGCAACGTAGTGCCCCGTTTCTGCGTGAAGCCACGTTTGAGGCGAGTAAAGCTTCAAAATCTGTTCATGGCGATCTATGCGTAGAAATTTCACCTACAACTCCGTTCGACAATAAGTTATTCATGTTTGTGGTGGATAATCATAGTAAATACATGTGGATTGTGTTGCTGAAAAGTAAAGATCATGCTCAACAAGCATTCGATAAGATCAAGGAAGCCGAAAAGTTCAAGGTGGAGGCGAAGATAAGATCCCTACGCATTGATCAGGAGTGTGAGTTGCATCAAACCGTGTTGACCATGGCGCGGAGCATGATGAAGAGTAAAGGTTTATCAGGAAAATTCTGGGGTGAGGCAGTCAATTTGACTGTGTATTTGCTAAATAGGACGTCAACTGAGAGTGGAGTTGGTATAACATTGTACGAAACATGGTACGGATGGAAGCCCTCGGTTGATAATCTTCATACTTTTTGGTGCATGGCGCATGTCAAGACGGTGTCTGGCCATAAAAGCAATTTGGTGAATCGGAGTACTCCAATGATCATGACATGACATGAAGGTTCGAAGGCATATACCGTGTGTGCAATCCTTATACAAATAAGGTGGTTGTGATGGGCGACGTAGTCTTTGAGAAAGAGAAATCATGGAATTGGGGCTTCAATGAACTGAGATATTCAACTTTTCATGTCACGTGGGATCTTGAGTATGAAGAAAATATGGATCAACCAACCTTATCTTTGTTAGCAAATTTAGACCCAGAAAAGATTGAAGGGCTAGGGGTGCTCCAGATGTGGACACCAGGCCAGAAGCACTAGGGTTTCTTTCAGAAGAGAAAGGATCAGGTGGAGGGTTAGTCACACATGAAGAAGATTGGTCGGGCAGCCCAAACGGCCAGGCCTCATGCAACCCAGCAAAAAGGTCAGCAGTCCCAACGCAGTGAAGCTATAAGAACTAAAAGGAAACTAGCTGAATACCCGCCGTACTTTCCACGAGACAATGAAATTTATTTAAAATATTTTTTTAGTTACATAAATTTCACCATCCCACTCTTCTGACTCATGTTCTCCTAGGTCTTGTCCAATCTATCGACCCTCCCTCGGCTTGCTGTCGTCTTGTCCTCACTACATCGATCATAGCCACGCACTCGTCCTTAGGACCAAGGACTGGCCTCTCCATCGCTTCACCTCATACTTAATGATTAGATTTTTCCATGCCATTCCACGCACACCGAGTTAGCCTCGCTCACCCTGGCTCGTCCATATCACCATCAATAGAAAGACCATATATATGATAACTTCACTCGCACCACAAATTTTAATGATCTTTCTCTCTTATTTTTTCTCAACATGTCTCTCTGCGCATATTCTCCCTTTATCGGCTCCACTGTTTGCCATCTCATTCTCGCTTATAAACGGATGTGTACCAATTTTATATTTGTATGATGAAAAAATGCAAAAAGAAGTCTGTAGAAAATGGGACAGTATAAAATAGACAATGTTATTGTTTATTATATTCTGTAATATCGAGCAATATGAATTGAGAGAAACCATACCAAGATTTACATAGCACGGTTATGGACGATTTTTCCTGCACCACAATAAATATTGCTATGTAAAATAAACGGTCGGACACAGAAGAAGAGTACGTTGCACTGTCTCCGACAGTGCTGGAGCCGAGACGACTACGACTGACCCGGGCGTGTTGGACTACTCTCCGAAGAAGGAATTTCGGATAGTGAATTATTCGGTGAAGATGAAGAACAAAAATCAATGCGTGTTCCATTAAGGAACCGGTGAAGACCGAAGGCATGGCCATGGACGGCATCGACAAGGAGGACGCAGAAAAGAAAGATGCGGACAAGAAGGGTCGACCACAAGTCATGAAGAACCCTGCGAAGGGAAAGTCAGTGACATGAAGGATGCCGCCTGGAGCGACAAAAACAATGCCAAAGATGACGTCCGCGAGGAGCAGTCCGCGTATTTGGGACCCATGTGGATTTTGAAGGGCACATCGTGCTTAAAGGGTGATTGTTAGAATAAGCACTCCTACGCCGACACGGCGTCGTGTACACATGGTATACGTAGAGGTTTTCGATAAGTACAGATTGTGTGTGTGTCCGACCTATATATGTGCATGTAAATGAATAGTACTAGGATTAGATCACCGAGTCATGGTGGTAGTCGAAGTCGGCATGTACTTGGTCCCTATACCACACCATGTAAGTTGAGAATCAATAGAGAAACACAAGGTCCGACAGATGCCTTTAGCAATCAATCTATTTATTGTATGCGTATATGAGTATACTGTATATGAGTATACTGTATATGAGTATACTGTATATGAGTATACTAGTTGGATAAAAAAATCAATCAGCAAGCAGTACGTGCATATTGCAGCGGAAGTTATTTAAAAAATAATCGGCGACAGGGGTTGTGCTAACATATTTATTAGCTATTTATAACAAACATTTTTACCTTTACATTACAAATCGTTATTATACGTTGATTTCATGGTTATATTCTTCGCCTCTTTGGTATATCATATAAACCACCGATATCTTGGTACAACTAGCAGAACTGTAACAACTAAAAAATTATAGTGGTAAACATCAAGTGATTAACTTAAATTGTATTGGCGCAAATAAATTGTACTTTTTTGGTCAAGGGTGTCTAATAAAAACATTTGGTTTCGGTGGGTTTGACCATATGGTAGACATCTTTCCACCAATTTATGTATGTCCATTTATGGATTGAAATGTGTTTTTGTATGTACCATTTTCTATGGTGCCGGTCAATATCTATAAATCTTGATAGCGTGGTTTTAGAGTATATATGAATCTATCACATAGTGTGGCAAGATATTCGGAGTTCAAGGTTATGTTAACAAAATACTAGATACTTCTAGAGAGTATCAAGTGACTATTAGTAGTCTATCATCAATTCTCACCGTAAGGAAGCGTTAACTATCACACCGTCAGCAAATCCCCTCAAACCTTGGTGGTTCATGTTTCATCAAAAGTATCATCTTCAAGAGAAGTGGTTAGACCACATGTGGGTTTGATATCTATTCTATGTCTAAATCATGCAAGACATGACATGCATGACTATGTCTAGCTGCGCACCCTTATCTAACCATTGAATCAGCCCTAAAGGAAATTTGAACCTGGTCAATGGTAGATACCTGGGTAACCTAGCAGTGGATGCGGCCTATTCTCCTCAACTGCCTTTTCCTTTGGCTTCTTCTCCTCCTTCGATTGGTTGTCCTTTACTCCCTGCACCTGCATGATCACAGCCCGGCCAACGTTCTTGCATAGGCGGCGGACGAGGAAGACCACATCGACACCGTTGCCAACCACCTCTAGCCAATCCCCATAGTCGCCGGTTATCCTTATCGAGATAACCCCTGCATATGCATCCACGTTAATTGCTCATATATATTTTCTCATCTGACTCTGGTAAGAACCTAATTAAACCATGGGGAATGAAGTACTACCGTATAGATTGCTTTTGACAATCATCAACTTTATACTAAATTGGTTAACACTTATTATGGATCAGAAGAATGAACATATAATGCAATTTATATACCGGTTGCCTTCGCGGCCAGCGCCATGGATTTGGCCCTATGCTTGTAGCATGGCAGGCTCACCATGGTAACAATCTTTTTCTGCAACGACAACAAGGAGAGGAAAGGAAGGCAACTGATTAAGAACATTTCATGCACAGAAATTAAGCAAGAAGTGATGGAACTGATGAACGCGCCTTGCCTTCATCTCCAAGGCCAAGTAGATCGAACTTGCAAACACAATGCGAGCTGAAGTTGTCATATGAAGGAGTTTAGTTTGCTATATCATCTCCCGCTCGATCAGTCTTATATATAGGTGCCGGTGGGAGTAGGAATCCAGCCGCTATGCTATTGGAGTTGCAGCGTCTAGTATGGGACCCGGTCGCCAGGATGCAATGGTCCTCGAAGTACTGATACTGCATTTTTTTTGGTCGATCAACATGTAGTGTATACTCGGCTGCCGGGGTATATTCCTTTCTGGGGGAAGAAAGGATGCATGGTTTATGATACATACCATCTTATAGATAGAAGCTATATGA
Organism: Avena sativa; assembly: GCA_916181665.1. Taxonomy (NCBI): domain Eukaryota; kingdom Viridiplantae; phylum Streptophyta; class Magnoliopsida; order Poales; family Poaceae; genus Avena; species Avena sativa. The sequence goes on along the minus strand of OV702294.1, from coordinate 156,861,177 downwards.
ACTTTTAGTTTTTTCTTAGTAAGAACTAGCATGTTAAAGCTCACATTGGGGCATTGGTCCATTTAGTACACAAAGATGTCGAGAGAGGTTCTAGTGGAGTAAATTTCATTTTCAACCCTAGTTGTCGCGGTGTCTTCCTTTTCCCCCCCTTTGGCCCTCACACTTGCGCCTTGATCCATGGTACACTTGTTCAACTTCGCTTTACTTGACAACTTGAACTCACATGTATGATCCATGTGGCAGCTAACACGGACGCCACATCACAAAAAAAAAGTATACAGCATACGAGTTATTTGAGAGGTAAACAGATAATCATATCGCGCTCATCTTAACTTCAGGTTATGTGATAATTGATACAAGATGGTTGTAGACTTGTTTAATGGATCAAGTGAAATTTTATTTCATTTGTTTCATAATTCAAAATTGAATATAATTTTATTCAGCTTTAAAATTATATAGAAAATCCTAGGATAATTGAGACTATAAATTTCAAAAAATTCTAGGAACAAATACTAACTATTTTGGTGTTAAAATGATTAAGATATGGTTTTTTCGAGATTTAATGGAATTCCTCATATAATCATTTTATAGTAATTTCTGAAGTGGCATCCATATATGGTACCCGAGTGAAACGACAAATAGGCCTGACATATGAGGCCGCCCTATAAAATGGGAAGAACAATGTAATAAATAACAAGTAGGAGGTCAAAATAGTGTTTTTTTCGTAAATCATTTTTGTCGTCTCTCCACGGTTCATGAGAAAGTAATGTTTTTGATATTTACTACTGGATTTATTGCATCTTATTTTGAAGTTTCCAATCCAAATCAATAATGTGGTCAAAGTCTTTCTAAGCTCATCTTAAATCATGTTGATAACACCACTTTTTCTAAACTAGAGGGAGTATCTGATACCAAGATGTGAGTGTGTAGCCACATAGGTATATTAGAATTCTCTAATTGACTTTATGATGACGTGCAATTTGCTGAGAAGATGAAATTTTAGCTCACTTCTTCATCACATCTGTAGTTACTAACTTAGTATAGACCTATAAGCAGCTCGTAAGATGAAGGTAGCATCATCGCCCCATATATACGTCATCCTAGAGGGAGACATACGTTAAGGGACCGCAAATCGTCTCGAGCTCCAATGGAAGATCAACACGTATGCCATTGCCATATGGAGTTCCCATCTTCTATCAAAGAACTAGGGTTTCATCCTTCTTGGCTATGTTGATCACCTACATGCATATACCAACATGTTCTTCAACAACATTGTGCATGCCACCTCCGCTTTGCATGTCCTCCCGTTGTTGTGTCTCGAGATGCCTTTGTATTATCCTAGATAAATGGCACTCTCCTCTCCTTTCTATGGAACATTGGGGCATCTCTAGATATCCCCCTTATTCGTGGCAAGATAGTTATTACATTTGGATGACCAACAATAATAAGATCTTCACTAGCACATCTCACAATGCACACCACATCCTCTAAAGACTTCACAATTTTGTGTAGGAGATTTAATCCCTCCGATATGGTGGCATCGATTCTTGATCTTTCCTGCTTAGTTCTATTATAGTATATATATTGTTCTTCGAAATCAGTGTAACTCCTTTTCTCCCGATTTTCTCTCCCTTAGACCCCTCGTGGTAACTTTGTCATTTTACCGTTAAGTCACTTTTGAGGTAATACAGTTAGTGGTTGGGAGCTCTCCATTACTCCTATAAATAACTTGTAGGACCTCACTTCTATGAATAATATTGATTTTTTACTATAATTTCGACAGGTACAAGGCGAGTCCAAACACTTCAATAACATCAAGGACTATACATGATCATATTACAAGTTTAGATGACAGTCGGTAGAAGTATACATTCATGCGGAGAGGGGGTCAAAGTAGTTACACCACAAGGCAAGCAAAATTTTACCAAGACAAAGTTACATAGATGCGCCCATAACTTAATATCCTTAGTCCACCGGCATATCAACAACGAGATGGGTTCATCAACACCACTTAAGACAAGAGGGTTGCGACACTTTCAAATATTACACATAATAGCAAAGAGTGTCCTTAGAAAAGTGGCTTGAGTGGTGATTCCATACGTCTTCTAGTCTAGCATGAGGAGGATTAGCACTGAGAGGTGGGATGGAGCTCCAAATTTTGTAGGCTCTGCCATAATAAAGAAGAAGGTGGCCAGTATCATCGTCTTTAGTGTAGGATTGGCATCTCGGGGAGGAACAAAGTTCGAGCCTGAATCTTCTAGATTTTGCAGGGAGCAGCGACACAGGGCTAGACAGTTGAAGATTGAGAGGTGCACTATTACGCAAAACCATTCTGAATTGGACATCTATCTGCAGATGCCTAAAAGAATTGATATAGACAAGTATGTTGAGAAGACATTTGCAGGTAACAAGGCCTCTTATATCTAATCTATGAGATGACCACATCCTCTCTTTGTTTCAGCATTCTTTCTATCTTGTGATCTCTATTGCTTTGCAATCTCTTTACAAGAAGATTCTAGCCGCTTCTCGCCAATCTTTCCTACTTGGATCTCTATCTTTGTGTCTCTTCCAAATGGATTCTATTGGGTTGGTGGTTTGGGCCAACGAGAGCAAACCAATTTGGGTGCATGTGATATATGTTTGTGTCTTCGATTTTCACTTGTGTGTTCATCATGTTCTTCGTCTCTTCCCCCAAATCCCCTCGAATCTATGAAAATCAAACCACAATAGTAGCTTTGTACTACACCGATTTATTTGTAGGAAAGTCAGCCTTTAGGGAGCGGAAGTCGTTCAAGAAGTCAAGTAGAAATGCTCTTACCGAGGTCTCGATGACGCTTGGAGAAAATTGGGTCCAAGCCATCGGGTGAAAGGACACACGGTTGGGTGGAGTCCATAGAGGCGGACGAGACCAAAGCTTGGAGTATAGGGAGAACTTTCGAGTGACTAGGCAGAACAATGAGGTCTAAAGAAAATATGAAGAATATATTATGCGCTTTAACCACGGTGTGAGAAAAACAGAATTACCATCTTTGTCGTCATTTGGTCTTTACAAAGGCGACCAAAGCTAGGCACGTTGGTGGAAGTACCTAGTTTTATCGTCACCAGGGACACACTGCCGGATTGGACCAGATAAACTGGCATATGTATATGCCAAACGAACCTAAAAATCCTTTTGGTACGCTGGGAATTCAGTGCAGTTTCTCCGAGAAATTTAAACCAGTTTTTTCAGGTGTGAGATTCGAACAGACCAGTTTATTTTCCATCAGAAACATGGGCCTTAGTCCTATAGATACATAGAAAAAGGCTCAAAAGCCCAAAAGGTTGCTGGCCCATATCCTACTGCTCGAGGCAACTCCGACTGCGGATTTCCCTGCTTCCAAAATGCACAATGTTTCTACCGCGGACTTGCAAATAAGTGTGCAAAGTCAGTCCTTTCAGAAAAAAAAAGTGTGCAAATTCAGTAGCTATTTCTCCATAACTCAAAAGCGCAGTTTGATCAACCATCGTACCCTTCGATTTTCTTCTCCATTCCGGAAAGAATTAGCCTGAATACTCTTAACGCAATGGGAAACAGACACCCCGCAACTTTTTTTCCCAAGGTGGCAAAGGATAACTGCTGGACAAAGCAATGGATAAACCCCTCCGTCCTGAGAAGGGAAAGCCTGAATCGCCATACGTTTCTCCTGAGAACTACGCCCCCTCTCCAGAAGAAATCTTTAAAGAAGAATCACGGCGACAAATCAGCGAGCTCCTCGCTGGAAGAATGTCACGTTCGACTTTGTTGATGCATCTAGTGTCCCGTATTCTCTCGAGCATCCCTGAAACCGGCAACGGAACGGCCGGTCCGAACCCTGAACTGAAGTCGACTTCTCTGTCGTTTTACTGTCGGCTGTGTTCCACAAGTTCAAACTAGAAGAGCTCATCGGCAAGCATAACTGATGAGCCTAGAAACGTCTACATGACGCAGACCTGGAAAAAAATCTCGATGTAGTAGACAGCCATGGGCCATGGTGGCTTGGGCGGCAATGAGATTTGACGAAGCGCCAAATCATAGCTACAAGCTGTGCGGGGACAAACCGTCCGAACTTCCCGAGCCTTGCAACGCAGACGAGAGTCCTTTTCGCCTAATAATTTCTAATCTAGCGCATTCCCGCGGTTTCCTTCAACATCAGTTGATTGCTCTGACTGACGCGAGCTTAAATCAAATCTCCCTTTTTATTTACACAACGGCGGCATCCCTTCCCTCTATACTTTGCTTCGCCTTATACCCTGATCAAATTCTTTGCCTCCGCTCCGTCCTAATCGCTTCCGGACCAAGTCTCCACCTTCCCCTCCCCGCCCAAAAGCAAACGATTCCAGCACAAATCGATCGTCGTCTAGCCGAGTAGCCGAAGAAATTAACAAACCAGGCCTCCCATTAGCCCGACTGCACGAGCACCCAACATGGATGACACAAATCTTTCTTCTCCCGTAATGGCGGACGCGGCTCCCGCGCAAGCTCGGTTCGGCGCCGGCGACGTCGTTTCTGCAAGATTGCAGCAGCTTCTCGCGCTCCTGTTCCCTTCCAACCTCGTCGCCAAGGCGGTGCTGTTCGTCGTGGTGGTGGCGCTGCTGCCGCTGCTGCCGACGGGCCAGACGCCCAGGATCTGGGAGCTGCCCCACATCCTCCTGCTCGGCTTCGTCATCTCCTACGGCGTCTTCGGCCAGAGGAACGCCGATGACGAGGTGGCCCCCGTGGCCGCCGCTTCTTCCAAGGTCCTCGTCGACGACGACGACTCGGTGGAGTCCTACGTCTCCCAGATACTGCAAGGCCCGCTCGTCTTCGAGGGCAACGTCGGACACGGCGACGGCGACGGCCGGGAGAGCAATGGCGGCGCCAAGGACGGCGGCGACCAGGCGTGGAGCTCGCAGTACTACGCCGACGATCCCCTCGTCGTCGTCGCCGACGCGGGCGACAGGCCACTTCTCCTGCCGGTGAGGAAGCTGAAGCCGGCGGCCCAAGAACCGGCAGCGGACAATGTAAGTGACGACCGCGTTGATGAAGAGGCAGAGACTCTTCTCCCCGATGAAGGGACAGGGTACGGCGGCGCGCGCGAGTACGCCACGTCTTCGCCGTCCTCCGTCCTCGACGCCGGCTTCACCCTCTCGCCGTGCTCGCCTCCTCCTCCGCCACCTCTGTCGGAGTGCCCTGGAGGCGGCGCACGCGTCCTCGGGAAGGCCAAAGCAAGAAGTTTCAACGAACATGGAGTTGGCGACCGGAAGATGAGTGCACGGGCGGGCTTACGGGGCGGCGGCAACAGGTTCCGATCAAACTCTACGATCCAAGCATCGAGGAGGAGTTCTTTCTCCGGTTACGATCCTGTAGTTCCGTCAGACAATCAAGTTGACGCGGATGACGAGTTGGACGACATGGCCGCGGCATCAGACAGCTCGTTCAGCAGCGATGACATGGCCAGGGACGGCGACGAAGAACACGACAACGAGGAAGATAACTGCGAGGAGGAGGAGGAGCTGCAAGAGGACAGCTCTTGCGATGAAGAGCTGTTTGAGCTGGCTACGAGGCCGGGACCAGAGACGACCGAGGAGGAGGACGAGGTGGACAGGAAAGCTGACGAGTTCATAGCCAAGTTCAGAGAGCAGATTAGGATGCAGCGGGCTGAGCAGGGCAGGAGATGACCGATCACGGATGTGTTAGTCGGATTACATCACGTGTAATGCACTGCATTTTAATGTTTGTTCTTCTTCAAGTTCTTTTGATTGTTCTGATGTAATTAACTACGGCCTGAACAAATGGTGTAAATGAGTGGAAATTGCTGGCTCGTATCCTCTCTTTTTTTAAACGCATACATTTCATTAATTTTGGTTGGCATAATCGTGGGACATGGCACTGGTTACAAGTACGTGGATAATGTTAACGACACATTGTGGACAGCGATCCCAGACCCATTTTCTATCGGATTTGCTACTTCTGAGGCGCTTAGTTCTCAGCTACATCTCTCGCCATTGGATTTATCTCGTGATTCGTGTAACATAGGACTTTCACATGAGTTGCAACTAGGTGGTAATTGAGATTTTAATGAGTTGTAACTGGGTTATAACTGAAAATTAGTATAAATTATATAAGTTGCAACTAAGAATTAGCACAAAAAGTAGAATAATATCAGCGACTTAGACATAACAAGTTCTCAGGCGTCTGAGATCTAAGCACTCCTTTTTTTATTCAAATAGCGAAAATTCATCCTGCCCTGTTCCCACGATGCCTAATAAAGCCAGAATAGGCCCAACTTTCATCCGTCGTTCGCAGACTAAACTCGGGCGCTGGAAACCGCATGGGAACGCCGGACGCAGCGAAATCGGCGGAAAAAAACCCTGCCCGTGGCCCCGCCCTGTCAGCAAGAGTAGCCGAGTCATCCTCATCCCGTCGCCTACGAAGGGCAATGGGTACCCGCAACCCGCTTATCCTGCGGGTTTTTACCCATTAGGGTAAGAGTATGGTAGTAAAGTTATACCCACTGGTAATTAATTGGGCAACAATCTCTATCCGTTGGGTATTGTAGATGCGGGTATGATAATGGAAAACCCGCACCCGCATACCCACCTACACGACATCTTAGCAGATGACACGTGGGGCATTAGTATTATAGCATTTTTCTTAAAAAATATGAAATTTTGGAGTTGACGAGTGTTGTTATGTGACTGATTGTGGTATGTTGTTTGACTGTTTTGCAATTCTTTTAAGATTTCAAAATTTGAAAAATATACTTCCTATGCAACTTATGTTTGGTTTAACTTATTTTCTTCACATATATTATGTGTTTGGCTATGTATTTTCGTTATTTAATATATATTTGCTTGCTTGCTGAAATCATGAATGAATAAAAATATATGCTATCATTTTTTATATGAATACCTTGTTAAGTTGTTTGGACTAATGGGTGGGTATTACCGCGGGTTTTTTACCCTCGACGGGTGCGGGTATGGGTTAAAAGATGTACCCACATGCGGGTGCGGGTGCGGGTTGCGGGAAAGATCTGAGATTGCGGGTGCGGGTTTGGTTAAGCTCCACCCGCACCCAATAGCCGCGGGTGCCATCCGTACCATCGCCTTGGCTCTCGCGACGGACCGCCGGTCAATGACCGCCCGTCGCGTTGGCCACATGTCGCCGTAATAGTGCGCCACCGCCAGCTCGCTTTCCCGATATTTCTCCTTTTCCGTCCACGCCGCTACACCCCTCCCGCCTTCGCTGCCATAGCAGGCGAGGGAGAGTAGCCGAGGTCGGAGAAGAAGAAAAAGTAAAATAAGAAGAAGAGCTCGTACCATGGATCTAGACTTCGCCGCATATCTCGTGCCAACCGGAAGGAGACGAGCCGTGATTGTGTCGTACATGAGTTGAAGGAATCGACTGGTGGGGTAGACTTGTGTTCGCGACACCGCATATCGCTACCGAAGAGAAAATGAGAATTTTTCTACTATACTCTATCATGATTGAGCGTGCAAAGTCCGAGGGTCAGATTGAGGGTGTGATTCCCCATCTTGTGAATGGTGTCCTATCTATCCTTCAATATACCGATGATACAATTCTATTTATAGAACATGATCTCGAAAAGGCGAAGAACCTGAAAATGATACTTTCAGTTTTGAACAACTATCGAGATTGAAAATAAATTTCCATAAAAGTGAACTGTTTTGCTTTGGCGAAACTTATGCTGAACTATTTGGCAGTAGTCAGGGCGTATTTCCGATATAGTATTTAGGCATTCCGGTTCATTATCGGAGGCTAACAAATGCTAAATGGGAAATTGTCGAGCAAAGACTACTGTTGCGTTTGAGTAGCTGGAAAGGCAAATTACTCTCCATAGGGGGAAGATTGGTACTCATTAATTCTATACTAAGTAACATTGTACTGTTATGACATCTTTCTTCCAACTTTCAAAAGGAGTCTTGCAGAGATTGGATTATTTTTGATCAAGATTCTTTTGGCAAGAAGATAATGAGAAAAAGAAATATAGACTAGCTAAATGGAGTGTACTTTGACGACCCAAAGACCAGGGAGGGCTGGGTATTCATGATCTAGAGATTAAAAATACAGCCCTACTTAGTAAATGGCTCTTCAAATTATTAACTGAAGAAGGTATATGGCAAACTCTTCTTAAAAGAAAATATGTTTGTTCAAAAGCATTGTCCCAAATAGTTTGGAAACCTGGGGACTCTCACTTTTGGGCTGGACTGATGGCAGCGAAGAAACATTTCTTTCGCATCGGTACATTTTCTATTAAACAGAATTGGAAAGGGAATCCTTTGTGTGTGTTTTGTCATCATCACGAGACAATCAAACACACACCTGTTTTTCAAATGCAATTTTGCTAGGTCTATATGGTCAGTTATCCAAGCGATCTGGTTTGGTATATGCATGTCATCCAAGGGAATTATCACAAGTTTAAGCTACTTCTTCGGGTTGAAGCGATTGCCATTATATGGTCGATGTGGCTATGTAGAAATGATAAAAAAATAACGATAAAAATTGTACTCTCTTGCAGGTTATTTACAGGTGTCCCTGTACCCTACGGGCTTGGTCGATGCTGCATCGTGTAGAGTATCGCGTCTTTTTTGTGGAGGTGTGTACGCGGCTGGAGGACACGGCGCGAGATTTATTTACCCATCATGGATGGCAGCATAATCTTTGTGTAGCTGATAACAAAGTGTTTTAATGAGAATTACAGTAAGGTAAAAAAAATCAATTTTTTTGAAAATCAAAGATGATTAAGTATGCTACTTGTATAAAAATATTTTCCTAGGAAACTACTTATTTCATTGTATCCTGGGTAAAAAAAAATCGCAACGCCCACACGACCGGATACTATTCACCTTTGATTCGTCATATGTTTGTTTGTTTTTTCCCTGGAGATCATGCGAATCATTTTCTTTCCAAATATTTTTATACGAGTACAATACTAATTATCTTTGGTTTTAAAAAAAGTTTATTTTTAAACCTTTTTATTTATTATTTTTCCAAGTATGAGGGTGTGTAGCTAGCACCCGAGAGCCAAAAGTCGGTGTTAGTATTTTAATCTGTTATTTTACACATTTGTGAGATATATCATTGGCTAGGATTTTTTTTCAGAAATTTCTAAAACTCAAAAATATAATTTTCGATTTTTAAAAAAATCAGGATCACTGACGTCCATGCACCACGTCATCTGCACTCCGATTTTCTCGCAAGCTCCCATCAACAACGCAGACACAGCGCACCGCTGCCGCTGCTCTCGCCGCGCCGCGCACGGCATCGCTCACTCTTCCAGGAGCGACAACACTCCCGTACCGCGACGTGGCGCCGTGCAGCTCTGGGCACGGCACGCGTCACACCAAGCCACCAGGGGACCGCCCGCAGCTGCAAGGATACAGCGGCTCTTGCTTATTATTTTTGTTTGCCTGCCAATGCAAACGAAACGTTGCTAATACACAGTTGACAACTTGACACTACACAATACTCATAGCCACTGTCGACGTCAGCTGCGTCCGCACCCGGCAGTTCGGTGATACCGTGATAGACACCGATCGGGTCCCAAAGTCGTTCGGAAGGCACTGCTCGCCGTCGCCCGTCCGTGTCACCTCACCTCACGGCCACGAACTCGAGAGTAAACGGGCAAACTGAACGAGAGTTAGGGTAAACACTCGACCGTTTCTTCTCGCAGAACAATGAATAGCACAACAACATCCTAGATTCCTAATACTCATTACATCCAAAAATAAGTGACATGGATTTGTCTATATTCATATGCATATGTAAGTAAAATAGATTGTCTATATTACATCTGTCTAGATACATGTAAATATAGAGAAATTTATATCACTTATTTCTGGACGAAGAGAGTAAAAGATCGAGCAACCTACACTTCTCTCTCTCTCTAAACAGTCTTTCGCACTGCATTATAAATAAAGCCAAATCCAGGTTCATACAACATCCAACACGACGCCAACGGCCACTACCAATAACAACGGGAGAAATAAAAGTACGACTGCTGGAGCTACAGCACAACACGGCCCAAAAAACAAGAGAAAGCATCAGGGCCATAACCACACCCTACACACCAGACGGAGCGGAAGTCAGGTCGGGGCTGGAGCCGAGAAAGGGGCCGCCGCCACTCTCAGGGCTCCAAGGGTGGCGTCGAAGGCCGACCGGTCACGCTGGCGCACCAACGGGGACCACGGCTGAAGGAAGGCAATAAGAGAAAAAAACGAGTCAGACGCCCGGGAGGGAAAAATATGCTCAATCACCATCTTGTTGCGAACATTGCAAAGGGACCAGGTCAGGGCCACGAAGACCATCCAGAAGAGGTGGCGGCCCCTTTCGACGCGGGTCGCCGCAGCCTGCAGTAACTCTCCAAGCTCCTGGGCTTGCCAAGAGGGTCCCAGCGCGTCGCTCACACAGCTTCACAGAAACTGAGCCGCCGAACAGGAGAACATAATATGGGCGCAAGTTTCCGCTGTCCCACATAGGGGGCACCGACCATTGCCCGGCCCATTACGCTTCACCACCTCCACCCCCGACGGAAGCCGATCCCTCAGGAGCTGCCACAGGAAGATGCGAATACTGAGGGAGAGGGGAGCCTTCCACAGAGGGGAAGTCCAACGCTGCTTCGGGCCCTGGAAGAGGGCCCGGTAAGACGAGATGACAGAGAACTCTCCCCCCGGCGCCAGGCTCTAGGCAACCGAGTCTTGAGCCGCGGATAACAAGCTAGGGAGGGCCTCCTCCAGGAGCCGATGTTCCTCCGCCTCGGCCTCGCTAAAAGTTCGTCGGAACAAGATGTTCCAACTCCCTTCTCGAAAGGCCTCAGCAACGAGGATCGTCATGGACAAGGAGATGGCGAAGAGGACGGGGAACTGCTCACAGAGGGGGACCGACTGAAGCCATGGGTCCAGCCACAGGCGCACAGCCTGCCCATTCCCAATGGCGAAGGAGACGCCCAGGCCCACAAACAGCTTAATATCCTGGATGGCCCGCCTAAACTAGGAAGTGGGAACCCTCCCGTCGCTCACAGGCTAAAAGGGACCGACCACGGAGATACTTGGCTTTCACCAGCTGGAGCCAAAGGACCCCATCCCCCCTAAGGATACGCCATACCCATTTCATCATCAGGGCCACCTCTAAAGCACCGCGAGTCAAGAATACCTAAGCCCCCAAGGCATTTGGGAGTGCAGATGTCTGCCCATCTAACCATATGGTATCTCTGGTGGCCGTCCCAAGCCGCACAGAAGAACCTAGACAGCTCCTTGGCGAAGTCTGCATGGATTCCTTCTAGGAGCAGGTACAACCCCATCTGGTACATGGGCAAACTCGAGAGGCAAGAGTTGATAAGGACCATATTGCTCCCCTTGGTCATAAGTCTAGCCCGCCAGGGCTCGGCTTTAGACCGGACTCGCGTCACTAGGGGGCCAAGTCCTTAATCAGAACCCTCGTCTCACGGATGGGCATCCCTAGGTAAGTCGTAGGGAAGTACGCCAATCTGCAGTTTAGATTATCAGTAATATGCTGACGCTCTTCGTCAGCGTATCCGAGAACAAAGACCTCACTCTTGTCGAAGTTAATCTTCAGACCAGACATAGACTCGAAACACATCAGCAGGAACTTGAGGTTAATAATGTCGAGATCCGATCAATGAACCATGATCATGGTGTCATCCGCATATTGGAGATGGGTGACACCACCCCGAGGGACCAGATGCCCACCACGCCCGAGATATGGCCAGCAGCTTTGGTTCTATCCAAAACTTCCGCCAGGGCATCTACTGCGAAGTTAAACAGGAGAGGGATATGGGATCCCCTTGCCTGACTCCGCAGGATAGACTAAAGTACGGGCCAATCTCCCCATTGATATTGATTGCTGTCCTTCCAATCATCACGAACTGCATAATCCAGCAGATCATTCTGTCATCAAAACCTCTCCTCTGCAAGACTAGACGGAGGAACACCCAGTCCAGACGGTTGTAGGCCTTCTAAAATTCTAACTTAAGGAACACTCCTTTCTGATGGCGAGTCTTCACCTCATGAATAATCTCATGGAGGGCGAGGACACCATCATGGATCAAGCGTTCCTTAAGAAAGGCGAACTGGAGGGGGTGAGTGAGCCTCTCCATAACTGGGGCGAGGCGAAGAGCATAGACCTTCGCAAAGATCCATTGGACGACATTGATGACCATGATCGGTCTGAACTGGCGGATATCTGTGGCCCCCACTACCTTGGGGATCAGGTATATCACCCCGAAGTTCAGACGAGACATAACCAGGGTCCCTGTGTAGAACGCCTGGAACATCGGCATGATCACCGGCTGTAGCTGGGCCCAGAAGGTCTGGAAGAAGGACACAGGCAACCCATCGGGGCCGGAGTCCGACCCTGACCTCATGGACTTCAGAGTCATGGCCACCTCCTCCGTGGAGAACGGGAGGGAGCAACTTACACTTTCATCATGCTTCCCTGCAGAAATGATACTGTCCCCTCCCCCTGGGATCGCACGTCGCCCATCGTCCGTGTCGTACGTGGGCGGCCTCCGTGACGCACTCTTCCCTTGCCTTCTTTTACTTGTTTTTCTTCTTTTCCATATGAATGTCCAATCGCACCTTGCGTCGCACTGTGCTCGCCCCGCCACTGGCGTTGCCATCCCCCATATGTCTGACCTCTTAGTGTGGGTCGTCGGAGGCCATAGCGTCCATGGCGTTGACCGAGAGCTACTTCTCATGGACCTCTCATGGTGTTCATGGCGCGTTTAGTGATTTTTGTCACAGGAGAATTTTTGGCTACAATGGTCCTCTCTCCCAACTCCGGCGGGACTGGAAATTTGAGGTGGCGCATCCCGTGCATGCTACCTAAGATGGATTGATTTGTAACTAACGGTCGGCGACATTGCTACCAGTGGCACGTGGCTTTTGCTACCCTGGGTGTGCACCGTTGCTATAGGCGGTAGACCGCTTAGCTATCTTGGATGTACGACATTGCTACCAACGGGAGGTGCTTTGCTACCATAAGTGCATGGTGTTGTTGTTGGAATATTAGGCATAATTTCCATGATTAATTCCAGAATATTAAGCATGACAAAACCAGCTACTAGCTCATGTAACTCGTACATACTAGATGTACTAAACAACAAGATGAACAAAAACAAATAGCAGCTAAACATGTACTCGCAGAACATGATGAATAACCAAACAGGATCACGTAGCACGTACCATTCAGTTGTCGTAGTAGAAACTTTGGGGAAGACCGATCGAAGCAGACGGCGACAAAGACGGCGGTAGGAAGCACCGCCCGATTTGGATGGAATAGACTCGTGATGAACTCGAGCAGTCGTGCAGAGCGCTTCCCAAAAACCTTATTCGCCCTCTCCCGTACAAGATCAAAAGGGCGAGTGGTTTCGGAGACCAGCTCTCCCGTTCGCCGGTGCACGCCGGCAAGCGGGATGGAGTAGACTACGGTGACGGCGCATAGAAAGGATGGCAAAACCCTAGATTGGTTTTCGGTGGTGTTGTGGCGGTAGCCGCGCAGGACTTTATATAGAGCGGCCATACGAGACATCAAACCAAAATTAACATGACATAAACGAAAATACCAAACACTGGTATCATCATTAACACCACCACAAATATGATTCACGGATTTATTACAAAACTCTGAAAGTAAAAAACTAGAACAAGCCTCCGAACTCATAACCTTTACCAATAAATTGTGCATGTTTCGAAACAACGACTTTATTAGACTCTAAGACAACCTTAAAGCCATCTCTGCATAGAAGGGAGCCACTAACGAGATTCTTGTTCATAGTAGGGACATGCTGCACGTTCCTCAGCTGCACGATCTTTCCGGAAGTAAACTTCAGATCCACCGTGCCAACACCACGAACAGAAGCATGTGATCCATTCTCCATTAGGACGGATGAATCCCGAGCGACTTGATAAGAAGTGAACATAGAGATGTCAGCACACACATGAACATTAGCACCTGTATCAAGCCACCAACACGGTGATTGAAATACTGAAAGAACGGTAATTATATTACCATACCCATCAGTATTGCTAGCGGTCACGATGTTGACAGTCTTGGCCTTTTCCCTCTGCGGTTTGCGCGTTCTGGACAGTCCTTGGAAAAGTGGTCGGGCTCTCCACAAGTGTAACAAGACAGTTCACTCTTGTCCCTGTTCGTCTTCTTCTACTTGAAGGTTGTAGTCTTTACAGGCTTGTTAAAGGAGGGTTTGAAGTTCCCTTTGTTCTTGCCTATGGATTTGCCTTTCTGCACAAAGTTAGTAGTAGCATGACCCTCTCCTTTCTCAGTAGTGTCCTTAGCCCGAGCCTTCTCCTTAACATCAAGGGACGCTATCAGATTTTCAACTGATATCTCATGTCTCTTGTGTTTGAGAGCTATGGCAAACTTCCTCCATGAAGGGGACAACTTAGCAATAATGCAACCCGCCACAAACTTGTCGGGTAAGGTACACTTAAGGAGTTCGAGATCTTTGGCAATGCACTGTATCTCATGAGCTTTTTGAACCATAGGAAGGTCCTTTGTCATCTTAAAATCATGAAAGTTCTCCATGATGTACAGTTCACTGTCAGCATCTGCAGCACCAAACTTTGCGTCCAGTGCGTCCCAGAGCTCCTTCCCGTCTTTTATATGCATAAACACATCACACAGACGGTCAGCAAGAATGCTCAGAATGCATCCCACAAAGATAGTATTGGCTTCCTCGAACTTCCTCTAATCCTCATTAGACATAGTTCCTTCAGGTTTGCCTTTACTAATCTGGAACACTTTCATCGTGGTCAGCCAAAGCTCAGCCTTGTACTGCCACCTCTTAAAGTGCACACCGGTAAACTTATCCGGCCATAGTGCATCGGTAAAACTAGCCATTGTTAATTAAGGAAATTGCCTACAATAAGGTTTTTGGATTGTTGGAATATTAGGCATAATTTCCATGATTAATTCCAGAATATTAAGCATGACAAAACCAGCTACTAGATCATGTAACTCGAACATACTAGATGTACTAAACAACAGGATGAACAGAAACAAACAACAGCTAAACATGTACTCGCAGAACATGATGAATAACCAAACAGGATCACGTAGCATGTACCGTTCGACTGTCGTAGTAGAAACTTTGGGGAAGACTGATTGAAGCAGACGGCAACGAAGATGGTGGTAGGCAGCACTGCCCGACTTGGATGGAAGACGACCCGTGATGAAGAACTTGAGCAGTCGCACGGAGCGCTTCCCAAAAACCTTATTTGCTCTCTCCCGTACAGGATCACAAGGGCGAGTGGTTCCGGAGACCTGTTCTTCCGTTCGTCGGTGCACGCCGGCAAGCGGGATGGAGTAGACTACGGTGACGGTGCAAGTAGAGAGGATGGAAAAACCCTAGATTGATTTTTGGTGGTATTGTGGCGGTAGCCACGCATGACTTTATATAGAGCAGCTCAGGAAACCCTAACGGAGGCGAACGTGGGCCGAGTCCACGTTGCGCATGTTCGAGTCGTTTACAGTAGCCCACGATCCGGGAGCGACCCGAATAAGCTAACCGTTTGACACGTTTGTCAAAACCTCATAATTTTCCTGAGCAGCAAAATAAAGCTCGGCTCGACGAGATTACCGCAACCAGCGACGCGCGCATGCATCGTGACGAGACGAGCGGGCGTGCGTGCGAGCGGCAGCGTCGTTGGAGGAGGAGCGTGCGTGTGTATCTCTCTTATTGCCATTCACTTACAAAGTGGTGCAACACTCCACCGTATAAGGTGGTGCAACTCTCCTTCAACTTTCCATGTGGGACTAAACTTTAGCTCCCACTCCACTCCCATGTGATCTGCCACAAACATGGTCTCAAACACATATGGCTGCCACAAATTTGGGCTTTGAGATTTAGGGAAAATCTGAAATACACATGGTCCTAAATGGATTAGCCTCATTATTTCTAACAATCCCCCACCAGATCTTAAATGTCCATTTGAAGGTTTTCCAATCCTTACTACTTGTTTATATACCAGTGTTTTAGTAGAGACTATTAAGTTGAACTTCCGCCTAGAATCTTGAACTACGTCTATCAATAACTTGAACAATGGACGAACCTTGAATTGCAAGTTTGGTGCCAGTAGATTTCACTCAAAATCATAACTAGTACCTGGCTGCCAGTATCCTACCCCACGGGTTGGAGCATATGCATCATACTCCCTGGTCTCTTCATGAGTTTACTAGAGATCACCCAAGTCTTATAGACCGCGACGTTTACAGTCGAGCTCATATAAGTGTGTTCTTTCAAGAATGCCCTATAGGACGACATCTTTGCTAATTAAAGCCAACAGAAACACATTAAGACATGTTGCCAACCCGCCTTACAGATTATGAGAGTTATGCATCTTCACATAGAGAGGGTTACAAAATACTCTCCACAGTCCACCCACTAGCTTGTTCTTCCCAGGTCCTAATTCACGGGATCTCCGACCACATAGATTAGGTTACCACTAGGTGTGACATCCATGGGTCTCAACCCCATCTCCCTCGATGCACTTTCTATAACATTTCGTGATAGTCCCTTTGTAAAAGGATCTGCTAGGTTTTTATCTGTTTAAATATACGTAACAGTTATTACTCTAGAATTTTTCAATTTCCTGACAGATTTCAAACGTCTCTTCAAGTGTCTTGATGACTTCGCGTTATACTTAGAATTGTTCACTTTGACAATCACAGTTTTGTTGTCACAATTCAAAAGGATTGTCGGCACAGGTTTCTCAACCACAGGCAAGTCCATCAAGAGCTCACGCAGCCATTCTGACTCAACAGTGGCTATGTCTAAAGCAGTAAGTTCTGCTTCCATAGTTGACCTCGTCAATATGGTTTGTCTACGAGACCTCCATGAAACTGCGCCACCTCCAAGGGTAAACACATACCCGCTCATGGCGTAGAGTTCATCAACGTCAGAGATCCAATTCGAATCACTATATCCTTGAAGCACAGTAGGGTTCCCTGAATAGTGAATCCCATAGCTCATTGTACCACATAGATATCGCATGACCCTTTCAAGTACATGCCAATGATCAATATCCGGGTTAGACATGAACCTACTCAACTTGCTAACAGCAAAAGAGATATCGGGTCTTGTAGCGCTTGCTAAGTACATGAGAGAACCAACAACTTGTGAATATTTCAGCTGATCTGTTGGTTCCTTCTTATTCTTTCGTAATGTCAAACTGGGATCATAAGGTGTTGGAGAAGTCTTGCCATCATTAAAGCCAAATCGGCTCAAGACCTTCTCAATATAATGAGATTGCGTTAAATTAATCCCATTCTCGTTCTTAATAAGCTTGATGTTCAGAATCACATCAGCCTCTCCCAGATCTTTCATATCAAAACTCTTTGACATGAAAGACTTGACTTTATTTATCACTTTCATGTTTGTACCAAAGATCAGAATGTCATCCACGTACAAACATAATATAACACTATCGCCCCCACCATGGCGATAGTAAACACACCTACCAGCCTCATTAGTGACAAAGCTAGCAGAAAGTAGAGTTCTGTCAAACTTCCCATGCCATTGTTTAGGTGCTTGTTTCAGGCCATATAAAGATTTTAATAACTTACACACCTTTGTCTCTTCACATTTTACCACAAACCCATCCGGTTGATCCATATAGATCTCCTCTTCCAACTATCCATTAAGGAAAGTTGTCTTCATGTCCATTTGATGAACGAGAAGACCGTAAGAGGCAGCCAGGGATAGTAGTACTCGAATGGTGGTCGGTCTAGCGACAGGTGAATAGGTGTCAAAGTAATCTTTGCCTTCTTTCTGTGTGTAGCACTTAGCTACAAGACACGCCTTGTACTTATTAATAGTACCATCAGGCCTTAGCTTATTCTTGAACACCCACTTACATCCCACAGGTTTACAACCATAGGGTCGTTCTGATAATTCCCAAGTTCCATTAGAAAGAATCGAGTCCATCTCATTTTGGACAGCTTCTTTCCAATCATCTGCATCAGGGGATGCATATGCCTCAGTAATGGATCTGGGAGTATCATCCACAAGGTACACGATGAAATCATTACCAAAGGATTTTGCAACCCTCTGTCTCTTACTCCTCGTGAGAGGTTCATCGTCATCCTTCTCAAGGAATTACTCATGTGGTTGTTCAGAATTCTCAATAGATGCACTAGATTCAGGAAGTATTTCAGAAGAAATCCTACCAATGCTATGCATATCTTTTATAGGAAAGATATTCTCAAAGAATGTTGCATCACGAGATTCCATTATAGTATCAACATGCATATCAGGTACCTTAGATTTAACCACTAGAAATCTATAGCCTACACTCCGTGGAGCATATCCTAGAAAGATACAATCCACTGTCTTGGGTCCGATCATGCGTTTCTTGGGGATCGGTATGTTGACCTTCGCCAAACACCCCTAGGTGCGCAAATACGAAAGTAATGGTTTTCTCTGAACCCACTCCTCATAAGGGGTCTTTTCTTTATTCTTGTTAGGAACTCTATTCAGGACATGACATAAAGTCAACAAAGCCTCCCCCACCATGCCTTTGATAAACTAGCAGTGGCTAACATGGAATTCACCAAGTCAGTTAGCGTGCAGTTTTTCCTCTCGGCAACCCCGTTTGATTGGGGTGAGTAGGGAGGCGTCCTCTCATGAATAATTCCGTGTTCCTGACAAAATTTGTCAAATATTTTAGGAAAATACTCACCACCACGATCCGACCTAAGATGCTTGATCTTTCTCTCTAGTTGATTTTCAACTTCGGCCTTATAGATTTTAAAGTAGTCTAAAGCCTCATCTTTAGTTTGCAACAAGTAAACATAGCAGAATTTAGTAGCATCATCTATCAATGTCATGAAATATCTCTTTTCACCTTTTGTCAACAGACCATTCATCTCGCATAGATCAGAATGTATGAGTTCTAGAGGTGCCAAGTTTCTCTCCTTGGCAGCCTTGTCAGGCTTTCGAGGTTGCTTTGATTGCACACAACTATGGCACTTAGAACCTTTGGCAATAGTGAAAATTGGAATTAAACTCATAGTGGACATCCGAGACATCAAACCAAAATTAATGTGACATAAACGAGAATGCCAAACACTGGTATCATCATTAACACCACCACAAATATGATTCACGAATTTATTACAAAACTCTGAAAGTGAAAACCGGAACAAGCCTCCGAACTCATAACCTTTACTAATAAATTCTCCATGTTTCAAAACAACGACTTTATTAGACTCTAAGACAACCTTAAACCCATCTCTACATAGAATGGAGCCACTAACGAGATTCTTGTCCATAGTAGGGACATGATGCACGTTCCTCAGCTGCATAATCTTTCCGGAAGTAAACTTCAGATCCACCGTGCCAACACCACGAACAGAAGCATGTGATACATTCCCCATTAGGACGGATGAATCCCAAGCGACCTGATAAGAAGTGAACATAGAGATGTTAGCACACACATGAACAATAGCACCCGTATCAAGCCACCAACACGGTGATTGAAATACTGAAAGAACGGTAAATAGATTACCATACCCATCAGTATTGCTAGCGGTCACGATGTTGACAGTCTTGGCCTTTTTCCCTCTGCGGTCTGCGCGTTCTGGACAGTCCTTGGAAAAGTGGCCGGGTTCTCCACAAGTGTAACAAGACAGTTCACTCTTGTCCCTGTTCGTCTTCTTCTTCTTGAAGGTTGTAGTCTTTACAAGATTGTTAAAGGAGGGTTTGAAGTTTCCTTTGTTCTTGCCTATGGATTTGCCTTTCTACACAAAGTTAGCAGTAGCATGACCCTCTCCTTTCTCAGTAGTGTTCTTAGCCCAAGCCTTCTCCTCAACATCAAGGG
Organism: Avena sativa; assembly: GCA_916181665.1. NCBI lineage: Eukaryota > Viridiplantae > Streptophyta > Magnoliopsida > Poales > Poaceae > Avena > Avena sativa. The sequence continues at coordinate 156,841,302 of OV702294.1, read as the reverse complement.
AAGCTATCAGATTTTCAACTGATATCTCCTGTCTCTTGTGTTTGAGAGCTGTGGCAAAGTTCCTCCATGAAGGGGCAACTTACCAATAATGCAACCCGCCACAGACTTGTCGGGTAAGGTACACTTAAGGAGTTCGAGCTCTTTGGCAATGCACTGTATCTCATGATCTTGTTGAACCACAGGAAGGTCCTTTGTCATCTTAAAATCATGAAAGCTCTCCATGATATACAGTTTACTGCCAACATCTGCAGCACCAAACTTTGCGTCCAGTGTATCCTAGAGCTCCTTCCCGTCTTTTATGTGCATAAACACATCATACAGACGATCGACAAGAATGCTCAGAATGCATCCCACAAAGATAGTATTAGCTTCCTCGAACTTTCTCTGATCCTCGTCAGACATAGTTCCTTCAGGTTTGCCTTTACTAATCTGGAACACTTTCATCGTGGTCAGCCAAAGCTCAGCCTTATACTTCCACCTCTTAAAGTGCACACCAGTAAACTTATTCGGCCTCGGTGCATCGGTAAAACTAGTCATTGCTAATTAAGGAAATTGCCTATAATAAGGTTTTTGGATTGTTGAAATATTAGGCATAATTTCCATGATTAATTCCAGAATATCAAGCATGACAAAACCAGCTACTAGCTCATGTAACTCGAACATACTATATGTACTAAACAACAGGATGAACGGAAACAAACAGCAGCTAAACATGTACTCGCAGAACATAATGAATAACCAAACAGGATCACGTAGCATGTACCGTTCGGTTGTCTTAGTAGAAACTTTAAGGAAGACTGATCGAAGCAGACGGCGACGAAGACTACGGTAGGCAGCACCGCCCGACTTGGATGGAAGACGACCCGTGATGAAGAACTCGAGCAGTCGCACGGAGCGCTTCCCAAAAACCTTATTCGCTCTCTCCCGTACAGGATCACAAGGGCGAGTGGTTCCGGAGACCTGTTCTCCCGTTCTCCGGTGCACGCCGGCAAGCGGGATGGAGTAGACTACAGTGACGACGCAAGTGTGTCAATACCTCACAATTTTCCTGAACAGCAAAATAAAGTTCGGCTCGGCGAGATTTCCGCAACCCGCAGGCGCGCGTAGTGACGAGACGAGCGTGCATGCGTGCGTGCGAGCGGCATCGTCGTCGTCGGAGGAGCGCGCGTGTATCTCTCTTATTGTCACTCACTTATAAAATGGTGCAATACTCCACCTTATAAGGTGGTGCAACTCTTTTTTAACTTTCCATGTGGAACTAAACTTTAACTCTCACTCCACTCCCATGTGAGCTGTCACAAACATGAGCCTAAACACATATGGGCTGCCATAAATTTGGGCTTTGAGTTTTAGAGAAAATCTGAAATACACATGGTTCTAAATAGATTAGCCCCATTATTTCTAACAGTTGTTACCTTGGGTGAAGCGGGAGTTGATGTTTTGGTATATATTCGTTTTTGCTACATTGATGTTCTTCAAATACTACACTATATTTTTGCACAAATTTTTGGCTACGAATTTTGGCGAGATCTGGGAAATGTCTCCGCTGAAATTTGTATTTTGCTACACTAATACAAAATTTTCGCTAAATTTGTTCACCGGTTTTTTATACATTAGCAAAAATTTTCCTACATAGTCTCCCGAACTCCGCTGAGGTTTCCTATAAAGTCTATCTTTTTATTTTTTTATCTCATGAACGAACCTTTTTTTACTACATATAGCAAAAACTAAACTTTTTTAGCAAAACGATAATTTGTGAAAGGAAAAAGGATTGGAAGTCAATTTTTTAGAACAAGTGTCAGCGGAGGAGCCGGGGATGGGAGGGAATTATCCTCGCAGAAATGCCGAAACGGCTTTGCGTTTACGGGCCTGTTTGATTCATAGGATAGGAAAAGCACGGGAATAGAAAAAACATAGGATTGCAATGGCATGCCCACTTCATTCCTATAGAAACCCATATGCTAGAGAGTTTGTTTGATTCCATCAAAGGAAAAGCAAAGGATTCTAAAAAAGAGGTTTGAGTAGATGTTAGATTTCCTATGCAATCTAGTGTAAAGGATTTCTTAGGAAAATTTCTTATAGGAATCAATCATAGAATCAAGCAACCATCGTAGAAAATTTTTCTATAGAATTTAATCCTTTAAGTTTTCTATATAAATCCTTCGAATCAAACAAACATGCCCTACGTGTTCATGCTAGTCAAGTGTAGCTAGCTGGTGGGGTCGTCGGTGTACCGTACCTATCAGCCTTACACACACTATACTACGTGTGTTCGCGTCTGTTAGCCAGCCGTCGGTACCACTCACGTACGTATATTAAATGAACACGGGATGAGCATTCATGTCACGGTAACAACCGCACAACAGCAAAATCGTGCACATTCGTGCTGTTAGGTGTGTAGTGAAACCCAACACAGCAGCGAAAAACAATTATCTTTCAGATAAATACTGAAAAGCGTGGACCAAGGAAATCTTTGTCTTTCTCATGCCAGCTGCCTCCGCACTAATTCGGCAGTTCCGTGCCAACCGAAGACGTTCACAATGCACTGCTTGCCTTCCTGTTGACTGTTGACTGTTGAGGAGGCCAAAAAAATATACTACTCTCTCTGTCCTAGAATAGATGTGTTAGGTTTTTTAAATTTTGAACCAATCTATATACTCCCTTCGACCCATATTAGTTGACTTCGATTTGTCAAAAATTGGATGAATCTATATACTAAATAGTGTCTAGATTTATCCAAATTTAGACAAACTTGAGTCAACTAATATGGGTCGGAGGGAGTACTAAATAGTGTCTAGATTCATTTAAATTTTGAAAAATTTAAGACATCTATTTTAGGACGGAGGAAGTACATCGGTTTTCAATTAGACGTTGAAGATTTATCTAGATTCTTATGTATAGTATATAAGTATTTTGAACAAATTATTGACATCTAATTTGAGACATAAAATACTATTCGAAGAAGGATCGCCCCTCCGTGGATACTCCACTTGACATTATTGTAGATTGTATTACTTCTACTCACTTTGTATTGTATATATTCCCTCCGTTTTAAAATATAAGATGTTTTAGGTTTGTAAAGAAAATGAATCTAGACTTCTTTTAGTGTATAGATTCATTTCAAAGTTGAGTGAACCTACGTACTAAAACAAATCTAGATTCATTTTCTTCACAAACCTAAAACATCTTATATTTTGAAACAGAGGGAGTATTAACATTTTTTTTTGAAAGTTCACATAGTTTGAATTGTCACAAAAAAAGCCTTTTTCTTCTACATGGATGTAGTACTTACTTCCATAATATTTTTTTTTATTTCTTATTCATACATGATTTTTTTTCTATATGATATTTCTTTACGATATGTTACGAAATAAATCCGTCCATCATTAAACAATCACAAACTGAGACCGAGAGTATGCTTCTCTTTTCCTCCCTACTAGTTGTTATTGTGCGCTAGTTCTTACCTTAGTCAAAAATATTTTCATGTTTTACCCTAACATTATGACTGTTTTTACCTTATTATTTATATTGTTTTTCTCAAAAGTGACAAGGTTGGCCTACTTTCTTTTATATGTATTATTCTTCCGAGGAATTTGTGAAATGTATAAAAAGACAAAAAAAGTCTCATCAATAGTCATATTGAAACATCGGAAATCCCTCTAAAAAAAGAAACATCGGAAATCCACCTATAGATCTACTTTTACTCACTCGAATTATAAAAGAAAGACACACACTTTGGCTGAAGCTCCTTGGAAAAGAGTAAAATAGTTCGTATTGTTTCCACGTGTCATGCATGTGTATTTGTGTTAATTTGCCAATTGTAGTCCGTTGTTCGTCGTTGTACCGTACCTATCGGCATTATGTATACAGATCGACGCGTACGTTAGCCGTCGGTTACCACTAAGGTATCACAAGTTTCGTTCTCTTGCATTATACAGTATACAAAGACATGGAGCGCGAGCCAGACATGGAGCGAGCCTGCTCCACGACACGAGGATGTACGTACTCAGATTCGGGAGGAACGTTCCTCTCACCGTAATGAATCCGTACTCAACCTATCCCAACAGCAAAATCGAGCGGATTATTTGTGCTCTCAACCGAACACATCGGAAAAACAAATCGTACGTCTCTCCGACAAGTACTAGCAGACGGACTGAAAGAAGAGTGAGCAATAGACAATTGGCGTGTCGTCGTAGACCAAGAAACTCTTTGTCTAAAGCAGTGGAGTACAACCATCGTATGGAACCAATGCCATTTTTCCAAAATATATTTTGATGGCATGTGACTATATGAGAACGACCGGGTCACCGGCCGGGTGGCAGATCCAAAGTTCACGTCGTCTCAGGCTCGAGAAAGAACCATCGGGAGGAGGTGTCACTGTCCACAGTGCAAAAAAGCAGCCTTTTCTCTTTAAATTCAAGTATAAATGTGTCGAAGAAATGGTGATCTCATTTTAGGGGTACATTTAACAAACACGACCGTTGGGCGAGAAGCCAACAGCGGAACTGCAGATGGTTGGTATCTGATGCACTCGACAGCATTTTATGTACTACTCCTTCTCTTTCATAGTATAATATGTTGTAGCTTTTGTAAAACGAGTTGCCTTTTTGTGTGTAATTTTACTCTCAATCTACACACTCAGAGGTATCTAGATTGTTTCACAAAAGCAAAAAACATCTTCTATTTTAAAATAGAGGGAGTATCACGCATCATGACCGATGCTCATTTCAAATATACAGACGATCGGTGCAATGTGCACGTCCCAACTAAACCAAACACGCCTAAAATAACCGATTCGCCATTGCAGGATGACTACGAAGTAGTAAGATTTACCACAAGTCGTTGAGCTTGCACTGACATGTCACCTAGAGCCATGAACTAGATAAACCGAGTATACCGCCGTTACGAAATAATTGAAGTTCGGTCATGCCGAAACGGGCGTTGGCATTGTACTCATCTCTTCCCTCCTGGGGGCATCATCTTGGAGGTCCAGTCATTGATAGACAGTGTCTTGTTTTCAGCTAGGTGGGAGTGCGGCCTCGGGGCTTGTGTGGAAGCCGAAGAAGCGGTCCGTAAATCATTTTCGAGTTATTTGGTGTCGGGTTTAGCCGCTTGGGCGGCAAACAGGGGTGCTTGACCCTAGGATGGTGTGGATGTTAGAGTATGCATCTGCATCGACATGAATGTTGGCCGCTGGCTTTCTGGGCCACCATTAATGACGTCATCTCGGACTCTAGGTCAGCATACAGGGCCATGTCTTTGTAGGGGTTCGTAGCATGGAAAACAAAAAAATTCTACCGCATGCACACAAACAAGCCAAGATCTATCTACTAGATTGTAGCAACGAGTCGATAGAAGAACTCACCCTCGAAGATTTCAAAGCGGTTAACGAGAGCAGATTCTCGTGGGTGATGTAGTCATACTCTTGCCGATCTCAAGATCGCGTAGACGATCCTTCCGGCGTTGCGTTCCGGCAGCGCTTCCGCAGTCGGTCACACGTTCGGTACTCGATGAAGACCTTCCTCTCCCTTGTTCCAGCAGGCAGCGGAGGTTGTAGCACTCTCCTCGTGATTCCGGCAGCACGACGGCGTGGTGTCGAAAGTAGAGGGAAGATATCGCAGGGCTTCGCCTAAGCCGGAGCGAGTATGGTGGAGTAAGAGAGGGCCTTGGGGATCTACGGATTAGAGGCACCAAGGGGGTTGGTGTAGCCGGCGGCTAGGGTTTGGGGAAACCCTAGTCGGCGACTTGGAGGAGCCCTAGGCGGCGGCAGCACTTGGGGTGGTGGCGCTAGGAGCTAGGGTTTTGGGTGTGAGGGGTAGGGGGCGCCCTACCCCTTCTTATATAGGTGGGGAGGCGGTTTAGGAGGAGGGAGTCCTCCTCCAACTCCTCCTCCTTGGCCGGCGGGTGGAGGGAGTGGGACTCCTACCCTAGGTAGGTTTCCTACTCTCCCTCCACCAAGCAAACTTCGGATTTGACTTTTCAAATTGGCGTTTGACTTTCAAACTTGGATTTAATTTCTCTCTTCATTTTGCCCAGCCAAGTGACCTAGTACATGATGCAATAATTCCACATTGGCATGACACATCCATGTACCCTTCCCTTCCGGAGTGCCGGACCTTCTAGACCCTTCTAGAGCATTCCTGGTGAAAACACCGGAATCATTTCCGAACTCCGAAACAGGACTTTCCTTATATGAATCTTATTCTTCGGACCATTCCGGATCTCTTCGTGATATCCCGGATCCCATCCGAGACTCCGAACAACATTCGGTCTCTTACTCATCATTCCATAACTACACAACAACATCGAATCCTTAAGTGTGTCTCCCTACGGTTCGTGAATTATGCGGACATGACCGAGACACTTCTCCGATCAATAACCAATAGAGGAATCTAAAAATTCATATGGCTCCCACATATTTCTATGATTACTTTGAGATCGAATGAACCATTTACATACGATACCAATTTCCCTTTGTCTAACGATAGTTTACTTATCCGAGGTTTTGATCGTCGGTATCTCTGCATACCTAGTTCAACCTCGTTACCGATAAGTACTCTTTTCTCGTTCCCGTGATATGTGATCCCCTGTGAGCCAGTCACATGCTTGCAAGCTAATTGGATGACATTCCACCGAGAGGGCCCAGAGTATATCTATCCGTCATATGGATGGACAAATCCCACTTTTGATCCATGTGCCTCAACCCATACTTTCCGAACACTCAATGCCACCTTTATAGCCACCAAGTTACAGTGTGGTGTTTGATGTCATCAAAGCATCCTTCCGGTGATGGTGATTAGCATGATCTCATGGTCTAAGGAATTAGGTTACTATGTATCAGAAAGCTTATAGCAAACGAACTATTGAAATGACTTGATCTTTATGCTACGCTTATCTTTAGGAGTATGTCTATCATACCATTCTCCTAATGATATGATCTTGTTATTAATAACATCTCAATGTTCATGATCGAGAAACCATGATCATCTATTAATCAACAAGCTAGTATTATAAAGAGGCTTTACTAGGGAATCTAATTTAGCTTACAAATCACACAAGTATTAATGTTTCCGGTTAATACTATTATAGCATGAATATAAACATTTATCATAAACACAAAGATATAATAATAACCACTTTTATTATTGCCTCTAAGGCATATCTCCAACAGTCTTGGCCTTTTAAGTAGGACGTATGCGGCTATGTACCCACGCCTCCTTCCATTTCCACCTATTATCGCTCATGCTCCCCACACCACAACACCGTCAGCCATGGACGACGACATAAGATCTAGGGAAGGGCGGCTAGGATGCCCTCGGACCATGGGCAAGCCCGAGGCGGGGGCCTAAGGCGTGGTCTCCGGTCTTCACGCATCGATCCACACTCGTCACCATCACCATCATCGCAATCATTCATCGTGGACATCGGCTTCGAGTTCGGCATGACTATCCTACTGGACGGGTCATGGGAGAAACCATGGCTCCCTGACAAGTTCGAGAAGGAGTGCTCGATGGTAGGAGCCAACGCATGTCATGTTGCGGGAGAACAACTCCGGGAGCCACATCTGGTCCATGGAGGTGATGTTTGACAGCAAAGGCCACATGTACCTCCACCACGACTGAGATCTGTTAACCCTATTGAAATAAATTGTCTAGCCCTTTTCATCAGTTCGTACTATTGAATTGCATTGGCTAGTGCATATAATTCAATATGGTATCAGAGCGGGAGGTCCGCAAGAACACTACTGCAGAATAGGCCATCGGTGACATGCTCAAATAGTCCATTAGTGACAGGCAAAACACCTGTCACAAATAACTAGTCACTAGTACGAGGTTACTAGTGACAGGCACATGCCTGTCACTAGTATGTGTACCAGCGACAGGCATTCACGAGTGCCTGCCACCAGTTTGCGTGTACCAGTGATAGGCTAAAAAAATGCATGTCACTAGTCCGATCAACGGCCGCAAACCCTTAGGATTTTTTTAGTGACATCCCATTATCTTGCCCGTCACTGGTTTGAATTTTGGTAATAAAAAATTAAAGTCATTTTCTACGAATATTCCAGATAACACAATATAAGATATTGTAAAAAATAAATGCATTTTCTGTTGGATTTTTTTGCCTAAATAGGCCCAGCCCATTTATTATATGCCAATAAATTCCTGAAATCCTAGAGGCCCATTTGGCCCATTCATGCAAGGCAAGAGCTGGGACAAATATTTAGTCCCACATTGCTAGTTGAGTGGAAGTTGGACCAGCTTATAAGGTGAGCTCTTCTACCACTTGGTAAAAGGATGAGAAGGAGAAGGAGACAGTTCCACACACGCGCTCCTCCTCCTCGCTCGCCTCGCCACGCCACGCCTCGCCTCGCCTCGTCACGACACGACACGACGCGTGTGCCACGGGTTGCAGGTTGCGGGAATCTCGCCGAGCCGAGCGCTGAAACGTTTTGCTTTGAGTGGAATTTTAATACGAGTTAAATGAATACGAACTGAGTGGAGGATGTCTGGTGGGCTGCCGCCTGTTTGCTTCCGTCCATTCGTTTCATCTTCCGCGCAGTCTGTCTACCTTCCCCTCTGTGCCTATAAGAGAGAGAGGTCGCTCCTCCTCTCACACACACTGCCACACATCCTTTGCGCCTCCGGTTCCAGAGCACTGCACTACCTAGATCTTCCCCATCCCGTCTTGCGGCATGCACCACGAGCCGAGACAGTAGGCCTCCGAGAAGGGTGATAAGGTTTTTGGGGAGCGCTATCGGCGTGACTACTGGCTTCGTCACTGACTCCCTCACGGATAGCGACTGCGGTGACGTCTTCCCCGACGAGGACTTCTTCCCCGACATCAGCACCCTCTTCCTTGACGACATGGCCAATGATGGTTCCAACGCCGACGGTTCCTCTTCTGCTACTATCGTGTATATCTTCTTTCTCAATCTTGTTATGATCGTATCCAAAGTTTTATGCCCTGCAGTTTGTTTGGTTATATGCCTTAATATGTATTCGCTATTTCACATGATTAGTATATTGCCTATTATTCTAATCATGTTTTATCTAGCGTTTATTATGGATAATTCGCTTGGTAAATTGCTCTATTATTCAACAATCCAAAAAACCTTATTTCAGGCAATTTGTCCCAAGTGGCTTTGTTGCTTCTATGAAGCCACCTGTGTTCGAAGGTGTGAATTACAAACGATGGCGTGCGAGAGCAGTGCTCTGGTTTCAGACCATGAGCTGCTATAATGCCATCTATGGTGCACCTGAGGGAGAACTTAATCCCGCTCAGGAAGAGGCGTTCCAAAAATTGATACCACTTTCAAGGCTGCCTTGATCAGCATTCTTGGCGACAATATTTTCGATTCATATCTGTCATTTAGCAATGGCAAGGATATGTGGGATGCGCTCAAGAGAAAATTTGGAGTCTCCGATGCTGGTAGTGAACTGTATGTCATGGAACAATTCTATGACTATAAGATGGTTGAGGACCGCCCCATTGTGGAGCAGGCTCATGAGATACAGTCACTTGCCAGGGAGCTTGAGCACTTCACTTGTGTGTTACCGGACAAGTTTTGTTGTCGGAGGCATTATTGCCAAACTTCCCCAGTCATGGAGGAATTTTGCTACTTCTCTGAAGCACAAGAGACAAGAGTTCTCCGTGATGGATCTCATTGGGACTCTTGATGTGGAAGAGAAGGCGAGAGCAAAAGACACACGTGCTCGAGGTACCGAGGGAGGTTCTAATGCCAATCTGGTACAGAAAAGGAACTTCCAGCCTCACAAGTTCAAGAACAAAGGCAAGTTTGACGACAAAGGAAAGTTCGATGGAAAGAACAAGGCCTCACAGTCCACCAGCTTCAATAAGAAGACTGATAAGAGGAAAGGTGCTTGTCATATGTGCGGTGATCCTAATCACTGGGCTCCTGCTTGTCCCAACCGCTTTGACAAGCGCCAGCATGGGAAGGGCAGCAAGACTGCTAATGTTGTCATGGGCGACATTGAGATGAAAGATGTTGGGTATGGTATATTACCTACCGTTCTTTCATTATGTCATTCTCCTAATTGGTGGATTGACACGGGCGCTAATGTACATGTCTGTTCTGATATTTCCATGTTTTCTTCATATCAGATCAGAGGGACTCAAACTATGCTGATGGGGAACGGCTCGCATGCTTCTATTCATGGTGTTGGTACGGTCGATCTGAAGTTCACTTCGGGAAAGACCGTGCGCCTGAAGAACGTGCATCATGTTCCCTCAATAAATAAAAATCTTGTTAGTGGATCTCTTCTGTGTCGAGATGGCTACAAGAGTGTATTCGAGTCCAATAAATTTGTAATTTCGAAGTATGGAACCTTCGTTGGTAAAGGCTATGAGTGCGGAGGCTTGTTTCGCTTATCTCTGTCAAACATTTCTAATAAAGTTGTTAATCATATTTACACGAATTTTGAATCAAATGTCTGGCACTCTCGTCTTTGTCATATTAATTTTGGTTGTATGACGTGGCTAGCCAAAAATGAATTTAATCCCTGATTTCACGACTGTTAAGGGATCTAAGTGCCAAGTATGCGTGCAATCTAAACAACCTCGCAAGTCACATACGACTACAGAAGTGAGAAATTTAACACCACTAGAGCTCATACATTCCGATCTTTGTGAGATGAATGGTGTGTTGACAAAAGGTGGAAAGAAATATTTCATGACTTTGATCAATGACTCTACGATATATTGTCATGTGTATCTTCTGAAATCAAAAGATGAGACTTTGAGTTTCTTCAAAATCTATAAAGCTGAGGCAGAAAATCAACTTGATCGAAAGATTAAGAGGCTTAGGTCTGATCGTGGTGGAGAGTATTTTTCCAACGAGTTTGATTCCTTTTATGCGGAACATGGCATAATTCATGAGAGGACGCCTCCCTACTCATCCCAGTCAAATGGAGTAGCCGAAAGAAAGAACCGTACTCTAACAGATTTGGTTAACACCATGTTAGACACATCGGGTCTTTCTAAGGAATGGTGGGGGGGGGCACTATTGACCGCGTGTCATGTCCTAAACCGAGTTCCCACAAAGAGCAAAGAAATTACTCCATTCGAAGAATGGGAGAAGAAAAGATTAAAACTCTCTTACTTACGTACTTGGGGTTGTTTGGCAAAGGTTAATGTACCAATCCCCAAGAAGCGCAAGCTTGGACCAAAAACCATTGATTTTGTTTTTCTGGGCTATGTTTTTCATAGCATTGGTTATAGATTCTTGATAGTAAAATCTGAAGTGCCTGACATTCCTGTCGGTACAATCATGGAGTCGACTGATGCGACTTTCTTTGAGGATATCTTTCCAATGAAGGATAAACCTAACTCATCAAATCCGGATATACCTAGTTCATCTAATCAGGAATTTGCTACATTCTCTGAACCTACCATTCTAATTGAATACTCTGAAAGTCCTAAGGAGGATGATAATGAAATTCCTAAAAGGAGCAAGAGACAAAGGACTGCAAAGTCTTTTGGCGATGATTTCATTGTGTACCTTGTCGATGACACTCCCACTTCCATTTCAGAAGCTTATGCATCTCCTGATGCTGACTACTGGAAGGAAGCTGTTCATAGTGAGATGAATTCCATCTTAGCTAATGAAACATGGGAGATCACTGATCGTCCTTATGGGTGCAAACCTGTAGGATGTAAATGAGTGTTTAAGAAGAAACTAAGGCCTGATGGTACTATTGAGAAGTACAAGGCAAGGCTTGTGGCCAAGGGTTATACCCAAAAGGAAGGTAAAGACTTCCTTGAAATTTAGTCACCTGTAGCAAGGTTGACCACCATTCGAGTACTACTTTCTCTGGCTGCCTCACACGGTCTTCTCGTTCATCAAATGGACGTTAAGACGGCTTTCCTAAATGGAGAGTTGGATGAGGAAATTTATATGGATCAACCAGATGGTTTTGTAGTAAATGGTCAAGAAAGAAAAGTGTGCAAGCTACTGAAGTCTTTATATGGTCTTAAAAAAGCACCTAAGCAGTGGCACAAATTTTTTGATAAAACCTTAACCGTTGCAAGATTTTTTGTAAACGAAGCTGACAAGTCATCCTTTGTTTGTATGTTGATGACATACTGATTTTCGGAACCAACCTTAATGCAATTAAGGAGGTCAAATATTTCTTATCTCATTCCTTTGAGATGAAGGATCTGGGAGTAGCTGATGTCATCCTGAACATCAAGCTATTGAGAGATGGTGATGGTGGTATTACACTGCTTCAGTCCCACTATTGGAAAAGATCTTGAGTCGTTTCGGGTATAGCGACTTTGAAAGAACATTTCTTAACCCCTAGTGTTTTGTGTGTTAGATAACAATATCAAGGATTATTTAATGTGTGTTGAAGTGTTGCGGCTCTCTTTGAGAAAAAGGGAAAATGATTCTTCCTTTGGGGGGCGGATAATCCGCCCCCACCAGGGGCGGCTAATCCGCCCCTCCCTCTTCCCAAGCAGGCGCAAGCCCTAGAAGGGGGCGGAGTTTGGCTGGATTTTCCGGCCCCGCCGGATAATCCGCCCCTCAGGAGGGCCGGATAGTCCGCCCCCCTTGCTCATCGTCAAGGCGCAAGCCCCAGAGAGGGGGCGGAGTGTTGGCCGGACTTTCCGGCTTGGCCGGATAATCTGCCCCTGGAGGGGGCCGGATTATCCGCCCCCCAAGATCTTCACCAAGTTTCGCAGGCGCCAGCCCTAGAGAGGGGGCGGAGTTTCCCCCGGAGAATCCGCTCTTGGGGCGGAGTTTTCCCAGGGGGCGGATAATCCGCCCCCAAAGTCGTGCAACGGCCAGATCTGGGGAGGGGGTATTTAAGCCAGCCTTCCCCCTCCTGCCAGACCTCTTGATTCATTCGAAAAAGACAAGATCAGATCTGAAATCTTCATCCAAGAGACCTCCACCTAGATCCACCCAAAGGCCCCGTCCCTTGGGGAATCGAAGGAGGAGAACTCGATCTTCATCATCAGCAATCAAGCGCTTCATCTCCTCTCCATTCACTTGGAGAACCACCGATCTAGTATTTCTTGCAAATACCTAGATCCTTGTTTTCGTTTATATTGATAAACCTTGTTCTTGTGGCAGCTTGTTGTCATCTCGGGAGCCCCCAATTCGGTTGTGGGTGTGTGCCCCGATAGTGTTGTAAAAGGCACCAGTTCCCGCCTCAAAGGGATCCAATAGTGGAGAAGGTGGATCAGGCCTCTCGTGGCGAGATCCATCCGAGAATAGGGTGAGGCCTATTGTGGCATGGTGGTCTTAGAACCACCCACCCCTCCAACGCAGATGTACTTCCCTTAACAAGGAAGGAACTGCGGTAAAACAAATCCCTGTGTCTCCACGTGCTCCACTACGGTTTCCTCGCTCCTCTCTTTACGTGCTTAGTAGTTAGGGTTGCATATAGGGAAATTCTCATAGTTGCATATCTAGACAATTTACTTTATGTCAAGCCTAAAACTGAAAAAGTATTAAAAATTGATTAGCACCTATTCACCCCCCTCTAGGTGCCCATACGATCCATTTCAATTGGTATCAGAGCCCCGGCTCTTATTTCGGGCTTAACCGCCTAAGAGAAGTATGGGTTCCAAGGTAGATGGGAATGATGCTCCGGAGGTAGTCACCATGAACGATCTCAAGACGTTGGAAACAACCTTGGTGAGTTCAATGGAGGATAATGCGTCAATTGATAATGCGTCTCTCCACATCCACAACATCACCCCCATCTAACTCTGAGGATACCACTCCGCAATCCAAGGAAACGGGAAAAATTGTTTCCAAAGATAACGAAGTGGTTGGTGATGATACTAGCAAGAGTTCCTCCTCGAAAAAGGATAGCGGTAAGGATGGATACAATGAGGTCTATCATGTGTATTCTCCGGATCCACCTATCCCTCACCCACATATACATAATAGGGGTGATCCACCCAAACTTTCTGCATCTACTTTTTCTCAATGGCAATTTTTGATGAAGTCTCATGTGTGCAGCTCCTCCATTGAGTTGTGGAAAATCATAGAAAATGGTCTCCATGTTGGGAACCCCAACAATCTCACAAGAAGAGAAATTGTTGATAGCCAACTCAACGCTACAGCTCTACACATGATACAGCTTGGTGTGGGTGACAAGGATATGCCACACATTCAGCATCTTAGCACAGCTAAAGAAGCATGGGATGCCCTCACCGAGCTCTTCATTGGAAATGAAAGTATGAGAAGAAATAGATATGATGCTTTGAGCAACGAAGCTGAAGGATTCTATATGTTGGATGGAGAAGACCACGAGGACATGTATAGGAGGCTCAAGGCAATAGCCACAACCTTCAGAAACCACGGTGCAACTCATGTTGATGATGCCTGGATCAAGCGCAAATATGTCAGTGCTCTTATGCCATTTGAGCCCACAGATTTGAAAAGTCTCCAAGGTAGGCATAACTATCACCTCATGTCATCCAATGAGGTAATGCAAGAAATGGATGCTTTCAAAGTGGCTGCCAAGAATGCCGAAGATGCTCGTGCTCGAGCTATGGGGATGCAAAAGGGGGTCAACATGGCCATGAAGACTAGTGTGATTGAGCATGATGATTATGCGGTAGAAGGTCTGGACTGTCCCGAGGATATAAAAAGGATCCACGGACAATACTTGGCTCTTTATGCAAGAAACTTTTGGAAAGATCCAGCCAAGGCTAAAGCTGAACTAGAACGCAAGGGTGGAGCCTATGGAAGAAAAGAAAATGGTCCCAGGCTAAGAACATGCTTCAATTGTGGTGACTGGCTACACTTTGTAGCTGAGTGTCCATATCAAAGTAGGGAAGATAATGGAGGAAGACTTATCTTCAAGGACAAGTCAAAGGCTCCACGCAAGAAACAATTTGTAAAGAAGAATGCTCCTTTCAAGAAGCAACCTAAGATTGTTCTAGTGGTTCAAGAAGAATATTCATCGGGAAGTGAAGGTGAGGATGAGGATGATAACACTCAAGAGGTGGCTGCTATAGTCACCACATCTACAGCAACATCTCTCTTCGACTCTCCGAATGAAAACATCATCGACAAGAATGCTACTTGTCTCATGGCAAGAAGCTCTGAGGTAACGACTTCTAACTCTTCTTTTCCTAAGGCTATGATTGACATGGATGATCCTACTAGTCTTAAGGTTAAAGAAGAGATTATTGCTTTGAATTACTTCTACACTAACTTGCAAGGTGAGAACAAAGTTCGTTTTGAAGCTCTTATGGATCAGCTGGCCCAAAACGAATCTCTCCTCGAAGAAAAGGGCAGAATTGAAAGGGAGGACGCAATGGAAATTACATCCTTAAAAAATGCTCTTGAAGAAGAAGAAGAGGCTCGTGTATCTCTTGAAGAGAGGCTTGAGTCTATTGAAGAGTCACATGAAGAAATTGTGACTAAACTTGTTAGGGAACGTGACCATGCAAGCACCAAAGCAAAGAAGTTAAAGAAAGAAAAGATTGACTTTGGGGCTGCTCATGATAGACTCTATGAGGAATTGGAGAAACTTGACAATGCTCACAAGGCGTTGAAAAATGATTTCTCCATTCTCAATGAGTCACATGATCAGCTTCAAAGTCGATTGGCCAAATATGATGTCCCTAGCTCATCCAACTTAACATATAGTCACAAGGAAAATGCTAGTGTGGAAAAATAAGTGATCAAGGACACCACTCCCAAGGACAAAGGTGTACTTGATGAGGTTCTTGACAAGCAAAGGTCAAATCATGGTAAAGAGGGACTTGGGTATGTCTCCAAGTCCAAGACAAAGAAAAACAAGAAGAACAAGTCCAAGAATGTGCAATCAAAGACAAGCACCGCTGAGAAGAATGTCACAAAAGATAAGACTAACAATATTGGTTTTGCAGGGTCTCACAATCCAAATTATGAACTTTTTTGTGATGATTATGGCGATGTTTATGCTTATTATGTCGGTCCCTTTGATGAATATATTGCTTGGTCTATTTGGGTCCCAAAGACCCTTGTTACTAACATGAAAGGACCCATTAAAAATGGGTACCTAAAACCAAGAAGTAATTCTCTTGTAGGGCTATGCTTCCGGTGGGTCGAAATGGGTGCTGGATAGTGGATGCACTAGTCATATGACCGGAAGCAATGAGATCATCTCGGAGATGCGTCCAAATCATGATAATATCAGAGTCTCCTATGGTGATAAGTCTAAATCTCAGGTATTGGGTCTTGGCAAGGTTGTGGTTGCCCACGATCTCTCTCTCGTGGATGTCATGCTTGTTGAGACCCTCGGTTACAACCTTCTTTCTGTTCGTGCCCTTGGCAAGATGGGCTTTGCTATTTTTATCGATGATGATTTGGTGGTACTCTTATGGAGCAAGTCTCTAAAAGTCGCTTTCGTTGGATACGTCGAAAATGACCTGTATGTGGTGGACTTCTCGGGGAAAACCACTTTGGGTCCGATGTGTCTATTCGGAAAGGCTGACGTGGGCTGGCTGTGGCATCGCCGTTTAGCCCATGTCAACATGAGAACTTTGCAAAGTCTCCAGAAGGGTGGCCACATCCTTGGACTAAAAGAAAATGTCTCCTTTGCCAAAGATTGCGTTTGCAGGGCTTGTGTTGAAGGAAAAATGCATGACTCTCCCCACAAGAGAAAGACTATTGTGTCATCAAAGAGGATCTTGGAATTACTTCATGTGGATTTATTTGGTCCTCCCTCTCATGCAAGTCTTGGTGGGAAGAAATATTGCTTGGTCATTGTCGATGATTACTCGAGATATACATGGGTTTATTTCTTCAAGCTAAAAAGCGAGACTCAACAAACTGTCATTGACTTTGCAAATGAAGTCCAACGTCAACACAATGTTCCTATCTTGGCAATAAAAAGTGACAACGGCTCCGAATTCAAGAACTACACTTTGAATGAGTTTCTTAGCGAAGAGGGGATTAGACATCAATATTCCACTGCGTACACCCCTCAACAAAATGGTGTAGCCGAGAGGAAGAACCGGACGTTGATGGATATGGCAAGATCAATATTGGCTGAATTCAAGTCTCCTTATAATTTTTGGGCTGAAGCCATATCCACTGCTTGTCACTCTTCGAACCGGCTCTATCTCCAAAAGATTTTGGACAAGACTCCTTATGAAATACTTACCGGTAACAAGCCCAACATCTCATACTTCAGGGTATTCGGGTGTAAGTGCTTCTTTCTTATTAAAGGTGTCTGTTTGTCAAAATTTGAATCCAAGGCTTTAGAAGGTATTTTTGTTGGTTACGGTGCCGAATCCCACACTTATAGAGTCTACAACAAGCTCACTAGGATTGTTGTAGAATCTTGTAGTGTGGAGTTCGATGAAAATAACGGCTCCTTTGTAGGGCAAGTTGATGTTTGTGATGTAGATGTTGAAATACCCCAAGATGCCATAAGAAGAATGGGCGTGGGATTTTTCCGCCCCATTGAGGAACCCCTTGTGGCGGATCGGGAAGGACAATGCTCCACTCATGTGGAGCCCTCATCTACACAAGATCAACAAGCTCCTACTGTTGGAGAAAATCCTGCACCAACACCGCAACCTACTGAAGATCATCTGTCCCCTGGACAAGTTGGTAGTCCCAGGCCGGACTATCTGCCCCCTACAAGGGGCGGACAATCCGCCCCTGGCACTCTAACTTGTTCCACAGGATTCGGAGGAGAAGTCAACAACTCTGAAGGTCCCAGACCGGATTCTTCGGCCCCCGAGGGCGGATTATCCGGCCCTGGGTCTCCAACTCCTGTCAGGCACTCTCAGGAAGAGGGCCCTGGTGCTTCACCTCCCAGGCCGGATAGTCCGGCCCCTCCAAGGGGCGGATTATCTCGGCCCTGAAGAACAAACTCAGCAACAATCTTCTGGTGTTAATGCAGATCAAGATCAAGGGCAAGACAATGATCAAGACAAGGATACAAATACTGAATCAACTCCTTCTAGAAACAATAAGGACATTGAGACTCGTTGCAAGGCTCGTGCTGATCGGAACCTTGAACTAAGGGGTCACACTCTTGACAAGGTTGTTGGTGATTTACGAAGACGAGTATCTACTATAAGAGAACTTGCAAGCTTCTGTGATCATCAAGCTCACATTTCCATGGTTGAACCGAAGAAGGTCTTTGATGATCTTGAAGACCCCGATTGGGTTGTTGCAATGCATGAAGAATTAAATAACTTCGAACGCAACAAAGTTTGGAAACTCGTAGAGAAACCCAAGGACTGCCGCAATGTTATCGGTACCAAGTGGATCTTCAAGAACAAACAAGATGAGAATGGCATTGTTGTGAGGAATAAAGCTCGTCTCGTGGCTCAAGGATTCTCTCAAGTAGAAGGAATTGATTTTGGCGAGACTTATGCTCCTGTGGCTCGTCTTGAGTCCATCTGTATCCTTCTTGCATATGCGGCCCATCATAATTTCAAATTACAACAAATGGATGTTAAGAGCGCTTTCCTTAATGGTCCTCTACATGAGTTAGTATACGTCAAGCAGCCCCCGGGGTTCGAGGACCCCAAATTTCCGAACCATGTCTACAAACTCGATAAGGCGCTCTATGGCCTTAAACAAGCCCCACGTGCGTGGTATGAGCACCTTAAAGAACTTTTGCTGGACCGTGGATTCGAAGTTGGGCAAATCGACCCCACTCTTTTTACTAAGAAGGTTAATGGGGAGTTTTTTGTATACCAACTTTATGTGGATGACATTATTTTTGGCTCTACTAACCAAGCTTTTAACGATGAATTTTCAAAGCTTATGACTGACAGGTTTGAGATGTCCATGATGGGTGAGCTGAGGTTCTTTCTTGGATTTGAGATCAAACAACTTCGAGAGGGAACCTTTATTAACCAAGCTAAGTACATCCAAGATATGCTCAAAAGATTCAAGATGACGGATCTCAATGGTGTTGCTACCCTATGCAAACAAAGTGTCATCTTGAGCTCAATCCCAAGGGTAAAGACGTGGATCAAAAGGTATACTGATCCATGATCGGCTCTCTTCTTTACCTTTGCGCATCTAGGCCCGATATCGTGTTAAGTGTAGGAGTGTGTGCAAGGTACCAAGCCGCTCCTAAAGAAAGCCACTTAGTGGCGGTCAAACGAATCTTCAGATATTTGGTTCATTCCCCGAATTTTGGGTTATGGTATCCCAAGGGTTCAAGTTTCTCTCTATGTGGTTACACTGATTCAGACTGGGCTGGTGACAAAGATGATAGCAAATCAACCTCTGGTGCATGTCAATTCTTGGGCAGGTCTCTAGTGTGTTGGTCTTCAAAGAAACAGAACTGTATTTCACTCTCAACCGCCGAAGCTGAATATGTTGCTGATGCAAGTGCTTGTACCCAATTATTATGGACGAGGCAAACTTTAAAGGAATATGGTGTCAATTGTGACAAAGTGCCTCTATTATGTGACAATGAAAGTGCTATCAAAATTGCTTACAATCCCGTGCAGCATACAAGAACAAAACATATTGAGATTCGCAACCACTTCATTCGGGATCATGTTGCTCGTGGTGATATTGCCCTATCTTTTGTGAGCACGAAGAACCAACTTGCTGATATTTTCACGAAGCCCCTTGATGAAGCAAGATTTTGTTATTTGAGGAATGAGCTAAATATCATAGATTCAAGGAGCTTGGCTTGACTATCCTTGCACACTCACCTGCTCTTATTCATGTATTTGGTTTAGATGTGGGCATAGACATAGGGGGAGTGTGGTCCTAATTGATTGGGCCAACCCTCCCCCCATAATGCCGAAAGCAAGAAAAATCATTTCCCTTAATATCACTTTGTGATATGTGGGTCATCGATGAGCATTGGTTTTGAACTCAAGATACATCTTCGCAGTGTCATGCCATGCGCTCCAACATGGTGGCTTCGTCCACCGCCCTCTTCCATGAGAAGAGTTGGTTTCTAATGGGTCTCTTTGGATTTTCTTGCATATTTCTTGTTCTTATGGAAAACACACTCAACTTTGGTTTTTGTTTGATTTGGTTCTTGCAAATTTGGGTGTGTAGTACCTTCTCCATTAGCATCGCTCTTCTTCCTTTTTGGCGTTTCGATGCCAAAGGGGGAGAAGTAGTTCTATTAGGTCTTGTGGATTTGCAAGGGTCGGGCACAAGCACTCATCTTTCTATTGTTTTATTTGCTTGCTTGTGCTCTTTTTAGCATGAACTTATTTGTTATTTGTGCTTGGATTATGTAAGACTATGTCGTGCTCCACTATGTTTGCAAGGGTCGGGCACAAGCACTCGTCTTTCCGTTGTTTTATTTGCTTGCTTGTGCTCTTTTTAGCGTGAACTTATTTGTTATTTGTGCTTGGATTATGTAAGACTATGTCGTGCTCCACTATGTTTGGTATTCATGGAATTCTGGATTTATCTATTGTGGATCTCATGGAATTCTGGAATTATCTATGGAGCATATTTGATGGCATATGGAATCATGGGATTATATAATGTATGCATCAATGTTGTTGGTATGTGCAGGCTATCAAGCTAATTATTTTCTTTGGCTATAATCACATCCCGGTGGTATGACCTTGTTTCCCAACCCACCCTGTGTCATTTATCTTTGCTATGAAAGTTGTGTTCTCTCTAGTGTGTGTATTTGTATTCAAATGCAAATTTTAAATATGCACACATCTAGGGTGAGCGTCTTTCATTTTTAAGGTGGCGTTAGCCGGTTTCATTGCAAATCCTAGTATTGTCATCTAACACCAAAAAGGGGGAGATTGAAAGAACATTTCTTAACCCCTAGTGTTTTGTGTGTTAGATAACAATATCAAGGATTATTTAATGTGTGTTGAAGTGTTGCAACTCTCTTTGAGAAAAAGGGAAAAGGATTCTGCCTTTGGGGGGCGGATAATCCGCCCCCACCAGGGGCGGCTAATCCGCTCCTCCCTCTTCCCAAGCAGGCGCAATCCCCAGAAGGGGGCAGAGTTTGGCCGGATTTTCCGGCCCCGCCGGATAATCCGCCCCTCAGGAGGGCCGGATAGTCCGCCCTCCTTGCTCATCGTCAAGGCGCAAGCCCCAGAGAGGGGGCGGAGTGTTGGCCGGACTTTCCGGCTTGGCCGGATAATCCGCCCCTGGAGGGGGCCGGATTATCTGACCCGCCCCAAGATCTTCACCAAGTTTCGCAGGCACCAGCCCCAGAGAGGGGGCGGAGTTTCCCCCGGAGAATCCGCTCTTGGGGCGGATTTTTCCCAGGGGGCGGATAATCCGCCCCAAGTGGGGGGCGGATAATCCGCCCCCCTCTAGGTGCCCATACGATCCATTTCAGACTTCAAGTTCTCTCCTACACCGTATGATCCTAGTGTGTTGCTTCAAAAGAATCGAGGAAATGCTAGCGACCAACTGAGGATACTCTCAAATCATTGGCTCGCTTATGTATTTAGCTAGTGCCACGAGGCCTGACATCGCCTTTGTTGTAAGCAAACTCAGTCGATTTGTTTCAAATCCAGGAGATGATCACTGGCATGCTCTTGAGAGAGTTATGCGATATCTAAAAGGCACTGCGAGCTATGGCATACACTATACCAGGTATCCGAGGGTACTAGAGGGTTATAGTGATTCAAATTGGATATCTGATGCTGACGAGATAAAGGCCACAAGTGGATATGTATTCACACTTGTTGGTGACGCTGTTTCTTGGAAGTCTTGCAAGAAGACCATTTTAACGAGGTCAACTATGGAAGCAGAACTCACAACATTAGACATAGCCACTGTTGAAGCAGAGTGGCTTCATGAACTCTTGATGAACTTTCCAGTGGTTGAAAAATCAATACCCGCAATCCTTATGAACTACGATAATCAAACTGTGATTTTCAAGGTAAATAGTTCTAAGGATAATATGAAGTCATTAAGACATGTGAAGAGGAGACTGAAATCTGTCAGGAAAATGAGAAACTCTGGAGTTATTGTATTGAATTATATCCAAACATCTAAAAACTTGGCAGATCCCTTCACAAAGGGTCTATCACGCAACGTGATAGAAAATGCATTGAAGGAGATGGGTATGAGACCCACAATTTGAGCTTTCCACAGTGGTAAACCACTCTATGTGATCGAAGATCCCGTGAATTAGAATTGGGAGACAAGCTGTTGGTTAGCTGAGAGGAAAGTATCCCTACTTTAATAAACACTACTCCATAAAGATGCAATACTTTCCTATTCTGTATGGCAGGTTGATTTATTATCTTAATGTGTTCTAAGTGGCTTATCCTAAGCAAAGATGTTGTCCTGCAAAACATCTTTTGAAGAATACACCTATATGAGTCTGACTGTTAAAACGTCGCAGTCTATGAGAGTAGGGTTCTCTCTAATAAACTCGTGAAAGGTCATGGAGTATGACGTATAAGCTCCACCCGCGGGAAAGTCCCACGGTAGCCTAGTATCGGTCAAGACTTTTTGTGAAGCTAGGTTCGCAGCAAACTTGCAGTTCAAGGCATAGTCCACTGTACAAGTTGCGGTCTAGTATAACATAAAGCTCTAGGTGGAAGTTCAACTTAACAGTCTCCACTACAGTACCGGTATATAAACAATGTTTTGGAACCAAAGGCAAACTTTATGTGCCTCTGGGATCTGGTGGGGGGTTGTTGGAATTTTTGCCTAAATAGGCCCAGCCCATTTATTATATGCCAATAAATTTCTGAAATCCTAGAGGCCCATTTGGCCCATTCATGCAAGACAAGAGCTGTGATAAATGTTTAGTCCCACATTGCTAGTTGAGTGGAAGTTGGACCAGCTTATAAGGCGAGATCTCCTATCACTTGGTAAAAGGATGAGAAGGAGAAGGAGAGAGTTCCACATGCACGCTCCTCCTCCTCGCTCGCCTCGCCTCGTCACGACGCGCGCGTGCGCCGCGGGTTGCGGGAATCTCGCTGAGCCGAGCTTTATTTTTTCACGCATGAATGGTATATGAATAGTTGTACAAAAGCTGAAACGTTTTGATTTGAGTGGACTTTTAATACGAGTTAAATGAATACGAACTGAGTGGAGGCTGTCCGGTGGGCTGTCGCCTGTTCGCTTCATCTTTCGTCCATTCGTTTCATCTTCTGCGCAGTCTGTCTACCTTCCCCTCTGTGCCTATAAGAGAGAGAGGTCGCTCCTCCTCTCACACACACTGCCACACATCCTTTGCGCCTCCGGTTCCAGAGCACTGCACTACCTAGATCTTCCCCATCACGTCTTGCGGCGTGCACCACGAGCCGGGACAGTAGGCCTCCGAGAAGGGCGATAAGGTTTTTGGGGAGCGCTATCGGCGCGACTACTGGCTTCGTCACTGACTCCCTCACGGATAGCGACTACGGCGACGTCTTCCCTGACGAGGACTTCTTCCCCGACATCAGCACCCTCTTTCTCGACGACATGGCCAACGACGGTTCCAATGTCGACGGTTCCTCTTCTTCTACTGTCGTGTATATCTTCTTTCTCAATCTTGTTCTGATCGTATTCAAAGTTTTATGCCTTCCAATTTGTTTGGTTATATGCCTTAATATGTATTCGCTATTTCACATGATTAGTATATTGCCTATTATTCTAATCATGTTTTATCTAGCGTTTATTATGAATAATTCGCTCGGTAAATTGCTCTATTATTCAACATTTTCCATTAATATTTCAGATAGCACAATAAGGTGTACCAATGATATGTTCAGATAACCGAATATGACATAATATTTGTGCATACTACCCAGATGTACAATCTCTATCAAGAAAGCAGGGTTGCCAACACATGCAAACGCTAACTCTCACATCATGTAACCCCAAAACAGCCAAAACAGCCTATCTACATTAAAAAAAAGGGCCGCACAATCGACGTGCAGAAGACAAACAAGTAGCTAGACCGACATTGCAATACATGGATCAAGCATCATGTTCACCATAAAGTATGCATCCATCTCCTCCTTGTTGAACACTCTAAGGGTCTTAAGACAAAAACCTGCAATCGTTAAAATTTATCAGTATTGGGAAGAGGATGAACAATATTTTGATCTAGTGAAAGTGAACATTCAACAACAATCTTAATTAATTTGCAGACTACTTCATGTATGATAATACAAGAAAATAAAACATGACATTTTTCTCCTTCATGAATGACTGTCTGTAATTAACGATCTGTGTACATATCAATGGTCAATAATAGTTATAAATCTATCGGCAGTTAACATTGAAGGTTCAAGTTATTTCATAATATCTTGCATCGAAACAAAATAGGTTTTGGTTTATTTGGTCAGGTGGTTGCCATAAAAAAATGGTCTAAATCTAGTGACAGTTGTTTACAATGTCTATCACTACGATTTAGCTTCGTTAGTGCCGCCCTACACGGAAAAAACTAGCGACAGGCATAACTTTAGCATGTCACTAGTTATAGGCTTTCCAGTGAGAGACATTTACATCCGCTTGTTACTAATTAATTTTTTCATCCGGACGATCTCAACAAAAAGTACCAGTGACAGTTATATTTTTATACTTGTCACTAGTAACTCGTATCAGTGACAGGCTTATCCTTGCCTGTCACTATAAAATAATCACTAGTGACATGCATAATTTTGCATGTCACTGACCACCTAGAGGCTATAACCCTTTCTGCAGTAGTGGAATTAAAAAATAAATATTGCGGCTCCCCAAACAAACGTCACAATAGTCCAAAGGGCGAAAGACGTAGGGTGAGTGTTGAAATAAATTGTCTAGTCCTTTCTATCAGTTCAGATTGTTGGTTGTATTGGCTAGTGCATGCAATTCAATACACCCGCGCACAGTTCCTAGAGGTCGGACACATCCTCGTCTTCAACTTCGATGATCACGACATGCTCACCTTCAAGGTCTTCGACGGGACCACGTGTCACCGACGCTACCACACCAACGGCAAGGATGAGGACTAGGCGAGGACGAGATGACGACGCTAGGATTGACCTAGTTTATCTACTCCTTATGTTTTTCATGTACTTCATCTTAAGCTCTAAAATATGTATGGAGGGTCTGGCCGCTATGCACATCCCGACCAACACGATCAAGGGCAAAAAAAACTTTTCGACCCAAATGTATCAAATCATACACATTCCATGTCCGAAATTGGTCGGCCCTCTCGAGATGTCCTAAAGGAAAGACTAAGAGAATCTCCACTCGGCTACCCAGGACGTCGATCCGGACGCCGAATTTAGGTCCGGACGCCGAAAATTGGCCCAGTCGCGTTTCCAAAAACCTCCTTTTGTCCGAATTTGGGCCAACTTTGGTCCGGATTTCCTAGGCCATTCCCAGGATCCCAGAAACGCCCTGGGAAGACCGAACGAAGCGAATTCGCCGAGTGGACCAGCCTGTCAGCGACAGAAGTCGAGTCGTCATCATCCTTCCCACCATTTCCCCTTTTCCCACCCTCGCCGCTACACCCCTCCCGCCCTCGCCGCTGACCTCGGCCTATAAAAGGCGTACATCTCGCCGTCTTCCTTCACACTCTCTCACATCGCTCCCAACTCCGGCGAACTCCAGACGCTCGCACCTTTCCACCTCTACAACTTCTCCGAAAAGCCATGGCCGAGAGATTTCCCGGCGACATCGCGGCGGCGAACGGCCACCACACACTGCAGACGTGGGAAGCCCGGCTGCTCCATGACGCGGGCTATACTGCGCCGTCGGACTTTCGTCTCCCCATTGGCGGGATCCCTATTCCGCCGGTGCAAGCTGACGAGGACATCGCCGGAGAGATCCAGGCGGCTATCGCCGCCATGAAAGACCCGGATATCGCCGAGAATCCTGGCAACCTGGTCTTCCAAAGGCAGTTCTTCGCCGATAGGCGCCTCCAGGATCTCGCCCGACACGAGGGACCGCCGCCGACGCGTCACAATGCGGCGGTTTCGCCGCGCTGGTGGAGCGTTCCAGGGCGAACTCTCGCCGCCGTGATGGAGCACATCAAGGCCGGCAACCACCCCCGCCTCGGCCCGTAGAAGCGGCATCCGGCGGCGGCCTTTTCCTAGTTTGAATTTAATATTTTCCTAGTTAAATTTGATATAATATGTGCGTCCTTGCCCTAATTAATGAAATCCGCCTATATTCGCCCAAATTTCGCCGTGTTTAACTGAATTTAGCCGAAAGTGGGAACTTGTCCTGGAAACGTCGAGTAGGAGGCCGAAAACGAGTTTCATCCGGCCCAAACTTGATCCGGATTTCGGCCTGGGATCGTCCAACGAACGGGGATGCTCTAATGTTGTGTTGGCTTGGGTCCTTAATCATTCCTACTCTACTCACATAATGTTAAGAAAAATATAGGGCCACATCACGCGGCTATGAAGTTAGGGGGGAAAAGTCCACAACAAACCCTGAATTGGTAGATGTTGGGCGATTTAGACCCCCATGTCGAAATCCCTGTTGATTGCACCCTAAACTATGAAATCCCAGTCTAAATCGAACCCTGATTCTGATTAGGCTGGGAAATTAGTCAGAAGTGGGCCAGCAACTGCGCTCCATGCTCACTTAACAGCCGCGACGGGTTGCAAACCGGTACGCGCGGGGAGAGAGAAAGAAATTGGGGAGGGGAAATTAGGGTTCTTCCCTGGCGGCGGAGTGAGGACGGCGGAGTGAGGGCAGAGTGAGGACGGCGGACAATGAGTTGGTCTTCGGGTGGTTCTTCGGCACCTGGCTTCCGTAGAGCCGCCGGTAGAAGGAGAGGGATGGAGGCTAGGTCGTCGGTGCCTTATCAGGAGAACCCGATGCAGTACGAGCCGGTGAAGCTCTACCACTGCAATCCGCGGAGGAAGGCGCAAGGTGGATGTCCTGGAGTGCACAGAACCCTGGTCGGAGGTACTACGCATGTGTGGATGCGATGGTAAGCTCGAATTTTACTGTTTTTTTTGCAATCCATTCTTTCTAGATGAGATTGAAATTCTCTCTGATTCGTTTGTTTCTGGACAAATTTGAACAGAATGGAGGTGGATGTGGATACGTTGAATGGCATGATCCTCCATTGCCCAAGTTTTGGAGTGATTTGCTGGGGGATTTGCGAGATGAAGTGTGGAGGCTGCAGGCTTCAGAATTTGTGCCTCGGCCTGAAGAATTTGTGCCTCGGCCTGAAGAAGATGCAGGAACAGAAGCTATTGCAGAGGTTATGCAAGTCCAGATGATGGAGAAGGATGCAGAGATAGTTCGAATGAAGGCAAAATATGAGAATGTAGTGTTTGTTTTGATTGTATTTCTCTTTGGTTTAGTGGTAGGGAAGATGGTAATGCAGTGAGCTTGTGTAATGTGCAAACTACTATCATTTTGGTTCAGTTTGCAATAATGTAATGAACATGGCCAAACTACTGTCATTTTGGTTTGATGTAATGAAGATGGTAATGCTACATAAGTTTGCATGTGTTATACCAGATTGCTTGTTTGACAACAATGGTACTTGTTTGCAATATTTCATCAATGGTACTTGTGTTATACCAGATTGCTGACAACAATGGTAGTGAAAGAAAGGAAATGTAACCTGGTACTTGTCTGAAGAAATATTTCATAAAGCTGAAGCATATTTCATAGCATTTTTCATCACCCTGGTACTTGTCTGGTAGAACTTGTTTGCAATATTACATCAAACTGTTTGCAGCATTGCAACATCATCAAAATAACTTAGTTCTAAACATGCCTGGTAGAACTTGTTTGCAATATTACATCAAACTGTTTGCAGCATTGCAACATCATCAAAATAACTTAGTTCTAAACATGCCTGGTAGTAATCATGGCTAATAGTTTCCACTGCAAGTGAAGTAGGAGTAGGTTGGATGAGAAGATGTTGCTGGCTTTCTTTTATTTTTTGCTCCAGTAGATGGTCCAGCTTCTCCTGATGGTGCAGTTCTCTTCCTGGGAGGTTTGAAGGTGCTAGCATTCCTGGGAGGTTTAGGTGCTGCTGTAGATGGAGCAGAAGAAGATCTTGGAGCTTGTTTAGGTGTTGATGTAGATGGAGCAGAAGCAGATATTGGACCTTGTTTAGGTGCTGTTGTAGATGGTCCAGTACTCTCTTATTGCTGCAAAAAGGGTCAACACAAAAATGATTAATAAATAAAGGAAATTGCAGCAAGAAATGGATTTTTTCCAGCATGTACCTTATCATTCTTTTTCTTTCTTAGATGAGCATTCTTTTTCTTGCCTCTCTCAGGATTTGCCTTGCACCCAGTACACAAAGGTTGTTGGCCTCCCTGCCTATAGCACACAGAAGCTCACCTTTCACAGCTCCTTTGAAGAAACATCCATCCAGCCCAATTACTTTCCTACAACCTGCCTTGAAACCCTCCTTCATTGCATTGAAGCAAACATAGAAGCTTTGGAAGATATGTTGTTCCCTATCTGTTGGGTCCAAGCACACAGCAACAGTGCTACCTGGATTGCTCCTTAACAGCTCTAACTGGTAATCAAACACTCTTGTGTACTCATTCTTTATACCACACATCAATCTGTCCATCACAATTGCTTTTGCATGCTTGCACTTTGAGGTGGAAACATCAGCAAACATATCCTTGACAACAGTAGCCTTCATGCTTTCAATTTTCCACATAGGATTAGCTAGGATGAAGTGCTCATACCTTTCTGCAATGACCTTGGCAGTTACCAGCTTATTGCATTTGTTCTGGGCACATTGATGAACATCATTGAATGTAATGATCTGGAACCTAGAAGTTCTTGACCTCTTGGCTGCATAAAGAAGCCATGGACAGCCAGGCCACCCACAGTTTGCTCTAACTCTATCACTCTCTGACTTCAAGAACCTGATGCTCCTCTTTGTAACCAGCCCATATCTCCTCAATGCCTTGCACAACTGATTCTTGCTTCTGAATACCATGGTCAAGGCAAAGTGTGGCACTTCACTATCAGTCTTGTATCTTGGGTATTTGCTCTTCCTCTTAACTATTTCCCCATCTGAATCCTCATCACAACTATAGTCTTCATCAGAAGAATCATAATTCCAATCCTCTTCTTCTGCACCTATTTGGTCTTCCATGTTGGCAATGAGCTCAATTGGTACAGCACCTTTTGCATCTTTCCCTATCCAACTCTTAGAGTCCCTCATTCTTTTCTTGAATTTTCTAGCATGCCTTCTAAGCTCAACCACCTCTGAATCTTCACCACTGTCTTCACTGTGTGCAATGTACTCCACATCACTCTCTGAATCAGTACCTGAATTGGCATTGTGCTCTGTTCCATCTGTCAGTAACAAGTACTGCACTTCAGCAGATTCAGTCCCTGCATTTGGACCTTGGGATGGATTATGCACTTGAGAAACTAGAGCTTGAGTGCCAGTACAATCAATTTCATCTTCACCAAGATCAACTTGTACTGGAGTTGCACTTCTAGCATTCATATTTTGCTTTCCTTCTCTGATTTCCTTCTTTTTCTGCTTCACTGGGCTACTGATAACTTGTGTGATCACACCATCTTCATCAGGAACAAACACATCAGTATCTGATTCAGCAGGTTCAGCAGCTGTGATGACAGTGTCAGGCTGTTCTTCATCATCTTCATCAGACAATTCCCATACTTCATTCTCAAAATCACTACCCCCACTACTCACATCAGTGTCTTCCTCACCATGGTACTCGATGTAAACATCAGCAACCCCACCAACACAAATGTAATCTGCCATCTTCACACACCAACTGTCATCATTCAGAAACACTAATCCATCAGCTAGTTCCTTCCCAGGAAGAAGGAAATAGAACTTCATCGAGGCCTTCGGTGGTAAATGATCTTTGGCAAACCCTTTCAATTCCTGGAGAGAGAGTTTGTCCCTCTCTATCTCTGACAGGGCATCATCTCCTCCAACATAATCTAAATTGTTACCAATTCGGACGAACTCCCCTCCATAGTGAAAACAAACATTCAGAATCTCAGTCGGATCCATGTTTGAACTGAGAAAAACAACAAAACGCACAAGTATAAGCCAACATTCCGATCTAGAACACAATCATTACTAAAATCACACCAGAAAAAATCTCCTTTGCAGTGCCCAAATCGACCCATCAGGAACCCTAACCCTACTAGCGCAGATAGATGGTAAACTACGGAGAACTGAGGCAGAGGTAGTGTAGACTGTTACCTTCTTCTACGCCACGTCGTCGCAATGTGTGGATCGTTGTAGCCCCGCCGATCAACCGCCAGTCGCCATTGTCGTCGCCAAAGAAGGTGGAGCGACAGGGGAAGCGGAGAGGACGAGGAGGATTTTTGGGCCTCGCTGGGCCGGCCCAGCCTTTTGTTCGCTGACGCGCCTCGCACAGCCAGCGTTCCCGGTCTCCCTTAGCCACGTCATCAATCCCTGTTTGGCTATCCTTCCCAGGGTTCGATTTAGACTGGGATTTCATAGTTTAGGGTGCAATCGACAGGGATTTCGACGTGGGGGTCTAAATCGCCCAACATCTACCAATTCAGGGTTTGTTGTGGACTTTTTCCAAGTTAGGGGACCATGTCATACGCCATCACAAAATTTAGGGACATGTTTGCCCACATTATTCATGAGTACATTTGTCATCCAATGAACCCAAAGTCCAAGCAAGATAAAAGGACCATCTCTATCGCACACACACACTTTACTCCAAGACGATAAGAATCTCAAGCTAGCTTCAACTCCAATACACCATTAGCTTCACCATAAAAATATACCATTAGCTTCACCAGAAAATACACATTAGCTCAGCTCACACAGTCACACTGACAGTGTGTCAGACACGGAGACAGAAACAAAGGAGGCAGCCAGCCAGGCCGGAGGGAGATCTCCACCCAAGGGGAAAGAATACCAAAAGGGTAGTGCAAGGAAGAGAGAGCGCCCAACAAGACCAAGCACAAACCTTTTTCTCTCAGAGAGGAACCGAACCCTACCAATCCGCCATATATTCCCACGGAAATTCCTCCCCCATTGTTCCCCGGAGCCAGGCACACCGCCGGAGCGGCGAAATGCGGAGGGCAATCATCAACGCCATCCTCTTCACTGTCCTGGCCGTCATAGTCGTGCTGTCCATCTGCTACTTCGTGCGCTGCTACCGCCGCTGCCGGCGCCGCCGCCGCCGCGGGGTGCTGCCCTCGCACGGGGCCAGGGCCGACCGGTTCCAGGCGACAGGGTCCAGCGCCTACGGCGTCGGCGAGGGGGAGGAGCTGCTCAGGTTCCCCGGCGGCGAGGGGCTCACGGTGGCCGCGATCCTGGAGGCGCCCGGGGAGGTGGTGGCCAAGTCGGCGCACAGCACGCTGTACCGCGCCGGGCTCAGTGCCGGCCAGGCCGTGGCGCTGCTCCGCTTCCTCCGGCCGGTCTGCTCCGCGAGCGCCGAGGAGGCGGCGGCCGCCGCGCGGGTTCTCGGGGCAGTGCAGCACCCGAATCTGGTGCCGATCCGCGCGCTCTACGTCGGCCCGAGAGGGGAGAAGCTGCTCGTGCACCCGTTCTACGCCGCCGGCTCGCTCCGGCGGTTCTTGCAAGGTTTGTGCCCGCCGACGCAGAGTTTACTTTTACTTGCTTTGCTCGAGAGCGTGTACGGTGCGCAGCTCCTTTCCTTGCTTTGCTTTCAAGCCAAGTTAGCCTCGAGTAAGACTAATGATGTGAAATGCTTGTCTAATTATTACTGGAATTTTAGTTTACTGATCTATATATGTGACATCATAATTAGCTCTACTTCCTCTCTAGTTTTACCAGGAAATGAACTGAAACTTAGCTTCAGTTTGGTCGATTAATTCTCTCAGTCATCTGATTCAGCGCGAAAAGCGTACTGCCAATAATGCTGCGACGAGTGGGTTTTCTTACTTTTAGCCATGTGTCCTCACTGCTACACTTCGTACTCTTGCCATGGAGTTAAGCAGACCAAGGGACAGCTCAACAGTTCATAAAGTTCTTTGTGAACTTTTACTGGTTGGGGCTGTTAGCTTGGACACTTTGCAAAACATTATTTTCATCTTTCCTCATGGTATAGGAATATAGGATCACCTGTAGCAATCCGTCATTCATTTCCCCGTGTCGTTCAGTTGTACACTTCTTTCTTAACATAGTTAACGATTTTTTTTCTTACCCGCAAAATAAATACGATTTCTTTTCTTACAGAAGGGGAAATGCATCCTTGTATGAAGTTTTATCAAGACTATGTTATGGCATTTATGTGGTTGCCTATTCTGAATTGTTGTGCTCCATGCATCTTTCTGCTCTTGTTTTCGTGGGAGTGGTTGAATTATATGCTCTTACTGAACATAATGGAATTGAGAAAGACCGACAAATACGATAATTGGCTCATATACTAAAAAAAAGAAATATAAGCAGTTTTTGGCTTTTTGCTGCTGCCAACAACTTGAGGCATTTGTGTTTGATCGGGTCAGGGTTTGAAAAGGATGGTTCCAAATGGTTCTCTTTGGTTAATCCATTTCCTGTATCAATTGCAGGCTGGTTCCTACCCACAAGTTTTAGTATTGAGGCCACATACAGTTTTGTGCTCCGAAGTTCGGTCTAAACTAGCTGCCAAAAAAACTTAGCCTGGACTCAGATAGTACCAAATGTTTTTTTTACATGGTTGAAAATGGGTGATTCTGTATGTTGGACTGCTTGCACTACTTGTATCAACCTGTCACTAGCTGGCTTGTTACTGTCAGATCTTAAATCATTATGGCATCTAAATGATGAAGTGTATGCAGTTTCTACAGTTTTTGACTGTTGTCGCTTTTTCCTTCTTACCCGCAGAGGGAATCAACGATTCCCAGAGATGGGAGATAATCTGCAAGCTATCCATCGGCATCGTGAAGGGACTGGACCACCTCCACACGCGATCGCAGAAGCCAATCATCCACGGCAACCTCAAGACAAACAACATCATGCTGGACGCAGATTTCCAGCCCAGGGTAGCAGACTTTGGCCTCCACCTCCTGCTGAACCCCGCCGCGGCGCAGGACATGCTGGAGACGTCGGCCGTGCAAGGGTACAAGGCCCCCGAGCTGATCAAGATGCGGGAGGCCACGCGGGAGAGCGACGTCTACAGCCTGGGAGTGATCCTGCTGGAGATGCTCGCGCAGAAGGATGCCGGGACGCCGCCGAACGACCGCGACATCCACCTCCCGGCCTCGTTCAAGGACCTGGTCCTCGAGAGGAAGATATCGGACGCGTTCGGGTCCGACCTGGTGAGGCAGAGCAGGAGCTCTGGGAAGGAGGAGAGCCTCAACGCGTTCTTCGGGCTGGCGACGGCGTGCTGCAACCCTTCGCCGTCGTTGAGACCGGACACGAAGCGGATTCTCAGGAGGCTGGAAGAGATATCAAAATGAGCTGCCGGAACACCACGCTTGCTAATTAGAAGAAAGGCCTGTGAAGTACACCGGCAGGGTAGTCTTTAGTATTTACTATAACTTATATAAGTGTATTTGCCCCGTTTGTCATTTCTTTTGCTGAAACATAGAGTATGTACTACTGGGGAATTGGAGAATGATCTACACTTTAGGCGCTACTAATATGTATATGTATAGCTTCCGTGAGGAACTCGAGTCATCTGGGGCGGAATACGTCGTGGCTCTGGATAAATCAGGCTTCTGTACAAGGTTCTTCTAACTGTATCCTGTAGGCCTTACATGGAGCGACAATGTTTGCTGATGGAAATATGCACTATTGTTATGATCTAAGTAGTACTATGAAACTAATGAATGGAAGGTAACCAATATGCTTATCTTTTGGGTTGACCGTCTAGCTTGCACTAGTCATCTTTATGCCATTCCCAATGTCACTGTCCTATCAGTTTCATATGTAAACTCCTTGTTCCAAAATAGGCACCGAACGGAGGGTGTCCTCTCTTTTGGCAGCAAACGACATCGTGTCAGCGTCTCTTTGCTATTGGATTGCCGGCCTCAAACGCTCTCCACTTCTACTTTTGCGGACCTCACTAGGAAAGTAGGAATAGGACGGCTGCCTGCAATGTTGAATCAAATCAACCCCTCCCATGTCCCAGTCGGTGTGAAACCCTTTTGGAGGAAATGTACACTCGAAGAACCATAGAACCAGAGCTGGCAGGTTCTGTTTGAATGTCTGCTCCAAAATGTTGTAGCCCCAGTTGCCGGTGCATGGGGACAAATCTGGGCTCGCAGTTCAGTATGTGAAAGAGACATGCCATCAGGCTGTATTGCGGCCACCATGTGGCCCCCAGACATCTTAGCATCATCATGGGGCTGATTATTAGGAAAATGGCACCTTGTGCTGACAGTGTCAGGAACGGACTCCGCATGACGTGCTGGAAACTGTTCCACGATCTTGACTCCGCCAGAACATTGGGAAAATAATAATAATAGCACCTGCTGTAGATTTACTTGAGTACATGTGCTGCTGTCCCCAGCACGTGCTCTTACCACCGTGCGTGCTTGCATAGTCCCCAAAGTCACTGCAGTACAGCCAAGAGCCAACCAATCTTGACAATGGGTGACAGTACAGAAGTTGGAACACACAGTGTAGAGGTCTAAACAGTAGGCTCATGATGTTTACATGTCGGTGTTTTAAATATTACTCCTAGAAAAAAGAATGGCTGGGATGCGGTCAGGAACAACCGTAGCTGAGTTACGGTCACAAACGTATACACAACAAAATTTATATAATCAAAGCATTATGCTGCATAGTTGTGTAGCTTACATACAACAAGCAAGTTCGACTTGACTACAAACGGGGTCTCCCTAATGTTACACTTCATTCATCGGCCCATGGATTCTAGTCATCACATTCACAGGTACTCCCGGAGGCTCTCACCGCTGAGGGTCTCCAGCTCTTTCAGTATCTCCTGGGACAGTGTCTTAACAGGGAGCTCGACGTCCTCGAGCAGCTCGCCAAGGAATGGGATGGTCTCCGGGACGAGAACCACGTACTCCTCCTTCAGATGCTGGACCATGTACCTCACAACCTTCAGGCCCAGCATCTTAGGGCGGACATTCTCACTCCTTGTCTGCATCAGCACCTGCAGTTCAACGAGAAAATTAAGCCAGTTCGTTTAGCATCAAAGCATTGGAGGCCCTTGGTCCATGGTTCGAATATTACTAATTTTAATTAATAATGAATTAGATCAACGATGATTCATCAACCAGTGGCGGTATATTGCTTGGGGTTCCTACCTCATGGTTAAGAGGCTTCCACAGAACATCTGACCGCGCAGTCACTGCCATCTGGCCCAAGCACAGAACAAGAATCTCGTCAACTTCTTCAACTGATGGAGCATCTGGTTCAATAGATTCAGGCGGTTCCACAACAAACTGAGAAACAATGGGCTTCAAAAGAGTCTGCAAATAGCCAAGATACAATCAAAACCAAAAGATTATTAGGCGCAGAAAAGGAAAATGGGCAAATAATATAACAAACATTTCCTGGTTATGATATGGAAAAAAAATAGGGCTGAACCTAAAGGACACCATTTTTAGCAACTGATTATAACATTAAACCAGACAAGTGCATATATGTCTAGAACATACTACTCCATATAATTTACCGGTGTCCGGCAAAAGCATGCTAGATATGGAAGTGGTACAAACATGTAAAACCATATGTACAAAGAAACTAACCTGGAAATTTGAGGAATCAAGGATCTTCTGATCATTGTCATAAAGAAAGCACTTGTGCAAGGATTTCAATATCAGAGTTCTTAGGTTCCACAGTTTTTGTCCAGATAGGCTATCCTTATGTTTGACTTTATTGTCTTCAAGTTTAGCCTTCTTCTTTCGCTTGGAACTGACCAAAGCACCATCTTCTGATAGATATTGTACGGATCCCTCAAGTAGGTACTTGAAGTAAGGTGTAAATAAGGACCTTCGCAAAACAAATGTTACCAATAAGATAAGAGATAATACACTGACAAATAGTAAATAAAATCATGCTTTAGTGGGCATGTAGTTAAGACCATAAAACTTTGCTGGTCGATAATCGGAGAGAAATACAGAAGATCAACACAAGACAAAATTCAACAAACTAATACCCTGGAAACCAAAAGGTATAATTTGGCTGACGTGAGAAGGGTTTGAAATTTCTAGCTAAAGATGACAATGGTTTGATATTTTCTAGCATATGAAACAAGGGTTTGAAAAACCTATTCATGGACAATGGCTGTACATTCCCCAATCAAGTTTTATGGCCAGTTCCCATCAATGTTTTCAGTTTCGTACTCCCTCCGTCCGGAAATACGTGACTTGGATTTTTCTAGATTCGCATGTATAGTATGTAGATACATGTGAATCTAGACAAATCCAAGTCACTTATTTCTGGACAGAGGGAGTACTACTGATCGTGGTATACGATGCTACAACTCTACCGGGGTGGAACAATAAAGATCGTAGGATGGATAGTAATCTGGTGGGAACGTAGTAGGATTGTAGTAGGATTGCGCTACAAGTCTTAATTTCACTGGAATCCCGACACGAATCGAGATCCCACGATGAGCCCAAAACAAAGATCATGTTGGACTTGTGCATGATTTTCCAATGCATTGGTACTGTAATGACATTAGCTAATTGGTCTCGAAAACAAAGTACTAGAAAATCTGTTTGAATACATAATTGTTATGGATATCCATCTTACGTATTTTATTATGATACATAATTTTGTTTTTGAATAAAAGAATCTCATAGTATAAGAATAAACAAGCCCAGTCATGTCAATGAGAACTCGAGTGGGGCTACCCAGAAGACTGTCATATAGATAACCAACATGGATGCAGTAATGACGAAATAAGTTGGTACTTCAGTTTAAAATTCTATCAGAATAAATAAATGCGGTAATAAAATCTAGCGTGAGAGGTCGATGAAATTTAGCTGCAATGCACAATGGGATAGCAATACCTGTGTTTTTCAGCGAGTTGGTTGACCAATTTGTAGAAAACAATTGCACGGTCCATACTTCTCTTTGATGTTGACTGATCAATTTCAGACTCTGCCCATTCAAGACTACGAAGGAAAAGAGGCCTAAAAGTGGACTCGGTAAGCTTCATCGTGAGAGCAATAATGGTGTGGATAATACTTTCCTCCACTAAATTTATATTCTTCAAAGAGTCCAGCTGTTGGCGACGGAGATCAAGAGCTGCCAAACAGTGTTCATAAATTTTTGTATGGTAAGTTCCTACGGCCAACCGGTCCATTGTACTAACTAGACTTTCAATCATTTGGAATGCCAATGACAGGCTTGCTTCTCCACATTTGGTAGCACTGGAGTACAAATCCAGTAAAGATGAAAGAATCAGCCGAACCTGCAATACCAATATATTCAGTAGATTAAAATACAGAGCACATTAATTGTCCATCATATCATCAAGGAAACAATACAAGATATGTTTAGAAGGAACGTACTGGAACTTTCTCTGTCAGTAGCCTCCGGACATCTGCTGCTTTTACATCCAATTTCCCATCAATTTGAGAAGCACATTCAGCATGCAGTATCACTAGATCCAGTATTCCTTCCAAATATGGACTAAGAAATTCCCCAAGCTTTTGGATAATCACCTCAATAGTCGTAAGTACAGATAGCAACATACTTGTAGATTGGCTAGAAAAGCTGGCCATAGTTGTAGTGGAACCATGAGCATATTTTCCACTAGGGCAACATGACACCTGATGTGCTCTCTGCAGCATGTTTTCCATGATAGGACAGAGCTGAGGTAATGCTTTTGACCCAAGAACATTAATCAGAGACCCAGCAGTATTTATTAACCCGGAAGAAGTGATAGCATCACCCGAGCTGATTTGGTTAATTATTGTCACAAGGCACTTGCTATATGCAGGATTTTCAGAGGGATATTCTTTCGCTAGCGTCTCAAGTGAAGAAATAGCAGCAATTTTCACAGATGTGTCCGACTCAACCTCTCTGTCAATCAACTCTAGAATCTTATAGCACAATTCGCTGAAATACGGGCAAGAGCTCTTGTCCAACTGGAGAGCAGTAGACAAAGCGCTGCACTTCAATTTTCTTGATTTCTTTTGCTTGTTCTGGACCATGCTATTCGCCCTTGCAGTTTCGGACAATATTCCAAGTGTCTGTTTACAAATTACAGTCAAATAGGCAAAATGGGCTTTGGGGCTTAGAACAAAAGTAACAAAAAAAAACAAAATTACCTTTCTTTTCACAAGACTTTCAGGATGCTCTAACAACTGAGTAATTCCCTTGAAATATGTTGAAGCATGCATCCATCCCGTAATTATGTTCAGGATAGCATTTGCAGAGTTTCCGACTTCCTTTAGAATATCACCAGAAACGTCCCCTTTTTTGTCTTTGACAGACACGGTGCACAAGACAACTTCCTCCATAAGTGTTCCAAGAGAATTCTACAACAACATGAATATAAGAAATACATAAATCAAGCATGCCAATTTTTTTAGAACAAAAATATATCTGATAAGATATAATGTATAAGACAATACCAGTTTAACTAACTGGAGCACCTTGAGCTAAAAAGAATAAAAAGCAACAGAATAGCAACAAAGCCAACCAAATGAAGTACCTGGATAGAATTAGCAGCTTCCTCAGCTTCAAGCTCAAAACTCAACTCTGTATCTTGCACCTTAACTAGAATAAACTGCATTGCCAGCATAGGAAGCAAGCGTTGTTTATGATGCACCCTGATTTCTTGTAGTAGCTTACAGAGAGAAGGAAACCATAATTTATATGAATACTGGCCTGTCACATTGACTGCCAAATCATATTCCCACTCTAGTGACATGGCACTCAAGGATAGGACACCGTGGCTCTTCTGGTGTTTCGAAAGAGAGTGTGAACACCGCTCAACCAACGCGCAAAATAGATGCATGATCACAGTACTCAAACTGTTTTTTTCTCCTAGGGTCCTCAAAAGGTACATCATGAGGGTCAGGCGCCTATGTTCCGCAATATCAGCCAAAGATTTAATGAATATCTGCAGCAACATTATGCATAGTCCATTAACTTTTGTTATGTTGACAGAAAAGTATAAAGCAAACAGAGGACATCAAAGGAAAAAACAGAACCTGAAGAAGCTTTTCTATACTTGTAGTCTTTGATAACCAACATGGGACTAGTACAGATAATAAATCCTCCATAACACGTTGTGAATGGCTATCGTCCTTCAAAATTGGAAGGCAGAAAATAAAAGGTTAAAGGTGTTCAGAACAAGTACAATGAGGATCCTAGCATTCATTATACAAGGAAATCTAAAACAGCATTAAGTTGCATAAAAAGTATTGAGAACAAACAACCAAGGCAAACATTTAGAGCCTCTCTGATTCACAGGTCGATAAATGCAGGAACAAGGAAAATGCATGATTACAATATCGTGTGCATGTGTATCCTATATGATAATTCAGAGGTTTTTCTTATTCAAAGAAATTGCATAGGATCTTTGGAGGATTTGAATCCTAATTTTTACCAAGTCTGTTAGGATTTCTAGCTCCAAGGCCTGGAGTCATATATGTGGAATTTCTGATGTCTACCCCCTAGTCATATGAGGTACGAAAATCAAGATAAAATTCTCCTATCCACCATGCAATACTGTGAATTAGTACTATTTAGGTTGCTATGTTGTTTTCTCCCAGAAAAAAAGGTTACTATGTTGTTCGAGTCACAAGATTAAATCATTTGGATGTTATCTAGAGAGAACTTTGCGCTCTATTTTTGGAGGAAAATTTCCATCTGCCCAAACTTGTTACCATTCCTTTGTTTGACCTGTGGTACTTGAAACACTGTTTGATGCTAATTCCTACAGTTTTTCAATTATATAGGATTCAATTGTAGATAATATCACGATCCTGTGTCTTTCCTCTTCTGCTTTAAGAATCCTGTGAACCAAAAAGGCCTTACGAGATTTGAGTCAATTAAAACTTGAAATATAGTGCAATGAAATACTTAGGAAAAAAATCCATAGGATACAATCCTACAAATCAAACACCCCATACAAGAATTCTTAAGGATTCCAATCCTCTAAAATTCCTATGAAAATCCTTTGAATCAAAGAGGCTTACCAGTATGATACTACGAATCAGTTAGCAAATTTTTTATTGTTAGTCCCAAAACAATAAGTGTACAAAGTAGAAAATTCAAACCTGTTTCACTGCATCCCCAATAGCAACAAACAAATCAACAATACTTTCTGTAACCAGTTGCGGGAAAGCCTTTGCTACGGATGCAATCAACAAAAATCCATGATTACGAGTCCCTACATCCTCTGTAGACCTTATGCAGTTGATAAAGAGATTTATGTTTCCACTGTTGAGCAGTTTATCCTGCAAAAGGAAATGTAGGCCATTAAAAATAAAAAATAAAAAATAAAAAAAGAATAAAGCAGTACATTTTTTAATGAATATATCTGGAGTAGGAGGTTAAAACTCGGTGCAGTGGATTACTTGGTGACCCGATTGTAGTGTATCAATAATATCTTTAAGAATAAGCAGTACCAACTGCTGGGTTTCCTTCACAAAACTGGGTATATCATGAGTTCCAGAAGAGCCATCATGGCCTTCAGCATACTGACAAACTATCCTTGAAACCCATTGATCAGAAAGGAGTTTTGAAAGAATCTGGCAAAGTGGTTGGAGTAAACATAGCCTGCATGGAATATGACAACATATCAGAATTTAGAACTATACAACACTAAATTATTTGTATTGAAAAAGTGTTTTTGTAACTCTACCTCTGATTCACATCCTTCATAAGAAAAAGAATATCCAGAAGAGAAACAAGAATAGAAGTCACGGGTTTTTCTCCAAAATAATCTTCAAAATGGTTATCGCAGTTAAGTTTCTCTGCCCGCTTTATTCTTTTTAGATTTCCTTTTTTATCACCTTGCGCTAAAATCAATTCAATAAACTTCACAGCAGTGGAAGCATGAACCTGTCATGAGTTGAATTATAGATCAGCTAATCATTGATTACAACTGATAAAAAACATGTATCAAGGGCGATACACAAATATGCATCAAAATAATTGGGAGGAACTTCGCAACCAAGAGTAACTCTGAAAGGATTATATTCAGTTGTTCATAATTAGGAGTGTATTACCTTATCATGTGTGTTTAAAAGAGGAAATAAACCTAAAAATCTTGGTATGCTAGTTTGGTACTGAAAGAGTCACAACTGCCGTGCTGAAGCCACCAGACTTAGAATACGTTTACATTTTACACAGGATTGCATATTTCTACCAATTTCAGAATAGACAAATACACGAAAAGGCATCAAGCTAGAAAACAAAAAGCAGGGAAAACGATCAGAGGAGAAATGTCAACCACAGAATCTGCAAATGGTTCCAACCCGACATGCATCCAGACAATATTCTGGTCATCAAGAACACATTTCTCTAGTTTGTGTTTAGAGCAGTGCATTTGAGAGATGCGCTCTTTAGTCACTACGGCAATACTTTTGGATTTGGATTAGAGACTAACTTTGGTTTCTACTGAACTGATGGACACGCATGTGGCAATGACGCATACAGTGGCAGCGGGCATGCTACTGGACCTTAAGGTGGCTGAGCTCCAGCATCCCCATGGCCGGCGAGTGGCAGAAAAGCTTCAGCAGCCACCCCGGTCTGTGTCTCCTCCGTTCACGAGCAAATCAGCCACACCAACCCCCCTATCCAGTTGACTCAATCCCTCCAGATCTTTAGTTTCCGCCCATTCTTATCCCAAAACTCAAGCATACCCTGCCTATTTCCCCCTAGTGAAGGGGCACAGTAAGCCATGAAACAGCCAGGCGAGCATGGCGAATCAATTATTTTCTGGGTACCCGCCTAACTGACAAATCCTGGATGTCGCTCCTAGTCATCCATTTCAGAGTGCTCGGACGGAATAACAATGTTTAGGTGACGACTAAATACATGTCAGATAGACGTTTTCCCTAAATTATTAGGCATGTTTGGACCTCTGAAACCCTATTTTTGTTTAATTAAACAAAGTAGAAAAATATAAATATAAATATAAATGGAAACTGGGATATGGATACAAACATTAATTCGCAGTAGAGCATCTCGTGTGGCATTTCGAATTTCGATATTCTCAGCTCGAAACATAGAAATAAGTAGCCCAAATACTTTTTCCTGCAAAAGTGAGAGATACAATTATACTTTCAAGTTTAGTTGAGCTTACTAGCAATCTAGCATGTGAAGAAAAGACATGAGTTGAACACAAAATATATGGGCAGATAGGAATTGAAATCAATCACAAGCCACAAAAAATACAAGCGTGTTGAAGATGATGATATATACAATTTCAGAACAAAACACATGCCAAGGAAGATCCCCCCATCTAATTAAATAGAAATGCTCCAATCCATGGCAGCAGGGAAAACGAAAGCATTTTGGGAGGCTGTTCGGAAGAATGGTATTTCTTGGTAAAGTCTAAGTACAAAAAAAATACCAAGAAATACTCACCTTCCCAAAAGGCTGCCATTCTTGGTGACAAAAGAAAATTAGACAGTTATAAATGTAGAGAGTTTGGATCCAACACTGGCAGACTATTTTAATGATGATTGGCCATGGCATCAGTACACCCATATTCCACAAGCTAATACTAGCCACGATCAATTTTAATGAAGGACACGCAAAAAACCCAATCTGGCACACATTTCAGGGTGGAAGACCATGAATTACTACCAGCAATGCAAACTAAAGCTTTACACTGAGAGACATTCTAGTACAAGCTCACTTGGGTGGGGTGGATGTGCAATACCACCTGAGCTCAAGTCCTTATGTACTCGTGTCTGCATTCTATTTATTATACTTTCAGAGAATAAATAAAATAAAGAACTAGTAGAACTAGATCATTCAATATTGTCCCCGTATTTTAACTTAAATCAACTTTCATATCACCAAGTGAATAATTTTGAAATGAGAAAGCCAATATATCTTCAAAAATTATAATGCAAACAAAAAACCTTAGTATCGGTCTTCAAATTTTTGAAGAGTACTGGTTGAAGATTTTGCAGGACAGTTAGGCATGGCATCAGAGCAACAGGTTCTTTTGGAGACAAACCATCAACCTGAAGTTGCATAATGTCAAAGTTAATCGCAGTAGATAAATTTAGAATCTGTACAGAGTTAATGTTTTGCTCACCTTTAAAGCTTTCAATAAAGCCTCAGACATGTCAAAACCAACATTTGTTTGATCTGCCGCTGAGAACAAAACCTGGAGAACAGACAGTAATTTACACCAGCAACAAATATAAATTGAGGCAGTCGTGCTGGAAGGATACATAAGACCTTCAAATGGACATACATGCATGATGAGGCATTTACCTTCAAAAGCAAGCACAAGATGTGTGTTTCATGAGTAGATAAGATCTGTTCAGAATCATGTCCATTCTGATGCTGACTATGACAGTCCAGAAGATACAAGAACAAAGACTTAACCTCTTCTGCCTCAAATAAGATGCTTCCTACTCCTTTGAGGGCTGACAGAACCATCAACTGCAAAAAAAAATTACAATATTAACTGTCATCCAAATCAAACAAAGAGGACCTTGCATATTTATTAGTTTTCACGTTTGTGTGGTGGTGAAAGGGATGATGTGAATGAATATTCTGGGGGGATAAGCTACTCCGTTGTGTGTGTGCCATATTATGCTGGACTGCCAAACTGATTTGATTTAACATTGCAGAATAACTAACCTTTCCATAAGGAGAGAGCTTCATAGAAGAGCGCAAAATGAAATGAAGGATCGTATTTTTTGTCGGCTGATCAAATCTGAAAACAGATACGAGTGAGCTTACACATACACGTTAACATAACAAGCAAACTGGCAATTCTTCAATTGAACATAGTAGTCCTGACGATGACCCAAGGAAACTACTAATAGAAAACACAAAGATCAAAATTTCAAGTTCCTCCTCTATCCATAGAATGCTAACGCACTATTTCCGGTTACTCCACTTATTACATACATGATTTGTCGGATGGCATGCCTATGACCTGCCCACCTCAGAATTTAAACTAACCCCTGGTAATTCAAGCAAGGGAATACTATATCAAGGTTCGTTTTAAGAACATATCCATGCCAAAGTTGATTACAAAAGAACCTATAACCGATACAGCTTCGAAGGATAACAGAAAGTCTCATCCTGAGTAGGAATATAATGTGAAACGAAAC
Source organism: Avena sativa (assembly GCA_916181665.1). Classification (NCBI taxonomy): domain Eukaryota; kingdom Viridiplantae; phylum Streptophyta; class Magnoliopsida; order Poales; family Poaceae; genus Avena; species Avena sativa. The sequence continues at coordinate 156,797,264 of OV702294.1, read as the reverse complement.
AACAGTGTGCATCCAATAACAAATCGGGTGTTTCCAAAAGAAAGGGACCAAATAACCTTTCATGAAGGTTTTCAGGAACCATCAGATCTTGACTTGGGCTAAGCATTGACGAAATATAAGCAGGTAGAAATGTCGCATCTGAGGATATCATGGCCTTTTGGTTAGCCAATGAGTCCAGGAAAACACCAAAGGTTGGAGATGACATGCATATAGGCAATTTGCCATTGTTTCCTGCAGATTGTGATTGCAGGACAAAAAGGTCAGCATCAAATTCCTCAAGTAGGAACAAAGGTGAAAAAAAGGTTGACAAACCATTTTTTAACACAGAAGTGCTCAAGCGCTGCCACACCAAAGACACCGTCTCAATACATTTCATAGCAGAGGACCTTACATCCTGGATGATAATAAACGAAACTTGTTCAATACAATAGCCGAGAAAACTGCAGTAAGCACAAAAAGGAACTAGCTCAGAAATTGCCAAAAAAGATTGTAACTGAGCACTTGATACCTTGTTTTCATGGGAAAGTGGAACAATGAGAGAAGGGAACAGAAGCAGAAGCTGCACACACAGGCTCTCATCCAAGCCACTACTTTCAGATAAAGCACAAGTAGAACAAACAGACGCAAGAACAAGAAGACTCTCTGCTTGAACTCCAGCAGACAAACCTAGATCCATTTGAAGATAAAATATCATAAGCGACGCACAAAAGGTGTATAAATGTTAGAAATACTACTGAAGTGTACGGAAAGAATATTAAGAGCATCAAAGTACAATTTAGCTAAACCAATCTGAAACGGCAAATGCACTAGGGACATAAAATGCAAGGGAGAAACATAATACCAGAAGAAAAGTTCTCTAAACTTTCTCATCTATCACATGTTGAGCTCTTGTGAAGTAACAGGATTGAATTCAGCTAAAGATAAAGAGTAATCATACCCACCTTCATCCACAAGGTACTTCGAGATAAACTGAAAAGGTCCTCCTGTGCAGTAAACCACGAGATGCTGTAGGTGCTTCTGAAAGATATTTTTGCCAGGTGATGTGAGGAAAAACAAAAACAAATCATCAACTGTTGTATTACCATCAGCTCCAATCTGCATATACCAGAAATTAAGAAAGAACATGAGATTGTCTCAAGAGTCATAACAAGAAAATTAGATGGAAGATTCTATTGGTTAGCAGAAGTAACACACCACAGAATTCAGCTTAACATAGGAAGACTGCACCCTAAGCAGAGCCCAGAATATACAGACAAGAATTCTAGCATTCAATGCTTCTGTGTCATTATTGAAAACCTGCATAACTAATTCCACAATGCACTTCTCAAGCTTGTCAATGCTGATCTGCATAACAAAAAACCAAAGGTTGGATGTACAAAAAACCTAAATATTGGGTAAATATCTAACAGTGCAACATGCAATAGTAGAGTAAATAGGTAATACCTCATCACCAATACAATCACCTTTTGGCTGTATGTGAGACCATTCATTCTTCAGAACTGGCAAACAAACTTGGCACAGATTCACCTGTTTCTCCAAAACTGTGTGTGTGTGTGTGAGAGAGAGAGGGAGAGAGAGAGAGAGAGAGAGAGAGGAAACAAGTCATTGGTTAGTTCGCGCGAGTGTAGGAGAGGAGAAGATTCTGACATCAAAATTTATTTCAAAAAGAATCGAGAATGCTTCTAACTCCTCCTTTCAAAAAAATGCTAAGGACTAGCTTAATGGGCTTGGACATCAAATCAGAGTAAAGTAGGGTGTTTACTTCAATTCGTTGCAATAATCCTCAATAAATACCAATATTTCAGTAAAAAATGGATAATACCATAGATTTGCTGTTGCAACTATGACAAGTCTACCAGAAATGATAGAGAAAAGGTAGGTGCAAAGATAGGAAATACCTTCAGTAGGAATAAGCAAAGCTTGCAATACTATGAGTAGAAACGTGGTTCTACAAAATCTATTTCCATTTCCAGAGTCAGCCAACCACGTGACATGTTTATTTGGGTTTGATATTAAAGTTTCAGCAAAAGCTTGGATGTTCTTCATGTTAATGGAGGCTAAGGACTCAGAACTCATCTTCTGCAATGACATGATGAGATACAGTTATATAAATTAAGAAGGCAAAAAAAAAAAAATGTCTTGATAGCAATATCTACAGAAACAATAGATGTTTGACGTTTCATTCATAGTAAGTATATCTTGCACATATCTAGCCATATGATTGCAAAGAGCTCAAGATGTGGGCATAGATACATAGATCAAGTAGCTATCATGTGCTAATTGAATCACTTGTAACATTGATAAGCTTACACTAAAGTTGATATATCATTACAGGTAAGAAGTCTCACCTTCATTTCATCAGCTGTGAGCTCATAGACAAGACAACTACTAGCGTAGAAATCCCATTGTATTTTCTTAGCTAGCTCCAAGGCCTTCAAGTTTACCCTGAAGGTCTGCAATCATTTGAACGTTCAAAGTGACAGTATGTGCAGGGAAATAAAAAGTGGAAGCAAACTGTAGTAGAGGATTAAAAAGTAACCTTTGGGTGAATAGTAATGAGACTGAATACTACTGTAGCGATGTCCTTGGCATGTTCCACATGATGCAACTGATATTCCATAACCATCTTTTCCAAGCATGAAACAGCAACATCACAAGCTTTTGAAGCTTTTGAACCACCTAGAGTTGCACAGAACAAAATAGTCTCGTCACTTAGTGACAGATAACTCCCATGTATATAGTACTCCCTCCGTTCCAAAACAAAGATGTTCAAAAGCTAAAACATCTTACATTTTGGAACGGAGGGAGTACATTTCTGCAGGCTATATTCCACATCGGATAATAAAACGAACTAACCAAGAGGTCAACAAATGAACAGCCAGACATCCAATGAACATTACTACCTTCACGAATGATGTCGATGCATTTGGCAAGCACATAATCATACGCTTTTAGAAGGCCAACAGGACTGGCAACAGCAGCTAGTCCTTCTATGGATAAGGCAGCTTGAACAACACTTAGATCATCATCATACAGATTGCGTATTATTGCATCTTGCATATTGATAAATTTCTGCAGTGCCACAGAAATAACACAAGCCAACAGTAATGTGAGGGAGGGAAACACTTCAATACAACAAGGATCATATAGCGCACCAAAACATGTGCAAACAAGGATACGAACAATACCTGTGGATTTACAGTATTGTTCTTCAAAATGCCGGATGTGGCAATTTTTGAGAGAGCGGATTGACGGACCACAGCCTGCATCATGAACGAAAATTGTAGCATAGAAAAGGCAATGGCTACTGAAATAATTGTTTGGCATTCATCACATATAGCATGATAGCACAGCAATTATTCTAGAAACTTATATAAAGTTAACTCCATATCAGACTATACCTTAGGATGATCCAGACTGAACCAAATGTTAGAATCAGATACTTCATCCGGTGTGCTCTCGCTTTCATCAAACACTAAGCTGAGCAACTTGGAAGTAGAATTCTTTCCACTGGAGTTAACTTCAGAGTCCTGATGAATTAATATTCTGAATCAATCACCATTTCAAAATGAAATATGGATAACAAGCACAAAGGAATAGAAACAACAAAAACAAACTTGTCATCTTGTACCTCAAGAAATTTACGGATTGAATCACGTAGCTCAAGAGGATATTTTTTTTCAATTGCAAACAAAATCTTCTTTGCCCATGTGCCTGAGGATTATAGAAACATTGGTAAGTGGATGGTAAGTTAAATATTAATCAAAACAGAGCTACCATAACTGACAACTACCTGTCCGGTTTATATCTGGATTTTGTGCGACCTGTGATGTCTTGATACAGTTTCCAAGAACCTTGCACACAATCCTTCCAATTAACTTCTTAATAGGTAGAGTTTCCACGGTTTCAATAAGGTGCGCGTGGCAGGAATCATCAGAAGTACTGTTCACATGTTTCTATAGTCATGCAATGCAGGATTGAAGCAATATACAAGAAATAATCATAATTATCACATAGGCAAATTACCTGTAATCAACCAATGACTCAACATAAAGCCTAATAAAGTTCTCAATGTTGAACTCACTGGATAATACAGAAAGCACACCAGAAAAATCTCTGGAAAACAAATTACCATCAAATAATCAATGCTTAACTCTAACAAAAGAGGGTAAGAAAAAACCGAACATATAGTTCATCTGGGAAAAACAAAACAATAAGTAAACCATACCTGATGTCTTTTAGAATCATCAATGGCTTCTTACGGAAGTCATGGACAGACTGTGACTGCAACATTAACAGATGACGAAATCAACCTTCACACCATTGCTACAACGGGTTCAATACTTGTATAGAAGTGCATTCTACGGGTACATATGACAAGAAAGGTATTATAACCAAACCTGAACTAGGCTTATAATAGCCATCACTGTAACACGAAGCCACGGTAAATCGATCGACTCCAATGCATCCTGCTGTGCGGACCTTGCAACAAAGAGGATCAAGTCTTGAACAAGTTTTGGTGCCAGAGTTGCTCGCGCTGCCAGCACTCCAACAATCATTAGTGCCCCAGCCTGGTCGTAAAAGAACCCGTCAAAGTGATATAGCTTAAAGAGCATAAGGATGAGTGGATGACATATTCCTAACTTAAGATAGGTGGATTCGGACAATATAAAAGGTTCATATGCAGTGTATCATAAAGCATGATCACGAGCACGTAATTCTATTAGTATAACTGTAAAAATAACTAAAAGCTATTGAGGAATCAATTTTGCAAAAATGATAACATAAGTTGAACATCTTGCAAGCCAACCTTATAATCTTGGTCTGCCCTAATTTCAGGATTAAGTGAGTCAAACACATATCCCAACACCTTCTGCACTATATCCGAATCAACCCTGGGGATAGCTCCTAAGCACTCCACAATCACTGCAGTGCAAAAGCTGACGACTGTCCTTGAGTGAAGGAAATCCTTTGTCGGTGTAGCCTGGAAACAAATAAAAACATTAAGCAGACGGCTTCAAAAGCAAAGGATATAATCCTACAATATAAAAACTTACGTAGTTGGAAAGGGTCTCCAGCAAAGAATTGTCACGGATGCACTGCTGTACTATAACACTCCTAGGCGGGGGTGCACCCGAGGATTTCACACCAGCTAGAAATTCCCACTTACTAGTCCTGAACACACATCATCAAGCAAGCACTGAGTGAATTGAACATATAAAGGGAGCAAACCAGCCCATAAACGAGGAACTTTGAGTCTCTGACTCTCACCCTAAGTTGACCAACTGCACAATCCGAACAAACGTGTGGGTATCATGGTACGGAAACGCGCACAGCAGCAACTCATCCAAGTTGTAAACATGCACCCTGCATGAACATATCCACCAGATACAAAAGAATAAGGTAGAGCTAGCGGTGAATGACAAAAAAGTTAGCTAAGATTGGCCCATACAGGTATCTGCGGATAAGGTATTCGAGCGTCTTGAGGGCAGCTGGAAGCTGCAAGTAGCCAGCTAGAAGGCGCAGGTAGGAGGAGATGGACTTGTTTAGCTTCTCATTTTCCTTGGGAGTTTGTTGCTCACGGTTGAGCTCAAGGCTAGTCTCGCTGAACAACGTTTTACTGTACTTTGCAAATCTCTCGTCCACACTAGTAAGATGCTCCAACCCTATAACACGATTCGGGTCAGTTGCTGCAAGGAAATATAAACATTCTCTGCAAATGCTTCATATCCAAAACTAGCATAGCTTGATGTACGCAATGCAGTATACTTGAATCAGCTGACAAATCGCAGTGAAATTCAAAGGGAATTTAGATGCTACAGAAAGAGCCTAACGACCAAATTAAAACTAAAAATGGTCGACTAATGACGCTCTTGAACTACCAAAAAAATATACAAGTGCTGGTGTTCAGGTGAACAGAGAGCTAAACGGAAAGAAATTAAAAAGGCATGGCATGGCAGGGCAGGGCATGAAAACAAAGGAACAGCATGCATAAGTAGATCGACAGAGCTTGTCGTTAGGTCAGGGGTCGGCACCGGAAAGGGCGATGGGGAGGATGGCGCGGAGGTCGATGTCGGCGGCCTCCTTGGCGTCGAAGAGCACGGACGGCCGGGTGATGGGCCCGCGAGCCGCCACCGGCGCGGAGCCGAGGGCCGACTTGATGGCCTGCAGCTGCGACGCGATCGAAGCCATCGCCTCCCGTGGTTGGGGTGGTGTCACCGCCGCTGCTAAACCCTAAAACCCTGCGCGGCGGGAGAGGAGAGGCGGCGCCGAGCAGGTCGGGGAGGGGGAGGGGATATACGCAGCAGAGCAGCGAGGAAGCGGTCGGCTTTGTGGTGGTGGTGCGAAAAGTGAGAGTCATGGGCCGGAGCACGGAGCAAGCCCAATTTAGAGGCGTGCGCGTGGGCCGGGTAGCTGCTCCCAATTCCCAAACGAGACAAGAAAAATATCAGAGGAGAATTAATAAAAAGGTCAAAGAAAGGTCAAAGGTCCATTCCGACTGCCGGACGGTTGACTTTTATGGCCAACGGAGCGCCTACGCCCTACGCGGCCACACCAGTCACCAATCACCACCAGAGTACCAGACCACACTGCTCGACGACCAGATCTCGTTTGCACCCGTTTCTCGAGAGATCCACACTCTCCTCGTAGACACGCCATGGCGGAGATGATCGCGATATCCCTCTCAGCGAAGGTCGCTGCAACATTGTCCCGCCAGGCGGCCGTCGACCTCTCCGCTCTCGTCGCCATCCGCTCGGGCATCGCCGCAGCGGCGCGGGACCTCGAGCTCCTCCGCGCGTCCCTCCGATACGCCGACTCGCGCCGCGGCGCCGATCCGCTCGCCTCCGCGTGGGTGGACCAGGTCCGGGACGTTGGCTTCGAGCTGGAGGATGTAGCGGACGAGTACGCCTTCCTCTCCGGTGGTGACTTCGTCCGCGCCTGCGCTAACTTAAGCGCTTGGTTTGCTCTGGCTGGACGACTGCGAAAGGCGCGAGTGAGGCTCCGCGGCCTGTCGCACGCGAAGGAGCGGTACGGCATCCGGCCGGCCGAGGCTTATGCTCCAGATGGCGGCGACGTGGTCGTCATTAGCCGGAAGCTGGCGGAAGCGGCGCACTTCGTGGAGGAGAAGGAAATCGTCGGCTTTGTGGCGCACAGAAGGTTATTGATGAAATGGCTCACGGAGGACTCCGACTCTCGTCGGACGCTGGTCTCTGTCTGCGGGATGGGCGGCGTTGGTAAGACCACTCTGGTGACAAATGTGTACAAGGAATTCGCCGCAAGCCGCCACTTCGACTGCGCTGCATGGGTGGCCGTCTCCAAGAACTTCACCACGGAGGACCTCCTCAGGAAAATTGCCAAAGAACTGTACCGAGACTTCCGTGCTGACATGCCGTGGGACATTGATGAGATGGACTACCGGTTGCTGATGGAGGCTTTACGTGGGCATCTCTCCAAGAAGAGGTACTTGTTGTTGCTGGATGATGTCTGGGATGCCAACGCGTGGTATGAAATCCGCAATGCATTTGTCGACGAGGGAACCAGGAGCCGTATTATCATCACAACTCGCAGTCAAGATGTTGCCTCTCTGGCAGCATCCACTAGGACCATCATGTTGGAACCACTACCCGAGCATGAAGCATGGTCGTTGTTTTGTAACACCACATTCAGGGAAGATGCCAGCCAGGAGTGTCCGCGTCATTTGGAGGATTGGGCTTTGAAGATACTTAGGAGATGCTGTGGACTACCATTGGCCATTGTATCTATCGGTAACCTTCTTGCATTGAAGAAAACAGAATTTGCTTGGAAGAATGTCCACGACAACCTTGAATGGAATGAAAGCAGTGATTCCGGAATTAAGCAAGTGTCGAGCATACTGAATCTGAGTATCGATGATCTGCCATACCGCCTGAGAAGATGTTTCCTCCATTGCAGTATATACCCTGAGGATTTCCCGATCAAAAGGAAAATCCTGATCAGGTTGTGGATCGCAGAAGGCCATATTGAGGAAAGGGGCCAGGGCACAATGGAGGAGATTGCAGATGATTACCTGAACCAGCTAGTGCAGCGTAGCCTGTTTCAGGTCACGGAAAAAAATGAGTTTGGACGAGCGAAACGGCTCTGCATTCATGACCTGATCAGGGATTTGATTCTGCAAAGGTCAACAAAGGAAGGCTACGCTGTATTCGCAAAGTGTCCGCCAGAATTGGATTCAAGCAAAAGAATCCGTCATCTTGTACTTGACCGATACCGAAGTGATCATCTACCAGTTCCAAGGATGACATTGCTTCGCTCCTGCAACGCATTTATGGCAGATCTGGACTCCTCACTCTTGTCTGGTTTTAGATTATTAACCGTATTGAACTTATGGTTCGTTCAGATAGATAAACTGCCTAGCTCACTGCCCAATCTTCTGAATCTGCGGTATCTTGGCATCCGTTCAACTCTCGTTGAAGAGCTTCCACTGGATTTGGGAAAATTACATCAGTTGCAAACTTTAGACACCAAGTGGTCCATGGTCCAGAGATTACCGCCTAGCATAACAAAGCTGAAGCGCCTGCGCCACCTGATATTGTATAGACGCCAATCTGCAGATTTCAGGTATCCAGGCCCTGGTAGAGCAATTGCATTTCCACGGGGAATACAAAATCTAACCTGCCTGCAGACCCTTAAATTCATTGAAGCTGATGAGATGATGATCAAATCCTTAGGAAGCTTGAAACATATGAAGAGCTTAGAGCTATTTGGTATGCATGAGAGCATTCTTCTTCATTTGCCCTCATCCATCTCCAAAATGAGCGGCCTTCGGTGCTTGGGGATTATCAGTCGAGATGCTAATGTAACATTGGACCTGGAGCCATTTTATCCACCACCACTAAAGCTACAGAAACTTTCGCTGACAGGGATGTTAGCAAGAGGTAAGTTGCCTTCATGGTTTGCCCACCTAGATAGCCTTGTGCAGTTGCGGTTATGTTCATCTGAGATCAAGGGAGGCTCAATTGGATTGCTCTCATCGCTTCCCAGGTTGTTACATCTTACCCTGAATAATGCATACAGTGACATGAGCTTGACTTTTGTAGAAGGTTGTTTTCCAGTTCTTAAGAAGCTGAGCTTACAATGCTTGCCTAACCTTTCTCACATCGAGTTTCGTAAAGGGAGTCTTGTACATCTAAATGTGTTAATCCTTGGCCGTTGTGCTGAGCTAACTGAAATCCCCCAAGGCATTGAGAACCTCATACAGCTTGACAACCTGGAGCTCTTTGAGATGCCGAGTGAGATAATAGAAAAGATTCAAGATGGGGAAGCATTAGATGTGAATTATAAAGATTCTCAGCGTACTACAGCTGTTAAGAACTCCCGCTGGCATAACGGACATTTGTTGCAGAACACGATATACACCAAACTATTCAGGTGTTCAAACATATAGAGCATTAAAAGATAGAATCAGCATGGTGTGAATTCTACTGAATTTGAGGTCTGTCACGGACAAGAGCTTAAAACTTTCCTTCAGCTGCTATCTGGTGACATGATAGCATTGGTGGCCACATTGGCAGTGAATCTAGGGTGATAAGCTGGGACTGCACGGACTAATACAGGAGAAATTACTCATTGCTTTTTGTGGGAAAACATGTTCACTGGATCATGGATCTCAGTGCTTTACTAGCTGAACTTTTGTAGTCATTGTAATTCTTTACATAGTTATCAGTTGAATTACCGTATGTTCTCAAGCAAGGACCGGTAGGACTGTGTTGTTTTCCAGCTTTCATATAAAAGTGTTTTATGCGAGCTTTTTATGAGTATGTGTTCGTCAGAGGAATGATATACAAATGCACAAGGGATTACCATATAACTGAAGAAAGGTTAACGTGATGACATTCTGAGATGCCACTTTACATATAATAAGTTAAGACGAATTGGGTTCTTGCTATTACACGAGATTCTGGGTACAAATTAACTGCGACTAAAAATCAGGTGGTAGATCTATACATACACTTCTCCACCCAAATGCTGGTGGCACCTAATGATTCCAAGTAAAAAAGTTAACCATCAATCTCACTGGAGTAGTACACGGGAAATCAACATGTAGATTACGTACTGTACAAAAAATTGGTTACAAACTATTCCTTGGCCATACAATCACTGCGCTAGACCAGGGTTTCAGGTTTGCGCTAACATGACCACGGTTTGGTGCCAATCCCGGCTCTCTTTAACAACATCAGGCCATTGGCAGCATTTGCCTGGAACTAGTAGCACGCGAGAACACAAAGGTACTGAAACAAAAAAAGAGTTACAATGTGATCATTTCAACAGACAATTCCTACCTGCATACACAGTAAAACTCATCGGCAAAGAACCAATACAATAAACATATCGAACAGCCTGGAGAAGTACAATTCTTGAACTGCAGCAGCAGACCCAAATGGTCGGATCGTTCAGGGGAGATCTTTGGACATCCTTGATGACGCGTCTATAGAGTGAAGATCAACAACTGCTGGCACTAACAGGTGTTGGTCCAGCTCATCCACATCACTGTCACCAATAATGGATGAAGATACTGAATCCATATCATCATCTAGTAGAAATCAAGGGCAGCTAAACATTAGCAATTTTGGCAAAAAAAAGAAAAAAAAAGAATGTCAGTAGTAGCTAACAAATACAGGATTCTAGAAGAAAAAAACTAGCAAATAGAACAAGTGCACAATGTCTATAAATCATCTTGAATTCTTTACAAATGTCAGCACTCGGCGATAATATGGAGTGGCTTAAAGAGAAATAGTACTCTTGCCGATTCAGTAGAAACAAATAATCTCTAATATTGTTCCCCCCACTCTGTCTAAGTTTCCCCAACAAGAGTAACACCATGACCAATTATCTTTTCACGATGAATCTATAAATATGATCAATATTGCTATGAAGAAAAAAGCTTACATAACAGCCAAGGAATTCTTGAACAGAAAACAAAACGTATTACTACTATGCAACCAAACAGATTTATGGGGGAAGGGGGAGGGGTATGGAATTGCACAGGACCAGAATGTTCCCTTATAGTTGTTAGTAAGAGATTTTGGAGGAACACATCATTCAGAACATACAACGAACAATAACACTAAAATTTCTGTTAACATTTTTTAAGTATACAGGCCATTTAGAACGTGAATTAGTACACAACAAGCTGTAGCTAACAACTGCAATTAAAATGTAAAAGACAGCTACTTGTGTAGGCACTAGACACAAACTCACCAGAGAATGCAGGATAAGTTGCTCCATGACTAACAACAGTAGAGGCTTGAATGCTTTTTGGTAGAAGACGGTTGAAAAAGGAACCTACGAATTTCACAAAATGCAATCAGTCACCTATAGTTCCGAGCAATTCACCAATAAGATAAAGACATAAAAGTAGTGATACCGACCCACTCTTGCTAGCCGGTTTACCCATCCTGGGGATGATTTTTTGGTTATGTTCTTACATACATCATCTGTAAAATGGTTGCAGTTCTTTGAAATCAAATGATATGTATTGCCGCTGTACTCCCCCGCGAGAGTTTGGACGAACGAGCGAAATTCTGCCCTAGACATGGCAGTTGTGCCCATCCATATCGACCTTCTGTAGACATAGCCAGGGCAAGATTTTGGTTCCACTTCAAACACCCCACTTACTGGTAGATCATGCGCTCCAAAACCATATTCCAGACCATGAACTGTTAACAATAAAACAATGATTTCAAGCTCATAACTCTAACATAGTACAAGGCACAAAACACGGGTCTGGGAAATGTTATAAACTGATACAGGTGACAGAATTAGCGAATAACCCAATGTACAGTTAATATTTGTCAGAACTAGCAACCTCAATCAGTAAAATGTAGATTGCTTCCAATGAACATAGCTCATAGGACTAGGGACTCTACCATTTTCATTAGCCGCAAACAACTAGTTGTGCTAGCTCAATATCTACATGTTACCCTTAGTTTGATATAAATCGCAAATGTGCCAATGCCACCCCAATCAACACTTCTTCTGAGAAGAGCGGCACTGAAACCTCGTACACAATTCTGTCGAGGGGTTTGCCACCGGAACTTTCACAATAGATATAAGTCCATACATCATCATAGTTCACTACTGTTTTTCAACGTTTAGTTTTTCCCTGCATCCCACAACCTCCCTATGCAACTGGAAACAACTTTACCTTGACAGCTAGCCTCATCTTCAACAAAACCATACAGAGAAGAGAACCACTCCCTCTGTTCCAAAATGCTTGCCGTGGTTTTCGTTCAAATTTGAACACATGACAAGTATTTTGAAACGGAGGGAGCACATACCTTAAGAAACTGAACCCAGAATAGTGCATTCCGTACATGGTCATCACAAATTCAGACCACGATCAGTCACCCCTCAAATTTGCAACCAGAAATCGCCCAAAACATTTCATCCCTTCTACCCCACTACCCATTCACTACCTACCTTGCCTCTTCCAGGCACTAGATTAAGACTTACGGCAACAAGTATCTCAATGTAAACCCTTACAAGCTCATCAAAGCAACTACACTATCAATATCTGTACAACAACACAGTACAAGGTTACGAACAAAATCAAGTTCCACCAAGTACGAAGAGGGAGAGAGGCGGCAGAGGATGAAAACCTTCGATTCCGGAGTGGAAGACGCCAAGGCCGAACCAGTAGAGGTAGTTGTTCATGGGCGTCAAGTCGTACACGTTGAGGATCACCGGCGTGCCGCCGCCGCCGCCGCCGTTCTGGGCCTCCATGCCCCCCGCCGCCGGCGAAGCCCACGGGCGCTGCAGATCTCGTCACAGACGCAGCATTCGCGTCCGGATTTTCTTTCGTTTCAATTTGATTTTGCTTGTGTTCCGTCTGGGTTCGGAAGAGAGGAAAGGGAAAGATTAGTTTGATGAGGATCACCTAGTAGGCTAGTACCACGCCTCCTGTCTCTCGAGGGTTAACCATTGATGGTTTCGTCACGCGCTCCTCTTGCTGTAGCATTCTCTAGAGTCACTGACATGGAGGACATCTTAACGGTGGGTCCGTCGTGTCCGTGGTGATGTAGGGTTATTTTGTGGGTGGAGACAGCTTCGATCTTGTTCGCTGATGGAGAAAGGAAGCTGTCTGATTTGTAGTGGGGAGTCACAACTCACAGCTCACAAGGCCCGCGCACGGCACGGGCGTGGCTACGTGGGCCCCGGTGGTAAGAGAGACGACGAGTTTGACTTAGGAGTAAGAGAAACTGTCCGCTCCTCGTCCGACACCGGTGCCCGCGAGCCAGCTACACGGGTGAGTTTTTTGTGAGTTAAACTAGTTAAATGCTCGTGCGTTGCTACGGGAAAATAAAACATGTATAAAGATAATTTTATTTTGTTAAACATTGTAAGCACAATAACTTATAGTTTTTGATACCTCATCTACATTGTTATATCTCTCATCTGCACTATTATATCTCTTACTAACCCTCCGATAACCCCTCCGAGAACCAAGAACATGCGTTCTTTCTGTCAATTTTAACCCTTTTCACCCTGGAGAAACATGATAATGTTTCATGTCAGATCTTGTTTTTTTAATATAGAGAACTTAAATAATGAAGCAACGTACTTATTTGAACAGACCACACATTTTGTGTGATGAACTTGCCCCTTCTAATTGAACATAAAAGCAACATCTTGACAATGTTTAATCACTCTATTATAAGAAATTCATGACATTCAGCTCTACGTAAGGACTACCTTATCAACATATTTAATTCTTGAGATGTCCCTTGCTACCCTAAACACTTGAAAACCATGGCCTTATTTTCTCCTTGAGATCATAGTATCCAGTAATGCGTAGTTTCATGATATCGGTGTTATTTCAATGACGGAATGCAACTACAGAGCTCTATCGGTTATGTACCATAACAGTTATAACCAGGAAAAATCAATTAGCTTTGATTCGGAATGGTTATATCATTGACAAATCAAACTGAACGTGGCTGTCCTCCAAGGGCTCCAACATTCCATCAAGCGGTGGCTACTGCCTTGATGAAGTACTCCTTGATGGCCGTGACAACCTATGAGAGGGTGAGGTGGTGCACAATCATCTGCATCTCCATTGCCGTCATCCCGGACGAGGAGTCATCATACTCAGACATCTTGTTACCCTAAATTCAGCGATAAAGTAGCCGTGTGCATTCTCGTCCTCCCTCGCCTTCATGGATATATTTTGTCTAGTAGCCCCTTTCATGTATTTTTTTTGTCAAGAACTTTATTTTAACAGACTTATTTTTATATGCATTAATCTTTTTTTATTCATCCATAAAGTAGCAGGGCAAGAATTTGCTTATTGTATTAAGGTTTTTCTAACCATGCAATCTTGTACAAATTATGCAACCTTTTCGTCGAAAAACTCGCTGAATTCGGTGGCCCACCTTTCAGCGCAAAATTTTGTTCAAAAGACAAGGGTGCAGGGCGAAGGGCAAGCAAAAATATGCCAGGAAATAGAACCTTAACTTTTCTTTTTAAGTATTAGAGATAAGTTCTTGTTGTCGTGACCCTCCAATCCTACGTTATACTTCCTAGATAAATTAGATCTCGTCCAAGTTCATTACCAGATCATGTTCTCGATGCGGAGAACACAATATGAGTCTATTTGGCTACAAAATGAAGTACAACGGGTGAACAACCTGACAATTAGAAAGACAGAAAATAAGTTGTGGCCTCAATCCTATATATCATCCTGGAGAAAGTGAAATCATTCTGAATGTTGCATATATATTATAGTTGTGCCTATTCAAAAGCAAAGAAGAGCCAAAACCTTGACAAGAGCACTTCTCAAGAGCATTTCTTACAATGTAAGATGTGTGTGCTTTGAAAACCATTGATAGGTCAAGGCTATCTTTGAAATTCTCTAAAATCTTGGAGAAGAGATAGAACATAGTGGAGCTTATAAATGCCAATGAATAATATTATATATGAAAATCATTTTGCATTCTCTCACTCTAAATTTGACTCCAGATCTAAACTTCTAATATCTTTCTTTGACAGGCTGAACTTCTAATATCTGTTTCAGCATAATAAGCTACCCATATATCTACAATTCTGGAGTCTTGAATATATCAGTGAAAGCTCCCCAGACCATGCTCTACTAAAATTAACAAAAGTTCTACTAATGCTTTAAATAACATCATCCCCATATCTAAAAGATTTTCCCGGTGTGAGTTGTATTCCACTGCAATAAAAAAACAGAGGCACGGTTTGAGGAACTCCAGAAAAATTAAGAGATTAGTTTGCCAAATCCACACCTTAATATAAACACACACAATGCTCACAACATGTTGTTCATTTGACAATTTATACTTTATAAATTACAAGAATACGTGATTATTGCTTTTACCTGATGAAATCTATGCCTAGTCAGTTTCCAACTCCTCTGCTTAGTGCAGAAAGAATTCGGGATGAGTTGTCTTTCGTATCCAGACCTTTTGGACAGACTCAAAAAAATAATCAACACTTCTTAAATTTATGTAGAATACTATGTTGAGGAAGGAAAGGGAGAAGTCCTCGATGAAGGACAGTGAAAGGGAGTGGGGGAGAGAGAGGAGAGACATACCCGAACGTAGTACCAGTGCATGGTGCCTTCAGCTGCACCACGTCCATCTGAAACGTGTACTCTCATAGTGTAGCTATCATGGAGGGGACGTCATGCAGTCGAAGGGATCCACCACGGGGCAGGGCCGGAGGCCACGTAGGTGCCGGAATAGCCTCGCCTAGATCGGCCCCCTTCTTCTTTGAAGACTTGACCACGGACAGAGCCTAGCATAGAACCATATCAAGCAACGATAAACAAAAGAACTGGTCTAAAAGCGGCAATTATCAGAGATGAAATTATAGATGCTTCCTTGTATACAACTTAGAATCTCACCCCCGGAGATGGCTCCATTAGCCATCGCCAGCTCCGTTGGTGAGGATGCCATCATAGCACGCTCCTGTGGGGGGGTGGGTGGGGTGGAAAATGGGGCAGTCCCAACCCCGACCATGCATCAATCACCGTCTAGCCGCGAAAGCTTGGGGAGCCGACGGAAGTGCATCGTGGCGGTGAGACATGGACGGTCAAAAAATATAATTGCTGCGTGGAGGATTTTCCAATGCCTGTTGTTAATGTGATAGTTGGAATAACTTAATGGACAAAGGAATTAAAGAATTCATGAAGGAAAAGATGAACAAAAAATTATAGCATGACAATGATACTACCAGTCTCAAGTATAATCCAAACTAACTGGACAATAATCATGAATTTGGATATTTGTGTTTCTGCATCTTGTGCAATAACAGCTTGTGTTGGACATTCTTCCCCCTCAAACCCAATGCAATCATAGTGGAAAAGATAGAAAACATAAAAGAATATTACACTATTTCCAACAAGTTGGCCACCAGACTGCATCCTCGTCCAGTGAGGAATACATCAGGAGTGCACACAAAAGTATAACTTAATAATCTTGCAACAGAAGGGTGCTTAGGATGTGGTCAATTGTCAACAAAAAATAGAACTAAATTTCTCGGTTAGTGTCCGCTATCATAACTAATGTCTCTTTTCAACTCCTGTCAAAACTAATCACTAATTTTCACGTTCAACACACTCACCGAGTGATGGTGATTGGACTTGTTTAACCCCATAGTATGCATTTAAACACACTTGCCCATCTTAATGAGTTAAAATCAATAGCAGTAGCAGAGTTGTACACCTAAACAAGAAAATAGATTTCCACCATGTGCCATTGTTGAAGGAAACAGTGGATGGGCAACATAAATTTCAGGCAATAAAGGGCACCTGACCAGATGCTTTCCAGATGTGACAAATTTGATATGATCAGCACTTTATGAAATCAAAAAAGATGAATAATTCAGCACAACCCACAGGGAAAGGTTAAGGTGGAAAAGACGCTGCAGTCAACAAAAAATGAATTGCATACCTATTTTGAACAAAATAATCACCTATGCTCATCTACATACCTTAAAAGTTCATGAATAACATGCAAAGTTCACCTTATAAGAACAACTTGTCTGCATAAAAAAAGAACATAACTCTTAGCCTGGGAAGATACCTGAAAAGTTCGGGAATAACATGCAGAGTTCACCTTGTAAGAACAGATTGACTGCAAAAAGAAAGAACATAACTCTCGGTCTGGGAAGATAGGAAACAAAGAATATCCAGATTAATTAGCCTAGATAAGAGCATAGGATAATCAATAGTCCACTAATCGGGAACAAAAGTAGGTTCTCTCTCAATGTCCACCACACTGATTTTATGGACATGTAAAATCTAACCACGGTACCAGATCTACCAAAGAAATGATTATACAAAAGAGGAATGAAGAAGACCTGCAATTACACATTTGATCTACCAATATAGGAAGATGGTATAAGCTAAATGTGCACCTAGGCCTGCAATTACACATTTGATGGCAATCTACAATTAAGCACAATGAGGCATGGCCACGACCTGCTGCTACTTGTTTGTAATGAGAGTAGACCATAGGAAGTTAGGAACAGATTGAGGCAGGTATGTACCTGCGCGCAAGCGCCGGATTGCTTCCTCCTGCAGTCCTGCTGAGGTCATTCGAGCTGCCGATCATGGTTGATCGTGGAGCAAGAAGGGGACAGAAATATGATCTCACAGCGGCTCAACACAAAATGGATCGACATGATGAGCGGTCGTGTCACAGGGGAAAGCCAGCGGCGTGGCGAGAGGAAGCCCACAACGTGGATCTAGGCCGACCCGTCTGGGTACTCAATGGGGATGTGGCTTGGAGCTCGGCTAGCTCTGGATCCGGCGTGGTGGTGCGTGACGGTGGCCGTCCGAGTCAGGGAGCGGAGGCGGCGTGGTGTGGTGGGCTGCTGCAGCGATAGTGCAAGCTAGGGATGGGTCGCCGGGGCTGTTAGCCATGGAGGTGCACGGTGTTGAATGATGCATTGAGGGGCAGAGGTGAGGGCGTTTTTTTCGGGTGTAGTGTACACGAATTACGCAAGGAATAAATGCAAAACAAGCGTTATACGATGCACGGACAGAAACGACGAGCGTAGTTGTCGTTGTTGACGAAAAAACGACGTAGTGAATCCATTGGTAGAAAACGGAACCGCTTTCTCTTTTTTAGATAGGTAGAGATACACCAACCAATAGTCTTTGTACTTGTCGTGTTGTCTTTATTTAGTCTTCGTATTTGAAATTCTGAATTTTGCTCGTGTATTTATAAATCGGGCTTGATTTAGTCTAATTCAATGTTTGCCGTTGAATTTGAGTTGAGGCGGATGACACGTAGACTAGAATCTTGCAAAAACATCCGACCGCATCCGAAAAAATTGTAAAAAAGACTATAATTGGGGATGTGGCTTAAAAAGCAGGAGACGTACATTACATGACTTGCTTCGTTGATCATGTTCCTTATGGATTCGCGGACACGGACGAGAAGAGCTTTTGCTCAGTAGGGCATATAGGATAGTCCTCTTCCGACGGAGGAGCTTACTCCGGTGAAAATTGCTCGTCGGAGCAATGGTGACGACGGCGCTCAAAAGAATCTGAATGCATAACAAAGGCGGACACGCCTCCTGACATGCGGGATTTCTTTGTGGGCGACGAAGACGTGCCCCTCTTGTCTCCATCAGGTGTGCGCATGCGGGTGAACAGGGGCGCGACCTCGCACATCGCTCGCTGACCATCAATGCGCCGCCAGCCGGGCTGCAGGGCAGGGGCGCTGTCGTGCAAGCTGATGTAGAGGGGATGGGCGGTGGGCGTGAGCTACAAGGAGCTGGGAAACCTCACCGAGCTCTGGCCGGAGGAGGGAGGAACGATGGGGATGGGGGAGACGACTGAATTAAGGAAAAAAGAAGAGAAAGAGGAATAGAAAGAAAAAAGGGTCGATGTCTAACGTCTGTTTGCTTTTTGCAATTTTCTCAGATGTTAAGGGTGTTCTTGCAAGATTCCAATCCACGTGTCGTCCGCGTTTGCACAAATTCAACGACAAACATTGAATTGGACTAAATCGAGTCCAATTTACAAGTACACGGACAAATTCAGCAAATTTCAAGTATGGGAACTAAATCGAGCCAGTCCAACAAATACCGGGCCGTTACTGTATTTAACTCGTTTTTTCTTGATACATGCACAGTTGCAATTTGAAAGTAGTTTTGGGACTTCCCGTGGGCAAACGGGGCATCCATCTAATTTTAGAGACATCCGCAAGGGGAAAAATAAAGTGTTTACCAAGCCACTAGGAAAAACGTATGGATATCCAAGATCAGAATGGATGTCAATTTGATCATTCCACACATTCACCAATTCATTTGCTTGTGGACCGATATAGAGATTAACAATATGCAATTCGAGGAGGATGAGGAAGACACAGTCGTGTGGAACCTCACGGCTAATAGGGAGTACTCACATCGGCGTACAAGACCGAATTCTTCACCGCAATGCTCACGCGCATGAAGGCTCGAAAGATAGACTCATCTATACCTATACCTATACCTATACTTATACATAATAATAATATAATAATATAATATAATCTATACCTAATAATAAAGCACGAAGTGTTTCTTCCGGTCCAACACTTTTTTGGACAGGTTTACCCTCCCATAAAACCACGTATTACCCACGACTGCCACCCATAAGCTATGATGGTTCGATTAGAAAAAAATAAAAAATATCCGGCGAGAATAAGATCGATCTATTACCAGCAAACCACCGGTAATCTATACCTTTTATGCCGCGCAGTTGTTTGTGGGTCCAGGATTGTTTCCTTCGAAAGTTTTTTCAAACCAAAAGAGATGGAGTCCTGATAGAAAAGGAGAAGGAAAAAGAATTTCGAAAAGAAATCTTGCGCAAAGTACGCCTCTTCCTGTCCGGGTATAAAGAAACGGAGCAAAACACCAACTATCCTACTCTCGTTGCCGCCGCGATAAAATTGAAGAACAAAGGGGATATGACCGGATGCATAGGGTTTCACGATACCGCCGTCGCCTACACTACCCTAGATTTGGCTGGCATACTCGCCAAGGGCGGCGACTATGTTGTCGCGGTCACCGAGTGCCCGCAAGGCTCGCGTACGACGCCATGCATGGATCATCGTAACGCCATGTCCTAGAACTTGATGTTGATCTTCTCAGCACGAGGAGGAGGTGCAACGCCATGGATTATCGCAAACGACGCCATGGATCATGGCGACACGGTCTAGCATGGCAAGGAGGCGCACGATCTCGCGGGCGGCGGTGGAGTCGTTGGTGGTAGCCATGGCAGGTGCATGCGTCCGCTGCCCTTATGCTCATCTTGCAAAGAGAGTTCTGCCGGAGTACGCAAGCCTCATGTCGCCGTTGGCGGGAGCCCCTCATAGAGCGTCGCCCTGAAATTGCCTAAGTCCAGCCATGGGAGTCCCACTTCTGCGATGCGTACGGGTCAGCGAGCCCCTACTGGTGTCGTGCTGTTATGGCTTAGTTGAGGGCGCTCAAGATCTTCTTGGAGGCGTACATGTTTGTCATGGTCATGGGCTCATGTCCTTCAGAGGGCATACCTACATGGAGCTGTGTAGAGCCGGACCCGACAACGTCGCTGCAGGTGCATAAGTGGTTAGTGAATACACATACTTCTCTTCATAAAGTAACATAACGACATATCAAAATTGTACTTGACCAAGATGCAAGAATACTACTAGCTTCAATCACAGTGTTAGTTTGCTGAGGCTGTGCTGCTGACATCAGGTTCTATGTGTGTCGAGAGTAGGCCACTACAACTGCAGATTCAGACAACGATCCTGAGGTATTGGATGGTGGTTATCATATAAGATCAATCTAATGATGATGTTGCACATGATAAATTAAAGGGAAAAGACACCAGATTCAAATGGTAAGTTGTAGAGCAAAAGATTATGCAGACTCTCGGCGTTTGAAAAACATAAATAGGCACGCCTTTTACAAGTTTGACATGAGCCTAAGGTCTGAATACAAGCACAACTTTCTTTACGTCAAATGAATGCACAGTCCACCAATTTGTTCTATAGATAGTATTACATGGCGGTTCTGATCCACCCTTTCATGTACCTGGTAAATTAATTTCTCTTTTCCCTACTGCTAGCTAGGACTACCAGGACTCCAGATTGGGTTCACATTGTTTGTGTTCTGAAATCATCTTAGTTTCCCGATTTCAAGCCATTACACTGAAATTTTGTTACTCATTCAGGTACAGTGAGAAGTAGTGCTGGGGTTTGATGAAGATAAAATCATTATAAATCATCTATATCATGGTAGAGGTGAGATGACAATTCGTCAGTTATGACATTTCATTTTTAGATTATTAGCATTGATTTCTTATGGAGAAATTTTTTATGAGCAGTTTCAGAGTTATGTGATGCATGCGCACCCAATTTTATTATGGAGTATATTTTACATGGTCACATTTATTGGATGCACAAGCGTAAAAAGATTGTCTATATTTGTTTCTCCATATTTGTAACAGAGCGTGGGTATTAGTCGGACTCGGACAAAGCTGAGGAGTCATCCATGTGTTTTACCGAGCGACAATAGCAATAGAGTCCCAGGCAAGATATGTTTTTCATCGTTACATGTGTTAACATAATTATCACTATTGCATGATACAAATGTACAATAGACATGTCGATCAAGGACTCCATGCCATTTCAGGTTGATTGACACAAGAATTTGAAGGTATGGAAATTGTTTATTTGATTTAGTGTTGCACCGTAGCAACGCACGGGTTTTATGCTAGTTATAATAATAAATAAAGCATGAAGTGTTTCTCCCGGTCCAACACTTTTTTAGACCGTTTTGTCCTTCCACCAAATAGCAAATTACCCACATTGCCACCCGCAAGTAATAAAACTTTTGAACCACCATGCCACCCGCAAGTAATAAAACTTTTGAACCGGACTCGGTTTCAGATTTACCCAGTCACCCGTTCCTTCCTCAAATCGTTGGTCGTACTGTTTCCTCCATCGGATACACTTCGTAGGCTCCAAGTAAAACGAGGGGTATGGCTGGGTACAGAGATTCTATATGTTTTTGCCCGCATGCTGCTGCTTTGATGACAGATAGGTTGAGCGAAGATGTCAGATTTATTTTCAATGTGTGTGCTTGCGGTACCTGCACGAGAGAGCAGATAGACCTGCTGTTCTGCTGCGTGTTTGATATAGCAAATAAAAATAGAAAAGTTCTCTGATGATTTTGCAAGGTTCTCTATCACAACTCACAAGTCACATAACTATCTAGAGTTTCTTGCCGTCATCGTTACCTGTGTGGAAAGAGAATTTAGAAAAATCAATATTTAAACAAAAATAATATGGGGTGCACTATTTTGAACTTTTTAGGTCAATAATATTTGTACAATTTGTAGCAACATGAAGGCATTAATATTAGGTATATAGATTTTGGGGATAAAGATTATCGAGCTAGCGGTTTGCCGTTGCCGCCAACCTTACTAACTTCTCAATTTGTTTTGTGTAAATTTAAAACCAACTATTATCCTTAAATATTAGGTCTAATTTGTTTTAACCCGTAGCAACGTCACGAGCAGATTTGCTAGTAAAATAAAAGCCTTCCAATGATTGGCAATACAAAATAGACTTTGTACGTTAGATAGCCTAGAGAAAAAAATAGAGAAAAGAGGATGGCGAAGTTATGATATATGCCCAAACTCGAGAAAGGACAGCATACCTCTTGTTTCAATTTGCTATCCCAATAAGGCGTGGGCAATGATTGAATAATGGATTGGGATACCTTCCATATGCATGTCATATTTGACTGGCAAAATTGTTGGGCGCCACGTCTAGAGCTAGAACAAAAAAAAAATTCGGCTAAACTCTGGCGAGCCGCCACTCCAAGATCAAGGTGAGGGAAATTGCCATGGTTCTTACCCTAGACGCACTGGTTAGAAGTTGAGGAAGCGCACCGGCTTGGGACAGTGCGGTCCTTGTTCCTCGTCAACTGTTATGGTTCCGGCTAATAGGTTCCGATCATGGGACCTTCACTCTCCAACTCCGGTTATCTCCACCGTTGCATTAAGCCTTTGAAGTGCCTCACATGTGATCCTCTACGGGCTCGCACACGTACAAGGTGGAGCAACAAACTTGAGGTGCTAGTCTTGGTTTCACCATCGTGGGTCAAAGTGGTGGAAAACCCAAGTCTCTCTCTTTTGCCTCCCCACGCAACTATACAGAACACTTCGTGCCCCTCACTCCACAACTCTAATCTTAATCAAAGTGGGCCCAACTTTGTAGGTGCCCCTATCCAACCAAGTCCACTTTGGCTGCTTGTTTTAGTCGGATTCCATCCAACCAGACCCACTCTCTTAAGTGTGCGATCGTGCAGGATTATTGTAAGTCAGACATAGCTCGGTGTTTTCTCGCCCAAAGCCGATAGCCGATAGTGCCTTCTAGCAAAGCATGCCGACTCCTAGATACATGTAAGTGCCCTTAATGTGACGATGTGTCTGGATGCCTTTGGCTCACGATATTGGTGATAAGTCGCATGGAACCTTCCATCATCCGAGCGCCACCTTAACTTTCTTTTCTCGTTTTAGTGATATGTGATTTATTCCATCTAACATTAGTCAGATCTCCATCCGTCTAACTTAGTTGGACTATCTCGATCAACACTTGATCGAATAGCTCATGGACATGCTTCCAAATCATATCAAACTGAGTGTCCTAGAGAATATCTCTCTATGGTGGAGGAGAAAATTCTGTCTTGGCTGATCCACTTCAAGCAACTTGCTTCTTAGTAGACCCAAGACCACCCTTATGGCTAATGGTTACAGGCAACGAGTTATGGACTCAAAGTCCGGTTAATCCACAACATCGATCGTGCGATCACCTCATGTCTAAGGATTTCATTATGCTAGTCATACATATGATGACTTGGTCATGCCAACTAACGCTTGGGCCGGTCCGGCTAACATACCTCTTCCATCTAGTCAATGCAAGTCGGATAACATTTTTATGCACATGACTCATAGAACTTAGTCATCTTCCGGCTTACACATTAAACTCAGCAATGGGTGTCCATCCCAACCTCAAACGATTAAGGACAAAATAACATGAACTGAAATATAAGTACAAGGTTCCACAATTGCATCATAAGTAACAAGTAGAGCCAATTAAAGTCAGACAATCATACAAATATAAGCCCGAAAGTGAAGCCTAGCAAAAAATGCCCGTGTGTTCATACAGGTTAATTTTCTACAATTTCACCTCATAAAGTTTGCCATGACTGGGATCCTCGTTTTCGTATCCTCATCGGCCCCAGTAGGTTCGTTCATAGCTAATAAAGGCCCACACCATGACGCGTGGGACACTCTCAAAGCAAGGTGTCATGTTTGTGAAGATGTCGAGAGGGAATTCCGCGATGCGTCAGATAACGTCGAGGCAAGTCGTCACAATTGTCATTTGAGGACGAGAAAATTATGCTTTAAACCGAGTAAAGTTAATGTAAAGCATTGCATAAAACCTAACAAGGTTTTATAAACCCTACAAACTATGTTTGTAAAACCTAACAAAGTTTTATAAACCCTACAAACAAAGTTTTATAGAACCAAGGGGAGGGTGTGGCCGGTGGCTAGGGTTTAGGGAAACCCTAGTCGGCGACTTGGGAGGAGCCCTAGGCGGCAGCAACACTTGGAGGTGGTGGCACCGACGACTTGGGGCTAGGGTTTTGGGTGTCAGGGTAGGGGGCAGCCCTACCCCTCCTTATATAGGTGGAGGGTGGCGGTTTGGGAGGAGGGATTCCTCCTCCAACTCCTCCTCATGGCTGGCGGGTGGAGGGAGTGGGACTTCCTCCCCAAGTAGGTTTCCTACTCTCCCTCCACCAAGCAAAACTTCGGATTTGACTTTTTCAAATTGGCGTTTGACTTTCAAACTTGGATTTGATTTCTCTCTCCATATTGCCCAGCCAAGTGACCTAGTACATGATGCAACCATTCCATATTGTCATGACACATCCATGTACCCTTCCCCTCCGGAGTGTCGGACCTTCTAGACCCTTCTATAACATTCCTGGTGAAAACACCGGAATCATTTCCGAACTACGAAACAGGACTTTCCTTATATGAATCTTATTCTCCGGACCATTCCGGATATCCTCGTGATATCCCGTATACCATCCGAGACTCCGAACAACATTCGGGTTCTTACTCATCATTCCATAACTACTCAATAACATTGAATCCTTAAGTGTGCATCCCTACGGTTCGTGAATTATGCGGACATGATCGAGACACTTCTCCGATCAATAACCAATAGAGGAATCTGGAAATTCATATGGATCCCACATATTTCTATGATTACTTTGCGATCGAATGAACCACTTACATACGATACCAATTTCCCTTTGTCTCACGATAGTTTAATTATCCGAGGTTTTGATCGTCGGTATCTCTGCATACCTAGTTCAACCTTGTTACCGATAAGTACTCTTTTCTCGTTCCCGTGATATGTGATCCCTTGTGAGCCAGTCACATGCTTGCAAGCCAATTGGATGACATTCCACCGAGAGGGCCCAGAGTATATCTATCCGTCATATGGATGGACAAATCCCACTCTTGATCCATGTGCCTCAACCCATACTTTTAGAACACTCAATGCCACCTTTATAGCCACCCAGTTACAGTGTGGTGTTTGATGTCATCAAAGCATCCTTCCAGTGATGGTGATTAACATGATCTCATGGTCGAAGGAATTAGGTTACTATGTATCAGAAAGCTTATAGCAAACGAACTATCAAAATGACTTGATCTTTATGCTACGCTTATCTATAGGAGTATGTCCATCATACCATTCTCCTAATGATATGATCTTGTTGTTAACAACATCTCAATGTTCATGATCGGGAAACCACGATCATCTATTAACTAACAAGCTAGTATTATAAAGAGGCTTTACTAGGGACTCTATTTAGTTTACAAATCACACAAGTATTAATGTTTTCTGTTAATACTTTTATAGCATGAATGTAAACATTTATCATAAACACAAAGATATAATAATAACTACATTTATTATTGCCTCTAGGGCATATCTCCAACACCCCAGGTGCAGCCCACTTCGGCTCGCGACCAGCCCACCAGCAGCCCGTACCGCTTCGGCCTTCTATTTATCGTCGTCTTCCTCGCCGGCGGAAGAAGTTGCATGGCGTCGCGGTGGTCGTCGATCTCCGACATGTTACGATGCGCGCCGCCGTAAGTGAGGAGGGGGATAAGAACGCGCGCGAGCTCCTCTATCCATTCGTACCCGAATCACTCTGTCTCATGCTCTCTCTAAAATTTCCCCAACCATGCCGAAACCCTAACTCTCCGGAGTTACTCGTTGTCGTTGTTCAAGACCACCCCAAGACCAACTGAAGGTTCCACTAGCACCGCCATGGTGGACTTCGTCTGCTAGGAGGAGGAATCGAGCCGGGAAGCCTGAAACCATGTGCATCGAGCTCGTCTGTCCGCCGTTTGCCGTCGACCATGGCGACGTCGCCTGAGCTCGCCTCCCCTTGTCGTTGCCACTACAAGCTTCCTGGTGAGCTTCTACTTCTGCTCGTTCTTTCCGATTTGATCCTAGTCATCTGTAGCGCCTTGTACGCATGCACCCGAGTAGGTCACCGTCGGAGCTCGTCGGAGCTAGTGCTCCGGTGACCATTCCGTGGTGGCGCAACCATAGTTCGACTCATTGTTGCACCCTCTCTCCAACGCACCAGACCACGCGTGCTAAATCGTCGTAGATCATCACTGGCGACCTTGATATGGTGGTGGAGGTCGCACTGACGTCAGCGTGACGACGTGCTGGGGTCAGCCTGGACCCAGTTCCATGTTTGACCAGTCTTTGCTCACGTGGCTGATGACATGGCCTAGGGCCCATATGTCATTGACTGGGGGTCAAGACTGGGTCAGTAACTAATGCATTTCTTCCATCTGAGAGATGAGGTGGACCATGGCCCATTAGTCAGTGACTGGGGCTAGCTCTTGGTTCGGTGTAAAGAGTATTTTCTGTTAAGAAATAAATAAAATGTTATAATTCAATTAATAATATTCCGGAAATCAAATAAATGATTAAATCTTGTTTAATTAATAACTTTTGATTTTTAATTCAGAAAATATGTATAATATATGAAAATTTGTAGAAAATCAAATCTACAACTTAAACTTATTATCAAATATTATTATGTTGATTATTTAAATAAATATTATTTAATAAAGGTTTTATAAGTAATAAAACTTTGATAATTCATATTTTAATAATGGTAAATGTTAAAAATATAAATAGAGTACCAAAAATCTTAAAAAAATAATAATAAGAATTATACTTTGAAACCATAATCATATATTATTATTTCACTTAATTAAATAATTATTATTTATTAAGTAATTATAAAGTAATAAGAATTATAAAAAATCATATCTTATTATTTATAAATCACAAAAATAAATGTAATATACCAAAATGATCACAAAAATAATATCTACATGTTAAAAATCTGCTATTCTACTTTTGAGTTAAACAAAAATTTAAATATTTTAATAACTCAAATTTAAACTTATTTACTTCATTAATAATTCATACAAGGAAAAATAAAATCTATTAATAGTTCTAAAATAAATAAATGAAGTTAATAAATAGTATTAGTCTTAAAAATTAATTAAATGAATCTTTAATGGTTTAAAACATTATAAATATCTTTTTATTAAATTATCCTCAACCTTAAATGGAGATCATATTCTAAAAAGATTCCCACTTATAATAAAAACCTTAAAGAGCAACTTATGAATACACCAAACCTTTTCTAAACCATGTTAACCACCAAATTACAAAAACTACCACAACATTATATGAATCCATAAGTAGTTAAGTAATAGTATGTTTTGGATTATAAACTATACTCACTCATCTATAAAAGATAAATGATATTATTCCATTATAGAATCAAGAAACCATTACCCCAAGTAAAAAGATAACCATTCTTAAGTAACTTAAAGAAAACATTTCAGATACATAAGATACAAATGTATAAGTACTATACTTTCAAAACTCTTTATATTTTAAAGTTAACTTTAGTCTCCAAGAATCTAAATATAATACAATAAACATTACTATATGTTTTATAGTTAACTTTGGTCTGAAGTAGTTAAATTATAAAGCAACTCAAGCCAAACCATTTGAGCAAACAAATAACATCAACCACCACTAACTAACCCCAAAGCTTGTTTAAACCTTAGAAGAGAAACCTTTTCTTCGAAGGTTATTCTTTTTGCCACTTCAAACAAGAACTCCTATATAAGCAAGTTTGACTAGTACTTCATAAGTGTATATTTTATTGCTACAGAAACACGTGTTGCTCACACGCACTCATAAGCTCTACTAAAATCACAAATGTGAAACTTATCTAAAAGGACCACACATTCCAAAGTAACCATTTCGGGAATCCAAACCCTAGGACAATGTTATCCCCGGGATTTGCGTTTAGAACGTGCATCACATTACTTATGCATAAAAGCATATTGCTTCTTTAAACATTAGTCCTTACCGGACCAATGATGCTGATTTCAGATTTTGGATCTTATACTGACTCGAAGACCGTGAGTGCATAATCTTGCAATCACAAAAGGCAAGTTCACACTTGCTCATGTCCTTTGTTTTTTTTTTGTAAAGTATTTTACAAATCCAGTGTTGTTATCACCTGCATTTGAAAAAGGTCTAAAACACTATTTTCGATAATAATGTGAACTATTGGTTACTGATCCAGGGTGATCAGCTAATCTATTAAATCTAACAATTGGAATACCACTGTTCAGAACTATATCACCTAGGACTTAACAACCAATGTCGCCAGTGATTCTTGCGCCGTATATTACGCGTTGACCATGGGATTTGGAATGGGACGGAGAAGTCAGCTGTATCTTCTTCCTCTCGCATGAAGCCGGATGTGTAGGTCGTGGCTGTTATCCTTGAAGCATGCATATTAATTGGTAATTCGTAGAGTATATGCAGCATATGGGTGGAAACCCTCATCGTCCCATGATAGTTCTGACATCTAACGGTTTGTACAAACCATTGCCGTAATTCTTTATGTGGGCATGGTGTACACCAAGGAGGCATGCGAGGTCACGAAGGGGGGCAGTGATTGGCTTGGATCATATTCTGGGCCCCACGTCATGGAATTGTGGATGGGAATAAGTTGCCCGGTTGTGCAACAAAGAGTTGATCTCTCATGGGTAAAGTAACGCACCTCTGCAGAGTGTAAGAACTGTAACTTGTTACTCCCTGTTCTGGGAAGGAGCTGCGAACGCGGCGGGAAAGGAACTCCATGAAGGTTCCGGTAAACCCGTGAAGGCTGACATACATAGTTTTTCAGAATAAAAGCAACCTTTGGAGAAATGTTTGTGAAAACTTGCATTGCCTACGACCTATGGTCTGTGGTTGTAGTTATAGTGCATCAGACACTCCTTTTCTAGTGAATTTGCTGAGTACACTCGTACTCAAAGTATCTTCTTAACCCTTGCTAGATTCTGAAGCCATTGAGATGACGTCTATATCAAGTTATGCTCCAGGACTTATCATGCCCAGCTTAAGCTCTTCAATGAAGACAAGGAAGAAAACATATACCTCAACTCAAGTGAAGACGAAGATACTGATTAGATAGGAATACAATCTCTAACCAAAGAACCTATTTCTGTAGTACGTTGCAATAGCAGCAATGCCAACCTCTTAGCCAGAATACTAGACTTAATAGTATAATCGTTCTTACGTTATTTATCTTTGATTCTTTTCCGTAATAATTGCTCTCTCTCTTTAACCTAGAGTGTTCTCTGGATCTTGTGTAAAGAGTGAGTTGTAACCTTTAGCCATGTATTGGACCCGCTGTGTTTCTGTTGTGCCATTATGAGGGATGTAATACTAGTGAACGGTGTTTCATTGGTGTTATGTCAACAACTATAGTATACTACATCATGCAGTGGTATGCTGGGTCACCGCATTAATGGTGCCTAAAGGTAGGAGGTGGAGACTCAATAATGGTGGAAGAAAGGCCTTTTGTAAAGGAAGCAAGGATTACAAGTTTTAAAAAGAGCACCAAAAAATTATGGTACTAGTTAGCTTTCAGCCCTCATTGCCCCTATCATAAGCATCTTGAAGTGGTTAAGGTTAAAGTGGCAAAGCTGGAGTATATGCTTGACGAAGTATAAGTTGGCAATCTCATGCCCCTTGAATACGAGGGCCACACCTCATGCATACTCAACTTTGGGTCCAGGTAAGTTCTTGTCACTGTAAGTATTTGCATATCATTGAGAACCGCCAACGGGGTACCCCTTGCACATGGTGCAGGAGCTTTCCCATAACCAAAATGATAAGGCAAGCAGACAATGAGAATCTCAGCAATTCTTCTTATGTACCATGGGAATATGGTGCTTTTTTCTCTCTTTCCTCTTTTCTCAATGTGTCTCTTTTTTTATAAGAAGAATGCTTCATAGATGTCACTATGGTGATGCTGCAAGTGTCCACCATGATTAGGCATGGCTTAGGCTAGCGGCCCAGGCGTTTCTCTAACACAGGATACAAACTCCATGGACTTACAAGTTCCCTCTTTATTTCACACCGATGACATCCATAGACAAAAGAACATGATATCAACTAAGTACAATAAGGTACAAGTGCAATGTTAAAAACGTTCCCCGTGACAGCACAGTTCTGCTAATTCAAACTTATGAGTGCAAGCATATACAACAAAGTTGTCACAATGGTTCAAGTTTATTAGGGGCAAAGAATAAAGTGTGCCATCAAGTTCGTGAGGGATTTAATCACTAAGTTTTCACATAACAAAATGGTTTTTAATTGGAAGATAGTTGAAAACAAGAATATACTTTGGAATGGTGTAACACACCATGCATATGAGTTTATAGTGGACACTTTGGAATAACTTGGTTTCTTGGGAGTTGGAAGCATGAGTAGAGCTTACTCATACAAGTGGAGGCTAGCAAAAAGCTGGGAGCAACCAAATAAGAGAGCAATAATGGCCATAATTATGCAATGCAACAAAGCAAACTAATCAAAGCAAAGAGTGGTACTACAAGTCAAGGACTAAATGATCATAGAGGATAATGGTGACTTGTCATAGTCATAACATGGTGTGAGCATGTGCTAAGTCAACCCAAACAAAACATCAAAGGAGAATACCACAATACCATGCTTTTGCATGCTAAAACAACGCATAATTTCTTCAAGACACACTAAGCAATCCCAATTGTTTGGAACAAGACATGATACAACTATAATCACTAAGCATAATGCTAAAACAACACCTAGCATGTCATGCTAAAGTCTAAGTCACAGTCAATGCAAGCTCCTCTTGCACTTCAAGCAAGAACTTACTACTCCTTTCCAAACACCAAGCAAACTCATTTGCAAAACAACATAGCGAGAGCGAGGGTCCGAACTACTAAAGAAAACTAAACAAACTAAGCAAAGCAAACAAAAACTAAGACGCTCCAAGAACAACACAATTGTGCATAAAACAATAAAAACGAAGTGTCTAGACAGACCTGAGTTTTTTATTGATGAAGAAGGGGATGCCTTGGGCATCACCAAGCTTTGACGCTTGTGCCTCTTGGATATTTTTTGGGTGACACCATGATGGCATCCCCAAGCTTAACCTTTTGTACATTCTTCATCTCATTGCATCATTATCTCTCTATACCTGAAATTTTTCCTTCATACAAACTTCACACAATCTTCATCAGCAACATTAGCTTATTCAAAATATATTAGACCACTGGCAAAGCTTTGGAACAGCAAGGATTTTCACTAAAAACACAAGCTACTGTAGTAACTCCTTCAAATAAACTCAATTTACCTAAAGAGAGCTCAAAAAGGAATCAATAAGAAGCACATGCAAATAATGACAGAAATCTGTCAAAACAGATGTAACACCCTCAGAATCGGCCCTATGCAAGTTTCAGCGATTCCCGCCAAACCCGCATAGAAACGATTCAAAGGTGCCCACCAGGCACTTTCGTGCGGGTGGAAAACGAAGTAATATCATTACACAATAGTCCACGATGGAACCCACAGAATATATATATACAACAGCGACTCAAAGAGTCAAGAATACATATATAACATACGAAGATCCAAATCACCTTGAAAACGGTTCAGCGTCCGAGTACGGACAAGATGCAAATTGAGCTAAGAGCCCTGAAGAATAACCAATGGCGTCCATAACCCTGCCCAGGCCAAGCCGGAAGGGTAACCCTGCTAACGACGTCGATCTCAAAACCTGCTTAAACAAAAGGGGCGCCGACAAAGGGCAAAGGAAAAAGAGAGAGCGGTCAGTACTGAGGCCAGTACACGGCGAGACTAGAATTCGGCGGTCCTCGCCTACATAGGTATGGTGGACTGAAGCGGCAACGCGGCATGCACTAAACAACCTATAGAGACTCGATAGAAATAGCGGCTATCGGAGAGGGGTAATAAAGACCTATTCGGAACCAACCTGATACTACCACCAAACATACCCATCCTGGTGTTTCCCCCTCGAGACCAAACGAGGAAGTCAACCGAGGAACTCACACCGTTGGCAGTTTTATTTATTCAGTTATCGTTGCAGCAATTACTAGTCAGGTATAGATAGTCATCCTGATATAATAAGCAGTGGGCATTTTTAGTTAACCATTCCGTGGTAGTTGCAACACTTACTAGTCAGATGCAATTGGCATGAGATATCCCAAAACCCAGCAGTTGTTGGTACTTTTATTTAGCCATTCCGTTGTAGTGAAGCGGATTACTAGTCATATCGGATACAAGTCAAATTATAACAGTAAACTTTAGTTATAGTTGTCTATGATCGAGAACTGTGCTCCAAGTCGTCCATAACCGCGGACACGGCTTTTCGAAAAGATTTAACCCTGCAGGGGTGCACCAAAGTATCCACACGCACTTCGACCCTTTTTGCCAGATCAGTTAACATACACCCATCGGTATGTCGGCGGGGCCTAAGTCATGACGTTTCCCAGACCCAAAGCAAGTACATGGGGGCCACCCCACTAAGCTACCCGCAACGAAGTCGGCCGGTCTCCGAGACGGACTCAGGGTTTGCGTCAATGGCTGTAAACGACTGGGAACCCGAAAGTGTGACTGGGCTTGTCGATACCGCGAAAACACTCTGCAATCCTAAACAGTACAGGTGCTCCACGCACAATCTTAAATAAAGCAGTAAAGCATGGCATAAGTACAGGATAGTAATAAAGCCCCAAACTACTTGTGGCCCCCGGTACAATACTTTGAAATCAGGTACTAATCGATGAGGGTGCCCACACACCCCACCTGTGGTTAGCGCGCTCGATCTCGGAACAGGTGTCAAGAACTCGGGGTCCTACGGGACACCAGTGAGCGGTTAAAAACCAAATATTGTCTATTACCCACCGGTGCCTCTGCATTTACCTACTTTCAATTTTAGTTATTAAACAGTAATTAAAGCCATGATCATCTCCAACATTAAACATACGGCAATACTCCAACAACGGTGGTACTTGACGACACACAACAGCACTTGAGCAAGCGACTACGACACGCAAGTCCAACTATCTACCAAACAACAGGTAATAGGATGTGTCCAAGGCAATATAAGGCTGCAAGGGATATCACGGGCACGAAAACTAGAGCATCGCAACACGGATAGCAATAGATCAACAGGAGGGAATAAATACTATAAAAGAAAGATAGGTAGAAAGGGTGAGATGCTCGCCTGGAAACATTGCCGAAGGTTCATCCGAAGAACGGGTGTCACTCGCATCAACTCATCGGCCTAGTCCGTGAAGAAGCAAAGCACTAGAATAAACACCGGATGCACTATTTAATACTACGGCAAAATATCGGGTATGATGCATGTATGATGTATGACATGGCTAAGATGCGATGCAATTAGGCAATATTAAGCGAAACCGGGGTCCCGACAATTAAGTATATAGTTATAGTTGTTTAGCTACCCCGCAATTTAAATGTTGTCTTAACATGGCAAAAGATAGCACCGGTTTGCTACACAAATTTAAACGGGACCAATATAAGACTAGAAAAGCCCGCATATGGTCTCCATGTTTAATTATAAGTGAATCGGCATAATGCCCCCAAACCACATGACAATATGTATGCAAGCATGGCAATTTTATATGCAACAAGTAATATTATTTATAAAATATAGGTCACGGAAAAGAGGGTCACACTTTGGGGTTCGGCGAACTTGGTTCAGGGCTTCGACGGGGTTCAGCTTGTCGGGATCGGTCTTCGGGTTTCGGGTATCGGATTCATGAGGTAGTTCTTGGTATCCCCTGATGAAGATCTTGTCATCGAATGGTCCTTGTCCGGAATTTCTTTCGGGTTGGGCGCCATCGCCCTCGGGTTCCGGCTTTGAGCACTAATGACACGATCTAGAACCAGTGTCGGGTCTTGATGTGGGTCGCACCATCGGCAACACTTGGATTGCGGGTGCTATGCAGCTTCAGACGATCTTGTTGAGCCCCTCGTGGTGGCGGCACAAGCACACAGACATCAAAACAATCGAGGGGATCGTCGGTGTTTCAAACTTACAAGCAAACCAGCCAAGAGCAGGTATTATTGGTCTCCTGCTATTCTACAGAGGCCTCCCAAACAGAGTATACAGGGCTGCACGCGACGACTAGACGAGGGACGAAAGCGATGTTGCCTAGACGAGGGCGGCGGCACAGGGAACGGACGGGGAAGCGGACGGGCGCGAGGCGCTCGCGGCAACCGCGCTTCTGCCTGCGAGGACAGCACCGGAGCCACGGCCAAAGGCGAGGGAGGGCGGCAACACAGCGAGCCGGGGAGGAGGAGCGACGGGCCCGGGTCATCGGAGGTCACGGCGACCAGAGGGCTCGCCGCAGGACGCTGGCGAGGGAAGAGGCGAACGACGATGCGAGGCGTCACGCTGCCGGGACGGTGGCGGCGAGGCAAAGGCTGCCTCAGGTCGTGGAAGACGCAGGGCAGCAGGGCTCGACGGAGGGGCACCGGGGAGGCCAGAGAGAGGAGAGGACGTCGGGGGATGGGGCGGAGGTGATGGCGGCCGGGGCGACATGCGGTGCTCGCAGGAGAGGTAGCTCGGGCCCGGTGGTGGAAGGAAGCTGCCGGGGAGGAGGCGTGCTGGCAAGGGCACCTGGCGGCAGCGGGTGGCACACGCTGGTCGAGCAGGGCAAGGCGGCTGCCTGCAGAGACAGCGTCGGCGATGGGGATCAGCCAAAGGGGCGACCAGCCGGTGGTTGCGGGAGGGGCGGCAAAGAGGGGTCGCGGCCGGAGCTAAGAAGGCCGGAGGCAGCGAGGGCCTCGAGGAGGTCGGAGCAGCGGGGAGATGAAGCTCCCGGGGCGGCAGGAAGGGCCCCTGGCGGCGCACGGCCGAGGAAGGATGGGGACGGGGGTGCCGAGGTTTGCAGGGGCGAGCGGCGGCGCTCGCCTGGGACGCGAGGAAGAGGGGAGGAGGCGGTCGATGGGATTGGGGAGAGGAGCATCGAGGGCTGGGTGGTTGGGAACACGGGATCCAGGGAGACTGAGTCCAGGTCGACGCTGAGGACGTGGGGCCACGCGGGAGTGGGGCCCGGTGGTTGGCAGAGTGAGCGAGTGTGGCGTGGGTAGCATGTCGTGTGTGCGTCGCGCGTGGGTGGGGGGGCTGGCGGCGGGAGTTGGGGTTGGAGTGGGGGTAGGTGTGGTTCTAGGGTTAGGGTTAGGCTTAGGAATTTATATGGGGTAGCAGGTGGTCTGGTCGGTTGGGCCTTTGGGCCGGCCGGCTGGACTGCCTCCCCGAAAAAAAAATATTTATAATTTTTATAAAACAAAACATTTTAAAATATAGTTTTAGATAAATACAAGATCCAGAAAAGACCGAGGTTTCGCATTTGAAGAAAGAGAGGGACATTCGTAGAAAATGAAATAGGGCTTTTAGTAAAATAGTTTTAGACTAATGTATGCATGTTGATGTCATGACGATGCAATGCACAAAAACAACGCGATTTTCTAGTAGTGGTTTTTGCGGGGCGCCACAATTCGACACCACTAACAAGGGATCTCGCCCTCGAGATCCGCCTCATGGTACCGGGAAGAAGAACGGCGATCTGAATCTTCTCGCATCGTGTAGATCCTCGCGACACCACTAACACGAGGTCGTTGTCCGTGATCGTCAAGAGAACACTCCGGGAACAAAGGGCGAAGGTAGAGGTATCCACAAATAAAGCCACCTCTAACTTCGATAGAAGGAGAGAAAAGATGCGGCCTATCCCACTTCAATGTACAAGAGCGAATAGAAAGGGTAGTCAGCATGGGGGCCAATCCATCACGCACCCAAACTATTACTCCACACAATCAGTAGAAAAGCGTGCAACCATTCTCGAAATCAGACTGAAGATCTTGACAATCGAGGTTCGGAACAAAGGAGTGATGCAGGCTCTGCATCGGACCTGGCGTAGAGGATGTCGTCGTGTCGGAAAACACCGGAAGGCACAACAAGGAACAGAGAGAAATCCAACAGAGGAAAGATTCCTTAGATAGCATGAAGACCAGATGTAGCAACACCGTTACCAAAGAAGGAAGCGAAACCCTGAAGGTACGATGGACCCCAACCACGAGAAATCCTGGACTCGAAGAGAGAGAAGAGAGCGGATTCAAAACACGCAGAGGTGAGAGGAGAGCAGCAGAGGGGTAAGGAGTAAAATCAGACCTAATCAGAACTATCCAACCGATTTTGCAAAAATAGTTTTGACACACTACTTCGGCCGTTAGCTAGGTTATCCTACAGGCTGGACTTGTGGGGTATCGCAACTGCTGAGCTCTGATACCACTCTGTAACACCCTCAGAATCGGCCCTATGCAAGTTTCAGCGATTCCCGCCAAACCCGCATAGAAACGATTCAAAGGTGCCCACCAGGCACTTTCGTGCGGGTGGAAAACGAAATAATATCATTACACAATAGTCCACGATGGAACCCACAGAATATATATATACAACAGCGACTCAAAGAGTCAAGAATACAGATATAACATACGAAGATCCAAATCACCTTGAAAACGGTTCAGCGTCCGAGTACGGACAAGATGCAAATTGAGCTAAGAGCCCTGAAGAATAACCAATGGCGTCCATAACCCTGCCCAGGCCAAGCCGGAAGGGTAACCCTGCTAACGACGTCGATCTCAAAACCTGCTTAAACAAAAGGGGTGCCGACAAAGGGCAAAGGAAAAAGAGAGAGCGGTCAGTACTGAGGCCAGTACACGGCGAGACTAGAATTCGGCGGTCCTCGCCTACATAGGTATGGTGGACTGAAGCGGCAGCGCGGCATGCACTAAACAACCTATAGAGACTCGATACAAATAGCGGCTATCGGAGAGGGGTAATAAAGACCTATTCGGAACCAACCTGATACTACCACCAAACATACCCATCCTGGTGTTTCCCCCTCGAGACCAAACGAGGAAGTCAACCGAGGAACTCACACCATTGGCAGTTTTATTTATTCAGTTATCGTTGCAGCAATTACTAGTCAGGTATAGATAGTCATCCTGATATAATAAGCAGTGGGCATTTTTAGTTAACCATTCCGTGGTAGTTGCAACACTTACTAGTCAGATGCAATTGGCATGAGATATCCCAAAACCCAGCAGTTGTTGGTACTTTTATTTAGCCATTCCGTTGTAGTGAAGCGGATTACTAGTCATATCGGATACAAGTCAAATTATAACAGTAAACTTTAGTTATAGTTGTCTATGATCGAGAACTGTGCTCCAAGTCGTCCATAACCGCGGACACGGCTTTTCGAAAAGATTTAACCCTGCAGGGGTGCACCAAAGTATCCACACGCACTTCGACCCTTTTTGCCAGATCATTTAACATACACCCATCGGTATGTCGGCGGGGCCTAAGTCATGACGTTTCCCAGACCCAAAGCAAGTACATGGGGGCCACCCCACTAAGCTACCCGCAACGAAGTCGGCCGGTCTCCGAGACGGACTCAGGGTTTGCGTCAATGGCTGTAAACGACTGGGAACCCGAAAGTGTGACTGGGCTTGTCGATACCGCGAAAACACTCCGCAATCCTAAACAGTACAGGTGCTCCACGCACAATCTTAAATAAAGCAGTAAAGCATGGCATAAGTACAGGATAGTAATAAAGCCCCAAACTACTTGTGGCCCCCGGTACAATACTTTGAAATCAGGTACTAATCGATGGGGGTGCCCACACACCCCACATGTGGTTAGCGCGCTCGATCTCGGAACAGGTGTCAAGAACTCGGGGTCCTACGGGACACCAGTGAGCGGTTAAAAACCAAATATTATCTATTACCCACCGGTGCCTCTGCATTTACCTACTTTTAATTTTAGTTATTAAACAGTAATTAAAGCCATGATCATCTCCAACATTAAACATACGGCAATACTCCAACAACGGTGGTACTTGACGACACACAACAACACTTGAGCAAGCGACTACGACACGCAAGTCCAACTATCTACCAAACAACAGGTAATAGGATGTGTCCAAGGCAATATAAGGCTGCAAGGGATATCACGGGCACGAAAACTAGAGCATCGCAACACGGACATCAATAGATCAACAGGAGGGAATAAATACTATAAAAGTAAGATAGGTAGAAAGGGTGAGATGCTCGCCTGGAAACATTGCCGAAGGTTCATCCGAAGAACGGGCGTCACTCGCATCAACTCATCGGCCTAGTCCGTGAAGAAGCAAAGCACTAGAATAAACACCGGATGCACTATTTAATACTACGGCAAAAGATCGGGCATGATGCATGTATGATGTATGACATGGCTAAGATGCGATGCAATTAGGCAATATTAAGCGGAACCGGGGTCCCGACAATTAAGTATATGGTTATAGTTGTTTAGCTACCCCGCAATTTAAATGTTGTCTTAACATGGCAAAAGATAGCACCGGTTTGCTACACAAATTTAAACGGGACCAATATAAGACTAGAAAAGCCCGCATATGGTCTCCATGTTTAATTATAAGTGAATCGGCATAATGCCACCAAACCACATGACAATATGTATGCAAGCATGGCAATTTTATATGCAACAAGTAATATTATTTATAAAATATAGGTCACGGAAAAGAGGGTCACACTTTGGGGTTCGGCGAACTTGGTTCAGGGGTTCGACGGGGTTCAGCTCGTCGGGATCGGTCTTCGGGTTTTGGATATCGGATTCATGAGGTAGTTCTTGGTGTCCCCTGATGAAGATCTTGTCATCGAATGGTCCTTGTCCGGAATTTCTTTCGGGTTGGGCGCCATCGCCCTCGGGTTCCGGCTTTGAGCACTAATGACACGATCTAGAACCAGTGTCGGGTCTTGATGTGGGTCGCACCATCGGCAACACTTGGATTGCGGGTGCTATGCAGCTTCAGACGATCTTGTTGAGCCCCTCGTGGTGGCGGCACAAGCACACAGACATCAAAACAATCGAGGGGATCGTCGGTGTTTCAAACTTACAAGCAAACCAGCCAAGAGCAGGTATTATTGGTCTCCTGCTATTCTACAGAGGCCTCCCAAACAGAGGATACAGGGCTGCACGCGACGACCAGAGAGGAAGCTCCCGGGGCGGCAGGAAGGGCCCCTGGTGGCGCACGGTCGAGGAAGGATGGGGACGGGGGTGCCGAGGTTTGCAGGGGCGAGCGGCGGCGCTCGCCTGGGACGCGAGGAAGAGGGGAGGAGGCGGTCGATGGGATTGGGGTGAGGAGCATCGAGGGCTGGGTGGTTGGGAACACGGGATCCAGGGAGACCGAGTCCAGGTCGACGCTGAGGACGTGGGGCCACGCGGGAGTGGGGCCCGGTGGTTGGCAGAGTGAGCGTGTGGCGTGGGTAGCATGTCGTGTGTGCGTCGCGCGTGGGTGGGGGTGCTGGCGGCGGGAGTTGGGGTTGGAGTGGGGGTAGGTGTGGTTCTAGGGTTAGGGTTAGGCTTAGGAATTTATATGGGGTAGCAGGTGGTCTGGTCGGTTGGGCCTTTGGGCCGGCCGGCTGGACTGCCTCCCCAAAAAAAAAAATTATAATTTTTATAAAACAAAACATTTTAAAATATAGTTTTAGATAAATACAAGATCCAGAAAAGATCGAGGTTTCGCATTTGAAGAAAGAGAGGGACATTCGTAGAAAATGAAATAGGGCTTTTAGTAAAATAGTTTTAGACTAATGTATGCATGTTGATGTCATGAAGATGCAATGCACAAAAATAACGCGATTTTCTAGTAGTGGTTTTTGCGGGGCGCCACAACAGACCAGCAGGTAGAAATGAATTTTTTTAAACATATTCTGTTGCTCAAATCAAAAAGTGTTGAACTAACGAAATTTAGCCAACATACTGTGGGATTGATTCGTAAATTTTGAGCTCAATACGTGTTACAGAGCCTCCTCACGATTTTTTTTGGTGGAGGACAGAAATCTATTTCAGGACAGCAACTCCCCAAATCTTACTTCCCTCTCATTAGAGGTTATTCTTGGCACAAAAAACAAACAAAAAGGATAAGGAGAGATTATTACAGTAGTAATAACTTCCAAGACTCAAGGAAACTCTTGGGTTATCTCCCAACAAGTACTTTTCTTTAACGCCTTTAAGTTAGGCACAATAAGCAAGAAGAATCAAGTATTTTCAAATGAAGAATTGCCCCTCTTGTTCCTTCTTTTATTATCTTTCTTTTTCTTATTAGGGAAGATATGATTGATTACCGGGGGAGTAAAGTGCATGATTCCTTCTCCCACGTCTATTACTGCCCCAAGGTGTTTCAGTAGAGATCTTCCAAGTGTGATCTGTTCTTTGCCTACACATTCAATAACAAGATAATCAGTAGACACCATTTTTCCTGAGATTTTTGTAAACACACCTTCAGCTATTCCAATGAGAAATATAGTGGCGTTGTTGGTAAGAGAGATTTCCTCTCCTCCTTCTATAAGCCCCAAAGACTCAAGGAATCAAAAATATCTTTAGGCATGAGACAAAATTCAGACATGATATCACAGTGAGCATCAAAAAGTGTAGTGTTTATTGAGACTTTAATTGTGGGAAACCAATTTGAAGGCTCATAATTTATGGGAACATAATCATGGTAAGCCCTAAGAGTGTGATAACAACTATTCATGGCAACAATACTGGTCTCAAGATGGTTCAACCTAGCAAAAATACTTGTGAAAGAGGAATCAGACTTGCCAGGTGTACCATAGATCATGATTAATTTTATTATAGCATCATAAGCTTCATCATTAATACAAAGCAAAAATTCTTTTTCAGCCACAACATCCAAAGCATATCTATAACGAAGAGCAATATCGCGGTAGAAACTATCAATAACCAAGCTGAGGCTTACCTCAGGCTCAGTTTCCCTCTGGAAAGCAGAGATTCTAGACCAAACTTCCTTAAAACTTTCTTCACTTTTTTGCTTAAAAGTGGAGATTTCTACCATAGGGGAAATAAAGGCAGACCCCAACATGGCAGCAACTAGAGCAGGGACTAATTTTTTTTGAGTTTTTGAATAAGGTAAACAAACCAAACTAGACTATTTTTTTTTTTTTTTTAAAAGAGGCAAACAAAACCAAGCAAAAGAAACCAAGCAAACTAAAAACAAAGTAAAGAGAAAGGAAGTGAAGGACTCCCCTAGTGAAGACGTCCTTAGCCTCCCCGAAAACGGCGCCATAAATCTTGATGCGTGCACCCAGTGTTGACGTGGGACACTTCGTTGGAACCCCAAGAGCAAGGTGTGATGAGCACAGCAGCAAGTTTCCCTCAGTATAGACCGAGGTTATCGAACCTCAAGGAGGAAGGAAGCGTCTCAAAGGTGTTCCTGGCAACATGGAGACCTACACAACACAAACTCAAGACTTTGCCCCAACGAATCAGCGAGGTTGTCAAGCTCACCGGTTTGCTGTAACAAAGGATTAAACGTATGGTGTGGAAGGTAATGGTTTGCAGCAAGTAAACAAGTAATAGTGGAAGATGTATCAATAGTAAAGATTGGACCGGGGTCCGTAGTTCACTAGAGGTGCTCTCCTTAGATAAACATGGCATAAAGGGTAAACAAATTACAGTGGGGCAATTGACAGGAACTTAGCGAGGCATAACAATGCAATTACTAGCCAGAAAGATCCTATGAGGTTGATTGGTCAATACAACAATATACATAGACTGTCATCCAACTGCATCTATGACTAGAAGTACACCTTCAGGTTATCATCCGAACCCCTTCCAGTATTACGTTGCAAGCAACAGACAACTGCTT
The DNA here is from genome assembly GCA_916181665.1 of Avena sativa. Lineage (NCBI taxonomy): Eukaryota > Viridiplantae > Streptophyta > Magnoliopsida > Poales > Poaceae > Avena > Avena sativa. The sequence continues at coordinate 156,754,975 of OV702294.1, read as the reverse complement.
TAAGCAAAGTGTGTAAGGTAAACAGTCCACATGTTCCATGAATAAGAGACCGTTGTTTTCTCCCTAGTAGCAACAACACATCTACAACCGAAGAGATTTCTGTCACTTTCCTTGGAAACTAGAGGCATGAACCCACTATCGAGCATAAATACCCCCTCTTAGAGTCACTAGCAACTATTTGGCCAAGATAACCACTAGCAATGGAGAGCATGGAAGATCACAAACAACACAGACATGATAGGATCATAAAGATAAAACCATTAATCAAACCAACATAATAATCTCAATATCCATCGGATCCCCGCAAACACAACATGCATGATTACAAATAGATTAGATCTTGATCATGAACAAAGCTCACAAGATCTATACATGAAAACACAAAGGAGGAGATACAACCATCTAGCTACTACATGGACCCATAGTCTAAGGTGGAACTACTCACGAATCATACCAGAGAGAAGGCCTCCGGGATGATCCCTCCTCTAGCAGGGTGTCGGGAAGAACTTCAGGTCCCCCCGATCTAGGGACGATGGTGGCGGCGGCTATAGACGGTTTCGTGGATTTCTGATCGGGTACCCAGGGTTTTTGCATCGAGGGCTTCTTATAGGCGAAGGGGCGAGTCCGGGAGGCGACCAGGGCCGCCAAACCCTAGTCAGGCGCGGGCCCACCTGCTCCCGCGCCTGGGGTGGGTATGCCCCCCTTGGCCGGCCCCTCCGGCTCTCCTTTGGACTTCTTGTTCCCCACAGAAAGTTATTGACTTTGTCATTCGTCCCGTCCAATTCCAAGAATTTTTCTTTACTAACTTTTCTGAAATCAAAAACAACAGAAAATAGGCATCTGGCACTGTTGCAACTTGTTAATAGATTAGTACCAGAAAACATGTAAAAACACCTCAAAGTGTGGACAAGTAAAACAAAGTAGATACTAAACAAGCATGGAACATCAAAAATTATAGATACGTTTCCAACGTATCACCTAGCCCCTCTCTCCTTCGCGTTGCTCACCTCGCCCAATCCCCTCTAACGCTCGATGCGCCACCACACCTTTGCGTCCCTATTGTCGTGGCTCTCCCGCTCGATGAGGACCATCGCTAGTGCTTCTAGTCGTCGCTTGCCGGCTCATGAACCCCTTCGTCGCCTCACCTCCGTTGATACCACAAGTGTCGTTGGCTGCTACCGCTCTAGCCATCTCGCTGAGTGTCTTGGAATTTCCTTAGACCATGTCGAGGTCGTTGATGCCGTGCTCCTCAACTTGATCTCCTTCCTCCCTCCCTTGAGTCGTGAAGTGCCTGCTTAGCGCTAGAGAAAAAAACAATAATAAACTAGTATGATGGCAATTTTGCAGTAGTATGAGTTTGTTCGGAGAGCAAATCGGTCAAAAAATGACATACCGAAAGAAGCTGTTTTTTTTTGCTTTTATTAGTAGGTATAGATTGGTGGACAGGGCTCTCCATCAAGGATCGTTGGACAAACAACCGTAAGATCATGGCCTTTCTCCCTATGACAATATGAAATGAGCGAAATGCAAGAGTCTTCCTAAATAAATTCGCACCACCGACTTTTCTTGTAGCCATAATTAAGAGAGAGGCAAATCTTTGAGTGAGGAAGGCCGGCACGAAACAATTTTTGCTACTCCCTCCGATTTATATTACTTATCGCTGAAACGGATGTATCTACTACCAACATTTCGGTTTATAAGTCAAATACGTACTTCGGGAGAAAATACGTACTTCGAAAAAAATAGTTTGACCGTAAATTAGGTAAAAAATATAAACTATATTTAACAAAAATTATATCATTAGATTCATATTTAAAATACGCTTCCAATGTCACAATTTTTGTGACATATGATTCATATATTGTTGATCACATTTATGGTTAAACTATTTTCTTGGAGTATGTAATAGCCTAATAAACCAAAATAGAGGTAGTAGCACTAAAGCATGTCTCGATACATCCATTTCAATGACAAGTAATATGAATCGGAGGGAGTATTTAATATTGAGAGGGTAATCCCTTTTGTAGCGCATATTTTTATTTTGCGTTGAAATTACTCTCGATGTTCCAAAATATAAGCTGTTTTAGAACTTTTCTAAAAGTTATCTATTTAAACACCTTTTAGTGTGTAGTTTCCGAGCAAAATGAGATAACCTACAAACTAAAAAGCATCTAAATATATATGTTTTAGAAAAAGGTTAAAATATCTTATATTTTGAAAAATAGGATTAGATATAAATCTTTTACCTCCATTCTAAAATAAAAAGTTACACATAGTGGTTCTACACAAACATACTCATGTAAGGTGAACTTAGGCCTAGTTTGGCAACAAATTTTTTCTAAAACTGAAGTATTGCAAAACCATAGTATCTAAGGCCTCGTTTGGTATCAAAGTATTTTTAAAGTATTAAGAGAATACTTTGGTTTCTAAAAAAAACGAAGTATTGAATATTTTGAGGTGTTTGGATCCGAACAAATAATATGGTTTTAAAACTGAAGTATCCTCCAAAACTATGTTTTTTTTTAAGTATTTGAGAAAAAAGTTAGACCCTCTTTTTTCTAAAACTGAGAAAATAGAAAAACTGAAGTTGCTAGGCATTAAAATACTATGGTATTAATATAATTCAGTTTTAGAAAAACTTTGTTGTCAAACTAGGCCTAAGTGCATGAGCTAGCAATATACTTCGGTTTCGAAAAAACAGGCCCGGAGGTGTTTTACCAATACTTCAAAAATAGCACATTTTAGGAGATAATGAAGTATTAATACCATAGTTTTAAGTCACAGCCAAACATATCAAAGTATTTAGAAGCGTAGTATTTTAAGAAACTATAGTACCGTTGAAATACTTCAAAATTACTTTGATACCAAACACATCCTCAGTTTTAAGTGTAGATGTGCAAGTGTGCATAACTGCAAATATGAGCAGAAACTGCTATACGGTAATCGACTGGCAGATGAACAGCAACTTGGTCTCATTCTTCCCTCCGTCAGAGCCGCCGTCGAGAGCACGACCGTCAACGAAGCGCCACCAGCGACAGGAAACAGAAGGAGGGGCGGCGGACATTAAGAGTGGAAGAACCGTTACCGTCCGTCACTCTCGGCCTCGTCACCGGCGATTCGTATGCTACGTATGAATGCGCCGCCACACACAGTTGATGGAGACGTGGGCGTCGCCTCGATCAACGAACGCGAGCCGACTGCTCGTGTGACCGATGCGCATGGTCGAGTAATGCAGCAGCGATCATCAGCGCATATAAGAACCTCCCGACCTCACACACCGGTATGCACTCTAGCTAGACTCCATTTCCCCTGCGACCGTATAGTTCCATGACCATGTCAAACTCAGCGTCTGGCCTCCGTGCCAGAGGTGGCACGGCCGTGGCGCCGTCGATGTCCGCGTCGGCCATCGTCGCCAAGGCGGCGTCGTCCGGGTCGCACGTCCTCAAGATCGACGGCTACTCCCGCACCGTGGGGCTCGGCATTGGCCTATTCATCACGTCGAGGTCGTTCGAAGTCGGAGGCCATCGCTGGTGCCTGCGGTACTATCCCGACAGTTACGACCCAATCTCCTACGCCGGCTCCATAAGCATCTTGCTCTGTCTTGATCCCAGCGAGGCCGGCGAAGTCAGAGCACAGTACGAGATCAGCTTGCTCGACCAAGAAGGCCAACCAGTGCCTGGCTGCGTCACGGGGAGCAATAGATGCTCGACCTTCTCTGCGCAGCAAGTTCTTCACGGTTCCTGCCGCTACATCAGTAAGGCGGTGCTGCATAATCCCCTTTACCTGAAGGATGACGCTTTCAGCGTCAGGTGTGATATCAACGTGGTGATGAGCATCTCCACGGAGGACGTTGTGCTTCCCGTCGTCTGACGTGGTATCAAAAAAGAGCCAAATTGCGTCTGAGGTCAATCGGTCGCCGGCATGACCGTCATGTATGTACGCGCCTGGTTCCTGGTAAAGTGATGACCCATCTGCCCTGCCCAACCGTGCTAGCTTCCGGCCATCTTCAATCTGCCACCATTGTTGTAGTGGAGGTAGTACTATATAATATGATCCTGCTGTGTACTAAGCGAAAACTGCATCTGTACTCGTCAAATGATTTAATGTTGGAACTACTAGTATTATTGGAGTATTAATCTTTGTTGAAACTATTCTGATTAACGACATTCATTCCTGTTATTTTCCCTCGGGTGTTAGTCGAATATGTATCGGTTTTCATATTATAACAGTAGGCCAAAACTAGGAAGATTTTGTTCCTTGACTCAAAGCGTTTTCGGATATGAGGCAACATAAGCAACACAAGAAATTTTAAAAAAATAACAAAAAAAGGAAAACCATTTAGTACTTCCTCAGTTTCATATTACTCCGACACGTGAGAAATTGTAAAAATCAAACTTCATAACATATGACCAAATATATATGATAAAATATGAACATTTACAATATCAAATATATATAGGGCCAGTTCTTTTGGCAGCTTAAAAAATAAGCTGTCCCCTCTCCCGCTTTTCTCATAAGCCACATGGCTTATTAGTCGAAGCTTCTCAATTAGTTATGAGATAGTTAGTTTGGAAGCCCCAACCGATAAGCTGAGCGGCTTATGAGAGAAGCTGGGGAAGGGAAGGGCAGCTTATTTTTTAAGCGGCCAAAAGAACTGGGCCATAATATGGTAATATATTTCACCAGATTTCATATTATAATTGTTAGCATATTTATCTATATAATGGCTCAAACTTGACCTTGACCGAAGCTAGCTAACGTGCCGAGTACTAATATAAAACGGGGAAGTAGTTGAAAGTGTAGAAAATGAAAACAACAAGATGCAACTGACGTGTGGTGGAAACTTGCTTTGGTATTATCTTATGATGGAGAGCAATCTGACTTTCAGATAGGAATAACAAGATGCAACTCATATAACTTGTATATATTTTCCAATTGTTTAATCGAATGAAATTATGTAACCGAGGTGAATTTCTTGAAATTTTTCTTCACCAACATGTAGATTTCCGATATAAAATCGCCTTAGCCAATGTTTTATTTTTATTTTTATAGGTAACAACTAAAATATATTTTTGTTTCACACCCGACTATAATATGCTTTTTTTTTACAATCTTCTATTCTATATTACTAGCAAAATGCCCGCGCGTTGCGGCGGAAGAAGTCCAGGTCTGGTCTAGCCGCGTTCTCGCCTACCAGGTCGCCCCGCTCGTCGATCTCGACGACGACGACAAAGCCGGCCCCTCCTACCAGCCGTGGAGGTGCGGCGACGCCGGCCAGGGGAGCTTCCGTCCGCCGCAGCCGCCGAGAGACGACGACGACGGCGGCGGCCAGAACGATGGCAGGGCAGACCCCGGCTACACGTCCTTGTAAGGCAACTTCGGCATGTAGAAGCGGCGACGGCAGCGGCAAAGTCTACGGCAGCGGCCTTTTTAATGTTTTAGTTTATTATGTAATTTATATTCGATGTAATCCGCCTATATTTATCCATGTTTAATGAAATCCGCCTGAATTTACCAAACTCGTTTGAAATTTAGCCGAACGTGGGAACTCGGCCTGGGAACGCCGAGTGGCGAGTGGGAAACTCGGCGTTCCCAGTCCAAAATCAAATTTCGTCTCGCCAAAATTTGGTCTAGATTGAGATTCGCCCAACAAGTGGGGATGCTCTTAGTTGCAGCTTATTTTGTACAAGCTAGAGACTTTAATTCATTTATCGTCGATTTTCATATCAATCAACAGTGTCGCTGTGTTGATTCTTGAAACAAGTTGTTTCTCAATATTTTAGATAACTCGTGAGATCGAGGTAGGACTGTTCAACACCAATACCATGTCGTAATTCCCTCCAAGCTCTGAGCGACGCCGACGTTCGTGCCCGCTGTTTGTAGCCCCGCATGTCGATTTCGTGTGTCATTTAGGCTGGAACGCTGGGGCTTAATTCCTCGGGTTTTGGGGGCAATTTTCTTGTCGCAATTAAATTGGGGGTATTCTGGTAGTTCTTGAGAAGGATCAGTGTCAATTTCTGCCTGATTTAGGATAAAAGGGTCGCCTTTTGTCATGATGCTACGTTACTGTCATGGTTGATGATACCTAATCTCCTTTTTTCTGTATAAACTTCAGAGATTGCAATGGAGCTGGACATACACTCACGGGATACCGGTTACAGTGGTCAGCATGACCTATATGGGCATGAACTGCATGCCGCGGCGGCATGCTGCCCGCCTCGCCTAGGAGGTCAAGATGGACATCAACAAGCCTGACACCTCCCTGGGTAGTTTTCTGTTTACGCGTTTTTTTTTTCAAAACGTTATTTTCATTTACCGGTGGCACAATGGGTTATTTGGTGTTTAGTGGAAGGGTCAAGGAAAAAGCCATTACAACAATTAAGAATAGGCCAAACAGTCATAACAAAGCAATAAAAAAGCACTTCGAGTTAAAACTTGAAGAAGGTATGGAAAATTTACCTCATGCATAGAAAAATATTGATTGTCCTCCCCCTAGTCTGCCATCTTCCGTACTGGTCCTTGAACACCCTCTATTCCCTACAAATATGTTTTTGTTCATATTAGTACGAGCAATACATTGTACTATTAACCTGCTTGCAAAACAATAGCTGTTCCAGTTTCTAATCTATAGAATAAATATAATAAGCCTGCTATAAAACAATCCTAACAAAGCAATAATAAGCAGTTCCAATTTCAGTGACAGATCTATTTTTAACAGAGATCTAATATGCTAGCAAAACAGTCATAACAAAGCAATAAAAAAGCACTACCAGTTTCACTAAGAGATCTATTCAAGAAACATAACAGAGATATCGATAGGATACATATGAGAAAGATTAAGCTTGCAGAGCACGTACGCAAGCAGTGCGAAGTTTGGGTCGCAGAAGGATGAAATGATGGCAATGTCGACCTTGAGAAGAATCGATCTGGGATTTCGATCAAGGGAACTCGAGCGAAATCGGTGTGGAATTTTTAGCAAGGGTTTGGAACTCTTTTTATAGTCGTTTTAGAGCAGAGTTTGTATAGGATACTTCTCCTTTTAAAGGAGACCGGAGCAGAGTTTGTATTGAAACAAAGTTCGTATAGAATTGGCAGCAGCATTTTCATCCCATACGCACCAAATCAATCGACAGGCCCAAATTCGTTGCCGTGTTTGAGATGGACACCTATTACATGGAGCCTGAATATTGCTAGGTGTGTTACTACTCAGGCTTGTTCTGAATTTTAGAGTGACTCAAAGAATGTTTCAGAGAGATTTAGGGGAGCATACCTGCTGATTTCCTGGACGTCAATGCTGAGAGAATACGGGACGGCCTCTCCTCACACTCGTCACACTCGTCGCCGTTCACCTTCTACTACAGCGCCGGCGAGCTCGAGCGTCGCCGTCCACCTTCTACCGCAGCGCCGGCGAGCTCCGCTGCTGTCCGACGCGTCGGCATCCAGAGGGGCGAGGGACGGCCTCTCCTCATACTCGTCGCCGTTCACCTTCTATACTGCAGCGCCGGCGAGCTCGAGCGTCGCCTTTCACCTTCTACTGCAGCGCCGACGAGCTCCGCTGCTGCCCGACGCGTCGGCATCATCCAGAGGGGCGAGGTGCTTGAGCGCCGCCGGCCATGGTCACGGCGGCTGCCATGGCAGCTCTGGAGGACTGCATCTCCCAGCGTGTGGATGTCTCTCATCGCCGTTCACCTTCTACTGCGGCCGGAGATGTAAAAGGGGCAGAAAGCTCAAGCGCCGCCATGGGTGCGTGTATGCGTGTTGTGTGCGGTAGGTGGCCAGGTTCGTGTCCGCGTGCAGCTGTGTCAAATAGGCAAGCACACTTCTGAAAAACAAGTCAGCTGAATAATGGTCGGCTACATACATGTGCGCAGCTGTGTTGATTTCGAAACTGAAAAGGATGCAGACACGCTGGACTAATATAACGCTGGAAGGAGGGATCAAGCTCGGGGGCGAACGACAGCGCCGGACGCGATCATTTTTTTTTAATTTTAATTTTAATAACTTACAGGTGGCGTTGCTTGTAATAGGTGGTTTTGTGGGAGGGCAAACCGGTCCAAAAAAGTGTTGGACCGGGAGAAACACTTCGTGCTTTATTATTAGGTATAGATATAGATATATAGATTAAAATGCTTACAGTCTTGATGGTCTGGTAAGTCATTTATAATTTCCAACATTACCCCTGCACTGGTGGGCCAAGTATATAAATATTACTCCTCTACCACCGCCAAGTACTATCACGTTGGAAAAGAAAAAAAAACTCCGGATCGTTTGGCCCTTCTCCATGTCAGACACGATTGGCGTGCGATGTATTTCCTTCTTCCTTACCGCATGCATTGCATACTCATTAGTCATTAGATCTCGATCTCGCTTGAGGCTGCAAGGACTTCCCCAACGCACGACATCGAGACACCGAGGCGGTGAGCATAGCACGGGGGGAAGAGAGATTGAGGAGGAAGCTAAATACGGTACGACGTTGATCGACGCCCCACACTCCAAGATGTTGTGATCCTCACGTCCCATATATTTGAGACAAGGTGCCCTACATCCTTCTCTTAGACGCGATGGAACGACTGGATGGACCGAGCATCTCCAAGATGTTGTGATCCTTCGAACATCAGAAACGTAGGCGAAGAAGAGGAAGCGGAAGCGGAAGCGGAACCCATGCTATCCTACTTGGCCGCGCACCGATCTTGGCGTGGTCAATCCAATGAAATACAGGCGCGCTCGTGACCGCCTGATTTAATAGCTATGTATCCTGTTTCTTGGACAGCAGCTAGACCTTGATTTGTTCGGTGGAACGAGATTACTGCTCGACGCTAGGAGTATGCTGCAAGGAGGCGGAAAGCTAGGCAACAGGTGTCGCATCGCGGTGGGCACCGCAGCTGGAGGTCGAAATCGTGGGAGGGGCGCTCAATCTCCTGCTGGCTCCTCTGCAATCGATCCATACACGGCAACTTTATCAACTCTGCAGTCTGCACAGCATCCAACCGTGCTACGGAGTAATTAGGAAATTGATGAGATTTTTTCTTTTGAGGCAAGGGAATTGAGGGGATTTGAGGAGGAGAGGAGCCTGTTCGTGTACACACGTTACGCAGGCGATATTAATGTGCAACGAACCAGACGCTGGTACCTACACTACTCTCTCACACCTTTATTTCACCATATGGAATTTAACAACTATCCATTGCTCTGCATTTTGGTGAATTTTAGTCTTTATTTGTAGTATCAGTAACAATCCTAGGCACATATTTGGTATATTTACTCTTTATACAATCCTGATTGCTTAAAAAAAAACTGTTGTGGGTCTTAAACGTATACTCCATCCGTTTCAAAATATAAGATGTTTCAGCTTTATGAAATAGGTGTATCTAGACCCCTTTTAGTGTGTAGGTTCACTCCGAATCTAGACAAACCTACACACTAAAAGAGGTCTAAATACGCTTCTTTTATAAAGCTAAAACATCTTATATTTTGAAAATTGAGGGAGTAGAAGCTAAAGTTTGCAACAAAAAATATCATATAGAATTAAAGCTAAGACTATGTCTGGTGGTGTTTTCCATGCTGTCCTTGCCCTGCCAATGTTGTCCCAAAAGATACGCATCATTGGGCAAGATCTCGCCTGTTACTTGGTGATTTTTGTGTATTCTTGGTAATCTGATTATGGCGATGATAAGTGCTAATAAATGGAGATGGTTTGGACATTGTCGTTGATCAAGGATGTAAGGTTCTGACAACAGGACAAAAAAAATTAGTGGTTCTCATGAGCCAAGCATTGTACCACAATGCTGAGAAATGTTTTGACTTGTGAAGATGTCCGTGCACTGAACAGCAGTACCTTGTGCGCCAAAGGTCAGCGGTATATATATAGTCTTAATGTTCATGGTGCCATCTAGAAGTGGTTTGCCGGTATGCAGCCAACCGGATCAAAAATTTTAACAAAATTTTGCGAATTTGAACAACAATGTTCTTGGAGGTTTTCCACACAACACCAATATATGTGTCTATGTTTTCTATAGATGTAACTAATTATGTGCACTTAATGTTTACATGTGTGACTTGTATAATAATAAAAAGTATTAAGAGACCATGGCAAGCGCACGGGCATTCAGCTATAATATGTTATTGTTTCACGTAGTATCACAGTATGTACATAAGCAAATACTAATTCTTGCACTATGTTACCTCATCTAGGACTTTTTTCTCTGCTAGATCGAGAAAATAGATAGAACAACCAGCCAGGAATACACCGAACGCTCATCCTAGCATCTTTTCAAAGGAATACTCCTCTAGCGGTAACCATGTATAACATACTCCATTTGCAAGTGCACTTGTAAGAATGAGTAGTAAGAATATAATGAGGCAGATCATTTAATAGTTGCAACCTGTCATGCATTCATTTGCAAGTGCATGTCAAATCGATCCATTGATGACAAATATTACACCACAAATCTAGATAAGGCGTCTTCATTTGTCTATTAATATCACTCTCCACACATATAAACACATGTCAATGTCTTACCTTTCCCTACACATTTACTAGCACTGCATCGTGCTAAAACTTTGCACTGCGCATCGCCTAGACTAGAGGCCACACAGCAGAAAATTAGGCGACCATGAAGCGGCGCCACAGTTAGCATCCTCAGATTTGTCGATGCTGTAGTATCAGTTAGACGCTCTCCTGCCGAACTTGGAGAGGACGCTGTATGCCGTCAGGCCGCTGGATGCAGATGTCCTTGATCTTCTGGAGCATGTGGTCCTCTTGGATGAGTGGCTGCTTCACTAGCTCCTCCAGCAGCATCTAGCACAGAAGCAAAATGCACAAGAAATGCTTCAATAAGCAAGGATACTCTGAATCTTGTATAGTTTAGTTGGTTTCCAGGTGTGGTTTTCAAAGATGGTGTACCTTTTGCTGCCTGAATCTCTATTTCATCGATCTTGATCACGTTCGAGACGGGTCTAAGCATACACAGGAAGAGTAGGTCAGATTTCTGAAATGCCACAGGTCTAAGCATGCCATACAGTTTCAGGTGAACTATCCAAAGTATTTAGTTACCTGAAAGCAACCACATCCGCAAATTCAGTATCAACATGCATATAGCATCACATCCACAAATTCAGTGTCAACATGCATATAACATCAAAACAACAATACATTCAGAGGTGATCCTCATGAAAAAGTTGCATAGACTGGGCAACCAAGTGCTCAACTTCTTACCCCAGTTTCCTCCTTGGCCTCTCAGCTCCGTATATATTTATTCAGACTACAAGCAAAAACCAATTACTTCAGTAACAGTGACACACTTCTGTGCAATTTGTATTGTCGATAACCTTCAATATGCTCTTACCGCCTAAACGAACCCCGTAGCAGAGATGACTCGTCAAGGATCCAGTATGTCAGCATCAAGTTCGTCAGGTATCCAGTATGTCAGCATCAGGATAAGAAAAGATCACACAGCGATGCAGCTTTTGCCTTGAAAGCTAGAAAATAACGACGTTTACACAGAATCAAGGAACAGCAATAAATGCAAGAGAATTATAGGCTACAACTCAGATAAGCATGTAACATTCCATGATCAATCACTCAGATGCAAAAACATCACATGATCAACACTCCGGAACAATGTTATTGCACAATTTAGAAATCGAAGAAAAAGATACACAAATATATCGGTCTACGATGGGAAACAGAGTCCTCATCGTGCGGCGGGGCCGCTGGCCATTGTTGAGGTCCTGCCAGAATTAGCTCCTATACCACTCTGCGCGACATCAGAGGTGGACGACTGGTCTGTGGCGTACACAGGAGAACTCGAGCTGGGATCGCTGCTGCAGCCAGTGTAGAAGATGACACGGCTCTCCTCGAGTTCAAGGCACTCCAGTAACTGCGCCACCACACGGGTCATTGTGGGCCGCTGCTCGGGAGTTCGCGCCGTGCACTCTAGCGCGAGGTCCGCGACCTTCCACACGCTGTTGACGTCGTACTCGCCTTGCACGCGCGCGTCCACCACGCCTTCGATATCGCCAGACGAGAGGCGTTGCTGCACCCACTTGATGATATGAGTGGGCTGCGCCTGTGGGATTTGCACGAAGGGAGGCTGCCCTGTGATCACCTCCAACAGCACGACGCCAAAGCTGTACACGTCGCTCTTTTCAGTGAGCTCCAGGGCTGTCGCATACCTGCAGTGGGTATGTACTTATGTGATGCACTTGTGTATTACCCTAAATTCTAAACGAATTAAAGCAACCGAGGCATACTCAGGGGCAAGGTAGCCTGGTGTGCCAACCACCCTGGCTGTGGATACATGGGTATCACCATCGTGATTGAAGGCCCTCATCAAGCCAAAATCCGCAACTTTAGCCTTCAGATTTGCATCCAGTAGGATGTTTGATGTCTTCACATCCCGGTGTATGAAAGGTGGGCTGCACGCCTTATGCAGATACTCGAGTCCTGCATGCACATCATATCATTGACATTGGCCATACCAAACGTGCTAGCACGCAAGTTTCCAGCGACACGAAGAGGTCAAAGGCAACAGATAACACTAAGAATACGGTCAAAACAAGTAGAATATGCACCTTGCATATATTCTTACGTATGTTTGGCGCTTGTTTTCTAGAACAATACATACCTTGCGCGGACTCCAGTATAATATGGAGCCTCTGTCTCCAGGTTAAACATCCATCGCTGCCATCTCTTCCTGCAGAAGATGGTCAGGTTGTTAGCATTGTTGAACTTGAAAATTGAGATTCCAACTGCTCCTATAGGCGAAATGGCAGCAGCAGCTCCAAACCTCTGAGTTTATCTTGGAGATCTCCTTTTGACATATGCTCATAGACAAGGGCCATGTACTCCCCATCGTTGCAATAACCAATCAAGGTCACTAGATTCCTGTGATGAATCCCTGTTAAGTTCTGTGCCTGAGCCAGAAGAAAACAAATTAATTAGATGCCTTCCCAAGTTAGCTGCAAATTTAGGTTACTGATTATGCTTGATGAAGCATTACCTCTGTCAAGAACTCTCTTACACCCTGATTTGAAGATTGAGACCTTAGCTTGACTGCCACTCGAATACCATCCTCCAAGAAGCCATCAAAGACAAGGCCGAACCCTCCTTCGCCGAGCACTCGCTGGAAGTTGGATGTTATCACCTTCAGTTCAGTGTATGTGAACCGACGATTGTGCGAGAGTGTTTGCACTTTCTCCTCATTCTTCTGATTAGTCAGTACTTCATAAGGAAATTAAGATGAAACAAGTATTACCCACAATGAAATCAACACCAATGCCTAGGATTAAAGATGTTCATAGGTAGAACAGTTGTTGCGTTAATGCCAAGTCTCTCTCAGTCTCACCTTGGTTTCCTCTCATTAGGAAAAGCAATAGTACCACTAATCCTCCTACCACCACAGCTGCAACTATTAGTACATAAATATAGGTAGAAATTTTTGAGTTTTGGTTCTTTTTTGAAGGACGTCAAGAACTGCTGTTGCTGCAAAGATTTGGGTTGTCTTCATATCTATCAAAAAGAAGAAACAATTAGCATGAATTTTGGGAAAACTATATGGCGACGGAGACATATTTGAAGATTAACCTTAACGTTAGGTTGCCATCTTGAATTCGTATCAGAAGGCCGAATGGAATCATTCCATTAAGATCGTTGCCTGTCAAATCTCTGAAGGGACCAAACGTCGAAAGAAAAGTGTCAAGTATAGAGAAAAGTAGGACACTGACATTTAAAGGCACACGCATAATCTTGGGAGCTACCAATATGGTTGCAAAAATTAGAAGGGATTATTTTGGTACACTCAAACGTAGAAACGAATAGAAACCAGATTAGTGTTAATAATTTTCTGTAATAAAAATATTAATATCAAAGATAACATAATTGAGAACTACTTACAGTAGTATGAGAGAGGGTAGTTGTGAAAGACCATCAGGAATTGATCCAGTCAATTTATTATGTGACAAATCCCTAAGATAAATGACAGCATATGTAATGTGTGCACTGGACTAACAAAGTTCGGTGTGAAAATGGATTTAAAACATGATACTCACAGGTACTGGATAGCTCTGAGATTGGCGAAATAAGATGATATATCACCACTCAAACCGCCAAATGACATGTTTCTGTAGAAACACATAGTGGTTCAGACAGCACAATTCTATGCTTCCACTGTATGTAGACTAATTTCTAATGCCTATCACAAAGAAACATTTGAACTTACAGGCTTGTGATTCTATGAGGTCGAGAAATGGGATAGCTACAGTTCAACCCATCCCACACAAGAGTTCTTGGGGCGCACGGGTCACCCACCCAGTTCTTCTTCATCTGATACTTAGTCTTGATTGCAGTGATGGCAGATACTATTTTTTCAGTCACACAAGTAAAAAATAGCGCAGTCTCAGCTCATGTGCACGTATGTATATCAAGAAGATGCTAGCCATTTACGGACAGTTGATATGAATAAGACTTCCATTATCTAAAAAATTCTATTATCAGTTCGATGAGACCATAAGAATGAATAAGACTTCTATTACAGATAAAATGTTACTAGTCTAGAGCGGGCTGTTGTAGCTATAAATATGGTCTACAAAACTACAGTATATCTAGGTTTATGTTTTTCTACAAGAAACACTGGCAAAACTACAGATGGGCTTCTTTATATCTGTTGACCTAACGTATGGTGGGCTAGGGGCATGGAGAACCAAGGTGGTAAATTTATTTGCTTAAAAGCGATTTGTGGCAAAGATATGGGCTAAGCTTCATTATGAGAAAGGCACCGGATTTTATGTTCGGAACTCCCTCTCTCAAATATGAGTAGAAACCAAGACCGTGTATCTAATCGAAGAACCTACATGTGTACACAATGCACTGAACTTGGTGTAATCAAATTAAGGTGTGGAACAGAAATATGAATTTGATTCAAATTTGAATACTTACTTTTGTAAATTAAATCTAGGTCTAAATTTTAATAGGAATAATGTGAGTATGTTTCCATATTTACCATCTTGAGCGTCGGTGCCGACATCAGCTGTGGAAACAGGGGAGAAAAGCTCCGCGGCGTTGATGAACGGTGGAAGTACTGTGCCGTTGATGTTAAAAAGCGGCCGCAGTGCTGTGGCGTTGGCAGCTTTTAACATGATGTAGTTGTCCTCAGGGCTGACAAATGGGAAGGGCGCATCCTTGTACTCGACATCGGCGACAAGGTAATCGAAATTTCCTAGGAGCAACCACGAGGAGTTGCGTTGGGCGCTGACGAAGAACATGCGCTCATGCTTGCTGTCCACTAATTCCACCTCAGCGAAGTACAAAACAGGGAGGAGCCTACAATATCAATGGGTACATGCAAATTGATAGACAAGTATTATTAATCTTGATATTAATTATTTTCTTGTATGATTTTTAGTCTCCAATGCAAGATTTTGACTGAAATTTGAAGTCATGATATGTTGTAAACAATACATGATGAAAGCGTTTTGCATGAAGAAAATCATGTATATATTGGTTATACAGTTTTGATAATAGAGTATATACTATACATACCCAGGCTTGGGATAAGCGTGGTTCGGTTGGGCCGTCCAGGGGAACCAGATGACGTTCTTAGTGGTGTTACGCGGTGTGACGGCAGTCTGCATCACGGCAGACGGTACATCGTAGTTCGGTTTGCGACGGTCTTCCACCGGCATGGCGACTTTCATCGTTGTCGAGATGGTAAACCACTCCTGGTTGGTCCATGGGACCCATACACGGTCGTATGTATCGTTCGGGTACCTGGCCATCTCGATCGGTGTAAAAAAAACAATGCATGGTCCTGATTTACTCTTTAGAAACATGAATGCTCGCTACTTACCTAATCATATAATCTCCACCGCCGAAGTTGTACCTTCCGATGAGGGACAGCCCCTGAGTCAAGTTTGCCATCGGATACAGCGTGTCCTTGAGAGGCCTCAGCTCCAGGGATGAGATGAAGGGCGTCCCTGAGCCAGTGTTCACCAGGCAAACCTGCACCGAGTCGCCCGGGATATAGGCGATGATCTCGCCTACGTCCAGCATGTCGGGCTTGGAGATGTTCACTGTCTTCCAGAAGTTGACGCCAAGGTAGAGGTCAAAGACTGGGGGTTTGTTGAGCCCGTCGTAGTTGCCGTACATGAAGGTAGCCCGGACCATGTACTTGGACGTCCCCGCCATGAAGGACGACAGGGTATAGCAGCCACGCCGCCCCGGCGGGCCAGGAAAGCTGCGGAGGTTGAGGACCTGCGGGTAAAGTCTGGAGTAGGCTTTGTCGGTGTAATCCGCAGAAACGTTGTAGTTGGAGCCGTCGTCGATGAAGCCATCATCTGAGCTGTAGGGCAACTTGGAGGCGTCGTCAACATAGCTGCTCTGCTCCGAGAGGCCGCAGTCAATGCTGATGAAGCCTGCATACCCAAACCGTACACATAATGCATGTGCATGGAAGCCTACTCAGGAGTCAAATAACAATGTATACAGATGTTAAAGCTCAGTACCGGTGGTGTCGGGCGTGCCCTGGCCATGAACAAGTACACCGCCAGTGAGGCAGAGCAGGAACAACCACAACGGGGCCGCCATTGCTCTCCGTGTTGATTGCTAGTTCCAAACAACAAGCGGAGATGCCACAAGCCCTATACCCACGTATATGCACTGGGGAGACGCTACCTAGGACGAAAATACATGTTCCACGGTACCATATAAGTAACCTTGAAAGAGAGTCATGCAACCAACATGATAGTAATAAACAAATCCTAATTGATTGGCACTTAAATTATGTATTCACCTCAACGGCAATGCAACCACCCCATAGACAGCTTATATGTGTACACCTCCAAATTAAAAAGGGTATTAAGGTCAACGTTGAGCAACAGAACAGGTAAGCAAATTGGTTCGTGATTAGCGGCCTCTTGTTTAGGCAACATATATAATACTTCCTGGTAGGGTGTGATTAGCAGAGGATAAAGTAGATAAATAATAAGTATAAGAACCAGATCTATAATGTCCAGGACAAACCGGCCATCCAGGGAAGCCATCCACCCTGGCTTAGGTTGACTTGTTGCTAGACGATTAGCCGTCTAGCACTCTGTACCCGATATACTATATTTTCCTCCAATAAAGCAACGTATTTCTCGCAAAAAAAAAGCAACGTATTACAAACAGCAGACAAGATTAAAAGAATCGGCTCTGCTGCGTAACATCCCTTGTGCTGAACTGCTGATTACTCTTGCATGGTTCACTATATACATGTTGGTCCATCATACACACATACCAAGAAAACACTAAAGCCAAGAAATTACAATATCATCAGTACTAAATGGCATATTACAGATAGCTAATCATATATTTAAATTATTTAAACAGGAGTTCAGAGTGGAAATGTCGCAGTGACTATACACCCTTTTGTTTTCTCGGTGGACAAAATATTCCCACTGCTTTCATTAATTAAGAGGAGTAACACAAATACAAAAGTCTAAAACTACAGGGGAGCAAAGCTGTACATGGTGGTGCAGCTAATTCTTAGCCACCACAGGGTCAAGGGCATAGATATATAGTCAAACAGGTAAGAATCAATAAAGCATGAAATCATATCACCTCTGCAATTAACACGGTTTTGAACATCTCACCTATCAACCAACTTTCAGATTCAGGGTGAAAGGCCCTCCAAAATCTAAATTGTTTGCGTCCTTAAGGTCAAGGTGCCTAGTTTTGGTAAACCTTCTGAACATAAGACCCACTCCTAAATTCAGCGGAAAGAAGACAGGTCAATTTGATTTGTTTCAGCTAAACGTGTTCTGTCAGTGCCCCACAGCTTCCATTCAGTTGTTAGTACAACTACGTTGCAATTGCATGGTTGTATAGTGACTACAAACTGAAGGATATCTAACATTCATGTAAGCCAAGTATGGAGTAACCGGAATTTCATGTTTATAAATTGTTAAGCTTCTGTTGATGTTTCATGAGTCACTGGTTCTGTCATATAGGTGGTATAGGACGACAAAAGTGAAGATTCAAAAAAATAACTCGACACCACTTGGATTGTGCAAGGCTTTTAACATATTGCTAAAATGCGTATTTTTTGACAAATCTGATCCTTTTGCGAAACTAATACCTCATTTGACCCTCTGGCGAAACTATTTCGTAATCTGACGCCTTTGTTCGGCGCTAACTAGGATGGAGCCAAAGTCATGCAGGTCAGTGCCAAGGAAAAGCTGCACGAAAGCACTATGGGTAGTTTGGCGCCATTTCACTTGGCACCAACCTCACTTCGGCACTGGGTGGCTTGGCGCCGACCTGCTTCCTCCGTGCTGCTTTTTCTTGGCGTCGACCTGCACAACTTCGGCTACATCCTTGTTGACACCAAACACAGGGGGTCAGATTCCGAAATAGTTTCGCAGAAGGGTCAGATAAGGCATTAGTTTCGCCCAAGGGTTAGATTTGTCAAAAATTACCTAAAATGCAGGTATAAATATCTGCAAATAGAAATAGTATTGAACAATTAATAGTACGGTGGAACAGAATTTGTAGAGAAAATGTCTCATTCCAGACTGAGGTATTCCTTTCCATGTGGGGTTGCTCTTATCTTCGGTCGCTCACACGTCCAAACTTCGAAGCAAGAAGGTCATCCAATTGAGTTGACCTACCACATCATTATGTATTGGACTTTAAGGGTCAAGCGTAGTAACTGGTATAAGCTCATTCAGTATTGTAGTAATTTTGCACGTATTTTGGGATAATCTATAATTGTAGAGAGTCTCATTCAGCATAAAGGAATTCATCATTTTTTTAGCAGTCAGCGGTGGGGCAAAACCACACATGAAGTTTTTCTTATATATATAACCTGACGAAACAAAAGACTTTACAAGCTGGTTTCACACAAATAAACAGATTTTACATTTTGTCAACCCTGAGGGTAGTAGGTAACAACTAAGGCCCAGCTTGGAATAAAGGAATAGGAATCTAAGAAAATTCCTATAGAATGGGCTATTTCATAGGAATTTTGGAGGAAAACTAACATGAGGTCTCACCTCATGTTTTCATCTTCCTGTGCCTATAATTCCTGTGTGTTTCCCGCGTGACATCCAGATGACACTTTTGAAGTTTTCTTGTGGTTTTGATTCCTTTAGGAATTCAGGATAATTCAGGATACATCACATCTCAATTCCTGTATTTTTTCTGTTCCTACTTTTTAAGCTCATGCGTTCCAAATGGGGTCTAACAGTGACATCTCCAAGCATCTATTTTAACCCGGTATGCAAAAAGAAAAGGGGAATAAAATTAAGAATGGCACATTTAAGCATTTGTTTTTGTTGTGCTGTGTTGACTAGTAGTAGTACGGAAAAGGAAGAGAAACTAGTGGAACGGAACTCACCTGACGAATGCTCTACATCTGGAACTGGCAGGACGGCGGCGGACTGAGTGCGGCCCAGCCGCTGCGCACGGTGGTTCTCTGACCTCCGCGACCTGGTAGCCCGCTCGTCCTCCATGCGCTGCAGGAAAGGGAGGCGAGACAGATGGATTATAGCGCGGAATAAGCTAGGGGAGTTCCGCGATGGACCAATCTATCGGGAACAAGAGGAGATGAGAGAGGAGGAGGATAGTGCTAGTACTTGATTGCGGGTCTGGAGGTGGAGAGACGGAGGGCAAGAGGCTTCGTCTTCGATGGAGCAAGTCCTCTTTTTCTCCTGAGTTTGCCATGAAAGTCTTTAGAAATAGTGAGCGATTAATTCTTGGGAAAGTTCGCTATCGGATTTGCCAAAGCATACCGCCAATTATGTCTTTACCGGCTATCCCTTTACAATTTTGTGGCTATTTGCTAGAACACGTCAATTTTGTGGCTATTTGCTATAGAACACATCGTATAAAAAATTTGAAAGTTTGACATATTTTATTCAAACCCGGTCATAACATGTTTATCCAAACAAGCTAAAACTTTTTATTTTCGGCCATGTGGTGTGTTCACACACACCCGCACACACATGCACATGCACAAGCACACGCATACACGCACACACGCATGCACACACATGCGCACACACACATCCTACCTAGAGGCGCCCGAGGTGGCCCTTGCCTCTCTCTCTCCTCCGCCACCGTTGGCGGGCGCCACCAAGCGTTGCCCGTGTGTGCGCCATGGGGGGTGGCGGGGTTCTTCTATTGCTGCTGCGCCGCACATGACACCCATCCTGGTGACGGTGTACCTCGGTCGACAACGGATATGGTGTGCGTGGGTGGTGAGATGGCGATGGCGCGACCTCTTAGCTGCAGGGTGGCGCGATGGTCGGGGCAGAGCCCTCCCGGCCCAGATCTAGGTCCTTTTGGGCCCCATCTAGGTCTAGGTAGGCTAGGTCGAGCTTGGTTGCGATGTCTCCGGTGGACTGAGGAGCGGCTCGTGTTGGGGGTGGCAGCAGTGGCAGCGCACCTACTGCAACTACGGGAGATTCACGAGCCTAGTTTGGGTTGTTCCCTCCCGCATGGATGATTTACCGTTGCTCCTCGTTCTCGGCTGCTTCCTCTCGGTCATGTCGGTCTCGCGACGTTGACCATGGTAAGACGATGATGATGGTTGCAAGATCATGGTGACGTGTGTTGGTGGATGACGAGTTTGGTGGAGCACGATGGATCATCCGGGGTCCTGGTTTTTTGGCAGTAGGGAGAAATCCCTATCGGTTTGGCCGGCACCGATGTGGTTATGCCCGTTGGCACTGTCTTTCCTTTCTAAAGGGCGTCGGGTGTACCCTTTCCCCATTCCCCTCCGCGTACCGGGGGAAATCCTAGGAACAGTTCGGGCAGTAGTTGTGTTGTCGTCGTATTCCTTCTTGAAAATGTTTCTTGGTATGCGGAGATTCAGAGTGATAGGAGCATGGTGAAATTTCTCCGGAGGGCATAACACTTGCGAGTCATCATTATTTTCGTCGATTCGATGTTATTGACATTCTTTCTTTGTTATTTCTCTTTGTTTCGTTTGGGCGTGAATGTGTTGATGCCGCAACAGTTGTACTATTGTATTGTGTGTTTGTTATACTAATATAATACAGCAAATGACTATTTGGAGAAAGTACGAAATATGGAAGAAAATCCTTCAAAAAATACTATAGGAAAACACAGTTGCAACGTTGAGATGTGTGCAAACGGGTTAATCCGAAGTGACTCAAGTGCGGCACGTGCGGCCACACATGCATAGTAACTTCATCACGTCGCCGAAATTCTTGCCACGCTTTGTATTATACGAACGGGAAAATCGATAAGATTGCTAATCTATGACTCTATGAATTTTGAGGAAGGTCTATGACTTCTCACATCACTTCACCAATACATCTTAGACAAATAGAGGCTGACAGAAGATTCCATGCAGATAGCGTTGAAATTCTTCCGTTAGCAATTTATTTCTTCAAAAGTTGATAAGGATGTTCCGCCATATATATTTAGACGGACGATTATTGCACTAACTCCAGAAAAGCTTCAAGATGATGTGTCCAGCTTGTTAAAAGATCCTAGGCAAATGATTCAAGGTTTTCACTAGCTGGCGTGGATCTTAAAGTTTTTTGGGGGCTATTGCTAGGATATGCCAAATGGTTTTAAGCTATGTCCTTATCCCGCAAGCCCTAGTGGCCCATAGATGGTGGTAAGGCTCATATCCTGTTGGACGACACAGTTGCTGAATTCCTTACCGGAGGCCTAGATGGATAAAGGAAGGCTACTGCGCACCGTCATTGAGGGAGGAGCCTTGGAGTACACGACACAGAAACATATAGCATTAGTGTAGGACTTTGTAAACTGTCTGAATAGGACTTTTCTCATAACCATGGATCTACATAGACCATGGAAGCCCTTGAGGAACAAACAACTCACTGTAATCTTGGCTATTCGCCGTTGTAGTGATTTATAGCAGGAGTAGGATCTCGTCATCGTCGTGAGATATGAACCTAGTTAACTCATGCACTGTCGTCTCAGACGCTCACCGCCTTACATCCCCGATACTCTAATTTCGTCGTTAGAATCCCCTATAGCGTACTCGTCGACAATACCCTG
The DNA here is from genome assembly GCA_916181665.1 of Avena sativa. Lineage (NCBI taxonomy): Eukaryota > Viridiplantae > Streptophyta > Magnoliopsida > Poales > Poaceae > Avena > Avena sativa. The sequence goes on along the minus strand of OV702294.1, from coordinate 156,732,942 downwards.
ACAAGACCATTGATGAACTTCATCGAAACAAGATAGATGATGTCTTGTTCAAAATTGATTTTGAAAATACATATGATAAGATAAAATGGCCTTATTTGCAACAAGCATTACATATGAAAGGTTTCACAAAACAGGGTGTTGATGGTTAGCTGATTTTGTGCAGGGTGTTAGTGTTTAAATAAAGGTCGGTGATGATATAGACCATTGCTTCCAAATTAGGAAATGTTTAAGACAAGAAGATCCCTCTGTCTCTAATGCTTTTCAATCTTATCGCTAGCATGTTGGCCCTTTTAGGGTGTGTTATAGCTAGAGGTAGAGGTTGGTCATGCTGGTAGATTAATTCCTCGTCAGATCGAAGGTGGAGTGTCCATTCCTTATGCAGTTAATACTATTTTGAACATGATTTAGAATAAAGCGGTGAACATGAAACTTACTTTATGCATATTTAAATAATTACCTCGTCTAAAAATTATCTTTCACAAAAGCGAGAATTTATGTCTTTGGATGGGCGAGAGAGTTACAGTGATAATATAAGCAATTATTTGGTTGTGAAGCCGGTCTATCCCTTTATATAACCGGGCTTACTTATCCATTACATAAAATTATATTATGAATAATAGAAATCGATAGTGGACTATTTTGAGAAAAGGCTTGGTTGCTTGAAAAGAGAGATGTTGTTATGCAGAGACCGACTGATCCTTATTTATTATAGTATTGTACGAACACGATTGTTATGATAGTTTAGAATATTTAGAACTCTAGCCTAATTTGATTTGTACTTCAAGATGACCTCCGTACGTCTATATATACTCGTCTATGAGGCTCAATAATACATCCAACATATTCCATCAATCCATCTCTATGGTTCTACATGATATCAGCCCTAAATTCGATCCTACCCTAGAGCTGCCGCCGCCGCCAAAAAACCCTAGCGCCGTCCCCGCCTCTCCCCAACCTTGCATTTCCCCCTCCTATGGCACCGTGCTAGCCGAGCAACACGCTTCTGCCACGCTGCCCCCGGGGAGGTCGATCTCCATGATCTTCGTCGAGGGCTGCGCAACCCGTACGCAGGCTTCGTCCACCGATCCGTCATCGGCTGTCCTGTAAGTCTCTTTTTACGATCTCTTGATTGGTTTTCTTTTTTGGGTTACCGATCTTAGATCGGATTGAGTTGCCCATCGCCGTCGTCATCGTTGCGCCTCTACTCCGACCATTAGCATCGACGATCTACGTCGCGCCTATGCGCCCGCCCTCTCCACTGTTGCGCTTGCTTTGGCAGGCTGTCGCGCATCACAGACGGCTGCTACGCCTTCCTTGGAAGGCTGTCGTGGCCGCCCCTCTCGGATCGTCTTCATCATCATCGACCGAGACTTCACCGAAAATGCCGCCATCGACTCTGATCTACGCATCATCCATGACATGGCGCATACGGAGCACCATTGGTCTGATCAACCGATCCAGCGCCTGTATACGCCAAGCACGTCCCTGAGCATGCAGCTACCACCGATCGAGCTACGGGATGTCGCTGCATCGCCCCTTTGGACCGCAGCGCCGCGTCCTTTGGTCCACTCTACCGGCTTCCACCGCGCTTTCCTTGGCGTGTACATCACTGGTGGTCTCCCAGCCGCTGCACTGACTTGCGCCCTGCAGCTATGCCGCCCCCTCGGGTCGTAGAGTCGTTGCATGCAGTCTACTTCGCTGTCCCCATGCACTGACGTCCTCGGTTTCCATCGTGCCATCTCCTACAGAGCAGATCACCGCCGTTTGCGCATGGTCTTCGTCACGCCGTTAGGTTCTTCTTTGCCTACATCGAGTACTCCCGCCGTGTCGTGGTGGTAGCACGGCAGATGCCATGGGTAGGCTTAAGTTGGGGGCCGAATGGGTGCTTGTGGTCACTGAGGAGGGAGTGCATGGTCGATCCATGCACGAAGAACAGGAAGAACTCTCCACACTTAGTGATATTATTGACAATCGAGGATTACAAGTGTTCCTTGCGCTGTATGAACTAGTGTTCAGCGCACTCGTTCCTAACTTGGCCCAACCTCCCTCTACTACAACTATGCCCCCTCTTATATAGGCAGTGCTAGCTAGCTTATACCCCTTTGGATTCTAGGGTTTACTGTTTGGATCTTGGTCCCTATAATGTGGGCCGGGTCATGAGCTTGCCCTAAGCCCAACGACCCAGTCCACAAAGCTTGACAGCTAACGGTTTTCTGGTATGCTGTCTCATGTTCCTTTTGGCGTCATGCTGTAACTTTGTACGTCAGCGTTTGCTTTGGGCGTCACCCGGCTCTTTTTGTGTCACCCGGCGTCGTCCTTCTCTTTTGACCATGCTTTGCCATGGTCCCTCCTGAAACTTACTCAGCAAGGTGCCACGCGTCCTATCCGACTCATCCCTTCCTCGGTAGACTCGGCTCGTCGGTCCCTGCAAGAATAACAACTTTGTCTTATGCGCACACGCTTCTCTCTCCCGGACGTCCTTACCCGGCCTGGTTCTTTCTTCACTTGGAGCTTACCCAGCTATGCTATGTTTCATCTCTTGTGACCCTACCGGGGGTTGTCCCCCCGACATTAGTCCCCGAAGCCAGTGAGGTCTAGTAGTTCAAGCTGTTAGGCGTCTCCAGGTTCCTTTTACGTGACTAGAACTTAATTTTTGTCTTTACCTGTTGCAATCTTGATCCTTGTCGAGTCTGTCTGACAGTTTTCGGATTCATTCTTTGACTTCCTGGCTCATTTTTGCCTCGTGTTGAGTCACTTTGGCCAATTCTGGGTCATTTTCGGCGTGCTTCAGTCATTGACAACTGGTAATCATGATTACTTGCCTCAAATTTTGTTCCAAGCTCTGGCGGCACAGTGATGGCTGCGCAGTTATTCCCCGTCACTATGGCAGTCCCATCGTCCTGCGCCCCTTGTCCTTCCTTTTATGACGTGGCACAGTGACGGCTTCTTACTCTTTTGTATTGTTGAGTATTTCTTTTATACATATCACCTAGTCCCCGAGGTTACTACCGAATGAAGAACTTATTCGGCCGTAAGCTCTCAATAATCAGTTAGTCTTTAAATTTTCACGCCAAGCTTGTATGCTAGAGCTTTGATCCCTAGCCCTCGAGGTTACTGTCGAATGAAGAACTTATTCGGCTGTAAGCTCTTAAGCCCTTTTTATTTCCTTATGCCAAACTCATATGTTAGAGCTTTGATCCCTAGCCCCCGAGGTTACTGCCGGATAAGAAACTTATTCGGCTGTAAGCTCTTAAGCTTTTTTTTAAACACATATGTTAGAGCTTCGATCCCTAGATCTCGAGGTTACTGCCGGATAAGAAACTTATTCAGCTGTAAACTCACATATATGAACCATTCCTTATTTGTCTGGGATCTTGATTTCTATTTGCTCACTGTTCTTTTCCTTTGCGCAGCTTACGCATAACGAGCGCACCAAGGTGCATCAAGCTCTCGTTCTGGCGCATCACAAGCTCGAACTTGCGTATGAGAAGCTGTAGACTGACACCCAGGGCCAAGGTAATGTTCTTACTCGTCCTTTCTTTATTTGGTGTATTTTTCTTCGGTTCGTTTTCTCAATATCTTCTTGCTCTTCTCTCACAGCCTCTGCTCAGTCCACCATCGAGGCTCTCCACTCACAGATCAGCGAGATGGAGAGTAAGTTTCTTGCCTCATTAATCTGACAGCTGAAGATATTTCTGTCGGTGCTGACAAGCAGTTTGTTTCGAATAAGCAGAGAAGCACCAAGCCGAACTCCAGAAGGAGCGAGACGAGGTGACTTGGTTGAAGAAGCTGATGGCCGAGATGGAGCAGAAGCACTTGGCCGAGGTGAAGGGGCTGAAGGAAGAGCTTGCCGAGAAGAATGAGGAGCAGGCCGGAGCACCGAAAAGACCAAGAGGATGCTCGACGAGGCCGAGTCATTGGTTGAGTCGGCAAACCTGAACCTTGACGCACTTCAAGCCAAGGCCAAAATTTGGCAGAGCAAGCTCGGCGTTGTCAACTCCTTTCTCGGTAGTGAGTTCTTACTCTTTTTGCACTGTACAGGTCGCTCTGGACTTCTTCCATCTACTTTTGTTATTTTGCTAACTTTCTCTTTTGCTTGTAGAGAATTTTCTTGAGGCCAATATGTTTGCCATCCGAGCCATGAAGAAAGTGAGGGACGAATCTGGCGCTCCGACTGATGGCGAGGTGACCATGGACGAGCATCTCGGAGCGGTGTCAGAACGGGTCAAGACCCTCAAGTATTGCGGTGTGGACCTGCTCAAGTCGACTATTCATGTGTTTCGCATGCTCTGACCGGATGAAGACGCACTTGAACTCATCGAGCCACTTGCTGAGAGATTGCTCCTTACTGAGGACCGGCTGGATCAATGGCGTGAGTCGGCCGGCCGAGCTGCAGCGGACAAGGCTCTTTCCTTCGTGCTTTCATGGTACGAGGACATCAATCTTGATGTTCTTGCTCGCATAAGAGGAGATGGCAAATGGCTGAATGACCCGGAGCTAATCAAGAAACGCCAGGAGCGAGCCTACGCCATGATCGAGTACACCATGGTGCATGGTTGGTGCGACGGGCCCAGCTTCCTCGACCTCGGTGACCCTCTTGTCGTAGTTGCTGATGAAGAGGGTGCCGACAGCGAAGCAACCGAGTCAGATGGTCCCGATGACCCGGCCACTAACGCCCCTGACTCGGCAGATGCTCCAAGTGATGCTCCTAGCTCCAAGGGTGCCCCTCCGAGTCCTGCTGCTTCTTAGGCTAACAAGTACTTGAACTTTTGATTAGATCCCCGATATGTCGGGTACAGATGTAATATACATTGCACTTTAAGTTTGATTATGCGACTTTTGATAAGGCTTTATATATTTGTGTTATGTCCTAAGTGTGAATCATTCAAGGGCAAGTCCCCGGGTCTCATTTTGCCGTTTCGCCTTTCCTCGACTTTGGCCCCTATCTACCTTTTTTGGTGTTCGACATTAGGGTCTCAAAGTACCAAGGATACAGTTAGCGGATATGAGATTTGGATCACTTGACCGAGAGTATTCAACACGCGGTATAACATGACCTGCAGTGGGTTAGGCAAAGACATAAAGCCGACTCATGTTTCACCTTTGTACTTATCCGGCGTTCGTGTTTACCCGTCATACATCTTTACCTCTTGCTTGCCATAAAGCCATGTTTTCAAACAACAACATAGTCGAAGAGTTGATTTTTTCCGAATAAACACTACTTGTTCCGAGATAAATTTCGGGTGTCACGCCAGCCGGCATAAAATAATTGAGAGGGAAAACTTAAGGGGTAGTCCCCGAGTCAGTTTTTCGATTCATACCATTTTATTATCAACACACAGCCGGCACACATGTCCGACATATGAGAGTTCGAGTGATACATGCATTGCTTCTCCTAAGTATAGAAGGGACGAAGTAGCGCCACATTCCATGGCCTTTTGGTCTTATCTCCTGACCTATCCGCCTTGTTCTTTTGCGCTTCGCGAGCATCTATGAGATAATATGAATCATTGTGCAATGCTTTGCTTACAACGAACGGACCTTCCCATGGGGGTGATAATTTATGCATTGCCTCTGTGCGCTGCACCAGCCTTAGCACCATATCCCCTTCTCAAAAAACACGAGGTTGCACTTTCCGGCTATGGTAGCGTCGGAGATTCTGTTGATATATAGTGGATCTGGATAATGCCAGTTCCCTTGCTTCTTCGAGTAAGTCTACTCCATCTTCTCGGGCCTCTTTTACCTCGCTTCCAAGTATTTCCTTATCCTTGGCGAGTCATACTCTATGTCGGCAGGCAAAATTGCTTCTGCCCCATACACGAGGAAAAATGGCATATAGCCCGTTGATCGATTCGAAGTTGTTCTTAGGCTCCATAACATTGAGGGCAGTTCCTCTATCCAACAACCAGGTGACCTTTGGAGTGGTTCCATTAAGCGGGGTTTTATCCCTGACAGAACTAAGCCATTAGCCCGTTCAAGTTGTCCATTTGATTCTGGATGGGCAACTGATGCTACATTGAGTCTTATTTGGTGTTTCCCGCAGAAACGAGCAAAAGCCCCTTCAGCAAAGTTTGTGCCATTATGAGTGATTACACTGTGTGGGTAACCATATCTTAGGATTGTATCCTTTAAGAATGTGACAGCTGTTTTACCATCCAATTTTTTGATTGGTTTCACTTCTATCCATTTGGTGAACTTATCAATCATCACCAAAATATGAGTCATGCCTCCCCTTGCTGGTTTGAATGGTCCTACCATATCTAGGCACCATACCGCAAAAGGCCAAGTGATTGGTATAGTCTTTAATTCAGACGCTGGTAGATGTGACTTGGATGCATAGTGTTGACAACCACTGCATTTTCCGACTAACGCTTGTGCCTGTGCCAATGCGCTTGGCCAATAAAACCCATGTCGGAATGCCTTGGCCACCAACGCTCTTGATGACGCATGGTTCCTACATTCTCCTTGATGAATATCCAACAAAATCTCTTGAACTTTCTCTGAGCTGATACAACGCTGCAGTACGCTCGTCACACTTTGCTTGTATAGTTCCTTGTTGATTATGGTGTACACTTTTGCTCTTCTTGTTGTTTGCCTTGCCAATGTTTCATCATTCGGCAAGGTCCCATCTTTTAAGTAATCGAATATTGGTTGTGCCCATGTTGGTATCAGTGGTTCCGGGTCTGCTTCAGCATCAATTTCCATTGGCTCCGCCGACATATGCTCTGCCGACATGACCTGAGGAGTCCCCGAGCGTGATTCGGCAGCCCATGAAGTGAGCGGATCAATCCCCGAGTGAGTTGAACCTACCCCTGAGTCGATATCCATTGGTACCATGTCTGACTCCTGATTCGCCGGGGTGACCCTAATCGAGTCGGATTCTGGTGACGGCTTGATCAATGGTTTCCTAAGGTGCTCCAGCGCTACTCCTGGTGGTATTGCTTGCCGAGATGACCCTAGTTTGGACAGTACATCTGCTGCTTCATTCTCTGCTCTAGGAACGTGATGGAATTCGCATCCGTCAAAGTATCCCGAAATTTGTTGCAAATGGAAACGATATAATGCCATGTTTGCATCCAGCGCATCCCAATGTCCAGACACTTGCTGAATCACCAAATCTGAATCGCCAGAACACATGATCCTTTTGATGCCAATCTCTTTGGCCACTTTGATGTCGTGGACAAGTGCTTCATACTCGGCAACGTTGTTGGAAGCAGCAAAATGAATTTGTAACACATACTTGAGTTGATCCCTCTTTGGAGATGTGAGCACTATCCCGGTGCCCAGACCCATTTTTGTCTTGGACCCGTCAAAATGCATTTTCCAGTAGTTCGGGTCTGGCAGTGGTGGTTCGTACTGCATTTACATCCAGTCTACAAAGAAATCTGCAACAGTTTGAGATTTGATTGCATCTCGCCTATCATATTGTGGAGTATATGGTGCTAGTTCTATGGCCCATTTTGCGACTCGGCCGCTAGCATCTTTGCTGCCCAATATATCTGAGATAGGTGCCTCGCATATTACCCGGATTGGGTGTTCTTGAAAGTAATGTTTCAGCTTTTTTGCCGCCATATATACCTCGTATGTCATCTTCTGATAATGCGGGTAATTCTGCTTCGAGACAGAGAGCACTTCGCACAAGTAATAAACTGGTCTTTGGACTGATTTGCCCCTTCTTCACGTTCAACCGCTATTACTGCACTTACAAATCTGTTGGTTGCGGCGACATAGAGCAATATTGGCTCTTTGGATAGTGGTGATGCTAATATTGGTGTTGTTGCCAACATTTTCTTTAACTCATGGAAAGCGCTATCAGCTTGCCGTGTCCACGTGAATTTGTCTGATTTCTTCATCAGTTGATATAGTGGTAGGACTTTTTCACCTAGCCGACTAACAAACCTGCTCAACAAGGCCAGGCATCCAGTAAACTTCTGGACATCATTGAGGGTTTTTGGCAATTCCATTCTCTCGATGGCCCTGATTTTTGTCAGGTTAGCTTCAATTCCTCGGCTGGATACAAGGAATCCGAGTAACTTGCCAGTCGGGACACCAAATGTGCATTTTTTAGGGTTAAGCTTCATCCGGAATCTTCTCAAGTTTGCGAATGTTTGACGCAAGTCCTCAATTAGAGTATGACTTTGCTTGGTTTTTATTACCACGTCATCGACATATACTTGAACGTTTTTGTCCAATTGATCTTGCAAGCATTTTTGCATGCATCTTTGATATGTTGCACCTGCATTTCTCAACCCAAATGGCATGGTACGATAGCAATAAGCCCCATACGGGGTGATAAAAGCTGTCTTTATTTGATCATTCGGATTCAGTGGTATATGATGGAATCCAAAATACGCGTCCACAAATGACAACAACTCACACCCAGCAGTAGAATCTATGACTTGATCGATCTGTGGCAGGGGAAATGGATCTTTTGGACACGCCTTATTGAGGTTCGTGTAATCAATACACATGCGCCATACCACTGCCACGTTCGGGTCATCTTTTTTCTTCTCGACCAAGACTGGATTTGACAACCAATCCGGGTGCAGTACTTCCATGATGAATCCAGCAGCTAAGAGTCTGGCAATCTCGGCAGCTATTACCTTCCTCCTATCTTCGGCGAAGCGGGGGAGGGGTTGCTTCACCGGCTTGGCATCTAGTCTTACATGAAGAGAGTGCTCAACCAACTCCCTCGAAACTCCTTGCAAATCCTGAGTGGACCATGCAAAGATATCCTGATTCTCACGGAGGAAGCTGGTGAGCTCGCTTTCCTATTTGTCCGTGAGGCCAACCCTAATGGTAACTATGTGCTCTGGGAAAATCTCATGCACCTGTACCTTCTTGGTTTCTTTGGTAGCTTAAAATGACACATTGCCATGCGGGTTGGTGAGTGCCGGCATGGACATTTGTGCTGCTTTGGCTAATGCTGCCACTTCCAACATTTGATGCTTTTCTTGTGCTATGACGAGTGACTCGGCCAGTGAAGATCCGGCTGAGGCACAAGCAATGTATCTTTTGTAGTCCCCTTCAACTGTAATCACCCCACATGGGCCTGGCAGCTTCACCTTTAAGTAAGCAATGTGGGGAGTAGCCATAAACTTTGCCATAGCCGGCCTGCCGAGTAAGGCGTGATATGAGCTGACCAAATCCACTACCTCGAACTCTATGGCTTCAGTGCGACAATTCTCTCTGTTGCCGAATATGACGTTGACCCAGACTTTGCCAATTGGCTCATAGGACAATCCCGACACAATACCATGGAAAGTGGTCTTAGTCGGCTCCAGCATGTTCATGGTAATGCCTAACTTGAGCATAGTATCCTTGTACATGATGTTGATGCTACTTCCATCATCGATCAGCACTTCTGAAAACTTGACATTGATATCTAGGCCCATGAACGTTGGATCCAAAACTAGAGCATATCCTCCTAGGGTTGGCATGATCTTGGGTGATCTTTTATGCTCCAAGTTATCTCTTGCTCAGACCAATGCATGTACTTGGGAATTGCCGGCATTGTGGCATTCACCTCCATCATTCGTCGCTGCTGGCTCTTTTTGTCATTCGGCTCTGTGACAAAGACGACATAGCTCTAGTGATGTTCTATGTAATCATTTCTAGTTTCGTGGCTGACATGAGCGTCATCACCTCTTGGATTGTGCACCTGGTGCACAGTTTCTCTTCTTCCTTGATTATGATACCTCGGCTGCCTGTTGTCGTATTTGTTATCTGTTCCCACCGCTTGAGCATTTCCTCCTGTAAGTGGTGGCGGGGGAGGTGGTGGAAGCTGCTTATTTGGCGAATCCATTCTATCTCCTTTCTGAAACCAAGTGCATTGCCTTATTGTGTGATTGGCCGGCTTACTCGGACTAGGCGTGTGAAACTTACACGACTAGTCCAGCATCATCTCATAGGTATATTTCCGTCGGTCCTGATATTGCTTCCTTTGTTCATATGGCTTTTTGCCATCATTCTTTGGCACCCACTGTTGTTGTCCACTTGTCCTTTGGCGTTGGCTCCTTCCAGCATCTGGATGATCCTGACTTACGGCCGCAACCTGAGTTGATCCATATCTGTAGTCTGGCCTTTCGTCTCTTCTCTTGCTTCTGTATTTGGATCTTTCCTGGCGCCTTTGTGACCCGGCAGCGTCATAGATCTGAGTCTCAGTCATCCCGTCTGCTGACATAAGCAGCGGCTGAGTCGGATCTCCTAACGCATACGAATCAGCAATTCTTATCGTTTCTGCCAGACTTGCCGGCATATCTCTCTATAACCTTTGCCACAGCACACTTCCATGTCTGCATCCTTGTGCAAACCAAGCAATTGCTTGTGACTCGATTACCCCTTCACAGGAGTTGCGCATTGTACACCACCTTGTGAGGAATTCCCTGTCTGTCTCATTCGGTCTTTGCTTACACATCGCCAGTTGCTGTGGGAGTTTCGGCTTCTTGTAAGTGCTCGTGAAATTTCTCACAAAAGCGTCTTGAAAATCGATCCAGCTGTTAACGCTTTCGGGTGGAAAAAATTTCAGCCATACCCGAGCTGGTACTTCCAGCATTTGCGATACATAACGTACCGCCCATCTCAAATTTCCCTGCGCGATCTTCACAGCGGTTCCATAAACTATGAGCCAGTCCTCTGGCTTTGTACTTCCATCATACGTTTTTGTCCCTCTGGCCAGCTGGAAATTTGGTACCGGTAGCTCCTTCATGATCCTTGGGCCAAAGCATGGTGGTCCCTGTGGACCTTGCGATTCGATCAGCTCTGCCATCTTTATTCGGTCAAGCTTCAGCCTTGCATCATCCGGCTGAAGGTTCCTACCTCCGAGTCTAGCTCCCATTGCTTGATATGCGTGATCCAGCAATTCATATCCGTCATTCACCATAGCCGAGTAACCATCATTGTACTTATTGGCGTTCGGGTCAGCAGGCTGTTGAGCTGCCTTTCCCGCTTTGCTGTCTTCTTTCGGGTTGAGCTGGTGCATTATTCGGCGTTGGATTTCCTCCTCCTGCCGAGTGAGTCCCACGCCTAGCTTGAGGCGCAAAATTTTGCCCTCCGTTGTTGTTTCTTTGCCCTGCTTGCCTTTCTCGGCCTGCATTCTCCTGGTTTTCATCTCCTTGGGCATTATTCCTTCTTTCCCCCTGCACATGTGTCGGGTTTCCTTGATCCATCGCCGGATCATAGGTGATCATCTGCTTGTTTCTTCCCGAATCCACACTTTTTCCTTTCTCGGTCTTGGCGCCGCTCTGGGTGAGGATGCCGTGTGCCCTGCCGATCTTGCCGGAACAGGAGTCGCCGAGTGAACCAGCTGTGACCTTCCCGCTATACCCGGATTTGCTCTGTAATACGCTTCATTTAGCATGCTATCTGCTCTTACTAGTTCATTGACTCGTTCTTGTTGTCTTTTCTTTGCTTCTCCCTCCAAATGGGGTAATTCCGCCATTGCTGCTTCTGCTGCTCGCAGATTAGCTACTGCTGTATTATATGTTGGCCGCATAGCTGTTTCGTTGCTGTTCTCTAGAGTTATTTTTTACGTCGCATCTGCCAGCTCTTCATTGAGATTTCTTCCTCTCAATCTCGTCGCATCCAGCCAGGTCTTCGCGCCCTTGACTCGATTTGCCGAGTTGAGATCTCGGATAGTGATATCCACATCTTGCTGTAACTGCGCTAATTCCTTGGCTTTCTCCAAAACTTTTATCCTGGCTTCCTCCAACTCGGCTTGCACACGTGCCGGGTCAGTTTTCTGCGCTACTAGCTCTGCCAACTTGTCTATCGCTTCCTGCAGCTCCTTATCCCTTTTACCCTAGCTATGTTTTCTGGTTTTTCCAGTGGTGCCTTTGCTGTTCTTGCCACCCTTGGTGTTTCCTCATGATTTCCTCCCTCAACATTCTCATTCACTACCAGAACTATCGGTGGAGCCGCAGGGTTTGGGGCTGTCATCATTACCTCCACGGAGACAAGTTGGTGAAGCTTCCCAGCGACAGGAATCGCTGGTGGATCCGGTGCCAGGACGATGCGCTCCGGATATGCACGCTCCACACGCACTACGACATATACCTGGTGCTCGCCAAACTTGATGAAGCGACCGCCCCTAGGGAACGGCTTGGTCCCAAAGCAGCCTGCGTTGTCGCTGACAAAGTTGAGCGCTCCAAACCTCTGGATGAGGCCAGAGTAGACGCGCTCGCCGGTCTTGGCGATGATGTTGCCCGTCTAGTTGAAGACTCCATCAAGCACCTGCTTCTGCCCACGGTGGGCGCCAACGGTCGTGGTGGTGGCACGACAGATGCCATGGGTAGGCTTAAGTTGGGGGCCGAATGGGTGCTTGTGGTCATCGGGGAGGGAGTGCATGGTCAAGCCATGCATGAAGAATAGGAAGAACTCTCCACACTTAGTGTTATTATTGACAACCGAGGATTACAAGTGTTCCTTGTGCTATATGAACTAGTGTTCAGCGCACTCGTTCCTAACTTGGTCCAACCTCCCTCTACTACAACTATGCCCCCTCTTATATAGGCAGTGCTAGCTATCTTATACCCCTTTGGGTTCTAGGGTTTTCTGTTTGGATCTTGGTCCCTATAATGTGGGCCGGGTCATGGGCTTGCCCTAAGCACAATGGCCCAATCCACAAAGCTTGACAGCTAACGGTCTTCTGGTACGCTATCTCCTATTCCTTTTGGTGTCACGCTGTAACTTTGTACATCAGTGTTTGCTTTGGGCGTCACCCGACTCCTTTTGTTTCACCCGGCGTCACCCTTCTCTTTTCACCATGCTTTTCCATGGTTCCTCCTGAACCTTACTCGGAAAGGTGCCACGCGTCCTATCCGACTCGGCCCTTCCTCGGTAGACTCGGCTCGTCGGTCCCTGCAAGAATAACAACTTTGTCTTATGCGGGCCGACATAGTTCATATGTCGGCTGCACACTCTTCTCTCTCCCGGCCGTCCTTACCCGGCCTGGTTCTTTCTTCACCCGGAGCTTACCCAGCTATGTTATGTTTCATCCCTCGTGACCCTACCGGGGGTTTTCCCCCCGACATGCCACACCTATCTAGGCGTCCAGCATGACCACTCCGGGTCACCGCTGGTTTTGACGCCCTCTAATTCTTCGTCCACTACAACTTTGCTGTCAGCGTCATCTCCTTCCCTGACTACACCACATGTTCCTCTACTCTGACAACCGTGGACAGCATCGGCATCTATACCTTCACTACTCTGCACCTCGCAACTACTTTGGAGGCCTCCTATGCTAGTCTCTCTGATATGGCGACAATTTTATGATGGTCCCTTTCCCTCGCACGCCTGGTACTGGCAACACCGGGAGTGCCTTCATCCCCGATGCGTTCCCGAGTCTAGCAAGCTCAGATCGATGTCACATCTTCATCGGCTTCGACATGGTATTATTTGGCATCACCCCCTTCCTCTACGACTGCCTCGACCGCGTCACCGATGAGTTCTTCTTTGCATACTCGGTTCTGGCAAAACCAGAGTGTGCGTTTATCCCCGACGTGCGCCTAGTTCTGGCAAAACTATGGTCGTACCTTGTCCTCAATGACTCGGACTGCATCGGCTTCGGCATCGACATCCTCGACGACTGCCTCGACGCGTCTTCGTCATCCTCCTCACGCACTATTGATGAGTGCATATTTGCATCATGTTTTACATTATTATTTTGCATTATAGATGTAGGATCTTGATATTTTACGGCGTTCACACACACATTTTATGTTTATTTTCACCAGGATCATATCAGATGATGGATCCAATGGATACAATTCTTGGATCAGTTGTACTAGAGAGAAAATAAGCTAAAAACTACATAATTGCTTATTTGGGAAATATTATTAACTCTAGAAGAAAACCCGAAGCAATTGGAGGCTCCAGAAGTGTTGACGACCAACTATACGGGCCGTTGCCGTATAGTTCTGGCCGTATAGTTGGCACCGCCTCCGCCTCCTCCTCCTCAAATAGTTTCACCCCGTGCAACTGGTTCGGAGAGACGACATACAAAACACCCATAAATCGCCAAAAACCTCACCCCCGAAAGGGATCTGGAGGGGGAACTTGCCCTAGGGATCCATCTTCACCCTAAGAAGATCTGGAAGGCCAAGGCATCGATCTTCATCTTCATCAAGCACTGCATCTTCATCACCACCATCATCTCCATCCATCCTATCTAGATCTTGTTGTAATTCTTGCACTAGTTGTGGATTTATACAAGTACTATTCACCGATAATCGTTTCCATTATCATTGTCATGATGCTGATTGTCTCCATGTCCGAGTAGATCATTAGTTCTTGGGGAGATGGAGAAACCCTAGTATATGATTGAGATAAGATAGAGATTATTATGTTATACATCATTATATGTATGTGTTAATTGTCTTCATCTTGATGTTGGGATTTGTGCACCTCCTTAATATTTTCCTCTCGCGGGGACTCGATGAAGGGGGTTACTTGTTGGTAGACGGAGGGATGGTAGCACTTACTGTGACTATAAAGTAGTTGTCATCCTTTACGTACTAATTTGGGGAATTAAGGAGAACTCATTAAGCCATGTCCATGCCGCCGGAGAAATCCCTTAATAGCGGGATAATATGATTGATGTTGTTTATCTGTCAGCTGTGGTTATGAAGGATGGTGTGAGCAGTGGTTGTTGCCTCATCATCCATATATGGAGCTCCTCCCACATACATGCATATCATAAGAATATTCATTATAATAATCTTGATCACTTAGTATAAATTGCTAGCGGTGTATCCATCACTCCCTGAGAACGCCTTTCCTCTATTGCAGTTTCAATCTTTCTTACACACGCAATTACTATTTTCTGCATTAAGTTTTTTACTTTATTTTACTTTACTGTTTCAACCAACCAAAAACCCCAAAACAATTCTACTTTCTTGCATCTTAGAATTATTCCTCAAGTACATCTTTTAGTTTTAGTTAAAAGCATTTTAGTCTTTCGCCTACTGCTTCCTATGGGATCGATATCTTTATTTTGAAACTAGCTACAACCGATTTATGCACTTGCAGTCATCAAGCTATTTTCTAGCACCTTTGCCGGGGAGCTTAGCGCTATAAGTCACTTTACTTTTAGTTATTTACTTTCATTGTACTAATTTTTAATTTGAGTTGCAGGACCATAACAATGGACAACACTCAACATTTAATACAGCTTGATGCAGTAAGGAATATGGGTTCGCCCATGGACGCTTTTATAACTGTCAATATAAGCATAAACCCTGATGGTATTGAGATCCATCCTTTATTATTTGAGTTACTTAAATCTAAAAAGTTTGCAGGAACCCATGAAGAGAGTCCATATGGACACTTACAATTCTTTGAAGATGTTTTTGGTTCCTTTATATTTGATGATTGTGACCTTAATAAGGTTAAAATCCAGTTGTTTAGACAAACTCTCTCTAATAATGTTTGCAACTGGTATAGATCCTTTTGTGCAGAAGCACCAAGGACGTGGACGGATTTGACAAACAATTTTTTTGTCAAAATATTACTCAGAAAGAAAAGCTCACAGGTTGCAAGGTATTATTATAAGTTTCAAAAATAATCCTGATGAGAGTTTATATGAAGGCTATCTAAGGTATAAAAGCTATCTAGACAATTGCCCCCATCACCGTTTGTATGATTGGTTAATTACCCAAACTTTCTATGGAGGGCTTAACAATAAAAATAGAGCAAGCCTAGATACTTCTTCTAATGGTAGTTTCCTATCTTATATTATGATGAAGCTTGGAAATTAATAATGAAAATGAAAGAAACAACAGAAAGTCTTAAAAATGAGGAGAGCAATATGAAAGGTTCTTCTGAATATGCTTGTGTTAACGAATTTCTTGCAGATGAAGGGACTTGTGCAATGATTAAAACCCTTGGTATTGATTTTTATTCAGTGAAGAAAATTATTGAGAATTATGCAGGGCATCTACAGGTACGTTTAGGATGGGAACCTCATAAACCCCTCGAATAGAAGAAGCGAGCAAGATAGGATACATCATTGATAGAATTTTCCTCTGAATCTATTCAATAGAATATTAAGAAGAAGTGCAGGGAGGAAGAACGCATAAAGATAAGACCAAAGAAACAAGAAAAGAACCCCGATGCTACTAATGCAAATATTGTTATGTTTAAAGATCTTACGGAAGCAAGAATCATGGAAAATGAAGTAGTTATGATAGATTCTGAAACTTCAGATTTCATCACAGGTATGATACAAGGTAAAGAAACTTATAAACCTATCACTCCTATATATTGTGGAGAAACTTCCCTATATGGAATTTTTGAGCCGATGTCTACTATAAATATGATGCCTTCATCACTTTACGAGGAACTTCGCTATAATTTAAATAATCCAGATGTGGAATTGGTAGACACTACTATTAAATTGTTTAATAGAACTAATATTAAACTGGAAGGTGTTATTCGAAATAAATATGTTTTTGTTGGACCACTCATGTACCCTATGGATTTTCATATTGTTGATATGCCTCGAGACACTTTTTGTCCTATTCTTTTAGGCATGCATTTTGTCTCTATAACCAAAGCTCGAATTGATAATAAGGAGGAGACTATTTCCATGATGTTTGGAGAGGAGGAAATGACATTCCACTTCGCCAACCTATAAAAAGGCCATATGAAATATAAGATATCAAGGAAGATAAAACAATTGCCGAGCTGGCCACGATTCATTTCAGTACTCCCAAAGATGAATTAGAAAGAAGCTTAATTAATTGGGAAGAGGCACAAGATGATGAGGAAAGAGAATACATAGATGATTACCTCGACTCCATCCCGGAAGCACAAAACCCACATGACTATGAAGAACTGGTAACAAAAGGTGATGAAGAACCTCCGCCAATTGAATTGAAACGACTTCTAGACAATATGAGGTATGAATTTTTAGATAATGAAAATAAATGTCCTGTTATTATTAGTAAAAAATTATCAGAAAATTAAAAAAATAAACTTATTTCAGTTTTGATTAAGCATCGTGAAGCATTTGGGTATACTCTAAGTGATATTAAAGGAATAGATCCATCCATCATGACACATAAGATTACCATGCTTGAAGATGTTGTACCTGTAGTTGACGCACAAAGAAGGCTTAACCCAAAAATGAAAGAAGTAGTAAGAAAAGAAGTTATACGCTTATTAGATGTCGGCATAATATATCATATTTCTGATAGTAAGTGGGTTAGCCCAGCTCATTGCATACCAAGACATGGGGGTCTTGATGCTGCTATGAATGAGGATGGTGAGCTAGTCCCTATAAGGCCTATTGTTGGGTATCGCATGTGCATCTATTTTAGAAGACTAAACTGCGAGACACAGAAAAATCATAAACCTATACCATTCATGGATAGAATTTTAGAAAGACTAAGCAATAATTCTTATTTTTATTTTCTTGATGGTTATTTCGGTTATTCTCAAATTGCTATACAGCCCAAAGATCAAGAGAAAACAACTTTCACGTGTCCTTATGGTACTTATGCTTATAGATTAGTCCCGTTTGGCTTATGCATTGCAACAGCAACCTTTCAAGAATGTGTTTTAAAAATCTTTGATGATCTTGTTGAGAAGACTATGGAAGTTCTAACAAATGATTTTGTTGTTTGTGGAACAACATTTGATAATTGTCTTTACAATTTAACCAAGGTTTTGCAGAGATGCGGGCAATAAAATTTAGTTTTGAATCGGGAGCAATGTCGATTCATAGAAAGAGAAGGTAAAGTTTTTGGACATAAGGTTTCAGAAAAAGGTATAGAAATAGATAAAACCAATATAAGTGCTATAGAAAATCTTCCCATACCTCAAGACATTAAAAACTTAAAGATGTTTCTGGGGCATGCAGGTTTTTATAAGCATTTTATACAAGATTTTTCTAAAATATCTATGCCTCTCACTAACCTTCTTGATAAAGAAACTCCATTCTATCTAGACCATGACTGCATTGCAGCTTTCAAAAATCTTAAAAACAAATTAGTTTCAGCACCTATCATGCAGCCTCCAAAATGGAATGAACCTTTTGAAATCATGTGTGATGCTAGTGACTATGCTTTAGGAGCTGTATTAGGACAGCGAGACCGGAATAATTTAAATGTTATTCATTACGCTAGTAGGACTCTTAATAAGATTCAGAAAAATTATGCTACTACTGAGAAAGAGTTCCTTGCTATAATTTTTGCCTGTGACAAATTTAGATCTTATATTATTAATTCTAGAGTAATAATTCACATAGATCACCAAGATTTGCGTCACTTTCTTGTGAAAAAGGATGAAAAACCTAGGTTGATTAGTGGGTATTATTACTACAAGAATATGATTTACAAATAGTAGATAGGAGGGGTAAGGATAATCCAGTAGCATATCATCTATCTAGGATGGAGTGAATAATTACTAACCCCGTACCTATAAATGAGTCATTTCCGGGAGAATTCTTAGCAAAAATTGAAGTTGTTGATCCATGGTATGCAGATTATGCTAATTATCTTGCAATAAAATTTATACCTCCCGGTATGACAAGAAATAAAAGAATGAGATTCTTTAATGATCTCAAACATTACTTTTGGGATGATCCGTTTCTTTATCGTCGTGGACCTGATGGAATGATTCGAAAGTGTGTTCCTAACCATGAAAAGGATGCAATTTTGCAAGCTTGTCATGGCAGCCCCTATGGAGGACATCATACAGGCAGACGAACTGCAGAAAAGGTACTTCAATCCGGATTCTATTGGCCCACCTTGTTCAAAGATGCACAAAGGTATTTGGAATATTGTGATGCTTGCCAGAGAAGAGGTAATATAGGAAGAATACAAGAAATGGCAATGAATTATAGTCTTATAATTGAACCATTTGATGTATGGGGAATGGATTACATGGGACCCTTTGTAGAGTCAAATGGCTACACTCATATTCTTGTTGATGTTGATTATGTTACTAAATGGGTTGAAGCTATCCCAACTAATCATGTAGATGCAGCCAATTTAGTGAAAATGATCAAGGATGTCATGTCAACACCCGGATTTTTAATCCCAGATGCCTGTTATGCCATACATCGCAATCCCAGGATTACCATTTTTGCGAGACATAACAGAATTTGATACCACAGTACATCATCCATTACAAACCATACATAAGGTCTTACACAAATAAGGATCTCATGATCTAGTTCTTAATACAACTCAAGCAGCGGAATTACGTAATAATAAAGGTAGCATAGGCGAAGCTCCATCTTCGGGGTCACAGGCAATGCTGTGGGAGATGATCCTAGTTGTCGTAACCTTTCTGGGGTCCATCATCCTGGTACTCCTCCTCATAGTCTGGCCACGGGAATATCCAGGGACGAAGCCATGAGTACTCTTTAAGTACTCGCAAACTAATACTAACAAGTGAAAGGGGTTTTTGTAGTAGGACACTAAGCTCTAGGGTTGTTTTGCAAAAAGCCATATTTACCTCTACTAAGTTCTGGAGCAAAGAATGCTAGTCAAATTTTATAACACCTAAGTGGGAACTTGTATCTCATGTCACAACTCTATTGTGGTCAAGTCAAAATCTCAATTCATTTCACAAGTCATTTTGAAAACATTTGACGGGGGAACAGTATGGCCACTCCAACTGTCCATAACCGCGGACGCGGCTATTCAAATAGTTTGACACCTGCAGAGATTGTACACTTTCACCACAACATTCAATACATCCGTCATGAACAAATCCTGAATTCACCATACTCAGTATGCGGATAATCAATCCTAACCTTTCAATTACACGCCCTAGTATAGACACCTCTCCTGTGAGTTTGGCCTCCCAACCATGACCAGTTGTCATCTTGGGTACCGCACAGGTGGACAATCTTCACAAGGTAGCCTCAGCTCAGACCTTGGCCGTGAGGGAACCCATACTAAGGTATATAAGATTCCAGTCAAGCCCTACCCAAATTTCGGGTATTGTGGTTGTATGGTAAAATTGGAATGGTATCGCATCCAGACAACCATCAGTTTTAAAAAGGGCTAAGGCTCATGCCTTAACATTTTCATCATCCAAATCATCTGGTGTTCGAAAACACATGTCAAAACATCTTAGTAGAATGACTCATCATTCTAAGGTTTTCATAACCATTTTCTACCAAGTATTCCCATCTAAAGTTGATCAAGTTTTATGCTTAGCACTAGCATCTACAAGTGGGGGTGAGTACTAATGAGGGGTGGTAAACAAGTGGAGTTTTAACTAAGTACCATCTCATGCCTTGGGATGACATCAAGATTATCTAGCTTAGGCCAAATTTAATGCTCTTTATGCAACCTTCAGTTATCCTTCTAGAACTTACAAGTCACTTAAGTAAACTCTAAGAAAATCTTTGATAAAGAAATAAAGTAGAAAGCTTGCAAGTAAAACTAGGATTGGGTTATCATGTGGGTATGATCACATATGCTTAAGGCATATGGTTGGCATGGTAATAAGCAAGTATTATCTTGCATAAGTAAGGTATCTTGCAAGTGTTAGCTTGCTCAATCAACTAGTAGTATTAGGCTTTCCTTGTGCAGAGCAGTGGTTGAAGTTCTCCCCGGCTTCTTCTTCGTAGTATCCTCCTTCCTCCTCGTATCCTTGGTCGGTACTAGCGTCTATGAATAAATACAAGGTACACAATCACCAAACAATACTTAACTACTTTCAATCATCACTTAAAAGGTTACTATAGATGATCTAGCATCATCACTAACATTACAAGATTAAAGCATTTGTCTTATTTATTTCTTTTTAGAAAAGTAATTTCTACTCATTGAAAAACTACTTAAGATTTAATATCTCCAATTCAAACATGGGATCATGTTGACACATGTCATCACCACATGTTTCAGTACATGGGAATGTGATTTAAAGTGGTGTCACACTTTAATAAGGTTTAACCTTTTTATTTTAAATAAAATAAGTGACTAGAAATGCCTATGTGGCATTCTTTTATTACTTGGACATTATTTCTGTAAGTAAACCCATATATTTTTATATATTCTGAAAGGTATGATAAAATGTGATTTTTGAGAGTTGGAATCAACTCAAAAGCTATTATGGTTTAAATTTGAAAAATGTTTGAATGCAGAAAACCTTCTGCCTTGTTATTTTTACCAAGGTTGATCTACAGATCCAAATGATTTGAATCTAACGGGCTTGGATTAAGCATTTCAATATCTTTCTAACAAAATTGGTTTCATGAAATTTGGTTCACTGAATCGAGCTGGGTTGATTTTTGAAACTAGGTACAAAACTGAGTTTGAAAAATAGAAAAAGCTAAATTCAAACGAGTGGGCTGCGCGGGAAGGTTTAATGGGCCGGCCCAGTGTCACTCCGCAGCGCGGGGAGAAACTAACAGGGGGGGTCTACTGGTCAGTGGCTCTTTAAACGCGAAGCGGTACAGGGCGATATCGGCCGCACGATCTAAGTCTAATCAAACGGCTACGGCTCATCGACCACGTCAGGCAGCGCCGGCGAGACAGAACCCTAACGCGGCAGGTGGGGGTCGTGGGAGGCTCACCGGGGCTCAGGCGAGGGTCGGTGATGGGGGAAAACGATGAAGTCGACGATGGCGATTCTCCTGGCACCGGCAGCTCCTCCTGGGGCGGCTCCAATCGATGGCTTCCTTCTTCTCCAGCAGCGGCGGGCTCCGATGAAATTCCGACGATGCGCTACTCGCCTTGCTCCGGGAGTGAGGTGGGGTGGTTCTGGGTGAGAGGGGAGTGGAATGGTGTGAAGAATTCGAGTGGGGGAGGCCTCTATTTATAGTGGCGAGAGGGGACCGATGGGCGCAGGCTGAGCTCGTCGTGGTCGACGACACAGAGGGCTATCGGCGTGGGCGACGGTAGGGGCGGTGTTGTGCTCCCTGGCGAAGCTCATCGGCGTGGTGGAGAGGCGTGGGGCGGTGCTGATCGGTCGGAACGCTTCGGCGCTCTGAGCGTGCCCGACGGGGGTTTTGATGGCGCACAACGCGTGTGGTCCGTGCGGCGACGAACAGGCGTGTCTACGGGGTTGCTCGGGTGCTGGTGATCACGCGTGCTCACGGCGAGGGCGGCGCGCGGTCTGTGGGCGTGTGTCGAGGGTGGCGCACTGGCGCGCTCTCGGCATGCTCGCAGAGGGGATTGGCATGGCTTGGGCGTGTGGTCCAGTGGCTGGCATTGCTCGAGGCTGGGACAGGGAGTGGCGGTGGGATGCTGGCTAGCTCCCAGACAAGGTTGGCGAGGCTAGTGTGGCCTCTAGCTCGCCGGCGACAACGGGGTGGCAAGTTTGCTCTCGGCGTGCTCACCATTGATGGCTAGGCTTGCTTACAGTGATGCTAAGGATAGTTAAAGGAGCTAGATGATCTACTAAGGGTGCTGTGAGCTAGAGAGGGAACCAGTTAGGCCCAAAACACTATTAAAAATAGTGAATTTGATTTGGTTTAAATTTGCCTGCCAAGTGTTTGACGAAATGGCCGCAAGAACTTAAGTTTTGAATTTTAAAAAGATTTTTGGTGGGTGTGCTAGGCAAGTGTTGGGGATTCTGTGGGTGCTTGGGTTTTGAAAATTGAGATGGTTTGAGTGGTTTTTGAAAAAGTGGGATCTTCCCATATGAAATAGATTCAATTTTAAACTGTCATTTAAACTAAGCATTTAAATGTTTTTGGATGATCACAAAGTGGGCCTTGGTACCTTGTTATGAGTACTTTCAAGGGGTGCAAAAATCCAAACATGTTTCTGTTAAGTTCTGAAAGTTAGGGATAGCCAAAGTAGGCGTGAGAGTTAATTTGGCCAAAGTGACCATTCACTTAATTTGTTTGTTTTGATTTGTTTGTCTTTGGGAAAAGTGTAGGGATTGTTTAGATGATGTTTATTTCACCTAAGAATCATTTTACAAGAAAAGAAACACGGAACCAAGGCAATTCAAAAGAATCCAAATTGTAATGCATACACATATGAATGCTTTCCTATTTTTAATTGGGAAAGTTTTTGTTAACCCTAATTTTGATGATTCAAGTTTAATATTTTTGGGATGTTACATGTCATATTTCCCAGGTTTGGAGTTCCTATATTTTTAATTACTGACGGTGGTTCTCATTTTATGAAAGGAACTTTCAAGGAAATCCTCGGAAAATATGGAGTAACTCACCGCGTTGCTTCGCCATATCACCCCAAACGAGTGGTTAAGTGGAACTCTCTAATAGAGAACTGAAGACCATACTCAAGAACACGGTGGATAATTCAAGAAAAGATTGGTCATATAAGCTAAATGACACTCTTTGGACATACCGAATTGCATTTAAAAATCTGACAGGTATGACACCATATAAAATGGTATACGGTAAGGCGTGCCACCTACCTTTAGAATTGGAACGTAGAGACTTTTGGGTAATCAAGAGCTTAAACTATGATCTCAAAGCAGGAGGAGAAAACCGTTTATTAGATATACATGCTTTAGATGAATTTAGGAGTGAGGCTTATGAAAATGCTAGATTGTTTAAGGAAAAAGTAAAAAGATGGCATGCTAGAAAAATAGAAGATAATGTCTTTAAAAATGGAGATAAAGTTTTGCTCTATAATTCTCTCCTTAAGTTGTTTCCAAGGAAGCTCAGATCAAAGTGGGAAGGCCCCTATATAGTTGAAGAAGCTTATGCATCACGAGCAGTGAAGCTCCAGGGGAAAACACCTTCTCTTTCATGGATAGTGAATGGACAATGCTTGAAGAATTATCGTGCAAAAGAAGATATAAGTGAAATCACCGTACGAATAATTACTCCAGAAGAGTTGATTGGACAAAAATATGGAAGGAATGGCAACTGGAAGAAGGACAAGATCGAGACGAAGTGAGCAACACTATGGTCAAGCTACGAACCATAAAAGAGCGCTTCATGGGAGGAAACCCATGTGAAATAAAGGGACGAGTAAGTTTTAAGTTTTTTGGTAAGTTTTAGCTAAGTTGAGATTGAATAAAGGGACACTTGAAGCTCTTGTGAAATAAAATAAATTTGGTCGTGATGAAAATCTCTTTCAATAAGTGTAATGTTGGTCGAAAATTTAAGTTGTCATTTTTCTATCAAAACATATTTCATTAAGTTTCAGATTAATAAAGAATTCCTAAAGAAATAGAATTTTTTTTATGTGTACAGTAACCTTAACGACCAACTATACGGCGGGAAATAAATTTTTGGCCATATAGTTGCGGCCGTATAGTTATTCACCGCATCTGTAAATTTTTATGCCAGGATACAGAAGGTTTAACGACCAACTATATGGCCGGAAGAAATTTCTCGGCCATATAGTTGCGGATGTATAGTTGGTACCACCTTAGATAATAAAAAAATTATAGTCGGTTTGCAACTATACGACGGGATATATACGACCCGCGCCCGTATAGTTGATCGTTAAGCCTGGCGGCTAGGATTTTCGACCTGCCATTTTAAAGACGGTTGCATCTAATCTTTTTCATTAATTTTTCACAAAGCTACAACCTCCAGCCTCGAAAAAACATCTACATATCCATACACCCCCTTCTAACAACATTCGTGCAGTAAAGCCATGCAGCCTTTCCATGTCAACAAGATTTGGAAGAAGAAGGAAGAGAAGCCCGTGAAGAGGATCGAGGAGGTGGAACCAAAAGAAGCATCATCGTCATCCAGCTCGGAGATCAAGCCTCTCCCAAATTAGGAGGACATGTTCCTGCAAAGGATGGAGATGATGCGGTAATCAGATCAAGGAAGGAGCAAGGATGAGTATCTCCCTAATACTTACCGTCACAACATGAGATCTTATTACAAACCTCCTCTTAACCCACAAGCTCTCAAACCCAAGGAGGTGCCGCAAGATGAGATTCGTGATAATATATATTAGTTGGAAAAGGCTTCAAAGGCATGTGTTGAAACTATTGGACAAGGAATTGACTCCTACTGGATGATGAGCAAATACCTTTTGAAAAAGGTCAATGACATTGATGGTAGAGTTGGTTTCTTGATTAAAACTGTTTTTGAGTTGACAGATGAGAAGAAATTCCTTCAGAGAATTTTTTTGAAGCTTCAATATGACATGGCCAAGCTCAGCATCTGCCTCGCAAGCGTGGCTAAAGTTAGCAACCCAGGAGATGAACACAATTCTCTTCCTACCCAGGAGGAGGAATAGGTACCGGCAAGGAGTTATTTGATCCCGCTTGGCTTGATTCCAAGCTTGGGGAGATCTTTAAAACCTTATAATCAATCTTATAAATTTATTACTGTTTCGCATTAGCTCGGCTTATAAATAAAGATTGCATCATTAGGATTCCCTTCAGGAATAGTTGATCCTATTTGTGAAATTCTGAGTTTATTATAATATATGAAGCATTATTGAGTTTGATTTTGTCTTATTGGATATATGAATTTCTTGAGTATGATTTTACTTGCACTCGATGATAGCAATAGGAGTCTTCCACACCATCGGTATTAATGGAACATATAAAGTTAATTTGATCAATATGTTGTAGGTCAACAGTTTGATTTACAAAAAGGGAGAAATTATCTAATTAATTAAGATGAAAAATAAAAAACCTTGAACAAAAGGATAAATTATAAGTGCTCTTAAGAAGAGTGATAACAAGTTGAGGTAGAATACGCAAGTTATAAAGATGCTTCATATATGTTTGGAATTTGATAATTGAGATCATTAACCTTTGAAATTCTTACATGAAGTTTAATATATGGCTAGCTCCTTTGCACAACATTTAAACAAAAGTGTGAGCACAAATATATATAGAAAAAGAAGAAAAAGAAAGATGAAGAAAAGGAGTGAATGTGCAAAGAGAAAATAGGCATATACCACTATATTGTAATAATAAAAAGAGACGTTTGAGATTTTGAATCCCAAGTGAATATGTTAACCCTAAAAACACTTGAGACTACCTCACTAACTCATTCGGTTGAACCAAATACTTTTACATCATGTTGAGAATAATCTTTTGTGAACTTTTAATTGCTAAGGTGTGGAAGCCTGCTACTATTATTCAGATGGTTCGAGTAAGGTACTATTCATGAAATTATTTATATGTATCCTTTATGATAAACAAATGCTGCAGCTGCCTCATTTTTTTTATCGACCCAGCTTCATGAATTTGAGGATCACATTCATTAAGCTAAACTTGCTTGGGACGAGCAAGAGTCTAAGCTTGGGGAAGTTAATGAGTGCATATTTGCATCATGTTTTACATTATTATTTTGCATTATAGATGTAGGATCTTGGTATTTTACGGCGTTCGCACGCACTTTTTATGTTTATTTTCACCAGGATCAGATAAGATGATGGATCCAATGGATACAATTCTTGGAGAAGTTGTACTGGAGAGAAAAGGAGCTTAAAACTACGTAAATTTCTTATTTGGGAAATATTAATAACTCCAGAATAAAACCCGAAGCAATTGGAGGCTCTAGAAGGGTTGATGACCAACTATACAGGCCGCCGCTGTATAGTTCCGGCCGTATAGTTGGCTCCGCCTCTGCCTCCTCAAATAGTTTCACCCAGTGCAACTGGTTCAGAGAGACGACATACAGAACACCTAGAAATCGCCAAAAACCTCACCTCCTAAAGGGATTTGGAGGGGGAACTTGCCCTAGGTATCCATCTCCACCCTAAACAGATCTAGAAGGCCAAGGCATCGATCTTCATCTTCATCAACCGATGCATCTTCATCACCACCATCATCTCCATCCATCCCATCTAGATCTTGTTGTAATTCTTGCACTAGTTGTGGATTTATACAAGTACTATTCAACGATAATCGTTTCCATTATCATTGTCATGATGCTAATTGTCTCCATGTCTGAGTAGATCATTAGTTCTTGGGGAGATGGAGAAACCCTAGTATATGATTGAGATGAGATAGAGATTATTATGTTATACATCATTATATGTGTTAATTGTCTTCATCTAGATGTTGGGAGTTGTGCACCTCCTTAATATTTGCCTCTCGCGGTGTAAGATCCCTCCTTTGTAAAGGAAAAGGATCCCTGTGATTGCAATGCTAGTCCCTGGATCATTGCTAGCATCCACAGTTTAAGATGAAGTACATAGATACAAAGGTCATTTATTACATCCATTCCAGAGATAAGACATAGTCTTTTACAACTCAAGACCACAGGCCTAATACAAGAGTTTGGAATAAATAAATAAACATAAGTCTTCATCTTCATGTGCCACAGGCAAGCATGTTGAGTGTAGACTCATGACACCTAATCATCATCAGAATAACCTGCAACATCACAAGTTACAGCCATAGTGGGTCAATACTTTGGAATAGTATTTGCAAGTGATACCTTAGTAAATTTTAAGTGGATTATATTACTATATGCAATTTGGCTAAGTGTAGCTTGGCTTGCTTTGCTCAAAATAGGTTTTACCTATTAGTTGAAATCACTAAGTTTTTCTTTGTCAAAAACTTTTCCCAAGAAACCATCAATAGACATTGAGGTCCTTCACCCTTGTTCACCCACAAGTTTTACTTAGAAGTTGGAGTGATGAGATTCTTGATAGCTTCCATGTCTTGATGCTCAAGTTGTCCATTGCCATGGACTTGGCTAAGTACTTAGATTTTCCATCTGCAGAGGTTGTGCACTTTCCCCACCAGACTTGGTTTCCCAAGACAGGACCTTTCAGAAGCCTTCCCTTAGCCAAATGGACGCGTTCCAACCTATCATTCCCACTACCACCAACTGTCCAAATGACTAAGTTCTAGCAACCTATATGATCAAGGCAGAGCCCATATTGCCAAGTGGCTGCACTATAAGCTTCTCAACACTTGGCCTCCAAAATCCCTTTGTGCCTGGGTGGCATACCACAAGTGAGATACACAAGGTAAACCATATCCATGGGCCATGTGTAACCACTCTACCAAAAACCACCATTCAAGTCCCATTCCACCCAGGAGATTTATTGACTTAGTTGTTTTATTAAGAAAAACATAAGTCCAAAGACTTAGAAATATTTTCATCATAGCATGTATATACTTTACCAACCCTTGTTTGCTACTAGCTAGGCTAAGCATGGCATAGTAATTTGACTTAGGAATTTCCTAGCAATTCTACACTACTTAGGATTTCCCATCATGGCATTTGGCAAAACTAGTAACACATGCAAGACTTAGCAAAAATATTCTAATGCTTGTATGAAATATAGGAATGAAAAAAATCATGAAGTACCACTTGCCTTGGTAATGGGGAGAGTAGCACTCTTCACAATCACAGTCACTAGCACCAAAGTCTACACAAAAATGGTAGCACACATTTTACACACAATTCATATACAAACATAAATATATGCATGCATGCAAAAGAAAATGCTAAGTGATGATTTTTAAAACTCCACCAAGCAAGTGCAAAGTACTGAACCATAAACTAGTCAAAAAATCTTGCCAATCCAAGTCTGTTTTACACTTAAACAATTTCCCAAACAAAATCTATACTCAAAATAGTCTCAAACAAGTTTCTGTAATTAAAGTCATTTTAACAGAAATTTTTCACTAAACACATTGCATAAACAGAAAGAGCTTGTCTCCCTGATTCCAACGATATAAAATTTGCAAAAATCTAACGTGAGAATCAAAAGTTATAGCTTTTTCAAAACTGAACCTAAATCTGATTTCAAATCTGTTTTTGATTCAAACTCTAGCCACGTGTCTTAACCCTACTGGCGCGTACCGGTTCAGACAGATCGAGCTCTGCGGGCCGTAGGATCTAAGTCAGATCTGGTGGCTCAGATGCGCGCTTACCTCTTCGCTTAAGTTCTAATTTCAGCCGCAGGATCTGCATCTAACGATCCTAATCGCTTTGACCAAATACGAGCGGCGCTAGCGGCGGCGACTGGCCGTGGCGCGTCAATGAGCGGCGGCGCTGGCGTTCTAGGTCGCGCGCGAGAGGGAGAAGGGGCTTACCAGAATCGCGGTGGCATGTTGAAGCTCAACGTGGCGCTGGTTTGGGAAGGGGCGCACGGGTACGGTTGCTGGGGCTCGTCGGAGTTGCGGGCGGCGTCGGGAGGTTGCTGTCGAGGTTACTGCCGAGGTTTGGCGTCTCCCTAGCACGAACCAGAGGGATCAGGAGATGCACAAGACGAAGGCGAACATCCTTGTATAAAAGAGGGGGTAAGGGGCGCTCGGGACTTACCACGATTGGTCGCCGGAGTCTAGCGGCGGCGCAGGTGGTTGCAGGCGTGAACGGGAACGATGACCTGGGTCACGAGCAAGCAAACTAGAGGTTTCAGCAGATGCACAAGATCATGCTGGTTGCAGTGGTTTGAACAAGAGAGAGGGGGGCGGTCGAGGCTCACCGGAATTAGTCGCCGGAGCCGTCAGTACTGCGGTGCTTCGAGGTCAAATGCGCGCAGCCTGGTGGCGGAGTGAGCAAGGAGAGTGGGGGGAAATGACCGCGGCGGCGAGGGGTTCTTATAGCCGGAGCGGGGCGTGGAGTTACTCGTGGAATCAAGGGGATTTAACGCAGCAGTGACTGCGGCGAGAGCGGCGCTGGCGCGCGTGATTGACGAAGACGACGACGGGGTCACGGGTCCACTTGTCAGCGAAATAAGCAGAAGGGAGGTGGGGTCTGGGCGTCAGTGACTCTGCGGGTGCGTTGGCGCGTGCGTGCGAGCGAGAGAGTGGCCGGGTGGGCTAGCTGGGCCGGTTCTGCTGCTGGGCTAGAATAGGAGCGCTTGGCCCTTTTCATTTCTTTTACCCTTTTCTTTTTCTATTTCGAATTTCTGAAATGGTTTTCAAATGAATTCAAGTTCCATTTGAATTCAAATCAATTTAGGGTTTTTGCAGGGTGCAATAGTCTCAAATATAGGCCCAAAACCATGTGGTTACTTTGCAAAGACTTGGTCATTCTTGGAGAAACAAAATAGCAGGAGCTTTTACACTTGATTTGCAATGTTTGAAAAATGGTTTT
This sequence comes from Avena sativa, assembly GCA_916181665.1. Taxonomy (NCBI): domain Eukaryota; kingdom Viridiplantae; phylum Streptophyta; class Magnoliopsida; order Poales; family Poaceae; genus Avena; species Avena sativa. Next base: position 156,703,016 of record OV702294.1, on the reverse strand, counting down.
TGAAACCACTTCCAATTTGTAAATCTTGGTTCAAATTCTACACTCAATCCTTTCAACAAGGAAGGCAAACAATCTAGGTTCAAAACATTCAAACTTTCAAATGGGGATGCCATTTGATTTATGCCTGCTCACATAAAATGATAGCACTATGTGCTTCTGTTTTTCTGAAATGAGTTTTGAAATTGATCTCAATTCTATATGCATGCATGAATGATATGCAATCTTTGAAATCATGATTTTAGGGATGTTACAAATCTAACCCCCTTAAGGTGAATCTCGCCCTCGAGATTCGGATTGGCTAGCAAATAGGTGAGGGTGGTCTTTCCGAAGATCATCTTATCTTTCCCATGTTGCTTCCTCTTCGGAATGATGATTCCATTGCACTTTGCAAAACTTGATAGTCTTTGTCCTTGTGACTCTTTCTGCAGTTTCAAGAATCTTGATAGGTTTCTCTTCATAACTGAGATCACTTTCTAGTTGAACTTCTTCCAAAGGTATAATATCTTTCAAGGAAGTTTCTTCCATTTCTGGGTGACATTTCTTAAGCTGACTCACATGAAACACATTATGGACTGCTAACAGAGATTCTGGTAGTTCAATTTCATAAGCAACTTCTCCTTTGCGACTCAGAATCTTGAATGGTCCAACATATCTTGGTGCCAACTTTCCTTTGACTCCAAATCTTTTCACTCCACGAAGTGGTGATACTCTAAGATAGGCTCTATCTCCAACCTCGTAGGTGACTTCTCTATGCTTAGGGTCTGCGTAGCTTTTCTGTCGGGACTGTGCTATCTTCAATCTGTCCTTAACTAATTTGACTTTCTCTTCGGCTTCTTTGATAAGATCCGGTCCAAATAAACTTCTTTCTCCCACACCATTCCATAGCAATTGGGTGGTACACTTTCTTCCGTAGAGAAACTCAAATGGTGCCATCCCAATACTAGCTTGATAGCTATTGTTATAAGAAAATTCTGCGTAAGGCAGACTTTCATCCCAACTTGCTCCATAGTCTAGGGCACATGCCCTCAACATGTCTTCAAGAATTTGATTAGTCCTTTCTGTTTGTCCATCGGTTTGAGGATGAAAAGCAGTGCTGAATTCCAACCTCGTACCCAATGACTCATGTAGCTGTCTCCAAAAATGAGAAGTGAACTGAGTTCCTCTATCAGACGCAATACTCTTGGGCACACCATGAAGACATACAATTCTACTCATGTAGATTTTGGCTAACTTGGCACTTGTATAAGTTGTCTTCACGGGTATAAAATGAGCCACTTTGGTTAGGCGATCCACTACTACCCATATGGAATCATATCCTGATCGGGTCCTTGGTAATCCGGTAATGAAATCCATACCAATCTTGTCCCACTTCCAATCAGGAATAGGTAGTGGTTGAAGCAAACCTGCTGGTTTCCGGTGCTCCGCCTTTACTCTACTACACACATCACACAAGGCAATATGCTCGGCGATGTCCCTCTTGAGATTGTTCCACCAAAATCTTTCTTTCATGTCCATGTACATTTTGGTGTTACCCGGGTGAATAGAATACGGAGAGTTGTGGGCTTCTTGCAGAATCAGTTTCCGCAACTCCGGATCTTGTGGAACACAAATACGTTTCCCATGCCATAAGGTACCATGTTCGTCTTCATGGAATTTTTTGGCTTTTCCTTGGCTAATCCTTTCCTTAATCTCATTAATTTCTTTATCAGTCTTCTGGGCTTCTTTGATCTTATTCAACAGAGTGGGTTGAACATCCAAAGACATGAGATGTCCTTCAGGCACAATCTCCAATCTGAGTTTTCTGAATTGGGTACATAAATCATCTGGCAATTCTCCTTTGGTAAGGACATTCACAAAAACCTTACGACTTAGAGCATCTGCTACAACATTTGCTTTACCCGGGTGGTATTGCAAACTTAAGTCATAGTCTTTGATAAGTTCTAGCCATCTCCTTTGTCTCATATTGATTTCCTTCTGGGTGAAGATATACTTCAAACTTTTGTGATCCGTGAACACTTCACAACGTTTTCCCAAAAGGTAGTGTCTCCATGTTTTGAGTGCATGGACAACCGAGGCTAACTCCAAATCATGAGTGGGATAGTTTACCTCATGAGTTTTGAGTTGTCTCGAGGCATAAGCTACAACTTTACCGTCTTGCATAAGTACTGCACCCAAACCTTGATGGGATGCATCACAATATACTTGGAAATCCTTTTCCAAATCTGGCAGACACAAAACTGGTGCTGTCACAAGTCTCTTCTTTAACTCCTGAAAGCTGAGTTCACAACCTTCAGTCCAAGCAAATTTCTTATATTTCTTTAACAATTCAGTCATGGGCTTAGCAACCTTTGAGAAATTTTCAATGAACCTTCTGTAGTAACCTGCTAAGCCAAGGAAACTACGAACTTCTTTCACGGACTTGGGAGATTCCCATTCAGTCACAGCTGAAACCTTAGCAGGATCAACTGCTACACCATCCTTTGTCATAACATGACCAAGAAAACCAACTTCCTCTAACCAGAACTCACACTTGCTAAATTTGGCATAAAGTTTATGTTCTCTCAACTTCTCAAGTATCAAACGCAAGTGTCCTTCATGTTCTTCTTTGCTCTTGGAGTAGACTAAGATGTCATCGATGAAAACGACAACAAATTTGTCAAGGAATTCCATGAACACCTTGTTCATCATGTTCATGAAGTATGCTGGAGCGTTGGTTAATCCAAAAGGCATTACGGTATACTCATACAATCCATACCTTGTAGTGAACGCTGTTTTAGGTATGTCTTGTTCTCTTATCTTGAGTTGAAAATAGCCTGACCTTAGATCAATCTTTGAGAACACACATGCTCCTTCTAGCTGATCAAACAAGTCATTGATTCTTGGCAAAGGGTATTTGTTTTTATAGTTACCTCGTTGAGTGAACGGTAATCTATGCATAGCCTTTGACTTCTATCTTTCTTCTCTACAAACAAAACTGGGGCTCCCCAAGATGAAGAACTTGGCTGGATGAATCCTTTTTGCAACTGTTCTCCAAGTTGTTTCTTGAGCTCCTTCAGTTCATCAACTGACATTTATACGGTCTCTTGGCTATTGGTCCAGAACCTGGTACCAAATCTATCAGAAACTCCACATCTCTATCGGGTGGCATTCCTGGTAATTCTTTCGGAAACACATTCGGATACTCTCTCACAATTGGCACACTGTCCATGCTAACCCCCTTAAGAGAATTTAGCTTACTCCCTTTTGGTTCAAAGTTAGACTTGAATTTAATCCGTTTTCTTTCCGGGGTTGTGAGTGCAACAGTACGATTGGCACAATCTAGTACTCCTTCATACTTAGCCATCCAATCCATTCCCAAAATTACATCCAATCCTTGGGAATCTAGGATTATCAGGCTCACTAGAAACTTATGCTTTCCAAACTCTATGACTAAGTCATGACATCCTGAATTCACTATCATTTCTCCACCAGGAGAACTTACTCTTATAGGACACCCAATAGTTTCTACCGGTAATTCATTTCTTTCAACAAATGCTCTTGATATGAATGAATGAGATGCACCAGTATCAAAGAGTACAAATGCTGGAATAGAATTGAGTCTGAACTTACCAGCAACAACATCAGGCTCCTCATAGACCTCCTCCACATTGATGTGGTTAACCTGTCCTTTCTGAAAAGGATTGGGCTTGCTAGGTCCTTCAACTTTCTTTTCAGGGCACTCATTTGCATAATGCCCCAGCTTCTTGCATTTGAAGCATTCAACCTGACTGATGTCTCTCTTAGTAGACTGACTTCCACTTCCACTTCCATTGCCACTGTGGTGGCTCTTATGTCCACTCTTGTGGTTTTTGTACTTGTCATTGTCATGACTGCGATGATGCTTGTTGTCATGACGGTTGTGGTTGTGGTGCTTGTTGAATTTCCCATGCTTGTGGGATCCTGAGCTTCCACTGTCATCAAAGTGAGATCGTTTGTGAGACGATCCCGAGCTGTGCTTGTCGGAGTGCTTTCTTTTTCTACTCTCAACTTGCTTCATTTTGTTCTCCAAAATAGTAGCCTTGTCACACAGAGACTGATAAGTGGGAACATAGGCCATAGACAACTGCAGATTCAGCTCATCATTCAAGCCTTCAAGAAATTTTTCCTTTCTCTTGGCATCAGTGTCAACTTCATCCGGTGCATAACGCGCCAGATTGTTGAACTCCTCAATGTATTCAGCCACGCTACGGTGGAGCTGCCTCAGATTGTGGAACTCTTTCTTTTTCAGGCTCATTATTCCTGATGAGATGTGAGCAGTGCGAAAGCCATCTTCAATAATAGCCCAAGTCACCTCATCTATAGGAGTAGTGATCTGGAAATTGTCCCACCAAGTGGCGGCTGGCCCTTCCAGCAGATGTGCTGCAAATCTGACTTTTTTAGCATCCGTGCAGCCCACGGTTACTAAGTCCTTGTTTACAGAACGTAGCCAATAATTGGCCACCATGGGATCTGTTGTCCCCAAGAATTTAGCTGGCCTCAACCTCAAGAATCTGGTGAGCATATCAAAGCCCGGAGGGTTGTTGTTGTTGTTATTGTTGTTGTTGTTGTTTTGGTTTTGGATGAACGTTGTCATCATCTGCATCAACTGAGTTTGGGCAGTCATCATTTGCTGCATTTCTGGAGTGATGTTGTTGGGGTTGGGGTTTGCACGACGGGGAGGCATCTGTGGTTTGTTCAAATAGAGATAAGAATGAGATACCCGTAGATGTTTTTCATGCACATTACATCACATAAGCAAACACAAGCATGCAACAAAGTAAAAGATCAACAACAAGATAATAAGTTCGCAAAGTAAAACACACAAGTAGCAAGCCATCCACATGTCGGATGGTCCAATAACAAGTTCTCAACATAACAAGTCTGATAATAAAATATAAACGAGTAGTCAAGTCTACTCATCAGCATCAATCTCCTCCTCGACAAAGGTAAGACCTGCGTTCTCCATCGCGGTCTTGTTCTCCTCAATAGTAGTGGTCAAGGACTCTATCTTGGCCTTGAGAGCCCTCTTCTGGGAACGAAGCCTCTCAATCACCGTCTGCTGCTGCTCTAGCTCGAAGTCCTTGGACTGCAGTTCTTCGGTCATATCCCGGATTTTTCTTGTTCCTATCCTGGACACGCTTCTCCTGACTCTTGAACTTCCTGTCCTGGGTCTCGAACTTTGCCTCCATTTCCTTGACTATCTCGTCCTGCTGCGCGAAGAGCTTGTCCTTCTCGCGAAGCTGCACCTGGAGCTCGTCATTACTGAGCATGACATTGGTCCTGTCAGTGTCCATGTGCCTAATGAGAGACTCTAAGTCCTAGAGGTACAGGCGTATCGGCTCTACTGCGTCCCTCGAATCATCCTCGAAGTCGATAGACTCTCCGTCCTCATCACGTCTTCCGAAGACGTGGAAGTGAGTGCCTCTAACCTATCGGGAGTGTCGTCCTAGCAGACGTCCTATTAGGTCCTGCATAACTACCTCCATGCCTCTCTCCCTGTCATCGTGCATAAGCTTGAAGACGATGGCCTCCGTAGTAGGCTCTGTCTGGCGTCCTGGCTAGTTCACCTTGAAGCCCTAGAGGTCCTTCCTCTCGAACTTGGTGAGTGGGTGCACCATGATGGTGGGAAGAGGGAGATTGAGCAAAGTAGTAAGCTCAACAATACGAGGACCAAAGCAGGTAGCCTGGAACTCCTCAACAGTGCTGATGGTAATAGGCATCTATTTATAAGATAGAAAAGTTAGAACAACACAATTTAAGATAAACAAAAGACAAAACACCACATACATATCCTTGGGAAACAAAACACACAAGTCATGCATACATGAAGTCATTACATTAATCAAGGTTCACTCTTATTTTAAGACAACATTTTGGAAAATAGGGTGATAGGTGGTGGTCCAACTAACGAAGTATGTTTACAATCCTATCTCACTGGATCTGTTGGCTAACACAATGTTCCTAGAAGCAATCAGCCTATCTTGCTCACATGACTCCATCACTAAGTCTATAATGTCTCCTCTTAAGGTTTGGTTGGTATCTTCCAACTCTTGAGTATGTTCCTTCTCTTTCTTCAAGTCTTTTTGGAGATTGAGTATTCTGCACTTGACTCTAGCACTAAGTTCTTTGATGGTCCTCCAAGCTGGTTCTCTTGCTGACTCAAAGAATGTGGTGTGCACCACAGTGTTGGTGTACATGCAGAATCCTTTTTCCTTGTGGTTGTCTTCCTTGTTTTTGTACAAGTGAAGTTGCACCCACCAGTACTCAACTCCTTCATCCATCACTGGAAAGCCTTTGTACACAACTGCACCATGTATTTCCATTGCCACCATGAGGTCCTTGAGAATTTTGGGGAACTCTGTCTCACACTCCAAGGTCATGGTCATGAGTGGTCCTTTCCTTACGGCTTCGTAGATGGAGTTCATCTACAAATAGAGATGATAAAGAAGATTAGAAAAGTTTACGAGAAGAATAGACAAGTGTAGAAGTAGTTGAAATTTTTTCCTTAGTGGGTTTCCAATCCTAGGGTCATAATCCTACAGGCAACACAGTGCTCTGATACCATCTGTAAGATCCCTCCTTTGTAAAGGAAAAGGATCCCTGTGATTGCAATGCTAGTCCCTGGATCATTGCTAGCATCCACAGTTTAATATGAAGTACACAGATACAAAGGTCATTTATTACATCCATTCCAGAGATAAGACATAGTCTTTTACAACTCAAGACCACAGGCCTAATACAAGAGTTTGGAATAAATAAATAAACATAAGTATTCATCTTCATGTGCCACAGGCAAGCATGTTGAGTGTAGACTCATGACACCTAATCATCATCATAATAACCTGCAACATCACAAGTTACAGCCACAGTGGGTCAATACTTTGGAATAGTATTGGCAAGTGATACCTTAGTAAATTTTAAGTGGATTATATTACTATATGCAATTTGGCTAAGTGTAGCTTGGCTTGCTTTGCTCAAAATAGGTTTTACCTATTAGTTGAAATCACTAAGTTTTTCTTTGTCAAAAACTTTTCCCAAGAAACCATCAATAGACATTGAGGTCCTTCACCCTTGTTCACCCACAAGTTTTACTTAGAAGTTGGAGTGATGAGATTCTTGATAGCTTCCATGTCTTGATGCTCAATTTGTCCATTGCCATGGACTTGGCTAAGTACTTAGATTTTCCATCTGCAGAGGTTATGCACTTTCCCCACCAGACTTGGTTTCCCAAGACAGGACCTTTCAGAAGCCTTCCCTTAGCCAAATGGACGCGTTCCAACCTATCATTCCCACTACCACCAACTGTCCAAATGACTAAGTTCTAGCAACCTATATGATCAAGGCAGAGCCCATATTGCCAAGTGGCTGCACTATAAGCTTCTCAACACTTGGCCTCCAAAATCCCATTGTGCCTAGGTGGCATACCACAAGTGAGATACACAAGGTAAACCATATCCATGGGCCATGTGTAACCACTCTACCAAAAACCACCATTCAAGTCCCATTCCACCTAGGAGATTTATTGACTTAGTTGTTTTATTAAGAAAAACATAAGTCCAAAGACTTAGAAATATTTTCATCATAGCATGTATATACTTTACCAACCCTTGTTTGCTACTAGCTAGGCTAAGCATGGCATAGTAATTTGACTTAGGAATTTCCTAGCAATTCTACACTACTTAGGATTTCCCATCATGGCATTTGGCAAAACTAGTAACACATGCAAGACTTAGCAAAAATATTCTAATGCTTGTATGAAATATAGGAATGAAAAATTCATGAAGTACCACTTGCCTTGGTAATGGGGAGAGTAGCACTCTTCACAATCACAGTCACTAGCACCAAAGTCTACACAAAAATGGTAGCACACATTTTACACACAATTCATATACAAACATAAATATATGCATGCATGTAAAAGGAAATGCTAAGTGATGATTTTTAAAACTCCACCAAGCAAGTGCAAAGTACTGAACCATAAACTAGTCAAAAAATCTTGCCAATCCAAGTCTATTTTACACTTAAACAATTTTCCAAACAAAATCTATACTCAAAATAGTCTCAAACAAGTTTCTGTAATTAAAGTCATTTTAACAGAAATTTTTCACTAAACACATTGCATAAACAGAAAGAGCTTGTCTCTCTGATTCCAACGATATAAAATTTGCAAAAATCTAACGTGGGAATCAAAAGTTATAGCTATTTCGAAACTGAACCTAAATCTGATTTCAAATCTGTTTTTGATTCAAACTCTAGCCACGTGTCTTAACCCTACTGGCGCGTACCGGTTCGGACGGATCGAGCTCTGCGGGCTGTAGGATCTAAGTCAGATCTGGTGGCTCAGATGCGCGCTTACCTCTTCGCTTAAGTTCTAATTTCAGCCGCAGGATCTGCATCTAATGATCCTAATCGCTTTGACCAAATACGAGCGGCGCTAGCGGCGGCGACTGGCGGTGGCGCGTCAGTCAGCGGCGGCGCTGGCGTTCTAGGTCGCGCGCGAGAGGGAGAAGGGGCTTACCAGAACCGCGGTGGCGTGTTGAAGCTCAACGTGGCGCTGGTTTGGGAAGGGGCGCACAGGTACGGTTGCTGGGGCTCGTCGGAGTTGCGGGCGGCATCGGGAGGTTGCTGTCGAGGTTACTGCCGAGGTTTGGCGTCGCCCTAGCACGAACCAGAGGGATCAGGAGATGCACAAGATGAAGGCGAACATCCCTGTATAAAAGAGGGGGTAAGGGGCGCTCGGGACTTACCACGATTGCTCGCCGGAGTCTAGCGGCGGCGCAGGTGGTTGCAGGCGTGAACGGGAACGATGACCTGGGTCACGAGTAAGCAAACTAGATGTGTCAGCAGATGCACAAGATCATGCTAGTTGCAGTGGTTTGAACGAGAGAGAGGGGGGCGGTCGAGGCTCACCGGAATTAGTCGCCGGAGCCGTCAGTACTGCGGTGCTTCGAGGTCAAATGCGCGCAGCCTGGTGGCGGAGTGAGCGAGGAGAGTGGGGGAAAATGACCGCGGCGGCGAGGGGTTCTTATAGCCAGAGCGGGGCGTGGAGTTACTCGCGGAATCAAGGGGATTTAACGCAGCAGTGACTGCGGCGAGTAACGGCGGTGAGAGCGGCGCTGGCGCGCGTGATTGACGAAGACGACGACGGGGTCACGGGTCCACTTGTTAGCAAAATAAGCAGAAGGGAGGTGGGGTCTGGGCATCAGTGACTCTGCGGGTGCGTTGGCGCGTGCGTGCGAGCGAGAGAGTGGCCGGGTGGGCTAGCTGGGCCGGTTCTGCTGCTGGGCTAGAATAGGAGCGCTTGGCCCTTTTCATTTCTTTTACCCTTTTCTTTTTCTATTTTGAATTTCTGAAATGGTTTTCAAATGAATTCAAGTTCCATTTGAATTCAAATCAATTTAGGGTTTTTGCAGGGTGCAATAGTCTCAAATATAGGCCCAAAACCATGTGGTTACTTTGCAAAGACTTGGTCATTCTTGGAGAAACAAAATAGCAGGAGCTTTTGCACTTGATTTGCAAATGTTTGAAAAATGGTTTTTGAAACCATTTCCAATTTGTAAATCTTGGTTCAAATTCTACACTCAATCCTTTCAACAAGGAAGGCAAACAATCTAGGTTCAAAACATTCAAACTTTCAAATGGGGATGCCATTTGATTTATGCCTGCTCACATAAAATGATAGCACTATGTGCTTCTATTTTTCTGAAATGAGTTTTGAAATTGATCTCAATTCTATATGCATGCATGAATGATATGCAATCTTTGAAATCATGATTTTAGGGATGTTACACGCGGGGACTCGAGGAAGGGGATTACTGGTTGGTAGACGGAGGGATGGTAACACTTACTGTTACTATAAATTCGTTGTCATCCTTTACATACTAACTTGGGGAATCAAGGAGAACTCATTAAGACATGTTCATGCCGCAGGAGAAATCCTTTAATAGCGATATAATATGATTGATGTCGTTTATCTGTCAGCTGTGGTTATGAAGGATGGTGTGAGTGATGCAGCTCAGTATACAGAGCTTGTTGGGAAACCCTAAGAGGAAGGTATGATGAGCACAACAACAAGATTTCCCTCAATTGTGAAACCAAGGTTATCAAACCAGTAGGAGAAAGGAAACAACTCCCAAGGTGTTGCTAGCAACGTGGAACCTGCACAACACAACCACAATACTTTGTCCCAACTTACAGTGAGGTTGTCAAGATCGCTGGTTTTTCTGAAAATAAAGGATTAAACGTATAGTGTGGAAGTCTTGTAGTAATTGCAGAAAGTAAACAGTAGACAATAGATTGAATATCAGTGGGAAGGAATGGACCGGGGTCCACGGTTCACTAGAGGTGTTTATCCATAAGATAAATAGCATGTTGGGTGAACAAATTACAGTTGGGCAATTGACAGGATAGATAATGGATAACAATGCTTGCACATGTCATGATGATCGCTATGAGAATCATTTGGGCATTACAACGTAATACATATAACGTAATCCAACTGCATCTATGACTAATAATCCGCCTTCAGATTATCATCCGTACCCCCTCTAGTATTAAGTTGCAAGCAACAGATAATTGCATTAAGCAAAGTGTGTAAAGTAAACAATACAATTGCCCCATGGACAAAGGATTGTTGTTTTCTCCCTAGTAGCAACAACACGTCTACAACCTTAGAGGTTTCTGTCACTCCTCCAGATTACTAGAGGCATGAACCTACTATCGAGCATAAATACTCCCTCTTGGAGTCACAAGCAAATAATTGGCCAGAGTAGCTACTAGCAACGGAGAGCATGCAAGATCACAAACAACATAGACATGATAGAATCAATAATCAATCTTGACATAGTACTCAATATCCATCGGATCCCAACAAACACAACATATAGGATTACAAATAAATGATCTTGATCATGATAGGCAGCTCACAAGATCTAAACATGATAACACAAAGAGGAGAAACTACCATCTAGCTATATGGACCCATAGTTGATGCGTGTTGAACGCCCCGTTGGGAAACCCCAAGAGCAAGGTATGATGCAACACAACAGCAAGTTTCCCCCCAGTAAGAAATCGAGGTTATCGAACTAGTAGGAGGAAGGAAACGCCTCAAAAGTGTTGTAAGCAACGTGGAAACCTGCACAACACAAACTCAAGACTTTGCCCCAACTAACAGTGAGGTTGTCAATCTCACTAGTTGTTGTAACAAAGGATTAACTATATGGTGTGGAACGTGTTGATGGTTTGCAGCAAGTAAACAGTAATAGTGGAAGATGTATCAATGGTAAAGATTGGACCGGGGTCCATAGTTCACTAGAGGTGTTCTCCTTAGATAAACAAACATGGCATGCTGGTTAAACAAATTACAGCAGGGCAATTGACAGGAACTGAGCAAGGCATAACAATGCAATATTAGACAAAAAGATCCTACGAGATTCGATTGGGCAATACAACAATATACATAGACCGCCATCCAACTGCATCTATGACTAGAAGTCCACCTTCAGGTTACCATCCGAACCCCCTCCAGTATTAAGTTGCAAGCAACAAACAACTGCTTTAAGCAAAGTGTGTAAGGTAAACAATCCACTTGTTCCATGAACAAGAGACCGTTGTTTTCTCCCTAGTGGCAACATCACATCTACAACCGAAGATATTTCTGTCACTTCCCTTGGAAACTAGAGGCATGAACCCACTATCGAGCATAAATACCCCTCTTGGAGTCACTAGCAACTACTTGGCCAAGATATCTACAAACAACGGAGAGCATGTAAGATCACAAACAATAGAGACATGATAGAATCATAAGACAAAACCATTAATCAATCTGACATAGTAATCTTAATATCCATCGGATCCCCGCAAACACAACATGCATGATTACAAATAGATTAGATCTTGATCATGAACGGAGCTCATAAGATATATACATGAAATCACAAAGGAGGAGATACAACCATATAGCTACTACATGGACCCGTAGTCCAAGGTGGAACTACTCATGCTTCATACCGGAGGCTGGCATGATGAAGAAGAAGGCCTCCGGGATGATCTCCCCTCCGGCAGGGTGCCAGGAAGAACTTCAGATCCCCCTGATCTAGGGACGATGGGAATGGCGGCTACAGACGGTTTCGTGGAGTTTTGATCGGGTGCCTAGGTTTTCTGCATCGGGGGATTCTTATAGGCGAAGGGGCGAGCCAAGGGGCCCACACCCTGCCCAGGAGCGGGCCCACCCTAGGTCGCGCCTAGGGGGTGGCCACCCTATGGCGCCCCTCCGTCTCATACTCCGGCTTCGTGTTCCCCACGGTAAAATATTGACTTTGGCTTTTGTCCTGTCCAATTCCGAGAATATTGATTTTCTGCCTTTCTGGAACCAAAAACAGAACAAAACAGGCAACTGGCACTGTGGCAACTTGTTAATAGGTTAGTTCCATAAAACATATAAAAACACCTCAAAGTGTGGACAAATCAAAGTAGATAGTAAACAAGCATGGAGCATCAAAAATTATAGATACGTTTCCGACGTATCAAGCATCCCCAAGCTTAACTCATGCTCGTCCTCGAGTAGGTAAGTGATAAAAGAATAATTTTTGAGGTGACATGCACCATCAAAACCAAGATTAAACCATTTGCAGGCATTGAAAGCTGGGATCAAAGAACTCTAAATATGTGCATGAAAGATGGAGTTCTAACAATATGACAAAGTAACTATGCATGCAACATGAAAGGCTACAAACAAAGATCATGAATAACATGCATTGAAAAATGTTTGTTTGTTTCACATACAGAAAACATGGCATAGTGGCATTCATCTTGTCCCTCATAGAGTAGCAAATAGATGCATAGGACACCTTCAAAGTTCATAAGAGTGACTAGATACAAGTAGCACAAGAACAAGCAATATCAACAATATGCATTAATCAATAAGTCTTGGGACACTGCACATAGAACTAAGAATGACAACTATGCTCTCTTAATGGTGCCTAAAGGTAGAAGGTGGAGACTCAAATAATAGTGGAAGAAAGGCCCTTCATAAAGGGAAGCAGGGATTTCAAGTTTCAAAAAGAGCTTCCAAAAATTATGGTACTTGTTAGCTTTCAACCCTCATTGCCCCTATCATAAGCATCTTGAAGTGATTAAGGTTAGAGTGAACAAAGATGGAGTATATGCTTGACAAAGTATAAGTTGGCAATATCATGTCCCTTGAATACGAGGGTTGCACCGCATGCTACTCAACTTTGGTCACATGTAAGTTCGTGTCATAGTAAGTACATGTGTATCATAGAGAACCTCCAACGGGGTACCCCTTGCACATGGTACAGGAGCTATCCCATAACCAAAATGACAAGGCAAGCAGACAATGAGCATCTCAGCGATCTTTTTATTTACTATGTGCATAGCTTTTATTGAGGATGCTTCACAGAATGCTCATTATGGTGATGTTGCAAGTTTCCACCATGATTAGGCATGGCTTAGGATAGCGGTCTAGGCATTTCTCTAACACAAAATACATAACTCCATGGACTTACAAGTTCCCTCTTTATTTCACACTGGCGACATCCATAGACAAAATAGCATGATATCAACTGTGTACAAAGTACAAGTGCAATATTTAAAACGTTCCCCGTGATAGCACTGTTCTGCTAATTCCAATGTATAAGTGCAAGCATATACAACATAGATGACAGGGCAAGGAATATAAAGTGTGCCATCAAATTCATGAGGGTTTTAATCACTAAGTTTTCACATAACAAAATACTTTTTAATTGCAAGATAGTTGAAAACAGTAATATACTTGGAATGGTGTAACACACCATGCATAGGAGTTTATAGTGGACACTTTGGAATAACTTGGTTTCTTGAGAGTTGGAAGCATGAGTATATCTTACTCATACAAGTGGAGGCTAGCAAAAGACTGGGAGCAACCATATAAGAGAGCAATAATGGCCATAATCATGCAGAGCGACAAAACATTACTAATCAAAGCATAGAGTGGTACTAAAAGTCAAGTACTACATGATCATAGAGGCTATGGTGACTTGTATAATCATAACATGGTGTGAGCATGTGCCAAGTCAACCCAAACAAAGCATCAAAGGATAATACCACAATACCATGCTTTTGCATGCTAAAACAACGCATGATTCTTTCAAGGCACACTAAGCAATCCCAATTGTTTTAAACAAGACATTCTACAACAATAATCACTAAGCATAAGGTCAAAAAAACACCTAGCATGTCATGCTAAAGTCTAAGTCATAGTCAATGCAAGCTCCTCTTGCACTTTCAAGCAAGAATTTTCTACTCCTTTCCAACACCAATTGACTTATTTGAAATAACACAACGATAACGGGGGTCCAAACTACTTTATTCAATCAAACTAAATAAATAAGCAAACCAAACAAAAACTAAGACGCTCCAAGAACAACACAACAGTGCATGAAACAATAAAAACGAAGTGTCTAGGAAGACCTGAGCTTTTTATTGATGAAGAAGGGGATGCCTTGGGCATCCCCAAGCTTTGACGCTTATACCTCTTGGATATTTCTTGGGGTGACACCGGGGTGGCATCCCCAAGCTTGAGATTTTGTCCATTCTTCATCTCATTACATCATTCTCTCTCTACACCTAAATTTTTTCTTTCATACAAAACTTCACACAATCTTCATTAGAACCATTAGTGTATTCAAAAGATAATAGACCTTTGGGTTTAGCTTTCGAACAACAAAACTTTTCACTAAAAACACAAGCTACTGTAGCAACTCCTTCAAAAAGCTCAATTCCCCAAAAGAGAACTCAAAAAGGAATCAATAAGACGCAAATGCAAATAATGGCAGAAATCTGTCAAAACAGACCAGCAGGTAGAAACTGATTTTGTCAAAAATCTTCTATTGCTCAAATCAAAAAGTGTTGAACTAACTAAAGTTACATAACATACTAGGGGATTTATTCGTAAATTTTCAGCTCAATCCGACTTACAGAGACTCCTCACAAAATTTTATGGTGGAGGACAGAAATATGTTTCAGGACAGCAACTCCCCAAATCTTACTTCCCTCCCATTAGAGGTCATTCTTGGCACAAAAAGCAAACAAAAAGAATATGGAGAGGTCATTACTGAAGTAATAACTTTCAAGACTCAAGGAAACTCTTGGTTTATCTCCCAACAAGTACTTTTCTTTAACGCCTTTAAGTTAGGCACAAGAAGCAAGAAATCAAGTATTTTCAAATGAGGAAGCATTGACATCAATACTTGCAAATCTTCAACTATGAGAAGTATCTCATCCAAATGAGTTTTGGAGGATCCCTTCTCATCTATCTTTGGTTTACTACTTTCATCAAAATGATTTTCAGGAACAATCCAATCAAAATTCTTTTCAAAGGCCTCATGCATCCCAACAAGCTTAAAGGGTATGGGTATCTTAAATTCCTCTCTAGGCTTAGTTTTATCAGAAGCACCCACAACATCTACACATGAGCCTAGCATATTGAAATGCTCGAAGACCTTTTTGGCTTCCTTAGCAACATCATGGAATTCTTTGAGTAAAGTTTCAAGAAAAAAATTCTCTCTTTTCAGCATTCTTTTCTTCGTTTAGTTTTAGGAACAAAATTTGCATCATGGGGTTAAGGCTAACAAACCTAGCCTCCAACATATGAACTAAAGAAGCTGCAACAATTTCATAATTAGGAGCAAGCTCTGCTATAGATTTATCCTCAATATCCTCATGCTTGCTAACATGATTAAAGAATTCTTCAATATTATCTTTCCCAATTATAGAGCCACTACCTATCGAAAGGTCCTTCAGGGCGAACTTCGGGAACAACATGGTGAGCTAGAGCAAGGTGGCAACTAGAGTAGGAACTAATTTTTTTGTATTTTTATAAGAGAAAGCAAACCAAACTAGACTAGTTTTTTTTGGAGTTTTTGATAAAAAGAGGCAAACAAAACCAAGCAAAAAAAACTAAGCAAACTAAAAACAAAGTAAAGAGAAAGGTTGAGGAGGACTCTCCTTGTGAATACGTCCTTAGCCTCCCCAACAACGACGCTAGAAAGTCTTGATGCGTGTTGAACGCCCCGTTGGAAAACCCCAAGAGCAAGGTATGATGCAGCATAGCAGCAAGTTTTCCCTCAGTAAGAAACCGAGGTTATCGAACTAGGAGGAGGAAGGAAATGCCTCAAAGGTGTTGCAAGCAACATGGAAACTTGCACAACACAAACTCAAGACTTTTCCCCAACTAACGGTGAGGTTGTCAATCTCACTGGTTGCAATAACAAAGGATTAAATGTATGGTGTGGAAGGTGATGATGGTTTGCAGCAAGTAAACAATAATAGTCGAAGATGTATCAATGGTAAAGATTGGACCGGGGTCCATAGTTCACTAGAGGTGTTCTCCTTGGATAAACAAACATGGCATGTTGGGTAAACAAATTACAGCAGGGCAATTGACAGGAACTGAGCAAGGCATAACAATGTAATACTAGACAAAAAGATCCTATGAGATTCGATTGGGCAATACAACAATATACATAGACCGCCATCCAACTTCATCTATGACTAGAAGTCCACCTTTAGGTTATCATCCGACCCCCCTCCAGTATTAAGTTGCAAGCAACATACAACTGCTTTAAGAAAAGTGTGTAAGGTAAACAATCCACTTGTTCCATGAACAAGAGACCGTTGTTTTCTCCCTAGTGGCAACAACACATCTACAACCGAAGAGATTTCTGTCACTTTCCTTGGAAACTATAGGCATGAACCCACTATCGATCATAAATACCCCCTCTTGGAGTCACTAGCAACTATTTGTCCAAGATAGCTACTAACAACGGAGATCATGCAAGATCACAAACAACACATACGTGATAGAATCATAAGACAAAACCGTTAATCAATCTGACATAGTAATCTCAATATCCATTGGATCCCCGCAAACACAACATGCATGATTACAAATAGATTAGATCTTGATCATGAACGGAGCTCACAAGATCTAGACATGAAAGCACAAAGGAGGAGATACAACCATCTAGCTACTACATGGACCCGTAGTCCAAGGTGGAACTTGATGACCCACAAATATAGGGGATCACAACAGTCTTCGCGGGTAGTATTACCCAATTTATTGATTCGACACAAGGGGAGCCAAAGAATACTTGCAAGCCTTAACAACTGAGTTGTCAGTTCAGCTGCACCTAGAAATAGTTCTTGCTCACATAAGTTTATCAATAGCAACAATTTGTAGTAGCAACAGCAACAACAACAGTGAAACAGGAGCAATAGTAACAGTAACTGTAACTGTAGGATTCGAGTGTGGTTGGCATAGGGATGGATACACGGGCGTTGCATGGACGAGTCTAAACATGTAACTTCAAGATCTAGGGCATTGCAAATAAATAATAACAAGCATCCAAGTACTAAACAATCCTAGGCATGTGCTCCAAATATAGTCATACGTGCTCGTAATGAGAACTTGCACAACATCTTCTGTCCAGCCAGCCCGTGGCAGCGGGGCCTCTAGGGAACTACTGGCAATTAAGGTGATCCTTTTAATAAAGCACCGGAGAAAAGCATTAACACTCCATGAACACATGTGATCCTCACACCACAGCCATCCCCTCCGGTTGTCCCAATTATTGTCACTTTGGGGCCTTTGGATCCGGACAATGATATGTGTACACAACTTGCAGAAAAGATCACAAACAATACTATCATAATGATTCAATAATAAGTTCAGATCTGAGATCATGGCACTCGGGCCCTAGTGACAAGCATTAAGCACAACAAGTTGCAACAAAGTCAAATAGCACTAATAGAGATACTCACTCATGGATTACATGATAGAACTCATCCAATCCCTACCATCCCCAAGCCTACAACGGGGGATTACTCACTCATGGATGAGAGAAACATCGGTGGTTGATGGAGATGCGTTGGTGATGACAATGGCGATGATCCTTTCCATCTTCCCCGTCCTGGCAGGGTGCCAGAACGGAGTTTCTGGATCCGAATCTTGGTTTCTGGTTACGGCGGCGGAGCGGAACTCTTTCTAGAAAACTATCGTACCCCCTGAGTTTTTAGGTCAGAAGGCAACTTATAGGCGCGGAGGGAGGCCGAGGAGCTACCTAGGGTGGCAGCACCCCTTCCAGGCGCGGCGTCAGGTGGGCCCATGCCTGGGGTGGATCTAGGCCCCCCAGGCCTCCTCTGTGTCTCCCCCTCTGGCTCCGTGGATCTTCTGGTGAAAAATAGTTTTTGGCATATTTTCCGGGATTTTTCCTGATAGTTCATTTTCTGCACAAAAACAAGACACCAAGGTAATTCTGCTGAAAACAGCGTCAGTCTGTGTTAGTTGTAACCAAATCACACAAGTTTAGAGAAGAAACAATAGCAAAAGTGTTCGGGAAAGTAGATACGTTTTGGATGTATCAACTCCCCCAAGCTTAGCTTATTGCTTGTCCTCAAGCAATTCAGTTGAAAACTGAGTGCGATAAAAGAACTTTCACGAACACTTTGCTTCATATGATGTAAATATTCTCAGCATAGGAGTATATGCTTAGATAGTTCATAATAATAAGTATGCAGCTAAGTCTACTCAATAGTCATTGCAAGCTGTAAAGAGAAACCAACTAAATAATAATAAGTAGCATGAAACTTAAACATAAGCAACATTGCAATGCTCATAATAAGGTATGATAGAGTGGTACCTCTCTTGCCTTTGTTTGAAGAGAACATTATAAATGCCAAGGCACCTCTGAAGTTCACATGAAGACTAGAAGTAAAGATATCAGAGATACAAGCATCAAAGTCATGACATAATTAACCAAGTTTTGGAACAAACACAAGAATGACAACTATGCTCTCAACAAGGTGCTTATAGAATAAGTGGTGACTCAACAAGGTTGTGATAATGGTTTTGAAAGGTTTGAAAGGCTTCCAAATGCTGAAAGGAAGGTACTCATTAGCTTTGAGCTCTCATTGCTCCTATCATAGGCATCTTCATGTGGTTAAGGTGAAAGTGAGGTCCACTCTGAATCATATTCTTGACAGACCATAAACTAGAAATCCCAAGTCCCTTGAGTATGAGGCCGCTCCACATGCTACTCAACTTTGGTCACCTAAAATTTCTTGTCATTGTAAATACATGCATATCATCGAGAACCGCCAACAGGGTACCCCTTGCACATGGTACATGAGCTTTCCCATAACCAAAATGACAAGGCAAGCAGACAATGAGCATCTCAACAATCTTTTTATTTACCATATGCATAGCTTTTTATTGAGGATGCTTCATAGATGCTCATTATGGTGATGCTGCAAGTTTCCACCATGATTAGGCATGGCTTAGGCTAGCGGCCCAGGCATTTCTCTAACACAATGTATAAACTCCATGAACTCACAACCTCCCCTTTTATTTCACATTGTCGACATCCGTAAACAAAAGAGCAAGGAATCAACTGGATGAGATATCCAAAAAGTGTTGAAAGCGTTCCGCATGACAACACGGTTCTGCTGACTCCCAGCATATAATTAGCAAGCATATAACTTTCATGGACAGGTCATGATGGTTCAGAATTATTAAGCGCAAAGAATAAAGTGTGCCATCAAGTTCGTGAGAGCTTTACTAACTAACTTTCTCAAAACAGACAAAAATTTTATTTTGGAAGAAAACACGGCATATATAAAATATGCACTGAAGTATCAAATGACGCTAATATGTAGGTATGGTGGACATAGCTGGCAATATTGGTTTTGGGGGGTTAGAAGCACATGTAGAGCACATACTCAGTGCAAGTGAAGGCTAGCAATAGAGAGGGAGCAACAAACGAGAGAGCAATAGCTATCATAATCATGCTTGCAACAAAACATGACTAATTATGGCATGAAAGTGATACAAGAACTCTGAGGCAAAATAAATCATCGAGGCTTACTGACTATTTATTAGTCATATGCATGCGTGAGCATGTGCCAAGTCGATTCACATGAACAGTCAGAGGAGGATACCACAATATCATACCAAAGTGTGAATAAACAATGCAAGCAAACATTCATATGACATGCTACAAACTATTAGCAAGCTGGAGCTAATCATAGACAAGCAAGAACTACTAAGCATCCATAATGACATACACCTTACACAAACAGGCTAAGCATGCTCACAATGATGAGTATATGTACAAGAATGAAACAAATAGAGTTCGTTACCAGCCTCTTACCACACCTCGAGTTGTCTTAATCTTCATTATTGCCCTTCACTTGTGTGACTTGAATAATAACATGAAACCAAAATCCACTCAGGACGACTGAACCCTGCAAAGAACTCACAAAACCAAAGAAGAACAACAAATATTTTTGGTGTTTTCGATTTTTTAAAACAAGCCAACAAATCAAAAACAAGAAAAGCAAAAACAAACCAAGAAAAGCAAAAGAAAAACAAAAACAAAAACTAAGACGCTCCAAGAACAACACAACTGTGCATGAAACAATAAAAAACAAAGTGTCTAGAAAGACCTGAGATTTTTATTGATGAAGAAGGGGATGCCTTGGGCACCCCCAAGCTTTGACGCTTGTACTTCTTTGAAGATTTCTTGGGGTGACACGGGGTGGCTCCCCCCAAGCTTGAGCTTTTTTCCATTCTTCATCTCATTACATCATTCTTTCCTTACACCTGAAAATTTGCCTCCATACAAAACTTCACACAATCTTCATTAGCAACAGTAGTGTATTCAAAAGATAATAGATCCTTGGGTTTAGCTTTAGAACAACAAAACTTTCACTAAAAACACAAGCTACTATAGAAACTCCTTCAAAAATCTCAATTTCCCAAAAAGAACCCAAAAAGGAATCAATAAGAAGCAAATGCAAATAATGACAGAAATCTGTCAAAACAGACCAGCAGGTAGAAACCGATTTTTTCGAACATCTTCTGTTGCTCAAATAAAAAAGTATTCAACTAACGAAAGTTATCTAACATACTGGGGAATGTATTCGTAAATTTTCAGCTCAATCCGACTTACAAAGACTCCTCACCAATATTTATGGTGGAGGACAGAAATCTGTTTTGGGACAGCAACTCCCCAAATCTTACTTCCCTCTCATTAGAGGTCATTCTTGGCACAAAAAGCAAACAAAAAAGATAAGGAGAGGTCATTACTAAAGTAATAACTTCCAAGACTCAAGGAAACTCTTGGGTTATCTCCCAATAAGTACTTTTCTTTAACGTCTTTAAGTTAGGCACGACGAAGAGCAAAGATTGGAAAATAGAAAAATAAAAGTGAGCAAGTATAACCACAGTGAAAATATTATTTTGTTCATTAAAATCCTTTTGTTAACAAGGTTGATCAAGTTTTGTTACCAAAACAATCTTATATGAAGCAAAACTTTGCATTCCACAAGGTTATTATGTTACCTCATACTTGATAGCAATGGCCCCAATCATAATGGTTTCATAATTTTCTTGTGGAATGGGACAATATATTTCTCCAACCTTGATGCTCTCAATATTTTCAATGGAATTCAGGCAATAGCTCTTAACAACCTTCTTGGGGAAATATACACTGTGCTCTTTGTCATTAATATTGAATGTTACTTTTCCTTGATTGCAATTGATGACAGCACCTGCAGTATTAAGAAAAGGTCTCCCAAGAATAATAGACATATTATCATCTTCAGGCATTTCAAGCACAACAAAATCAGTTAAAACCATGCAATTATGAACAATTTGAACAAGAACATCCTCACATATACCAACAGGAATAGTAGTTGACTTATCAGCCATTTGCAAAGATATATCAGTTGGCATCAAATTTTCTAGCTGGAGTCTCTTGTAGAGAGAAAAAGGCATAACACTAACTCTAGCTCCCAAATCACATAAAGTAGTTCTAACATAATTATTCTTAATGGAGCAAGGAATAGTTGGTATACCTCGATCACCAAGTTTCTTTGGAACCTTACCATTGAAGGAGTAATTAGCAAGCAAAGTAGAAATCTCCTCATTAGGAATCTTCCTTTTATTAGAGACAATATCCTTCATATACTTTGAATAAGGAGGCAATTTAATAGCATCAGTCAAAGGAATTTGCAAAAATAAAGGTTTCATCCACTCACAAAACTTGTTGTAGTGTTCCTCCTCCTTTGACTTGTGTTTCTTACCTGGAAAAAGGCATAGGTGTCTACACCCAAGGTTCTCTCTCTTTACCATGTTTATTAGCAATAAAATCTTCCTTTGTGTACCTAGTGTTCTTAGTGTGCTTCTCATGTTCTTCCTCACCTTCCTTCTTATTAGGATAATCATTTTTATCATTACACTCTCAATTTCAGCATCAGAGACAGATATACTATTATGATCTACAGCAGGTTCAAGTGGTTCCTTAACTACCTTATGTTTCTTTTTCTTTCTCTTATGAGTACTACCACTATCTTCACCTTGTTGGGAATCCTGCTCTATTCTTTTAGGGTGTCCTTCAGGATATAAAGGATCTTTAGTAGCTGTACCACTCCTGGTTCTAATTCCATAAGCATGTTTATCTCCTAAAGCATTAACTAGCATATCCTTTTGCACTTTAGCAAGTTGATCAAGTTGGGTTTGAACCATTTGGAAGTGTTTACAAAGCATTTTAATATCATTAGAAGTTCTTTCCACAATATCTTTCAACTCATGGATAGCTCTAGAGTTCTCCAATAAATGACTCTAAACTTGTTTATTAAAATGACCTTGTTTTACAATAAAAATGTCAAGTTCCTCTAAACATTCATCAGGAGGCTTACCATAAGGAATATCACCTTCATCAAAGTGTTGGAGAGAGTGTACCTCAATAGTAGATGAGTGGGGAATTGGCTTACATAATTTTTCTATAGGAGGTAGATTCTTCAGATCTTCAGCTCTAATACCTTTCTCCTTTAGACACTTCTTAGCTTCCTTCATCACTTCATCATTTAATGCAATAACTCCCCTCTTCTTTGTTGTTGGTGCTGGAATTGGTTCAGGAACAACTGGTTCAGGAGTAATAGGCTCAGGTGTATTCAGCTCAGTTGAAGTCCAATCATCATAATTCTTGCTTATCTTAGTCATTAATTCTTCAACATCTGTAGGAGTCCTTTTCCTGAAAACACAATCAGCAAAGCTATCTAGGTAGGTCATAGAATCATCAGTTAGTCCATTATAATAAATATCAAGAAGCTCATTCTTAGGTAATGGACATCCAGAATGTGCATGAATCAAGGCACATAACCTTGTCCATGACTCAGGCAATTTCTCTTCTTCTCCCTGTTGAAAATCAAAAAGTCTCTGCAAAGCAGCATGTCTAGCACTAGGAGGAAAATATTTCTGGAAGAAAGAAGTAATGAAGCAATCAGGGCTATCAATGGAACCAGGAGGTAATCTATTAAACCAAGCCCTAGCTTCTCCTTTTAGTGAAAAGGGAAGATCTTAGCAACAAAGTATTTGCTCATCTTAAAATCATCATAGAATAAAGCACTCATGATAGAAAGCTCATTCATATGAGCCACAACACTCTCATTTTCAGTACCACAAAAAGGTTCTTTCTCAACAATATCTAAATAAGATAAATCAAGAGAGAAATCATAGTCTTCATCTTTAATATCTATGGGAGAAGTGGCAAACTTAGGATTAGAGGACAACTTAGGCATAATAGTACGTCTAGCAAGGAGACTCTTAATAGAACTAGTACCATTTGTGTTTCGGCACTCTTCAACAAAATCATCAGTGAACTCAATGTAACCATCATTAATATCATAACTCTCACTAGCCTCAGTTGAGCTAACAGGTGTAACAGTGTATTCAATAGGAGTTTTGGTATTTCTTAGACTAGCCATAGTAACATATAGAAAAGGACCTAATGAACCACTCGCATCAAGCATAGTAGAAGTAACATCATGAGTATCAAAAGCAGTTTTAGAATCAGTAGTAGTAGCAGTGTGTGTAGCATGAGTATGTGGCGGTGGTGTGACAAGCTTACTTATAACAGACGGTGAATCAAGAGCAGCAGAGGTATTTAGGACTGTACCTCTTCTTGTAGTGGATGGTAAAATAGGGAACTTTCCATCACGAGACTTCCCCATGATGAAAGGAGTAGCAGTGAACAATAATAGATCGAAGTGAACTTACAAATAAAGCTATGCTCCCCAGCAACGGTGCTAGAAAATAGTCTTGTTGACCCACAAGTATAGAGAATCACAACAGTCTTCACGGGTAGTATTACCCAATTTATTGATTCAACACAAGGGGAGCCAAAGAATACTTGCAAGCCTTAAAAACTGAGTTGTCAGTTCAGTTGCACCTGGAAATAGTTCTTGCTCACAGAAGTTTATTAGTAGCAACAGTTTGTAGTAGCAACATCAAAGCAACAGCAACAGTGAAACAGGAGCAATAGTAACAGTAACTGTAACAGTAGGATTCGAGTGCGGTAGGCATAGGGATGGATGGACGGGCGTTGCATGGACGAGTCTAAACATGTAACTTCAAGATCTAGGGCATTGCTGATAAATAATAACAAGCATCCAAGTACTAAATAGTCCTAGGCATGTGCTCCAAATATAGTCATACGTGCTCGTAATGAGAACTTGCACAACATCTTCTGTCCAGCCAGCCCATGGCAGCGGGGCCTCTAGGGAACTACTGGCAATTAAGGTGCTCCTTTTAATAAAGCACCGGAGCAAAGCATTAACACTCCGTGAACACATGTGATCCTCACACCATAGCCATCCCCTCCGGTTGTCCCAATTATTGTCACTTTGGGGCCTTTTGGATCCGGACAATGATACGTGTACACAACTTACAGATAAGATCACAAACAATACTATCATAATGATTCAATAATAAGATTAGATCTGAGATCATGGCACTAGGGCCATAGTGACAAGCATTAAGCACAACAAGTTGCAACAAAGTCAAATAGCACTAATAGAGATACTAGGCACTATGCCCTAACAAATCTTATTCGATTACATGATAGAACTCATTCAATCCCTACCATCCCCAAGCCTACAGCGGGGGTTACTCACTCATGGATGAAAGAAACATCGGTGGTTGATGGAGATGCGTTGGTGATGACGATGGTGATGATCCTCTCCAAATTCCCCGTCCCGGCAGGGTGCCAGAACAGAGTTTCTGGATCCGAATCTTAGTTTCTGGTGGCGGCGGTGGAGCAGAACTCTTTCTAGAAAACTATCGAACCCCCCCCTGAGTTTTTAGGTCAGAAGGCAACTTATAAGCGCGGAGGGAAGCCGAGGAGCTGCCTGGGGTGGCAGCACCCCCTCCAGGCGTGGGGTCAGGTGGGCCCGCGCCTAGGATGGGTCTGGGCCCCCCAGGCCTCCTCTCTATTGTTGGGGATATGCTATATGGGTATCCTCATAGCATGTCACTTATCCGGATAACCCGGGTGGCCCATAGTCGGTAGCATGGCCTATGGCCTGCTGGGCGGCCCAGTTAGATGGATCTAGAAGGGAGGCCCATGCCGGATAAAGGAAGGCTACGGTGGAGTCACTAGCGTACCCGGAGCCTTGGAGTGCAAGATACACAAGACTAGTAATAGACGGTGTAGGACTCTGTAACCTGTCCGGCTAGGACTTTTCCCTGTAACCCTAGGACCTTGCGACTATATAAGTCGGGCCTATGGGAGCCTTTAGGGCACGATCATAGACAACCTAGTATCGATTCATACAACCTCGCACAGCGAACCTATCTCTGTAACTCGGCGTATTGCCCTTATAGTGATTTATAGCAGGAGTAGGATTCCGCCACCATTGTGGGATCTGAACCTGGGTAAGCTGTGTTACCTTGTACCCGTCAACCGTCCGCCTTACCCCACATCTCTAAACACGCACTGTGAGGACCCCTCCATGGCGTACTCGTCGGCAATACCACGATAGTTGGCGCCCACCGTGGGGCAAGAGGCGCTTCAGGCTCTTCAGCGGGCGAGGACCAAGATCTTCGCGGGAATCGGTGAAACCGTAGCCATCGGTCGCGTTACTTCTCCGGCAATGTTCCGATCGTCCCTCCTGACGAGTTCTGGATCCCGGCTAAGATGAACCCTACGCGGTGTTCGATCGTTCCTATCGGAGACATCCACCTCTTCATCGGCGAAACCGACTCGGGCACTAGTTCCCTAGGAGTCGAAGGAGCATCAAGACCCGCACGGACCGCCTACGGGCAGGATACGTTTGCGGAAGGATCGATGTTGGATCCCTCCTCGGAGTTTGCCGACAAAGATCGGAAAAATTCAAGGCCCACCCAAACGCCCCTGTGCAGGATATAAAGGTGGAAGATCACTGCAAATCCGCCGGCTTCGCCCGTGCGTCTGGACAACAGAGATCCAAGTTCGTCGGCGTGGTTACCATCTTCGATCTGGCGCGCTGCATTCAGAGAGAAGGCGAAAGCCCGCGCGATTACCTAGCCAGGTGGCTCCATATACGAGCCGATCTAGCCCACTACCCCGATGACAACGCTTTGTATCACTTCGTGGAAGGACTGGACCGTGGCACGCTTATCCGACATTCTTTAAGATGGCAGCAGGCAATAGGACACCTTACCCTCGAGGAGATGGTGAGCACCGTCAACAACATGCGGAAGCTGACACAGCAGCCCAGATGGAGCTTGCGCTCAGAGACGGAGAACCTCCGATTCAGCAGCCGCCGCCACCGCCTCCCGCCGCCATCGTCGCAGCAGCACCACCACCCCCAGTCATCGTCGAGGCCGTTGCACCTCCACCGCCCGTCATCGAGGAAGTCCTGGCACCCTCCGACTCTGTCATTGACGCACTTTATGCTGATTTCAGTGCAGATTCAGAGGAGATAGACTTCAGTCCAGAAGAGCTAGATTCCGCTATGCAGGAGATGGAGGAGGAGTACTCGCGCGACGAGCAAGCCAACAACGCCGTCACGTCCCGAGGGGTGTTCGTCACCATTGGGACGGCGATGGATGAAGATCAACCCGGACGAGCTCCGCCTACAGCACTGGAAAAGGGGAAGGGGCCACTTGTTGCGGCTGACGACAATCGCGCAAAAGTCATGCCTCCTCCGCCTAACCCAGTGCAGCAGCCGCAAGAACTCGACACCGGCCCGAGCAACAATAACACCGCAAACTTGCCGCCTCCAGCATCTACGTCTGCTGCAGCCCAAGTTACTCCAGCTGATAGAGTGATGTATGGCAATCTCCTCGTCGAGCCACTAACCATTGCTCATATCCGGAACGTGACCCAGCTTGACGAGAAGCGCCAGCAGCTGCTGGAGGAAGCGCAGGCCATCGTGGAGCAAGGCGCTAAACTAGATCGAGATCTGGTCAACGCGCAGAAGTCCATAGAGAAAGCTAGAGCAATGGAGGCCGAGTACAAGACTTTGCTACAGCAGCAGAAGGCTAAGAAAGCTCCAGCTCGCGTCATCAACGATCCTGGTGTACGTCGCAACCTAGGATGGGCTCCCTCGAAACCGGCATAGGCCAAGCCATACATTGACAGTGAAGGCAAGCAGGTGATTCCCACCCCACTCCTTAACCTCGCCGTCGCCAAGACCCTTCTAGAGCAGGATAGATCGCCTGAGGCAGTGGAACAGTTCTATGACCTAGTGGCCAAGGCGGTGAAGCATGTCACATCCCAAGATTTTCCAAATCTTGTAATGTGAAAAATAAATAAACAAAATAAATGATTGTTGAATTTTAGGGTGAAAAGAAACTTTTGTTTCTAATTGGAAACTTAAAAATCCGATCTTGAACAAACTTTAATTAAAGTTTGAAGCCAAGAAAATCCAAATCAAGAGAAATGCATTCCTCAATGAATGTATCTTGAAATTTAAACACTTGGAAAATAAATCCAAACCCTAAACCCTAATTGAATAAAAATCATTTCCAAGTTATCTCCAAGCCTATGGATTTGATCCATATAAAAATTTGTCAACAAACATTTACAAAAGATCAAGAATGACAAATAGAAATATTGTAAACCATAGAAATTGGTTTCACTTAATTTGGAGCCATGGATAAAATCTTATGAATTTAATAAGATAAGGAAAAGTAATTTCCAAAGCTAATAAAGCACTTATCTAAAAATCCATACCAAATGATGAGCAAATGATCCTAAAGGGATTTAAAAGGATAAACAAATATTAAATAGGATTTTACAAATTGGAATCACCAAGTTTGGATCCCTAAATAAAAGAATATGGATTTTATAAGATGAAGAAAGAAATATTAAATAAGGAATATTTAAAGACCAAATTAAATCTTGGCCAAGACCATAAGCAAATGGAATGAATAAAATCCAAATCCAAATAAAAATAAAAGGATAAAGAATTTTCCAAAATAAAATAAAATGGCATAAACCAAATGCTATTTGAATAAAGACAAATCCAATTTTAAATGATTAATTGATCATATTAAAAACATTCCCAAATAATTAAAGGTGAAATATTTGGACACCTATTAAATGAATAAAACTTACTGAAAAGGTTTTATGAAAAAATTAAAGTTAAATAAGGATTAAAAATATATTTGATCTTATTTGAATTAAAGCAAGGGCTTGATTTAAATAATTAAAAGACACTAAACGAATAAGTTTTTATTCTAAAAAAATGATTTCAGAATGTATTATTAATCAGTATTAAAACCTACACAAAGTTTTCTTGAAGTTTGAAATTCAAAAGTTGTTTGAATTGATTAAACAAAATCAAAACAGAAATGGAAATAGAAAAAGAAAAACAAAGCAGTACAAAAAAAATGAATTTAGCCAGCCCGGCCCACTAAGCCCAATAGTCCAGCCCACTCCTTCTCTCTGCGGAAAACGCTTCGCACCAGAGTTTCTACCCGCACAGCGAATGACTACTGGACCCCACCTACCCTCTCTCTCCTTCGCTGACGACGCGACCCCACCTCCCAGCTTTCTTCCTCACCCGCGCGACGAACCCGCCCCCAACTCCTCCGTCGCCGTTTCTGGCCGTTGAAGACAGCGTCAATACGCATTACTGCCGCCATTAGTTCCCCCTGACCTCGCATACTTAATCGCCACACTCCCCTCCTCCTTTCCCCCCAGTCGTCGCCCCACCGGAGCCCCCAGGCTGTCCTAATTCATCCATACTCTGCCACTGCTCCGACGAGCTCCGCGAGAAATTCCGGCAGCCCCGCGTCACCCCTTGCCTCCTCGACCACACTAACTTGTTCCCCATCAACCACCGCACCTACCAGTGGCCTCATCTTGCTCGCGCTTGACCCACAGCCTCGACAACGACCAAGACCGTCACCTCCGCCGTCTGTTTCCACTCCGACGACACCCCCAGGTAACTACTGACCACCCCGTTCCCCCTGATCGATACTCTCGTGCTTGCTTTTCTCGCGCGAACCTGACTGTATCATTTGTTTGTTGCGGTATGGACTGAATACTCGCCTTCGATGACGATAGAGAACAACCGACGCCGTCTTGAACTCCGGCGAGGAATCACCAGTGACCCCGTGCACCCCTGCCCCTGCCGAGACCACGTTGAGCTTCAGCGTCACTCCACGAAACCAGTGAGCCCCCTCCCTCTCTTCCTAGCATCCTGAATCGCCGACAAGCTTGTAGCCAGAGTCAGCGCCACCAGTCGCCGCCGCCAGCGCCGCCAACATTTGGTCAAACGCGCAGCAGCCATACGATCCAGATCCGAGGCACGCGATAGGTTCACTTAAAACGAAGGGGTATGCGATCTGATCCGTGCGATTTAGTTATATCCAACGCCTCACAGGACGCGATCCACGCGAATCGTTTTCGTCGAATCAGAACAGTCCACGTGGCCCTGTCTGTTCTAATAAAAACAGATTTGATCTATTTGTTGCTCAATTTTGTAAAATCCATAACTTTCAAACCACACGTCCAAATTTTGCAAATTTTATATCAATGGAATCAGCAAGACAAGTACTTTCCAACCATGCACTTTGTTTAGTAAATTGATTCTGTTAAATTGTTTGTTTTTGCAGAAACTTGTGTAGACATAATTAGAATATAAAATTTGTTCTAAAATGATTTTTGAGATAAAATATTTGGCAAATGGTTTGTTTTGAACCTACTGACCATAGAAATCAATTAGTGATTTCAAAAATATATTTGGTAAAGCTAAGGAGTAAATCTTTGATTTAAAGCAATTCTAGTCAAATAAAAGTAATGTTTATTTATTAAATATGCTTTTGGAGAAAACCTTTGGGAAATGTTTTGATTTAAACTCTCTGACCCTAAACACAAGGTTTTATGATTTGAAAACATATTTTGTGAACCCTATAGATTGTTGCCTTATTAAAAGCATTTCTCCACCACATAAAATAATGCTTTGGTTTAAAAATGGTTTATAGATAGAATCTTTTGCAAATGGTTTTTCCACTTTATAAAATGACCAATAGGTGTTTTCAAATGTTTATAACCTATTAGAAACCATTTTTACAAATAAAACCATCTTTGGCATGCTTGCATGCATTGTTTTGTTTCTATTATTTTATGTGTTGTTGCTTGAGTGGTAGATTGAATTTGTGCCTTGCTTGATTGAATTGTAGTGATTTGAAGAGTATGAATATTGCAAGGACAAGGAGTGAACTTATATTCTCTACCAACAAGGCAAGTGATGCTTCATACTTTGTCCCATTATTTTCACTATGCATTAGTGATATTTCTAAGTAGGACTTGCATGGAATTTTTGCTAAGTATAAACTATGCCATGGGAAAACCTAGTAGACGAAACCTTAGTAGAAACTTCCTAAGTTAAGATTCCTACTACTATCATGCTTAGATTGGCTAGTAGAAAACAAGGGTGGATTATATTTCATGCTTTGGAATATTCTAAGTCAAGGACTTGTGTTTTGTTTAATAAAATAACTAAGTGAATGAATCACCTGGGTGGAATGGAAAGAATGGTTTGTGTTGAGTGGTTATGCGAGTCTAGTATGCTGGGGAAAACTTGGGCATCACCAAGTCCAGTATACTGGGGGAAACTTGGTATCTCACTTGTGGATGGCCACCCAGGAACAAAGAGATTTGAGATGTCAAATGTTGAGAAGCTTCAAGTGTAGCCACTTGGCATTATGGGCTCTGCCTGGATCATATAGGTTGCAACAACTTAGCCAAATGGACAGTTGGTGGTAGGGGAATGATAGGTTGGAACGCATCCATTTTGGTCTAAGGGAAGGCTTCTGAAAGATCTTGTCTTGGTGAAACCAAGTCTTGTGGGGAAAGTGCACCACCTCTGCAGAGTGTAAAAATCTAAGTACTTAGCCATGTCCCTGGTAAAGGACAATTTGAGCATCAAGACATGGAAGCTATCAAGAATATCTTCATCCAAATTTCTAAGTTAAAAACTTGTGGTTGAACAAGGGTTGAAGGATCACCAATTTCTATTGGGAGATGCCTTGGGTGATTTTTGTCAAGCAAAAACTTAGTGTTTTCAAATGATAAGGAAAATCTATTTTGAGCAATGTAAGCCTAAGCTCCACCTAGCCAAATGCATATAGATGATAGACTCCACTGTACTACCATAGTATCACTTGCCAATACAATTCAAATGTATTGACCCTTGTGGCTGTAACTTGTTATGTTGCAGGTTTGTTTGATGTTAGTAAGATGTGTTGATTAGGATTACAAGTCTACAACCAACATGTTTGCCTGTGGCACTTTGAAGATGAAGAACCCCATGCTATTATTAAATTCTGCTGCATTGTAATGAGATAGCCAAATGAGCTATGTAAGATGTAATAAATTATCTTATTCTTGGTTATAAAGTTGTATTATGACCTTTGTTCTTGATATTACATCTTAACTGTGGATGCTAGCTATTGATCCAGGGACTAGCATTGTAAACACAGGGATCTCTACCTTATTAAAGGTTGGGACCTCTACAGATGGTATCAGAGCATTGTGTTGCCTGTAGAATTATAACCCTAGGATTGGATAAAACCCCTTAGAAAAATATGAGTTGTATTTGTTCCAAAACTTATTTACAAACAATCTTGTAAACTCTTTCCTCAACCATTTTGGTTTCAACTCTACATCTCTTCTATTTCAACTTGATGGATAAAGCCTTCTCCATGACCAAAGACTTCATCATGTGCAAAGGACTTCATCAACTCAAATGACTTCAACATCTTGAAATGATTTCAACCTTATTCTCAACAAGGACTTCAACCTTGGATATCACTAAGGACTACAAGTAGGACAAGAAATGTTACACAAGACTTGAAGACTAAGGAAACACAACTTAGAAGGAACCATCATCACCTTTGAAGTTTGTGACCTAGACACAAGAATTTTCCAAGGAAACCATGATCTCATTCATGAAGAAGCAACCAAGAAGAATGGAATGATCTCAAGTAAACCACATAGTTGGACCACCATATTTAGATTAAAGCAAACACACCAACTTATGTGGTGTAACAAAAAAATATTTTGTTGCCTAAAAATGTGCTTGAACTTTGTTGTTTGAGTGGAATGTTTGTTTGAGATTGCTTGCACATTGCTTGTGTGAATTGTGATGTGTGTGATTAGAATTCTTACTTAGAAATCTTTTTTCCTATTCTAATCCCAATCCAACCCAAAAAGATGACTACTCCAAGGAACTCCAACATCAAGAATGATGACAACAACAACCAAGAGGTCAACATGAGAGAACAACTGCTAGCAAACCAAACCCAGTTGAACCAAGTGACAACTCAGTTTTTAGCCAACAACAATGAGTTATACCCAACCATGCAAAAGTTTTTGGAAACTCAATCCCAATTGTTGCAAGGGATGGCCACTCAAATGATCAACATGGGAGATAACTCTTCCCAAGGAAATTATGACAACAATGATGTCAAGGATGATATTTTGGAAGGAACCCAAGCTTGCAATGTTTGTGGAGACAAGGATCACACTTCCAAAGAGCATGAAGATCAATGCCCCAATTGTGAAGAGAAACATCCAACTGACCAATGCCCCACATCTCAAGCTACTTGTTTCCTATGTGAAGGAAGTAATCATGTCCCTATTCAATGCCCCATCTATTCCATAGTTCAACAAAGGAAACAAGGTGGAGTGCAACAACTGATTGTAGACTACCATGAGAGAGCAAAATCTACCAAGAAGGATGAAAACAAAGGAAAATCTCAGCTTGCACCTCCATGCAATATGACTCAGTTTGATGGACCAAAGAGGAGACATATGTATTATCCAAGGAAAAGGTCAAGGAGACCAGGAAATTTTCCTACCTTTGAGATAACATATGAAGAACATAGCTTTGGAGAAACCCAAGAAGAAGAAGGACAAAAGCCAAGTGCAATGTTGTCATTGCAAAGAGATGGGACACTATGCCAATGAATGTCCTGAGAAGAAACAAAAATATAAGGAGATTAGCCAAGTATGGTGCAACAACTGCAAAGAGTTAGGCCATTATGTAGCAACTTGTCCATAGAAGATACGTGATGAACTCAATCTTATCACATGTTACAATTGTGGTAAGCAAGGACATTATGCAAGCAATTGTCCAGAAAAGATGAAGCACAAGATAAAGCCTATGAAGGATCTCAGCCTTGTCACATGTTTCAAATGTGGAAACAAAGGGCACTATGCAGATGTTTGCCTAGAGAAGTTTCCCCAAGATCCCAAGCAAGCCAAGAAGCAATCTAGATGGAAATATTTTAAGGGTGGTAGTACCCTAGTTGCTTTGAGCCAACTTGTAACCCCATTCTTCCCAAATATCGGGACGAGATTTATTTTAAGGGTGGTAGCATGTCACAATCCAAGATTTTCCAAATCTTGTAATGTGAAAAATAAATAAACAAAATAAATGATTGTTGAATTTTAGGGTGAAAAGAAACTTTTGTTTCTAATTGGAAACATAAAAATCCCATCTTGAAAAAACTTTAATTAAAGTTTGAATCCAACAAAATCCAAATCAAGATAAATGCATTCCTCAATGAATGTATCTTTAAATTTAAACACTTGGAAAATAAATCCAAACCCTAAACCCTAATGGAATAAAAATCATTTCCAAGTTATCTCCAAGCCTATGGATTTGATCCATATAAAAATTTGTCAACAAACATTTACAAAAGATCAAGAATGACAAATATAAATATTGTAAACCATAGAAATTGGTTTCACTTAATTTGGAGCCATGGATAAAATCTTATGAATTTAATAAGATAAGGAAAAGTAATTTCCAAAGCTAATAAAGCAGTTATCTAAAAATCCATACCAAATGATGAGCAAATGATCCTAAAGGGATTTAAAAGGATAAACAAATATTAAATAAGATTTTACAAATTGGAATCACCAAGTTTGGATCCCTAAATAAAAGAATATGGATTTTATAAGATGAAGAAAGAAATATTAAATAAGGAATATTTAAATACCAAATTAAATCTTGGCCAAGACCATAAGCAAATGGAATGAATAAAATCCAAATCCCAATAAAAATAAAAGGATAAAGAATTTTCCAAAATAAAATAAAATGGCATAAACCAAATGCTATTTGAATAAAGACAAATCCAATTTTAAATGATTAATTAATCATATTAAAAACATTCCCAAATAATTAAAGGTGAAATATTTGGACACCTATTAAATGAATAAAACTTACTGAAAAGGTTTTATGGAAAAATTAAAGTTAAATAAGGATTAAAAATATATTTGATCTTATTTGAATTAAAGCAAGGGCTTGATTTAAATAATTAAAAGACACTAAAGGAATAAGTTTTTATTCTAAAAAATGATTTTAGAATGTATTATTATTCAGTATTAAAACCTAAACAAAGTTTTGTTGAAGTTTGAAATTCAAAATTTGTTTGAATTGATTAGACAAAATCAAAACAGAAATGGAAATAGAAAAAGAAAAACAAAGCACTACAAAAAAAATGAATTTAGCCAGCCCAGCCCACTAAGCCCAACAGTCCAGCCCACTCCTTCTCTCCGCGGAAAACGCTTCGCACCAGAGTTTCTACCCGCACAGCGAATGACTATTGGACCCCACATCCCCTCTCTCTCCTTCGCTGACGACGTGACCCCACCTCCTAGCTTTCTTCCTCACCCGCGCGACGAACCCGCCCCCAACTCCTCCGTCACTGTTTCTGGCCGTTGAAGGCAGCGTCAATACGCATTACTACCGCCATTAGTTCCCCCTGACCTTGCATACTTAATCGCCACACTCCCCTCCTCCTTTCCCCCCAGTCGTCGCCCCACCGGAGCCCCCAGGCTGTCCTAATTCATCCATACTCTGCCACTGCTCCGACGAGCTCCGCGAGAAATTCCGGCAGCCCCGCGTCACCCCTTGCCTCCTCGACCATGCTAACTTGTGCCCCATCAACCACCTCACCTACCAGTGGCCTCATCTTGCTCGCGCTTGACCCACAGCCTCGACAACGACCAAGACCGTCACCTCCGCCGTCTGTTTCCACTCCGACGACACCCCCAGGTAACTACTGACCACCCCATTCCCCCTGATCGATACTCTCGTGCTCGCTTTTCTCGCGCGAACCTGACTGCATCATTTGTTTGTTTCACTTCCAACATCACCGTCAAGTACCTCCCGTTAATGTTGGCGGGCACGGCCCGTCAATGGATCGACGACTTGCTGGAGAAATTTATCTACAACTGGCTGGACATGTAAGAAGCGTTCACCAAGAACTTTGAGGGTACATACAAGCGTCCCTGCACTGTGGGCGATCTACAGTGGTGTGTGCAATAAAAATACGAGACATCTCGCGCCTACCTTTCCCGCTGGCTGGATATGAAGAATTCCTGCGCAGGAGTGCACGCTCAGACCGCCATGGCCGCCTTCATCGATGGGTTGGAAAGGGGCACGCTGCTCCGACATAAGCTGAAGCGCTTGCAGGACAATCACCAGCTTGACTTGAACCATATGATTCAGTTGGCTAGTGAGTTCGCCGCGGCCGACGACGATGCTTGTGGCTCCTTGCCAGCAACAGCCGTTCCAACCCAAGATCGGAGGAACAACAGTACAAAGCGGAAAATGGCTCCAGAAGAAAAGCAATCTATCGACATGGTCGCCATGACTTTTGCAGGACGAGGAGAAGGCGGACAACGTGGCCGAGGAAGGGGAGCTGGTCGTGGGCAGCAACGAGGAAGTGAAACCACCTCGGCGCCACTCCGTGTTCCCCAAACCTACGAAGAGTACCGCGATATGTCGTGCCTCGTACACCTTGATGCCAATGGCAAGGCCACCCATACCAATCGACATTGCAAGTTTGTCAACGACCTCAAGGAAGACCCGGAGTCCGGCTACAAGCAAAGTCGGAAGAACAGACCGTGAGGCAAGGGCAAGGGGAAGAAGAAGGAGGAGGAGTCCAAGGATTCAAGTGACATGGACGAAGTCATTGACCCCAAGCACGCCGCCAAGAGCGATGACAAGGGCAAGAACTCCTTCGCAAAGAAGGCTCCAGTCTACCACACTTTCCTTGGCACCCCCACCGTCCGACAATAGAAGACCTCTCTGAGGATCCTGATGGCCACTCTCCCCCAGTCTCCCAGTACCTGCGATGGTCGAAGGTTCCAATAACTTGGGACAGGACGGACCACCCAGACCTTGTGCCCACGGAGAACCAGTACGCCATGGTCATCAACCCCTTGATTGACGGCGTGGAGTTCACCAAGTGTATGGTGGATAGTGGAAGCAGCATCAACATCATGTACCTGGATACACTGCAGAAGATGAACTTGACAGAGGCAAACCTAAGGCGGACCAACACCATCTTCCACGGCGTAGTTCCTGGTCGGGAGGCTCGGTCCCTTGGGTGCATTACACTTCAGGTTGCCTTTGGCGATGTTAATAATTACCGCCAAGAGCGCATGACCTTCGAGGTGGTCCCCTTCAAGAGCGTGTACCACGTCATATTCGGCCGCGACATATTCCACATGTTCATGGACAAGCCATGCTTCGTCTACAACAAACTCAAGATACCCGGACCAAACGGTATCATCACCGTATTCGGAAGCTTTACCAAGGCAAGGGACTACGAGATCAATGAAGCAGCCATTGCAGAAGCTGTCCTCTACAGCGAAGAATTCAAAGAGATACAGAGCAAGGTCGATGACTCAGAGATGCCCGCGTCGAAGAAGCAGATCTCCGACTCCGCTCCTGTATTCAAGGCTGCCATCGAGACCAAGCCGGTGGAACTTGTGGTAGGCGATGCCTCCAAGACCGTCGCCATTGGGACGAACCTGGATCCCAAATAGGAAAGCGCGCTTGTCGAGTTCCTTCGTGAGAATAAGGACATCTTTGCCTGGCAACCTGCCGACATGAAAGGTGTACCTAGGGAACTTGCCGAGCACAGCTTAAACATTGATCCAAAATGTAAACCAGTGAAACAACCTCTACGATGCTTTGGAGATGAGAAGAGACGCACCATTGGCAAAGAGATAGCTCGGTTACTTAAGGCTAGATTTATCCGAGAAGTCCTTCACACCCAATGGGTGGCCAATCCTGTACTTGTCCCCAAAAAGGGAACCAATGAATTAAGAATGTGCGTTGATTACACCGGCTTGAACAAATCATGTCCCAAGGATCTGTTTGCTTTGCCTCGCATTGACCAAGTCATTGACTCGACGGCTGGCTCGAAACTTTTGTGTTTTCTCGATGCATACTCAGGATACCACCAGATCAAGATGAGGAATTCGGACCAATTGGACACTTCGTTCACTACCATGTACGGCATGTTTTGCTATGTCACGATGCCCTTTGGGCTGAAAAACACAGGTGCTACGTACCAGCAGACAATGCAACGTTGCCTCCACGACCAAATTGGTCGGAACGTTCACGCTTATGTGGACGATATCGCGGTGATGTCTAAAATGTCAAATGACTTAATCTCCGACTTAAAAGAAACCTTTGATAATCTTCGGAAATACAACATGATGCTTAACCCTAAGAAGTGCGTCTTCGGGGTTCCAGCCGGCAAATTGTTGGGCTTCATAGTTTCCCAACATGGAATCGAGGTCAACCCGGAGAAAAGCAAGGCCATCTTAAACATAAACCGTCCGACATGCCTAAAGGACATTCAACGACTAACATGTTGTGTTGCAGCAGTTAGTCGGTTTGTCAGCCGACTTGGAGAGAAGGCCCTGCCGCTGTACAAGTTGCTGAAGAAAGCGGACAAATTCACGTGGACGGACGAAGCAGATGCAATATTGAAGCAGCTCAAGGAGGTTATTTCCTCAGCGCCCATCCTTGAAGCACCCGAGCCTAGAGAGCCCCTGTTAATTTACATGGCGGCAACCAACCGGGTTATCAGCATTGTCGTCGTGATAGAGCGGAAGGAACCAGGCTATGAGCACGGAGTTCAACGACCAGTTTACTATGTGAGCGAGGTCTTGACGGAGTCCAAGCAGCGTTACCTGCACTACCAAAAGATAGCTTACGGAGTATTCCTTGCTTCTCGAAAGCTAAGGCATTACTTTCAGGAGCACCCAATTACAGTGGTGAGCAAGACTCCATTGTCCGACATTATCAATAACAGCGACGCCACAGGAAGGGTCGTGAAGTGGGGCATTAAACTTGCCGCCTTCGAGATCACCTACAAGAGCGCGACGCTATCAAGTCACAAGCCTTGGCGGATTTTGTTGCAGATTGGATGGAGGCGCCAGATGTTACTCTGTTGCCGGAACCAGAGTATTGGGTGATGCACTTTGACGGATCAAAACTGCTCAATGGCTCGGGGGATGGTGTATTGCTACAGTCACCAACCGGAGACAAGCTACACTACGTTCTGCAAATCCACTTCAAGGCTACAAACAACATGGCGGAGTATGAAGCACTCATTCACGGATTGCGTGTAGCCAAGGATATTGGCATCAAGCGCATAGTTTGTTGTGG
The DNA here is from genome assembly GCA_916181665.1 of Avena sativa. Lineage (NCBI taxonomy): Eukaryota > Viridiplantae > Streptophyta > Magnoliopsida > Poales > Poaceae > Avena > Avena sativa. The sequence continues at coordinate 156,664,181 of OV702294.1, read as the reverse complement.
AGATTCCGACTTGGTTGCCCAGCAGGTGTATTGCACCTGGAATGCACGGAACCCTATGATGGCGGCATATCGCGACGAAGTGGACGAGATAGCCAAGAGCTTCTTGGGCTACAAAGTCAAATATGTACCTAGGGAACAAAACGAGGCGGCTGATCTGCTGTCTAAGCTTGGATCAGGGCGCAAGCAAATTCCGCCAGGAGTTTTCCTAGAACACCTACGCACACCATCCGTGAAGGGGGCCGACATCGACAACCCGGATAGAGCTGACTCTTTCATCAACATGGTGACTAAGGTCCCTCCGGCTTGGACAAAACCGTTCATGGAATACCTCAAACACGGAACTTTGCCCGATGACAAAGTCGAAAGACGGCAAATAGTACGACGAGCAAAGGGTTATACCATAATCAACGGGCAACTCTATAAAAGGAGCACTACTGGTGTATACCTAAAGTGTGTTTCCCAGCTAGAAGGTATGGAAATCCTACATGAAATCCATCTCGGAGATTGCGGGCATCACGCCGCTCCTCGATCGTTGGTCGCGAAAGCCTTCCGGCAAGGATTCTACTGGCTGACCGCGAAGGCGGATGCCGACAAGCTGGTTGAGACATGCATGGGATGTCAGTATTACGCCCGACAACCACATGTTCCTGCTGAAGAACTACGAACAATACCAATAACTTGGCCGTTTGCAGTCTGCGGGCTGGACATGGTGGGACCGTTACAGACGGCACCTTGTGGGTTTACGCATCTGCTTCTAGCAGTTGACAAATTCACCAAATGGATAGAAGCTAAACCCATTAGAAAGCTTGATGGGGCAACTGCCCTCAGGTTTGTCCGAGATCTAGTGGTGAGATTTGGTCTCCCACACAGCATTATCACCGACAACGGCAGCAATTTATCACTCGGAGAAGTGGAGGCTTATTGCTGGGAGAAAGGCATCCGACTTGACCTTGCATCTGTGGCACACCCACAATCCAATGGTCAGGTTGAGCGAGCCAATGGATTAATTCTGCAGGGAATCAAGCCACGTCTTGAGGCACCGCTACATAGAGCAGCTGGAGCCTGGGCGGAAGAATTGCCATCTGTGCTGTGGAGTTTACGAACTACACCCAACAGATCCATCGGCTACACCCCTTACTTCATGGTATATGGAGCAGAAGCCATCCTGCCTTCCGACATCCTCCATGATGCACCAAGAGTTGCCGCCTACGACGAGGATGACGCTGAAGAATCCAGACACCTAGATGTGGACCTTCTCGAGGAGGAGCGCGTTTTGGCATGCCAAAGATCCGCCATATACCAGCAGAAGTTATGCAGCTACCATAGTCGCTGCGTTCGGCATTGCTCGTTTAAAGAGGGGGATCTGGTGCTCCGACTTAAGCAGAAGAAGTCACACAAATTATCCCCGCCATGGGAAGGACCGTTCATCATAAGAAAGACACTACTCAATGGGTCTTACTACCTTGTTGACAATCGTGAACTAAAGGATAGACCCAATGAGGATCATAAGCGTAAGCGACGTGACCCGGATAATGACTACCCGGAGCTTGATCGGCCATGGAACATAGCACAACTACGTCCTTTTTACACTTAGCATTTTTTATCTAATTGTATATATCTTATATGATCAATGAAATAAAGCTCTCTGGTTTACTCATATTTCTGAGTCTTTTACCTCCTTTAGTGTTCATTTTTGGATCATGTAAAACCTTTATGCACAAGTCTTGCGTTTGAACTTATGAAAATTCCGCCTACGGGCGTTAGCTTAAGTTTTCTGGTCTACACGTTTTTTGTCGTTTTTATGTGGATTCTGGAGTAGTGACTTTTGACACTTATTGTCAGCGATTTTGTGCTCGGGTTATTGACGGTTCCATTGGGCATCATCACCTAAGCGCATGGTTCCGGCTCACGAAAAGTCAAGCATAAGAACCAAAGTAATGGATAAGCCAGCATCTGCTTAAAAAATATATACATGCTGGAAACTAGTTCTTAAGCAGCAAGAAATAAACGACCATTGTTTTCCACCTTAAGCTACATCAATAAAGTTTTTTCTGCGTATACACCAAAGGTGAAACAAATATTACAAAGTTGTTTTTCATTCCTTTGGCGCAGGAGACTTGGAAGCAGCATCGTCACCAGCTAGAGAATCACCCTCAACGTCGGCACTGTGGTGGGACTCGGAGGAATCTTGGTCGCCACTGTTGATGGTGTTCATGGGAACGAAGACGTCAATGTCCACCGACTCGGCAACTCTGGTGTCATAACCCGTGAGTGATGACAGGATGGCTTCGTCGTCAATCTCTTTGCCATCATCGTCGACGTCGGGGATACCAGAGGTCACCATGTCGATGTCGGACATATTCGTAGTGTACCTTCACCATTGACAGCGCCATCCTTGCGTCCGCCCGTGCACATGAAGCTTTCCAGCTTGTGACATGCTCTGGGGCTCGGCGCAGAATCTCCGAGTACTTCGCCATGGAATCTGAGGCCTTGATGTGTATCTGGAGAGGCTTGGCAATCTCTTTGGCTTGGGTGATGGCGGTGTTGATGAAGTTGCCGGCAAGAACCATGCATTCCTTGTCCAAAGGAGGCGAGCGGGTTAAACCATATGAGCTGCAAGTTCCAACAAGGAGCACATGAGTTCAATAAATTCAAAGTATCCAGACTACAGAACTACAAGGCGGAGGAAACTTACTGAAGATGCTGGCCTTAGCTTGCCAGAGGGTGCCCGCTAGGGATTCTTTCTCTTGTTGGAGGAGCTTATACGCCTCGCTGTGGCGGTGATTTTGCTCATCGGCAGCTTGCTTCTGATCTTTTAAGATCGCAAGTTCCTCCTTCAAGCGATTGATTTCCATGGTGGCGGAGTCCTGCAGGGCTTTCATCGAATCCTCATGCATTTTCAGCATGTATTTCCTCTCCTCCTTAAGGATCTTATTCTCACTGTCCAGCTGCTGGATGTGCTTGGACTGCCCGACAATATCCTTGGCCTTGGCAACATGTCCTGCAAAGTCGGAGAAAGCAAAGTACACAGTGAGTACTCGGAGAATGTAGGCACAAAAACAAGACAGAATGTGCAAAAAGAAAACAGACTCTTGTTTTTGATGATCTCTTCCTTCAAGAAGGCAGTTTTACCCTTTTCGGCTTCAAGATCTGCACGCATCTTCTGGTACTTATCATTGGCCATGCCCCTCCGAGCATTCTCGTTATGTGGAAAAAAGGACAAAGTTAAAACGTTGCTTAGTTTGCTTGGAGCATCTTGCCAGAAATCCTCCACCTAGACGCTCGGGGGCTACAGCGAGAGTTTTTTACTTAGCAACATGCTTAGCTTTTCTTTGAACATCTAGTCGGAACTAATTCAGTTTTCGATTAGAGGCTTGGGGGCTACAATATAATTTTTTTTAACTCAGCTATATGCTTAGCTTTCTTTAAGCATCTAGTCGAAGCTAATTCAGTAACAACTAGAAGCTTGGGGGCTACAGTACTGAAATTTATAAACACTGCGTATGCTACTCTTAAAGCATCTAGTTGGAACATTTCATTCCATCTAAATGCTTGGGGGCTACAATGAGAAGTTTTCAGCTTAGTCACTCTTAGAGCATCTAGATGCAAAAGCCTTTGGTTTTCCGTCTACATCCTCGGGGGCTACAGCGGGATACTCATATGAAATGCAAAAAGGCAAATAAAACTTACTAGTGCAATGATCTTGAGATTGGTAGCGCTCTCAGCCAGCAGCTTGCCAAAGGAAATGTTGTTTCCTCGCAAGATGTCTGCTTGTCAGAGGAGCTCCTCAAGACCCCACGTCGGGGATGTCGGTACTCCTCCAGGAACCATGTGCTACTCGGCGTGAGCGCCGGGTAGACTATCTTTGGAAACTCGAAGGGTTTCTAGGGAGCAAGGGCGTCGCCTTCGGCAGAAGTACCAGCTTCCACCACTGCCTTGCCGCCACCGATGGCATCCTTAGCCGGAGCTTCAGCCATCTGATGGGCGGTACTCTCCTACGTCGCCTGCTCGCCGACAATAGCAAGCTCGGTAGAGGCGCCAGAGTCCACTTCCATGGCGGAAGGGCCTGATGCATCCTTAGCTTGTGAGCTTGTCGGAGCAGACGAGGGCTTGACGGCAGGAGTAGCAGGGGAAATGGCGGGAGAGGAGTCACGATGCAGCATATCTTTGATATTTCGAGAAGCCCCCAAAGTTTTGGAGGTCTTCTTGAGGCTGGTCGTGGCTTTCTTCCTGAAATGTGCGAAATACATAAGTACAGGAGCAAGACAGATAAATAGACAATGTCGGAGAATGAGAAGCTTACACTAGTGGGGGTGCTTTGGCAAAAATCCTGGTGGTTCTTCTCTTTTCTGCCTCCAGGGCGGCGGTAGTCTTCTTGGAGGCTCCACCCTCCGTCTTCTTCTTCTTGCCTCCGTCGGCAGCGTTAGAGGTGGAGCTCTTCCGCTTTCGCGCCAACGGAACCTCGTCGTCGGACACGACCGTGACTTCCTTCATCTTTGGATCGTAGATTTGGGCAGCCAGGTTGCCCTCCTCTAGATCGCTAAGCTGTTAAGTGGGAAATCACCATGTTAGATAAGATGGTATTTGCAAGACGGAAAAACTGGAGCATATGTCGTACACGGAAAATAAATACCTACCTTTGGGCACTTGCCGTCTACGAACATGTCGTAGGTGATGGTGAAGCCACGCTTCTTATCCTTCACCTTGACGATGTCCTTAAGGCGGAGCTTGACGGAGTCGCTCGAGAAGTTGTCCACGGAGATGCAGAGACTATCCCTTCTGTCGCTAGTATACTCGTGCATGTACTTCGCGCAGTACTACAGAGGTTGGATTCGCCTAATGAACTAGCACATAGATAGATCCAAGACGATTAAACCCGTCTCTACGAACCATTCGATCCGCCTTATAGCATGAGAAGCGTCGAGGTCGGAGGGAAGGGAGGCTTGGGATCTCCATGTGGAAACTTCAGCAGCGGCTCCGTCCATGAAGTCCGGGTACGTTACTTCTTGGCCAGCCAGAGGAATGTCTGGACTGTAAAAGTACGTTTGTTGCCAATTCTTGCAGGACTCGTGGCCGACGATGTCGGGGAACCGCCGGCCAGGTCGAATCTTGAAGCTTATGGTGCCGCGGTTCCTAAGCTCTTCCTTGATATGTCCGGCTTCACGTTTGATGGTGAAGAAGTACACAAAGAGGTATAACCTAGGCCTTATACCTAAGTATCCCTCGCAAAGTGCCGCGTAGTTGCTAAGCACTAAGATACTATTGGGGGAAAGGTTCTGGGGCTAGACCCTATAGTGGTTTAAGACGGAGAGGAAGAAGTTGGAGATGGGCAGGGAGACGCCGCGTACCAGTTGAGCTTTGAGGCTTGGGGAGAAGGTGTCACCTCGCCGGCCGGGGCCGCCCGCCAGGCAAGCCCCTCCGTCGCGGGGAGGTAGCCCTCGGCGACCATCTCTTGGATATCGCGGTCGGTGATGTCCGAACCGCACCAGTCACCCTTGTGCGAGTCTGGTTCCTCCTCCAGTATCTCTAGCACCGCCAAATTTGGGTCGCCGCTGGTGGATTCGATCATCGCTGATGCGGGGATGACCAAACCTTCTGGGGGCACGACAACGGAGCTCGCCGACTTTGCTGCGGCTTCGCTCGACGCCGCCATTGATGGGGAGGTGCTGCTGCTAGCCATGGAGTGAAGATTGGGTGCGACTGCAGATGGGAGCTAGGGTTTTTTTGAGGTTTCTCGCGGAGAGCTCGAGGAGACGCACGGCTGGAGGAAGAAGATGATGCAAGGAGAATGAGGTAAAAGTGAAAATTTCCCCACGGTTACTATTTATCATCCTCGGCGTCAAGATTCGTGCGGCTTGATCGAACGGCTGCCGCGTAGACGACGTGTTCGCGAACGTGCGCGGAAATTTCGCCACGTCTCCAACCGTCACCGCCAACGGTTCATATCGCTCACGCAGGAAAATTGGATATGATTACGTTATCTGCATGTGTGAGTTACGAGGCGTCGCTTACCTAAGCCTACGTCGTCCTAGCTGACATGGGTAGATGAGCCATCGCATCGAAGATTCCGACATACACGGGTTCAATCCAACATGAAAGAGTGCAATGGAAGATTCAACATTTTTCCGGCTTACAAGATGAAGACGGAGAAAGTTTTGCAGGTTTCTTTGGGAGGACTACAAGATATTGCTTGAGGATTTGCCGACATCCAACTAGACGGATCATTCATCTGAAGAGGCAAGACAGCACAAAATCCTAGAGTTCTCCGGGGGCTACTGTTGGGGATATGCTATATGGGTATCCTCATAGCATTTCACTTATCCGGATAACCCGGGTGGCCCATAGTCGGTAGCATGGCCTACGGCCTGCTGGGCGGCCCAGTTAGATGGATCTAGAAGGGAGGCCCATGCCGGATAAAGGAAGGCTACGGTGGAGTCACCAGCGTACCCGGAGCCTTGGAGTGCAAGATACACAAGACTAGTAATAGACGGTGTAGGACTCTATAACCTGTCCGGCTAGGACTTTTCCCTGTAACCCTAGGACTTGGCGACTATATAAGTCGGGCCTATGGGAGCCTTTAGGGCATGATCATAGACAACCTATTATCGATTCATACAACCTCGCACAGCGAACCTATCTTCGTAACTCGGCGTATTGCCCTTATAGTGATTTATAGCAGGAGTAGGATTCCGCCACCGTTGTGGGATCTGAACCTGGGTAAGCTGTGTTACCTCGTACCCGTCAACCGTACGCCTTACCCCACGTCTCTAAACACGCATTGTGAGGACCCCTCCATGGCGTACTCGTCGGCAATACCACGACATCTATCTCCCCTTCTGGCTCCGTGGATCTTCTGGTGAAAAATAGTTTTTGGCATATTTTTCGGGATTTTTCCTGATAGTTCATTTTTTGCACAAAAACAAGACACCAAGGTAATTCTACTGAAAACAGCGTCAGTCCGTGTTAGTTGTATCCCAATCACACAATTTTAGAGAAGAAACAATAGCAAAGTGTTTGAGAAAGTAGATACGTTTTGGACGTATCAGAAGTACTCACGCTTCATAACGGAGGCTGGCATGATGAAGAAGAAGGCCTCCGGGATGATCTCCCCTCCGACAGGGTGCCATGAAGAACTTCAGATCCCCCCGATCTAGGGACGATGGTGGTGGCGGCTACAGACGGTTTCGTGGAGTTTTGATCGGGTACCTAGGGTTTCTGCATTGAGGGCTTCTTATAGGCGAAGGGGCGAGCCAGTGGCCCACACCCTGCCTAGGCGCGGTCCCATGGGGGGGTGTGGCCACCCTGTGGTGCCCCTCTGTCTCATACTCCGGCTTCGTGTTCCCCACGGTAAAATATTGACTTTCTAGAACCAAAAACAGAAGAAAACAGGCACTGTGGCAACTTGTTAATAGGTTATTTCTAGAAAACATATAAAAACACCTCAAAGTGTGGACAAATCAAAGCAAAGTAGATAGTAAACAAGCATGGAGCATCAAAAATTATAGATACGTTTCCGACGTATCAATAGTCCAAGGATGAACTACTCACGCATCACTTCGGAGGCTGGCATGGTGATGAAGAAGGCCTCCGGGATGATCTCCCCTCTCCGGCAGGGTGCCGGGAAGAGCTTCGTATCCCTCACGATCTAGGGACGATGGCGTGGCGGCGGCTACGGACTTTTTTGTGGAATTCTGACCGGGTCCTTAGGGTTTCTGCCTCGAGGGGCTTATATAGGAGAATGGGCAAGGTCGGTGGACTCCCGAGGGGCCCACACCATGCCTAGGCGCGACCAGGGGTGGGCCCGCGCCTAGGGGTGGTTTGGCCACCTCGTGGATATCCTCTGTCTCCGCTTTGGACTCCTTGTGTCAGAAAAAATAGGAACTTCGGCTTTTGTTCCGTCCAATTCCGAGAATATTTCTTTACTAGCTTTTATGAAACCAAAAATAGAAGAAAACAGGCAAATGGCATTATGGCATCTTGTTAATAGGTTAGTTCCAGAAAATGTATAAAAAATGCCTCAAAGTGTAGACAAAACATAAGATAGTTGATACAAAACAAGCATGGAGCATCAAAAATTATAGATACGTTTACGACGTATCAAGCAGCCCCAAGCTTAACTCCTGCTCATCCTCGAGTAGGTAAGTGATAAAAAGAATAATTTTTGAGGTGACATGCACCATCACAATCTTGATCAAGGTATTGTAAAGCATTGATAGCTGGGATCAAAGTACTCTAACATAAGCATGAAAGATATAGTTCTAACAATAAGAGATAGCAACTATGTAGCAACATGAAAGGTACACAAACAAAGTTCATGAATAACAATGTATTGAAAGACATTTGTTTGTTTCACATATAGAAAACATAGCAAGAGTGGTATTCATCTTGTACTTCATGGAATAGCAAAACATAAATGCATAGGACACCTTCAAAGTTTGTAAGGGTGACTAGATACAAATAATTTAAGAACAAGCAATGCCATATATATGAATCAATCAACAAGTTTGGGGACAATTCACATTGAACTAAGAATGACAACTATGCTCTCTTAATTGGTGCATAAAGATAGAATATGGAGACTCAACACAAATTAAAAAATAAAGGCCCTTCATAGAGGGAAGTAGGAATTTCAAGTTTCACAAAGAGCTTCCAAAAATTATGGTACTTACTAGATTTGAGCTCTCATTGCCCTTATCATAAGCATCTTGAAGTGATTAAGGTTAAAGTGACACAAATATGAGTATATGCTTGACAAATCACAAGTTGAAAATCTCATGCCCCTTGAGTACGAGTATCGAACCTCATGCTACTCAACTTTGGTCACAAGCAAGTTCTTGTCATTGTAAGTATATGTGTATCATAAAGAACCACCAACAGGTTACCCCTTGCCCCATGACACAGGAGCTATCCCATATCAAAATGACAAGGCATCAGACAATGAGCAGCGATATTTTTATTTGCTATTTGCATAGGTTTTTATTGAGGACGCTTCATAGAATGCTCATCATGGTTATGCTGCAAGTTTCCACCATGATTAGGTATGGCTTAGGCTAGCCTCCCAGGTGTTTTTCTAACACATATACAAAATCCATGAGCTTACAAGCTCCCCTTTTATTTCACACCGTCGAGATCCATAAACAAAAGAACATGATATCAACTGAATAGAATAAGTGCAATGTCGAAAGCGTTCCCCATGACAACATGGTTCTGCTAACTGCCAACTTATAACTTGCAAGAACATAAGCAACATAGATGGGCACAATGGTTCAAGTTTATTAAGTGCAAGAAAATAAATTGTGCCATCAATTTTGTGAGAGCTTTAATCACTAATTTTTACATAACAAAAATTTAATTTGGAAGATAGATAAAAACATGAATATACTTGGAATGGTGTAACACACCATGCATAGGAATTTATAGTGGACTCTTTGGAATAACTTGGTTTCTTGGGAGTTGGATGCATGAGTAGAGCTTACTCAATATAGGTGGAGGCTAGCAAAAGACTGGGAGCGACCAACTAAGAGAGCAATAATGGTCATAATCATGCAGAGTGACAAAACATTATTAATCAAAGAATAAAGTGATATCACAAGTCAAAAAATAAATGATCATATAGGCTAAGGTGACTGGTTCATAGTCATAACATGGTATAAGCATGTGCCAAGTGAACCCAAATAAAGCATCAAAGGAGAATAAAACAATATTATGCTTTTGTATGCTAAAACAACGCATGATTCTTTCAAGGCACATTAAGCAATCTCAATTTTTTTGAAACAATTCATGCTACACAATAATCACTAAGCATATGGTCAAAGCAACATCTAACATGACATGATAAAGTCTAATCCACAGTCAAAACAAGCTTCCTTTTGTACCACCATAAGCATGAAACTTTCTACTCTTTTCCAACACCAATCGACTTATTTGAAACAAATCACAAAAATAATTATAAATAAAGATCAGAGAGCTTGTCTCATCTATCTACAAAGAAGAACTAAAAATTTCTAAGCAAAAAGCATAAGAAAACTAAAGCTAAACGCAGTGCTAGCAAAAGAGAACACTCACAGAACAATAAGAGTGAAAACTAGTGTGTTCTAGGCAATGAAGAACTAGGTGTGACTTCTCCAAAATAGGTGTGTTGGGGTCCAACCAACTAATTACAGCAAACAAAGCAAAATAAAACAAAAAATAAAAAACAAAGACGCTCCAAGAACAACACAATAGTGCATCAAGCAAAAGATATAATGTTTTGAAAGAAAGCCTGAGATTTTTATTGATAAAGAAGGGAATGCCTTGGGCATCCCTAAGCTTTGACGCTTGTACCTCTTGAATGTTTATTGGGGTGACACGGGTGGCATCCCAAAGTTTGAGCTTTTGTCCATACTTTATCTCATCATATCATTCTCTCCCTACACTTGAAAACTTCATTCATACAAAACTTTACACAATCTTCATTAGCAACATTAGTGTATTCAAGATAATAAACCTTTGGGTTTAGTTTCAACTCAAGTAAAACTTCCATTAAAATATAAGATACTGTATCAAATCATTTTAAAATCTCAAGTGATCAAAGATAACTCAAAAATAAACCGATTAAGAGGCAAATGCACATAATGGCAGAAATCTGTCAAAATAGACCAGCAGGTAAAGACCGATTTTTTCAAAAATATTCTGTTCTTCAAATTGAAAAGTTCAAAACTAACGAAAGTTGGGTAAATAATAGGGGCATGCACAAAAAACATTTCAGCTCAATCCGACATACTGGGATTTTTCACGATTGTTTACAGTGAAACACAAAATCTGTTTCGAGACAGCAACTTCCCCAAATCTTACTTCCCTCTCATTAGAGGTTATTCTTGGCACAAAAACCAAACAAAAAGGATAAGGAGAGGTTATTATAGAGGCAATAACTTCCAAGACTCAACAAAAAGTAAACTTACTAAAATAAAAAATTGGGTTATCTCCCAAGAGTGCTTTTCTTTAACGCCTTTCAGCTAGGCACAGCAAGCAAGAATCAAGTATTTTCAAATGAAGAAGCATTAACATCAAATTTTGTTCCAATAAGAGAATCAGAAGATAGTGATACGTCCAAAACGTATCTACTTCCCCGAACATTTTCTATTGTTTCTTCTCTAAACTTGTGTGATTTGGATACAATTAACACAGACTGACGCTGTTTTCAGCAGAATTACCTTGGTGTCTTGTTTTTGTGCAGAAAATCAACTATCAGGAAAAATCCAGAAAAATATGCCAAAAATTATATTTCACTAGAAGATCCACGGAGCTAGAAGACGAGACGAAGAAGGAGCTTAGGGGGCCCACACCCCTGCCAGGTGCGGGCCCACCTCCGGCCGCGATTGGGGGGTGCAGCCACCCCAGGCACCCCTTCGGCCTCCCTCTGCGCCTATAAGTTGCCTCTCGACCTAAAAACCGAGGGGGGTTCGATAGTTTTCCAAAAAAAAGTTCTGCTCCGCCGCCATCACCAGAAACCAAGATTCGGATCCAGAAACTCCATTCTAGCACCCTGCCGGGACGAGGAATTTGGAGAGGGTCATCACCATCGTCATCACCAACGCATCTCCATCAACCATCGATGTTTCCCTCATCCATGAGTGAGTAATCCCCCTCTGTAGACTTGGGGATGGTAGGGATTGGATGGGTTCTATCATGTAATCGAATAAGATCTGTTAGGGCATAGTGCCTAGTATCTCTATCAGTGCTATCTAACTTTGTTGCAACTTTTTGTGCTTAATGCTTGTCACTAGGGCCCGAGTGCCATGATCTCAGATCTGAACTTATTATTGAATCATTATGATAGTATTGTTTGTGATCTTATCTGCAATTTGTGTACACATATCATTGTCCAGAGCCAAAGGCCCCAAAGTGACAATAATTGGGACAACCGAAGGGGATGGCTATGGTGTGAGGATCACATGTGTTTACGGAGTGTTAATGCTTTGCTCTGGTGCTCTATTAAAAGGAGCACCTTAATTGCCAGTAATTCCCTAGAGGCCCCACTGCCACGGGCTGGATGGACAGAAGATGTTGTGCAAGTTCTCATTGCGAGCACGTATGACTATATTTGGAGCACATGCCTAGGATTGTTTAGTACTTGGATGCTTGTTATTATTTATCTGCAATGCCCTAGATCTTGAAGTTACATGTTTAGACTCGTCCATGCAACACCCGTCCATCCATCCCTATGCCTACCGCACTCAAATCCCACTGTTACCGTTACTATTACTATTGCTCTTGTTTCACTGTTGTTGTTGCTTTGCTGTTGCTACTATGAACTGTTGCTACTGATAAACTTCTGTGAGCAAGAACTATTTTCAGGTGCAACTGAATTGACAACTCAGTTGTTAAGGCTTGCAAGTATTCTTTGCCTCCCCTTGTGTCGAATCAATAAATTGGGTAATACTACCCGCGAAGACTATTGCGATCCCCTATACTTGTGGGTCATCAGATAGCTTCTCTCTTTTTCTAGGGAAGTTTTCTATACCTTTATTGAGTGAGAATTGATATTTAATGGTGCCTTCCTTCATATTAATAACGACACCAGTAGTTCTAAGAAAAGGTCTTCCCAAAATAATTGAATAATAAGCATTACATTCAACATCCAAAACATAGAAATCAATGGGGACAAACGTATAGATAACCATAATAAGAACACCATTTATCCTCCCCATAAGTTTCTTTTTAGCTAAGGATGGCAATTTTACCCATGGGTATGGGTAGCCGCGGGTACCGTACCCGCATGGGTAGGGTATGGGCACACTTTTATCCCATGGGTAATACCCATACCCTACCCGTTAAGTCACGGGTATGGGCACGGGTATAGACTTGTACCCATGGGTATACCCATACCCTGCCCGTTTAAACTGACATGTCAAACTTATCTATAGAGTTTGAACCTATGCGGCCGAGAAGCCTAGGGAAGAGTATGAGATTGCGACTTCTAAACTTTAATTTGATACTTTGTAAGTAGAGTTTATTGTCTTTTTTCAAATATGCTATTGATGAAAGTAAAATTTTGAATAACTTGTATACTATTGGATATACCCGCCGGGTTGTTGGAGATATGCCCTAGAGGCAATAATAAATGTAGTTATTATTATATCTTTGTGTTTATGATAAATGTTTATATTCATGCTATAATAGTATTAACAAGGAAACATTGATACTTGTGTGAATTGTAAACTAAAATAGAGTCCCTGGTAAAGCCTCTTTATAATACTAGCTTGTTGGTTAATAAATGATTGTGGTTTCTCAATCATGAACATTGAGATGTTATTAACAACAAGATCATATCGTTAGGAGAATGATATGGTGGACATACTCCTATAGATAAGCGTAGCATAAAGATCAAGTCATTTTAATAGTTCAATTGCTATATGCTTTCTGATACATAGTAACCTAATTCCTTCGACCATGAGATCATGCATATCACCTTCACCGGAAGGATGCTTTGATGACATCAAACACCACACCGTAACTAGGTGGCTATAAAGGTGGCATTGAGTGTTCGGAAAGTATTGGTTGAGACACATGGATCAAGAGTGGGATTTGTCCATCCATATGACGGATAGATATACTCTGGGCCCTCTCGGTGGAATGTCATCCAATTATCTTGCAAGCATGTGACTGGCTCACAAGGGATCACATATCACGGGAACGAGAAAAGAGTACTTATCGGTAACGAGGTTGAACTAGGTATGCAGAGGTACCGACGATCATAACCTCGGATAAGTAAACTATCGTGAGACAAAGGGAAATTGGTATCGTATGTAAGTGGTTCATTCGATCGCAAAGTAATCGTAGAAATATGTGGGAGCCATATGAATTTCCAGATTCCTCTATTGGTTATTGATCGGAGAAGTGTCTCGATCATGTCCGCATAATTCACGAACCGTAGGGAGACACACTTAAGGATTCGACGTTGTTTGAGTAGTTATGGAATGATGAGTAAGAGACTGAATGTTGTTCGGAGTCTCGGATGGGATCCGGGATATCACGAGGAGATCCGGAATGGTCCGGAGAATAAGATTCATATAAGGAAAGTCATGTTTCGGGGTTGGAAAATGGTTCTGGTGTTTTCATCGGGAATGTTCTAGAAGGTTCCGGAATGTCCGGCACTCCGGAGGGGAAGGGTACATGAATGTGTTATATCAAGTTGGTATGATTGCATCATGTAGTAAGTGTCATCGCTGAACAAAATAAAGGGTTTAATCAAATCCTAGTTTGAAAAAGTCAAAAGCCAATTTGAAAGTCAAACGGCTATTTTGGGAAGTGGAGAGGGAGGTGAAAACCGAGTTGGGGAGGAGTTCCTCCCCTTCCACCGCCGTCCCACCTCCAAGCCGAGTTGGGGAGGGAATCCCCTCCCCTGGCGCGCCTCCCTCCACCTATATAAGGAGGGGCAGGGCTCCCCTCCTAGACACACAAGTTCCCTACCCCTCTAAACCCTAACCTAGCCGCCGCCCACCATAGCCGCCGCCACCTAGGGTTTCTCCCCTAGCCGCCGACTTGGGCAACCCGAATCCCTAGCCACCGGCCCTAGCACCCCTCCTCGGCGTGTCTAAAACCTAGATTGTTGAGGGACTCTCTCATACTCCACCATACTCGCTCCGGCTTAAGGCGAAGCCCTGCGAGATCTCCCCTCTACTTCCGGTACCACGCCGTTGTGCTGCCAGAATTGCGAGGAGAGTGCTACAACCTCCGTTGCCTGCTGGAACAAGGGAGAGGAAGGTCTTCGTCGAGTACCGAATGTGTGACCGACTGCGGGAGCGCTGCCGGAACGCAGCGCCGGAAGGATCGTCTACGCGATCTTGAGATTGGGAAGAGTACGACTACATCACCCACGAGAATCCGCTCTCGTTAAACACTTTGGAATCTTCGAGGGTGAGTTATTCCATCGACTCGTTGCTACAATCTAGTAGATAGATCTTGGCTTGTTTGTTTGTATGCGATAGAAATTTTTTGTTTTCCATGCTACGAAACCCTACAGTGGTATCAGATCCGTGTCTATATGTAGATCTATTGCACGAGTAGAACACAATGGTCATTGTGGGCGTTGATGCTTTTATTGTCGATTGCTTTTTGTGTACTTTGCATCTTGCGGGATGTTGGGATGAAGCGGCCCGGGCTAACCTTACATGACATCGTTCATGAGACTTGCTTCACGCTTGACATGCAACTTGTATTGCATAAGTGGCTTTGCGGGTGCCTGTTTCTCCCAGCATAGTTAAGATTCAATTTACAACGGGTGATTGTCAATACTAGTATCAATGTTGTGGTTCTTGTTCGTAAGTTAGAACGACACTTATTGAAATCCCCAAACCACGTAAAACATGCAAAGAAAGTAGAGGCGTCTAACTTTGTTTTGCAGGGGTGTGATGTGATGTGATATGGCCATGATTGTGATTATATTTGATGTATGCAATGTTCCTTATTGTAAGTTGGCAACCGGCAGGAGCCATATGGTTGTCTTTAAATTCTGTTAAGACCCGCGTGTCTATTCAAAGTAGTTGTAATAGTTGAAGCCGGTGGACGACAACCATGGAGCAGCGTCATGGACCTTGATGTAATGTCGGTGATGATGGAGATCATGTTCGTGCTTGAAGATGGAGATCGGAAGCACAAAGAAGAAAGGCCATATCATATCACATATTATGAATTGCATGTGATGTTAATCCTTTATGCATCTTGTATTGCTTAGATAACGACGGTAGCATTATAAGATGATCCCTCATGCACATAAATTTAAAATCATAAAGTGTTCACCCTTAGTTAGCACCGTTGCTAAAGCTTGTTGTTTCGAAACACCACGTGATGATCGGGTGTGTTAGATTCCGCAAGTGTATACAACGTGAGCAAGCCAGATTTGCTCATGCGGAAGCTAAGGTTTGATCTTGACGAGCCTAGCATGTACAGACATGGTCTCGGAACACGGATCACCGAAAGGTAAAGCATGAGTCATATAGTAGATATGATGAACATGACGATTGTTCGCCACTGAAGCTACATCAACTCTCGTGATGATTGGTTTTGATGTGGTGGATTTGGTTCGTGTGATCACTAAAACAATGTGAGGGATATTGTTTTGAGTGGGAGTTCACCTAGATTAATTTTACTATTAATTAGAACTCAATTTGTCATAAAATTAGTCTAAACTATTGCAAATATGTTGTAGATCAATGGCAGCCCCT
The DNA here is from genome assembly GCA_916181665.1 of Avena sativa. Taxonomy (NCBI): domain Eukaryota; kingdom Viridiplantae; phylum Streptophyta; class Magnoliopsida; order Poales; family Poaceae; genus Avena; species Avena sativa. Next base: position 156,647,976 of record OV702294.1, on the reverse strand, counting down.
ACCATCAATTTTAATGTGTTCCTAGAGAAAGAAAAGTTGAAAAACAATGGAAGCAACTTCGCGGATTGGTTCCGCAATTTGAGGATTGTCCTCACAGCTGGTAATTTGACCTATGTGCTGGATGCACCGCTAGGTGACCCACCTGCAGCTACTGCTACCGATGAAGTAAAGAATGTTTACCTCACTCGGAAGACTCAGTACTCCACAGTTCAGTGTGCTATCTTGTATGGTTTAGAATCGTAGCTTCAGAAAAGGTTTGAGAATTCAGACCCACATGATATTGTCCGTGATCTCAAATTGATCTTTGAGACTCATGCGGCAATTGAGAGCTATGAGGCTTCTGAAAAGTTCTTTAACTGCAAGATGGAAGAGGGCAGCTCCGCCAGTGAGCATGTGCTTAAGATGTCTAGGCACGCAAACAAACTTCAAAGCTTGGGTATAGTGATTCCTAATGCTTTGGGGATTTACCGTGTCCTCCAATCACTACCACCAAGTTACAAGAACTTTGTGATGAACTACAACATGCAGAACATGAACAAGACGTTGCCAGAACTCTTCGCCATGTTAAAATCTGCAGAAGTGGAGATCAAGAAAGAGCACCAAGTGTTGTTGGTCAATAAGACCACCAAATTCAAGAAAGGCAAGTCTAAGCAAAAGGGACACTTCAAGAAGGGTGGTAAGAAAGTTACCGCGCCGACAAAGAAGAGCAAGGCTGGACCCAAGCCTGATACTGAGTGCTTTTACTGCAAGGGAGAAGGTCACTGGAAGCGGAATTTCCCACAGTACTTGGCGGATTTGAAGAACGGCAACATCAAGAAGAAAGGTATATCCGATATACATGTTATTGATGTGTATCTCACTAGTACTCGTAGTAGTGTCTGGGTATTTGATACTGGTTCGGTTGCTCATATTTGTAACTCGAAACAGGTGCTGCAGAATAAACGGAAGCTAGCGAAGAACGAGGTGACGATGCGCGTTGGAAACGGATCAAAGGTTGATGTGATCGCGGTCGGCACGCTACCCCTTCACTACCATCGGGATTAGTTTTATACTTAAATAATTGTTATTTGGTGCCTGCGTTAAGCATGAACATTATATCGGGATCTTGTTTATTGCGAGACGGTTACTTGTTTAAGTCCGAGAATAATGGTTGTTCGATTTATATGAGTAATATGTTTTATGCACATGCACCTTTGATAGATGGTCTATTCTTGTTGAATCTCGATAGTGGAAATACACATATTAATAACATTGAGGATAAACGTTTGAAATCGAGCGATAACTCGACCTATATGTGGCACTGTCGTCTTGGTCACATTGGGGTGAAGCGTATGAAGAAACTCCATTCCGATGGACTTCTTGAATCACTTGATTTTGAATCACTTGAAAGATGCGAAGCATGTCTGATGGGTAAAATGACTAAGACTCCATTTTCTGGTATGATGGAGCGAGCTACGGACTTGTTGGAAATCATACATACCGATGTGTGTGGTCCTATGAGTGTAGCATCGTGCGGTGGTTATCGTTATGTTCTTACCTTCACGGATGACTTGAGTAGATATGGGTATATCTATTTCATGAAACATAAGTCCGAAACTTTCGAGAAGTTTAAGGAGTTTCAAAGTGACGTAGAGAATCAACGTAACAAGAATATTAAATTTCTACGTTCTGATCGTGGAGGTGAATATCTAAGTTACAAGTTTGGCGAGCATTTGAAGAAATGCGGAATACTTTCACAATTGACACCACTGGGAACACCACAACGTAATGGTGTGTCCGAACGTCGTAATCGAACTCTCTTAGATATGGTTCGTTCTATGATGTCACTTACAGATTTACCGCTATCATTTTGGGGTTATGCATTAGAAACAACCGCATTCACTTTAAATAGGGCACCATCTAAATCTGTTGAAACGACACCATATGAATTATGGTTTGGAAGAAACTAAATTGTCGTTCCTTAAAGTTTGGGGTTGTGAAGCCTATGTAAAGAAGTTACAGCCGGACAAGCTTGAACCCAAAGCGGAAAAATGCGTCTTCATAGGATACCCAAAGGAAACTATTGGGTATACCTTCTATCATAGATCCGAAGGCAAAATCTTTGTTGCCAAGAATGGATCCTTTCTAGAGAAGGAATTTCTCTCGAAAGAAGTGACTGGAAGGAAAGTAGAACTCGACGAGGTTGTCGAACCTTCTCTCGAAATTGCGAGTAGCGCCGCACCGGAAGAAGTTCCTGTGGTGCCTGCACCGATAAGAGAGGAAGCTAATGATGATGATCATGAAACTTTGGTTGTAGTTGCTACAAAGCCTCACAGGTCAACGAGAACTCGTACCACTCCTGATTGGTATGATCCCGTTATGAATGTCATGTTGGTGGATAACACCGATGACCCTGAGACATATGAGGAAGCGATGATGAGCCTAGATTCCAATAAATGGCAAGAAGCCATGAAATCCGAGATTGGATCCATGTACGAAAACCAAGTATGGACTTTGGTGGACTTACCAGATGGCCAGAAGGCCGTCGAGAACAAATGGATTTTCAAGAAGAAAACAGATGCTGATGGTAATGTTACTGTCTATAAAGCTCGACTTGTCGCAAAAGGGTTTCGACAAATTCAAGGAGTTGACTACGATGAGACTTTCTCACCAGTAGCGAAGCTAAAGTCTGTGAGGATTATGTTAGCAATCGTTGCATATTATGATTATGAGAAATGGCAGATGGATGTCAAAACAGCGTTCCTCAATGGAGACATTGATGAAGAGTTGTATATGATGCAACCCAAAGGTTTTGTCAATCCTAAAAATGCTAACAAGGTATGCAAACTTCAACGGTCCATCTATGGATTGAAGCAAGCATCCCGAAGTTGGAATCAACGTTTTGATAAGGTAATCAAAAGTTTTGGTTTTATACAAACTTATGGAGAAGCTTGTATTTAGAAGAAAGTGAGTGGGAGCTCTGTAGCATTCTTAATACTATATGTAGATGACATATTGTTGATTGGGAATGATGTAGACCTTCTTAATAGTGTCAAGGAATATTTGAATAATAGTTTTTCAATGAAGGATCTTGGCGAAGCAGCTTACATATTAGGCATAAAGATTTATAGAGATATATCGAGACGCCTAATATCATTGTCACAAAGTACATATTTGGACAAAGTTCTAAAGAGGTTTGGAATGGAAGATAGCAAGAAAGGGTTCTTGCCCATGTTGCCCAATACGACGTTGAGTAAAACTCAAAGTCCGACAACGGCAGAAGATAGAGAAAGGATGAGTAAGACTCCCTATGCCTCAGCCATAGGATCTCTAATGTATGCCATGCTATGTACTAGACCCGACATTGCATATGATGTTAGTTTAACTAGCAGATATCAAAGTGATCCAGGAGTGGATCATTGGACAGCGGTCAAAAACATCCTTAAGTACTTGAGAAGAACTAAGGATATGGTTCTTTCTTATGGAGGTGATGAACAACTCATTGTTAATGGTTACACTGATGCTAGTTGGAACACCGATCCGGATGATTCTAAATCACAATCTGGATACGTATTTATTTTGAATGGTGCAGCAGTTAGCTGGAGGAGTGCAAAGCAAAGCGTTGTGGCGAGATCTTCAACTGAATCGGAATACATGGCTGCTTCGGAGGCTTCACAAGAAGCGATATGGATGAAAGAGTTCATTACAGAGCTGGGTGTGGTTCCTAGTGCGCTGGACCCAATGTCTATCTACTGTGATAACATGGGCGCCATAGCCAATGCGCAAGAACCAAGGTCACACAAGAAGCTGAAGCACATCAAGCTACGTTTTCACGCTATTCGAGAACATGTCCAAGATGGGGACATAAAGATTTGCAAAGTACACATAGATCTGAATGTGGCGGATCTGTTGACTAAACCTCTCCCGAGGGCAAAACATGACCAACACCAAACTGCCATGGGTGTTCGGTATATTACCATGTAATCTAGATTAGATGACTCTAGTGCAAGTCGGAGACTGTTGGAGATATGCCCTAGAGGCAATAATAAATGTAGTTATTATTATATCTTTGTGTTTATGATAAATGTTTACATTCATGCTATAATAGTATTAACAAGGAAACATTGATACTTGTGTGAATTGTAAACTAAAATAGAGTCCCTGGTAAAGCCTCTTTATAATACTAGCTTGTTGGTTAATAAATGATTGTGGTTTCCCAATCATGAACATTGAGATGTTATTAACAACAAGATCATATTGTTAGTAGAATGATATGGTGGACATACTCCTATAGATAAGCGTAGCATAAAGATCAAGTCATTTTAATAGTTCAATTGCTATATGCTTTCTAATACATAGTAACCTAATTCCTTCGACCATGAGATCATGCATATCACCTTCACCGGAAGGATGCTTTGATGACATCAAACACCACACCGTAACTGGGTGGCTATAAAGGTGGCATTGAGTGTTCAGAAAGTATTGGTTGAGACACATGGATCAAGAGTGGGATTTGTCCATCCATATGACGGATAGATATACTCTGGGCCCTCTCGGTGGAATGTCATCCAATTAGCTTGCAAGCATGTGACTGGCTCACAAGGGATCACATATCACGGGAACAAGAAAAGAGTACTTATCGGTAACGAGGTTGAACTAGGTATGCAGAGATACCGACGATCATAACCTCGGATAAGTAAACTATCGTGAGACAAAGGGAAATTGGTATCGTATGTAAGTGGTTCATTTGATCGCAAAGTAATCGTAGAAATATGTGGGAGCCATATGAATTTCTAGATTCCTCTATTGGTTATTGATCGGAGAAGTGTCTCGATCATGTCCGCATAATTCACGAACCGTAGGGAGACACACTTAAGGATTCGACGTTGTTTGAGTAGTTATGGAATGATGAGTAAGAGACCGAATGTTGTTCGGAGTCTCGGATGGGATCCGGGATATCACAAGGAGATCCGGAATGGTCCGGAGAATAAGATTCATATAAGGAAAGTCCTGTTTCGGGGTTGGAAAATGGTTCCGGTGTTTTCGTCAGGAATGTTCTAGAAGGTTTCGGAATGTCCGGCACTCCGGAGGGGAAGGGTACATGAATGTGTTATATCAAGTTGGTATGATTGCATCATGTACTAAGTGTCATCGCTGAACAAAATAAAGGGTTTAATCAAATCCTAGTTTGAAAAAGTCAAAAGCCAATTTGAAAATCAAACGGCTATTTTGGGAAGTGGAGAGGGAGGTGGAAACCGAGTTGGGGAGGAGTTCCTCCCCTTCCACCACCGGCCCACCTCCAAGCCGAGTTGGGGAGGGACTCCCCTCCCCTGGCACTCCTCCCTCCACCTATATAAGGAGGGACAGGTCTCCCCTCCTAGACACACAAGTTCCCTACCCCTCTAAACCCTAACCTAGCCGCCGCCCACCATAGCCGCCGCCACCTAGGGTTTCTCCCCTAGCCGCCGACTTGGGCAACCCCAAGCCCTAGCCACCGGCCCTAGCACCCCTCCTCAGCGTGTCTAAACCCTAGATCGTCGAGGGACTCTCTCATACTCCACCATACTCGCTCCGGCTTAAGGCGAAGCCCTGCGAGATCTCCCCTCTACTTCCGGTACCACATCGTTGTGCTGCCGGAATTGCGAGGAGAGTGCTACAACCTCCGCTGCCTGCTGGAACAAGGGAGAGGAAGGTCTTCGTCGAGTACCAAACGTGACCGACTGCGGGAGCGCTGCCGGAACGCAGCGCCGGAAGGATCGTCTACGCGATCTTGAGATCGGGAAGAGTACGACTACATCACCCACGAGAATCCGCTCTCGCTAAACACTTTGGAATCTTCGAGGGTGAGTTATTCCATCGACTCGTTGCTACAATCTAGTAGATAGATCTTGGCTTGTTTGTTTGTATGCGATATAAATTTTTTGTTTTCCATGCTACGAAACCCTACACGGGTACCCAATGGGTATGGGTACCCACCGGGTATGGGTATGGGTAAAGTTTTAAACCCGCGGGTACGGGTATGGGTAAGTTTTTGTACCCATTGGCTACACGGGTATGGGTATGGTATTGCTCTACCCTGCCCATACCCTACCCATTGCCATACTTATTTTTAGCATTATCATCACAATGGACATCCAAATAACAATCTCCCAATGGTGGTAAATCAAGCATTTCATAAATCTTTCTAGGCATAATAGAGACACTGGCACAAAGATCACATGAAGCTTTGAAATCAAAATCATTCACTTTCATATTAATGATGGGCTCCCAACCATCTTCTAATTTCCTAGGAATAGAAGTTTCATGTTTGATTTTTTCTTCTTTAATTTTCATGAGAGAATTTGTAATATGTTTTGTAAAATCCATATTCATAGCACTAACATTAGGACTTCTAGCAAGCTTTTGGAAGAACATAATTACTTCAAAAATATTTCAACCATCAAGATCAAAATCAATATTATCATTCAAGGTAGTGGAACTATTGTCTCCCATATTTATAAAAATTTCAACATTTTTATTGGAAAAGGTTCCATTGGGTTTAGGCAATGTTGCAAAATGAGTGGGGGATTTAGGTGGTTTGCTAGCATCAACATTATTAGTGGTGGTAATAGTAAAAACTTTAGTCATACTATTATTTCTAGCAATTTCATCTTCTCTCTCCCACCTAGCATGCAATTCAGCTAACATCCTAACATTTTCATCAATTCTAACGTGTATGGCATTAGTAGTAGCAAATGGATTTTCCATAGTTTCTAGTTTAATAGACATTTTATTAATCAAAGAAGAATGTGCTTTAGATAAAGATGAAATATTTTTTTCAGCATTCGAAATTTTGGCTTGCAAACCAGGAATTTCGCTATTTAAATTCTCAAGTTGATAACTAATATTTTTCAAAATGGCAGATTGTTCCTCCATGGTTTTAGTGAATAACTTATTATTCTCATATTGCATTTGCATGAAGTTTTTAGTGGATCTTTCAACTTCCAAAATCTTTTCTTCACTAGGCATTCCAGATTTACCATGATAAATATTTCTATTATTAGGAGGATATGGCCTATAATTATTATTACCAAAATTATTCCTATAAGCATTGCTGCTAAAATTATTACTTCTAATGAAGTTCTCATCAACTTTCTCTTCTTGAGCAACCAAAAAGGCTAAAGGAACATTATTTGGATCAATATGAGCTTTTCCACTAACAAGCATAGACATAATAGTATCAATATTATCACTCAAAGAGGAGGTTTCTTCAACAGAATTTACCTTCTTACCTTGTGGGGCTCTCTCAGTGTGACCTTCAGAATAATTTATCATCATATTATCAATGAGTCTTATTGCAGCACCCAAAGTGATGGACATCAAGGTACCTCCAGCAGCCGAATCCAACAGGTTTCTTGAAGAAAAATTCAGTCCTGCATAAAAGGTTTGGACTACTCATGCATCACTCTGGAGGCTAGCATGGTGATGAAGAAGGCCTCCGGGATGATATCTCCCCTCCGGCAGGGTGCCGGGAAGATCTTCAACCCCCCCTGAAAGAGCATTTTCCTATCCCTCTGATTTTGATGTTTGATAACAACACACTTATCGGTTTAATCGTGTGCTAAGTATATCACAGGTTTGATAAGGGTGTGGCACAAATATTGGCATATCAATTCCCTTTGCGAAAAACCATTGTGCCAACCGGTAGTACCGGAACTACGACCGGTACTACCGCTTGACACCGGTACTACCGGTTCCAGTACCGGTTGGTACCGTGCAAAACTAATAAGGGTGTGTTCTAGTCAGTACCACCCGGTACCACGGAGCGGCACTACCGGTCCAACCGGTAGTACGGCTTGAGACAAGCGGTACTACCGCTTGACACGGTCGTACCGCTCGGCAGTACCGGGCCGTCCTGAAGAACATCCACTCCTCTCTGTTTTGGTTAGTACCAAGCGGTACTTGGGACCGGTACTACCGCCCAGACCGATAGTACCGCGTCATACGACCGGTACTACCGCTTGGGGGTAGTACCGCAAGGGCGATACCGCCCAAACCTGAAGACGGCTAGACGAACTGAAGCATCTCCGGTACCTGGTCCGGTACTTGACCGGTAGTACCGCTTGCAAGCGGTACTACCGCTTGAGTATCGGTACTACCGGTACATTAATGGCTCCAATGGACATATTTCGTGGAGGGGTATAAATACCCCTCCACCTACCTTGGGACAAATTGCTTAGCCACATTAAAGTCAAGACCACCATTGGAGCCACCCAATCTTCAAGATCTCCTCATTCGACCACCCAAAGTCCTTGATATTTGGGGAATCGAAGGAGGAGGCCCCGATCTACTACTTCACCAAAAGAGATCTTCATTTCCCCCTCATTTCATTGAGGGCCCCTTTGTTCTAGTGTTTTCTTGGAAACCCTAGTTCTTGTTTTGGTTCTTACAAGCTTGTCTTTGATTGCTTTGACAGCTTGCTTGTATTTGGGAGCCTCCGATTAAGTTGTGGATGTGTGCCCCAAACTTGTAAAGGTGCCGGCTTCCACCTCGAAGGTTGCCGATATAGTGGAAGGTGAATCGATCCCGTTGGGGTGAGATTCATCGGAGAACAAGGGAGGCCTTTCGTGGCGTTGTTGGTTTGAAACCACCCCCTCTCTAAACGTAGACGTACTTCCCCTCAAAAAGAAGGAACTACGGGAAACAAATCCTTGTGTCTCCGTGTCCACCACTTTGGTTACTTCTATCCTTTACCGCACTTTACTTACTTGTTCCTACTTTGTGTAGTGGTAGCTCTTGCATAATTGTCATATAGGTAAATTCACCTTAGTTGCATTATCTAGAGAATTTACCTTATTGTCAAACCCTAAGTTGAAAAAGAAGAAAATTTGAAGTAGCACCTATTCACCCCCCCCCTCTAGGTGCCCATACGATCCTTTCAATTGGTATCAGAGCCTCGGCTCTTTATTCGGGCTTTACCGCCTAAGAGAATATGGGTAGCGATGAAGGGGATGGTGGTAGTGAGCCAACACCGGTGACCATGGAAGATCTCAAAAACTTGTAAACAAGATTGAGCTCTTCCTTGGTCAACAAAGTCAAGAAGATGCTCGAGCAACTTCTTAAAGACAAAGAAGGCTCATCACCCCCATCTCCTCAAGAGGATCAACCATCCATTTTACCTAAAGGGAATACATCGGTATCCCCCGAGGGTATGATGGTGGGGGTAAACAAGACCACGCTAATTCCTCCACACAACTTGATGGGGAGAAGGGTGAGCACCGTGATTCTTGGTACTCTCCCGATCCTCCCATCCCACACCCTCATGTGTACAATAGGGGTGACCCACCTAAGCTTGAAGAGTCGGCTACTTTTGCTTAATGGCAATCACTAATGAGAACTCATGTGTGCAGCTCTTGCATTGAACTATGGAACATCATCGAGCATGGACTCTTTATTGGGGATCCAAACAACTTGACAAGAAGAGAGGTTGTCAATATTCAACTCAATGCCACTGCTTTGCATATGATTCAACAAGGTTTGGGGACAAAGGACTATCCACACATTGAGCACTTTAGATTGCCAAGGAAGCTTGGGATGCTCTCACGGTGTTGTTTGTTGGGAATGAGAGTATGAGGAGGAACCGATATGACGCACTAAGCAATGAAGCCGAAGGCTTCTACATGAAAGAAGGTGAAGATCACGAAGACATGTATCGAAGGCTCAAGACCACTGCCACCGCTTTTAGAAATGTGGGTGCCTCACATGTGGATGATGCATGGATAAAAAGGAAATATGTGAGTGCACTCATGCCTTTTGAGCCCACCGACTTGAAGAGTCTACAAGGAAGACACAACTACCATCTCATGACCTCAAATGAAGTTATGCAAGAGATGGCCGCTTTCAAGGTTGCCGCCAAGAATTCCAAAGATGCCCGTGCTCGTGCCCTTGGTATGAGCAATGTGGTCAATGTTGCTTTGAAGGCCAAAGTTGTGGACCTTAGGGATGAAGATGATAGTGATGAAGGACTCTCCATGGACCATCCCGATGAAGTCAAGATTGCTCATGGTCAATATATGGCATTCTATGCAAAGAACTTTTGGAAGAACCCCGCCAAGGCCAAGATGGAAATGCAACGAAGAAGCAATCAAAATGGGAAAAGAGAGAATACCACTAGGTTGAGAACTTGCTTCAATTGTGGTGACCGCTATAACTTTGTAGCAAGCTGCCCCTATGAGAAGAGAGAAGATCATGGTGGTAAGCTTGTGTTGAAGAAGACTCTCAAGGCACCTTACAAGAAACCTTTCATCAAAAAGAATCCCGTCAACAAGAAGTCGGGAGAAATTGTCTTGATCACTCATGAAGAATACTCCTCCGACAATGAAGATGATGAAGATGAGGAAGAAGAAACTTCTCATGGTGTGGCTGCTCTAGCCACCACCTCTACTCCGGCATTCTCACTCTTCGATTCTCCAAATGAGAACTCTTCCACCAAGAACGTCACTTGCCTTATGGCAAGAGGAACATAGGTATCCTCATCATCCCGCTCTACTCACTTAGATGATGATGAAATTGATGATGAAATGTCTCTTGATGTTAAAAAGGAATTAATTGCCTTTGATGAGTTCATGACTAACCTAGAAGGAGATGCTAAGCTACATTTTGGGAACATCTTAGATCAACTCTCACATACTCAAGAGCTTCTAGATGTAAGATGTAAACTTGGGCATGAACATATGATTGAGCTAGAGGCTTTAAACAATGCTCTAGAGGAAGAACAAGAAACTAGGTTGTCACTTGAACTAAAACTTGAAGGGCTTGATGAAGCAAATGACACTATTGTTAACAAACTCATCAAAGAGCGTGATCATGCTATTGCTAAATACAAAAGGGCTAAAAAGGACAAGATTGAGTTTGGTGTGGTTCATGAAAAACTTGTCGAGGATTTTAGTTTGCTTAACAAGGCTCACAAGGCCTTGGAGAGTGAACTCTTGTCACTCACAAAGTCCCATGAAACACTTCAAACTCAATTGGCCAATATTCCTTCACCTAGTAACTTCATACCATCTAGTAGCACAACTATTCTTGAAGAGAATGCTAGGTTGAAGGGGGAGCTTGCTAAGGCCACATTTCCACAAGGCAACAAGTCCATTGATGATCTTTTGAGCAAGCAAAGGCGTAGTGGTGACAAAGGGGGCATTGGTTTTGTTTCCAAAACCAAGAAGATGAACAATAAGAATAAGAAGGCCAAGCCCGCACAAGAGACCAACAAGACCATTGTGGAGAGTAAGACCACAAGTGGTAAAACTATGTCTCATGATGACTTTGCGGGAAGTGCTAACCCTCACTATGTTCTAATGCGTGATTACTATGATGATGTGTATGCACAATATGTTGGTCCTTATGATGGTTATATTGCTTGGTCTATTTGGGTTCCCAAGACCCTTGTTGCTCACAAAATAGGACCCATTGAAAAATGGGTACCTAAAAATTAGCTTGATCTCTTGTAGACTTATGCTTCCGGAGGGTCAAAGTGGGTGCTTGATAGTGGTTGCACATGTCATATGACCGGAAGCTCGTCTATTGTCAAGGAGTTGAAGCCTAATGATGATCAAATTACCATGACATATGCCGACAAATCAAAGTCTAAGGTAATGGGTTTTGGCAAGGTTGTGGTTGCTCACGACATTACACTCGTGAACGTCATGCTTGTTGAGACCCTTGGATACAATTTACTTTCTGTCCTTGCTTTTGGTAAGATGGGCTTTGCCGTCTTCATTGATGTAGATATTGTGGTCCTCTTGTGGAGCAAGTCTCTCAAGGTCGCTTTCGTTGGGTACGTCGAACATGGCTTGTATGTGGTAGACTTTTCGAAGCAAACCACTACAGGTCCGATGTGCTTATTCGGAAAGGCCGATGTGGGTTGGCTATGGCATCGCCGACTAGCCCATGTCAATATGAGAACTTTGCAAAGTCTCCATAAAGAGGGCCATATAGTTGGACTAAAAGAAAATGTTTCCTTTTCCAAAGATTGTGTTTGCATGGCATGTGTTCTAGGGAAGATGAATGATGCTCCTCACAAGCCCACGAACCAAATCAAGTCTAACAAGATCTTGGAACTCCTCCATGTGGACCTATTTGGTCCTCCATCTCATGCAAGTTTTGGTGGGAAGAAATATTGTTTGGTGATTGTTGACGACTTTTCAAGATACTCTTGGGTTTATTTCTTCAAGTTGAAGAGTGAGACTCAAAAGACTTTTATCGACTTCATCAACTTGGTTCAACGGCAATACAATGTTCCCGTGTTGATTATAAGAAGTGACAACGGCACCGAGTTCAAGAACTACACCTTGAATGATTTCCTTAGTGATGAGGGGATTAAACATCAATATTCCACTGCATACACCCCTCAACAAAATGGTGTGGCCGAAAGGAAGAACCGGACTCTTATTGAGATGGCTAGGACCATGTTGGCGGAGTTTAAATCTCCATACAACTTTTGGGCCGAAGCCATCTCCACCGCTTGCCATGCCTCAAACCGACTCTACCTCCGCAAGAAAATCAACAAGACTCCATATGAGATACTTACCGGTAACAAGCCCAACATATCTTACTTACGGGTGTTCGGTTGTAAGTGTTTCTACCTCATCAAAGGTGTTCGTTTGTCTAAATTCGAGTCTAAAGCATTAGAGGGTATTTTTGTTGGCTATGGTCTCGAATCTCACACTTATAGAATCTATGATAAGCTCTCTGGAGCTGTCATAGAATCTTGTAGTGTGACCTTCGAAGAATATGATGGTCCCCAAGGGGGGCATGTTGATGCTTGTGATGCAGATGATGAAATGCCTTAGGATGCCATAGGAAGAATGGGTGTGGGATATATACGCCCCGTTGAGGAACCCCTTATGGCGGATCGAGAAGAACTATGCCCCACTCAAGTGGATCCCTCATCTTCACAACCTCAACATGCTCCATCCACCGAAGAGGACATTGACCCAAGCCAAAGACAAGATGTGGACCCTCAACATGATGATCAATGTGTCAACTCTAGTCAAGGAGAGCTTGGTCCATTCGACGGGTTGTCAAGTGGTGCCAAGACAATTTGTCAAGGAAGATCCATACAAACTATTTTGAGACAAGCTCAAATTGATGCTAGAAGAGCACTTGATCAAGACCAAGGTCAATCTTTGCCTCCAATTGTCGAGGATGATTCCAATGATGATCAAGGTCAAGATGATGGTCAAGACGAGGATCAAAATGATGAAGATGGTCCTCCAAGAAACAATACGGATATCCACGCTTGTCGCGAAGCTAGAAAGGAAAGAATGTTGGAGATAAGAGACCACACCCTCCAAAATGTTGTTGGTGACCTAAGGAAAGGTATCTCCACAAGAGCACAATTGAAGAGGTTCAGTGAACACCAAGCACACATCTCCATGATTGAACCAAAGAAAGTGTGGGAAGCTCTTGAAGATTCGGATTGGTTAGAAGCTATGAACAAAGAACTCAACAACTTTGAGAGAAACAAAGTGTGGAAGCTAGTTGAGAAGCCAAAGGAATACCGCAATGTTATTGGAACAAAGTGGATATTCAAGAACAAGCAAGATGAGCATGGAATTATAGTAAGGAACAAGGCTAGATTGGTTGCACAAGGGTATTCTCAAATTGAAGGCATTGATTATGGAGAGACTTATGCACTCGTGGCTCGCCTTGAGTCCATCTGTATCCTTCTTGCTTATGTGGCACATCATAACTTTAAGTTGCAACAAATGGACGTATAAAGTGCATTTCTTTATGGTCCTTTAAATGCATTGGTATATGTTAAGCAACCCCCGGGATTTGAGGGCCCCAACTTCCCAAACCATGTATACAAACTTGATAAGGCGCTCTATGGGCTCAAGCAAGCCCCACGCACGTGGTATGAGCACCTTAGAGAGTTATTGTTTGACCGTGGCTTTGAGGTTGGGAAAATCGATCCCACTCTTTTTACTAAGAGGGTCAATGGGGATATTTTTGTATGTCAAATATATGTTGATGATATTATCTTTGGCTCATCTAACAAGGCTTTTAATGATGAATTCTCAAAGCTTATGACTAGTAGGTTCCGGATGTCTTTGATGGGAGAGTTGAGAGTATTTCTTGGCTTTTAAATCAAGCAAGTTAGAGGAGGGACATTCTTCAATCAAGCCAAGTATACTCAAGATATGCTCAAGAGATTCAAAATGCAAGATCTAAATGGAGCTCCCACTCCCATGGCTACAAAGACCCATCTAGAACAAAATCCAAATGGTAAAGATGTGGATCAAAAGGTATACCGGTCCATGATTGGTTCTTTGCTTTACCTTTGTGCATCTAGACCCGATATTGTGTTGAGTGTAGGTGTGTGTGCAAGATATCAAGCGGCTCCTAAGGAAAGCCATTTAATGGCGGTCAAGAGAATCTTTCGATATTTAGTTCATACCCCATTTTATGGTCTTTGGTATCCTCGAGGTTCAACATTTGCTCTTTGTGGATACACTGATTCGGATTGGGCAGGGGACAAGGATGATAGAAAATCAACTTCCGGGGCTTGCCAATTCCTTGGTAGGTCCTTGGTATGTTGGTCTTCTAAGAAGCAAAATTGTATATCTCTCTCCACCACCGAAGCCGAGTATGTTGTTGCCGCTAGAGCTTGCACTCAATTTCTATGGATGAGGCAAACTTTAAAGGAATACGGTGTCCATTGTGACAAAGTGCCTCTTCTATTTGACAATGAAAGTGCCATCAAAATTGCATACAACCCGGTGGATCACACAAGGACAAAGCATATTGAGATTCGTCATCACTTCATTAGAGATCATGTTGCTCGAGGTGATATTGATCTATCCTATGTTTCAACCAAAGATCAACTTGCCGATATCTTCACGAAGCCACTTGATGAAGCAAGGTTTTGCTACTTGAGGAATGAACTAAATATTGTAGATTCAAGGAGCTTGACTTGATTATCTTGCACTCTCACCTAATACTCGACCCATCTTTGGTTTAGGTGTAGGCATGGACATAGGGGGAGTGCGGTCCTAATTGATTGGACCATCCCTCCCCCATTATGCGCAGAGTAAACAAAATCATTCCTCTTAATATCATTTTGTGATATGTGAGCTTAATGATGAGTTTCGGTAATGGACCCAAGATATATCTTCGTGGTGCCCAGCCGAGTATACTCAAATATGGTGGCTTAGGCCACCGCCCCTCTCGCAGTCGAGAGGTTGATGTGCGTACTCGTGTTTGTCATTTTTCTAATTTTTACTCATGGTTGTCATCTATTTGAATTGTCTTCACCGTTCTTAGTCTCATGCACTCTAGTTTGGTGTTTAATTTTTATTTATTTTTAGAGTGCATGTTCTTCCCAACTCACCGGTCTTAACCCAAGCCTCCTTACTCCCTCTCTCTATCCGCACAAGAATCATCTTTGTTTCCTGGCTTTGGAATCAGATGGGACCGGTACTACCGGATGTGCGAGTGGTACTACCGGACCTAGCTAGTTCCCAGGTCGTCTCCTGGAAGAACTGCACCAGGAACGGTACTACCGCCCACATGTCAGGTACTACCGGTTGGGGAACCGGTACGGTCGATGTTTTCTGGTATATATTGGACGCGTGTGGGGAGGAACCCCTCAGTGCCTCATTCACCCCCACGCCCCCACTCATACCTACGTCGCCACCGGAGATCTTGAAGCCGCCGGAGCCCTGCCGCGCCCTCCTCTCCCCGGATTCCCCTTGGATTCGGCCTCTTGGCGGGCTCCCACTTCTTTCCACCGCCATGGATCCTGGTACAACCGCCCTTTCTCTCCTCGTTTGATTTCCCCATTAGATCTAGGTTTTGCCTTAGATTTGTGGAGAAATTGATATATTGTAAGGTTGTACTGCCATATGCTTCCTTGTTACCGAGTAGAATCATCTATTTACAGTTTAATGCCGTCAATTTGGTCCATTTCCATCAGATCTGACAAACTTGTGCCGCTCAACCGGTAGTACCGGAACTTTTTCCGGTACTACCGCTTGCAAGCGGTACTACCGGTCATCAGGTCCGGTAGTACCGGCCCAAACTGACTGCATTTCTCTGCTTAAATATTAGATTCTCTCGTTTGCTCCTTTTGATTCTTGTGCCTTACCCCCTTGCTATCCCCCTCGTGCTTTCACAGATGCAGGTGGTTCTCGGGGTGCGTTCAAGTGTTCCAAGACAAGTCGTGAGATTGTTGAGGAAGAGACGGAGTTGAGGAAGAGGTTATGCCACAGCCAAGACACCGTTCCAAGCTGCCTGCCACTCGAGGTGGTCGTGGGGGTCGTGAGGGGGTTACCAAGCGCTCTGCTGGGCATGGCAGCGCTCCTCCCCCTCGCCCCCCTTCCTCAGGGCGTACCAAGAGTCTCAGCTCAGGGCCATCAGGGCCAAAGAAACTGTCTGACATCTCAGATTCCGAGTTTAGGGCTCTCAGGATTGACAATGCATACTCTCGCAACCGAGACGAGGACAAAGCTGACAGCCTTTTCTTCAATGATTTCCAAGAGCATGTTTATCATGAGGTTCTTTTGACCAATATTCAGATGGTGGTGCCCCAGCAGTGTATCGACATGGAACACATGAACAAGAATCTTGACTACTTTGCAGAAGCTAAGGAAATCTGCTCTCACCTTGTCATGTTCCCCATTATGGAGTTCCAGCATGACTATGAGACACTTCTTATTGCATAGTTTTATGCCACAGCACATTTCTCCGCTGGCCGTACTCGGAAGATTACCTGGATGACTCAAGGTGCAATCAAGGAGGCCACCCTTGCGGAGTTTGCTGCAATATTGGGGTATGAAGATCGTGGCCGGGACACTCCTTGTGGCTTTCGCTGTCACACACAGGAGCACCCTTCCAAGAAGGATGTTCTTACACCTCTGTATATCCAGGGCCACGGAATTGCTGGCAAGATCAAGGATTTTCTCCCCACATATGACATTCTCCATCACATTTTCCGTGAGACTGTTTCTCCTCGTGCGGGCAACAAGGATGAGATACATGGATTCTCTGTAGACTTGTTGTTCAACAATTTCCTCAACCGTGACTCTGACACTCCTCTTGATGTGGCAGACTATATATGGAATGAGATGGTTGTTGTTACTTACACTCGGAGGGTTCCACCATTTGCTCTGTATATTATGGCCCTAATTGTGTCAAAGTGCCCTCCCATTGCTAGGACTCTCTCCACTCGCCCTCTCATTGTGCACAGGCCCAAGGCACTCAAGATCAAGACACATGCTAAACCCCGCGTTGTGGCGGGTGGAGAGGAAGAGGATGACTCTGAGGATGCTAACAGTGGTCATGACACTGACTATGTTGTCTCCCGTCGCCAGAATGCTAAGCCCACTTGGGCCAAAAGGATGGAGGCCAAGCTCAAGAAGATCTTCTGCTTTCAGATGGACAACTAGAAACGCATGTATGAGGCGCATGTGTATGCCAAGAAGGACAGTGCTCGGCAGAAGGACATGATGGCTGCTCAGGGTTTGACCGTCTCCGAGGGATTCGAGACCAACATCACTCCAGAAGATCAGTGGATCTCTTAGCACAGCCGTTGGGACGATGATGTCTCTTCCTCGCACCACCCCCCTACGAGGAGGACCTTGAGGATGAGGAGGAGGAGGAGGATTGACTATCGGGACGGTAGTCTTGCACTTGTCCCTTTATGGCGTCTTGATGCCAAAGGGGGAGAAGTTGCACTTTAGGCACGGGTGTTGCATGGAAAGTCACAAGCTCGTTCTTATTTTGATCCTTTTATTGCTTTTGAACTTCGATTTCCCTCTATTTATGTGTGAGAATATGTGATTATGTCGTGTGAGACTATGTGGTTATTTCGTGGTTATTTCATGGATCCATCTTATGAGACTATGTGGTTTATTTCATTGGATCCATCTTGTGATGTTATGTGGTATCTATTGTCTATATATTCCTCATCACATGTTTTTGTGCAAAGGTATGACTTCAAATACTAGTATCCATATTTGTGCACCCATGTTGGGTTTGTAAAATAGAGGGGGAGGTTTGTTTTTACACATCTAGGGGGAGCCCCGTCTCTATTTTACAAATTCCATATGTTTCCTATTAAAATCATCTTGCAAAAGTGTATTGTCATCAAACACCAAAAAGGGGGAGATTGAAAGAGCATTTTCCTATCCCTCTGATTTTGATGTTTGATAACAACACACTTATCGGTTTAATCGTGTGCTAAGTATATCACAGGTTTGATAAGGGTGTGGCACAAATATTGGCATATCAATTCCCTTTGCAAAAAACCATTGTGCCAACCGGTAGTACCGGAACTACGACCGGTACTACCGCTTGACACCGGTACTACCGGTTCTAGTACCGGTTGGTACCGTGCAAAACTAATAAGGGTGTGTTCTAGTCAGTACCACCCGGTACCACGGAGCGGCACTACCGGTCCAACCGGTAGTACCGCTTGAGAAGCGGTACTACCGCTTGACACGGTCGTACCGCTCGGCAGTACCGGGCCGTCCTGAAGAACATCCACTCCTCTCTGTTTTGGTTAGTACCAAGCGGTACTTGGGACCGGTACTACCGCCCAGACCGGTAGTACCGCGTCATACGACCGGTACTACCGCTTGGGGGTAGTACCGCAAGGGCGATACCGCCCAAACCTGAAGACGGCTAGACGAACTGAAGCATCTCCGGTACCTGGTCTGGTACTTGACCGGTAGTACCGCTTGCAAGCGGTACTACCGCTTGAGTATCGGTACTACCGGTACATTAATGGATCCAATGGCCATATTTCGTGGAGGGGTATAAATACCCCTCCACCTACCTTGGGACAAATTGCTCAGCCACATTAAAGTCAAGACCACCATTGGAGCCACCCAATCTTCAAGATCTCCTCATTCCACCACCCAAAGTCCTTGATCTTTGGGGAATCAAAGGAGGAGGCCCCGATCTACTACTTCACCAAAAGAGATCTTCATTTCCCCCTCATTTCATTGAGGGCCCCTTTGTTCTAGTGTTTTCTTGGAAACCCTAGTTCTTGTTTTGGTTCTTACAAGCTTGTCTTTGATTGCTTTGATAGCTTGCTTGTATTTGGGAGCCTCCGATTAAGTTGTGGATGTGTGCCCCAAACTTGTAAAGGTGTCGGCTTCCACCTTGAAGGTTGCCGATATAGTGGAAGGTGAATCGATCCCGTTGGGGTGAGATTCATCAGAGAACAAGGGAGGCCTTTCGTGGCGTTGGTGGTTTGAAACCACCCCCTCTCCAAACGTAGACGTACTTCCCCTCAAAAGGAAGGAACTACGGGAAAAAAATCCTTGTGTCTCCGCGTCCACCACTTTGGTTACTTCTATCCTTTACCGCACTTTACTTACTTGTTCCTACTTTGTGTAGTGGTAGCTCTTGCATAATTGTCATATAGGTAAATTCACCTTAATTGCATTATCTAGAGAATTTACCTTATTGTCAAACCCTAAGTTGAAAAAGAAGAAAATTTGAAGTAGCACCTATTCACCCCCCTCTAGGTGCCCATACGATCCTTTCACCACCCCCAACCCAAAATAGGGACGATGGTGGTGGCGGGTACGGACTCTTTCGTGGATTTTTGATCGGGTACTTAGGGTTTCTACCTCGGGGTGCTTTTATAGGCGAAGGGGCAAGGTCGGTTAAGGGCCAGGGGCCCACACCATGCCCTGGCGTGACGTAGGGTGGGCCCGCGCCAGGGGGTGGTGCGTCCACCCTATGGCGCCTCTTCATCTCCTCTTCGTCTCCTCTTCGGTCTCTTTGTCGTATGTGGTAAAATATTGACTTTTGCTTTTATTCCGTCCAATTTCGAGAATATTTTTTTACTAGCTTTTCTGAAACCAAAAATAGCAGAAAACATGCAACTGGTACTGCGGCATCTCGTCAATAGGTTAGTTCCAGAAAATGTATAAAAATACCTCAAAGTGTAGACAAAACATAAGAAAGTTGATACAAAACAAGCATGGAGCATCAAAAATTATAGATACGTTTACAACGTATCAAGCATCCCCAAGCTTAACTCCTGCTCGTCCTCGAGTAGGTAAGTGATAAAAAGAATAATTTTTTAGGTGATATGCACCATCACAATCTTGATAAAGATATTGTAAAGTATTGATAGCTGGGATCATAGTACTCTAAACATGAGCATGAAAGATGTAGTTCTAATAATAAGACATAACAACTATGTTACAACATGAAGAGGTACAAACAAATGATCATGAATAACAATGCATTGAAAGACATTTGGTTGTTTCACATATAGAAAGCATAGCATGAGTGGTATTCAGCTTATCCTTCATGGAATAGCAAAACATAAATGCATAGGACACCTTCAAAGTTCATAAGCATGACTAAATCAATACCAACATTATGAATCAATCAATAAGTTTTGGGACAATGCACATTGAACTAAGAACAAGCAATACCAACATTATGAATCAATCAATAAGTTTTGGAACAATGCACATTGAACTAAGAATGACAACTATGCTCTCTTAATTGGTGCCTAAATATAGAAGGTGGAGAATCAACATAAAAAAGGCTCTTTACAGAGGGAAGCAGGGATTTCAAGTTTTATAAAGAGCTTCCAAAAATTATGGTACTTATTAGCTTTGAGCTCTCATTGCCCCTATAATTGGCATCTTAAAGTGATTAAGGTTAAGTGACATAAATATGAGTATATGCTTGATAGATTATAAGTTGAAAATCTCATGCCCCTTGCGTACGAGTACCGAACCTCATGCTACTCAACTTTGGTCACAAGAAAGTTCTTGTCATTATATGTACATGTGTATCATAGAGAACCATCAACGGGGTACCCCTTGCCCATGACACAAGAGCTATCTCATATCAAAATGATAAGGCAACAGACAATGAGCATTTCAGCGATCTTTTTATTTGCTATTTGCATAGGTTTTTATTGAGGATGCTTCACAGTATGCTCATTATGGTTATGCTGCAAGTTTCCACCATGATTAGACATGGCTTAGGCTAGCCGTCCAGGCGTTCCTCTAACACATATACAAACTCCATGAGCTTACAAGCTCCCCTTTTATTTCACACCGTCGTGATCCATAAACAAAAGAACATGATATCAACTGAATAGATAAGTGCAATGTTGAAAGCGTTCCCCGTGATAACATGGTTCTGCTAATTTACAACTTATAATTTGCAAGCATATGGGCAACATAGATGGACACAATGGTTCAAGTTTATCAAGTGCAAGAAATAAAATGTGTCATCAAGTTTGTGAGAGTTTTAATCACTAATTTTCACATAACAAAAAGGAGAATGGATTTTGTGCTTGAACACATGGGGTGTATGATCTATCTTGTCCTTCTGTGCACTCTCTGAGATCTGTGTCCATTATTGAGGCTGGGATTTGATGAATATCTCTCCTGAATTTTTCTACCACATCCCGTATGATTTTCCCCTACCTTTACGTCGTGCGACGCGCGTGGTAGGAGTAGACTTTTCTCTCCTACTTCCTATCGATCTTTCCATCTTGTGCTAGAACAGAATAAGAGGCCTTTTCTCTCACCGTCTCACGGGACATAGTTCATCCTTCCCCATTGTTTTCTTCTTTGGCTCCGGCGAGATCCGCCGTTCTCGTCGCTGCTTTGCCATTTTTCCGTGCTGTCACCTGTTCCGGCAGGTCCGCCCCTCTATTCCTAGTAACAATCCCCACCCCCCATAGTTTGTTTCTCTCTGATTTATAGTCGATCTACATTGGGCTATCCACATGATGTCGATTTTTGGGCTTTTCTACAGTCAAATGGCGGACGGGACAGGGAGCATGAGTGCGGGAGGTGAATCATTGTGCGAACAGGCTGACGGCCTAGCTGGCACCGAGGCGGTTAGCCTGCACGGACATCACGGCCATCAGGAGCACCCGCACGTCGAGCTCCGTCCCAGGAACACCGGGATGTCGTGCTCCTCGTCGCCCGTGAGCCTACGCACAAGGAAGTGCTCTGCTTCCGTCGAGTCTGCGTGGCGTGGTCCAGTGCCGCCTCAAGCTACTAGTTCTGGCGTCTCGCTCATTTCCAGCTCCCAGAAACTACAGCCAAGTCCGCCGCCACAAAATCGTATGTCTTCTTCGTCATGTACGACGTGTGGTGGCCCACGGCGGAGCTATTCTTCCTATGGATCACCGGCTTCCAGCCCTCCAACCTCCTCAAGGTCCTGGTGCCGCAGCTGAGCAAAGCTTGAAGAAAGTGGGAAAAGGAGAGAGCTTGGCAATGGCATGTCTGAATGAGAAGTGAGAGAGAATATCCAAAAGGGGACAAGATGAGAAGCAACGATGGAGAGCTAGTAACTGGTGGCAAGGCGAAAATGGGTGGACTCGGTAGCATAGCCAGGGACAGGCTACCGTGTGTGGCCTATGTACTAGTAACTGAAAAGGCTAGCGCAACAACACCTTTTCTCCTAGAATCCCGTTTTGTGCAGTGCTTTTCCTGAATTCCGGCTTCTTTACTAAATTGTAGAAATGGAATATAAAACAGCCCAAGATAGCACCTTTTTCCGGATCTCAAAGCGTCAAGCACTCTCTGAACGGACAAATAGGTCTTGTACGTCGTGTGTACAAGCACAAATGTATTTCTCTAACAAAAGTTTAATTTGAAAGATAGATAAAAATATGAATATACTTGGAGTGATGTAACACACCATGCATAGGTATTTATAGTGGACTCTTTGAAATAACTTGGTTTATTGGGAGTTGGATAGACGAGTAGAGCTCATACTCAGTATAAGTGGAGGCTAGCAAAAGACTAGGAGCGACCAACTAAGAGAGCAATAATGGTCATAATCATACAAAGCGATAAAACATTATTAATAAAAGCATAAAGTAATATCACAAGTCAAAAACTAAATGATCATAGAGGCTAAGGTGATCGGATCATAGTCTTAACATGGTGTAAGCATGCACCAAGTCAACGCAAATAAAGCATCAAAGAAAAATACCACAATATGCTTTTGTATGCTAAAACAAGGCATGATTCTTTCAAGGCACATTAAGCAATCTCAATTGTTTGAAACAAGTCATGCTACAATAATAATCACTTAGCATATAGTCAAAGCAACATCAACATGACATGATAAAGTCTAGGCCACAGTCAAAACAAGCTTCCTTTTGTATCACTATAAGCATAAAACTTTCTACTCTTTTTCAACACCAATCAACTTATTTGAAACAAAATAAGAACGCGAGGGTCTAACTAATTTATTGCAGCAAACCAAACAAAATAAAACTAAAAACGAAAACAAATATGCTCCAAGAACAACACAATAGTGCATTAAGCAATAAAAATAAAGTGTCTAGAAAGAAGATCTGAGATTTTTATTGATGAAGAAGGGGGTGCCTTGGGTATCCCTAAGCTTTGACGCTTGTACTTCTTGAATATTTCTTGTGGTGACACGTCTGGTATCCCCAAGCTTGAGATTTTGTCCATTCTTCATATCACCACATCATTCATTCCCTACACTTCCTTCATACAAAACTTCACACAATCTTCATTAGCAACATTAGTGTATTTAAGATAATAAGCCTTTGAATTTAGTTTCAATACAAGTAAAACTTCAATTAAAACACAAGATACTGTAGCAATTCATTTAAAAATCTCAAGTGATCAAAGAGAACTCAAAAGAAACCGATTAAGAAGTAAATGCAAATAATGGCAGAAATCTGTCAAAACAGACCATCAGGTAAATACCGATTTTTTCGGAGACCTTATATTGCTCAAATAGAAAAGTGTTAAACCAACAAAAGTTAGATAATAACCTGGGGCATATTCACAGAAAATTACAGGTCGATCCTACGTACCGGGATTTTTCACAATATTTTACAGTGAAGCGCAAAAAATCTGTTTTGGGACGGGACAGCAACTTGCCAAATCTCACTTCTCCCTCGTTAGAGGTTATTCTTGGCATAAAAACCACACAAAAATGATAAGAAGAGGTTATTACAGAGGCAATAACTTTCAAGACTCAACAAAAGAAAACTTACTGAAATAAAAATTAGGTTATCTCCCAAGAGTGTTTTTCTTTAACACCTTTTAGCTAGGCATAGAAAGCAAGAATCAAGTATTTTCAAATGAAGAAGCATTAAGATCAATATCAGAAATTTCTTCAACGAGGCAAGTTATCTCATCCAAATAAGTTTTAGAGGATCCTCTCTTAGTACTCTTGGGTTCACTATTTTCATCAAACGGGTTTTCATGAACAATCCAATCAAAATTCTTTTCTAAGGCTTCATGCATTCCTACAAGTTTAAAAGGTATTGGTATTTAATTTCCTCTCTATTTTCGGGTTTGGTTTTGTCCAACTTTTCTAGTGTGCCCATAACATCTACACATGATCCTAGCATATTAAAACGATCAAAGATCTTTCTAGCTTCTTTAGCAACATCATTGAATTCTTTAAGTAAAGTTTACAAAATAAAATCTCTCTTTTTAGTATCCTCATTATATTTAAGTTTAAGAAATATTACTTGCACCATGGGGTTAAGGTTAACAAACCTAGCCTTCAACATGTGAACTAAAGAAGTTGCAGCAATTTCATAATTTGGAGCAAGTTCTGCTAATGATCTATCCTCAATATCCTCATGCTTGCTAACATGATTAAAGAATTCTTCAATATTATCTTTCCCAATTATAGAGCCACTACCTATTAAAAGGTCTTTCAAGGTGAACTTAGGGATCAACATGGTGAGCTAAGAACAAGGTAACAACTAAAGAAAGAACTATTTTTTGCGTGTTTTTTTTAATAAAAATAAACAAACCAGTACAACTAATTTTTGTGTTTTTTTGATAAAAAAGAGCAAGCAAAACAAAGCAAGAGAAACTAAGCAAAACAAAAACAAAGAATATATTACTTGTGAGAGACTCCCTTTGCAGAAATCTTCTTTCTCCCAGAAAAGTGATTAACGGGGAGGAAGAGATTGAGGCTGTCCTTATCTCCCCGGCAAAAGCGCCAGAAAAGTGCATGATGGCTCAGAGATATAGAGCTCATTGGAAACCCCAAGAGAAAGGTATGATGAGCACAACAACAAGTTTCCCTCAGTTATGAAACCAAGGTTATCGAACCAGTAGGAGTAAGGAAATATCTCCCAAGATGTTGCTAGCAACCTGGAACCTGCACAGCATAACCACAATACTTTGCCCCAACTTACAGTGAGGTTGTCAATCTCACTGGTTTGCTGAAAACAAAGGATTAAACGTATAATGTGGAAGATAGTAATTGCTTATAGAAAGTAAACAGTAAACGGTAACAGTAGATGGTATATCAATAGGAAAGATTGGACCGGGGTCCGCAGTTCACTAGAGGTGTTTTCCTTAAGATAAATAACATGCTGGATGAACAAATTATAGCGGGACAATTGATAGATTGAGAATGCATAACAATGCATATACTAGACATCTTGATCTCTACGAGATTTGATTGGGCAATACAACATAATACATAGACTGTAATCCAACTACATTTATGACTAATAATCCACCTTCAGGTTATCATCCGAATCCCTTCCAGTATTAAGTTGCAATCAACAGATAATTGCATTAAGCAAAGTGTGTAAAGTAAACAATACAATTGCCCTTGGAAAAATGATTGTTGTTTTCTCCCTAGTAGCAACAGCACATCTACAACCTTAAAAGTTTCTATCACTCTCCCAGATTACTAGAGGCATGAACCTACTATCGAGCGTAAATACTCCCTCTTGGATTTACAAGCATCTACTTGGCCAAAGTATCTACTAGCAATAGAGAGCATGCAAGATCACAAATAACATAGACATGATAGAGTCAATAATCAATCTGACATAGTATCTCAATATCCATCGGATCCCCGCAAATACAACATGTAGGATTACAAATAGATGATCTTGATCATGAACGGAGCTCACAAGATCTAAACACGAAAGCACAAAGGAGGATAAACAACCATCTAATTACTGTATGGACCCATAGTCCAAGGGTGAACTACTCACGCATCACTCCGGAGGCTGGCATGGTGATGAAGAAGGCCTCCGGGACAACCTCTCCCCTCTGGCAGGGTGCCGGGAAGAGCTTCAGATCCCCCCGTTCTAGGGACGATGGTGGCGGCGGCTACAGACTCTTTCGTGGATTTCTGATCGGGTACTTAGGTTTCGTGCCTCGGGGTGCTTTTATAGGCGAAGGGGCAAGGTCGGTTGAGGGCCAGGGGGCCCACACCATTGCCCTGGCATGACCTAGGGTAGGCCCGCGCCAGGGGGTGGTGCGGCCTCCCTGTGGCGCATCTCCATCTCCCCTTCGGTCTCCGTGTCGTGTCTGGTAAAATATTGACTTTTGCTTTTGTTTCGTCCAATTCCAAGAATGTTTCTTTACTAGCTTTTCTTAAACTAAAAACAACAGAAAACAGGCAACTGACACTGCGGCATCTTGTCAATAGGTTAGTTCCAGAAAATGTATAAAAATACCTCAAAGTGTAGACAAAACATAAGAAAGTTGATACAAAATAAGCATGGATCATTAAAAATTATAGATATGTTTACGACGTATCACCAGACCGGGCCAGGCATGTCAAGCCTGTGCTGGGCCAGATCGGCCCGTTGGCCAGGTTTGCGTAAACCCATCCCACCCTCTCTATCTTCTTTTTCTCTCTCTCATCCCCTCTCTTTCTTCCCTAGAATTTTGGCCACTCTATCTCTCGTTCCAAGCCGGTCTAGCTTGTGCAGCACCAGCTACCGTTGTAGCCCCCTCTATCTCCCTCTACTCTGGCATCCATCGCTCAAGGGCTTCCTTGCCGAAGGAATCAACTCGAGATGCCCCAAATCGACACCGCCATCTGTGAGATGCCCGCCACCGACTTGAGCTCTCCGTTGTTGATTCGCTGTCTCCCATTGGCGACATGCTCGAGCATGGCAGGCCCTTGCCACTTGCCGTCACCAGGAACGAGAAGCATTGTGCATACCAGTCTCTCCTCTCGCTTGGTCGGCGTGTGTCGGTCCGTCGAGTTGGCTGCTGGCGGAAACTGTGGCTTGCTAGATGAGGTGCGCATGTGGAGAACCGGGGCCAGGTGCGGGCGTTGAAGATTGCTTGGAGGCTAGATGGTGGTGACGAGTTCTTTAGCTCGTACATAAGATGCTCGTTACGAGTCTGCTAAACCAGACGAGTGCTCTCATTCCGTCTAAAGGGTGATATGTTTCTGGTCTAAAGGTGATATGTTTCTGGTTCATAACTGATGATGGGGTTGTTGTTTCAAGTCCGTTCTCGTTTCATCTAGAGGGCCCTCACAATATACCCAAATCTAAAATCTCATCATCTTTGCAGAGAGATATTCTGAAATTTCTCTAGCATTTCTCTAGAAGTAACAGCACAACATACTACTCCATCCAATTCATATTAGTTGACTCAAATTTATCTAGATACGAACACTAAAATTTAACTAGATATGTTCATATATAGATAATACAAACACTAAAATTTAACTAGATAGACAAATCTAATTCAACTAATATGGACCGGAGGAAGTACTTAAAACGAAGCAAAGCATTTCTTCTGCTTGGGAGGCATCCGTGTGCAACTGCAACTGCCCGTCAAACCGCTCCATCGACGTTGATTACACGATAGAACTAGATAACCCGTCAATCCTTCGTCCAATTAATATCACTTTCTACACATATTTACATAGGCCAATCAAGCCGCTTTGATGCAACTCCCCACTGCCATTGCCTAGAGGCTAGAGGTCGCAGACAGAGCACAAAAAAAATTCAGACGAATCCATCAAGCGGCGTCGCAGTTAACATCCTCGGGTTCGTCGACGTTGTAGTAGAGCGTAGACGCCCTACCGTCGAACTTGGAGACCAGGTTGTGCGCCGTCAGTCCGCAGTAGCACTTCCTCAGCCGCTGGATGCAGATGTCCATGATCTTCTGGAACATGTGGTCCTCCTGGATGAACGGCTGCTTCACCAGCTCCTCCAGCGGCATCCACTGCGACAGAGACGAAACGCAGAACAGATATATAATGCTTCAGTGAGCAAGATACTCTGAAAGATCTGAACACTGAACCCGCGGAATGGTTTTTTTCAGGTACCTTTGCCGCCTGGATCTCTGTCTCGTCGATCTTGATCGCGCTCGACACGGGTCTCAGCATGCACATGAAGAAAAGGTCGGACTTCTGAAACGCCACGTTGTGTGCGTGCCTGTCATCGTCGTTCATGGTAAAGAGTGGTCAGACAAAATTCAGATTCAGATTTTACCCGATGCAGAGTGAAAAATGGAGAATTGGTTGGTTACCTGAAAGCAACCACATCCACGAATTCAGCGTCGACCTGCAGAGCATCACAACAAGAACACATTCAGTTCAGTACTAAACCTCCCAGAAAGTTGCACAAAACGAGCATCACTGTACCCAAATTCTTACCCCAGTCTCCTCCTTGACCTCCCTGATAGCTCCAGTATACAGTTCTTCTGACTGCAAAAAAGTAATACAGTAGTTGCTTCAGTAACAGGGAAACGCATCATGTGCAACTGTATCGTCGACAGGCGATCTTCGGTAAGTATGTTCTTACCGCCTGAATGAACCCGGTGGGTATTTTCCAGACACCATCCAGAGCGAAACCGCGGAACTTCTCTTGCACCACTAGGACCTGGTGTATCCAAATTGTTCAGGGAAATGCAATCAGACACACGAACTTCTTCAGTAATACTTAGCTGTTTCTGTCAGAACAGTTAGCAGGGTGCTCGCGAGAGAGACATACCTCCATTTGATCGTTGATGACGAAGCCCCCAACGCCGACCTGATGAGAAGCGTTCGCCGGGAGCAGAGATGGCTCGTCGGGGATCCAGTATGTCAGCATCAGGTACGCCTCCTCCGCGTGGTGGTACTTGAATCCTTCCTGCAGCCAGATTGAAGAGATGCCATCGGTGAAGTTAAGTTTCTGAATTTTCAGTCTGGCTTCAGGAGAGTACAGTTAGATGGTTGGTACCTTTACTGCTATGGGAACAAATTCAGAACGATCCGCTGGTAACTTGAGCCACACCCCTTTCTTACCCTGCAACAAGAATCATAGCCAGCACATGTAAATAACTGAAACTAGCGATCGACCTGGTGGTTCATCCACTACTGCAGTGAACACTTTGTAGATTACTGAACTGAAATATCTCCTAGCTATGTGATCTCAGACCCCCATTTTTCTCGATCCATGTACGTACCACGGACTTCCAGTAGGAGAGGGAGGCGGCGAGCGACCTGGCGAAGGCGGCCCCGTCGGTGGGCAGCCTGTCGGCGTCGACGAGGACCCCGCCGTAGCCGTCCTCGGAGGCCTCGAGCACGAAGTTGTTCTCGAGCGCGGTCCACCAATGGGCGTCGCCGCCGGTGAACTCGGACCAGTTCCCGCCCAGCCACTCGTGCTCGTTCCTGAACAGCTTCCGCCGCGCCGCCGACCTCACCCCGCTCAGCATCCGGCCGATGGAGCAGGCCGCGCTCACTCCGTTCTCTGCGCAGAACAACAGAACGCGGTTAGCTCACGAGTCTGGCTGGACTGTATGTTTTGTGGTGAGTGACTGACGGAGTATAAGCTCACGAGTCCGAACCTTTGGAGGAGGAGCTGGGGCAGCTCAAGAACCTGGCGGCGCTGCTCCCGGCGCGGCCGCGACGGCGCCCGCCGGCCGTGGACGAGCAGAGAGTGGCGGCGGCGGCCGTGTCGACCAGGCTGCAGCTCTCCATCGGTCTGATCTGAGATCAAGCGGAGTGCTACTATCCACCCAAGTGCCAGGAAGAACAGGAGACAGCAGTGGTATCACGAGGTATGATGGTACCGTTGCAGGAGTGCTTGAAACTGATACGGCCGGTGGTGGTGTGGGGGCGCCTTGCGATGTCCGGGGCGAATGGTTGAGCTCCACACAGCCCCGGAGGCGCTTATAAAAAAAATATCGGCCGAGGCGGGAAGGGGGGGTCGACGTCACTGTCGCGGGGATAAGGGTCCACGCCGATCGCATGGGGATATTCGCTCGCCGGAGCGCACGAAGATCCCGGCCACCGGCTCGTGAAATACCGCCGCGGGTACGACAAACGCATGGACTAGCCCGGTCACTATATCGTCCTTATTACTAGTCGCGTATGTATGCGTGCCAATGCAATGCAGCCTGCGCGAGAAAACCCGTACTAGTACCAAAACGCCATCCGCAAATCCGGACGGGATGTCCTGATGCCCATGTGGCTACTAAAAATGCTGTCTGGACTGGTGGGGTGTGACAGGGACCGGCGACAACGCAGGACGCATCAACTACTAACCTAAGCAAGGACGTGATTACCGATCACTCACTCACTCACTCACTCGTCAGACGGGCCACCATGCCTGCATCTGCGTGTCGTGTCAGCTTTATCGGTTTGGTTTGGTTGTTGAAATTAGGTCGTCCTGTGGTGGTACGCACCGTGACTGCGATCCGCGTCGGAGCGCTATGCGTAAATCATGGAGGATCCTAATAACATAGCTTCATTTATTTCAGCCCGAGCGAACTGATTAATTTCCTCATCCATCGACACGATCATTACGGTGATAAATAATGGCCCTCCTTGGCCTCCCGACGCAAACAATGTGCTTTCGCGTCAGCGACAGAAACCTTTTCTTCTTCTAATCTAATAATCTCCCTGGAAAAGTCATGGAAGATATTCTTTTTCTTCATCGAGCCACGCGAGGCCGATAGCGCCGTGTCTCGCTCGCTCGCGCGCACGGCGGGCGGGGAACTCGTGTCGGAAAGGATAGGGTTGTGGTGTGGAGGGAGCGGGCGGATCACGTGGGGACAGGTCGTGCGGGGCACGCGAAAGGTACGGAGAACTGGACGGGTCTAGAAGCCGACGCTGACGGCATGGGCTGGACACGGGCTTATCAACAACACGGCAACACGTGGGAACGGCCCGAGCTGCTCCGGGAACGGAGGAGCGCAGCCCACCGCTGAACGCGTCGCCCGCGCGCGTCTCCGGCGGCCGTGCGTGTGACGTGCCGGGCGCTGGGCATGGGCGGCCGGCAGGGTGTTCAGTGTGCAGTGCGGTCTGATGGGTGCTCCGAGTTTCCATGAGCCGAGGTGGCTGCGCTGCGAGCCACAGGTCGATCGGTACGCAGACTGCCACCGTGTTCTTTCTCCACATGGGTCACGAGCGTTCGCGTTCTCGCGGCAGTTTCTGTCGCTCAGCTCGTGGCACAGACGATTCTGTCGAGTGTGGAGCGCGGAAGCGGTGTGATGAAAAAATCCCAATGCTTCAGAAAATTATTCGGCTTAACTATGGATGGGCCGGGCCCACCAAAAGGCCCGTTGCAGGAAGCTCAGGCCGAGCCTAGCCTGGCCTGGCCGCATGCTGAAAAAACAAGCTCGGACCCAACCCAAACAAGAGAATAATCTACACGCAGTCTGGCCGGGCCTCGTTATAACACGTCGATTTGCTAATCCTGAGCCCACATATCGGTACACGGATTGCCGCCGTGTTCTTTCTCCACATGGGTCACTAGCGCTCGCGTTCTCGCGGCAGTCTCTGTCGTTCAGGGTATCTCGATAGTGTCGATCCATCCGGCCGACCCAAATAGTTTTTTTATCTGTTTTAATCGGTTCGCACTTGTTTTGGTCGGGATCTGGTTTATCCGGCCGATCGTACGTATACAGTGATATGATTCAACTGTTTGGCATGGGCGAGGACTTTTCTTCTAGATTCAAACCTAAATAGTTCACACTAAAAACTGGCAAAGTTCATACATTTTATACTTATACATTTTATACAGTTCGCACTAAAAACTGGCACAGACGATTCTGTCGAGTGTGGAGCACGGAAGCCGTGGGATGATAAATTCCCAATGCTTCAGAAAATTATTCGGCTTAACTCGGGCTGGGGCGGGCCCAACAAAAGGCCCGCTACAGGAAGCTCAGGCCGAGCCTAGCCTGGCCTGGCCGCATGCTGAAAAAACAAGCTCGGACCCAGCCCAAACAAGAGAATAATCGACACGCACTCTAGCCGGGCCTCGTTAGAGCAACTCCAACAGAAGCTTACCCATAAATGGGTAAGCAAAACTCAGTTAGGTAAGAAGAGAGAAGGTATGGATAAGCCAAATGTTTCTACTTTTCTAACTTACCCATATACGTCTACCCAAAACTAGTATAAAGAAAAATCTGGATGTAGGACCTACTTGTCATTGGATCATTTATTTCTTTTTTTTATTTTTCTCTCCCTTTTCTTTCTTCTTCCCTATGACATGGCGGCACGACGTATGGCGGAGACGGGGCACGGCGGCGGCCTAGGCTAGGCCGAGCATGGCGGTGGGTAGAGTTGGGCGAGGCACGACGTGCGGCCGGAGATGGGCCACGACGGCGACCTAGGCTAGGCCGAGCATGGCGGTGGGTAGAGTTGGGCGAGGCACGACGTGCGGCCGGAGATGGGCCACGACGGCGACCTAGGCTAGGCCGAGCATGGCGGCGGGCTACCGGCGACCGTCCTCGACCGAATCGATGCAAGTGGTTGGCTGTAGGGCTCGAGGGGGTGCCAGGGGGAGGCGTACGGTGGCGGAGACGGCCTAGGTACGAAGTATTTCCCGCACTAGCGATGAGAGGAGTGCAGTGATGAGGGCTCGATTCCGGCCCAGAGGGCAGCGCTAGAGAGGCAGCGGCCATCGTGGATATGGGGGTGCGCTTGGGGCGGCGCGGGGAGGGTCATCGACAACCGGAGGCGTCAGGGACGGTGATGGCTGGCGCCGAGTAGATCAAGGGAGCTTCCGTGCGTGGCCATTGCAGCCTCCCGCCTCCTTTTGCTGACGTGGCAAACATATGGGTAAGAGTTTCATCTTACCCATATTTATGTCTATCTACTCATATATGGGTAGGAGGTGTCAAAATTTGGGTAATCACCCCAAAAAATTTCACTCGGGACCACTTATAGGTAAGCTATTGGAGCAGATTTTTTGTCCATCTTATCTATAAAAGTGATTTTTGACCTCTTACCCATATATGGGTAAGCTGTTGAAGTTGCTCTTATAACACATCGATTTGCTAATCCTGAGCCTGAATTGATTTATCGTTTGTTGATAACAGGGCCACGTTTGTTGCTAATCCTCATTATACAAGAACAAATGTCCATGCCTATAACTGGGCATTTTTTAGGATGGGTCGCGTCGGGCTTTGGGCCAGGCCAAAAAAAAGCCCAGGCACATAAAACTCGGCCCGAGCCCGGCCTTGCCCGGCTATCGGGCCTAAAATTCTGGCCTAGGCCTGGCCCAAGCCCGACCTGGCCGACAGTTGGCCCTAAAATTTCGGCCTAGGCCCGGCTTAAGCTGCACAGAATCGTCAGGCCATCAAGCGAGACCTTTCTTAATTTTCACTTTTCCTTGGCCCGAGCTCGGCCCGAGCTGCACAAAAATTTCGGCCTAGGCCTGGCCCGAGCCTGGCGAACTTCCACCGAGCCAGAAATCTACAGCATAGGCCCAGTCCAAGGGCCAAAATATCCCGGACCATCGGGCTTTTTTCAGGTCGGGCCGGTTTTTTATGCCCAGGTATGTCCATGCGTTTCTACGGGTTGATCGTAATTGTTATTGCACTCAGGGTGAAAATGTTGCGCCCAATATGGTACTAGAGTGTGCACCGACAAGACTAGATTAGGGTTGGAGAATATAAAGCCAAAGCAGCGTTGGCTTACGGCAAAATAAAAGTGATGTCGACGCCTCTGTCTCACAAGCCCGAAACACACAAACTTGTCTAATCTAAAATACCAACCAGAATAGAATCAACCCTAATATGTCCATGCCATGATCGAGGCATCATGGTTCCTATGTGTCCTATCTTTGGGCGATAGATTGATGAAGAAGGATCTCCCATTGTTAGCACCCACGGGTAGTGTATCAAGGCCCTAAAATTTCGGATCTCCTTGTGATGTCCTGGATCCAATCTGAGACCCCGAACAACATTCGGTCTCTAACTCACTGCTCAAAAACATCAAATCATTATGTGTGTCTCTCTACGGTTCGTGAACTATGCATACATGATTGAGACACCTCTCCTACCAATAACCATTAGTGGGATCTGGAAATCCATAATGTCTCCCACATATTTCTACGATGACTTCGTGATTGAATGAACCATTTACATATGATATCGATTCCTTTTGTCGCGTGATACTTTATTTATCCGAGGTTTGATCGTCGGTATCTCTATACTTAGTTCAATCTTGTTACTGATAAGTACTCTTTATTCGTACCATGATATGACATTTCTTGTGACCTAGTCACATGCTTGCAAGCCAATTGGATGACATTCTACCGAGAAGGCCCAGAATATATCTATTTGTCATATGGATGGACAAATCTCACTCTTGATCCATGTGCTTCAACACATACTTTTAGAATACCTATTGCCACCTTTATAACCATCCAGTTACGAAGTGGTGTTTGATGTCATCAAAGCATCCATCCGATGGTCGAAAGATTAGGTTACTATGTATTTGAAAGCTTGTAGCAAACGAACTCTAAATGACTTGATCTTATGCTAACTATAGGAGTGTGTCTATCACATCATTCTCCTAATGATATAATCTTATTATTAATAACATATAATGTCCATGATTAGGAAACCATGATTATATATTAATCAACAAGCAAGTTCAACAAGAGGTTTACTAGCGACTATTTTATATTTACAAAACACACAAGTATTAATATTTCCGGTTAATATAATTATAGCATGAAATGTAAACATTTATCATAAACACAAAGATATAATAATAACCATTTTATTATTGCCTCTTGGGCATATCTTCAACAATTACTTCTTCATACTCCTATGGAAGAGACTCCCTTTAGATATATCTTCACATATCCATAATCACCATATGAAAAGGCAAGTTTCAAACATTTCATATCTACGAGATGGCACAACTTGAATCTTGACTTCTCAATCTTGTATCAAATATTCTTTCTTCAATATGATAATGTCTTGAAGATATTCATGATTGCACACTCAATATGTTCTTATTCAAGACGTGCTTATCATAGGCTCAACTCACATGCATTGCTTATCATATAAATTTTTGAATTCAAACAGTTTTGTAGCTCAAACCATTTATCCGATTAAAAATACGTTTTCACCATTAGACTACTCGTGACGAGATCTTCGAAACTAGATCCCATACTGATATATTCAACAACTTTTTTCTCAGACCTAAAAGTTACCCATCCCGTTATACGTATGTAACAGGTAAATAACCCTCATTTTTAAGTAGAGATGTGTGATGTATTTTTTTCATGTAGTATGAAACTACTAATGTTATTAGTACTTGCTGCGCGACGGGCGTCCGGACAGACGCCTTATAGAGCGGGGCGTCCGATTCGGGTCGAACGTCCATACAAAAAGTATACTCCCACGAGCACTTACTGTGGTACGCCCACGATTTACTTCTTTCCTTGGCGGAGCACCCCCTCTATGAACTTCCTCTCTCCCAACCCCTGCCCGCGCCATCAACGCTGCTAACACCTGTCACCGGCGCTCCCTCCCAACCTCGCCCTTAGCTCGATCCAGTTTCTCTCGTGCCTGCGTCGCCGCCGGCTCTTCCTCCCAACCTCTGCGGCATCTCCCGACATCGGAGCTGCTGCGCGGGCATTATCTAGGAAATGAAGGAGAGCTCTGTGCCATCCTCCGGCGTGGCCTTCGAGCCCGGCAGCCGTCGGTCCGGTTAGCTTTAATCTTTACATATGGATAACTTTAATACTACTACAAGGTTAACTAATACACACTAGGATGTATTATTATTTTTGTTATATAGCACGGGGTAAGTTCAGCGTCAATATGTGGGTAACTTTAATGTTAACAAGTGAATAACTTTAGTGTTAATAGGTGGGTAACCTATAAATATTAGTATATGTTACTTTTGCTATAGCATGATATGAATTTAGTGCTAAGATATGGGTAACTTTAGTGCTAACATGTGGATAACTTTTAGGGATAATATATGGGTAACTTATACTAAAATGGATAAGTTTAGGGCCAGTAGTTGGATAACTTTAGTGTTAACAGGTGGATAACTTTTACATACTGCGGTATATAAATAGAGCATGTGGAGTAGCTTATGGATGATTTCAATGTTAATAGGTGGGTCACTTGTTTCTTATAGCAGGATGTGAGTTTAGTGTTAACAGGGGTAGCTTTTAGTGCTAATAGATGGATAACTTTAGTGCTAATAGGTGGATAACCTATAAATGTTAGTATGTATTACTTTTGCTATAGCATGGTGTGAATTTACTTCTAAGATATGAGTAACTTTATTACTAACAAATGCATAAATTTTAGGAATAACATATGGATAACTTATACTAGAATGGATAAGTTTAGGGCTAGTAGTTGGATAACTTTAGTGTTAACATGTGGATAACTTTTACATACTGCGGTATATAAATAAAACATGTGGAATAGATATCTAATATATTCATGTGGGTAACTCTTAAATACTGAGATATGTAAATACTACACCCCCTTTTCTATAACCCTCCCTCCCTCGTGCGACAGCGCTGCGCCGCCCCTAGGAGTCCCTCACCGCCATCCTTGACCCCCCCCCCCCTCGCACCTCCCTACTCTGCTGCTGACATCGCTGAGGATGCCGATGGGCTAAGCTCGTGAGGTGAGGAGGAGGTGGCGGTGTTGGCACTTTCCTATGTCAGCGGAAACTCGAGGAGGCAGTGTCATCCATCTTCTCCCCGTCCACTGCGGTGTTACAGGGTGGTGGCGGCCAGGCAGATCTCCGACGGTCGTTTGGGGTGGGTGGCATGGAGATGTCAACAATAGTTTTGTATTACATAGAAAAAATGCATTCACACAACTGTTCAAAAGAGGTGGATTATTTACTTGTTACATAGTGGGTAAGTTACATACAACAGTGTGGGTAACTTTTGGGTCCGAAAAAAAGTTATCGTAATATATCGACATGGGATCTAGTTTCGAAGATCTCATCACGACTAGTCTAACGGTAAAAATAAAATTTTAATCGGATTAACGATTTGAGCAACAAAATATTTTGAATTCGAATTTCCCTCCTGCAACTGTGTCTCACCGTGCATGGCCATCTTCGCCCGCTTATATTGATTAGAAGCGAACCTCGGAACACCAGTCAGATCGTTAAAATTAGCAGGCGCCAGTACGTTCTATGCCGGAAGAAAATGCGAACGTTACGTCGAGCCGGTCAGCAGTGGATAAAATGCTTTCTGTGTAGTGCCAATCCCCAGCCCTGCTTCTGAAACGTTTTTCAAAACTCCTTAATTACTCTCTCTTTTTCGATGTTTTAGATTTGTGAAGAAAATATATCTAGACTTGTTTTAGTGTCTAGATTTATTTTAAACCTAAGTAAACTTATACACTAAAATTAGTCTAGATACATTTGCTTCATAAAGCTAAAATATCTTATATTTTAACACGGAGGGAGTACATCTCTGCTCCTGCAAAACTCTGAACCGCGCAACGGCTGAGTGGACTCTACGGGCATTGTTCCTCTTCTGCTGTTACATCAGTTCATTGATTTGCACACTCGAAATGCTTCTAGAGCCAGCTGACTATCTTTACCGCCGAGGACTTACCATCGAGCTGCATGTCAACTGTCAACCAAATTACAACCGCTCTGTTCGTTTTTTCAGGGGCAGAGACAAGCCGATGTCCCCTTTTTCTCCGTCCTTGAATTCAAAACCTCAAGCCTCCGGAAGTCAGCTGGCGGGAATTTACCGGCCGGTCTCCATGCCGATGAATGGCCGGAGTGGACGCCGTGATGTACCGGCCGCGTATCGATCGCTACAGAAGCACGTAGTACCAGGTTTGCTCCTCGGCGGCGTCGCTGTTCGTGATAGTAAGCCACTCAATCATGTCGCGGAGCACAATGCACGGATCGCTTTCTTCGGATTTTATTGCTAGGTCGTACTTCGCGGGAGCCGCCCGTAGCTAGCGCTTGTCCCGGCGTACTCGTAGCTCGGCTCGATGAACATCGTCGCCGGCTACTTTCAAGAACCTTTGAGTTGAAGGCGTCCGAGTCCGACCCAGAGAAACCATCCGGGGTGATCCTCTGGCTACTTACACGAAGAAGAACAAATGTCAACCGTTGGACTACTCCTCATGTCGCCGCTGACTCGGGCGTCAGAAGGGCGCCTTTTACTTTTAGGCCGTTTCACTATCTTCTTCTTTTTGGCTCGTGCCAATTGTACTCAGGTTCTACATCAGTAACTTCCGAAGCAACACAGCTTGACTTTGCTACCACCCCTTCTGACTTGGGTGTTGGGATGACGAGTAGGCAATGCGCATACCAATGTTAACATACACGGCTAGGCGTAGCATACACGGTGAAGTGAAGATACAAAACAATGCCAACGAATGCCATATATATGGGTGACCAAGTTATTTCCAATATTCAGTCTGCTTTTATCAAAGACGGGTTTATTTTAGATAGTGTGGTTCTTTTCTAAAACTTTGCCTTACATACATAGAGAAAAGAAATCATGAATATTTCTAAAGATTATTTTGAAAACGCGTACGATAATATCAATTGGGAATTCATGTTTTATGTGCTGGATATGAAACGGTTCCTGAACAACTTTATTTAGTGGACCAAGGCAGTGGTTAATAATTGTAAAGTTTGCATTATGATAAATGATAAATTTAGAACATTATTCCAAACTTTATAATTGTAAAGCCCTTCAACATTAATTTTATGTGCAGTCGATGTTTTCCTTCTTAATTACTAAAAAGGTAAGTGTTTTCCTTATAAAATAATGTGGACCCTCAAATTACCTTTCAGGATCAAAGTACTCTATTGGTTAGGATCAGAAACAGAATTCTGTCCAAGGAGAATCTAAAGAGAAAAGGATGGAAAAATAAGAATTGTGTGAGTTTTGCGAAGATCGTGAGACCCTTGAACAGTTGTTCTTTATGTGTCCTCTAGCAAAGTATATTCGGGGTGCTGTAAGTGTATCTCTAGGAGTTAACTCTATACCTTCATGATTTGGTGATTTGTACTGAATGGTCCAATGCCTTTTCAGGTAGAGATATGAAAGAAAAGATGTTAGGATATGTTGTTGCTATCTCCACCATATGGAAAACGAGAAATAAAATTTTCTTTCAAAGAATTTAACCTGGGGATATTGTACTAACGTTATCCTTTTCGCATGTAATTTCATAAACTTCTGGGAGAAACTTCAGAAATACAGACTTCGAAGGCTTCTATTATAGGGGCTAGTAGAATGCGCAAGTGGCATGGGAGATCTGTGTACAAGAACATGACTGGAATCGCGTGAGAAGGAGGATAGATGCAGGGGTGAACCTAGGTATAACCGAGTGGGGGCCTAGGCTCCCACTCAAAATTTGAATCCCTTTGTATTTGTGCATGTTTTGAATAAAAAAATCTGAAACTCTGCAATTTTATAGAAGGTGTGCCCCCAGTCAAATGATGTGCCCCCAGACGTAATTTTTCTTCTGGGTCCGCCATATGCATAGTCTTTTGTCGTACTCTTCTGGTGATAATATGCGGATTTACAAGTTTTCTCTATAGTGGATCATGGTCCGCAATGTCTTTGTATTCTGAAGATACCTCGGTGCTGTTGAGAACCATCTTGTATGTTTTTATCTTTGGTGTCATTCTAGTTTTAGTTTGGTAGTCCCGGTTCTTATGTTTTTGTTGACAAGAGCAGGGGTTTGTCCTGTTGTTTATCTAGCTTTGGTCCTGGATCTTGTAACACGAGACTTCTCTAATTTCTTAATTGAAATTAGGAGCTAGTGGGGGCTCCTTTCCTAATAAAATATTACCTTATTTAGTGGTATTTCTACCAAAATATCACTTTGCTTGTTTTGTTTATATATGACCGACATGTTACGTCGATCTGGCGTGACAAATTATGTAAAGATCGGAGGGTGTCGTTGACGATCATGTCCATACTTAGCTTATCCATTTGTTCCATTCTTCATTGTTGTCCTGATATTTTTGAATCCCAATCATCGAAAAATGAGGGACAAATTCTTCTAAAGGGGTAACCTAGACTATTTTTCACTCGATGGGTAATTAGTGTCACAAATACATATCTAGGTTAACACAACAGACCACCTAGCCAGAAATTTCTAGATGAGTAAATTTGTTGAAATCTATCTGGATTGATAAGGGTATTCTTCACTATGACCTAGCTAGATAGATGATTGTTGGAGAGATGAAGATTAATTTGTTAGAGGGCATTTTGGCCATTCTTGTCCTTGCCACACCATTTGGTATGCCTCTTCTTGATGTTTTCGAGCACGTTATCCAGATCGTCTTGCGCGCCAACAATGTCCGCATCTTGACTTGTCATGATGAAGGACACATGTTACCATACATTTCATTTTATGGATTGCTATTTCTCATTTGTCTAGAATTTTCGTAAGTCCCGCCGAGCTTAGTCATCATATTTGTCTATCAATTCGCGTTTGCTTGTTTTTATGTTGTATGTACAATGTTTCATGTTTTTATTGTGCGGTAGAGATATAGTTATTTCTCAGTTGGCACTAATTACCGTCCGATCAGGATACCTTTTGTATTACGATTCACGTCGAAGTTCGAAGCATGCACTGCAACGTCAACTCATGCTAGATGGTTTACCGCAAAAATAAACTCGTGCTAGATGGTAGCCAGGCGATTTTTTCCTTGATCGCACGTTGTCCAATAGAACAAGTTGCCAGAGCTTGAAGTAGCCATTCAAACATTGCGGTTATTTTGCGAGAGCAGACGGTCTTTCCCTCTCATCTGTATTTCCTGGTCTAGAGTACGTACATGTGAAAGCCAATATACCTGCGTACGTACTATTCCACTACGTTCCACGGGTCTACTTTATGTGTTTTACTTTTCGTCTTTGCCTTAAACAGTGCCCTAGCTAGACAATTCATAATTCAACGTGCCAAAGATGGAAGTAAAACTGTCAAAGTCAGCTGTAAACACAGCCACTAACCCACACGCCGTCAGGCAGAAACCGGCCGTGCATGCAGGTCTGACACCCAGCTGCAGGTCACTGATAATCCAACACTGCACAGACAAATTCTACCTCGAACCTGTCCGATGACCTCACGCGCTTAGGAGCAAGGGCAATAGTATAGCCAACTACTGCCTATAAACCATGTTCATGTCATCTAGAGTCAATTTAATAGCCAATATGCACAATAGCTAGAGGTAAACATATACATTTTATTAATATATGGTCCACTTTACACCCTCATATACCTAGGAGCACTGGCTCTAACTAAGAGTTCACTCCTCTTCTCTTTCCTCTTCTCTCTCATCCAACTAAACACAAATATACTATTTTAAGTTTTATAGCCTGCTGACTAAACCTTATTG
Source organism: Avena sativa (assembly GCA_916181665.1). NCBI lineage: Eukaryota > Viridiplantae > Streptophyta > Magnoliopsida > Poales > Poaceae > Avena > Avena sativa. The sequence continues at coordinate 156,606,654 of OV702294.1, read as the reverse complement.
TACTTGCTCTAATAAAAAGTTGGCCGTTGGCACGCCGTGGTTCTAGAATCCAGCGCATGCAAGTGTGCCAGGATCTTTTCACATTTTCTGTTGTGTAGTCCGTTCGTTCTTGGGACGATGATAGTGCGAACCAATCGTACTGGTTCATACTCCCTAGCTCCGTTTAGAAATATAAGATATTTTAGGTTTGTGAAGAAGATGTATATAGACACCTTTTAGTGTATAGGTTCAATGAATCTAGACACTAAAAGATGTCTAGATACATCTCATTGACACTAAAAGATCTTTACAAACCTAAAACATGTTATATTTCCAAACGGAGGGAGTACAATGCTTGGTGGAATTTCTGAAGAAATTAGCGGCGGTACGTCGGTGTGTATATCAGCTCTGTAAGTGTGGGAAGTCAGGAACTGCTGTTTGTTACGGTTTGTTCCCATGGAAGAATGGTTAGCATATGTTCCAACAGAAGGAAAGCGAAAGGAAGGAACAAGCTGAACACGTATCTCTATCGCGCACGTACGGTCGGAGATGCTCAAGAGAAAGTTCAGCTCTGTAGCTGTGGATTTCCTGGAGCGCATAAATGATGGTGTCGTCGTAACCTCCAATGTCCAATCTAGCGTAGTACGTCTCTTGACCTGGAGTCTGTTCGGTGCTGATATGGACAGCTCGTAGTCGCAGACTGACGCACCACGTTAACGTACCGTTTGCATTCTTCCTCGCAGCTTTACAACATCATCAGGATTCAAGAAGCTGCAGGGCGGTTGCTTGTGAAGTCGGATCGGCAAGGGTGCCACGGAATCAATCTTACAATCGCTGATACTCCCTCTGTTTTATAATATAAGATATTTTATTTTGTAAAAAAATTGTATCTAAACGTCTTTTAGTACTCTTTTAGTATGTAGGTTCGAAGAAACTCACTTTAAATCTATACACTAAAAAGTGTCTAGATACATTACCTTTACAAACATAAAATATTTTATATTTTAAAATAAAAAGGGTATTAGGTAGTAATATAAACAATGTTCTTCATCAAGCTGAGAATGGTACGGTTAGTAATGGGCCTTTTGGTGCGGTTATCCTGTGGGGTCGACTGGTTTGGACGAAAATAGGGCAAACTATTTACTGAAGCGGAGCAAGGCGGGTTTAGCAGAATAGCGGACTGGATTGGTGCGGTGTGGTCTAGGAAAAAACATACAAAACGGCTGAACCCGTAGGTTCAACCCGTGGATTCAACCGCGTATCACTTTCCTGAGATGCAACACTATAGCTAGCAGGCGTTCATGGGCTAGCTATCTTGCATGTGTGAATCGCCGAGGCCAGCTATCCCAGCAACCATGGGTTGAACCCGCACGTTCAGGCCACATTCTGCTATGGAGCGGGGCAAGTGCGGGTGTAAAAATCTTGCGGGGCGGAGTGGTGTGGGTTTAGGATAGAAATTAATGTCTTGGACTGGATTAGTAATTAGGTTAAGTGCATGCGGTGTGGACTGGATAAGGTGTGGGTTTTGCCCCATTCTCACCTTGAATTCTTCACATGAGCATTAATCTGATGCGATGCAGAATACACATGCATGCCTCCACAACAACACCGTCGAAACCTTCTCCAGAGGCCGAGAATGCACGCGAGACGTTACGACCAATTGTCATGAACAAAGGACCTGTGCATGCAACAATGATCTTCAAATATCACTCGCAACCTTTCGCAACACCCCAAGACAAGGTTGGTCCTGGCTAAGGGCATCTCCACCGGACCGGCTCATCTGATCGGACCAAACAGTTCGTTTCTATCCGTTTGAGTGGCTCACATGGAACAAGATATTTAGACAAATGATCAGAGAGCATAAATTAAGGGAGATATAAAGAGTGTGCGTTAGGGTCTTCCTACGAAACGATAAGCATAGAAAAACGTTTTACTGAAATTTTCCAACATCACAATCATATGATCCAAAGTGCACTTTATATAAGAAAAACTTATCCAATAACTAGTGTTCTACAAAGTTTTCTATGCATGGAAATTCTAGGATCGAGAATGGACTTCATGAGGAGTAGTAGGTGCCCAAGGGCCTGTGTTGTCTTCTCAGCGTATATTTCACGTCTTGATGAAGCTCAAATTCATATATCTTCCAATTATCGGTTAGATTCCGGCCGGCACCAGCTAAAAGTTGAGGAAATCAACAATATCGGTGTGTGATGGACTTGTTCGTCCACATAAATACGGTTATTGACTCGTGACGTTATCTGTTCCGTGCTTGACATGTCCGGCCGGCCGGCTACCTTTAACCAGTCCACAGTCATCAACTCGATCCAGCTTCATTAGTTTAATCACTTCCGAATCAGATCTAGGTAATCATCCGAGCTCATTATTTTTAGCTACACACAGGCTCTGGGGAACCACCACGTGTACACGTTGACGGTTGACCATATATCATGTGGATTAGCATCTTCTCGTACTTGAGTAGTGAAAGAATCTGCTAGGACCTCTAGTGGTCGATCTAGGGAGTACACGAGAGATGTAGCTTACCATCGGCCTTAGGCGTCGAGGATGAGCTCGCCATCTGACTCGTCGGAGTGGTGGCGGCGGAGAGGGGGTGATTCCCGCCGCTACAGCGCAAGCCGATCGGTGGCTAGGGTTTGGGTTTTCGGTGGGGTGAGTGGGCACGACGAACCTTGGCGTTCGTGCCCCCGGCCCCCACCTCTATTTATTGCGCTGCGCGACGGGGTCCTACCAACGATTGCGACGTTGGGCGCCCCCGATCAGGGCGCGAGTCCAAGGTTTGTTCGGGCCGTTGGGCCCGAACGGGAGATCAACCTAACATTCTCCCCCTTGATCTCATCTTTCACTTAACTTATACTTTAAACTTATACTTTGGTACCTATTTCATCACAGATCAACATATAGAGCATGTCTCGTCATAATGGTCAGTTACGCACCATCGATTCAACAGTCACTATACACCTCTCTATTTTGAAACAGATTCTTGTACTAGGCCCTTAATATCCAGGTATCATAGGCTTTCCCTTAAACCCATGCCGGCTAAGTGTTCTCTGAACACACTGGGTGGTAAGCCTTTTGTGAGCGGATCCGCGAGCATCTCTTTTGTACTTATATGCTCTAAACTTATGGTATGATCCTAGATTCTTTCTTTCACAACATAAAACTTAATGTTAATGTGTTTGACAACAACACTTGACTTATTGTTGTGAGCATAGAATACTGCTGGTTCATTGTCGCGGTACATCTTGAGTGGTCTTTGAATGCTGTCTACCACTCTCAACCCGGGTATAAACTTCTTCAACCAGTTTGCCTGCCCCGTGGCCTCATAACATGCTACATACTCAGCTACCATCGTGGACGATGCCGTGATGGTTTGCTTAGAGCTTTTCCACGATATAGCTCCACCTGCGAGAGTAAACACATATCCTGACGTGGATTTTCTTTCATCTACATCTCCCGCATAGTCTGCATCTGAATACCCTTCTATCTCAAGAGAATCAGTTCTTCTATATGTTAGCATGAGGCCTTTTGTGCCTTTTGCATAACGCAATGCCTTCTTCACCATTTTCCAGTGGTCTATTCCTGGATTACTTTGGAATCTGCCAAGTACCCCGGTAACAAAAGCTAAGTCAGGGCGTGTACACACTTGAGCATACATCAAGCTTCCGACAGCAGAAGCATATGGAACCGCTTTCATTTGATCGATCTCATATTGGTTCCTGGGACACTGAAAGTTCCCAAATCTTTCGCCCTTGACTATAGGAGCAGGCGTAGGATTACTCGCATGCATACTATATTTCTTCAGAATCTTCTCCAATTATGCCTTCTGCGATAACCCTAAAATCCCCTTTTGTCTATCTCGGTGAATTTCAATTCCTAGAACGAATGAAGCTTCACCAAGATCTTTCATATCAAAGTTTGAGGACAAGAACTTCTTCGTCTCCAGTAGTAGACTAACATCACTACTAGCGAGTAGAATGTCATCCACATACAGGATAAGGAAAATGAATTTCCCATTCTTGAACTTTGCATATACGCAGTTGTCCTCCTCATTCTCATCAAACCCAAACTTCCTTACTGTTTCATGGAACTTCAAGTACCATTGCCTGGAGGCCTGTTTTAGTCCATAAATGGACTTTCTCAGACGACATCCCATGCGCTCTTTTCCTTCCATAACAAAACCCTTGGGTTGTGCCATGTAGACATTTTCTTCCAAGTCTCCATTTAGGAATGCCGTCTTTACATCCATCTGATGCAATTCTAAATTGTAGTGTGCCACTAAAGCCATTATGATTCTAAAAGAATCCTTACTTGAGACTGGAGAAAATGTCTCATTGTAATCTATTCCTTCTCTTTGGGTGAAGCCCTTAGCAACAAGTCATGCCTTATATCTTTCAATGTTCCCTCTAGAGTCACATTTGGTTTTGTAGACCCATTTACAGCCTACCGTTTTGGCTCCTTTAGGAACTTCTTCTAAATCCCAGACTTTGTTGCTACTCATGGATCTCATCTCATCTTCCATGGCTTCAAGCCACTTCGATGAGTGAGGACTTTTAATGGCTTCTTCAAATGTGGTGGGATCACCCTCCATTTGAACTTCTTCACTGACATAGATCTCAAAATCATTAGGAATAGCTGGCTTTCTAGTTCTTTGAGACCTTATAAGGGCCTCACCTTCTGGCACATTCTCGGTGTGGGGCTGTTGCGGCTCCCCCTCATCTGTGGTAACGGGGTCTTCATTTTCATTCATTGTTACCACAGGAGAACCAACAGCAGGTGTCACATTGACATTGTCATGTGTCGGTGCAGCAGCAGGTATCGAGAAAAATGGTTCCTGAATCATCGGAGTGGGTGCATGCACCCGCTTCTCCTCAAGGTTGATTTCTCGGGATACCGTGCTCCCCCTGATCATCTGATCCTCCAGAAACACAGCGTGTCTCGTTTCTACAAACTTAGTGTATCTGTCGGGACAGTAGAAACGATAGCCTTTGGACTTATCTGGATAGCCAATAAAATGGCAAGTCACTGTCTTGGGATCCAACTTCCCAAGGCTTGGGTTGAAGAGCTTTGCCTCAGCTGGGCAACCCCACACTCGCAAATAATTGAGTGAAGGTTCGCGACTAGTCCATAACTCATATGGTGTTTTAGACACCGATTTACTTGGGACTCGATTAAGTATGTGAATGGCGGTTTTTAACGCCTCCATCCACAAACCAATCGGTAAGGTGGAGTAACTTAACATACTTCTCACCATATCCATCAAGGTACGGTTTCTTCTTTCAGCTACTCCATTCTGCTGAGGCTCGCCCGGTGTTGAATACTGGGCGACTATACCATGTTCCTGTAGAATCCTCGCAAAAGGTCCCGGAACTTGGCCATATGGGGTATGCCGGCCGTAGTATTCGCCTCCACGGTCGGACCTTACTACTTTAATCTTTAAACTATGCTGATTTTCCACTTCAGCCTTAAATATCTTGAATTTATCCAGTGCTTCTGAACGTTCTTTAATAGGATAAATGTAACCATAACGCGAATAGTCATCCGTGAATGTTATGAAAGAGTCATAGCCATCCACAGATGTCACAGGAAACGGACCGCATATATCCGTATGAATTATTTCTAGTACTCCTGTGCTTCTTTTGGCGCCTTTCTTAATGTTCTTTACAAACTTTCCTTTAATGCAATCGATGCATTGCTCTGAATTTGAAAATTCTAGAGGTGGAAGAATTGATTCTTTTACTAAGCGTTCTATTCTCCCCCTCGAAATATGGCCTAAACGACAGTGCCATAATTTCGATGAGACTTCATCAATTCTTTTCCTCTTACTCTTTCCATTCAGGGATGAGGAGGCATTCTGATTCTCAACGCTTATTTCATTCACATTCTCACAGAGTGATAATAAATAAAGCTTGTCTTGTCTGAAGGCAAGACCAACAATCTGATTATTCAATTTGATTTTACATTGACCATCGCCAAAATGGCAAGCAAAACCACAGTCGTCTAAGCGCGACACACTTATCAAGTTTCGATGCAAAGAGGGTACATAAAGAACATCTACTAATAAAAGTACAAAGCCATTCGACAACTCTAAAGGAAGATCTCCAATGGCTTCGACTTCAGCTTGAACGCCGTTTGCTACTTTAATACTTCTTTCTCCTCTTTGCAGGGTCCTTCTCATACGGAATCCCTGTAATGAATTAGCAACATGAACAGTCGCACCTGAGTCAATCCACCAAGTAGATTTTGCATAACTTAAAAATAAGGATTCATCAACAAAGGTAATTAAATCCTCACCGTTCTTGCACATATGCTTCAAGAAAGCCACACAGTCACCCATGTAATGGCCCTTCTGCTTGCACCATCTGCAGGTGTCCTTGTCCACTTCCTGTGCCTGATGTTCAGGAGCCTTTCCATGTGTCCTGTAAGAAGAGGGATGCCCCTAAGGTTTCCCTTGGGGCTTGGAACCCTGAAAGTTCCTCTTCTTGGTTGGGCTCAAGTAGTTCACGGAATCACCGGACTGCCCCTTCAGCCTCTCTTCCTCCTGGACGCACATGGCCATCATCTTGTCGATGCCCCACGTTTCTGGCTGTGCATTGTAGTTCACAGCAAAAGCTTCAAACTGGTTTGGCAGCGAGGCAAAGATAAGATGAATGATGAACTCATCTGGAAGCTCCATGCCCATAGGCTTGAGCTTGGAAGACATGTTGCTCATTCGCAAGATGTGGTCCCTAACACCACCACCAGTGTATCTTGTGGTGACAAGCTTCTTGATGAGTGAGCTTGCATAGGCCTTGGAGGACCCAGTAAACTGACTCTCTACCCTTTTCAGGTATTCACTGGCTGTGGTGCACTCTGGGATTGCTCCCCTTATAGCTTCTATGATGGAGCTCTTAATGACCATTAGGCACTTCCTATTGGAAGAGTCCCACTTTGCACGCTCAAGGTCGTACTTCATTCTTATCGGAGCATGGTCACTGACCCTTTTCTTAAAGTCCTCTTCATTTTCTTTTTCGCCCCTGACGGGGTCGACAGGTTCTTTAGGACAGGCTTCAATCAGTGCCAAGTCTAGGTCAAGCAGAGCAAGCCCCATCTCTACCTTCTCTCGCCATGAGCCGTAGTTCCCTCCGTTGAGGGGCTCAATGGCCGAGATAAAGCTCATATGATTGCCTGAAAGCAAAACATCATTAAAACGAGTTAATTCAACGTTGGTCAAATTAAGACATGAAACTTCTCCATATTAATACTACATCACCGTTGGGCAGAAATATAACTAACATGGATAAAACTTACTATTCATAGTGAAAATTTTACTAACAACGTTGGTTGTCAAATAAAATAAGCACTATCAAAAATTAAAATCTTACTCTATTGCATTTAAGCAATTAATTCTTGCAGCGGAATAATCATGAATAAAGATTGATAATCTTTTACTTCTTTACTTAGTTTTTACTGTTACTTTACTATTTTTCTACACAAAATTTCGTTGGACAATTTTGCTATAGAAAAATGGGTGAAAAACTACCAAACAAAACAGCAAAAACAACTTCTAAAAATAAATACAGACAAAACTGTGCTTAAAATGCCCTTTGGGCCTGCTCAGTGGGCGGAAAGCAGCGGCCCACGGCCTGCCGCGCCGCTCGCTTATCTACCGCGCGCGCAAGCCGTAGCAGCTGCGCTATGCGCCGGCGGCCTAGCAGTGGCCCATGGCCCAAAATACGCCCAGCGCCCCGGTTGATCTGGAGCGTCCATCGCTCCAGACTTAGATCGGACGGCGCAGCGCGCGCGTTGGAGGATCAAAAAAAAAGGGTGCCCCCCGACCCCCAGGGAAAACCCTAGGCCATTTTCCCCTCACCTCCCCCGCGAGTCACTGCTCTCTGGCGGCGGCTCTGTCTCTGTGAGCATGGCGAGGCGGCCGTGCCGCCCGGCGAGGCGCCGGCGGCGAGCCCCTCCCTCTCCAGATGCAACCCCTCCTCTTCTTTCTCTCTGTCTGCTAGCCCCTCCACTCTGTGCCCATCCACCACCACCCTACCCCGCAAGCAGCGACGCAGCGTAGGAGACGGCGGCGGACGGCGGCGTCCCCCTGCCCCCCTTGCCGGTTGTGCGTCCACCCGAGGGTGGGCGCACCGCCGTCAAGCGGTGCAGTGGCGGCGCCCTTCCCGGCGGCGGCCGGTGGTTTCTCTGAGATGGGCTGGGGGATCTGGGGCTGCCCCTTTCTTTTTCCTTTTATTTTGCTTCGATTCGGGGAAGAGGGGACTAGGGGAATACGGGATCTAGGGGTTTTCCTTTCTTTCTTCCCGAAAAATTTCGGTTGGTTCTTCCTTAGTTCTTTCGATCTGAGATCGATTTGGATCCGGGGAGAGTGGATCTGGGGCCTATTCTTTTGTTTGGTTCTTCCCGAAAAGAAATTCGGTTGCATCTTAGGGGTTAGGGTTTCGATCTGATGGGGTGTTCTTCTTCCCGACCTCGGCTTGCCGATGCGTCGGGATCGAGAGGAACGGCGCGGCCTCGCGGCGGCGCTTCTAGAAACCCTAGCCTCTAACTTCTTTCTTTTCTTTTGAATTTGATCTGCCTCGACTAGATCAACCATCCTAGTTGGCTCTGATACCATTGAAAGAATCTGCTAGGACCTCTAGTGGTCGATCTAGGGAGTACACGAGAGATGTAGCTTACCATCGGCCTTAGGCGTCGAGGATGAGCTCGCCATCGGACTCGTCGGAGTGGTGGCGGCGGTCAGGGGTGATTCCCGCCGCTACAGCGCAAAGCCGGATCGGTGGCTAGGGTCTAGGATTTTCGGTGGGGTGAGTGGGCACGACGAACCTTGGCGTTCGTGCCCCCGGCCCCACATCTATTTATTGCGCTGCGCGACGGGGGCCCACCAACGATTGCGACGTTGGGTGCCCCCGATCAGGACGCGAATCCAAGGTTTGTTCGGGCCGTTGGGCCCGACGGGAGATCAACCTAACAAGTAGATCCTAAACTATCTGTTAGGATCTATACACAAAGTACACTGCTCGCCGGCATCTGCTACGTGGAACAAAAGTACCATCTAAAATGGAGACTAATTTCTACAGTGCACATGTGCCAGCGTACACCTGTTCATTCTGAAGGGAAGATGTGATAGCAGAATCTGTACCAAGTACTGTTCGCTGCGATCATTTTGACTTTTGACTTGGAAAAACATTGATTTGTGGATAAGATGGAACGCACCAGAAAAGTTATATATTTATTAAATGCACTCGGGTGCCTGTGGTCAATGTTCAAGCAATCTAGAAACGCACATCAAGTGCAATATACGAGAGCTCGTTCTTTTGGCTCGTACGTGTAAATGCATCCGTTATAAATGATCCATTGAAAATGTATTTCTATTTGTCAAAAGATTCTAAACGGAAATATTGTGTGCACATCTGGACATTCTATGTTGGCACATAAAATTTTGCGAGAAAAAATCTTTTTAACTTGTCTAGAAGATAAAATAATGTCTTGTGAGGATGTTTACTGAGAAATGTTTTTTCAGATTTTTTCACAACTTTTAAATATGTATTTAGAAAATAGGTGCATCGTAATCCATGAGCCAAAGAGGATTTATCAGTTTCGCTCTCTATTTCGGCATGTTTCCAGTTTACAAAACCTAGAGGGCTAGAAATATGTTTTTTTCTTCTAGGAAGTGCATGAGTGCCCGGGGTTATATAGCCCTTAGGTCCGTTCAAAAAAATATATAGCCCTTAGGTAAATGCCAGTCTCTCCAACTTTTATCGTGATGATAATGAAATTTTATTTAGGTATAACCCGTATAACCTCACTAAGAAAATTATTAATTTGAGTCAATGTACACCAACGTACGCAGCAAAAGTAATATCACATCATTTTCTTATTGTTTAGGAGAGATCGAAATCCATGTTTCTGTGTATAACACAGACCATACCATATCTCGCCTGCTTAAGTTCCAAAGAAGGTGTTCCCGTCGAATCATGCGGTTGTCTAACTAAAACCGGCTTATATGTAATTATCCGTCTCTTAACTAACCGTCAGCTGCGGGAACCCCAACGTCGGGTGCGCCGACGACAGGGGCGACATGCCACCGAGCAAGGCATCCCAGTCCTGCTCCCAGCCGGAGCTCGACGGCGTCGGAGGAAGCCCTCCATCCGGCATCGTGGCCGACGACGTCATCGTCGAAGACGCTGTCCCCGTCGACATGGATGATCGCGTGTCCCACGACGACCCCTGGACGGACGACGGCGATGGCGCTTCGGTCTTCGCTGCCTTGTTTATCAACACCCCGACCACCTCCACGTCCGTGTCCTCCTCCTGTGATCTCTTCCGTTTGTTCGTCGCGCCGCCGGCGGTGTCCGGCGACGCCGGAGCGGGAGGCGCCCACAGCTCGGCGCCGCGGGTGCCGACCTCATTGGGGAAGTTGAGAATGGCTTTGGCGCCGCGCATCCGGAACGCGGCGCGGTCGTAGGCGCGCGCGGCCTCCTTGGAGGTGTCGTAGGTGCCGAGCCACACGCGGGAGCCCCGCCGCTTCGGGTCGCGGATCTCCGCCGCGTACTTGCCCCACGGACGCTGCCGCACGCCGCGGTACTTGCGGAAGTCATCCTCTGCCGCCGCCGCCGGTGCTGGTGGGGCGGCAGCAGCACCAGCCCACCCGAACGCGCCCGGTCCGGCCGGCAGGGAGACGGCCAGCGCCGATGGCGGCGCCCACACAGTAGACGGTTCGCCTCCGAACTGTATCAGCACCGGCTCCGGAGCACGGGAGGCCACTTCGCCGACATCCGCAGCTGGAACACGGCTCACGTACTCGTGCGCCAGGTCGGTGTAACCTTGCATCTGCTGCTGCGGGAAGAACGACATGGGCTGGTACCCAGCTGGTTCGGCCGTCGAAGGTGGCAGCACGGGGACGTTGACCTCATCGCAGAAAGGGCCCTGACTACCTGCCGTCGCTGGGACACCACCATCGCCGCCGAGGAGGTGCTCGCGGATGAGGTCGAGGGCGAAGTCGTCGACTTCGCCGGCGAACTCCATGCTGCTTAGTTACCGTTTGTCTTCCTTGATGGCCGTCGAACCAAGGAGAGATTTGCGTGTTTCCCTGTGTTGTACTAGCCTTGTTGGAGTTTGTTCTAGACTTGTTGAGGACAAAGCGAGGGGTGGTGGCGCACGTACTTGTAGGCGGCAGCAAGCCAAGAAAATCTAATGAGATGGGAAGGCCTGTGATTCCAGGCTCGACCGCTCGGTCATCTCATTTGACCAGCACAACTTTATGCGGTTTTTTACGGGTCCCACTTTGGGGCTTCAAGGTCGTTGTCGATCTCGTCACTCGCTGGATCCAACCAGCTCTACTGGCAAGCAGTACTAGGGAACTTTTTTTTAAAGAAAGATTTGTATCTATTCTATGAGTTCACAAGCAATACAAGGCACACAAACATAAAAAAAAAATCGAGATCCTTACACCACCTAACGACCACTACTGCCGCCAAAACGAGCTACCGACACGCCGTTGTCGCCGCTCTCTTGCCGAAGCCGGCCTGGCGTTGTTGATAACAGAAGTTTTCGTGCACGTGCCCCACCAGCGCCCCAAAGCTGAACTCGTCGTTGTTGAACACTTGAATTGATCCAAAACTTCAAACACCAAACAGATAACACATAGACTAGACGAGATCAACCACTCCATAGAAGCAGCGACAAGACGAATCCCCGCCCTCCTCGACGCCACCGACGAGATCACCGCGGAGGCGGGTATACCTTATTCTTGTTTCACACAACATCGCCATAGCCACCATAGTGTCGATGCCGGTTGACCAAACTCTAACTTTAGGGACCATTCTATAGCATCGAGCGCAGGTCCGAGGTCCCCACCCCTCCCGCCACCGGAGCGACAAGTAGAGAAGGCGGGGACGGCAAAGACGAGGCGTGGATGCCAGCGGTGGGCTAGGGTTCCACCCTAGCCGCCGCCTCTATTTCTTTTTGTGGGAGGAGAGACACGTCTGTAACTAGGGATTGTGCACACGCAATGGCTCCCAGTTCAATTTTGCTGCATTCACCATGTTCTATGAACTTTGTGGGTATTTTCCCTTTTCAAACTCGTATAGTCATACTTGATGAGATACTAATCTAATAGTCTCCACCCCCGACATCGTCCTCCTTGTGGCGACCCAAGACAACCCTAGCCCTACCGCCGACCCTCCCCACATGCCATCCTTATTTTCGTTGAAAGTCAATTTCGTCGCCAATGGTGGTTCCTGCTCCAAAGGGTTGGATGTCCTCCGGCAGATGGTCGAATGCGCGATGGAGATAGGGAACCAGGGGTGTGCACTCAAAGGTTATAGACAACTATGGCCGTGTGGACGACACAGCAGATGGATCTGGAGATGGCAGTGGTCTACTGATCTGAGCGCATTGACCACAGAGCTTTTCCTTTCACGACGAAATGTGTCATCAATTGCGCGGCGGCAGGCTTCCTTGTCCAAAACCAGTGTGGTTCTGGTGTGATTGTGAGGCGAGCCCCGTGTCTCAAGACCTAGTTTGATGACCCCACTCCTGAGGTGTCCCATGAGGTGGTCTGTGACATCCCGCCTAACCAGCTGTTTGTTTCGATGAGAGATGTCCCTTTGTCGGCAATTCAACATTGGAGTGGATCAAAGGTGGTGTGGCTATTGCCATGAGCAAGAATGCATGATCGCGAGGCCCTCAACCTTCTTCTGACGTCTTCTCTAGTGTAGTATGAGGGACGCGGGTTCTCTCGGTGTCGGGATCCGTCTTACGATAAATCCTCAGCTGGTAAAGTAGTTGTTGGATATCGTCCTCCTCGAAATTTTTCATGATTTAGGAAACGGTTCATTTTTTTCAATATGTTGTTTAAATGTTTAATGCAGGCTCCAATTTGGGGTCGTTGTCGACCCCGTCACTCCCCGTGCAATGGTTAATTTCAAGATGCTGCACTATCGAGCAGTAGTGGGGTTCATCACTCGACCGGAATTTTTCTTTTTTGCTGCAGGAATGTTCAGTTAGTTTTTCGTTTGAGTAGGAGATTGTTCAGTTAGCTAACCTCATAGTTAGCAGGTCACCAAGTAGTGAGAATTTTCCTCGTCAAACATATATATAGGCACGCAGTTGATATCTCTGGACTTACGACAAATATTTTTGCGGGCGGACGTGCCACTAATCTAATAGTCCCCACCCCGGCATCGTCCTCTTTGCAGCGACCTAGGACAACCCTAGTCCTGCCGCCGACCCTTCCCAGTGCCATCCTTATTGTTGTTGAAAGTCAGTTTCGTCGCAAATGGTGTTGTTCCTGCTCCAAAGGGTTGGATGTCCTCCGGCAGATGCTCAAATGCACGATGGAATTAGGGAACCAGGGAGAGGGGGCAACCCTGCACTCAAAGGTTGCAGACAACTATGGCCGTGTGGACGACACAGCAGATGGATCTGGAGATGGCAATGGTCTACTGATCTAAGCGCATTGACCACAAAGCTTTTCCTTTCACGACGAAATGTGTCATCAATTGCGCGGCGGCAGGCTTCCTTGTCCAAAACCAGTGTGGTTCTGGTGTGATTGTGAGGCGAGCCCCGTGTCTCAAGACCTAGTTTGATGACCCCACTCCTGAGGTGTCCCATGAGGTGGTCTGTGACATCCCTCCTAACCAGTTGTTTGTGTCGATGAGAGATGTCCCTTTGTCGGCAATTGAACATTGGAGTGGATCGAATGTGGTGTGGCTATTGCCATGAGCAAGAATGCATAATGGCGAAGCCCTCAACCTTCTTCGGACGTGTTCTCTAGTGTAGTGTGAGGGACGCGGGTTCTCTGAGTGTCGGGATCCGTCTTACAATAAACCGTCAGCTGTTAAAGGAGTTGTTGGATATCGTCCTCCTCGAATTTTTCATGATTTAGGAAACGGTTCATTTTTTTCAATATGTTGTTTAAATGTTTAATGCAGGCTCCAATTTGGGTCGTTGTCGATCCCGTCACTCACCGTGCAATGGTTAATTTCAAGATGCTGCACTTTCGAGTAGTAGTGGGATTCATCGCCCGATCGGATTTTTTCTTTTTTGCTGCAGGAATGTTCAGTTAGTTTTTCTTTTGAGTAGGAGATTGTTCAGTTAGTTAACCTCGTAGTTAATACACTGCAGCTGGAGTAATTGGCTGGCCACCAGGTAGTGAGAATTTAGTGGGAATTTTCCTCGTCAGACATACATATAGGCACGCAGTTGATATTTGGACTTACGACAAACATTTTTGCGGGCGGACGTGCGACACATTTGATGAATTATGAAGCGGATCAAATTTCCGGAGGAGTCGTGTCAAGGAAGAGCAGGTGCGCGCATGCACATCCATGACAAGAGCTTGGACCATTCCGCTCATACTTTACCAGAAATTCAATAGGACGGACGGAAAAGCAACTGATGGCCGTATATCTGGCTGTCCATACCGTACCAGCTTGCCATGAACCATTTGCGTCATTCGTTTTCGCTCTTTCTCCTTTCTTGCCGTAGTGTCAGTCTTATATTGCACATTATTCCTTAGCTGAATTCAGCTTTTTTTAGCCTACCCTAAGTACGTAATGTAGTGAGACTCTAAGAGATTTCGAGGAAGATGCTCACACCCGATAATATAGAGTGTGGCAAGACAGGTGCACATGGAGATCAATGCACGTGGGACTGACGCAATAGGCTTATTACTAATCCTGGGACTGACGAGTTGCTAGTACGTACGCCACTCCTAGCGCTCACTGATCGACACGTACGCGCAGCACATGTGTACACTTGAACAGCGCATGGCGATGGAACCATACCAGCTCGCTGCCATGGGAGATCAATGAACGTGGACACGGTCTGGCTCGTCCGTCGACCGCAGCATTAAATGAACGGCTGGCCGGTCCTCCATGCATGCCGTTAAAGGAAAGAAAAAACATGCGTGAATGAATGGACTCGTTCTCGGCTTCGATCGACCGACCCTGGTTGATGAACGGCCGCGGATGCGCGCGCGTCGGCCTGGCACATAAATAGACGTATACTGTACGTGTGTATAGTCCGGCGCGATAATGTTCATTCTACGTTTACCATAAGGTTTGACAGTAAATAATCTGTGAAGGACCGGGTCCGGCGCGATAATTAAGTAAACGATCGAGGCGTAACCTTAATTAATAAGGTTTTGACAGTAATAATCTACGAGCAAGATTTGGCCATGTGCAGTTCTGCTTAGTCAGTGCAAGCCGGCGTACGTAGCTAGCTGCATGTGCACTCACCAGTAGAAATGTGGAATAGTACTGGTCGTATGGTAGACGTCCTATCCTAATTATACACGCACGTACCCGAACTATTCTCTCGTGTTTTCGTGCTATCCAGATCACTTCAGCGATGGTTGACGTACAGCACCGCACACACCGGGGCAAGCAAACCGAGCACGCGCGCATGCAGGTGCAGGTCGCACGAAGCAACCGCTCCATAAACAGGGTTGAAGTCTCTGCTTCCGCAAGATTCCACGGCCAAGTCTATCAAGGTCGCTGAAAAAAACTAACAGGTCGACTGTATAGAAAAGTCGTTATATCACCCCGTCTAGAAAAAAAATAAACTGCAGCAAATTTATGTAAAATTTTATATAAATTAAAATCTATCTAGATAGATTTGCGATGTACTCCCACCGCTTTAAAATATAAGATATTTTAGTTTTAAAAGCGTCGTGCGTTCAGAAATCTATCTAGACATTATGGAACGGAGCATTCAGAAATCAGAATCCAGCGGATGTTCTCTTCGACGCTTTCTCGTGCGTGTCTTTCTGGTGCGTACTACCTGTGCAGCCCACGCTCAACCATAAATCCGTGACCGCACTGCCTCACTTTTCTAAAACATTGATTTTTTGCATTTTTTTGGATAAAAAGTATATATTAATATTACAGAGATACCAATTACACCCATCCTTTGCAACAACGCATGTCCCAGCGGTCTTACGGATACACACAGCTCAAAAAAATTATAAAAAAGAAAAGTTCCGCTACAGAGAACTAAACGACACTGACACCACTAGTCCTCCACTCCAATAACACACCTTCAAAAAGGAAACGGTGCCCAAGCGCCGTTGTTGTCCGATCAAAGATCATAGGTTTTCATCCTGGAAAAAGTCCTCGCTCACAAAACAATGCCTTCAACAAGGTCATTGACAGGCACAACCAGTTAAGGCTAGACCTTGCATTTTCACCCTGCAAGGTAAGACTGGAAACTCCCATGTGTTGTCTTCCCGCACCAATAGTCGATGCAACAAGTCCCAGATCAAGCAGTCAGATCTCCGTCGCTATAAGAACTAAAATCACCATCGCTACCCTCATATTTCCGCTTTTCTGACATTCTTCTTATCTGAATTCAACATGGCTCTAAGAATGACACTTCGTGGGAACAAACAACAGAGCTTCGCAACGCTCCCACTGAAACCAAACGGCCAGCAAAATAAGGTGCACACGACCGGATACTTTCCGATCCAGCAATCTCCAAGCATGATACGCCCATGGGAGTTCGCCGGCGAAGCCTTCCGGAACACGCCTGATGTCTACGCACTTCTATTCTTGTAGACAGTTGTTGGGTCTCCAAGTGCAGAGGTTTGTAGAACAGCAGCAAGTTTCCCTTAAGTGGATTATCCAAGGTTTATCGAACTCAGGAAGGAAATGGTCAAAGGTATTCCCTCTCAAGCAATCTTGCAATCAAGATAAGAAGTCTCTTGTGTCTCCAACACACCCAATACACTTGTCAGGTGTATAGGTGTACTAGTTCGGTAAGAGGTAATAAAATACAAGTGATAACGGTGCCAGAAAATAGCTTGACGGTGAGGTAAAGACTGGAACAAGCAAACATGCAACAGATCTAGATGCAAACGGTGTTTCAATGTTTAGAAATAAGGCCTAGCGATCATATTTTCACTACTGAACACTCTCTCATATAAATATCCTCTCTTCATGATACTACTCTTAACTACTCTCTGGTTGGACACTCTAATCATCGGTAGGGCTATAACAGCACTCCTCAAAGTCCGTATTTCCCAATCTAGATAACCCCACACTATTACCTTGAGCGCTAGATGGTTCCAACAAACACCACAATTTTATAGAGACATCCAACTCTAAATATAACTCATAAAAAATATTCAATCTAGACAAAGTGCCACACACGGTATGCACGTTGTCACTTTCACACACGTGGGGAAAGCATAGATCTATTAAATCACAAAGAGTATTTATGTAGACTCAAACCTAAGTGTCATCATGACGTGCACGCTGTCACTTTCACACACATGGGAGAGCAGAGATCTAATGAAGCATTTGAGTAGCAAGGTAGATCTACTTGATTACAAAGCTCATGACCACAACAAGATCATGCATAGAGAGAGAGATGAACACATAGCTACCGGTAGAGCCATTAGCCTCGAGGAAGAACTACTCCCTCCTCATCATGGGAATCAGTAACGGTGATGGAGATGGTGGTGGAGATCGATGGAGATTGCTCCGGGGGCACTTCCCCATCCCGGCAGGGTGCCGAAACAGAGACTTTCTGTCCCCCGAATCTCCCTTCGGTGGCAGCGGCGCTACGGAGGTTTTCGTGGATTTCTTCTGGATGCCCTAGGGTTTTTGGGTCAGAGGCTTCTTATAGGCGCAGGAGTCAAGGTCGGTGGGGGTCCAGGGGGCCCACACCCCCTGTGGGCGTGGCCTAGGAAGGGCCCACGCCCACCTAGGGTGTGGCCACCCTGGTGTCCTCCTCCGTCTCGTCTTCGATTTTCCATATCGCTCAGGGAAGAATATGAACTTTGGCTTTTTCCCCGTCCAATTCCGATAATATTGATTTTCTGCCTTTCTACAACCAAAAACAGAAGAAAACAGGCAACTGACACTATGACAACTTGTTAATAGGTTAGTTCCAAATATATATAAAAACACCTCAAAGTGTAGACAAAGCAAAGCAAAGTATATACTAAACAAGCATGGAGCATAAAAAATTATAGATACGTTTCCGACGTATCACCGCCTCTCCAGTCTAGATCAATGAGGGCAGACATCAAACAGATCTTTGTCTTCATGCGAAAGAAACCAGAGGACCACCTTCTTTATTAGATCCGACACAGCGATCCCCACACCTTTGGCCGGTTTACAGAGAACGGATCGAGCAGGCCGACCATCGGTGCTGATGAGCACGTAGTCTTAGCACCGCCTCTAAGGGCGCGTCTTCGCCTCCATCCTGCAGCATCACGTCCACCGCTACCCCCAGATCCCGGCAAACGCCGCCCACGACACTCGCCGCCCTGGTCCAGCAGCCGCCGGCCCCAAGCACGAAACCACCGCTCCACGCATCCCTCCTCGCCACAGCATGGTGTCGCCACCGCATCGAGCCGCACCACCAAGACGGACACCGCCGCGCCCCGCGCACGCGCGCCACCGCCGGTCGTCGATCTTGGCCCGCGCCTAGAGTTGGTGAACCAGGGGAGAAGAGGGGCCCCGCCGCCACCGACGCCGAGCGGCTTTGCCGCCGGCGCGTCCCGGCGACGACGAGGAGGGAGGGGCGGTGGCGCTAGGGTCCCCCCGGTCGCTCACGGGAGCGACGCGGAGGGTACGGGAGGGTTATCGGGAGGGTACATGATAACTTCTGAAGTTGTCCTAGTTTTAGAAAAAAAAGATATCTAGAGGAAAAAGGTGGGAGAATGCAACTCTTTTGGGTACACAATATTTTGTGTCCATCTTTCAATAAAATGATCTTTTTGGTGTCACATGACATGATTGCACAAAAACCTTATAATAGGATATGAAATTTCTCCACAACCAAATATGGGTTCTACCTTCATAACAGTCCTTTTGTTCTAAAGTTGCGTTGCATCTCATTTTGCAAGTTTTGACGCATGTAATTCTAAATGACTTTTTTTTATAAATCTTATGTTTTTCTTTCATGTAAACTTCAACACACAATTTAATCATATGTTTTTTTTACATTGTATGGTTTCATAATCATACCAACTTGCATATGGAGGCCACGATCTCGCAGTAGTCAAGAGGGTAAATTTAATGCACTACATAAAATGGTTGTGTATTTTACCAATTAAAGGTCATCAAAGTTTAGGAATACACATGATTTGATTGATGTCACATACTCTCTTCATCCCTAAGTATATGGTGCCCTTGATTTTCGTTGATCACGACTTACAACTTTGACTATAATTTATACATATAGTGTTCCACGAAATTAGTATTCAAATATATGAAATAAAAGAACTATTCTGAGACCAAGGGACTACAAATTATTAGATAAGATGGGATTACATCTCAAGAAGCAGACGATGTGAGTGGTTTGCATAAAGGGATGTTCCACGATTCACATAACTTTTTGAAAATCTCTCGAGCGCTTTTCATGTAGAGGAACATGTAGTGTTGATTAGCATGCGCTCATCATTGAGAAAATCGGTAGAAAACCAGATAGTTTAAAGGATTATAACGAAAAAACTAATAATGATGCTTCACTTCAAGAGAAATCCTTGTCGGCTCGCTCGACACTAACGCGGTGCCGCCTTCGGGTGGCAACATTCCTTCATGGAGGGCGCAGCGGTTGCGGTCTCCTTCACTTAGTCGATATGCCTTTGTCTGCTTTCTTTCTTCTTCTTTTCTGTTGGGCTTGTGTTTGTTGTTTCCCCAACAATTGTTCGGTTTGAGACTCATTATATCTTATGGTTGTTATATTAATATAGCGGGGTGAAAGCCTGTTTTGAGGAGGATCAGTGACCAGACGAGAGATTTAGTGATTTGTACCATCACTTTTAGGATATATCCTATGTTATATGTTGGGCTCTATTCTAGGTAATAGCAAGTGAAGGTCCAAAATAACTAATAGTTTCATTGTAACCACTCACCACCAACCAATCAATTGAAGTGAAATCTACCTTAGCGTATTTTTTGTAGATAAATGCTTGACATCCTGACTTTATAAATAAAGCCCAAAAGAACCAAGAGAGTAATAAAGTTTCACAAACATCAACTGGCCAAGCCAGGATACACATTCCAGGACAAACCGGGAAACCAGGACCAAAGGCTAAGACAGACTTAGCAGCTCGCTAGGAATGCCAATCGAGAATCCCACACGACCCAACAGAGAGCAAAGTTTCAGACTCCTGGAGCACAAGAATGAGCCGTCAATAGACCATGATGGTCGGGATAAGTCCATGTACTTCCCTCTGGAATGACATGCCTAACCTCTGTTATCTTGATCTTGATCGCCTAAATAAAGGAAAATACGGTGTCCCGCTCCAAAGATCGGCTGAGGTAAGATAATTGTTGTAGGTAAACAACAAGTTTAAAATGACCATCGACAACAGAATAGATATATGTACCCTTAGGGTCTTGTTCCTAACATTCTAGAGATCCCAAGCCATAACCGCAAA
Source organism: Avena sativa (assembly GCA_916181665.1). NCBI lineage: Eukaryota > Viridiplantae > Streptophyta > Magnoliopsida > Poales > Poaceae > Avena > Avena sativa. The sequence goes on along the minus strand of OV702294.1, from coordinate 156,586,268 downwards.
AGTGACCCAAATCATCTACCTAGAAAAGCCCAGAGGTTTATTGCACAAGAGGAAAGAACTGTTGAAAGGATCTAGGTGCCCAAGTGCCCCCTAGAACTTAACAAAAGAAAGCCCAAAGAAAGTGGCAAGACTGCAAGAGAACAAGATGTGGTCTTGGTCATCGGCCTGGTGACATAGGGGGAATATCCCATCTCCTAGCCCACGGAGTTTCTAAACTTGGTCACCACTAGGAAGACGCCTTCTCACCATTTTCCAAAGGGAGTGCTTGATATTGAGGGGAATTCTTAGCTTCCAAAGCTCTTTAAAGTTAAACACTATCACCGCATCATGGAGGGCCCTGTATAAGGGACCTATCGAGAATTTACCAAATGGACCGAGAAGCCATGACATACGGTCCTCCTCAGGTTTCTCCACTGCTATAGCTTAATAGGCCTAAAGTTCTTCAAAATCTAGGGAAACCCAGTTCACTAGTAAGTACAGAATCCACCGTGGCGTCTCACTTGTCACATATGTCTAGCAAGGCCGAGTATCTGGCCGCCCTGGCTCATGGTGGACCCAACTGTACAACCAAAAAACTGTGTTGTGACCATTGCCAACGATATGGCGAGCCTTGATCCTCGAGAGTTGTCTTGCTTGGAGAATATCTTTCCACAACTGTGAGCCCTTGGTAGGTCTAGTAGTGTCGATCCCTCCATGGCTCATGAACTTTTTCTTAGGAATGCCTAACCAAAGCCCTCGACCATTGAATACCTTCTAGGCCCATTTGACCTTGGGACAATGGTCCATAAGCCCATTATTGATAAAGTCAAGCCCTCCATATTCCTTTAGAGTGCACAAATGATACACTTTACTATGCGATACTTTTTCTTGAGATTGTCTTTGGACAAGTAGAACCGAGATCTCACTTTGTCAAAGAACATGTGATCCCTAAAGCTGGTAGAATCTCATGCAATGATAGGGGAGGGTGGCGAGGCACGAATTGATAAGGATACCTCTTCCCCTAAAGAAGAGTTCCCAATCTTCCATGGGTCAACCTTTTTCATGACACGATATTTGAGGGGAGCAAAAGCTTCGATGGTAAGTTTGCCTTTTTCTATTGGCATGACAAGGTAAGTCATTGGCAGGGTGCCTAGCTTACAACTGAGCATAAAGGATGCGCACATCTATTCTTCTTCATCCACTCCTAGCACAAAATGCTTCGGATTTTGCGAAATTGATTTTGATACCCGACATGGATTCGAAGCATAGAAGGATGAACTTGAGGTTCATGATGTACATTTCGTTGTAGCAGAGAAAAATCAAGGTATCGTCGACGTATTGTAAATGCGAGAGGCCATTCTCGGGAAACTAAGGGGAGACCCCATGAATGTGACCTGCCCAACATGTCCGTCTAGCATGGCAGCTAGCGCCTCAAGCCCTCAACCACATAGTTAAAAGGTATCGGTGAGAGGGGATCACCCTAATGGACCTCACGGGCATTGTGGAAGAAGGGTCTTTGTTCCCCATTGAAGTTGATCATTGTTTTCCCTCCTCTAACTAGCTACATAATCCAACTAATCCATGGTGGATCAAACCCTTTCCGTCCGAGCACTTCTTCTAAGAAATCCCAACTAACTCTGTCATATGCGTTCTCGAAGATAATCTTCAGGATAATCAAATTATTTTTGGTCTTTTACGTTTTGTCGAGAATTTCATGCAATTTGCATTCCCATGGAGGATGCTTTTGCCTTTGATGAAAGCAGTTTGATTGGGATGAATAGACAATTGTAACCATACTCGGGGTTACCCTACTTTGCTAGTTCTATGGAAACCCTAACCCTACTAGGGATGACCGCGACACTCACATGTGCTTCTTGCTCATGGGCATGGTGGTGTCCCCTTCTCCAGCTCCTTTCAGCCGAAGTCGTTCACCTCCGCCAGGGAGACGCATGTCACCTTGAGAAGGACAAACTCCGCATGCGCCTCATCGACCAATGCGACACGGGATAGTGTCCTTAGGGTGCCTCGCCTCCTCCTCCTTCCACTCCATGGAGCGATCTTTTGTCACACGCTCCTCCAGGACCGCCCGGGGAAGGATCTCCCTGAGAACATTCCACCCACGCACCCCATGCCGCTGACTCGCCGCCCCGGGAGAGGGCGTCACGTTTCGTGCATGGATGGAGCACCAATGCTCCCGCCTCCTCCTTCGTCGCTGCTGGCCACCGTCGAGCATGAGCTCTCCGCCTTCACGAGCAGGGGTGTTGTAGCTTCCTTTGCAGCCTCCGGTAGCCCGGGGATTCCCCCTTCCTATGATGTGCCCGCCAGCCATGGACTGTTCGCTGGAGATTTTTGGTTGGAGCGGTGGAGGTGAGAGATTGCGGTGGAGGGGCCGTGAAAACTGGATATTGCGCTCCGACCTTGATAAAGGTCGAGTCATTTTTGGGATATGCTTGGGACTGATATCGACCCAAATTGGAAAACGGCCGAAGACTAATCTAGTTTTGGGCCTATATCGGGATATGATAGAAATTTTCTAAGCATCTAGTCCCTCCGATCCATATTACTTGTCGCGGAAATAGATGTATCTAAACATGTCTTAGTGCTAGATACATCCAATCGAGTGATAATTAATATGAATCGGAGGAAGTAGTATAAAAAGGATAACTAGTACTTCCTCTGTTTCATATTACTCCGTATTTTAGATTTAGTCAAAGCCAAACGTTATCGAGTTTGACCAACGATAAATTTAAAATTATAATCATTTATAAAATTAAATCAATACTACTTGAAACATAATTTCATAGCATTATACGTTTGATATTGTAGATATCGATTTTTTGTATGTTATATTTTCTTAAACATTATAAAGATTGACTTTGACTTGATCAAAAGTGTGGAGTAATATGAAATGGAGGGAGTAGTCTGCAAAAGAATGGAGTAAGCTAATACTAAGAAAGATAATAACCAGGTGGGTTCAATACATATAATCTCAGTAAACAAGTTTCACTTTAATTTACATCAACGTACATAGCAAACTAAATATCACATATTTAGCGTATTAATTCTTTACAATCGCCTCGATCGATTAATCTCCATGCCTGTCTCTCTGCAAATGCACACATAACCCTGATCACAAAGCTCTACAGAAGTGTGTCCCAGCAGACCTGCTGCTTATTGGTTGACCCCACCTGAACCACAGTAATCTGTACCTTAACTAACAGACAGCTGCGGGAACCCCAAGGTCGGGTGCGGCGACAGGGGCGACAGCAGCGGCACGCCTCCGAACAAGGCCTCCCAGTACTGGTCCCAGGCGGAGCTCGATGGCGTCGGAGGGAACCCTCCCTCAGGCGTTGTACCCGCCGAAGTCACCGTCGAAGATGCCGTCCCCGTCGACATGGACGAGGGCGTGTCCAACAACACCTGGGCCGATGACGGCGACGCCGCCTCGGTCTTCACGGCCTTGTTTATCACCACTCCCATCACCTCCAGATCAGGCTCCTCTTCCTCCCGCTGCAACCTCTTCCGTTTGTTCGTCGCGCCGGCGGCGGTCTGCGACGCCGCAGCGGGAGGCGGCGGCGCCCACAGGTCGGCGCCACGCGTGCCGATATCGTTGGGGAAGTTGAGAATCGCTTTCGCGCCACGCATCCGGAAGGCTGCACGGTCGTACGCGCGCGCGGCCTCCTTGGAGGTGTCGTAGGTGCCGAGCCAAACGCGGGAGCCCCGGCGCTTAGGGTCTCGGATCTCCGCCGCGTACTTGCCCCACGGACGCTGCCGCACACCGCGGTACTTGCGGAAGTCCTCCGTCGGCGCCGCTGGCGCGGCAACCCACCCGAACGAGCCCGGGCCGGCCGGCACGGAGATGGTCAGCGCCGGCGCCCTCACGGCCACAGGAGACGGCTCGCCGCCGAACTGTATCATCATCACCGGCGCCAGCGCGGTCGGCTCCTGCGTCCGGAACGCTGCCTCGGGGCAGACGTCGGCTGGAGCAGAGGAGTTCACGTATTCATGTGGCAGGTTTATGTAGCCTTGCATCTGCTGCTCCTGCTGCGGGAAGAACATCGGCTGGTAAGCGGCCGTGGAAGGTGGCGGCAGGACGGGGAAGGTGACGTCGTCGTCGCAAAATTGGCCCTGGTGATGGGTGTGCCCGGTCGCCATGAAGCTGCCGTTGGGGCCGAGGAGGTGCTCGCGGATGAGGTCGAGAGCGAATTCATCCACTTGATCTCCGGCGAACTCCATACCGCTCACGTACGGTGGCTAGCTCTTGTTCGCTTGTAGTTGATGTCGTGGGAACTCGCTGGATGCCAGTCAGTGGTTTGCGTGTTTGCTTGCAGGTGTGTTTACTTCGATCTGCTGGGGTGAACTGAGGACAAAACCAGCGAGGTGGTGTACGTATTTATACTAGGCAAGAGGAAAACGATGGCGACAGACGACACGGCCGAGGATCTCAGCCCCTTCCCTGCCATTTCATTTGACCACAATGTACGTGTGCGCCGGGCCCCACTTTGGGTCTATTTGCGGTCGTAATCTCGTCGTGTAATTCTTGATTGTGAATGGTTTCATACGTGCTGCTCTAGTGCAAAGCATATACAGTATAATACTCGATTCCTTTCACTCCAAATTTGCTGCTTTAGCTGGGATGTTTACATCTTGTTAAGCCTACTAATTAGCTATACCACGAATTTCAAGTTTCTGTTATTGTTGTTGTGGTACGTTGTCAAACATTGGAAACAGATAGTAATTGGGACTGGCTGGCATTTCATCGTTTCCGAAACAGGACATTTCTCCAGTCGTGTCAAGCGAAGAACATCATCGATCCATACCAGGATCAGCCTGCGCTTCGACCGGTCCGCATACTTTACCAGAAATTCAATGCGACATGGAGAAACGCAATTGGATGCCCATGCTGCTGTGTAACTATACTAGCGCTTGGCATCAGGAAATCATGAACCGTTGCGTGCATGCTTTTCTCTCCTTCTGTTTATCTAAATAGATAAATAATTTGTACCCACCCTCTCCTGAAAAGGATATCGTAGATTTATTTAAATTTAAAAGTCTAGACAGTATGTAGTATATTACATATATCTGAATTTAGATAAATTTACGATATCCTTTTCGAGACGGACGAAATTTCTTAATGCACGAAAAGCATTTTCCCTTAGAACAGTCTGATCTTGTAGTATCGATGATCGTCCGTGCTGTAAGCTCTATAGACAGGTGCACATGCAGATGCAGTTTACCAATCCACGATGATCTATGTCACACGAGGCGCTACTAGCTCTCATCCTGGTGAGAAAGTCTGCATCGCAGTACGTGATGAGAGTACGTTGAAAACCTAGCCTAGAATTGTACTAGTACCTAGGAAAGTATCCAGATTCCAGCGGGCATTTTTTTTTGAACGGGCAGCGGGCATTCTGTTCGACCGATTTCTCGTGCGTGCGTGCGTACGTGTGCAGCGTGCCGTGATTTCTCATTCTAGTAGTACCGGAACGTCGTATATATCTCGGTCTACATGCATGCACTTCATGGCCGGCCAGTTGGAGCTAGCAAACTGCAAACTTTGCCGGTACGGTCCAAGCTAGAGGTCCTACGGGGGGGACTGGGAGAGAGAGACGATAAACCAGGTCAGCACCCGCGACCCAGCAGATGACCTTCTTGCGTCCTTGACCGGTTGACCCGGCCGATCGAGGATTGCTGCGCCGCTTTCCTAGGATGGCCCCGGCCGGAGCCGGGCTAGCGCTCTGCCCGCCGCAAGCTGCGCCGTTCGTCCCGATGCGATGCGGTGCGACCGATGCCGCCGAGCCCATGCATACCATGCATGGACACTGCCCCGTGTGCCGTCGTCCCGATGTTTGACGCAAGAGTGACATGCATGAAAGTGTGCATGCATGGTGGACGCAAGAGTACCGTGCGACGCAAGCATGAAGTGTGCATGGCGTCCATGATGATGCATGTGTGGCCCGATCGATCGGTCGAGCTGGGGTGAGGAAGGAGGACTGCCAGCTGAGTGACAAAGGTTTCCCAACATGATGTCATAATTCATAAACGCAAGAGCCCTCCTACCCGGCGTGTGATGTGATGTGCGTGTCCACCATCTGTTGCACTGGCGCGCGGAGCTATGCCGGGGGGCAATGAAGAAAAAAAACTAGGGACTTAAATGAGAAAACTTAGTCATTTGCGACAGGGGCGGAGCTGGAAGGCGCCCAAGTCCGATGCTAATGCTTCCTTAGTGGTGCTAATTACATAGGCTTTTTCTAATTTTCCTAAGTTTAGTCTTAAAAATTAGTAAATATTGGTTACAGTTCAGCTACTAGACCGGTGCTACAACACCTGTAGCACCAGGGGCAGATCCGCCCCTAATTTGCGACTTTATTTGGACGTGGCCAGCCCGGGCCGAACAAAGCCCACAGGTTGAGCATGGCCTCCAGATATGCGGCCCAAAGGCTGCTTGGGGCAAAGAAAACACAGAATTAAGGGAAGGTCTGATCCGCGGGTCGACGACCCAGAGGAATTTGTGCAGCACGGACCGAGCTCGGGCTGAGATTTGAGGCACGCCAGCCGGGACGGGTCGGGCTCGAAACTGGGATATGTGCGGGCGGACTTTTTCTGGCCCGACACGGGCTCGACCCGGTCCCAAAAATGCCTAGGGGCCTGTTCTTTTCAGCTTCTTGGTCAGCTTCTCCCAGAAGCTACCCTCGACCAGCTTCTCCCAAAATCTCATCTGTCAAAATCGTTTATACTTTTAAATTAACATTGAAACTACTAGTTAAAAAGTTTGAACGAATTTTGAAAATGAAATTCTGGGAGAAGCTGGTCGAGGGTAGCTTCTGGAAGAAGCTGGTCAAGAAGCTGAAAAGAAGGGGGCCCTAGGTATACTGTGACATTAGCTTCATGCCCTCATAGAATAAAAAAAACATATTGTAGCACATTATTTCAGAGTCAGCGGGATCTTTTCTCCCAGCTCCTCTCATATCGTTCGTTCTCCCCCTTGAGGGTCGTCACCAGATCCCCAACTTTGCTCAACTCGCCTCTATGGCGGCGCTGTGGTACAATGTGGTGGAGAGATTGGAGTTCAGGATATACATTATAGTTTAAGTAGTTTGCCCTTGTGGAGTTCAAGGGTCCTTTCTTTTATGTTTCAAGGGTCCTTTTTGTAAAGTTCCTAGATTGTTTTTTTAAGGTACTAATTGTGAAATTTACCCACCGACGTTGATTTAATGCAGCTCCACTAGTCCTTGGAGACCCCTACCCCTATTAAAAAAGCATACTGCTATGAGGAGGAGTGCTAACTGGCTAGGCTCCACGGCTACGACCGAGCGACATGCAGGTTGGTAAGAGTTTCTCTTTTGAAATAGTCTTTCGTCTCGTTTTATGAATACCAACAAGTACATTCATACAAAGTTTGAGACTGGGACAACTAAAATTTAAAAAGTCTAGATAGGCAGCCAAGTATGTTCAAGTTGACACGGAAAAAGGCGCGAAAGCCTCGAAGAAGAGAAGACGGTCAGCGGCTAGCTGGTACAAACGGGGAGTCGGCGCGTTAGATCCAGCAAGTCTCTAAAGATATCATCTAGCCGCCTGTTGTCCATACAGTGGGTATCGCTGCTACAAAAATACCAAGAATTTGAGGACGGAATCAGAAGCATGTCGCAGAAAAATCTTGTCAATCACTGTTTTATCATGTATAGTTCAGAGGGTTGGGTTCAAGACATCGTCTCGGCGAACACCAACTGAGTTGGTAGAGCCATAGTTCGTGTGTGATAGCTCTCTTGCATATCATATCGCACAAGTTACCGGCTTGATAGATAGGTCGATGTGATCCAGTGTCTTTTTCTCGATGGATATCCATAGTAAAAGATCACTGCCGCAGCCATTTCGGTAACAGCCTCTTTCTTTACAACACTGAGCTAAGTCCTTGTCAGCACGTACGTAAATATCGTGAGAGCGAAGTGGTGATATTCACTAGGGATTGAATGATACGCGTACGACGACCGACCTGTACTTACTTGCTAGCTGTGCAATATAGAAGATTCGAAGATCGGTAGATAGATAAACTCTGGAAGTTTCAGCAGGGGTACCAGATTAAATATCTAGTAATATCCAGGGTCGCGATCGGCGATCCTACGAGAAATAATGCAGTGATCTGTGTCCCTGCGTCATCTGTTTAGGATAGAACCCCGTAGGATATTGGGCTCTGTTCTTGGGTAATAACGAGCTAGCTAGTGGCGCCGTGGCGGGCTAGCATAATGTCTCCATCTCAGCGTCACCCGTCTCAATGTCAATAATCCACGAATCAAGGGGAAAACTACCTCGACGTTTACACTTGCAGGAATATAAAACGGCAGCATGGCTTTGAACCCAACGCACGTACACGTATACGTATGTGTCGATGTAGATAGACAGATAAACCACGCGTATGTCAGCGATCACCACGCAAGTTACCCGAGAAGCTTACTACTGGCCTGTATCAGTTGGCCCAAGAAGTCACGAGCGACCTCGGAGCCATCGACGATGAAGATGATGGGTGAGATCGAAACGAAAGCGACCAGTGACGCGTAACGGCCTCGCTCTGACTCGAGGGCGACCTCTTCATCAACTACGCGCGCGGGCAACCGTAGTCAAAGGAGTTTAACACGTAGAGTGGCTGTGTTTGTTTGATCCCTTCCTTGGGTTTGCTGGGATGTGGGTGGATCGATCGATCTCGTCCTAGCTAGGCCCCGACCGACAGCGGCATACATCCAAAAACTTGCACTGCAAGCTGCCGCACAATAACCGTGTTAGTGTATGTATCCTAACAGAAGTAACGCGTTGCCGCTGATGATGCCAAGGATCTTCAACCCCGGCCCTCCTTGGTAAAGAGGTTGGAAATGCATGCAGTGTTTATCGGCCGAGATTCTGACTGATCGGTGTGTCAATTAATGATCTATCCCAGCTACCCATCAGCAAAATCTGAGCACCTAACCAAGAGCTAGCAGATATTTTCCGTGGCAAAAGAAAACTGTACTAGTACTACTAATATGTTTTGCCTAGACGTGAAACTCGGGTGCAGAGAAGACAGAGAGATGGATCGAAAAATCAAATGCTAGTCCGCCTGGATGAGGACAAGTAGTCTGCTGGAACCAGCGCACCGCATATCTTCGCCGGTCGTTGCAGTTGCAGGAGAGATGATGCAATTTTTAATCGGAAGTACCCATACGTTCCTACTCACTCCGTTTTAAAATTAACATGTTTTAGATTTGTAAAGAAAAATGTATCTAGACTTTTTTAGGGTGTAGATTTACTATCTACATACTAAAAAGCCTAGATACATTTGCTTCACCAAGCTAAAACATCTTATATTTTAAAACGAAGGGACTAGATGCTTAGAGCATCTCCACTAGGCTACCCAGGATGTCGATTCGGACGCCAAAAATAGGTCCGGACGCCGAAATTTCACCCAGTCGCGTATCCAGGAACCTGTTTTCGTCCGGATTTAGGCCAATTTTGGTCCGGACTACCCAGGCCATACCCAGGATCCTGGGTACGCCCTGGGAACGCCGGACGAAGCGAATTTGGCGAGTGGACCCGTCCAGTCAGCATATATTCGCCCTTATTCATCCAAAATTCGCCCATATTCGCCCATATTCGTCCATATTCGCCCATATTCGCCAAAGTTCGCCCATATAGACCATATTCGTCCAAAGTTCGTCCATATAGACCATATTCGTCCAAAGTTCATCCATATAGACCATATTCGCCCAAAGTTCGTCTGTATCGCCCATATTCGTCCAAATTTCGCTCAAAGTTCGTCCATATAGACGAGATACGCCCAAAGTTCGCCTAAATTCGGGCATATTCGCCCAAAGTTGGTCCGTATCGACCATATTCGCCCAAATTTCGCCCATATAGACCATATTCGCCCAAAGTTTGCCCAAAATTGGGCATATTCGCTCAAAGTTCGTCTGTATCGCCCATATTCGCCTAAAGTTCGTCCATAGTTCGTCCATATCGCCCATATTCGCCCAAAGTTCGTCTGTATCGACCATATTCGCCCAAAGTTTGCCCATATTCGCCCAAAACCGCTTATATTCGCCTAAAGTTCGCCCAAAGTTTGCCGAAATTTGTTAAATTTTTGCCAAACGCGGGAACTCGCCTGGGTACGCGAGTGAGAAACTGGGCGTACCCAGGCCGAAATCAAGTTCCATCCGGCCAAAAAAAGATCCGGATTTCGGATTTCGGCCTGGGTTCACCAAACGAGTGGAGATGCTCTTAGCTCGTTTTATATCTTTCTTTCAATTAACAATGACTAGAGTTAAGCCGGGTCTCAAAGAGTCATCAAAGAGTCATGCAATCCTGGTTGGACACTATAAGAGTATGAAGTAACCATAGATCAATAGGGCCATGTAATTATTCTTGTTCGCTTTTATAAAATAAAAAATGACATAGTATGGATCCTTTCCCTACAAAAAAATTTCTCTGATGTAATTATTCCTATTGTTTCCAATTCTTAATATTTCATTCTAATTTTCTATTGTAGTTTTCTTTCTTTATAATTCCAACAAAAAATGCATGAACTTTTTCTGGCATGCATGAACATTTTCTCTAAAATATACAAACATATCTTTAATGGATACAAACATGTTCTCTTAAATACATGAACTTTTCTTTCGGAAAACACCAACATATATTTTGATGGTCATATCCCCTCGAAATACAATAATATTTTGTAGAAGTACAAGAAAATAAGTTTCTATGCGACTGAAAATTGCTTAGCTATTTAAATTTTACGAGAATCATCAATATTTTATTCAAGATTAATAAATAATTATTTTATAATTTCGTGAAAACCTTAGGTGCCTTACTCTGTGTTTAATGGGCCCTGCCAGTGACCGGGCCATATCGCGTTTATTCAGCGGCAAGCCTTATTGCGTGCTACAAATGTGGAAGACGTTGCCGAGCACAGCCTTTGGGAGTACACAAAGCTTTATACGGAGGACTAGACAAGTTGGGCTGGGTCTGCAGTGACCCACTGAATGAAGATTGTTTTAGTGGGCCGAACTGAAGATTTTTACTTTTCCGATCCAAATTAATTGAATTGAATTTGTCTAGATTTGGATATACTAATACTTCCTCCGATCCATATTAGTTGACTTGGATTTGTCAAAATTTGGATGAATCTATATACTAAATAGTGTCTAGATTCATCCAAATCTAGACAATGCAAGTCAACTAATATGGATCGAAGGGAGTACTAGATACATCTAAATCTAGATAAACTCAAGTCAGTTAATTTGAACAGGAGGAAATATTTTATACACGAAGCTTTTTTCTGTGGAAATAGAGGAATGAAGCTTGCTGAGCTGTGCAAGTGTTGCCGAACTGCAAACCCATAACCGGTGGTCTGTCCTGATGGTATCCCCTGTATCTTTCATTGAACTTGGCTATCCAGTTTACCCTTGCCTATCTTTTTTTCAACCAGTAAAGTATTGGCTCTTACGTCTATCTATTTATCCTAACTACTAGTAATAAATAAACTTATTACCCCCGTTTAGGCTCCTGAAACCTAGCACCTCCGCCCAACTACACCAGTTCTCTCTAGCCCAACAATGTTCTGAGGTGCAATTTTCAGTACTCCCTCCGACCCATATTACTTGACTTGAATTTGTTAAAATTTGAATGAACCTATATATACTAAATGGTGTCTACATTCATCCAAATCTAGATAAATTTGAGTCAACTAATATGGATCGGAGGAAGTACAAAGATGAAGAAAACCAGCGACTACATGGGACTAATTTTTCTATTTCCCCCCGTCGAAGTTGGCATCATAAGTTCATGACCAGGCGGAGCAGGGCAACACACATCCATCGTGTGTGTTTAACTTTCCATGGAAAAAAAAGAGTGGCCCCATAATGCTTCTCCGGTCCACAATCATCTATCTGGTGCTGGCACAAATATGGCGCGAGGCGCACTGATACATCCCCTCGGCTAAAACCAGGGCAATCTAGTACAGCCCAATCGCCACTGAATCATGGCCTGAAGAATGGCCTGAATGAGAGCACAAAGCAGCACTCAGAATCTCCCACACTCGACGTGGCTGTCGACCTGTCGTTGGAGCACCACCTGCTCGGCGGTTCATGGAACCTAGACGGGTTGGTACCGTGGACGCCCAATTTGCTCTCTGCGAAAGGTACAACCATTCTTCCATTTTTGTGTTGTTCATGCAGAATTGCAGGTGCACTGCCAAGCAAGCTCTAGCCTGTAGGTAGGTCAGGTGGCTGTGCTCATCTGCCAAGTTGGCTAGACAGACAGTACACTTCAATCGCAAGTTGCCCGTCCTACTGCTGCCCCCGTCCGTAGAGGCTCGAGCTTATCTCCAAGAACAACCGTTTCTGCAAATTATCGTCAGAGATTCTTGTGCAGAAAAGGTAATTCATAGGTCAAAAGTTACGATATGCATTACTTAGCGTGCTTACCTCTCAAGTAAAACATGTGTTATTTGGCTATCAGATATGCTTTGCAGCTCTGCGAGCGAGATGGCTGAACTGACATGTGTCCTGTGTTTAAGGTTCACTATATAAGGGCTTCTCATCTTTTCCATGCGAAAGGATAGTGACATGGGAACTGGGATCAGAGCGCATCCTACTCAGGCACGATCGTGGGTTCTCTGGCCTGGATGCAATGCACCGAGGACAGCCGACTTGATGATGCCAGTGTCCACGTCAGGGCCACGTGCGCCAGGACACGGATAACTACTGTGCGTGGATTTCATCAGACGACAATTCGGGACAGAGTCTTATCTGGACAAGCTTTGTGTCTGCCATGGCGGCATGGCGCAAGTAACTCATGGTGCGAATACGATACTGACAGTGTAACGATGCATCGTACGTCGTACAAACGCTGCTGATAATGCGAGTTATCTTTTGCGAGCCGCAATGCTCAGGTGGCGTTCAACGTTGTTGTAAGTTCAGTGAACCGGTCGCCATCAGGTTAAGCACCTGTTTGACCTACCCATTAGGATTTAGGAAATTCTCCTGGCGGTGTGAACAAGCATGTCGCTTCAGGATCCACGAAATAAAGATCAAATGGTTGATCGATTTCGCGTGGCATAGACTGTGAATGGATATAGTGTGAAAAAGGGTTTAGGGGCACCTGATGTGGTTCTGAATCTGGCAAATGCTTTCCGTTCTGCACCGTGGCTCGAAATTGGACATTTTCCTTTGGCAATATGTCAAGTAACAGCAATATAATGGGCTGATTTTTCTTCCAAAGAATATAACGGCCTAATTTGTTGGTCGTCCAAGACAATTCAACGAACTTGATGTCACGCCTCACTAGAATAACGCCATGATGTTACCTTTCAAGAAGAATGCGTAGAGCGTCAATCTTTTAGGGCACTTCCCTGCATCGACCGACCGAAAAGAGCGAGATTCAGAACGTTCCCCTCACAATAACCTCCACATGCGCACTATTACCTTTTACATCTGTGACTTCGTCGCAAAATTCATTCCAGGGTGTGGCAAAACCATGCAGAAAAAAAGTATCCTTTTTTCCAAAACACTTGCGTAGGAAAAAAAAAGGTTATGCAACAAATCTCCATTGCTTGAAGCAGATAGCCAAGACCATAGCATGGAGGCAGCGCTTGCAATCTCGTGAAGAAATGCTTGCAACATGAACACACCATTTGCAATATACATCCACACGCTGTCCGTCTTTGGAGTAAAAAAAAGAGGTTCTACATAAAATGAGAAGAACTTATTCAACATAAAAATTTCAACATCAATAACCATTTTAAAGCACAAACCTCGCCGGATAGAGCTCACTGAAGAAAAACACACGATCCGCAAGAGCTAGATCTGGCAACCTCAAATTAGCTCCTCACTGTCTTCCATCTCCCTCGACCGCTGCCTTGTAAACACATGATCCACTAGAAAACTGTCTAAAAGCATCCGCCTTCGCAAAGGTAACGAAACATATGTGTCACTATCGCTAGATGCAATCAAATATCAGATCATAATTTTCACATGGATAGCAGGACTGGGCAAATTATTTTTTAGAATAACGGGATGATATTACCTTTGTAAACACATGTGTCACTATCGCCTCACTAAAATAACAGGATGATATTACCTTTCAAGATGAATGCGTAGTGAGTGAATCTTTTAGGGCAGCGCGCTACATCGACCGACCAAATAGAGAGATATTAAGACCGCCCCCCTCACAATAGCCCCAACATACTCAATATTTTCTTCTAGATCGTCGCAACATTTCTTCCATGGTGTAGCAAAACCATGCAAAAAAGAATAATTTAACACTTGGGTAGCAAAAATACGAAGAAGATATGTAACAAATCTCCATTGTTTGAAGCAAATTGCCAAAACCATCGCATGTATGTAGCATGGAGGCAACGCTTGCATCCTCGTGAAAAAAAGCTTGCGACATGAACACACCATTTGCAATAGGCATTCACACGGTCCTGTCTTTGGAGGAAAAAAAGAGGTTCCGTAAAATGAAGAGAACGTATGCAACATATAATTTTCAAAATCAATACTCCTCCGATCCATAATAAGTGTCGCTCATCCAGTATAAAGTTTGTATTAGTTTAATACAAAATAAACGATACTTATTATAAATTGGAGGAACTTAACTATTTTAAATCACAAACCTCGTCAGATAGAGCTCCATGACGGAAAATCTAGCTCCCAAGAGTTATCGTATGGCAACCACAAATCAATTCCTCACTCTCTTCCATCTCCTTCAACCACTGCCTTGTCAACACATGGTCCGCGAGAAGATTCTCTAAACGCATTGCCTTCAAAATGTTAACTAAACACATATGTCACCATCGCCAGATACAATCAAAGATTATATCATAATTTTCAACTAGATAGCAAGACTGAATAAATTATATGCAATGCCTTTAGCAAGGTAACAATACTAAAACACGTCCATACAAGGTATGGCCGGTGAAGGTCATACCAATGGGTTTTTACCCCTAAGATCCACTATCACACTTGTAGGAAAACACTTATAGGCGACATCATATTAGTGGCGTGCTTACAAAGCCCCACACCACTAGTATTTGCCAAAAATACCAGTGGCGGCCAAAATATAGGCACGCCACTACTAATGTACCAGCAGTCACCAGTGCCGTGTATATTGGCACCAGAAGGCCAACTTTTTGTTGCTTGTATGAGCTTGTTGTCGGGCGATGACGAGAGTAACATGCACCACCGAAACCCAAGCCAAGGGCCCTTTGGCAGACTCGTGTCATCCCCCTGTAGATCGGGATAACATGAAGTCGCGGTACCTGCCTTAGATCGGGCCACAACCATACAACAAGTCACAGCTGCTGTCATGGCTGACGTGTTCGCCTTTGGTCCTCCTGCCAATGTTGCACTTGTCAACGCAATCGCTGGTGCCCAGATCCACACGAGGTCGGTGTGTTGACATGCCACTACTGAAATGTTCTAGGGTCATCATTCTGGTTGTTGATCTTCAGCGAGGACGATGTTGTCCATGGTGACACACCACACTAGGCCGGAACCCGCCCACACCAGGACGGTGCGAGAGACTTCCACTATCATCTGCCAAGTGGGATTTACTTGTCGGTTTCCTTCGGGGACGGCAAGGTGCACTACTAGGAAAATGGCCTTTAGTGGCGCACCTAGAAACATCATCCGTGGCGCACTAGCAGTGCACCACAGGCCTTGCGCTACGGCTATCTCTCAGCCGTGGCGCACTGCCTAGTGCGCCACGGTTGTGTAGAGACAGGCGTAGCGCACCTGCTAGTGCGCCACAGATGTTTGGGCAGGTGCGCTACCCCTGGGATCTTCTGTGGCGCACTACCTAGTGCGCCACTAAGCTTTCATAGTGCGCTTTAGGTGTAGTGCGCCACAGAAGGTAGACCATGTGCGCCACAGATGTATTTTTTTTTTAGTTTCCGAGACAGATTATATACAATACAGATTATATACAATATTACAGCAGATATACACACACGGATACAAAATATACAATTATATATATAGATACTCAATATGAAAAACAAGATTGAAAGTAGTAGTTACATTGTCTCATACATGAATACATAGTCTCATACATGAATACATAGTCTCATACATGAATACATAGTCTAAGTTACATTGTTTCGATCATGTTACAAAGTAGTAGTTGGTGACATGCGAATACATGTGTCGATCGAACAAGTTAGAGCTCGGAAGCTCGCTTAGACATCTAAACTAGCTAGACACAAACGCGGGATAAATAACCAAAGAAGATAAGCATGATCACCGCCGCGATGAACGTGTAGGTCTTTATCCGGTTCCTTGTCCTAACTCCCGCTAGATAGCGCGTGTATCTAGCTTCCGCCTCCGCCATAGTGTTGTACCCTTTGTAGCTATTGCCGCTGAAACGGTGCACCTGTCTCCGGCAGTCTTCCCAATCATCGTAGACTCCGGGAACCCGTCCCTTGTACACGACGTACCACGTCATCTATAAGTTGACAATAATAATTAACCGGTGATTGAGAAAAAAAACATATATAATTAAAGTCGCATATGAAGATACACTTATAGAAAGTACTCCTAAATCAAAAAGACCAAACTCAAAAAGCATGCCTCATATATAACTAGGTTGTTCGACACAGAAATATGCTACGATGGAACTGTTCGCCAAGTAGGATGCACAACACCTGGACCTGTGCATAGCACAAGGCGAACAATCCCATCGCAGCACATTCACATATAGTGTGCCACGACATTTCAATCATCGGCATTATTCTCGAAAAATACCAAAGTAACTCAAAAAGCATGCCTCATATATATACATAGGTCGTTGGACACAGGAATATGCTACGATGGAACCGTACGCCAAGTAGGATGCACAAGACCTGGACTTGTGCATAGCACAAGGCGTACAATCCCATCGTTGCACATTCACATATATAGTGTGCCACGACATTTCAATCATCGGCATTATTCTCGAAAAAAGAGTAAAGAAAAAAAGAAGGACCAAAATTGAGCAAAGGACCAAAGAGTAAGCAAAAAAACCAAGCATTGATTGATATATAATAATAATAAGCAAAATAAGTAAGCGATGATTCATAAACCTAATAAGATAAGTACACTTGTCCACACACACAAAGGTCATCTATAGTTTGTAACTACAACTAGGCCAACATCAAGCCTTCTGGCTCGGCTTAGGGAACGGGAGGACGCCTTGTCTCGTCATGAACTTCCTATAGTCACCCTGCATCTCTAGGCGATATTCTATGTCACGGTTATTTGGGGTATTTCCTCCGTAGAAGATTCCCCCCGAAGTCATGACATCACGAAAGATGATTGCCCCAAACTGCTGCTGGATGCGATACATCTCTTGTCTAATATCCGAATCATTGATCTTGGCCTTTGCTTCGGCCCACTGTTTGAGATGATCTGGCAGCGTAGAATTCTGCTGGTCAAGTAGGAACGCCCTCATGTGATGGAGTGCGTAGTAGGCTTCCTTCTTACTGTTTTCCGGCTGCTTCACGCACGGGAACTCCGTTACGTGGTTGAAGACGTGCCTGCTGAACTTGACCTTCGTACGCACGAAGGTGGTGCTTTCCGTCGAGGCAAAGTCAGTGAGAGCATCATCCAGAACTTTCTTGATCTTGTCGTAGTTTTTCTTCTTTTCTAGACTCCCCGAGTCGAAATACGTGGCGTGGGAATGCTTCGGCGATAAGGAGATGAGAGTGCAGTGTTCATCTCTGTGCAAAAAATTCAAATGGAATGTGTTGTAAAAAGAATGATGATGATCTAATAAAGCCAATCGACGGTGGCGAGTGAATAACGACTTACTCGAGAAAGTAAGGCACGAGAATGTATTCCTTTGTCTTGTTCGCCACGAGGATTCTTTTTAGGTACGAGGCCACGATACGTCGTTCGGCGGGGGAACCCAAGCAGCCGTCACGCATGTAGTAGGGGTCCACTATAGCGATGCCCGGTGTGTTCTCTCTAATGATCTGCATGGCCAGGCTGAGAGAAAACAGACGGACCATGGTATAGTGCAGCGGGTATAGGTGGAACATATTGAAGATGTCGTCGAACCGCAGGAAGAACAGATCCGCAGGGGCATTGTCGACGAAGCCCAAGCCTGGTGGCACCTTAACCACGAATACCGGGTGCGAGGGATCTTTCTCCGATAGAAGGCGTCTCTCTATCGTCAGCACGCCATCATGCACACTCTGCAGTTCCGAACTGGCGAGCTTCCGCAAATTCTTAGGTAGCATGGGCTCACCCGCCACATGAATCCTCCACATAATACCCTCGGGTCTTGGTGGCCCGTCCCGAAACCTGATCGGATTCGCAGTTGTTGATGCCACCGGCTGGCTCGAGCTGCTAGATTTTCTTTTCCTGCCCTTTTTTCCTTTTGGAGAGCGGGCAGGCACCACAATCTGAGCACCGACCGCCCTATGTAGTGTGTCAGGGCTTAGAATAAAGGGCCGGTTGGTTGTATCAGCTGGCTCTGTAAAGGCGCAAGCTGGAAGCGTCTCCTGAGAACCAAACAGACGCTTGGTGATAGTGGATTTCTCTGTGGGGCCACCAGCTAGGTCTTCTTCGTTGCCAAACTGAGTGCTGAAGAAGTGATCATTCCAGTCTTCGTCGTCCTCGGCCGGATCCTGCGCCATGTGCATATCATCAACATGATCATCCGACCCACCGCGTGGAGGTGACGACGAGGGCGGTAAGGGGGCCTTGCCACCGCTTGTCGCTGGCACGACAGAAGGTGCTGTTGTCTGTGGCGTGATGGCCCCGCCGTCCCCAAACGGATCATGCTCTTTGGCCATAGCAAGAATAAGCTGAAGCAAGTTCTGAGGACAGACGGCTCTTCTTCATCCGCTCCTGGGGGTTGAATGGGAGGTTCCAGGTCGTCGCAGCCCCTTAGCACCCGACTAATTTTAACCCTGTGCACGCTATCTGGCATCGGCTTTGAGTGGAACGTGCGCTGCAAGGGTTGAACGATGGTACCCTTGGCAACATCCCTCAGCTCGTTGTTCACGTAGCATAAGAGAGTGCAAGGAACATCCGTCTGCGGAAAACATGTACGGCGTCGTCAGAGCGAGATGCCATAAGAGTAATAGATGGCATGAAAGGCGGTAATTAAAGCAATTTGTTTAACGTGATGGCGTCGAGATCGGCTAATGTCGACGCACCGCATACAGCGACGGGCGTGCAAGAGACGGAAGGGCTGCTTGATGGCGCGGTGCTGGCCGCCGGTGTATTCTCCCTACCGACGGGTGCTTGGAGCTCCGGTGCCGCCGCGACGATGGCAGGGGGGCACCAACATGTACTCCGGCGCCGCGGTGATGGCAGGGGAGTCACCAACACTTGCGGCGCCGCGGTGCTAGCGGGCGGAGTCACGAACACGTAGTTCGCCTGATTCGTCGGCGCCGCGTTGTTCGAGTGGCTGCTGACCATGCTTGGAATCGGGCACGGCCCTACTCGACCACCTGCACTCCAGTTCGCTATTGACTCCACCAAGGTAGGCAGGAAGGACGTGAGGGTGATTGCCAGGTTGTCTTGGACGATCTGCGGGATCCACGCCACTTGTGCCTTAAGTTCTTGAACCTCGCGGTTTTCCTCCTCGCTCCTTCCCGACGGCCCCACATGCATCCTCGGCGGTGGACCAAAATGATCCACCCAATTCTTACCCCCGAGGCTGGCCAGACGGCCAGCCGACGACGGCTTCTTCGTAACCGGCTCTATTTTCTCGGCCCAGTTCATCGCCCTGTTAAAAGGGTTATCCCACCGGGTGGCCGCCGTCGACCCCTGGGATGAGGAACCCTGGGATCCATGACTAGCAACAATTTCCTCCTCCTGCAGAAGAAGTAACAGTGAATCATTTAGATCATCGATTAGATTGCAATCGTGTTGATCCGCGGTAATTAGATTATACTTACCACAATTTCCTCGAATTCCTTCACCGCAGGATCCGCGGTGAGTTGTTTGGTTTTTGGGTCCACATGGTAACGGGCCCTGATGAAGTTTCGAACCTGCCCGGGTTCGAATTTAGCAAAGGGGTTTTCTATCCCCTTGGATCTATACTCTTCGTCCTCCTTATTCCATTTGGCCTCCGCGGTTCTGTATCCACCAGATCCGAGATGGTGATGACCTATATTCATCGCCTGCAGCACCTTTCCCCGATTACTATTGGCCAGGGCTCTTTTGGATTCACACCTCTCCTTGAACTCCCGAAACTGATCTTCGGTGATCTGCGGGTCAATCTTCTGGATCTCCTCGAGACTTTTGCCTTCTTTATAGATCTTCTTCTTTATCCGGGTTCTCCAGCTGGCCAGGGTGGTGCTCATCTTTGTGAGGGCGGATTTGTTTACTTCGTTCCCATGATAATTTGTGTTCTTATACTTAGCGGGGAACTTGTATCTTGCGTGCAGCTTCTCAAAGAGGAGTGTGCGCAAGTGGCCATTATCTTTATGCCGGAGATTCTCGGTGTTGATCGAGATGGTTGTCCGGGTGATCGCCGCCACTTGCCCACCGTAGCCTTTGACGACAAGGTCGGGCTCCAAAGGAACACCAGTTGGGCTCACTTCGATAATTTCCTCCCTGACCGTGCCGACCGTGTTCGGGCGCCGGTCCTTCGGCTTCTTCTTCTTGTTGTTAGGAGGGTTGCTACCACTCCCTGTGCCCTCGCCGCCATCAGTGGTTTCATCGTCCGCCGTTCCATCGGCTTCTTCCTCCGCGTCTTCCATCTCATCATCCTCGCTCTCCTGGGGATGGTATTCTTCATCGTCTTCTAGCCGCTGGGCCGCCTCCCAGAATGTCAATTGTTTATTCGGAGGTCTGAGTTCTGCTTCAGCGCTGATGCACTTAGAACATCCAACCTCGTCGTTATGACACATCTTTGCACTAATAAAAAACAAATAATTGGTTAAATGCACGGAAAAATCCGGCATGACCTTTGCTAATTTTCTTAAACTAGGAGTGCCCGATTTCTGCCGAAACGGAAGTTAATCAACATTCCGGCAAAAATCGGGACTCATTTCATACAAGAACCTGCATACACGACATAATAAAGTGCTTCATATACAAGCACATGCACAATTTCAAGTGCTACAACAATAACAACAATCCTTGCTGTCATTTGCTTGCAATAAGAAAATGAGAATACACCATACACCATAACAAGCACAAGTTCAGCAAGCAAATGACAGCAACATAATTTTTAGTTCTGTGAACAAATGACAGCAAATGACAGCAAATGACAAGTATACACAGTTCAATTCAGTTCACCTTGGCAAGCACAAGCTCGACATCTAACTTGACAGCAACTACAGGTGCAAAGCTACCTGAAACAGTTTCAGGTTTGGAACAGAAACTTCACAAAAATTGTGCACAGAATCCTCACAGAACCTGATTCTCCATGGGCCAGATGGATCATGACAGCCCATATGCAGGGCAAAGATTTTGGGGACTAAACTGTCAACACAAACCAGAGCTTGATCGCAAGTTTTTAATCTGATTGAAAACTACAGATTAGTCACTTGTGTTGTGTGCAGTTAGGTGACGGCGTTAGCACCTCCTTGTTGAAGGATAAATGGACAACTAGAGTACCTCTATGTACACAATTCCTAGCGTTGTTCTCTCATACTAACAGACCAGGGGACAGTCTTTGTGCATGGCATGAAAAACTAGGGTTATCAGCAGCAGCCTATGAGTTTATACAAGCCTACTAGCTATGAATACATACAAGTGATTTTGGGGTCTCAAGATAGGGGAAACTTGGTGGCAACTCAAAGTTGTGAACTGCTAATAACTCTTGCTTGAACTTTTGCGGTGCATTGTCAAACTTGCAAGTTTCCAACAGAAATAAGTCAAAGTTACTTTGAAAGTCTTACTGACAAGTAACAACATCTATGTGAACATGGAAGCTTCAGGCAATATAGAGTTGTGTTCATCCCAAGCAAGGTGCTTCAGACAGTGAAGAAGTTTCCGGTTTCTAGTGCAGATTATACTTCCACTTCCACATATAGGTTTGCAAATTGCAAGTGATGTAATTATCAAGACTCGCAAGACTCTGCTTATACAAAAGTTCTAATCATCTGATCATCAACCCAGATTTTGTGACTAATATAATTAATTATATGTAACTTGTAGGATCAGAATTAACACTGATAAAAAGTTCAGTACAGGTTAACAAAAATCAAGCAAAGCTAATTTCCGACCTTTTACAAACAAGCAGTACAGTAGCAGCATTCAACTAAAAATGTCAGTTTTAAATAGTACAGTTGTGTTCATCCTGCAAGCCTGCAGCTGAGCAATAGTGCAGATTATACTTCTAGACATATTTCTTTCCCCGTGCTGTCATCATCAAGACATGCTTGCAACATATAAGCTGCTTATACATATAGAAGTGCCCTAATGATGAACCCAGACTTTTCCCACTGATATATAATTATATATAACTTGTAGGATCAGAATTAACACTGATAAAAACTTCAGTACAGGTTAATCGGTTTCCTCCATAATCTCTCTCCCACTCTAGCTAGCTAGATTTGACCCGGCGCGCGATTTAATCGGCACCCTGGGATCGATTTCGTTCCCACCATGCTCCTCTTTTAGAGGGAATAGTTGGAGCTCCTCATCATGGCCTGTGCGAGATACTGCAGCTCCCCGGCGCCAACGGCACCGTCCGCCTTGCCGCCGCAATGCTACTGCATCACCGACATCGAGACGTCATCGCCCATGAGCTCCGGCAGAAGCGCGGCGCCGCTTCCGGCGAAACCTCGAGCAGCAGCGGCGGTTACCCTTAAGATGGAATGGATGCAGAGAGAGGCGAGAGAGGGAGAGAGGGAAGGGGCGAGGCTCACCTCTAAGATGAGGACGACGGCGGGCTCCTCCACGGCCTCCTCCTCCTCGAGCAGCAGCGGCCTCCTCCTCCTCGAGCGACGGGCGCGCGGGATCCTCCTCCTCGAGCGCACGGCCTCCTCCTCGAGCGCACGGGCAAGGTGGCCTCCTCCTCCTCCTCCTGGCGTGGCTGGGATGCGGCAGCGGTGGCGTCGTCAGAGATGCGGCGGTGGTGTCGATGCGGATGCGGTGTCGGAGGACGATGGGGATGGGATGCGGCTAAGGACGATGGAGTTGTTGACTAGTCATACTCACTTAGGCGTAGCGCACCCTGGGCAAGTGCGCTACGGATAACCGTAGCGCACTTTCCCAGGGTGCGCTACGCCTAAGTGGGTACGACTACTTAGATAAGAGGGCTGCCACCCCCTTTGCTAACACTAGCACTGCCTTACCCCATTGGTTCTGCCCACTGCTCTATTCTAAACCTGTTAGCACCTAGGTTCAAATCCTGGTGCCCACATTTTTTATTTTTATTTTAAAAATACTTTTAAATGTTCCAAAAAATGCCCAAAAGTGGTGATATATGCTACAAAAGTTTTGTTTTGTTTTTAAAATACTTTTATATATTCCAAAAATGCCCAAAAGTGATAATATATGTCATAAAAGTGGTACAAATTAAATATGCTTCAAATATGTCATAATAATTTGTCCATGAATATTACAATCTTTTTCGACCACGCGTTTTACAATATTTTTTGAGCTAACGTTTTACAATCTTTTTTCCCTTCTTTGTCGCAGTTGAATAATTTAGCCCCGGCACTTTAATGTTTCTTCTTTCGAACGGGCTACCTTTTTTGGGTAGGGTTGTCCTTTTTCTTCTTGTGATGTATGTTGCTGCATTGTAGTCGTCGTCATCTTCAATCTTTGGATCGCCGTACTGGTCGAAGTCTTGCTCGTTGGCGACTCCATCCATTCCGATGATGTTTCTTTTTCCTCTCCTCACGACAACACGGCTAGGCTTTGTCGGGTCGGTAATGAAAAAACATTGGTCCACTTTGGTAGCCAGTACCCACGGTTCATTTTTCACGGCCACGTTTGCACCGGCGGCCTTGGATTTGGCTGCTTCGGGTATAACCATGGTTGTGAAATACCGGTCTTCTCTTTCGACGCTCTTTGCCCATCTGACATGGAACATCGGCACCTTTTTTCCACAGTAGTCGAGCTCCCAGATCTCTTCGATTCTTTCATAGAATCTTTCCTTCACGTTGTCATCGGTGTAGAATTCCGACGTTACGCCTGAGTTCTGATAATCACACTTGTTGTCCTTTTCCTCCGTGTAGAATGCGTAGCCGTTGATATCATACGCCTGATAGGTCACCAGGTTTTGCACGGTCCCTGCGACAAGGTGAATATGATCTTTTCCGTGTCAGAAGAATGCGAGCGCGGAGGATTATCAAGGAGCGTCTGCCTAAACCAACGCGTGAAATCTGAGTTGTGCTCTTTGATTATTTCTCCATGCGTCCTCTGTATGCCCCGTTCACTGTACTTCTTCTCGATTAACCTTTTGTGCTTCTGTACCCAAGGATCGACCAGTTCTAAATGCTGTAGCGCGACGAGGTTTGCTCGATCAAAGTCTGCGCGTCGAAAATCGAAGTCTGCATGCAGTATGCGACGACCCTCTCGGTGACCAAATCCGTCGAGCTTGCCAAGGTGTCTGTTGACGGGAAGACCGACAGGGTTCTCGATGTCTAGATAATTCGTGCAGAAAGAGATGCACTCTTCGGCCAGAAAGCCCTTGGCTATGCTTCCATCTAGACGGGACCTGTTGCGAACGTATCCTTTGATGTGTCCGTTCATCCTTTCGAACGCCATCATGCTGCGGAGGAACATCGGCCCGAGTTGTACGATGTCCTCCACGACATGGACCAGCAGATGCACCATAATGTCGAAGAATGCGGGTGGAAAGTAGACCTCAAGCTCACATAGTATCACCACGATCTCCTCCTGTAGCCTTCCGAGCTGATTCACACCAATCGACTTCCTAGAGATGACGTCGAAAAACTTGCATAGGCCAAATAACGTTTCACGGACGTGCTCGTCCATTATCCCTCTTAGCGCGACCGGAAGTACCTGCGTCATTAGCACGGCACAGTCGTGAGACTTCATGCCACTGAACCTCTGCTTCGCCTCGTCTAGGTATCTGCTTATCTTGCCCGCGTAGCCGTAAGGAAATTTGACTCCTAGAAGGCACTTGAAAAACTGTTTGATCTCATCTTGGCTTAGAGTGAAGCAAGAAGGAGGCCAGTAATATTCGTTCTTCTTGAACTTTTTACCCTTCCGACGACCTTGTGTCGTCTCCGACTCATGATCATCGTCATCTTCCTGATCATCAGGAGTAGTGCGTCCTCCGTGAAGCTCCTTCCGGATACCCAAGCATATCAGGTCGTGCCTTGCTTTCGGACCATCTTTCGTCCTATCTGGCATGTTGATTATGGTGGCGACCAGACTCTCGCACACGTTTTTCGTGATATGCATGATGTCGAGGCTATGAGGCGTGCGGAGAAACTTCCAGTATGGCAACTCCTAGAAAACAGACCTTGTTTTCCATACCTTCATCAGCGGCTTGTCTTGTTGCTGCCTCTTTCGCTTCTTTCCAGGCTTAGGACAATCTTTCCAGTTTTTCAGCAACTCTTCCACTTCTTCGCTGCTCCTACGCTCTGGGATTCCTCGGGTCTCTGATTTGCCATCGAACAGGTCTCCACGTTTTCTCCATGGATCATTCTTGCCGAGCCACCTCCGGTGCGCCATGAACACGGTTTTTGATGACCCTGGATCTTTCTCTAGTTGGAGATAGCTTGTGTTATCCATGCACCTAACGCATGCGCAGAATCCTTGGATAACCTGCCCCGAGATATACCCGCAACCTGGATAGTCTTGCACCGTAGTGACCAACGCGGCTCTCATAGTGAAATAATCTTGTGCGACGACGTCGTAAGTATTGGCTCCAGATTCCCATAACGTGGCTAGCTCCTCTTTCAACACCCCGAGATACAGATTGATGTCGGTACCAGGTTGTTTCGGCCCTTGAATTAGCATACTCATCTGTATGTACTTCTTCTTCATGCACAACCATGGAGGGAGGTTGTATATCCATACAAACACGGGCCAAGTGCTGTGCGTGCTGCTCTGGCTACCGAACGGATTGAGTCCATCGGTGCTCGCACCAAGCCTGATGTTCCTTGAATCTCCACCGAATTCTGGGAATTCGAGGTCCAATATTTTCCACTGGCTAGCATCTGAAGGGTGCGTCAGCAGCTCATCCTTTTCGGGGTCATCATCATCTCCTGGCTTCTTCCTTTCCGCATGCCATCGCATGAGCTTCGCTTCCTTAGGGTCCGTGAAATAGCGCTGCAGACGAGGAGTGATAGGAAAGTACCATACCACTTTTCGAGGTGCTTTCTTCCCTTTCTTGTATCGACTCACGCCGCACACCGGACATGTGGTTTTCTCTGTGTCCTCGCCCCGATAAATGATGCAATTGTTGATGCATACGTGATATCTAACGTGCGGTAGATCGAGAGGACAGACGATTTTCTTGGCATCCTCAATACTAGTTGGACATGTGTTCCCCTCCGGGAGACGATCGTGCCAGAATGCCATCATATCGTCGAAGCTTGCGTCGCTCAATTTGTGTTTTGCCTTCATCTCCATAGTCTTGAGCGTTACATTCAACCGGGTATCATCGGGCCTGCATCCTTCATACAATGGAGTAACCGCGTCTTTCTCAAGTTGCGCAAGCTTGGCTTTCTCTCTAGCGGCAGCCCTGGCGTTACTCGTCTGCTTGAGAAGCAGCTCTTGCACATAAGGGTCCCGCACCCAGCCTGACGTTGTTCCATCGTCGTCTGCTCCTCCGGCATTGATGGGGGAATACCAATCGGGGTATACCCACGAAGCGGATTCGCCAGCTGGATCAAGCCGACTGAAGCCAATCCCAGAGCGGGTCGACTCGCCCAATACGGCGACTGGCGCATACTGGACCCAGACGAGTGGCGCCGACTAGAGGCCCAAGACGGCGACTCCAATACAAAGCCCATTATTGCACTTGTAAACCCTAGGTGGCTGCATATATAAAGCCACCAGGGGCACCCCTCACGGGGTATGCTCTCCCACATTAGATTAGATCTAGTCTCTCCCTCCGCCTACGGCGGCTCCATTGTAAACCAATCTATGATCATATACTAGATTGATAGCAGGACGTAGCGATCCTCCACCGAGGGGACGTGAACCTGGGTACATCGTGTGTCAATCTCGCTCCCGGATTCTCCTACATCGCCTTGCTCTCTCTACGTAAGCTACCCCCAGTAGCATCTGCCGTGCAATACCACGACAGTTGGCGCCCACCGTGGGGTTAGCGGTGCTTGGAGGGTGATAATCTGGGCGGGATCCCTCACCGCCAGGTCGCATCAAGCTGGTTCCATCCGATCGCCTTCCGACGCGGTGTGCCGATGAAGCTCGCCATGCGTACATGCCCGATCGGTTGCGTATAGCAGCAGCTAAGTTTTCTTATTCCATCCCTTCGCTCTCTCGTTGATTATTTGCGAAGTCTCCTATTTAATTCCGATCTAATCATTGGGTAAACGATCGTGTTTGGCTATATGAGCAAATTGAATTCCTCACGGCTCAAGGGAGAAGAGCTGCCACGATCATGTCTTAGGCAGACACCGATCAATGCGTCGAGTCCCGAGGAAAAGAAGCAGGTTTGGTCAAGATTTGTCAGATCGATCAATTCATGAAGCCACCACGTGACCTTGTCCCTCAATTGATCGGTTTTTCCAACCCAACATAATGATTTCTCTCTCTTCAATCAATATAAATCTGTCGATGTATCTCTTATTTATTCTATTCAGATTTAATCCTCTACACACATGTACGAGTTTATTTGTATGCATGTTCAATCTGGATGGTTCCAAGATGAGATTGGAGGAAGGCGTATTGATCTTCGAAGGATACAACGCTAGAGCAGAACTCCAAGCGGCAAATGATTGGATTGAAATCCGACCGATACAATCCTGCTCCCCTCAATTTTACTAAATTCACGGAACCAAACAAGTCGGCAACCGTTGTGCGGTCGACTCGTCGACCACTCGTTACGGCGGGGTCACTTCCGGCCTCTTTACTGTTGCGATAGACTACAGCACCACGACTCCGACGCGGCGCCGACTACATCCTTCGCGCCAACTCCGTGTTTGGTGCGGGGTCGTCATGTTTCGGAACTGGCCTAAATGCGGACACGCTTAAACGCGGACTCGCTAGACCCGGGAACTCGCCTGCCGCGAGTTCAACACGGTCGTGAACTCATCACGTTCGTATGACTCGCCCGCCATGAACTCGTCATCAACGACACGCCACGATCGGTGACTCGCCCGCCGTGACCACGCCATCGCAGCCTCACCATCATTGACTTCGCCATAGCGCGACCTCCGTCCGCCGCGTCGACTTCGCCATAGCGCGACCTCCGTCCGCCGCGTCGACCCCATATCCGCCGCGTCGACTTCGCCATAGCGCGACCTCCGTCCGCCGCGTAGACCCCGTGTCTGCCGCGTCGACTTCGCCAAAGCGCGACCTCCGTCCGCCGCGTAGACCTCGTGTCCGTCGCGTCGACTTCGCCAAAGCGCGATCATACGTTCGCCGCGTCAACATTTCCCGGCTAAACGCCGTGCGACCTTGTCCGCTACGCCAAATGCGTACGCCGTGCCTACTAAGGGACCTTCATCGTCCGAGTCGCCAGAGAGGGTCGCTTGCCACGCTGCATGGACTCACCACTGGGCGTCTCTTCCCCTCGGGAAAAATCAATTTGCCTTTGTCAACCTTTGAAAGAGCGACTCGCAATGGCCAAAGTAGTGCGGACGAGGACTCGCAAACTGAGCCTCGGTTCGTCCACGAAAAATGCTAACCGAGAGCCATCATTGGAGTCGCCTTGCTCGACTGGCCTTCCGGGCCAAGACAAACGGCAGTGCTACACAAACAACACCATGTCCTCCTCAACCTTAGATAGCACGACTCGCACGGCCAAGTACTGCGGACGAGGACTCGCAAACCGAGCCTCGAATCGTCCAGGAAGAACGCCAAGTCGAGAGCCACCTTTGGAGTCGCCATGCGACTGGCCCCCCAGGCCAAGACGAGAGACTCGCTAACAAAACAGCGCAATCAACGTCATCGCGGACTCGCCATGCTCGGGGACTCTCCCCTCGCGGACTCGCAATCATCGCGGACTCGCCACGCTCGGGGACTCTCCCCTCGCGGACTCGCAATCATCGCGGACTCGCCACGCTCGGGGACTCTCCCCTCGCGGATTCGCAATCATAGCGGACTCGCCACGCTCGGAGACTCTCCCCTCGCGGACTCGCAATCATCGCGGACTCTCCACGCTCGGTCGCTCGACCTCGCCGCTCGCCGCGCTCGGGGACTCGGTGCTCACCGGTCGCTCGGCCTCGTCGCTCGCTCCCTCGGGTACTCGGCGCTCGCCGGTCGCTCGACCTCGCCACTCGCTGCGCTCTGGGTACTCGGCGCTCGCCGGTCGCTCGACCTCGCCACTCGCCGTGCTCGCCGGTCGCTCGGCCTCGTCGCTCGCTCCCTCGGGTACTCGGCGCTCACCAGTCGCTCGACCTCGCCACTCGCTGTGCTCTGGGACTCGGCGCTCGCCGGTCGCTCGACCTCGCCACTCGCCGCGCTCGCCGGTCGCTCGACCTCGCCACTCGCCATGCTCGGCAGCAACAACTACTATTTACAGAATATGCATCTCTAAAGAGCCTCAAGTCGCCTCTACAAGCCAACTCGAGCCTCGGGGACTACTCCTAGGCATGATGCGTGTACGCGTGGTTCCACGACCATGGCTCGCCCTCGGGGACTCGCCACTGCGGACTCCCCTCGCGTACTCAATACGCTCGGGGACTCGCCACCACGGACTCGCCCTCGCGTACTCAACACGCTCGGGGACTCGCCACCGCGGACTCGCCCTCGCGTACTCAACACGCTCGGGGCCTCGACGTGCTACAGTCAGCGTCACTCGCCGGTCGCCCAACCTCGCCACTCGGCACGCTTGGAGACTCGGCACTCGCTGGTCGCTCGACGAATCGGCACGCTCCACGTTCAGGGATTTGCCGCAACTAGCGGCTTCACCGACACCCTGCGTCTTTCGCCAACCGGCCATCATCGACTGGCTCATGCCGACCGCCTCCCGCTTCACGGTTCAGGAGCTCGTCGCCGATTCGCCACGACCCATCGTCAAGACTCTCCGCGCCCTGCCTCAAGCCCGCATCGAATCAACAACGCGCTCGGGGACTACTGATGGGGGAATACCAATCGGGGTATACCCACGAAGCGGATTCGCCAGCTGGATCGAGCCGACTGAAGCCAAGCCCAGAGCGGGTCGACTCGCCCAATACGGCGACTGGCGCATACTGGACCCAGACGAGTGGTGCCGACTAGAGGCCCAAGACAGCGACTCCAATACAAAGCCCATTATTGCACTTGTAAACCCTAGGTGGCTGCATATATAAAGCCACCAGGGGCACCCCCCACGGGGTATGCTCTCCCACATTAGATTAGATCTAGTCTCTCCCTCCGCCTACGGCGGCTCCATTGTAAACCAATCTATGATCATATACTAGATTGATAGCAGGACGTAGCGATCCTCTACCGAGGGGACGTGAACCTGGGTACATCGTGTGCCAATCTCGCTCCCGGATTCTCCTACATCGCGTTGCTCCCTCTACGTAAGCTACCACCAGTAGCATCTGCCGTGCAATACCACGACAGGCATCTAGATCATCATTATCCCGGTCTGCTTCCGCACCTTCACCATCTCCAGGAGACTCTTCATCATCTCGCCCGTTCTCGCCGTGATGATGATCATCGTCATGTTGGCCACCTTCACCGTCTCCATCATCTACGTCATCGCTTATCCAACGAGTGTATCCATCCATGAAACCATGGCGGAGCAGCTGCGCCTGCAGATTCCCGGAATCTGGGTCGATCACCCAGTTGAGTTTACATCTTCTGCACGGACATCTTATATCTGTCTTGTTATTTCGTATCATGTCGGTCGTCGCACATTTCAAAAATCTAGCCACAATGCCTTCGCTCATTATGCGGACCATTTTTGCCTGCACGGTGTACACGGTACAATTTTGAAGTCTATTAGAACCACATAATGAATGCATGCATGCAATGGTCGATAGAAAATTTCGGCATGACCTATCCTAAAATTAGGACCTTTGCGAAATGCCAAAGTCTTGCCAAAATGGAAATGAATCTACATTTTGGCAAAACAAATGGCAACTTGTTCACATACAAACACAAGAGAGAGAGAGACCGATCCATACACACATGAACATATCATTATCCTCTCCATACACACATGCATGAGCATCATCGATACTCTCCATATACACACACATATGAGACCATCCTCTCCACATACACACATCATAAGCATCGATCATCTACATACATATAAGCACATCATCCATATACACATGAACACATCCTTACATGGACAACTTACCGAGATGAGAGACCGATCGCGAGAAAGATGGAAAGGAGAGGTGCGCGCGTCGACCGGAGGAGATGAGAGACCGGAGACCTCCTCTATTACTTATGTAACATCCAAAGCAAGTTTTACATGCTAAAAATGGTGAATGGGTGGAGAAATTGAGGTGGGAAGGAGAAGATCCCGACTAGATCTAAGGAGGAAGAAGAAGGGGAAAGTGAAGTGTGTGGTCGCACATGTACACATAAAGAGCTGTCCTAAAAAAATCGACACATCCGTGGCGCACACGGCCCTAGTGCGCCACAGGGAGTACAAACATCTGTGGCGCACCATGCATGTGCGCCACGGATGCTCCTACTCCCTGTGACGCACTAGGCCGAGTGCGCTACAGATGTTTGTGGCCGTTTCACAGCAGAGGGGGCGTGCGCTTAGGCGTAGCGCACTCCCCCCATGTGCGCCACAGATGACACTAACAACCGTGGCACACATGGCTATAGTGCGCTACAGATGTTTGGCGTGCGGCCAACAGGGCCCTGACCCACACACATCTGTGGCGCACTGTGGTCATGTGCGCCACGGTTGTTCTAGTTACTAGTAGGGCACTGCCCACAGGTGAGCCACGTCTGTTTTAGCCGTGGGGCACTTCAACCATATGAGCCACGGATGTGCTGATTACCTATAGCCGTTTTCCTAGTAGTGGCGGACAGAGGATAGGGTTGACGGGGGCGGCGGCTACTAGGGTTTCTCTCGTGCCGCCCCCCTAGGACCTACGTGAGTGAGAGGCGGCGGTCTGGTCCATGTTTAGTAACGAAATCCACTACCCGTCCTTGTAGTACTACTGAACCTATACATTAAAAGACGTCTAGACATAATTATTTTACAAAACTAAAATATGTTATATTTCTGAATAAAGGGAGTAAGTGGAAAGCGCTGTTAGCAACACAAATTTTTTGGAAAGCGCCACGAATCTTCATGGGAAGCTTATATATTACAGCTTCTTCTTGAACTCCTTCGGTACCGCAGCATCACGAGAGACGTGCATATTTTCCAAGTAGAACTATTGGAGAATATTTGGTTCATTCCGAACGGAGGGTCCTTTTTCTTGTCACGTGACATCAACTGGACCTGTGTAGTCACAGAGTCTTGGAGAAGACCTTCAACAGGAATTAGTTTCTCCCGTGTATTTTAAGAATATTACAGTTAAAATATCGACGTCTCTTGACGCACTGAAACTTTTAGTACCCCCAAACTAAAAACTCTTTAGACACTGCTGTCACTGTCGCAGCAGGCAAATGTTTATTAGCACCAAGTCAACCAAGAGTGAAGACCGAGATGCGTACGTCGGCCTAACCTCTTCGGAGTTTCGTGATCCATGATCATGCCCGATCATTTAAATCCAGGAGCAACATATTTCTCATTCTGTATATGAAAATCGTTACGCTGGATTACCGTCGAATCATGGAAAACTGTCAGGCATTTAACTTACTACCATGGAATGCCACAGTAGAAAAACGTACTGCTGTTCAGTGTTCATTGCTAACGCTAGAGACAGCAACGTACGTATGGTCTACAGCTACGCATGTCGGAAGTCGGAAGTCGGAACTTCTAGATGGATGGATGGAAGGAAGGAAGGACCCGGGAAGGTGAGGGTCGAGTGGAAGACGTGGACTTTGAAAGTATCTTGCACGCAACACAAGGCACGGACTTTTCCTCCATCGAGGCTCCTTTGCGTCCGGCCGTGCGAGCGAGATGGGACCGTGACCGGTCTGATTGGTATCCTTGTGGAGGTCGGGTCGATCGAGCCACCATGTGGGACCCGTGATCTTCTCCTCCTAGTCCACGGTCAAAGTCAGGCTTGACCTTTGACTAGCCCATCTCCCGTTATTGTAATCGGCAAGCTTCGTGGATGCTAGCTGTGTTGGAAACGGAGGGGCTCGTGGTTTAGTGGTTGCTCAGCAGGTTTCACCGTGGCCTGCGTGGGCATGGAAGCAACGCTCACACTCTAGCAACACATGGCAAATAATAAGGTTTTTGATCGAAAATAAATCAAAGCCAGTAAGCAGAGGCTACTATAAGGTACACGATCAGTGTATAGAGCTGACCTCTCGTCATGCCGTACGTCGCCCTGTTCATATCCTGCTAATTAAGCGGAGATGCAAGGTTTGAAAGCTCAGCTGGCGATCTTATCTATTCCATAGAAAATAGATGGCATCGATCGTAAAAGACAAGGACATGCGTGTCGCCGTCAATGCCACCAAACCGTTCTCTATTTAACTTTTGATGACTTCCACGCCAAATTACTTCGTTCATCCTCCGTAGTCAAGATCCCAAGAAAATCACGTGCTCTACCGATGATCCCTATTTTATCTCGTCACATACCCGCCGGGATATAACACCCGGCTTCTTCGGACCGGTGGCTGTCACTCCTGACAGCTTAATAGGATCTCTAGACTAATCCCATAGACCAACACTAATATTTTCGGCGCACTTTGTCCTCACTCGTACGTATCCGGTATCCATTTCATGGTCGGCCACCCATCCTAGAATTGCTCTAGCCAAACATGTTTAACCTTAGAGTTCTTTTTGAATGAGCTTTCGGAAAACAAGTTGTAACTTTTTGGTATGGGTTTTCTATCAATCCTGTTAAGCCATGTGCCAAGGTCTCACACGGGATAAGCAAGAATTTTCTCAGCTTGACAGGCCTGGTGTTGTAAAAGTTACACCGGTGGATATTTAATCATGCCAGCGTTATCTGCGTGAAAATTGAAAACATAATCTCCCTGCCGCTCTCCGGGCGGCTTGTGTCCGCCAAACCCTAGGCGTTGCAGTAACGTCTTGTGTCATTCATCTTCCCCGCTGCCGCTGGAGGATTTCGGCAAGCAAGCCCGCTCGGTTGACGACGGCGACAGGGTTGGGGTTGTCTCCTTGCACGGTGAGTTCTCCCCCGGCGGGAGCACCTCTATCGCGGTGGCGCGTCACCCCGGACGAAGTGGTGATGAGGACAAAGGTTGGGAGTCGGGGTGGCGATCTTGGGAGTTTTGTGGTGGTCCTTCCATGATGGATGTTAGCGTGGACCACGTTTGCTGGCAGGATGTGGCGCTGGATGGTCCTGCGGCGGTGTTGCGTACGTTTACCGCGCATCAACGTCGTGGTGGCGGCATTGCTTGTGGCGAGCTCAAAGTCGTGGTCATCTCAGGCAGGCTTCAAGCGACGCGAGGCGCCCTTCTTTGCTACAGGCATGGATGACACGCTAGAAGTGGTGGGTGTATGGGCGGCATCAGTGAAGGACTGCATGTTTGGTGGTGCTCTTTGAGTAGTACAAAGTAGTGATTTCCAAGGTGAAAAATTCAAGGTTTAGCCTTTATTGGTTGCACCTCTGACAATGTTCTTGTTCAAGCAAGGTTTTGTAAACTTGCCTTTCCTCCAAGATGAAAATCTAAGATTTTCTATGAGACGACGATAATGCATGTGCAATGTTTCTTTTTGGAGGCGTTGTCTGCTAGTCCTGGCGTTTTCTTTGTGATGATGAGAGTATTGTTGTCACGAGTGATTGATCATTGTCGCTTTTTTCTTCTTTATTTTTATTTTTATGTTGTGTGTATCCTAGATGTCTTCCGCCATCTTGTTGGTAGAGAAGATGTGTGCAATTGTTACCTTCGCAATATTAATTAAGAACAAAAAAATATTAATTAAGGAAAAATCTGCACGAAAATTAGTACCGATTGTGAAAAATCAAAAGTGAGGATGAATTCTCGGTGGTGGTAGTAGCAAATCCTACTCTTGGCGCCCCCCGTGTATATAAATTTTAACAATGCTTTCTCACGGGTTGGGGCCCTACTACGTAAAATAAAACCATCTCCATCCGTCATGTGCGCGAAAGCGCGAGTCGCAGCCAAGTCCAGAAGCAATGCACCACATGACTTCTACGCTATTTCTTCCTCCGATGGCAAACTCCAGGACCACTTGCATTCACTACCGACGCATTGTTTTTTTTGTCAGTGTGCAGCCTGTCATCCATTTTTTTTCCATGTTTTTTCTTCCCCTCGAGGAAACGTTTTTTCTCCCCCATCTCATCAAGCCGGGACTGTTTCCAAAACATTTGTGTAGTAGTAGAACACTCGTTGGGACATCAGTTCACACCCCGAATAAATAAATTCTCGGTTTCCAGATTGAATCTTTGTTCACATCATCATGAGATGAGAGGTGATTATCGAGAGTTGTAACGAAACGAAAGGCATATAGTATAAACATCAGTTCACACATCCGAATAATAATGATCTACGTAGAATATGCCGAAAGCTCGCTCGCAGAGGTGTCATATTGGGACGGTCATCTAGAAGGCATCAATACTCAAATATCCACGCCAACGGTCCCTGCCACACCCACACACCCCAGGCCACAGCGGCGGGAGGAGACGGGCGGGCCACGGAATCGCCGGGCCGACGACCTCATCGCTGATGTCACCGCCACCTCCACGGCACAACCCAACAAATAATTCGGGTAGCGCGAAAGGCGAGAGCAGCGGCAGCCTCTCCCCGTAAAATACTCCTCCCACTTTGTTCTGCTCCGATAAAAATACTTCTAACGAGAATCGGCGTCACCCTAGATATCTGGCCCTCTGTGCCTCTCTTCCGGATTGTTGTTGTTATTTTAGCCGTGGGAACCCATTCCGTCACGTGGATCCGGCGCAGGAAAGTTCAACGAACCGCGACCCCGAGCACGTCTCCCACTATATAAGCCGCGACCCCGGCCCGGTCAGACCATTCCGCCACGGCTCCTTCGGTTCAGTTCACACACAGTGATCGGCTCAGCTATCGACAGACAGCACGGGAGTAGAGACAGAGCGAGCGAAGCAGAGGATGATGCTGAACCCGGCGTCGACGGAGGCGCTGGTGCTGGACAGCATCAGGCAGCACCTCCTCATGGAGGAGACGGTGGGCGTGGCGCCGGAGATGACGAGGCCGGCGTACTGCCGGAGCGCGAGCTTCGGGAGCCTGGTGGCGGACCAGTGGAGCGAGTCGCTCCCGTTCAGCGCCGACGACGCCGACGACATGGTCGTCTACGGCGCGCTCCGCGACGCCTTCTCGTGCGGCTGGCTCCCCGACGGCTCCTTCGCCGCCGTTGAGCCCGAGCCGATGCCTTCCTCCCCCGACTCCTCCTCCTACTCCTCTTACGTCGACGACGGCTCCGCGTGCTTGGGGTTCTTCCTGGAGCCGAGCGAGCTTGATCGCTGCCCGGCGACGCCGAGCGCGGAGGAGGAGGAGGAAGTCACGGAGGCGCCAGCAAGGAAGGAGGAGGAGGAGGCCGCTCTGGCGGCGGTGGCGAGGGGCAAGCACTACAGAGGCGTGAGGCAGCGGCCGTGGGGCAAGTTCGCGGCGGAGATCCGGGACCCGGCCAAGAACGGCGCGCGCGTGTGGCTCGGCACCTACGACACCGCCGAGGACGCCGCCATGGCCTACGACCGCGCCGCCTACCGCATGCGCGGCTCCCGCGCGCTCCTCAACTTCCCGCTCCGCATCGGCTCCGAGATCGCCGCCGCCCACGCCGCCGCAGCCGCAGCAGCCGCCGGCGACAAGCGGCCGTCGCCCGAGCCCGCGACCTCCGACTCGTCCTCCTCCTCCTCCTCCTCCGGGCCCTCCACGAAACGAAGAAAAAGAGGCGAGGCCGCGGCCGCGTCCATGGCCATGGCCCTGGTGCCGCCGCCCTCCCAGCTGAACCGTCCTGCCCAGGCGTGGTTCCCCGCCGCGCCGGTGGAGCAGGTGCGCGTGCAGCAGCTCGTCAGCTAGCTAGGCCCCGCTTCGCCATGCCAGCCACGAGACAATGCGGGATGGATTTAGCTGCAAGTGCATGGTCGTGACAGCGGCCTGCACCGTGCAAGATGATGATTGTAATGGAATGGGACGGCGAGCAAAGAAAGAAGCAAGAAAGGGAAGCAGCCCAGCAGCGACGGCTCCGTTGGATATCTGGATGGATCGATAAGATCGGAGCAACTTGGGTGATGCAATTGGGAGTTTGGCCGATCGAGCCCAGATAGTTCCTCCTCTGCTCGGTGCAACTCGCCCAAGTGGGTCGAGGCGACACTGTAGTGGTTGATGTTGCCGTGGTTCGTTTCTGGTAGTCGTATGGTTTAACTTGCGTCACTGTCAGAGTGTGGTGTGGGGAGATTACACCCTTGTGATCGAGCTTAATGGTAATGGAACTGTACAAACATCTATAGGTACAGGGAAGGGAGAGAGATGTAGAAGGATCCCCTTTGTTATGTATGTCATCGACCCAAGGGTTTGAATTCAGTTCAAGCAAGCAACAGATTAATGAATGGATCACTGCATTTCTTCCTGTTAACGGCTGCAAATTAGACACTGACAAGTGCACATACCACCACACACTCCTTACTCACAACGTTCGAATAGTTCTACGATTGGTTTGAAAACCCAAACAAACAATGCCGAACGAAATGATCCCCCAAACCGCGAAAACCCCAGGATTATAAGAACACGAGGCTTCTGAGGCAAAAAAAAAAAAACATGAACCAATCAATCTCCCTTATTCGAGGGGAAAAGTCACGGTGGGGCGCTCCAGGACCAGGATTTGAGCAAGTGGGGGAAACAAAGGCGAGAGGCGCGAAATGGTCGCCATCTGCTTTCGCAATAATACGCTGGAAGCCATCCACACTCAAACAGGTACTAGTAAGAACAAGAAGCAAACCCTCGTCGATCTTTAACTAACCAGGATAGTAAGAAAATCTGAACCTCGTGCTTATCCAAGACGTAATTATAGAAGTATTATAAACAGCGACGATAACGGCACAGTGCAGACCTTTTCCAGCAAAATATCCAGTAGTGTGCTGATGGAAAAGGCTAAAAATATAAGATCCTGCTGTGCTGATGGCGCGGCACCGGCTAACCTCCGTCTCCATCAGTTGCTTCCTGTGCAGATTGAACTACGAATTAATATAAGATCCAGTGGAGAATGTTGCTTAACAGCTGGGCTTTGGGGAAGGGGCTACACGCACTGGACAGTTCGGTGGAAAGGGAACTGCATACTTTCCTGCTTGCTTAACCAATCTGCGTAGAGCCTGATTGCTGAATCCAGCTCAAGCACGAAAAGTATGCGTAGTACCATTATCATGCACTTATGAGTGTATCTCATCACTAGATAGGGGATGTTGTGCTGTGCAGCCAGTTCAAAAGAAGGGAACAGGACAAATGGGGTGATGAATATTTCATCACAACTTAAGGTTGCTGCGCTGTGCCGTGGTGGAGTCGATGAAATCTGTTCCGCTTTGCCGCTGTGCGCTTTGGTACGGACGGGCTAGGCAAGGCAAGTCAGAAACGCGGCCCGTCATTTGGCGGGCTGTATTAGGCCAGGGAGAGATGGAATCGTGTGTTTGGTTTAATCGTGATGGTGTGATCTGATAACTTTTTTTCTAGATAGTAAGCTTACCATACATCAGTCCTAAAACCCCAACAAACATTGACAGCCACATCATAGTTAATGATACTATATATATATAGCAGTACGACAGAATATTGTAGCAAGTTAAGTACGACTAGAGGACATAATGCATAGCAAACACAACACAAACTTATTACACTAGTAGAGTGAACATTCTACTCATCTATCATCGTAAGGGGTAGATCATGCTAGGGCACTTCTTGATCACTTCACACATGTTATAGTCGAAAATGGTTATCTTGAACAGGACACCCTTAAGCATCTTGAAGGTCGGGAAGTACCCAATCTTGATCTGTGGGAAATGGCGAAGCTAGGCCATCCCTTGTTAAGGCAAACCCTGCCGCTAACATCACGAGCTGGGTTGGATCTACCTGATCGTGGAAGTGCCCAACCTTCAGAGGCCTGCCCCTTGGCCTCTTGGCGCCACTACCCTCACCAACATCGCTCGCCAGATTAATGAAAAAGTTGTGTAAAACACATGATACCGGAGAGTTGTGATTAGCCTTACAAATCAAATATGTACGAGACAGTTGTATAATCCATAATATATTTGTGATAGTTGCTGACTAGTTTAAGTGATCATATTCCAATATCAAGTATATAGGGTGCAACCATTGTTGGATTTTTATTTAATACTAGTAAGCTTGCACGTGCAATGCACGAATCAATTAATTTATAGCCAAACATATTACAAATACTATAATTTAAATAGTTTCATGTTCGTGAACAACATAGCTCATGTCTTTGTTTCAAAAACTTTCAAAAATAATATGAAATGTTTTCTTGTTGACATACATTCTCTAGTGTTTTTTCAGATCATGACATTTTTCATTGTCAAGGCCATACGGATGATCCTCCGTCAGCCATACCATGAGTTGTATATCTGCTAGGCATCAACAAAACTGAATGAGTGTCTCTTTGGTCATTCTTTGCACGGTGCTACGAATGTTTGGCATTTTTCTCTCCAAATAATTGATGTTACAAGTTTTCCATGTGACAATTTTTAAGAAGGACCAATATAACCCAGGACAAATCTTTCCTTTGGTAGAGTTGGGAGTTCAATATCCAATTAAATATAGGAGAAATATTTATTTGCAGATGAGTAACTAATACCAAGCCATACTTCAGCTATACGATAGTTTTTTTGCCTCTGCGAGGAAATTATTAAACACGACTATTCAATGATAATCAATAATAAAAATGGGAATCATGCATAAGAAAAGTAGAAATAATGGATTTCTTTTTCTCGAAACACCATTATATGTTCATACGAATCAGATCGGGATTAGTACTGAATTCATTACCTCTCCCAAAATCAACAACAAAACATGAGGCAACGACATGTTCAGAAGTAGGACACAGCGGTGGGACTGAGGACCTAGGTAGGTTGTCCACCGCAAATTCACAATCCATGAGGGAGAACCTAGGCAGACGACGTCGTGCATCGCAGTTCCTCAGAGGTGACGACGCCCGCCTTAGATCGCAGATTGTTATCCGGTAGGGAGTGGACCTGTATTTGCATTGGTGTAACTTGGACATGCAATTGCGCTACACAATTCTAATTTGACCTGCATGTAGTTGATTGCATTCTCAACATATTTCTCCATCTGCATGTGTCTAATCATAAGAAGGCAAACTAAGATTGAATTTCAGTCAATGACAATGGTTTGCAAAAAGGGGATATTTATGATCCATGCTTGTAGGTGAGTCACCTTATTCATTTTCTCAATTCAGATGTTTCATGTCACAAT
Organism: Avena sativa; assembly: GCA_916181665.1. NCBI lineage: Eukaryota > Viridiplantae > Streptophyta > Magnoliopsida > Poales > Poaceae > Avena > Avena sativa. The sequence goes on along the minus strand of OV702294.1, from coordinate 156,545,715 downwards.
ATGAATTATAGTTCAAGATACTATTTAAATTCTGTTGAGAGTAGCATGAGATGATTATATCCACGACACTGAAAATGTGAAAAATTGTTCATTTGTTAGAGTTGGTACGATACGATCTACATATCATGGAGGAAGTACAAATACAAATACTTCAATGTTGAAAGTTATAACTGCTATCAAGGAAGAAGTGAACATGTAGAGAGTTAAGAGATTGAGGAACAGACATGTTTGTCCTATAAAAATAACGATGGCAGCCAACACGGATATCCAATCTTTATAGGATTAAGATGTACATTGTCTCTGCAGAAACAACCCGATGTCTTTAGTGATGAAATCAAATAGGAAAAAATATGAGCTACTACATTACAAGGCACGACACATCTAAACACTATTACCTGTAGTTGCTAGAAAATATCTTCTGAAGTTAATTAGCGTAAATCTTCTGTAGCTCCGCAATGTGACAAGGAAGAAGCAGCGAAGATCACACGATCAACATTACCTAGTCAACAGAAGAGAAAATGAAAAAAAGAGATACTTTGTATTAAACTTGTAGCATCATGAACATATAAGAAAGAGAACATTGCCGGGGCACAAAAACCAGTACATACACATATTTGTGTATAAATTCCATTAAGAGTACCATATAATTGTCCACGGTGCAGATCGATGGCACCATGACCCGTCACTTCCCTTGAAACCCGAAAATATCGAAGAATAGTAAATAATACAAAATACAAGAGCATGACAGTAAAGCACTCACAATTGTAGCTCATCATAGTATGTTATTGATTTACCAATATAATGTGATCAAAAATTCAAGATTTGTGAATTATTAATACAACCAAAGCCTTGCCAATCTGGATTGGGCATGTCGCTCCTTATACAACAACTACCAATTTGTTAAAAGAATTAGATATAATCAAATTTATTAATATATAGTAAGAAACATATCAAATGTACATGGAGAAATCATGAGATTTCTGGCACACAATCAAATTCTAGTATGACTCAAAGTCTAATATGACTAAAACCGTGTGGCAAATTAGAGGTGGGCACTATTTTAATTATTCAAATTCTGATAAAGGGTTTTGAAATTCTAGAATAAAAAAACTAAAAATGATATAGTTTCTAAAATTGTTTGAGCCATCTATATCATAGGCAAAGCACCGATGTCAATGTATAAATAAGAGACAGATCACATATAAAAAAATTATATGAACAAAACTTTCCTTTTTATGTCAATGTCATATCCTTTTATCTAAATCATATGCTTATTACTCCAGTGTCATGCAATTAGAAACCTTGGATCACCGGGAATCATGAGCGCGGGGAGGTAGCGTAGCGTGGATGCATGGAGCAGAGTGTCGTGGTCATGCTCCATGCGGTGGACAGAAGACGTTGCTGGTCGCGCGGTGGTGTTGCAAACGCCTTGATGCTGCATTAGTACTTACACAATAAAATAACATGATTGTTTCATGAGCATCTTTTGATATATACAAATTGATGGTACAGTACCATTGGATGGAACATTGTGTCAAAATGGCATTTGGAACATAGCCTTCATCACAATGATAAGGACAGGCAACCCTCGTGACCTCGCTTATACTGGAAAATGCCATCAATGTCAATGCATCACATTCATGAGATCATTAAGGTATTTCCATGAAACACTTACGAAACACCGCCCGAGAAATCAACACACTGATTATCCATCTTAAGCATTTTCACGAACATCTAGCCCAACACATTCTGACCTGTAATGAATAGAGATTGACCTTACAGAGGCATGAGTCACCAACTGCCATAGCCAGGGATATGGGGTCTCGAGACAAAAACTTGCACGAAGGCTTCTTGGCACGGAGACGCCATAGCTCGGGCAGTGGCGATGGATGCTAGGTCCCGAAAGTCCCGCCATGTTGTCCAGGCCATCAAATCTGCCGGGGTGAGGGGATCCCACAAGCGATGGAGTGGAAGTGCAAGGCAAGGATGCATTGGGACTGCAAGGCGGCCTGCGGCGCGATGACGGTGCAAGGCAAGGAGGCGTCGTGGCTGCGGGCTCGGGCAACCTGACTACGATCAATTCCTTTTTGTACTGCCAGGATGTGCGTAATGGGAGGGATCTGTGGCCTGCTGAGATTACTCTGCTGGTGGAGTGCGTCTGTCAATGTAAATGCACACCACACAACAGATTAGGTTATCTGGTAGCTGTCAAATTGCTTTTGGTAGACTGATCGTGTGGTGCTAATCATCCTGTGTGAGTTGCTGGGGTGCGTTTAGATAAGAAAATGTTTGCTTTTTTATAAGTAGTATAGATATATATGGCAGAACAGTCTGAGAGCATCAACAATAGGTAACTATAATTTTGATTTTACCTACAAGAGACTTGCATCTAAATCTATTAATTTTGGATTGGAATGATTTGCATCTAAACCTTAGCTACATAATTTTGTATGTTATCTCCTCACCTTGTGACCAATCTGCAGGATGTTGCCGTGCTCATGCCAATACAAATTGAAAGAAAACTCTAAATGAATAATGACCTGCAAGTGGTGAATATTCAGGGACCTATTCACACTGCTATTCGATTAATGGTCATACTAAATTTGCACCAAGCATTCAGTTGAACAAAGACTATTTACTGCTAGAAAAATAGTGCAGCATATCAAACCTGATGTTACAGAAGACAAACGGGTTATGAGCTATGAAGAAGACACGACGGAAGGATCCACTTAAATCATTTTAATAAATCATCTGCCCTTCTCATTATCTACACCATGTAACTGAAGTATCGACTCTATTTCCAACAGCACTCACCTTAAATCTACAGTTATAATTTTTAGTGTTACCTTTAGAACTTATTGATCTATTTTAATTCATAATTCCACAAAGGCGCTAATTGTAGTTGGATCAGGCCGACCGCCTTTAGTAAGAGCATCATTACAAGTGAGTTTTTCTCCTAATAGTTATTAACATACAAATAAACCTTGATTATTTTAATTGTGTTTGTATAATGCATCCTAATTTTTTGTTGAACTAACTTGCCATAACTACTGGAAGTCATGTTCTATAGTCATGTAAGAAAAGTACAACAAAGGGAGAAACTCTAGTTCAATTTCTCATGTGTGAATTCTAGCTTATGAGTTAACTGAAAACAAAATTCCCGAAGTACAACATACAATTATAGTGGTCTGAAAGCTCACTATATCTAGTTTCCAAAACTTGAGGCCATCATGACACCAGCACTTAGAAATTGAATTAAAAGGATTTGGCGCCAAGCAAAGAAACAATGGTACACACTCTCATGTTCTATAAGTATGAAATAACCAATTTATCAAAGATAGTTTCTCATGGTCTTGCTTATTGCATCAGAGCCTTTGTTTGGATTGACATTCTTTCTTTTAGGTACGATGGTAAATACCAAGATACATTAAGTTGAATTAACAAATATGAGAATGCCTTTGGAGAAATAGTTGTATATAAAAAACACGCAGTTCGGTAATGTTTCTATCTAAAAAATCACGTTTGCGCGTTTGTGACTGAACAATACACAACGTGGAAAGCTAATAAACTCTAAAGACATACTGCCAACACACATTCGAATTCACATGTGCATGTAGTGAGACATATAAAACCTATTTTTATGTGAACCATCACATTACCAGCAATTTATGATACAAGGGGATTATTCCATCGTGGGAGCCAGAGGTAGGCACTATACAATAGGTTACCCCCTAAATTTACCTGAATCCCATCTAGCGATGTTTAATCTATAAATACAGTTAACACAAGGTTGAGGAAATCCACCAATTCAGAGATATATGGTGTTGTACGTACTGGAATTTATCTACCAAGAGCACCTGCAATCTATCATCATGAATCATCACCAGAATGAATTAACATCTTTAAGAACATGAAATTGATATATATATCACAAACATTTTTAGTGAGAAGAAAATATCGCAAAGAATCTGCTAGAACAGAACAGACACTCGGTAGCCACGAAGTAGGTAAAGGGCAGTAAGAGAGGAGCACCTTTAGGAAGCCCTAGTTTCCGCCGAGAAAGCCGCCTGATCGATCTGCAGCCTGACACGAGAGGAGACGTCGCTGGTTATGACGCAACGGCCGAACTGGTAGACGACGTCCATGGCGGCGCCGCGCATGTTCACGAGGAGGCGGTTGGTCTCCACGAAGCCACCAAGGCGCTGAAGCTCCATGATTGATGATGCCTTCTCACGCCTCACGATGAAAGGAGCTGGCCATGGGCGAGGCAATGGGGAGGCTGAGGGATGGTCGGAGAAGGGGTAGGAGGAAGGTGGCATGGCGAGGGGGCGTGCAAAGGGATGGTGTGGCCGCGGCGGCCATGGATGGCGGCTGGGTAGATCGGGAGAGAATTTGATCCAGGAAATTAGGGCGTGCAGAGGCACCGCGGAGAGTTTGGTATTTTCCTCTGCAGGTGGAGTGCGGTCAGTCATTGTAAATTACTAAGTGCACACCACAACGAAGGTAGACTAATCCTAGCTGTTAGATTATGTTTAGTGGGTCTAATCGTGTGGTGTTAGTAGCTCTATGTATTTTATATAGGGTGCGTTTAGCAAAGTTAATGTTTGCTCTTTTATTAGTAGTAGAGAAACTTTAACTTATATGACACGTTTGACAACAACAAACATACCAATAGTCAATGTTACGATTCAGTTTGTACTATAGAAGTTACTATAAATTTGCTTACATAATGGTACACTAGAAATTCCTATTAAGATATTTGTTAGAATGTAGCAATGGATATGTCTACGGAAATATTATTATATTCAAACCTAAATATAGATGCAAAACCTAAGGACATGTATAATTTTTTGAAAAATTAGCCAATGTCTAAATAGTAGAGAAGTGGCATAGTTTATGTTTCAAAATGTATGTGATTCACACAAGCTATTTCTATTTATGAATCCACATAAAATTCAAAAAGTACCGAATTTAATATTTTTATCATTCATATTTGGTTAATTGTGCTAAATGCGTAATAAGAAACGTACACTCATTACAACTATAAGTACAACAAAAATTTAAGTTATAAGGAAGTATAAATTGTATCTACTTAACTCATCATGGGTCAAAAATTTGTTTGTATGCGGGAATCACCTACGAGCTACCATTGGTGATCATCCTCCACAAGATGCATAACTCATCTTGTCCCTCCATTTAAAACAGTAAGTTGGAATCCTCGACAGAGAATGGACATGCCAAATAAATAGGCATCTCAAGAGGATACAAAGTTTAACTCGCATGATTATTACAAGTTATTTTTTAGAGACATTGTTCCAATCCCATCATTGAGTGTGAAAAACAAAGTGCATTATGAAGCATAAGGTATTTGTGTGGCTAATGATTATGGAAAAATTGAATACTAGGTATATGCTAGCTCGCCGTTAGTGCCCTATATCTAATGTCAAAAGTATAATATGTCAATAGTACAGCGAGACCAATAAGCATCTATTTTTTGGTTGCCAATTCAGTGTATCGTGCTGGGCTTCATTGGTATTTCTTGGGACTTGAGTTCTGACTTGATTACTCGTCTTACCACTGCCGAGATGCTATGGAATAATCCTCTGTTTCAAGAGTTTGTTATATTGTGTGCCTAGAATATTTGGAAACCGAGGAACAAAAGGCATTTTGACGGAGTTGACCCCAATATTCATTGTTGTCTTGTTCGGTTTTCATCGGATATTGAGATCCTTGGGGCTAGGCTACAACTTGACATTAGGGATCAAATCAACTTGACATCGGATATTGAGACTCTCCTGTTGTAGTTCCTAAAAAATACTATCAAAGGAGGAGGAGTGAAAATAGGGATTAAGGCTGGAGATCAAAGGTATTTAGGTTCTGGGGATTCAAATGCAGGGGTGTGAAACAATGATAGGTGGGATACTTTGAGACATGTGTTGCGGATAGGGCGGGGATCGGGGAATCATGGTGGTGACCGTCTTCTCGACCTTAAATGTTGGCGAATAAGAATTTGCATCCAAATATTTATTGGTATTGTGAACAACAAATAACTTAGCTCCTTGAAAAAAAATATTAGTTATTTGGCTTAATACTTGACACGTACTCATGTGCATATGTCATTTCTCACACTTTGATGAATGGATTTACTTGAAGAAAACAAGAAAATATTAGCATTGAGCTTGCAGAACTAGGTTCCAAGGATACAACACAAGATTTCATAATATGGTTAGATGAACATCTATCTTCAGTTAGATTCTCTTGGTAAACTAAGTATTATTATAAATAAGGGTTTTGTATTAGAGAGATAAGTGGTTACAGTACCATTTTATATTGTAAAAACATTACTGATACATTTGAGAACTAGTACTCATTTAGTGCTCCATGGTTTGCCCCCTTTTTGGCATTCCAAAGAACTCCGAGCTCGTTGTTTTTAGCTCCATTTATGTCAATTCGTTGAATCTCATGTTCTTGTTTTCCTCCAATATTTTTGATATCCTGGAGCTAAAGAAATATGAAAATATGTATTCATATCACACTCGCTTTGAAACATTAAGGAAGGGGTATATATGTATGTCTTCTAAACATATATAATAGGTACATCAAAGGAATGGAGAGAAGTTCCTGGATGAGTGAGTGGTTAAATGACTATTGCATTTGCAAATAGGTTAATCATGAATGATCTAGAGTAACAAACTTTCGCTTAATCCTACCATCACTTGACTACGAAGTAAAGATCCAGAGTAATAAAAGGTCGTATGAGGCTGGACGCGCCCCATTTCGGAAAAGAAAATCACTTGACTACGAAGTAAAGATACATAGAATTTCCCAAGTGCTCTACATTATGAAGATTCATGGAATGGAAATCAACTTCTTTAGGTAAGTTTTTCAACTCCTTTTCAACATCAATATATCATAGTAAAAAAAGCTAGTAGAAAACACCGAATAAAGTAAGAGGAACTGATAAATTGTCGATAGTAAATGATTGTTTCCTTCATAGAACCACCATTAAACATGGAAAAAAATGTCATTTTATTCTTCTTTCTGCTTTTTTTAGATCTTGTCGTGCAAAGAGGTAGCGGCGAATAAGTATAAGAGAATCATCGATGAATATGAGATGTGATACTTCCGCTGCTCCTCTATATACCTGACTCCCATAAGGTTTCATGCATTCTCCTCAAACTTTAGTAGGCTTGAGAACCCTTCAACACATAAGAGAAATAGATTGTCTCAGACCTGTAGATGGGTAGAAATAATGAGAAAACCCATTGTTAAGCGAACTTGGTACTTTACTCATGATACACATGCCATAATCATCTCCAAGAACCTGGGTCATAACCTATCCGAATAAGAATCTTCTTCAGAAAGCATCACCCAACTCTGTCATAAGCCTTGTGCATGTCCAACTTCACCGCACAAGCACCATAATTCCTAGTATTTTTGTTCTTGATAGCATGATAGGACTCCTATCAACCAACACATTGTCAGTGATTAGCCCGCCGAGCACAAATGCGCTCCGTGAGTGACATGATTTCTGGTAGAAGCGATTTAAGCCTACTCGCTATCAACTTTGAAATTACCTTGCAAGGTCACATAAACTAATAGGACAAAACTGAGTAATATGTTCCGGGCTCCACCTTTGGAATCAAACATGAGTAATAGTCATGTCATTCCATCCATCCAGCAAGTATTAACCACATGAAGAACCTTATCCTTTAGATGTTCACCAATGATGTGCTAGAACCGTTTATAAAATATCGCATGGAGCCTATGAAGCCCCGCGCAGAAGCAAGCTTACAAGTAAGTAATATGTGAGTTTTACTTTTTTTTCCAGAAAATGCATGAGTCCAAATAATATTTAATTGTTACCGTGGATTTTGGGCCGATCGGTTTCTAGCTCGTTAAGCTGACCTGATGGTGGACTTTGGGCCTGCACTTGAATGGAGTAGCGCATTATACCTGCAGATCAAACTAAGGCCCAAGTAGCATACTGCAGATCCAGCCCCACGGGACCGTTCAACCAGCGGCAAATCGAACGGCCAGAACCTCGTACGTATCGCCAGGAGGCCGCGTGCGTCGCACCGGCACAGGTGTCGCCGCGCGCCCGACACGGGTGCCCGCATGCGTCCCACGCGGCCGCTACTAGCTCCAGGCATCCACGTAAGCCCATGCACCGCGCTAGCTCTGCTCTATAACCCCACTCCCCTCCCCGGCTTTCCCTTCACTCGCAGCTACTAGCGTGTTCTCCGATAGCGTCTCCTGACACGTAGCAAGCAGACATGGCTGACCACCACAGAGACAGCAGGGGCGTGCTCGGTGGAGGCGGCTTCGGCGACCGCGGCTACGGCTACGGCGGCGACCAGGCGCAGCACCACCAGCAGAAGCAGCCGGCCATGATGTGCGCCCTGAAGGCGGCGGCGGCGGCCACGGCCGGCGGGTCGATGCTGGTGCTGTCCGGGCTGATCCTGGCCGGCACCGTGGTCGCGCTCACGGTGGCCACGCCCGTGCTGGTGATCTTCAGCCCGGTGATCGTGCCGGCTTGCATCACGCTGGCGCTCATGGCCGCCGGGTTCGTGACGTCCGGCGGGCTGGGCATCGCGGCGCTGTCCGTGTTCTCGTGGATGTACAAGTACCTCACCGGCAAGCACCCGCCGGGCGCCGACCAGCTGGACCACGCCAAGGCGCGGCTCGCCTCCAAGGCCCGCGACATCAAGGACGCCGCCCAGAACCGCATGGACCAGGCGACCTGAGAGAGGAAACTGGCGCTTGGGCCGTGCTGGATGAATGCGGCGTACGGTTGCTGATAATCGCCGTGCGGCTAGACGGCGTTCGTTACCCACCTGTTGTACTTTCCGATCGCGTGTGTTTTTAGATTTCTCGTTATGAACTAGTAGTAGTACTACGTTTCCTGGTCGTCGTGGTTGCGAGAGGATCTGCATGTTGGATGATGTAGGTGGTGTGTCTATGATGATGATGAATAAGGTGCAGAGTTTGGGCGAAATGTCATGGTTGGTTCCCCCTGAAAGCCCTTGCATCAGAAACTAGGTGCTAGCAGTATCTCTGGCTGCAATCGATGGTTGAATGTTTGACGAATGAGTGGTAGTTGCATGTTTCCTGGTCGAGGTTGCGAGAGGATCCTCATGTTGGCTTACGATGAGGATGATAAATAAATTGCAGTTTTTCCCCCTCTGAATGTCCTTGCAGCAGTAACTAATAAGTAAAGCAGTATTCGTGGTTGCATCTGATATTTTGGGAGAATAAAACTTATTGATTTAGACAATATTACAGTTTTTATATAGAAGAGAGGAGGGGGTAACTGTTGAGACTCGAGCGTATGTCGAGGATAAAGTCCTTCGATAAAAATATCCGCAAATTATGTATTTGTTGGAACATGGATAAAGTCCTTTGGAAAAAATAGCAAATTGTGTATTTGTTGGAACATGGATAAAGTTCTTTGGTAAAAATATCTGTAAATTGTGTATTTATTGGAACATGTAGAACACGAACTTCTCTAAGAGCAACCTTTTTTTAAAGTGAACGTCGATCGATGTGCTTGGTACGATGATTCTGCATAGAATTAGAGGCCATATAAATGGCTGATATGTTGTCACAGTAGACAATAGTGGCATGCTCGACGGGCTGGAGTTTTACAAGTAGTTGGCGTATCCAAACTGCTTCAGCAATAACATGCGCAACCGCTCTGTATTCCGCATCAGCCAAAGACCGGGGTATCGTAACCTGCCTTTTCAATGACCAAGAAACAAGATTATTACCCAAATAAACAAACACAAGAGCAAGAGCCGGATGTGGATCGTCGAGTGTCTGGACATCCTGCGCAGTCTGCATCAAAATAAACTGTCAAGCTTGTTGGAAAAGATGACCAAGAAACAAGATTATCACCCAAATAAACAAACACAAGAGCCGGATGTGGATCGTCGAGTGTCTGGACATCCTGCGCAGTCTGCATCAAAATAAACTGTCAAGCTTGTTGAAAAAGATGAGTTAAGTAATAGACCATGATCAAGAATTCCTTTTAAGTAGCGAAGAATCTTTTTGATATGAGAAAGATAAGGTAAACGAGGATCATGCATATAGAGACATACTTGCTGAACAGAATAAGAGATATCAGGTCAGGTGAGAGTAGCATATTGTAAAGCACCGGCGAGACTACAATATAAGGTTGGATCTGGAACAGGATCACCGTCGGCCGAAAGTTTGGTGCCAACATAGGCTGGTGTACGACAGGGTTGACAGTCAATCATGCCAGCTTGGTTCAAGAGATCAATAATATATTATCGTTGAGAAAGAAAAAGAGTAGAAGATGTTCTAGTGACGGCGACACCAAGAAAATGATGAAGTGATCCTAAATCAGTCATAGAAAATTCTTTGTTAAGAAGAGTGATGATGATATGTTGAAGAAAAGAATCATAAGAAGCTGTGAGAACAATATCATCTACATATAAAAGAAGATATGCCGTGTGAGAGGAAGATTAGAAAATAAAGAGAGAGGTGTGAGATTTGGAAGGGATAAGACCAATAGTTTGAATGAATGTAGCAAATCGTTGAAACCAGGCCCTAGAAGCTTGTTTAAGACCATAGAGAGATTTCTTTAGAAGATAGACAAGATTTGGATTAGAGAGATCTTTAAATCTAGATGGTTGTTGACAATAAATAGTTTCATTCAAAGTACCATTAAGAAAAGCATTTTTACATCAAATTGGTGAATAGGACAGGATATAGAAACTGTAAGACTAAGGATGATACGAATAGTGCTTGGCTTGACAACATGGTAGAAGCTTTTATCAAAATCAATTCCTTGTTGTTGAGAAAAACCTTTGCAAACCCAACGGGCCTTGTAGCGAGCCAAAGACCCATCAGAGTTATACTTATGACGAAACACCCACTTTCCCGAGACAATATTGGCGCCAGATGGTTTAGAACAAGAGTCCATGTATTATTTTGAGTAAGAGCATCGAATTCATCTTTCATGGCAGAGTGCCATAGTGGATCAAGAAGAGCACGTTTGTAGGAGCTTGGGGATAGGTGAGATCGATGGAGTAGCTGAAAGATTGAGAAAACGTCGGGGAATATGAAAACCATTTTGCCACGAGTACACATGACATGATCATTGGTGGGAATAGGTATGGGAACGACATTAGTAGGAAGTGGATTAGTTGCTGAATAAGGTGTGGTTGACGCGGGAGAGACTGAGCTGGAGGACGTGTTGACAGGAGAGTCTGCCGCGACAAGGGAAGGTGACGCGGCAGGCTGCTGCGGGCTCTCGGCATGAGGTGGTGCTGCCGCAGTAGAGGGCTCGGCAGCCACGGCGGGGGTGACGGTTGGCACTAAAAAATGACGCGCTATAGGGACAGGAGATGGTGACATAGGTTTAGGGATCGACGGGGACTAAACGGTTGAAAAGGGGAAAGTATTTTCATCGAAGGTGACATGACGAGATATAAGAACACGACCGGAGGAAGGATCAAAACATCATGATCCTTTGTGATCATCGGATGGACCTAAGTATATGCATGACAAAGATCTTGGAGCTAGTTTATGGGCGGCGGTAGAGGATGTGTTAGGAAAACATAGACAGCCAAAAACACGCAAATCAGAATAATCAGGGTGAGATAGAAAGAGATATTGAAAGAAAGAATAAAGATGACATGTTTTAGTTGGTCGGATGTTTAAAAGATACGTGGTTGTTCGTAGAGCTTCAGCCCAAAAACGTGGTGGAAGAGTGGCTTGAATTAGTAAGGTGCGCAAGATGTCGTTGATAGAGCGAAGGGAACGTTCAGCCTTGCCGTTTTGAGGAGATGTGTATGACGAGGTTTAATCTCGTCAATGCCCATTGTTATGAGCTTGGGTTTTGGAGAAGATGGGGGTGCTGGAGATCGCGGAACGGTTAACATACAAGCAACCAGGGGACACGAGATTTACCCAGGTTCAGGCCCCCGGAGGAAAAACCCTACGCCTGCTTGTCTGCTCTTGATTATGGCGGAACCGAAAGTTATAGGGGTGAGCAGATGCAATCTGGCATGGAGGTGTGTATGCGGTGAGGTGAGAGAGAGCCTCCTTGTCGTGCCCTTCTAGCCTTTATATAGAGGTAGGCAGGTCCCGGACATAGATCGAGTCGGTTACAGGTTTAGGGTTTGCCCCTTTGAATATTCTATCTGTTCTAGTCTTGCTCTCCAAGGATCCGAAGACGTCATGGGCTTGGGCCACCCGAAAATATTCATGGGCCGCATATATTCTCGTGGGACTTCCTTGGGCTGGACCAGGTATGCTAATGTCGTGTACCCGTAGGGTATAACCATGTCAGTATCCCCCGAGTGTTCAGTCGAATCATAGATTCGGCTGAGGACTCTTCAATCTTTCGGGTGCGGCTATTTCTGTTCATCAGGAAAAGAATGATTTTAGTGTGTAGGGATTGTTGATGCATGTGCCTGACTCTTGTGATGGATCAGGGTCAGTTAACTGTCTTAGGACAAAACAACACGATCCTCTTTAGATTCGAGTCTCTAGACTCGAACCCGGAACAGATGCTGGTGTAATTCAACTCAGGCCGTTGAGGTCTTACAGGAGTCGAATCCCAGTAATTTTCAAATGATGTACCCAACGCGTCTGTCGGGATTTTCATCGCGCCCGCTGGCACGGATTTTCACTAGCAGAGCGCAGTCGGGTGCGTTACCAGGCCATCAGATGGTATCTGTAGGTCTTATCTTTGCATCGCGGACACAGCATCCGAAATTTTATCACCGCGGAGATGTTTCAGGTGGCCAAGGAGGATGTTACTCACTTAGCATTGGTTGGGGCAAAGTTGCCAAAAAGTTTTTGCATTCTGATCTGAAGGATCGCAATCGAAAAATTCATAGGGTGCGCCACCAGCGCTCTCTATGGGAGAGCCCCCGAGTGTCTGTTCGAGTCGTAGACTCGAGCAGACACTTTAATTCAGCCATTGTTTGCTTCAGGTCCGTAGGACACAATTTTTTCGGATGCTTAAATCAATCCTCCCTATGGGAGTAGGCCCCGAGTCTGTAGTGGAGTCGTAGACTCGACGTAGGACTCGAAGAATAGATCATTGGCGTAGTACCTTATTCATGCTTTGGGTGCGCGTCCAGCGCTCCTGATAGGAGTAGCCCCCGAGTAGTTGCTCGAATCGTAGATTCGAGTGAGTACTTTAGCTATTTAGCCGAAGATTTGTAACTGTTGCTAGTCTTATTTTGATGACGTCAGTGCTGACGATCGGTGACCTCAATCGTTTGAGGCGCCAGAGGTGACATGACTGGACGAACGTGGATCCCACTTTCTGACTTGGAGTTGACTGGTCATGCGCGGCGTGGCGACAATTACGGTGTCCCCTCGGTTTCCGTGCGTAGTGGACGGTGTGCGAGTGACGGTTCTCTTCTGTGTTGACACGTGGACGGTTAGATCTGGTTCTGACGTTAGAGATTCCAGATGAACGGTCCCTGTTCATCGTCTTCGTCCTTATAACCGTGGGAAAAAATTGTAGTTTGTTTTCACCATAGACACTTGCTTTCTACTGCTTCCATTTTCTTGAGCTTTTCTCGCCGCGCGCTGGAAGTTCTCCGATCGTTCCCTTCCTCTTTCCTGCGCACGCACCACCGCCATCGTCGCACCGCGATGGGGAAATCAAAGAATTCCTCCACCGGAGCAGGCACCTGTGCTGTTGCTGGCGGCAAGAAAGGTACTGCCGCCGCTCGTGTCACCGATGGTGGGTGGCGGCACACGGAGACGTGCGAGGGTGGCCTGTGCAAGCTTCGTGAAGCGGGTTTAATCCCGCGGGACAAGGAGGCCGTCAAGATCCCCGGCGACGAGGTAATTCCTCGTCCACCCACAGGATTTTGGGTCATGTTCGTTGCCTTTGTTCTTCGGGGTCTCTCGCTCCCAGTCCATGATTTTCTCCGTGGACTGTTGTTCTTCTATGGTATCCAATTCCACCGTCTCTCGCCCAATTATCTTCTCCACATCGCATGCTTCATCACTTTTTGCGAGTGCTGGCTCGGTATCGAGCCGCACTTTGGCCTCTTTCGAAAGCTCTATTCCGTGAAGAGGCAGTCCGGCTCTGGCGGAGTTTATCCGATCTGCGGCTGTGTCATTTCCCTTCGATCCACTTTTCTTTTCTTTCCTTTTTCTATGTCTGAGTCCGTCCAATACTGGTGGAGGAAGTGGTTTTATATCCGCGACTCCACAGTGGACGGGCAAAATTTTAGCCTTCCCCCTTTCAACTCCACCTAGGAGATCTTGAAGAGGAGATCCTGGGAAAATCATATCCTAGAGGGCGAGGTGGAGGAGATAGAGGAGCTCTACCATCGGGTGGAGGCCCTCCAGGTGGTTCCGGAGAAGGAGGTGAACGGTGTGGATATCATCCGCACCTTCCTCAAACGTCGGGTGCAACCACTTCAACCTAGGGCACATCTAATGTTCCTTTATTCTGGCCGCCATGACCCGACGAGAGTTATGGCTGAGGAGCTCTCCAAGGGACCTCGACAGAGTTCTTCGGCCGTTGCTTAAGTTCAAGACCGACGAGGACATTTCGAAGAAACCACGGACCCCCCCCCCCCCCGTTCAGTGCTTCTCGACCGGTTCTGTAGGTGTAGATCTGCGACGTGCGCGTAGCGCTTTTTTCGAATGTGTTTCCTTGTAACTTTTTGTTCTGAGAGTTTGTCTTAATTGTGCAGGAGTTCAAGGTACCTGGCATGGTGCCTCCACTACCCGAATGGTTTCCGGATGCGCCGTACAACGAGGTTGTGGACTCCGAGTCCGAGCTTCCGCCGGCGCAGTAGCCTACTGAGGAGGCTCCTGAGGTGAGCGAGGGGCAGACCCGAAAGCGGGCACGGAGCTTGAGCGAATCTTTGGATGCCTCGACTCCGCCAATGCCCATGGACCCGCCGTTCCTTGTTCGCCACAGTGGAGGTGACGGTACTTCTTCCTCAACAATCCCGGTCGTTCCTGTGCGGGCTGTAGCGCCGCAGCCACCGGCGAAGAGGAAGAAGGAAGAGAAGAAAGGCAAGAGGGCCCTGCCTGTTTTTGACTCGAGCGACATGGACTCATAAGTGCTTTCAGATGCCTTTTGCTACTTTTCTTGTCTTCTTGCTTTTGACTGGTACTTTTACTTTGCAGCCACTCCTCTGAGGGCTCTTTTAGCGATGCCACTCAGGAGGCAGTAGGGGAGTCGAAGATAATGCCTCCTCCCTCTCAGACGGTGGCCACCTCTGGGGGTGCTGCTCCGAACCCCTCTCCGCAGGAGGCTCGAGTGATCATCTCCCAGAAGACTGCACCGGGACCTTCAGAGTCTCCGTTTGAACATGTAAGTGTTTTCTCTTTGGCTGTAGGGGAAGCCCCCGAGCCTTCTTTTCGGATTATCTGTTGATTTTGCTTCTTTTCTTCGTGTCTCGGGGGGATCCCCCGAGCATTTTCATGTGCTTGATGTTTTCCTTGTTTCTTGGGCGCAACCCCCGAGCCTTTTTTGTTTCTTCTCGCAGCCTTTTGTGCATGGTGCGAACCTGCTGGTGAAGCAGCACCTGGCGCTGGAGGCCAGCCTACGGTAGCTTCAAGGTACCTGCTTAATTAATCCTCTACTCTTTCGTCTGCTTGCTAGCCTTTTGAGCTTATGTACGTTCTTGTTGCTTTTGCAGATGAGAATAATACTACCCTCCGCGAGCTTGATGCTCTCAAAAAGAGCCTTGGGCGAGCGGAGAAGAAGGCCGAGGATGCCGTTGGGGCGAAGGAGCGCCTCGAACGGGAGTTGGCTGATGCCACGACGGCCAAGGAGCGCATGCAGCGGGAAGCCACAGATCGCGAGGAGCATCTCGCCACCGCTGCAGCTGTGCGCGAGAAGGAGGTGGCCAAAAAACTAATGGCTGCTGCCAAGGCTGTCTCTGGTGATTATTTTTGCCTCTCTTTGGTTTTTTCGGCTGCCGCGTCCCTGTGCCTTTATTGGATTCTTAGTGTTCCTTTCTTCTTCTCTAGATGCCGCATGCACTGAGTTCAATCGCGGTGCCTTGGAGCGCGGTAGTGCTTTGGATGATGCCGCTGCGGCGGTCGAAGACCGTTGTAGTACTGCGGTTGGATCCCTTGCCAAGGCCAAGGAGATCCTCGGGCGCTTCTACAAGGAGCTCATTCCCAGGGGCGCTGCCCTTGAGGATGTCGATTCTTTGGCGGATGCGCTGTCCGTGGATGCACCTGCAGCCTACAAGCGCAAGTAGAAGGGGATCGGTGCTTCCATGGGCCTATCCATGGCCATGGCGTCCGGGGCGGAGCTGGATCTTCACCAGGTCACCTCCCAGATGCCAACATCTCCCGATGGTTCCGAGGTAGCCTTCGCTCTCTTCGCTGCTCGCTGTAAGCGCTATGGTCCGAAGCTTATTGACCTTCTGGCGGAGTATGCAACGAAGCAGCAGGAGGAGGTCAAGAGCAGGCACTCTGGCTCTGAGGCCACTCAGGATGCAGCTGCTTAGGCTTTGTCTTTGTAGGATAGTTGTCTTCTACTTTTGTTGTAATATCTTGATGAACAATTTCTTGTGCCGTGCAGTGGCTTTTTGTTGTATATAATGAGCCTTCGAGCTGTTGCTTAGTCGTGTGTTGTTCATATCGTTGTCTGTTTTCCTTTAGGGACCTTCGGGTGATGACCCCGTCGATACTTCGTCTGCTCCGCAGCCGCGACCATCCTTGGATGATGCATCGCAGCTTGTTTTTCTTTGTGACCGCGTCCGCAGTCTGGAGAAGGAGTTACTTGGAATCCAATGCCATGTAGACGTTTGGAAGTCGAAGGCGGACCGAGGTACCGCCAGAGAGGAATATCTGATGGGGGAGCTACGGCAGTTGGCCGAGCAGCTGCAGTGTAATTTTCTTCGAGCTGCTGCTCATTTTCGGATGCGCCTGTTTTGCGGGTCATCTTACTTTGTAGTTGTTTTAGGTGCCAACATTGTTCCGAGGGAAGAGAAGGAGCGCGTTGCAGTTCATATCAACTGCTTGACCCAACAGGATATGGAAGCCTAAGGCTTTTTCTGGATGGACCGCGACCGTGCCACGGTTCTTGCGACTGTGCAGGATCGTGTTCACCAAGTGTCACGGGTATTGCGGCAAGTGAAGATTTCCCTAGCGTCGATTATGCATGTCATGTTCCCCCTTGATGAGGCGCCTTCAACTCTATGGGGTTTGCTAGCGAAATTTTGGGACGTGGGTCACGTCAGGGAGCTGGTGCGACACCAGTTGGTTGCAGGGGTGAAGGCCGCCCTTTCCCTCATGCGGTTGCATCGTCCTGATGTTAACCTTGCGGCTGTGGCGGCTGGGCCGCCTCCTCGGCCAGATGGTGGCCTATGGGACATGCGCCCGCACTATGCGGCTGTTAGGCAGTATGCCAAAGAAGTTGTAGATCTCTTTGAGCATCGTGCGCAGGTGATCCTTTAGAATAGGTAGCACCTGTAAAAAAGATAGATGTAAAACCTGTATATATTTCTTCTGGGTGTGTTGTTCCTTTTATTGTAAAGGTTAATTGTATTAGCACATGGTGCTTGATTGTATGCATGCCCTTTTCGTTGGCCTGACATGATCAGCTACTCAGGTGTACATGCGTTATCCTCAGTCGACGAAGTCGTGAGGTGAGGGGGAGCCCCCGAGTGTGTTGTAGCATAAAGAAATGCGAGAAAAAGGATAAATTTTCGGGCGAGACACTTAGCTTTATTCATATCGTAATGAGGAGGTACATTTTTCGGTTGAGTAAAGAAATGCGAGAAAAAGGATAAATTTTCGGGCGAGACACTTAGCTTTATTCATATCGTAATGAGGAGGTACAATTTTCGGCTGAGTAGCCTTTGCTGAGCAGCCTTATTGAAAGTAAAGGGGGATATCTAGGAGTAGAAGCGTCGCAATTGTGCGACGTTCCATAGGTTGGAGTATGCGACTCCGGACTCCACGTGCTTGAGGCGGTAAGCGCCACCTAGGATGACTTCGGTGATGACGTATGGTCCTTCCCAGGGCGACTCGAGCTTTTTTGGCCGCTCTTGCTTGAGTCGTAAGACGAGGTCTCCTTCGACGAAGGACCTTGGGCGCAGCCGACGGCTGTGATAGTTGCGGAGGCTCTGCTGGTAGACCGCCGAGCGAGCCGCAGCGATGTCACGTGCCTCGTCGAATGTGTCGACGGCGTCTTCGAGTGCGGCCGTCGATTCGGCTTCGATGTAGGCAACGACCCGTGGGGCCGTATGGCATACTTCCGCAGGCAATACGGCTTCGGCTCTGTGCACCATGAAGAAAGGCGTGTAGATAGTTGAGCTGTTTGGCGTTGTGCGCAAGCTCCAGAGGACGGAGGGTAGCTCTTCTGCCCATGCTCCCGCAAGCCGCTCGAGTGGGCTTAGTAGGCGTTTCTTGATGCCGCCGCCTACGAGGCCGTTGGCCTTTTCGACCTGCCCATTGGTTTGCGAGTGTGCCACAAAGGCATATGATATGTTGATCCCGAGGCCTTTGCAGAAGTCCTGGAATTCTTTGGAGATGAAGTTCGACCCGTTGTCTATGATGATGCTGTGCGGCATGCCAAACCTGTAGACTATGGATTCGAAGAACTTCACGGCCGTTTTACCCTTTTGGTTGGTAACGGGCATGGCTTCGATCCACTTGGTGAACTTGTCGACTGCGACCAGGAGGTAGACGTGGCCTCCTTTCTAGGATTTGGGCAGTTTGCCGATCATGTCGAGGCCCCATTGGCGAAAGGCCAGGCCAAGGATATGGGCCTGAGCTCTGATCCTGGTGCGTGCGGTTTGTCTGCGAACCTCTGGCACCCGTTGCACCTTCGGACGATGTCCTTGGCATCGTTCATGGCTGTTGGCCAGTAGAACCCAGCTCGTAGAGCTTTGGTGACGAGGGCGCGGCTGCCTGCGTGATGGCCGCAGATGCCCTCGTGGATGTCTTGGAGGATGGTTTTTCCGTCACCAATGGTGACGCATCGTTGGAGTACACCCGAAATGCTGTGCCTATACAGCTCGCCATTGATGATGGTGAGGGCCTTAGACCGGCGAGATATGCGCCGGGCATCTGTCGGGTCATCAGGCAGTTCCCTGTTTATCAGGTACCGCAAGGACGGTTGCGTCCATGTTTCCTCGATTGCCATGACCTGCATCAGGTTGACCATTGCGACTTCTGTGTTGAGCTTTTCGGGTCCTTCCTGTCTAAAATTTGTTCGAGGAACACACCTGGTGGCACCCATGCGTAGGTGGAGCCGATATTGGCGAGTCTATCGGCTTCTTTGTTGCTTTCTCTTCCAACGTGCCGAAGCTCGCAGCCGTCAAAGTCTCCTTCGAGTGAGTTGTAGAGCGTGTGGTACGCGATCATGTTGGCGGCATGTGCGTCGCACTCGTTCATCGTGTGCTGGACGATGAGGTTCGAGTCGCCGTAGATGACTAGGCGCGTGGCTGCGCAGATCTTGGCCATCCTCATGTCGTGGATGAGGGCCTCGTATTTGGCTTCGTTGTTGGAAGCTCGGAATTTCATTTGGAGGACGTACTTCATCTTGTCGCCCTGCGGGGATGTCAGTATGACCTCGGCTCCTGCTCCAGCCTCGCGCTTGGAGCCATCGAAGTGCATCGTCCATGACTGTGTCATACCCGGGGTGTCCGGTAGCTGTAGCTCCATCCAGTGGACGAGGAAGTCCGGTAGGACCTGAGACTTGATCGCATGGCGTTTCTCATAGACTGTGTATAGAGGGGACAACTCGACGCCCCACAGGGCCACGCGTCCTATGGCTTCTGGGTTGTTCATGATGCTGTTCAGAGGTGCCTCGTTGACGACCATCACAGGATGCTCCTAGAAGTAGTGGCTCAGCCGACGAGCCGTCATGAACACGCCGTAGGCGAGTTTCTGGTAGTGAGGGTACCTCTGTTTTGTTGGCGTCAATACCTTGCTGAGGTAGTTGATTGGGCGTTGGACCCCATGAGTCTTGCCATCTTCGGGTCGTTCGACCACGAGCACAGTTGTAACATCCCATCATTTAGGAACTAACGAAGGGTAGATTTAGGAATATGGAATGTTGCATGCATTAATTTGAGAAAATGTGGGTAAATTTTTCGCCCAATAAAAATCTTAAGTGATCAATGTTTCTTTCATACTTTGAGAATAGGTTTAGCCTTAAAGGATGATTGTTATAAACTTTGAGATGATCTTTAAGGAGATATGTGTGTTTTAAAAGGAATTTGAATTTTAAACTTGAGTGTTTGAATTATAAATTCAAATGAATTAGGGATAAGTTTTGAATCTTAATTTAATTAAGAGATAAGTATTATAACTTAAATTCTATCCAAAGAAAAACAATAATGAATATAAAATTTATTTCATATTATCTATATATAAACAAGTTATAAAGAATGTAAATTACTAAAACTATTTTCAAACTTCACAATTAACAAAAGAATAAAGAATAAGAATATTCTTTATTAATAATAATATAATATTTATTACAATTGAATAAAATAAAGATTACAAGAATAATAAAAGAAAATTACAAAGGAATAAGAAAATTACACTGGAATATTTAGTAACTATCCTATATCTAAACCTAAACTAAATCTTCATCTTTATCTTTGTACCTGCAAAACAAAGACTAAATAAAAACAAAAGAAGATTAGTGTTAGTATTATTTCTCTCAGATATGTCAGTGAAATGCACTCGACAAATTCATCATTGAGAAATTTATATAAAAAGGGGCAAGTTTCACCAATCTGAAAGAATCCATCTTTCACAAATTCAAAGCCAGAAGTCAAATAACAGCCAAGAGGGACAAATTCACCAGCCAGGTGAAAGTAACCTAGTAAGAGTAAGTTCAAAATTCTGAACCTATCCACAAGTGCATAGCAAGCACATAGGCAGGACACACACCAGCATGCATGTGGTGTGTTGTGAGCCTCACAGAACATCCCAATCTCACAAAACCACAAGCATAGCCGTGGGAGGCACTAGTGCATCACTCCACTACACAACACACAAGAATAGCCAATGTAGACAGCAGCTAAACTAAGCACCACAGCCAGGAACCAAACCAACTAAGGATTAATCAAACATCACCAGGATGGTGACATAAGGAGGGGGATGGATCAGGTGGATAGCAAGATCAAACCCAGGAGCTAGGAGGAGAAGGATTAGCTCAAGATCAAGCACATGAGTCCAGCAAAACCAGATCAAGATCATCATCACCAACTTACTACACCATCATCAGATTTTGTGGTGCGTTTCATAAAACCTTCACATGATCTAATCATCTTATTCAGAGAGAAGCATGTGTTGTTTTATAAAACAAACCCTCAGAAGACACCCAAGTGGGGTGAATCCATCATAGGGATTTCTGAAACTCTAAAGGCAAACAACAAAGTACCAGAATCCAACCAGAGCTCAGAGCAACATCCTTGCTCTGGTTGTCAAACTATATTTTACAATTCAATCATACATATACCTATGATCTATTCCTAGGCACATCCCTAAAAGAAGGGTATCACCTTAGAAACAAATCTTTGGAATCCATAGATTGATCAAGTTCACTATTATTTTTTTCCAAGCTTTGATTCAATAAAGCATAGCTGGTACCACTACCAAGACTATCTAGATGAACCAATTAGATAAGATTTGAATCCCTAAGCCTCATACCAACATCATTGGTCTTAGGGAATTCAGAGAAGAGCATCTCTATTTATCTTATAAGGATAAGTTTATCATTAAGCATAAAACAACCCAATCCATGGGTTAGAATCAAACTTGTGTGCCATACCATGATGGTGTCACAAGAACAATCCATTATGAATCAGGAAAGACAGTAAATCATCATAGATTCAGACAATCAACTAACTAATCATTTTCCTGTTAACACATGAATCATAACTAGGATATTCCTATGATACACTTCACTGTTTGAGATCAGGATGATCTCAAACCATATATTAGTTCCCAAGCTAACAACACTAAGACAGAAGCTGTATCCTATCATCATCATGATGATGAATCAAATAAACAGTGGAAAGCTATCAAATCAGTGGCTTTACCAAGCATGTTTCCCAAACAATTACATCATCTGAATCAGATGCAATCCAAGCATCAAATCATCTAGTAAGCCACCAGAAACATCATCTATCATTTGAAGCCACAAGCCTCAGGCCAATAATCATTTAGCATGTGTACAGACCATCCAAACATGATTCAATACATCCAGCACATGATCAATCACATCACAGGAACCCTAAATGGATAATCATCCTAATCTGAACAAGACAATAGACAGAGAGGACACTTCCAGCAACTAGCATCAAATCATCCAACACAGAGAGCACCAGGGGGAAGGAATCAAACTCACCGTAGGTCCTCGCTGAAGATTAGAAGAGGAAGCAGAGGGGCCAACGTCCATGGCGGCACGGGGAGCACCCCAGAGGGGGCGCTGCAACCCACACGATGCCACGGCAGTAACTCTGATCACGCCTGGAGGAGCAGAGCATCACCTCGACGCATGACGACCACGGCAGCACTTGAATCCATGCCAATTCTCAAACCCTAGGATTCGGGACGACATCGATCTATCGCAGGAGAGCCCTAGGCTCGAATCCAATTGGATAGAATGAACGGGCATCGTCGACAACCCCTTAATGCACCACAACAGCGACCAGAATGGCCGACGGCAGTGGGAATCGCCGGTGGCGGCATCGCCGGCCATAGGGTCGGGGTCAGAGGAGGAGGATATGAACTCGAGAGAGAGAAAGAGGCAGTGAGGAGTGGACCTAGCTAGGCCATACCCTTTGGGGTGGCTCTTTTGTCTAGGACTAATGGGCCACCACGGCCCAATAAGAATAACCAGCCCAGAAACAATTCCAGGCCTGTTTTAATAAAAAGAAAAAGACCAAAATACAACTGACCTCAATAAAATTCTAGAAAATAAAATAAAATCCAAAAATTATAAATAAAATATTTTTGGATTCACGATAATCCATCCTAATCAAATAAAATAAAATATAAAATTTTAGACAATTAAAATTTTAATAAGAATTTTTTAATTTATATATTCCTTGTGGAATTTTACAAAATTATTGAAAGGTGATAAAAATAAATAAAAATCACTTTCATTATTTATTAATATTATAGTATTTTTAAAAAATACTAAATAAATATTTAATAACAATTTTAATATATAATTTATAATTCCTAAAAAATTTATTAAATAAATAAAAGGCAATTAAAAAGGACATAAAAAAGAAAGTAATATTTATAAATCCTTTATTATTAAAAAGGAATTTTTATAATAATAGGGTGAATGCATATCAAGTTAAATGATGCATGACATTATTGCATAATCATTTTGCTTCTTTAAATATTGTCCTTACCGGGCAATAATGATGTTTTTGTAGACATAGAAGCTCAAGGTTCAGCGCAAGCATCAGGCTCTCACTACCTTGCCATCACAAGGCAAGTTCATCACTTGCTCATGTCCTTTGAAGAGTCTTTATCAAAGTATTTGCAAATTGTGTGTTATCGTATATTCTGTAAAGGAAAGAAAATATTATTTTCACAAATAAAGAAATCATAGATATCATCCTAAGTGATGATATAATGAAGCAATAGAACTTAGAGTTCTAGTTGCAACAATGATGATCAAGTAGGGACTTAATAACCCTGACATCAGTGATTCTAGCGCCGTATATTACGCGTTAGCCATGAGATTTGTAATGGGACAG
This sequence comes from Avena sativa, assembly GCA_916181665.1. Classification (NCBI taxonomy): domain Eukaryota; kingdom Viridiplantae; phylum Streptophyta; class Magnoliopsida; order Poales; family Poaceae; genus Avena; species Avena sativa. Next base: position 156,522,001 of record OV702294.1, on the reverse strand, counting down.
AGAAGTCAGCTGTATCTTCTTCCTCTCGTATGAAGTCGGATGTGCATGTCGTGGCTGTTATCCTCGTAGCGTGCATATTAATTGGTAATTCATAGAGGATATGCAGCATATGGGTGGGAACCCTCATCGTCCCACGATAGTTCTGGCATCTAACGGTTTGTACAAACCATTGCTGTAATTCATTATGTGGGCATGGTGTACACCAAGGAGGCATGCAGGGTCGCGAAGGGGGCAGTGATTGGCTTGGACCAACTACTAGGCCCCACATCATGGAATTGTGGATGGGAAAGTACGCCCGGTTGTGCAAGAAGGAGTTGATCTCTCATGGGTAAAGTAACGCACCTCTGCAGAGTGTAAGAACTGTAACTTGTTACTCCCTATTTCGGGAAGGAGCTACGAATGCGGCAGGAAAGGAACTCCATGAAAGTTCTGGTCAACCTGTGAAGGCTGATTTTCATAGTTTTTCAGAATAAAATCAATCTTTGAAGAAAGATTTATAAAAATTGCATAGTGCCAAGGATTTATAATCCGAGGTGGTAGTTAGAGCATCAAACTTCCCACCATGCATATAATGAAATTGTTGGGTAGCGCTGTTACTCATTCTTTCCTTTGATCCCTTGCTTAGACTCTGAGGATCCCGAAGACGTGCCAATGTATGCAGCCGAATGCCAAGAAGAGGTGTTCTACGAGGAACCTGATCTGTCCAGAGGAGTTAAAGGAGTGGATTATGAGATCCACTATGGTGTCGATGATAATGAGTCCAACTAAGTATCTCTAGTTAATAGTAACCAACGGAGCCGAGCAGCATGAACTCTATAGAATAAGTTGTTGAGCTCAACTCCTAGTCGGAGTTGTTACTTTTAAATTCTGCTGGAACACTTTATATTTTGGTTTGTAAGTTGGATCTTTTGGAAATCTTAAACTTCCGGTATTGTAATAATAATAATGTGTGTACTTTTGTAATATGGACCCGCAATGTTTCTGTTGTATCACTCCGAGGGATGTGATATTTACGGAACGGTGTTCTGTGGATGTCATGTCAACGACTATAGTGTACTACACATGCAGTGGTATGTTGGGTCACGGCAGTTGGTATCAGAGCAAATTGCTTTGACCTTTGGTTGGAAACCTAGTAAAGGGTATTACCTGTAGGAAAAATTTAGCAACGGTAAAGAATTCTCTAAAAGTAATATAATGGGTATTCAAATGAGAATATTCCGTTATATATTTTAGTGCGATAATTCTTTGTTATGATGCAATATATTATTGGATACTAATCAAAATTATTTTTTCTGATATACAGAGTTATGGCACCAAAGTTTCCAAAACAGACTTTGGTAAGGAAAGAGGAGACCCTTGATGATTATCAAGGATCATTCACAGACCAACTTCGTCAACTTTTAAAGCTCTTTAGTTGTCCAACTAGAATTCCAGTGAACACTATCACTTACCTTGATGGTTGAACGTTATCCAAGTATCGTGTGAGTATCCAACTTCCAGAGAAGCTGGGATTATATCACGATCTACCTATAGGAGAAAGTAGGAGTCATTTAGCAGCATATCATGTTGCTGTTGTGGAGGCGATAGCTAATATCCTGGAGCAGAAAACCAAGGAGCTAGAAGGTAGCACATTCTCTGTGATACCTCATGATTCTATGGACTCAGCTCCTATACCGGATCATCTTACTCTGGTTAAGAAGCATCCTAAGTTAGCTACCAAGTTTATGGATATATATCGAACACTCGTTGCATCTTTTTATAAGACCCATCAAGTGATTGTTGAAGATAAAAATGACATGTTAGAGGATCTAACTGATCCGAAATGGAGGAAGCAGTTAGCATTCCAGTTAGAGAAAGAAGCAAGTAGCAGTGCAACACCTATCTTTAAGAATATACCTATAGATCCTGAATCTTTTATACCATATACTTATTCACCAAGACCTGAACCTATACATGATCCTACTATGGATAAGCGGTATGCAGTACCACAGGGCTCAGAGGATGGTTTTGAATCAGAACTTCCTATTGAGAATTCGGATGGTTGGAGAATGGTATCATATAATGGATCTCATGAATACCAGATGTCCACAGATGGTTCTGACAGAAATGTTGGACAATCCAGTTGGATGGGTGCAAGAATGAACCCTAATAACAGTAGTAGAAATACCATGTCAATAGATAATCAGGATGAAGAAGAAGATCTTGAGGAGAGAGTGTTTGAATCATTAACATCTTATCAAAACCCAGGGAATATACATTATCCAGTGTTTAAATATCTTGTCCAGAGAGCACCTGGGAAGCAGCAAGATCTGCATATCCTGTTGACAACTCAAGAAATGAAGCTCAGGAGATGCAGGCTGGAGATAATGTTGAATATGTTTCTGAAGACTTTTCAGCTGAGCTGGAGGGAGTCAATGCGCTCAGGTTGAGTAATGACTCAAGTCCTGACACTTCAGATATAGAGTATATTCCTTCTGGAAGGCCATATGTTCCACAAATTGTGCGACGAACCACAAGTCATCATGGTTGGACATCAGGCATGTACGATGAGGGGAGTTACTAGTAGAAGAAGACAATTAGTTAGTAGTATCAAGTACCATGTATTGTACCCCAAGTAATAAGGTAGTTTTATAATTATACCTATATGGTATATGTTGTAATGACTTTGTATCATTATGATATTATGTATAATATGTGAAATGCATATTTGGATTTTCTTTGGATCTTCATTGTGTGACTAGTTCTATGCGTAAAGTTGAGCTCAGAACACATGTGCATGATGTAACTATGAGTATTCACTTTATGTTGCAGGACTAGAGGGTCATGGATACGGTGTAGGAATGGAAACTAAGTAGCAGCAGATGGAGCGAGATGCCAAGGAAAAGGCCGATGCAGATGCAGCAAACCAAGAAGCATTACCACCACCACCAATGAGGCCGCTAATGGAGCAGAATTTTATGCAATGCATGCAAACGATGAAAGAGACCCAGAACAAGTTCATGGAAGAGCTGCTGGGGCGAGCAAACCAGAGGGCACCTGAAGGTGGAGGAGTGAGTCTATCTGATTTCCCGAATGCAAGACCGTTAACTTTTGCATCAGCTCCTGAACCAATGGATGCAGAAGACTGGCTATCAGATACAGAAAGGAAGTTGAAAACTATAGGTTGCAATGATGAGGAGAAATTGAGGTATGCAACTCATCTGCTTACTGGACCTGCAGCATCATGGTGGGAAAATCAGTTGGCCATGCAACAACCAGGAAGAGAGTTTACCTAGGAAGAGTTCAAGCAGAGATTCCATGAATATCATGTTCCGGAAAGTGTTATGGAGTTGAAGCGGAGAGAATTTGAGGATCTTCAGCAAGGATATACTAGTGTCATGAAGTACATCCGGGAGTTTAGTCAACTGTCTCGCTATGCTGAGGAGGATGTCAACACTGAAGAGAAGCGGAAGAAGCATTTCCTGCGTGGATTAAATCCATTCATGAGGATGCAGCTAACGTTAGCCAATAAGCAAACTTATCAGCAGTTGTTGGAATGCAGCCATTACTTTTGAAGATGACTATAAAAATGTCCAAGAGGACCGGAGGAAGAGAGCCAAGAAGGAAACCAAAAGAATTCAGGCAAGCAAACCTAAACCTAACCTGGAGTTCAAACCTCAAAATAGGAATTATGGCAACAATCACAATAACAATAACAATAACAAGGGAAGTAGTGGAAATCAATCCAATCCGAGAAGGAATGTTATTTGTAATAATTGTGGAATTCCAGGGCATTTCCAGAGGGAATGCAAAAAGCATGTAGTGATCTGTTATGGTTGTGGTCAGAAGGGGAATATCAAGCCAGATTGTCCGAGCAAACCACCTGGAGGATGGCCTGCCAAGGGAGGAGGACAAGCCAGTGGAGGAAATGGACAGCCCAATAAAGAAGGAACTAATGGCAAGAACAACAATGTCAAGAGGAACCGACCTACCGGTAAACTGAACTATGCAACCCTCGAGGAGGTGGATAATTCAGAGCATGCAGTGATAGGTACGCTCAATATCCTTACCAATCCCGGCAAAGTTCTGTTTGATACTCGTGCAACTACTTCATTCATTTCTGAAGAATTTTGTGATAAGTTCGGGATTAGAAGGGCAATGTTAGAAAGTCCTATGATCGTAGTTACGACAGGAGGGAATGTGATTGTACGCCACATAAAACAAGATCAGGTTATCTTGATCTGTGGTTGTACATATTTCGCAGACCTTTATGTGATTCCTTTGAAGGGAATTGCAGTAGTGCTAGGGATGGATTGGATGATGGAACATGGAGCTCAGATAAATTGTGAGGAGAAAACTGTCTCAATCAAAACTCCAAGTGGAGCAAGGATAGTTTATCAAGCAGATAAGCACAGTCATATCATGGTGGATCTGCAGTTGAACTCAATGAAAGAGGTCAAATTGGAAGATATTCCTATAGTAAATGAATTTCAAGATGTTTTTCTAGCAGAGCTACCAGGAATGCCACCAGACCAGGAGATAGAGTTCACCATTGACCTAATTCCTGGTATAGCACCAATAGATCAAGCACCATATAAGATGGGACCCAAAGAGTTGAAAGAACTCACAAAGAGCAAATTGATGAGTTAGCTAGAAAAGGATTCATTCAGGAAAGTGTATCTCCATGGGGAACACCAGTAATCTTTGTGGATAAGAGAGATGGTGGAAGACGGATGTGTGGTGATTATAGAAATTTGAACAACGTGACTATCAAGAACAAGTATCCTTTACCAAGAATTCAAGATTTGTTTGATCAGGTGAAAGGGGCTAGAGTATTTTCAAAGATCGATTTTAAGATCTAGATACCATCAAATAAAAATCAAGCCGGAAGATGTTCCAAAAACAGCATTTGTCTCAAGATATGGACAACATGAGTATTTGGTAGTACCATTTGGTTTGACCAATGCTCCAACAATATTCATGAATCTGATGAACAAGATCTTCATGCCATATTTGGACAAGTTTGTCATAGTCTTTATTGATGATATTCTGATATATTCCAAGGATAAGGAAGAGCATGCTGATCATTTGAGAATAGCATTGCAGACTTTAAGAGAACACAAACTTTATGCTAAGTTCAGTAAGTGTGAGTTTTGGCTTGATGATGTAGAATTCCTCGGTCATGTGATCAGTAAGGATGGAATTGCGGTGAATCCATCTAAAGTTCATTCGGTACTAGAGTGGACTGCATCGACCAATGTGAAGCAAATTCGAGGTTTCTTAGGAATGGCTGGTTATTATCGGATATTAATGTAAGGTTTCTCCAAAATAGCCGGACCAATGACCAAATTATTAAGGAAGAATACACCATTCAAGTGGGATGAGAAATGTGAAGCAAGTTTCCAAGAGTTGAAGACTAGATTAACCACAACTCCAATCTTAGCAGTTCATGAAACAGGGAAGAACTTCACAGTATACTATGATGCATCTAAAGAAGGTCTAGGTTGTGTATCAATGCAAGATCGGAAAGTGATTTCTTATGGTTCAAGACAATTGAAACTACATGAAGTCAACTATCCAACTCATGATTTAGAGTTATCAGCAGTAGTTTTTGCGATGAAAGGATGGAGGCATTTTCTTTATGGAGCCAGATGTGAGTTATACACTGACCATAAAAGTCTCAAATATTTCTTCACTCAAAAGGAATTGAACATGAGGCAGAAGCGTTGGTTGGAACTAATCAAGGATTATGATTTAACAATCAATTACACCCCAGGGAAAGCAAATGTTGTAGCAGATGCCTTAAGCAGAAAGAGTGCAGATATTCAGCCAAACAATAGGGAGTTACTAAAAGAGTTACAAATGGACTTGGAAAGATTAGATCTTCAATTTATCAGAACATAGGTTCTTGGAGGATTAGCTACTATGCAGGTAGTTGCAGAGCAGGACAGTGATCTTAAGCAAGAAATTTTTAGACATCAAGAAGAAGATCCTTTTATTGCTGAGGAAATTTGGAGGATATCTCAAGGGCAAAAATCAGTTTTTCGTCTTGGAGATTATGGGTCTTTATGGTTTCAAGACCGTCTTTGTGTTCCAGATGTGATGGAGATTAGAAATATCATACTCAAAGAAGCACATGATACACCATATTCTATACATCCAAGGAGTACTAAGATGTATATGGATTTGAAAGAACTTTTCTGGTGGAATAACATGAAAAGAGATATTGCCAAATATGTATCTGAATGCCATACTTGTCAAAGGGTGAAAGCTGAACATCAAAGTCCAGCAGGACCATTACAACCCTTAGAAATTCCTAAAAGGAAATGGGAGGAAATAGGGATGGACTTCATTACAGGATTGCCTATGACACCAAAAAGGAAATATATGATATGGGTAATTGTGGACAGACTCACTAAGAGTGCACATTTTATTCCGGTGAATCAAAAGGATAATGCCGAAAAGATAGTTGAAGTATATGTCAAAGAGATAGTAAGTAAGCATGGAGTACTCAAAAAGATCGTAACTGATAGGGGATCAGTGTTTACTTCTGCATTTTGGAAGCAATTGCATGAAGCACTTGGTTCAAAGTTAGATTTTAGCATGACATATCATCCGGAGACAGGAGGTCAAACTGAAAAAACAAATCAAATACTAGAAGACATGTTAAGGGCTTATACATTAGATTTTGGAGGAACCTGGGAAGATCATCTACCATTGGCAGAGTTTTCTTATAATAATAGCTATCAGAGTAGTCTGAAAGCAGCTCCATATCAAGTTCTATATAGAAGAAAGTGTAGATCACCAATATGTTGATATGAACCTAGAAGCAGCAAAGAATTTGCACCAGATTATATCAAGGAAAAACAAGATATCATTGATAAGATTAGAGATAGACTGAAAATAGCCCAGAGCAGGCAGAAAAGTTATGCGGATCAAAGTCGGAGATCATGGCATCCAGAAGTGGGAGACATGGTCTATTTGAAAGTAAGTCCAATGAAAGGGGTGAAAAGATTCGGAGTTAAAGGGAAATTGAGTCCAAGATATATCAGACCATTCAAGATACTGAGTCAAAACAGAACTATAGCTTATGCTTTAGAGTTACCATCAAGATTGGATCAGGTGCATAATGTTTTCCATGTGTCACAACTTCGCAAATGTTTGAAAGTTCCAGACGATGCAATCACACATCAAGAGATAGAACTACAAGCATACCTGACCTATATTGAAAAGCCTTGTAAGATTCTGCAGGAAAACTGGAAAATATTAAGGAACAGAGCAATCAAATATTGCAAGGTGCAATGGGAACATCACCCTAAAAGGGAAGCCACATGGGATAAATAAGAGGATTTAAGAAAAGCGTATCCAGAACTATTCAGGTACATCTCTACAAACTTCGGGACGAAGTTTAATTTAAGGGGGGAAGTCTGTAACATCCCAGCATTTAGGAACTAACGAAGGGTAGATTTAGGAATATGGAATGTTGCATGCATTCATTTGAGAAAATGTGGGTAAATTTTTCGCCAAATAAAAATCTTAAGTGATCAATGTTTCTTTCATACTTTGATAATAGGTTTAGCCTTAAAGGATGATTGTTATAAACTTTGAGATGATCTTTAAGGAGACATGTGTGTTTTAAAAGGAATTTGAATTTTAAACTTGAGTGTTTGAATTATAAATTCAAATGAATTAGGGATAAGTTTTGAATCTTAATTTAATTAAGAAATAAGTATTATAAATTAAATTCTATCAAAGAAAAACAATAATGAGTATAAAATTTATTTCATATTATCTATATATAAACAAGTTACAAAGAACGTAACTTACTAAAACTATTTTCAAACTTCACAATTTACAAAAGAATAAAGAATAAGAATATTCTTTATTAATAATAATATAATCTTTATTACAATTGAATAAAATAAAAATTACAAGAATAATAAAAGAAAATTACAAAGGAATAAGAAAATTACATTGGAATATTTACTAACTATTCTATATCTAAACCTAAACTAAATCTTCATCTTTATCTTTGTACCTGCAAAATAAAGACTAAATAAAAATAAAAGAAGATTAGTGTTAGTATTATTTCTCTCAGATATGTCAGTGAAATGCACTTGACAAATTCATCATTGATAAATTTATATAAAAAGGGGAAAGTTTCACCAATCTGAAAGAATCCATCTTTCATAAATTCAAAGCCAGAATTCAAATAACAGCCAAGAGGGACAAATTCACCAGCCAGGTGAAAGTAACCTGGTAAGAGTAAGTTCAAAATTCTAACCTATCCACAAGTGCATAGCAAGCACACATGCAGGACACACACCAGCATGCATGTGGTGTGTTGTGAGCCTCACAGAACAGCCCAATCTCACAAAACCACAAGCATAGCCGTGGGAGGCACTAGTGCATCACTCCACTACACAACACACAAGAACAGCCAGTGTAGATAGCATCTAAACTAAGCACCACAGCCAGCAACCAAACCAACTAAGGATCAATCAAACATCACCAGGATGGTGACATAAGGAGGGGGATGGATCAGGTGGATAGCAAGATCAAACCCAGGAGCTAGGAGGAGCAGGATTAGCTCAAGATCACAGGAGTCCAGCAAAACCAGATCAAGATCATCATCACCAACTTACTACACCATCATCAGATTTTGTGGTGAGTTTCATAAAACCTTCACATGATGTAATCATCTTATTCAGAGAGAAGCATGTGTTGTTTTATAAAACAAACCCTCAGAAGACACCCAAGTGGGGTGAATCCATCATAGGGATTTCTGAAACTCTAAAGGCAAACAACAAAGTACCAGAATCCAACCAGAGCTCAGAGCAACATCCTTGCTCTGGTTGTCAAACTATATTTTACAATTCAATCATACATATACCTATGATCTATTCCTAGGCACATCCCTAAAAGAAGGGTATCACCTTAGAAACAAATCTTTGGAATCCATAGATTGATCAAGTTCACTATTATTTTTTTCCAAGCTTTGATTCAATAAAGCATAGCTGGTACCACTACCAAGACTATCTAGATGAACCAATTAGATAAGATTTGAATCCCTAAGCCTCATACCAACATCATTGGTCTTAGGGAATTCAGAGAAGAGCATCTCTATTTATCTTATAAGGCCAAGTTTATCATTAAGCATAAAAGAACCCAATCCATGGGTTAGAATCAAATTTGTGTGCCATACCATGATGGTGTCACAAGAACAATCCATTGTGAATCAGGAAAGACAGTAAATCATCATAGATTCAGACAATCAACTAAGTAATCATTTTCCTCTTAACACAGGAATCATAACTAGGATATTCCTATGATACACTTCACTGTTTGAGATCAGGATGATCTCAAACCATATATTAATTCCCAAGCTAACAACACTAAGACAGAAGATGTATCCTATCATCATCATGATCATGAATCAAATAAACAGTGGAAAGCTATCAAATCAGTGGCTTTACCAAGCATGTTTCCTAAACAATTACATCATCTGAATCAGATGCAATCCAAGCATCAAATCATCTAGTAAGCCACCAGAAACATCATCTATAATTTTAAGCCACAAGCCTCAGGCCAATAATCATTTAGCATGTGTACAAACCATCCAAACATGATTCAATACATCCAGCACATGATCAATCACATCACAGGAACCCTAAATGGATAATCGTCCTAATCTGAACCAGACAATAGAAAGAGAGGACACTGCCAGCAACTAGCATCGAATCAGCCAACACAGAGAGCACTAGGGGGAAGGAATCAAACTCACCATATGTCCTCGCTGAAGATTAGAATAGGAAGCAGAGGGGCCAACGTCCATGGCGGCACGGGGAGCACCCTAGAGGGGGCGCTATAACCCGCACGGCGCCACGACAGTGACCCTGATCACGCCTGGAGGAGCAGAGCATCACCTCGACGCACGACGACCACGGCAGCACTTGAATCCATGCCAATTCTCAAACCCTAGGATTCAGGACGACATCGATCTATCGTAGGAGAGCCCTAGGCTCGAATCCAATTGGATAGAACGAACGGGCATCGTCGACAACCCCCTAATGCACCACGGTGGCGACCAGAACGGCCGACGGCGGCAGGAATCGCCGGTGGTGGCATCGCCAGCCACAGGGTCAGGGTCAGAGGAGGAGGAGATGAACTCGAGAGAGAGAGAGGCAATGAGGAGTGGGTCGAGCTGGGCCAGACCCTTCGGGGTGGCTCTTTTGTCTAGGACTAATGGGCCACCAGGGCCCAATAAGAATAACCAGCCCAGAAAAAATTCTAGGCCTGTTTTAATTAAAAGAAAAAGACCAAAATACCCCTGAGCTCAATAAAATTCTAGAAAATAAAATAAAATCCAAAAATTATAAATAAAATATTTTTGGATTCACAATAATCCATACTATTCAAATAAAATAAAATATAAAATTTTAGACAAATAAAATTTTGTAATTTATATATTTCTTGTGGAATTTTACAAAATTATTGAAAGATGATAAAAATAAATAAAAATCACTTTCTTTATTTATTAATATTATAGTATTTTAAAAATACTAAATAAATATTTAATAGCAATTTTAATATATAATTAAATAAATAAAAGGCAATTAAAAAGGAAATAAAAAAGAAAGTAATATTTATAAATCCTTTATTATTAAAACAAACTTTTTATAATAGTAGGGTGAATGCATATCAATTTAAATGATGCATGACATTATTGCATAATCATTTTGCTTCTTTAAATATTGTCCTTACCGGGCAATAATGATGTTTTTGTAGACATAGAAGCTCAAGGTCCAGCGCAAGCATCAGGCTTCACTACCTTGCCATCACAAGGCAAGTTCATCATTTGCTCATGTCCTTTGAAGAGCCTTTATCAAAGTATTTGCAAATTGTGTGTTATCATATATTCTGTAAAGGAAAGAAAATATCAAAAATAAAGAAATCATATATATCATCCTAAGTGATGATATAATGAAGCAATAGAACTTAGAGTTCTAGTTGCAACAATGATGATCAAGTAGGGACTTAATAACCCTGACATCAGTGATTCTAGCGCCGTATATTACGCGTTAGCCATGAGATTTGGAATGGGACAGAGAAGTCAGCTGTATCTTCTTCCTCTCGCATGAAGTCGGATGTGCAGGTCGTGGCTGTTATCCTTGTAGCGTGCATATTAATTGGTAATTCATAGAGGATATGCAGCATATGGGTGGGAACCCTCATCATCCCACGATAGTTCTGGCATCTAACGGTTTTTACAAACCATTGCCGTAATTCATTATGTGGGCACGGTGTACACCAAGGAGGCATGCAGGGTCACGAAGGGGGCAGTGATTGGCTTGGACCAACTACTGGGCCCCACATCATGGAATTGTGGATGGGAAAGTACGCCCGGTTGTGCAAGAAGGAGTTGATATCTCATGGGTAAAGTCACGCACCTCTGCAGAGTGTAAGAACTGTAACTTGTTACTCCCTGTTCCGGGAAGGAGCTACGAACGCGGCAGGAGAGGAACTCCATGAAAGTTCTGGTCAACCTGTGAAGGCTGATTTGCATAGTTTTTTAGAATAAAATCAATCTTTGAAGAAAGATTTACAAAAATTGCATAGTGCCAAGGATTTATAATCCGAGGTGGTAGTTAGAGCATCAAACTTCCCACCGTGCATATAATGAACTTGTTGGGTAACGCTGTTACTCATTCTTTCCTTTGATCCCTTGCTTAGACTCTGAGGATCCCGAAGATGTGCCAATGTATGCAGCCGAATGCCAAGAAGAGGTGTTCTACGAGGAACCTGATCTGTCCAGAGGAGTTAAAGGAGTGGATTATGAGATCCACTATGGTGTCGATGATTACGAGTCCAACTAAGTATCCCTAGTAACCAACGGAGTCGAGAAGCATGAACTCTATAGAATAAGTTGTTGAGCTCAACTCCTAGTCGGAGTTGTTACTTTTAAATTCCGCTGGAACACTTTATATTTTGGTTTGTAAGTTGGATCTTTTGGAAGTCTTGAACTTCCGGTATTGTAATAATAATAATGTGTGTACTTTTGTAATATGGACCCGCAATGTTTCTGTTGTACCACTCTGAGGGATGTGATATTTACGGAACGGTGTTCTGTGGATGTCATGTCAACGACTATAGTGTACTACACATGCAGTGGTATGCTGGGTCACGGCAGTTGGTATCAGAGCAAATTGCTTTGACCTTTGGTTGGAAACCTAGTAAAGGGTATTATCTGTAGGAAAAATTTAGCAACGATAAAGAATTCTCTAAAAGTAATATAATGGGTATTCAAATGAGAATATTCCGTTATATATTTTAGTGCGATAATTCTTTGTTATGATGCAATATATTATTGGATACTAATCAAATTATTTTTTCTGATGTACAGAGTTATGGCACCAAAGTTTCCAAAACAGACTTTGGTAAGGAAAGAGGAGACTCTTGATGATTATCAAGGATCATTCACAGACCAACTTCGTCAACATTTAAAGCTCTTTAGTTGTCCAACTAGAATTCCAGTGAACACTATCACTTACCTTGATGGTCGGATGTTATCCAAGTATCGTGTGAGTATCCAACTTCCAGATAATCTGGGATTATATCACGATCTACCTATAGGAGAAAGTAGGAGTCATTTAGTAGCATATCATGTTGCTGTTGTGGAGGCGATAGCTAATATCCTGGAGCAGAAAACCAAGGAGCTAGAAGGTAGCACATTCTCTGTGATACCTCATGATTCTATAGACTCATCTCCTATACCGGATCATCTTACTCTGGTTAAGAAGCATCCTAAATTAGCTTCCAAGTTTATGGATAGATACCGAACACTCGTTGCATCTTTTTATAAGACCCATCAAGTGATTATTGAAGATAAAAATGACATGTTAGAGGATCTAACTGATCCGGAACGAAGGAAGCAGTTAGCATTCCAGTTAGAGAAAGAAACAAGTAGCAGTGCAACACCTATCTTTAAGAATATACCTATAGATCCTGAATCTTTTATACCATATACTTATTCACCAAGACCTGAACCTATACATGATCCTACTATGGATATGCGGTATGCAGTACCACATGGCTCAGAGGATGGTTCTGACTCAGAACTTCCTATTGAGAATTTGGATGGTTGGAGAACGGGATCATATAATGGATCTCATGAATACCAGATTTCCACAGATGGTTCTGACAGAAATGTTGGACAATCCAGTTGGATGGGTGCAAGAATGAACCCTAATAATAGTAGTAGAAATACCGTGTCAATAGATAATCAGGATGAAGAAGAAGATCTTGAGGAGAGAGTGTTTGAATCATCAACATCTTATCAAAACCCAGGGAATATACATTATCCAGTGTTTAACTGTCACATCCCAAAATTTTCCAACTTTTGATATGTGAAAAATAAATAAACAAATTAAACAATTGTTGAAATTTAGGGTGAGAAGAAAGTTTTTATTTTCCAATTGGAAACATCAAAACCTATTTTGATCAAATAGAATCCTAAAGGGATTTAAAGAGATAAATAAATAATAAATAAAGTTATATTAGTTGGAATCACCATTTTTGGATCTTTAAATAAAAAGATATGGTTTTTATAAGCAAAGGTAGAAATAATGATTAAGGACTATTTTTAAAAGAGCCAAATTAAATATTGGCCAAGCATTTAAAATAAAATATTTTGTTTGATAAAAATAGTAAAGGTTTTTTTTGAATAAAACCATGAGAATTTATTTATATCCAAATTTCATTCAAGTATAGACTTGTTCCTATTTTGAATGATCATTAAAAACTTATTAAAGTATTTTAAATTAGCTTTCAAAGTGTTATGTTTTTAATAAAACATACTGAAAAGATTTTTGTAGAAATTTAGATTTCAAATAGAGTTTTTAAAATATATTAAATCCTATTTGAAATAAAGACTAAAGCCCTTTTATTTATTTTTAATAAATAATAAATCCTAAAAATAATTGTTCTATTTTGGACTTTGGAATATATTGATAAACATAATTAAAATTTACCTAGAGTTTGGTGGTGATTTGAATTCATTTGGAGTTTGAATTATTTGAATGAAAAATCAAAACAGAAAAAGAAAAAGGTTCAGTATAAAAACGAATCAAACCCAACCCAGCCAACAGGCCCAATCCAGCCTAACTCGCAGCCCACCTGCCCCCCCTCTGGTGAACCGTTTTTCACTCAGAAAAGAACCCACCCCGTCGCTGACAACAAGACCCCACTCCCTCTCCCCCTCTGTCGCAGATAGCGCGGTCCCACGTCGTAAGTCGTCGTCTCCACCACGACCACGTCCCCCTCGCCGTTTCTGCCATTGAATGCGACGATCAATTCACGTTGATGGCTGGGTTTAACTCGACAGCAACCACGCGCCTTTAAACGCCACGCTCTCCTCTTCCATTCCCCCCCAAGCAGCACCTCCTCCCTGCCTCCAGGCTGCGCAAATTTTGAGCTCGAACCTCTCTGCCCCGACAAGATTCTCCGGCGAAATCCCGGTGACTCCAGCCACCTCTCCACTCCCTGGCATCACTACCTTGCTCCCCATCGTCAGGCGCACCTACCAGTACCACTAGCTCGCTCGTGCCCGCTCCACACCGTCGACAACAAGCTCGCCTAAGCACCACCAACATCTGCCACTTCTCCGGCGACCCCTCCCCGTAAGTACAGGCCGCCCCGAACCCTCTCGAAGATGCTCCTGTAAACCCCACACTCGCCCGCGTCTAACCATGCCCTTATCTTGCCTTAGGGTGACCTGCAGCTCCGTCCCCATCGACAAGTAGAAGCATCTGGCGCCGCCGCTAGCTCCGGCGAGCAATAGCCGCTGATCCAGTGCGCCCCTCGAGTAGCCGACCTCACCTTGAGCTTCACCGCACACCCGCAAGCACGGTGAGCTACTCATCCCTCTCCCTCGCTTCCTGAATCATCGCCAACGCCACCGCCCGAGCGTGCGCCACCGCGCGCCACCGTCGAGCGCCGCCAGTCCTTGGCAGTGTGCTGTGAGCCGTCCGATGAAGATCCAGCGATAGAGATAGAATCATTAAACGAAAGGGTATCGTGTGCTGTGCGCCGTGCGATTTCCATTATATGTGACGGCCAGTATTTCTTAATCCGCACGAACCGGTACCGTCCAGTTAGATTCAGCCACGTGGCCAGACTCAAGATTTAAAATAGAAATTTGATCTATTAGATTTGCAAACTTGTAAAATTCATAACTTTAATTCTACACGTCCAAACTTTGCAAATTTTATATCAATGGAATCAACAGAACAATTACTTTGCAACCATGCACTTTGTTTAATGTTTTGCTTCTGTAAAATTGGTTGAAATTGCAGAAACATGTGTAGGCATAATTTGAATATAAAAATTGTTCTAGATATTTTTTTAAGGTGAAATCTTTGCAAAATGGATTGTTTTGAACCTACTGATCATAGGAACCAACTTATGGATTTAAGAATGTATTTTGTGAGGTTAAGGAATAAATATTTGAATTAGCACATTTCTAGTCAAATAAAAATATTGTTTATGGTTTAGAAATGAATTTTGAGTAAAACCTTTGGGAAATGATTTGATTCAAACCTTATGACCCTAAACACCAAGTTTTGAGATTAAGAACATATTTGATGAACTATATAAAGTTGTTGCTTTGCTAAAAGATATTTTCAACAACATAAAATATCACCTTAGCATAATATTTGGTTTATGAGATAAAACCTTTTGCAAATGGTTTTACCACTTTTGTAAATGAAAAATGTGAGCTTGAAAATGTTTAGAGCCTAGTAGAAACCACTTTTCCAAATAAAACTATCTTTTGCATGCTTGCATGCATGACCTTGTTTTTGTTATTTTATGTGTGATAAATTGTTTGAATGCTAGATGAATATGTGTTTGCTTGATTGAATTGTAGTGAAGTTAGAAGAGTGTGATATTTTCAAGATCAAGAAGTGAACCAACATTCTCTACTAAAAAGGCAAGTGACACTATCATCCATGTCCTACTATTTTCATTACACTTAGTGGATTTTTGTAACATGCATGATAAGGACTACTATATTTTATGCTATGCTAAATCCTAATAGGATACCCTTATATCTTCTTTAGTGAAAACATTGTAGTTGTAGTAAGCTTAGCCCTGCTATATATTTGGGATGGGATACATGATATGATTATATGAAGTGTTGGAAAGATATATGTTTTCTATAATAACACAAGTATTCAATGAACCACCTGGGTGGAAAAAGGATACTCAAGTTTTGGACAAGGTGGCAACAAAGGGAACCATGTTTATATGGCTATCTTTTTGTTTGTGCACTAGAAGAAAACCACCCAGGGACTTAGAGCTTGAACATGTTTCTCGTACAGTGGCTTCCGTGTATAACCACATGCTAAATGGGCTCTCGCTTAGTCAACTACATAGTGGAAGACCCATGCATTGGCATCTTCAGGTTAACTAGAATTGTGTAAGGGAAATTTATCCCTACATTGGTGCCTGGTTGACAAGCTAGCATTGTGTATTGGGAGGACTTCTATGGAAAGATTTTGTCACATTCTCGATCTGCCAGTACTCCATTTTGGTGAGTACTTATCCAGCGGCCACTGGTGGAATCAAGACGAGATTGTGTCATGTGGGTAAAGTGTACAACTTCTACAGAAGATCAAATTCTAAGTACTTAGCCGTGTCCCCGGTTATGGACAATTCTGAGCAACTAAGGCCTGAAGCTATGGAAGATCTCGACATTCCAATTTCTCAAAGTAAAAATTGATGGTGACAACAAGGGATTAGAAGCACTTGGAGTTTTCCAAGGAGTTCAGAAAGATTTTTCAAAAGATCAAAACTATTTTGAAAAGATAGGACACAACTATATTGCTTTCTGCAAATGAGCCTAAACCCTACTTAGCCAAATATGCATGTAATGATAGGATCCACTTATTACTACATAGTAGTGAAACTTGCCAATACAATTCAAATGTATTGACCCTTGTGGCTGCAACTTATTATGTTGCAGGTTTGTTTGATGTTAGTGAAGTTTAATGATTAGGACTATAAGTCTACAACCAACATGATTGCATGTGGCACTTTGAAGATGAAGGACCCCATGCTATTGTTATATTCTGCTGCATTGTAATGAGATAGCCAAATGAGCTATGTAAGATGTAATACATTATTTTATTCCTGGTTATAAAGTTGTATTATGACCTTTGTTTCTTGATATTACATCTTAACTATGGATGCTATCTATTGATCCAGGGACTAGCATTGTAAACACAGGAATCTCTACCTTATTAAAGGTTGGGAACCTTACAGATGGTATCAGAGCACTGTGTTGCCTATAGGATTGTAACCCTAGGATTGGATAAAACCCCTTAGAAAAATAGGAGTTGTATTTGTTTCAAAACTTATTTACAAACAATCTTGTAAACTCTTTCCTCAACCTTTTGGTTTTGATTCAACATCTCTTCCTTTTCAACTTGATGGACAAAGCCTTCACCATGACCAATGACTTCATCTTTAATTTCACCAAGGACTTCAACTTAGACATCACTAAGAACTATAAGTGATAACCAAGAGACATTAGATTTCCTACCAAAACATTGATATCATGTTAGTGTATGGATCATATTGACCTATGAGGTATGACCATACCAAGTTAATCATTTTAAGAAAACTTGTTGTTTCCTTCAACTCATGAGTTAAGCTCATAAGTTGTTAAGTGGATAGTTTCTTGTTGATTGCTTGATTGTTTGATTGAACTTGGTTGTTTTGAGTTGTGTGTTAGAACTTCCTTAGGTCTATCTGTCATTACTCATCCCTATCAAACCAACAGATGCCTCCCCGTCGTGCCAACCCCAACCAGAACAACAATAACAACATCACTCCTGAGATGCAGCAGATGATGACAACTCAGACGCAACTGATGTAGATGATGACCACATTCATACAGAATCAGAATCAGAACAACAACAACAACAATCAGAATAATCCTCCAGCACATGATATGCTCACCAGGTTTCTGAAGCTAAGGCCTGCAAGGTTCTCTGGAACAACTGACCCAATGCTAGCCAATGATTGGTTACGTTCGGTGAATAAGGACTTAGTGACTGTTGGCTGCACCGATGAAGAAAAAGTTAGGTTTGCATCACATATGCTTGAAGGACCAGGAGCAACATGGTGGGACAACTTTCAGATCACCACTCCCCTTGAAGATGTAACTTGGGCTATTTTTGAGGATGGTTTCCGTATAGCTCACATCTCATCTGGAGTGATGCACTTGAAGAAAAAGGAATTCCACAATCTGAAACAACGTCACCTCAGTGTGGCTGAGTACATTGAAGAATTCAACAATCTGGCACGCTATGCTCCGGATGAAGTTGACACAGATGCTAAGAGAAAGGAGAAATTTCTTGAAGGACTTAATGATGAGTTGAACCTATAGCTAGCTGTTGCCTATGTCCCAACTTATCAATCACTCTGTGACAAAGCCACCATTTTAGAAAACAAGATGAATCAAGTTGAGAACAGAAAGAGGAAGCATAAACTCAAGCATCACTCAGGATCATCACAAAAGAAGCGTTCATTCAAAAAGATCAATGAAGATTCTGAACCACATCAGTATCACCACAACAACAATGGAAGTGATAATAATGGAAATGATACTGACAATGGAGATGACCTTGGTCAGAACCAACATGACACTTTCAAGAAGAAAGACATTAGCCAGTCGTAGTGCTATAATTGTAAAGAACTTGGACACTATGCATCAGACTGTCCCGAGAAGAAAAAGAAAAAGGATGCTAGAAACTCCAATGGAAATGACTCCAATGTGACCCAGAAAGGACATGTGAACCACATTGACATGGATGGGAACTTTGAAGAGATAGAAGAAGTGGATGTCAGGAATTAGATAACTTAGTTGAGTCAAATAAGGATTCCTTGTCTGGATATCAAGTGTTGAACCCATAGTCAAGTGAACCATCAATGTAACCCTATGAGACTTTCTTTTAAGGGTGGTAGTACCCTAGTTGCCTTGAAGCCAACTTTTAACCCTAGCCTTCCCAAATCTCGGGACGATATTTATTTTAAGGGTGGTAGCCTATCACATCCCAAAATTTTCCAAATTTTGATATGTGAAAAATAAATAAGCAAATTAAACAATTGTTGAAATTTAGGGTGAGAAGAAACTTTTTTTTCAAATTGGAAACATCAAAACCTATTTTGATCAAATGGAATCCTAAAGGGATTTAAAAACATAAATAAATAATAAATAAAGTTATATTAGTTGGAATCACCATTTTTGGATCTTTAAATAAAAAGATATGGTTTTTATAAGCAAAGGTAGAAATAATGATTAAGGACTATTTTTAAAAGAGCCAAATTAAATCTTGGCCAAGCATTTAAAATAAAATATTTTGTTTGATAAAAATAGTAAAGGTTTATTTAAATAAAACCATGAGAATTTATTTATATCCAAATTTCATTCAAGTATAGACTTTTTCCTATTTTGAATGATCATTAAAAACTTATTAAAGTATTTTAAATTATATTTCAAAGTGTTATGTTTTTAATAAAACATACTGAAAAGATTTTTGTAGAAATTTAGATTTCAAATAGAGTTTTTAAAATATATTAAATCCTATTTGAAATAAAGACTAAAGCCCTTTTATTTATTTTTAATAAATAATAAATCCTAAGAATAATTGTTATATTTTGGACTTTGGAATATATTGATAAACAAAATTAAAATTTACCTAGAGTTTGGTGGTGATTTGAATTCATTTAGAGTTTGAATTATTTGAATGAAAAATCAAACAGAAAAAGAAAAAGGTTCAGTATAAAAAAACGAATCAAACCCAACCCAGCCAACAGGCCCAGTCCAGCCCAACTTGCAGCCCACCTGCTCCTCCTCTGGTGAACCGTTTTTCACTCAGAAAAGAACCCACCCCGTCGCTGACAACAGGACCCCACTCCCTCTCCCCTCTCTCGCAAACAGCGCGGTCCCACGTCGTCAGTCGTCGTCTCCACCGCGACCACGTCCCCCTCGCCGTTTCTGCCATTGAATGCGACGATCAATTCGCATTGATGGCTGGGTTTAACTCGACAGCAACCACGTGCCTTTAAACGCCACGCTCTCCTCTTCCATTCCCCCAAGCAGCACCTTCTCCCTGCCTCCATGCTACGCAAATTTCGAGCTCGAACATTTCTGCCCCGACAAGTTTCTCCGGCAAAATCCCGGCGATTCCGGCCACCTCTCCACTCCCTGGCATCACTACCTTGCTCCCCATCGTTAGGTGCACCTACCAGTACCACTAGCTCGCTCGCGCCCGCTCCACAACGTCGGCAACAAGCTCACCTGAGCACCACCGACGTCTGCCACTTCTCCGGTGACCCCTCCCCGTAAGTACAGGCCGCCCCGAACCCTCCCGATGATGCTCCTGTAAACCCCACACTCGCCCGCGTCTAACCATGCCCTTATCTTGCCTTAGGGTGACCTGCAGCTCCGTCCCCGTCGACAAGCAGAAGCATCTGGCGCCGCCGCTAGCTCCGGCGAGCAATAGCCGCTGCTCCAGTGCGCCCCTCGAGTAGCCGACCTCACCTTGAGCTTCACCGCACACCCGCGAGCACGGTGAGCTACTCCTCCCTCTCCCTCGCTTCCTGAATCATCGCCAACGCCACCGCCCGAGCGTGCTCTGCCACGCGCCACCGTCGAGCACAGCCAGTCCTTGGCAGTGTGCTGTGAGCCGTCGATGAAGATCTAGCGATAGAGATAGAATCATTAAATGAAAGGGTATCGTGTGCTGTGCGCCGTGCGATTTCCATTAGATCTGACGGCCAGTATTGCTTAATCCGCACGAACCGGTACCGTCCAGTTAGATTCAGCCACGTGGCCAGACTCAATATTTAAAATAGAAATTTGATCTATTAGATTTGCAAACTTGTAAAATTCATAACTTTAATTCTACACGTCCAAATTTTGCAAATTTTATATCAATGGAATCAGCAGAACAAGTAATTTGCAACCATGCACTTTGTTTAATGTTTTTCTTCTGTAAAATTGGTTGAAATTGCAGAAACATGTGTAGGCATAATTTGAATATAAAAATTGTTCTAGATATTTTTTTAAGGTGAAATCTTTGCAAAATGGATTGTTTTGAACCTACTGACCATAGGAACCAACTTATGGATTTAATAATGTATTTTGTGAGGTTAAGGAATAAATATTTGAATTAGCTCATTTCTAGTCAAATAAAAATATTGTTTATGGTTTAGAAATGAATTTTGAGTAAAACCTTTGGGAAATGATTTGATTCAAACCTTCTGACCCTAAACACCAAGTTTTGAGATTAAGAACATATTTGATGAACTATATAAGGTTGTTGCTTTTTGCTAAAAGATATTTTCAACAACATAAAATATCACCTTAGCATAAT
The DNA here is from genome assembly GCA_916181665.1 of Avena sativa. Classification (NCBI taxonomy): domain Eukaryota; kingdom Viridiplantae; phylum Streptophyta; class Magnoliopsida; order Poales; family Poaceae; genus Avena; species Avena sativa. The sequence continues at coordinate 156,500,579 of OV702294.1, read as the reverse complement.
ATTTGGTTTATGAGATAAAACCTTTTGCAAATGGTTTTACCACTTTTTTAAATGACCAATGTGAGCTTGAAAATGTTTAGAGCCTAGTAGAAACCACTTTTCGAAATAAAACTATCTTTTGCATGCTTGCATGCATGACCTTGTTTTGTTATTTTATGTGTGATAAATTGTTTGAATGCTAGTTGAATATGTGTTTGCTTGATTGAATTGTAGTGAAGTTAGAAGAGTGTGATATTTGCAAGATCAAGAAGTGAACCAACATTCTCTACTAAAAAGGAAAGTGACACTATCATCCATGTCCTACTATTTTCATTACATTTAGTGGATTTTTGTAACATGCATGATAAGGACTACTATATTTTATGCTATGCTAAATCCTAATAGGATACCCTTATATCTTCTTTACTGAAAACATTGTAGTTGTAGTAAGCTTAGCCCTGCTATATATTTGGGATGGGATACATGATATGATTATATGAAGTGTTGGAAAGATATATGTTTTCTATAATAACACAAGTATTCAGTGAACCACCTGGGTGGAAAAAGGATACTCAAGTTTTGGACAAGGTGGCAACAAAGGGAACCATGTTTATATGGCTATATTTTTGTATGTGCACTAGAAGAAAACCACCCAGGTACTTAGAGATTGAACATGTTTCTCGTACCGTGGCTTCCTTGTACAGCCACATGCTAAATGGGCTCTGGCTTAGTCAACTACATAGTGGAAGAACCATGCATTGACATCTTCAGGTTAACTAGAATTGTGTAAGGGAAATTTATCCCTACATTGGTGCCTGGTTGACAAGCTAGCATTGTGTATTGGGAGGACTTCTATGGAAAGACTTTGTCACATTCTCGATCTGCCAGTACTCCATTTTGGTGAGTACTTATCCAGCGGCCACTGGTGGCATCAAGACGAGATTGTGTCATGTGGGTAAAGTGTACAAATTCTGCAGAAGATCAAATTCTAAGTACTTAGCCGTGTCCCCGGTTATGGACAATTCTGAGCAACTAAGGCCTGAAGCTATGGAAGATCTCGACATTCCAATTTCTCAAAGTAAAACTTGATGGTGACAACAAGGGATTAGAATCACTTGGAGTTTTCCAAGGAGTTCAGAAAGATTTTTCAAAAGATCAAAACTATTTTGAAAAGATAAGACAAAACTATATTGCTTTCTGCAAATGAGCCTAAACCCTACTTAGCCAAATATGCATGTAATGATAGGATCCACTTATTACTACATAGTAGTGAAACTTGCCAATACAATTCAAATGTATTGACCCTTGTGGCTACAACTTATTATGTTGCAGGTTTGTTTGATGTTAGTGAAGTTTAATGATTAGGATTACAAGTCTACAACCAACATGATTGCCTGTGGCACTTTGAAGATGAAGGACCCCATGCTATTGTTATATTCTGCTGCATTGTAATGAGATAGCCAAATGAGCTATGTAAGATGCAATAAATTATTTTTTTCCTGGTTATAAATGTAGGGGTTCATAGCATGGAAAACAAAAAAATTCTACCGCATACAAACAAACAAGCCAAGATCTATCTACTAGATTGTAGCAACGAGTCGATAGAATAACTCACCCTTGAAGATTCCAAAGTGTTTAACGAGAGCGGATTCTCGTGGGTGATGTAGTCGTACTCTTTCTGATCTCAAGATCGTGTAGACGATCCTTCCGGCGCTGCGTTCCGGCAGCGCTTCCACAGTCGGTCACACGTTCGGTACTCGACGGAGACCTTCCTCTCCCTTGTTCCAGCAGGCAGCGGAGGTTGTAGCACTCTCCTCGTGATTTCGGCAGCACGACGGCGTTGTACCGGAAGTAGAGGGGAGATCTCGCAGGGCTTCGCCTTAAGTCGGAGCGAGTATGGTGGACTATGAGAGAGGCCTCGGTGATCTAGGGTTTAGACACACCAAGGAGAGAGGGCTAGGCCGGCGGCTAGGGCAAGTAGAAGCCCCAACTCGGTGTCTTGGGAGAAACCCTAGGGCAGCGGCGGCGACTTGGTGGCCGGCGGCTAGGGTTAGGGTTTGGTGGGGCAAGGTGTAGGTCTTGGAGGGGCAACCCTGCCCCTCCTTATATAGGTGGGAGGGCGCGACCAAGGGGAGGGGAGTCCCTCCCCAACTAGTCCTCCTTGGCCGGCGGTGGAGGGAGAGGGACTTCCTCCCCAAGTAGGTTTCCTACTCTCCCTCCACCAAGCAAAATAGCCGTTTGACTTTTCAAACTAGGATTTGATTTATCCCTTTATTTTGCTCAGTGATGACACCTAGTACATGATGCAACCATTCCAACTTGTTATGACACATTCATGTACCCTTCCCCTCCGCAGTGTCGGACATTCTGGAACCTTCTAGAACATTCCCGATGAAAACACCGAAACCATTCTCCAACCCCGAAACAGGACTTTCCTTATATGAATCTTATTCTCCAGACCATTCCGGATCTCCTCGTGATATCCCGGGTCCCATCCGAGACTCCGAACAACATTCGGTCTCTTTACTCATCATTCCATAACTACTCAACAACGTCGAATCCTTAAGTGTGTCTCCCTACGGTTCGTGAATTATGTGGACTTGATCGAGACACTTCTCCGAACAATAACCAATAGAGGAATCTGGAAATTCATATGGCTCCCACATATTTCTACGATTACTTTGCGATCGAATGAACCACTTACATACGATACCAATTTCCCTTTGTCTCACGATAGTTTACTTATCCGAGGTTTTGATCGTCGGTATCTCTGCATACCTAGTTCAACCTCGTTACTGATAAGTACTCTTTTATCGTTCCCGTGATATGTGATCCCTTGTGAGCCAGTCACATGCTTGCAAGCTAATTGGATGACATTCCACCGAGAGGGCTCAGAGTATATCTATCCGTCATATGGATGGACAAATCCCACTCTTGATCCATGTGTCTCAACCAATACTTTCCGAACACTCAATTCCCTTTATAGCCACCCAGTTACGGTGTGGTGTTTGATGTCATCAAAGCATCCTTCCGGTGATGGTGATAAGCATGATCTCATGGTCGAAGGAATTAGGTTACTATGTATCAGAAAGCATATAGCAATTGAACTATTAAAAATGACTTGATCTTTATGCTATGCTTATCTATAGGAGTATGTCCATCATATCATTCTCCTAACGATATGATCTTGTTGTTAATAACATCTCAATGTTCATGATAGGGAAACCACAATCATTTATTAACCAACAAGCTAGTATTATAAAGAGGCTTTTACTAGGGACTCTAATTTAGTTTACAAATCACACAATATTAATGCTTCCTTGTTAATACTATTATAGCATGAATGTAAACATTTATCATAAACACAAAGATATAATAATAACTACATTTATTATTGCCTCTAGGGCATATCTCCAACAATAAAGTTGTATTATGACCTTTTTCTTGATATTACATCTTAACTGTGGATGCTAGCTATTGATCCAAGGACTAGCATTGTAAACATAGGGATCTCTACCTTATTAAAGGTTGGGAACCTTACATTAACTATCTTGTCCACGAGAGCACCTGGGAAGCAGCAAGATCTGCGTATCCTGTTGACAACTCAAGAAATGAAGCTTAGGAGATGCAGGCTAGAGATAATGTTGAATATGTTTCTAAAGACTTTTCAGCTGAGCTAGAGGGAGTCAATGCGCTCAGGTTGAGTAGTGACTCAAGTCTTGACACTTCAGATACAGAGTATACTCCTTCTGGAAGGCCATATTTTCCACAAACTGTGCGACGAACCACACGTCATCACGATTGGACATCAGGCATGTACGATGAGCGGAGTTACTAGTAGAAGAAGACAATTAGTTAGTAGTATCAAGTACCATGTATTGTACCCCAAGTAATAAGGTAGTTTTGTAATTATACCTATATGGTATATGTTGTAATGACTTTGTATCATTATGATATTATGTATAATATGTGAACATATTTGGATTTTCTTTGGATCTTCATTGTGTGACTAGTTCTGTGCGTAAAGTTGAGCTCAGAACACATGTGCATGATGTAACTATCAGTATTCACTTTATGTTGCAGGACTAGAGGGTCATGGATACGGTGTAGGAATGGAAACTAAGCAGCAGCGGATGGAGCGAGAGGCCAAGGAAAAGGCCGATGCAGATGCAGCAAACCAAGAAGCATTACCACCACCACCAATGAGGCCGCTAATGGAGCAGAATTTTATGCAATGCATGCAAATGATGCAAGAGACCCAGAACAAGTTCATGGAAGAGCTGCTGGGGCGAGCAAATCAGAGGGCACCTGAAGGTGGAGGAGTGAGTCTATCTGATTTCCAGAATGCAAGACCGTTAACTTTTGCATCAGCTCCTGAACCAATGGATGCAGAAGACTGGCTAGCAGATACAGAAAGGAAGTTGAAAACTGTAGGTTGCAATGATGAGGAGAAATTGAGGTATGCAACTCATCTGCTGACTGGACCTGCAGCATCATGGTGGGAAAATCAGTTGACCATGCAATAACCAGGAAGAGAGTTTACCTGGGAAGAGTTCAAGCAGAGATTCCGTGAATATCATGTTCCGGAAAGTGTTATGGAGTTGAAGCGGAGAGAATTTGAGGAGCTTCAGCATGGATATACTAGTGTCATGAAGTACATCCGGGAGTTTAGTCAACTGTCTCGCTATGCTGAGGAGGATGTCAACACTGAAGTGAAGCGGAAGAAGCATTTCCTGCGTGGATTAAATCCATTCATGAGGATGCAGCTAACATTAGCCAATAAGCAAACTTATCAGCAGTTGTTGGATGCCGCCATTACTTTTGAAGATGACTATAAAAATGTCCAAGAGGACCAGGAAGAGAGCCAAGAAGGAAACCAAAAGAATTCAGGCAAGCAAACCTAAACCTAACCTGGAGTTCAAACCTCAAAATAGGAATTATGGCAACAATCACAATAACAATAACAATAACAATAACAATAGCAAGGGCAGTAGTGGAAATCAATCCAATCTGAGGAGGAATGTTATTTGTAACAATTGTGGAATTCCAGGGCATTTCCTGAGGGAATGCAAAAAGCATGTAGTGATCTGTTATGGTAGTGGTCAGAAGGGGCATATCAAGCCAGATTGTCCGAGCAAACCACCTGGAGGATGGCCTGCCAAGGGAGGAGGACAAGACAGTGGAGGAAATGGAGAGCCCAATAAAGAAGGAACTAATGGCAAGAACAAGAATGGCAAGAGGAACCGACCTACCGGGAAACTGAACTATGCAACCCTCGAGGAGGTGGATAATTCGGAGCATGCAGTGATAGGTACGCTCAATATCCTTACCAATTCCGGCAAAGTTCTATTTGATACTGGTGCAACTACTTCATTCATTTCTGAAGAATTTTGTGATAAGTTCGGGATTAGAAGGGCAACGTTAGAAAGTCCTATGATCGTAGTTACGACAGGAGGGAATGTGATTGTACGCCACATAAACCAAGATCAGGTTATCTTGATCTGTGCTTGTACATATTTCGCAGACCTTTATGTGATTCCTTTGAAGGGAATTGCAGTAGTGCTGGGGATGGATTGGATGATGGAACATGGAGCTCAGATAAATTGTGAGGAGAAAACTGTCTCAATCAAAACTCCAAGTGGAGCAAGGATAGTTTATCAAGCAGATAAGCACAATCATATCATGGTGGATCTGCAGTTGAACTCAATGAAAGAGTTCAAATTGGAAGATATTCCTATAGTAAATGAATTTCAGGATGTTTTTCTAGCAGAGCTACCAGGAATGCCACCAGACCGGGAGATAGAGTTCACCATTGACCTAATTCCTGGTATAGCACCAATAGATCAAGCACCATATAAGATGGGACCCAAAGAGTTGAAAGAACTCACAAAGAGCAAATTGATGAGTTAGCTAGAAAAGGATTCATTCAGGAAAGTGTATCTCCATGGGGAACACCAGTAATCTTTGTGGATAAGAGAGATGGTGGAAGACGGATGTGTGGTGATTATAGAAATCTGAACAACGTGACTATCAAGAACAAGTATCCTTTACCAAGAATTCAAGATTTGTTTGATCAGGTGAAAGGGGCTGGAGTATTTTCAAAGATCGATTTAAGATCTGGATACCATCAAATAAAAATAAATCCGGAAGATGTTCCAAAAACAACATTTATCTCAAGATATGGACACCATGAGTATCTGGTAGTACCATTTGGTTTGACCAATGCACCAGCAATATTCATGAATCTTATGAACAAGATCTCCATGCCATATTTGGACAAGTTTGTCATAGTCTTTATTGATGATATTCTGATATATTCCAAGGATAAGGAAGAGCATGCTGATCATTTGAGAATAGCATTGCAGACTTTAAGAGAACACAAACTTTATGCTAAGTTCAGTAAGTGTGAGTTTTGGCTTGATGATGTAGAATTCCTCGGTCATGTGATCAGTAAGGATGGAATTGCGGTGAATCCATCTAAAGTTCATTCGGTACTAGAGTGGACTGCACCGACCAATGTGAAGCAAATTCGAGGTTTCTTAGGAATGGCTGGTTATTATCGGAGATTAATGTAAGGTTTCTCCAAAATAGCCAGACCAATGACCAAATTATTAAGGAAGAATACACCATTCAAGTGGGATGAGAAATGTGAAGCAAGTTTCCAAGAGTTGAATACTAGATTAACCACAGCTCCAACCTTAGCAGTTCCTGAAAAGGGAAGAACTTCACAGTATACCGTGATGCATCTAAAGAAGGTCTGGGTTGTGTATCAATGCAAGATCGGAAAGTGATTGCTTATGGTTCAAGACAATTGAAACCACATGAAGTCAACTATCCAACTCATGATTTAGAGTTATCAACAGTAGTTTTTGCGATGAAAGGATGGAGGCATTTTCTTTATGGAGCCAGATGTGAGTTATACACTGACCATAAAAGTCTCAAATATTTCTTCACTCAAAAGGAATTGAACATGAGACAGAAGCGTTGGTTGGAACTAATCAAGGATTATGATTTAACAATCAATTACACCCCAGGGAAAGCAAATGTTGTAGCAGATGCCTTAAGCAGAAAGAGTGCAGATATTCAGCCAAGCAATAGGGAGTTACCAAAAGAGTTACAAATGGACTTGGAAAGATTAGAGCTTCAATTTATCAGAACAGAGGTTCTTGGAGGATTAGCTACTATGCAGGTAGTTGCAGAGCAGGACAGTGATCTTAAGAAAGAAATTTTTAGACATCAAGAAGAAGATCCTTTTATTGCTGAGGAAATTTGGAGGATATCTCAAGGGCAAAAATCAGTTTTTCGCCTTGGAGATTATGGGTCTTTATGGTTTCAAGACCGTCTTTGTGTTCCAGATGTGATGGAGATTAGAAATATCATACTCAAAGAAGCACATGATACACCATATTCTATACATCCAAGGAGTACTAAGATGTATATGGATTTGAAAGAACTTTTCTGGTGGAATAACATGAAAAGAGATATTGCCAAATATGTATCTAAATGCCATACTTGTCAAAGGGTGAAAGCTGAACATCACAGTCCAGCAAGACCATTACAACCCTTAGAAATTCCTGAAAGGAAATGGGAGGAAATGGGGATGGACTTCATTACAGGATTGCCTATGACACCAAAAAGGAAAGATATGATATGGGTAATTGTGGACAGACTCACTAAGAGTGCACATTTTATTCCGGTGAATCAAAAGGATAATGCCGAAAAGTTAGTTGAAGTATATGTCAAAGAGATAGTAAGTAAGCATGGAGTACTCAAAAAGATCGTAACTGATAGGGGATCAGTGTTTACTTCTGCATTTTGGAAGCAATTGCATGAAGCACTTGGTGAAGGGTTTCGTAGCATAGTAAATCAAAAAAATTCTACGGATGCAAACGGGAAAGCCAAGATCTAATCTAGGAGATGCAATCAACGAGAGGGATAGATGAGATCTTCATACCCTTGAAGAAATCGCACAGCGGAAACGTTCAACAGAACGTGGGTGATGTAGTCAAACTAGCCTTCTCCTCCTCGCGATCTGATCCGATCCAACGCCGCAAGTGGTGGCGCCTCCGAGAGATGCACACGTATGGTGCCGCGACGTCTCCTCCTTCCTTGGTCCAGCAAGTGGGGTGGGGAGATAGATTGGATCTACAGCACGACGGCATGGTGGAGAGTTTCTGCGGCAGGGCATCGCCTATGCGCAGTCGGGAGAGAGAGAGAGGTGGAGGGCAGCAGGTCAGCGGCTAGGGTTGAAGGAGTGAGGGGAGGGGTTCGCCCTTGCCCACCTTATATAGGGGGCTGGCCGGCCCCCTTGGCCCCTCCTCCAAGCCCTAGGGCGGCGGCCCCAAGGGTTGGAGTGGGGGGGCAAGTTTCCCCCCTCCTTCTAGCAGGGTTCCTAGGGTTTCCCCTTGGGTTTTGGCCGGCTGGGCCTATGGGGCCTTGTGCCCCTGGCCCAATGCGGCCAGGGCACTCCCCTTAGTCCCACGCAGGCCTCCGACAAGTGGGGCCACGTTGGTCCCACTCCGGAAGCTTCTAGAACCTTCCGGTACAATACCGAATACTCCGAAACGATTCCGAAATCCAAAAACTGCTTTCCTTTATATGAATCTTATTCTCTGGACCATTCCAGAACCTCTCGTGATGTCCTGGATCTCATCCGAGACTCCGAACAAAAACTCATAAACCAATTATCTATTCTATCCTAGCGTCGAGGCACGTTAAGTGTGTGACGCTACGGGTTCGAGAATATGCAGACATGATCTTCTATCAATAATCAATAGCGGGATCTGGAAACCCATATTGACTCCCATATGTTCATCGATTATCATATAGGATGAACCACGATGCCAGGATTCAATTAATCCCATATATATATTCCCTTCGTCACGCGATATTTTACTTGCCCGAGATTCGATCGTTGGTATCGGCATACCTAGTTCAATATCGTTCACAACAAGTACTTTACTCGTTCCGTAATCCGATATCACTTTGTGATTAACTCCTTAACCACGTGCTTGCAAGCGGTGTTTATATCGATTACCGAGTGGGCCCGAAGTATATTTCTCCGACTTGGGAGGGACAAATCCCATCTCGATACATACAACCCAACAAGTACTTTCCGATCACCTGAGAGACACCTTTATGATCACCCTCTCATAGGATGACGTTTGATGACCTCAAAGCTTTCTTCCGATACCAGGGAGTTGCATTATCTCATGGTCTAAGGAATACAATATTTGACATAAGAAAAAGCTTCGCAAAGATGAACACAATGACACGATCTAATTGCTCTGCTTGATTTGGGTATGTCCATCATATCATTCTCCCAATGATATGATCTCATTATTAATCGACAAACTCATGTCTATGGTTAGGAAACCTTAACCATCATTAATCAATGAGCTAGTCCATAGAGGCGTACTAGGGACATGGTGTTGTTCATAAACCACACAAGTATCAAAGTTTCCGCTTAATACAATTCTAGCATGGAATATAAACTTTATCATGAACAAGAATTATAATAATAACATCTTTATTATTGCCTCTAGGGCATAATTCCAACAGTCTCCCACTTGCACTAGAGTCAATAATCTAGTTTACATCTGGTAACAATCTAACACCCATGGCATTAAGGTAATGATCATGTTTTGCTCGTGGAAGAGGTTTAGTCAACGGATCTGCGAAATTAAGATCCGTGTGTACTTTGCTAATCTTCAGATCTCCATCTGTTATATAATCTCGAATTATATGAAATCGGCGGTTGATGTTCTTGGTCTTTGGATGATATCTTGGTTCCTTAGCCAGTGCTATGGCGCCACTGTTGTCACACGATATCTCCAGTGGTTCCAAGGCACTTGGAACCACACCAAGCTCAGTGATGAAGTTCCTGATCCAAACTCCTTCACTTGACGCTTCTGCAGCAGCCATGTATTCCGATTCTACTGTAGATCACGCGATCACGCTTTGCTTGCAGCTTCTCCAGCTCACAGCTCCTCCGTTCAAAATATAAACGTATCCTGTCTGAGATTTAGAATAATCCGGGTCGGTGTCGAAACTAGCGTCGATGTAACCTTTTACGACAAGCTGCCCATCACCTCCATAGACCAAGAACATTTCTTTAGTCCTATTTAAATACTTTAGGATGTTCTTTACGGCTGTACAATGTTCCACTCCTGGATCACTTTGGTATCTGCTCGTCAAACTAAGAGCATTGGACACATCCGGTCTAGTACACAACATGGCATACATGATAGAACCTATGTCCGAGGCATAAGGCACTTTTCTCATGGTTTCTCTATCGTTTACCATAGCTGGACACTGAGCCGTGCTCAATATCTTACCTGACAACATGTGCACTGAACCTTTCTTTGCCTTATCCATTCTGAACCTTTTCAGAACTTTGTCTAGGTATGTACTTTGGCCTAAAGCTATTAGGCGTCTTTGTCTATCTCTATAGATTTTGATGCCTAATATATAAGCAGCTTCTCCTAGGTCTTTCATTGAAAAACATTTGTTCAAATAACTCTTCACATCGTTAAGCATATCAATGTCATTTCCAATAATCTATATGTCATCCACATATAGTACTAAAAATGTCACTGAGCTCCCACTCACTTTCTTGTAGATACAAGCTTCATAGCAATTTGGAACAAATCAAAAGCTCTTGATCAAAACGAAGGTTCCAACTCCGAGATGCTTGCTTCAGTCCATAAATGGAACGCTGAAGTTTGCACACCTTATTAGCATCCTTAGGATCGACAAAACCTTCGGGCTGCATCATATACAACTCTTCATCAATGTTGCCATTGAGGAACACAGTCTTGACATCCATCTGCCATATTTCATAATCATGAAACGCAGCAATTGCTAATAAAATCCGAATGGACTTAAACATTGCTACGGGAGAGAAAGTCTCATCGTAGTCAACACCTTGAACTTGTCGAAAACCTTTCGCGACAAGCCGTGCTTTATATACAGTAACATTACCATCCGCGTCCGTTTTCCTTTTGAAAATCCATTTGCACTCAACGGCCTTTTGGTCGCTAGGAGGGTCCACCAAAGTCCATACTTGGTTTTCGCTCATGGATCCCAATTCGGATTTCATGGCCTCTAACCATTTCTCAGAGTCTGGGCTCATCATTACTTCCTCATAGTTCGCAGGTTCACTGTTGTCTACTAACAAGACACTTAAGACAGGGTTGCCGTACCACTCAGGAGGGGCACGGGACCTTGTCGACCTGCGATGTTCAGCAGTAGCATCGTCCGAAGTTTCATGATCCTCATCATTAGCTTCCTCTCTTGTTGGTGCAGGCGGCACTGGAACAATTTCAGGTGCTGCGCTACTCTCCAACTCGAGAGAAGGTTCAATAACCTCGTCTAGCTCTACCTTCCTCCCACTCACTTCTTTCGAGAGAAACTCCTTCTCAAGAAAGGATCCGTTCTTTGCAACAAACACTTTGCCTTCGGATCTGTGGTAGAAGGTATACCCAATCATTTACTTAGGGTATCCTATGAAGACGCATTTCTCTGCTTTGGGTTAGAGCTTGTCTGGCATCAACTTCTTGACGTAAGCTTCGCATCCCCAAACTTTAAGAAACGACAACTTAGGTTTAGCACCAAACCATAGTTCATACGGTGTCGTCTCAACAGATTTAGATGGTGCCCTATTTAAAGTGAATGCAGCGGTTTCTAATGCATAACCCCAAAATGATAACGGCAAATCTGTAAGAGACATCATTGATCGCACCATATCTAATAGAGTCCGATTCCGGCGTTTAGACACACCATTGCGCTGTGGTGTTCCGGGTGGCGTGAGTTGTGAAACGATTCCGCTTGCTTTAAGATGCGTGAGAAAATCATAACTCAAATATTCACCTCCACGATCGGATCGTAGAAATTTAATTTTCCTGTTACGATGGTTTTCCACTTCGTTCTGAAATTCTTTGAACTTTTCAAACGTTTCAGATTTATGTTTCTTTAAATAGATATACCCATATCTACTTAAGTCATCAGTAAAAGTGAGAAAATAGCGATATCCACCGCGCGTCGAAACACTCATTGGTCCGCATACATCGGTATGTATGATTTCCAACAAGTCCGTTGCTCGCTCCATTATTCTGGAGAACGGGGTTTTGATCATCTTGCCCATGAGGCACGGCTCGCACGTGTCAAATGATTCAAAATCAAGAGCCTCCAAAAGTCCATCAGAATGGAGTTTCTTCATGCGTTTTACACCAATATGACCTTGACGGCAGTGCCACAAATAGGTTGAATTATCACTATCCACTTTGCATCTCTTAGCCTCAATGTTATGGATGTGTGTTTCATTGCTTTCGAGATTCAGAAGAAATAAACCATTCATAGCAGGTGCATGACCATAAAGATGTTACTCATATAAATAGAACAACCATTATTCTCTGATTTAAATGAATAACCATCTTGCAATAAACACGATCCAAATATGATGTTCATGCTCAACGTAGGCACATAATAACATTTATTAAGGTTTAAAACTAATCCCGAAGGTAAAACTAAGGAGAGCATGCCGACGGCCATCACATCAACTCTTGAACTGTTGCCAACGCGCATCGTCACCTCATCCCTCGCTAGCCGCCGTCTATTCCGTAGCTCCTGTTTCGAGTTAAAAATATTAGCAAATGAACCAGTATCAAATACCCAGGCACTACAACGAGCGCTAGTATGGTAAACATCAATAACATGTATATCAAATATACCTTTAATGGTGCCAGCCTTCTTGTCCGCTAAGTACTTCGGACAGTTGCGCTTATAGTGACCCTTGTCCTTGCAATAGAAGCACTCAGTGTCTGGCTTAGGTCCAGACTTGAGCTTCTTCTCAGCAGGGGCAACGCGCTTGCCGCTGCCTTTCTTGAAGGACTTCTTTGCACCCTTACCTTTCTTAAAGCTGGGGGGCTTGTTGACCATTAACACATGATTATCTTTCTTGATGTCCACCTCCGCAGCCTTCAGCTTAGCGAAGAGCTCAGTGATCGTATCAGTGGAACCAATCTGATTATGAGTAACTACAAAACCTTTGTAGCTAGGATGGAGTGATTGTAGAACTCTATCAATCTTGAGCTCTTCTGGAATCTTGCAGTCCAGTTGCTCAAGACGTTGAGTGTAGCCCGACATCTTAATGGCGTGCTCACTAACGGAACTCCCTTCCTCCATCTTGCAGTTAAATAATTTCTCAGAGATCTCATATCTCTCAGAACGGACCTGAGTCTGAAACATGGTTTTCAGTTCCTCAAGAATCTCAAAGGGCCCGGCGAACTCCTCAAAACGATTTTGAAGGTCCAATTCCATAGCAAACAACATGGTGCTCTTAATCACACCATAATAATTTTTGCACGACTAATAAACAGCTTTTTCATCAGCCGGCGCATCTACAGCAGGGGCGTCACCTAGCGCTTTCTCAAGGACATAGTCCTTTTGTCCGCCAGCGAGAATGATTCTCAGATTGCGGAACCAGTTGGTGAAGTTAGACCCATTGTTCTTTAGATTTTCTTTCTCAGCAAAAATGTTGAATTTGAAGTTGGACTTAGCCATTTGATCTACAAAATTTGCAAGTACAATTTAGACTATGTTCATGATAACTAGTTCAGCTTAATCAAATTACTAGATGAACTCCCACTAAATTCAACATACCTCAAGTTGTTTAGTGAACATGATCCAAATTCACCACACCTAATCTGATCTTCACGAGAAGAGATGTGGTTTCAATGGTAGACAACAAAGTGTCGATCATATCATTCATATGAGTCATGCTTAACCTTTAGGTTCGTGTGTTCCGAGGCTATGTCTGTACATGCTAGGCTCGTCAAGTCAAACCCAAGTATTTACGTGTGTACAAAACTGGCTTGCACCCGTTGTATGTGAACGTAGAGTTTATAGCACCCGATCATCATGAGATGCTTGAACACGACGAACTTTCGCAATGGTGCATACATGGGGAGAACACAATTTTATCTTGATCTTTAAATGAGGAATCATCTTATAATGCTACTGTCGCGATCTAAGCATAATAAGATACATAAAAGGATAAACATCACATGCATATAATTTTATGTGACATGGTATAGCCAATCTCCGCGCAATGATCTCCATCTTGTGCGTGCCAGCATGATCTTCATCACTCCACCATGATTGCCTCCACCACGAATAGCAACTACAACTATTGCTAACTACTTAGCGATAAGGTGAAGCTATTACATGGCATATAAGAAGTTGACACATAGGTCATACACAATAATAAAGACAACCATATGGCTCCTGCCGGTTGTGTACTCATCGACATGCAAGTCGTGACATATTACAAAACATGATCATTGCATACAACATACACATCACATCTTGGGCCATACCATATCACAAAACACTCCCTACAAAAACAAGTTTAGACGCCTCTACTTTGTTGTTGCATGTTTTACGTGGCTTATGGGAGTAACAAGCTAAGACCGATTCTTACCTACGGAAAGCCACAACGGTGATATTATGGTTGCCAACATCCGGTGTAAATCCCATGACAACTATAGTGAGAGAAACTGGCATCCACCAGCCGCATGTGTGGAACAAGCCACACGTCAAGTGCGGAGACGGTCTCGCGAACGAGGTCGCGTAAAGTTGGCCTGGACCGCTTAGATCTCACTATCCCGCGTCATAAGAAGTACACAACAAGAGGCTTGCAACAAAAAACATTAACGCCCGCAACAAGCATGTTGCGTTCTACTCGTGAAACACATCTACGCATAGATCTAGCTCTGATACCACTGAAGGGTTTCGCAGCATAGTAAATCAAAAAAATTCTATGGATGCGAACGGGAAAGCCAAGATCTAATATAGGAGATGCAATCAACGAGAGGGATAGATGAGATCTTCATACTCTTGAATAAATCACACAGCGGAAACGTTCAACATAACATGGGTGATGTAGTCGAACTAGCCTTCTCCTCCTCGCGATCCGATCCGATCCAACGCCGCAAGTGGCGGCGCCTCCGATAGATGCACACGTATGGTGCCGTGACGTCTCCTCCTTCCTTGGTCCAGCAAGTGGGGTGGAGATATATATTGGATCTACAGCACGACGGCGTGGTGCAATGGTGGAGAGTTTCTGCGGCAGGGCTTCGCCTATGCGCAGTCGGGAGAGAGAGAGAGGTGGAGGGCAGCAGGTAGGCGGCTAGGGTTGAAGGAGTGGGGGGGAGGGGTGCGCCCCTGCCCACCTTATATAGGGGGCTGGCCGGCCCCCTTGGACCTCCTCCAAGCCCTAGGGCGGCGGCCCCAAGGGTTGGAGTGGGGGGCAAGTTTCCCCCTCCTTCTTGAAGGGTTCCTAGGGTTTCCCCTAGGGTTTTGGCCGGATGGGCCTATGGGACCTTGTGCCCCTGGCCCAATGCGGCCAGGGCACTCCCCTTAGTCCCACGCAGGCCTCTGACAAGTGGGGCCACGTTGGTCTCACTCCGGAAGCTTCTAGAACCTTCCGGTACAATACCGAATACTCGGAAATGATTCTGAAATCCAAAAACTGCTTTCCTTTATATGAATCTTATTCTCCGGACCATTCCGGAACCTCTCGTGATGTCCTGGATCTCATTCGAGACTCCGAACAAAAACTCATAAACCAATTATCCATTCTATCCTAGCGTCGAGGCACGTTAAGTGTGTGACCCTACGGGTTCGAGAATATGCAGACATGATCTTCTATCAATAATCAACAGCGGGATCTAGAAACCCATATTGACTCCCACATATTCATCGATGATCATATCGGATGAACCACGATGCCAGGATTCAATTAATCCCATATATATTCCCTTCGTCACGCGATATTTTACTTGCCGGAGATTCGATCGTTGGTATCGGCATACCTAGTTCAATCTCGTTCACAGCAAGTACTTTACTCGTTCTGTAATCCGATATCACTTTGTGATTAACTCCTTAACCACGTGCTTCCAAGCGGTGTTGATATCGATTACCGAGTGGGCCCGAAGTATATCTCTCCGACTTGGGAGGGACAAATACCATCTCGATACATACAACCCAACAAGTACTTTCCGATCACCTGAGAGACACCTTTATGATCACCCTCTCATAGGATGACATTTGATGACCTCAAAGCTTTCTTCCGATACCAGGGAGTTGCATTATCTCATGGTCTAAGGAATACAATATTTGACATAAGAAAAAGCTTCGCAAAGATGAACACGATGACACGATCTAATTGCTCTGCTTGGTCTGTCCATCATATCATTCTCCCAATGATATGATCTCATTATTAATCGACAACTCATGTCTATGGTTAGGAAACCTTAACCATCATTAATCAATGATCTAGTCCATAGAGGCGTACTAGGGACACGGTGTTGTTCATAAACCACACAAGTATCAAAGTTTCCGCTTAATACAATTCTAGCATGGAATATAAACTTTATCATGAACAAGAATTATAATAATAACATCTTTATTATTGCCTCTAGGGCATAATTCCAACAGTCTCCCACTTGCACTAGAGTCAATAATCTAGTTTACATCTGGTAACAATCTAACACGCATGGCATTAAGGTGATGATCATGTTTTGCTCGTGGAAGAGGTTTAGTCAACGGATTTGCGACATTCAGATCCGTGTGTACTTTGGTAATCTTCAGATCTCCATCTGTTATATAATCTCGAATTATATGAAATCGGCGGTTGATGTGCTTGGTCTTTGGATGATATCTTGGTTCCTTAGCCAGTGCTATGGCGCCACTATTGTCACACAATATCTCCAGTGGGTCCAAGGCACTTGGAACCACACCAAGCTCAGTGATGAAGTTCCTGATCCAAACTCCTTCACTTGACGCTTCTGTAGCATCCATGTATTTCGATTCTACTGTAGATCTCGCGATCACGCTTTGCTTGCAGCTTCTCCAGCTCACAGCTCCTCCATTCAAAATATAAACGTATCCTGTCTGAGATTTAGAATCATCCGGGTCGGTGTCGAAACTAGCGTCGACGTAACCTTTTATGACAAGCTGCTCATCACCTCCATAGACCTGACCTATATTGACCTATATTGAAAAGCTCACAGTTCCAGACGATGCAATCACACATCAAGAGATAGAACTACAAGCATACCTGACCTATATTGAAAAGCCTTGTAAGATTATGGAGGAAAACTGGAAAAGATTAAGGAACAGAGCAATCAAATATTGCAAGGTGCAATGGGAACATCACCCTGAAAGGGAAGCCACATGGGAGAAAGAAGAGGATTTAAGAAAAAGCGTATCCAGAACTATTCAGGTACATCTCTACAAACTTCGGGACAAAGTTTAATTTAAGTTGGGAAGTCTGTAACATCCCCGCATTTAGGAACTAACGAAGGGTAGATTTAGGAATATGGAATGTTGCATGCATTCATTTGTGAAAATGTGGGTAAATTTTTCGCCAAATAAAAATCTTAAGTGATCAATGTTTCTTTCATACTTTGAGAATAGGTTTAGCCTTAAAGGATGATTGTTATAAACTTTGAGATGATCTTTAAGTTGATATGTGTGTTTTAAAAGGAATTTGAATTTTAAACTTGAGTGTTTGAATTATAAATTCAAATGAATTAGGGATAAGTTTTGAATCTTAATTTAATTAAGAAATAAGTATTATAACTTAAATTCTATGAAAAAAACAATAATGAATATAAAATTTATTTCATATTATCTATATATAAACAAGTTACAAAGAATGTAACTTACTGAAACTATTTTCAAACTTCACAATTTACAAAAGAATAAAGAATAAGAATATTCTTTATTAATGATAATATAATCTTTATTACAATTGAATAAAATAAAAATTACAAGAATAATAAAAGAAAATTACAAAGGAATAAGAAAATTACATTGGAATATTTACTAACTATCCTATATCTAAACCTAAACTAAATCTTCATCTTTATCTTTGTACCTGCAAAACAAAGACTAAATAAAAACAAAAGAAGATTAGTGTTAGTATTATTTCTCTCAGATATGTCAGTGAAATGCACTTGACAAATTCATCATTGAGAAATTTATATATAAAGGGGCAAGTTTCACCAATCTGAAAGAATCCATCTTTCATAAATTCAAAGCCAGAAGTCAAATAACAGCCAAGAGGGACAAATTCAGCAGCCAGGTGAAAGTAACCTGGTAAGAGTAAGTTCAAAATTCTGAACCTATCCACAAGTGCATAGAATGCACACAGGAAGGACACACACCAGCTTTCATGTGGTGTGTTATCAGCCTCACAGAACAACCCAATCTCACAAAACCACAAGCATAGCCGTGGGAGGCACTAGTGCATCACTCCACTGCACAACACACAAGAACAACCAGTGTAGACAACAGCTAAACTAAGCACCACAGCCAGCAACCAAACCAACTAAGGATCAATCAAACATCACCAGGATGGTGACATAAGGAGGGGGATGGATTAGGTGGATTGCAAGATCAAACCCAGGAGCTAGGAGGAGCAGGATTAGCTCAAGATCAAGCACAGGAGTCCAGCAAAACCAGATCAAGATCATCATCACCAACTTACTACACCATCATCAGATTTTGTGGTGAGTTTCATAAAACCTTCACATGATCTAATCATCTTATTCAGAGAGAAGCATGTGTTGTTTTATAAAACAAACCCTCAGAAGACACCCAAGTGGGGTGAATCCATCATAGGGATTTTTGAAACTCTAAAGGCAAACAGCAAAGTACCAGAATCCAACCAGAGCTCAGAGCAACATCCTTGCTCTGGTTGTCAAACTATATTTTACAATTCAATCATACATATACCTATGATCTATTCCTAGGCACATCCCTAAAAGAAGGGTAGCACCTTAGAAACAAACCTTTGGAATCCATAGATTGATCAAGTTCACTATTAATTTTTTTCCAAGCTTTGATTCAATAAAGCATAGCTGGTACCACTACCAGGACTATCTAGATGAACCAATTAGATAAGATTTGAATCCCTAAGCCTCAGACCAACATCATTGGTCTTAGGGAATTCAGAGAAGAGCATCTCTATTTATCTTATAAGGCCATGTTTATCATTAAGCATAAAATAACCCAATCCATGGGTTAGAATCAAACTTGTGTGCCATACCATGATGGTGTCACAAGAACAATCCATTGTGAATCAGGAAAGACAGTAAATCATCATAGATTCAGACAATCAACTAACTAATCATTTTCCTGTTAACACAGGAATCATAACTAGGATATTCCTATGATACACTTCACTGTTTGAGATCAGGATGATCTCAAACCATATATTAATTCCCAAGCTAACAACACTAAGACAGAAGCTGTATCCTATCATCATCATGATGATGAATCAAATAAACAGTGGAAAGCTATCAAATCAGTGGCTTTACCAAGCATGTTTCCCAAACAATTACATCATCTGAATCAGATGCAATCCAAGCATCAAATCATCTAGTAAGCCACCAGAAACATCATCTATCATTTGAAGCCACAAGCCTCAGGCCAATAATCATTTAGCATGTGTACAGACCATCCAAACATGATTCAATACATCCAGCACATGATCAATCACATCACAGGAACCCTAAATGGATAATCATCCTAATCTGAACAAGACAATAGACAGAGAGGACACTTCCAGCAACTAGCATCAAATCATCCAACACAGAGAGCACCAGGGGGAAGGAATCAAACTCACCATAGGTCCTCGCTGAAGATTAGAAGAGGAAGCAGAGGGGCCGACGTCCATGGCGGCACGAGCACCCTAGAGGGGGCGCTGTAACCCGCACGGCGCCACGGCAGCGACCCTGATCACGCCTGGAGGAGCAGAGCATCACCTCGACGCACGACGACCACAGCAGCACTTGAATCCATGCCAATTCTCAAACCCTAGGATTCAGGACGACATCGATCTATCGCAGGAGAGCCCTAGGCTCGAATCCAATTGGATAGAACGAACGGGCGTCGTCGACAACCCCCTAATGCACCACAGTGGCGACCAGAACGGCCGACGGCGGCGGGAATCGCCGGTGGCGGCATCGCCGGCCACAGGGTCGGGGTCAGAAGAGGAGGAGATGAACTCGAGAGAGAGAGAGAGAGAGAGGCAGTGAGGAGTGGGCCGAGCTAGGCCAGACCCTTCGGGGTGGATCTTTTGTCTAGGACTAATGGGCCACCAGGGCCCAATAAGAATAACCAGCCCAGAAACAATTCCAGGCCTGTTTTAATAAAAAGAAAAGGACCAAAATACCCCTGAGCTCAATAAAATTCTAGAAAATACAATAAAATCCAAAAATTATAAATAAAATATTTTTGGATTCACAATAATCCATACTATTCAAATAAAATAAAATATAAAATTTTAGACAATTAAAATTTTATAAGAATTTTGTAATTTATATATTCCTTGTGGAATTTTACAAAATTATTGAAAGATGATAAAAATAAATAAAAATCACTTTCATTATTTATTAATATTATAGTATTTTTAAAAATACTAAATAAATATTTAATAACAATTTTAATATATAATTGATAATTCCTAAAAGAATTATTAAATAAATAAAAGGCAATTAAAAAGGAAATAAAAAAGAAAGTAATATTTATAAATCCTTTATTATTAAAAAGAACTTTTTATAATAATAGGGTGAATGCATATCAAGTTAAATGATGCATGACATTATTGCATAATCATTTTGCTTCTTTAAATATTGTCCTTACCGGGCAATAATGATGTTTTTTGTAGACATAGAAGCTCAAGGTCCAGCGCAAGCATCAGACTTCACTACATTGCCATCACAAAGCAAGTTCATCACTTGCTCATGTCCTTTGAAGAGTCTTTATCAAAGTATTTGCAAATTGTGTGTTATCACATATTCTGTAAAGGAAAGAAAATATTATTTCCACAAATAAAGAAATCATAGATATCATCCTAACTGATGATATAATGAAGCAATAGAACTTAGAGTTCTAATTGCAACAATGATGATCAAGTAGGGACTTAATAACCCTGACATTAGTGATTCTAGCGCCGTATATTACGCGTTAGCCATGAGATTTGGAATGGGACGGAGAAGTCAGCTGTATCTTCTTCCTCTCGCATGAAGCCGAACGTGCATGTCGTGGCTGTTATCCTCGTAGCGTGCATATTAATTGGTAATTCGTAGAGGATATGCAACATATGGGTGGGAACCCTCATCGTCCCACGATAGTTCTGGCATCTAACGGTTTGTACAAACCATTGCCGTAATTCATTATGTGGGCACGGTGTACACCAAGGAGGCATGCGGGATCACGAAGGGGGCAGTGATTGGCTTGGACCAACTACTGGGCCCCACATCATGGAATTGTGGAAGGGAACATACGCCCGGTTGTGCAACAAGGAGTTGATCTCTCATGGGTAAAGGAACGCACCTCTGCAGAGTGTAAGAACTGTAACTTATTACTCCCTGTTCCGGGAAGGAGCTACGAACGCGGCAGGAAAGGAACTCCATGAAAGTTCTGGTCAACCTGTGAAGGCTGATTGTCATAGTTTTTCATAATAAAATCAATCTTTGAAGAAAGATTTACAAAAATTGCACAATGCCAAGGATTTATAATCCGAGGTGGTAGTTAGAGCATCAAACTTCCCACCGTGCATATAATGAACTTGTTGGGTAACGCTGTTACTCATTCTTTCCTTTGATCCCTTGCTTAGACTCCGAGGATCCCGAAGACGTGCCAATGTATGCAGCCGAATGCCAAGAAGATGTTTTCTACGAGGAACCTGATCTGTCCGGAGGAGTTGAAGGAGTGGATTACGAGATCCGCTATGGTGTCGATGATAACGATTCCAACTAAGTATCCCTAGTTAATAGTAACCAACAGAGCCGAGCAGCATGAACTCTATAGAATAAGCTATTGAGCTCAACTCCTAGTCGGAGTTGTTACTTTTAAATTCCGCTGGAACACTTTATATTTTGGTTTGTAAGTTGGATCTTTTGGAAGTCTTGAACTTCCAGTATTGTAATAATAATAATGTGTGTACTTTTGTAAAATGGACCCGCAATGTTTCTGTTATACCACTCTAAGGGATGTGATACTTACGGAACGGTGTTCTGTGGATGTCATGTCAACGACTATAGTGTACTACACATGCAGTGGTATGCTAGGTCACCGCAACAGTGCTTATCACCTGATGCATGGATACTATGTATAGAAGGAGAGGCTCGCGTTCCTTCGGTGTGACCAGGACGGGCGAGGTGGAGAGCAGCCGCTTCAGATCTTCGAATGTGTCGTCCGCTTCAGGTGTCCACTCGAATTTGTCTGCTTTGCGTAGCAGCTGATAGAAAGGCAGGGCCTTCTCACCCATGGGGCTGATGAATCTGCTCAGCGCCGTGATGCATCCAGCGAGTTGCTGGACACCTTTGAGGTTCTTCGGTTTCTCCATGTCCAGTATGGCCTGGATTTTCTTCGGGTTCACCTCAATTCCTCACTGGGAGATGTAGCAGCCAAGCAGTTGGCCAGATGGGACGCTGAAGGCGCACTTTTATGGGTTCAGCTTGATCTTGTAGTGATCAAGGTTGTCGAACATCTCACGGAGATCATCGATCAATGTCTTGGCCTCCCTTGTTTTGACTACTATGTCGTCGACATAGACCTGTATGTTGCGGCCGATCTGGCTCTTCAAGCATGCCTTCATGCACCGCTGGTACGTGGCACCTGCGTTCTTTAGCCCAAAGGGCATTGTGTTGTAGCACAATACTCCGAACGGCATGATGAACGCCGTTTTCTTCTGGTCTTCGACCTTCAGTCGAATCTGATTGTAGCCTAAGTAGGCGTCAAGGAAGGAGAGTTTCTCGCATCCTGTAGTCGAATCGATAATATGATCGATCCGAGGGAGAGGGAAGCGATCCTTCGGGCAGTGCTTGTTCAGCGATGTGAAGTCAGGTTAAGGCAATGACTAAAACAAAATAAAAGTATTCTTAAATGAGTGATTATGATAAAGAATGAAATTATAAAGCTAAGGAAATTGGTTTGAACCTTTTTAGAGTCCTAAGTCAAAAGGTATGGTTTTTATAAGAAAAGTGAATAGAAAATAATAAAACTAGACATACGTACCATGCTCATTTTTTAAATGAATTATATTTTATTAAAAAATATTCCAAATACTCTAAATTGGAGTAAACTATCAACTTGTATTTTATATAAATTTTCTAAAAAGATTTTATATAAATTTGAATCAATTTAAAAGTTTAAATCAATTGATGAGAAATAAAATAAAATAAAAAAGAAAAAGGAAAAACAAATCGTAATAAAAGAAACAGAGAGAAACAACAGTTAGCCCATGGCCTAACTAATCCGATCCATTCCTCTATATTTTTTTCCTTCCTTCTATTTTACATGGAGGCCCATCTAGGCCGATCGAGACAGCCTTGTTCATCTTCCTCCCCTTCAGGTACCTAACTTGGAACGTTAGCCATGGTTAGTGTAACCTCTCCATCTCCATCTCCTCATCAATTGTGTGACTGTTTCGTTTTGACTTGAACATGAAAGTTATTCAAAATTCATTGGCCATTTCATTAAGGCAATTTACATCCCACCTAAATGTCTTAATCTCTCAAACCATTCTCGTGAACTGAATGTTACTCAGCGGCATACGTCTCCCGATCTCCCTCCACAGATCACCTCAGAGAAAACCAAAGCGAGAACCTTATTCCTCTCCTCCTCCATCATTTTCGTTCCTAAACTTTCTCGAGAGGATCTTTGTAGATCACATACTGACCATGCCAAGAAAAACCTAAAAACATAGTTCATCGCCAGATCGTGTCGTCCTCGATGAGTCACTCGTCGATTTCTTCTACCAGAAGACTAATCTTGATGTTGCCTACCTCCAAGACATGATTGTGCATCTTCTTGTTGTAGTTTGCTGCACCGCCCGACGTCACACGTCGCTCCAGCCATGGATTGTCGTCACCGTTGGGGACGAACGATATCTCAATCACGTCCAATAGCACCGCCTCGACTCCCTCTATGCCGTCTGCATCTTCTTCTACTCCGCATACGGCCCTAGTGACGGGAACGGCAACGCCAAGCCCGCGCCCGCTATTCCGGCGAACTTTCCGGTGAGGTTTTCCGGTGATCCATCCTATACCATTAGATCTTCATCTAAAGGTCATCATATATCACTTAAACGAAGGGGTATCCTCCAATCAGAATCTGCCAAGTGTCATATCTATTCCTATTTTCGGATTTTTAGACATAAGAACATAAAAACTTGTAAAAATCATATCTTTAGTTTTGTATATCCAAATTTAGCAAATAATATGTCTAAAGATTCAAAAAAACGAGTAGAACAGAGTGGAGCCATAATTTGGTATTTTTGAGTCGGTTAAAATCATGTTTTATACATAACCATTTGTGGAGTATTTTGAGTATAAAAATTGTTGTGTAAATTATTTTTAAGTGAATCCTTTTGCAAATGGTTGTATATTGAGCCCTCTATATAGTAAGACCAAAACATAATTTTATTCTAGTATAAATAATACTGTGGCAATTATTTAGTGAGAATGGTCTTTCCAAGTGTTAGAAAATATTGCTAATTGCTACAATTGCACAAATGGTTCCATTTGTAATCTTGAAAATATAAAATGTTCAGAAATCACTTAGTAATGTTCAGAACCTTGTTATAAAGTTTTGTACAATAAGAATTATCATCTTGCATGTTTGCATACTTTGCATTGTTTTTGTGTTGTCATTAGTATTGATCTTGTGATTGTTTTGTCTTGGTTGTTTTGCTTGATAGATTGTGTTGATTGTCAAGTGTGTTAATACGAAGAGTGTACCAACACCACCAACTACTAAGGCAAGTGACACTATCATGACGTCCCATTATTTTCTATACATGCAGTAGTTTTTGGTAGAAATGCATGTGTAGAAAATATTGTACTATGCTATATGCTATGTCCTATATAGGATATCCTTTAGAATTTACTTAGTGAAAACATCGTAAGTTGTAGTATGCCTAGTCCTGCTATAGTTTTGGAGTGGAATACCATGTTATGATTATAGTGTTAGAAAAATATATGTTTTATATAATAAAATAAGTACTCAATAAATCACCTGGGTGGAATGTGGATACTCAGTTGTGAATAAGATGGCAACGAAGGGAACCATATCTATGGCTATCTTTTTCGTATGTGCACTGGAAGAATACCACCCAGGGACTTAGAGATTGAACATGTTTTTCGTACAGTGGCTTCCGTGTACAGCCACATGCTAAATGGGCTCTGGCTTAGTCAATTACATAGTGGACGACCCTTGCATTGGTACCTATTTAGGTTAACTAGAATTATGTATTGGAAGTATATCCTTACATTGGTGCTTGGTAGACGTGCTAGCATTATATGTTGGGAGGACTTCTATGGAAAGACTTTGTCACATTCTCGATCTGCTAGTACTCCATTTGGTGTGTACTTATCCAGCAGCCACTGGTGGCGCCAAGACGAGATTGTCTCATGTGGGTAAAGTGTACAACTTCTGCAGATGATCAAATTCTAAGTACTTAGCCGTGTCCCCGGTTACTGACAATTCTGAGCAACTAAGGCCTGAAGCTATGGAAGATCTCGACATTCCAATTTCTCAAAGTAAAACTTGATGGTGTCAACAAGGGATTAGAAACACTTGGAGTTTGCCAAGGAGTTCAAAAAGATTGTTGAAAGATCAAAACTATTTTGAAAACATAGGATAAAACCATATTGCTTTCTGCAAATGAGCCTAAACTCTACTTAGCCAAATATGCATGTATCGATAGATTCCAACTTACTTCCACATAATAGTGACACTTGCCAATATAATTCAAATGTATTGACCCTTGTAGTTGTAACTTATCATGTTAAAGGATTACTTGATGATAGTGTTGTTTGATGAGTATGGGTTACGAGTCTGCATCCAACATGTTCGCCTGTGGCACATGAAGATGAAGGACTCCATGCTTTTCTTTTATTCCGCTGCTTTGTAATAAGATAGCCTATGGCTATGAGATTGTAATAAGTATTTATATTCTGGATTATGTGATGTAATATGACCTTTGTATCTTGATATTACTTCTTAAACTGTGGGTGATAGCTATTCGATCTAGGGACTAGCACTGTATTCACAGGGATTTTGAACCAAACTGGGTTCGGGTCCGCTACATTGATGTGCCAAAAGGTAATCTAATATGTTTGCCACATTGACAAGCATTACAAATAGAGGGATCATGAGAAGAACTAGAACTAGGATGCTAAACTCTTGCAGCATGGATGACACGGTATTTTTATTGGGTTGACCGAGACGACGATGCCATAGATCGACAGAGGCAATCATGGCTTGAGGTGTGGAGGTGGGTGCGCCATGGAGAGAATAGAGATCGCCCGAACTATTGTAACGAGCGAGGGCCGCCGCCATTTTCAGATCCTTCACGGATAAACCAAAGGGATCAAATTCTATGGAAACATTATTGTCAATTGTGAATTTTCGAACGGATATTAGATTTTTAATTAATGATGGAGCAACTAAAATATTTCAAAGGATAAAATTTGTGTTTGGATTAATGATGTAAGAGTGACCGGTGCATGAGATTGGAATAGAGGATACATCGCTAATGGTGATGGTAGAAAAGGGAGAGGAAGAACAAGTGACAGAAAATCCATATTTGAAGATATATGCAAGAAAGCACCATAATCAAAAATCCAATCCGTATCTTCGTGGTTGTCGAGTGTGAAATTGTTCATGGCAGCGATGAAGGAGGCCTTGTCCCAGCTTGGTGGAGCGGTTGATGGAGCAGGTGACACAGGCATGTACTGAAGAGCTGGAGGAGCGTGGTACATGTGGGGCAGCAACGTCAGCAGAGCCATGTATTGCTGTGGCGACAACATGTAAGCCGTCGATGGAGCTTGGGCGGTGTAGACCCGTTGCGGAGGACGAGGTGCGAGAGGCCCAAGTGCGTCGATGGAGGGATGGAGGCCTGGACTCCAGTGCTCCGTGTAAGCCGGTGGGGCGCCATACAGAGAGGGGGCCGACTAGGGCATTAGCCAGGCCTGAACGAGACCCGTCCATGGGTCATGCTGCGGCTGCCAAGGGGCCATGGCGGAGGGTGGTGGCAGCACTGGTGTAGTCGGCGCTGGTGGAGCTGGTGCAGGAGCAGGTGGCTGCGGATGAGGTGTCGGCGCTAGGGCGGCTGGCCGATACATGGGATTTTTGCCGCGGTAATTGGGGCTTGGACGTCATCTAGGAGGGGTCGTCGGTGGTGCAGCAGGAGTGGCGAGCGAGGCGCCGTGTGAAACACCCGAGGAGGACAAGCAGCCTTGCGTGCTTGGTTTTAGGACTCGAGCTGCAAAATAGATCGCACCTCGGCGAAGCTAGAATATTTCAGCAGAGGAATAAAGGCAACTTGCTTTTCAAATTGATCGCCGAGCCCGACAAGAAGGGCGTTGATGAGTGCACGGTCATCAACAGGATCACCGAGCTCCCGAAGTTCGTCACCGATGGCCTTGATGCGTTGGCAAAAGACGGTGACGGAGGAGTCGCCTTGAGTGCTGGTGCGGAGCTCGATGTGGAGGGCGTTGATGCATGAGTCAGAGTTGTCCTAGAAGAGCTGCCGGAGGGCAGCCCAAAGTTGTGCTGTCGTGGCGTCGTCGGTGGAGACGAGGTTGAAGAGCTCGGTGGAGATCCGCGTGTAGATCCATTGGATGATGGTGAGATCATCTTTCACCCAGCGCGGATCATAGGGGCACGGTGTCGAGGCGGGATCGATGTGTCTGCAAAGGCCACAACACCGGAGATGCATGTGAAACAAGTGGCGCCAGTGGTAGAAGTTGTGTTTGGCAAGATCCAAGACGATCGGGACAAAGGGAGAGACGTCGGCAATCGTGTCAGCAAGAGATACTTGAGGGATTTGTTGGGGTATTTTGTGGATAGGAGTAGAGGAGGAGGAGGAGGGTGGTGTGCCGACGGCATGAGCTTCAACCACGGTCCATAGCGAAGCCGACGGTGGCGACGACAGTTTTTGCGGAGGAGCCATCCCAGGTGCAGAAAACCTAGGCGTCTGATACCATGATATTTTAGGAGAATAAGAACTTGTATTGATTTAGACAGTATTATAATGTTTATATAGAAGAGAGGAGGGGGTCGGCTAGCCTAGGATTAGACCCAAACCGACTTAGGCTAGAGTCCTAAAATAACACAAACACAAACTCTAATAGCATCGATGGCTGAATGTGCTGGGAATGCACACCGTTGCACCCTCGTAATAATTCTCATTATTCAGGCTCAGAACATTACATTTTAAACCCTTGATGAGAAGTGAGTTTCTAGGCCTAATGTAAAGTGGGCTTCATGGAAGCCCATGCAGTTAGTACTTCCTTGATACTTGATTAGTTCATGCGTGCTAAATTCCGATGTATACCCTCAATACATGTAATTAGAGCAAGTACAATAGTGGGCTATAAGCCTACTGACTAGGTATTTTTGTCTATATAGAGGAGAGAGATAAACAAAAATACAAGTTGTTAGCTCTCATGTAAGAGCCATCTCTACACTTGCTTCTAGGCAAAAAATATTAAATGAGAGGAAAGAGAAAATGAGAAAATAGCAACTAGTACTAATCTAATAGCCAACCTTATAGCCAACGCTATTATACAAACTAGATTTAAGGGTGTGCCTTGGCGCACGATCCCGTTGAATTCTAACCAATTTATACTTTTTATAAAGACGGTATTAAGTGAGCAGGGAAATAATATATTTTATTTTTAGGAAATGAAAGCAATGGATATCTCCCTGGCCACAACGGTGGAGTATATAAGTGCCGAAAGTACAAAAAATAGACATGTGAACTTATATGTCCAACATGATGCAATAGGGAGCATGAACAATTTCTGGATATATGTCAGCAAATCTAGACATGTGCCAAGCAGGTTCGACTTTATAAGAGTACCATCTTATCAACCATGGATATAAGTACATTACTAAGGGTGGCACTGAACCAAGAATTTACAACTGTGTTTTTCATGAGCAAGCCATGATGGGATAAAACGAACTACATATGGTGACCATTAAGCATCGGTAGAAGCAAAATCAAGAGGAGGCGCACAAGGAAATTGTTGCAATGGGCACTTAGTTCATATTTACATGCCTACAAAACGGAAGTGCATGATCTTCATATCCCAGGGTTCATAGATAGCAGGTAACAACTCGTGACCCGTGTCACCAAAAGCCAAACCTCGTGAAAGGCAAATTAGAAATCAGGCAGTCACTAATTTGAAGTCATGAGAAACATAAATTAAATTCTGGTACATCAACTGAATTCTGAATTAGAAACAGAATGTTAAATTCTAATTACTATAGGTCTTCGGATGCACAATTCCGATCCAAACAAATTCAGTGACAGAGAGGTGAGTTACCTTTGGTGATGAACTCTTGTAGTTGTCCTCGTCTCCTGGAGCATTGCGACAGCCTACACCTCCCAAGTTCTTCTCGACCATGAGAAGAGAGTTCTTCAGGTCCATATGAATGGAGTGAAAAAACATGAAAGTGAATATGGATACTACCTAGAGAAGTGGAGATATAAAGTATGAAAAGGTCTACTTGGCCTTTGGACCATGAAGGAAGTGGAAACAAATCTGTCCAGAACTCCGTAAGGTGGTATTTCCTGATGATGACATCGTTGTTCAAATAACAACGTTATGGGGCAGTTGAGACTTACATGGAGACGTTACACATATTTATCAATTATTCTCATGATCTCATCCGCTAATCATTCTCATTTTTATCCTGATGCTCGTGGCTAGACATTTGGTATGAATGTTCTTGCAGTTTCTGCAAGTGCGTAAGAGTAAATAAGATCCTGAAATAGGCCTAGTGTACTCCGTGGCTCCTTGCTGAACACAACACTCAAAAATAAGAAAATGATATCTAACATAACATGAAAAATATCTAGAAAATAAGGACTGAAGCAATAAGCACCTTCGATAAAATGTTCAGGCTAAGCTTCTGAAATGAGCTAACTGAAATGTCAAATCTCCTTTGTTATCCGCCTAAAATAAAACAGAATCCTCTGTTGAGGCAACACATTTCTACTTTGTTATTAGGCTAAAAGCAAAATAAATCTGGTGGAGGGGAAATAGAATAATTGAAATAAAATAAGTACTCACTCAGTTATGCACTTATGGAGATAAATGTTGTTGCGGATATCTTCGACAACATGGGAAAAAGAATGACAAAATAAAAAGGAGTATTGGTGAGTGCATACGTCTGCACCATCCTTACTTGTATCTCTTAAGTACAAAGTTAGATGAACTATGGTATTACCAATGCATTTGATAATTAGACCTTATTCCCACAAGATAGCACATAAATAGTTGCATCTACAGTTCGGTTACTTAAAGAATCAAATATTGTAAATGTGTATAGCTATTTTTACGACTATACAAATTTAGTGATTGTAAATACATTGTGAGCAAACTAAAGGAAAGGAAAGATCCAGATACAACTTGCCAAGAGTAACTACAATTTTGAATCCGGAGAAAACAAATCAGGAGCAAACTAAAGGAAAGAGCCAGATAACCTCTACAGTCTACACTACAATGTAATCAATTGTGTCGATGACTTGCTTTTAATTTATTTGCTCTTAGACAAAAGTACAGAACTACAGATCAATTTTCTTGACATGTAGCTGGGTTAGTATACAATCAACTTGTACTGACTATACACACTAATGCCCTGAACCGCCCTGAACCAGTAATAGTAATAGAATATATCCGAAAGATGTCACTTCATCTGATCTAGAGTGAGTAGCTATAATAAATATCAAAGCCTAAGCACCTTCATATAACATGCATGGACTACCTCACCGGTCTAAACACTGAACATACACAAAATTTCATTTCCTGAGGAAATAGACACCCACAGATCTCCATTTTTACGATGTGACCAGATCCTGCTACGTTGAAACTGGAAGGCACATAAATCTAATATAAGCATGGGCATCATTCGGAAGAGAGCACGTACTTGGATTGGGCACTTCCCTTGGGGAGAATGTCGTCAATGTGTACACGGCCAACCTGATTTGCCATTCTTTGTATAACTCAGACCATAATAAACCAGTGAAAGTATTACTCGAACAAATTTAGCAAGGATAATGGATATGTCAGAAACTGAAGAACCAACTCACCTGAGAGCAGCCGATTTGCACCATAACCTAAAATACTTTTCTCCATTTGATCAGAAAATGAAAATAGCGGTAAATGGCCTGCATAATCAATGGAAGATATCCATAACTCATCACTATTTTAAAATTTTAGAGTGACCTTCGGTCAAATGTTAAAAAGCAGAAAGCTTTATCCAACTAAACTAAATCTTTTAGAGACATGTCGATGATTTGAAGTTAGAAGCATGGAGTATTATAGAAACTTTTCCATAACTATAGCATAACAACAGTTTGTACAACAGTTAACATTGAAGCAATGTCACCATAGCAAATCATGCCATGATTTTTACTGCATGTGTGCAACAGTAAAAAATTTCAGTTCAGATGTGTCAAAATGAGCTAAATTATTCTTCTAGATCAAATTTCAGGCGTGGAATCCGAGCTAAAAAAAAACTTTTAGCTGATAACCATATGCCAGTACTCTACAGGAGAAATCACCAGAAATCGCCAGTTTCAACACATAGATGCAATTCCTTGGATGTTTATCGAGAAATGCACAGGAGACAGTGGAAAATTAATCTAGTGGAATCCCTCGTAATGCAAACTGACAGATTTGAAAGATGGTGAGGAATAATTATAGCATAGAATAAATAACTATATAATACAAAAATAAATGGCTATAGTATGAAAAATTCTAAGAATAAAAATGAAACATCAATTCGTATTTCTCATCTTTGGGCCACTTACATGATTTAACTCCTAGGAGGCAGAAATCTGTAGAAGACATGTTTCCAGGTCAGAAAACTGCACCTATATTATATATACAATCCAGATAAATTGCGGGATTTACCTCCACTGAATTCTGGTTGATGAAAAAAACATACATAAATCTGTATGCACTTTGATATGTAAGAATGCACGGATCGACAGGTAGGTTCCTTGGACAATTGATGGGATGCTAATAAGAAAGATATATACAAATTTTAGGTTGCCATTATTATCCAGCAAGAGGTTCGCTAATTTTGTCAAGGGATAAGATGGTAAAACAATCTATTTTCTAAGCAGATAAAACACTTAATATGTCTCTTTTATGATTGATTACACTACCCATGAGCCGCTAAACAGGTTTTGCTCCAAAATCCTGAATCTCATACTCTCCTTTAACGGAAGCTAAAAATTCAATCACATGATGCAAGTCTCCAAGCTAAAACAGATATGTTACTCCTGAATCTGAGACTCACAATTATTCAATTATGAAGGTTTCGTTGTCCAATTCTATAGGTCTTCCAGCGGCCTAGAGAAATCAAAAGAAAATGTATAAAAGAAATTATGCAACTGACAAAGGCAAAATTATGGCACTTCTTTAGACAAATAAGGATGATTCAGTACAGCAACAAAAATAGCAGCTATCAGGCGCATGAAACCAACTATTTCCTATAACTACAACTCAAGAACATCCTGGAACTTGAATAAAGGCAGGTTCATGCGAAAGAAGCAAATGTATTGAAAAAAAGATACTTTTTATCACCTCGAGATGATAGGGGCTTTGCATAAGTTAGATAAAAGACGCATCTATAGTTCTAGAAAACTCAAAAGTATGAAATCACATACTCAGAAAATAACGAAGATGGGAGTTCAACCTTTAAATCCTTGCCTTACATATGAGGTCCATGTCTAGAGCTACGAGCAGATCCACCCGATGATGTTTCCCATGAACCTGCATTTCCATACTTAAGCTAATGCAACCAGTTACAAAATCTGCATTATAGGAAATAACAATTCCATCACTAATTTGTGCTTTTTGTATCAACATTACAAATTATTTTGTTCAGTACCAAATGAATCTGTAGAACATGAAAACAATAAAATGAAAGAATATAGATGCAAACAAATTTCTGTAGACAAAAATAAAGATCCCAATTTGCTCTATAGCTAAACCATAAAAGTCCAACCTTTACCAACCCTCATAGCAATATTTTGGCCTAATCTTCCACTTCCTAATGCTAAACTGGTTCATCAAGAAACTAATACTGAATATTTATCATTCTTAGCTACTGTAGTTTGAACTACACAATCAAAAGGTGAAATCATAATTACAGGTGGTCTGCAGCTACACAATTCCAAATAATTTAATGCAGGGGTATGAATTATCGCTTCCTGGTGGTGTTAAAATAATAATTCTAGAGCATTGCGACAACCAGGGGTCATGCTTCTTTGACTACTCAAGTGGCATCCATTGTATCTGGAAATCTTTCCAGGACCTAGGAACAAACCGTTTGCATCATCAATGGTAAGGAAAACTGAACTCATAAGTGAGAATATTTTAAGAGAAAGTAATTGGTTTCAGTGTATGAAAAAACAAAGTATATGAAGCAAAATCAAAGGAAAACACCTCTTGTGCCGAATCAACATAGCATTGTCATGCATGCCCTAGCTGGAATTCATGGTCATAAGAACTAAAAGACCACCACATCTAAATTCAAAACGCAAAAAAAAAACCATCTCACCAAATTTCCCTACATAGATATTTCTAGATCAAATAACTCACGCACCAAATTTCCCCTATTAATCCACATGCATGACAAGAAATGCAAAAATTGAAGAATATATATGGGAAGTGCTTTTGTGCAATCTGCATGAAAAAGTTAAAATCTATTATGTGCGTAAAGTTTTGTGGAATATGATGGAGTCCTCTAAAATCACCTTGCTGCAACAAGGACGTGAAGATGTGCAGGGTGAGGCCTCACCTTGTTGTTTTATCTTGTAAGTTGGCGTTGCTCAAGAAGGATGGGATCGCGTAGAATGTCGGAGAATCACAAACGCTAATGAGAGGTGCAGCATGCCCATGGGGGTCTCCCCTGACACAATGTAGCTGAAAATAATGACGATTAAACTGAATTAAATATATGACTATCCAACAAAGAAAAAGGTTCAGTTTGATAGTTCTTGCACTTTCTTACTGCAATAAACAAAAAGGCTAAAACCACCGTTGGAGAAGATTAGTCTTCATCTGTTGTCTCATCTTCCACCTCCCTCACCTCTTCTTATTCTCCTTCCCATCTCCCTCACTTGCAAGCAGCGAATCACATAAAAAACAAGAGCATGCACCAGGAAAAGAAATAGAGAAAATATCCTCAAAATCTAGAGAAAATTGCATCATAGAAATATCAATCCTCCGCCCCCTTCCAAATCGATGCAGGGAGCAGGAGATATTGAGAGGGAGAGAGAGAAATACCTATATGTCGAGCGTAACTTGGAGAAGTCGATACAACAGCCAGGGAAAACTAACGCTAATGAGAGGTGCATCATGCCCATGGGGGTCTCCCCTGACACAATGTATCTGAAAATAATGACGATTAAACTGAATTAAATATATGACTATCCAACAAAGAAAAAGGTTCAGTTTGATAGTTCTTGCACTTTCTTACTGCAATAAACAAAAAGGCTAAAACCACCGTTGGAGAAGATTAGTCTTCATCTGTTGTCTCATCTTCCACCTCCCTCACCTCTTCTTATTCTCCTTCCCATCTCCCTCACTTGCAGGCAGCGAATCACATAAAAAACAAGAGCATGCATCAGGAAAAGA
Organism: Avena sativa; assembly: GCA_916181665.1. Taxonomy (NCBI): domain Eukaryota; kingdom Viridiplantae; phylum Streptophyta; class Magnoliopsida; order Poales; family Poaceae; genus Avena; species Avena sativa. The sequence goes on along the minus strand of OV702294.1, from coordinate 156,465,855 downwards.
AATAGAGAAAAAATCCTCAAGATCTAGGGAAAATTGCGTCATAGAAATATCAATCCTCCGCCCCCTTCCAAATCGATGCAGGGAGCAGGAAATCTTGAGAGGGAGAGAGAGAAATACCTGTATGTCGAGCGTAACTTGGAGAAGTCGATCCAACATCCAGGGAAAACTGGAGCTCCTCCCAAATGCCTGTGGCTATCCCCAACTCGCACCAACGGCCTGTTACCCCGCGAGACACCATTGTTGTCCTTCTTCACGAGCTGCCACAGTAAGGGGATCATCTTAGAGAGAGAGAGAGATGAACCTGGAAGAAGAGCTGGAGGAGGGTGGATGGGGCGGGGCAACGGCAGTGGCTGCCTATGATAGGAGGAAAGGAGGCGGCGGACCAGAGCGGGAGTTGCGGCTAGGGTTTCTAGTGATGCCCCGATTTCCTACCGTCTGTTTTTATACGTACGTGGTAAGAGTACTCAATGGCTCAGATCTCTTTGGAGGGGCGATTCAACGGCCACAATTCCAAACGAACATGGTGGCTCCTTGAGGGGGCACCAATTACATCTTTAGATTATCTCTTGATGACATGGCAACCTCATATAGCCAACTTTCTAGCTATACTATTGTCCTTGCTCTTAGTCCCACACGGCTAACCGATCAGCACGACCACCAAGTTAAATACCCGCTCCTTGGCATCGCCAGCAGCCGGGCCTGGTCGTGAGCGTCTGTCACTCCAGCGAAGGAGGGCTTATGGTTGGTTATGTTGGGTATGTCGGCTCATAGCACGTGTCAAAGCCTTGGTTGTCCCCATGATGCTCTGGTAGGCTGGGGTATGTGGCGCTCGCCCATGTGAAATCAATGTCGGGAAGAACTATGCCCCTCTGATTCAGCCGCTGTATCGATCTCGGGATGGCATTACTTGCCCTGGTGATAAAGGGTACCCCTCTTAGTTGGCATAAGGGCCGACTAACTTGGTGTATAGGGCGAGTGACCAGGCCTTGGCCTCGAGGACCATGCCAAGCAAGCTGGGCAAGGTGTAAATGTGACGCGGGGTGTGATTCCTCCGTCGTGAGCCAAACCTAGATCCACCTGGAGGTTGCCACGGTAGACTGTGCCTTGCTTCTAAGCATAAGGCTGAACGGAACAAGGCCTGCTCCGTGGTGCATGTGTTCGCTGACTTGACCCAACTTGCCAACCTTTTTTTATTATCGCCTGTGTATAAGTGAATCTGACAATTACACTCGCCTCTGGTGTCGTAAGCACCCATGTGCTAGTTTCATGCTTCTATTTCGTTAAACTATACCCTCCTTGTTTGAGTTGTCTTTGTTAACAACAAACATATTTCACAAAATGTAAAAAACAAAAAATGAACATGTAAAATTATGTTTAAGAGCGATGCAATGGAAAATAGGCCTGGGGGAGAGCTTCACTGCAGCGTAGCAACCACTTCCACAAAATTATTCATATTAGAACTAACTATTCACCCTGCTGCAGTTAATAGTGCGCGATCTTCCATTCACTTATATTCTGTTATTCGTGTGTTTTGTAGACTACGATAAAGGAGGCTTCTGGTCATGGGAGGATATACACCCCGGGCCATGGCATAGAAAAAAGTGGCATCTATATACTAGTAGTAATTGGTTATTTGCTTTATGATACGCCCAATTTGCATCACCATTCTATATCATAATTTACCTCTATTCATTGATATTTGTCTTATTATGAGGTATTACTTATGGATTTTCATCTATTTATGCATGTTGGATGATTCCTGGAGGATGGACTGCCGGAGTCTAGATTTTGATGGAAAAGAAGGCGTTTTGGTGCAATTTCGCGAAGATCAGAAAAATACCAGAAAAATATGGAAACATATTATTTTACCAGAAGATGAAGTAAGCCAGAAGGAGGAGCGAAGAGGGGCCACAGGGGGCCGACACCCCCTAGGCACGGGCCCACCTGACCCGGCGCCTAGGGAAGGTGTGGCGCACCTGCCCGGCCTCCGACTCCGCCCCTTCGCCTATATGTTCCCTACGAAACCCTAAAGCCAGGGGAGCGACCACAGATAGATTTCCGCCGCCTCTGGGGGCGGAAAACACCGAGAGAGAAAGATCTATCCGGCAGAAAGATTTCTGCCGGGGGAATTCCTTTGCGGAGAGGGGAGACCGTCGCCATCAACACCATCATCAAGCTAGGCTTCATCGGGATCATCATCACCATCATCCACACCATCATATCCACCAGCACCATCATCACCACTCCGTCCCGCTGTAAAAATTGTGTTGGATATTGCTTTAGTTCTTAGGGGAAACATTCCAGGTGTTAATTACTATTGTAGTTGATGCTTGTGAGGGGAACCATTGGATTATTGTTTATGTTCAGATTGGTATCCCTTATCATATCATCTTTGATCTTGATCCATATGATGTCTTGTGAGTAGTTCGTTGTGTTCTTGAGGACATGGGAGAAGTCATGTTGTTAGTAGTGAATCTGTGATGAGTTATTATTCAATTGTTTAGTATTTAAATTATTATGCTATTCTTCTATTGGTGTCATGTGAACGTCGACTGCATGATACTTCACCATTTATAGGCCTAGGTGAATGCATTGTGTATTTGGCTACTAATCGTGGGGTTGCCGGAGTGACAGAAACCTGAACCCCCGTTAGGACACCTTTCCATAAGGGAGTGTAGGATCTCAGAGTTTAAGGCTGTAGTTAGATTTATATGTTAATTACTTTCCTGTAGTTATGGATGTTTTGTAGGGGGTTTAATCACAAGTATGTATTAGTCCAAGTACGGTCGGTACATTAGCACAGATTCACCCACATAACACTTACAACACCAAAGAAGAGTAATCAGCTATTTGAAGCGAAAGCACTTGACAGAATTCCCATGTGTCCTCGAGAACATTTAGTCCTCATAAGTATTTCCACCGGCTTGTACTTTGCTAAGAAAGGATTGGGCCACTTTCTCCGTTTGTTCGTTTTCTTTATTACTTGCTCTTTGTTTTGTTGCCTTATCAGAAAACCACTAAAAATCTGTTTGCTAAGTATTCATAGGGATTTCCCACTCCATATCACTGTTCAGCACCTTCTGCTCCTCGTTGGGATCGACACTCCTATTCATCGCAAGTACTACGATACACCCCCTATACTTGTGGGTCATCAGGACTATTTTCTGGCGCCGTTGCCGGGGAGTGAAGCGCTATTGAAGAGTGGAACTGGTAAAGGAAACTTTTACTGTGAGTATTGCTTTTGTTACTGCTTGTTACTTTGTTTCCAATATGGATAACCCACTTGGTTTTCTATTTGGGAAAACTACTACCACTGCTAGGGTAGTAGATGAACCACCTCCTATTGAGATAGATCCTTTTAAGATACCTACAAGTATTTTTAATCGTGTTATGAATAATTATTATTTTGGGGATGGAATTGTCCATCCTGGTGATCACTTGCTTTTTATCCATGAATTATGCGGGTTGTTTAAGTGTGCAGGTATCACAACTGAACAGGTGAAGAAGAAGTTACTCTCCATATCATTGAAAGGGAGAGCTGAAGAATGGTATAAGCTGTTGAAGAATGGACAATCCATGGAATAGGAGGAGATGGCATCTCTCTTTTACTCTAAATTTTATCCTCCCAGTGAGATTCATAAGGATAGAAATCTTATATATAACTTTTGTCTTCTTGATGGAGAAAGTACAACTCAAGCTTGGGGGAGATTGAAGTTACCAATGCTTAAATGTCCTATTCATGAACTCCCTAACAATATTATTCTCAATAATTTTTATGCTAGGATTTCTCTTCATGATAAAGATTTACTAGATGCTTCTTGTGCCGTATCATTCACACGTATGAAGGAAGAAGCTAAATGATATCTCTTAGACCATATTCAAGATAACACTGAGGCTTGGGAGAATGACAAAGGAAGAAAGTCAGGTATAAACTATGATTATGAATGCATTAAATCTTTTATGGGAACTGATGACTTACGTGATATTAGTAATGAGTTTGGTCTTGATTCCCAAAGTATTCCCAAATGTTTTAAGGCCTTTTCCTCTTACATAGAAATTCCCAAAAAGAAGTGGAATAAGTACCATGCTCCGTATAAAGATGTTGTTAATCATGCTCCCGTTAGAAGTACTCAAGTTTGTACTACTAATCGTATTGTGCCTAAACCTCATGTTGAGAAAATGCCTTTCCCAGCTAAGGTAAAGGAGTATTATATGATTATTAGTGCAAATCACAAAGGTACAATAAAAACTGTGAAGCCTGGTAAGCATTTGAGTGATGAACCTGTGGTAGCTATTGTGAAAGACACTGTCACTATAAATATAGAGGATGGGCATATTGTATTCTGTGAATACGCAACTAATATTATCTCTCATCCTAGTAAAGCTCAAAATCTAGTGTTCATGTGCTTTCTGTTAAAATTGGTGATTATTGCTATTATGGTTTATGTGATATTGGTGCTAGTTCTAGTGCTATTCCTTATGAGCTTTACAGGGAAATTATGCATGAGATTGGTCCTTGTGAACTTGAGGACATTGATGTGGTTATTCACCTTGCTAACAAGGAAACCATTTGCCCCATTGGCATTGTAAGAGATGTGGAGGCTCTCTGTGGTAAGATTAAGTATCCTGCTAATTTTCTAGTGCTTAATTCAGCAGCTAACAAAACTTGTCCTATCATTTTTGGTAGAATTTTCTTGAACACTTGTGGAGCTATTATTGATTTTAAGAAGGAAAAAGTTTTAACTAAGTTTGATGGAGATTCTTATAAGTTTAAATTTTTCAAATTTCCTAAAGCTCCTTGTGAAAATAGCTTGCCTAATAAAGATTTCAGGACGAAACAACTTGCTTCTATTGATCTGGTTTATGACCTTGGACCTCCTTTTGGTGACTGTAAGTACGCTTCTTCTGATGATAAAGTTGTTTCCAGTGACAGTTATATTGTCAACTTTATTCAAAGTGCTACTGAAATTTATTATGAGAGAGGGAAACATGGTTTTATGCATCTCAATGATGTTTAGTTTCCCCGTTTTATGCTGAAATCTTTAAAGTTGCATCTGTTTTGTCTTGCTATGCTTGTGGATTTTTGTTTCAACAATTCGTTTTCTCATGATACCCCCATGCATGGGAAGTGGTTTAGACTCAAGTGTGTTGGTTATTTGCTTCTTGATGCTCTCTTTCACTTTATATATATATCCTATGTGAGCATCTTTGGAAGTTTCAAGCCTAACTTAAAGGCATTAAAGAAAAGTACTTGTTGGGAGATAACCCAAGAGTTTTGTCGAGTCTTGGAAGTTATTACTTCAGTAATAACCACTTCTTATCCTTTTTTGTTTTGGTTTTTGTGTCAAGTTCAACTACTTTTGTGAAGTAGAGGAGTTGTGAAAAGTGGCTGTCCTGGGACAGATTTTTGTGCTGAATTGTAAAAATTCATGAGGGAGATCAGTACGTCGGATGGAGCTGCATTTTTCTGAGCTTGTTCTCCAGGTTGTTACCCAACTTTCATTAGTTCTGCACTTTTTGATTTGGGCAACAGAAGGTCTTCGGAAAAATCAATCTTTACCTGCTGGTCGGTTTTGACAGATTTCTGTCATCATTTGCATTTGCCTCTTACAGAAGCTTTTGATTTGATGGGTTCTCAGTTGAAGTGTGTACCCAAAGGTTATTGTTTTTTGCATACACTAATGTTGTCATTGAGTTTGTGCAAGGTTTTTGTAAGAAGGAACTTTTCAAGGAGAAGGAGAAAAGGAGTCTGCAGAGTTCGTCTTTGAATAGGTAAAAGTGGTGAAAACAGAAGGTTCGTGAAACCCCAATCTTTTTATATTTTTGATGTTTTTAATACATAAGGAAGACTACAAGATGGAACTGAAAAGGAAATGGAGTCCGGGGTGGACAGACCCACCCCAAGCGTGGGCCACGCCTGTCGCGCCTGAGGGGGGTGTGCCACCCTCGAACTCCGTCTCCACCTCGTTTCCGTGTCAGTACCTTCCTTATGCCTTGAAACTTCATAATATATATTCCCCTGGATCCCCCGAGGTTCGTGCATCGTGTTCTCATCGTGTTTACTTTTCAATCTGTTTCTGTCAGGAAATCTTTTCTAGTTTAGAGCACCATGGTCTCCGCCAACGATAAAGGCAAGAAGTCCGAGGGAGAAGAACCTCAAGTCCCCAAGGAGGAAGATATTACGAGAGGGTATGAAGGTGACATGGAGGAGGACAAGCAACCGGACACTCGCACTACCGTCGCAAGCATTGGTTTGGTGGCACGACCTACCAAGCTTAAGAGGACAACATGGATGTCTACAGGAGGGAAACCTCCACGTCTCTTCTACAATCCATGGTCATCTCCTCCACGTAACAAGAGACCCTTCCATACACTTATACATGAATATCAATACCAACAGGTTCCCAAATGGAACTTGCCTTCGGTTTGGGATATGCCCCGTTCTAACAATGCATAGAAGGATCATGCTAAGGATGAAGAGTGGGGAAACAATAACAAGGACTGGGATTCTCGGTCTGACATGATCATGAACCGTATAGAGGATAACTCGGAGCTAATATGTACTCTTACCTTTGAGTTCGAGGAGTTAAGGAAACTTATTGAAGAGCTTATCAAGAGAACATCACCACCACCAAAGGAGTAATTCATCATCAGGTTTGGCATCCCCTTGGCTTGTTCCAAGCTTGGGGGAGTGCCGCGGTATCACAACCATTATCTTTTATCTTTTACCTTTTTAGTGGATTCATATATGTGGTAGAGAGGTTATCTTATAGTTTGGTTTGCATGTGGAAGTATCTCTCCTTTAGTTTATTATCTATGTATCCCTTGGTGTGAGTGCCTTTATTGAATATTAATGAGAAGTCTCATCTTTTACTTTTTGCACTTCTTATTTTAGTTTGCAATCTCTATTATATGATGGATCTTGTTGATCAGTATTGGCACCACTTTGGGATCATCAAGTGGATCTAAATTGGTTTTGGCAAACCGAGTTCTGGTCAGTAGCATTACTTTGAAAGGAAAAAAAGAAAGAGAAAAAGCTTACATGTATTTTGTATCATTTGTTTTATTTCTTGTTGGCTCATAAGCTTAGTATTCTTTATTTAAGATCTTTTTGTGTCTTCAAGGAAGATTTCATGTTTGGCTTTATTACTTGTATGTTTACTTGTTTCTTTCAACTCTCTTGCTTGCTACCTAGCCTTGCTAGCCAAAAACCTGTTTTGAGAAGGCATACTTCTCATCTTTCCAAATCCCTTTGAACCAAAACCCGTGCCATTTGTGTCCACCATATCTACCTAGTAGCATTGTTGCTATTCCAAGCAAATTCTCAAGTTTCACCTACCTTTCGAAATAAAAAGTATTTTGTTATGTGAAAACTAGTTAGTAAAGCTCTCATGAACTTGATGGCACACTTTATTTCTTGCCCCTAATATACTTGAACCATTGTGCTATCGGAGTTGTATATGCTTGCACCTATATGTTGGAATTAGCATAACCGTGTTGTCGCGGGGAACGTTTTCAACATTGCACTTGTACTCTGTACACAGTTGATATCGTGCTATTTTGTCTATGGATGTCAACGGTGTGAAATAAATAGGGAACTTGTAACTCCATGGAGTTTGTATCCTGTGCTAGAGAAACGCCTGGGCCGCTAGCCTAAGCCATGCCTAATCATGGTGGAAACTTGCAGCATCACCATAGTGAGCTATCTATGAAGCATCCTCAATAAAAAGGTATACATATAGTAAATAAAATGATCACTGAGATGCTCATTGTCTGCTTGCCTTGTCATTTTGGTTATGGGAAAGCTCCTGTACCATGTGCAAGGGGTACCCCGTTGGCGGTTCTCAATGATATGCAAATACTTACAATGACAAGAACTTACCTGTGACCAAAGTTGAGTAGCATGAGGAGTGGCCCTCATATTCAAGGGACATGAGGTTGCCAACTTATATTTCGTCAAGCATATACTCCATCTTTTTGCACTTTAACCTTAATCATATCAAGATGCCTATGATAGGGGCAATGAGGGATCAAAGCTAGTAAGTACCATAATCTTTTGGAAGCTCTTTATGACTTCTAATCCCTGCTTCCCTCTAAGAAGGGATCTTTCTTCCACTTCCAAGTTGAGTCAGTAAACCTACTTCCTCTCTATCTCCAGCAAGCATTTGAGTTGTTGTGTTTCAAGCATTCATATGGTGATTTATTCAATCATGTTCTTTATCTTCCTTGTTTGCATAAAACTATTATCTTTTGAGTATTACTTTGAAGCCTTCACTTGTGAAAAACCTTTTTGAGCAAAGAGTGCTCCTATTTTGAAACTTCTACAAAAAGCTTTTGTGAAACTGTTTTCCAGGTGTATTCTGACCAAGAACAAGTTTTCCAGTTCCAATTATGATTTACCTTTATGCATCTCTAGTGTGACTGTTGTACTTGGTTGCAAGCTAAGTTATATAATAGTGAGTTGCTTTCTTCTGTAAGTTGTGCAATGGTAAGTGCGATGCTTCTTGTTCGTATTCTTTTATCAACACTTCACTCCATAAACCCGTGGACATGTTTACTGAGCTCAGTATTCGCTTGGGGACAAGCGAAGTCTAAGCTTGGGGGAGTTGATACGCCCAATTTGCATCACCATTCTATATCATAATTTACCTCTATTCATTGATATTTGTCTTATTATGAGGTATTACTTATGGATTTTCATTTGTTTATGCATGTTGGATGATTCCTGGAGGATGGACTGCCGGAGTCTGGATTCTGATAGAAAAGAAGGCGTTTCGGTGCAATTTCGTGAAGATCAGAAAAATACCAGAAAAATATGGAAACATATTATTTTACCAGAAGACGAAGGAAGCAGAAGGAGGAGCGAAGAGGGGCCACAGGGGGACCACACCCCCTAGGCGCGGGCCCACCTGACCCCACGCCTAGGGCAGGTGTGGCCCACCTGCCCGGCCTCCGACTCCGCCCCTTCGCCTATATCTTCCCTATGAAACCCTAAGGCCAGGGGAGCGACCATAGATAGATTTCCGCTGCCTCTAGGGGCGGAAAACACCGAGAGAGAAAGATATCTCCGGTAGACAGATTTCTACCGGGGGAATTCCTTCCCGGAGAGGGGAGACCGTCGCCATCAACACCATCATCAAGCTAGGCTTCATCGGGATGATCATCACCATCATCCACACCATCATCTCCACCAGCACCATCATCACCACTCCGTCCCGCTGTAACAATTGTGTTGGATATTCCTTTAGTTCTTAGGGGGAACTTTCCCGGTGTTAATTACTATTGTAGTTGATGCTTGTGAGTGGAACCATTGGATTATTGTTTATGTTCAGATTGTTATCCATTATCATATCATCTTTGATCTTGATCCATATGATGTCTTGTGAGTAGTTCGTTGTGTTCTTGAGGACATGGGAGAAGTCATGTTGTTAGTAGTGAATCTGTGATGAGTTATTATTCAATGGTTTAGTATTTAAGTTGTGGTGCTAGTCTTCTAGTGGTGTCATGTGAACGTCGACTACATGATACTTCGCCATTTATGGGCCTAGGGGAATGCATTGTGTATTTGGATACTAATCGTGGGGTTGCCGTAGTGACAGAAACCTGAACCCCCGTTAGGACACCTTTCCACAAGGGAGTGTAGGATCTCAGAGTTTAAGGCTGTAGTTAGATTTATATCTTAATTACTTTCCTGTAGTTATAGATGTTTGCAGGGGGTTTAATCACAAGTATGTATTAGTCCAAGTACGGTCGGTACATTAGCACAGGTTCACCCACACAACACTTACAACACCAAAGAAGAGTACTCAACTATTTGAAGCGAAAGCACTTGACAGAATTCCCATGTCTCCTCGAGAACGTTTAGTCCTCATAAGTATTTCCACCGGCTTGTCCTTTGCTAAGAAAGGATTGAGACACTTGCTCCTTTTGTTCGTTGTATTTATTACTTTCTCTTTGTTTTATTGCCTTATCAGAAAACCACTAAAAATCCGTTTGCTAAGTATTCACAGGGATTTCCCGCTCCATACCACTGTTCAGCATCTTCCGCTCCTCATTGGGATCGACACTCCTATTTATCAAAAGTACTACGATACACCCCCTATACTTGTGGGTCATCACTTTAGGATTTAGCATAATTACAACATGTAATATGATGTTGTGGAATTATAGATCTACCACTGTTTCTGGTATTTAGAGCAAGTATAATAGGTCTGAATCAACGGGTTATAAATTATTCCATATCATTAAAATCCTAAATGGAGGAAAGAGAAGAAAGGAGATGGTCCTCCACCTAGAGCCGGCAGCAGCAGCGCAAAGCACGAGATGGTACCACCCGCATGCAGCCTTCTACTAGTGCTAGAGGCCGGCTGCTCCTATCGGCAATTTAAAAAAAAAGTGCAACAAATTTAAATAATAAATCTTTCGGCAATTTTTTTATAGCGCTTAACCCTTTTCTACGGATCCCGCTCGCATGACGCCGTAATTACACGTGCAACTCCATACATGACGATGCTGCAGGCTTGCCATGCTGGCGCGATGGAGGACGTGAGCCCAACCTCAAATATGCAGTGCCAGTGTGGGCGAAGGTGCTTCCAAGCTTGCTAGCTTGGAGAAGTGGGTCCAGCGTGGGTCCCTCTTTATTAGTGTAGCGCCAGCACGCACGGCGCTGCACTTAGGCTTTGTATGAAAATCCACGCGCGGTTCGGCCCGGCCTGACCCTTTCCTTCTTTCATCCACACAAACAGAAACAGAGGAAGCTCCATGGCGGCGGCTAGGGTTCTTCTCCCCCTCTTCTAATACTCCCCCATGGCGCCACAGATCTGAAGAAAATCTCCATGGATCTTGTTGTTGACCATATCCCCTAGGTATTTACCTTAATTTCTCTCAAATTCATCCAAGAAATCTCTCTATTTTGCCATAATGTTGCTAGTTTAGGGAAACCATCATCCCAAAATCTAGTAGTATAGTTGCTTTGTTGATTATTTAGCTTGGGAATAGATATTGTGGGAGCATGTTTAGGCCTAGTTCATCCCCATACTCTTCATTGTCCTCTTCCAATGCTTCGTGAACTGGGGCTCAAAGATGTCCTCGCTTCATGTTGTTGGGTTAAAGGAGGATCGCTCAATTCCTCTTGGTTCATGGGTGGAGGACTCCTAGCATCATATGGGGAGGCAACACGTATGATACTCATGTGCAAATTAGCATCAAACTTTTTTGTGGCAAATAACTCAAGAGCCTTGTCTTGTGATTCTACCACCACCTCCTTGTATGCAACCCAACATTGCTCGGAGTTAACACGCATTGTCTTTCAATGGTTGTGCAACCCAAATACCACATTGTGACTACCCTCCAACTCAACATCAAGCGGATCCATCCAATTCAAATTTACCTGAACTTGTTTCAACACCCCAACATGGTAGGACTACGCTTGAACACCAAGTCAATCTCATCCTTGTACGGCTCAATATTGCCTCTCAAAAACGTTTCCTTGTCCACATGATGAACATGGACAATTCTATACATCACTAAAATAAGTATAACAACAGAACAGTAGATGAATTCTATAAGTATCCATGCCAAAATTTACACTAACACCATACTCGCAAAACCAAAATCTTACCCTAACCCTAGCAATCTTATCTATACACAAGAAGGATTACTATACCAATACTAAAGCTAAAGATCAACCAAAGATGCCATTGCTCCATACTAATTTACAAATCCAATTGGATTTAGGGTTTGGAAGAATTTTTCAAAGTAGAGACAAATAACTTGAAATTTTTGAATAAACTTTTTGAATAACTTGAAATTTTCTAATAAAATAGAGTACCTAGGGGAAGCGATTGGGGAAGAAATCCCCTAACTTTTCCTTCAAATCTTCTGCCTTTTGGTGGAGATTACAGGAGGGGAGAGAGAAGAGCCCTCCTGCTCCTTGCTCGGGCTGGGAATGGGGAGAAAGACTAGGGTTGGGACAGGCCAACAACGGCTAAGTGGCTGCGCACGTGCAGCACCGCCACAGGTGGAGCCACAGTAGTGCGTGCGGCGTCGTGGCTGCTGGCGCCACACTTATGCATCAGGTCCCACATCGCCAACGTGGCAAACGTGCGGCGATGTACGAGCTGGAGCTACAACAGTACGTGTTGCGCCGTCCACCTTGTTGTCGTATATATGGGCCCGGTCCCACCATGCCATCGTGGAAAGCATACAACACTGTGATAGATGGAGCTGCATATGTATGTGCGGCGTCGCGGTAGAGGGAGCTGCCAAAAAAGGTTTGGCGATGTGATTTTTTTGTAGAAGGTTCTATTATTTTAAATTTGTTACACATTTGAGTTATTTTTGTTTAAATTGCGACTCCCCCCATTGAGTCTTGCAAGCAAGCTCAAGTGCATGCAACTTTAAATACTTAAATATCTACTAAAGTCTACACGATAGGTAGCTTAGAGAAAGCACAATAGTTGGCTATAGGGCTGCTGACATGGCATTTTGGTATATGTGGAGAAGAGAGATACGAAAAATGAGGAGAAGTGGGATCTCATGCAAAAGCTAGCTCTACATGTGTTTGTAGGTAGAAACATTAAACGAGATGAAAGAGAAAGAGATAAAATGACAACCAGAACTAATCCAATAGCCAACTTTATACAAAGCTAACTTTTGGTAACATAACAACCTCTTATAGCTAGCTGCTAGCTATATCATTGTTCTTGCTCTTATTGTATGGATAGAAATTTATGATGGCTATATGTGACATGACACAATTCTAGAGCCCGCCGTTGACTATATTATTGTCCTTTTAATTTTGCGGTTCTCTATATTAATACAAAAGACACACAACTTGTGTGTTCTTGATATTTTTGTCTTTGCTCTTAGTACTCTCCCATTCAATATATATTTCCAATCTTGAGTCAAACTCAAAAGTTCTAGTTTGATCTCGGGCACAATTATATCCTTTATCCGTGACACCCAATCCTAATAAGATTGGTATCAACTCACAAGCCCACGAACTATGCATGTATTAAATAACCAGGATATCGGTGCATGAGATAAGGTACAATAAGACTACTCGGCTGGCTATAGCAGTTGCCATATCATCGAAATCTTAGGTGGAAGAGAGAAATGATGAAAGTGAGTGAAGCCAGCTCTTCTGCTATCGCTTGGTTACAGTGCATGCAATGAGGCAAAAAAAAGCTAGCTTTCATCCTAGGCCCAATGACATGTAAGTATTAAATAAATAAATCTCTAATAAAATCTATCTATTAGCTAGTCTAATAGCTAGACTTTTTTTTTTGGAAACAACTAGACTATTGTATGCATGGGCTTTAAAGATGACTCTTGGTAACATGGCATTGCTATAGAGCTAGCGGTCGGCTGTATTATTCATCTTGCTTTGATCTCAAAACGGAATCGACAGGGTAGTAGCGGTACCTCCCATGCACACCTATGTCCAATTAACTTTATTCTACTGTATTAGTAAAAATATAAATATTTTACTTTGTTTTGGAAAACATAAATGAAAATTTTGAGTTATTAAGTTATAAATGTGATCGACACTTTTTGTCAAAAAATGCAAAGTAAAATAGAAATCTTGAAAAATATAAGTATTTCCTAGTCACAGAAAATATCAGAGCACATCCTAAGAGTAGTGCACCTATCTGTAGCGCATTTTCTGGACGAACCTCACAAGAGTAGTGTACTGTCATACCGTTCTTCTAAATATCTCGTAAAAAATACTTATTTCTATAGTGACATACTCCTTCCCAGCGGCGGACCCAAGGTCCCCGACTCTTTTTGCCCGGGCAACTGCCCGGGCTCGCTGGTCAGACAACGGCTTAATTTGCTTGCTACTATGTGCTAATTTAGACAAAAAATCATCATCTTAAGTAGGCGTGCTCCGGCTTTATATTTTGTTTGGGTCCGCCCTCCTTCCATACATAAACAAATGGACGCCAATTTTTTAAAACTACTATGGAGTGTGTAGAAAATGCATTAAGAAGATGCAAACCACTATCTCTCCGATTTAATTCCCTCTAAGTGCATCTAAAAACAGGGGGCCATATATACTGAATGTTACTTGGCTTGATTTGTTGATTTGTTGTGTAATAAGAGTGGTCATAATGGATAGTATCATGTATATAATATTATACTAATGTATGATACTACCTCTATAATACATGGTATCATGTAGTAGTATCGTAATCTAATCATATTTTTATTGAATTGTAGAATCTTAATTTAAATTTGTGTTTAAGATTTATTTTACATTATTTTTTATTTTTTATGTGCTATGATATGGTATCTACCTATGATACTGACATATTCTCTCTCTCATTATTAATTGTAGTGACATGTTAGCATTTTGTATACATGTAATGCATGATACCACATATGATACTCTCATTGTGACTAGTCTAACAAACAAACGACAGCTCCTACTTTCAAATGCTTTCAAATGCATCGGGAATATAGAAGTGGGCTACTATGTGGATAAAATTTAGAGCGTATGTAAGACTAGTCATAGTGGGGAGTAACTTGGACTAGTGTCATGCATATAACACTAGTCGAAGTTATCACCTTCGAAGTGCATACAACCAATAGGTAGTGCCATAGATAATTATATTAGTTTTAGACTCATTTTGTCTAAAAAATATGATGTTATGGTAACATGGTTAGCTATAACAACCATTCCTTTTATATTTAATAGCATGCCATATCATCAAAATGCTTACTGTAATGTATATAGTTGCATGTTATTATCTATGTTACTCCTACTGTCACTAGTCTAACCATCCACTTAATTATAGGACGCGGCTATGAGGCAGGCGTCTGCTAGTTTTAGCGATCTGGTTGGCATTCCGACATTCGCTTCTAATCAGTGTGGCGCGGCGGGCACGTCCACGCGTGGGCAAGGCGCAGTTGCAGGGCGAGTCCGATCGATCTCTCTAGCTCAATAAAAATTCGAATTCAAAATTTTTTGTTGCTTAAACCGTTAATCTGATTAAAATTCCGTTTTCACCGTTAGACTAGTCGCGACGAGATCTTCGAAACTAGATCCCATGTCGATATGTTTCGACAACTTTTTTTGACCCAAAAGTTACCCACATTGTTGTATGTAACTTACCCACCATGTAATAAGTAAATAATCCATCCCTTTTGAAGAGCTGTGTGAATGCATTTTTTTGCATGTAATACAAAACTACCGCTGACATCTCCATGCCACCCGCCCCAAACGACCGTCAGAGATCCTCCTGGCCGCCACCACCCTACAACACCGCAGTGAAGGGGGAGAAGATGCATGCCACCGCATCCTCGAGTTTCTGCTGACATAGGACAGTGTCGACACCGCTGCCTCCTCCTCACCTCACGAGCTTAGCCTGTCGGTGTCCTCGATGGTGTCAAAGGCAGTGTTGGGGAGATAACCTCGGGTAGGGTAAATACAGGAAAGGACGAAAGGAAGTTGCCCGTCTAGTTTCCGAGTTATTGTCAGAGTCGGCCGAATCCTGTTGAGGTCGGCCAAGACAGGGAAGGGCAGGACCCTTATGATAAAGGCAAGGCATTACCCGGCTGGGATACTACGTAACTCGGCCGGGTTAGCCCGAGTAATCTCGATGCAGGTGAAGGACAAGCCGAGTTACGCGAGGTAAGGCCGAATGATACGAAGCTTGCAGGAGAAGGAGAAACCCAAAGTCAAACTCTAGCTGCAGGCTAGAAGGAATCTGAGCGGAGCCAAGCACAAGAGACAAAGGCGCAGAGCGTCAGAGGGGCAGAAGGAGGTCACGGAGATGACAGTCCTAAAGCCCGAGGCACGCAGGAGGGGCCCTCTGAAGCCTTGCCGTCGTTAGAAGGGCGACAGGGAAAGGAGGCCGCTGAACTACTATTTTGGGACAAGCATATTCCTCGAATATGCTTGCCCTGTCAGCCCTAAAGGCACCCAAGGCTCTCCTTTATAAGGGGAGGCTTGGACCCTGAGGGAGGGATCGGCTCATTTAGTACCGTTAGGCTGGTAAAGTTCTTCCTTTCTCCTTACATACAGCTCGAGGAGCACTTGTAGCCCAAGGAAGAAGAAATAGAGATCTTTGCCTTAGACTTCTGTGTGTAGAATTAATTGCATCTTCCCTCCCCAGATCCCACTAGCATCCATAGGCCCCTCACTTTAGCCTACCCATGGCATCTGCCGTGTCACCACCACGACAGTTGGCGCCCACCGTGGGGCCAGCAGCGGTGCTAGCTGGAGTCATGATCCGGACGGGAAACTTCATCAACACTGGCGAGCGCGTTGTTTCTGGCTTGGTCCGGAGATTTGATCTCTGTGACTACATCAGCGACAATGCAGGCAACTTCAGGGGAAAAGCTCCTCCGCGCAACGGCGTCTTCATCAGCTTGGGCACGCACCAGGTCTACGTCGGCGTCGACGTCTCCGGCATTTATCCTCACCAGGTTGTTGTTGCAGGAGAGCCACCCCTTAGCGCCGCGAGCCGTCCGCGCGGAGTGTGCCTGGTCAGCAGCATCGAGGTGATGGTCGCAGCCGGGGTGCAGGCGGGAGTAGCGGGTGCCGGATCAACCAGAGACCCTGCCACAGGCGTGCAGGTCGCGCCCAGGCAGACGGCACCACCACCCACCGAGGTAATCCCTCCAGTGACCAGTCAGGCCGAAGAGTAGGACACTACCCCAAAGGCACCAAGAATAAGAGGGCCACCTCTGGAAAGACCAGAAAACATTCTTCAGGCAACCATAGATAATCTGACTACACCTGTAGCGCCGATACTTGATCCGGCAAATGCTCAGGCAGAATTAGAAGAAACCAGGCAAAAGGTGCTGGTAGAGGCAAAAAAAGGTGTCGGCCTTGCGGGAGTCCTTAAACAGGACCCTGCGAGAGTATGCCAAAGCTAACAAGCTCCACGTCGCTCCCGAACGGGTCGACAAGTTGAGATTAAGAGGGAAGAAACTCATAGATGATATCAACAAGGAGCATGATGCTCATAAGGCAGAATCAGTTGATTTGGGCTTGCCGAGGTACAGTACCCCGGCAAAGAACCTGAGAGCGGTAAATGTCGCAGCATTAGAGTTGGAGGGATTGACCGGCGAAGCCGGCAGAAACAGCAAGAAAGAGTGAATGAGCTTGTGCGCATTATGAACCAGCAGAATGAAGAGATGCTCAGGGCAGATCCGGCGAGGCCAGGGGCCTCGCGGATGGTTCACTCGGCTGGGGCAGCACCTGACTTGTCTGTGGCAGCAGCATCTTCACCCGGAAACAATGCACGAAAGGATAGAGCGGTAACTTCGGGAAAGATAAACAAGCAAATTGTTCCATATGATCCGGCAATAGCCGGGAAAGCAAATGAGAACAGAGGCAATGGAAGCCGAGGTAACAGTGGCGAAAGGAACCCTGGCCGTGCCGAGAAAGGCGGTGGAAGCCGAGGCAATGGGGACCTCGGCAGAGCAGAACCCGGAAGAGGAAATCACGAGAACAATACCCCGGTCGAAGGAAGGAGAGAACCGCTGCACAACCCGCAGCCGAGACATGAACCTCGGCAGGAAAGAGAAGCAAGACCAGCTCGCCACAATCAGGTGAATGAAAGGTACAATGATGGTTATTCCGAGATGGAATATGTGATCCATGGTGGAAATAACCACTATGGAATGCAGGACAGAGTTCTGTACCGAGATTTGCCGTCAAATGATGCCAGAGTAAAGCTAGACCGGCTATACCGATCCGAGTTGCTGGAAGAACAGGGTCCACCGGGTCCGGCATGTTTCGGACCACGGATCATGGGCGAACCACCTGTGCCGAACTTTTAGCTGGCAAGAGGCACAAAAAGTATAATGGGAGCACCAAACCACAAGACTGGTTGATTGATTATGCCACAGCTGTGAAAATAGCAGGAGGGAACTTGCGATGGGCAGTGCGGTATGTCCCACAAATGTTGGAAGGACCAGCTAGAGTATGGCTGAATAATCTACCAGCAGGCATCATCAACTGTTGGTTGGATTTTCAAGAAATGTTCGTTAGCAACTTTACCAGTACTTACAAGAGGCCAAACAGGCCGCGGCAGTTAGCCATGTGCAAGCAAAGACCAAATGAGACGGACAGAGAGTTTTTAACTCGGTGGTGTAGCCTAAGAAACTCGTGTGAAGGAGTTATAGAATCACAAGCAATAGCTTGGTTCGCACAGGGATGCCGCTATGCCAGTGTGTTATGGCAGCGATTGCAAAGAGATATGCCGACCACATTGGCAGAAACCATCAGAATAGCGGATTCTTATGCGTTGGGAGATCCGACGCAACCCGAGTTAATGTCGGCAGATCATCGGGAGCATCAAGATCAATATGCGAGAGATATGGCTGGGTCATCCAGGCGCAATGACTTCAGAGGAAGAAGAAGAGAAGAGAGACTGGATTATAGATATAATTCAGCCCAGGTGGCAGCGGCAGCGCAAGATCAGCCGAGTAATAGAACGACTCAACGGCAAAAGAATGGTCCTCAACAGTGGACACCAAGGAATGAAGGAAAAAGACAGTGGACACCAGAACAAAAGAAGCAATGGCAGGAGAGGCCGAGGTACACGTTCGAATCTATGTTAGATCAGCCGTGTAAATTTCACACGTCAAACCCAGCCAGGCCGACCAACCATACGACCCGCCAATGTGCATGGATGAAAAGTGCGATGGGAAACCCAGCAGGCATGCAGGCAACACCTCTCCAAGCACATCCGCAGCATCAGCCGCAGTTGACTGGAGCAAATGCGCAGCAACTAATGTTACCACCTCCTCCCCCAAGGTACGACAACTCGGACCAGAGGGGTGCGGTGCATCAAGTGATGAATCAGGGTCCGGATGGAAGGACAAATCCAGGAAATAATGGACGCAATGACTATAGAGAACATCATCAGTCGTATTGTGTGTTCACGACAGAACAGCAAGACAAGCAGAGTGTACAGCGCCGACATATGGAAGTAAATGCAGTAATGCCGGCAGTAACAAGATATGTGCCTTGGTCGGATCAAGAAGTAACCTGGAGCATAAAGGATCACCCCAAGATAATGCCGAGTCCAGGGTCATATGCACTCGTGTTAGATCCGACATTTGTCGGACCGAGCATTAATGTGAAATTTTCAAAGGTACTCATTGACAATGGGATCAGCATCAATATCATGTACAAAGATACAATACACAAACTCGGAATAACACAGAACATGCTGCAGTCCACGAGGACCACATTCCATGGGATAGTACCAGGGCTTTCGTGCGAACCCATTGGTAAGGTCCGAGTGGACGTATTATTCGGCACCAGAGATAACTGCAGAGCAGAAAACTTAGAGTTCGAGGTGGTGGATCTAGAAAGTTGTTATCATGCTCTACTCGGGCGGCCAGCATTGGCCAAATTCATGGCCAGCTGTCATGTAAGTTATCTAAAAATGAAGTTACCCGGACCACAAGGGGTGATAACGGTAGCAGGGGATTACAGGAAGTCAATGGAATGTGCTTCAGCCGGGTCAAATTTGGCCGAATCATTGGTAATAGCAAGGGAAAAAAGAAGGATTCAGGAGGTAGAAGCCCTCGCTCAGTCGGCACAGCTGAATATGCCGACACTAGCCAACCCACATGGAAGTGTCTCCTTTCAGCTGACTAAAGAAACAAAAAAGTTCCAGATAGATGAACAATTCCCGGAGCGCACCGTCACTATTGGTGCCGACCTAGATGCTAAATAGGAAAGCGAGCTCACCAACTTCCTCCGTGAGAATCGAGATATCTTTGCATGGTGTGCCGAGGGAGTTGGCTGAGCATTCTCTAAATGTAAGGCCAGGAGCAAGGCCGGTGAAGCAACCTCTCCGCCGCTTCGCCGAAGACAGGAGAAACATAATAGGGGATGAAATAGCTCGGCTCCTTGCGGCCGGGTTCATCATGGAGGTGATGTATCCGGATTGGCTGTCAAACCCGGTGTTGGTAGAAAAGAAGAAGGATGATCCAAATGTAGCCATTGTATGGCGAATGTGTATCGATTACACGAACCTGAACAAGGCGTGTCCAAAAGATCCTTTTCCTTTACGTAGAATAGACCAAGTCATTGATTCGACCGTTGGTTGTGAACTATTGTCATTTGTAGACGCGTATTCTGGTTTTCACCAGATACTGTTAAATCTGGCCGATCAAATAAAGATTGCGTTTATTACCCCGTATGGGGCTTATTGCTATCGCACAATGCCATTCGGCCTGCGCAACACAGGAGCGACGTATCAGAGATGCATGCAAAAATGTCTACATGACCAGATAGGAAAAAATGTACAAGTATATGTGGATGATGTGGTTATCAAAACCAAAGAAAGCAAAACACTACTGGATGATATACGGCAGACTTTCGCAAACCTGAGAAGGTTCCGAATGAAGCTTAATCCGGAAAAATGCACATTTGGCGTGTCAGCGGGAAAATTACTCGGTTTCTTGTATCTAGCCGAGGTATAGAGGCCAACCCAACCAAGATAAAGGCAGTAGAAAGAATGGAGTTGCCGAGGTGTATAAATGACGTACAAAAGTTCACAGGTTGTTTAGCCTCGCTCAGCCGATTTGTATGTCAGCTGGGAGAGAAGGCATTACCACTCTATCAAGTGTTGAAGAAATCAGATAAGTTCATTTGGACTCCACAAGCAGACAGTGCATTTCATGAATTGAAAAAGATGTTGGTCACAGCGCCTGTCTTAGCTTCTCCATTGTCAAAAGAGCCTATGTTACTCTACATAGCAGCCACTAACAGAGTAGTGAGCGCGGTGATCGTCGTAGAACAAGTTGAAAATGATAAGTCAGTACAAAGGCCGGTGTATTACTTGAGCGAGGTACTATCAGCCTCGAAACAAAATTACCCGCATTATCAGAAGATGGCTTATGGAGTGTACATGTCGGCAAAGAAACTTAAACACTACTTTGAAGAGCACCCCATCAAAGTGATTTGTGAAGCACCCATAGCCGACATATTGAGTAACAAAGATGTAAGTGGCCGAATAGCAAAATGGGCAATTGAACTGTCACCTTATGCTCCGCAATTCGATAGGAGGGATGCAATCAAATCTCAGGCTGTGGCCGACTTCTTCGTAGATTGGGCCGAGGTGCAATATGAGCCACCATTGCCAGACCCGAATTATTGGACGATGCACTTTGACGGTTCCAAACTAAGAAATGGTTTGGGGGCAGGAATAGTGTTAACCTCGCCAAAAAGAGATCAGCTGCAATATGTGCTGTAGATACATTTTGCCGCGTCAAACAACGTAGCCGAGTATGAAGCACTTGTCCATGGATTAAAGGTGGCGAAAGAGATTGGCATACGCCGAATCTTATGCTATGGAGATTCAGATCTAGTAATAGAGCAAGTCTCAGGAAATTGGGATGCATTGGATGATAATATGGCTCTGTATAGATTCCATGTGCAAAAAATCAGTGGATACTTCGAAGGATGTGAATTTCACCATATACCTCGGGCAGAAAACGACGCCGCAGACATGTTGTCAAAACTAGGATCAACTAGGCAGTCAATTCCCCCAGGTATCGCCCTAGAGCACCTAAGGAAACCATCAATAATACTGTCACCAGAGTCTGAATCTATCTTTATTCTGGCAAAGTCAGGAGAAGATAATGTGCCGATGGAAATTGACAAGCAATATAACCCGGAATTCCCAAAGAGAAAGACAGCCGATGCAAGCATGACTATGGAGAAATCCGAGGTCGTTATGTCGGCAGAAAACATGGAAATAGATAGTAAGACCACACCAGATAAAATCACACCTGTATGGGCGCAACCCATATTCTTTTTCCTTAGAGACGCGACTTTGCCGAATAATGAGGTGTTAGCAAGACAGATAGTGAGAAGAGCTAAAGCTTATACGTTCATAAATAATGAGCTGTACAAAAGAAGTGTCACAAGTGTATTGCAAAGATGTATGAGTTCGGCAGAAGGCCAGGAGATCCTCCTGGATATACATCAAGGAGAATGTGGACATCATGCCTCATCTCGAGCCTTAGTTGCCAAAGCATTCAGGCATGGGTTTTATTAGCCAACGGCGTTGAAAGAAGCCAAAGAGCTGGTTGAAAAATGTAATGGTTGTCAGAGATATGCAACCAAGATACACATGCCGTCATCCGAGTTAAAAACGATACCCATTACTTGGCCATTTTCTGTGTGGTGCTTAGATATGGTGGGACCATTTAATCCGGCCCGAGGTGGGATGACCCACATATTGGTCATGGTGGACAAATTCACAAAATGGATTGAAGTGAAACCAATAAAAAAATGTGATGGACCCACAGTAGTAAAATTCCTCAAAGATATTATCTTAAGATATGGATACCCGCATAGTGTTATTACAGACAACAGCACAAACTTTGCAGAAGGAGCTTTCGCTAGATTTTGCCAAGAAAAGCGTATAAGATTAGATGTTGCCTCTGTGGCTCAACCAGTATCCAATGGGCAAGTGGAAAGGTCTAATGGGCTAGTATTGTCCGGAATAAAACCATGACTCGTCGAACCGCTGCAAAGGTCGGCAGGATGTTGGATTGAGGAACTACCAGCAGTATTATGGAGCCTCAGGACTACTCCAAACAGATCAACAGGATATACACCATTCTTTCTGGTATATGGGGCAGAAGCCGTGCTTCCAGCCGACATAATACATGACTCGCCAAGAGTTACCCAATATACAACCTCAGAAGTAAATGAAGTAGCTCGGCAAGATACTGTTGATCTGCTAGAGGAAGCCAGAGAGCTGGCGCTATCAAGATCAGCTATTTATCAGCAGAACTTGCGACGATATCACAGCAAGAAGGTGAATCCAAGAGTATTCAAAGAAGGAGATTTGGTTCTCCGACTGGTGCAATGCATGGCTGGCATGCACAAACTATCGCCTCCATGGGAAGGACCATTCATCGTGAGCAAAGCATTGCACAATGATGCCTATTACCTAATCGATGCTCAATCACCAGGAAAGAACAGGGCAGACAAAGCCGGCGAAGAAACGAAAAGACCATGGAACGTAGCTTTACTTCGTCCATTTTACTCGTAGCAGTCATCAATGACACATTGTAAAGTAATGTCTCAGGATGGGGCACCAAGCATTCTTTGAACCTCGGCGTCCAGAGCAGTGACTCGGGGACTGCCATATGTTATTTCAATTTCATGTTATGTATTAAACCTCGGCACCTCGAGCAATGGCTCGGGGATTGCACTAGATTGTTTTTGAGATTGGATTATGTATTAAAACCCGGCACCCTGAGCGGCAACTCAAGGACTTCCCCAGATTTATTTTCTAAGCTTAATTCATGTATTAAACCTCGGCATTTGAGCAATGGCTCGAAGACTGACATATATCGTTTTTGTGTTTGTATTACATATTAAAACCAAGCACCTTGAGCAGTAACTCGGGGACTGTCCTATATTCTTTCTAGATTTAAGTGGTATATTAAACCTCGGCACCTTGAGCAGTAACTCGGGGACTATCTTACATTATTTCTGAAATTTGGTTTATATACTAAACTTCGGCACCATAGGCAATGACTCGGGGACTGTCCTATATTGCTTCGAAGTAAGAGTTATCCTTTGTTACAAGGGGGTATCAAACTTCAACACCCAGTGTAAGGACAGCTCAATCTCGTATGATATTCGAAGTCCACACCCAGATTAACAGTCTAAACCACAGTGGTGTAAAAGCAAAAATATACACCGAACCTCAGAGGTTGAAGGCCGCCAAAGCAAGAATTCGGGCAATCAACACCAGTTAAACAAAGTAATATGTCTCAGCGGCACTCGGCAAGATAAATTCATACCATACAAAAGACGGATAAATATTTCACGTACATCATACGTCCGGCATACCAGGGGTCGGAAATGACTTAGAGGTTTTTTGTTGGAGAGGCAATAACTTGGTCCGGGGCTGGGCACTCCGAGGTAGGTGGAACTTCGGCCGAGGTTGCCTCACCCTCCACAGACCCAGGAATGACTTCGGAGGAAGCCCGAGGTTGCTGAGGAGCATCAGCTTGCGCAGTAGAATGCCCAGTACCTTTGGAGGAGGATCGCGCGTCGCCATTACCATCTGAACTCGAACTGGAGTCACCAGAAGTAGCCCAGTCACCCTCGTCTTCTCCTTGTTCAGCCGAGCTGTTTTCCGAGGCACCCTCAACTACGACCTCGTCCTCGGGGTTGGGTAGGAAACTCGGACCTTCATTCCAAGTATGCACGTCGGCATACTCAACAAGCTGGAAGGCTCGAGCTTGCCGAAGAGCGACAAAGTTTGGATCCTCTACCCAACGGGAACCAGTGCGCAAATTTCTCAAAATGTCAAGAGAAATGTCTTCATACCATGACATGATGACAGTAAGAGCCATATCGGCACCGGCTCGTCCGGCAGATTCCCTCCAAAGACTCAGCTGCCTTTCAGATGCCATTAACCTATCCACCAACAATTGGACCTCATCAATGTTAGGAGTCCCAGAAGTATTCGGCCAGAGAACATGGTAGGCTCGAATAGCCGCCTGCACCAAATCTCTGCCCATAATCTTCATCGGACCAATTGCAGCGCCAACAGCAACCAAGAAATCTTCCAGCGAATACTCCGAGCCCGTCTCAACGACTTCACCTTGGCGCGCCCGAGCAGTAAGGACTGCTTTAGAGCTCACGGGCTTAGCTTCTGGAAAATGGTCTGCGCAAAGCACGACTGTATTAGTCAGCAATAAAGAAAAAGGGGGAAACGATAACCCGGCCGCGGTCAGAAGCTTACGATGAATATAATTCAGCATTATCTGAAGGTCTTTAGCCCAATCAGTCTTGCTCTTCTCAAAGCGAGTGATCTCCTCGCTCATCCCACGTGTCTTCAGTTCGGCAGCCTCGAGGAGCTCTTTATTTTCTGCAATTGCAGAGCTAGCCGATTTTTCTCCTCGGAGAACTCCTGGTCAACCTTTTCTAATTCAGACTTCTGGGAGAGCTTAAGAGCCTCCACCTCGGCACGCAAGCGAGCTATCTCGTCATCTTTATCCTTCAACTGCGCCGAGTGAGTAGCGCTTTGTTCTAAAAAATGCAGCATCACATCAGGCATGGGCGTGCAATCTTGGTGAGATGCTGCAAAGGTTTGTAACTCGGCTTTACCAAAGCCAAAAGAGATAAAAGAAACTTAGCGCACATTTTAAAGGGGCAATGTATAAAGTAAAAGGGCAACTAACCTTCCAGGGCCTTGACTTTCTTCTCAAGACGGATGTTAAGATTATTGATGTTACTTGTTTACCAACAAAGTGAGCCGACATCTCGCGTACAAAACAGTAAGAGTATCGGAGATGATGAAAAGGTTTGTCGACTTACCAGCTTTTTTCACCACAGGAATAACTTTCTCATATTTTTCTTCCAATTTTCTGTGCGGAAAAACCAACCTTTGAAATTCGGCGGTCCGCCGGTCATGTGCAACCTAAGCAATAGAGCAAATGGTGAATAGATATTCAAAGCTACAACAGATCCGAGTCAAGCAAAACTTAACCCGGATCTAGGTGGCTGGATATTCGAAGCTAAAACAGATCCGAGTCAAGCAAAACTTAACTCGGACCTAGGTGGCTGGATATTCGAAGCTAAAACAGATCTGAGTCAAGCAAAACTTAACCCGGATCTAGGTGGCTGGATATTCGAAGCTAAAACAGATCCGAGTCAAGCAAAACTTAACTCAGACCTAGGTGGCTGGATAATCAAAATTCAGATAGAGACAAATCAAGCAAAATTTAAGGCAGATCTAGCTGGATAGAGGTTCGAATTCTAAGATAAAATTCAACTGAGTAGAGAATCATAAAACTTCCAAACGAATAACAAGTTATTCGCTTGCAAGCTTCGGGGACTAGAATATATATAATAGCATCTGGAGAACTAATCAAAACTCCATAAAAAGCAATTACCCCATTCATCTTGTCACTCTCAAGAACGATCTTGGCGGCTTGATGCAGGCAGCTGCTGATGTCGGAAAACTGAAATGGCTGACTGCCTGGATTACCCTCGAACTGATCGGCAGCATTCCAGTTATTGGCATATTCAACCAGCGAGCCGAGGCTGTTCCCACTCGCCGTGCGAGTTAGGACTTTACCTCGGACGTGTTGTGTAACCACCGCTGCCGCAGGGCTTTTATGAAGAGCGAGCTGGGTCCTGGCGGCCGGGGTAACGGAGGCTTTGGCGGAGGCAGTTCCTTTGCGCAGCACATCGGCGATACTTGGCTGAGAAGAGCCGGCAAGACCTTTCTGGGAGGAGGAACCTTAGTGACGATGGCTTTTCTTGTTTTAGAAGAGGCATCAGTAGGAGCTGATACCTCGGCAATGGGAACGACGTCTTTAGGAGCCGGAGGAGTCATGGTCGCAGAGGGCGCCGAGATATGGACGCCCTTGACCGGGGAAGGAGTCACTGTGGAAACCGCGGCGGCAGAAAGAGGCTCAGTAGAGACATCAGGGTTCACATTGAAGGCAGCAGGCTCGGAAGAAATATCTGTGGGCCGAGTGGAATCAACATCAACGGGAGGAATCTCAGGTGCATCGTGGCGAGGTGGCGTCCGATTCGGAGCTGGAGGAGATGCAGCGTGAGCAGGACTGGGAATCCTGGTATCTTCGGTAGGCGGAGGAGACGGCTGCCGAGTCATACGACTCGTCATGCTGGGACCGTCGGGCTTAACAGAAAGTGGAGCACTGCGAAAATAAAAAAGGGTCAAGTTAAAAAGCATAAAGAGAGAAACAAGAAATACGAGCAAAAGAAACTCACCCAGTGACTCCAGGCATGGTATTGCGCCTGGGAGGATTCAGAGTGGACTTCTTCATTCGCTTCTTGGGAGCCGTCTCCGAGGCACCAGCGGGAGCCCCACGTTTTCCCGAGGTAACGGGGGGCCGGAAAGCAAGAGGCTCGGCGTCGTGAACCTGACCGGCCGGATTAGCTGAGAAAGTAGAAGCCGGAAATGCATAACAAATTGGCATTGCGGCAACTACCTATAGAACTTGGACCTCATCCGAATCACCTTCCTCTTCGTGGGCCGGGGTCTTGCCACGAGCACGAGCCGGAGCAAGATCTGAATTGGGGACGAACTCTTTTGAGTCCGGCTCCCCACTGTCCGGAGTGTTCCGATCCACAGGCCACGGGAGTGATAAAACCTCGGCGTCCTCATCCTTCTGCTCCGCAAACCTCTATAAGACAAGAAAGAGGAAGATTAGCAAAGACTGTTGAGAAAGCAATTGGAAAGCAAAGCACTAATGATTAAGCTTACTTTGGGTGGGGGACGCTCGCGGGTGAACGGCTTCAATCCCCAAGCCCAATCCTCAGGCATCTCCGTCTTAAAAATAGCTCGGACCCGCTTGAAGATGAGGTAGTTGTCCAGCTCCACGGTCGAGACTCGATTGGGGTCGAGAGGACCGCTCATGTAGCAGAGTTTGTGTGTGCGTTTTTGGAATGGGCAGATTCGGCTGCTGACGAAAGTAGTCATCAGATCCTCGCCGCGTAGCCCGATGCGGATCAGTTCCTTAAGCCGAATCTCAAAAGCCTCGGACAAAGCGTGACTTTTCCTCGGATTATAAGTCCAGTTCTTCTTGGAAGGAGGACCAATGGAGAAGGCAGGAAGCCGAATCTTATCTTCATTCCCCCTGTTCTTGACATAAAAGAAGGATTTGTGCCACTTCTTGCACGATTCTAGCCCCGCAACACGAGGAAATTCGGACTTCCTCCGAGGAGTGATAGAAGCTGCCCCACATTGGGTGAGTAACTTCTCGGAGGGCTGCAGAGATTTGTCTGGGACGACGTTGGAACGAATCTGGAAGAACTTTGACCAGACGTGCATAGACGGCCACAGGCCAAAGTATCCCTTCGAGGCAGAGATAAAGGCCGAGAGAGAGGCAATGGCGTTGGCAGGGAGATGATGCGGCTGAAGGCCGAAGTAATCAAGAAACTCCCTAGCAAAGACGCTAAGAGGAAGACCAAAGCCGCGTGCGAAATGCGACATGAAAACTACATAATCTCCCTCCCTAAGGTCTGGAGAGGACTCGCTGTCGGGTAAGCGACAAGCTACCTCGGCGGGAATCCGACGAGTCCGAATAAGCCACTCGATCTCGCGGCGAGTGACAGAGGAACCCTGCCATGAGCCCCGCTCGGGCCCAGATCTAGCATCGTCGTCCTCGACAAGTGCACCACTGACAGAACTAGACATGAGATCGCCGGAGAAACTTGCGGAGGAAGAGATAGCGGCGGAGGAAAATCTAGAGCTATAGGGCCCCGTCGTGGTTCTACCCAAAAATGACGGCGGAGCAGAGAAAGAACTGCCGCGCGAGTAAAGAAGACGAACAGAGATCTCTAGAAAGAAGGCTAGGCAATGGGACCGGAAGAACTCACCGGCGACGGTGCCGGAACGAGTGAGCAGGGGTGAAGGCGACGGAGCAGTACGACGGGGCCTCTGCCGTTGAGAACTCAGACGAGCGCACGGCGGTGGAAGCGTGAGCGGAGGCAGAGGCGCGAGGAAGAAGAAGGGCGCAGGTAAGCAAAGGGGGAAAGTGAATCCCTCAGCGCCGCGCCCCTCTTTATAACCGCGCTACCTGCTAGGTAGTGGGATCGTGGGTGTGGCGGTTGACCGTGTAGATCGTGTAGGCAGCACGAACACACGACGATAAGTGGAACCGCACCAACGACCACACGGTGAAAGAAAGAGCCACGTTCCCCGATGGAAAAGGCACGCGAGGCGTCGCAGTGCCGACGCGACGGGCGCAGCAGTAACTGTAGCCTATCAGTAAATACAGTAGAGGAACAAAAAACTAGGGAAACAATGATGAGTACGACACGTAGGACGAAGCGTACGCGAGAAGATACGATGATACCTTGAATGAGAAAAAGGTAACTCGGAAACCATGCAGAGCAAATGCCATGAAACTGATACGACCCGGCCGAAGTTGTCGGCAGGGCCATACCAGCTTCGGGGACTAATGTTGGGGAGATAACCTCGGGTAGGGTAAAGACGGGAAAGGACGAAAGGAAGTTGCCCGTCTAGTTTCCGAGTTATTGTCAGAGTCGGCTGAATCCTGTTGAGGTCGGCCAAGACAGGGAAGGGCAGGACCCTTATGATAAAGGCAAGGCATTACCCGGCCGGGATACTACGTAACTCGGCCGGGTTAGCCCGAGTAATCTCGATGCAGGTGAAGGACAAGCCGAGTTACGCGAGGTAAGGCCGAATGATACGAAGCTTGCAGGAGAAGGAGAAACCCAAAGTCAAACTCTAGCTGCAGGCTAGAAGGAATCTGAGCGGAGCCAAGCACAAGAGACAAAGGCGCAGAGCGTCAGAGGGGCAGAAGGAGGTCACGAAGATGACAGTCCTGAAGCCCGAAGCACGCAGGAGGGGCCCTCTGGAGTCTTGCCGTCGTTAGAAGGGCGACAGGGAAAGGAGGCCGCCGAACTACTATTTTGGGACAAGCATATTCCTCGAATATGCTTGCCCCGTCAGCCCTAAAGGCACCCAAGGCTCTCCTTTATAAGGGGAGGCTTGGACCCTGAGGGAGGGATCGGCTCATTTTTAGTACCGTTAGGCTGGTAAAGTTCTTCCTTTCTCCTTACATACAGCTCGAGGAGCACTTGTAGCCCAAGGAAGAAGAAATAGAGATCTTTGCCTTAGACTTCTGTGTGTAGAATTAACTGCATCTTCCCTCCCCAGATCCCACTAGCATCCATAGGCCCCTCACTTTAGCCTACCCATGGCATCTGTCATGTCACCACCACGACAGGCAGAGTAGGGAGGTGCGAGGGGGTCAAGGATGGCGGGGAGGGACTCCTAGGGGCGGCGTGGCGCTGTCGCACGGGGAGGGAGGATTATAGGGAAGGGGCAGGTACAGTATTTACATACCCTAGAATTTAAGAGTTACCCACATGAATTTATTAGATAGCTATTCCACATGCTCTATTTACATACCGCGGTATGTACAAGTTACCTACCTGTTAACACTAAAGTTATCCAACTATTGGCCCTAAACTTATCCATTCTAATATAAGTTACCCATATGTTATCTCTAAAAGTTATCCATTTGTTAGCACTAAAGTTATCAATATCATAGCACTAAACTCACCCCATGCTATACCAAAAGTAACACATACTAAGATGTATAGGTTACCCACCTATTAGCACTAAAGTTATCCACCCGTTAGCATTGATACCTTCGATCCGGATTACGGATGTAGTATAGATCTTTTTCCCTAGAAGACCTAGGTTTATCGAATCCTCGGAAAGCAGAAAGCAAAGTGAGATTACTTAAATGGAGCTTCGAGAGTTTTAGAATTCCTATTGCATTTTCACCGGACCAAGAGTTTGCGATCTTGTTGTTGTTGTTGACGATGGAGAGAGAAAGGGCCTAGGGTCTTCGGTTTTCACCAGTAGCTGTGCAAAAAGATATGATGGGAATAACAGATAATAATAAAGTACTCATGTAATTGTTAGAGCAAGATAATTATATGTGGGCAGTGCATCCATAAATGTTATCGCCTCCGCAACCGCTTATGGCAATAACTTACTAGTCTCATCCATAGAAGAAAGATAACTAATGATATGGATATTGATGTCACCATTAATCCCAAGTAAGTTTCTCATATACAGCCGTACTACCCTTTCTTTCATTGGGGTTCCTATCCTGCAGATCAGTCGTTACTCACACTCCCTTTACCTGTATCAATCCTCGGGGTCTTGGATACCTGACAAGTCCTTAGATTGAGGCAAGAGAGGGTACTACAATCATCATGTCATATAAACTAATACATGATCTCATCTATGATAAATAACATGCACAAAAGCTACATGGCTAGGCCGAAGCCCTTAGCCCAAGGAGAATTACTCACACATAGAGATGAAATCGACAATCATAAACATTATAATATAGATCATAGAGTTGATAGAAAATAGTCTTACAATGTCGCCAATTGGAGATGAAATCTACTATTACAAGTGGTGGAAGATGGCTATGGTGGTGGAGAAGGGTTTAGAGGTTTAGATCTAGATCTATTCCTCTGGCGTGGTGGCAGGGAGAGTTAAGGGTGAAAGAAGCGAGGTTGTGGAGTTGGAGGCTTGTTTGTCTTCGCCTGAAGCCTCTTTATATAGGGGTCACTTCATGAAAGTTGTTCTGTTTGACCCAAGGAGGTCGGTGCAAACTATACGGCGGCAACTATACGGCGGCAAGCCGTATAGTTGGTCGTTAAACTTGCAGTTGCCTCCTCACGGCTCCTGGTTTCTTTAGCGTGTTGTAAATCTTGTATCTTTGGCATTTATGTAGTGATTCCCTTCATAATACGTCATTATTTGCGCAAAAAATAGCAAGAAAGGATTGCATGCCCCTTTGATCATTAGGCATTAGTGGCAGGTTTTAGAGAGATATTTCATCAAATATACGAATGGTATCTAGTTTAAATGCGGACGTGGATGGTTATATTTCACAACCATCAACCTCCCCAAGATTAAACTTGATCATCCTCGAGCAAGAAAACCAAAATCAAAAGTGAACTCATCATTTAAACTGAAATAACGAGATGATGATCTTACTCATGATTGATAGTCTCATGTTTCCTCCACTTTATTAATATGAAAAACTTCAGCATAGATATAGTAATGGCAAACATATCATATGGGTTTCATGAATCCTTATAGCGTAGCAAAATTATTGTAAGCATGGATGATTCAAAAGAGTAAACTTTATTCCATGTCATGTAATTAACTCATAGGCTTGCCTCTGAACAATAAAGTGTAATCATGTAGAATTAAGAGTGTGAGAGTTTGTAATGAAAATCATATACACTAACGTATCTCAATCCTCCCACATCAATAAATCAATACTTTTCAAGCACTACTTTTCTATTCATTGTCCTTCAAGAATTTCAGTTCTTAAGTAATTGAGAGCATGCCAAAAAAATCATTAGTTTATCGAGATGAGATGGACACTCGTGGTATCACTAATGTTTCGTTCCTTTTGCATAATGATTACTCATTATCATCCAGAGGAGTGATTCCATCATGTTACAGCTACCCGGGAGTGCCAGGAATCTTACCCACTATAGCATTGCTGCTACAAATGTTTAATCAACTCATAGCCGAAATCTAGGAGTTTCCTCCATGAAGATCGTTCATAGGCCAGCAGAGTTGTTGGCATCCCATGAAGTTTGACATGCATAAATCTATATCATTCTTATGATTTACAAGTCAAACTTTGGCATGCTCACAAAAACCGCTAAACATTAATTCAATTGAACAAATCTTTTCAAAGAGAGCTATCAAGTCAATCATTATTTTCTGTGTTGTTGAATGTCTCTAGGAATAAGCTTTCAATACTAAACACTACAACACCCAAGTCTTCAATTTCTGAGACTTTTTCTTATTTCAATTGTTTAGCAAATTTTTAGGCAAGACTTGGTTAACTACAAGAGCTAGAACAAAATGTACCCAATTAAATATCCATGCAAACAAAATTTTACTACAATATAGAGACTCACACCACCGATATAACATCTCAACATTACTACTAACTAGCATGGGTTTCTCAAACTTCAAAAGTGGGGAGTCATAAGGCATACCTCTCATGTTTGGTTCCACTTCTCTCTTCCCTTTTTATTTGTTTCTTGGAGACTCGAAGTCAATCACTCTCCTGCAAATCAATGAGAACTTCGAGGTGGAAAGAAAAAGAGAGAGGGGAAATAGAGATCAACGGAGAAATCTTTTTGTGCTTTGTGAGAAGGGGGATTAAAGAATAGAAAATTGGCGGCAAAGATCGGCTTGCAAATCTCAAATAAAACAAACGACTAAGATAAAGTGTTGGCGAAACCAACACGAGTGCTTATAAACTCAAATAAAAGCATAACCTCGAAAATAAGATAAAGCAAATGAAAAGCAAAATAAAATAGATAGAAAACCTCCCCAAGCTTAGACTTTTGCTAGCCCTTCGAATCACTGCGATGGGAAAAAGTTGTAACTCCAGTCCGCAAATTGAGTTGTAAGGTTACTTGTTGTTTCTCGGAGGTTCAGGGCGAGATTGTGCATTCCCTCCACAGTTCCTCCAAGTTCTTGGAAATCTTGATATGTAGCAAACCTGTTTGGTGGCTGCTGCTCCTGATGAGGGACTTCTTGCTCCTCCTCTTGGTCATCATCCTCCTCTGGAATCTCCTCCTCGGTTTGGTGTTGATCAACCAGCAAGTCATAAAGCACACGTCCTTCCTCGATAGAGAAAAGATCATTAGGCAAAGGAGCGGGGTAAAGACGCCCAACTCTAGCAATATGCAGATAATAAACACCACCTCTCCTAGTAAGCATTCCACAAGCCCTCAAAGTAGAGAAACCAACACCACCTAGCACCGGTTGTAACTCACCTAGGTCAATGCCCAATGCATTGGCAAGCACGGTGATGACGCCTCCACAAGTGGTTGATCCTTCGCTTTGGTGGGATTGGTACTCCAAGTAGCACACACGTATTGCGCCCAAGTAAAGTGACAATTTTTCATAGTTGAAAGCAGCTTTTGCAAGGACTAAGGTTTCCTCCTCATTGAGTCTTGTAAACTCATTGCGCGTCTACAAGGTGTTAGCAATAACATAGAACAAATAGCGAATAGCAGGATGTTGAATATTCTTCCCTCTGCTAACTCTAGAAGTAAAACTCATTCTATTATAATAGTGTTCAGGGGAAGGTTCCATGTTGGTAAAAGCTGCACAGAGCATTAGGATCATTGTTGGGTAAACCAAAACAATTGCACCATTCATCAAGTGATAGAGAATAATTTTTGTTCATGAGTCGGAAAGAAATTCTATCCTCCCCATGCCATGCTTTGACGGTTCTACTCAAAGAGCTAAGAAATTCAATGGTTAAACGATGATAGGTTGGTGCATCATGGAATACAAAGGTTTGCAGGCCATCTCTATTGAAAGTAAATTAAAATCACCAGAAATACCGAGTTGGGTCAAAGTGACGGGGCAAGCCCACTTGGTTGCCTTGACTTCTTGGTTTTTGATCTTGTCGAAACGATCACGGTGGGCTTCGTTCTTGAATTGAATCCACATGCGTTCCTGAGCTGCAGCCCGAGAAGAACTAGCCGCGGCAAAAGCACGTGTCTAGCTCCTCGTGTTCATCTTCTAAAATAATAAAAGAGACAAATATAAAACTTTTTGATCCAACAGTAATAGTCATAGCATAATACTCATCATAGCACACTAAAGACTCCTCAACATAATAATCTAGGCAAGATAATCATGGCAAAATAGTTAAAGCAAGTCTCACACTAGATTGATAATGACAATAGATTAGAGATGAATTTGTGAAAAGTAATTGGATGATTAGAGGAGAAACATACCGTAGATCACTTGTGTGCGAGGAATTCGAATGAAACGAGTAGGGGTGAAGATCCCTTGAGGTTTTGAGAGAGTTTGGAGGTAGAAGAGAGAAAAAGGATTGTGTTTTTGATGTTTTGGGTACCTCCCCGAGCGTTTAAGTGGTCAGACGCAACTATACGGCGGGAACTGGATGTTCCGGCCATATAGTTGGTCTGATGGCAAAATTTTAGGGTTTCTGTCTGGCAGCTGTAACTATATGGGGACAACTATATGGCCGGGACTTTTTTCCCGCTGTATAGTTGGTCGTGTAACCTTCTGTACTCTGGGATGAAAAATTGTCGATGGGTAACATAACTATATGGCGGGAATTTTTATTCCCGCCGTGTAGTTGGTCGTTAACCTTTCTGTACACATCAAAAAAAATTCTATTTCTTTGAGAATTACTTTTTAGACTGAAACTTAGCGAAACACCTTGTTTTGAAAGAAAAATGACAGACTAAAATTTCGACCAACTATGGCATATATAAAACAAGAATTTTTAGTACCGCTGAATCTCTTCTTCTCACTAGAGTTTTCTAGCACTCTTTATTCTACAAAAACTTAAACTTAATTCAAACCTTTATTTCACATGGGTTTCCTCTCATGCAGCGCTCTTTTATGGTCAATAGCTTGACCTTGATATTGCTCACTTAGGCCATATGAGTGGAACACCCACTCCGAAGTAATTGTCCTTCAAAGTGATGGCCTCCTTATCATCTTGCGTGGCTTTCTTTTTCCTGGGGAAATGAATAACAAAAGGATCCCACGAAGGCAATTGAAGCTTCACGTTCCCTTCATGCAAATTGATTAAAGCCTTAATAGTTCTTAAGAAAGGACGACCTAATATGATAGGGGCAGTAGCATCTTCAAGCATGTTAACAATAACAAAATCAATAAGAGCAGGACAGCCTTTAATGTAAACTAAAGTATTTTCCTTAATGCCTACTGTTTGTTTATAAGTAGAATCCGCTAGATGTAATTTTAGTTCAGTGATTTCAAAAGATCCAAGATTTAACTTGTTAAAAAGACTCTTTGGAATTAATTGTTGAAACATTTGCACCTAGATCACACAGTGCAGCTATTTCATTAGTCCCAATTTTAACCTTAATGGTAGACTCAAATATATCATCTATCTTAACAGGCAATTTTTCAGCAATTATCTTGTATTCTTCTTCAAGCTCACGTACCTTTATTGCTACCTGATTAATGAAGTGTTGATACATGTCTTCTTCATTTCCTTCACTAGTCGGAATCTTGACATTGATCCTTTTTACAAGATCTTCAACAGTGTAGTTTGGTGAAGGAGGATTGCTATAATCAAGTTCTTTGGGCTCCTCCCTTTGAATTCTGATGATCTTGAGCTCTTCAACTAGACTGGGCTCAGATTTACCTGCAAATTTTGCTAGAATGAGAGTTTGACTCTTGGTTATCTTACCTAACCGTGCCTCAACGATCCTTGTTCTTTCTTGGAGATCCTGCAAATCATTTCTCAAACTAACAGCTTGGTTAGATAATTTACCAAGCATATCATCATGATTCTCCGTATTTTGACTAGAATATTGTTTTGCTCATTCTGTGAGTCCATACAAGCTTTAAGAGTTTCTTGAGACTAGTATTGCTTGATGCCATATTATTATTAGAGTTACCTGCTGGACTAGAGTAATGTTTCTGAAAGTTTGGATTGTAATTTTTCTTCCAAGCAGGGTTATAATCATTACAAGCTATGAAGTCTACTTCTTCAATAGTTGGTTCAGGAGTAGCTCTTACCGGGGTTTCCTTACCTTTAACGGTTAATATAAGCTCATCCAACTTAGCATTGAGTTCTTCATTTTCTTGAGGTGTGACGGAGTTCACCTTCTTTGTATTTGCTCTTTCTACATGCCATTGGGCATGGTTGTCTTGTATATTGTCTAGCAGCTACTTTGCTTCAGTAATTTGCTTACCCATAAATGTTCCTCCAGCTGCAGTATCTAGCATAGACTTAGAAACAGGGTTAAGAGCATTATAAAATAAATGGAGAATTAACCAATCTTCCATCCCATGGCTGGGACAGTTTCTCATTGATACATCGGAAACGTATCTATAATTTTTGATGTTCCATGCTTGTTTAGTATCTACTTTGCTTTGCTTTTTCTACACTTTGAGGTGTTTTTATATGTTTTTTGGTACTAACCTATTAACAAGATGCCACAGTGCCAGTTGCCTGTTTTCTTTTGTTTTTGGTTCCAGAAAGGCAGAAAATCAATATTCTTGGAATTGGATGGGACAAAAGCCAAAGTCAATACGAAGCCAGAATACGAGACAATACGAGACGGAGGAGAGCCACCAGGGGGCCACACCCCCTGGCCACGCGGCTAGGGTTAGCCCGCACCTGGGAGGGGGTGTGACCGCCCCGTTCGCCCTCCTGCCTCGCCTCTTCGCCTATAAAGACCCCCCGATGCAGAAACCCTAAGTACCTGATCAATATTCCACAAAACCGTCTGTAGCCTCTACCACCATCGTCCCTAGACCGGGGGGATATGAAGCTCTTCCCGGCACCCTGCCGGTGGGTAGATCATCCCGGAGGCCTTCTTCTTCATCATGCCAGCCTCCGGTATGAAGTGTGAGTAGTTCCACCTTGGACTACGGGTCCATGTAGTAGCTATATGGTTGTATCTCCTCCTTTGTGCTACCACGTTTAGATCTTGTGAGCTCCATTCATGATCAATATCATCTATTTGTAATCATGCATGTTATGTTGTGCTACTATGGATACTATGTCAGATTGATTAATGGTTTTGTCCTATTGATTCTATCATGTCTGTGTTGTTTGTGATCTTGCATGCTCTCTGTTTCTAGTAGCTATTTTGGCCAAGTAGATGCTAGTGACTCCAAGAGGGGGTACTTATGCTCGATAGTGGGTTCATGCCTATATTTAATCTAAGGTAAGTGAAATCTCTAAGGTTGTAGATGTGTCGCTGCCACTAGGGAGAAAACAACGGTCTCTTGTTCATGGAACAAGTGGATTGGTTACCTTACACACTTTGCTTAAAGCAGTTATCTGTTGCTTGCAACTTAATACTGGAGGGGGTTCGGATGATAACCTGAAGGTGGATTTCTAGTCATAGATGCATTTGGATGGCGGTCTATGTATCTTGTTGTATTGCCCAATCGAATCTCATATGATCATAAATGTATAGTATTGCATTGTTATGCCTTGATCAGTCCTGTCAATTGCCCTACTGTAATTTGTTTACCTAGCATGCCATGTTTGTTTATATTAAGGAGAACACCTCTAGTGAACTATGGTTCCCGGTCCAATCTTAACAATTGATACATCTTCCACTGTTATTGTCTTCTTTCTAAAAACCAATATTACCTTCCACACCATACAGTTAATCCTTTGTTACAACAACCGGTGAGATTGACAACCTCACTGTTCGTTGGGGCAAAGTCTTGAGCTTGTGTTGTGCAGGTCTCCAAGTTGCTAGCAACACCTTTGAGTCGGTTCCTTCCTCCTACTGGTTCGATAACCTCGGTTTCTTATTGAGGGAAGACTTGTTGATGTGCTCATCAGACCTTGCTCTTGGGGTATCCCAACAAAGCGCTACCACGCGCCATCAACAAGTTTTCTGGCGTTGTTGCCGGGGAGGCTAAGGACGTCTTCACAAGGGGAGTCCTTCACAACCTTTCTCTTTACTTTGTTTTTGTTTTGCTTAATTTCTTTTTCTTGGTTTTGTTTGCCTCTTTTTATCAAAAACTCCAAAAAAATGGTTTAGTTTGGTTTGCTTTCTCTTATCAAAAACACAAAAAAAATATTCTAGTTGTCACCTTGCTCTAGCTCACCATGTTGATCCCCAAGTTCACCCTGAAAGACCTTTCAATAGGTAGTGGCTCTATAATTGGGAAATAAAATATTGAAGAATTCTTTAATCATGTTAGCAAACACGAGGATATTGAGGATAGATCTATAGCAGAACTTGCTCCTAATTATGAAATTGCTGCAGCTTCTTTAGTTCATATGTTGGAGTCTAGGTTTGTTAACCTTAACCCCATGATGCAAACCTTGTTCCTTAAACTAAAAGAAGAAAAGGATCCTGAAAAGAGAGAATTTATCCTTGAAACTTTACTAAAAGAGTTCAATGGTTTAGTTTGGGTCTTTGAACGTTTTAATATGCTAGGCTCATGTGTAGATGTTATGGGTACTTTAGATAAAACCAAACCCAGAGAGAAAATTAAGATATCCATACCTTTTAAACTTGTAGGAATGCATGAAGCCTTAGAAAAGAGTTTTGATTGGATTGTTCCCGAAAACCCTTTTGATGAAAGTATTGAACCAATGATAGATGAGAAGGGATCCTCTAAAACTCATTTTGATGATATACCTTTCCTAGTTGAAGAGATTGCAAGTATTGATCTTAATGCTTCTTCCTTTGAAAATACTTGATTCTTGCTTCTTGTGCCTAACATAAAGGCGTTAAAGAAAAGTACTTATTGGGAGATAATCCAAAAAAAATCTTGAGTCTTATAAGTTATTACTTAAGTAATGACCTCTCCTTATCCTTTTTATTTGCTTTTTGTGCCAAGAATGACCTCTAATGAGAGGGAAGTAAGATTTGGGGAGTTGCTGTTCCGAAACAGATTTTTGTGCTTCACCGTAAAAATTCGTTAGGAATCTCTCTAAGTCGGATTGTGCTGATATTTTCTGAATAAATCTCCCAGTATGTTAGATAACTTTTGTTAGTTCAACACTTTTTTATTTGAACAACAGAAGGTCTTAGAAAAAATTGGTTTCTACCTGGTGGTCTATTTTGACAGATTTCTGCCATTTGCATTTGCTTCTTTTTGATTCCTTTATGGGTTCTTTTTAAATTGAGATTTTTGAGAGAATTTCTACAGTAGCTTGTGTTTTTAGTGAAAGTTTTTCTGTTCTAAAGCTAAACTCAAAGGTCTATTATATTTTGAATACACTAATGTTGCTAATGAAGATTGTGTGAAGTTTTGTATGAAGGAAAATTTTCAGGTGTAGAGAGAGAATGATGTAATGAGATGAAGAATGGACAAAATATCAAGCTTGGGAATGCCACCCCGTGTCACCCCAAGAAATACTCAAGAGGTACAAGCGTCAACGCTTGGGGATGCCCAAGGCATCCCCTTCTTTATCAATAAAAAGCTCAGGTCTTTCTAGACACTTTGTTTTTATTGTTTCATGCACTGTTGTGTTGTTCTTGGAGCATCTTAGTTTTCGTTTTAGTTTGCTTAGTTTGCTTGAATAAAGTAGTTTGGACCCCCGTTCTTGTTGTGTTGTTACAAATAAGTTTATTGGTGTTGGAGGAGAGTAGAAAGTTCTTGCTTGAGTAGTATAAGAGGAGCTTGCTTTGACTATGACTTAGACTTTATCATGTCATGCTAGGTGTTGTTTTGACCTTATGCTTAGTGATTATTGTTGTAGCATGACTTGTTCCAAACAATTGGGATTGCTTAGTGTGTCTTGAAGGAATCATGCGTTGTTTTAGCATACAAAATCATAGTATTGGGGTATTCTCCTTTGATGCTTTGTTTGGGTTGACTTGGCACATGCTCACACCATGTTATGACTATAACAAGTCACAATAGCCTCTATGATCATTTAGTCCTTGACTTGTAGTACCACTTTATGCTTTGATTAGTAATTTTTTATCGCTATGTATGATTATGGACATTATTGCTCTCTTAGTTGGTCGCTCCCAGTCTTTTGCTAGCCTCCACTTGTATGAGTAATCTCTTATCATGCATCCAACTCCCAAGAAACCAAGTTATTTCAAAGTGTCCACTATAAATTCCTATGCATGGTGTGTTACACCATTCCAAGTATATTCTTGTTTTCATATATCTTCCAATTAAAAAGTATTTTGTTATGAGAAAACTTAGTGATTAAAGCTCTCACAAACTTGATGGCACACTTTATTTTTCTTGCCCCTGATAAAATTGAACCATTGTGTCATCTATGTTGTATATGCTTGCACTTATACGTTGGAATTAGCAGAATCGTGCTGTCACGGGGAATGATTTCAACATTGCACTTGTACTTTGTATGCTCTTTTGTCTATGGATGTCGTCGATGTGAAATAAAAGGGGAGATTGTAAGTCCATGGAGTTATGTATGTGTGTTAGAGAAACGTCTGGGCCGCTAGACTAAGCCATGCTTAATCATGGTGGAAACTTGCAGCATCACCATAATAACATCTATGAAGTTCTCTTCTTATAAAAAAAAGAGACATATTGAAAAGAGGGAAGAGAGAAATAGCACCATTTTCCCATGGTAAATAAGAAGATTGCTGAGATGCTCATTGTCTGCTTGCCTTGTAATTTTGATTATGGGTTAGCTCCTGTATCATGTGGAAGGGGTACCCCGTTGGCGGTTCTCTATGATACACATGTACTTACTATGACAAGAACTTACAGGTGACTAAAGTTGAGTAACATGAGGTGCAGCCCTCGTATTCAAGGGACATGAGATTGCCAACTTATACTTTGTCAAGCATATACTCCATAGTTTGTTCACTTTAACCTTAATCACTTCAAGATGCTTATGATAGGGGCAATGAGATCTGAAAGCTAACAAGTACCATAATTTTTTGTAAGATCCCTCCTTTATAAAGGAAAAGGATCCCTGTGATTGCAATGCTAGTCCCTGGATCAATGCTAGCATCCACAGTTTAAGATGAAGTACACAGAAACAAAGGTCATTATTACAGTCATTCCAGAGACAAACATAGTCTTTACAACTTCATGGCCACAGGCCTAGTACAAGAGTTTAAATAAGTAAATAAATAACAAGTCTTCATCTTCATGTGCCACAGGAAAACATGTTGAGTGTAGACTCATGACTCCTAATCCTCATCAGAATAACCTGCAACATCACAAGTTACAGCCACAGTGGGTCAATACATTGGAATAGTATTGGCAAGTCATACCTTAGTATAATTTTGGTGGACTAGATACTATATGCAATTTGGCTAAGTGTAGCTTAGGCTTGCTTTGCTCAAAATAGGTTTTGCCTATTAGTTGAAATCACTAAGTTTTCTTTGTCAAAACATTTCCCAAGGAACCACCAATAGACATTGGGGTCCTTCACCCTTGTTCACCCACCAGTTTTACTTAGAAATTGGGATGAGGAGATTCTTGATAGCTTCCATGTCTTGATGCTCAAATTGTCCAATACCAGGGACATGGATAAGTACTTAGATTCTTCCATCTGTAGAGGTTGTGCACTTTCCCCACAAGCCTTGATTTTCACCAAGACAGGACCTTTCAGAAGCCTTCCCTTAGACCAAATGGACGCGCTCCAACCTATCATCCCACTACCACCAACTGTCCAAATGGCTAAGTTATTGCAACCTATATGATCCTGGCAGAGCCCATATTGCCAAGTGGCTACACTAGAAGCTTCTTAACATTTGGCCTCTCAAATCCCTTTGTTCCTGGGTGGCTTTCCACAAGTGAGATACACAAGGTAAACCATAGAAATGGGCCTTGTGTAACCACTCAACATAAACCATTCCTTCCATTCCACCCAGGTGTTTCATTCACTTAGTTGTTTTATTAGGCAAAACACAAGTCCAAAGACTTAGAAATATTTTTATCATAGCATGTATATTTCACCACCCTTTGGTTGCTACTAGCTAGGCTAATCATGGCATAGATAAGCATCTTAACTTAGAAATTTCTAGCAATTCTACAACTACTAGGATTTCCCAAGCATAGCATATAAGCAAAATATAACATGCAAGACTAGAAAAATATTTCTAATGCTTAGTATAAAACATAGGGATTGAATATCATGAAGCACCACTTGCCTTGGTATTTTGGAGAGTAGTTACACTCCTCACAATCACAATCACTATTGGCACCAAAATCTACACATAAAATCATAGCAACAAATCACATACAAAATAAATACAAGCAAAAATATATGGATGCATGCAATATGATATGTGATGATTTTCTAAACACAACAAGACAAGTTCACAGTACTGGTTCATAAACAAGTTCAAAACTTGCCAAACAACATTTATTTAAACACTAAAACATTTATCAAATAATTTATATACACAAAATAGGCCTACGCATGTTTCTGTAAATAAAACTATTTTAACAGAAGAATAACATTAAACACATTGCATATTTAGAAAGGGCTTGTTCTCCTGATTCCATTGATATAAAATTTGTCAAATTTGAACGTGGGAAACAAAAGTTATGGCTGAAACAAAATCAAACATCTAATAGATTCAAATTCTGATTTTAAATCTAACTAGCAGACACGCGGCGTGTT
Organism: Avena sativa; assembly: GCA_916181665.1. Classification (NCBI taxonomy): domain Eukaryota; kingdom Viridiplantae; phylum Streptophyta; class Magnoliopsida; order Poales; family Poaceae; genus Avena; species Avena sativa. The sequence goes on along the minus strand of OV702294.1, from coordinate 156,423,216 downwards.
TCTATTGGCTGATACCGGTTCGGACGGATCAATCAACGAGAGCCACATGATTTAAGTGAAGATGCACGGCCAGATCTAGCGCGTACCCCTTCGTTAAGTGAATCTAACGCAGCCGATGGATCTAGATCTAACGGTCCGCGATCAAGCGACCACAGATGGGCGGCGCTGGCGGTGGCAACTGGCGGCGCCGAGCTCTGTATACGGCGGCGCGGTGCTACAGGGGGTTCTAGGGTCGTCGGAGACGCTTACCAGGTACGTAGCGATGCACTGATGCTCAACGTGGCGACGGCTTGGTAAGGGGCGCACGGACACGGCTGCACGGGCTCGTCGGAGTTGCTGACAACGTCGGGCTCGGGTGGACGGCGACGTTGGCGACGCTCCTGGTCACCCTAGCATGAATAAAAGGCATCAGGAGATGCGCAAGGCTACGGCAAACACGCTCGTGTGAATCAGAGGCGAAGGGGATCAAGGGGCTCATCGAATTTAGTCGCCGGAGTTGGAGACGTCGTCGGGAGCTTGCTGCGCTTGATGGAGTCGACGACCTGGGGCGGTATAGGATGAACCAATGGTGTCAGAAGGTGCGCAAGGAAGTTGCGAATATGTCTGCACGGACTAGAGGAGAAGGGGCGCACGAGGCTCACCGGGATTGGTCGCCGGAGTGAGCTCTGTCTGCGGCGGTGCAAGGGCGATTGAGGGCAGCCTGGGGGTGCTTCTGTCTGGCTTTGTTGGGGGAAATGGCCGCGAGGGGGAGGTGGTCTTATAGCCAGAGAGGGAGCGAGAATAACGCGAGGAAACACCGGCAATAACTCGATTTAAAATGTGGCAGTGAATGGCGGAGGGAACGGCCGGCGACGTGGTCATGGGCGCGATTTGGGGAAGATGATGATGAGCTGGCGAGGTCCACCAGTCAGTGACCCGTTGGGTAGCGCGGGTGCGGTGAGAAAATCATAAGGAGGGGGAAAACCCGGGTGGGCTGGCTAACGGGTTGCTTTGCTTGTTGGGCCAAAATCCTGGCGTCGGCCCTTTTCCTTTCTCTTTCCTTTTTCTTTTTCTGAATGAATTTCCAGGAACCTTTTTCAAATGATTTCAAAATCTGTTTGAATTAAAATGTTTTCAGGATTTTTGCAGTGTGCACAATCACATTTCTGGGCATAAAACCAAGTGGTCATTTTGAATAAAATAAAATAAGCAGTGACATAGCACTAGTTTTAAATAGCTTTTGAAATTGGTTTTCAAATTATATTTGTTTTGAAACTTTGGTTTAAATCCTAGTAATCTAGCAATACACTCTGAAAGCAATAAGACACAAGGTTTGGTTCACTGAACATCTATCTCGCATTGGAGATTTGTATTTGTTTCTAAATGCTGATCACATAAAATAATGAGCTTATATGCTCCTGTTTTTGAATTGATTTGTTTGAAATGAATTCTACATAATCATGGATGCATGGATGATATGCATGAGTTTGAAACATGATTTTAGGGATGTTACAAATCTAACCCTCTTAAGGTGAATCTCGCCCTCGAGATTCGGATTGGCTAGCAAATAGGTGAGGGTGGTCTTTCCGAAGATCATCTTCTCTTTCCCATGTTGCTTCTTCTTCAGAATGATGGTTCCACTGAACTTTGCAGAACTTGATAGTCTTAGTCCGTGTGACTCTTTCTGCAGTCTCAAGAATCTTGATAGGTTTCTCCTCATAAGTGAGATCACTCTCCAATTGAACCTCTTCTAAAGGTATAGTATCCTTCAAAGAAGTTTCTTCCATTTCTGGATGACATTTCTTAAGCTGACTCACATGAAACACATTATGAACAGCTGACAAAGACTCTGGCAATTCAATCTCATAAGCTACTTCTCCTTTGCGACTCAGAATCTTGAATGGTCCAACATATCTTAGTGCCAATTTACCTTTGACACCAAATCTCTTCACTCCACGAAGTGGTGACACTCTAAGATAAGCTCTATCACCAACTTCATAGGTGACTTCTCTACGCTTAGATCTGCGTAGCTTTTCTGTCAGGACTGTGCTATCTTTAATCTGTCCTTAACCAGCTTGACTTTCTCTTCAGCCTTTTTGATAAGTTCTGGTCCGAACAAACTTCTTTCTCCCACACCATTCCATAGCAATGGGGTGGTACATTTTCTCCCATAGAGAAACTCAAATGGTGCCATCTCAATGCTGGCTTGATAGCTGTTGTTATAAGAAAATTCTGCGTAAGGCAGACTTTCATACCAACTGGCTCCATAGTCTAGGGCACATGCCCTCAACATATCTTCAAGAATCTGATTAGTCCTTTCTGTTTGTCCATCAGTTTGAGGATGAAAAGCAGTGCTGAATTCCAACCTCGTTCCCAATGACTCATGTAATTGCCTCCAAAAATGAGAAGTGAATTGGGTTCCTCTATCAGACACAATACTCTTGGGTACTCCATGTAAACATACAATTCTACTCATATAGATCTTGGCCAACTTAGCACTTGTATAGGTTGTCTTCACGGGTATGAAATGAGCCACTTTAGTTAGGCGATCCACTACTACCCAAATAGAATCATATCCTGACCGGGTCCTTGGCAATCCGGTAATGAAATCCATACCAATCTTGTCCCACTTCCAATCAGGAATAGGTAGTGGTTGAAGCAAACCCGTTGGTTTCTGATGTTCCGCTTTCACTCTACTACACACATCACACAAGGCAACATGTTCGGCGATGTCCTTCTTGAGATTATTCCACCAAAATATTTCTTTCATATCCATGTACATCTTGGTGTTACCCGGATGAATAGAATATGGTGAGTTGTGTGCTTCTTGTAAAATCAGTTTCTGAAGCTCCGGATCTTGTGGAACACAGATACGTTTTCCATGCCATAAAGTACCCTATTCGTCTTCATGAAATCCTTTAGCTTTTCCCTTACCAATCTTTTCCTTAATCTCTTCAATTTCCTCATCAGTCTTCTGGGCTTCTTTGATCTTGTCCAACAAAGTGGGTTGAACATCCAAAGACATTAGATGTCCTTCAGGCACAATCTCCAATCTGAGGTCTCTAAATTGGGCACACAAATCATCTGGCAATTCTCCCTTAGTGAGGCCATTCACAAAAATGTTACGGCTTAGAGCATCCGCTACAACATTTGCTTTACCGGGGTGGTATTGCAAACTCAAGTCATAGTCCTTGATGAGTTCTAGCCATCTTCTTTGTCTCATATTAATTTCTTTCTGGGTGAAGATATACTTCAAACTCTTGTGATCAGTGAACACTTCACAACGCTTTCCCAAAAGATAGTGTCTCCATGTTTTGAGTGCATGGACAACAGAGGCTAACTCTAAATCATGAGTAGGGTAGTTTACTACATGAGTTTTGAGTTGTCTCGAGGCATAAGCCACAACTTTTCCTTCTTGCATAAGTACTGCACCCAAACCATGATGAGATGCATCACAATACACTTGGAAATCCTTCTCCAAATCTGGCAGACATAAGACTGGTGCTGTCACAAGTCTCTTCTTCAATTCTTGAAAGCTGAGTTCACAACCTTCAGACCAAGCAAATTTCTTGTCTTTCTTTAGCAACTCTGTCATAGGCTTAGCTACCTTGGAGAAATTATCAATGAATCTTCTATAGTAACCAGCTAAGCCAAGGAAACTACGAACTTCTTTCACTGACTTGGGAGATTTCCATTCAGTTACAGCTGAAACTTTAGCAGGATTGACCGCTACACCGTCACCTGACACAACGTGTCCAAGAAATCCAACTTCATTCAACCAGAATTCACACTTGCTGAATTTGGCATATAGTTTATGCTCTCTAAGTTTCTCAAGTATCAAGCACAAATGTCCTTCATGTTCTTCTTTGCTCTTGGAGTAGATCAAAATGTCATCGATGAAAACGACAACAAACTTATCAAGAAATTCCATGAACACCTTGTTCATCATATTCATAAAGTATGCTGGTGCATTGGTCAAACCGAATGGCATCACGGTATACTCATACAATCCATACCTTGTGGTGAAAGTTGTTTTAGGTATGTCTTGCTCTCTTATTTTGAGTTGGAAATAGCCTGACCGAAGATCAATTTTTGAGAATACACAAGCTCCTTCTAACTGATCAAACAAGTCATTGATTCTAGGCAAAGGATGTTTGTTCTTGATTGTCACCTCATTGAGTGAACGGTAATCTATACATAACCTTTGACTTCTATCCTTCTTTTCCACGAACAAAACTGGGTCTCCCCAAGATGAAGAACTTGGTTGAATAAATCCTTTCTGCAACTGCTCTCCAAGTTGTTTCTTGAGTTCTTTTAGTTCATCAACTGACATCTTGTACGGTCTCTTTGCTATTGGTCCAGATCCTGGTAGTAAATCAATAAGAAACTCCACATATCTATCTGGTGGAATTCCCGACAATTCTTCCGGAAACACATCCGGATATTCACTCACAATTGGCACACTGTCTATGCTAACCCCCTTAAGAGATTTAGCTTACTCCCTTTTGATTCAAAGTTAGACTTGAATTTAATCCGTTTTCTTTCCGGGGTTGTGAGTGCAACAGTACGATTAGCACAATCTAGTACTCCTTCATACTTAGCCATCCAATCCATTCCCAAAATTACATCCAGTCCTTGGGAATCTAGGATTATCAGATCCACTGGAAACTTATGCTTTCCAAACTCTATCACTAGATCCCGGCATCCAAGACTTACTATCATATCTCCACCTGGAGAACTAACTTTTATTGGACACCCAATGTTTTCAGTTGGAAACCCATTTCTATCAATGCTTTTAATATGAATGAATGCGATTCTATAGTATCAAAAAGAACAAGTGCTGGAATAGAATTGAGTTTGAACTTACCAGCAACAACATCTGGATCTTCATAGATTTCCTCCACATTGATGTGGTTCACTTGTCCCTTCTGAAAAGGGTTGGGCTTGTTGGGTCCTTCAACTTTATTTTCTAGGCATTCATTTTCATAATGCCCCATCTTCTTGCACTTGAAACACTCAACCTGACTAATATCCTTCTTGACAGGCTGGCTTCCACTGCCACTTCCACTACCACTATGGTGGCTCTTATATCCACCCTTGTGGTTTTTGTACTTGTTATTGTCATGACTACGATGATGCTTGTTGTCATGATGACGGTTGTGGTTGTGGTGCTTGTTGAATTTCCCATGCTTGTGGGATCCTGAGCTTCCACTATCATCATAATGGGAACGCTTGTGAGACGATCCCGAGTTGTGCTTGTCCGAGTGCTTTCTCTTCCTACTCTCAACTTGCTTCATTTTGTTCTCCAAAATAGCAGCCTTATCACAAAGAGACTGATAAGTGGGAACATAGGCCACTGATAGCTGCAAGTTCAGTTCATCATTCAGTCCTTCAAGGAACTTTTCCTTCCTCTTAGCATCAGTGTCAACTTCGTCCGGTGCATAACGCGCCAGATTGTTGAACTCCTCAATATATTCAGCCACGCTACGGTGGCGCTGCTTCAGATTATGGAACTATTTCTTCTTTAGACTCATCACTCCAGATGAGATGTGAGCAGTACGAAAACCATCTTCAAAGATAGCCCATGTCACATCATCAATGGGAGTGGTGATCTGGAAGTTATCCCACCAAGTGGCGGCTGGTCCTTCCAACAAATGTGCTGCAAATATGACTTTTTCTGCATCAATACAGCCCACAGTTACCAAGTCCTTGTTCACAGAGCGTAGCCAATCATTGGCCACCATAGGATCAGTTGTTCCTGAGAACTTTGCTAGCCTCAATCTCAAGAACCTGGTAAGCATGTCAAAACCCGGTGGGTTGTTGTTATTGTTGTTATTGTTGTTGTTCTGGTTCTGGATGAACGTAGTCATCATTTGCATCAGCTGAGTCTGAGCTGTCATCATTTGCTGCATCTCAGGGGTGATGTTGTTGTTGTTGGGGTTGGGATTGGCACGACGGGGAGGCATCTGTGGTTTGGTCAATAGAGATAAGAATGAGATACCCATAGATGCTATTATGCACAATACATCACATAAACAATCACCAAACATGCATCACAATAATAAAGGTTCAACAACAAGATAACAAGTTTGCAAAGTAAACACACCAATAGCAAGCCACCCACATGTTTGATGGTCATTGCGACTCAAATAAAGCATGGTAAATAAATGATAAATGAGTAGTCAATACTACTCCTCGGCATCAACCTCCTCCTCAACAAAGGTAAGACCTGCATTCTCCATAGCGGTCTTGTATTCCTCGACATTGGTGGTCAAGGTCTCTACTTTGGCTTTGAGAGCCCTCTTCTGAGAACAAAGCCTCTCAATCACAGTCTGCTGATGCTCGAGCTCGAAGTCCTTGGCCTCCAGTTCTGCAATCATGTCATGAATCCTCTTGTTCCTATCTTGGACTCGCTTCTCTTGACTCTTGAACTTTCTGTCCTGGCTCTCGAACTTTGCCTCCATCTCCTTGACTACCTCATATTGCTCCGCGAAGAGCTTGTCCTTCTCACGAAGCTGCACCTGGAGTTTGTCATTGCTGAGCATGACGTTGGTCCTATCAGTGTCCACGTGCCTAAGAAGAACCTCTAAGTCCTGGAGGTATAGACGAATCGGCTCTGCTGTCTCCCTCGAAGTGTCCTCGAAGTCGATGGCCTCTCCATCCTCATCACGTCTACCGAAGGCGTGGAAGTGAGTACCTCTAACCTGTCGAGAGTGTCTCCCTAACAGTCATCCAATCAAGTCCTGCATGACTACCTCTAGGCCTCTCTCTTTGTCATCGTGCATGAGCTTGAAGATGATAGCCTTCGTGGTAGGCTCAGTCTGGCATCCGGGCTGATTGACCTTGAAACCCCAAAGGTCTTTCCTCTCAAACTTGGTGAGGGGAAGCACCATGATGGTAGGAAGAGGGAGATTGAGCAAACTAGTGAGCTCAATAATACGAGGGCCAAAGCGAGTTCCCTGGAACTCCTCAACAGTGCTGATGGTAACATTAGGCATCTATTTATAAGATAGAAAAAGTTAGAAACAACACAATTTAAGATAAAACACAAGGCAAAGCATCACATGCATATCTTTGGAAATCAAAACACACAAGTCATGGCATACATGGATCCATTACAACATCCAAGGTTCAACTTATTTTAAGCAACATTTGGAAAATAAGGTGATAAGTGGTGGTCCAACTAGCGAAGTACGCTTACAATCCTATCTCACTAGATATGTTTGCTAACACAATATTTCTAGAAGCAATCACTCTATCTTGAGCACATGACTCCATTACTAAGTCTATAATGTCCCTCTTAAGGTTTGGTTGGTAGCCTCAAACTCTTGGGTATGTTTCTTCTCTTCCTTTAGGTCATTTTGGATGTTGAGCATTCTGCACTTGACTCTATCACCAAGTTCTTTGATGGTCTTCCAAGCTGCATCCCTTGCTGAACCAAAGAATGTAGTGTGCATCACTGAATTGGTGAACATGCAGAATCCTGATTCCTTGTGGTTGTCTTCCTTGTTTTTATAGAAGTGAAGTTGCACCCACCAGTACTCAACTCCTTCATCCATCACAGGAAAACCTTTGTACACAGCTGCACCATGTATTTCCATTGCAACCATGAGGTCCTTGAGAGCCTTGGGAAATTCTGTCTCACACTCCAAAGTCATTGTCATGAGTGGTCCCTTCCTTACGGCTTCGTTGATGGAGTTCATCTATAAATAGAGATGAGAAGAAGATTAGAAAAGTTTACAAGAAGAATAGACAAGTGTAGAAGTTGTTGAAAAAATTTCCTTAGTGGTTTCCAATCCTAGGGTCATAATCCTACAGGCAACACAGTGCTCTGATACCATCTCTAAGATCCCTCCTTTATAAAGGAAAAGGATCCCTGTGATTGCAATGCTAGTCCCTGGATCAATGCTAGCATCCACAATTTAAGATGAAGTACACAGAAACAAAGGTCATTATTACAGTCATTCCAGAGACAAACATAGTCTTTACAACTTCATGGCCACAGGCCTAGTACAAGAGTTTAAATAAGTAAATAGATAACAAGTCTTCATCTTCATGTGCCACAGGAAAACATGTTGAGTGTAGACTCATGACTCCTAATCCTCATTAGAATAACCTACAACATCACAAGTTACAGCCACAGTGGGTCAATACATTGGAATAGTATTGGCAAGTGATACCTTAGTATAATTTTGGTGGACTAGATACTATATGCAATTTGGCTAAGTGTAGCTTAGGCTTGCTTTGCTCAAAATAGGTTTTGCCTATTAGTTGAAATCACTAAGTTTTCTTTGTCAAAACTTTTCCCAAGGAACCACCAATAGACATTGGGGTCCTTCGCCCTTGTTCACCCATCAGTTTTACTTAGAAATTGGGATGAGGAGATTCTTGATAGCTTCCATGTCTTGATGCTCAAATTGTCCAATACCAGGGACATGGCTAAGTACTTAGATTCTTCCATCTGCAGAGGTTGTGCACTTTCCCCACAAGCCTTGATTTTCACCAAGACAGGACCTTTCAGAAGCCTTCCCTTAGACCAAATGGACGCGCTCCAACCTATCATCCCACTACCACCAACTGTCCAAATGGCTAAGTTATTGCAACCTATATGATCCTGGCAGAGCCCATATTGCCAAGTGGCTACACTAGAAGCTTCTTAACATTTGGCCTCTCAAATCCCTTTGTTCCTGGGTGGCTTTCCACAAGTGAGATACACAAGGTAAACCATAGAAATGGGCCTTGTGTAACCACTCAACATAAACCATTCCTTCCATTCCACCCAGGTGTTTCATTCACTTAGTTGTTTTATTAGGCAAAACACAAGTCCAAAGACTTAGAAATATTTTTATCATAGCATGTATATTTCACCACCCTTTGGTTGCTACTAGCTAGGCTAAGCATGGCATAGATAAGCATCTTAACTTAGAAATTTCTAGCAATTCTACAACTACTAGGATTTCCCAAGCATAACATATAAGCAAAATATAACATGCAAGACTAGAAAAATATTTCTAATGCTTAGTATAAAACATAGGGATTGAATATCATGAAGCACCACTTGCCTTGGTAGTTTGGAGATTAGTTACACTCCTCACAATCACAATCACTATTGGCACCAAAATCTACACATAAAATCATAGCAACAAATCACATACAAAATAAATACAAGCAAAAATATATGGATGCATGCAATATGATATGTGATGATTTTCTAAACACAACAAGACAAGTTCACAGTACTGGTTCATAAACAAGTTCAAAACTTGCCAAACAACAGTTATTTAAACACTAAAACATTTCTCAAATAATTTATATACACAAAATAGGCCTACGCATGTTTCTGTAAATAAAACTATTTTAACAGAAGAAAAACATTAAACACATTGCATATTTAGAAAAGGGCTTGTTCTCCTGATTCCATTGATATAAAATTTGTCAAATTTGAACGTGGGAAACAAAAGTTATGGCTAAAACAAAATCAAACATCTAATAGATTCAAATTCTGATTTTAAATCTAACTAGCAGACACGCGGCGTGTTTCTATTGGCTGATACCGGTTCGGACGGATCGATCAACGAGAGCCACATGATTTAAGTGAAGATGCACGGCCAGATCTAGCGCGTACCCCTTCGTTAAGTGAATCTAACGCAGCCGATGGATCTAGATCTAACGGTCCGCGATCAAGCGACCACAGATGGGCGGCGCTGGCGGTGGCAACTGGCGGCGGCGAGCTCTGTATACGGCGGCGCGGTGCTACAGGGGGTTCTAGGGTCGTCGGAGACGCTTACCAGGTACGTAGCGATGCACTGATGCTCAACGTGGCGACGGCTTGGCAAGAGGCGCACGGACACGGCTGCACGGGCTCGTCGGAGTTGCTGACAGCGTCGGGCTCGGGTGGACGGCGACGTTGGCGATGCTCCTGGTCACCCTAGCATGAATAAAAGGCATCAGAAGATGCGCAAGGCTACGGCAAACACGCTCGTGTGAATCAGAGGCGAAGGGGAACAAGGGGCTCACCGAATTTAGTCGCCGGAGTTGGAGACATCGTCGGGAGCTTGCTGTGCTTGATGGAGTCGACGACCTGGGGCGATATAGGATGAACCAATGGTGTCAGAAGGTGCGCAAGGAAGTTGCGAATGTGTCTGCACGTACTAGAGGAGAAGGGGCGCACGGGGCTCACCGGGATTGGTCGCCGGAGTGAGGTCTGTCTGCGGCGGTGCAAGGGCGATTGAGGGCAGCCTGGGGGCGCTTCTGTCTGGCTTTGTTGGGGGAAATGGCCGCGAGGGGGAGGTGGTCTTATAGCCAGAGAGGGAGTGAGAATCACGCGAGGAAACGCCGGCAATAACTCGATTAAAATGCGGCAGTGAATGGCGGAGGGAACGGCCGGCGACGTGGTCATGGGCGCGATTTGGGAAAGATGATGATGAGATGGCGAGGTCCACCAGTCAGTGACCCGTTGGGTAGCGCGGGTGCGGTGAGAAAATCAGAAGGAGGGGGAAAACCCGGGTGGGCTGGCTAACGGGTTGCTTTGCTTGTTGGGCCAAAATCCTGGCGCCGACCCTTTTCCTTTCTCTTTCCTTTTTCTTTTTCTGAATGAATTTCCAGGAACCTTTTTCAAATGATTTCAAAATCTGTTTGAATTCAAATGTTTTCAGGATTTTTGTAGTGTGCACAATCACATTTCTGGGCATAAAACCAAGTGGTCATTTTGAATAAAATAAAATAAGCAGTGACATAGCACTAGTTTTAAATAGGTTTTGAAATTGGTTTTCAAATTATATTTGTTTTGAAACTTTGGTTTAAATCCTAGTAATCTAGCAATACACTCTGAAAGCAATAAGACACAAGGTTTGGTTCACTGAACATCTATCTCACATTGGAGATTTGTATTTGTTTTTAAATGTTGATCACATAAAATAATGATCTTATATGATCATGTTTTTGAATTGATTTGTTTGAAATGAATTCTACATGATCATGGATGCATGGATGATATGCATGAGTTTGAAACATGATTTTAGGGATGTTACATTTTTGGAAGCTCTTTTTGAAACTTGAAATCCCTGCTTCCCTTTTATGAAGGGCCTTTCTTCCACCATTATATTGAGTCTCCACTTTCTATCCTTAGGCACCAGTTAAGAGAGCATAGTTGCCATTCTTAGTTCTATGTGCATTGTCCCAAAACTTATTGATTGATGCATATTGTTGATATTACTTGATCTTGTGATATTTGTATCTAGTTACTCTTTTGAACTTTGAAGGTGTCCTATGCATCTATTTGCTACTCCATGAGGGACAAGCTGAATGCCACTATGCTATGTTTTATGTATGTGAAACAAACAAACGTTTTTCAATGCATGTTATTGATGATCTTTGTTTGTAGCCTTTTTCATGTTGCATGCATAGTTACTTTGTCTTACTGTTAGAACTCCATCTTTCATGATCATGTTTAGAGTTCTTTGATCCCAGATTTCAATGCTTGCAAATGGTTTGATCTTGATTTTGATGGTGCATGTCACCTCAAAAATTATTATTTTTATCACTTACCTACTCGAGGACGAGCAGGAATTAAGCTTGGGGATGCTTGATACGTCGGAAACGTATCTATAATTTTTTATGTTCCATGCTTGTTTAGTATCTACTTTGCTTTGCTTTGTCTACACTTTGAGGTGTTTTTATATGTTTTCTGGTACTAACCTATTAGCAAGATGCCATAGTGCCAGTTGCATGTTTTCTTCTGTTTTTGGTCCCAGAAAGGCAAAAAATCAATATTCTCGAAATTGGATGGAACAAAAGCCAAAGTCAATATTTTACCGTGGGGAACACGGAGCCAGAATACGAGACGGAGGAGAGCCACCAGGGGGGCCACATCCCCTGGCTGTGTGGCTAGGGTTAGCCCACGCCTAGGGGGTGTGACCGCCCCCTGCTTCGCCTCTTCGCCTAAAAAGACCCCCCCCCGCCCGATGCAAAAACCCTAAGTACCCGATCAATATTCCATGAAACCGTCTGTAGCCGCCACCACCATCGTCCCTAGATCGAGGGGATCTGAAGCTCTTCCCGGCACCCTGCCGAAGGGGAGATCATCCCGAAGGCCTTCTTCTTCATCATGTCAGCCTCCGGTATGAAGTGTGAGTAGTTCCACCTTGAACTATGGGTCCATGTAGTAGCTAGATGGTTGTATCTCCTCCTTTGTGCTACCATGTTAAGATCTTGTGAGCTCCGTTCATGATCAAGATCATCTATTTGTAATCATGCATGTTGTGTTTGCGGAGATCCGATGGATATTGAGATTACTTTGTCAGATTGATTAATGGTTTTGTCTTATTGATTCTATCATGTCTGTGTTGTTTGTGATCTTGCATGCTCTCCATTTTTAGTAGATATTTTGGCCAAGTAGATGCTAGTGACTCCAAGAGGGGGTACTTATGCTCGATAGTGGGTTCATGCCTCTATTTAATCTAAGAGAAGTGAAATATCTAAGGTTGTATATGTGTTGTTGCCACTAGGGAGAAAAGAACGGTCTCTTGTTCATGGAACAAGTGGATTGTTTACCTTACACACTTTGCTTAAAGCAGTTATCTGTTGCTTGCAACTTAATACTGGAGGGGATTCGGATGATAACCTGAAGGTGGATTCTAGTCATAGATGTAGTTGGATGGCAGTCTATGTATCTTGTTGTATTGCCCAATCAAATCTCATAGGATCATGAATGTCTAGTATTGCATTGTTATGCCTTGCCTAGTCCTGTCAATTGTCCTGCTATAATTTGTTTACCCGGCATGCCATGTTTGTTTATCTTAAGGAGAACACCTCTAGTGAACTATGGATCCTGGTCCAATCATTACCATTGATACATCTTCCATTGTTACTGTTTACTTTCTGCAAACCACTATTACCTTCCACACCATACATTTAATCCTTTGTTACAGCAACCGGCGAGATTGACAACCTCATTGTTCGTTGGGGCCAAGTCTTGAGTTTGTGTTGTGCAGGTCTCCAAGTTGCTAGCAACACCTTTGAGTCGTTTCCTTCCTCCTACTGGTTCGATAACTTTGGTTTCTTACTGAGGGAAGACTTGCTGCTGTGCTCATCACACCTTGATCTTAGGGTCTCCCAACGAAGCGCTACCACGCGCCATCACTCATGCATTCTTTCATTCTCTCCCATGCAAGCGCTAGTGGCTCACGCTCTTCCTGTCTAAAACTAGTAATATTAGATCTAAGTTGCATAGTCTTTGCAGGTGGAAAGAATTTAGTCATAAATAAATAAGTACATTCTACCCATGATGCAATAGTATTTCTAGGCAAAGATAGTAACCATTCTTTTGCTCTTCCTCTAAGAGAGAACGGAAATAAGCGCAATTTGACCACATCGGGGTCAACATCTTTAATGTGCATCATATCACATATTTTAGTGAAAGTATTTAAGTGCATACCTGCATCTTCTACATCAGAGCCTCCAAATTGATTCTGTTGAACCAAACTTAAATAGTGGGGCTTAATTTCATAATCTTCAGCAGCAATTGTTGTCTGAGTAATAGGAGTATGCAAATAATCATTGTTAGGAATTGCAAACTCCCCAAGCTTCTTTTCAGCCATACTTCCTATGTTTTTGTATTTTCTTAAACAAGTACTAATGATGATAAAGCAATAATTAAAAAGACTAACTAATTTTTTTGGTTTTTCAAATAAAAACTTAAATCAAACTAATAAAATTAAAAACGAGAATTAAAACTAGCAAGGTTCCTACTAACCTCACTAGGGTATCTATTGCTTCCCAGGCAACGACGCCAGAAAAAGGGTTGATACCTTTGATCCGGATTATGGATGTAGTATAGCTATTTTTCCTAGTAGACCTAGGTTTATCGAATCCTCGGGAAGTAGAAAGCAAAGTGAGATTACTTAAACAGACCTTCGAGAGTTTTAGAATTCCTACTGCGTTTTCACCTGACCAAGAGTTTGCGATCTTGTTGTTGTTATTGTTGACGATGGAGAGAGAGGTCCCAGGGTCTTCAGTTTTCACCAGTAGTTATGCAAAAAGATCTGATGGTAATAATAGATAATAATAAATTACTCATGTAATTGTTAGAGCAAGATAATTATATGTGGGCAATGCATCCATAAATTTTATCGCCTCCGCAACCGCTTATGGCAATAACCTACTAGTCTCATCCATAGAAGAAAGAGAACTAATGATATGCATAGTGATGTTATCGTTAATCCCAAGTAAGTTCCTCACATACAGCCATACTACCCTTTCTATCACTGAGGTTCCTATCATGTAGATCAGTCATTACTCACACTCCCTTTACCTGGATCAATCCCCAGGGTCTTGGGTACCTGACAAGTCCTTAGATTGAGGCGAGAGAGGATACTACAATCATCATGCCATACAAACTAATACATGATCCCATCTATGATAAATGACATGCACAAAAGCTACATGGCTAGACCGAAGCCCTTAGCCCAAGGAGAATTACTCACACATAGAGATGAAATCGACAATCATAAACATTGTAATAGAGATCATAGAGTTGGAGATGAGATGAGATAATAGATAATCATAGTCTTACAATGTCGCCAATTGGATATGAGATCTACAATTTCAAGTGGTGGAAGATGGCTATGGTGGTGGAGAAGGGTTTAGAGGTTTAGATATAGATATATTCCTCCGGCGTTGCGGCAGGGAGAGTTTAGGGTGAAAGAAGCGATGTTGTGGAGTCGGGGGCTTGTTTCTCATCGCCTGAAGCCTCTTTATATAGGGGTCCCTTCATGAAAGTTGTTCTATTTGACCTAAGGAGGTCGATGCAAACTATACGGCGGTGTGCCATATAGTTAGTCGTTGAACTTGTAGTTTCCTCCTCACGGCTCCTGGTTCCTTTGGTGTGTTCAAAATCTCGAATCTTTGGCATTTATGTAGTGATTCCCTTCATAATACATCATTATCTGCGCAGGCAAAAAAGCAAGGATTGCCTACCCCTTTGATCATTAGACTTTAGTGGCAGGTTTTAGAGAGATATTTCATCAAATATATGAATAATATCTAGTTTAAATGCGGACGTGGATGGCTATATTTCACAGCCATCAAGCACTAAAAGCTACCCTTGTTAACACCAAACTCACGCCCTGCTATAAGAAACAAGTGACCCACCTATTAACATTGAAGTTATCCATAAGCTATTCCACATGCTCTATTTACATACCGCGGTATGTAAAAGTTACCTACCTGTTAACACTAAAGTTATCCAACTACTGGCCCTAAACTTATCAATTCTAGTATAAGTTACCCACATGTTATCCCTAAAAGTTATCCATCTGTTAGCACTAAAATTACCCATATCTTAGCACTAAATTCACACCATGCTATAGCAAACACATACTAATATTTATAGGTTACCCACCTATTAGCACTAAAGTTATCTACCGTTAGCACTAAAAGCTACCCCTGTTAACACCAAACTCATGCCCTGCTACAAGAAACAAGTGACCCACCTATTAACATTGAAGTCATCCATAAGCTATTCCACATGCTCTATTTACATACCGCAGTATGTAAAAGTTACCCACCTGTTAACACTAAAGTTATCCAACTATTGGTCCTAAACTTATCCATTCTAGTATAAGTTACCCACATGTTATCCCTAAAAGTTATCCATCTGTTAGCACTAAAATTACCCATATCTTAGCACTAAATTCACACCATGCTATAGCAAAAGTAACACATACTAATATTTATAGGTTACCCAACTATTAACACTAAAGTTATTGACGTGTCTCAATAGTAGAGATTCGTTGGGAGACCCCAAGAGGAAGGTATGATGAGCACGACAGTAAGTTTTCCCTCAGTGATGAAACCAAGGTTATCGAACTAGTAGGAGCAAGGAAACAACCCCAAGGTGTTGCTAGCAACTTGAAATCCTGCACAACACAAACTCAAGACTTTGCACCAACTTACAGTGAGGTTGTCAATCTCACTGGTTTGCTGAAAACAAAGATTTAAACTGTCAACACCCGGATTTTTAATCCCAGATGCCTGTTATGCCATACATCGCAATACCAGGATTACCATTTTTGCGAGACATAACAGATTGGATATCATAGTACATCATCCATTACAAACCATACATAAGGTCTTACACAAATAAGGATCTCATGATCTAGTCTTAATAGAATTCAAGCAGCGGAATAACGTAAAGATAACTATAGCGTGGGCGAAGCTCCATCTTCATGGTCACAGGCAATGCTAACGATGGGAGATGATCCTAGTTGTCGTAACCTTTCTGCTGTCCGTCTTCCTGGTACTCCTATTCATAGTCTGGCCACGGGAATAGCCAGGGACAAATCCATGAGTAATCTTTAAGTACTCACAAACTAGTACTAACAAGACAAGTGGTTTTGAGTAGGATATACTAAGATCTAGGGTTGTTTTGCAAAAAGCCAGATTTATCTCTACTGAGTTCATAAGCAAAGAAAGCTAGTTGAAAGTTTTATAACACCTAAGTGGGAACTTGAATTTCATATCACAACTCTGTTGTGGTCAAGTCAAAGTCATAAATCATTTCATAAGTCATTTTGAAACCATCTGACAACGGAATAGTATGGCCGCTCCAACTGTCCATAACCGCGGACACGGCTATTTGAATAGTTTGACACTCTGCAGAGATTGTATACTTTCACCACAACATTCGATACATCCATCAGGAACAAATCCTGAATTCACCATACTCAGTATGCGGATAATCAATCCTAACCTTTCAATTACACACCCTAGTATAGGCACCTCTCCTGTGAGTTTGGCCTCCCAACCATGACCAACTATCATCTTGGGTACTGTACAGGTGGACAATCTTCACAAGGTAGCCTCAGCTCAAACCTTGGCTGCAAGGGAACCCATACTAAGGTATATAAATTTCCAGTCAAGCCCTACCCAAATTTCGGGTATTGTGGTTATACGGTAAAATTGGAATGGTATCGCATACAGACAACCATCAGTTTGATAAAGGGCTAAGGCTCATGCCTTAACATTTTTATCATCAAAATCATCTGGTGTTTAGGAACATATGTCAAAACATTTTAGTAGAATGACTCATCATTCTAAGGTTTTCATAACCATTTTTACCAAGTATTTCCATCTAAAGTTTATCACGTTTTATGCTTAGCACTAGCATCTACAAGTGGAATAGATACTAATGAGGGGTGATAAGCAATTGGATCTATCTAGGTTCAATCTCATGCCTCAGGATGACATCAAGATTTCTAACTTAGGCCAAGTTTTATGCTCTTTATGCTACCTTCAATTAACTTTCTAGAATCTATAAGTCAATAAGTAAACTCTAAGAGAAAACTTTGATAAAGAAATAAAGTATTAAGCATTGCAGGTAAAACTAGGATTGAGTATCATCAATGGGTATAAGCTTGCTAAGTGGCAAGTGTTTAGATTGCTCAGTTAATAGCTTGCTAATTCAACTAGTAGTATTAGGCTTGCTAAGTAAGATAACTTGCAAGTTGTAGCTTGCTCTTGCAAGTATTGGCTTGCCTTGTGCAGAGCAGTGGTTGAAGTTCTCCTCGGCTTCTTCCTCCTCGTATCCTCCTTCCTCCTCGTATCCTTGGTCGGTACTAGCGTCTATAAATAAATACGAGGTACACAATCACCACACAATTCTTAAATACTCTATTTAGCACACAAAGGTTCACATTAGATGATCTAGCATTATCACTAACATTACAACCATTAAGGCAAATAGTTTCATTTTCTTTATTTTAGAAAAGTAATTTCTACTCATTGAAAAACTACTTAATATTTAATATTCTCCAACTCAAACATGGGATCATGTTGACACATGTTATCACCACATATTTCAGTACATGGGAATGTGATTTAAAGTGGTGTCACAATTTAATAAGGTTTAACCTTTTTATTTTAATTAATTAAAGTGACTAGAATGGCCTATTAGGCATTCTTTTATTACTTGATCATTATTTCTGCAAGTAACCCTATATATTTTTATATAATCTAAAATATATGGTTAAATGTGATTTTTGAGAGTTGGAATCAACTCAAAAGCTTTTGTGGTTGAATTTTGAAAAATATTTGAATGCAGAAAATCTCATGCCTTGTTATTTTTGCTATGGGTGATCTACAAATCTAATTGGTTTGAATCCAACGGGCTTGGATTAAACACTCCAGTACCTTTCTAACAAAATTGGTTTCATGCATTTTGGTTTAGTGAATCGAGCTGGGTTGATTTTTGAATTTAGGTACAGAACTGCTTTTGAAACTAAATGAATAAACCTAAGTTTGAATTGTTGGGTCGCGCGGGAGGTTTAACTTTGCCGGCCCACTACGCACAGCGTGCGCGCGGGCTGGTTAAGTGAATGACCCCACTCGTCAGTGAGACAGCGAGTGGCGAAGCGGTATGGGGAGATGTGGATCGTGCGATCTAACTCTAATCCTATGGTCATGGTTCATCATCCACGCCTGAATAGGACGCGGCGCGGTTGAACCCTAGCGCGGCCAGTGGGGGTCAGTGGGGGCTCAACGGGGCTCCGGCGATGGTCGTCGATGGGGGCGAACGACGAAGTCGACGATGGCGATCTTCCTGGTACCGGTAGCTCCTCCTGGGGCAGCTCCAATCGATGACGCATCTCCTCCTCTGCAGCAGCAAACTCCGATGAAATTCTGGCCACCTGGGGCTTGCCTTGCTCCGGGGGTGAGTGGGTGTGATCATTGAGAGGTGGGGAGTGAGATGGTGTGCTCAAATCGAACGGGGGTGGCCTCCTTTTATAGTATCTGAAGGGAACCGACGGACGCGGGTGGAGCTCGTCGTGGTCATCGGCACAGCATGCTAATGGCATGGGCGATGATAGGGGGCAGTGAGTTGCCTCCTGGTGAAGATCAACGGCTTGATGGCGCGGCGTGGGCGGTGAGGAACGGTCGGAACATCGCGGTGCTCTAGGCGGGTCCGACGGGGATTTTAACGGCGCACAGCGTCCGTGGTCCGCGCGGCGGCGAACGGGGTTGTCTGGCGGGTTGCTGGGGTGCTGGCGATAACGTACGCAAGCGGGGAGGGCGGCGCACGGTCTATGGGCTGGTGTCGTGGTTGACGCTCTCGGCTCGCTCGCAGAGAGACTGGGCGCGAGCTTGCCGTGTGGTCCAGGGGCTGGCAAGGGTCGGGGCTTGGACAGGGGGTGGCGATGGACGGTGCTGCGTGTCCCAGACAAGGTTGGCGAAGCTAGAGCTTCTCCTAGCTCGCTGGTGACATGGGGGTGGCAAGGGTGCTCTCGGCATGGTCACCATTGATGGCTATGCATGCTCACAGTGATGCTAAAGCTAGTTAGATTAGTTTGACCATCTACTGAGAGTGTAGAGTGAGCTAGAGAAGGGACAAGGTTGACCAAAATTACTACTACAAATAGTGCTTGATGTTTGTTTGTTTGCTGCAAACAAGGTGTTTGATAAAATGGCCGAAAGAAATTCAAATTTGAATTTTGGATTCAAACTTGGTGGGTTTGCTAGTCACATACTAGGGAGTCTTGGGTTAGTTGGATTGGTCAAGGGGCACTGGTTTGGTTGGGTTTTGAAAATGTGTGATCTTCACATATGTTATACATTCAATTTTGAAATGTGATTTAAATCAAGTTGCCAAATGTTTCTGCAAGTTTGAAAGGTGGGCTTTGATTCACTTTTACTTGGTCTTGCAAGGGGTGAAAAGAAATGGAAAAGTTTCTGTTTGAAATCTTGGACTACAAACACTCAAAGTGGCCTAGTGAGTAAGATTGGCAAAAATGACCATTTGTTTTATTTGATTTGTTTTTGATTTTCTATTGATTTGTTTCTGCTTGGAAATGTTTTAGATAATGTTATTTTCATCTTTAAACCATTCCTTGCTATTTAGGTTAATCACACAAGTTCATTCATGCATTCATACAATCATCACATACACACATGCATGCATTTGATTTTTATTTAATAAAAGTTTTTTTGTTAACCCTAATTTTAGTGATTAGAATTTGATAATCATGATCAATATTTTTGGGATGTTACATAAAATTACAGTGTGGAAGGTAATGGTTTCTTGCAGAAAGTAAATGGTAACAGTGGATGATGTAACAATAGTAAAGATTGGACCGGGGTCCATAGTTCACTAGAGGTGTTCTCCTTAAGATA
Source organism: Avena sativa (assembly GCA_916181665.1). Classification (NCBI taxonomy): domain Eukaryota; kingdom Viridiplantae; phylum Streptophyta; class Magnoliopsida; order Poales; family Poaceae; genus Avena; species Avena sativa. The sequence goes on along the minus strand of OV702294.1, from coordinate 156,403,071 downwards.
AATAACGTAACATGATGGGTAAACAAATTACAGCGGGGCAATTGACAGGAACTGAGCAAGACATAACAATGCAAACACTAGACATTCATGATCCTATGAGATTTGATTGGGCATTACAACAATATATATAGACCACCATCCAACTGCATCTATGATTAATAATCCATATTTAGGTTATCGTCCGAACACCCTCTAGTATTAAGTTGCAAGTAATGGATAAATGCATTAAGCAATGTGTGTAAAGTAAACAAACAATACAATTGTTCCATGAAATAAAGATTGTTGTTTTATCCCTAGTGGTAACAGCACATCTATAACCTTAGAGATTTCGGTCACTTCCCCAGATTCAATAGAGGCATGAACCCACTATCGAGCATAAATACTCCCTCTTGGAGTCACTAGCATCTACTTGGCCAATATAGCTACTAGAAACGGAGAGCATGCAACATCTCAAACAACACAGACATAATAGAATCAATAATCAATAAGACATGATAGAATCAATAATCAATCTGACATAGTAATCTCAATATCCATTGGATCCCCGCAAACACATCATGAATGATTATAAATAGATGATCTTTATCATGAACGGAGCTCGCAAGATCTAAACATGATAGCACAAAGGAGGAGAAACAACTATCTAGCTACTGTATGGACCCATAGTGCAAGAGTGAACTACTCACGCATCATACCGGAGGATGGCATGGTGATGAAGAAGGCCTCCGGGATCATCTCTCCCCTCCGATATGGTGCCGGGAAGAGCTTCAGACCCCCCTCCCCCCGATTTAGGGACGATGGTGGCGGCGTCTATGGACTGTTTCGTGGAGATTTGATCGGGTGTTTAGGGTTTTTGCATCGGGGGGCTTATATAGGCGAAGAGGCGAGGCAGGAGGGCGGCCAGGGGGCCCACACCCTATCTAGACGCGGCCTAGGGTGGGCCCGCACCTAGGGGTGCGTCCATCTTGTGGCGCCCCTCCGGTCGCCCTTTGGTCTCTGTGTTCTCCTCGGTGAAATATTGACTTTGGCTTTTGTCCCGTCCAATTCCGAGAATATTTCATTACTAGTTTTTATGAAACCAAAAATAGCAGAAAACATGCAACTGGCACTGTGGTATCTTGTTAATAGGTTAGTCCCAGAAAATATATAAAAATACCTTAAAGTGTAGAGAAAGCATAGCAAAGTTGATACTAAATAAACATGGAACATAAAAAATTATAGATATATTTTACAACGTATCAGTTATCCACTTGTTAACATTAAAGTTATCCATATATTGACGTTGAACTTACCCGTGCAATATAACAAAAAAAATGGTACATCCTAGTGTGTACTCCAGTAGTATTAGTTAACCATCTGTAGTATTAAAGTTATCCATCTATTAACACTAAAGCTAACCGGACCGACGGCTGCCGGGCTCGAAGGCCGCGTCGGAAGATGGCATAGAGCTGCCCTTCATTTCCCAGATAATGCTCGCGCAGCAGCTTCGGCGCCGGGAGATGACGCAGAGGTTGGGAGGGAGAGCCGCCGGCGATGCAGGCACGGGAGAAACTGGATCGAGCTGAGGGGCGAGGTTGGGAGGGAGCGCCGGTGATGGGCGTCGGCGGCACAGGAGGGACGGTGTCGGCGGCGTGGGCAGGGGTTGGAAGAGAGGAAGTGCATAGAGAGAGTGCTTCGCCGAAGAAAGGAGTAAATCCTGGGCGCACCCAGTTGTGTACCACATAAAGTGCTCGTGGGAGTATACTTTTTGTATGTGACGTTCGATTCGGATCGGACGCGCCGCCCTGTAAGGCGTCTGTCCGGACGGCCGCCGCGCAGCAAGTACTAGTGACATCAGTAGTTTCATACTACATGAAAAAATACATCCACACATCTCTACCTAAGAAGGAGGGTTATTTACTTGTTATATCGTGGGTAACGTACATATAACGTATATATAATGGATGAGTAACTTTTGTCAATATAGGATCTTGTTTCGAAGATCTCGTTGCGAGTAGTCTAACATTAAAAACGGATTTTTAATTAAATAAATAATTTGAGCTAAAAAAATGTTTGAATTTAAATTTTTATATTGAGCTGCCTGCCGATCGAACTGATCAGCACATGCGTCGCCTGCGCGCGTTGCCGCGCTTATATGGCCCGCATGTCTAACCCGTCCGAGGAAAGCAAACTAACATGCGCCTGCTGTATAATCATAAACCGAGAGACGGCAAAGCGCCGGCAGATCGACTTTTCGGGGTGGTTGAGGAGGATATACCCAAAGCTGTATGCAGTAGTTTTCCCACGTTCCTTGTCGCGCGGCTGGTGGAGTGGATACGCTAGTATACTGCTAGTACAATACATAATGTTTGTGATCCTTGACTCCCAGTACCGTCGCAAGTTGACTAAATACTTAGTATAGTTCAGACGGGAACTATCGTCATCACTTACATATTGTGGACGTAGAGATCTCCACGTATCCGATTCACAATTGTCTGGCTGCTATCTGCTTCCTAGCTAATGGTCAGGTCCACAAGTGATTCTTCGATCGTAGTAAGCATCTTTATTTTTTGACTGACTGACTGGTCCACTCCTAATTCTCGATCAGCTCTATAAATGCATACTGTAAAGCTTCCCCCATTATCAAGCCGATCGTCATGGCAGCTCAGGTAGTACCACTACTCTTATCTCCACAAGCATTATTGCTCTATCTCTTGCTCCTCCCTCTCCTCCTCTTGCTGCAACGACGACGCTACTTCGCAAGCGGGCAAGCAGCAGCAGCAGCGGCCCATGGCGAACGCCCCCCACCTTCGCCTCCGAGCAAGCTCCCTCTCGTCGGCCACATGCACCTCATCGGCTCCCACCCTCACGTCTCCCTCGCCGACCTCGCCGCCAAGCACGGCGACAGCGGCCTCATGCTCCTCCGCCTGGGCCAGGTGCAAAACCTCGTCGTGTCCACCCCGCAGGCCGCCGAGGCGGTCCTGCGCACGCACGACCACGTCTTCGCGTCCCGCCCGCACAACGCGTTCGCCGACACCCTCCTGGACGGCTCCGACATCGCCTTTGCCCCCTACGGCGAGTTCTGGCGGCAGCTGAGGAGGCTCGTCACCACGCACCTCCTCAGCGTCAAGAAGGTGCTCTCGCTCCGCCACGGCCGCGAGGAGGAGGTGCGCCTGGTCATGGCCAAGATCCGGGACGCGGCCGCCGCCGGCGACGCCGTGGACATGACGAGGCTGCTCGCCGCCTACACCAACGACATCGCGTGCCGCGCCGTGTCGGGGAAGTTCTTCCGGGAGGAAGGCCGGAACGATCTTTTCCGGGAGGTGATCGACGGCAACGTGGCCGCGTTCGGTGGGTTCAACCCGCAGGACTACTTCCCGAGCCTGGCCAAGGTGGATCTGCTCTCGCGAGTGCTGTTTTCCAAGATGCATCTGCTGAGGAAGAGATGGGACGGGCTGCTCGACAGGATCATAGACGACCATGCCAGCAAAGCATCGCTACAGGAGCAACACGAAGATCAGGAGGCGGCAGACTTCGTCGATGTGCTCCTCAGCCTTCAGCACGAGTACAGCCTCACTAGGCAACATATCAAGGCCATCTTGATAGTAAGTGCTTCCGCCACCCATCTCCTATTTTTTGCAATTATTAGTGAAATTTCTTATGAACATGGAACAAACATATACTCCATTGATCTAATGCTTACTTCATTGATTCCGTAAAGGACATGTTTGTGGCAGGTACAGACACGTCATACGTAGTCCTGGAGTTCGCATTGGCCGAGCTCATGCGCAAGCCACATCTCATGGCCAAACTCCAAGCTGAGGTTAGGGACAAGACACCCAAGGACCAACAGATGGTCACAGAGGACGACTTGGGCAGTATGCCCTACCTAAAGGCCGTCTTAAAGGAGACCGTCCGGCTACATCCACCGTTGCCGCTTCTCCTCCCACATCTCTCCGTCGAGAAATGCGTCATCAACGGCCTTATGATCCCCGCCGAAACCCGTGTCATCATCAACGTCTGGGCTATTGGTAGAGACACCGGATCGTGGGAGGATGCGGACAAGTTCATGCCTGAAAGGTTCGAGGGCGCAGAGGCCCCCGACTTCAAGGGGAGGGATTTCCAACTCCTGCCGTTTGGGGGTGGTCGGCGGATGTGTCCCGGGATAAACTTTGGGATGTCCACCGTGGAGATCATGCTCGCCAACCTTGTCTACTGCTTCGATTGGGAGCCTCCTAGTGGAATGAGGCATGAGGACATCGATATGTCAGATGTGTTTGGCATGACGATTCGTCGAAAGAAAAAGTTACTTCTTGTCCCAAGATCACGGGAAGTTTAGTGGTGCATAACTTTTGTGCACATGTAAGTGTAGATGCTATAATATACTTAACAGTGTTGTTTTATCTCCCGAACTCATATTTTAGATGTAAAATGCATGGTCATTCAATATCTTTTATTGGAGCTTGTTCCTTTTCTTTGTATGGATCTACACATATCAATCAAAGAATTAGCAATAAAATAGCTTGCTGCAACTAAAATTACATACAAACATATAGGCAAGGCAACAAAAAGTTAGCTCACCGCCTCAAAGATGTTCCAATTGGAGTAATTCCCGTTCAACCAATTTTCAAACATATTAGTAATATTGGTTAGAGGCAGAATATTATAAGTGAAATAGATCATGCGCCAAATTAATCGTGCAAAAAGTGCATGAGAGAAATAAATGTTCAGCAGTTTCATTGCTATCACAAAAACAACACTTTTAATTTGACATTCATTCCAATTTGTTTTTGCCAAGTTATCTTTAGTTAGTAAAACTTTATTACTCGGTAACCACATAAAGGTTTTGATCTTAAGCGGGATCTTCAATTTCCAAAGGTATTTACAAAGAAATCTTGTATCATCATTCATTAAATCCAGACACAAAGACTTAAAAGTAAATAGACCTGAAGTGGTTAGTTTCCAAACAAACTTATCTTGAGTATCAGTGAGTTGTACCATCATCAACCGCTGGCATAAGTGCAACCAATCAGTTCATTTCGTACCATTTGACACCCTCCTAAAACTAATATTAAGTGGTGTTTGCGCAAGAACATTGGACATAAGTATATTTTTATAATGTACAATATTATATAATGATAGATACTGATGTCTAGAGACACCTCACCCAACCATACTTCCTCTCAGAAGCGTACAGCTGTTCCATCTCCAATAACAAATGAACATCTACTAAAAAAATCATATTTTACATGCATTAGGCCTTACCAAAAAGGAGAATCCATAGGTTTAGCAGTAACATGTGCTAGAGTTTTGTTTTGTAGGTAATTTTTTAATCAATTCTTGTTAAACACCTTGTTCGATAAGTAGTTTAAATAGTCATCTGCCAAGTATTTAAATTCCGGCACCTCTATACCTAGGCCTCTCTATTCTTTTGGTCTACACATCATACCCCATTTAGCCAGACGATATTTTATCTTCTTTTCATCCATTTCCCAAAAGAATCTAGACCGACAGAAATTGAGACGTTTTCTAACTCCTTTTGGTATCTCTAAAAAAAAGCATAAACATGGGAATACTAGAGAGGATGTTTGCCTTGCCAACATCCTAACTTAGACATAAAGCGAGTCTCTACTGAATTTTACTCGGAGTTTTTAAGTTTCCTATAATAGATACGTATTCCAAGATACCTAACAGGCAATGAACCAGACTCATAACCAAAAATTCGTTTATACTGATGTTCCAATTCCTTTGCTTTACCAAAACAGAAAATTTTACTCTTATGAAAAATAATTTTCAAACCAGATAGTTGTTTGAAAATACAAATAATGAGCTTCATATTTACCTCTTTCACTAAATCATTTTTCATAAATAATATTGTGTCATCGGCGTACTGCAATATAGAGACCCCTCCATCGACCAAATGAGGTATGAGTCCCCCAACTTGTCCATTTTTCATAGCTATAGCAATAAGGACTGCCAACATATCAACCACAATATTAAAGAGTATAGAAGAAAGCAGATCACCTGGCGCATACCATTTATCGTTTGAAAATGAATACTAACAACAAGTTGCAAATTATATATAGCAACATGCATCTAGGCAATACATGTACGTGAGAAATTCAGAAAACAGGTACGTGATAATATTTCCATATGTTTATGAATTTACTTCGTCCTTGAATAAACAATCATGACATTGGTTAATGAATATGTGATTTATTTGTGAAAATCGTTATCTCTATGAATTTATTCTAAATAAGCCCTAGTCAAAAATCATGTGAGGAATGCATATAAGTTAATGACTAGCACATGTATTGATGGATGATCATGTTTTACGGATCATTTACATGGAGATGTCGATCAATGATATGGACACATGTTAAAGAATATGGGGTTGGACTGACCAATGACGAGACACTATGAGAATATTGTATTTTTTCATGTCATCAGTTCATCTCATACAACATGTATGTTCATTAATTAGATTCGAGATCTTCGTATGTGATCGAGATGTGTAAGGGCTTACTTTGGGCTATCAAACTCTACACCATAATTGGGTAGTCATAGAGGTAGCTTTACGGTTTGTCAAGGAACATGCTTTGCGACATGGTTGATCAAGATGTAATTTGCCCCTCCATAACAGGAGATATATATCTTGGCCATTCGAATGACCAGATCTAGAAAAATCTGTGGTCGTGCTCTTGGTCTAGTGTTAACCGTCTTTTAGAGATTCTGACTCATGGAAATCGAGAAAGATGATTGAGATAGTAACAGGGATGACAAGTTCTCACCTTGAGCTTAATCAACATTGCGAGGCAAAAGAAACAAGTACATAACAAGGACACTAGTGAGCTTTAACATCATCACTAGAAGACAAGGTAGATCGCAAGTAACTCTTTTCTACTCATATCTTCATATGACTCTTAATTTTGGTTGACATCTCTATATCATAATTAGGATCCCAACCATTAGCCACAATGTCCTTAACTATTAAGATAACCTTGTTAAGTTCACTCACCCTTATGCGTATAGGTATCCGATACTAACCCGTTTAGTCAAGGAGAACCGATGGCGCCTTAATTTCATAGACCCCCCACCAAATGTACAAGACATGGGACGATATAAGGTTTAGTTGGGAGGGCAAGTTTTAACTAAATATTTGTGAGGGATCGTTTCACTTCTACCATCAAGCATGCATATTAGTAAAATAATAGGAATATCATTCACATGGTTGTGACACAGTATGACCCATTTCCCCATGGATCCATCGCCATAGGACCTATCCACCATGATGATCTCTATCTTCATGATCCATATGTACACCATTTCTCTAAGTGATGTGTTCTCCAAGAACTAATACAATCTATTACTCCTAACAACTAGTAATAAAACATATAGTATTATGTGGAACCATCACAAGTTGGCACACATGCAATTACAATAATATGACATCATATTTGGCTCCAGCCATTTTTCTTACTCATGACTCTTAGGTCTTGAAATATTATACACATGCATCACATACACATTGGGATATACTGTTCAAAAAATTCCTGCAAAAATAAATTAGGATTTCTAACGTCGAAACTTAAATCTCTTGAAATTCTATTTTGCAATCCAAATTTGACAATTTTAGAATTTCCGGAACTAGTAAAGTGGGTGAAATTCAGATGTAACCTTTTATATAGACATCGATCGATATAAAATTTACCTCAATCAGATTCACATGCAAAAGGTACAGATGTTTTACCAAGACTATACAAATTAGAAATTATCCAAATTGGTGGTAGATCCAATCTACTATCCCGCACATCTCATCTTGGATCCAATTCAATTAATCAAATTGATCTTCTCTTGACACAACTAGATTTACACATCACAATCTATCACGATGTAGGAAACTGATTGATAACAGTAAGCCATTCCAAGATCATTGCACCAAGATCACGAAACTATATCATAGATCAATCTAAATTCATCATCATACAATCTATCATATCAATAATACAATCCATCACCATATGCGTATATCCCTAATCTAGAACTTGATAGCACTGAATTTGATACCACTGAAGGGATACGGTAGGCTACACTAGCGCAAATTAAAAATTTCTACCCTGTAAACCAGGAATGTTGCAGTTGTTGATCACATGATTACCACTAGATGCGCAGTTGCAGAACTCGATGAAGCACGTCGGGGCAGTGTATATGATCTACTTCCTCATCCTTGTCACCTCATACCATGAACAACTCATCTCGTGCGGCTCGTCCAAGTGCTACAAATACATCACCTCCAAGGTATCCACATGTGCAGAGTGAAAGTGTTACACTCGACTGTTAGTTCCTCTCATGGAACTTAGGCGTTAGAGGTGTGACGACTAGGTGGAGTGAACATCCCTAGTCAGCATGCTCCACCCTCTCTTATATAAGCTTCCATAATGGGTTTCTACATTATAGGCCTATTAGTATTCCTATGCCTGGTATAATTCAGATCAAATCCGAATTAGCCTTCCACCCCTTAAGTGTGTGACCCATAAGTTCATGCACGTATATACATTACATGAGTACTTCTACTCGGACAATAGTTGGTAGAGGCCTCTAGCAAAGACGTAGCAACTCCTGCACGCGCACAAAGATCATATCGAACAAACCACTTCAATATTAGGTACATGCTATTCTATTTACCTCACGATATTTGGTCTAGCTCCAAGATGCCCTCTCTTTATCGATAGTGTGATTCAGAATACCTTAGTAGGTTAAATCTTAACCATAAGTAACACTACCATGCATTTCTGGATCCGATCACTCGAGGGGCCTCGTGATATATCTCTCACAAAGACAGTGAAAAAATCTCATCTTGACTGACGATTCCTTGCAACATTCTTTATGACAAACCCATAAGCTACCTTTATAACTACCTTCTTATGGTGTAGCGTTTGATAGCCCCTAAGTAGATTGATTCACATCTCGGGTACATGCTACAATCTTAGGTCTAAGGACAAAGTGTACATGTTGTGTAGAGATATTGTTATAAGTAATATTGTTATGTCTGGTGTTGGGTCAGTCCAACCACATGTTCACAACATGTGTCGGTTTGACATATCCATGTCCATGACTTGCTAAACACAGTCATCAACCAATACATTTGATGTGTGTCCTCACATGAGCTCCGACTAGGGGCAAATTTAGGACAACCATTCAAGTAAAGAGTTTCACAACAATTCACGTAATTGCCCATCCATACAAGTTACCTTAATAGATATTCAAGGAATAAATCATGGATACAATGAAGTATAATCATATTTATGATTACCTATAAGACATACTCTTACACACCCGGCCTCGTCCTCTTTGCAAGAAGAAAGGCATGGCCCTCTGTCGTGCAAGACTGAGACGTTATGAAGTGGATGTCCACCTCCGACATGGGGTTGACTGAATGGTGGACTAGTGCGCCGGAGCCAACTCTAGGTATGGTAGGTTTAGGTTGTGGCTTGATGCCAAGTTTTGGCGTTTTTCCGGGAGATGTAAAGGAGTTCTTCGGGCCGAGCTACTTTCTTGCCTACTGGTGGTTCTCCCCCTTTTGCTCTAGTGGCCAGAGCTGTTGGAGGAGGGCGGCCATGGCAACTCCATGAATAAGGACCTGGGCGTCCTCCCCCTTGTGGTGCCTCCTCTGCTTCTCCCTCCCCTGTTGGCTGGCCTTGGCGGCGAGGGACGGGGGTGTGAGATCAGGTCTGGGTGCTGGAGGGGAGGAGGTTGGGAAGTTTTTCCTACGGCGGTGCTTGGGCGCGGCACCGACGGGGAGTTGCCGAGCTTCTGCACTATACCTCCATGGAGGAGGAAGACAAGGAGTGTTTCAGCGACGTGCTTCCCCTGGAATAACCGCTGTTGTGCTTCGGGCCTCACTCAAGGTGAAGCGGCTTGGTTCTCCCTCCTCTTGGCCGGCCATGGCGGCGAGGGAGAGGGTGGAGAGCTTGCTGCGACGGCGGCTAGAGTGAGGCATGTAGTGGATGGGGCCGTCAGCTTGTGTTTCCCCTCGAGTGTCACCTTGCCGGCAAGAGGGCCGGTGCTATCTGCTCTCTTGGGTGTAATGGTGTAACATCCCAGCATTTAGGAATCAGCGAAGGGTAGATTTAGGAAATTGTGCATATGCATGCATTCATCTGCAAAATGTGGGTAAATTTTTTGCCAAATAAAAACTTAAAGTGATCAGAGTTTCTTTCACTCTTTAAGTGTAGGAATAGCTCTGGAGAGTGATCATTATAAGTTTTGACATGATCTTTATGAATTAGTGTGTTTTGGGGGAAAGAATTTGAATTCAAACTTGAAATTTGAGTTTATATTTTAAAGATAAGAATTATGATTTAGTAATATTATTTAATCAAGAAATAATATATAGTAATAGAAACTCTAAATAAGAAATCCAATTAAGCAAATGAATATTTATTCCATATCTTTATTCCATAAATAAGTTACAAAATGTAACTCATTAAGACAATAAAGAATCTTTACAGAAATGAAATTACAAAAAAGGAATATATCTCTATTAATAAACTATTACACATTTCTTACAAAATAATAAAATAACAATTACAAAGGAATTTAACTGTCTAAAAGTAAACCTATACTAATATTGAATCTTCAAATCATGTACCTATAAAATAAAGAACAAACAAAATGGAAATGAAAGTTAAAGTATTAATTTTACTCTAAGTAGAGAGCAGTGAGTTGCACTGCTCAAGCTTACATCATTGAGTAATCTTTTAGGGGCAAGTTTCACCAATATGAAAGAATTCAATCTTTCATAATAAATAAGCCATAAGTCAAATGATCACAGTAAGTAAAGGGGCAAGTTTCACCAGGAAGGTTAATAGTAAAAAGATCAAAAGGTAAAAAACCTCACTGATCTCATCCACAACCATGCAGTAGACACACAAGCATCTCAATCACCAAACTGCATGGGTGTGTTGTCGACACAGCCACAACAGCTCAATCAAGTAAAAGGATTAAGCACAGCAGTGGGCAAACACTAGTCCATCTCTACATTTCCCATACCACACAAGAACAACCATCTTAGAAAAGACAAGTTAACCACCAGCCAAAACCTCATACCAGATCAATCCAAGCATCACCAGATGGCGACATAAGGAGGGGGAGAATCAGGTGGACAGCAAGGCCAAGCTCACAGGAGCTAGGAGGAGCAGGGTTGATCAAGGCCAAGCACAGGAACCAGGGGAAACAAGAACAACACTAGGAGGTGAAGGACAGGATCAGGCCAGCAAAACCACAGGACATCAAGCCACCACAATCATCAACTTTTTTGGTGAGTATCATAAACATCCACATGATCTGTTCATCTTATCCAAACGGAAAATATGTGTTGTTTCATAAGACAACCTCTCAGTGATCACCCAAGTGGGGTGAACCTATCCTAGAGGATTTCAAATATAAAGTCCAGAACCAAACTCTACCAAACACACCAAAATCTCAGACCAGCCTCATAGATTTGGTGATACCAAAAGCAACTTATATGTTTCATCATTTGTTCTTATAAAAATCTGGGCACATCTCCAAGAAAGAGTAGCACCTCAGATCTCATAAGCTACAAACAAATCAACTAACTTAACCAACTAGGATCCAAGATCCAGTAAGCAACTATGATGCCTTAGCCAATTTTGAAAGTGATAGCAATATAGGAATCTAGTTCCTAGAGCCTCAGACCAACATCATAGGCATAAACATTAAGTGAAGCTTTCAACTTATTGTTAAGTATCTATCCCAATCTCAAGTACTGACCACAATAAAGCCATCAGAAGAATCAACTTGTGTCTCATACTAAGATGGTGTCACAAGAATAGATCCTACAACCAAGTCACTAATTATCATTTCCCTGAGATTATACTCAGAGATCATTTAACATATTCAATTATCTTCAGAGTATCATTAGACTCTAATGATTAAGTTCAGTCTATAGACAAACATACAAGCCAACAATCACTGATGCAGTGAATCATCACTGACAGTGTTACTGTCAGTATCAAGATACTGACAGAAGGTGAACACGCTAAGCAACAATATCACCAATCAGAGACAAAACTATGAACCACTAGCATCAGATCAACATTAGCCTCAGATCAACAACAACATCACATAATCAAAGTATGACAACAAGCACTGAGGTGCAGAGAACACGATCTTCACTGAGCATCGCTACCAGATCATAGCATCATTTTACAAGCACACAGGGATGAAACCTAAAACCAGGGATGAACCCTAGAATCTGTGATGAACCCTAGAACCACTACAAACCCTAATGGAGGATAAACCACTAGTTACACACCGAGACACTCGAAGTAAACAAAGGCACAGGATATCACAGAGAAACAAATCACCGATGGTCCTCGCTGAAGAATTGAAGAGGAAGCAGAGGGTCCGAGGAGCTCGTGGTGGCACGGGGAGCACCCCAGAGGGCGCTGCAACCCGCACCAGCCACGGCGGTAGCCACAGCAGCGCATGAGCACTACACGTCACCACGGGAGGATCGGCGGCGGCGTTAGCAGCACCACCCCAAACCTTATGGTTCGGGAAGGGGGCTAGCCTGGCCATAGGAGGGCCCAGAATCAAATCGAGGCGGATCAGATGAAGGAGCATGGTCGACAACCTCGCCCTACACCATGACAGCGGCCAGGGAGGACCAGGATGGCGGACATCGTACGGCGGCGGCGCCAGCAACCATGGGGTCGAGGAGGAGAGGAGGTGAGGACGAGAGAGAGAGAGAGAATTGGCCAATAGGGCCAGAGCCCTTCGGGGTGACCTTTTGGTCAAGCCACTTGGGCTAGATTGGCCCAATAAGCCCAAAAAGGTTTAGCCCAAAACTTAAAAGAAGTTTTAATAATTAATAAAAGACCAAAATACCCCTAGAATTAAATAAAATTCTATAAAATAAAAAAGAAGTCTAAAAATTGCAAATAATATACTTTTAGATTCATAATAATCCAACCTTTTTAGATAAATTAAAAGATAATTTATATATATAATTTTTAGTCAAGAATTTTATAATATATATATTCCTTCTGGAATTTTAAAAAATTAAAGAAAGAGGATAAAAATAAATAAAAATCACTTCTATGATATTTTATTATTGTATAGAAAAATACTAAATAAATATTTAAAGTTATCAGAAGAAATTTTATTGAAATGCTAATTCTTAAAAAGGAATTATTAAATAAATAAATACAAGAGTTCCTAATAATAAATAAAACCTTTGGATTTTACTCTATTAATAATATATTACATTATAAAAATAGTGAATGTAATATTTATAGAATATTAAAAAGTTAATCTTTAAAATAAATTTCTTTATTATTGAAGGAAATTCCAGAAACTAAAATATTGGGTAAAACACACAAAGAAGATAAATAATAAATAATGCATTGCATTACTATGCATATTCATTTTGCTTCTTTAAATATTGTCCTTAGCGGGCAATAATGATGTTTTGTAGAAATATAATCTCAAGGTCCAGTGCAAGCATCCGACTTCACTACCTTGCAATCACAAGGCAAGTTCATCACTTGCTCATGTCCTTTTGAAGAGTCCTTACAAAAGTATTTACAAATTGTGTGTTATCATCTATGTTTAAGTAAAGAAAATAGTATTTTCTTAAAAAAAATAAAATGATGATATCATCCTAAGTGATGATATAGAGAAGCAATAGAACTTAGGGTTCTATTTGCAACAGTGATAATCGTCTAGGAATTTAACAACCCCTGACATCAGTGATTCTAGTGCCGTATATCATGCATTAACCATGAGATTTGGAATGGGACGGGGAAGTCAGCTATATCTTCTTCCTCTCGCATGTAGCCGGATGTGCAGGTCGTGGCTATTATCCTTGTAGCGTGCATATTAATCTGTAATTCGTAGAGGATATGCAGCATATGGGTGGGAACCCTCATCGTCCCACGATAGTGGCTTTTAATGGTTTGTACAAACCATTACCGTAATTCAATGGGTGGGCATGATGTACACCAAGGAGGCATGCGAGGTCGCGAAGGGGGCAGTGATTGGCTTGGATCACCTACTGGGCCCCACATCATGGAATTGTGGACGGGAAAGTATGCTCGGTTGTGCAACAAGGAGTTGATCTCTCATGGGTAAAGTAACGCACCTCCACAGAGTGTAAGAACTGTAACTTGTTACTCCCTATTCCGGGAAGGAGCTATGAACGCGGCAGGAAAGGAACTCCATGAAAGTTCTGGTAAATCCGTGAAGGCTGATGGGCATAGTTTTTAATAATAAAATAAATCTTTGAAGAAAGATTTACGAAAACTGCTTAGTGCCAAGGACTTATAGTCAGAGGTGGTAGATAGAGCATCAAACTTCCCACCTTGCATATAATAAACTTGATGGGTAATGTTGTTACTCACCTTTTCCTTTGATACCCTGCTTAGACTCTAAGGATCCTTAAGATACTCCAATGTATGCAACAGAATGTCAAGATGATGTCTTCTACGAGGAGCCTGACCTGTCAGGTGGTGTTGAACGAGTGGATTACGAGATCCGATATGGATTAGACGGCAACGAATCAGCTTAGTTGCCCTAGTTATTAGTAATCAACGGAGCTAAGCAGCATGAACCTTATATAATAAGTTGCTGAGCTCAACTCTTAGTTGTAGTTGTTACTTTTAACTTCCGCTGAAACACTTTATATTTTGGTTTGTAAGTTGAATCTTCTGAAGTCTTGAACTTCTGGTATTGTAATATTAATAATGAGTGTATGTTTGTAATATGGACCCGCAATGTTTCTGTTGTACCACTCCGAGGGATGTGATATTTACGGAACGGTGTTCTGTGGATGTCATGTCAACGACTATAGTATACTACACATGCAGTGGTATGCTGGGTCACCGCAGTTGGTATCAGAGCAAATTACTTTGACCTTAGGTTGGAAACCTAGTAAAGGTATTACCTGTAGGAGTGTATAGCAACGATAAAGAATTATCTAAAAGGGTATAATGGGTATTCAAATAAGAATATTCTGTTATATGTTTTAGTGCGATGATTCTTTGTTATGATGCAATATATTACTAGTTACTAATTAAAATATTTTTGATATACAGATTTATGGCACCAAAGTTTCCAAAACAAACTTTGGTATGGAAATAAGAGACTCTCGATGACTACCAAGGATCATTCACTGATCAGCTTCGACAACTTTTAAGGATTTTTAGTTGTCCAACTAGAATTCCGGTGAATACCATAACTTATTATGATGGTCGTATGTTATCCAAGTATCGTGTGAGTATCCAACTTCCAGAGGATCTTGGATTATATCACAATCTACCTATAGGTGAAGGTAGGAGTCATTTAGCAGCATACCATGTTGTTGTTATGGAGGCAATAGCCAATATCCAGGAGCATAAAGCCAAGGAGTTAGAAGGAAGCACATTTTCTGTGATTCCTCATGACTCTATAGACTCGGAGCCAGTACTGGATCATCTTACTTTGGTGAAGAAGCATCCTAAGTTAGCTTCCAAGTTTATGGATCGATATCGAAAACTTGTTGCGTCTTTTTATAAGACACATCAAGTTATATTTGAAGATAAAAATGATATGTTAGAGGATCTAACTGATCCCGAAAGAAGGAAATAGTTAGCATTCCCATTGGAGAAAGAAGCAAGGAGTAGGACGAAACCAATCTTTAAGGACATACCCATAGATCCTGAATCTTTTACACCATATCCTTATTCAACCAGACCAGAATCTACCCATGATCATTATATATGAGGTATCCTGTACCACAGGGTTCAGAGGAAGGGTCTGATTCAGAACTTCCTATCAAGAATTCTGGTGGTTGGAGAATGGGATCACCTGAGGGATCCCAAAGGAATCAGATGTCTATAGATGGGTCTGACAGAGATGTTGGACAATCCAGTTGGATGGGTGCAAGAACCAATCCTAGTAACAGTAGTAGAAATACCATATTCGTAGATGATCAGGATGAGGAATAAGATCCCGAGGAGAGAGTGTTTGAATCATCAACATATTCTCAAAACTCAGGGAATATACATTATCCAGTGTTTAATTATCTTGCCCAACAGAGCACCTAGGGAGCAGCAGAATCTGCGTATTCTGTTGATAACTCTAGGAATGATGCTCAAGAGATGCAAGTGGGAGATAATGCTGAATAGGGTTCTGAATACTTTTCAGCTGAGCTGGATAGAGTCAATACACTCAGGCTGAGTAATGACTCAAGTCCTGATACTTCAGATATTGAGTATGTTCCTTCTAGAAGGTCATTTGTTCCACAAACCGTGCGACGAATGTTACGTCATCACGGTTGGACTTCAGGCATGTATGATGAGCGTCGCGTATACTAGAAGCAGGTTACTTATTAGGAAGTATCGGGTACGGCGTATTGTAATCCGAGAGAATGATGTAGCTAAATAAATGAGGAAGTGTTGTTAAGTTGATAATGTACTTACATGGTACATGTTGTAATGACTTTGTATTACTAAGTTGTTTGTAATGTATAATATGTAAAATGCAAATTTGGATTTTGATTTCCATTGTGTGACTAGTTCTGTGCGTAAACTTGAGCTCAGAACACATGTGCATGATGTAATTATGAGTATTCGCTTTATGTTGCAGGACTAGGGGTCATGGAAACGGGGGTAGAAACCGAATCTGAGAAGCAGCGCATGGAGCGCGAGGCCAAGGAGAAGGCAGATGAAGATGCCAAAAATCAGGGAACATTACCACCACCACCAATGAGGCTGCTAATGGAGCAGAACTTTATGCAGTACATGCAAATGATGCAAGAAAACCAAAATAAGTTCATGGAAGAGCTATTGGGTCGAGCTGGAAACCAAAGAGCGCCTGAAGGTGGAGGAGTGAGTCTTTCCGACTTCCGTAATGCAAGGTCCTTACCTTTTGCATTAGCCCCTGAACCAATGGATGCAGAAGATTGGCTAGCAGATACGGAGAGAAAGCTAAACACTATATGTTGTAATGATGAGGAAAAGTTGAGGTGTGCGACTCATCTTTTGACAGGACCTGCAACATCATGGTGGGAAAATCAGTTAGCCATGCAACAACCAGGAAGAGAGTATACTTGGGAAGAGTTCAAAGCAGAGGTTCCGTGAGTATCATGTTCCTGAAAGTGTGATGGAGTTGAAGCGTAGAGAGTTTGAGGAGCTTCAGCAAGGTTATACTAGTGTCATGAAGTACATCCAGGAGTTTAGCCAGCTGTCTCGTTATGCAGAGGAAGAATTCAACACTGAAGAGAAGAGGAAGAAGCGTTTTCTACGAGGGTTAAATCCATTCGTAAGGATGCAGTTGAGGTTGGCCAATAAACAAACTTATCAGCAGTTACTGGATGCAGCCATCACTTTTGAGGATGATAAGAATGTTCAAGAGGATAGAAGGAAGAGAGCCAAGAAAGATACAAAGAGGATTCAAACAAGTAAACCTAAACCCAATCTGGAGTTCAAACCCAGGAGTAAAGCTTATAGCAACAATAACAATAACAATAACAAGGGCAATGGTGGAAATCAGTCCAATCCCCGGAGAAATGTTATATGCAAAAATTGTGGACTTCCAGG
Organism: Avena sativa; assembly: GCA_916181665.1. Lineage (NCBI taxonomy): Eukaryota > Viridiplantae > Streptophyta > Magnoliopsida > Poales > Poaceae > Avena > Avena sativa. Next base: position 156,385,489 of record OV702294.1, on the reverse strand, counting down.
GCATTTCCAGAGAGAATGCAAAAAACCAGTAGTTATTTGTTACGGTTGTGGCCAGAAAGTTCATATCAAGCCGGATTGTCCGAATAAACCACCGGGTGGTTGGCCTACAAAGAGTGGAGTACAAGCCAGTGGAGGTAATGGACAGCCCAATCAAGGAGTAAATTATGTCAAAAACAACAATGGCAAGAGGAACAGACCCACCGGGAAGCTAAATTGTGCAACTTTGTAGGAGGTGGATAACTCAGAGCATGCAGTGATAGGTACGTTCAATATCCTTACCAATCCCAGAAAAGTTCTATTTGATACTGGTTCAACTACTTCATTCATTTCTGAAGAATTTTGTGATAAATTCAGGATTAGAAGGGCAATGTTAAAAAACCCTATGACCATGGTGACGGACGGGGGAAATGTAGTTGCCACATTAAACAAGATCATGTTATCTCAATCTGTGGTTGTACATACTTTGCGGACCTTTATGTGATTCCTTTGAAGGGAATTGCAGTAGTGCTGGGTATGCACTAGATGACTGAACATGGGGCTCAGATTAATTGTGAGGATAAAACTGTCTCAATCAAGACTCCAAGTGGAGCAAGGATAGTCTATCAAGCAGATAAGCACAGTCATATCATGGTGGATCTTTAGTTGAACTCAATGAAGGAGGTCAAGTTGGAAGATATTCCTGTAATAAATGAGTTTCCAGATGTTTTTCCAGCAGAGCTACCAGGAATGCCACCAGATCGGGAAATAGAGTTCACTATTGATCTAATTTCGGGTACAACACCAATAGCTCAAGCACCATATAAGATGGGTCCAAAAGAATTAAAAGAACTCAAAGAGCAAATTGATGAGTTAGCCAGAAAAGGATTCATTCAAGAAAGTGTATCCCCATGGGGAACACCGGTGATTTTTGTAGATAAAAGAGATGGAGGAAGAAGGATGTGTGGGGACTATAGAAATGTCAACAATGTTACCATCAAGAATAAGTATCCATTACCTAGGATTCAGGATCTGTTCGATCGAGTTAAAGGAGCTGGAGTATTTTCCAAGATTATCTGAGATCTGGATATCATCAAATAAAAAATAAACCGGAAGATGTTCCAAAGACAACATTTGTCTCAAGGTATGGACACCATGAGTATCTTGTCATACCGTTTGGATTTACCAATGCAATCATTTGAGAATAGCATTGCAGATCCTAAGAGAACATAAGCTTTATGCTAAGTTCAGCAAGTGTGAATTCTGGCTAGATAAGGTTGAATTCCTTGGTCATGTGATCAGTAAAGATGGGATTGCTATAAATCCATCCAAAGTTCAATCGGTATTAGAATGGACTGCACCAACCAATGTGAAACAAATTCGAGGTTTCTTGGGAATGGCTAGTTATTATAGGAGGTTTATTGAAGGTTTCTCCAAGATAGCTGGACCAATGACCAAGTTGTTAAGGAAGAATACACCATTCATCTGGGATGAGAAGTGTGAAGGAAACTTTCAGGAGTTAAAGACTAGATTAACTACTGCTCCAATCTTAGCAGTTCCTGAAACAGGGAAGGACTTTATAGTATACTATGATGCATATAAAGAAGGTTTAGGTTGTGTGTTAATGCAAGATCGGAAAGTAATTGCTTATGGATCAAGACAACTGAAAACACATGAAGTCAATTATCCAACTTATGATTTGGAGTTAGAGCAGGAGTATTTGCTCTGAAAGGATGGAGACATTTTCTTTGTGGAGCCAGATGTGAGTTATATACTGACCACAAAAGTATCAAATATTTCTTCACTCAAAAGGAATTGAATATAAGACAGAAGCGTTGGTTAGATCTAATCAAAGATTATGATTGAACAATCAATTATGCCCCTAGAAAAGCAAATGTTGTAGCGGATGCTTTAAGTCGTAAAAGTGCAGATATTCAACCTAGCAATCGGGAGCTACCAAAAGAGTTACAGATGGATTTGGAAAGATTAGAGGTTCAATTTATAAGAACAGCAACTCTTGGAGGATTAGCTACTATGCAGATAGTTGCAGAACAAAATAGTGATCTCAAGCACGAAATTTTTAGACATCAAGTAGAAGATCCTTTTATTACTGAAGAAATTCGGAGGATATCTCAAGGACAAGCATCAGTTTTTTGCCTAGGAGATTATGGATCTTTATGGTTCCAAGATCGTCTTTGTGTTTCAGATGTGCCTGAGATTCATGAAGTGATACTTCGAGAGGCACCTGAGACATCATATTCCATTCATCCAGGAAGTACTAAAATGTACATGGATTTGAAAGAATTATTCTAGTGGAATAACATGAAAAGAGTTATTGCAAAATATGTGTCAGAATGCCATACTTGCCAAAGGGTAAAAGCTGAACATCAAAGTCCATGGATTTGAAAGAATTATGGATTACTATGCATATTCATTTTGCTTCTTTATATATTGTCCTTATCGGGCAATAATGATGTTTTGTAGACATAGAAGCTCAAGGTCCAGTGCAAGCATCCGACTTCACTACCTTGTAATCACAAGGCAAGTTCATCACTTGCCCATGTCCTTTTGAAGAGTCCTTACCAAAGTATTTACAAATTGTGTGTTATCATCTATGTTCAAGTAAAGAAAATAGTATTTTCTTAAACAAATAAAATGATGATATCATCCTAAGTGATGATATAGAGAATCAATTGAACTTAGGGTTCTATTTTCAATGGTGATAATCATCTAGGAATTTAACAACCCATGACATTAGTGATTCTAGCGCCGTATATCACGCGTTAACCATGAGATTTGGAATGGGACGGAAAAGTCAGCTGTACCTTCTTCCTCTCGCATGTAGCCGGATGTGCAGGTCGTGGTTGTTATCCTTGTAGCGTGCATATTAATTGGTAATTCGTAGAGGATATGCAACATATGGGTGGGAACCCTCATCGTCCCACGATAGTTCTAGCATCTAACGGTTTATACAAACCTTTGCCGTAATTCAATGATTGGGCATGGTGTACACCAAGGAGACATGTGAGGTCGTGAAGGGGGCAGTGATTGGCTTGGATCACCTACTGGGCCCCACATCATGGAATTGTGGACGAGAAAGTACGCCCGGTTGTACAACAAGGAGTTCATCTCTCATGGGTAAATTAACGCACCTCCGCGGAGTGTAAGAACTGTAACTTGTTACTCCCTGTTCCGCGAAGGAGCTACGAACGCGGCAGGAAAGGAACTCCATGAAAGTTCTGGTAAACCTGTGAAGGCTGATGGGCATAGTTTTTAATAATAAAATAGATCTTTGAAGAAAGATTTACGAAAACTGCATAGTGCCAAGGACTTATAGTCCGAGGTGGTAGATAGAGCATCAAACTTCCCACCTTGCCTATAATAAACTTGCTGGGTAACGCTGTTACTCACCTTTTCCTTTTATCCCCTGCTTAGACTCTGAGGATCCCGAAAATACTCCAATGTATGCAACAGAATGTCAAGATGATGTCTTCTACGAGGAGCCTAACCTGTCAGATGGTGTTGAAGGAGTGGACTGCGAGATCCGATATGGAGTAGACGAAAACGAATCAGCTTAGTTGCCCTAGTTATTAGTAATCAACAGAGCTGAGCAGCATGAACCTTATATAATAAGCTGCTGAGCTCAACTCTTAGTTGGAGTTGTTACTTTCAAGTTCCGCTGAAGCACTTTATATTTTGATTTGTAAGTTGAATCTTTTGAAGTCTTGAACTTCTGGTATTGTAATATTAATAATGAGTGTATGATTGTAATATGGATCCACAATGTTTTTGTTGTACCACTCTGAGGGATGTGATATTTACGGAACGGTGTTCCGTGGATGTCATGTCAACGACTATAGTATACTACACATGCAGTGGTATGCCGGGTCACCGCAAATGGCGAGCTCCGACCCATGAAGCTACGAAGAAGCAATGGAGTTGGGAAGCAATCTTCTTGAGCACCACCTCGGCGGAGGGTGATAGCCGTCCGACGTCCAAGGCCAGAAAATGGACTATCCAGAAGCCAGCGAAGGGTCCCGACATTTATCAAACCTCCTCGATGAGGCCCTCTCGAGAATGGCGGACGCATTTCTCGTCTGCACGGAAGCAAGTGGTGTTGTCCCCACTTCCTGGTTTGACGGTGGTGAGCTCGACTTCCGGCTCGGCAGTGGAGAAAGAGAAGGACTGGATTGTTTTCTTCTATCTTTCAGTGAGGTCTTTTCTGCTTTTTTAGGGACCTATGTTTTTTTTAAAATTTATGGTATCCTTTGTAATCAGTTGTACATCCACCGCTTGGATTTAATGAAATCTTCCAATCCCTTTGGGGACCTCCTTGTTCAAAAAAAGAATGGTGGACTAGTAGGAAGATGTGGAGGCATGATCGCCGTGTGACATCTCGGCGATGATCTCCTTGGGTTTTGGTGCATATGGCTTTCGGAGCTCTTGAACTTCTTTTTTTTGTTTCCAGTTACCATGTTTGTGGAACGACACACATGCGACATTGTTTCTAAATATTTCATGAACCACGTACCTTATTCTTTTCCTAAATCTAATGAGAGCATGGTTCGCTCCCGAGAGCACGCACACGATCCTCAAGTAAGTTGTCAGGCCATATGACAACTGGGCGCCGACAACTTTGTCTTTTTCTTTTGCTTTTTTCCTAGCAACTTTCTATATCGTCGGATCTTGATCGTACGGTGCCAGATGTGTTCGCGCCAGGAGCTAAAATCCTCACTTTCGCTCAATAGCACAGCTCTTTTCTTTTTGAGACTAGGTTTTTTTAGCAGAACTTTTTGAGAAAAGGTGTAAGGGTATCTATTCACATGAGGGTGTAATATTTGATATTTGGAAACAAGGCCCAGATAGATTCGTCTAGCCCAATAGGAGCGTCCTGCCTGCCAACAAACTACACCGTCGGAAAAACACAAGTGACAATCACAATACCAGATAACACATGATAATGTAGTAGATCTAATCGATCCCTAAATATATGCCTTGGTGTGAATGAGCTAGCTAAACAAAACAAAACAAAAACCTGCAGATCGAGCAAAACTCAACCACAACCGGAACGGAAACAGAACCAATATCAAGCACATATACTAGATTAGCCACCACCCTCGTCGGTCGTCGCCGGCCGTGTCATGCACACAGAGATTATTCTTTCTTGTTGTTGCTCTCACTTCCTCGTCCTTGTCCCGGACATGGCTTCTTCCGCTGCTGCAGATAATAAGATGTAAAGATTAATCCCAGAGTAAATCTGTCAGCAACCGCAACGGTGGCTGGAAGACGACACCTCGATCTACGAACAACAAAGCAACTCCCTAGCTGCTAGTTAGCCAAATTGATGTGTGCAAATCGCATTCTACATACTCCTCTACGAGTATTAATAAGTACGTGAAAAGCGTCTCTGGGTAACGAGTCAGGAACGTGCATACATTGATCTGATACATACATATACCTGACGCTGCTGCTGCATTCATGCCAAAAAACGATCATAGGCAAGAATGGTCAGCGTGGCGACGACCAGGCTGCTCGACACGATGACGCAAACGGATGCACAGACGTGGTCATTCATCATCCTAACTGCAGACATTATTCATGCATGCATCACGTACCAGGTTAGAGCGACGGAGATCAGAACCATATAAGAGAAGAAGCACCGACCAGAGTTACACGGCGGACTACTCACCGATCTTCTCTCCCAGTCCCAGGGGCAGCGGCGGAGGAGGGGCCGGGGTCCATATCTCGAAGCGCAGGTAGCAGCTGGAACCCAGGACCGCGGCCACGCGTCCTTCCGCGGCGTACCTCGCCCAGCTCTTCGCCATCGACAGCGACGCCTCCCGCAGGCAGCCCACGCACTCCGCCGCGCCGCGGTCCCTCGCGCACTGCGCCAGCACGCGCACCGTGCGGTTTCCGGCAGTAGCGTCGCCTTTGCTCGCCGGAGTAGTGGTGTCAGCGGTGGCCACCGAGCCGGTCGCGGCCCTCGGGGCCAGGGACTGCGCCAGGGAGATGAGTATCCGGACGCCGGCGACCTCGGGGCTCGCGACGGCGTCGCCGGAGAAGTGGATCACCGCTCCCATGTCGTCCGCGCCGGAAGAAGAGGAGGTGTTCGCGGCGTCGGTGTAGCCCAGGAAACAGAGATCGTCCCAGAAGCCGGCGCGCCGGCTGGCGTCGCCGCACTGGGCGGTGATCTTGTCTCCCGCGTCGGACAGGCAGCGGCGGCACTGCTCGGGCGCCGACTCGCCGAAGCAGAGGCCGCGAACCAGCACGCGGTCGGAGGCGGCCCTTCCGGCGGTCTGCAGGGAGGCGAAGCCCGTAGGCGCCGCGGCTGAGGGGAGGTCTGCGAGGAGGTCGAGGAGGTGCCCGCGGAACGCGCTTCCGCCGTCCGCGGTGGGCGTCGGCGGCGGGAAACACTTGGTGGTGTAGAAGGTGCTTGCTTGTCCGTCGGAGCTGCCAGCGATGGCTGTCAGGGCGACGAGGAGGAGGAGGAGGTGATGGGAGAGCTCCATTGCCGATGCCACGATGAATAACACTGGCGATCAGCGAGGAGGAACCGGGGAGACTGAAGCTCTAGCTGCGCTACCACTGTACAAGCTGGGCGAGTGTCCGGCCGGTTATTTATGCGGGCGACTCCGCGTGACCGCGCCCAACGCTGCTGCATCGGTCGAGGTTGCTACGCATTTTCCTTGCCACTCCGTGCAACGCGCGCGACGACACGTCGACACCGACCATCATCAGGGCTGCACCTGCACTTGCATTCACCTCACCTCACCTCACCGTGGTAGATAGATAGCTCTCCCACTCTTGCTATTTCTATGCAACTTCATTTGCCATGTCCTCCGACACACCCACTTGCATTCTCTACTCCATGACATGGATGATAGTTTTTGTTCCTTCCTTCTGACCCATGTATAAATGAGTTGCGGGGAGTAGTTATGATAAATGATTTACACCCATTCTTTTTCATGGGATTTCAAAGTTTGATGTGTTTTATCTTTTGGAATGGAAGTCCTTTTTTATTTATTATTAGTTTGCATTGTGCTCATGATGATGGGGACTTTGAAACAAGTCCAATCTTGAACACGTTCTGGTATTTTTTTGAAATTTGAATTCTAAAGCATGGTGAAACTAAAAGCAACTACATATAAAACTATGATACAACCTTAAATTCATTTCATGTCATTTAGATAAACTGTTGATAAGGTTGTGTGCATAAATTGATGCAGAGGCCAGGGCTTTACTCCCCGTTTTGAAAAAAAAAAGATAAACCGTTGATAAGGAGATTATCTCGGATGTTTCTCCATACTCCATAAAAGTTGTGCTTCGCTCCTTCGACACCAAAAAGTTGCAAAGAAACACAATGAATCACGTTGGAACACCCTGTGTGTGACCGTGCCCAAGGCTGCATCGGTCATCCTGCACCGCGTGGTTGCTACACATTTTCATTTGCCAATATGTGTGTTGATTTTAGTTGTAGATAAAATCATTTAATACTAACAATTACAATAGAAATTTGTTCAAACTTTTGAAGCTCAAAAAAAAACATATAGGATGCTTTTCCTTGGCTCCGCCGCTGTGTAGAACTATTACCAGGAGATCCTTACGTTTGTTGCTTTATCCATGTTGTTCCTGATTATCATTTGCTGCAAAAGGATCACAAATCCAACTTCCAACTTAAAAGATAAAATAGATGCATTGTTTGGAATCATATAAAAATACATAGGTGGTGATGCATTATTGCACTTTGCCACTTTTTACTCCTAAATACATTCACTGCACATTTACAAAATGGTCACAACTTTGAGAAAAGAAACCGGATGGTGTGTGGGAGAGAGTGGACGGTTGTACACATAACAACATTGAATTGGATATGAACCTACTGGTTCACCCAAGAGGTAATATATTTCAACAACAGAATATACATAACTGATATTCATTGAAGAACTAGAGAATACATGCGCACCTATCCCAGTGGATGTGGACAGCAGGTGGTAGAAAATGCACTGTCGACCTGAATCGGGGCTCTGGCGAAAGCATTGCGAGCGCCGCGGTGGTTTTGCCTCGTCAGTTGCTTAGGAGATTTCCAAGCAACTTCCCATGTGATATATTTGGCTGTCTGTTTCATTCACTTCTTAACCATGGCAATAAAATCTTGTACACGGAACATGTAGTATCCATGTGCCAAACCAACCAATCAGTAACATGTGCTTAACCAACACAGAAGCCTGAAGTAGCACTGTTCTTTGTTACTTTGGTTCAATTCTCATGTCGTCACGGCATTATCTGGAACTAGGGTCCCCTGCAGTTTATTCATATATTGATCTCACACCAACTTCTGATTTGCAGCCAATAATACAAGTGAAAGGCATTCATCGCCAGAAAAAAAAGGTAAACTAACATGAAGCAGTGCGACTCTTTGTCTCAAGCATTTGTGTTCTCGTATTAGTATGTCATGATAATTTATATTATCGTCTTAGTATTTCATTCATTTAACCGTGATACATCAACATAACAGACTGAACTAACTGAGACCAGTGCGGATGCGAAAAGAATTGTCCCTGGGGTATATACGCCTACTTCTCTGAGAGAGCCGTCACGTTGAAGTTGATTAACTTGAAATACTCAACCGGGTTCTGAGGGCCGAATTCAGGCCAGTTCCGCCATTCCCCTTGCCGCCTCATCTACTACACCACCGTGATTCTCATTCCCCCTCCCCCGCCTCTGTCCACCAAATCTGGCAGCTCCACTACCAGATCCGCAAAATGTGTCACGTCAACACCAGCGATGGACACCGTGGAAGCTCGTCTGTGTCTCCGTGCGGGCCTCTTGGTCGTTCTTGCAGCGCGGACCCTTGGATCTCTCGCCGGCGCGGACCGCTCACGATAGGAGTGTCGTGGGGTTGCTACGCCAAATGCCACAAGGGTGGCTTACAAGAGGTGGAAGAAGAGGTGGTCATCGGCATTTCCAGATCGAGATTGGGCACGAGTGTTTACCCAGGCTCAGCCCGTCACGGTGGAGGTAAAGACCCACTCCTTATTGGTGGAGATTATAGGATCGTCGGAGTCGGTATGGCGACTTAGGCAGAATGTGTATGGAGATTTCTTAGACCGTGCCTTCTAGGGTTCCCTGCGGAGGTTCATATAGTCAGCGTGGCTATGGTTTACAGGGCTTGTCCTTAATCAGATAAGATCCAGAGTCGTTGATTGGGCTGGATGGGCAGATAAGATCCAGGGTCGCTTTGGGCTGGATGGGCCTCTACGTGTGCACCAAGCCGTAGTTGTGTGGGTCTTAGTCTTCTGGGCTTCAGCCTTCCACATCTGAGCTCGACTTGGGCCACCTTTGTGTCATAGAGAGACTCCCTTCTGGGCCTACCTGTTAGGCATTCCCCCAACAAGGGGCATCTTCGACGGGAGGCGTGTAGCGCCCGTGCCCCCCGAATGTTGTGCGACGTGTACTTCGTGCAGTTCCATGGGCCCGGAGCGGCGGTAGAGATCTCGTTGGCCAAGACATGTCGCGCGTTGGCACCACTGTACATAGTGGAGCCAATGTTGTAGCCCGAGTCCCCAGACGAGCCTGAGAAGCAGGTGCTTACGCGGGTGCCCGTGCAGTCGATGTGCACGGCAGCCTGGAGGATATGCATCACAGTGATGTCCTGGAAGTGAACGTCGTGCAACTCAAGAAAGTGTTGACGGCATCATAGAAGCACGAGACTAACCTAAAGGCTTGGCACATCAAAGCGCTTCTCCAGGCCTACTAGACTGACACCTCATCCGATGAAGAGTAAAGATCTAGAGCCTACACGTCCAGGCGAAGAAACGCCGCCGCCCTGTGAAGTGTTGCCACTCATCGCCTTTTCATCCATTTTGATTAGGGTTAGGTTTTAGGCTGCCGCCCACATGTAAATTTGTAGGACTTGTATGTGCAAGTGATGTACTAGTTTGTGATGAACTTGTGTGCATGTAATGAAATCATATGCGAAAACTCTCGCAAATTACTATTTTAAATATCAACGAATAAAGGTTTATCCATAATACATATCAATGTGGTTACACTCATCAATATATTAGCTAGCACAAATGGATCATCTCCTTCTAGCATTAAACAATGTGGAAGAAATGTGCTCACGTGTTGAGTTTCATTTCAAGCACGTGTAGTCCACTCGGAGCAGTACCATCGTCTAATATTATTGGCTGCCTTTGGACACTAGTAATGTAATTCTCATCGCACCGATCAAATTGTTTGTCACATAAGTTGGAGTCTCTAATGAAATTTTGAATCGCTACGCAAGCAAGAATAATTCTTTCATATTTAACTAGACCATAGGAAAAATATACTTCAACATGTGCCACTTGTTTTTCAAGATACCAAAAACATGCTTTCAGGCATTCAGAAACGTAGTTGAAAATATCTTCCTTATTTGTTTGTCGCCCTTCTCAACAGGAAAATTTTGTATGTGGTATGTGTTGTTCTTATAAGGATCTAAGAAACCTTTGGTCTAGAACGTCGGGCGGTAAGGAGCTCTGCTATGGGAGGAGGTCTAGTGGAGGGGAGGAGGTGTGTCGGGGAGTAGCTTGGGCGACAGGGAGGAGCACCAGCGATGCTGGAGTGCGTCGAACCCTAGCTCGAGGTCGATGGGGGTCGGGAGCGGGTCGATGGGGGGGGGATTAGGAAGATGACCATTTAAGACCTTGCTTGGTAAAAGGGACATCTGTGGGTTCCGCTCGGCCCGGGGTGGAAGTTTAGCTATACTTTTCTTAAACGAATTGTGCATTTTTGGGTAATGTTTTGGTTCATAGGGAGGAAGTTGCGAGAAGAAACGCTGAAGGTGCTTCCTCTCGGCTGTTGTCTCGATCGATGGCTTCGGCCGAATCCCATAGCGGAAGCTGAGCGCTCGGTTGGTTTGGGTGGCTATTTGCATCACAAAGCCAAAAAAATCCCAAACAACCACCCCTTAGTCCATCTCATTTAGGCTCACTTTGACCGCCGGATTTGTTTTTGAAATGGGGGCAGAAGTTTTGCCTCAATCTATAAAATTCAGAGAGTTAAGTCAACACAACAAGAAAGGTATGTTATTACAAGCCATATTTACCGTGAATAAAATCCTACGCTTTTGTTACGATTTTGCTCAACTTCTTGGCAACCGCCACCATCCAAAGGCTTGTCTCTTTTTGGACCTTTGCAAGGAGTACAAGAGGCCTCCGTGCTTACTATGGAAGACTAGAGAATTCCTTCCATTCCAAACTTCCAAAGATACAAGCATGGCAAGAGTTGCCAATGGTATGCGGTTTGGCATAGAGTTATTCGATCGTATTTAGCCACCAATCTTTTGTAGTGAGCAAATGATACTATTGGAGGTTTAGCCCCAACCAATCTTTTTTTGAACCCCATAGGCGTAATGTGAACCGACACTTCATAAGAAGACGATTGATCGACTCCGGAGCTCTCTTACAAGCGGGCAAAGACCACAATTTGGCCATCCCCTCTTTGCTTTGACCATGGGATAGCACTACTGGAAAACACCCCTTCTGTTCAAAGTCATTCCTGCCACTAGTCCCGGTTTGTTACGAATCGGGACTCCGTAACGCCTCCAACGGCTAGTAATCGAGATAGACTCTAGTCCTGGGCCGGACTGGACCTCTAGTCTCGGTCTGTAATACGGCCCGGGACTAGAAACCTATAGCGGGTCAGCTGCTCTTTTCGGGGACCTCTAGTCCCGGCCTGTAACACGGACCGGGTCTGGTTGTTCCTCCATATATATGCAGCTTCGTGTGCACACGGCCCGAGCCATGGTGGCCATTTTACTCAAAGAAGCAAGCCGAGTTCATGCCATTTTTTTGTCAAGATTTAGTTTGCAACCCCTAAATCCAAAGTTTTAAAAGGTTAGAACTTTATCCTTTCATCTCTTATTGCTACTTTAGCTCAATTCTCTAGAAGTAGAGATATGGATTTGCATGCATGTGCTAGAAGTAGAGGATTTTGAAATGTGTAACAAATTTTGATTAGGCACAAAGTTACTGAAAATTGAAATGTGTAATTTTAGAGTTTTAGAGCTTAGAATGAAATGAGGTTTTCAGTGATAGAACAATAATCAAAAACTCTACATTTTCTCCAATTCACAAATTGGTGCATGTAAATTTTTCAAAATTCAAAATTAATGCTCTAGAAACTCTCATTATAACTTGTATTAAATTGGTCACTGGTCTCTATTTCTGATGTTGTGTTATGGTTTTAGATATACTTTTACTATAATGCAGATGGTCTGGGAATGGATGTACGGTACTGACCGACACTCTGGAGAGTTCGTTAATGGCGTGCATGAATTCATCTGTGTTGCTGATGCAAACAAGCGGAATGGTTTTGTATTCTGTCCATATAGTAGATGTAGGAATCAGAAGGATTACTCTGACTCAAAAACCCTTCATAGCCACCTGTTGAAGTACGGCTTCATGCCTAGTTATAATTGTTGGACCAAGCACGGAAAGACAGGAGTTATAATGGAAGACAATGAAGAAGAGGATGATAATGACAACTATCATGGTTTCCCTGAGTACGGAGATACTTCTATGGGGAAAGCTGAAGAAGAGACACATGATGAGCCCGCTGATGATCTTGGTCAGACCATTGTCGATGCACGAAGAGACTGTGAAAATAAAAGGAGATGGAGAAGTTCAATCACATGTTAGAGGATCACAAAAAGTTGTTGTACCCAAATTGCGAAAATGGTCTGAAAAAGCTGGGCAACACACTAGAATTGCTGCGATGGAAGGCAGAGTGTGCTATACCTGACTCCTTATTTGAAAAGTTGCTGAAAATAATGAAGAATATACTTTCAAAAGATAACGTATTGCCTGCCAGTACGTACGAAGCAAAAAAGGTTGTCTGCCCTCTAGGTTTAGAGGTTTATAAGATACATGCATGCCCTAATTACTGCATCCTCTATCGCGGTGAGGAGTACGAGAATTTGGATGCATACCCGGTATGCACCGCACTTTGATATAATATCAGACGAGATGACCCTGGTGACGTTGAGGGCGAGCCCCCCGAAAGAGGGTTCCTGCCAAGGTGATGTGGTATGCTATTATAATACCACGGTTGAAACGTTTATTCAGAAACAAAGAGCACGCCAAGTTGTTGCGATGGTATAAAGAGGAACGTAAGTCAGACGGGATATTGAGACACCCTGCTGATGGGTCGCAATAGAGAAAAATCGATAGAAAGTACCCAGACTTTGCAGATGATGCAAGGAGTTTAAGGTTTGGTCTAAGTACAGATGGAATGAATCCTTTTGGGGAGCAGAGCTCCAGTCATAACACCTGGCCCGTGACTCTATACATATATAACCTTCCTCCTTGGTTGTGCATGAAGAGAAAATTCATTATGATGCCAGTGCTGATCCAAGGTCCGAAGCAACCTGAAAACAACATTGATGTGTACCTAAGACCATTAGTTGAAGAACTTTTACAGTTGTGGCACGAACCCAGCATACACGTGTGGGATGAGCACAAACAGGAAGAATTTAACCTTCGAGCGCTGCTTTTCATAACAATCGATGATTGGCCTTCTCTTAGTAACCTTTCAGGATATTCAAACAAGGGATACAATGCATGCACACACTGTTTAGATGACACTGAAAGTATATATTTGGAACATTGTAAGAAGAATGTGTAGAATGGGCATTGTCGATTTACTTTGGCCAAGCATCCCTTAAGAAAGAAAGGCAAGCATTTCAACGATCAGGCATGTCACTAGACGAAGCCTAAGGAACCTACTGGTGCTGATATATTTGATATGGTCAAAGATCTGGATCAAATAGTAACCTTTGAAAAGGGTCCTGGCATGATAGGTCATTTTGTGAAGGTTTTTCCGAGAAATAATCAATATACCAAGTTTATTATTTTTTCCTTGCAACTATGTCACATAATATGACACCACGCGAAGGATTTATATTGTTCGGACCTTTTTTGATTTTTATGCCCGTTTTGATTTTTTCCGTTTCGAACTAAGGTCAAAACGGCGTGCAATCAGATAGGGGACGAGCTTTGTTAGAACTTGCATTGGATATCTGAAGAAACATCATATTGTGAGTCTAAAAATGATTTTTTCAAAAAATCATGGGCGTTAGATCATGTACCTGTAGTTCAAACCGAACCCACTTTCTATCGATTCGACAAACATTTGTCTTTTTCTCCCGGGAAAGACAGAAAGGTTTAAGATCTCCCGGTTGGGAGATCGTTCATGTAAGGTGGTCTAGTATTTTATAAAAATGGTATGGTAGCATTCTGTAACTGTATTTTGGTGGCTGCTTCACAAAATGACCCTTTTTTACGCTCGGAAAATGGAAAATAGCTTTTCCGTGCGATGAAAATGAGAACTTTTCCTTGCAACATTGTTCGCCATCCCAAGATCCACATTCATGCATAATATGGCATAGTATCACAAACTATGTCATGATTCTGCACATAACATCGGTCACTTGGACCGAAAGCCATGAAACCTCGAACATGATAGGTCATTTTGTGAAGGTTTTTCTGAGACACAATCAATATACCAAGTTTGTTATTTTTCCTTGCAACTATGTCACATAATATGACACCACGCGAAGGATTTATATTATTCAGACATTTTTTTAATTTTTATGCCCGTTTTGAATTTTCTCCGTTTCGAACTAAGGTCAAAACGACGTGCAATCAGATAGAGGACGAGCCTCGTTAGAACTTGCATTGGATCTCTAAAGAAACATCATTTTGTGAGTCTAAAAATGTTTTTTTCGAAAAATCACGGGTGTTACATCATGTACCTGTAGTTCAAAATGGGCCCACTTCCTACCAATTCGGCAGACATTTGTCCTTTTCTCACGGGAAGGACAGAAAGGTTTGAGATCTCTCGGTTGGGAGATCATTCATGTAAGGTGGTCTAGTATTTTATAAAAATGGGATGGTAGCATTCTGTAACTTCATTTTGGTGGCTGCTTCATAAAATGACTCGTTATTTTGCGCTCGGAAAATGGAAAATGGCTTTTCCGTGCGACGAAAAGGAAAACTTTCTTCTGCAACATTGTTCACAATCCCAAGATCCACATGCATGCACAATATGGGCATAGTATCACAAACTATGCCGCGATTCTTCACATAACATCGGTCTATAAATAGAGGGAAAGGGTTCATCTTTAGTCCCGGTTGGAAAAACCAACCGCGACTGAAGGGATTGCGGCAGGCTGGGCCAGGCAGCACTAATGATAGGGTTGAGTGTGGACATTATGTCGTGCAGCTTGTACCTTGTCCCGGATGGTGTCGCCAACCGGGACTAAAGGCATCTTTAGTCCCGGTTGGAGACACCAACCGGGACAAAACATGAGTCAGCATTAATAATAGGGGTGAGTGTCGACACTATGTCGTGCTTCTTGTACTATAAATAGGCATCCTTGTGCTTCCTCAGGCATCTCCAAGATGGTTTGCGAGAGCAGGGACACCACTACGGCCAGTTTCAGGGAGATGCCGCCAGAGCCCAGCCCTCCGGCATCTCCAAGAAACTGGACATAGAGGCACTCCCTAATATGTGAAATTAGTTAGCTCCCAGGCGTATTGATCTTGTTAGAGAAGTTACAAGCTGCAAGATGGTGTGCGAGAGCAGGGAAACCACTACGGCCAACTTTAGGGATATGCCGTTGGAGCCTAGTCCTCCGGGATGTCCATAAAGTTGGTCATAGAGGCACTCCCTAATATGTGACCACGCGCGTTTGGAGATCAGATCTTAATGGTAAGTACGAATCAGGACAACGCCCCCTTTAGTCCTGGTCCAGCCATAAAACAAGACTAACACTCAATACATTTATTAATATTAAAAAATCGAGACTACGGAATCGGGACTAAAGGCCCCCTTTAGTCCCGGTCCAACCACAAACCGGAACTAATACTCAAGACATTTATTAATATGAAAAAACCGAGACTACGGAATTGGGACTAAAGGCCCCCTTTAGTCATGCTCATATCTATCCCTATAGTACACAACTTCAAGGTCGTCTTCATCTTTGTCTTCATCATCGTTGTCGTTGCTAGGCACACACGGCTGGATCCTTAGCCCAGCCATGACATATTGTGGGGAACCTACCACTCTGGCCTCGGATTCACGACGCGTGGGGAAGGGGGCTCCCGGATGACAATGCCACTACACCTGCGGCCTTCACCACCGCCACCCTTCTTATGGCTCTGTGGCAGCTGCAGGTACCGAAGGTGAGGATGGTCTCCCCCGGCGATATAACACATCACGCTGATGATAGTCCGGTTTGACCACCACAGGAGGTGGCCAGCTTCGTTGTGGTTCACCAAGGAAGGGTCGTCACCCTCGTACCTGGCGAGCTTCCTTTCCTGCCGATTAGCAAAGAAGGCATTTCAGGTGTCATAGTTGTCGGGATCCCACTGAGGATCCATCTACTGATCCGGTGTGAGCTCGTGGTAGAAGTGGTTCGTGATGGCCGCCTGGAGTACGGAACCTTGAGGGACAAGAACCCCTCCAGCGCTCAGCATCCAGCCGGCGGGCGGCCGGTAGCCCGGCAGGCAAGGGTAGCTAGAGGCGAACGGCGCCTCGGTCTCCTCGAGGGTCAGAATGGCCTAGTAGGCGTTGTCCATTGTTGTGAGAGAGGAAGGTGTGGATGTGTGGATAGCCATGGCGCGATCGTCCCAGATATAGAGAAAAAGGGCAGGAAAATTTGGCAGGAAGCGGTGGGAAATAGCGGGAAATATCTTTTAGTCCCGGTTAGTTACTACAACCGGGACTAAAAGCTCTGGTCAGAGGGAAAGGGCAGAAAGCGGTGTGAAATGGCAGGAAATATCTTTAGTCCCAGTTAGTAAATACAACCGGGACTAAAAGCTCTATTCAGAGGGAAACAGCGGTAAAACAGATGTATGGATATTATATTAAGATTCTTTATATTTTTATGATAATAATACACATATTATTTGTTTTATTTGGATTTTTACAATAGGAGATATGATTTTCGAAAGTTTTATATTTGATTTGAATAAAAAAATGAA
This sequence comes from Avena sativa, assembly GCA_916181665.1. Lineage (NCBI taxonomy): Eukaryota > Viridiplantae > Streptophyta > Magnoliopsida > Poales > Poaceae > Avena > Avena sativa. The sequence continues at coordinate 156,368,483 of OV702294.1, read as the reverse complement.
AATTTACAAATGACACAATTTATAAATGATGCAAACAGATGTACAGATATTATATTAAGATTCTTTATATTTTTATGATAATAATAGACATATTATTTGTTTTATTTGGATTTTTACAATAGGAGATATGATTTTCCAAAGTTTTATATTTGATTTGAATAAAAAATGAAAATTTACAAATGACACAATTTATAAATGGTGCAAACAGATGTATGGATATTATATTAAGATTCTTTATATTTTTCTGATAATAATAGACATATTTTTGTATTATTTGGATTTTTACAATAGTAGATATAATTTTCCAAAGTTTTATATTTGATTTGAATAAAAAATGAAATTTTACAAATGACACAATTAATACATGATGCAAACAGATGTATGGATATTATATTAAGATTCTTTATATTTTTCTGATAATAATAGATATATTCTTTGTTTTATTTGGATTTTTACAATAGGAGATATGATTTTCCAAAGTTTTATATTTGATTTGAATAAAAGAATTAAAATTTACAAATGACACAATTTATAAATTATGCAAAAATATGTATGGATATTATATTAAGATTCTTTATATTTTTCTAATAATAATAGACATATTATTTGTTTTATTTGGATTTTTACAATAGGAGATATGATTTTCTAGAGTTTTATATTTGATTGAATAAAAAAATGAAAATTTACAAAAATGACACTAGTCCGGGGTGGTGGATGGACCCGTGACTAGAGGGTGACTGCGCGCACGAAAACGAAGCGGCCGAAAAAACCCTCTAGTCTCGGGTCGTGGATTAACCCGCGACTAGAGGGTGGGTCTTTAGTCACGGGTTAAGCCATGGCCCGGGAGTAGAGACCCTCTAGTCCCGGGCGATGGCTTAACCCGGGACTAAAGGGCTATCCCTTTATATACCGCGTGCTCGCCCCTGGCCGTGCCCACCCACACTTAGCAAATTCTACGATGAAGACGAAGATGAGAAGGTGCCAACGCAGAGAAACACAAGGGAGGTTCTGCCCGATTCCCGCATCCCCGCCCACGTCTCCGGCCGCAGTGCCGCCTAGCCGTGCCGCCGCGCGCCGCATCGCCGAGCCTCCACGCGCCGCGCCGCCCCGTCGTGTCGCATCGCCTCGCCGCTCTAGGTTCCTCTGGTCGCCCACCTCGCTAAAGGTGGTTATTAGTATTATTAGTAGTAATTTAGTTTGTTATTTGTATATATTTGTTTAAATTTATTATTTGTTTAGGGTTTGTTAGTAATTTAGTTATGTTTTTCTTAATTAGTAGTATATATTTGTTTATTTGTTTAGGGTTTGTTAGTATATATTTGTTTTTCTTAATTAGTAGTATATATTTTGTTATTTGTATATATTTGTTTATTTGTTTAGGGTTTGTTAGTATAGTTAGTGTGGTATTAATTATATATTTTTCTTAATTAGTAGTATATTTAGGTTTTTGTAGTAATATTTATTATTAGTAGTAGTAATATTTAGGGTTTTGTATAAATGCTATTATTAGTATTTATATTATTAGTATATTATTAGGAAATGTGAGTAGTATATTATTAGTATAGATATTATTATAATTATCATATTATTAGGGTTTTGTATAAATGCTATTAATTTTTAGTATATTATTAGAAAATGTTAGTAGTATATTATTAATATTATTAGTATATATTATTATAATTATTATATTATTAGGAAATGTTTATATAATATGCATTATTATACTTAGTAATATCTAGGGTTTTGTATAAATGCTATTATTAGTATTATTATTATAATTATTATTTAGTATATTATTAGGAAATTTTTATATAATATTTTTTCTAACTTGTTTAACTTTCTTTCTGTAATAGTTAAGTCATGGATCATGATTGTAGCGGTGAAGATCTTCTTTAGGGCATGATAAGAGGTAAAATTCCTCTTATTACTACCGGTGAAGATATCGAGCTCGAGGAAGAGATTTCCTCATATCTGAATTCATCCGGTGATGGACTAGAGGAAGACCTGTTGTACGAAGGACAAGACCGGACAGGCGAAGGGCAAACAAATAACAACAATGATGGCCCCTCGACAGGATCCAGCGAGGTATATATATATTAAGCCTCGTGTTACCTCTATGCATTAATTGATCTATATATATTAATCACTCTCTCTTCTTCTTTTAGCCCACCAGATCGAAGCAATCGACAGCTTGAACGAAACGATGGCCGAACAGAAAGTTGGATGGTAATCAGAGGTTCACCATCGAAGAAATAGATGATAATGGACAACCGATTGCTCCAGATAAGCACCGGAGGATGTTTACAAATCAATGCGGGGTGATTCTTAGGGACAACCTGCCGATCACCATTCAAGAATGGAACAAGTCAAAGAAACCTGGTGAAGAATCCAATAGTTATGTCACCGATGATGCCAAAGATGACCTTCGGCAAAATCTCATAGCGCATTTCATACTACCTCTAGAGTATGAAGAATTTGAGGCAGATGGTATTACCCCAAGGCCGGGTGGTCTTGAAAGAAGAGCGAAAGTCAAGGAGTGGGCTCTAATGAAGATGGTTGAACTGTACCGGAACCACAAGAAAAGTTTATACGTGAAGTATGTCACGAAAAAGAAAACTCTAGACTTCAAAGGAGCAAACGAGAAATTGAGAGAACAGTGGCCCGATTTTGTAATGTACAAGCAATCTGCTGTAGCAAAGGCATAGTCAGCAAAGAATGCGTTAAATGCTGCCAAAAAGAAATACCATTATGAAATGGGGACAGGTGGCTACAAGAGTGTCGTCCCTAAGTGGTAAACTACGAAGCGGGACATGAGGGCTAGAGGCATCACTCCTGGTGCAGATGGATGGCCCAAGAGATCAAAGCACTGGTGGTATGGGCACGGGGGATCGTTGGAACCAGAAACAGGGAAGACATTATTTCATGAAAAAATTCTAGAACCCTCCAAAGAACTTGTTAAAGCAATGAATGAAGCTCAATTCGGATTGTTCCGAACCGAGAGAGAGAACGACGAGCTGACACGCGCTCTCGGGAATCCTGAAAAGGGTGGACGAATGTAACATCCCAGCATTAGAAAATCTGAATAATTTTCGCGATTTTAAATAAAAACTTGTCAAAGTGATTGAAGCTTCTCTCAACTTGATGGAAATGAAGTAGATCATCAAGTTGACTGTGATAAGTTTCAATATGACCTTTGCTAAAATCTTATTTTTGGGTAAACATGATTTGATCTAAGGGTAGATTAAATGTAATAAAATTAAACCCTAATACAATACTTAATGGTTTATATTTGATCCTTAACTAATCATATCCTAGCATTCAATACACAACTCATGAACCCCAAGTTATAAATATAACTTAAGTAATGGACATGTAACAACTTAATATTGACCTATCTTAATCTCATCTACTTATACCATGAGTATCATGGTAATACCTGGCTTTAACTCCTTAGTGAGATTGAGTAGGAAGAAAACCAAGTCAAGATCATTCACCATATATCTTTCTTCCCATATCAATCCTTATGGAATCCTATCCTTATAATTATTGTTTATCAATGTTGAGTAATCAAATATTGATTCACAAATTCTTAAACTATCAATTCTTGACCTATCAACTCTTGTCCTTATTATAGCATTAACTTAAGGCCTATAAAGAAAGAAGTGAGAAGAGGTAAATAGTAATGCTAGTTTTAGATACCATCTATAGGATGGGAGTGATTGGAGGAAATCAAATCAATATGGTAACAAAGAAGATTACAAGGATGAATTCTGAAGATAGTTACCATGAGTAGTCCTATTGGATCAAGTAGGTATAGTCAATGAATTATATCTCTTAATCCAATAGAGCTAAATAGAAGATAATTATAATACAACGATAATGTTGTATGGAGGGAAGCCTTGATTAGACAACTGGAAGCCTAAACCATAAAGGACCAAAGGATTATAATGATCATGCCTTACTCACCAAGATTGAATGCTTATATCATGTATACGTAACAGTGGTGGATAAAACATGATTGAAACCTAGGATATCCATTTCAAGTCACATTAATATAATGCGAGGTTGGGAGTATGGGTTACTAATGTAAAGTGAATATAAGATAGTATGGTTAAGCTAAAGCTAGTGTAGTATGGAGTTATTGAAGTAGTGTTATTCCTCTTAAAGAATAGTAAGCTTTTGAGGAGAGTAGTTTGATGTATACATGTATTGAAGTAATATTAGAAAAGGATGATTATGAAAGGGTGTGATTGGAGTTAGAAGTAACTACTTATTGGATTGGAGATTATCAATAGTAGAGTAGGTGATATAACTAAGTCTGGATAAGTGAAGATTATGAAAAGCTTTAGCATCAAGCTCATTGGATTTATCAATGGGTTTAGAAGAATAAAAGGTGGATAAGAATATTTTTGTGAAGTAAAGCTCATCATGTTAGCACATGATGAAGGATATAAAGAAGTAATATATCTAGGAAAGGAATTCCTTAATTAGCAGCCCAGGATTGTGAATTATGGAAGAGAGGAAATCTAGGTAAACATTAAAACCCTAAATTTTTAACCAAACATAAAATCCATTTCATCTGAGTGATTAATCATCCTATTTCCACAATGTCTTATAGGAATAATTTCATATAACAAATCACTCAAGTATATCTTTTACACTTTCAAACCTTTAAATCATGTGTAGCACACAATTGGAAATTACTATAAACCATTATGCCCAATATGATATCCATATATTAAACACACTTAAGCAAGTAGTGAATAACTAGTTCTAAGAAAAGAATTATGCATATTCAAAATAAGAAAGGTGGGTTAAAATTCACCTCTTATTAGGTTCTGAATAATAGAATTCACCATATAAAGATTTCCTTAATATTATGAGTTAATGAGAATAAAATCTCATTAGTTAATAGTAAGGCATTCTACAATAAGTTTGTGGGTATTAGCAATTAAATTCATATCAAAAGCTCTCACAAATAATAGTAGGAAAAGTATATAAATAAAGAAAATGAAGAGAATATAATAATATATAATAAAAGTTCACAAAATGATTCATAATAACTTTATTGTTGCTGCAAGTATTCAGAAAATAAATTCCATAAATAAAAGTTCAAATTAAGTATTAAAATACAAATCTAGAAACAAAAACCTAAAACCCTAATTCTTATTTATTCCATTCAATAAATAATTTTTGTATAATTGTGAGCATTGAAAAATATCAACATGATTAGAGTAATCAAACAGTATAGTTATCTTGGAATATTTAAAATATTATACAAAAATTATGGTATTTAAAACCTTGAAGAAATTTGAATTGAAAACAAAACAGAATAAAGAAAAGGGAAAGAACCAGGAAAAAAATAGAAGAAGAGTCAATTCTGGCCCACAGCCCGCTTCTCCTCCATCTATCTAACGCTCACTAGTAGCAGAGAAAACAACCCGCTCACTTCACCATGGCCCAACAGAAGCCTGTCCCAGATACCCTTTTGTCAACCAATCCGTCGTCTTCCTCCTCGCGTCAAGCAGCTCGCTAGAGGGGTTGGCGGCCGCCCGATGCCACTCCATCGTCACGTCGCCGCCAACAGGGGCTCTACGAGGATAAGAACGCCACGCCGTTGTACCTGCTCGTCCTCATCCTCGCCATCTCTCTCTTTCTTCCTCTTCCGCCTTAACGCGAACCCTAGCTCCGGTCAGAGAGGACCGTCGTCGTCAGTAGAGGCCATCCTAGAGTCCGTAGAACATCTGTGAGGAACGCAACATCAAGGGGAGCACGAGGGCGATCGAATTTTGTCGTTCCCTTTCATCGGCCTTCATCGGAATTCTCGTCGGAGATGCCACCTCCGACCACACCAGGCCCCAACGATCATATTATGAGAATCAGGGTGAGCTCACCGTACCCCTGCACCCCTTAAATCCTTCTATCTTGCTGTTGTTTGCCATCCCGCCGTGAACCTCTGTCCGCCGTCGTGTTTGCTCGCCGTGGAGCAAGTTCCGGCGACCAAACAGGGGCGGCGCCGCCACTGCTAGGTTCGTCGTCACGTCCTCTTTCCGATAGGCCCAACCATAGCCTCACACGATCACCAAATCGCCCAAATCGAACTTGATCTGAGAAGATCAGTTCGTATGACGTCATCGTGAGGTCACGCTGGTGTCATCCTTGACCAAGTCCACGGTTGACTGGTCCACTGCCCGCGTGGCATCTGACGTGGTACTGACCCCACTGGTCAGTGACCTAGGGTAAGTTTAGTCTAGGTATAAAATTTCTATATCTATTTAGTAAATTGGTAAAACAATATTAATTCAAATATAAATATTTCCTGAAATATAATAAAGTGATTAAATCTTGTTTAATTAATAACTTTTGATTTATAATTCAGAAAAACGTGTATAATATATGAAAAATTTCAGAAAAATAAAATCTACAACTTAAAATATTATCAAATATTATTATGATAATTATTTAAATTATTACTATTTAATAAAGATTTTATAAGTAATAATACGTTGATAAATCATATTTTGATATTAGTAAATGTTAACAATATAACTAAAATACCAAAAATCTTAGAAAAATAAGAACTATAATTTATAACTATAATCATGCATCATTATTTCACTTAATTAAATATTTAATATTTATTAAGTGTTTATAACGTATTAAACATTGTAAAAATCATATCTTATTACTTATAAATCAAAAAGAAAATGTAATATATCAAAATGATCATAAAAATAATGTCTACATGTTAAAAATATAATATTCCACTTTTGAGTTAAATAAAAAGTTAAACATTTTAATAACTTGAATTTAAAGCCATTTCCTTAATTAATAATTCATATAAAGGTAAATAAAATTTGCTAATAAATCTAAAAATTAGTCAATTGAGTCTAATAAATAGTAGTAGTCTTAAATACTAATATTATGAAGTCAAAATGGTTCAACACATTTTTAAATACAATTTTATTGAATTATCCTTCAACCATAAATGTAAATTTATTTTATAAAAGGATCCTTATCTATTATAAAAATCTCCAAGAATAATCTTTTAGTGAAATAAAACCTACTCCAATATTTCCACTACAAGTCATAAACAAACCAAAACACTAGATTGAATCCATAAGTAGTTAAGTAATATTACTTTCTTGTTTCCAAACCATAACCACTCATTTATAAAATCATAAATGCTTCTATTCCCTTATAATGTTAGTAGACCACTACTCAAATAGAAGTAATGCCATTATTAAATAATTTTAAGGTAATATTATAAGATGAGCAAATACAATACCATAAGCATTACACCTTAAATCCCTCTATGCCTTTAAAGTTAACTTTAGTCTACAAAACTTTAGATATAATGTTAAAGACTACATTACATGCTTTATAGTTAACTTTGATCTGTTATAGTTAAGTCATAAAACATCTCAAGTACAAACTATTCAAGTAAACAAAAACAAACATCGACCACCGCTGACTAACCACAAGAGTTGTTTAGACCTTAGAAAAGGAATCTTTTCTTCAAAAGTTATTCGTGTTGCCCCTTCAATCAACAAACATTATAATAATATTTCCCAACTCTTAACAAATTAAATTCAAGGACTCTCATCATAATCATCTGATGACAATTAATCGTAACCACATTACTTTATACTTTACTTGTTTACTTAGGATCAATAACACTCAAGTTCTTTATAAGTGACCTTACTTGTAAAGTAAAGTTTGAAGATAAATAATTAAAATGTAAACAATCTTGAATAGCATTCCATATGTGTATATTTTATTGTTGTATAAATATGTGTTGTTCACACACACTCACAAGCCCTAATAAGAAGCACAAGTGTGAAACTTATCTAAAAGGAAAACACATTCTAAAGAAACCAATTCTAGTTTACAAACCCTAGAACAACGTTATTCCCGGGATTCGCGTTTATAAAGTGCATTACATTACTTATGCATAAAAGCATCTTGCTTCTTTAAACATTAGTCCTTACCGGACCAATGATGCCGATTTCAGATATTGGATCTTTTATATTGTCTCGAAGACCATGAGTGCATAATCTTGCAATCACAAAAGGCAAGTTTACACTTGCTCATGTCCTTTGATTATTTTCTGTAAAGTATTTAATAAATCTAGTGTTGTCATCACCTGCATTTGAAAAAGGGTCAGAAAACGCTATTTTCATAATAATATGATTATAGGTTATTTACCATGAGGTAATAACTTACTATGAAAGTTCTGGTGGTAGAGGAACATATTATCTAGGAATTAACAACCAATGTCGCTAGTGATTCTTGCGCCGTATATCACACATTAACCATGAGATTTGGAATGGGACAGAGAAGTCGGCTGTATCCTTTTCCTCTCGTATGGAGTCAAGACGACCTTAATGTGACATTGTGATTCCTTGTGCGGATCCAACATCTGGGTGGGCACCCTTACGCCCCACACTTTTGGTGTCTAGATTATCTATGGATGGTGCTTAGTTGATGGATCATTTAATATGGTACTTGCGAGGGCAGCACTAGGTCATAGAGTCTTTGGGAACTCATCATGGTTATAGCCTTCACGAAAGGGGACTAACGGAGGTGAGCCGGCCCCGAAGGATCGTGTAGACATATGAGGTCGCGGAGAGGGCAATGATTGACTTGGATCTTAGACTGGGCCCATACCAACGAAGTAAGGACAAGGTCATGACTTGGTTGTGAAACAAGGCTAAGGTCTCTCATGGGTAAAGTAACGCACCTCTGCAGGAGTGTAAGAACTGTAACTTGTTACTCCCTGTTCCGGGATGGAGCTGTGAACGCGGCGGGAAAGAAACTCCATGAAAGTTCTGGTAAACCCATGAAGGCTGACGGACATAGCTTTTCAGAATAAAAGCAACCTTTGAAGAAATGTTTACGAAAACCTGCATTGCCTATGACCTATGGTCTGTGGCTATAGATATAGTGCATCAAACAATCCTTTTCTAGTGAACTTGCTGAGTACGCTCGTACTCAACGTATCTTCTTAACCCTTGCTAAATTCTGAATCCATTAAGACAACGTCTACATCAAGTCATGCTCCAGGAATTATCATCAAAAACTAAAGCTCTTCAATGAAGTCAAGAAAGTCAACATATACATCAACTCGAGTGAAGACGAAGTTACTGATTAGATTGGAATATAATATGTAGCCATAGAACCCATTCTGTAGCGTATTGCAATAGCAGCAATGCTAGACCATTAATTAATATACTAGTCTTAATAGTATGATAGTTTTTGAGTTGTTTATTTTTTATTCTTCCTTGTAAGAAGTTCTTTCTCTCTCCTTAACCTAGAGTGTTCTCTGGATCTTGTGTAAAGAGTTGAGTTGTAACCTATAGTCATGTCTTGGACCTGCTGTGTTTCTATTGTACTACTCTAAGGGATGTAATACTAGTGAATGGTGTTTTCATTGGTGTTATGTCAACGACTATAGTGTACTACATCATGCAGTGGTATGCTGGGTCACCGCAACGAACATGAGGCAAATGCGCCGGTGTTACGTGGAAGAAACGGTTTCCCTAGTACGATGACAATTACAGAAGCCGTCAAAGAAAGAAGGACCGGGAGGCAGACCGGATCTTGAAGGTAGAGCAGGACCTAGATGAGATGAAGAAGCTCATGCAAAAAATTAGCCAAAGATCGTCAACTCACCCGCAGGCTGATGATCCTGCATTGGATCTTAGCCGGCGAAGAAGCAGCGTGGCTTCCACGGAGGTCCGGGCTGGTGATCAAGCACTGCTGGATTATGCACTGGCTCCTCGCTACCCCGTGGATGATGTCAGAGAGATGGCACAATGTGAGCTACATTAGCCAATTAACAACCTGTCCTTCAAGGTGGTGATCAGCACTGCTTTGCCTTGTCTACCTGGAGCACTCCACCATTCACTTTCGATTCCACCTGGCTATGCTCGTGTCATAGTGGATGACATAGTGGAGGATTTTACGGACCTAGAGATTTACATCGCTACGCCTAAAGGCCTTACGAAACTAGGAGATCTCAAGCGCAACATCATTCTATGGAAGAAGTACATCAAGTTTCCTGGCTCGGCGCCAAGGCCACCAACTCCGAGGAATCCAAGTCCACCCTGCCCCGATGATCTTCAACCTCCAAGTCCACCCCGCCCCGATTATCGTCAACCTCCAAGTCCACCCCACCCCGATGTCGATCGCCGTAGCAGGAGTACATCAACTCGATCTCCGCCTCCACGCAATACTCGATCTCCGCCTCCGCCTCCGTGCAATACTACCTTGTCAAAGAAATGGAAGGTCGCCGCTCCCCCACGCCCCACATCGAAGAAAGGTAAAACGGCGAAGATAGTCGACATCCCGCCGGCTCTTCCAAAGAGACCTTATGACAAGACCGATGAGGAAAATACCGCGGATGTGGATGCCCAAGTTAAGGCGCATTTTGCACCTAAAAAGCCTGAGCCAAAGCCGTTATTTGATGAAAAAACCAAAAAGTGGGCTAGGTCCTTTCTTGAGCAACCATCCCAGATATCGATGAATCTGAAATCAGACTATGATCGGGAAATTATTAAGCAAGCAAAGCAGAAAAAATAACAAGTGCAAAATGCGGGAAACAAGTTGTCCAGCTCGGACAACAGAAGATTCAATCGGTGACCCTGCTAAAAGTGATTTTAGATATCGACAAGGCCTTCAGAGCCGAAATGGATAAGGACATGCAAATAATGGACCTCAGAGCCAGTATTAATGCTGCACTAATGGGCATCACTGTATCAGAGGCCAAAGCACTTGCTACCGAAGCAAATATGTCTCTTGGTCAATATTTAGGCTATGAAGATACGTCAGTGGGTCAGATAGTACAGAAGTATGTCCAAGGGGAGCCTCTAGTCAGTCATGAGGAGGTCACGCGTCTATCCACACATATGCGAAATCTGCACACATGGTACCTATTGCAAACAGAAAAAATTCACAAAGATTGGTTTGCGGTGGACGTTAGAAAGGAGCATCACTTCAAACCATATTCGATACAGGTTCAAATGACCGAATTGTTCCAGTTATACAATCAACGCGCCCTCGACAAATCTATCATTGGTTGCTACTGTCTGTAAGTGGTTTATTTCTGTAATTAAGTCTGTAGCTTAGCTCGTTCATTGCATTTAAGCAATTATCCTGACTATATATACTTTTGTATGATATTATATTCTGCAGAATGAAGATGCTTGCATGCAAAAGAGCTAGAAGGTATGACGTTGGGTTCATTGACCCATATATCGTTAATGAATATACGTTAAAAATCACCCCAAGGACGTGGAGGAAGACCTGTGCATGTTCTTAACCGAGAATAATTTTGTCAAGGAAATACTATTTGCTTACAACTTCAAGTGGGTGTTTATATCTTGTACGTGGAGGAAGACCTGTGTACTTTATTTTTGCTTACTCGATGTTAAGTGTAATTGATGAGCTATGCATGTATGCTTATGTAAATGTCCGCAGATTCCAATGGATCTTGCTAAATATTCAAGTTGACAAGTCTCTAGTTGAAGTCCACGACTCATTAAGTTAGGACCAAGAGCATTGGAGCGACATGAAAGCAATACCAGGTCCATTCAAAGAGGAGCTAACTTATAAAACGGTGAAGAGTTTACATCAGCCACCGGGAACTCATTTATATGGATACTTTGTCTGCGAGTACATTCGCGAGTTGACCAGTGAACGGAAAGTTGATTCACATTATATTTACGGTTTGCGAGAGAATCTAGAGCTAGAACAGCGCGTACGAGCAATTCAAGAGAAGCTGGCGGGATTTCTGATGAAGGGGGTCCTTGATGTACATGGAGAACATTATGTGGATGACGCGGAACTCTATATGCCTTAGTGATCTCCATGTAGTTGATATGATATATCATCAATAACCATATAATTTCAAAACATTTCTTCCTTTTGATATGATTGAATATATGTATGCTTGCAAGGGATCGAATATTAATTATATAGATGAATCAACGTGTATTGTGTATGTACTAGCGTAGAATAAGTGTATCGAAATATATGTTTGAAATTATAGTGAAACACAAAACGAAAAAGAAACGAAATGGCAAAAAAAAAGTAAACACACAATCTCTGCCGCGACAGGAATCCTTATATTTCCGGGTGGTGTTACGACCCGGGACTAGAGGGTTTCCGCCCCCGCCTCGCAAAAACAGCCACATGGCCTTCTTCTGTCACGGGCCATAGCGAGCTGGAACTAGAGAGGGGGGGCTCTAGTCCCGATTTGACAGTCCCGGGTCTAAAACCAGGACTAGAGCCCGTTACGGCCCAGGACTAAAAGCCCGTTTTCCACCAGTATAGAATGCACATACACATCAAGCATCGGCCGACCAAGGTCATAGGGAAAGGAGGTCTGTCACATGTACACAACCCCTTTGTTAATAATCATATTCTCTGAAACATGGAACCTCCAGTTGGCAATTTGGCATCGTAAGTACTTGCCTTGGTGTGAATGAGCAAGCTAAACACATAATAAAATGAACTGAGCCCAGAACCTCATCCAAGTACGTACAGCAGGAACAAAACAACATAACACACATCATCCAAATACGTACAGAAGGTAACAGAACAACATAACACACATCTCTAGCAATCTACATGCATGTCCTCTCTACCGCAAGGATGCATGCACCGAAGTTGGTAACGCCGTAGCCAGCCAGCCACCCTCGTCGCCATCGTGTGCTGCAGACAGACTTGTACTGCTGGCTTCCGATCCTTAGCTCATCTCCTCATCACTTTCCTGCGCACAAGTGAGAATTGCTCAGATTAACTAGTAGCAAGATAATGTATGATGCAAGATAGTAGATCTTTTGCACTCAAATTAAATCAACAATTCACAACTCTTATGAATTGTATGCATGCGTGAAACTCAGAAAACAAATTGTGATAAAATGGCCGACGCTTACGCGATGGACGTTAGGAATGAAAAGAGAAAAAGGAGACTGAACGACGACACCTCTAGAAACAAAGCAGCAGCTTGTATATAGTTCTAGGTAGCCAAAGTAATCCGTGCAAATTGCAATCTACAAGCTCTCGATCGGTACGTGAAAAGCATCTCTGCGCAACCAGTCATGAACGTGCATACATACCTGGCGCTTCTGCTGCTGGAGCATTATTCCTGGCCTTGATCCTCCTCCGAGCGCCGCAGACACCGTCGACGATCAGCCCGCCCACGACCACGACGATCGCCACGGCAACGCACACGGTAAGAACGATCAGCTTCCCTGCAGCCATTTCATGCGCATCACAAGTTAGACGAAGAATCAAACTACAGTAGCAGAGCTGTACAGCGAGCGGACTTACTGATCTTCTCGCCCAGGGACAGCGGCGGAGTGGACACCTCGAAGCGCAGGTAGCAGTCGGAACCCAGAACCGCGGCCACGCGTCCTTCCACGGCCAAGTTACTCCAGCTCGTTGCCATCGACAGAGACGACTCCCGGAGGCAGCCGACGCACCCCGCCGCGCCGAGGTCCCTCGCGCACTGCGCCAGAACGTGCACCTTGCGGTTGCAGGCAGTGGCGTCGCCCTTGCTCGCCGGAGTAGTCGTCTCGGCGGTGGCAACCGAGCCGTTCGCGGCCCTCGGGGCCAGGGACTGCGCCAGGGATACGAGTGTCCGGACGGCGGCGACGTCGGGGCTCGGGACGGCGGCGCCGGAGAAGTAGATCACCCTGTCGTCCGCGCCGGCAGAAGACGAGGAGCCGTTTGCGGCGTCGGCGTACCCCAGGAAGCAACGTTCCTCCCAGAAGAGGGCGTGCCGGCTGGCCTCCGCGCACTGGGCGGTGACCTTCTTGACGGCGCCGGACAGGCAGCGGCGGCACGGCTCGGGCGCCGACTCGCCGAAGCAGAGGCCGCGAACCAACGCGCGGTCGGTGCCGGCGCTCTGCAGGGACGCGAAGCCCGTTGGCGCCGCGGCGGAGGGGAGGTCTGCGAGGAGGCCGAGGAGGTGCCCGCGGAACGCGCTGCCGCCGTCCGCGGTGGGCGTCGGCGGCGGGAAACACTTGGTGGTGTAGAAGGTGGATGCTTGTCCCTCGGAGGTGCCAGCGATGGCTGTCAGGGCGAGGAGGAGGAGGAGGAGGTGGGAGAGCGACATGGCCGATGCCTCGATGAATGACAGTGGCGGGAAGACTGAAGCTCCAGCTGCTACCACTGTACCTGGGCGAGTGTCCGGCCGGCGGCCGGTTATGTAGGCGCGCTGTTGCGACCCCGCGTGACCGCGCCCAACGCTGCAGCAGTGGTTGCTACGCATTTTCCTTGCCACTCCGTGCAACGCGACGACACGTCGACACCGACCATCATCAGGGCTGCACCTGCACTTGTTGCATTCACCTCACCGTGGTAGATAGATAGCTCTCCCACTATTGCTATTTCTATGCAACTTCATTTGTCATGTCCTTTCACTTGCATTCTGTACTCCATGACATGGATTCTAGTTTTTGTGCCCCTTCTTTTCAGCTTCTTGGCTAGCTTCTTCCAGAAGCTACCCTCGACCAGCTTCTCCCAGAATCTCATCTGCCAAAATCATTTATACTTTTAAATTGATATTGAAACTACTAGTTAAGAAGTTTAAATGAATTTTGAAGATGAGATTCTGGGAGAAGCTGGTCGAGGGTAGCTTCTGGGAGAAGCTGGCCAAGAAGCTGAAAAGAAGGGGGCCTAGTGTCTAGATTCATCCAAATTTCGACAAATTCAAATCAATTAATATGGGTCGGAGGGAGTAATAAGAAGTACGTGCTTTCATTCCAAAAGGTAAAACATATCAAACTTTGAAATCCCGTGAAAAAGCATGGGCGTAAATCATTATCGTAGCTACTGAAAACGTCCCCGCAACTCATTTAGGCCCCCTTCTTTTCAGCTTCTTGGCCAGCTTCTCCCAGAAGCTACCCTCGACCAGCTTCTCCTAGAATCTCATCTTCAAAATTCATTTAAACTTCTTAACTAGTAGTTTCAAAAAAGTATAAACGATTTTGGCAGATGAGATTCTGGGAGAAGCTGGTCGAGGGTAGCTTCTGGGAGAAGCTAGCCAAGAAGCTGAAAAGAAGGGGCACTTAGTATATACTCCCTCTGTTTTAAGGATTAAGGCGTCCTCGTTTTGCGTGTTTTTTCTTTGACCAAGAATTACTCTAAATACGTAAAGAGTTTTGGTATAAAAGTAGTATCACTGGAAAGTATTTTTCAATATGAATCCAACGGTACTAATTATGTATAATATAATCAAGATTTTGTTGCTCAATTCTTTTGGTCAAACTTTGCTTTGGAAAGCGTGTGCGCCTTAAGCCTTGAAACGGAGGTAGTAGATTCATCCAAAATTTGACAAATCAAAGTCAATTAATATGGGCCGGAGGGAGTATTTTGTTTGCATCGTGTTCCTGATGACGAGGGGTTTGAAACAAGACCAATATTTGAACATGTTCTGACAATATTTGAAATTTGAACTCTAAAACATGGCAAAACTTAATGAAAGTATATGCAAAACATCTGATACAATGTTAGACTCCCTATATGCAAAATTATGACACAATGTTAGACTCGCTTCATGTCATTAACATAAATGGTTTGTAACGGGTTTATCTCGGATGTTTCATCATACTTGACAATTTGTTTCTCCAAAAAAGAAGTATTCTGTTCCTTAGACGCCAAAAGGTTGTACAAAACATAATGGATAATATTGAATCCCGGTGAAAGTACTAGATAAAATATATTGTTACAAACTTCTCAGATAAGTGTGAAAGTTTGAATCACGTTGACGCACAATGTAACATCATGATAGACTAGGAAACATGATGAACCGTCGATAAAACTGTGTATGTATTTTTGCGTGTATAACTGTATGTGTCCAAGCATTAGCGGATCCAAAGAAATTTAAAAGCCCGGACACACATACTTAAGTTATTGCTTATCCTTACAAATCATCATCAACTAACTAAGGAATTAAGCTACCGGTTGGCCGGCAAGCCCGGGCAGCCTTGGAGTGTTGTCACGTAAAAATCACCATCATGTAGCAAAGCAACTTGAGAAAGTTATACACCAAAGCAACTTGAGAAAGTTATACACCATATTTAACAGCTCGGAGACCAACTTTGCGGTCGGTTTCTCGAAACAGTCTTCATCATGTCGTGTTCAAAAACACAAAACGTCATTGTGTTTTTGTACATGATAGTTTTCTAGCATGTGGTCATTTTGTAGTTGCAAACAATTGTCTACATGGTCTAGTTTGATGCGCACCAAAACCGTCAAGAGTTAATTTGTTGTTTCCACATTTCTTGTCCCGTGCATGCGTTTGTAATCAAAGCCCAACATGATCCTCCAGATTCCAGTCTCGAAACTCTAGTTGTGACTGGTAGCCATGACGACACTACTTAAGTTGTGTACACCACATTATTTGGGAGTAGTAGATAAAAGTGTTTGACACTAACAATCATAAAGCTCAACAGATAACCTATAGGATGCTTTTATTTGGGTCCCGCCAATGTGTACACCAATTTCCCAGGATATCCTCTACATTTGTTGTTTGATCCATGTTCTTGATTATCATTTGCTCCAAAAGGATCACAAATCCGAATTCCAACTTAAAAGATAAGATGGATGGATTTTTCTTTCTGGAATCATATGAAAAGATGTAGGTGGCGGTTTATCACTGCACTTTGCCACTTTCTTACTCCCGAACACATTCACTACTCGTTTATATACACCTGGGTCACAACACAACTACTCCACGCAAATCACTGGAACTGGATGGGTGTGTGGAAGAGAGAGTGCAGGGCTGTACACGTTACAGCATTGAATTTCCTGGATGCACCGACCAATTCACCAAAGAGGGAATATATTTCACCCATACTGATATCTCCTACAAAGAACCAGAGAATATATGCTCCACAGCTATCCTCAGGAGATATGGACAGCGGGTGGTAGAAAACCCACTGTCGACTGAATCGGGGCTCTGGCAAAAGCATTGCGAGCGCTGTATGGTTTTGCCTCATCAGTTGGATAGGAGCTTTCCGCGCAACTTCCCACATGATATATTTGGCCGTCTGTTTCGTTCACCTCTCAACTATGGCAATGAAGTCCTGCACAGGCAGCAGGTAGTATCCATGTGCCAAACCTACCAGTCAGTAAAGCCCGAAGTAACCTTGTTCCTTGTTACCTCGGTTCAACTTCTCACGTCGGTCACGCCATCATGTCCGGAACCTGATCTCACACCAGCAATCAGCGAGGCATTATAGTAAGTAACTTTTTGTTGACACGTGAAATGAGGAATGGCGCTACACAAGGGCTTCTCATATGCAGTCAATAATACAGCTGAAAGGCTCATCTAGTAGAACGGGACGTATCAACAAGCAACTAACAACCAATGTAATCCTCAGCGTAACAGGATGCAAAGTGAAACTAGAATTCATCGCCAAATAAAAGGCGGTAAACCTGCTCTGTCCATAGAGTTAAACCTGCACACAGACGAGCTTCAGTGGACTGGGTTGAGCTTTTCTAATACTAGTATAGTTCTTTTTTCTGGTGATCCTTTTTCAGTAGCTTAACACTCCCTTGTAGCATATCCATGTAAATATTCCGTGTAGCCCTTTGCCCTTTCTGATGGAAATTACACCGTATTATGGTGAAAGAAAAAGGCAAATTACCCTGAAGCAACGCAACCCTTTTGTCTCAGCGCATTTCCTTTATCGTATTAGTATTTCATGATCATTTATATTATCGTATTAGTATTTTATTCATTTCACCATGCGACATCAGCATAACAGACTGAACTAAGTGAGACCAGAAGGAAGTGAAACAGAAGAGTTCTTCCTGAACCCATATACCCCTACTTCTCTGAGAGAGCCATCACATTGAAGTTGATTGTTTGAGAGTACTCCACAATCCTTGCTTTTATGACTCTTGCGGCATCCTGCAATTGCATGCAGCAAAAGATTAATTCGGGTGATGAGTGCTATGTTCTTATATGTCTACCTAGGATTTATCTAGTTGGGTGCACATGGCATGCTTACACAAAAATTGGTATGGGCTTTTCCGTTTGCTGATTTTGTATTGGGCTGAACTGCTCTCATTTTTTTATTTTGCAAAATGGTTGTGTAGTCATGAGAACACCCTCACTACATAATGGGCCAGTCCACCGCTATTAAGCAGCTACTAGTACCTTACTACGAAAATAAGGAACTGGCTAAGCAGTACAACAGAATTTAATTAAAAGAAGAACTGCCAGGCAATAACATCACAATCAAAACCCTTATGTTAAGTTATAAATATGTAACAGCATCTTCCATACAGTATCTTCGTGTACAGAAACTGAGATGTGAATAGCTGAACAATTTACCTGCAACAAGCTGTCAGGAGAGGAACGACCATGATGTATTTGCTGTGGCTTTCCTCCATCAAGCTCATAAAGTTCACCTGAATGGAAAAAAGGAAGAAGGAAAAACAAATAGTGAACAACAGATTACAAAGGAAGAAGTATGGGTGACTTGTAACACAATTCAATCATGGCACTCTAGTAATAGATGGATTGTGCAGCACATACCATCAACACAAGAAAAGCAAACATAATGTTCAATTACACCATCTTTGGCCTGCAGAATCAAAATATAGATATCTCAGAACGCAACCAAAGATTAAAACATACTCAAGCTGAGGGTATACTACCCAAATATGTCTTCCAGAACAGTAGTTAAACTTGACAGGTCTGTAATGCTCCTTGCGGAAATTACCCATTGTCCAGTAAACAATCACAAATGACACACGACCAAAAAACATTCACCCCAGATTGTAGCTACTCAAACTGACAAATAAGAAATCACATGAAGGCAGAGAGAAGCAGGTAAAGAGTCAGGTCTAATTTTTTTGACAGGATCCATCACTGTGACCAGTTCCCAGTAAAAAATCAGAAAGGTGATGCCAGCAGATAGTTACTGCAACATCGTGCCTCTCAGAAGTAAGAATTGACAGACCGCAACTGCAAACCACTCCATTGCGAAACAATAACATTATATTATCTGGTCACCCGGTGCAAATATTAGTAAGCTAGGTATCACTACATAAATTTACGGCAGTGCTGACCTCTGTATCACCGCCAGCAACAGCAACAGAGTGAGCGTCCTCCATTTCTTGGTCGTCCTCAAGAAAAGCAGCACGCTGATAATGTCAAAGTACTTTATAATTAGTACAACATAGAAAACAAGCCATGATAACGTCTTTAAAAAGGAAAAGAAATATGTGTACATGGGCTGCTAACCTGGATAGGATCCATATCAGCAGTTTGCTTATAAAATCTATGAAAATAGGACCCATCAACTGCAAAGCACAAACTACTAATCAAGTCTGGTAACAAGTCAAAGATGGCGAGCATCAAAGGGTGAAATATTCTTTTTGAAGTATTCCTGGAAATAGGAAAATTAAATTCACAAATCTGAAGATTTCATATTTGCATGTGACAAAAAGCATGCATTAGCACTGCATCACATAGGAAAAAAGAGAACACATATGCAGCATATTCAAGTTATTGGGAGCTAAATTTAATTGTCAACTCTGGATTAAGGAATACATTATACGTGTTATAGCAGGTCAAGAACATGACCATCCATTACCAGCTATCCTGCGAACCGTAAGATGTTGCTTTTCTCTAAGAAACTCATAGCAGGGGATGAACAAGTTCTTATGGATCATGGAAATTACCTTGCTGGATTATTGGGTGGCCATACACTCACACTGATAGAATTAAATGAAACAATGCCTACATGAGACTGCCTAGATCAAATAAAAATTCACATACTAGAGAGTTGTCTTGATGAATGTAGGCATTAATATTCTGTAAATCAATAGAATGTTAAAGCTCGAAACTGTCAATACCTAGCTTGATTCTGGACAAAGCATTCCCTAGTGCATGAATAATACCAACTGTCCCGCAAGCATTGCCAATAGTCTGTTTTGTAAAATATACTTTCTTGTTGGGTTCCTGCATCATGAAGTTTTAGAATTATAAAGAAATAAACATATAGAATCTTGGGCTCTTGTCATAGGTTCCAAAAAAAAATTTAATATGCTTCTGATATCTTCTTAAGTTGAGATCATAAACAAATTATTTTGCACTGTATCTCTAGCTATTTGGGGACCATAAAACCAATGTGTATAGAACCCATGTCATAAAGCATAAGGAAGAAAGAATAGCTACCTCAGAAGCTGGCAAGCTGCTAACCATCGTGAACACAATTCACTATACTGAGTTGATTCACTAGTTGGAATTCAGGAAACAATTTCTATGTGTTGAGTGCAAGTGAAAAATAAGAAATCAATTAAACAATGTAAGTGCCTTTTTCTTTACTTTTTTAAAGGAGTATCCAAGGAATACCCAACAACTAGGAGCACCATGAAAATAGCTAAAAAACCTAACGCTGGGAGTAATATGTACAGTTCGACGAATTGGCTAAAACCTTACCCACTGGCTGCCACCATTCCTGCTAAGATGTGGCATTAGATGAACAATTTAGCAGACAGAACATGATTTTTAGATCCTAATGCTGTATGATTATTATGCTGAGCTATTGTGGAATGTCACCAATGTCCATGGCTAAGAACACAATGTTTCACAAAATTATTCCTAGAAGTAGATGAGTGAATCAACAATTTACCAGATTGTAACAACTTACTACCAAACAAATCATACAATTCAGTCTCACCTTGGTCTCCACCATGGAGGCGGTCGAAGCATCGGATTCCTTCTTCCGATCCTGCTCACCAAAACGTGGGAGGAAAACGAATCAGCTCCTCCCCGACATTTGTACAAGCAACCCAAACAGAGCCCCACGGTCAATTCGGCGTCAGGACTCATGAATCACCTGCGGGTAGAGCAATATGACGGCGAGGACCGGCTGGGGCACCATGGCGAGCATCTCGTCGTCGAGCCCGTACACGTCGCAGAACCCCACGTCCTCCGGGACTCCCAGTCCCCACATGAACTGCAACCGACCGTGGCATTAGAGGCCATGAGCGAGGAAGGGGAGAGGCCGAGGAGAAACCCTGTGGAATACTGGAAGCGGAGAGGAGGCGCGGGTAACCTGGTTCATGACGTCGGGGTTGGCCTCTAGGGGGAGCCACCGCTTCACCATGGCGGCCGACGTGCCGAAGGAAGAGGGGACAGAGAGTAGTGGCGGACTGGCGGGTGGCGGCGCGTGGAGGTCTAGCAGTAGCAGGTCGCGATTTCTCTTGTGCGGCCACGCCGATGCAGGCTTTGTTTTTTCAGGCTTGGTCTTCGCGGCAGCCGGAGGCGGCCGTTACTTTTTCCGCAGTTTGCTGCTAGGAGTTTTTCCTCTCTTTTTTTCCTGGAAATACAAAAGATTTTTATATTTATCCTAATACTCATAGACAAAGATAAACGGAAAATCTAACTAAAAGACCATTTTGTACTAGTACTTGTAACTTGTAAGGGCGTTTTCAAAGGTAAAATCCCTCAAGACATCCCTAATAGTAATATGTAATTTCTCTCTATTTATATTTAAAAAAATGTATATCCAACTATGCCCCGTCAGTAATTCTTGCATACCTAAATTGGGTTTACTTGGCGATTTCACATCCATGCAAAGGGGGTGGGTCTTACCAAAAAACAATGCACCCTTCCTCCCGATGGCACCTCGCGGCAACGCCACCTCTGGCCATCACTACTTTGTGCACCCTCCGCACTTGTCCTAACCTCTCATTTGCATCTCCGCACTTCGTTGACACATATTGCGAAACTACGTGGAATTTACATTGATGTGGATATATAGTGGCCTTTGGTGAAAGGAAAGTTGATATTTGTTGCATGAACATTGGTGTGTACATTGTATGTGTGTATGACAATGGCGAACGCAGGGAACGGGCCGGGTGGGCCACAGCCCACCTAGAATTCTAGGATTTTTTTTACCCACCGCTAATCTGATCAGCATGAGAGAGATGCGCCTGGAACCAAGGGGACCAAAGTTCGCCTAGCTAGGCAAGCGAGCTGGTCCCGATGGGCACGGTGCAGGTAGACGGGGATCAAAGGTTGATTATTCACCTCTCCAGTTTTTGTGTGATCAGAAACCTAATTAATTAACCGTGGAAGCTGATTTTATACCTGGCCCAAAGTGGTAGAGCTGTTGAGACACCTATGTTCTTTTCATGATGTAGCTTTTATTCTATTTTCTGATAGTTTTTTCGGCTTGTACAAATACATGCGCGGTAATATGTAATCCTATAATTTTAGGAAAATCTGGAGAATATAAATAAAATTTGCATTTTAAAACATAATATTTTCAATTTTAAATACACACATAACTTGTTCTGAAGTACATGTTGTGATTATTACTCCCTCTGTTTCAAATTACTCCGCGCGCACGCTTACCTAGGTGGCCTAGTATTCTCTCATTTTTCATCAAAAAATTCTTAGAATTTTTGGTATACGTAGTACATATTTCATACTATCTATTTAAAAAATTTGAGGATTTTTTTGAATGAAAAATGAGGGAGTACTAGTTCACCTACATAAGCGCGCCGGCGGAGTAATTTGAAACAGAGGGAGTATTTTAGTGGCTGCGGAGGGTGAATATACATGCCGGCAGGCTTGCGGAGGGTGATGCAGACCATCGCGAGCTCGATACCTGCGGTGAGCACGACTGCTAGTACCGCGACTCTTGCCGCGTGAACGCAGGCGAGGGCCGGGCATAGAGTTAGGAGCCACGGATTCGCGCCGCGTCAGAGATCCTTTGGCGCCGCTCTTCCGCCTCCTCGGCGGTGAGTATGCGGGTGCCTCACGGCCAACCTGGTCGCCCTCGATACCGCGGCGAGCTCCCCATGACGACATGGTGATGCGACTGGTGTGGATCTGCAGTGGGGAGAGAGGAATTTCTCACTGGAGCTACGACGGAGGAGGCAGCGATACGACGGAGGGGGATATGGTTTTAGCATGTATTGGCCACTCCAACCGGCATATATAGTGGCCGATGGGGCTGATAAGCGGGGGCCGGGAATATTATGCGGACCAATGGTCCGGTGCGGAAAAATAATACTTCAAGACTAAGAACTAACTAGACAGGTCCGCGCGCTTCGCCGCGCCGTCTATTCTGCGTTACTGCATGGGTGCTACTATGTGTTGTGCCATGGTGTAAACTGACGGTTTTGTTCCTCGTCTGGTCCATGATGTATGTGATTTTACGCGTAGCTGGTGGTCATGCAATAGGTTCTGTGATTGCAATTTTTATGTATTTATTTTTGTGCGACACAATCGATATTTCTTGGCTGCATCATGATGGCTCTCTATGCCAGCTTGCATGCAGCTGGTGCTCACATGTGCGGTACACGCTGTGGCAGTTGCTTGCATGTATTTTTGTTCGAGCTTGATTATATATAGTTCTAAAGATATTTCTAGTGATCAAAACTTAGGAGATAATAAAGTAGGATGGTATCTGTTAATATACTACTCCTTCCGTTTCAAAATATAAGACGTTTTAGGTTTATGAAGAAAATGAATCTAGACTTTTTTTAGTGTGTAGATTCACCCTAAAGTTGAGTGAACCTACAAACTAAAATAAGTCTAGATACATTTGTTTTACAAAGCTAAAACATCTTATATTTTGAAACAGAGGGAGTATGTGTCTTCACCAAGGCAAAATGATTGAGTACAAATCTAATCAATGGCACTTAGTTTAGATTGTACGGTACACCACTTACTTGAAGCTAAACCATCTGACTGACAGAGATAACCAAGTGAACTGTATTCAGGTGTTCCATGTATCAGTTCTATCTCTCACCCACAATTGACCTACTATTCAAACAGTACAGATAGCAACTTATACAGAGACATGAACATTTAATCTTGAGCAAAAATACAGAGAAAATTCACTGTCATTTAGCAACTTCACTCCGGACATGCAACATTTTTTTAATAAATTCACACACATGCTGAAGGTCTGCAAAATAAGGTCTGAATATCTCTAAATCGCCCCTACATCAAGCAGCTTCGGTAGATGCAGCATTCAAAAGGATAAACCACACAACATATGTATGTATATTCTAGTTATCACATGAAGATGTCGAGCTTTGTTAAGAAAAGTATATTTATTGAGAGAAAAAAACATAAGTCCATTTCCTGAAGATGAACCTTATATAGATGGATCTGTGCAATCTTACATGAGTCCATATCCTTAGTCTAAGAGAAAGCGGTCTAGTATATGGTGGCAGCGTGGCAGTGAGTAAACCAATAAGAAAGAAAACCGCAAGATGTTTTATAGACGAAGCAAATATGTACAAATATGTAAGCTTATAGAAGACCCATTCATAGGTTATGGCAAAAACAAAAGTCAACCAATGACAGTTCAAACATAAGGATGTGCCCCCATACCGTCCAGCTAGCTAGCTAAATCAACTAATCAAGAACAAAACAAGAAATGAATTTCTCGGACAGAAAACATGCAACACATCAAACAATGATTATAAATTGCGAGCAGCAACTTAATTATTAAGCTGCTACCGAATGAATGAAAAATGGCTAAAATAAGCTTGATATACAGATCAAAATTAGTAGGTGGCAGTGAACCTTAAGTTTGGTGTGATGGACAGTCGAAGAGTTCGAATTTACTTTGGTGTCTATGCTATCTTCTTCTTATTCAGTGGCTTTTTGCACACCTTCATCTAACATTACACGTCAAAACTACTGGTATTATATCGTTTCCATAATTTCATACAAGCCATTAAGGAGTATTTACAAATAACCATGGATCGAGATGAAAAAATGTGCCACCACTTTGATCTTGGCAACAGGGAACACCTTACTATCTTCTGGTGGACCTGCTTGCCTAGCTTTTGAGATCCATCATACATCCCTTGTATATAAGCACCTAGATTTAGAAACTGGTACATAAGCATAATGTGTACATAAAGGTGCTTTCAAAAGGTCAATGCTAATTAGTATGTAGTCTTTGCTTGATGTCACCGCAGATTTGATGCACAAGATGCTCAAAATTCTCTTTTCCAATAAGATTTTGAAAGCATGTTTGTAGCTAAGAAGATATCAAGATTCAATTAATGGAACACCAAAATACATGGTCAAATATTATGTTTATTAGTTCCTAGAAGAATAGGAAAAGGGAGACAAATTAACTTACCCATCAACACACATAATGATTCTTATAATCTTGTTTTCAATATGGTACTACTTTATTACTCAGGTAGTGAGTAACAGGCTTGATCCTTCGACCTGAATGCTAACATATTTTTCACTTCAGTAGAAGCCAAATTCCAGAAATGTAAACATATTCATAGTTGCCAAAAGTGTACAGTAGCAGGCAGCCATTCACAACGAATCGGGGTTGGACCTCCGAGTCTGAGCCGAATCTTGTGCCAAGGGTGCGGCTCTTCCAAGCATCGCCGCCATACGCTACATTGTTGTACTGGTCTTTGTAGCTAGTGACCAATGTAGTTGGCCAGGATATCCATGGTGAAGTACTCTAGGTTCTTGGCGCTCGCGAAGTCAGCAGGTTGTCGACGATGGCAGACGCTGGGTGAACTTGTACCAATAAAATGGCATGGACAAACACGGAAATAACCCGACCAAAGCAAAAGCGATTAGGTTTCCGCGAAAGAAGAAAGATGCCACACAGATGAACAATTTATAAATATCCAGAGAAACAACAGAGAACAATTCACGAACACGCAAATAGTTTTCTTGTCTTCTGATTATTATGAGAACGTGTAGACCAATAGGCAAGCAACATTATAAGATAATCAACATTAATCCAGTAGAGAAAGCATCATACTTTGTTGAAGAATCAAAGATCCATAACATGCTTTGGTTGCTGACATCACCATGAGCCTCAACCCTCCAATGAAAAATATGAGTATTCGCTATGGTCATGTGTGAACATCCAACTGGATGTTCCTTGTTCTCGTAATTGAAATGAAGGTAGGAATCTGAAGACTGCCTAACAGAAAGAACAAAAAAACAGTTAAATAAAAAATAGCAGCAATTAAATCGTGGAAAGTAAGAAAAATGAAGAAGAGGACTTTATGCAATCCACATAATGGAATAGCTGAGATGGAAGATGCAATGTACAGAACAACAAAATACTGGGAGCCTCCAGAAAAAACGACCAGAGGAGAGAAAAAAGCAGATGGCAGCTGTGGGCGTCCAGGTCGATCTCTCCGACTCCAAACCGTTCCAGCACTGGATGAAGCAAAGTAGGATGTGATCGCTGGTGGGGGTCATTTCAACATTGGACAGTCTAGGATATGAAGAAAAATCCTACTCGCGGCCAAGGGATCCTCCGAGCATCGCCCGTCCCTCTTCATGGCCAAACAGTCAAAAGGCCAAACCCAAGAAATCTCATCGCCAAAACTTTGGAACATCACAAGCCGTTGAATGTGGGTTAACCCCTCAAAGCACATATGCTCAATTTTTTCAAAAAATATTGCTACATAGGACATATGATAAGCTGAAGAAACCGTATTACCGGAAAATTAATAAAATTAACAGGTACATTGATTTAACATTATTTAACAAATACAAATATGGTTAAATATCATTAATGTCGTGGTAGTGGCACGGCAGATGCCATGGGTAGGCTAAAATATGGGACCAATGGATGCTAGAGGGATCCGGAAAGGAAAGATGTAGTGATTTCTACACTCAAGTGTCCTGCAAATAGATCTCTATTCTTCTTCTCAAGGACTACAAGTGCTCCTAGAGCTGTTTCATGGAGAAGAAGTAAACGACAACACGAGCCTTACGGCGTAGAATGAATCGATCCCTTCTCTGGAGCCCGCGTCCCCCCTTATAAAGAGGTTCCTTGGTTCCTTGTAGGGCTTACGTGGCAAGCATATCCTTGGAATATGCTTGTCCCAATATGGTAACTCGGCGGACTCCTTTCCGTGTCCTCCTTCTAGTGGCGGCAATGTTCCAGAAACCTTCACATGCGCGCCTGGGGCTTCCTCACTGTCACCTCCGTGACGTTTGTCTGCCCTTCTGCTGCTCTGCTCCTTGTCCTTTGTGCTTGGCTCTGTCTAGATTCCTCTTAGCCAGTGACTAGGGTTTGACTATAGGCGCCTCCTTCTCCTGCAAGCTTCATGTTATTCGGCCTTATCTCGCATAACTCGGCTCGACCTTCACCTGCATTCAAGTTAGTCATACTCATTCGGCTGAATTGACCCATATGTCAGCCGTATAAGGTGTTACTCATTCTACATTTGTCATGGCCCTGCTTATCTCGGCCGAATCTTACATGATTCGGCCGGCACAACCAGTAATTCGGCTTAAGATGAGGGAGACTCCTTTCGTCTTTCCCCTGTCTTGACCCTATTCGGGGTCACCCCCCCCCCCAACATTACTCCCCGAAGCTGGTGCAGTCTTGCCGGAAACCTCGGCTGGGCCACATCAGTTTCCCGACATTCTTCTCTCTTTCTTTCCGAGGTATTTCTTAGTCGACGTTCTTTATTCACCACCCTCTTGCTATTTTCATCTTTCTCATTCCGTGTATTACTTTCCGAGTTATCTCCCCTTGTTCGAGGTATTCGTGTGGCTTCCTGGGTAAACCTCGTCCTACGTGTATCAATCATCATTGTTTTCTAGTTTTTTGTTCCTCTACAATGGTTACTGACAAGCTATAGAAATTACTGCGCCTGTCGCGCCGTCGCAGTGACGCCTCGAGTCCTGCATCGGTCAGAAGTCCCGATCCTCTCCTGCGTTGTGTGGTCTTCGGTGTGGCTCCACTACCTGCGAACGGTTTCGCCACACGCGCGATTATGCGCTCATCGTGGCATAGCCACGATCCCACTACCGCTAACTGTAGGGTTCGCAGCATAGAAAACAAAAAATTTCCTACGATGGGAACTATGTACCAAGATCTATCTACTAGATACAAACAACGGGCGGATGTATATCCGTAGAGAACATACCCTTGAAGACCGACAAAGCTTAATGAGTTCAACTCGTGGTTGATGTAGACGATCTCTTGCCGATCTCAAGATCGAGAGGAAGTCCTAGCGCCGCAAATCAGGAGCGCATCCGTGCTCGCACACACGTTCGAGGCACCGAGCAACCTCCGCCTCCTCGCTCCAGAGATGCAGCGGAAGCACAACTCTTTCTTGCCGAATAGCCATCGGGAACATGTATCTCGCTAGTCCGAGACCATGGGGGATAAATTCTAGAGGGGGAGAGAGATCCTTCACGAGGAGGTGTGAGAGACAAGTGAGGAGGGGGGCTCCTTTTATAGGAGGAGGGGGGAACCCCAAGGGGGTGGCCGACGCATGGGGGCTGCCCCCTTGCCCTCCCCTCTTCATGTGGGTGGACACTCCACTCACAAATCTCCTTTAAATTCCCTCCACTCAAAAGTCCACTCAAATTCCCATTAAATTTCCACCAAATTTAATGCAAACTCTCATTAAATAAAACTCTTTTATTTTATTCAGAATTTTGTCAATTACTTTAATGACAAACATTCACAAATAACCCCTTGCTAGAATTCCATTTCACATGCATAACCACTTTATGCAATTTCACCCAAAAACCTGTTTCGGTATCTAGTGAAATAAATTCCTACCCTTGTTTATTCTTTCGGCATGAAACTTTTGCTCCAGTTGGATGTCGGTGTCTCTTAAGTGTGTCACCCTACGGTTCATGAATAATGCGGACATGATCGAGACCCTTCTCGGATCAATAATCAGAAGCGGGATCTGGAGACCCAAACTGACTCCCACACATTCAACGATGACTTTCTTGTGATCGTCGGAACCTTTTACGCTAGTATCTTAATCCCTTTGTTTCACGATATATTACATGTCCGAGATTCGATCATCGGTATCTCCATACCTAGTTTGATCTTGTTACCGACATGCACTCTTTTCTTGTTCCCGTGATATAACATTCTAGTGATCAAATCACTTGCTTGCAAGCTAATCAATGTGATATCACCGAGAGGGCCCAGAGTATATCTATCCGTCATCGGGATGAACAAATTCCACTCTCGATCCATGAGCCTCAACATAACACTTTATTAGTTCTGAATCCATCTTTATAATCACCTTGTTACGGTGTGACGTTTGATGTTATCAAGAAACTCTTCCGGTGTTAGTGATTGACATGATCTCATGGTCTAAGGATTAGGATCACTTTGTAAGTTGTTATAGCAATATAAACTCAATGACTTTGATCGTAATGCTATACTTCGGATGAATGTTCATCACACCATTACACTAATGTTGTGATCCCGTTATTAACAACATCCAATGTCCATGATCAGGAAACCTTGATCATCTTATTAATCAACGAGCTAGTTTATGAGAGAGGCATAACTAGGAATTTTCTGTTTGTTTATTAAACACACATGTATTAACATTTCCGTATTAATACAATTATAGCATGCAAAATAAACATCTATCATATACTTGGAATACACATAATAAACACTTTATTATTGCCTCTCAGGGCATATTTCCTTCAGTCTCCCACTTGCACTAGAGACAATAATCTAGTTACATAGTGATAAATCTAACACCCATCGAGTTCTGGTGTTGATCATGTTTTGCTCTAGGGAGAGTTTTAGTCAACGGATCTGCTACATTGAGATCCGTATGTACTTTACAAATCTTTATATCTCCATCCTTGACATGCTCGCGGATGGAGTAAAACCGGCGCTTAATATGCTTGGAATGCTTGTGAGACCTTGGCTCTTTGGCATTGGCAATGGCACCATTGTTGTCACAATAGATCACCATTGGGTCCAACGCGTTTGCCACCACTCCTAGTTCGGATATGAACTCCTTCATCCAAACTGCTTCCTGAGCCGCTTCTGAAGCAGCAACATATTCGGCCTCCGTTGTTGATCCCGCTACCACAGGTTGTTTGGAGCTCCTCCAACTAACCGCTCCGCCATTCATGAGAAATACGTATCCGGATTGAGACTTAGAGTCATCCGGATCGGTGTCAAAGCTAGCGTCAACATAACACTTAGCGACGAGCTCTTCTTCACCTCCGTATACAAGAAACATATCCTTAGTTTTTCGTAAGTACTTAAGGATATTCTTGACCGCTATCCAGTGTTCCGAACCTGGATCCGATTGGTACCTACTAGTCAAACTAATAGCATGTGCCACATCCGGTCTTGTACATAGCATGGCGTACATTATAGAGCTTATGGCTGAAGCATAGGGGACTTTGTCCATTATCTCTCTTTCTTCCGCCGAAGCCGGACTTTGAGTCTTACTCAATGTCTTGCCTTGCAACATAGGTAAGAACCCCTTCTTACTTCCGTCCATTTTAAACTTCTTTAAAATCTTATCAAGGTATGTACTTTGCGATAGCCCTATTAGGCGCCTAGATCTATCTCTATAGATCTTTATGCCTAATATGTATGACGCTTCACCTAGGTCCTTCATTGAAAATTTGCTGTTTAGATAACTTTTAACACTGTTTAAAAGATCTATATCATTTCCGATCAATAATATGTCATCCACATATAATATCAGAAATGCCACATTGCTTCCACTCACTTTCTTGTAAATACAAGCTTCTCCATAAGTTTGGACAAATCCAAACTCTTTGATCACCTCATCAAAGCGGAGATTTCAACTTCGTGATGCTTGCTTCAATACATAGATGGATCGCTGAAGCTTGCACACCTTGTTAGCATCCTTAGGATCGACAAAACCCTTTGGTTGTATCATATACAACTCTTCCTCAATATTACCATTGAGAAACGCGGTTTTTACATCCATCTGCCATATCTCATAATCGAAATATGCAGCAATTTCTAACATAATCCTAACTGACTTTATCATCGCTACGGGAGAGAATGTCTCATCGTAGTCAACTCCTTGAATTTGTCGAAACCCCTTTGCGACAAGTCGAGCTTTATAGACGGTCACATTACCATCAGCATCAGTTTTCCTTTTGAAAATCCATTTGTTCTCCACGGCCTTTCGGTCGTGAGGTAATTCCACCAAGTTCCAAACTTGATTTTCATACATGGATTCCATCTCGGATTTCATGGCTTCTAACCATTTGTTGGAATCCGGGCTCATCATCGCTTCTTCATACGTCGCAGGGTCATCATTTTCATCAACCATGAAATTCATGACAGGATTTTCGTACAGCTTGGGAGTTGCACGCGTCCTGCTTGACCTGCGAGGTTCGGTAGTACTCTCTTTCGGAGTTTCATGATCATTATCATTAGTTCCCTCTTCAACAGGTGGAGCCAACTCCGGAACAACTTCCGACGCTGCGCTACTCGCCATACTTTGAAGAGAAGGTTCAATAACCTCTTCGAGTTCTACCTTCCGACTACTCACACCTTTTGCGAGAAACTCTTTCTCTAGAAAGGATCCATTCTTGGCAACAAAAACCTTGCCCTCGGATCTGTGATAGAAGGAATACCCAATAGTTTCCTTAGGGTATCCTATGAAGACGCATTTTTCCGCTTTGGGTTCGAGTTTATCCGGTTGAAGTTTCTTCACATAAACATCGCATCCCCAAACTTTAAGAAATGACAGCTTAGGTTTGTTTCCAAACCACAATTCATACGGTGTCTTTTCAACGGATTTAGATGGTGCCCGATTTAAAGTGAATGCAGCAGTTTCTAGTGCATAACCCCAAAATGACAACGGCAAGTCCGTCAGAGACATCATAGATCGAACCATATCTAATAAAGTACGATTACGACGTTCTGACACACCATTTCTCTGTGGTGTTCCGGCAGGTGTGAGTTGTGAAATAATTCCACACTCTTTCATGTGAGTGCTAAACTCGTAACTTAGATACTCACCTCCACGATCGGACCGTAGAAATTTGATCTTTCTATTACGATGATTTTCCACTTCATTCTGAAATTCCTTGAACTTTTCAAAGGTTTCAGACTTGTGTTTCATCAAGTAGATATAACCGTATCTACTCAAATCATCCGTGAAAGTAACAAAATAACGATATCCACCTCGTGTCGACACACTCATTGGACCACATACATCAGAATGTATGATTTCCAACAAATCTGTCGCCTGTTCCATTGAACTGGAAAACGGCGTTCTAGTCATCTTTCCCATAAGGCATGGCTCACATGTATCAAACGATTCATAATCAAGTGATTCCAAAAGTCCATTCGAATGGAGCTTCTTCATGCGTTTAACGCCAATATGACCTAGACGGCAGTGCCACATATATGTGGATATATCATCATTAAGTTTAATCCTTTTAGCATCAACATTATGAATATGTGTAACATTATCATCGAGATCTAATAGAAATAAACCATTCATCATCGGTTCATGACCATAAAAGATTTCATTCATATAAATGGAACAATCATTGTTCTCGGATTTAAATGAATAACCACTTCGCATCAAACACGATCCAGATACAATGTTCATGCTCAGTGCAGGCACCAGATAACAATTATCCAAGTTTATAACTAATCCCGATGGCAAGTGGAGAGATAGTGTTCCGACGGCGATCACATCAACGCTTGATCCATTGCCGACACGCATCTTGACCTCACCCCTTGCTAGTGGTCGCTTGTTCCGCAGCCCCTGATTCGAGTTACAAATATTAGCAACTGAACCGGTATCAAATACCCAGGTGCTACTGTGAGCACTAATCAAGTACACATCAATAACATGTATATCATATATACCTTTGTTTGCCTTGCCGGCCTTCTTGTCTGCCAAATACTTGGGGCAGTTGCGCTTCCAGTGGCCAGTCCCCTTACAATAGTAGCACTCGGTATCAGACTTAGGTCCAACTCGGGGTTTCTTTTCAGGCACGGCAACAGGCTTGCCGCCCTTACTTCCCTTCCGTTTTCCCTTCTTGTCTTTCTTGAAACCAGTGTTCCTATTGATCATCAACACTTGATGTTCCTTTTTGATCTCCACTTCTGCAGTTTTAAGCATTGACAGAAGCTCGGGGAGAGACTTCTTCATGCCTTGCATGTTATAGTTCATCACGAAGCTCTTATAGCTAGGTGGCAGAGACTGCAGAACACGATGGATGCCTAAGTCAATGGGAATCGATATTCCCAAGGACACAAGCTTATCGGCGTAACCCGACATCTTGAGTACATGCTCACTAACGGAGCTGTGCTCTTCCATCATGCAGCTAAAGAACTTTTCTGAAGCGTTGTAGCTCTCTACAGCAGCATGTGTGTCGAAAATCATTTTCAACTCACCCATTGTATCAAATGCATTGCCATTTTCGAAACGCTTTCGAAGTTCCGGCTCTAGCCCATACAATATGCCGCAATGAACTAAGTTGTGGTCCTCCTGACGAGTCTGATAGACATTCTTCTCCTTGTCCGGGGCATCATATAAAGGTGGGGGGCCTAACGGTGCTTCTAGCATGTATTGCTTTTGTGCAGCAGAGAGGAGAATCCTCAAATTCATGGCCCATTCGGTAAAGTTGCTACCGTTCGTTGCTAGTTTCTCTTTCTCCATGAACACATTGAAATTAAAAGCAGGTGGTGCCATCTACAACAGAATTTGTAAAGTTTAGACTAAGTGTATGATAGATTGAGTTCAACTAATCCATATTATGAATGAACTCCCACTCAAAAACGACATCCCTCGTGCCTTTTTGGTGATTACATGAAGCAAATCCACTATACCAAGTCCGATCATCACGTGAGTCGGTATAGCTTCAAAGGCGAGCATCAAATGGGCATCATATCAACTATATGACTCATGCTTAACCTTTCGGTCCGTGTTCCGAGGCCATGTCTGTACATGCTAGGCTTGCCAAGTTAGAACCTTAGTATTCGCGTGTGTAACTGTTTTACACCCGAAATATGGTCGTGGATCCAAGAACACCCGATCATCACGTGATGTCTTGGAGCGACGAAAACATAATCGGTGCATACTAAAGGAAGAACACATTCTTATCTTGATATTTAAATGAGGGATCATCTTATTATGCTAACAAAGCGCTAAACAAGCAATATAAGATGCTATCAAACATCATATGTTTATTAGTGAAATGTTATGGTTCCCGCATATGATCTCTATCATGTGCATCGTGGTATGATCACTATCATACCTATATGTGTAAATCCAAGGTCTATGGAGTTTACACGCTATGTGTGTTGTAAGAGTATCATCTCATACTTCTACTTACAACACTACCATATCATAACACTAGCCCAGCAACAATCTAAACTAGACGCCTCTAATTTATCCATTGCAAGTTTTACGTGGCTTAGAGCTTTCGAGATAGAACCGTTCTTACCTACGAACATGAACCACAACGAGGATAATCAAATTGTTGACAACTCGCTTGCAAAATAGATATTGACTATAGTAGGAGAGACAGACACCCGCTAGCCACTTATGCAAACTAGTTGCATGTCAAGCGTGGAACAGGTCTCATGTGCGAGGACATGTAAAGTTTGTCCGGGCCGCTTCATCCCACTATGCCACCAATATCCAAAATTACAACAAAGGAGCAACAACATGATCATCATCGCCCACATACTCATATGTGTACTACCCGTGTAAAGTATCTACGCATAGATCCGGCTCTGATACCACTGTAGGGTTCGCAGCATAGAAAACAAAATTTTTCCTACGATGGGAACTATGTACCAAGATCTATCTACTAGATACAAACAACGGGAGGATGTATATCCATAGAGAACATACCCTTGAAGACCGACAAAGCTTAACGAGTTCAACTCGTGGTTGATGTAGACGATCTCTTGCCGATCTCAAGATCGAGAGGAAGTCCTAGCGCCGCAAATCAGCAGCGCATCCGTGCTCGCACACACGTTTGAGGCACCGAGTAACCTCCGCCTCCTCGCTCCAGCGATGCAGCGGAAGAACAACTCTTTCTTGCCGAATAGCCACCGGGAACATGTATCTCGCTAGTCCGAGACCATGGGGGATAAATTCTAGAGGGGGAGAGAGATCCTTCACGAGGAGGTGTGAGAGACAAGTGAGGAGGGGGCTCCTTTTATAGGAGGAGGGGGGAACCCCAAGGGGGTGGCCGGCGCATGGGGGCTTCCCCTTTCCCTCCCCTCTTCATGTGGGTGGACACTCCACTCACAAATCTCCTTTAAATTCCCTCCACTCAAAAGTCAACCAAATTCCCATTAAATTTCCACCAAATTTAATGCAAACTCTCATTAAATAAAACTCTTTTATTTTATTCAGAATTTTGTCAATTACTTTAATGACAAACATTCACAAATAACCCCTTGCTAGAATTCCATTTCACATGCATAACCACTTTATGCAATTTCACCCGAAAACCTGTTTCGGTATCTAGTGAAATAAAGTCCTGCGCTTGTTTATTCTTTCGGCATGAAACTTTTGCTCCGGTTGGATGTCGATGTCTCTTAAGTGTGTCACCCTACGGTTCGTGAATAATGCGGACATGATCGAGACCCTTCTCGTATCAATAATCAGAAGCGGGATCTGGAGACCCATACTGACTCCCACACATTCAACGATGACTTTCTTGTGATCGTCGGAACCTTTTATGCTAGTATCTTAATCCCTTTGTTTCACGATATATTACATGTCCGAGATTCGATCATCGGTATCTCCATACCTAGTTTCATCTCGTTACCGACATGCACTCTTTTCTCATTCCCGTGATATAACATTCTAGTGATCAAATCACTTGCTTGCAAGCTAATCAATGTGATACCACCGAGAGGGCCCAGAAAAGTATATCTATCCGTCATCGGGATGAACAAATTCCACTCTCGATCCATGAGCCTCAACATAACACTTTATTAGTTCTGAATCCATCTTTATAATCACCCTGTTACGGTGTGACGTTTGATGTTATCAAGAAACTCTTTCGGTGTTAGTGATTAACATGATCTCATGGTCTAAGGATTAGGATCACTTCGTAAGTTGTTATAACAATATAAACTCAGTGACTTTGATCGTAATGCTATACTTCGGATAAATGTTCATCACACCATTACACTAATGTTGTGATCCCGTTATTAACAACATCCAATGTCCATGATCAGGAGACCTTGATCATCTTGTTAATCAACGAGCTAGTTTATGAGAGAGGCATAACTAGGAACTTTCTGTTTGTTTATTAAACACACATGTATTAACGTTTCCGTATTAATACAATTATAGCATTCAAAATAAACATCTATCATATACTTGGAATACACATAATAAACACTTTATTATTGCCTCTCAGGGCATATTTCCTTCACTAACATTACGCGGTTATAAAGAGGGGATCGGGGCTAGGCGATTCACTTTCCCCCCTCGTTTTCCCTTTATCTTCTTCCTCGCACCACCGCCTCCGTTCGTGCTCTAGCTGCCGCGCCATCGTCGTCCTCCTCGCCGGTCGCGCTGCTGTTCTTCGGCTCCTGCGACCTCGCCACAGTGCCCTTGCTCCGGTGCTTCCGCCGGTGAGTTTTCCTACAGCGCCGCCACTAGGTCTGCGCTCTAGGCACCTCTCTTGTTTTCTTAGATTCCCCACGGCGGTTCTTTTTCGTTCCGTCGCCGCGCTCGTTACAGTCACGACGAGGCCCTGTACCTCTAGGCCTCTCCCCGCCGCTAGTTTCTCCTCCGTTGATTCCTCCGACGAGCCTATGTCTAGTTCCGCTAGCGGAGCTCTCGTCGGGGACGATGACTTTGCGTCCGGTCTAGAACGGGGTTCTTGGCAAGGTTCCACCGTTACTCGTCGAGAGGTAAAGTGGTTAATTAAAACGCGTCGGATTCCCGCCGAGGTAAGTTGTCGCTTGCCCGGCAAAGAATCCTCACCCGTACTCAACGAAGGCGAGTACGTAGTTTTCATGTCCCACTTCGCTCGTGGATCCGGCCTCCCTCTTAGTGATTTTGCTAGAGGGTTCCTCGATTACTTCGACCTCCAGCCGCATCATTTGCCGGCCAATGCTATTACCTCTCTATCGGCTTTTATCTCGGCTTCAGAGGGGTATTTTGGCCTCTGGCCCTCCGTACATGTTTGGTCCAAATTCTTTCAAATCCGAACTAATGTTGTGTCGGACAAATCTCTTCATCCTTCTGAGAAATCTCTTACCCAATGTGGGGCTGCGTCCATTACACCTCGGAGAAATTCTGAGTTCCCCCATGTCGCCGGCCTCGAGTCTTGTAAGAAATGGCATAGATCGTTTTTCTATGTAAAAAATACAGGGAAAGAGGATAAGATTGGGCTCCCCGCTTTCTCTATCGGTCCCCCCTCCAAGAAGAATTGGAACTACAATCCCAGGAAAAGTCATGCTCTTGACGAGGCATTTGAGATTCGGCTCAAAGAACTGATTCGCGCCGGGCTCCGTGGTGAATATCTAATGATCGCCTTCGTCAGCAGCCGAATCTGACCTTTTCAACTTCGCACTCATAAGCTCTGTTATATGAGTGGTCCTTTGGATCCCAACCGAGTATCCATTGTTGAGCTCGACAACTATCACATCTATAAGCGCGTCTGGGCTATCTTTAAGACCGATATGCCGGAAGAATGGGAATGGGGATTGAAGCCATTTTCTCACGGGAATCCCCCTCCTCGGGTAAGTTTAAACATTAGTGTTTTCTTCTGAATTGCTTTTGTGATTGTTCTTTTGCTAATTTTAATTTATTTCTCTCGCAGAGGTTTACGAAGCAGAAGACGGAAGATGCTGAGGTTTTGGCTCTTCCGTGGACTGTTGATCGCAATACCCCGGACAAAGGAGAACCTGACTCGGAGGAGTTCGTTCCTAAGTCGGATGTTGCTCCTGTTCGTGTCTGTGGCAAGACCTCGGCCCACGCGGATGAAGGTGACTCAGATGACGTCCAAATTCTTGAGGTAGTTGCCGTGGTGCCTATATCTTATGCATTTCCGGCTCCTTCTTTACTAGCTAATCCAGCTGGTCAGGTGCACGACACCGAACCTCTTGCTTCTCGAGCTCATGCTGCTTCGAAGAAGCGCACAGCTTCGACAGATCCCTCCGGTGCTGCCCCCAAGAAGCGAGTCAAGAAGTCTTCGCAGCATATCCCGAGGCGTAAGACCATGCCTGGGGTTACTGGGTGAGTTTATTTTCATTTGTATTTCTTGTTTCTCTCTTTATGTCTCTTGACTCGACTTTTTTGTCTCTTGCAAAGCTCCTCTCTCTGCAAAGCCAAGCGGTCCGGGTATGACTAGCCATACGACTCGGCAGCCTTCTCCTCCTCCTCCGAAAGATACTCGGGTTCCCAGTCCCTCTCGTGTTGATTCTCCTCCTGTACCGACCAACATATCGCCTCAACAAGATGTGCCTATTGCTCCCACCGTTATTGCCGACATAAATCCTATATCGAATCACCCGGTTGAGCCTGCTGTCCCTCTCGAGACCACCGAGGTTTCCCCCAATGATCCTTTGATCACCACAGTCCCAGCTGCTACTCCAATTCCAACTGAGGATATCACTACCTCGCCCCCCTTGGAAACTATAGTTCCTCCTGCCCCCAAGGGTGTGGTTCCTAGTGCTGAAGTTGTTGCCCCTGTCGAAGTCTCTACTAAGAGTAAGAAGGTTGTTGTTACTAAACCCTCGGCATCTCATAAGGGGCCAACTAGCTCTTCTCAGCCCAGCATAGCTGATGTACTTCTCAAGGGAGCTTCCTCTGCTAAGCCTGGCGTCGCCCCTGCTGTCGACACTCAACTTACTCTTCACAAGAGTCCGGCAACGGCGGTAGTTACACAACAGGCCCGAGGTAAGGTGTTGACCCGTACTGAGAGCGGGAAAATCCTCGGCTCTTTGGTGGAGTATGCCAATAACTGGAACGCCGCCGATCAACTTGAAGGCAATCTGAGTAGCCAACCATTTCAGCTTTCCGACATCAGCAGTCACTTGCACATGGCTGCTAAGATTGTCCTTGAAAGTGACAAGATGAATGAAATAAGCGCTTTCGTTGATACTTTGTTTATTATTCAGATGGTATATACACTAGTCCCCGAAGCTTGCAACCGGATAACTTGTTGTTCGTTTGGAAGCTTTGTCAGGCTTCAAATGCATTTCTTGCTGAGTCAATTCCCTTCGTGACTCAGATTAGCCGTGGTCCATTCATATCCGAGTCAAGTTTTACTTGATTCGGATTTGCTTTAG
Organism: Avena sativa; assembly: GCA_916181665.1. Classification (NCBI taxonomy): domain Eukaryota; kingdom Viridiplantae; phylum Streptophyta; class Magnoliopsida; order Poales; family Poaceae; genus Avena; species Avena sativa. The sequence continues at coordinate 156,329,415 of OV702294.1, read as the reverse complement.
TTTTGAATATCCAGCCACCTAGATCCGAGTCAAGTTTTACTTGATTTAGATCTGCTTTAACTTTGAATATCCAGCCACCTAGATCCGAGTCAAGTTTTACTTGATTTGGATCTGCTTTAACTTTGAATATTCAACCACCTAGATCCGAGTCAAGTTTTATTTGATTCGGATCTGCTTTAACTTTGAATATCCAGCCACCTAGATCCGAGTCAAGTTTTACTTGATTCGGATCTGCTTTAACTTTGAATATCCAGTCAACTAGATTCGAGTCAAGTTTTACTTGATTCGGATCTGCTTTAACTTTGAATATCCAGCCACCTAGATCCGAGTCAAGTTTTACTTGATTTGGATCTGCTTTAACTTTCAATATCCAGCCACCTAGATCCGAGTCAAGTTTTACTTGATTTGGATCTGCTTTAACTTTGAATATCTAGCCACCTAGATCCGAGTCAAGTTTTACTTGATTTGGATCAACTTTAACTTTAAATATCCAGTCACCTAGATCCGAGTCAAGTTAAACTTGACTTGGATCTGCTTTAACTTTGAATATCCAGCCACCTAGATCCGAGTCAAGTTTTACGTGATTCGGATCTTTCTATTCTTTGTGTAACTTGCTTCCATTTTTCAGGTTGCCCATGATCGCCGGACAGCTGAATTTCAAAGGTTGCTTTTTGCGCACAAAAAACTTCAAGATAAATATGAGAAGATTGTCCCTGTTGTGAAGAAAACTGGTAAGTTAACCAGTCCGTGTAACGTTCCTTAACTTCGTAATAATTTTAGTTGTTCGTGCTAATTAGCTTTTTTGCTGGTGTGCGGCTAGCATCAATAACTTGAATACTCGCCTTACCAAGAAAGTTGGCACTCTTAAAGGTTAGTTACTCTTTTTGTTTACTAATTTCTTGACTTTTTTCCGAGGTGAATATTGGGTTTCTTACAACCTTCTGGCTTTGGTATAGCCGAGTTACAAACACTTGCAGCGTCGCATCAAGAATGCATACCTATGCCTGATATGATGTTTACGTTTTTTAGAACAAGCTGCCGCTCATTCGGCGCAACTCAAAGAAAAAGATGATGAGATACCTCTGTTACGTGCCGAGGTTGAATCTCTCAAGCTTTCCCAGAAGTCTGAGTTGGAAAAAGTTGATCAGGAGTTTTCGGAGGAAAAGAACCGATTGAGCCTCCAGCTTCAGAAGGGCAAAGAACTTCTTGATGCTACCGAATTAAAAAATCGAACGATGAGCAAGGAAATCACTCGTTTCGAGAAGAGTAGGGCTGACTGGTCCCTGGATCTCCAGAAAATGTTGAGTTACATCCGTCATAAGTTTCCGTCTGTAGACGAGTTATTTTCTTCCCTTTCTTATTTTAACTGATATGACTTCCTTTCGTGTATATCATTTTACAGAAGCAAAATCGGTGAGCTCCAAGGCTGTGATTGCTGCTCGTGAGCGCTAAGGTGTTCCCGTTGCTCCGAGTCAAGAATATTCGATGGAAGATTTCCTGATTGTCGTCGGTGCTGCTATTGGACCAATGAAGATTATGGGAAGTGATCTGGTGCAAGCAGCTATCCGAGCCTACCATGTTCTCTGGCCGAATTCGCCGGATATCGATGAAGTTGAAGTGCTTGTGGCGAGGCTGATGGCATCTCAAACCCAACTTAACCTATGGAGGGAGTTTGCTAGGAGGGCTGGTGCTGATATGGCCCTTACGGCCGTTTTGTCTTGGTATGAGGATATCTCTCTCGATACTCTGATGCATCTGCGCACTGGCTCTCCTTGGGTTGAGAATCCAGAGTTCGTTGCTCGCCGTCAAGCTCGTGCCTTACATCTTATCGAGTATGCTGACGTGCATAATTGGATCGAAGGGCCGAGTTTTCTTCCCAACCCTGTTGATGATGTCAAAGCTGAAGGTGCCTCAGGTGGTGACTCGGCCGATCAAGATGAACCGGAGGATGATTCAGATAATGCCCACGATTCAAACGACAGCTCGGATGAGGATGACGACGCGCGATCGTCCTCTAAAGGAACTAAAACCTCTCGAGCCCAGGTTGACATCTCTCAGCAGCCGGGGCTTTCCCCCGAGGTTACTATGGCTTCTGTTGAAGCCGAGGTAACTTCTGCTGAGGCACCAGCAACCTCGGAGCGCCCAGTTCCTGGAGATACCCTTCTAAAGGAGACCGAGGTCACTCCGCCTGCATCTGAGATACCCATGCCCGATGCTCCTGACAATGCTACTGCCCCTTAAGGGTGATTTGGCCTGTTTAGCTGTCTAGGCTCAAAAACTCTAAGTTGTTTTAAGTCCCCGATATGCCGGGCGTATGATGAACAATTGTCCGTCTTTTGGTGTAGTGTGAACCTTTTTGCCTTGTGCCGCTGAGGCACTGGTGATGGTAACTATTGTCATTTCCTCTAAGTGAATCTATCTGCTTCACATCTTTGCTTTGCCAAATTTTAATTTCGTAAAGCCGGATTATATTCTCCCATATGACTGACCTTCGTTTGGCATCTACCTTTTGCCTTTTGTAAACTCGGTTGTATAGTTGTTGTTTTCGCAATTTCTACTTGAAGTACAATGCTCTAATCTCACTGGCTTATTACCCTGCTCGAGTTTTCTACTAGTAAAGTGATATAAATAGGGTGTGTCCCTTATTATACTTCGACTTGCTGAGGTTGTTATTGTTGGAGATATGCCCTAGAGGCAATAATAAATATGGTTATCATTATATCTTTGTGTTTATGATAAATGTTTACATTCATGCTATAATAGTATTAACGAGGAAACATTAGTACTTGTGTGATTTGTAAACTTAAATTGAAGTCCCTAGTAAAGCCTCTATACATCACTAGCTTGTTGGTTAATAAAGGATTGTGGTTTCCCTATCATGAACATTGAGATGTTATTAACAACAAGATCATATCGTTAGGAGAATGATATGGTGGACATACTCCTATAGATAAGCGTAGCATAAAGATCAAGTCATTTTAATAGTTCAATTGCTATATGCTTTCTGATACATAGTAACCTAATTCCTTAGACCATGAGATCATGCATACCACCTTTACCGGATGGATGCTTTGATGACATCAAACACCACACCGTAACTGGGTGGCTATAAAGGTGGCATTGAGTGTTCGGAAAGTATTGGTTGAAACACATGGATCAAGAGTGGGATTTGTCCATCCATATGACGGATAGATAGACTCTGGGCCCTCTCGGTGAAATGTCATCCAATTATCTTGCAAGCATGTGACTGGCTCACAAGGGATCACATATCACGGGAACGATAAAATAGTACTTATTAGTAACGAGGTTGAACTAGGTATGCAGAGATACCGACGATCATAATCTCGGATAAGTAAACTATCGTGAGACAAAGGGAAATTGGTATCGTATGTAAGTGGTTCATTCGATCGCAAAGTAATTGTAGAAATATGTGGGAGACATATGAATTTCCAGATTCCTCTATTGGTTATTGTTCAGAGAAGTGTCTCGATCATGTCCGCATAATTCACGAACCGTAGGGAGACACACTTAAGGATTCGACGTTGTTTGAGTAGTTATGGAATGATGAGAAAGAGACCGAATGTTGTTCAGAGTCTCAGATGAGATCCGGGATATCACGAGGAGATCCGGATGGTCCGGATAAGATTCATATAAGGAAAGTCCTGTTTCGGAGTTGGGGAATGGTTCTGATGTTTTCATCGGGAATGTTCTAGAAGGTTCTGGAATGTCCGGCACTCCGGGGGGAAGGGTACATGAATGTGTTATATCAAGTTGGTATGATTGCATCATGTACTTGGTGTCATCACTGAACAAAATAGAGGGTTTATTCAAATCCTAGTTTGAAAAAGTCAAACGCCAAGTTTGAAAGTCAAACGGCTATTTTGGGAAGTGGAGGGGAGGTGGAAACCGAGTTGGGGAGGAGTTCCTCCCCTCCACCGCCGGCCCACCTCCAAGCCAAGTTGGGGAGGGACTCCCCTCCCCTTGGCCGGCCCCTCCACCTATAAAAGGAGGGGCAGGGCTCCCCTCCTAGACACACAACTCCACCACCTCTAAACCCTAGCCGCCGGCGCCGCCACCTCCACTGCCTCCGCCGCCGCCCTAGGGCAAACCGCCGCCGCCGCCTAGCTAACCCTAGCCGCCGGCTTGCCCCCTCCTCGGCGTGTCTAAACCCTAGATCATCGAGGGCTCTCTCATAGTCCACCATACTCGCTCCGGCTTAAGGCGAAGCCCTGCGAGATCTCCCCTCTACTTCCGGTACCACGCCGTTGTGCTGCCGGAATCGCGAGGAGAGTGCTACAACCTCCGCTGCCTGCTGTAACAAGGGAGAGGAAGGTCTTCGTTGAGTACCGAACGTGTGGCCGACTATGGGAGCGCTGCCGGAACGCAGCGCCGGAAGGATCGTCTACGCGATCTTGAGACCGGGAAGAGTACGACTACATCACCCACGAGAATCTGCTTTCGTTAAACACTTTGGAATCTTCGAGGGTGAGTTATTCCATCGACTCGTTGCTACAATCTAGTAGATAGATCTTGGCTTGTTTATTTGTATGCGGTAGAAATTTTTTGTTTTCCATGCTACGAATCCCTACAGTGGTATCAGAGCCGTGTCTATATGTAGATCTGTTGCACGAGTAGAACACAATGGTCATTATGGGCGTTGATGCTTTTATTGTCGATTGCTTCTTGTGTACTTTGCATCTTGCGGGATGTTGGGATGAAGCGGCCCGGGCTAACCTTACATGACATCGTTCATGAGACTTGCTCCACGCTTGACATGCAACTTGTATTGCATAAGTGGCTTTGCGGGTGCCTGTTTCTCCTAGCATAGTTAAGATTCAATTTACAACGGGTGATTAACAATGCTAGTATCAATGTTGTGGTTCTTGTTCGTAAGTTATAACGACACTTATTGAAAGCCCCAAACCACGTAAAACATGCAAAGAAAGTAGAGGCGTCTAACTTTGTTTTGCAGGGGTGTGCTGTGATGTGATATGGCCATGATTGTGATTATATTTGATGTATGCAATGTTCCTTATTGTAAGTTGGCAACCGGAAGGAGCCATATGGTTGTCTTTAATTTATGTTAAGACCCGCGTGTCTATTCAAAGTAGTTGTAATAGTTGAAGCCGGTGGACGATAACCATGGAGAAGTGTCATTGACCTTGATGCAATGCCGGTGATGATGGAGATCATGTTCATGCTTGAAGATGAAGATCGGAAGCACAAAGAAGAAAGGCCATATCATATCACATATTATGAATTGCATGTGATGTTAATCCTTTATGCATCTTGTATTGCTTAGTAGACGACGGTAGCATTATAAGATGATCCCTCATGCACATGAATTTCAAATCATAAAGTGTTCACCCTTAGTTAGCACCGTTGCTAAAGCTTGTTGTTTCGAAGCACCACGTGATGATCGGGTGTGTTAGATTCTGCAAGTACAGACAACGTGAGCAAGCCAGATTTGCTCATGCGGAAACTAAGGTTTGATCTTGACGAGCCTAGCATGTACAGACATGGTCTCGGAACACGGATCACCGAAAGGTAAAGCATGAATCATATAGTAGATATGATGAACATGTCGATTGTTCGCCATTGAAACTATATCAACTCTCGTGATGATCGGTGTTGATGTGGTGGATTTGGTTCGTGTGATCACTAAAACAATGTGAGGGATATTGTTTTGAGTGGGAGTTCACTTAGATTAATTTTATTATTAATTTGAACTCAATTTGTCATAAACTTAGTCTAAACTATTGCAAATATGTTGTAGTTCAATGGCATCCCCTACCATCAATTTTAATGCGTTCCTAGAGAAAGAAAAGTTGAAAAATAATGGAAGCAACTTCGCGGATTGGTTCCGCAATTTGAGGATTGTCCTCACAGCTGGTAATTTGACCTATGTGCTAGATGCACCGCTGGATGACCCACCTGCAGCTGATGCTGCCGATGAAGTAAAGAATGTTTACCTCACTCGGAAGACTCAGTACTCCACAGTTCAGTGTGCTATCTTGTATGGTTTAGAATCGGAGCTTCAGAAAAGGTTTGAGAATACAGACCCATATGATATTGTCGAGGATCTCAAATTGACCTTTGAGACTCATGCGGCAATTGAAAGCTATGAGGCTTCTGAAAAGTTCTTTAACTACAAGATGGAAGAGGGCAGCTCCGCCAGTGAGCATGTGCTTAAGATGTCTGGGCACGCAAACAAACTTCAAAGCTTGGGTATAGTGATTCCTAATGCTTTGGGGATTTACCGTGTCCTCCAATCACTACCACCAAGTTACAAGAACTTTGTGATGAACTACAACATGCAGAACATGAACAAGACATTGCCAGAACTCTTTGCCATGTTGAAATCTGCAGAAGTGGAGATCAAGAAAGAGCACCAAGTGTTGTTGGTCAATAAGACCACAAAATTCAAGAAAGGCAAGTCTAAGCAAAAGGGACACTTCAAGAAGGGTGGTAAGAAAGTTGCCACGCCGACGAAGAATACCAAGGCTGGACCTAAGCCTGATACTGAGTGCTTTTACTGCAAGGGAGAAGCTCACTGGAAGCGGAATTGCCCAAAGTACTTAGCGTATTTGAAGAACGGCAACATCAAGAAGAAAGGTATATCCGATATACATGTTATTGATGTGTATCTCACTAGTACTCGTAGTAGTGCCTGGGTATTTGATACTGGTTCGGTTGCTCATATTTGTAACTCGAAACAGGTGCTGCAGAATAAACGGAAGCTAGCGAAGAACGAGGTGACGATGCGCGTGGGAAACGGATCAAAGGTTGATGTGATCGCGTTCGGCACGCTACCCCTTCATCTACCATCGGGATTAGTTTTATACTTAAATAATTGTTATTTGGTGCGTGCGTTAAGCATGAACATTATATCGGGATCTTGTTTATTGCGAGACGGTTACTTGTTTAAGTCCGAGAATAATGGTTGTTCGATTTATATGAGTAATATGTTTTATGCACATGCACCTTTGATAGATGGTCTATTCTTATTGAATCTCGATAGTGGAAATACACATATTAATAACATTGAGGCTAAACGTTTGAAATCGAGCGATAACTCGACCTATATGTGGCACTGTCGTCTTGGTCACATTGGAGTGAAGCGTATGAAGAAACTCCATTCCGATGGACTTCTTGAATCACTTGATTTCGAATCACTTGAAAGATGCGAAGCATGTCTGATGGGTAAAATGACTAAGACTCCATTTTCTGGTATGATGGAGCGAGCTACGGACTTATTGGAAATCATACATACCGATGTGTGTGGTCCAATGAGTGTAGCATCGCGCGGTGGTTATCGTTATGTTCTTACCTTCACGGATGACATGAGTAGATATGGGTATATCTATTTCATGAAACATAAGTCCGACACTTTCGAGAAGTTTAAGGAATTTCAAAGTGAGGTAGAGAATCAACGTAACAAGAAGATTAAATTTCTACGTTCTGATCGTGGAGGTGAATATCTAAGTTACGAGTTTGGCGAGCATTTGAAGAAATGCGGAATCCTTTCACAATTGACACCGCCGGGAACACCACAGCGTAATGGTGTGTCCGAACGTCGTAATCGAACTCTCTTAGATATGGTTCGTTCTATGATGTCACTTACAGATTTACCGCTATCATTTTGGGGTTATGCATTAGAAACAGCCGCATTCACTTTAAATAGGGCACCATCTAAATCCGTTGAAACGACACCGTATGAATTATGGTTTGGGAAGAAACCTACATTGTCGTTCCTTAAAGTTTGGGGGTGCGAAGCCTATGTAAAGAAGTTACAGCCGGACAAGCTTGAACCCAAAGCAGAAAAATGCATCTTCATAGGATACCCGAAGGAAACTATTGGGTATACCTTCTATCATAGATCCGAAGGCAAAATCTTCGTTGCCAAGAATGGATCCTTTCTAGAGAAGGAATTTCTCTCGAAAGAAGTGACTGGAAGAAAAGTAGAACTCGACGAGGTTGTCGAACCTTGTCTCGAAATTGCGAGTAGCGCAGCACCGGAAGAAGTTCCTGTGGTGCCTGCACCAATAAGAGAGGAAGCTAATGATGATGATCATGAAACTTCGGTTGAAGTTGCTACAGAGCCTCGCAGGTCAACGAGAACTCGTACCACTCCAGATTGGTATGATCCCGTTATGAGTGTCATGTTGGTGGACAACACCGATGACCCTACGACATATGAGGAAGCGATGATGAGCCCAAATTCCAATAAATGGCAAGAATCCATGAAATACGAGATTGGATCCATGTACGAAAACCAAGTATGGACTTTGGTGGACTTACCGGATGGCCGGAAGGCTGTCGAGAACAAATGGATTTTCAAGAAGAAAACAGATGCTGATGGTAATGTTACTGTCTATAAAGCTCTACTTGTCGCAAAGGGGTTTCGACAAATTCAAGGAGTTGACTATGATGAGACTTTCTCACCTGTAGCAAAGCTAAAGTCTGTGAGGATTATGTTAGCAATCGCTGCATATTATGATTATGAGATATGGCAGATGGATGTCAAAACAGCATTCCTCAATGGAGACATTGATGAAGAGTTGTATATGATGCAACCCAAAGGTTTTGTCGATCCTAAAGATGCTAACAAGGTATGCAAACTTCAACGGTCCATCTATGGATTGAAGCAAGCATCCCGAAGTTGGAATCAACGTTTTGATAAGGTAATCAAAAGTTTTGGTTTTATACAAACTTATAGAGAAGCTTGTATTTACAAGAAAGTGAGTGGGAGCTCTGTAGCATTCTTAATACTATATGTAGATGACATATTGTTGATTGGGAATGATGTAGACCTTCTTAATAGTGTCAAGGAATATTTGAATAATAGTTTTTCAATGAAGGATCTTGGCGAAGCAGCTTACATATTAGGCATAAAGATTTATAGACATAGATCGAGACGCCTAATATCATTGTCACAAAGTACATATTTGGACAAAGTTCTAAAGAGGTTTGGAATGGAAGATAGCAAGAAAGGGTTCTTGCCCATGTTGCCCAATACGACCTTGAGTAAAACTCAAAGTTCGACATCGGCAGAAGATAGAGAAAGGATGAGTAAGACTCCCTATGCCTCAGCCATAGGATCTCTAATGTATGCCATGCTATGTATTAGACCCGACATTGCATATGCTGTTAGTTTAACTAGCAAATATCAAAGTGATCCAGGAGTGGATCATTGGATAGCGGTCAAAAACATCCTTAAGTACTTGAGAAGAACTAAGGATATGGTTCTTTCTTATGGAGGTGATGAACAGCTCGTTGTTAATGGTTACACCGACGCTAGTTGGAACACCAATCCGGATGATTCTAAATCTGGATACGTATTTACTTTGAATGGTGCAGTAGTTAGCTGGAGGAGTGTAAAGCAAAGCGTTGTGGCGAGATCTTCAACTGAATCGGAATACATGGCTGCTTCGGAGGCTTCACAAGAAGCGATATGGATGAAAGAGTTCATTACAGAGCTGGGTGTGGTTCCTAGTGCGCTGGACCCAATGTCTATCTACTGTGATAACATGGGCGCCATAGCCAATGCGCAAGAACCAAGGTCACACAAGAAGCTGAAGCATATCAAGCTACGTTTTCACGCTATTCGAGAACATGTCCAAGATGGGGACATAAAGATTTGCAAAGTACACACAGATCTGAATGTGGCGGATCCGTTGACTAAACCTCTCCCGAGGGCAAAACATGACCAACACCAAACTACCATGGGTGTTCGGTATATTACCATGTAATCTAGATTAGATGACTCTAGTGCAAGTGGGAGACTGTTGGAGATATGCCCTAGAGGCAATAATAAATATGGTTATTATTATATCTTTGTGTTTATGATAAATGTTTACATTCATGCTATAATAGTATTAACGAGGAAACATTAGTACTTGTGTGATTTGTAAACTTAAATTGAAGTCCCTAGTAAAGCCTCTATACATCACTAGCTTGTTGGTTAATAAATGATTGTGGTTTCCCTATCATGAACATTGAGATGTTATTAGCAACAAGATCATATCGTTAGGAGAATGATATGGTGGACATACTCCTATAGATAAGCGTAGCATAAAGATCAAGTCATTTTAATAGTTCAATTGCTATATGCTTTCTGATACATAGTAACATAATTCCTTAGACCATGAGATCATGCATATCACCTTTACCGGATGGATGCTTTGATGACATCAAACACCACACCGTAACTGGGTGGCTATAAAGGTGGCATTGAGTGTTCAGAAAGTATTGGTTGAAACACATGGATCAAGAGTGGGATTTGTCCATCCATATGACGGATAGATAGACTCTGGGCCCTCTCGGTGAAATGTCATCCAATTAGCTTGCAAGAATGTGACTGGCTCACAAGGGATCACATATCACGGGAACGATAAAAGAGTACTTATCAGTAACGAGGTTGAACTAGGTATGCAGAGATACCGACGATCATAATCTCGGATAAGTAAACTATCGTGAGACAAAGGGAAATTGGTATCGTATGTAAGTGGTTCATTCGATCGCAAAGTAATCGTACAAATATGTGGGAGCCATATGAATTTCCAGATTCCTCTATTGGTTATTGTTCGGAGAAGTGTCCCGATCATGTCCGCATAATTCACGAACCGTAGGGAGACACACTTAAGGATTCGACGTTGTTTGAGTAGTTATGGAATGATGAGAAAGAGACTAAATGTTGTTCGGAGTCTCGGATGAGATCCGGGATATCACGAGGAGATCCGTAATGGTCCGGAGAATAAGATTCATATAAGGAAAGTCCTGTTTCGGAGTTGGGGAATGGTTCCGATGTTTTCATCGGGAATGTTCTAGAAGGTTCCGGAATGTCCGGCACTCCGGGGGGGGGGGGGGGGAAGGGTACATGAATGTGTTATATCAAGTTGGTATGATTGCATCATGTACTTGGTGTCATCGCTGAACAAAATAGAGGGTTTATTCAAATCCTAGTTTGAAAAAGTCAAACGCCAAGTTTGAAAGTCAAACGGCTATTTTGGGAAGTGGAGGGGAGGTGGAAACCGAGTTGGGGAGGAGTTCCTCCCCTCCACCGCCGGCCCACCTCCAAGCCGAGTTGGGGAGGGACTCCCCTTCCCTTGGCCGGCCCCTCCACCTATAAAAGGATGGGCAGGGCTCCCCTCCTAGACACACAACTCCACCACCTCTAAACCCTAGCCGCCGGCGCCGCCACCTCCAGTGCCGCCGCCGCCCTAGGGCAAACCGCCGCCCCCGCCTAGCTAACCCTATCCGCTGGCTTGCCCCCTCCTCGGCGTGTCTAAACCCTAGATCGTCGAGGGCTCTCTCATAGTCCACCATACTCGCTCCGGCTTAAGGCGAAGCCCTACGAGATCTCCCCTCTACTTCAGGTACCACGCTGTTGTGCTGCCGGAATCGCGAGGAGAGTGCTAGAACCTCCGCTGCCTGCTGGAACAAGGGAGAGGAAGGTCTTCGTCGAGTACCGAACGTGTGACCAACTGCGGGAGCGCTGCCAGAACGCAGCGCCGGAAGGATCGTCTACGTGATCTTGAGATCGGGAAGAGTACGACTACATCACCCATGAGAATCCGCTCTCGTTAAACACTTTGGAATCTTCGAGGGTGAGTTATTCCATCGACTCGTTGCTACAATCTAGTAGATAGATCTTGGCTTGTTTATTTGTATGCGGTAGAAATTTTTTGTTTTCCATGCTACGAATCCCTACAGTTATCCTTAGAAATCGTTATTTGTTTCCTCCTTGTTATTCTCTTGATGATCGAAACAAACTTACATTGCATCTTACGAATTATACCTAGTAAATTGGGGTAGTCCCCGAGTTTCTGCTGGAGTTATCGAGCTCTTATGTGTATGAAAAAATTAGCGGGCAATGTAAGTCAGTCCCGAATTATCACTTGGGTTACTGAAGGTTCACATCTGTTCAAAAAAACATCGAACGACATGAAGCCGCCCCCAAGTTATTAATTGGGTCGCCCAAGTAAAGTTCATAATTCCATGCAAAGAACACCACGAGGCAGTCCCCGAGTCACTGCTCGAGGTGCCGAGGTTTAATACATAATTCAAAACGAGAAAAAATCATGGGGCAGTCCCCGAGTCACTGCACGAGGTGCCAGGGTTTAATACATAATCCGAAATAAGAAATAACATGGTGCAGTCCCCGAGTCACTGCTCGAGGTGCCGAGGTTTAATACATAATCTTAAATAAGAAATAACATGGTGCAGTCCCCGAGTCGCTGCTCGAGGTGCCGAGGTTTAATACATGCTTGATACTCCGACTTGGTGCGTCACATCGCGACGTGCAATATATGGCTTCTAAGTGTAGAACGGGCGAACTAAGGCTATGTTCCATGGTCTTTTTGATTCGTCTCCAGCTTTGTTTGCCTTGTTCTTTTCTAGTGACTGAGCGTCGATTAGGTAATATGCATCATTGTGCAATGCTTTACTCACGATGAATGGTCCTTCCCATGGGGGTGAGAGTTCGTGCATGCCGGTTGTGCGCTGCACTAGCCAAAGAACCAAGTCTCCTTCTTTAAAAACTCTCGGATTGACTTTTTTGCTATGATATCGTCTGAGATCTTGCTGATAGATAGCTGATCTTGATAATGCCAATTCCCTTGCTTCTTCTAGCAGATCCACATCGTCTTGCCGCGATACTTCGTTTACCTCGGCAATTGTGTACTGGATTACTCTTGGCGAGTCATGCATTATGTCGGCTGGAAGCACAGCTTCTGCCCCGTATACTAGAAACAATGGGGTATACCCTGTCGACCTGTTTGGGGTGGTCCTGAGGCTCCATAGTACTGCTGGAAGCTCCTCAATCCAGCATCCTGCCGACCTTTGCAGTGGTTCGATAAGCCGGGGTTTTATTCCTAACAATACCAGTCCATTTGATCTTTCTACTTGCCCATTTGATGTCGGGTGCGCCACCGAGGCAACATCTAGTCTTATGTGTTTCTCTTGGCAGAACTTGGCAAAGGCTCCTTCAGCGAAATTTGTGCCATTATCCGTGATAACACTGTGTGGGTATCCATATCTCAAGATAATATCTTTGAGGAATTTTACCGTTGTGGGTCCATCACATTTTCTTATTGGTTTCACTTCGATCCACTTTGTGAATTTGTCCACCATGACTAGTATGTGAGTCATTCCGCCTCGGGCCGGCTTGAAAGGACCTACCATATCCAAGCACCACACAGAAAATGGCCAAGTGATCAGTATTGTTTTTAACTAGGACGAAGGCAAATGTATCTTGCTGGCGTGTCTCTGGGGACCATTACATTTTTCTACTAATTCCTTTGCCTCCTTCAACGCAGTCGGCCAATAAAATCCATGCCTAAATACTTTGGCCACTACGGCTCTGGATGAGGCGTGATGGCCACATTCTCCCTGATGTATAGCCAGGAGTATTTCCCGCCCTTCTGCCGAGTCAACACATTGTTGTAGTACGCTCGTGACACTTCTCTTATACAGCTCATTGTTTATGATTGTGTAGGCTTTTGCTTTTCTCACTATCTGTCTAGCCAGGACCTCATCACTCGGCAAGATTCCCTCTTTAAGGAATGAGAATATGGGTTGCGCCCATATCGGCGTGATTTTCTCTGGGATAGTTACATTGTCGATTTCCATATTTTCCACCGACATAACAACTTTGGGCTTTTCCGTGTTTACTCGTGTGTCGGTCGGGTTCCCTCTTATAGAGTTCGGGTCATATTCTTTGTCGATTTCCATTGGCACATTTCCTTCTACCAGCTCTGCCGATATACGAATTGACTCGGATTCTGGTGAAGGTGTAATTGATGGTTTTCTTAGGTGTTCCAGGGCAATGCCCGGGGGAATTGATTGCCTAGTTGATCCGAGTTTTGACAGTGTATCTGCAGCGTCATTTTCCGCCCAAGGTATGTGGTGAAACTCGCACCCATCAAAATAACCACTGATTTTTTGCACATGAAACCTATACAGGGCCATATTCGCATCTAGTGTGTCCCAATTGCCTGATACTTGATGTACTACTAGGTCTGAATCACCGTAGCATAGGATCCGACGTATACCAATCTCTTTTGCCATTTTTAACCCATGGACGAGCGCTTCATACTCGGCCACATTGTTTGATGCAACGAAATGTATCTGCAGCACGTATTTCAGCTGATCTTTTTTCGGCGAAGTTAATACTATTCCTGCCCCTAACCCATTTCTCAGCTTGGATCCGTCAAAATGCATTGTCCAATAGTTCAGATCTGGCAATGGGGGCTCATATTGTACCTCGGCCCAATCCACAAAGAAGTCGTCCACTGTCTGAGATTTGATTGCATCTCGCCTATCAAATTGCGGAGCATAAGGTGATAACTCGATTGCACATTTTGCTATTCGTGTAGGGTTCGCAGCATAGAAAAAAAATTCCTACGATGGGAACTATGTACCAAGATCTATCTACTAGATACAAACAACGAGCGGATGTATATCCGTAGAGAACATACCCTTGAAGACCGACAAAGCTTAACGAGTTCAACTCGTGGTTGATGTAGACGATCTCTTGCCGATCTCAAGATCGAGAGGAAGTCCTAGCGCCGCAAATCAGCAGCGCATCCGTGCTCGCACACACGTTCGAGGCATCGAGAAACCTCCGCCTCCTCGCTCCAGCGATGTAGCGGAAGCACAACTCTTTCTTGCTGAATAGCCACCGGGAACATGTATCTCGCTAGTCCGAGACCATGGGGGATAAATTCTAGAGGGGGAGAGAGATCCTTCACGAGGAGGTGTGAGAGACAAGTGAGGAGGGGGGCTCCTTTTATAGGAGGAGGGGGGCACCCAAGCGGGATCTGGAGACCCATACTGACTCCCACACATTCAACGATGACTTTCTTGTGATCGTCGGAACCTTTTACGCTAGTATCTTAATCCCTTTGTTTCACGATATATTACATGTCCGAGATTCGATCATCGGTATCTCCATACCTAGTTTGATCTCGTTACCGACATGCACTCTTTTCTCGTTCCCGTGATATAACATTCTAGTGATCAAATCACTTGCTTGCAAGCTAATCAATGTGATATCACCGAGAGGGCCCAGAGTATATCTATCCGTCATCGGGATGAACAAATTCCACTCTTGATCCATGAGCCTCAACATAACACTTTATTAGTTCTGAATCCATCTTTATAATCACCTTGTTACGGTGTGACGTTTGATGTTATCAAGAAACTCTTCTGGTGTTAGTGATTGACATGATCTCATGGTCTAAGGATTAGGATCACTTCGTAAGTTGTTATAGCAATATAAACTCAATGACTTTGATCGTAATGCTATACTTCGGATGAATGTTCATCACACCATTACACTAATGTTGTGATCCCGTTATTAACAACATCCAATGTCCATGATCAGGAAACCTTGATCATCTTGTTAATCAACGAGCTAGTTTATGAGAGAGGCATAACTAGGAATTTTCTGTTTGTTTATTAAACACACATGTATTAACATTTCCGTATTAATACAATTATAGCATGCAAAATAAACATCTATCATATACTTGGAATACACATAATAAACACTTTATTATTGCCTCTCAGGGCATATTTCCTTCAGTCTCCCACTTGCACTAGAGACAATAATCTAGTTACATAGTGATAAATCTAACACCCATCGAGTTCTGGTGTTGATCATGTTTTGCTCTAGGGAGCTCCTCCAACTAACCGCTCCGCCATTCATGAGAAATACGTATCCGGATTGAGACTTAGAGTCATCCGGATCGGTGTCAAAGCTAGCATGAACATAACACTTAGCGACGAGCTCTTGTTCACCTCCGTATTGGTACCTACTAGTCAAACTAATAGCATGTGCCACATCCGGTCTTGTACATAGCATGGCGTACATTATAGAGCCTATGGCTGAAGCATAGGGGACTTTGTCCATTATCTCTCTTTCTTCCGCCGAAGCCGGACTTTGAGTCTTACTCAATGTCTTGCCTTGCAACATAGGTAAGAATCCCTTCTTACTTCCGTCCATTTTAAACTTCTTTAAAATCTTATCAAGGTATGTACTTTGCGATAGCCCTATTAGGCGCCTAGATCTATCTCTATAGATCTTTATGCCTAATATGTATGACGCTTCACCTAGGTCCTTCATTGAAAATTTGCTGTTTAGATAACTTTTAACACTGTTTAAAAGATCTATATCATTTCCGATCAATAATATGTCATCCACATATAATATCAGAAATGCCACATTGCTCCCACTCACTTTCTTGTAAATACAAGCTTCTCCATAAGTTTGGACAAATCCAAACTCTTTGATCACCTCATCAAAGCGGAGATTCCAACTTCGTGATGCTTGCTTCAATCCATAGATGGATCGCTGAAGCTTGCACACCTTGTTAGCATCCTTAGGATCGACAAAACCCTTTGGTTGTATCATATACAACTCTTCCTCAATATTACCATTGAGAAACGCGGTTTTTACATCCATCTGCCATATCTCATAATCGAAATATGCAGCAATTGCTAACATAATCCTAACTGACTTTATCATCGCTACGGGAGAGAATGTCTCATCGTAGTCAACTCCTTGAATTTGTCGAAACCCCTTTCCGACAAGTCGAGCTTTATAGACGGTCACATTACCATCAGCATCAGTTTTCCTTTTGAAAATCCATTTGTTCTCCACGGCCTTTCGGTCGTGAGGTAATTCCACCAAGTTCCAAACTTGATTTTCATACATGGATTCCATCTCGGATTTCATGGCTTCTAACCATTTGTTGGAATCCGGGCTCATCATCGCTTCTTCATACGTCGCAGGGTCATCATTTTCATCAACCATGAAATTCATGACAGGATTTCCGTACAGCTCGGGAGCTGCACGCGTCCTGCTTGACCTGCGAGGTTCGGTAGTACTCTCTTTCGGAGTTTCATGATCATTATCATTAGTTCCCTCTTCAACAGGTGGAGCCCACTCCGGAACAACTTCCTACGCTGCGCTACTCGCCATACTTTGAAGAGAAGGTTCAATAACCTCTTCGAGTTCTACCTTCCGACTACTCACACCTTTCGCGAGAAACTCTTTCTCTAGAAAGGATCCATTCTTGGCAACAAAAACCTTGCCCTCGGATCTGTGATAGAAGGAATACCCAATAGTTTCCTTAGGGTATCCTATGAAGACGCATTTTTCCGCTTTGGGTTCGAGTTTATCCGGTTGAAGTTTCTTCACATAAACATCGCATCCCCAAACTTTAAGAAATGACAGCTTAGGTTTGTTTCCAAACCACAATTCATACGGTGTCTTTTCAACGGATTTAGATGGTGCCCGATTTAAATTGAATGCAGCCGTTTCTAGTGCATAACCCCAAAATGACAACGGCAAGTCCGTCAGAGACATCATAGATCGAACCATATCTAATAAAGTACGATTACGATGTTCCGACACACCATTTCGCTGTGGTGTTCTGGCAGGTGTGAGTTGTGAAACAATTCCACGCTCTTTCATGTGAGTGCTAAACTCGTAACTTAGATACTCACCTCCACGGTCGGACCGTAGAAATTTGATCTTTCTATTACGATGATTTTCCACTTCATTCTGAAATTCCTTGAACTTTTCAAAGGTTTCAGACTTGTGTTTCATCAAGTAGATATAACCGTATCTACTCAAATCATCCGTGAAAGTAACAAAATAACGATATCCACCTCGCGCCGACACACTCATTGGACCACATACATCAGAATGTATGATTTCCAATAAATCTGTCGCCCGTTCCATTGAACCGGAAAACGGCGTTCTAGTCATCTTGCCCATAAGGCATGGCTCACATGTATCAAATGATTCATAATCAAGTGATTCCAAAAGTCCATCCGAATGGAGCTTCTTCATGCGTTTAACGCCAATATGACCTAGACGGCAGTGCCACATATATGCGGATATATCATCATTTAGTTTAATCCTTTTAGCATCAACATTATGAATATGTGTAACATTATCATCGAGATCTAATAGAAATAAACCATTCATCATCAGTGCATGACCATAAAAGATTTCATTCATATAAATAGAACAACCATTGTTCTCGGATTTAAATGAATAACCACTTCGCATCAAACATGATCCAGATACAATGTTCATGCTCAGTGCAGGCACCAGATAACAATTATTCAAGTTTATAACTAATCCCGACGGCAAGTGGAGAGGCAGTGTTCCGATGGCGATCACATCAACGCTTGATCCATTGCCGACACGCATCTTGACCTCACCCCTTGCTAGCGGTCGCTTGTTCCGTAGCCCCTGATTCGAGTTACAAATATTAGCAACTGGACCGGTATCAAATACCCAGGTGCTACTGTGAGCACTAGTCAAGTACACATCAATAACATGTATATCATATATACCTTTGTTTGCCTTGCCGGCCTTCTTGTCTGCCAGATACTTGGGGCAGTTGCGCTTACAGTGGCCAGTCCCCTTACAATAGTAGCACTCGGTATCAGACTTAGGTCCAACTCGGGGTTTCTTTTCAGGCACGGCAGCAGGCTTAACACCCTTACTTCCCTTCCGTTTTCCCCTCTTGTCTTTCTTGAAACATTCCTATTGATCATCAACACTTGATGTTCCTTTTTGATCTCCACTTCTGCAGTTTTAAGCATTGACAGAAGCTCGGGGAGAGACTTCTTCATGCCTTGCATATTATAGTTCATCACGAAGCTCTTATAGCTAGGTGGCAGAGACTGCAGAACATGATGGATGCCTAAGTCAATGGGAATCGATATTCCCAAGGACACAAGCTTATCGGCATAACCCGACATCTTGAGTACATGCTCACTAACAGAGCTGTGATCTTCCATCATGCAGCTAAAGAACTTTTCTGAAGCATTGTAGCTCTCTACAGCAGCATGTGTATCGAAAATCATTTTCAACTCACCCATTGTATCAAATGCATTGCCATTTCGAAACGCTTTCGAAGTTCCGGCTCTAGCCCATACAATATGCCGCAATGAACTAAGTTGTGGTCCTCCTGACGAGTCTGATAGACATTCTTCTCCTCGTCAGGGGCATCATCAAAAGGTGGGGGGCCTAACGGTGCTTCTAACACGTATTGCTTTTGTGCAGCAGAGAGGAGAATCCTCAAATTCATGGCCCATTCGGTAAAGTTGCTACCGTTCGTTGCAAGTTTCTCTTTCTCCATGAACACGTTGAAATTAAAAGCAGGTGGTGCCATCTACAACAGAATTTGTAAAGTTTAGACTAAGTGTATGATAGATTGAGTTCAACTAATACATATTACGAATGAAATCCCACTCAAAAACGACATCCCTCGTGCCTTTTTGGTGATTACATGAACCAAATCCACTATACCAAGTCCGATCATCACGTGAGTCGGTATAGCTTCAAAGGCGAGCATCAAATGGGCATCATATCAACTATATGACTCATGCTTAACCTTTCGGTCTGTGTTCCGAGGCCATGTCTGTACATGCTAGGCTCGCCAAGTTAGAACCTTAGTATTCGCGTGTGTAACTGTTTTACACCCGAAATATGGTCGTGGATCCAAGAACACCCGATCATCACGTGATGTCTTGGAGCGACGAAAACATAATCGGTGCATACTAAAGGAAGAACACGTTCTTATCTTGATATTTAAATGAGGGATCATCTTATTATGCTAACAAAGCGCTAAACAAGCAATATAAGATGCAATCAAACATCATATGTTTATTAGTGAAATAATATGGTTCCCGCATATGATCTCTATCATGTGCACCGTGGTATGATCACTATCATAGCTATATGTGTAAATCCAAGGTCTATGGAGTTTACACGCTATGTGTGTTGTAAGAGTATCATCTCATACTTCTACTTACAACACTACCATATCATAACACTAGCCCAACAACAATCTAAACTAGACGCCTTTAATTTATCCATTGCAAGTTTTACGTGGCTTAGGGCTTTCGAGATAGAACCGTTCTTACCTATGAACATGAACCACAACGAGGATAATAAAATTGTTGACAACTCGCTTGCAAAATAGATATTGACTATAGTAGGAGAGACAGACACCCGCTAGCCACTTATGCAAACTAGTTGCATGTCAAGCGTGGAACAGGTCTCATGTGCGAGGACATGTAAAGTTTGTCCGGGCCGCTTCATCCCACTATGCCACCAATATCCAAAATTACAACAAAGGAGCAACAACATGATCATCATCGCCCACATACTCATATGTGTACTACCCGTGTAAAGTATCTACGCATAGATCCGGCTCTGATACCACTGTAGGGTTCGCAGCATAGAAAACAAAAAAATTTCTTACGATGGGAATTATGTACCAAGATCTATCTACTAGATACAAACAACGGGCGGATGTATATCCGTAGAGAACATACCCTTGAAGACCGACAAAGCTTAACGAGTTCAACTCGTGGTTGATGTAGACGATCTCTTGCCGATCTCAAGATCGAGAGGAAGTCCTAGCGCCGCAAATCAGCAGCGCATCCGTGCTCGCACACACGTTCGAGGCACCGAGCAACCTCCGCCTCCTCGCTCCAGCGATGCAGCGTAAGCACAACTCTTTCTTGCCGAATAGCCACCGGGAACATGTATCTCGCTAGTCCGAGACCATGGGGGATAAATTCTAGAGGGGGAGAGAGATCCTTCACGAGGAGGTGTGAGAGACAAGTGAGGAGGGGGGCTCCTTTTATAGGAGGAGGGGGGCACCCAAGGGGGTGGCCGCCGGCCACGGGGGCTGCCCCCTCCCCTCCTTCATTCATGTGGGTGGACACTCCACTCACAAAATGCCCTTTAAATTCCCTCCACTCAAAAGTCCACTCAAATTCTCATTAAATTTCCACCAAATTTAATGCAAACTCTCATTAAATAAAACTCTTTTATTTTATTCAGAATTTTGTCAATTACTTTAATGACAAACATTCACAAATAACCCCTTGCTAGAATTCCATTTCACATGCATAACCACTTTATGCAATTTCACCCGAAAACCTGTTTCGGTATCTAGTGAAATAAATTTCTGCGCTTGTTTATTCTTTCGGCATGAAACTTTTGCTCAAGTTGGATGTCGGTGTCTCTTAAGTGTGTCACCCTATGGTTCATGAATAATGCGGACATGATTGAGACCCTTCTCGGATCAATAATCAGAAGCGGGATCTGGAGACCCATACTGACTCCCACACATTCAACGATGACTTTCTTGTGATCGTCGAAACCTTTTACGCTAGTATCTTAATCCCTTTGTTTCACAATATATTACATGTCCGAGATTCGATCATCGGTATCTCCATACCTAGTTTGATCTCGTTACCGACATGCACTCTTTTCTTGTTCCCGTGATATAACATTCTAGTGATCAAATCACTTGCTTGCAAGCTAATCAATGTGATATCACCGAGAGGGCCCAGAGTATATCTATCCGTCATCGGGATGAACAAATTCCACTCTCGATCCATGAGCCTCAACATAACACTTTATTAGTTCTGAATCCATCTTTATAATCACCCTGTTACGGTGTGATGTTTGATGTTATCAAGAAACTCTTCCGGTGTTAGTGATT
Source organism: Avena sativa (assembly GCA_916181665.1). Taxonomy (NCBI): domain Eukaryota; kingdom Viridiplantae; phylum Streptophyta; class Magnoliopsida; order Poales; family Poaceae; genus Avena; species Avena sativa. The sequence continues at coordinate 156,307,867 of OV702294.1, read as the reverse complement.
GACATGATCTCATGGTCTAAGGATCAGGATCACTTCGTAAGTTGTTATGGCAATATAAACTCAGTGACTTTGATCGTAATGCTATACTTCGGATGAATGTTCATCACACCATTACACTAATGTTGTGATCCCGTTATTAACAACATCCAATGTCCATGATCAGGAAACCTTGATCATCTTGTTAATCAACGAGCTAGTTTATGAGAGAGGCATAACTAGGAACTTTCTGTTTGTTTATTAAACACACATGTATTAACGTTTCCGTATTAATACAATTATAGCATGCAAAATAAACATCTATCATATACTTGGAATACACATAATAAACACTTTATTATTGCCTCTTAGGGCATATTCCCTTCAATTCGGCCACTTGCATCTTTGTTGCTCAATATCTCGGCTATGGGCGCTTCACAAATCACCTTTATCGGATGCTCTTCGAGGTAGTGTTTGAGGTTTTTCGCCGACATGTATACTCCATAAGCCATCTTCTGGTAGTGCGGGTAGTTCTGCTTCGAGCCTGATAATACCTCACTTAGGTAATATACCGGCCTTTGTATTGACTTATCCCCTTCGTTCTGCTCCATGACAACCACCGCACTTACCACTTTGTTAGTGGCGGCCACATAAAGTAACATAGGTTCTTTTGACAATGGAGAAGCCAAGATCGGTGCTGTGACCAACATCTTTTTTAACTCAAGAAATGCATTATCAGCCTGTGGTGTCCAGATGAATTTATCAGATTTTTTTATCAGTTGATATAGAGGTAACGCCTTTTCCCCTAGCCGACATACGAATCGACTCAGAGAAGCCAGGCATCTCGTGAATTTTTGTACATCGTTCAGACACCTCGGCAGTTCCATTTTTTTTAACTGCTCGGATTTTAGTTGGATTTGCCTCTATACCTCGGCTGGATATGAGGAAACCGAGTAATTTTCCAGCCGGCACACCGAAGGTACATTTTTTTGGGTTAAGCTTCATTCGGAATATTCTCAAGTTTGCGAATGTTTGCCGAATATCATCAAGGAGCGTTTTGCTCTCTTTGGTTTTTATAACCACATCGTCTACATACACTTGTACAATTTTTCCTATCTGGTCATGTAGACACTTTTGCATGCATCTTTGGTATGTTGCTCCTGCATTACGCAGGCCGCATGGCATGGTGTGATAGCAATAAGCCCCGTACGAGGTAATAAACGCAGTCTTTATTTGATTGGCCGGATTTAATGGTATCTGGTGGAAACCAGAATACGCGTCTACAAATGACAACAGCTCACAACCAGCGGTCGAGTCAATGACTTGGTCTATCCTAGGTAAAGGAAAAGGATCTTTGGGACACGCCTTGTTGAGGTTCGTGTAATCGATACACAATCGCCAGACGACGGCTACATTTGGGTCATCCTTTTTCTTTTCTACTAACACCGGATTTGATAGCCAATCTGGATGAAGCACTTCCATGATGAACCCGGCCGCAAGGAGCCGAGCTATCTCATCCCCTATTATTTTTCTCCTGTCTTTGGCGAAGTGGCGGGGAGGTTGCTTCACCGGCCTTGCTCCTGGCCTTACATGCAAAGAGTGCTCAACCAACTCCCTCGGCAAACCTTACAGGTCCTGAGTTGACCATGCAAAGATATCCCGATTCTCACGGAGGAAGTTGGTGAGCTCGCTTTCCTATTTGGCATCTAGGCCAACACCAATCGTGAGGGTGCGCTCTGGGAACTGTTCATCTATCTGGATCTTTTTCGTCTCTTTAGTCGGCTGGAAAGAAACACTTCCATGCGGGTTGGATAATGCTGGCATATTCAGCTGTGCCGACTGAGCCAGAGCTGCTACCTCCTGAATCCTTCTTTTTTCCCTTGCAATTACCAATGACTCGGCCAGGTTTGATCCGGCTGAAGCACATTCCATTGATTTTCTGTAATCTCCTGCTACTGTTATTACCCCCTGTGGCCCGGGTAACTTCATTTTCAAATAAGTAATGTGGCAACTGCTCATGAATTTAGCCAGTGCTGGTCGTCCGAGTAAAGCATGATATCAACTTTCTAGGTCAACCACTTCAAACTCCAAATTTTCCGCTCTGCAATTCTCCCTTGTGCCGAATAATACATCTGCTCGGACTTTCCCAGTGGGTTCGCACGAGAGACCTGGCACTATTCCATGGAACGTGATTCTTGTGGATTGTAGCATATTCTGTGCTATTTCGAGTTTGTGCATTGTGTCTTTGTACATAATGTTGATACTACTTCCATTATCAATGAGTACTTTTGAGAATTTCACATTAATGTTAGGCCCGACAAATGTCGGACTAGTACCAGTGCATACGACCCTGGGTTTGGCATTATCTTCGGGTGATCCTTTATGCTCTAGGTTATTTCTTGATCAGACCAGGGCACGTATCTTGGTACTGCCGGCATAACTGCATTCACTTCCATATGTTGGCGATGTACACTCTGTCTATCTTGTTGTTCTGTCGTGAACACACAATATGATTGATGATGCTCCCTGTAATCATTACGCCCATTGTTCCCGGGGTTTGCCCTTCCATCTTGATTTTGATTTACCACTTGATGTACTGCATCCCTCCGGTCCAAGTTATCATACCTCGGAGGAGGCGGTGGTAACATTAACTGCTGCGCATTTGCTCCGGTTAGCTGTGGCAGCAGCTGCTGCTGATGCGCTTGCATGCCCGTCGGGCTTCCCATTGCATTTTTTATCCAAGCACATTGACGAGTTGTATGATTAGCCATCTTGGCCGGATTTGGAGTGTGGAACTTACACGGTTGATCCAACATGGATTCAAACGTGTACTTCGGCCTTTCCTTCCACTGCTTCTTCTGTTCTGGTGTCCACTGTCTTTTCCCTTCATTCCTCGGCGTCCACTGCTGATGACCATTTTTTTGTCGCTGATTGCTCCCATGACTCGGCTGATCCTGCACAACCATTGCCACCTGATTGGAAGCATATCTGTAATCCAGCCTCTCTTCCCTTCTTCTACCTCAGTACTCATTTCGTCGCGATGATCCGGCTGCATCTCTGGCATACTGATCTTGGTGCTCCCGATGCTCTGCCGACATTAATTCTGGTTGTGTCGGATCCCCTAGAGCATAAGAATCTACTATCCTGATGGTTTCTGCCAACATGGTTGGCATATCTCTTTGCAACCTTTGCATAACACACTTCCTATCGCTTGAGATTCTATGACCCCTTCACATGAGTTTCTTAGATTACACCACCGAGTCAAGAATTTCCTATCTGTTTCATTTGGCTTCTACTTGCACATTGCATCTGCGCACCCCTGTAATCACCGGTTCGCCGTAATCAAGAGCAGACAAGCAGGAGTAGGGTTTTCCCTCCGGGGGCCTGAACCTAGGTAAATCTCGTGTCCCGTATTGCTTGTTTGCTAACCGTTCCGCGATCTCCAGCATCCCCATCTTCTCCAAAACCCAAGTCCATAACAATGGGCATTGACGAGATCAAACCTCGTCAATTGGCGCCATCTGTGGGAACTGGGGCGCTGATTGTGCGATCGTGACGGTCCCAACCAAAACGATCTACGACCCGTCGACTTACGGAGAGCAGATTCATCAACATCTTCAGCTACGACTTTCGCCATCGATAGCGCCGCCGCGGTCGAATTCATCTTCATCACGGCTGAAACAAAATTCGGGTGTTCCAAGATTCTTGGTGGCAATCAGGTCGTTACACGTCCGCAGAATCCTTCATCAGTTCTGACAAGAATTCTGGCTGCATGTTTCCTTCCGTACTGGATATCGGGTGACATCCTGTCTCCTGCGTGTAGCATCGATATCAGCCAGCAAGAACAAAATCAAGTTGCTACGTACGGTGTAGCTTATAGCAAAAAGAAAGAAAAATATGGAGAACTGCCATCGTACGGGGGCCAAGTGCTACTTCATCTTACGGACACGGCAGCTGATCTATATTCTACACGCGAGTTATTTTGGCTCCATGAGAAAATCTCAAGATAGGATTTTTTCGCCAATCAAGATAGGAAGAGCTCCATGTGAATAAGAAAAAGAAAAATCAAGAAAATAGTTGCTGATTGCGCCGATTCCACCGCGTGACCCCTTCTGCCGCGTCATCTTCGGGCCGCCACATCGGCCCCGCCTCGGCTACATCGACCATATCAACTCCACGCCCAGGGGCTGCGGCGACTCCGTCGCGTGACCCGTCGAGTCTGCGACACTGGCGACCCGCCACAGTTTTCGACTCTAGCGCTCCGCGTAATCTTCGGCTGCGGCGACCCGCTGCGGCCTTCAGCAGTGGTGACCCGCTGCATCTTTCGGATGCGGCGACCGACACGATCATCGATTGCCGCAACTGGCCGCATCGGCTTCAGCGACCACGAATCGGGGGCTCCCTCGACATCGGCGACCCAATGCGGCTTTCGGCTGCGATGACCCGATACATCCTTCGGATGTGGCGACCCGGTGCGATCTTCGACCGCGACAATCTTCGGATGCGGAGCTCTCTACCACCATCAACTTCGGAAACCCGTCGCTGCTATGATTGTGGTCCGCCGCGTGGCCCGCTACCGCGTCAACTTCGCCACGACAACCAACAAAGCTAAGTTTCCCTCTATTTAGAGTTGTTTTCCTTCTTAACTCGCACTCGAAACACTCGGGGGCTGCGCCCTCTTCGAGTAATCTAATGTGCCATCGGCTCCACGCACTCGAGCACCTCGAACGCGACCGCCCGAGTAGCTGATTCCGCCTGATCGTCGAATCCTTGAACTCCAAGTGCCTCGGCAAGGTACTGAGACTAAGGGTAATCAGGCTAACGAAAAGGCCTAGCATATAGTGCAAAAGTGTCGACTCGATTGGCATCAGAAAATATCATAGGAGTCGAAAGGAAAATATTTCTTTACAAGATACAAATACTTCACAATTTTTTATGTTTTCTGCAGCCTACAGGAACGTCGAATTACATCTCGCTATTGTATCGGGTCCTCCAACAGGAGTCGACAAAGCAACTGGCTACGCCATAAACTCAAGGCCCGAGTCGAAACCTCCTCGGATGGTTGCATCACTTGATTCTACATAGGCGCGACGCTGACTCGATGCACTTCTGGGTCAGTGGTTTCTCCTCGCATGAGTCTCCACTCGAGTCTGCGACTCGATTAGACACTCGGGGGCTACTCCTATCAGGAGCGTTGGTCGCTCACTCGATGTACTTCCGGGTCAGCGGTACGCCCACGAGATTAACGGTTACAACTACGCGATACAAGACTCGAGTCTCTTCCCGAGTCTACGACTCCAACAGACACTCGGGGGCTACTCCAAACTGGAGCTCTGGTCGCGCACATACAAGATATTCGAGTGGCACGCTTTGATTCCTCACTCGAATCAACGATTCGACTAAGGACTCGGGGGCTACTCCTATCAGGAGCGCTAGCCGCACACCCGAAGCATGAATAGTGTACTACGCCAATGATCTATTCTTCGAGTCCTACGTCGAGTCTGCGACTCCACTACGGACTCGGGGGCTATTCCCATAGGGAGCATGGATTCAAGCATCCGAAAAATTTGTGTCCTACGGACCTGAAGCTGGACAACGGCTGAATTAAAGTCTCTGCTCGAGTCTACGACTCGAACAGACACTCGGGGGCTACTCCCATAGGGAGCGCTGGTCACACACCATATGAATTCTTCGACTGCGATCCTTCGGATCAGCGTGCAAAATTTTCGGCAACTCTGCCCCATTTAACGCTAAGTGAGCAACGTCCTCCTTGGCCACCCGAAACACCTCCGCGGTGATAAATATTCGGATGTTGTGTCTGCGACACAAAGATAAGACCTACAGATATCATCCGATGGCCTGGCAACGCACACGACTGCGCTCTGCTAGTAAAAATCCGTGCCAACAGGCACGATGAAAAATCCTGATGGACGCGTTGGGTACATCAATTAAATTCACTGGAATTCCACTCCTGTAAGTCCTCTGCGGCCTGAGTCGAATTATGCCAGCATATGTTCCGGGTTCAAGTCGAGGGACTTGAATCTGAAGAAGATCATGTTGTTTTGTCCTAAGACAGTTAACTGACCCTGATCCGTCGGGAGAGTCAGGCACACGCATCAACAATCCCTACACATTCTCTTGAAAGACAGAGTTTCACCCGAAGGATTTAAGAGTCCTCAGCCAAATCTACGATTCGACTGAACACTCGGGGTCTACTGACATGGATATGCCCTACGGGTACCCGATGTTAGCCTACCTGGTCTAGCCCGACAGAAGGCCCACTCGACGATCTACCGGGGTCCACGACGCTCATGACGTTTCGGCTGATATGAAGCCCATGTGGACATGGACTCTCAAGCGTATAAAACAAGGAAACCTGAAGACTAGAGTTTGAATACAACTTGTAACCTACTCGAATCGGTACCTGAGACCTAGCCTCCCCATATATAAAGGCTAGGAGGGGCCAACGAGGAGGGCACCCACGATAGACTAGACCACAACAGATCTACAGATCTAGCTCTCTCATACTTTCGCATACACACCTCCACGCCAGATTGCATCTGCGCACCCCTGTAATCACCGGTTCGCCGTAATCAAGAGCAGACAAGCAGGAGTAGGGTTTTCCCTCCGGGGGCCTGAACCTGGGTAAATCTCGTGTCCCGTATTGCTTGTTTGCTAACCGTTCCGCGATCTCCAGCATCCCCATCTTCTCCAAAACCCAAGTCCATAACAATGGGCATTGACGAGATCAAACCTCGTCACCGCGAGCTATTTTTATTGCTGTGGCATAGTCAATTAACCAATCTTGTGGTTTTGTGCTCCCATTGTAAGTTTTTGTGCCCCTTGCCAATTGAAAGTTCGGCACTGGCGGTTCGCCCATGATCTGAGGTCCGAAGCACGCCGGACCATGCGGACCATGTTCCTCCAATAGCCCAGATCGATATAATCTGTCCAGTTTCAGTCTTGCGTCAGTTGACGACAAGTTTCTATAAATGACCCTCTCTTGTATTCCATAGTGGTTATTCCCACCGTGTTCTGCATGCTCCATATCCGAGTAACCATCATTGTACCTATCATTTGCCTGATTATGGTGAGCTAGTCTCGCTTCTCGCTCTTGCCGAGGCTCATACCTCGGCTGAGGATCTGGTGGAGGGTTTCTCCTCCCCTCCGCCGGGTTATTGTTCTCATGATTTCCCCTTCTGAGGTCCCCGTGCCCTTTGTTAGCACGGCCGGGGTTTCTATCTCCACTGTTACCTCGGCTGCCATTGCCTCTGTTCTCATTGACTTTCCCGGCTACTGCCGGATCATATGGAACAATCTGCTTGTTTCTTTTCCCGAGGTCACCGCTCTATCTTTTCGCGCATTGTTTCCGGGTGAGGATGCTGCTGCCGCAGATAGTGCGGGGGCTGCTCCTGCCGAATGAACCATACGCGAAGCTCCTGGCCTTGCCGGGTCAGCTCTAAGCATTTCCTCATTCTGCTGGTTCGCGATTCGCACCAGCTCATTTACTTTTTCTTGCTGTTTTTTCTGGGCTTCCCCGCTTAATCCTTCCAGCTCCAAAGCTGCGGCATTTGCCGCCCTGAGGTTTTTTGCCGGGGTACTATACCTCAGCAAGCCTAGATCGACTGAATCGTCTGCACGAGCCTCGTGCTCTTTGTTGATATCATTCATGAGGTTCTTTCCTCTTAATCTCAATTCATCTACCCGCTCAGGGGCCACATCTAGTTTGTTTTCCCTAGTGTACTCTCGCAGGGTCCTGTTTAAGGATTCCTGCAAGGTCGACACCTTTTTTGCCTCTACTAGTACTTTTTGTCTAGTTTCTTCTAACTCCGCCTGTGCGTTAGCCGGATTAAGTATCGGCGCCATAGGCGTGGTTAGATTATCTATAGTTGCCTGAAGAATATTATCTGATCTCTCTAGAGGTGGCCATATTACCCTTGCCGCCTTTGGGGTCGTCTCCTGCACCTCGGCTGACTTGGTTACTCGTGGATCTACCTCGGTGGGCTGTGGAGCTGTCTGCTTCGTGGCCATCTGTGCTCCCATCACTGGGTCTCTGCTTGGTCTGGCGCCCGCTCCCGCTGTTGGTGCCGCGGCCATCACCATCACCTCGACGCTACCAACGGGGCATGCTCCATGCGGACCGCTAGCAGTATGGAGGGGAGGTTCTCCTGCTTCAATGACTCGGTGAGGATAGACGCAGGACGTGTCGACGCCGACGTAGACCTTGTGCGCGCCCAGGTTGATGAAGACGTCGTTGCGTGGAGGCGCTTTCCTCCTGAAGCTACCTGCTTTATCGCTGACATAGTCCCAGAGATCAAATCTCTGGACTAGGCCAGAGACAACCCGCTCGCCGGTGTGGATGAAGTTTCCCGTCCAGATCTTGACTCCAGCTAGCACCGCTGCTGGCCCCACGGTGGGCGCTAACTGTCGTGGTGGTGGCACGGCAGATGTCATGGGTAGGCTAAAGTATGGGGCCAATGAATGCTAGAGGGATCCGGGAAGGGAAGATGTAGTGATTTCTACACTCAAGTGTCCTGCAAATAGATCTCTATTCCTCTTCTCAAGGACTACAAGTGCTCCTAGAGCTGTTTCATGGAGAAGAAGTAAACAACAACACGAGCCTTACATCGTAGAATGAATCGATCCCTTCTCTGGAGCCCGAGTCCCCCCTTATAAAGAGGTTAAGCATATCCTTGTAATATGTTTGTCCTAATATGGTAACTCGGCGGCCTCCTTTCTGTGTCCCCCTTCTAGTGGCGGCAATGTTCCAGAAACCTTCACATGTGCGCCTCGGGCTTCCTCACTGTCACCTTCGTGACGTTTGTCTGCCCTTCTGCTGCTCTGCTCCTTGTCCTTTGTGCTTGGCTCTGTCTAGATTCCTCTTAGCCAGTGACTAGGGTTTGACTATAGGCGCCTCCTTCTCCTGCAAGCTTCATGTTATTCGGCCTTATCTCGCTAACTTGGCTTGGCCTTCACCTGCATTAAAGTTAGTCAGACTCATTCGGCCGACTTGACCCATATGTCGGCCGTATAAGGTGTTACTCATTCTACATTTGTTATGGCCCTGCTTATCTCGGTCGAATCTTATTCGACCGACACAACCAGTAATTCGGCTTAAGATGAGGGAGACTCCTTTCGTCTTTTCCCTGTCTTGACCCTATCCGGGGTCACCCCCCAACAATTAATCGTATTACCAGAGGTGCAAGTTGCCGATCAAAAGAAGGAATAATTTTTATATACGAAAAGGATAACAAAATAGAACAATCAATAATTTTTTTAGTATATTGGATTGAGATAGACTACACCTCCACTCCGATGAATTATCTCAAAGCTGTCAAGAAAATATTTCGCTTCTAGCAGAAAAGAAAACAGGAACATACTAGCACCACAACCATTTTACGCCTAGGTGAATATACTTTCTTTGAGGATCCATATAAACTGCAAAGATTAGGCAAATAGCCTATTGTAGTAGCAGATACTTCAGGCCATTGATTGATGTAATAACTTCTACATGAAAAAGGGGCAGCCAACATATTTTGAGTGTTACTATCGGCAGAATCTGTCTGCGAGATCTAAACAAACATAATTTCTAGCATGTCCAAGAAAACTGACATTGAAAAGAAATGAATGATCTGTTGTATCAGATTTGAATGTGTTGCAGATACACATCCATGATCTTATGATGAAACAGGTATGTCTTGTATTAAGTCTATCCATAAGTAAAAGCTTAAAGATTAATAAGATTCAAGTGGACTGCATGATTTTTATAACAAATAAAAACTTACAAAGACGATATAGTGCTCAGTGCAAAAACCTGGGGTCATACCAAGTATCATTCTCATCAGTGAGAGTTAGGCTTTCTTGGAGATAATAAAATACTAGTATGGTTGGCCTCGTCTGAATGGGTAAGATGGAAGTTGGTTGTTCACAGTTGATTACGTGCAAGAGAAAACTTCCATCTTCCCCAAAGGAAAGGATATGAGGCCATTGTTGCTTGCTGTAGAATTTGTCCATTCGAAATATCAAGACAGAAAAGTAGATGTCAATTGCGTATAATCAATGTAGAGCTTCCAAGATACCTAATTGAATCCCTCCACCATATTGAATAAGGAAGTGGCATGGTTTCACCATAATGAAGCTCCGAGTTAGATTCATCCAAGGTAAGACGTGATTATAAAAACAATATATGCAAGTTCTTCATAATTTTGCTTTGGAGGGAATAATCTGCAGAGACAAGTTAGATTCACATAAGGTAAGCCAATGATAATAAACAAAATCATGCAAGTTTATCATAATTAGGCAAATGTTCTGCTATTGATATACTATGTCGAATTGCCAACTAAACCGTACAAACATCAAATAATTTATATAAAGAAGAACCAAAGAAATTCCAAAGAATTAACAAACCCTCCCTTCATCTGAACATTTGACGGTATAAATCACCCAGCTGGTCGTGGATAGAACCGACCACAAATGTTTTCTCCAGTTGAAACCCACCTTCAAAGTTCAAACGTCGAGATGGGCCCATCGCCACCAAACACCACGCGGCTCAGATCATGAATCAGCACCGCAGTACAGTCGCGCCGCCTGTTGCCGTCTTGGTTCGACCGGCAGCGCCCTGCCTATCCTCTACTTCCTCCTGGAGAAAGCACGGCGAACGCTGGGCCAAGTCGCGACGGATTCACGAGCGGAGAAAATGAGGAAAAAATACAGAGTAGCCCGATGCGGTGCCAGGCAGGGGCGGTCGCGGCGGGCACACGGCAGGAAGCCATACCATCTCTACGGCAGCCTCGACAAAAGTGGAGGACCCGACGGCTGACGCATTTTTTTGCAGAATCAAAGGGAAGGCTAAGTCGGATCGTACCTAGGAAAATATCCGATGGTCTTCTCACACCCATCGGCGCCGTCCTCGAGCACGTGCACATGAGTGTGGATGTCGATAGGTGGTTGGGGAGGAGGGGTTGGCACAGCTAGCCACCAGTAAAACCGTCACGGGCATCCGCATTTCGGGAGGTGCGCGCCTCGATGGAGAAAATCATGCGCCGACACTCTTGATGGTGAGCCAGGAGTGGAGTGACAAACGACCTTGAAAAATGACCTGCCTCTAACGATGCGTGGTGGCCTAGCACCGGTTCCGTATTAATATACCAAGGGAAAATATCCCAAGAGTTTGTTACAAGATTTGGTATGTGTCCAATTGGAGTACTACTCCATATTGTTTACAATACCGAAAATACAAGAAAAGGTATATGCTAAAATATATTTAACAGCCCCCCTTAATCACAACCTTGTCTAAGGTTGAGATTACGCTTGAAATCATCAAGATCTCGTACTGGCAGTGCCTTTGTAAATCCATCAGCTATTTGATCCTTGGTAGATATAAATCTGATATCTAACAGTTTCTTTGCAACTCTCTCTCTAAAAAAATGAAAGTCAATCTCAATATGTTTAGTTCTTGCATGAAACACGGGATTGGCTGACAAATATGTAGCTCCTAAATTATCACACCATCAGCATGGTTTTTTCTTTAGTGAAACACCTAGCTCACCAAGAAGAGCTTCAACTCATATTAATTCAGCTGTGGCATTAGCTAAGGTTTTATACTCAGTCTCAGTGCTTGACCTCGATACAGTTGCTTGTTTTCTGGCACTCCAAGATATTAAATTTGGCCCAAAGAATATAGCAAAACCTCCTGTGGACCTCCTATCATCAAGGCAACCTGCCCAATCTGCATCAGAAAAAGCACTAAACAGACTTGAAGAAGACTTCTGGAAAACAAGTGCAACTTTTATAGTTCCTTGAATGTATCTCAATATTCTCTTGGCAGCTGTCCATTGAGAGGTTGTTGGAGCATGTAGAAATTGACACACTTTGTTCACCGAAAAAGAAATATCAGGTCTAGTCAAGGTCAAATATTGTAAAGCACCTACATTGCTTCTGTATTCAGTAATGTCAAAAGGGCCAAGAAGTGTCCCTTCATAAAGTGACAGCTTATCAGTAGAGGACAATGGTGTAGGACATGGAGTGCACTCCTTCGTACCAACTCTTGAAATCAAATCAGTAGCATATTTTTCCTGTGTAAGAATTATACCATCATTAAGTTTCTTTACCTCAATTCCCAAAAAGAAGTGAAGATCGCCTAAATCTTTAAGAGCAAAATCATCCTTTAGATCACACAGTAGCAAGGAGATGGCCTGATCAGATGAGCTAGTAACAATAATGTCATCAACATAGATAAGAACAAATATCATAACCTCTGATTTGTTGTATAGGAAAAGTTAGGTGTCTGCTATGGAAGGAACAAACCCAAGAGATTGCAGCTTTGTACTGAGTCTAGAATACCACGCTCAAGGAGCTTGTTTGAGACCATAAAGAGCCTTGTCAAGTTTGCATATATAATGAGGGGTTTTAGGATTTTCAAAACCTGGAGGTTGCTTCATATAAAATTCCTCCTCTAGAACATCATGAAGAAACGCGTTCTTGACATCTAGCTGCCTCAGACTCCAGCCACGAGAAACAGCAACTGAAAGTACAAGTCTAATAGTATATGCTTTCACAACTGGACTGAAAATATCTTTATAATCAATGTCATACCTTTGCTTGAACCCTTTTGCAACCAGACGTGCCTTGTATCTGTCAACTGTCCCATCTGCATGTTTCTTGATACGATACATCCACTTACAATCAATGAGATTTTTGGTTGAATTTGGAGGTACAAGATGCCATGTTTTATTGTCCAGCAAAACATCATATTCCTCTTTCATAGCCTTGTTCCAACAATCATGAGAGAGAGCTTCTGAAAAAGATGTCGGTTCCCCTATAGACAAAGCAAACCATACCTAATAGTACCATCAGTATATTGTTTAGGTTTGCGAATACCCTTTTGAAGACGTGTACAAGGTTCTGGCTGATCAGGTGGGGGTGATGGAGAACGTGGCACAGAAGATCCTGAGTCTGCATCATCAGTGGAGAAATCTGCTCCACTAGCGTCATCCTGACGTGTGCTCGTGTCGCTGTCATGTGCAGCGGAGAGGACCCGCACGGCATCTCACCCAAACGCTCGCTTGTGTCGTTGTCATGCCCAGCAGACAGCGGAGAGGACCCGCATGGGGATACGTCCACGTCTGCATGCACAGGACTGCAAGGCGGGGGCAGGTGCGACGTCTGGACCGAGGATGGAGAATGCAGCGAGGGTGACGTTGGGCGGGAAACGGCAGGACTGGTCGCTGGCAAATCCATCTCGGGATTGCTACCTGGGACATGCATAGTAGACAGTGAATCTGCTTCGGGATTGCTGTTTGAGACAGAATCAGTTCTGGCGTTTTCTAGGAGTGTTTGGGCACCGTTTCTGCTCATTTATTCACCATTTGCTTCAGAATTTCTTGCTGATTTACTCTGTACTGTAACATCATCACCTGAAACCACATTGTCTACAGGGACTGGATCAACATTAGGTATAATATGCATAGTCATATGATCATCAATGTGTGTCTCCCCATTGTTAGAAGGTAACAGAAGAATATCTTGCTTGAGACGTGTACCAGCATTGGGATTGAGGCCAGCAAAGGGAAACACATTTTCATCAAAAACGACATCTCGAGAAATATAAACCCGTCCTGTTTTAGTGTCAAGACACTTGACACCCTTATGAAGAGGACTGTACCCCAAGAAAACACACTTGGTGGAACGAAAAGCCAATTTGTATTTGTTAAAGGGACGGAGATTAGGCCAGCAAGCACAGCCAAAAACTCTAAGAGACTCATAATTGGGTTTGGTGTCAAGGAGACGCTCAACAGGGGTGGAAAAATTTATAACTTTGCTAGGGAGAAGATTGATGAGAAAGGTGGCTGTAAGAAAAGCTTCATCCTAAAATTTGAGAGGCATAGACGCATTGGCAAGGAGAGCAAGGCCTACTTCAACAATATGACGGTGTTTGCGTTCTGCGGAGCCATTTTGTTGATGAGCATGAGGACATGAGACATGGTGGGTAATACCAATTTTTTGAAAGAAACCATGAAGCTTTTCATATTCACCACCCCAATTGGTTTGCATAGTAATAATTTTTCTATCAAACTTTCGCTCAACAAGTTGTTGAAAGTTAAGAAAAACTTGATAAACTTCAGAACGCTTTTTAAGCAAATATATCCAAGTGAACTTGCTAAAATCATCAATAAAGCTTACATAGTATAAATGTTTTGCCTACAGAAGCAGGTGTTGGTCCCCATACATCAGAAAAAATTGCTCTAAAGGAAAAGTAGAAACACTAGTAGAGACTGGATATGGTAGCTGATGACTCTTAGCTAGTTGACAAGAATCATAGATGTATGGATTTATTTCAGGAGAATAAGAAATATGATGTTTCCTAAGGATTTGCTGCACCACAAAGGAGGATGTATGTCCCAAACGGCGATGCCATGTAGAGGAAGATGGTTTTATGGTGATGAAGGCTTGCTTGGAGGATCCGGTAAACAGCGGCACTAGTGGATAAAGACCATCATGGCACGGACCTCTAAAGAGAGTTCTCCTTGTGGCTTGATCCTTAATCAAGAAAAATATGGGTGAAACTCAAGGAAGACATCATTATCAAGTGTAAGCTTATGAACAGAAAGAAGATTTTTTGAAGCATTTGGAACATGAAGAATATTTTTAAGATGTAAAGAACTATGGGGAGTGTGCAGCATTGAATGACCAATATGAGAAATTTGCATACCATTACCATTAGCCGTGTGTACTTGATCACGCCATGTGTATTTTTCCTAGAAGGAGAGCTTGCTCATCTCATTAGCAACATGGTTTGTAGCGCCAGTATCAGAATACCAGTTTGTGTCAACACCATAGGAGCCAATGTTGGCACCCTTATCACCTCGATCATCATCACGGCGACGATCATCATCACGACGATCACGGTTGTTCTGGAACCTCCACCAGCAGTCATTGGCTGGATGACCATGAATCTTGCAGATTTGACACGTGACATTGACATAGGGTGTAGGGGCGTGGCCACGGCGTCGACCATCATCACTCCATCCTCCATCCTCTCGACCACCATCATCACGGCGTCGTGAGCGGTCGTCATAGCGACGGTCACCACCACCTCCACGGCGGTCATCATACATGTCCCTGCGGACATGATCATCATCATATCTGTCACGACGACGATGGTCATCATCTTGTCTGTCACGACGAGCACGGTCATCATCATAGTACTCACGGCGTCCGCGATCATCTGGACGCGGTGGCAGGGACTTGTCACCCCCACGACGTGCCATGTTGGCAGAAGAAACGAACACGTCCTCAGACTTATGCATCTGATCAAAGGCTTGGAGTTGACTGCATAAATCTGAAAGTGTGGTGCTAGGGTTTGCATTGATGGCTACCTTTAGTGTGTTGTAGGAATCTCCTGCCATGGAGGATAGACCAAATGAGCTCATCATCATCGAGGGGTTTTCCTGCAGCTGGAAGTTTTGAAGCCAAGGTCTTCATCTTGGTGAGATACTTTTCAGCAGATAGATCCCCTTTTTTGTGTCATTGAGAGCAGAACGTAATTGCTGAGTGCGGGAGCGAGACGGTGTGAAGGTTAGGGATTCAAGAAACTTCCATACCTCAGCAGATGTGTCTAGACCAATCACTTCAGAGATCAGCTCAGGTGAAAGAGAGTTGAGGATGTACCGCAGGACTTGTTGATCACGGGTAATCCATGTGACATAGTCGGGGTTTTCAATGGAGATCTTCTTTCCACTAGCATCTTCAGCCTCGATCTCTTCAGCAGGGGCCTTCTCGGTTCCATTGACTAGATTGAGCACGCGAGCGCCTCGGAGAGCAGGCACCACAAGTTCTTTCCAGACGAGCGAGTTCTCGCGGGTGAGGAGCTGGGTTGGAGGCGCACCGAGAGCAGCAGCCAGCAAAGATGTAGATGAAGACGAGGCCATAGCGACGCGCTGCAGCGACAAGGGAGATTGCGGCGGCAGCAGTTTTGGTTAGGGTTTTTTTAGCGCGGCGGCAGGGAAGCGGCAGCGGGTTTTTGAGCGCGGCGGCAGGGAAGCGGCAGCGGTATTGATTTGGCAGGGTCGCGGCGGCAGGAAGGCGGCGGCGATATTGGTTTTCTTTGGTGTTGTTGGCGGCAGCAGTAGGGAAACTACGGCAGCGGCAGAGGCTTTGGGTGTTTGGGTTTTTGGTTTTCTTTTTGAGCTGCAGCCACGACAGATGATGGCGGCGGCTGTTTGAGGTGGCGGCGGCAGCGAAGCAAGCTGCGGCGGCGACGAGTTTTGAGGCGGCTAGATCGGTAGAGGATCAGGCTCTGATACCATGACAAACAACCTGCCTCTAACGATGCGTGGCCTAGCACCGGTTCAGTGTTAATATACCAAGGGAAAATATCCCAAGAGTTTGTTACAAGATTTGGTATGTGTCCAATTGGAGTACTACTCCATATTGTTTACAATACCGAAAATACAAGAAAAGATATTTGCTAAAATATATTTAACATGGAGGAGGCGGTGAACGGGAGAGGCAGGAGGCGGCGTTGTGTGTGGCGTTGGGTCAGGGAGGAACATCTAGAAACAATATAAGGCGCACCTTGACCTTCCAGAAACGCGAGCGCATTCACCTCCCTTGAGAAACTGGACCTTCTCCTCGTGTTAGGAAGATTGGGGAAGGTGCAAGGTGGGGTGCGGCCCTCTTGATCTCGCCCATGACTCTAACGATGTCCGGCCCCGCATCCTACGTCGACCGCCCCGATTCCCAGCTTCGCCACCGGTCCCACGCACGCGTCCAGCTGCACGCTCTGTCGATGGGGGGAAGAGGAGGAGGAGGAGGAGCACGTGGAGGTGATAGATGGGGGCGGCCCGGCCGTGGGGAGAGGAGAGACGATGTGGGGATGAGATAAGGCTCAGGGCTTTGACCAAGGAAGGAACAAGAAGCGTGTCGAAGTCCATAGTCCACGCCAGCGAGAGGCGACGCAGCGACGAAGATCGCGTCCCTGGCCCACACCCAGCTACAGCACATACTGCCTTGCGCATAGCAAGTAGCCCGAGAAGTCTCCCAGCGGCTCACGCTTAAGCAATTATCTAATACTACTTCAAGACTGCAAAAGTATACACTAGCCTGGTGTATGGAAGAGGTTGAGCTACCTTCAAGACGGCAAGTGTGAAAACTGAGGAGGTTGAGCTACCTTTTTATAGCAGAAATTTGGCCAAATTCGCACCAAAATACCCCATCCAACATCCTAAAATTCGAAAACTACACTAGGAAAATGAAAAAAAAATCTCAAACCCTAGGCCACCTCACCCGCTCTTTCCAACGGCTGTCAGCGCGACTGGCTGGAGCAAGCAAGGCATCCAGTGCCAAAGAAAATTTTGAAGTGTGCCCACACTCTAATTTCTTCCTGCGTCCGCCACTGGTGTATGAAATATGAACTTGTTGTATACGTAGGGAGATGTGAACTTTTTCCAGAGCTCAAGGTTCATTTTAGACTAAATAAAAATTTAGGATGAAAAGTGAACTACCTTAATAGTTCAGATCTTTGAACCGTTACGCTCTGATCTTTTCAAAAAGGTTGAACAAGAGAAGATAGAAATTCAGGCAACTTTACGGTGGACCGTCTCTTTTCACACAAATCGTGGTCCTTTTCATCTTGACGAGGTGGATCAATTTATAGTCGAACACTGCATCTGCACCTTACATATCTTGTACTGAAATGGGTACTCAAGATCAATTTATAGTCACCATGCCTACAGACCACCGAAATACCAAATGAGCGACCGATCACACGGAAATAAATTTAACTAGTATTACTAGTTAATATGGATTGGAGGGAGTAGTACAATTATTCATCAAATTCTATGAAATTCGGTCAGTTGAAACCTGTAACAAGATTACGATCAATCCGTTCAGGCAAGAAAGTGCCATATCTGAGAGTGAGACACGGTGGAGCTTATAAGCTTTAGCACAAACTCCAAACACATCACTCTTTCTGCAATGCAGTCTGTAGCACTAGACACATGTTCAGAAATAGATATAGGCTATTCCTATCAGGATATGAGGATCAAATACATCTACTACCTAATTTTGGCCAGTTCAGATGCAAGACGTTTGTAACAGTGGTGACACAAACAGCACTGTATCAAATCAAAACACCAACACTGACCCAACACAAACAGTATGCAAGCAACAGCTCTGACTCTAAGCACAACTCTAAAAGAACTCAAAGTCAAGGTACTTCCCACCGGATTTGGTGTCCGTGCCAACCACCCTCTTGTTGTTGCTCGCGATGGCTTCTGACACACCATACTTCATAGGCAGCTCCGCCTCGACGGGCCTCGGAACCTCAGGAGGCGTGCTGCAACGGATGAGAGCCCAGTTCACGCCCTCGAAGAACGGATGCTGCTTTATCTCCGTGGCACCCCTCTTCACGCCGAGGCGGTGCTGCGGTTCCTTAGCCAGCAGCCCCCTGATGAGGTCCCTGCTAGCGTAGCTTGTGGACGGTGACTCAGGGAATTTTAGCTGCTGACCAACCACGTTGAACAGCGTGGCACGGTTGCCTGACCCCTTGAATGGTGTCTTGCCGTATAGAAGCTCGTGCAAGAAGATACCGAAGGTCCACCAGTCAACAGCACTTCCATGGCCTTCGCCTTTGATGATTTCTGGGGCCAAGTACTCATGAGTCCCAACAAATGACATTGATCGAGCCGATGTTGGCTCTGCGAGGAGCTCGGGCAGGTTAATGCCACTCTGTCCCAACTCAGACCTTGTCTTTCTAATCTTTTTCTTGCTCTTCTGACCAAACAATTTGGGCATGAAACAAACTGGCTGAATACAGGCCGAGGTAGGTTCCATGCAAGTAGGTTGTACACAGAATGAACCACCTGCTCTTCTGGGATCAGAATCAAAAGCTGATGTTCTGATTAGTGTAGGTGAGACCGCACATCTCAGGGAGAGATCGAAATCTGAAAGCATTATGTGGCCATCATCACGCACAAGAACATTTTCTGGCTTCAGGTCCCTGTACACGACTCCCAGCATGTGTAGATACTCAATAGCTAGAAGAACTTCCGCAGCATAAAACCTGCTCAGAATCAGATATCACAATGTCAGTGCTTTCAGTTGCAACAAGTAGAAGATAAGCTACTGTCTACAACAATCTGGCACTGAAGGGTGAAGTGCTAAAGCAAAAGCTAATTGAAGCACCGTTAACCATGCTGCCTATATTTCAGCCTAATGAAACGTATGCATCAGTTATGGGCACACCAGCTGAGTACATCTGGACAAATATTTCGCTAACATTTCTCTGCACATGATCTCATAACAGCCATAGGACCTTATTCAGAATTTTTGCTAAGTAACAGAGCGACATTATGAGTTTCTTATTAAACTTCATTGTTATATAGACTTTTTTTCCTAGAAAAAACCCTTTTCAACCCAGAGACCTTGCAAAGTTAGTCAATTATGCTTCAGGCTCAATTACTTCTCTAAATACTAAAAGCATAATAGTGGTAACGCTAAGCTACAGTAAACTGATAGCAAATGGAGTACTAAACTTGACTAATAATCTTGAACGCAAACACGATATGAAATTACAAGCTATGTTTCTCTAAAGAACTGTAATGATTTACCTTGCTGCATACTCGGAGAAATGTTTTCCTGGCTGTTTCTGCCGCAGAGTGTGCAAGTCGCCACCAGGGCAAAATTCCATGACCAAACACGAGAACCTGTCGGTCTCAAAATGTGTATACAGAGTTGGTAGGAATGGATGATCCAGAAGCTGTAGAATCTCCCTCTCAGTTTGAGCCCTATTCAACTTCTTCCTACTGGCCAGGGATGCCTTGTCCATTACTTTCATAGCAAAGTAGCACCTAGTGCCACTTAACTCTGAGAGGTATACACTGCCAATGTCACCACAGCCCAGACGCTTGAGCAGTCTAAAGTGGCTCATCCCAAGCGCACCATCTCTAATTCGTACAGCATGAATCGCCTTCCCTCTAGGATCATTCCCCTTGTGAGGCTTGCTGGTGCTTCCAGTGATATGGCTCCAGCTGCTATCATCGCTAACACCACTGCTGTCACTTGCTCGGCTCATGCTAGTTTTTGCACTTTCTAAAGACTCGCCTCGAATACTACCCTTCACACTTCCAGAGTTCCTCTCCACAGCATGCATGGTTCTGCTAGCTACGGCTTCAGTTTTATATGTGTTACTGCAGCCGCTCACGATGCTCATGGCGGTGACCACCCCCATGCTGTCAATGCTGCTATGAGGGCTGACATTGCCGCTGGGAGGGAGCGAGGCATCCCAGACACAGTCCTTCTCCTCCGAGTCCGGTGGCAAGGACACGGTCTCGGTAGCCTGGGACGAGCGTGCCGTGGCCAACGACGCCACTGCAGCACCAGACAGCTTCCTCTCTTCAGCCAAGCCTTCAGCACTGCCCACACAGACACTTGCATTTGCCTTCATGCCTGTGACACTGAGTGAAAGATCATCCAGGAACGGCCCTTTCACCGATAGCCCTCGCACCAGACACACCGGCGGCTCGGGCTTCTCCTCGTCGATTGCGACGTAGACCGTCTTCATAAGATCCATATCAGTCGGCTCCAGGGGGTGACTGGCACCAGCGAAAGAACTCCGGCCACCCTCATCCGAGGAATCCAAGCTGCGGAAGCTCTCCTCGCCATCCCCTGGAAGATCCTTCTCATCCTGCTCCTGGGAGGTCTTCCCTTTCCATGACGCCTTGATGGGTATCGGCGGCGGCGGCGGCAGCTGCTCCAGGTTCTGCAGCTTCCGAGCAATGACCACCAGAGGGTCCTTGGGCTCCGCAATCTTATCTACTACCTCCATCCAAACCTGAGCATAACAAGCGCAGAACCACCACCAGAGATTCGACCGCTTCTACGCAATTCAGCAAGACAAAGGCGAATCCCGAGCAATTCTCGCCTGCAGAAATGGCCCCAACGGCACCAGGTTGGCGAAATTTCAGCACAGACAGCACTTGGCCTGCAACAAACACGGAGAAACTTAGGAGACGAATTAGAGGACGAAAATAATGATCTCTCCAGCCCACAGGTTCCGAGAATCCAACCTGCTCCTGCTCCTGGGTAAACAAAGTATCCGTGCGCGGCGAAAGCGAACTCCCGGGAGTAGCGGAGTAGGAATAGCTCCTCCACTCCACCCTGCAGAATCACGAAAAGGGGCGTCGTTCAATCCAACCAGATTAGACATAGCTTTCGTGCGAAAACAACAACCCACCAAATCCCCGCCCGATTTTCCCCTCAAGTCGCGATATCCCAAGCCCGAAGCAAAATCCCGGTGACTGCGCCCCGAATCCACCACTTCCCCCGGCACGTCACCTCAGAATGCACCCACCCGCATTCGGATCTTCCCCCGCGCAAACAGCAGCAGAAGGAGGAGCAGAAACCGGTGCTGGCCTTGCGCAGGCAAGCCGAGGGCCAAACCAGGAAAAACTAACCCAGAAAAAAAAAACACCTCGAACGGGGGAAGGCGGAGATCCCCAGAGATGCCGTCGGCCTTGGGGACGACGCTCCGTGTTCTCCGCGGCTAGGCTTCCTCTTCCTCCCCACTCTCTCCTCAGTCTCTCGGCACCGCCCACCAGTGGTAGCAGCAGTACCCCCAGTAACTGCGCAGTCCCTCTCTCTGTCTCTCTCCGCCTGTGACGAGGGCGACGAGATGGAGGGGCAAAAGCGAAAGGCGTGGTGTGGGGTGGTGGCCTGGCGATGGCGAGGGGTGGGGGTGGGGGCTAATTTGTTCCCTCTGGTTTTTAACAAAGAAAATAAAAAAAGGAAAAAAAAAGCAGCGAAAAGGTTGCGCGTGGGCTGCTGCTAAGCACCGTTTTTCCCGCTGCTAATCAGTCCCCAGCTTTATCCGCTTTCCCTAATCAGTCACCCTGGCCCTTCACTTTTGTTCCCGTTATCGATCGAGCCCTGGCCACGCCCACGACCACGAGAGGCCACCAGGAGCAAAGCGTACGATACGGCCAAATATTTCGCAAGCGAGGACAAAAAAGAGAAACGAGTAGCAAAATATATTTTCGTACGAGAGAAATCATAAATTGCTGTACTGTACAGTATCTTTTTTCCTTAAAAGCCGAATTAATTGCGGTGTTGATTCGAGTCGGAGCTCTGGGACACGCCTGGGCCCGCCGGTGGGGCCACCCTGTAGCTCCGTCAGGCTACAGAGGGACCACCTGTCACCATCAGTGGTGCGGACCCGAGCGAAGACGCATACGTGACTCTTTCAATGATGCCGCGTGTGACGCCTTCGCCTCACTTGTTCACATTCTGCTTCGACACGGTTGCTTCGCTAATGAAAAACGAGCATATAGTCCCGGTTTATAAGAGTCTTTAGTTCCGGTTTTGTATTCGGGATTACGAAATTGAGACTAAAGGCTCTATTTCTAGTTCTGGTTTGTAACAAGCTCGGAACTAGAGGGCCACCGCATGGTCTTTTTTTCTGCGGGACGAAGGAACTTTAGTCAGGGGTCGTAATATGGTCCTGGATTAAAGATTGTTGAAAAAAACATTCGAATTCTTGAACTTTTGCATTATTTGACTCGTAATCCTCTTACTTGAAACATTTTTTAGCACTAAGTATATTTAATCTTATTTTAAATTATACTTGTGGTCAAATTTTTCATTCGGTCACCCCATCCTAGCACTACTCCATTCTCAGCACGCTTAACTTTTCTGTTCCATCTGGATGTCCTTGCGCGAAGTCCTTTTGTACTTTGTTGTCAACACTATCATATCAACCCTATTAGCCCATATTAATATGTCATACATCTTTATTTATTGAAACTACAAACAACTATTTTAGTAAACAACAATAAATAAGTAATAATAATATTTTAATATAATGAAAGTAAAAAACTAAATAAAATAATATTTTATTTATTTATTGCCATTATTCATTTAATATAGCATAAATAATATCTTTAAATCTGTAAATCGAAATTCGACAAATTATATATTCATTATTATCAGAAAAATGTGAGGAATCAAAATATGGAATAAAAAATTGCTAAATAATTTTTTTTAAATAACTTTTTTCCCTTTTCAAATTTTAAACATGTAAAAGAATCAGAAAAATGTGAGTAATCCATTATTTATAATTTTAAAAATCTAAAAATGTGAGGAATCCAAATAAGGCTGTTAAAATCAAACTCAATTTTTTTTCACAAATTTTGATAGGTTGTACATTTTTTTTCGACATCGTATGCAAAAGTTATAGCAATTTTAAGTTGTCGCACCCCTTTAGTTTAGGACCGTATCACAACCCGGTACTAAAGGGTCACCCCTTTAGTCCCTGGTTGTATCATGGCCTGGGACTAAAGGGTGTTGCCCGCGCCTGCACACCTTTAGTCCCGGGCCGTATCACGACCCGGAACTAAAGGTCCGGAATAACCCGGGACTAGAGTTTTCTCGGACTCCTGGCCACGAAAACGGTACGAACCGGGACTAGTGCTCATACTAGTCCCGGCCCGTAAAAAATTGGAACTAGTGTGAGACTCTAGATCGAACTGAAGCCTCTTTTTCTACTAGTGCCTGTGCTCGAGTAAGTCGAGCAAGAACTGTTGGAGATATGCCCTAGAGGCAATAATAAATATAGTTATTATTATATCTTTGTGTTTATGATAAATGTTTATATTCATGCTATAATAGTATTAACAAGGAAACATTAATACTTGTGTGAATTGTAAACTTAAATTGAAGTCCCTAGTATAGCCTCTATACTTCACTAGCTTGTTGGTTGATTAAATGATTGTGGTTTCCATATCATGAACATTGAGATGTTATCAACAACAAGATCATATCGTTAGGAGAATGATATGGTGGACATACTCCTGTAGATAAGCGTAGCATAAAGATCCAGTCATTTCAATAGTTCAATTGCTATATGCTTTCTGATACATAGTAACCTAATTCCTTCGACCATGAGATCATGCATATCACCTTTGCCGGATGGATGCTTTGATAACATCAAACACCACACCGTAACTGGGTGGCTATAAAGGTGGCATTAAGTGTTCGGAAAGTATTGGTTGAAACACATGGATCAAGAGTGGGATTTGTCCATCCACATGACGGATAGATATACTCTGGGCCCTCTCGGTGGAATGTCATCCAATTAGCTTGCAAGCATGTGACATGGTCACAAGGGATCACATATCACGGGAACGAGAAAAGAGTACTTATCGGTAACGAGGTTAAACTAGGTATGCAGAGATACCGACGATCATAACCTCGGATAAGTAACATATCGTGAGACAAAGGGAAATTGGTATCGTATGTAAGTGGTTCATTCGATCGCAAAGTAATCGTAGAAATATGTGGGAGCCATATGAATTTCCAGATTCCTCTATTGGTTATTGTTCGAAGAAGTGTCTCGATCATGTCCGCATAATTCACGAACCGTAGGGAGACACACTTAAGGATTCGACGTTGTTTGAGTAGTTATGGTGTTATGAGAAAGAGACCGAATGTTGTTCGGAGTCTCGGATGGGATCCGGGATATCACGAGGTGATCCGGAATGGTCCGGAGAATAAGATTCATATAAGGAAAGTCCCGTTTCGGAGTTCGGGAATGATTCCGGTGTTTTCATCGGGGATATTCTAGAAGGTTCCGGATTGTCCGGCACTCCGGGGGGGGAGGGGTACATGAATGTTTCATTACATATTGGAATGATTGCATCATGTACTAAGTGTTCTTGCTGTCCCAAATAAAGGATTAAATTGAATCCTAAAACAGAAAAGTCAAATGTCCAGTTTGAAAGTCAAACGGCTAAAACAAGAAACTGTGGGAAACAAGCAAGAGGAGTTGGAACCAACTTGGAGGAGGAGTTGGACTCCTCCAGGCCGGCGGCCAGCCCTAGGCCGAGTTGGGGAGGGACTCCCTCCCTCCCTGGCGCGCCAAGCCCCCTCCCACCTATATAAGGAGGGGCAGGGCTCCCTCCTAGCACACACAAGTTCCTATCTTCTACCTCAGGTTTAGAGCCGTTTTGGTTTAGAGCTTCTAATTGCTTTAGCCAGCGGTTTAGAGCCTTCTAATTGGTTTAGAGCCCTCTAATTGGTGTGTCTAATTACTAGACCACTAATAGCCTCTCTCATAAGCTCCACCATACTCGCACCGGCTTAAGGCGAAGCCCTGCGGGATTTCCCCTCTACTTCCGGTACCACGCCGTTGTGCTGCCGGAATCGCGAGGAGAGTGCTACAACCTCCGCTGCCTGCTGGAACAAGGGAGAGGAAGGTCTTCGTCGAGTACCGAACGTGTGACCGACTGCGGGAGCGCTGCTGGAACGTGGCGCCGGAAGGATCGTCTACGCGATCTTGAGATCGGAAAGAGTACGACTACATCACCCACGAGAATCTGCTCTCGTTAAACACTTTGGAATCTTCGAGGGTGAGTTATTCCATCGACTCGTTGCTACAATCTAGTAGATAGATCTTGGCTTGTTTGTTTGTATGCGATAGAAAATTTTGTTTTCCATGCTACGAACCCCTACAGTGGTATCAGAGCCGTGTCTATATGTAGATCTGTTGCACGAGTAGAACACAATGGTCATTGTGGGCGTTGATGCTTTTATTGTAGATTGCTTTTTGTGTACTTTGCATCTTGCGGTATGTTGGGATGAAGCGGCCCGGGCTAACCTTACATGACATCGTTCATGAGACTTGCTCCACGCTTGACATGCAACTTGTATTGCATAAGTGGCTTTGCGGGTGCCTGTTTCTCCTAGCATAGTTAAGATCCAATTTACAACGGGTAATCAACAATGCTAGTATCAATGTTGTGGTTCTTGTTCGTAAGTTAGAACGACACTTATTGAAAGCCCCAAACCACGTAAAATATGCAAAGAAAGTAGAGGCGTCTAACTTTGTTTTGCAGGGATGTGCAGTGATGTGATATGGCCATGATTGTGATTATATTTGATGTATGCAATGTTCCTTATTGTAAGTTGGCAACCGGCAGGAGCCATATGGTTGTCTTTAATTTCTGTTAAGACCTGCGTGTCTATTCAAAGTAGTTGTAATAGTTGAAGCTGGTGGACGACAACCATGAAGAAGCGTCATTGACCTTGATGCTATGCCGGTGATGATGGAGATCATGTTCGTGTTTGAAGATGGAGATCGGAAGCACAAAGAAGAAAGGCCATATCATATCACATATTATGAATTGCATGTGATGTTAATCCTTTATGCATCTTGTATTGCTTAGTGGACGACGGTAGCATTATAAGATGATCCCTCATGCACATAAATTTCAAGTTCTAAAGTGTTCACCCTTAGTATGCACCGTTGCCAAAGCTTGCTGCTTCAAAGCACCACGTGATGATCGGGTGTCTTTGATTCCGCGGGTGAATACAACGTAAGCAAGCCAGATTTGCTTATGCGGTAGCTAAGGTTTGATCTTGACGAGCCTAGCATGTACAGACATGGCCTCAGGAACACAGATCACCGAAAGGTAAAGCATGAATCATATAGTAGATATGATGAACATGTCGATTGTTCGCCATTGAAACTATATCAACTCTCGTGATGATCGGTGTTGATGTAGTGGATTTGGTTCATGTGATCACTAAAACAATGTGAGGGATGTTGTTTTGAGTGGGAGTTCACCTAGTTTAATTTCATTAATTAATTTGAACTCAATTTGTCATAAACTTAGTCTAAATTATTGCAAATATGTTGTAGATCAATGGCAGCCCCTACCATCAATTTTAATGCGTTCCTAGAGAAAGAAAAGTTGAAAACAATGGAAGCAACTTCGCGGATTGGTTCCGCAATTTGAGGATTGTCCTCACAGCTGGTAATTTGACCTATGTGCTGGATGCACCGCTGGGTGACCCACCTGCAGCTGATGCT
Source organism: Avena sativa (assembly GCA_916181665.1). Lineage (NCBI taxonomy): Eukaryota > Viridiplantae > Streptophyta > Magnoliopsida > Poales > Poaceae > Avena > Avena sativa. The sequence goes on along the minus strand of OV702294.1, from coordinate 156,281,025 downwards.
CCCGATGAAGTAAAGAATGTTTACCTTGCTCGGAAGAATCAGTACTCCATAGTTCAGTGTGCTATCTTGTATGGTTTGGAATCGGAGCTTCAGAAAAGGTTTGAAGAGTCAGACCCATATGATATTGTCGAGGATCTCAAATTAATTTTTGAGACTCATGCGGCAATTGAAAGCTATGAGGCTTCTGAAAAGTTCTTTAACTGCAAGATGGAAGAAGGCAGCTCCGTCAGTGAGCATGTGCTTAAGATGTCTGGGCACGCAAACAAACTTCAAAGCTTGGGTATAGTGATTCCTAATGCTTTGGGGATTTACCGTGTCCTCCAATCACTACCACCAAGTTACAGGAACTTTGTGATGAACTACAACATGCAGAACATGAACAAAGAGTTGCCAGAACTATTTGCTATGTTAAAATCTGCAGAAGTGGAGATCAAGAAAGAGCACCAAGTGTTGATGGTCAATAAGACCACCAAATTCAAGAAGGGCAAGTCTAAGCAAAAGGGACACTTCAAGAAGGGTGGTAAGAAAGTTACCACGCCGACGAAGAAAACCAAGGCTGGACCAAAGCCTGATACTGAGTGCTTTTACAGCAAGGGAGAAGGTCACTGGAAGCGGAATTGCCCAAAGTACTTGGCGGATTTGAAGAACGGCAACATCAAGAAGAAAGGTATATCTGATATACATGTTATTGATGTGTATCTCACTAGTATTCGTAGTAGTGCCTGGGTATTTGATACTGGTTCGGTTGCTCATATTTGTAACTCGAAACAGGTGCTGCAGAATAAACGGAAGCTAGCGAAGAACGAGGTGACGATGCGCGTGGGAAACGGATCAAAGGTTGATGTGATCGCGGTCGGCACGCTACCTCTTCATCTACCATCGGGATTAGTTTTATACTTAAATAATTGTTATTTAGTGCCTGCGTTGAGCATGAACATTATATCAGGATCTTGTTTATTGCGAGACGGTTACTTGTTTAAGTCAAAGAATAATGGTTGTTCGATTTATATGAGTAATATGTTTTACGCACATGCACCTTTGATAGATGGTCTATTCTTGTTGAATCTCGATAGTGGAAATACACATATCAACAATATTGAAGCTAAACGTTTGAAATCAAGCGATAATTTGACCTATATGTGGCACTGTCGTCTTGGTCACATTGGAGTGAAACGTATGAAGAAACTCCATTCTGATGGACTTCTTGAATCACTTGATTTTGAATCACTTGAAAGATGCGAAGCATGTCTGATGGGTAAAATGACTAAGACTCCATTTTCTGGTATAATGGAGCGAGCTACGGACTTACTGGAAATCATACATACCGATGTGTGTGGTCCAATGAGTGTAGCATCGCGCGGTGGTTATCGTTATGTTCTTACCTTCACGGATGATTTGAGTAGATATGGGTATATCTATTTCATGAAACATAAGTCCGAAACTTTCGAGAAGTTTAAGGAGTTTCAAAGTGAGGTAGAGAATCAACGTAACAAGAAGATTAAATTTCTACGTTCTGATCGTGGAGGTGAATATCTAAGTTACGAGTTTGGCGAGCATTTAAAGAAGTGCGGAATACTTTCACAATTGACACCGCCGGGAACACCACAGCGTAATGGTGTGTCTGAACGTCGTAATCGAACCCTCTTAGATATGGTTCGTTCTATGATGTCACTTACAGATTTACCGCTAACATTTTGGGGTTATGCATTAGAAACAGCCGCATTCACTTTAAATAGGGCACCATCTAAATCCGTTGAAACGACACCGTATGAATTATGGTTTGGGAAGAAACCTAAATTGTCGTTCCTTAAAGTTTGGGGATGCGAAGCCTATGTAAAGAAGTTACAGCCGGACAAGCTTGAACCCAAAGCGGAAAAATGCGTCTTCATAGGATACCCGAAGGAAACTATTGGGTATACCTTCTATCATAGATCCGAAGGCAAAATCTTCGTTGCCAAGAATGGATCCTTTCTAGAGAAGGAATTTCTCTCGAAAGAAGTGACTGGAAGGAAAGTAGAACTCGACGAAGTTGTCGAACCTTCTCTCGAAATTGCGAGTAGCGCAGCACCGGAAGAAGTTCCTGTGGTGCCTGCACCAATAAGAGAGGAAGCTAATGATGGTGATCATGAAACTTCGGTTGAAGTTACTACAGAGCCTCGAAGGTCAACGAGAACTCGTACCACTCCAGATTGGTATGATTCCGTTATGAATGTCATGTTGGTGGACAACACCGATGACCCCGAGACATATGAGGAAGCGATGATGAGCCCAGATTCCAATAAATGGCAAGAAGCCATGAAATCCGAGATTGGATCCATGTACGAAAACCAAGTATGGACTTTGGTGGACTTACCGGATGGCCGGAAGGCTGTCGAGAACAAATGGATTTTCAAGAAGAAAACAGATGCTGATGGTAATGTTACTGTCTATAAAGCTCGACTTGTCGCAAAAGGGTTTCGACAAATTCAAGGAGTTGACTACGATGAGACTTTCTCACCGGTAGCGAAGCTAAAGTCTGTGAGGATTATGTTAGCAATCGCTGCATATTATGATTATGAGATATGGCAGATGGATGTCAAAACAGCATTCCTCAATGGAGACATTGATGAAGAGTTGTATATGATGCAACCCAAAGGTTTTGTCGATCCTAAAGATGCTAACAAGGTATGCAAGCTTCAACGGTCCATCTATGGATTGAAGCAGGCATCCCGAAGTTGGAATCAATGTTTTGATAAGGTAATCAAAAGTTTTGGTTTTATACAAACTTATGGAGAAGCTTGTATTTACAAGAAAGTGAGTGGGAGATCTGTAGCATTCTTAATACTGTATGTGGATGACATATTGTTGATTGGGAATGATGTAGACCTTCTTAATAGTGTCAAGGAATATTTGAATAATAGTTTTTCAATGAAGGATCTTGGCGAAGCAGCTTACATATTAGGCATAAAGATTTATAGAGATAGATCGAAACGCCAAATATCATTGTCACAGAGTACATATTTGGGCAAAGTTCTAAAGAAGTTTGGAATGGAAGAAAGCAAGAAAGGGTTCTTGCCCATGTTGCCCAATACGACCTTGAGTAAAACTCAAAGTCCGACATCGGCAGAAGATAGAGAAAGGATGAGTAAGACTCCCTATGCCTCAGCCATAGGATCTCTAATGTATGCCATGCTATGTACTAGACCCGACATCGCATATGCTGTTAGTTTAACTAGCAGATATCAAAGTGATCCAGGAGTGGATCATTGGACAGCGGTCAAAAACATCCTTAAGTACTTGAGAAGAACTAAGGATATGGTTCTTTCTTATGGAGGTGATGAACAGCTCGTTGTTAATGGTTACACCGATGCTAGTTGGAACACCGATCCAGATGATTCTAAATCACAATCTGGATACGTATTTATTTTGAATGGTGCAGCAGTTAGCTGGAGGAGTGCAAAGCAAAGCGTTGTGGCGAGATCTTCAACTGAATCGGAATACATGGCTGCTTCGGAGGCTTCACAAGAAGCGATATGGATGAAAGAGTTCATTACAGAGCTGGGTGTGGTTCCTAGTGCGCTGGACCCAATGTCTATCTACTGTGATAACATGGGCGCCATAGCCAATGCGCAAGAACCAAGGTCACACAAGAAGCTGAAGCACATCAAGCTGCGTTTTCACGCTATTCGAGAACATATCCAGGATGGGGATATAAAGATTTGCAAAGTACACACAGATCTGAATGTGGCGGATCCGTTGACTAAACCTCTCCCGAGGGCAAAACATGACCAACACCAAACTGCCATGGGTGTTCGGTGTATTACCATGTAATCTAGATTAGATGACTCTAGTGCAAGTGGGAGACTGTTGGAGATATGCCCTAGAGGCAATAATAAATATAGTTATTATTATATCTTTGTGTTTATGATAAATGTTTATATTCATGCTATAATAGTATTAACAAGGAAACATTAATACTTGTGTGAATTGTAAACTTAAATTGAAGTCCCTAGTATAGCCTCTATACTTCACTAGCTTGTTGGTTGATTAAATGATTGTGGTTTCCATATCATGAACATTGAGATGTTATCAACAACAAGATCATATCGTTAGGAGAATGATATGGTGGACATACTCCTGTAGATAAGCGTAGCATAAAGATCCAGTCATTTCAATAGTTCAATTGCTATATGCTTTCTGATACATAGTAACCTAATTCCTTCGACCATGAGATCATGCATATCACCTTTGCCGGATGGATGCTTTGATAACATCAAACACCACACCGTAACTGGGTGGCTATAAAGGTGGCATTAAGTGTTCGGAAAGTATTGGTTGAAACACATGGATCAAGAGTGGGATTTGTCCATCCACATGACGGATAGATATACTCTGGGCCCTCTCGGTGGAATGTCATCCAATTAGCTTGCAAGCATGTGACATGGTCACAAGGGATCACATATCACGGGAACGAGAAAAGAGTACTTATCGGTAACGAGGTTAAACTAGGTATGCAGAGATACCGACGATCATAACCTCGGATAAGTAACATATCGTGAGACAAAGGGAAATTGGTATCGTATGTAAGTGGTTCATTCGATCGCAAAGTAATCGTAGAAATATGTGGGAGCCATATGAATTTCCAGATTCCTCTATTGGTTATTGTTCGAAGAAGTGTCTCGATCATGTCCGCATAATTCACGAACCGTAGGGAGACACACTTAAGGATTCGACGTTGTTTGAGTAGTTATGGTGTTATGAGAAAGAGACCGAATGTTGTTCGGAGTCTCGGATGGGATCCGGGATATCACGAGGTGATCCGGAATGGTCCGGAGAATAAGATTCATATAAGGAAAGTCCCGTTTCGGAGTTCGGGAATGATTCCGGTGTTTTCATCGGGGATATTCTAGAAGGTTCCGGATTGTCCGGCACTCCGGGGGGGGGAGGGGTACATGAATGTGTCATTACATATTGGAATGATTGCATCATGTACTAAGTGTTCTTGCTGTCCCAAATAAAGGATTAAATTGAATCCTAAAACAGAAAAGTCAAATGTCCAGTTTGAAAGTCAAACGGCTAAAACAAGAAACTGTGGGAAACAAGCAAGAGGAGTTGGAACCAACTTGGAGGAGGAGTTGGACTCCTCCAGGCCGGCGGCCAGCCCTAGGCCGAGTTGGGGAGGGACTCCCTCCCTCCCTGGCGCGCCAAGCCCCCTCCCACCTATATAAGGAGGGGCAGGGCTCCCTCCTAGCACACACAAGTTCCTATCTTCTACCTCAGGTTTAGAGCCGTTTTGGTTTAGAGCTTCTAATTGCTTTAGCCAGCGGTTTAGAGCCTTCTAATTGGTTTAGAGCCCTCTAATTGGTGTGTCTAATTACTAGACCACTAATAGCCTCTCTCATAAGCTCCACCATACTCGCACCGGCTTAAGGCGAAGCCCTGCGGGATTTCCCCTCTACTTCCGGTACCACGCCGTTGTGCTGCCGGAATCGCGAGGAGAGTGCTACAACCTCCGCTGCCTGCTGGAACAAGGGAGAGGAAGGTCTTCGTCGAGTACCGAACGTGTGACCGACTGCGGGAGCGCTGCTGGAACGTGGCGCCGGAAGGATCGTCTACGCGATCTTGAGATCGGAAAGAGTACGACTACATCACCCACGAGAATCTGCTCTCGTTAAACACTTTGGAATCTTCGAGGGTGAGTTATTCCATCGACTCGTTGCTACAATCTAGTAGATAGATCTTGGCTTGTTTGTTTGTATGCGATAGAAAATTTTGTTTTCCATGCTACGAACCCCTACAAGAACAACTGAACAACTAAAAGTTTCTCGACCTTAGTAGTACTATGTTTAGTGTAAATATTAATGCACGTTATCTTATGCTAGAGGCCGACATGTGCATTTGCATTTCATACGAAAAACTCAAATGGAGGCAGAGCTCTAGATAGCTTTTACTCCCTCCGGACTAAAAAGGACGTCTCAAATTTGTTTAAATTTAAATGTATCTAGACACTATTTAGTATAATACATCCAAATCCAACAAACTTGAGACATTTTTTTAGGACGTAGGAAGTAGAAAAACTAGATGTAGTCAATAATGCACACTACAAGCTTGCAAAAGTCTAATATGAAACATATTATATTCTAGATTATACTTGGGGATATAAGGACAACTCCAACGGTGCTTGCAAACAGATGGGCCGTCCGACTCTATCTTGGTCTCCGGGACCGCTATTCTATCCGACTAGCACCAAGGACACCATGCCTGCTTCCCACACCCCGCTCCGAGATTTGCGTCTACGGGGAGGTGGAGGTGGCACAACATCTCATGGAGCTGGGGCCACCCGCTGCATGGCCAAATGTCCACCTGCCGCATAGGTGGCATCTCAACCAGGCCCACGGGCTGGTGCCGCCCATTACCGTGACTAGCATATCCCGTCGCCAGGAGATCCTACGGCGTTGTGCTTTCCTCCTATCGAATTTGCGGCATGACCCTACCTACGCCATCGATTCACTATTATTGAAGCGGTGGTTTGAAGTCGAGCATGATGCTTTGTCCCCATCCATATCAACCAGACACGACGAGGAGGAGGACTACAAGGCATTCGAATTGTTGGAGGACCCCCCCCCCCCACACACACACACACACACCGGAGGAGCCACAAGTGAAGCATCCATAAGAGTGGGCGGGACGGGAATTTCCTAGCCTAGAGCATGGGCAGACGAACTGGTCACAGTACCGCGACATGGCACGCAGTACGTGGACCCGCCGCCGCCCGACGTCCCCGACATCAAGGACAAGCCGGCGGAGGACTTGCTGGAGGACTACCAGCCTAAGGAATACAAGATGACAGAGGAGTAGGAGATCCTCGACGCCATCAAACTCTCTCGGCAAGAGGAGAAGGTGTAGATGGCGGCCATTCCTACTGCGGCACTGCCGGCCGAAGGAGTCTAGCCACCTCCGTACGTCTTCATAGTCATCAACATGGACTAGGACGCATCGTCCACCACTACCGCTAGCACATCCTACTAGAGTAGGGTGGTAGGGTTTTTATCTTAATGTTTTTATTTTTAGTTGTATAATGACTTTTGTTAATATATGTTAATATGCGTAAATTGTGTTTATTTTTTGTTTATTTTTTATTTTGCATCCACATTTTTTTGCGGGGCATCGTTGGGTTTAGTGGCCACTCCAAACGAAATAAACGAGGATATGTTCTTCAGAGCTAACCATGGGACACCCCAAACGGACCAATTTGGACAAAATAGTTGTTCAAAATGTGGGTCACCATTGAAGTTGCCATCACCAGAAGGAAAAGGACTAATGGTGGCATTTGGATAAGGAGATTCATAGCGTTGAACACACATGTCACTAATCTCACACCACTGGTAGAAATTAGTGGTGGCGTCTGCTAGAAACGCCAGTACTAAGTTAGCTATTAGTGGCATTTCAGCGAATGCAACTAGTATGATAAGCTTTAGTGGCGTTCGAGCCTTACGGAACGCCGTTAATCTTAATTCAATAATTAAAAAATACTGGAAATCTTGATTAGATGAGCAATAGCAAATAACAGAATACAACAATATTAAACACCATTTAGAATACAACAACAGGATACAACAAAGTTTACTAGATAGCATTCATAATACAACAACAAAATACAATAAAAGTTCAGTGGATAGCATTCAGAATACAATGATACAAACAACTAACTAACTTAGATGACTATCTAGCTTGTTCTAAATAAGCATGATCTTCAAAGTTAGAAGACTAGTTCTACCTGAGGGAATGATCTTCAAAGTCAGAAGACTCTAAGTTAGTGATCTCGTACGAGAAAAAGATGACTCCATAAGATTTATCGAGTTAGATTCTTAACCTGATCCCGGTATCCATCCCAAATCTTTCTACCAAATTTGTCCAAAGTGGTCCTGTAAATTAAGTCCGGTTCGCCTCGTTGATGACTATAATCTTATAGCTCTTGTTAGGTATTGCCTCTTCCATTAAGGTAACCTTAAATTGTCTCTGGTGATTGACACGTTTGTTCACATGGTCAAAAAAGTCCTTTCTTGTGTGGCAAGGGATGGTCTGAGAAAAAAATATATGAAAACAATAGTTAATTAGTTTCGATCAAAATGCATGCAAGGCTAGAAATAATAATTAAGCCAAACATAACGCCATATCTCGAAGTCTTTGGGAAGCACCATGATAAACTTCTTATCCTGACAACTTCCATGGCCACAGTTGATACAGGGATGCATTTGCTGCATGTTCATAAGACCATATACAAAATAATTTTAGGGATGGAGTAAGTGAGCCAAAATAATTTCAGAAACTCATACATAAAGGCAGGCAAGTAATCTTACAAATACAAGGTGTCACAGCTAAACTGAAGGTCTCATATAAAGACACACGAGACAAAAAGAGTGCCTATAAAACCAATTCAAATGTACAAGATATTCATGGACATGCGACAAGGTTTTCTGGGCACATTTTCACATTAAATTGTGTCATGGTGTAATCATCTACCATTGAAAGGAAAAACAACCAAAATGATCTATAATCATCTACACTAATAACATTGTCTGAAGAAAAGAGACATTTTCACGGTTCGTATAACATGGTTGAGAACAATATTGTGCACCACAATTTATCCCAATCATGTTATATGAATCGTAAAATTATCTGTCAACTTCAGGACCACAAAAGTCTAACAAAACGAGAACCGTTGCATATGAAAATATCTCATTGATAACGCCAAAATCTAAACAAGCATATGAAAATACTTCATTTAGACTTTGTGGTAACGAGATGAGATATTTGCATATAAAATTGTCTCTACCTAAATTATCACTATCTAATTAACAAATCCATGTCTCTATATCTACAATATGAGCCAAAACTTAATATCTAAAACACTATCTAACATACTTATCTCAAAAAATTTAAGATCAATATCTAACACACATATGCATCTACATTTTGTCTAAAACACATAAAAACAGGGATCGGAGACGTGGCTGGTGGCTCACCGAGGTCGTGGACGGGGAAGCTGCGGCGAGTGGCTCGGGGACGAACGCGGATGACGACGGTGGTCGCGGCGGCCAGCGGCGCAGGAACGGGCGGGACAGTGGCAATCGCCGGTGGCCGCGGTCGTTGCGACAACCAGCAGCTCGGAGAGGAGGTTAGAGTGTTGGAATTATGCCCTAGAGGCAATAATAAAGATGTTATTATTATAATTCTTGTTCATGATAAAGTTTATATTCCATGCTAGAATTGTATTAAGCAGAAACTTTGATACTTGTGTGGTTTATAAACAACACTGTGTCCCTAGTACGCCTCTATGGACTAGCTCATTGATTAATGATGGTTAAGGTTTCCTAGCCATAGACATGAGTTATCGATTAATAATGAGATCATGTCATTAGGAGAATGATATGATGGACAGACCCAAATTAAGCAGAGCAATTAGGTCGTGTCATCGTGTTCATCTTTGTGAAGCTTTTTCCTATGTCATATATTGTATTCCTTAGACCATGAGATAATACAACTCCCTGGTATCGGAAGAAAGCTTTGAGGTCATCAAACGTCATCCTATGTGAGGGTGATCATAAAGGTGTCTCTCAGGTGATCGGAAAGTACTTGTTGGGTTGTATGTATCGAGATGAAATTTGTCCCTCTCGAGTCGGAGAGATATACTTCGGGCCCACTCGGTAATCGATATCAACACCGCTTGCAAGCACGTGGTTAAGGAGTTAATCACAAAGTGATATCGGATTATGGAACGAGTAAAGTACTTGCTATGAATGAGATTGAACTAGGTATGCCGATACCAACGATCGAATCTCGGGCAAGTAAAATATCGCGAGACGAAGGGAATACATATATGGGACTAATTGAATCCTGGCATCGTGGTTCATCCGATATGATCATCGATGAATATGTGGGAGTCAATATGGGTTTCTAGACCCCGCTGTTGATTATTGATAGAAGATCATGTCTGTATATTCTTCAACCCGTAGGGTCACACACTTAACGTGCTTCGACGCTAGGATAGAATGGATAATTGGTTAATGAGTTTTTGTTCAGAGTATCGGATGAGATCCAGGACATCACGAGAGGTTCCGGAATGGTCCGGAGAATAAGATTCATATAAGGGAAAGCAGTTTTTGGATTTCGGAATCGTTTCAGAGTATTCGGTATTGTACCGGAAGGTTCTAGAAGGTTCCGGAGTGGGACCAACGTGGGCCCACTTGTCGAGGGCCTGCGTGGGCCTAAGGGGAAGTGCCCTGGACACATTGGGCTAGGGGCACAAGGCCCCAAAGGCCCAGCCGGCCAGCCTAGGGGAAACCCTAGGGGAGATCTTCTAGAAGGAGGGGGGAAACTTGCCCCGCACTCCAACCCTTGGGGCCACCGCCCTAGGGCTTGGAGGAGGGGCCAAGGGGGCCGTCCATCCCCCTATATAAGGTAGGCAGGGGGCACCCCTCCCCCTACTCCTCCAACCCTAGCCGCCCTGCTGCCCTTCCATCTCTCTCTCCCGACTGCACGTAGGCGAAGCCCTGCTGCAGAAATTCTCCACCATAAGCACCACGTCGTCGTGCTGCAGATCCAATTCATCTCTCCACCCCACTTTCTGGACCAAGGAAGGAGGAGACGTCGCGGCACCGCACGTGTGCATCTCTCGGAGGCGCCGTCACTTGCGGCGTTGGATCGGATCGGATCGCGAGGAGGAGAAGGCTAGTTCGACTACATCACCCACGTTCTGTTGAACATTTCCGATGTGCGATTTCTTCAAGGGTATGAAGATCTCATCTATCTCTCTCATTGATTGCATCTCCTAGATTAGATCTTGGCTTTCTCGTTCGCATCCATAGGAAAATTTTGATTTACTATGCTGCGAAACCCTTTAGTGGTATCAGAGCTAGATCTATGCGTAGATGTGTTTCACGAGTAGAACGCAACATGCTTGTTGCGGGCGTTGATGTTTTCTGTTGCAAGCCTCTTGTTGTGTATTTCTTATGGCGCGACATAGTGAGATCGAAGCGGTCCAGGCCAACTTTACGCGACCTCGTTCGCGAGACCGGCTCCGCACTTGACGTGTGGCTTGTTCCACACATGCGGCTGGTGGATGCCAGTTTCTCTTACTATAGTAGTCATGGGATTTACACCGGATGTTATCAACCATAATATCACCGTTGTGGCTTTCCGTAGGTAAGAATCGTTCTTAGCTTGTTACTCCCATAAGCCACGTAAAACATGCAACAACAAAGTAGAGGTGTCTAACTTGTTTTTGCAAGGAGTGTTTTGTGAAATGGTATGGCCCAAGATATGATGTGTATGATGTATGCAATGATCATGTTTTGTAATAGTTCACGACTTGCATGTCGATGAGTTCACAACCGGCAGGAGCCATATGTTTGTCTTTATAATTGTGTATGACATGTGTGTCAACTTCTTATACGCCATGTAATAGCTTTACTTTATCGCTAAGTAGTTAGAAATAGTTGTAGTTGCTATTCATGGTGGAGGCAATCATGGTGGAGTGATGGAGATCATGCTGGCGCGCACACGATGGAGATCATTGCGCGGAGATTGGCTATACCATGTCACATAAAATTATATGCATGTGATGTTTATCCTTTTATGTATCTTATTATGCTTAGATCGCGAGGATAGCATTATAAGATGATTCCTCACTTAAATATCAAGATAAAATTGTGTTCTCCCCATGTATGCACCCTTGCGAAAGTTCGTCGTGTTCAAGCACCTCGTGATGATCGGGTGCTATAAACTCTACGTTCACATACAACGGGTGCAAGCCAATTTTGCACAAGCGGAAATACTTGGGTTTGACTTGACGAGCCTAGCATGTACAGACATGGCCTCGGAACACACGAACCGAAAGGTTAAACATGAGTCATATGAATGATATGATCGACACTTTGTTGTCCACCATTGAAACCACATCTCTTCTCGTGAAGATCGGATTAGGTGTGGTGAATTTGGATCGTGTTCACTAAACAACTTGAGGGATGTTGAATTTAGTGGGAGTTTATCTAGTAATTTGATTAAGTTGAACTAGTTATCATGAACATAGTCTAAATTGTACTTGCAAATTTTGTAGCTCAAATGGCTAAGTCCAACTTCAACTTCAACGTTTTTGCTGAGAAAGAAAAGGTTAAGAACAATGGGTCTAACTTCACCAACTGGTTCCGCAATCTGAGAATCATTCTCGCTGGCGGACAAAAGGACTATGTACTAGAGAAAGCGCTAGGTGACGCCCCTGCTATTGATGCGTCGGCTGATGAAAAAGCTGTTTATCAGTCACGCAAAGATGATTATGGAGTGATTAAGAGTACCATGTTGTTTGCTATGGAACCGGACCTTCAAAATCGTTTTGAGGAGTTTGCCGGGCCCTTTGAGATCCTTGAGGAACTGAAAACCATGTTTCAGACTCAGGCCCGTTCTGAGAGATATGAGATCTCTGAGAAGTTCTTTAACTACAAGATGGAGGAAGGGAGCTCTGTTAGTGAGCACGCCATTAAGATGTCGGGCTACACTCAACGTCTTGAGCAACTGGACTGCAAGATTCCAGAAGATCTCAACATTGACAGAGTTCTGCAATCACTCCCTCCTAGCTACAAAGGTTTTGTAGTTACTCACAATTAAATTGGTTCCATTGATACGATCACTTAGCTCTTCACTAAGCTGAAAGCTGCGGAGGTGGATATCAAGAAAGATAATCATGTGTTGATGGTCAACAAGACCCCTAGCTTTAAGAAAGGTAAGGGTGCAAGGAAATCCTTCAAGAAAGGTAGCGGCAAGTGCGTTGTCCCTGCTGAGAAGAAGCTCAAGTCTGGACCTAAGCTGGACACTAAGTGCTTCTATTGCAAGGACAAGGGTCACTGGAAGCGCAACTATCTGAAGTACTTAGCGGACAAGAAGGCTGGCACCATCAAAGGTATATTTGATACACATGTTATTGATGTTTACCTTACTAGCACTCGTTGTAGTGCATGGGTATATGATACTGGTTCAGTTGCTAATATTTGTAACTCGAAACAGGAGCTACGGAATAGACGGCGGCTAGCAAGGGATGAGGTGACGATGCGCGTTGGCAATGGATCAAAAGTTGATGTGATGACCGTCAGCATGCTCTCCTTAGTTGTACCTTCGGGATTAGTTTTAAACCTTAATAAGTGTTATTATGTGCCTGCGTTGAGCATGAACATTATATCTGGATCGTGTTTATTGCAAGACGGTTATTCATTTAAATCGGAAAATAATGGTCGTTCTATTTATATGAATAACATCTTTTATGGTCATGCACCTGTTGTGAATGGTTTATTTCTTCTGAATCTCGAAAGCAATGAAACGCACATCCATAACATTGAGGCTAAGAGATGCAAAGTAGATAGTGATAATCCAACATTTTTGTGGCACTGCCGTCTAGGTCATATTGGTGTAAAACGCATAAAGAAACTCCATTCTGATGGACTTTTGGAGTCTCTTGATTTTGAATCATTTGACACGTGCGAGCCGTGCCTCATGGGCAAGATGATCAAAACCCCGTTCTCCGGAATAATGGAGCGAGCAACGGACTTGTTGGAAATCATACATACCGATGTATACGGACCGATGAGTGTTTCGACCGTGGTAGATATCGCTATTTTCTCACTTTTACTGATGACTTAAGTAGATATGGGTATATCTATCTAATGAAACATAAATCTAAAATGTTTGAAAAGTTCAAAGAATTTCAGAACAAAGTGGAAAACCATCATGATAGGAAAATTAAATTTCTACGATCCGATCATGGAGGTGAATATTTGAGTTATGATTTTCTCACGTATCTTAAAGCAAGCGGAATCGTTTCGCAACTCACGCCACCCGGAACACCACAGCGCAATGGTGTGTCTGAACGCCGGAATCGAACTCTATTAGATATGGTGCGATCGATGATGTCTCTTACAGATTTGCCGTTATCATTTTGGGGTTATGCATTAGAAACCGCTGCATTCACTTTAAATAGGGCACCATCTAAATCCGTTGAGACGACACCATATGAACTGTGGTTTGGTGCTAAACCTAAGTTGTCGTTTCTTAAAGTTTGGGGATGCGAAGCTTATGTCAAGAAGTTGATGCCGGACAAGCTCGAACCCAAAGCGGAGAAATGCGTATTCATAGGATACCCTAAGAAAACGATTGGGTATACCTTCTACCACAGATCTGAAGGCAAAGTGTTTGTTGCAAAGAACGGATCCTTTCTTGAGAAGGAGTTTCTCTCGAAAGAAGTGAGTAGGAGGAAGGTAGAGCTAGACGAGGTTATTGAACCTTCTCTTGAGTTGGAGAGTAGCGCAGCACCGAAATTGTTCCAGTGCCGTCTGCACCAACAAGAGAGGAAGCTAATGACGAGGATCATGAAACTTCGAACGATGCTACTGCTGAACTTCGCAGGTCGACAAGGTCACGTACCACTCCTGAATGGTACGGCAACCCTGTCTTAAACATCTTGTTGTTAGACAACAGTGAACCTGCGAACTATGAGGAAGCAATGATGAGCCCAGACTCTGAGAAATGGCTAGAGGCCATGAAATCCGAATTGGAATCCATGAGCGAAAACCAAGTATGGACTTTGGTGGACCCTCCTAGCGACCGTAAGGCCGTTGAGTGCAAATGGATATTCAAGAAGAAAACGGACGCGGATGGTAATGTTACTGTCTATAAAGCTCGGCTTGTCGCAAAAGAGTTTCGACAAGTTCAAGGTGTTGACTACGATGAGACTTTCTCTCCCGTAGCGATGTTTAAGTCCATTCGGATTTTATTAGCAATTGCTGCATTTCATGATTATGAAATATGACAGATGGATGTCAAGACTGCGTTCCTCAATGGCAACATTGATGAAGAGTTGTATATGATGCAACCCGAAGGTTTTGTCGATCCTAAGGATGCTAATCAGGAGTGCAAACTTCAGCGTTCCATTTATGGACTGAAGCAAGCATCTCGGAGTTGGAACCTTCGTTTTGATCAAGTGATCAAGAGCTTTAGATTTGTTCCAAATTGCTACGAAGCTTGTATCTACAAGAAAGTGAGTGGGAGCTCGGTGACATTTTTAGTACTATATGTGGATGACATATTGATTATTGGAAATGACATTGGTATGCTTAACGATGTGAAGAGTTATTTGAATAAATATTTTTCAATGAAAGACCTAGGGAGAAGCTGCTTATATATTAGGCATCAAAATCTATAGAGATAGACAAAGATGCCTAATAGCTTTAAGCCAAATTACATATCTAGACAAAGTTCTGAAAAGGTTCAGAATGGATAAAGCAAAGAAAGGTTCATTGCCCATGTTGTCAGGTAAGATATTGAGCAAGGCTCAGTGTCCAGCTACGGTAAACGATAGAGACTCTATGAGCAAAGTGCCTTATGCCTCGGCCATAGGTTCTATCATGTATGCCATGCTCTATACTAGACCATATGTGTCGAATGCTCTTAGTTTGACGAGCTGATACCAAAGTGATCCAGGAGTGGAACACTGGACAGCCGTAAAGAACATCCTAAAGTATTTAAATAGGACTAAAGAAATGTTCTTAGTCTATGGAGGTGATGAGCAGCTCGTCGTAAAAGGTTACGTCGACGCTAGTTTTGACACCGACCCGGATGATTGTAAATCTCAGACAGGATACGTTTATATTTTGAATGGAGGAGCCGTGAGCTGGAGAAGCTGCAAACAAAGTGTGATCGCGGGATCTACAACAGAAGCGGAATACATGGCTGCTTCAGAAGTGTCAAGTGAAGGAGTTTGGATCAGAAACTTCATCACTGAGCTTGGTGTGGTTCCAAGTGCCTTGGACCCACTAGAGATATTGTGCGACAACACTGGCGCCATAGCACTGGCTAAGGAACCAAGATATCATCCAAAGACCAAGCACATCAACCGCCGTTTTCATATAATTTGAAATTATATAGCAGATGGAGATCTGAAGATTAGCAAAGTACATACGGATCTGAATGTCGCAAATCTATTGACTAAACCTCTTCCACGAGCAAAACATGATCAGCACCTTAATGCCATGGGTGTTAGATTGTTGCCAGATATAAACTAGATTATTGACTCTAGTGCAAGTGGGAGACTGTTGGAATTATGCCCTAGAGGCAATAATAAAGATGTTATTATTATAATTCTTGTTCATGATAAAGTTTATATTCCATGCTAGAATTGTATTAAGCGGAAACTTTGATACTTGTGTGGTTTATGAACAACACAGTGTCCCTAGTACGCCTCTATGGACTAGCTCATTGATTAATGATGGTTAAGGTTTCCTAGCCATAGACATGAATTGTCGATTAATAATAAGATCATGTCATTAGGAGAATGATATGATGGACAGACCCAAATTAAGCAGAGCAATTAGATCATGTCATCGTGTTCATCTTTGCGAAGCTTTTTCCTATGTCATATATTGTATTTCTTAGACCATGAGATAATACAACTCCCTGGTATCGGAAGAAAGCTTTGAGGTCATCAAACGTCATCCTATGTGAGGGTGATCATAAAGGTGTCTCTCAGGTGATCGGAAAGTACTTGTTGGGTTGTATGTATTGAGATGGAATTTGTCCCTCTCGAGTCGGAGAGATATACTTCGGGCCCACTCGGTAATCGATATCAACACCGCTTGCAATAACGTGGTTAAGGAGTTAATCACAAAGTGATATCGGATCACGGAACAAGTAAAGTACTTGCTAAGGACGAGATTGAACTAGGTATGCCGATACCAACGATCGAATCTCGGGCAAGTAAAATATCGCTAGACGAAGGGAATACATATATGGGATTAATTGAATCCTGGAATCGTGGTTCATCTGATATGATCATCGATGAATATGTGGGAGTCAATATGGGTTTCCAGACCCCGCTGTTGATTATTGATAGAAGATCATGTCTGCATATTCTCGAACCCGTAGGGTCACACACTTAACGTGCTTCGACGCTAGGATAGAATGGATAATTGGTTAATGAGTTTATGTTCGGAGTCTCGGATGAGATCCAGGACATCACGAGAGGTTCCAGAATAGTCCGGAGAATAAGATTCATATAAGGGAAAGCATTTTTTGGATTTTGGAATCGTTTCAGAGTATTCGGTATTGTACCGGAAGGTTCTAGAAGGTTCCGGAGTGGGACCAACGTGGGCCCACTTGTTGAGGGCCTGCGTGGGCCTAAGGGAAAGTGCCCTGGCCGCATTGGGCCAGGGGCACAAGGCCCCAAAGGCCCAGCCGGCCAGCCTAGGGGAAACCCTAGGGGAGATCTTCTAGAAGGAGGGGGAAACTTGTCCCCCACTCCAACCCTTGGGGCCGCCGCCCTAGGGCTTGGAGGAGGGGACAAGAGGGTCGGCCAGCCCCCTATATAAGGTGGGCAGGGGTGCACCCCTCCCCCTACTCCTCCAACCCTAGCCGCCCTGCTGCCCTTCCATCTCTCTCTCCCGACTGCGCGTAGGCGAAGCCCTGCTGCAGAAATTCTCCATCATAAGCACCACGCCGTCGTGCTGCAGATCCAATCCATCTCTCCACCCCACTTGCTGGACCAAGGAAGGAGGAGACATCGCGGCGCCGTACGTGTGCATCTCTCGGAGGCGCCGTCACTTGCGGCGTTGGATCGGATCGGATCGCGAGGAGGAGAAGCCTTGTTCGACTACATCACCCACGTTCTGTTGAACGTTTCCGCTGTGCGATTTCTTCAAGGGTATGAAGATCTCATCTATCTATCTCGTTGATTGCATCTCCTAGATTAGATCTTGGCTTTCTCGTTCGCATTCGTAGGAAAATTTTGATTTACTATGCTGCGAACCCCTTCAGAGAGGTGCGGCGATCGGCGGCTCGGGAATAGACGGGATGCTGGCAGCGACAGTCGAGGATGGTCGCGGTCGTTGCGACAGCCAGCGGCTCGGAGAGGAGGTGAGAGGTGCGGCGACCGGCGACTCGAAAATGGACGAGGCAATGGCGACGAACTATGGCTCGGAGAGGAGGAGGTGCGGGGACGTTCGATGCGCGTGGCGGCGGGGTTGAGGGAGACGGCAAGAGCGTTGAGCATGGTGCGTAGTCATGGCGTTCGCTTGTTCACAACAACACCAGTAGGTTTGTCCCGGCTTCGTCCGTGAGACCCGTCACTGATGGCGTCCCAGTATAACAAGACGCCATTAATAGTATATACCGGTGGCGTTCCAAAATCTATGAACCCCACCATTATTTCGTGTGCAATTGGTGGTGTGCATTATATTTTGGACGCCACTAGGTAAAAGACTGCTATAAGGATTTTTCTACTAGCGCCAAGTATAGTGATGCCAAAATACAAAGAATTTCATCATGAGATTATGCACGTTTGCAGGATACATTATTGACTATAGATTCAAACTTTTTTGTTCTTTCTAAAACTTGTAAATATGTTTTAAATTTGTTTTGAAAATAAAGGTGTCCATGGAACTTCGCCTCGGATTGTCCGCGCTCCATTTTATACCTTTTTCTTTGCCTCCCTGAAATCTATGCATTATCTACAAGTTGCAATTTCGAACCCCAAAAAACTTGAAAATATACAAAACCACAAAACGTTCACACATTCTAATGGCAGACCTAACCTAGCTCAGAAGGCAGTAGAAAGAGTTAGCCTAACAAAACAAGAAGGGCAGGTCACATCCCAAAAATCAATGGCTATAATGTCTCTTTTTGGCATCTGTCGTACCAAGTGCGCATAGCAATACCAGCTTTCATGTAATGGTGTTAGTGAGAGCTATTAGTAGTAGCTAACTACCACGGACTACACTCATCAATCAAAATGATCTACTAGCAGGCATAGGTGGAATTGGATACGATAAGGTGCTTGATTGCCCGTGCCGCACAACGCGGCGGTTGTTGCCAGGACAAGCAGACAATTCGTCAAGTCGGCCTTCAAAAGGATGTCCTCTCTTGCTGACCTTTATCCCCCACTAATCACTGATGGCCATATGGCATCGTCGTACATGTCTTGCTTTCTAGCCTAGCAACTAGCTCGCTAGCTCGCTAGCTGGTGTAGTTTTGTCTATTGACCGGAACACAATTGGTTTTCTGAAGACTACTTTTAGATCCACTACCTTGTGTCCCTGTACGGTTTAGATAGATAGTCGTCAAATGCTTTGGTAGGGATCCCATAACTGAGAAAGACGGCTAATTTACCTTTGTTTGTTCCATTTTTTGAATTATTATCAAGCTACCTGAATGTTTTTAGTGCTACTACAGGTTCAGCAATTGAGCTGACAAAGACAACCTGGTAGACGAAGTTTTTTTGTTTCACAATAATAAGGAAAAATATAAATACAATTCCAAAGCTGAGGTGACCTGACTCTGGAAAAGATCTGACGAAATCGCGAAAGGGGACATGTCAAAAACAGGACGGGCAGCAGGAACGAGAAGGAAGAAAATTCCAAGATGGCCTGGAAGCAAATCACGGGCCTGGACAATGATGCATCCTATGCGCATGCAATTAGCACTTACTAGCAGTATCGCAGTCATCGGATTCTCATGCTCGATGCTGCCAAATTCTGCAAACAGATTCCCAATAGTAGCAGCTTCCATGCACCGCCTGCACACCTGCACCTCCAGTTTCATGATCAGATGGGCATGGCATGAATGAATGATAGCTCATGGGTGTCATGTGACCCTAAAGAATAGACGAAGCAAAAAAAAAGCAAGCTTCATTAATTAGCCTAGCCTCTATCATCAAAGTTCAGAGCGGCAAAAATTGCCATGGCTGAAATTCAGTGCATAACATGATGCAGAAAATGTATCAGTGCAGGTACAACAGTTTAGTCTCAGAATTCAACTTAGTCACTAATCATAAAAAAATATTAATATTCTCTAGATGCTTTCTGCTCCAAGTAACAGTACGATGCATGCGTGAACAGTGGAAAGGCAAGGTGTGAAGGACAAGGATGGATGATCATCATCAAAGAGAGGGCATGATCTATAATGATTAGATATACTATAGGAGTAGTCTACTAGCAGCTGGCCCCAGTAGTTAAACTAACATCACGAGACATTGGGATTACCCCTACTCAAGCAGCAACCAGCGGCCCCGAGGGCCAACTCTTTTTGACAAAGTTCAAGTGCAAATGGCAAGGATGTCTAGCCAAGCAACAAACTGGCTTCCTCCTTTTCTTTCACGTTGTTCCCTGCCCTTGACGTCCGTCCATCCGGGCATTGGAATCCAGGAAAGTTGCAAAGTCCAAGGATGGTCTTCTGGGGCATGCATGATGCATCTGTGCTCTATCTCTCCCATGATGCCTTGCTGCTTTATTAGCCTGATAAAAAGAAATAATGTGAGGTTGTGGGGGCTTCCCCCTTCGACACAACTAAGACGAGTCAAGAGAAGCCTTGCTTCCTTCTCCTCCAACCTTATCATGGTTTCCTTGCACGGCATGGCCAAGTTGCTACCTCTGGATCTGCCGTGCAGACTCACATCCCCGCGTTCTTGTTTTCTTAGTCAAAATTTGGGGTGTTGGAGAATGCATTTTTTTACATCCACGAGAAAAAGAACAAACATGTGACATTTTGAGGATACCATACAAAAATGTTGAGCATTTGAATAGCAAAAGAAATGAGATAAAATAGTGATGAAGACAGACTCGGGGTCACAGGCAAATAATTCAACCACAAAAGGTGATAAATGGATTGAGCCCCAGCCAATGCTTTGCTCTTGGAATGTTGCTGCCATCTATCACCAATTCAATGCCACTTTTAAAAGAAAAACCACTATTTCACCTTTTTAATAAAAAAAAAGTAGCATATTCTGTTTCAGAAAAATTAAAAGCATATGAAAATTCTGATGTAATGTTATAAGTATGGATGAAACAGAAGATCATATGCAAAACGCATAACCTGTCATTCTTAGCATTTGGAGCATGCGGTAATACAATGTATGAGCTCAACAGATAAGCATCTTTAGAAAATACAGCAGCTGTTCAAAAAGCAGTGTACCCGACAGTAATTAGTGCAATGCGCTAACTACTCAGCAAACAATCCATTAGCAAGAAAAATTTCAACTAAAAAATCCAAGAACAAGGAGGGTGTTTCATGAATTTGCAGCAAGTTGAAAGCACTCTGATCATTGACTAAATAGCTCTGCCAAAGAAACAAATAGGATGGCAGAAACATCATTTGGCACAAGTCTTTAGCTCTAGCTCTAGCTCTTTTCGGAGCTAAAAACTGCGGAAAAAGAACAAGTCAACTGAGCAACCAGGTTTAATTCTAAGTGCAGTGTGCTTAACTTCAGTGCACATGATTACTCCAGATAGATAAACAGAAGAAATCAACAAAGTTGTTCCCATACACTTTGTGACAGCATAGAAGTTGTGTAACCTAGTACTTACAAGAATGAGATGAATAAAAATCGCATGGATGATCAACTGATAACAGATCGTATACAGTTGTACTACAGAGTTCATTGTTCACACCAACATTAGTTTAACTCTGTTCTTGTGCTGGTGGTAGGTATGTACCGCACAACTTAGAATCATTTACAAATACACTTAACCCAGACCAGTCAATGTTTAAAAGCAAAAGGTGGAAAGTGTTCGATTGGGTTGTAGTGGCATAGCGATGAAAAGTAAACAGATGGAGCATTGCTTACCCCATGGAGCTTGAATACGATCAGAGTTTTGTTCACTTGAGCAAGGACATTATCTTATTAACAATTATATCAGAATTTTCTTTGAGAGATGAATGAGAATGAACTTGACAGGTTAAATTCACGAAGAGTTGGGCACTCCAATTTGCAAGTGCATACATATAATGATATTGCAGTAGCAATTTTCTTTGTGAAATGAATGAGAATGAACTTTACTTACCAACTAGAATGGCTGCATCTCACGAGAGAAATCCATTCCAATAAGCCAGTAAAATGCGTATAATATAATGATATTGCAGTAGCATGTATGCTAATGTTTTACCCTTCACGAGTTTATGAGGTCATGTATAAAAAAAGTTGCACTGCAGTAGAATACTAATCAAGCAAATCTAAACCTGAGACTGAGAAGATGGCTTAATATTACAGACATTGATGCTCTTAACGATGGACGTGCTAGAGCATAAAATCATCTGCCTTATTCGAGGAGAAAACTGAAGCAGAAGAGCATACCGCTTGATTCAACCTTGGAGGTGCCAGTTGCCAACCCCAAGATACTAGATAGTAGGAATGGTGTATGAAAATTTAAATCATATTATGGCAGTTATGCTTATAACCTCTAATGTTATCACTGAAAGTCACATAGAACTTGCTACAGAGATCTCATGGCGAGGGTAAATAAAGCTAGAAATAAGCAAAACTACACCATTTTTAAGAAAATGAGAAACAGAGAACATGAGTTCAGAACGATCGTGGCAAGCTCAAATCATTTGTCTTAACAACAGTTGCGAAAACTGCATAGGCTCCTTGGTCAGCATCACTTTAGCTGAAAAGATTGCAAGGAACAACGTCAGCGACATTGCGACATTCATGTCTATAATTAATTGGTGACTGGTGAGTGAGGATGGTTGCCCTCACAAAGGTTAGGAACGGATAGTTTGTTCACTCCACAAATGAGCTGAGTCCATCTAGAAATATCTAGATTCTATTTCAATTTTAATCCAAATTTAAAGCAGATCTTCTGCAAGAAGGAAATCATAATTTGGACTTGACCAATGTCTGCCCCAAATCTGATCAAATCACTGTCTGCCCAAACAGGATGTAAGTTACCTACAACACTAACATCCATTTGCAACCGTTATATAGCCCAAGTACAGGTCTGACTTATTCCTAGTGAGATTTGCTTAGTGTGACTTTGAGCTTCTAGAAGCTAGGCTATCAAACATCAAGGTACATACCAAGCTGCCTTTCAAGTTATTTCTAATTTTCTTGTACACCACCATTCAATAATAAAAGGGTCAAAGTACCTCTAGCACTATACACTACATTATGAGTTTACGGTTTCGAGATATACCAAAAGGGTAGCTTTTTTTTGTACTAAACGTGACAACATGTTCTACAGTACTACAGCATGTGGCAAACTCAATCACTCGTCACGACGATCAGCAAGGCGGTGATAACTGTAATACTATTGTGTATGTATCACAATTTAATAAGAATCCGCATATGACAAGTATTGGGTTAACTATCTACCTTGCTATGGAAGCCTGATGAATCTTATGAGATCTCATGCTCTCCAAAGACCAGAGGGAGCCATAGGCTTACATTCAGATATTACCTTCCAGATATTAAAGTATAAAACAAAATCTAAAGAAGCTTTCTACATCTCAAGAAGGTAATGTATACTACACCAAAGGGAACTAGCAACTCACAGTGGTATGTGATTGCCTTCTGAAACCGCTCATTTGGAGGCACTAAGTTGACCCAAGTTGCTGAAATCAGTGAGTGGAAACCTCTACTTTGCTGGTACTAAGTTGAAGCCTGTTGAGAAATCCCAAGCAAAGCCACCTCCCATCATCTCAAATTAACAGCATTCGGCAAGCTCAAGTCACCATCCCAAGTTAATCATAACCATCGTGTTCATCATCGTCATCGATACCAGACCCGTCATCATCCACAATCTCCATTCCAAAGCACTCAACATCAGCATCCTCATCCATCCCGTACCCTTGAAACTCCCTGTCTCCATCCAGTGTACCCTCTTCACCATCACCATCCTCATCCAAAACGAGCTTGGACAAGCCTTTCCCGCGGTACAGCACACCAGTGCGCATCACATAGTGCACCTTCTCCCTCACCGTGGCAAGGGGGTGCTGCTCCACGAGTTTCCCCCTCTCGTACCCCTCGCGAAGCACGAGCGTCGTGGTCTTGCACTTCAACGACAGGTAGAACACCCCAGGGTACCTTGTAAACAGCCTCGTGAACTTGTGAGGCAGGCCAAGCTCCTCCCGGAGCAACCGGATCGCATTCCTCCGGACCATCTTGTGCACCATCAGCCCGAGCAACTCGTGCAGCAGACCAATGTTCCTCTTCTCGTAGATGTCGCTGTCAGGGTCGATCCCTGAGGCATCATCGTAGGGTGAAATGTAAGGCAGCCGATGGAAATCCTCCATCCAGGCTTTGACCTTCTTCATCCCGCCGTATCCTCGCGGGAACCGCATCGGGAACGCGAGGGGGGCGTTTGAAGAGGACGGCGACCGGGACAGGGCGCGGTAGGTCGCTCCGGTGATGGCCTCGGCGTGGCGGCGCTGGAGGGAGGATATGGCGATGTCCTCGGGGAGGTGGGAGGTGGAGAGCGAGATGTGGTTGTTGGAGACCGCGAAGAGGTCGGGGTGCGCGGAGGGGAAAGAGGAGGCGAAGTCGTAGGGCAGGCCGAGGTCGAAGCGGAGCGGGAGGATGGAGGCTAGCGGGAGTGACCTGGAGCGGGTGAGGAGGAGGAGGCGCGCTAGCCGAAGGTGGGAGTCGACGGCGGAGGCGCGAGCGAGGCGGGCGAGGAGGATATCGGAGGCGGGCGTGAGCGAGAAGGCGGGGAGGGAGGGGAAGCGCGGGTGCGGCTGCTCGGTGAAGAGGGTCGGGTGGCGGCGGAGGAAGCGGAGCACGGGGAACGTGAGGCCGAGTGGCTTCTGGAAGCGCGCGAGGGCGCGGGCCGGCACGGGGGGCGACGGCTGGCGGGCGAGGTAGTCCAGCAGGAGGCAGGACGCGCGGACGGAGGTGGTGCGGTCGATGAGGTGGTCCAGGCCGCGGTTCTTCACCCACTTGAGACGCACCTTATGCATGGCGCCGGAGGGGAGGTAGCTGGTACGGGAAGTGGGGGAGTGGAGGCGGCGGCGGGCGCTGTTGGCGGCGCGAGTAGAGTGTTCGGGGAAATGCCTGAGAGGAGGAGGGGGCGAAGCGGGCACAGGTGGCAAATTGCACAAGAGATAAATTTGGATCGGCCCGCAAAAGGAGTACTAGACCAGACCAGGTTCGGTCCGGATAGCCCAATTAAGTCTACTAGGCCTACTAGAGTCTTAGACCGGTTCGGTCCGACATAATACGAGCACAACTTGCTCGAAAAAAAAACTTTTTGCCAATGAGAAGAAACCACTTGTGACTCGCTGCTCCTGCTTCAACCGTACAAGTATTTGATCGTTTCAGACCATCCAAACACGGCTCTCTTCCAGTAGCAGTTTCAAACAACTATCGTAGAAAACCATCTCTCGGTCTCTTCTTCTGAATGCAAGGAACAGGAACATATTTATAAAGACATTTTTACTTGTCAATCTAATAAATTACCTTTAAAATATCTAGGTGTGCCTATTGATACGAAAAAGCTTCTTAACATCCATTGGAGACCTGTTGATGATAAAATAGAGAAAATGCTAGGATGTAAGCAGTTTAAACTCCTGGGTATAGGTTCCAGGGTTGTTCTTCTAAATTCATGTCCATCTATCGTTCCTATGTACTCCTTCTGTTTCATAAGATGTTTTAGCTTTGTAAAAAGAGTGTACCTAAACATTTTCAGTGTATAGATTCGGAGTGAACCTACACATTAAAAGAGGTCTAGATACACTCTTTTCACAAATCTAAAACATCTTATACTATAAAACGGAGGGAGTGCATGCTATATTTTTACAATGTGCCTATGGCGGTTAAAAAGGAGGATATCATGGGGTTAGGAAGTATTATCTTGTGAATTAGAAAACAGTTTGCTCTTCTAAAGATTTGGGAGGACTAGGTGTTCTCAACCTTGATATAACGAATATTAGTTTTCTTTGTAAATGGCTATGGAACCTTGAAAATGAGGAAGGAGTTTGGCAGGATATATATTGAAGAAAAATATGTTTAGGAAGAAACTTTGTCTCAAGCTGGTGAGAAGCCTGGTGTGTCACAATTCTAGGCATGCCTTATGAGGATAAAACCTACCGTCTACAATTCAATTTTTGTGATAGTTATGATTTCTCGAAACAAAACTAGATTTGGGAAGATGTTTGTCATAGGAAAAAATCAATGGTTGATATGTTCCCAAGGTTATATGATCGGTCCTTTAACAAAAATATTAAAGTGGAAAGCATTTACCATCTATTTTTATATGTCATGTTGCCAGGTTTGTTTGGAATATGCTATAATGTGCTTTTGGTTGCCACGGTCAACATAGAAAAATGTCAGAAGTAGGTGTTTGGGTTGATAAATTCCCAGGGCAAGATAGAGTGGCAGCAAAAATATGCTTGGCTATTGTCTTTTGGTCCATTTGGAAAATTTGAAACCGTGCATGCTTTGACGATGTAACGCCTAATGATCCCTATGATGTGATCTTTATGATTTGTCACTGGATGACATATTGGAGTGATTTGCAGAAACCAAAAATTCGAAAGGTGCTGCTGGGAGGGGTTGATATTCCTGAAGATGATGGCCAAGGAAATCTTCAGCAAAGCGAGGGGGTGATCTCAACTATGTCAAAGAATTGCCGTTGGTTCATCTTTGTGAGGAACTCTTGTTTTGTGGCTTTAGTTGAAGGCGGGAGAACGGTTGGTGTTGTAATGAAGTTTAATCTCTGCGGAAGTTGCCTTGTTTTGGTTTATGGTTTCTGTCCCATGAGTGTTCCTGCTCACAAGGGGGTTGATGGTGCGAATTGTGTAATGGGCAAAAAACGATGTAGACTCTGTTTGCTTTGTTAATGAAGCGGGGGGAAACCTCTTTGATAAGAAAAAAGTGACTGCAACTCAGCACAGCATGTATCGCGTGACCTGAACAACACCCGGGCAATACTGAACCATCGAATTGCTGTGACGCGTAGCTAAGCCAAACACAAAACGAAACTTGTACTTCGGAGCTTCGGGCTCCAGCATCACGTACACAACCAACATCTAATCTGTCCGCGTACGTACGTACACCAACTGACCAACACAACTTGCATGAAACCGCGTATAAATTGGCCACTGCTCCTGGCGATACCCCAACACTTGTACTGTCAGGCGTGTGCTGTACTGGTCGGCGCGCGCGAGCAGCCTCGCACATACGTACGCAGAACCAGAATGGCGGCCGAGCCGGCGCATCTCCACGTGGAGTCCATGCAGACCGCGATCCCGACGCGCATCGCCGTGGAGCGCGGGCGCACGCTCCCCATCGCCGTGTCCGGGACGCCGCCGATCACCGCCGCGGAGCTGCAGCGCCGGTTCCGCGCGGTGCTCTACTACCGCGACGCGAACGGCGGCCACGGGCCGGACGACGAGGCGAGGGCGCGGCTCGAGCAGGCCGCGTGGGTGCAGGAGGCGCTCAGCGCGGCGCTGTCCGACGAGCCGAAGATGGCCGGGCGGCTGCGGCGGGGCTCCGGAGGTGACGGGCCGTGGGAGGTGAAGCTGAACGACTCGGGGTTGCGGCTGCTCACGGCGTCGGCGGACATTGCCATGGCCGCGTTCCTGGAGGCCGGGGACCGGGAGAGCAAGGAGGCCGCTCTGGCGCTGTGGACCGACGTGGACGAGCGGGACCCCGAGATGTGCGCGTCTTTCTTCATGCAGCTGTCGTGGTTCCAGGACGGCGGCTACGCCATCGGCGCGTGCTGCAGCCTGCTCCACGCCGACCCGCTGTCTCTGGTCAACTTCCTCAAGTCGTGGGCCCGGGCGCACGCGGAAGTGAAGGAGCACAGCAAGCTCGTCCTCAACCCGCTGATCCAGTACACGCGCTACTTCCGGAGACCGGGCGCCGCCACCAGGCGCCTTAGGTCCGTCCCGCTCGTCTCCGCGGCCGACGGCGCCACCGCTACGACCGTGCTCTTCAGGACCGTCGGCGAGGATGCGCCGGCCGACCGCCGCGCGCTCGCCGAGGCATGCGTCGCCCAGGCAAGCGAGAAGCTGGGGCTCGAGAGGCCGGCGCGGTTCACGGTTCTCGCCGGCGACGGCTTGGGAGGGCTGGACGTCGTGCGCGCGTGCAAGGCGGGAGGTGACGGGGAGACGACGACGCAGTCTCCGGGCCAATTGCTTCGAGACGCGTGCTGGAACGAGGCCGGTCTCGAGGAGGTCGTGCTGGACGGGTGCAAGCCTGTGCACGTCTCGTGCAGCATCGTCTCGCCGTGTGCCGACGAGGGGCTTGTCGTTGTGATGCCGGCAGGGGGTGCCGAGCTCTTGATCAGTGCAACTGTTCCGAGCTAGGAGAGTAGGTTAAGCACTTAAGCTGGGATGTAATACGTCATGTGCATGTGATTTACTCGTAAAAGATGTTCTAAGGAAAACAACATCACCGTCGACAGTTTATCAAAACAAATGTTCAAGTCCTTCTGAACTATTTCACTTCGCCCATTTTCATTTTCAACGTCGAACACTCGCGTTGGTGCGGTTCAACAGATCTCCCTTTTCTTGTAATCCATTTTCAAAACAAAAACCATCATCAAGTTGAATGTGGTTCTCGCTAGTTGTCTTTGATAGGGTACATCGTGAAGCACCGCTTGCTATCTACACCATGGGACATGTATGCGTCGAGATTTTCATGGTACTGACACACACACACAGAATGTCATGGTGAATGCACTTTGAGGACCATATAATAATGGCGAAGGCGGCGGCGGCGACGGGGGAGGGGGAGGGGGGTTCTTGGATGCGACTTTGATTCACAGGATGTTGTTCGGACATGGCTAGCGAGACGATGTTCCCGTCTATACCAGTCACGAGTTTCTGTGAGCCTTATGGTTGATGGATTGTAGTAGCAGCCTTCGCTAGTGGGGGAATTAGCACCGGAGAACTTCATTGTTAGTGGTGTTTCTCGAGTACCAAGTTGTGATTTTCATGCTGAAAACCTAAGATCTGATTTTTATTGGTTGTACCTAATAAAAGCCTTGTTAAAGCCATTGTTTTGTGGGTCGCACACTTTCTCCAGTGTGAAAACCTAAAATCTTCGATCGGTGGACGACAAAACTTGTGTGTTGTTTCCTTTTCGGAGACGTTGCTTTTGGAGAACCTCTTTTATAGTTGGTGAGTGTTTGATCACCGTGGTGTGGTCTTTTTTCTCTTTTTTGGGATGTGTGCATTCTAGGTGTCTTTAAAAATCTTGTTGGTGCAGAAACTGAATATAATTGTTATCCGTGCAATATTAATATATTTGCTTTGTCAAAAAAAATATGTAATGCGGAAGCGAGAAGCACCGTGCACAGCTGGTAGCGCGTGCAATACCAAATGTTGTCTTTACACATTTTTTGTTCTTTCTAAATTTGTATATACAACCAATTTTTATACTGGATTTTGTTTTTGTAAAATACCTGGAAAAACTAAATGCAAATTACTACGAAGTATTATACTACTCTCTTCGATACAAATTAATTTATTTAGTTTTTTTAGATTCGGATATATCTTGCACTAAAACATGTCCGAATACAATCTAAATTTAGACAAATCTGAGTTAATTAATTTGGATAGAGGGGTAATATAAAACCGAAAAACAAGACAAAAATCAGAAAAAACAGAAAAACAGAAAAACAAATTGAGAAAACAAACCAAACCGGCCTCCGCGGGGAAGCCGGGCGCAAAACACGGAATATTTGGTTCGTTCCGGGGATACCTGGTTTTGGTTTCGCGGGCCTTCTGTACGCGGGCCTAGTCTTAGTTAGACTTGTGCACGGCGCCCCCTTCCTTCTGCACTCCGCCTTCTTTCCTTCGGCAGCCATCGCATCTGCTGATCCTAAAGAAAAAGAGCCATCGCCTCAACTGGATCTCCGGCGATTCACATCACTGCATCGCTGTTTAGCCGAATCTGAGCATCGTCGGTACGCCGTCTTGCTGGCTGAATTGTTGAAGCATTTTGTTTTCGTTCTTTCCACTGTGGCCGAGTGGCATCTGGCATGTCGTCGTCGATGAATCGAAAGCGGCGTTCCGCCGTGGCTGCGTCGGCCGTGACTGCCTGCAGCAGCAAGCGCCCTCGACTCATAGCCTCCGCTGTCATCTCGGACGACGAAGCATCTGGCTGGGCGTCTCTTCCGGCAGATTTAGTTCGCCTCATCGGGTGGAGGGTGTTGGCGAGCGATTTGAGGGACTACGTCCGCCTCCGGGCCGTTTGCTCCTATTGGCAGTCTACCTCAGACAATCCACGCGGCCGCGGCGTCGTCGACCCGCGCTTCCACCCGCGCCGGTGGATGATGCTACCCGAGGGCCACGGCCTCCACCCTGGCCACGGCAAGCTCCGTGGTTACATCCGCTTCGTCAACCTCTCCACCGGCGACATCGTCCGCGTCCTGCTCCCGCTCTTCAGGGACCACTGCATCCTCGACTCGGTCGATGGTCTCCTCCTCCTTCAACGGGACCAAGACACCGTCGTCCGCCTCCTCCACCCCTTCACCGGCGACATTGCGGACCTCCCGCCGCTCGCCACCCTCATGCGTCTTCCTAAAGCCAACCTGAACGTGAGAAGGACTTGGTTCTACTTCAGAACCATCTGTGCCACCTCCTTCAGTGTCAGTGCAGACGGAGTCATCACTGTCATGATTGTACTCAACAAGATATCGATGCTAGCCTTTGCTACCTCCAGGGATCATCAATGGAATGTTCCAACCTGGAGGCTCTCGCCACATTGGAGGCCAATATCATCCAGAGGCAAGATATATATGTTGGATAATCCAACACTTAACACTGACGATGGTCCTGGTGACACTCGGATTTTCCAGATTGACCCGCCCCAGTATGAGGGGATGATGACGCCTTCAGGTTCCCCCACACAGAAGCTGGTTGCCACATGCCCGATCAGCAAAATGTGTGTCCCTCGCCAAATGGCAGAATGTGACTCGGAGATCCTGGTGATTGGGCATCGCGACGGCTTTTTCCGTCACCCTTTAGTTTACAGACTATCCGACCTTATCCAAGACAAGGTTGTCCCGGTAACTAGTATCGGAGGCAATGTTCTGTTCATTGATGAAAGGATACTGAGTGTCAGCCCTAGTGTTGTCAACATTGTAGGTGACTCCATTGTAGCTGTTCATCCCCGGGAAAAATATCTGGCGCAATGCCAACTCAGTAGTTGCACATGGTCACAGGCTGCGGATGGACATATCGCAATCCGTGGTGATGTATCGAGGCCCTATAGCTTAATTTACCATATCTACACAGGTTGTCATCGTGCTTCCTGGTGAGCTATCCCCAATTTTGTCGTTCCTTAATCAGAGCATTTCTTGTTACTTTGTCAGCTAATTGTTTTACCACCTATACTATACCTATACAGGAACAAAGGAGTAATTCGTTATCAGTATCACAATCAACTCGCGTGGAAGGTGAAGAGAAAATGGCGTGAGGGGGTAAGTCTGACCTGCAACTGCATTACGTTGATTATATTCTAGTGCATGCATTTCTGGCTCTTTCTACTTATGATGATCCACCGCCGGCCTTGATATAGATATATGTCGCTAACAAAATATTTTACTGGTATGGAAGTGAAACCAGCCACTA
This sequence comes from Avena sativa, assembly GCA_916181665.1. Taxonomy (NCBI): domain Eukaryota; kingdom Viridiplantae; phylum Streptophyta; class Magnoliopsida; order Poales; family Poaceae; genus Avena; species Avena sativa. Next base: position 156,249,657 of record OV702294.1, on the reverse strand, counting down.
CATGTATGCTGGATTGCTGGCTTAGCTTGACCTTTCATTATCGCTAGTTTTGTATTTGCACATGCTTTTCTTCACAAATGCTGGAAATATTGTACTGAGAACTGATGTTATGCTATCATCCTTTGTGGTATACTGATGCAATCAACTTTGATCAGGCAACTTCATATCCATTTTTTTTATAAAGAACAATACAAAGTTTAATACTTTATAATTTCTCACATCTTTTCTCATTTTGTACTATCCACAGGAAATCGTATTTGAGTTTGAATTTGTGCTCTTCTAGATGTTGTACCAAAATAGTTAGTATTTCCACCAAAGCAAATTAAATGTTTTGCTTAGTTTCACATCCAAGCAAAAATGTTTTGAGGCAGATGAAGGAGCTCATAAGTTTCTGTCTTTGTAGTGCTTTCTGCATGTTTTTTCTTCATTTGTATTTGATCAGGTTCTTACCTTTTCTATGTGTTGTTAAGGCATAAATAATCTAGACCGTGGCGGTGATGCCGAAATATAAAGGAGGACTAGGGTTCTACGATACAGAGATCTTTTACTTGGCTCTCTTGGCTACACACATTTGGAGAATTTTGCATGAACCGGAGTCAAGATCTTGAAGGTGGTATATTTTCCAGGCATGTGTATTTTGGATGCGGTTGTGGGTAATTGCCAAATGTATTATTTAAAGATTCTTGTGTGAATGGAAAGATATGCTCAAACTAAGGTAAACAATTAAGTTGACGATCTTTATGGCCTCAACCATTCCAATTCCAGTAATAATGAGATTTTCCAACCAAGGTAAACAATTAAGTTGATAAAACTTTTTTTAAGAAAACATAAATGCTTTGCCTATATAAAAAGAGCGAGTTATGTTCAAGCAAAAGGAGGGCAACACTCGAGGTTACAACACGTCGCCCGTAAGAACTAGGAGTTGCAGGGAGCAATTCTGCTAACCCCTTCGCCACCTGTCGTTGCCCAATCCCGAGCCTCCGCCCGTATAATGAAGAACAGCCGGTAGACGTCGCGTGAGCGACATTGAAGATGACGGTGTTGTGTTGCATCTAGATCCACCAAGTCGTGAGCATAAGTAGCGACAAGGTGCATTTTTGAACGGGTTTGGGGACAACATGAACATGTGCAACCACCTATCCACAAAGGTTTACTCGGCGTCCAGTGGATTATCAATCAAACTTTGATCCATGACAACACCTCGTACCACATGATCTGCAGACCCGTAAGGTGGTGCTCCATATATAGTCTCCTCGGTCTGGTTTCGGATAACACAACAAGGGAGTGTGTCGGAGGCCCCTCCTTGTCGGCCGATCAACCGACCATCACCTATGTTGGCATGCAAGCCATAGAAAAAACTTCACCCGAAGTGACATTCAAGACTTCCACACAAGCTATGAAATGCCGGATATAGATTGCCTACTACTCGAAGAAGAGCTTTGGAGAGAAAAGGAAGAGATGTGATAGAGGCCCTTTATTCATTTTTTTAGGGTAATAAAGAGGCCCTCTATTGATGCTTCCTGCAAGAAAGATAGTGGACCTAATTGTTTGATCAGTTGGATCAATTTGACATTCGAACACTTTGAAACCAGCTGGGCTGCCAGATGCTCAAAGTGAACCTGACACACGTAGAAACATACGCCATTAAAGCCCGTGGTGAACCATTCTCTCTGAGAAAAAAAAAGATTTGGCTATAAAGGAAAGACAGAGAATCGATTTGCCTGCTTGAGCAAGGAACTTGGAAGACTCAACGTCCCGACATGATTCTGGAGCAGCCAGAAACAGCTTAACCGCCGATACCTAGTATCAACAACACAGAAGGAAAGTTGCACCACCAACCTCACCAAACACCTCCATTCCTTCCCCGGGAACACACACATTCAAATCGCAACAAATAAAATGGGAGAAAGACCGTTGCACCTTCCCATTTACAACCTTTTTCAGTCGTCGCTCGCTAGCTCAATTGCAACACCTTCCCCGGGTCTTACAAGACTCTCATCATAGCCAACAAACACTGCTTAATTCATTTCCAGCGATAGAAGGACTAGCAGAAAGATTAGGTTACCCAATCCCCAACAAGAACTCGCGTGGTCGTATATATCCAGGCTTGCGATCGACATGCAGATCTGAGCTTCCTGTCCCTTGATCAGCATATCGAACTCGACACCGCGCGCAGCGAGCGAGCGTCCAGTCCATGGCTCAAGCTCGTGTTGCTCTGGCACTACTGTTCGTCCTGCTCGCCCACGGCGTCGTCCGGGAGGCGCGGGCGGCGTCGTACACCGTCGGGAACAGCGCCGGCTGGGACATCAGCGCGGACCTCCCGTCGTGGGCCGAGGGCAAGACGTTCAACGTCGGCGATGTCCTAGGTATACGAACCATGCATGTTTCTCTTCTTTCTTTTGTGATTACGGTTTGACTGTCTTCGTTACACTATTTTTTACTGCTTAACCAACTTGTGCACGTACAACGGGTTCGTGATCTGCAGTGTTCACCTACTCCAAGTACCACACCCTGGACGAAGTGGACGCGGCGGGGTTCAAGAGCTGCAGCGGCGCCAACGCGCTCCTGTCCAGGAGCGACGGCAACACGACGGTGGCACTGACGGCCGGCGGCGACCGGTACTTCATCTGCGCCCACCAGACGCACTGCCTCGGCGGCATGAAGCTGCACGTGCACGTCAGCGGCGGGTCCACGGCGGCAGCCCCCGCGGCCGCCGGCGCCCCGCCGGCGAGCCCGGGCGCCGCTCTCGGGCCTGCAGCTGGCGCGGGCACCGACGACGACGACGACGCGGGCATCCCTAGGCTCGACCTCGGCGGGTCACACCGGCTGGGGACGGCGACCTTCTTGCTCGCCGCGTTGTGGTTGTGCGTCGCTGTAGCTCTGTTCGTATGAAGGGTTTTGTAACCGTCCATCGTGCTCGCGACATGCAGAGTTTTGTTTCTACTTTTCGCGTGGCGATTCTTCTTCTACCCTACGAGCAAACGGATCGATCGGGGTAGCATGCAGACGGAGGCATAAAAAGGGTTGTTAGGGTGCAGGGCCGTCTCCAGAAATTCGGGGCCCCGGTGCGAACTGTAAAGTAGAACCCTAATTTTTAAAAGTGTATAGCTTATAAAAAACCATACTTTCACTTAATTATATGAGTTAAGTATTTCCCACTTCATACAATATATATACAAAAATATAGGATCATATATTAAAGCTAAAAAAGTAAATCTAGCACTTAAATAATTAGTAATCCTCATGTTTTACCAAAAAGCATCTGCTATTTCTCGAAATGAAATCTTCATCAAGACATCATTCTCAAGTGCACTAATCCATCGATTATATATTTGTTGTGTTATGCTAGAACTTAATTGCGATTTCAGCAACTTATATTTGGAAAATCTGACCTTGAGCGGAATTCTGGATGGAACCATCAGAAGCCAATGACTGGAGGGCGAGTGAGTTGTCCCAAACAACAATGGCGAAACGGGCAGCACGAATGCTACCTGTAGATCAAAGGGCGTTCGGTCAAATCGGTCGTACTAGACTGCAGGCGCATGAGAGGACGCATTCTGGTGGCAGGCGCTGGCATCTTCCAGCGATTAGATCGATCGGTTTCAATGGGTAGTTTTTTCTTGAAAAAATCAACCGAGATTTCAGTCAGACCTAATTCCTTGATTCAATCGAACTCATGTGACGGCGCGTGCATATGTACAGAATTAGTGAGTGGGGGCACACTGCGTGTTGCCTAATATAATGGGGCCATCTAGCCTGGCCCATCGGGGTGAGCTACAGAAAAGCTGTTGGGATTTCAGTCCATTAGAAATGGGGGACACGGGACTCCACGCTGGCCATCCCGAGATACTCCAAAGAATAGGGGACTTCCAGGCCAGGGCTGGGCTGGGCTAGGGATACGGGGCCCCAAAAATTTGGGGGCCCTGTGCGGTCGCCCAGCCCGCACAGCCCCTTGGACGGGCATGTTAGGGTGGGTCGCCAAAACCTCGCTACACACTATGGCAGGTACAGTATTCAGAGGCATTCTAAAGTGCCTCCAATAGTTAAATTAGTGCCACAATTTAGTTTTTGAGGCACTAAAAAAAGCGCCGGGGACGGTCGTGTAGGTAAAAGTTTTTTGAGGCAGTTTTAAAAGATGCCTCTAAATCATAGTTAATTGAGGCACTATGACTAATGCCTCTAAATCCTAGCCAATTGAGGCACTATGACTAGTGCCTCAAAAACCAACTTAAGGCACAAATTAGAGTGCCTCTAAATCCTAGTCAATTGAGGCAATATAAATAGTGCCTCTAAAAACCAACTTTTTGAGGCACTATCCATAGTGCCTCTAAAAACCAATTTTTTGAGGCACTATCCATAGTGCCTCTAAAAACCAGCTTTTTGAGGCACTATCCATAATGCCTCTAAAACCCAGCTTTTTGAGGCACTATCCATACTGCCTCTAAAAACCAGCTTTTTGAGGCACTATCCATAGTGCCTCTAAATCCTAGCCAAAAGCAAATGTGTACTACAGTGGCATATATTACAAAATGGCTCACATTAATTGAATCAAAGTCATATCTTACAGTCATATTACAGTGGCCCGCATGTGATGGCTAACATATATTACAAACCACATTACAAACCACATTATAGTCATATCTTACAGTCACATTACAAACCACATATATTACAAACCACATTATAGTCATATCTTATAGTCATATTTTACAGTCATATCTTACATTTGTTCATAGACATATCTTACAGTCATATCCCACAACCATTGTTCACAGCCATATCTTACAACTGAGACCATGCAATATCATCAGCTGCTTGGCAATCCCTTGTCTGAGCTGTCTGAGTTTGAGACCATGCAATATCATCAGTCTACATTGTTAAGATTTGTCTGAGTTCAACAGTTCAACAGTTCAACATTTTCAACAAAAGGAGCAGCTAGTTCAACAGAAGGAGCAGCTAGTTCAACAGTAGTATGCATTGTTCAGACTAGTTTAGGAGTTTACTTACCATGTGTGGTACTGAATCTGTAGCAGCAGGAGCAGCATCTTGCTTCTGTACTCTTGATCTTGGTTTCTTTTCTCTAACTTTTGCCTGGCTCATGTCTGGTTCATCCAGAATCCGCACATTTTTTAGTTTATACTGTTGTCAGTGTAATATTCTGATCAACTGTAATAGTTTACAACTGTAACTTGCCTTGTCTGGTAATTGCGAATCTGTTGTAGCTATAGCAGCAGGTGCAGCAATTTGCTTTGGTACTCTTGATCTTGGTTTCTTGATCTTTGTTTCCTGGCTCATGACTTGTTCATCCACAAGCTGCACGTTTTTTCATGTGTTAGTACACGAAACAGTTCAGATATTGCTGGAGCAGAAGCAGTACATGTAACATACCTTTTCATGCATTTGAGACTCTGTGTTAGCAGAAGCAGTAGCAGAAGCAGCAGTTTGTTTCTGGTTTCTGGAATTTGGTTTCTTCACTCTACCTTTTGCCTGGATCATGACTGGTTCCTCCATAATTACTTTGCTGACTGGTTCATCCAGAAGTTGCACATTTTTTCATGTATTAGTACATGACACAGTCCAGATAGTGCTGGAGCAGAAGCAGTATATGTAACATACCTTTTCATTCATTTGAGACTCTGTGTTAGCAGAAGCAGTAGCAGTAGCAGAAGCATAAAAAGCAGCAGCATTTGCTTCAAGAGTTGTTCCTTGTGCACCAGTACCCTGCTGAGTCAATATGTTAGTAGGATCAGAAGCATAAACAATACTGCTGAGTGATAACTGCTGAGTTCTATAATCATACTGCACATGCCTGTTCAGTAGGATCAGATTTCTTATTAGCTCCTGGCTTCCCTGGCACCTTGACTGAGTTTTGTCTATTAATTTTGTTTTGCAGATTTTTTTCATATAAATCTCTTAATGTAACCTGCACATATTTAAGACATACTGAGTAGGAGCACCTTGACTGAGTAGGAGCAGATTTTTTTCATACAAAGTTTAAGAAATACTAACATGATTCCTTGGCCATGGAATGCACTTAGCTTGCACATTTCCCATCCTTGTCATTCTCCCAAGTGGTCTAGGCAGTACGGTTGTATCACGGTAGACAATGTTGACCATGACCTCCACATAATCACTTAGTGGATCTCCATCTAAACCAACTGCATTTATATCTGCAGTTTGAATTGTTCCAAGAGCTGCAAAGTTAGAAGAATTTGGTGAAGTCAAGACAACTTCCATTCCTCTACTTATTCTGGGCTTTGGGATGGTGCTGCAAATGTTTGACTTCTTCATCTCTTGAGCTTTCTCTAGTTTAATTTTCTTTATCATAGCAACCTGCATTTAGTTAAATTCCTACTCAGCAAGAGGTACAACGTACAAGAAAAAACACACGTACAAGGATTTCTTATTGACACATGTACAAGCAGTAGTTATTTTACCTCAGCAGTTTCATTCTTCGCAAGATTAACTTCATTTCCAATCTTTTCTTCTACCCTTTGCCTTTTCCTTTTCTTGTCATCTACTGCTTTCTTCTCCTCCTGACCACTGTTCTTCATCTTGTCAAATCCTTCTGATTCTTCAACAAGAGGTTCTTCAATATGTTCTTTCATTCTCTTCTGTGATGTTTGAAATAGCTCCATCATCTGACAATACTTCTCTTCTAGCTTATCACTTCTGGCTACCAAACTTGACTGAGTTTCTACAAGCTTCTCTACAACACCCCTGAGATTTTTGTTTTCCTGTGTAACATCATGTAGAGCAGATAGAGCCAGCGCCAGCTTCTCACTGTTCTTTCCACCAACAGTGAGCCCTAATCCATGATTACTTGACTTCTTAGCCTTTGGGAACAATGTTGAATACAAATCTTCCTCATTTGCTTCCTCATGTATCAAGTTTGGGTTGTCCACAAACTTCACATTTATCTCTTCCTGTTTGCAACATTACAAAGAATTAGGAACATGTAATGGATATTTGCAAGATTGACTCAAACTGAAGATAAACAAAAGAAGTTACAACATTGAATCCATGTTTGCAACATTACAAACATGGATACAGGTTTATTGAAGTATTGATAGCTCAGAATTGTAGCTCAGAACAGTTTATTGAGTTTTCAATATATAATATGTATGTGGACATGACAAAATTCAATATATACTACATTATTACTTACAATCTTTTTCTTGCAAAATTCATCAACTGGTTTCCCATCCTTATTTGTATGTGTAATTCTGTAAAGCTGAGCTCTGGATATTTTGCTCCCTTCTTTTATTTCCTGAAATTCATGGAAAACTATCATACTGTGATCTTTGAAAATTTTAGATATTCAAGTATGCAACAAATCCACAATTAACTTACTTCTTGTTCCTGTACTACTGCAAAACTTCTAGTACCAGCTGTATGAACTGCATTTGCTTGACAATTTCTCGTCTCTTTGTTCTTCATACTTAATGCCTACATTACAGCAAGAAATTATACATTAATGCCTATAGTATGAATTAGCACAAGCAGGTTGAAAAAAATAGTATATCTAGCATTGCTACTTTAGTATACCTTAGACTTTGGTGTTCTTCAAAATTTACATAGCCAAACCCACTGAGCAGGAGGTATCCTGGATTTGCATCCATTGGCAACGTTGCTTTTGAGTGACAACTCATCCTTGTAAAATTTTCTCTTCAAATAGCACTTGTAATCTTTCCACTTCTTTCTAGCAGATATCAACACCCAGCACTTGTAACAATCTGGTATTTCAAAGAAATACTGCAAAAATGTTTACAATTAGGCAACATTAGTAATTTGCAGGCAAAAAACATAGTTCAGAACTACAATCCAGTTAATTTAAGAGATTTTACCTTAACTGTCTTCCATAGCTTATCTTTTTCATATTCAGGAACTTTGCTCCAATTGGTAGCTGCCAAAGAAATTTCTTTTCCCTTAACTAAAGAAGCAATGAAATTTGTGAGCCTGCAAGTTTTGAACCCACAAGGTTGGCCTTTGCTGTTAAATTCCAAGCTGATCTTGTTTCTTGGATCATACTCTTTCCAGAATCTTTTCAACTTAGTGGGCCCTCTCACAGACTTCTCTTCTGTTGTCATGTAACAAGTATTTAAATTAACCAATGTGTCATCCATTTCACAATATTCAAATAAACTGCCTAAATTAACAAGAGGAGAAGGCAACCTAAAACTAACCTTCCTGTAACTGTTGATTGATATCACCTTCTTCATTTTCATCATGAGTAGTAGCATCACTATCATACTGTTCACTACCATCATCATCCTCATCCTCATTTTCTACCACATCTATTTCTTCATATATCATGTTGTTCTAAATTAAGACAGGAACATAAATCACATATTAGAATGGCATAAATTAGGTGCTTCATATGCTTTCACATAAATCACATATTAGAATGGCATAAATTAGAATGGCATAAATTAGATTCTTACTTCTGCTGGTTCTTTGTATATTCCTTTTATCCTTGCTTCCTCAAGAAATCTTGTAAAAATTTCTCCACTCTTGATTTCTATCTGTGTTGGTGGCACACCAAGTTTCATCAGTTGCATGTTAACCTCATTTAGCCTACTTCTCTGACTGTCCATGTTAGCAGTCCCTGCAGAAGAAACAGTATAACTTTATTATCATGTACAACAGAATCAAACCAGCAAACAAAAGAAACAATAGAACTATATCAAATTACCTAGACACAACAGCAAACCATTCATTATCAATTGGATCTTGCAAATAGTAGACCTGTTTTGCTTGACTAGCTAGTATAAATGGCATAGATGAAAGAATTTCCCCTTTGTCTACATGATTGAAGTTGACTTTAGTTATTCCAAATTCATCTACTCTAATTCCAGTATCTTTAACCCATTCACACTTGAATAATACTACACTAGCTGTGTTTGAATAATTCAATTCAACTATTTCATGGATCCCGCCACAAATTTGACCATCTCCTAATGTGTGATCTACTGAATAACTTAATGTCTTTGCAGTAGTTGACACTCCATCACACTGGGAAGATTTTCCAGCAGAATGGCTTCTTGTGTGGAATGTATAGCCATTAATCTTGTAGCTGTTGTATTTCTTCACCATCATGAAAGGCTTTTGTGCAAGTAGAACAACTTCTTGTGGTAGTTCAACTCCTTTATGCATTAAAGAATGCACATGTTCAATAAACCATTTCAGGAATTGTTGGTGGTGAGCAACTTCAACTTCTCTTCTACTTTTCCTTCTGTCTGCTTGTAGCATTGTGATATGCTCATTTGCAAACCTAGTAATTTCTGGATAACTAAGCAACACATGCCTTTGAGCTTGTGTCCATGAAATGTGATCTAGCTCATCTACTTGAAATGCAGAGAGCTGTCTTCCAATTGTTCTTAAATATATATTAGTGTCTGGACTGCTAGTTGTGCTATCATCAGTATGCATTGTCTCTTTGTTGGAATTTTTCAGATATCTTGCACAAAAATCCAAGCTCTCATCAAAAATATATCCCTCAGCTATTGATGCTTCAGGATGTCTTCTAGTATGTACCATCCCTTTACACTTCCTAACAAACATCTCTGTAGACCACATGTTTCTGAATTGCACTGGTCCACCTATCAACACTTCACTTGCAAGATGGATGACAAGATGTTCCATTATATCAAAGAATGATGGTGGAAAAATCTGCTCTAGCTGACACATTGTTTCAGCAATTTCTTCTTCCAACTTTTGCATCTCAGTAGGATCTATGACTTTGGAGCAAACTTTCTTGAAGTACTTGCTAAGATTAATTAGTGGAAGAGCAACAGGGGCAGGCATGGTTCTACTTATAGCTAAAGGAAATACATCTTCAAAAATTATGTGGCAGTCATGAGTTTTTAGCCCAACTAATTTTTTCTCATCTAACCTGACCTTCCCATCCATGTTTGAAGCATAGTCTACTGGAAACCTTGCATTTTTCACAAGTGAGCAGAATACCTTCTTATTATCTGAATTCATGTAGTGCATTGCTTCAGGCAAGTCTGGTTTCTCTTGAGTTTCATCAACATGGAGATGTGTTCTGATTTTAAATATTTTCATATCCAGTCTTGCTTTCACATTATCTTTGGACCTGTTGTCCACTTGTAAAATTGTGTGAACAATATTATCAAACACATTCTTCTCTATATGCATTGAGTCCAAATTATGTCGAACCAGCAAATGTTCCCAATATTCAAGCTGGAAAAAGATGCTTCTCTTCTTGAATGTTGACTCTACAGTGTGCACATCTTCCAGTACAGTATCTTCCTCCCCTTCATCTCTTTGTCTCCTTTTCTTCTTAGACTTTTGTTGTTTCTGTGTTTTCCCATAGATGGTGTGAATGCCTTTTGTCATTTCTGAAATCTCATGACCTGATGGCTGAATTGGAGGTTCCCTGTCTTCAGTTGTGCCATCAAATGAGTCTTTATCCTTCCTAAATGGGTGGTCTGCAGGTAGAAACATCCTAGTACCCAGGTAGCATGCTTTGTGTCCATGTTTTAAACGTTTGGAACATGTACCCAGCAGGCAGTGGGAGCAAACAACAATACTCTCTCCACTAAGAATTCCCCGGCCTAGCCAGTCACTAATTGTCCATAGCAGTGCAGCATACACCCTGAATTTCCTTCCTACATGACAATCAAAAGTCCAAAGACCATCCTTCCATAACACTTTCAGTTCATCAACAACTAGCTGCAGGTAAATGTCTATGTCTTTCCCTGGTGCCTTCCTACCAGGAATAATAACTGACAAAATGAAGTTGTTTTCTTTCATGCAACTCTCTGCTGGAAGATTGTATGGAATCAGTACAATTGGCCAGATGCTGTAAGACAGGTTCATAGTTCTGAATGGATTGAAACCATCAGTTGCCAGTCCAAACCTAATATTTCTAGCTTCTTTACTGAACCACTCATATTTTGCATCAAAATGCTTCCAAGCTGGTGCATCAGCAGGATGCCTCATAAGACCATCCTTGATCCTACCATCAACATGCCAACTCATAAGTGGGGCTGTGTTGCTTGACATGAATAATCTTCTAATTCTCTTCTTCAATGGGAAATGCCTGACCACCTTTTGAGCAACCTTGCTAAATCTTTTGCCACCACCAATTTCCTTCACAATCTTCCATCTGGATGCATTACATACTGGACAGACAGATGCATTGATATTGTCTCCTCTATATATGATGCAGTCATTAATGCATGCATCATATGTGTCATACCCCAGCCCTACAGATTTGATGTACTGTTTGGATTCATGAAAATTCATAGGGAGAGTTGTATCCTCTGGTAGGACATCCCTAAATAGCTGCAGCACATCTTCAAATGTAGCTCTGGTTAATCCCCTGGTGTTCTTTATGTTCATCAGCTTCACAAGAAATTGCAGTTTTGTAATTTTTTTACATCCTGCATATAATTCTTGTCTGCCATCATTAACTAACTTTTTGAATGCCTCAGCTTCTTCATCAGCTTCATCTGTTTCTTCAGAGTCATCATCAGTATCATCACTGTCAACTTGTGTATCTGATCCTAAAGAGCTATTGTTGTACATATCATGAGAACCCAACATCATCTCATCCATCTCATCACTTCCTAAGGGCAATTCTACTGATTCATTGGGTTGTACAGTAGGAATAGCACAATCTACTGATTCCCCATGGTATACCCATGTTGTATACCCAGGCATGAATCCTACAGATATTATATGGTCTTCAACATCTTCTAAACTTTGCCTAGAGATGTTACAACAAAGTTTGCATGGGCAGACAATCTTTTGGCTAAAACCAGAATTTGTAGCTGCAAACTGAATGAAACCCCTAACCCCATCTGCAAACTGTGTACTGGATCTAGCAACACTCATCCAAGTTTTATCCATTGTACAAATAGATGAACAAACTTAGCAACTTGTTCCTGTGTAACCAATAGCAAGATACTAGTTACTATACCAACATTCAAACAAACAAACTAGGTAATAACAGGAACAGTTCAGAGTACAGCATATCAGAGCACATCAGGAACAGTTCAGAGTACAACATAGCATATCAGAGCACATCAGGAACAGTTCAGAGTACAACATAGCATATCAGAGCACAAGTAATAATAGGAACAGAAGAGGAACAGAGCATATCAGAGCAGAGCACAAGTAATAACAGGAACAGGAGCAGAACATAAATAGGAGCAGATCAGAGCATCACAGGAACAGGTGGTGAATTCCTAACCTGAAGAACCAGCCTCGGCATCATTGCGAGTTATTTGTCGATGAAGAATAGATCAACGTGGATCATCATTACGAGTGCCCATTGCACGACGTGGATCTCGACGGAGAGGTGGTGGACGAGCTCCAGGCGGCGGCGGATCTCGACGGAGAGATGGTGGTGGACGAGATCGACGGAGAGGTGGTGGAGGATCTCGACGGAGAGGTGGTGGTGGACGGGTGGTGGTGGACGAGATCGACGGAGAGTTGGACGGAGAGGTGGTGGTGGACGAGCTCGAGGAGGAGGCGGTGGTGGATCTCGACGGAGAGGTGGTGGTGGACGAGCTTGAGGAGGAGGCGGTGGTGGATCTCGACGGAGAGGAGCGGATCTCGTCGGAGGAGAGGAGCTCGATCGAGGAAGAGGAGGAGAGGCGCGTTGTATCTGAAAAAAAGAGAGCCAAGGTCAAAAAGAGAAAGACAAGGGTCAGTAATACGACATGAAAAAATTAAAGGACTAAAATGAAAAAATACTGTACTGGAGATATACTATACTTGTGTTATTATTTTGCTTTGTTCCCTTCTAGTTTACATTGTTGTCTAGCTAGTGATATTTTATTTTAACAGTAATTGTCTAGCTAGTTTACATTGTAGTCTAGTTTAAACTACATAGTTTATACATAATCATAATCATAGTTTAAACATTCATAATCATAGTTGAATATTGTAAAACTAGACATTCAGATGCAAAACTAAATATTGAACATTTAGATGCAAAACTAAACATTGAGATCCTAAACTAAACATTGAGATGCTAAACTAAACATTGTACATTGTAGTCTAGTTGCCCATGGTCTGAATATTTATGAATTCAGAACAATGAAGGCCTTCTAGACATAAAATTAAATGATCAACACTAGATAAACAGAAAATCAAGAAACTGATCAACACTTGAAAAACTGAGAATCATCAACACTTGAATAACATAAAATGATCAACACTTGATAACCAACATTACAAACCATTGTTCAACTTACAAACCAACATTACAGTAGATGCATTGTTCAGAACACTAGTCCACTAGAATACATTACAGCTTAACATGAAACACAATTTCTTCAAGGGTCTTCAATCATGTTCTTCAAGGGTCTTCAATCTCCACAAAATCAAGGCAGATGTGACCATGCCTTGGGTCTGCAACAATCAGCAACAGTGATCCCTCTACTATATTTGCCTCCTCCCTAAATTGCTGCCATCCTATTGTGAATGCAATTCTATCATCTTCATCTTCCATGTGGTACCATCCTTCAAAGGGCACATCAAATTCCCTAGCCAACAGATTTGAATGTCCTTGCCATGGGCATCCAACTTCTCTGAATGTTTTTGCAGAAAGGTACTGGCATAGTAACAACTTGTGTAAGAACTAAGTCTGAAACATTGCATAAAAAAAGTGAGAAATTAAGTAGTAGATAGTTACCAAAGCATCTAGTTCAACATTTTCCTGATTATACTTGTGCACCATAAACTGCATCTCATTGACACTTTCATAGAATTCTTCCTCAGCTAGTTCTTGCCCTGGTTTTAGAGCCAAAACCTTGTAGATACCATAATTGATGGTTGCCATGTTCTCCTCACTAATTTCTCTGATGTTTGAGAAAATAGTCTTCTGAAGTATAGCTCTAATTTCAGGCATCACACAGTAAAGACCTGCTCAAAGTAGTAAACAATGGCAAACTAGTTAACATAGCAAGTCTTTCAGCTAACATGACATAAAACAGTTAAAATTGTGAAACAGTTTACCTCCATCTGCAACAATAGGCTTCTCAACCTTCATATTGTCCACAAATTCAGACACTGTGATATCAAAATTGTTGGCCTGTTCCACATACCTGAAAGAGACAACCTCACCTTGCTGGATATCATATTTCCTAACAAGGGAACTCCGGTATGGTCCACAGATGGTAGTTCTTGACACTTCTTTCTCCAGGAAGAAGTCATACACATGCCTGTTCCTGCATGTAGCCACCATCCAGTTCTTTGACATTGCAAATTTTTCAAGTTGTTCCTTGAATTTGCAAGGTACTGCCTGAAATAAAAACAAGAGGAATGTTTGTCATTATACACCTACTTTCCAGATAAAAACAAGAGATCCATTGTACTGATGTTATAACTTACCACTCCATTTTCAAATCCCTGCATCATAATCAGATAAAAAAAACTGCACGCCTGTTAGAATGGAGGCCACAATTTTGCACTGGTTGCTGGCACAGAACACAACTCATCTCATCCATTCCTATGAAAAAAAATGGAAGTATTAAGATATGGAACACAAATTCATTCATGGATGACATGAAAAGAGGCAAAGGATCTGAATCACCTGTAGGATAACTTGTGCTCCTGTTGTACAATCAGAGATCTGCATCACACATGAAACATTCAGATGTAAGTACACAAACAGAACAACAATATTCAGGTAAGAACAAGAGATGAACTCACCAAGAGGCACAAGAACTCGACATAGGCAGAAGAAATAACTCCATACTACCACCATGTTAAATAGGAAAGCACCTGGACGTGGGGGCAAGCACCTAGCACAGCACTTCCCCCACTTCCCCCACTTTCCCCACTTCCAAGGACGTGTGTGCAGTGCATAAATGTAATAAATGAAAAAAATGCTCTGAATAAATGTACAAAATAGTCTGAATGCTCTGGTAATTTATGCACAAAATTCAGGCACAAAATGCTCTGATAATTTACACAAGTAGTTGACTAGTAGTAGAACTAATGTAGTCTATTATGGAACTAATGTAGTCTAGTAGCCCATGGTCTCTGAATATTTATGAATTCAGAACAATGAAGGCCTTCTAGACATCAACAAAACAGGAATATGAAACAAGTAATAAAACAAGCACATCCATAGTTGACAACATTAAAACAAGCACAACCATATAATTTCAGGCACAATACAAGTCATACAAACACTAGTAGTTAACTTACAGAATAAGGACATAATAACTAAAGCTTAAAACAACATTGATGACATTGTTCCTTAAACAACTGCAGCACAACCTAAACAAGCATCTGATAACTAACTGATTCCTCATTAGCCTTGTCACTAAGTGATTCCTTAGTTGACAATGTCAACAAAGTTCAGCCCAAGGTGATCACTCATATGTTCTATCTTGATCACAAGCATTGAAGCCCATCCAACATCAGCAGCAAATGTGAAGTCATTCCACCCTGCGGTGAAAATGACTTCTCCATGTTCCTTGCTAATGGAGTAGGCACATGCAATGAAGTTCTCTTCGTCTCCTTCTATGTCTTGCCCTTCCCCGGAAAGATGTGCTATGCCATGTCTTGGGTACCTGTAGCCTTGTACAGCCTCAATAGGCATGAACTGCAATAATCATGTATTTTGCAGTTAGTATTTTTTTACACATTAGGCATGCATAGAATGAAACAACAGAATAGTGATTTAGCTCTAAGCCTTACCAGTGCATCCCATGCTTGGTTTTCCTCATTCATCTTGTGTACCGAGAAATTCTTCTCATCATTACTTTCAATGATCTCATGGTCTGTCACATGAACATCTTTTTAGATGGCAAATAAGATGGTGGCCATGTTCTGTTCAGTGATTGATTGAATGTTTGAGAAGATTGTCCTGTACAGAATGCTTCTTATTCCAGAAGGGACATCTCCAATCACTAAGCAAATAGAAGAAATAAAATAATTAGTACTAGTACATGTAAAGAAATTAGTAGTAGTTGAGGAAATAGTTAGTAGTAGTTGTTAGCAAGAACTTACATGGAGCTTCATGGATGTACTTTTCAACACCATTTGAGGAAATGGTGACATGGAATAAATTGTCCAAACCCTCAATCGGATCTGGATCATATTCAAATTCCAGTACATCACCAAGACCAATGTTGTAGACTCTCCACAATGACGTCCAATAAGGACCACAAATCAATGTCTTTTCATCAGTCTTCTTCAAGTACAGATCATAGTTTCTAATTGCACTGCTGTTGGCAACCAGCCAATTCTTAGGAGTGAAATCATTCAGTCTCTCCCTAAATGAACATGGAACAACCTACAGGATGAACATAACATAATGTAGTTAACTTACCAACCTACAGGATGAATATAACATAAAAAAAACTATTGTTGTCTGGATCTGAAAACTCACCACACCATCAAATGGAAACTCATCAACAATGACAATCTGGAAGTTGTTTGCCCTCCTCTGTGTCCTACCACAGTTGTGAGCAGGTTGTCCACACACAGCACAGTCCATTGCTAAAAATTAAGCAAGTAATTAGTAACAGAACCTAAACATTGCAGCCATATTACAGTACTGAAGAACAATCTACACATTTCAGTACTGAAGAACATTCTACACATTTCAGTCACTTATAATCTGATGAACATAATCAGGAACATAATCAGGAACATATTTAGGAACATAATAAGGACAAAACCTAATCAGGAAAACGCAACCCTAATCAGGAACATAATCAGGAAAACGCACATTCCATGAAAACCCTAATTTGAAAGCCTAATCAAGCAGAGGATGAACAGTTAGAAGAAAGAGGGATTTACCTGAGAAGAAACCCTAATGAAGGAGTGGTTCTTCTTATTTGGGTATCTTGTGGTCACTGTAATATTACAAGAAGAAAGAGGGATTAGGACAGAACCGCAAAATAAAGATTAAAGCAACAGAAGTGAAGAAGGTTGGAAGAATCAAGCAACAGAAGTGAAGAAGGTTGGAAGAATCAAGCAACAGAAGAAAAGATTAGAGAGAGAACTGAAGAAATCTGAAGAACTGCAAAGGAACTAGAACTCACCGTACGAACTGCCGAGTCTGCAGATGGATGGAAAGAAAAAGAAAAGATTAGAGAGAGAACTCTGAAGAAATCTGAAGAACTGCAAAGGAACTGAAGAACTCATCGTACAATCTGCCGAGTCTGCAGATGGATGGAAAGAAAAAAAGAGATTAGAGAGAGAACTCTGAAGAAAAGATAAGAAAACAAGTCTGAAGAACTGCAGAGGAACTCACCGTAGAACTGCCGAGTGGGAGAGAGGGAACTGCCGAATGGGAGAGAGAGGGGAGGTTGTCCCTTCGGTTCCCTCATTATAATATTCCAACGCTCCACGCGCTCTCTGTCTCTTCGGTTCCAGATATTTTGGCCCATATTTTGGCCGAGTGGGCCTTTGCCTAGTACTTTCTCCTACAGTTGGAGTACTTTGTCCTACAGTTGGGCCTTTGTGTTTTTGAAAAAATTCATTTTGTTGCAGCAACTTATCCTTAGTATGGATTTGTTGCATACAACTGTAAGAAGTATACAGAGAAGTTTCTTTTTTGAATCCATTTTAAAAAACAGCAGTGGCAAGTAGAAAAAAATTCAATTTGTTGCAACAACTTATCCTTGCTATTGTGAAAAATTAACACAATAGCAGTATGGATTTGTTGCATCTATATTTTCAGAAAAGCAAACACAACTGGATCAGAAAACACAAACTTGATATATAATATAAGTTCAATAATAGCTGGATACAAACACAACTGGGTACACAACCACAACTAGATACAAACACACTGGATACAAACACACTCGATACAAAGTTAATTCATGGGCACTACTTAGATGATCTCTAGTAGATGATCCCTAGTTGATGATCTCAACAAAGTTAAGACCAATAAACTCTTGCATGGGCTCTACTTTCATCAAAATAAGTGCTTCATTGCCAATGTTAGCAGCATTGGTGAAATCAGTCCATCCATTCTGAAAACACACATGCCCCATGTCCCAGGCAATGGAGTAGGTGCAGTCAATGAACTCTTCTTGTTCTTCTCCTAGCAGCTGTCCATCCTTGGAAAGATGAGCAATGCCAAAACCTGGGTACCTGTACCCATCTATAGCCTCAGTAGGCATGTACTGCAAAACAAATAAATATCCACAATTGATTTAGTTGCATGCAAATAAAATAATTTCAGATGTCAAACATATGAACTGTGGGAAATTACCAGTGCATTGAAGTGAACATTATCATCATCCATCTTGTGCACCCAAAAATGTTTCTGATCCTTTGGTTCATAAAATTCCTTCTCCACAAAAACATCTTTGTAAATGCCAAACAGGATTGCAGCCATGTCCTGTTCACTAATGGAGTGGATGTCTGAGAAGATTGTCCTATAGAGGATACTTCTTATTGGGCTAGGAAAATCTCCTACAACTAATCAGAGAGGATGTTTTAGCCTTAATTATTTCGAAAATGCATTGTGAAAAAAAGATGAGTTATTGTTGTGATACCAGTTTCTTCAACTGCATCCTTCTCAACATTGTTGGAATGAACAGTTATGTCAAATGAGTTCTCTAAAGGTTCAAAGGGATCATCAGTACATTGGAAATGTACAACATCACCCACAGCAATGTCATAAACTCTAACTAATGATCTCTAGTAAGGGCCACAGATTAGTGTAGCTGACTCATCCTTCTGTAAGAATAAATCAAATCTTCTGAATCTTGGGCTCTTGGCAACTAACCATTTCCCAGGAACTAAATTGTTCAACCTCTGTTTGAATGAGCAGGGAATGTACTGCAGTTTAACAACATAATTTAGTTCCCATTAGCTCTCCTGTTACTAGGGAATGAGCAGGGAATGAGCAGAAAAACTTACTACACCACGTCTAAAACCATGGCCAATGACAATGTCAAATCCATTAGCTCTCCTGTTAGATCTACCACAATTGTCACCAGGCTGATCACAGATAGCACACGTCATGCCATCCATCACCTACAAAATAACATCCAGGTTAATTCACCTACAAAAATTCACCCAGGTTGATCACAGATAGCAGGTTCAAATTCAGAACCTGAGAGCTGAAAAGTCGAAGGAGGAAATTCAGAACATGCGACCTGAAAATGTAGTAGAAGGATTAGATTGCATCAGATTAAATGAAATAGAATAATAAGATCTGTGTACAGAATTGAACTCACCCAGAAAGTCGAAGGGATAGAAGAAAAGCTCTACGCAGAAGAATTGTAAACCGGCCAGGTTTCTCCTCCTATTTAAAGGTAAAGGGATGTAAAACTGCTCCCCCACGTCCACCACTTCCCCCACGATGTGGCCCATTTAAACAGACACTGTCCACTGTTTTCCCCCACGATGTGGCCCATTTAATCAGACACTATCTAGTCCCATTCAATACTAATCTAGCTTTATTATCACCAACTGGAGCCACGCAGCTGGATCCCTAATTTTGACTGGAATAATCCTAGTGTCCCTGAAACTGAACAAGCAGACATCTCCCTCTTTCAGACTGAATGTTTTGACAACATCTTTCCATCCAAAACAGATAACTGCTTGTCCAGATTCAGTTAGCATCATTCTACAATACTGAGTCTTGGAAACTATTGGCTTGTTCACAGCAAGAAGAATAACTTCAGATCCTTTAGGAACCCCAAGCCTGGGAGCTCTTGAGCATAAGACAGGCTTTAGAAACTTCAAAAGATAAGTATTTGTGAATTCTTTTGAAAAAACCTGGAAAACAGAAATTTCAATTATGATCAAATCATACTATACAGTAACCATTAGTAGTGAACATGATCAAACATTACTAACTATTTCTCCTTCTCCAGGTCTCCAGTGAACATGATCAAAGGAAGCTATGATGTTTTCTTCTGTCAATTTCCACACATACTCCTTAATATCAGGTCTTGGTAGCACTTCAACATAGCTTCTCAGTTGGATGACTTGATTGAATGTCAAATCAACCTTGTTTGCAAAAATGCATTCATTATCAAAGGATTCTTCACCAGCAAAACCAGGTCCTACATGACAAATAAAGCATTATTCATCACCCAAAAAAACTCTAGTAAAACAAGTATAACAGTAAGCATCTGCAGGTGAAAATCACACCTCTAGTAGTAATCAGACTCCTTTCATGAATCTCAGTGGGGCTGTACCTACAAAGATGTGCATAAATATGTTATAAGAGATACTCAGATAAATGGTAAGAATGGGTTTAATAAGACAGGGTAGTACTCTTCAATTTTAAGTATCTCAAGCTTAAGGTAGAACCACTGATGTCTGAGTCTTGGTGGTAGTTTTCTTTCATCTATAAAACTGAACATGCAAACATCCCCTTCCTTCAGATGAAATGCCTCTACCACCTTTGCCCATCCAGGAGGGATGATCTGGGCTTTTCCATCAGCCTGAAGAATCATCCTACAGTACTTTATTGGAGATCCTAACTTGAGCATCACACCTACACTAACCAATTGAGATCTGGCTTGAATACAATGTCTCATGAGGTGTTCATCCATGAGGAACTGCATCAGGAACTTTCTTGTAAACTCTTGACTGAATTCCTGGAATTTGTTAGATAAAAATGTGAGTAATGTGCAGAACTTACAGATAAAAATATGAATAATGTGCAGAACATATATACATACCATTAAACCCTCCAAAGGAATGACATTTCTTGATGTAATTGTGCTAACATAATTCTTAATTGCAGGCCTTGGTAGCACTTCCACATTGCTTCTTAGCTGCATTAATTGGTGGTAATTCATTTGAACCAAATTTCCAAAAATGCAGTTTGTATCAATTGAATCAAATCCTGAATGTCCAGGTCCTAACAAATGCCAAACAATGTATCATCAGTACCAGAAAATATAGATCAATGACAAGAGCATAGATTACAAAGTAAATGGTGCTAAACAAACCTCTAATTGTGATCATTAGCCTATCATCCCTCTCATCATCTTGGACTCTGTAGTAATCATATTCATCAGTGAACCAATTACGGAACTATTTTCAGATCTATTTCTAGCATTAGTAAAAATCAGAGTTTTTGTTTAGAATTGCAGATGAATTAGATGAACCATTTCAGATATACAAAGCACACACTAGATGGATGAAAAGACCATACTATATATACAAAGCACACACTAGATATACAAAGCACACACCTGCAATTATCTGATTGCTCTTGAGAAATCGCTAGGTGACGCGGGGGAGAAGGGGATGTGGCTGCTGCAGTCCAGTTGGTGCAGCCACGCGGATCCATTGCAGAAGCTGCTATGGATGTGCCGCTAGGATCTGCAGCTCTCCTGCGGCGGGTGGTGCGGCGACGCGGACGGAGAGGACCGAGAGGATCTGCAGCTCTCCGGCGGGTGGTGCGGCGGCCGCTGACGGAGATGATCTGCAGCTCGGGCTCGGGCGATGGTTGTCTGGCAGCGGGTGGTGCGGCGGCCGCTGACGGAGAGGATCTGCAACTCCGGTTGACTGGCGGCGAGTGGTGCGGCGGCGTGGACGGTGAGGATCTGCAGCTCTCCGGCGGCGGGTGGTGCGGCGGCGCGGACGGAGAGGATCGACAACTCTCCGGCGGCAGGTGGTGCGGCGGCGCGGACGGAGAGGATCGGCAGCTCTCCGGCGGCGGGTGGTGCGGCGGCGCGGAGGACACGCGCGAGAAATGGAGGCCAAACCCTAGCGCTGGCGGCGGGGTGCCTCTCTTATACAATGGACAACAGAGGGGAGGGGGGTTTGTGCAAGGTGGCGCGGGTGGAGGGACGAATAGGAAACTAAAATATTAACTGAGGGGCGTCCCAGCTAATCGCTATAACTACGGAGCCGAGGTGGAAGGACACAGAAAAGTTAATAACAACCTAAGGTACTAATGTGCAAAATGACCATACTATATACGCACACACCCACCCACCGCGGCCGTCACTTTCTCCACTCCCTCACTCCCTCACTCTCTCCCTTTCCTCGTGTTAGGGTTCCACCGCCGCCGCCGCCCAACATGAAACCCCTCCAGCGAATCCCATCGCCGCCGCCTTCTGAGGAGCTTGTCTGTTTTTTTTCTCGTGTTCTTCTTCTATTCTTCTTTCTTCTTCTGTTCTTCTTTTATTCTACTCGTTAGATCTTTTCTATTCTCGATTAGGAACTGTTGTTTAGATCTGATCTAGTGTTCTTATATTAGTGTACTCTGGTTCTCTTAGAATAGTGTATAGATCTTTTCTCGTGTTCTTAGATTACTATACTAGATCTGGTGTTGTTCTTAGATCTAATCTGGTGTTGT
The DNA here is from genome assembly GCA_916181665.1 of Avena sativa. Lineage (NCBI taxonomy): Eukaryota > Viridiplantae > Streptophyta > Magnoliopsida > Poales > Poaceae > Avena > Avena sativa. Next base: position 156,227,375 of record OV702294.1, on the reverse strand, counting down.
TATTAGATTAGTGTTCTTAGTTTAGTGTGAAAATGTGTGCTGTCATTAGATATGTTCTGTTCTTAGATTTGTTCGAGATCTAATTTGGTGTTCTTGGTCTGAAATTTTATATCTTTTGTTTGATCTAACCTGCTATCTGATCTTTGGGTGCTTAGATTTGTTCTTGGTTAGATAATTTTATTTCTTTTGTTTGATCTAACCTGCTATCTGATCTTTGTCTAGATCTATGTTCTTATTTCTGTTCTTAGATTTGTTCTGTTCTTAGATTATATTTTGTTTAGGGTTATGCTAGGACTAATTCTGTTGATGTCAAGAGTTGATGATTAATCCATGTTATGTTGATTGTATTGTTCTAATTGCTATAGTTCAGAAAGTTCAGATTGTTAAGATTGTTCAGAATGTACTAAACTTTCTGAATGTTCTGATCTTTCTGAATGTTCTGAATATTCTGAACTGTCTGAATGTTCAGAATGTTCAGCATGATCTGAACTGTCTGAATGTTCTGTACTTTCTGAACTTTCTAAATGTTAGGAATATTCAGAATGTAATTACTGACTTTCTAAATGTTTTGCTATTTGATCATGTCCTGAACATGTTTTAGCATTACTAATTACATTGCTTTAGCATTACTGATTACATGCTGTTTTATACTAGATGGGAACCTGTGAGAACTGTGCCATTGACATCTCAGATGACAGTGGCAGCTTGATCCCAAGCCACAGCACTAGTGGCAGTGACAGCTCTGGCAGTGACACCTCTACGGAGTGGTTCGTGCCAGATGGTTATGTGCCAATTATGCCAGCACAAGATGATGGCTTGGTTTTAAGGGGTATGTATCTATACAAACTTTGAACTATCTAGTCTGTTACAACAGTTGAAAAATGGTACTAATATTTATAAAATTTGTTCTATTTGTGCTGTATCAGGACCAAAAAACCAGGGAATATATGAGTGGGACCACCAGTGTATGTTTGGAAATGACATACTACTGTGTCCATGCCAAGTTGAGTTTCTGGACGAATGGTGCAATGGCAGAAGGCCAGCAATAAAGTACTATGTCTACAAGATGACAGAGTCAGCTGTCATTGAGAAGAAATGCAAAATGGTGAGCAGCTATTTACTTTATCATGCATAACAGTGTAGTAGAAACAGAGTCCAAAAGAATGCTAACAGTTGTGTAAACTTGATACTTACACATGAATTTAATGCTGAGTTCACAACCAAGTACCTGAAGGATTTTCTTGATGAATCACTTACTGTACAAGTTAAATCCATGGCTAAAGATGACTGTGTGGATGTGAGGATAAAGATGGGAGTAAACAATAGAGCAATGATAACCAGTGGATGGTGGACAGCTATGCAGGCCTTCAACATGAAGAAGGATGATGCTATGCTGTTCAGTTTCTGGTACAAGTCAGACGGTAAGTTGCGCCTGATGCTAGCGGCATTCCCATAAGCGTAGATCTGACAGTACTGATTGGGTGGAAGTAGAACTTCTGTTATGAGTTCTACTTATTTTGGATGTAATTATCTGATGGACTGCTTAAGTTGGACTGCCTAGTACTATATATGCTGGACTACTAAGTACTACTTTTGTAGTTGTAAGTATGGAGCAGTAAGTACTATGTTGGATTATCAGTATGAAATCAGTAGTACATAATTATGTGCTGTGTGGTATCTGTTTTCTGATTATTTGATTATGCTGGTTATTCTTTTGGAGGCACAGCACAAAGTGCCTCAAATGGATGACCATTTTGAGGCACACCTGATAGTGCCTCAAATGGATGACCATTTAGAGGCATGTTTGACAGTGCCTCCAATGATCATCCATTTGAGGCAATGTCAGGTGCCTCAGCTGGTTGGACATTGGAGGCAGCAGCATAGTGCCTCAGATGGATGATCATTGGAGGCACACCAAATAGTGCCACAGTTGGTCACTATTTAGAGGCATAATTTAATGCCTCTAAATGGTAACCAATTGTGGCACTTCTAATTGTGCCTCAGTTGATATACTTTTAGTGGCATTATCACAAAAAATGCCTCTAAAAATTATGTCTTTTTGAGGCACAGGTCAAAGTGCCACTGATAGTTTAGCATGGAGGCACTGGACTGTGCCTCTATTTTTCAAAACATTAGAGGCACTATCAATAGTGCCTCAAAAGGATAAACTATTAGTGGCACTTTTAAAACTGCCACTAAAAATTCATATTTGGAGGCACTATTTTTCGAAGTGCCTCAATAGATACAATTAGAGGCAGTTTGAAAAAGTGCCTCTAAGAAAAGTGTCTCTGATTCCTGGACGTGCCATAGTGACAGTTCCACCGAACAAGGTCGTACGAAATTATCGATCGTGTCGTATGCTCGTAGCACCGTGACGCGCCCACATGGACACGCGTCTTGGACTGTTCGGTAGGTTCGTGTACACCACAGTTGGCGTATCACTTTCGTAGTCGCGCGCGGGCCATCCGGTAACTATGTCGACAGTGGTTTCAGTGCGCAAAAAAAAAACGAACTAAAGGTCAAAACCCAAAAATCAAATATCCAAATAGTTTAAAGTCGCAAGTGTGTTGCCGATGTGGCTTACTGTTAAAACTCACGGCCACAACGGTCCAAAACACCATAAGTTCGATGATATCAGGTTACATATCGAGAGATTCCTCTTGGTCTTAGGCTTCTTGTTGACATTTCTCTTGGTCTTAGGCTTCTTGTTGCCAATGGGCTAACCATTCGAGGACGCTGTCGGTGCATCCACATCAAATGGCTTGTCCTCATTGGTGAGCGCATACCGGACTTTTTCTCATTTCTTGCAAGTCTCAATTTTGGTGAATACATGCATGAAGGGAATCTTATTTCCCTCCATGGTTGGCCTTGTACAGAGACTACATTTCCTTCAACTAGCAAAACAAACAAGAATCAAGCAAATACACATATATAATATGATGGGCTTGGATATCTAACTTGGTCGGGTTAGGTCATGCCACTAACTTTCCTTTTAAGGATTTTCTCCACACATCCATGGAAGTTCTTGCCCGCCTTTTGAATAGCCCATCTATGAGAAAAGGCATTTTTGGTTGCGGATCATTTGGAACTTCGCGTAGTCTCCATATAGCTGTGTTCTTAGAATTGATCGAAGAGTCTCTTCCGATATTCCGTGTTGGTGATAGGGTCAAGGCTCACTGCCTTCCATGCATTGTCCAAGCATTCTTCCTCGACCGTCTTCCACCGAATTCCCTTGCCGCTGGTGCGCTTCCTCCTTGGCTTCCCTTTGTCATCATCCACCACTTCCTCTTCCTCCTCCACCTCCCCCTCGCCATCATCATACTCCTTATAATCCTCGCACAATGTCCTTTGTTGCGTCACTAACTGTTGTCGCCACGCATCAGCCCGGATATGGCTCTGGCACACTTGCTCTCGGCCATTCCACCGAGCACTTGGTGGACACGGATCCCTGATCACCGAGAAGGCTATGTTTGACCTGAGGGATACCTGCATCGGCTGCCTCGAGCGAGAGTGGCCCCCTTTGCAATGTCGGCGACCGGCAAAGTTGCCTCATCGGCCATTTGGACGTTCATCGCTTGGATCATGTCGTCCTAGGAGGCAACGACCTTCGCCTCCTCATTCTTGATCGTCGCATCGACTTTGACCAACAAGTCCTTCCACCTTGTGTCGTTCTTCACATCGTGGCCTTGGTTGTTGGAGGCCACCTCGGTGATCATCTTCTCAAAGGAGGCTTCAACCGAGGCCATTGATGTCGTGCCATTCCTCTTGGTCTTAGCCTTCTTCTTGCCAATGGGATAGCCATCCGAGGACGCCGCCGGTGCATCCACATCAAATGGATTGTCCTCATTGGTGAGCGCGTACCGGACTTTCTCCCATTTCTTGCAGGTCTCAATTTTGGTGAATACGTGCATGAAAGGGATCTCATTTCCCTCCATGGTTGGCCTTGTACATAGCCTACATTTCCTTCAACTAGCAAAACAAACAAGAATCAAGCAAATGCACATATAGAATATGCATGGGCTCGGATATCTAACTTGGTCGGGTTGGGTCATGCCAATAACTTTTCTTTTGCGGATTTTCTCCACACATCCATGGATGTTCGTGCCCGCCTTTTGAATGGCCCATCTATGAGAAAAGCCATTTTGGTTGTGGATCATTTGGAACTTCGCGTAGTATCCATATAGCTTGTGTTCTTAGAATTGATCGAAGAGTCTCTTCCGATATGCCGTGTCGGTTTTTTGAGTGTGGGTGATAGGGTCAAGGCTCACTTCCTTCCATGCATCGGCCAAGCATTCTTCATTGACCGTCTTCCACCGAATTCACTTGCCGTCGGCACACTTACTATTTGGTTTCCCTTTGTCATCATCCACCACTTCCTCTTCCTCCTCCACCTCCCCCTCACCTTCATAATCCTCATGCAATGTCCTTTGTCGCGTCGCTAACTACTGTCGCCACGGATGATCCCAGATATGGCTCTGGCACACTCACTCTCAGCCATTCCACTGACCACTTGGTAGATGTGGATCCCTGATCACCGAGAAGGCTATGCCCGACCTGAGAGGTGCCTACACCGGCTACCTCGAGCGAGAGTGCCCCCCTTTGCAATGCCGGTGACCGACAAAGTCTTGGTTGAGGTCGAGGTGGGCGCGACCAAGGTTCTGAAGGGGGCCCTCATCGTTGACAATTGACAAAAATACCGTGTTGGGATAGGCGGGGAAGGGGATTTTGCTCTCACCCATCTCGGGAGAGAAAAGGCGAGATCGGGGACGCGATGTATGTCCGAAGCTCGCCTCAAAGAAACGCGATGATGGGATCCGGTGGGGTTGGACGACATTGTTGACCCCCTTGTCCCGATGTTGCCTAGTTTGAATATACACCGCCACCGAAGCCTCCTCCATGGAATAATTCCTCTTCTCCATGGCGTGGCCACGACGATTGTTGCGGTCATCCATGACGATCCTCCGGCGCGCTAGTACATCCTGCCATTTTGCCTCTGGCATGTCGTTTGGCTTCTTTGTCATGCGCGGCTATAGGAGTTGTGGCATCAGCAAATAATGTGGCAAAACATGGGTGGCAGTGACGACGACAGTGAGTGTTGATTGAGAATCAGGCGGGAGAAATGGACGGTGGAAACTGGAAGGGGTGGAAAAGGAGAAAAACAGTTCCTTTGAGTGGCTTGCAAAAGTGACATGCGCGATGGAGCGAGCGCTCTGACTTGGCATGCGTTGCCGGCAGCCCTAGTCTGGTCCCTGTGTGCCGAAGATGGAATGCAGGTGCAGGACATTTTCTTGGACGACCAAATCTTATGGCAGCGTTTGGGGCTAGCAGTGCGGACTGTTTTCCGCCCGACACACAAAGGATTGTTGGGACAGGTTGGGGTGCCGGTGGAGATGCTCTAAAACCAGTGACACTGTGTAGCAGAAGCGATTCCTAGCCTTCTCTCTCTTGCCTTTGAATCGACTAAATACAATGCAGGGCATCGGTTCATGGATCCTAACAACAAAAAGTCGACTAAACTTTATGGTTCTCTTCTTTGCATGCACTTGTGGGCCTTCCGAGACAGGCCTATGAGGGAGAGAAAGCTGAAAAGAGTAAATAATGGGTAGTTGTTTATTTGATAGTGGGTCCTAAAGACGAGGCAGTGTAGCAAAATTCTAAAGATTCTTCCTATACCACTTTTTTCTTTGAATCGGCTCAACGAGGAAATTGCAGATTCTATCATATCCTGCTCAATGTGTTGCACAAACCACCAGTTGAGCAGATATTTTTTTTGCAGTTTTCACTAGGTGTTGGTATAATCTGTTGCAGTTTTTATCATTTAGGCATCTAATCAACTATTTAGCCTTGTTGACAGCAGAACAGACAACTGGCCCCCAAAGTCAATGCTTGCATTAATTTATAATATTAAATAAAACTCATAAATTCATAAAAAGTTAATTGTTCATCCGAAAATATCATGGATGAACCGTAGAACATAAATGGACTATATTTTATATGAAGCATCTTTTTACTTTAATTTTTCTGCTAATATTATTCTTAAAAAATACTCATGACACACCAAACATATCATTGGAAAATAATTATGTCTACAAAAGATATGATTTATCTATAGCTTTATAGGGTGTTATGTACCTGTTTTTTCATATAAATTGTCTATACATAAGGTTTATGTAAAATAATCCATATAACAAGAAGATCATAAGTTGTCAATCCAATAATTTATGTTCATACTTTTGGATTGACAATCAATGTTCAAAATTAGGTTTACTGTGCCCTACAAGGAAATGACCAAAAAAAATCATGATTTTTGGACGCACAATTATTTTTCTGTGATTTCTTTAGAGCGTCACGAGTATTTGATTTGTAAAACTATGTACACTAACCATTTCTGATTCATTTAAAATTCGTCTATTATATCCCACTTTCACAAAAAAAAACATAAATTTTGGAAAACAATCTTTTTTTCAATTTTAAAGGTTCTACTAATAGTCATAATTTGCTTTTAATGGTGCTAAATAGTTGATCTGACGACAAAGTGGTGAAAACTGCAATGGATTACTGGATTAGACCACCACCTGATGTAAACTGCAAAAATCTGTCCAATTGGTGGCTTGTGCAAGACATGGAGCAGAACATGGTGGTGGGAGATACAGTTTCCTCTCTGCTCAACAGTGTGGCTGGTCTAAGCTGCAGTAGAGTGAAAACTCTATGGCACGCTGTATCTTCTACCGGAGCCACCGACACCGGAGCAGCATGACGCCGAGACGCGCACGGGGCGAGCGCACGAGCCAGCGCGCAGCGGGCCTCTGGCACCGGCCGCATGCGCCCGCGTCCGGGACCAGCTCCGAATGATCACAGCTCGCGCGTACACCGGTCCATCTCCGGAGATCTGTCCTATTTCGCGAATCAGACGGCCATATGACCTCTCTCCCCACCCACCGCCGTGCACCAACCGGCGTAGCACCTCACGGGTTTTGCGCTTGTCCTTGCCATGCCCGATCTACCGTGCGAGATCACTCGGAGATCGCACATTACACTGGCACCATTTTAATTTCTACTACATGCTCAGGGCGGATTGATTGGCACCTGGGTTACTCTGTTTTCCTGCACCCTCTGGGCTATCGATGGCATGGTTGCACGCGTTGCCGCTTTTCTTCGTCACTGAGTAGTAGGAGAATACGCGTGTCGTGTATCCTCCTACTACTGTCGCCTATGCCACTCGTTGCGGCGAACCGTGGAATGCGCAAAGCGATGCCACTTTTCCATGCTGTGATTCCTCCCGTGTGGCGAGCCTCCACGAGCAATAGACTTTGTTTGTGTGGATGCAGGGAAAAGTTTCCGACCCTACAGATCTCGTACTAGTAGTATGATGCGAGAGAAGTGTCCCGCGCTTCACGGTTGGTGCACTACACACGCGTTGCGACTTTGGGTCACATTGCAACCTGTTCAGTCCTCCGAATCTCCATTTGCGTTTCACATACCACACGAGTAAATAAATCGCTGTAGTTTTATACTCGTCAGAAGTACGTACGTACCAGCCGATCCAACATAGTACTCCCTCTATCCCAGTTTACAAGACTTATGCGTATACCTAGTTCGTCCGTATAAGCTATATAATATGAATTATATAATATAAAAATTATATCATTAGAAAATATAATATTTAAAGTTTTAACAATATAGTTTTTATCTTATGTACCTCATGCTAAGTTGATTAATTTATTAACCTAAAAATACGCGTAAGTCTTATAAACCGAGACAAAGGAAGTAGTATGTATAAGAAGGAATAAAATAAATAACCAATATGCCGTACACAAACAAGTAAGTACATGCCGCCGGCGTCCAGAACGCCGACGGGACAACACGCTCGCGTCACAACACTAGTAACAACATCACGGAAGTAAAAACGGCAGCTCTGCTTAGAACAAGACCGCCAGCCCCGCGGCCGCCAACGCCACGAGCGACGCAACGCCGGCGCGCGCGCTTGCCGCGGCTGAGTCTTCCTCCGCCATGGGCGCGAACGCGGGCGAGGGGCTCACTGAGCTGAGCGGCGACAGCTCTGGGGCCATGATGGGCGACAGCTCGGGTGCCATGATGGGAGCTAGCTCGGGCGCCATGATGGGTGCTAGCTCTGGTGCCAACATGGGCGCAGGTGTCGGGGCGTCCACGCTCGGAGCCGGTGCGGGTGCCATCGCCGGCGGAGCGATGGGCGCCGCGAGAGGTGCCATGAGCAGGGGTGACGGAGCCGACGCCATAGGCGCGGTGGCCGGGGGTGTGGCCATGGGTGAGGCCACTGGGGGCAATGTGGCCGGCGCCGGCGCCGCGACGGTAGGTGCTGTCGCGGGAGAGGCTGCGGTCGCTGTCAGAGGTGGTGCGGAGACGGGCGCCGAGAATGTGGCAGGTGCCGTGGCAGCTAGCGAAGGTGAGGCGGCGCTTGTTGGCGGGGATGACGTGGCAGCCAGCTGCGGCGAGGCAGCCGTTGTCGGTGGAGCTGCCGTGGCGGCCTGCGGAGCCGATGCGGCCACGGTTGGCGCCGCGGCGAACACCCGCGACGGCGCCGCGGCAGACACCTGTGGCGCCGAGGCGGCGGCGGCGGTTGTCGGCGGTGCGGCAGACACCTGTGGCGCCGACACCACTGTGGTTGGCGCCGAGGCGGCAGCGGTCGTTGGCGGCGAGGCAGCCCAGGCCTGCGGCGCGAAGGCGCCGACAGGTGTAGGGTTCGACGCGGAAGGCGACGAGGCCGGCGACTGCGCGGCGCAGGAGACGAGGAGGAGCGAGAGAATTAGAGGAACGAGCGCCATTGCTGTTTAGTTTCACAAGCCAAAGACCGGTGTTCTTCCCAACTACAGAGCTCTGCTCTCTGCGAGTGTGAGAGTGAGTACTGGCACTGGCTTCTTATGCAATGGAGGTGGCGAGAGCCGGGGCGGCGTTATATATAGCCTGACAGCCGTGTGCGAAACACTAAACCTGACGGTGAACACGTGATCAAACGACATTCACATTACAGAGAGAGCAAATGAACCTTCTTAGACAGCCCAGTGGGGCCCTCCTCCAGCAAATAGAGCGACCGATGCAGACGCAGTCATGCAGACCAGACATTCGGTGCGTGCACGCCGGGCACGATTCATGACCAGGGGGTTCGTCCGTTCGCGCGTAGCTATCTGATGCGTCTACGTGCCGAGCTCGATAAATCCCCTTTAATTTGGCTAGCCACGCTAAGCAACGCCGTGCGTGGTTTGGAGAAATTAACTGTACGGTTCGAATCGCTTGCACGAGAGAGAGAGAGAGAGAGAGAGAGAGAGAGAGAGAGAGCGCAGAACGGAGCAGAAGCGCCTTGGTTACAGCTTCAGAACTATGCGTGCACGTGAGTGAGTCCGAAGAGGCTCTGGCACTGGCAACGTGCTGGGATCAATGCTTGAGGCGAGTTCGACCCTGGACGAATTCCCGGTTTGTTCAGGCTGAGCCCGAACGGCGACCCGAGGTTGGTCGATCGAAGTTTCTGCATTGCAGTGCAGCGACCGACACACGTACGTACGGTTCTTTCTCCTCCCCCTTGGGCCTTGGTTCCGCGTCATGGCAGGCGGCCGACCAGCTGTAGATGGTTCACGAGCACCCACCGCAGACCTAGTAGTAGTTCCTTAATTAGAACCGAAAGCATCGGCGACTAGTACGGACCAATTATTAGGCTGTTATTACTGCCGCACTTCTCTGACACGGTACTGTCACCTTTGGGGGGGGGGGGGGGGGGGAGGGGAGGGTACGGCACAGATCAATTAGTAGTTACCAATGCTACATTTTTCACCGATAAATTTTAACCCATTTCTAACCACCGAGCTAGCTAGCAGCTCCTAGCCAGCCTCCGTCCTAGCAATTACGCCTGACAGGGACTCGCAAACTAAGTCCAGGCTGGATCGCATGAGTCTTTAAAGAGCCTCCTCCTGTTTAGCCGCGCTAGGGCTCACTTGGATGGACTCAGGCCGACGATCAGCAACAGCAACAGTACAATGATTCATAGTCCTACGTAGTATTTAATTTAGACTTGCATTAGTGCACCACCAGCAGTTAGCTAGCTAGCAGCACCGCGCGCAGCTGAGTTTATGAATTATCCTCCCACTTTCGTTCGGTCACGCTCACGCACTGTATCATGGGCAATAGTAGTAGTGATGACGTCTGGAGGAGGAGGACGGGGGACCTTTGCATGCATTGCAAGGAAAGGAAAGGAAAGCAAAGCAAAGATAAAACCTCCACTCCATTTGTTTCTTTGCCTTCTCTGCAACTGCCCACGTACTGCTACATACGTGCAACTCATTGGTGGCAAAAATTTGTTTCCATGGCACGATGCATTCCTTTTTTTTCTTCAAGGAATTCGAGTTGAAAATGGGCCTACTATTATCCCATGCACTGTGTCACTGGTGGTGGCCAACCAAAATGCGGCATGTCCGGCCGAGTTTTCCTACGGTTGTTGGCATTGCCGATTTGCCAACGCCTCCAAAGGACCATCGACCGACACGATTCCGATGGCTGGCGCCTGGCGGTATCTAACCACTTCTTCGTGGAACGTGGACCGTGCACGGAAGGTCCGAAGCAGTGCCTCCGCTGCGCCTTGTCTGACAGCTGCACCCAACAGTCGGCTCTGCTTAGTGCTTATTAGCGCCGGGGTTTAGCAGACTGTCGGCGGTGTGCATCTGCATGGAACGTACGCGCTGAATGCGGAAGGTGGGCGGAGCTTTTTCCTCCTAATAATTGCATCAGCCTTTTTTGACGTACCGCGGCCTGTCAAAAGCTATACTATCGACCGAGAGCTGCTCGACGAGGCCGACCAACCGCCGGGCCATTAATCATCGCGTACGCGTGTTTGATGCGGTGCGCGCGCGGTGGCGCTGGTGGGTCTCAGTACTTTCAGTAGGAACTCGAGTTGAAGCAGAGTAAGTGGGTGGATTCGTGCAATGCGATACACCGGGTTTGGTGCTGACCTCGTTTCAAATTAGTACGTACGTATCTTTTTCCTCACTCTGTTTTCAAGCATAAGACGTTTTTTATACTTAGACCGACAAAACTTGCTATATTCAGGAATAGAGGTACACATATGTTCCCGCTAAGTATGCGTAAGAACATTAATTGTGCTACTCCAAGACTATCTGCCCTTCCACATCCGATTCCTGAATCCGTGGATGTGTATCCAAGCATTCTAATTCCCGCCTTCACCGACGGCGCGTCGTGGCCAAGCTGATCTACATCTATAGTGTAAAGCATTAGCCATGATCTATGGCGCAGTATCTAAGGGCGCGTTGTCACGCTCATCCGACCCATGAGCCACCTTTTACATCTTGTTTGATAGCGTGTATGGATTGTTTTGCATCGAGGGCAGTAGCAAATGCATGTTGTTTGGTTACCTACACCGAATTCACTATCACACTAATATGCATTTTAAGCGGCCATTAGCATTTCTTGTTCTTCATGTTCGTACTGCATCCCGGCGACAATGGGCGGCATGACATCTATTGGCGCTGCGCCAGTGACAAAGGGTAGAAAGACAGCCGCTGCAGTTATGCCAGCGACGGAGGTTGGTAGGACACCTCCTATGGCTGCGCCGGTGATGGAGGCCGACAGGACACCTGACGCTGCATCTAGAAACTCTGAGCTCGAACGGGCGGACTAGACCATATGGAAACATGTACGCGGCGATGTGGAGCTACACACGGTCGATGGCGACGACCCTCTTGGCGTTCCTCTAAAAAGTTTATCCTCGTACGTACACCTACAGTCGACACTTGAATTCCTATACCTCCACCTCAACCTGAACGAAAAACTTCAAACACGAGAGTTGTGGAGAACATCGTGATCAAGCTACACCACAAAGGACCATCTCAAATGGTTGAATCTATACAACAAATCTAACAAAATTCACCTAAAAAGCTACAAATTTGACCATAAATCTGAGAAAATACATAGCACAAAACTTGGTGCCAATGGTTGGAATGGAACCCCATCGTCGTTGCTTATCTTTTTTAAGTGGAACTTGTTTTGAATCCAAGCTACAAGTGGATATGTGAGATCATGTTTCAGAGTGGAGAGAGAAGTCCTTCATCCTACAAGCTATAAGTTACATAGAACATGTACATTTTCAGAGGGATCTCTAACCTTACATCAAAACAAAAAACTTACAATATGAGAGTTGTAGGAAACAACAAGATCAAGCTATACCTTAAAAGACCCCCCCCCCACCCACACACACACAAAAAAGATTGATTCTGTGCGACAGATCTGAAGAAATTCCTCCCAAAAAGCTCCAAGTTTGACTATGAACTGAGATGATACATAGCACAAATCTCGGTGTCAGTGGTCGGAATAGAACCCTACTGTCGATGTGCCTCTTTTTCATATAGAGCTTGAATTGATTTGGTGCATATTTGTGCTAATTCCAAGTGGTTTGGATGAACACAGTTTAAGAGAGGAGAGAGAAAAAACCATCAGACAAGTGCGTGCAAGAATTGCATCGATCCAGGGCTGGTTCCATGGAAACGATCGATCTGAGCGTTGTCCCTAGGCCTGGCTCGGCCGCTTTAAGACTTGTGCTGGCGCACCTCAAACTTGCATGCAGGCAACCAAATGGCCGATTTCGTCTCCTCATAGACTTGCCTGACCCTCATGCAGGCTACCAACCACGCTCTAAGCATTCTTACTCTTGAATCCACCGGGTGATGCGTCGTCAGCAAGCTAATCGTTGCACAGTAGATCATGATGCACGTTTGGAAAGTTTAAAAGACTTTCATTTCAGATGCTATCACAACACAAATTAATTTCCAAGTCTAATGCATCGGTGCACTACCGTAGAATGTTGACATGCTTTTGCTCTTGCAATCTTGGATTCATAGCTTTCCAACCATTTCCTTTAGACAAAAAAATGCTTCCAGTTTAAAAATTTAGATTATGAAGCAGGTCTAGTGCCTAATTCCGCTATATCTGAGAAACTGGAAGCTCCCTTCCAAAAATTTAGAGGAGACGGGAATCAAACAATTCATGACCAAGACGATGCAAAACCTGAAAAGCCATATGTCCCTTCCAGCAAGCTGGAGTGTGCGGACTTTGGTTGGATTGCTACTTGGAAAGCCACGGCCTTGTCAAGCTATGAAGGAAGGGCGTTGCTAGAATTCGTGCAAGGAAGAGAGTGATTCTATTCATGTGGTGTTCTGGATAGGAGATGGATTTTTCAGTGCGTTTGTAGTCTTCAGTGTTTTACTTTTGGTCTCTTTGTTCGGTTCTTCCTAGCCTACAGTCTGGTTGTTTTATGGTTCTAATTTTTGTGATCGACTTTGTAGGGCTGTCATAGTCTTTAGAGATCGAACCGACTTTGTAGTGTTGTCTGTAGTTGGTTCCCGCAGTTAGATAGGCCGAGTTTGTTCCTAGTATCTGAAGTGACTTGAGTATGGTCGTTTAAGTTTCTGTAATAGTACTTTTTTTGTTTCCCTTTTCAGACTCTTTTTGGTTTCATTTTCATTAATGGAATTGGGGAGAGATCCCTTTTAGTCTAAAAAAATCAGTAAAATATTTTTTCGATATATATACTGAAAGAGAAAATAGACAGTAGCAAGAAAATACCTCTTTTGTGCATAATGAGACTTTGATGGTGACTAGTAGCTGGATCGATCGTACACCGGACTTTTTAATTGTTAGCCTTATGGTTGATAGATCAGGCTCTGCTTTAGTTGAATAAAAAGCTCCGTATGTTTCCTGCAAAAAAAAAAAGTGCTAGCCCAAGTCAGAAACACTTCAGGCTATACGGACTGAATGCACCAGCATATTATTGGGCCGCCCCATATGAGCGACGTCTTGCTAGCGCTCGCATGAAGCGGTATATAGAGGAGCCCCTACCACTGGGATACATGTTCACCTTCCTCCTGCAACCGCGGGTGCGGGTCCCGCATGTCAACGAGACGACGTTCTCCGAGGCACTATCCCCAAAGTCCAAGCCATTTGCCTCCGCCACGCAGCTTGAGAGCACGCTCGCCGAGCAACCCGTACCGATCGAGCTAGAGCATGCAGCCGCCGTGCCTGGGCGCGTGCGGGGCACACCTCGCCGTCCTAGGCCCCAGCGCCCGCAGCCACCGCCCCTCCACCTCTAGGGCTACCGTCCGGTGCGCCGCCCGGGGCGGGAGGGCGTCGTCGAGGGGGAAGGAGAACGTCTGGAGCGTAGACAACGAACAAGCCGCCGAGCAGAAGGCCCGGTCCCAGAAGAACAACCGTGGTCGCGGGCGTGGGCGTGGGCGTGGGCGTGGGGGCAGGCGCACTGACGGGCGCAGCCGGCCGCCGCCGCCACCGGGGAGGAGGAACGAGAATGAAGCGGGCTCGAGGGTTCTGGTCTCCGGAGCCATGCTGGTGGAGGTCGAGACCGTGCTCCAGACCCAGGTACATTGACGTGGCTATCTAGCGGTAGTTAATTTTACTGTAACTAGGCCATTTGCGTATTCTGAGGCAATCGCGGGAGGCTCTTCAATTTGTCAGTGCACATTATACGAATTGGTTCAGTTATACGTTTTGATGTGGACCATGAGATCTGCTATGGCATTTAACCAACTCCTGATATTTAACTGAACCTAGTGGGAAATTACCAGTTTAAATTCAGTATTTTCAGTCTGTAGTCTACTGTGCACTTGTCAAAGCATGTTGCTGGTAACGGGATAGCTTCAGATAGTGGGAAATGAAAGAGAATAAGTTATGTCGAAGCATACTTGCAGTCAAATAGCGCTTAGCAGGTGAGTAAATCCTATCCATTTGATGGAATTTCTGATATATTGAGTACTGTCTTCTTTGATCCTAGGAACCTGTTATAAGGCCTTCTTGGGAAACATTTGCGAGTAGCTTAAGTGGCATATGGAAGGGCGTCGGAGCTGTGTTCTCGCCAATCACAGCAGAGATGGAGCCTGTTGGACTAGGAAGCAAAGAGGAGTACCTTTATGATTGCTACACTCTTTCTCGCATTGAGAAGTTGGATGATGGTAATTATGGGACTGAGATCCGAAGGAAGACAAACTGGGTGCAACTCAATCCTCATGGGGAGGCTGAGAAGCAGAGTTCCGGTGATGATGATTGGGATTATGGTAGTTCAAGTGGGAAAATAAGTGTTGATCTACCTGCCCATGAGCATTTTGATCTTAAGAGGAGTGATGTACTTGACGAAGATATTATTACTGTGGAACCAGGGATCGTATTTTTTGAGGTGGGATTCTTTTCTCTTCACCCTTTTTTCTGTCTCATTCAAACACTTTTGCCCAAGCATCCTTTCTTATTCATCTTTAAAGTTACAACTTTCTTAGTGGCCTTACTTATACTGCTATATTTAGCTATAACTAACTGTACTGAAAATATGCTTGCTTTCCTCTATACTGTTGTAATTTTAGGACCACAGCCTGTTTCCTGCTCTTAAACATACAACACTTAAATGGTATTTTAGGAAAGGCAGGTAGTTCTGATGTTAAACCTGAACCTCTCAGCAGGTTATCTTCAGTATCAGTGCTTGTTAAGATGTTCATGGTGCCTGCTTACCATTCATATTGGGGGGAAGTCATGAACTACGGGGGTCTTTCTTAGATATATAGGCTGTTTAAGCTCTCTCCTTTTTCTAAAGTTAAGTTTACCTTGAACAGCTAGTATGTGTTCAATATAACTTTCTTTGCTCAAGCTACTCATGCAAGAAAAACCGGAACATATCAAAGGAAGCTTCTGGACCTCAGTACTAGCCATGAGGCCTCTGACCTTCTGTTTTCCTCCATTTAACTAAAATACACTGTCAAGATTGAGTATATCCATTACTTTTCAATCATATTTGTTCACTGTGACACTGGGCCGTCATCTTACTTATTTTAATTCAGTACGTTACACATTTCTTCTTGTTCGGTGAATTATGAATAATCTGCTAATTTGTTTGGCCATTGAATTTCTCATTTTCAGGATGGATCATACTCTAGAGGTCCGCTTGATATAGAAATTGGTGAATACGACGAATCTAAATACTTCCTTTCACCAACTTATAAGTTTGAGCAAGTATGTTTACCCTACTAAAGTTTACTTATATTCCGCAAAGAAGCTGGTTTTTGGGTAGTGCAATGTTGACTGAGAATTGTCTTTTGCCCAAGGCTTTCCTTCGAGATATTTTGGCATCTTACACAAGGAATGAACCTAAGGGGTTACTTCTGTGATAATGATTGCATAGGCATGTGGATAGGTGTTATGAATCGTGTAGATGTCTAAATAGCAAACCAACAGTGATAGTAATGTGCATGCTTCTGATTCTGTGCTAGATGCTTACTCTTTCTTTGTTCTATAGTAACAAGGATCTGTATCAGCTAGTATTATGGAAATCATATGCTGAGGTAGCTTTTGATTAACTAATGTTTATTTAAGAATATATGATTATCATGTTAACCTTTCTCTGGAGAGACTTCTGCTACTATTGTATTAGTTGGACTATGGATGCTCATGTATATGTATAAGTATTAGCTATATCATGTGTAAATGCCTTTAGCTTTCTCTTTTAGATACTTTGTGTTCTCTACGTGTTTGGATTTGCCAATCAGTAATTGATAATGGGATCGATCTCTATTTTAGTGTCTGGTAAAGGGATGCCACAAAAGACTGCGTATTGTGCATACCATCGAGTTTAATGAAGGAGGAGCTAATATACAAACTGTAAGGGTTGCTGTTTATGAAGAACAATGGGCTTGTCCAGCAAATATCCATGTTGAAGAGTATGATTCTTGTTATCCCTTGCTACAAGTTTATCTTTTTTCCTGCTCATGACATAAATCTGTATTGCTATTCTACAATCATGAATTTGTTAGGAGGAAACTAGAGAGATTTAACAAAGATGGATTGAATTTACTAATAGTTCTAGATTCGTACCACCAATCCAGGAAGGACACAGAACGGCTTAACAGAGACTGTCTTTTGTTTGCAACCAATTAGAACAAGGCTAATTGAAAACTTGGTTTACCTGTTCTACATTTCATACTTTGAACGGTCTTTCTACTTTCAAAGCATTGAAGACATTCTCACGTGCGTGCCTGTTCCTAATAATCTGGATTATCTTCCAGGAGAGCTTGCTCTCCTTGTAGTCTGGAAACATAACTTCTTTCGTCCACAAGAACTATCAGATTTTGTTTTTGATCGATGAACTTATCAGGCTCTTGATATGCACATTTTTTGCAGTAATACCCCTGTTGACGTTAAACCTTTCTCTCAAAGAAAGCGGACCAAACCATCTGAACTGACAGGCTCCTGGAAAGTATATGAAGTCAGTGCAACACCAATTTTCAGTGAGAAAGTGCAAGAACTAGAGGGTGGAGCCCTCTTTGTATACTTGTGCATGGAGACCATGAAGAAGAGAACATTGCCAGAGAGCTCAATTTTCTTCAGGGAGGAAGAGATGCTCGACATGCAAGATGTGACCGTGCTTTGGTTACCTGGAGCCATCACTGCCTACGTTGACGTGGATAAAGACGGTATACTCTGCATAGGAGTTAGCTGGTACTCCGAGGAAGGGATTAATTTGGTGATGGAAAGAGACTATGGAACTGACGGGAGGCTCAGAGAGGTTCGGACAAAAACTGAAATCAAGCGCAGGTGGAATCAACCAGTCCCACCGTAGTTCAAAGAAGCCATTTCTTTCCTCAAAGCTTTCTGTTTGTATTAACCTCTGTTTATGGATACTAGTATAGGAGCAATAATGTTTATGGAGGTATGAGCTCCAATAAGATAGTGTTCCAGTTGCATAGATCAGTTGTTCAAGTTTCTGCCTCTGTTGAATGTGCAGGCTTCGATTTCACCAGTGAGAAAATGAGCTAAAACCGAGCCCAGGAAGAATACCTAGGCATTTGCTTGCCATGTGCATGGCCGTATTTTATACTCTAGAATGGCCCATTTAAATTGATTTATTTAGGCCACTTGCTATGGGATTTGCTGCAATCCTTCTCCCCACGCTGTACTTTCTCCAGATCTTGGCTTCTTGGGGGACAAGATTTATGACAGTGGTCAGTATTTGTGAGTAAATAAACAGCTTGAACCACTGCAAGGACAGCTGAAGGTATACCTGTATATGATAATATAAGCTATCAGGCATTATCATGTACAAGGTGCACTGAAAGGTAATATTACCTCTGATTATATCTGAACTTCCCAGAGTTACCTCAGATTGTCGATGTAATGTTTGCTTACCTTGATCCTTGGAGAACAGGGGTGTAACCGGAACATGGCCATGAGCCCATGACTCATGGAGCTGATGTGCAAGTCCAGCTCTGGAAGATGCAATCATGCAATCAAGGTACTTGAGAGTCAAACCTTATGAGAGACACTGACGAACATTACAATTACAACTCTGTTTACAACTTCCAACCCCATTGCTTTATTGACATAGAAAAGATGCATGTGGATTTGGGACCAAGGATACTGGAAACCTGTGTAGCCCGAGCAACACAGCTAGTGTTTTTTTACAAAATTCAAAAAAGGCATTTTAAAGTTTCGAAAATTTCCAGAAAATATCCTAGATGTAGACAATGGAGTGTTCTATCAACCTCAAATTATCAACTCTAAATACCTTATGTTCTTGGCTGCGCAAAAATTCTTGGATTTTTTGAAACTTTATTTAAGATGCCGTTTTCGAAGTTATAAAAAAAAAGGTGAGCTATGTGTAGCTCGGGCTACAAAAATCCAGTCTCCCAAGGATGCCGGGAAGTTCGGGACTTATAAGAACAAAGCAAAAGTACCTAGCATGGGCATGAGAGGATTATCCCCTTTACATTGCTTTACAAGTTCAGTGGACAGGAATCTAGGGCTTCTAACAATGCTCACATGCTGAAAAGGCGTTGTTTCAATCAAACTGATGTACCGTGTTAGGAGTACAAGCTATGCAGCTAGATGTTCAAAGTTCTTTCCCAGGCCTCTCTTTACATGATATGGGCGGCAATGGGAATATGGGAATGGGATGCATTATTAGATTATGTTAATGTGTGACCATGCTTCATGTGAGCTCTAGCCATCCTACTCATTGCCTCGAGCAAAGCTTCAAACACAAGGCAACCATTGTGAACCACCAGATTGATCAATGGCCACACCTTTTCCTCCCGTTACTTTTGCTAATAACTACCCCTCTGTTTAGAAATATACTGATGTTTTAACTTTGTAGATCGAATGTATATAGAAATCTTTTATTGTATAGGTTTGTAAAGGTTCAGAGTGAACCTATACACTAAAAGTCGTCTAGATACATTTATTGTACAAAGCTAAAATGTCTTATATTTCTGAACAGAGAGAGTACCTCTTGGTTCCCTTTGAAAAACATTGCACGCTCCAGCTATTACCAGGCGATTTAAGCCTTGCAAGCGTACTAATGGTGGGTAGTTTAATGTTGTAAACGGAAATTATGGACTAATTGCATGGGGTTTACGGGTGGTCAGATCTGGCTAAAAACGGAAAGTAACAGGACACTAACGCAATTTATGCCCACCGGGCGGCAGAGGCGTAGGCGGACAGGCCGCCACCCCTATCGGCATCCGCAGCCAAAGCCAAGCCAGAAGCGCCAAAGCAAGCTGCCAATCAAACGGACGCCAACGCGACGGGGAGATAGGAGAGGAGTACCACGGCGCCCAGCCTCGTGGAGCCCGTGCCGCGCAGCCACCTCCGCCCCCCGTGATCCGCCCGTGGGATCTCGCGCCCGCAAGCCGCGCAGCCTGCATCCGCACGCCCGGGCCAAGCCATATGGGGATCCCGCGCTGATCGCGGCGCGTAGGGAGACACGCGAGGGGAAGAGGAGGGAGGGGAAGAGAGGGGCACGCACGAGGCAGGCCGCTGGCGGAGGGAGAGGGCAGCGCCCACATGGACCAGAATGGCGGCTCCTTCCTCGCCGTCCGCCGCCTCTCCGGCCACCACCCATCAACGGGTACGTGGGTGCGTGAGGCCGCTCGGCTCGGACCCCCCACCTTGCTTGTTGCTACAGGGAAGCGGCTGACGCCCGATGTGTTTTCTCCCTTTCCAGCGGATGTCGTGTCGGGGTCGACGGCGTGGATCGGGAGGGGCTTCTCCTGCGTCTGCGTGCAGAGGAGGGAGAGCGACACTCGCATTTCCTTCGATCTGACCCCGGTCCAGGCATGCTCTCTTATTCGTCTATTTATTTATTTATCTCCGATGTAGAGATTTGGGGACTAATTCGTTGTATCCTATCCTAGTACGCTTGTTTTGAAGTATGAATGCATACATTAATGGAATATCGCAGTGAGGGCCAGATCATACAACCCAACGGTTATGTGTCCTTCGTTATTATACTTGTCCTTAGGATTTACAGCATGGTTCATCCCTGGCTCCCTGCGTCTCCCTGTTTCTTCTGATATATAAGAAAACGAAAACCGAGCCATGACAAATCGCACTTTGCTTGCTTTTTCCGTACAATGGTTTAACAGACACTAATACTATTGTTTTCTTCTTCTTGATGGAAAGGCAGAGCTCCTGCCGGTTGCTAGAAAATTCAACATACACTGCTCTCTGGAATTAGCATGTGATGTGGTAGCCTTTAGGAGTTTAAACTTCTGACATTCCATATTGCTGGTTGCAGGAAGAGTGTCTGCAAAGATTACAGAACCGGATAGAGGTGCCTTACGATAGTCAAAATAGAGAACATCAGGTATGAGATGGCGATATCGCCACTGATGTGTTTGTTGTGCTATTTCAGATAACCTATGTTGCTGTATCATGAAATGATCACATGGTATTCCTGTTAAGACCACGTGGTAGGCTTTGCTCTCTGTTTATAAGATACGCAAGTACGGTGACATAGTATACGCAAGTACCTAACAGAATAACAAAATGGCCTTGTTCTCATGTTTGCTTTACTGGAAAAGGATTTCTGATTTTCCAGAGTATGTGGACACTGAAACCAACGGGGTATACTGGACGTGTGTAAGTCAGTCCATCAGTTCATTTAAACTCATTGTACCTACGGGCAATGTTCAGAAACCTAGGGAAAATAAATTTTGAGTTGAGTAAATTAGCCAATTGATCCTGAGGTGCAGCAGCACATGCTTGCTTGTAGTTTGTTCTCTAGTACTATTAATTGTTTCTGCTGCTACTGGTCCCGAAATAATTATGGCCATCTCTACCTTTTGGTTCTGGTATGCCAAACATGACCATACATTTCGATGCTCCATTGATCAGTTCGATCTAAGTCATCATCACATGCACTAATTTGTCTGCAAGAGGTTACTAACACATTCATCACACCTTTTGTTCATTAGGAAGCATTGAAAGCCCTTTGGCATGCTTCTTTTCCTGGAACTGAACTTCTAGGACTAGTTTCAGACCAGTGGAAGGAGATGGGATGGCAAGGGAAAGATCCCTCCACAGACTTCAGGTATTGTTTCCCCTGTCAATTTCCATATGTGTCTTAATCAAATAATTTGGTACTCCCTCCGGTCCATATTAATGGCCTCAACTTTATCTAGATTCGTATGTATCTAGTTAAGTATTTAGACTAGATGCATTCATATCTAGACAAAGTTGAGGCCATTAATATGGACCGGATGGAGTAGTTAAATTTAGGACCTGCAATCATAATGCTGTTCTGGAATTACAGGGGCGGTGGCTTTATCTCTTTGGAGAATTTACTTTACTTCGCTAGAAACTATCCAGTGAGTACAATTCCCTTGAATCAAATGCTGGGTCGGTTTCATCCCCACTTCTTGTTAATGCTAGGCTATATTCTGATAAACTGCAAGAATTTTCTTATAGCTAGAGCAGGAAAGATTTTAAGGGCTCATGTAATATACAGTTATACTCCCTCCGTTTCAAAATATAAGATGTTTTAGCTTTGTTAAGCAAATGTATCTAGACATGTTTTAGTGTCTAGATTCACTCCAAACATGAGTGAACCTACATACTAAAATAAGTCTAGATACATTCTCTTCACAAATCTAAAACATCTTATATTAACGGAGGGAGTACACATCTATTTGGCTGTCAATGGACCCCATCTTCTTTGGCAATTGAACAGCTAATGATCCTTTGATAATAAGAGTACCAAGGACAACATAAACCATATAATATATTTTATCGACCTAATAGATAGTCCATATTTACATTTTGGGCCTTTCATTCATCTCAACAACCCACTATCTGTACAGAAATCCTTCGAGGAGCTCCTTTGTAAGCAGAATGGTGACAGAGCATTGTGGGAATATCCATTTGCTGTAGCTGGCGTAAATATTACGTTCATGCTTATTCAGATGCTTGATCTTCAAGCAGGTTTGTTTATTTAGCTTTTCTGTCCTTGATTAGTTGATCAACTTCTAGATATTTCTCTGGGTAAATTTTTCTAAATCGTAAAACTGATTTTGCATTTACATGTAGCAATGTGAATATGCGGCACATTGATTGATACTGATTTTTTTTGCAGTTAAGCCAAGGTCTTTGATTGGAGCAGTGTTCCTAAATTTACTTATAGGTACAGCCAGTATTTTACTACTATAACATTGTGCAGTATTGAGGTCTTACATAACAGTAACTGCTATATAAACCTTTTGTCCCAAAACAATTGAACACTAGAGTAGCTTTATGAGGTAAATCGGTAATGCATATCAACTGTAAGTTATTGATGACTGAAACTACAGGTTCAGTGCTTGTTAACAAGGCAATATCCTCACAGCTGATCTTGCGGGCTTAGTTCACTGGCATAACTTTGTCTGCTGTCCATGTTCAAATGCAGTGATTACCATGGGCGGTCGAAATAAATTTGCGTCCATAGCATAGAAATTAATACTACTCTATATTTTGAAATGGGCGCTTTATTACTTAAAAGGTTTAAGCATTACACCTGGCCTCTGCATAACTATGATACACACAGCCGACAAGAAATTAATACTCTTAATACCGGATGACAGTATAGGTGCAAATGTGCAATAAATAAAACATTATCTTAGTGCAGATAACGCTGCTACTACTGTAAATACCTCTAGATACTACTATTACTACCATCTAACCGTTTTTCTCTTTTTCCAGAAAATGACCGAGCCTTTGACATTCTTTACTGCATAACCTTTAGGCTGATGGATCAGAAATGGCTTGAAATGCACGCTACATATATGGATTTCAATGTATGTTTTTCCATATGCAATCTCCTTGTCACGTTCTTTGTACCTTCCTGACCAAATTATACTCTGGCTGCAGACTGTTATTAAATCCACACGACGCCAGCTCGAGAGAGAGCTATTGCTTGAAGATATTCAGCAAATTGAGGACATGCCGTCATACAGTTTTCTTGCCCGCTAGCAACTGAAGTCTGACCTAACATCGCCACGTGTAATGAAGCTCTCGTACCTGCTTTTAAGTTAAAGTTTCGTCGTGCAGACACACGTAGGTGAAGAGTGAGCTTGATGTGTGGAATATAGGATCAGGGACGTCCTTCTGTGGTTTGTGCTATCGTTTTTAGTTACACTGATACCCTGAACTCCTGGATGTGCACGTTTGGCCTTCTTGGACCTGACACCTAGAGAAACTGTTTTGCTACCTGAACTGCAGTTGGGCCGTGCTGCAGTGCCTGTAGGATGTTTTTTTTTGGAATAATTTGTCCTAGGTAGCACAGAGTCTTTATGCTACAAAGTGGCACGTTCACAGATTTCTCAGTATGTGAAAGGTGCCTTGTAGTCAACTGCGTAGATGATCTTGCTGCATCCTTCGTCTGATCTAAATGCCCACGTTTTATGTTGTGTGATTTATCCATGGAGTGTATTACTGACGTTATCTGTGTTGCTTGGACAAGAACTATTCCTCGATTTCAGTAAAATTAAGATCGCGAATAAAGGTTCATATGGGAGGCACATCGTTTGAGCCAGTGTTTCTCATTCCAACGACCAGCATAACACTATGGGAACTTTATGCGTCTCAAACAGTAATCTCCGATCAGGTTTTCGAATGCAAGGAAACATATCAGCGAACCAAAAACAGTTTAGGCTCGATCGGTGCCTTCCCCTCTCTCCATTCAACCCGTCGCATCGGTGGTCCAACCTGTCGGCGCAGACGTTTTTTTTTGAACAAGGGAGAGCCCCTGAAGGGGCTGGAAGCCTTTTATTATAATAAGACGGAGGAGTTACAAATTTTCACGCTGGACCCTAAAAAAACTAAAATTGCAACTAGATCCACACGCTTTACAAAAAGGATCCTAAAATTATCTAGGAGAAAGCCATCGGGTCCTTCTTCCAATCCGTCTCTGCATCTGGTGGGCCTCACGATGGAGGTTGAAGAAGCTCCGGGATTCTTCATTGGTGAGCTTGAAGGCCTCGATTTGGCCAGGATAATCGGGTGGCATCTTGCTTCCGATTTGAAACTGCAGTAGAAAGTGGCTCCACTACTTCTTGGTTGATCATCACCACCGCTCCTCAGATCTCCTCCCCTTCTAGTCACCACCTCTGTACTCAAGAAGACAGAAGAAATCGAAGAACAGCGACAACTCACCACCAGGATCCGCTGAATCTGCTCGAGGAAACCGAGCTTCTTCCTCAGAGCTCCTGCCCGAGATGAGGAAGGGAAACCGAAGAGGATGCAGACGCAGCAAATCCAACGACCAGTACAACACCAACTCCAAACCTCGAGATGCGACTCCGCACAGCGACCCTCCTTCTCGCCACCACGGCCGGCCAGAAAGGCCAGAGCAGAGTCAAACCCACCTCGAATCCTCTCCCCCTCGCCGCCAAGGCCGGCCAGGACAGGAAGAACAAGGCGGGGCTCCCGCATCTGGAGATAGCACCTACACCCCACGGCTTTATTGACGAAGAAGCTCTCCACATCACCTCCCGCAGCCACCGACTCCGCCCACCGGAGTACCACCGCGAGGATCCATGGGAGAAAGCAAATCCAGATCCAGTCGCGAGGACCTAGAAGCTTCTTCTTCTAGGCAAGACGCCCACACACGACACGAGGCCAAACCCTACATCTACCACTACTACTAAAACCTAAAACTACGTCGGTGCCAACCTCCCGCCGCCACTCACCGGCTAGTCCAGCGAGGGAGGCATGGGAGGGGCCCGGGAGGGGAGGGTGGACTCTCAAGTGCCTCTCGATTTGTGCAAGGTTCGAAGCGGTATTCCTCAGCAAAAGTTCGACGACGTACCATTCGGCGCAGACGTAGTGGCACGACTCATTTGGACCGACATGTCCGGCCCTGTCCGCGGAGACGTAGTGGCATGATTTATTTGTACCGACACGTTCGGTTTGATTCATTTATATACGGAAATTCTATTCTCATACCAGTCGCTGGTTTGCTAAACCCGGCAGGAGGTGTGAACACGTGTTGTGAGCCAGCTTAGAATCATATAAAAATTTAAAATGTCTTATAGATCAAACCGTTTGTCAGATTTAAGATCTGTTTCCACCGTTGAACTAGTCGCAACGAGATCTTCAAAACTAGATCCAATGTTAATATGTTTCGAGGAAAAAAATTTGGAGCAAAAAGTTATCCACCCTAAACACATGAGTTATCCATGTCATAATATATAAGTTATCAACCCACTAACATATAAGTTATCCACCATATAAACATGTTGGTAGGGTGTTCTCGCATCTGTATTGAGCAAGTTTAATTGAAACATCGTAACCTAGTTATTAGGACACTAAGACTTTATTGTCATTAATGCGATAACGTCGACACGATTAAGGCTCGGTAACCTAACATCCTTCGAGGCTTTGTCACCTGTATTTCACGATAGCGGTGACAAAAGACAAAGTCAAGCCGCTAGATTATTGGTTGCATGGTGGGTGAGTATAAGACCACATTTATTTATATCCTATGCAAAAGAAGATTAGATTTAGTTCCTTTAAAAAATTATGTTTAATGTTTGACACGTTACTCTTTCGAGGTTGAGTACTTCGTATGCTGTGAGACTGGCGACTGGCGACGAGGCCGAGCCGTTAGAATAACTTTTTATATTATATATGTGGATAAAATTTTATAGTGGTAGATAACTTACATGTTATTTGGTGGGTAACTTACATGCTAAAGCCTGGATAACTCTTGTGTTACTGATGGATAACTTGTGGATAAAAAGAAAAAGTTTTCCATCCTGAGCATGTGATTCGTGGATAAATTTTATAGTGGTGGATAATTTACATGTTATTGGGTGGATAACTTACACGTTGAAGCTCGGATAACTTGCGTGTTACGGGTAGATAACTTTTGGTCCAAAAAAATTTTATCAGAACATACCAACACGGGATATAGTTTTGAAGATCTCATCACGACTAGCCTAACCGTGAAAACGGATCTTAATTCGGACAAACGTTTTGACCTAGAAAACATTTTAAAGTTTCATTTTAATTGTGCTGACTAATTAGAAATCTTGTACTTTAGTGCTTAGCAAGGCACCCTGCATGTATTTACTGGACTCGATCGTCCGCCAGATTTTAACTTTGTCAGATCGATTGCTATGTAGTAAATTTAGGCAACGGTTGTATCGGTCCAGACAGTAGGCATGTCTTCCCACGGGTGCCGAGGGCCCGCATGGCAGCAATCCAACGACCTTCTTCTACTAGTCATCAGTGGAGAGAGGTAAGCTGCTCCAAAGGCTGCCTGACGGCATCGTCCGACGCCTGCGCTACTTCCACCACACACCAATGTCGTTGCTTCGGCCTTCGCACCGTCATTCACTCCCTCCCATCCTCCACTACCGGTGGCAAGCCATGACCGGCAGTATTGGATCGAGGGGAGGGCTTCTAGAATGACCACCTGACCCTGGCCATGGCCGTCGTGGTAGGTGAGGAGGGCGTGACCAGAGCAGTACACTGCCACGGTCTCCGTCAGCACCGGGGACTAGTCGTGGCCGTCGAGGAAGGCGTGGGGGACGCGGCCAAAGAAGCACGCCGCCACGATCTCCCTCACCACCGGCATCACCACCATCATCGTCGCTCGAGCTCGGGTCCATCGACATCAGCCTTGTCGTCTTCGAGTTTGTCGTGACCATCCACTCGGGCATGATGTGGGATAGAATGCTCCTTCCCCGCAAATTCGCGTCGCTGGTCATCGGCGCAGAGCCCCAGTAGGTCATGTTGCGAGCGACCGGTGGAGGTGATGTTCGATCGCCTCAGCCAGATGTTCCTCACCAACGGATGGGAGGAGTTCGCTCGACGACACCAAATCGAAGTCGGCCACTTTGTCATGTTCAAGTACGACGGTGAAGCCATGATCACCGTCAGCATCTTCGATGACAACATGTGTCGTCACTGCTATCACTCCGACTCTGACTCTGACGAGTAGGCTTAGCACTAGACTAGGCCATGTACTCACCGTGTATCGTCTTTGGAATCAAATTTGCAATGTGAGCATCGGCCATTTGCAATGACAAATTTCCATTTAAGTCTAGAAATATTTTACAAGTAGACCCTAACCTAGAAGAACAATCTAACTATACGCTGCCTACGACGCTGGCGGCGGCGGCGGTGGGTCGACAATACCCCATTCTTTTTCGAGAGAGCGGTAGATCGCTTCCTGCATCTGTAACTCCTCCACAGCTTGGGCGAGGCGGGCATGCAGGTAAGCATCATTGGGATTGGCCCTAGCTCGTCGCGCATGTCTATGAGCACTACATGCCGCCAGTGCTCTGGCAGAAAGACGCGGCCCATCACCTTTCACATGAAAGGCTCGTCGGTGGTCCTGTTGCTGTCGAATTGTGTGCGTCTTGGCCGGTAGTTGCGGAACATACTGAATATCTGCATCAACCCTGAAATTGAAAGCGGCAACACCTCCGGTAACTTTGGTGGGTCCGACCACCACGACAGCAAGTCGTAGTCGGGCTCTTCTCTATCGAGGTCGGGCTCATCTCTTCCACGAATGCCAGTGCGGCAACGCGGACGGCTAGGCATGGTGGATTTTTTTGAGCAGGAAATACTTTATTACTTATGAAGGATCAAGGTTACATCAGCTAGTAGCATTGCATGAATGAAATCAGGTGGATCATCTAGCCACGCCTGCGCACATGAACCTCTAGCAACTATAGCTAACTCATGGGCCACTGAATTGGCCTCACGATGACAGTGTTCGAAAATAGCCTTCGGGAACTCGGTAGCAAGATGGTAGCAGTCATCAAGAATGGCTGCAACATGACCCGCTGTCACATCCCAAAAATATTAAACTTGGATCATCAAACTCTAATCATCAAAATTAGGGTTAACAAAAACTTTTTCAATTAAAAATATGAAAGCATTCATATGTGTGTGTATTAAAATTTCGATTCTTTTGAATTGCCATGGTTCTGTGTTTCTTTGCTTGTAAAATGATTCTTAGGTGAAATAAACATCATTTAAACAATCCCCAAACTTTTCCCAAAGACAAACAACTCAAAATGAATAAATTAAGTGAATGGTCACTTTGGCCAAATTAACTCCCATGCCTCTTTGGCTATCTCTAATTTTCAAAACTCAACAGAAACATGTATGGATCTTTGCACCCCTTGTTAGTACTCATAATAAGGTACCAAGGCCCACTTTGTGATCATCCAAAAACATTCAAATGCTAAGTATAAATGATAGTTTAAAATTGAATCTATCTCATATGGGAAGATCCCACTATTTCAAAAACCACTCAAACAAGCTCAATTTTCAAAACCCAAGCACAGACAGAATCCTCAACACATTCATAGCACACCCACCAAAAATCTTTTCAAAATTCAAAAATAAAGTTCCTTGCGGCCATTTCATCAAACAGATTGCAGATTCAAATCAACTAAATCAAAAACACTATTTTGAGCAGTGTTTTGGCCAACCTTGTTCCCTCTCTGGTTGCATCTAGTCTTAGTAGATCATCTGGCTGAAACACATATCAGAGTTCGAAGCTAGCGGAGTTATACATCGATAGAATCGTCAGTTTGCACGGAGTCTCCAAGAACATTGTATCGGATCGAGGAACTCAGTTTACCTCGAGATTCTGGAAGAAAGTCCAAGAAGGTTTAGGAACCTGACTAGATTTCAGCACAGCTTATCACCCTCAGACCGACGGACAAACGGAGCGAGTAAATCAAATACTCGAAGACATGCTGAGAGCATCTGTCTTAGAGTATGGATCAAAATGGGAAGATTGTCTGCGGTTCGCAGAATTTTCATACAACAACAGTTATCAAGCTAGTTTGCAAATAGCCCCATTTGAATTCATGTACGGAAGGAAGTGTCGCACCCCTTTGAACTAACCGTAAGTAGGAGAGAGTCAGATTTTTGGACCCGACATCCTATGAGAAGCAGAAGAGAAGGTTCACAAAATTCGTGAGCACCTCAAGACCGCCCAGTCCAGACAGAAGAGTTACGCCGACAAGAGACGTCGATACCTCGCTTTCAATATCGGAGATTTTGTGTATCTGAAAGTGTCGCCATTGAAGGGAATGCAGCGTTTCCAACTGAAAGGAAAGTTAGCCCCCAGATATATCGGGCCCTTCAAGATTCTGAACCGTCGAGGAGAAGTGTTGTATCAATTGGAACTACCCGAAGAGATGTCAGCCATGCACAATGTGTTCCATATCTCATTACTTCGCAAGCGCCTCGAAGTTCCGGAGAAGACGGAAGTGTTCAAGAACATTGATCACCGGACCATAGAAATCAACGATGACCTGACCTATCCCGAAGTGCCCATCCGTATTTTGGAAGAAGCTTTCAGTACTACCTGAACCCGAAGCACCAAGTTTCTCAAGATTCAGTGGAGCAACCACACAGAATAGGAAGCTACCTGGGAGCGCGAAGATCACATCAGGACAGAGTTTCCCGATCTCTTCAAATCCTAGGTAATCTTTTTCGTCCTTTTTCAAATCTCGGGACGAGATTTTGTTAAAGGGGGGAAGGTTTGTAACATCCCAAAAATATTAAACTTGGATCATCAAACTCTAATCATCAAAATTAGGGTTAACAAAAACTTTTCCAATTAAAAATATGAAAGCATTCATATGTGCGTATTAAAATTTGGATTCTTTTGAATTGTCATGGTTCTGTGTTTCTTTGCTTGTAAAATGATTCTTAGGTGAAATAAACATCATCTAAACAATCCCCAAACTTTTCCCAAAGACAAACAACTCAAAATGAATAAATTAAGTGAATGGTCACTTTGGCCAAATTAACTCCCATGCCTACTTTGGCTATCTCTAATTTTCAAAAATCAACATAAACATGTATGGATCTTTGCACCCCTTGTTAGTACTCATAATAAGGTACCAAGGCCCACTTCGTGATCATCCAAAAACATTCAAATGCTAAGTTTAAATGACAGTTTAAAATTGAATCTATCTCATATGGGAAGATCCCACTATTTCAAAAACCACTCAAACAAGCTCAATTTTCAAAACCCAAGCACAAACAGAATCCTCAACACATGCATAGCACATCCACCAAAAATCTTTTCAAAATTCAAAAATAAAGTTCTTGCAGCCATTTCATCAAACAGGTTGCAGATTCAAATCAACCAAATCAAAAACACTATTTTGAGCAGTGTTTTGGCCAACCTTATTCCCTCTCTGGTTGCAACTAGTCTTAGTAGATCATCTAGCACCTTTAACTAACCTCTAGCACCACTGTGAGCTTGCCATTTCCATCAATGGTGAGCAGGCCGAGCCGCACCATGTCACCCCAGTGTGGACATCAAGCTAGGAGAAGAACTAGTCGTGCCCACCTTGTCTAGCATGCAACCCATGCCTCACCGCCCCTCTCGACCAGCCCTAGCTCGAAGACAGAGACCAGAACTGCCAGGAACGCCGCGCCCGCGCCCCTGTCGACCATGCCGACGCGCACCCGAGAGCATGCACCGTTCCCATGCAACCCGACCACCTCGAGCCCTTGCCGCTCGCCAGCATGCACCCCACCGTCCCAGGAGACCACCAGACATGTTCGTTTCATCGCCCGTGCCCCGTAGCCACCGCTCGCCGTCCAGTTCGCCGCCTCTGCCTCGCAAAGCACCGCACGTTCTCGACCAATTTCCACCGCCCCTAAGATCGCATTCAACTTCTAGAGCATCGCTAGGAGACCGCCCGTCGATTGCCAACCGCAGCCATGCCTCTAGACGCCCGTAGCCGTGTCGCCACCGTCGCCTGGCCATCCCTCTCGGTCTCGCCGTCGAGCCTATAAAAGGAGGCGACCCCCAGCCGATTGAAGCACACCATTCCACTCCCCTCTCACCTAGAACCACCCCACCTCACTCCCGGAGCAAGGCGAGCAGCGCATCACCGGAATTTGGCCGGAGCCCTCCGCTGCTGGAGAAGAAGGAAGCCATCGATTGGAGCCGCCCCAGGAGGAGCTACCGGTGCCAGGAGAATCGCCGTCGTCGACTTCGTCGTTCACCCCCATCGCCGACCCTCGCCTAAGCCCCGGTGAGCCTCCCACGACCCCCACTGAGCCGCTAGGGTTTGAGCTCGCCGGTGACATGTTTATCATCGACGACGACCCTCAGCCGTTGATCTCACTTCTAATCCAACACACCACATCGCCCCGTACCGCTTCGCGTGTTATGAGCCACTGACGTGTGGAACCCCCTGTCAGCTGAGCCCCGCGCTGCGGAGTGACACTGGGCCGGCCCATTAACCTTTCCCGCGCAGCCCAAGCGTTTGAATTTAGATTTTTCTATTTTAATTCAAACTCAGTTTTGTACCTAGTTTCAAAAATCAACCCAGATCGATCCAGTGAACCAAATTGCATGAAACTAATTTTGTTAGAAAGGAACTGAAATGCTTAATCCAAGCCCGTTGGATTCAAATCATTTGGATCTGTAGATGAACCTTGGTAAAAATAACAAGTCAGAAGCTTTTCTGCATTCAAACATTTTTCAAATTTCAAACATAATAGCTTTTGAGTTGATTCCAACTCTCAAAAATCACATTTGATCATACCTTTCAGAATATATAAAAACATATGGGTTTACTTACAAAAATAATGTTCAAGTAATAAAAGAAAGCCACATAGGCATTTCTAGTCACTTTATTTATTTAAAATAAAAGGTTAAACCTTATTAAATTGTGACACCACTTTAAATCACATTCCCATGTACTGAAATATGTGGTGATGACATGTGTCAACATGATTCCATGTTTGAGTTGGAGAATATTAAACCTTAAGTAGTTTTTCAATGAGTAGAAATTACTTTTCTAAAAATAAAATAAATAAGACAAAAGCTTTAATCTTGTAATGTTAGTGATGATGCTAGATCATCTATAATGCACCTTTGTGTGATGATTGTAAATAGTTAAGTATTGTTTGGTGATTGTGTACCTCGTATTTATTTATAGACGCTAGTACCGACCAAGGATACGAGGAGGAAGGAGGATACTACGAAGAAGAAGCTGAGGAGAACTTCAACCACTGCTCTGCTCAAGGCAAGCTTATACTGATACTTATGCAAGCCTAATACTACTAGTTGATTGAGCAAGTTAAACCTTGCAAGATACCCTACTTATGCAAGCAAATACTTGCTTGTTACCATGCCAACTATATGCCCTAAGCATATGTGATCATACCCACTTCATAACCCAATCCTAGTTTTACTTGAAAGCTTTATACTTTATTTCTTTATCAAAACTTTCTCTTAGAGTTTACTTAAGTGACTTGTAGATTCTAGAAGATAATTGAAGGTTGCATAAAGAGCATTAAATTTGGCCTAAGCTAGATAATCTTGATGTCATCCTAAGGCATGAGATTGAACTTAATTAATCACCACTTGTTTACCACCCCTCATTAGTACTTACCCCACTTGTAGATGCTAGTGCTAAGCATAAAACTTGATCAACTTTAGATGGGAATACTTGGTGAAAATGGTTATGAAAACCTTGGAATGTTGAGTAATTCTATAGAAATGTTTTGACATGTGTTTCCGAACACCAGATGATTTTGATGATGAAAATGTTGAGGCATGAGCCTTAGCCTTTTATAAAACTGGTGGTTGTCTGGATGCGATACCATTCCAATTTTACCGTACAACCACAATACCCGAAAATTGGGTAGGGCTTAACTGG
The DNA here is from genome assembly GCA_916181665.1 of Avena sativa. Lineage (NCBI taxonomy): Eukaryota > Viridiplantae > Streptophyta > Magnoliopsida > Poales > Poaceae > Avena > Avena sativa. The sequence goes on along the minus strand of OV702294.1, from coordinate 156,194,376 downwards.
AAACTTATATACTTTAGTATGGATTCCCTCACGGCCAAGGTCTGAGCTGAGGCTACCTTGTGAAGATTGTCCACCTGTGCAGTACCCAAGATGACAGTTGGTCATGGTTGGGAGGCCAAACTCACAGGAGACGTGCCTATACTAAGGCGTGTAATTGAAAGGTTAGGATTGATTATCCGCATACTGAGTATGGTGAATTCAGGATTTGTTCCTAGAGGCAATAATAAAGATGTTATTATTATAATTCTTGTTCATGATAAAGAATAATATTCCATGCTAGAATTGTATTAAGCAGAAACTTTGATACTTGTGTGGTTTATGAACAACACCGTGTCCCTAGTATGCCTCTATGGACTAGCTCATTGATTAATGATGGTTAAGGTTTCCTAACCATGGACATGAGTTGTCAATTAATAATGAGATCATGTCATTGGGAGAATGATATGATGGCATACCCAAATCAAGCAGAGCAATTAGATCGTGTCATCGTGTTCATCTTTGCGAAGCTTTTTCTTATGTAGAATATTGTATTCCTTAGACCATGAGATAATGCAACTCCCTGGTATCGTAAGAAAGCTTTGAGGTCATCAAACATCATCCTATGAGAGGGTGATCATAAAGGTGTCTCTCAGGTGATCGGAAAGTACCTGTTGGGTTGTATGTATCGAGATGGGATTTGTCCCTCCCAAGTCGGAGAGATATACTTCGGGCCCACTCGGTAATCGATATCAACACCGCTTGCAAGCACGTGGTTAAGGAGTTAATCACAAAGTGATATCGGATTACGGAATGAGTAAAGTACTTGCTGTGAACGAGATTGAACTAGGTATGCCGATACCGACGATCGAATCTCGGGCAAGTAAAATATCGCGCGACGAAGGGAATTTATATATATGGGATTAATTGAATCCTGGCATCGTGGTTCATCCGATATGATCATCGATGAGTATGTGGGAGTCAATATGGGTTTCCAGACCCTGCTGTTGATTATTGATAGAAGATCATGTCTGCATATTCTCGAACCCGTAGGGTCACACACTTAACGTGTCTTGACGCTAGGATAGAATGGATAATTGGTTTATGAGTTTTTGTTCAGAGTCTCGGATGAGATCCAGGACATCACGAGAGGTTCCGGAGAATAATATTCATATAAGGGAAAGCAGTTTTTGGATTTCAGAATTGTTTCGGATTGTTTGGTATTGTAGCGGAAGCTTCTAGAACCTTTCGGAGTGGGACCAACGTGACCCCACTTATCGGGAGGGGGCATGGGACTACGAGGGAGTGCCCTGGCCGCATTGGGCCAGGGGCACAAGGCCCCATAGGCCCAGTCGGCCAAGCCCTAGGGGAAACCCTAGGGAGAGCTTCTAGAAGGGGGGGAACGTGCCCCCCACTCCTCCCATGTGGCCGTCGGCCCTAGGCTTGGAGGAGTGGCAAGGGGGCAGCCGGCCAGCCCTCTATATAAAGAGGGCAGGGGCGCACCCTCCCCCCACACCTCCTAAAAAACCCTAGCCGCCTAGTTGCTGCCCTCCTCTCTCTCTCTCTCTCTCTCTCTCTCTCTCTCTCTCTCTCTCTCTCTCTCTCTCTCTCTCTCTCTCTCTCTCTCTCTCTCTCTCTCTCTCCCGACTGCGCGTAGGCGAAGCCCTGCCGCAGAAACTCTTCACCTTTGCACCACGCCGTCGTGTTGTAGATCCAATCTATCTCTCCACCGCACTTGCTGGACCGAGGAAGTAGGAGACGTCAAGGTGCCGTACGTGTGCATATCTCAGAGGCATCGCCACTTGCGGTGTTGGATCGGATCGGATCGCGAGGAGGAGAAGGCTAGTACGACTACATCAACCACGTTCTGTCGAATGTTCCGCTGTGCGAATGTTCAAGGGTATGAAGATCTCATCTATCCCCCCTTGTTTTTTGCATCTCCTAGATTAGATCTTGGCTTTCCCATTCGCATCCGTAGAATTTTTTTGATTTACTATGTTGCGAAACCCTTCAGTGGTATCAGAGCTAGATCTATGCGTAGATGTGTTTCACGAGTAGAACGCAACATGCTTGTTGCGGGCGTTGATGTTTTCTGTTGCAAGCCTCTTTTTTGTGTACTTCTTATGACGCGGGATAGTGAGATCGAAGCGGTCCAGACCAACTTTACGTGACCTTGTTCGCGAGACCGGCTCCGCACTTGACGTGTGGCTTGTTCCACACATGCGGCTGGTGGATGCCAGTTTCTCTCACTATAGTTGTCATGGGACTTACACCGGATGTTGGCAACCATAATATCACCGTTGTGGCTTTCCGTAGGTAAGAATCATTCTTAGCTTGTTACTCCCATAAGCCACGTAAAACATGCAACAACAAAGTAGAGGCGTCTAACTTGTTTTTACAGGGAGTGTTTTGTGATATGGTATGGCCAAAGATGTGATGTGTATGTTGTATGCAATGATCATGTTTTGTAATGTTTCACAACTTGCATGTCAATGAGTACACAACCGGCAGGAGCCATATGGTTGTCTTTATAATTGTGTATGACCTGTGTGTCAACTTCTTATACGCCATGTAATAGCTTTGCTTTATCGCTAAGTAGTTAGCAATAGTTGTAGTTGCTATTCGTGGTGGAGGCAATCATGGTGGAGTGATGGAGATCATGCTGGCACGCACAAGATGGAGATCATTGCACGGAGATTGGCTATACCATGTCACATAAAATTATATGCATGTGACGTTTCTCCTTTTATGTATCTTATTATGCTTAGATTGCGACAGTAGCATTATAAGATGATTCCTCACTTAAAGATCAAGATCAAACTGTGTTCTCCCCATGTATGCACCGTTGCGAAAGTTCGTCGTGTTCAAGCATCACATGATGATCGGGTGCTATAAACTCTACGTTCACATACAACGGGTGCAAGCCAGTTTTGCACACGCGGAAATACTTGGGTTTGACTTGACGAGCCTAGCATGTACAGACATGGCCTCGGAACACGAACCGAAAGGTTAAGCATGAGTCATATGAATGATATGATCGACACTTTGTTGTCCACCGTTGAAACCACATCTCTTCTCGTGAAGATCGGATTAGGTGTGGTGAATTTGGATCGTGTTCACTAAACAACTTGAGGGATGTTGAATTTAGTGGGAGTTCATCTAGTAATTTGATTAAGTTGAACTAGTTATCATGAACATAGTCTAAATTGTACTTGCAAATTTTGTAGATCAAATGGCTAAGTCCAACTTCAACTTCATCGTTTTTGCTGAGAAAGAAAAGCTTAAGAACAATGGGTCTAACTTCACCAACTGGTTCCGCAATCTGAGAATCATTCTCTCTGGCGGACAAAAGGACTATGTCCTTGAGAAAGCGCTCGGTGACGCCCCTGCTGTAGATGCACCGGCTGATGAGAAAGCTGTTTATCAGTCGCGCAAGGATGATTATGCTGTGATTAAGAGCACCATGTTGTTTTCTATGGAATCGGACCTTCAAAATCGTTTTGAGGAGTTCCCAGGGCCCTTTGAGATTCTTGAGGAACTAAAAACTATGTTTCAGACTCAGGCCCGTTCTTAGAGATATGAGATCTCTGAGAAATTCTTTAACTGCAAGATGGAGGAAGGGAGTTCCGTTAGTGAGAACGCCATTAAGATGTCGGGCTACACTCAACGCCTTGAGAAACTGGACTGCAAGATTCCAGAGGAGCTCAAGATTGACAGAGTTCTGCAATCACTCCCTCCTAGCTACAAAGGTTTTGTAGTTACTCATAATCAAATTGGTTTCACTGATACGATAACCGAGCTCTTCGCTAAGCTAAAAGCCGCGGAGGTGGACATCTAGAAAGATAATCATGTGTTGATGGTCAACAAGCCCCCCAGCTTTAAGAAAGGTAAGGGTGCAAAGAAGTCCTTCAAGAAGGGCAGCAGCAAGCGCGTTGCCCCTGCTGAGAAGAAGCTCAAGTCTATACCTAAGCCGGACACTGAGTGCTTCTATTGCAAGGACAAGGGTCACTGGAAGCGTAACTGCCCGAAGTACTTAGCGGACAAGAAGGCTGGCAGCATCAAAGGTATATTTGATATACATGTTATTGATGTTTTCCTTACTAGACCTCTTTGTAGTGCCTGGGTATTTGATACTGGTTCAGTTGCTAATATTTGTAACTCGAAACAGGAGCTACGGAATAGACGGCGGCTAGCAAGGGATGAGGTGACAATGCGCGTTGGCAACGGATCAAGAGTTGATGTGATGGCCATCGGCATGCTCTCCTTAGTTTTACCTTCGGGGTTAGTTTTAAACCTTAATAAATGTTATTATGTGCCTGCGTTGAGCATGAACATCATATCTGGATCGTTTTTATTGCAAGACGGTTATTCATTTAAATCGGAGAATAATGGTTGTTCTATTTATATGAGTAACATCTTTTATGGTCATGCACCTGCTATGAATGGTTTATTTCTTATGAATCTCGAAAGCAATGAAACACACATCCATAACATTGAGGCTAAGAGATGCAAGGTAGATAGTGATAATACGACTTATTTGTGGCACTGCCGTCTAGGTCATATTGGTGTAAAACGCATGAAGAAACTCCATTCTGATGAACTTTTGGAGTCTCTTGATTTTGAATCATTTGACACGTATGAACCATGCCTCATGGGCAAGATGATCAAAACCCCATTCTCCGGAATGATGGAGCGAGCAACGGACTTGTTGGAAATCATACATACCGATGTATGCGGACCAATGAGTGTTTCGACGCGCGGTGGATATAGCTATTTTCTCACTTTTACTGATGACTTAAGTAGATATGGGTATATCTATTTAATGAAACATAAATCTGAAACATTTGAAAAGTTCAGAGAATTTCAGAACGAAGTAGAAAACCATCGTAACAGAAAAATTAAATTTCTACGATCCGATCGTGGAGGTGAATATTTGAGTTATGATTTTCTCACGCATCTTAAAGGAAGCGGAATTGTTTCGCAACTCACGCCACCCGGAACACCACAGCGCAATGGTGTGTCTGAACGCCGGAATCAAACTTTATTAGATATGGTGCGATCGATGATGTCTCTTACAGATTTGCCGTTATCATTTTGGGGTTATGCATTAGAAACCGCTGCATTCACTTTAAATAGGGCACCATCTAAATCCATTGAGACGACACCGTATGAACTGTGGTTTGGTGTTAAACCTAAGTTGTCGTTTCTTAAAGTTTGGGGATGCGAAGCCTACGTCAGGAAGTTGATGCCGGACAAGCTCGAACCCAAAGCAGAGAAATGCGTGTTCATAGGATACCCTAAGGAAACGATTGGGTATACCTTCTATCACAGATCTGAAGGCAAAGTGTTTGTCGCAAAGAACGGATCCTTTCTTGAGAAGGAGTTTCTCTCGAAAGAAGTGAGTGGGAGGAAAGTAGAGCTAGACGAGGTTATTGAACCTTCTCTTGAGTTGGAGAGTAGCGCAACACCTGAAATTGTTCCAGTGCCGTCTGCACCAACAATAGAGGAAGCTAATGACAAGGATCATGAAGCTTCGGACGATGCTGCTACTGAACGTCGCAGGTCGACAAGGTCGCGTGCCCCTCCTGAGTGGTACGGCAACCCTGTCTTAACTGTCTTGTTAGTAGACAACAGTGAACCTGCGAACTATGAGGAAGCAATGATGAGCCCAGACTCTGAGAAATGGCTAGAGGCCATGAAATCCGAATTGGGATCCATGAGCGAAAACCAAGTATGGACTTTGGTGGACCCTCCTAGCGACCGAAAGGCCGTTGAGTGCAAATGGATTTTCAAGAAGAAAATGGACGCGGATGGTAATGTTACTGTCTATAAAGCTCGACTTGTTGCGAAAGGTTTTCGACAAGTTCAAGGTGTTGATTACGATGAGACTTTCTCTCCCATAGAGATGTTTAAGTCCATTCGGATTTTATTAGCAATTGCTGCGTTTCATGATTATGAAATATGGCAGATGGATGTCAAGACTGCGTTCCTCAATGGCAACATTGATGAAGAGTTGTATATGATGCAACCCGAAGGTTTTGTAGATCCTAAGGATGCTGATAAGGTGTGCAAACTTCAGCGTTCCATTTATGGACTGAAGCAAGCATCTCGGAGTTGGAACCTTCGTTTTGATCAAGTGATCAAGAGCTTTGGGTTTGTTCCAAATTGCTACGAAGCTTGTATCTACAATAAAGTGAGTGGGTGCTCAGTGACATTTTTGGTACTATATGTGGATGACATATTGATTATTGGAAATGACATTGACATGCTTAACGATGTGAAGAGTTATTTGAACAAATGTTTTTCAATGAAAGACCTAGGGGAAGCTGCTTATATATTGGGCATCAAAATCTATAGAGATAGACAAAGACGCCTGATAGCTTTAAGCCAAAGTACATACCGAGACAAAGTTCTGAAAAGGTTCAGAATGGATAAGGCAAATAAAGGTTCAGTGCCTATGTTGTCAGGTAAGATATTGATCAAGGCTCAGTGTCCAGCTACGGTAAACGATAGAGAAGCTATGAGCAAAGTGCCTTATGCCTCGGCCATAGGTTCTATCATGTATGCCATGCTGTGTACTAGACCGGATGTGTCCAATGCTCTTAGTTTGACGAGCAGATACCAAAGTGATCCAAGAGTGGAACACTGGACAACCGTGAAGAACATCCTAAAGTATTTAAATAGGACTAAAGAAATGTTCTTAGTCTATGGAGGTGATGAACAACTCATCGTAAAAGGTTATGTCGACGCTAGTTTTGACATCGACAAGTATGATTCTGAATCTCAGACATGATACGTTTATATTTTGAATGGAGGAGCTATGAACTGGAGAAGCTGCAAGCAAAGCATGATCGCGGGATCTACAGTAGAAGCGGAATACATGGCTGCTGTAGAAACGTCTAGTGAAGGAGTTTGGATCAGGAACTTCATCACTGAGCTTGGTGTGGTTCCAAGTGCCTTGGACCCACTGGAGATATTGTGTGACAACACTGGCGACATAGCACTGGCTAAGGAACCAAGATATCATCCAAAGACCAAGCATATCAACTGCAAGTTTCATATAATTCGAGATTATATAACAGATGGAGATCTGAAGATTAGCAAAGTACATACGGATCTGAATGTCGCAGATCCGTTGACTAAACCTCTTCCACGAGCAAAACATGATCAGCACCTTAGTGCCATGGGTGTTATATTGTTGCCAGATGTAAACTAGATTATTGACTCTAGTGCAAGTGCGAGATTGTTGGAATTATGCCCTAGAGGCAATAATAAAGATGTTATTATTATAATTCTTGTTCATGATAAAGTTTATATTCCATGCTAGAATTGTATTAAGCGGAAACTTTGATACTTGTGTGGTTTATGAACAACACCGTGTCCCTAGTATGCCTCTATGGACTAGCTCATTGATTAATGATGGTTAAGGTTTCCTAACCATGGACATGAGTTGTCAATTAATAATGAGATCATGTCATTGGGAGAATGATATGATGGACAGACCCAAATCAAGCAGAGCAATTAGATCGTGTCATCGTGTTCATCTTTGCGAAGCTTTTTCTTATGTCAAATATTGTATTCCTTAGACCATGAGATAATGCAACTCCCTGGTATCGGAAGAAAGCTTTGAGGTCATCAAACGTCATCCTATGAGAGGGTGATCATAAAGGTGTCTCTCAGGTGATCGGAAAGTACCTGTTGGGTTGTATGTATCGAGATGGGATTTGTCCCTCCCAAGTCGGAGAGATATACTTCGGGCCCACTCGGTAATCGATATCAACACCGCTTGCAAGCACGTGGTTAAGGAGTTAACCACAAAGTGATATCGGATTACGGAATGAGTAAAGTACTTGCTGTGAACGAGATTGAACTAGGTATGCCGATACCGACGATCGAATCTCGGGCAAGTAAAATATCGTGCGACGAAGGGAATTTATATATATGGGATTAATTGAATCCTAGCATCGTGGTTCTTCCGATATGATCATCGATGAGTATGTGGGAGTCAATATGGGTTTCCAGACCCCGCTGTTGATTATTGATAGAAGATCATGTCTGCATATTCTCGAACCCGTAAGGTCACACACTTAACGTGTCTCGACGCTAGGATAGAATGGATAATTGGTTTATGAGTTTTTGTTCGGAGTCTCAGATGAGATCCAGGACATCACGAGAGGTTGCGGAATGGTTTGGAGAATAAGATTCATATAAGGGAAAGAAGTTTTTGGATTTCGGAATTGTTCGGTATTGTACCGGAAGCTTCTACAACCTTCCGGAGTGGGACCAACGTGGCCCCACTTGTCGTGGGGGCATGGGCCTACGAGGGAGTGCCCTGGACGCATTGGGCCAGGGGCACAAGGCCCCATAGGCCCAGCCGGCCAAGCCCTAGGGGAAACCCTAGGGAGAGCTTCTAGAAGGGGGGAAACTTGCCCCCAACTCCTCCCATGTGGCCGCCGGCCCTAGGCTTGGAGGAGGGGCAAGGGGGTAGCCGGCTAGCCCTCTATATAAAGAGGGAAGGGGCGCACCCTCCCCCCACACCTCCTCAAAAACCCTAGCCGCCTAGTTGGTGCCCTCCTCTCTCTCTCTCTATCTCTCTCTCTCTCCCTCTCTCTCTCTCCCGACTGCGCGTAGGCGAAGCCCTGCCGCAGAAACTCTCCACCTTTGCACCACGCCGTCGTGTTGTAGATCCAATCTATCTCTCCACCGCACTTGCTGGACCGAGGAAGGAGGAGACGTCGAGGTGCCGTACGTATGCATCTCTCGGAGGCATCGCCACTTGCGGTGTTGGATCAGATCGGATCGCGAGGAGGAGAAGGCTAGTACGACTACATCAACCACGTTCCGTCAAACGTTCCGCTGTGCGAATCTTCAAGGGTATGAAGATATCATCTATCCCCCTCGTTGTTTGCATCTCCTAGATTAGATCTTGGCTTTCCCGTTCGCATCCGTAGAATTTTTTTGATTTACTATGATGTGAAACCCTTCAAAACCCCCATAACTTGTTAGTACTAGTTTGCGAGTAATTAAAGAGTACTCATGGCTTTGTCCCTGGCTATTCCCGTGGCCAGACTATGAAGAGGAGTACCAGGATGATGGACCCCAGGAAGGTTACGACAACTAGGATCATCTCCCATCGTCAGCATTGCCTGTGACCCCGAAGATGGAGCTTCGCCTACACTACCTTTAATATTACGTTATTCCGTTGCTTGATTGTATTAAGAACTGGATCATGAGATCCTTATTTGTGTAAGACCTTATGTATGGTTTGTAATGGATGATGTACTGTGGTATCCAAATCTGTTATGTCTCGCAAAAATGGTAATCCTGGGATTGCGATGTATGGCATAATAGGCATCTGAGATTAAAAATCCGGGTGTTGACAAGTTGGTATCAGAGCCATCCTGACCATAGGAGACCCTAGTTAGACTGGACGTTTGAATCAAAAACTTAATTTCAAAACCAAAAGAAACAAATATTTACAAAAACTTATTCCCATTCTTATCACTTTGATTCTTTCATGAAAATTCATGTTCCTCAAAAACTCTTGCAAAATACATAAAATTTGACACACTTGATCACTCTACTAACTTACTCATCCTATACTCTTATAGATGGACGTGAAGTACATCAAGTTTTATCAGTTGGGGAAAGGAGGAGACCCCATCTTTGAGCGGGATTAGGACCAGCTTTTGGAACTTCTGGAGCATCCACACCCCGAGTTCTTCGGAGCTCAGCTCAATGATCAAGGAGGAGAAGATCTGCAGTGGCTAATTGTTGCAAGTCTCCGAGGAAAAATTGAACCTCCCACTGCAGAGGGAATTCAGTTCACCTTAAAAGAAAACAACTGGCTCAATGGACTTGCCAGGACCATGCAGGAAGCTCTTGCCCGTCTATGTGGGCAGAGTATCAACCAGATCAAGGGTACCCGCTTTGAGTTCTTTCCAAGGCGTGATGCTATGGGACAACCACTAGAAGCCCCATACCACCCCGAGCTGAAGACTCAGTTGGACCACCTTAGCTTCATGATGTACGATCGTCAGCAGGAGTTGGACAATGCCCGTGATTACTCCAACCACAAGTCCGCCATCATCAAGACGAATTATCAGACCATCGCCATGCTAGCGAAGGATCACAAATCTTGTCGCCGCCAGCTCGACAAGGAGCGCATCATTGCCCGTCTTCGCCACCGTATCTCGGATTTGGAGGAGACCATCCACGAGAGAGACATGCAATTGGAGGAAAGGGAGAATGCCGGAGAAGATCTTCATGGAGACCCCTACTCCTATCTCAGCGATGAGGATGATTTTCTGGAGGATCAGGCCATGGACTTCTTCACCGATGAGGATGATTTTGCCTTCATCGATGACGATGAGGATGATGAGGATGATGACTACACCGAATCCGAGGAGTAGTAGCACTTGAGCACTAGCATAGTGAATTATATTCGGTCCCACTGTATCGTAGTTTCCAGAATGGTTCTTAAAACCATCTGTTTTCCTTTGTTGTGGTGTGTGTTGTATGGTGTGCTATGAATGAATGAATGAAAAGCAAGTTGCTAGAAAATCTGAGTGAAACTTTAAAAACTTTTCAAAGTCCCTGAACCTTAGAAATTTCCCTCTTTTCTCATGATCGATCTCAATCTTCAGATGCCTCGTGGAGGAAGTGGTTCATCCCCGGACCCGATGTTGCAGATCCTGCAAATGTTGGTTTCTGACCGCGAAGTTGAAAGAGCCGAACGTCAAGCCAACCTAGCCACCCTTCAGCAGATAGCTCAGCTGGCCCACAACAATCAAGGCCAAGGAAATCAGGACAACCATGGATCTAAGCTCAAGAATTTCCAGAACACCAACCCACCTATTTTCACTAAGTCGGAAGAGCCCTTAGATGCAGATGATTGGCTGCAAACCATGGAAAACAACCTCGAAGTCGCTGGAGTGGAAGCTAACGAGAAAGTTCTGTTCGCCACCCACTATCTAGCCGGAGATGCAAGAGCATGGTGGAACAGCGTTCGTGCAATGACCGGAGGACATATGATGACCTTGGAGGAATTCAAGGTCAAGTTCAGCAGAACCCATGTGCCACCGGGTTTGATCAAGAGAATGAGAGATGAGTTCAGAGAACTGAAGCAAGGAAGGATGGCCGTAGTGGAATACCGTGACAAATTCTTGTAATTAGCTAGGTATGCCCCGGATGAGATCGACACTGAAGCCAAGAAGAAAGAAAGATTCTTGAATGGTCTGCACGATGAGATGCAGACAGTGTTGGTCAATATCCCCTTTGCAGATATTGAAGCCCTTGTCGACTCTGCCATCCATATGGAAGGAAAGATCAACCAAGCCAATGAGAACCGCAAGCGCCGCATGATGCATCATCCAGGAACCCATCATACCCCAAAGTATCGCCCCAACCCATCTCCAGGATTTGCCCCGAGAACCAACAGACCCCCGATGAACCGTCTGACCTATCCCAACCGTGGAAACCCAAGGCCCGGAGGAAATCACAACAACCCAGGCAACTCTAGCAATTTCAACCGTGCATCACCCAAGTTCAACAACAACAATGCTGCCGCCAACACCAATACTGCCCCGAGGACTGGAAGCAATGTTGTGCCTGTTGCAGCAAAGGACAAGTCGCAAGTGACTTGTTATGACTGTGGAAATAAGGGTCACTACTCCAATGAGTGCCCCAAGAAGAATGCCGCAGCCCCCAATGCAAATGCCCCAGCTCAGCAGCAGCGTCGTGTTCAGCTCGGAAGAAGGTTTGCCCCAGGGAACTCGCTCAACCGCAGTGGCCGTCTTTTTCTCATGCATGCTGAAGAAGCTCAGGAAGCGCCAGACATCGTGCTGGGTATGTTTTCTGTTAATTCAGTACTCGCTAGAGTGTTGTTTGATTCTGGTGCATCGCATTCATTTGTCACCGAAGAATTTGCATGCACTAGTAAGATTCAACCAACCAAACTGAAGCATGTTATGATTGTTCAAATCCCCGGTTCAACCACAAAAGCTAGGCAAATCTGCAAAGCCGTCCCTATCCAAATCCATGGCATAGATTTTTATGCTAATCTGATAGTACTCGGAATTAAAGGTTTGGAAGTAGTACTAGGAATGGATTGGATATCCAAACATAAAGGATTAATTGACTGTGCCAAGAAAGCCATAAACATGACCAGTACAGCCGGAATATCAGTCGAGCATGTATCTGAAACCTTACCTCGTCAATTCCAGTGCAACAAGAGTATAGCCCAACCTACCATTGACCAAGTCCGGGTAGTCTGTGAATACCCCGATGTATTTCTAGATGTTTTGCCCGGTATGCCCCTATATCGGGATATCGAGTTTATCATTGAACTAATCCCCGGAACAGGACCCATATCCCAGAGACCATATAGTATGAACCCGTCTGAACTAGCAGAACTGAAGAAGCAACTAGATGCCATGTTGGAAATTGGATTGATTCAACCAAGTGCGTCACCATGGAGATCAACTGTCTTGTTTGTGGACAAGAAAGATGGAGGTAACCGTTTGTGTACGGATTATCAGAAGTTGAATGATGTCACTATCAAGAACAAGTACCCATTGCCCAAGATAGAAGATTTGTTTGATCAGTTGACCGGTGCCAAAGTGTTTTCTAAGATTGATCTTAGAACTGGCTATCATCAACTCAAGATTTGCGCAGAGGATATTCCCAAGACTGCTTTTACCACCAGATATGGATTATACGAGTATACTGTCATGTCTTTTGGATTAACCAATGCCCCCGCTTATTTCATGAATCTCATGAATAAGATTTTTATGGACTTCCTGGATAAGTTTGTCGTTGTTTTCATCGATGACATTCTGATTTATTCCAAATCAGAAGAAGAACATGAGCTACACCTAAGGACCATTCTTAGAACCCCTAGAGAGCATCAGTTGTATGCCAAGTTTAGCAAATGTGAATTCTGGTTACAGGAGGTAGGATTCCTCGGTCACATTGTATCAGCCAGAGGAATTGCCGTTTACCCTGCAAAGGTGAAAGATGTCGAAGATTGGCAAGCCTTAACCACTCAAACCCAAGTTTGTGCATTTCTCGGATTGGCGGGATACTACCGCAAGTTCGTAGAAGGATTCTTGAGTATCGCCAGACCCATGACCCAATTGCTGAAGAAGGACAAGAAGTTTGAATGGACGGACAAATGTGAAGCGAGTTTTTAAGAACTCAAGAGGAGATTGATTTCAGCCCCAATCTTAATCATGCTGGATATCACAAAGCCCTTTGACGTGTATTGTGATGCATCCAAGATCGGTCTCGGATGTGTGCTAATGCAAGAAGGCAAAGTTATATCTTATCTATCTCGACAACTGAAACAACATGAGCAAAATTACCAAACCCATGACCTCGAGCTCGCAGCCGTAGTTCTAGCCCTGAAGACATGGAGGCATTACCTGATGGGAAACCGTTGTGAGATTTATTCGGATCACAAGAGCCTAAAGTATATATTCACTCAGAAGGAGATGAATATGAGGCAGAGAAGATGGATTGAGCTAATCAAGGATTATGATCTGGACATTCACTATCACCCCGGTAAAGCCATCGTGGTAGAAGATGCCCTTAGCAGATTGTCGTGCCGCTTGAACTCCATGATTTTGATGGAGCAACCAAGTCTGCACAAATACATGGAAGATTTCCGAATGGAATTAGTGAGTGAAGGATTTTTGGCTAGCATAGAACTTCAACCCACTTTGATCAGCCAGATCAAGGAGGCGCAGAAAGGAAATGCTAGTATCGACGGAATCAAGCGTCGTATCGGTACAAGCAAAGTACCCGGATTCACGAAAGACGAAGAAGGAGTTCTGTGGTACAAAGGATGCCTTTGTGTACCGGTAGATTCTGAGTTGAAAGAAGTTATTCTCAAGGAGGCTCATGATACTCTTTATTCTATCCACCCGGAGGAACGAAGATGTATCAAGATTTGAAAGAACAATTTTGGTGGCATAAGATGAAGAGAGAAATCGGAAGCTATATTGCCAAGTGTGATATATGTCAGCGAGTCAAGGCGGGACATCAAAGACCCGCTGGATTGTTGCAACCATTGCAGATTCCGGAATGGAAATGGGATTTCGTTGGAATAGACTTTATCACCGGATTACCTACTTCTAGTAGGGGAAATGACTCTATCTGTCATAGTGGACATATTGTCCAAAGTCGCCCATTTCTTACCAGTCAAGACCACATATCAGAGTTTGAAGCTAGCGGAGTTATACATCGCTAGAATCGTCAGTTTGCACGGAGTCCCCAAGAACATTGTATCGGATCAAGAAACTCAGTTTACCTCGAGATTCTGGAAGAAAGTCCAAGAAGGTTGTAGCACCCCGGGTAAATCCACAACTAAAAAAATCGCTGTGTTTTTGTTTTGTGCATCATCATGACATCATCATGCATATTATTAATTTTGCCTCAAACTATTTTGCAAAGTCTATTTTTGTTTTCCTTGATACCTGCGTCTTATTTCAAATCAAACCCCCAAACCCTTCCGGATATTTTGTTTGCCTAAATCTATTATAAAAATAAAACAATAAAAATATTTTTTTTTATATAAACCTAGGGGAGGCAGACATTCGGTCAGGCCCAAAGGCCCAACCAAAGTCCACGTACAACCCAGAAAATAAAACCCTAAACCTACCCTAGACCTAACCCTAATCCCTACCTGCCCTATCCAATTCCCCACCCCACACTACCCAGCAGCCGCCGCCACTACCCGGTCCACCCCGTCAACGCGCCCTCCCTCACGATCGTGGCCCACCTCCCCATCGCTCCACCCCCACTCCCGTGTCTCTCCTCGAGACTCCCGCATCCCCGCCGCCCATCCTCCCCAGAAAAACCGTCGCCGCCAACGACCCTGTCGTCAGGGCTGCTCCCCCTCCCGTCGCCCTCCCTCTCCCCGGTCGAGCACGTTGCTAGGAGCTCGCCCTTCCCCAAGCTCTGCCCTACAGGCGTCGCTCCTTCCTTCCATCGACCCCATCGCCCCGGACCCCCGCGCCTCCCGAGGTCTATCTCGCCAGCGCCGCAGGCCCCCCACTCCTCGCCTCCCGTGCTCATGCGCACCCCATCGGCGTGGCCGACCCCTATCACCGCCTCTCTCCCCCTTTGCAACGGTGCTACTCGCCGGCATCGATCTCCGTCATCATGCGCCTGACCCTCGTCGTCTTTTCGCGCAGCCGTCTTGTCGGCCAGCATCTCCCTTGGGCCCACCACTATCAGGCCGCGCCGACATCCCTGCTTCCACCTTGTCATCGTGTCGCCCAGGACCGAACTTCGGTTGTTGTCGCGCGTCGCATCCTCCCCCTGCAACCAGGCGCCGCCGTCCTCACCTCCACTCCGCAGCGGCCCCTGCCTCGGCGGACTTCTCTCAGTGACCGCCCATGCTCCAGCTACCCCACCAGCCCGCCCCTCCCTCTAACGGACGAGGCCTCCTGCAGCCCTCGCGGGCCTCTGTTCCAATCAATGTATGGAACTTGTCTA
The DNA here is from genome assembly GCA_916181665.1 of Avena sativa. Classification (NCBI taxonomy): domain Eukaryota; kingdom Viridiplantae; phylum Streptophyta; class Magnoliopsida; order Poales; family Poaceae; genus Avena; species Avena sativa. The sequence continues at coordinate 156,178,899 of OV702294.1, read as the reverse complement.
TCTTCAGCTTCGTGGTATGTGCCATTGTTCTGTTTTGGTTAATTCCTTTTGGATCCTACATGTGTACCCGAGAAGAATGATGCGGAGATGTGGTGATCAATGTGTGGCTATCTATTCTAGGTGTGCCGATCCCCCAGTAAATTTGGGCAAGATCTTCGAGTCTACGAGGCCAACCCAAGGGCGACATCTTCAAAGGTCGGACAAGGCATGACTCAAGAATACCGACGCTAATCCAAGATCAACGACGACACTCGTAACCGGAACCCGAAGGTGAAGGCGATGCCCCCCAAGATCTGCTTCACGAAACCCCGAAGCCCGATCCTGGAATCCGAGACCGAACCCAAACCCTCGGCGAACCCAAGATCGTCGAACCACCATGTGTGACCCCTTTTTCCAAGACCTATTTTATAAATGATATATTAATTGTTGCATATTAAATTGTTCATGCTTGCACTCATATCATGGGGTTTGGGAGCATCATGCCGATTCACCTAATAATTAATATGGAGTCCATATGCGGGCGAATCTAGTCTAATATTGGTCCATTTAAAATTGTGTAGCGAACCGATGATATATTTGGCCATGTTCAAACAACATTTAAATTGAGGGATATCTAAACAATATGAACTTAATAAATAATTGTCGGGACCCCGGTTCCACTTAATATGGCCTAATTGCATCGCACCTTTGACATGTCATACATCATACATGCCTCATGCCCGATCTTCTGCCGTAGTATTAAATAGTACATCCGGTGTTTCTTCTAGTGTTTCGCTTCTTCACGGAGTAGGCCTATGAGTTGATGCGAGAGTCGACCCGATCTTCGGATGAACTTTCAACAATGTTTTCCAGGCGAGCATTCTCCCCCTTTCTACCTATCTTACTTTTATAGTCTTTATTTCCTCCTGTTGATCTATTGCTATCTGTGTTGCGATGCTCTAGTTTTCGTACCCGTGATATTCCTTGCAGCCTTATATTGCCTTGGACACATCCTATTACCTGTTGTCTGGTAGATAGTCGGCCTTGTGTGTCGTAGTTGCTTGCTCAAGTGCTGTTGCGTGTCGTCAAGTACCACAATTGTTGGAAGACTGCCATATGCTTTATGTTGGAGATGATCATGACTTTAATTACTGTTTAATAACTAAAATTGAAGTAAGTAAATAATGCAGAGGCGAAGGTGGGCAATAGATGTTATTTGGTTTTTAACCGTCCACTTGTGTCCCGTAGGACCCCGAGTACTTGATACCTGTTCTTTGAATACTCGCACTATCCGCATGTGGGACCATGAATCCCCCTAGCCAGAGCTTGAGTCATATTTATTTCTTGGGGCCACAAAGTAGTTTGGGGCTTTATTACTATCCTGTACTTATGCCATGCTTTACTGCTTAATTACGATTGCGCGTGGAGCGCCTGTACTGTTTAGGAACAAATGTGGAATGTTTTCGCGGTATCGACAAGCCCAGTCACACTTTCGGGTTCCCGGTCGTTTACAGCCATTGGCACAAACCTCTGGGTCCGTCTCGGAGCTGGCCAACTTCGTCGCGGGTAGCTTGGTGGGGTGGCCCCCTGAAATTTATATGAATCTTGCAATTGCTCTGTCGTGATGCCTCGTTGGGTTTTTATTGGTTTTTCTCGAGGTTGATTGTGCGTGTGTTGCTATTTGTGCCCCCTGCAGGGTAAAACTTTCTGAAAGCCGTGTCCGCGGTTATGGACGACTTGGAGCACAGTATCTCGATCATAGACAACTATAACTAAAGTAGTGCTATAAATTTGACTTTATAATGACTAGTAATTAGCTTCACTATAATGGAATGGCTAAATAAAAGTGCCAACAATTGCTGGTTTGGGTTGTCGCCTGTTACCATTGTATCTGACTAGTAAGTATTACAACTATAACGGAATGGCTAGATAAAAGTACAAACAACTACTGGGTTTTGGGATGCCTCATGCTATATGTATCTGACTAGTAAGTACTACAACTACAACGGAATGGTTAACTAAAACTGCCCACTGCTTATTATATCAGGATGACTCATGCTATCTATATCTGACTAGTAATTGCCGCAACTATAACGGAATGGATAAAACTGCCAACTGTGTGAGTTCCTCGGTTGACCTTTCTCGTTTGGTCTCGAGGGGGAAATACCAGGATGGGTATGCTTGGTGATAGTTTCAGGTTGGATCCGAATAGGTCTTTCTTATCCCTATCTGATAGTCGCCAGTTGTATTAAGTCTCTATAGGTTGATTAGTGCATGCTGCGCTGCTGCTTCAGTCCACCATACCTATGTAGGCGAGGACCGCCGAATACTAGTCTCGCTGTGTACTGGCCTCAGTACTGACCGCTCTCTTTTTCCTTTGCCCTTTGTCGGCACCCCTATTGTTTAAGCAGGTTTTGAGATCGACGTCGTTAGCAGGGTTACCCTTCCGGCTTGGCCTGGGCAGGGTTATGGATGCCATTGGTTATTCTTCAGGGCTCTTAGCCCAATTTGCATCTTGTCCGTACTCGGACGCTGTATCATTTTAAAGGTGATTTGGATCTTTGTATTGTATATCTGTATTCTTGACTCATGGAGTCGTTGTTGTATATATCTTTCTGTGGGTTCCATCATGGACTATTGTGTAATGATATTACTTCGTTTTCCACCCGCACGAAAGTGCCTGGTGGGCACCTTTGAATCGTTTCTATGCGGGTTTGGCGGGAATCGCTGGAACCTACATAGGGTCGATTCCGAGGGTGTTACAAAGGTTTAGGAACCCGACTAGATTTCAGCACAGCTTATCACCCTCAGACCGACGGACAAACAAAGCGAGTAAATCAAATACTCGAAGACATGTTGAGAGCATCTGTGTTAGAGTATGGATCAAAATGGGAAGATTGTCTACCGTTCGCAGAATTTTCATACAACAATAGTTATCAAGCTAGTTTGCAAATGGCCCCATTTGAATTCATGTACGGAAGGAAGTGTCGCACCCCCTTTGAACTGGTCGGAAGTAGGAGAGAGTCAGATTTTCGGACCCGACATCCTACGAGAAGCAGAAGAGAAGGTTCACAAAATTCGTGAGCACCTCAAGACCGCCCAGTCCAGACAGAAGAGTTACGCCGACAAGAGACGTCGATACCTCGCTTTCAATATCGGAGATTTTGTGTATCTGAAAGTATCGCCATTGAAGGGAATGCAGCGTTTCCAACTGAAAGGAAAGTTAGCCCCAGATATATCGGGCCCTTCAAGATTCTGAACCGTCGAGGAGAAGTGTCGTATCAATTGGAACTACCCGAAGAGATGTCAGCCGTGCACAATGTGTTCCATATCTCATTACTTTGCAAGCGCCTCGAAGTTCCAGAGAAGACAGAAGTGTTCAAGAACATTGATCACCGGACCATAAAAATCAACGATGACCTGACCTATCCCGAAGTGCCCATCCGTATTTTGGAAGAAGCTTTCAGAACTACCAGAACCCGAAGCATCAAGTTTCTCAAGATTCAGTGGAGCAACCACACAGAAGAGGAAGCTACCTGGGAGCGTGAAGATCACATCAGGACAGAGTTTCCCGATCTCTTCAAATCCTAGGTAATCTTTTTCGTCCTTTTTCAAATCTCGGGACGAGATTTTGTTAAAGGGGGAAAGGTTTGTAACAACCCAAAAATATTAAACTTGGATCATCAAACTCTAATCATCAAAATTAGGGTTAACAAAAACTTTTCCAATTAAAAATATGAAAGCATTCATATGTGTGTATTAAAATTTGGATTCTTTTGAATTGTCATGGTTCTATGTTTCTTTGCTTGTAAAATGATTCTTAGGTGAAATAAACATCATCTAAACAATCCCCAAACTTTTCCCAAAGACAAACAACTCAAAATGAATAAATTAAGTGAATGGTCACTTTGGCCAAATTAACTCCCATGCCTACTTTGGCTATCTCTAATTTTCAAAAATCAACATAAACATGTATGGATCTTTGCACCCCTTATTAGTACTCATAATAAGGTACCAAGGCCCACTTCGTGATCATCCAAAAACATTCAAATGCTAAGTTTAAATGACAGTTTAAAATTGAATCTATCTCATATGGGAAGATCCCACTATTTCAAAAACCACTCAAACAAGCTCAATTTTCAAAACCCAAGCACAGACAGAATCCTCAACACATGCATAGCACATCCACCAAAAATCTTTTCAAAATTCAAAAATAAAGTTCTTGCAGCCATTTCATCAAACAGGTTGCAGATTCAAATCAACCAAATCAAAAACACTATTTTGAGCAGTGTTTTGGCCAACCTTATTCCCTCTCTGGTTGCAACTAGTCTTAGTAGATCATCTAGCACCTTTAACTAACCTCTAGCACCACTGTGAGCTTGCCATTGCCATCAATGGTGAGCAGGCCGAGCCGCACCATGTCACCCCAGTGTGGACAGCAAGCTAGGAGAAGAACTAGCCGTGCCCACCTTGTCTAGCATGCAGCCCATGCCTCACCGCCCCTCTCGACCAGCCCTAGCTCGAAGACAGAGACCAGAACTGCTAGGAACACCGCGCCCACGCTGCTGTCGACCATGCCGACGCGCACCCCAGAGCACACACCGTTCCCACGCAACCCGACCACCTTGAGCCCTTGCCGCTCGCGAGCATGCACCCCACCGTCTCAGGAGACCACCAGACATGTTCGTTTCATCGCCCATACCCCGTAGCCACTACTCGCCGCGGAGTTTGCCGCCTCTGCCTCCCAGATCACCGCACGTTCCCGACCAATTGCCACCGCCCCTAAGCTCGCATTCAAATTCTAGAGCATCGCCAGGAGACCGCCTGTCGATCGCCAACAGCAGCCATGCCTCTAGACGCCCGTAGCCATGTCGCCACCATCGCCTGCCCATCCCTCTCGGTCTCCCTGTCGAGCCTATAATGAAGGGAATATGCCCTGAGAGGCAATAATAAAGTGTTTATTATGTGTATTCCAAGTATATGATAGATGTTTATTTTACATGCTATAATTGTATTAATACGGAAACATTAATACATGTGTGTTTAATAAACAAACAGAAAGTTCCTAGTTATGCCTCTCTCATAAACTAGCTCGTTGATTAACAAGATGATCAAGGTTTCCTGATCATGGACATTGGATGTTGTTAATAACGGGATCACAACATTAGTGTAATGGTGTGATGAACATTCATCCGAAGTATAGCATTACGATCAAAGTCATTGAGTTTATATTGCTATAACAACTTACGAAGTGATCCTAATCCTTAGACCATGAGATCATGTCAATCACTAACACCGGAAGAGTTTCTTGATAACATCAAACGTCACACCGTAACAGGGTGATTATAAAGATGGATTCAGAACTAATAAAGTGTTATGTTGAGGCTCATGGATCGAGAGTGGAATTTCTTCATCTCGATGACGGATAGATATACTCTGGGCCCTCTCGGTGATATCACATTGATTAGCTTGCAAGCAAGTGATTTGATCACTAGAATGTTATATCACGGGAACGATAAAAGAGTGCATGTCGGTAACGAGATCAAACTAGGTATGGAGATACCGATGATCGAATCTCAGACATGTAATATATCGTGAAACAAAGGGATTAAGATACTAGCGTAAAAGGTTCCGACGATCACAAGAAAGTCATCGTTGAATGTGTGGGAGTCAGTATGGGTCTCCAGATCCCGCTTCTGATTATTGATCCGAGAGGGGTGTCGATCATGTCCGCATTATTCACGAACCGTAGGGTGACACACTTAAGAGACACCGACATCCAATTGGATCAAAAGTTTCATGCCGAAAGAATGAACAAGTGTAGGAATTTATTTCACTAGATACCGAAACAGGTTTTCGGGTGAAATTGCATAAAGTGGTTATGCATGTGAAATGGAATTCTAGCAAGGGGTTATTTGTGAATGTTTGTCATTAAAGTAATTGACAAAATTCTGAATAAAATAAAAGAGTTTTATTTAATGAGAGTTTGCATTAAATTTGGTGGAAATTTAATGGGAATTTGAGTGGACTTTTGAGTGGAGGGAATTTAAAGGACTTTTGTGAGTGGAGTGTCCACCCACATGAAGAGGGGAGGGCAAGGGGCAGCCCCCATGCGCCGGCCACTCCCTTGGGGTCCCCCCCTCCTCCTATAAAAGGAGCCCCCCTCCTCACTTGTCTCTCACACCTCCTCGTGAAGGATCTCTCTCCCCCTCTAGAATTTATCCCCCATGGTCTCGGACTAGCGAGATACATGTTCCCGGTGCCTATTCCGCAAGAAAGAGTTGTGCTTTTGCTGCATCCCTAGAGCAAGGAGGCGGAGGTTGCTCGGTGCCTCGAACGTGTGTGCGAGCACAGATGCGCTGCTGATTTGCGGCGCTAGGACTTCCTCTCGATCTTGAGATCGGCAAGAGAACGTCTACATCAACCACGAGTTGAACTTGTTAAGCTTTGTCGGTCTTCAAGGGTATGTTCTCTACGGATATACATCCGCCCGTTGTTTGTATCTAGTAGATAGATCTTGGTACATAGTTCACATCGTAGGAAATTTTTTTGTTTTCTATGCTGCGAACCCTATAGTGGTATCAGAGCCGGATCTATGCGTAGATACTTTACACGGGTAGTACACATATGAGTATGTGGGCGATGATGATCATGTTGTTGCTCCTTTGTTGTAATTTTGGATATTGGTGGCATAGTGGGATGAAGTGGCCCGGACAAACTTTACATGTCCTCGCACATGAGACCTGTTCCACGCTTGACATGCAACTAGTTTGCATAAGTGGCTAGCGGGTGTCTGTATCTCCTACTATAGTCAATATCTATTTTGCAAGCGAGTTGTCAACAATTTGGTTATCCTCATTGTGGTTCATGTTCGTAGGTAAGAACGGTTCTATCTCGAAAGCCCTAAGCCACGTAAAACTTACAATAGATAAATTAGAGGCGTCTAGTTTGGATTGTTGCTGTGCTAGTGTTATGATATGGTAGTATTGGAAGTAGAAGTATGAGATGATACTTTTACAACACACATAGCGTGTAAACTCCATAGACCTTGGATTTACACATATAGGTATGATAGTGATCATACCACGATGCACATGATAGAGATCATCTGCGGGAACCATATCATTTCACTAATAAACATGTGATGTTTGATAGCATCTTATATTGCTTGTTTAGCGCTTTGTTAGCATAATAAGATGATCCCTCTTTTAAATATCAAGATAAGAATGTGTTCTTCCTTTAGTATGCACCGATTATGTCTTCGTCGCTCCAAGACATCACGTGATGATCGGGTGTTCTTGGATCCACGACCATATTTCGGGTGTAAAACAATTACACATGCGAATACTAAGGTTCTAACTTGGTGAGCCTAGCATGTACAGACATGGCCTCGGAACACGGACCGAAAGGTTAAGCATGAGTCATATAGTTGATATGATGCCCATTTGATGCTCGCCTTTGAAGCTATACCGACTCACGTGATGATCGGACTTGGTATAGTGGATTTGGTTCATGTAATCACCAAAAAGGCACGAGGGATGTCGTTTTTGAGTGGAAGTTCATTCATAATATGGATTCGTTGAACTCAATCTATCATACACTTAGTCTAAACTTTACAAATTCTGTTGTAGATGGCACCACCTGCTTTTAATTTCAATGTGTTCATGGAGAAAGAGAAACTAGCAATGAACGGTAGCAACTTTACCGAATGGGCCATGAATTTGAGGATTCTCCTCTCTGCTGCACACAAGCAATATGTGCTAGAAGCGCCGTTAGGCCCCCCACCTTTAGATGATGCCCCTGACGAGGAGAAGAATGTCTATCAGACTCGTCAGGAGGACCACAACTAAGTTCATTGCGGCATATTGTATGGGCTAGAGCCGAAACTTCGAAAGCGTTTCGAAAATGGCAATGCATTTGATACAATGGGTGAGTTGAAAATGATTTTCGACACACATGCTGTTGTAGAGAGCTACAACGCTTCAGAAAAGTTCTTTAGCTGCATGATGGAAGAGCACATCTCCGTTAGTGAGCATGTACTCAAGATGTCGGGTTACGCCGATAAGCTTGTGTCCTTGGGAATATCGATTCCCATTGACTTAGGCATCCATCGTGTTCTGCAGTCTCTGCCACCTAGCTATAAGAGCTTCGTGATGAACTATAATATGCAAGGCATGAAGAAGTCTCTCCCCGAGCTTCTGTCAATGCTTAAAACTGTGGAAGTGGAGATCAAAAAGGAACATCAAGTGTTGATGATCAATAGGAACACTGGTTTCAAGAAAGACAAGAAGGGAAGTAAGGGCGGCAAGCCTGTTGCCGTGCCTAAAAAGAAACCCCGAGTTGGACCTAAGTCTGATACTGAGTGCTACTATCGTAAGGGGACTGGCCACTGGAAGCGCAACTGCCCCAAGTATCTGGCAGACAAGAAGGCTGGCAAGGCAAACAAAGGTATATATGATATACATGTTATTGATGTGTACTTGACTAGTGCTCGCAGTAGCACCTGGGTATTTGATGCCGGTTCAGTTGCTAATATTTGTAACTCGAATCAGGGGCTGCGGAACAAGCGACCTCTAGCAAGGGGTGAGGTCAAGATGCGTGTCGGCAATGGATCAAGCGTTGATGTGATCGCCGTCGGAACGCTGCCTCTCCACTTGCCGTCGGGATTACTTATAAACTTGAATAATTGTTATATGGCGCCTGCACTGAGCATGAACATTGTATCTGGATCGTGTTTGATGCGAAGTGGTTATTCATTTAAATCCGAGAACAATGGTTGTTCCATTTATATGAATGAAATCTTTTATGGTCATGCACCGATGATGAATGGTTTATTTCTATTAGATCTCGATGATAATGTTACACATATTCATAATGTTGATGCTAAAAGGATTAAACTTAATGATGATATATCCGCATATATGTGGCACTGCCGTCTAGGTCATATTGGCGTTAAACGCATGAAGAAGCTCCATTCGGATGGACTTTTGGAATCACTTGATTTTGAATCATTTGATACATGTGAGCCATGCCTTATGGGCAAGATGACTAGAACGCCGTTTTCCGGTTCAATGGAACGGGCGACAGATTTATTAGAAATCATACATTCTGATGTATGTGGTCCAATGAGTGTGTCGGCGCGAGGTGGATATCGTTATTTTGTTACTTTCACGGATGATTTGAGTAGATACGGTTATATCTACTTGATGAAACACAAGTCTGAAACCTTTGAAAAGTTCAAGGAATTTCAGAATGAAGTGGAAAGTCATCGTAATAGAAAGATCAAATTTCTACGGTCCGACCGTGGAGGTGAGTATCTAAGTTACGAGTTTAGCACTCACATGAAAGAGTGTGGAATTTTTTCACAACTCACGCCTGCCGGAACACCACAGCGAAATGGTGTGTCGGAACGTCGTAATCGTACTTTATTAGATATGGTTTGATCTATGATGTCTCTGACGGACTTGCCGTTGTCATTTTGGGGTTATGCACTAGAAACTACTGCATTCACTTTAAATCGGGCACCATCTAAATCCGTTGAAAAGACACCGTATGAATTGTGGTTTGGAAACAAACCTAAGCTATCATTTCTTAAAGTTTGGGGATGCGATGTTTATGTGAAGAAACTTCAACCGGATAAACTCGAACCCAAAGCGGAAAAATGCGTCTTCATTGGATACCCTAAGGAAACTATTGGGTATTCCTTCTATCACAGATCCGAGGGCAAGGTTTTTGTTGCCAAGAATGGATCCTTTCTAGAGAAAGAGTTTCTCGCGAAAGGTGTGAGTAGTCGGAAGGTAGAACTCGAAGAGGTTATTGAACCTTCTCTTCAAAGTATGGCAAGTAGCGCAGCGCCGGAAGTTGTTCCGGAGTTGGCTCCACCTGTTGAAGAGGGAACTAATGATAATGATCATGAAACTCCGAAAGAGAGTACTACCGAACCTCGCAGGTCAAGCAGGACTCATGCAGCTCCCGAGCTGTACAGAAATCCTGTCACGAATTTCATGGTTGATGAAAATGATGACCCTGCGACGTATGAAGAAGCGATGATGAGCCCGGATTCCAACAAATGGTTAGAAGCCATGAAATCCGAGATGGAATCCATGTATGAAAATCAAGTTTGGAACTTGGTGGAATTACCTCACGACCGAAAGGCCGTGGAGAACAAATGGATTTTCAAAAGGAAAACTGATTCTGATGGTAATGTGACCGTCTATAAAGCTCGACTTGTCACAAAGGGGTTTCGACAAATTCAAGGAGTTGACTACGATGAGACATTCTCTCCCGTAGTGATGCTAAAGTCAGTTAGGATTATGTTAGCAATTGCTGCATATTTTGATTATGAGATATGGCAGATGGATGTCAAAACTGCGTTTCTCAATGGTAATATTGAGGAAGAGTTGTATATGATACAACCAAAGGGTTTTGTTGATCCTAAGGATGCTAACAAGGTGTGCAAGCTTCAGCGGTCCATCTATGGATTGAAGCAAGCATCACGAAGTTGGAATCTTCGCTTTGATGAGGTGATCAAAGAGTTTGGATTTGTCCAAACTTATAGAGAAGCTTGTATTTACAAGAAAGTGAGTGGGAGCAATGTGGCATTTCTGATATTATATGTGGATGACATATTATTGATCGGAAATGATATAGATCTTTTAAATAGTGTTAAAAGTTATCTAAACAGCAAATTTTCAATGAAGGACCTAGGTGAAGCGTCATACATATTAGGCATAAAGATCTATAGAGATAGATCTAGGCGCCTAATAGGGCTATCGCAAAGTACATACCTTGATAAGATTTTAAAGAAGTTTAAAATGGACGGAAGTAAGAAGGGGTTCTTACCTATGTTGCAAGGCAAGACATTGAGTAAGACTCAAAGTCCGGCTTTGGCGGAAGAAAGAGAGATAATGGACAAGGTCCCCTATGCTTTAGCCATAGGCTCTATAATGTACGCCATGCTATGTACAAGACCGGATGTGGCACATGCTATTAGTTTGAATAGTAGGTACCAATCGGATCCGGGTTCGGAACACTGGATAGCGGTCAAGAATATCCTTAAGTACTTACGAAGAACTAAGGATATGTTTCTTGTATACGGAGGTGAAGAAGAGCTCGTTGCTAAGTGTTATGTTGATGCTAGCTTTGACACCGATCCGGATGACTCTAAGTCTCAATCCGGATACGTATTTCTCATGAATGGCGGAGCGGTTAGTTGGAGGAGCTCCAAACAACCTGTGGTAGCGGGATCAACAATGGAGGCTGAATATGTTGCTGCTTCAGAAGCGGCTCAGGAAGCAGTTTGGATGAAGGAGTTCATATCCGAACTAGGTGTGGTTACAAACGCATTGGACCTAATGGTGATCTATTGTGACAACAATGGTTCCATTGCCAATGCCAAAGAACCAAGGTCTCACAAGCATTCCAAGCATATTAAGCGCCGGTTTCACTCCATCCGCGAGCATGTCAAGGATGGAGATATAAAGATTTGTAAAGTACATATGGATCTCAATGTAGCAGATCCGTTGACTAAAACTCTCCCTAGAGCAAAACATGATCAACACCAGAACTCAATGGGTGTTAGATTTATCACTATGTAACTAGATTATTGTCTCTAGTGCAAGTGGGAGACTGAAGGGAATATGCCCTGAGAGGCAATAATAAAGTGTTTATTATGTGTATTCCAAGTATATGATTGAAGGGTTTCGCAGCATAGTAAATCAAAATTTTCTACGGAAGCGAACAGAGGGAAAGCCAAGATCTAATCTAGGAGATGCAAACAACGAGAGAGATTGGATTAGATCTTCATACCCTTGAAGATTCGCACAGCGGAACGTTCGTCGGAACGTGGGTGATGTAGTCGTACTCGCTTCTCCTCCTCGCGATCCGATCCGATCTAGCACCACAAGTGGCGGTGCCTCCGTGAGATGCACACGTGCAGCACCTCGACGTCTCCTCCTTCCTCGGACCAGCAAGTAGGATGGAGAGATGGATTGGATCTACAACACGACGGCGTGGTGTATATGGTAGAGGATTTCTGCCGCAGGGCTTCGCCTACAAACAGTCGGGAGGGAGAGAGGAGGGCAGCAGGGCAACTAGGGTTTGGAGGAAGGTGTGTAGAGGGGGAAGGGGCGCACCAGCCCTCTATATATAGAGGGGGGGGTGCGGCCAGCCCTTGCCCATCCTCCAAGCCTATCTCTAGTTTAAACGATTTAAACTTATCCCTTATCTAGAAACCCTATCTCTAGTTTAAACGAGTTTAAACTTATCTAGGATCGGCTGGGCCCTATGGGGCCTTGTGCCCCTAGCCCAATGCGGCCAGGACACTCCCTCATAGGACCATGCCCCCTCCCGGAAGGTGGGACCATGTTGGCCCCCTTCCGGAAGGTTCTAGAAGCTTCCGGTACAATACCGATTAATCTGGAACAATTCCGAACTCCAAAAACTGCACTGCCTTATATGAATCTTATTCTCCAGACCATTCCGGAACCTCTCGTGATGTCCCGGATCCCATCCGAGACTCCGAACAAAAATTCATAAACCAATTATCCAATCTATCCTAGCGTCGAGACACGTTAAGTGTGTGACCCTGCGGGTTCGAGAATATGCAGACATGATCTTCTATCAATAATCAACAGCGGGGTCTGGGCACCCATATTGACTCCCACACATTCATCGATGATCATATCGGATGAACCACGATGCCAGGATTCAATCAATCCCATATATATATTCCCTTCGTCTCGCGATATTTTACTTGCCCGAGATTCGATCGTCGGTATCGTCATACCTAGTTCAATCTCGTTCACAGCAAGTACTTTACTCGTTCCGTAATCCGATATCACTTTGTGATTAACTCCTTAACCACATGCTTGCAAGCGGTGTTGATATCGATTACCGAGTGGGCCCAAAGTATATCTCTCCGACTTGGGAGGGACAAATCCCATCTCGATACATACAACCCAACAGATACTTTCCGATCACCTGAGAGACACCTTTATGATCACCCTCTCATAGGATGACGTTTGATGACCTCAAAGCTTTCTTCCGATACCAGGGAGTTGCATTATCTCATGGTCTAAGGAATACAATATTTGACATAGGAAAAGCTTCGCAAAGATGAACACGATGAAACGATCTAATAGCTTTGCTTAGTTTGGGTCTGTCCACCATATCATTCTCCCAATGATATGATCTCATTATCAATTGACAACTCATGTCTATGGTTAGGAAACCTTAACCATCATTGATCAATGAGCTAGTCCATAGAGGCGTACTAGGGACACGGTGTTGTTCACAAACCACACAAGTATTAAAGTTTCCGCTTAATACAATTCTAGCATGGAATATAAACTTTATCATGAACAAGAATTATAATAATAACATCTTTATTATTGCCTCTAGGGCATAATTCCAACAGTCTCCCACTTGCACTAGAGTCAATAATCTAGTTTACATTTGGCAACAATCTCACACCCATGGCACTGAGGTGCTAATCATGTTTTACACGTGGAAGAGGTTTAGTCAATGGATCTGCGACATTCAGATCTGTATGTACTTTGCTGATCTTCAGATCTCCATCTGCTATATAATCTCGGATTATATGAAACTTGCGGTTGATATGCTTGGTCTTTGGATGATATCTTGGTTCCTTAGCGAGTGCTATGGCGCCAGTGTTGTCACACAATATCTCCAGTGGGTCCAATGCACTTGGAACCACGCCAAGCTCAGTGATGAAGTTCCTGATCCAAACTCCTTCACTTGACGCTTCTGCAGCAGCCATGTATTCCGCTTCTACTGTAGATCCCGCGATCACGCTTTGCTTGCAGCTTCTCCAGCTCACAGCTCCTCCATTCAAAATATACACGTATCCTGTCTGAGATTTACAATCATCCTTGTCGGTGTCGAAACTAGCATCGACGTAACCTTTTACGACGAGCTGTTCATCACCCCCATAGACTAAGAACATTTCTTTAGTCCTATTTAGGTACCTTAGGATTTTCTTCACGGCTGTCCAGTGTTCCACTCCTGGATCACTTTGATATCTGCTCGTCAAACTAAGAGCATTGGACACATCCGGTCTAGTACACAGCATGGCATACATGATGGAACCTATGGCCGAGGCATAAGGCACTTTGCTCATAGCTTCCCTATCATTTACCGTAGCTGGACACTGAGCCTTGCTCAATATCTTCCCTGACAACATAGGCACTGAACCTTTCAATGCCTTATCCATTCTGAACCTTTTCAGAACTTTGTCTAGGTATGTACTCTGGCTTAAAGCTATCAGGCGTCTTTGTCTATCTCTATAGATCTTGATTCCCAATATATAAGAAGCTTCACCTAGGTCTTTCATTGAAAAACACTTGTTCAAATAACTCTTCACATCGTTAAGCATGTTGATGTCATTTCCAATAATCAATATGTCATCCACATATAGTACCAGAAACGTCACCGAGCTCCCACTCACTTTCTTGTAGATGCAAGCTTCGTAGCAATTTGGAACAAATCCAAAGCTCTTGATCACTTGATCAAAACGAAGGTTCCAACTCCGAGACGCTTGCTTCAGTCCATAAATGGAACGCTGAAGTTTGCATACTTTATCAGCATCCTTAGGATCGACAAAACCTTCGGGTTGCATCATATACAACTCTTCATCAATGTTGCCATTGAGGAACGCAGTCTTGACATCCATCTGCCATATTTCATAATCATGAAACGCAACAATTGCTAATAAAATCCGAATGGACTTAAACATCGCTACGGGAGAGAAAGTCTCAACGTAGTCAACACCTTGAACTTGTCGAAAACCTTTCGCAACAAGCCGTGCTTTATAGACGGTAACATTACCATCCGCGTCCGTTTTCTTCTTGAAGATCCATTTGCACTCAACGGCCTTTCGGTCGCTAGGAGGGTCCACCAAAGTCCATACTTGGTTTTCGCTCATGGATCCCAATTCGGATTTCATGGCGTCTAGCCATTTCTCAGAGTCTGGGCTCATCATCGCTTCCTCATAGTTCGTAGGTTCGCTGTCTTCTACTAACAAGACAGTCAAGACAGGGTTGCCGTACCACTCAGGAGGGGCACGCGACCTTGTCGACCTGCGATGTTCAGTAGCAGCATCGTCCGAAGCTTCATGATCCTTGTCATTAGCTTCCTCTATTGTTGGTGCAGGTGGCACTGGAACAATTTCAGGTCCTGCGCTACTCTCCAATTCAAGAGAAGGTTCAATAACCTCGTCTAGCTCTACTTTCCTCCCACTCACTTCTTTCGAGAGAAACTCCTTCTCAAGAAAGGAACCGTTCTTTGCGACAAACACTTTGCCTTCGGTTCTGTGATAGAAGGTATACCCAATAGTTTCCTTAGGGTATCCTATGAAGACGCATTTCTCCGCTTTGGGTTCGAGCTTGTCCGACATCAACTTCTTGACGTAAGCTTCGCATCCCCAAACTTTAAGAAATGACAACTTAGGTTTAGCACCAAACCACAGTTCATACGGTGTCGTCTCAACGGATTTAGATGGAGCCCTATTTAAAGTGAATGCAGCGGTTTCTAATGCATAACCCCAAAATGATAACGGCAAATCAGTAAGAGACATCATCAATCGGACCATATCTAATAGGGTTCGATTCCGGCGTTCAGACACACCATTGCGCTGTGGTGTTCCGGGTGGCGTGAGTTGCGAAACAATTCCGCTTGCTTTGAGATGCGTGAGAAAATCATAACTTAAATATTCGCCCCCACGATCAGATCGTAGAAACTTAATCTTTCTGTTACGATGGTTCTCCACTTCATTCTGAAATTCTTTGAACTTTTCAAACGTTTCAGATTTATGTTTCATTAAATAGATATACCCATATCTACTTAAGTCATCGGTAAAAGTGAGAAAATAGCGATATCCACCGCGCGTCGAAACACTCATCGGTCCGCATACATCGGTATGTATGATTTCCAACAAATCCGTTGCTCGCTCCATCATACCGGAGAACGGGGTTTTGATCATCTTGCCCATGAGGCATGGTTCGTACGTGTCAAATGATTCAAAATCAAGAGACTCCAAAAGTCCATCAGAATGGAGTTTCTTCATGCGTTTTACACCAATATGACCTAGACGGCAGTGCCACAAATAAGTCGTATTATCACTATCTACCTTGCATCTCTTAGCCTCAATGTTATGGATGTGTGTTTTATTGCTTTTGAGATTCATAAGAAATAAACCATTCATAGCAGGTGCATGACCATAAAAGATGTTACTCATATAAATAGAACAACCATTATTCTCCGATTTAAATGAATAACCGTCTTGCAATAAAAACGATCCAGATATGATGTTCATGCTCAACGCAGGCACATAATAACATTTATTAAGGTTTAAAACTAATCCCGAAGGTAAAACTAAGGAGAGTGTGCCGACGGCCATCACATCAACTCTTGATCCGTTGCCAACGCGCATCGTCACCTCATCCCTCGCAAGCCGCCGTCTATTCCGTAGCTCCTGTTTCGAGTTACAAATATTAGCAACCGAACCAGTATCAAATACCCAGGCACTACAATGAGGGCTAGTAAGGAAAACATCAATAACATGTATATCAAATATACCTTTGATGGTGCCAGCCTTCTTGTCCGCTAAGTACTTCGGACAGTTGCGCTTCCAGTGACCCTTGTCCTTGCAATAGAAGCACTCAGTTTCTGGCTTGGGTCCAGACTTGAGCTTCTTCTCAGCAGGGGCAACGCGTTTGCCGCCTCCTTTCTTGAAGGGCTTCTTTGCACCCTTACCTTTCTTAAAGGAGGGCTTGTTGACCATCAACACATGATTATCCTTTTTGATGTCCACCTCCGCAGCCTTCAGCTTTGCGAAGAGCTCGGTGATCGTATCAGTGGAACCAATCTGATTATGAGTCACTACAAAACTTTTGTAGCTGGGAGGGAGTGATTGCAGAACCCTGTCAATCTTGAGCTCCTCTGGAATCTTGCAGTCCAGTTGCTCAAGGCGTTGAGTGTAGCCCGACATCTTTATGGCGTGCTCACTAACGGAACTCCCTTCCTCCATCTTGCAGTTAAAGAACTTCTCGGAGATCTCATATCTCTCAGAACGGGCCTGAGTCTGAAACATGGTTTTCAGCTCCTCGAGAATCTCAAAGGGCCCGGGATAGTTTTCAAAACGATTTTGAAGTTTCGGTTCCATAGCAAACAACATGGTGCTCTTAATCACACCATAATCATCTTTGCGCGACTGATAGACAGCTTTCTCATCAGCCGGCGCAGTTGCAGCAGGGGGGTCACCTAACGCTTTCCCAAGGACATAGTCCTTTTGTCCGCCAGACAGAATGATTCTTAGATTGCGGAACCAGTTGGTGAAGTTAGACCCATTGTTTCTAAGCTTTTCTTTCTCAGCAAAAACGTTGAAGTTGAAGTAGGACTTGGCCATGTGACCTACAGTATTTGCAAGTACAATTTAGACTATGTTCATGATAAATAGTTCAACTTAATCAAATTACTAGATGAACTCCCACTAAATTCAACATCCCTCAAGTTGTTTAGTGAACACGATCCAAATTCACCACACCTAATCCGATCATCACGAGAAGAGATGTGGTTTCAATGGTGGACAACAAAGTGTCGATCATATCATTCATATGACTCATGCTTAACCTTTCGGTTCTTGTATTCCGAGGCCATGTCTGTACATGCTAGGCTCGTCAAGTTAGACCCAAGTATTTCCGCGTGTGCAAAACTGGCTTGCACCCGTTGTATGTGAGCGTAGAGTCTATAGCACCCGATCATCACGTGATGCTTGGACACGACGAACTTTCGCAACGGTGCATACTTGGGGAGAACACAGTTTTTATCTTGATCTTTAAGTGAGGAATCATCTTATAATGCTACCGTCGCGATCTAAGCATAATAAGATACATAAAAGGATAAACATCACATGCATATAACTTTACGTGACATGGTATAGCCAATCTTCGCGCAATGATCTCCATCTTGTGCGTTCCGGCATGATCTCCATCACACCACCATGATTGCCTCCACCACGGATAGCAACTACAACTATTGCTAACTACTTAGCGATAAAGTAAAGCTATTACATGGCGTATAAGAAGTTGACTCGCAGGTCATACACAATTATAAAGACAACCATATGGCTCCTGCCGGTTGTGTACTCATCGACATGCAAGTCGTGAAACATTACAAAACATGATCATCGCATACAATATACACATCACATCTTGGGCCATACCATATCACAGAAAACACTCCCTGCAAAAACAAGTTAGACGCCTCTACTTTGTTGTTGCATGTTTTACGTGGCTTATGGGAGTAGATGCTGAGAACGATTCTTACCTACGGAAAGCCACAACGGTGATATTATGGTTGCCAAACTCCGGTGTTAATCCCATGACAACTATAGTGAGAGAAACTGACATCCACCAGCCACATGTGTGGAACAAGCCACACGTCAAGTGCGGAGCCGGTCTCGCGAACGACGTCGCGTAAGGTTGGCCTGGACCGCTTCAATCTCACTATCCCGCGTCATAAGAAGAACACAAACAAGAGGCTTGCAACAGAAAACATCAACGCCCGCAACAACCATGTTGCGTTCTACTCGTGAATCACATCTACGCATAGATCTAGCTCTGATACCACTGAAGGGTTTCGCAGCATAGTAAATCAAAATTTTCTACGGAAGCGAACAGAGGGAAAGCCAAGATCTAATCTAGGAGATGCAAACAACGAGAGAGATTGGATTAGATCTTCATACCCTTGAAGATTCGCACATCGGAACGTTCGTCGGAACATGGGTGATGTAGTCGTACTCGCTTCTCCTCCTCGCGATCCGATCCGATCTAGCACCACAAGTGGCGGTGCCTCCGTGAGATGCACACGTGCAGCACCTCGACGTCTCCTCCTTCCTCGGACCAGCAAGTAGGGTGGAGAGATGGATTGGATCTACAACACAACGGCGTGGTGTATATGGTAGAGGATTTCTGCCGCAGGGCTTCGCCTACAAACAGTCGGGAGGGAGAGAGGAGGGCAGCAGGGCAACTAGGGTTTGGAGGAAGGTGTGTAGAGGGGGAAGGGGCGCACCAGCCCTCTATATATAGAGGGGGGTGCGGCCAGCCCTTGCCCATCCTCCAAGCCTATCTCTAGTTTAAACGATTTAAACTTATCCCTTATCTAGAAACCCTATCTCTAGTTTAAACGAGTTTAAACTTATCTAGGATCGGCTGGGCCCTATGGGGCTTTGTGCCCCTGGCCCAATGCGGCCAGGACACTCCCTCATAGGCCCATGCCCCCTCCCGGAAGGTGGGACCACGTTGGCCCCCTTCCGGAAGGTTCTAGAAGCTTCCGGTACAATACCGATTAATCCAGAACAATTCCGAACTCCAAAAACTGCACTGCCTTATATGAATCTTATTCTCCGGACCATTCCGGAACCTCTCGTTTGTCCCGGATCCCATCCGAGACTCCGAACAAAAATTCATAAACCAATTATCCAATCTATCCTAGCGTCGAGACACGTTAAGTGTGTGACCCTGCGGGTTCGAGAATATGCAGACATGATCTTCTATCAATAATCAACAGCGGGGTCTGGGCACCCATATTGACTCCCACACATTCATCGATGATCATATCGGATGAACCACGATGCCAGGATTCAATCAATCCCATATATATATTCCCTTCGTCTCGCGATATTTTACTTGCCCGAGATTCGATTGTCGGTATCGTCATACCTAGTTCAATCTCGTTCACAGCAAGTACTTTACTCGTTCCGTAATCCGATATCACTTTGTGATTAACTCCTTAACCACATGCTTGCAAGCGGTGTTGATATCGATTACCGAGTGGGACCGAAGTATATCTCTCCGACTTGGGAGGGACAAATCCCATCTCGATACATACAACCCAACAAGTACTTTCCGATCACCTGAGAGACACCTTTATGATCACCCTCTCATAGGATGACGTTTGATGACCTCAAAGCTTTCTTCCGATACCAGGGAGTTGCATTATCTCATGGTCTAAGGAATACAATATTTGACATAGGAAAAGCTTCACAAAGATGAACACGATGAAACGATCTAATAGCTTTGCTTAGTTTGGGTCTGTCCACCATATCATTCTCCCAATGATATGATCTCATTATCAATTGACAACTCATGTCTATGGTTAGGAAACCTTAACCATCATTGATCAATGAGCTAGTACATAGAGGCGTACTAGGGACACGGTGTTGTTCACAAACCACACAAGTATTAAAGTTTCCGCTTAATACAATTCTAGCATGGAATATAAACTTTATCATGAACAAGAATTATAATAATAACATCTTTATTATTGCCTCTAGGGCATAATTCCAACAATGATAGATGTTTATTTTACATGCTATAATTGTATTAATACGGAAACATTAATACATGTGTGTTTAATAAACAAACAGAAAGTTCCTAGTTATGCCTCTCTCATAAACTAGCTCGTTTATTAACAAGATGATTAAGGTTTCCTGATCATGGACATTAGATGTTGTTAATAACGGGATCACAACATTAGTGTAATGGTGTGATGAACATTCATCCGAAGTATAGCATTACGATCAAAGTCATTGAATTTATATTGCTATAACAACTTACGAAGTGATCCTAATCCTTAGACCATGAGATCATGTCAATCACTAACACCGGAAGAGTTTCTTGATAACATCAAACGTCACACCGTAATAGGGTGATTATAAAGATGGATTCAGAACTAATAAAGTGTTATGTTGAGGCTCATGGATCGAGAGTGGAATTTGTTCATCCCGATGACGGATAGATATACTCTGGGCCCTCTCAGTGATATCACATTGATTAGCTTGCAAGCAAGTGATTTGATCACTAGAATGTTATATCACGGGAACGAGAAAAGAGTGCATGTCGGTAACGAGATCAAACTAGGTATGGAGATACCGATGATCGAATCTCGGACATGTAATATATCGTGAAACAAAGGGATTAAGATACTAGCGTAAAAGGTTCCGACGATCACAAGAAAGTCATCGTTGAATGTGTGGGAGTCAGTATGGGTCTCCAGATCCCGCTTCTGATTATTGATCCGGGAGGGGTCTCGATCATGTCCGCATTATTCACGAACCGTAGGGTGACACACTTAAGAGACACCGACATCCAATTGGAGCAAAAGTTTCATGCCGAAAGAATGAACAAGCGCAGGAATTTATTTCACTAGATACCGAAACAGGTATTCGGGTGAAATTGCATAAAGTGGTTATGCATGTGAAATGGAATTCTAGCAAGGGGTTATTTGTGAATGTTTGTCATTAAAGTAATTGACAAAATTCTGAATAAAATAAAAGAGTTTTATTTAATGAGAGTTTGCATTAAATTTGGTGGAAACTTAATGGGAATTTGAGTGGACTTTTGAGTGGAGGGAATTTAAAGGACTTTTGTGAGTGGAGTGTCCACCCACATGAAGAGGGGAGGGCAAGGGGGCAGCCCCCATGCACCGGCCACCCCCTTGGGGTTCCCCCTCCTCCTATAAAAGGAGCCCCCCTCCTCACTTGTCTCTCACACCTCCTCGTGAAGGATCTCTCTCCCCCTCTAGAATTTATCCCCCATGGTCTCGGACTAGCGAGATACATGTTCCCGGTGGCTATTCGGCAAGAAAGAGTTGTGCTTCCGCTGCATCGCTGGAGCGAGGAGGCGGAGGTTGCTCGGTGCCTCGAACGTGTGTGCGAGCACGGATGCGCTGCTGATTTGCGGCGCTAGGACTTCCTCTCGATCTTGAGATCGGCAAGAGAACGTCTACATCAACCACGAGTTGAACTCGTTAAGCTTTGTCGATCTTCAAGGGTATGTTCTCTACGGATATACATCCGCCCGTTGTTTGTATCTAGTAGATAGATCTTGGTACATAGTTCACATCGTAGGAAATTTTTTGTTTTCCATGCTGTGAACCCTACATATAAAAGGAGGCGACCCCCAGCCGATTGAAGCACACCATTCCACTCCCCTCTCACCCAGAACCACCCCACCTCACTCCCGGAGCAAAGCGAGCAGCGCACCGCCGGAATTTGGCCGGAGCCCGCCGCTGCTGGAGAAGAAGGAAGCCATCGATTGGAGCCGCCCCAGGAGGAGGTGCCGGTGCCAGGAGAATCGCTGTCGTCGACTTCGTCGTTCGCCCCCATTGCCGACCCTCGCCTGAGCCCCGATGAGCCTCCCACGACCCCCACTGATCCGCTAGGGTTTGAGCTCGCCGATGACATGTTCATCGTCGACGACGACCCTCAGCCGTTGATCTCACTTCTAATCCAACGCACCACATCGCCCCGTACCGCTTCGCGTGTTATGAGCCACTGACGTCTGGAACCCTCCTGTCAGCTGAGCCCCGCGCTACGGAGTGACACTGGGCTGTCCCATTACCCTTTCCCGCGCAACCCAAGCGTTTGAATTTAGATTTTTCTATTCTAATTCAAACTCAGTTCTGTACCTAGCTTCAAAAATCAACCTAGCTCGATTCAGTGAATCAAATTGCATGAAACCAATTTTGTTAGAAAATGTACTAAAATGCTTATTCCAAGCCAGTTGGATTCAAATAATTTGGATCTATAGATCAACCTTGGTAAAAATAACAAGTCAGAAGCTTTTCTATATTCAAACATTTTTCAAATTTCAACCATAATAGCTTTTGAGTTGATTCCAACTCTCAAAAATCACATTTGATCATACCTTTCAGAATATATAAAAACATATGGTTTTACTTACAGAAATAATGTTGAAGTAATAAAAGAATGCCACATAGGCATTTCTAGTCACTTTATTTATTTAAAATAAAAGGTTAAACCTTATTAAATTGTGACGCCACTTTAAATCACATTCCCATGTACTTAAATATGTGGTGATGACATGTGTCAACATGATTCCATGTTTGAGTTGGAAATATTAAACCTTAAGTAGTTTTTCAATGAGTAGAAATTACTTTTCTAAAAATAAAATAAATAAGACAAAAGCTTTAATCTTGTAATGTTAGTGATGATGCTAGATCATCTATAATGCACCTTTGTGTGATGATTGTAAAGAGTTAAGTATTGTTTGGTGATTGTGTACCTCGTATTTATTTATAGACACTGGTACCGTCCAAGGATACGAGGAAGAAGGAGGATACTACGAAGAAGAAGCCGAGGAGAACTTCAACCACTACTATGCTCAAGGCAAGCTTATACTGATACTTATGCAAGCCTAATACTACTAGTTTATTGAGCAAGTTAAACCTTGCAAGATACCCTACTTATGCAAGAAAATACTTGCTTGTTACCATGCCAACTATATGCCCTAAGCATATGTGATAATACCCACTTGATAACCCAATCCTAGTTTTAATTGCAAGCTTTATACTTTATTTCTTTATCAAAACTTTCTCTTAGAGTTTACTTAAGTGACTTGTAGATTCTAGGAAGATAATTGAAGGTTGCATAAAGAGCATTAAATCTGGCCTGAACTAGATAATCTTCATGTCATCCTAAGGCATGAGATTGAACTTAATTAATCACCACTTGTTTACCACCCCTCATTAGTACTTACCCCACTTGTAGATGCTAGTGCTAAGCATAAAACTTGATCAACTTTAGATGGGAGTACTTGGTGAAAATGGTTATGAAAACCTTGGAATGATGAGTCATTCTACGAAAATGATTTGACATGTGTTTCTGAACACCAGATGATTTTGATGATGAAAATGTTGAGGCATGAGCATTAGCCCTTTATAAAACTGGTGGTTATCTGGATGCGATACTATTCCAATTTTACCGTACAACCACAATACCCGAAAATTGGGTAGGGCTTGACTGGAAACTTATATACTTTAGTATGGATTCCCTCACGGCCAAGGTCTGAGCTGAGGCTACCTTGTGAAGATTGTCCACCTGTGTAGTACCCAAGATGACAGTTGGTCATGGTTGGGAGGACAAACTCACAGGAGAGGTGCCTATACTAGGGCGTGTAATTGAAAGGTTAGGATTGATTATCCGCATACTGAGTATGGTGAATTCAGGATTTGTTCCTGGAGGATGTATCGAATGTTGTGTGAAAGTGTACAATCTCTGCAGAGTGTCAAACTATTCGAATAGCCGCGTCCACGGTTATGGACAGTTGGAGTAGCCATACTGTTCCCCCGTCAGATGTTTTCATAATGACTTGCGAAATTAATTGATATTTTGACTTGACCACAACAGAGTTGTGATATGCAATTCAAGTTCCCGCTTAGGTGTTATAAAATTTCAACTAGTTTTTCTTGCTTCTAAACTTAGTAGAGGTAAATCTGGATTTTTGCAAAACAACCCTAGAGCTTAGTGTCCTACTATAAAAACCCCCATAACTTGTTAGTACTAGTTTGCGAGTACTTAAAGAGTACTCATGGCTTTGTCCCTGGCTATTCCCGTGGCCAGACTATGAAGAGGAGTACGAGGATGATGGACCCCAGGAAGGTTACGACAACTAGGATCATCTCCCATCGTCAGCATTGCCTGTGACCCCGAAGATGGAGCTTCGCCTACGCTACCTTTAATATTACGTTATTCCGCTGTTTGAGATGTATTAAGAACTGGATCATGAGATCCTTATTTGTGTAAGACCTTATGTATGGTTTGTAATGGATGATGTACTATGGTATCCAAATCTGTTATGTCTCGCTAAAATGGTAATCCTGGGATTGCGATGTATGGCATAACAGGCACCTGAGATTAAAAATCCTGGTGTTGACAAGTTGGTATCAGAGCCATCCTGACCATAGGAGACCCTAGTTAGACTGGACGTTTGAATCAAAAACTTAATTTAAAAACCAAAAGAAACAAATATTTACTAAAACTTATTCCCATTCTTATCACTTTGATTCTTTCATGAAAATTCATGTTCCTCAAAAACTCTTGCAAAGTACATAAAATTTGACACACTTGATCACTCTACTAACTTACTCATCCTATACCCTTATAGATGGACCTGAAGTATAAGTTTTATCAGTTGGGGAAAGGAGGAGACCCCATCTTTGAGCGGGATTTGGACCAGCTTTCGGAACTTCTGGAGCGTCCACACCCCGAGTTCTTCGGAGCTCAGCTCAATGATCAAGGAGGAGAAGATCTGCAGTGGCTAATTGTTGCAAGTCTCCGAGGAAAAATTGAACCTCCCACTGCAGAGGGAATTCAGTTCACCTTAAGAGAAAACAACTGGCTCGATGGACTTGCCAGGGTCATGCAGGAAGCTCTTGCCCGTCTATGTGGGCAGAGTATCAACCAGATCAAGGGTACCCGCTTTGAGTTCTTTCCAAGGCGTGATGCTATGGGACAGCCAATAGAAGCCCCATACCACCCCGAGCTGAAGACTCAGTTGGACCACCTTAGCTTCATGATGTACGATCGTCAGCAGGAGTTGGACAATGCCCGTGATTACTCCAACCACAAGTCCGCCATCATCAAGACGAATTATCAGACCATCGCCATGCTAGCGAAGGATCACAAATCTTGTCGCCGCCAGCTCGACAAGGAGCGCATCATTGCCCGTCTTCGCCACCGTATCTCGGATTTGGATGAGACCATCCACGAGAGAGACATGCAATTGGAGGAAAGGGAGAATGCCGGAGAAGATCTTCGTGGAGACCCCTACTCCTATCTCAGCGATGACGATGATTTTCTGGAGGATCAAGCCATGGACTTCTTCATCGATGAGGATGATTTTGCCTTCATCGATGACGATGAGGATGATGAGGATGACGACTACACCGACTCCAAGGAGTAGTATCACTTGAGCACTAGCGTAGTGAATTGTATTCGGTCCCACTGTATCGTAGTTTCCAGAATGGTTCTTAAAACCATCTGTTTTTCCTTTGTTGTGGTGTGTGTTGTATCGTGTGATATGAATGAATGAAAAGCAAGTTGCTAGAAAATCTGAGTCAAACTTTAAAAACTTTTCAAAGTCCCTGAACCTTAGAAATTTCCCTCTTTTCTCATGATCGATCTCAATCTTCAGATGCCTCGCGGAGGAAGTGGTTCATCCCCGGACCCGATGTTGCAGATCCTGCAAATGTTGGTTTCTAACCGCGAAGTTGAAAGAGCCGAACGTCAAGCCAACCTAGCCACCCTTTAGCAGATAGCTCAGCTGGCCCACAACAATCAAGGCCAAGGAAATCAGAACAACCATGGATCTAAGCTCAAGAATTTCCAGAACACCAACCCACCTATTTTCACTAAGTTGGAAGAGCCCTTAGATGCAGATGATTGGCTGCAAACCATGGAAAACAACCTCGAAGTCACCGGAGTGGAAGCTAACGAGAAAGTTCTGTTCGCCACCCACTATCTAGCCGGAGATGCAAGAGCATGGTGGAACAGCGTTCGTGCAATGACCGGAGGACATATGATGACCTTGGAGGAATTCAAGGTCAAGTTCAGCAGAACCCATGTGCCACCGGGTTTGATCAAGAGAATGATAGATGAGTTCAGAGAACTGAAGCAAGGAAGGATGGTCGTAGTGGAATGCCGTGACAAATTCTTGTAATTAGCTAGGTATGCCCCGGATGAGATCGACACTGAAGCCAAGAAGAAAGATTCTTGAAATGGTCTGCACGATGAGATGCAGACAGTGTTGGTCAATATCCCCTTTACAGATATTGAAGCCCTTGTCGACTCTGCCATCCAAATGGAAGGAAAGATCAACCAAGCCAATGAGAACCGCAAGCGCCGCATGATGCATCAGCCAGGAACCCATCATACCCCAAAGTATCGCCCCAACCCATCTCCAGGATTTGCCCCGAGAACCAACAGACCCCCGATGGACCGTCCGACCTATCCCAAGCGTGGAAACCCAAGGCCCGGAGGAAATCACAACAACCCAGGCAACTCTAGCAATTTCAACCGTGCATCACCCAAGTTCAACAACAACAATGCTTCCGCCAACACCAATACTGCCCCGAGGACTGGAAGCAATGTTGTGCCTGTTGCAGCAAAGGACAAGTCGCAAGTGACTTGTTATGACTGTGGAAATAAGGGTCACTACTCCAATGAGTGCCCCAAGAAGAATGTCGCAGCCCCCAATGCAAATGCCCTAGCTCAGCAGCAGCGTCGTGTTCAGCCCGGAAGAAGGTTTGCCCCAGGGAACTCGCTCAACCGCAACGACCGTCTTTTTCTCATGCATGGTGAAGAAGCTCAGGAAGCGCCAGAGGTCGTGCTGGGTATGTTTTCTATTAATTCAGTACTCGCTAGAGTGTTGTTTGATTCTGGTGCATCGCATTTATTTATCACCGAAGAATTTGCATGCACTAGTAAGATTCAACCAACCAAACTGAAGCATGTTATGATTGTTCAAATCCCCGGTTCAACCACAAAAGCTAGGCAAATCTTCAAAGTCGTCCCTATCCGAATCCATGGCATAGATTTTTATGCTAATCTGATAGTACTCGGAACTAAAGGTTTGGAAGTAGTACTAGGAACGGATTGGATGTCCAAACATAAAGGATTAATTGACAGTGCCAAGAAAGCCATAACCATGAGTATAGCCCAACCTACCATTGACCAAGTCCGGATAGTCTGTGAATACCCCGATGTATTTCCAGATGTTTTGCCCGGTATGCCCCTAGATCGGGATATCGAGTTTATCATTGAACTAATCCCCGGAACAGGACCCATAGCCCAGAGACCATATAGTATGAACCCGTCTGGACTAGCAGAACTGAAGAAGCAACTAGATGCCATGTTGAAAATTGGATTGATTCAACTAAGTGCGTCACCATGGAGATCACCTGTCTTGTTTGTGGAGAAGAAAGATGGAGGTAACCGTTTGTGTACGGATTATCGGAAGTTGAATGATGTCACTATCAAGAACAAGTACCCATTGTCCAAGATAGAAGATTTGTTTGATCAGTTGACCGGTGCCAAAGTGTTTTCTAAGATTGATCTTAGAACTGGCTATCATCAACTCAAGATTCGCGCAGAGAATATTTCCAAGACTGCTTTTACCACCAGATATGGATTATACGAGTATACTGTCATGTATTTTGGATTAACCAATGCCCCCGCTTATTTCATGGATCTCATGAATAAGATTTTTATGGACTTCCTGGATAAGTTTGTCGTTGTTTTCATCGATGATATTCTGATTTATTCCAAATCAGAAGAAGAACATGAGCTACACCTAAGGACCATTCTTGGAACCCTTAGAGAGCATCGGTTGTATGCCAAGTTTAGCAAATGTGAATTCTGGTTACAGGAGGTAGGATTCCTTGGTCACATTGTATCACTCAGGTGTTATAAAATTTCAACTGGCTTTTCTTGATTCTGAACTTAGTAGAGGTAAATCTGGCTTTTTGCAAAACAACCCTAAAGCTTAGTGTCCTACTACAAAAACCCCCCATAACTTGTTAGTACTAGTTTGCGAGTACTTAAAGAGTACTCATGGCTTTGTCTCTGGCTATTCTCGTGGCCAGACTATGAAGAGGAGTACCAGGATGATGGACCC
The DNA here is from genome assembly GCA_916181665.1 of Avena sativa. Taxonomy (NCBI): domain Eukaryota; kingdom Viridiplantae; phylum Streptophyta; class Magnoliopsida; order Poales; family Poaceae; genus Avena; species Avena sativa. The sequence goes on along the minus strand of OV702294.1, from coordinate 156,150,424 downwards.
CAGAAATATTATGACAACTAGGATCATCTCTCATTGTCAGCATTGCCTGTGACCCCGAAGATGGAGCTTCGCCTACGCTACCTTTAATATTATGTTATTCCGCTGCTTGAGTTGTATTAAGGACTGGATCATGAGATCCTTATTTGTGTAAGACCTTATGTATGATTTGTAATGGATGATGTACCGTGGTATCCAAATCTATTATGTCTCGCAAAAATGGTAATCCTGAGATTGCGATGTATGGCATAACAGGCATCTGGAATTAAAAATCCGGGTGTTGACACCCGCCGTCCTACCCTCTCGCATAGCATTCTCCACTTCTAGGCTGTCTGAATTTAGAGTAAACTTATGGTTATATCTAACTTGGTTGGCCTCCCCTTTTTTATGTTTGCATCTAGACATGACAAAAAACATTTAGAACATATGGAAAGCAGCTAAAAAGAAATATGAAAGACGGTGGTACCGCGGAAACACACTATAAATACAACAGGCGCCGCTTGGTGGCCATAGTAGAAACCTACTCCCTCTGTTTCAAAATATAAGATGTTTTAGGTTTATGAAAAAGATAAATCTATACTTGTTTTGGTATGTAGGTTCACTCAACTTTGAAATAAATCTACACACTAAAAGAAGTCTAGATTTATTTTCTTCACAAACCTTAAAACGCCAAGCGCGGCACGAGCCAAAATTGTTCACAGTTCGATCCAAGACCGTTTAGGACGCCCGTCTTGGGTCAGGTACTCAGGCGGAGATGCCCTAAGCTGCTTTCCTATCAATGACAATTGACAAAGCACATGCATATCTCCTCCGGTTCTAGTCCGGCCTCGGTACCAGCAGCGAGGCGACAGAGCGAACAATAAAACGGATAAAACGCTACATCATCCGGAGCAGATGTGCTCAGATCCAGCCCTGGCATCAAGATCGGATGGGATTTGGGGATCACATCAGGCCATCAGGGAGTGTGTAGGGTCATCTCAAGTGCAACTGACAGCCAGAGATCGGATTAGATATGACTGCAGGCTATTATAGCTACCTAGAGCTCCTTTCCGATCGGAGTAGTATCGATCGACATGGACTATGGGTCTACGAGAGAGATATAGAGAGAGGCAGCTTTGCGTATCCTCATGATGAGAAATCTTGGGCGCTGGATCTCTTCCGTCATCTTGGGGTACCCCACTCATGTCTATGTCTTGCCGCCTCCTTTTGCCCCGCGGGTTCATGTACGCCAGCTCCGGCGAAAAGGATCTCCGATCTGTGTGTCAGCCACCTAGGCTACCTATGATTCTTGCTACTGAAATGGAACATCAACGTGTACGTAGTGATAAACTGTATATTAGGGCATCTTCACCGGCCGATCCATTTTGAACGCAAGAGTTGTCATAGGACCTAAACAGATCCAAAACATTCGTTTAAGTCAGAACAGGAGGGATTTAGATCGTGATGTAGTCTGTTTGGCCAACAGAGTCTAGTGGTACGATTCATCTGTCCGCGATTGGTCAACGTGGTTGACTCATCTGTCTGTGGTTGGCCAATAAAACAATATGTGCATAACGTATACACGGACGACACGCCCTCGATCTATCCGTGTCCGTGCCACACACATCGGCAGCAAAAATTTGGTGGACCGATGGGTCGAGCCGGACGCGTCGGTCCAGATGGGTCATGCCGTTGGAGAGATCACGCATGTCCCGCATGTCCACGTGGACACGTTCGGTCAGCTTGAGTCATGCTGGTTGAGATGCCCTAATCGGTCAGTATGGATCTGCCCATGGACACGAAAACATGTCATTTTGGACTTTATCTGTTTGGGTCGAGGTGCGCAACGGATGCGGCCCTTTTTTTGTGTGAAATACAAACATTACAAAAATAAAAAACTAGATACATTACAAAAATAGTCTTAATTTACATATAGAATATAAAAGCATAATTAAAATAAACCCTAGCTACGGCTAGGGCATCTGGCGACCAACATGGCGGTGGTGCCGGAGGTGGTGGTGACACCTAGTCATCGGGCTCACTGGAGAGGTCGATGAACAACAGCGGCGACCATGGCCCCGGTAGATAGTACGCCGATGGTGGTGGTGACGACTGCTAGTGCGACGACGCCTGGAGGTTCCCTCGCTAGAAGGGATCTATAATGGCTCATTGAGGCCCCACTCATCTTCAAGAGAGCGAAAGATCGCCTTCTCTATCTCCAACTTATCCTGAGCTCGGTCGAGGCGGGCGACAGGGTCGGGTCTGCGGGGTTGGCACGAGAGGCGCGTGATGAGTGGGTACATGCACCAAAACAGGGTTATTGCAGTATCTGTAGCAACAAATATTTAAGAATTTGTCTCGATGGGAGCTCGGTGAACACGACCCCGCAGCCACGTTGTCAATGCGGCTACGTCGCACCCAAACTGTGGTTTGGAAATAGTCTACTCTATAGGTTGCTAGGATAAATGTGATTTGTAACAACTACTACTAGGATTGAGTGAAAACTAGAACAAAAGTAAAACTAAAAAGATGTGAATGCAATGAGATCAAATATTAACGCTATGATTCCTCATATAATGTTGTGTATATCGGTGTGCATGGTAAGTGCTTATGGAATAGCTATTAACTATAATTGTGGCGGTCCCTCATATACCGTTATCTCCCACCGTTGGTAAGTGTCAACACCCGGATTTTTAATCCCAGATGCCTGTTATGCCATACATCGCAATCTCAGGATTACCATTTTTGCGAGACATAACAGATTTGGATATCACAGTACATCATCCATTACAAACCATACATAACGTCTTACACAAATAAGGATCTCATGATCCAGTTCTTAATACAACTCAAGCAACGGAGTAACGTAACGATAACGATAGCGTAGGCGAAGCTCCATCTTCAGGGTCACAGGCAATGCTGGCGATGGGAGATGATCCTAGTTGTCGTAACCTTCCTGCGGTCCATCATCCTGGTAGTCCTCTTCATAGTCTGGCCACGGGAATAGCCAGGGACAAAGCCATGAGTACTACTTAAGTACTCGCAAACTAATACTAACAAGTTAAGGGGGGGTTTTGTGGTAGGACACTAAGCTCTAGGGTTGTTTTGTAAAAAGCCAGATTTACCTCTACTAAGTTCAGAAGCAAAGAAAGCTAGTTGATAATTTTATAATACCTAAGTGGGAATTTGAATTTCATATCACAACTCTGTTGTGATCAAGTCAAAGTCTCAATTCATTTCATAAGTCATTTTGAAAACATCTGACGGGGGAACAGTATGGCCACTCCAACTGTCCATAACCGCGGACGCGGCTATTCGAATAGTTTGACACTCTGCAGAGATTATACACTTTCACCACAACATTCAATACATCTGTTAGGAACAAATCCTGAATTCACCATACTCAGTATGCGGATAATCAATCATAACCTTTCAATTACACGCCCTAGTATAGGCACCTCTCTTGTGAGTTTGGCCTCCCAACCATGACCAACTGTCATCTTGGGTACTGCACAGGTGGACAATCTTCACAAGGTAGCCTCAGCTCAGACCTTGGCCGTGAGGAAACCCATACTAAGGTATATAAATTTACAGTTAAGCCCTACCCAATTTTCGGGTATTTTGGTTGTATGGTAAAATTGGAATGGTATCGCATCCAGACAACCATCAGTTTTATCAAGGGCTAAGGCTCATGCCTCAACATTTTCATCATCAAAATCATCTGGTGTTCGAGAACACATGTCAAAACATTTCAGTAGAATGACTCATCATTCTGAGGTTTTCATAACTAGTTTCACCAAGTATTCCCATCTAAAGTTGATCAAGTTTTATGCTTAGCACTAGCATCTAGAAGTGGGGGTAAGTACTAATGAGGGGTGGTAAGCAAGTGGAGATTAGTTAAGTTCAATCTCATGCCTTAGGATGACATCAAGATTATCTACTTAGGCCAAATTTAATGCTCTTTCTGCAACCTTCAATTATCTTTCTATAATCTACAAGTCACTTAAGTAAAATCTAAGAAAAGCTTTGATAAAGAAATCAAGTATAATGCTTGTAAGTAAAACAAGGATGGTTTATCAAGTGGTATAAGCTTGCAAGTAAAACTTGCATGGTTTGGCTTGCTAAGATAGTGATATAAACTTGCTAGGTTGCAAGTGTTAGCTTGCCTTGTGCAGAGCAGTGGTTGAAGTTTTCCTCGGCTTCTTCCTCGTAGTATCCTCCTTCCTCCTCGTATCCTTGGTCGGTACTAGCATCTATAAATAAATACGAGGTACACAATCACCAAACAATACTTAACTATTTTCAATCATCACATAAAGGTATACTATAGATGATCTAGCATCATCACTTAATATTACAAGATTAAAGCATTTGCCTTATTTGTTTTAATTTGAGAAAAGTAATTTTTACTCATTGAAAATCTACTTAAGATTTAATATTCTCCAACTCAAACATGGGATCATGTTGACACATGTCATCACCACATATTTCAGTACATGGGAATGTGATTTAAAGTGGTGTCACAATTTAATAAGGTTTAACCTTTTTATTTTAAATAACTAAAGTGACTAGAAATGCCTATGTGGCATTCTTTTCTTACTTGAACATTATTTCTGTAAGTAAACCCATATGTTTTTATATATTCTGAAAGGTATGATCAAATGTGATTTTTGAGAGTTGGAATCAACTCAAAAGCTCTTATGGTTGAATTTTGAAAAATGTTTGAATGCAGAAAAGCTTCTGACTTGTTATTTTTACCAAGGTGCTCTATAGATCCAAATGATTTGAATCCAATGGGCTTGGATTAAGCATTTCAGTACCTTTCTAAAAAATTGGTTTCATGCATTTTGGTTCATTGAATCGAGCTAGGTTGAATTTTGAATCTATGTACAGAACTGTGTTTGAAATAAATGGAAAAATCTAAATTCAAACGGTTGGGTTGCTCATGAGATGCTAATGGGCCGGCCCAGTGTCACTCCATAGCACGGGGCTCAGTTGACAGGGGGGTCAACCAGTTAGCGGCTCATAACGCGTGAAGCGGTACGAGGTTGTGTGGGTCGTTGGATTAGAGTGGAGATCAACGGCTAGGGATCGTTGTCGACGACGAACCTGTCACCGGCGAGCTCGAAGCCTAGCGGCTCAGTGGGGGTGCATAGGGGGCGTACCAGGGCTCCAGCGATGATGAGGTGGGCAAACAAACGAGTGGTCGACGGCGAGCTCAGGGACAGTCAAGGCAGCTCCGGGGGTGGTTGCAATCAGCGGCGCCCTTCTCCTCCAGAGGCGGCTTGCTCTGGTGCAATTCTGGCGAGCTGCTGCTCCCCGTGCTCCGGCGAGAGGTGTGGGACGATCAATGAGGTGAGGGGAGTCGACTGGTGTGCTGCAAACGGCTGGGGGTGGCCTCCTTTTATAGGCTCGACGACGAGACCGAGAGGGATGGGCAGGCGACGGTGGCGACATGGCTACGGGCTGCTAGAGGCATGGCTGAGGGTGGCGATCGACGCGTAGTCTCCTGGCGATGCTCTAAAACTTAAACGTGGACTTAGGGGTGGTGGTAATCGGTCGGGCGAGGCTGGCGCTCTGAGCAGCAGAGGCGGCGTCTTCGACGGCGAGCGATGGCTGTGAGGCATTGGATGGCGAACGGGGATGTCTGGCGTGCTCCCTGGGTCGTGGCGAAGCGGTGGGCACTGGGCGCGGGGTGTTCTCGGTGGTCCATGGCCGGGCTTGGCTCAGGGAGGAGACAGTGGGCGGCGGTGAGGTGCTGGCTAAGTCCCAGACATGGCGAGAGAAGGGGTGGTGGTCTGCTACGGCGGCGACCAAGTTGGCCGGCAAGGTGGGCTCGGCTTATTCACCATTGATGGTAATGGCAAGCTTACAGTGAGGCTAGAGGTTTCCAACTAAGCTAGATGATCTACTAAATGTTTGCTGTGAGCTAGAGAGGGAACAAGTTAGACCAAAACACTATTAAAATAGTGAATTTGATTTGGTTTAAATTCTGCTGCCAAGTGTTTCATGAAATGGCCGCAAGAAACTTCTTTTTGAATTTTGAAAATATTTTTGGTGTGTGTGCTAGGCATGTGCTGGAGACTCTGTGGTTGTTTGGGTTTTGAAAATTGAGCTAGTTTGAGTGGTTTTTGAAATAGTGGGATCTTCCCATATGAGATAGATTCAATTTTAAAGTGTCATTTAAACTTAGCATTTGAATGTTTTTGGAAGATCACAAAGTGGCCCTTGGTACCGCATTATGTGTACTAACAAGGGGTGCAAAGATCCACAATTGTTTCTGTTAAGTTTTGAGTGCTAGGAATAGCCAAAGTAGGCATGATAGTTAATTTGGCAAAAGTGACCATTCACTTTATTTATTCATTTTGAGTTGTTTGTCTTTGGGAAAAGCTTAGGAATGATTTAGATGATGTTTATTTCACCTAAGAATCATTTTACAAGCAAAGAATCACAGAACCATGGCAATTCAAAAGAACTCTTAATTTAAATATACATACATATGAATGCTTTCATATTTGAGATGAAAAAGTTTTTGTTAACCCTAAATTTGATGATCCATGTTTAATATTTTTGGGATGTTACAAACCTTCCCCCCTTAAACAAAATCCTGTCCCGAGATTTGAAAAAGGACGAAAAATATTATCTAGGATTTAAAGAGATATGGGAACTCCGTCCTGATGTGATCTTCGCGCTCCCAGGTAGCTTCTTCTTCCGTGTGGTTGCTCCACTGAATCTTTAGAAACTTGATGCTTCGGGTTCTGGTAGTTCAGAAAGATTCTTCCAGAATACGGATGGGTACTTCAGGATGGGTCAGGTCATCATTGATTTATATGGTCCGGTGATCAATATCCTTGAAAACTTCAGTCTTCTCTGGAACTCCAAGGCATTTGCGAAGTAATGAGATATGGAACACATTGTGTGAAGGGTTTCGCAGCATAGTAAATCAAAAATATTCTACGGATGCGAACAGAAAAGCCAAGATCTAATCTAGGAGATGCAATCAACAAGAGGGATAGATGAGATCTTCATACCCTTGAATAAATCGCACAACAGAAACGTTCAACAGAACGTGGTTGATGTATTCGTACTAGCCGTCTCCTCCTCGCGATCTGATCCGATCCTACGCCGCAAGTGGCGGCGCCTCCGATAGATGCACACGTACGATGCCGCAACGTCTCCTCCTTCCTCGGTCCAGCAAGTGGGGGGAGAGATGGATTGGATCTGCAGCACGACGGCGTGGTGCTATGGTGGAGAGTTTCTGCAGCAGGGCTTTGCCTACACGCAGTCGGGAGAGAGAGAGAGGAAGGGCAGCAGCTGGCGGCTAGGGTTTGGGGTGAGGGGAGGGTGCGCTCCCTGCCCACCTTATATAGGGGGCTGGCCGTCCCCCTTGGCCCCTCCTCCAAGTCCTAGGGCGGCGGCCCCAAGGGTGGAGTGGGCGGAAGTCTTCCCCCCTTCTAGAAGGTTTCCCCTAGGGTTTGGCCGGCTGGGCCTATGGGGCCTTGTGCCCCTGGCCCAAAGCGGCCAGGGCACTCCCTCGTAGGCCCACGCACCCCTCCAAAAAGTGGGGCCACGTTGGTCCCACTCCAGAAGCTTCTAGAACCTTCCGGTACAATACCGAATACTCTGAAACGATTCTAAAATCCAAAAAACTGCTTTGCTTTATATGAATCTTATTCTCCGTACCATTCCGGAACCTCTCGTGATGTCCTGGATCTCATCCGAGACTCCGAAAAAAAACTCATAAACCAATTATCCATTCTATCCTAGCGTCGAGGCATGTTAAGTGTATGACCCTACGGGTTCGAGAATATGCACACATGATCTTCTATCAATAATCAACAGTGGGATCTGGAAACCCATATTGACTCCCACATAATCATCGATGATCATATCGGATGAACCACGATGCCAGGATTCAATTAATCCCATATATATTCCCTTCGTCACGCGATATTTTACTTGCCCGAGATTTGATCGTTGGTATCGGTATACCTAGTTCAATCTGTAGGGTTTCGTAGCATGGAAAACAAAAAAATTCTACCGCATACAAACAAACAAGCCAAGATCTATCTACTAGATTGTAGCAACGAGTCGATGGAATAACTCACCCTCGAAGATTCAAAGGTGTTTAACGAGAGCGGATTCTCGTGGGTGATGTAGTCGTACTCTTCCCGATCTCAATATCGCGTAGACGATCCTTCCGGCGCTGCGTTCCGGCAGCGCTCCCGCAGTCGGTCACACGTTCGGTACTCGACGAAGACCTTCCTCTCCCTTGTTCCAGCAGGCAGCAGAGGTTGTAGCACTCTCCTCGCGATTTCGGCAGCACAACGGCGTGGTACCGGAAGTAGAGGGGAGATCTCGCAGGGCTTCGCCTTAAGCCGGAGCGAGTATGGTGGACTATGAGAGAGCCCTCGGTGTTCTAGGGTTTAGACACACCAAGGAGGGGCTAGGCCGGCGGCTAGGGTTTGACCTAGGCGGCGGCGAGATGCCCTAGGCCGGCAGCGGCTATGGAGGGCGGCGGCGGCTTGGGGCTAGGGTTTAGAGGTAGGGAACTTGTGTACTAGGAGGGGCAGCCATGCCCCTCCCTTTATAGGTGGGAGGCGCGACCAAGGGGAGGGGAGTCCCTCCCCAACTCGGCTTCAAGGTGGGCCGGCGGTGGAGGGGAGGAACTCCTCCCCAACTCGGTTTCCACCTCCCTCTCCACTTCCCAAAATAGCCGTTTGACTTTCAAATTGGCGTTTGACTTTTTCAAACTAGGATTTGATTAAACCCTTTATTTTGTTCAGCAATGACACCTAGTACATGATGCAATCATTCAACTTGGTATGACACATTCATGTACCCTTCCCCCTCGGAGTGCCGGACATTCCGGAACTTTCTAGAACATTCTCGATGAAAACACCGGAACCATTCTACAACTCCGAAATAGGACTTTCCTTATATGAATCTTATTCTCTGGACCATTCCGGATCTCCTCTTGATATCCCGGATCCCATCCGAGATTCCGAATAACATTCGGTCTCTTTCTCATTATTCCATAACTACTCAAACAACGTCGAATCCTTAAGTGTGTCTCCCTATGGTTCGTGAATTATGCGGACATGATCGAGACACTTCTCCGAACAATAACCAATAGAGGAATCTGGAAATTCATATGGCTCCCACATATTTCTACGATTACTTTGCGATCGAATGAACCACTTACATACGATACCAATTTCCCTTTGTCTCACGATAGTTTACTTATCCGAGGTTATGATCGTCGGTATCTCTACATACCTAGTTCAACCTCGTTATTGATAAGTACTCTTTTCTCGTTCCTGTGATATGTGATCCCTTGTGAGCCAGTCACATGCTTGTAAGCTAATTTGATGACATTTCACCAAGAGGGCCCAGAGTATATCTATCCGTCATATGGATGGACAAATTCCACTCTTGATCCATGTGTCTCAACCAATACTTTCCGAACACTCAATGCCACCTTTATAGCCACCTAGTTACGGTGTGGTGTTTGATGTCATCAAAGCATCCATCCGGTAAAGGTGATATGCATGATCTCATGGTCGAAGGAATTAGGTTACTATGTATCAGAAAGCATATAGCAATTGAACTATTAAAATGACTTGATCTTTATGCTACGCTTATCTATAGAAGTATGTCCACCATATCATTCTCCTAACGATATGATCTTGTTGTTAATAACATCTCAATGTTCATGATAGGGAAACCATAATCATTTATTAACCAACAAGATAGTATTATATAGAGGCTTTACTAGGGACTCTATTTTAGTTTACAAATCACACAAGTATTAATGTTTCCTTGTTAATACTATTATAGCATGAATGTAAACATTTATCATAAACACAAAGATATAATAATAACTACATTTATTATTGCCTCTAGGGCATATCTCCAACAGTCTCCCACTTGCACTAGAGTCATCTAATCTAGATTACATGGTAATATACCAAACACCCATGGCGGTTTGGTGCTGGTCATGTTTTGCCCTCGGGAGAGGTTTAGTCAACGGATCCGCCACATTCAGATCTGTGTGTACTTTGCAAATCTTTATGTCCCCATCTTGGACATGTTCTCGAATAGCGTGAAAACGTAGCTTGATGTGCTTCAGCTTCTTGTGTGACCTTGGTTCTTGCGCATTGGCTATGGCGCCCATGTTATCACAGTAGATAGACATTGGGTCCAGCGCACTAGGAACCACACCCAGCTCTGTAATGAACTCTTTCATCCATATCGCTTCTTGTGAAGCCTCCGAAGCAGCCATGTATTCTGATTCAGTTGAAGATCTCGCCACAACGCTTTGCTTTGCACTCCTCCAGCTAACTGCTGCACCATTCAAAGTAAATACGTATCCAGATTGTGATTTAGAATCATCCGGATCGGCGTTCCAACTAGCATCGGTGTAACCATTAACAACGAGCTGTTCATCACCTCCATAAGAAAGAACCATATCCTTAGTTCTTCTCAAGTACTTAAGGATGTTTTTGACCGCTGTCCAATGATCCACTCCTGGATCACTTTGATATCTGCTAGTTAAACTAACAACATATGCAATTTCGGGTCTAGTAAATAGCATGGCATACATTAGAGATCCTATGGCTGAGGCATAGGGAGTCTTACTCATCCTTTCTCTATCTTCTGCCGTTGTCAGACTTTGAGTTTTACTCAAGGTCGTATTGGGCAACATGGGCAAGAACACTTTCTTGCTATCTTCCATTCCAAACCTCTTTAGAACTTTGTCCAAATATGTACTTTGTGACAATGATATTAGGCGTCTTGATCTATCTCTATAAATCTTTATGCCTAATATGTAAGCTGCTTCGCCAAGATCCTTCATTGAAAAACTATTATTCCAATATTCCTTGACACTATTAAGAAGGTCTACATCATTCCCAATCAACAATATATAGTATTAAGAATGCTACAGAGCTCCCACTCACTTTCTTGTAAATACAAGCTTCTCCATAAGTTTGTATAAAACCAAAACTTTTGATCACCTTATCAAAACGTTGATTCCAACTTCGGGATGCTTGCTTCAATCCATAAATGGACCGTTGAAGTTTGCATACCTTGTTAGCATCTTTAGGATCGACAAAACCTTTGGGTTGCATCATATACAACTCTTCATCAATGTCTCCATTGAGGAATGTTGTTTTGACATCCATCTTCCATATCTCATAATCATAATATGCAGCGATTGCTAACATAATCCTCACAGACTTTAGCTTCGCTACTGGTGAGAAAGTCTCATCGTAGTCAATTCCTTGAATTTGTCGAAACCCTTTTGCGACAAGTCAAGCTTTATAGACAGTAACATTACCATCAGCATCTGTTTTCTTCTTGAAAATCCATTTGTTCTCGACAGCCTTCCAGCCATCCGGTAAGTCTACCAAAGTCCATACTTGGTTTTCGTACATGGATCCAATCTCGGATTTCATGGCTTCTTGCCATTTATTGGAATCTGGGCTCATCATCGCTTCCTCATAAGTCGCAGGGTCATCGATGTTGTCCACCAACATGACACTCATAACGGGATCATACCAATCAGGAGTGGTACGAGTTCTCGTTGACCTGCGAGGCTCTGTAGCAACTACAACCAAAGTTTCATGATCATCATCATTAGCTTCCTATCTTATTGGTGCAGGCACCACAGGAACTTCTTTCGGTGCTGCGCTACTCGCAATTTCGAGAGAAGGTTCGACAACCTCGTCGAGTTCTACTTTCCTTCCAGTCACTTCTTTCAAGAGAAATTCCTTCTCTAGAAAGGATCCATTCTTGGCAACGAAGATTTTGCCTTCGGATCTATGATAGAAGGTATACCCAATAGTTTCCTTCGAGTATCCTATGAAGACGCATTTTTCCGCTTTGGGTTCAAGCTTGTCCGGCTGTAACTTCTTTACATAGGCTTCGCAACCCCAAACTTTAAGGAACGACAATTTAGGTTTCTTCCCAAACCATAATTCATACGGTGTCGTTTCAACGGATTTAGATGGTGCCCTATTTAAAGTGAATGCGGCTGTTTCTAATGCATAACCCCAAAAAGATAGCAGTAAATCTGTAAGTGACATCATAGAACGAACCATATCTAAGAGAGTTCGATTACGACGTTCGGACACACCATTACGCAGTGGTGTTCTCGGCGGTGTCAATTGTGAAATTATTCCGCATTTCTTCAAATGCTCGCCAAACTCGTAACTTAGATATTCACCTCCACGATCAGAACGTAGAAATTTAATCTTCTTGTTACGTTGATTCTCTACCTCACTTTGAAATTCCTTAAACTTCTCGAAAGTTTCGGACTTATGTTTCATGAAATAGATATACCCATATATACTCAAGTCATCCGTGAAGGTAAGAACATAACGATAACCACCGCGCGATGCTACACTCATTGGACCACACACATCGGTATGCATGATTTCCAATAAGTCCGTAGCTCGCTCCATCATACCAGAAAATGGAGTCTTAGTCATTTTACCCATCAGACATGCTTCGCATCTTTCAAGTGATTCGAAATCAAGTGATTCAAGAAGTCCATCGGTATGGAGTTTCTTCATACGCTTCACTCCAATGTGACCAAGACGACAGTGCCACATATAGGTCGAGTTATCGCTCGATTTCAAACGTTTAGCCTCAATGTTATTAATATGTGTATTTCCACTATCGAGATTCAACAAGAATAGACCATCTATCAAAGGTGCATGTGCATAAAACATATTACTCATATAAATCGAACAACCATTATTCTCGGACTTAAACAAGTAACCGTCTCGCAATAAACAGGATCCTGATATAATGTTCATGCTTAACGTAGGCACCAAATAACAATTATTTAAGTATAAAACTAATCCCGATGGTAGATGAAGGGGTAGCCTGCCGACCGCGATCACATCAACCTTTGATCCGTTTCCCACGCGCATCGTCACCTCGTTCTTCGCTAGCTTCCGTTTATTCTGCAGCACCTGTTTCGAGTTACAAATATGAGCAACCGAACCAGTATCAAATACCCAGGCACTACTACGAGTACTAGTGAGATACACATCAATAACATGTATATCGGATATACCTTTCTTCTTGATGTTGCCGTTCTTCAAATCCGCCAAGTACTTTGGGCAATTCCGCTTCCAGTGACCTTCTCCCTTGCAGTAAAAGCACTCAGTATCAGGCTTAGGTCCAGCCCTGGTCTTCTTCGTCGGCGCGGTAACTTTCTTACCACCCTTCTTGAAGTGTCCCTTTTGCTTAGACTTGCCTTTCTTGAATTTGGTGGTCTTATTGACCAACAACACTTGGTGCTCTTTCTTGATCTCCACTTCTGCAGATTTTAACATGGCAAAGAGTTCTGGCAACGTCTTGTTCATGTTCTGCATGTTGTAGTTCATCACAAAGTTCTTGTAACTTGGTGGTAGTGATTGGAGGACACGGTAAATCCCCAAAGCATTAGGAATCACTATACCCAAGCTTTGAAGTTTGTTAGCGTGCCCAGACATCTTAAGCACATGCTCACTGACGGAGCTGCCCTCTTCCATCTTGCAGTTAAAGAACTTTTCAGAAGCCTCATAGCTCTCAATTGTTGCATGAGTCTCAAAGATCAATTTGAGATCACGGACAATATCATGTGGGTCTGAATTCTCAAACCTTTTCTGAAGCTCCGATTCTAAACCATACAAGATAGCACACTGAACTGTGGAGTACTGAGTCTTCCGAGTGAGGTAAACATTCTTTACTTCATCGGCATCATCAGCTGCAGGCGGGTCACCCAGCGGTGCATCCAGCACATAGGTCAAATTACCAGCTGTGAGGACAATCCTCAAATTGCGGAACCAATCCGCGAAGTTGCTTCCATTGTTTTTCAACTTTTCTTTCTCTAGGAACGCATTAAAATTGATGGTAGGGGCCGCCATTGATCTACAACATATTTGCAATTGTTTAGACTAAGTTTATGACAAATTGAGTTCTAATTAATAGTTAAATTAATCTAGGTGAACTCCCACTCAAAACAATATCCCTCACATTGTTTTAGTGATCACACGAACCAAATCCACCACATCAACACCGATCATCACGAGAGTTGATATAGTTTCAATGGCGAACAATCGACATGTTCATCATATCTACTATATGACTCATGCTTTACCTTTCGGTGATCCGTGTTCCGAGACCATGTCTGTACATGCTAGGCTCGTCAAGATCAAACCTTAGCTTCCGCATGAGCAAATCTGGCTTGCTCACGTTGTATACACTTGCGGAATCTAACACACCTGATCATCACGTGGTGCTTCGAAACAACAAGCTTTAGCAACGGTGCTAACTAAGGGTGAACACTTTATGACTTGAAATTCATGTGCATGAGGGATCATCTTATAATGCTACCGTCGTTAACTAAGCAATACAAGATGCATAAAGGATTAACATCACATGCAATTCATAATATGTGATATGATATGGCATTTCTTCTTTGTGCTTCCGATCTCCATCTTCAAGCACGAACATGATCTCCATCATCACCGGCATTGCATCAAGGTCAATGACGCTTCTCCATGGTTGTCGTCCACCGGCTTCAACTATTACAACTACTTTGAATAGACACGCGGGTCTTAACAGAATTAAAGACAACCATATGGCTCCTGCCGGTTGCCAACTTACAATAAGGAACATTGCATACATCATATATAATCACAATCATGGCCATATCACATCACAGCACACCCCTGCAAAACAAAGTTAGACGCCTCTACTTTCTTTGCATGTTTTACGTGGTTTGGGGCTTTCAATAAGTGTCGTTCTAACTTACGAACAAGAACCACAACATTGATACTAGTATTGACAATCACCCGTTGTAAATTGAATCTTAACTATGCTAGGAGAGACAGGCACCCGCAAAGCCACTTATGCAATACAAGTTGCATGTCAAGCGTGGAGCAAGTCTCATGAACGATGTCATGTAAGGTTAGCCCGGGCCGCTTCATCCCAACATCCCGCAAGATGCAAAGTACACAAGAAGCAATCGACAATAAAAGCATCAACGCCCACAATGACCATTCTGTTCTACTCGTGCAACAGATCTACACATAGACACGGCTCTGATACCACTGTAGGGTTTTGTAGCATGGAAAACAAAAAATTTCTACCGCATACAAACAAACAAGCAAAGATCTATCTACTAGATTGTAGCAGCGAGTCGATGGAATAACTCACCCTCGAAGATTCCAAAGTGTTTAACGAGAGCGGATTCTCGTGGGTGATGTAGTCGTACTCTTCCCGATCTCAAGATCGCGTAGACGATCCTTCCGGCACTGTGTTCCGGCAGCGCTCCCGTAGTCGGTCACACGTTCGGTACTTGACGAAGACCTTCCTCTCCCTTGTTCCAGCAGGAAGCGGAGGTTGTAGCACTCTCCTCGCGATTTCGGCAGCACAACGGCGTGGTATCGGAAGTAGAGGGGAGATCTCGCAGGGCTTCGCCTTAAGCCGGAGCGAGTATGGTGGACTATGAGAGAGCCCTCAGTGTTCTAGGGTTTAGACACACCGAGGAGGGGCTAGGCCGGCGGCTAGGGTTTTACCTAGGCGGCGGCGGCGAGATGCCCTAGGCCGGCGGCGGCTATGGAGGGCGGCGGCGGCTTGGGGCTAGGGTTTAGAGGTAGGGAACTTGTGTACTAGGAGGGGCAGCCCTGCCCCTCCCTTTATAGGTGGGAGGCGCGACCAAGGGGAGGGGAGTCCCTCCCCAACTCGGCTTCAAGGTGGGCCGGCGGTGGAGGGGAGGAACTCCTCCCCAACTCGGTTTCCACCTCCCTCTCCACTTCCCAAAATAGCCGTTTGACTTTCAAATTGGCGTTTGACTTTTTCAAACTAGGATTTGATTAAACCCTTTATTTTGTTCAGCGATGAAACCTAGTACATGATGCAATCATTCCAACTTGGTATGACACATTCATGTACCCTTCCCCCTTGGAGTGCCGGACATTCCGGAACCTTCTAGAACATTCTCGATGAAAACACCGGAACCATTCTACAACTCTGAAATAGGACTTTCCATATATGAATCTTATTCTCCGGACCATTCCAGATCTCCTTGTGATATCCCGGATCCCATCCGAGATTCCGAATAACATTCGGTCTCTTTCTCATTATTCCATAACTACTCAAACAACGTCGAATCCTTAAGTGTGTCTCCCTACGGTTCGTGAATTATGCGGACATGATCGAGACACTTCTCCGAACAATAACCAATAGAGGAATCTGGAAATTCATATGGCTCCCACATATTTCTACGATTACTTTGCGATCGAATGAACCACTTACATACGATACCAATTTCCCTTTGTCTCACGATAGTTTACTTATCCGAGGTTATGATCGTCGGTATCTCTGCATACCTAGTTCAACCTCGTTACTGATAAGTACACTTTTCTCATTCCTGTGATATGTGATCCCTTGTGAGCCAGTCACATGCTTGCAAGCTAATTGGATGACATTTCACCAAGAGGGCCCAGAGTATATCTATCCGTCATATGGATGGACAAATCCCACTCTTGATCCATGTGTCTCAACCAATATTTTCCGAACACTCAATGCCACCTTTATAGCCACCCAGTTACGGTGTGGTGTTTGATGTCATCAAAGCATCCATCCGGTAAAGGTGATATGCATGATCTCATGGTCGAAGGAATTAGGTTACTATGTATCAGAAAGCATATAGCAATTGAACTATTAAAATGACTTGATCTTTATGCTACGCTTATCTATAGGAGTATGTCCACCATATCATTCTCCTAACGATATGATCTTGTTGTTAATAACATCTCAATGTTCATGATAGGGAAACCACAATCATTTATTAACCAACAAGCTAGTATTATATAGAGGCTTTACTAGGGACTCTATTTTAGTTTACAAATCACACAAGTATTAATGTTTCCTTGTTAATACTATTATAGCATGAATGTAAACATTTATCATAAACACAAAGATATAATAATAACTACATTTATTATTGCCTCTAGGGCATATCTCCGACACAATCTTGTTCACAGCAAGTACTTTACTCGTTCTGTAATACGATATCACTTTGTGATCAACTCCTTAACCATGTGCTTGCAAGCGGTGTTGATATCGATTACCGAGTGGGCCCGAAGTATATCTCTCCGACTCGGGAGGGACAAATTCCATCTCGATACATACAACCCAACAAGTACTTTCCGATCACCTGAGAGACACCTTTATGATCACCCTCACATAGGATGACGTTTGATGACCTCAAAGCTTTCTTCCGATACTAGGGAGTTGCATTATCTCATGGTCTAAGGAATACAATATTTGACATAGAAAAAGCTTCGCAAAGATGAACACGATGACACGATCTAATTGCTCTGCTTGATTTGGGTATGTCCATCATATCATTCTCCTAATGACATGATCTCATTATTAATCGACAACTCATGTCTATGGTTAGGAAACCTTAACCATCATTAATCAATGAGCTAGTCCATAGAGGCGTACTAGGGACACGGTGTTGTTCATAAACCACACAAGTATCAAAGTTTCCGCTTAATACAATTCTAGCATGGAATATAAACATTATCATGAACAAGAATTATAATAATAACATCTTTATCATTGCCTCTAGGGCATAATTCCAACAGTCTCCCACTTGCACTAGATGCAATAATCTAGTTTACATCTGGCAACAATCTAACACCCATGGCGTTGAGGTGTTGATCATGTTTTGCTCGTGGAAGAGGTTTAGTCAACGGATCTACGACATTCAGATCCGTATGTACTTTGCTAATCTTCATATCTCCATCTGCTATATAATCTCGAATTATATGAAAACGACGGTTGATGTGCTTGGTCTTTGGACGATATCTTGGTTCCTTAGCCAGTGCTATGGCACCAGTGTTGTCGCATAATATCTCCAGTGGGTCCAAGGCACTTGGAACCACACCAAGCTCAGTGATGAAGTTCCTGATCCAAACTCCTTCACTTGACGCTTATGAAGCAGCCATGTATTCCACTTCTGTTGTAGATCACGCGATCACGCTTTGCTTGCAGCTTCTCCAGCTCACAGCTCCTCCATTCAAAATATAAACGTATCCTGTCTGAGATTTAGAATCATCCGGATCGGTGTCAAAACTAGCGTCCACGTAACCTTTTACGACGAGCTGCTCATCACCTCCATAGACCAAGAACATTTCTTTAGTCCTATTTAAATACTTTAGGATGTTCTTCATGGCTGTCCAGTGTTCCACTCCTGGATCACTTTGGTATCTGCTCGTCAAACTAAGAGCATTGGACACATACGGTCTAGTACATAGCATGGCATACATGATAGAACCTATGGCCAAGGCATATGGCACTTTGCTCATAGTATCTCTATCGTTTACCGTAGCTGGACATTGAGCCTTGCTCAATATCTTACCTGACAACATGGGCAATGAACCTTTCTTTGCTTTATCCATTCTGAAGTTTTTCAGAACTTTGTCTAGGTATGTAATTTGGCTTAAAGCTATTAGGCGTCTTTGTCTATCTCTACATATTTTCATGCCTAATATATAAGCAGCTTCTCCTAGGTCTTTCATTGAAAAACATTTATTCAAATAAGTCTTCACATCGTTAAGCATACCAATGTCATTTCCAATAATCAATATGTCATCCACATATAGTACTAGAAATTTCACTGAGCTCCCACTCACTTTCTTGTAGATACAAGCTTCGTAGCAATTTGGAACAAATCCAAAGCTCTTGATCACTTGATCAAAACGAAGGTTCCAACTCCGAGATGCTTGCTTCAGTCCATAAATGGAACGTTGAAGTTTGCACACCTTATTAGCATCCTTAGGATCGACAAAACCTTCGGGCTGCATCATATACAACTCTTCATCAATGTTGCCATTGAGGAACGCAGTCTTGACATGCATCTGCCATATTTCATAATCATGAAATGCAGCAATTGCTAATAAAATCCGAATGGACTTAAACATCGCTACGGGAGAGAAAGTCTCATCGTAGTCAACACCTTGAACTTGTCGAAAACCTTTTGCGACAAGCCGAGCTTTATAGACAGTAACATTACCATCCGCGTACGTTTTCTTCTTGAAAATCCATTTGCACTCAACGGCCTTACGATCGCTAGGAGGGTCCACCAAAGTCCATACTTGGTTTTCGCTCGTGGATCCCAAATCGGATTTCATGGCCTCTAGCCATTTCTCAGAGTCTGGGCTCATCAGTGCTTTCTCATAGTTCGCAGGTTCACTGTTGTCTAACAACAAGACGGGTAAGACAGGGTTGCCGTACCATTCAGGAGTGGCACGTGACCTTGTCGACCTGCGAAGTTCAGTAGTAGCATCGTTCGAAGTTTCATGATCCTCGTCATTAGCTTCCTCCCTTGTTGGTGCAGACGACACTGGAACAATTTCAGGTGTTGCGCTACTCTGCAACTCGAGAGAAGGTTCAATAACCTCGTCTAGCTCTACCTTCCTCCCACTCACTTTTTTCGAGAGAAACTCCTTCTCAAGAAAGGATTCGTTCTTTGCAACAAACACTTTGCCTTCAGATCTGTGGTAGAAGGTATACCCAACCGTTTCCTTAGGGTATCCTTTGAAGACGCATTTCTCCGCTTTGGGTTTGAGCTTGTCCGGCATCAACTTCTTGATGTAAGCTTCGCATCCCCAAACTTTAAGAAACGACAACTTAGGATTATCACCAAACCATAGTTCATACGGTGTCGTCTCAACGGATTTAGCTGGTGCCCTATTTAAAGTGAATGCAGCGGTTTCTAATGCATAACCCCAAAATGATAATGGCAAATCTGTAAGAGACATCATCGATCGCACCATATCTAATAGAGTTTGATTCCAGCGTTCAGACACACCACTGCGCTGTGGTGTTCCGGGTGGCGTGAGTTGCGAAATGATTCCGCTTGCTTTAAGATGCGTGAGAAAATCATAACTCAAATATTCACCTCCACGATCGGATCGTACAAATTTAATTTTCCTGTTACGATGGTTTTCCACTTCGTTCTGAAATTCTTTGAACTTTTCAAACGTTTCAGATTTATGTTTCATTAAATAGATATACCCATATCTACTTAAGTCATCAGTAAAAGTGAGAAAATAGCGATATCCACCACGCGTCGAAACACTCATTGGTCTGCATACATCGGTATGTATGATTTCCAGCAAGTCCGTTGCTCGCTCCATTATTCCGGAGAACGGGTTTTGATCATCCTGCCCACGAGGCACGGCTCGCACGTGTAAAATGATTCAAAATCAAGAGACTCCAAAAGTCCATCAGAATGGAGTTTCTTCATGCGTTTTACACCAATATGACCTAGACGGCAGTGCCACAAATAAGTCGAATTATCACTATCTACTTTGCATCTCTTAGCCTCAATGTTATGGATGTGTGTTTCATTGCTTTCGAGATTCAGAAGAAATAAACCATTCACAGCAGGTGCATGACCATAAAAGATGTTACTCATATAAATAGAACAACCATTATTCTCCGATTTAAATGAATAACCGTCTTGCAATAAACACGATCCAGATATAATGTTCATGCTCAACGCAGACACATAATAACACTTATTAAGGTTTAAAACTAATCCCGAAGGTAAAACTAAGGAGAGCGTGCCGACGGCCATCACATCAACTCTTGATCCATTGCCAACGCGCATCGTCACCTCATCCCTTGCTAGCTGCCGTCTATTCCGTAGCTCCTGTTTCGAGTTACAAATATTAGCAACTGAACCAGTATCAAATACCCAGGCACTACAACGAGCACTAGTAAGGTAAACATCAATAACATGTATATCAAATATACCTTTAATGGTTCCAGCCTTCTTGTCCGCTAAGTACTTCGGACAGTTGCGCTTCCAGTGACCCTTGTCCTTGCAATAGAAGCACTCAGTGTCCGGCTTAGGTCCAGACTTGAGCTTCTTCTCAGCAGGGGCAACGCGCTTGCCGCTGCCTTTCTTGAAGGACTTCTGTGCACCCTTACCTTTCTTGAAGCTAGGGGTCTTGTTGACCATCAACACATGATTATCTTTCTTGATATCCACCTCCGCAGCTTTCAGCTTAGCGAAGAGTCAGTGATCGTATCAGTGGAACTAATCTGATTGTGAGTAACTACAAAACCTTTGTAGCTAGGAGGGAGTGATTGCAGAACTCTGTCAATCTTGAGCTCTTCTGGAATCTTGCAGTCCAGTTGCTCAAGACGTTGAGTGTAGCCCGACATCTTAATGGCGTGCTCACTAACGGAACTCCCTTCCTCCATCTTGCAGTTAAAGAACTTCTCAGAGATCTCATATCTCTCAGAACGGGCCTGAGTCTGAAACATGGTTTTCAGTTCCTCAAGTATCTCAAAGGGCCCGACGAACTCGTCAAAACGATTTTGAAGGTCCGATTCCATAGAAAACAACATGGTACTCTTAATCACTCCATAATCATCTTTGCGCGACTGATAAACAGCTTTTTCATCAGCCGGCGCATCAATAGCAGGGGCGTCACCTAGCGCTTTCTCAAGGACATAATCCTTTTGTCCGCCAGCGAGAATGATTCTCAGATTGTGGAACTAGTTGGTGAAGTTAGACCCATTGTTCTTAAGCTTTTATTTCTTAGCAAAAACGTTGAAGTTGAAGTTGGACTTAGCCATTTGATCTACAAAATTTGCAAGTACAATTTGAATGATGTTCATGATAACTAGTTCAACTTAATCAAATTACTAGATGAACTCCCACTAAATTCAACATCCCTCGGGTTGTTTAGTGAACACGATCCAAATTCACCACACCTAATCTGATCTTCACGAGAAGAGATGTGGTTTCAATGGTGGACAACAAAGTGTCGATCATATCATTCATATGACTCATGCTTAACCTTTCGGTTCGTGTGCTCCGAGGCCATGTCTGTACATGCTAGGCTCGTCAAGTCAAACCCAAGTATTTTCGTGTGTGCAAACTGGCTTGCACCCGTTGAATGTGAACATAGAGTTTATAGCACCCGATCATCACGAGGTGCTTGAACACGACGAACTTTCGCAACGGTGAATACATGGGCAGAACACAATTTTATCTTGATCTTTAAGTGAGGAATCATCTTATAATGCTACCGTCACGATCTAAGCATAATAAGATACATAAAAGGATAAACATCACATGCATATAATTTTATGTGACATGGTATAGCCAATCTTCGCGCAATGATCTCCATCTTGTGCGCGCCAGCATGATCTCCATCACTTCCACCATGATTGCCTCCACCATGAATAGCAACTACAACTATTGCTAACTACTTAGCGATAAAGCAAAGCTATTACATGACGTATAAGAAGTTGACACACAGCTCATACACAATTATAAAGACAACCATATGGCTCCTGCCGGTTGTGTACTCATCGACATGCAAGTCGTGAAATATTACAAAACATGATCATTGCATACAACATACACATCATATCTTGGGCCATACCATATCACAAAACACTCCCTGTAAGAACAAGTTAGACGCCTCTACTTTGTTGTTGCATGTTTTACGTGGCTTATGGGAGTAACAAACTAAGAACGATTCTTACCTATGGAAAGCCACAACGGTGATATTATGGTTGCCAACATCCGGTGTAAATCCCATGACTACTATAGTGAGAGAAACTGGCATCCATCAGCCGCATGTGTGGAACAAGCCACACGTCAAGTGCGGAGCCGGTCTCGCGAACGAGGTCGCGTAAAGTTGTCCTGGACTGCTTCGATCTCACTATCCCGCGTCATAAGAAGTACACAATATAGGATTGCAACAGAAAACATCAATGCCCGCAACAAGCATGTTGCGTTCTACTCGTGAAACACATTTACGCATAGATCTAGCTCTGATACCACTGAAGGGTTTCGTAGCATAGTAAATCAAAAAAATTCTACGGATGCGAATGGGAAAGCCAAGATCTAATCTAGAAGATGCAATCAACGAGAAGGATATATGAGATCTTCATACCCTTGAAGAAATCGCACAGCAGAAACGTTCAATAGAACGTGGTTGATGTAGTCGTACTAGCCATCTCCTCCTCGCGATCCGATCCTATGCCGCAAGTGGCGGCGCCTCCGAGAGATGCTCGCGTACCGTGCTGCGACGTCTCCTCCTTCCTCAGTCCAGCAAGTGGGGGGAGAGAGATGGATTGGATCTGCAGCACGACGACGTGGTGCTATGGTGGAGAGTTTCTGCAGCAGGGCTTCGCCTACACGCAGTCGGGAGAGAGAGAGAGAGAGAGAGAGAGAGAGAGAGAGAGAGAGAGAGAGAGAGAGAGAGAGAGAGAGAGAGAGAGAGAGAGAGAGAGAGAGAGGAAGGGAAGCAACTGGTGGCTAGGGTTTGGGGTGAGGGGAGGGTGCGCCCCCTGCCCACCTTATATAGGGGGCTGACCGGCCCCCTTGGCCCCTCCTCCAAGCCCTAGGGTGGCAGCCCCAAGGGTGGAGTGGGGGGGCAAGTCTCCGCCCTTCTAGAAGGTTTCCCTAGGGTTTCCCCTAGGGTTTGGCCGGCTGGGCCTATGGGGCCTTGTGCCCCTGGCCCAAAGCGGCCAGGACACTCCCTCGTAGGCCCACGCACCCCTCCGACAAGTGGGGACACGTTGGTCCCACTCCGGAAGCTTCTAGAACCTTCCGGTACACTACCGAATACTTCGAAACGATTCCGAAATCCAAAAAACTGCTTTCCTTTATATGAATCTTATTCTCTGGACCATTCCGGAACCTCTCGTGATGTCCTGGATCTCAACCGAGACTCCAAACAAAAATTCATAAACCAATTATCCATTCTATCCTAGCGTTGAGGCACGTTAAGTGTGTGACCCTACGGGTTCGAGAATATGCAGACATGATCTTCTATCAATAATCAACAGCGGGATCTGGAAACCCATATTGACTCCCACATATTCATCGATGATCATATCGGATGAACCACAATGCCATGATTCAATTAATCCCATATATATATATATATATTCCCTTTGTCACGCGATATTTTACTTGCCCGAGATTCGATCGTTGGTATCGGTATACCTAGTTCAATCTCGTTCACAACAAGTACTTTACTCTTTCCGTAATCCGATATCACTTTTTGATCAACTGCTTAACCACGTGCTTGCAAGCGGTGTTGATATCGATTACCGAGTGGGCCCGAAGTATACCTCTCCGACTCGGGAGGGACAAATTCCATCTCGATACATACAACCCAACAAGTACTTTCCGATCACCTGAGAGACACCTTTATGATCACCCTCACATAGGATGATGTTTGATGACCTCAAAGCTTTCTTCCGATACCAGAGAGTTGCATTATCTCATGGTCTAAGGAATACAATATTTGACATAGAAAAAGCTTCGCAAAGATGAACATGATGACACGATCTAATTGCTCTGCTTGATTTGGGTCTGTCCATCATATCATTCTCCTAATGACATGATCTCATTATTAATCGACAACTCATGTCTATGGTTAGGAAACCTTAACCATCATTAATCAATGATCTAGTCCATAGAGGCGTACTAGGGACACGGTGTTGTTCATAAACCACACAGGTATCAAAGTTTCCGCTTAATACAATTCTAGCATGGAATATAAACATTATCATGAACAAGAATTATAATAATAACATCTTTATCATTGCCTCTAGGGAATAATTCCAACATTGTGCACGGCTGACATCTCTTCTGGCAGTTCCAATTGATATGATACTTCTCCTCGACGGTTCAGAATCTTGAAGGGTCCGATATATCTGGGGGCTAACTTTCCCTTTAGTTGGAAACGTTGCATTCCTTTTAATGGCGACACTTTCAGATACACAAACTCTCCGATATTGAAAGCGAGGTCTCGACGTCTCTTGTCGGTGTAACTCTTCTGTCTTGACTGGGCAGTCTTGATGTGCTCACGAATCTTGTTAACTTTCTCTTCTGCTTCTCGTAGGATGTCGGGTCCGAAAATCTGACTCTCTCCTACTTCCGACCAATTCAAAGGGGTGCGACACTTCCTTCCATACATAAATCTAGTCGGGTTCCTAAACCTTCTTGGACTTTCTTCCAGAATCTCGAGGTAAACTGAGTTCCTCGATCCGATACGATGTTCTTGGGGACTCCGTGCAAACTGACGATTCTAGCGATGTATAACTCAGCTAGTTTCGAACTCTGGTAGGTGGTATTGAGTGGTAAGAAATGGGCGACTTTGGACAATCTGTCCACTATGACCCAGATAGAGTCATTTCCCCTACTAGAAGTAGGCAATCCGGTGATAAAGTCCATTCCAACTGAATCCCGTTTTCATTTCGGAATCTATAGCGGTTGCAACAATCCAGCGGGTCTTTGATGTCCTGCCTTGACTCTCTGACATATATCACATTTGGCGATATAGCTTACGATTTCTCTCTTCATCTTATGCCACCAAAATTGTTCCTTCAAATCCTGATACATGATAAAATAAAGAGTATCATGAGCTTCCTTCAGAATAACTTCTTTCAACTCTGAATCTGCTGGTACACAAATTCGTCCTTTGTACCACATAACTCCTTCTTCGTCTTCGGTAAATCCGGGTACTTTGCCTGTACCGATACGATGCTTGATTCCGTCGATGCTAGCATTTCCTTTCCGTGCCTCTTTGATCTGGCTGATCAAAGTGGGTTGAAGTTCTATGCTAGCCAAAAATCCTTCACTCACTAATTCCATTCGGAAATCTTACATCTCCTTGTGCAAACTTGGTTGTTCCTTCAAAATCATGGAGTTCAAGCGGCACGGCAATCTGCTAAGGGCATCTGCTACCACATTGGCTTTACCGGGGTGATAGTGAATGTCTAGGTCATAATCCTTGATTAGCTCAATCCACCTTCTCTGTCTCATATTCTGCTCCTTCTGAGTGAATATATACTTCAGGCTCTTGTGATCCGAATAAATCTCACAACGATTTCCCATCAGGTAATGCCTCCATGTCTTCAGGGCTAGCACTATGGCTGGGAGCTCGAGGTCATGGGTTGGGTAGTTTTGTTCATGCTGCTTCAGTTGTAGAGATAGATAGGATATAACTTTTCCTTCTTGTATTAGCACACATCCGAGACCGATCTTGGATGTGTCACAATATACGTCAAAGGGCTTCATGATATCCGGCATGATTAAGATTGGGGCTGAAATCAGTCTTCTCTTGAGTTCTTGAAAACTCACTTCACATTTGTCCGTCCATTCAAACTTCTTGTCTTTCTTCAGAAATTGGGTCATGGGTCTGGCGATACTCGAGAATCCTTCTACGAACTTGCGGTAGTATCCTGCCAATTCGAGAAATGCACGAACTTGGGTTTGGGTGGTTGGGACTTGCCAATCTTCGACATCTTTCACCTTTGCAGGGTCAACAGCAATTCCTCCGGCTGATACGATATGTCCGAGGAATCCTACCTCCGGTAACCAGAATTCACATTTGCTAAACTTGGCATACAACTGATGCTCTCTAAGGGTTCCAAGAATGGTCCTTAGGTGTAGCTCATGTTCTTCTTCTGATTTGGAATAAATCAGAATGTCATCAATGAAAACAACGACAAACTTATCCAGGAAGTCCATAAAAATCTTATTCATGAGATTCATGAAATAAGCGGGGGCATTAGTTAATCCAAAAGACATGACAATATACTCGTATAATCCATATCTGGTGCTAAAGGCAGTCTTTGGAATGTCCTCTGCGCGAATCTTGAGTTGATGATAGCCAGTTCTAAGATCAATCTTAGAAAACACTTTGGCACCAGTCAACTGGTCAAACAGATATTCTATCTTGGGCAATGGGTACTTGTTCTTGATAGTGACATCATTCAACTTCCGATAATCAGTACACAAACGGTTACCTCCATATTTCTTGTCCACGAACAAAACAGGTGATCTCCAAGGTGACGCACTTGGTTGAATCAATCCAATTTCCAGCATGGCATCCAGTTGCTTCTTTAGTTCTGCTAGTTCAGACGGGTTCATACTATATGGTCTCTGGGCTATGGGTCCTGTTCCTGGGATTAGTTCAATGATAAACTCGATATCCCGATCTAGGGGCATACCGGGAAAAACATCTGGAAATATATCGGGGTATTCACAGACTATTCGGACTTGGTCAATGGTAGGTTGGGCTATACTCTTGTTGCACTTGAATTGGCGAGGTAAGGTTTCAGATACATGCTCGACTGATACTCCAGCTGTACTGGTCATGGTGATGGCTTTCTTGGCACGGTCAATTAATCCTTTATGTTTGGACATCCAATCCATTCCTAGTACTACTTCCAAACCTTTAGTTCCAAGTACTATCAAATTAGCATAAAAATCTATGCCGTGGATTTAGATAGGGACGACTTTGCAAAATTGCCTAGCTTTGGTGGTTGAACCGGGGATTTGAACAATCATAACATGCTTCAGTTTGGTTGGTTGGATATTACTAGTGCATGCAAATTCTTCGGTGACAATGAGTGAGATGCACCAGAATCAAACAACACTCTTACAAGTACTGAATTAACAGAAAACATACCCAACACGACATCAGGCGCTTCCTGGGCTTCTTCAGCATGCATGAGAAAAAGACCATCATTGCGGTTGAGCGAGTTCCCTGGGGCAAACCTTATTCCAGGCTGAACACAACGCTGCTGCTGAGCTGGGGCATTTGCATTGGGGGCTGCGGCATTCTTCTTGGGGCACTCATTGGAGTAGTGACCCTTGTTTCCATAGTCATAACAGGTCACTTGCGACTTGTCCTTCGGTGCAACAGGCACAACATTGCTTCCAGTCCTTGGGGCAGTGTTGGTGTTGGTGGCGGCATGTTGTTGTTGAACTTGGGTGGTGCACGGTTGAAACTGCTAGAGTTGCCAGGGTTGTTGTGGTTGCCTCTGGGCCTTGGGTTTCCATGGTTGGGATAGGTCGTATGGTTCATCGGGGGTCGGTTGGTTCTCGGGGCAAATCCTGGAGATGGGTTGGGGCGATACTTTGGGGTATGATGGGTTCCTGGCTGATGCATCATGTGGCGCTTGCGTTTCTCATTGGCTTGGTTGATCTTTCCTTCCATCTGAATGGCAGAGTCAACTAGGGCTTCAATATCCGCAAAGGGGATATTGACTAACACTGTCTGCATCTCATCGTGCAGACCATTCAGGAATCTCTCCTTCTTCTTGGCTTCAGTGTCTATCTCATCCAGTGCATACCTAGCCAATGACAAGAATTTGTCACGGTATTCCACTACGGTCATCCTTCCTTGCTTCAGTTCTCTGAATTCATCTCTCATCCTCTTGATCCAACCCGGTGGCACATGGGTTCTGCTGAACTTGACTTTGAATTCCTCCTAGGTCATCATCTGTCCTCCGGTCATTGCACGAACGCTGTTCCACCATGCTCTTGCATCTCCGGCCAAATAATGGGTGGCGAACAGAACTTTCTCGTTAGCTTCCACTCCGGCGACTTCTAGATTGTTCTCCATGGTTTTTAGCCAATCATCTGCATCTAAGGGCTCTTCCGACTTAGTGAAAACAGGTGGGTTGGTGTTCTGGAAATTCTTGAGCTTCGATCCATGGTTGTCCTAATTTCGTTGGCATTGATTGTTGTTGGCCATCTGAGCTATGTGTTGAAGAGTGGCTAGGTTGGCTTGACGTTCGGCTCTTTCAGCTTTGCGGTCAGAAACCAACATTTGCAGGATCTGCAACATCGGGTCCGGGGATGAACCACTTCGTCCGCGAGGCATCTGAAGATTGAGATAGATCATGAGAAAAGAGGGAAATTTCTAAGGTTCAGGGACTTTGAAAAGTTTTTAAAGTTTGACTCTGATTTTCTAGCAACTTGTTTTTCATTCATTCATTCATAGCACACGATACAACACACACCACAACAAAGGAAAAAAGATGGTTTTAAGAACCATTCTGGAAACTACGATACAGTAGGACCGAATATAGCTCACTAACGCTAGTGCTCAAGTGCTACTACTCCTTGGAGTCGGTGTACTCATCATCCTCATCATCATCATCGTCATCGATGAAGGCGAAATACTCCTCATCGGTGAACAAATCCAAGGCTTGATCCTCCAGAAAATCATCATCGCTGAGATAGGAGTAGGGATCTCCACGAAGGTCTTCTCCGGCATTCTCCCTTTCCTACAACTGCATGTCTCTCTCGTGGATGGTCTCCTCCAGATCCTACTAGGCACCTCTCCTGTGAGTTTGGCCTCCCAACCATGACCAACTGTCATCTTGGGTACTGCATAGGTGGACAATCTTCACAAGATAGCCTCAGCTCAGACCTTGGCCGTGAGGGAACCCATACTAAGGTATATAAATTTCCAGTCAAGCCCTACCCAATTTTCGGGTATTGTGGTTGTACGGTAAAATTGGAATGGTATCGCATCCAGACAACCATCAGTTTTATCAAGGGCTAAGGCTCATGCCTCAACATTTTCATCATCAAAATCATCTGGTGTGCGAGAACACATGTCAAAACATTTCAGTAGAATGACTCATCATTCTAAGGTTTTCATAACTAGTTTCACCAAGTATTCCCATCTAAAGTTGATCAAGTTTTATGCTTAGCACTAGCATCTAGAAGTGGGGGTAAGTACTAATGAGGGGTGGTAAGCAAGTGGAGATTAGTTAAGTTCAATCTCATGCCTTAGGATGACATCAAGATTATCTACTTAGGCCAAATTTAATGCTCTTTTTGCAACCTTCAATTATCTTTCTATAATCTACAAGTCACTTAAGTAAACTATAAGAAAAGCTTTGATAAAGAAATCAAGTATAATGCTTGTAAGTAAAACTAGGATGGTTTATCAAGTGGTATAAGCTTGCAAGTAAAACTTGCATGGTTTGGCTTGCTAAGATAGTGGTATAAACTTGCTAGGTTGCAAGTGTTAGCTTGCCTTGTGCAGAGCAGTGGTTGAAGTTTTCCTCGGCTTCTTCCTCGTAGTATCCTCCTTCCTCCTCGTATCCTTGGTTGGTACTAGCATCTATAAATAAATACGAGGTACACAATCACCAAACAATACTTAACTATTTTCAATCATCACATAAAGGTGTACTATAGATAATCTAGCATCATCACTTAATATTACAAGATTAAAGCATTTGCCTTATTTGTTTTAATTTGAGAAAAGTAATTTTTACTCATTGAAAATCTACTTAAGATTTAATATTCTCCAACTCAAACATGGGATCATGTTGACACATGTCATCACCACATATTTCAGTACATGGGAATGTGATTTAAAGTGGTGTCACAATTTAATAAGGTTTAACCTTTTTATTTTAAATAACTAAAGTGACTAGAAATGCCTATGCGGCATTCTTTTCTTACTTGAACATTATTTCTGTAAGTAAACCCATATGTTTTTATATATTCTGAAAGGTATGATCAAATGTGATTTTTGAGAGTTGGAATCAACTCAAAAGCTCTTATGGTTGAATTTTGAAAAATGTTTGAATGCAGAAAAGCTTCTGACTTGTTATTTTTTACCAAGGGTGCTCTACAGATCCAAATGATTTGAATCCAACGGGCTTGGATTAAGCATTTCAGTATCTTTCTAAAAAAATTGGTTTCATGCATTTTGGTTCATTGAATCGAGATGGGTTGAATTTGAATCTATGTACAGAACTGTGTTTGAAATAAATGGAAAAATCTAAATTCAAACGGTTGGGTTGCGCGGGAGATGCTAATGGGCCGGCCTAGTGTCACTCCGCAGCGCGGGGCTCAGCTGACAGGGGGGTCTACCAGTCAGCAGATCATAACGCGCGAAGCGGTACGAGGATGTGTGGGTTGTTGGATTAGAGTGGAGATCGACGGCTGGGGATCATCGTCGATGACGAACCTGTCACCGGCGAGCTTGAACCCTAGCGGCTCAGTGGGGGTGCATAGGGGGCTTACGAGGGCTCCAACGACGATGGCGAGGCGGGCAAACAAACGAGTGGTCGACGGCGAGCTCAGAGACGGTCGAGGCAGCTCCGGGGGTGGTCGCAATCAGCGGCGCCCTTCTCCTCTAGAGGCGGCTTGCTCCGGTGCAATTCCGGCGAGCTGCTGCTCCTCCTGCTCCGGCGAGAGGTGTGGGACGATCAGTGAGGTGAGGAGAGTCGAGTGGTGTGCTGCAAACGGCTGGGGGTGGCCTCCTTTTATAGGCTCGACGGCGAGACCGAGAGGTATGGGCAGGCGACGATGGTGACATGGCTACGGGCTGCTACAGGCGTTGCTGAGGGTGGCGATCGACGTGCGGTCTCCTGGCGATGCTCTAGAACTTAAATGCGGGCTTAGGGGCGGTGGTAATCGGTCGGGCGAGGCTGGCGCTCTGAGCGGTAGAGGCGGAGTCTTCGACGGCGAGCGGTGGCTGTGAGGTGTTGGACGACGAACGGGAATGTCTGGCGTGCTCCATGGGTCGTGGCGAAGCAGTGGGTGCAGGCTGCGGCCGAGGGGTGGCATGTGCACGCGTGCCGGGTGCGGCGCTCTGGGGTGTGCTCGGCATGTCGCAGTGGCACTGGGCACGGGGTGTTCTCGGTGGTCCATGGCCGGGCTTGGCTCGAGGAGGGGACAATGGGTGGTAGTGAGGTTCTGGCTAACTCCCAGACATGGCGAGAGAGGGGGTGGTGGTCTGCTGCGGCGGCGACCAAGTTGGCCGGCAAGGTGGGCTCGGCTTGTTCACCATTGATGGCAATGGCAAGCTTACAGTGAGGCTAGAGGTTTCCAACTAAGCTAGATGATCTACTAAATGTTTGCTGTGAGCTAGAGAGGGAACAAGTTAGGCCAAAACACTATTAAAATAGTGAATTTGATTTGGTTTAAATTCTGCCTACCAAGTGTTTGATGAAATGGCCGCAAGAAACTTATTTTTGAATTTTGAAAATATTTTTGGTGGGTGTGCTAGGCATGTGCTGGAGACTATGTGGTTGTTTGGGTTTTGAAAATTGAGCTGGTTTGAGTGGTTTTTGAAATAGTGGGATCTTCCCATATGAGATAGATTCAATTTTAAACTGTCATTTAAACTTAGCATTTGAATGTTTTTGGAAGATCACAAAGTGGGCCTTGGTACCTTATTATGTGTACTAACAAGGGGTGCAAAGATCCACAATTGTTTCTGTTAAGTTTTGAGTGCTAGGAATAGCCAAAGTAGGCATGATAGTTAATTTGGCAAAAGTGACCATTCACTTTATTTATTCATTTTGAGTTGTTTGTCTTTGGGAAAAGCTTAGGAATGATTTAGATGATGTTTGTTTCACCTAAGAATCATTTTACAAGCAAAGAATCATAGAACCATGGCAATTCAAAAGAACTCTTAATTAAATACACATACATATGAATGCTTTCATATTTGAGATGGAAAAGTTTTTGTTAACCCTAAATTTGATGATTAGCATTTGATGATCCATGTTTAATATTTTTGGGATGTTACAGTAAGTGGCAACTAGAAAACTCAATTGTCCACATCCTCTTTGTACATGTGTCATCTCGTAAGAGAATAGTGTATTAATGTAACAATACCAATCAAGGTAAACCAGATCAAAGTCATTAAGTTCTATGGACAACCGTACTTCTAAGCAAGTGTGCTAGTCACAAGATATCCCGTTTGTCACTTTGGGGTCAAGCAATTCGCAACACTATACCTATCTAATCATGAGTGATCTTGGGGAACTCTGAGCGGTGCATCCTAAGCTGCTATTGCCTTCGCAAATCACTTATAGAAAATAGCCTATTAGTTCTATCCATGGGATTGTTAGGACCCATGGAAGAGCAGAGACTAATGATAAGTTTTGTGACACTTCGTGAATCCCTAGTAAATTCCTCAACAATGGATTGGACGTCTCCAATCACTAAAATAATATCATGAATAGAACAATATAAAGAGAAAGCACAAACATATTAATTAACAAGAAGACACACCACTTCAATTACTCAAATCATCATAACATTAATAAAAAGGGTTCAAGCCATGTTACAACCCATCACGGAGACCATGATGGGGAAGGATGAAGGAGTAGCGGTGATGACGGCGCGGTGATGGTGGCGTCAGCGTGGTGATGGCGGCGTCCTCCTTCTCCTCCTCTTCTTGCTTGGATGGATTGATGGTGTTGATGGAGATTGGATCTTGGTGGAGCTTGAGAGGCTATGGAGGCGGCTGAAAGGATACGGATGTCGCCTAGAGGGAGGGTGAATAGGCGATTAAAACTTTTCCTAGAGTGGCTCAACAAAGGCGGAATAAAAGTAGTGTTTACTTTGTTAAGCACAACTTAGAACAACTAAGGTTCACCTATGTGCACCAACAACTTATGCTAAGAAATACAAGCAACAAAGTGATAGCAAGATATATATTACTTCAAGCACGAAGGCTATCACAATGTAAAGTGCATAAGTAAAGAGCTCGGGTATAGAGATAACCGAGGCACGCGGGGACACCGATATTTTACCGAGTTCCTCCCAACATGGAGTACGTCTCGTTTGGAGAGGGGGTGGTATCAAACCACCAACGCCACAAAAGGCCTCCCTTATTCTCCGATGAATCTCACCCCAATGGGATCGATTCATGCTTCCACTATTGGTGCACTTGTCGGTGGCAACCGGAACCTCTCACAAGGTTGGGGCACTTTTCCACAACTTAATTGGAGGCTCCCAACAAACGCCACAAAAGTTTTCGCAAAAAAAAACGCCACAAAAGGCCACAATGCCACCAAGGCCACAAACCGTCTAGGGTTCCAAGAACCCAAGAGGGACAAGCTCCAATGAGTAACTCAAACCAAATCCTCCGAGGAGAACTCAAACCGATGCACCAAATGCAAATGGCAAGAACACCATAAAGGTGCTCAAATCCCTCACTCTCAAGTTCCAACAAAGCTACTAAAGCTATTGGGAGAGCAAGAGAGGAGGAATCAAAGAGAGACACAAAATCCCCCAAAATCTAGATCCCCAAAGATGCACTCACAAAGAGATGAATCGGTTAGTTCAAAACATGGGTCTAGATCACCTCCAACTACCCCTCAAATATATGCAAGAATCAATTGAGGGGTGAGTATAAATAAAGCACAAAGAGTAAGAAAAATGAGGGCAAAGCTTAGACAAAAGGAGGAGGAAGAAGCAACCCTAAACAAAAATGGACAAAAGACTTATATAGGACTAGACAAAAATATGGCTGTTAGGGTGTTTTTTAGAACGGTCCGGTAGTACCGCATGCCCCAGAAAATCGAAACAGCAGCAGGCGAGCGGTGGCAGGTACGCGCGAGGGATCTGGGCGCGTGGGCACCAGCGTGGGGCCAGCGTCAGTGCGAGGCAGGTACGCGCGCGCGAGATGCAGAGCTGGCGGGGCCAGTGTGGAGGAGTGCGCGGCGGCGGGCCCAGCACGCGCGCAGGATGCGAGATTGGCGGCGATTCGGCGCATGCGAGCGGAATTTGGCGCGGCTGCGCCGGAGCGAGGCACAGGCGCGCGCGCGAGCGCTTGCGCCAGCGAGCGCTAGGCGACGCGCGGGCAGGGGCCCAGCAGGCGCGAGACAGTAGCAGCGGCGGCTGGCCGGACCAGCAAGCTCGGGAGGCGGGGCTGGAGCGTGCGGAAGTAGGGCGCAAGGGAGGGTCGAGCTGGGTTGGCCTACCTTGGCCGACCGGTAGTACCGGCCCACCCAGGCGGTACTACCGGGCCGGTCCGGTAGGACCGGACGATGCAACCGGGCCAGGCAGAAGATAGACTACAGCGCTCAGGTGCGGCCGGTACTGCGGGCGGTAGTACCGGTTGGGCCCAAAAACAAGTTTTTCCTTTTCTTTTTTAAACCGAATAACAGCCAATATTCAAACGTTAATAACTTTTGATTGGTAGCTCCGATTGACCCGATTGCAATTGCGTTGGAAAGAGGACGATACAAGATACCCTATTAAAAGTGAAAATATTGGTTATCACCAAGTGAGAAAGTATCAAGTATAATAATGTGAGATACCTCACCTGGTGAGAAACCGGAAAACCGCCAGGATCAAAATCGCAATAAGATACAAATGGAAGATCCGATTTTGATGACCAAGAGCTTGTTATGGAGATTACCACAAGCTCTAAATCCTCACATGGATAAGACCAAATAACAACAAAATACGATGATACAAGTATGCAAAGGTTTGTGCTCTCTCCGAACGATGTGATCGAGTTACTTATTCGAGAGCCCCTCTTGATAGTACGGTTATCTATCCTAAACCCGGTCTCCCACTAACAACATGAGACCGGCAAAAGGGAAAACCTATCAAGATTATACCTTTGCCTTGAGCATTCCACTTGATCTCGATATAGACGAACTTGACCTTCTCAAGATGGAACGCCTTTCTTAATTCCTCATCATCGATCCATAATCACCGAGGATGGCAAGCATCAAACATGATATCTTCTATAGATGGCGCATTTTGAGCTTACACAACACATCTTCTCATTTCATCGACCTTGAAGCCAACACATGCTCCAAGCGATGCCAATGGAAAATTCCTACAAGTACAACTTAATACACACATTAGTCCATAAAGATTGTCATTAATTACAAAAACCACACATGGGGCCCGCATGTTCTTTCAGCGGCAAGGCGACAGGGCGCCGCCATGGAGGCAGTAGATG
Source organism: Avena sativa (assembly GCA_916181665.1). Classification (NCBI taxonomy): domain Eukaryota; kingdom Viridiplantae; phylum Streptophyta; class Magnoliopsida; order Poales; family Poaceae; genus Avena; species Avena sativa. Next base: position 156,114,854 of record OV702294.1, on the reverse strand, counting down.
GGATCTAGATCTTGTATATGGTTGGTGGTGGCTTTCTTTGCCTCCTTCCCTCTTTATATAGGCCTTGGGGGTGTCCTAGGGTATCCATAATATCGTCATATGACTTGGGGAAGGTTCTGAAGTTTTTTTGGGGTGAAATCCCGTCGTTTTTGACCTTTTTGGCAAATATACGGCTGAAACTATACGGCCGCCGGTAGTTGAACTTAGAGACTCTTTCGTATTTTGGTCGTTATTTCTTCATACAAACTCTGTTTTGAGCGTTATTCGGCTCGTTGGATTCGTCTCGTCGAGGGATACAACCACATGGTCTTGGATATTTATTTTGAGAAGTTGAAAAAATTCACTTTTCCTAACACCTCTAATGACTAAGTCTGGTCCTGTAGTCCCTCCATACTATACCCTTTTTGTTCTTTTTGCCTTTGTTTTATCCATAATCATCATAAACACCTACACAATGTCAAAGACAAGAAAGAGAAATAAAATTCTACCTAAACTACTAAATGTGCAAAGCTCATATTGAATGAAAACAAGTAATCATGCATATCAGGCATAGCAATAGTTAGATGGAGCATGATACGATAGGAAAATGACACTATTTATATAGCTAAAACGTGTTATATTATCACAGCCATCAGCGCGCAAGTAGTCGACGTACACGTCCTAGAGTTCTTGCCGCCGGATGTGATGCGGATAGAAGACGTGGCCGAGGACGTCGAAACTGAAACGCTTGTCGGTGGTCCGGTTAAGCGGACCTTGATATGGCGGGGCCGACCTGCAGGTAATTCGCTATTGTGGCTCCACACCGTCGCTATCCTCGCTGCCATCACCATCCTTGTTGTCGCCGGCGACGCGGTCATCGGGTACGGGAGGGTTGCGAGGGGGTAGGAGGAAAAGGGCGGCCAACAGGTGGGTTGCGAGGGCTGCCGAGAGGAAGAGGGCGGCTAGGCATGGTTGTTTTTGGAGGTGCGGTGCTGCGCCGCTACTCAATGGTTTGCCCCATTTTATAGCGGAGTAGTTGTTCGGGCGGGAAAGCCCGCGCGAAACGCTGGAAAACTACTGAAAACGGCGGGAACCAGCTAAAACAGACGCGAAACGGTGACAAAATTGTCGAAAAACGGTGGTGGTGGAACCCTTTCGTGTCGTCGGGGAGACGGTCATGGGCGTGGTTGCGACCCACATGGCACCATCGTGGCCGAGGCTACGGTGTTTTGGGCAAGGAAAAGGATCCAACTCCTCCGGGGATATGAGCGTCGCATCGTCCGGATGCGTGGCCGTCTGATGGCCTCCATCACACAGACGTGGAAGTCCTTGGCCCTACCACCAGCCCACAACGACTTCTCCTTCCCATTTTTAATTTCCTTTATTCTCTCCATCAACAACTGCTCCACATCTTGCGCCACCGCGTCTCATGTCTGCAGCCGCCCCGCACCACCAGTAGGCCCCCGCTGCATCTCCGACCAGGCCTTCTCCGGTTGCGGCTGCACACCGGCGGTCCGACGAGACCCGGCTCCAGCGCTGCTACTGGACGAGGTGTCGTGGATCATGTTCGGCAACGGAAGGAAGACCGGGTACCTAGTCCGGCAGGAGGCGATCTACGACGACCTGAACGTGATGAAGACGCTGCAGGGCATTGTTCGTGGGCGCCGGCGTGCTCCCACCAGCAAGGTCGTCGCCTGACGACGAGGTCGCGTACATGTGCGGCTGCGGTGAGGAGAGGTCCTTCGAGCTTCGAGGCCACCCACCATGGCTAACAACCGTCCCGCGTCGCTCTGCGCCGGCGCTCATCCTTGCTACAACGCTCTGGGCCGCCCGCTGCTACACGTGCCGGCCTTGCACCGCTGCTGCTACATGCGACTAGCGTCTCTGCTACACACGCCGGGCTCCTTTGCTAGACGTGCATGACACAGTTGCTATACTGTATAAACATTTTGTTATTTTGCTACAAACGCTTTTGTTGTTTCGCTACAATAGTAATAGGTTTTTGCTATGAGAGATCTTTGGCGAGGACTCTGGCAAGGTCGAATTTGCTACATTATGACTTTTTACTCGCTACAAGCGTTTTATTGTTTTGCTACGGTAGCGCAAAGTTTTCGCTACAAGGTCTTCGGCGAAGTCTCCGGCGGAATCTCCTGGCGAAAGGCTCCAACGATTCTCCAGCGAAGTTGATTTTGCTACATGAGCTTTTTTTTTTGTTACACAGTCTCCGACAAGGTCTCCAGTGAACTCTCCGGCAAAAACTAGTATGTCTGTTCTTTTTTTAGACCAAACCATTTTCTGCTACATGTAGCAAAAGCGGGACATTCTATAACAAAAGCTGGACATAATGTAGCAAAAGCTGGTTTAGACTTTTTTTGGAAAACACGTGGCAGCAGGAGGACCCGAGTGATTTTTGGAGATTATCCAGGGGGACGCGTGGCAAGCCCATGCGCGAGGACACGAGGGAGGTCACGCGTTTTGCTCAACTCCGGTGTTTCGGCCACCTCGGCGTCATGTCTTCTGCCTCAACGACATGGGTGATCAGCTACATAGGCTAGACATTGAAACGGAATAATGTGTCTCGCAAGTGATCAGAACACCATCGCGCACGTACGTGGTAGATGATCCTTCGCATGCGAGGCTACTCCCTGCATCATCACGTACGTAAGTGCACTTTTTATGTTGCGTACGCGCGCGAGCATCGTATGAGCAGAGCAGGCTCAGGACTCACTCGAGGTTAGTGGTGACGTGACTCTCGCCCGCCCGGGACAAATTCTTCGTTGCAGTAGCTGAAATGGTCTGTTTTACGTGACATGATGCAGCGAGCGACACGGTATATGCGCGAGTTTGTCCTTTGTCCTGAACGTTGGCGTCGGGGAGCCGGCCGGCCGGCCGACCGGCACGCATGGGCGCATGCAGTCGCGCCCCGCATGATTTGACGATCCAATGCGAGCAGCCGCCGTGCGCGTGCCGTGTCCGTGTCTGCCGTTGGCCGCGTACGTGTGGGGGAGATAGGCGTTCCGCGACACGAGGCGACCGCCCGGCAACCAGCGTCGCGTGCCGTGCGTGCGAGATCGTGTATGTCCGGTGACCGCCGAGATGATGCTGCCCCTCCGCGGGCAGCGACCGACGTGGGGTGGGGTCCCGGCGGCCGGCGCCGAAAGCCTGGGCACCCGGCGCCCGCAACGCCATTGCAAAAGCGCCACAGCCGCGCCTGCACGGCTGCGTTGCACTATCCGACCCTTTTCGCCTGCAGATCGGATTGGATTTTGGTCGCTCGCCTTGCCTTCCATTTCATCGATCTAGGAGTAGTATCAAAGACCGAACGTCGTCGTGCGACAAGGGAGAAGGTTGAGATATTTGAGCAAGCTGATGATTCTGAAATCTGGGGTTCGTAGGCTACTATTTTTTTTCTTTTCTTGCGGGGACCTAGTAGGCTGTAATTAATTAATTAATACCGTTACATCACACGTCCCTCAGTCACCCGCCTGAAAAGGCTATGGACCCGAAGGGCCAAATCATGATAGCCTGATCGCTAGCTAGGCCGGTCGAGCGTGGAGAAGCAAACCGGGAGGAAGCTGGAAAAGGCCGCTTGGAGGCATTCGAGCGGCTCATGATTCCGAGTATTGCACTCCACAACGAGGTGCACGTATCGACCAAAAAGCAAAAAAGAAAGGAAGTGTGATCTTGTCGGTCGAGTCTGAGGAACGATCTGCCCGCTACAGTACACAGTGATTGGTCCATGATCGAAATGACTTTTAGAAATGACCTGCAAACTTATAATTACACAAAAACCAGTTGAAAATATGAGCAGATTTCCCATATGATTTAGTCCAAATACCTGATATAGCATTATCATAGAAACAATAATTAAACTAATTGTCCATACTAATAGAGTAGACAAAGATTGCATATAAATATGATAAACCTATCACATCTACTCCAACTAGAACAAAAAAACAATCTGAAAGACAAAGAGATTAGCCTCAAGGTGAGCCTTTTGTAGTGTGCGGGGAGCATTAGACCATCATAGCTCTCCGACGGAGATTAGTTTCCTTGAAAGTGAACTTCTGAATAAATCATCGTCTCTGCGTGCCTCGGTTATTTCTATACACAAGCATTTTACTTATGTACTTTACTTTGTGATAGTCCTTGTGATTGACGTTATCTATTTTGCTATCTCACAATTGCTTGTTTTGCTTAGCATAAATTGTTGGTACATATAGTTAAACCTTAGCACATCATTTAGGTTTTTGCTTGATAAATTAAACGTTAGTTTTATTTCACATTTATTAGATAAAAATTGTAATATCTTTAATACGCCTATTCACTCTCCTATAGACGGCATTTGTGTCCTTTCAACATATCTCTCAATGTTACTATCTTCTAGGCCTCCTGTCGGCTAGAGTTCAATTGCACAAATAAACCGAATATATCAAGCACTATTATTTGGGTTTGAGTTCCTAATTTCTGTAGGATTCACTTATATCGAGGCTTACGGTGATTCATCATTGGTGGTACAGAAGTATCGAGAGTTTTTAAATGCCTTGATGGATCACTTAAAATATATCCTGAGAAATGTCCGGACAAGATATCTTCACTGGATCACCTCAAAATATCTCGTGTGTGGCATGATAATTGGCTTACCAAGGAGTTAGCACAATAAGCATCTGGCTATCATGTCAGTTGTGACATGTTCTTCGTATAAGAGAAGCTAATGTTTGTTTGTAATTATTTAGAAGCAGCTAATCAATCCTCGGCCGATTTACATATTGAATCGATACCATCAAAGGACATACTGAAGAGATGACATGTTCATCTGATGTAGCGGCTCGTGGAGGAAGATACGGAGATGAAGACGTTTTTGTCATGGAGGATGCCTATCGCCAGATACATACAAGACCCCAGTCGGAAGACAGACAAAGCAGTTCAACAATTAGCTTTCAAGTATACATTAATTGATGATCAACTATACCACCGAACAACGGATGGTCTCTTGCAGAAGTGCTTGGTCGGGGACCAATCCAAGGTATCCATGGGAGATGTACATAGCGTCTTATGCTGAACTCATCAATTGGCTCATCAAATGAAGTAGATATCCTTCAACCTCTCCATTTTGATGTTTGATTACAGCACACAGTGATTTGATAATAAAATCCAATATTATAAGGTCATAGAAGTGGTTTATAGAATGTAGAGAGCCCCTAGATATATGCAATCTTTATTTTTGCATTGGAATACGAAATGCACATAACTAGGATCTAACGACCCCTCGGCCCTATATAATTTGTAGAACACTAAACATGTGCAAGTGAGCATGGATAAAAATTAAAACATAACACTTGCAACTATCATATGGTTGAGCAACATGTACAGAGACATATACATGTAGGCTAAAAATAATGGCGTGTGTCTAGCATGACATAAGAAATTGATAGGACTAAAGAAGGATATGCATTAAGCAATACATTGTCTTGAACAACAATAACCATATGGAGCTGCATGTATTATCGACACACACAAGATCAAAAAGTTCTCACAAACACTAGAAAATAAGGTCAGAGGCTCAATAAGATGCCAATAAAAATTGAAAGCCTGTTCCTTAACACCGTCAAATAGAACTCCATGAAGACAAACTAATAGAACTCTTCTCCCCTTTGAAAAAATACGCTAAAAAGAAAAGAGCGGTGCTAACGAACAAAGAAAGCATTCACTCCCCGGAGTCACCATCAGAGCCGTCATCTTACTCTTCATCATGGAGTTACATGGTACTCGGAACCATCGGGAACATTCATGCATTGACGCCTCATCAAATCATTTTTCCTCTCGAGCGATAGCTTCATTCTCACATGCTCTTCATATTAGTGTTGGTACAAGTCCTGTTGCAAATAAAACATCTTAAAAACTACACTTATTTATTTATTGACCTTAAGCCTTGTTGTGGTTGTCATTGTTGTTGTAGGGTGTCCTTAGGGTTAGCTTATACTACTGAACCCACATAACATCTCTAAATACCTAGGAAAATAATCAACATTTATATCCAATCTCTAATATACATTAGAACATAATGATTAAAGCAATCGACCCATGACCTAAAAACCGTATTAATATTTAAAACGCAAAATGCAACATTTAGACTTGGCAAGAGTTAACAATAAGCACTAAACGAAATAAAACACTTTTTATTTTGAGCCTCATAACTTCAATATGACCATGATCATCCACAAAACTGCATCATGTCAAAAATCTAGAACGAAGTTGATCTAAGTGGGGCAAAATTCGAGGCGATCAAGATGGTAGTCAAAGTTGGGTGATGGCTTATCGAGGGGGGGGATGTCATCAACACACTGCTTATGGTTATGTTGCATCTCCCACTCTTTGCTTCCTCCTCCGCGTCATCGTACAATTCTAGTCAAACATATCAAAGTGGTGCGTCTAGCTTAGGCTAATGTAGGTGGGGCTTAGCGGCCGAGGTAGAGTGGTAGAGAAGAAAATGGTAAAATAAAATACATCTCAAACTGGTTGCTGACTCAACATCCACGACGTGACAATAAGCTCACACTATGTGAAACCGGGGAAGATGGTTAAAAGGGGCAAATATTGACACGATCATCACAAATACAGGGTAAATGCCGACTAAAAGAATTAAATGTGGTGAGCGGTGTCATGAAATCACAAAGTTGAGGTAAAAAAATTGGATATCACTCATAAATTGGATAGTCCCCCTCTCGGGCTTTCTCTCTCTCCTTTGCAGCAAATGGACAAAGTTGATGGCAACGTAGGGAAGCCACATGAATCTGATTGAAGTTTGATCTTTCAAACAAGTAGATGTTACTCACTGAGCTCAGACCTAATGGAAAGTTTTCCACGAAATAGATTATGCAAAACCTCACAAAAAACAATCCTACGGGTTCTATGTCTACGAATCAAACGATGTTGGTAGAAAAAAATACATATGAACTCAATCCTATGAAAATCTTACTAATCAAACAAGCCTTAAATGGGGTGAGCGGTGTCATGAAATCACAAAGTTGATGTAAAAATTGGATATGACTCGTAAATAAAAACGACACCTCAATTCTACATTTCCAGACTGAAAAAAGTTGCCTATAGTCCCCCTCTCGGGCTTTCTCCCTCTCCTCTGCAGCAAACAGACAATGGTGCTGTCTACGAGAGCAATGATGCCCCTTTTCATTTTGACACAAGCGACTATGACTCCGAAAGCAACGACTAGGCTTGGACGAAAAGGTGCGAGGCCAAAGGATCCGACAAAGGAAATAGTTGCACACTTGCACACGCAAGAACACTCAGCCTACGAGCTATACTACCTATCCATCTCTGTCCCTTGCTATTTGTACAGTACTGTTCTACTACTCGCTTCAGGTTTCTATTCTTTTGTTGCTCCTTCTGTAGACTGTGGAAGTAGACTCGGAGTATGCAAGTACTACTGTCTGCGCTGCCCTCCCTTTCTAGCAACACCATGCAGAAAGACTTGGCAACGGAACTGCACAAGCACAACGCCACTGCTGCTCACATGCTTCCTGTCTCCCCTCCCCGTGGCTCGTGACCAATTGCACAAACCCTCCTTGGATCTTCCCCTGATCAGTACCCAGTCCTGCAAAAAAATGTGCGTCCGGAGGGAGAGAGATGCTGCCGCATTTTAGGTAGGCCGCGCGAGGCAGCAAGTGGCTCAGTCGGGGAGGAAGGATGGCCCTGAAGAAGAGGCTTTTCGCAGCGGCTGCAATGATAAAAATTCCCTCTCTCTGGCCGGCCGCAGCTCGCCCGTGTATACTAGCCGCTGTAGGTTAATCTGGGAGTGCGGCTGCCTTCTGCTGCTGCGGTCTAGCCCCACCACTCGCCATGGAGACCTATCTGAGCCTGATCGAGCAAGCACGCTCTAGTTTTCAATCGGTGTATCATGGGCGTGGCCATATGCACGAGCAGAGACACGCAGGATGACCACCAGCACTGGCCGCTGCAGATCACATGATTGGGCGTGGATTCTAGACTCGTTTCCTCTATTGCACATAGGAACACAACTGTACCACATGGAGTTTCTGTCGAGGAGCTAGTCTTGCAAGATTCCAATACAAATGGAGACACTGTTCTGTCAGGTATATATGCTGGCCAGCAAAATTAGTTGTTGTTCATCCTCAAGTAAGCATTTGCACGCATGTAATTCTGTGTGTTAGCATGTACTCCCTCGGTTTAGAAATATTTCTAAACTGAGGAAGTACGTACATTGATTAGCCAGTAGCTAGTGTCGATGAGCTATGACATTGGTGCCCTTGATGCATCATGGTACGTAGATGGGTGGTGATGATTTTTCAAGAAAAGAGGAGAGTCTACATGTGTGTAGTGAAGTGTGTGCGAGGCTTTTGGTGGAACACTCCCACAATTATTGAGCAATTGCAGGGAGCAAAAGGTACAATCACTCAAAATCTTGCACCCTCAACAAGCGCCCCAGTAATGATATGCCCCCTCCTGAAAAAAAAATTCTTCTTCCTTTGGGCTCAAAGTGAGGAAGAGCTCTGTTGAAACATGGAAACAACACGTAAAACTGTGATGGAAATGATTTTCTTTGCAGGCATCCAAGTGGTTGTGGTGTGGCTCTTCCGACACATCACAGTTTGGCTGGTGACATCATAGTGCTTTAGCTAGACGCTTAACTGCTTTATCCGTATCCAGGCAATGAGATCTAACGTGGGAAACTAGTTTACATGCTCTTAATAACTAACTAAAAAATTCCATCTCCAATGATTTTTGTCGGGATATCTTCGGGCCTTGGACTATCGCCAAAGTATACATTTCATCGACAAACACCATATTGGATATTCTTGGTCCCTCAAGTGTCATAATCCTCTAGAATGATGGTCCACTGAAAATGGTTTTGATGATAACATGACGATGGCTTCACACATGTGGCAGCACATTGAAAGAAATAATAATTATAAAAAGGAATAAGAGAAATTATTAAATAACATTCTAGAAAAATAACAAAGAATTTGTAATTTATAACAAATAAAAATAATAATAATAAATATTCAAGAAAAACAAGGACTTTAAAATTCAGAAGGTTCCATTTTCTTAAATTCTCAAATTATTCTAGTAGTATATTTTTTAGGATATTCCCTTTTCTACTTTTCCTCACTCCCACCCCAACCCCTTCCTAGTGTTGTCAGGTTTTCTTCTTATTGTTTTCATATGCCCTTTTTATAGTTAGATTTCAAAAATGGGTTACTTAAGTTTTTATGTTCACAAAAGAATCTGAAAACTTCTATATCTATTTTCTAAATATGTTGATTTTGTTAAAATTAGTTGAGTTATAACAAAAATCTTAATATATGTATATAATACTCTGTATTTAAGTTCAACTTAGTATGCTAATGTGGCTGCCACTGTGTCCAAAATCACCGCCACGTCATCACCAGAGACATTTTTGGTGGAACACCTAACCAATTCTAGATGGGTTTAACAATTCAGGAAGGAAAAATACCTAAGAATGATAAAAACTTGAAGAGCAAATATTACTCTTTTAAGTTTCATTCCACCGCACGGAGACAACTCGATACACAAGCACACAAAGCACAAACATGTACTAATATTATTCCTAAGCTAAGTGGAGAAAAAAGACATGAACATGGTTTCCCCTTAACTAATGTGATACTATACACCTATTTGGTTCAAATGAAGAGAACAAACAAATTTAAAACACATGGAATGTGTCCATTAATCTCATCTTTATCAAAAAAATGCATGAATTCTACATTTCCATTCAAGCTCATTATAGCATGTGTACAAAAGGGAAACCAACATCTTTTGTTGCACAACAATACCCTAGTCTAAATTTGATATTGGTTTATTTGATTTATTGTACTCATTAAGATTCATGTGTTTGCCTATTTCTACTAATCTAACGGGTTACTCTACATAGTTTTATGTTTTCTTCAATTTTCTATTGTTCTCTCTTTTCCATTTGTACATTTCAGAATTGGGAAAATCTAGGAACTATGTTCACAAAAAAATGGTGTGGAATCTAGCTCTGTGTGCTTGGCATCAGGGAATATTTGGTTCAAGGAAATTTCATACCAATTTGAAGGATTCTATTCCTTGGAATTTTTTGATATAGAACTAGCTTGTTTGGTTTGTAGGATTAGAAATTACATAATTCTTTCATGTGGGCTAGTTTGCATGCAATTTAGCATGACTTTTCTTTCATAGGACCATGCATTTTAGTATTAAGATCAACCGGGAAGGACCATGCATTATAGTATTAAGATCAAATTCATATTAGTCGACGCCAAGTTCCATTCAATGAAAACTATGGCATGCACCAATTTGTCAAGACAAATTCGTACTATCACCATTCCAAAATGTAAACATTTTTAGCTGTTCAATTTGAACCGGTAGAAATTCTTACATTATGAAATGGAGTTAGTAAGTTTTTACTCTGGTGCAACCAAATAACTTCTATGTTCCGTCAGGCATGAAGCAAAAAAGGGACCACACGACTCTTCTGTTTCGGTTTTCCTCTCGCGCGAGGCGATGTATAGGCGACCAAGCCCTACCCCTCGGCCTCCACCGGCACCGCAGCCGGTTCCCCTGCCCTCCGTCGGCCGATACGGCGGCTGGAGGGTGGGGGAACCCTGGCTTGGATGACTGGCCCCGTAGGGTCTTCGAATTCTTCATCTCCGGTGTAGGGGCATCAACAGTGATGAGAATAAAGGTCCTGCAGCTCGCCGCAAATCGGTGTCCTCCTTGGAGGAGCGTCGATGTGCTAGAGTTTGGAGTTGATTGTCGGGCATTAGGCCTTGCTTGATAATGGTTTGTCTACGACGACGACGTTTAGTGGAGGGGATGATGTCACAGCGCATTGGTGTCCTCAAGTTTATGAAGCTCAGCCAGGTACGGTTTCCTCATGGAACTTTTGAGTTCGGTGACCTCCATCTCCGTCTGGTCAGAGCTTCAATTATCTCCCGGCCCTTATCGATACTACCTTCTCCTGAACGTGATCTCTCGAGATCATGGTCTCGTCAGCATCTTCGGGTCTACGCTGACGATTTCCCGACAGCTGCTTCTACGAGTGCCTGAGTTTTTTTCAAGATTTTCTCTGACATGAGCTTTGCTACGCCAAAGGCCCAGAAGGTGCATCGAGCTCTACTCACGGCGCGCTGTTGAGGGATGCAGAAGAAAGATTGTGCTGAACTTTTCAAATACTTATGTTTTATTTATTTATTTTAAGGATGTTCTTGTAAGGACTGGTTTTGGATAATATATGGCTTTACGCCTTTTCCGCAAAAAAAATTAAATAAAAGTAACTTCTGTGTTTTCTTTTCATAGACAATCATACATTTTTCCTATACCTGGGTCTACAAAATTCCGTGAATCAAAGAGGACTTTAGGAGTTTCTTGCACGTAACTGACAATGCATATGTAGACGAAGCTAGCTGGTTTATACTGAGCGATGGGATGAACCTGCACGATCGCCGAGCCCCTCCGGCGGCGATGCCGTCCGGAGGTGGCGGAGGAGAGGCTCCGGTGTAGTTTAGGGTTAGGTTGTAGGGTGTTTGCGGCGGCTTCTGTCCGGAGTTGTCTCCAGATTGCCGGCCAGATCTGGAGCAGGCCGGGGTGGATATTTTTCCTTCCAGAGCTCCGGTGGTCGGAGTCTATTGAGGTGAGTGGATCCTTCATCGGCGACTCTAAATAAGGCCTAGGACCTGGCATCGGATTTGGGAGTTGAGGCTGCGGCCCTTTCTTGTCCTGCCGTGGTGGCGGGGGAGGAAGTTGCGGTGGTGATGATTGACGCGGTTGCTTCTTCTTCCCGGCCGGCCGTGGAGGCGAGGGGGATCTGCAGCGCTGCGTCTTCTTCTTCTTCTTCTTCTTCTTCTTCTTCTTCTTCTTCTTCTTTGTTTGGATGCTGGGGCGGTACTTGTCGCGGCGGTGTTTCCCCTCCTTCCTATTCAATCCGCCATGGTGGTGGCTGTGTTGGTGGAAGGTTTGGGTGCCTGTGGCGGCGGTTCGTTCTTGGAGCTTCTCTCCGGCGTCTTCTGGCGGCAGTTGTTCCGTCAGCACGTCGGACCCAATGACAGTAGGGCTGCCGCTCCTCTGCTTCACCGTGCGTTGTCCCCGGTGGATTGCTGGATCTCGCCGGAGTTCGCCGTCGATCTAGAGGTGGAAGAGGATGAGGGACTTGATCGCCTTTTCAAGTTTTCTCCAAGGTCCTCGGTGCTTATTTCTGGTCCTCAATGTAATTTTTATTTTATTGGGCCTTTTTTTCTCCGGTGTATCAAAGCAGCAATATATTCGGGTGCTTTGTTCACCGTTCAAAAAAAAAAAAACCTGCACGGAAGGGGCTCTTTAAAGGGTGGGTCGTCTGTCCAGTCCCCTTCCCAGATGCTATAGCTTGCCCACCGCTGTCCCTCTCTCTCTCTCTCTCTAACCTAGGCAAGAAATCACCTACCTCCTCCTTGGCATCTCATGCCCCAAGCTAGCTAGGCTCCGCTCTGATCCATCGCTTGCATGATCTTGCATGGAAGGGGCTAGCCAGCTGGAGGCGTGCCTTCCCAGCCTCTACGCGCTCGATCCGTACACATCTCCTCCGCCTCTTCTCGCTCCATTGCCGAACCAGCACAAGCTTATCCAGATGCCGTTGGTCCAAGGTCAGTCCGGAAACCATGGCGTGATGTTTTCGTCGGACCTTGGTGGAGGCCTGTACCCGCTACTCCCCGGGATACCCTTCTGCCACTCTATCACCGTCGCCCCGGCATCCGCATGCGAGAAGACCACTGGGTTCGCACCCTTGGGCGGCGCCGGCGAGGTAATTAATTTGTCTCCGGCCACCTGCATGCTTGGTTGCCTATGGTGTTCTTGCCTGATTTCTTACAAATCTTGCCGTTTTTTCTCTTAGGCGTGTACATCGGCGGCGAGAGCTGGGAACGAGGTTGCGAGTACTACTACCACCACCACCACCGCGGCCACCTGCCATGGCGCAAGCTCATGGTTAGTAAGAGGTGTATATTGGTGCGTGCTTGATTAGTGTGGTGTGGTGTGTCACCATGGCGGTGGACTGGCATGCAGGTGGAAGGGAGCGGAGAAGGGGAAGATGAAGGTGAGGAGGAAGATGAGGGAGCCGCGGTTCTGCTTCCAGACCAGGAGCGAGGTGGATGTGCTGGACGACGGATACAAGTGGAGGAAGTACGGCCAGAAGGTTGTCAAGAACAGCCTTCACCCCAGGTAACCTAATTGTTTTTTCTTCTACTTCACCATGAGCGTCCTGATTCAAGATCGATCGTGTATCCGTACGGTGCTATTCCGGATTTAGGAACTACCTACTATAATGATTTAATAAGGGAGCGTTTTAGCATTGCTCGATCAACAAATTACAGAATTTCAGCTGATAAATTATAAGGGAAATGAATTATTTATGTGTTCACACTTAACCTTGCTAATGAGCTAGATATTGTACATAATCCTTCGCTGTCATTTAATAAAGAAACTTTAGACCTCCGTCAATTTCTATACCTTTGGATCAGCATCCAACAATTGTCTCACTCACTCCACATATATATAAACCGAGCAAAAAACTGCACTAAAATATTTTGTTATAATTGCACACTTTGAGAATAGCGACTTTTAGGTGCAATTTTAGGGTGACTAAGATTAATGGGGAAAATCAGTTTACTAACTGAGAATACTCAACAAAGTCTATAGAAAGGGTAATAATTCAAGTGCCACACTATGAGTTTACTACCCATGCACACTTTCTTTTACACGAACTATTTCTGGTCTTCATGACAATCAAAACTATGATAGATATGCACCTTCTACTCCCTCGGTCTCAAAGTAGATGTCGCAGTTTTGTCAAAATTTGGATGAATCTATATACAAAATAGTGTCTAGATTCATTCAAATTTTAATAAATCTGCGACATCAATTTTGAGACGGAGGGAATACATTATTTCATACAGACTATGAACACAACCCTTCTAACATCCTTCTGTTTATCTATAGAAATAGCTAGTCAATATGCATGATTCAACGGAACCACTTTGACTCGGAACGGTCTTCCTGGATTGATCATATGCATTTTCGTAGGAATTTTGGAGGGTAGCAATTGTTAGTAATTTTTTCCTTCAAGAGACCTTTGGGTCATAGCTTAGGGGTCAAACTGCTATAGAATGGGTTTCCACAAGTAACCCAAGTTCCATAAGAAATCTGACATGCCGAGACCTCATTTTATTTGAAAAGTCCAATGCATCTTTTGTCTATCTCTCTACTCTATCCTCTAAATTCTTGTGTTTGTTTCCTTTGAATCGTCTAAAGGCATCACTTGAAATATTTATTTGTTTCTAGATCCTGCAGGAATCTATATAGACATGTACATGACATGTCAATCTTATGTTTTTCCCTATCACTACATTTCCCAAGTCCTATGCACTTTTGAACTCACTTAGAGTTCCCTTGAGTGTCTAAGCTTTTGGAGAAATTTTCATGGATTATTCCTACGATTTTTCATGCAGTATAACAAAATATGGTGGGGTGCTAAACCTAGTCTCAAATAGTATAGGATTGAGTATGCCATGCCTACTGTATTTCTCTTTCCATATTCGTCTTTTTGGAAATTTGAGAATCAAAGAGACCCTTAATACACATAGGGGAAAGCAGTGCTGCAATGGAAGGGTCATCAACTCATCATACAATAAGGCACCGTGCCAAAAAGGACAGGGCATATTGCTGCAATCTCTACAAAAACTACAGATCCTGTAAAGAGCACATCCCCTTTCTTTTCTGCTCGGTCCAAGTTATGATCATGCTTGCATCTAGGACGCTAGTAAGTCCTGCAGTTATTCATGATCTGCATCAATAGTATAGGCATGTGTACTCCGTACGTGCATATGCATGGGTGCACCAGCAGGGAATATGGTGCACAAATTTTCATTCACAATGTTTCTTACTACTATATTAAAGAGGCCACGTGGCCCCCAATTTCATTGAAGAAATTGGAGTCCGCAACAAATCGCAATGTTTTTTCGTGCGGGGAATATTACAATGCTAGTTTCTCTAGACTGTGATTTTTTTAAAGGGGAATAAAGCTCCGGCCTCTACATCATAGATGCACACCGACTTTTATTGAAAGTTCAACATCCAGAGTAATTACAAAGTTAAAAGCAAAATCATAGAACACTGATAGTTGATACAAGAATCAACCAGTGGAAAATAAAAATCATGAGGCGATTAAGCATCCTGTAATTGACTAAAATGTTGCCATCCATCCTGTCTGAAGAAATCCTGAGCGACCAGGAGACGGTTGCATCCAGTATCCATAGCACCCCGTTGGTAGTGTGGTTGCAAAAAAGCCCATAGTTGTAGCCAGTGTGTCACCATTGAATAACCTGCATAAGATTAAAATATTTTTGTTGTTAAAGATTATACCTAGACTGTGGATGTGTCAATATATCTGTAGAAACTTCTCCACGGGCCGGATATAATTGGTATCTTTGTTAAATCAATAGATTTCAAAAGAAAATAGGATGTTCATATTCACATGCACAATATTTACTTTGGTTGTTTACTTTCCTTGGGCCAGTTCATTTGACATGGAAAAGTTATTAGCGTGCAAACCAAATTGTATCTATGTAATTCCTAAGTTATGTGCAACGTAGACACTTGACCCAAATTTAGACTTTATCTGTCTGAAAAGAAACAATGAGATTTATAAATTGTGGCATACATGCTTGAAACTAAGATGGTAGCCATAAGTCAAAGTCTGAAAACTTTGACCACCGATATTGGTTTAATTATTTAAATATTTATATTGGAAACATATAAGTCATATAATAATTTTGTTAAGAGAAATATTTTTCGAAATCATAGAATAAGAGAGAATTTGTCTTGAGAAACTATCTAAAATTTTCATACATTATATAGTATGAATTTGCAATAAAAACAGTCAAACTTACATCTTGAAGACCATATGAGTGTCCAAAAAGTCAACTTTTCATGAACCGGGAATAGGGTTCCAAAACACACTACCTTAGCATCATATGCATGATAATAGTCTAGATACTCTCTACTATGGCTAGCCTAAAACTTTTACACACCGTGTGTACGATTGATTCTGCTGCCAAAATGGTGAAGTTTGGCTTGGTCTCAACAGGCCAATTTTGACCTGGTGCGTAACGGTGCTAAAATTGGCTCTGATACCATGTGGAATTACATGCATCAGCCAACTCACCCAAAAGTTTTGAGTCGATGGAGAAACATGGACAATGCAATTATAAGTTCATAACTACATCTTTCGCAAAAAAAAAGTTCATAACTACACGTGGGTTGTGCAATTTTTACTTTAGCTGCACCTACCGGTTTAGACTCAAAACCTGTTGATTTTGATACCATGTGGAATTGAATTTACTAGCTAATTTGGGTCCTTCAAAATCTCAAGCTGATATTGAAAAACATGGGCAATGCATTTATATTTCAAGATGAATGTAGAGTTGCAACAATATGTGCTTGACCACCTTCAGGCTTCAGCTGGCTCTCATATCTACACAAACGAGCAGTGTACGTAAACACGTACGGAGAGGGTTCATAAACTGCAAGTAGCTAAATTACTTCATGAATTCAATTTGGCAGTCTGAAACTTAAGCGCTTTAATCATTTCTATTCTGTAAATTCAGTAGCGCTATTTTCTGACAAATTATGTTCTGGTGTGCATGTGTACGCGCAGGAGCTACTACCGGTGCACCCACAGCAACTGCCGCGTGAAGAAGCGCGTGGAGCGGCTGTCGGAGGACTGCCGCATGGTGATCACCACATACGAGGGCCGCCACACCCACATACCCTGCAGCGACGACGACGCCGCCGATGACCACACCGGCAGCTGCGCCTTCACCTCCTTCTGATCGATCCCACTTATTAGCAGCTGGATGATATGGTAGATGCATCATGCATGCGTGAATGCTTTTGATTAGAGATAGCATAGCCAGCCACCTTTAAAAATACTGCATGCATGTAGAATGCAACTGATGAAGAAGAATATATCGAGCTGTAATATTCCGATGCATCGGATCGATATATACTGATGCTACTTATATCGAGTATACATGTCGATGCTAAATGCACATTATTCAGTACAAGTAGTACTATATATGCAGCATTCCACTACTGTCTACTGGTAGTAAAATAGTGTCTCCTGGCCGATGGATCATGAATCACATGCCGCTACTGCTAGCTTAGTAAAAAAGCCTTGAGCAATGGCTGCAATGCATGCAAAGCAGTTCGGCACCGAAAGAGAGGTGGTGATCTTCTCGCTGTCGGCCATGTATACGCATAATCCACTAGCTATCTGCAGCTTGCAGCACTGCAAACACACTGTCTAATGTCCAGAAGGCAGATAGGAGCGGTCCTTGCATGTGTACTCGCTCATCATGCATGTGTTCTGGCCGTCCTGCTAATGATTGTGAGACTGCATGCACCTGACCCGGTCACCGGTAAGTTGCAGTAAACTTCTAAACGGACTGGGACAAAAAAACTCTCCTCCGCGGACTGCTACTGTCGATCGATCTGGCTGCATTGGGGACACGGAAATTTCAGCAAGAAGATGAACTCAACATCAGCTCGTAGCTCCCAACGTTGAACGTAACGCTGCATCAAAACTTCTGGTGCGGTGTGATGGTTTCCTTCCCTCTCGTTTCGGGAGTGATGTGATGGTCTCCACTGATAAAATGTTCATCTAACTCAAACAAACATAACAGTTTTGCTACCGCTAATTTTTTTCTTTTGGATGAACAATAAGTATTCACTATTAGTTTTTTCTTAAAAAAAATTATAAACATTTTGAAAATAAATCTATAGATGATTTATTAAAACACGTGAAAAAATAAATAATTGCATAAAAAGTAATAAAACACACGGAAACTTAACAAAATTAAATTAAAACAAGGGAAAATGTAAGAAAAAAGTAACTAAGAAAAAGGAAACCAAAAGGAAAATACAATCACCTTATAGTGGGCAAGGACTCTATCTTCCCCATGAATCGGAAACAGGAAACATGTCGTAGAAGTATATTCTGCTTAGAGCTTGTCTACACCGCGTACAAACCATGTTTTGATCTTCATTCATCACAATACAAATCTCAAAGAGAGGCATAGGACAGATCATGACATCAAATTAGACAGAAGAAAATCTACTTAGATTTAGCAAAACCATTTACCTTTAAAATAATGTATTTTCTGTAGTAACCGAAGAGATGAAAGTGGAAAATATGAACTAAAAATGAAAATGCACAGAAATTTAAATAAAATAACGTGTTGCTCGTTGGACACCCCAAACCTTGCCCAATGGACACATAAAAAACAAGGATCCAAAACTTCTAAAATAGTTAATCCAGATGTTTTTTTCTCTAGATGGGATAACAGTGTCACAAATGCATAAATGTGGTGTAAACGTGGAATTCAGTCAAAAGATTATAAGGAAAAAACATAGAAATACAATATGTAGAAACAGTGTTATTTTAATAACATGTGTTTGTAGCAATGAAATATGCCAACCTACCCAATATGATATTTCGTAATTCTAATTCTCTATGACATGCCTTCTTATAATAAAGCACCCAAATACCTTGTTTACCCATCATTGGAAAGTGGATTTACCTTTTTTAGAGAAAGTGGATTTGCTTAGGAAACCTGAGGTAGCAAGCTTATTTATGGGCTTATGGCTGGGTTCTTGGGCCCAACTAGCCGCGTCGAATGCCTGCGGGCTGCGACGTATTATTGCCGGACCATCTGATATAAAATCAGCCCAACTTGGGTAACCTTGTTGGGCTATTCTAGGGGAGGCACAGCTACTGACTGAGCGGTTTGCCTCGACCG
The DNA here is from genome assembly GCA_916181665.1 of Avena sativa. Lineage (NCBI taxonomy): Eukaryota > Viridiplantae > Streptophyta > Magnoliopsida > Poales > Poaceae > Avena > Avena sativa. The sequence goes on along the minus strand of OV702294.1, from coordinate 156,096,009 downwards.
GACCGGATCACCAGACGCGCGGACCCCGTCCAGCGATGGCGCCGCCCTCACAACCTACACCGGCGGCGAGGCTACTGAGAGAGTATGGTGAGTTGCTTCGCTTCTACGCTCTATCCATCCCGTGCTTTGCTAGCGGGCTCCCGGAGCTTCTGCAGCGTACTGCTCCGCTTTTGCTGCTGCTAAGGGTTTTGGGGATCTGATGCGCCGGGAGCTCGCTTGCAGGGTGGGACCTGATACTCGGGTCGGTCGCCGCGTTCTACGCCGTCATGGTGCCGTATACCAAGGTGGAGGAGAGCTTCAATGTGCAGGTTCGCGTCTGCACTGCCTCGCTTGCTTTAATAGTTCAGACTGCCCAGCTTGTAATGTCACATATGCAGTTTAGATGATGGAAATGGTGTTTTTTCCATTATAACACTTGGTTTCATCTACTCTTAATGTGGGAATAGCTACTGGTTAATATTTGGGCAACATTTCCCTTAAGCACGGTAGTTAATTTGCAGCCATTTTGCCTTTCAGAATCTGTTTCATTCAGTATTTTTCGTCGTACAATGAATTTCATTGAGCTTTCCCTTGCCAGTATCAAATTAGTAGTATTAGTTAATTATTGGTTAACTCTGACTCCATTGTATTTCTTGCATTTGTACTGTCGTGCAGTTCTACTGCTTCATCTAACGTTTGAGTGGTTTATTCTCTAGGCCATGCATGATATTCTGTACCACAATCATCACATTAATAAGGTAACTTTGGCTGCTAATTTCCCTCCAGATTTATTTCAATATTTCTTCCATGTTTGTTACTTGATTTCTGTAACATTTGTTTCTTTCCAATGTGCTGCAGTATGACCATTTAGAGTTTCCTGGCGTTGTTCCTCGGACATTTATAGGTAATAATCATGCTGCCATGATACCCTTGATTTTCCAGCATTATAAAATATAGTCGCATAGACAACCAACTGATGCCTGGTTCAAACCTAGTGAGTGACAACTGACAAATATTTGAACTAGTAAACATTATTTACCATGTATGCTTCTATCAACATATGATGTTAATCCCATGATGCTTCATGTTGTTTTCCAGGAGCATTGGTAATAGCTATTCTCTCATCGCCTGCAGTTCTCATAATGCGTGCATTTCGTGTTCCAAAGGTTTATAGTCTTCTAGCAGGTGATTATCATGATCTTGCAACATGCTCCGTTTCAAGTATAACTTCCTATTAACGTAGTTTTGACAGACTTATGTTTTCTGTTTGCTTTGTAGTTCGGTTAGTGTTGGGCTGTGTTACCCTGACGACTTTGAGACTTTTCCGAGTTGAGGTATTTTCTCTTTTCATTTCTGTTTCTGTCCCATTGGATGTAGTCAATGTGAGTTTATTGATGATGTTCATATTTACCATCGGTATGGCGGGGCCCTTAAAATGAGTAAGAATTAAATTCGTCAATATGGATTTGTTTCCCTTGAGCTGGCAAGCCAGCAACTCAAAGGGAATGAATCAAAATTACAAAATGAATCTTACTTGTGGTATGGTGTTGCGAGAAAGAGCGGAGATGATATGAATGGGGAAGAGATGTTGGGTTAAAGTGATTACAATAAAAGACAAAATCCATCTAGTTTACTCTGTCCTTTCCTAATCCAGCATTGTCTTTCCTAAATTTGCTTTTAACTCCTGAAATCCGGACTTAGCGGGCAAGGAAAAAGTCCTAGGGACTAGGAAGGACTCTGCAGCCACCATTTGCCTCTAGATCTGGTCCATGAGTGTGGCAAAGACTTGGGCTGCAGGGTGTATATCAGGCCCCAGAAAACACTTGTCAAATTTTGACTTATCCATTCAGTAAGTCCTTAGTACCATGATTCATATTTAAGACTGTATTTAATGGAATAATACCCATAATATGTGTATGTGCTCAGTATGCTGGTTTTGTTGACATTCTAGCGTTTCCTGCTTGGTTTGGAGCAGATGTGCTGATAACCTGTTCTTCTGAACCAGCTCAAATTCCACAGAATAAATCTCTTCTAGCCAAACAAAACAGAATAATTTAGTTATTGTTCGAGACTTCTTCAGAAACTTCTAAGGACTGTATCATTTTATCCACAATATCTCTTTGTCCTGTATTGCTTTGCCTCGACTCTTTATTAAAATTCTTTTGCATAACAAATTAACAAGGAGCATGAGCTGTCACATTATCCTTGGCAACATCATGATTTTCTTGGCTCATTTATGACAAGCAGGTAAAAAGAAAGTATGGTCGTCATGTTGAAGCATTCTTTGTGACACTAACTGCTATCCAGTTTCATGTTTTATTCTACTCAACTCGGCCCCTTCCAAATATCTTAGCTTTAGCTTTAGGTGAGCACACTAGTTGTTATTGTTTGTATATGGAAATACCATGAATCTAATTAGGAGATTGTAGTATTCATGCAACTCATATGTGCTTTCTGTTATGCAGTCAACTTGGCATACTCTTTCTGGTTCAAGGGAAATTACCTACGCACATTACAGGCACTGGTACGCCATTTTTGCAACTTTACCTTAGGTTCATTAGTTGTTAAGTACGTGCTATCTTCACATTTATTTACAGGTTAGAGGAAGAGAAAGGGAGAAATAGTTCATTACCAATTAATCATACATACAATGATTTTCAAAATGTTACCTACTGTACATGTAAAATTAAGTACATCAAATGTGGAGTTTTGGACATCGCGATATAATTCTTAGTTCTTACTCTGGGTCAAGTAAGTTGTCACAAAACGGTTAAGTAAAATCTGCTATTATTTTACTAAATTGAAAATTAATTCATATTTCTTCATTTCAAGATCAGCAAATATGTTTCATCCTACTAATCTGTGTCTAACCTCCATTTTACTTGTAGATTGTTGCAGCCACTGTGTTTAGATGTGATATGGTTCTTCTTCTTGGTACAGTAGGGATTGCACTTTTGCTGGTGAGTGTCTAGCTTATGAAACTCTATTTCCTTTGAACAGCTGCATGCTTTTTTCCTGGTATTCTCTTTATTTAGTTAGTATATAGATGCTTGAAAAAAGGAGGGTGCCGATACTCTCTCTCTCTCTCTCTCTATATATATATATATATATATATATATATATACAGTTCTAAAGTTTAAACTACATGTTACTTGGTTGCTTGTTTAACTTGAGTTCCAAGTAACTTTTCTTGTGCAGTAATATTTGCTGCAAGTTCAAGGTTTAGTTGATGTTTTATCGCATCAAATCTGTTTCTGTAGTGAATTGGTTTAACTTATGTCAAGGATGATAACATGTGAGGTACAAGGAGTGTGGCTCACTAGACTACTATAAAATGACACTCTTAGAAAGCTGTAGTAATATTCATTGTCAAGTTTTTATTTACTTATTGAGTAATGTATGTATTATTTTGTTTTACTAATTATTTGTAAAGTTAGAGTTGCGGATTTAGGTACACTTAGATTTGACTTTGACAATGCCATGACAGAGTAGGTCCTTTTCTCTATTGGAAGCTGTAGAGTGTTGCATAAGCACCACCCTTGTATGCATTGGTGTGTCTTCTTGCCTACCTTGAGTTTTTCTCTAAGCTAATTTCACTGGGATGTATATGAAACCCTTGTTTTGATTTGAATAATCTTCTCAGGTTTCACAGTACTAGTTGACTCAATAATGTGGCAGAGAATTCTGTGGCCAGAATTTGAAGTTTTCTGGTTTAATTCAGTTCTGAACCGAAGTTCAGAATGGGGTGTATCCTTTATTATTTTCTGGTTTAATTCAGTTCTGCAGTTTAATTCTTTTTTGGTCAAAAATATATGTTGAGAATGCCTCTAAACAATTGCTCGCTAATACTTTGCACTGCACCTTGGGACATACCACCCTTTGTCTTGTGAATCTGAAATTTCTTTCTTCCCCTCCCAACTATACAAGTGTTGTCCTCTTTCATTAACTTTATTGAAACTTTTGATATGCACCAAACTTTCCTGTTAACCTATGTATGCATGTGTTGTGTGCAAAAGGAGGAAACATGACATAGACATATTAATTGGATGTTCAAGAGGTATCCTCTTCTTATTTCTTGAGTCGGTTAATAAGTATCCAAGTGACACTGTTGTGAAGCACCTACCTCTGTTCTCCATGACCATTATATACTTCAGACACATTCGATCCATTGGTACTTCAGCTCAGCACTTCCACGTTCCATGCTTGTAGCCTATCCTCTGTGCTTGGTAAGATAAGGTCTCCAGATCAAAAAAATTATTATACTGGATTTAACAAATACATCGCATTTTGTTGAATATTAAATGCCATGGATCCACTGGTTTACTTTGTGCTCATTTCATCACATCTGTAGTATTTATAACATTGAAACTTGAATGAGATCAACATAGTCATAGTTAATTAACAAGTTACCTCTAAAAAGGTTTATTAACTTGACACTAATGCATGGACCCTGTCTAAACTATACCATTTGATTGAATCAGCCAATGATATTTTTTTTCTAAATTAGTTAAGGCATTAGTGGTTATTTTGTGATTTTTAAAAATAGGCAATGTATCTCATCAGGCATTTCTTTCATTGCCAGGTTGGTGCTCTTCTTGATAGGAGGATAGTGCCATATGTGCTTCCAGTCACCTTATTTGTTGTACTCTATTCAAAACTCCCACATAAGGTTATTCTTAATGTTTGGATACTATTTTAGTATTATATCTGAAGAACATTAAGCTAATCTTGCACGTGATGACTGCTATGTATATTTCAGGAGCTTCGTTTCATAATTGCAGCAATTCCCATGCTTAATGTGTCTGCTTCTCTGGCAGCAAGCAGACTGTGAGCATAACCATTTTATCATATTATCTACTTCCTACCATTTTAACAGTGACAAATGCAAGATAGGAATGTTGATGTCGTTTATACAACTGCCTTTTGGCATCCTTCAACATGTTATATGTCGTTCTCGCCTTTATTATTTGCATCATGTTTTTGACCGGTTCTTTTTATTCATTTCCAGATATAATAACAGAAAGAAAACTGGGTGGAATTTTCTTTATGTTCTCATGCTTGGTGCCTTCCTTGTCAGGTAGACCAATTCAGCATTAATGATTATAACATGTTGCCATATTGAAATAGCAATATACATGTTACGATTGGAATCTAACATATAAATCTTTTAGTCTTGGATACTCTTCTGTGAGTTTCATGGCCTCCTACAGCAATTATCCTGGTGGCCACGCTCTAAAGACTCTACATGAAGGAGGTGAGCTCTACTTAAGAAAACTGAAATATGATTAGACACCATTTCTGTTCTATATGCAGAAACTGCAAAAGGTAGGTTACCTGTATTTTACTCTGAATGACAACCACCAAATGCATTGATGCCAGTTTCCATCGGATTGTGTGTTCCTCTTTACCAGATTCTTCCGTGAAGGAAAAAATGGTTCATATTGATGCCTTTACCGCAATGAGCGGAGTTTCTCGTTTCTCCGAAAATGAATATCCTTGGAGGTCCGCTACTAAACCATAAAGTTATTGTGGAATCTTGCATATGCTTGTCGCTTTTGCTTGCTCCCTGGCCGACATAGAAATGGTTCTCTTTCACCAACTATTCTCACTTCTTTCTAAAAAGTGCACTTATGAGTGCCTCCATATATAGTACAATCTCTGATCTAAAATGTATGTACTTTTAGAATTTTACCAGTCCCGCATTTTTAAGTTTGACCATCTGTAAAGAAATAATTACTAGCATCCAGAACAGAAAATTCATATTGCTAGGTTTACCATGAAACATGCTTTTATAATGTATAATTATTTGTATGTGAGGCAACATGTTTGCTCAGAAATTGATGGTCAAAGTATTATCTTGTCGACTGTTCTAAATTTCGGATCAGAGGAAGTGGATTATCTTTGTGCCAGTAGGTCTTGTATGTACATTGCTGGCATCTGGCTTGGGTATACTCGTGTTCTTCTCTCAAGAAGAGGTTATAATCATGTCCTGAACTATGAGTCGCGAAGTGCTGTACACAGACAAGACTTGTTAGTTGTTAGTGTTTCGGTCCCAGCGTCCCAGCATAGGCCATAGGGCAAAGACTGCCACTGGACAACAGCGTAGGGATAAGTGCTCTATCGTTGAGTATCGTTAGGTGTATATTCATATCGCTCAAAGATTAATTATACTCTGTATTAATTTAATTTGTGTTGAGTTTGTTTGCACTGTCTGAATTTACGTTGCTTTATATCTAAATTTCTGCGGTTATTTTTTGGACACCATTTTGTTCAATTCAATGGCAGGTACTCGAAGGAAGAAAACATTTCCATTGAGGAATACCAGAACAGAAATTTCACCTATCTACTGAAGTGAGTATAAGTAATTTTCTCTCTCATGTTTTTGTCACCCTATGCATTTTGAAGTGGAAACAAAAATTTGCATGAACCACTGCCAAGTGGGACCCAGTTGTTCATCCATAATACTGTTTGAAAAGCATGTGCTTATCACCTTAATTCTGAATGTCGGGGAAGTGGGAAATCACCAGAAGAGAAAACTTGTTTCCCTTTCTGACGTACTCCGTATAATTGATTAGTACGAATCTCACACATCCTGATGATTCCACTCATCTCTCTCTCTTTTTTTTTGCTGGACATGCCAAACAGTGAGCACCGCTCCATCAGTGGCTACAAGTGCCTGTTCGCCGTGGAAGGATTCTCCAGAGCAAAAATTCAGCCCCGGTTTCCACCACTCTCTCTGGTACGCTATCAGCCTCATCGTCAGCACACATCATTCATCCCCATGTCTTCTTCTGTCAGGCATTTATACTCTTCACCTGTCTCTCTCACTCTCTGCCCGGATCAGTGTCTCAGCTCGCTAAGCTAATCTCAGCGTTTACTACTACTGCTACTGCAGGTGAAAGAGCCCAAAGTGTTCGCACATGGGAACACGGGAGATCCCGATATCCTCTCGCTAGATTGGCCCGGTTGTCCTCCATGAGAATGCATGCGCAGATCTCTGTCGCTGGACCACTGACTATATGTACCAACAGTAAAAAATGCGGGGCGTGCGTGCGTGACTCCTCCTGCCAGTTCCAACTCTGGAAGGGATATATATATATGTAGTTCCAGCTTCCAGGCGTGCCATGTAAAATGCCAGGAAAATCTCACATGAGTTTTCGTCGGCCTCGGCCTCTGGATCTGGCCTGGCCGTCCTTGTCTGGGAGTAGAGGTAGTAGTAGACAAATAAAGGAACAAGAGAAGAAGAAAGATGGATGACAGTGTGTTGCGACGGAAAGAGTATTATTCTATCTGGAGTGGAGTGGAGTGGAGTGGATCGGTGCGCTCGCTGTGTGTCTCCTAGTCGATGACACGTCCACCGCCTAAAAGTTTTTTCCATGTGAAGTTAAGCCGTGTGAGGTCAAATATAGTAGCCTCGCTGCTGACGGCTCCACCGCTAGCGAGTGGACGGTTGACGCGATCGAGCCCGCCGGCGGATCGAAACGATCGACCTCCGGTTAAACTGGACGCGCACGGGAACCCCCTCCTCTGCTGCTGCCCTGTGCGCGCGACCTTGATCCTGCCACCAGATTGTGTGATGGATTTGCTCCGTGTCTCTCCCGTTTCCCTTGCTGCATCCGCCTGACGTCGTGCTCATCTCCGGGCACGCTTACTTCGACAAGTCACCATGCATGCAACCCAGTCAGACTCTTCGGCCGTACCACAAAACTCTGCTGCTGCTGAATCTTTGGTCCAGACTATATATGACGCCAGTACTCGAGTGCCTATCCCGGCTGAGTCTCTGCATTTTCACAGGATCGATCGACTAGCTAGCTAGGCACTTGAATCGCCCATGGAAATCGAGCGGGCGGCCGCAGAGCTCGCTCTACCCCTTGTCTTTCCATCGTCACTGCTCGACGACACAAGCCGTCGACGTCCTCTATCTGATTAGCACACTGTCATGGTCATGCACCCTCATGGTCATGTGGTACGTACGTGGGGGAACCGAAAGTAAAGAAGCACCGAGTTAGCGGCACAAGTAGTAGTACTTGTTTCCTTGCCCCGGTCCGGCCCTAGCTACTTGCATCCCCTTCATTCAATCCTCTCTGGGCCACATACACCGACCATTATTTCCATTATTCATTCATCTGGCCGGTGACCATTTTGCTTAGCTAGTCTTCTTCTCATAAATAACAGCTTAGCTATACTAGCTAAACCTGTATCTTTATTATGGCTTTATTATCAGCCCCTTATCCTCCCCCTTTGTTTTATGTCTAGACTAATTCGTCGCCCTCCAATGGGTGAAGGAACCGAACTTTTACGACGACGACTAGTAGTACTACTAGTACTGTATGATGCATGTCGCCACCCACATCCAAGATGCACATCGGCGGCGACAGCGATACCCGAGGCCCGGCCACCACCGGTTGCCCGCTCGCTGCAAAAGCCCATCTTTCTGATCTCACTTCGCCTCCCTCCTTTTTTATATCGTCTACAGGTTGCTTTCTGGCGAGTAGGAGGTAGGACGGGGCGGGAGGAGCATGGCATATACGGTAACTCCACCCTGCTGCTGGGTTAGGCAGGGCACGTACCTCTCGAAATTTAGGCCGAGACTCCCACCTCCGGACCACGACGTCGTACTGCGTCCACGCCGGAGGCCCATGACGCGGAACCGACGATGGAACGCAACCGAATCCATTCCAGGCGACGCACCACGCACGGGGACGTGGCGAACACACGGGACGGGAGGAGCTCGATCTCACCCACGTTACGAAACGGAGCCAAATTGTACCCTCGAAAAAAATGAAACGGAGTCACAGCTGCTGCCTAATCTACAACTGAAAATCTAGTCAGCAATTCAGCAGCATCTCACATCTCGTAGCGGGGTCAGCTGTTCTCGGGCCCACCGACGGGCCAGCGACTTTCATTGGAGCAAAACTTTCCATTATTTTCCTTTTTTTATCTCCTCCCCCCCCCCCCCCCACTCTTTTCAGTTCGCCATGTTCTTGAGAAAAAAGGGGGAAAAATTGTGATCATTGAGGCATGTAACCATGTTGTTCTCCTCTGCCACCGTGGACTGCTCCTGTTACCTTTAGTTGAGCCTTGTTCTTCCAATTAGCACGTTGGCGAGGGGTGTACCGTGTAAATCAGTCCGAGGCGAGGCGAGATAGATCCAGAGTCAGCAAAGTTGAACAGGTCGATGGCAACATCCCTCTTTGACCTCACCACGAACCTTACAAGGGCAGGTGCTTCCATATCAAGGAAACCAGCACCAATTTTCTGAACAGGCCAATTGATATACTACTATATATATTTGTCTGTATGAAGTGCTCAATTGACTGAATTCTTTTCACACTAAGCTGCTGAGGTATTGGGCAAGCATATTTTGATTATGCAAAGGCAATTATAGTTTTTTTTACGAAACATATGTTGAAACCGCCAGCCTCTGCATTAAAAAGATACACACAATATTTGTATTAGATTAATCAAAAGATGCAAGTATAGTAAAACGATGTCCATGTTTTTCTTCTTGATAGGGAATGCTGTCCATGTTTCTGTGATGCATATCCCTTCGGTGATTCCCAGGGGCGATGCCACGCCACGAGGGATGTGGCCATGATGTGGGCATTATAAAGGCCTACCAACCAAGACCTAAACCACCCGGAACAACTCAGCTCCTGGCCATTATCATTAACCTCCAAATCCAAGCAAATCCTTTGACCAGATACTACCGTATACCGGTGCTGTACTTCACCGTGTACCCACGAATCCATTGAATGAGGACGAGATACGCACATCAGGCCTGCTTTTGCAGAAGCAGCGTGATAGAATGCAGAATTATAGCTTGTATTGATATTATAAGAGGTAATTACGTCGTGAGCTTTTTGGCTGTTTATATAGTACTAAAAAATTTGAGGGGCAAAAAGACTACTAGAGATAGAATTGGATTACAATATAAAACTACCTAATATAACCTAATCGACATATACTCTAACACTCCTCCGCAGTCGGATCGGTAGTGACGCGGACGATCTGACTGGGGCATAAGCTTTAGGTGAGGTGGTAGCCCTTGTTACCGATGTCGATGTAGCCAGGAATGAGGGTGTTGTAGTTGTGGTCAGTGATGCCGCTGGTGATGTCGTTGTCGTTGATGAAACTGATGAGGGTGTTGTAGTTGTGGTCAATGTCATCGTTGAGCCTGGAGAAGTCGCCGTAGTAGTTGAGGTAGACATGGCTAGAGTCGAAATAGTCGAGATAGGCGACACGCCTTGCCGAGCTTGGGAGCGTGCCGGGGACGAAGGCACACGTCGATGTTGCCAATATCGAACGTACGAAGACAGGAACCATCACGAACCATGCGATCCAGAGCCGGATTTGAAGAAGCAGAGAAGTTCTCCTTGAACGGTCGGTGGGTAGAAGTTGTCCGCCGATGTGTTGGAGCAGACGAAGTAGTTGCACAAAGAAATTTGATTAGTGCAAAAATAAAAATTTAGAATGCGACTCTGACAGCGAGGTCGTGGTGGACGAAGACGACGAGGTAGTTGTTGATGGAGATTGAGTTGTTGTGGTAGTCGATTTCGGGGATTAGACCCGTATTTTCCGCTTGTATGAGTGTGGCGTTGCTTGTGGAGAAGAACTTGTTGGCGTTGATGATGACCATGATCGGTGATGGCGACGACAATGCAGCGATGTTGTTGGTGTAGATGGTTGTCGGCGATGTGATGACCACGGGTGGTGAAGGTGCAACCCTTTGTTGACGGTGAGGAGCGTACTAGGGACGTGTGTCCCGATCAATGTTGGTGAAGACGATCCGGCGCGGTCGATGACGATGAGTAGTCGGAGATGCGACAATGCAGAGGTTGAAGTAGAGGCGCGTGAAGACATGCGACTGTGGACGACGCAATCCGATCTATGATCGGCGAAAGAAGAAGAAACGCCGGTCAAGCGGCCGGCGAGAAAATGTTGGCGAAGTAAGATCTAATCTACTATTGCGCGGCCCCGGGCGGAGAACGATCATCCCGGGGGCGGCGTGGAGGAAACAGTGGCTAACCCTAGACGGAGGGAACCGCTCTGATAACATGATAGATTGCTAAAGTATAGATTGTATTGATATTGCAAGAGGTAATTACATCGTGAGCCCTTGAGTTGTTTATATAGTACTAGAAGACTTGTAGACAAGAAGACTACTGGAGATAGAATTAGATTACAATATGAAACTACCTAATATATCTAACCGACATATACTCTGACACAGCGCATGCCATTTCGTGTTCAAATGGTGAGAGCATCTCCAGTCGATTTCCAGCAGGCCGTTCTTAGGGCGATTTTTTCGTCTGGATGTCGAAAACTGGCCCAGTCGCGTTCTCAGGACGCCAGTTTCGTCCGGATTTAGCCTAACTTTCGTCCGGAGTTCCCAGGCCGATCCCGGTGCGCCGGGAACGTCCTGGAAATGCCGGACGAACATTCGGCGAAAAAAAGTCTCGGCGCATGGACCCGTCCAGTCAGCGACTAGAAGCCGAGTCGTCGTCATCCTTCCGTCTTGGCTCCCGCAACGGACCGCCGGGCAATAACTGTCTGTCTCATCGACCACGCGTTGCCGTAATGGCGCGCCACCGCCGCCTCGGTGCTACACCCCTCTCGATGTTTCTCCTTTTCCCGCTCACGCCGCTACACCCCTTCCGCCTTTGCCGCCTACTTCGGCCTATAAAAGCCGGCTCCCTCGCCAGCTTCTATAGCAACTTCGGCATGTGAGGCAGCGTCTGGCGGCATCGACGTCGGCCTATTTTATGTTTTTTAGTTTTTATTAGCCTCAATGAAGTCAGAATTCGAGTGTTCGTCTGAATTTGATATAATATTTATGAATTTGCTCACTATTAATGAAAACCGCCTATATTATGTCCAAGTTTGCCGAGTTTGATTAAAATTTGGCCTAATCCCAGAACTTGGCCTTGAAACGCGACTAGAAAACTAATCGTTTCCAGATAAAAACTAGCTTCCTCCAACGTTATTTAGCTCCGGATTTCGGCTAAAGACGCCGAACGGGTAGAGGTGGTCTGAAGGGTAGCAGTAGTATTGGTGGTTAAAGCATCTCCACTAGTTGGGCGTACCGAGGCCGAAAACCGGACCGATTTTAGGCCGGACGAATCGCGTTTTCGGCCTGGGTACGCCTAGTCGCCCAGTCGCGTACCAAGGCCGCGTTCCCAAGTTCGGCTAAATTCACTCAAACTCGGTGAAATATGGGCGAATATAGGAATTTTATTAAAGCAGGCGAGGGGTACATAGTGCATCGGTTTTATAACTAGGAAAGGACGCCGCCGTGGTCGATGCAGGACGCCGCAACTACAGGCCGAGGCGGGGGTTGTTGCCGGCCTCGATGTGCGCCATGACTCCGGCGAGAGTCCGTCCTGAAACGGTCCACCAGCAGCGACGGTAAGCCGCATTGTTATGAGGCATCGGCAGCGAGCCCGGCAGTCCGTCGTGTCGGACGAGTTCCTCGAGGCGCCTGCCAGCGAAAAACTGTCTCTAGAAGACCAGGTTGTCCTGATCCTCGGCGGGTGCCAGGCCTTGCATGACGGCGATAGCGGCCTAGATCTCTCCGGCGAGTTCTGGGTCTTCCATGGCGGCGATAGCCGCCTGGATCTCTCTGGCGAGGTCCTGCCCTGATAGGGCAAAGGTGTCCGATCTTTCGATGAGAAGGCGATAGTCGATTTGGTGGAGTTCGGGCTTGACGATCCGACTACACGTGCGAGCACGAGCGCCAATGCAATCGCTAGGCCAATCTCCTGGAGGTTACCGATCGTGCGGGAACACGATCAGCCTGACCAACGAGGGTCTTAATTCCCACCTAAAATCGAGAACAAGTAAGAACTAATATTGCAATCAAGATATTGCGGATTAAGAGGAAAGCTTTATTGAAGAGGTGGGATCCTGAATAGGTGCGAAGTACAAGAGGCATCTGCGACGCTCGAGCCTTGGCGAAGTTGCGACTATGGCTAACTTAATGTCTAAACAAAATCCGAGTCTTTGGGGTCCGCTATGGGGAGTATTTAAGGGCGAAAAGGTGGGGTTTCGGCCAGCCATGGAAGTGGTGGCCGAATCTAATCCTAAAAGTCCTTTTCCCCTCAAATACAGACTCTAAAAAGTGGCTAATTAAAATCCTGCGAAAATTACATGGGCCTGGCCCAAAATAAAGGTGTCGCAGCACCATATTAAGCTATGGACGAATTCGTAAAGTATTGATCTTGAATATTTCGTTCAAGCCTTCTTCCTTCATTATGGAGGCCTCAAAGTTCTGAAATCTTCATCCGTGGCCTTCTCTTGGATCATCACATGCTTGCTGCCATCTCCATGCATGGCCATGCTCCAATGCTTGTCCCTCTCATCCATGCTTGGTCCATCATTCCTAAGAGTAAGAAATACATCTGATTTAGGCAGCATCATATTCTCATATATGTGAGAAATAGTTCCAAGGAACGAAAGTACCTGATAGTTAAGTTGTTTGGCACGAGATCTTGTGATGGGTCCTTGTATGTGTGTTGCTGTAGGTACAACGGTTGTATCAATAGTAGGGATGTCCACATCATGCTCCCCTTCTTGAATTAAAGTCGTCCTCGACGCAATCTCATCTTCCGCACCAAAGTAAGGCTTCAAATCTGCAATGTTAAACGTAGGACTAACCGTACCAAAGTCTGCAGGCAACTCAAGTTTATATGCATTATCATTTATTTTCTCTAACACCTTAAAGGGACCAGCAACACGTGGCATTAACTTAGACTTGCGTAAATCAGGAAAACGATATTTACGCAAATGTAACCAAACAAGATCGCCAACATCAAACACAACATGCTTTCTCCCTTTATCCCCAGCAAGTTTATACTTAGCATTCATGTGTTCAATGTTATCTTTAGTAGTCTTATGCAAGTTTAATATCAATTCAGCGCGTTGTGTAGCATCCAAATTATGTTGCACCGAAGAAGGTAAAGGCAATAAATCAATAGGTGCACGAGGAACAAAACCATACACAATCTCAAATGGGCACATCTTTGTGGTAGAATGCAACGAACGATTATAAGCAAATTCTATATGAGGTAAACACTCTTCCCATAATTTTAAGTTCTTCTTTAAAACAGCCCGCAACATAGTAGACAAAGTTCTATTTACTACTTCAGTTTGACCATCAGTTTAGGGATGACATATAGTACTAAAGAGCAATTTAGTCCCCAACTTAGCCCATAAACATCTCCAAAAGTGGCTAAGAAATTTAGTATCACGATCAGAGACAATAGTATTTGGCACACCATGCAAACGAACAATTTCACGAAAGAACAAATCAGCAATATGCGCAGCATCATCCGTTTTATGACAAGGAATAAAGTGTGCCATCTTAGAAAACCGATCCACAACAACAAAAATACTATCCCTCCCCTTCTGTGTTCGTGGCAATCCCAAAACAAAGTCCATAGAAATATCCTCCCAAGAAACACTAGGAACAGGAAGAGGCATATATAAACCATGTGGATTAAGGCGAGACTTAGCTTTTTGACAAGTAGTGCAGCGTGCCACAAATCTCTCAACATCTCGACGCATACGGGGCCAAAAGAAGTGTGCAGCAAGAACATACTCCGTCTTCTTGACACCAAAGTGTTCCATCAATCCTCCTCCATGCGCCTCCTGTAACAACAAAAGACGAACAGAACTATCTGAAATGCATAGTTTGTTAGCACGGAACACAAATCCATCATTGAAGACGAACTTGTTCCAAGTTCTACCATCTCTACAATTCTGCAACACATCTTTAAATTCAGCATCATGCACATATTATTCCTTAATAGTTTCCAATCCAAATATTTTGAAGTCAAGTTGAGATAACAAAGCATAACGGCGCGACAAAGCATCAGTAATAATATTATCTTTACCCTTTTTATGTTTGATAACATAAGGAAAAGATTCAATAAATTCAACCCACTTTGCATGACGACGATTCAACTTAGCTTGACTACGAATATGCTTCAAAGATTCATGATCAGAATGAATAACAAATTCCTTAGGCCATAGATAATGTTGCCAAGTTTCTAATGTCCAAACCAATGCATATAATTCTTTATCATAAGTAGAATAGTTCAGACTAGCTCCACTCAATTTCTCGCTAAAATATGCAACAGGTTTTCCCTCTTGTAGTAACACCCCTCCCAAACCAATTCCACTAGCATCACATTCAAGCTCAAAAGTCTTAGTAAAATCAGGAAGTTGGAGTAAGGGAGCATGTGTTAGCTTATCTTTTAATATGACGAAGGCCTGTTGTTGTGCATCGCCCCAAACAAAGGGCACATCCTTCTTGGTAAGCTCATTCAGCGACGCGGCAATTGATCCAAAGTCTTTGACAAAGCGCCTATAAAAACCAGCGAGGCCAAGAAAACTCCTCACTTGTGTGACCGTCTTGGGCTGCGGCCAATTCTCAATAGCTTCAATCTTGGCTGGATCCACTTCAATACCCTGTGATGTAACAACATAGCCAAGAAACGCAACTCGATTGGTGCAAAAGGTGCACTTCTCAAGGTTACCAAACAAACGTGCATCACGTAAAGCATTGAAAACAGCACGTAAATGGTCCAAATGATCCTCTAAAGATTTTCTATAAATCAGAATATCATCAAAGTAGACTACCACAAAACGTCCAATGAAAGCACGTAAAACTTCATTCATTAATCTTATGAAAGTGCTAGGTGCATTAGTTAAACCAAACGGTATTACAAACCACTCATATAAACCGAACTTAGTTTTAAATGTTGTTTTCCATTCATCTCCTAATTTCATACGAATCTGGTGGTAACCACTACGCAAATCAACTTTAGAAAACATGGTAGAGCCACTCAATTCATCAAGCATGTCATCTAAACGTGGAATAGGATGACGATATCGAATAGTAATATTATTGATAGCTCTACAATCAGTACACATGCGCGAAGAACCATCTTTCTTAGGTACCAAAATAATAGGAACAGCACAGGGGCTAAGGGACTCACGAATATGATCTCTGTCGAGTAGTTCCTGAATTTGGCGTTGTATCTCCTTTGTCTCCTCTGGATTGGTTCTATATGGCGCGCGGTTGGGCAACGTGGCACCAGGAATTAGATCAATTTGGTGCTCAATTCCTCTAATAGGAGGTAGTCCTGGTGGCAACTCATCGGGAAAGACGTCCTCATATTCCTGCAAAAGGTTAGCAACAGCGGGTGGCAAAGGAGGCGTATCCTCAAATGAAAACAAAACCTCTTTGCAGACAATTACATAACATTGAGTATTGTTTACATCTAGTTCAGCAATATCAATTTTATTTGCAAGCATACATGGACTCTTCAAACGAATTTCAGTAGCATGTGGAGAATCAGATTTAGTGTTCTTTGGTGGTATAAAATCTGCAACAACAATCTGATTCTCACTTTTATTTTTCTCCTCAGTTTTAGCTCTACTAGCTCTAGCAAGATCATCTTTTAAAATCTGTTCAGGAGTCATAGGTTTTAGACCAATTTTCTTTCCATCATGCATAAGAGAATAGTGATTAGTTTTGCCATTATGAACAGATTCTCTATCAAATTGCCATGGTCTACCAAGTAACAAAGAACAAGCTTGCATAGGTACAACATCACAATCAACAAAATCAGAATATGTACCAATAGTAAAATACACGCGTACCGTTCTTGTTACCTTGATCTTGGGAGAACTCTCAAACCATTGGATGTAATATGAATGTGGGCGTTGTCTTGTTGGAAGCGCAAGCTTCTCTACCATGTCAACACTGGCCAGATTATTACAACTCCCTCCATCAATGATGATCCGTATAGCTCTTTTCTTGACAACATCACGTGTTTGGAACAGGTTGTGGCGTTGATCTTGCTCAGATTTGCTCAATTGCACACTCAACACACGTTGTGTAATTAAGCTCTTGTATTGATCAGCAGCTTCAGCTCCCATTACCTCTGGCTCTTCATCAGCATCAGAATTGTCTCCATCTCGAGCAAAAATAAGGGCTAGTGTATCTTCATCGAAGTCACTCGCTGAATCGTATTGACCATCTTCTCGCACCATCATCACACGTTGTGTTGTGCACTGTCTCTCAATATGACCAAAACCCCAGCACTTGCGGCATTGTATATCCTTTGTCTTACCCGTGGAAGCCATAGAAGATGCACTACGAGCAGGAGCAATGGATGATGGTGGAGGAGCAGCTGGAAATCTTGTGGTGGCCTTGGATGTGGTAGTAGCTGGTGGCGAATCACGAGGAGGCGCTGATTGTCGGGATGTCCAAGAGGATGTGCGACCTGCAGAATTATTAGTCCTCCATGGTGTTTGGCGATCCTGCACTTCACGTTCAGCTTTGCAAGCAAGATGAAACAAACGAGTGATAGAATTATATTCCTTATAATCTAATATGTGCTGAATGTCCTTGTTTAATCCACCAAAGAAACGTGCAAGCATTTGTTCATTAGATTCAACAAGACCACACCGAACCATCCCCGTTTGCAATTCCTGATAATACTCTTCTACAGAATTTTTCCCTTGCTCTAAACGTGTTAGATTCTTTAGTAAATCACGTTGATAAGTGTGAGGTACAAAACGAACACGCATAGCAGTTTTTAAAGCAGTCCAAGTACTAGGAATAGTGTAGGGGTTCGTAGCATGGAAAACAAAAATTTTCTATCGCATACAAACAAACAAGCCAAGATCTATCTACTAGATTGTAGCAACGAGTCGATGGAATAACTTACCCTCGAAGATTCCAAAGCGGTTAACGAGAGCAGATTCTCGTGGGTGATGTAGTCGTACTCTTTTCGATCTCAAGATCGCGTAGACGATCCTTCCGGCGCCACGTTCCGGCAGCGCTCCCGCAGTCGGTCACACGTTCGGTACTCGACGAAGACCTTCCTCTCCCTTGTTCCAGCAGGCAGCGGAGGTTGTAGCACTCTCCTCGCGATTCCGGCAGCACAACGGCGTGGTACCGGAAGTAGAGGGGAAATCCCGCAGGGCTTCGCCTTAAGCCGGTGCGAGTATGGTGGAGCTTATGAGAGAGGCTATTAGTGGTCTAGTAATTAGACACACCAATTAGAAGGCTCTAAACCAATTAGAAGGCTCTAAACCGCAGGCTAAAGCAATTAGAAGCTCTAAACCAAAACGGCTCTAAACCGGAGGTAGAAGATAGGAACTTGTGTGTTCTAGGAGGGGAGCCCTGCCCCTCCTTATATAGATGGGAGGGGGCTGGCGCGCCAGGGGAGGGAGGGAGTCCCTCCCCAACTCGGCCTAGGGCTGGCCGCCGGCTTGGAGGAGAGAAACTCCTCCTCCAAGTCGGTTCCAACTCCTCTTGCTTGTTTCCCACAGTTTCTTGTTTTAGCCGTTTGACTTTCAAACTGGACATTTGACTTTTCTGTTTTAGGATTCAATTTAATCCTTTATTTGGGACAGCAAGAACACTTAGTACATGATGCAATCATTCCAATATGTAATGACACATTCATGTACCCCTCCCCCCCCCCCCCGGAGTGCCGGACAATCCGGACCCTTCTAGAACATTCCCGATGAAAACACCGGAATCATTCCCGAACTCCGAAACGGGACTTTCCTTATATGAATCTTATTCTCCGGACCATTCCGGATCACCTCGTGATATCCCGGATCCCATCCGAGACTCCGAACAACATTCGGTCTCTTTCTCATAATACCATAACTACTCAAACAACGTCGAATCCTTAAGTGTGTCTCCCTACGGTTCGTGAATTATGCGGACATGATCGAGACACTTCTCCGAACAATAACCAATAGAGGAATCTGGAAATTCATATGGCTCCCACATATTTCTACGATTACTTTGCGATCGAATGAACCACTTACATACGATACCAATTTCCCTTTGTCTCACGATAGTTTACTTATCCGAGGTTATGATCGTCGGTATCTCTGCATACCTAGTTCAACCTCGTTACCGATAAGTACTCTTTTCTCGTTCCCGTGATATGTGATCCCTTGTGACCCAGTCACATGCTTGCAAGCTAATTGGATGACATTCCACCGAGAGGGCCCAGAGTATATCTATCCGTCATATGGATGGACAAATCCCACTCTTGATCCATGTGTTTCAACCAATACTTTCCGAACACTCAATGCCACTTTTATAGCCACCCTGTTACGGTGTGGTGTTTGATGTCATCAAAGCATCCATCCGGCAAAGGTGATATGCATGATCTCATGGTCGAAGGAATTAGGTTACTATGTATCAGAAAGCATATAGCAATTGAACTATTGAAATGACTTGATCTTTATGCTACGCTTATCTATAGGAGTATGTCCATCACATCATTCTCCTAATGATATGATCCTGTTGTTAATAACATCTCTATGTTCATGACCAGGAAACCATGATCATATATTAACCAACAAGCTAGTTTAACAAGAGGCTTTACTAGGGACTCTTATTTTAGTTTACAAATCACACAAGTATTAATGTTTCCGGTTAATACAATTATAGCATGGTATGTAAACATTTATCATAAGTGTGAAGATATGATAATAACCACTTTATTATTGCCTCTTGGGCATATCTCCAACAGTCTCCCACTTGCACTAGAGTCAATAATCTAGTTTCGAACCTTTGTGTATATAACACCTATGGCTTTCCGGTGTTGTATGTACACGATTGCTAGTGGTCAACTGATCTCCGGATCTGACACTTCCAGGTCCGTGTGTAATTGCATGTCTTTGCGTCTCTACGCATCACTCATTCTCTAATGAGATGGCTTTGTACAAATTTGGTCTTTCGGTGTGACCTTTAGCTCTTTGGGGTTAAAACATGTTGATAATATTGTCGCACAATATATCTTCATAGTATTATCCCACTGTGAACTACACCTAGTTTGATAACAAACTTCTTGACACAAATGCCCTCTTTTGCTGCTATAATAGCAGTCATATACTTAGCCTTTTGTTGTAGTATCTGTCACAATGTCTTAACTTTGGAAATCATCCAAATCCATTATGGAACTCACTTTCCATTATATTGTGCCACCCTTAGTTTAGATTGAGATAAACTTAATTTGTACTTTGTGACAAAACTAGTATCAATGTAGTACTTTTACAATGAACTAACCATCTATTTGTCACTTCTACAAATAATATACTCTTAGTTCTTCCAAAAGATCATAAGAATATCCTTACTATTGTCCAATGATCATCTTACGAATCATTCTGGTATATGCTCACAACATTTAGAGCATAGGACATATCTGGATTTGTACATATCACAGTATGATTGATATAAATACTCTTTGTGATTTCATACATCAAGTATCAATCTATACTTGATTATTTGTTTCACTTTACCAAATGTCAATACACTTGAATATATCATCAACATTGAACTCATTCAATCTTTTCTGTGCGACAAGAACCTCTCTTGTAGTTTCTATATTGAACTCATTCAATATCTTGTCTATGTACTTCTGGCACAACCATATTAGCGTCTATTGATGCCAAATATTTGTGTTTTGCCTAAGTCTTTCATCGGGATGAAATTCTTAATATGTGTTAATAAAAGATACATATTTTCTAATCAACAATATGTCCTCCACATAATGTATTAGAAATATGTTTTAGCGCTCCCACTTAATTTCTTGCAAACGCAAGCATCTTCATTGTCTCTGATGAAATTAAACTCTTTTAACAGTTTCATCATATTGAAGATTCCAACTCCGCGATGCTCACTTCAACCATTGAAGTTTGCATATGCTTTTAGCATCCTTTGAATTAACAAAAACCCTATGGACCGTGTTATGCACATGTCCTAGGTAACGATTCTATTAGAAGAACTTGTTTTTGTTTATTCAACTACCATATAACAAAATTATATGTAGTGGTTGCTACATTAATCCGTCTAGACTAAATATCACTATGACAGATCAAATCTTGTCATAGTCAACCTTTGAACATTGTTGTGAACTCTTTCCCAATATGTCGATTATAGATGTGAAACATCCATGTCTATTTCTTTATAGATCCAGACACAACTGTAAGATCTTACACCTTTCTCGAGGATCCTTCAAGTTCAAAACTTGATTTCTCGTGTATGGAACTATCACGGATTTTATGGCTTCAAGCCATTTGACGGAGTCAGGGCCCATCATCGCTTCTTCGTATGTAGTCGGTTCATTATTCTCAAATAATGATTCAACCCTCAAATCTTGGTATTTGATTGTTTACCCGATCTACTTGTTTCAATAGGAACTTAGATCTCCGTGACCACAACCTTTGAGGCACGTGAGCCATGAGCATTGTTTCCGCCTCCGGAACACTTTTCGGCGCTGCGCAACTCTGCACATACAGCTAAGGTTCTTTTAACCTTATCAAAGTTCTAATGTCCTCCCACTTAACTTTTCACGAAAAATTTCTTCTCAAAGAAACTTGACGTTCTAAGCAACAAACACTTTTGTCTCCGGTGTTTTATGGAGGAACAGTTTATACAAAGACAGGTTCATCCGACTTTGGTTGCACACATCTTTCTTATGCATAGCATACCAATGTTTAAGAAAGGACAACTTGGGTTTTATCCCAAACCATAACTTTATATGGTGTCATTTCAACGGATTATGATGAAGCTCTTTTCAGTGGAAAAACGGTAATCTCTAAAGCTTTTAATCTTTAAAATATAATGGCAGTTTTATGAATTATACCTTTGATCTTACCATGTCAAACAAGGTTTAATTACATATCTCGAACGCTCCATACTCTTATGGTGTTTCGGGAAATGCAAATCCACGGAACGATTCCTTAAATCTTAGGTATTATGCTAAACTTGTAACTCAAATATCTTCCTTTATGATCTTTATCATAAACTGTTTATATTCTTGTTACAATGATTTTGCACTTCATCTTGAAAGTCTTTGAACTTTTCAAATGTTTCATACTTCATCCTTATTAAGTAAATATTCATATATTCACTCAAATTTTCGGAGAAAGCATATGAAGTTGAAATCCATCGCTCTTGACTACACATAATGGATTTCATACAACAATATGTACAATTTCCAATAAGCTAGTCATTCGTTCCCTTTCGGCCTATGAACGAAGTTTTAATTATCTCTAGGAAAGTTTCACAAGCGTCATTTGATCAAAATCAAATAGACTCCAAAATTCCATCCATATGGATTTTCTTCATGTTTTCTTTCCAATATAATTTAAACGGCGATGTCACTTCCTAAGTGATCTTTCAATCAATTTGTCTTTCGACATCTTTAGCACTAGTTTTATGGATGTGATGTCTCCAACGAGATTTGCGAATCATCCATCTTTTATGGATTACGGCAATTATTTGAACAACCCTTTTGTTCTCATAATACCTGATAAAACAAATCTTTGAAGGCAAGCTTTGATGTTTAACAAGCAACACAATAACCCTTTATTTTGTTCTCGATGAACATCATCACATATTCTTTTGCTAGTTACTTAGGCCATTGTAGTTCATGAATTGTGTTGTTTCGTATGACGATTCACACCAACAAATTCAGTATCAAATACTTAAGAACCACATTGTTTAACAAGCAAAGAATATAGCCATAACATGTATATCATCTATATACTTAAACTGAACGATTCTAGTCTTTTCTTTTCTGTCATATATTTATGAGATTCTCTTTCAGTATCTCCTTTTCTGTTTGAAAGAATCTATCAACATCAATAGTGGAGTCATACATATGACACATAATCCAAAGCGTGTATAGTTAAATACCAATGTCTTTGGACTTGCACTTTGAAGTAGATCACCATCATCAAATGTTTGGTGTTCTTTCAAATTCCTTTCTTTAGTAATCTCTTAGTGTATTAAACATTTTACCTACATCAAATATTCACCCTCATCATGGATTTATCCATGATCAAGCTACTTTTAGCTTATAACGGTGAATCATGAGTATAATGTTGCTCTCCAAATCCTTTTGGACGATTAGGACAACTAGTGTCTCCAACCTTTTGCAAATTCTCATCAAATATGAGAACATGACTTTTGCCATATTATACTCTGTCATGTTGTAACCAAAACTTCGTTTCAGATATCACAATATCTTCCACACATCATGGTTTCTGAATCAACTTTTTCAGATCCTAGATAACCTTGATATTAAGAGAATCCTTTGAATATCAAGAATCATGGAGACAAACATGATACTTATATACTAACATTGGAATTGTTACTCTTGTTTTAATACCAATTATTAAACTTCATGGAGTAACCGGAACTTACTGAAAGTTTGCAATAGGACTTTTAAACTTTAGATTAACACTTCAAAACAATACGATACCAGTTCGTAAAGTAACTAACCAGAATTCTATAGTTCTATTATCTCAATTATAACTAAGCGCAAGGTGGTAAACGGATGCCAATGACTACAACAACTATGCAAATTCACTTTGATTTAGTTTATGATAAATTGAGTTCTAATTAATAATTAAATTAATCTAGGTGAACTCCCACTCAAAACAATATCCCTCACATTGTTTTAGTGATCACACGAACCAAATCCACCACATCAAAACCGATCATCACGAGAGTTGATATAGCTTCAATGGCGAACAATCAACATGTTCATCATATCTACTATATGACTCATGCTCTACCTTTCGGTAATCCGTGTTCCTGAGGCCATGTCTGTACATGCTAGGCTCGTCAAGATCAAACCTTAGCTTCCGCATAAGCAAATCTGGCTTGCTTACGTTGTATACACTTGTAGAATCTAACACACCCGATCATCACGTGGTGCTTCGAAACCACAAGCTTTAGCAACGGTGCATACTAAGGGTGAACACTTAAGAACTTGAAATTGTGTGCTTGAGGGATCATCTTATAATGCTACCGTCGTCTACTAAGCAATACAAGATGCATAAAGGATTAACATCACATGCAATTCATAATATGTGATATGATATGGCCTTTCTTCTTTGTGCTTCCGATCTCCATCTTCTAGCACGAACATGATCTCCATCATCACCGACATTGCATCAAGGTCAATAATGCTTCTCCATGGTTGTCGTCCACCGGCTTCAACTATTACAACTACTTTGAATAGACATGCGGGTCTTAACAGAATTTAAAGACAACCATATGGCTCCTCCCGGTTGCCAACTTACAATAAGAAACATTGCATACATCATATATAATCACAATCATGGCCATATCACATCACAGCACACCCCTGCAAAACAAAGTTAGACGCCTCTAATTTTCTTTGCATGTTTTACGTGGTTTGGGGCTTTCAATAAGTGCCGTTCTAACTTACGAACAAGAACCACAACATTGATACTAGTATTGTCAATCACCCGTTGTAAATTGAATCTTAACTATGCTAGGAGAAACAGGCACCCGCAAAGCCACTTATGCAATACAAGTTGCATGTCAAGCGTGGAGCAAGTCTCATGAACGATGTCATGTAAGGTTAGCCCGGGCCGCTTCATCCCAACATACCGCAAGATGCAAAGTACACAAGAAGCAATCGACAATAAAAGCATCAACGCCCACAATGACCATTGTGTTCTACTCGTGCAACAGATCTACATATGTAACCTGGCTCTGATACCACTGTAGGGGTTCGTAGCATGGAAAACAAAAATTTTCTATCGCATACAAACAAACAAGCCAAGATCTATCTACTAGATTGTAGCAACGAGTCGATGGAATAACTTACCCTCGAAGATTCCAAAGCGGTTAACGAGAGCAGATTCTCGTGGGTGATGTAGTCGTACTCTTTCCGATCTCAAGATCGCGTAGACGATCCTTCCGGCGCCACGTTCCGGCAGCGCTCCCGCAGTCGGTCACACGTTCGGTACTCGACGAAGACCTTCCTCTCCCTTGTTCCAGCAGGCAGCGGAGGTTGTAGCACTCTCCTCGCGATTCCGGCAGCACAACGGCGTGGTACCGGAAGTAGAGGGGAAATCCCGCAGGGCTTCGCCTTAAGCCAGTGCGAGTATGGTGGAGCTTATGAGAGAGGCTATTAGTGGTCTAGTAATTAGACACACCAATTAGAAGGCTCTAAACCAATTAGAAGGCTCTAAACCGCAGGCTAAAGCAATTAGAAGCTCTAAACCAAAACGGCTCTAAACCGGAGGTAGAAGATAGGAACTTGTGTGTTCTAGGAGGGGAGCCCTGCCCCTCCTTATATAGATGGGAGGGGGATGGCGCGCCAGGGGAGGGAGGGAGTCCCTCCCCAAATCGGCCTAGGGCTGGCCGCCGGCTTGGAGGAGAGAAACTCCTCCTCCAAGTCGGTTCCAACTCCTCTTGCTTGTTTCCCACAGTTTCTTGTTTTAGCCGTTTGACTTTTAAACTGGACATTTGACTTTTCTGTTTTAGGATTCAATTTAATCCTTTATTTGGGACAGCAAGAACACTTAGTACATGATGCAATCATTCCAATATGTAATGACACATTCATGTACCCCTCCCCCCCCGGAGTGCCGGACAATCCGGACCCTTCTAGAACATTCCCGATGAAAACACCGGAATCATTCCCGAACTCCGAAACGGGACTTTCCTTATATGAATCTTATTCTCCGGACCATTCCGGATCACCTCGTGATATCCCGGATCCCATCCGAGACTCCGAACAACATTCGGTCTCTTTCTCATAATACCATAACTACTCAAACAACGTCGAATCCTTAAGTGTGTCTCCCTACGGTTCGTGAATTATGCGGACATGATCGAGACACTTCTCCGAACAATAACCAATAGAGGAATCTGGAAATTCATATGGCTCCCACATATTTCTACGATTACTTTGCGATCGAATGAACCACTTACATACGATACCAATTTCCCTTTGTCTCACGATAGTTTACTTATCCGAGGTTATGATCGTCGGTATCTCTGCATACCTAGTTCAACCTCGTTACCGATAAGTACTCTTTTCTCGTTCCCGTGATATGTGATCCCTTGTGACCCAGTCACATGCTTGCAAGCTAATTGGATGACATTCCACCGAGAGGGCCCAGAGTATATCTATCCGTCATATGGATGGACAAATCCCACTCTTGATCCATGTGTTTCAACCAATACTTTCCGAACACTCAATGCCACTTTTATAGCCACCCTGTTACGGTGTGGTGTTTGATGTCATCAAAGCATCCATCCGGCAAAGGTGATATGCATGATCTCATGGTCGAAGGAATTAGGTTACTATGTATCAGAAAGCATATAGCAATTGAACTATTGAAATGACTTGATCTTTATGCTACGCTTATCTATAGGAGTATGTCCATCACATCATTCTCCTAATGATATGATCCTGTTGTTAATAACATCTCTATGTTCATGACCAGGAAACCATGATCATATATTAACCAACAAGCTAGTTTAACAAGAGGCTTTACTAGGGACTCTTATTTTAGTTTACAAATCACACAAGTATTAATATTTCCGGTTAATACAATTATAGCATGGTATGTAAACATTTATCATAAGTGTGAAGATATGATAATAACCACTTTATTATTGCCTCTTGGGCATATCTCCAACAAATAGTAGTAGGATTTAAACGACAGTACTCAGACCACCAAAGGGAAGCAAATTTAGTAAATTCACATGTAGCAGCACTAACACGCATATTCTCAGGATATTTTAAGCATGCAAAACGTTGTTCTACTTCCATCTCCCATGTAAGATATGTATCAGGATTATATTTACCCTCAAAAGATGGAATATTTAATTTAAGCTTTGCAACATGATCATCATCACGTACCGGTGGGCGAGCGTTGCGGTAGTAATGTCGGGGACGGCCAGCAGGTACCTGTGGAGGTTGTTCAACCTCCTCGTCAAATAGATCGTCGTCGTCGGGGTCGTAGTAGTACCCGTCGTCTGTCCCTAATGTCGCAGCAGCCGCGGCGAAAGTCTGAGGAACGTCAGCCGCAGCGGTAGCCGTCGGGGGTGCGGCTGCAGCCGAACCAGCAGTCCGACCCGTGATCGGAATGCGCCGTGCGCCATGTGTGGGTGCTGGTGCGGGTGCGGGCAATCGGTTCAAAAGCTCCTTGAACCGAACGTCAAGTTTGGCGTTGAAGGATTTCTCGAGTCCATCGATCTTGTCCACGGCGTTGGTGAGCTTGGTGTCAAACTCCCCGAGGGGCGTATCCACATCTTCAGCGCGACTGACCAAGAGCGCGGAGAAGTGGGCATGTAGTTCTTCGTTCGTCATTGTGGCAGGGTTCCGCGAAGTATCTGTCATGGTTAGTCCTTAAAAAGCACAGGTATATAGTACGGAAATATGGTGGAAGTCACGCGTAATCCGTCAAGCAATATACGAAGCTCTTACAAGTTCTTACCAAACAGCAGGAAAAGGCGATGTGCAACCGCGAGGATCAGTGGGTCCAGAGATTGAACCAAGCGATTACCAGGAGTCGAGACACCACACGTGGAGAATATCTATGGAGCTCTAGAAAGGCTTAGCAAGGGGGGTTAGCAATTATCAAAACTGCAATGCAAAAGTTGAAAGAATGCTCAACGACGGTACTGTGCTGGTCCTAGGCTAGACCGTACTAGAGACGCGAGCCTAGATCACCAACGATGTCACGACGCGACACAACAAGCACTGTATGATGATATGGCACCCTGAAAAGCGAACCGAGATGCAGAAAATAACTATGATGGCGAGTGTCTAGAACTGATCTACGGGATCTAAAAATAGGTTAGCCCCAAAAAAAAATTGAATTTTTTTATTTTGCTCCGGAAAGCGCGCCGGCGCCAAAAAAATATCGCTATAACGACCGATGGAGAAAAGTGATCCCCGGGGTCGAAAACTAGTATAGCCAGAAAAAAATTTCGGAGGCGGTTCCAGACTTTTTTTTTGCTCTCCTTCTGGACTTACGAACGGACTCGGAGCTCGACACGGACTTTAGCTTAACACGGAAACAACAAAGAAGGAGAGTAAAAAGAAATAACTAGGAAACAATAACTCTACTCGGACTTGTACCACAGCATGAAACTGATCGGATCTGTGTCGCGATAGGAAGGCGATGGCGGAGTATTAGGGTTTATGGTGGCATGGTATATGGCGGCGGAATATGGTGGCGGTGATCGGCGAGTGTGGCGGTGACTACTATGATCAGAACTCGAAACTCTAAGGGACGAGACACTAAGACCAGCAACTCGACGCGACGATGTAGACACAAATTCAACAATGCAAAAACTGGAAAGATAATGCGAGGCGTAGATTGGTTATGGGATGGATCTAAACTCTAACTGTGTTTTTGGCTTTTTCGTGGGTTATAGGTAAAAACAGATCTAATCTACGAAAAACAGTAAAATCTCACCGAGCAACCTGAAATCTGATACCACTTGATAGGACAAAGGTGTCCGATCTTTCGATGAGAAGGCGATAGTCGATTTGGTGGAGTTCGGGCTTGACGATCCGACTACACGTGCGAGCACGAGCGCCAATGCAATCGCTAGGCCAATCTCCTGGAGGTTACCGATCCTGCGGGAACACGATCAGCCTGACCAACGAGGGTCTTAATTCCCACCTGAAATCGAGAACAAGTAAGAAATAATATTGCAATCAAGATATTGCGGATTAAGAGGAAAGCTTTATTGAAGAGGTGGGATCCTGAATAGGTGCGAAGTACAAGAGGCCTCTGCGACGCTCGAGCCTTGGCGAAGTTGCGACTATGGCTAACTTAATGTCTAAACAAAATTCGAGTCTTTGGGGTCGGCTATGGGGAGTATTTAAGGGCGAAAAGGTGGGGTTTCGGCCAGCCATGGAAGTGGTGGCCGAATCCAACCCTAAAAGTCCTTTCCCCCTCAAATACAGACTCTAAAAAGTGGCTAATTAAAATCCTGCGAAAATTACATGGGCCTGGCCCAAAATAAAGGTGTCGCAGCACCATATTAAGCTATGGACAAATTCGTAAAGTATTGATCTTGAATATTTCGTCCAAGCCTTCTTCCTTCATTATGGAGGCCTCAAAGTTCTGAAATCTTCATCCGTGGCCTTCTCTTGGATCATCACATGCTTGCTGCCATCTTCATGCATGGCCATGCTCCAATGCTTGTCCCTCTCATCCATGCTTGGTCCATCATTCCTAAGAGTAAGAAATACATCTGATTTAGGCAGCATCATATTCTCATGTATGTAAGGAATAGTTCCAAGAAACGAAAGTACCTGATAGTTAAGTTGTTTGGCACGAGATCTTGTGATGGGTCCTTGTATGTATGTTGCTGTAGGTACAACGGTTGTATCAATAGTAGGGATGTCCACATCATGCTCCCCTTCTTGAATTGAAGTCGTCCTCGACGCAATCTCATCTTCCGCACCAAAGTAAGGCTTCAAATCTGCAATGTTAAACGTAGGACTAACCGTACCAAAGTCTGCAGGCAACTCAAGTTTATATGCATTATCATTTATTTTCTCTAACACCTTAAAAGAACCAGCAGCACGTGGCATTAACTTAGACTTGCGTAAATCAGGAAAACGATCTTTACGCAAATGTAACCAAACAAGATCGCCAACATCAAACACAACATGCTTTCTCCCTTTATCCCCAACAAGTTTATACTTAGCATTCATGTGTTCAATGTTATCTTTAGTAGTCTTATGCAAGTTTAATATCAATTCAGCGCGTTGTGTAGCATCCAAATTATGTTGCACCGAAAAAGGTAAAGGCAATAAATCAATAGGTGCACGAGGAACAAAACCATACACAATCTCAAATGGACACATCTTTGTGGTAGAATGCAACGAACGATTATAAGCAAAACCTATATGAGGTAAATACTCTTCCCACAATTTTAAGTTCTTCTTTAAAACAGCCCGCAACATAGTAGACAAAGTTCTATTTACTACTTCAGTTTGACCATCAGTTTGGGGATGACATGTAGTACTAAAGAGCAATTTAGTCCCCAACTTAGCCCATAAACATCTCCAAAAGTGGCTAAGAAATTTAGTATCACGATCAGAGACAATAGTATTTGGCACACCATGCAAACGAACAATTTCACGAAAGAACAAATCAGCAATATGCGCAGCATCATCCGTTTTATGACAAGGAATAAAGTGTGCCATCTTAGAAAACCGATCCACAACAATAAAAATACTATCCCTCCCCTTCTGTGTTCGTGGCAATCCTAAAACAAAGTCCACAGAAATATCCTCCCAAGGAACACTAGGAACAGGAAGAGGCATATATAAACCATGTGGATTAAGGCGAGACTTAGCTTTTTGACAAGTAGTACAGCGTGCCACAAATCTCTCAACATCTCGACGCATACGGGGCCAAAAGAAGTGTGCAGCAACAACATCCTCCGTCTTCTTGACACCAAAGTGTCCCATCAATGCTCATGAAAAAAAATTATAGTTTGAAGTTTCATAAAAATCCAAAGCAAAACTCCATGAATACATACACATGTTGTGTATACTTGTGCAAATTTTCGGTAATTTTTGGGCTGCATGAAAAAACACAAATGTGTGGTTGTATAAAGAAATAAAAGCTCTTACTTTATCTTGAGATTTGTCTTTGTTATATAGCCCAAAATACAACGTATTTTCTAACAAAATTTGTGGCGTAAATTTTATACATGTAGTTGTATGCTTCTTCTTGGTATTTTTTTTAAACTTAGAAATAATGTTTGATGCTCACGTGCAACTAATAGTTTTTGAATATCCTCTAGTACTTCCATTCTAAAATAAATGTCTCAACTTTTAATATATTTGATGTCTATAAAAAATTGAGACACTTGTTTTAAAACGGAGAGATGATATTAACTTGACACCATATTGTTCGCGAGCGTAAAGTAGCACTCCCTTAGTCCCAAAATAGATGTCTTAAATTTGTAAAATTTAAATATTTTTTTGAAAGGAACATATATTAATATCAAAAGATATCAATTACATCTAGTCTCTGTAACAACGCATTGCCCTAGCGACATACGGATGCACAGAGCCAAAAAAAAGAAGAAGAATTAAAAAAAGTCTCGCTACAGTGATTCATTCGTTGGAACAGCAGTACTACCACCACCAAGATAGCACCAGAAGTCCAGCTTCTCCAAAAACGACGCCTCCAAAAGGAAACAGTGCACAAGCACCGTCATCGTCCGATCATAGATATTAGTTTTTCACCCTGAAGAAAGTTCACGCTCTCAAAACAATACCCTCAACAAGGCCATTGCCAGGCACAACCAATTAAAGCTAGACCCTGGGTTTTCACCCTAAAAGGTAGGACTATGAACATCTCCTATGCAGTCGCCCCCACTTGCATGCCACTGCTCCAAGTTACGAGTCACCAAGTCAATTCTTCATCACTGCCCAGACTCGAACCACCATTGATAGTCGTTAGAACTCAGTCTCCATGACATTCTCCGTCAGCACCATGGAACTAGAACATGCTATATGATATTAACAGCCAACAGAGCTTCGAAGCGCTCTCTCTGAACCCAAACGATCAGACTAAAACATGGGTGAGCACGACCGAATCCCTTCAATCCGGCAATCTCCAGGCATGGTTCGTCTATGGGAGTTCATCGGCGGAGCCTTTCGGAACTCACCATTCCGACCAGATCCATGAGGGCCAGCATCAAGTAGATCTTCATCTTCGCACGAGAGGAACCCTAGGACCGCCACCATTATCCAAGCACACCAGCATGCCTCCACGCCGCCGATCGGAACAACGAAGGAGAAGGCAAGGCAACGCCAGAGACAAGTATCAGATCGTATCAAGGTCCAGATCAAACCCATCTCACTGCACGCCCCACAATCACACTTTGCTGCTCCAGCTCACGCCCACCATGGCGGGGGGGGGGAGGGGGGGGTCGAGGACGGAGGAGACCGCCCCTGGCCGCCGCACGGGGACGACCTAGGAGCGTTGTGTGTTCGGTTGTTCAATTACCTCAAAATTTGGATAAACCTATATACTAAATAGTGTCTAGATTCATATAAATTTTAACAAATTTGAGAAATCTATTTTGAAACGGAAGTACTGTTATAGAATTATATATATGTGTAGTAATGATCGAACCTAGAGTAGTCCTAGAGCGACGTGACGAGCCCGCCATCCATGCTGCTAGCCACGGCCAGTAGTACGTAAGCCACGAAGGGAGACTGTTGGCATAAATGTAAACACCCTGCTGCGGCGTCCAGTGGACGAATGATGGATCGCAAGTCTCACAGAAACCGCCCTGCAGAATTGTATCGCAACTGACGAGAGAGAGAGAGAGAGAGAGAGAGAGAGAGAGAGAGAGAGAGAGAGAGAGAGAGAGAGAGAGAGAGAGAGAGAGAGAGAGAGAGAGAGAGAGAGAGAGAGAGAGAGCAAAGCTAGGAGATTTGGTGGTGTTTTTTTGCTCGTAATGTCGCGTGGGCAGCACCGCTTCCCTCCTATCTGTCTGACCGATACCGTCCACGGGA
The DNA here is from genome assembly GCA_916181665.1 of Avena sativa. Taxonomy (NCBI): domain Eukaryota; kingdom Viridiplantae; phylum Streptophyta; class Magnoliopsida; order Poales; family Poaceae; genus Avena; species Avena sativa. Next base: position 156,063,643 of record OV702294.1, on the reverse strand, counting down.
CCGACGCGAGAAGAGAAAACAAATCAAACACCCACCTACACATCCCAAATCCTATCTCCAGGCCAGGGCACCGGGCACCGGGCACGGCTCGTTTCTCGCTCCGCCCGCCGGCCCCCCGATCGATCAGGTCAACACACATAGGCGTGGTAGGAATATATTACGCCCGCCAAATATTCCCTGTACCATTATCATCTCATTCATTCCCCTGCCTGCCTTTGCTGTGTCTGTCACCGTCCCCCTTGGGCAAATCCATCCACCGACCTGACCCGAGCGACCTTCCTTTCTTCCCCTCCCACACGCGCGCAGATAGAAAATGGGCGTAGAACAGTGACACGTCTGGGCTAGATATTCCGTAGCGGTACCCGTATATTTTTATTTATTTTTTGCGGGTAAGTACCCCTATATTTGGGAGAATATTTTTTATGATCTTTTACTGGGAAGGAACTTAATGGCAGCGGCCCTTGTTTTAACTCCTCCCCAAATTTAAAAACAGAGTAGAAAATCAATGCGGCCTCTTCTTTGAGTAATAATTATCCAATGGTAGCCGCAGTACTTTTGAGAGAGAGAGAGAGAGCTGGTAGTACTTGGGAGGCAGCAAGTACAGTACTTTTTTTGCAGGGAACTTGTTATTCTCCAGTAAATACTTTTTTACTACTACATGCAAGAGATACTGACATGTTTAAGTTTTTTTTTAGCAGACCTGGTGTGCGGACGGAACCCAAATATTAATGGCATCTGGATCGCAGCTAGTAGTATTTGGTTCGGTGTAGGTCGCAGCGGCCAGCACTCCCTCTGGCTAGCTAGCGTGGCCACCGTTACCGAACCCCTTTCTCTGGGCCCGCCAGAGGAGACGTCGAGAGTAGAATACGCCCACATGATAGTACGACCATACTACGTTTTACTCCCAATACAATACGAGTGCAAATGTTCGGGTTCCCGTGTCTCGTGCTACGAAAAACGTCGAATTTTTTCTCATGGAGCCTACGACGCTTGTCCCAAGTGCAACATCGTGTCATCACCGGATCGATTTAAGGCTCCCTGAACGCATTTTTGGCAAGGTCCGCCACTAATTAACTGCCTGCGTGTTGCCGTGACCAAATACGTCAGGAGAGTCCATTAGGATACTCAATCCTCTGACGATGATGTGGTTTACTTTACTGTCAATGGGGGTGATATGGTACACAAAACCGTATCTCTTTGCAAAAAAAAAAGTCGGACGCGACTATTCCCTCTAATTCTTTCTTATACTGTATGACGTTGTGAGAAGTTTTTCAAAACCTCGTTAGAAGTCCCTCTAATTCTTTCTTATACTGTTTCGTTCGTACCTTGTAACTTGTTTTTATCTTATTAATAAAGAGCGGATTAGAGTGTTAAAAAAAGTCCCTTCGGATATCATCGACTGCGAAGAAAATAAACATGCCACGAGGCATGTGACTTTTATTTATAAAGAGCGAGACGATGGGCCTGTTTCGATTAAGGGATTAACACGCTTCCAAATTCTGCATCATACTTCCATGTTTCGACGACCACCAATCTAAGCGGCTGGAAAAGAATGTACTCCAGTCTGTAATGGAAACACCTTGTTTAATTAGTAGATGATGATGACGCGGCCAGGATTAGTTCGTTTCTGTGTTATCTAACTATTTCGTCTTTGGAATCATAATTATAAATTGGTTGGTTATGGCTACTAGTACTACCTTTTGTGGAGGAGAAGGCTCCTTACGGTACACATCTAGTAGTCACACTGTTTTTTTAGGGATAGTAGTCACATTGCTAACAATGAATCGATATGGTTATCTTGGTCACTTCCATGCGACGGCTAAGTTAAGGAAAGGACACCGAAATTACAAGTTGTTAATCTGAAGACACCAACAAGTAGAAAACAAATGGGCATGTGGTACACACTTAAGCCTAGCCTACTTGCCAAAAAAAAACGTATAGGCTTTGAACTTGCTTTATAGTATCTGGTATGGGTAGCTCGCTATCTATTTTCGGAATAGAGCAAAATTAAAACAAAATCCTATTTATATACTTTTAAAATGAGCTAGAGCGGATTTTACCGTGTAACAAAGAATTGAAAAAAAAACTTTGGTTTGGAGTTTGTTTCGTCCTTAGGTTCTGCAACCGGCGCATTGTACATTTGACTTAAAACATTATAGCATTCGCTTCTTTCATATATTGCACAATAGCCGGAATAATGGTGGATTTCGTAAAATTTTTTAAGACAAAACCATCTTTCTCCCTCCCCCTCTCTCTCTCTCTCTCCCAAGAAGAGAGTATCAAACAACTCCGATATCAACTCTATCACTAAGGTAAGCCGTCCAGAAAAAACTAAAAACCCTATGCGGAATGTCCCACACTTGCAAATCATGGTAGCGTATCTTCGGCAAAAGAAACTGGCACATTCGTAAGTAGGAGGGAGATCTCATCATTATTCTTTTGGCACTTCAATTATACAAGTGTCATTCCATACTACATAAGTACATGTATTTTTCGGCGCTCTTTTGGTGGATACATGTTTCCTATTGTTTTTTCTTATAGAGTGGCCTTGTCCTAGATTTGTATTGAAAGAACATAGCTTTACCCGTTCTATATATTTCCCTAGATATTGGGCCTTCTCCGTCAAGGAAAGAGCATCCCATCCGTTATGCATCGAATGTGCCCTTAACTTAAACCCCACAAAAGACTAGGTCACCCCTATAGCCTGACAAATTACGATCAATGATGGAAGAACACATGTGAGTGACATATTCAACATGGGTGGGGAGGGTGGGAGGAAAAGGGGAGGGAGATGTCTCCTTGTTGTTATTATGGCGCTTGGAATCGTATTGTGTATGATTGTACCGCATTCAAATATCTACATGGATTTTCCCGCGCTTTTTGGTGGAAATATGTTTGCTATATATTTTTCCACGCGGCAAGGATGTGGTTTATATGCGCTACTTATATCTTTATTTATTTATCAGGGATGTATATAATCAGTATAAAATTGCACATACCTAAACCCCGCACTTCATATTTCTCTTTCCATTGCTCTTGCATCGACTGACTCTACAGGGTAAGGTCTAGAGAAGTCCAAGACACACCTATTCAGACCCTTGCGAGCTAGAAAATTGCGTTACATATCCTTAGCAAAAGAAAACAAAGTGACCTATCTGGCGGGAGAGAGGTGACTCATTATTTATCTCACGACACTTGAAATCGGGCTACAATTAGTACTACATTCAAAAGATTATATTTATTTTTCATGCGCTTTTTGGTGGATACATGTTTCCTATTTTCACTAGAGAACATTCATTATTGGATTTAATTTGAACAATCCTAACATCTCACTCCTTCTCATTTTCCCCTTGTATACTCATCCTTCAACATCTATAATCTAGGGTAAGCCCCTCAAAATGCTCAATAATCCGGTTCAAAATGCCTGGCAAGTTATGATCAACAATGGAAGAACAAATGAGTGATGAATTCAACTCTTCGAGGGGGGGGGGAGAGGTCACATGTTCTCATGACGCTTGAAAACACTATGTTTGTCACTATTACATTCTAAAAATACATGACTTTTCCCTCGCTTTTTTGATAGATGTCTCGTTTGAAATCATACCGTGTATGCATGTACTACATTCAAATATCTAATAAATTGTCCTTTTTTGGCAGATATATGTTTGCTATATTTTTTCCACGCAACAGGATGTGGTTTATATCAGCTACATATATCTTATTTTTATTTATTAATGATGTATATTTAATTCGTATAAAATTGCACATACCTAAACCACACACTTCACATTTCTCTCCCATGTCTTGCATCGATTGACTCTTTACGGTAAGCCCAAAAGGAGGCCCAGAGACACCTACTCAAACCCCTATGAACTAGCAAATTACGGTAGATATCGTCGGTGGAACAAAAAGTGACCCATTTGGCGGGAGAGAGGTGTCTCTCATTATTATTTATTTTATGGCGCTTGGAATCGCGCTACGATTGCACTCATTCAAAAGATTACATGTGTCGGGGGGATAACCCCCGGGTGGGGAAAGCCAGGCACAAGTAGGCCGGCTCCAGAATACGCAGGACGCCTGGCCTTCAGGAAGGACAACTCAAGCTAACTGGCGAACACACCCGGCTGAGCTTATAACCTTCCCGGCTGGACCGTCTAGGTGGCCAGAAGAACCGGCCGGTGGCCGTTTCCACCTGGCTCACCTCGGATTCGATGGAGAGCACGGAAGGGTTGACGCTCCGTGCGGGGTACGCCTCTGGCTCTCCCGCGTCATCAGGAAAGCTGGCATGCCGTCATGACCAGCGCTACCCGACGAAGATAAAGCAAGGTGGTCGGCTGGACTGGCGAAAGCAGTCCGGGTGATCGTTAAAGCAAGGATGACGCCCCAAAGGAAGCCCGGGTGACCAGTAAAGAGAAGGATGGCGCTAAAAGAAGGGCGGACTGGGTCCTGGACCACCGGCTAGGCCCTGCAGCCGGCCCTGTCCTGTAAACCCATATCCAAACAGTAAACCCTAGGACCCGATCTGTAATTTGCCCCCTAGACCAGTATATAAGGGAGGGCATAGCTAGGGTTCGAGGTAGGCAACCATAGAAGGATAGAAGTGTTAGCATCAATTTCCCATCTTCCTCTAGCTCTCAATAGTCGTTAAGGAAACAACTCTAGGAGCATATGTACTGCGCATCAGCTCCCTCATATAGTTCATCTTGCAGGAGTAGGGGTGTTACCTTGCCAAGAGGGCCCCGAACCTGGGTACGCCGTTGTGTTTGCAGTTCACCGTGCCCAACCCGTTGCGTGAGCCACCGAATGCATCTGAGTGTCCCTTCTTTGCCATCCCCGATGGCACTGCCGTGTTCCACACCAAGACAGTTGCGCCCATCGTGGGGCTCATCGCTTTGGCTAGGATCATCTTTCGCACGGGACTTACGCTCGTCGCCGGCGAACGCGTGGCCTCTGGCCTCGTTCTCACGCTGGGTGCTTTCGACTGCGTCATCGACAACGCAGCGTGCTTCGCCGGCAACACCTTCCCCGCCGACGGCTCCATCCTGCATTTTGGAGACGTCCGCGTCTACGTCGCCACTGTCGCTGAGGCTTTCCCCAGCGTGGTCACCCCCGTCCTCGACGTGCCCCTCACCCGCGGCCCAGCCATAGGGAGTGGTTGCGTCGAAGTCATGGTGGTAAACTCTCGCGAAAACCACCGACCACCTCAAGAACGTCGGGCGGGAGGGGAGAACTCCGCGCCTGAGCAAGAGCAAGACCCGCTCACCGCCTCCATCCAGCACTTGCACGCTCCGGTCGTCGTCAAGACGGATCCAGCGACTGCAGCGACCGCACTCGAAGCTACATGCCAAAAACTCCTAAAGGAAGCCACCAAGGTCGACCAGCGTCGGCTGAACGCCACCGTGAACGAATACAATGTGGCTCATGGCTTCGCTAAGAAAATCCAGCATCGGGGGCGCGACCTGCCGTCGGAACTGGACCACGCCGCCGATTCGCATGCAGGTGTGGCGTAGCCCGTCTACAACACTCCCGCCAAGAACATGAGGGCAGCCGAGGCGGCAGTTGTAGAGCTGAAAAATCTCGAGGGCGAGGAACTTCGTCGCCAGCAGGAGCGTACAGCTCCTCGTGGCCACTACTAACAAGCAGCAAGCCAGGGCATCCCTAGCCAGGTGGGCAACTCCCGCGACATCGTCGTCCGCAAAGGCGCAGGCCAGACTGCGCACGAAGGAAGCAAGCATCAACAGGCATCTTCTCCAGGAGGGGTCGGGCAAAACAGCGGTTCGCGAGGCGAATCCGGCAATCACGACGCCGCCGCCTCCAGCGTAAGCCACGCTCCGACAGCCGGAGCTTCCCGGGAAAACAAGATGCGAGCACCGGAGGAGGGAGCAAACACGAACAAGGACCCGCCTGCGTCACGCCTGAAGGGACGGATCGGTCCCCGAGAACCGACTGACGCGCGGGAGCGCATCGACCTCCTGGTGCAGTCACGCACTCTGGAGGAGGAAAGTCCGGCTAGCCCGAAGTGTTTCGGCCCGCGCATCCGTAACGAGCCGTTTCCGAAGGGATTTTTTGGTCCCAAGGGACACGCGAAAGTACAACGGAACCGTCAAGCCTAAGGATTGGTTGGTCGATTACACCACCGCGGTGGGAATCGCCAACGGCAACCTCCGCCTGGCCGTCCACTACGTCCCCCTCATGGTCGTCGACTCGGCAAGGACATGGCTCAATAGCCTCCCCGACAACAGCATCAACGCCTGGCTGGACTTTGACGAAGCGTTCATCCGTAACTTCACCGGAACATACAAGCGACCGGGTCGACCTCGCGATCTTTCCCTCTGCGTGCAAGGCAAGGACGATTCGGATCATGCCTACCTCACCCGGTGGACCAGCATGTACAATTCGTGCGAAGGGGTGCGTGAGCACCAAGCGATAGAATTCTTCACCAACGCCTGCCGAAACGGCATCATTCTGAAGGATAAGCACAGAGGGGCAGACCCACAAACCATGGCCCAGGTCATGGCCATCGCGGATAAGTACACCACCGCTGACGCAGCAATGAAGAAACCCATCATGGTGGACAAACAAGGCCAAATCTTCACGGACGAGCAGGCGGAGAGACGCCAGCCATGTGATCTTCATCCCAGGCGGCACGGTCACGAAAACCGCCACGACAAGAGGAAATACGACCATCCGGATAGCCGATACGGCACCAAGCAAGTAACCGTTGTGCATGAAGATCCGGCTGAAGGAGGCAGCCGGAAGCAGAGGTCGGATGATAGGCCGCCTCGGCCTAAGTACACCATGGAGTCCATGCTTGACGGGCCATGCAAGTTCTACAGTGGCGGCAACAAGCCCGCGAACCACACAACGCGCCAATGCAGCTGGACAAAGAAAATGGCCGAAGCCGGTGGGCTCCCACCACCACTTCCACCACCAGCCGGAGGCCCACCGAACAACAGGGAACGACGCAACCGCCGTGAGGATGACGAAGATGGTTACCCACGACAAGTGGGTAATTACCACATATTCCTGGCGGAGCCAGAAATGAAGCATGCCAAGTGGAGACGCGAGGTGGAGGTGAACGCAATTGTCCCCCCGTTCCCTAGTACCTACACTGGTACGACCAGGCGATCACCTGGAGCAAGGAGGATCAACCGGTCGTGTTAGCTGTAGGGTTCGCAGCATAGAAAACAAAAATTTTCCTACGATGGGAACTATGTACCAAGATCTATCTACTAGATACAAACAACGGGTGGATGTATATCCGTAGAGAACATACCCTTGAAGACCAACAAAGCTTAACGAGTTCAACTCGTGGTTGATGTAGACGATCTCTTGCTGATCTCAAGATCGAGAGGAAGTCCTAGCGCCGCAAATCAGCAGCGCATCCGTGCTCGCACACACGTTCGAGGCACCGAGCAACCTCCGCCTCCTCGCTCCAGCGATGCAGCGGAAGCACAACTCTTTCTTGCCGAATAGCCACCGGGAACATGTATCTCGCTAGTCCGAGACCATGGGGGATAAATTCTAGAGGGGGAGAGAGATCCTTCACGAGGAGGTGTGAGAGACAAGTGAGGAGGGGGGCTCCTTTTATAGGAGGAGGGGGGAGCCCCAAGGGGGTGGCCGGCGCATGGGGGCTGCCCCCTTGCCCTCCCCTCTTCATGTGGGTGGACACTCCACTCACAAAAGTCCTTTAAATTCCCTCCACTCAAAAGTCCACTCAAATTCCCATTAAATTTCCACCAAATTTAAAGCAAACTCTCATTAAATAAAACTCTTTTATTTTATTCAGAATTTTGTCAATTACTTTAATGACAAACATTCACAAATAACCCCTTGCTAGAATTCCATTTCACATGCATAACCACTTTATGCAATTTCACCCGAAAACCTGTTTCGGTATCTAGTGAAATAAATTCCTGCGCTTGTTCATTCTTTCGGCATGAAACTTTTGCTCCAATTGGATGTCGGTGTATCTTAAGTGTGTCACCCTACGGTTCGTGAATAATGCGGACATGATCGAGACCCCTCTCGGATCAATAATCAGAAGCGGGATCTGGAGACCCATACTGACTCCCACACATTCAACGATGACTTTCTTGTGATCGCGGAACCTTTTACGCTAGTATCTTAATCCCTTTGTTTCACGATATATTACATGTCCGAGATTCGATCATCGGTATCTCCATACCTAGTTTGATCTCGTTACCGACATGTACTCTTTTTCTCGTTCCCGTGATATAACATTCTAGTGATCAAATCACTTGCTTGCAAGCTAATCAATGTGATATCACCGAGAGGGCCCAGAGTATATCTATCCGTCATCGGGATGAACAAATTCCACTCTCGATCCATGAGCCTCAACATAACACTTTATTAGTTCTGAATCCATCTTTATAATCACCCTGTTACGGTGTGACGTTTGATGTTATCAAGAAACTCTTCCGGTGTTAGTGATTGACATGATCTCATGGTCTAAGGATTAGGATCACTTCGTAAGTTGTTATAGCAATATAAACTCAATGACTTTGATCGTAATGCTATACTTCGGATGAATGTTCATCACACCATTACACTAATATTGTGATCCCGTTATTAACAACATCCAATGTCCATGATCAGGAAACCTTGATCATCTTGTTAATCAACGAACTAGTTTATGAGAGAGGCATAACTAGGAACTTTCTGTTTGTTTATTAAACACACATGTATTAATGTTTCCGTATTAATACAATTATAGCATGTAAAATAAACATCTATCATATACTTGGAATACATATAATAAACACTTTATTATTGCCTCTCAGGGCATATTCCCTTCAGTCTCCCACTTGCGCTAGAGACAATAATCTAGTTACATAGTGATAAATCTAACACCCATTGAGTTCTGGTGTTGATCATGTTTTGCTCTAGGGAGAGTTTTAGTCAACGGATCTGCTACATTGAGATCCGTATGTACTTTACAAATCTTTATATCTCCATCCTTTACATGCTCGCGGATGGAGTGAAACCGGCGCTTAATATGCTTGGAATGCTTGTGAGACCTTGGTTCTTTGGCATTGGCAATGGCACCATTGTTGTCACAATAGATCACCATTGGGTCCAACGCGTTTGCAACCACTCCTAGTTCGGATATGAACTCCTTCATCCAAACTGCTTCCTGAGCTGCTTCTGAAGCAGCAACATATTCGGCCTTCGTTGTTGATCCCGCTACCACAGGTTGTTTGGAGCTCCTCCAACTAACCTCTCCGCCATTCATGAGAAATACGTATCCGGATTGAGACTTAGAGTCATCCGGATCGGTGTCAAAGCTAGCGTCAACATAACACTTAGCAACGAGCTCTTCTTCACCTCCGTATACAAGAAACATATCCTTAGTTCTTCGTAAGTACTTAAGGATATTCTTGACCGCTATCCAGTGTTCCGAACCTAGATCCGATTGGTACCTACTAGTCAAACTAATAGCATGTGCTACATCCGGTCTTGTACATAGCATGGCGTACATTATAGAGCCTATGGCTGAAGCATAGGGGACTTTGTCCATTATCTCTCTTTCTTCCGCCGAAGCCGGACTTTGAGTCTTACTCAATGTCTTGCCTTGCAACATAGGTAAGAACCCCTTCTTACTTCCGTCCATTTTAAACTTCTTTAAAATCTTATCATGGTATGTACTTTGCGATAGCCCTATTAGGCGCCTAGATCTATCTCTATAGATCTTTATGCCTAATATGTATGACGCTTCACCTAGGTCCTTCATTGAAAATTTGTTGTTTAGATAACTTTTAACACTGTTTAAAAGATCTATATCATTTCAGATCAATAATATGTCATCCACATATAATATCAGAAATGCCACATTGCTCCCACTCACTTTCTTGTAAATACAAGCTTCTCCATAAGTTTGGACAAATCCAAACTCTTTGATCACCTCATCAAAGCGGAGATTCCAACTTCGTGATGCTTGCTTCAATCCATAGATGGATCGCTGAAGCTTGCACACCTTGTTAGCATCCTTAGGATTGACAAAACCCTTTGGTTGTATCATATACAACTCTTCATCAATATTACCATTGAGAAACGCGGTTTTGACATCCATCTGCCATATCTCATAATCGAAATATGCAGCAATTGCTAACATAATCCTAACTGACTTTAGCATCACTACGGGAGAGAATGTCTCATCGTAGTCAACTCCTTGAATTTGTCGAAACCCCTTTGCGACAAGTCGAGCTTTATAGATGGTGACATTACCATCAGCATCAGTTTTCCTTTTGAAAATCCATTTGTTCTCCACGGCCTTTCGGTCGTGAGGTAAGTCCACCAAGTTCCAAACTTGATTTTCATACATGGATTCCATCTCAGATTTCATGGCTTCTAACCATTTGTTGGAATCCGGGCTCATCATCGCTTCTTCATACGTCGCAGGGTCATCATTTTCATCAACCATGAAATTTATGACAGGATTTCCGTACAGCTCGGGAGCTGCACGCGTCCTGCTTGACCTGCGAGGTTCGGTAGTACTCTCTTTCGGAGTTTCATGATCATTATCATTAGTTCCCTCTTCAACAGGTGGAGCCAACTCCGGAACAACTTCCGGCGCTGCGCTACTCGTCATACTTTGAAGAGAAGGTTCCATAACCTCTTCGAGTTCTACCTTCCGACTACTCACACCTTTCGCGAGAAACTCTTTCTCTAGAAAGGATCCATTCTTGGCAACAAAAACCTTCCCTCGGATCTGTGATAGAAGGAGTACCCAATAGTTTCCTTAGGGTATCCTATGAAGACGCATTTTTCCGCTTTGGGTTCGAGTTTATCCGGTTGAAGTTTCTTCACATAAACATCGCATCCCCAAACTTTAAGAAATGACATCTTAGGTTTGTTTCCAAACCACAATTCATACGGTGTCTTTTCAACGGATTTAGATGGTGCCCGATTTAAAATGAATGCAGCAGTTTCTAGTGCATAACCCCAAAATGACAACGGCAAGTCCGTCAGAGACATCATAGATCGAACCATATCTAATAAAGTACGATTACAACGTTCCGACACACCATTTCGCTGTGGTGTTTCGGCAGGCGTGAGTTATGAAACAATTCCACACTCTTTCATGTGAGTGCTAAACTCGTAACTTAGATACTCACCTCCACGGTCGGACCGTAGAAATTTGATCTTTCTATTACGATGATTTTCCACTTCATTCTGAAATTCCTTGAACTTTTCAAAGGTTTCAGACTTGTGTTTCATCAAGTAGATATAACCGTATCTACTCAAATCATCTGTGCAAGTAACAAAATAACGATATCCACTCGCGCCGACACACTCATTGGACCACATACATCAGAATGTATGATTTCCAATAAATCTGTCGCCCGTTCCATTGAACCGGAAAAAGGCGTTCTAGTCATCTTGCCCATAAGGCATGGCTCACATGTATCAAATGATTCAAAATCAAGTGATTCCAAAAGTCCATCCGAATGGAGCTTCTTCATGCGTTTAACGCCAATATGACCTAGACGGCAGTGCCACATATATGCGGATATATCATCATTAAGTTTAATCCTTTTAGCATCAACATTATGAATATGTGTAACATTATCATCGATATCTAATAGAAATAAACCATTCATCATCGGTGCGTGACCATAAAAGATTTCATTCATATAAATGGAACAACCATTGTTCTCGGATTTAAATGAATAACCACTTCGCATCAAACACGATCCAGATACAATGTTCATGCTCAATGCAGGCACCAGATAACAATTATTCAAGTTTATAACTAATCCCGACGGCAAGTGGAGAGGCAGCATTCCGACGGCGATCACATCAACGCTTGATCCATTGCCGACACGCATCTTGACCTCACCCCTTGCTAGCGGTCGCTTGTTCGCAGCCCCTGATTCGAGTTACAAATATTAGCAACTGAACCGGTATCAAATACCCAGGTGCTACTGCGAGCACTAGTCAAGTACACATCAATAAAATGTATATCATATATACCTTTGTTTGCCTTGCCGGCCTTCTTGTCTGCCAGATAATTGGGGCAGTTGCGCTTCCAGTGGCCAGTTCCCTTACAATAGTAGCACTCGGTATCAGACTTAGGTCCAACTCGGGGTTTCTTTTCAGGCACGGCAACAGGCTTGCCGCCCTTACTTCCCTTTCGTTTTCCCTTCTTGTCTTTCTTGAAACCAGTGTTCCTATTGATCATCAACACTTGATGTTCCTTTTTGATCTCCACTTCTGCAGTTTTAAGCATTGACAGAAGCTCGGGGAGAGACTTCTTCATGCCTTGCATATTATAGTTCATCACGAAGCTCTTATAGCTAGGTGGCAGAGACTGCAGAACACGATGGATGCCTAAGTCAATGGGAATCGTTATTCCCAAGGACACAAGCTTATCGGCGTAACCCGACATCTTGAGTACATGCTCACTAATGGAGCCGTGCTCTTCCATCATGCAGCTAAAGAACTTTTCTGAAGCGTTGTAGCTCTCTACAGCAGCATGTGTGTCGAAAATCATTTTCAACTCACCCATTGTATCAAAAGCATTGCCATTTTCGAAACGCTTTCGAAGTTCCGGCTCTAGCCCATATAATATGCCGCAATGAACTAAGTTGTTGTCCTCCTGACGAGTCTGATAGACATTCTTCTCCTTGTCAGGGGCATCATCTAAAGGTGGGGGGCCTAATGGCGCTTCTAGCACATATTGCTTTTGTGCAGCAGAGAGGAGAATCCTCAAATTCATGGCCCATTCGGTAAAGTTGCTACCGTTCGTTGCTAGTTTCTCTTTCTCCATGAACACATTGAAATTAAAAGCAGGTGGTGCCATCTACAACAGAATTTGTAAAGTTTAGACTAAGTGTATGATAGATTGAGTTCAACTAATCCATATTACGAATGAACTCCCACTCAAAAACGACATCCCTCGTGCCTTTTTGGTGATTACATGAACCAAATCCACTACACCAAGTCCGATCATCACGTGAGTCGGTGTAGCTTCAAGGGCGAGCATCAAATGGGCATCATATCAACTATATGACTCATGCTTAACCTTTCGGTCCGTGTTCCGAGGCCATGTCTGTACATGCTAGGCTCGCCAAGTTAGAACCTTAGTATTCGCGTGTGTAACTGTTTTACACCCGAAATATGGTCGTGGATCCAAGAACACCCGATCATCACGTGATGTCTTGGAGCGACGAAGACATAATCGGTGCATACTAAAGGAAGAACACATTTTTATCTTGATATTTAAACGAGGGATCATCTTATTATGCTAACAAAGCGCTAAACAAGCAATATAAGATGCTATCAAACATCACATGTTTATTAGTGAAATGATATGGTTCCCGCAGATGATCTCTATCATGTGCATCGTGGTATGATCACTATCATACCTATATGTGTAAATCCAAGGTCTATGGAGTTTACACGCTATGTGTGTTGTAAGAGTATCATCTCATATTTCTACTTACAACACTACCATATCATAACACTAGCCCAGCAACAATCTAAACTAGACGCCTCTAATTTATCCATTGCAAGTTTTACGTGGCTTAGGGCTTTCGAGATAGAACCGTTCTTACCTACGAACATGAACCACAACGAGGATAACCAAATTGTTGACAACTCACTTGCAAAATAGATATTGACTATAGTAGGAGAGACAGACACCCGCTAGCCACTTATGCAAACTAGTTGCATGTCAAGCGTGGAACAGGTCTCATGTGCGAGGACATGTAAAGTTTGTCCGGGCCGCTTCATCCCACTATGCCACCAATATCCAAAATTACAACAAAGGAGCAACAACATGATCATCATCGCCCACATACTCATATGTGTACTACCCGTGTAAAGTATCTACGCATAGATCCGGCTTTGATACCACTTTGGGTTCGCAGCATAGAAAACAAAAAATTTCCTACGATGGGAACTATGTACCAAGATCTATCTACTAGATACAAACAACGGGCGGATGTATATCCGTAGAGAACATACCTTTAAAGACCGACAAAGCTTAACGAGTTCAACTCGTGGTTGATGTAGACGATCTCTTGCCGATCTCAAGATCGAGAGGAAGTCCTAGCGCCGCAAATCAGCAGCGCATCCGTGCTCGCACACATGTTCGAGGCACAGAGCAACCTCCGCCTCCTCGCTCCAGCGATGCAGCGGAAGCACAACTCTTTCTTGCCGAATAGCCACCGGGAACATGTATCTCGCTAGTCCGAGACCATGGGGGATAAATTCTAGAGGGGGAGAGAGATCCTTCACGAGGAGGTGCGAGAGACAAGTGAGGGGGGATCCTTTTATAGGAGGAGGGGGAACCCCAAGGGGGTGGCCGGCGCATGGGGGCTGCCCCCTTGCCCTCCCCTCTTCATGTGGGTGGACACTCCACTCACAAAAGTCCTTTAAATTCCCTCCACTCAAAAGTCCACTCAAATTCCCATTAAATTTCCACCAAATTTAATGCAAACTCTCATTAAATAAAACTCTTTTATTTTATTAATAATTTTGTCAATTACTTTAATGACAAACATTCACAAATAACCCCTTGCTAGAATTCCATTTCACATGCATAACCACTTTATGCAATTTCACCCGAAAACCTGTTTCGGTATCTAGTGAAATAAATTCCTGCGCTTGTTCATTCTTTCGGCATGAAACTTTTGCTCCAACTGGATGCCGGTGTCTCTTAAGTGTGTCACCCTATGGTTCGTGAATAATGCGGACATGATCGAGACCCCTCTCGGATCAATAATCAGAAGCGGGATCTGGAGACCCATACTGACTCCCACACATTCAACGGTGACTTTCTTGTGATCGTCGGAACCTTTTACGCTAGTATCTTAATCCCTTTGTTTCACGATATATTACATGTCCGAGATTCAATCATCGGTATCTCCATATATAGTTTGATCTCGTTACCGACATGCACTCTTTTCTCGTTCCCGTGATATAACATTCTAGTGATCAAATCACTTGCTTGCAAGCTAATCAATGTGATATCACCGAGAGGGCCCAGAGTATATCTATCCGTCATCGGGATGAACAAATTCCACTCTCGATCCATGAGCCTCAACATAACACTTTATTAGTTCTGAATCCATCTTTATAATCACCCTGTTACGGTGTGACGTTTGATGTTATCAAGAAACTCTTCCGGTGTTAGTGATTGACATGATCTCATGGTCTAAGGATTAGGAGAAGTGATGATCATCGCTAAAGAGAAGCGTGTCATAATGCAGACCGTGGCGGCTCTGCAGAAGTATATGCCGGTTGGAGAACCCAAATCGGATGGAGAATCACAGTTCAAGCCCTCGCAAGGAACAAGGAAGATCCTGCTGAACGAGGAAGACCCAAGCAAGTTCTTCCTGGTCGGAGACACCTGGACAGCAAATAGGAAAGCGCGCTCGTCGATTTCCTCCGTGAGAACTAGGACATTTTTGCATGGTGCCCCAAAGACATGCCAGGTGTCCCGAGGGAATTCTCCGAGCACTCCCTTCATGTTCGACCAGACGCAAAGCCAGTCAATCAATCTTTACGCCGCTTCGCAGAAGAAAAAAGAAGAACCATTGGTGAGGAGATCACACGGCTGCTCGCAGCTGGCTTCATCATGGAAGTTTTCCACCCGGAATGGCTCGCTAACCCGGTGCTGGTGCTAAAGAAGACCAAGACATGGCGCATGTGTGTCGACTACACCAGTCTCAACAAAGCCTGCCCCAAAGATCCTTTCGCTCTACCACGGATTGATCAAGTCATCGACTCCACTGCCGGGTGCGATTTGTTGTCTTTTCTGGACGCTTACTCAGGCTATCATCAGATCAAGCTCAATGTAACGATCAAATAAAGACATCATTCATAACCCCGTACGGAGCCTACTGCTACACCACCATGCCCTTCGGATTGAAGAACGCTGGTGCAACCTATCAGTGTTGCATGCAGAAATGCCTGCAGACGCAGATCAGAAAAAACGTGCACGCCTATGTCGACGGCGTCGTCATCAAGACCAAGGAGCGACACACACTCCTTGAGGATCTGAAGGAAACGTTCAATAACCTTCGCTGTTTCCAGATCAAGCTGAACCCAGAGAAGTGCGTGTTCAGCGTCCCAACCGGCACGCTCCTGGGCTTTCTCGTCTCCGAGCAAGGAATCAAGGCGAACCCAGAGAAGATCGGAGCCATCGAGCGCATGGAGTTGCCACAGAACCTGCGCGATGTGCAGAAGTTCACCGGATGCCTCGCGTTGCTTAGCCGGTTTGTCAGCCGGCTGGGAGAGAAAGCCCTTCCCCTGTACCAGCTGATGAAGAAGACGAACAAATTCATCTGGACAGCTCAGGCGGACGAAGCGTTTCGATACCTCAAGCGTATGCTCACCTCACCACCCATTTTGGCGGCGCCAGCGGCAAAGGAGCCCATGCTGATGTATATCTCTGCCATAAACAGAGTGGTTAGCGTGGTATTGGTAGTAGAACGACCAGAGGAAGGGAAGACTCAGATGGTCCAGCGACCCGTATACTACCTAAGCGAGGTGTTGTCGCTCTCCAAGCAGAACTACCCCCACTACCAGAAGCTGGTGTACTACCGCCAAGAAGCTCAACACTACTTCCAAGAGCACCCCATCCGGGTAGTAGCATTGGACCCACTCGCGGAAATCATTGACAACAAAGATGCCACTGGCCGCGTGGGAAAATGGGCCATCGAGCTCGCTACGCATAACATCCAGTACGAGCCACGAACCGCAATCAAGTCCCAAGCACTGGATGATTTTATCGTCGATTGGGCGGAGACACAGTACATGCCTCCAGTGCCGGATTCAACTTACTGGAAGCTACATTTCGACGGATCGAAAATGCGATGAGGACTCGGAGCCGGAATCGTGATAACCTCGCCCAAAGGCAACCGGCTGGAGTACGTCCTCTAGATCCACTTCAAGGCTTCCAACAACATCGCCGAGGACGAAGCACTCATCCATGGACTCAAGTTGGCTAAGCAAATAGGCATCCAGAGGGTGCTATGCTTTGGAGATTCAGACTTGGTGGTACAATAGGTATCTGGCGAGTGGGACGCCAGGGACGCAAACATGGCGCTCTACCGCTTCTTCGTCCAGCAGTTGTGTGCCTGCTTCGAAGGATGTGAGTTTCACCATGTGCCTAGATCCAACAACGAGATTGCTGACGCCTTGTCCAGGGTCGGTTCAACAAGACAAGCCATACCGCCTGGAGTCTCCGTCGAGCACTTGCGCAAACCCTCCATCACCCCCTCACCAGTCTGACTCCATCGTGCTCGGCGCGGATCCAGGAACGGATGGTGCCTCGCCGCATCCGGGGATTGCCGTGCCGCACCTGGGGACTGCCTCGTCACACCCGGGAACTGTCACGCAGCACCCGGGGACTGCCTCGCCACACCCGGGGACTGCCGTGCCGCACCCAGGCACTACCGCCATGCGGCCCATGGTTGACATCAGCACGCTTCCACCCGGAAGGCCTCCCGACGTTCCGGAGCAGGCCATCCGTGAGGATATCAAGCTCATCATACAAACGGTGCACACCATTCGGGAAGCCCCCGACTGGGCAAAGCCGTTCATGGACTTCCTGGCCAAGGGCAAACTCCCGAAAGAAGAGGTGGCAGCACGACAAGTGCAGCGAAGGGCAAGCGCCTACACCATCATCAACAACGAGCTGTACAAGCGCAGCATCGGGGGCATCTATCAACGATGCGTCAGCCAGGAAGAAGGAACCAAGCTCCTAATGGACATACACCAGGGCGAGTGTGTCCACCACACCTCGTCAAGGGCAATAGCAGCCAAGGCCCTTTGGCATGGTTTCTACTGGCCGACCGCGCTGAAGGACGCCGAAGAGATAGTCAAGACATGCAACGGTTGCCAGCGATTCAGCCAGCTGAAGCATACACCGTCTGCGGCACTCAAGACAATAACAATAACCTGCCGTTCGCGGTCTGGGGCTTGGACATGGTTGGGCCGTTCAAGACAGCTCGATTCGGCATGACGCACCTGCTCATAGCCGTGGACAAGTTCACGAAGTGGATCGAGGCAAAATCGATCAAGAAGCTGGACGGAGTGACGATGATCAAGTTCTTCACGGACATCATCATCCGGTTCGGGTACCCGCACAGCCTCATCACTGACAATGGAACCAACTTCGCGAAAGGAGTGTTCGCTCGCTTCTGCGGGGAAAAAGGGATCCGCCTGGACCTGGTGTCAGTCACACACCCACAGTCCAATGGACAGTGCGAGCGTGCTAACGGTTTGGTTCTAGCCAGAATCAAGCCAAGGCTCATCGAACCGCTCGTCAGATCACCCGGATGCTGGATAGAGGAGCTGCCAGCAGTACTTTGGAGTCTGCGCACCACACCCAACCGCTCAACCGGCTTCACGCCATTCTTCCTTGTTTATGGGGCAGAGGTCATTCTCCCCACAGACATCCAGTTCGACGCACCTCGCAAGCAGCTCTACACGGAGCAGGAAGCTAAGGAGGCAAGAGAGGATAGTGTGGACTTACTCGAGGAGGCACGAGAGTTGGCTCTTTCCAGGTCAGCAATCTACCAGCAAGACCTGCGCCAATACCATGCCAGCCGGATCCGGCCCACCTCCTTCCGCGAGGGAGATCTGGTGCTGCGCCTGGTCCAGAGCACCAAAGGAATGCATAAACTTTACCCACCATGGGAAGGCCCATTCATCGTCAGCCGGGTGCTGCACAACAATTCATACTATCTGATTGACGCCCAGCAGCCGGAGAAGAACAAGGTAGATCGCTCAGACGAGGAGACATAACGGCCATGGAATGCAAGCCTACTCCAACCATTTTACACTTAATCAAAGAAGTGTAGGTACCTTCCCTTTTCGTGTAATAAATGAACAAGATCAAAAGCCTCGGCGCAACAACGAGGACTTTGTCCCAATTCCGCACATCTTCTACATTTTCATACCGGCTGGCCTAGGCCCCATGATTTCTACAGGAGGCATAATATTGCACACGGTGCCTAGAGCAACCTTTTTGGTTCCAGCTTCAGACCGCACACCGACTGTCGACCCGGCAAGAGCAAAAACTCAAAGCACACGCTGCAAGAAAATGCCAACGCAGAAAGCAAGGGCGCCCAGGCGAACAGGTCGCGCCCACACGAGCTAAGCCAAGGACAATGAACCGAAGTATCGCGAGGCACGCCAGCAGAGCTAATCCTTCGGTTCCGGCTACAGACCGCAACCCGGATGCCAGCCCGCAAGGACAACACTTGAAGGGCCAATACTCGCTGAGAAAAGGGGAAGTGCTAACGGCCTAGCTCAAAGGGGCACACATCTATTTTTCTTGTTACGTTCAGCACCAACTAATGAATGAGCATATGCACAAGAAAACTAACCCAAAGCAACGCTATGTCTCGCATGACCCGAGCCACAACTTGGCAGGAAACGAGGCGCCAAAAGAGCTTCGACCCGGCTGGCTATCCCAGCCGGCCCGAACCTCGGGTACTACACCTAGTAGACGCGCTCCCACGCACCCACAAACTCAAGTCAAGGTAGCAAAAGAGCTTCGAACCGGCTGGCTACCCCAGCCGGCCCGAACCTCAGGGACTACACCCAGTGGACGCGCTCCCGCGCACCCACAAACTCAAGTCAAGGTAGCAAAAGAGCTTCGACCCGGCTGGCTACCCCATCCGGCCCGAACCTCGGGGACTACACCCAGTGACGCGCTCCCGTGCACCCACAAACTCAAGTCAAGGTAGCAAAAGAGCTTCAACCCGGCTGGCTACCCCAGCCGACCCGAACCTCGGGGACTACACCCAGTGGACGCACTCTCGCGCACCCACAAACTCAAGTCAAAGTAGCGAAAGAGCTTCGACCCGGCTGGCTACCCTAGACGGCCTAGACCTCGGGGACTACACCCAGTGGACGCGCTCCCGTGCACCCACAAACTCAAGTCAAAGTAGCAAAAGAGCTTCGACCCGGCTGGCTACCCCAGCCGGCCCGAACCTTGGGGACTACACCCAGTGGACGCGCTACCGCGCACACGCAAACTCAAGTCGAGACGGCAAAAAGAGCTTTCACCCGTTTGTCCATCTCAATCGACTCGAACCTCAAAGACCATAAACGACAAAGGCATAAACATAGAAATTTCAAATACAAACAAAAAGGCAGAGTGATCCCAAAGAACTAAAGAGGCACCAAGCCATAAAGCGGAGCACGAAGGCTCCGTGCAGATTCAGAATTTGGCGACAAAAGTCAGCCAAAATGTAGCAACAACAAAACAATAGTTTAACAAGTACACCCGGCATTTCAGGGATCAAGACTCTGGGACTGGAGCAGCGGAAGGAGCAGGAGCGGGAGCTGGATCACCAAGGGCCGCGCTAGCATCAATTGTAGGAGGTTGGCTGCTGGAGGCGACGTCAATGGGATTCCAAGGTGCTGGAGCCCAGTGTAATGGTCGTGGCTCTCCGGGGGCACTGAAGTCGCGCTCCAAGTCCACATAGGTGCCAATCTTCACCCCACAGGACTAGAGCGCCAGAGTGCTGGCACGAAGGCCCTCGTAGATCGTCCCAAGACGGAAGCCACGAGTGAGCACGCTCAGGTCGGCACCCGGATACCACGACTTCACCAGGGCTAGAGCCATATCCACTCTGCCTCGAGCAGCCCACTCCTTATGAATCTCCAGCACGTCGATGCCTCTGTACAGAGCAACAGCCAGGTTGGCAATGTCGTGCACCTCGCCCGCGTCCGGCCAGATGTAGTGGAAGAGATCATTGCCAACAGCGCAGGCCATTTCTCTCCTCCGCCAGCACCTTAACCAGGTCGAGGGCAGTCAGGTCGCGTCCAACCTCCTCCACGGGCAGCTTCTCCACGGCCATCTCAGTCGCCTCAGGATAATGAGCTGCAGCCAAGAGCAAAGCAGAATAATCAGACAAGATCGAACAAGCCATGACACAATGGAAGAAGGAAACTAAAGAGCTTACTGATGACCATCTCTGAGATGCTCTGGAGGTTCTAAGTCAGCTCCCCCTCCCGGGAACGAAGAATCTTGATTGTCTCCTCCTATTGGGTGGAGATCGTCTCAAAAATTTTCAGCGCCTCCGCCCGGATGTCAGCTGCCTTCTTGCCCTGCTCCACACTAACCTCAAGCTGATGCTTGGCCGCGGCAAGTTGATCGAACTACGCCTGTCGCGCCTTATTCGATTCTTCCAGCCGGGCGACCTCAGCTTTGAGGCACTCCACCTCCCTCTCCTTGTCCTGGATCATGGTTGTAGGAGGATACCCGATGGTCAACAAAAAACGGGAAAAGGGAGCCAATCGCCAAGACATATCTGAAGAAGCAATCTTACGGCCAAGATCCTGGGTGTTCTTCACAGAC
Source organism: Avena sativa (assembly GCA_916181665.1). Classification (NCBI taxonomy): domain Eukaryota; kingdom Viridiplantae; phylum Streptophyta; class Magnoliopsida; order Poales; family Poaceae; genus Avena; species Avena sativa. The sequence continues at coordinate 156,042,294 of OV702294.1, read as the reverse complement.
TCCGCAAAAGCTCTCCGCAGCAAGAAAATAAATAAACAACAGAATGACAAACCGGCTGGAAGAACGGAAAGGTGTGAAGGGCAGCGACCTACCTCCATCAAGACACACAAATTTTTGGCCTCGCCAAGGCCTTTCTCCATTCCCTCAACCAGGTGGCGAACCTGGATGAGTGCGACAGGTGCCGCGCCCGAGAGATGGAGCCCGACGTCAGCACGGCCGGAGCCGGCCTTGAGCCAGTGACGATAACCTCATCATCATCGGTAGCCGCACCCGAAGGCGCAGCCACCACCAACTCCCTCCCAGCCGGCGCAGAAGCACCCGGCTGGACGCCATCCGCTGCAGCCGCCTATGCAGCCCCAGCCTCCTCCGTCACCTCCGTAATCACGGGCCTGGCGGAGCTGCTTGGAGCATCGCTCCTGGTCGGGTTCACGCCAGCCCCGGGATGAAGGAGGGGGGTCTCCGGGTCCTGCGTAGTCGCGAACAGCTGCCCCAACCGCGAAGATGCAGACGCCTGGTGCAGCAGCCCTGTGGTCGGGGAGCCCTAAGGGGCCCTGGGCGAAGAAGGCGCGGCTGGCGCAGCTGGGCTGGCCACAGGTGCAGCCGGCGCGGGCGCAACCGGCGACCTCGCCAGCTCCTTAACCGACGGAGGAAGGGGAGGAGCAACGACAGCAGCACCACCATCGCCAAGCAACATCGCCTCGCTGCGCAGAGTGAAGAGTCAAAGGAGGTACCAGCAGAACCACAAAACGGCAAGGAAGGGCAAGGAAGATACTAACCCAGCGACGGACGGCGGAACAACGACTTGACGCCCTCGGCGCGTCTATTTCGGTTCAACTAGAGCGAGAGCGGCAACAGGTGCCACCCTCTTTCCCCGGGCTCTCGCCGCGGTTTTTTCTCGGCCACCCTCCTCGTCGGTGACATCGACAGTGACACAAGCAAAGAATCAAGATCACAACCTCAAGAACCAGGATGAAGGAAAGAGCGGCAGTTGGTAACTTACCATGAGGATCTGAGGGGCCGTCGTCCGCCCGGACGGGAAACCCTTCGGGCTCCGTCTGGGGGTACTTCCTCGTTTTCCTATCCTCCAAGAAGGACGGAAGCGGGAAGTCACCCATACCGTCCTCGGCTAGCTACGCCATGAACAACTAATAAAAAGGGGAGCATAAGGCACCCAAGGAAAGCTAGCAACGACAAGGAACAAGATGCAAGATAACCAGAGAAAAACTTACCCGAGGTGGCAGGCGGCCGCGATGGTACGGAGGGCAGGAATACGCCCAGGTGGCCTCCATGCGGAACTTGGAGATCTTGGAGACCCAGTTCCGCAGGTCCTGGTAGGGCACATCCTTCCGCAACGTCCTCGTCGGATCGTTGGCGGTCGATATGTGGCACATCTTGTGCGACCGCTTCTGCAGCGGAAGCACGCGACGCACCATCCACGACAACGTGATGTCGCGGGCAGTGAGCCTCTCCCTCTCCACCATCGTCTCTAGCTGGCTGGCCATACTTTCGAGGTCCGCAGTCGCGCCCATGCCCTTCGTTGCCCAGCCTTTCTGCGTCGAGGGCAGGTTGGCGAAAGGCGGAAGGAAGATCCAGTCAATCTCTGTGGCATTTCTCACGTAAAAATATGAGCACTGCCACAGTTTAACGGTGTCGGGGAGCTCGAACTGCGGCATCGACGAGGAGGACCGCGGGTAGATGGCGCAGTAGCCCGTCTGCGTCAGCGGACCAACTTTGGTGGTGTTCTAGGCCTTGAAGTGGAAGAACTTGAGAAAATTCGCCACCTCGGGCCACACCCCAAGATATGATTCGCAGCAGGCCACATGATGCGACAGCTGCACGATGGCGTTGGCACCCAGTTGATTAAGCTAGAGATCGAAGAAGAGAAAGAGTTGGAGGAGGAAAGGGCTGACGGGAAGACCGAAGCCATGGGCAAAGTGCGCAAGGAAGATGACACGCTCCCCTGGCTGAGGATCCGACACCCTCCCTCCCTCTGGCGTGAGCCGATGCTTCACGAGCATCGACGAGGGAAGAAACTGTAATGGTTCGTAGCATGGAAAACAAAATTTTCTATCGCATACAAACAAACAAGCCAAGATCTATCTACTAGATTGTAGCAACGAGTCGATGGAATAACTTACCCTCGAAGATTCCAAAGCGGTTAACGAGAGCAGATTCTCGTGGGTGATGTAGTCGTACTCTTTCCGATCTCAAGATCGCGTAGACGATCCTTCCGGCGCCACGTTCCGGCAGCGCTCCCGTAGTCGGTCACACGTTCGGTACTCGACGAAGACCTTCCTCTCCCTTGTTCCAGCAGGCAGCGGAGGTTGTAGTACTCTCCTCGCGATTCCGGCAGCACAACGGCGTGGTACCGGAAGTAGAGGGGAAATCCCGCAGGGCTTCGCCTTAAGCCGGTGCGAGTATGGTGGAGCTTATGAGAGAGGCTATTAGTGGTCTAGTAATTAGACACACCAATTAGAAGGCTCTAAACCAATTAGAAGGCTCTAAACCGCAGGCTAAAGCAATTAGAAGCTCTAAACCAAAACGGCTCTAAACCGGAGGTAGAAGATAGGAACTTGTGTGTACTAGGAGGGAGCCCTGCCCCTCCTTATATAGGTGGGAGGGCTGGCCGGCCAAGGGGAGGAGAGTCCCTCCCCAAGTCGGCTTGGTGGGGCGCCGGCCAAGGGAGGAACCCTCCTCCAATTCGGCCTCCACCAATCCTCCTCTCTTCCCACTTCCCAAAATTGTCGTTTGACTTTCAAACTAGCCGTTTGACTTTTCAATTTAGGATTTAAATAAACCCTTTATTTTGGACAGCAAGAACACCTAGTACATGATGCAATCATTCCAAAATGTAATGACACATTCATGTACCCCTCCCCCCCCCGGAGTGCCGGACAATCCAGAACCTTCTAGAACATTCCCGATGAAAACACCGGAATCATTCCCGAACTCCGAAACGGGACTTTCCTTATATGAATCTTATTCTCCAGACCATTCCGGATCACCTCGTGATATCCCGGATCCCATCCGAGACTCCGAACAACATTCGGTCTCTTTCTCATAATACCATAACTACTCAAACAACGTCGAATCCTTAAGTGTGTCTCCCTACGGCTCGTGAATTATGCGGACATGATCGAGACACTTCTCCGAACAATAACCAATAGAGGAATCTAGAAATTCATATGGCTCCCACATATTTCTACGATTACTTTGCGATCGAATGAACCACTTACATACGATACCAATTTCCCTTTGTCTCACGATAGTTTACTTATCCGAGGTTATGATCGTCGGTATCTCTGCATACCTAGTTCAACCTCGTTACCGATAAGTACTCTTTTCTCGTTCCCGTGATATGTGATCCCTTGTGAGCCAGTCACATGCTTGCAAGCTAATTGGATGACATTACACCGAGAGGGCCCAGAGTATATCTATCCGTCATATGGATGGACAAATCCCACTCTTGATCCATGTGTTTCAACCAATACTTTCCGAACACTCAATGCCACTTTTATAGCCACCCTGTTACGGTGTGGTGTTTGATGACATCAAAGCATCCATCCGGTAAAGGTGATATGCATGATCTCATGGTCGAAGGAATTAGGTTACTATGTATCAGAAAGCATATAGCAATTGAACTATTGAAATGACTTGATCTTTATGCTACGCTTATCTATAGGAGTATGTCCATCATATCATTCTCCTAACGATATGATCTTGTTGTTGATAACATCTCAATGTTCATGATATGGAAACCACAATCATTTAATCAACCAACAAGCTAGTGAAGTATAGAGGCTATACTAGGGACTTCAATTTAAGTTTACAATTCACACAAGTATTAATGTTTCCTTGTTAATACTATTATAGCATGAATATAAACATTTATCATAAGTGTGAAGATATGATAATAACCACTTTATTATTGCCTCTTGGGCATATCTCCTACAGTCTCCCACTTGCACTAGAGTCAATAATCTAGTTTCAAACCTTTGTGTATTCAACACCTATGGCCTTCCAGTGTTGTATGTACACGATTGCTAGTGGTCAACTGATCTCCGGATCTGACACTTCCAGGTCCGTGTGTAATTGCATGTCTTTGCGTCTCTACGCATCACTCATTCTCTAATGAGATGGCTTTGTATAAATTTGGTCTTTCGGTGTGACCTTTAGCTCTTTGGGGTTAAAACATGTTGATAATATTGTCGCACAATATATCTTCATAGTATTATCCCACTGTGAACTACACCTAGTTTGATAACAAACTTCTTGACACAAATGCCCTCTTTTGCTGCTATAATAGCAGTCATATACTTAGCCTTTTGTTGTAGTATCTGTCACAATGTCTTAACTTTGGAATATCATCCAAATCCATTATGGAACTCACTTTCCATTATATTGTGCCACCCTTAGTTTAGATTGAGATAAACTTAATTTGTACTTTGTGACAAAGCTAGTATCAATGTAGTACTTTTACAATGAACTAACCATCTATTTGTCACTTCTACAAATATTATACTCTTAGTTCTTTCAAAAGATCATAAGAATATCCTTACTATTGTCCAATGATCATCTTACGAATCATTCTGGTATACGCTCACAACTTTTAGAGCATAGGACATATCTGGATTTGTACATATCACAGTATGATTGATATAAATACTCTTTGTGATTTCATACATCAAGTATCAATCTATACTTGATTATTTGTTTCACTTTACCAAATGTCAATACACTTGAATATATCATCAACATTGAACTCATTCAATCCTTTCTGTGCGACAAGAACCTCTTCTTGTAGTTTCTATATTGAACTCATTCAATATCTTGTCTATGTACTTCTGACACAACCATATTAGCGTCTATTGATGCCAAATATTTGGGTTTTGCCTAAGTCTTTCATCGGGATGAAATTCTTAATATGTGTTAATAAAAGATACATTATTTCCAATCAACAATATGTCTTCCACATAACATATTAGAAATATGTCTTAGTGCTCCCACTTAATTTCTTGCAAATGCAAGCATCTTCATTATCTCTGATGAATTTAAACTCTTTTAACAGTTTCATCATAGTGAAGATTCCAACTCCGCTATGCTTTACTTCAACCATTGAAGTTTGCATATGTTTTTAGCATCCCTTGAATTTTAACAAAACCCTTTGGACAGTGTCATGCACACGTCCTAGGTAACCCTTCTATTAGAAGAACTTGTTTTGTTTATTCAACTACCATATAATAAAATTATATGTAGTGGTTGCTACACTAATCCGTCTAGACTAAATATCGCTATGAAAGATCAGATCTTGTCATAGTCAACCTTTGAACATTGTTTGTGAACTCTTTCCCAACATGTCGACTATTTCATAGATGTGCAACATCCATGTCTATCTATTTTATAGATCCAAACACAACTATAAGGTCTTACACCTTTCTCGAGGGTCCTTCAAGTTCAAAACTTGATTTCTCATGAATGAAACTATCACGGATTTTATGGCTTCAAGCCATTTGACGAAGTCAGGGCTCATCATCGCTTCTTTGCATGTAGTCGGATCATTATTGTCAAATAATGATTTAACTCTCAAATCTTGGTATTTGATTGTTTACCCGACCTTCTTGTTTCAATAGGAACTTGGATCCCCGTGACCACAACCTTTGAGGTACGTGAGCCATGAGCTTTGTTGCTGCCTCCGGAACACTTTTCGGCGCTGCGCAACTCTGCACATATAGCTAAGGTTCTTTTAACCTTATCAAAGTTCTAATGTCCTCCCACTTAACTTTTCACGAAAAATTCCTTCTCAAAGAAACTTGACGTTTTAAGTAACAAACACTTTTGTCTCCGGTGTTTTATGGAGGAACAGTTTATACAAAGACAGGTCCATCCGACTTTGGTTGCACACATCTTTCTTATGCATAGCATACCAATGTTTAAGAAAGGACAACTTGGGTTTTATCCCAAACCATAACTTTATATGGTGTCATTTCAACGGATTATGATGAAGCTCTTTTCAGTGGAAAAACGGTAATCTCTAAAGCTTTTAATCTTTAAAATACAATGGCAGTTTTATGAATTATACCTTTGATCTTACCATGTCAAACAAGGTTTAATTACATATCTCGAACGCTCCATACTCTTATGGTGTTTCGAGAAATGCAAATCCAGGGAACGATTCCTTAAATCTTAGGTATTATGCTAAACTTGTAACTCAAATATCTTCCTTTATGATCTTTATCATAAACTGTTTATATTCTTGTTACAATGATTTTGCACTTCATCTTGAAAGTCTTTGAACTTTTCAAATGTTTCATACTTCATCCTTATTAAGTAAATATTTATATATTCACTCAAATTTTTCGGAGAAAGCATATGAAGTTGAAATCCATCGCTCTTGACTACACATAATGGATTTCATACAACAATATGTACAAGTTCCAATAAGCTAGTCATTCATTCCCTTTTGGCCTATGAACGAAGTTTTAATTATCTCTAGGAAAGTTTCACAAGCGTCATTTGATCAAAAATCAGAAGACTCCAAAATTCCATCAACATGGAGTTTCTTCATGTTTTCTTTCAAATATAATTTAAACGGCGATGTCACTTCCTAAGTGATCTTTCAATCAATTTGTCTTTCGACATTTTTAGCACTAGTTTTATGGATGTGATGTCTCCAACGAGATTTGCGAATCATCCATCTTTTATGGATTACGGCAATTATTTGAACAATCCTTTTGTTCTCATAATACCTGATAAAACAAATTTTTGAAGGCAAGCTTTGATGTTTAACAAGCAACACAATAACCCTTTATTTTGTTCTCGATGAACATCATCACATATTCTTTTGCTAGTTACTTAGGCCATTGTAGTTCATGAATTGTGTTGTTTCGTATGACGATTCACACCAACAAATTCAGTATCAAATACTTAAGAACCACATTGTTTAACAAGCAAAGAATATAGCCATAACATGTATATCATCTATATACTTAAACTGAACGATTCTAGTCTTTTCTTTTCTGCCATATATTTATGAGATTCTCTTTCAGTATTTCCTTTTCAGTTTGAAAGAATCTATCAACATCAATAGTGGAGTCATACATATGACATATAGTCCAAAGCGTGTATAGTTAAATACCAATGTCTTTGGACTTGCACTTTGAAGTAGATCACCATCATCAAATGTTTGGTGTTCTTTCAAATTCCTTTCATTAGTAATCTCTTGGTGTAGTAAACATTTTACCTACATCAAATATTCACCCTCATCATGGATTTATCCATGATCAAGCTACTTTTATCTTATAACGGTGAATCATGAGTATAATGTTGCTCTCCAAATCCTTTTGGACGATTAGGACAACTAGTGTCTCCAACCTTTTGCAAATTCTCATCAAATATGAGAACATGACTTTTGCCATATTATACTCTATCATGTTGTAACCAATACTTCGTTTCAGATATCACAATATCTTCCACAAATATGGTTTCTGAAACAACTCTTTCAGATCCTTAGATAACCTTGATATTAGGAGAATCCTTTGAATATCAAGAATCATGGAGACAAACATGATACTTATATACTAACACTTGGAATTGTTACTCTTGATTTAATACTAATTATTAAACTTCATGGAGTAACCGGAACTTACTGAAAGTTTGCAATAGGACTTTTAAACTTTAGATTAACACTTAAAAACAATACGATACCAGTTCGTAAAGTAACTAACCAGAATTCTATAGTTCTATTATCTCAATTATAACTAAGCGCAAGGTGGTAAACGGATGCCAATGACTACAACAACTATGCAAATTCACTTTGATTTAGTTTATGATAAATTGAGTTCTAATTAATAATTAAATTAATCTAGGTGAACTCCCACTCAAAACAATATCCCTCACATTGTTTTAGTGATCACACGAACCAAATCCACCACATCAAAACCGATCATCACGAGAGTTGATATAGCTTCAATGGCGAACAATCAACATGTTCATCATATCTACTATATGACTCATGTTCTACCTTTCGGTAATCTGTGTTCCTGAGGCCATGTCTGTACATGCTAGGCTCGTCAAGATCAAACCTTAGCTACCGCATAAGAAAATCTGGCTTGCTTACGTTGTATTCACCCGCGGAATCAAAGACACCCGATCATCACGTGGTGCTTCGAAGCAGCAAGCTTTGGCAACGGTGCATACTAAGGGTGAACACTTTAGAACTTGAAATTTATGTGCATGAGGGATCATCTTATAATGCTACCGTCGTCTACTAAGCAATACAAGATGCATAAAAAGGATTAACATCACATGCAATTCATAATATGTGATATGATATGGCCTTTCTTCTTTGTGCTTCCGATCTTCATCTTCTAGCACGAACATGATCTCAATCATCACCGGCATTGCATCAAGGTCAATGACGCTGCTCCATGGTTGTCGTCCACCGGCTTCAACTATTACAACTACTTTGAATAGACACGCGGGTCTTAACAGAAATTAAAGACAACCATATGGCTCCTGCCGGTTGCCAACTTACAATAAGGAACATTGCATACATCATATATAATCACAATCATGGCCATATCACATCACTGCACACCCCTGCAAAACAAAGTTAGACGCCTCTACTTTCTTTGCATGTTTTACGTGGTTTGGGGCTTTTAATAAGTGTCGTTCTAACTTACGAACAAGAACCACAACATTGATACTAGTATTGTTAATCACCCGTTGTAAATTGGATCTTAACTATGCTAGGAGAAACAGGCACCCGCAAAGCCACTTATGCAATACAAGTTGCATGTCAAGCGTGGAGCAAGTCTCATGAACGATGTCATGTAAGGTTAGCCCGGGCCGCTTCATCCCAACATACCGCAAGATGCAAAGTACACAAGAAGCAATCGACAATAAAAGCATCAACGCCCACAATGACCATTGTGTTCTACTCGTGCAACAGATCTACATATAGACACGGCTCTGATACCACTGTAATGGTTCGTAGCATGGAAAACAAAATTTTCTATCGCATACAAACAAACAAGCCAAGATCTATCTACTAGATTGTAGCAACGAGTCGATGGAATAACTTACCCTCGAAGATTCCAAAGCGGTTAACGAGAGCAGATTCTCGTGGGTGATGTAGTCGTACTCTTTCCGATCTCAAGATCGCGTAGACGATCCTTCCGGCGCCACGTTCCGGCAGCGCTCCCGTAGTCGGTCACACGTTCGGTACTCGACGAAGACCTTCCTCTCCCTTGTTCCAGCAGGCAGCGGAGGTTGTAGTACTCTCCTCGCGATTCCGGCAGCACAACGGCGTGGTACCGGAAGTAGAGGGGAAATCCCGCAGGGCTTCGCCTTAAGCCGGTGCGAGTATGGTGGAGCTTATGAGAGAGGATATTAGTGGTCTAGTAATTAGACACACCAATTAGAAGGCTCTAAACCAATTAGAAGGCTCTAAACCGCAGGCTAAAGCAATTAGAAGCTCTAAACCAAAACGGCTCTAAACCGGAGGTAGAAGATAGGAACTTGTGTGTACTAGGAGGGAGCCCTGCCCCTCCTTATATAGGTGGGAGGGCTGGCCGGCCAAGGGGAGGAGAGTCCCTCCCCAAGTCGGCTTGGTGGGGCGCCGGCCAAGGGAGGAACCCTCCTCCAATTCGGCCTCCACCAATCCTCCTCTCTTCCCACTTCCCAAAATTGCCGTTTGACTTTCAAACTAGCCGTTTGACTTTTCAATTTAGGATTTAAATAAACCCTTTATTTTGGACAGCAAGAACACCTAGTACATGATGCAATCATTCCAAAATGTAATGACACATTCATGTACCCCTCCCCCCCCGGAGTGCCGGACAATCCGGAACCTTCTAGAACATTCCCGATGAAAACACCGGAATCATTCCCGAACTCCGAAACGGGACTTTCCTTATATGAATCTTATTCTCCAGACCATTCCGGATCACCTTGTGATATCCCGGATCCCATCCGAGACTCCGAACAACATTCGGTCTCTTTCTCATAATACCATAACTACTCAAACAACGTCGAATCCTTAAGTGTGTCTCCCTACGGCTCGTGAATTATGCGGACATGATCGAGACACTTCTCCGAACAATAACCAATAGAGGAATCTGGAAATTCATATGGCTCCCACATATTTCTACGATTACTTTGCGATCGAATGAACCACTTACATACGATACCAATTTCCCTTTGTCTCACGATAGTTTACTTATCCGAGGTTATGATCGTCGGTATCTCTGCATACCTAGTTCAACCTCGTTACCGATAAGTACTCTTTTCTCGTTCCCGTGATATGTGATCCCTTGTGGGCCAGTCACATGCTTGCAAGCTAATTGGATGACATTACACCGAGAGGGCCCAGAGTATATCTATCCGTCATATGGATGGACAAATCCCACTCTTGATCCATGTGTTTCAACCAATACTTTCCGAACACTCAATGCCACTTTTATAGCCACCCTGTTACGGTGTGGTGTTTGATGACATCAAAGCATCCATCCGGTAAAGGTGATATGCATGATCTCATGGTCGAAGGAATTAGGTTACTATGTATCAAAAAGCATATAGCAATTGAACTATTGAAATGACTTGATCTTTATGCTACGCTTATCTATAGGAGTATGTCCATCATATCATTCTCCTAACGATATGATCTTGTTGTTGATAACATCTCAATGTTCATGATATGGAAACCACAATCATTTAATCAACCAACAAGCTAGTGAAGTATAGAGGCTATACTAGGGACTTCAATTTAAGTTTACAATTCACACAAGTATTAATGTTTCCTTGTTAATACTATTATAGCATGAATATAAACATTTATCATAAGTGTGAAGATATGATAATAACCACTTTATTATTGCCTCTTGGGCATATCTCCTACAGAAACCTCCCTCGCCGGTACTTGTTGAGAAGCTCGTCGATCATGAAGGACCCACACCAGCCGCCGTGCTGCTCCAGCAGCATCTCGGCAGAAGAGGTGGCCGTGGTGGACGGGTAAGAGGTGGCCGACGACGGCAAGGAGAAGGCGCGCAATAGCAAAGGGCGCTGGAGTACGAGGGGAAGATGAGCCAGAGAATGGAGAAGTGTGGGAACCGATTCCCCTCAAGGCTCTATTTATCCCCATGGACGGCACCGTCGCCTCTTCGGCTCCTGCGCGACGCGTGGCATCACAGAACCCCAGCCACACGACGCTTCGGCTCCATATCCTTTGCGCCGTCATAATCGCCATAGAAGATCCGCGGACGTTACCAGGAGACGAGGCGTGCGTGCTCACCCCGAGAAACCACTGCGGCAAGTTGCGTGCGCAGTTGCCAAAAACTGACACAGCGACGCGGAAATCCAACTGACGCGACGTGCGCCAGAGCCACAGTCGTGGGTGACGACATCAATGGCGTCATCAAGCTAAACGTTTCATTTTCAGCTGCGCCAGCCAGTACCTGCCTTCGTTGTTTACACCCAGTGGATGGCCATCGATTCCGCAGCCGGTTGAATCCAGCCAGAAAGCAAAAGCAAAAGCCGCAGCCGGATGCAACAAAACAACTCTTTCAGGACAAGAAGGAGCACAAAAGATCTTGCCTACCGGCCAAGACCATACGTGCTTAGGGACTAGTGTCGGGAGGGATAACCCCCAAAGGTGGGGAAAGCCAGGCACAAGTAGTCCGGCTCCAGAAGACGCAATCCGCCTGGCCTTCATGAAGGACAACTCAAGCTAACTGGCGAACACACCCGGCTGGGCTTATAACCTTCCCGGCTGGCCCATCTAGCCGGTGGCCAGAAGAACCGGCCGGGTGGCCGTTTCCACCCGGCTCACCTCGGATTCGATGGAGAGCACGGAAGGGCTGATGCTCCGTGCGGGGTACGCCTCTAGCTCTCCCTCGTCATCGGGCAAGCTGGCATGCCATCATGACCAGCGCTACCCGACAAAGATAAAGCAAGGTGGTCGGCTAGACTGGCGAAAGCAATCCGGGTGACCGTTAAAGCAAGGATGACGCCCCAAAGGAAGCCCGGGTGACCACTAAAGAGAAGGATGATGCTAAAAGAAGGGCGGACTAGGTCCTGGCCCACCGGCTGGGCCCTGCAGCCGGTCTTGTCCTGTAAACCCATATCCAAACAGTAAACCCTAGGACCCGATCTGTAATCTGCCCCCCAGACCAGTATATAAGGTAGGGAAGAGCTAGGGTTCGAGTTAGGCAACGATAGAATGATAGAAGTGTTAGCATCAAGTTCCCATCTTCCTCTAGCTCTCAATAGTCGCTAAGGAAACAACTCTAGGAGCATCTGTACTGGGCATCATCTCCCTCATATAGTTCATCTTGCAGGAGTAGGGGTGTTACCTCTCCAAGAGGGCCCCTAACCTGGGTACGCCGATGTGTTTGCAGTTCACCGTGCCCAACCCGTTGCGTGAGCTACCGAATGCATCCGAGTGTCCCTTCTTTGTCATCCCCGATGGCACTGCCGTGTTCCACACCACGACAACATGCGTTTTTCTTGCGCTTTTTCGGGGATACATGTTTCCTTTTTTTCACTAGAGATCATCTACTATTACCCCTAAAATCCCTATGCGGAATGTCCCACACTTGCAAATCATGGTAGTGTATCATTGGCAGAAGAAACTAACACATTCGTAGGTAGGAGAGAGATCATCATTATTCTTTTGGCACTTCAAATTATACAAGTTTCATTTCGTACTACATAAGTACATGTATTTTTGGGCGCTCTTTTGGTGGATACATGTTTCCTATTATTTTCCCCTGGAGAGTGCCCTTGGTCCTAGATTTGTATTGAAAGAACATAGATTTACTCGTTCTATATATTTCCCTAGATATTTGGCCTTCTCCATAAAGGAAAGAGCATCACATCCCTTATGCATCGAACGTGCCCTTAACGTAAACCCCAAAAAATACGAGGTCACTCTGTAGCCTGACCAATTACGATCAACTATGGAAGAACACATGTGAGTGGCATATTCAACATGGGTGGGGAGGGAGGGAGATGTCTCCTTGTTGTTATTATGGCGCTTGAAATTATATTATGTACGCTTGTACCACATTCAAATATCTACATGGATTTTCCCATGCTTTTTGGTGGATATATGTTTGTTATATATTTTTTCACGCGGAAAGGATGTGGTTTATATGCGCTACTATCTTTATTTATTTATTTATTTGGGTTGTATATTTAATCTATATAAAACCGCACATACATAAACACCACACTTCATATTTCTCTCCCCAACGCTCTTGCATCGAATGGCTCTATAGGGTAAGCCTAGAGAAGGCCAAGACATCCCATATTCAGACCCTTGCGAACTAGAATATTACATTACATATCCTTGAAGGAACAAAACAAAGTGACCTATTTGGCGGGAGAGGGGTGACTCATTATTTATCTCATGGCACTTGAAATTGCGCTACAATTAGTACTACATTCAAAAGATTACATTTATTTTTCATGCGCTTTTTGGTGGATACATGTTTCCCATTTTTTCACTAGAGAGCATCTATTATTCAATTTAATTTGAACAATCCTTTGAATAATGATCCTTTGACTGGCATAAGAACTAGACATACCTAAACTATATCGATTGGATATTAGATGCCTTTGTTGTATCGATACTCAAAGGATTTAATTTTTTCACTAGAGAGCATCTATTATTCGATTGGATTTTCTCACTCCTCATTTTCTCCTTGGATACTCATCCTTCAGCATCGACAATCCAGGGTAAGCCCCACAAAATGATCGATAATCGGTTCAAAATGCCACAACCTGGCAAGTTATGATCAACAAATGGAAGAAAAAAACGAGTGATGAATTTGACTCTTCGAGGGGGAGGGAGAGAAGAAGAGGTCACATGTTCCCATGACGCTTGAAAGAACTATGTTGGTCGTTATTATATTATAAAAAAATACATATATCTTCCCATGCTTTTTTGGTAGATGTCTCCTTGTTGTTATTACTATGGGCGTTTGAAATCTTACCATGTACGATTGTACTACATTTAAATATCTATATGGATTTTCTCGCTTTTTTGTGGATATATGTATGCTATATTTTTTCCACGCGGTGGGATGTGGTTTATATGCGATGCATATATCTTTATTTATTTATTAGTGATGTATATTTAATCAATATAAAAATGCACATACCTAAACCACACACTTCACATTTCTCTCCCCATCTCTTGAATCGACTAACTCTCTACGGTAAGTCCAAAAGGAGGCCAAGACACCTCTATTCAGACCCTTGTGAACTAGCAAGTTACGGTAGATATCGTCGGCGGAAGAAAAGAAAGTGAACTATTTGGCAGGAGATGGGTGACTCTTATTATTTATTTTATGGCGCTTGGAATCACGCTACGATTACTACTCATCAAAAGATTACATGTATTTTTCTTGTGCTTTTTGGTGGATACATGTTTCCTTTTTTTCACTAGAGAGCATCTACTATTGGATTTAATTTGAACAATGCTAACAGTTCACACTTCTCTTCCCCTTGGATACTCATCTTCCAGCTTTGACAATCCAGGGTAAGCCACCACAAAATGCTCGACCATCTAGTTCAAAATGCCACAATCAGGAAAGGGATGATCAACAATGGGAATAAATGATTGATGAATTTGACTCTTGGGGGTGGGGGGGGGGGGGGGAGGGGCAAGGAAAAGAGGAGGTACGTCACATTGTTATTCCGATGGCGGTTGAAAGCACTATCTTAGTTGTTACTCCCTCCGTTTCACAATATAAACCTTTTTAACAAGTTGTTTTAGATTTCTAAAAAAACTTACATTATGGAACGGATGTAGTATTACATCATAAATAATTACTTCTTTCGATTCATATTACTTGTTACTAAAATGGATGTATCTAGATATATTTTAGTGCTAGATATATCTATTTCAACGACAAGTAATATGGATCGGAGGAAGTATATGCATTTTTCCATGCTATTTTGGTAGATACATATTTTTTTTTCGCGCGAAGACATGGCCTTCATTTAATAGATATGCATGTTTAACTGGCATAGGAACTAGACATACCTAAACTCTACAGCAACTGGTATTGTCTTTCCCCCTGCTAAATATTACGCCTGCCAAATATTCTTTGTACCATTATCATCTACTATCTCATTCTCCTGCCTGCCTTTGCTGTATCTGTCACCGTCCCCCTTTTGCAAATCCAATTACCGACCCGAGCGACCTTCCTTCCTTTCCTGCCACACACACGCCCCTCCTTCCTCGAACAGTGATACGTCTGGGCTAGATATTCCGTAGCGGTACTCCTATATTTGGGAGAATATTTTTGTGATCTTTCACCGGTATACCGTAGTTATCCCAAGAAGTTTTTACCGGGTATAGGTACTTAATGGCAGCAGACCTTGTTTTAACTTCTCGCCAATCTAAAGAAGAGAGTAGAAAATCAATGCGGTCCCTTGTTAATTTTTTTCCTCGGGAGCCCCTTGTTTAATTAACCAATGGTACTAGTGCTTGGGAGCGAGTACGTATACGTATGGTTAAAAAACATACTACTCGTTTATATGCAAGAGTAACAATTTCATCACACACAAAAAAAAGAGCAACATGTGTAGGTGAACCTGGTGTGCGGACGGAACCCAAATATTAATGGCATCTGGATCGCAGCTAGTTTTTGGTTCGGTGTACGTAGGTCGCAGCGGCCAGCACTCCCTCGCCTAGCTAGCGTGGCCACCGTGACCGAACCCCTTTCCCTGGGCCCGCCAGGGGGAAGATGTCGAGAGTAGAATAACGCCCACATGATACGACCATACGCTTTACTCGCAATATACGTGCAAATGTTCGGGTTCCCGTGTCTCGTGCTACGAAAAACGTACGCTTGTCCCAACTCCCAAGTGTAACATCGTGTCATCACCGGATCGATTTAAGGCAATGATATTTTGTGTTTTGCCCCCGTATATATTTTTTGGCAAGGTCCGCCACTAATAAATGCCTGCGTGTTGCCGTGAGCAAATACGTCAGAGGAGTCCATTAGCATACTCAATCCTCTGACGATGATGCGGGTTTACTTTACTACTTACCATCCATGGGGGTGATATGATACTACACAAAACCGTATCACTATTTGCAAAAAAGATTGGACGCGACTACCATCATTTGCGAAGAAATTAAACGTGTCACGAGGCATGTGCAGGTTGGCGTTGGGGAATTAGTGCGTTTCCATATCATACTTCCATTTTTCCACCACCGATCCATCCAGCGTATTTACGCTAGGCGCGGCTGGGAAAAGAATGTACAGTCTGTAATGGAAACACCTTGTTTAATTTTTTTAGATGATGAACACCTTGTTTGATTAGTACAAAATGATGACGCGGCCAGGACTGGTCCGTTTCTACGCTATCTGACCATTTCGTCCTTGGAATCATAATTGTGAATTGGTTGGTTTTTGGCTACTAGTACTAGTACCTTTTTGTGAAGAAGGCTCGTTACGTACACATTTTAGTAGTCACGTTGCTAAAAATGAATCGATGTGGTTATCCTGGTACCTTCCATGCGATGGCCAAATTAAGAAAAGGGCACCGAAATTACAAGTTGTTAATCTGAAGACACCAAGTAGAAAACAAATGGTGTCACATGCCCAATTACAAGCTGTCCCTAGCCTACTTGCCAAAAAAGAAAGTCGTGTAAGCTTTGAACTTACTTTATATTCGGTTTGGGTTGCTAGGTATCTATTTTCAGAGCAAAAAAAAAAAAAAAAATTGTACCACTAGTTTTTTTTAATAGGACTCACATTAAAAAACATCTACAAAGCAGCTCAATAAAAACAAAAATTACATCAAAATCCTTGAAAAGCCCATCATCTTCAACCTTTAGACCGGGTCGATGGCGCGTCGCTGCCGCTCCTCTTTGAGCAGGCTTGAGATTGTTGGTCATGGACGGAAAGTCGTTGAACAGGTCAAAAAGACCACACTCATCCCAAAGAAAAAAAAGGATGAACTGTTGAAGATCCCCACAGCTAGAAGAAGTCCTCGAGGACCACACCACTCCCACTAGCTCATCGACGTTGCCGTTGAGACGGGGCTAAAGTCGGGGAGACCTTGTTGAAAGAAACGCCGCCACCACCACTTGAACGCCCCTCCACCAAACTTAAACCCTAAAAACAGGAAAAATGGAGCCCTCTCGCCGGCAGGGGCCTAGATCCACCCTGCCTCCATGGCCCGAAGGCCACAAAAGCGAGGCAGATCTGCGATGACGCCAACGAGATGCAACGAAACCCTAACCGCCTTTGCATGGAGGAGTAGAGGGAGGGGAACTAACTGTTAACTCTTCTTACTAATTTTTGTACTAGTTTTAAAATGAGCTAAAATGGATTTTAGGGTGTAAAAAAATTTAAAAGAACCCAATGGTTACAAAATTTGTATCGCGTTAGCGGTCAAGAGTTTGTTTCGTCCTTAGGTTTTGCAACCCGTGCATCGTTCATTTGCCTTAAAACATTGTAACATTCACTTCTTCCATATATTGTACAACATTCAGAATAATGGCCGATGTCGCCATTTTCGTAGACAAAACCATCTTTCTCCTCCCTCTCTCTCCCGAGAAGAGAGCATCAAACCGCTCCTATATCAACTCTATCACTAAGGAGAGTAACCCATCTAGAAAAAACTAACAACCCTATGGGGAATGTTCCACACTTGCAAATCATGGTAGAGCATCTTTGGCAGAAGAAAAACTGGCACATTCGTAGGTAGGAGGGAGATCATCATTATTCTTTTGGCACTTCAAATTATACAAGTGTCATTTCGTACTACATAAGTACATGTGTTTTTCGGCGCTCTTTTGGTGGATACATGTTTCCTATTATTTTTTCCTGGAGAGTGGCCTTGGTCCTAGATTTGTGAAACATAGCTTTTACTCGTTCTATATATTTCCCTAGATATTGGGCCTTCTCCGTATAGGAAAGAGCATCACATCCCTTATGCATCGAATGTGCCCTTAACATAAACCCCACAAAATACGAGGTCACCCCTATAGTCTAACAAATTACGATCAACGATGGAAGAACACATGTGAGTGACATATTCTACATGGGTGGGGAGGGAGGGAGGAAGAGGGGAGGGAGATGTCTTCTTGTTGTTATTATGGCTGCAGAGCCAGGACTTCAAGTCTATGATGTCATTTCAAATGTTTGATGTCAAATACATGTATTTTTACTATTTGTTTCATTTTTTTTGCATGGCTTATACTTGTAGCTAAAGGATTTGCCAAAAACATGTGTAGTTAATTGACCACACGGCTCACTATGTGGCTCCGTCACTGATTATGGCGCTTGAAATAGTACTGTGTACGCTTGTACCATATTCAAATATCTACATGAATTTTCCCGCGCTTTTTGGTGGATATATGTTTGCTATATATTTTTTCACATGGAAAGGATGTGGTTTATATGTGCTACTATCTTTATTTATTTATTAGGGTTGTATATTTAATCTATATAAAACCTCATGTACCTAAACCCCATACTTCATATTTCTCTCCCCGTCGCTCTTGCATCGAATGGCTCTATAGGGTAAGCTCTAGGGTAAGCCCTGGAGAAGGCCAAGACACCCCATATTCAGACCCTTGCGAACTAGAAAATTATGTTACATATCCTTGGCAGAAGAAAACAAAGTGACCTATTTGGCGGGAGAGGGGTGACTCATTATTTATCTCATGGCACTTGAAATTGCGCTACAGTTGGTACTACATTCAAAAGATTACATTTATTTTTCATGCACTTTTTGGTGGATACATGTTTCCCATTTTTCACTAGAGAGCATTTGTTATTGGATTTAATTTGAACAATCCTAACATATCACTCCTCATTTTCCCCTTGAATACTCATTCTTCAGCATCGACAATCCAGGATAAGCCCAACAAAATGATTGATAATCCGGTTCAAAATGCCACAACCTGTAACAATGGAACAAAAACTGAGTGATGAATTCGACTCTTCGAGGGGGGAGGGAGAAGAAGAGGTCACGTTTTCTCATGACGCTTGAAAGCACTATGTTGGTCATTATTACATTATAAAAAATATATGTATCTTCCCGTGCTTTTTTGGTAGATGTCTCCTTGTTGTTATTATTATGGCGTTTGAAATCGTACCATGTACACTTGTACTATATTCAAATATCTACATGGATTTTCCCGCTTTTTGTGGATATATGTATGCTATATCTTGTCCCCTTTGCAAACAAACCCAAGAGAAGGTGTCACACCTTTGCTTCAAATGCTGCTTCACTAAGAGGCTTTGGGGCATAATCAAAGATGGGCTTGGCCTTCCTTTCCTGGCCACATCTGATTAGTCGGAAAAGCTATCTATTGCCTTTTGGTGGACTAGCATGTCGAGCATGAGCTCCACAAGCCAAAAGGTGATGGCGACCCTCACCATGCTAAGTTCTTGGATAATATGGAATGACAGAAGCGTGAGGGTTTTCCTCAACAAATCTTCTCCTACAACTATCCTTCTAAGTAACATCAAGAGCGAGACGAGGCTTTGGGTAACCATGTTAGCAAACCATTTGGGGTTTGTATATATTGGGAGAGTAATTATTTTTGTGTGCCTTTTTTATACTTTTGTTGTTATGTCATAACTCTCTTCTTGTTTAATGAGAGAGGCAATGCCTCCATTTCTACACTGCTCCTACATCAACTCCTTCAGTAAGGTAACCCATCTAGAAAAACATAAAAATCCTATGCAGAATGTCCCAAACTGGCACATCATGGTAGCGTATCAACGGTAGAAGAAAAAATAGCTGGCATATTCGTAGGTAGGAGGGAGATCTTATCATTATTCTTTTTTTCACTTCAAATTGCACAAGTGTCTCTCCTTTGGTGGATACATGTTTCCTATTATTTTCCCCTAGAGTGGGCCTAGTCCTAGAATTGTTTTGAAAGACCATAGATTTACCCGTTCTATATATTTGCCTAGATATCGGGCCTTCCCTATCAAGGATAGAGCATCTCATACCTTCTGCATCGAATATGCCCTTAACGTAAACCCTATAAAGACTAGGTTATCCATGTAGCCTAACAAATTACGAACAAAGATGGAAGAACACAGTGAATGGCATATTCAACATGGATGGGGAGGGAGGGAGGAAAAGGGAAAGGAGATGGCGCTTGAAATCATACCGTGTACGCTTGTACTACATTCAAATATCTGCATGGATTTTCCCGCGCTTTTTGGCAGATATATGTTTGCTCTATTTTTTCACGCGGCGGGATGTGGTTTATATGTGCTACAAATATCCTATTTTTATTTATTACAGATATATATTTAATGAGTATAAAACTGTACATACCTAAATCACACACTTCATTTCTCTCCCCACCGTTCTTCCATCGACTGACACTAGGGTAATCCCTAGAGAAGACCAAGACACCCCTATTCAGACCCTTGCTAACTACTCCTAGTGTCAGTCTCATTATTTATGGTAGATATCGTGGGTTGAAGAAAACAAAGTGACCTATTTAGTGGGAGAGGGGTGACTCTCATTATTTATCTTATGGTGCTTGGAACCGTGCTACGATTAGTACTCATTAAAAATATTACATGTATTTTTCCTATGCTTTTTTGTGGATACATGTTCCCTTTTTTTCACTAGAGAGCATATATTATTGGATTTAATTTAAACAATCCTAAACTTTCACTCCTTCCCATTTGTCCCTTGGATACTCATCTTTCATCTTCGACAATCTAGGGTAAGCCCCACAAAATGCTCGATAATCCGGTTCAAAATGCCACAACCTGGCAAGTTATGATCAACAATGGGAGAACATATGAGTGATGAATTCGACTCTTCGAGGGGGAGGGGAAAGAGAGGAGAGGTCACATTGTTGCTCTGATGGCGCTTGAAAGCACTATGTTCGTCGTTATTACATTATACATAGTTACATGCATTTTCCCACGCTTTTTTGGTATATACATATTTCTTTCTTTTATTCACACGAAGACATGGCCTTTGTTTAATAGATAAGCATGTTTAACTGGCATAAGAACTAGACTAGACATACCTAAACTATGCACCAACTAGTATTGTGTTTTTTTCTAACAAATAGGATCATGCATTTTGCTTAGAAGCATCACTTTAATCAATCAAAATTGGCGTCCTTTATTTTCCGTGTCAGCTTTAACTTAAAATGACCCCCTTGGCTGTGCTTTCGTGCGTATTCATTGCTCTAGACTAGATGGGCATCGTTGAACAGAACATGGGTTATCTCTTAATAAGGGGGCAAAATGCAAAAGAGCTAAGAAAAAGATTCTTCCAATAGCACCAGAAATGGAGGGCTTTAAAGGTAAGCAAATTGACCAATTAGTTGTTGGAATATCCCCCCTACTTCTACTTAGTCACACCACATGATTAGCGATGACATTAAAATTAGATCACAACAAGGCAACCCCAAAGGCTGATAGACAATAGAAAAGAAGCTTTGGCCTCTTATCTCTCTACCTCCTCTCCTTTTCCTACTTTGTCCAATTCTTAATCTCTTCCCTGTGTCATTACTAAATATTTACAACTTTTTTAAACTATTAATTATTTTGGATTCCTCTCCCCAAATGCCTTCACCCAAAGACTCACCCCCAGGCCCTTGTAAATCTCCCTTCCGGCTGCATTCCTTCCTCCATTATTTCTCCATCCCTTTCCCCTCTCCTCCCTCTCTCTCTCCTCACCCTCTCTCCCAAAGACTGGATACAGAACCAGAAGGAAAAGAAAAAAGAATACATACAGAGAAGAAGAAAGAAAGAAGAACACCTACCAAACAAGTCTTGGTTTTCTCGAGTTCATGGGCTAAGGAATTGTTCCCAGGAATCCCCTCTGGGTCTGAGCAGATTCATACCGAGAAACACTTCTTGAATTTCCCCTCTTTTTTGCTCAAGAATTACTTTTGTTACAGAGGAACTGCTCCTCTCTTGTTTCCGCCTGTTTTTCCGTGCTCCTCTGGTTGGGATTTTCTCCGGTTCCTCCTTGTGTTGCTTGTGGGGGCGAGGAGAAGAGAAAGGGATGGGAAAGGAAGGGCCTTGCCGTCATTGCGGAGTCACAAGTGAGCTCCTGTTCTCAATAAAGCAATTTTTTATACTTCCTGTTGTTCTTTCTTTGCTTATTTTACATCTGTTATCCCTTTGTTCGTCCGCGAGTTGTATATTACCGGGGATGATTTGTCCGAATTATGCATCTGGGAAGCGGGTCTTGGAAGAAATCTTCCGCCCCCCCCCCCCCCCCCCCCCCCCCCCCTGGACACGGATGCCTAATCTTGCTTGTTCCTTGTGGATTGAAGTTGGTTTGTTGTTGGGTGGATATTAGCTGAAACCAAATCCGTCGAACTGTCAGAAGTGTTGAAGACAGTTCTGGGCATCTTTGGATATGGTTAAGGTCTCAGTGGCCTTCGGATGCAAAATTCAGAACATCAGGAACAAATCACCTAATCCTCACACACATTCAGAATTTTGTTTGACTAAGCTGGATATATAATTGTTAGATCATTTGTGCAGGCAATGAGCAGTTAGATATAGGTCACACTCGTATTATACAAGAAGAAAAAGCCATCTGCTCTTGCCAACATAAATGTAGAGTTCCTTAGCTGCTCAACTACAGGAATGCTTAATGTTCTCCAGAAAATGCTTAATTTTTGGACGGCGTTGAACTGAGACCTTTGCTGCTCTGTGTAACTTATTACACAGATCTCTTTTGCTTTGACCTCGGTAGTTCTGTAGCTCTTACTGAAGCAAGCTGTTCAATTGCACCGATAATCTGCATTTGATATACCTCATTCTGTCTGAAATGTGCAGTACTAACCATTGAATAGTGAAATCATATCTGTAATATGCAGTTTACTATGTATGTGACTAATTACTAATTGTCTCAAAGATGCATTCTTGAAATTTATAGTTTCTGAGTGTTCTTCTGTGTCCCCCTACCTCAGTACCATCTCTTGATAGCAATGAGATGGTTTTTGTAAAATCCTGATACAATCTCGATGGACGCACTACAAATAAGCACTACCTGCAATGCTGCACACATTGTTGCTAAATTTTTGTACTGCATTTCTTCTTACGTATGGAAAAATATTGAACAGGCACTCCACTTTGGCGAAATGGGCCACCAAATAAGCCAGTGCTCTGCAATGCATGTGGCTCAAGATGGAGAACAAAGGGTTCATTGGAGAATTATACACCAATGCACTCTCGTGACGATATTGATGCTGAGCAACCTAGAGTTAGCAAGCTGAAACCTCCGACATCGAGGCTCACAGAACATAAGCAGCTAAAGAAAAAGCCAGGCCACGGTATAAGGGAGGATGAACCATTTTCTGATCAAAACTTCTGGAAGATGGGGGATGCTGATCCAAGCCGATCTAGTTCTGGATCAGCAGTATCATATTCAGAAAGTTTTGCCCCATATGGTTCTGCTGATGCAAGCGAAATGACTGGTCAGTCATCTCTAATTTCCTAATATGTTGCTGATACGTAGATAACTTTTGTGTTCATATTCTTGATGAGTATGACAGGGTATATGATTAGGTTTCGGTTCAAACAAATAATATAAAAGCATTGAACTTGACGCTTGAGATGAATGTTCAGAAATACACAGTTAAATGTTTGTCTGCGGTGTTATATTTAATCTCCCCTAAGATTTCTTGTAACATCTTTAGGAAATTCTTGTAGTACAAACCTTTAAGAGTCCGTACTAGTGATTGTGTATAATGCAGAGCTGGTCACTGAACTTACTGGTCTTACTGAAACAT